>OW028596.1:10000000-20000000 GCA_932294275.1 Chloroclysta siterata | reverse complement strand
TTACTTAAGAAATATTATAATTAATCATAGTAACTATGAATTAGCAAGTTATATTCACCATTGACCAAAATATTATGAAAACTGCAGACCTCTAATATTTGGCATGCGAAAAAAATGTCGGGTAGCCCCGGACACTACTTTAGCGCTGATCCAGTCGCTTTTTACCTAGTGCAGAAGACTCATTGATGTCTACGCAAGCTTCATGGGCCCAGTCCTTACATTTATGGCATTGTATCCAGTCTTCTTCGAATATCTCGCCACAAATTATGCATTATTGTCTGGCTATCTTTTCTGAACAAGGCTTTGAATATTTCCTTTCGTTTTCAAGGTTTTCACATTAGAAGCGTTTTTCTTTTTCTGCAGATCCATTTTTTATGGCGATGACGTCAAGATTTGACTCTTCTGTGACTTACGTGTCCGTGCTAAGAAACGCTTTTTAGAAGCTTCTTTCATCTCAAGCTCTGTCGAGTCTCCTCTACCCGTGGTTCTATTAATAAATTTGGGCATTTTATGGTCTACCTGTAATAAATATGTAGGTACATCAATAAAAAACCCCCTCTATAGTAACTATAGCTCTCCTAAAAATTACATAACAAACATAGAAAAATGTCCGATGGTACCCGCCAAAAATTTGTCCGCGGGTACCCGACCTCCCAAAATTTATGTTTTTACCAACCACATCAAAAGTATGAATGTGATTGGAAAATAACTTTTAAATTCTGGATGCCTCATAAATTATCTATGGTAACACAATTATATCAAATCAAAATACTTACATTTAATATCGGATTTTTGCAGTCAAACTTCCTAAGGAGCAGCGTAAATCGGTTGATCCGCGATAAAATCTGTCGTCACGTGAATACCGTTGGCCGGACACGCCACCACTGATTAGATTCTTTGTTTATACTCCACAAACGATATCTAGGTGTGTTTATTTGTTTTCTAAGTGTGCCTAAACACCTTGTACTTGAAGTGTCCGGGGGTACCCGCCGTCCGGGGCTACCCCCCCTTCCCCTACTATTAGAATAGAATACCCCACACACGGAAACCCGCACTATATGTCAAACAGAGCGTAAAAGAAACGCATACCATACCAAGTAGTCGGCGTAATCGTTAGCTATGATTGGTTATAAATTTATCGACGATATTGTTCGATTTTTAAATTTCTTGGTTTAAAACTCTTTGGTATAGAACTTTTTGGAAGGAGTAGGAAAATGAAGATTTTCCTTTTTTTGATCATGGGCAGAGATACTTTTTTTTATTTTATGGGCTTTTTCACGCAAAGATGCTTGAATTGGTGTGTTCCTTGAATTTGAATTAAGAGCCAACAGGGGTTTTTTTTTAATAAATAAACTGTAATTTTTTTTTCTTTTGGCCAACGGGATGGTTGTAAGTGGATGAGGGCATTTTATTTAAAATTTTCATTCAACATTAGTGTGTAACGTGTGTAATTTGAAATGAAAATGCGTAGGTCAAGATGATAATCTCTAGAGGCTCTTATAAGCTCTCTTTAAAATATGTCGATATAGCAGTCTTCAAATCATGAAAAGGAATATTTTTTCTGTCATTTTGGAGAAAACCGACACTATTTTCTTCAAGACAAATTACAGCTGATGTGACGTTGACTGACTTAAGTTAAAAGCATTTTAAATTTTGTTCACTTAGATTATCGATTCTTTTTCTAACATTTGCCAATAGGAAGCAACATAGCCTTTTCATTTTATTTATCACTTAAATTATCATTTTATTACATAGACACTTAAATTATCAAGAGCGTCGAGAGAGAAGAGAGTGAAAAAGAATAAGAAGAAGCCGTAGGCGTCCTTGACCCTTGAAAGCCATTACTCTTAGAAAAAGCAATAAAAAGTCTTAACTGCAACACATAGATAGACCTGCTTATATAAAATGTTTAAATATTTTTCCTGTTGCGTGTTTTTATTTTATTTATTTCTTTTTTTCCCATTATTTCTATTTCTATTAGTTAGGCAAATAAATATGTTATTTATCTTAGCTTCTAGAGTTGAAGTCCGTGGTCTCTACCTACCCCTATGAGAAACAGGCATAATTTTATGTATGTATTTACCCATCTATCTATCATTAGGCTTACTATCTACGATCTTACCTTACATAACAGATTACCTACGCAGTGTTTTTATATTGTTCGTTGTCGTGATTCTAAACATAAACCATAAACAAAATTACACGGATCATTCGCTTTGTCTATTACATCAAATCGGTATCGAGAGAAAGTGAAAATGGCGGATATAACCGTTAAATTGGTATTATACAGGTTGTAGAAGACAATAACTATAAAAAATGCTAGTTTCTTTCATAATATAATTTTGGAACTATCGCCGTTTATTATATTACATACATAATGGTGACAGTTATCACTTAACATCAGGTGGGCCATCTGCTTGTTCCATCAGCAAAATTATTAAAAAAAACATACATACATTACATTGGCGTATAATTCTAAACAGTATTAATTTAACTTAACATTATTCTTGCACTTACACTCTTCTTCTTCAGTTGATGAACGCAGGGCAGTGCATTGTAGGGCACGTTCCTATCGTGCGTGACTTGCGAGGCAATGCTTTGTTATAAGTGATGGTTACTACTTAGCATCAGGTGAGCCATCTGCTTGTTCCATCAGTAACTGGTGCACTGGTCTAGTGGTAGCGGCCCCGCCTTCCGATCCTATGGTCTTGGGTTCGAAACCTGTCGTGCACCAACTCATTGGTGCACGACAGGTTGGTGGAATTAGTTAGGTGGAATTCAAAAAATGTAAGTGCACAATGCCAGTACTCTCAACCAGTGAAGGAAAACATCGTGAGGAAGCCGGCATGTCGTAGAACCTAAAAAGTTCTATAACATGTGTTATGTGCTCGAAAGGAGACTCTTGAGGCGCACTAGAGTCACCTAGCTTTAAGTCGTTTCAAAGTGATTCTTGCGATTTTATTGAATTATGTTTGACTTTGACTTTGAACAAAGCCAGTTTTTGTACACCCTGTGCGCAGAAACGACGGAATGGTGGTAGGTAAATCTGATTTAGTCGAAAACAAAAGTCACTTTCACCTTCCTTGAGACGTGTGATGTCATGTCATGCTGTGGAGATAGTGGATGTTGGCATTGTCACGGTTGTAAACAGGGCTGTCACCGTATTGTAATGGTTTGGGTATTCGTTTTCTGACATTTTGGGAAGCAACATAGCTTTTTCATTTGAATTGTTTTTCTAGTGTTATTTCGAGTTGTGTTGTGTAATTTCGGTGGCATTTTAACCAACATTACTTGAGGTCTTAGCACATAGTGTAAGCATTTGGAATGGAAGTGTATTATGTGATATCCTGATTTGACCGAAACTGATTCGAATGTTTTGAAGAAAACCGCCACCATTTTCTTCGAAACTAATGACGGCGACTTGACTATGGACTGACTAAGAAGTATACAATACAAATCACTTGACACTGGCAAGATTGTCTGTCGAATGACAGACAGGAGCCATAAACGGAGAGAAGAAGAAGAAGTATATTGGTTTGTTAACGGTTTATTTCTTATTTTGAAACTTTTACGGCCTTACTACAAAAAATCTGTCAAACGTTAGCCTAAACATAAACTATTGCCATCTTTTACCAATGCGTAATGGCAAACAGAGACAGTGCTAATTTTAAGCATTATTTAAATTTAAGGCTAATACAAGAGCTATTGTGACTCTCGCTCGCACGTTTCGACTTGTTGAAAGATATAAAATCACTAAACTCATTTTCGAAATCATCGATCGTCGATCGATACATTTTTTTCCTACTCAAAAGTTTGCTTTACTAGTTTTCGTACATAAGCAAACTCTCAAGATGATGTATTTCTGTTGCCGCTATAACAAAAAATACTAAAAAACAGGATAAAATAAATATTTAAGGGGGCTCCCATACAACAAACCTGATTTATTTTCCGTTTTTATAGATAATGGTACGGAACCCTTCGTGCGCGAGTCCGACTCGCACTTGGCCGGTTTTTTACTACTTGCTGATGGAATACCTGGTAACCATTCTATAACAAAGCATTGCCTCCTTAGTCAAGCACAATATGAACGTGACCTACGATGCACTGCCCTGCGTCCATCAACTTGAGGCATACAGATGTTAAGCCTCATGTGCCTGTTATTACACCGGCAACCACCTCTTCAAACCAAAACATAGCATCGCTACTTGGCAGTAGAAATTGGCGTGGTGGTAGTACTTCCCCGGACGAGCCACACACAAAGAGCTCTACTACTCTTACTCGTCCCTCAGATTGGTAAAATCATCTCTTAAAAGACAACCCTATAACCAATGATAGTCATATACAAAGAATTTTCACATTTATATAAATGTTTTGCATACGCAAAACTCGAGAAAGTGGATTTATAGCATTATACGGGCGAACAGTCGGCTACTATGTTATATGTATATAACTTTCGAAATAACGGTTATCGCTATAGCTGCCTTCAAACGGCTTGCTATAAAGCTAAAACCAAACATGATAATGTACTAGGCCTGTTGATATTGTTACTAGCTCTGGAAGAGATCGCTATTAAGAGATACGGCCATCTCTTGTGATTCAATTGTAATTCTTTATTATTTTCTGTCAATTTTGATTCATTATAGTCCTTTTTTATTATTTAATTTATTCATTTCCATTCATTCATTGATTCATTATAAAAAGTTTTTTTTATTTATATTGTTACTAGGCCTGGAAGAGATATTCGCTTTTATGAGATAAGGCCACCTTTTGTGATTCAAATGTAATTCTTTCTAATGTTTGTTCATTATAGTCTTTTTTATTATTTAATTTATTCATTTCCATCCATTCATTCATTGTCATTCATTTATAATAATAATATTTTTTTTTATATTTTTTTATACAACGTTCTGATGTAACAAGCAACTGAGTTGTAATTGAAATATAATATTGCACTCAACCTGTTCTACGGTACCGAGAGATTCGAAGGGATGTCTACCGTGCCTGGAGATCAAGGCCGTAAAGCTTTTTCCGTGTCCTTTATAATAATTTATAATGTATGTGTAGCTGTGTGTGTTAAGTTTGGTATATTATATATTTTCGATCCTTAAAAACAAATTCTGAAGCCTAATAATCGTTTAAATTACTTGATGAAATCACCCATAAAACCCGTAAAAAGTTTCACTTGCTACTCGATTGGAAAGTGTTCCTTTAGCCCAAATTCTTTGATTATTCATGGAAATATTTGGTGCGTTTGTTAAAATTCTGAGGATTATAAGTTTCCTGCGTAGATAAGAGTAGTAGAGCTCTTTGTGTGTGGCTCGTCCGGGGAAGTACTACCACCACACCTTTTTCTGCCGCCAAGCAGCAACGCTGTGTTTTGGTTTGAAGAGTGTGGTTTCCGGTGTTATTACAGGCACATGAGGCTTAACATCTGTATGCCTCAAGTTGATGGACGCAGGTCAGGGCATCGTAGGGCACATTCCTATCGTGCGTGACTTACGAGGTATTGCTTTGTTATGTGATGGTTACACTTAACATCAGGTGGCCCATATGCTTGTTCCATCAGCTAACAGTATAAAAAAAAACTATTTAAAGCTTTCTTGGTAGGAAAACTTTTGGCGGTTGTCAGCTCTTTAACCAACAATAGGTTGGGAGACCAAGCCCATACGATGCAAGATTGCAACAAAACTTCTTAAAAATGTATCTAGGTATGTAATTTGCGTATAAGATCTCAGTCTAGGAATACTAAACCACTTTCTTCTAAATTAGTCGCGACGGAAGGAGAGGCCGAAAAGGATGCGCCAAGCCGAATGGAGGCCGAACGCGGACCGAATAGTAATTGGCACTTGACCGAATAGCTGGAGAAATGGAGTATAGGGGCACTTTCGAATCTTGAAACCCAACAGCCAATCAGACTTGTGGCATACTTGTTCCAAAACTTATGATATTTTGTTACGAACTTATTTAGTTAAAATATATATTGACTTACTAGTGGTCGCTTACTATTGGCCTCATCAACAAGCTCAAAATCGCTTGGCGGGCTATGGAGAGAGCTATGCTGGGAGTTTTACTACGGGATAGAATCAGAAACGAGGAAATCCGTAGGAGAACCAAGGTAGCCGACATAGCTCGCAGAATCAGCAAGTTGAAGTAGCAATGGGCAGGTCATAGAGCTCGAAGGACTGATAACCGTTGGGGAATAAAGGTTCTCGAATGACGTCCACGAACAGGAAAACAAAGTGTGGGCCGCCCTCTTACCCGATGGACTGACGACATTGTCAGGATCGCGGGAAGTCGGTGGATGGAGAGGGCTCGGAATCGTTCTTCCTGGAAATGTAGAGGGGAGGCCTATGTCCAGCAGTGGACTTCTTTAGGCGGATGATGATGATGACTAGTGATTGGCAGGGCAGGTTAAAACTAAATAAATTCAACCGCGGCAGCATTTCAAAATGAAAAAAATAAAAATGTTTAATGGCAATAACAAAAAAATCAACAGAAAAGTGTGAGATTCTGTCTCCTGGAATAGCGTTAGCTGTGGCCCAAAACTGTACTCTCCCGAATGACAATATACTTATAGTATTAAAGTTTTGAACGAATCTAATTTTAACATAGTTTATATACAAAAATTCTAGCAAATTTGTATCTTATAATAGTTAACATCTTAGTAACAGGTTATTGTGTTTATAAGTAAGGGGAAGTACTACCACTACACCTTTTTCTGCCGCAAAGCAGCAGCGCTGTGTTTCGGTTTGAAGGGTGTGGTTGCCAGGTGTAATTACAGGCACATGAGGTTTAACTGTATGCCTCTAGTTGATGGACGCAGGGCAGTGCATCGAACGGCTGGTTCCTATCTTGCGTGACTTACTAGGCAATGATTTGTTATGGCTTTGGTGATGGTTACCACTTAACATCAGGTGGGCAATCTGCTTGTTCCATCAGCTTGATAAATAAATAAAAATGGAAATTAGATAACTGATATAATATTTTTTTCTGCAAATAAATACTTATATTATATAACACCGAGACAGAGAACAAACATCTATGTTCATCACACAAATGTTTGTTCTCGGTGGGGATCGAACCCACGGCCACAGAAGGCAGAGCTACTACCAACTGAGCTGTGAAGGCTGTTGAATAGCTGATGATAGTGGTAAATAGTAGGAAGTGTGGTGAAGTTTTACGCATAAAATCGAGTTAGGTTAGTATGTTGGTTTATTTAGCATTATGAGTATTATAATTCAACAAACAAACTGAATGAGTTCAAATAACGTTATTATGAATGTGTCAAACTTTGAATTTTCAGTTCATTTATTTTACAGTTAAGACGAAGATTCCCGACACAGTTCTACGTATTTTATTCTATAGCGAATTACTTTTTTTTTATTAAATACTAGCTGGCCCGTGCCCACTTTGTTGGGCGATGTCAAATTTGCAATAAAATAATATTGCAGCTATAAATTGAGATGAAGGCTATCCTATCTTTTAAGTTAGATCAAACTGCACACGGTGCGCAAATTTGATTGAAGTCGGTTAAGTAGTTTAGGAGTCCATAGCGGACAAACAACGTGACGCGTAATTAATATATATTATGATTTTAGTATTTTGTTATCGTATTTACAAATCGGAAATACGATTTCAGTTTTTTTTATGTTACAATTCCATTTCATATTTATAAAAGTTACATCGGCTAGTTGTACAATTTTTTTTATAAAAAAGTTTACAACCAATTAACATAATGAATTGAAATAAAAAAGCTCACGTTATTTTGTGGGGTACATGGTGAGTATGGTGACCCACTAATTAGCGTTTTGGCTTTGTTTCCAAGTTTTGTATACCACTTAGAAAACTAGATCAAACGGAAAAAAATTTGGTAACTTATATTTGGTTCTTTCTATATAGCGTGTAAGTCAGACAATTGTATCTCTTTGTAATGCTGACGCCTAAATCCTTGAAAATATATAGTGTTTTTTTCATGGTGAAAAAGTAAAATAAGAAGTATATCATTATGTAAGAGAAGTATATAAGAGTAGTAGAGCTCTTTGTGGAGGGCTCGTCCGGGGAAGTACTACCACCATGTCTTTTTCTGCCGCCAAGCAGCGTTGCTGTTTTGGTTTGAAGAGTGTGGTTGCCGGTGTAATTACAGGCACATGAGGCTTAACATCTGTATGCCTCAAGTTGATGGACGCAGGGCAGTGCATCGTAGGGCACGTTCCTATCGTGCGTGACTTACGAGGCAATGCTTTGTTATAGGTGATGGTTACCACTTAAGGTGTAAGTGGTAAGGTGGTAAGGTGGGCCATCTGCTTATTCCATCAGCTAGTTGTATAAAAAACACAGTGCATGGCCAAATTTCAGGCTTAATCCTGTAGTTTCCGAAATTTTATGATGAGTCAGTGAATTGACTTCTTGTAGAAGATATTTTCTATTCGATATCATGTGGCTAAGTTGTAAAACGTGTAATATGTCATTCTACTTTCTTGTTTTCTACGTGACTTGCGTTTCTGCGGGCGATTTTCTCTTAAAATGTACTCTGGTTATATCAATAACAATAATTTGTTGAGAGAAAATAGATTTCTCTTGTGTAGACTACAAGTAATCTTTAATATTTTACGCATTTTATGTTATAAATAATATGTAATTTCATTTATATGTCACGTTTGTTTCCCAGAGTGTTTTTTTTGTTTACTAAATTAGTATAGCGCATGACATGCCAATCTAGCCAAGTACCTACCGAGTAGTTTGTAGTTTTCATACATTTTATATGGACTCGCCGCACACGGTTGACGCCGGTAGCCGCCACACGCTACAAATCGTTGCTGCTCGCTTCGTATGAAAACTACAGGAAATATGCCAGTGGCGACGTTTTGTGGTTGTGGCCGGAGGCCCGTGTGCGGGAACCATTAATTTTATTCAAATAAATATTACTAAGAATGTGTTCATCAGCACTTTTCTTACAGTCTCTATTTAAAGCGACACTTTGTTGTCGTGTTCATTCTCTCTTGTCGTGTCACTAGTTCCTCTCGAAACAGTGTGGTGAAAGGATATTAAGTGCGCCTCAAGAGGCTTCTTTCGAGCACTCAACACATGTTATAGAACTTTTTAGGCTCTACGACATGCCGGTTTCCTCACGATGTTTTCCTTCATCGTTTGAGAGCACCTCGTACTACAACCGTTGTCAGAATTTGTCACCTATTTAATGACTTATTAATAAAATACAGTGATATATAAGATAAATTTAATAATCAATCAATCATTTCAAGAAAGCAGTTTGGCCGTGACACTGTTTGCGCACGTACATTTTTCGAATAGAAAGAGACATTGGAGCACGACGGGATTCGAACCCACGACCTTAGGAGAGCTGGTGGCATCATTCCCACTAGACCACCGGTGCTTTAATTAGTCCACCAATATGTATGTAAATGCTAGACCTAACATACCTTTCATTTCCAGATTCAAGAAAGCTGTTCGGCGGGTACAGGATCACACCATCGCACTGCAAAGCGTCGAGAGCAGCGAAGTACAACAGAGGGAACACGATATGCATGTTCAACCATGAATGTACCCAGAGAGGGGGAGAGGTAATCATCCTTCTCTTTCGTTCTCATCACATTACATCATCAGCCACATCATGGAAAAAAAAATACTTCGATCTCCAGACACTGTGTTTTTTAAATAACATCACGTCATCGCCCTTATAATACGAAAAACAGAAAGTCTATATCTTTCTTTTTTTTCTTACTTCACGCATCACGATCCCCAGGCACGGTAGATATCCCCATAAAGGCCATCCCTACATTTTGCCAAATGGGAAAAAGGTCGTGGATTCGAGAGACTTCTGATACTTAGCTTGACCATGTCTTTTCTATGGACAATACTCATTATGCGGAGATAGAGGGTTCTGCACTCTGTTCCGTTCCAAATGTTCTCCTAGGCCCTGCGTAGCGTTTTGTCAATGCGGGCAACTCAGGCAAAATTTATATTTTAAGATATTCTATCTATATTATAGAAACTGTTTCTCATTCCAGGTTGTGGGCACGTGCATGGATGGCTTCCTCTTCGGCGCTTGCTGTCAGCTCAAGTCTGACAGCCAATCGCACATCCCCAAAGGCCCAGGAGTCGTCATGACAAGCTACCTCGACTACCCCGACGCGGAGCTCGAAACAGCTGACTACGACGGTGACCAGCTCAACGAATGGCACAACAGCTTCAGACCTGTAGTCACACCAGGGTACAAGCCTGCTTCAGCATCGACTACTAAGCCTGAAGACCTCAGCACTGAAGCAGAGATTATAAACGAAGGAGTGAACCAGATAGCAAATACTCTGCTCAGCTCGCCACCGAAGCAAGACAGCAGCGTGGTTTATATAAAACCTAAGCCAGAGTACTCGTTCAGTACAATAGACCATGGTAGTCCTGATACGATTTTGGTTAACCCTAATGGCACTTTAGTTGATACAGTGGCAAGGCCCTCAGATTTCAACATACAGATATCTTCAATGCAGACGAAACCAACTGTTCCTCCTAGAACGGTATCAACCACGCAGAAATCTGTGTCAACACATCATCCAATAAGACCTGTGTTTAAGCCAAAGCCTATAAAAGCGACTACTGATAACTACGTCATCGTTTCGACGGTTACCAAAGACAATCAAAAGACTGAAGCGTCTTCTATAGATTCTATTATACAAATGCTGAATGATAGCACGCCAAGTATGAAGGAAGACGTGACGTCACCAGGATACGACGTGATGGAAACCAAGTCTTCACCATCCCCTTATAATACATATGGCAGTTCCAGTTACTACCCGTCATCTAGCCATTTTGCTACCCAGTCCACCAACCACTACGTCACTCCATCCACAGGCCATTATGTAACCTTAAAACCATCATCGATATCATCTACTAGAAAACCTTCAACAACGAAGAGACCTTACGAGTATGAAACGCCTTCAACGCAAAAGCCACTCTATGACTACCTGCATACGTCTTCTAACAGCATAACAGAACACTCGTCTCCCAGTCCTAGTCAATCAACTAGTCAAGCCATTGAAGCTTTTAATAATTACCCAACGGACCCTGGCGATTTCGGTGATTCTGTAACTACATTCAGCTATGTTAGTTCGAGTACAACGCAAAAGCCTCTCACGACTAGAAAGCCACCGTCGACCAGCTACGTGACAGGATCACAGTTTACAAGAAGACCAGTCACTCCACCAGAAGCCTACGATGCAGTATCCGACTACAATTCTCCTGACACCTTCTCAAGCGTGACACCAACCGTGATAGTCCTCAGTGGCTTCCAAACGCAGAAGCCCACGGAAGAGCCCCAGTTCATAGAGATATCTCAGGAACCGTTTAAAAAACCGGTCAACCAAATCACAGTGAACAACCACATCGCCTCCACTAACAATATCTACATGAACAAACCTGCTTACGAACAGCCTTCGTCTCCAACTGTTGTTATAACTCCGAAGCCTGCTCCAGTCACAACACCGTACCCTATCAAAGCGTCTACTAGACCTCCAACAGTTTCTACCAGACCTGTCACCACCAGGCCCGTCACTAGCAGGCCTGTCACTAGCAGACCTGTGACTAAACCAGTTACTGTATCAACACCCTCATTCGACTTCAACGAGTACTCTCAAACGACCTACAAACCAGAGTTCCAGACATCTCCCGATGACTTGATCAACTTCCCACCTGTCAGAAACCCTATGCTCAATGCATCAGGCTCCAACCCAGCTTTGTACAACACCAGCATCTCTCTATCTGAAAACGAGTTAAGCGATATAGATCTGATTCACGAACTAGACTTCACCACACCGACTTGGCAAGAAGACGCGCAGCTGAACGACAAAATGAGCGTTTTTGTTAGCAAGATCGTAGGCAGCCTCCAAGGCACCTTCCAGGAGCTTCACGACATAGTTATCCTAGACAAGAAGCAGAACGCAACAGCTGTTCGCACGACCACTGTTAAGCCGAAGAAAACGATAGCGACAACAAGACGGCCTGCGGTGACCACGAAGAAACCAGTGAGGTTGACGCCGACCACGCGACGGCCGACGGTGAAAACCACGAAGAAACCGACGAGATTGACGACGCTGGCGAGACGGACGACCACTGCTCCTCCTACAACAACAAAAAAAGTGGTAAGCATTTCTCTTATTTGTTCTCCAATGATAAAAAAAGTTAAATATACCAACCAAGAAAATTACAAAGAATACAATTAGGTATTTACAAAATGTATAAAATACATATTAATGTATGAGTCAAGTGATCATATATGAGCTATCTGCAGACCGTTGCGGGTGATCTAGAGATAGCTCAGTGAATGCTAGTCATTGCTAATCGGAAATGTCCCCAAGACGCTGGCTGCATTACATCGCTGAATGGAAATGCCGAATATGGCCAATTTTGGCCTCATTAACTATCGTAAGTTGGCACTGAATAGTAATGCTGATACAAACTAAGTACTTTCATAATAGCAGTTATTTTTTTTATTTTGAGCCTGTTTTAAGCACCACGCAGCGTATTGATTTGAACTTTCAACGACATAGTGTTCTCGGAACTAAAAGATCCTAATTAGAAGAATTTCTCGTCTCAAAACCTTTCTTCCACCATTCCAGCTTACCACCACAAAGCGAACAAAGCCGACGAAGAGGATTACTACCACCACTCAAGCAGCCACCTCTACCACTGAGTTACAAGATGAAGTTACCACTGAGAGCTACGCGGACCAAGCTGTCAACTATGATGATAAACATTGTGAGTGATGATAAAATTTAGCCTCAGCTTAAAAGTAGTAGAGCTCTTTGTGTGTGGCTCGTCCGGGGAAGTACTACCACCACGCCTTTTTCTGCCGCCAAGCAGCAACGCTGTGTTTCGGTTTGAAGAGTGTGGTTGCCGGTGTAATTACAGGCACATGAGGCTTAACATCTGTATGCCTCTAGTTTATGGACGCAGGGCAGTGCATCGTAGGGCACGTTCCTATCGTGCGTGACTTGCGAGGCAATGCTTTGTTATAGGTGATGGTTACCACTTAACATTAGGTAGGCCATCTGCTTGTTCGATCAACAAATTGTAGAAAAAAAAGGCTAGAGAACTCCACCGGTGAAGACTTCTGCTAACGTACCTCTCGCTCACACATTTCAACATTTTGAAAGATATAAAATCACTGAACTTTTGAAAAATCGCAATCAATCAAACTGTGTGCAATGTTTAGCAAAACACACACAGTTTAGCAAAAACGACATTTTGTTGTCACCAAACAAGTTTTCTTACGGAGGTTTTTAATTCGACTATACCTTTTTTTTGTGTATATTTATAACGCGATTACTCCGCCAATTATGAATTGGTTTTGATGATTCTTTTTTTGTTTGATAGGTCGTTTTTCAGGGGTCGTTTTAGTGGCGTAGATATCGTAGGGTCAGGTGGTGCAGTGCACCAGGCCCCGGAGCTCAGGAGGCCCTCTAACCTAAGTTTGGAAAAGAGAGGGTCAGCCAGCTCCCGAAGCTAGAAAACCTTGAGCCTGCTCACAAAATTCTTTCTCTGTACCCTTGTCCACATAGCTACGCCACTTGTTCGTATATAAATTTCAATAAAACAATTCAGCACTTTTTGAAAACATCTACGAAAACATAACATACAACGTGTAACATAATACCCCTATAAGGCCAAAGACCAAGTGATCAGACCAAGCACTACTTTGACGTGTGCAAAGTTTGAATACTTTGTTTTTGGTATTCCCATACAAAAGTCAAATAGATATTGTCTCAAAGTCAAAAGGTATTCAATAAAATATAAACTTTGAAACGTCTCAGAAATTTGAAACAACCCTGATAATGTGTACTTGGTACATACGCTATTTGCGTTTACTAATTGGTGGCAGTTCTGGTACCTATTTGACCCACAGTTTTTTTACACAATTTAAGGATTAAAAATTGCTGTAAATAGGGCTGCGTCATGTTGTGTTAGTTTCATTTTGGAGGAAAGTTTCAGAGGGATTTTATGAATAAAAAACTTCGAAATTTCTAAAGTCTTATTATACAAGTTTTTTGTCATGACCTGTAGAATACCCTGCTTCCGGGGTTATAGGGGTATTATGTTACACGTTGTATATAGAGGTACATATGCTATAGTTTGGGGTTCCCTTCAGCAAAGGTTTTGTTTTTCAGTGTTTGGACGTATAGCATTTTTTTTCGGAGACTGTTCTAGACGCATAAATTCAATGGAAACAAAGGGTGGTGTGAGTTGTATAACGAAAATAATATTTATTTTACGATTCGTCAACTCACAAATTCAAAGTGCTCACAACTCAGTTGGGACAAGATCCATAGTGTGAGTTGACGAACGACTCATATTATTATCAGTACCTACATGCTATCACTAATCAAAAATATTTTTATCTATGCCTTTGTGGTATGGGATAAAGGCCCACAGCATTTTATTTCATCAAAATACACTTTCTCTTCTCATTCCAGTGTGCGGAGTGAAACCTCTGTCCAAAACCGGCCGAATCGTCGGCGGCAAGAACGCGCACTTCGGGGAGTGGCCGTGGCAAGTCCTGGTGAGGGAGTCCACGTGGCTGGGGCTCTTCACCAAGAACAAATGTGGCGGAGTACTTATCACGAACAGATTTGTGACCACTGCCGCTCATTGTCAGCCTGGGTAAGAAAGAAATAGTATAGCAATATTGTATGCCCGAAATAATAATAATAATAATCTCCGTAAAAACCGGCCAAGTGCGAGTCGGACTCGCGCACGAAGGGTTCCATACCATTATCTATAAAAACAGCAAATAAATCAGGCTTGTATGGGAGCCCCCTTCAATATTTATTTTATTCTATTTTTTAGTATTTGTTGTTATAGCTGCAACAGAAATACATCATCTGTGAAAATTTCAACTGTCTAACTATCACGGTTCATGAGATACAGCCTGCTGACAGACAGACAGGCAGATAGACGGACGGACAGCGGAGTCTTAGCAATAGGGTCCAGTTTTATCCTTTGGGTACGGAACCTAAACAACAAAAACTTAGATTAATATTATTTCGGTTGGAATAGAACCTATCATACTTTTGCAATTTAATATTATGCAAAATGTACATTCGTGGTCTTCAACAGCGATTTGCCAGATGACTTCCTGATGGGCTAACATGGCTACATGTTTATAGGCACTAGCTGTCGCCCGCAACTTCGCTCGCATATTCGTAGTGATTGCTAACATTCATATTTAAGAGAAGTAGCTCTTTGTGTGTGTCTCGTCCGGGGAAGTACTACCACCACGCCTTTTTCTGCCGCCAAGCAGCAACGCTGTGTCTCGGTTTGAAGAGTGTGGTTGCCGGTGTAATTACAGGCACATGAGGCTTAACATCTGTATTGACGCAGGACAGTGCGTCGCAGGGCACGTTCCTATTGTGCGTGACTTACGAAGCAGTGCTTTGTTATAGATGATGATTACCACTTAACATCAGGTGGGCCATCTGCTTATTCCAACAGCTAGTTGTTTAAAAAAAAAAAGAACACGAACAGGAAAACGAAGCGTGGGACGCCCTCCTACCCGATGGACTGACGACATTGTCAGGATCGCGGGAAGTCGGTGGATGGAGAGGGCTCGGAATCGTTCTTCCTGGAAATGTATAGGGGAGGCCTATGTCCAGCAGTGGACTTCTTTAGGCTGATGATGATGATGATGATATTTAAAAGATAAAGTACAAAATACACAAAATTATTTCTCAAAATTTTTACGTTAAATTTAAAACATTTTGTATACTTTGTAGTATACAAAATGTTTATTTTCCATCTCAAAATTGTTTCGTAAAATATTAACAATAATTTAATGCCTCCTTTTAAGTAAAAAATAATTGATTTTAAATCCTATTCTCGATAGTATAGAGAAAAAAAGTAAGTAAAAATGACTTGCAAGGCAATGTATTGTGATGGTTACAAGCTATTAACTCTTCTGGTATTTCAGACAGCCTTCACAGCTCAGTTGGTAGTAGCTCTGCCTTCTGCGCTGAAGGCCGTGGGTTCGACCCCCACCGAGAACAAATATTTGTGTGATAAACATTGTTTGTTCTGTCTGGGTGTTATTATATACTAGCTGGCGCCCGCGATTTCGTCTGCGCAGGATTAGTATTTCGAGTAGCTTAAATTAGCGTGGCGTAGTAAATATGTGTAACTCTAGCGGCTTTGGCAGCGCACGCCAGAATAGCTGCAGATGGTAGATTTTTTCCTACTTACTTGACACTTATCGTCATATTTTGGACAGTTCACACAATATCTTTATAAATTGTAGCCTATGTGTTATTCTGATGTATAAGCTATATTGTTGTAAAGTTTCATTAAAATCCATTCAGTAGTTTTTACGTGAAAGAGTAACAAACATCCATCCATACTTACAAACTTTCGCGTTTATAATACCTCTATTATAGTAGAATTATAAAATGTATGTATTTAAAAGAAAAATGTATATTATGTATTATATCAACTATATGGTTCCCATATTAAAGCTTTGGCCTAGTTTGGGATAGTGCTGTGTGGAAAGTCCACCAATATTTATTTACTACCTACCAAAATGTAGAAAGCCCACACCTACAGTTTGCATCCCAGCTATGGGGAATGAGTGTTACTGATTTAATTTTTTTGTCATCTTTATGTACCTACATTGAAGCAAATAAATGATTTATGATTATGATTATGATTATGATGATGATGATGATGATGATGATGATGATGATGATTATGATTATGATTATGATTATGATTATGATTATGATAATGATTATGATTATGATTATGATTATGATTATGATTATGATTATGATTATGATTATGATTATGATTATGATTATGATTATGATTATAATTATTATGATTATGATTATGATTATGATTATGATTATGATTATGATTATGATTATGATTATGATTATGATTATGATTATGATTATGATTATGATTATGATTATGATTAAGATTATGATTATTATTTATTTGTTTCAGTTTCCTCGCCTCCCTAGTAGCAGTGTTCGGAGAGAACGACATATCAGGCGAGAAGGAGCCCAAGAGTCCCGTCTCCCGGAACGTGCGGCGCGTGATCGTGCACCGCGAGTACGATGCCGCGACCTTCGAGAACGACCTGGCGCTGTTGGAGCTGGAGTCGCCCATCAAGTTTGATGCTCATATCGGTGAGAACTATAGTCGCGTTGAACACTCGCTGGAAACTCGGTCATAAATCATCTTAAGGCGAAGACAAGAGGTAATGTTACTCTCGCTCGCACGTTTCGACATGTTGAAAGATATAAAATCAATAAACTCATTTTCGAAAAATCGTAATCTTGTGTGCAATCACATTGCACACAGTTTAGTAAAAATTTCATTTTGATCGATAAATAAATAAATATTGGTGGACTTTATGAAATTTTTACTAAATATTGCTGTCTCGTTCCGATAATTTATGACCGTGTTTGCAGCGAGTGTTTAATGCGACTTTATCAGACACAGTTTTAAAATTTTTTTATACAAATAGTTGTTGGAACATGTCGATGGCCCTGATGTTATTGGTAACCATCACCTATAACAAAGCATACCTCGTGAATCACGACCGATAGGAACGTGCCCTTCGGTGCCCTGCCTGCGTCCATCAACTTGAGGCATACAGATGTTAAGCCTCATGTGACAGTAATTACATCGGCAACCACACTCTTCAACACAGCGTTGCTGCTTGTCGGCAGAAAAAGGCGTGGTGGTAGTACTTCCCAGGACGAGCCACACACAAAGAGCTCTTACTACTCTTAAAAATTTACGGCTTATTTACTAATTAATAGCAGCGTTTTACCTGAAATAAAACGCATATTAATATACTTACCTCAGTAAAAGCTTTATAATGAGAATGCATTTCCGTTTCCGTCGATTTTAACCAGTTTTCGTACTTTTTACACCAAGTGCTTCCGGTCAAGTGGCGCCACCTGGCGGCCGCGCGCCATTTTGCTTCGTAAAATGTGCAGCGCCATTTTGGAATCATTGGCTTAGTTTCAGCAGGCAGAAATAAAAATGAAAGCTTTTACTGAGGTAAGTATATTAATATGCGTTTTATTTCAGGTAAAACGCTGCTATTAATGATACTGTACGCTCAGTAAAAGCTTTATAATGAGGATTTGTTTGTTATCGCCTGGTGTCGCCACTTGTAAGAGTTACGTAACTCTAGCGCCAATGTGAATCTAAAAATATTTTACCACAATAAGTAGATACGTAAAACACTGTAATGGCAACCTACAGTGTAGGTACAATATTAATAAAAACTTTATTTTACGAAAGTATACTATTTATCATTTGCTAATAATGATTCATTTATTACGATCACAACGTATTACATATTATCAATAATACAACTGATAACGTACAATATAGGAATAGGAACTAGCTTCCGTTTGGTTAAATGTACCGAATTCATTTATTTATATCAGATTTAGCTATGATCTGACACTAAATAAGCGATCGTAAGTAATCATAAATTACCTGCTAAGCATGGTGACTAGGGAAAGCTTTCCCATAGACTACTAAATCTTTGGAGGACATTGTCTGGCAATAGACCTCTTCAGTATGTTATTTCAGACGAAGTAAGGATGTTTAATACGTCAAACAGATGTATGATATTAATAGATGTGTGATATTAATTGTTGTCTTTTATACCTCTCAATATCAAATTCATTAATCAAGAAGATAATTTTTTGTGAATGCGATTCATAGATCGAACTCTAGAGGTGCTGTAATAGCAGTCCCTCTAAACAACGATTTGATCCTCCAGCCTGCTATTGACTGTGCGTGAAAAACGCTTAACAAAATCTTTTATTTTACTGTAACAAGCAAATTAAATAATTTGGCTGTGTTGCATAATTAAGTTATTCAATAATTAATGAGAAGGAATTTGTGTTAGCATGATCACTAAATTAATAATAGTTAACAAACATCTATAATTACTGCAATCAGTATTGAACAAATAAATGACAAAACTATTAAGTAGGTACCTACAAGATCTAATGTGGAATCATCAACTGCTAATATTATCTATAGTGATATTTTTTAGTCTTATTTTATTGAAACCACTTTTTGTCAACGTCTCAAACCGGAAACATTGATTACTCTGACTCTCTACTTACTCTCTTCTCTTACTGACTTAGGAGTATCCTAAACGAGAGACCAAGAAAAGCGTCTGCATCATAACGTAAGAACCAAGCATTTATGTGAAAGTATCGAATGAAATTATTTGTAAAGTGCAAATCACAAAGAAATTATACTTATAATAATAATTGTGTGTTCAAAATTTCATTTCAGTGCTAAACAAGAAGTTAATAACGGTTGCAAACTACAGTCATGTTATCAGGGTATTTAAAACTATATTTTTTTTGTTTAAACAAAGATAAAAATAATTATTGGTCCGTATTCAATAATATACTAGCATTTGCTTACTACAAAAATTAAATCTTCTTTTATTAGAGATTCATAATTTGATAGGAAAGGTTTTACAATGTGAAAGGTGCTGCTAGAGCTCAAATATTGAGGTTAGCGCGTCAAAGTTTTACTGCGGAACTATTAATGAGTAATATTCCATTGACAGAAATAGGTCAGCCGCGACATTGGGGATAACCGGTGGTAGAAATACCCACGTGAGTGGATAGTCTATTGAATACTAAACGCATCGTGAAATAGAGTGATGGTTCCTTAGTTCTCAAAAAATATGCAAATAATATAATTGTAGGTAGGTTGAATGTCCTCAAATCTCAAAAATTATAATTGTAGGTAGGCTGCATGTGAAATTTCAGAGGCAAATAAATCGATTACGCAAGTTGCCTACTTTATAAACACTATGTTTACAAAGGCTAGTCATAGATGCCACTCGGGATGATGGTAGTGACATAAAAATACGGCCTGATTTTCGAACTTGGACACATGCCAAAGTGTATTTCGAATGGTAGTAATCGTAGTAGTAAAGATACGTTATTTCCATTTGATTGACATGAATTGATTTCATATCTTCTGTTAGTAGGCAAGCGACTGCAGTACAGACTGGTCAGCATCTCTTTTTAGTGTAAATATTTTGGTAACCAGCTGATAGGATTGAGCAATATGGAGTGTACCTACTCCAAGACCATATATTCAAAACATCTTTTAGAAATCTGTCAGAGTTAGGTAATGTAGCAACGATTCTTTTAGAACGCCTGTTGTAGGGTAGGGACTAGTCTAGTGAGGAATTCATGAACTTTGTTAATGATGAACATAATATGGATTAAGTTTTTATGAGCACTGATAATTGATTTCTCAAAATTAATAACGACGCTTTGCTTTTTAATGTTTAAACTGTAAATTTCTTCGTCGTGGTGTGCCTAATCAAAAACAAGTGATCATAGTGATGCACAGATTTTTGATATACATATAAACTGAATCTGAGCCAGTAATACTTAATAAACGTAAAAAGTAAAAATTTACTCAACTATATAACTTGAAGCTCAAAAGCTAAGTTAAGCATACACTACCATTACCCAAACACCTAGGTAAGGTTTTATGTCTGGAACCTACAATACTTATTATACGTAAAAATAAACTCATCTACAGGGTTACAGGAAAAGTCGTGCTAGATCCGTTAAGGGCGTGGAGTACCCATCATTCCTGACATATTTCACTATGAAACACCCTACCCTAAACTAAACCCTTTTCGAGATATTCGACTTTTAATTTTTTTATTGAAAATTGCCGATTTTTAGGCAATTAAATTTATTTTTGGTTGTTTTGTGTATCTTATTATTATTATTATTGCATTTTTACATGTGTAATTAGATGCTTTAGGACGTCAATCATTAAAATAGTGCATAAGTTAATTGAATAGACCGTAGTAGACAAGTGAAAGTTAAGAAATAAAAAAAAAATTAGAAAGTTTATTTTTCTCTAAGGGATATCTAAAAAAAATATTATGGCAATTCTTCGGCAGATGTTTTTAAAAATATCTACGTTTCATCAGCTATCTAACGAGGTATAACAATCTAGGGTTTGTATTACATTTCGTGGAAAAAAAGTAGTTGGGACGCTCCAGGTAGCAGTTCTAACGGTCCCGCGCCTATTGTCCTTCAAGTTCAGACACACCGTGAGAGCGAGACAAGTGACGATTTATGTAGGTATGAATGAAAGAAAAAATGTGTAGAGACCGGTTAGGGCTGGGAATACAACAGGGGGTATTGTTTTGGTTGTCAGTCTGCTTTTGTGCTTCGTACATAGTAGATGTGATATCGTTTTGCTCTTTTTCTCGACTTGGCTGTGATTCTGGACTATTTCTTCTGATTTGTGACTACTATACTTGTTAACCGGACTCTGATTTGTACCTGTGATACGGAAGTGTTGAAGATGACGTCCTACACACCTGAGGAATATGCTGATATGCTTATTTGTTACGGATACTGCGATTGTGTATCTGCGCAAGCTCGCAACGAATACGTAACTCGCTACCCCGGTCGTCGAGTGCCGGATGTGGCCGTTTTTGACAGAGTTTATCGAAGACTTCGAGAATCTGGCTCTGTTTTGAGACGTAATACAGACATGGGTAGACCACGAATTGACGACGAAGAACAGGACAATGAGATAGTGCAACGCTTTCGAGCGGATCCGACTACTTCCACTAATATTGTTGCCCGTGATCTGGGACTTTCGCAATGGAGAGTGTGGTTTACAGTGCATACTGCTGGCCTATACCCATACCATTACACGCCGGTACACGTTATTGAAGAAGGAGACCCCGCGAGAAGATTGGACTTTTGCAGATTTATGCTAAATGCTGACGTAGAAGACCCAGATTTTCTAAGAAATATCTTGTGGACGGATGAGTCCAAATTTGATAAAGATGGCATAACTAACTATCACAACGCCCATTACTGGGCCCCAAAAGCACTAAGGAATCCCAATAAGAAAAGAGTGAAGGGGTCCCAACGAAGATTCAGCGTGAATGTGTGGATGGGCATTATCTCCAATCATTTGATTGGACCTTACTTTCTACCGGATAATTTAAATGGGGAAAGCTACGAAAATTTCCTGAGAGCAGACTTGAGTGATTTGCTGGATGATCTGCCACTCAACCTGATCAGGGACATGTGGTTCCAACACGATGGCTGCCCTGCCCATTTCAGGAGAAGTGTCAGAGACTGGCTGGACACAAATTATCCAAACAAATGGATAGGACGAGGTGGGCCGTTGCCATGGCCAGCAAGAAGTCCGGACCTAACCCCCATGGATTTTCATGTGTGGGGGTGCATGAAAAGTCTTGTGTACAGCGAGCCGAATCCAGTTTCGTCTGTGGAAGACCTAAGAGAAAGGATTGTGGATGCAGCAAATAAAATGAGGACCACGTTGACCACTGGAGTAGTGAAGACTGGTCTCCGTAGAAGGATGCGACAATGTATCAGAAATAGAGGCGGCCATGTTGAACATGAACTGTAGAATAAGAAAAAGTTGTGTGAAAACCTTTAATAAATGACATTTCATGCTTACCTATTGTTTTACTTTTACTTTTTAGGGCTAAGTATAAATTTTCTTCTCCACTGTCGCCTATAAAACTAATTTTTTTTCAATGCAATTGAATAAAACCCTAGATTATTATACCTCGTTAGATAGCTGATGAAACGTAGATATTTTTAAAAACATCTGCCGAAGAATTGCCATAATATTTTTTTTAGATATCCCTTAGAGAAAAATAAACTTTCTAATTTTTTTTTTATTTCTTAACTTTCACTTGTCTACTACGGTCTATTCAATTAACTTATGCACTATTTTAATGATTGACGTCCTAAAGCATCTAATTACACATGTAAAAATGCAATAATAATAATAATAAGATACACAAAACAACCAAAAATAAATTTAATTGCCTAAAAATCGGCAATTTTCAATAAAAAAATTAAAAGTCGAATATCTCGAAAAGGGTTTAGTTTAGGGTAGGGTGTTTCATAGTGAAATATGTCAGGAATGATGGGTACTCCACGCCCTTAACGGATCTAGCACGACTTTTCCTGTAACCCTGTATATAACTTGAAGCTCAAAAGCTTAAGTTAAACACACTACCAGTACCCAAACACCTAGGTTAGGTTAGGTTTGGGTTAGGTTAGGTTAGGTGTTTTTTTTTTTTTTTTTTTTTTTTTATATATATTATTTCTGGCGCCAGCAATACCAGTACCCAAACACCTAGGTTAGGTTAGGTTTGGGTTAAGTTAGGTTAGTGTTGTGTAAAAAATGGCCAGAACTATCAGCTTTGGGTCCATAACCAGATAGGTTTTACTCTACAAAGTATGTAATGTTAAAATAATATTCATAAGAATATTGAAAATCATTATGAAACACATTTCAGCATATTGTTATTACTTATTTTTACAGCCAGCTAGGCGCTTGGCTAGGCATTTGATACGATAACTTTATCAATTTATTTTCTTCCATTGTGAGTGGAAGAGTAATAATAACTGTTTTGCTTATCACGTGGCTTATAACTGACTTTATGAGGTATTTATTTATATCTATACTTACCATATTAATCTTCATTATTTAGCCATCTAAAACTTCTCTGAGCCTTAGGTTTTCACGATAAAGTCGCTAGTTTCTATTATGGAATGAAACTTTCTTATTTTCATTCATCATTACAATAGTGAGGGTTGAGAGATTTTAAATGGAAACTGGCTATAGGAACATACACCCCGCGAGGATGTACTTGTTACAGGCATGTTTGTGCTTTGAAAGGCCATCGCACAAAGGATCGCACAAATTTTCACGCAATGGAACAGTTTTGCAAACGCCTAACTCTCTCGAAAGGCGGCTGTATGCTTGATAAGATTTCTCTTGCGAGAAACCAACAAATTTAGAAAAGAAACTTCGTTTACTAAAATCTCATCTCAATCACACGTGATTGAACACAGTTTTACTAACGCCTAAACCCCCTTGAGAGGTGGCTGTTAGATTGATTGGATTTCCTTAGAGAGAACCCAGCGTATTGAGAAAGCCATTATATACTAA
The DNA here is from genome assembly GCA_932294275.1 of Chloroclysta siterata. Classification (NCBI taxonomy): domain Eukaryota; kingdom Metazoa; phylum Arthropoda; class Insecta; order Lepidoptera; family Geometridae; genus Chloroclysta; species Chloroclysta siterata. Next base: position 19,975,958 of record OW028596.1, on the reverse strand, counting down.
TAGTTTTTACTAGTATTTAGTTCCACGCGATGAAACATAGGTTTTCAAACGCCTAACCCCCGCGAGGGGCGGCCAAAAAGGCTTTGCCTTTTTAATTTGACAGGATCAAACCTTGTTCACGTTCACCAAAAGCTACAGTTTCATGCGATGAAACATAGATTTTCAAACGCCTAACCCCCGCGAGGGGCGGCCAAAAAGGCTTTGCCTTTTTAACGTGACAGGATCAAACATTGTTCACGTTCACTAAAAGCTACAGTTTCACGCGATGAAACATAGATTTTCAAACGCCTAACCCCCGCGAGGGGCGGCCAAAAAGGCTTTGCCTTTTTAACGTGACATGATCAACTTTGTTAACGTTCACTAAAAGCTTATACAGTTCCACCTGATGGAACATAGATTTTTAAAACGCCTAACCCCCGCGAGGGGCGGCCAAGAGGGCTTTGCCTTTTACCAAACTATGTTCGTTATAATCTACGACATTTGGGTTGGTGACCCGCGAACTAATCAAAAGTGATATTATATTACTTATGAAAATAATAAAGTGGGTAGGTAGCAAAATTCAAGAAAAGTGATTCTTCAGTTGTACGACTCAGATAAGCCCAAGAAAAAAGATTGTAAATACATCATGCAATATTTTTGTTACAGATAAAACTAAATTTCTGTTTAATGCAGTTTAGTATAATGCAGTTAGTTTTAAGTCGTATTTAGGCATGTTAACGTAAGGTATCATACGTTTTCCCCCCTTCGTTTGTTTCCAAAAGTCTATGAATACCTGAAGTATGTGAAGTAGCTATGTGCAGACTTCTAGCCTAATCACTTGTTTCAAACAGCTATGGGGCTTCAAACAATATATTTTAAAGCAGATAGATCCTTTCTGTCTTGATATTAAAATTTGTGATCTTGGACCTCATCGCAAGAACAATGATGTTATAATATTTCCCGCTAACCATATTAATAAAAATGGAATCCTGAACCTGTTATACACCCTGAACCTGTATTGACAGACTGGTTAGTAAAGAAAATAGAAATATAATTTATTCTGCAGGTTTCTAGACTTAAAGAAAAAGAGCACGTATGCTCGCAAGTAATAGTATCATACAGCTTCTGTGTGAAAGCAGAGGCTTTTATATCTAATATATTTCTGAAAATCAACTTTGTACAAAATATAATACCTACTAAATACACGTTCAAGTACCTAAACTGGTAATTTTTTGACTATGAGAACGTGATCCGAACGAAAAATCGTTAAAAAATTGATCACGGTCATCTATTTAAAATAAAGAGGGTTGTACTCACAGTTTTTTCCCTCTTTCCACAGTTTCACTTCACTTAATAAATTAATTTTTTTTTTTTTTTTCATCTTTTAAGAATAAGATAAGATTTGAACATAAAATATTTATATGCAACGGTCGTCGCAGAGATAGCTGCTAGACACAAGTTGCTTCGACGGAAAACAAAACGCCAATGATTCCAAAATGGCGCTGCACATTTTACGAAGCAAAATGGCGCGCGGCCGCCAGGTGGCGCCACTTGACCGGAAGCACTTGGTGTAAAAAGTACGAAAACTGGTTAAAATCGACGGAAACGGAAATGCATTCTCATTATAAAGCTTTTACTGAGCGTACAGTATCATTAATTATTAATTGATTGTTTCCCGATATTTTATTTGTTTTTTAGTAGTGTCTGCAATAAAAGAGTTCGAAAGAGGGTAGACAATTTTGTCTGCCATTATTATTTGTTTACTATTCAGTAACTGGTTTGTTTGTGAAGTTTTCCTTCACCGATTAAAGGTGAAGGAAACCGGGGCCCTAGCTCCGAACTAAATTATGTGTGGAATGTTCACCAATATTATTTACCCTTAAAAATTTAAGTCAAAAGTCATTGAACACTTGTATTTTCAAAATCTACAAAACATTTATGAAACATTTGAGCTATCTGCAAACCGTTGCGAACGATCTATCAGTGGCAATCGGAAGCGTCCCCAAGACACTGGCTGCATTGCCACCACAGAACAATAATACTCCTGTCGGAGATTGCCACACTGAATGCCAATGCTGATGGGTGACGCGTCGCCTCGTTAAGACGCCTTGATACAATTTTGAAGATCCGGTTGGTATGTATTTGCCTTTAATATTATTATTATAATTCCAGTGCCAATCTGCATGCCTCCCGATGAGGGTGACTACACCGGACGAGTGGCCACTGTGACCGGGTGGGGACGGCTCAAGTACGGCGGGGGAGTACCGGCGGTTTTACAGGAGGTCCAGGTAAAGATCCTTCATTATCAAAGATAGGGGAAGTCTTTGATACTACTAGCTAATAAAATAAGCTGATGGCCACCGAGATGTAAAATGGTAACCATCACCTATAACAAAGCGTTGCCTCGCAAGTCACGCGAGATATGAACGTGCCCTGCGACACACTGCCCTGCATCGCAAGTTAAGTCTATAAGTGCCTTACCAGGACACCCTTCAAATCGGAAACAATACATACCAAGGAGCATGGTGTTCTCGTACGTAGTACGTAGGTACATCTCATGAGCTAAGATTTATATTGTAGCTCCTTATAAGATTTTAAAGTATCAGGAACAGATCTTCCTTCTCTGAATATCGAACCACTGCTTTCAGGTACCAGTGATAGAGAACAGTGCCTGCCAGGAGATGTTCCAAACAGCAGGCCACTCGAAGAAGATCCTCAACTCTTTCATATGCGCTGGATATGCGAACGGGCAAAAGGACTCTTGTGAGGTCAGTATTGTAAATATCTTGGGCCTTCTCTAGTCTAGAAAACAAAAACATCTTCGCTACTTTCTGTGAGGATATCTACCGTGTCTGGGGATGCATTGTAGATATCCTCTGCGATGTCTTAGTTCCAAGTACCCACTCAGGATTCTTTGATGGTTTCTAAGGGGATTAGTGATTCTAAATTATAATCACGGTTTTGCCTATGTCCCTGTTGAGATGATTAAGGCTTGCCAGCAAGCTTTCCACTAATTTTATAAGATTTATAACCGCATTTCAAAAATACTAACTCAGTGTTTTCTGCCAATCATCTGTGTAATGCATAAAAAGCAAGGGCGGAACTAGCATTGAGCCTAGAGTTGCTCCACCACAAATCATCACAAAATCTTAAATATTTCAGGGTGACAGCGGTGGTCCCTTAGTCCTGCAACGTGACGATGGCAAGTGGCAGCTGGTAGGTACCGTATCTCATGGCATCAAGTGCGCAGCACCCTTCCTCCCTGGCGTTTATATGAGGACTACTTACTACAAGCCTTGGTTAAAATCAATAACTGGTATCCATTGAAGTTCTTTGGTAACTACAAAACTTTAGAAAATTTCCAATTATGTATTTACCAACTAACCCTAGATCTCTGTTACTTCGTTTAAGTAAACGTAAACTTGAGGTCACTCCAAAAATGCTATTTTAGTTTAATTTGGAAATATAAATCTAATTTCTTAAAACTTTCATCTAAAACCATATTTCATTATCAAATACTTGATAAATATTTTTTTTTTATTTTGTCAATATTTATATATAATACTTTGTTGTAAATTATTGCTTATATTGTTGATTTGTCTGTAAAGATTTCACCTCTTCTTGTAGTAGGTATTATAAATTATATTATAAATTATACGTAACTATCATGGCTCTCTATTTTAGATCGGAAATGTTGAAATGAACATCAATATAATTATTTTATGTAGATACACTCCTACGTATTGAATTTTGTATAGTTTAATTATTAGTTATAACTTGTAAAAATCGAAATGCATTTATATTTATTGTTATTTAAAACTTTAGATTTAAGACTGAAAAATAGATTTTAAAACTGTTGTCTGTTTAATATATTTATTGAATATAATTTGAGATAAATGTTAATATTATCTTAATAGGAATTCATATGTTAACCACTAAAATATTATTAAATGCTCAAACACTAAAATATTATTAAATAATTAGTTTAAGTAGATCATTGTTAGAAGAGAAGTTTATGCATTTATTAAACAATTTAAGTATTTATTCGTTTTGTTATTTCTTAACAAACCCGACCCTTTGCATATTTGGTAACTACAACCATTTTAGTTATTTACTTAAAGTGGTTGTATGTATGTATCATATTTCTAATAAATGGAAAATCGAGGTGTGATGCATATATATTTCAAATAATATTATAAATGAAACTACATTTGAATTTGCATTAAACATTTATTGATTGTATTTCATTAATTTTTGATTATGATTATTACAACATATAATATACCTATCTTAATACTATAATAGTACCTACTACTTTTCAACTTTATGCTTTTCTAAATATTATATTTTATAATTTTATTGAGGGCACAGCAGTTTTCTTCTTTAAAGTACATGTTTTTATATTTATAATATTTTAACAATAATAATATTTTTAGTATATTTTCATTGATAGTATACAAAAAAAATATTACACAGATAACATTTCAATGAATTTAAGTATTATTCTATTTCCCGTTTAAATTCAATATAATGGGAGTTATAAGAGTATTATAAAGCCACTAAAACCACAGTTGTGCATTAATAATTTCTACAATAATACTAATTTAGAACTACGCATTTTAAAACCACTATTCTACAAATTCTACAATACTATTTGAACGTATAGCCATAATTTTATGGTAACATATTTTTTATATTTTTTTAACAATAGCCATAGTTATCTTATTATTTTAAGCATCGCAGATTTCATTTAGGTACATTCCCTTTGTAATGCAAGCATTTCTTGCAGATAGCTCCTGCCTTATCCTTAATAGTCTGAGACGACATAGCTCTTTCAGATTCTGGTTTCGGGTCCTCAGGCTCAAAAGAACTTTCACTGAATTGCTGAATCAACTTTTTAATATAACTGCCTGGCCCTCTTATAGTAAGCTTAGTGTCATCATCTTCTTCAACCTTATCTTCGGTCGTATTAGATCTATATTCGCTGAGCATTTGCAGTCCATCTTGGAAGTTCTCGAACGCCTGAGTTATTTTATCACCGATGTTGAGTTTGTCTTCTATGTCACTGAAGTGTACAGACTTCTCGGGTTCAACGATGTTTTTAGATCCAGTTGGAGTGATGGTAATCTCAGAGTTCTTGACGTCAATAGTTATTTTAGCATCCTCTAGAATCAAACCAGATAGTGAGACGTCGACTGATTTGGAGCGGTATTGCCTAGTTGGCGTTGTTGGTACGTTGAGCTGGTTTGAATCTGTGTTAGATTCCTTCATGGCTCCAACCGACGTCACAGGAGAAGGGGTAAGAGATGATCGTTCGCCGGGGCTTGATGCTGGATTGAGAAGTAAAAATTAGACATTAGAATTGATAATTGGAATTATACGATGATTATACGCATCTTTATTGTAAAACAGCCTTAAAAGCAGCAGGTAAAGCGATGACTTTTTTTTTTAATTAGCTTAAACTGTAATCACAAGAACCAAACTGAATCCGCGTAAGGATCTTGGTTTTTCAGATTCGTCTATTGCCAATATAATATTATGACACGTATAATCAGTTGGAAATGAAGAAATAAAATCGTCACAAAGCTGGCTTTCTTATAACTGCCATTGGTATAATATATCATTAATTAAAAATGGCCCACCACCGGTATTTTTGAAAAGGTTTTACCTTACAACATTTGGGCACCAAAGGCTTCATTGTTCACTCCTAAAATAAATCAATCTATTATTTAAAAAACAAGTGCATGCCAGGTACTGGAACTGGAAATTATAATTTGCAGCATTATTGAAAAAGTTTATGCGTAACACGGAACATACAAACAGGCATACAAAAAACCATGGTCATGATTTTTGTCCCTGGTCACATTTTTATAACATCATACTAAATGTAAATAGGCAACTAAAATAATATTATATAGCCAACTACTTGTGTCAATTAATAAGTACTTATGTAATTAATGTTTTTTTAGGTTTAGAATGCATTCGTCTAAAAGTGATTTGCAGGCTTTAAAAATATCAAATTGTGATAAAAAGTTTCATACTAATAAAAAAACATACTATAGAAAAATAAGAGGCTACACGATAAGTTGCCAGCGCCTTGCATCACCAGAGCGGTGACGTTGCGTCGTAAGGTGGAATAAGGATATCCTGACGATGACGATATCACACGATGCGTTGTGACGTCATGCGGCGACGCAGCGCACACACAGCACACAATAATTTTTGGGATATTATAAAAAATCCATCACAAAGCTGATAATTCGAAATTATAACGTTGCAATGACGCAACGCCCGTATGACCTTACTTTAGGCTTATCAATCTTTACGCGAACACGTCACAAAAATTCCATCACAAAGTTGACATACTTCAAAAGCCTGCAAATAACCCCACCACCAACCATTAGAAGCCTCCTCCATATCCTCAGAGCACAGTGGCAGAGGCTGCTCTGCCACTAGCCCCTGCACCATATCCATGCAGGAGTCGAGAGAGAACATCTTCCCGCAGGTCTTGATACCGCGGATACGACGCCTCATTTCTACATGGGTGATGTTAGTATTAGCACCATAATAGGCTTATCAGAAGAAACTAAAGCGTGAATTTATCAAAATTTATTAAATAATGATACAGTTAGTAATAGCAAGCGTATATAAGTAATAACAGTTGAATATTTGAAAGATAAATAGCAAGAGTGAGATATATAATAAGCTTAAGCCCAAAGTCAAAAGTGTTCTCGTATTGGACCAGCAGAGACAATTGCTTAGCTGCAATATCAAGATCCATAATTATAATATGTTCACCGTATGGTGGCCGGGCCTTGGTGGTCCCAGTAGTGTATAGGACACATCACCTGTAGATGTTGTAAGAGCCACATAAGGAAACAGCATCTTTTGACTGCAGCATCGCCTGACTAATATATTTATAATATATTACTTGGGAATAATTGTATCCAAGCTGATATAAATATGATAATTGGACCTCAAGAGCCCAAGACCGTAAAGAATGGAGGGGGGGATAGGGAGGCCTTTGAACTGCAGTGGGACGATGCAGGCTGAAATAATAATAATGAAGCTAATGAAATGGTGAGTAAAGTGCATAAGAAAAACGAAACAAATAACATAATTCAGAAAAAATATGTCATGTGTTAGATTAAAACGAATGTAGAAATTTTTTCACCACACTGAAGAACTAGTGACACGACAAGAAAAAGAAAGAGTTGCAGACAAATAGGTTACCAGGACTATCCTTAGGTTCCATCTTCAGCTGCGCAAAGGTCTGAGCACAGGAAGTCAGCACTTGCTCATAGTCGCAGATGGCTGCGTGGGTTCCATTGACAATCTTAGGGGACATCGGACTGTTCGCAAGGAGCAGACTGGTGCCAAAAGTAGCGTTCAGCTCACGGGTTTCTGAGAATAATTGTTGATATACAAACCCAATTATTTGATGCCTAATTTTTGAAACTGTCATGATTGTAAACATAATTTTCATTTAAAACAGAATATTTAGACCGTTTTGTCTGCCAATAATATTTGTTTTTATTCGCTTGGACTTCGTTGAAGTTCGACCCGTGATCATGGCGCATGCCACCGTGCCGAAATATCGGGAAACAATCAAATCATGGTAAGTATCCCGTTTAAATGAAAATTATATTTGATGCCTGTAATAGAACACTGCACTAAATAAAATGATGTTTATATGATAAACTAGCGGCCTGTCCCAGCTTCGCATGGGTGGTCATAAATTTTTTGAACATTTTAGGATAAACTTAGACCGTGGGTTCGAGCCTCGCGTCTACTTATTTCATACATTTGCACGCGCTTCTCCTTGAGCGAGTGAAATCGCACCCCGCGCGTGACCCGTGGACCCGTTAACATTTTTAATTTCGTCATATCTTTTGAATGGAATGTCCGATTTGAAAAATTTAAGAAGTAATCTATAGGTATTGAAACCGTCTTAATTATGAAATGATTTATTTGGATAAGGATTTATACCAAGGTACAAATAAAGACCCTTTTCTAGCGGAGGCATTTCAATTATTTTTTTATAATAAAAGAACACTTATTGTGACATAACTATAATAGTTAGACATATGCTGTCGCGACATTTTTTGTAGATGATAACGTGTTCTACAAAATCGTAGTACATTATTTTGTTCTATATTCAATAGTTTTCGCAGCGCACGCGATGTAAGGTTTTTTGTTTTCCACCTTGGGTTACATTATTGAAGTTTTAGTAAGGATCCCTGATTTTTTTAAAATATAATATAGCCTATGTTACTCGGGGATAATGTAGCATTCTAATGGTGAAAGAATTTTTGAAATCGGACCAGTAGTTTTTGAGCCTATTCGTTACATACAAAAATACAAAAATACAAAGTTTTCCTCTTTATAATATTAGTGTAGATATGTTTAAGAAGAAAGCCCTCAGCTCTATTATCGAGGCCGGTACCACTTTCTATCTTCATTTACGTCTGCGAAAGAAAAAATTGTATGTAAATGACATTAATTTGGCGTGAGCATCTGTCAACATGTTCATACAATTCATATTTCCACAGGCGTCTTCTAAATAGAAAGTGGACCTTTCATACAATACGCAAACGTATCCAGCAAACAGAAAGTGGATCTTACCTAGACCACTTGTTCATCTTCATAATTATCACCAGAGCAGTTTTATCTGCTACTAGGCATAAGTATCTCTTTGTATGTTCCATTACTAGTCTCATCTCAATATTATCTGATAAGTGTTGTTAGATGCCTATTAGTTTACCTTTGAGAGAGATCCTTGGCTTCTTCGGTGCGACGATATTCCCATTCTCAGACCCGAAAAATTCGACCAAAATCTCTGAAGCCACCTTTTTAATCTCGTTCCAGTCCTCTGTAAAACCAAGATAATATTACTAATCTAAGAAAAACTCAATCAATTCAACAAAGACTTCTTCAAGGCTTCCAAACTTTAACCGGCTTTTTGTTTCGTGCAAAAGGAGTCTTATTTTATACTAAATCAAGATAAAAGATAAATTTATTTAATAGAAAAGCTTTCACTGGTACAAGTATTGGCTTTTTGTTCAAAATACCATAGCGTATCGTACCTAGGATGTCCTGGTTAGTGGTCCTCTGAGAGGTAACAGTAAACCGGATGACGTAAATCCCCTTGAAGCAAGCCGGGACGGCGTGGATAAAGCCACGACCGTTGAGGCGCTTCAGCAGACACTCGGTCAGGGTGTTGTCGCCACGGAGACGGAACGCGACCATGCCTGAAACATAGCGTGTGACATGATAATTTTAAAAAACAACATTTTAAAAACTACATTCAAAAAAACAAACTTGAATTTAAAATTATTAGCGCTACATGTGTATTCAGAATATCATAATATACAAGTTGTTCCAATACTTGTGTATATAAACTTCAGGGGGCTAAAGTACCTATCAATATGCATCAATTTAACAAGCACAAAAGCAACATGAGATTTTAAAGTATGTATATTAAAGATGAAATGGTTAAATATTAAATTTGTACAAACCTAGGTTCCTTGGTTGAGGAATTTCAAAACGTTGGTCTGCAAGAACCAATGCTTCAAACTTCTGGGCAAGACGAACTCCCTGAAAACAAAAAAAATAAACTGAGCTCTAAAACCAAACTTCATGATGTTGATCATACTAATTTAATAGACCTTTTACTATTTTCAGTACGAATTAAAAGAAGTAGCTAATAGTGATATAGGTATTGATAAAAATGATTTCATCACGAATATGCGTGTTATAGATTTAGGTCAAGTTATAATTATGATTGTTATCTTAAAAGAAGACATCGTAATTTTTGCAGAAGGAATACTAACATAAGTTTTGAGTAACCATTGAATACGAGAGAGATAGTGATGAACATTATGATAATGATCAATAAATATTGTACCTCACGAATGTGCTTCTGAAGACCAACCAATCCATAGTTCCTCAACACAAACCAGAGCTTCAGAGCTCTGAAACGACGACTCAGAGGAATCTGCCAGTGCTGCAAACGAAAATGCACTTTAGTCCGATGAAATAGATGATAAATTCGATAATGTTAGAGTGAGTTATAATGTTGATGCCAAGAACTCTAAAGATAATAAAATAGTATTTAGTAACAAAATCTTCGAAGGAGTAGAATTTGAGTAAGGTGCCAAAGATTGTAGTAGGAAAGCTGGGGATGATTAGAAACGAAGATTAAAAAAAGGCCTTAGCATCTACTTTTAGATGATTTATACAGTGTCAGGGACAACTTTGACTGGGACAGGGTTTTAGATGGAAAAGGCCAGCACGTATACCATCCTCACAGCTTAGTCCCAAATGTAGTTTAACAGGATTTAGACGTAAACAATATTTGAATTTGATGGTATTTGGTATTAGTAAATAGTTTGGGGGTATTAGTAATGTGTGGAATGTCCACTATTGTTGTTTATTTTTGTACTTTATAGAGTTTTATTAAGAAATAAAATTACAATATTTGTTAGTTTTAGTAAAGTAAATGTAGTTGTTAATATCGATTGTCCCATCACCCAAATAAGAGTTCTTACTAGCAACTCCTTTTTAGAAGGATCTTCCAGCTGTATTTTATCTCCACAGCCACCAGACATTTTGATATATCCATGGAGGTTGGTCTTATCTTCACCGTCATAGAGATCATTATCGCTTGTTACGTTTACATTGACGTCTGATTTAGTGATTATTTTACCTTCATCACTATTTTGTTCTTTGGGGTCATTTTTATCACCGTTTATATCAATGTGGCCCTTTTTGAGACCGTTGATGATAATGCCATTTTTATTTACGACGCCATTGACTATTTTTCCTTCGCCATTAAGTTTTAAATCAATATCGGTAATTTCATCATTATGGGTTCTGATTTGGCGTATTTTGTTTTTGGTGTTCGATTTCTGTGATCCAACCTATTTTTGAAAATGAAAAAATAAAAAACACACCTCTACAAAATAAAACATAGCTTTAGCAAATTAAATAAAAAAAATGACAGACGAGATATTTTTAAAAGTTGTGAAAAAATCTAAGCCAAAGCTAATTATATTGTTCTTACCATGTAATCGATGGCCTTGCCTGAAAAATTAAACAATAAATAAGAATAATTAATCATTCATAAATTTTAATAAAACACACTGACAGTTGTATTAAATAAATCAACCGAATTACTAATTTAATTAATAATTTTGACGCTATATTAGAAACGTATTAAGAGTAGAGCTCTTTGTGAAGGCCTCGTCCGGGGAAGTACTACCACAACGCCTTTTTCTGCCGCCAAGCAGCGTTGCTGTGTTTCGGTTTGAAGAGTGTAGTTCCTTGTAGTGTGGCCATCTGCTTATTCCATGAGCCAAAATATTTATACATGGTGTTCCATAAGTTATGTATATAGACTTCAGGGGGCTAAAGTACCCATCAATATGAACAACTTTTTCTAAGGAACCAACACTGTGAACGCGAAAAAAAAAACAGCTGTTTCATACATTTTAGCCTGGTAGGTATTGAACTTTTGTATGAAACAGCTGTTTTTTTTTTCTGAAGTTTATATACACAACTTATGGAACACCTTGTATATTTTCCATTATTTTATAGTATTTTAGTGACTTTAATTACCTGAATTCTCATGTCTCAGGTAAATTGGGTTCACGTTGAAGGTCCTGTGCAAAGCCGTGCTGTCTCTAACCCTATATGTTAACAGGTTTATAATCAACATTATTGTTAAATACTACTAATATATTAATGTGAAAGTTACAATGCTTGGACGTTGATGGTTTAATCACTCCGTAATTACTGAACTGATCTGGATTAAACCTAAAAAAAAAAGCTAATAACTCATGTAATAACTGCTATAAAATGAAGATTCAATTTGTTTAGTGAACAGTATACACCAAATAGCTTTAAATAGACAATAAGAAAATCTGTAAATCTATGAATTAATCAATGAAGAAGGTCGCGCGGAACTGGCACCTAGATTCTCCTAGTTTTGGAACGTTTCAAAGTATAATACTTCGTCTAAGTTTCAAAGTACTGAATAAATACTACTAATATTATAAACGCGAAAGTTTGTAAGTATGGATGGATGGATGTTTGTTACTCTTTCACGTAAAAACTACGGAATGGATTTTAATGAAACTTATACAATAATAATTTTTGAAATTTTTTACAGAATAACACAATACAATTTATAAAGATATTGTGTGACTAATCCTGCGCAGACGAATTCGCGGGCACCAGCTTGTACTTTATAAACCTTTTGACTTTGTGATGAGACTTACCACATAGCTGTGCAGTCAAAGTTCACCATTAACCACTTTGAAGGGTTGAAGGCAAAAGAATCCGCGCTCTCCACGCCACTTAACCAGTGTCTGAAAACATCGATAACAACTAACAATACAATACAAAATCATTAAATTATGAAAAAAAATACTCCTATTATTATTTATTTTATTGACATTTTTATGGACTTTGAGTCGCTGAGTTTCTGAAAGCTCCTCCTCAGGGGCCTTATGCTCACTTCGACAGAGATTATCTCACGTTAGAGATGACGTCATATCTCGTTCGATAACTATTTATCCCCATTCTCACTATCTAACTCCCCAATTTTCTCATACAAAGTTCATGCGAGACTCAAGGTCAACGAGTTATTGAACGAGATATGACGTCATCTCCATCGTGAGATAATCTCTGTCGAAGTGAGCATAAGGCCCCTGAAGTCTCGCCAGGTATTTTTTAGACAACCCACTCAAGATATATTTTCTAATATATTAAATGTGATATCAAACAATTTTCGTCCATTAAACAGATGGGTGAAGGGCCTTTCTAGTTCGGAACTTAGACTAAAAGAAAAGAAAAAAGGCCCGGTAGTGAATAGTGTTACCTGTACTCGGGACATATGAACGCGCTGCCGGCATAAGCTGCGTCCACATGCAGCCACGCGGCGTGCTTGCTGCACACCGCGCCGATCTCTTGCAGGTTGTCGAACGCGACCGAGCCCGTCGTGCCGAGGGTTGCACACACCTGGTGACATCATCATCATCATCATCATCATCATCATCATCATCATCATCATCATCATCATCATCATCATCATCATCATCAACAACATAAACATCATCATCAACATCATAATCTGAATATATAATATATATATTATATATATTTTTCTGTATTTGTAGAAAATAGCTCCTTAACATACATGTTTGTGCACTACCCTTTCGATTTATCAAAACTACACAAAGGTTAACTGGAAGAGAATGCTCTCTAGCATTAAGTTCGCCTATGTACGATACATTTTTTTTTTTTTTTTTTTATACTACCAAGTAAGCAAACAAGCGTACGGCCCACCTGATGGGAAGCGGTTACCGTAGCCTATGGACGTTTGCAACACCAGAGGTGTCACACGCGCGTTGCTGACCCTTTAAATGTTTTAGAACGCCTATTTTGAAGAACCCGTTTTGTTCTGTGCCTTAAAGAATTTTCTATCTATCTATCTATAATCACCATCATCATCATCATTTATTCATCACCTGACTTGAAACCTGAACTTCTGAACATAGCATTTTCTTTGAAATGTATATCAAAGAAAATAAATAAAGAATGATAGAGGAGAGTGGAAGAAGAAAACCTGTTGTGCCGACCCCATGCGGCGTGGGTTAAGGGCAGGAACATTTCAAAGAAAAACGACCTATTCATCACCAAATTTTACCAAAAATTTACGAGTTCATTATGGGAACGTTCGAAAGGGCGCGGGCGACTGCTAGCTATAAGTCAAAGTATTAAAAGCTAGGCGACTCTAGGTGCCTGTTCTCCGCGACCAAGCCTAGACGAACAGGCAACAAACTTACGGCTTGGTTCCTACCGTTCGTTTGTATGTTGCTACTTAACTAAATGCATTTCGTCACAAGCTCTTTCAAGGCATTTCACTCTCAAGGTCTCAGATTATCAAACGGGAGGCTAGAATGTTAGTGTGTACGTTACAAGGATCGTAAGCATACTACTTTCTGGCATGGAAGTGCCAGCCAATCCCGATTACGAGCAATATTTTTTTTTATACAAATTGCTTATTGAACAAGCAGATGGCCTACCTGGTGCTAAGTGTTAACCATCACCTTTATCAAAGATTGCATCGTAAGTCTACCCTGCGTCTATTAAATTGAGGCATACAGATGTGCCTCATGTGCCTGTAATTTTACGATTCTAAGGTCAAAATCGGTCGTGCTCAAATTATTTTTTCTGTTGTTAAATGTATAAGCATAAGCCAGTACTCTGAAACGGTGAAAGAAAAGATCGTGAGGCATGTCGTAGAACCTTAAATCATCTAAAACAAATTTAAGTCAAGTACATGACGTGTTAGTGAAAGTAGGTTAGGTACACGAATTATGTACTTTTTATTTTTTTTTGTCTGTAAAATGCTTTTCTCTCTTTTACCTTATTTATCCACAAATAACCAACGTATGATAGAATTTTCCCTGAAATTTAATTCCTAGTTTCGTGTTCATTGATCGAGTGAGCGAAGCGAACGAAGATCTTAGTTTCAACTAGGGCGATTTGGCATTTTATGTATGTATTTATGTATGTATGTATGTATGTATGTATGTATGTATGTATGTATGTTTGTCTGGCGATAACTTTAGAACCGTTGATCCGATCTGCATGAAATTTGATATGTCGATAGCTTGTACTTGAGAAATTTACTGGCAAGTATATGAGTAAAATCGGATGAAGGGTTTTTGAAATATGGGGTTTTTTAAGGGGGCAAAAATAAAAAAAGTGACTTAAAAAAATCAAGTTACATGTCATACGAAAGGGCTTTGTTTGGACATTCCAAAACAATTTGTACTTTTTTTCTGGGACGCTCGGTTTTTGAGATACAACAAAAAAGTTAAATTAAGATAACCAGCGACCCAAGAGCTCCCATCTCTAAGAGTTTCGTTGGTATCAAGGTTTTTCTACTGGTCGTCCAGTTCCTTTGATTTTTCTTATTTTTTTTTCTTGAAATAAATTAAGGAAGTACTCAGTTCTCATAAAATGGTGACAACGATCAGCTCTGATGATGGAGCCAAGATCTGTTCAACGGAACTCTTCAATAAATAGGCCAATTGAAACTTGGTTACCGTACCAAGTTAGTAGGCGGTAGTCAGAAAAAAGTGCAAACATAATGTTTGGACTTGCCTCTGACTACCACCTACTCAAAGTTTTGGTGCGTTCGTCGGGTCGCATCACGAGATCTCAGTTCGGGGCGATCTACTAGTAATATAGTAATCAGAAATCAGAAATTAATTATTGTAAAAAGATCATAAAGCTATGGTTATGTACAGTTTTAACAGTTTGTCCGTTCCGGACGTACAACAAAAACGCATTGTTATATTCTAAAGTATACAGCAGCCTTCACAGCCTTCACAGCTCAGTTGGTAGTAGCTCTGCCTTCTGTGCCGTAGGCCGTGGGTTCGATCCCCACCGAGAACAAATATTTGTGTGCTGAACACAGATGTTTGTTCTGTCTGGGTGTTATATAATACTATAAGTATATATTTACAAAAAAAAAAAAGTATTTAAGCAGTATATCACCTATCTGGTTCCCATATCACAAGCTTTGGCTTAGTTTGGGGCGAGATAGTGCTGTGTGGAATGTCCCCCAATATTTATTTATTTATTTATTTATACTTTTTCCCTGAGCCTTACTACGTGATCCTTCTCTCAAATCATTAATAATACTAAAAGCTCATTAAAACAACATTGTAGAACCAATAAACTTAAAACCTCCAACTAGGTATCTGTCATTTAAAAACAAGGATTCTATTCCCTCGCCGTCTTAGTCTACAAATCTTGCTGCTACAAATTGGGCCCAAAGGGAGCGTAGCTTATTAGTTGTTTTAAAATGAATAATACTTTTGTGAGATCCTTTTTAGCTTGAGTGGATTGGACAATAAATTTCAAGCTTGGAATATTTTATTTTAGAATCAAGTAATATCGTTTTTATTAATTATTATAGTATATATGTATAGTAGTAGAGCTCTGTATCACGGGTATTCCCTTACTTAAAAGTGGGTCTCAAGCCCATGAAATATACTACATACTATGTTAACTACTATGAATTTTATTACCCTTACCTTTTTCTGTTATACCTACGCTTCACTAAATTCGATTGGCACCATTCTGGAGCTTCAATATTGTATTATAATACCTACATTGTAACAAAAATCATACAAAAGACCGGTAGGAACCAAGCCGTAAGTTTGTTGCCTGTTCTTCTAGGCTTTGGTCGCGTGGAACTGGCACCTAGAGTCCTGAACCTGAACTTGAACCTAGCTTTAAGACGTTTCAAAGTGATCCTTGTGATTTTATTTAATAAATACCTTTTGACTTTGACTTGAACTGAAATTAATATTTTGCATTTGTATATGTAATCTTTATGAAGGGCTCGTCCGGGGAATATATTCACTAACACCATGCCTATTTCTTCCGCCAAGCAGAGCTGCGTGTTTCGGTTTAAAGGGCACATGGTTTTCACTTCACATCAGGTGAGCCATGTGTTTGTGCAATAAGCAAGTAGTATAAAAAATATAAATTAGTAACATTTAGAACGGCCGTCAGGAACTTACAAAAAAAGTAAAACATAGAGGCTTGTTTATTTATACCATTCCTCATCTAAAGAGCTTATTTTATTCACTGAAAACAGTGAATAAAAAGTACTTTTGGTGTTTGAATTTAGAACATACCAATAAATTCGACCTCCATCTCAATGCTATACAACCTCCTTGCGCAAAAAAACTCGATACAAATTCCTTGTGCAAAGAATACTCGACATAAAAACTCATTGTACAAATAACTCCTCGAGATTTGATTGGTCGACATTAGTTCTTAGTTTTCTTCATTAATTCTTTTTCGCTTCTTTTTCTCGTAGGCATGGTATAATGTATAGTATGCAACTCTTGAATAAAACGGATTTATATCGAGGGCTATTAATAACTCGCTTCGCTCAGGATTCTAACACTTCAAGCACTCGCTATGCTCGTGATTCATCTATGGCCTTCGCTTTAAATCCATCCTTTATTCACTAATTGCAAAATATACTATTGTCACATAATTTGTTGTTAGGCAACCACTTTAATTATTTTATTCTCTTTGATTTTAAGGAATCATTTTCACAAAAGGATTATAATGAATCACTATATAAGGTAATGAAGGTTGTTGGGTGTGTTTGGGTGATATACCTAAATAGTCTAATGGTGAGTTTTACCTGTGTATTTTCAATACGGGTATCATATTTCTTTTACATTGACCTAAAGACAGTGGAAGAGATAACATGTCAATCTGCAATGTCTGTACTATTGTCTTTTTTTCTCTACAATAATCTTTTTTTTTATACAATTATCTAATGGAACGAGCAGATGGCCCACCTGATGTTAAGTGGTAACCATCACCTATAACAAAGCACTGCCTCGCCAGTCACGCACGATAGGAACGTGCCCTACGATGCACTGCGTCCATCAACTAGAGGCATACAGATGTTAAGGATCATACAAAAGAACGGTAGGAACCAAGCCGTAAGTGTTTTGCCTGTTCTAGGCTTGGTCTCATGGAACTGGCAGTTAGATTCATTAGATTTCTTGCCTCCATGTTGCCATACCATAGGCAGGGTCCATGTGATACTGACTAACACCCAACAACTATGTTTGTACCTAACCAAACCATGTGTAAGCAATAAATATATTGAGTATTGAGTATTAAGTATTGAGATTCCCCTAGTTTTAAGACGTTCCAAAGTGATCCTTGTGTTTATATTGAACTAGCGGCCTGTCCCAGCTTCGCATGGGTGGTCATACATTTTTTGAACATTTTAGGATAAACTTAGACCGTGGGTTCGAGCCTCGCGTCTACTTATTTCATACATTTGCACGCGCTTCTCCTTGAGTGAGTGAAATCGCAACCCGCGCGCGACCCGTGGACCCGTTAACATTTTTAATTTCGTCATATCTTTTGAATGGAATGTCCGATTTGAAAAATTTAAGAAGTAATCTACAGGTATTGAAACCGTCTTAATTATGAAATGATTTATTTGGATAAGGATTAATACCAAGGTACAAATAAAGACCCTTTTCTGGCGGCGGCATTTCAATTAATTTTTTATAATAAAAGAACACTTATTGTGACATAACTATAATAGTTAGAGATATGCTGTCGCGACATTTTTTGTAGATGATGACGTGTTCTACAAAATCGTAGTACATTATTTTGTTCTATCATCAATAGTTTTCGCAGCGCACGCGATGTAAGGTTTTTGTATTCCACCTTGGGTTACATTATTGAAGTTTTAGTAAGGATCCCTGATTTTTTTGAAAATATAATATAGCCTATGTTACTCAGGGATAATGTAGCATTCTAATGGTGAAAGAATTTTTGAAATCGGACCAGTAGTTTTTGAGCCTATTCGTTACATACAAAAATACAAACATACAAAAATACAAAAATACAAAAATACAAAGGTTTCCTCTTTATAATATTAGTGTAGATAAATACCTTTTGACTTTGACTTTGACTTCAGAAGTGCCACATCCAGAGCACTACCTCCGCGGCCAATCAATCCACGAAGCTAATCGCTTCTTAGCATAGTTTCTAATTGGATTGAACATGTACGAGCGTCGATAGGTACCGTAATTATAATGTGAGAGTAGACAGTGTGATTTTTTTGTCGAATATAATAAACTAAGTAGCATAAAACGAGCATGTATGAATAAGAATAAGAATATTTTATTGTATAACTGTGTACATAAAGGTGTTATAGAAATAATACAAGAATCAACAGTTTATCCTTTCGGACGTACAATATTTCTATAAATTACCTACTAATAAAATTTTAGGTAACAAAGACAAAACTTAAAAAAACTCTGAGATCACAATAAATCTGAGGCACTAGATGAGATCAAAATACTCCTTCAAACTATAGTGCACTCTCTGGATAAGCCACTATCTTAAATTATTTTTAAATAAATTTCCTTCAAGCTGTTTCAGATCTGTAGGTAAATGGTTATAAATTTTTATGGCAGAGATGTAGGCGCTTTTTTGATACATAGTACTATTGATTTGTGGCATAACAATGTTGTATTTATGTTTATTTCTTAAGTTCTCTACACGGGTGGATTTTATATCAAAAAAGTATTGTTTGTTATTTTTTGTTTTGAATAATGTGTAATAACGACATTTATTGTAGATTATGACGTGTTCTACAAAATCGTAGTACATTATTTTGTTCTATCATCAATAGTTTTCGCAGCGCACGCGATGTAATGTTTTTGTTTTCCACCTTGGGTTACATTAACTTACCCAAAAAGGCACAAGTCCTTTCTCCTTGTCGCTGATGATGGCAGCCTCGAGCTGGTCTCCGCGCATGCTCTGGTGCTCATCCGTCTCTATGTATCGCATCCTCACCAGCCCTGGAGGAGTAATCCTCAAAATATCAAGGATCAAACTAAAGTACCTACTGATGTTCTGGAAAAGTACGTGCGTGCGTGGCGACACCAAGTTTTGCTAAAGCCAGGACCAACCTTCTGAAGGAAGGCTATGAAAAGGGCTCTTCGATTAATCAATAGGTTGAGCATAGACCAATAAAGTTTATTTGGTCTATGGTTTGAGTGAAGAAGATCACAAAAAGCGCTTTCAAGTCTCTTATTAGATAAGTTAGATAATAGGTAGATTAGTTAAAAAAAAATGATTTTCAATGTCGATTTAGTTTTCTGTTAGAGCATTGTAAAAAGAAATAAGCAATTATATAAACAGGCATCATTGTGTCCATTGGAGGTCTTCTTGTCGTGCTACTAGTTCTTTCGAAACAGTGTGGTGAAAGGATTTTAAGTGCGCCTTCAAGAGGCTCCTTTTGGGCGCGACAAATGTTTTGAAATTTATATGCCGGTTTCCTCACGATGTTTCCGTACACTGTTTAAGAGTACTGACACTGTGTACTCGTACATACTATTTTGAGCAGAAAAACACACCGTTGAAGATAAAAAAATGTGATGAAAGGTCAATCTCTTAAGCAATCTTATGGACACTTACCAATAAGTCCAGCCTTCTCAACGGACGAGTGAGCTTGGTCTGAGCAGTAGCAGATGAGGTGCCCTAGCAGTTCCGAGGACTGGAGTCCAGGGTTCAGGCTGGCCAGCTCCATGAGAGCCCGGGTGCGGGCAGCTAGCAGGCTGACCAGGGTCGCTTCACTGGCTGTGGTCTAGGATCAAAAAATTAGCACTTAGTCTACGCAGTCCAAGGAGGCATTCATAGTGTGATAACACACTATGAATGCCTGTTTTGTGTGACTGTTTATTATTTATTTATTTATTTAATAAAAACGGTTACAAAACCAATTACATTCATTAAAAATAAAAAATATAAGTATAGTAACATAGAATATTAAAAAACATAAAAAATCATTGTAGAAAAAAAAAATAGTAATAATATTCAAACAAAAAATGTCACAGCTATCAAAATTAATACCTAATAAGAAAAAAAATGACAATAATTTAAATTGAATAATACAAAATTAAATTAAATTGAAAATTAAATTGAATTAAACTGAATACAATCATTCGTCGTCACAAAACTGTCTCCTCGTACAGATTATATGCTCCAACTTATCCTATATTCGTTTTTAGTATATCTTTGCCCTAGGTATTATATAGAGGTATATTAATATAGTATTATCTGTGTATTATTTGTGAAATGTTTATGTATTTATTTTATGTAAGTTTATGTAGGTTATACCTACCTACTTTAAAATGAGAATAGGTATCTATATTAATTAAGCCCACACAAGACAAATAGAGGGGGGGGACCCCCTCTCTTTTTTATGTTCAGTCCTGTCCATCCCAAGGTTGCCTGGAAGAAATCGCTGTTAGCGATAAGGCCGCCCATTGTATTACTGCAATTGTTAGCTTTTAAGTAAAAATGTGTACCTATATTTATTTGTTGTGGTAATCAATAAAGAGTTATCTATCTATCTATCTATCTATCTATCTATATTAGTCGGTCTAACACTAAGACAGTGGCTTACCCAATTTTAAAAAGATACAAGGCAGAGCAAGAAGAAGAATAGAATGGAAAAGGTTTTATTTAAGCTCACAAACACAGGTACACTAACATTAGAAAAAACTGTAACAGCTACACGACTTTGAGCCCCAAGCACGCTAGATATCCCCCTCAAGTCTCATAGTACAAAGTACAACCTCCAGATTCTCTGAGGGTGTATATAGGGGGTAGTAAGAGGTTCGTCCAAACATGACATTTGGCACATTTTTAGAAGAAACAACAAAAAGAAATAACAAAGGCAGAAGACTACAATAATGAAGAAGAAAGGAGCATGCTACATACCTGTATAACTCCACCACCTGGGCTATCGTCCTTCTCATTGAGGAAGCAGTCCGGTAGACCGAGCAGCTTGCCCAACCAGTTCATAGCGATAGTCTCCAGCTCAGTCCCGGCTGGGGATGACGCCTGGGGTGAAAAGAGACAGCGATAAAACATTGATTCTCTGCAGTACTCAGGACAGAGATGGCGATAAAGCATATCAGTCTGTTAGAATTCTGGACGTATTTTACGTAGCTTTCTTAACCGTGTGTAAGAAACATAAGCATATTCCTAGTTTGAAGCGTAGCGTGTGCTGTCTTATGAATTTGATTGCCTCTATCTGTTTCTGGTATGTATGCCTTACTAAATTAAATTGGTAAAGTGGATTAATTATTATATTTTAACAAGGATCATACAAAACCTGTAAGTTTGTTACCTGTTCTTCTAGGCTAAGGCGCGTGGAACTGGCACCTAAATTCAAGTTCTAGACGTTTCAAAGTGAAAGAAGAAGAAAGAAAGAAATTTTTTTTAATTGACCCAAGTATAAAAAAAAAATAAAAAATAATAAAAGTAGGCAGAAAAAAAGACAGTAACATTGTCATTATTAAGTGAAAAAAAATATATTAATATAATTAAAAATAACATGAAGGTGCATCGTTGTGTAGGGTCAAAATGGTCATCCGTCTCAGCTTTATGCCGTACAGTACCTAGATAGGTATAGGAACGGTGCGGCGCTGGTTTTCAGACGAAGCCTGGGTGGTGTGTGACAGTGCAAATAGACGGTAAACCTCAAAGTAAATACAAATTAATGTAGCAGTAATACCTACAAGGAACATTCGTAGGGGAATTCGCCTCCTAGATGGCTGTAGTGGTTGCGGAGGGAGTTGCATGAAACACAAAATACCGGCTCCCGATCAAAGTGATTCCTCTCAAGAATCAAAGTGATACTTGTGATTCAATTGAATAAATACCTTTTGACTTTGAAGCGAGATGAACAGGTGAAATATGTTCTCCAATAAAAGAACAGATTTTTCAACCAAAAGATCTTTCGTTTTGGGTTAAAGAACTGATAGTGTCTTGGAAAAATTGGAAAAATTGGGAAAATCACACAAATGTTGGTTCTCGGTGGGGATCCAACCCAAAGCTTAGGTACAGCACAGAAGGCAGAGCTACTACCAACATCTCTTTCCTTTCCCTTCAACCAAGAAGGGATAGGAAAGAGACAGAGATACTTACCCAAGTAAAACAGAGCACGTTGAGAGCGCTGGAGAGCATGTCTCCCATGATGGATGGGTATGACGTCAGAGCCGGGAAGTAGGCGTGCATGTGGGGACTCTGCCAGTGCACCAGCTGAGGACGTACCATACAATTTTAAACCCAAATTTTATAGAAACAAGGTTTTTTTTTGTACAACTGGTTGAAAGAACAGGCAGATGGGCCATCCGATGTTAAGTGGTAACCATCACCTATAACAAAGCATTGCCTCGTAAGTCAGGTACTATAAGAACGCGCCCCACGATGCTCTGCCCTGCGTTCATCAACTTGATGCATACAGACATAAAGCCTCATGTGCCTGTAATTTTACCGGCAACCACACTCTTCAAACCGAAACACAGCAACGCTGCTTGGCGGCAAAAAAGGCATGGTGGTAGTAGTACTTCCCCGGACGAGCCACACACGAAGCTCTACTACTCTTAAAAGTGACTTTCACGTCTTCCATGATTCAAATGCTATAAAGACTTACTCCAGGCATGATGTGCTCATCCACGTCCTTGAAGATGTCATCCCAGTTCTCAGGGTCTTCTGGAGCCACCTTCGGAAGCCGTTTGTGGAGGTATCCTGGCTGCACGCTGGGGTAGACGCGGCGATCACGAATGTTCTCCAAGTAGTCAGCTATGTAGTCTACCATCTCCTTAGCTGGAGGAGAAACAGAGGCATTAAATCGGTAGGTATTTCTCAAAATGGGCGATAACCCCTTCTAATTCTAATTCGCGGTGGGGGACTAAGATCTGCACTGACTTTTTTTCAAGACAACCTCTCTCTTGTCGTGTCACTAGTTTCTTTCGACACAGTGTGGTGAAAGGATTTTAAGTGCGCCTCAAGAAACTCCTTTCGAGTAATTGACACATGTTATAGAATTTTTTAGGTTCTACGACATGCCGGTTTCCTCACGATGTTTTCCTTCACCGTTTGAGAGTACTGACATTGTGCACATAATTTTTTGAACAGAAAAACTCATTGGTTCACGACCGGTTTCGAACCATCGACCTTAGGATCGGAAGGCGGGGCCGCTAACACTAGACCACCAGTGCTCAAGACAATGCTTTGTTATAGGTAATGGTTACCACTTAACATCAAATGTGCCATCTGCTTGTTCCATCCGCAAGTTGTATAACAAATAGATCAAAAAATGTAATATAATCATTAGTGTTAACAAAAACACCTGCAGTCGAATTGAGAACCTCTTTTAAAGAAGTCTGTAAAATGTGAAAAATATTGAAATGTGCAAGCGAAAAGTACCTAGGTACTATGTACATAAGCGCTGTTCGATTATGGTGCCTTGAACTATCCCGACAGGTCATTGAAATCCTTATAAGAATAATTCTTCATTTCAATCATATTGTTGGTTTATAATTGATGCCAATTATTGTGGCTTTATTATTGATCGTATGGCTTATAATTATTAGTTTAAGAAACTCGATCAACTAGGTACTCGTGACTACTATAGGAAACAACCAATTGACATTGTTAGACAAAAGGTATGTATTAAGTTGAATCACATTAAAGTAACACTTAATAGCAAGTAAAACTTGTACTATGGGAACCCGATAGCTGATATAATTATGTATTTATATATATTTTTTTGTAAAAACATTCTTAAAACTCCATTTGGTCTTTCAAACATTCATTAAAAAAAAAATCTGAAGAGCTCTCAAAAAAATTCACAGGTAGTCGTTCTGGGCCCCGGTTTAGTATATTTCATAGGTAAGTTTAATTAGTTAATATGTTTATTGTGCTTATTATTGTTATTTTATTTTACTTTTCAAGTCGTTTTTTTTTTCATATTATGTTTTATTGTAATTATCGTTTTTAATTTGAATTAAATTAAGAAATAAATTCAAAATCAAAATCAAAATACTTTGTTCATAAAATACAAGTTTTTAACAAATTAATGGGTTGGGATCTCTTCTTTTAAGTTCTAAGACCTGTGTTAGAAGAGTCCCCTCTTTTCTGTGGTTCAAGGTATTCTTGCAATTTATGAGCTACAGTTACAAATACAAATTTATTTAATCTACACTAATATTATAAAGAGGAAACATTTGTATTTTTGTATTTTTGTATGTAACGAATAGGCTCAAAAACTACTGGTCCGATTTCAAAAATTCTTTCACCATTAGAATGCTACATTAAACTCTGAGTAACATAGGCTATATTATATTTTCAAAAAAATCAGGGATCCTTACTAAAACTTCAAGAATGTAACCCAAGGTGGAAAACAAAAACCTTACATCGCGTGCGCTGCGAAAACTATTGAAGATGGAACAAAATAATGTACTACGATTTTGTAGAACACGTCATCATCTACAAAAAATGTCGCGACAGCATATGTCTAACTATTATAGTTATGTCACAATAAGTGTTCTTTTATTATAAAAAATTAATTGAAATGCCTCCGCTAGAAAAGGGTCTTTATTTGTACCTTGGTATTAATCCTTATCCAAATAAATTATTTCATAATTAAGACGGTTTCAATACCTATAGATGACTTCTTAAATTTTTCAAATCGGCCATTCCATTCAAAAGATATGACGTAATTAAAAATGTTAACGGGTCCACGGGTCACGCGCGGGGTGCGATTTCACTCACTCAAGGAGAAGCGCGTGCAAATGTATGAAATAAGTAGACGCGAGGCTCGAACCCACGGTCTAAGTTTAACATAAAATGTTCAAAAAATTTATGACCACCCATGCGAAGCTGGGACAGGCCGCTAGTCTACACTAATCTACACTAATATTATAAAGAGGTAAACTTTGTATTTTTGTATTTTTGTATTTTTGTATTTTTGTATGTAACGAATAGGCTCAAAAACTACTGGTCCGATTTCAAAAATTCTTTCACCATTAGAATGCTACATTATCCTTGAGTAACATAGGCAATATTATATTTTCAAAAAAATCAGGGATCCTTACTAAAACTTCAATAATGTAACCCAAGGTGGAAAACAAAAAACCTTACATCGCGTGCGCTGCGAAAACTATTGAAGATAGAACAAAATAATGTACTACGATTTTGTAGAACACGTTATCATCTACAAAAAATGTCGCGACAGCATATGTCTAACTATTATAGTTATGTCACAATAAGTGTTCTTTTATTATAAAAAATTAATTGAAATGCCTCCGCTAGAAAAGGGTCTTTATTTGTACCTTGGTATTAATCCTTATCCAAATAAATCATTTCATAATTAAGACGGTTTCAATACCTATAGATTACTTCTTAAATTTTTCAAATCGGACATTCCATTCAAAAGATATGACGAAATTAAAAATGTTTACGGGTCCACGGGTCATGCGCGGGGTGCGATTTCACTCAATCAAGGAGAAGCGCGTGCAAATGTATGAAATAAGTAGACGCGAGGCCCGAACCCACGGTCTAAGTTTATCCTAAAATGTTCAAAAAATTTATGACCACCCATGCGAAGCTGGGACAGGCCGCTAGTTATAAATAAAACTATACACCAGTTTAACTTAACACGATAACCGCAGCCGTTTACGACTTCGGTTATCGAAGAAAGCCATCTGTATTCATTTTTATAGTAGTAGGTATGATTTGTACGTTTTTTAATATAATTTATCTCTAATACTATAAGAATCAAAGTCCTGACTGACTGACTGACTGACTGACTGACATATAGACAACGCACAGCCTAAACCGCTGGTCCTAGAGACTTGAAATTTGAGGAGTACATAGGTCTTATGGCGTAGAGGTGTACTAAGAAAGGATTTTTGGAAATTCAACCCCTAAGGGTGTAAAAAGGGATGAAAACGTTTGTATGAAAAATTGTATTCCTTGAACCTACAAACTTGAAACTTGGAGCACATATACTTCAAGACAAAAAAATAGGAAATACATTTTTAGTTTTTTAAAACTACCCTTAATAAGTGTGCTAAGGGATGTAAAAGTATGTATGGGAGTTTTTTGACCGCTGGTCCTAGAGACTTGAAATTTGAAGAGTACATAGGTCTTATAGCGTAGAGGTGTACTAAGAAGGGATTTTTGGAAATTCAACCCCTAAGGGTGTAAAAAGGGATGAAAACGTTTGTATGAAAAATTGTATTCCTTGAAGCTACAAAGTTGAAACTTGGAGTACATATACTTCAAGACAAAAAAATAGGAAATACATTTTTAGTTTTTTAAAACTACCCTTAATAAGTGTGCTAAGGGATGTAAAAGTCTGTATGGGAGTTTTTTGACCGCTGGTCCTAGAAACTTGAAATTTGAAGAGTACATAGGTCTTATGGCGTAGAGGTGTACTAAGAAAGGATTTTTGGAAATTCAACCCCTAAGGGTGTAAAAGGGTTGAAAACGTTTGCATGAAAAATAGTATTCCGTGAACCTACAAACTTGAAACTTGGAGTACATGTACTCCAAGGCAAAAAATAGGAAAGGCATTTTTAGTTTTTTAGAACTACCCTTAATAAGCGTGCAAAGGGATGTAAAAGTCTGTATGGGAGTTTTTTGACCGCTGGTCCTAGAAACTTGAAATTTGAAGAGTACATAGGTCTTATGGCGTAGAGGTGTACTAAGAAGAGGTTTTTGGAAATTCAACCCCTAAGGGTGTAAAAGGGTTGAAAACGTTTGCATGAAAAATAGTATTCCGTGAACCTACAAACTTGAAACTTGGAGTACATGTACTCCAAGGCAAAAAATAGGAAAGGCATTTTTAGTTTTTTAGAACTACCCTTAATAAGCGTGCAAAGGGATGTAAAAGTCTGTATGGGAGTTTTTTGACCGCTGGTCCTAGAGACTTGAAATTTGAAGAGTACATAGGTCTTATGGCGTAGAGGTGTACTAAGAAGAGGTTTTTGGAAATTCAACCCCTAAGGGTGTAAAAGGGTTGAAAACGTTTGCATGAAAAATAGTATTCCTTGAACCTACAAACTTGATACTCTAAGGCAAAAACTAGGAAAGGCATTTTTAGTTTTTTAGAACTACCCTTAATAAGTGTGCAAAGGGATGTCAAAGTTTGTATGGGAGTTTTTTGACCGCTGGTCCTAGAGACTTGAAATTTGAAGGGTACATAGGTCTTATGGCGTAGAGGTGTATTAAGAAGGGATTTTTGGAAATTCAACCCCTAAGGATGTATAAAGGGTTGAAAACGTTGGTATGAAAAATTGTATTCTTTGAACCTACAAACTTGAAACTTGAAGTAGATGTACTCCAAGACTAAAAAACAGGAGAGGCATTTTTAGTTTTTTAAAACTACCCTTAATAAGTGTGCAAAAGGATGTCAAAATTTGTATGGGAGTTTTTTAACGCGTGGTGCGATTGATTTAAAACTTGAAGTAAATATACTAAGAAATAAATAATTAAGAATGACGCTTTTAACTTTTGATAATTACCCTTGCAAAGGGTGCAAATGGCTGGTAAAAGTTAGTATGGGAGATTTTTAACGCATAGTGCTATTGATTTCAAACTTGAAGTAAATACACTCCACAATAAATAATTTAAAATCAAGTTTTCAATATTTTAAAACCACCCCTGCAAAGGGTGCAAAAGACTGACAAAGTTTCAAGGTTTGTATGGGAGATTTTTAAAGCGTAGTGTAATTAACTTCAAACTAAAAGAAAATGTGTTCTGTGGATAAATAACAAAAAGACAGTTTGATTTTCGAAAACAACCCCTAAAACGTTACCCTCCTTCGTTGCGGTCAAGTAAAAAGGATACAACAAGGCCTCAATGTTTGTAAGGGACATTCTAAAACGGGAATCTTGAGTTGGTATGAAGAGATCTTAGGGTATCTACCGTGCCTGGGGATCAAAGTGGTGAAGCTGTTTCGTTTCGTTTTTTTTTGGGGTAGAAACTAGGAACCAATAAGTACATATTTTCCGTGTAAGGTTGTGTTTGTTGTATTTGTCATGTTTGTGCTAAACTCAGTACCTATACCTACCTACCTACCTACCTAATATAGGTAATGTACGCCTATAGGTATCTCTTATACCTGCGTAGGTATCCTACCCTAATAATATGCAAATCAATGCGAAAGTTAAGATGTTTGGATGTTTGTGGCTCAATTACGGCTCACAACTCCAACGCGTGCGAAGCCGCGGGAAGCCACTAGTATACTATAAGAATCAAAGTCCTGACTGACTGACTGACTGACTGACTGACATATAGACAACGCACAGCCTAAACCGCTGGTCCTAGAGACTTGAAATTTGAGGAGTACGTAGATCTTATGGCGTAGAGGTGTACTAAGAAAGGATTTTTGGAAATTCAACCCCTAAGGGTGTAAAAAGGGATGAAAACTTTTGTATGAAAAATAGTATTCCTTGAACGTACAAACTTGAAACTTGGAGCACATATACTTCTAAGCAAAAAAATAGGAAAGGCTTTTTTAGTTTTTTAAAACTACCCTTAATAAGTGTGCCAAGGGATGTAAAAGTTTGTATGGGAGTTTTTTGACCGCTGGTCCTAGAGACATGAAATTTGAAGGGTACATAGGTCTTATGGCGTAGAGGTATACTAAGAAGGGATTTTTGGAAATTCCACCCCTAAGGGTGTAAAAGGGTTGAAAACGTTTGCATGAAAAATAGAATTCCTTGAACCTACAAACTTGAAATTTGGAGTACAGGTACTTTATAGTAAAAAAATTGGAAAAGTATTTTTAGTTTTTCAAAACTACCCTTAATAAGTGTGCAAATTGATGTAAAAGTTTGTATGGGAGTTTTTGGACCGCTGGTCCTAGAGACTTGAAATTTGTAGAGTATATAGGGTTTATGGCGTAGAGGTGTACTAAGAAGGGATTTTCGGAAATTCAACCCCTAAGGGTGTAAAAAGGGTTGAAAACGTTTGCATGAAAAATAGTATTCCTTGAACCTACAACCTTGAAACTTGAAGTGGATGTACTCCAAGGCTAAAAATTAGGAAAGGCATTATTAGTTTTTTAAAACTACCCTTTACAAGTGTGCAAAGGGATGTCAAAGTTTGTATGGGAGTTTTTTGACCGCTGGTCCTAGAGACTTGAAATTTGAAGGGTACATAGGTCTTATGGCGTAGAGGTGTACTAAGAAGGGATTTTTGGAAATTCAACCCCTAAGGGTGTAAAAAGGGTTGAAAACGTTGGTATGAAAAATAGTATTCCTTGAACCTACGAACTTGAAACTTGAAGTAGATGTACTCAATCACGTTTTCAAAGGGTGCAAATGACTGTAAAAGTTAGTATGGAAGATTTTTAACGCATAGTGCGATTGATTTCAAACTTGAAGAAAATATACTCCACAATAAATTATTTAAAATCACGTTTCAATATTTTAAACCTACCACTGAAAGGGGTGCAAATGACTGCCAACGTTTCAAGGTTTGTATGGGAGATTTTTAACGCATAGTGTAATTAACTTCAAACAAATAAAAAGACAGTTTGGTTTTCGAAAACAACCCCTAAAACGTTACCCTCCTTCGTTGCGCTCGAGTAAAAAGGATACAACGAGGCGTCAATTTTTGTAAGGGACATTCTAAACACGGGAATCTTGAGTTGGTACGAAGAGATCTGAGGGTATCTACCATGCCTGGGGATCAAAGTCGTGAAGCTGTTTCATTTCGTTTGTTTTTGGGCTTAGAAACTAGGAACAAATAAGTACATATTTTCTGTGTAAGGTTGTCTTTGTTGTATTTGTCATGTTTGTGCTAAACTCAGTACCTATACCTACCTACCTAATATAGGTAATGTACGCCAATAGGTATCTCTCCTATAATATACAAATCAATGCGAAAGTTACGATGTTTGGATGTTTATGGCTCAATCACGGCACAACTTCAACGCGTGCGAAGCCGCGGGAAGCCACTAGTTTATATTAGAATAGTATTATTATTTATTGTATATATATATATAAATTAGAATAGTATTATTATTTACTGTAACTGTAACGATGACATGGGTGTCGCAGTTGCTGCGTTGTCGCGTACTGGTGTTACGGAAGACCAGCGTTATAGTAGCGTATGCTGCTATAGTATTTATGCTGAGTGACGGCCAATTTATGGCACTTAGGTACTTACTTTTAATGTATTTTCTTGTATTTTTATAAACTGTGTACGTGTGGCATGAATAAATAATTTGGTATTGTACTGTATAAATTATACTAACACCCACAGAGAGAACAAACATCTATGTTCATCACACAAATGAGCTTTGGTAGTCCAGTGGAAGTCAAAAGTCGTCAGGTTCAGAACCAGTCGTGCACAAATGAGCTTTTCTGTTCAAAAAATTATTTGCACAGTGCCAGTACTCTCAAACGGTGAAGGGAAACATCGTGAGGAAACCGGCATGTCGTAGAACCTAAAAAGTTCTATAACATGTGTCAAGTGCTGGAAAAGAGCCTCTTTAAGGCGCACTTAAAATCCTTTCACCACACTTATAAGAGTAGTAGAGCTCTCTGTGAAGGGCTCGTCCGGGAAAGTACTACCACCACGCTTTTTTCTGCCGCCAAGCAGCGTTGCTGTGTTTCGGTTTGAAGAGTGTGGTTGCCGGTGTAATTACAGGCACATGAGGCTTAACATGCCTCAAGTTGATGGACGCAGCACGTTCCTATCGTGCGTGATTTGCGAGGCAATGCTTTGTTACAGGTTATGGTTACCACTAAACATCAGGTGGGCCATCTGCTTGATCCATCAGCTAGTTGTATAACAAAAAAACACTGTTTCGTGAGAATCTAGTGACACGATACGAAGATCACACAAATGTTTGTTCTGTGTGGGGATCGAACCCGCAGCGCAGAAGGCAGAGCTACTACCAACTGAGCTGTGAGGGAACCGATTAGAAGTGTTAATCGAACACACGAGTACACTTGAAACTCTATTGAAGCGAATGCGGTCTTTGTACATTTACAAAGAACTCTTTGAGTGTCTTCTTTCCAATTTAAATGTTAATTATTCCGTGCATTGTAGTTAAATAAATATAACTAGTAGTTCGCCCCGAACTGAGATCTCGTGATGCGACCCGACCGACGAACGCATTAAAACTTTAAGTAGGTGGTAGTCAAAGGCAAGTCCAATCATTATGTTTGGACTTTTTTCTGACTACCATTTACTAACTTAGTATGGTAAGCAAGTTTCAACTCTATTGGCCTATTTATTGAAGAGTTCCGTTGAACAGACCTTGGCTCCATCATCAGACCAGGGGCCTTATGCTCACTTCGATCGAGATTATCTCACGGTAGAGATGACGTCATATCTCGTTCGATAACTATTTATCCCTATTCTCACCATCCTACTCCCCAATTTTCTCATACAAAGTTCATGCGAGACGCAACGTCAACGAGTTATTGAACGAGATATGACGTCATCTCTACCGTGAGATAATCTCGTTCGAAGTGAGCATAAGGCCCCTGGTCGCTATCACCATTTTATGACAACTGAGGACCTTCTTAATTTATTTCAAGAAAAAAAAAATAAGAAAATGCAAAGGAACTGGCCGTCTAGTAGAAAAACCTTGTTGTCAACGAAATTCCTAGATATGGGAGCTCTTGGATCGCTGGTTATCTTATTTTAACTTTTTTGTTGTATCTCAAAAACCGAGCGACCCAGAAAAAAAGTATATTTTTTTTGGAATGTCCAAACAAAGCCCTTTCATATGACATGTAATTTGATTTTTTTATGTAACTTTTTTTATTTTTGCCCCCTTAAAAAAACCCATATCTTAATAACACTTCATCTAATTTTACTCATATACTTACCAGTAAATTTCTCAAGTACAAGCTATCGACTTATCAAATTTCATGCAGATCGAATCAACGGTTCGAAAGTTATGGCCAGACAAACATACATACATACATACATAAAATGCCAAATCACCCAAGTTGAAACTAAGATCTTCGTTCGCTTCGCTCACTCGATCAAAAAGTAAGTTTGTACTAACTCCTTAATGCAATACAATGTAAAATTATTTATGTATGCCACACGTAAATACAATTTAAAAAAAAATACAAGAATAATTGACATAAATTGGCAGTCACTCACTCATTATATGTACTTCTGATCTACTTATCAACTTGCACAATCCGATGGCCCACCTGATGTTAAGTGGTAACCATCACCAATAAAAAAGCATTGCTTCGCATGTCACGCACGATAGCACCGTGCCCTACCTGCACTGATCTACGTCTATCAACTAGATGCGACAGCCTTCACAGCTCAGTTGGTAGTAGCCCTGCCTTCTCCGCCGTAGGCCGTGGGTTCGATCCCCACCGAGAACAAACATTTGTGTGATGAACATAGATGTTTGTTCTCTGTCTGGGTGTAATTATATATTTGATCGAGTGAGCGAAGCGAACAAAGATCTTAGTTTCAACTTGGGCGATTTGGCATTTTATGTATGTATGTATGTATGTATGTATGTTTGTCTGGCGATAACTTTAGAACCGTTGATCCGATCTGCATGAAATTTGATATGTCGATAGCTTGTACTTGAGAAATTTACTGGTAAGTATATGAGTAGAATCGGATGAAGGGTTTTTGAAATATGGGGTTTTTTAAGAGGGTAAAAATAAAAAAAGTTACATAAAAAAATCAAGTTACATGTCATATCAAAGGGCTTTGTTTGGACATTCCAAAACAATTTTTACTTTTTTTATGGGACGCTCGGTTTTC
The DNA here is from genome assembly GCA_932294275.1 of Chloroclysta siterata. Lineage (NCBI taxonomy): Eukaryota > Metazoa > Arthropoda > Insecta > Lepidoptera > Geometridae > Chloroclysta > Chloroclysta siterata. The sequence goes on along the minus strand of OW028596.1, from coordinate 19,942,772 downwards.
GAGATAAAATTTAAAAAGTTAAATTAAGATAACCAGCGATCCAAGAGCTCCCATCTCTAAGAGTTTCGTTGACATCAAGGTTTTTCTACTGGTCGGCCAGTTCCTTTGATTTTTCTTATTTTTTTTTCTTGAAATAAATTAAGGAGGTACTCAGTTCTCATAAAATGGTGACGACGACCAGGTCTGATGATGGAGCCAAGGTCTGTTCAACGGAACTCTTTAATAAATAAGCCAATAGAGTTGAAACTTGGTAACCATACCAAGTTAGTAGGCGGTAGTCAGAAAAAAGTCCAAAGATAATGTTTGGACTTGCTTCTGACTACTACCTACTCAAAGTTTTGATGCGTTCGTCGGGTCGCATCACGAGATCTCAGTTCGGGGCGAACTACTAGTATAAGTATGTATTTACAAAAAAAAAGTATATATGTATTATATCAGCTATCTGGTTCCCATATTACAAGCTTTGGCTTGTAATATGGGAACAAGTTCGGGGCTAGATAGTGCTGTGTGGAAAAACCACCAATATTTATTGATCGAGTGAGCGAAGCGAACGAAGATCTTAGTTTCAACTTGGGCGATTTGGCATTTTATGTATGTATGTATGTATGTATGTATGTTTGTCTGGCGATAACTTTAGAACCGTTGATCCGATCTGCATAAAATTTGATATGTCGATAGCTTGTACTTGAGAAATTTACTGGTAAGTAAATGAGTAAAATCGGATGAAGGGTTTTTGAGATATGGGGTTTTTTAAGGGGGCAAAAATAAAAAAAGTTACATAAAAAAATCAAGTTACATGTCATATGAAAGGGCTTTGTTTGGAGATCCCAAAACAATTTTTACTTTTTTTTTGTGACGCTCTGTTTTTGAGATAAAATAATAAAAGTTAAATTAAGATAACCAGCGATCCAAGAGCTCCCATCTCTAAGAGTTTCGTTGACATCAAGGTTTTTCTACTGGTCGTCCAGTTCCTTTGCTTTTTCTTAATTTTTTTTCTTGAAATAAATTAAGGAGGTACTCAGTTCTCATAAAATAGTGACAACGACCAGGTCTGATGATGGAGTCAAGGTCTGTTAAACGGAACTCTTCAATAAATAGGCCAATAGAGTTTAAACTTGGTAACCATACCAAGTTAGTAGGCGGTAGTCAGAAAAAAGTCCAAAGATAATGTTTGGACTTGCCTCTGACTACTACGTACTCAAAGTTTTGATGCGTTCGTCGGGTCGCATCACGAGATCTCAGTTCGGGGCGAACTACTAGTTGATCGAGTGAGCGAAGCGAACGAAGATCTTAGTTTCAACTTGGGCGATTTGGCATTTTATGTATGTATGTATGTATGTATGTATGTATGTATGTATGTTTGTCTGGCGATAACTTTAGAACCGTTGATCCGATCTGCATGAAATTTGATATGTCGATAGCTTATACTTGAGAAATTTACTGGTAAGTATATGAGTAAAATCGGATGAAGGGTTTTTGAGATATGGGGTTTTTTAAGAGGATAAAAATAAAAAAAGTGACATAAAAAAATCAAGTTACATGTCATATGAAAGGGCTTTGTTTGGACATTCCAAAACAATTTTTACTTTTTTTTTGTAACGCTCGGTTTTTTAGATACAATAAAAAAGTTAAATTAAGACAACCAGCGATCCAAGAGCTCCCATCTCTAAGAGTTTCGTTAGCATCAAGGTTTTTCTACTGGTCGGCCAATTCCTTTGCTTTTTCTTATTTTTTTTCTTGAAATAAATTAAGGAGGTACTCAGTTCTCATAAAATGGTGACAACGACCAGGTCTGATGATGGAGCCAAGGTCTGTTCAACGGAACTCTTCAATAAATAGGCCAATACAGTTGAAACTTGGTTACCGTACCAAGTTAGTTGGCGGTAGTCAGAAAAAAGTCCAAACATAACGTTTGGACTTGCCTCTAACTACCACCTACTCAAAGTTTTGATGCGTTCGTTGGATCGCATCACGAGATCTCAGTTCGGGGCGAACTACTAGTTTATTTATGCACTAGCGGCCTGTCCCAGCTTCGCATGGGTGGTCATAAATTTTTTGAACATTTTAGGATAAACTTAAACCGTGGGTTCGAGCCTCGCGTCTACTTATTTCATACATTTGCACGCGCTTCTCCTTGAGTGAGTGAAATCGCACCCCGCGCGTGACTTGTGGACCCGTTAACATTTTTAATTTCGTCATATCTTTTGAATGGAATGTCCGATTTGAAAAATTTAAGAAGTAATCTATAGGTATTGAAACCGTCTTAATTATGAAATGATTTATTTGGATAAGGATTAATACCAAGGTACAAATAAAGACCCTTTTCTGGCGGCGGCATTTCAATTAATTTTTAATAATAAAAAAACACTTATTGTGACATAACTATAATAGTTAGACATATGCTGTCGCGACATTTTTTGTAGATGATGACGTGTTCTACAAAATCGTAGTACATTATTTTGTTCTATCATCAATAGTTTTCGCAGCGCACGCGATGTAAGGTTTTTGTTTTCCACCTTGGGTTACATTATTGAAGTTTTAGTAAGGATCCCTGATTTTTTTGAAAATATAATATAGCCTATGTTACTCAGGGATAATGTTGCATTCTAATGGTGAAAGAATTTTTGAAATCGGACCAGTAGTTTTTGAGCCTATTCGTTACATACAAAAATACAAAAATACAAAAATACAAAAATACAAAAATACAAAAATACAAAGGTTTCCTCTTTATAATATTAGTGTAGATATAGATGATGCTAAGCTTCATATGCCTATAATTTCTCCAAAATAAACAACTACTGCATAATGTGGGTATGTGCCAAACGTAATGTTTGGGACGTAGGTACCTCTGACTACCCTCTTAGACGTCCTCAGATAATCTAGAGTTGGTATTTAGAGATCTGAGGGGATATCTACTGTGCCTGGGGATCAAAGTCGTGAAGATGGTTTTTTTTACTTTTGTATGAACTAGCGGCCAACTCTCTTGGTAAGTTTTTAGGCCGCCTTAAGGCCTACTTAAAAGATCACACAAACATGCAATTATTTTTAAACAGATATTTTCATTTCCATGATTCTAGATTCTATTATTTATTTGTAATGTTTATTCTTATGTAAATAAATAAATCTGTTTTACAAAAAAAAAAGTTTTTTTGTAATTATCTTGATTTCAGAACTTATTTATGAAAAATGTTGAATATCGATGTCCCTATAAGAAAAGCTCTATATCGTGTAAGAATAAAGGCTATTATTATTTTTATTAATTATTAAATTTAATGTTATTTTCTATACTACTTGCTTCATTTCTCAAGTACCTATACAAGGTGTTCCATAAGTTGTGTATATAAACTTCAGGGAGCTAAAGTACCCATCAATATGAACAACTTTTTCTAAGGAACCAACACTGTGAACGCGAAAAAAAAAACAGCTGTTTCATACATTTTAGCCTGGTAGGTATTGAACTTTTGTATGAAACAGCTGTTTTTTTTTCGCGTTCACAGTGTTGGTTCCTTAGAAAAAGTTGTTCATATGGATGGGTACTTTAGCCCCCTGAAGTTTATATACACAACTTATGGAACACCTTGTATAAATAAATAACTTCGTAAATTTTTGTTCTAGTCGGTAACCGAACCTACAACCAACAACGCAGAAGACAGAGCTATCACTAAGCACAGACAACCTTAAACAATATACATCGGTACCCCATAAAAAGGCTTTGCTAACCGGATCACGCCAGATAAAACGAGATAGAACCAGTATAAACGGTTCAATAAACACAGATTTTATTTTATTGTGACCGTTTCGTTCGATTCCGTTTATTGGTAGTTAGTGATTTGTTTAGTGAGGAAATATGTCTGTGGGGGTTGGACGTAGAACGAATAGATTGAAATATTGCGAATTTATTGCCATTTTATACATATAAAAATCGAAGTTTAAACAGTAACGAGCTCAAATTTTTATAATAATCTTTTATAATAATAAATTAAATTTATAATTTTTTTTTTATAATAATAAATGAATTCCTATTTCCCTTGGTCACGCCATCACGCGTTAACGGCTGAACCGATTTCGCTAATTCTTTTTGTTGTGTTTGTTATTGTCAGAAGAAGGTTCTTATAAAAGAAAAAATTAAGAAAATTGCACTGAAAACTAGAAAATTTAAGATAACTTAACTTAACTTTTAAGAGTAGTAGAGCTCTTTGTGTGTGGCTCGCCCGGGGAAGTACTAACCACCACGCCTTTTTCTGCCGCCAAGCAGCAACGCTGTGTTTCGGTTTGAAGAGTGTGGTTGCCGGTGTAATTACAGGCACATGAGGCTTAACGGATGAGGCTTACGGAACCCTATTACTAAGACTCCGCTGTCCGTCCGTCTGTCTGTCTGTCACCAAGCTGTATCTCATGAACCGTGATAGTAAGACAGTTCAAATTTTCACAGATGTTAGATAGATACATAACTCTTTATTGATTACCACAACAAATAAAGATACACATTTTTACGGATGATGATGTATTTGTTGCCGCTATAATAACAAATAATAAAAAACAATAAAATAAATATTAAAGGGGGTTGTCCCATACATACAACAAACGTGATTTTTTTGGCGTTTCTACACGTACTCTACGACTCGCACTTGGCCGGTGTTTTTATTGTTTTTTAAACTTATACGAAAAAACTTACCTTTCACACGAAACTCGGAGTGCTCCATTGTGAAACCTGAAACATAAATTCATTTAGTTACAAGATATTTAAAAGTGATCCTTGTGTTTCAACTGAATAAATATTGGTGAACTTTCCACACAGCACTATCTAGCCCCAAACTAAGCCAAAGCTTGTAATATGGGAACCAGATACCTGATATAATAAATGTATTTTTTTGTAATATACTTTCAATATACAATAACACCCAGACAGAGAACAAACAATAAATAAAGACCACCAATTTCGATTTTGATTTTGACTTAAAGCGTTTTCTTTCTTTTCTTTATTTCTTTCTATTTCAATTTTGAGGGCTTTTCAGTGCTTTTAATATTTATGGGTCCTTACATAATTATTTAGCATTTTATCCACACGCTGAAGGATAGATAAGATCGAGTCTGTTCGGACTAGAGATGTTTACGGGACAAAAAAAACTACGACATAAACTGGCGGGTCATTTAAACTATTTTTGATGGAACCAGCAGATGCCTGAATGACCTGACATTAAGTGGTAACCATCGCCTATAAAAAAAACATCGCCTCGTAAGTCACGCACGATAGGAACGTGCCCGATGCACTGCCCTGCGTCCATCAACTTAAGGCATACAGATGTTAAGCCTCATGTGCCTGTAATTACACCGGCAACCACACTCTTCAAACCGAAACACAGCGTTGCTGCTTGGCGGCAGAAAAGGCGTGGTGCTAATACTTCCCCGGACGAGACCTTCACAAAGAGCTATACTCTTAAACCTACTCACCTTCTGTCTGAGGGTTGTCAGCGGCATACTGAACCTAGTGCAAGGGTTTCAGTACCGTTTTATAGCATTGAACCTCATAATTCAACGGATTACGTTAAAGGTTGCAATATCGCTGTCATCGATTTTGTACTTGTACTGCTTCCTTCAATGTCCATGGGATTAGAGAGAATGTGTGCCACCGAAAATATTTAAAACTTATACCTATAGTTTAGGAATAGTTTTGGAATGGACGAGGGTTGGAGAACAAAAAGTTTGCATTAAGAAAGTTTTGTGATATTTAAAATTCTACCGTATGCAATATTTATACAGGTAAATGCAGATATTATTATATCGATGAATTAATGTCATTTACTTTTAATGTATTCTCTTGTATTTTTTATAAACTGTGTATGTGTGGCATAATTTGTATTGTATTGTATTGATGGGCTCCATCTGATAATGATTTTGTATTGCATTGTATTGATGGGCTCCATCAGATCCAAAATTAAACTTAAATTTATAATTTACATAATTTCATATATCTTAGTTATTGATTTGTTGTAACTTTTTATTGTATCTTATTTTCAATTTCTGGTGACATTTTATTTAATTATTTTTATCATTACGTCAATAGTTGTAAGATTTGTGTAAATTTAGTAATATTGTATTGTATGGATTTTAATCTGAAATAAATGAATAATAATATTGCATTTGCGTTATGGCAGTTCAATTCACTGTATGGTAATTGTAACTAAAAAATCTGAGGTGATAACTACCCTAATTCGGTCTTATTTGCTTATTTATGGCTATGGAATGTCATTTTCAAGTGGTATTTCGATCGAGTGGTATCGAGAGCACTGGTGGTCTAGCGGTAGCGGCCCCGCCTTCCGACCCTAAGGTCGTGGGTTCGAAACCGGTGGAGCACCAACGAATTTTTCTGTTCAAAAATGTATGTGCACAATGCCAGTGAAAGAAAACATCGTGAGGAAACCGGCATGTCGAACCTACAAAGTTCTATAACATGTGTCAAGTGCTCGAAAGGAGCCTCTTGAGGCGCACTTAAAATCCTTTCACCACACTGTTTCGAAAGAAACTAGTGACACGACAAGAAGAAGAAATTGAACATATTGGAGTAGACGAAAGAAATGTTGGTAAATACCAACGAATCCGGTTTAAAGATCTTTATTATTATTAAATATACTCATAGAAGGACTTTACAGTCCACTAATAATGAGTCTTAATATAATTTCTAGTAGGTAGTTAAAAGATAAGGTTGGTAGTCAGCTAGTAGGTAAGTGCTTAATGTTAGATACATTTTCTAAGTGTTGTAGGTTGATTTACACAACAGAACTCAAAATAACAAAGAGAAACAATTAAATTGAAAAGCTAAATAGCTTCCCAAGGCAGAAAACGAATCGTCGTAGGTTTAAGAAGAAGTGATTCTTCATTTGATCGATCGTGACATTTATGACGTATGTGTTTACCTACCTATCTAGCTACCTAGTGTTTGTCAATTTCTTCTTTAAGGCGAAGACAAGAGCTAATGTGACTCTCGCTCGCACGTTTTGACATGTTGAAAGATATAAAATCACTAAACTCATTTTCGAAAAATCGCAATCAACCACTAGCTGCTTTACTAGTTTTCATACATAATCAAACTTTTGAGTAGGAAAACATGTATCGATCAAAATGAAATTTTTACTAAACTGTGTGCAATATGATTGCACACAAAATAGTTGATTGCGATTTTTCGAAAATTAGTTTAGTGATTTTATATCCTTCAACATGTCGAAACGTGCGAGCGAGAGTCACATTAGCTCTTGTCTTCGTGTTAATTGTTTTTCTAGTGTTATTTTAAGTTGTGTTGTGTAATTTCGGTGGTATTATAACCAACATTAGTTGAGATTAGCACAAAGTGTAAGATTCTATTGTCACGTAAACATAATTTGAACTCAAATAAAAAGACAATATTTAAAAACTTCTGATTATACATATAGGTTTTTTTTACTATATCCCGCTTTCAACGAAAGAATCCTGCTTATTTCACTCAAAAATTTCAAAAATCCCGACTTGGCATAAAAAAATCTTGCAACGCTGATTTTCATACACTTACGTTTATTTTTTAAATACTCGTTTTTACTGTAATTTTCTTATAAAGTCTACCTATAGCATGCATATAAAGTCTACCTATTTTAATGCATTTTCAAACTATTTCGTTACTCACACAAATGTTTTAAGATTTTGACAGTTTTATCTTTTTCTTCTAATGAGACCTTGTCCATTTATGGGGTTTCTTTTATAGGGGTTGTGACGTGTTAATCTGATAGACAGGGTGGCTGAACACGAATGAAAAGGAATAAAAAACGTCTCTTACCCTGATTTTCACAAAAAAATAATGTCTGATTAAATAAAATTACGAAATATTTTCCGCCAAAAGAAAAAAAAACGCTATCTTTTAAAAAATGTTATAAAAATACTGTTATTGATAGACATTCTTAAACAATATCGAATTGGTACTAGGAGATCTGCGGGAATATCTACCGTGCCTGGGTTTTTTTATACAACTAGCTGATGGAACAAGCAGATGGCCCACCTAATGTTAAGTGGTAACCATCACCTATAACAAAGCATTGCCTCGCAAGTCACGTGCTCTGCGATGCACTGCCCGGCGTCCATCAACTTGAGGCATACAGATGTTAAATAACATAAAAATGTGCCTGTAATTACACCGGCAATACACTCTTCAAACCGAAACACAGCGTTGCTGCTTGGCGGCAGAAAAAGGCGTGGTGGTATTTCCCCGGACGAGCTCTTCCCAAAAAGCTCTACTACTCTATAACTAAAACTATATATTAGAAAGACTATTATGACTAAGACTATATTTATATACGACAGCCTTTACAGCTCAGTTGGTAGTAGCTCTGCTTTCTGCGCCAAATATTTGTGTGATAAACATAGATGTTTGTTCTCTGTCTGGGTGTTATTATATAATATAAGTTATTACAAAAAAAAAGTATAATGTATTATATCAGCTATCTGGTTCCCATATTACATGCTTAGTTTGGGGCTAGATAGTGCTGTGTGGAAAGTCCACCAATATTTATTTATTTATTTATAAGACTTGAAGATGTTTCAGTTTAATTAATAATAGAGGGTAGTAGGGTCATTGGCTAAAAGAACAAATACGTTCAACAGTTAATTAATAGAAATCAGAAATCAGTAATTATTTATTGTACATAAATTAATTAATTAAAATTAAATGAACTTCCATTTTTCTTTTCTTTATTCAAAAATCAATTGAAATTCATAAGCAGAAAAACATTACAAACAATATTTTTAACAGATTCTGTTTAATTTCACAATCTACTTTGGAATTAAACTTGGTGTGTTTTTTTTTTGTATAAAATAGTTTGTATATAATTATGTAAGTAGCGAGCATATTTTTTAAGTAAGCAATAAGTTTCCCGTTAAAAACTCATAAGTTTTTAAAAACTCCTAAATTTAAATCGTAAATTTTTATTTTTTTATGTCGTTAAAATATTATTTGAGCTATTTTTATGACTTCAAAAAGTTATTTAAACATTTATTCATTTTTAAAATTGCAAACAAGCAAGTATGTGTGTCCCCTGGTGTGGAAGCTTTCTCAGAAGACGAAATCTGTTTTATTTATTACTGGCGACCCGCCCCGGCTTCGCACAGCTATTGTGGGTTATCCCTAAGAGATTATGCTTGTATTATGCATATAAACCTTCCTCTTGAATCATTCTTTGTATAAAAAAAAACCGCATCAAAATCCGTTGCGTAGTTTTAAAGATTTAAACATACATAGAAATATAGGGACAGAGAAAGCGACTTTGTTTTATACTATGTAGTGAAGTACTAAACCCAATACTTAGTTTTTTACTAACAATGTGGACTTGTAATTGCCTTAGTAAAAAACTTTTGATTTTATTTTATTTTTAATGCATTTACTTAATAATAAATAGAACCAATAAATGATGAATAATATCAAAATAAAATACTTACAATCAAATAATGCAATAAAAACACACTACGCGTCACTTCCGGTGCAAGTTTATATACAGGATGCTCGAGTTACACTGTTGCTTCGAATCGTAGTGTAGGGTTTATATAGGGGGTGTTATAGATCGGTGGAGTTGTCAGCGGGCGGGCTGAGGGGTGGGTGGTGAGCGGAGCGGGTAGCGATGAAAGTGTAATGACATTCAATAAGCTTAATGGGGCACGGTAGACATTCTCGGCATGGTATTGTTACGAGCTCGGTGTTCATATGGATAGAAAATGCACAATAATAATCCAAGAGATGACTTATTTATTTACACTAACACTTTACATAACTAAAACACTACTTAACACACTTAATTATCACTCAACTATCACTTAACAAAAGTTCTCTTCCTTTATCCACTTCTTCCAACTCACTTCTTCCTGAGCCATTCCCTCGAAGTGACTCTCTTCTCGAGTCCTCTCCACAAAACGAACTGACTCCCTTCTCGAGCCATCTCACCGAACTGACTTACTCCTCGAGTCATCTTCACAAACTGGCTCTCTTCTCGAGCCATCTCACCGAACTGACTGACTGTCGCTCTCGCCGACTGGCTTTATATACGACGCAGCTAACCCGAGAATGTTCTGGATCATACTAGACCATACTTGCATCTCTTTCCACAGTAATAGCTCTCGTTCATTTCCTTCGATTGATTCTAGAACAGTAGTCTAGAATATTCGAAAGTCTGCTATCTTTTTCTAGTAGTGCTATCTCTGTCACTCCTATGCAAATATGGCTCTATAGTGAAATGTCCTTCGAAGGTCCATAAGGGGTCCTGAAAACGCCTGAAAACGGGTTTTCAGGATATTGCATGGATCGATGGGTAATAGCCTGAAACGGACTGAAAACATGTTTCGGGCGCCTGAAAACCACGGCAACTTGGTCGAAATTGTAATCAACTGGGAGGTGACAGAGCCTCTTCTGGCAACGACTGAAAACATATTTCAGCCTTCTGAAAACACCTGTACGTCAGGATAAATAACGAAACAAGTTGCTAGGCGTCCGGCGCAACAGTATCTAAGAGATTGACAAAGACAAGGGTTTTTTTTTTATACAGCTAGCTGATGGAACAAGCAGATGGCCCATAAGTTAAGTGGTAACCATCACCTATCACAAAGCATTGCCAAGTCTCGCACGATAGGAACGTGCTCTTCGATGCCCTGCGTCCATCAACTTGAGGCATACAGATGTTTAGCCTCATGTGCCTGTAATTACACCGGCAACCACACTCTTCAAACCGAAACACAGCGTTGCTGCTTGGTGGCAGAAAAAGGCGTGCTGGTAGTACTTCCCCGGACGAGCCCTTAAGAAGCAGCTCTACTAATCATATAATTTAAATTGTCTTAAAAAAAAATTTGCTAGACAAACTTCGTTGGTTCCAAACTACATTATATTACTATTCTATTCTATTATTATTATTCTATTATATTATATTACTATTCTAATGTTATTTTCTGAAACGAGGTTATTTGTGATTTTTATAACAACATTCAGTTATTATATATTTTGAAAATATTGATCGGAATCACGAGCTTTTCGAAAGAAAATGGGTCATTTGTTTATGTTTATGCCAGATGAATTAAGTTTTTTGAATTTGGCTTCAATTTTATTGACAGCTGTGTTAGTTCTCCCAGGTGCTCCAAGTCTATCGTGCGTAGCACTTAATAAATCCAGGTGATATAATCCACGTGAATTAAGTCTACCGGGCCGTACTGTGTGAGCGTATAGTACTCTAGCGTTTGTCAGCATCGTAATCAGCCGATAGATGAAGAAGACTTGAAATCGTACTTCCTGGAAATGAAGAACGCCTCATCGAGTATTGAAAATGTATTCTGTACCCCAAGTATGAGTTTTGCTTACCATATTTGGTTTTTCGTTTTACGTTTTTGTTCCGTGTTCATTGCGGATTTTGTATGAAGACGTGATAGAGATACCGATACGGAATACCGATGTTGCAAGTATGATGAAAATTAGTAGTAGAACATAAAGTTCCATATCGGTATCCCTATCGCGACTTGATACAAAACCCGCAATGAACACGGAACAAAAACGTAAAACGAAAAACCAAATATGGTAAGCAAAACTCATACTTTGGGTACAGATAAAAAAAAATGGTGGACAGCTTGATTATGGTGAAACTTGATAGCTGATATCATATTTTTATATATTGTATACATGCTTATAAATTTATAACACCCAGACGAACCAACAAAAACAACGCCCTCCTCCAGTACAGTGGAAATACTAATAATAAAATACAAAATATATACCTCAATAGAAGTTATAGTACAAATGTCTGCTCTCGGTTGGGATCGAACCCATGGTACAAGCGTAAAGAGGAAGCCCAGAGCTAGAACACAAATGTCTGCTTTCGGTTGGGATCGAACCCATGGCAACAAGCGTAAAGAAGGAAGCGCAGAGCTACTATCAACTGAGCTGTGAGAGCCGTTAATAAAATCGGTGACATTAAAAATCGCTGTCACTCATGCACAAAGCACATTAAGATCAAACCGCTTGAGGGCAAACGGGAAAATATTCGCTTTAACACTTTTAATAGATTTTCCGGCGAAACTTAGATTTTTATCTGATCGTTATTAATTTGTATGTTTATAAATAATGCGTTGTTATTTAGTTTTAAAGTGCATAAGTAACTACGTATCTGTTCCTGATTTAGAAGTTTTTTTTTAACGTGTTTGACTGTACAGTCAACACTAAGATTTGGTAAAGATAAAGATATGACGCCTTCACAGCTCAGTTGGTAGTAGCTCTGCCTTCTGCGCCGTAGGCTGTGGGTTCGATCCCCACCGAGAACATTTGTGTGATGAACATAGATGTCTGTTCTCTGTCTCGGTGTTATATAATATTATAAGCATGTATTTAAAAATAAAAAGTATGTAAGTATTATATCAGCTATCTGGTTCCCATATCACAAGCTTTGGCTTATTTCGGGGCGAGATAGTGCTGTGTGGAATGTCCACCAATATTTATTGATTGATTTATATTTATTAACACAAGATTAATTTTATCAAAGGCTTCTGTTGCTTGGCTATGGCCCACCCGATGTTAAGTGGCAACCATCACCTATAACAAAGCATTGCCTCGTAAGTCACGCACGATAGGAACGTGCCCTACGATGCACTGCCCTGCGTCCATTAACTTGAGGCATACAGATGTTAAGCCTCATGTGTCTGTAATGACACCGGCAACCACACTCTTCAACCCGAAACACAGCGTTGCTGCTTGGCTGCAGAAAAAGGCGTGGTGGTAGTACTTCCCCGGACGAGCCATACACAAAGAGCTCTTGTAGAAGTACTACTCTTGTTAGAAGACCAGCGTTTTAGTAGTGCACCAAACACTATTATAGCACAAAGCTGAATGACGACCGATTTATTTTCCTAACCAATATAATTATATGTCGCCTACTTTTTTGTGACACAAAATAATATTATTTAATTCTTTGCGTTAAAAAAAATAATTTTTTTAATCTCTTCTCTTCTCTCTCTCTTGTCGTGTCGCTAGTTTCTTTCGAAACAGTGTGGTGAAAGTATTTTAAGTGCGCCTCAAGAAGATCCTTTCGAGCTCTTGACACATGTTACAGAACTTTTTAGGTTCTACGACATGCCGGTTTCCTCACGATGTTTTCTTTCACCGTTTGAGAGTATTTGCACATACATTTTTGAACAGAATACTCATCTTTTCAATAAAGTAACCAGTATTCTTATTTAATTTTTGTCACATGTCGAGGCAACGCGTGATCCGAAGGCTGGTGAGTATCTGGCTCAGCGCATCAGCATTGACATTCAGCGCGGCAATGCAGCCAGTCTTGGAGACATTCCGATTGCCACTGATTTGGATGATTTTAGCTGTCTCCAAGCAGTGGCGTAGCTATCGTAGGGCCAGGTGCAGTGCACCAGGCCTCTGAGCTCAGTGGCCCTCTAACCTAAGCTTTGAAAAGAGAGGCTCAGCCAGCTCCCGAAGCTAGAAAACCTTGAGACTGCTCACATTTTTTTTCATGATTTTTTTAAAGCTATGTGGAAAGAGGGGGTGAGGGCCCGATTCTTTCTCTATGCACCGGGGCCCTTGTCCACCTAGCTACGCTACTGTCTCCAAGGATTTTTTTATGACATCCCAAAAGTAAAATTATCTGATTGGGATTTGAATCCACCACTTTCTCCTCGATATAGGGCTGCCCTAACCACCTGCGCCATTAGACTCTAATCTCACGGCAAATAACCCATAGAGATATCTCTAGATAGCTCGCAACAGTCTGCAGATAGCTCAACTGCTTCATATGTAATGCCTATTTCTGCCGCCAAGCAGCTTTGCTGTGTTTCGGTTTGAAGAGTGTGGTTGGCGGTGTAATAACAGGCACATGAGGCTTAACATCTGTATGCCTCAAGTTTATGGACGCAGGGCAGTGCATCGTAGGGCAGGTTCCTATCGAGAGGGCCATATATTAAAAAAAAAAAAAAAAATACTCAGTCAGAGAACAAATATCTATGTTCATTACACCAATATTCGTTTTCGGTGGGGATCGAACCCACGGCCTACGGCGCAAAAGGCAGAGCTACTACCAACTGAGCTGTCTTAGTAAATGATTTAAAGGAACTATAATTATGTAAGTTCATACCTAGATGTGATAAACCTACGCAAATGAAGCTAACTTGAGCACACGTAGCTGTAGTAACGTCATTAATATTATCTTAAAGGCCATCTTTGTATTACAAAAACTCAGTACTAAATTATCTAATGACAATTATAATTGATAATAATATTATTGGTTTAGGTGATTTTTGTAATTTATGTGATATAATTCCATGGTAACGTGTTTTTTAAGTACGCGACTGAAATAAACAAATATACCTAGCCTTCTACTATTTTTGAAGATAAAAATAAATATTACGACATATTGCAACATAATTTTAATTTTTAAGGTATTTAAATGAAAAAACTCTCTCTCTTGTCGTGTCACTAGTTTCTTTCGAAACAGTGTGGTGAAAGGATTTTAAGTGCGCCTCAAGAGGCTCCTTTCGAGCACTTGTCACATGTTATAGAACTTTTAAGGTTCCACGACATGCCGGTTTCCTCACGATGTGAAAAAACTGAAACATCACGACTTTGATCTTCAGGCACGGTAGATATCCCCTTGCATTTCTTAGTACTAAGTACGAACTCCACGTTCCTTGACAACGTATAAGGGGTAGTCAGAGGTACGTCCAAACATAACATTTGGCATATACCCACATTTTGCAGTAGTTGGTATATCAAACGTGACAGGTTGCAAGCCCATCGCCGTATTTGAATGAAATTATATAAATTTACAATTACGGAAGTCGTAAATAAATTTAGTTGTATTAAACTTCTTATTAAATATATCATGTTCTTTTCCATCATCAAACCTAATATTTTTTTATTAATGGATTTCAGATCATAATCTAGTTATTAAAGCACAAAGCATGCCAAGCCAACTAAAAGAACCGGCCAAGTGCGAGTCGGACTCGCGCATGAGGGATTCCGTACCATCCTACTAATATTATAAACGCGAAAGTTTGGATGGATGGATGGATGGATGTCAGTTACTCTTTCACGTAAAAAATGGATTTTAATGAAACTTTACATCAGAATAACACAAATAACACATAGGCTACAATTTATAAAGATATTGTTTGAGTATATGCGTCTTCTGCGCAGACGAAGTCGCGGGCACCAGCTTGTTATCTATAAAAACGGTAAAAAACAACACGTTTGTTGTATAGGAGCCCCCTTAAATATTTGTTTTATTTTAATTTTATTAAATAATTTAAAAGTGAATATATAACTAAATATTCTGTGATTATTTCAAGCGTCTACCTGTTGCCGTTATCAATATCGAGCAAAAAAATCACGTTTTTTATGTTAACAGAAATACGTCATTTGTGAAAATTTCAACTGTCTAACTATCACGGTTCATGAGATACAGCCTGGTGACAGACGGACAGACAGACAGACAGTTAGTCTGACAGACAGACGGACGGACGGACAGCGGAATCCTAGTAATCCCTAGGGTCTCATTTTACCCTTTGGGTACGGAACCCTAAAAATTTCCGTGTGTATTTATGTCATCCATTTTCTCAGAAATGCCGCTTTAATTAAGTATGTTTGATCGACCGAAAAGATGTTCAAGTATCAAAAAGAAATATACTGGACGAGGCAGAATGCTCTTTTAGGCTGTAGCCTGCCCCTTGCAGAAAAACCAACTAAAAAAACTAGCGTGTGTGTGTCACTTTGGACACATGTGGACGTATATACATTCACAAAAAATCATTTATTTAGATAGTAGGTACTTCCTCGAACGAGCCTTTCACAAAGCGTAGTAGAGCTTAAATAAATATTGGTGGACTTTCCACACTGCAGTTTCTTGTTATAGCTCCAATAATAATTGGGGCTGTAACACCCGCAAAGCTTGAAATATGGGAACCAGATAGCTGATATATACTTTTTATTTTATATAATACATACTTATAATATAAAATAACACCCAAACAGAGAACAAACATCTATGCTCATCACACAAATGTTTGTTCTCGGTGGGGATCGAACCCACGGCCTACGGCGCAGAAGGCAGAGTTACCAACTGAGCTGTGAAGGCTGTCTGTGAAAATTATATTATATTTTAAGAATTATTGTAGTATTAGTATCATATAAAAATAAAGCTTTTGAATGTTCATACTCGCCTTTCAACCCACTGTCAGTTTAAATGTCTCTGTTTCTAGTAATTATTTATAAGTGATTTGCAGAAAACTCTAAATTGTTTCAATTTTAACCCAAAAATTGGTCTTACTTTTTTAGATTAAGTAATCTGAATCAATTTTGTTGTGAAACTTTTCCAAGGTTATCATAGAATATAGAAATACATAGCTGATTTGAATAAATCTTTTTTTTGCATACTTTTTCAACAGAGATACTCAAATTTAGGCATTCAAAACAGATAACAGATGTTATTGTTTTTTAAGCCCTTGTGAATAAAAAATTATGACCTAAAGCAAGACTGAAGACCTGAAGCAACATTTAGGAATATTCTACAAATACTATTTTTATACCAGGTGTTCCAATAATTGATTTTAAAACTTCAGGGGGCTAAAGTACCCATCAATATGAATAACTTTTTCTAAGGTACCAACTCTGTGAACGCGAAAAAAAACAGATGTTTCATATAAAAGTTCAATACCTATGACAGCTGTTTTTTTTTCGCGATCACAGTGTTGGTTCCTTAGAAAAAGTTATTCATATTGATGGGTACTTTAGCCCCCTGAAGTTTTAAAACCATTGAACACCTTGTTTAATTCAATGAATCATTTTCAGAACTCTATTTTTTTAAACCACTAGCTGATGGAACAAGCACATGGCTCACCTTATGTTATATGGTAACCATTACCTAAGTATAACAAAGAATTGCCTCGTAAGTCACGCACGATAGGAACGTGACCTACGATGCACTGCCCTGCGTTCATCAACTTGAGGCGTACAGATGTTAAGTGAAATAAGACAGTAATTACACCGGCAACCACACTCTTCAAACCGAAACACAGCGTTGCTGCTTGGCGGCAGAAAAAGGCGTGGTGGTAGTACTTCCCCGGACGAGCTCTTCACAAAGAGCTCTACTACTCTTTCAGAATATATTTTTCAACTTTCAGAAGCGGAAATCAATTAGACCAGAATATCAATTTAGACCAGAATGTTTTTCAGTGTAATATTTTCAGTAAATGCTGGAAACAAAAATTGGCTACCCTTCCGAGTAACTGCCGGATTATCCATTCAATATGGGACACCATTTTTTTTTAAGTGCTGTTTTGCTGCCCGACCACACTGCCCTATAATAAAACATAAAAAAACTGTACATCAACAAAGTAAGAAGTATTTCGGTCATTCTAATTTTAAACTGCTCTATTCTAAATCCAAACGCAAGAACAAATATTACATCTTTTTGTAAAATGACTGGTAAAAAAAGTATGGCATACTAAAAAATAGTAAAAAACATTTTTTTTTTTAAATTTTTTATTATTTATCGCTGTCGCTGTCGCTTTGTCGCTAAGCGACCACACTCTTACTAATTTCAAAACCTTTGTTTTGGAATACTTAAGAGATGCAATCTTGAAGGAAATTATTTCCTCCAAGGATGCAATGCTATTATATTCTTAGTTTATTTTGTTTTTTCCAAGACAACTATTTTCCACTAAAATCTACTTTTCTAATTTCTAAACCTTTTTTCATCATAAATTATGCTCCTTTTACCTATTCCGTTTTTTGGATAAGGTTTTCGAGTTTTCTTCTGCAACAGTTACAAAACTCATTTTGCTGTAAGCCTGAAAATCCTACCTCGCGTTTTGCAAGCTGACGTTGGAACTTAGTTCACGGAAAATCTAATAGATGGCGTTGCGTGTAAACTATGAATGTGTTGTAGTAAACTTTCGAATGCAACTGATGTATTAGTAGTGAGATAGGGAAAACTGGTTTCTTTACAATGTTCCTTCATTCCTTCCATTATACCTGGTTTGATGACGTAAAAAGTTGGAAGGTTGGTTGTGCTTATAATTAAAATAGAATATGTTTTGAAACTAGTTGAGTATGAGAGTGTAACCCAATATGATTTTTTGTTTAAGAGTAGTAGAGCTCTTTGTGTGTGGCTCGTCCGGGGAAGTACTACCACCACGTATTTTTCTGCCGCCAAGCAGCGTTACTGTGTTTCGGTTTGAAGAGTGTGGTTACCGGTGTAGTTACGGCTCATGAGACTTAACATCTGTACGCATAAATAACTATGAAAATTAAAAAAAAATAGCATTGTATCTATTGCGTTTTGAAAAATAGGTTTTGAAATTAGTTCAGAAGATTTTAGTAGGTAGTGCAGAATATGTTCATCGTACGGCACGTTCCTATCATGCGTGACTTGCGAGGTAATGCTTTGTTATAGGTGATGGTTACCACTTAACATCAGGTGAGCCTGCTTGTTCCATCAGATGGATGTATCATGCGTCCATCAACCTAACTACAGATATTAAGCCTCATGTGTCTGTAATTTCACCGGCAACCACACTCTGATGATGATTCTGTTAATATTTGCTCAGTAGGAGATTGTCACACACTAGACTATAATATAATATTGTGGGGTAACAATGCCCAACGATATGGCTAGTTGATTCTCCTTGACCGCGCCAGACAGCACTTATCTAGTTAAGGCGATGACAATCGCTAATTCTCCTCTAGCTCACAAACAAGTGCTCCTACCAAAAAGTTTACTTATATGTATAAAAACTAGTAAAACAAGAGTAGTAGAGCTCTTTGTGTGTGGCTCGTCCGGGGAAGTACTACCACCACGCCTTTTTCTGACGCCAAGCAGCAACGCTTTGATTCGGTTTGAAGAGTGTGGTTGTCGGTGTAATTACAGGCAAATGAGGATTTACAAAAAAATGATATATCAGCTATCTGGTTCCCATATTGCAAGCTTTGGCTTAGTTTGGGGCTAGATAGTGCTGTGTGGAAAGTCCACCAATATTTATTATTATTTATTAATATCTTGCAATGTAATGTACGAGCTAGAGGTACAATAGCAGTTGTCATCGCCTTAACATGGTTGCATGGTGTAATTGACACTATCCTATCTAAGCGAAGGCTAAACCGACAAATTAAATTAAGTGGTAACTTAGTAGATTTTTGTACTGTTAGAGCTTACTTATATCCAATGTATACAGCTCCGCAGAGACTAGGTCTTTAAGTCAAATTACCGACCTGCACTTACGACTTTATGTTAAAATAGCAACATACCATATCATCTGAAAGTCAAAATGCCTTAGGCCCCAAAATGCCTGAAATTTATTATGCCTGAATGTTTATAAGACTGATTAAGAAAAT
The DNA here is from genome assembly GCA_932294275.1 of Chloroclysta siterata. Taxonomy (NCBI): domain Eukaryota; kingdom Metazoa; phylum Arthropoda; class Insecta; order Lepidoptera; family Geometridae; genus Chloroclysta; species Chloroclysta siterata. Next base: position 19,923,391 of record OW028596.1, on the reverse strand, counting down.
GAACATCAATGTACACAGAAATGTCGTGCACAGAAATAGTACATTGTTATCCAAGGGGTGAAAGTAACTTATTTAGTCCCGAGACGGGTGCTCGGGCGCCAATAGTTCGAGGGACTAAATAAGTCTTTAACCCGTGGTAAACACTGTGCTTTTCATTACGAATACAAGGAAAGTAAAAATAAAAACATGAATTAGCTAAATAAAAAATGAGTGAATTGTAGTAGATCCATGCTGCATTATAACCAGAGTTTTTATGTTCGATCGAAAAAGGTTAAAGTCCATGCCGCATTCTAACCAGAATTTTTATGTTCGATGACATTTGATGTTATGGATACTTGTTGCTACTTATTATATTTACGAAATAACATGTTTTGTAAAAAATAAAGGGTTATAATATAAATTATAAAACCTATTTAAAAAAATCCATTACAGATTTCACTAACTTGGTTGATAATGTATCTCTTTGGTAATAAACCTCTTTTATTTACGAATGCCAACAGAAGTCACACTGTTGACATTCGTAAACCAAAGAGGTTTGTTTATTTTCCTAGGAAATGTAAAATAGAACTAGTTTTTTTTTTTAAATAATTTGACAGCTGTCAGTTGAAAACGATTCTCCCTAGGGCTGGAAGTATTACTTTCAACCCGCTCCTCAGGCAACTTCAGACCTACTTTCAGAGTATGAGCAATGAAAAATAACTCTATTTTCTTATTTAACTACAATATACTTAACATACATTATTTATCTGTATCGTTTCCTTAATGATATAACATTTTCCATAAATGAAATTGGTGTAATATTTTCCTCTCTTATTATTATTATTATTATTATTATTATGAGCCTTCTATGTCCCACTGCTGGGCAAAGGCCTCCCCCCATTCCCTCCACTCTGTGCGATCCTGTGCTGTGGTCTTCCATTCCGGCTGGTATTTATCGAGCTCATCTCGCCATCTCGTTCTTGGTCTGCCGCGACGTCTTGGCTCTTGCGGGCACCACTCCGTTGTTAATTTTGCCCAGCGCTCATTGGGCATGCGGCAGACATGGCCGGCCCACTCCCATTTGAGCCTGGCTGCTTTGGTAGCTACATCTGCGATTTGGGTTCGTGAGCGTAGTTCTGTATTGCGAACTCGGTCGATTAATCGCACACCCAAGATACTACGCTCCATCGCACGTTGGCAAACCTTGAGTTTGCACTTTTGGATATTGGTCAGAGACCAGGTCTGCGCACCATATGTCAGAACGGGGAGGATGCATACGTCCATGAGTTTTCGCTTGAGCGATAAGGGAAGCTCGCCTTTCATTAAAGCTCCCATGGACCAATAGCTCCTCCAGGCATTCTCGGTTCGCCGAGCGATCTCCTTGTCTTGCCTGGTGTCGAAGGAGACTATTTGGCCCAGGTAGATATACTCCTGGACGTATGCAAGTTGTTCACCATCCACCGTTATTCTGGCTTTAACGCGATTAATTCCTCTCTTAGCTCCCTCAAATAATTCATATGTCTATTGACGGTACTAGTAGTTCGCCCCGAACTGAGATCTCGTGATGCGACCCGACGAACGCACCAAAACTTTGAGTAGGTGGTAGTCAAAGGCAAGTCCTTTTTTTCTGACTACCGCCTACTAACTTGGTACGGTAACCAAGTTTCAACTCTATTGGCCTATTTATTGAAGAGTTCCCTTGAACAGTCCTTGGTTCCATCATCAGACCTGGTCGTTGTCACCATTTTATGAGAACTGAGTACCTCCTTAATTTATTTCAAGAAAAAAAAATAAGAAAAAGCAAAGTAACTGGCCGACCAGTAGAAAAACCTTGATGCCAACGAAACTCTTAGAGATGGGAGCTCTTGGGTCGCTGGTTATCTTAATTTAACTTTTTTGTTGTATCTCAAAAACCGAGCGTCCCAGAAAAAAAGTAAAAATTGTTTTGGAATGTCCAAACAAAGCCCTTTTGTATGACATGTAACTTGATTTTTTTAAGTCACTATTTTATTTTTTCCCCCTTAAAAAACCCCATATCTTAAAAACCCTTCATCCGATTTTACTCATATACTTACCAGTAAATTTCTCAAGTACAAGCTGTCGTCTTATCAAATTTCATGCAGATCGGATCAACGGTTCGAAAGTTATGGCCAGACAAACATACATACATAATGTATGTATGTATGTATTACGATTTGGCATTTTATGTATGTACATAAAATGCCAAATCGCCCAAGTTGAAACTAGAATCTTCGTTCGCTTCGCTCACTCGATCAATTATTACTTTCTCCCGCTGTCCGCCATGCTACTTCTCTATCCCGCCATTAGGGATGCCCCCTCTGTCCTTCCAGTATAGTGATGCCAACTATCCACTAAAACCGGCTTAATAGTACATACATTGGTTTCAATTCTGTTGTTTAATTTTCCTAATATTACCTAATTTGACAGCACTAAAAATATTGCCGTCCCTTTCCAAAAGACCGAAACAACAAGGACGGCTATAATTTTAGAGCTGTCAGATTAGGTTAGTTTAGAATAATGCCACAACAGAATCGACACCAATATCATTAACTGTATACATTTCCTTACATTGTTTCTTTCCTTACCTTATTTTTAACCTTACTGATCTCCTTTTATCCTTTCGTGTAAATTAAAACCCTGTTTCCATAATTTTTGTTAAAAAAAAAACAAGTAAAATGGCAAATGCATCAAAAGTGCCGTCGCACTTTTAATGCATTCCTACATTTGATGCATCCAAAAAAAAAAACTTTGTAGATACCTATCCTATCCTACTTAAGGCGAAGACAAGAGCTAATGTACCTCTCGCTCGCACGGTTTCAACCTGTTGAAAGATATAAAACCACAAATCCCATTTTAGAAAAATCACAATCAACTTTTGTGTGCAATCGATGGCACCACATCCTCACTATATTCGATTGGCACCACACTGGAGCTTCATTATTATATTATACTAGGGGCCTGTCCCAACTTTGCATACATTTTTTCAACATTTTAGTATAAACTTAGACCGTGGGTTCGAGTCTCACGTTCGAGCATTCTAACCCACGGTCTAAGTTTATCCTAAAATATTGAAAAAAATTATGTCCACCCATGCGAAGCTGGGACAGGCCCCTAGTTTAATATAATATTGAAAATCCAATGTGGTGCCAATCTAATTTAGTGAGGCATAAAAAAAACAGGCAGAGGCAATAATAATGCGCAATAGCTATCAAAATTATGATCTTGAAATAGCTGTAAGGATTTTCTTAAATATCTAGAATTCCTTGATAGTTCACGTTTCTGATAAAATCTTTTTAGGAAATCCTATTTAAGAAAAGGATAGGTAGTTAATTAATCAAAACTAAGGTGTTAATTTAAATAAATTTATTGAAATATACGATCGCCATAACTTATTTGGTCACCGGAATAGCTCGTACAACATTTTTATTAGTTTTATAGTGTTAACTACTTAATACATTTTTATTTCATCTCATTACGTATGTAAGTCTTTAATTTATTCATTAAAATGAAATAGAGTATTTAAAAGTAATAACAGTTCAAAGTATTCTTATCAGATTGATAATCTGATAAATTATCTTTTAAAACCATAAATTTAGTTCACTAATTCAAAACATCTGCTTATCATAATATTCTAAACAAGCTGGTGCCCGCGACTTCGTCTTTCATCATTACAAATTGTAGCCTATGTGTTATTCTGATATACATATAACCTATATTATTGTAAAGTTTCATTAAAATCCATTCAGTAGTTTTTATGTAAAAGAGTAACAAACATCCATCCATCCATCCATACTTACAAACTTTCGCGTTTATAATATTATTAGGATATAATAAATAATCGTCATACTTCTTATTTTTCTTCTTGTCTTATGTTATTTCGAAATAGTGTGGTGAAAGGTTTTTAAGTGCGCCTCAAGAGGCTCCTTTTAAGCACTTGACACATGTTAAATAACTTCTTAGGTTCTACGACATGCCGGTTTCCTCACGATGTTTACCACTGTTTGAGAGTACTGGCATTGTGCACATACATTTTTGAAAAGAAAAACTTATTGGTGCACGACCGGTTTCGAACCCACCACCTGAGGATCGGAAGGCGGGGCCGCTACCACTAGACCACCAGTGCTCTAAAATGTATTGATCAATTTCTTAATCATATCAACCGAATCATTCTCTCCTATCTTCTCAATATAAGCAGTCGCTTTTTTAGCATGATCCTCATACAACATCTTAGTTTTACTAACAGCATCAGTCTTAAGAATATTGAACTTCAAATCCTCATAATCAACGTCTTTCACGTCATTCTTAGCTTGATCTATAACTTTATACAGATCTGGGTTATTTTCTAAAGCGAAAAGTACAGGTGCACTAGCGAGACAGAAGCTATCTTTCGAGTCAGAGGTCAGTTTTTGTAGTTCTGAGGCTGCCTGCCAAGCCAATCCAACATGGCAACCGAAGTGGTATGCATAATTTTGCATTAGCTTGTCTTGTTTCTTTAAAACCATGGTGGATTGACAGCCTCTACCAAGCAAGCTGACTCCGTTATAAACCGTCCTAGCTGTCCATTCCTTCAATGGTTTACCTAATACATCGTCTACAGTGATAGCGTTTGTGTCAAAAGTGATTTGAAAATCGTCTTTCGTTGTGTTAGGTTTTCCCGGCAGAGGCATATTTTGTTCGTCCCTATCGCCGAAGAACTGGCCTTCGGATAAATCTTTTAGCGCGGAAGAAATTATATACGAAACGTCAGAATTTCTAAGCCCTGCTAGCATTCCATTGGCGGTTACAAGAAGGTAGTCGCCAAGGAGTATAGCTATTTTGTTTCCGAAAATGGCGGATTCGGTGTCCTTGCCGCGTTTTGAAAATGGAACGTTTACTATTCCTTTGTGGATGAGGTGTCCGGTTCGGATCATTTCGGTAAGTTCCGCCAGCGTTCGTGTTTCTTCTTCGGGTTTTTTTACCTGTGAATGATTGAACGAATGTTTGAATGGATTAATAGCTTTCTAAAAGGGACAAAGGTGAGTAAATATTTACATGTTCCACGCGAATAGTATTTTTGTGATTTTTTTATCATGGGAAGTACCACCTTACATAGTAAAGCACATAAAGAGAAGTAGAAGGGCTTATCCGGGGAAGTACTACCATCACGCCTTTTTCTGCCGCCAAGCAGCAACGCTGTGTTTCGGTTTGAAGAGTGTGGTTGCCGGTGTAATTACAGGCACATGAGGCTAAACACCTGTATGCCTCAAGTTGATGGACGCAGGGCAGTGCATCGTAGGGCGCGTTCCTATCGTACGTCACTTACGAGGCAATGCTTTGTTATATGTGATGGTTACCACTTAACACCAGGTGGGCCATCTGCTTGTTCCATCAGCTAGTTGTATAAAAAAAGTACAAACCTGAGTTGTGGTCTTCACTGACTTCGAGAGTAGTAGAATGATGAGGCCCCAAGGTTGAAGGTTCTTAGAGTCTCCATAGAGTACATTTTTAGCTGTCTGCATAACCAGATGATTGCTGCCAACCTACAAAAAAAAATTGCCTATAAAATTATTGACAGCCTTTACAGTTAAGTTGGTAGTAGAGAACAAACATTTGTGTGATGAATATAGATGTTTGTTCTCTGTCTGGGTGTTATTATATATTTTAAGTATGTATTTACAAAAAAGGGTATATAAGTAGTATATCAGCTATCTGGTTCCCATATCACAAGCTTTGGCTTAGTTTGGGGCGAGATAGTGCTGAGTGGAATGTGCACCGATATTTATATTATATTTATACCCATCGTATGAATTTTTATGTCTTCTCTTCTGAGGATTGACAATGTTTTCTTTTCGATCTCGATATATCTTTTTTCAGATAGTTTATTTTAAACAACTAGCTGATGGAACAAGCAGATGGCCCACCTGATGTGAAGTGGTAACCATCAACTATAACAAAGCATTGCCTCGTAAATCACGCACGATAGGAACGTGCCCTACGAATCACTGCCCTGCGTTCATCATCTTGAGGCATACAGATGTTAAGCCTCATATGCCTGTAATTTCACCGGCAACCCCAATTTCACCGGCAAGTCAAGTAACTTACCTACCTATCGACCCAATCGTATTATTTATGTGAAAGTACTTAGTCATTGACTTTCATGGTGTGGATAGTTTTTTTTTCAGATGATTACTGGTCAACCAAAAAATTACTGCTAGCATAAACTGAAACTAGACTGTATCAAGTACTTAAACTTTAGTTTAAGCTAAGTTATGGAATCTTTACACGGAAAATTAAAATTACTTACCAATTTCCTCAAATAGAGCGCCATATTCGCAAACTCATCGCTCAATAAACACCGCAAATTCATAAAAGAGGTCGGATAGCCCACCACCTTCTCAGCGTCACGTATAATATCACTCCAATTCGAAAAAGGAGGTCTCAATAAAATTAAAATCTCATCCTTCGTCAAACTGGCCACTGTCGATTCGAATCTTTTTTGAAAAAAGAACGGCGACGCGCGCCTCATTACGCGGGAAACCAACATGACAGTTGTGTTTTTTTTTTGTTATAAAAGTGGTTAACGGTCGGCCGCCTTGGGATGAGACCACTGGTGAAATGGTTAGATTCTAATGGTCAGGTGTTGCCTGGTAGCAAAGGTGATAATTGGTTAGAATGATGGCTGTGAAGGTCATGGATAGTTTTATTGTTTGGTTTTAAATATGAATCAATGTTTACCTTGCCATATTATCACGAAAACTGACGAACAATGTTAGTTCTCTCGTTTTGTAAATTACCTAGAGTCGACTAATCCGATCGATGTAATTTTTTAAGCGTAAAATTATCACCTTATATATAATTATGATTTTGCGGGTTACAATAAGACATTAAACTTGGTTTTTGGCTAGCATGATATCTTGCCAGTAGTTGAAAAAAAACACGATCCCCAGGCACGGTAAAGTAAAGGTCCCCTCAAATCAGTTTAAGAAACTTAAGTTGTTTAAGGATGCCTTTAAGAAGTTGTCAGAGGTAAGTATATATTATCCAAATTATATGAAAAAGTATTTAACCAAACCATTCTTATCGCAATTAATATTTTTTTATATATCTGGTTTCTTAAAAAACCTGTTTTTGCCCTATAGTATCTAAGATTACTGAAACGTAGCTGTTTTAATCATTAGGCAGTTGATTTTCAATTGAATAAATACCACAAAATAGGGTAAATTTGTTATCAGGCAACACCTATTGCTCTTGACCGTGAAGTGGAAAGCTGCATTTAACCAGTACACTTACCAACATACCTCTTCCTTCACAACTTCCATTCTGAACCTTATTTACATACGTGCAAGAATCAAAACAGCTAAATCAACTGTTTGGATAACTTGGAATAGAGTTCTATACATCTATTAAAACCAGACCTCTGTACCAGTACAAGAAAGAGTTTAACGGGGGTCTATCTAAGTTAGTCGATGCTGCGATTCTTTTTTCGAAAGCACTTTTTTTTCATAACAGTCGGTAATGGTATCTGGAGTACAATACAAATTGTTCTTCCAACTCAGTGAAGTGTTGTTGACAGAGAAGAAAATATTGTTACTGGTACATTTTATATTTAATTTTCTAAGTTTAGGAGGCACCATACATGAATTTGATGTCATAATAAATTGTTACAACACAAAATTTACCTTGTTTAGGCCTGGTTACACCATTGTCGATAACGGGTTGTTAATCCTTTAACCGACTTTTAGGGTTCTTTTGTATTTCACCATGCCCTAACAAAGGGTTAACTTCCTTAACTTGCTGTTAAATCTAATCGCTGGTTAATAGTTGATAGTTGATTCAAATGTATGTTAATATGGACGCTGTACCCACATAATCAAAGTAATCCATTGTTAATGGTGTTATGCAATGGGTCGTAAAATACATAACAGTAGTTTAAGTCCCTTCACCACACTGATTCGATAGTATCAGTGACACGAAAGAAGGATAACATTCTTGTTACTTTATTTTTCTTTACTTGAAATCGTGCCATAAGGTGAATACAAGAACTAATGTGACTCGCTCGCACGTTTTGACATGTTGAAAGATATAAAATCACTAAACTCATTTTCGAAAAATTGCAATCAACCCTTTTGTGTGCAATCACATTCCACACAGTTAAGTAAAAATTTAATTTTGATCGATACATGTTTTCCTACTCAAAAGTTTGCTTTACTAGTTTCCGTACATATGCAAACTTTTAAGTAGGAAAACCTGTATCGATCAAAATGAAATTTTTATTAAACTGTTTTTATTACATTGGTGGCAATTCTGTTACCTATTTTTCTGTTACCTATTTTATCTACAGTTCACAATTAATCTTCAAAAAGCAGCTGTAAATATGGCTGCGTCATGTTGTGTTAGTTTCATTTTGGCGGAAAGTTTAAGAGGCATTTCATGAATGAAAAACTTCGAAATTTCCAAAGTATTATATCAATAGTTGTCCGCCATGACCTGTAGAATACCCTGCTTCCGGGGTTATAGGGGTATTATGTTACACGTTGTATTAATCCATGCATGTTTTTTGATAAAACCATACGAGTTTTAACTATGAAGGTGAGTAATCGATTTGATTCAGATAATTGTTCCTGAGAAAGTAAAATCAAAAATTTAGTGTAATTGTACTTGAATAAGTTACCCAAGTATTTTTCTATTTATTATTAAAACCTGTCTTGAGAGCCACTTTTATATTTTTGAAAGGAAATAACATAGGTAGCATTATGTATTTTAGTATAAATTAAATATATACTTTTTACATACTTATAATAACACCCAGACAGAAAAAACATCTATGTTCATCACACAAATTTTTGTTCTCGGTGGAATCGAACCCACGGCCTACTGAGCTGTGAGGGCTGTCAAAGGCTAGCCTCAAAGGTTTGCTGGAAGAAAACTCTTGTTAAGGTTAAGATCGCCTTTCCTTGCACTTTGCAAGTTTTTTTGTAAGTTTACTTTATTTTTATCATTTATCTTTATTTTTATTTGTATTATATTGTGTGCATTAAAGAAATAAAGGATATCTAATAAACGATTTTTTTTGTTAATAAATAAAAGGATAAAATACTGTCACTGTTATAAAGTCATGTAGTTGTTGAAGAAAGATCCAGTGCGGCAAGGGTGTGTTAAATATAGCTAGTATTAAACATTTTGCATTTTGCAAGTAACCTAAAAAATCAGCAGACCAAGAAACCTTCTAATTTTAATAATACACAATCATATTTCTAGATCTTTGCACAATTACATTTAAATTTATTTTTGTATGAATTTAAAAATGCTGACAATTGGCATAAGTAGGTTATTTTTAGTATTCTACTAATATTATAAACGCGAAAGTTTGTATGGATGGATGGATGGATGGATGTTTGTTACTATTTCACGTAAAAACTACTGAATGGATTTTAATGAAACTTTACAATAATATAGCTTATACATCAGAATAACACATAGACTACAATTTATAAAGATATTGTGTGAATTGTCCAACATATGACGATAAGTGTCAAGTAAGTAGGAAAAAATCTACCATCTGCGAGCTATTCTGGCGTGCGCTGCCAAAACCGCTAGAGATATGTACTACGCCACGCTAATATATAGTCTAGTAATACAGGCGAAGTCGCGGGCACCAGCTAGTATTTCATACTTGTAAGAACTTTATGAACTTCTAATCCATCCCGCCAACAACAGTTGGCGGGATGGATTCTGGGCAAGAGTACAAGACATCATGTTTATCTGTTGAGGACTTGAATATAGAGATTTGTAAAATTGTGTGCATATGTTTTTTTTATTGTCTGATAGCTAGACGTTTGACTGCCATCCCATAAGGTAGAGCATGCTTAGGTTTAATCCACTTGTTCACTCTTGTCTTGAATATTCCTAAGTTATATCGTTCCAGAAATACCGACGACGGTAGAGATTTCCACTCTTTGGCAGTATGCGCTAGGAAAGTGGAAGCAAAGCGCTTTGTGCGATAAAGCCAAAGTCAAAGTCAAAGTCAATAGGTATTTATTCAATAAAATCACAAGGATCACTTTGCAACGTCTTAAAGCTAGGTGACTCTAGGTGCCAGTTCCACGCGACCAAAGCCTAGAAGAACAGGCAACAAACTTACGGCTTGGTTCCTACCGTTCTTTTGTATGATCCTTTTACAATGTAATATAATATATTATTGAAGTTAAGTGAGGCGTAGGCATACAGAAAAAGGTAAACATAATCAAATTTATAAGACAGCACACGCTACGCTTCAAACTAATAATACCTAATGCATAAAATTAAATACAATCTATTAAATCAGAGAAAAATAAAACACACAATAGTAGGTACAGTACAGACATTGCAGACATGTTAGCTGCCGATGGGCAGAGCGACCGGGACATCGGGCCACGCACTTAGATAGCGTGGGATATCCTCCATGAAGGGGTGGCACTTGTCCGTGCGTCTAGTTGTGCGGAGGTGGAAGGGTGACGGGAGAATGAGATCGTGCAGGTCCATAACTTTCTCTCTGCATCGATGTTTAATTCCCTGTTTATCTCTTAGGCTGGTAACTCAGGACTTGGATACTTTTTTTATTATAAGAACTATTTCTCTCTAGGGCAATTTCAAATATGACTAGTATGAAATAGGATTAGTCACATAATATCTTTATAAATTTTATTCTGATGTATAAGCTATATTATTGTAAAGTTTCATTCAAATCCATACCGTAGTTTTACGTGAAAGAGTAACAAACATCCATCCATCCATCCATACTTACATTTCGCGTTTATAATATTAGTTGGATTATTATAAAGGTACACCAACAACTTTATACAACGTTTAGAGCTGATTTCACCATACTCTGTTAGTTACTAATCAAGGATTAACAGGCCGTTAAATCTAACCTTAGATGTCAAACGCGTACATTTTGTCATTTTTAACGGCCGTTTAATCCTTTGTCAATCTAAAAGGGCATAGTGAAATCAGCTCTTAGTCTGTTAGCTCTTCTACGCTTTGCATATTTAAATTAAGCCTTTTTTCTATAGTTTGATTGATGTTTCTGATAGTTTTTACATTTATTTTTGGTTTGTTTGATATTTCTACTATTATAGTCGCGTTAAACTCTCGCTGCAGGCTCGGTCATAAGTTATCGGAACGAGACAGCAATATTGCTCTCTCTCTCTCTCTCTCGCACTTAGGAGAACGGACGATCCTTTTGTTTAAGCGTGTGTTAAGATAATTTATGACCGAGTTTTCAGCGGGAGTTTAACGCGACTATAGGTTGAGCACTGATCGAGTTTGCAGCGAGAGTTTAACGCGACTATAGTTGTTTTCATATAACTACATAACATTATTTATAACTCTAAAACTAGACATCTCTAGCTACTGCCCTCAACTATGTACGTGTATAACAACACAAGATAAACATAAACACACCAGTCACTGTAGTGGTATTCTGTCAACAACATTCACGTAAGTGACCGAGGAATCCGCAGAGAGTCTTCAATTTGATATTCTGAAATACATTCACCCATCACTAAACTAACTAGCCAAAAAAATTACATAGTTCACATTTTTTACAATATTTTTACATACTTATATACCTACTAACATAGAACATACCTACAACAACTCAACAACAATGACTAACGGAGTATAACAAACTCTTCTTCTTCTTGTCGTGTGTTTCTTTCGAAACAGTGTGGTGAAAGGATTTTAAGTGCACCTCGAAAGCCTCCTTCGAGCACTTGATAAAACAAATTGCAACGCTTTGCGGATTCGGTGGTCACTTGGGCGAGTGTTGTTGACAGAATAGCTCTGCTGAGAACCGGCACCGACAGCCTTGCTACTTTGACAAGTTAGAATGATAGTGTTAATTAACTTAATAACGTACCTACATTATGCTTTAAGACGCTGATAACCATCATTTATTTTTTAGGCACAAAAACCAGGGTAAGTACAATCGGTGAAATACACAAAATAAAATACTCTTGTCGTGTCACTAGTTTCTTTCGAAAAAGGATTTTAAGTGTGCCGTTTTAGGCTCCAGCACTTGATACATGTTATAGAACTTTTTAGGTTCTACGACATGCCGGTTTCCTCACGATGTTTTCCTTCACCGTTTGAGAGTACTGGCATTGTGCACATACATTTTTGAACAGAAAAACTCATTGGTGCACGACCAGTTTCGAATCCACGACCTTAGGATCGGGAGGCGGGGCCACTACCTGGGATCTATGGGACTATCAGGGATTATATTAAAAAAAAAAACGGCCTAGAAATTGCCTAATGGTTGTCAGCGCCTAAACAAAGGTTTTACTGTTTGTATAGAGCTCCACAGACGGTAGACATGCAAAGGTCCGTTCTGTTGTGGATTTTTCCTCAATCATAATTGACAGGCCTCACAGCGCAGTTGGTAGTAGCTCTGCCTTCTGCGCTGTAGGCCGTGGGTTCGATCCCCACCGAGAACAAACATTTAAGCAATGATGTTCATCGCATAAATGTATCGCAATTCATCGCTAGTACTTACTTAAGATTCTTTAAGCCTAATTCTAAGGGGGGTAGTTAGAGGTACGTCCATACATTCAAACATAAAATCACATCGTTTCACATAAGGGTAGACAGAGACGACGGATTTAGGGCCGGTTTCACCATGCTCTGTTAGTTACTAATCAAGGATTAAAAGACCGTTAATCTAACCTTAGCTGTCAAACGCGTACATTTTGACATATTTAACGGCCCTTTAATCCTTTGTTAATCTAACAGAGCATGATGAAACCGGCCCTTACACTTGCTTGCTTGCTAAGTATGACTATGACTAAGTATGACTATGACCAAGGGGTTATGAATTAATGAATAGATCCTACTTTTTTTACTTAAATACCTTTAATTTTAAATTCACTATTTTCTTAATTTATTTACATTGTCACACCGAGAGAGCACTGGTGGTCCAGTGGTAGCGGCCCCGCCTTCCGATCCTAAGGTCGTGGGTTCGAAACCGGTCGTGCACCAATGAGTTTTTCTGTTCAAAAATTTATGTGCACAATACCAGTACTCTCAAACGGTGAAGGAAAACATCGTGAGGAAACCGGCATGTCGTGGAACCTAAAAAGTTCTATAACATGTGTCAAGTGCTCGAAAGGAGCCTCTTGAGGCGCACTTAAAATCCTTTCACCACACTGTTTCGAAAGAAACTAGTGACACGACAAGAAGAAGAAGTCACACCGATAATTCTTATCTACACTAATATTATAAAGAGGAAAACTTTGTATTTTTGTATTTTTGTATTTTTGTATGTAACGAATAGGCTCAAAAACTACTGGTCCGATTTCAAAAATTCTTTCACCATTAGAATGCTACATTATCCCTGAGTAACATAGGCTATATTATATTTTCAAAAAAATCAGGGATCCTTACTAAAACTTCAATAATGTAACCCAAGGTGGAAAACAAAAAACCTTACATCGCGTGCGCTGCGAAAACTATTGAAGATAGAACAAAATAATGTACTACGATTTTGTAGAACACGTTATCATCTACAAAAAATATCGCGACAGCATATGTCTAACTATTATAGTTATGTCACAATAAGTGTTCTTTTATTATAAAAAAATAATTGAAATGCCTCCGCTAGAAAAGGGTCTTTATTTGTACCTTGGTATTAATCCTTATCCAAATAAATCATTTCATAATTAAGACGGTTTCAATACCTATAGATTACTTCTTAAATTTTTCAAATCGGACATTCCATTCAAAAGATATGACGAAATTAAAAATGTTAACGGGTCCACGGGTCATGCGCGGGGTGCGATTTCACTCACTCAAGGAGAAGCGCGTGCAAATGTATGAAATAAGTAGACGCGAGGCTCGAACCCACGGTCTAAGTTTAACCTAAAATGTTCAAAAAATTTATGACCACCCATGCGAAGCTGGGACAGGCCGCTAGTCTAAAATAAATAAACAACCAACAATATAGTTAATTTTAATTTATTCAAATAAATGGTACGCAGACCAATTAACAAAACAAAATAATAATGTCGACCACACCAGAAATACACAAAGCGAATAAAGTAATAAAAAAAAAGATAAAATGAGATCAAAATAAGTAACCACTTGCAATAAAAGAGGTATATTTAAAAAGGTTTCATAGATGGCGCTAGTAAGTCGTAGTGTTGGTATGGAATCAACTAGTAAATGCATTTACGATACAATACAAAAAATACAGAATACAGAATACTTAGAAATAAGCAAGACATTAAATTAAAAGTTGACAATTTGAGTCGGCTTAGCACTAATATTGCGCAACTTTTTTTTTAACGTCCGCAGGTCTGGTTGTCAGCCTACCCCGATGCGATGTACGAAAGAGAGTAGTAAAGCTCTTTGTGTGTGGCTCGTCCGGGGAAGTACTACCACCATGCCTATTTCTGAGCCAACAGCGTTTTTTCAGTGTTTGCGTTTGACGGATGTGAGACATTACAGGCACATGAGGCTTAACTTAATGCCTCAAAGTTAATGAAGAGCATCGTATGGCGTTCCTATCGTGCGTGACTTACGAGGCAATGCTTTGTCATGGTTACCACTTATCAACCGGCGACCGTCATCATGGATCATAAAAATAGTATTAAAAAAATCTGTGCTAATTGCTAATGCTAATGCGGGACTAATTGACAGACGAATAAAGAGACAATTTTTTTAAGAACATCTCCCATTTATATAATGTTGTCATTTATAAATACTTAACTACCGAAATTCAGACTATTGTCATAATTCTTATTCTATACAAAAACAAATCCAATCCCAAAATCGACGATTTATTCAAAGTTTTAATTTAATTGCGTCAATTACGAAATACATATTATCTTGAGCGTATTGTGACATAGCTTCGCTCACCATTAATTACACGGTCAAATTTAACACCTACCCGCATATTGCAATCGTTGGTATCCAGAAGCTGGTACAGGTAACAAGCCCATCGCCGCTCTCTAATACTATCTAACTAAACTTGAAAATTTCTCACGAATTTTCCTTCCCCGTTTTATTCAACGTGTAACATAATCTCTAATACTATAAGAATCAAAGTCCTGACTGACTGACTGACATATAGACAACGTACAGCCTAAACCGCTGGTCCTAGAGACTTGAAATTTGAGGAGTACATAGGTCTTATGGCGTAGAGGTGTACTAAGAAGGCATTTTTGGAAATGCAACCCCTATGGGTGTAAAAAGGGTTGAACGCGTTTGTATGAAAAATAGTATTCCTTGAACCTACAAACTTGAAACTTGGAGTAGATGTACTCCAGGGTTAAAAAATAGGAAAAGCATTTTTAGTTTTTTAAAAATACCCTTAATAAGTGTGCAAAGGGATGTCAAAGTTTGTATGGGAGTTTTTTAACACGTGGTGTGATTGACTTAAAACTTGGGGTAAATATACTCCACAATAAATAATTTAAAATCACGTTTTCAATATTTTACTACCCCTGCAAAGGGTGCAAAAGACTGCCAAAGTTTCAAGGTTTGTATGGGATATTTTTAACGCGTAGTGTAATTAACTCCAAACTAAAAGAAAATGTTTTCTGTGGATAAATAACAAAAAGACAGTTTCATTTTCGAAAACAACCCCTAAAACGTTACCCTCCTTCGTTGCGCTCGAGTAAAAAGGATACAACGAGGTGTCAATGTTTGTAAGGGACATTCTAAAAACGGGAATCTTGAGTTGGTACGATGAGATCTGAGGGTATCTACCGTGCCTGGGGATCAAAGTCGTGAAGCTGTTTCGTTTCGTTTGTTTTTGAGGTAGAACCTAGGAACAAATAAGTACATATTTTCCGTGTAAGGTTGTCTTTGTTGTATTTGTCATGTTTGTGCTAAGCTCAGTACCTATACCTACCTAACATAGGTAATGTACGCCTATAGGTATCTCTTATACCTTACGTAGGTATTTAAAATCCTACCTTAATAATATACAAATCAATGCGAAAGTTACGATGTTTGGATGTTTGTGGCTCAATCACGGCTCACCACTTCAACGCGTGCGAAGCCGCGAGAAGCCACTAGTACCCCTATAAGACCAAAGACCAAGTGATCAGACCAAACACTGGAATACTTTGACGTGTGCAAAGTTCGAATACTTCGTTTTCGAGATTCCCTTAAAAAGTTAAATTTATATTGTTACAGAAATTTGTAACAACCCTGATAATGTGTACGTGACCTTGGTACATACGCTATTTGCGTTTACTAATCGGTGGCAGTTGGTACCTTTTTTATCTACAGTTCACAATTAATGGTCAAAAAATTGCTGTAAATAGGGCTGCGTCACGTTGTTTTAGTTACATTTTGGCGGAAAGTTTAAGAGGCATTTCATGAATGAAAAACTTCGAAATTTCAAAAGTCTTATATCAATAGTTGTTCGCCATGACCTGTAGAATACCCTGCTTCCGGGGTTATAGGGGTATTATGTTACACGTTGTATGGATATTATAAAAAACGAATACAAAATATTAATAATTTATAGCAATTATTTAATGATCCTTTTTCTTTGGAATTTTAGTCCCATGAATAAAGTCATTTAAGCCCCATTGTAGGTAATAAAACATGAAAAATAAGGCAACAATCGCCAGATGGAGGGTTACGAAGTCAATGGTTCCATAAGTCACTTCGAAGATCGGATACAACCAGACTCCTCTTTCGTAGAACGTGTAGTAGAAACTGAAAAAAAGTTATTTATTCAAACCTCCTACAACTTAACTAAGTACAGAATATTATTTCAGTATTTTATAAGTTAATTTCAATAGTTAACATTATTTATTACTAGTAGTTCGCCCCGAACTGAGATCTCGTGATGCGACCCGACGAACGCATCAAAACTTTGAGTACGTAGTAGTCAGAGGCAAGTCCAAACATTATCTTTGGACTTTTTTCTGACTACCGCCTACTAACTTGGTATGGTTACCAAGTTTCAACTCTATTGGCCTATTTATTGAAGAGTTCCGTTGAACAGACCTTGACTCCATCATCAGACCTGGTCGTCGTCACCATTTTATGAGAACTGAGTACCTCCTTAATTTATTTCAAGAAAAAAAATTAAGAAAAAGCAAAGGAACTGGCCGACCAGTAGAAAAACCTTGATGTCAACGAAACTCTTAGAGATGGGAGCTCTTGGATCGCTGGTTATCTTAATTTAACTTTTATTATTTTATCTCAAAAACTGAACGTCACAAAAAAAAAGTAAAAATTGTTTTGGGATGTCCAAACAAAGCCCTTTCATATGACATGTAACTTGATTTTTTTATGTAACTTTTTTTATTTTTTCTCCCTTAAAAAACCCCATCTCAAAAACCCTTCATCCGATTTTACTCATTTACTTACCAGTAAATTTCTCAAGTACAAGCTATCGACATATCAAATTTCATGCAGATCGGATCAACGGTTCTAAAGTTATCGCCAGACAAACATACATACATACATACATACATACATACATACATACATACATACATACATAAAATGCCAAATCGCCCAAGTTGAAACTAAGATCTTCGTTCGCTTCGCTCACTCGATCAATTATTTAAATTGAACTTGTTTTGTTTTGTTATTATATTCTATTTAATATTCTTATGTAGTGTTTGTAGAGAGTAGTAGAGCTCTTTGTGAAGGGCTCGTCCGGGGAAGTACTATCACCATACATTTTTCTGCCGCCAAGCAGCGTTGCTGTGTTTCGGTTTGAAGAGTGTGTGTGTTGCCAGTGAAATTACAGGCACATGAGGCTTAACATCTGTATGCCTCAGGTTGATTGGCTTAACATCTGTATGGACGCAGGGCAGTGCATCGTAGGGCAAGTTTCTTTCGTGCGTGTCTTACGAGGCAATGGTTACCATTAACATCAGGTGAGACATCTGCTTGTTGCATCAGTAAGTCGAATAAAAAAGACCTCATTTCGGATCTTGTATCTCAGAGGGACTCCGAGCATAACCCTCTGTTTTAATTTACGATTTAATGTTTTTTTAAGAATACTCACACAGACATGTAAACAACCATGTGGGCGACCATTTGCTTCAAATTCTTTGAGTGAGAGTATGGTTTCTCTCTCTTTCTGAACACAACCTCCCATAACACGATGGGTACTATTATTGTATGCAGAATGTGGTTCGAAGCTGGGCCTGGAAATATATAAAACAGTTTGTGAGACCTCTCGATCCTACGGTGGGGTGTTCGATTCAGTCCTCTCAAAATATAAAATAGCTTGAAAATTACAGCATAAAGCTGAGTGACGACCGATTTTGTTGTCACAGTATTGTTCTTTATATATCATTTCCGCCTATGTTTTTTGTGTCGCAAAATAAACTTTTTTTTTTTGAAAATGACACTAGCGTGAAGTCCGGTCTCCACCGCGAGCGGAGCGGAGCCATTAAGGACTCCGTTTAACTCGCAAGAATAAACTGCATAATTATATTTCCACCAACAAATAGTCGAGCGGAAGGGACTGAGCGAACAGAAAGTGTTGAAATGAACTCGTTCAGCTCTTTTTCCTTTTGCAGTGAAAATCAAAAGATCTCTTTGTTGGTGGAAATGTAAACCTATTTCATTGAAAAGGAGTCCGTTCCGCTAACCATTTCTCGCTCATTACCCTTTCGCGGTGGAGACGGGGTTGAGCGTGGATAACATAGGATGATCTAGATAAGAATCTAGATCATCTTATCTTATACAAGGTGTTCCAATACTTGTGTTTAAAACTTCAGGGGGCTAAAGTACCCATCAATATGAATAACTTTTTCTATGGAACCAACACTGTTATCGCGAAAAAAAAAAGAAGTTTCATACATTTTAGCCAGGTAGGTATTGAACTTTTGCATGAAACAGCTGTTTTTTTCGCGTTTACAGTGTTGGTTTCTTAGAAAAAGTAATTCATATTAAAATAGGTAAATATTAAAATAAATATTTTGGACTATCCACACAGCACTATCTAGCCCCAAACTAAGTCAAAGCTTGTAACATTGGAACAAAGCTGATATAATACATATATACTTTTTTTTTGTAAATACATACTTATAATTATAATAACACCCAGACAGAGAACAAACATCTATGTTCATCACACAAATGTTTGTTGAACCCACGGCCTACGGCGCAGAAGGCAGAGCTACTACCAACTGAGCTGTGAAGGCTACAATATTGATGGGTACTTTAGCCCCCTGAAGTTTTAAACACAAGTATTGGAACACCTTGTATAGACATAGACATAAATGAAATAAAAAAATAGGCATTCCTCATTCCTCGCAATTTACTTTTTATTTTTTAAATGACTAATTATTTATTTAAATTAGACAAAGTCGCCTCT
Source organism: Chloroclysta siterata (assembly GCA_932294275.1). Classification (NCBI taxonomy): domain Eukaryota; kingdom Metazoa; phylum Arthropoda; class Insecta; order Lepidoptera; family Geometridae; genus Chloroclysta; species Chloroclysta siterata. Next base: position 19,904,073 of record OW028596.1, on the reverse strand, counting down.
TTACAGCGCATTCTGTTTTAAGTTAGTACCTATGTAGGTAAGTCGTTATGTATTTCAATGTTAAATTTTATATGAATATTGTTAAATTACGCTTGACGAGCCAAGGTTTTATTATGCATTACAATAAATAAATAAATAAATAAATAAATATTGGTGGACATTCCACACAGCACTATCTCGCCCCAAACTAAGCCAAAGCTTGTGATATGGGAACCAGATAGCTGATATACTACTTATATACTTTTTTTTTGTAAATACATACTTATAATATTATATAACACCCAGACAGAGAACAAACATCTATGTTCATCACACAAATGTTTGCTCTCGGTGGGGATCGAATCCACGGCCTACGGCTCAGAAGGCAGAGCTACTACCAATTGAGCTGTGAAGGCTGTTAACAATATATTGTTAATGTGTTAAATCTTTGTCAATAAATGATTCTGATTCTCACAGATCTAGCCCCAAATAAAGCCAAGTTTATACAATGGGAACCATGTAGCTGTTTTTTTTCTTATTGGATGTTTTTATAGTGTATACCTATACTTATGATTTCTTTAGGTAAACACTATAAAAACTAATAAAAATGAAATTAGGCAAGGTGACATCTCTCGTCGATTCAACTGAATGTAACTTCGGTCATCGAAGCTCTTGTTAGTGTTATGTCAGACCTGTAGATGGAGCCACGGTCGCATAAGTACATGTTATTCGACGAGTGATTAGACTGCGATGGCGCAGGTTGTTAGCGCGGCCCCGTATCAAGGGGAAAGTCGTGGGTTCAAATGCCACTTGGATAATAACTTTTTTTTTACAATGAATAGACCATCCTTTGACTACAATCTCACCAGATGGTAAGCGACGATGTAGCAGAACGGTCTAGAAGACACCTATTCACTCTTGCCTTGAATTATGGGATATTATAAAAATCTTTGTAACATACCTATGATGCTGTCCAAGAACTCGGGGTAAATAAGACTCCTATCATAGAGGTAGAGGGACCAGAATACTGTAGACACAACCTGTAACATAATTAAAAAATACATTAATTATTCAAAACAAGTAAAATGAAACGCCAGTTCAGTCAGCGCCATCTATCAAATGTCTTGGAACTATTTATTATTAAGGTTTTTTTTATTTTTATTTAGTTATCAGTGTCGTTGCTGTGGTTCGGTTTGAAGAGTGTGGTCGCCGCTGAAATTACAGGCACATGAGGCTTAACATCTGTATGCCTCAAGTTGATGGACGCAGGGCAGTGCATCGTAGGGCACGTTCCTATCGTGCGTGACTTACAATGCAATGCTTTGTTATAGGTGATGGGTACCATTTAATTTCAGTTGGGCCATCTGCTTGTTCCATCAGCACGTAGTACGTAGTATTTTCGAACCGAAACACAGCGTTGCTGCTTGGCGGCAGAAAAAGGCATGGTGGTAGTACTTCCCCGGACGAGCCACACACAAAGAGCTCTACTACTCTTAGTCTAGACTTGTCTCACCATGGTGGAAGGCCAGACGACGCCAGCGAACATGATCTCTCTCGCTTGCAATACTTCTTCCGGCAGCCGGTAACGTCTTTCTCCCATGTGGAAGAACTGTAGAGCGCCACAGGTGAACCCTACTACAGAGTTCAGGATTTGGGTGATCTGAAATATAAAAAGAAAAAACATTCACCACAGTTTTTTTGAAACCTTTATTTTTACTTCGACCGCCCGCGCAGCTCAGTTGGTAGTAGCTCTGCCTTCTATAAATATTAGTGGACATTCCAAACAGCACTATCTAGGCCCAAACTAAGCAAAGCTTGTAATATGGGAACCAGATATCTTAAATACATACTTCAGACAGGAACAAAGATCAATGTTAATCACACGAATGTTTATTCTGTTTGGGGATCGAACCCTCGGCCTACACCGCAAAAGGCAGAGCTACTACAAACGTAGTTGTGAGGGCTGTCAAAAAGGCTGTGTTATCAATAAATGAATTGAAATAAACAAAACACACCACAGTCCAGCAAGCATGGAGGTAGTAATTATATACTTAGTCTAAGCCAGCAAGAGTAGTATCAGTGACAGTGGAAGCCTCGATTCGACACGTGGAGTATGAATGTGAACGGAACGGAACGGAGGGAGTGACTGTGATGACGGATGATAGAGGGTAATGGAGAGAAAACAATAAATAAATAAATAAATATTGGTGGACATTCCACACAGCACTATCTCGCCCCAAACTAAGCCAAAGCTTGTGATATGGGAACCAGATAGCTGATATACTACTTATATACTTTTTTTTTGTAAATACATACTTACAATATTATATAACACCCAGACAGAGAACAAACATCTATGTTCATCACACAAATGTTTGTTCTCGGTGGGGATCGAACCCACGGCCTACGGCGCAGAAGGCAGAGCTACTACCAACTGAGCTGCGAAGGCTGTGTAATACGTACCCCAATCCAGCAAGTGTAGTATCGGAACATCAGCTCCCGGACTTTGGGGTCGTCGCTAAAGGCGGACATTTCGCTCGCCCGCCCCACCTCCACACCAGCTGGCTGATCACGTAACTTAGTTGCAATCAGTTTCAATCAGTTTCTGTTTGTAATAAGTAAATATGACGGCTATGCTTTATTGTTTAGCTGCAGTTGCTAACAAAGTAAGATTACAATTGGTGTTTCTATTAAAGGATAATCGCAATTCTTTCATATTGTTGTTTTATATAGTTACTAGCGACCCGCCCCGGCTTCGCATGGTTATTGTGGGTTATCCCTAAGAGATTAAACTTGTATTATGCATATAAACCTTCCTCTTGAATCGCTCTTTCTATAAAAAAAACCGCATCAACATCCGTTGCGTAGTTTTAGAGATTTAAGCATACATAGGGATATAGGGACAGAGAACTTTGTTTAACTACGTAGTTTTTGTTTTACTATGTAGTGATTGGTTTCATATAGAAACTGATTGCAACAAAGTAACGTAATCACCGTGCTGGTTGGACACGTGCATCACGAATGTGAACGGAACGGAACGGAGAAAGGAGGGACTACTGAGATGACGGATGATAGAGTGAAGTTGAGAGATAAACCTGGCAGGAAGATGAGGAGAAAACAATACGCACCACAGTCCAACAAGTGTAGTATCGGAACATCAGCTGTCTGAACACCTTGACTTTAGGGTCATCGCTGACGGCGGACGCCTCGTCAGCCCGCCCCACCTCCAGGAACACCAGGTTGGACACGTGCATCACGAATGTGAAGGCGTGCCCTACCATCTGCCAGACTAAGTTGGCGCCGGCGTTTTTGCATCTGGAAAAAAATACATACGTTCTAGAGAAAGATACCAGATAGATTAGAGGAAGTTTGAAACTAGCGCCTGTGATGGATAAGTTGAGGAGCAATAGGTTAGCGTGGTATGGGCATGTCATGAGGAGGGAAGAAAGTCATATTACGAGAAGAGTGTTGGAAATGGATGTGGATGGTTTTAGAAGGAGAGGCCGGCTAAAGAAAAGATGGATGGATTGTGTGAAAGATGACATGAGTAAGAAAGGAGTGAGCACTGGGATGACGAATGATAGAGGAGAGTGGAAGAAGAAAACCTGTTGTGCCGACCACAAGCAGCGTGGGATAAGGGCAGAAAGATGATGATGATGTAGAGATAGACCAGGACAAGAGTATTCGAAACCTAAATAAATTTTCTCAAAAAGCACTGAATCGATTTTGGTAATGTTTACATGGGACCATCTCTGAAGTACAACCTACCAAACAAAAAAAGAGTCATTAAAATTAATTCATAATTGGCGGGGTTATCGCGTAACAAACGAAAAACATACAGTCGAATTAAGAACTTCCTTTTTTTAAGTCGGTTATAAATGACTTTGTATGAACACAGTCATGCAGGCTCGCGTGCAAGAAATAATAGAAGTCAGTGTTATAGTCAAGTTGAAGGTTAAGAATATTTAAATATATCCTACTAATAGGTAGATCAATGCAAAAGTTATAATGTTTGTATGTTTGTGGCTCAAACACGCACTAACCTATGCCACAGATACCTAAGAGAATTCTATGCCTAATTCTTTTTTTTACAACCTAAAGGTGAAATGTTTGACCGCAATCTCACCAGATGTTAAGGGAAGATGTGGTCAACGATGTGGCACGTTTACCTAGAAAATACCTATTCACTATTCTCTTAAAAATTCTAATTCAAATTCGTGGTGGGGAATGAGATCTGCACGGACGTCCCGCAAAGGGGTGCATTCATTGTCCCTCTGCTAACCTCACCCCAGCCAGCCCAACTCCTTAAAATAGCGGAGATCTTGTGTTGGTGCCTGCAATGTTCAAGCATCCCCGGTGGTGATTTGGATGCAGATTAGAAGGACCCGATCGGCTTCTGCAGTCCAGTTTTGGACCTGGCTTCGTTAGTTGCGGATCAGTGCAGTACCACATGCTCCAACTTTTCTTTTTCATGAAGACATCCACGACATAGGTCACTTTCTGTCGCTCCGATCTTGATAAGATGGTAGTTGAGATATACTATGCCTATAATTTGGATGTTTTCACGAGAAGAGTGAATAGGTATTTTCTAGGTAAACGTGCCACATCGTCGACCGTATCATCACTTAACATCAGGTGAGGTTTTGGTCAACAGTTCTAACTATAAGTTGTAAAAAAAACACTGAACCGAAGAGGTGAACTTTAGAAGAAATATATTTCGTAACCTGGATTAGTAAATGGACTGTTTACTTTTTTTAACTCCGGATAAAAATCGAAGGAGCCTCTTTGAGGCGCACTTAAAATCCTTTCACCACACTGTTCCAAAATTACTAATGATATGACATGAAGAAGAATTAGATATGACCGACCATGGTAGATTTGTTTAAACTTTCGCGACCATGCCAAGTACTAAAATTACACGGGTATTACTTATTTCAAAAAATTAGTTAATACGCGATAAATACCCGACTTATATTCAATAAAGGGGTAGAAACATGAACGAACCTAATAAAGAAAAAAGACCTTCAAAATGTATGTAAGCAATCATTACTAATCCGCGGGTAAAGCCGCGGGCGACACCTAGTTTTTTTATAAAAGCGAGGTACAATATACGATTTAAATATTATCTCAAGAGTAATGGCCCATAAGTATCTAATTATAGAAGATAATAAAACAGAATAAAGTTTTTTTTCTATACTACTTGCTAATGGAACAAGCAGATGGCCCACCTGATGTTAAGTGGTAACCATCACCTAAAACAAAGCATTGCATCGTAAGTCACGCTCGATAAGAACGCGACCTAAGATGCACTGCCCTGCGTCCATCAACTTCACCCAAATGGTGTATGTACTTCTTTTTAACTAGGGATAAAAATCGAAGGAAGGTGCATTTAAAATCCTTTCAACACAATCGAAACAGAGTGGTGAAAAGATTTTAAGTGCGCCTCAAGAGGCTTCTTTCGAGCACTTGATACATGTTTTAGAACTTTTTAGGTTCTACGACATGCCGGTTTCCTACGACTTTTTCCTTCGCCGTGAGGGCTGAATACTAGACAGAACTAAATAATTATAACTCACTGTTCTTCCATTATAAAGAATCTTGAATACGAATATACACGATCGCAAAATACACGTACGCCCACTGCCACTAACGGTACCAAACTGACAGTTACAAAAGCTAACCAATCACAGAAGACATACGGCCACAAACATTTTGCATTGAATAATCATGTCTTGCGAAGCTGGGCGGGTTATCGCAAACCACCAGATTGTCAAGAGCTCTACATTCTCCTAAACCACGCGTGCGTGTAGATCATTGATTCTCAAAGTGGGTCCAGGTGGACCCCTAGGGGTCCACGGGAGACTCGACGGGGGTGTACGTTGGCGTGACAAAGAAATGGGGGTTCACAATTCGTAAGCAAAAATTTTCACGAAAATCCACGAAATCACGAATCCACGAAAATTTATCTGGTTTCGATAGTGAAGAACTACAATATTGGCTTGACTTCACCTATCAATGTAGGCAGATAATTGATCGAGTGAGCGAAGCGAACGAAGATCTTAGTTTCAACTTGGGCGATTTGGCATTTTATGTATGTATGTATGTATGTATGTATGTATGTTTGTCTGGCGATAACTTTAGAACCGTTTATCCGATCTGCATGAAATTTGATATGTCGATAGCTTGTACTTGAGAAATTTACTGGTAAGTATATGAGTAAAATCGGATGAAGGGTTTTTGAGATATGGGGTTTTTTAAGGGGGCAAAAATAAAAAAAGTTACATAAAAAAATCAAGTTACATGTCATATGAAAGGACTTTGTTTGGACATCCCAAAACAATTTTTACTTTTTTTTTAGGACGCTCGGTTTTTAAGATAAAATAATAAAAGTTAAATTAAGATAACCAGCGATCCAAGAGCTCCCATCTCTAAGAGCTTCGTTGACATCAAGGTTTTTCTACTGGTTGGCCAGTTCCTTTGCTTTTTCTTAATTTTTTTTCTTGAAATAAATTAAGGAGGTACTCAGTTCTCATAAAATGGTGACGACGACCAGGTCTGATGATGAAGCCAAGGTCTGTTCAACGGAACTCTTCAATAAATAGGCCAATAGAGTTGAAACTTGGTAACCATACCAAGTTAGTAGGCGGTAGTCAGAAAAAAGTCCAAAGATAATGTTTGGACTTGCCTCTGACTACTACGTACTCAAAGTTTTGACTCGATCGTCGGGTCGCATCACGAGATCTCAGTTCGGGCCGAACTACTAGTATTTTATGAAGCTAATATTTTTATTACATGTTTGAATAAATAAAACACAAGAAAATATACTATTTTTCTTTTTATTTTTACCACTCCTAATGGGGAGTTTTCTAAAAAATTTGTGAGTATTGATTGGTATTTCAACCAATTAATTAATGAACCAATCAATTCTTCCTTTCTTTTTCGAAAACTTTTAATTCGTGGTTGGAACTCAGCCGCAAAATTCCATAGGTAGATCTAATTTTCACACTTTTTGTCGACCGGGAATGTGATAGAAATGTAGCTGCAAAGGGTTCACCTAGAACCAGCAAAATTTTGAAAGTGGTATATGAGAAAAAAGTTTGCGAACCTCTGGTGTAGATTATGTTAAAATGGTCAATGAGTCTATCATCAATGGTTTTGGGCTTTAGACCGAAAAGTTTTTTCAAGAGTTTATTTACTGCCTCAGACGTAAATTTAACCTGTAATTTTCAAAAGCTACTGTATATTAGTTGAAAAAAAATATTGACACATATTTAAGACAGCGCCGCCTAGCCCCAAACTAAGCAAAGTTGTCTTAAAATTAAGAATAAAACAGTTATATTTGTATGATGAATCGATCGTTCATTTCATATTCATATAATTAAGCTGTTTACGTAGTATTATACTTAATTATTAAGGTATGTAAGTACTTATTTTAGTGTATACCTTAATTGAAATATGTATTTGAATGATGTCTTTTTTATGTTAATTGCTGATAAAACAAGCAGATGGCCCACCTGATGTTAAGTAATTCATAATTCATTTATTGCGAAAATGGGTACAAGTTAAATCATGTCAATTTAAATTTATATAGATCAGCCATATTCAGCTTTTCAGCATGCAACTTTTATAATTATATTACTAAGTAAATTAAAACAAATAAATCAGTATTATACGGTAAAAAATAAAATGTCAAAGAGTTAATACTACTATACACTTTTAAAAATAATAATTAATACGAAATGAAATGTCAGATATCAAATTTGTCACATAAATAATCTTCAATACTATAGTAGGCTTTCTGTAGGAGAACACTTTTAACTTTATTTTTAAAACCTTTTTGGGAGTCTGACTCAACTATATGTCTAGGTAAATGATTATAAATTTTTGGCGCCATGCAAAATATGCTATTGTTAAGATAGGCAGTTTTATTTAAGGGACAGCAGAGTTTTGAATTCTAACGCCTACTTTTAAAATTAACAAATATATGTAGGTTGCTCCTTACAAACTGGACTACTTCCAATATATAGAGACAGGGCAAGGTCAAGATGCCTAGATTCATAAAGTGTGGTCTACAGCTATCAGTCTGCTAAGTAGTTTTTATACTTACACAGCTTTATATATCTGCAGTTTCATCAGATATCTTTTAGGCAGGAATCCTGTCTCCATTTTTGATGAGTTTCTGGTAGCCATGCCCGATAATTATTACACTGTGTTTTCCTGAAATATAATTAGATATCATAATTAAATAAATCGAAATCAAAAATAGAATCTAAATCAAAACGCTCTTTATTCCGTACAATCACAAGGATCTCTTTGAAACGTCTTATATGCTAGATTTATCTATAAAATCGTACAAATATAAAATATAAAAAATATAATTACATTCTCAACTTTATTAGTTATAAATACAATTAGACATAGACAGACAGACATTTATTTGCACTATAGCACACATTACAAATAACTATAAAAAAAACTAAAAATATATAATATCAATAGGAGAAATAGCCCAAAAATATAAGTATAATAAAAATTAATAGACAGATCATAAAGAGAAAAATAGACAAAAAAAAAATATATTCAAACCAGATATCAAATTTAAAAAAACTTTAAGAATACATTGAAATGTATTCATGAAGAATACATACTAAAACGTTAAGTTACAATAAACCAAAATAAATAGTTAAAATAAACAAAACTTTTAACAAACCAAAACGTCATCTGTGTGTATATTTTCTTATTAATTGTTTTTTCTAAAAGCTCTGTATCAAATTCGAAGAAAGTAAAAGGGACAACCAACAAAATAAATAAAAGAATCATAAAAATCAATTTATAATTCGCGGAGTAATCGCGTTACAGAAAAAACATACGGTCGAATTGAGAAAGTCGAAAGAGTGAGCCAAAAGTTTACAAGTTGGTTAAAAAAGCATTTTCGCTGGTTACTAAAATAATATCAAGAATTTTTATTCTTCGGTGTTTATTTTTACAAATAGCTGATGGAACAAGCAGATGGCCCACCTGATGTTAAGTGGTACCCATCACACAATGCATTGCGTCGCATGTCACGCACGATAGGAACGTTCCCTACGATGCACTGCCCTGCGTCCATCAACTTGAGGCATGTTAAGCCTCATGTGCCTGTTATTACACCGGCAACCACATTCTTCAAACCGAAACACAGCGTTGCTGCTTGGCGGCAGAAAAAGGCGTGGTGGTAGTACTTCCCCGGACGAGCCACACCTAAAGCGCTCTACTACTCTTACGGTGTACCTTAATGACAGATTTCTATGGCTGAACTTTTTTGAAAATAAGCTTGTTTTTTTAACTCAATAACGTACTAAATCCAATTCCATAGAAGTCCTAGAATCTTCAAAAATATTTGTTGAGAATTCTGTATTATTATTATATTTTATTAAGTATATTTACCCTAAACTAAAATTTAAACCAAATTTAAACTGTTTAAGATGACACACGTTCTTAAGTATCATACAAAATCCATTCAACCCATACATACACTTTTTGTAAACTAAACACCATCCAAAATTGAACAGGAATTCAGAAATTATAGGTAAGTACATTAAAAATATATAAGTATACCAACGCTGTAATCTTGAAAAATAATTGAAAATAACTTAAAAAATTCACCAGTGTTTTTGCTATCTGATTTCCAAAGATGACTGATTTCGATACGGTAGAAATTCGTCGTAGTAACAAATAACTAAAAAGTCCTCGAAATAAGGTTCTCACAAAATAGTTTGGACGTCAATTTTAGCTGTACAATCAATATTTCGAAACTCCATAATAGGATAGCTATGATTTTTAAGGAATCAACTTACTAAAACAATGAGATTTTTCCGTGACCGCCTAGTATACCAAGCAACCCCCACGCTATCAATCCAATACTCTCGATTTTCAGTAGGTACCCTTAACCCACCCACCTATAAAGGGTGTAACACGAAAACCTGTTGAAAAGAGCCCCATATGTCTAGTGGGAGTGAACCCGCCTTTTGATCGCATGGTCGTGGATCCGAATCCGTGCACCAATTAATATTAAATAAATAAATATTGGTTGACTTTCCACACAGCGCCTTGCTGTATGCAAAGTTTAAATACTTCGTTTTTTAAACTCCCATACAAAAGTAAAATTAGTATTGTCTCAGAAATTTAAAACAACTGCTATTATGTGTACGTAACCTTGGTACATACGCTATATGCGTTTACTAATTGGTGGCAGTTCTGTTACCTATTTTATCTACAGTTCACAATTAAAGGCCAAAAAACAGCTGTAAATAGGGCTGCGTCATCGGGTGTTAGTTTCATTTTGGAGGAAAGTTTAAGAGGCATTTTATGAATGAATAACTTCGAAATTTCAAAAGTCTTAGAACAAAAGTTGTTCGCCATGACTTGTAGAATACCCTGCTTCCGGAGTTATAGGGGTATTAAGTTACACGTTTCAAAGTGATCCTTGTGATTGTACTGAATGAAGACCGGTTTGATTTTGATTTTGTTAATGAAATTTCAGCTAAAAGCAATATTATCTAGCTACGTTTTGAGTACGGTTACGAAGTTGGAACACGTCCTTTTACACCCTTTTTAAGTCATTTGCTCTCGATCGAACGAATGGTATAGTGGCGCCCTCTGCTAATTTTGTTTCGTCAAACACCCGAGTGAAGTGTGAAGAGATTGATGTTTCAAATTTAACTCACTTACCGATAGATGGCACTGTACAGTTAAAACTTAGCCAAATACTATAAATATTAACAATACCTATCAATAATAATTATTATTCGGTCTACTACAAAAATATCTAATTGCTTAGGTATTATAATAACTATGTTAGGTCATGGACAGGTTATTCAAACCAGACATAGAATAAAATACGATAAATCGGCTGCCATATTAGTGACAGCCTTCACATCTCAGTTGGTAGTAGCTCTGCCTTCTGCACCGTAGGCCGTGGGTTCGTACCCCACCGAGAACAAACATTTGTGTGATGGACATTGATGTTTGTTCTCTGTCTGGGTGTTATATAATATTATAAGAATGTAATTACAAAAAAAAAGTATGTACATATATCCTCTGATATATATCGCACTTACCAAGTACTAAAGATTATTTGAAGATGTCTAAGGGGTAGTCAGAGGTACGTCCAGATATTAAATAAGAAATTACGCTATCGTATTAAGTTGATGCCATGATGCCTCAGGCATGGTAGATACCATACCAGATGCAATTTCTTATAACGTTTGCACCTTTTTTTTTACAATTAGTTGATGAAACAAGCAGATGGCCCACCTGATGTTAAGTGGTAACAATCACCTATAACAAAGCATTGCCTCGTAAGTCACGCACGATAGGAACGTGCCCTACGATGCACTGCTCTGCGTCCATCAACTTGAGGCATACAGATATTAAGCCTCATGTGCCTGTAATTACACCGGCAACCTCACTCTTCAAACCGAAACACAGCAACGCTGCTTGGCGGCAGAAAAAGGCGTGGTGGTAGTACTTCCCCGGACGAACCCTTCACAAAGAGCTCTACTACTCTTAAAAACATACCTATCTATACACATAGTATACCTATACAGAATCTAATACAAAGTAGCTGATTTGATTTCGACAAATTTAATCTTATATTAAATTCCTAATATTCCGATTAGCATAAGGTATTAATTTTATCAATGAGGAAATGAATATATTTCTACCATTTCCTATATACTTGATATAGTTTTGGTAATGATGCAAATAATGCGATATTCATTATAGACGCTGAAACACGATCATCATCATCGTCTTTATCATCATCATCATCAACACGATCAGCCTGTTGAAGTCTGCCTGACAAAGGCATCCCCTAAACATTTCCAGGAAGAATGAGTCTAAGTCCTCTCCATCCACCGACTTTCCGCAATGTTCACGATGCCGTCGGTCCAAGTACCTACCCTAGTTTTTATATGGAGACTCGTGAGTTCCCTATCACGCTCATCGAGTCTTCATACAAAAACGGTCTGACAATACGGAAAAAAAAACAAAAACATAACTCAGACTTTGGGGTACTGGACGCTTCCACCCTCAGTTTTCTTGTCCGAAGTACCACCTTGCCTGTTTTTACCGCCAAGCAGCATAACTGTGTTTCCGTTTGAAGGGTGTGGTTGCCGGTGATATTACAGACACGCGAGGCGTAGGACTTTTTTATTACTACTTTATTTACGAAATGTGCAAATGGTCCACCTTATGTAAAGTGGTAACCATCACCTATAACCTTCGATCAACAATCAACCTAGATTACGTGTGACGGGCTCAAAAACGGCCCGAGAAATAAGAGTACAAATAAATTTGTGTTCTTATTTAAGTTTAGTATGCTCCAACCACAGCCAACGTGCGGACGTGCTAAAATGCCTCAGTGTGCTTTAAAACTGCGAAAATAACCCCTAAAACAGTAAGGTTTCAGAAGGAATGTCTTTTTTTCTGTAAATTACATGTCAGTTTCCGTTTTGCGATACTTAAATCATTGTTAACAATTAAAAACAAATATTTTGTCGTTTATTCAAAGTCCGACATCGAGGCACCTGTAGTGTGTGTGAGGAGTAGTAAAATACAAAAATGCAAACAGAAACAAAACGAAACGATATAGCTCACAAAGTAATAATGGAGAAAAGTACTTTATTTGTTGTAACATAAGGTTGATTACACAATAAATGTTATTTAACCTATGTCTTTTAATTTCTAAGTGACGGCTGTAATTGACGAATGATCATAAGTGTAAGATAGTATTTTGAAGATTTGTGACTATAAAGTCACAAATCTTGTAATAATACAAGGGTTTATGGTTGTAATTAGGTTGAACTTGAAACTGTTTAAAAACCTTTGAATCATTTCGATATAAGTACTACTCTCAAGGTTTTTTTTTATTCAACAAGCTGATTGAACAAGCAGATGGCCTACCTGATGTTAACTCGTAACCGTCACCTATAACAAAGTATTGCCTCGTAAGTCACGCACAACAGGAATGTGCCCTACGATGCATTGCCCTGCGTCCATCAACTTGAGGCATACAGATGTTAAGCCTCATGTGCCTGTAATTTCACCGGCAACCACACTCTTCAAACCGAAACACAGCAACGCTGCTTGGCGGCAGAAATATGCATGATAGTACTTCCCCGAGCCACACACAAATAGATATACTCAAGGTTGCAGGTAAATCTATACTCCAATATGTTCAACTATCTGTTCAACCAGTTGAACATATTGGACAAATGTCTTTGAACAAATCACTGTTTCACACAATATCGCTTTTTTTTTTAATCAGATAAGGTACATATCAGCTGAGCTAAAGATCTATGCAATGATTATAGATAGCATTATGTTTTATATATATTTTGGCCTTTTTTTAACTACTTGTTTCGATTGTAATATCATCACTACATAGTTTAAAACAAAGTCGCTTTCTCTGTCCCTATATCCATATGTATGCTTAAATCTTTAAAACTACGCAACGGATTTTGATGCGGTTTTTTTTATAGAAAGAGTGATTCAAGAGGAAGCTTTATATGCATAATAGAAGCATAATCTCTTAGGGATAACCCACAATAACCGTGTGAAGCCGGGGCGGGTCGCCAGTTCCTTGATAAATGGATAGGTTAGCGTAGTATGGGCATGTCATGAAGAGGGAAGAAAGTCTTGGTATGGATGTTTATGGGTTTAGAAAAAGAGGCAGGCCAAAGAAAAAATGGATGGACAGTTTGAAACATGACACGAGTAAATAAGGAGTAAGCACCGATATGACGAATGATAGAGGAGAGCGGAAGAAGAAAACCTGTTATCGTGGGCATGAGGGAAAGATAATGACAAAATGACAATACTCACTTTTTGTATCAATATTTTTCAATAACTAAAATATCGATTTCTCCTCATTTTTTCAGCTGCAGAAATCACTCAAAAAACCGATTAAAAACACGATTTTTGCTTCAAAATTAAGTCTTTTCTTCACTAACTTTGAAATTCAACTAGGCTAGTTTTAAAATGAGTTTTTGAGACCAAAACTTATATTCCAAAACTGCATGCATTTGTATGCAAGTCTTCGGTACATGCGGTCGATCCGCGCATGCGTGGTACGAATGCTGTAGGTCAGTTAGATAGGCCAATGACCTATCCGACTTCCAACTTTCTATCCTCCGATCTTATCCTACTAATATATATTTTACAAGTGATAAAAAATACTAAATGCTGCCACGGAAATTATTGAACCATCCACATGATCAGCAATCTATGGAGGAATGAAATTAGAAAAAAATTACTACGTTTTTTATAGGTCTTAACAAAAAAGCTAAAAATAATTTCATTATTCAAAAAAACCCGAGTGCCAGCACTAAAAGGATAGATACAAGATACGTAGTGTAATCGCAGGCAGTCGAAGGCGTCAGTAAACAGCTACGACTTACACGAGCCTCCGATTGCCTGGGATTATTAAATTTTACATCTCTCATGTTCGGTAAGTAGGTTCTTATTACCTCCAAATGGGGCTTGTAGGTGACTAATTAGCGCTCTAGGGTAATAATGTAGCTAGAAAAGCCCTAGGGCGGTAAGTAATTAAAAAAAAAAACACTTCTTTCTTTCAAAAAGTTCGCGTACATCTAACCTACTGGCAATAGACATTATGCATTCAGCCCAATGACCAAAGAGGTCACCTTGCTATTCAGCCTAGTCTTCGTGTGAGTATAATAGTCATCAATTTTTAATATCGAAAGGCGAAGCTCAATTTCGATCTTGAAAAAAAAAAAAGTTCTTTGCTTGATTCTTTTTAATGAAAAAAGGCGGGAATAGAAAACTTTTACTTTAAATATTGTTTATTCTTGTAATGCTGGTTTTTTTCTACTTACCTCACAATCGAGCTGTAAAGCAGAATAGTTAGCTCGGGTGTAAGCACCAGTTGCACCCTCGAGCTATAGGCGCCTCGAACTATAACTAAATATCTCGGGCTGCAATTGATGCCTTTCAGCCCTTGGCTACTATTCTACTATTGTTATTCGTCAAGACTGAACAGGTATTTACTATCAATAAGTAATTTAAAACACTAGGTATCTTGTTTCTATCCTTTTTATTCTAGAACTCGGGTTTTTTTATTTTTTAATAAAGTTTTTATAGCTTAACCTTGTTAATGTTATTCTCCAAAACATGGTTGTTCGAGATTTTTCTTAAACTTCAGTCATTATTATTTATATCTACAATTATATTTTTTATTTTTTTGTCATTAATTATATACGATTCTCAGCTTTAATCAGTTGTTTTTTTTATCCACAGATATAAAAAAGTCTATAACTGTTGCGAGTTATCGTAAAAATAGCCTTGCATTACCACAATTCACTTAGGATCTTGAGTGAGCGAAGCGAACGAATATCTTACAATTAACTTGGGCGATTTGGCATTTTATGTATGTATGTTTGTCGGGCCATAACTTTAGAACCGTGGATCCGATCTGCATAAAATTTGGTAAGTCGATAACTTGTACTTTAGAAATTTACTGGTTAGTATATGAGTCAAATCGGATAACGAGTTAATAAGATATGGGGTAACTTAAGGGGCCAAAAATAATAAAAGTTACATAAAAAAATCAAGTTACATGTCATAAGAAAAGGCTTTGTTTGGACATTCCAAAACCATCTTTACTTTTTTTCTAGGACGCCCGGTTCTTGAAATACCATAAAAAAGTAAAATTAAAGATAACCAACGATCCAAGAGCTCCAATATCTGAGAGTTTCTTTGTGATTAAGGTTTTGTTACTGGTCGGTCAGTTCCTTTGCTTTTTCTTAATTTTTTTAGTTGGAATAAATTAAGAAGTTACTCAGTTCTCATAAAATGGTGACAGCGACCTAGTCTGATTATGGAGCCAAGGTCTGTTCAACAGAACTCTTCAATAAATAGGCCAATAGATTTGAAACTTGGTAACTATACCAAGTTAGGAGGTGGTAGTCAGAAGCAAGTCCAAACACAATGTTTGGACTTGCCTTTGAAGGAAATGTATATGAATTTATACAGGTATATGAATTTAATCGGACAAGGGGTTATTGAAATATGGGGTTTTAAAAGGGACCAAAAAAAATTGTTACACAAATAATAATAAATATTAATAAATATTGGTGGACATTCCACACAGCACTATCTCGCCCCAAACTAAGCCAAAGCTTGTGATATGGGAACTAGATAGCTGATATACTACATATATACTTTTTTTTGTAAATACATACTTATAATATTATATAACACCCAGACAGAGAACAAACATCTATGTTCATCAAGAGTAGTAGAGCTCTTTGTGTGTGGCTCGTCCGGGGAAGTACTACCACCACGCCTTTTTCTGCCGCCAAGCAGCAACGCTGTGTTTCGGTTTGAAGAGTGTGGTTGCCGGTGTAATTACAGGCACATGAGGCTTAACATCTGTATGCCTCAAGCTGATAGACGCAGGGCAGTGCATCGTAGGGCACGTTCCTATCGTGCGTGACTTACGAGGCAATGTTTTGTTATAGGTGATGGTTACCACTTAACATCAGGTGGGCCATCTGCTTGTTCCATAAGCTGGTTGTATAAAATAAAAAAAATAAAAAAACACAAATGTTTGTTCTCGGTGGGGATCGAACCTACGGCCTACGGCACAGAAGGCAGAGCTACTACCAACTGAGCCGTGAAGGCTGTCAATATACCAAGTGAGGAATATGAAAGGGTTTGGTTTGTACATCCCAATACCATTTTCATTTTTATTCTCGAAAGAAAAAGAGATTTTCATTCTTGGACGTATGTATGATTTTTGAGATACATTTGGTTACCCCAAGAAGGTAGGGGGTAATCAGAGGCCAAATATCGAGCTTGGTATCAATTTAGACTGGAGCGGACCTCATGAAATCTTAGTTCGGGGCGAACCACTAGTCATATCATATCATATTCTTAAAAAATATTTTATTCAACCGGTATTGAGTGTTGGTTACAAACTAGTTCATACAAGGAAATCGAATTAACAGCCAGAGGTATTCGCGAATTACTAATTAAATATATGTAAACAGATTTTTAGAGTAGTCGATTTTAAGAGTAGTAGAGCTCTTTGTAAAGGGCTCGTCCGGGGAAGTACCACCACGCCTTTTTCTGCCGCCAAGCAGCAACGCTGTGTTTCGGTTTGAAGAGTGTGGTTGCCGGTGCAATTACAGGCACATGAGGCTTAACATCTGTATGCATCAAGTTGATAGACGCAGGGCAGTGCATCGTAGGGTACGTTCCTATCGTGCGTGACTTACGAGGCAATGCTTTGTTATATGTGATGGTTACCACTTAACATCAGGTGGGGCATCTGCTTGTTCCATCACCAAGTTGTATAAAAAACGTTTAAATATAATACTAATAATGTAGTTTTGTTTGTAAATACATACTATTTGCACCCAAACATATATAATATCTATGTTCTTAACACATTTTTTTATACAACAAGTCACGCACAAAAGGAACGTACCCTACGATGCACTACCCTGCGTCCATCAACTTGAGGCACACAGATGTTAAGAGCTGATTTCATCATGCTCTGTTAGATTTATCACAGCATAATTAAAGGGCCATTAAATATGTCAAAATGTACGCGTTCGACATCTTAGGTTAGATTTAACGGCCTGTTAATCCTTGATTAGTAACTAACAGAGCATGGTGAAATCAGCTCTAAGCTTCATGTGCCTTATTACACCGGCAACCACACTCTTCAAACCGAAACACAGCGTTGCTGCTTAGCGGCTGAAAAAGGCGTGGTGGTAGTACATCCCCGGACGAGCCCTTCACAAAGAGCTCTACTACTCTTAAAAATGATTGTTTTCGGTGGGCACCGAACCTACAGTCTATAGCTCGAAAGGCAGAGCTGCTACCTACTGACTGTGAGGGTTGTCGAACAACTAAAATAAAAACTAATAAAAATATTAAAAATAAAAATTCAACTTCTCTTCTTTTGGGGCATCGTAAGATCCAAGTGTTTATTAGTAGACATAGACATGATAATAGAAAAAATTATAGTACTCGCTGATGGAACAAGCACCTGATGTTAAGTGGTAACCATCAGCGTATAACAAAGCATTGTCTCGCAAGTCATGCACATTAGGAACGTAACGTACAATGCACTTCCCAGCGTCTATATACGTATACAGTCGACTCTCGTTAAGGCGAAGACAAGAGCTAATGTGACTCTCGCTCGCACGTTTCGACATGTTGAAAGATATAAAATCACTAAACTCATTTTCGAAAAATCGCAATCAACCATTTTGTGTGCAATCACATTGCACACAGTTTAGTAAATTTCATTTTGATCGAGACATGTTTTCCTACTCAAAAGTTTGCTTTACTAGTTTTCGTACATAACTTAACTTTTAAGTGGAAAACTTGTATCGATCAAAATGAAATTTTTACTAAACTGTGTGCAATGAGATTGCACACAAAATGGTTGATTGGGATTTTTCGAAAATGAGTTCAGTGATTTTATATCTTTCAACATGTCGAAACGTGCGAGCGAGAAGTTGTTTGATAGTTGTCAGCCCCTTAATTCGAAACCTGAGGGACTCTTAAAATATTACGAATTATCGAGTGTTTGAAATATCAAATGGTTCGAAATTTGTCGGAGAAAATAAATAAAACTTCGAATTATTAAGTGTTGATCAATTATTATTTATTAACTTCTTCTTTTCAGCAATCGTCAAACATTTATACTTTCTAGGGCTCATAACTAACACAAACTACTACTTTCTAGGGCTCATAACTACAAACCGACACCACTACTGCACAAATACTCACTTTCTTAAACAATATCGTAAGATCTGCTAAGTACTCTGTAGAAAAGCGCAACATTAGGACTGAGTTGCATGCTTCATTCGTGATCATCCCGATCAGACGCCAGAAGGAGTGTACGACGCCGTGACGATGCCGACTGCCTGGCCGGCCAAAGTCTGCTTCGCGGACTGGTTTCCAGCCCGTCCCCGCCAGTAGCGGGGTACCAAGCTCGCCGGTTGTTCCAGCCCCTGTACCTGACTGTACGGTCGACACTCACCGTACATACATCTAAGCCTCTAGTGATATGCCATCAAAACATAGCTTCACTAGATAAGAAAACGCAGAGACTATCAGAATCAGAATCAGAATCAGAATCAGAAAAGTCTTTATTGTAAACTGTTTAAAAATATAAGGTGGTCGTTTGTTTAGACTAGAAGTTCTTTTACGCAACGAACTGAATTGTGACGTGCTTTCAATCTGTATACCAACGAAAGAGTAACAGTAAGAATAAGAATACGAATAAGAATCATTTATTGTAAAACTGTGTAAATAGATCTTAAAGAGGTAATTTTGTTCCAACAGTCTACCCCTTTCGGGCATACAATATTATTATAAGTACTAGGTTACAATTTACTTAAAACTAATAACAGCCCAAAGTAGGTACCTAGGTATTATAGTACTCTTCTAGATTGTAATAAACATTAGATAAAAGCCATTTCTTTAATTTATGTCTGAATGACCCAACGTTTATTTTACACACAAAAAACTACTCAAAAATTTTCAAAAAAGTATGTCACGCGGCAAAATCATTGCATATAAGAAATAAAATTGAAAAATCGACAAATAAAATTAAAGCAACTTGGAAGGTAGTCAATAACGAAACAGGCAAATCGAAGCTCGGTAATAAACAGATAAATTTAAAAGTAAACAATAATGTTTTTACAAAAAATATTGAAGTCGCCAACGCGTTTGATAGTTTTTTCTCCAGTATACCTAAAGTTGTGACTTCATCCTTAAATTCCTCAGCTGCTGAAGCGACAACACTATTAGAGTCTAGCGTTCAAAAATGTAATAATATCTTCAGTTTTAAATTTATTAATGCTGATAATGTTGTCAAAACATTTAAATCCTTAAATATTAAAAATACTGAAGATCTATGGGGAATGTCTACAAAAGTATTAGGCGCTATTATAACTGATATTGCACCATGTCTAGCATACATTTTTAATAGATGTGTTGATGAGGGCGTTTTCCCTGATTTAATGAAACACAGTAAACTCATTCCCCTGTACAAGTCTGGAAATGAACACGATCCTGCCAACTACAGGCCTATTTCGGTACTACCTACGTTAAGTAAAATTTTTGAAAAAGTTGTTCTTAATCAGTTAATATCACATTTTAACGTCAACGGCATACTTCATGGTCATCAATTTGGATTTACTAAAGGTCGATCAACGACTGATGCCGGCTCGACGCTCCTGAAGCACATATATGATGCTTGGGAACACTCACAAGATGCGATCGGGGTATTCTGCGATCTGTCCAAAGCTTTTGACTGTGTAAGTCATGCCACTTTATTATCTAAACTTAAACACTACGGCATCCTAAACCGGGCTATTGATCTTATACAGTCTTACTTAACCAATAGAATCCAAAAAGTTGATGTTGGCGGTGAGAGGTCTTCTGGATCGGTCATTGATATAGGGGTGCCTCAGGGTTCGATATTGGGTCCTTTCTTATTTCTAGTTTACGTAAATGACCTTCCACCTTTTGTAAAAGATTTATGTGAAATAGTTCTATTTGCTGACGATACCTCTTTAATTTTTAAAGTCGACAGATTGAAGACTAACTTCGATGACGTTAATGCATCTCTGTCGCAAGTACTTAACTGGTTTACTGTTAATAATCTTTTGCTCAATGCTGGGAAAACGAAATGCATTAAATTTACTTTGCCAAATGTGGTTCAACGACCAACCAATATTGAATTAAATGGTGAATCACTTACCCTTGTCAATTCTACTATTTTTTTAGGACTTAATATTGATGCAAAATTGCAGTGGGGTCCACACATCAAATCACTTGCTGGTAGACTGAGTTCGGCTGCATACGCAGTTCGCACAATAAGATGGCTTACAGATGAAGCTACAGCTAGACTAGTATATTTTAGCTACTTCCATAGTGTAATGTCTTATGGTATTTTGCTCTGGGGGAAAGCTGCTGATATACAAAGTATATTTGTACTTCAAAAACGGGCGATACGTGCCATTTATAAAATGAAACCACGTGACTCATTAAGGGAGCGATTTAAAGAAATTAATATTCTCACAGTCATTTCACAGTATATTTATGAAAATCTATTATACACTCATAAACACATTAGAAATTAGAAACAGAAAAATTAAAAATTAGAAAAAATTAGAAAACAATTAAGAAAAAGAGTGATGCACATAACGTTAACACTAGAAATAAAAACAAATTATGTATACCTAAATTTCGACTTCAAAAGGTAAATGGCTCGTTTATGGGGAACGGTATTCGCTTCTATAATAAACTTCCAGAAAGTGCCACTGGGCTTCCTATTAGAAAATTTAAAGTGTACATTAAGAATAATCTAATAAGGAAAGCTTATTATACTTTAGATAGCTATATTGTTGATAAAAATGCGTGGCCCGATGTCCCGGTCGCTCTGCCCATCGGCAGCTAACATGTCTGCAATGTCTGTACTGTACCTACTATTGTGTGTTTTTTTTTTATTTTTCTCTAATTTAATAGATTGTATTTATGCATTAGGTAATATTAGTTTGAGGCGTAGCGTGTGCTGTCTTATAAATTTGATTATGTTTACCTTTTTCTGTATGCCTACGCCTCACTAAACTTCAATAATATATTATATTATTACATTGTAAAAGGATCATACAAAAGAACGGTAGGAACCAAGCCGTAAGTTTGTTGCCTGTTCTTCTAGGCTTTGGTCGCGTGGAACTGGCACCTAGAGTCACCTAGCTTTAAGACGTTTCAAAGTGATCCTTGTGATTTTATTGAATAAATACATTTTGACTTTGACTTTGACTTTGACTTTGAATGAATTTCCATTTTCTTCCTTTAAATCTGTTGGCAGATGATTATATACTTTTATGGTAACTGTAACATAACAAAGCAAATCAATTCGTACGGAAGTGTGTGACAAATAGTCGAACTAATCATAACAAAAACAAAGGCTCGTGTACGTTGATACAAGTTTAAGGCGAATGGATACCCCGATACCAGCGCCACTACATATTTTATTTTATCATTACGTTTTACAAAGGAATTATCAAAAAATCGGACCGCGCGTACACGATACCTATCACAAGATTTTTTTTAATGTATCTGTAATAGTTTTGTATTGTATTATTTAGGCAGATTCTTGTTTCAAGAGTTTAGTTCCTATTGGTGGCCACCAAGCTCTCCAAACAAGGTATCTGACTGAGTAACACAAAACAAAACTATTACGGACACATTAAAAAAAAGCTTGTAATAGGTATCGTCTACGCGCGGTCCAAATTTTTGATAATTCCTTTGTATAACGTAATGATTAAATAAAATATGTAGTGGCGCTAGTATCGGGGTATCCATTCGCCTTAAACTTGTCGCAAAATGTACTTACAATCTTTCCGCCTTTTTCTCCCTGCAAATTGAATTGTCGAGTGTTGGACGCCGATGAATTAGAATTAACGCGTCGTTTTGTTACATAGCAATGATTTTTTCGTTCGAATTACCAAGTGCATCAAAATGTATTGATTTAGTTCGAAATATAAAGAGATTTTGTAGGGAACTCGTGATAACTTTGAATTATAAAGGTTCGATTTTTTTTTTTTTTATACCACCAACTGTTGGAACAAGCAGATGGCCCACCTGATGTTAAGTGGTAACCATCACCTATAACAAAGCATTGCCTCGTAAGTCACGCACGATAGGAACGTGCCCTACGATGCACTGCCCTGCGTCCATCAGCTTGAGGCATACAGATGTTAAGCCTCATGTGCCTGTAATTACACCGGCAACCACACTCTTCGAACCGAAACACAGCGTTGCTGCTTGGCGGCAGAAAAAGGCGTGGTGGTAGTACTTCCCCGGATGAGCCCTTCACAAAGAGCTCTACTACTCTTAAAGAAATATCGCAGGTTTGAATTAACGAGAGTCGACTATACTAGTAGTTCGCCCCGAACTGTGATCTCGTGATGCGACCCGACGAACGCATCCAAACTTTGAGTCGGTATTAGTCAGAGGCAAGTCCAAATATTATCTTTGGACTTTTTTCTGACTACCGCCTACTAACTTGGTATGGTTACCAAGTTTCAACTCTATTGGCCTATTTATTGAAGAGTTCCGTTGAACAGACCTTGACTCCATCATCAGACCTGGTCGTCGTCACCATTTTATGAGAACTGAGTACCTCCTTAATTTATTTCAAGAAAAAAAAATAAGAAAAATCAAAGGAACTGGCCGACCAGTAGAAAAACCTTGATGTCAACGAAACTCTTAGAGATGGGAGCTCTTGGATCGCTGGTTATCTTAATTTAACTTTTTAAATTTTATCTCGAAAACCGAGCGTCCCAAAAAAAAAGTAAAAATTGTTTTGGAATGTCCAAACAAAGCCCTTTAATATGACATGTAACTTGATTTTTTAATGTAACTTTTTTAATTTTTGCTCTCTTAAAAAACCCCATATCTCAAAAACCCTTCATCCGATTTTACTCATATACTTACCAGTAAATTTCTCAAGTACAAGCTATCGACAAATCAAATTTCATGCAGATCGGATCAACGGTTATAAAGTTATCGCCAGACAAACATACATACATACATACATACATACATACATACATACATACATACATAAAATGCCAAATCGCCCAAGTTGAAACTAAGATCTTCGTTCGCTTCGCTCACTCGATCAATAAAAAAAGGTTGAATAAGTTTTTGATAGGAAGAGCATATATCGTATTTCTGATTGACGAATTTGAGTAGATAAAATTTAATTGATTATAAATTCAGATAATTATGTTGACATTATAATGCTTTTGCATCGTAAAATATGTAAAATAATTTTTTGCATCGTTAAATAATATTAAATATATTTTTGCATGCTTTTAAGTAGAACATGGCTGAACTTACTTACATTATAATTTGTCACCTTTTTGTAACCTGTGTTTCGCAAATAAATGATTATTGTATTGTATTGTATTCCATCAACTTGAGGCATACAGATGGTAAGCCTCATGTGTCTGTAATTACACCGGCAACCACACTCTTCAAACCGAAACACAGCGTTGCTGCTTGGCGGCAGAAAAAGGCGTGGTGGTAGTACTGCTCCGGACGAGCCACACACAAAAGCCCTAACTACTCTTATAAACCAATGAACGTAAGATGCACTGGCTTACTGCCATCAACTTGACAGTCATATTTTGAAGGCAAAAACAAGAGCTAATGTGACCTCTCGCTCGCACGTTTCGGCATGTTAAAAGTTATAAAATCACTAAACTCATTTTCGAAAAATCGCAATCAACCTTTTTGTGTGAAATCACATTGCACACGGTTTAGTAAAAATTTCACTTTGATCGATACAAGTTTTCCTATTCAAAAGTTTGCTTAAGTACGAAAACTAGTAAAGCAAACTTTTAAGTAGGAAAACATGTATCGATAAAAATTAAATTTTTACTAAACTGTGTGACTACCAAAAATCGCAATATACCATTTTGTGTGCAATCGCATTGCACACAAAATGGTAAATTGCGATTTTTCGAAAATGAGTTTAGTGATTTTATATTTTTCAACCGGCATGTAGAACCTAAAAACTTCTATATATAACATGTGTCAAGTGCTCGAAAGGAGCCTCTTGAGGCGCACTTAAAATCCTTTTTCGAAAGAAACTAATGACACGACAAGGGAGAGATATCTTTCAACATGTCGAAACGTGCGAGCGAGAGTCACATTAGCTCTTGTCTTCGCTTTAAGTTGGTAGTACTATAAGAGGGAATCTTAGCCTTGAATTATGCTATACCTAGGTATAGCATAATACATAGTGACACACGCCAAGATACCGGTCTGGGTTCGATAACCACAGTAGTTCTTTGGTAGTTGTATTGAGTGTACGTGCGTGATCCCAAGAAACGTATGGAATAAGGTAGTTTATTTTGTAAATATTTTAAAATGTTGTGATTATTATTTTTCGGATAAGCTCGGTCGTTCTCAAACCAAAGTGCTTAGCATCAGGTAGGATTGTTTGATGCAACATTATGCAACACTTTTCTTGTCTGAAAGCTTCAATTTTGTACCAGCAAGGGTCGATACAATAATATAACATTCTTGTAAAAGAGCGACTTCAAATACATTGAGAGACATAAAAAAAAACATTCGCTGAACCATAAAATAAATCGACATCTGTGTGTGTATATTTTTATATTTGATAATTTTTCCAAAAAGAGTTTTTTGGAAAAATTAATTTCGAAAAACTTATATGAAGTATGTTTTACCAAAACAAAAAAAAAACATGAAACTCAATTCATAATCGGCGAAGTAATTGCGTAACAAACATACAGTACAAAAAAACCGGCCAAGTGCGAGTCGGACTCGCGCACGAAGGGTTCCGTACCATCTCTATCTCTAATACTATAAGAATCAAAGTCCTGACAGACTGACTGACATATAGACAACGCACAGCCTAAACCGCTGGTCCTAGAGACTTGAAATTTGAGGAGTACATAGGTCTTATAGTGTAGAGGTGTACTAAGAAGGGATTTTTGGAAATTCAACCCCTAAGGGTGTATAAAGGGATGAAAACGTTTGTATGAAAAATAGTATTCCTTGAACCTAGAAACTTGAAACTTGGAGTACATAAACTTCAAGGTAAAAAAATAGGAAAGGCATTTTTAGTTTTTTTAAACTACCCTGGTCCTAGAGACTTGAAATTTGAAAAGTACATAGGTCTTAGGGCGTAGGGGTGTACTTAGAAGGGGTTTTTGGAAATTCAACCCCTAAGGGTGTAAAAAGGGTTGAAAACGTTGGTATGAAAAATTGTATTCTTGAACCTACAAACTTGAAACTTGAATTAAATGTACTCCAAGGCTTAAAAAATAGGAAAGGCATTTTTAGTTTTTTAAAACTACCCTTAATAAGTGTGCAAAAAAATGTAAAAATTTCTATGGGAGTTTTTTGACCACTGGTCCTAGAGACTTGAAATTTGAAGAGTACATAGATCTTATAGCGCAGAGGTGTACTAAAAAGGAATTTTTGGAAATTCAACCTGAAGGGTGTAAAAAGGGTTGAAAAGGTTGATATGAAAAAATATATTGCTTGAACCTACAAACTTGATACTTGAAGTAGATGTATTCCAAGGCTAAAACATAGGAAAGGCATTTTTAGTTTTTTAAAACAACCCTTAATAAGTGTGCAAAGGGTATAAAAGTTAGTATGGGTGATTTTTTACGCATAGTGCAATTGATTACAAACTTGAAGTAAATATACTCCACAATAAATAATTTAAAATCAAGTTTTCAATATTTTAAAACAACCCCTGCAAGGGTGCAAAAGACTGCCAAAGCTTCAAGGTTTGTATGGGAGATATTTTCCGTGTAAGGTTGTCTTTGTTGTATTTGTCATGTTTGTGCTAAGCTCTGTATCTAGGTAATGTACGCCTATAGGGATCTCTTATACCTAAGTAGGTATTTAAAATCCTACCCTTATAATATACAAATCAATGCGAAAGTTACGCTGTTTGGATGTTTGTGGCCCAATCACGGCTCACCACTTCAACGCGTGCGAAGCCGCGGGAAGCCACTAGTTATCTATAAAAACGGCAAAAAATCACGTTTGTTGCATGGGAGCCCCCTTAAATATTTATTTTATTCTGTTTTTTAGTATTTGTTGTTATAGCGGCAACAGAAATACATCATCTCTGAAAATTTCAACTGTCTAACTTTCACGGTTCATGAGATACAGCCTGGTGACAGACATACAGACAGACAGCGGAGTCTTAGAAATAAGGTTCGATTTTACCTTTTGGGTACGGAACCCAAAAAAACATACAGTCGAACTGAGAACCCTCTTATTCAATATTCAACGAATGAATATTTACATATACGTGTGTACCTTTATTTAGTTATAAATAAAAGGTATATTTATTTAATTTTATGGATCAACTTGGTAATCTAAGGTTACTCCTCAGTACAAAAACTTTAACCTTAAAATTATCATACAAATGATGAACTATGCCACTGAGGATTCGAGTTTTAATTATTTATTTATTCATACATTAATAAAATATAAACATTGGGGGGGCATTTTACACAGCACTATCAAGACCCAAACTACTAAAGTTTGTACAATTATAAACCAGAAATCTGATAATAAAATTCATACAATTTTTTATGTAAATACATACTTTTATAACACCAAGACACAGAACAAACATCTATATTAATTACGTACACTGAGGTGTTCTGTCTTTTTCTTGTCGTGACACTAGTTTCTTTCGAAACAGAGTGGTGAAAGGATTTTAAGTGCAACTTAAAAGGCTCATTTCGAGCAATTGACACATGTTATAGAACTTAGGTTCTACGACATGCCGGTTTAATGACGATGTTTTCCTTCACCGTTTGAAAGTACAGGCATTGTGCACATAAACTCATTGGTGCACGACCAGTTTCGAACCCACGACCTTAGATGCCGCTAACACTAGGCCTCCAGTGCATCTGTGTGGGCATCGAACCCTGGGGTTACAGCGTAGACTGCAGAGCTACTACTGAGTTGACCTTCCTGATAATACACAATCTTACAAAATAATATCACAATGATACATTTCCTGTGCTTACTCCTTAGTAGTACACTCTTTACAGTCAGTAGTAGCACACACACACACCGTTAGGTAGTAAAAAAATAAGTTAATAAATTAAAATGAGTCTTTTTTTCTATACTACTTACAGCCTTCAAAGCTCAGTTGGTAGTAGCTCTGCCTTCTGCGCCGTAGGCCGTGAGTTCGATCCCCACCGAGAACAAATATTTGTGAGATGAACATAGATGTTTGTTCTCTGTCTGGGTGTTATTATATATTATAAGTATGTATTTACAAAAAAAAGTATATGATATGTATTATATGAGCTATCTGGTTTCCCATATTACAAGCTTTGGCTTAGTTTGGGGCTAGATAGTGCTGTGTGGAAAGTCCACCAATATTTATTTTTACCAATAATACTAAATTACACGCTTATTTATCACAGACTTTTCTCAAAACTAAATATTCTTATATCAAAATTATACTGATTTATCTAACTTTTTTCTGTAGTAGTAGTCGCCTCCTTGGCATAGGCCTCCCCCATTTCATTCCACAGTGCTCTTTTTCTAGCCTTTCACATCCCTTTGGGATGACATATTCATTGAGAAAGCTCCCTGCTTTTTTCTCAATGGATATGTCTTCCCATCTTTCTTGTTAGGTAGTGTTCCCATAAATAGGCTTACTAAAAAACTGGCTTATTGAGCAATCTTTTTATAGGATTGATGAATTTATTAATTGACAATTTATTTAATTTGACTTAATTTTATTATTTTATTGAATGACGTTTTAAATCATTTTACTTATATAAACCTATGGAATTATTATTATGTACCGATTTTATCCTATGTTTCATAGATATCTATTGATTTTGTTTTATTGTTTTTTAAAATTCGTATGAACAATGTATGTTACTTAGCCAATGTTAATCAATATTTACCTAATACTGACCTGTAACAAATCTGTTATAGATAAATAACTATGAACTAAAATCTAAACTAAACTAAACTAAAAAAAAACTAAGCAAGCGAATAAAAAAATCTAAAGGTATTCATTCAGTACAATCACAAGGATCACTTTGAAACGTCTTATGAACTAAGTGAATCTAGTGCCGTTCCTCGCGACCAAAGCCTAGAGAACAGACAAGGCCGACCTTGACCTTATAATATTAAACGACGCAAATATATACAAGGTGTTCCAATACAGTATATAAACTTCAGGGGGCTAAAGTACCCATCAATATGAATAACTTTTTATAAGGAACCAACATTGTGAACGCGAAAAAAAACAGCTGTGTCATGCAAAAGTTCAATACCTACCTGGCTAAAATGTATGAAACAGCTGTTTTTGTTCGCGTTCACAGTGTTGGTTACTTAGAAAAAGTAATTAATATTGAGTGGTACTTTAGTCCCCTGAAATTTATTTTCACAAGTATTGGAACACCTTGTATAATGAATCTTTAGCTATGGCAAAGATTCTGATATATAATTTCTGATAAATAATTCAAATAGAATAAATAATGATATGGTGATAGGATACACAAACAAAAATTATCTAAAAATTATAATAAAAAAATAGAAACGAAAAACTCCTTTAGCTACGATGGAATTCCCATCAGTGAAAAAAAATATATCATTGGCTATCGCGCTGCACCACTAGATTTTTTTTTTCGACAATTTCATGTCATCATGTATTTTCCCAAATCAGTCGAAGATAGCCAAAATAGTACCCATTTACAAAAAGTTAAAGAAAAATTATCCCAAGACCTATAGACCTATATTTTATAATTATTACCAATAATCTCCAAGATATTCGTAAAAAATATTAAAGACAGACTAGTGTCTCCTCTTAACCTCTACAACATTATATATTTGGTAACCATCGCCTATAACAAAGCATTGCCTCGTAAGTCACGCACTATAGGAACGTGCCCTACGATGCACTGCCCTGCGTCCATCAACTTGAGGCATACAGTTAAGCCTCATGTGCCTGTAACCCGCAACCACACTCTTCAAACCGAAACACAGCGTTGCTGCTTGGCGACTGAAAAAGGCGTAGTGGTAGTACTTCCCCGGACGAGCCAAACACAAAGAGATCTACAACTCTTAAAATAATCATATCAGATTATAATAAAAATCTGATTATAATAAAGCCTTAGTTTCATAATAAAAATACAAATTAATTTATTAGTGACTAATAAATTTAACATGATTATGTAATCAATGCTAATAAATTTATTGAATAGTAATAGCTAATTCTAAAGTAAATATAAATTTATGCAGCTGTTGTCGTTTTTTTAGATTTTACTTTACTGATTATATTATACAAGCTGGTGCCCGCGACTTCGTCTGCGCAGGATTAGTATTTCGAGTAGCTTATATTAGCGTGGCGTAGTACAATGTGTAACTCTAGCGGTTTTGGCAGCGCACGCCAGAATAGCTCGCAGATGGTAGATTTTTTCCTACTTACTTGACACTTATCGTCATATTTTGAACAATACACACAATATCTTTATTAATTGTAGCCTATGTGTTATTCTGATGTATAAGCTATATTATTGTAAAGTTTCATTAAAATCCATTCAGTAGTTTTTACGTGAAAGAGTAACATCCATCCATATCTATCCATCCATCCATCCATACTTACAATCTTTCGCGTTTAAAATATTAGTAGGATAGATAGATGACAAAATAGCTTGATCTTGAACTAGCTTCAAATCGGTACAACGTGTACAATTGTAAGATGTAACATACAAAAAACCGGCCAAGTGCAAGTCGGACTCGCGCACGAAGCACAGTAGTTAGTATTCCATACGTGACAGCTTGAAAGCCAATCGCCGCTGTTAGAATACTAACTGATATCCTCACGACGTTTTCCTTCACCGTTTGAGCACTGGCATTGAGCACATAAATTTTTCGATAGGAAAAGTCCATTGGTACACGACTGGATTCGAGCCTGCGATCTCACGATCGGAAGCACGATCACTCCCACCCGAACAGTTGTGCTTAAAAAAAATTACAAGTCGTCTCAGAAAGTGCGCATCTATAATTCTATAATTGAGTCAAGTTTTTTGAATATTTGGAGATTTTCTCTGAAATAGTGACTCAATCACGTCCCCACGATCGAAGTCGCAAGCGTCTGCTAGTTATTTCATAAAGAATTGTAATTAATTTTAAGTAACACAAAATATGCATACAAGTTTTATTTGCCGCCAAGCAGCGTCGCTGTGTTTCAGTTAAATGGGCGCCAAAAAAAACACATACCTATATTATTTGGAATCACTATATTACTCTCTTGATTTTGATACCCATATTGCTTTGATTGTGTAGTTTTTTTTTCATGTGTGAGAATATTGTTCCTGCTTTCCTGCTCACCTAGTTATTTATAACTTTTTGTATCCTAGGACACTCGGGCAGTTGAGACAAATCATTTGATACCTCAATCATCAAAATCTGCCCAGCCGTTTGGGTGCTACGTGGTAATAAAGAAAATATCGAAGGATAGATACATACATGTAGATACACGCCAAACACATAACCCGGTTGCCTTCGGCACTCGGGTAAAAACATCGTGGCATGTCGTAGAACCTAAAAAGTTTTAAAACGAGTAAGTGCTCGAAAAGAGCCTCGTTGAGACGCATTTATAATCACCTCACTGTTTGGAAAGAAACTAGTAAAACGACAAAGAAGTTAAGACGAATAATTCGCCATAAACTGTGTGCAATGTGATTGCACACAAAATGGTTGATTCCGATTTTTCGAAGATGAGTTTAGTGCTTTTATATCTTTTAACATGTCGAAACGTGCGAGCGAGAGTCACATTAGCTCTTGTAATAATTGCAAGTAAAAAAAAACATTTTGATCGATATACATTCAAAGCTATAAATAAATATAAATATTGGTGGACATTCCACACAGCACTATCTCGCCCCAAACTAAGCCAAAGCTTGTGATATGGGAACGAGATAGCTGTTTTTTTTTTTTGTAAATCCATATTGTATGTATAACACCCAGACAGAGAACAAACATCCATGTTCATCACACAAATGTTTGTTCTCGGTGGGGATCGAACCCACGGCCTACGGCGCAGAAGGCAGCTACTGTAATGTATTGACTTCGTCTCAAGCGCCGACGTCACGAGACAGTTGTTACGCGGCCGTCGTACAGAGCGGTTGTGTGTCTGTGTGCGTGATGAGGTGTTGGTGAGCCGAGGAATATCAGGACATTACATGTGGCGACGAGGACAAAAGTGAGTACATAATGAAGTACATAAAGTAAAAAAAAAAAAAAAAAAACATAGTGGAAGTGGCTAAGTCTGTTGACAAGCTACTAGTAATAGAAATCAGGCCTACCTACCTACATGTTACGGTTTGTGAAACTTCGTTTTATTGGACTTAATGTAGTCCACCACTTACGCACACATCTGTTTAGAAGTATAAAAGCTATAAAGTACCTACCCTACCAACGTCATTATTTGCAGATATCACTCTGTGGTTACTAGTTATGTACGTCCGAGTAACTATGTAATTGTTATTGACCATGTTATTGAAAATAAAATTAGTTAGGTGCTTGTCTTTGCTGAAGGTACAAAACAATTAAATATGTAAAAGTAAAGTAGGTGTAAAATCTATCTGAATAATTTTACTCATATTTTCTCTTAACAAATGACCCACTTAACCCTTAGCCAAGTAGGTATAGGACGAATATTTACTTCGTTATAAAGTAAGAACTGCTTCAGGGTCAAAAGGTATTTATTCTTTTGGATCACGGGGATCGCTTTATGGCGTCTTGAGACTGGGTGAGTCTAGGTGACGGTTCCACGCAACCGGGCCTGGAGGAGCAGGCAATAAGCTTACGGCTTGGTTCCTGCCGTTCTTTTGTATAATCCTTGTAACAATATAATGAAGCTTCAGTGTGGTGCCAACTGCCAATTGAATTCAGTGAGGCGTAAATATAACAGAAATAGTCACAGGCAATTAAATTCATAAGATATCACACGCTACGCTTTTTAATTACTTGTCAGGTGGGTTAATGCAATAGTAAAAATGGAATGTTAATAATAAAAACATATCAAAGTTTTAACTTTTAACCTAGTACCCACGAGTTCGTGACGTGTTGTTACCAACGCAAGTTGGAGAAGTAGACAATGTTTTGACCATTAAATTTGAATCATGTTAAATACATACATGTACATTACAATAATACATACGTGTAGATATGTACATACATGTACATATCTTACTAAATTATCTTAGTACTTTCGCAGCGATGATTGAAGCTGAGTGTAACAGAATATATCTGGCCATTTAATGGTCTAGGTCTATGGTATCTATTCGAAAACAATAGAAACAAGCAGACGATTTCTGTTCGTTAAATCGAAATTAAATAAGCAGACAATGTCTGATTGTTAAATCGAAATTAAATAAGCAGACAATGTCTGGTCGTTAAATCGAAATGAAATAGGCAGACAATGTCTGATCGTTGAATCGAAATTGAATAAGCAGACAATTTCTGATCGTTAAATCGAAATTAAACAGGCAGACAATGTCTGAAATAAGCAGACAATGTCTGATCGTTTAATCGAATTGAAATTATCAGACGATGTCTGATCTTTTAATTGAAACAAATTAGCAGGCTATGTCTGATCGTTAAATCGAAATGAAATAAGCAGACAATGTCTGATCGTTAAATCGAATTGAAATAATCAGGCAATGACTGATCTTTGAAATTAAATTAAATTAGCAGGCTATGTCTGATCGTTAAATTGAAATGAAAATAAGCAGACAAGGTCTGATCTTTAAATCAAAATGGAAAAAGCAGATTATGTCTTTTGTTGCAAGTGGTGTAAGTGTGTGCAAGAAATGGTTACATTAAGCCAATTGATAATTAAATTATTGATCTGTAGGTATGTAATAATTAAGTACCTACCTAACCTCTAAAAAATGTTGACTAGCAGATTTAATCTGAACATTTAATTGTTAAAGCAGATTGATCAAATCTGAATCGTTAAATCGAATGATTCAATTCTCGAAAATGAAAATAAAAATAAAAACAAACTGGACACGTTTGACTGGACATATAATTCTTATTCTGTAGGAGTAAGATGGGAGAGTTGGACAACATACGCTAACGTTGCCGCTGCAAATGACGTTGATGTGTTTGCAGTGACGCGATATCTAAACTTGGATGATGTTTACCCAGAGCAGAGTAAAATATATGAACGCATATTTTCAGGCTCATCAGGCAATAATTTTAAGTAATTTCTTGAAGCTGATATAGGTAGGTCAGTTCAAAAGCCGTGTTTAAAGAAAAAAAAACAGAAAAATAAAAGAGGGAATATGCGGAAGATGTGGTAACAAAAATACACTTCTATGACTTTGGAATGCTCGGTAAAGATTTATATTTCAGACAATACTGTAAAATAAGACAAAAATATAAAAGGAAAATAGATAGAGAACAAAAGACACAGAACGCATACAAACAGAAAAGCTACAGCTCGTGTCACAACCTTACAGATATTAGGTATACCTAATAATTGAACAATTATTTCTTTCTTGTTATTATTCAAGGGGATAATAACATTTATTTTGTTATTGAACTCATAGGGTTTTTAGAAGACCATTAGAAGCAAAAGTCGAACCAAAATGGAAGTGCTTTTGGAAATGAACATAATAGAGCCATTTGTTGGTTCATCAAAAAGGGTCGCACCAGTGGCGCCTGTTTTAAACAACGTGAAGTGAGTCTTTGCCTTGTTATGAAGTGAGCTAACGCGGTTCTCTTCCGCGATCATTATCCATTAAAACAATGGAATTAGTTATTGCCGAAAATGAAGAGTGCCAAGTTCTTCACAAAACTAGATATTGAAAACGCGTTTTACCAAATCAAAACACTAGCTGATTTGAGACACACAATAACGTTCAACAAAATCACTAGTAAAGGACTTTTTAAATGTTTATTTAGCTTGCCATGTTTGTTGTTTTTGGGTCAAATTAAGTAATTAAAATGTTACCTTTTTCCGGTTAATTTATTTATGGAACACCAACATATTATACACTAATAAAAACAGAAAAATACAGTGATTGCATGATAAAACGAAAAGAAGTGCTTTTACAATTAAAGGTGAAAACAACATGCACATTAGACAAACGAGTAACAGAATTCTTATTAACTAACACTATTTACACATACATAAACCTAAATAAACAATAAAAAGGAAACCTAAACTAACACAAAGTATGAATTAAATAACATTTATTTACAAAGAAAATTCTAACGCATACAAGTAGGTATTTACAAAAATAAATTGAAGTAAAATATAATTAAATTGTATAATAATTTTATTCAAACTTAATTTCAATATGATTTACAATATTGTACATTATAGGAAAATAATATTTCAATCTACATTTACATCAGTGAAAATATCCATCGCTCCAGTCTTACAGGAAGCATTGCACTGTCTCATCATTCTAGTAAGTGGTGCGTAGTACCCCAGATTAGAGCTGGAATCTGGCTCGCGGCAGCTTGTTTGGAGCAGAAAGGGAAGAGCTCCATAAGCATCATTCCTCACTTCTGACCAAAACAAAGTGTGAAGCATTTTTATTCTATCAGAGGGTTAGGTCATTTTGAAGTGAATTAATCTGACTTCGTAGCTCAATAGTTTTCTCCTTGGTTATATGAGAAAGTAAGGTGCCATAGGAAGCGCTTCTGAATGCGTTCCAAACGCTTGCTGTGAACTTCATAGAATGGGTTCCACACACACACAACACTGCAGTACTCTAGCCCGCTGCAAACTAAGGAGTGGTATAATGTTTTCTGTATGCTATTGTTTCTATTGACAGATTGATTTGATATTTAAGATTGACCTTGAGTTCTGAGGACAATACAATTAAAAATATGTATTCAGTATCTGTATTGTATTGTATTGTATTGGGACTCCTGTATCCGCTTTTAGACTCCAAAGTGGTCCGTTATGCGTGAGGGGTGATCTGGTTACACATGTAGCCAGCCTAGCTCCTCCCAAAAGCGCAGAAGCTTCCCGGTGGCTTAACAGGCTTGGAGGAGTGACCTGGGGTTTCCTAGGATTTCTTGTCGTTGAGAGGTTACGCCCTCGCATTCCAGGACTACGTGGGCAGCTGATTCTTCTTCGGACAGGCAGCCTCTACAGAGTGGACTGTCTGTAGCTCCGATGTTGTAGAGATGTTTGTCAAGTGAACAGTTACCTGTTAGGGTCCCCACGATGGTTCTAAGGTTTCGTCTATGTAGGTTTATTAGACAACGTGTCAGTCTGGGTGTGGTGGCTGGTATTGCTGTTCTTGACTGTCTGCAGTCAGTCGCCCACGTCCAGCGTAGGTTGTGTTGGTTTTGAGTGTGTTGTCGCATCCATGTGCGTAGCTGCGAGAATGGCAGAGGGAGGAAAGGTGCTGGTCCTTCGATTAACGTTTCCGATCCTCTTCTGGCTAGCTCGTCTGCAGCGTCATTACCAAGGGATCCATGATACCTCTTTATCCATGGTTTACCTTGTTGTATTCAGTATCATTTTATATACACAATGATCGCCGGAATAAAATGCAACTCCTTCATCAATAAATCAATATTGCAGATTCCGTATACAGACCGATACAGGACCTCATACCCGGATCGATACAGGTACATCGGCTGGTCTATCTAAAGAACGAGAATTATAACCACGGGATCTATCACGGGAGGTAAAGTTTCTCAAAGGTCTACCTGCAAAACTGTAAACATTACCAATTTGTGAAAGTGACTACTCCCACGTAACGTACGAGTACGAGAGAACTTAATTATAAGTCAAAAGTGTACCTACTTACTTTTAAAGCTACCTACTGCATTGTTAAAAGCTTTGATTGATTAATAAAGTTATTCTTATCCATGCTGTGTATTATAATGGTATAAAGACATCGAACCATGAATTGAATAAAAATTAATGGTATCAACCAAATTTTTATGCAAGACCACTATTAGTGTCACTCAAAAAATTCTATACTGTTTAAGAGAAGATAAAGAAATCATTGAAGTCAAAGAAGGCATAGGTACCTATCTCATAGCAAATGGGTTAAAGAGGTAAAACTGTACCCAAAATTTGTTACTATTTAGTGTACCCACAGATATATTGTACCTACATATATATCTGTGAGTATATTTGTAGTTCTATAAGGTATAAAGAAATTAAGATATGTCGGAAAATTACGTCAATAACAATGGTAGCATAAGATTAGTTAGGCTTTAAAAAAAAAGATAGGAAAGAAAGCTTATCAGAGTGGGTACTTGTGTATGTACACCATACTCACTGGAGTTTTTAGAGATCAACTACCAATAATTACAGACGTGTCATAATGGCCTTTGACAGATACAGAGATGAAAGACTCAGATTAAAGAATGGAAAAAAAAGGGATAGGAATATGTTGATAGAAAGAGAAAAGATAAAGTAGGTATATGTTAAGAATATGATCAAAGGGAATAAACTAAGCCTAAACTATGATACGACTACACATACTGTAGAATATAAAATGTTGCGGGAGATATACAAGTTTGAAATGACGAGACCGGCCAAACATATTGAAAAACGTATATCTGAAGAAGATTCAAGGTGTGAGGATAGTCAGCCAGAATAGAAAAAAAACTTATAATATGGACGATAAAGCTAATGAGGAAACAGTATGTAATATAAATTAAACTAATAGGGTGACAGAGTGAGAATCGCATTAAATGTATTTATCACAAACAAATCATTTATATGATATACATAAATGAATAAAATCAACAACCTAATACAGGTGTACGTATTGTGATGTTATCGATTTAAAAACATTTAAAACAAAAAAGGGATGTAATGTATTGACTTCGTCTCAAGCGCCGACGTCACGAGACAGTTGTTACGCGGCCGTCGTACAGAGCGGT
Organism: Chloroclysta siterata; assembly: GCA_932294275.1. Lineage (NCBI taxonomy): Eukaryota > Metazoa > Arthropoda > Insecta > Lepidoptera > Geometridae > Chloroclysta > Chloroclysta siterata. The sequence goes on along the minus strand of OW028596.1, from coordinate 19,866,579 downwards.
TGTGTGTCTGTGTGCGTGATGAGGTGTTGGTGAGCCGAGGAATATCAGGACATTACAGCTACCAACTGAGCTGTGAAGACTGTCAAAATATGTTTTCCTACTCAAAGTTAGCTTTACTATTTTCGTACCTAAGCAAACTTTTATGTAGGAAAACTTGTAGGTATCGTTCAAAATGAATTTTTTACTCAACTGTGATACATTGCTGTGTGAAGCATTTCAAGGGTATCAGTGCCGGTGCTATTACACATAGATTGAACATGAATTTGTGTGGGGGAGTTTTGTATTTATTCAATATTTAAATCATCCAAGCTTCCTACCACAACAAAAATAATGCAAAGCCTTGATATTATAATAAATACTAATAATAAAATCGATGACTTCCTTTTATTTTTGTCGCTTATAAATGAGCCATTATAGATGTACCGTTAGACCACTGATGGTCTTAGCGGCCTTCTGATCCTAAGGTCGTGGGGGTTTTTGTGAAGGTAGAAGTTCCTCGTCCGAGGAAGTTCTACCACCATACCTTATTCTGCTCCCAAGCAGCGTTGCTGTGTTTCGGTTTGAAGAGTGTGGTTGCCGGTAAAATTACAGGCACATGAGGCCTAACATCTGTATGCCTCAAGTTGACGGACGAAGGGCACGTTACTATCGAGCGTGACTTACGATGCAATGCTTTTATAGGTGATGGTTACCACTAATCATGAGGTGAATCATGAGGAGGCTATTTGCTTGTTCCATCAGTTGTACAATAAAAAATAAAAAAGTATAAATAATTGATAATAATAATTGTATCAGTTGGTTGCAAACGATCTAGCTAGAGATAATAGATCGTTTGCAACGGTCCGCAGATAGCTCAACTGCTTCATATGTATTTTGTAAATACCTACTTGTATTCATTGTAAATTTCTTTGTTAATAATAACTAGCTGGTGTCCGTGACTTCGTCTGCGCAGGATTAGTATTTCGAGTAGCTTATATTAGCGTGGCGTAGTACATATGTGAAGCTCTAGCGGTTTTAGCAGCGCACGCCAGAATAGCTCGCAGATGGTTGATTTTTTCTAACTTATCGTCATATTTTGGACAATTCACACAATATCTTTATAAATTGTAGCCTATGTGTTATTCTGATGTATAAGCTATATTATTGTAAAGTTTCATTAAGATCCATTCAGTAGTTTTTACGTGAAAGAGTAACATCCATCCATACTTACAAACTTTCGCGTTTATAATATTAGTAGGATAATCAAAATTATAGTCATGTCCTTCAAAAAGTGCTTGTTGTTTGAGCTCGGAGTCTAAGGCGAAAGGCTAGTCAGACTGGAAGTCCACGAAGTTCAACCATCGTAGTACCGTTCTGTATTAATACCAGTTCAAGCAAAACCACATACTTTGAATCGATTATTATATTTTATTGATGTTTTTTTAATTTTAGCATTGTAAATTTAAAATTAGCACGCCTGACACGGCAGAATATATTGATACTAATAAATGTATAACAACTTTATAAAACAACATATTTATCTGGCAATACACTGATTTGATTTGATTAAAATAAGGACGGATTCTCAGCAAAATAAACGTTAAATTAGGGGGGTAATACAGTGCAGAAAAAAAAAACAAAAAAAAAACACATTGCAAAAAATAATAATAATTAAAACTAATGGCAGAATCACTGTCCTGTATGGTGCAATTAAGGGTTAATAGGTCCCTGACTATAGTTGTTCGCCATGACCTGTAGAATACCCTGCTTCCGGGGTTATAGCGGTATTATGTTACACGTTGTATATTGGTTATACAAGGTGTTCCATAAGTTGTGTATATAAACTTCAGGGAGCTAAAGTACCCATCAATATGAACAACTTTTTCTAAGGAACCAACACTGTGAACGCAAAAAAAAAACAGCTGTTTCATACAAAAGTTCAACACCTACCAGGCTAAAATGTATGAAACAGCTGTTTTTTTTTTCGCGTTCACAGTGTTGGTTCCTTAGAAAAAGTTGTTCATATTGATGGGTACTTTAGCCCCCTGAAGTTTATATACACAACTTATGGAACACCTTGTATAGAGGCATTTTCCTTTTTCTGTTATACCTACGCTTCACTAAATTCGATTGGCACCATTCTGGAGCTTCAATATTGTATTATAATACCTACATTGTAACAAGGATCATACAAAAGAACGGTAGGAACCAAGCCGTAAGTTTGTTGCCTGTTCTTCTAGGCTTTGGTCGCGTGGAACTGGCACCTAGAGTCACCTAGCTTTAAAACGTTTCAAAGTGATCCTTGTGATTTTATTGAATAAATACCTTTTGACTTTGACTTTGTATATACATCCAACTAATAATTTTTTTATTCCATACGTGACAGGTTGCAAGCCCATCGCCGCTGTTAAAATACTAACTGGTTTCCTCACAATGTTTTCCTTCACCGTTTAAGAGCACTGGCATTGCACTGCACACATACAATTTTCGATAGGTGCACGACCGGATTCGAACCTGCGTCCTTACGATCGGAAGGCGGGGTCACTTCCACTAGACCACCGGTGTACAAAATTTAATTATAATCGTAAAAAGTTTTCCTACCTAACAAAAGTTTAGGTAAGAGAACTTTGGATCAAAAGTATATTTTTGCTGAATATTTGTAATGTTCGGAGTTTTGCAATGATACACCGGCGAGCTTTACCGACGAGCCATAAAACCGCGGTCTTACTCGTCCGTCGATCAGGCCCTTAACATTCTTAACTTGGTTGTTTGCGGTTTAACATAACTACCAAATAGTTATACGTACGAGTGAGTTGTTTAGCGGTTGTCAGCCTCATAAATGAAGTTCTTTGTAAATTATGTATTAGCTAGTTAACGATATTAATATTTGCAATATATTATTACCTTGACTTCCAAATCCATTAATATGTTCACAAAAAAAAGGTTAAAAGGTTATGTTCATATGCACAGACGTATGTGACTATTGTTTAAAGTAACATATTTCAAAAGAAAAATCATTATTTCGACTCTTAAAGGCTGATAACCGTCGAGCAACTTCTTTTGTTTTTGTACCATTTTTTATATGTATATTATCTGATGTGTTTTGTACCTACAACGTGAAATATACGGTATTTATAAGACTTCTAAACATCTGTTGCTTCAAGTTGATGGATGCAAGGAAGTGCACGTTTCCATCAACTTGAGACCGTTCGAAAATTATTTATCGCCAAAGACGATGTCGTTTGAATGTCGCATAGTTTTGGGACGCCCTGTATATTTTGTGTGTATGTCAAATAAATAGACAATGATGGAGTTATAAATAAATAAATAATAAATAAATATTAGTGGACATTCCACACAACACTATCTAGCCCCAAACTAAGCCAAAGCTTGTGATATGGGAACCAGATAGCTGATATACTACTTATATACTTTTTTTTGTAAATACATACTTTTAAATTATATAACACCCAGACAGAGAACAAACATCTATGATCATCACACAAATGTTTGTTCTCGGTGGGGATCGAACCCACGGCCTACGGCACAGAAGGCAGAGCTACTAGCAACTGAGCTGTGAAGGCTGTGAAGGCAGTTAAGAGTAGTAGAGCTCTTTGTGAAGGGCTCGTCCGGGGAAGTACTACCACCATGCCTTTTTCTGCCGCCAAGCAGCAACGCTGTGTTTCGGTTTGAAGAGTGTGGTTGCCGGTGTAATTATAGGCACATGAGGCTTAACATCTGTATGCCTCAAGTTGATGGACGCAGGACCGTGCATCGTAGGGCCTATCGTGCGTGACTTACGAGGCAATGCTCTGTTATAGGTGATGGTTACCACTTAACATCAGGTGGGCCATCTGCTTGTTCCATCACCTAGTTGTATAAAAAAAAAAAGATATATTTTCTTTCTTTACAGACATGCCTAAGCTAATATACTATAGGATCGTGGGGAATGCTGTGACCTTCACAGCACATTCCATCAACTCTATTGTAATGCTGACAGCTTTGCAAGATGAAATAGTACTCAAAGATCCGGAGATCAAAACTTTGGCGTCAATGCAGAGCCGATTCTTGACTATTTGGAATGTTGTGAGTATTGTAGATTTTTTTATACTAATCAGAAATCACAATTTATTTATTGTACTAATAACAAAAAAGCATGTTTTTAGGGTTCCGTACCCAAAGGGTAAAACGGGACCCTTCTTCTTCTTCTTCTTTTGGACCCTATTACTAAGACTCCGCTGTCCGACCGTCCGTCTGTCTGTCTGTCTGTCTGTTTATCCGTCTGTCACCAGGTTGTCTCATGAACCGTGATAGTTAGACAGTTGAAATTTTCACAGATGATGTATTTCTTTTGCTGCTATAACTGGTACTATTGAGAGCACTGGTGGTCTAGTGGTAGCGGTCCCGCCTTCCGATCCTAAGGTCAAGGGTTCGAAACCGGTCGTGCACCAATGAGTTTTTCTATTCAAAAATGTATGTGCACAATACTCTCTAACGGTGAAGGAAAACATCGTTAGGAAACCGGCATGTCGTAGAACCTATAAAGTTCTATAACATGTGTCAAGTGCTTTAAAGGAGCCTTTTGAGGCGCACTTAAAATCTTTTCACCACACAGTTTCGAAATTAACTAGTGACACGACAAGAGAGAAGAGCTGCTGTATCAAAAAATAAAAAAACAGAACAAAATAAATATTTAAGGGGGCTCCCATGCAACAAACATGATTTTTTTGCCGTTTCTATAGATAATGGTACGGAACCCTTCCTGCGTGAGACCGACTCGCACTTGGCCGGTTTTTACGGATAACATTACTATAAGTTTATTATTTGCAATGGCTGGTCAAGGGTGGCTATAGGATAGTATAGCAATGTTGTATGCCCCAAATGGGTAGACTGTTGGAACAAAATTACCTCAGTAGGTACAAAGCACAGCGTTGCTGCTTGACGGCAGAATAAGGTGTGTGTGGTAGTTCTTCCCCGGACAAGCCCTTCACAAAGAGCTCTACTACTCTTAAAACTCGTATTGCTTCGCAAGTCACGATCAATATGAACATGGTTTTTGTAACAACTGATACCGTCGAGGGCCCTGGTGGCCTAGTGGTCCCTGCCTTCCGATCCTAAGGTCGTGGGTTCAAAACTCCATGCAGCAATGAGTTTTTCTGATCAGAAGTTTATGTGCAAGGTGCCAGTACTCTCAAACGGCGAAGAAAAACATCGCGAGGAAATCGGCATGTTGGCACTCAAACGGCCTTAATACAAAATGTCTGTCAAACGATAAACTATGCTTTAACTATTGCCATCTCTTACCAATGCGTAATGGCAAACAGAGACAGTGCTAATTTTAAGCATTATTTAAATTTAAACGCCATTTTATAGAGGGTATAAGTTCAAAAACAGGTGTCAAGTGCTCATAGTTCAAGATTATCAAAATATGATAAAGCTCTACAATTGTATTTAAAATCCTTGGTTCCAGGCGTTCCAGATGGTCTACGCAGGTCTCGCCCTCACCTGCGATGTGCTCACAGTCATGAACAAGGACCACCTGCTTCCGAAGCCGATCAAGAAGTGTAGAGATATATTCTTCTCTGCCATTGTCTTTCCCGGAACGTTGGTAAGTCGGTCTGCTGATGCATTTTGATGGATCATACATAAAAAATAAAAAAAACTATTCTTCTATTACCTAATGTTGGTCAACTGGAACCCAGTCAATGTCAAAAGTCAAAATTTACCAAGTTAAAAGACCAAGCTTAGACAACACTTTTTGGTACTTCCGTGTTTTTTTTTTTAATATTGATGGACATTCCACACAGCACTATCTCGCCCCAAACTAAACCAAAGCTTGTGATATGGGAACCAGATAGCTGATAAACTCCATAAATACTTTTTTTTTGGTAAATACATACTTATAATATTATATAACACCCAGACAGAGATCGAACCCACGGCCTACAGCACAGAAGGCAGAGATACTACCAACTGAGCTGTGAAGGGTGTCTGTTATAATGCTTTTTTCTGCCGCCAAGTAGCGTTGCTGTTTCTATTTGAAGAGGTGGTTGCCGGTGTAATTACAGGCACATGAGGCTTAATATCTGTATGCCTCAAGTTGATGGACGCAGGGCAGTGCATCATAGGGCATTCCTATCGTGCGTGACTTACGAGGCTATGCTTTGTTATAGGTGATGGTTACCACTTATCAGATGGGTAATCTGCTTGTTCCATTTGCATGTATAGTCGCGTTAAACACTCGGTCATAAATCATCTTAACACTAGTGTTGAGAGTACTCGGCGCGGGCGCATGCACGTTATCGATAAAAAGAACGACTCAGCGAGAGCGCCCGGTGGTTGCGCGATCGGAGAGGTTATGTATCGATAGTTCTTATCGACTCCAACAATGCACATCTCTGCGCTTAAACAAAAGGATCGTGCCGTTCTCCTAAGTGCGAGAGAGAGAGCAATATTGCTGTCCCATTCCGATAATTTATGACAGAGTTTGCAGCGAGTGTTTAACGCGATTATAGTATAAAAGACTAGCTGGTGCCCGCGACTTCGTCTGCGCAGGATTAGTATTTCGAGTTGCTTATATTAGCGTGGCGTAGTACACATGTGTAACTCTAGCGGTTTTGGCAGCGCACGCCAGAATAGCTCGCAGATGGTAGATTTTTTCCTACTTACTTGACACTTATCGTCATATTTTGGACAATTCACTCAATATCTTTATAAATTGTAGCCTATGTGTTATTCTGATGTATAAGCTATATTATTGTAAAGTTTCATTAAAATCCATTCGGTAGTTTTTACGTGAAAGAGTAACAAACATCCATCCCTCCATCCATAATTACAAACTTTCGCGCTTATAATATTATTAGGTTATTTTTTCAGAAACCAGAAATTATTTATTGTATAACTGTAGTACAAAAAAGATCTTAAAGCTATGGTTATGTACAGTTTTAACAGTTTGTCCGTTCCGGACGTACAACAAAAACGCATTGTTATATTCTAAAGTTTTCACCCAAGAACCAACTAAAACATTTTAATACCCACTAATAGGTACTCCTAATTTCTTGCAAGTAGGTATAATTTTACAATATTGTTTCTTATTGTTCCAGCTTGTGTTTTCAGTATTCTGGCCAATCTTTCTCTACGATCGCAGCGCCGTCTTCCCTGTATTCATCGACAAAGTATTCTCAGTCAAATCCAACTATGTGATGCACCTTGCTATCCTTCCTTTCGTGTTGTGGGAGCTGGCATTCCAACCTAGACAGAAGCCGAAGTCTCATTTGACGAATATAACTTTGCTTGCGGTGTATTACGTGGGATATAATATACAGTAAGTTAATTCTTTTAACCCGGACACAAGTAACACTACACACCTACACCGGCCCCTCCGGAGGGGTCGAAGACACACTCCCCGTTAACGCCCCTTCTGGGCGAAGTATCTCAAAATCAAAATCAAAACGGTCTTTATTCAGTACAATCACAAGGATCACTTTGAAACGTCTTATATACTAGGTGAATCTATCGCCAGTTCCTCGCGGCCAAAGAACTGGTAAGAAACTAACGGCTTGGTTCCTAGCGTTTTTTTGTATGATCCTTTTTACAATTTTATTATGGTACCTACTTAATTGTTTAGTGTTTTTAATGAGTTGGAGCATAGATCAGTCCCAAGCTTTTTTGTCATCTATATAATCAGATATCTCTCCGACATATCTCTCTTCCCCGGCAACAGCCCAAGCCGAGGTTCGTACCTAAGTGGTGCCCTTGCGTTTGTTGCCAATAAACCCTTTTTTGTATGGCAGAGCGCCTTCTGCGCTCGCCAGTAGCCCGGTAACGCTGTCGGCAATCGTCATATGATTATATCAGCATTTTAGTGCATTCGAAAAAAAAAAAAAAAACTAGAGTAGTAGAGCTCTTTGTGTGTGGCTCATCCGGGAAGTACTACCTTGGCTATTTCTGCCGCCAAGCAGCGATTCTGTTTCGGTTTGGAGAGTGTGGTCGCCGGTGAAATTATAGGCACATGAGGCTTGACATCTGTATGCCTCAGGTTGATGGATGCAGGGTAGTGCATCGTAGGCACGTTCTTATCGTGCGTGACTTAGGCAATGCTTTGATATAGGTGGTGGTTACCACTTAACATCAGGTGGGTCATCTGCTTGTTCCATCAGCAAGTAGTATAAAATATAAAGATTAAAAAAAGAGAACAAACATCAATGATCATTACATAAATGTGTGAACAGTAGGGAACGAACCCACGGCTTACAGCGCAGAAGGCAGAGCTACTACCAACTGAGCTTCTTCTTCTTGTCGTGTTACTAAATCTTTCTAAACAGACAAAGTGCGCCTCAATTGAGCTGTGAGGACTGTGCTTAGAAGTTGTAATAAAAGAACTGTAACAGCTACACGATTTAGATCCCCAGGCACGGTAGATATCCCCTCAAATCTTTTGATTATCTCTCTTTTGTCGTGTCACTAGTTTCTTTCGAAACGATGTGGTGAAAGGATTTTAAGTGCGCCTCAAGAGGCTCCTTTCGAGCACTTGACACATGTTATAGAACTTTTTAGGTTCTACGATTTGGACTGGCATTGTGCACATACATTTTTGAACAGAAAAACTCATTGGTGGACGGTTTCGAACCCACGACCTTAGGGATCGGAAGGCGAAGGCGATTTATATAATTTAATATTTTTTTTCTTTTTTTCAGCGTGCATCTCACATATTACGAACGTGGCTTGTGGCCATATCCGTTTGTCTACATGATATATGGAACTATTTACTATTATTTGTTGCATATATTCGCAATAGCTTTGGCTCTGACTATATATTTCTATCAATGGTCACTTTATTCTTGGATATGGGAACAAGATAAAAAAAATAGCAAAAAGATTAAATAGATTAGATTTTTTTTTTGTTTTATCGTATTAAGTACTGTGATTTTTGTATTAAATAGTTTATTTTTAACGAAAACGGAATATATAATTATTTCTCATGTCAAGAACTTATTGTTAACTAGCTGGTGCCCGCGACTTCGTCTGCGCAGATGGTAGATTTTTTCCTACTTACTTGACACTTATCGTCATATTATGTACAATTCACACAATATCTTTATAAATTGTAGCCTATGTGTTATTCTGATGTATAAGCTATATTATTGTACAGTTTCATTAAAATGCATTCAGTAGTTTTTACTTGAAAGAGTAACAAACATCCATCCATCCATACTTACAAACTTTCGCGTTTATAATATTAGTAGGATTAAAAAAAAAGAAACTGCACCCGACTATGTCTTCTCAGATCTCTCAGTTTCAAGTACTAACTTAAGAGTCTTTGAAGATTAAAGGGTAGTCAGAGGTTAGTCCAAATTATATAAAGCTATGATAAATATCTTGTTTTTAATGATTATCATATTTAAAAGATATATTAAAAAGTTTGTTTAAATTATGAAATACATTTTGAATACCTATTAATAATGATTCGTACGATATTTTGTAACTATTTTAAATTTGGACATACCTCTGACTACCCGTTGATCCCCCTTAGACGTCCCCAAAGAATCTGGAAGTCGTACTTTATACCAAGAGATCTGAGGGGATATCTACCGTGCCTGGGGATCAAAGTAGTGCAGCTGTTTCAGTTTGTTTTAAGGTCGATTCACACATATCAGTGAAGTCACAGTTCCGACACAGTACCAGCACAGTTTCATACATTCTGGCACTGACACTAAGAGCACTATGTCGTCACTGGCACTGAGAAGTGGGGATGCGTTCATAGAGAATGTATGAAAGAATATTTCGGATTGTGCCGGTACTCTGCCGGTACTGTGTCGGAACTGTGGCTTCACTGATATGTGTGAATCGACCTTTATTTGTTAAATAAAATTTACAAAAGGATATAAGTTGATATGATTTTTATTAAAATGATAATGATATCTGAATAATTGTCTCATTATCCCATCACAAAGAGCTCTACTACCTACTACTCAAAGAGTGTGGCTAGTCCGGGGAAGTACTACCACAACGCCTTTTCTGCCGCCAACAGCGTTGCTATGTTTCTATTTGAAGGTTGACATTATATGCACATAGAATAGAATAGAATAGAATATTTTTTATTCTACACACAAACACGGGTACAGCATCACATATTAGGTAATAAGAAAAACAAGAAGAAGAAAAAACTGCAAAACATAGCAGGTAGGTATATAGTAGGTAGGAAGAAAGGTACATATAATATAGAAAGAAACATTTAAATTTATTATTACATAGGGCTTAACATCTGTATGCCTCAAGTTGATGGACGCAGGGCAGTGCATCGTAGGGCACGTTCCTATCGTGCGTGACTTGCGAGGCAATGCGATGGTTATAGGTGATGGCTACCACTTATCACCAGGTGGGCCATCTGGTTGTATAACAGCAAGTAATATAAATAAAAAAAAGGTGATATTAATAAGGTTTGACCTGATGCTGATATGATCCTTTTTTTTAAATGCATACTTACAATAATTATATTATAACGTCATAACGATCTTTGATCATTTTTAAAGGGTAGATAATTTATGTTTGCCATCCGCTTTTCTACGACTACCGTCGTTTTGAATTGACGGGCCGATACATCGCGCGCCCTCTGCGCGAGCGCATCGACAGCTGGCTTGTGCGACTACATACAATCGGGCGCGTCCTCAATCATCTTGAGAAACTATTCCGTGGATAGACAAGTGTACTCATTTAACCACTGCCGTGCAGTATTCGTTGTGTGATACGTTCTCAGTGCTGTTTATTTGGAACGTTCAGTGACTTGCCCACCTCCAGTACCGATACCAGGACTTGCCGTGCTGAGCCCTCTTGAAGGAACGTACGCGTGGAAGTGTGAGGTAAGTGACAGACTGGATTATCTGCCTTATTCGATCAATGAGCCATTGTCCAAATTAGACCTAGTACTTAGATCGGTACAGTCATTTTGTATGTAATTATTGGTCCTTCAAAAAACTACTTACCTACCAGCATTTACAGTCAAACTCAACAGAGGTATAATATGTTCTCAATGTTTGAAGACGAACGTCTTCAATCAGTGCGTCCTACATATATAGACCTTTGCTGCAGAAACGTGGACACTAACAGTAGGGTCGGTCCACAAACTGAAAGACGCTCAGCAAGCTATGGAGAGAGCTATGCTCGGAGTCTCTCTGAAGGATAGAATCCGTAACGAGGTTATCCCACAGAGAACCAAAGTAGTCGACATAGCTAGGTTTAACGATATTTATTCTAAAAAAAGACAGAATGTAGTCACTTACATGAGAGTATTACTAACAAGTAGGTAGGTTTTGTCGTTCTAAACAGGTAATCAATTTTGTACCCATCTAATGCACTCGTATGATTTATAATAGTTAGGAATAGCTTACAGTCAAATGCTATTTTAATTTAAATGCATAGCTCAAAGGATTAGCATAGCAAGCTGAAATGGCAGTGGGCCGGCCATGTTTGCCGTAGATCCGACAATCGTTGGAGCAAACGAATAATTGAATGGGGACTGCGCTTAGGTAAGCGTGTGTAGGACGCCCTCCGACGAGGTGGGGCGACGATCTGCGAAATGTAGCTGGCAAACATTGGATGAGAAGACCGAAGACCGGCTCAGTGGCACGTCTTAGGAGAGACCTACGTCCAGCAGTGGACTTACATAGGTTGATGATAATGATGATGATGATGGCGATGATGATGATGATGATGATCATCATCATCATCATCAGCCTAAAGAAGTCCACTGCTGGACATAGGCCTCCCCTATACATTTCCAGGAAGAACGATTCCGAGCCCTCTCCGTCCACCGACTTCCCGCGATCCTGACAATGTCGTCAGTCCATCGGGTAAGAGGGCGTCCCACGCTTCGTTTTCCTGTTCGTGGTCGCCATTCGAGAACCTTTATTCCCCATCGGTTATCGGTCCTTCGAGCTATATGACCTGCCCATTGCCACTTCAACTTGCTGATTCTGCGAGCTATGTAGGCTACTTTGGTTCTCCTACGGATTTCCTCATTTCTGATTCTATCCCGTAAGGTGATGGTGAATATGTATAAACATATTAAAACACCTAGACGCAATACAAACATTTAAATTAATAACACAAACGTTTGTTCTCGATGGGGATCGAACTCACGGCCTAAAGCGCAGGAGCCAGAACTATCGACTGAGCTGTGAAGGCAAATAAAACACAATCTTGCAAGTGATTCGAGAATAATAATTAAAACAATAACATTTATTAACTATTGGTTCTCAAACTCCATAATTCTACTTTAGGTACAATGATTTGTATTTTTTTTGTAAATTAACAAAGCTGACGTACACGTCGATCGAAAACTGCCACCCTTCATCTGATTTCCGAACAAAAACGTAATATATAGGGTTATATATCTCTATATCGATATTATATCGTTTATCAACAATTTCCAATCAACATGTACATATAAAATAGGTATGTATTTTTATATATTCTGTTTTTACATAGATATATGATTTATATTTGTAACTCTTATATGTTCAGGTAATGTGTAAAAATACTTAATTATATCATCAACAAATCATTAGTTTTTTTTAATAAATAATCTCATAGAAATAAGGCATACAAAAATTTGTCACTACATAATGATACCCGTAAATTTTAGGTACCTTTGTACAAAATAGAACCTCCTATGTCAAATTAAAAAATTATACTTTTTCCTTTCCAAAAAACACATAGCCCATTTCGTGCCTAATGTAAAAACACTCATTACATACAATATATTCTCACATAACTGTTTGCATTTCAAATACTTTATAACTTCTAATCTAACCTTTACGTGTCCATCTATAATAATTATTTTAGTGAAAATTTAGCAAAACATAGTACAAAATTTTAGAAATACCCACTAAAACTACCCAGCAATTAAATACCCTATAGCTATCACTATCGCACTAATAAATCAGCTGTGGGGAGTGAGTGAGACGAAACGACGTTTATCACTCTTCTTCTTATACTCCACTTTATAGAAAATAGAAAAGTTATAGACTGGATAGTCCAAATAAATTCGTGAGTAGACGGTAGACAACCGATCGTCGAAAGTTATGGAATAAAATTAATTGGAAATATCATAAGCGACAAAAGAAAACTAAAAAAATGTCAACTAAAGTCAAAGTCAAAAGGTATTTATTCAATAAAATCACAAGGATCACTTTGAAACGTCTTAAAGCTAGATGCCAGTCACGCGAACAAAGCCTAGAAGAACAGGCAACATACGGCTTGGTTCCTACCGCTCTTTTGTATGATACTGGAAATTACAGGCACATGAGTCAACATCTGTATGCCTCAAGTTGATAGACACAAGGCAGTTCATCATAGGAAAGATTCTATCGTAACTTACAAGGCAATACTTTGTTATAGATAGTTGCCACTTAACATCAGATGGGCCATCAGCTTGTTCCATAATACTAAGCAAAATTTATAGAACCATAAACGATTGCTTTCAAAAGCATTATTCAAAATACATACACTAAAAAATCAATATGATTACCAAAGGTCTTAAATACCAACAGGAGGAGAGGATTTCAGATTCAATAATGAAGAAGAAAAAAATAGGAAGAGCTTTTTTACTTCGATCCCTAAGTACTGTAGATATCCATCAGATCTCTTAGTACCAAGTACTAACTCGGGAGTCTAGGGTTTCGGTTTAAAGAGTGTGGTTGCCGATGTAATTACAGGCACATGAGGCTTAACATCTGCATGCCTCAAGTTGATGGACGCAGGGCAGTGCATCGTGGGGCACGTTCCTATCGTGCGTGATTTGAGAGGCAATGCTTTGGTGATGGTTACTACTTAACATAAGCTGGGTCATCTGCTTGTTCCATTAGGTAGTTGTATAAAAAAAGAGTAGGAGGTACTTCCAAGTACATTTTGCACATATCTACATTTTCCAGTAGTTGGTATTTAATACTGAATAGAATCAACGATAAGGGTTTGATAACAGTTTTATAACAGGCAAGAAGATAGATCAATTTATACGACTCAACATTTCATCGATACATTATCGAAAAAAAGATGGTAGGAAAAAAGAGGAAGACTAGATAAGCTTTAAAAGCCAAATAAACAGGTAGGTCACTGTCGTGTCGTATAAATAGGTCATGGAGGTGGCTCCGAAGAGAAACAGGAAAGATTCATCAAGTACTTTGGGAGGTCTTAGGGCTCGTACGTGCGTGACTAACGAGGGAATGCTTTGTTATAGGTGATTAACATCTGGGCTATCTGCTTGTTCCACCGGTTAGTTCAATAAAAAAAAACATGCCATGTAACTCGTTTCTTTTGAAACAGTGTGGTGAAAGGATTTTAAGTGCGCAAAGAGACTAGAGATACAACAGGCAGAGATGCATCAGGTACACGATAACAATTTACTTTAATTAATTAAAATTGGAAGAAATAGGTACAACACGGTATGGGATAAGCGTGGTGGTAGTACTTCCCCGGACCAGCCACTAAGAGCTCTACTACTCTTAACATCAGGTGGGACATCTGCTTGTCCCATCAGCTAGTTGTATAAAAAAAACACTATAAAATTGCCCAAATCGAAGGCGCAAGACAAAATAACTTGCCGCAAAAAAAAACTGGAACCCGTTCTTATATAATAAAAACAAGGAACCGATGGACAAAGAATTACTAATTAGTCGCTTATGAAAAATTTCCAAATACACGAAAAATTTAAGTAATGATAAATATTATCATATGGTTATTTGAAGAAGACTGTCGCACTGTGAGTTTTTTTTACTTTATTTTTTATACAAAATCTCCAATTCAGCCCCATTTTGTATCAGCATTCTATGTAGATGTGCCGACTAACTCAAAAATCAACATAAATTATGGACCTTTCACATTTAGGCGAATTAAATTTTGTTCAGCCAATTTTTTCAGTCTTAATCTTCTAATTTTCGAATACTTTTTTTAATTTTTGCTTCGTTTTGAAAGTTCATGTCCAATATAACTAATTAAGTAAGGGAAGGTTCAGGCAGTGAGTCCAAAGAATAAAAGATTGGACATAATTTACACTTTAGCACAATATTAAAATCAACAAAGTAGACTAAATGTGCGTCCTATTTAAGTACATTAACATTTCAATCAATATTTTATAATATTTAACCATTTATATAAGAAATTTATAACCGATATAAATAACCAAATAAATACAAGGTGTAAAGTCATGTACGACATTAAATTGAAACACGTACTCCTAATTGCATTTTTAGATTTTAGGAGTTGGTTTTATCAAAAAAGCCTGAATATTTATCGAGATATCGATACTTTTCCAATAAATAATTTCTATGCAACCTGTATCTCTAATCGCCGGTGATGAGGTCAAATTTCCGGGGTCATGAAGTCATGTGACTCATCAATCAAACGAAAAAAAGGACAAAGATATCATATTTATACGCGTTAGACCGCATAAGAAACATATTTGTGCGCTCACATTGTAAAATTTCGCTGTGCGACAAGGACAGATATCATTCCGCTTACGTGTGTGATAGAGACAGATAGCGCGCCCCACTATGTGCCACGCTGCCGCCCGGTGGCCAGTGAAAGACATTATTATTTAGTAAACAATCGCCTTGGTAGCGACCTTGACATATCTAATTTTGAAAATTGTAAATTCGTGTTATTACTCGTGACTAGTGTCTAGATTTGATACCGCGAAATAGACTTTTTGTGTGAGTGTGTGTGTCTTGTTAATGTCATCAAAATGCAGAACTTGTATTATGAAGGGAAAGATAATTGTGAAACTAGGCATACAAAACAAACTCTAGAACAGTTGAAGGAGCTCTTCAGTGCATTCATTTGTATGTGCAACATGCAACAACGTGAGCATATTGGAAACGTACGGATTTGAGGCACCTAACTAGTTTTATTTTTCCTACATGCTAACGTTGCTCTACTATATCGGCGAATCAAAGACGCCGCCGCCGGCCGCGCGCCCGCGCTGAAAGGGCGTTCACCTTTAGGTACGGGCGCGCGGCACAGTTTAGGTTTAGTCGTAGTAGGTATGTATGTGCGGTTTCTGCGCGCGGGGCGCGGCATTGAATGAACGTACGTTGCTTTGTTTGTGTGTTTATACAGAATGTTCAATAATTTTATGCTTATTCTGATATTTAGTTTGTTTGAAAATAAAAAAATCTCAATTATGAATGAATGTTAATACAACCTTTTTTAAATCAATACTAGATAGTAGTACTACACGTGTATTAATTTAATGTCGTACAGTCGTTTACACGTTGTATATCAAAATATTCTGAAGTAAATATATTATTCTATTTTTAACATAATTTTTAACTACCCGTATTTTTCTCACTATCTATAAAATATTGAGAAAAAAAAATGAAAACTACGTAACTCATGAATAAAATAAAGGAACAAAAAATAAAACCAAAATAAATAGACAATAACAGATTGCTTTATTTAACAAAAAATATATAATATATAGAAAGGGATTAAAACAATATTTTTCACATGATCTTTCAAGATGAAATCTCGTAGTCCATAATAAAAAATCTGTTTTCATAATAAGAATGTAAAATTAATAATAACCCATCGAACCTTAAATGACATTTAATATAAAATACATAATGATTAATTACTATTTACAAAATACGAGTTAAGATTTTTTTTTCATTATAATGTACTTTAAAATTTAATATAAACCAGTCTATAGGAAAAGGCTATACAAACTTAGTATAACAAGTGTTAAAAAACTGATAAACGTTCTAAGTTCCATTCAAGCAGGCAATTAATTGATGAAAAGCTAGAATTCGCAATTAAACATGTTTTGTAAAGTAGGTATTATGCATTTAACTTGTAACTTTTGATTATTATGCGTATGTGATTTCGAGAGGGCACCAAATGTGCACAAAATGAGATCAAAATCGAATAAAAAATTGCCTGCTTTAATTTTTTTGTACGCTATTCAAAACTTTCGATCGGTAATTTTGTTCATCCACCCAAGTCTCTCAGCTTATATTAATATTAATATATATTTCAATATAATCCAACGATGCGTCATATTATGTAAAAAAAAACAACTAAAAATATAAAAAACGGGCAGTATTCATTTCCTATATTACAACTTAGTGAATCTACAGAGACGGGAAAACATCGATAATATAATCATTTGAAATAAATAACAAGTTACTAAAAAAAAACTGTTAAAAATAATTAAAAGAGACCTATAAAAGAGTTTCGTTTGAAAACGAAACTTATGTGATCTTTACTTCACTACTTTATTCTTCTTTATATCTTAATAAAAACTCTATTACTATTATTATACTTTTTTTATAATAATAATTATTCATTCATCAAAGTTAGATACATTTATAATTATATTAAGATTACACCAGTAAAATACACAACAAGGCATATTATAATGCATTATTATGTATTAATACGCAGGTCACAAGTCAGATTTCATAATGTTTTCACAAAAAACAGTAATTACACAAATCATCGTGAAAAAAAAAACGAAAACCTAAACTTCACACGCCAAACTTAAACCCACTCGCGCGTTCTTATCTCGAATTAAATAAACAATTTTAAAATATCATGTAATCAATACATTGTACGTACGTACTAATACGTAAATATAACAGTCTCAAAGTACATACATACAATTATAAATATTAAACAAGACACTAGTGAGTTTAATTTTGGTTACACATAAAAAAAATACGAAATAAAATACATGTAGCTGTCAAGTCTTAAGAAGATAGTCCATCCCTTGCCGTTGAACGTTTTCGGGCAAAAATTGAGATCGACAGGTGAAAATAAATGGAATATTATATCATTTATCCGTGCGTGTAGTCTAAGACACTGTCGAGAGAAAATAGCTCTTTGTATAATGCTGGAAATACGTGGTGCGGATGCGCCGCTTTGAAACGACACAGCGCCTCGAGATGAAGCAGCGATAGCTCTCTGTGGAACAAAATTAAAGATGCTGTGAGGACACATATACAAAAATGTAAATAAATATAAGCTTTCACAGCTGAGTTGGTAGCTCTGCTTTCTGCGCTGTAGGCCGTGGGTTCGATCCCCACACAGAACAAGTGTGATGAATATAGATGTTTGTTCTCTGTCTGGGTGTTATTAAAATAAATAAATTAATATTGGTGGACTTTCCACACAGCACTGTCTAGCCCCAATCTAAGCCAAAGCTATAATATGAGAACTAGATGTCTGATATAATATATACTTTATTATACTTATATATACAAGGTGTTCCAATAATTGTATTTAAAACTTCAGGGAGCGAAAGTACCCATCAATATGAATATATTTTTTTAACCAACACTGTGATCGCGAAAAAAAAAAGCTGTTTCATACAAAAGTTCAATGGTTAAATACCTACCTGGCTAAAATATATGAAACAGCTGTTTTTTTTTCGCGTCACATTTATTCCTTAGAAAAAGTTATTCATATTGATGGGTACTTTAGCCCCCTGAAGTTTTAAGTACAAGTATTGGAACACCTTGTATATTTATATGATACGCAAGCTAAGCTGCATGATGAAACTAGTTATAAACTAGAAATAAAAACGAAATCGTACTTTTAAAATGGTGAAAAAAAATATCATCAAAAATTCATCGATATTTTTCACATTGTTAGGTACGACGTTTGTAAATGAACCTAAAAAACTCATCGAATTCAAAATATTATCTTGAAGATTTTTTCCAATGGCGTAGGTGGTCTGCGCGGCCCCGTATCAAAGGGAAGGTCGTAGGTTCAAATACCAATTGGATAATAGCTTTTATTGATTTCTTTAAGTGTAGTAAACATTATGTAAGTAATAAAAATATTACCTGAAATTAGGTATCTTTGTGAGAAGAGTGTCCAAAACTGTGACGTCACCCTTCAGAGGCGCGTGATTCGTTTCTATCTCGTGTCTCATCGCTGCCATGGACATGTTGAAGAGAACCAGGATCTCAGGGTTTCCACGTACCCCATGGCGTTCTGGAAAAAAAAGAAAAAAAAAATGGTGTGCAAAAAGTTCACATCGCTTGCTGGGGATCGAACCTGCGTCGTCGACTCGGCACTTGTCAGCGAAATGAAAGGTGATATGTTTTATGTACCTTGCAAAGGCCTGGTCTTCATGTTTTCAGCGCTGGGATTCAGGCATTCTGACCCTGAAATTGTTATGACTATAATCTAACGAAAATGTCCCGGGAGATTGTGTGAATGGGTTTTACTAGCATGCAGATCATGAAATGTCATCCAGAATAAATGCTGACACACTGTCAGAATGATGACACGCTGACAAAAAGCTGACGCATTATCAGAACTTACTGTTTGAACAATAGTTAATTCGCGTGGCAAAGCTAAAGTTTATCAGAATGCTGACAGCGTCCATCAAAGAGTGTGAAAATTTAAAAATGGTTTCTAGATGTTTTGTTTCGTTGACAGAACAAGAAAAGTCTATACCCAGTTTCTGCATTCAGTCAGTTTCTGTCATGACACATGACAGCTTGCAAGCCCACCACCACTGAAATATCTTATTACTCCAACTCCATTTTCGATCCACTCCATCTTAACCCTGTCTTACCACAGCGTTAAGCTTCGGCCAAACTTGCGCGACCAAAGCGACTGCGAAGCGGGAGCGTCTGCCGCGCGGCGGACGCTACCTATACTTTCTATATGACGCTTTGCACACCTAGGCGACCGCAATGCAGGCAAAGCGCCATAGAAAAGTATGGGTAGCGTCCGCCGCGCCACGCTCCCGCTTCCCGCGTTACTGACGCGCAGGTTTGGCCGAAGCCTTATAACAAGCATGAATTTGGCCTTAGACGCTATGAACTATCTAGTTAATAATATTTGAAGCATGGATGAAAAGCAGTTTTTCGAAAATTACGCCACATTTTCTCTTCATAGGTACCGACAACCCTCAAGTCAGTGTATATTGCCAGTAATGACTTAAAGGACTGAGACGTGGTTAACTATTGGCCTCATTACCAAGCTTGAAGTTTTAAAACGGGCTATGGAGAGAGGAATGGGTACACTACGTGATAGAAAGAAACAGAAATGAAGAAATTCATAGAAGAGGCAAGTGTCGCAAAATTAGCAAGTTGATAAAGGGAATGATGTTTCTTAAATGGTAACAAAGATGCCGCATAAGACGCCACCTGAAAATTGTTGGATGGGGAAGGCTCAAAATCGTTCTCCCTCAAAATGTATGGGGAAGATCTATGACCAGGTACTAGGACTACCTCAGACTGATGAAGATGTTGTTAATAAATACTTACCTGGCCACAATAACACGAGGCTCTGGTACAGCGCTAGTTCCGTTTCAGTGAGTTTCAGCCGAGCGATGGACTTGGCAGCGTCGAAGATGCCTACCACCAACGCCATGTCTCGAGGGTCACTGAAGAGAAAAATAATAGTTTTTCAAATATTGCATTTTACTTTTACAAACCCAATAAAGGAAAAAAGGATAAAATATGTTAAAGATCACTACTGAATCCGCGGATGGCAAGTAGTTATATTATTAAATAAATACGTGGGTTCGAAACCGGTCATGCACCAATGAGTTTTTCTGTTCAAAAATGTATGTGCACAATGCCAGTACTCTGAAACGGTAAAGGAAAACATCGTGAGGAAACCGGCATGTCATGGAACCTAAAAAGTACTATAACATGTGTAAAGTGCACGAAAAGAGCCTCTTGAGAGCCTTTTGACCACACTGTTTCGATAAAAACTAGTGACACGACAAGAGAGACTACCAACTGAGCTATAAGGACTGTCAAATACCGTTAGATACTCACCGTGCATGAACACAATCCCTGATGGGCAGTACCACGTCTCCGTACAGCACGTGGTCACGATTCACGTCAATCAGCCGTGAGAGACGCACTATAGCTAGCTCGAATGAACCTGGAACACAAATTAACACCATTTTATTGGATGCATTTTAACAAAAAACACATTTTCATCAGGCATTTTCATTTTTGACATTCAAAATAGTTGTGATTTACAATATTATTAACATTTATACATTTTGTTACTACTAAAATTACTGATCGGATCGAAATATCATTCATATTTATATAAACTAACATATTATTTACGTCAATTTATTTAATTTAATGTAAGGATGATCATTTATTTGACTGTTAGTTCTGTTTTAGTTAACTTTACAATGCAAAATTTTGTGAATTAAATGACAGCTGACACCGTATCAGTAACGTAAGAGTAGTAAGGCTCTTTGTGAAGGGCTCGTCCGCGGAAGTACTACCACCATGCCTTTTTCTGCCGCCAAGCAGAGTTGCTGTGTTTTGGCTTGAAGAGAATGGTTGCCGGTGTAATTACAGGCACGACGCTAAGCATCTGCATGCCTCAAGGACGCAAGGCAGTGCATCGTAGGGCACGTTCCTATCTTGCGTGACTTATGAGGCAATGCTTTATTATAGGTGATGGTTACTTCTTAACATCAGACGGGCCATCTGATTGTTCCATCAGTAAAATTTAAAAAAATATAGCTGACATCGTATCAGAAACTGACAGATTGCAATTAGACTTTATACAGTTGCGATACTTACCAGACTTCAACAGCAGGATCTGATCGTCTTGTGACAGCTTCATGAACCCAGGAATGAGTTTAGCGAATTCGATGATGTTTTGTATCATGCCGGTCAGCTTGTCAGCACAGTCCAGCCACGTTTCTTCGTATGTCATCGAGTTGTATAAAAGGAGCCTAGAATAAAAGATAAATTAAAAACCAACGCCTTTTAGACGCTTCTAATAAGTATTGATGCAGATTGGTTGAGCTATCTATAGATCGTTTGCAACAGTCTGAAGATAGCTCAATTCATTTATGTGGCATAGTCACATATTTTTAATACAGGTCACGTACACATTATCAGGGTTGTTGCAAATTTCTGAGACAATATTATTTTTTATATAGTATGGGAATTTCGAAAAAAGTATTAAAATTTTACACACGTCAAGATAGTCCTGTGCTTGGTCTGATCTCTTGGTCTTTGGCCTTAAAGGGCTATTATGTTACACGTTATATATATCTACACTAATAATATAAAGAGCAACGATTTATATTATATCCACCCATGCGAAGCTCGGACAGGCCGCTAGTAATAGATAACATGAGGCTTAACATCTGTATGCCTCAAGTTGATGGACGCAGGGCAGTGCATCGTAGGGCACGTTCCTATCGTGCGTGACTTACGAGGTAATGCTTTGTTATAGGTGATGGTTACCACTTAACATCAGGTGGGCGATCGCTTGTTCCATTATCTAGTTGTATTAACAAAAAACTTACTTGGAGACATCCTGGGGCTTTCTGAACATCTCGTGAATAAACTCCAGCTTCGGATTTGTGTTGGCGTGAGCTTCTGCTAGACTCTTCACTAGAACCTTGCTGATATCCCCTTCACCTGCAACGGGAGTTTTCGTTATGCGATGTAGATGGCAGCACTGGTCAAAAGCGTTGTTTAATTAATGTATGGAGCCCGGGTTGGGTCTGTGTACAGTGTATACAAGGTGTTCCAATACTTGTGTTTAAAACTTCAGGGGGCTAAAGTACCCATCAATATGAATAACTTTTTCTATGGAACCAACACTGTGAATGCGAAAAAAAAACAGCTGTTCCATACATTTTAGCCAGGTAGGTATTGAACTTTTGTATGAAACAGCTGTTTTTTTTCGCGTTCACAGTGTTTTGGATCCTTAGAAAAAGTTGTTCATATTGATGAGTACTTTAAGTTTTAAACACAAGTATTGAAACACCTTGCATAAGTATCGCTTAGCAATATAGATAACTGTTTTTCATTGCTTTTTTCTACATTTTTACTTAGTTTTATGCACTTATAGGTTTTCTTGAAATGTTATTACGTGGTGTACATAGACCAAACCCAGAATGAAATATGTCCTTTATTTGTTGGAGATCCACAATCACAAAATATGATACTAATAAACTTCAGGAACTATTTTTCTTAGTTTTATTTTTACTACACCTACGAAACAGAACAAATTAGCTTTTAGTACCTAGCTTTAAAAAAATAGTTACTAAAAGCCAATATGTTAATTAAAAAGCTATAGAATGAATCTCCAATAAATAAATTTCTAAACACTTACTTATTTGGATTTAAAGAGCCAACTTCAATTAAATTAAAACTCTGCAGTTAAACTTAAAATTAACAAAAAACATATTTATAGCGTAAAATACATTACATTAAAATCTATTCTACAAAAATATAATAAGTTTAACTATAATACATGCAAAAATAAAAATAACTACACTAATAAATCTATACAAGCAAAAATAAAAATTCATATTAAATTTCAAAATCAAATCAAATTAAAAAGTATAAAATAATAAAGAATCAAAGAACAAAATAAAAATGTGGCACTATAGAAGACATGACGTTGCGCTAAAGTTTGAAAAAAAAATGATATATTTGACGTGACAGTTATTTTTGACATTTCAGTTTTGTTTACAATTTGCTGAGAAATGCTAATTAAAATAAATAACTATTATATACCTCAATGGAACCCGTTACGGCATTTTTAGTGGGCTCATGCTTGATCTCTTGCTGGCGTAAGTTTATAGCACATAACATACCTACATATCTACTCTATATAATTTAATTTTTGTGTCGTTACTTACTTTTAGCCAATTTTTATAAATACTAACTTAGCAAATAAGTTAGCATGTAAGTTTACTTACAAAATATGTACTGCAATTGTCTGAATTAATAAATAAATTAAATTATATTATAGCTCAGGTAAATCAAATAGGTAGATTAAGTCGCTGGCAACTCGCTCGCACTTATAACATTTATAAAGATATAAAATTACTGAAGGTAGTTATAAAAAATCGCAAATAACTGAGTTTCGGAGAATAACATTACAAAGGTTCAGCATAAATTTTATAGAACACATTAAGACTTTTTTACAACTTATTGGCAAAACGTTTGACCGCAATCTCACCGGATGTTAAAGTGATGTACGTCTACGGTGTAGCACGTTTACCTAGAAGATACCTGTTTACTCTTCTCTTGGAAACATCCAAATTATAGGAATTATCAACGGAAAAATAGGCGCATTTAGAAGCGACAACCCTAGTAGTCACGCCCTACCTTGTCAGAAACCAAAAATATATACCTACATTAAAATTTGACTCTACAAAAACATCCACAATTTGAATTGTCCTTTTTTTACCTTTGGCACCCTAAATAAAGTTTCTGACTACTTATTAATATGTTAATCTACAACTTAACTTGTATTATAAGTATGTATTTACAAAAAAATGTATGCATCAGCTATCTGGTTCCCATATTACAAGCTTTGGCTTAGTTTGGGGGTAGATAGTGCTGCGAGAGTCCACCAATATTTAAAAAATACTATTGAAACATATATTTCAGCCTGTTTTCTGCCGTGTTGCCTCGCATCGCCTATTTTAGCATACCCTTTAGTAATAATACGAGAACGGGAACAAAATGAGCAACATAAGTCGTACCATCTATCGGTAAGCATGATTTAATTATTAAGCTTTACATATAGAGCTTTTTGTGTGTCGCAAGTACTACCACCACGCCTTTTTCTGCCGTCAAGCAGCGTTGCTGTACTTCGGTTTGAAGAGTGTGGTTGCCGGTGTAATTACAGGCACATGAGGCTTAACATCTGTAAGCCTCAAATTGATGGACGCAGGGCAGTGTATAGTGTGCGTTGCAAGGCAATGCTTTGTTATAGACGATGGTCACCACTTAACATTGAGTGGGCGATATGGTTATTCCATCAGAATGGAGTATAAAAATTAAAAAAAGACACTGGAATAGGGCGCAGACTATTCGTGTCAATTATTTCATTATTTTACTTGTAGTTTCGATTTTAAGGCTATTTAATTGTTTGTCTTGTCCAAAATAAATAAAGTTATTATCAATTATTTGTATTTTTGATATATTTCAGACAGAAATAGGAAGAAACAGCATATACTGCACTAAAAGTGGAATTATATTGAACAAATAACAGACACTCAAAAAATTATAACCCAAATTACGATTGAATTTCTCGTGTTGAGTTTTTTTGATTTTCTAATAGTAGGAAGACATTTTATAAAAAAAATTCTATTAAGTTAACTTATTGATAAATAATAACTTAAAATATAACCGCTAGCAACAAAAACAATAAGAAACTTAAAAAAAAACATGCCGTAGCAACTACAACGAAATAACTAAAAAGTATAACATAAAATATTTAGCAATCATACACATACACTAAAACAAAATACACTAGCTGAAAAAAAGAGGCTCACTACTGTGAACCAAGGCACGGTAGATATCCTCTCAAATCTCTGGGTACCGAGTACTCTACTTAAATTTCCGTGTCGCAATTCACCTAGCGGCGATGGGCTTGCAACCTGTCACGTATGGAATACGTACGGGTATGTCCCAAATGCAATGTTTGTACTTACCTCTGACTACCCCCCTTAGACGCCCTCAAATAAATAGTTAGTACTTGGTACTAAGAGATTTGAGGGGATATCTACCGTGTCGTGAAGCTGTTTCAGTTTTTCAATTCACCTAGGACCTAGCTCATCAAGGCGATTCTAATGATTTATAGATATGACATTGATTTTTTATGATTCATGTGTATGAAGGTTCACATGAATCTTTTATCATCAGCCTGTAGAAGTCCACTGCTGGACATAGGCCTCCCCTATACATTTCCAGGAAGAACGATTCCGATCCCTCTCCATCCATCCTTAGCAGTGGAAAACTGGAATCTACAAAACCTTAACTTACTAGGTAGATCTTCGGTCGCCGAACTGTGTGCCTGATGCCTCCGATTCGTAACCGCATTCGGATTCACCATTCCCATCCCACTCATCATCATTGGATCCATCAGCCTCGCGTGAGTGCTGGACGTCAGATCATCAGGACTAAGCTCTTCAGTCATAGACGAGCTCTGCCCATTAACCAGCACGGAATTCTGGATGTCCATTGGACTGTGCAACGCTGAGGGGCTGTGGAGGAAGGTGGTGGAATCCACGTAGCTAGCGACAAGATTTTCCACCCCCATTGAGGTTTCTGGTTTTATCTCTTGCTTGATGAGGACTCCGCTGGTGATTGTGGCTGGGGATTGGATCCTGTCGGGTTCAAAGCGTTCGAACTCTTGGACTCTTCGGGGGATCTCGCTTATTGTGGTCTGTCGGGACGCTGAAGTGGAGGGCCGGACTATTGTGGTCGGTTTTTGGGGGTCTTCTATGGATGGTTAGTTTGTTAGATTGATTTTGGATATAATATATTGATTAATATTAATATATAATTATAATAACTCATTTATTTTCTCAGACACAAAGGTTTCTTATAGTAGAAATGGGTATAATTATGTTAAGAGCTAATTTCACCAAGCTCTATTAGATTAACAAAGGATTAAAGGGCCGTTAAATATGTCAAAATGTACGCGTTTGATATCTAAGGTTAGATATAACGGCCTGTTAATCCTTGATGAGTAACTAACAGAGCATGGTGAAATCAGCTCTAAGGGTTTAACAAAAACCTGTTTTGTATGAGACTGATTGATTGAATTGAAAATACTTGCTCATTAAAATAGCGACTAAGGCGAACTTAATGCTATGAAGCATTATCTTCTAGGTAACCTTTGCTGTGGGGCCTTCTAAGGATGGTTAGTTTGTTAGGTTTTGGACATCCATTCACCACACTGTTTCGAAAGAAACTAGTGACACGACAAGAGAGAGAGAGTCTAAAATATGTATATTTAACTAAAAATGCGCTTGCTCGGGAAATTTTATGACCAATGACAAAAAGTTGCCCAATAATAGTGAATTAGTTGAGCAATTGGTAGAGCAATTTGCGTTAATTTCAGCAATGTTATATATCGAAAATATTTTATCAGTGGGTGTAAGTGACCAACTTCAATTGCCCGAGTAAGCGCAACTTAAGTTGTCCTATTTATTTATCGAGCAAATTTTCTTGACTAGTATACGTTATGATTCAAGATACATATTTCAAACTTACTAAAATTTTAAATGTCTATGTGTTTAATTTTGTTTTTAAATGTCTTACTTACTAGTATTTTAACGCTAGAATTCATAGTCAGGGGTAAAACAGTCCCCCATACTGAATTTTATTAACACAGCGATGGTAAATCCTTTTAAAATTAATAAAACCCTTTAAAATATTTCAGAATTCATTGAATTGTCTAATATGCTTCTTCAGAAAAAAATAAGGCACAGAGTCAAGTAAAAGTTTTTTCTGTAGTTATACAATCTGGCATCAATAAAAATGGGCCAGTGTCTGTGAGACACAACATTTTAGCCACAACATCAACAAAAAATGGGGCACAAAGTCGGACAACTAGTTGCGCGATTATTAATACAAATGGGTAATCTCACCTTGGGCATGTATAAAGTCCGTGTCCAAAAAGCTGCTTGTAGCTTTCGGCTCATAAGTGGTGGTGCTGTCAACGAAGTCGCTGGGCACATCGTACGGCGCCTGCTGCGTCTGTTGCGGCGGCATGATGTTGGACGTCAGTGCGGGAGCGGCGTTGTTGTACCCGTACGGGGATAGTGGCGAGTTGTACGACGGGTAGCTGGAATGTACGGGTCGGGAATAAGTTTTAAAGATTTTTTCAGTTTTTCAGATGTATAATCTCTATATCTCTCTATCTTTATATATATAACCTTCCTCTTGAATCACTCGTTCTATAAAAAAAACCGCATCAAAATCCGTTGCGTAGTTTTAAAGATTTAAGCATACATAGGGATATAGGGACAGAGAAAGCGACTTTGTTTTATACTATGTAGTGATTCTACTGTACGTGTGTATGTCACTGAACTCCTCCTAAACGGCTGGACCGATTTGAATGATTTTTTTGTATGCGTTTGGGTGGCACCCTGGATGGTTTAGCCTTTGTTCGCTGTTCGCATGTATATCTCTATCTCTAATATATATAAAAATGAATTGCTGTTCGTTTGTCTCGCTAAAACTCGAGAACGGCTGGGCCGATTTAGCTGATTTTGGTTTTGAAATGTTTATCGTCGTCCAGGGAAGGTTTAAGCGATGAGAAAATATGGAAATTACGAGGATAGGTGATACGAAGTACACCGGGTCATCTAGTTCTAAATATAATAGCATTTTCGTAACAAACTTCGTCAAATGAGGTATCGTAATATACGATAGATGGCGTAGCGCTCTCGATTCTAATTCGAAATTCGAATGAATGGAATGATTTGGCGTCGGTTTTCTTTTCAAGATTAAAAAAAAATACCAATTGAGAATGTCGCTAAATATGGCATTAGTGTTCCCGCACATGGGTTTCCGGCCACAACCACAAAACGCCGCCACTGGCATATTTCCTGTAGTTTTCATACATTTTATATGGACTCGCCGCACACGGTTGACGCCGGTAGCCGCCACACGCTACAAATCGTCGCTGCTCGCTTCGTATGAAAACTACAGGAAATATGCCAGTGGCGGCGTTTTGTGGTTGTGGCCGGAGGCCCGTGGCATGGCATATTAGTTATTATAATCCTTCAGGAATAGAAAGTTGAATTCCTAAAATGTTTAGTTTGCAATAAGTTGCATTTGCAGTGTGTTGAATCCTAAAATTGAATGTCAGCCTCATTGGAAAGTAAACAAACAAATCGAAGTTTCATTTCTCACTTCGTTCAATCACTGCTTTTTCGAGCAAACGATATTTTGTTTTTTAGAGCATACGTACAAAAGAGCGGTAGGAACCAAGCCGTAAGTTTGTTGCCTGTTCTTCTATGCTTTGGTCGCGTGGAACTGGCACCTAGAGTCACCTAGCTTTAAGACGTTTTAAAGTGATCCTTGTGATCTTTTGACTTTGACTTTAGAGCACGGTCGACAAAGCAACGAATTGAAAAATATATTATATTTGATAAAATTAGCGGTAAATTATTAAAGCATGTTTATTTTATCAGCTATCTGCTTCCCATAGTAGGTACAAGTCTTGCTTTGTTTGGGACTAGATAAAGCTATGTGGAATGTCCACCAACATTTCTATATTATATTATAACTATTATAAGGCACTTGAGACGTAAGTGTTAAATTCACGTGTCTGTAATTGCAACGACATCCATTCCTAAATTGAAACAGCAATGCGACAGAAATAGCTAAGTTTTCTATTAAGGTCAAAGAAAGACAGCTAACAAGACACAACACAACACCATTTACCGTTCGACAATCACAGACAGTATAAAACAATCATAATTCCGCGAAGCGACAAAAACACTGCCATCTATCACCGCTAATAGGAAGCACTTAGTACCGCTACCCGTTACTAGGTGGCGCTATTTCCAATACCGTTAGGACCGGTGTTGGATGCACTTGACACGATTCTAGGTAAAATTATGGGGAAAGAACGGTGAGGTATTTATCTTTCTTGTTTAAAATAATTACTTACGCGTCATACTATAGAAGAAAAGTATTTCAATTCTCAAGTGATAAAATTAATTTGAATTAAGTAGATAGTCGAATTATATTTTTGAATTTAATCAGTTATTTTGTTTTTAAGCAAGTTGTTATTTTGTAGGGAGGTACAATTTTAAATGGAATTCGTGATGTGATCATTAAGTTGCCTTTTTCTTTCTTTATTGTACGTAAAACAGTTAAGAGCCCATCTTTGGTGTACAAAAAATGCTTTTATACTAAATCTAACAACATAAAGTTTTAAAACAGTTACTCGACAATAGATGGCGTTACTTACCCATTATAATGTCCTGGAAACTGGTCACTAGAGCTCGGGGTCTGCTGGTCGTCATAAGTCAAAGAGTCGGGCGTCGCATTGTCCTGAGACTGCATATGCCGACGGTACATCAGAATTTGTTCAGCCTATTTCGGGAATCGTAACCATGATAAGATTTGTAAGTAATAAATGCTGGGGTTTCAAAATAGATGGCGCTGTTGACCATACATTTACAAGTACCCCACAAAATTGTTTAAAATTAAAAGGTTTGCCATGTTACTGTTGTAAGAGATGGCAATAGTTTTACAATTAGTCAATGTTTTTAGAATGAGTGAATAGTTTTTTAATCTGAGCACTAGTATTTGGTACTAGTAAGTGACTTTGAAACGGGTCTCTGTAATCGATTTCTCAGGGATTTATAAACAACGATTAAACTTCCAGCAATTATTTCATATACTTTGAAAATTAAATTAAATAAGTTCTTATCATGGAGACAGACCCTGACGCTGCCGCACCGAAATTCAGTTGACCAGTAATTTTGACGATAACATTGTGTTCAGTTAGTTTCGAAACTCATGAACATCCAGCAGACATCAGTCGAACGACCAGAACTGACCAACCTGCCTGTACTTTTACCAAGAATTTCTCAAAAACACAGATATTGTAAATACATAAATAATTTGGCCAGTGAGACAGGACCTAAATATCTAAGAAAATTCAAAGTACGTGGTAAAATTAAATACAGATAGATCAATCAGCACAATTGAAAGCAACGACATCTGTTGTCGAACACAGAAATGTAGTGACATTTCGTTGTAATGTCTTAATGATTGGTTTGTATTGTAAGTGCAACAATAGATGTCACCACTATTTAAGCATTTGACGACAGATGCGTTACTTACTTATCACTGGAACTTGGTAAATGCTGAGAATCCGATTCTTCTAATTTGATCATAGACAATTGGTCTACTACTTGTGCAAGTTCAGAATGCTTCGTCTCAGGCTCTAGTCTAACAGTTGATAGTTGGTTGACAATTTGGGTCACCTCACAAGATCTCATGTGGTCCATTGTTAGGTTAAGAACTTGGGCCATGTCTGCGGCTCTTTGTTCGTCGCATCGCTGCTTGAACTCAAGAAACATGTCTGTCGAAATTTCTCCCAGTCCATAATATTGGAATTCCATCTAAAAATATCCAAATTATAAGTTTTGGGGTATTTTTATGGACCGGATTCAAAGCAGCACCACCAAGTTCCGTTTTATAAGGACAGTATTATCTCCAACCTAAAACTTAAGTGCTACTCACTTATCGGTTACATTTACTATGGTATTTTTAACAATAAAATATGTAAAAATATTCAATTTTTCTTTCGCTGTGTGTAAGTGAGCATCACCCAAAAACGTTTAAGTTGCGACAAAACGGCTGTAACGACATCTGTTGTCGAATAACCAACAGTAGTGACATATATCAAGAGTGAAAATAGAGATGGCGCTACTTACTTTGTCAACGCGCGACGACGGCCTACCACATTGTGAATTCACGTTCCAATTTCAAAAAAATACTTGTTCGAGACAGTTCAAAATTCATAAACTACAAATTTTCATTCACATTTTTGACAACACAAAGCTAAAAGCAATAGCAGTGACATCGCACGTCCTTCTACAACCAATCAAACACTGTCAAGCAACTGACAGAGCTTTCGGTAAAAACTATTACAGAAAATTTCATTCCAAAGTTTTTGTCCTGTATCAATTGCTTTTACATTTTAACAATAGTAGGACACCCCCAAAAGATTAGCAATTTGCAAAACATTCAATGATAATGCTTCTTTCAACCAAAGTATTCTGTCATCTTTAAGAATTTAGCCAAAGAATCAGAGGGATTAGAAACAAAAAATTTACAGTGACAGAAAAGGACGTGCGCCTGTAAAGCCCACACGCGAAGATAGATGTCGCTACCCTGTTTCTACTCGACAATAGATGGCGCTCACCCGTTGTAGTGTCCGTGGAACTGGTCGCTCGAGCTGGGGGTTTGTTGCTGCTCGTAAACTGAATCTGGTGCCGCCGCGTCGGTCTGCGCGCGCATCTGCGCTTGGTGATAACGCACCTCAGACTCCACCTTCTCACGCTGCTTCTTCGACATGCGTCCGAATTTAACAGCTGGAAGAGAAGAGAAAAAGTATTGTTAAAAAAAGTCCTAAAACTAATTTATATCGGTATCTATAAAGACATAGCTGGCAGATGAGCAGACGGGCCACCTGATGCTAAGAAGTCACCGTCCACTGACACCTGCAACACCAGTGACGATGCTGATTCGCTGCCAGTGTTTCAAGAAAAGATAAACCCTTTTCAAAGACCACATGTTGCAACTCCGAAGGAAAACAGGAGTTCAATTCACATCTTACTTCATATATTACTACTAATACATATCCATTATTTGACTACCTACTCTAGAAACCTAAATTTTTAACTTACAAAAATATTATACCGTAGAAGAGTTTTGGTTCCGAAAATAACCATAGGTGGCAGCACGCGACATACAAAGAATTTATTCTGAAAGTAATTATTGCTTTACTATTGAGAAATACCGCAATCCTCACATACTTATGATAAATTTATTTTTATTATGACACCAACATTATCATGAATTTGTTAAATTTCTCATAACGTAACGGGATAATTTTCATACAATACAATGTAGTTAGTACCGCTACTGGCCGCTGCAAACGCTGCGAGCGCTCAGCACAATGACATAACAATAATGTCATACATCCAAGGTTCTCACAGGTTAAAAAACTTAATTATTACTACACGGTACTCAATATCTTACATAATGTACTACATAACACTTTGTTAGCATGTAATGCACTTTTTGTTGCCAACCACAGAATTCCAACGACGATAGACATAGTTAAATTGCTTTGTTATGTCTGGGTGTCAAAAATAAACAAGTAGGTACCTAATAAAAACTAAATTTAAGAATGCTATCGAAATCGTTCATAATTTTTTTATTCATTGCTTAATTTGGGCGCTAGATGGCGCTCTGTATGCAAAATACGGGTAATACCAACACATCTAAATAACCCCTCTACTTGAGACTTGTCAAAATAATTTTGGAACGGAAATATTATTGGTAGGTAGGTATTTGGGCGATTCGGCCCTCGAAATATGGAGATGACGTCAATATTGTCCCGGGCCTATCACACCCTCGATAATTTATTACCGTGCCTAGAATAACAGTCGTAACAGGCTTATAACTTTTTTTAAGTTCTAAAACATAAGTCATTATTTCTAACATCCGTACAACACAATATTCTACTCAATGACAACACACACCGCCGTTACTAGTGTGCGTGCGAATGTGTGCGTCGCATCGATGTGTGCGTAGGCTGTTGGCATACTGCCTAGTGGCACAACGAACTTGCGAACTGTGACGCGGTACTGACTGTTGGGTTATCTGTGGCAGTGACGTTCGGAATACCGCTAAAGTTTTAGAGCGATTGTAGGTTTTATGCAATTTTCCGTTGCATAAGACGCGCGTAGAAATGGCATTACTGGAGCTTCGAGCAAGCAAGTTTGCTTGCTTGTTTGCTTCAATACAACGTGGAAAATGAATGTTACAGATTTTGTGAACCGTTTTTCTTGCTTTTATGGGTGCGTGTATATTTTTCAAGGCTTTTTTGGTCCCGACTATGTTGTTACAGGTTTTCTATGTACGCTACTGTATATCCCTTGTGTGTGACTGTCTCTACCGAGAACCAGTCTCGATAAGCCAGGCCGTAAATTTTGGTGGCAGTTTTCTTTTTAATATGAACATTTGAGTTTTATTGCTTTTTATTTGATAACCAACACATAGTTAAGTTAGATTAAATTAAAGAATCAAGTTATGAAGTATTAATTTAGTTGAAATGTAGGTATTAGTTTCAAAGTGATCCTTACTAAGTGATTGTACTGAATACAGACCGTTTTGATTTTGAGTAATACATTACAAAGATAGAGTAGAAACAAATATGCAAAGCAGATTTACTATTTTAAGAAATCAAGTCTAAAAACTTAGCAATACAATAATATCTAAAGCAATAAAAACTTTTTGCATTTAAATTTCTTCATCTTTAGAACACACTTTTAGAACGCACCTCATTTACGTTTTTAAAACTTCAAATTTCGAATCAATGTTCTTTGTTAAGTTCGTTGAACTACCACCAATTTGAAAAGAGCTGCCGTTTGGTTAAGTTTCTTTATTGTTACATCTCTTGTGTGTCTGGTCAATTGTCTATACAAAGCCTACTATTTGAAAGAATATTCTTGTTTAAATAATAATGGCGCTTGTACGATTTATGTAAAAGAGTTTTCGTCAAACTGCGATTGTATTGTATTGTATAGCTCACTCGCTTACTACTTCGTACTTAATATACAAATACGAAATATATATTTTTTATACAACTAGCTGATGGGGACAAGCAGATGGCCTTCCTGTTATGTGGTAACCATCACCTAAAACAAAGCATTGCCTCGTAAGTCACGCACGATAGGAACGTGCGCTACGATGCACTGCCCTGCGTCCATCAACTTGTGGCATACAGATGATAAGCCTGTAACACCCCAAAATGTAGACTGGGTGGGTATGTGTTAATGTTACATTTGGACGTACCTCTGACTACCCCCTTAAAAGATCTTGACTTGGTATTAAGATCCAAAGGGATATTTACCGTCCCTGGGGCATATTAGGGATATTTCCTGGGCTGGTTGAGTCTTGAAGTTTTTTCCTCTACTCATCACCACGACTGTACTTTTAATACTTTTTATATAAGTACAAGCTGGCGCCCGCGACTTCGTCTGCGCAGGATAAGTATTTCGAGTAGCTTATATTAGCGTGGGGCGTAGTACATATGTGCTCTTTTGGCAGCGCACGCCAGAATAGCTCGCAGATGGTAGATTTTTTCCTACTTACTTGACACTTATCGTCATATTTTTGACAATTAACACAATATCTTTATAAATTGTAGATTATGTGTTATTCTGATGTATAAGCTATATTATTGTAAAGTTTCATTAAAATCCATTCAGTAGTTTTAACGTGAAAGAGTAATATACATTCATCCATCCATCCATCCATACTTACAAACTTTCGCGTTTATAATATTAGTAGGATATAAGTACTTTTTTAAATTGTCATTAGAATAATTTATGCTAAGAATAATTTCAAATATTTTTGGTTTCGGCTCTAGTTTCAGTAACAATGGAAGTTTTGTGCTAAACAATTAAAATGTCTAACAATAGTTACACTGTTTGTTAGAACAACGAATGTGTTTGACCGCTATATGTGTCAAAGTTTGTAATTTATTTTTAGTTCAGCTTCTAAACGCAAAGTTATTTTTTAAGAGTAGTAGAGCTCTTTGTGTGTGGCTCGTCCGGGGAAGTACTACCACCACGCCTTCTTCTGCCGCCAAGCAGTAACACTGTGTTTCGGTTTGAAGAGTGTGGTTGCCGGTGTAATTACAGGCACATGAGGCTTAACATCTGTATGCCTCAAGTTGATACACGCAGGGCAGTGCATCGTAGGGCACGTTTCTATAGTGCGTGACTTACGAGGCAATGCTGTGTTATAGGTGATGGTTACCACTTAACATCAGGTGGGCCATCTGTTTGTTCCATAAGCTAAGGGAATAAGTTGATGGACGCAGCCATCAACTTGAGGCATACAGAGGTTAAGCCTCATGTGCCTGTAATTACACCGGCAACCACACTCTTCAAACCGAAACACAGCGTTGCTGCTTGGTGGCAGAAAAAGGCGTGGTGGTAGTACTTCCCCGGACGAGCCACACACAAAGAGCTCTACTACTCTTGAGACTGATGATGATGCTAACCAGTCACAAAGTATTCTTTACGTTACGTGTAGATCCCTATCTATTATAAAAACTGCATCTATACGCGTCACGCCTCTGTATTGCACAATATGTAGTGCTGGGACAAATCTTATCGATAAAGATACCAAAATAATAAAATAAACCTAAGTTTATTTCGATTAAAAGATATGGTCAGAAAATCTTGTAATATCAGAGAACCAGATGATTGATAATTTTTAGGGTTCCGTACCCAAAGGGTAAAACGGGACCCTATTACTAAGACTCCGCTGTCCGTCCGTCTGTCTGTCTGTCCGTCTGTCATCACCATCAGGCTGTATCTCATGAACCGTGATAGTTAGTTTGAAATTATCACAGATGATGTATTTCTGTTGCCGCTATAACAACAAATACTAAAAAACAGAATAAAATAAATATTTTAGGGGGCCATACAACAAACGTAATTAGTTTGCCGTTTTTATAGATACGATGATGGTACGGAACCCTTCGTGCGCGAGTCCGACTCGCACTTGGCCGGCTTTTTTTATAATTTTTATTGCAAGAAAATGATTTCAACCGAAAATAATTAGTAACTTTTCAACGAAATTCAAGTTACGCATCAGGCTATACTCGCTCTCTGCTTGCTTTTATGTCCTTGTAGTAAGGTTCATTTTTCTTTAGCTTTGTGGACTTAGATATATTGTATACAATAAAGTAGGTACTATAAAGATTCATTCAAACAAGAAGTTTCATTCGTTCATTCATAATTTGTTTTTTATACAACATGTTAGGACAAGCAGATGGGCCATAATTAAAAAAGTTATTGTGTCAAAATTATTTTAAAATAATTAATTGGAAATGAAATGTTAATCTTTTTTAAATACCTGATGTTAAGTAACCATAACCTTTAACAAAGCATTGCCTCGTAAAGTAAATAGTATTCGTTGTAAAGTTATATTTCAACAATTTAATCGATAAAACAAAGACAACACGACATAATCGTTACATAATCGATAAGAACCCGGTCCCACCACTACGTTACGTGACGTTGCGCAATTCTCGTCACCGCACGCATCGCAGGCGTCGCTCAATGCACTATGTCGCTGGCGAAGTTTGAACAACGGGCAATATATTAAATAAAATATAAATTTAGGTTGTCTGGTAGAAAAAAAATATTAAAATCAAAGACAAAAAGTATTTATTCAATTGAATCATAAGGAACACTTTGAAACGTTTTACGGCGTCGTAGGGCACGTTCCTATCGTGCGTGGCTTACGAGGCAATGCTTTGTTATAGGTGATGGTTACCACTTAACATCAGGTGGGCCATCTGCGTGTTCCATTAGCTAGTAGTATAAAAAAAAACTATTATTATTTTGTCTTCGCGGCTAAGTGTTGCCGCACACGGGCCTCCGGCCACAACCACAAAACGTTGCCACTGGCATATTTCCTGTAGTTTTCATACATTTTATATGGACTCGCCGCACACGGTTGACGCCGGTAGCCGCCACACGCTACAGATCGTCGCTGCTCGCTTCGTATAGAAATGATTTCTCCACGCTCTGTTGGTTACTAATCAAGGATTAACAGGCCGTTAAATCTAATCTTAGATGTCAAACGCGTACATTTTGACATTTTAACGGTCCTTTAAATCTTTGTTAATCTAACAGAGCATGGTGAAATCAGCTATTAGTCGGCTACGCGGTTTGCCCAAGTCTTTTCTGCGGATTAGGCCGTTTTCTTTTTTTTTTTTTTTTTTCGTTTACTTTTTTTTTTAAGCAAGTGAAATGTTCTTGAATAAACCTGACTCCGCCACTGGACTGTAGCTTTAAGTAGCGTTGCGCAACTCTCGTCACAGCACGCATCATGGCGTCTGCACTGACACTAACCAAGTGTTAACTGTAGACATTTTATTTAATTACTGGCTTTTATGTTTATAACTACAATGGTATACCCTAATCATAAAATCAATGAGCCTAATGAAGTTCTCTCATAAGATTGTGGTATATGTTTAGGAATAATAATTGTTTTCTTCCGATTGGCACTGATTTGGATCAGTAAAGCTATCTTTAGATCGTTGGCAGTCTGCAGATAGCTCAGCTGTCTCATGTGTATTTTGTAGATTTTTTTTATACAACTAGCTGAAGGAACAAGTAGATGGACCACCTGATGTTAAGTGGTAACCATCACCTATAACAAAGCATTACCTCGTAAGTCACGCACGATAGGAACGTACCCTACGATGCACTGCCCTGCGTTTATCAACTTGAAGCATACAGATGTTATGTAATTACACCGGCAACCACGATGTTCAAGCCGAAACACAGCGTTGCTGCTTGGCGGCAGAAATAGGCGTAGTGGTAGTACTTCCCCGGACGTGCCACACACAAAGAGCTCTACTACTCTTAAAAATAAATAAAATATTTGTAAATACTTGTATTTAAGATCTTGACTCGGTATTTGGTAATAAGAGATCTAGATAGTAGATAAGTAAAATAAAATCTACCGTGTTTTTGCTATTTTATTTGTAAATAAATTATATTAGTTTATCTGTAGGTAGGCATATAGGGCACATATGCTGGAGGGCAGTAAAGTTCTTTTTGTGATATGATTAATTAGGAAAATCTGTTATTGGCCTATTTTAAGATTACACACACCCAGCTATTGTATTATTGTATTTGCTGTTGATTTTCTATAATAATAAATAAATAAATATCTGTATACACAATGCTAGTTTACTTTGAGAATTATAAAAAAAGCATGCCTATGTGTTTGGTAAAAGGTTAATACAATTACTATTATTGTAATAATAATTGCTGTATTTTATCGCTCTGTTTATCGCTCCGCTCATTACCTCAGCACCTCACTTTATTGCATAAACATAGCCGTTATCAGTATTGATAAGGGGCCGTTGACCTCTGCACGCTTCCTCATACTACGAACCACGTGTTTCACCTTTTATTGATTTCATTTCTGACATTTTGTTCTCGTGAATATCCTTTCCTTATATATTTTTAATAGTAGAGCTCTTTGTGTGTGGCTCGTCCGGGAAGTACTACCACCACGCCTTTTTCTGCCGCCAAGCAGCAACGCTGTGTTTCGGTTTGAAGAGTGTGGTTGCCGGTGTAATTACAGGCACATGAGGCTTAACATCTGTATGCCTTGATGGACGCAGGGCAGTGCATCGCAGGGTACGTTCTTATCGTGCGTGACTTTCGAGGCAATGCTTTGTTATAGGTGATGGTTACCACTTAACATCAGGCCATCTGCTTGTTCCATCAGCAAGTTAAATAAAAAAAAGCGCTATCCCACTAATATTATAAACGCGAAGTTTGTAAGCAAGGATGGATGGATGGATGTTTGTTACTCTTTCACGCAAAAACTACTGAATGGATTTTAATGAAACTTTACAATAATATAGCTTATACATCAGAATAACACATAGGCTATAATTTATAAAGATATCCTGCGCAGACGAAGTAGCGGGCACCAGTTTGTTGTTAAATAAAAATATGATACTGCCAGGAATACCAGGCGATCATGGCCACATAAGAGGTTACTTATAAAGATTACTTACCATCACGACTCATCCCCAGCTTTAAGCACTTCTGCAGCCTGCAGTACTGGCATCTGTTCCGGTTCACGCGGTCCACCACACACTGTTTGTTCCGCGGGCATTGGTAGTTCACAACTGGAAGGAAGGATTGCGTTAATAACGTTGAAACTTACAGTTTAGGAAATGGGGTAGGGGGCGCCACTTTCTACAAGGTGTTCCAATACTTGTACTTAAAACTTCTGGGGGCTAAAGTACCAATCAATATGAATAACTTTTTCGAAGGAACCAACACTGTGAACGCGAAAAAAAACAGCTGTTTCATACAAAAGTTCAATACCTGGCTAAAATGTATGAAACAGCTGTTTTTTTTTTCGCGTTCACAATGTTGGTTCCTTAGAAAAAGTTTCGACAAGCGCTGGTCTGCCCCTAGGTCTTCGAGCATTCCTTGGCCACAATTCTGTAGCTTCTGTAATATTGTATTTATATTTTGTAAAATTATTATTTCAGCGATAAATAAAGTCTTTGTAATGAGTAAAGCGAAATTTACTAACGCTAAATTTATAAAGGAGTAAAAATACGCACCATAGTTGGTTGCCACCATTTTTGGGTGATGATTACTCATCTGCGTTTATTGAAAGAGGGTATGATTCCGTAACCCGAATATCTTCATTATGTGTGTGATGTTAAACCCTCCTTAGATTTTTTATAATTATACTTTTGCAATAAAAACTAGACCTTGTCTGCAGTATCTGCCTTGTACCTGGGTTACACAGTCAATTTAAATACCATATTGATAAATTCCTTAAAACAACGCGAAAAATAGAATTCAAATCCGTATAGACATAAACTTGATTACTAAATTCGATTGGCACAACACTGGAGCTTCAATATTGTATTATATTACACTAGCGACCCGCCCCGGCTTCGCATGGTTGTTGTAGGTTATCCCTAAGAGATAGCCATATACCATCGCGGACTTTTTTGTAGACCTTTTTAAGGTGTACAATACTGTAGTACATTATTTTGATCTATACCGTAGGGTTCAGCCAGCGTTTGCAATGTAAGCGCGTTTGTTTACGACATCACATTAGAAACCTCTAAAATTATCAGTGTTTCTCTACTATATTATGCATGTATATAAACCTTCCTCTTGAATCACTTTATCTATTAAAAAAACCGCATCAAAATCCGTTGCGTAGTTTTAAAGATTTAAGCATACATAGGGATATAGGGACAGAGAAAGCGACTTTGTTTTATACTATGAATGTAGTGATTGTAACCAGGATCATACAAAAGAACGGTAGGAACCAAGCCGTAAGTTTGTTGCCTGTTCTTCTAGGCTTTGATCGCGTGGAACTGGCACCTAGAGCCACCTAGCTTTAAGACGTTTCAAAGTGATCCTTGTGATTTTATTGAACAAATACCTTTTGACTTTGACTTGATTTAGCTTATAGTTCATTTCGCATTTATAAAACCCTTACTGATTTGAAAATTGAAAACATCAGTGCAAAATTACATCCACCCTCGCCAGGTTTCGAACCAGCAAGATCTGGAATGCAAATCGGGGTGGTTCCGACTGCGCCACCTCAGCTCAAGGACAAGCGTCCAAAATTATTAATCTATGGATAAAGATGCCGACCTGTGCTCTGTGACCGCCTGAAGAATCCCTTGCATCCTTCGCAGGTGATGACGCCGTAGTGGACGCCTGATGACTTGTCGCCGCATACTTTGCATGGTATTATCTCAATTTGGGCTGTAACAAAAGAAAATTAAGTTAATATACGGAGAAACACTATATTTTAGGCCTTTTAAGCCATTCCAGTAAATAAAGCAGAGGCTCTCAAACTTGTTTTGTCTACCTCCCACTTTAAGAATATATTTTTTTATTTAATTATTTAAAAATAAAATAAAATTAAAAATAAAAATAAAATAATAAAAATCTTTATAAAATATACATAATAGATATTACATTAAATAGCACTAAGAAAACCACTAAGGTTTGTAAAAGTAATGCTACTAGAGTCTTATGTCAATAGCTTCTAAAATTATTTTCTATCGCCTCCCAGAAATTTTACCTTTACCACCACGTCTCAATCTTTCTATGAAATAATCGACGTGGTGCCGTTGACCGTTGAAAGTTGAATTTTTTGAAGAATTTTATATTAGAATAATATAAATCAGCCATCGATTTTTTAAGCCACTTCAACGCGCCCTTGTTTCCTTGGGGCCCTAACGCCCCCTATAGACCTCTAGCGTCCGCATATTTAAATAAATAAAAAAATTAAAGAGATCTTTCAAACAATTTTGTAGTGATTTGATAAAAAATAAAATAAATATTGAATAAACACGAGTACAATATTGGTGGACATTCCACACAGCACTATCTAGCCACAATTAACTTTGGGAACTAGATAGCTGATATGTATCCTTTTTTCTATAAATAAATACATAGAATAAAGAAAGAAAAGGCGTTTATTTATATAAACTGTACACGACAAGGTACAAGACAGCTGTACAGGACATTAAAAAGGATAAAAAAACTATTCTAATTAGAATAATAGAAAAAAAAACTATTCTTTCTAGAATATTTTTTTACTACGTAGGTAGGTACGTTGAAATGAGACGTAAGTAGGTACAGAAAAAAAAAAGGTGTAAAAATTGTGTGTGTGTGTGTGTGTGCGTGTCACGTCTACGCAATAGCATGTGGAATGCTGCCATGTACGGTATGCTTCGATATTGTTGATCGAAGACGGTCTGTTTAAAAGCCCTGTGCTCAGCATCAGCTGAGAACGAATTCTCAGCGCTGGTTTCCAAAGTTACATACTTTAATTAGACACCGTTTCAATGTTAGTTGTAAGCTAGTGGAGCCCTCAGCGAGCGTTATAAAACCCACCATTAGTATTCCTAATCCTTCCATCTAAATTCACTTACGTAGCCAGTAAGGATAACAAATTACACAATTGTCATTTTATACGTGACAGGCGCCATTTTCGGTTCCAGGGCGTTCAACCCCGCAAGGTCGCTGGGCGGCCAACGGCGCTAGTGTGCGTGTCCCGTCGGTGACTGCGCGCGTGTGCGTGTGTCACAGCTTATCTAACAGCGGGCACGGAATACTGATAGGCAGTAGTTCGATTTCAAATAAACTTCCGAAACAAGTGACGTAGTGAAATCCGGTCCTGCACCGATGGAAATTAATAAAAATATATATATGCGTAATGCGTTTGCGGTTGGGAGCATTATTAATGTTGTTAAATAACGTTGAAGGAAAACATAGTTAGACTGCCAGTCTTTAGTATTTGGGCGATGGGCTTGCAACATGTCATGTATGAAATACCTCAAGTACTTCGTACTAAGAGATCAAGTATATCTACCGTGACTGGGAATCAAAGTCGTGAAGCTGTTTCTTTTTCTACTTTAGCAATCTCTATAAACATTTTATAATTTAAGGTCGAATGCAGCGATAATGACCGCTGAGCCCTCTGACTGACAACATTGAAAAAACACGTCCTCGTCTAACTACTGCTTTAGCAAATATACTGTGCAGCGGGTGTGTTCCTGTCACAGACAAACTACGGTGTCCGTAGTTTGTATGCGGCTGCACAGATTATGTGGTAGTTACAAGGCTTTCTCAAATGGAAGTCTAGTGCTTCGTAGACTTGTAACGGTTATCTTGGAAGTGTTAAATGGATAGGCACGGCCTCTTAAAGAGCTGTGGTAAGTAGAATCCAGATAAAA
This sequence comes from Chloroclysta siterata, assembly GCA_932294275.1. Taxonomy (NCBI): domain Eukaryota; kingdom Metazoa; phylum Arthropoda; class Insecta; order Lepidoptera; family Geometridae; genus Chloroclysta; species Chloroclysta siterata. The sequence continues at coordinate 19,823,748 of OW028596.1, read as the reverse complement.
CCAATCTATGTAATGTTCCATGTAGAATTCGTTGGTTACTGGCTGATATGTATTGCCGCCATCGTGCATCAACCAATCACAACGAATTCGACATTTAAATTTTTGAACAGAGCATTGTTCAACCTTCTTCTGCTCCATGTAGACTTATTCGTTGGTTACTGGCTGATATGCGATACTGCCATCACGCATCGGCCAATCACAACAAATTCGACATTTGAATTTTTGAAGGAGCATTGTTCAACCTTCTTGTTGTTGTGACCACTTTCTTTCGCAACTGTGTGGTGAAGGATTTTATGTGCGCCTCAAAGAGCCTTTCGAGAACTTGACACATTTTTTTAAATTTTTTAGTTTCTACCACTTCATTGGCTATTCAGTATTCGCGTTTTTTTTTTATTGTTTAATAGCTAGACGCAATAAATATACTGAATACTGAATACTGAAATATGTACTTACTGCTAATATTGCAAAAAATATAATCAAAGTCTTGATTCCCACTAGGTAGGTATTTTAGTTTCGTGGTTAGGCAGCAGGTGTAAGATTATATAATAAAGTTGTTTATCGAAATACGTCAGCAAATGAAAATAACTACGACTATACGCAACGAAAATATGAATAATGGATATTTGGTTCGTTTCTAATGCGAATCTAACGAGTATATCTATCAAAATTGTAATTAATTAAAGAAAATGTAATAATTACAAATATTTTCATCATGATACGTTTCCTTTATCTTCTTCGAAATTTATAAGTAATAAATAAATAAATAAATATTGGTGGACTTTCCACGCAGCGCTATCTAGCCCCAAACTAAGCCAAAGCTTGTGATATGGGAACCAGATAGCTGATATGCTACTTATATACTGTGTTTGTGTACATAATTATAATATTATATAACACCCAGACAGAGAGCAAACATCTATGTTCATCACACAAATGTTTGTTCTCGGTGGGGATCGAACCCACGGCCTACGGGCCCTACGGCACAGAAGGCCGAGCTACTACCAACTAGCTGTGAAGGCTGTACTAGTTGGTAATAGTAGAGCCCTTTGTGTGTGGCTCGTCCGGGGAAGTACTACCACCATGCCAATTTCTGCCGACAAGCAGCGTAGCTATTATTGAAGGGTGTGGTTGCTGGTGAAATTACAGGCACATGAGGCTTAACGTTTGTATGCCCCAAGTTGATGGACGCAGGCCAGTGCATCGTAGAGCACGTTCCTATCGTGCGTGACTTGTTATAGGTGATGGTTACCACTTAGCATCAGGCCATTTGCTTGTTCGATCAGCAAGTAGAAATAAAATTCTAGAAGAACATAGTTTTGTTCAAAATTCGAAATTGAAATTCGAAATTCGAATATGGGAGACCTCACACACACATTGAAAACAAAAAAAAACTCTCATTCCAATTTCAAAATCCCAACAGGAATCTCACAAGAACCTGGCATACGCGTTGCACCAGCTGATCGTGACGTCACAGTTCACCGACCCCGACCATAACAACTGCTATTTATTCCATGCCTAGCGGCTACTGACAGCTATTATACTGTGGTGAGCTTAGAATTGTACCACGTCGGATGACGTCACGGATCTCTTTCGGAATGCATGGTACCGTAATTTTACGCGGATGGGTAAGTTATTTAGGGTTTGACCCTAAATAAATTACTGTATGCTTCCTATTTTTACTTTCGACGCCAAATTTGTGACGTAACTGATGAATAATGTTTTTATGCGTTATTTTAAGTAGAATTAAGTTTATTCTTTTTGAACTTGAGTTTAGTTCATCAAGAATAAACTCAATTCTACATTAAATAGGTACATCGTGAGGATCGGAGGAAGATGGTGGATGGAGAGAGGCCTCAAGTTTCTACCAAAGAGCCCTGGTTTTTATAATACTTTTTGCAATATAAAAATATAGTTTTTTCGTTATTTTTCAAACACTTCGAAATAATACCTATCTATAATAATTTATGCCAAAATTCTTAGACATCCAGCTTCAAAGATCCTATGTAGAGTACCTCTCTCTACCTACTAGATATTTTTATATATTTGTCATGCTGAACAACTTTAGCTAGACGTTTTATATATAAATACTCCTTATCTAGTTCAAACAAAATAATGTAATTATGAAATACCTACCTTTCTTCGTAATATAATTTTTCTTTCTCTCCACACCGTGGAAGGTATTTTAATAGCTGTACGTACAGGCATGCTGGTATTTGAGATATCCAGCTAAACAGAATTTGTCATGACATTATTATCCTTACAGTTATTATAAGTCGTTATTTCAATAGAATATTTACGTTTGCGATTTAAAAAAAAAAGTTTTTTTTTTTTGTTTGCATAAAAAATAGTAGGTTATTGTTATGCCTAATTTGTCATTTAATCCCTAACACACCCACCTACGTCACAGGTCAATGACCGCACGAGCCTTCGTGAGCCTCGAAACAGGCCTTCCAAATTCGAATTTTAATCTAACGGCTCTACGTCAGAGTTGAACGACCGCAGTTGTCCGAACCGACAAAACAAAGATGCTTTACCATCCTTACATCACCACTAGTTTCTATTACAATAGCATAGAGTTTAATTTTGTGTGCCAATTAGCGTTTTTACAGCAGGTCGTATGTTTGCGTGTTTACAAGAGTTCGAAATACGAATGAGAATGATCCTCAAAATAGTTTTATTGGTACGAAATAAAAGTTTTTTCGTTCTGTTATTTTATACCTATCACTGTTCTAAGTTTATCTTTTATGAAATTAATTATCAAATTGCCTATACTATAATACCTACCTATAATTTCATAAATTAAAAAACAGTACAACGGTAAGTAAGATAGTTTTCTACATCGAAAATAAACTGCGTTTTTACTTACAAAGGAACTGATAATGATACTTATTACCTATTACCATATCTATTAATACGAAAAATATAATGCTACATTACCTACCTACCAACGTACTTTTACGAGTATATAGGTACCAAGGTAATTATACATATATTATTCACATTAGTAGTAGTAGTATGTATTTATTCATATATTAGAATGTAGTATGTATGTAATTTTATTTATTTTTTGTATGTTTAGCTAGTTTATGTAGGTACATAATTATGTTGTTTTATAATTTTTATTATTTTACCATGTTATTTTTATGGTGCACCCAAACCAACCATCTTATTATAGGCTCCTCTCCATCCAAAGGTTGTCTGGAAGAGATCGCTTTTTAGCGATAAGACCGCCCATTGTACATATCTATAGTTGTAATTATTTGTTTCTTATTTTTTTCGTTTGTAAGGTGTACAATAAAGCATTTTCATTCATTCATTCATTCATTCATTCATTCATTCACATTAGATTAGATAAGTTAGCGTGTTAGGGGCATGTCATGCGAAGGGAAGAATGTCGTGAAAAGAGTGTTAGTAATGAATGTGGATGGATATAGGAGTAGAGGAAGGCCAAAGAAAAGATGGATGGACTGTGTGAAAGATGACATGAGTAAGAAAGGAGTGACGACTGAGATGACGGATGGTAGAGGGAAGTGGAGAGAACAGACCTGTTGTGCCGACCCCACATGAAGGGGGATAAGGGCAGGAAGATGATGATTCACATTAGATTGATCATGATCATACAAAAAAAGTTTAATCAAGCAAAGGTTTTTTTTTCTTTTATAACATGAAGATGACTTATCTGATGTTAATTGGAAACCATCACCTCAAACAAAACATTGCCTCACAAGTCACGCACGATGGGAACGTGCACTACGATGCACTGCCCTGCATCCATCAACTTGAGGCATAAAGATATTAAGCCTCATGTGGCTGTAATTACACCGGCAACCGCACTCTTCAAACCGAAACACAGCGTCGCTGCTTGGCGGCAGAAAAAAGCGTGGTGGTAGTACTTCCCCGGACGAGCCACACACAAAGAGCTCTTCTACTCTTATTAAGTACTTAATTAGTATTTAACTAACCATTTACCCGAATTAACCAGATTCGAATGTTTCAGTTAGTTTTTTTTTTTTTAAATAAAGAACAGCAAAGCCCTTGTTTACATTTATTTTGATTTTGAGATCGGAATTAGATTTGGCTGAGAATCAGCTATTGGGGTCATTGAACTAAAATGAGTACCTGTTGTCCAATTATTTACAAAATCGTGTGATAAAAGCTTTGTTTTTTTATATTTTATAAGAATCGAAAGTAGTTATAACACAAAAACAGATCTAATAAATAATAAATATAAATATCGGTGGACATTCCACACAGCACTATCTCGCCCCAAACTAAGCCAAAGCTTGTGATATGGGAACCAGATAGCTGATATAATACATATATACTTTTTTTTGTAAATACATACTTACTTATAATATTATATAACACCCAGACAGGGAACAAACATCAATGTTCATCACCACACAAATGTTTGTTCTGTGTGGGGATCGAACCCACGGCCTACGACGCAGAAGGCAGAGCTACTACCAACTGAGCTGTGAAGGCTGTCAGTATAATAGGTATCACAGCTAAGTCGGTAGTAACTCTGCCTTCTGCGCCGTAGGCCGTGGGTTCGAACCCCACCGAGAACAAACATTTGTGTGATGAACATAGATGTTTGTTCTCCGTCTGGGTGTTATATAATACATGTATAAGCTGTGGCGTAGCTAGGTGGATAAGATCCCCGGTGCATAGAGAAAGAATCGGGCCCTCACCCCCTCTTTCCACATAGCTTGAACTTATATTGGCCTTTAAAATAAATCAATAAAAAAATTGTGAGCAGCTCAACGTTTTCTAGCTTCGGGAGCTGGCTGACCCTCTCTATTCAAAGCTTAGGGTTAGAGGGCCGCCTGAGCTCCGGGGCCTGGTGCACTGCACCACCTGGCCCTACGATAGCTACGCCACTATGTATAAGCGCCTATGTATTTCCAAAAAAAAATATATAGAAGTATTCAATGTGATATAATAATTCATTTTTTTTTGTTTTTAGCTACTTGGTTCCTATAATACCGACAAGCTTTACTTAGTTTGGGCCGAGCGTATTCTCTTATCTGTGGCCGAGCTAAATAGTGCTGTATGGAAAATCCTTTTTTTTTTTAATTTATTTTAAGGGCTTTGTCGCTGGGCGACCACACTGCCCTATAATAAAACATAAAAAAAAATACATCTCGTATCAAAACTGAATCTACCTTATTAACCCTAATTCTACCAACCTATATAACATCTTGGCTTACACGGGAAAATCCTTGCCTACCCATATTTGTAAATTTGACAATGACATGTATAATTCGGCTGACATACATAATTTGACATTGAAAACAAAATTGAAATTATGTCAAACTCCTCACGACACTGAGGTCATGATAAAACAGATCGAGGTCAGCGACCTGTGACGTCAGAGCGCGTCATAAGATTACGTATGAATTCAGATAAACGATAAAGAAATGACCGATTGCTGAAGTCATTGACTTGCAAGTGTAATAATTTCACATCCATTTATACCAATTATTACGACTGTCTGTTGCGTAAGTCGAGGAATTTATTTAGATGAATTTGATATAGGTGTAGGTTACCACTTAACATCATGTGGGCCATCTGCTTATTCCACCAGTTAGTTATATAAAAAAAAACAAGGATCACTTTAAAAGGTCTTAAAGCAAGGTGAATTTAGGTGCCAGTTTCACGCGACCAAAGCCTAGAAGAACAGGCAACAAACTTACGGCTTGGTTCCTAGTTCCTACCGTTCTTTTGTATGATCATTTTTACAATATAATGTAACTAACTGGTGCCCACAACTTCGTCTGCGCAGGATTAGTATTTCGAGTAGCTTATATTAGCGTGGCGTAGTACATATGTGTAACTCTAGCGGTTTTGGCAGCGCACGCCACAATAGCTCGCAGATGGTAAATTTTCTACTACTTACTTGACACTTATCGTCGTATTTTGGACAATTCACACAATATCTTTATAAATTGTAGCCTATGTGTTATTCTGATGTATAAGCTATATTATCGTAAAGTTTCATTCAAATCCATTCAATAGTTTTTACGTGAATGAGTATCAAACATCCATCCCATCCATCCATCCATTCATCCATACTTACAAACTTTCGCGTTTATAATATTAGTAGGATAGGACTTAAGTAGCAATACAAATAATTTTGATCTTCCTAGAGTTCATTTGTATGATCCTTCTTAAAATTGTGGTTAATTATTTTTTTAGTTTTTGTAATGAGTTGGAGCCTCGTTCAATCCTACGGCACGTTCCTATCGACCGTGACTTGCGAAGCAAGGGTTTGTTATAGGTGATGGTAACCACTTAAAATCAGGTGGGCCATCTGCTGGACATATCGGCAAGTGGTAAAAAAACTTTTTAATTCGACTTGGTTTGAGGCACACTTAAATTTACCTTTATTTGACTAGAAAAAGGCTTGGAAGAGAGGTCGTTGACATAAAAAATCAGTTCAAAGAATTACCTACAAATGTATGACGAATCAAATTATTTAAAACATGATTCATTAGTTTATTAAACTATGACGCTGACATTTAGTTTTTTTATTTTACATAAATTTACAAAACGTATTTTTTTTTACATATTCCTTTCTAATACCAAAATGGTATTTTGTCAGGAACAGAAAATTAATGACGACCAAACAAATACCATTGGTATTAGTTTTTGGTATTAGATAGGAATACATCTTTTTTATAAATAATTTTTCGAGGACTTTGTAGTAGTTTGTTTGAGAAGTTTGTGTCCTCGAAAAATACAACGGGAGTGGTGCAAAGTTTTTAATAAATCCAATAGCTCTCTCAGTTTCAAAACCTTAAAACACTCGGAATAAATGGACACAATTTCATCAGCTCAATTTCAAAACCAAGAGATCGTCAGACTTCAAAGCCCCGAAAATAGCTCAAGAAAGTAAAGACCACTTTTATAAAGCCACTTACGGTACTCACTCATGTTATAGTAATAAGATCTACTGTCAACACTTAAGTTTTAACAATCAATGAACAATAGCTGAGTGTTGAAAAATTTAGTAGCTTATGAAATGTGTTAAATAAATAATATAATGTTAATTTAAATAATTTGACGGCTTCTGTATGGAGGACAGATGTAAGTAGAGTAGGTTCGATTCACGTGGCGAGACAATGGTTGAACAATTTGCAAATTGTTCAACCATTGCTCTGGGTCTGGGTGTGGCTTATAGGGTTTATTTTTGATGGATCAAGCACATTGCCCAACTGATGTTAAGTGGTAACCAACACCCATAACAGCATTACACCGGCAACCACACTCTTCGAACCGAAACACAGCGTTGCTGCTTGGCGGCAGAAAAAGGCGTGGTGGTAGTACTTCCCCGGACGAGCCACACACAAAGAGCTCTACTACTCTTACAAGTACTGGAAACAGTAACAGTTGCTAAAGGGAACAAACCAAAACGTCATCTGTGCCTATGCCTTTTTTTTTTTTGTTTTTTTTTTTCAAATCGAGCAGTTAGTATTTATATTTCTGAAGTATGACCTAAAGAATCATCAAAATCAACTCATACGGAGGAGGAATTGAGAACCTCTCCGTTTTCACGTAGGTTAAAATGAACCGTTAGTAGGTTCATACTCGTAAAACCAAAAGGCTCCCACCCACCTGTCAATTATCGCCCCAAAAGTACCCGAGCTGGGGTGACATGTAGCTTGTCACTCAATTAGACACCTAAAATAAAAGTGACAACCGCGTGACGTCATTGTGGCGTCACGGGTCAGTGACCGCTGGCGTCACCCGCGGAAAATTCGAGTGTTTTCGAAAGGTATAACACTTAATGTTTTTTTGTTAAAGAAATAGTCCCCAGGCACGGTAGATAAAACTTTAGATCTTTAAGTACCAAGTGCCAACGCCCTTCCACCCAATAGATACCTAGATGCTATTGTAAAAATCGCGCTTCATTGCATGAAGAGGGCTTAAAATCATATTTCTAGTCGTATTTCCAACAGTGGACTGCTACAGCCCAGAAGACCAGCGTATATCAACATGTGGTACCATAACATGCTGTCAAAATAAGACTTTACAAAAAGACTTGATTCCAGCGCCAAAAAAAACATATGCTGAGCTATAGGCTTCTTAGCACCACTCAAGAGTCCCTAGAATAAAGACCGTTGGTACAGCAGTAAACGTCTTATAAATAAATATAAGTCTTAAATCAGTTTCCATTATTTATTAATAAGAGGATATACACTCTCATAACATTTCGTCTCTTAAAAAAGTACCACGAACCCGATAAAAAGACATAGATAATGTGATAGTGTACCATACCAACTGAGCTGAATGCCTAGAGAAAGGTGAACGAATCCTCAAATTAGTGCAACCTTGAACCCAGTTTGTACCAATTTACTGATAAAAATGTAACATGATATGACTCAGAAACTCCCAAATTACACTTACGACATTTTTACATGACCGGTTGTAACAGTTTAAGCATTAATTTGAATGTAATCCTAAATTTCGTGCAAAATTTAATGTTTTAATTGCCTTTGACTATACTTTTAAGACAGCTTCAAGAATCAAGAGATTTGAAAGGAAATCTACCGTGCCTGTGCTATATAAAATATGCTAATATACTATCAAATATGCTGCAATATTGCCTAATTTGTGTAATTTACTTGTTACTATGCCGTTCATGCTTAGTACACATTTTTGACATAACTGTAGGTAACTATTCGAACCCTTTTAAATAAAGAATGTGTTAATAACGGAAATACAGTAGTGTCATCAAAAACAAAGGAACAACAGTAAAGAGGCATAACAAAAATGCCGCGTTATGTCAAAGTGCAAAGGCGAGTGCATTCACCCCTTAAATGTTACACGTGCTTACTAGCCTTAACAATAAAACGTCATAGGCCCACTCAACTCCAAACGAAATTACACTGTCTCTCAAAGAGATTAGAATGTTATTTGAATAGCAAGATTACACATTCTTTTTTCAAATATCGTTTTCAATTGCAGTTAGTTCTCGCCCAATTGATATTAAATCTTATTGTTATTACCGTAGAGTAAAAGTTCGGTTTTGTCGTAATCGCGATCATGTTGTCATTTTAGCCTAGATTTTTGTACAATTAACACGAATAAAGGACAAAGAAAAACTAAGTTAATTGCGGAAAATATAATGTAGGGCACAAACATTTAAATGTAATTTGGAACACAGATAATAGAGGCCTTTTGTGTTTAGGTCGTTTTACTAATTTAGCGAAAAATTTATTGTACCTGAGTGCAACCTAACATTGAAAATCGAAGTTGCTGTGTAGCAATTTCAACGGCCAATCTTTGTGTGATGTGATGAATGTAGAAGTTCCAATGTCTGGATCCTATACTGCATTTCATGCATGATTTTACCAAAAAGTACCTATTAAAGTTTTTGATGGATATGTCGTTCCCATAGTATGAATTAAGTGATTGTACTGAATAAAGACCGTTTTGATTTTGATTTTTGGATCCACAAGAGATGCTCCTAAAGCCTCAGAAGCTGTACAACATGTTATAATACAAGGAAATTAGTGAACTAAAAATCAAGTTTTAGGTCAACGGATGATGATAAATTAATTACAAAGAATGTCAATTATGTATGTCAAATCTGACGTATGCAAGTTCAGAGGAAAAGACGCTAGTGTCACTCAAGGATAACCCACAGATTATAAATTTTGAGAAAAAGCACGAGGAAGGAACGCGATGTTCGGTTCTTACCCACACTTCTAAAACCAAGATGGAAGAGCCCTTAGATAACTTTTTTTATTTTTGATTTAACTAGCTGATGGAACAAGCAGATGGCCCAATTGATGTTAGGAGGTAACCATCACCTATTGAAAGCATTACCTCGTAAGTCACGCGCGATAGGAACGTGCCGTACGATGCACTGTCCTGCGTCCATCAACCTGAGGCATACAGATGTTAAGCCTCATGTGCCTGTAATCACACCGGCAACCACACTCTTCAAACCGAAACACAGCAACGCTGCTTGGCGGCAGAGAAAGGCGTGGTGGTAGTACTTCCCCGGACGAGCCCTTCACAAAGAGCTCTACCTACTACTCTTTCGAAAGTACTATTAACACAAAAAGAAGAAGTACAATCAAATACATACTCGAAGTTTTAGCATGACTACCGACATTTCAGCTTAGTTTTATAACACTAAGCGTATGACCTTGGAATTTCAGCACTACCCTGAAAATATAGATGAGGTGAAGGGGTAGCGGTGGTTGGGGGTGGTTAGACCCACCCTTGTCCGATAATCTATACCACAGAGAATTCAGAACAAAAGAGCGTAGCCCGGTAACGCTGTCGGCAATCGTCATACGATTATACCAGAATTATAATTCGTCGCTTCATTCTTCAGTTATAAACATGGTAGTATCCTCTTTTATGCTACTGCAACCTTAACAAAAAAAATAATGAATAAAGCGTACTCATATAATATCGATCGAACTTCACTTTGCAAGTTCGTTTGATCATATATTTTAGACCAAACGAAAAAAAAACAAAATAAATTGAACAAAAGAAAGGCTGCGTTGCTAAATACATCTCGCTCATTTTTAGGGTTCCGTACCCAAAGAGTAAAACGAGACCCTATGACTAAGACTCCGCTGTCCGTCCGTCTGTCTGTCTATCACCAGGCTGTATATCATAGTTAGACAGCTGAAATTTTCACAGATGATGTATTTCTGTTGCCGCTATAACAACAAATACAAAAAATAATAATAAAATAAATATTAAAGGGGGCTCCCATACAAGAAACGTGATTTTTTTGCCGTTTTTATAGATAATGGTACGGAACCATTCGTGCGCGAGTCCGACTCGCACTTGGCCGGTTTTATTTTTATTTACATAAAAAGTGATGTAATCGTTGTTATGTATCGTTTTAGAAACAATATAAAACATTTGTATTTGATTTTATATTCACATCAGTTTCGGGGGAATTCGGCAAAAGTCGTTTTTTCTACAAAACATCACCGAAAGCCGTTACATGGGAAGGTTTCTTCCGAGATCTCTCACAAATTGTCACTGAGCTGATGGCATAGAGAATCGATACTGCTATACATAGAATGGCGATTTTTGGGCACACATAACACGCATAAAAACAGTGTCCTAAGTTTTTTTTTTTACGTTTTCTGTACCGTCAGGCCGGATTTTGTATGGAGTCTCGATCTATCGGACGTGCTGAGAACTTATTGAATTATTAAACGGGTATTTAACGCGTTTACCTTTATTATTTTCCCGAAGTTTCGGCTATTTTTGTCCGCGACCACGGCTATTATGATCGCGAGAGTTTAAAAAATACTAGTGCTGAGACCTCTCTGGCTCTATACAAAATCCAGGCACGCAATACGGAAAACCACATTACCAAAAAAAAGCTCTTGACCTGACGTTCCAGTACAGTACAGTAGTCTCACCGCAACTAATCGGATGTCAAGTCACTTGCTATCTCTATCTTATTCGATGCAATAGCTGAAATGGCGAGTGACTTGACATCCGATTAGTTTTGATCGAGCTTTCAGAAACAGGCGCAGGCGGTGAGATTTGTTTTTGTTTTATTGTCACGTATTGTCAGATTTTTGTATGGAGCATGCCCGATAGAGGCGCTCAACAAGTCTCCATACAAAAACGGTCTGAACGAAATACAAAACTCAGACTCGAGTTACAGTACATTTTTTTATGCAACTAGCTGATGAAACAAGCAGAAGGGCCACCGGATATTAAGTAGTAACCATCCAACAAAGCATTGCCTCGTAAGTCACGCACGATAGGAACGTGCCCTACGATGCACTGCCCCGCGTCCATCAACTTGAGGCATACATATGTTATGCCTCATGTGCCCTGTAATTACACCGGCAACCACACTCTTCAAACCGAAACACAGCAACGCTGCTTGGCGGCAGAAAAAGGCGTGGTGGTAGTACTTCCCGGACGAACCCTTCACAAAGAGCTCTACTACTCTTTAAACCTACCACCTACCTACAAAGAACATGATCATAGACAACAGTCTTCGCAACATGGCCGCATACTCGCTCAATTACCAAATCCGTAAATAGAAAGTACTAACTTATGATAAAATATTCATTAGACGATAAAAACAAAATTATAGAAGAGAACTGTTCAAATACGTAATGACTTTGTATGTAAATGCAAATAGAGTTGTTGGCTGCTAAATAAAAGATAGGTACTGCTGTTGGTATAGTCCTGTTGAGCCAGTTTATTTAACTAATACGATTTTATTTATAAGAGAGTTTTAGTCGAAGTTTTTAGTCCAACTTAACATTTTGACGGATATAAAATCACTGATCTGAATGTGATTGCACACCACTTGCGGTTGATGGCGATATTTCAAAAATGAGTCCAGTGTTTTTATATCTTTCAAAATTTTAAAATGTGCGAGCGAGAGGTACATTAGCTCTTGTCATCGCCTTAAGGCGAAGACAAGAGCTAATGTGACTCTCGCTCGCCCGTTTCGACATTTTGAAAGATATAAAATCACTAAACTCATTTTCGAAAAATCGCAATCAACCATTTTGTGTGGAATCACATTGCACACAGTTTAGTAAAAATTTCATTTTGATCGATACATGTTTTCCTACACAAAAGTTTGCTTTACTAGTTTTCGTACATAAACAAACTTTTAAGTAGGAAAACTTGTATCGATCAAAATGAAATTTAAATTTTTTGAATTTTAATACAACAGACATGATTTTTTTGCCGCTTTTATAGATAATGGTACGGAACCCTTCGTGCGCGGGTCCGACTCGCACTTGGCCGGTTTTATTTATTATATCCTTAAAGTTATTATCAGAGTGAGATTTGATTGAACACACGACCTTCCCCTTGATACGTGGCTGCGGTAACCATCTGCGCCATCGGAGTCTAATCACACGGCGAATAACTCGTAGGGATATGTTAGTACGGTACTATGTGACTTTTTAAGAGTAGTAGAGCTCTTTGTGTGTGGCTCGTCCGGGGAAGTACTACCACCACGCCTTTTTCTGCCGCCAAGCAGCAACGCTGTGTTTCCGGTGTGGTTGCCGGTGTAATTACAGGCATGAGGCTTAACATCTGTATGTCTCAAGTTGATGGACACAGGGCAGTGCATTGTAGGGCACGTTCCTATCGTGCGTGACTTGCGAGGCAATGCTTTGTTATAGGTGATGGTTACCACTTAACATCAGGTGGGCCATCTGCTTGTTCCATCAGCTAGTTGAATAAAAAAAAAGTCATATTATGAAGTCATCATCATAGTAAGAAGAAGCAGAGGTCCCTACGTATCCATTATTTGTTCCCAGGCTGAGGTGAGGACAACGTTTTACAAAAAATATACAATTATTCATAGATTATCATAGGTATCATAGTAGGTATGTATATAAATGAGAATGAGATAAGTAAAAATTACGTTTACGAAATTGTAGTACATATTGTTAAACAAAAATTTAGAAAGAGCGCAAATTCTCTATGACTCGACTCTACATTTGAAAATCGAATACGCTAATTTCACAGATCATAAAAGTAGGTCTGTTGTACAAGCTAGGGGTCATCTTTGAGTACCAAGTTAAGCCACCCAAGGCCTCATGGCTTGACAACTGGTAAAGCCAGGACCTACAGCTTAAAGTGCTACGTGGAAGCACTCAGATGTATATAACACTAGCTGTCATCTATCCAAATGGTGGATCGAATGTTTCAAGTTATGCCATGAGCGTTGCATGGATTCGTTTTCTGGCATTTTGGGAAGCAACATAGCTTTTTCATTTTAATTGTTTTTCTAGTGTTATTTTGAGTTGTGTTGTGTAATTTCGGTGATATTTTAACCAACATTACTTGAGGTCTTAGCACAAAGTGTAAGCATTTGAAATGAAAGCGTATTAGGTGATATCCTGATTTGACTGAAAATGTTTCGAATGTTTTGAAGAAAACCGCCAAAATTTTCTTAAAAACAAATGACGGCCGACTTGACTATGGACTGACTTGACTAAAAAGTATTCATTCAATACAAATCACTTGACACTGGCAAGATTGACAGGAGCCATAAATGGAGAGAAGAAGAGGGTTTCATGCATTGAAAGATCAACTACCTATCACATACCTACTCCTAGGTATTTATCCTATTAATGTATGCCTATATCTGCCGCCAAGCAGCGTTGCTGTGTTTCGGTTTGAAGGGTTGCCGGTGAATTTACAGGCACATGAGGCTTAACATCTGTATTCCTCAAGCTGATGGACGCTTCAAAGGGCACGTTGATACCGTGCGTTACTTTCGAGAAAGCTTTATTATAGGTGTTGGTTACCACTTAACATCAGGAGAGCCATATGACTTGCTGATGGAGCAAGTCGTATTAAAAACACCTCTTTCTCTTGTCGTGTCACTAGTTTCTTTCGAAACAGTGTGGTGATAGGATTTTAAGTGCGCCTCAAGAGGCTCCTTTCGAGCACTAGACATAATTACGTTATACCTAGAACATAAGCGAAAAAACACCTTATTCGTTTAAATATAACATACCTACGTAGTTCTTAATTACGTCAGTGGTTTAATGGTAGATAGTGTATCCTTTCATGCAGACTTAGATTAAGATTACCTCTGATAGAATTGGCAGCTTTCTTGTCCATGAACATCCCACTAATACCAGGTCCGAACATCCCATCACTACTCCCCGGCGGCGGCGACGTACTGTCCGCCACAGAGCCCGATATATCCATCCCCATCTGACCGTGCATCATCCTTTGCACGTCCGTATGGGGCTCCTGCTTCACCTGCTGCAGGTTCTGATGCAGGAGCGTGGAAGCAGACGAGTGCCCGCCATGCTGGTCGGGCGGCCACTGCGACCCAAACAACTCTTGAAACTGGCTGTTATTCATTTTTTTTTTCTTTTAGGTTACTTGCCAATGATTTTGCCACGCGAATCCTATTCGCATTGCGGCTTATCTAGTATCACTGATCCGGCGTTCGCTTTTTGAATTCGACTATGTCGGTAAGGCAGTTGTTCGAATCACCATAAATTTTGAACTATGGCACTCCCCGATTGTTTCTTCAACTTTGTTGATTTTTTTGTTTTTTTTTTTAACTGATAAATATGTTCAAGCCGAGCGGCGATGTAAGATTTCTTTTAGCGAAGTTAATTTCTGGTATTAACTTTTTGAAGAGCAGCAATTTTTTTGGCATTTTGTCTCCGTGGTTATTTTTTTTTCCTTGCTTTCGTCTTAAAACATTTTAATCTAAGGCACTGTTTATTTTTATTGTTATTATTCACTTGTTCCCTTTATACGGCAGTTTAGCTCTTAATAAAAAAATGCGAAACAAAATCTGTAAAGAGAAAAACAGAGCAGAAAGAAGAAGTTATTTGAAAAAGAAAAATTGTATTTAGGAAAACAAAATTTAAAATGCCAATTAGAATTTTGAAGCTATGGCTTTAGCTAACCGAACGCCGCTCAGATAACTAAAACCCTTATAGAATTACGTCGAGAACAAAATAATAATTTGATTTTTAAATGTTGTCATTCGCCACCACGTTCCTTTTTCAAAAGTATAAACATATCCGGTCACTATTTCCCAAAAAGGCACTATCACTTGTAAAACAAAATTGAAGCGTTCACCTCACTACTGTAAAAATTTGTACGTTAATTCTTTGTACTATAGGTTGTGCACAACTCGGTAAAGAGACGGCTACTGGCAAGCTCAAAGATGTTGACGCCAGTGCGGCCCGAACGTGACTGACGCATTGACGAATCTTCGGCCAGGCTCACGAAAAATTATATATTTTTTCATTCCGACCGAATAATCAACTTAGCTCATAGTGATAGTTCACTAGCCCCGGGGCGCGTTGCGGACCTATGAAAAATTTTCCTCCCCCCTCTAAACGAATGTTTAACGGAAAATTCTTTTGCGAATGCGAAACGCCAAATCCCAACCTCCCAAATCTTGAATTAAAAGTAGAAAAATGTAAGTAATTGTACGGTAATTAAGAAACAAAATTGTACTTCAGCGACTGCTCGGATCGCGGGTGCGTGTGTGCGTGCGTCGAAGGCGTGTACGGATGTAGCGGCGCGCGCACACAGACACACCGGCGTCACAGCGGGTCGTTGACCCGGGGACCCAAACAAAGTAGATTTCGGTGAATGCTGTTGAACTCTAGTTTTGAATGTGGAATCTCTGGGCGATGTTACGTTGCTTTTCCTGGCTGCCAATTTTTGGCAACGCACTATTCTAAACTCGAATCAATTGAAAACAAAATTACATTCTAAATTCAAAGTTCTCACAGCGTTCTTTTAAAAAGTTTGTTTTATTTTTAAAACCCGAATTCGAGGTCAAGTTTTGAGATTGCAATTTTATGAATAATTATTTTTACTTTCAATGTAATAAATTACTTACATTTTTAATATAAAATGTTTAATATAAACAAATGCGTTTAGCGAGTAGTAGAGTCGATGTTAACCGGTCACTGACCCCGGAAAATTGTGTTGTCAACCACAAATAAAGGCGGTAATTTTATTTATTAGTATTCTTTTATTTTATTCAGACAAACAAACAAGTGCGGTATAGTAGGTACCTGGCTTTCATATTATTATTGTTATTTTAATTATGTATTATTTTTAATTGCAGTTTTTCTGATTGAGAATGGCTTTTTTTTTACTATTTGGTACACTACACAGTGGTATGCCTACACAATTATATTTTAACATATTTTTTGTAAAAAAATATATTTTATCGTTCTATAAGAACATTACAGAAACTAGGTACCTATACTGGGTGTAATAAAATAAAACTACTCCCAAAATCCGAAACAGCGCATTTAGACCTAAAATCATAGCCTAAATGAAAATTATAAATAAAACGCGTAATAATAAATCAATTTTTGTCTGCTTTTTCTTGTTTTCTTCATAAATATCCAAAATACACAAATTTATGTAGTCGCTCAGCTGATAATCGTGATTGCGCAGTTTAAAAAAAAAAGTAAACACCAAAAACCTATTTTATCGTTTTAGAACATTAGTAGACATAGTCTGAATCTCTGAATAGAGTTTGTCATCGTGTAGAAAATATTATCAATTTTAGTAGAACAAAACTGTAGTCTATATTCTTCACCCACTGGTTGGACCTAGTTCATTCTGTGAGGTTACTAGGTATAACACTTTGCAAGCTTAGGTAAGAACAGAGATGTCATTGCCAAGCTGTCAAGGTGTCAATACCTACCCTAATGTGTAAATTTAGCGCGCTTTTGTGACGTGAATAAAAACTATTGCCGGCCGTTTATAACGATTATTTACTCTGTGGTATTTATTAGTACTGATTGCTAAAATTAAAAAAAGGAAAGGAAATATATTTTATAAAAAAATATGCTTTGATATATTTATAAATAAACTGAAAAATATATTTTTAAATAAATTAATATTTAAGGCGTTATCTTTGATTGGGTTTATTCAGGTTTTGTACCACGATCCCGGTAATTTTTCGGGAGAAAAAGTTGTCTTTGCTGACCTAGGTTACGAAATATATTATATCTAAGTTTCATGTGGTTTCATACCGATCGGTTCGTGGTTAGGTTAGATTCGTAACGTATACAAAACCTTTTAGACCACTACGTGCTGATACGCAGTGGTCTAGCTAGGGTTCTGTTTTGGCATTATTATTAAAAAATAGCGCATTTATCACCTTGGTTGGTTATTTATTTATTTATAAATAAAAACGCCAACACCGATACGTATAGTTAAATTTGTACTATTTAAATTTGGCACATTGTGATGTTATTTTCTTAGAGAATGATACATACGCCAGTAATAGGCGGACTCAACATTGTCATTAATATTTGACTTTAGGTTGGTTAGTGTAGATGTAGTGGGGTAATTATTTCATAGAGCACGTTCCTACCGTGCGTGACTTACGAGGCAATTCTTTGTGATAGGTGATGGTTACCACATAACATTAGGTGCACCATCTAATTGTTACGTCAGCAAGAAGTACATAAAAAAATGCGTAAAATTTTCTAAAGTGATCTGGAAATAATGACCTAAATTAATTATTGAGTTGAATCAAAAATTACTGCAATAATCGAGATAAATTTATTATTTAGCTCGACTATCACCGTTCAATTTTCGAAATTCTAACCTAAAACCGAAAATTCCTCGAAAATTCTACAGGCGAAATGAGACACATTTTTCACAGTCTCGAACGGCACGCTGAATCCTATACCACGCTAGTTTTGTTGGTCACAAGGCCGTCTATTGACCCGGTCGTTGACCCAAAACAGTAAGACCAAGAGGAAACCAATGCCACGAAGATCCTGAACCTGGAAGTGTGGAAAACTGGAAAAGCAAATAACCTACGGAAGGAGCCGCCGACCTTGCGGGGGAGCGAGACAGATGGGTGACGTCACAACACCATCTCCCTCGCTCCATGGCTAACGACCTATTGATTTTGGACCACGTGTTGGAGTACTTTTAATTTTGTTAAGCAATTAATTAAGTATCAATAGGCCATTAAAAGCAAATGATTGGAAAATGGGCACGAGTCATTCCGAATATTTGTAATTTTTCCTTGTTTATTTTTTTATTTTTAAACCGTTTTGTTAAAATATAAATTGCTTGCTTGGTGAGGATACTTTGAAGATAATATAATGATTTTATTTGTTTCGATTTGAAATATTGAATTCCGATTCAGCCAAACATCGCTACCGTCTGAAGTTGATTCGAAAAGGCGTTGTATTCTGGTTTCGTTTTAAAAGTATTATTATAATTTTACATTAAGATTATTGTTCAAAAATTGCCTAGTCACTGCGTGTCATTACTCATTACCTACCCATTGGTCAATAGTTTAAGCTTTATTATCTTTTAAAAGATTTGAATAGGTAAGGCCATAAGTTTCAAATGAATCAATGAGTCAATTTGGGTAAATAAATGGTTGAATGACCAACAACAAACGCCCAGTGCGCATAATCGATATTTTTTTACTCATCCAAATTACAAAGCAATCAATTATGACACCTGTCAGAGTAACACCAACATTCAAATTTTTTCTAGCCACTTATAGAATGACGGATAGACCTGATACTTAAAGGGTTTTTGAACCCACGTTTTGGCAAGAGGGCTTGTACTTTGCCGCCAAATTACACTTTGAAGTGACACTGTCATTGTCAAAGCTAAAAGCACGCTTTTTCTCGTATCTTCAGCTAGCGTTATGCCAAGACCAGACAGCACACGTACGTCATGATCTTGGTCAGCGAAAGCCGGGTTTATAAACCCGGATGGGATCGAAGTCCCTGTGAGTAGATGTCAGGGCGATGGGTCACACACCCGAGGCCCTTACCTGCAACTCCCTCAAAAAGGAGCGAGTTATAGAAGACGGGATGGATTGTCTTCATTTTTAAAAATGGAATGAAAAGGCTCAGTCCAAACGCCATTATGTGCACGCAACACCTGTGACAGTAATAGCATTTGACTTTAACGAGGTGTCAAAAATGACATTGCGATTATGTCTTCACTTGCACGACATTTAATTTAATTTTCATGTCACGTAATATATTTTAAAATACGAAGAGCTTTTAAAATTGTGCAAATCAAAAAGGGTTTTACTTTGAAAGCTGTGCCAAAGTTAAGTTAACCTGTGAAAACTCAAGAGCAATCGACACACACACTTTTTTCAAACATTAATATAAATAATTTAATTTGATTAATGAAAACGGGCATAACAAAAAATCAAAATATCGTTTTTAAACACACAGTACAATAAAACAAAGTTGCTTCTCCTTTTACCGCCATGCCCGTTCTTAATTTGAATTTTGACAATCCAATTCAAATTTCGAATCAGCAACTGAATATGTAATCCGTGATGATGGAGCAGTTTTTTTACAATGCCATCTCACAAGTCACTGAACTCATTGCATTAGTCGTATGTTGCACAATGCTTGCCGTAAATGGCCATGGATGACAAATATTTTTATACAAATCAATCAAGTTAAAGTCAGTGCATACTTAACTAAAACACTTCACACCAATACGTCACTTTGAACTTTGACGTATTAACTAACCTTACTTATAAAAATCTGTCAAAAGATGACTATTACCATTTCTTATCAATGCATAATAACATTATAACTAACAGTGACTGAGCAAATTTTAATAATTATTTAAATTTTTAAGTATCATCGGTAGTGAATCTAGGTGTTGTCATCATTTGAATTTGAATTGGTATCATTTTATCTAAACACTTCTATTTTTTGGAGGATACGTTAAGGTTTCTATCTCGGCTACATTCAGTTCTTTAGCGAAGAGTACTTCAGTACTTTCATCATGATTTGAATGATTTTGATAACCTATAAATTCCGTCACCAGAGCCTTTTCGTATAATAACTTCTGTTTTGTGATAAATTATATTTATAATAAATTCAGCTAATACTTTTACAACATGCGAATTCTCATACAAGAACACTTGTAAGTACTAATTATGTAACCCGACCCAGATTTTGGTCACTAGGTCTTATGAACTTACCTACTATTGTATTTTTATCATAATAAATATGAAATTTTCACATAGCAACGATTTCATTCAGTATCATTAATGAAAGTAACCGATCTTCCAATCCAATGGAATGGATTCCAATTTGAAGACCAAAATAATGTGTACAATTCTAAAGGAAACCGTTTCGATATGCAAAACTCCCAATTCATCCAATTTAAAAAAGACTAATAATACCTAACCTACAAGATTCACACAAGGACATATAATCTGTGTTCGTGCTAGTGGACTTGCACAGTTAATTTGAGAAATTCGTAATCTTAGCATGAACTGTTCTTAAGAATTGATTTACTGATAGTTATTACAAACTTGCTGCTGCGGCTTCGCTTGCGTAGGTAGTTAAAAAGTATAAGTTTGTCCAGGTCACGATACAACCACAACAAGATTTAAGTCCACAGTCATGTTGCTGCTAATAAATAGATAGCTGCCAAACATAAATAATTATGTCATTAAAATTCTTCGAAGAGCATTTCACTAAATCATTTTGACGTTTGACAAAAGCAACCCAGTGGGGATTTGACGTTTGACATGACTCTAGCGCCGGTTTTAACCTCAAATAAAAAACAAAACACGATATTTGAATTGAGAACGGAAGGAGTTAATTCAGAATTTGGGTGTTGTCGTCAGAAATCGAATTTCAAATTTGGCGCCGGACCGCGGTCGTCCATCGAACTATGAACTAGAGTTTGAACTTAGAATGACCCTTTTCAACGGTTGCGAATTCGAACACTTATGTCATTTTATGACTTCGTTCGAGTGTGATTAAGGTCAGTACACTGTCTGTTTTCGTACGCTTATTATCTCATTGTAACAGCAGGACGTTTTTGTTTTAAAATATAATTTTACTCGCTTCACAACGCCTCTGTTATAAATAAACGTTTTGAAAAACAAAACCTTTTTACGATTGATAATAGATGAAGAAGCATTATTTAAATATATTTTGTATCCAGCAGGACACCATAAATAAAATAAAAATAAAGCTTGTATATATATGAAACAGTTATAAAATCTTAATTAGTAGACCTAATAATAAAATAAAAAATACTGACTGAAATGTTACGAAAGAATGTTTAAAAAAAGAACATTTCAGCGAAACCGCGGCAAGGCGATCACTTATCACGCCGTCTAATAAATCGGAGGATCGACGATCAATATCGGGCGCGTTATCAAATTGCTAGGTTCGTCGTCCGTTCGTCGAACTGCCGAAAAAGTTCAACGGCTTGTCTATGCCTGCTCGGATACAGTGCAGTGCGAATTCCGATTTGAATTTCGAATCTTGTTTTCTCGATTTGAAATTTAGATGGCCTGTTCCAAAATTGATTTTTTATAACCAATACACATCTTGTAACTTATCAATTTCGTTCGATGTTCAAACTATTATGTTGTGGTTTATCACACAAAAACCCGGAAATTTGATTTACATTTTCCGGGTTGATTGCGATTTTTCGAAAATTAGTGATTTTATATCTTTCAACATGTTGAAACGTGCGAGCGAGAGTCACATTAGCTCTTGTCTTTGCCTGAATATGCGTTGCTGATGCATGCCACAGCATAAAGTTAAACCCGAAGCTTTCTGGAACGCCATATAATTAATATTTAATGTACAAAACATATTAAAAGAAACATAAATAGGGTGGGCGCTAGAAATTGCATTTTAATAGGTAACGGTAGGGACATCAAAATTTTATAGATTCTTAAGGTGATGTAATATTAAGATAAAGTACCAGTTAACGGAAGACTTCTTTTAAAACTCGAGAGTTTTATTATAATACTAGTTAATTCATTCGGCTACGCACGAGTAGCTGGCATTCAAAGTACTGTCACAAAAACGTTGTCATCAAAAAATTACTAAACTTGAAACTTAAGTTGAATTGAGTTTTTTTTTTTGGCTTGATTGTCTAAATTTATTCGGCAAAAATATAGTTTTTGAATATCCATGGAAAACCTGATCTTTTTGAAATAAAAAGTAGTCTATTAAATCTTTTTTTGTGTAAAATTTCATCTATTTTTTTTGACCGTCCTTTGGCTACAATCCCACCTGATCCCAATAATATATTATATTACATTGTAAAAGGATCATACAAAAGAACGGTAGGAACCAAGCCGTAAGTTTGTTGCCTGTTCTTCTAGGCTTTGGTCGCGTGGAACTGGCACCTAGAGTCACCTAGCTTTAAGACGTTTCAAAGTGATCCTTGTGATTTTATTGAAAAAATACCTTTTGCTTTTGACTTTTGACTTTTGACTTTGACTTTGATGGTAAGCGACGATGTAGCCGACGACGAAGCAAGACGGTCAAAAGATACATAATCCCTTGCTTTGCAGTGGTGTAGCAAGGTGGACAAGGGCCCCGGTGCATAGAGAAAGAATCGGGCCCTCACCCCCTCTTTCCACATAGCTATACTATACACAGGAAAAGCAGTAACGTAACAGACATCGCAAGATCTCCGTTTGGGCTGAAACACTTACGGCACTTCTGAAAGCCCGATCAAAACCGTGCTCAAAAAACCGGGAACAAACAAAAAAAAAACTAATCGGATATCAAGTCACTTGCTATCTCTATCTAATTCGATGTAATAGCTGGAATGGCGAGTGACTTGACATCCGATTAGTTTTGATCGAGCTTTCGGAAACCGGCTGTTAGTATATCTTTTTTTTTATTTTACAGAAATACTACTAGAACGACTTGTTTCGACTTTCGACCAAACCGGTTTTCTCTGCAACGATTTTTACTACTGTTTTTAGATAACTTATTGAAGACCATCTATTAATTGAAATTGTACGCTTAAAATAAAAACGTCAGATCAAGCTTGCGACAAAATAAAACCTATATGGTGGCCAATCTTTTCAATGATTTTTAGTGTATAAGTATCAATTTTACTTTTGTAAAACTTGCGAGTTTTTTAAAACATAAAAAAGAAAATTAAAAAAAAAACGCACAGAAAATAGCCAAATTTGGCGACAACTACAATTTTTCTCCAACATTCACTCTTTCTCACCCACGTCTCCATAACTCATACAAAACACCTTGTTATACTACAATTAGTCACCTGTATACATGTGTGTCGCATTCTTACAGTACCCACACTTGCGTGGAACGTGTTTGTGCGTTCACATCAGTTCAGCGAACCCAGCTGCGCAGTGGGGCAGGCGTTGACCCACCACGTGGGCTGGCGGAATACGAGAACCGACAGCAGCTTCCCGGTTTGGAAAAAAAAACGCGCGGATTCTCGCTGTTCTTCGTTTGAAAATGCATGGGGTTTTATGGATTTGATTTTAGAATGTTGTTTTATATTTTGAAACACGCCTTTTTATTATGAGTGTTAGGATTTTCTTCTTTTATTACAAACATACTAGTGGTTCGCCCCGAACTGAGATCTCGTGATGCGACCCGACGAACGCACCAAAACTTTGAGCAGGTGGTAGTCAGAGGCAAGTCCAAACATTATGTTTGGACTTTTTTCTGACTACCGCCTACTAACTTGGTACGGTAACCATGTTTCAACTCTATTGGCCTATTCATTGAAGAGTTCCGTTGAACAGACCTTGGCTCCATCATCAGACCTGGTCGTTGTCACCATTTTATGAGAACTGAGTACCTTCTTAATTTATTTCAAGAAAATAAAATAAGAAAATGCAAAGGAACTGGCCGACCAGTAGAAAAACCTTGATGTCAACGAAACTCTTAGAGATGGGAGCTCTTGCATCGCTGGTTATCTTAATTTAACTTTTTTGTTGTATCTCAAAAACCGAGCGTCCCAGAAAAAAAGTAAAAATTGTTTTGGAATGTCCAAACAAAGCCCTTTCATATGACATGTAACTTGATTTTTATATGCAACTTTTTTTATTTTTGCACCCTTAAAAAACCCCATATCTTAATAACCCTCCAACCGATTTTACTCATATACTTACCAGTAAATTTCTCAAGTACAAGCTATCGACATATCAAATTTCATGCAGATCGGATCAACGGTTCTAAAGTTATCGCCAGACAAACATACATACATACATACATACATACATACATACATACATACATACATAAAATGCCAAATCGCCCAAGTTGAAACTAAGATCTTCGTTCGCTTCGCTCACTCGATCAACTAACCTAGCTTTTTAAACATATCTTGATATTAAAGAAATTCATAAAAAATATATAAATTATCCAACTTGTTTGCGATCCGACAGACCCGGAATTATAAAAGAATTTATTATTAAAAGTCAGTCATTTCATCTGTGTCATGTCATCGCGCAATATGTTCATAATTGACATCAATCTGAGGGACCTATCATGCAAATATAATTTCGTTATCTGAATTTGCAAAATAAATTCCTAAAAGTTTCGTTTTCTATCTCTACCTAGACGAAAATCCATAATGGCGGCACCAAGTCGCCTATCATAAAAGAAAGTGTAACATCAGCGATACAATAAAAGCTTAGGCTCTGTGTATACATGGCCCGAATTGGGTACATGGCCCGGAAACAGCGCCGCGCTTGTTTACTGAACGTTAAATTAGGTTTTAACGCGAGTTTTGTTTGAACTTTCGTTCTAAATTCAATTTACTTTCGAAACGAATTTCGCTGACGTTATTTACAAATTTCATCTTCCATTTCCTTGAATCTTCGGGACGAGCTGATTTGAATGATTTGAAAATGGCTAGAACCGGCTCTCTTTTTTCGGGGCGACAATCATCAAATAATTACTCGGTCGCACATTTTAACTTTTTTAAAGATATTAAATATCAGTCAATCAAGTTATGTGTTTAGTTAGTAGGCAAAGCACTCGAACTGAAATACGATTCGACTAAACTTGACTCGACCAAAAAGCTTTCGTCATTAGCTCGAAGTTTCCATTTTAACTTAACTTTGTTTCACTGCAAGGCTTATTTTGTTTTTTTTTTTATGTGATGCAATTGTGCGTGCTATCCATTCCGCCGCTGCTCCGCTCGAGACGACTAAAGTCGCGCGCATTTCTCTACTATACATATCACCGTTAGAGTCATATTTACATATATTTTTATCTACATAATTGATTGGTATTGAATAGAGATACATCGATTGTTAATAATATGATCGTACATTAGGCTACACAAAAAAATATGAGTCAGTTTCTCAAAATAGTGTATGATGTGCAAGTGACATCACAAGACACGGCTAACGAGTTCGTCTTTGATTTTACCAGTTATTATTTTTCGTGCCAAGTTGTTTCAAGAAAATTATTGATGTTAAAACAAGTAAATCATTGGTATTTAGCTTTGTGAAAAAGATGTTCAAAAGACTACGTTCTAAACGTCATTTACAAATGTTTAGCAATGTATATTTTTTACGTGTGACGATAAAAAAAGTTGTGTTTTGTTCAAATTTGGAATACCTATATGATTTTTTTATTGAAAAACAGAGGTTCTATTCTAAAATTTGTAACTGTACCTTATTATATTGGTGAATTGTAACGTCACTCTACAAATATTATCAGAGAAACGTACGAGAAAGAAAAACCGAACCACGCGTTTGTGCTCAAAATTTTCGTAATTTTTAACGTCATCTGTCCAAAATCTAAATTTTGGACGCAGGGTACATGAATTTCGTCATCGTGAATTTCATGCCTGAAGTAGTTCGATGCTGGACATAGACCCCCCAAGAGTACTTTACCAGGAAGAACGATTTAAGGCGAAGACAAGAGCGAATGTACCTCTCGCTCGCACGTTTCGACATGTTGAAAGATATAAAATCACTAAGCCCAAAATTTCATTTTCGTACTTGCAAACTTTTGAGTAGGAAAACTTGCATCAATCAAAGTGTTTTTTTTACTTAACTGTGTGCAATGTGCAATCAAAATGGTTGATTGTGATTTTTCGAAAATGAGTTAAGTTATTTTATATATTTCAACAAGTCGAAACGTGCGAGCGAGAGGTACATTAGCTCTTATCTTCGCCTTAAGCTATCTCTATCCACCGATTTCCCGTGATCTTTTAATGTCTACAAGGGTTGTCAGCCGGCAACAAAACGCCTATACATTTCAATCGATCCTCCGGGTGTTATTGTAAGAGGGTTACACCCCTGAAGGGAATAACCTCTAGGCCAACTAAGTCTGACGACCTCAGCCCGGTGACACTGATTCGTGTCGATACACCAGAATAGGGACCAGCGAACTTTTGAATTTCGAATAGTAAAAGTTGGATAACCGACAACTTGACTGGCCAGCTCTTTTTGCCGAAATATACGTGCAAACTTTTTGTGATATTACGAGGCTATTTTGAAATTCGAATAGTTCTTGACGTTCGTAATACAGCAAAAAAACGGCGGGAACTTTATGTCGTATTTATAGGTACTTGGTAATAAGAGGAAATGAAGGGATATTTACCGTGCCTCAGAATTAAGTTAAGAAGCGATAATTATTAAACATTCCAAGAATTATATCCTTATATTCTAGCAGCGTCTATAAACTTGCAACATTTCATAAAATACTTGGGATCCATGGTTTACAAATAATGTATTGACAACATTTTTTATTCTTGATTATCAATGGGTTTAAATTGGCAACCCCAGCCACAGATAATCTAAAAGTCACTACGACAGTCAATACACAGGTTAGCTAGAAGTTTCTATGCCAGCTGTTCAGTTCATCGACCGCGG
Organism: Chloroclysta siterata; assembly: GCA_932294275.1. Taxonomy (NCBI): domain Eukaryota; kingdom Metazoa; phylum Arthropoda; class Insecta; order Lepidoptera; family Geometridae; genus Chloroclysta; species Chloroclysta siterata. The sequence goes on along the minus strand of OW028596.1, from coordinate 19,796,615 downwards.
GCAATACTGCCCAACAATTGAAATACAATTATTACTCATATTATAAAGCACTTTGTTTTTATAGGCATTTTTGTTTACGCCATTAGGACATTCAACTTTGTAACGTGTACTGTATCTAGTATACCATAATTATATTAGTGCCAAAGAGAAGTAGAGCTCTTTGTGAAGGGCTTGTCCGGGGAAGTACTACCACCACGCCTTTTTCTGCCGCCAAGCAGCAACGCTGTGTTTCGGTTTAAAGAGTGTGGTTGCCGGTGTAATTACAGGCACATGAGGCTTAACATCTGTATGCCTCAAGTTGATGGACGCAGGGCAGTGCATCGTAGTCCACGTTCCTATCGTGCGTGACTTACGAGGCGGTGCTTTCTTAGGTGAGTTACCACTTAACATCAGGTGGGACATCTGTTTGTTCTATCAGCAAGTAGTGTAAAAAACCATCGCTATGTCTGTATTATAGCTAAGTATTTGCAAATAATATAATATTGAAGCTCCAATGTGGTGCCAATCGAATTTGGTGGTCTGCCTCGTGATCTACGACTCCACACACACACTCACTTCACACACACTTCACACACACACCCTCACACACCTTACACTACTGTCTTTGTCCATCTACTGTCTTCTCGCCTAGCCAAGTGTCCTGCCGATCTGTCATTTCAACTAATTTTACGAACTAATTAATATTAAAATAATCTTACACCGAAATAAACGAATCAAACATTAATTCAAGTAAGTATATAAAACGGGAGGCAATAATGTACGGCCAAATAATGTACAGCATGATATTGCACACCCCGATAATGTACACCCAGATAAAACGAATCCAAAAAGGTACCAAAGTGGATTCCAAATATCATGCTGTACATTATCGTGCTGTACATTATCATGTCGTACAATAACCGGACTCTATAAAACTATAATTTGTTATCAAACTAAGTCCTAGCATGTCATTGAACCCGTTTTAGATTTGGGGTACCGACCAAAACAGTGCCTCCATTACAAACTCTATCGCCATACTTAAATATTTATTTAGCAAGCAAAATATAACTTACACGTCAAACATAGAAACCTAGGAGGTACCCCTGACTACCCCCCTCAGACGTCCGCAGAGTATCTTGAGTTTTAACATGGTACTGAGAGATCTGCGGGGATATCTACCGTGCCTGGTGATCAAAGTCATAGCCAAAGTCAAAAGGTATTTATTCAATAAAATCATAAGGATCACTTTGAAACGTCTTAAAGGTAGGTGACTCTAGGTGCCAGTTCCACGCGACCAAAGCCTAGAAGAACAGGCAACAAACTTACGGCTTGGTTCCTACCACTCTTTTGTATGAATCAAATTCGTCAAGTTCTTTTTCATATTGGTGAACATACCACACAACACTTTCTAAGCCCACTATGTATAGCTTATACGTTCATCAACTTGAGGGTTAATACACCGGCAACCACACTCTTCAAACCGAAACACAGCGTTGCTGCTTGGCGGCAGAAATAGGCGTGGTGGTAGTACTTCCCCGGACGAGCCACACACAAAGAGCTCTACTCTGCCGACTTACCGATAAAGGGCACATCTATTTTTTTTCTAAAGATATAGATATATACATATTCGGAATCAGGAAAAAAGGCGCATCTGTCTGTTTTAGAAAGAAAAATCTATCTCAATCATGCATTGATCGAGCTACAGTAAGACTAAAGGGACGGTACTTTTGTGTACTGTGGAGATTCCATCACAGTACATACTTAGAAGCAAATAAAATTATCAGAGTTGTTAAAATATATGAATAAAATAACAGAAAGAACATGGGGAAACTTGTCTATTTCTGGCTGGAATTACTAATTTTGTTCGTTGCATTGTTAAGGTGAAGACAAGAGGTAATGTGACTCTCGCTCGCACGTTTCGACATTTAGAATGATATAAATTCACTAAACTCATTTTCGAAAAATCGCATCAACCATTTTGCAATCACATTGCACACAGTTTAGTAAAAAATTCATTTTGATCGATACATGTTTTCCTACTCAAAAGTTTGATTTACTAGTTTTCGTACATAAGCAAACTTTTAAGTAGGAAAACTTGTATCGATCAAAATGAAATTTTTACTAAACTGTGTGCAATGTGATTGCAAAATGGTTGATTGCGATTTTTCGAAAATGAGTTTAGTGATTTTATATCTATCAACATGTCAAAACGTGCGAGCGAGAAGTTGTTTGATAGTTGTCAGCTCCTTAAAAGACAGTTATTGTTGATTTTTTTGCCCGTCCACCCCTTGTGCCACTCCTAAAGAAAAATCCTGGTTCCGCCCTTGGATCTGACACGAAGATTCAGGAGTACTAACTAATCTTCGTATGCTCAAGGTCATTGGGATGACGAATTCTAAATATATAAATTGAAATGGTGTTTGGAAGGCCGAAGAGAGTCCATTGACACCGGCCAACGACCTTTGGTTTAATGACGTACGGGAAATTACAAATTATGAAGCAATAATAGTATACAATCTTCATAGTATTCAATCTTTTATACAACTTAATGGAACATTTATTAACAAGATGGGAGATGGAGCGAACGTATCCTACACTGGTACCCACGAGACGTGACACGCACAAGAGGACGACCGAGGAGGAGATGGAGCGACGATATAGTAGAGGTTGTTGGAAGAACGTGGACTCGAGCAGCACAAGATCGCCAACAATGGGATCGCCTTCATCCATTTTTGGGTGCCCAAATAATACAACCAAAACTAAGTAGAAATAATAAAATCATAATAATATAATCATAAAAATAATACCTAGGTAAAATGAATAATTTGATTAATGTAATAATTGTTTTGGAAATAAAGGCTTTATTTATTTAATTTATTTATTTATTTATACAACTTATTGATGGAACAAGCCGATGGCCCTCCTGATGTTAAGTGGTAACAAACAGCTATAACAAAGCATTGCCCCGTAGGTCGCGATATGAATGTGCCCTACGATGCACTACCCTGCGTCCATCAACTTGAGGCATACAGAATACATTACTCAGATAAAATTATATAAAAAAGGAAATCCGTTATTGGCCGTTTTCTTCTTGTCGAGTCATTTTTTTTTAAAGTTCTTTTGAAACAGATAAATATTAGTACTAAGAATGTTTAGTACTAAATTAGGGGCTGTGGGTTTTTTTTTATTAATAAGCTAAAAACGTGTGGCCCAATGTCCCAGGAAGGGTGACTCTCAGTGCAATTACAGGCATATGGAAACAGCATAGTAGATCCCTTCAAACCTTCCTTTAGGATGTCCTAGGGGGTTAGTCAGAGGCACGTACAAACAGCGGTAATCCTAAAAGCATTGTGGTCTAGCACTTAAAATCCTTTCACCACTTTCAAGCTGTGACATGACAAGAAAAAGAAGCGGTAATAAGCCAAGCCATTTTTTTTGTAATTTTCTATAAAATCACCCATTTTCGGATACCGTTCAGCATTACGTTACTAACGGACGGTAAACGCCAAACGGTCGGTTTATCGTTATATCGCGTGACGGTAGGTCGATGGACCTCCAAGGCTGGACCTCGATATTAGGGGCCATAATATAGGGGCGCTCTAGTTAGAAAGAAAAAAAAAAGAAACTTTTCATTACTCATACTCGGAAAGTAGGTCTGAAGTTGCCCGAGGAGCGGGTTGGAAGTAATACATTTCAGCCCTAGGGAGAATCGTTTTCAACTGACAGCTGTCAAATTATAAAAACAACTAGTTCTATTTTCACACTTCCTCGGAAAATAAACCTCTTTGGTTTACGAATGTCAACAGTATGACTGTTGACCTTCTGTTGACATTCGTAAACTTATGAGGTTTATTACCGAAGAGGTACTTATTTAGCCAAGTTAGTGAAAACTGTAATGGAGTTTTTAAATAAGTTTTATAATTGTAACCCTTCTCTGTATTGTATCCCATTCTCTTAATAAAAATAATTAATTTCTTTCTTTTTAACAATACATGCAATTTTAACCTTTTTCGTAAATCTACATCTACACTAATATTATAAAGAGGTAAACTTTGTATTTTTGTATTTTTGTATTTTTGTATTTTTGTATTTTTGTATGTAACGAATAGGCTCAAAAACTACTGGTCCGATTTCAAAAATTCTTTCACTATTAGAATGCTACATTATCCCTGAGTAACATAGGCTATATTATATTTTCAAAATAATCAGGGATCCTTACTAAAACTTCAATAATGTAACCCAAGGTGGAAAACAAAAAACCTTACATCGCGTGCGCTGCGAAAACTATTGAAGATAGAACAAAATAATGTACTACGATTTTGTAGAACACGTTATTATCTACAAAAAATGTCGCGACAGCATATGTCTAACTATTATAGTTATGTCACAATAAGTGTTCTTTTATTATAAAAAATTAATTGAAATGCCTCCGCTAGAAAAGGGTCTTTATTTGTACCTTGGTATTAATCCTTATCCAAATAAATCATTTTATAATTAAGACGGTTTCAATACCTATAGATTACTTCTTAAATTTTTCAAATCGGACATTCCATTCAAAAGATATGACGAAATTAAAAATGTTAACGGGTCCACGGGTCTCGCGCGGGGTGCGATTTCACTCACTCAAGGAGAAGCGCGTGCAAATGTATGAAATAAGTAGACGCGAGGCTCGAACCCACGGTTTAAGTTTATCCTAAAATGTTCAAAAAATTTATGACCACCCATGCGAAGCTGGGACAGGCCGCTAGTATAATATAAGTAGCTACTTATCCATAACATCAAATGACATCAAAAATAAAAACTCTTTGGTTAAAATGCAGCATGGATGGATGGACCTTTTTCGATGGAAAAAAAATCATTTCTTCTTTAGCTAATTCATGTTTTTATTTTTACTTTCCTTGTATTCGTAATGAAAAGCACAGTGTTTACCTCGGGTTAAAGACTTATTTAGTCCCTCGAACCCCCGTCTCAGGACTAAATAAGTTACTTTCACCCCTAGGGTAACAATGTACTATTATATATTTATTTCATTGTAAGGATCATACAAAAGATATTTCTCTAGGCTTTGGTCACGTAGAACTGGCACCTAGACTATCACCTAGCAATAAGACGATCTTTGTGATTCAACTGAATTAATACCCTTTGACTTTGAGAATCACACAACCACGCGAGTGAACCCACGGACGGCGGCTAGTGTTACATAAACAACTAAATTTCCCTGTTATCGGTCACACTTGAAGTATAGATAACAATATTTATAACTGCAGATTTATTGCGTTGATAAGAAATATCAAAATCGATCGTTTCTCCCCAAAGATTTTTTATATTATCCCTAAAGTTACCTGTACCATCGGAGTCTAATCACACGGCGAATAACTCGGGGACATGCTACTAAGGTACTTAAGCGACCGTGGCGCCATCTACAGGTCTGACATATTACTCTCAAGAGTCCTGCTGGCATTCAGTTGAATCAATATACCTACGTCAATATTTTTTGAATACAATTAGCTGATGAATTTAAGTAGGGTAACCATCACCTATAACACAGCATTGCCTCGTAAGTCACGCACGATAGGAACGTGCCCTACGATGCACTGCCCTGCGTCCATCAACTTGAGGCATACAGATGTTAAGCCCCATGTGCCTGTAATCACACCGGCAACCACACTCTTCGAACCGAAACACAGCAACGCTGCTTGGCGGCAGAAAAAGGCGTGACAATTATAACAGCGCTTTGCTTCCTATGCCTACCTTCAATGCGAACCGATAAGGAGTGGAACTCATTACCGTCGTCTGTTTTTCCTGACCACTACAATATCAGTCTCTTCAAGGCAAGAGTGAATAAGTGTCTTCTAGACCGTTCTGCTCCAACGTCGGCTACATCGTCGCTTACCATCAGGTGAGATTGTAGTCAAAGGACGGTCTATTCATTGTAAAAAAAAAAAAAAAACAGGAAATATTTTTGGCATGCTCTTTTATTAGCAGCACCTTTTACCCTTTTGACTTCATGTCACATAGGGCACGTCTCGACGTGCTCTATAATAGGCAGAGGGAACCGCTCAACATCACAAGGCTTGCTTACCCTTCCTACCTTGAAAAAAACTATGCTACTGTTGAAATTATTGTCAATTTAGATCCATCAAATTTCCCGCGACCTTGAATCATCGATCCATCGGATGGGTGACCTACACTTCGTTTTCCTGTACTACAAATAGAGGTACCTAGACGATTACCCTACAAATCTGAAAAGTTCTAGACTGTGCCACAGATTAGTATACAGTTTGTGTCACAGATAGACTACTAGTTCTATTGACCGAGTTCATTGACCTTGGGAGAATGAACCCTGAAATCGTTAGATGACTGTACGTTATTTGGTTTCGTTCACTAAACTTCCTTATGTTTGGACTTGACTCTGACTACCACATTCTCAAGGAACATGCCGAGAGTTCTGAGGGAATGTCTACCGTGCCTGGGAATTACAGTAGTGTGCCTGTATAATTTTAAGTTTAAAAAAATCTTAGGTTCCAATAGATCTGATGGGATGTCTACCGTGCCTAGGAGTTACAGTCATAGTCTGTTTCATTTTGAGTATAGCAAAATTCTAATGTGGAACTGGGATTGGTGGCTAAGTAGGCCACCTTATCAGTATGTAGGGGAAGGTCGTAGGTTTGAATCCCGGTTCGCAACGAATTTTTTATAAAAATCCTTGTTTTGTATTAATTTGAGTACAAAATAAGGTTGAAAAATGTTCTTGTGTAATTTTATCAATTTATTTTGAAAATATTGAAGGTCATTCGAGTAGTGACCTTGAAAAGATTTTTAAAAATAATACTAATGAAATTGGTGGACTTTCCACACAGCGCTATCTAGCCCCAAACTAAGCAAAGCTGTACTATCCGAACGAGGTAGATGATATAATAATTTATACTTTTCTTGTCAATACATCATAATTATACTACACGCAGCCAGAGAACCAACGTCTATGTTCATCACACAAAAAATTGTCCTGAATGGGCACCGAACCCACGATCTACAGCGTTGAAGGCAGAGCTACTGATGTAATGTGTAATTACAGGCACATGAGGCTTAACATCTGTATGCCTCAAGTTGATGGACGCAGGGCAGTGCATCGTAGTGCACGTTCCTATCGTGCGTGACTTACGTTATGCTTTGTTATAGGTGATGGTTACCACTCAACATCGGGTGGGTCATCTGCTCGTTACATCAGCTAGTTGTTTAAAAAAACCAACCAATTGTGCCGTGAAATCTGTCAGAACTAGAAAAATTCGCGAAAAAGTAGTCTAACGTCGCGAAAAACGCTTGTATAGGTACATTCAACTCTCGGTCGTTCATTGACCCTCAAATTTTGGCAGGTCAATACCCGGTCGACGATCGTTAGAGCGAGACGCAAGATACCACGTGAGTTTTCGCGTACTTGATAACAACTGTCAAGAAATTTGTTGTTGGTAGGTAGAATGGTCATGGTATAGTTTTTATGGAAATTATATTGGGTTAAGGCGCAGATAACCGTCGGACTTCTCGCTGGAAGGTTTATTTTTTAAGATATACCCAACTGAATGTAGTTATGAAAATACGTAATCAAGAAAAAAAGCAATCAAAACAGATTTGGAGACTAATGGTACGCAAAGGTACAGCAAAAATACAATTTTGGTTTGGTAAGATTGGTGATAGCGATTCAATTCAATTCATTTATTTCAGATCAAAATACCGAATACCAAAAGTCCCTATAAAATAATTGAATTATATAATATAAATTATATCGGAGCAAGTTTTTTTTATTATCTTTTTATATATGCTTAATTTTTATGTATTGTGTTTTTAATGTAAGGGATATTCATATATGATTTAATGAACAAAATAATTAATATAATTGTGACTGAATAAAATAAATGAAAAAATGAAATGACAGAAAAAGGATATCACGTTAAAAAAAAACGTCGTTACATGGTTAGTCATTATTTTCATTCTCAAATCTTTCTTTCTATTATACACATCATTATTATTCTGTAGCAGGGTTCAATGACCTTGATAGGACAGTACTTAGATAAGACACATTGCCTAAATATTGGTAACAGTATGACACATACTACTAATTATTATAAGCGCCAAAGTGTGCCTGTTCGTGACATTTTTGCTTCTACTTCTTGTCTTGTCACTAGTTTCTCAACACCCTTAAATCCTCCTCTGTATTCGTAGTTTGCCTGGAAGAGGTCGCTACTGAACGATAAGGCCACTCATTGTACTTTCATGATTACAATAAAGTGATTTCGTTAATTCATTCAAAATATTTGTATGAGTCTTTTTTTTATACAACAAGCTGATAGAGCAAGTAGATGGCCCACCCGATGTTAAGTGGTAACCTCTTCTCTTGTCGTGTCACTAGTTTCTTTCGAAACAGTGTGGTGAAAGGATTTATAGTGAGCCTCAAAGAGGCTCCTTTCGAGGACTTGACACATGTTTTAGAACTTATTTAGGCCCCCTCTTCCGATCCTAAGGTCTGGATGAAACTAAGATGAGTTTTTCTGTTCAATAATTTATGTATCCAGTACTCCGGTGAAGGAAAACATCGTGAGGAAACCAGCATGACGTAAAACCTAGAAAGTTCTAAAGCATGTGTCAAGTTATCGTATAACACTGTTCTCGGTATCAAGCGGTCAAAATGTTTAGTGCACTACCGGTAGAATTTAAACTTATAAAGAGTCCTATCAAATTTATCTCTGAACTGAAAAAACTCTTGTTGGATGGGTTGAAGAGTTTTTAGATTTTCAGAAGTGACATTTAATTATTGTTGACATTTAATATTGCGAATTATACCTCTATAGTTATTATATTTTAATTTCAATGAGGACATTATGTAATTGTATTGTTTATTTTTATTTTGTACGATAATTGTAATTGAATAAACGAATTGAATTGAATTGATCGACAGGAGCCTCTTTGAGGCGCACTTAAAATCCTATCTCCACATTGTTTCGAAAGAAACTAGTGACTAGTCTATTCCAGAAGGATATGCAGTGGTTTTCCTGCACTTTTGTTAATCGTTTAACATAAAATTTACAGCTAATTCTGATTATTGCCTCACAATATTTTTCTAGGTCAATGGCCTAGATTTCGGCCTGAGTTGTCCATTAATTAAATTAGATTTTTCCTTGTGTTGCTAGTACAATTATAAGCTAAAGTAATTTTGTCTAAGGTTGATGGACGCAGGGTGCACTGCCCTGCGTCGTTATTATTGTAATTGTCAATTCTTTGTTTTCGGCGATGACCACTCAACACCAGGTGGGCCATTAGAAAGGAATCAGCAAGCTGAAGGGGCAAGCACGAAGAAAATTGATTAGTGAAGAAAATAATTTGCAAGAATTTATAATTAAATAGCTTACAAAGTTAGCTCTGGTGGTGTTGTAACGCCGCTTTCCGATCATAAAGTCGCGTGTTTGAATCCGGTCGTGCACTTATAGATGTTTGCATTCGAAAAATGTATGTCCGCAATGCTAGTGCTCTCAATTTTGAGAGCACTGGTGGTCTAGTGGTAGCGGCCCCGCCTTCCGATCCTAAGACCGTGGGTTCGAAACCGATCGTGCACCAATGAGTTTTTCTGTTCAAAAATGTATGTGCACAGTGCCAGTACTCTCAAATGGCGAAGGAAAACGTCGTAAGGAAACCGGCATGTCGTAGAAACTAAAAAGTTCTATAACATGCGTCAAGTGCTCGAAAGGAGCCTCTTGAGGAGCACTTAAAATCCTTTCACCACACTTTTTCGAAAGAAAATAGTGACACGACAAGAGAGAAGAGTGCTCTCAATCGGTAAAGGAAGATATCGTTAGGAATTGACTATGTTTTTCCTGTGGATTAAGGCCGACTAAGCAATGAGGATGGTATGCGTCCTGCAAGCCTACTCGATCTAGAACCCTGTCCCAGGCACAACAGCGTCCCGTAAATAGGGGCACGACTGAAAATAAGTTGCCTATGACTCTGTATAATAATATACAATCGATTCAAGTACCAGTTTTATTATTAGCTTCGAATACGGAAAAAAAACACTTTCATCTTTTTATCAAAGTCTATACAGCAGGGACTAATAACCTATGCCAAAGAGCAATGTACTCCGGAGCGGATAATAGCGCCATTAACCACTCTGCCGGTGGAAATCGGAACTAGAATTTCAAAGAAAACCCTTCATTCTGACCTTGAAATGAGAAATTCTTCACAATATTGTGTAACAATATTTTTTTTTCGACGTTATGTATTATCTAGGTGCAAAATAAACAGGAAACGTGATAATTGGAACTCAAAAAGGATAATAGGTATTACGTTTCGTGAACACACTTCCGGGTGGTGCCATCTAGTATCAAATAGCGGAACTAAAGGTCAATTTGTAGTATCAAAGGGCAATGAACTATGACTGTATTTAAGATTGTTCCTATTTCGGGGACTTGTTTTGTGATGAGACATCATTAAATAGTACTTTTGGTAGTGACTACATACTTACCTATCTATGTATGTTTTGAATGTGTAATTTATTATAGGTAATTGAGCTCACAGATTGTTTCAACGGCAACTACTTGAAAGAGGTCAAGGACCTTTTAATTTTAATTTTATAGGATTTTGTTCTAGTGTCTTACATCTCACCCGATGATGGACGCTCGGTTGTTCAAAGAATGCATTTAAATATATAGGTACTTGTTAAAATCTCTAGGTAGGTATCTACTTGTTTATTTCTGTGCCTATCAGCCCAAGCAGCTATTTTAGTACATCACCAAATTATTTTTGGCAACTTTACAACGTTATGTTGTGAACCTACACGCGGTAACGAAATTCTAAAAATACCTACCAAAATAATTGCACACTGTCGCCATCTATCAATGAGTAGGAATACTAAGGTTCACGCAACTGCCGAATGGGTGCGTTCACCCCGAATTCTACCTTATCTACCAGCTGACGTATTATTTTGCTTCGCGTTTGCGTAGGAAAATGTTTGTGTGATGATTAGGTTAGGTACTACTCTTAAGTAGATAAATTCGCTACAAAAATAAATAAAAAATGGCTTATGTAATCCAAATAAAGGTAACATAGGTTTCCTTACTTACCTTCCAACCTACCTTTCTAGGTACCTGAGTTATGCGTTTAATAATTTCAGCATCTGTAATTTTCATTAAAAATATTTCCTAAGACTTGAGAGGCTAGACCACCTAAGTACCTACGTATTATGAAATTTAATAGTTATCTAAGAGCAATTACTATCGATTTTATCGCTTATTTCCTCATTCTGAGTGCATAATATGAGTAAATAGGTAAGGCAGTGCACGATTAATTACAATGCTAATAAAAGCTTCGTAATTCCAGGCTGATAAAAAACGTATCGAATAGGTCACTGCTCCACTTAAAATTGATTACAGCGCCACCTATTAAGAATATACAGAAGTTTTGTACAATTTAGGTTGGAAATTTAGAGATGGGTTTTCTTTTGAAATTCAATGAAGCCATACGAAATTATCTTAATTAATTTATTGTCATCGTAGAAAGCGAAAATTTCAAAATTTATCCCAAATTTAGTGCTACTACTCACCGCTAGATGGCGTGGCACCTCCCAAATTCCCTAAACTCGCTAATTGAATTTACTTCACAAGTTTGCACTTACGGAAGAGAAGCAATAATAGTACAACAAGAGTGTGGTAATACGTGATTCTTATCTAATGTATGAGGAGTGCGTAACATGTGGGTATGTCAAACAAGTTTGCGCGGTAAAATTTACAAGTTTTTTTTAAGATAGTGGTAGTCAGGTACTTACTTGTTTGTACGCGTGGTTAACCACAGGCCTAAAGTTTCACTATATTTTTACAGTTTATTTCGCTATAATTTTACCCTCGCATTATTTAAAATAATAAGAGTCCATAGTTCAATATTAAATACTAGAATACAATTTGAACATGTAGACACAACATTATTGGCTGACTATCACACTGTAATGTAACCTTTTCTTGTAATTATTATTATTTTTTATTTCGTTTATTCTTTTGTAATATTTTAGATAAAGTACTTGTATGTATGTCAACTGAACGTTCGCGAAATATTTGATTACCGGCCGGTTTCTGAAAGCCCGATCAAAACTATTAGGAAGTCAAGTCACTTGCTATCTCTATAGGTAATAGCTGAAATGGTGAGTGACTTGACATCCGATTAGTTTTGATCGAGCTTTCAGAAACCGGCCGTAAGTAACCTGTTTAAAAATTTGTAAATTTGTATAGTTTTGAGTCTAACTAAGTCGATCCGTAGCCAGGTAAATCTGTAACCTAACTTACATAGATAAGGCTCAAAGTCGCATGAGAACCTCACAAAATCTTCGATCGACTAAACGAAATTCGCAAATCCACGAACTCGCGAATCAACCCTAAACTTGAATCATATGTAGGTCACAGACCGACCTGACACGTTTTGGCTAGCTCTCGAACGCCCTAATCTGACCTGTGACCTCTGACCTTGGACCTCAGGTTCACTGAGGTCAAAGTTACCAGTTGTGTCCCACTTCGCTATTTCTGTTTGAACTTCTTTTGTTTAAGTCACGTTGACTTGAGTAACGTCAGTAAGTATAGACATAGGTACTCAACTTTTCATAACACTGGTTCTTTCTTTTTATCTTCGTTACCTATTGGCTGACTACTACAGAGTGCTAGTGGTCTATTGGTAGCAGCCTCGCCTTGAGCCCTCGTCGTTGGTTCAAAACCAGCCATGCCCCAATGAGTTTTTATGATCAAAAACATTAGCACAGTTCCAGTAAACTGTGAAGAAAAACGTCGTGAAGAAACTGGCATGTAGTAGAACCTAAAAGTTCTACAAAGTGTATCAAGTTCGATAGGAGCCTCTTTGAGGCTTTAAATCCTTTCACCACACTGTTTTGAAAGAACTAGTGACAATAAAGATCTTCATTAGCATTAGAAGAAGCTACCATTAGCCAACTTTTACTGCCAAGAATATTGCTATACTCCGAAACTTTGGAGCTGGCGATTTTTCTTAATTTCCTTCAGCAATATATCTTCAAAAAATTTTAAATGTGAGCGATAAATTCTTTGATAGTTGTCTAGAATCTTAAACAAAAAATATATATAGATAGGTGCGAATTCAACCCTAAGCGCATATTATGAAGATAAGATAAAATCACTAAACTTATTTATGAAAATCAAATCAATCAATATTTTTGCAGAACTGTGTGCCGATTGGTCGATTGCGATTATTCGTAAATAAGCTCAGTGAATTAATATATTTTAAAAAGTTGAAACGTACGAGCGAGAGGCACATTAGCAGTTGTATTCGCCTTATACCTACAAACTCCGTATTACTAAGGCTTACATATATTTCACCGCACGCGCCTCGCATATGAAACCAACTGCATTGTAAAGAGATTGTGTAATACCGACTGCAGTGTGGATAGAAGTGGTATGTAAGCGTTTTGAATCGATATGTTTGTTTTGTACATCGTAACTAAAGCGAAACCGGATTGTAGCTCAAAAAATGAACCGTTTTGCAACGATTTTTTGTGTACAAGTATTTGTTATATACAATAATTTGTTATATAATCCTTTATTTATTTCTTCTCTATCTTCTTTCTTGTATCTCTTTGAACATACTGTTTGTTATTTGTTTACTTAATTTTATTATTGTAATAACTAGCTATCTATTTGATCTGTTCGTGTGTTTAATGGCCTTACTACAAAATATCTGGCAAATGATAAATCGTGCTTAAACTATTGCCGTCTCTTACCAATGCGTAATGGCAAACAGAGATAGTGCTAATTTTAAGCATTATTTAAATTTAAACACCATTTTATTGGGGTTCATGTTGGGTCCAAAAGAAATGTATTTTTTCTACATTCTTTCTTCCTTTACTCATTTTTGATTTCTGAACATGTACTCATACAATTATGAAAATTGAAAACGAAAATAGCGTCATCTTGTATCAGTGCCAAGTTTCATAATTTTAAAACGCTGTATAATAGAGATTTATAGGGTACCTTATCTCACCTTTGTCAAACAATTCAAAGAAATCTTGCTACGGGCTCTATGGTTTACAATGGTTATTCAAATAATATGGACCCCAATTTTGACCAATGAAGTCGCCCCTTAGAAACCATACACCATTCTATTATACCTATTCATAAGCATAGCCCTTCTCTGGCTCCCCATGGCACTATCGCGGGAAAACTAAAGGCTTTTCAAACACCACGTGGCAGAAAATGGGTCATCTTTTATCGTCTTCTTGTCTCGCTCCCTCTTTCGCAGCACAATGCGAGTGAGGGGGACGGGCGTCTTTGAGTCCCCTTGCAATGCTTTCCAAATAGTTTGTAATGCATTGTTGCCAGCTGTTATCGAGCCTGTGGCTATATGCTTTGTCTAAAGATTTCGAGAAAAACGCTGTCTTTGGAAAACTGAATGCATCTTTAAATTGTAAATATAATTATTGCCTAAACCATGACACTGGCATTTATTAATAGCTAATACTAACATTATCAAGTCAGTTAAAAATCACATGCTTTTCCTGAAAAATATAGGTACCTACAGGTTGACAGAGCAGTTCTAATCCTAACCACAACAAAATTGTGGCTAATAGGTATGATGTATTTATAACGTGACAATAATTTATTATTCGGCATGTTAGATCAGCAGTTCACATTATATTTATGAAAATTAAACAAATAAATATTTGCGGACATTGCACACAGCGATAAAGCTCCAAAATAAGCAAAGAATAATATAAAAAGAAGCTCGTATGAGAACTAGAAGGCTGATTAAAGGATTGAATTTTTTTGGTATTTAATCTAATTAATTGTAGACCCTTTGAATTTCTGGTTTACACGAATGTATTGACTGTAAGTCACAAATACTAGCTCAGAAAGCAGAACTGAGCTGAGAAGCTAGTTATTATAAATAAAGTAATTTATAGGTTACATCCATTAAAACAGATAAATAGATAGTAGAAAGTTTAAAAAGTAGTATACATAGGCGAACTTAATGCTAAACAGCATTATCTACCCGCTAACCTCAGGGTAACGGAAAGCACGTTTGAAAAATCGAATAGACAGTATTAAGCAAGATATACTATAGCTATATTATAGTCCTCCTCATCGATTTCGATGACGGCGACCCTAACTAAAAACTATTTTTTACTAGCATGAGCCCTAATGTGACTCGCTTTACCAAACTTATTTTTATATACCCGATCACATGTGGCATAGAGTTGACCAATAGAGTTGTATGTGTATGTATAGGAGGGCTTGGGTCTCTCTTTGCGTGTTTCGCGTTTTATGCCGAGCGTTTCGAGTCGGTTTTCTTCAAACGTTATATGTTTAATTTATAATTTAATGTATAGTTTAAGTACTAACAACTAACAACAATGTATGTATTGAGAAATAAAGTATTAAGTATTGAGTATAGATGAGCTATGAAAGCTGATAGATCTAGCCAAAAGATCGGTCACACTCAACGGCAACACAGCAAGATGCACAGTAACTGTTTCTGTTTCCTGGTTATAGAACATGTCGGTGCAATGTTATCTTTACATGGAAACCAAGATACAGTTCCGTTTATCTTGTTTTCGAATAAATAGATTATGCGGTTTTGCAGAATTTAAAACTGACATTTCACGATTTACCAACAGATTTTTATAATATTTTGGAAAGATGAGCATGTATCATAAATGGGTTGTTTGGACGCGTGCGTCGGTTTCGTAATGTTCTTAAATACTAAAAATAATATTGGAGAAAACAAATATGATTCAAATCCGATAGTGTACTAATGGTTTTTCTGCCTTCCAAAAAACGGTGATGGAAAACATCTTGAGTAAAACAGTTAAGGGGCATACAAGAGCTAAAGTGACTCTCGCTCGTTTTTTTATTATACTACTAGCTGATGGAACAAGCAGATGACCCACCTGATGTTAAATGGTAACCATCACCTATAACAAAGCATTATAACTATAACGTTTCGACATGTTGAAAGATATAAAATTAATAAACTAATTTTCGATAAATCTCAATTAACCATTTTGTGTGTAATCATATTGCACACAGTTAAGTAAAAATTTCACGTTGATCTATTTAAGGGCTATACCGACAAAATTTAGTTAATCAGATATTTTATTATTATAAATAACCGGATAGTATATGATGCTATTTCCGGTCACTAACTATATTATCAGTATAACTAGTTTCACCCAAATCAGCTACGCCGCTGTAACAGCGTTATCGAGTACCAAGATCACATATTCTCAAATCTTTATTAACTTTTAAATATATAATATAATCTTACAAAGTTGTGTTTGGGTGTTTGTGGCTCTATCACGCCCTAACCACTGAACCGATCGTGATGAAACTCAGAGCAAATATAGTTCGTAACCTGGATTAGCATATACTCGTAGGCTAATTTTGATGCTGAAAAATTACCGAAACTTGGTAGAAAATATAAACGTTCTCAATATTGAGAAGATGCTTTAAATATTAATGTTAGCAATCACTAATAGTAAGTAGTACTTAATAACTTATACTTATTTAAGGTATAAAATAAGTAGCAGCTAGTTATTTTATACCTTAAATAAGTATTAATGGTATATTATTGAATCTTTTTATAGTTTACGAGGAAAGAAAACTTGAGGTCGCTTTTTCCGTTATCGGAACAGTTAACTTATACCGTAATGAATATATTATGATCATAAGTAGGAAAATATTTAGAAACTAATGTACGTTATAGTTTATATATTAATTTGAAGTTTATGTTTATGTAAAAATCTAAGTTCTAAACAAGAAATATTTTAATGATTAATATTTTTTACTCTTAGCTTCAGCCATCTGTTTTGCTATCACGTACGTTACTTTATTTATTTTGTTTATTATATTATATATATATTTTTTTTGTTTAAATTATTTTATTTTAAACATTCCGTGGTTAATAAACTTTAGGTAAAAAATTTAAATAACATTGATCGATTTAGGTAGAAAGCTCTACAGTGTAAATGCGTCATATCTTTGAACTTGCCATTAAAAACTAGAAAAAAAAAAATAATGCCGAATTGTGCCACAACTTAAACAAACCTCTATACATTCCAAAAAAATCCAACACGTTCACTGACACAAACCACGTGACTGGCCACTCAGAATTCACAACACAAACAAACAAAAAAACAATTCTAATTTCGAAAATACGCGCCGAATTTAAAAAATTAGGACCCGCTCACACCGAGTTGTTGCAAGCGGGCCATCGAGGGAACAACTAGGAAATGAGTCTCAGTTGGCCACACAGGCGCAGTCACGCACACATGCCCACCTCCTCCCTTTATACACGTGCGAGTGCTGTGTAGATGCGTTTTGACATGTGGAGTATAATAATAGACCTATGCGTGTACGGCAGAGACTGCATTTTGGACTACGTAATTTTTTGGGACTTTGGTACTTATTAGAATCATGTAAGATTTTTTTTCTATGTTACAATGAGTCCCTGAAAAGTGCATGAAAATGTCGAGTTAGAAATAGCATTGACATAGCGGATCTTAGAAAAATGTTACGGCGCTAAAATCACAACTACAGTTATTACATAACAGTACGCTGGAGCGAGACAGAGCCTTTTCAAAGAACGAAAGAAAGGGACGTGAGAGGTTGTGTAACGCCACACAGCGAAAGCTCACATGCTTTCTTTATGCTGTAGGTACGCGTGCGCTAGTGAGCGTGGGTCTTTACATTTTTTGTGTTTGGAACGAAAGAGCCTATGTGAATGGAAGGTTTTTCAAAATTGGACTCTTATAGAAAGATGCGGTGTTCAATTTTAAGCACTTTCTGCAAGCTTTTAAGTCCATTTTTGAATGGCTCGAAGTGGACTTGGCAGCTTTTAAAAGGTTCAATGACACAATGTTTGGCACGCTTCTTCGGCCTACTGATTTTTTCCGACGAAAAAACGACAAAAGAGGACATTTTCAGGGAAATGAAAGTGGGACAACTGTATTCTGGAATTTTAATAATTTCCCTGAAAATAAGGATAAATTTTAACCATTTTTTTTTATTTCTTACTCAAACGAATGGTGCAAGTAATTTAGGGCGTGATATTAATTATTCTTTGGTTAGTATCGCTACCCGACAATAGATGGCAGTTTTATCAATTTCTTACAATAAGTTGCATTCGCAAGTTTTGTAAAATTATTTTGATTTATAATATAAATTGTGGATTTTATATTTTTTTTAAATCTATAAGTAAATGGGAAAGCTGTGTGTTGTATAAAATCAAAAGAAATTCTTAAGATACCTATTAATACCTACCTAGAAACCTCAAGATTTTCAGACCAATACTAAAAAAAAATGGTGTGGCATTTTTTTTATAAAACCTTTAGTGGCTGTAAATTCCAAAACTCCTAACTTTAATACAAAAAAATCGGAATTATTTAAAAATATAAATAAATCTTAATTTTGTCTCAAAATAGACAGTTTACTGCTAAAATTGCTGTTGCATCACACCGGAGGAAGTGAAATAACAGTCATAATATTTATACAGCTATCTCTTTCTGCCGCTATGGCGTCATCCCTGTCGTACATAGTGGGATTCCCGCTGCTAAAGCGAAACACGCTGAAGTACGCATGTCTCGCTCGCACGCACACAGCTGCGTGTATATCGCCTATGTTCGTGCAAGGCAACGGAGTGCATTGACCTGTCCTTGTTGGGCGTGTGTGCAGCCTTGCTTTACAGTTATACGACGCTTGTATGTGTGTATGTGCATCGTAAAGTTTGTTGTACACTGGGTTACTTATTTTTATTGTCGTGGTAATTTTTTATGGTTCATCGAATATAATTCAGTTAATCTTTTTAAAATTTAGTTAATGTTTTTGATGAAATGTTACAAACCAGTTACTGTTGCTTTCCAGTGTGTCATGTTAGGATTTAGATTTGTGTTCCGTTCCGTTTCGATGCTTACCTGAAAATAAGAAAACATTGTTAGTTAATCATTACGAATATTAAAAATCTCTGTAATATCTACATATACATATAATAATATAAATATGAAAATAATAAACAGCGATGTACATAGGCTTAAAAATTCTAAATATATTCAAAAAAAAAAATTAAAGACAATTTTATTAAACCAATTGATGATTGATTATAATTACAATTATAATTATTTTATTAAATATTTCAATTATGTTCATCCGTTTTCATATTGATTTACCAATAATTGAATAATCAAAAATATAAACGATAATTTTTATAATAAGTAGCCTATTGGCAGTTTTCTGGAAGCTCGATCAAAACTAATCGGATGTCAAGTCACTCGCCATTTCAGCTATTACATCGAATTAGATAGAGACAGAAAGTGACTTGACATCCGATTAGTGTTGATCGAGCTTTCAGAAATCGGCCTTTAATCTCGATCCGTTCATTGGTTTTGTTGTAAAAACCTAATAAACAGAAGCTCTTTTACGTTAATTTAAATCTATTATTTATTTGCAAATAAGATTATAATTTAAAATACAAAAAAACACGTTTATTAATTTTTATTAATTGGTAGATTAAAGAATCGTGAAAGAAATATATACAGAACCCAAGAAGGCACAAAAACAAACCTGTAAACGGCCTAACACCGCTACGGTTATAAAAAAGTTGCGTCAGAGACCATAAAAAATGTCTGCCAGTCGTCAGCACGAGCATTACATCACTAGGCAGTAACACGTAGCTACACATGTGTGGGTGCACGCACACATAGCCCTCACGTGTGTGCGTGCGGCCTAATCTTTTGTGGAATGCGGGTTTCATACGTCTAATGAGTACTTTTTTAAAAGCTGAAAAGGAATTTTCTTTCAGTTTTTTTTTTCAGCAAATGAGATGGATCTTGTTGCTTTGAGGTGTGGAATTTAAAGTAATGACTTCGCAAGTAAATGTTTCTTAATTTATTTTAAGAGTCAATTGAGTGACTTTTTTTGCTTGTTTTTTAATAAATGATAGGATTTAATGAACTAAGTTTTTTTTAAATAATTTTATTAATAAGAAACGTAGCAGTAATTGTTTGTTAGATGTCTGTATTTGATGGCGGCACTTCACATCGTTATCCGTGTTCGCATATTCGTCTTATTTTTCAATACGATGTGTAGTTACTCTATTCGCCCATATTTGCCTATTTTTACGAACAAGACGAATACGCAAATACACGAATACCACTGTTCGTGACGATGTGTGAACGGTGTGTTAGAGTTTTTTTTATACAACTAGCTGATGGAACAAGCAGATGGCCCACCTGATGTTAAGTGGTAACCATCACCTAAAACAAAGCATTACCTTAGTCACGCACGATAGGAACGTGCTCTACGATGCACTGCCCTGCGTCCATCAACTTGAGGCATACAGATGTTAAGCCTCATGTGCCTGTAATTACACCGGCATCCACACTCTTCGAACCGAAACACAGCGTTGCTGCTTGGCGGCAGAAAAAGGCGTGGTGGTAGAACTTCCCCGAACGAGCCACACACAAAGAGCTCTACTACTCTTATAATCAAAGTCAAAAGGAATTTATTCAGTTGAATCAAAAGGATCACTTTGAAACGGCTTAAAGCTAGGTGACTCTAGGTGCCAGTTCCACGCGACCAGCCTAGAAGAACAGGCAACAAACTCACGGCTTGGTTACCATCGTAAAGGTTGTACCTCTGACAACCCCCTTAGCCGTCCTCAAAGAATCTTGAGTAAGTTCTTGGTACTGAAAGATCTGAGGGAATATCTACCGTGCCTGGATCAAAGTCGTGAAGCTGTTCCTCAGTTTTTGTACTTTGTTGATTGAGCGAGCGAAGCAAACGAAAATCTCTAAGTTAACTTGGGCGATTTGGCATTTTATGTATGTATGTTTGTCGGGCCATAACTTTAGAACCGTTGATTCGATCTGCATGAAATTTGATATGTCGATAGCTTGTACTTGAGTCATTTACTGGTAAGTATATGAGTTAAATCGGATGACGAGTTATTAAGATATGGCGTTTTTTAAGGGGGCAAAAATAAATTGTACACAAATATACCAAGTGAGGTGTTAAAGGGTTTGCTTTGTACATCCCAATACCATTTTTATTTCTATTCTAGGACGTATGTATAAATTTTGAGATACAATAGGATACCCCAAGTAAGTTAGGTGGTAGTCAGAGGCCAAATATCGTGTTTGGTATCAATGTAAGACAGGAGCGGACGTCACGAAATCTCAGTACGGAGCGAACCACTAGTTTATAGATGTTACTTAATAATGCCAGTAAACATAATTATGTCATAGAATATACATAACAAAAGCTATATATATTCCGTGTTAATGTGAAACCTGTTGCAAAACCTGACCTACAACAATACATTACTTATATACATACCTATGTACATAATGGTGTTACGTGGGAACTGTTAATATACTTCTTATATACCTAAAGCGAGGATTCCCGATACCTATTTAGGTATTTAATGTCATATGACAAGTTTTGACTATATGAGCGTCTTTAGTAAATATAATTGTGATTATTAATTGTACTCGTAAACTGTGTTTGTATCGTATTTTTTATTGATATAATACTAGCTGGTGCCCGCGTTTTCGTCTGCGCAGGAGTAGTATTTCGAGTAGCTTATATTAGCGTGGCGTAGTACATTATGTGTAACTCTAGCGGTTTTGGCAGCGCACGCCAGAATAGCTCGCAGATGGTAGATTTTTTCCTACTTACTTGACACTTATCGCCATATTTTGAACAATTCACACAATATCTTTATAAATGTGTTATTCTTATGTTTAAGCTATATTATTGTAAAGTTTCATTAAAATCCAGTCAGTAGTTTTTACGTGAAAGAGTAACAAACATCAATCCATCCATCCATCCATACTTACAAACTTTTGCGTTTATATTATTAGTAGGATTTCATTTCATTTTTATTCTCTGTCTTATAATGTATTCCAATTGCACCGTGTTAATTAAAGTTAATAATAAATAAATAATAATAATTAATAGTTAATAATTTTGTATTGTTTAGTAATCACGTCCACTTATTTTATTATATTTACTCGATCCTCAACGGCCCCAACGGAAGACCAGCGCAAGTTATTATAACTTGCATATGCTGAGTTGGCACCATTTTGCTACTGTCTTTTCTCTGTGTTGTAGTTTATAAGTTTAATACATGTTTCCACCTTTTGATATTAAGATACCTAGTTGCAAATAAACATTTTGATTTGATTAGATTTTTTAAATAAATGAATCGAGAATTATTTTAATAAAATAGGATTTTGTTATTCGATCTCTTCTCTCTTGTCGTATCACTAGTTTCTTTTAGAAACAGTGTGGTGAAAGGATTTTAAATGCACCTCAAGAGGCTCCTTTCGATCTCTTGACACATGTTATAGAACTATTTAGGTTCTACGACATGTCGGTTTCCTCACGATGTTTTCCTTCACCGTTTGAGAGTACTGGCATTGTGCACTTTTTTTTTAACAGAACAACTCATTGGTGCGCGACCGGTTTCGAACCCACGACCTTAGGATCGGAAGGCGGATTGTTATTCGATAAACATAATTAACATAAAAAAGGCCACGTTATTCTGTGGGGTACATGGTGACCAACGATCCCGCGTTTTTATTTTGTTACCATGTTTTTACAACGCTTACAAAACGTAAAAATATTAAGGTAATTTTTTTTTCTATCTTATGTGTATCATATAATTATAATCTTTTCGTCATACTGACGTCTATATCCTTGAAAATATGTAGTGACTATATGGTGTATTATTGGCCTTTTTTTATACAATACCTGATGGAACAGGCAGATAGATGGCCCACCTGATCTTAAGTGGTAACCATCACCTATAACAAAGCATTGTCACGCACGATAGGAACATGAACTTGAGGCATAGATGTTAAGCCTCATGTGCCTGTAATTACACCGGCAACCACACTCTTCAAACCGAAACACAGCAACGCTGCTTGGCGGCAGAAAAAGGCGTGGTGGTATTACTTCCCCGGACGAGCCACACACAAAGAGCTCTACTACTCTTTAACTTACTCGTATTTGTTAAGTATATACTCGAACAGAGCTCGAATTATACTTGCAAAATTTGCAAGTTGAAGTGGCAATGGGCAGGACATATAGCTCGAAGAACTGACAACCGCTGGGGAATAAAGATTCTCGAATGGCGACCACGAACAGGAAAACGAAGCGTTGGACGCCCTCCTACCCGATGGACTGACGACATTGTCAGGATCGCGGGAAGTCGGTGGATGGAGAGGGCTCGGAATCGTTCTTCCTGGAAATGTGTAGGGGAGGCCTATGATGTCCAGCAGTGGACTTCTTTAAGCTGATGATGATGATGATGATATACTTAACTGTTTCTAAAAGATATGACTCAGTTACGGACAAAGGAAATAAAATAACGAGTAAATTAGATTCGTGATTGAAGATAATAGGAATAATTATTTGTACGGTAAATAGTTTTATAAATATTGTTTATAAATGTAATGTTTGGATAGCTTCTGACTTGACCTCAAAGAAGATATATGAAGGGATGTCTACCATGCCTGAATCACTGTATTGAAATTTTTCAATATCAACCCATAACTTACAACCATCGATAGCTTGGATATTTAAATAAAATATTCATGTTTTTTATACACTACTAGTATATGCTCCATCAAACAAGCAGATAGCTCACCTGATGTTAAATGGTAACCATTTCAGATATTCATTTATTAATTGCAAACTTCTACATTATTATAATAGTGGCTTAGGTCTTATTAAGGCGAAGACAAGAGCTAATAGTAGGGGAGGCCATGATGCTAAATGGGGATTTCCTCGAGCGTCATAGACACCTATTGGGTTGCAAAGCTTAGATGATAAGAAGAAAAAAATGTTAGATAAGTATACCTTTTCATCGGTGGGGGGAGCGGCTATAGTTTTTAAATCGTCAGATTATATATTTTTCGTTATCCTTGAATTATTTACTTCAAAATAAAAAAAAATTTAGCCACGCTTGAGAATGTCGAGATGACGTTTTTTTTTACAACTTTGTAGCCCTCCCGTTTCTTTACGTCACTCTCAAATTGTAAGATTAGTGGAATATACACTTTTTAGCATGTAATTAACTCACCCTAACTTAATCTGACGCGCTCGAGATTTTCTGATGATCAATTTTTTTTTACTAATCTGATCCTTTATCCTAGACGGGCGGCTTTATATATGGGGCTCATATTTGGTGGAGGTTCTTAACCAGGTACAAGGTATCCCCTTGTATATTAATCTGACGCGCTCGAGGAAATCCCGAAATCCCCTCTTGGGCTCCCCTACTATAATGTGACTCTCGCTCGCACGTTTCGACATGTTGAAAGATATAAAATCACTAAACTCATTCTCTCATCACTCAGAGTTTCGTTATTTTATATATTTAAAAATGTCGAAACGTGCGAGCGAGAGTCACATTAGCTCTTGTCTTCGCCTTAAGCTTTTAGGATTGTCAGGTACCCTATTTTATTTGAGTTAAAATTCTGAAAAATATGTCATGCGTGATACTTACGTCTATTTCTCATGAATCTTGAATTGAATCTGTGTAGGGTTTATATGCTAGATATCAAAAAGCCTATATTACCTCGCATCGTGACTACAAAATAACTATGTAGGTATAAACAAAATAAGGAAAATTATTACGTTAGCAAAAGATGAATTTAAAAACTCATTCTAGAATACTAATGATTGACCTCTTGACGTAGCGTGACCAGAAAATAACCAGTGACAATTATCGTACTACTTATACACCCATTTATTTGTACAATTGCAAGCTAGGTGAATCTAAATGCCAGTTCCATGCTAGTTTAAAAGAACGTCCAACAAACAAAACACAAATAACTTTACATAAACATAATTGTTATACAGAACGTTATTGAAAGTAAAATTGTACTAAAACTTACTTGCCGGCTACTATACATGTAAGTAAATATAAATAAATATTGGTAGACTTTCCACACAGCACTATCTCGCCCCAAACTAAGCCAAAGCTTGTGATATGGGAACCAGATAACTGATATAATACATTATATTTTTTTTTGTAAATACATACTTATAATATTACTAGCTGACCCGTGCCCACTTTGTTGGGCGATGTCAAATTTGCAATAAAATAATATTGTGGCTATAAATTGAGATGAAGGCTATCCTATCTTTTAAGTAAGATCAAACTGCACACGGTGCGCAAATTTGATTGAAATCGGTTAAGTAGTTTATATATATAATTATAAGATATAACACCCAGACAGAGAACAAACATCAATGTTCATCACACAAATGTTCTCGGTGGGGATCGAGCCCACGGCCTACGGCGCAGAAGGCAGAGCTACTACCAACTGAGCTGTGAAGGCTGTCGAGATGTGTAATGGCAGAAGTGGTTGATGATGTCAGAATACACGTCAATAGGTCAGTATACTCATAGGAAATCTAGAGTCTTTGAACTGCCTAGAATTCCAATAGTTTGTTATTTTGCAACAAAGTGATGCATTTGTGGTAGCATTTTTTTAAGTGGTAACCATCACCTATAACAAAGCGTTGCCTCGCAAGTCACGCACGATATGTAGGTATGTGGTACACTAATATTTCTGCCGCCAAGCAGCGATGCTGTGTTTCGGTTTGAAGAGTGTGGTTGCCGGTGAAATTACAGGCACATGAGGCTTAACATCTGTATGCCTCATGTTGATGGACGCAGGGCAGTACATCGTAGGGCACGTTCCTATCGTATAACGAGGTAATTCTTTTGTTTTATAGGTGATGGTTACCACTTAACATCAGATGGGCCATCTGCTTGTTTCTTGAGCTAGTTGTATTAAAAGGTCAAGAGTACCCTAAACCGACGAGAATGTTTGAAGAATGTTATGAGAGTGAATGAAGCGGAAGAGGTATGCAAGGACCGTAGCAGGGAATCCGTGGTCTCTGCCTACCCCTATGGGAAACAGGCGTGATTTTACGTATGTATGTATATGTTCATATTTCTTTCTTTCTTTCTTACATACTTATAATGTACCTATAAATAAATAAATAAATAAATAAATAAATAATGGTGGACATTCCACACAGCACTATCTCGCCCCAAACCAAGCCAAAGCTTGTAATATGGGAACCAGATAGCTTATATAGTACATATATACTTTTTTTTTGTGAATACATACTTATAATATTTAACACCCAGACAGAGAACAAACATCTATGTTCATCACACAAATGATTGTTCTCGGTGGGGATCGAACCCACGGCCTACGGCGCAGAAGGCAGAGCTACTACCAACTGAGCTGTGAAGGCTGTCAATAGTACACACAGCAAGATAATAAACATCTATGTTCATCACACGTATTTTGTTCCTTGTGGGGTCGAACCCACGGCCTACGGGGCTGAAGGCAGAGTTACTACTGAGCTGTGAGGGCACTGTCAATCAGTACACCGTGTTTCGTTATAATTTGGGTCGCTTCCATCATTTCGTTGAGTTGGCTTGTGTCTTTGATTTGCAAAGCAGATGCTTCGTTTGATGAAAGATGCTATAGCTAATTAACAGTTATAATTGTAACTGTTTATATCATTGTATTAAATAATTCAATACACAATACATTTATTGCTTACACATGGTTTAGTATAGGTACATACATTGTTGTAGGTGTTAGTAAGTATCACATATACCCTGCTTAGGGTATGGCAACATGGAGGCAGGCTGAGATTTTAAATTTATTATTCGTATAGTTGGTAGACAGGTTATTCATTTATTATAAAGCACCGGTGGTGTAGTGGGAGTGATCCCGCCTTCTGATCGTAAGATTTTGGGTTCGAATCCAGTTAAAATAAACATACAACACAACAATATATTACTACGTGACATATTAGATGGCCATGTTGGTTTCCTCACGATGTTTTCCTTCACCGTTTGAGAGCATTGCGTATACATATTTGAACAGGAATTCCGATATAAAGTTTTTTTTAATACAACTAGCTGATGGAACAAGCAGATGGCTCACCTGATGTTAAGTGGTAGCCCCATCACCCATAACAAAGAAGAAGTCACGCACGATAGAAACGTGCCCTACGATGCACTGCCCTGCGTCCATCAACTTGAGGCATACAGATGTTAAGCCTCATGTGCCTGTAATTACACCGGCAACCACACTCTTCAAACCGGAACACAGCGTTGCTGCTTGGCGGCAGAAAAAAGCGTGGTAGTACTTCCCCGGACGAGCCCTTCACAAAGAGCTCTACTACTCTTAAAAAAAAGTAATTATTAATGTTAGAACCAGAATGGTTACAACCAAAGCATTACCTAGCAATTCAGGCACGGTAGAACATGCCTTACGTTACGATACACTGCTCTGTCTAACAACTCGAGGAAACCTCATGTGCCTGTAATTACACCGGCAACCACACCCTTCAAATCGAAACACAGCAACGCTGCTTGGCGGCAGAAGTACTAGTGCACCACGTTTATATCGTGCGTGCGAGGCATTGCTTTGTTATAAGCGATGGTACCCACTCAATATCAGGTGGGCCGTGTTCTTGTTCCATCAGCAAGCTGCGTTAAATATATAACCGCAAGGTAAAACCCACAGATAGTACACAAAGTCATTAGGAATCCACACGAGCGAACTAGTACCTTGACGTCCATGAAAATTACGTGTTACCAGCCAAACCAGGTATTTGTAGGTATATCTATTCGGTACTCAATGATATAACCTTTTATAGATGCTAGTAGTTATTATAGCGACTTTGCTCTAACAAAGAGTTTTAAGAGTAGTAGAGCTCTTTTTGTAGAGCTCGTCCGGGAAGTACTACCACCACGCCTTTTTCTGCCGCCAAGCAGAGCAACGCTGTGTTTCGATTTGAAGAGTGTGATTGCCGGTGTAATTACAGGCACATGAGGCTCAACATCTGTATGCCTCTAGTTGATGGGCAGTGCATTGTAGGGCATGTTCCTTTTGTGCGTGACTTACGAGGCGATGCTTTGTTAAAGGTGATGGTTACATCAGGTGGGCCATCAGCTTGTTCCATGAGCTAGTTGCATAAAAATCGTCCATCAGCATGAGGCATACATAAGCTAAGCCTCACTTTCCCTTACTTTTTTAGGAATTTTACGTATTGACAAACATTCAAACAAAATATTTTTTTGTATTGATGTCATTGCAACTTCATATACTATGACTCAACTGTGTAGTAATTGCTGTGTAATCTGTGGATATCTTAGGTATTCCGGTAGGTACTAGAGATCTAGGTAGGTTTCTGATTCTGTTGAATTTGGTCAATGCCGTATTTATTTTTATCATTATATAAATTGTGTAATTACGATTGAAGAGGTATTTTAATTAAATTAATCTTTATAATATTAAAAGGGCTCGGGAGTGGAAGGTGATGGTTACCGCTTAGCATTAGGTGGGGCATCTGCTTGTTCCAATAACATGATTTAAGAACAAATTAAAAATGATAAAAATAATGTAATATTATCTATTTAATAGTAGGTAAAGAAAATACCATTCATAAGAGTAATTAACGTATCAAAAACTATCAAAACGTTTAGCTTTAAAAATAGGCTCACAAAGCTCACAAGGCACGGTTGACATCCCCTAAAATCTATTTTTCAAGTTTATACAAAAAAAGATTAAAAAAAAATCAAATAAGACTTATGCTTAAAAGGATTACTTTAAATCTTATAAAAGTAGTAACTATTAAGTAGACAGATCTTATCAAACGCACAAAATAAATAGAACGCACCTCAAAAAAAAAGATGTCTATCGAAAGCAAAATGAAAAAAAAACAAAAAAAACTTGTTTTAAAAGTTTACGGGCTTAAAATGCATCGCCAGAAACCTGCAGTGTGGTGTGTCACTACCCGAAAAATCATTTCGCTACATCACTAAGGATACCCCTTGCGTGTGTGCGTGTGACCTACTTACGATCATCGCTCGGCTAGCTTCGGCAGTTTCCGTCACCCGAACACATGTCTCGCCTAGTAACTGTCGCGCAATCTGCGGCCTCGCCATCTTGTCTGCCGGCCAACATACAATGACCCGCGGGTTTGTGAGGATTCGGAGTGACAGTCGAAGGTAGGATAGGTCGGGATGTTCTGGTTATCGGTGTTACGTAAAAGTGTTGTCGTGTTGGTTTGTTTTCATTTTCAATGGGTTGAGTAATAAATAATTGATAACGGATTCAACGACATACCTTTTTGTTTCCGATTTTTTTATATATACGCATGGGTATATCCTTCCGATTAGCACTGATTTGGATCAGTTGAGCTATCTCTAGATCGTACGCAACGATCGGTAGATAGCTCAACTGTCTCATGTGTATTTTATAGATATTAAGACACTTGTATTAATTGTAAATTTCTTTATAAATACATGTATAACAGCTGTTTCATACATTTTAGCCAGGTCGGTATTGAACTTTTGTATGAAACAGCTGGTTTTTTCGCGTTCACAGTGTTGGTTCCTTAGAAAAAGTTATTCATATTGATGGGTACTTTAGCCCCCAGAAGTTTTAAAAGTACAAGTATTAGAAGACCTTGTATACAAGGTGTTCCTTAAGCTGTGTATATAAACTTCAGGGGGCTAAAGTACCCATCAATATGAACAACTTTTTCTAAGGAACCAACACTGTGAACGCGAAAAAAAAAACAGCTGTTTCATACATTTTAGCCTGGTAGGTATTGAACTTTTGTATGAAACAGCTGTTTTTTTTTTCGCGTTCACAGTGTTGGTTCCTTAGAAAAAGTTGTTCATATTGATGGGTACTTTAGCCCCCTGAAGTTTATATACACAACTTAAGGAACACCTTGTATATTAAATAAATAATACGCGTTAATTAAAAAGATAAATATTAAGAAACCCTTGGTTTCATCATACGAAGATAAGATGTAAATATTTTATTAATAACTAAATAAAAGCTTGTTATTATAAACTTACTAGCTGGTGCTCACGACTTCGTCTGCGGAGATGGTAGATTTTTTTCTACTTATTTGACACTTATCGTCATATTTTGGATAATTCACACAATATCTTTATAAATATGAATAAATTGTAGCCTATGTGCTATTCTGATGTACAAGCTATATTATTGTAAAGTTTCATTAAAATCCATTCAGTAGTTTTTACGTGAAAGAGTAACAAACATCCATCCATCCATCCATACTTACAAACTTTCGCGTATTAGTAGGATGTTACTAACACATGTATAACTTATATAAATAAAAAAAATAGAAAATAAAACATTTAATAGAAAAATCCATTGGTGCACGACCGGTTTCAAGCCCACTACCTGTGAATCAAAAGGAGGAGTCCCTACCACTAGACTAACTGCGTCTCAATTAAATAAGATATAAAGTTTTACATATTAAAATTAACGTAACGATACTAATAGAATGGGCGGCTTTATCGCTAACAGCGATCTATATCTGACAACGTTAAGGCCATGCCTGTTGAGGATGCGTCATTATTCGTGACTCTACATTTAGGGTTCTGTAGTTATAATATTAAAACGAGTTCTTTAAAAAAAATACGCAAAATACTGACCCTATTTTAAACAAATAAATTATCAACAGCCTTAAAAACATTTATGAGCTCAATTCCAGTGCTCTTAAACGGTGAAGGAAAACATCGTGAGGAAACCAGTTAGTACTCTAACAGCGGCGATGGGCTTGCAACCTGTCACGTATGGAATACCAACTACTGCAAAACGTGGGTATGTGCCAAATCTAATGTTTGGACGTACCTCTGACTGCCCCCCTAAGACGTCCTCAATGAAGCTCGCCGGGGACCACCACGCCTTTTTCTGCCGCCAAGCAGCAACGCTGTGTTTCGGTTTGAAGAGTGTGGTTGCCGGTGTAATTACAGGCACATGAGGCTTAACATCTTTATGCCTCAAGTTGATGGGCAGTGCATTGTAGGGCATGTTCCAATTGTGCGTGACTTACGAGGCAATGCTTTGTTATAGGTGATGGTTACATCAGGTGGGCCATCTGCTTGTTCCATGAGCTAGTTGTATAAAAAAAAGGGGATATCTACCGTGCCTGGGGATCAAATTCTTGAAGCTGTTTCAGTTTAAAAACACTGAGAGCGCTGGTGGTCTAGTGGTAGCGGCCCCGCATTCCAATCCTAAACTCGTGGGTTTGAAACCGGTCGTGCACCAATGAGTTTTTCTGTTCAAAAATGTATGTGCACAATGCCAGTACTCTAAAACGGTGAAGGAAAACATCGTGAGGAAACCGGCATGTCGTAGAACCTAAAAAGCTCTATAACTTGTTACACACTAAAGCACTAGACACTTGTGTCTAGTGCTCGAAATGAGCCTCTTGAGGCGCACTTAAAATCCTTTCACCACACTGTTTCGAAAGAAACTAACACGACAAGACAGAAGAGTTTAAAAACAACAACAAACCAGTAAAAATAAAAATCGAAAGTGTATTATGCAACGTAACCTATCAGATCAATTATTTAAAAGTTAATACTTATATAACAATGTTATAAATATTTAATAGTAGATATTGTTTATTCTGCGGCAAGCTTTCGTGCATTTCTGATGACTTCCGTATTGTAAGAGTTTGGGGATCCGCATTTGTAAGTAAAACCCCAAAGGTCCAATAGGATAGATAGATAACACTTCATTGTACACAAGGATACATCAAAAATCTAGGCGTAAATTAATATAGTACAATGGGCGGCCTTATCGCTGAAAGCGATTTCTTCCAGGCAACCTTAGGATGGAAAGTATTTAATTAGAGCGGTAATGGACGGCGGTGCACGTCACTCATGTCTATCGTGCGTACGAGGCAATGCTTTGTTATAGGTGATGGTTACCACTTAACATCAGGTGGGCCATCTGTTCCATCAATTAGTTGAATAAAAAAATGTCTTGGATGTTTTTGTTATAAGCAAAGGCCTTAAAAACCAGGAACGCCACTTATACGGAATGGTACTTTAACTTTTACGGAACTTTAACGGATTTTTTACGGAACGCTACAGGGCCTGGTATAGATAAATAATAATTATTAAATATATATTGGTGGACTTTCCACACAGCACTATCTAGCCCCAAACTAAGCCAAAGCTTGTAATAGCCAGATAGCTGATATAATACATAACATACTTATTTATTGTAAATACTTACTCTCTTTCTCTCTTGTCGTGTCACTAGTATCTTTCGAAACAGTGTGGTGAAAGGATTTTAAGTGCGCCTCAAGAGGCTCCTTTCGAGCACTTGACACATGTTATAGAACTTTTTAGGTTCCACGACATGCCGGTTTCCTCACGATGTTTTCCTTCACCGTTTGAGAGTACTGGCATTGTGCACATACATTTTTGAACAGAAAAAGTCATTGGTGCACGACTGGTTTCGAACCCACGACCGGAAGGCGGGGACGCTGCCACTAGACCACAAGTGCTCTCAATACTTACTCAATACTTACTTATATTTAATAATAACACACAGACAGAGAACAATCATTTGAGTGATGAACATAGATGTTTGTTCTCTCTCTGGGTGTTCCATCGATATTTATTTTATTTATTTATTCAATAATAGGTACTCTTGAATAAGTCGTATGTTCGAATTCCACTTAGTTTTTTTTTTAATTTGATTTTTGGTGGAAGAGGCAGATGGTCCGCCTAATGATAAGTGGTAACCATCACCTAACAAAGCACTGCCCTGCGTCCGTCAACTTGATGCATACAGATGTTAAGCCTCATGTGCCTGTAATTACACCGGCAACCACACTCTTCAAACCGAAACACAGCAACGCTGCTTGGCGGCATTAATAGTCATGGTGGTACTTCCCAGATCGAGCCACACAAAGAGCTCTTCTACTCTTAATGAATACTCTAGTAATTGAGCACTGGTGGTTTAGTGGTAGCGGCCACGCCTTCCGATCCTAAGGTCGAGTGTTCGAAACCGGTCGTGCACCAATGACTTTTTCTGTTCAAAAAATTATGTGCACAATGCCGGTACTCTCAAACGGTGAAGGAAAACATCGTGAGGAAACCAACATGTCGTAGAACCTAAAAAGTTCGAGACGATGTGTCAAGTGCTCATAAGGAGCCTCTTTGAGGCGCACTTACAATCCTTTCACCACACTGTTTCGAAAGAACTAGTGATACGACACGTATGTTGTTTTATCATTTTTATTATTTCGTGTTATTTTTTTGGTGCACCCAAACCAACCATCTTATATATAGGCTCCTCTCCATCCAAAGGTTATCTGGAAGAGATCGCTTTTTAGCGATAAGACCGCTCATTGTACATATGTAAAGTTGTTATTATTTGTTTCCTATTTTGTTCGTTTGTAAGTGGTACAATAAAGCATTTTCATTCATTCATTCATACGACAAGAAAAAGAACTAATACTCTTTCAGAATTGACTTTTTCAGAATTTATTTGATTGACTGCTCTTACTACTCAACTCATAAATGTTATGTAATTCAATTCAATTCAATATTTTTATTTCAGACCACATAATAAGTCCATAAAATAATTAAACACAATAAAAAAAAATACACATAACTAATACAAAATACAAATAAGTAATAAACGGTAGGAACCAAGCCGTAGGTTTGTTGGCTGTTCTTCTAGGC
This sequence comes from Chloroclysta siterata, assembly GCA_932294275.1. Taxonomy (NCBI): domain Eukaryota; kingdom Metazoa; phylum Arthropoda; class Insecta; order Lepidoptera; family Geometridae; genus Chloroclysta; species Chloroclysta siterata. The sequence goes on along the minus strand of OW028596.1, from coordinate 19,763,012 downwards.
TTTGGTCGCGTGGAACTGGCACCTAGAGTCACCTAGCTCTAAGACGTTTCAAAGTGATCCTTGTGATTTTATTGAATAAATACCTTTTGACTATGACTTTGACTTAGAATGTCTTTAAATGACTGCTCTTGTTACTCAACTCATAAAAACCTAAAAACCAACTCAGTCTGAAAACCAGCGCTACTCCCCAACCCAGTTGGAGAGTGGCATCAAGCTGAGACTGAACCCATCTGACCCACTCGCACAGGGAAAGCCTTGGTACCAACTTGGTGTGTAGTGTAGGTAGTAGGTTCTTTTTATTTTTTATTTTTTAGTGTTTCAGTTTTATGTGAATGTTGAATGTTTGTTGAATGTCTTTTTTATCTGTTTATTTTTTCATAGTTAACTAGTTATTTTTCTTCTTTTTGTACAATTTCTATTTCTTTACTTGTATTATTTTCTACTGCCTATATTCTTACATGTCTTTATACTACTCCTTTGTGTTTGTTGTCAAATAAATTTATATTATATTCTATTATATAAATGTTATGTCCTGTTAATATAATGTTATTTCGTTTAGTACGGAACCCCAACCTCTATACGTTTGATCACGTTGTGAGTTGTTAACGCACACACAGATATTTTCGGCAACTTTCTCAATAGAAAGTTGCTGTCTTAATGTATACGTTTATATCCGTGTGAATATAAAATAATATAATAGAATAAATTGTATAAAATTCAGATATTTTAGTATCAAGAGTAGTAGATCTCTTTGTGTGTGGCTCGTCCGGGGAAGTTGTGCAACGCTGTGTTTCGGTTTGAAGAGTGTGGTTGCCGGTGTAATTACAGGCACATGAGGCTTAATATCTGTATGCCTCAAGTTGGTGGATGCAGAGCAGTGCATCGTAAAGTACGTTCATATACGGCGTGACTTGCGAGGCAATGCTTTGTTATAGGTGATGGTTACCACTTAACATCAGATGGGCCATAAGCTTGGCACATCAGCAAGTCGTCATAAAAAGAAAAAAATAAGCTTAGTAGAGCTTTTTGTAAAATAAATAGATTTGATGAAAACTAAAATAATAAACTCAAACAGCTTCACGACTTGGATCCTCAGGCACAGTAGGTAGTCAGAGGTACAATAATATAGCTTATACATCAGAATAACACAGGCTACAATTTATAAAGATATTGTGTGAATTTTCCAAAATATGACGATAAGTGTCAAGTAAGTAGGAAAAAATCTACCATCTGCGAGCTATTCTGGCGTGCGCTGCCAATACCGCTAGAGTTACACATATGTACTACGCCACGCTAATATAAGCTACTCGAAATACTAATCCTGCGCAGACGAAGTCGCGGGCACCAGCTAGTTATGTCGTAATTATTTATTAGCCGCTGCATACATGCACAGAAAGTTCGTAGCTAATCGTAGCACTTCGTAGACCCTTCGTAGACCACCATGTTGTTTTTTAATTTTCTTTGTGGAAAACTTAAGGTGAGTTTTGAATACGAATTGTATCAAATTGTTTCGTAAATTTTGTTACTTTCCTCACGGTTTCCTCACGATGTTTTCCTCCACCGTTTGGGAGTACTGGCATTGTGCATATAGATAGTTGCGTTTTCATGCAAAGATACCACAGACGAAATAACTTGGAATCTGCAAAATGTGGACTAATATTGTTTCTGAAATAATGTGTCCAATTATAATTGGACATTGTCGCATTGTCGTTTATATGTCGGTTTGTCATCGTGGAAATTACACGTATTTTTGTTGTGAATAGTGGGTTTTTAGTATTTTTCTCTCTTCGTGTCTACTTGACTTTTTAGTATGATGAGTTGAAGCTAGTTCCCGTGATCATGGCGCATGCAACTGTGCATGCAATATCGGGAAACAATCAAACTCACAAATCATGGTAAATATCCCGTTTTAAATGAAAAATATGTACATAACCATTATAGTTTCAAAAATTACACAAATATTTGTTCTCGGTGGGGATAGAACCCACGGCCTACGGCGCAGAAGGCAGAGCTACTACCAACTGAGCTGTGAAGGCTGTATGTTTACTTTTACTTAATTTAGAAGGTAATTTACAAGGCGTAACCAAACATAACAAGATAATTATAGTGAAAAGTATTTTCAACATTATACCTTGTCTTATCTGTACACATCGGTAATTCTATGACACATCAACCCTATAGTCGAAATGACGTGTCGACTATAGGGTTGATACGCAACTGAGGGCTTATTACGAGTTTAGTGCCGATCGAGTGCCGATCGTCGATCGTTACGATACACCGAATTTTCTATGAAAAAAAAACAAGTTCTCAAAGAATACGCTAGATGCCGTTGATTTATTTTCATAGAAAATTCGGTGTATCGTAACGATCGACGATCGGCACTAAACTCGTAATAAGCCCTCAGACATTTAATATTGCGAATTATTTATTTCTTTCTTTGTTTTTACAATGCCCTAGCAGTAAAAACTAAATCAACTTTAAAAAACAATTTTTAAACTAACTATTATATAGTTATTGTACTTTAATTTCACTGGGGACATTATGTTAGTTAAATTGTTTATTTTTATTTTGTTAGGTTATGATTCAGACACGATTTGTAAGAGAATTGTAATTGAATAAACGTATTGAAATTGACTTCAAACCTCCTCTTTATTCGTAGTTTGCCTGGAAGAGGACGCTTCTGAACGATAAGTCCACAATTTTTTTTTTATACCACTTACTGGTGGAACAATCAGATGGCCCACCAGATGTTATGTGGCAAAGCATTGCCTCATAAGTCACGCACGATAGGAACGTGCCCCAAAATACACTGCCCTGCGTCCATCAACTTGAGGCAAACAGATGTTAAGCCTCATGAAGATGTCTTAGGGTAGCCTGTTTCAAGTATTTTAAGCTATATTATTTTTATTCAAATGCGGCATGGCAACCCTAGCTTGTAGGTATAATCGCAAACAAAATTCGAGAGTAGCCAAAAAGTCGTGAGTTACTTTCACCAGCCGACGGTTAGATAATGAACTGGTTGGCCACTAGAAGGCATCGGAATTATGTTGCTTCCCACTACAGCATCCCACTGCTGGGACTCTGGGACTTTATTTAGGAGATAATACACAAAACTTCATACCACAAGAATACGACAAAACAACATCCTGCCCCGTGCTTATCCACCAAAATCAAAGTCAAGAGGTATTTATTAAATAAACATTGATACCTCAATCATCAAAATCCACCCAGCCGTTTGGGTGCTACGTGGTAATAAAGAAAATATCGAAGGATATAGATACATAGATACACGCCAAACACATAACCCGATGTGCCTTCGCAACTCGGGTAAAAAGTATCAACATGAAATAAAATGATTAAGGGGCTGACAACTATCAAACAACTTCTCGCTCGCAGGTTTCGACATGTTGAAAGATATAAAATCACTAAACTCATTTTCGAAAAATCGCAATCAACCGTTTTGTGTGCAATCACATTTCACACAGTTTAGTAGAAATTTCATTTTGATTGATACAAGTTTTCCTACTTAAAAGTTTGCTTATGTACGAAAACTAGTGAAGCAAACTTTTGAGTAGGAAAACATGTATCGATCAAACTGAAATTTTTATGAAATTATATTTATTATATTTATATTTATATTTATTCCTTCTAATGAGAAGGAATAAATATTAAAATTGGTACATAAAACTGAAACAGCTTCACGACTTTAATCCCCAGGCACGGTAGATATCCCCTCACATCTCTTAGTACCAAGTACTAACTCCAGATTCTTTTGAGGATGTCTAAGGGGGGTAGTCAGAGGTACGTCCAAACATTAAATTTGGCACATACCCACATTTTGCAGTAGTTGGTATTCCATACGTGACAGGTTGCAAGCCCATCGCCGCTGTTAGAGTACTAACTGGTTTCCTCACGATGTTTTCCTTCACCGTTTAAGAGCACTGGCATAGCGCACATAAATTTTTCGATAGGAAAAATCCATTGGTGCACGACCGGATTCGAACCTGCGACCTTACGATCGGAAGGCGGGGTCACTCCCACTAGACCACCGGTGCTCATTGGTACATAATATGATATAATATAACTTTAGGTATAATATCTTATTATATACCAACTGCTATAGGTATTATCCTACTAATATTATAAACGCGAAAGTTTGTAAGTAGGGATGGATGGGTGTTTGTTACTCATTCACGTAAAAACTACTGAATGGATTTGAATGAAACTTTACAATAATATAGCTTATACATCAGAATAACACATAGGCTACAATTTATAAAGGTATTGTGTGACTAATCCTGCACAGACGAAGTTGCGGGCACCAGCTTGTATTTTATAATGTCATTATATTTATCCTACGTAACCTGCAATTTGACAGTTCATTCTGACTGTCAATTAATGACAATTATAAATACCTAGGACCATCATATTTTACAGTAAAATTATAGAGATACAATCTTTGAGTAGATACAGTCAACGTCACAAGTAGGTATGTTACGTCCTGTCATCATATTTATATAAGCGGCTAAACAGATAGCTAATAATTGAATTACTATATAGTTTTATTAGTACAGCTTAATTAACACAAGTAACAGAAAGCCTTCACAGCTCAGTTGGTAATAGCTCTGTGTTTTGCGCTTTAGGCCGTGGGTTCGATCCCCACACAGAAGAAACATTTGTGTGATGAACATAGATGTTTGTTCTCTGTTTGGGTGTTATATAATATTACTAGCGACCCGCCCCGGCTTCGCACGGTTATTGTGGGTAATCCCTAAGAGATTATGCTTGTATTATGCATATAAACCTTCCTCTTGAATCACTCTTTCTGTAAAAAAAAACCGCATCAAAATCCGTTACGTAGTTTTAAAGATTTAAGCATACATAGGGATATATGGACAGAGAAAGCGACTTTGTTTTATACTATGTAGTGATAGTGATAAGTAGGTACGTATTTACAAAAAAAAGTAAGTTTATTATGTATCAGCTATCTGGTTCCCATATATATATATATAAGCTTTGGCTTAGTTTGGGGCTAGATAGTGCTGTGTGGATAGTCCACCAATATTTATTTCTTTATTTATTTAATTAAGTTTGATAGTTATGTTAATTAAAATCACAAGGATCACTTTGAAACGGCTTATAAACTAGGAGAATCTTGCGTCAGTTCTTCGCGACCACTAGAAGAACGGGCAAGAAAATATGAATGAATGAATTTTTTTTTATACAACTAGCTGATGGAACAAGCAGATGGCGCACCTGATGTTAAGTGGTAACCATCACCTATAACAAAGCATTGCCTCGTAAGTCACGCACGATAGGAACGTGCCCTACGATGCACTGCCCTGCGTCCATCAACTTGAGGCACACAGATGTGAAGCCTCATGTGCCTATAATTACACCGGCAACCACACTCTTCAAACCGAAACACAGCGTTGCTGCTTGGCGACAGAAAAAGGCGTGGTGGTAGTACTTCCCCGGACGAGCCACACACAAAGAGCTCGACTACTCTAATGTCTTTTATTTAACACACAAATATGAGATGAAATCTTGGCTTGAGGTACGACTGACTGTACCAACATGCCGGTAAAAATGTTGTTTTATGTTCAACCTTCAACCATTCGATTAGCCAACACGCGATTTTAAATATTAGATACATACGCATTTTATTTATAATCACAATAATCATTAATTACTCAAGTATACAAGGTGTTCCATAAGTTGTGTATATAAACTTCAGGGGGCTAAAGTACCCATCAATATGAACAACTTTTTCTAAGGAACCAACACTGTAAACGCGAAAAAAAAACAGCTGTTTCATACAAAAGTTCAATACCTACCAGGCTAAAATGTATGAAACAGCTGTTTTTTTTTCGCGTTTACAGTGTTGGTTCCTTAGAAAAAGTTGTTTATATTGATGGGTACTTTAGCCCCCTGAAGTTTATATACACAACTTATGGAACACCTTGTATAAGTAAAAAAAACACATAGTTTTTTTTGTTTTTCCCGAAAGTTATTATCCGAGTGAGATTTGTTCCCACGAACGCGTGGCATTAGCCCCGTATGAAGAAGTAACTTTTCTAAAAAAAAACCAACTTACTAAACCGATTTTGATGAAATTTCCATGGAACAAATCTCAAAGTATATCCTCTCAAATAAAAAAAGAATTTTTCAAATCAGTTCATAAGCGACGGCGTTATGCGGTAACAAACGTAAACAAAAACAGACGAATTCAGAACCTCGTTTAAAAAAAACATTTTTTTTAAATTTTTTCCCAATTTATTATCCGAGTGAGATTTGAACCACGACCGGATGAAAGCCTCGTATCAAGGGGAAGGTCGTAGGTTCAAATCTCGTTCAGATATTAACTTTTTTTTAACTTTTTTACTATTTAAAATAACTTTAAATTTTGCATTAGTATAACTTTTTTTTTTAACAACGACCTTTTTATTTTATAACATACTTCAATAATATTACAATCTAGCCATAATTACGGCTAATAGGTAATTTAACACTGACCCAAACGTTTTTTAAAGTAAGTATTTTTAGGGTTTTATTTCTGTGTGGTACTAACATTGTTTTTTTTTTTTTTATACAACCAGCTGATGAAACAAGCAGATGGCCCACCTGATGTTAAGTGGTAACCATCACCTATAACAAAGCATTGCCTCGTAAGTCACGCACGATAGGAACGTGCCCTACGATGCACTGCCCTGCGTCCATCAGCTTGAGGCATACAGATTTTAAGCCTCATGTGCCTGTAATTACACCGGCAACCACACTCTTCAAACCGAAACACAGCGTTGCTGCTTGGCGGCAGAAAAAGGTGTGGTGGTAGTACTTCCCCGGACGAGCTCTTCACAAAGAGCTCTACTACTCTTAAAATTTTAAACATAAAAATAAATAAATTGAATTGAAAAACCTATGTGTCCATTTTAGTACCGATTGATTGACAAGACCTTGTAAAGTACCTATCACAGCTTATTTAGTACTCAACTTAGGCGCTAGGTTCTAAAAGAGATCGTAAGGTTAAACGAAGAATTACTTAGCCAATGAGATGGTTCTTTGAGACAGATAAATATAAATAAATCAATATAAATATTAGTGGACATTCCACACAGCACTATCTCGCCCCAAACTAAGCCAAAGCTTGTGATATGGGAACCAGATAGCTGATATAATACGTATATACTTTTGTTTTGTAAATATATACTTATAATATTATATAACACCCAGACAGAGAACAAACATCTATGTTCATCACACAAATGTTTGTTCTCGGTGGGGATCGAACCCACGGCCTACGGCACAGAAGGCAGAGCTACTACCATCTGAGCTGTGAAGGCTGTCAGGCAGATGTTTGTGTGTTTGTATTTTATTTATATATTTTTGATCGCTCTCTCTTGTCGTGTCACTAGTTTCTTTCGAAACAGTGTGGTGAAATAATTTTAAGTGCGCCTCAAGAGGCTCCTTTCGAGCACTTGACACATGTTATAGAACTTTTTAGGTTCTACGACATGCCGGTTTCCTCACGATGGTTTCCTTCACCGTTTGAGAGTACTGGCATTGTGCACATAAATTTTTGAACAGAAAAACTCATTGGTGCACGACCGTTTTCGAACTCACGACCTTAGGATCGGAGGGCGGGGATCGTTACATATAGATAGATAAAAAACAGCTTCACTTTGATCCCCAGGCACGGTAGACATCCCCAGATCTCCTACCAAGAACGAACTCAAGATTCTTTGAGGACGTCTAGAAGGTAGTCAGAGGCACGTCCGAAAGGGAGGTTTGCAGAGTTGGACCACACGTGATATAATACTAACTAGTTACCTCCCGATGTTTTCCTTTTTATTTAAGTGCACTGGCATTTTCAATTTTTTTAAACTGAAAAATACATTAGTGCACCTAACTAGGGCACGTTCCTAACGTGTGACTTACAAGGCAACGCTTTGTTATAGGTGATGGTTACCATTCAGGTGGGCCATCTGTTTGTTTCATCATTTTTTATTTATTTTTATTTATTATTATAGCTACTTTAGACCTAATAACTGATGTATGTACATATTGGCAATAAATAAATCGAGATCTAAGTAGGTATTTAAAAAGTGGGTGTTCTCTTTAGAATAATCATGGATTTAAATATAAGAAGAATATATAAAGAATATAAATGTATAAATAATAGTCACCTACAACCTCAAGCGCACAGATTACGAAAGAGTACTCATAAGTTAAAATGCAGGGCTTCAAGGCTGTTTGAGACTGACGCTACCGAATTTGAATTTCGAACGAGATGGTTGTTTGACGGGTTTTGTAGGCATTTTTGTTGATAGCGTAAATTGATATCTAGACTTTTTTGTTTACCTTTTTTTTAATTGGCCTTGCTTATCTGGCAGCTACTGTGGTGGAATGGTAGAGAGGACTAGGTGGCGTTAGATATTGTCTATTAAATGTCTATGTTATTAAACAGGATTTTGCATCTATTTGACAGCCGTCACAGTTACCGAGATAAAACATTTGTGTGATAAGCATAGATGTTTGTTTTCTGTTTGGGTAAGTATTATATTATTATATTATATCAGGTATCTAGTACCCATAGATAGAGTTTAGCTTAGACTGGTCCTAGACGTGTGGAATGTATAGCAATATCTGATTTATTCACTAGCTACTCGCGCCCCTATTTACGGGACGCTGTACAACCTGAAACAGGTTTTTTTTATACAATTAGCTGATGGTTCAATCAGGTGGGCCGCTTTGCATGGCCATTCGCTTTTCGCTTAGGCATGCTTTGTTATAGGTATAACAAAGCATGCCTCGTAAGCCACGCACGAACGTTCCCTGCCCTGCGTCCATCAATTTGAGGCATACAGATGTTAAGCCTCATGTGCCTATAATTACACCGGCAAACACACTCTTCAAACCGAAGTTGGTGGCAGTACTTCCCCAAATGAGCCCTTCACAAAGAACTCTACTACTCTTTTTTATAGGATTTTATATATTAGTATTGCCCGCGTGTCTTTATCTCCCTATTCGTCCGCCTCAGGGAATACCTTCCACAATGTATACCTTCTAAAGTATAAATAAAGTTCAAATTCAATTGACAGCACGGGCAAACCCAGGGCCGGCCTACATAAACCAGAGATGATTCGTCATCGCTTTCCCTTGCATATGTTGCAATAAGGAAAACTGTATGTTTGTATGTTGTGCTTGTGTAATACAATGCCTAAAGAAAGCTTATGTAGAACTTGAGTGTTTCGACAAACATAATATTTGTCTTTTCGTATGTTTGTTCGGACTTAAAACTTAAAACCCTGTAAACTACCCATACAAAGAAAAATCTCGGAAGTGTACTTAATTGCCATGCTAAAATTTATGTTATCAAAGTGAATTCTCCTTTCATCTAAATATTCTTGCCATGACTCTCTGTTTTTTCGTTGAGTTAAAAGTATCTATACCCTACATGTATTATCCCAACATTAATAGGTTAAACACGAAAGAGGATTGTGGACACAAAATCCTCTTTGGTTCTAAAACTTTTTGAATTACGAATTGTGTAATTTTTTTGTTCTATTATTAAATTATATAGTTTCGGGATTCCTTGGAAGCGTATTAATTTTCTTTTTCACGAAAAGACTAGCAGAGACGCGTTTAAATATACATACCATTCTTTCTTATAACTTTTCTTTTTAAGCAATAAACAACCATAACCTATTCGCGCCAAACGTTATTTTTTTGTTGTTCACCCTGCAAGGGCTAAGGGTCCTAAGACCATTCTGCCTCGTCTTCTGCTGTATTTTTTATTCAATAGTTATTAAATTTTTGTATTTCATTTTATTACAATCAAGCAGGTCAAGTTGGTTGTTAATTGTTTTGAGGAATATGATGACGGGTTTAAACCCTAATGTTAAAAGAGAAAAAAAGCAATGTTGCCTCCGTAACTGAAAAGTAAGATTGTGATCAAATCAAAGTTGTAATGATGCATCTTCCGCCATACTTCCACAATCAACTTAAGCCTTACAAAAAAGACTAAAAAAGAGCCAATGATATGACGAAAGACGGATCGAAGGATACGTCTAGCTAGCGTCAATATTTAGATTCACTATCTTCCGACGCCGAATGAGCGGCCCTTAGCATCGCTTGCGCAAGACACTTTTTGTTTGCCTTTACACTTCTTACCGTTACGTCAGCGAGATACGTACGGTACACGCTTTAACTCAGTACTTCTGCTGTTAATGTGCCGGTATAAGCAGGCCCTATCAGTTTTCAGCTTTATGATACATAACTTTTGAAAAAAAAAACAAGACAGACAATAAAACAGCATTTAAAAAGAAAGCCAATCCAGAGTCGATAACATTCAACCTTTGGATGCATAAAAACCGCCAAATTCGAAATTCAAATTTCGAAATTTCGCGATAGGACGTGCGTTGTCTCAATTAAAACTGTAACTGATCGCATGCACATCAAATTTAACCTTAAGCATAAAGTAATAGGGTGGTTTTCCGAACGCGCACCGCGACGGCGTCAAGCCAACTCAAAAGTGTGTCACCGGTTGAACAACACACGCAAGGCCGATCTATCTATGAATGCGCGTGCAAAACGGCGAATGTGCATCCCTACTATGACAGTTGACACGTCATCTGTAATTTCAATCCTGCAACTTTGCGATTGTTTTGTAGTTTGTGAATGAATTTACACATAAAAGAGGGGCATTACTTTATTCAGTTATTTGTGAACTAATGACAAGTAGAGGTCTTCGCAGATAAATCTTGAAATGAAATGAAATACTTATTGTTGGAAACAGATTATATTTAGATCTCTAATTCCTTGTCTCGAGTTCGGTGCTTAACGGTTTCTTTCTTGTAAATTTCTTGTAGAAACAGAAGTAATTTTAAAATTAGAATCATCAATGGTATGTACACACATTAACAATTATGGGATATTTTTGTCTTGTAAAAGTTCGTCGGTGGAGTAATAATTATGTTTTTTCTATAAGAAACGTGTTGAGGGTACCTTTGCTTCTTAGCAGATGAATCTTGTTTACCAAGCTTAACAGTGTTTCCCGCCCCCTTACGTAACTTGCGACAAGCATAAGAGGCCGACAGCCGACAAACAACTTCCCGCTCGCACAATTCAACATCTACATCTACACTTCTACACTAATAATCTACACTAATATTATAAAGAGGAAAGCTTTGTATTTTTGTATGTAACGAATAGGCTCAAAAACTACTGGTCCGATTTCAAAAATTCTTTCACCATTAGAATGCTACATTATCCCTGAGTAACATAGGCTATATTATATTTTCAAAAAAATCAGGGATCCTTACTAAAACTCCAATAATGTAACCCAAGGTGGAAACCAAAAACCTTACATCGCGTGCGCTGCGAAAACTATTGATGATAGAACAAAATAATGTACTACGATTTTGTAGAACACGTCATCATCTACAAAAAATGTCGCAACAGCATATGTCTAACTATTATAGTTACGTCACAATAAGTGTTCTTTTATTACAAAAAATTAATTAAAATGCCGCCGCTAGAAAAGGGTCTTTATTTGTACCTTGGTATTAATCCTTATCCAAATAAATTTTTTTCATAATTAAGACGGTTTCAATACCTATAGATTACTTCTTAAATTTTTCAAATCTGACATTCCATTCAAAAGATATGACGAAATTAAAAACGTTAACGGGTCCACGGGTCGCGCTCGGGGTGCGATTTCACTCTCTGGCGTGCAAATGTATGAAATAAGTAGACGCGAGGCTTGAACCCACGGTCTAAGTTTATCCTAAAATGTTCAAAAAATTTATGACCACCCATGCGAAGCTGGGACAGGCCGCTAGTAACTTATAAAAAAACTAAGTCTTGGAAAATATCATAAATGTTCAGCAAAAATATCATTTTGCTCCGAACTGTAAGTTATTTGACGGTCATCTGCTTAAATCCTATAGCTAAATTACTCTGAGAACAATGAACAACCAACAATCTAATTTCGTCTAGACTTTTCGGCAGCGTCTGACTAAGCAATCTCATTCATTAGAATTTGAAAAAGGAATGCACGAACACTCAATTGACACTGACAGTTACATCATGAGTACGTAATGGCTACTTCAACTTGTCTGACCTGAAGTTAGCAGCTAATTGTGTGTAAAGCTATTATTAAAAAAAAGGTAATTAGGCAAGTTAACTAGTACCTATTAGAAGTGACTGCCTCACATCAGGTGCGCCATCTGCTTATTAAATATTCTTACTTTATAATATTCAATCCGCAAAATTAAACTGCGTTCAGAATTAAATTCTTTTGTTACTTTTTTTGCAGATATAAATCAATAATTAATTAATATTGGTGGACTATCCACATAGCATTATCTAGTCCCAAGCTAAGCCAAAGCTTGTACAATGAAACCGAATAGCCGATAAAATACATACCTATATACTTTTGTTTTGTAAATAGATACTTATTATTATATAATAACAATAATGCATTAAAACAATAGCTAAATTATAGATAAATGATCAGTTTCAAAGTCTATGTTTAGGCAGTTAATCAAACCGTATCTTGTATTCGGACAGTTGGTAATAATTTGTTGAACAATTTAGCTTTGCTATTAATTGGTGGTAGAATAGCACGGAGTTACCGTGTCACACAAACAAAATACAAAAAACTAAATCAAAGACTTCTCAAATAAGTTCGAAATGTTTTCTGCTTTTGTCGAATAAAAACAAAGCCCAAGACTTTAATTTAAAAATAGAATGTGTTCGATTTTTAAACATTTTTAATTTTACGTAAAAATTTATAGGCAGTGGGCGTGAGATCAATTAATTATTGTATACAATGCTTAATAAACATTAAACCCAAATTTATAGTACATAACTATAGTTTTGGTGAACTCTACATAGGTTTTTTGTATGAAGCTTAATAATTTACAGTGCCAAAGTTACCTACGTTTCTCGTCTTTCCGGCCCAAAATGACCTGTCAAGTTTCGATGACAGACCGATCGATGACCCGGAAAATGGACAACTCCTCAATGGATATTACAGTAAACTGTCAGGGTTTGGGCCCGTTTTGATCAGCACGTAATTCCGTATTCAAAACTATAAAACTTTTCAAAGTTACGATGTTTTGTATTGTTTTTGATTTTGGTAGTTGTAAATTTTCGAACTTCAGGGTTGCCATCAACCTAATCCGGTATTGCCAACTGACAATAAGATATCTTTGTGCTCCAAACAATTACCAAGTGAAATTTAACCTTCCGTCGCTGTTGTAATGTCAATTTTATGTTTTCGCAACCCTCGCAAGGTGACAATGGTTTTTCTATTGATAGGCAGAACCGGGTCAGTCCTTGAGGCTTTAGTTTATGAGATAATTAAAAAAGTTTGAAAATCGAACAGATTCAAATTTAGAAAGAGACGTTCGATAATCGAAATGTATCATCAAACTAGCTTTATTTATTAGAGGAGCCCCGTTCTGTCTGTGGCCACGTGGTCTAACAGCATTGTCCGTTTTTTTTTTATACAACCAGCTAATGGAACAAGCAGATGGCCCACCTGATGTTAAGTAGTAACCATCACCTATAACAAAGCATTGCCTCGTAAGTCACGCACGATAGGAACGTGCCCTACGATGCACTGCTCTGCGTCCATCAACTTGAGGCATACAGATGTTAAACCTCATGTGCCTGTAATTACACCGGCAACCACACTCTTCAAACCGAAACACAGCGTTGCTGCTTGGCGGCAGAAAAAGGCGTGGTGGTAGTACTTCCCCGGACGAGCCCTTCACAAAGAGCTCTACTACTCTTAAAATCCGATTATTCGAACTACAAGAACATTTTATCCCAATGTTATCTATCTACATGTTTCAAGTGCTCGAAAAGAGCTTCTTTGAGGCGCACTTAAAATCCTTTCACCACACTGTTTCGAAAGAACTAGTGACACGGCAAGAAGAAAAAGATCCAAATTGGCCCAGCCAACTATGACCGGCATAGACAAATAAATAAAAATAAATAAATAAATATTGGTGGACTTTCCACACAGCCTACCTAGCCCCAAACTAAGCCAAAGCTTGTAATATGGGAACCACATAGCTGATATAATACGTATATAAGTACTTTTTTTTTTGTAAAAACATACCTACTTATAATATTAAATGACACCCAGACAGAGAACAAACATCTATGTTCATCACACAAATATTTGTTCTCGGTGGGGATCGAACCCACGGCCTACGGCGCAGAAGGCAGACCTACTACCAACAGCTGTGAAGGCTGACAAATATCCAAGCATCTAATATTTCTTAAAATTAATTTAGTACATATGAACTATTATCTAAGGACTATAATAGGTAGTACGTAGATTCTGTAACTACATAGTCCAAAGAACTAATAGACCCTTCTATCCTTGATGACGTCACGCACACTCGCACGCATAGATATTTCGAGTGCGTTCTCATTCGGCAAGCAGCTAGCGCTAGTCAGTAGACATAGACAGTGGTTAAGTAGCAAATGAATTTAAATCTTGTTTTGTTTTGTAAATGACTCGATCGTTTATAAAATAAAACAAGAATTAATTGTAAGTAATCTGAGACCTTTTAAATAAACGTTGGGAATCCTAAAAAAACTATTCGATTTTCAAAAAAGTCGGTTGATGATTTAAGATGTTTAAATTGAAGTTCTGTTCTGAATTCCTATTGATAAAATGGTCATGGATTCAGAATAAATATGTAGTATTAATAAACGATATTTACTAAGACATCATAAAATATCTAATCAATTTTATTATTCAGAATATGTTTTATCTTCAAAGAATCTGCGAGTTAGTACTTGGTATTAAGAGATCTGGGGGATATCTACCGTGCCTGGGTATCAAAGTCGTGAAGCTATTAGCTTCTGATTTTAGGTAAGGCCAAACTTATATCCCAATTTTAAATTTAGATCCTTATTTTTTTATTATTCAAGCAGTATCTAAAGTACAGTAGCGCATTCAGCCAGCCACAAACACAGTCTAAGCTAATATTATCATATCAGTGCTAGTAGTACCTACCTGAGCGTGTTCCACGCATGCGCATACATAAGCACATGACCGCGCCCGGTGGGGTTTGATACTTGAGATTTTTGAGAAACATTTTATAAAATTTGCCATTTTAATAAACTGAAACGAATTTATAAAAATACTGAATATTATATTATATTACCCATTTTAAATATTGTGAAAATTTAAATTAAACATGAAATTTCTTAAATTCTTTATGTACTGTTTACTTTACAACATACAAGACTTATCAAGATTTACAAAAGCGAGATTCCCAAAATAAAATTACTTTGAGGTAAAGAGATAAGAGCTGCTCTGGATGGTTTAACTAGCGAAACAACAGTCGTTTGGTCATAAGCAGCTATATAACAATAATAACGATTAAAAAAATATACCCAAACAACAAAACCCACGCCGCAAACCACTTCTTCTTCTTGTCGTGTCACCAGCTTCTTTCTAAAAATAACGCGAATCATTACCTTGCCGTAACACAGTTCCGAACTAGCACGGTAGGTAAAGTTTGTCAAAGTATCTACCCGAAAAACCATAAACCTACAATTTGTAAAATTACCTGCTCGTACGTAACGTACGAGTACGAGAGAACTAATCTTAAGACAAAAGTGTACCTACTTACTTTATAAGTTATATTTGTTAAAAGTTTTGATCAATAAACTTATTCTTATTCTTATTCTTTCGAAAGTGTTGTGAGAGGATTTTAAAGTGCGCCTCAGAGGCCCTTTCGCGCTGCATGCCGCATGCCAATAAAAAAACCACAAAACAACTAATATTTGAACATGAGCATTTATTAACATACATCAACGAATAAAAATTCCCAAACAATAAAATCGCCGCGCGCCGGTAAAAAAACAAGATGGCGGCGATGTCATTAAACCTCCGAAGGTTCCGTAAGTACCAAGACGGTTTGAGCACGCACCGAGCTATATGGGTCTTGGCCAGGCAACTTTTTCTCAGCGTACTTCGCTTCTAACATGGTATGTCAAATGTAGCTATCCTGGCAGCTGGTGGCAGTACTAGCTGAAATTATCTGACTGTCGATACAATACATCTATTATACAAGGTGTTCCAATACTTGTACTTACTTAAAACTTCGGGGGGCTAAAGTACCCATCAATATGAATAACTTTTTCTAAAGAACCAACACTGTGAAAGCAAAAAGAAAACAGCTTTTTTTTATATTAACAATTTAACAACTGGATACATACATTTTGTAAAAAATAGCATCTAAAAAACCACTAAGGTTTGTGCTGGTGCTATCGCGAGTTAACGACGCATTTTACAATACCAAAGTAGTACCAAGTACCTAAATCTGTAAAATAAAAACTGAGGAGCTAGGTACTTATAAAATTAATTATGTAGTGTGTATTAATCCGAACAAATTAACATACTATGTATTGAGATTATTTAAGTGCAGAAAATATCTCTTAAGTTTATTACCTCAATAGCTCAATACCTACCTGGCTAAAATGTAAGAAACAGCTGTTTTTTTTTCGCGTTCACAGTGTTGGTTCCTTTTATTTTGGAATTCTTCACAATTCAGGCAATAGTCTCTGACTATCCCTTCAGACATCAAAGAATGCTGTCGTGTCTGTGCAATCTTATAAATTTGATTATGTTTACCTTTTTCTGTATGCCTACGCCTCACTAAACTTCAATAATATATTATATTACATTGTAAAAGGATCATACAAAAGAACGGAAGGAACCAAGCCGTAAGTTTCTTGCCTGTTCTTCTAGGCTTTGGTCGCGTGGAACTGGCACCTAGAGTCACCTAGCTTTAAGACGTTTCAAAGTGATCCTTGCGATTTCATTGAATAAATACCTTTTGACTTTGACTTTGAATCCTGAGTAAGTACTAGAGGATATCTACCGTGCCTGGCGATCGAAGTGAAACTGTTTTTGTTTTAATCAAAATATCCGTTTTGCGAGTGTCGAATTTCGTTCACCGGACGTAAGAGTTGGTGATCAGCAAAATTTCGATTCAGTAAAATTTTAAGTTTTGTTCAGGGTATTTACACACAATTTTATTATTTATTTTCATAGTATTTACACTTAAGGAAATCACAAAAACATATTGTCCTAAAAGTTATTATCCGAGTGGGATTTGAACCCACGACCTTCCCCTTCCTTTCTTGGATAATAACTTTTGGGACAGTATAAAAATCATTATTTACACACTGGCAAAAAAATATGAAAAAAAACCGGCCAAGTGCGAGTCTGACTCGCGCACGAAGGGTTCCGTACCATTATATATAAGTTTAAAATTATTAATAATATTTTTATTATATGATGCAAACTAAAAAGTTATGCTTTTCGTAATTTTTCCTTTACCTGTGCTGTAAGACGTTTCTTTGTACCAAATTTCAAGATTCTGAGTTCACGGGTAGGTTTGGTAGGTTTTAATTCCTTTGCGAGTGTTGAAAATTTGCAGCATCTTTTGATTGCGTTGGCTTAGAAGTTTGATTTTTTCACATCTCCAAGGGACAGTAGACCTGAGTATTTGATATGAATTTCAACTTGATACCTCCACGCATTTCTGAGCAAAAGGGTCTTGACAGAAAGACAGACGGACAACAAAGTGATACTATAAGGGTTCCGTTTTTTTTCCTTTTGAGGTACGGAACCCTAAAAAAGACGAGACCAACTGGTTTTCTTGTCGTGTTAATCGTTTCTTCAAACCAGTGTGATGAAACGATTGTTGATGTGGAAAAACATATGTTTTAGAACTTCTTAGGTTATCTAAGCAGATTTCATTCACCGTATGAGAGTTTATGAGTAGTAGAGCTCTTTGTGTGTGGCTCGTCCGGGGAAGTACTACCACCACGCCTTTTTCTGCCGCCAAGCAGCAACGCTGTGTTTCGGTTTGAAGAGTGTGGTTGCCGGTGTAATTACAGGCACATGAGGCTTAACATCTGTATGCCTCAATTTGATGGACGCCGGGCAGTGCATCGTAGGGCACGTTTCTATCGTGCGTGACTTACGAGGCAATGCTTTGTTATAGGTAATGGTTACCACTTAACATCAGGTGGGCCATCTGCTTGTTCCATCAGCTAGTCGAATCGAAAAAATCGAAAAAAAGAGTACTGGCACTGAGCACAAAAATTGATGTATTAGTTATTACTAACGAGAAATAACTTAACTAATTTCGACTGAAAGTAACAGTGTAAACCAGCCTTATAATTAATTGAATTGAAAACATTGCTGACGATATGCCTTTAGTATGTTGATGCAGCAACAATAACAAAAATTACTATCGACTATCCAAAATCAATATTGGTTATTTTAAATAGGTATTTGGACAGTCTAAGAACTCTACACATTATATTCTCTCAAAGTCAAAGTCAAAGTATATTTATTTGCAAAATTACATGTAATGAGATGTTCAATATTTTTGTTTTGAGCCAATGTAATTCTACCGTTTAAGGGCATGCAAAATTAAAATTTACAAACAATTTAGGTAAAATAAAAATGAATTATATAAAATTAGAATAATTATAGAAACAAATCCCACTCGGGTAATAACTTTTGGGACTATATTAAATCTTTGTGATTATAGAAAAAATGACAAAATTGAAAAAATATATATAAATTATGATAATTATTAAATGAATATAAGAATAATGATAGTCAAGATGGAGATAAAATGTCAAAGTTTAATTTTAAACATGAAAATAATTGTTGGACAAATTAAGAAATAATTGCGTTAGTCATAGACATAGACATAGACATAGACAATCATTTATTTGCCACAAGAACACACAACACATACAATCAGGCTTAAAATACATATAGACGTAGATAAAAAGGTACAAGAAAACAATTATGAAAAAAGACAACAAAAACAGGTTTTTTATAAATAATAATTATAAATCAATTTAAAAGGCATATAAAATTAAAAACATAGACTTACATGATACAGAAGTACTAAATATATAAACTAATACCTAACAGAAGTGTTGTGTGCTATACAGCAGCAAAAAAGGTCCCGGCTCAGCATTATGCTTTACCGTCCGAGGACAGCTCAGCGCTGTTATTCTGCCGGCACCTCCGGCCCAGTCACTCAACCCTATGAAAAGCAGTGTCATTGCAGCAGATTAAAATTTGGCGAATCATAATAATAACAATAAATAATAAAACTATAATAATTGGATTACTTACAGAATTGAATAAATATAATCAGTAAATAGTCAGTAGGTTGTCTGTCATAAATTCATTGATATTATAATAATATAATAACATTTATCAGCTAAAATAGTTCTCAGCTTCCTCTGAAACATCAAAGTGTAAAGTATCTATAAAACTTTTGAAAAGCTACAGTTTTTTAGTTAAATAAATGACTAAGCAACAAATCGAGGTTCTTACCTAAACAAGTAAATGATGAAACAATTTTATTCTACTGGACGGGTGTAAACGCACCAACTGTCATTTTTGACGGATGCAAATTTTATAAAGAAGGCGGCTATTCTTTTTTCAAATCGAGTTCCCTTTCAATTTGCACAAATCAGTTTAAATTTACAATTCAGCTGAGAACGAGTTTGCGACTTGATATTACGTTACGCAAACGAGTATTAAAAAGAAACCAGCTTTAGTGGTGCTTTCACAGAATAAATAATAAGTAGTACTAATGTATTTACTGTTTATTCTGTAGATGTTTCACTTTTTTTTTCTTTATACAACTAGCTGATGGAACAAGCAGATGCAGATGGCCCACCTGGTGTTAAGGCCATCACCTATAAAGGAAGCATTCTCTCGCAAGTCACGCTCGATAGGAACGCCCTACGATGCAATGCCTACCAACTTGAGGCAAATATGTTAAGCCGCATGTACCTGTCATTCCACCAGCAACTACACCCTTCGAACCGAAACACAGCGACGCTGCTTGGCGGCAGAAATAGGCGCTTATTGCTCGACAGAGAATAAGTGCGGCTGCACGTTTTAAGACATTTTCTTGATTATAGCGAATACAAGAGCTAATGTGACTCTCGCTCTCACGTTTTTCGACATGTTTAAAGATATAAAATCACTACTCATTTTCGTGTGACGTACATACATGTTTTCCTACTCAAAAGTTTTGTTTACTAGTTTTCGTACATAAGCAAACTTTTAAGTAGGAAAACTTGTATCGATCAAAATGAAATATTTACCTACTAAACTGTGTGCAATGTGATTGCACACTAAATGGTTGTTTGCGATTTTTCGAAAATGAGTTTAGTGATTTTATATCTTTCAACATGTCGAAACGTGCGAGCGAGAGTCACATTAGCTCTTGTCGTCGCCTTAAGTTAGCTTTTAGTATTGCGTAAGTATAATGAACACTAAAATCAAATAAAAAGATGAATTTTAGAACTATATACCTCTACAATTGTCTTTCATTCCTTTAAATTTTATCATCATTATTTCAGAAGTAGGACGTTAGCTCACCGCATAGCTGGAATGCACTCGTAATAAGTACAGCAAAAAAAGAATTAAAAATGTAGAGCGTCACAATTTGTGGTTACTTGAACCTAGCAAACCTTTTACTATAAAAATCTGATTGCGTTATTTTGAGAACAAATCAAATCAGTTTATTGCCAGAATGTGTATGTTGTTTTATAAAGTTCATTTACTGGTACATTTATTGGTTGGAGATGCTATGTTTTAGTCATTTTAGTTGAAATACTTCTAGAGCCCCATGCTCCAGTGTAGCACATCCCTAGTGCGGGTGCGAGCTAGCTCCGAAAGCTCATAAAAATACGACATAAAATATAATTTGAAGTGACACAAGCTGTATGTGTGTGCTCTTGCGTAATTCGAAATTCGAGCGCTCGAAATACAAAATGTCCTTTTAATTTTGTGAAATAAACGCGGGAGAATTGGCCTGCGAAAGTGCGTTCGAAATTCGAAATGTCAATTAAAAAGTTCCGGTAATCACCGGTTTTCGCGTTTTAAAATGTGATGTCAGCATTCGAATTTTGAATTGTTTTGTTTCCAATTTTAAAGTTTGTTGTTTTTTTTATATAATCAGTGCTCCAAGCTTTTAGTAATCCTACTAATATTATAAACGCGAAAGTTTGTAATTATGGATGGATGGATGTTTGTTACTCTTTCACGTAAATACTACTGAATGGATTTTAATGAAACTTTACAATAATATAGCTTATACATCAGAATAACACATAGGCTACAATTTATAAAGATATTGTGTGAATTGTCCAAAATATGACGATAAGTGTCAAGTAAGTAGGAAAAAATCTACAATCTGCGAGCTATTCTGGCGTGCGCTGCCAAAACCGCTAGAGTTACACATATGTACTACGCCATGCTAATATAAGCTACTCGAGATACTAATCCTGCGCAGACGAAGTCGCGGGCACCAGCTAGTACCTATATAAGTAGTTATATTAACCTATTTATGCATAGATAAATGTCAATTGACTGTAAAAGTTTTATTGTTAATTTGGGAAGTATTCATTACTCTCAGACTTCGGACGGCCGGAATGACGAGAACAGCCACCGAATTATAATTGGCCACTTTCTTACAAAACTTTCTGTTACATAACAAACGAGATGTAATTATGCACACCTATATTAATTCACCGGAAAAACACTTTTGGACTTTCTACATCTAATTTTATAGTTTTACTCACGCCATTTTGGGAATCGATTATTTGCGAATTTGCCATTTTTACGCGTATCGTCACGAGATTCACGAATGAATCACGTATGAGCTTTCTCTGTGGTGTAAGAATCGATTTAAGATATTCTTCCAAACTCCATGGAATTGACAGCTGGCTCAGCGCAGTTGGTAGTAGCTCTGTCTTCTGCGCTGCCGTGGGTTCGATCCCCGCACTGAACAAACATTTGTGTGAACATAGGTATAGATGTTTGTTCTCTGTTTCCTTGTGGGACTAGATAGTGCGGTGTGGAAAGTTCACAAATAGTTTTATTATCAATTTGAATCAGATATTTTGGAAAATTATGACACTAAACATTCGCTTTTCGAGATCATTTCTCTGATATAAACTCTAAGAGATTTTACCGCTTAGTTAACATGAACAGCTTAAAGATGATAAAAGTTAAAAAAGTCCTTTTGGGAAGGCGACGCAATGACAACGCCCTTGGTTTTGTTGGTGGTGTCAACGGGCGACCACTTACCATCAGGTGAATCGAAAGGTTTACCTATTATACATAGAAAATATGACGTACTTTTTATTATCTTGGACGAATGATGATTTTTTTCTTTTGTAATTTAGTTCTTAAAGTTTGTAGGTGACGATGAAATAACCAATGCGTTGAAAGGAAAAAATATGACTTGAGATCTGAGATTCTCAGAAACCCTAAACGTGGATATGCTTTTCTTACTTCTACAATATCTACTTTTATTATTTTAAAGTATTACATCACTTTACCCATCAATTTCTTAACCTTTTTTTATTCGTAAATAATTTATTTATCACCGTGCGTTTCTTTATAGCTAAGCAATCGTAGATGTTGAATACATAATTGTCTACAATAAAATTGCTACCACATGCAACCCATGTTAATCGAAGCTATTTTGCTCCTACGTATTTTAAGCGTTTTAAAAAGCAAGCTAAGTATGTTCGGAGTGAACTTATAAAAAAAAAACCATTGCATCTATTATAGGATGATCTAAAGGGTCTAAGGCCACTTTTCTCTGAATTTGGGCTTTATATGACTTATAGTGTCGAAGGCCATTTTTCACTCAGTTCTTTTTATAGGAATGTAGTTCATTTCCAAGTTTATCTGAAAACAAACATTTTAAAAACCACGTGTCGAATTTGAAATTATAACAAAAATTAACTTCTAGGTGTGACCCGTTCTGTTACGTCGGCCATTTTAATTTGTATAAAAGTACAAATACTGGTAAAAAACTGTTTAATTGGAAATACATCATCAAAGAAATCATTATTTAAAGTTATAAACCACGAGGACCTAAATTATGAAATTTTTACACAAAATAATCTCGAAAATCTTATTTTTTTTTCTTAACAATTTAACATTAAAGTTGCCATAATAAGGAAACTCATTTGAATATTTGTACATCTTTTTATTAACCCTTCCCGCCCCACACGTTAAAGTTAACCCCAAAACGTGAAAGTTAACCCCGAACACGCTCGCCAGTTATTAATTGGAAATTACCTTTAATGCTCCCACCTGAAGTGTGAGGCTGTTGGCTCTGTTGCACATTGCTTTGGGCTTCCAATTTTGTGCTCACTGAGTTCCACATATCAAACATGTTCAGCATTTTGGGCCCTCCAGGGACCAAATATCACACAAATGTATCCATTACACTTAACACGAACACTAGTCCTTTTTTGTACACTGAAATTTCTAAGTCAATTGTTCATCCGTCATAAAAAAATCTTAAGGCTACATCACTGATCCCCCGGTTTATAATTTGTATTTTTTATTATAAGTAATATTGCGATTTATAAATATTATTTGCTATATAATATAAACTTTCTCAAATTCTCAACTAATGTAAATACGCTATATTTTGTATTTTTTATTTTTATTATATTATGCTACTATATTCGGATTTAAATATCAGTCTAAAATTTCGTTCGTAAGGTTTGGGTTTATTTGCTTGGGATTTATAATTATTATAAACGTGATAAATGCTAATTTATTTGTGATTACTGGTTTTTTAACTATTATTGTGGTTATATACGTGTATAATATAAATGTAATTTAATAAACTGTGATAACTCTCGGAGAAACTGTTTTAAATATTGTCACGGGTGTTATTTTACGAAATGATTTGTAATTATGTGGTATATGTGAATCAACGTTCCGTCAAAACGTTTTTTTCTCTTCATAGTTCGTTCAATCGCTGATAGTCTTCGTCCACTTGTCGGCCAGTCAGGACACTGAGATTGCAGGCACTACACACGCGTTCATTTTCGGAAAAAAACCGGTGAATCGATATTCTTTTTTTTTTAATGCGTGTTTTTTTGTGTTTTCAAATAGCGGTCTCGCATGCACTGAATGCAGTTGCAATGGTGTGGGTTTCAGCTTCAGTTGCTGGAAGGGTGGGGGCGGAAACGGAGGTACCGTCTGCGCATGCTCGCCATCGATCCCGCGTGGCGAGCGGTGTATCCTAAAACACTGCTTTTCATCGTGCTATGTGCACTAGCGTGGCAACCTATACATGTAGGGACGTCACTATTATGTCATCTACTTTGAAGTCCCCTGTAGGTGTTTTGTAGTATAAGCTCTTTGTTAAACGTCCAAGTGTTGTAACTGTATCGACTCGCTTGTAACAGACGTGTTCGCCGTTTCATTGAATTCACAGCGGTTTTCTTTCGACATGATTGAACATTGGATATTAAAATAGCTATTTGGAAATAATATGATTAAAATTTCATTGTGATTGCCGGCGTGTGTTTTTAGATACGGTACTGTCAAGTCTGACCTAATTTGTTGCCGTTATAGAAAATTATATCTAGGACACGGCTTGAAAGCTTTTTTTAAGTTGAAAAGTTGGAAGAAACGTGCAAGTTTCAACTCAAGACTTCTAAGCCATCTTTTCAATCAAACTGTTACGCAGAAGAAATAAAGAGTTTATTGAGAATAACTTACAGCGATATCAAACAATTGAGTGTATTTATAGACCAGCAACGAGATTTTTATAAGTTGGTTAAGAATTATAAAGTTGCTTGTTGTTGCTTCTTACGTAAATCCTTTTTCCAGAAGCATATTTAAAATAACTCGTGTACTTCTCACAATTTATTAATAGAACCAAGCTCACGTTTTATTCTGCATACCCATTAAATACATAATGGTTACTTCAAACAACGCCATCTAGCCCCAAACTAAGCAACGCTTGTACTATAAGAACCGGATAACTATTAACTATCTAGTGTTTAGAGTTTTGGAACTCTGCTAAAACTATAATCTGGATCGACAACTTTTTTTTTATACTACTAGCTGATGGAACAAGCAGATGGCCCACCTGATGTTAAGTGGTAACCATCACCTATAACAAAGCATTGTCTAGTAAGTCACGCACGATAGGAACGTGCCCTACGATGCACTGCCCTGCGTCCATCAACTTGAGGCATACAGATGTTAAGCCTCATGTGCCTGTAATTACACCGGCAACCACACTCTTCAAACCGAAACACAGCGTTGCTGCTTGGCAGCAGAAAAAGGCGTAGTGGTAGTACTTCCCCGGACGAGCCCTTCACAAAGAGCAATACTCCTCTAATACTACTCTAGCAAAGTGCTTAGAAAGCATGCTATGCTATAAATAAAGCATTACTTTGCGTTCAAAATGTCAGTAAAACCTGTGTAAAGCATATGCATCCGAAAACCGTAAAATTCCGAATCGGCATTCTCCGAAAATATTAATCAAAATTCAAATATCGAATGCGTGCGGTGCGCTGGCGACAGCATTACGCAAGATTACGTTACGTCGCACACATTCGCTCGCTGTCACGCACACAAATGAAAGCTGCTTTTGGAGGTTTGCTTGTAAGGCATAAGCTGAAGCGATAACGGGTCACAGCGTTAATTTTCAAAATGGACGGTTTAGCATCTCCGTTTTGTGGTAAGCGGTAATGGGTAAAATATTAGTATGTATACAAATTGGTTAGTCATGGTTGGAGGATCGATTTCGAAGGCAAAGTAATGGTTTTGGGTAACAATAAAATAAAACCTTTACATTTAAACATACATTTTGAAAATAATGTAACTTTAATTAAAATAAAATACTTTAAGTAGTATGAAAGAGTTAGCCACTATAGTGTAGTTTTGGGCAGCAGTTATAGCTTCCATGGCTACTATAAAAACTAGAGAAACACAAAAACAACTTTTTTCATCCCGATCGGTTAGGGTTGAGCCACAAACATCCAAACATCTTACTTTACATTTATATATTACATTACATATATATATTTAGTTACTTTTGCATATATATATTAGTAGGATGGGACAGGATGTAAAATTTCATAGTCGCCCGCTTTTTCTTCTTGTCATTTCACTGCTTTCGAAACAGCATGATGATATCAAGTGCGCCTCAAAGAGGCTCCTTTCGAGCCCTTGACACATGTTTTAGAACTTTTTAGGTTCTGCGACATGCCGATTTCCTTACAATGTTTTCCTTCACCGTTTGAGAGTAGTGGCAAACGTCAGCCGCTGTTCGCTTCTATCTCAAACCACTCCCAGCAAGTGAAAGTCAAACTGCCAAAATCTCGCGTGAAAGTGGGCGAGAGTTGATCGATGCCATAATTATTATTACCTATTATAAGATATATGCTAAAAGCAAAAGGCGGATGTATTAAAAGCTAGACTTTAGAGTAAATTTGTGTAACCTACGAAAAGTTTTTACAATGTCAAAAAAGTTTAGGTAGAAAGTTTAGGTGCAAGAAAAATTAATTTTAACCCGAAAACTTAAAAAAAACTTAACCCTCTTTGGGTTAAGTTTTTTTTCTCAATCATCAATTTAAATTTAGAAGGTAGATATTTTTTGGGAATTATTTATTTTAACCAATTATTATTTGATTAATGATTATAATAAAGTAAATTTTAATTAAAAAAAAACATTTTTATGACAATGACAGGTATCAACAATGATTAAATATTATTTTTATTCTACTATTCATACAAATACTAACTTTCGCATATAGGGATGATATTTATGTGAAATGAAAAGGTTAAGAAATTTTATCAGAAATCTTGAAACACGTAGAACAATTTTAGCAGTTCTTTAATTAATCCCAAATAAAACCCAGTGCCGTGCATCGTAGGAAACGTTCCTATCGAGCTTGACTTACGATGCAATGCTATGTTATAGGTGATGGTTACCACTTAACAACAGGTGGGCCATCTGCTTGTTCCATCAGCCAGTTGCTTAATAATAAAACATAAAACCCAGTGTTTGAAGCCAATGGCAGCCGCTATCTTTTGTTTTATAAATAAGCAATTTGTTTAAATGTATTTGCATACAAGCTGCAACATTTTTTGGCTAGAAAGTATTCAGATTTAGAAAGTTGTTTAATGAAAGGCACGCATAAGAATCTTTCTGCTGTATCCTTTTGCATTAAAAGGGTAAAAACTTTCATTTTTTATTATCTTGCGCATGCGCAGCAGTTATATTATTATAATAAATTATTTACTTTCATATAATGTTTGTTTTATAGTGCTCACCGACACTGGTATATGATAAAATATTAATTTCTAGGCTAGATATGATTACAAAAATATATGATAATAATAATTGTGAAATTCGTCAGTATTCGCAATAATAATCACTTTGCAAAATATGCTCTGCCAAAATAAGTTAAAAAACTAAAATCTATTCCATTATATTATTGTTCATTAATACTGGCTTGTGCTCTACCTATGGCAACATCGATAAATAAGTTGAAGTCATCCCAAAAATATCAGTACATTGCAAACAAAAATTTTAAATTAAGAACATCCAAAAAGGTTCATACACGGCTATTTGAACAGAACAAAAAAAAATCTTTTTCCGGTATGATTTCAAATAAGGAACATCGATTCAAAAAACGAATAAGCACCAATCAAATAAAATACCAAATGGGCGTTCGGATACACAGTAACTACTAACAGGATAATGGCCACGTAGTACTAATTATTTTACTAGTGAATTGATTGATCATTCATATCTCTTTGTATAAACGAAAAAACATCAATAATTAACTTGCGAGTACGAAGATTTATGTTTGTCCTTGCGTCACGCTAAAGCTAGAGCCTGGGCTGATGCGTTTTGAGTGTTGTAGGCATATAATAGGTACGTTTACATGAATAAGTAGGTATTACCTGTACTTACTCAAATCGACGCCAAGGCAGCACATGTACGAAGATTCGAGCATTGAAGGTATTATAAATTATGAGACAACATGGCAGGATTTATAGCTAAAAATCAATTGATTGTATTTAAAACGTAGTCGGTACATCTTTGAAATAATTTAAAAATGTTCTGTGGCACGTGTATTCAGTAAAATGTCTACGAGAAGATAATTTATTAATCTCTTTAACATTAACCCAAATTGAGGTGCAAATAAAAAACATGAGAGACAAATAAAAATTATCTCCCAAAACAAATATCGGTAAAAAGCGCCCTTCAGCCGCCGAAAGAGAAAAATAATATTTCCCAAGAGTTTCCTAACTTTTAGCGTCTCGCTCTAACGCAAGGTCGTTTATCTATTCTCCTGCTCGCACCGTATGCAATACGAGATCTCATGCAACTAAAGACCTTGATAAATTGCAAAGTTTCGTGATAGATAATTGGTATACGGGTAATTATTATACAGGCCTCTACGAACAAAATGAAGTTTTTTTTTTATTTTCCTTAGGTACATTAAAAACTTTTTGATGCCCCTGTGCCCTTTGATAAAAAAAAAGTATTGGTAAATTTTATTAGCAGAGGTCAAAACTTACGAACTCACAAAACCTTACGAACTAATTTGATAATGAGCATGAATGAGGGAAGTATGATCACACTTTATTTTTTAATAGAGATAGGGACAGTTTAAATTATGACGGACGAACAATAATCTCAAATACTTACATCCAACACAATGCATTAGAACAATCCAAAAATTCACAAGTCCAAACTCACAAAGTGTCCAAAAAGTTTTCCTATCACAACGACAATATCCGAACTTGGAGGAACGTGAGAAAAAAAACAAGCTTCCGAATTTGAAAGTTTTTGGCGGCGACGAAACGCGCGCGTGCGTTCTGCAACACCGTCGGTAACTGAATTTTGTAAGCGCACTAGGTTTGGCATAAGCCGGCCTGCGTGAAGGTACAAGGCATAATTTTAAGTTGTTCTACGACTATCCTGTGCTGTCCTATTGACTCAGTAATAAGTCGGTGACGAACCCACGGTTAAAACTCTATGAATTGCTAGATATCTTTTGATAAATGCAGTTAGTGATATTTTTTATATATTAGAATCAGAATGAAGCAGTGATGTATGTATAGTTACAAATTTAATTAAAAAAAAACAAATTACTTAATTACAATAAATTTATTAGGTAGGTACCTACTACTAACTAATTGAAGAATAAAGCAGTTTTAAAGCAAAATGCTTTATCAATTATTGTGTCTATCTCGTGCATTGTATTTTATTTAAGCTATGGAGTTAGATAGTGTTACGAGATCACATTTATTCCAAAAAGAAACAGTAAAAATTGAAAAAAAGGATTGGCACGAATAAGTAAAAATAAAGACATTATTGATCAATGAAACGCTGACCTATATTCCTAGTTAGTCTACAAAAGGGTCGACGATCCTACAAAAATAGCTCTAACTATCTGCAATGTAGTTCTAAGAATTATTGCTGTAGAACTTTTTTTAAATAAAGAAATTATCTAACAAAAAAATATTTTTGTTGCAGACATTTGCTTACTATTGCAGACTAAAAAAAAAAAGAAAACGGCGCACCATTTACACAAATCACAATGTGAAATATCCGCCATTTTTTCACATCTGCTAAAAAAAAAATGTTTTTTCGCCTTTTCAAAGTCGCTTTTATAACCCATGGTCATTGTCTACCCTTATGGGAAACAGGCGTAATCTTATTTATAAGCAGTAATACTTACGTGAATCCTATAAGATTCCATCAAACAATTCAAAAAGAGAACCACGTTCTATCCATAGACATTCACTCGTTTATCTCATTGACTATCAAGCCAAACCAGATTTGAACTAAACAAAAGTCCTTTTAAAAACATGTTTCCAATCCCACCGTTGTACAGAATTTGCAAAACCCTTTGTGTCTCCCCTTAGTGGTTCGAAAGTGGCAGAAACTTACACTTTGCAGTATCAGGGATGAGACCGGGACGGGGCGTAAAGCAATTTTAACGTAGAGAAGTATAGTCAATTCAATTTCAATTTAATTTATTTATTGATACTAACATTACGTTAATTAATATTACATTACGGACCGCGTCGAATGCGTTATACTAGCTAAGTTTATACTATTAACAAATATTAAATTATTGAGATTAAATAAAATAGTGATATAATCTACACGCAAGCATACCATACCATATAGTTGTTCGAATGTACGTGTTATATTTCTTTTTCTCTATTTAAATCAACAATATCTTTTAAATCCGTTTGTAAATTCAATTTTATTCAAATTCTACCAACATAATAAAACCAATTTCGAGCAAATTGGTCTTTTTCTAAAAGTTGCAAAAAACAGGTTCTATTGTTTTTATTTTTAAAAAGCTAAGCTCGTCGTCCCCATCCCACCTCTGATGTGTTTTAATAATTCAACGGCCCCCCTAGACTGACAGGACATGTGAAATCCATTGAGCAGGAAAACCGGACTCTGTGAAAAATTTCAGACCCAAAAAAAATATTGCCCTTAAAGTAAAGGAGGGGTTATTTTACGTTTGGTCAATATGTAATTAGTAGAGGTTGAGTTTTTTTTTATTTTGTCTGTAAAGGGCAGATGTCCCTTTGACCATCTAAGTATCGAGTTGCAAATAGGAAATGAATATCAAACACGATAAAATCGGAATAATTTGAGTACAGAAGATTAGTTTTCTGACATTTTGGGAAGCAACTTAGCTTTTTCATTGTTATTTTGAGTAGTGTTGTGTAATTTCGGTGGTATTTTAACCAACATTACTTAAGGTGTTAGCACAAAGTGTAAGTATTTGGAATGAAAGTGTATTAAGTGATATCCTGATTTGACAGAAAATGTTTCGAATGTTTTGAGGAAAACCGTCACCATTTTCTTCAAAACAAATGACGGCCGACTTGACTATGGACTGACTTGACTAAAAAGTATTAATTCAATACAAATCACTTGACACTGGCAAGATTGTCTATCGAATGACAGACAGGAGCCACAAATGGAGAGAACTTAGACTAAGTACATATAGACGTAGTGTTTCGGGTTTTTGGCGTGGCCGTTTTTTGTTAGTTTGTATGTATTCGCGTGAGTGACTAGAGAAGGGACAACATTGACTAACCTATCGATAGAATAAGAAATGGATGAAAAAGGCGTTTTAATTGGAATTCAACTTTTTAATTTTAACTGGTTGCTGACTTTTATTGCGAAAGCTCAAAACCATTATAGACACTGAAACACTAGCATCGTCAATAATGTTTCCCACATTGACCTAACCGTGAGAGCGATCTCCATCCCACTCGATACACTTTCTTATGGCCATTTCGTCCATGCATAAGAAAATTTTGTAGTCTATCAGTTTTCACGCCTAACAGCTTTTATCCACTCCCGTCTTCATTCTGGGCATTTATAAGAACCTTAAAAAATAATGTAAAATTTAACAAAAATTGAGCCGTCGCGAGACGCCTTTATGGTGTGAAAAATTGAAACTACAACATAACAGCCGATCTGACCCGGTGCATTAGATGTTTCATATCAAAATCGGAAAATAAAATATTATCGATAAAGCTAAATTGGTCGGTGGAAGTACATCACTAGAACAGATGACTAAAACAATAATTTTTATTTTGCAATAATTAATGGGTTTACATCATTTTCACATAGGAAAATATGACTAGTACTAATAAAATGTAATTCCTACAGTCTTTATGGAAGAAAAAACGTATTTTTTTAGGAAATTTTTAAAATAGGAAAAGAATATTACGTATCTAATGACAATTCTGGGTCTTTAACTCCTCCTTTTGTTGTTTTTGATACACAAAACACAGCTTCACCAGACATACTTTCACCTTTTCAAATATATTTTGCCTAGACAATAATAATTCTTTAAAAATTTTCATAATTTCTTTCGCTACATCGCAACGTTGCTGCGAGTTTTTCTAGAACGTCAAAACAAGATCAAAATATTGCATCAACTGACGGCCACGATTTACGCAGACAGTGAGTGAGTGAGATGGAGTGAGTGAAGTTACATCTACTTTTCTTTTACTCGTAGCTAGGCTACATGGGAAGAACAAAGATAGATGATCACTGTTTGATACACAGTTGTAAAAGGATGTAAGTCTTATGGTTCCCTCCAGTATAATACCTCCATGGGAGAGAAGAAAGAAGAGTACAGAATAAAATATACAATACCAACTTTCTAATATTTAGAAAAATAAATATTTTCATAGTTTCGCGTATTTAATTCATTCATTTCATAATAATAAAACTGTATGCTTAAAAAAACAATAAATTTGACTGAGAGAAAAATAAGGATTTATTATTATTATTTATCCATTTTTGTCGCTGATAAACAAAATATGCAATATTATAAAAAACCTATAGTGCATTATGAATACAAAAACAAATCATAACACCTCCTGACCACAGCTAAAATCTTTACCCAAACTTTGATGCCACAAGACAAGTGCTCTACAAAGTTAGGTACTTCTGACCTAATTCCTTTATCGGCATGATAGTGACAATAGGTCACTGACCGATAAGGATTCGCTTTGTTTGATACACATTTTTCATAGATAAAAACCTAAATGATGTTATGCGACACGTTAAAAATTTAATACAAAAATTGCTGTGATTTTTTTACAAATTTGGCAAAAAATATTCGTAAATACATCTATGCAAACTTATTAAGTTGAGTAGGTACATTTTAACTGTAATAAAATCATTAATTTGAATAGAAAATTACAATTCATACAAATATTAACAAAATGTACAAAATTTAAATGAAACAGTTGAGGTATCTGCAGACCGCTGCAAACGATCTCGAGATACCTCAATCAATGTTCCCAAGACACCTAGGCCACCTCTTCTAGGCTTTGGTCACGTGGAACTGGCACCTAGAGTCACGTAGCTTTGAGACGTTTCAAAGTGATCCTTGTGATTTTATTGAATAAATACCTTTGGACTTTGACTTGACAAAAAAATTATATTAACAAAAAATACTAAAAACTTTTTTGTAAATTCATTCTTCTTCTTCTTCATGACGTGATTCTAGTTTCTTTCGAAACAGTGTGTTGAAAGGATTTTAAGTGTGCCTCCTTTCGAGCATTATTGATACATGTTTTAGAACTTTTTTTATACTTATGATAGCGTATAACACCCAGACACATAAGTTCATCACACAAATGTGAGTTCTGGTTGGGGATCGAACCCACGGCCTACAGCGCAGAAGGTAGAGCTACTACCAACGTTGAAGGCTATATTTTTCAGCGATTAAAAAGAAAACAGCCGTTTTTTCTTTTTAATAGTTGAAAAAAAGCTGTGGGTTGAAAAATCCGCTTTCTTTCCACTCCACCCACTCGATATCTTTAGCTTTTGTATTGAGTAAAAGTATTCATGCGTAGGTTTAACAGCTTTTATAAATAGTGGGATTTCTCATCGAAATCAGCCTGCAGAAGTCCACTGAGGCCTATGCCTCACCTATATCTTCACAGCTCAGTTGGTAGTAGCTCTGCCTTCTGCGCCGTGGCCGTGGGTTCGATCCCCACCGAGAACAAACATTTGTGTGATGAACAATGATGTTTGTTCTCTGTCTGCGTGTTATATAATATTATAAGTATGTATTTACAAAAAAAAAGTATGTATGTATTATATCAGCTATTTGGTTCCTATATTACAAGCTTTGGCTTAATTTGGGGCTAGATAGTGCTGTGTGGAAAGTCTACCAATATTTGTTATTATTATTATATATTTCCAGAACGATTCTGAGCCCTTTTTTATATAATATAGTTGAATCAACAAGCAAATGGCCTGATGTTTAGTGACAACCACCTACAACAAAGCATTGCCTCGTAAGTCACTCTAAGAACGTGTCCTACGATGCACTGCCCTGCGTCCATCAACTTGAGATGTTAAGCATCATGTGCCTGTAATTTCACCGGCAACCACACTCTTCAAACCGGAACAGCAACGCTGCTTGGCGGCAGAAATAGGCATGATAGTATACCCCGGACGAGCCACAAACAGAGCTCTACTACTGTTTCAAACCAGCAAAGTTATACATTGCGTTATATCGCTCAATAATAGCTACGAGGTTACAAGGTCATTGACCTGAACAATACCTATTAACAATCAGTACTTACACGTGTTATGACAGGTGTCAAATTCAGTGCACAGTGCACTTCTTGACTTAGTTTATAATTTAGATTCGTTTTCTGTAATTTCTAGAGTTTCGTTCATCAATAGAAGTGTTGTTCTGTTTTTGTGGTGTTTTAAACAACATTTAAAATCAAATCGAAAAGGGAATATTTAAATCATATCATGTATCATATTGGTGGACTTTTTTTTACAGCACTATCTAGCCCCAAACTAAGCCAAAGCTTGTAATATGGGAACCAAGATAGCTGATATAATACATACTTATATACTTTTTTTTTGTAAATACATACTTTTAATATA
The DNA here is from genome assembly GCA_932294275.1 of Chloroclysta siterata. NCBI lineage: Eukaryota > Metazoa > Arthropoda > Insecta > Lepidoptera > Geometridae > Chloroclysta > Chloroclysta siterata. Next base: position 19,728,666 of record OW028596.1, on the reverse strand, counting down.
ATAACACCCAGACAGAGAACAAACATTTTTGTTCATCACACAAATATTTGTTCTCGGTGGGAATCGAACCCACAGCCTACGGCGCAGAAGGCAGAGCTACTGCCAACTGAGCTGTAAAGGCTTAAATTAATCGCAAGAATCACTTTGAAACGTTTAAAGCTAGGTGAATCTAGGTTCAACGTTTCGGATTTGAAAGAAAACCGCCACTATTTTTAACCGACTTCAAAAAACGGATTCAACTGCTTTTTTATTGAACCGTTTTGATCAATTCTTTTTTATTTGAGAGGATATACTTTCAGATAGGTGTCATAGAAATTTTGTCAAAATCGGCCCAGAAGTTTGGTTTTTAAATCTAAATAACAGGAAAAAGTTACGTCTTCCAAGTAAATGAAATTGCGTATTTTGTTGCTTTATGTTTTCAGTATATTTGAAGTGGGTTTTTTTTGCTGAAATGTTATACAACGTGTTGATGAAGTTATGTAGGGAAACAAAGAGCGTGTATTTAGACCAAGCACTGGAATACTTTGACGTGTGCAACGGTTGAATACATCGTTTTCGAAATTCCCATAGAAAAGTAAAATTAATATTTTCTCAGAAATTTGCAACAGCCCTGTCTGTGTACGTGTCAAGGTCACACGCACGCGCGCTTCTATCTAGGAAAGAGAAAAACAACGATAACCCTAACCTACGAGATAATTTGAAATACTTACCTTACGGTAGGTAGGTAGGTACGCCGCCAATCCCCTGACACGATATTTTTACTGGTTCCTATGGATTTTGTCATTATTTACTGGCTATAATAACACTGGATAAAACTGGATTTTGGTAAGTTTGCGAGATTTCGCACGACACAGGCTTCAAACTTCACACTAAACCATTACCTCGTAGGCACTGCTCATACACACACTGACTGACGACGGCTTTTTACATAACAATCACCATTTTATCACGTTTGATCACATTTTCTCAACAAAACAATGTACAACAACGCATGTAAACACAAACAGGGTGACCATCTCAAAAGTGGCGGTTCTACCACACACCTGCCAAAAAATCTGTCAAAATCTACCAAGCTTGACGATAAAAATACCAAAAATATGACTTCATACCATCTCCTTCGTGGCTACGGAATAAATTAAATACCTACATTACATTCAGTTACTATCTTTTGATCGTTTGTAACGGTTTGCAGTTATCTAAAACGAGATAGAAGTTGTTTAGAAACCAAATCAATAAAGGTAAAAAAGAATAAGAAGTTTCCAGTTCGGTAAAAAATAAATAAATTATAAATATTATTTCGTTAAAAATTCAAACTAATAAGATTTTTCTTGAAATATTTAAAATCTGCCAAATGGTAGAAATCTGCCACAAATGGTAACACTGATCGGCGGCCGTCGGCCGTCCTGATTGGATATGCGTTTTTAAATGCAACCAATGACAGACAGGTACGTCAAAGATTAAATAGGACAGACTAGACACTTCCCAAAATTGCAGTTGAATAATTTTGTCGTGTCAATGAACCATGGTGGTAAAGTAACATGTTACAATTAAAAGAACTATGAATATCATAAACATTGCTTTACGACATCTAGTAATCAAACAAAAATAAATATTCTATTAAATATTGAGTACGTAGTAGTTACTGAATAGGTAGCAAGTAGGTACCAAAGATCTCAGAGAATGTTTACCGTGACTAGGGATTACAGTCGCGAAAATATTTCTTTTACATACCAAGATCTTTAAAAACAGCAACATCATTATTAGGTAGGCACATTACTAGGTAATTGGTGGCAGTTCTGTTACCTATTTTATCTAAGTTCACAACTAGAGGTCAAAGAACAGCTGTAAATAGGGCTGCCTTATGATGCGTTTAGATTCATTTTAGATAAAAGTTTAAGAGGCATTTCATGAATGAAAAACTTTGAAATTTTAAAAGTCGTAGAACAAAAGTTGTTCGTTATGACCGGTAGAATATCCTGCTTTCGGATTCCTACAACTCTTAATAAACACGTTGTATACAAACAAATAGACTTTGTTCTCTGTATGAGTATTATTATACAGGATGGATTTTTTTAATGCCACCTGATGGTAAAGTACTTCAAATAGAAAAGAAAGAAAACTGCATTAAAAGATTTTTGTATATCATAAGTATACAAGGTGTAAAGTCATGTACGACATTAAATTGAAACACGTACTCCTAATTGCATTTTTAGATTTTAGGAGTTGGTTTTATCAAAAAAGCCTGAATATTTATCGAGATATCGATACTTTTCCAATAAATAATTTCTATGCAACCTGTATCTCTAATCGCCGGTGATGAGGTCAAATTTCCGGGGTCATGAAGTCATGTGACTCATCAATCAAACGAAAAAAAGGACAGAGATATCATATTTATAAGCGTTAGACCGCATAAGAAACATATTTGTGCGCTCACATTGTAAAATTTCGCTGTGCGACAAGGACAGATATCATTCCGCTTACGCGTGTGATAGAGACAGATAGGTACGTAGCGCGCCCCACTATGTGCCACGCTGCCGCCCGGTGGCCAGTGAAAGACATTATTATTTAGTAAACAATCGCCTTGGTAGCGACCTTGACATATCTAATTTTGAAAATTGTAAATTCGTGTTATTACTCGTGACTAAGTGTCTAGATTTGGTACCGCGAAATAGACTTTTTGTGTGAGTGTGTGTGTCTTGTTAATGTCATCAAAATGCAGAACTTGTATTATGAAGGGAAAGATAATTGTGAAACTAGGCATACAAAACAAACTCTAGAACAATTGAAGGAGCTCTTCAGTGCATTCATTTGTATGTGCAACATGCAACAACGTGAGCATATTGGAAACGTACGGATTTGAGGTACCTAACTAGTTTTATTTTTCCTACATGCTAACGTTGCTCTACTATATCGGCGAATCAAAGACGCCGCCGCCGGCCGCGCGCCCGCGCTGAAAGGGCGTTCACCTTTAGGCACGGGCGCGCGGCACAGTTTAGGTTTAGTCGTAGTAGGTATGTATGTGCGGTTTCTGCTTGCGGGGCGCGGCATTGAATGAACGTACGTTGCTTTGTTTGTGTGTTTATACAGAATGTTCAATAATTTTATGCTTATTCTGATATTTAGTTTGTTTGAAAATAAAAAAATCTCAATTATGAATGAATGTTAATACAACCTTTTTTAAATCAATACTAGATAGTAGTACTACACGTGTATTAATTTAATGTCGTACAGTCGTTTACACGTTGTATATATACAAAAAAAGTATATACTTATGTATTATATCAGCTATCTGGTTAGCTTTGGCTTAGTTTGGGGCTAGATAGTGCTGTGTGGAAAGTCCACTAATATTTATTTATTTATGCAGTGATATTCCGAACGTGACAGATTGCAAGTCCATCGCCGCTTCCTTTCTAGTGGCGAAAAGTTAAAGTCAAAAATATTTATTCAAAAAAACCACAAGGATCACTTTGAAACGTCTTAAAACTAGGTGACTCTAGGTGCCAGTTCCCCGCGACTAAAGCCAGAACAGGCAACGAACTTACGGCTTGGTTCCTACCGTTCTTTTGTATGTAAGACTGGTCTGCCCAGTGGCACAGGCTTCCTCCAACCGCTTCCACTCCCCTTTATTTTGGGTATATGTTATCCAGTTCTTCCCCATTGATTGGACAAACTCGCTAAGTAATTAAATTAACTTTAACTTACCCTATCTGGACCTGGACAAGTCCAATTTAGTTGGATGTGCTTACCTGAAAACGAAATAAATAATTCAACATTAATTATGGCTGAAGTAATTACGAATTTGGTAAAACAAGAGGCAATTATAGTTGAGTAGGAGTTACTTGTAGAGAGTAGTAGAGCTCTTTGTGTGGCTCGTCCGGGGAAGTACTACCATATTACTTATGCTTATATCTGCCGCTTCTGCAGCCAAGTCGTAGTGGTAGTACATCGCTATTCAATATTCGCGTTTATATTTGATCGAGTGAGCGAAGCGAACGAAGATCTTAGTTTCAACTTGGGCGATTTGGCATTTTATGTATGTATGTATGTATGTATGTATGTATGTATGTATGTATGTTTGTCTGGCGATAACTATAGAACCGTTGATCCGATCTGCATGAAATTTGATATGTCGATAGCTTGTACTTGAGAAATTTACTGGTAAGTATATGCGTAAAATCGGATGAAGGGTTTTTGAGATATGGGGTTTTTTAAGAGGGCAAAAATAAAAAAAGTTACATAAAAAAATCAAGTTACATGTCATATGCAAGGGCTTTGTTTGGACATTCCAAAACAATTTTTACTTTTTTTTTGGGACGCTCGGTTTTCGAGATAAAATTTAAAAAGTTAAATTAAGATAACCAGCGATCCAAGAGCTCCCATCTCTAAGAGTTTCGTTGACATCAAGGTTTTTCTACTGGTCGGCCAGTTCTTTTGATTTTTCTTATTTTTTTTTCTTGAAATAAATTAAGGAGGTACTCAGTTCTCATAAAATGGTGACGACGACCAGGTCTGATGATGGAGCCAAGGTCTGTTCAACGGAACTCTTCAATAAATAGGCCAATAGAGTTGAAACTTGGTAACCATACCAAGTTAGTAGGCGGTAGTCAGAAAAAAGTCCAAAGATAATGTTTGGACTTGCCTCTGACTACTACCGACTCAAAGTTTTGATGCGTTCGTCGGCTCGCATCACGAGATCTCAGTTCGGGGCGAACTACTAGTGTAAATTATAAATAGGTACTAATTTAATCGAGTGAGCGAAGCGAACGAAGATCTTAGTTTCAACTTGGGCGATTTGGCATTTTATGTATGTATGTATGTATGTATGTATGTATGTTTGTCTGGCGATAACTTTAGAACCGTTGATCCGATCTGCATGAAATTTGATATGTCGATAGCTTGTACTAGAGAAATTTACTGGTAAGTATATGAGTAAAATCGGATGAAGGGTTTTTGAGATATGGGGTTTTTTAAGGGGGCAAAAATAAAAAAAGTTATATAAAAAAATCAAGTTACATGTTTGTTTAGTACAGGCTTTGTTTGGACATTCCAAAACAATTTTTACTTTTTTTTTGGGACGCTCGGTTTTTGAGATAAAACAATAAAAGTTAAATTAAGATAACCAGCGATCCAAGAGCTCCCATCTCTAAGAGTTTCGTTGACATCAAGGTTTTTCTACTGGTCGGCTAGTTCCCTTGCTTTTTCTTATTTTTTTTTTCTTGAAATAAATTAAGGAGATACTCAGTTCTCATAAAATGGTGACAACGACCAGGTCTGATGATGGAGCAAAGGTCTGTTCAACGGAACTCTTCAATAAATAGGCCAATAGAGTTGAAACATGGTCACCATACCAAATTAGTAGGCGGTAGTCAGAAAAAAGTCCAAAGATAATGTTTGGACTTGCCTCTGACTACTACCTACTCAAAGTTTTAATGCGTTCGTCGGGTCGCATCACGAGATCTCAGTTCGGGGCGAACTACTAGTATCTTATAATTCGGATTTCTTGTGTAGAAGTCCGAATAACTCGAATACACCGTCCACACATCGTCACTAACAGCGATGTGTACTTGCGTATTCGTGATGTTCGTGAAAATAGGCAAATATAGTCAATAAAAATCGTATTATCTCCAGTGGCGTAGCTATGTGGACAAGGGCCCCGGTGTATAGAGAAAGAATCGGGCATAGAGAAAAATTTTGTGAGCAGGCTCAAGGTTTTCTAGCTTCAGGAGCTGGCTGACCCTCTGTTTTCAAAGCTTAGGTTACAGGGCCCCCCTGAGCTCCGCGGCTCTGGTGCCCTGGCGAATACTTCGTTTGTTAAGCTACTATGCCTACAAAGATGATAGGTACATCAGGTACCTAGATTTATCTGCGTCGTCTCAATTCAAAAGAACTTGGACCTAACGGAACGTCAAGACCACAGAACAACGAATAGTAACTGCGACCCGGACCTCACACACACTACAACATCAGCTGTGCCGAAAGTGTGTCAGGCGGTCTGCGTGCAACGGTAAAAGTCGCCGCTACTCGATAGCAGGTGGCGCTGTTTACCACAATTGTATTGCGCTTTTAGAAATAGCAAGTTTTCTAAGTAAACAAACCGAGGCGCTGGTAAACAAAGTTTAGATAGTATGTTTAATTGTGTAGAAATTATTATGCCAAGAATAACTTTGATAAATTTATAATTTATTGCTGGAATCAAGCAATTTAAATGTAGGTCATTCATAGATTACAAACTTACCTACCCACCTAGATAGGTAGCATACTGATATGATTCTCAATTCTTCTGTACGTAGGCTACCTACCTACCTACCTATTGTTAGAAGTGCTACTATGGAGGTGAATACCAATTGAATTTTTAGTACCTAGGCTAGTATTTATGCTGTGACCTAGGTTAGTAAGGACTCCTAGATATAACAATTTGGTAAGAAAAGAAGGAAGGAAAAGATAAGTCGTTTATTTTAATTTAATAAAACTACATTATGTTGGCCAAAAACTATACAAATAGCCATTAGGCATTTTATCAAAGGAACCCTTTCTCATTTTTAAGGTAATTAATGCTACTGCTACTTGGTAATAGATGACGCTGCTGTCACGTAACACAACTTTCATAAAGACAGAATGAGTAATATAATGACGATAAGCTGTATTTTATTAATAACGTGTTCCTTATTGGATAACCTAGTACAGAGTATTACCTACTAAAAGTAGATAAGCCTAGAGTTTCAGACAGATATTTATACGCTTCGTTTAATAGCCCTGTTAGTACCGCTACTTCTCGATAGATGGCATGAAATAAAATTGATGAAACACAATTTATTAAGTGCGAATCAAATTTTCATGTGAGGATTCCGTATGATTTTAAGTAGCAATTTAAATCGTCAAAGGGGAATGATTCCTTCCTATTTAATCAAATATGGTTTTGCGACGTGGGTTAATCTTTATGGAAGAACTTATCGTATTAAAGTAGGTATGGAAAAACTTAAAATCTTATTGGTTTGAGTTGAGCAGACTTTCAAAGTGCAATGAACTCGTAACGTCAGTAGGTTACCGCATTTCCTCCTTCGAATAAAATAAAACGGATAAAAAAGTAATTGGTAAGATTAAAATTAGTTAGATAAAGTTAGATAAGAGATTCTATTTAGATTAACATATTATGTACAAAATTTATTTTAAGTTAGATAATTATTAGGTAATATGAATAGGTAGAAACCAAAAACGGTCTACCATTTAATATCATGATTTTGCACGTTATAAAAAAGGTCTGTCGGTTTTACGAAAAACGAAATACGAATAACAAAATTCAGGCTTGGTGTGATAATATAGGGTAAAACAGGGTGAAAGAGAAAAAGTCGCCTATTCCCATCTTTCAAGGTTTCCCAAGACGTCAGAGCGCCCACAGTCCTTGGCTCATCAATAGGTGAATATACACCTATAAGTGGGAATAAAACCTTTTTTAAACTTTGGTCCGCGTGAACTGACAGCTTCACGATTTTGAATCCCCAGGCACGATATATCAAAAATCAAAAAATTTAAACTAATTGACCAAATGATTTGGTATCGTTTTAAATTTTTATTGTTTTTTTATTCAACTAGCTGATGGAACAAGCAGATGTCCCACCTGATGTTAAGAGCATTACTTCGTAAGTCACGCACGATAGAAACGTGCTCGACGATGCACTGCCCTTCGTCCATCAACTTGAGGCACACAGATATTAAGCCTCATGTGCCTGTAATTACACCGGCAACCACACTCTTCAAACCGAAACACAGCGTTGCTGCTTGGCGGCAGAAAAAGGCGTGGTGGTATATTACTTCCACACACAAAGAGCTCTACTACTCTTGATTGATTGATTGATTGAAAATACTTTATTGCACATTAAAATAACAGTACAAAGGCGAACTTAATGCTATAAAGCATTATCTTCCAGATAAACCTTTGTGTATTGTGGACATAAGATGTGGCAGTAGTGCACGGGAAGTAGATAGGTAATACATATAAAAAGTAGTAGTAGTAGTACATAGTTAGATGTAGATATATCTTGTATTTTGGTAGATGTATCTTGGTTTACCATATTGAACTTGGCTATTACGGCGAGGACCACTGCTAATGTACCTCTCGCTCGTACATTTCAACATTTTGAAATATATAAAACCACTGAACTTATTCACCCAAGATGTATACATTGCCCACAGTTCAACAAAAGTAACATTTTGATGCAAAATGTTACTTTTGCTACCTATTAAAAAGTTTGCTTTACTAGTTTTCGTACTTATGCTTACTTATTCCAAACCCATTTACCAAGAGTGTGGACATGGTTTTATATACTTTTAGACTCTCCCAATACGTATACGAACGTAACATTGAAAGTATTGACCGGTCGTCGGGAAGTAGGTATCGTAAGTGGCTTAACTCTGATGGAGCATTTAGATGGCTAAGGGCCGGTTTCACCATGCTCTGTTAGTTATGCTCGGCTTACATTATTCCAGTCCAGTGATTTAGCGAGATTCCAGTCCAGTGCTGGACTGGATCTGTAACGTCTACATTATTCCAGTTATTTAGAAGCCGTTGAAGTGTGAACACTACAGTGACAATGATTTCAAGAAGAGATCAGTTTCGAAAATGTTTGGAATGGCACTGGATTGGCCGTCTACATTATTCCAGTTGCACTGGATTGATCGCACTGGATTCAAAAGTAGAGGGCGAATCCAGTTACTGGACTGGAATGCTTCATTCAGTCTGGATTCAGTCATGCTAGATTCAGTTCATTCCAGTGCCGGTTTACATTTTTCCAGTAAGCAACCCAGTACTGGACTGGATCGCTGGACTGGAATAATGTAAACCGGCCATTACTAATCAAGGATTAAAAGACCGTTAAATCTAACCTTAGGTGTCAAACGCGTACATTTTGACATATTTAACGGCCCTTTAATCCTTTGTTAATCTAACAGAGCATGGTGAAACCGGCCCTAAAGAGGCCTTAAGGCGGCCTAAATGTACCATCACCAGAGTCGCATGGCTTGATGTTTTTTTAGAACTATCGCAAAGAAAACTATATTTTATTTTGTTAAATTAAATCAATTAACGCTAAGTTCGAATAAAATTACATCAGCGGTTAGCGGAGAAGGACCTTGGGTTCGTTGGTGCCTCTGGCGTCGTTGGTGTTCATGGGCCACGGTGACCGCTTACCATAAGGTATGCAGAAAGTCCGTTTGTCTGACTGTTAATTTAAAAAATATATAACACGATAAAACCCACATGGATAATAATTAAAAACAAATTGTTTTCTTTACTGGGAAGTGTAATTTTTCTTTGGTTTTGTTGTGTGTAGATATGACATCATACCAAAACGACTGTATACACGTGTAACATAATACCCCTATAACCCCGGAAGCAGGATATTCTACAAGTCATGGCGAACAACTGTAGATTTAAGACTTTTGAAATTTCAAAGTTTTTCATTCATGAAATGCCTCGTAAACTTTCCTCCAAAATGAAACTAACAAAACATGACGCAGCCCTATTTACGGCTGTTTTTTGACCTTTAATTGTGAACTGTAGATAAAATAGGTAACAGAACTGCCACTAATTAGGAAACGCAAATAGCGTATGTACCAAGGTCACGTAAACATTATCAGGGTTGTTGCAAATTTCTGAGACAATATAAATTTTTCTTTTGTATGGAATTTTCGAAAAAGAATTATTCAAATTTTGCACACGTCAAAGTTTTCCAATGCTTGGTCTGATCACTTGGTCTTTGGCCTTGTAGGGGTATTATGTTACACGTTGTATAGCCATAGTGTAATGTTTCCAGGTATCGCAAAGCGGGTCGAATTAGAATTTGAAGGTAGTTATAAATTTGTAAACGTCAAACAAGAAGCAGAAGCTGTCAAAGCTCTTAAAATTGAATCTCGATAACGTCAGACCCAAATCAAAATCTGAGGAGTCAGGATATAAGCTTTGGGCAACTTAACGCGGGTATTTCAAGACATATCTATTCATATATCTGCTATTATATATATTAGACTAGCTCTTACCTGCGGCTTCGCTCGCGCACGTTTACTATAGAATACTTACAAATAGATATGATTGGCAACATCTATAATAAATAAATTGTATTTTCTTCCCCATGGAACAATCTTGAGCCACGTAATTTTGTCAGAAGAAACAGGTACTAACTGACAACTTGAAGTTCCTGCCTCTTCGATTGTTTGTATAAAATATACAAAAAAAGCAAAAAAACAAAAAAAGTCGGGATAAAAATTACCCTATGCCCGTCTCCTGGTTCTAAGCTACCTTCCCACCAATTTTCAGCCAAATTGGTTCAGCCGTTCTTGAGTTATAAATAGTGTGAGTTTCTTTTATATATCATCATCAGCCCAAAGAAGTCCACTGCTAGTAAACTTAAGGTTCTTCAAGGATGTGGATGTGAGGATGTGAGCATGTGAGCATGTGAGTATGTGAGCATGTGAGCATGTGAGCATGTAAGCATGTGAGCATGTGAGCATGTGAGCATGTGAGCATGTGAGCGTGTGAGCATGTGAGCATGTGAGCATGTGAGCATGTGAGCATGTGAGCATGTGAGCATGTAAGCATGTGAGCATGTGAGCATGTGAGCATGTGAGCATGTGAGCATGTGAGCATGTGAGGATGTGATCATGTGAGCATGTGAGCATGTGAGCATGTGAGCATGTGAGCATGTGAGCATGTGAGCATGTGAGCATGTGAGCATGTGAGCATGTGAGCATGTGAGCATGTGAGCATGTGAGCATGTGAGCATGTGAGCATGTGAGGATGTGAAGATGTCTCGAAGGTACGTCCATTTACCCACATTTTTCAGTATCATAACACACTAAAGAGGATTTAATTTACAAACTTCATTGATTAATTTAAATTAAAGTGGATTTATTCATGACAACTGCAAATCGTACAGCTATTAATTAATGATCCCGCTTTAAAAATAATTCCCTTATACTATACCACTTAAATTAAAAGATCAACGGATTGTTACCCTGGCTTACTTAAAGGATGTCTTTCATGCATAAAATATGTATATGTATTACTTGTGGCTTCCCGCGGCTTCGCACGCTTTGAAGTGGTGCCGTAATTGAGCCACAAACATCCAAACATCGTAACTTTCACATTGATTTGTATATTATTAGGGTAGGATTTTAAATACCTACGTAGGTATAAGAGATACCTATAAACGGCCATTACCTATATTAGGTAGGTAGGTATAGGTACTCAGACCCAAAAACTTGCCAAATACAACAAAGGCAACCTTACACGGAAAATATGTACTTATTTGTTCAGGAGGTAGTTTTACTTTGCAGGGGTAGTTTTAAAATATTGAAAACGTGATTTTAAATAATTTATTGTGGTGTATATTTACTTCAAGTTTGAAATCTCGATAGATTTCAAACTTACACTATACTAAAAATCTCCCATACTAACTTTTACAGTCATTTGCACCCTTTGCAGGGGTAATTATCAAAAGTTGAAAGCGTCATTTTTAATTGATCGAGTGAGCGAAGCGAACAAAGATCTTAGTTTCAACTTGGGCGATTTGGCATTTTATGTATGTATGTATGTATGTATGTATGTATGTATGTTTGTCTGGCGATAACTTTAGAACCGTTGATCCGATCTGCATGAAATTTGATATGTCGATAGCTTGTACTTGAGAAATTTACTGGTAAGTATATGAGTAAAATCGGATGAAGGGTTATTAAGATATGGGGTTTTTTAAGGGGGCAAAAATAAAAAAAGTTACATAAAAAAATCAAAATACATGTCATATGAAAGGGCTTTGTTTGGACATTTCAAAACAATTTTTACTTTTTTTTTGGGACGCTCGGTTTTTGAGATAAAACAAAAAAAGCTAAAATAAGATAACCAGCGATCCAAGAGCTCCCATCTCTAAGAGTTTCGTTGACATCAAGGTTTTTCTACTGGTCGGCCAGTTCCTTTGCTTTTTCTTATTTTTTTTTCTTGAAATAAATTAAGGAAGTACTCAGTTCTCATAAAATGGTGACGACGACCAGGTCTGATGATGGAGCCAAGGTCTGTTCAACGGAACTCTTCAATAAATAGGCCAATAGAGTTGAAACTTGGTTACCATACCAAGTTAGTAGGTGGTAGTCAGAAAAAAGTCCAAAGATAATGTTTGGACTTGCCTCTGACTACTACCTACTCAAAGTTTTGATGCGTTCGTCGGGTCGCATCACGAGATCTCAGTTCGGGGCGAACTACTAGTTAATTATTTTTTAGTATATTTACTTCAAGTTTTAAGTCAATCGCACCACGCGTTAAAAAACTCCCATGCAAACTTTGACATCCCTATGCACTTTTATTAAGAGTAGTTTTAAAAAACTAAAAATGTTTTTCCTATTTTTTAGCTTTGGAGTACATCTACTTCAAGTTTCAAGTTTGTAGGTTCAAGGAATACAATTTTTCATACCAACGTTTTCAACCCTTTTTACACCCTTAGGGGTTCAATTTCCGAAAATCCCTTCTTAGTAAACCTCTACGCCATAAGACCTATGTACTCTTTAAATTTCAAGTCTATAGGACCAGCGGTCAAAAATCTCCCATACAAACTTTTTAACCCTTTGCACACTTATTAAGGGTAGTTTTGAAAAACTAAAAATGCCTTTCCTATTTTTTTGCTTTGAAGTATATCTACTCCAAGTTTCAAGTTTGTAGGTTCAAGGAATACAATTTTTCATACAATCGTTTTCATCCCTTTTTACACCCTTAGGGGTTGAATTTCCAAAAATCCCTTCTTAGTACACCTCTACGCCATAAGACCTACGTACTCCTCAAATTTCAAGTTTCTAGGACCAGTGGTTTAGGCTGTGCGTTGTCTATAAGTCAGTCAGTCAGTCAGTCAGTCAGGACTTTGATTCTTATAGTATTAGATATATCTGTTTTGGGCGGCCATCATTTGCATTAGTATTTATTTATATATTACTAGCGGCCTGTCCCAGCTTCGCATGGGTGGTCATCAATTTTTTGAACATTTAAGGATAAACTTAGACCGTGGGTTCGAGCCTCGCGTCTACTTATTTCATACATTTGCACGCGCTTCTCCTTGATTGAATGAAATCGCACCCCGCGCATGACCCGTGGACCCGTAAACATTTTTAATTTCGTCATATCTTTTGAATGGAATGTCCGATTTGAAAAATTTAAGAAGTAATCTATAGGTATTGAAACCGTCTTAATTATGAAAAGATTTATTTGGATAAGGATTAATACCAAGGTACAAATAAAGACCCTTTTCTAGCGGAGGCATTTCAATTAATTTTTTATAATAAAAGAACACTTATTGTGACATAACTATAATAGTTAGACATATGCTGTCGCGACGTTTTTTGTAGATGATAACGTGTTCTACAAAATCGTAGTACATTATTTTGTTCTATCTTCAATAGTTTTCGCAGCGCACGCGATGTAAGGTTTTTTGTTTTCCACCTTGGGTTACATTATTGAAGTTTTAGTAAGGATCCCTGATTTTTTTGAAAATATAATATAGCCTATGTTACTCAGGGATAATGTAGCATTCTAATGGTGAAAGAATTTTTGAAATCGGACCAGTAGTTTTTGAGCCTATTCGTTACATACAAAAATACAAAAATACAAAAATACAAAAATACAAAAATACAAAGTTTACCTCTTTATAATATTAGTGTAGATGTAGATTACATTGTAACAAGGATCATACAAAAGAACGGTAGGAACCAAGCCGTAAGTTTGTTGCCTTTTCTTTTGGGCTTTGGTCGCGTGGAACTGGCATCTAGATTCACCTAGCTTTAATACTTTTTGACTTTGACTTTGATTTCAAACAACCTTTGGCGATCAAATCATGTTCAACACATATTCAATATTACACAGGTATGTATTTACGACAGGTATAGACATTATTGCAACATAGCCAACAAAGTACACCCAGTGGCGTAGCTATCGTTAGGGCCAGGTGGTGCAGTGCACCAGGCCCCGGAGCTCAGGGGGCCAACCTAAGCTTTGAAAAGAGAGGGTCAGCCAGCTCCCGAAGCTAGAAAACCTTGAGCCTGCTCAAGGCCAATATAAGTTCAAGCTATGTGGAAAGAGGGGGTGAGGGCCCGATTCTTTCTCTATGCACCGGGGCCCTTGTCCACCTAGCTACGCCACTGACTCCACGTGCTCTCTGATATGTAATAATACTTACCTATCGTTCACAAACCCTCTTCAATTTGTATTTTATCGATTTTATGTCTGTACACGAATATGGGCCAGTCAGTCGAACAAATGATACAAAACTGATAACTTTGAGTATAACTATAGTTAAGAGGGGTGGAGGTAATGACAACTGCACCTCTCGCTCGCACGTTTTAATATTTCGAAAGATCTAAAATCACTCTTATTTATGAAAAACCGCAATCAACCAAGTTGTGTGCAATCACATTGCACACAGTTCTGCAAAAATTTAATTTTCATTCATCCAAACTTGTTATCCTACTCAAAAGTTTGCTATACTATTTTTCGTGCAAGCAAATTTTTGAGTAGCTCCTCCTTAGTAACTTATCCTTTCGTGAATCCTTTTACTTATTTTATTAAACCTTTAAAGAAGTAGGTATGTTTAATTCAATCTTTTTGTTAAATAGGTAGGTAATATAATATAGTGCGTTCAGCGAGAGCATTGGTGGTCTAGTGGTAGCGGCCCCGCCTTCCGATCCTAAGGTCGTGGGTTCGAAACCGGTCGTGCACCAATGAGTTTTTCTGTTCAAAAATGTATGTGCACAATACCAGTATTCTCAAACGGTGAAGGAAAACATCGTGAGGAAACCGGCATGTCGTGGAACCTAAAAAGTTCTATAACATGTGTCAAGTGCTCGAAAGGAGCCTCTTGAGGCGCACTTAAAATCCTTTCACCACACTGTTTCGAAAAGAAACTAGTGACACGACAAGAAGAAGAAGTGCGTTCAGCAGAAAATTCGGCATTTTAACCGAATGTTTGGTAAACCTGCCGAACATGCCGAATACCGAACATAAGAACGAATATTCGGCCCATCTCTAGTACACATAGTAGGTAGTCTAGCTATTGGCCGCTCCGAACTGTTTGGCTACTTTTGTCGCTGAATCATATTCATAATAACTTTATTGCGAATATAGGTAAGTAGGTACATGATAATACAGATGTCAGGGTTTGTAATTAATGATCCTCCATATTCAACTTAATAATAGCATGCAATAATTTAGGTATAGGTACAATTTCAAATTAATAATGTCATGGATTTAAAAAAATTAAAAAAAAAGATTAAGAAATATCAAAATAAAGATTAATAATTATATACAATGTCACAACTGACTGTACGATGTACATGTATGTAGTTATAACTTCACAGTTCACAGTTTTGTATCAATTGTTCGACTGACTGACCCATATTCGTGTACCGACAGAAAATCGATAAAATATAAATCAAAGATTTGTGAACGGTAGTGCGTTACACGGCATCCTAATGTTATGGGGCTGACAACTATCAAACAACTTCTCGCTCGCACGTTTCGACATGTTGAATGATATAAAATAAGTATATATCTACAAATCGAAGGAAGGATCAGAATCCACAACACAGGTTTTTTAGCAATGTTACCCATAGTTCTAAAAACGACTGATAGTCAAATAGTACATGTAATATTAGGTACCTACGTAAATTGCAAAAAAAAAAAAAAAAAAAAATTATAAAATCACTAAACTCATTTTCAAAAAATCGCAAACAACCATCTTGTGTGCAATCACATTGCAGTTTAGTGAAAATTTCATTTTGATCGATACATGTTTTCCTACTCAAAAGTTTGCTTTACTAGTTTTCGTACATAAGCAAACTTTTAAGTAGGAAAACTTGTATCGATCAAAATGAATTTTTTACTAGATGGTTTTTTATACCATTCAACATGTCGAAACGTGCGAGCGAGAGACACATTAGCTCTTGTCTTCGCCTTATGTAGGAATGTCATACTATGATTATAAAATTTTATATACCTCTAATAGTATAACGGCCGGTTTCTGAAAGCTCGATCAATACTAATCGGATGTCAAGTCACTCGCCATTTCAGCTATTACATCGAATTAGATAGAGATTAGTGACTTGACATCCGATTAGGTTTGATCGAGCTTTCAGAAACCGGCCGTAAGAGTAGTAGAGCTCTTTGTGTGTGGCTCGTCCGGGGAAGTAGGTCATACTAATTCTTTATTTTATCCATCCTTGTCACTCCGCACATCCATCTCAACATTCGCATTTCTGCTGCATGCACTCTTCTCTCATCCGTTCCTTTGGTTGCCCAACACTCAGATCCATAAATGTAGTTGCTTGTTCCTTAAGCAGGTAGTATAAAAAACACTCCAAACATCGTCGATAACAGCGGTAGATATTCGTGTATTTGTGTATTCGTGAAAATAGGCAAATAGAGTCACTACACATCGTCGTATTTAGGAAAATAAGAAGAATACGCGAACAAGAATAGCGATGTGAAGTACCGCCGTATTCGACGGATTTATTTTCAACTAGGGGCCTGTCCCAGCTTCGCATGAGTGGATATAAATTTTATGAATATTTTAGGATAAACTTAGACTAAACTTAGTTAGAGTCTCGCGTCTACTTCTTTCATACATTTGCACGCCCTTCTCCCTGAGTGAGTGAGAACGCCCGCGTTGCTCGCTACCGCGTTTGCTAATATTTTTAAAGCGAACTAAAATTTTTAATTTCGTAATACCTTTTGAATGGAATGTCCAATTAGAAAAATTCAAGAAGTAATCTATAGGTATTGAAACAGCCTTGAATATGAAATTATTTATTTGGATAAGGAATTATATAAAGGTATGGATAACATGGTTTGATTTCGGTCGGCATTTCTATCAACTTTTACTATGTAAAAAAGAAGTTAACATAACATAACTACGATAGTTAGACATATGGTATCACTGAGTTTTTTGTAGATATTGATGTGTTCTTTAATTTTGTAGAACATTTTTGTGTTCTATCGTCAATAGTTTTCGCAGCGCATGCGATGAAAGCCAAATTATGGTCAATTTATTAACACCTTGGGTTACATCATTGAAGTTTTAGAAGAGATCCCTAATTTTATCTTGTAATAAATGTAGCCTATGTTACTCAGGGATAATGTAGCATTCTAACGGTGAAAGAATTTTTGAAATCGGACCAGTAGTTTTTGAGCCTGTTCGTTACATACAAAAATACAAATCTTTCCTCCTTATAATATTAGTGTAGAAGTGTAGGTGTAGATAAAAAATTGAAGGCAAAAGACTACGCAAGAATTGGAATATCAATTTCGAAATAAAAACTTAAAGTAATCATAATCGATGTCAACACGCAACAAAATCTCAAGCTTAGGTACTTGGATATGTACTTAAAATAACAATATAAATACGAATTCACAAATACGGAGGCAATAATAAAACCGGGCAAGTGCGAGATAGACAGACAGACAGACAGGAGGACAGACGGACAGCAGAGTCTTAGTAATAGGGTAAACAGTACAGAACCCTAAAAATGTTATTATATGTATATTTTTTTCTGTATTTTCGCAGATAATACTTGTTTTATTATAATAAATGTTTCACGTGTATTTTGGATCAGTTGAACTATCTTTAGATCGCTCGCAACGGTCTGCAGATAGCCCAGTTTCATGTATTATTTGTACATTTTCTAAATATTTGTATTCATTGTAAATAAATTACAAAAAGTAACTTCTACAAATAATAATGATATCAAATCTCAGTGTATCTACATCACAACTTTTTTTTAATAACGAAATTGATTCATCATCTGATATTGAGCGGTTAGTCGTTTTTTTTCTACTGGTTTTTTTTTTAATACTCTCCAAACACACCTTTTGACGTGTTCAGTGACATTGCAATGCAACCATACCTTTTTTTTATTGGTATTTTTTATTGTTGGTTTTTTATTGTCTTGGTTATTGGTCTTTTATTGTTTTTTTTTTTATATTCCACACCGCACTATCTAACCCCAAACTAAGCAAAACTATGGAATCCCGATAGCTGATAAAACTCGGCGACGTAAAGTTTTTAATCATAAGAAATCCCTATACCCTGCAATTTGTCTGCATCCAAAGCACCGCTCTGAAGTTAGCCGCGCAAACATCGAACGGTGTGAACGTAACCGCACTACCAGAGCGTTGATCTTACTGACCTAGATAGATACCGGTGGACGGTAGGGGCTGATATTGCGTGTTGTTTGGTGCACATTTTAGGGAACCGATTCTATTTGATGTTATTGACGATTTTTTTGGGTTTGTAGTGAATTTTAAAAGAAATCTTCAAAGTTTACGTTTACTTTTTGACGCATTTTACATTTTTTCACATGTTTCTATGTGAGAAGATAATAAAAACACAGTTATTATTAATTACTAATTACTTGGTAATAAGTTATCTGAGGTGATGTGAGGGGATAACTACCGTGCATGGGGATCAAAGCCGCGATGCTGTTTTTAATTATTTTAACTTACGTAAAATACGAAATTAAATTAAAAATCCTTTATTTCAAGCTTTTTATGCATAAGATTTTGAAAGTGAGTAATATTTCACGCACCATTTGATTTTAACTAATTTATTTGAATCTAACAGATAGAATACACAAAATTTTACCTTCAAAACCTCTATAGCCAGTCAGCTATTCTTATTTTGAATTGGAACGGATGCGATCTAAATTTAAATTTCGAATAGAAATTCGATTCGCAGCCAGTCAGCTATACTTATTTTGAACGGATAAGATCACGATTTAAATTTCGAATACAAATTAGTAAGTAACGTCGTGTTCGATTATTAAATCGACAAAGAAAACGCAAACGCAACAGCAGCTACAAGATTGTACATGCAGAAATACATAGACAAAACGTTATGTGGGGGAAATCTATGGTTGGTAGCACAATGCAGGTATACTGCGGAATAGCAACGCTCAAATAAATCTGTCAACATGTTGAATCGAAAGAGATATCGCTTAGACAAGGATGGCACGCTTTTCCGATTCTTGATACCATTTTCCAGGACTTAAAATGAAATTCATACTTTTAATTCTTTGTTTATTATTTCGTGGTAGTTCTTGTTGTCTAACCTATTTTCTTGTTTATCAACAAAAATAGCACTCTAAACTTCCGTATTTTGTTGAATAAATGCAATCTTAAATAACAGCGATTTGGGTCAATACGCTTTGTTCTGTTAGTTTTGAAAACCTTTGCGCATCAAATCCACGCACTACACCGGCGCATAGTTTACTAAAAATTTATAAACACAGTTTAAATAAAATTTGACACAAAATTCACATTTTATATACAAAGGGTTGGCTTTTTGACTACAATACACATGCTCACGTACACGAAACATACTTTTCATATTACCTGACGCAGTCGTACTAGCTGTGGTGATGGAGACAGTATTCGTTGTGGTTGTTTCCGCAGCACTGGCCGACATTTCCACGTTCCTCTCCACAATCCTCGGGAGAACCGCTTCCTCCTGCACCTCTGGCTCCGGCTCCGGCTGAGGACTCCCCTGCGTCAGATCGTTCGCCACAATGACATTGACAGTTGTAAGGGATTCCATGTCGCTTTCGTTGGATGTGTTGTCTATGTATACAGCCGCTGAACGCGCTCCCAGGGTTTCCATCACGGATTCGGCTAGCGACCTCGTCGTGTCTATATCTAAGTCTTGTTTGATGTCGATGATGATCTGATGGCGCTTCGTTCCACTGCCTGAAGGGGACTGGACCTGATGTACGCTCACTTGAGCCTCGCCCCCGTGCGATATATGGTGTTGAATGACCTGGGTCAATTGACCCTCCAACGTATCCCTTCCCGCCATTACTAAGAAGAATCAGACTTATAGATCAGTCAGAGAAAAATTATTGCATACTAACTACTAATGAACACCGCTATCACAAATCCTTTGATACACTTTTGGTGCAACGCGCTAACTGGGTCAAGCAAGCTGAGAGGTGAATGTCCCGTTTATATGGCAGTGATGATTTGAAGAGGCACTTTTTTGAGTTCACAGTTCACATGCTGTTTGTTTTTGTTTGTCGGTGTGTATGGGCGCGGGAAGGCAAGCCGCCTTCGTAGCACTGTGAGGCCTACGAGCGTAGCGGCTCTACGACGCCCTGGCGTGGGGCGGGCGGGGACGCTTCCGGGTTACGTGTCCGGGGATATGTCGATCGAGTCCCTACATATACCCTTAAACATTCTTTTGAAATAAAAATATTTTTACTATATATATAAGCATAAACACTTTCGTTGAAACATTTTCGTGAATTTTATCAAAAACTTTATCTCTTTTCGTTTTGAATAATGTAACAGCTCTTGCTTTTATCGATTCATTACCAAAACTGATTATAGCTCAAAATTTCTAATGCATTTCATTATCTATCTAAGTAATTCATTAAAATAACAACTATCAACAATATTTCCACTGTAAAACCCAAAGACATATCCCTAAAACCCTTCACCGTGTGAGCTCCCCATCTAGCGGCACGTGCCTACGCCTGCGCATTCCACCCTCTTTCCATCTCCCTCTAACGTATACCCCTGTCTCCCTCTACGCGCTTCGATCGTACAGAATGACGAAAAAGTATATAATCGAATTTATGTTGGTTCCTGTAAGGATGGCAGAATAGAAGTGAGACGTGGCCTTGAGCTATTTAAGAATTATATAAGACAAGAAGGTATTTATGAGTATAGATGTTACTTAATATAGCGACGTGAGCTTCAGATGTTTTTCCTGTTAGTAATGGGTCTCGTTTTCTTGTTTTTAGTTGGTTAATTAATAGGCTGGAGCGATTTAGGCAAGAAATTGGCTATTCTTAGTGTACTCTAAGAATAGAAATGGGCTATTCTTAGTGTTAACACTAAAAATAACCCATTTCTTGCCAGTACATTTAGACAGTATTTTTTTATTCCAAGTAGGTACGTTAGAGGCTGACACACGTCAAAGTATTCTTCGCTCGCACATTACAACATTTTTAAAGATATAAAATCATTGAACTAAGTTTCCATACGCGCGAAAACTAGTGAAACAAACTTCTTGGTAGGGAAACTTGATTGGATCAAAATTATATTACACGCAACTTGTGCAATATGATTGCAAACAACTTGATTGATTGCGGTTTTTCATTAATAAGTTCAGTGGTTTTATATCTTTCAAAATTTTTAAAATGTGCGAGTGAATGGTATTTTGACAGTTGTCAATCCCTCAATGATGGCCGTGGTAGTCCCGGCATGGAATAGGAACCCTTCATCTCCAGTGGATGTCGTGTGGTGAATTGAGGAAACGCAGCAGGAGATGAACTGTACCATCTCCTGACATAACACCAATACTGTGGTCGCCAATCCGCCACACCGAGCGTGCTTTTTTAAATCTAATTGCTGGTGGAACAAAGAGATAGCCCACCTGATTTTAAGTGGAAACAAATCCCAATATCAAAGAATTGCCTCGTAAGTCACGCAGGATAGGAACGTGCCTTACAATGCTCTACCCTGCGTCCATCAACTAGAGGAATACAGATGTTAAGCCTCATGTGCCTGTAATTTTACTGGCAACCACACCCTACCAACTGAAACATAACAACGCTTCAACAAATAAAGTAGGCAATCTGGATTAGCATTTAGGCTACTTTTTATCCCGAAAAAACAAACGTAACAGGGAAGAAAGCATGAACGAACCTAATAAAAAGAAAACGCTATAAATATCAATATTAACAAAAACTACTAATATGCGAGCGAAGCCGCCGTTGGCAGCTAGTCTAGCTATAAATCTATTCTCGGCTTTAGTAACATGATCCTCATTTTTTTGTCTGCTATCGCTACCAAGCTTCATTATGTAATGCGGAACGACAACCAAAACACGAGCCCGAAGTAAACAGTTGAGTATGTCAGAAGAATGCATAGCCTGCCCTACATTACATATGGTGTCATAGCCTGGGAAGCGTTCTTAGTATTCTAGCATGGACTTTGTTTTGGACCCTGTATTATATTCTATTACACAGCGCCATCAAGCCCCAAACGAAGCAACGTTTGTACTCTGGGAAACAGATTATGGTGGATACAAATATACATACATAAAATTACGCCTGTTTCCCATAAGGGTAGGCAGAGACCACGATTTACACGTGCTAAGATCCTGACATACCTATTTCGTATGTTCGATGGTAGATAATTAAGACCATGAAATAAATATTAACAAGTAGGTACATAAAGAACTATCTTTGATGATCAGGGGTCGGAATAGGTAATAGAGTTTTTAGGTACCAAATGACGTCAAATACGCTACTACGAAATAGAAATATGAATATGCCTTTTATAATCTCCGTGTCGGAAACGATTCGGGTTCGAAATCAAATGTGATAAAAACTGACGTTACCGATTGGAAACCCTTCCGAATGTTTTAAAATAGCCCTGCTGTACGTGTAACGCTACTTAGTTTGTGTTTAACATAGGAAAAAAAGAGTTTTAGAAGACAATAATATCAATCTTAACCTCAGGTGGGCCATCTGCTTGTTCCATCAGCTAGTTGTATATAAAAAACCCCATAAGTTTTAATCCTCAATTCCGGGTTTAAAAGGCGTATCCACATTAAGATTTCGTAGGTAATTTTACGTCATTTGGTACTTAAAAACTCTACCTATTCCGACCCCTGCTGATGATGTATTTCTTAAAAAGTATACTACTCATTTTATAAGTAGTAGAGCTCTTTGTGTGTGGCTCGTCCGGGGAAGTACTACCACCACGCCTTTTTCTGCCGCCAAGCAGCAACGCTGTGTTTCGGTTTGCATACACCCCCTCCAATTCCTTTCTTTCTTTCCATTTTCCTCCTTAATATATCTGTAAAAACGTAGGTAATTTTATAGGTCAAACAAACTAAAGCCTATAGCCTGAACCCACCCTCAGTTGTCAAGGATAGCCTACATAGTGGGGGTGCATTGCGACGTTTCAAGGCCACCGCTGTAGGCCGCCTGGTGGGCCAGTGATCTAGATTACTTGGATAGGGGCGGGATAAGGGCTGTTTTTGTAATTATGTGCTGGGGCTGAAATATCGTCGTGTATTTTTTTGTACAATTTGTACATTATAGGGTGTATTTTTATGTTATGCGCGGAATATTGTCAAAAGAGTTTATAATTAGTAGAGGAATCTTGTATCTTTTGTGTGTAAGATAATAAGTATTTATTTTCTATAATATAAAACATACAATTTTAGCAAAATTAAATATTTTTCGCAAAATTTATAAATCATCCTTATTAATATTTGTAAATTCAAGCAAGACTTAATTGCAATGCAATACTTTTTAAAATTTGACTCGACTATCTTAATTTTAAATGTTGAGGTAGTTTCGATCGATAAGCGATACTTTAGAAATTGTTTCAGTAGCAGCTACATCTAGCGGGCAATAGCGGTACTAAAATCGGAAATTTAAAAGTAAAACTTGTCGCGCCAGCTAACGGAAGATAGCCGAACTGCGTGCGTTGACCCGAGAATCAAATTGCGCGGTCTGTGGCTCTCAAAGATTTATGTTATTGTTTTTATTTCGATGGACCTGCTCAATAGTGATTTTATGATAGGCTAACGAATGGCTGGGTGTTGTGTTGCTAGAATGTTTATAAATTGGTTTATTAAATACCAATATTTGGAATAGGTAGGTACTAAAACTGTAAATATAGACTTATGTAGGTGGTAGACGGTGAATGGTGGGTGGCTAGACATTAACTAACATAACAATGTAGGCTGCTACATATCTACCTAGCTCTTTTGTAATTAAGCATTTGCGTGTAATTAAAAAAAAACATTAGTTTGAGTACCGCTGTTTTGAGGAATTCAAATTTGGAATGAACTGTCACGTCTCGGGTGACGTCGGATATATTTCGGAGAGCGCGGCGCGAATTTTAAAATTGGAACTGTTTAACGTTACGTTCGAAAACAAATAGGTCAAGATTTGTATGAATGAGCCGTCACGTCAGCCACCGCCACAACTTTTTTGTTGTTTTGCTTTTTTTGCGAAGTTTAAATTGAATTGTTAGAAACAATAGGCAAATAAAGTGTGCTTTGAATCCTAAAACTAGCACTATTTTTGTACTTAGGTACTCATCCTATTAATTTAGGTCTAGTTGTTGGAGCTTACATTAAATAATATAGCTAGGTACAGTCTCTCACTAAGATGATGGATAGGTACATAAATAATATTCAAAATTAAATTAGCAATATATTGCTTTTTTATTCATGCCAGTTGTTCTAGGCTTTAGATATATAATAGTGGCGCTAGATTCACCTAATTTATAAGATGATTCAAAGTGATCCTTGTGATTGAACTAAATAAAGACGTTTTGATATTGATTTTGATTCACGTCTAGTAGGGGAGGTAGGGGTCCAAAAAAAATATGTATTATATCAGCTATCAGGTTCCCATATTACAAGCTTTGGCTTACTTTGGTGCTAGATAACGTTGTGTGAAACAGTCCACCAATATTTAATATAATTATTTTAAAAATATTATATTAATAAATAAATAGCTGTAAAATAAATAACCAAAAAATATAGATAATAAAGGTAATTTGTAGTTCATTTTTCAAGCTACCTACTTAGACAGTTATTTAAACCATGTGGAATGGCAAGAGCACAGAGGCAAAATGCCCAGAACTAAACGAAATAAGCCAGGATGCGGATGATGATGATAATGATGACTTAAACTTTACTCAAACTCACATTTTTAAATTATGAGTCACACTCGCCGAATCATGAATCTTAGTAAGGAACCCGAAATAATTAAATGTGCAAAAGTTATATTGCGCAACACTTACATTCCATACACCTATACACTACAAGTATTTATATAAGTAAGTACATTATATCTCAAGTTTTTTGATGTTTCTTGCAGTTTTTGTTGCAATATGCATTTTTCAAAAAAGGCATGGAACGGCCTTTCGACGCTACTAAAAATGGTTTGTTTTCATTATAAGAGTAGTAGAGCTTTTTGTGAAAGGCTCGTCCGGGGAAGTACTACCACCACGCCTTTTTCTGCCGCCAAGCAGCAACGCTGTGTTTCGGTTTGAAGAGTGTGGTTGCCGGTGTAATTACAGGCACATGAGGCTTAACATCTGTATGCCTCAAGTTGATGGACGCAGAGCAGTGCATCGTAGGGCACGTTCCTATCGTGCGTGACTTACAAGGCAATGCTTTGTTATAGGTGATGGTTACCACTTAACATCAGGTGGGCCATCTGCTTGTTCCATTAGCTTATGGTATAAAAAAAAAAAAAGATTTGAAATAATTTACCATGATATTATAATATATTTTATTATATTATTATTTTACTATATTTTATTTTATTTGGTAAAATGTTTGTCATTTATAGTGAGTGACCAAATCTTCATCTTTATATCTTAAAAAAAAATCTTTATCTTTATCTTTATCTTTATAATCATTTATACTCGTAGTTCAAAGGGGTTTATCATCATTACTAGAAAAACGATGGTATGACATGTAGAATATAAGTATAATAACGGTAATGATGTTAGATAAGAAAACAAGTGTCAAAAGGATAATTAGCTAACCATCTGTCTATCCACCCGCTAGTTAAAATGCGCTTAGCAACAGAATATCGAGACATTTCATATTATAATTATAAAATAAATAAATATTGGTAGATTTTTCAAGCAATAACAAAAAAATACAATCATTAAATAATACCTAAATATTAATAAACACAGCACTATCTAGCCCCAAACTAAGCAAAGCTTGTGATATGGGAACTAAATAGCTGATATAATATTTTTTTCCTTTTTTTTATACACTAGTAGTTCGTCCCGAACTGAGATCTCGTGATGCGACCCGACGAACGCACCAAAATTTTGAGTAGGTAGTAGTCAGAGGCAAGTCCAAACATTATCTTTGGACTTTTTTCTGACTACCGGCTACTAACTTGGTACGGCAACCAAGTTTCAACTCTATTGGCCTATTCATTGAGGAGTTCCGTTGAACAGACCTTGGCTCCATCATCAGACCTGGTCGTTGTCACCATTTTATGAGAACTGAGTACCTCCTTAATTTAATTCAAGAAAAAAAAATAAGAAAAAGCAAAGTAACTGGCCGACCAGTAGAAAAACCTTGATGCCAACGAAACTCTTAGAGATGGGAGCTCTTGGGTCGCTGGTTATCTTAATTTAACTTTTTTGTTGTATCTCAAAAACCGAGCGTCCCAGAAAAAAAGTAAAAGTTGTTTTGGAATGTCCAAACAAAGCCCTTTCGTATGTCATGTAACTTGATTTTTTTAAGTCACTTTTTTTATTTTTGCCCTCTTAAAAAACCCCATATCTTAAAAACCCTTCATCCGATTTTACTCAATACTTACCAGTAAATTTCTCAAGTACAAGCTGTCGTCTTATCAAATTTCATGATCAACGGTTCGAAAGTTATGGCCAGACAAACATACATACATACATACATACATACATACATACATACATACATAAAATGCCAAATCGCCCAAGTTGAAACTAGAATCTTCGTTCGCTTCGCTCACTCGATCAATAAATAAAAATATTTAAAAAACTTTTTATTTATTCAAATGATTTTTTACTATACATTCGAATGAATGTATAGTATATGTATATACATATAGCCTACCTATTATTGTAAGCGCATAGTAGTATGAATTATACCTGCCTTATTTCTATATAATTTTCAGCACCCTTACAGGGTACGTGTACTCGTTTGATAGCTACTTTAGACTTAAGCTATATAACTGATGTATGTATTATGTTGGCAATACCTTAATAAATCTAAATTTGCCATAGAATGTGGAGTTACTGGTAGATCTAAGGAGATATTTACCGTGCATGTCCCCATGCACGGTCAAAGTAGAGAAGCTGTTTTTTTTATTTAAAAAATATATCTAGTCAATCAACAAAAGTAACAAGCAATCGCAAATTTGTCGGTAAATTGTTGAATTCTCAACCATTCCCACTATTTTTTATTTACAACTATTACACAAATGTAACGGTTGTCAAAAACGTGCTTCTCAGTCGCCTGACTGGTAGGGTTGAATGACCGCATTCGGCACGGTTTATTATTTGATAGCTTTAAAATATACGAGTGCTTGAGTGACGATAGTGTGAGGCTTGTTAGAGATTAGTACCTACATTTGTATTACGTCACTGGTCATTCATGAAAATATTACTTTATAAAGAAGATAAACTGTGAAAAACTAGGTATGAAATAGGTTTTAAAGTTAATTTTGAAACTTCTTTTGTTATTGCCAATAAACACCTTTTCTTTCTTTCTTTTAAACATTTTTCATATTCATTGTTTCTGCAAAAATGGCGCTTTATGTGGCAGAAGTTATAGTTGTAGTAAGCAAACTGCTTGTTCCATCAGCTAGTTGTATAAAAAAAAACTAATTTTCACATTAGAAAAATGTAAAATTTTCAAAATATCAACAAATAAACCATTCCTCTTGTTGTCGTGTCAGTATCAGTAGTTCTTCCGAAAGAGAGTGGTAAAAGGGTTCTAAGTACGCATCAAAAAGGCTCCTTTCAAGCAATAACCATTTCGAAAACTGGAGGTGCTACAAGAATAAGAGTAGTAGAGCTCTTTGTGTGTGGCTCGTTCTCCACAACAGCTACTACAGCCACAGCGTTTGAATAGTGTGGTTGCCGGTGTAATTACAGGCACATGAGGCTTAACATATGTATGCCTTAAGTTGATGGACGCAGGGCAGAGCATCGTAGGGCACGTTCCTATTGTGCGTGACTTACGAGACAATGCTTTGTTATAGGTGATGGTAACCACTTAACATCAGGTGGGCTATCTGCTTGTTCCATCGGCTAATTGTATAAAAAACCATTCCTCTTCTTGTCGTGTCAGTAGTTCTTTCGAAAGAGAGTGGTGAAAGGATTTAAGTGCGCATCAAAGAGGCTCCTTTCGAGCAATAACTATTTCGAAAACTGGAGATGCTACAAAAATCTATATAAGACTTCGTATTGGACTGTATTTATCGAATTTAGTAAGTAATCAAGAATATCTTCAGTGTTTTCCTTTCCTAAGTACCTTACTACCACGTAACAATACCCAGACATATAGGTCAAGAAAAATTCAAGCATTACGAAATCTTTTTCATTGATTATGTAAATATTTTGTTGGCATAACTCCCTCCTAGCTAAGGCCTGAATTACTATTGAATTTACGGCTGAAATACCAAAAGTATGTGCTTTTAATAGTTTCAACGTGATCCTTGTAATTCTTTTGGAAAAGATTTTGGTAGCGTGCGTTGTCAAATTGCACATTTGCATATTTTGAAAAACATCTAATCCTTTGGAAAAAATAATGTTTAAATACACGTGATGTACCTAATTTGTTTCCTTAACACTTTTTTCACAGCACAATCTCCAAACTACGCAAAGTTTTTTGTAAGCAAATCCCCAAGACAAGTATTCTGTCATGTTACATTACACATACCCATAAATGCCTGTAAAAACACAAATTAACGTCAATCTTTTTAATTGGAGTAGTAAAATGGCCAAAAGCGGTTCATTGACCCCTCCTGAAACTAGCCTGATCTGATAAGGTCAAGTCTAGACTCAAGACAATCAGACTGGCTTTATGACTGAAAAAAAAAACTAAACTAGTAACGTAAAGCATGTTTTTGTTATTATGTAAGCAGTTTTTTTAGACTACGTCGAATTCATCTTGCAGTCACAAGCTCACTAGAAGTTTAAATTTGAATACGAGGTCCATATCTTATTTACCTTAAAAACGAAAATACATAAATAAACTGAAACTGAAACAGCTTCACGACTTTAATCCCCAGGCACGGTAGATATCCCCTCAGATCTCTTAGTACCAAGTACTAACTCCAGATTCTTTTGAGGATGTGTAAGGGGGGTAGTCAGAGGTACGTCCAAACATTAAATTTGGCACATACCCACATTTTGCAGTAGTTGGTATTCCATACGTGACAGGTTGCAAGCCCATCGCCGCTGTTAGAGTACTAACTGGTTTCCTCACGATGTTTTCCTTCACCGTTTAAGAGCACTGGCATTGCGCACATAAATTTTTAGATAGGAAAAATCCATTGGTGCACGACCGGTTTCGAACCTGCGACCTTACGATCGGAAGGCGGGGTCACTCCCACTTGACCACCGGTGTTCTCTTAACATAAATAAAGGTTCATAAAATACATCAAATAATTAGTTACTGTCAAACTTGAAATAAATATTCTATTCTATTCTATTCTAATAACACGGATTGTCTGCACCGTATTCCGCAATGTCACAATGTCTCGCAGGCGCCCACGGAAGCTACTGTAAACGACACCTTGTGGCCAAAACTCTACATCCATAGAGGTTGATAGACGAGCAGTTGTCACTCTAACCATAAAATACATTTTGATAAGATTACAATTGCACAACTCTCATGGTGATAAAGATACGTCAAACCTACGCATTAATATTTCCTATTTGTTTTTGACAAGTAACAAAATAGAAACGGATACATTTTTATCAGTCGGATAGCGTTACTCTGACGGTCAAACCCGTTCTCAGTCATCTTAAGAATAAGTTTCCAAACTTTTTGTAGTTTTTCTTAATTTCCCGCGATGCCAAGTGACAGCCGGTCCCACGAAGCTGAATGCAAGATCGCGTTCATATAACGGACGCATGCGCAGTTACTCAGTATGTGGGTGAGGCTAACTGCGCGCACCGTTAGCAACGTCACTGGCTAGTGAAGGGGGTGTGATTTCGATGGGGGATACAAATAAAAATACAGATATATTTACAAATAAATTTACAATCAATACAAATCTCTACAAAATACACATGAAACAGTTGAGCTATCTGCAGACCGTTGCGAACGATCTAGAGATAGCTCAACTGATCCAAATCAGTGCCAATCGGAAACGTCTCCAAGGCACTGGCTGCATTGCCAAATGCGTCAGTTACTTAACATCAAGCTAAGTGATACTCGTAAAAAGGCTATTTTAAGCGCACAGTAACACACTAAACGTCAATCGCAACACGAGAAAGTCAGACTGGCCAACTTATAGAAGTTAGTTTTGTTGAAAAGATCAACAAGCTTATTTTTAGTGAACTGGAATGGCAGAAACGCTACGTTATAATAGAATACCGCCTATGTAAAGGCTTGGACGAAAGCTATAAAGTACTACAGTACTTTAAAGTATGTTATCTAAAGATTCGATTCTTTAGTTGTCATTAGTACCTTCCCTACTAAAGCCAAAATACTTATAGCTTCCTAAAATTTAGGGTTCTTATCTTCGTCATCATCATAGCGTGACTTAATCCACGCTGGCATTTCATTGCTCCACACGATCTCAGGATACCCTCATCCATCTACGGCCTACGGTACCGGCGCTGACAATGTCATCGACTTATCGAGCCACTGGATTTGCGATGCTTCTCTTACCTCCAAATTTATCAGTTAATTCATATTAATAAACTTATCACCACTTCAACACGTTCTTTATTATGTCATTCTTTAAGGTCTCCTGCTACTCCCATTCAATGATTCCCAACACTGACAACAATATCGAATGACAAACATCCATTAGCTATTATTTATGAATAACAGATTTAATTATATAAATATTGTTTATATTGAACCTTATCTTTGTAAATACTAAAATCACGAGACGAGAAAATTAAGACATCTTATCGATAAACAGACAACACTACAGAAGTACCGTAAACTACGTCACGAAGAAAGGGATTGCGCCAGCGCCACAGAATCGAGCATAGTACGCGAACGGTAAATACAGGGCCTTGTGTCGCCGTCGCAAAACTATCGCTTTTCTGACGCACCGTTATCTGAATGATAACGTGGTACAGTGTCACCAACTTAACTGTTCAGCTGACCAAAGACGATCTAATGATGCCATTTCACATTTCGCATAACTATCTTTTGTTTCGCGCGCAATTTGTCGTCTTCGTTTCGTAATTTTCGATGGTGGCGCCCTCGAACTGATAAGTTGACGGTACTTTACTTTTCAGGAAAAACTTCTTGGAGTTGCAAATCTGCTGTTATTAACATTTTGCGGTTTAATCGACTTCAAAATTTCAGATTTTGCTATAAAGCAAGGAGTTAATAAACATTAAACAGGAATAAAGTCTTGGCATAAAGTAAAAAACTTTTGCTGTGCAATATACAATTTTGCAGAAGAATTAGAAAATCAAGTCGAAAAGAAAATCGATTCAGTATTATAGGGAACTTTATGAAATTCAATCGACTGATTTACGTACGCAAAACTTTTGCTCTTCCGTCAACAGAGCGAGCGTGTCAATGGGTCATTGAACTGGACTTTTGCTTTTGCATAGAACTTATATTCTTTAAAAAAAACTTTATTGTAAATATGAACATTTACATAATTGTGCTAACTTAAAGTATAATATCCAATACATTTTTTAAATCGTTACATAATATCTTTTAAATCTCTATTAGTTCAATAGTAAAAATATTCAAAGTGATGTAATATTAGGTAACTAAGGTGTAGATCATCATCACCATCAGAAGTCAACTGCAGGACATAGGCCTTCCCATGTAATAATTTCAATAAAATTACTTTAAGCTCGACTTTCAGCGATATACAATATCGTTCGTCCATTGGATGAATCTATTCTACGTTTCTGCATATACCTAGATGAAATAATTATTATCTTATTTAAAAAAAACTTACCTCTTATTGTGCTGGGCATTTTGGCAAATCCTTAGAAACGTCGCAGAAAAACAATCCTCAACTCACACACAGTCCACTCAAATATTATCCAAACTCAGACATTTTCACTATTACCAAAAGTCCACTCAACAACCGAAATCTCAAAAGCTGTCAATTAATTGCCAATGTCAATTTTCCCGCGCTTTCATACGGAAAAGCGCCGCGTACGTCCTAGAGAGGTGGCTTGGCGGTCGTTTGTGCTTTTTTCGTTGCGCGCGCGTTCGCTTCTCCGGCTAACTGTATTTTTTTTCGTGCGAAGTGGTAACGGTGGGGCCGGTTCTGCCACCTTGGATCTTCTGCAGAATCGATTGGCGTTCGATGAATGCTGCGGATGCTTGGATCGCGGCATTTGATTGCTTTTAGACGCCGACTGAGTAATTGATGAGGTTCGATCTGATATGCTTTATTGTGGGGTTTCTAACTGTATGTGACACTACGGGTGTTCAGATTAATAAAGTTTTGCAGTTGTTTATTCTTTAGACAGTCTTTCTCTCACTGTAATTTTTGACGGCTAGTCTCACAGCTTAGTTGGTTCGTTTCGTATACAAAATATCCGATGGTGCACATGTGGACACGTTCTTTAATCCTGGACTTAACCCCCACTCCTAGCATTAACTTATTTAAAAAAATCTTCAATTTGTTAATTTTCGTTGTAGTTTATTAAATCAAATTTGCCTTAGATATAAAAGATACCCTGCTTTTATTTGGAGTTTATAGTGGGTAATTCTTGGGTAGGTTTGGAACACTTTGTATCCTCTCCGCCTTCAAAACTGGAACTGACTAAACTTTACACTTGACAAACACAAATGGAAAAAAAAATAATGAACGAATTTTTAAGTCTTATAATTATTGTTCCGCTTCTACTCTGTTGCAACACCCTAAAAATTATTTAATAAGTTTATAAGAAAAAAGCACCGGTGGTCTAGTGGGAGTAACCCCGCCTTCCGATCGTAAGGTCGTAGGCTCGAATCCTGTCATGCAACAATGGACTTTTGTTATCGAAAAATTTATATGCGCTATGCCAGTGCTCATAAACGGTGAAGGAAAACATAGTCAGTATTCTAACAGCAGCGATGGGCTTGCAACTTGTCACGTATGGAATACCACCTACTGGAAAATGTGGGCATGTGCCAAATGTAATGTCTGGACATACCTCTGACTACCCCCCTTAGATGTCCTCAAAGAATCTGGAGTTAGTACTTGGTACTAAGAGATCTGAGGGGATATCTACCGTGCCTGGGGATCAAAGTCGTGAATCTGTTTCAGTTTTATAATTTTAAATGGCAAAAATGTTCAAATGCACCTCTTTCTCCCCTACGTAGTATAAACGGACCATAATCGACACTTTTGAACGACAAAATATGTATTGTGTGTGTTAATAACAAAAAATTAAACAAAATAGTGTCATTGCCGGTGAATTTTTTTTTTTTTTTTTGTACTACCAAGTAAGCAAACAAGCATACGGCCCACCTGATGGGGAGCGGTTACCGTAGCCTATGGACGTTATGGACGTTATGCCGGTGAAATTACAAGAACATGAGGCACATCTGTAGATATGCCTCAAGTTGATGGCAGTGCATTGTAGGGCACGTTCCCATTGAGCTTGGCTTACGATGCGATGCTTTGTTAGGTACAGGTGATGGTTACCATATAAGATCGAGTGGGCCATCTGCTTATTCCATGAGCAAGTTGTACCTGCAAAAAAAAGTGCTCTATGAGTGGAGCTTCTATGAGTCGCACTTATAATTCTTTCGCCACACTGTTTCGAAAGAACTAGTGGCACGACAAGATGGAGAATAAGGATCACTTTGAATCGTCTCTTAGACTAGGTGAATCTAATGTTCCTTGCGACCAAAACCTAAAAGAACAGACAAGAAAAGTCTCTTTTTGGGAATTGGACAGGCATAATAGTAGCGCTCTTTGTCTATTTCTACCGCCGCCAGGCAGCGTTACTACGTTTTGGTTTGAAGGGTGTGGTTGCCAGTGACATTATAGGCTTTTTAAGAGTAGTAGAGCTCTTTGTGAAGGGCTCGTCCGGGCACCACGCCTTTTTCTGCCGCCAACCAGCGTTGCTGTGTTTCGGTTTGAAGAGTCTGGTTGCCGGTGTTATTACAGGCACTTGAGCCTTTACATCTGTATGCCTCAAGTTGATGGACGCAGGGCAGTGCATCGTAGGGCACGTTCCTATCGTGCGTGATTTGTTAGTGTGACTTGTGTAATCAAGGCGCAGGCGGTAGAGCAACTATACTACCAACTGAGCTGAAAGACCACTATAATATTTAAAAAAAAAACTATTGTCTTTACTTTTTGCTTGATCTTTAATGTACGTACCTAGTACCTACATTACATAACATTACATAGGTACCTACTATATTTACAGTGAAATTTCAAGACTTTGAAATTTTCTATATAAAAATATTATTAAACACTTATTAGCAAAAACTTTAATTTGAAAGAGTATCAAATAAATAGGTACTTAAGTAGGTAGGTACGTAAGTAGGTACCTACTTACCTAACTTTTTTGAACCATAGGTATCATTAGTTTTGATTTTGACTGTACTAGGTAGGTAGGAAAGCGGGTTCACTGGCCTACGTAGTAAGTAGGTAGTGGTACCTACTTACCTACCTATAGATAGGTATTTTATTTTCTTTTATAAAGTTCATTCTTTTAAACAGACTTACCGTCACGCACGATAGCAGAGAATCGGTCACGATAATGGTCAATAAAATCTTTATTACCATCCTACCTAGGTACCTATCATCTAGTAGGTAGGTATTTAGCTTCTAGCTACCTCCAAAACGGCACCGAAACAAAAATCTAAAAGTTCCTTGACCTCACTCACCTAACCCAGCGTTACATACCTAGTTAATTTATTATATTTCATTGCGTGTACGAATCCGAAAAATCTCAAAATCTCCAAGTTATGGTTTGCGTTCGCATATAAACAAATCTCAGGCAGGTCGATGCTCCCAACGGGACTCGGTCAGACGGGTTCTTAGTTCTTACAACATGTGACGTCATCATAGTTCCGCTTTTCGTTACTAGATGGCAGTGGAAAAGTCAATGACCGCCGTGGGACGGGTCGTGTGTGCAAATTTTGGAGCTAGTTCGATTCTCACTTTAGTAGGTGAAACGCTGGCTTACATTCATATTTTCGTCTACGTGCCTATACTTATCTAACGGCCGATTCTGAAAGCTCGATCAAAACTAATCGGATGTCAAGTCACTCGCCATTTCAGCTATTACATCGAATTAGATAGAGATAGCAAGTGACTCGACATCCGATTAGTTTTGATCGGGCTTTCAGAAACCGGCCGTAAGTCAAAGTCAAAGTCAAAATGTATTTATTCAATAAAATCACAAGGATCACTTTGAAACGTCTTAAATCTAGGTGACTCTAGGTGCCAGTTCCACGCGACCAAAGCCTAGAAGAACAGGCAACAAACTTACGGCTTGGTTCCTACCGTTCTTTTGTATGATCCTTTTACTCTCTCTATCTCTCTATCTAATTCGATTTAATAGCTGAAATGGCGAGTGACTTAACATCCGATTAGTTTTGATCGGGCTTTCAGAAACCGGCGGTATGTGTACCATTTTAACATCTATCGCCATCTGTTAGCGAGTAGCTTTATTCTTATTTTAGTAGGTATTTACTATTTACTAGCTTCTGCTTAAATAAAAGACACTAGATACATTTTTTTTAAATACCATCCAAATGTCTTCCAACAGTCAGTTTACGTAATTGAGTAACAACAGCTATCTCAACATGCAAAAATATCCAAAGAGCAAACATTTCGCATAATTATGAAGATATAAAAATCACAGCATATAATTACCGGATAGTGCCATCTAGCGTTCCATAGTGCTAAAAATTTAGTGCCATCTATAATCAAATAGCTATCAACTTTAGTAGCGTCATCTGTGGGCTAAACTAAAATATTATAAGGTGTTGCTAATCGCTGCCGCTAGATGGCATTAGCAATCCTCAAGTGAAGTGAAATGAAAAGCAATTTCAAAACTGTCAGTAGTCAAACAAACATCAATCAAACCAACCAAAAGTCAAAACAAAACTGCGTCTTCTTTCTTCTATTCTATCGGCTTTGATGCGTGCTGCGTGCGGTGCGTTCTGCTTTTAGATTATTTAGTAATCAATCACGCCGGTCGAGAGCTCAAATAAATATTCAATTCAATCTGGTTTACAAGGAATCTTGGCTACAAGAAGTTGAAATCAGATTTCTAAAAACAAATACATAACTAAAACATTCAGTTCGACCAATTTTCGTCACGCGCCCCTCAAGACTCAACGTTCGCAAGATTGAGCTGAAATCAAGAAGTTCCTGTGGGTCCTGGTGTGAAATCAATCAGGTAAGTCAAAACACTTATCTACACTACGGACTGTACGTCCATATACGTAGGTACTGTATCACTGTTAGGACTTTGTAGTGACCGTTACATAGATGCGTTCCTAAGTCTAGATCAGCCTTCACTGTTACTTACCTACGTCACCAGCATTCAACAGCACTCCTTGGGCCTTCTCATTTTATTAAACCCTTAGCTTGGAGCTCAAGTAAGTTCTTTAGGTAGGTACATAAAGTTTCCAAGTTCCACTCAAAGAGACCACATCTTGTCAGCTATTCTTATCTGTTACTGTCTAACTGCTGTACTTTATTATTGAATAGTATTGAAGAGCACCATATTCTGTTCTGAAGTCAGTTTCTTTAGATTGAGCTAGGAGATACATGTGCATTTTACCATGGAAAAATGGTAAAATACACCCACAGCCTCGACAACAAGCATACAGTAGGACCCCGTTGGGGTTTAGTTGGTTAATGTCCGGCATAATCCTTCCGCTACCCCCATTATGGAAGAATATCCATGAGATTCCCAAACAAAATAAAAAAAGGAGATACATGATTAATATGGTCCCAAAAGTTATTATCCAAGTGGGATTTGAACCCACAACCTCTGAAACTGAATCTGGTTTGATTTGCTCTTCCAAATAGGCTATTGCGACTAGACTCAAAGTCAATGTGGCTATTTGCCATTCAAACATTATCTATACTGTCTTCGCTTGCAACTGTGGTGGCATTTTATTTGTTACTAATAATATTTTTCTTTAACAAGTGTAATTGTATAATGTGATTGAGTAAATAAATTAAATATTCCATCGACTTACTACCTGCACTAGTGTTGACCTTATAAATGTGACAGATGATGGTGTGAA
The DNA here is from genome assembly GCA_932294275.1 of Chloroclysta siterata. Lineage (NCBI taxonomy): Eukaryota > Metazoa > Arthropoda > Insecta > Lepidoptera > Geometridae > Chloroclysta > Chloroclysta siterata. Next base: position 19,691,668 of record OW028596.1, on the reverse strand, counting down.
GGTGATATGCAACATTTTATTCAAAATGTATTTAAGATGTACCTTGACACACAAGTATCATAGCACAACCTAATAAGGAATATCATAGTGCAAACGAATGTTTAGCTATATGCCTGAATATATTGTATTTGTGGATGTCCCATCATGTATATAGGTACCTTTTGCGCAGAGAAAATAAATAAATTATCTTAAAAAAATTTCTTATCTATCATATTGTTACTTGGACGGCCGGTTTCTGAAAGCTCGATCAAAACTAATTGGATGTCAAGTCACTCGCCATTTCAGCTATTACATCGAATTAGATAGAGATAGCTAGTGACTTGACATCCAATTAGTTTTGATCGGGCTTTCAGAAACCGGCCGTTAGACTTTTAAAAACCGGACAAGTGCGAGTCACTATGAGAATTAAGTAGTATTTATTTTATTCTGTTTTTAGTATTTGTTGTTATAGCGGCAACAGAAATACATCATCTGTGAAAATTTCAACTGTCTAACTATCACGGTTCATGAGATACAGCCTGGTGACAGACGGACAGACAGACAGACAGCGGAGTCTTAGTAATAAGGCCCTGTTTTACCTTTGGGTATGGAACCCTAAAAAATATTGAGGTTCAGTGATTTAAAATACAAACTATACCTCTCTTAATCAAAAACAAATTCAAAAGTTTGGTATTTATCCAAATAAATCACAAGGATACTAATCCCAGACATCCTCAAAAAAAAATAAGTTAGTTCTTGGAACTACTTATCAAATCTACGGGGATATCTACCGTGCCTGGGGATCAAAATCGAATAATAAAATAAATAAATATTGGTGGACCTTCCACACAGCACTGTCTAGCCCCAAACTAAACAAAGCTTGTACTTTGAGAACCAGATAGTAAATATAATACCTACTTTTACTTCTTTTTGTAAATACATACTTAATAACACCCAGACAGAGAACAAAACATCTATGTTCTTCACACAAATGTTTGTTCTCGGTGGGGATCGAACCCACGGCCTACAGAAGGCAGAGCTACTACCAACTGAGCCGTGAGGGCTGTCTCATAATGTTTCAAATATAAACAAACTGAAACCTTAAAATAAACCAAATCAATTTGAATTGTAATTAAACTCGATCTGAAATCCATTCCAAACGGGAACAAAATACCTATTGAATAAAAAGAATTACCTAAGTACGTGCCGTTGAATCGCAACTTAGTTATGTAGTGTCGTCTCGCTTTGCCGTATAGCGTGAGTGTTGCCCTCTCGCTCTCACATCTCACTGCCCCTCAGACGTGTGACATCCCCGGAGCTTTAACTCTGCGGTTTAGGGTTGTCACGCGAATGCTGAATATTTTATGTAAATTATCATTTTAAAGTCTGCATATAACTTTTGACCGAAGAGATCCTTACATCGCGGCCTCTGATAAGACCGTCGTCACGTATTTGTAGAATATGTATTTATTTTTGGACCACTATTATGGAAAGCTATTACATAATACAACAGGTTTTCCTACTAAAAAGTTTGCTTTGGCAATTTTTGGATTTAACCAATCTTTTTCCTGACAGCCTTCACAGCTCAGTTGGTAGTAACTCTGCCTTCTGCGCCGTAGGCCGTGGGTTCGATCCCCACCGAGAACAAACATTTGTGTGATGAACACAGACGTTTGTTCTCTGTCTGGGTGTTATATAATATTATAAGTATGTATTTACAAAAAAAAAGTATTTAAGTATTATATCAGCTATCTGGTTCCCATATTACAAACTTTGGCTTAGTTTGGGGCTAGATAGTGCTGTGTGGAAAGTCCACCAATATTTATTTTAGTTGGAAAACTTGTTTGGATCAAAATTATATTTTTTCTGAACTGTGAACACAACGCTATTTTTCATAAATAAGTTCCTAATGATTTTGTATTTTTCTAAATGTTAAAATGTGCGAACAAGTGGTACTTTGAAGGGTATCCCTTAAATGAAACTTTTGCTGAAGGAAACCTAAACTGTATGTTTTTTGTTTTTGTTGATTTTTTCAAAAAGCGCTGAATCAATTTCGATTAAATTTATATGAGACCACCTCTGATGACTGTGTTCATTGATCTGGAGAAAGCGTACGACAGGGTTCTCCATGAGGTTCTGTGGTGGGCTATGAAATAGTAAGGAGTGCCTGGGAAGTACCTGCAGCTTATTCGGGCGATGTACAATATAGCTTATACACATAGTCTTATATAGTCAGGTCCAAAGCTGGCGTTACCGATATGTTAAATGTGGCTATAACTTACACCAAGGATCGGCTTTGAGCCCTTATTTGTTCCTCCTGGATGCACTGACATCAGACATACAGGAGGAGGCACCCTGGTGAATGCTGATCGCCGACGACATCGTACTTATCGGAGAAGACGCAACTGAGGTCCAGAGCAGGCTCGTAAAATGTCAGGGGAAATTGGAGAGTGTCGGATTGAAGATAGCAGGACCAAGACAGAGCATCTGTTTTGTGACTTCGGTGGTCCCTCCAGTTTCGCTACTATTGCCTTAGACGGTGTATCCCTACCAGTTTGCTCCGATTTTCGGTACCTCGGTTCAGTAGTACAGAATGATGGTGAGATTGATAGGGATGTAAAAGTAGAATAAATGCAGGATGGATGAAATGGCGACAGGTCACAGGAACAACGTGCGATCCGCCAATACCCGTCAAACTAAAGGGTAAAATTTACAAAACGATCATACGACCTGTCGTTTTGTATGGATCTGAGTGCTGGGACCAAAGGGACGGATGAAAGAACGAACGGTGTGACGAGAATGGATAAGATAAGGAATGAGTTTATTAGGGGCAGTTTGAAAGTGGCGTTAGTGACTGAATAGATGAGGAGTAATAGGTGAGCGTAAAATTAAAATTGATCTACTATTCTTAAAATAATGCATGCAAATTACGTCTAAATTAATCACTAATTATTGTACTTATGAACTGTTCGAGGAAATAAAGGCTATTTTATTTTATTTTATAATAGGTGAGCGTGGTATGGGCACGTTATGCGAAGGGAAGAATGTCTTGTAACGAGAACAATGCTAGGGATGAATGTGATAGATATAGGAGTACAGGTAGGTCAAAGAAAATATGGATGGACTGTGTGAAAGATGACATGAGTAAGAAAGGAGTGACTGCTGACATGACGGCTGATAGAGGAGAGTGGAGAGCAAAACCCTGCTGTGCCGACCCCACATGAAGTGGAATATGGACAGGAAAATGATGATGACAAGTGAAACAGACAATTATCCTTAAAATATAAGTATTATATCTGCTATCTGGTTCCCATAGTACACGCTTTGCCGGGTTTGGTGCTAGATACTGCTGTGTGAAATGTCTATAAATATTATTTGTACATATATTAATTCTTGAAATGACTTCAACACGCAATATGCATAACTGTATACTTTTTTAGGGTTCCGTACAAAAAAAAAACTAAGACTCCTATCATCTATCTGTACGTCCGTCTGTCGTCCGTCCGTCTGTCACCAGGCTGTATCTCATGAACCGTGATAGTTAGACAGTTGAAATTTACACAAATGATGTATATCTGTTGCCGCTATAACAACAAATACAAAAAAACAGAATAAAATAAATATTTAAGGGGGCTCTTATACAACAAACGTATTTTTAATTGCTGTTTTTATAGATAATGGCACGAAACCCTTTCGCGAGTCCGACTCGCACTTGGCCGGTTTTTTTATTAGATAAACAGGTCAACAAACAGTAACGTAGTCTAAGTAGTCATTTATAAAATATAACTATGGACCAATAAAACTAAAACTATGCAAATAAAAATCGTAAATTGACCAACCCCACTCAATTACCAGAGCTATATCGTAACGGGCAACCCTAACTGGCCGCCGCCCTCTCTTAAAATCAATATTTATAGAGGACATCGTTTCACCTCTGGTATACAGTACCTTAGCCACTGTCTCTTTTAGATGAATACTTGACTATTGATTTGGTATTGCTTACGATTTGCGCGTTTTACTTCTGAGAAGTAACTCTATTAGGGCTGCTTTCACCATGCTCTGTTAGATTAAGAAAGGATTAAAGGGCCGTTAAATATGTCTAAATGTACGCGTTTGACATCTAAGGTTAGATTTAACGGGCTGTTTATCCTTGATTAGTTACTAACAGAGTATTAAAGCTCTTTGTTCTGGGCCAAGCACACCATTCTTATTTCGACCGACAAGTAGCGTGGCTGTGTTTCGGTTGGAAGGGTGTGGTTGCAGGTGAAATTACAGGCACATGAGGCTTAACATCTGTATGCCTCAGGTTGATGGACGCAGGGCAGGGCAGTGCATCGTAGAGCGCGTACGTATCGTGCGTGATTTGCGAGACAATGCTTTGTTAAAGGTGATGGTTACCACTTAACATCAGGTGGGGCATCTGCTTGTTCCATCAGCAAGTTGTATAAATAAGTCTACTAGTAATTCTGTTATGGGATGGGATTGCATCCTGTTTTGCATTTATGGATTTTTCTATTCAAAGTTCGCAAAAATTATACAGGGTTCAACATTTTGACCTGTACAGCCTTTTTTACGTTTATTTTATTAAAATTACGAAAGTAAAAGTAATAAGTATCTCACTTCCGTCCGTAAAATGTAACGAGCCATCCCAGCTCTCGACGCGTCGGGAGTTGAGAAGCAAACACGTCCAATTCACAATTTGCGCTTTTAGGAATCATGAGTATTCATTATTATTTTTTGTATTAACTTTTTTTGTGTTGGCTATTAATAATTGCTCTGTTTTTTTCATGCGTCTCTGATAAAGCAATATTTTTGGTTCTATGTTGTCGTTGCGTTATGAAGTAAAAAAAAATGCTCGTGGATGTAATCACGAGGTGCAGCATAAATACCCTAGATTACCTATCTAAAATTATTTAAAAAGATGCTAAGTTAACACAATTTAAAAAAAAACTAGTTTTGTATGAAACTAACGAAGCTGGTAACACAAATTAGATAGATCCGTTTTGGGACTACTTGCCACCTAACTCCGAAAGAAGTACAAACACGTTCTCTAAATAGAAGGGAAAAAAGAAAGCACTTTACTGACAAAAAATAACATTGTTTTACCTACTTGGTACCTACCTTCTTAATTAATAGTAGCTGGTATGCAAAGCAAGTACCAAGTTCAAGTATGTAGGTATAAAATTCGGTATGTAGCGTACGCTATGCATTAGTTCGGGTCAATTAGGTTCCTGGCTCTGTAGTCGCATCTGTCGTACCGTGTGGGTCATACAGTATTACATTAATATTATGCCAGAAGCTGTTTTTTTATATAATATAACAAGTAGATAAACAAGGTTACAGCCCGCCTGATGGAAAGTGCTTACCTTAGTAGCCTATAAACGCCAGCAATACCAGACAAATCATAAAGCGTGGCTGACCCTTAAAAATATTCTTCCCTTTTTTGTAAAACCCGATACTTCTTTAGGGATACCTTCGGAAGTTTAGGTTTAACATTTAACTACTTGTTACTGCTGGTTGTAGTATTGTTTTCGTTTCGGTTTGGTATAGTCCCAAGAATTCTCAGCGCGCCCGATAGAGCCGCTTACCACATCTACATACAAAACCCGTGCTCTCAATACAGAAAACCAAAAACTAAAATTAATTCGGATTTGAGGTACTACTGGAGCTAAACACCTGATCAATTGATGAACTTATGATACAATAGATTTATAGAACACACAACTATCATGAAGCATTGTATTTTGTTCTACCTACCTACTAAATTGTTTACTAGTATTAGGTTTGCCTTGTTTTCTGAGAGAAAATAAATGTTTTTATTAATTTCATATCAAAGAAAATAGTGACAACCAATTATCAGCCATTTTCGCTGTTGAGTTTGAATAAATTGGTTCACTGAAGTTCTTTACATAGTAAAACTATGTTGTCAGTAAAAAACATGTTTAATGAATTGCGGTTTTTACGTTCATGAAGCTGTATTGAGCAAGCTATTCTTGTAGTTTCTTATAAAAGGGAAATTTATGCTTTGAACTTTTGCTTGGCAGACTTTATAGGCTTGCAAATAAAACTAAAGCAAAATGTTCAAAGTGGAAATACTGGTTCGAAATCTTATGAACTGCTGTAATTCGTTTCGATATGTTTAGATTGTTTTTATAGCTATTCTAAAATCAGCTCATTGCCGGCGCGATGAGCGATGTTCTTGTACTCGGGTTTGTATATTTTATTGACCTGTGCAAGTACCTTTCAAATAGTTGGCGATAAAAGATAAAAACATGTTTTAACAATAATCTAAGACACATATTTGTGCAAATAGGGCGTGTGAAGAATTGCTTCGTCAGTATTGTGATGAAATCGAGTCAAGTATCTTGAAAATTTGCATGTTTTGCATATCATATTCTTTATTACAGTTTCTTTGTTTAAATTATTCATCAGCTTAGTAATTGGAATGTAGACTTTATTTTAGATCATTCATGGCTCAATTTACCATATGTTGATTGAATAGATCTAGTCATTCAGGGTGGGCTTCGTTCATTGCATGACTATTACCGAAAACCGTTCAAGTAACGTTGATTTCTAAATTCCTTTCATAAACCTAAACCAATTTATCAAACGTACAAAACATCTTCATACCATGTCAACTTCCTTCAAAAGCGTGTAACATAACTTGCACCAATTTATTGAGAACCATGCACCCACGCCGCTGATCCCTACTATGCCCACTTAGTGCTAGTGCGAGAGGAGGTACGCAGGTCTGGGCTGGCTGGTCGGACCACCTCGCTGAGAGCAATGACCCCCGCTATGGTGACCGTTTACCATTACAGGCGGATCGTCAATACCATCGATAAGTATCGTTCTGTGCTCCTTTTATGATATTTTCCAGTTTAAACACAATCTAAGCGTTGGGCAAGCGTCCATGTTTTCATCTATGCTTATCATATTCGGCTGGTTTTAGACAATTTCTTGTTGGCGCATAACTTTTGGCATTACTTAGACGATGACTAAACAAACATGACTAAGATTGAATTTATCTGAGTTCATTGATACTGATTTCGAACCGAATCCTAATTTAGAATGATCTCAAATAATGTTTCATGAAACGGCCGACTTTCGAAGAGACTACAATTTCTACTATTTTTATTGGACGCAATAAACTGCTGTTGCATAACTTCAAATTAGTTTTCGTGTATTTATAGTATCAACTCTGTCACTAAGTTTCCGTTGGTTAAAGTTTCTTTAATATTCTCGAACGTATACTAAATTGACATTAATGCTACAATTAATCAAAACTGGTTCGAGAAATCTAATGAATTTGTTAATACTTAATGAGCATGCTTTTTTGCTCAACAAGTGGTTGATTAATTCTAAATATACAAATGAAGGTATTTGAAACTCGACATTAACATAAGCAAGGCGATATACTTCACATAAGACATCTGATAATTTCTTGGCATTATTTATATATTAATGCAATTTGCTCCAATAACTGTAGCAAAAAATATCTAATTACTAACTTTGTGAACCCAGGTAGAAACTGTTATACTAGCTAATTGTGTGTGATGTGTAGCGTTTTAACAAATACCGTTCTTGAAAACAATCTCATTCTTAGTGCATAATGAATGTGTTTCATCATTAGGAAGTCGGTATGCTAATTTAAATTGCTAATACGTTTCTTTAAGCGGTAACTTTACTATTTCACCCATGTTTCCATCCAGCGCGCCGTTTGATACACTATTTAGCGTGCACAAAGAACTGTACAGCGTTGCTTTGCCCTCCGGCCAGGTAGATATGCCGCAGAGGCGAAAGAGACAAAACCATCGGCTTAACGCGGCTACATTTTAACACGGCCATTTATACCGGCTCTGTGGACTTTCTTTCAACCCCGCACAGGGCCGCACGCTCAATCAATACAATAACCGGATCCTATGCCTCTAAATAGCTGCCGTTCGACGCCAACACGTTGCGTTACGCCCGAAAGGACGTTACCGTCGTATCAAACGTCGAAAATTAGCCTAAAAACGTGTGCGATACGTGTATGATGCGTGCCGTAATGACAGGACGACGCATCGGTTAGGCTTTGAGCGGTCGGGGACGCGACGAGTTGTAATCTGCGATCAAAATGGAAGCCGGTCGGCCATCTTAGGTCTGCCGCGAGCGAGAGAGCGCGGTCCGCATCGGGAATTTGGGAAATTGGTGTTTTTTCTGTTGTAAAGAGAGCAGTATATAAGAGGTCGGTAGGCAGAGGACAGGGTGAGGGGTGAAGGGGGGATCTCCGCACGGGCAAAGCGGTGTGAAGGGAAAGAACTGCGACTGTTCCACATGGGTTTAAGTGTCGCGAGATATGTCTAGGGATGTATTGCCCATAAATCAACTGCAATGAATGAATTGCGTCATTTTAAAAAAATGTCTATTTGCCCTAACATTTTGTACCTCTTTGAGCCCATAACCAGAGCAAAATGCGTTTTTGCTGCAACAGGATTATTTCTTAAGCCCAGTAATAGTTCGACCCAATATTAAAAAAATCTAAGTTTATGAGGACTTTGCATTGTCATCTTTCTAAATTCTTAGTCAGTTCTCCACGTTTATTTTTTTTACATAACGTGATGATAGACTTTTTAAATCAGGCATTAGTTTTCATCAAACACAGTTGTACGGATAGCTCCGTTTAGTTATTGCCTACGGATTTCAAAGCGTCGGATTTATCCTCGGCCTGGTCCCCGCTCCACAGACCGTGTACACCGGTCGCCTATCTTTCATTGCACGTACGCGCGGGGCGCGGGGACCGGTCGCCGCGCATACACGGAGCCATCTTGCTGGCGGTCGTCGAATCGCTCGCGTCTCCGACATAAATCGCTTTTAATTCGCACTAATACCTAATTAGTATCGCCAAAAACAATACAGAAAACTCAGAACTGTGCGGAGTGTGGTGTAGTGAAACTCAAACATTGTTGATATTGTGTGTTGTTGTTTTATGTGTGTGTGCATTCCGACTGTCTAGGTGAGTAGTGACTAGTCTTTGTGTGACAATTATCATTCTGATCGATTCGGCCCGCGCGGGGGAGTGCGGCCCGGTCCGTTTTATATCTTTTGTTGTTTTGTAACGCTACGGAATCAATAATTTTAGTGGCGAAGTGGCTTGGAGAGCTCGTCTCTCGCGTTTGTGTTGATTTAAAGACAGTTACAGTGTATAAACCTCTGTTGTTGAGACATTTATCGTGATTGAAACGTGCGAAAGGTGCCAACGCTGCCAGTTTGCTCAGGTAAACTTTTTTTTATTACATTTAATGATTTACATGTTAAACAAGGTTATAATATTGAGTGGGGAAACGTTCTATAAATAGAAACCGGCCAGGTGTATGCGCTGTTACTTAATGCAGTTGGTAAATCACGCTATGGCTTCCACTGTTTCGATTTTACCTATTTCAATTGCTTTAGTGAGATCTATGAGCCCGCTTCTTGTCTGTGCCACTTTACGTTACCTATTGTCTAACTAAATAAATAAACTAACTGTAAGTAGGCCTACAAATCTACAAATTATTTTATAAGTCATTATAATGCATGCATCATATTCACACGAAGTTTAATACCAGTAATTAGCGCTGTAAGTAGGTAGGTGATTATTAGAGAAAGTGTATGTTTGTCTTCACTGACGCACACAATGCGTTGTTTCAGTCTATGTAACAATAAAACATAATTTATTGACATACGTGTAATTTCACGAAACGGTGTCATTGCGCGGACTCAAAATTGCATTAAAAATAAGTTACGCGTGTTTGCCTCTTTGTGGTCGAAAATTAAATATGAAATCTATTTGTTTAAAATGCAGTCACACGTAAAAAAGTCAAACATTATTTATTATTTATGCAATTAATTACAAGCAAAGTTTATTATTATAATATTGACCAAAATAACTATGTGCATAGGTAATCAGTTTATGCCTCGTAAAACCATTATTTAATAATCGTATTATGAGTAATAATACCTAACTAATATAAAAATCATGACCTACCTATGTATTAAGTACTTAATAAATTTATGTTTGTCGTAGGTATTACTGCTTCCTTTTTGTTCACTCTTGAGGTCATTGACCTTGAATTGCCTTGTGTTCTACAGTGAATAGTGATACAAAGATCGAAATACGATGTTTAACGACGAAAATTGTGTAAGACAATTTGGACGTGCCTCTCACTACCCTCAAGAATCGAGTATTTGTTTACCTACGAGATATCTGAACGGATGTCTACCGTGCATAATAAGCTTAGGTCTATCTATCTCAATTTTTTTCTTACATGTTGCATAAATACGAACTAGTAAAGCTAACTTTTGAGTAGGAAAACTTGTATCGATCAAAATGAAAGTTTTACTCAACTGTTTGCAATGTGATTGCACACAAAATGGTTGTTTGCGATTTTTCGAAAATGGGTTTAGTGATTTTATATCTTTCAACATGTCGAAACGTGCGAGCGAGAGGTACATTAGCTCTTGTATTCGCCTTAAATGCTCTACTAATAGTAAAATAAGGTAGGTATCAACTTGTACCTACTTCCAGATCTCCTCTAGACAACCTTGTACAAAAACTAGTGTATCTATGTACCTACCTACCTCGTAAAGTAAGGAGGAGGCTTGTGTTAAACAAATAAAGCAATGGTGGGCTGGTAGGACTGACCTTACTTCCGATCGTATCGTCAATTATCTTTTAAAAAACAACAGTTCGACATTAGTAATAAAATGAGTCGTTGCTTGTTGAATACCAAATTTTCCGAGCTTTTTTTTACATGGTAACGGTAAGTGACGTTGGAGCAGAAGCGCATCATCACTTAACATCAGGTGATTTATGGTCGAAAGGTTTTACCTATACCTATTTAAAAAAAAACTAATCTAACAGGCTAAAATAAATTTTTATTGTTTTTTTTTCTCCTCAAAAATATTAAGTACGTATATTTCTACGTAGGTCTTGTCGTGTACAGTTTGTATGAATGAATTGAGCCTCTTTGAGCCGCACTAAATCCTTTCACCACACTGTCTCTAAAAAAACTCACACAGAAGAAGAAGATTTATTAATTCTTGCTTTCTCAAAAAAATATTTTTACAGTTTTTTTAATAATACCTATTAATATACAATATTATAAAAGGTATTTATTCAATTGGATCACTTTGAAACGTAATTTCAATAGTTGCATAAAAAATTCAAGACACCACTGTCCTTCAACGACCGGTTACACATACGCACCAAAAAACAACAAAGATAATCGAAATGAATTTATACAACTAGCTGATGAAACAAGCTGACGGCCCACCTGATGTTAAGTGGTAACCATCACCTATAACAAAGCATTGCCTCGTAAGTCACGCACGATAGGAACGTGCCCTACGATGCACTGCCCTGCGTCCATCAACTTGAGGCATACAGATGTTAAGCCTCTTGTGCCTGTAATCGATCAGTAATGTTATTTCATAAGTGAATAATTGCAAACGTTTCAAACTGATCCTTGTGATTTAAGAGTAGTAGAGCTCTTTGTGTGTGGCTCGTCCGGGGAAGTACTACCACCACGCCTTTTTCTGCCGCCAAGCAGCAACGCTGTGTTTCGGTTTGAAGAGTGTGGTTGCCGGTGTAATTACTGGCACATGAGGCTTAACATCTGTATGCCTCAAGCTGACGGACGCAGGGCAGTGCATCGTAGGGCACGTTCCTATCGTGCGTGACTTACGGGGCAATGCTTTGTTATAGGTGATGGTTACCACTTAACATCAGGTGGGCCATCTGCTTGTTCCAACAGCTGGATGTATATAAAAAAAAAATACTAATAATAATAATACATACTCAACCAATAATCATTATAATAAACCTAGTGAACTATGCTCATGATCAAAAAACGAACTGTGATATTATCAAAATGATTCATAATTTATCTTCTTGTCTTCAAATAGTATTGAATGAGAGATAATAAGATATCTATTACATAGCTACAATATACCTACATAGTTTTATATCTTTCCATCTATATAATTATGTAATGTTATGTGTTGTGTATGTAAGTCTTGTAACCGGTCGTATAATTTTGTTCGTCTTGGCTTGGTTGCGTGGAACTGGCACCTAGATTCACCTAGCTTTAAGACGTTACAAAGTGATGCTTGTGATACAATTGAATAAATAACATTTGATTTTGACGTTAACTTAAAAAAATCCCTTTAACCCTACAAACCTTCCGTTAATAGGGACTTTGCTAAAAACATACACTTGACGCAGTATCTTCTTTAGATATACAAGGTGTTCCAATAATTGTGTATATAAACTTCAGGGGGCTAAGGTACCCATCAATAAGAATTACTTTTTCTAAGGAACCAACACTGTGAACGCGAAAAAAAAACAGCTGTTTTTTTTATTGATGGGTACCTTAGCCCCCTGAAGTTTATATACACAATTATTGGAACACCTTGTATAATTCTACTGTACGTGTGTATGTCACTGAACTACTCTAAACGCCTGGACCGATTTGAATGAATTTTGCGTTTGGGTGACACCCTGGATGGTTTAGATTCCCAAATCAGCCCGGCAGATGGCGCTGCAGTCGGCTTTCATTTCATACTTTGTTTAATATCGTAATCGCTTGAAATATCATGCAGGACAACGTCTGTCGGGTCCGCTAGTAGAAATATAAATATTAAAGTATAAATTATCTTAGTAGAATACAATGTAATTAAATACCTATTTACTTCTTTAGCTAGATGATTACACCACTTGGGCAACACACCTACCTATAGGTAGTATACCTACTCTCTGTAATGGCGGACGTTAACACAAGCATGAAATTATTGAGCTCAGTGGCGCGCCTTGTCTTGATATGGGTATATCGCGCGCGCTGTGATAAAACGTTACAAGTAATAAAATAGAGTAAAGAAGCGTTTGTCTATTGCTAACTGCCGCCCGCGGATTCGCTCTCGTATTAATATTTGCATACATTCACACAATACATATTAAGAACGAAGTCCCTTAAATATTTATTTTATTTTGTATTTTTAGTACTTGTTGTTATAGTGGCAACAGAAATACATCATCTGTGAAAATTTTAACTGTCTAACTATCACGGTTCATGAGATACAGCCTGACAGACGAACAGACAACCAGACGGACCGCGGAGTCTTAGTACCTAATAGGGTCCCGTTTTACCCTTTGGGTACGGAACCCCAAAAATAGTAAGCCTCATCGTATTCTATCGGCGCGGCGTATGAAATACTAACTAATCCGATGAAGTTTGTATGTATCATTTTAGCACGTTTAGAAGAATAGTAGAGCTCTTTGTGAAGAGCTCGTCCGGGGAAAGCTACCTATGCCTTTTTCTGTCGCCAAGCATTGTTGCTGTGTTTCGGTTTGAAGGATGGGTTTGCCGGTGAAATTACAGGCTGATGAGGCTTAACATCTGTATGCCTCAAGTTGATGGACGCAGGGCAGTGGATCGGAGGGCACGTTCATATCGTGTGCGACTTACGAGGTAATGCTTTGTTATAGGTGATGTTTACCACTGACATCAGGTGGGCCATATGATCCATCAGCAAGATATATAAAAAAAACGTTTGCAACCACTGCTAAGTATAAAACTGCTTACTAAACTTACAACAGTCTCTTTCTATTTAAAGCTTTTAAAAATACAAAAATAGTTATCGTTATTCGGTGATAAAGTTGAATATATCTATGTTTACGTAAGTGAATTACCTATTTACAGTAGAAAGTTTTATAAAGTAGGTACGTCTTCCGGTTGATAATCGATTGGTATTCAGAGCCGAAGGCTGCTAAAAATGAACCCAAACATGGTAAACTAATCCATTAGGTTAGGCAATCCCACTTTTCTTATCCATTTATCAGGTCAGAAGGATCTTAGTTGTTGTTTTGGGCTCTTTTCGAATTGAAATAATGCCTAGCGTTGTTGAAGTCCTAGAGAACGGTAGGAACCAAGCCGTAAGTTTGTTGCCTGTTCTTCTAGGCTTGGTCGCGTGGAACTGGCACCTAGATTCACCTAGCTTTAAGACGTTTCAAATTGATCCTTGTAATTTTATTGAATAAATACCTTTTGATTTTCAGTTTTCAATTGCTCTTAAAAATCTGTGCCGGTGTCTCGTTTAAGTTTGAGTTTAAAAACATCTACAATACGAGCCTTGTAAGTAGGTAACCTTGATATAAATTATTAATATTAAATTATATTTATCCAAACGCGGCAGATAACGTAGACACCTCGGATAATATCTTAATACTTAAGTATTTACTTCATATCCGCTAATAACGTACATAAAATAGGTAATGAAAGGCATAATATTGATCATATATTAGACTAGCTGGTGCCCACGATTTCGTCTGCGCAGGATTAGTATTTCGAGTAGCTTATATTAGCGTGGCGTACTACATATGTGTAACTTTAGCGGGTTTGGCAGCGCACGCCAGAATAGCTCGCAGATGGTAGATTCTTTCCTACTTACTTGACACTTATCGTCATAGTTTGGACAATTTACACAATATCTTTATAATTTGTAGCCTATGTGTTATTCTGATGTATAAGCTATATTATTGTAAAGTTTCATTAAAATCCATTCAGTAGTTTTTACGTGACAGAGTAATAAACATCCATCCATCCATATCTATCTATCCATACTTACAAACTTTCGCGTTTATAATATTAGTAGGATTAGCTAGCTTGCTTATCATTAAATCGTCTAAGAACATACAAAATAACATACAATCAAAAAGTACAAAACACAAGTTTATGTATACATTTCCCGTGTTTTATAAGCTGATAAATTTAAATTTCGCACTTACACAGCGCTGTTAGCGAGCGTGCAATATCAATATAGCGAGGATCGTCTTTATAGGCATTATTACGAGGCCAGTAATAGTTGCTGCGGGATGCAGTCATCTCACGGTGCCGCATGATCGTTTTGAATTAGTCGTGTTGCATACTGCCATATTGTTGGTGTTGCCAACACTAAGACGACGACATAGACAATTATTTATTGGCCACATGGCCAATTGCACATAATGGTCCGCCAGAGTCATAATGCATATGGACGACCTAAACTAGTCACAAAATTTAGTCGTAATACCCAAATTACCCGAATATATTCACTTCTTTCAACTATTAAACCAACTAACTATTCCATATGGTATTTATCGCTTAGTAGGTACCTCATTTATTTTTCCGCCGGGTCGACTATGTTGCAATACTATCTATTAATACCCGTGTAAAATTCAATATATGTCTAAATCGCGGAAGTTTAAAAATAACTTATGTCTTATTTTCTTTCATATAAATAGAAAAATGATCGCTCCTACTTTATAAGTCAGGCTATCATTTATAACAAAGCAGGCAAGATCCATCCACATACCCTAAGTTGGCAACAATACCAAGTTTTTTCAACGCTCCTAATGTCTGACAAATTGCGCTAGGTTGAATGAACACCACCCAACGCCAGTATGTAAAACCATTTTACAATAATTCGGCTTATGTTTAAAAATCTGAGTCATCGACAATATCAATCAATTATTATTTATCGTCTGAATACGTTGCTCCAATAAGTTTGAGTTATTCATTGCGAAAGAATACATCAATAAGAAACTATTTAAGGCGAAGACAAGAGCTAATGTGACTCTCGCTCGCACGTTTATAACTTTCGGCATGTCGAAACGTGCGAGCGAGAGTCACATTAGCTCTTGTATTATTCGCCTTAAATGTTTCGTTTTGAAGGGTGTGGTTGCCGGTGAAATTACAGGCACATGAGGTTTAACATCTGTATGCCTCGTTGGTGGACTTAGGGCAGTGCATCGTAGGGCACGTTCATATCGTGCGTCACTTTCGAGGCAGTGCTTCATAGTGGCACTGGTGGTCTAGTGGTAGCGGCCCCGCCTTCAGATCCTAAGGTCGTGGGTTCGAAACCGGTCGTGCAGCAATGATTTTTCTGTTATAAAAAATTATGTGCACAATGCCACTACTCTCAAACGGTGAAAGAAAACATCTTGAGGAAACCGGCATGTCGTAGAACCTAAAAAGTTCTCTAACATATTGTGTCGTGCTTGGAAGTAGCCTCTTGAGGCGCACTTAAAACCCTTTCATCACACTGTTTCTAAAGAAACTAGTGACACGACAAGAGAGAGAGAGTTGTGTAATATCACCGGCACCTTTGAAACCGAAACACAGCAACGCTGCTGCAGTAATAAGCATGGTGGTAGTAGGTACTTCTCCGGACGAGCCGCACACAAAGAGCTCTACTACTAACAATATTCTATGCAAAACTTGTTTGAGTACCTTTGACACGCAAGAAAAAAAAGCGGAGGTAAAGATCCGCTTAGAAGACCACTCCTCACAATTACCTATGCAAATGATGACCAAAGTGAGTGTGCGTGCTGTCTTATAAATTTGATTATCGTTACCTTTTTCTGTATGCCTACGCCTCACTAAACTTCAATAATATATTATATTGTAAAAGGATCATACAAAAGAACGGTAGGAATCAAGCCGTAAGTTTGTTGCCTGTTCTTCTAGGCTTTGGTCGCGTGGAACTGGCACCTAGAGTCACCTAGCTTTAAAACGTTTCAAAGTGATCCTTGTGATTTTATTGTATAAATACCTTTTGACTTTGACTTTGAATTTGATAGATCATAATCCTAGCCTATAGTTACCGGCGGCTTCGCCTGCACTGAATTCTTAATGCTTAGCTATGCCCAAGGGTATGTGTATAGGAAGCCCGCATACGGTCCAAGTCTATTGTCTGTTTGTGCACCGTAGACTTGGTATTCTAGTGTTCTAGAATTCCCTTTATCGGCATAGTTCATTGTAGTAAGTCTATGTCCAGCAATCTACTAAGCACCGGTGGTCGGTGGGAGTGACCCCGACTTCTAATGGCATGGTGATGGTTACTGCTTAACATCATCTGATTCTTCCATCAGTTAGTAGTATAAAGAAATTGTATCAGAAAGAGCTAAGCTATTAGGTTCTGTTTAGGGCCGAATTTTAAGGCCAACGTATTCTGGTGTAACTATTACTCCCAGGCATTGTACCTTTATAATGTATTCGATTCTCTCTCGTGTCACTAGTTTCTTTCGAAACAGTGTGGTGAAAGGATTTTATGTGCACCTCCTTTCGAGCACTTGACACATGTTATATAACTTTTTAGGTTCTACGGCATGCCGGTTTCCTCACGATGTTTTCCTTCACCGTTTGAGAGTACTGGCATTGTGCACATACATTTTTTGAACTGAAAAACTCATTGGTTCACGACCGGTTTCGAACCAACGACCTTAGGATCGGAAGGCGGGGCCGCTACCACTAGACCACCAGTACTCACCAGTACTGTATTCGATTAAAAGCACGTAGCCTCATTTTCTGAACATCGGTTTAATCTAACATGGGTATTGGGTATGACTAGTGGCCTTGCCCTCGATCGCCTTAGCTTTACAAGATGGTCGATCTATAACCATGCGTATTAGGAAACTATTGTGTCATGAATATGATTCTACATGGAAGTTGGAATCAGTTTTTGTCTGCACTAGACTTCTGACTAACACATGACCCCATATATAGGAAGGATTATATTAGATATTTGTTCTATGTCTGGGTGTTATAAAATATTATTTTTAAGAGTAGTAAAGTGAAGTGCTCGTCTTTCGACTTTCGGCTCGAAGAGTGTGGTTGCCGGTGTAATTACAGGCACATGAGGCTTAACATCTGTATGCCTCAAGTTGATTGATGCAGGGCAGTGCATCGTAAGGCACGTTGCTATCGTGCGTGATTTACTAGGCAAAGATTTGTGAAGGTGATGGTTACCACTTAACATCAGGTGGGACATCTGCTTGTTCCATCAGCTATTTGTATTAAAAAAATAGACTTAATTATGTATTAACAAAAAAAGTTTGTATGTATTATATTAGCTATCTGGTTCCCATATTACAAGCTTTGCTTAGGGCCGGTTTCACCATGCTCTGTTAGTTACTAATCAAGGATTAAAAGACCGTTATATCTAACCTTAGCTGTCAAACGCGTACATTTTGACATATTTAACGGGCCCTTTAATCTTAATTATAATTAATTGAGTTTCCGTCGGTAGCAGGTTGGATCGTTCTGTGTCGGATCATCAGCCTGAATTAGTCTAGTGCTGGTCAAAGGTCTCCTCCTATATTGGGAGGGGAAGAGGTTTGCCGTATTCACCACGCATGATGCGGCGGTTTTTCTTTATACTTCTACTTGCTGGTGGACCAGATGGCCCACGATCTTAAGTTGTAAGGTTCACGTATATTATCATAACAAAGCATTGCCTCGCAAGTCACGCGCGACAAGAACGTGCCCTACGATGCACAGATATTAAGAGATGCACAGATTATTAAGTATGCAGATGTTAAGCCTCATATGCCTGTAATTTCACCGGCAAACCCTTCAAATGGAATCACAGCAACGCTGCTTGGCGGCAGAATTAAACATGGTGGTAGTGCTTCCCCGGATAAGCCACAAAGAGTTCCACTACTCTGTAGTGCCAAGATTTAGAGACGAAACCTAGCGTGATTTTACGACTGTATTTCAAACTGAGGCTTAGACTTATGATGCTTCGCTAATACTGCGTTTAAATTGAGACATTTGCGCTGCCATTCGCGTGGACGGAAATGTTGCCGTCCATATGTCTGCGGCAGCGTCGCCGGCAATGTGTGTTCACAACACGGGCAACACGAGCGGCAACGCGAGTGGACATGGAAGTG
Organism: Chloroclysta siterata; assembly: GCA_932294275.1. Taxonomy (NCBI): domain Eukaryota; kingdom Metazoa; phylum Arthropoda; class Insecta; order Lepidoptera; family Geometridae; genus Chloroclysta; species Chloroclysta siterata. Next base: position 19,672,962 of record OW028596.1, on the reverse strand, counting down.
GCCTGTTTACATTCTCGCATTGTCCAAGACCCTTCCCATGTCTCTACACATTTCCACGGGCATGAGCTAAGTGTAAACGGGGTATAGGAGCGGTCTTAGCTAGGATTTTATCCATGTCTCTGAATCTCAGCCTTAGTATGAAGCACTTACTTACGTTTACAGGTCAATGTCTTATTTTAAGTTAGATTGGATGTACCTAGTCTTATTAAGTACAGTTTTATGACTACAAAGGCTTCAATATGAGCAAAAACGTGCTCGAATCAGCCAAGTCATCATGATTATTCTGCACGCTTTTCTAGACAACAGTAGGTACCTATAACTGTAGGTACTTACCAAACGTATATTTAAGTAGTTAGTGCAGTTCAGGATTCTTATAGAATTGTTGAGAACAGTAGATGAATTTTATGATTGGCCAAAAACTACTTGTCATTCTATCCTTTAATGATCAGAGAAAGTAGAAAAGAGAGGAAGGGAAAATAACATATAATATAATACCATATAATAATGTTCATGGAGGTACCACATTTCTACGTTTCATTTCTTTATCTCTAAGTTTTTTTTTATACAACTAGCTGATGGAACAAGCAGATGGCCCACCTTATATTAAGTGGTAACCATCACCTATAACAAAGCATTGCCTCTTAAGCCACGCACGATGGAATCGTGCCCTACGATGCACTGCCCTGCGTCCATCAACTTGAGGCATACAGATGTTGAGCCTCATGTGCCTGTAATTACACCGGTAACTACACTCTTCATACCGAAACACAGCAACGCTGCTTGGCGGCAGAAAATGGCGTGATGGTAGTACTATGTTTATGTGGGTACCATATGATCTTCGTTACTTTGTCCGTCTCCATCGGGCGCGTCTTCTTCGCTTCATCTCTTTACTTCCCAGCAGTTGTCGGTTCTACGACCTGTAAGGCTTGCCCATTGTCACTAACTTGCTAACTCTGAGAGCTCAGCATTAGCTAGCCAGCATTAGCAGCATCAGCCAGTACTCTCAAACGGTGAAGGAACACATCGTGAGGAAACCGACATGTCGTAGAACCTAAAAAGTTCTATAGCATGTGTCCAGTGCTCGAAAGGAGCCTCTTGAGGCGCAATTAAAATCCTTTCGAAAGAAACTAGTGACACGATAAGAGAGAGAAAGAGATTCTGAGAGCGGTGTGGCCTTATAAAAAATAAACTTACAGATAACCCAAGTGTAGGTAGTCAGGCAACTCTGGCAGAATTATTTGTAATTGTGGTTTAAGTCATCGCAAATATTATACTATCTATGGTTTAAGCTTACAAAGCCCTATTTAGAGCCATCAAGTAGAAAGTTGCTTTAAGCTGAAAATCTAAAATATTAGTAGCAAGTTGTGAGACTCGTAACTCTCAGGCTTAACTCCATGCATCGTTTTCACAGTTAAGGACGCGTTTTGACTGTCATGATTGGCGACCAAAAGTCGCTTGATTTAAATTTACTGTAGCGACATTGGCTGAACTGTAACGTGAGCTCAAACTCACAGTTCAGTTCAGTCTGATTTCCTATTTTTTTTTTTTTATTCTTAATAGCTAAAAGCTTGACTAACATCTCACCTGATGGTAAGTGAAGATGCAGTCTAAGGTGGAGCACGCTTAGCTATAATCCACTTGTTCACTCTTGTCTTAAATATTCTTAGGCTATATCGTTCCGGAAATACCGACGACGGTAAAGTGTTCCGTGTTGGCAGTTTGCTAAGAAAGTGGAAGCAAAGCGCTTCATGCGATAGTGAGGGATATCCACCCGTTGTCCGGAGGTAGAAGAGTGACGGGAGAATGAGATCGAGCAGTTCTGCGCACACTCACCAAAATGTATTCGGTAGAACACCGATAGGCAGGCGATTCGTCTCCTGTGTTCGAAATGTGTAACTGTGTAATCAGAAATATATCACAAGAATCATCTACACTAATATTATAAAGAGGAAAGCTTTGTATTTTTGTATTTTTGTATCTAACGAATAGGCTCAAAAACTACTGGTCCGATTTCAAAAATTCTTTCACCATTAGAATGCTACATTATCCCTGAGTAACATAGGCTATATTATATTTTCAAAAAAATCAGGGATCCTTACTAAAACTCCAATAATGTAACCCAAGGTGGAAACCAAAAATCTTACATCGCGTGCGCTGCGAAAACTATTGATGATAGAACAAAATAATGTACTACGATTTTGTAGAACACGTCATCATCTACAAAAAATGTCGCGACAGCATATGTCTAACTATTATAGTTATGTCACAATAAGTGTTCTTTTATTATAAAAAATTAATTGAAATGCCGCCGCTAGAAAAGGGTCTTTATTTGTACCTTGGTATTAATCCTTATCCAAATAAATAAGACGGTTTCAATACCTATAGATTACTTCTTAAATTTTTCAAATCGGACATTCCATTCAAAAGATATGACGAAATTAAAAACGTTAACGGGTCCACGGGTCGCGCTCGGGGTGCGATTTCACTCTCTGGCGTGCAAATGTATGAAATAAGTAGACGCGAGGCTTGAACCCACGGTCTAAGTTTATCCTAAAATGTTCAAAAAATTTATGACCACCCATGCGAAGCTGGGACAGGCCGCTAGTCTTTTATAATTTGGTTTAATTCAGTTGAATCACAATGATGAATTCGAAACTTAAAGCTAGATGAATAGACGCTAGTTACACGCGGCCAGCAGTTCGAAAGTTATGCACAGACACATGATACGTAACCCAACTCCCCGATTCCTCCAAGTTCTTGGAGAAATCTTCGCTCGCTCGATCAACATTCAGCTTAACGTTTTTCGTATTTTAATTGCTGATGGAACAAGCATATGACCCACCCATCTTAACCTGATGTAAGATCACCTATAACAAAGCATTGTCTCGCACGATACGAACGTGCACTACGATGTATTGCCCTGCGTCCATCATCTTGAGGCATACAGATGTTAAGCCTCAAGTGCCTGTCTTCTTCTTCTTGTCGTGTCACTAGTTTCTTTCGAAACAGTGTGGTGAAAGGATTTTAAGTGCGCCTCAAGAGGCTCCTTTCGAGCACTTGACACATGCTATAGAACTTTTTAGGTTCCACGACATGCCGGTTTTCTCACGAGATTTTCCTTCACCGTTAGAGAGTACTGGCTCTGTGCACATACATTTTTGAACAGAAAAACTCGTTGGTGTACGACCGGTTTCGAACCCACGACCTTAGGATCCGAAGGCGGGGCCGCCTCTACTAGACCAACAGTGCTCTCAAGTGCATGTAATTTCACGGTAACCACACCCTTCAAACTTTCGTAGCTTCAGCTTTATAGCGGAGACTCACTGGTCGCTATAACCTGTCGCGTGCATGGAAACGGCACCTTAATACATAAATACTAAGAATGTTGCCGTACGCAAACTGACAAAATTACTTTTTGCAGACAATGCATTCCTCGGATGGGATCCCATCTTGTTTTTGCATGTTTTCAACTGCTCCGTCTTTTGTTTAACTGGCGTGTGGAAGCGTTGTGGAGTTCTCTGGATCCTAACCTATAAACATCCTACTAATATTATAAACGCGAAAGTTTGTAAGTATGGATGGATGGATGGATGTTTGTATGTTTGTTACTCTTTCACGTAAAAACTACTGAATGGATTTTAATGAAACTTTACAATAATATAGCTTATACATCAGAATAACACATAGGCTACAATTTATTTTCGGTTTAAGATATTTTTATTTCTCATAAGAATAAATTCACTTACATGAGAAAGTACTAACATTAACTTATGTTTAAAGTGGGGCAGTATCGTACAGTAATATTATTATTGTTTTTTGAGTAGGCTGGGTATAAACTAAGTACTTATCCTAATTATTCTATTAAATAAAATTATGTGACGGTAGAATCGAAAAATAAGTCAACGATGTTCCGTGCGTTTTGGCTCGTCCACTCACAGCGCTCCGTTTAAATAGTTACACAGAGTAAGCTCAACTGGATGTGGCATGTAGGGTAAGGTTATTAAGCATTATGCAGTTATTAATCATAGAATTTGCTCATGACATAATGTTTAAGTAATTTTTTAAAAGTGGTCATCGATTTTATTTCTTTTAAGTCTTTTGGTAATTTATTATAAAGGAGTGCTCCTTCGTACATAATACATTTTTTGCCGTAATTTGTTCGTGGTGAATGCAGTTTTATATCATTTGCACTACGTAATCGAATTTTTTGTATTTGTTGTTTTTTAGTAAAAGAAATTTGTATGTGAATGTCTTTAGATAGTATTTTTCGAATCAGTAGGCAGTTATAGTAGAGATAGGATTGTAAGATATTCATTATTTTTGTTTCTTTATAGATTTGATTAGAAGGTGTTAGAAAGTGGTAATTAAATAATTTTTTTATTAATTTATTTTGGGCTATCTGTAACATGTGTAAGTTAGTTTTGGCAGCTGCTCCCCATACTTGTATTAGGTAGTCAATATGAGGTTTAACAAGAGAGTTATACACTGTATATCGGACTTGGCGAGGTAGGCAGCGCACAAATCCTCGCAAAGATCCCGTAAGTGATGACAATTTCGATTTAATTTTTTGTAAATGTGGTTTCCACGTCATGTTACTGTCTAAAATAAGACCTAGATATTTTTCTTGATATACTCTATTTAATGCTTGATTATTTATTGTCAATGAAGGGAAATGTGGTATTTTTTTATTTATTGCCGTAAATATTATGTAGTTTGTTTTCGAGATGTTTATTGTTAATAGGTTATTTCGAAACCACTCGTTAAGTAAGTCTAAATCATTCTGTGCATCTGATATAACAGTATGTATTGACTTTCCAAAATAAAATAGACTGGTGTCATCGGCGTATAAAGTTGCTTCACCTTTTAATCCAATTTTGTTGATACTATTTATATATATAAGAAACAGAAGGGGTCCCAAAATTGAGCCCTGTGGCACACCATACGTTATGACACCAGGCTGACTCTGTGTTGACCCAATTTTTACCACCTGTCGACGATTTGAAAGGTATGATCTAAACATTTCGAGTGCAGATCCTGTGATGCCAATTTCACTAAGCTTATTCAGTAGTAGGTTGTGGCTGACAGTGTCGAACGCTTTCTTCAAATCCACGAAAACGCCTAGTACTATATGCTTTTTATCAATATTCAGCTTAATTTTTGTCACGATGTCTATTGAAGCAGAGAGTGTGTTAGACTTGGGTCTAAACCCATACTGTTTCTCATAAAAATAGTTTTTAGAATTTAAAAAAGCTTCAAGTCGGTAATAAAGAACTTTTTCGAAGATCTTTGAAAAAATCGGTAATACTGAGATGGGCCGATAATTACCTGGGTCAGTTTTTTTACCGGTTTTAAAAATGGGAGTCACTTTTGCAATTTTAAGGCTATCAGGAAAAGTTCCATGTTTAAGACATTTATTTATGCAGCCAGTAAGTTCATTTAGTATAACCTTCTTTACAGATTTAATACATTTTGTACTGATGCCGTCTATGCCGGAGCTTGTGTTGTTGTTTAATTGTTTTATTATATTTCCTATTTCGTCTGTGTTTGTAGATGATAGTGTTTTTAATAGGGTAGTGGTGGTTGCAGGTGAGCTTACTTCTGTGGCACTGTTTTCATTTACATGATTTTGGGGTGTTTTTGGAATTTGATCAGCAAGGGTCGAGCCAACACTTGAGAAGAAATTATTAAAGGTTTCACAAATTTCAAGAGTATTATTTACTACTGATCCATCTTGCGCTAGAAGTTTACTCGGGGCTACAGTCTCCTTTATTTTGTTGTTCGAGAGGTTATTTATAAGCTTCCACATTTTATTTGGTTTTTTCTTGCAGTTTTCAAAAGCTTGCAAGTAATACTTGCTCTTCGCACTTTGTATATTTTCGGCAACTTCATTTCTTTTCTGTTTAAATAATTCTTGTTTTGTTATGTCTTTTAGGTTACGTTTGTGTTCCGTCCATAGTATGTTTCGTTTATTTATACCTTGTATTACAGTTTTGCTTATCCAGTCTTGTTTGGGTGGGTTAAGGATTTTCGTTTTTTTAGTTTTGCTTCTGTTTATGCTGGATAACAATTTTTCTTCTAGTATATGATATAAATAATCTTCATTGGTATTTTCATCCATCTCTACTATCTGACATAGTTTGTTGTAGTTTATTACTTCATAATTAATTTTTCTTAGGGGTTCACGTTGGTATCTTTTGATTTCAAAGTATATTTGTTTATGGTCTGACATTGATGATTCTATTAATGCTAGATGGAATTGATTTTCTTTTATGTTTGTACAGACGTAGTCTATAATAGATTTTTTTGAAGCTGTCTCTCGGGTGCAGTAGTCTTTGTCAATCTTGTTGATGACTCTATAGCCCGTTTCGTGTAACGTTTCTTTGTATAGGGAAGTGACACGTTTTCTTTTGTAGTAGGTTAATGTTAAAATCACCAAAAACAACTCCTCTTTTCCTTTTGTGTAGTTGTGATGAGTATGCGTCTATAAACCCATCTAGGCCGGATTTTTCTGGTTGACTGTAGATAGCACCTATATCGAGGGAGTAATTTTCGATATGAATCCAGAGGTAATGGTTATTATTAATGCATTCTTCTTCAACGAAGTTATGTTTTAAGCTATTGTGTACAAAAATGGATACTCCACCTCCTCTTTTGGCGTTCCTGTGGTTGAAATAGTGAAAATAGTCTGACATTTGGAAGTTTTTAGCCTCATCGTCAGTTTTTATCCAGGTTTCAGTCAAAACAACGATGTGTATGGTGGTTTCGAAAGATTTTATGACACATTTTAGCTCATCAAATTTACCATGTTTTACAATACTTCGCACATTGGCATATATAAATTTTAAGGCTTTTTTACTTGTACTTATATCTGCATAATTTGTAACCAACTGATAGGAAACATCATTACTTGTAATTGGTATGTTATTGTTACTCATTGCCACTTCCCGAATTTCTAGTTTTTTGATTGAAGTTTGATAATTTTTGGTAGTCCTTTGACATACTTTATGGTAAGGTCTTCTTCGCCACAGTCAATACGTCGGTTCAACTCATCTTTTAGGTTCCTCATATATGTTTGCTGTTGGGGTGTTTGATCAGAAAAGATCTTAATCACTTCTGACTTCAAGTTACTTTTGTTCCGTAAGATAGATAACACGGCATCTTGAGATTTATAGCAGACTTTCAAAGGGCGAGTTTTGTTAGGATTGTTTTTTCCTACCCGAAAAATAAAAGCTGGTTCGGTGCACTCATGATTAACGAGTTTTGTGAAGAATTTATAAAGATATTTTGTGACTAATCCTGCGCAGACGAAGTCGCGGGCACCAGTTTGTTATTATCGCGCGCTTAGATTCTCATTGCCTGTATATATTTTTATCTTGCCTCACTAACGGCCGTTTCTGAAAGCTCGATCAAAACTAATCGGATGTCAAGTCACTCGCCATTTCAGCTATTACATCGAGTTAGATAGAGATAGCAAGTGACTTGACATGCGAGTAGTTTCGATCGGGCTTTCAGAAACCGGCCGTAAGTAAGATTGGCTCCACTTAGGGTAACATTTTTAGCCTTTTTAGGGTTCCGTACATAAAGGGTAAAACGGGACCCTATTACTAAGTCTCCGCTGTCCGTCCGTCTGTCTGACTGTCCGTCTGTCACCAGGCTGTATCTCATGAACCGTCATAGTTAGACAGTTGAAATTTTCACAGATGCTGTATTTCTGTTGCCGCTATAACAACAAATACTAAAAAACACTAAAATAAATATTTAAGGGATTACTCATACAACAAACAGGATTTTTTTTTGTCGTTTTTATAGATAATGGTACGGAACCCTTCGTGCGCGAGTCCGACTCGCACTTGGCCAGTTTTATTCCTCTTTCTTGGGTTCGTTTATGCAGTCCCGGTAGTTTGTCGGGATAACAATAGCCTATATGCTTATCCAGGCTACGAATTATATTTGTTCTAAGTTTCAGCCCAGTCGGTTCAGTGGTTCAGCCACAAACATCCAAACATCGTAACATTCGCATTTATATGTATACCAGCGACCCGCCCCGGCTTCGCACGGTTATTGTTGGTTATCCCTAAGAGATAGAAATATACCATCGCGGATTTTTTGTAGACCTTTTTAAGGTGTACAATACTGTAGTACATTATTTTGATCTATCTCGTAGGGTTCAGCCAGCGTTTGTAAGCGCATATTAATGTGTTTATTTACGACATCACATTAGAAACATCCAAAATTATCAGTGTTTATCTACTATATTATGCATGTATTATACATACAAACCTTCCTCTAGAATCACTTTATCTATTCAAAAAATGATTTGACTTTGTTTGAAAAACGACTTTGTTTTATACTATGTAGTGAAGTAGGATAGGATTCACATATCTACACTTCTACACTAATATTATAAAGAGGAAAGATTTGTATTTTTGTTGTTTTGTTGTAATATGATTTGTATTTTTGTATGTAACGAATAGGCTCAAAAACTACTGGTCCGATTTCAAAAATTATTTCACCGTTAGAATGCTACATTATCCCTGAGTAACATAGACTACATTTATTACAAGATAAATTAAGGATCCCTTCTAAAACTTCAATAATGTAACACAAGGTGGAAAAAGAAAACCTTACATCGCGTGCGCTGCGAAAACTATTGATGATAGAAAAAAATTATGTACTACGACTTAGCAGAACACGTCATTATCTACAAAAAATGTCGGGACAGCATATGTGTGTTATAGTTATGTCACAATAAGTCTTCTTTTATTATAAAAAAATAATTGAAATACCGCCGCTAGAAAAGGCTCTTTATTTGTACCTTGGTATTGATCCTTATCCAAATAAATCTTTTCATATTCAAGACTGGTTCAATTCATATACATTACTTCTTGAATTTTTCAAATCGGACATTCCATTCAAAAGATTTTAAAAATTAAGCGACGCGCGGGTCACTGGGCGCGTTCTCACTCGGCGCGGGCCCGGGCAAGGCGCGAGGTAGAAGGGCGTGCAAATGACTCGAACCCACCACGGTCTAAGTTTATCCTAAAACGTTGAAAACATTTATGTCCACCCATGCGAAGCTGGGAGGACATAAATGTTTTCAACGTTTCGTACCGCTAGTATCGTATATATTTACATAGTCTAACCTACGTAACAATACCTTCTGGTGCGCCGCAGATTATAGAAGCAGTTACAGTGACTAGTGTTCAACTTGTGACCTAGTTCGAGTGAGACACATGTATACTACGTTTCTCTTTTAGAAAAGCAATCTATTATGTATAGGGGAAGTACTACCACTATCCTTATTTCCGTCGTCAAGCAGCATTGCTGTTTCGGTTTGAAGAGTGTGGTTGCTGGTAGGCTAATGTGACTCTCGCTCGCACGTTTCGACATGTTGAAAGATATAAAATCACTAAACTCATTTTCGAAAAATCGCAATCAGCCATTTTGTGTGCAATCACATTGCACACAGTTTAGTAAAAATTTCATTTTGATCGATACAAGTTTTCCTACTGAAAAGTTTGCTTATGTACGAAAACTAGTAAAGCAAACTTTTGAGTAGGAAAACATGTATCGATCAAAATGCAATTTTGACTAGACTGTGTGCAATGTGATTGCACACAAAATGGTTAGGTAGGTTATGTTTAAATGTGTGACAAGAGGTGTTTTAACAGTGATTTTCGCCTTAAAGGGCAAAGAAAATACAAACAAAAAAAATTGTTCCTTATGTAGCAACTAGCAAGGTATAGTTGGTAGACAGTTGGCAACACTGTACACAAGAGAAAGAGCATAAAAGGTTACCTTTCTCGCAAATATCAATAAGTCTCGGGTTGAATATTCAAGGTCACCTTAGCCTTTTACCTGTGTGTTACCTGGAGTCTATCTAGGGGTGGCTGTGAGCACTGGTGGTGTAGTGGTACCAACCCCGCCTTCCGAACCTTAAGATCACTGGTTCGAATCCAGTATTTGTAAAAATTATGAGCGCCATGCTTTTGTACATGTCTTTTGTAATCACATTTATGTAAATGATTCTGTGAATAAAGAAAATTAAGAAAAAAAATCAACAAGCTTCATGTAAATTTTGCATTTGTAGTTTTCTGCGGGGCTATTCCCTTAACGGTAGCAGTAGTCAGAGACAAGTCCAAACACATTTTGGCACACGCAATATTAGGCAGGGTACTTAGCTATCAAAAGCAGTAGCGAGTACAGTCGCCTACACTAAGATGGATGCACGTCGTCTTTTTAAAAATAACGTGTATTATTTTGGGCTCTAACCTATAAATATTATAAACGCGAAAGTTTGTAAGTATGGATGGATGGATGGATGGATGTTTGTTACTCTTTCACTTAAAAATTACTGAATGGATTTTAATGAAACTTTACAATAATATAGCTTATACATCAGAATAACACATAAGCTAAAATTTATAAAGATATTTTGTGAATTGTCCAAAATATGACGCTAATTGTCAAGTAAGTAGGAAAAAATCTATCTACCATCTGCGTTCATTCTGGCGTGCGCTATCAACACCGCTAGAGTTAGACATTTATGTACTACGCCACGCTAATATAAGCTACTCGAAATACTAATCCTGCGCAGACGAAGTCACGTGCACCAGCTAGTAGTATAATAATATAGAATAAATATTAAAGTACTTATAGTTTTAATTGTACGTCCGAATAGGGCAGACTGTTTGTACTTTTTATTTACTCACCTTATACATTCAACAGTTTACAGTAAAGATTATTCTTAAACTTAATTATTATGTAAATGTTACACTAACAAACATTGACCTGAAACAATAAGATAGCCCCAATTTGATACAGGAAAAATAATAACTAACCTCACCACTTGCACGCATACGTTGTATGTATTTCTTTAATTTTGTAGGTTATTTTGAGTGAAATAAACACTAAATTAAATTAGCAACAAACGTAACAGTAATGTTATAGAATAGTGTTTCAGATTTTTGGTTGGACAACATGGGTATCTAAACTAGGATTATGAAATAATGCCAATGCCCTCGCCCGCGGAACAAATAAAACTTAAAATTATATAACTTACATCACTACATAGTATAAAACAAAGTCGCTTTCTCTGTCCCTATATCCCCATGTGTGCTTAAATCTTTAAAACTACGCAACGGATTTTGATGCGGTTTTTTTTTATAGAAACAGTAATTCAAGAGGATGGTTTATATGCATAATACAAGCATAATCTCTTAGGGATAACCCACATTAACCGTGCCGGAGCGGGTCGCTAGTTCCAAATAAATAAATTCTGCATTACATCTACGACAAACGATACGACTCTCATAAATACTTGACATTTTCACATTTTACACGAGATCTTGTATTTTTGTCGGTGACAGTACACACACAGAACCGCAATAAATAAGTGAAAATTTAATCAATTGTCGTGTATTGGCTCCGCTCCAGTACCTCAAATGCCAAATGTTGGTATGGGCAGGGGAGCCAAAATTGTCTACACCAGTTGTAGCCAACCTTTTTTCTGTGATGCACCCACAAAATATGATTATAAATATTACAATATATTTTCTCTCACAAAGTACGATTACTAACAAGAATTGTAGAGAAACCGCTTAGCGGGCCGCACTAGTAAGTGGTTTCGTTTTAATATCGTTTGATGTGTGTCTAAGATCAGACCAAAGAACAACAGGAAATCTACTAAAAGCCTTCAAACTTCACAGTCTCCCTGCACTGAAGTTTTACCTCGTCGTAGTTACCTATAACTTTCATATGTTTATGGATTCCTTCTCGTTCTACACTTTACTAAAATAAAACTAGATACCAAACACTCGTGCAAGGGTGACTAGAGTTTTATGCAACACTAGATGCGGCTCGCTTCGCTCTCGTGTTAGTTGTACATATAATAACATATACAACGTGTAACATAATACCCCTATAAGGCCAAAGAACCAAGCACTAGAATACTTTGACGTGTGCAAAATTTGAATACTTTATTTTCAAAATTCCCATACAAAAGAAAAACTAATTTTGTCTCAGAAATTTGCTAGTAAATTTGCTAGTAAAGGGGTGACTAGAGTAAAACTCTAGTCACCCCTAGCTTGATAATGTGTACGTGACCTTGGTACATAAGCTATTTGCGTTTCCTAATTGGTGGCAGTTATTTTACCTATTTTATCTACAGTTCACAATTAAAAGTAAAAAAACAGCTGTAAATAGGGCTGTGTCACGTTGTGGTAGTTTCATTTTGGAAGAAAGTAGAGGCATTTCATGAATGAAAAACTTAGAAATTTCAAAAGTCTTATAACTACAGTTACTATTGTTCGCCATGACTTGTAGAATATCCTGCTTCCGGGGTTATAGGGGTATTATGTTACACGTTGTATAGCATTAATATTTAAGACATTTTCCCTTTATTGGGTTCGTAAAAATTAGCCTATATGCTAACCTAGGTTACAAAATATATTTGATCAAAGTTTCACCCCAATAGGTCAGTGGTTAGGGCGTGATTGAACCCTAAACATCCAAACATCGTAACTTTCTCATATATACATTAGTAGGAAGTAGGACTCAAGCGGAACATAAGCGGGTCGCATAGTTTAAATCTGTTCTTCAATAGCGGGCCTCAGGTTGGCTATACCTGGCTACTGCAGTTACGTTAAAAACCTCGGCTTTTCGCCTTCATAAATATGTAAACCCATTTTAAAACTATACGTAAGGATTTGGACACGATATAGGAGTATTTTATGTGTATCTAGGAGTTATATATTTTTTTTTATTAGAAAACCAACATCAGTTATGATAAACAGAGTTTACACTTATTTAAGTATAGTTATTACAGCCACTGAAATTCCTAATTTTATTATTACTATTTATGTTTTTTTTTTGTCTCGCTCGTTTACAATTTTCGCGGGCTTTTGGCCAAACGAAAAATTGTTGTCGATATTGTTGGTTGAGAGATAAAAACTTGCGGACAATGCGGTAAGTGTTTAGTATGACAGCCTTTTGGAGTTGTATATAAGTGAGCTTGTAGATAGAGTTTGTAATCTAGTGTGTAAGGTGTATGGGACCCCTATGAGCCCTCCGGGTCCCACTGCTGGCCAAAGGCCTTCCCCCATTCTTTCCACACGTCGCGATCCTGGGCTATGTTTGCCCAGTCCATCAGGAAAACATTCAGCTCGTCCCGCCATCTCCGCTTTGGTCTGCCGCGTCGCCTTCTCACTGGGTCAGGATGCCAATAAGTGGCTATCTTTGCCAACAGCTCACCTGGCTTACGGCAGACATGACAAGCCATGAAATTCTTAAATATACTTAAAAATATATATATATTTAGAGACAGACTCTAAATATATAAAAATCAATTGCTGTTCGTTTGTCTCGCAAAAACTCGAGAACGGCTGGGCCGATTTAGCTGATTTTGGGTTTCAAATGTTTGTCGTAGTCCAGGGAAGGCTTAAACTGTGTGAAAATATGGAAAAATTGTGAGGATAGGTGATACGAAGTACACCGGGTCATCTAGTAATTAAATAAACATGCTTCACGTCACGACTTTAATCCCCGGTACGGTAGACATCTCCTCAGATATCTTACTGCCCCACTCTCAGTCTCTTAGTGAAATCTATACTAAGTAAAGGATTAAGTAACTGTTACATGTGTCTTGAGCGTGGCAGTTAGTACCAATTACCGACTCAAGATGCTTCTAATACCAAATACTGCTAATTATGGGCATGTGCCTAATGTAATACATGGACGAACCTCTGACATCCTTATACCAGCTCCCGCTCCAGCTCAAGTCCGTGGAAATGTGCAGAGACATACGCAGGGACTTGGGCAATGCGAGAATGTAAACAGGCCACTTCCATGTCCACTCGCGTTGCCCGTACAATGTACATTGCCAGGGACGCTGCCGCAGAAATATGGACGGCAACATTTCCGTCCACGCGAATGTCTAAATGTAAACGCAGTATTAGACATCCTCAAATAAGTATAAGAGTAGTAGAGCTCTTTGTGTGTGACTCGTCCGGGGTAGGACTACCACCATGCCTTATTCAGCCGTCAAACAGCGTTGCTGTGTTTCGGCTTAAAGGGTGCGGTTGTCGGTGAAATTACAGGCACAATGATGCTTCACATCTGTATGCCTCAAGTTGATGGACGCAGGGCAGTGCATCGTAGGGCACGTCTCTATCCTGCGTGGCTTACAACTGCTTTTTTAAAGGTTTTATTTATCACTTAACATCAGGTAGGCCATTTCCTTGTTTTATCAGCAAGTTATATAAAAAAATAACTAGGTACATATTAGAAATCTTGAAATCTTCTCATTCTCTTAGACAGCCTTCACAGCTCAGTTGGTAGTAGCTCTGCCTTCTGCGCTGTAGGCCGTAGGTTCGATCCCCACACAGAACCAACATTTGGTGTGATGAAAATAGATGTTTGTTCTCTGTCTGGGTGTTATACCTATATTATAAGTATGTATTTAAAAAAAAAAGTATGTATGTATTAAGTATATCAGCTATCTGGTTTCCATATTACAAGCTGTGCTTAGTTTGGGGCTAGATAGTGATGTGTGGAAAGTCCACAAATATTTATTTATTTATTTACAATATTTATTCTAAATTGAATGTGCTGTTGTCAGCCTTTTAAGCCCTGACATTTCTAATGACTGGCATGCATGTTAAGTAATACCTAAAATCCAATCGATTGTTTGAATATTTTATGTTAGCGAAGCAGCCGCTTCTAATTGTTTCCGGGATTCTTAAACTTTTGTTTTACGTGTAAGTTTCTTTGAAATGGGGTAGAATTGAATAGAAAATATTTACTTTACGGCTTAACATCTGTATGCCTCAAGTTGATGGACGCAGGGCAGTGCATCGTAGGGCATGTTCCTATCGTACGTGACTTATGAGGTAATGCTTTGTTATAGGTGATGGTTACCACTTAACATCAGGTGGGCCATCTGTTTGTTCCATCAGCTAGTTGTATAAACACAGCGTTGCTGCTTGGCGGCAGAAAAAGGCGTGGTGGTAGTAATTCCCCGGACGAGCCACACACAAAGAGCTCTACTACTCTTAATTATACATACATATGCATAAAATCACGCCTATTAGGGGTAGGCAGCCACGGATTTCCAGCTATGATCCTGACATAACTCTTTCGCTTCATTCACTCTCATAACATTCTTCATACAGGTTGAAATAATGTTGGTAATTATGTTCATACAAGATGAAGGCTAAGACAATTTAAATTGCATGAATTTTAATAGCTCTTTATTGTATTATCATTGTGACTTTGATTTAAATAAGACCTTCGTATTTTTTATATCTACGGTGTAGGAAGACACCAATCAATCGGCCAAGTGCGAGTCGGACTCGCGCACGAAGGGTTCCGTACCATTATCCATAAAAACAGCAAAAAAATCACGTTTGTTGTATGGGAGCCCCATTAAATATTTATTTTTTTCTTTTTTTTAGTATTTGTTGTTATAGCGGCAACAGAAATACATCACCTGTGATAAATTTAACTGTCACGGTTCATGAGATACAGCCTGGTGACAGACGGACAAACAGACAGACGGACGAACAGCGGAGTCTTAGTAATAAGATCCCGTTTTACCGTTTGGGTACGGAACACCAAAAAACAACGGCGTCACGACTTTGATCTCGTACCCCAAGTATGAGTTGTGTTTACCATATTTGGTTTTTCATTTTTCGTTCTTGCTCCGTGTTCATTGCGGGTTTTGTATGAAGACGCGATAGAGATACCGATACGAAACTTTATGTTACAACTATGATGAAAATTAGTAGGAGAACATAAAGTTCCGTATCGGTATCTCTATCGCATCTTCATACAAAACCCGCAATGAACACGGAACAAAAACGAAAAACCAAATATGGTAAACACAACTCATACTTGGGGTACCGTTATTTTCTTGTCACTAGTGTATTTAACAGTGTGGTGAAAGAATTAAAGTGCGCCTCAAAGAGGCTCTTTTCATGTTCCTGCACCTAGACCTTCCAGATCTAGTACCAAGTACCAACTCCTTATCAGGATGTCTGTGGGGGTAGTCAGAGGTACGTTCAAATATTACATTTGGCAAGTACCTATGGTACCTACCTTAACTATGTTATTTATGGTAGCTATTGAACAGTTGGTTCTTTTTTTTTTTTATTATTTATTTGATGAACATAAAACATAGGAGACAAAATAATAAGAGAACACTGAAAACTGCATAAGTAAAACTTGTGTCGCAGTTTCCAGCACCCAACCTTCGGCAAAGGGGTGATAGGCGTTCACAATTCAAAGTTAGTAGAAAAAAAGATCTAAAAGCTAAGTAAAATTTAACAAAATGAAATTTATAGGTGCATGACATTTTTGTGTGTTGGTGAGTGTGAAGTGTAGGTGTTGTATGGGTGGTGGCACAGGAGAATATGATGTGTGGGAGTGTGATTGTGTATGATAATTATTAGATAAATCCCACTAGCGACGAGGATGGGACACACACACACATTTTGTTGCACAAATGTCTATCCCTATCCAAAAATTATCATCTGCTTTAATCTCGTGCCAAATTACATAAAAAAACCCAACAGACCTACTATGGCCCTTTGTTACAAAAAAAAGCTCAAGCGCCTTATTCAAAAGCATTTGATAATCCTCTGATAGCTAAAGTAGCTTTAAAATTATATAGTCAGATTTTTTGTTGTTTTGAAATTGATAAGTATTCCCATTACCTTATTTAATGTTAAGAGTAGTAGAGCTCTGTGTGTGGCTCGTCCGGGGATGTAGATGTACTACCACTATGCCGCTGTTTCGGTGCCGTTTCGGTTCGGAGGGTGTGGTTTCCGTTTCCGGTGAAATTACAGGCACATGAGGCTAAGGCTAGATTTCACCATGCTCTGTTAGTAACTAATCAAGGATTAAAAGACCGTTATATCTAACCTTAGCTGTCAAACGCCTACATTTTGACATATTTAACGGCCCTTTATTCTTTTGTTAATCTAACAGAGCTCGAGCATGGTGAAACCGGCCCTTAACATTTTCATAGCCTGGTAAACTTGAGCCTAAGCCTCAACTTGACCAGGCCATCTGCTTGTTCCAACAGCAAGTACTAACATACTAAAATATATAATTTAGAAAGCGTTGACAAAGTAACGTTTATGAATAAGGGCGTTTGTGACTACCATTTTATTATGTGAAAAGGGGACATTTTTTACATATCCTTCAAATTAAACATCCCTTTTCATCTACACAAAAGAGCGAGAGGGCACGTGGCTACACTAATGCAATTTTATTGGTACTGCATAAAATTCAAATCATTTTTCATCTTATTTCTTCTAAATAAAGTTCATAATACCTTGGCAGATGAACCAGGTAGCAAAATTTACCTATAACAAGCATTTTATAAGTCTTATTGCAAGCAAATAGCGTCTAAAGTTCTTTGCAGTGTACCGTGTACTGCTGTTTTGTTTTATGCCTTACGCTTTTGTGTTAGAGTTGGGATTTGCGTGGAGGTATGCAAATAAGTTTTAGGGATCAACTTCTTCACACCTGGACGCGTATTGTTATTTTTAGACGAGCGGAATGATCGATTTATGCTTCATGTTGGGAATTGTGTATTGAAGTTGGTACCACAAGGTAGGACCGTCATGCGCAGAGAAGAGACGCCTGGTCTATGCCTACAATGTTGTGATCCGATTTGGGTATGGGTACCGGTGCAAATACGCTGTAGTATATGACTTACTAGCGACCCGCCCCGGCTTCGCACGGTTATTGTGGGTTATCCCTAAGAGATTATGCTTGTATTATGCATAAAAAAAAAACCACATCAAAATCCGTTGCGTTGTTTTAAAGATTTAAGCATGCATAGGGATATAGGGACAGAGAAAGCGACTTTGTTTTATACTATGTAGTGATGTATGCGACTAGACTCAAACCAGTACACTATGTACTTTCTCGTTTTTTTTTATACAACTAGCTGGTGGTACAAGCAGATGGCCTTAAGTGATAACCATCACTTAAACAAAGCATTGCCTCATAAGTCACGCACGATAGGAACGTGCCCTACACTGCCCTGCGTCCATCAACTTGAGGCATATGTGAAGCCTCATGTGACAGTAATTACACCGGCAACCACACTCTTCAAACCGAAACACAGCGTTGCTGTTTGGTGGTAGTACATCCCCGGACGAGCCACACACAAAAAGCTCTATATTACTCTCTGTAAGTGAACTCTGTTCTTTGGGGAAATAAATATCTTCAACCATACATAGTTTGTTTTCTGTCCGGGTGTTATTGCATATTAAAGGTATGTTGTATTTATAAAAGTTAGTCTCTCTGGTTCCCATATTAGTTTAGTTTGGGGCTAGATAGAGCTGGGTGATCAAAATCAAAATCAATCAGTCTTTATTCAATTACAAGGATCACCTAAAAACGTCTTCAAAACTAAGTGGGCCCTGTTTTTTACCGTAAGATTTTTTCTTTAGTTGCTAGTCTTGCCAGGAAGAGTATAATAATAATAATTTATTTCAGGAACTTATAATGTACACATGACAATACATAGGAGTAAGATGTAGCAGGTACAATTAGTTTTAACTTAAGTGTCACATGTGGACCGATTTGGTAGCGCACTAACCTCCACCTTAGGAAAAAACCCGTGTTGTGGGGGTTAGTTCTCTCCTGTAGATACATGTTTTTATCATAGTTTAAAAGTGCTTAGTATGAACTAACTCAATGATAAACCTGTAATTTATAGTTTTTCATAGAGATTTGAACAAAACAGAGAATAAACCTAAATTACATAATGATGGGAACCACTCAAATGACCCATGCGATACTTTCTATTCAGTTATGCAATCCGATTCCATAGCCCTGCCAATAAAGAAACGCATCCTAAATTGCGGAGCTAATCATTACCTCTCGCTCACGCACTATTGCTGATGATAGTCTCCTTTCACTCGCACTCGTGAGACGGATTGTAGATTAGCGCTTCCACTTAACAAGCGTCAAACAACTCGCTCGTACATTTATTTTTATTCAACTAGATGATGGAACAAGCAGATGGCCCACCAATGTTAAGGTAACCATCAACTATAACAAAGCATTGCCTCGTAAGTCACGCACGATCGGAACATGCCCTACGATGCACTGCCCTGCGTCCATCAACTTGAGGCATACAGATGTTAAGCCTCATGTGCCTGTAATTACATCAACAACCACACTCTTCAAACCGAAACACAGCAGCGCTGCTTGGCTGCAGAAAAAGGCGTGGTGATAGTACTTCCCCGAACGAGCCCTTCACAAAGAGCTCTATTACTCGAAACATATCAAAGATATGAAGATACTGAAGGTTTTTGAGAGTACTGGCACTGTGCATATACATTTCCGAACAGAAAATGTCACTGGTGCTGCACCAGTTTTTAACCCACGACCTTAGGATCGGTAGGCGGGGCCGCTACCACTACACCACCAATGCTCCTACTAAAATGTTTACATAAGTACGAAAACTGGTAAAGTAAACTTTGGATAGACGTGGTATTTTTGCTGAACTGTGTTTCATAAGTTTGCTTACACAAAAGTTGGAATTTAAGATAGGAGTCAGACCTTTTATTTGCACGATTGGGCTCCAGAACTCAGTAATGAACAACAAATCCACGAAACTTAACAAACAAAAGTAATATGATACGTGATTCGTCATAACCATTGTTCGCCAACATGGCTGTTCCCACGGCGAGCACTAATGCACCCCATTATACAAAACGGGGGTGCAGTTGTGCTATTCTGTGAACAACATTCACCTAAGTGACCGCGGGATCCGCAGTGAGTTTTCAATTCGGCATTCAAAGTCAACATCATTTTTCCTGCCCTTATCCCAACGTCCAAAGGAATTTATTCAATTGAATTACAAGGAAAATTTTGAAACGTCTTAAAGTTAGTTGAATTTAGGTGCCAGTTTCTCGCGACCAAGCCTAGAAAAACAGGCAAGAAACTTATGGATTGCTTCCTAGCCTACTGTTCTTTTGTATTATCCTTGATAAATATAATACAAAGGGTATTTATTCAATCGAATCTCAAGGTTCACTTTGAGGGGTCTTAAAGCTAGGTGAATCTAGGTGCCAGTTCCACGACACCAAGTCTAGAATAATAGGCAACCAACTTGGATTGGTTGCTGGCAACCAACTTGGATTGGTTGCTACCGTTCTTTTGTATGATCCTAGTTGCAATGCAATGTAATAACGAAGATCCATTGTTTAGAGCCACAATGGAGCAATAATGAAACCAACCGCGTGAGTATTTTAGCGAGTGGAAATGCTAACTTGAGAGAGCGAAGTTCGTGATCGAAGTGAACGCGATCCACTAGGTGAATCTCTCCGTGATTTTGTTGTTTAGAGAATCGACACCCTGGCGTTAATAAATATATACTAGCAATATGATGTATGTACGGTTTTGGAAGTTGATAAATCCACAGAAAAAAAAACAAATAGAATTACGACTTTCCCCAGGCATGTAGATTATCCCCTCAAGTCTCTCAATACCAACTCCATCTTGAAGGAGGGCAAAGGGGTCAGAATTACGTCCAAATATTACATTTGGCATACAACATACACATTTTGCAGTAACTAGTCACTATCACTACATAGTATAAAACAAAGTCGCTTTCTCTGTCCCTATATCCCTATGTATGCTTAAATCTTACGCAACGGATTTTGATGCGGTTTTTTTTATAGATAGAGTCATTCAAGAGGAAGGTTTATATGTATAAATCATGCATAATATAGTAGAGAAGCACTGATAATTTAAGAGGTTTCTAATGTGATGCCGTAAATAACATATTTTTTTGCGCTTACATTACAAACGCTGGCTGAACCCTACGAGATAGATCAAAATAATGTAATACAGTATTTTACACCTTAAAAAGGTCTACAAAAAAGTCCGCGATGGTATATGTCTATCTCTTAGGGATACCCCACAATAACCGTGCGAAGCCGGGGCGGGTCGCTAGTATAGTATAAATATTATTTTTATTGGTTAGTACTTGGTTCTAAAAGTTCTGGGCGATTTATACCGTGCCTAGGGACCAAAGTCGTGCTACGGTTTATTTAAAAAAAAAGAATCACCATCTAGCTTCGATCATTGATTGTTGATCGAAGCCATCTACTATTTAATCTGTGTTAAAATCAAAATCAAAACGGTCTTTATTCAGTACAATCACAAGGATCACTTTGAAACGTCTTATATACTAGGTGAATCTATCGCCAGTTCCTCGCGACCAAAGCCTAGAAGAACGGGCAAGAAACTTACGGCTTGGTTCCTAGCGTTTTTTTTTGTATGATCCTTTTTACAATTTTATTATGGTACCTACTTAATTGCTTAAGTGTTTTTAATGAGTTGGAGCATATATCAGTCCCAAGCTTTTTTGTCATCTATGTAATCAGATATTTGATATTTTATGTGAGCTGTAGATTCAAATCAGTTTTTTTACCCAACTATTATTCTTACAGCTTTGTGATGCCGGACTTTCAATATGCGTTTTGATCACAGAAATCGGATTATAGCTTAAAGTTCCCTTTTCTTTGTGTCCTATGTACAGCCAAATTTTAGAGGGGTGCCTTGTCACCCCTTGGCTGGACGTTCAATTTGTACTCGTCTACATACCGCTTTTGATAATAAATTGCGAATGATGGACCGTTGATGACAGTATTTTAATGACAACACGAACATTTTCTGCCTTTTTCTGCCGCCAAGCAGCGTTGCTGTGTTTCGGTTTGAAGAGTGTTGTTGCCGGTGTAATTAAAGGCACATGAGGCTTAACATCTGTATGCCTCAAGTTGATGGACGCAGGACAGTGCATCGTAGGGCACTTCGTGCGTGACTTACGAGGCAGTGCTTTGTTATAGGTGATGGTTACCACTTAACATCAGGTGGGCCATCTCCTAGTTCCATCAGCTAGTTGTATTAAAAAAATCATACTGGGCCGACAGAAAAAAGCATGGTGGTTGTATTTCCCCGGACGAGCCCTTCACAAAGAGCTTAATACTCTTGAAAAAAAAAAAACATATCAAGTGCTCGAAATGAGGCTTTGTGAGGAGCACTTAAAATCCTTTCACCACACTGTTTCGAAATAACTAGTGACACTAGGCTCTAGGTTTAGGCTTGGTTGCGTGGAACTGGCACCTAGATTCACCAGCTTTAACACGTTTCAAAGTGATCCTTGTGATTTATTTGAATTACCTTTTGACTTTGAATATATGTATAATTTAAAAAAAGGCTCTATTTCAATTTGTTAATCTTATATTGATATATTTTATTAAAATTGAAATGATTTGTTCAAATTTACGGAGAGGTTTCTTAGTTTTTTATGTGGTTTAGTCTCTAGGTAAGGTTTTAGTGTTTTTTTTTGTTATATAGAAGCGTATCTGTTCTTTCGTTTTTAAAATCACGTTTTAGTTTTTCTCCACCTTACAAATTTTTGTAAACCTTTATAGGTCTCCCGCGATACAGGCTTAGTTCTAGGGGTCCATGGCATATATTTATGCGTGTTTAACTGAATTCTCTAATAGATTAATTTGTGTTTGTTGTATTTGAATAAATACCTTTTGACTTCGACATGAGAAGAACACCTGACGGAGGCCTTATGGCGGCCTATTAATCACCAGAGATCTATCAAGCTCATACGAACTTGGTTATCTCGCGACTAGCAAAACCGGCATCCATAGTTTATAGGGCGTTACCCTTATTAAATGCACACAAGTAAACACCACATCTCAAACAGCTTTGGAAGAAGGTCGTCTGTCCCGTTCCCCCGCGGGCTGGCACCTGGGAGCGAGAGGGACGGCAATCGAAAGGTACAATCGATACTGTATGACACGCGTCGACCAGTGTTTTATTAAGTTGGGGACATCTGTGTTAGATTTGTGAGTTTTGTAGTTGCAATACTTGCGGATGCGTTTTAAAGTCAAAATAGATGTACTGCTAGTACAGTCAGCGTATAATTTGTTGGACTTTTAGAATGAATAAGAGATGACATTCATTTGATACTAGCCGGTGGTATTTTGATACTAGCTTCTGTCGCGTAGTGGCAATTGCTAATATTAAGGAGTTCACAGTTCACACCCGTCAAAGTAGGTAGTTCTCGCTTGTATATTTCTATTTGAAAGATATCAAATAACTGGTATCTTTGTATTTTATCTGATTTTAAGAGTAGTATACCTAATAGCTCTTTGTGAATGGCTCGTCCGGGGAAGTACTTCCACCACGCCTTTTTCTGCCGCCAAGCAGCAACGCTGTGTTTCGGTTTGAAGAGTGTGGTTGCCGGTGTTACAGGCACATGAGGTTTAAAATCTGTATGCCTCAAGTTGATGGATGCAGGGCAGTGCCTCGTAGGGCACGTTCCTATCGTGTGTGACTTACGAGGCAATGCTTTGTTATTATGGTTACCTCTTAACATCAGGTGGTGTCGTTATGAAAAAGAGCAATTTCTAAGTTTTGAAAAAAATAATTATGTAGGCACAATGGTTTAGCAAAAAAAAATCATATTGATCCAATCAAGGTGTCTTTTTCTATTTTCGATACTGACCGGTCTCAATAAAACACCCTGTATTATAACGACCAGTTAAGTTAGTGTGTTGATGAACACCTTGTATGTTCCGGCGAGGGGTGCCACCCCTTGCAACATCGATAAACGCAGTAGTTCTGGCAAATTAAACCAAATGCTGTGATTTTATTATGATTTAGTATTATTCGCTTTGAAATTGTTATAGCCTTGGTTTTAGCTCGTGTGTGTAACCGATTGTTGAGGGAAAATGCAATTATTTCAAGATATATTATTATAAAACACTCTAAAACATCATAAGCTATTCTAAAACGCACAGGAAAGAGAATACTAGTATACATAACTTTGGCCAAATGTTTTTCGTAGGACTCTGCATCAGTTGCATTTATTTAACGTGTAAGTACCTCCACAATAATCCGCTTACTATTCAAATATTGCATTCTTGGAATAATAATAATCAATAATAATAAATATTGATGGACATTCCACACAGCACTATCTAGCCCCAAACTAAGCCAAAGCTTGTGAACTTGGGAACCAGATAGCTGATATACTACTTATATACTTTTATTTGTAAATACATACTTATACTTATAATATAACACCCAGACAGAGAACAAACATCTATGTTCATCACAAAATTGTTTGGCCAAACTATTGAATCAAACTTAATACAAATTGTTTAAACAAATAAATAAATAAATAAAATATTCGGAAACATTTTCCGATCCGATACGTTAGAATTTTTCTCTCTAGCTCTTGTTTTGTTTGCATATAAACAAATAACTCAAAAATTGATGTTGCCGATCGGAAACATCGGCACTACGAACTGCCAAAGAGTGGAACTCATTGCCATCGTCTGTCTTTCCTGATCACTAAAACTTGGGTCTCTTCAAGGCAAGAGTGAATAGGTGTCTTCTAGACCGTTCTGCTCCATCGTTGGCTACATCGTCGCTTACCATCAGGTGAGATTGTGGCCAAAGGACAGTCTATTAATTATAAAAAAAAACATTTCAGAATGTCTTAAAATGAATATGTATTTCATCATGGTATCACTCTCCATCCACTGCTGGGTATAGGCCTTCTTAATTTCTGCCAGCCATCTGTGTCCTGTACGTCTTTATGTATTTATTTGTACCATGTATTTAAGACGTTCGACGAGAAAGGCCAGGTCAAGAGTACCCTAAAATTTTTTTATCTCATTCAATAATCTCATTCAATAATCTGACGATTTCGATGAGCAAACTCGCAGCCATTATTTTAATATGCAAAAAAAAATCGCCATTTTGAAATACTCAAGCGCGTCAGATTAAGATATATATGGTTCATCTTTATGTCCTAGACGTGCTGTCTCATAATCTGACGATTATCTAGAGGGATTCGCCTAATCTGACAAAAAAAAATATTTTTATATTGATTTTTTTAAACCATTCAACTTAATTAATTGAAAAGCTCAGGAAATAGCATGCAAATAAAAAGTATAAGTTTGTTAAGTAGAATACTTGTATTTATAAGAAAATAATTTAAAAAAATATGCAAAAAAATATTTTTTTATTGACAATTAATTGATTAATTAGTCATCATCTTCATAAGTAGAATCGTCTTCTTCTTCTGGCTCGATTTCATGGCACGAAATAGAAGCGCGCAGAGGGGAATATAGGCACCACGCAGCAAAACTTTATCGACGAATATTTGTTACTTCGGCTTGTGGAAATCGTCAGATTATATATTTTTCGTTATCCTTGAATTAATTACTTCAAAATAAAAAAAAATTTAGCCACGCTCGAGAATGTCGAGATGACGTTTTTTTTTTACAACTTTGTAGCCCTCCCGTTTCTTTACGTCACTCTCAAATTGTCAGATTAGTGGAATATACACTTTTTAGCATGTAATTAACTCACCCTACCTTAATCTGACGCGCTCGAGATTTTCTGATGATCAATTTTTTTTTACTAATCTGATCCTTTATCCTAGACGGGCGGCTTTATATATGGGGCTCATATTTGGTGGAGGTTCTTAACCAGGTACAAGGTATCCCCCTGTATATTAATCTGACGCGCTCGAGGAAATCCCGAAATCCCCTCTTGGGCTCCCCTACTACTATGGGAAACAGGCGTGATTTTATGTATGTATGTATGTATTTAAGTAACAAAATCTAAAAATGTATTTTTTAAATACATACCTAATTGAGACATTATTGTTTAATAGCACTAATTCTAAAAATTCCTCAATATAAACATCCTTTTGGATATAGCAGGATATATAGGAACCACGCCGTAAGTTTGTTGCCTGTTCTTCGTGGCTTTGGTCGCGTGAAACTGGCACCTAGAGTCACCTAGCTTTAAGACTTTTCCAAGTGATCCTTGTGATTTTATTGAATAAATACCTTTTGACTTTGAATTCCCCGGACGAGCCACACACAAAGAGCTCTACTACTCTTAAAATAATTGTACAATTAAGAAATAAGATTAGCTTATTTATGTATCCTTATTTCAATATTCCAAATTAAATATGTATAAAAAATATGGCAGAATAGATTTAAAAGCTTCTTTTTAGTGTTTTATAAATAACCACATCTCGACAATGTGATTCCCGCCATGATTCGGTAAAATCACCGTTCGCAATCGTAACGACCCTTATTGCTCCTATCCTCACCCCTGGTATTGTCGTCCCTTTCGCACAAACTGCTATTTATATAGCCGTCTCAGGATACTCTAATTTATACGTTTTACATTGCATGGTTTGTTTTTATTGTACTAGACTACTAGACAATTCAAGTCTCTCTTGAATTGTCTAGTCTACGAATTCTGGGATAATTTATAAAACACAACAACGCTGCTTGACGGCAGAAAAAGGCGTGGTGATAGTACTTCCCCGGACGAGCCCTTCACAAAGAGCTCTACTACTCTTGAACTACTGCGTCCATCAACTTGAGGTTTATAGGTGTTAAGCTCAGACAAAATAAAAAAGTAAAGACGGAGCTCCACGCACAGAAAAGTGAGGCCAGTTTTCTAAACATGTGTGCGGAGGCCGGTGTTGTCATGACAATTCAAATTACCCCAAAATTACAAAAATAACATTACTAAATAAAACGTCTATCATGATATACAAGGTGTAAAGTCATGTACGACATTAAATTGAAACACGTACTCCTAATTGCATTTTTAGATTTTAGCAGTTGGTTTTATCAAAAAAGCCTGAATATTTATCGAGATATCGATACTTTTCCAATAAATAATTTCTATGCAACCTGTATCTCTAATCGCCGGTGATGAGGTCAAATTTCCGGGGTCATGAAGTCATGTGACTCATCAATCAAACGAAAAAAAGGACAGAGATATCATATTTATACGCGTTAGACCGCATAAGAAACATATTTGTGCGCTCACATTGTAAAATTTCGCTGTGCGACAAGGACAGATATCATTCCGCTTACGTGTGTGATAGAGACAGATAGGTACGTAGCGCGCCCCACTATGTGCCACGCTGCCGCTCGGTGGCCAGTGAAATACATTATTATTTAGTAAACAATCGCCTTGGTAGCGACCTTGACATATCTAATTTTGAAAATTGTAAATTCGTGTTATTACTCGTGACTAGTGTCTAGATTTGGTACCGCGAAATAGACTTTTTGTGTGAGTGTGTGTGTCTTGTTAATGTCATCAAAATGCAGAACTTGTATTATGAAGGGAAAGATAATTGTGAAACTAGGCATACAAAACAAACTCTAGAACAGTTGAAGGAGCTCTTCAGTGCATTCATTTGTATGTGCAACATGCAACAACGTGAGCATATTGGAAACGTACGGATTTGAGGTACCTAACTAGTTTTATTTTTCCTACATGCTAACGTTGCTCTACTATATCGGCGAATCAAAGACGCCGCCGCCGGCCGCGCGCCCGCGCTGAAAGGGCGTTCACCTTTAGGCACGGGCGCGCGGCACAGTTTAGGTTTAGTCGTAGTAGGTATGTAGGTATGTGCGGTTTCTGCGCGCGGGGCGCGGCATTGAATGAACGTACGTTGCTTTGTTTGTGTGTTTATACAGAATGTTCAATAATTTTATGCTTATTCTGATATTTAGTTTGTTTGAAAATAAAAAAATCTCAATTATGAATGAATGTTAATAAAACCTTTTTTAAATCAATACTAGATAGTAGTTCTACACGTGTATTAATTTAATGTCGTAGAGTCGTTTACACGCTGTATAATCTAACACAACTTATCTATTTTAAGAAATAATAATCGTAAAAATCAGTCCACAAACGGGGAAGATATCGCGTTGCCGTGGGTCAAGATGACCGACAGACCAGCCATCACCGCAATGTTTGACAATTTCGTTCGGTGAGTATGAATGTCTGTACCCCAAGTATGAGATTTGCTTACGATATTTCGTTTTTCGTTTTACGTTTTTGTTCCGTGTTCATTGCGAGTTTTATATGAAGACGCGATATTGATACCGATACGGAACTTTACAAAACCCGCAATGAGCACGCAGCGAAAACGATTCGTTTTTGTTCCATGTTCATTGCGGGTTCCGTATCGGTATCTCTATCGCGTCTTCATACAAAACCCGCAATAAACACGGAACAAAAACGTAAAACGAAAAACGAAATATCGTAAGCAAATCTCATACTTGGGGTACTGGTCTCGGTATTGTCTGTATTTCGTTCTGTATTGAGCCTAGCTTCACAATGAGTGCAGCCAATGGGCGTTAAGGTAATTTGACCTCGTAGAAGTGAGCAACCAATGGGCTCGAAATCTTGTGTACATCCGTATGTTCGCCGGACACGTGGGGCCCACGAACTTAGCGAACACCCGTGTATTCTCTAAGCACTCGACGGGTTGAAAATATACTTATAACCATCATAAGAAACGAGTAACGTTACGTTGCGTATCACATTATTACCAAATAATACGGTAAACAAAAACACTTCATACTGGCAACACTTGTGTTCCAAGCAATAACCTCGAACTTTTTTATTTTGTCTAAGGTGTTAAGCTAATGTGCCAATAATTTCACCATTTAAAAGTGTTCTTTTTTGTTGTATATGATGCAAAATGTCTGTACCTTGTCCGTTTACCTTTTTCTGTATGCCTACGCCTCACTAAACTTCAATATTGTATTATATTACTTTGTAAAAGGATCATACAAAAGAACGGTAGGAACCAAACCGTAAGTTTGTTGCCTGTTCTTCTAGGCTTTGGTCGCGTGGAACTGGCACCTAGCTTTAAGACGTTTCAAAGTGATCCTTGTGATTTTATTGAATAAATACCTTTTGACTTTGATTTAATTCTTTGTTTACATTGTTGCAGATCTGAAAGACTATCCGCGGATGGTTCAGTGTTGGTGACAGTGTCAGTGTGGTGAATGTGATGTGTTGTGATGACGTGTAGTGATCGCCTGGCACCGATGACTGCTGGATGCTAGCTGCCGCTGGAGGTAAGAAAATTCAGCTGTCACTTTGACACGTGTCACTTTTAAATGTCAAAATAAAATGAGGTTGGATTCGTTTACTGTTATGTTCGGAAGTAACATAGGCTTTTCATTTAAATTGTTTTTCTAGTGTTATTTTGAGTTCTGTACCCCAAGTATGAGTTGTGTTTACCATATTTGGTTTTTCGTTTTTGTTCCGTGTTCATTGCGGGTTTTTTATGAAGACGCGATAGAGATACCGATACGGAACTTTATGTTCTACTACAAATTTTTATCTTACTTGCAACATAAAGTTCCGTATCGGTATCTCTATCGCGTCTTCATACAAAACCCGCAATGAACACGGAACAAAAACGAAAAACCAAATATGGTAAACACAACTCATACTTGGGGTACTGTTGTGTAATTTTGGTGGTATTTCAACAAACAAAGTTCGATTCATAATTAATATCTGAACCCTATCCTACCCTGTCGGGCGTAATGGAGGCACAAACATCAAAACATTTTTAAGAGTAGTAGAGCTCTTTGTGTGTGGCTCGTCCGGGAAAGTACTACCACCACGCCTTTTTCTGCCGCCAAGCAGCAACGCTGTGTTTCGGTTTGAAGAGTGTGGTTGCCGGTGTAATTACAGGCACATGAGGCTTAACATCTGTATGCCTCACGTTGATGGACGCAGGGCAGTGCATCGTAGGGCACGTTCCTATCGTGCGTGACTTACGAGGCAATGCTTTGTTATAGGTGATGGTTACCAGTTAAAATAAGGTGGGCCATCTGCTTGTTCTATCAGCTATTTGTAAAAAAAAAAAAACTTAGCTTTCGCATTTAAATAGGTAAAACCGGCCAAGTGAGAGTCGGACTCGCGGACGAAGGGTTCCGTACCGTTATCTATAAAAACGGCACAAAAATCACGTTTGTTGTATGGGAGACCCCTTAAAACTTTATTTTATTCTGTTTTTTAGTTTGTTGTTATAGCTGAAACAGAAATACATCATCTGTGAAAATTTTAACTGCCTAACTATCACGGTTCATGAGATACAGCCTGGTGACAGACGGATAGACAGGCGGACGGACAGCGGAGTCTTAGTAATAGGGTCCCCTTTTACCCTTTGGGTACGGAACCCTAAAAGCTGCGAAAGTTGAGATTTTTGAATGTTTGTTGCTCAATCACGCCCGATTGAGATTAAACTCGGAACAAATATAGTTGGTAACTTAGATTAGCATTTAATATCCATCCATCCATAAATAACGTCACAATAATTTCATGAATTTTTGACCCCTCCCCCGTCCTTGTCACAGCTGGTCACATTTGTGAGACCCCCCCCCCCTACCTAGTATGATGTCACATATTTAGCAATTTTACATTTAGAAATTTATGAAATTAAATCAGCAGGTATTTAGTTTAAATTTAGTGTTTCTCGGTGCTCACTCCTTTCTTACTCATGTCATCTTTCACACAATCCATCCATCTTTTCTTTGGCCTGCCTCTCCTTCTAAAACCATCCACATCCATTTCCAACACTCTTCTCGTAATATGACTTTCTTCCCTCCTCATGACATGCCCATACCACGCTAACCTATTGCTCCTCAACTTATCCGTCACAGGCGCTACTTTCAAACTTCCTCTAATATACTCATTCCTTATTTTATCCATCCTTGTCACTCCGAAAATCCATCTCAACATTCGCATCTCTGCTGCATGCAGATATAAAATATTGTATTTTGAAAAAATTTGATGTCACAAAATTTGGGACCCCTCCCCACCCCTTGTCACACAATGTCACACTTCGTCGACCCCCTCCCTCCCCTTAACGTGTGACGTAATTTATGGATGGCCCCTAAGCTACTTTTTATCCCGAAAAGTTGCCAGGAGTTTTTGAGCGAGTCCAATTAAAGGAAAACGCCTCAAATTTTAATATTAGCAATCACTACTAATCCGCGAGCGAAACCGCGGGCGGCAGCTACTCGTACATAATGACAGATTATTACAAAAATAAAACCTCCAAGTGCGAGACGGACAGACACACAGACAGATAGACAGACAGACAGACAAGATAGATGGGCGGACAGTGGGGTTTTAGTAATAGGGTCCCGTTTTACCTTTTGGATACGGAACCCTAAAAGTGTATATTGTTGTATTTTATCAGTCATCTGTACCAAGTATTTATTTTGCAAGTATGATGAACATAAAGTTCCGTATCGGTATCTCTATCGCTCGCATACAAAACCCGCAATGAACAACACGAAACAAAAACGAAAAACCAAATATGGTAAACACAACTCATATTTGGGGTACTGGTTCCCATAGTACAAGCTTTGCTTAGTTTGGGGCTTTGTTGTGCGTTTTTTTGTCTCTGTCATTCTAGTTTAGGCATTCAATGGATATGCAAATGCAACCTACTTAGCTCCGAGAGATCCAACTGAGAGAACTGGTTACCTCTTGACTACTGACGTCAGAAACTCGGAACCCTGACCTAGGTCGACATAAACATACCCACACTCCTACTCTCGTTTTAGTGTCGAACTTTTCTCTCTTTGTGCAACTGGTTCATTCTTGGTTTTACTAACATACGTAAGTTATTAGGCTGCGTTCACAACGAACGTATGAACTATCATTATTAGGTGAATACTAGCTGGTGCCCGCGACTTCGTCTGCGCAGGATTTGTATTTCGAGTAGCTTTTATTAGCGTGGCGTAGTACATATGTGTAACTCTAGCGGTTTTGGCAGTTAACACTAGAATAGCTCGCAGATGGTAGATTTTTTCCTACTTACTTGACACTTATCGTCATATTTTGGACAATTCACACAATATGTTTATAAATTGTAGCATATGTGTTATTCTGATGTATAAGCTATATTATTGTAAAGTTTCATTAAAATCCATTCAGTAGTTTTTACGTGATAGAGTAACAAACATTCATCCATCCATCCATCCATACTTACAAAATTTCGCGCTTATAATATTTGTAGGATTATATTTTCAAAGAATCTTGACTTCGTACTTGGAGACTTCTGATATCTACCGTGCCTGAGGATCAAAGTCGTGACGCTGTTTCTGTTTTTTCTTCGCTTTTTTTATACATCTAGCTGATGGAACAAGCAGATGGCCCACCTGATGTTAAGGTAACCATCACCTATAACAAAGCATTGCCTCGTAAGTCACGCACGATAGGAACGTGCCCTACGATGCACTGCCCTGCGTCTATCAACTTGAGGCATACAGATGTTAAGTCATGTGCCTGTAATTACACCGGCAGCCACATTCTTCGAACCGAAACACAGCGTTGCTGCTTGGCGGCAGAAAAAGGCGTGGTGGTAGTACTTCCCCGGACGAGCCCTTCAATGCTTTGTGATGATTACCACTCAACAGTTGGGCTATCTGCCTGTTCCATCAGTAAGTAGTTAAAAAGCTTAATTTCCTTGACGATAACGAATTTTAAACGTGACCTAGGTTAACATCATGTACAGTAATGTATACCAAGTCTTGTACAGTCGCGTGTAGAAAGAAACTCGCTGTATGGAGGGGGGTACAAATATCTCCCTATCAGCTGAGAGGGGAGGCTTCCTTATTGCATTATCCTTGGGGGTTGGGGTGCACTGAATTATAGTAATGTGGAAAAAACTGGGTTATCTGGTAGCTTTCGGTTTTTGATCTTGAACTTTCTAGACAATATATTTCATAACAAAAATTACTACTTATTTATTTTTTAATACACAAATATAAATCAATACTTTTGCTGAAACACAGATCAAAAACGTCATCTGTGTAGGTATTTTATTTTTCTTGATTTTTTCAAAAAATGCTTAATCAATTTCGATTAAGTTCTGAATTATGATCTACCAAACAAAAAAAGAATCATCTAAATCAATTCATAATTCGTAGTAATCGCGTAACAAACGTAGGTACATTCAAATTGAGAACCTCCTTATTTGAAGTTGGTTAAAATCGGCTCATGTCTATTCCAAGTTTTATATAAATAAGTCTTTTATATAAATTAGAATATTGCATGCTTGGAAGAGATCGCAAATGCCTGGAAGAGATACTGAGCGATAAGGCCACTCATTTTACTCTTCATGCTGTGTTTATTTGTTATTTTCGTATACAATAAAGGGGTTATTTATTCATTCAAATATACATAGGTATGTATATTCAAATATACATTCAATATACATTTGTTTCAAACAAAAACATGAAACAACATTATTTAACTCCGTGAAAAAAAGAAAGTTTTTTATAGTCTACCCATATTTGTTTTATACAACTAGCTGATGAAATAAGCAGAAGGCCCACCTGATGTTAAGTGGTAACCATCACCTATAACAAAGCATTTCCTCTTAAGTCACGCACGATAGGTGGTAGTACTTCCCCGGATGAGCCCTTCACAAAGAGTACACTTAAAACGTAATACGTAACTTTAAATAATTTTCAGCTTAAAAAAAACAAAATAAAAGTAGGTCAAATTATAAGTAGAGTAAGCACGAATTCCATTTAAAAAAAAACTTCATTCATGTTGAGTGGGGTGCTAGGGGGTACTCATTGATCCACCCACAGGGTGGCAACGTACCAACTTTTACCCCTACGTTGAAGCTACATATTTTGTTTAATGAGAGACGTTCTTCCAACGGTTGTCTGTAAGAGATCGCTTTATAAGCCCATTGTACAGTTTTCTTTTAGATTTTTAAGTTTACTGTTGTTTTTTTTGTTTGGTGTGCAATAATGTGTATTAGTAGGTATTTCCATTCGTTCTTAAAAAAATAAAGTTTAATTACGTTCCGGCATCAAATTATAAATTGCATGTTCTGTTTGAATTCCTTCCAATCTACACGGCCCTTTGACAGCCTTCACAGCTCAGTTGGTAGTAGCTCTGCCTTCTGCGCCGTAGGCCGTGGGTTCGATCCCCACCGTGAACAAACATTTGTGTGATGAACATAGATGTTTGTTCTCTGTCTGGGTGTTATAAGTATGTATTTACAAAAAAAAAGTATATAAGTAGTATATCAGCTATCTGGTTCCCATATCACAAGCTTTGGCTTTGTTTGGGGCGAGATAGTGCTGTGTGGAATGTCCACAAATATAAAAAAAATATAGTATGCCTATGGATATTCTTTTTGTGAGAATGTTTTGATTTGAAAATCCAAAAGAGAGCCATCTTGAAACTGCCATATTCGAAACATTCTTATAGATAAAGGATTTCGTCTTGAAATAAGGCTTATGTAGGGGTAGCTGTGTGTAGCTTTAGTTTCAGTTAGTTTTACAATTACTTTCACCTCTATTCCCTTGTGCTAAAGTTCATTTTTGCTTATTCCAGGCGTGGTATGGACAAGGAGAGCGGCGATGGTGCCGACTCGGGCAAGACGCCTGATGGGCTCTCCGCCCTCGACGCTGCCGGCCTCTTCAATGGTAATTTGATCTTTATTCTTTAGCGTGTAAGGTCTATTCTAACTCATAATATTCAATGACCCCATAGATTTAGGAAAGCTGACCCTGACCACAGAATAATGAATAGTACTCACTGGCGTATTTAATCAGTTTCCCACACATTTATAAATTACCTTAAAGATAAGTAGAGCTCTTTGTGTGCGGCTCGTCCGGACAAGCACTACTACCACACCTTTTTCTGCCGACAAGCAGCGTTGCTGTGTTTCGGTTTGAAGAGTGTGGGTACCGGTGTAATTACAGGCACATGAGGCTCAACATCTGTATGCCTCAAGTTGATGGACGCATGGCAGTGCATCGTAGGGCACGTTCCTATCGTGCGTGACTTACAAGGCAATGTTTTGTTATAGGTGACGGTTACCATATACCTCCAGGTGGGCCATCTGCTTGTTCCATCAGCTAGTTGTATAAAAAAATACCTTTAGAACATTTGTTTAAAATATAGCTTTGTAAATCTTTGTGATTCATTCATTACTCATTAACGTTGCCCATTGGTTAGATTATACAAGGTGTTCCATAAGTTGTGTATATAAACTTCAGGGGGCTAAAGTACCCATCAATATGAACAACTTTTTCAAAGGACCAACACTGTGAACGCGAAAAAAAAACAGCTGTTTCATACATTTTAGCCTGGTAGGTATTGAACTTTTGTATGAAACAGCTGTTTTTTTTTTCGCGTTCACAGTGTTGGTTCCTTAGAAAAAGTTGTTCATATTGATGGGTACTTTAGCCCCCTGAAGTTTATATACACAACTTATGGAACACCTTGTATAGGCAGTTAGTTCTGCTAGATGAGCTCTCGTCGCTTGTTATTTCAAATTACTCACGGAATTGTATCGTAGTAATCAAGTTCAAATTAACACGCGTTCTGTTGTGGACCTTGCGACCGTCGTGAGGTCCAAAATGAAAGCAAACAGTACCCCAATTCTGAGTCTTGATCCTTGTTATAGTCCTCCTAATATTATAAACGCGAAAGTTTGTAAGTATGGATGGATGGATGGATGTTTGTTACTCTTTAACGTAAAAACTACTGAATTGACAATGAATTTATGAAGATATCGTGTGAATTGTCCAAAATATGACGATAAATGTCAAGTAATAAGGCAAAAATCTACCATCTGCGAGCTATTCTGGCGTGCGCTGCCAAAACCGCTAGAGTTACACATATGTACTACGCCACGCTAATATAAGCTACTCGAAATACTAATCCTGCGCAGACGAAGTCGCGGGCACCAGCTAGTATAATATAATATTGAAACTCCAGTGTGGTGCAAATCGAATTTAATCAAAACACTTTTGTCGTGTCACTATTTCTTTCGAAACAGTGTGGTGAAAGGATTTTGAGTGCGCCTCAAATCAAAACACTGCAGAGCCTTAAGTCGTTTTTTTTTTTTTTATACAACTAGCTGATGGAACAAGCATATGGCCCACCTGATGTTAAGTGGTAACCATCACCTATAACAAAGCATTGCCTCGTAAGTCACGTACGATAGGAACGTGCCCTACGATGCACTGCCCTGCGTCCATCAACTTGAGGCATACGGATGTTAAGCCTCATGTGCCTGTAATTACACCGGTAACCACACTCTTCAAACCGAAACACAGCGTTGCTGCTTGGCGGCAGAATAAGGCGTGGTGGTAGTACTTCCCCGGACGAGCCCTTCACAAAGAGCTCTACTACTCTTAAAGTTTTTTTTATTTTTTTATTGTATAGACTGTCCTTTGGCTACAATCTCACCTGGTGGTAAGCGACGATGTAGCCGAAGATGGAGCAGAACGGTCTAGAAGACACCTATTCACTCTTGCCTTGAAGATCCCAAATTGTATCGATCAGGAAAAACAGACGACGGCAATGAGTCAGACCTTTTTTGTATGGAGATTCGATAGGCACCTCTACTGGGCATGCTGAGAACTTAGGAGTCTTCATAGTTAGAGGTGTGACGTTACGAAAAACTAAATACGAAAACAAGAGTAGTAGAGCTCTTTGTGTGTGGCTCGTCCGGGGAAGTACTACCACCACGCCTTTTTCTGCCGCCAAGCAGCAACGCTGTGGTTTGAAGAGTGTGGTTGCCGGTGTAATTACAGGCACATGAGGCTTAACATCTGTATGCCTCAAGTTGATGGGCGCAGGCAGTGGCGTAGCTAGATAGACAATGGATAATCGAGCCCCCACCCCCTCTTTCCACATAGCTTGAACTTGTATTTGGCTATAAACCACATCATTAAAAAAATTGTGAGCAGGCTCAAAGTTTTCTAGCTTCGGGAGCTGGCTGACCCTCTTTTTTCAAAGCTTAGGTTAGTGGGCCCCCTGAGCTCCGGAGCCTACGATAGCTACGCCACTGGGCGCAGGGCAGTGCAACTTGGGGCACGTTCCTATCGTGCGTGACTTGCGAGGCAATGCTTCGTTATACATGATGGTTACCACTGAACATCAGATGGGCCATCTGCTTGTTCCATCAGCTAGTTGTATAAAAAAAAACTCAGAGTTGTGACAGATCAGATCGTGCCAGTTTTACGATGGTTTCCTCCACCGTCCGAACGAGCAGACAGTCAGTGTTCTGTAACTGCCAATCAAGCTTCTACCTGGTTCTAAAGCGAACTGTTTTGTCCGAGATACTTGTTATTGTCGTTAATGCCTTGAGTGTGCTGCCACTTGTCGGTTTAGGGCTGTCATGGCACATGTAATGTCATATTGTGACCCGATGAAGAAGCAAAGTAACCGGCACAACTTGCAGAATTAGCAGGTTGAAGTGGCAATGGGCACTGGCAAGGGGCCATCCATAAATTACGTCACACAAATTTCATGATTTTTTGACCCCTCCCCCCGTCCTTGTCACAGCTGGTCAGAAAATTCGAACCTACGTTATTTGAATGACGGTGCCGTTACATACTACTAAACCAACAGTATCCTTACCTCCATAATATTTACTCAGGTTCGTAATTTTGCTATAATAGTAAAACACTTACGTCATATTGGTGGGTTATATTCGCATTTTCGACAAATCGCCGAAACGCAATTACGGACAACCCTAACTCGCGTGATATTAAACCATATAAGTAAACTGGCTTTAAGGTTACTGCCCTCGCACCACACGCCACGACCTTATCTCAACGCAATAAAGTTCACTTTCGCCTGCAAACTGATAATCTGCCACAAAGTGTTACTTACACCTGTGTGTGTTGTATGGAGTCTTATTATGGGGTGGAGTAAGGTTGAGTTTTGTACGTGAACTTCTGTTTCCGTGTTTGAAAGGATTTACTTGTAAGTGCAGTGGGCATTTGCGATTTATGCTCTTGTGAGAAATGATAGCTTTGATATGTTCCTGCACCTATTGGTAGGAGTGGCATGTTAAATTAGTGATAGTAATCTTAATTTCCGTACTATGTAACAGACACTTACAAACCACAGAGACATAAAATCATGCCGTTTTCTCACAGGGGTAGGCAGATACCACTGATTTCCATTAGTAACGTATTCTGTCAGTTATCTGGTTCTCATAGTACAAGCTTTGCTTAGTTTGGGGCTAGGCGGCGCTGTGTAAAGCGTCCGCCAGTATTGACTTATTGCCTGCTGCCGCCCGCTGCTCCGCTCGCGTATTAGAAGTGATATCTAACATTCATAGTGTTTTCCCTTTGGTTCGTAAATTTTTTCGACGGCATATATGCTAATCTAGGTTACGAACTATATTTATTGTAAGTTTTAGTCCAATCGGTTCATTGGTTAGGGCGTGATCGAGTAACAAACATCCAAACATCGTACCTATCGAATTTATATCATAGTTAGAGGTTAGGATTCTGTGCCACGGCCTTCTTAGGTTCTTAGTACGATTTCTATTATTATTGTGTCCTTACACAGAATAATAGAAATACTAAGGACTAGTAGGCAGGATCGCTACCACCGAACTATTAGACAGCCTTCACAGCTCAGTTGGCAGTAGCTCTGCCTTCTGCGCCGTATGCCGTGGATTCGATCCTGCCGACCGAGTACAAACATTTGTGTAATGAACATAAATGTTTGTTCTCTGTCTGGGTGTTATTATATATTATAAGTATGTATTTTATTTTTATACAAAAAAATAAGTATATTATATGTATTATATCAGCTATCTGGTTCCCATATTACAAGCTTTGGCTTAGTTTGGGGCTCGATAGTGCTGTGAGGAAAGTCCACCAATATTTATTTATTTATTATTAGTGCTCTTGAAGTATTTAAACCTGTACCAAATTCAAATTAGCCTAACCAGTGTAATGCCCCAATGGGGCTCATGTCTTGGACTGTTTTGTTAGGTACCTAAGACCTATTTTAACAACATGAAGCAATAAGTAATTGATTATGATAAATTTATACCATACCCATTATTTTTCCAATTCGTGAACGAAACTCATAAATTTATTTGCTATGAGTCAGCGCCGGAAGACATCACTCGGGCGCCCGTTTTCTGGCTAATAGGCTTATATTACAGCTGTCATGGCGTTACTAGGGCTGTCACTGTTTGACAGGCACCGAAATAAGTAAATATACCGGCCAAATAAAGAGGGGAATCAATGATTGCGTTGCTAATCTGATACCTTTTTTCAGCAGATTCCTTGATCAGCATTTAGGCGTATAATATAGGCATAGACATAACATGGGCATAAAATAGAAAATTAAGAACCTTATGAGGATAAAGGCACAGAATAAATAACAGGCCGTGGTGGGTTTGACATTGGAATAGGGGTCGTCCATTAATCACGTGATTTTTTTTTTGGCAAATTTTGAACCCTCTCCCCCCCCTCGTGATATGGTGAGGTTTTCGAAAGAACTTAAAAGAAGAAGATTGATTAGGTATAGGTAGATTACAATGAATACTAGTATTTACAAAATGTACAAAACCCATATTAAACAGTTGAGCTATCTGCAGACCGTTGCAAACGATCTAGAGATAGCTCAACTTTGCCAATCGGAAGCTTTCTCAAGACACTGGCATTGCGTTGCGACGCTGAATGGCAATGCAAAGGTATTTTTTTTTAAATATAACTAGCTGATGGAACAAGATGGCCCACCTGATGTTAAGAGGTAACCATCACCTATAACAAAGCATTGCCTCGTAAGTCACGCACGGTAGGTATGTGCCCTACGATGCACTGCCCTGCGTCCACCAACTTGAGGCATAAAGATGTTAAGCCTCATGTGCCTGTAATTACACCGGCAACCACACTCTACAAACAGAAACACAGCGTTGCTGCTTGGCGCCAGAAAAAGGCGTGGTGGTAGTACATCCCCGGACGAGCTCTTCACAAAGAGCTCTACTACTCTTAATTGAAACTCACTTTTCTACGATAAGACGCCTATTGTATCCAACGGTTTCTGAGGTGTTTATTTCTTTAACACGCTTCCTTATTGTTTATTTGCAGCGTACTACGGCATGGGCCGGGACGGGGGCGGCGGCGGCGCGGCTGCGCAGGCGCAGGCCCAGGCCCAGGCGGCGCTGTTCGGCTTCGGATCCCGCTACCCGCCGTCCTCTACGCTCGGGGTGGCCGCCAATCAGGCCGCATCGCTGGGCCTGCATCCCGCTGCCAGTGAGTATTTGGAGACTGCTTGAAAATTCTGTAAAACTGAAACAGCTTCAAACAGCGTGAGTGATAGTGCTTATACAGGGTGGCCCAAAAAGTAGTGATAAGCGGAATTCCAGAGATAGAGCACCATTTGCGGTAACCGAATCACCCCCATGTATGTTCCGTGATTTTTCATTGTTTTCGAGTTAGGATTTTTTTTCTGTTTTTTAGAATTTTCGACCTAAAACATCTTTCTTAGACAGTTGAAATTTTTACAGATGATGTATTTCTGTTGTCGCTATAACAACAAATACTAAAAGACACAATAAATTAAAACAAATAGATAATGGTAATAAAATAAATAGATAATGGTATGGAACCCTTCGTGCGCGAGTCCGACTCGCACTTGGTTTTATTTTACTTAAAAAGAGGCATCAAACAAACCACTGTTAAGATAATTGTAAAATATTTGAAAAGCAATTTTTTTTTTTTGACTTTTGATTGATTATCTCTTAAGGCGAAGACAAGAGCTAATGTGACTCTCGCTCACACGTTTCGACATGTTGCAAGATATAAAATCACTGATCTTTCTTACTTTATATCTTTCAACATGTCGAAACGTGCGAGCGAGAGTCACATTAGCCCTTGTATTCGCCTACGGTAGGAACCAAGCCGTAAGTTTGTTTGCTGTTCTTCTAGGCTTTGGTCGCGTGGAACTGGCACCTAGAGTCACCAAGCTTTAAGACGTTTCAAAGTGGTCCTTGTGATTTTCTACACTAATATTATAAAGAGGTAAACTTTGTATTTTTGTATGTAACGAATAGGCTCAAAAACTACTGGTCCGATTTCAAAAATTCTTTTACCATTAGAATGCTACATTATCCCTGAGTAACATAGGCTATATTATATTTTCAAAAAAATCAAGGATCCTTACTAAAACTTCAATAATGTAACCCAAGGTGGAAAACAAAAAACCTTACATCGCGTGCGCTGCGAAAACTATTGAAGATAGAACAAAATAATGTACTACGATTTTGTAGAACACGTTATCATCTACAAAAAATGTCGCGACAGCATATGTCTAACTATTATAGTTATGTCACAATAAGTGTTCTTTTATTATAAAAAATTAATTGAAATGCCTCCGCTAGAAAAGGGTCTTTATTTGTACCTTGGTATTAATCCTTATCCAAATAAATCATTTCATAATTAAGACGGTTTCAATACCTATAGATTACTTCTTAAATTTTTCAAATCGGACATTCCATTCAAAAGATATGACGAAATTAAAAATGTTTACGGGTCCACAGGTCACGCGCGGGGTGCGATTTCACTCACTCAAGGAGAAGCGCGTGCAAATGTATGAAATAAGTAGACGCGAGGCTCGAACCCACGGTCTAAGTTTATCCTAAAATGTTCAAAAAATTTATGACCACCCATGCGAAGCTGGGACAGGCCGCTAGTATTGAATAAATACCTTTTGACTTCGCCTTAACTACTGTTATGATAATAGTAAACTTTTTGAGAAGGATAATAAACATTTCCTATGACCATCTTTTCCAGGTGCAGCCTGGTGGTCAATGGCGGCGTCCCACCTCGCGGCCCAGGACTACCTGGCTCGCATCCAGACCGCGGGCCTCCAGGGCTTCCCGCCCATGGGGGAGCCATACTCCACGCTCTCGGCGCTCTCTGCCGCGGGCATGAAGCATCCGCAGAAACCTTCCAAACCTGCACCCAGGAATGAAAGGTAAATAAGGGTTCCTTTTATAGGGGTCGTTTATGAAAGGTAGACAAAGGAGTCATACAAAAGAACGTTCGGAACCAAGCCATAAGTTTTTTGCCTGTTCTTCTAGGATTTGGTCGCGTGGAACTGGCACTATAAAATTATCTGTACTATAAAATTATACATAATACATGTAAAACTAATTTCAACTTAAATACATAAATAAAAAAAAACAAAAAAAATTGCGGGTGATAAAATATACCTATATTAAATTTAGGCACATGTTTTAAATATTAAATATTAACCTAGATTCATATAGTTTTAAGACGTTTCAAAGTGATCCTTGTGTTTTTACTGAATATTTATTCAGTAAAATCACAAGGATCACCTTTTGACTTTGACTCCGACGCTTGGCGGCAGAAAAAGCATGGTGGTAGTACTTCCCCGGATGAGACTTCCACAAAGAACTACTACTACTCTTACATCGCATAAATAAATATAAATAAATATTGGTGGACATTCCACACAGCACTATCTCGCCCCAAACTAAGCTAAAGCTTGTGAACTTGGGAACCAGATAGCTGATATACTACTTATATACTTTTTTTTGTAAATACATACTTATAATATAACACCCAGACAGAGAACAAACATCAATGTTCATCACACAAATGTTTGTGTGATGAACATTGGTGGGGATCGAACCCACGGCCTACGGCACAGAAGGCAGAGCTACTACCAACTGAGATGTGAAGGCTGTCTACAATACACACTCATATCTCTAACTGACCCCTAACTCTACTCGATCAAGACGTAGTGGAGGGTCCGTCCGGGGAAGTACTACCCCCCCCATGCTTTTTCTGCCGCCAAGCAGCGTTGCTGTGTTTCGGTTTGAAGAGTTTAATCTAAATGGATATTTCATGTATGTACACATTGTTTTAAGGTTGTTTTTTTTTTTAGATCCGGTCGCAGTAGTACATCCTCGAGTACCTCCAACAAGGATAAGAGCCCGTCGACCAGTAACGCCAACTCACAGCCGAATCTCAGTGATTGGGGTATGTCAAAAATTCTACCAAACCAACAAAGCCGTAAGTTTGTTGGCTGTTCTTCTAGGCTTTGGTCGCGTGGAACTGGCACCTAGAGTCACCTAGCTTTAGACGTTACAAAGTGATCCTTGTGATTTTATTGAATAAATACCTTTTGACTTTGACTTTACTGAATGTTCGTATCAAAAATCGCAAACAACTCATATCTCTCACAGCTCAGTCTCAGTTGGCAGTAGCTCTGTCTCCTAAGCTGTAGGCCGTGGGTTCGATCCCCACACAGAACAAGCGTTTGTGTGATAAACATAGATGTTTGTTCTCTGTCTGGGTGTTATATATTATAAGTATGTATTTACAAAAAAAGAGAAGTTAAGTTGAGCTATCTGGTTCTTATATTATAAGCTTTGGCTTAGTTAGGGGCTAGACAGTGTTGTGTGGAAAGTCGACCCATATTTACCTTTATTATTATTATGAGCCCTCTGGGCAAAGGCCTCCCCCATTCCTTCCACACGTCGCGATCCTGGGCTATGTTTGTCCAGTCCGTCAGGAAAACATCCAGCTCGTCCCGCCAACTCCGCTTTGGTCTGCCGCGTCGCCTTCTCGCTGGGTCGGGATGCCAATCAGTGGCTATCTTTGCCCACAGCTCTCCTGGCATATGGCTGACATGACGAGCCCAATTCCACTTCAGCTTGGAATATTTACCTATATATTTGTTTATTTTATTTTAAACAAGTTAAACTACCAAAAAAATCGTACAAAACTAATCAAAATCAAAACGGTCTTTATTCAGTACAATCACAAAGATCACTTTGAAACGTCTTATATACTAGGTGAATCTATCGCCAGTTCCTCGCGACCAAAGCCTAGAAGAACGGCCAAGAAACTTACGGCTTGGTTCCTAGCGTTTTTTTGTATGATCCTTTTTACAATTTTATTATGGTAAATACTTAATTATTTAATGTTTGTAATGAGTTAAGGCACAGTTCAGTCCCAAGCTTTTTTGTCATCTATATAATCAGATATGTTATAGTATGCTTTTGTTAGAAGTTTTCTTTTTATTATGTTTTTGAATTTGCTAATCGACAACTGATGAATCTCGCTTGGGACTTTGTTATAGAAGCGTACACATTGTCCTGCAAACGATTTGCTTACTTT
Source organism: Chloroclysta siterata (assembly GCA_932294275.1). Lineage (NCBI taxonomy): Eukaryota > Metazoa > Arthropoda > Insecta > Lepidoptera > Geometridae > Chloroclysta > Chloroclysta siterata. Next base: position 19,629,106 of record OW028596.1, on the reverse strand, counting down.
AGTGAGCTTAGTAGTGGGAACAGCGAGCTTGTCTTTATTTTTAGGTATTTAATATCTTCTCTCTCCTTCCAGCGTCTACCTACGGCTTCCCGAAGACCTCGTCTCCGTCCACCATGCATTCCCAATCGCTGTCTAGTCTGGCGTCTTTGAACAGCCTCGTATCCAGCCCTCATCAGAGCAAGAGCAAGCAACAGCCTCCATCGCAGCCAAGTGAGTTTGGACCTTATTGCTTAACGAATAGAGATGACAGTCTGATATTTAGACTAGGAAAGAGTAACAGTCAGCTACGAGGCAGCCAAGTGAATTTGAACCCTATTGCTTTATGAATAGAGAGGTCTGGCGCGTCTAGACAGCCTGGTCTTTAGACTAGGAAAGACCAATAGTCAGCTACGACTCAGCCATGTGAGTCTGAACCTTATTGCTTAGCGAATAGAGATGGCATGGCGTGTCTAGACATCCTGGTGTGTAGACTAGGAAAGAAGAGGAAGAGTAAAGAGTAAGTTTGAACCTTATTGTATTCAAAATAGTGCCGGCTTTCTGCTTCCGAGCAAATCAAGTCAAGTCTTGACTTAAGACGCAGCCAACCGTCAAACTACTACTAACTCGCACGTTTCAACTAATTTAGAAGATACATATAAGAGCACTGAATCTAATTATTAAAAAAATAAAATAACTATCCTACTAATATTATAAACGCGAAAGTTTGTAAGTATGGATGGATGGATGTTTGTTACTCTTTCACGTAAAAACTACTGAATGGATTTTAATGAAACTTTACAATAATATAGCTTATACATCAGAATAACACATAGGCTACAATTTATAAAGACATTGTGTGAATTGTCCAAAATATGACGATAAGTGTCAAGTAAGTAGGAAAAAGCCTACTATCTGCGAGCTATTCTGGCGTGCGCTGCCGAAACCGCTAGAGTTACACATATGTACTACGCCACGCTAATATTAGCTACTCGAAATAATCCTGCGCAGACGAAGTCGCGGGCACCAGCTAATGTTTGATAGTACAAAGATATCATTTTAATCCAAACAAGTACTTATACTAACCTATCAATTGCGTTACTATAATAATAAATTGTCTACATCTCGTCCCATCATACCAGCAATACGAAAATGAGCCTTATTGTTTCAGGAAAACAATCATCATCATCGTCATCGTCGTCATCGAAAAGCAAGGAGAGGGAGCTAGCGTTACTCAGAGGCGATCTGATGTTAGCTCAAGCGGCAGCGCATGGGGCTTACCACGCAGCCGTCGCTCATGCTGCTAAGGGAAAGGTAACCTTATCTTGTATGCAATAAGCTCTAATGTCAAATGCAATGGCATTGGCAGCCTACACAGCTCAGTTGGCAGCTCTGCCTTCTGGCTCCGAAGAAAGTACAACCACCATGCCTATGTCTACACCAGGCGTAGCTACTCAACTAAAAGATATCCTAGGAACTCCCAGTACCCCAAGGAACCATCCAAAAATTACATGACAACATGATGAAACAGTAATATAATAGGTATAAAACACAAAACAATTGAAACAAACGACTCTTTTAAAATCAATTAAATAACAAACAAATTTTAGGGTCATTTAACTGTATACCTTTGGAACATATCTATTGAATATTATAAGGCACCTAATAATAGTGCTGTATGCTACAGCAGCAAAAAGGTCCCGGCTCAGCATTACGCTTCTCTATCCGAAGACAGGTCAGCGCTGTTATTCTGCCGATACCTTGGTCCAGTCACTGAACCCCATAAATTAAGGCGAAGACAAGAGCTAATGTGACTCTCGCTCGCACGTTTCGACATGTTGAAAGATATAAAATCACTAAACTCATTTTCGAAAAATCGCAATCATCAATTTGTGTGCAATCGAAGAGATCGCTACTTGCGATAAGACCGCCGATTGTAGGACAAACCTAATGTACATTTACGTTTATAACTTTCTCTATTCTGTCCTCAATAAAGTTATTATTATTATTATTATTATTATTATTATTATTAATCACATTGCACACAGTTTAGTAAAAATTTCATTTTAATCGATACATGTTTTCCTACTCAAAAGTTTGCTTTACTAGTTTTCGTACATAAGCAAACTTTTAAGTAGGTATTGTATCGAACAAAATGAAATTTTTACTAAAATGTGTGCAATGTGATTGCACACAAAATGGTTGATTGCGATTTTTCGAAAATGAGTTTAGTGATTTTATATCTTTCAACATGTCGAAACGTGCGAGCGAGAAGTTGTTTGATAGTTGTCAGCCCCTTAACTAATTATTGACTAATTTATTGTTATTTATTTCAGAACATCCAAAACATGTCTTCCCTATACCCTTTCGGCATGCCAGGCTCTGACAAAGACAGGCACGGCGGGATAGACGCATTGACGGGATTACCACACACTATTCTTAGGTAAACTATCCTATCTTAAGTTTTGATTAGTTTTATAGTGTTTACTACACTTATAGCTGATTTCAACATGCTCTGTTAGTTACTAATAAAGGATTAAAAGGCCGTTAATTCTAACCTTAGATGTAAAACGTGTACATTTTGACATATTTAACGGCCCTTTAATCCTTTGTTAATCTAAGACAGCATAGAGAAATCAGAGCTTAAGGAAATGACAAATAATTCTTATATTGTCCCTAAAGGTATTATATGAAGGTCGTGGGTTCAAATCCCCCTCGGTTAATAACTTTTGGGACAAATGTAATATTTGGCCTATAATCGTACCGCTGACAACCCTATATGCTCAATAAATCGATAATAGAACCGTTTTCCCCCCGAAGGGTAAAAAACGGATATTTAGGTTTCAGCCGAAGCTTGAACCACATTTGAGATTACCCTCCCAATATTCGTCAAATATATCTGCTATCTCTTTCTTTCTTAGGGTATATTACTGGTATCTCTTTCTATACCTATCCTTGTCTCGCCCTCTTATGCAGCGCACGGCGGCCATTGCTTCAGTACCTTGAGCCGGCAAGGCCCTTAAGGTGTGGTTCAAGCTTCGGCTGAAACCTAAATATCCGTTTTTTACCCTTCGGGGGGAAAACGGTTCTATTTAGGTGTTCGAGCCTTCGCTTGAACCACATTTGAGACGTGTTTACTATCTGCCGGCGCTGCCTATAAAAGCGTACTGTGAGATTATCTGAGGAGACTAATTAGATAAGGTAGGTATTATCTGCTTATTTATTGGTAAGAATAAATCGATTGTCTACTCAACAACAATATAAGTTATAATATCAATAACCCAAATTAAGCTGCCAACAAAACGCAAAGTTTGATAAAAAAAAAAAAAAAAAATGTTTTTAACAAAAATAGACATTAACTAATTTCCTCGAAACCCAAATCACAAACATAGGTAAGAAGCTTGTATTAAGCACGTTAGAGTTCGACCTTGGAGAAACTTAGCTCCTTGGAAAGTGTTGCAAAAAAAGTGTTTATTTTTAATCTCCAATTTCCTCTGTAAAATTTTATCAATTTTATGTTGACCATTGGTCTAGTTAAGTGAGGCCACGGCTACTCTTAAGCTGACAGCCGATGCTAAGATGCATGCATCTTTGAATAAAGTTCTAAACCAGCCAGCGATAACCGTACGAGACGCATGTTTTGCAAAGTTGTAAAAATTTGCTTATGTAGACCACGGGAATAGCGTCGATCTCTTGAAACCGTTATTAGTTTCCTGACCCAAAGTAACTCTTAAAACTCTGAACCGAAGTAACAGGTCAATCTGTCCGAGGTCCCTAATGACTTTTTCAAAATCCAGTTAGACTGTCCTTACGTGTGAGAATTGGTTTTGGATCCCAACTTAAGGTAAAAGAACATTTCGTCACTATTGTCATATATAATCATAAGCTCCGTTTTTGATGCTGAGTAGGATCAAATCATGAACCCTTCTTTCTGTTGTAAGAAAAAGAATGCAAGTGTGCGTATACACTGCCTAAAAATGCTATCTTCATTAATAGTCAAGAGTTCTGTTGCTCGAAGCGGATCGCTGAAGTTTGCTACAACTGATTTATGTAAGGCTATAATTACGGAAGCTAGCTTTACATATGTGTAAAGGTAGCATAGGTACTTGGCCAATCCTCGTGGCTCTGGGCTATCTGCTTAAATATTTTTGATAAAGCCCATCGGTACATTGATTCCAAACCAGTTTGATGGTTTTCAAGGTGGATTTCCTTTAAGAAGATTTTAGTAATCTCATTTCGAAATCAGACCAAGCCCTTGACTTGATTTACCCAGCCTGAACCACCATGAACACTTATTTTAGAAAGGTGGAAATTTTACACTCAGTTCGGTTATGTTCTTGTAAAGATCCTGGATCATAAACCAACGCTTTTCCGCTTGTTGTTGGGGATCTGGTTTTCAAAAGGATTTGTTCCACAGCGGGGCAATGATGAGGGTCCATCCCTTGAAAATTTCTAAGCGACTTTGAACGCGCAGAATTAGTGCAGTAGGAGGAAAAATCATGCCAGTTTGTATTGCCATTTCTTTCTGAAAGTCTGAACTGACTTTGAGGGGTCGGTTACATATTCGCTTACATAATGTGATACAACTGCAGATCTTTTCGTAGCAAAGAGATCTATTTGAGACGTGCTGAACTTCTCGAAAAGCGTGGATACAATAGGCCTGCGATGCCATTCTGACAGGGCTTTTTCTCGTGATAAGCTGTCTGCTAAACCGTTGTAGATTGTGTCGGGCGACTAGATGACACTGACAATTCTCGCAGTATAAAAGTATTTTACTTGTCGCTCTCAGTAATGCCACTGATTTCGTTCCAACTTGTTTGTTGATGTAGGTACGCCACAATTGTGCGGTTATGGGACTATTTTACAGTTTTTTCCAAGAACTTCGTGACCTTGAAGAATTTAGAAGACAACTCAAAGCTAGATTCAAGATATTTTTTCGCAGAAATAAGTGTTACATAAGTTGATATTATGAAGGCACTGCACTTTACCCTTTTCGGGAATCGCAAAATGTATATACTAGCTCTTTCTTGTTGCTGTGTTAGTCTTTCTGGACCAGTGTCCATTTGTTCCAAAAGTGACGGCTGTTTGCCATAGCACCTCACGCCGGTAGCATTGACGGTAACGAAGGTCGACAGATTGTTTAAATGAATGGGTGCTCTGTGGGCGTTCTTCAGCCAACCGCTAGTACCGCATGTGCTGCTTTAAGGTAAGTATTTCTGATGATATTTCTGAGCTGCTGAAAAGCAAGCACACTGTAAGGTCCGGCAACGGAGTCTCCCTAATGGTACTTCCAACGATGCAAAGTTCAGTTTGTCCAGAATCACTTTCGCATCCATCCAACTCCATCGTGTTGTATTTAGAAGATCCTGATAATAATGCACCTCTTAATTGGAGAGAGAGAAAATTGGAGAACCTCAGTTTCCGACAAGCACGACCTCCGATCATCCCCAAATATTCCAGCTCAGTTGCCACAACTGCTGGTGTTTTTGAGTAATTTATTTGTGCTAGATCCGTCATGAATTCTATGGCCTATGCAAAAATTATGACATAAAAGTAGCTTTTGTATCAGTTGTTGTGCGACCCAATTTGTCACCGTCGCGAATGCTGAACGAGCGCTGATCCAACCGAATGATAGATACTTTATTTCGTAAGTAGTCCTTGATACGCGAGCCAGAGAAACCGACAGTGGTTATGCATTATAGGTAAGTGAAAATAAGCCAGCATGATGTCTATTTATATCATTATAATCTGCTTTTCAAAAATTCGAGAAAATTTGCTGCAGATTATGTACAATTCAAAATTTTAGGTTGAAAACCAAATCGCTCAGACGTTTTAGACATGAATATGGGACGATTTTCTCTAATGGTTTTCTTTCTCAAAAACAGACTAGAGAGGAAACCCGTCTGCTGAACTGTTTCTTTGATAGCTTTGGTACTCAATATATTTATTGCTTACACATGGTTTAGTTTAGGTACATACATAGTTGTTGGGTGTTAGTAAGTATCACATGGACCCTGCATAGGGTATGGTTCATAGGTATAGTCTTGCTTAATAAATACCGTTTAAGTTATCTAGGTAAGTCTGTTTAGTCGTTGTAGGCACATTAAAAATGGATTCTATGAGAGTATTTCGTTTGAAAACTTAAACATGCCTGAATTCTGAATAGGCTCTTGCCTTGCAAGAGGTGGTATTTTGGAACGGGTTTCCATTTATAGTTTTTAAGATGTTTGTTTGTGGGAGCCTTTTTCCATTTGTTTCTGTACAATGCCAGGCCTTCCGCCTTGAGGTGATCATTTTCGGCCCCCCCTCCTTTTTTCCCTTTGAGGTGGAATTGGCCTAGTAATAGTTAGATCGTTTCGTATTTCTATAATCGCAGTTTCAACACTGCAAATTTTGGCGAAAGTTGTTCCTGCCTTTGATTAACTTACGGCCTTGATGAGCAGGAGAAATATATCTAACAAAGGGATACCCTTGTTTTTAAATTGCTTCTGCGGAGGCTTTTCCCGCAAAAAGATAGGTCTCGGAAGGATAGGTGTCGTGTAATTTATTGAGGTTTTCAAAAAGCTTTTCGCCGTTGCAATACTTCTTCCCGACGATTACATACGTATTCACAAGACACGTGCATCGGAAGTTTTACGGGTTAGACTTTGCGGCCACAAAATATTTCCCAAAACGACAAGAAAGTGGGGCCTTTCTTCTTCATTTCTTTTGGTATACTGTTCAAAACATTTTGGATGATTATTCTTTATTTATTTTTTAATAATCATCCGTTGATGATTGCTCCCAGGACAAGGTCAAATCGTCAAGTATGACTGAGGATTTCCAATCGGAGACAACGCCCACCAAAAGGTTGTGCGACTTTAGGGTGCTGAAGGCAGGAGTGGCCAGAAACTGATATTGTGTTTCAGCAGACTGAAAATTAATTACGCCACTTGGGATCACGAAATTTCTGGCATTTTATGCCGTGTTCCTATACTGTCGGGTCAGCTTTTTAAAATTTTTGGTTCTTGTGCTAAAAGAAGAGTTTGCATGACATCAAACGTCGGTTCGTTATCCGAATCCGTCAATTATAGCTCAAAGCTCGGCGTTTGAGTGCAATGAAGTGTTGTTCGCTTCCGAAATGGTGCTATCGGGATGGGGCTCCAACGTCAGTTCGTCTTCAGCCTTAGAAGGAGATTCGTCCCTGTTAAGATGAGGGTCTATCTGGCTTTGCAGAAATTTGTATAATATTATCTTTTCCATTCTACCCCAATTGTAGTTTTAACATCGCCTGTTGATTTAGCACGGAGGCTAGCAAACGTTTTTCCTTTTATCGCCTCATACTGCTTGAAGAGTTTAGGCTTGAGGAAAGCTACTGATGACGGGCCGTGAATGTTCTCCATGACGCAATGATGAGATTATATGAGGGCTCTGCATAGCGGCCCTATCTGTAACTGCGCTCCGACATGAAGTTCGTTGCGGGGCTAAACGCCAGATATGCCGTAGGTATTGTGAACCTAAGTTTTACATCAACTGCAGGAGGCACTTGGTTACTTCCGAATAGCTCGGGAAAGGTATAGATATACACTTGCCAACCCCATAGCACCCCAACCTTTGATAGTACTTTATGCTACCGATTACAAGACTGCAAGGCAATACTTACACCAAAACTGAGTTTTTCTAAAAAGTGGCAAATGCCATACTTCATATCTAGGGCCAGAGTCAATCCCACCATTAGGGTAGTTCCTGTTCAGAGTCGCAACAATTGCTTTGAATTGAACTTTTACTTCCGGACATACAGATGCGAGATTCGGCATCTCCAAACCAATTGAACAAACCCATGGCAGTTGTAATCTGGGGAGTTATACTACCCTGAGCTTAAAGTAAATGACGTCTCATTTATTATTCAGCTGAGAAGACACTCAAATGTTGAGACTACCATGCGTCGACTCAATCTAGTTGGACTGGTGGAATGTCGCCTCAATTCAGACGACATGGTGGCGGTGCGTCGTCTCATCAGGACGAAATTACGGCAGCGTGTCGTCTCATCCAGACGACGACATAGCGGCGGCTGGTGCGTCGCCTTAATATACGCGTCGTCTCGATCAGAAGACGAGATGACTTGATAGCGTCGTCTCATAAGTCTTGTCGGAATGAATAGCATGTCTCGACTTGTCGTCGCTGGGTCCTGAGACGCCGAGCGGAAAATATCGTCACTGGGCCCAAGGGCGCCGAGTGGTATTGTTGATATGAGGATACAAAATGTAGCCTCAAGTCGGTAAGACTTCTTGATGTCATCACTTTGAAATTAACATTTTTCACTCCTATTACTTAGGTGTGTTCACTAGACGAATATTGAAAGCGTACTGAAGCAATGGCCGCCGTGCGCTGCATAAGAGGGCGAGACAAGGATAGGTATAGAAAGAGATACCAGTAATATACCCTAAGAAAGAAAGAGATAGCAGATATATTTGACGAATATTGGGAGGGTAATCTCAAATGTGGTTCAAGCGAAGGCTCGAACACCTAAATGATAATCTTGAGTTAGCACAAACAATGAGATCTAAGAGGTTATCTAAAAATATTGCCCTGAACTACCCTCAAATTTTTCTCATGCAATTTCTTAAGTGATTTTTTTTCTGTCAGTGCTGCTTTGGAAGGAGGGTAAGTTAAGGGTTCTTATTCAACCTTTCCTATCCTAATTCCTATTAATATTTAAATAAGAAAGTGTGGATTCGTCGCCCTACACTGAAACAGAAAGAAACTGAGGGCTTGTCCGGGGAAGTACTACCACCACGCCTTTTTCTGCCGCCAAGCAGCAACGCTGTGTTTCGGTTTGAAGAATGTGGTTGCCGGTGTAATTACAGGCACAAGAGGCTTAACATCTGTTTGCCTCAAGTTGATGGACGCAGGGCAGTGCATCGTAGGGCACGTCCCTATTGTGCGTGGCTTACGGGGCAATGCTTTGTTATAGGTGATGGTTACCACTTAACATCAGGTGGGCCATCTGCTTGTTTCATCAGCTAGTAGTATAAAAAAAATACAAAAAAAATGTGGTATTTTGTGTTCACAGTGACCCGGCTTCAGTTTTGGGCGGAGTTAGACTACCTCCCGACACTGAAATCATAAAGTACACCTCCGCGTTGGCGGGGCCAAAGGTAAATTAACAATAAAACATATATTAACGTTACCTTACTTAGTCAAAAGGTATTTATTCAGTTGGATCACAAGGATCACTTTGAATCGTCTTAAAGCTAGGTGCCAATTCCACACGACCAAAGCCTAGAAGAACTAAGCCACGCTGGTACAGAAGGCGACATATCAAGCTTTACGCTGCTCGTTTATTTATTTACATTCCCCTAGTTCAGGGATGGCGAACCAGTGGCACTTGCCATCAATGGCACGCGGTATTATATTTAGGGCACGCCACGGATCAAAACATTTTGCATTTTTAGTTCAAACTATCCGCTACTTCACCCGCCCGGTCAGTGTAAAAAGTGGGGCACTGGGAATTTATGTTGAAATTATTATAATAATCATTAAAATTATTATATTCTGATTGAAATTATTTTAGGGCACGTCGCCGCCGTCGACAGCCTCATAATATTTTATTTTTAAAAATGGCACTTTATTTAAAGTATTTTCGTCACCATTGCTCTAGCTAGTTTATAAGCGGTTTCAAATTGATAGGTGCCTTTGATTTGAGTTTGCAACAGATGGCCCTGTATTCAATTAAATATCTTATAACATGTTTAATTACAGGTACCACCCGGATCAACGAATAGAGGCAGAAAAAAGACTATATCGCTCGACCCGCCCCAAGTTTCCGTACATCCGAGCGGCGCGGACGGACGCGGCACCCCACTGCCTAGCAAGCGGCAGAAAGTGGTGAGAAATGTACTGTAGCCTTTTTTTTAATACAACTAGCTGATGGAATAAGCAGATGGCATGTTAAGTGGTAACCATCACCTATAACAGGGATGGCGAACCAAAGGCACTCGTCCCAATGATGGCACGCGACACAATATTCGCTACTTGGCTTGCCCCTGCCCAATCCGATCAGAAACTACTTGGCTAAATCGCTCCCCGGGCTGCGGCGTCTCTAGGAACACTGGATGAAATTTCGTTGAAATTATTTGAGGGCGTGTCTATGGTTCATTATTATTTTCTTAGAAAAGATGGCACGTTGTATCAATAAGGTTCGCCACCCCTGACATATAACAAAGCATTGCCTCGCAAGTCACGCTCAATAGGAACGTGCCCTACGATGCACTGCCCTGCGTCCATCAACTTAAGGAATACAGATGTTAAGCCTCATGTGCCTGTAATTACACCGGCAACCACACTCTTCAAACCGAAACACAGCGTTGCTGCTTGGCGGCAGAAAAAGGCGTGGTGGTAGTACTTCCCCGGACGAGCCACACACAAAGAGCTCTACTACTCTTAAAACCTTCACCGTTTTCTGTCGTTGTTCCAGCACCAGGACGAGTACGGAGCCAGATCTGCGGTGGAAGTGATCCGGTTGCCGAACAAGCCGGACCGACCGGCGAGCGTCGCTGGGACGCCGCCTCCAAATCTTGCAGATTATGCTGGTATGTTATGTTACTGGATTTTACTAGAAGAATTATACAAGGTGTTCCATAAATTGTGTATATAAATTGTGTATATAAGGTAAAGTACTTTACCGCCCAAGGGCGTTAAAGTGATTTGAATTTGGAATGTGCTTATTGAGTAAAAGTTCCAATCACCAAAGAGATCACGAACACTGTATGAACAAGCAGGCTTTATGATTAAAAAAAAAGCGCCTGAACTAAATAAAAATAAACAAAAACACGTGAAACGCGCATTCCACCTTTGTTCATAATTGTTTACTCAAATTCAGATTTTACTTAGTTTTATGAAAATAAATAAAATTACAATAAATACATGATTATGACTACTTGACTATGTGACAATGTGACAATGTGACTATGTGACTATGTGACTATGTGACTCCGTGACTCCGTGACTATATGACTTTGTGACTTTGTGACTTTGTGACTTTGTGACTTTGTGACTTTGTGACTTTGTGACTTTGTGACTTCGTGACTTCGTGACTTCGTGAATTTGTGACTGATGAATGTTTATGATTATTCATAAGTTGCAATAAGTTATTTTCTCATAGAGGGTGATAAAAAGTAGAGTGTCCACCTCGGGAGCAACACTATTTTAAGCTCGAGTGAAGTACTTTGAATCCCTCGCTACGCTTAGGATTCTACTTTAGAATCCCTCGCTACGCTCGGGATTCTACTCTAGAATCCTTCGCTCCGCTCTGGATTCAAAAAACACTCTCGCCATAAAAATAGTTGTTTGCTCCCTTGGTAAACAATCTACTATTACCACACTGTTTCGAAAGAAACTACATACACAGAAGAAGATGAAGATTAGAAGACAAGAAATAGATTTATGTCTATAGATCGATAAAGATTCGATTAAAACTACATTCTCATAAAGATTAAAAAGGTGTAAGGTATGAATTTAATTATATTGTTATACATATAACACCCAGACAGAGAACAAACATCTATGTTCATCACACAAATGTTTGTTCTCGGTGGGGATCGAACCCACGGCCTACGGCACAGAAGGCAGAGCTACTACCAACTGAGCTATGAAGGCTGTCCAATATTTATTTTAAGAGTAGTAGAGCTCTTTGTGAAGGGCTCAGGGCAGCAACGCTGTGTTTCGGTTTGAAGAGTGTGGTTGCCAGTGTAATTACAGGCACATGAGGCTTAACATCTGTATGCCTCAAGTTGATGGACGCAGGGCAGTGCATCGTAGGGCACGTTCCTATCGTGCGTGACTTAGGAGGCAATGCTTTGTTATAGGTGATGGTTACCACTTAACATCAGGTGGGCCATCTGCTTGTTCCATCAACTAGTTGTATAAAAAAAAAAAAAAATATCTTTTATTTGACAGCCTTCACAGCTCAGTTGGTAGTAGCTCTGCCTTCTGCGCCGTAGGCCGTGGGTTCGATCCCCACACAGAACAAACATTTGTGTGATGAACATAGATGTTTGTTCTCTGTCTGGGTGTTATATAATAATATAAGTATGGATTTACAAAAAAAATGTATATATGTATTATATCAGCTATCTATAGTTCCCATATTACAAGCTTTGGCGTAGTTTGGGACTAGATAGTGCTGTGTGGAAAGTCTACCAATTTTTTTTTTTTTTTTTATAATTTATGGTATTCATACAATACTTATATAATAATATTTACTTCGGCAGGTATATCCCGGGAGCTCCTGCAGACGATAGCTAGTCAGAGCGGCGTTAGTTTGGCGGCGCTGGAGCGACAGTTGGCCGGTTCCGCGACGGGAAGAAGTAAAGGTATTTTAATTCGATAACAATTGTTCCTAAAATAAATATAATATAAAGTTTAATATCCTACTAATATTATAAACGCGAAAGTTTGTAAGTATGGATGGATGGATGTTTGTTACTCTTTCACGTAAAAACTATGTAATGGATTTTAATGAAACTTTACAATAATATAGCTTATACATCAGAATAACACAGGCTACGATTTATAAAGATATTGTGTGACTGATCCTGCGCAGACGAAGTCGCGGGCACCAGTTTGTAGTCAATAAAATAATACACAGAAACGATGAAATCAACATAAGTTTGATTACTTATGTTAATTTCTACGTTTAAGTGTTTTATTTTTATTATACATAAATCATCCTAATTAATAACTTAATAACTATATTTTAAAACTTATTACAGATTCCGGTATGAACCTATCGAAGTCGAACGCCAGTTCTGAAGAGAGTCCACTTGATCTCGGCTTGAAGAACGACGATGACGCGCCTCTGAACCTCTCTCTCAAGCCTACGCCACGTAAGTTATCTGTCTTTTTCGCTCTTAATTTATTATTGAATGAATGAATGAATTAAGCTGCTTTATTGTACACCTTACAAACGAACAAAATAGTAAACAAATAATAACAACTATAGTTATGTACAATGGGTGGTTTTTTTATTTTATTTTTTATTTATTTATCATCATTATTATTCTTACTCTATCTTTACGGGCTAATATAAGGTAGCGTAATTTCATTAACTCTTTTTTTATAATTAATAGTAGATTGTTTACCAAGGGAGCAAACAACTATTTTTATGGCGAGAGTGTTTTTTGAATCCAGAGCGGAGCGAAGGATTCTTTAAAGTAGAATCCTAAGCGTAGCGAGGGATTCAAAGTACTTCACTCGAGCTTAAAATAGTGTTGCTCCCGAGGTGGACACTCTACTTTTTATCACCCTCTATGAGAAAATAACTTAGTGCAACTTATGAATAATCATAATCATAGTCACAAATTCACGAAGTCACGAAGTCACGAAGTCACGAAGTCACGAAGTCACGAAGTCACAAAGTCATAAAGTCACAAAGTCACAAAGTCACAAAGTCACAAAGTCACAAAGTCACAAAGTCACAAAGTCACAAAGTCACAAAGTCACAAAGTCACAAAGTCACAAAGTCACAAAGTCACAAAGTCACAAAGTCACAAAGTCACAAAGTCACAAAGTCACAAAGTCACAAAGTCACAAAGTCACAAAGTCACAAAGTCACAAAGTCACAAAGCCACAAAGCCACAAAGCCACAAAGCCACAAAGCCACAAAGCCACAAAGCCACAAAGCCACAAAGCCACAAAGCCACAAAGCCACAAAGTCACAAAGTCACAAAGACACAAAGTCACAAAGTCACAAAGTCACAAAGTCACAAAGACACAAAGTCACAAAGTCACGGAGTCACGGAGTCACATAGTCACATAGTCACATAGTCACATAGTCACATTGTCACAATGTCACATAATCTCATAGTCATAATCATGTATTTATTGTTATTCTATTTATTTTCATAAAACTAAGTCAAATCTGAATTTGAGTAAACAATTATGAACAAAGGTGGAATGCGCGTTTCACGTGTTTTTGTTTATTTTTATTTAGTTCAGGCGCTTTTTTTTTAATCATAAAGCCTGCTTGTTCATACAGTGTTCGTGATCTCTTTGGTGATTGGAACTTTTACTCAATAAGCACATTCCAAATTCAAATCACATTACCGCCCTTGGGATCAAAGTGCTATTTTGCTACCTGTTTTCGAAGAGCAAACTATCTATTTTCGAATTGATGTGATAAAAATCTAATTTAACCTCTTGTAAGCTGGGATTCTAGGCACAATAGAAAATGTATTGTGACTCGCGTGGATCTACGTTCCGGCACGAGGTTAGGATTTATTTTATTTATCGTTTATTGCACAAAGCATCAGAATTCTACCAAAATTACCAGAAAAGCATTTTCTGCCAGAAAGATTCAGACAGCCAGGCCTATGAAGCGGCTGCGTGCGGAAAAAATAAACTCTAGTGGAAAAGAATCTATAGCATTCCAGGCTAGGTATAAAACGAGGCTGCAGTATATGTTTTGATAGAAAAAATCAAAGAACTCAATAAAGGTAAAAGACAATATAATGTTTATTTACAAAAAAAAGAACATGTAGAGCCATACATTAAATTTGCCAAATGTAAAAAGATCTTCATAAAGTAATTTATTTTCTAAAAGAACAGAGTTCACTTCCAGAGAATAATACATTTACAGAAAATGTGTACACAAGTGTACTGGTTTGAGTCCAGTGGAATAACAGTGATATACTCGTAAAAAAAACTAAATAATTAATATAACTAGTTGACAGTACGGTTGCTTACTGTATGGCAATGTTATTTTAAAAATTAAATGTTTGTTTCACAGCGGCTGGTCAAGCATCGGATGCGTTGTCTCGACTCACATCATTGAGCAGTTCTCTCAATGCGTCCTCACAAAACGACCGAACGTGTAAGTTGTATTAAAGACTAGTCTCACAGCTCTGTCTCGAATTTAGTGATACAGTTAAGAGTAGTAGAGCTCTTTGTGTGCGGCTCGTCCGATGAAGTACTACCACCGTTTATCTCTGCCACCAAGCAGCGTTGCTGTGATTTCGTTAGAAGGGTGTGGTTACCGGCGAAATTGGAGGCACATGAGGATTTACTGTATGCCTCAAGATGATGCACGCAGGGCAGTGCATCGTACGGCACGTTCATATCGTGCGGGGTAATGCTTAGTTATAGGTGATGGTTACCACTTAACATCAGGTGGGCCATCAGCAAGAAGCATAAATATAAGATCAAGCTGAACAAAGCTAAAACAAAATGTAGAAAGAGTAGAACCTCTATGTTCATCACACAAATATTTGTTCTCGGTGGGGATCGAACCCACGGCCTACGGCGCAGAAGGCAGAGTCACTACTATAGAAATTCAGTGAAAGTCCGTAATCAAGATAGATATAACGTATAATAAAGAACATGGAAGTTTTACATTTTAACTCTAATCTATGCGCAACACACACGAAATCCGCCATGACACCCGGCTAGTACAGATGAGCGAGTGAAGCCCGCTTTGATAAATTCTCAGTTCAATCATACTTCACAGAGTATCTCTAATCATAAAGATTTAATATAGTCCCAAAAGTTATTACCCGAGTGGGATTTGAACCCACGACCTTCCCCTTGATACGGGGCCGCGCTAACCAACTGCGCCATCGGATTCTAATCACACTCGACGAATAACTCGCAGGGACATGCTACTACGGTACTTATGCGACCGTGGTCCCATCTACAGGTCTGATTTTCCTTAAGTGTAGGTAAACACTATAAAAACAAATAAAAATATCTCTAATCATATTCCAATAACTACCTGAGCTGTGAAGGCTGCGAAGTTTAGAGCTAGATAGTGCTGTGTAGAATGTCCACAAATATATATTTATCTTATTCTAGCTCGTCGCAAGCCAGGTGGAAGGCCGCGTCGAGTTGCGCCGGAGTTGAACGCTACCGTCGCTGATTCGCCGCGTCCTCGCTCCAGCGGCAGCGAAGATAGTGAATGTAAGTTATCAGAAACAAAAGCAGCTGCACGACTTTGATACATAGCCTTACATAGCTGATACATAGCCACGCCTTTTTCTGCCGCCAAGCAGCGTTGCTGTGTTTCGGTTTGAAGAGTGTGGTTTCCGGTGTAATTACAGGCACATGAGGCTTAGAATCTGTATGCCTCAAGTTGATGGACGCAGGGCAGTGCATCGTAGGGCACTTTCCTATCGTGCGTGACTTACGAGGCAATGCTTTGTTATAGGTGATGGTTACCACTTAACATCAGGTGGGCCATCTGCTTGTTTCATCAACTAGTTGTATAAAAAAAAAAAAAAAAGCATAGACACGGTAGATATCCCCAGGAAGGCCATCATTCGACTCCGGACCCGAATTGGCCGCTGTAGAGAAATCCTGCGCAAATTGGTAATAAAGAGGCTGCGATTGCGGATCTCCAATACAGTCCATAGCATAGACATGGGCGTTTTAGTTTTTTCCCGCAAACGATTATCTAACCGATATACAGTTTGCATATCGATATAGAAAACGGTTTTCTGATATCGATATCAGTCGTATGGGTTGCAAACGTTAACATAATATTTAGTTATGGCAAACTAACAACGAAACGACAAACGCAAACTATTTGGCTATGGTTACGTCATATTCGCTTCATCTCTTTTTGACCAGTAAAACAATTCATTCTTAGAAAGGGAGGTAGCGAATATCAACTGGTGTTTGTTTCATATCGTTTGGTTTGTGAAGTTTTCGTTTTGTTCGTGTCTTTATTACGTAACAGTTGAGGTTTTGAATAGTTTTTATGATATCGGATATGTTGATATGAATATCGATATGGTATGATATCTAACCCATATCCGATATAAGTTACGTTTTGATATATCCGACTCATGTCTACCATAGCATCTTCGTCATGTCGATTGCGATTTTTCGTAAATGAGTTTAGTGATTTTATATCCTTCAACACGTCGAAACGTGCGAGCGAGAGGTACATTAGCTCTTGTCATCGCCTTAAATTGTATTAAACTTCCAGTTAAAATAATTAAATAATCTGTTCTAGCGGTATCAGCGTGGCCGTCACGGGAAGGTCGACCACGGAATCTTGGACGTGGAGTTAGTAAACCTAAGAAGAACACTGTAGCGTCTCTGTTGGCACAGAGCAGAGCCCTAGGGCTCCGGCCGGCTTTGGCGCAGCAGCTGTTAGGAGAGGCTGATTTGGTGAGTTCAATATTCAGTTTTAGTAGTAAAGCTTTTTGTGATGAGATGATTTCTGTTGGCGCTATAACAACAAATACTTAAAAACAGAATAAAATAAATATTAAAGGGCTCCCATACAACAAACGTGATTTTTTGCTCGTTTTTGCTCGATATTTATAACGGCAACAGGTAGACGCTTGAAATATTCATAGAATATTTAGATATACATGGAACATCATTATTTTTATTTTTTTATTATTCTTTATTATGTCGAAATATGATATTATTGTTATATTTAGGTTTGGTTTAGGTTGAATATTCACTTTTAAAATAAATAATTAAATTAAAATTAATATTTTAGGGGGGCTCCCATGCACCAGATATTTGGTTTAAGTTGAATATTCACTTTTAAAATAAATAATTAAATTAAAATTAATATTTAAGGGGGGCTCCCATGCACAAGATATGATTTTTGTTGTTTTTATAGATAATGGTACTGATTCCCTTCGTGCGCGAGTCCGACTCGCACTTGGCCGGTTTTTTAATATTATCGTCTTGTTTACAGGAAAAGCTAAAGTCAGTGTTAGGTGAGGCGGCCAGCACTAACTCCGAGTACTCGTCCGATAGCTGTCCGTCAGATTCCGACGTCAGCGAGGATAGACGGGACCTGGACGTTCAGCTGCGGCTGCCTCTTGCGCTGGGTAAGGCACATCATCATCCAGGCAGCCCTAGGACCTAACTATTATACTACTACTAACTGCACCCCAAGTATGAGCTGTGTTTACCATATTTGGTTTTTCGTTTTTGTTCCGTGTTCATTGCGGGTTTTGTATGAAGACGCGATAGAGATACCGAAACCAAATATGGTAAACACAACTTTTCACAACAAAAATTTTTGCTCCAGTCTTATTGATTACCTATTATATTAGACTACCCATTTTTTTATACAACTAGCTGACGGAACAAGCAGATGGCCCACCTGATGTTTAGTGGTAACCATCACCTATAACAAAGCATTACCTCGTAAGTCACGTACGTTAGCAACGTGCCCTACGATGCACTGCCCTGAGTCCATCAACTTGAGGCATACAGGCTGGATGGAGAGAGCTCAGAATCGTTCTTCCTGGAAATGTATAGGGGGGGGGGGGGGCAAATGTCCAGCAATGGACTTCTACAGGCTTATGATGACGATGACTAACAAGATAAAAAGAAATGGTAAGAAGAGTAGTAGAGCTCTTTGTGTGTGGCTCGTCCGGGGAAGTACTACCACCACGCCTTTTTCTGCCGCCAAGCAGCAACGCTGTGTTTCGGTTAGAAGAGTGTGGTTGCCGGTGCAATTACAGGCACATGGGGCATAACATCTGTATGCCTCAAGTAGATGGACGCAGGGCAGTGCATCGTAGGGCACGTTCATATCGTGCGTGACTTACGAGGCAATGCTTTGTTATAGGTGATGGTTAACACTTAACAGCAGGTGGGCCATGTGCTTGTTCCATCAGCTAGTAGTATAAAAAAAACTACAATATAACTTTTTTTTGACAGGTTGGAAGCGAGTGACAGTGATAAGGGGTCTGTCAAGAAACTGTAACATAAAGGGAGATGTGACGTACGCGCCGCCAGAGCCACACTCCTCGTACAAGATCACTAACGCGCAGGACTTGCAAACAGTAATATCTTAATATATACATATATATAAATTACGCGTCACGTTGTTTGTCAGCTATGGACTCTTACTACTACTAACTACTTAACCGATTTCAATCAAATTTGCGCACCGTGCGCAGTTTGATCTAACTTAAAAGATAGGATAGCCTTCATCTCAGCCTTTACAGCTCAGTTGGTAGTAGCTCTGCCTTCTGTGCCGTAGGCCGTGGGTTCGATCCCCACCGAGAACAAATATTTGTGTGCTGAACATAGATGTTTGTTCTCTGTCTGGGTGTTATTTAATATTATAAGTATGTATTTACAAAAAAAAAGTATATAAGTAGTATATCCGCTATTTGGTTCCCATATTACAAGCTTGGCTTAGTTTGGTGCGAGATAGTGCTGTGTGGAATGTCCCCCAATATTTAAATTATTTATTTATCTCAATTCATAGCCGCAATATTATTTTATTGCAAATGTTGACACCGCCCAACAAAGTGTGCACGGGTCAGCTAGTTTATTTATATAATAAGATTCCAGTAACACTAATTAACGATTATTATACAAGGTGTTCCAATACTTGTATTTAAACTTCAGGGGGCTAAAGTCCCATCAATATGAATAGCTTTTTCTAAGGAACCAACACTGTGAACGCGAAAAAACAAACAACTGTTTCATACATTTTAGCCAGGTAGGTATTGAACTTTTGTATGAAACAGCTACATTATATAATTTTCTATTTCATCGCTCTCTCTCTTGTCGTGTCACTAGTTTCTTTCGAAACAGTGTGGTGAAAGTATTTTAAGTGCGCCTCAAGAGGCTCCTTTCGAGCACTTGACACATGTTATAGAACTTTTTAGGTTCTACGACATGTCGGTTTCCTCACGATGTTTCTCTTCACCGTTTGAGAGTGCCGGCATTGTGCACTCATTGGTGCACGACCGCTTTCGATCCCACGACCTCCGGATCGGTATGCTGTGCCGCTACCACTAGATCACCAGTGCCAGATTACCAGATAGTAACAGATTTCATCGCTGAAAGTTGTGATGTACTTACTAATTTTCTCTCTCCCCGTCCGCAGTTCCTGGAGTCGAACCCCAGTCCCGCGCTGTCGGCTGACAACTTCAGCTTCAACGGGCGCGCGATTCTCGGCGAGTACGTGCAGCCTCCGATGGACGCCGGCCTTAACGACTCGCTGGTCTTCAACGAAACTGAGATTATGAAGCGGTTGGTACTTATAATAATCAATAATAAAAAAAGACCCCACCCCTCCCCCCCATGCCAATCCCCCAACGCCCCTCCCCCACATCTCAACCCCCATCACCCTACCCCCATCTCAACTCAACCACCCTTGCTTGTTAAGAATGGAGGCAAAATTATTTATTAGCGACACAATAAGTTCTATCTAACATTTTATCATTCAGTTAGTATTCTAACAGTGGCGATGGGCTTGAAATCTGTGACGTATGGAATACCAACTACTGGAACTACTTGTATCTAAGAGTAATCTCGTTAAGAGTAAGAGTAATCTTGTTAAGAGTAGTAGAGCTCTTTGTGTGTGGCTCGTCCGGGGAAGTACTACCACCACGCTTTTTTCTGCCGCCAAGCAGCAACGCTGTGTTTGAAGAGTGTGGTTGCCGGTGTAATTACAGGCACATGAGGCTTAACATCTGTATGCCTCAAGTTGATGGACGCAGGGTAGTGCAACGTAGGCCACGTATATCGTGCGTGACTTAAGAGGCAATGCTTTGTCATGGTGGTTACCACTTAACATCAGGTGGGCCATCTGCTTGTTCCATCAGCTAGTAGTACAAAAAAAACTTTTGTATTTAATTAATTCGTTTTCGTAGACAACTTTCTAATATTATTCCCCAAAAGTTAGTTGTTTGATTTTTTATTACCACCTTCAGTGATGATATCTTGACCCCTTCTCGCTTTCAAATCAAATTCAAAAGTTTTTTATTTCGGACAAAGTATAAAATCCATTGTGTTAGTAAATAGTAGATTAGCCTAGTTGTTAGTAGTGAAATAAAAATATAAAAAGTAAAAAGAATACAATTATTTACAAGGGAAGGTAATCAACTGGTACAATCACAAATATTGGTTGTATCAGTTGATCACCCTCCGCACGAAATGCCTCCACATAGGGGAAGTGCATCTTTCCGCAACTGTTTTAAGTATATTGTTGTGGCTACCTCGAATTCTACCCATCAGAGACGCTGTCTTTTTGCGGAGGATGGCATAAAAGCCATCCGTCTCATACTGCGCAAACATCTCCGAGGCACTACAAAAACGAGGCACATGGCTACATGCTTTGACAGTTTATACTATTTAAATAGTTTGAAATATTTCCTAAATATTATGTTTTTATACAGGTTAGAAGAGGCCAGAGCACTAGCCGCGTTAACCGGACCCCGGCCGACCCCGCCCCCTGTGGACCGGCGCATAGAACTAGCGAGGCGGCAACAAGCCGCCAGGGACGCTCGGAGAGACGCCACCAATCGATCTAGAGACCAGGTTCGTACTAATACTATACTCTCTCTCTTGTCGTGTCACTAGTTTCTCTCAACAGTGTGGTGAAAGGATTTTAAGTGCGCCTCAAGAGGCTCCTTTCGAGCACTTGACACATGTTATAGAACTTTTTAGGTTCCACGACATGCCGGTTTTCTGACGATGTTTTCCATCACCTTTTGAGAGTACTGGTGTTGTGCACATACATTTTTGAACAGAAAAACTCATTGGTTTCGAACAGTTTCGAACCCACGACCTTAGGATCGGAAGGCGGGGCCGCTACTAATAGACCACCAGTGCTCAAAATACTATACTATCTCGTAGGATCGTTTGGCAACAAAAAATATTTCGAGTTAATCAATCGTTTTTCCATACAAAATGTATGGGAAAAGTTTATGGCGATTTCTGGCATATCTAGTACTCATACCTTACAAGTTAACTTTATAAGTCTTTTGATCCCTACATGAAATAGGATCCATGTAATTTTTTTTCCAAAATCATTGAATGCAGTTTAGAAATCTCAAAAAGTTATGAATGGTCTCCTAAGAACGTTTTCCTGTAACTATAACGGTTAAGGTACCTGCCCTTACTGCCCCGTCTCAAAAATCTACCCTGTCATGCAATTATAAACCTTATTCCATTGTAAAAGATGCCATTACACTCTTTAAATTCGTAAAGGTGTCTTTTCAGGCGCGCTTAGTGAGAGAGTTGGAGCGATCAGAGAAAGAGATTTCTATTTCTTGCCACGCCAATATCAACCTTATTTCCTATATAAATATGTCTTACTTTCTGTGATAGTACTTTATGCTATCATCAACGTCATTCTCGGCCTCGTGTCAGTTAGATAATCAGAACGATCGAAGGCATTTATTGCCACTTCCTGTCATGCTAATATCAACCTTACTCCTTATATAAACACGTGCTACTTTCTGCTGTCATCAACATTGTTCTCTGTCAACTGTCATGCAATTATAAACCTTATCCCATTGTAAAAGATGCGTTAACACTCTTTACATTCGTAAAGGTGTCATTTCAGGCGCGCCTAGTGAGAGAGTTGGAGCGATCAGAGAAAGCTGAGATAGTCAAACGGGAGAAGGAAGTGAGGAGTCAGCAGCTACTGGAGGTAAACTATGTTAGTCGTGGATTTTATATATATTTATAGAGATTTTAGCAGGTTCTTATAGATTACCTACCAGTATAGTTATGATAAGTAGTCCTTTAATATCACGTGACCTGAGCAGAGCTTTATTTTGTACTAGCGACCCGCCCCGGCTTCGCACGGTTATTGTGGGTTATCCCTAAGAGATTATGCTTTTATTATGCATATAAACCTTACTCTTGAATCACTCTTTCTATTAAAAAAATCTGCATCAAAATCCGTTGCGTAGTTTTAAAGATTTAAGCATACATAGGGATATAGGGACAGAGAAAGCGACTTTGTTTTATACTATGTAGTGAAACACGGATAAAGATTAAGCTGCACAAAGAAAAATGACGCTTATTACAAGGGTATAAAGCAGCCTTTCCCAAAGTGGGCGATAACGCCCCCTTGTGGGCGCTGCAGGCCTAAAGGGGCGGCAAGAGACCCAGAAAAAAATGGGGGATATCAACTTGAGACCTGAGCGCCGTTGTGTACTACCTACTGCGCTCAGGTCTCAAGTTAACTCTTGCGGGTTATAGTAAAAGTCTCGTTTAGAATGAATGTTTGATCTCCGCTAATATAGCTCACAATAATTAATTTAATTTGAAGTTATAGTGGTTTTTAAGTAGGTGAAAAAATGGGGGCGCTAAACAATAATTTATTCTCAAAGTGGGCAGTAGACAAAATAAGTTTGGGAACCCCTGGTATAAAGGCTAGCACTGTGTAGTCCAGGGATGGCGAACCAGTGGCACGTGCCATTGATGGCACGCGACACAATATTTTGGGCACGCCACGGATCAAAACAGTTTGCATTTTTAGTTCAAACTATCCGCTACTTCACCCGCCGTCAGTGACTACTTGGCTAAATAGTGGGGCACTGTTGGAATTTATGTTGAAATTATTATAATAATCATTAAAAATTATTGAGAGAATGAAATTATTTGAGGGCACGTCGACGGCCTCATAATATTTTTTTTGTAAAAATGGCACTTTCATTGAATAAGGTTCGCCACCCCTGGTATAATGTAATGTGTATACGTGTGTACTAGAAATAAGTTCGGTTCAGGTCACGTGGTTCTTGAAAGGGCAACTTGTTTATGAAATTTTTTTGATATGCCCACAGTTTTTAAGGATATTTTTATCTCAATAAATCAAAATTTTCACAAAAGCGTCATCTAGGCCAAAACACTATTCTAATGATTAGCATTACAGCTCAGTTGGTAGATCTGCCTTCTGCGCTCTATAGGTTGTGGGTTCGATACCCTCCGAGGACAAACATAGATCGTACTAAACACTACTATAGAACAAACATCTATAAAGCTGATAAAATCTATCAAGTAATTTCGTAATTTTAGCGAGGAATGTTCAATAGATAGTTTTTGTATTGTGTTTGGTAGATCTCATATTTCATTATCTATGTTTGTGAAGTCCTGTAGATTTTTTTTTTATATCATTTTCTTTATCTAATTAATTACAAAGGCCCTTAAAAATACGGGAGCTTCTATATTTTATTTCTAGATAATTATTTGTTTGATTTTTCGTGTGCTTGTGTTTGTCTTACTATTTTTATTATCAATTTGACGCTTGGCAACATTGTGCTCACATCAAAGCGAAAAGTACCTAAACCCCGTCAAGATAAGGTCACTTTTCGCTTTCCGTAGTTAGCTGGAACTCTTAGCTTAGTAGATGCGTGTATTAGTACTATATATCTTTATATCTATCTATGTACGTATGTCCTTGGGTATCCTAACACGGTATGACAATGTTGTCAACACCAAATTGATAATAAACGAAAAATATTATTCTAACGAGTACGTTTTGGGGACAGCATATCAACAAAAACCGAACACAATTGACGATTGAGGCTTTGCCGATGCCCAAAGAGCCATTGAAGACAGACGTGTCCAAATCCGATAGAAAAGAACGCATAATGCCCCCCATAAGTCTGTCTTTGATCCCTGTGACGGGGCCGAAAGAGAACTCGCCGATAAAAACGCTGAATTTCGAACAAGGGTCCTGGAACGAGGAGGTGGAAGAATACAACGCGCTAGATAAAATGAAAGACTTTGCTGAAAAGGCTGCGTTCGATCTCCCCAAGCGGAAAGTAAAATATGAATTCAAACTCATAAAACCACCTGAAAAAGAGAACAACATGGAAAAACTGATAGAATCCTACTCCAGAATCAGCGAGTTCATTAACGGCTGTGATTGGTCCAAATCGCCAGAGAAAACTGACGCTAAGACCCTAGAGAAAGACCCAAAGTCTTTGGAAAAGAAGTATTTGGATGCGAAGAATGAGTTTATGTCAGAAAACCTTATGCTGATGCCTAAAAAGGTTAAAGATAAAGAGGTCACCGAAGAGGTTATAGACCTAAGCGAAGGCGAGGACAACGATATAACAGACATTATAAGAAGGAAGCTACAGAAAGGCTCAGTAAATGTCGGAAAAGATGGTGCGTTATCAATTTCGGTTCAGCAAAGTAAAGAATGCGGTCCGGTACGTTTGAGATTCAAGAAACTATAAACTAACTTTCTAATATCACTAACTCACTAACTTTCACTATCTGGGGATCACTAGCGGCGATGGGCTTGCAAACTGTCATTGGAACTAACATGGCTTGGCACCCTTAAGCCGTAAAAAAGTTCAACTTGGCTGATTTGAAGTCTGCCAATGCGCGTGGCCAATGGCTGAAAGCAGATTCGCCAAATAACTAACTTCAAACCCGTCGATAAACTTATAGTATCACAATCTTCATCAGCCTGTAGAGGGCCACTGGGCATAGGCATTTTCAGGAAGAACGATCTCTCTCTCGTGTCGTGTCACTAGTTTCTTTTGAAACAGTGTGGTGAAAGGATTTTAAGTGCGCCTCAAGAGGATCCTTTCGAGCACTTGACACATGTTATACACACACTTGACACTTTTTAGGTTCTACGACATGCCGGTTTCCTCACGATGTTTTCCTTCGCCGTTTGAGAGTACTGGCATTTTGCACATAAATTTTGAAATAGAAAAACTCATTGGTGCACGACCGGTGTTCGAACCCACGAGCTTAGGATCGGAAGGCGGGGGGGCTACCTTTAGACCACCAGTGCTCTCAGGAAGAACGTATATGAGTCCTCTTTATCCACCGACTTCCCGCGTTTTTTACTATGTAGTCGGTCTATCAGATGGGAGGGCGTCTCACTTCTTCCAGTTCGTGGTCGCCATTCGAGAACCTTTATTCCTCAGCGGTTGTCGGTTCTACGCGCTATTCTCTTGTCGTGTCACTAGTATCTTTCGAAACAATGTGGTGAAAGCATTTTAAGTTCGCCTCAGGAGGCTCCTTTCGAGCACTCTACGCGCTATGAATGAATGAATGAATGATGAATGATCCATTCATAATGTTACTGTACGATCATGGTTAAAGGGATATTGGGGATAAAGTTCCTCACTGGATCGAAATAAAACTTCTTAATACAATTTAATTCTTGAAAATATTTTATTTGTTTCCCTAAGGCATCCCAGATGGCGGTAGTGTGCTGTATCGGTAGGGATTGAAACAGGAAAATGCCTTTTTATATGTTATCGGTGCCGAAACAAACGATCAAAGACTTAAAGTTTCCTTAAATTCAACGCCACCTAAGAAACGATTGAGAAACATTTTATTTAATGAATATTTCTTTACTTATTCTTTTATTACCTCGTTCCATGATTTGTTTCCATTTGACAGATTCAATGACTCTTATACCGTTGTAATACGGCCTATTATTTAATGACAGCCAAGTTGAATACTCGCTTCATACAAAATCATAATACCGGTTATGTTTTGTCTGTTATTGCATGCACAAGCTTTTTTCTTATCCTAACAGTAGATTTATCGCAGTCGACTTATGCTATAGGTGGTTTAATTCTCGCAGACGAAATTGTATGACCTAACTTATATAACCAATGTAGAAACTAATTTAATAAAAAGCGCCCGTAATCATTCCGTCTCATTCGCACACTTTTGTTAACTATTGTGTGCGAGTGAGAGGTAATGATTGGCGACGCCATTTTGGATTTATTTCTTCATTAGTGTGGGTTATATGATCTGTAAATATTAGTTGTGCGTTTAGGTGTGGTACTACGATACTCACAGGGCTACGGTGGGGTCACCATTATGCAAACTGTTCTTTTAGACATCCTCAGATAATCTTTAGTTGGTTCTTGGTACTAAGATATCTGAGGGAGTCTATCGTGCCTGGTGATCAAAGTCGTTATCTTTATTTTAATGCTGATATAACAAAGCAAGTCCGTACGGTAAGGAAGTGCTTTACAATGCACTCGCGTCCATCAACTTGAGGCATAAAAGAGACTGTGCCTTTTTCGGCCGCCAAGCAGCGTTACTGTGTTTCGGTTTGAAGAGTGTGGTTGCCGGTGTAATTACAGGCACATGAGGCTTAACATCTGTATGCCTCGAGTTGATGGACGCAGGGCAGTGCATCGTAGGGCATGTACCTATCGTGCGTGACTTAAAAAACCCTATTCCATTAAATAATGATATTCAATCAATTTCAAGTAATGAGGAGGATTCTATCATGATCGTGTAAATAATATATTTATAGTTACTAACTAATAATTTAGAGTATTGCACGCTATTGCTTTATCATACCTACCTTTCCCTAAAGTTTCTAAAAACAGAACCTATTGCCGGATTCCACCAATGTGAAGCCGTAAATATTTTATTTATTTATTTCTAAGGGATCCAAGGGGATATCTACCGTGCCTGGGGATTAAAGTCGCGAAGCTGTTTTTATCAGCCTGTGTAGGTACTCTTCATCATCATCATTCGCAGCCTGACTTAGCCCACTGCTGGGGATAGGCCTCTGTGCTCTTTGCATTCTGCACGTTTTTGGGCTACCCTCATCTACGGCCCACGACGCTGGCAATGTCTTCAACCCATTGTCTTAACGATATTCTGTAAAGGTTTTTTTATACAACTAGCTGATGGAACAATCATATAGCCCACCTGATGTTAAGTGGTAACCATCACCTATAACAAAGCATTGCCTCGTAAGTCACGCACGATAGGAACGTGACCTACGATGCACTGCCCTGCGTCCATCAACTTGAGGCATACAGATGTTAAGCCTCATGTGCTTGTAATTACACCGGCAACCACACTCTTCAAAGCGAAACACAGCGTTGCTGCTTGGCGGTAGAAAAATGCGTGGTGGTAGTACTTCCCGGACGAGCCCTACACAAAGAGCTCTACTAATCTTAGTACTACTATGCTAATAGGGATTTAATAGATCTAAATCTCTTATCTAATCTATCAATAGGGTAGGCAGGTGCAAGTCTAAAGTACACAATGCTCGCTTTTTAGCACATTTTAGCGAAATATTAAATTATTTTATACTTTTGTTTCATGTTCTGGCTGTTTTACTTTATTTGCTGTACCGCTTTCGATGTTGTTCGCACGATTGTGTATGAAGGCTAAGAGGAAGAAGCAGGGAGAGTTGGAGAAGCAGAAGTTCGAGGATCAGGTGAAGAAGCAGCAGGTTTGTTAATACTTCTTAAAGTACACACGGATACAAATCAAGCTACACAATGTATATGAGAATGCCCTGAAGAGCTATTTGATCTTTTTTGAAAAAAGAACTATACAAGGTGTTCCAATACTTGTGTTTAAAACTTCAGGGGGCTTTAAAAGTACTGTGTACTTAAGCCCCGTTTAGCCCTTTAGCTCTTCTACTCTTAAAAATTGACGCTTACGCAATAAAAGCGAGCAATGTATAGTCTGATGTGTATCCGTGTATACGACGTAAAATGCGTAGTATCTTAATTACGTTTTTAATGTCTTTGTTTTGTCTATTATACATGCTGTCCTATAAGTTTTGAAAACAAAAGTAATGTTGCAAAAGCGATGGCCCAAAAAAACCCGATCCCGGCGCAAAAAAAACTATTCTCAATTTTTTGAGGATATTTAAAAATAATATTTTAAATTATCACTATCTCTCTACCGGGTGGCAAACGTTTTGTTTTAGCTCAAAAAGTTATGTAGGCGTTCTTATTAAAAACACATTAATTCTCGACTAAAATATTTTTATCCTCTTATTCTATAATTGCTTACAAATAAGCTTATTGCATGCAATAATATATGCAAGCAAATAATAAGCATAAATAAATAATAAGGTTATCAAAATATGTTCAAAATATGTACACACTATTATTGTTCCTGCATACACGGCCAACGGACTTCGGGAAGTTGCGCACATGTTATGAGCGTCATTTACTTTTTAGGTTGGGCTAGACATAATGAAAGAGAACTTGATCATCCGGCTGAAGGCTTAGATTATGCTATGCAATAGATTTGGAAAATAATTAATGTTAATCTTTATAAATGTATTTATCCAGATGTATTCGAACAAATAAATACATTTATTACTATGTTTGTGTTTATTTATATATAATCCGTCTCTGGTTTTTTGATAATCTTGAATGTGATTGCGATTACTCAATAATTACAAATAATAATAAGTATTTTAGTCGATAAATAAGATTTTAATAAGAACCCCTACAAAACTTTTTTAGCAAAAACAAAGTGTTTGCCACCCGATAGAGAGATAGTGATAATTTAAAATATTATTTTTAAACATCCTCAAAAAAGTGAGAATTTTTTTTTGCGCCGGGACTGTGTTTTTTTGGATGGGATTTGGGCCATCTCCTTTGAAAATGTTCACGTTGTATCTTAGTGCATGTGATTGTAACGTTATTTTGTATAGAGCTGATTTTACCATTCTCTGTTATTTACTAATAAAAGATTAAGTTTTAATTTTAACGATTAATTTTCATGAATATACGTTGCTGACTGCACATAGTGTATGTAGTAGCTTGTACATTAGCCTACATTAGAAGTAGGGTAAGTCCGCAGCCGGCCAGCACACCGCTACGCCGCGGCAGCCGCAGCTAAACGCGTATTTTGTTTCAGGAGAGAGAGATCAAAAGACAACAAGCAATGATACTAAGAGAACAGGTGATTTAATTTTTATTTTTTTATTTTGCGGGTTTTTGCAAAAACTTTTTATGCGTACCTTTTTTTTATTACTTGATGGTGGAGCAAGTTAATGTAGGGCACGTTCATATCGTGCGTTACTAGGTGAATGTTACCACTTAACATTAGGTGGGCCTTCTGCTTGTTCCATTAGCAAGTAGTATAAAAAACTGGTGCTGACTGTACATGGTGGCCATTTTTAAAACTTTTTGGTCATGCTTAAGCCCCGTATTCATGGTAAACATTTGTTTAGCAACAAAGTTGAATCAACGTGTTGCGGAGTTGCTGTCAAGATGTTGCTGGCAGCACTGCGTGTTGCAGAGTTGATAGCGTCATGTTGACAAGCTCTCGCCCGACGAGCGAACATCAGTTTTGCGAAAATTGTTGACGTGTGTGAACGTGTTTGCAACAAATCCTATACATCAGATACAGAGAACACAACAACACTACCTCCTCGGGCAACATTTTAACGCAGACTGGCGTGTGGACAACCTGTATTGATTTAAACATAGTTGCTAGCAACATTCTCGCCGCTCACCAACAATGTTGATCAACTGTTCCTAAACAAATGTTTACCATGAATACGGGGCTTTACTAACTGAAAATGTTTGATGATTTTGAAAAATACTAACAAATATTAACAAAACAAATATAATTCACGTAAAAATAGTATTGCTTGGTTTGGGGCTAGATGGCGCTGTGTGAAATATCAAACAAATTGATTAGATACGATTTTTTTAAAGTCATTATATTGATTATTCATAATTTTAATTATGCAAAAAAGAAATAGGTTCAACGGCGAAATTAATGTTTAGTAGCATTTTCTTCCAGTTAACCTTTGTGTAAATAAATGGTTGGGTGGTATAAAGATTCATTTTTGATCCAGTTCATTTTTTTATTCAGTTTTGTACGAAACTTTTAACAACTCCCTGCATTACATGTAACCCCATACTTATAAGCGATACTTAAATTTAATCATTGCTTAAAATAAGCACTATCACTGGTATATTTTGACAAATTCTTATAAGTAAGGCCATTTGTGTCATTCGTTAAATAAAAATCCCATAAAATCACGAATCTAATCTATGATCTGAATCATCGAGGATGGCTTTAACAGCGCTGCCTTATTAATAGAACAACAGAATCGTCACCATTACCTGTGTCTCGCTCGCACACTATTATTTACTGTAGTGTGCGAGTGAGAGGTGATGATACGACGCCATTTTGAATTAGTTTCGCTGAAACAGGCTATTGAACTTTTAGGATTTGTCAAAGTTAAGTGCATATTGGTGTAAGTGTAATGCATTTTTGTGTGTGACTACATGTTTGTGTGTTTTTCTTTCAATTTCTGTCTGCTGTTTGGCGCGCGGGTTGCAGCAAAAGTATATAAACGAGGTAACTATGTTTCACAAAATACACTCTTACTCACAACGTGTAAGGGTTAGTTTTGCTTGTCAAGGTTGCATGTGTGTTTTAGGCATGTTTTTTTGCTAATATTTTTTGTAGTTTTGATTTTAGGTGACAAAAAGAATTGTTGCTAGTTTTTATAGGCTTTTTTG
Source organism: Chloroclysta siterata (assembly GCA_932294275.1). Lineage (NCBI taxonomy): Eukaryota > Metazoa > Arthropoda > Insecta > Lepidoptera > Geometridae > Chloroclysta > Chloroclysta siterata. The sequence goes on along the minus strand of OW028596.1, from coordinate 19,598,135 downwards.
CGTTTTTCGACATACATCGAAGTAAACAGGAAGCGTGCCTCATTTTTTCGTAATAAAGATACCTTCTTAATTTAGCAGCGTTCAAATGAAATGGTAGGGCTGTAAGTCATCATCTTCCTGCCCTTATCCCACGCTGCATGGGGTCTCGGAGAAATTGCTGGCATATGAGGCTAAGAGCTGATTTCACCATGCTCTGTTAGTTACTAATCAAGGATTAACAGGCCGTTAAATATAACCTTAGATGTCAAACGCGTATATTTTAACATATTTAGGCCCAGTTTCACCATGCTCTGTTAGTTACTAATCAAGGATTAACAGGCCGTTAAATCTAACCATAGCTGTCAAACGCGTACATTTTGACATATTTAACGGCCCTTTAATCCTTTGTTAATCTAACAGAGCATGGTGAAACCGGCCCTTAACGGCCCTTTAATCCTTTGTTAATCTAACAGAGCATGGTGAGATCGGCTCTAAACATCTGTATGCCTCAAGTTGAGACGCAGGGCAGTGCATCGTAGAGCATGTTCGTAAAGTGCGTGACTTGCGAGGCAATTCTTTGTTATAGGTGATGGTTACCACTTACCATGGCCACCTGCTTGTTCCATCAACTAGTTGAATAAAAAAAACCCAACCAGGCCAACCCGGCTTACTTTTTATACAAACGCTCGTGATTTCTGGTGTTGTTACAGATATTTCTTTGAAACTTTTAACTAATAGGTATCTTGTGTACTATATCTAATTTCTATCAAAACAAAAAACCAAAATTTGGAGAAACAAATTCTGTATAAACCTCCAAAAATCAGATTTTTTGCACAAATTTTACCTGAACTTTGGGCGTTCATAATCCTACTAATATTGTAAACGCGAATGTTTGTAAGTATGGATGGATGGATGGATGTTTGTGACTCTTTCACGTAATCACTACTGAATGGATTTTTATGAAACTTTACAATAATATAGCTTATACATCAGAATAACACATAGGCTATAATTTATAAAGATATTGTGTGACTAAAGACGAAGTCGCGGGCACCAGCTTGTGACCTCATAAATTGTAAAAGTAAAGAAAATATTTTGATAGGCACCTTGAAAATGTAATGGAATCTCCATACGATTCCATTACATTTTCAAGGTGCCTATCAAGATTGTCGTTTAGATTATGGAATCTCCAAAATCTAAACGACAATCTTTTATTTCGCAAACTTGTAAGGCTTACTGAAGAACCAATTCAAACCAGTGGTTAGAGAAAGCTTGTTTCTAAGCAGAAGGTTTGGATGAAAAGAGGTCTAATTCGGGGAAGCCAACAAGTTCATTAAAATAGTTCGCGGATCAAATGAACAATGAATGTGCCCTTAAATTGCCTATAATCCTACTACTATGCAAGGTGTTCCAACACTTGTACTTAAAACTTCAGGGGGTTAAAGTACCCATCATTATGAATAACTTTTTCTAAGGAACCAACACTGTGAACAGCTGTTTCATACAAAAGTTCAGTACCTACCTGGCTAAAATGTATGAAACAGCTGTTTTTTTTTTTCGCGTTCGCAGTGTTGGTTCCTTAGAAAAAGTTAATCATATTGACAGGTACTTTAACCCCCTGAAGTTTTAAGCACAAGTATTGGAACACCTTGTATACTCCTCTTCATCAGGAACGGGAGAAAAGACGCCAGCACAACTCGTTCATCCTACCACTAATGACTCTTCATCAGGAAAGTCGCCTCCTACTATAACCTAACTACTCTTCATCAGGAACGGGAGAGAAGACGCCAGCACACCTCGTTCATCCGGCAGCTGGACTCGCGGAGACGATGGGAGGAGCGCGAGAGGAGGAAACACCAGAACCTCCTGGACAGGCTGCTGGTGAAAGAGAAGAAGCTGCAAGAGAGGCGGAAAGAGATGGACCTGCTGTCTGAGCTGAGGTAAGTGACGACATAGGAATCTGCCAGGCTGATGTTAAGTGGTTACCATCACCACGGGTCAAGTTTAGCCCCGTGTCAGGTGTATCAGGTCGGACATTTCTACAGTTGGATATTTTTATGGATGGACAAATTACTGATTAGACATTTTTGAACTCTTGGACATTTTTCTTCTTTGACATTAGTCTTCCAAAGGATTGCAGGACCTACGCACACCAACGCTGCTTGACGACAGAAATTGGGTTGGTGGTAGTACTTTCCGTGACGAGCCCTAGTATTTGATACACTCGGATACGTCAGAATTAACTTTCTGGCTCTTGAATTGTTTATGTCGAAACGTGCGAGCAAGAGGTGTCTTCAAAGAGGTGTGTAATTTATCGGGACAAAAAGTAGCCTGCAGCTAAAAGTTTCGTTCCAATCGTGGTTTGGACGTTATTGAACCACAAACATCCAAACATCATAAATTTGATATTTTATGTCCGAAATAAAGTTAATATTGTTAATAAATCACAAAAATCTAAACTTTTTATGAGCAAGTTCCTTTGATTAGCGATTTTTTTTACTTCTATTTACTCCCACAGACGACCACAAGAAGACTCGACGCTGTCAGATCAGAAGCCTCTACCTACCCTCAACCGGATCCCGGGGCTGAAGCTAGCGGGCCAAGCCGCCGCAGATATACTGCAAGTGTACGAGTTTATACACAACTTCGGACAAACACTTGGATTTGGTAAGATATCTTATAGCTATAGTGTTAAAATTTATTTTACTGTGGCACGATTAGATAGATGAGTCGTCTAGTTTCAAATGCGGCTATCTGTGCTTTTTGTCCAAAATGACTTTTGATATGGCAGCACAGATAATTTTGAATAAAATCGTCTTAGTTTGACTTTGACTATCAAATCCGGCAATTTGTCATTGAAAATGCTGAATGAAATCATAGGTTGGGATCAAATCCGGCGATCTGTAATACTTTAAAGAAAAGTCAGATTGCCGGTTTTTAAACTAGTCGACTAAATTTAACTTGAGACAGGCTTTTTTTTTATCCAACTAGTTAATGGAACAAGCGGCCCATCTGATGTTAAGTAGTAACCATCACCTATAACAAAGCATTGACTCGTAAGTCACGCACGATAGGAACGTGCCCTACGATGCACTGCCCTGCGTCCATCAACTTTAGGCATACAGATGTTAAGCCTCATGTGCCTGTAATTACACCGGCAACCACACTCTTCAAACTGAAACACAGCGTTGCTGCTTGGCGGTAGAAAAAGGCGTGGCGTAGTACTTCAAGATAAGTTAATACCTCAAGTTAAGTGTATACGTAGGGCAGTGCGTCGTAGTGCACGGTCCTATCGTGTTTTGCCTTGCGTGGCAATGCTTTGTTGTAGGTGATGGTTACCAATTGTATCAGATGGGTCATCTGCTTGTTCCATTATCAAGGTTCCAATCTTGATGCCGTGCGTTCAAAACCGGTCGTGCGAGTTTTAATCAATGAGTTTTTCGGTTCAATAATTTACGTGCCCAGTGCCAGTCTCAAACAGTGAGGAAACCGGCATGTCGTAGAACCTCTTTGAGGCGCCCTTAAAATCCTTTCACCACACTGTTTCGAAAGAACTAGTGACACGAAAAAAAAAGGTTTATTAAGTAGTATTTTTTGTTACAGATCTAGAATCAATGCCGACGCTGAACTCCTTACAATTGGCGCTGATGCCCGACTGCTGCCCGGTTGCTGAAGAGGAACTGGTCCAAGTGTTGACGCAGCTGCTCATCACTGCCATCGGTGAGTCCGATTTCCATTGAATCCTAAGTTCGTGGAGTATTCACACTCACATTGTGCGGCAGATACTGACGTACCTAATTGGCCTAACGTAGCGTACTTACGCTACCCGAGTCGGACTCGCGCTCTTTAAAAACGGCAAAAAAACCACGTTTGTTGTATGGGAGCCCCTTTAAATATTTATTTTTATCTGTTTTTTAGTACTTGTTGTTATAGCGGCAACAGAAATGCATCATCTGTGAAAATTTCAACTGTCTAACTATCAGGGTTCATGAGATACAGCCTGGTGACGGACGGACAGACAGACAGACGGACGGACGGACAGCAGAGTCTTTTTATTTTTTATTTTTACGGATTTCTATATCAGACTTCTGTGCTGTAGGCCGTGGGTTCGATCCCCACCGAGAACAACCATTTGTGTGGTGAACATACATGTTTTGTTCTTTTTCTGGGTATTATTATTACTTATAATACCCAGACCTACTTATAGTAGGTATTTACAAAAAAAATAAGTATATATGTATTATATCAGCTATCTGGTTCCCATATTACAAGCTTTGGCTTAATTTGGGTCTAGATAGTGCTGTGTGCAAAGTCTAACAAAATTTATTTATCCTACTAATATTATAAACGCGTAAGCTTGTAAGTATGGATGGATGGATGGATGGATGGATGTTTGTTACTCTTTCACGTAAAAACTACTGAATGGATTTTAATGAAACTTAACAATAATATAGCTTATACATCAGAATAACACATAGGCTACAATTTATAATCCTGCGCAGACGAAGTCGCGGGCACCAGCTGGCTTAAACATATTTTAATCGATGTCACAATCCACAGAGGACCCCGGTATACCTCACCCGGGCCGGCACACCACACTGCTGGGGCATGCCATCCGAATGGGTGACATCACGCCAGCAAATCTAAGCGAGGTGCTGAGGATATATCTGTACGCGAACGCGACCGGGGAAATTAAGGCGTTGACTGGTAAGAATACTTTGTTCTGAGCGTTCTGTTTTGAAATTATTAACGTATCGATATTTTGACACAAATTTTGAAATTTGTGGCGTTCATGTATCGATACGTTAACGGCGCACTTAAAATAATTTCAAATCAAAAAACGTTTATTTTGTGTCACAAAAACATGGCGAAATATAAAGAACAATACTGTGACAGCAAAATCGGTCGTCACTCAGCTTTATGCTGTAATAGTGTTTGATGCACTACTACAACGCTGGTCTTCCGTGACGCCGGAGTACACCTAGCCTCTTTGAGACACACTTAAAAATTCTTTCACCACACTGTTTCGAAAAAACTAGTGACCTGACAAGAAGTAGAAGCTATGTTCGACCTTATTCTGTTGTGGTTAGGGATACGATACGTTTCCGCGACTTACGTCAGTTCGTTCGTGATTAGATCCCTGATAACTATGACGGCTCGAACTAATCACCTTAGTGAATCACCATATACGCGAGCCCTCATCAACAGTCTTAGTGTAACCGAGGATGTCGATATATTCGACATTATGCCCCTTTTTATTTCCTGCCATTTTATAGCGGCTGTACAGAGTATACTTGTCACAATCACTTGCATGCCAACGAAAAGAGACAGCAACAGACTTATCGGTATGATAAGCTAATGGAGCGCTCAGCTACCAATATGAATAAGAGTGTATAAGTATTATAGTAAAATATGTTTTTTTGTCTCAGGTCTAACATCAGAGAGAGAAAGAGACAGGCGAGTTGCCGACCATCACCAGAACGACGCGGAGATGTTATCTTCAATGGCTAACACTAAGAACCAAGCGTACTACGAACAGCTGCATAGTAATCATACTTACAAACTGTCAGGTGAGCATCTATAAGTAATTCTCAGGCATGGTAGACATCCGGATGCCTTGGTATTAAAATGCAATAGTCAAGAACTGATTGGCAGAGGGAGTAATATACAGTTTTTTTTTATATTGGGTTATGCAACGCTACAAACGTTTTCAAAAATACATAATTATACACAACTAGTGGCCTGCCCCAGCTTCGCATGGGTGGTCATAAACTTTTTCAACATTTTAGGATAAACATAGACATTTGCACGCCCTTCTTCCTCGGCGCGTTGCCCGCTGCGCTGAGAGAACTCGCCCCGTGGCCCCGCGCGTTCGCTTATATTTTTAAAGCGAACTAAAGTTTTTAATTCGTAATATCTATTGAATGGAAAGTCCGATTTTAAAAATTCAAGAAGTAATCTATAGGTATTGAAACAGTCTTGAATATGAAATGATTTATTTTGATAAGGATTAGTATAAAGGTATAGATAACAGGGTCTGATTTTGGTCGGCATTTCTATCAAGTTTTAAAATGTAAAAAAGAAGTTATAGTAACATAACTACGATAGTAAGACATATGGTATCACTGAGCTTTCTTTAGATATTGATGTGTTCTATAATATCGTAGAACATATTTGTATTCTATCGTCAATAGTTTTCGCAGCGCATGATATGAAAGACATATTATGGCCAATTTTTTTACATTTTGGGTTACATTATTGAAGTTTTAGAATGTATCCCTAATTTTTTCTAGTAATAAATATAGCCTATGTTACTCAGGGATAATTTAACATTCTAATGGTGAAAGAATTTTTGAAATCGGACCAGTAGTTTTTGAGCCTATTCGTTACATACAAAAATAAAAATACAAATCTTTCCCCTTTATAATATTAGTGTAGATGTACAGCTTTGCTTAGAATGGGGGCTACATAGTGCTGTGTTGAATGTCCACCAATATTTTTTTACTTACAGAGTCTCTCCGCGACAAGCCTTTCCTGGCCCTAAACTCGACCATGAAGGCGGCCATCTTGGCGTTCCTATGCAACGAGCTACTGCAGAACAAATCTGTGCTGAGACAGATCGACGCGTCTTTGGAGCACCTGCATCAGCTGAAGAAGGAGCGGTACCTCATGGATATGAAGATACGCAAGTAAGTGTTTTTTTTACAAGATTTTATTTAGAAATTTCTGCGGATATTATTCGGATACGGGATATGCTGATAGGGCAGGGGTGGCAAACCTTTTTCAATAAAACAGCCTTGACAGCTCAGTTGGTAGAAGCTCTGCCTTCTGCGCCGTAGGCCGTGGGTTCGATCCCCACCGAGAACAAACATTTGTGTGGTGAAGATAGATGTTTGTTCTCTGTCTGGGTGTTATATAATATTATAAGTATGTATTTACAAAAAAAAAAAAGTAATTATGTATTATATCAGCTATCTGGTTCCCATATTACAAGCTTCGGCTTAGTTTGGGGCTAGATAGTGCTGTGTGGAAAGTCCACCAATATTTCTTCTTTCTTCCTTTAAAAGTGCAAAATTTTTGTAATGTAATTTAAAAAAAAAATATTATGAGGCCGTGGACGTGCCCTCAAATAATTTCAATCAGAATATAATAATTTTAATGATTTTGATAATATTTTCAACTTAACAGTGCCCCACTATTTAGCCAAGTAGTCACTGACCGGAACGGGTGGGCGGGTGAAGTTGTGGATAGATTGAACTAAAAATACAACTGTTTTGATCAGTGGTGTGCAAAAAATATTGTGTCGCGTGATGGCACGCGAATATTTTTCGCGCGTGCTACTGGGCCCTTATGCTCACTTCGAGCGAGATTATCTCACGGTGGAGATGACGTCATATCTCGTTCAATAACTTATTGACGTTGCGTCTTGAACGAACTTTGTGTGAGAAAATTGGGGAGTGAGATGGTGAGAATGGGGATAAATAGTTATCGAACGAGATATGACGTCATCTCCACCGTGAGATAATCTCGCTCGAAGTGAGAATAAGGCCCCTGGTTCGCCAACCCTGTGATTGGGTTATAATGTCTTTGAATTATTCGCCTCGTAATAAGAGTCCGATGGCGCGAAACGAGAAACAAAAAAATATAGTTCTATTTGAGTATTATCTTCGTTCAGGGTCCGAGTGCTTCATCAACGGAAGATGAGAGCGGAACTAACCGAGAAGCAGCAAGCGATGGCGTTGGAAAGAATGCAGAAGCTCGTCGAAGAGAGTACCGCTAATCTCAGCCGGGTCTCGCCGCACCCAACTGACGATGGTAAGTGTTTAAAGAAAAATATTATTTTGCGTCAAGAAATTAAAATAAGCACCGAGTATCAAAGTCTATTCTAGAATCAAGAGTATGAGTAGTAGAGCTCTTTGATTGTGGTTCGTCCGGGGAAGTACTACCACCACGCCTTTTTCTGCCGCCAAGCAGCAACGCTGTGTTTCGGTTTGAAGAGTGTGGTTGCCGGTGTCATTACAGGCACATGAGGCTTAACATCTGTATGTAGGGCACGTTCCTATAGGTGATGGTTACCAGGTAACATCAGGTGGGCCATCTGCTTGGGGTATTATGTTACACGTTGTATATGCAAAGGCCTGTTTAATTTATTACGGTCTTATTCCTCAACAGAACAAGCGTCCGAAAAGTCTGAAACTCCCAAGAAGGAAGACCACGATGACGAGTCGCCCTTCAAAGACCCCATTGTCGACGAGAGCGACAAAGAGATGTCCCCAATGAAAGATCTCAAGGATCTCGCCAGCAAAGAACTGTCCAGGTAACTTACTTTAAATATATATTGGTGGAAATTCCACACAGCATTGTCTTGCCCCAAACTAAGCAAAGTAATTATTATATTACATTGTAACAAGGATCATACAAAAGAACGGTAAGAACCAAGCCGTAAGTTTGTTGCCTGTTCTTCTAGGCTTTGGTCGCATGGAACTGGCACCTAGAGTCACCTAGCTTTAAGACGTTTCAAAGTGATCCTTGTGATTTTATTGAATAAATACCTTTTGACTTTGAAAGCTTGTAATATGCTAGCTAGATAGATAGGACTAGATAGCATCAGCTATCTAGCTCCCATATTACAAGCTTTGTATTATATCAATAATACTGAAAAAGTTATAATTTTGTAAATACATACTTATAATATATAACACCCAGACAGAGAACAAACATCTATGTTCATCACACAATTATTTGTTCTAAGTGGGGATCGAACCCACGGCCTACCACGCAGTAGGCAGAACTACTACCAACTGAGCTGTGAAGGCTGTCACTTATATACTTATATGTATCATATTTATATTTATCTTCGTGATTTCCTTAAGTGTAGCACTATAAAACACCCACTAGAAAGCACCGCCGTCAATTCTGATTAGTCTTTATCCCTCCAAGGTTGCCTGGAAGAGATAGCTCTCAGCGATAAGGTCGCCCGTTGTTTTACCTGAATGTATGCCTTAACCCTGTACTATGTTTCTGTGTGGTGAACAATAAAGAGTTATCTGTCTATCTATCTTTATAACGAAAAAAAAAAATTTATATCTTTTATTATTTGTACAGTATAAAAGAGCTGAGCAGTCGAAGATTGAACAACAACAAGGACGAATGCTCCCCTTCCGACAACAAGCTAGACAAGGACAGCGTGATGGGAGACGAAGTGCCCAGCGACTTGGAGAGCGAGGGCACGCAGCCTGAGGAGGTGAGAGTTGACGACTTTAGATCATAGATGGCACTGTACGAGTGTCATAACCAGGGGTCGGAGTAGGTAGAGTTTTAAAGTACCAAATGACGTGAAATGCGCTACTACGAATTCTAAATATGGATATACCTTTTTTTAATACCCGTGTCGAAAACGATTCGGGTTCGAAATCAAATGCGATAAAAATTGACGTTACCGATTGAAAACCTTTCCGAATGTTTTAATATAGCCCTGCTGTACGTGTAACGTGTTACGCTACTTAGTTTGCGTTTAACATAGGAAAAAAGAGTTTAAGAAGACAATAATATCATCTTAACATCAGGTGGGCCATCTGTTTGTACCATCAGCTAGTTGTATAAAAAAAAATATGGATGGGTCCTTAATGGATGTGTAATGAATTGAGAGAAAAGAACCTACCTGTCCTGTCCGTAGCAGGTGGCCCTCAGCGAGTGGGAGGCGGCCGGTTGTATATAAAAAAACCGATGTTTTAGAAATCAATTTTTATTCATCTCCAATTCCGGGTTTAAAAAGCATATCCATGTTAAGATTGCGGAGACGTCCTTGGCACTTCAAAACTCTACCTATTCCGACCCCTGGTAATAAGAGACGAAGTGCCCAGCGACTTGGAGAGTCAGTAGCACTGTACGAGTGTCATGGCCGCCGATGGAACAAGCAGACGTCCCACCTGATGTTCAATGGTAACCATCACCTATAACAAAGCATTACCTCGCAACACACGCACGATAGGAACGCGCCCTACGATGCACTGCCCTGTGTCCATCAACTTGAGGCATACAGATGTTAAGCCTCATGTGCCTGTAATTACGCCGGCAACCACACTCCTCAAACCGAAACACAGCGTTGCTGCTTGGCGGCAGAAAAAGGCGTGGTGTTTGTTCTTCCCCTTCATTTCATGAAAAAAAAGAAGGTTAAATTAATTAAAATAGAACACAAAACAATTTTTATTCTAATGTCGACCAATCAAATCTCGAAGAGTTATTTGCCCGAGGAGTTTGTATGTCGAGTATTCTTTTCACAAGGAATTTGTATCGAGTTTTTTTTTTTGCGCAAGGAGTTTGTATAGCATTGAGATGGAGGACGAATGTGTTGGTGTGTTCTAAATTCAAACACCAAAACGGTGAGTAAAAGAGCTTTTTATTCACCGTTTTCAGTGAATAAAATAAGCTTTTAAGAGGGGGAATGGTATAAATAATATATAATATTGTTTCCCAGGATGAAGACAAGAACCTATCATCAGACGAGCTGTCCCGCAAGCTGGAGAAGCTGCTGCGGCAATCAGAGCAGCAGCAGCAGCAGTTAACAGCTGGATCTCACTCGCTGAGGGCCACCTGTTATGGACAGGACAGGTATATCATCTTCTTTTCTCTCAATTCATTACACATCCGTTAAGGACCCATCCATATTTTTTTTTATACATCTAGCTGATGGTACAAGCAGATGGCCCACCTGATGTTAAGTGGTAACCATCACCTATAACAAAGCATTGCCTCGATATTCACGCACGATAGGAACGTGCCCTACGATGCACTGCCCTGCGTCCATCAACTTGAGGCATACAGATGTTAAGCCTCATGTGCCTGTGATTACACACTCTTCAAACCGAAACACAGCGTTGCTGCTTGGCGGCAGAAAAAGGCGTGGTGGTAGTACTTCCCGGACGAGCCACTCACACTTTTAAAAATTACGTCACACGCATTTTATGTTTTTTTGACCCCTCCCCCGTCCTTGTCACAGCTGGTCACATTTGTGAGATCCCCCCCTTCTACCTAGTGAGATGCTGATGTCACATATTTTGTAATTTTACATTAAGATATTTATGAAATTAAAACAGCGGAAATGAAAATTACCACAGTACCATTGATGGCACTATCTAATGGTACCACGGCGAACGAACGCTAAATTATACTCGTACATTACAATCTTACTCATGTCATCCTTCGCACAATCCAAATCTAACCGTCTTTTCTTTCACCGTTCGTGACCTATCTCCGTTGTCGGCAGATACTGGCGTAGATACTGGTCGCTGGGCAAGTGCGGCGGGATCTACGTGGAGGGCATGGAGTCGGCGCAGCCTGAGATCGTGCACTACCACGAGGCGCTGGAGGCGATGGCAGCGGCCAAGCCGCCGGATGTTAAGAAGAAGAGAGGTTAGTTTGACAGCCTTCACAGCTCAGTTGGTAGTAGCTCTGCCTTCTGCGCCGTAGGCCGTGGGTTCGATCCCCACCGAGGACAAACATTTGTGTGATGAACATAGATGTTTGTTCTCTGTCTGGGTGTTATATAATATAATCGCTGGTGCCCGCGACTTCGTCTGCGCAGGATTATAAATTGTAGCCTATGTGTTATTCTGATGTATAAGCTATATTATTGTAGAGTTTCATTAAAATCCATTCAGTAGTTTTTACGTGAAAGAGTAACAAACATCCATCCATCCATACTCACAACCATTCACGCTTATAATATTAGTAGGATAATTATGTATTTACAAAAAAAAAGTTTATATGTATTATATCAGCTATCTGGTTCCCATATAGCTTTGGCTTACTTTGTGGCTAGATAGTGCTGTGTGGAAAGTCCACCAATATTTATTTATTTTTACACAGGAAAAGCGGAGAAGAAGGAGCCAGAAGAAGAGCCATCCCCCGAAACAGAAGCTCAGAAGAAGGAAGAGGCGCTGAAGACGGAGCTGGAGCTGAAGAATATTAAGTCTGAGTTGAACCTCAGCGATCACACGCAGATCATCAAATACGAGCACAATCAGGGAGGATGCAAGTTAGAAGGTACAATATCATTATACTTAGTTTTAAGTTTGTTTTTAGGGTTCCGTATCCAAAGGGTAAAACAGGACCCTATTACTGAATCCGCTGTCTGTCTGTCTGTCTGTCCGTCCATCCGTCCGCCTGACACCATGCTGTATCTCATGAACCAATTCAATTCAATTCGTTTATTCAATTACAATTCTCTTACAAATCTGAATCTTAACCTAACATGCAACAAAAATAAACAATAAAATTAACATAATGTCCCCAGTGAAATTAAAATACAATAACTATACAAGGTGTTCCATAAGTTGTGTATATAAACTTCAGGGGGCTAAAGTACCCATCAATATGAACAACTTTTTCTAAGGAACCAACACTGTGAACGCGAAAAAAAACAGCTGTTTCATACAAAAGTTCAATACCTACCAGGCTAAAATGTATGAAACAGCTGTTTTTTTTTTAGCGTTTACAGTGTTGGTTCCTTAGAAAAAGTTGTTCATATTGATGGGTACTTTAGCCCCCTGAAGTTTATATACACAACTTAAGGAACACCTTGTATAATTCGCAATATTAAATGTCAACAATAATTAAATGTCACTTCTGAAAATCTACCGTGATAGTTATATAGTTATACTCAGTTATACAGTTAAACAGTCATTACACCGGCAACCACACTCTTCTAACCGAAACACAGCGTTGCTGCTTGTCGGCAGAAAAAGGACGTGGTGGTAGTACTTCCCCGGACGAGCCACACACAAAGAGCTCTACTAAGCTAGGTGAATCTAGGCGCCAGTTCCTTCTATTAATTCAACCTCCCTTCCATCCAGGATCCTCAATAAAGATGGAGGAGAAGTACATCCAGCAGCAACAGAACAGCGAGCAAGACATGCTCGATATAGAAGACTCCATACCCACCGCGTTCTTAGTCCAGAAGCCGACGCACAAAGCGATGTACGCGGCGCAAGCGGAGCCTGTCGATAAACCGCAGGAAATCGTCAAGGTTAGACCTGCTAGTATTATCTCCAATTGAATGAATGAATGAATGTAGTATTATCTCCTATAGAATGAATGATTTTTTTTTATTTAACACACAAAAAACATACACAGAGAAAACGACCGACTCATATAAAAATTGTACATACTTATCTATAGTTGTAATTATTTGTTTCTTATTTTGTTCGTTTGTAGGGTGTACAATAAAGCATTTTCATTCATTCATTCATTCATAAAAACAAAAAAATTAAAAAAGAACTTACTAAACTAAATATAACTAGTAGTTCGCCCCGAACTGAGATCTCGTGATGCGACCCGACGAACGCATCAAAACTTTGAGTAGGTAGTAGTCAGAGGCAAGTCCAAACATTATCTTTGGACTTTTTTCTGCTACCGCCTACTAACTTGGTATGGTAACCAAGTTTCAACTCTATTGGCCTATTTATTGAAGAGTTCCGTTGAACAGACCTTGGCTCCATCATCAAACCTGGTCGTCGTCACCATTTTATGAAGACAGAGTACCTCCTTAATTTATTTCAAGAAAAAAAAATAAGAAAAAGCGAAGGAACTGGCCGACCAGTAGAAAAACCTTGATGTCAACGAAACTCTTAGAGATGGGAGCTCTTGGATCGCTGGTTATCTTAATTTAACTTTTTTTGTTTTATCTCTAAAACCGAGCGTCCCAAAAAAAAAGTAAAAATTGTTTTGGAATGTCCAAACAAAGCCCTTTCATATGACATGTATCTTGATTTTTTTATGTAACTTTTTTTATTTTTGACCTCTCAAAAAACCCCATATCTCAAAAAGGGTAGGGGGGGTAGGGTAGGTTCTACGACATGCCGGTTTCCTCACGATGTTTTCCTTCACCGTTTGAGAGTACTGGCATTGTGCACATACATTTTTGAACAGAAAAACTCATTGTTGCACGACCGGTTTCGAACCCACGACCTTAGGATCGGAAGGCGGGGCTGCTACCACTAGACCACCAGTTCAATAGAAACACAGTATTAAAAAAAAAAAAACAATATAGGTTGTGCCAGCAAGTTGCCCCTGTGCGTCTGTAGGTCAATTGAGGTCCCATATATTAGTATCATCATTATCTCTTAAACGGTGAAGGAAAACATCGTAAGGGAACCAGTTAGTATTCTAACAGCGGTGATGGGCTTGCAACCTGTCACATATGGAATATTAGAATTTTTGAAATCGGACCAGTAGTTTTTGAGCCTATTCGTTACATACAAAAATACAAATCTTTCCTCTTTATAATATTAGTGTGGACTACAAATAGATCCGTACCACCATCTTTATCATTTTGTATTATACCCAAACTGCTGTTTAGGTTCTGGTATAATATTGAAAGTTTTGTTGCAGGTCGAAAACGTGGTGAAGACTGAAGAGAAGGAGGAAGAGAGCAAGGATACACTCGTAAATAACTTGGAGGAGCTGAGGAAGATGGCAGAAGCGGTCTCATCACAATTAGGTAACCACATAAGATCTCATAAGAGTAGCAGAGCTCTTTGTTTGTGGCTCGTTCGGGGAAGTACTACCACCACGCCTTTTTCTGTCGCCAAGCGTTGCTGTGTTTCGGTTTGAAGAGTGTGGTTGCCGGTGTAATTACAGGCACATGAGGCTTAACATCTGTATGCCTCAAGTTGATGGACGCAGGGCAGTGCATCGTAGGACACGTTTCGTTATCGTGCGTGACTTGGCAATGCTTTGTTATAGGTGATGGTTACCACTTAACATCGGATGGACCATCTGCTTGTGCCATCAGAAACTTAATAAAACAAAAAAGAATTGGACCTTGTCACCTCTTATGTATGTCGTGTCGTTTTACTTGTAAATACCGACTAATAATAGTATACCACAGACAGAGAACAAACATCATCATGTTCATTACACAAATGTTTGTTCTCAGTGGGGATCAAACCTATAGCTCTTACTATTTATCTATTAGCCAATATAATTTATTTATCACTTATAAATTAGGGGCCATCCATAAATTACGTCACACGTTAACGGGAAGGAGGGGGTTGACGAAGTGTGACATTGTGTGACAAGGGGTAGGGAGGGGTTCCAATTTTGTGACATCACATTTTTTCAAAATATAATAATTTATATCTAAGGCCTGATTTCACCATGCTCTGTTAGATTAACAAAGGATTAAAAGGCGGTTAAAAATGTCAAAATGTACGCGTTTGACATCTAACGTTAGATTTAACGGCCTGTTCATCCTTGATTAGCAACTAACAGAGTATGGTGAAATCAGCTCTAAGTATTACAACATTTAACTTTCTTGAAATAGAATTTAAATGGAAATAATTTCGGTGCACTGCTGTTTTAATTTCATAAGTTTCTAAATGTAAAATTGCAAAATATGTGACATCACACTAGGTAGGTAGGGTCTCACAAATGTGACCAGCTGTGACACGGAGGGGGGAGGGTTCAAAAAATCAAAAATTCGTGTGACGTAATTTATGGATGGCCCCTTATATGTTATTCCTTTTTACTATTTATCGATTATCCAATGCAGTATTATTATTAATAAATTACATATCCAATAGATGCAGAAAGAAAAGAGGCGCAAATAAAAGAAGAACAAGAAAAACAAGCTAAAGAAATAAAACAAGAACAAAGCGATACAGACACAGCCAGCACTATCCTCTACACGCGCATGCTCGAGGGAAAATGGTTCTCAATCCTACGGCACGAGAACTCATTCTTGAATAACATCAACGAAGCGACCACAGATGTGCCGTTGTTCTGCGACAACGAACACACTTGCGAGCAGGTTGTGCTCTGTCAAGGACACAAGTGGGATGTGTCCAATAATCTGCATTTGCTGAACGATCCGAGTTTGTTCACTCTCAACAGTATGGTCACTAGTGTTCAGGTAATTATTTGTTTATTATTCATTTATTTAATTAGAACGGTACGCAGACCAATTACACTAACTAATTTCAGTTACATTCAAATTTAAATTAAAATACAATAGTTCAGTCGTGCTTACAAATAAAATAATTCATAATATAATACCAACTTAGACATACTTCTTACTTATAAATAAAAATAAAACGTCATTTGGGCGGTGTATCTAAATCGGATCAGTAGTTAAACTAACCAACATAAAAATTGCAATGTCATCTCACAAAAGTTATCTTAATATAATATCTATCATACTCAACAAGATTCTACAAACCAAAGATGGCTTTAGCTAAAATAGTTCTCAATCCCATGGTAAGAAAGTTCATTCTTGAATAACATCAACGAAGCGACCACAGATGTGCCGTTGTTCTGCGACAATGAATACACTTGCGAGCAAGTTGTACTCTGTCAAGGACACAAGTGGGATGTGGCCAATAATCTGCATTTGCTGAACGATCCGAGTTTGTTCACTCTGAATAGTATGGTCACTAGTGTTCAGGTAATTATTTGTTTATTATACACCGCACTATCTAGCCCCAAACTAAGCCATCATCATCTCCCCTTATCCCACTCTGCATGGGGTCGGCACAACAGGTTTTCTTCTTCCACTCTCCTCTATCATTCGTCATCTCGGTGCTCACACCTTTCTTACTCATGTCATAAACTAAGCCAAAGCTTGTACCAGGGAACCAGATAGGTGATATAATACATATCATAAAATACTTTTTTTTTGTAAATACATACTTATAATATAATAATAACACCCAGACAGAGAACAAACATCTATGTTCATAACATAGATTTTTGTTCTCGGTGGGGATCGAACCCACGGCCTACGGCGCAGAAGGCAGAGCTACTACCAATTGAACTGTGAAGGCTATCGTGTATTTTAATAAATCTTTTTAGAAAATACCATCTAAATCAGTTCAGTAGCAAAACTAAACAACTTAAAACGATCATTGCTTGACTACTTAAAAATTGCAAAAATATTACCATTTTAAAGGCAGCCGGTTTTGAAAATCCAACCAATATAACTTGAGCTCCCATTCGTTATAGATTCAATGATTTCGTAGTTCAAGTAAGATAGGTTATTCTAGGTTAGAAAATTAATCTCTAATACTATAAGAATCAAAGTCCTGACTGACTGACTGACTGACTGACTGACATATAGACAACGCACAGCCTAAACCACTGGTCCTAGAAACTTGAAATTTGAGGAGTACGTAGGTCTTATGGCGTAGAGGTGTACTAAGAAGGATTTTTGGAAATTCAACCCCTAAGGGTGTAAAAAGGGATGAAAACGATTGTATGAAAAATTGTATTCCTTGAACCTACAAACTTGAAACTTGGAGTAGATATACTTCAAAGCAAAAAAATAGGAAAGGCATTTTTAGTTTTTCAAAACTACCCTTAATAAGTGTGCAAAGGGTTAAAAAGTTTGTATGGGAGATTTTTGACCGCTGGTCCTATAGACTTGAAATTTAAAGAGTACATAGGTGTTATGGCGTAGAGGTTTACTAAGAAGGGATTTTCGGAAATTGAACCCCTAAGGGTGTAAAAAGGGTTGAAAACGTTGGTATGAAAAATTGTATTCCTTGAACCTACAAACTTGAAACTTGAAGTAGATGTACTCCAAAGCTAAAAAATAGGAAAAACATTTTTAGTTTTTTAAAACTACCCTTAATAAAAGTGCAAAGGTATGTCAAAGTTTGCATGGGAGTTTTTTAACGCGTGGTGCGATTGACTTAAAACTTGAAGTAAATATACTAAAAAATAATTAATTAAAAATGACGCTTTCAACTTTTGATAATTACCCCTGCAAAGGGTGCAAATGACTGTAAAAGTTAGTATGGGAGATTTTTAGTATAGTGCGATAGATTTCAAACTTGAAGTAAATATACACCACAATAAATTATTTAAAATCACGTTTTCAATATTTAAAAACTACCTCCTGAACAAATAAGTACATATTTTCCGTGTTAGGTTGTCTTTGTTGTATTTGGCAAGTTTTTGAGACTCAGTACATATACCTACCTACCTAATATAGGTAATGGCCGTTTATAAGTATCTCTTATACCTACGTAGGTATTTAAAATCCTACCCTAATAATATACAAATCAATGTGAAAGTTACGATGTTTGGATGTTTGTGGCTCAATCACGGCACCACTTCAACGCGTGCGAAGCCGCGGGAAGCCACAAGTAATACATATACATATTTTATGCATGAAAGACATCCTTTAAATGTAAGCCAGGGTAACAATCCGTTGATCTTTTAATTTAAGTGGTATAGTATAAGGGAATTATTTTTAAAGCGGGATCATTAATTCGTAAAAAAAGGATACAATTAATAGCTGTACGATTTGCAGTTGTCATGAATAAATCCACTTTAATTTAAATTAATCAATGAAGTTTGTAAATTAAATCCTCTTTAGTGTGTTATGATACTGAAAAATGTGGGTAAATGGACGTACCTTCGAGACATCTTCACATCCTCACATGCTCACATGCTCACATGCTCACATGCTCACATGCTCACATGCACACATGCTAACATGCTCACATGCTCACATGCTCACATGCTCACATGCTCACATGCTCACATGCTCACATGCTCACATGCTCACACGCTCACACGCTCACACGCTCACATGCTCACATGCTCACATGCTCACATGCTCACATCCTCACATGCTCACATGCTCACATGCTCACATACTCACATGCTCACATGCTCACATCCTCACATCCACATCCTTGAAGAACCTTAAGTTTACTAGCAGTGGACTTCTTTGGGCTGATGATGATATATAAAAGAAAGTCACACTATTTATAACTCAAGAACGGCTGAACCAATTTGGCTGAAAATTGGTGGGAAGGTAGCTTAGAAACAGGAGACGGGCATAGGGTAATTTTTATCCCGACTTTTTTTGTTTTTTTGCTTTTTTTGTATATTTTATACAAACAATCGAAGAGGCAGGAACTTCAAGTTGTCAGTTAGTACCTGTTTCTTCTGACAAAATTACGTGGCTCAAGATTGTTCCATGGGGAAGAAAATACAATTTATTTATTATAGATGTTGCCAATCATATCTATTTGTAAGTATTCTATAGTAAACGTGCGCGAGCGAAGCCGCAGGTAAGAGCTAGTATTAACTAAAATTGTCTTTCTTTACAGGTACCCTCAAATAACGTCTATGTAGACTCAAGTTTGACCATGTCAGGGCTGGAACAGGATGTTATGGAAGTGTCCCTGAAGAAAGAGACGGAAGATAGTGCTGAGGAGGAGAGTAAAGAGCAAGTATGTATTGTTATTCATTTTTATATTCATGTAAGACAGTCCTTACAGGGGCCTTATGCTCACTTCGAGAAATGAGAATGATGATAAGAATGGTGAGAATAAATAAAATAAAATAGATAAATAAAAAAAATAAAAAAAAAATAGATGGTGAGAATGGGGATAAATAGTTATCGAACGAGCTATGACGTCATCTCCACCGTGAGATAATCTCGCTCGAAGTGAGCATAAGGCTTCAGGTCAGTTGGTAGTAGTTCTGCCTTCTGCGCTGTAGTACCTGGGTTCTATCCACACTTGATGAACATGAATATAAGTGCATGTGTCATTAAAAAAAATTGATAGCGTTGGGCTGGCCCATCAGACCTGATAGAAAGGTTTTTTGTAGTTTCAGTGCATAAAACTGGGCAGTGCATCGTAGGGCACGTTCCCTTCGAGCGTGACTTACTACGAGACAATGCTTTGTTTTAGGTAATGGTTACCACTTAACATCAGGTGGGCCATCGGCTTGTTCAATTAGCTAGTAGAATTAAAAAAAAAAAGGTTGTCCACAATATCTATAAATCCCAGTGCTCCCAAACGGTGAAGGAAAATACCGTGAGGAATCCAGTTACTATTCTAGTAGTCTTCTGAAAAATGTGGGTATGTGTCAAAATGTAATTTTTGGATGTTCCTCTGACTTCTCAAAGAATTTTTAAATACTTGGTACTAAGAGATTTGCCTTGCCTGCGGATAAAAGTCATGAAGCCGCTTCAATGTCATTTTCCCTTCCAGGACAACGATCTAGAGAAAGAATTGCGAGCTGATTCCCTAAAGCACGACCTAGCGGTGCAGAAAGCGAAGGCGCAAAGCCTCACGAGCCTAGGCCTTCTGAACTTCAACGCTCTATCGACGTACGTCACTTGCGACAGCCCCCCGCCCATACAAATGGCCGGTGAGGAGATGGACCAACTCAGGAAATGCAAACTCAATGGCCTGCCAGCTAAGAGGGAGAGGCAGCACGTGCCGAAGGAACTGAGGTTAGTACGAATAACTCGTGACGTAGCTACAGTCCCCTGCCGATACAGATGGCCGGTGAGGAGATGGACCAACTCAGGAAATGCAAACTCAATGGCCTGCCGGCTAAGAGGGAGAGGCAGCACGTGCCGAAGGAACTGAGGTTAGTACGAATAGCTCGTGACGTAGCTACAGTCCCCTGCCGATACAGATGGCCGGTGAGGAGATGGACCAACTCAGGAAATGCAAACTCAATGGCCTGCCGGCTAAGAGGGAGAGGCAGCACGTGCCGAAGGAACTGAGGTTAGTACGAATAGCTCGTGACGTAGCTAAGGTCCCCTGCCGATACAGATGGCCGGTGAGGAGATGGACCAACTCAGGAAATGCAAACTCAATGGCCTGCCGGCTAAGAGGGAGAGGCAGCATGTGCCCAAGGAACTGAGGTTAGTACGAATAACTCGTGACGGAGCTACAGTCTCCCGCCAATACAGATGGCTGGTGAGGAGATAGACCAACGGAAATGCAAACTCAATGGCCTGCCGGCTAAGAGGGAGAGGCAGCACGTGCCGAAGGAACTGAGGTTAGTACGAATAGCTCGTGACGTAGCTACAGTCCCCTGCCGATACAGATGGCCGGTGAGGAGATGGACCAACTCAGGAAATGCAAACTCAATGGCCTGCCGGCTAAGAGGGAGAGGCAGCACGTGCCGAAGGAACTGAGGTTAGTACGAATAGCTCGTGACGTAGCTAAGGTCCCCTGCCGATACAGATGGCCGGTGAGGAGATGGACCAACTCAGGAAATGCAAACTCAATGGCCTGCCGGCTAAGAGGGAGAGGCAGCACGTGCCGAAGGAACTGAGGTTAGTACGAATAACTCGTGACGTAGATACAGATGGCTGGTGAGGAGATGGACCAACTCAGGAAGTGTTAGGTCAATGGCCTTACAGCTAAGAGGGAGAGGCAGCATGTGCCCAAGTTACTGAGGTTAGTACAAAGTGCTCGTGGTATTAGGAAGTCGGTGGATGGAGAGGGCTCAGAATCGTTCTTCCTGGAAATATGTATCCTGTGACCAGCAGTGGACTTGTTCAGGCTGATGATGATGATATGCTGGTGATGTAGCTATGGAAAGCTACTTCTAAGAGTAGTAGATCTCTTTGTTTGTGGCTCGTCCGGGGAAGTACTACCACCACGCCTTTTTCTGCCGCCAAGCATCAACGCTGTGTTTTCGTTTGGAGGGCGTGGTTGCCGGTATATTAGACACATGAGGCTTAACATCTGTATGCCTCGTGTTAATAGACGCGGTATTATAGAACGTATCTCGATCAGATAGCAGACGTTCTAGAGAAGGGCCAGGTCAAGAGTACCCTAAACCGACGAGAATGTATGAAGAATGTTATGAGAGTGAATGAAGCGAAAGAGGTATGTAAGGACCGTAGCAAGTGGAAATCCATGGTCTCTGCCTACCCCTATGGGAAACAGGCGTAATTCTATGTATGTATGTATGTTATAGGACGTGACTTTTTATGTCACTTGTCTTTTCTTGTATTTTTTATAAACTGCATTTACGTGTGGCATAAATAAATGATATTGTATTGTATTGTAATGTTTTTTTTTGAAATCTGTCGTTTTGTTGTTTTAATTACGATTTATTTGTCCTCAGACACGGCTGGTGGCGGATCACAGATGCTGAGCAAATAAAAGAGGTGATGGATGCTCTCCATCCGCGAGGAGTTAGGGAGAAGGAGCTCCATGCTGCTTTTGTGCAGCATTTACCGACTGTCAATAACAAGGTTTGTAGATTAAGTTATATTTGAAAAAAAATTGTTAAAAAAAAGCCTTTCTATCAAACTACACAACTAAAAAGTAGTAGAGCTCTTTGTGTGTGGCTCGTCCGGGGAAGTACTACCACCACGCCTTTTTCTGCCGCCAAGCAGCAACGCTGTGTTTCGGTTTGAAGAGTGTGGTTGCCGGTGTCATTACAAGAACATGACGCTTAACATCTGTATGCCTCAAGTTGATGGACGCGGGGCAGTGCATCGTAGGGCACATTCCTATCGTGCGTGACTTACGAGGCAATGCTTTATTATAGGTGATGGTTACCACTTAACATCAGGTGGCCCATATGCTTGTTCCATCAGCTAGTAGTACAAAAAAACTACATCCTTTTTTACATTCCACAGCTGCATATAGACAAAGGCGATGTGAACGCCACCGAGCTGTCGATATCAAACCTGGACCGAGTTATATCAGCCAATGGCGGCTGGGCGGCCGCCGATGCACCGGGATTCTTCTCCGCCAGTGCGGCGAGGAGAATCGACTTGCAACAACTCAGTATGGTAAGATAACTGCGGGAGTCTTTCTCCTCTGCATCCACATAACCACAGGGATGCTAGAACATTGCTGCCATCCCAAGGTCCGTCTCAGCTAGTTGAAGAAATTGTGCTGGCTGGGGTGAGGTTAGCAGGGGGATAATGCACAATACACCCCGCTGGCGAGGTCGAAGACGTCCCTTAGCGCCCGCCCACTCGGGGCCTAATCTAGATTTAAACCCCCACCCTGGCAGCCGACGCCGAGGTCGTACCATAGCGGTGCCCTTGCGTTTGTTCCCTCAACCTAAATTTACCGGTTGAGCGCCTTCCGCGCTCGCCATTGTTCGGTAGCGCTGTAAGAATCGTCAGACAATCACCAGCTTTGAGTCCATTCGAAAAAAAAAATCTTATTCCCCCACCATTCATTAGAATAAGATGGTAAGACAACAGTCATATATGGTGATATTGGTCTATGAATATTTTTGTACTAATCGTGCCTGAAATAAACTACTAGAGTCATGACCAGCAAGGCTATTTTATTTTATTTATTTTGAACAAAATCCACAGCTCTTATGACATAAAAGCTTCAAAACATTTGGAAACGTTTCCAATAGGAAACTTCAGAATTCGTCTCTGGCTAGCTGCTAGCTCTGGTTTCGTATGCTTATGAACAAAAAACAGAAATTTGCCAGTCTAAGTCATGACACTTTCTCTCCACGCCACTAATCAATAATAAATAAATATTGGTGCACTTTTCACATAGCCCATCTAGCCCCAAACTAAGCCAAAGCTTGTAATATAGAACAAGATAGCTGATATAATACATATATACTTTTTTTTTGTAAATACATACTTATAAATAAATAATAACTTTGACAGCCTTCACAGCTCAGTTGGTAGTAGCTCTGCCTTCTGCGCCGTAGGCCGTGGGTTCGATCCCCACCGAGTACGAACATTTGTGTGATGAAGATTGATATTTGTTCTCTGTCTGGGTGTCATTATTTATTATAAGTATGTATTTACAAAAGTCATTATGTACTATATCAGCTATCTGGTTCATATTACAAGCTTTGGCTTAGTTTGGGGCGAGATAGTGCTGTGTGGAATGTCCACCAATATTTATTTATTTATAACGCCCAGACATAGAACAAACATCTATAACTATCAATAAGGCCATGAAACTTTCCAGGTGGAAGCATTAGAAGAGCGGGTAGCCACCGCGTCCATGCAGGTGAAAGGCTGGCGTCCGTCTCGCCTGCAAATGCCCGAAGACGCGACCGGCGCAGACATAGTCGCGCGGTCGCGATACAAACTCGCACAAGTCGAGGCTCACATCGAGAGGAGATATCTCAAACCACCTTTGGTACAAAGGTACGCTAGGTAAAGTGAACTCAGATTATTACGTGTGGTGGGTAGTCGCTTTTCACTCGGAACTCACATCATTGGCTATGTTTGGTAAGTAGATGGTTGTTTTAGCTTTTCACGGTCACTTAGATGTCATTCTGTCTTGTTTATTACAAAGGTACGCTAGGTAAATTGAACTCAGATTATTAAGGTACGCTAGGTAAAGTGTACTCAGATTATTAAGGTACGCTAGGTAAAGTGTACTCAGATTATTAAGGTACGCTAGGTAAAGTGAACTCAGATTATTAAGGTACGCCATGTAAAGTGAAATCAGATTATTAAGGTACGCTAGGTAAAGTGAACTCGGATTATTACGTGTGGTGGGTAGTCGCTTTTCACTCGGAACTCACATCATTGGCTATGTTTGGTAAGTAGATGGTTGTTTTAGCTTTTCACGGTCACTTAGATGTCATTCTGTCTTGTTTATTACAAAGGTACGCTAGGTAAATTGAACTCAGATTATTAAGGTACGCTAGGTAAAGTGTACTCAGATTATTAAGGTACGCTAGGTAAAGTGTACTCAGATTATTAAGGTACGCTAGGTAAAGTGAACTCAGATTATTAAGGTACGCCATGTAAAGTGAAATCAGATTATTAAGGTACGCTAGGTAAAGTGAACTCTGATTATTACGTGTGGTGGGTAGTCGCTTTTCACTCGGAACTCACATGTCATTGGCTATGTTTGGTAAGTAGATGGTTGTTTTAGCTTTTCACGGTCACTTAGATGTCATTCTGTCACGTTTATTACAAAGGTACGCTAAGTAAAGTGAACTCATATTATTAAGGTAGGCTAGGTAAAGTGAATTCAGATTATTACGTGTGGTGGGTAGTCGCTTTTCTCTCGGGAATCACTCGTGTCTTAGCTTTTCAATTTAGGTATCACTTGGGTGTCATTCTGTCACAAAGTAAGGTACAAAGGTACGCTAGGTAAAGTGAACTCGGATTATTACGTGTGGTGGGTAGACGCTTTTCACTCGGAACTCACATCATTGGCTATGTTTGGTAAGTAGATGGTTGTTTTAGCTTTTCACGGTCACTTAGATGTCATTCTGTCACGTTTATTACAAAGGTTCGCTAGGTAATGTGAATTCAGATTATTAAGGTACGCTAGTTAAAGTAAATTCAGATTTCGTGTGGTGGGACGCTTTTCACTCACTGTAATACAGCAGACATGATTTTATTGCCGTTTTTATATGTAATGATACGAAACCCTTCGTGCGCGAGTCCGACTCGCACTTGGCCGATTTTTTTTGTGGTTTTTGTCATGGGTTTTTGATAAATTACTTTTTTAATCTATTCAATTCAATTCAATTTATTTAATTCAGACTTAGTCCATAGAAATTTGTTAGTAACATAATAACTTATAAATAGTGTTAGTGACATTTTATTTGAAATTCGTGTTGATGAGTGTGCAGCTGCATCCAGTAATGATGGAGGGGACAGTCCCACCTCTCAGACAACGCGTTCATTATACTATGGTTACTGGTTTTTGTGTTTTGGTGGAGGGATGCATGTTATTTTTGTGTGTTTTAAATTGACTTTAATCTATGGAAAATGTTCATGGTTGGTTACAAATTGATTCATAAGAGCATGTGACATGACGTTTGGTCGTGCCTATGACTACCTCCTTTCACAACCTCCTTCTAGACTTGGTCACGTAGAACTGGCACCTAGAACTACCTAGTTTTAAGGAAGTGAACCTTGTGATTTTATTGAATTAAAAAAATTACATTTTATTTACCATTTATTTGACAGCCTTCACAGCTCAGTTGGTAGTAAGCTCTGCCTTTTGTGCTGTAGGCCGTGGGTTCGATCCCCACCGAGAAAAAACATTTGTTGATGAACATAGATGCTTATTATCTGTCTGGGTGTAATTATATAAGAATGTATTTAAAAAAAAAAGCTATATTATGTATTTTATCAGCTATCTGGATCCCATATTACAAGCTTGTCTTAGTTTGGGGCTAGGTACTGCTGTGTGGAAAGTCGACCAATATTTATTTATTTGATATTGTTCACAGTACAACGGAGGCGAATATTGGCGCTGTATTGCAAGCTGAACATGGGAATGCCTCTGTTACGTCACCGCAGAACTCTGACAGTCCTAATGAGGGAAAACGTAAGTGTGTTCCATAAAGAAAGAAAGGAAATACAATTATTTGACATACGCAGTAGTGTAGAGTAGTAGGGCTCTTTGTGAAGTGCTCGTCCGGGGAAATACTACCACCACGTCTTTTTCTGCCGCCAAGCAGCAACGCTGTGTTTCGGTTTGAAGGCTGTGGTTGTCGGTATAATTACAGGCACATGAGGCTTAACATCTGTATGCCTCAAGTTGATGGACGCAGGGCAGTGCATCGTATTGCACGTTCCTATCGTGCGTGACTTACGAGGCAATGCTTTGTTATAGGTGATGGTTACCACTTAACATCAGGTGGGGCATCTGCTTGTTCCATCAGCTAGTTGTATAATAAAACTAATTTTGGGACTAAATAGCGCTGTGTGTTATTTCAATAAACATATATAATATTTAATTGTTTGCTTTGCAGCAGACACAAAAGGCGTGGCCAGAGGTCTAGCGAACTGGCGTGAAGCGGTAGCAAGATGCAACACATCCGCTCAGCTAGCGATGCTACTGCAGGCGTTAGAAGCGGGCGTGGCGTGGGACAAGAGCATTATGAAAGCGGTAAGTAATGTAAGCTGAGTACATATGAAAAGGCATGGTTTGACATTTAGCGAGTTGCAAAGTTATCTAGAGTCTCTTGAATACTAGACATTAAAAGCGGACGAGGCCTGGGACAAGAGCATTATGAAAGCGGTAAGGGTGTAGTTTTTTATTTAGCGAACTGGCGATAATGCAAGCTGATATGAAAAGGCATGGTTTGACATTTAGCGAGTTGAAAAGTTATCTTATTTACAGTCTCCCGAATACTAGGTGTTAAAAGCGAGTGTGGCGTGGGACAAAAGCATTATGAAAGCGATAAGGGTGTGGTGTGATATCTAGCGATTCGGCGATAATGAAAGCTGAGTAGATATGAAAAGGTTTGGTGTGACATTTAGCGGGCTGAAAAGTTGTTAAAAGTCACTCGAACACATATTCAATGTCAAAGGGTTTTACATGCATAAAATTGCGCCTGTTTTTTGTAGGGTTAGGCAAAACACTACAGTAAACAGGCGAATTTCTAACTGCAACGATCCTGTGTGGAAAGCCCACCAATATTTATTTATTTATAAAATAAATCTTATATTTATATAAAAGAAAGTTGTGTTAGCTACACTATTTGTAACTCAAGAACGGCTGAACCGATTTGGCTGAAAATTGGTGGGGAGGTAGCTTCGAACCAGGAGACGGACATAGGATACTTTTTATGCCGACTTTTTTTTTATAATTTATACAAACAATCGAAGAGGCAGGAACTTGAAGTCGTCAGTTAGTACTTGTTTCTTCTGACAAAATTAAGTGGCCCAAGATTGTTTCATGGGGAAGATTTTTTTTTTAATTAAAGATGTTGCCAGTAAAGTAAACGTGCGCGAGCGAAGCCGCGGGTAAGAGCTAGTGTAGATATAAATAAATTAATAAATTGTTCCAGAACTGCCAATTCTGCCTGTGCGGTGACAACGAAGACCAACTGCTGCTATGCGATGGTTGTGACAAGGGCTACCATACCTACTGCTTCAAGCCTAGCATGGAGAAGATCCCTGAGGGAGACTGGTGAGTTTAATCATTTAAGGGAGACAACATAAAAGAATACCAAAAGAGACAAAAGCAGGATTTTGATGAGTTTACAACATTTTCGGGAGAGAACATACATGATCCAAATGGGTCAAAAAGCTTGTGTGATAATAAAAAAAATAAAATTTAAAAAAATCTGTTACCTTTTCCCCTAGAGGAAGAAATTCAATTTTATCTTCGCTCTGGTACGCTACAATGACGGTCTTTTTGAGAAAGAGGACATGAAAGAGGATGAATTTAGAACATTATTAAATTAAAAAGTTTGAACGCAATTCGCTTCGATACAGTCCTGGCTGAATAAAAAAGCGCGCCTGCGACCGCGGCATTGGATAATCAAATAAAAAAAAAAATACGCGGGAACTTCTTATTGGTTTTTTTATGACTTTTTATCAAAATATTACAGTCAATTTCAATATAATTCACACAGATTGAATAAAAGATGAGCTCTTCTAGCAGTGAAAGTGAAATATTAACACCAGAGGGTGTAAAATTAAACGCAGAAGCTGTCATAAACAATTTATTACTGATCAAATCGTGAGAAATATAAATTTGTAATTTGGTTATGTAAATATAAATTCGTCAATACTAAAAGGATCTCTTATTTATTTTTCTAATAGAGGTGGATGAAAAGCAGAGTGTGCCACACGGTACCAAAATTATTTAACTTCAAGCGACCTACTTTGACTCCCTCGCTACGTTCAGGATTCTCCTCTAGAATCCCGAGCGTAGCGAGGGATCCTACTTTAGAATCCTTCGCTTTGCTCTGGATTCAAAAAATCGCTCTGGCCCTGTATAAATTATTTTGGTCCCTTATGACACAATCTACTATTTATCTGTGGCATAAATAAATGAATGATTTAGTAATTTTAATAAATAATTTGTCACGGAAGACCAGCGTTATAGTAGCGTATGCTGCTATAGCATTTATGCTGAGTGACGGCCAATTTGTGTCACTTTCTTACTTTTAATGTCTATTCTTGTATTTTTTATAAACTGTGTATGTGTGGCATGAATAAATTATTTTGTATTGTATTGTATAATGTATGTGTGATTGCAGGTACTGCTGGGAGTGCGTGAACAAGGCGCGCGGCGAGCGCGTGTGCATCGTGTGCGGCGGCGCCGGCGGCTCGGGCCGCACCATTCCCTGCGCGCTCTGCGTCCGCGCGTACCACCAGGACTGCCACTACCCGCCGCTGCATAAGGTAACTGAACATATGTATTACACGTTGTATACACTATCCGCCGCTGCATAAGGTAACTGAACATATGTATTACACGTTGTATACACTATCCGCCGCTGCATAAGGTAACTGAACATATGTATTACACGTTGTATACACTATCCGCCGCTGCATAAGGTAACTGAACATATGTATTACACGTTGTATACACTATCCGCCGCTGCATAAGGTAACTGAACATATGTATTACACGTTGTATACACTATCCGCCGCTGCATAAGGTAACTGAACATATGTATTACACGTTGTATACACTATCCGCCGCTGCATAAGGTAACTGAACATATGTATTACACGTTGTATACACTATCCGCCGCTGCATAAGGTAACTGAACATATGTATTACACGTTGTATACATATCCGCCGCTGCATAAGGTAACTGAACATATGTATTACACGTTGTATACACTATCCGCCGCTGCATAAGGTAACTGAACATATGTATTACACGTTGTATACACTATCCGCAGCTGCATAAGGTAACTGAACATATGTATTACACGTTGTATACACTATCCGCAGCTGCATAAGGTAACTGAGCTTGGAGGCTGCATGAGTCTTGCTCCTCGCATCCACATCATCATCATCGGGGTACTGGAACATTGCTGCCACCAACCCAAAGTCCTCCGCTACTTTAAGGAGTTGCGGTTGCTGCGGTGAGGTTAGCAGGGGGACAATGCTGCCCTCCTAATTTAGACAACCATAACTACTAAAAGTATAGTTTCGAGATATTCGCGCCTAAAGTTTTTTTTCTTTAAAAAGTGACCAGTGTCGCAGTTAACTTCGTAAATGTAGGTTTTATCTAAAATACGTCAAAGAGAACATTATAGATCTCATCACGCTAATTCCGAATATATAGGTAACTAATTTTTGATAAAAACCCTACTTACTTGTCTAAATTAGGAGGACAGAATGCACAATAC
Source organism: Chloroclysta siterata (assembly GCA_932294275.1). Taxonomy (NCBI): domain Eukaryota; kingdom Metazoa; phylum Arthropoda; class Insecta; order Lepidoptera; family Geometridae; genus Chloroclysta; species Chloroclysta siterata. The sequence goes on along the minus strand of OW028596.1, from coordinate 19,568,314 downwards.
ACCCCACTGCGGGACGTCCGTGCAGATCTCATTCCCCCACCATAAATTAGAACTAGAAGGTAACTCTCTCTCTCTCACTTGTTTCTTTAGAAACAGTGTGGTGAAAGGATTTTAAGTGCGCCTCAAGAGGCTCCTTTCGAGCATGTGACACATGTTATAGAACTTTTTAGGTTCTACGACATGCCGGTTTCCTCACAATGTTTTACTTCACCGTAAGGTAACTGAACAGGTTCTAACGCATAATGACCAATAATTGAAAAAAAAATCTTCGCTAGAGACGAATTCGCATATTAACACACAAGCATTTGGAGTATTTTAATAGTAGTAGAGCTCTTTGTGTGTGGCTCGTCCGGGGAAGTACTACCACCACGCCTATTTCTGCCGCCAAGCAATAACGCTGTGTTTCGGTTTGAAGAGTGTGGTTGCCGGTGTAATTACAGGCACATGAGGCTTAACATCTGTATGCCTCAAATTGATGGACGCAGGGCAGCGCATCGTAGGGCACGTTCCTATCGTGCGTGACTTGCAATGCAATGCTTTGTCAAAGGTAATGGTTACCGCCTAACATCAGATGGGCCATCTGCTTGTTCCATGAGCTAGTAGTATAAAAAAAACTTTGCGTATTTACAGAATCCACGCGGCAAATGGTACTGCAACCAGTGCATATCGCGCGCGCCTCCCAAGAAGCCGCGCAACACCAAGAAGCGAGACAGCAAACATAAGGACAACGATCTCGACACCAGTATGGTGCCCAGGTATAACCACTTACTTTGATAATTAGTACAGCTCTTTGTGTGTGGCTCGTCCGGGGAAGTACAGTCAGCGTTTTTTTAGGGTTCCGTACCCAAAGGGTAAAATGGAACCCTGTGAGTTTTTTTTAATACAATTAGATGATAGAACAAGCAGATGGCCCACTTGATGTTAAGTGGTAACTATCGCCAATATAATATTGAAGCTCCATTGAGATCAGATTCAATAGTTTTTATACATGAAAAATGCCTCCGCAAGTTTTCAAAAACTTTTTAGGAGTTCCCATATTAAAAGCTTTGCTTAGTTTGGGACTAATAGAGCTGTGTGGAAAGTCCATTTTTTTTATAATTAATAATGCCATAGAATACCTAAAACTGTGTCGGAAATCCTCGCAACGAATGAATTTTTATGATAGCACGCCACTACATTATCTACCATTAAGGCGAATGGCTACCCCGATACTAGCGCCACTACATATTTTATTTAATACTTACGTTATAGAAAGGAATTATCAAAAATTCGGACCGCGCGTAGACGAGTTTATTAGAAGTTATTAGAAGAGTTTATTACAAGCTTTTTTTTAATGTATATGTAATAGTTTTGTTTTGTGTTACTCAGTCAGATACCTTGTTTGGAGAGCTTGGTGGCCACCAATAGGAACTAAACTCTTGAAACAAGTATCTGCCTAAATAATACAATACAAAACTATTACAGATACATTAAAAAAAAGCTTGTGATAGGTATCCTCTACGCGCGGTCCGAATTTTTGATAATTCCTTTGTATAACGTAATGATTAAATAAAATATGTAGTGGCGCTAGTATCGGGGTATACATTCGCCTTAAAGTTGGCAGGTAGAAAATGTTCATAGTATTAAGCCCACCTGTTTTACACCTAATTTTATTTTTGTACAATAAACTGTTGAATAAATAAATAAAAGAATGAATGAATGAATAAATGAACTCCTCAGCCCGGCAGCGTCGCACGCGTCCACTTCCACGACGGCGGAAGACTGTTCCGCCAGCATCCTCCATACACCAGAGAAGTCAGAGTGCACCGACAAACTGGACGAGACGCTGCCCGAGCCGGAGAACGGGATCAATCATCATCCAGGTACGCTCTAACCTCAACAACGATCAGGGGAATCCCATACCCATAAACTGGAATGAGCTACCATCAGGGGTTTTTCCGCCAATATACAACATGAGCAGCTTCAAGAAAAATGTTAATAGGTAAAGTCCTTCAGGGTAGACAGCGCAACGACAACGCCCCTGGTGTTATTGGTGTCTATGGGCGACGGTGACCGATTACCATCAGGTGGGCCGTAAGCCCGTTTTTCTATCATTTATATAAAAAAAAAATTGAGTTTATTCACGTAAATGTATCGTTTTCAACAACTACAACAGCAGCCTGATCAAATTGCTCAAATTATAGTTTGAGTTACATTTGCTACGTAGTAGCACCGCCTTCTGCGCCGTAGGCCGTGGGTTCGATCACCACACAGAACAAACATTAGTGTGATAAACATAGATGTTTGTTCTCTGTCTGGGTGTTATTATATATTACTAGCGGCCTGTCCCAGCTTCGCATGGGTGGATATAATTTTTTTAACATTTTAGGATAAACTTAGACAGTAGGTTCGAGTCTCGCGTCTACTTATTTCATACATTTGCACGCCCTTCTCCCTGAGTGAGTGATAAGGCGCCCCGTGGCCCCGCGCGTTCCATAATATTTTTAATGCGATCTAAAATTTTTAAATTCGTAATACCTTTTGAATGGAATGTCCGATTTCAATAATTCAAAAAGTAATCTACAGGAATTGAAACAATCTTGAATATAAAATTATTTATTAATAAGGTATGTTTGTATTGTTTAGTAGTGGCACAACCGGAGTTCTCAGACGAAGCTCCGCCGGAGAAGCGACGCGCGCTGCACTACGTCGGAGGAAACGGCGCCATCCCGCACCACGAGAATGAACCCGCTATCGATGGTATGTACCTCATCATCATCAGTCTGAACAAGTCCACTGTTGGATAGATGCCTGCCCTATACATTTCCAGGAAGAATTATTTTGAGACCTCTCCACATAATTAATAGTAATTTAAGAGTAGTAGTACTCTTACAAAGAAGCGGTTTCAGATTGATAAGAAGTATTTTGACAGCCTTCACAGCTCAGTTGGCTCACGGCTCTACCTTCTGTGCTGTAAGCCGTGGGTTCGATTCCCACCGAGAACAAACATATGTGTGATAAATATAGATGTTTGTTCTCTGTCTGGGGGTTATTATTAATTATAAGTATGATGTATTTACAAAAAAAAAAGTATGTTATGTATTATATCAGCTATCTGGTCAGCAATTTATGAGTTTTTCTGTTCAAAAACGTATGTGCACAATGCCAGTACTCTCAAACGGTGAAGGAAAACATCGTGAGGAAACCGGCATGTCGTAGAACCTAAAAAGTTCTATAACATGTGTCAAGTGCTCGGAAGGAGCCTCTTGAGGCGCACTTAAAATCCTTTCACCACACTGTTTCGAAAGAAACTAGTGACACGATATTACAAGCTTTGGCTTAGTTTGGCGCTAGATAGTGCTGTGTGGAAAGTCCACCAATATTTATTTGATTTATTTATTATTTATGTTTGACAGGTGAAGATCGCGACACTGAGAACGTGCCGCTGGTTTCCCGAGCCAAGAAGGAAAAGAACACCGCTAAGAAGACCGCGAAAGAACTTCTGTTTTGCAAGTCAGTACAATTCACTACTACCTAGCTCATTTGGTAGGAGGTCTGCTTTCTACGCGGCCGTGGGTTCGATCCCCACACAGAACAAACATTTGTGTGATGAATCTTTGTCGGGGTGTTGTATTATATCCTAAGTTTAAAAAGAAAAAAAAAAGTACTCTATCAGCTATTTGAATCCCATAGTTCAAGATTTGCTTGTTTATCCAACGTGTAACATAATACCCCTATAAGACCAAAGACCAAGAGATCAGACCAAGCACTGGAATACTTTGACGTGTGCAAAGTTTGAATACCTTGTTTACGAAGTAAAATTAATACCTATTGTCTCAGAAATTTGAAACAAACCTGATAATGTGTACGTGTCCTCGGTACATACGCTATTTGCGTTTACTAATTGGTGGCAGTTCTGTTACCTATTTTATCTACAGTTCAAAATTAAAGGTCAAAAAACAGCTGTTAAAAGGGTTGCGTTATGTTGTGTTAGTTTCATTTTGGAGGAAAGTTTAAAAGGCATTTCATGAATGAAAAACTTCGAAATTTCAAAAGTCTTCGAACAAAAGTTGTTTGCCATGACCTGTAGAATACCCTGCTTCCGGGGTTATAGGGGTATTATAGTACACATTGTATATATGTGGACATAATAATAATAATAATAATAATAAAGCCCGTTTATTTTCCTTACCAACTAAATACAAAAAAGTCTATTCTAAAGTAATTCTAATTTTATAATTATTTTTATCCTAAGTATTTTTTTTTTTTTTCTTATTTATGGTTAGGAACCCCTCTTTGGGTATAGGCCTCCTCCAGTTTATGCCATTGATCCCTATTCATGGCCAGGGACATCCATTGTTCTCCTGCCGTTTGTATGATGTCGTCTGCCCATCGTCTCCTAGGCCGACCTGCTCGTCGCTTTCCATTTGGTCCTGTCCATCGTGTTGTCTGAATGGTCCACCTCTTGTCTTTGTACCTTGCTATGTGTCCAGCCCATTGCCATTTTAATTTAAGTGCTTGATGGAGAGCGTCTGTTATTTTTGTCTTTTCTCGTATGAGATCGCTTCTGATTTTATGTATTTTTCGAATTTTTAAGACACTCCTTTCCATTGCTCTCTGGCATGTTGTTAATTTTGATTTGATTGTTGTGGTATAGTTCCAGGTTTGGCATCCATAAGTTAATGTCGGTAGAATGCAGGTATCGAGAACAATTTTTTTCAGATGGAGTGATAGGTCGCCTTTTAGAGCTTCTTTTAGACTCCAGAATTTTTTCCAACCTATAGCAATCCGTCTGTCGACTTCTTCTTCAGTGTTTTTATCGTTGAAAGATATCTGTTTTCCTAGGTATGTGTAACTAGTAACATATTCTAGAGGCTTATCTTTAAGGTTTATTTGGTTTCTAGCGCTGTTTGTTAGTATTTTTGTTTTGCTTTCGTTCATATTTAGACCAACCTTTTCGCTTTCGTTGCTTAAGACGGATATATTTTCTTCTAACCTCCGAGATGTTTCTGCAAACAGAACTATATCATCAGCGAACCTAAGGTGGTTAAGGTGATTTTCGGCTATTATTATTCCTTCTCGTTCCCAATTTAACTTGCTAAAAATACTCTGCAATACTGCTATAAAGAGTTTTGGGGATACCGGGTCCCCCTGCCGGACGCCTCTACGAATCGGGATTTCGTCACCTCTCTTCTCGAGTTTTACTCTGCTGGTAGTGTGACTATAGATATTTTGTAAAATTTGTATGTATATCTCGTTCGTATTGCATTGGCGGAGTGCTTTCCAGATGGATCTATGTGAGATAGTGTCAAATGCTTTGGCATAATCGATGAAAGCAATGTAGAGGGGCTTGTTGAACTCTTTGTATTTTTCAATTATTTGTTCCATGGCATGGATGTGGTCTAACGTTGAAAATCCTGATCGAAAACCTGCTTGCTCAACGGGTTGTAGGTTATCTATTTCGATTTTTATTCTGTTTTGTAAAATTGATGTGAAAAGTTTGTATACAGACGATAGAAGGCTGATTGGACGGTAGTTAGCTATATCTTGTGGATCACCTTTCTTGTATAATAAAATTATGTCAGATCTTTTCCATTGTTCTGGAGCTTGACCAGCTCTTAAGACCATGTTGAACAGATAGGCGAGAGGGGACGCCAGTTCGGCTGCTCCTACTTTTAGGGCTTCGTTGTGTAGTCCATCCGGCCCAGGGCTTTTATCTGCTTTTAATTTTCGAAGGTGGGTTATTACTTCTTTTTCGTCTATTGGTGTAATGTCATCCTTGTTCTTAGTCTCTTCATCATCAATGACTATGTTTGGGTGTTCTTCTGGTTTTTCATAGAGTTCTTTGTAGAATTTCGTGGCGCAATTTAAAATGTCCTCTCTAGTTTTCGTTTTTTTATTCGTTTGGTTGTTTAAGCTATGAATCCAAGTTTTATGAGTTGTTAGTTCTTTGAATGCTTTTTTGGTGCTACGATAGCAGCTTAGGTTTTTATTTATTATTTTATTTCTATAATCTTTGTAATCTTTTCTAATAGCCTTGCTTGTTTTCTTGAATGTGTCACTAAGTGACTTTTTCATTTCTTTTGATTTATTTTTTATCTTCATAAGTTCCGTTCTTTTAGTCATTAGGGCTCGTGTATTTTCGCTTAGGATGTTGTTTACAGTTTTTTCTGGTTTTTGATTTATTTCTGTTGTTTTCAAACAATTTTTTATATTTGATTCTATTTTATTGTAGTAAGTTTGAACATCTTCTTTATCTTCTGGGTGTAGTTCTAGTTCATGTTGAGTTTCCTTGAGATTGGTGTGGTAAAGCCGTATGCTATCTTCGCTTTTGAGTGTGGCCGGTAGAGATTTATAGGATGATCTGCTTTTCTTTGTTTTTCCCCAGTGGTATGTTGCTCTCACAAGCCGATGGTCCGATGGAAATTCCACATTATTTAGAACTTCTATATTGGTTATATTTTTCGGTTGGTTAGACATGATGAAATCTATTTCATTCCTCGTATTTTTATCTGGTGAAATCCAGGTCCATCTTCGGTCTTGATTCTTTATGAAATATGTGTTCATAATTGAAAGATTGTGCTCGAACGCGTATTGGATGAGTAGTTCTCCCCTTTTATTTCTGTTGCCGTACCCGTGTTTTCCTAGGATCAAGTTTTCACTTTCCTTAGGCTGCCCGATTTTTGCGTTGAAGTCTCCGATAACTAGTACGTTTTTTCCAGCAATTTTATGAGCTTCTTCAAGCGTTTCATAAAATCTTTTGATTTCTTCTTCGCTAGCGCTTTCCGTAGGCGCGTAGGCCTGTATCACAGTCAGTGTAGTGGTATTGTATTTTATCTGCAATAGCGCGACTCTTTCTGAAAGTCCCACAAAGTTGGTAATATTTTTTTTATGATGTTTTGTGATTAAAAAGCCTGTGCCGTGCAGTCCAGGTGTTTCGCCTTTGTAGCAGAAGATATAATCTTCGTGTTCTTCTATATTGCAGCCCATTTTTTTTACCTCTGCTAGGCCTATAATGTCGAATTTAATTTTTTGTAGTGCGTATTTGAGCTCCAGTAATCGTTCTGTCGATGCTAGTGATCTCACATTATATGTTGCTATTTTGAGGGAGTCTTGATAAGTTTTTCCATTAACTGAAGGGTTTTGATCATTTTCCTCCGCGGTGATCGGCCGTGTTGGAGGAGCGAGAGAGGCATTGTTCTTTGATTGCTATTGTTTTGGTTGTGATTTTAGTGTGTTTCTGCCGTCGTCGTTTGTATTCACCGCATTTAGGTCACTATGTGAAATCTGCGTGTTGCGAGTTGTAGTCCAGTAGGACGATATTTTATTCTTTTTTTCTGCTTGCTTGGCTCCTTTTACTTCCTTTCGTTCGTTAGTTAGATGTGCTTGCGGCGGAGTCTGTGAAAGAGTTCGTTTGTTTCTGCGTAACGCTTGTGAGTTAGACCCCGCAGGGCTTGTGTGGGGAAGTATTACTAATCTATCGTACTTTATTAACACTTTGTTTCCCTTTTCTTTCTCGATTTTTGCTTGTTCATATAGAGCTTTCCTTTTTTCTAGAATCTTAGGGGGGTAGTCTTCTGCGATAGAGTAGTTAGTGTGTTGTAGATTTTTCCATTTATTCAGAATTTCTATTTTTCTTCCTAATGTAGAAAGCGTTATGATGACAGGCCGATTATTTTCTCCTTTCCTTCCAATTCTTCTCAGTGCTTGAAATTCTAGTGAAGTGCATTGTATCTTCATTTCTTCGCCAAGGATTTTCAAAATTTTACGAACAAGGTCGTCGTAGCTTCGCTCTCCCTCGGGAACTCCGAATAAGACAATATTTCGCTGCCTTTGTGTCCTTTCTAAGGTATCTAATCTCCTTTCTTGGCTTTCGTTTTTTTCTTCTAGCTGGTCTATCTTTAGCTGCAGGTTTCCGACCATTTCGTTGATGTTTTGGTTAATGTTCGAAGTTATGTTAGTCTCCAAGTCCCTTATTGAGCTTTTAGTATCATTGATATCAGTTTGAAGTTGTTTGAACATTTGCCTGACTTCTTCCATCATGGTTGCTTTCTGCCACCTAGCGGGGACACCTTGGAGGAATTTCGTTTGAGTTGTAAGTTGCTTGGAATAATTTTTGAGCACAAAAAGTTAACTTCGGTCGCGGAGATTCGAACTAGTGCGGTTGCGTTGCGTTGTGTTCACACCAGTGTACCGAACCGCTACACCATCTGCTTCGATGATAAAAGTAGTGGTGAAATTAAGATATAGTTGAGAGTAGCAATTTGGTCGTTGAAAAATTCACTGCCGTTAGTCAATGATTTTGCTACCCACTTCACGAAAAAAAATAAAGCGATCAATTTAATCCCACAATCACTTTTTTCATCGATAATTTGTCTTGATTACACTTTATCACTGTTTTTAAGTTCGAAATTGGATTATGTATACTGTATTGTTTGTATTTAGAAAGGGTTTATGGGTAATTTCGCTGCTGAGACACAATCACATAAAAAACACTTGTTATTGTTATTTTTCGCTGTCTTTTCTTAGGATAACAATGTCACGGCTTCAATACGCGTATATATGCACTGGTTGATGGTATTTCACAATGATTAAGTAACTTTTTGTATTTTTGTTTATATATTTTGATGGAGCTAAGTGTTGCTTGCGCGACGGTAGCGACCTCTCTCTCTCATATGTGGACATAGAATACTTTAATTGTGGTATAAAATGAACAAATTACACATGAAACGATTACAACGCGCGATTACAATGCCCGTGTGACACCTCTGGTGTTGCAAACGTCCATAGGCTACGGTAACCGCTTCCCATCAGGTGGGCCGTATGCTTGTTTGCTTACTTGGTAGTATAAAAAAAAATGAAACATTAGAGCTATCACTTACAAACTATCTAGAGATAGCTCAACTGATCTAAATCAATGCCAATCGGTAGCGTCCCCAAGACATTGGTTGCATTGCCACGCTGAAAGACTGATATATTTTGAATTTTCAGGAATCTACTAGGAGACATGGAGATGCACGAACACGCTTGGCCGTTCCTCATTCCCGTGAACACTAAGCTGTTCCCGCAGTACAAGAAAGTGATCAAATGCCCTATGGACATGTCTACTATCAAGCGGAAACTAAATGACGCTATGTAAGTACTTCTCAGCCTGCACAGCTCAGTTGGTAGTAGCTCTGCTTTCGCTGTTTAATTTGGAATGTGGATAGTGTTAGTGGTGTTAGTAAATGTTCCAATCACCAAAGAGATCAATCCATGTGTAACACTATGCAGGGTCCATGTGATACCTATTTACACGTAACAACTATTATATAGTTACCTATATGTTATATAGGTTGGCAGAATTAGAGTTGATTTCACCATGCTCTGTTAGTTACTAATCATAGATTAACTGGCCGTTAAATCTAACCTTAGATTAGTCAACGCGTACATTTTGACATATTTAACGGCCCTTTAATCCTTTGTTAATCTAACAGAGCATGGTGAAATCAGCTTAGGGTTAGTTAGAGAATAAGTTTTTATATGAGATGTATTTTTTTGATGTTTTATTATAGGGCAGTGTGGTCGCTCAACGACAAAGCCTTTAAAATAAATAATATAAAAATAAAAAAATTATGTACCTCAATCATATGAAGGCAATAAATTTATTGAGTATGGTTTGACAAAGGTCTGGCTTCAAACATAAATCAGTATACTAGCTTTTAATAGTTTTAAGATTAACGGCCGGTTATCGGACTTCAAGTCACTTGCTGTCTCTATATAATTCGATGTAATAGCTGAAGTGGAATCGTCATATTTTGGACAATTCACACAATATCTTAATAAATTGTAGCCTATGTGTTATTCTGATGTGTTAGGCGCACTTAAAATCTTTTCACCACACTGTTTCGAAAGAAACTATTGACACGACAAGAGAGACTGTTAGCTCTCCACTAACTTTTGTTTTTTTTTATTTTTCAGATATAAATGCAAGGAGGAATTCGCATCAGACGTTCGTCTTATCTTCAGTAATTGTGAAGTCTTCAACGAAGACTACAGTCCCGTCGGCCGCGCCGGCCATAACATGAGGCAGTTCTTCGAGGAGCGCTGGCTCAACATCTGAATATGCACCTTAACCTTATGTATATAAAGGTCAAAACGCAAGAACACAGAACGGAACGGAAACGTGCAGTAGTGTAGGTGAAAATACACCAGAGGTGTTAGTGAAAATGAACCTTAGTGCTGTGTAAATAGAGCTCGGAATTTAAAAGGAAAGGTTATAGTGTCTGTGACATTTGAGAATGTACTATACATTGATGTAAATAGCCGAAATGCAAAGAATAATAAGGACAGGTCAGAATAAAATTGTGTACTGTGAAAGTTACGAAGAATATGCCTGTAACGTTGACTGTTATTTGAAAATATACTTAAATGTGATGTAAAAAGAGGTTGAAACGCGAATGCAAACAATTGGGGATGTGAAAAATTTTATAAACGAGATCGCGTGTCTGTGATTCGCAATATTAAAAATACAGATCAGTTGTGATTAGATGGAATCACGTAAAATGAACGCTGAATGGCACTGGTGGGGATAAAGGTCATAAAAGTCAAAATCTTTTGAATCACAAGGATCACTTTGAAACGTTTTAAAGATAGGTGAATCTACGTGCCAGTTCCAACCAAGCCTAGAAGAGATTACTTATTATAAGTCGATGAAATTACTTTTTTATTCAAAAAAGTATTCCATAAAATACATTAGCTATTAAACTATACTAGAATATGCCGTGGATAGATTTTTTTGCCTTTTCATATTAGAAACATTCTTGATAACAAGTTATTTATTACCATGGCCTGGTAGGATTCAACTAGAAAATGTGTTGTATTATGTTGTTAGGACCAAATGAAATGGTAGGAACCAAGCCGTAAGATTGTTGCCTGTTCTTCTAGGCTTGGTCGCGTGGAACTGGCACCTTCATCTAGCTTTAAGACGTTTTAAAATGATCCTGGTGATTTAATTGAATAAATGAAACTTTTAGCTTGAATTTTAAATGAAACTAGTTTCCGGTTACGTCAACGCCATCTAGAAATCGACTGGGAACTATTTTTATTAAGAATGTTCCTCATTTATTGTTACATTTGTCTGCGCTTGAGTAATATCAACTAGCCAACCAATGGTGCTATTGTAAATACGTCCCCCTTCTTATTGTCGTTTCACTAGTTCTTTCGAAACAGTGTGATGAAAGGATTTTAAGTGCCACTGCGTTGGTAGTTGATACTTGGTACTAATATATCTGAGGGGATATCTACCGTTCCTGGGGATCATAGTGGTGTAGCTCTTATTAGATTCCCACAATGTCGTCACGATGAAGGTTAGCAGCTAGCGTTATTTTTACGTGGCGCGAGTTATACTTTATGTGAACATTGAATTATATCAATTAAAGCAATAATATAGAGCTTTCGAATATTTCATTACATCATAGTAAAAAGAAAGTCGTTTATACACAATTTGCTGTGTAACCTATTCTATAGCTTCCTGTCTTCATCTATTTGAACCGATTAAGAAATAATCTTTAAAAATAGTTTTGTTTCGATAAGAAATCTTAGATGGCGGGATTGAGTCGTAGTTTTGATAGGATTCAGACAGAAAATGCATTCTTAAATTCTATGGAAGGAAAGTTAAGTTTTCTGTACGTACAACGCCATCTATGGAGCGATTGGGAAACATTATTTTATGCGTTTCTCTCGTACAATTTATAATAGTATGGACACTGTTAGCGACTTATCGATATAATTTTCTTTCAGAAACATGACAATATACAACGAAAAAAAAGATTTGTAAATATTAATCTTTTCTAAATATTTTTTTAACTGCAATGACCATGACATTTCATTCCATTCTGAAACAAATCGTCCTATGGAGGTTTGGTATACGATAACATTCCACTTAAAATGGACTTAAGAACCCTGATTAATAAGGTTCATAATCGGATATGACATTTGGAGAATCTCATCAAAGGTTTCTTTAAAAACTCGATGATTTCACGAATAAAACAAGTGGACAACGCACATTACTCGTTGTTGTATTTAACTACGTAGCTGACTGTACATATTAGTAATAAGTCTTAAAAGTATTAGATGAGATCTATTTTAACATAGAGGGATGTCATTTCGGTATAGATATTATTATTTTTATTAAATAATTTGCGCGTAGCAACGAAACAGTATTTTTAACCAGAATTTTAATTTGGATTATTCGAATACTCGTACATTGGCCAGTTTTAAAGTAGATTTGAAATGTGTATACTTGGGTGTGTAAAAATAGTGGTCTATTTCAAATTTTCGGTATTAGACTGGTGTATTTAGACATAGAGAGTAAAGTGTAGCGTAGGGCCTACTCGTCAGGTATAGCATAGCCATTAGTTTCTATAAGAAATTCTCGATGTAACTTTTCCGTCGATTTGGCGTTTTAAAAAGTAAAATTTGTTAGTAATGTCATAACGGCTGCTATTATAATTAATGTAAATCTATAGTCGTGTACTGATAGATTGATTTAAACTGCTTTTTTAATATGTTTTTAGAACTACGCTAATTAAATAACTCATAAGGAGTTCAATAGTTGTATTGACAATAAATATATGTCAAGTTTTCAATTCAATTAGTGTTAGAATTTCGTCAAGGTAGTGTTTTTAGCAATTTTTTTTTTGCAATTACGAATATAATTTTTGAAATGTCCAAGTCCTTCGACTAGATTGTTTTGAGAAAAAAAGTGATTTGTTTTTAGGTATTTTAAAAAATCTGTTCTTCTCGAATATTAGTGTTGTAAAAATATTGAATGTATGTCAGTCAAGTTAAACTTAAAAATAGTACCCAGTTTTATTTATTATTTGTAAACTTTTTATTTATTTGGATGTTTACGTAGTTTGTCTTGTGATTGGCGGAAAACTACTAGTACTTATGTTGCAGTTTTTTTTTGTCTGGATTTTAAAATGTTTTATTTGTGATATTTATTTCTTAAATTAGTTTGATATTTGGTCATAAATATTGTAAACTCAAAATACATTAATGCATAACATAATATTTTTGAAAAGCATCAACTATCGATCGTTTAACGCAATTTGCGTGTATTAACAACACTATTTATAAGAAATTAATATCACAATACGATTTTTCAATGACTATTTAACTTTCACTACAGAGTATTTAAGAAAAAGTATTAATTTAGATGATACATTCAGCTTTTAACTAAATAGACATTATTGAATAAATTATTTAAATTTTACTACCTAGTTCGTTATGATGTGCATACTTACAGTTGAAGTCGAAATGTAAAAGGTCCATTCGTTACAGTTATGTTTAGTTCAATAGATGCATGTGCCAGATTTTTGGACATGCCTTTGACTAACACCCTTAGGCATAACTGACCTTGTATGATCTTCTAGTTAAGTTCCAAGAGATCTGAGTATTAATCGTGTTAATCTTTTTGTTTATTTTTCTACTCATGTCTTTTCTTGTATGAGACGTATATGTACCACGATTAATTCACAAACTTACATGAAACGTCCCTTTTTGAAAAACCTTTTTTTTTATAATGATCTGTCATGAATCGGATCTTTTACTTCGACTAACCCGTTAAATATTTTATGGGTGTGAATATAGCCACAAGGACTTTACAATTTCAAAGAGAAGAAATTGGTCCTATAGCTAACTTCCCACCCGTAAATATATTTGGCGCGGTATGAGCCTAATCTACTGCCAGCGTACATGGTTTGCAAGTTTGTAAGTTTAGTTAACGTGTGCATTGGTTTTAACTATAAATGGATATATAAATTATATATACGATAAATAAATAATTTTTGAAGCACTATTTTGTTTGTTTTATTGTAGTTTTCAACCCAATTCCTGCAACTGTCTTGACCTCGTTTTCCTACTAAAAAGTTTGCTTTACTATTTCTCGTACTCATTGCACACAACTTGGTTGGTTGCGATTTTACATAAGTTTTTTTTTAAATACAAATAGCTGATGGAACAAGCAGATGGCCCACCTGATGTTAAGGTGTAACCAACATCACAAGCATTGCCTTGTTCTTAAGTCACGCAAGATAGGAACGTGTCCTACGATGCACTGCCCTGGGTCCATCAACTTGAGGCATACAGATGTTAAGCCTCATGTGCCTGTAATTACACCGGCAACCACACTCTTCAAACCGAAACAGCAACGCTGCTTGGCGGCAGAAAAATTTATATCTTTGAAAATGTCGGAATATGCGAGCGAGAGGTACATCAGCAGTTGTCATCGCCTTGAAACAATTTCCAACATTTTTGTGGATAAGGATCCGCATCAGACTCTTCTCTCTTGTCGTGTCACTAGTTTCTTTCAAAACAGTGTAGTGAAAGGATTTTAAGTGCGCCTCAAGAGGCTCCTTTCGAGCACTTGACACATGTTATAGAACTTTTTTTTAGGTTCTACGACATGCTGGTTTCCTCACGATGTTTTCCTTCACCGTTTTAGAGTACTGGCATTGTGCACATACATTTTTGAACAGAAAAACTCAATGGTGAACGACCGGTTTCGAACCCACTACTTTAGGATCGGAAGGCGGGGCCGCTACCACTAGACCACCAGTGCTCTCGCATCAGACTAAACGGGCCTATCACTGAATTAATTTTGACATTTGATATTCGACCTGATTCTGTTGTAGTAAGGGATACGATACGTATACGCGACTAGCGTCAAATTCGTTCGTTATAAGCCCCAGATATCAGACCTCTGTAGCCACCTGGATCTCCGTGAGGAATAGGTCTTTCATCGTGGTCTAGTGGTAGCATCCCCGTCTTCCGATCAATAAGGTTGTGGGCTCAAAACCAGTCTTGCAAGAATGAATTTCTCTCCTCAAAAAGTACCCGAAGGTACAGTGCTCTCTTATTTATTATATTGCCAACAGTGTACACAAAATTACAATAATTTCTATACAGTTTAGATTTTCAATTATAGGCAAACACAGCATGCTCTATAATGATAAATGAACTCAACATACAATAGTAAAAGGTATATCTCTTTGAAGTATGAGTGAGAGGGAATGATTAACGCCACCAATTAAGATTAGCTTCTTTATTAGGTCTAATTAAGCATTCTCAGCGGCCGCTTCCTTCGCCTTCGCCCGCTTCATGATGTTCCGTCGATGGCTGCGCTTCTTATTAGCGGCCGTGCTGCCTGTTAACTTGCCAGATTTCTGCAAGGCGACCAACTTCGCAGCTTTGCCCTGTAACATAAATAAATGTTAAACAAATACGAACGAATGTTGTCTGGTAGAGATCGCTTTTTAGCTATAACACCGCCCATTGTACAGATCTTATTCTGTGTTTTTTATTTTGTTAATTTGTAAGGTGTGCAATAAGGAATGTTCATTCATTCATTCAACGCAGCAAAGCTTATACAATGGAAGAATGACACTGAGACAGCTTCAATACAGTAGTAGACATGCCCTCAGGTCTTTTAATACCCAGTACGAACTCAGAACTTAGTCAGAGATACATCCAAAAATTACATTTGGCACATACCCAGATACATTTAAATACAATACCTATACACCATTGCGGGACGTTAGTGCATATCTTGTGCAATGCCAGTACTCTCAAACGGTGAAGGAAAACATCGTGAGGAAACCGACATGTCGTAGAACCTAAAAGTTCTATAACATGTGTCAAGTGCTCGAAAGGAGCCTCTTGAGGCGCACTTAAAATCCTTTCACCACACTGAGAGAGAGAGTGCAGATCTTTTTAACCGACTTCATAAAAAGGAGGAGACTCTCATATTAACGGTATTTTTTTAACCGACTTCAGAAGAAGGTGGTTACCGCCTAACTCCGTCATTTATGAACCGATTTGAAAAATATTTTTTTATTTGTGAGGATATACTTTCATATTGATCCCATATAAATTTCATCAAATCGTTTCAGTAGTTTTAGTAGCTTTTAAATCAAAATAACAGGAAATTACAGGCACATGAGGCCTAACATCAGTATGCCTCAAGTTGATGGACGCAGGGCAGTGCATCATAGGGCACGTTCTTATCGTGCGTGACTTGCGAGGCAATGCTTTGCATGGTGATGGTTACCACTTAACATCAGGTGGGCCATCAGCTTGTTCCATCAGCAGGTTGTATAAAAATATGTCATCCAAGTAAATGAAATTTGCATATTTTGCTATTTTAGTGTATTTGAAGCAGTTTTTTAATGCAGAATAGTTTTATTAAACCTTGACACAGAATAAACAATAGTTGTTACCTTAGCTTCACTCTTCGAAACCTTGCCTTTCTGTTGCGCTGTGTACATCACGTTGATTCTCCTATTGTTCAACATAGAGTGATGCTTTGAAAGTGCCATCTGGAAACAAATAAATCACTAATAATTTTTTTTCGGCATCTCGAAATGCCACTAATTGTCCCTCTGACGTAATCAGAGACCTTTTTATTACAATTTTTCTTATTTATTTATCTTATTAATTTTCCTAATTTAAAATATGTATACTGAATAAGTTTTGTCTAAATATTTTTTTAATAAGTTTATCTAGAGTTTTAATGAATTAACTTATTTGTAACAAACATAATTTAACAATAAAACTAAAAGAGTTTTGCCTCAAATTTTTACTAAGTATGATTTTACAAAATTGGTTCTTTTTGTCGTATTTATTATTAAACATTCATTTAGTACCAATACATAATACTAAGTATTAGGTCTAGGCTTAGTTGCGTAAAACTGTCACCTTGATCCACCTTGAGCTCTTTGTGTGTGGTTCGTCCGGGGAAGTACTACCACCATTCCTTGTTCTGCCGCCAAGCAGCAACGCTGTGTTTGGGTTTGAAGAGTGTGGTTGCCGGTGTAATTACAGGCACATGAGGCTTAACATGCCTCAGGTTGATGGATGTGGTCGTAGTGCACGTTCCTAATCGTGGGGGACTTACGAGGAAACGCTTTTGTAATAGGTGATGGTTACCACTTAACTCTAGTTTTATAAAAAAGTTAAATTGTGAAAAAGGTAAGTTACCTCATAAGTTGGTTCGCTGGTGACCTCCATAAAAGCTATTGCACTCTTCTTTCCCTCAGCCAGCGGAGGTATCCTTATATCTTTTATGCTCTCGTCTATTTCAGAAAAATGCTTCATCAACTGAAAGAAAAAAAACATATCAATACGGATTATCTAACAAACTAAAGCTCGGGCATAAAATTTTTATAGACAGCTACAAAAAAGAACCTTTCTGGTTTTTAGTTCAAATATGTTTTGAGAGCACTGGTGGTCTAGTGGTACAGCCTTCCAATCCTAAGGTCGTGGGTTAAAAACCAGTTGCGTAACAATTATATATTATAGTATATATTAGTATTTCTGTTCAAAAATTTATGAGAACAGTACCAGTTCCCTTACGGTGAAAGAAAACATCGTGAAGAAACCGGCATGTCATAGAACCTAAAAAAACTCTAAAGTATGTGCAAGTGCTCGAAAGAGCCTCTTTGAGGCGTACTCAAAATCCTTTTGTCAAACTGTTTCGAAAGAAACTAATGACACAACCAAAAGAAGTTATATCATTTCTAAACTTCTGAACTTTACTTTACTGAACAACAACTTTTCAACTTTATTTGGAGTTCCTAAAACAACTAGACTGAGAAGAAACAGTTTATTCTTGGTGGTTAGAGGATAGGGGAGCGAACCTACGGCCTACAGCGCAGGAAGCAGAGTGTTGAATACAGCGCCATCTGTGATTACACTAGATACCTAGATCATTAGAGTCTTTGACACTTCGATAGATTATCTACTCCTTTTATTAAAATAATGTAGCTTTCCAGTTAGTTTTGACAGTTGCCACTAGGGGAGCTGTTCAACCACTATAAGCTTGCTGGCGATCTCGGGTCGGCCTCTTATCCCTCCGTAGACCAAGGCATATCCTTGGTGATCCCGATGATGAGATCGCAACCGCTAACGCGGAAGCGATCGAGTCATCCAATTCGGACAGAGTAAACCCTATACAGATTCACCGACCTCGCCGGCGGGGTCGAAGACGTCCCTTAGCGCCCGCCCACTGGGGGCCTAAACTAGATTTAAACCCCCACCCTGGCAACAGCCCAAGCCGAGGTCGTACCATAGCGGTGCCATTGCATTTATTGCCCCAACCTAATTTTACCGGTTGAGCGCCTTCCGCGCTCGCCATTTTTCGGTAGCGCTGTAAGAATCGTCAGACGATCACCAGTATTTAGTCCATTCGAAAAAAAAAAACGGGTCGGCCTCTTTTTCTGAGACCACCTGACCTATACAACTTAGTACTTATAATATACGCATTCTGTTCTATAGCTGGCTCGTATTCTTCTCCTGCATCTTGACACATAGGTACTTTCAAAAGTGCTGTGAGGGGTGTCGGATAGGCTAGTCAGAATAATAACGTCAAAGTAATAATTACTTTTTCCTTGTCAACATCCAGTGGAAGGTTCCCAATAAATACTACATATCTTTTGGGCCCCTTCACTTTGTTCTCCAATTGTTCCTTCTCTTTTTTAGGTTCGTCTTCATCACCTTTCTCTTTCTTAACCTTTTTAGCCTTCTTCTTCTTTTTCTTTTCTGTCTGTGGCTTATCTTCCTTCGGTTCTAACGCTGTCTTCAACATATTGTAAAGTATTCGTAGACGTCTCAAGTCAGAGTCGGTTAGATTCTCCGAGCCTTTCAATATGGCCTGGATTTTTCCATGGATGATATCAGCTGAGACATTGTTGTCGGAGTCCTGTAGCTGTGCTTTGATAGCTTGTCGGATACGGCCTAAAATTTTGAGAATTGACCAAAATGAAGTAATAATATAATTTAGAGTATACTTATGGAAAGTTTAAAAGCGAATGAATATGACAATAATGGTTTATTAAGATTTCAGACATCAGCAAATTAGAACTCTTTCATTAATAGAAATGTTAGTATTGCCAACAATTTATTTTGTAATAAATATGTTATTGGATTAAACACAGTTGAATACACATTTAAGAGTAGTAGAGATCTTTGTGAAGGGCTCGTCCGGGGAAGTACTACCACCACGCCTTTTTCTGCGGTCAAGCAGTGTTGCTGTGTTTCAATTTGAAGAGTGTGGTTGCCGGTGTAATTACAGGCACACGAGGCTTAACATCTGTATGCCGCAAGTTGCGACTTACGAGGCAATGCTTAATTATAGAAGATGGTTACCACTTAACATCAGGTGGGCCATCTGCTTGTTCCATCACTTAGTTGTATAAAAAAAACCTGAACTCGTTGTTTTAAACACAGATCTGGTTAAGATACAATTGATTTTTCTTGAATTCCACGGTCACAAGGTAAACCTTTTATTCAACTGAGTTCAACATCAATGTAAGCAACTAAAATACATTTAAAAACATACCTTTTTGATTGTTATTCAAAGTAACTTTCAAAAACCTATCAATAAGTGCAGTATCTTTGAAAATTGGGTACTTTTCCTTAACTTCATCCATCGAGAGACCTTCGAACACGACTGGTGGCGGGGAGGTCTTTTGGACACTATCATTCTGCTTCTTGGGCTTTGGAGGCACTGCTACAATTTCCGTTTCCACTGTGTCTACAGGAACGGGATCCGATACAGTTGCTTTAGCTTTTTTCTTCTTATTTTGTTTCTTTTTTGGTGACACAGGGGTTGGACTATCGGCAGTAAGTTTAGTTACAGGGGTCCCAACTTTAATTATTTTCGGTTCTGAAGATGAGATGGTGACGGATGACTTGCGTTTACGTTTCTTGCCAAGTATGGACTTGGGTTTTGGTTGTTTCTCCATTCTGCAATAGGATTCTATTTTTAGGAGTTGGCTTACTTACTTTTTGAACTGAATGGTGAAAGTTATATAAGTAGGTAATATTTATATACAAAGAAAATTACATTTATTAAAATAAAAAGAAAATTAATACAAAACAGTTGAGCAAGGACTGTGGCTAATGATCGAGTCAGTTTAAGCATTCTGTTGATCTTCTGAAAGTAGGGTATTTTTAGAACCTATCTAGTTTTAGGTAACTTTGGCCTGACAAAATTACCTTTAAAATTTAGACAAAAAATCTTCTGAATGAAAAATAGCATATTGCTAAGCTAACTCAAAAAATACATTTTCTCATGGTAATTCTAGGTTAGGACCATAATCTTTTTCAGTAAATTACTGCAGTCCTTCCTTATATATTCCCGTAAAAACAATATTGAAGAGTATGCTGGTCAAAGTTAATGAATATGATACTATTACTTTTTTTTTTATGAAAACGTGTAAGAAAATCACATGTGTAGCCTATAGGTTTCAGTAAAAATATAAATAAAAAGCGTTTAAATCCTCATGTTCTAGAAGTTGATCTGTTTAATTCATACACTTGCAGTGTACTTACTTTTGTAGGTTTTTTGCTTCTATTTGTACCTATTCAGGTAATTTTAGTTCATTATTTTAGTATTTTTCTCCAGTGCAGTTTGTTTTGTTTTGGAAAGGAAGGAAGATTGAAATTTGATTTGACAGAATTCTCTCAAATGTCACGTCAATCAATGTTGATGACATTTCAATATTGGTTGACAATTGACATGACATTCTACCACGGAGAGCAAGTGACAGACACAGATGTAAATAGGAGTTTAAAAATAAGAATAAAATAAAATATACCTATGAACCTATAAAGGCTCTCTACATGCTCTCTACTCTACTCATAAAACATGTACCAAGTTTGGGATTGTTTGTAAAAAGGTATTACATTTAGTATAATAATAATAAATAATAATAAATAATTTAGTACATTCAGGTAGGTACAGCTTGGGTAAGAGTGCTCGAAGGGAGCCTCCTCGAGGCGCACTTAAAAATCACCACACTGTTTCGAAAAAACTAGTGACATGTAATGAAGAAGCTTGGCAAAAAATGATACTGTCCAAGCTAGAAACGGAACTAATTTGACACGTAGGTGTCAGGTGTTTGAAATATGTGTTTGGAATATGTGTATAGCGCCGAAAATGTGTGGAAAGTTGCGCCCTTATTTCAGTAACATCTATGCGAAACACCCACATGGCAAATTAGATAAACTTTTTTGCCTAGACGTACCTATATGAGATGATGTTGATTTCTTTACGATGTTATTTCTCACAGTTGACTCGCATACTAGTATTCTCCTAACTGTGTTCGTACTTACTTTACTGAATTCCGAAAAATCGTGTGATACTTCGTGGCCGCGCCACGGCTCCAATTTCAATATGAGTTAGTCCAAACAAATGTGCAAGAAATGTACGTAATTGTACTACCAAGAAAAAAAAATGTACTTTAAGGGTTCATGAGATATTTGACATATTAGGTGGCGCGGCTGGAAAGCCATGCTTCCCAGCCGCGCCACGTTGTACACGGTTTTAAACGGTTGGATATGATTCAAACTGATCGCTAAACAAATGTACGTTAATTGTACTTCCTAGTGATAGTAAAATATAACCGGAAAAATGATTACTTTCAGTATAAATATCAAAACAAAAATATTGATACTGAATATGGCAAAGCGCCTGACTCAAAACTAAATGCTATTATTATAATCTCAGGCGTGTTTACTAAGGTACGTGTGCACGACGCCACCTACTATAGCTTCATCATCATCATCATAGGTATTTTTTTCATCCCTGAATACCCGTGCAGACTTTCTAGGCTGTAGGTAATAAAATTACATTTTATTTTTTAATTTATACAAGGTGTTCCTTAAGTTGTGTATGGAAACTTCAGGGGGCTAAAGTACCCATCAATATGAACAACTTTTTCCAAGGAACCAACACTGTGAACGCGAAAAAAAAAACAGCTGTTTCATACAAAAGTTCAATACCTACCAGGCTAAAATGTATGAAACAGCTGTTTTTTTTTTCGCGTTCACAGTGTTGGTTCTTTAGAAAAAGTTGTTCATATTGATGGGTACTTTAGCCCCCTGAAGTTTCAATACACAACTTAAGGAACACCTTGTATAAATATAAAAACAACATAATTTAAAAAGTCCTTAAAAAAGTTCACACGTTAAAAAAAAAATTATGTTTAAGTATAACCTGTTCTATCCATATCCATATATATTTTTTATCTATAAACATATTTTATATTTTTATTTTTCTATCACATTTCGACGCTATAACCACTTAACCTTCTAACTTCTATCTTAACCTTCTGAACTTAACCTTCCTACTCGTAATATATATTGTTTTAGTTTATTATTCTATTAGGTACTTGTAAGCGTTTAATGATTTGTCTTAACTAAGTCTACTACTAGGCTACTAAGTAGTGCAAGCTAGATATAATAATATCTTCAGCGTGGCAATGTAGCCAGTGTCATGGAGACGCTTCCGATTGGCACTGATTTGGATCAGTTGAGCTATCTCTAGATCCAATCCCACTCGGATAATAACTGGTGGGTGCCCGACATGACTTAGTTCCTAGCTGGGTGCTCTGGGCCCTGCCCTACTGAGCTATGTATGTCTATTCTACCTAGTCGGGCCCTGTTCGATATACCTACGAATATAGGGTAAATAATAGAGGTAAGAAAATATTATAAACTTACTTAATACTATCAATATAAATCTACACTAATATTATAAAGAGGAAACATTTGTATTTTTGTATTTTTGTATGTAACGAATAGGCTCAAAAACTACTGGTCCGATTTCAAAAATTCTTTAACCATTAGAATGCTACATTATCCCTGAGTAACATAGGCTATATTATATTTTCAAAAAAATCAGGGATCCTTACTAAAACTCCCATAATGTAACCCAAGGTGGAAAACAAAAACCTTACATCGCGTGCGCTGCGAAAACTATTGATGATAGAACAAAACAATGTACTACGATTTTGTAGAGCACGTCATCATCTACAAAAAATGTCGCGACAGCATATGTCTAACTATTATAGTTATGTCACAATAAGTGTTCTTTTATTATAAAAAAATTATTGAAATGCCGCCGCTAGAAAAAGGTGTTTATTTGTACCTTGGTATTAATCCTTATCCAAATAAATCATAATTAAGAAGGTTTCAATACCTATAGATTACTTCTTAAATTTTTCAAATCGGACATTCCATTCAAAAGATATGACGAAATTAAAAATGTTAACGGGTCCACGGGTCACGCTCGGGGTGCGATTTCACTCACTCAAGGAGAAGGACGTGCAAATGTATGAAATTAGTAGACGCGAGGCTCGAACCCACGGTCTAAGTTTATCCTAAAATGTTCAAAAAATTTATGACCACCCATGCGAAGCTGGGACAGGCCGCTAGTACTATAGAAAAGCGTAAGCTTCTATAGTATATACTTAATACTATAGAAACTTAAGCTTCTAAAGTATATACTTGATACTTTAGAAACTTAAGCTATCAGACGCTGCTAAAATCATCTTATATGCGTATAGGTGAAAAAAGCCTATAATGATGATGATGATGATGACGGGCGTCGTGCACACGTACCATAGTAAAAACGCCTGAGATTATAATAATAGCATTTAGTTTTGAGTCAGGCGCTTTGCCATATTCAGTATCAGTATTTTTGTTTTGATATTTATACTGAAAGTAATCATTTTTCCGGTTATATTTTACTATCACTAGGAAGTACAATTAACGTACATTTGTTTAGCGATCAGTTTGAATCATATCCAACCGTTTAAAACCGTGTACAACGTGGCGCGGCTGGGAAGCATGGCTTTCCAGCCGCGCCACCTAATATGTCAAATATCTCATGAACCCTTAAAGTACATTTTTTTTTCTTGGTAGTACAATTACGTACATTTCTTGCACATTTGTTTGGACTAACTCATATTGAAATTGGAGCCGTGGCGCGGCCACGAAGTATCACACGAAAAATCTAGATGTTTTACGTGTTCCTGCTTATACAGAGATGGCGCTGTGCTACGTGCCATATAGCGAAAATGACTACTTCGTTGCATCCTTCGATCAACAATGTTGCATCGCCTTGTTTTGTGTTTATTTGAGTTGGTTAGACCACGGAACAGAGAATCATTTCTGTGGGTTAGACAAATACCTCAGGATATCGTAACATGAAAGAGACAAGTGTACTTCTTAACAAAATTTACTTATTTCTTGCTTCATATTATTTATAGTACCAAAATAAAAAACATAGATGGCGCTATTTGTGATGTACCTAGATAAACCTATGTTTTTCCTTTTATTTAATACTAGTTCTACATAATACTCACAAAATACTGATTGGCAGATCTAACATTTTTGTAACAATTTTGGAAACATCAAAATATCTTATGTATACGCAGTAGATTCAGAAATATGATCAAAAGTTCTAGATCGCGCAAGCAATGTTTATTAGCTCAAGTTGGATATATGTATACAACCAAAATTTCTATGCTGATGTACTTGCTTCGGCAGTACATATACTAAAATTGGAACGATACAGAGAAGATTAGCATGGCCCCTGCGCAAGGATGACACGCAAAATCGTGAAGCGTTCCACATTTTTTGGACTTTCTTTTGAATTATTTTGATATTCTTTTTTTAATCCTCACATAAATTTTTATTTATCTCATGAACTGAAATTTACTGTGACTAACAGTAGTCGGAAAGACCAAACAAGCCCGGTCTTTCCGACGACTGTGACTCACAGTACATTCTCGTATATTTGACTGAGTTATTATTAACCAAGTTATAACCCCTAAAACCTAGTTTCGCAACGATGCAATGGAGAAATAATTATGACTGAAAGGCAGACAAGTGTCGAAAAACTTCTCGCTCGCGCATTTCAACATGTTCTTTTTCTTTCGACTTTCGAACTTCGGCATAACTAACTTAATATGACGTGGGCCCAGCAGGAGGCAACCTCGATACCTCGTCCCGTTGCCTGGATTAGGTCATCGCGTGTGCAGGTGGTCGAGCACAGGGGACAGGACAGCAGGTGCTCCATCGACTGTGTTTATCCACAGCTACACTTGCTCTGGGATGGGTCGATGTAACCCCATCTGGTAAGGTTTTTTCAGCAGCAGCCAACTTGGGTCCTCAGCCGATGGAGAGACTTCCAGGTTGCCCACTGCAGTTCGTGGCTAGGGGGCAAGTGCACAGCTGCGTGATTAGGTAACTTTGTTGCAATCAGTTTCTTTATGGAACCAATAAGTATACTAAGCAATATGAAAGTTTTGCGATTATCCATCAATAGAAACATCAGTTGTATTCCAACTTTGTTAGCAACTGCAGTTAAAATGTAGCCGTCATATTTATTTACATATATTACAAACATAAACTGATTGAAAGTAATTGCAACAACGTTACGTAATACCCCCTGCTGGTGTAGGGGTTGGAAAGGGAGGTTTTTCTTGTTATACAACTAGCTGATGGAACAATCAGATGGCCTATCGGATGTTAAGGGGCTGACAACTATCAAACAACTTCTCGCTCGCACGTTTCGACATGTTGAAAGATATAAAAACATTAAACTCATTTTCTAAAAATCGCAATCAACCATCTTGTGTGCAATCATTACACGTTACACATTACACATAGTTTAGTAAAAAATTCATTTTGATCGATACATGTTTTCCTACTCAAAAGTTTGCTTTACTAGTTTTCGTACATAAGCTAGGTTCCTATCATCGTGACATACGCACGATAGGAACCTTGCCCTACGATGCCCTGCCCTGCGTCCATCAACTTGAGGCATACAGATGTTAAGCCTCATGTGCCTGTAATTACACCGGCAACCACACTCTTCAAACCGAAACACAGCAACCGAAGCGGCAGAAAAACGCGTGGTGGTGGTACTTCCCCGGACGAGCCACACACAAAGATCTCTAGGTAGGTACTACTCTTAATCTTAGGATCAACATGTTGAAGATAATGTATTGGAGAATAACATAGGCTACATACCTAATATGTAGGTAGGTATAACAAAGGTAAGTATAGGAAAAATATAGTTTTGATCCAAACAAGTCCAAACAAGGAGAAACACCATTCCATAAACATTGTTTGACCTACCTACTATTGTTGGCTGAACTTTTATATGCCTGCGAAAAAATATTTGCTATTTTTCAAAACAACATTCAGGAATTATATATTTTCAAAAATGTTGAAACGTGCGGTGCGAGCGATACGTTGCTAGACTTGTCTGCATCGAAGCAACGTTCTGCTTGGTCACCATTCGGACGGGTGACACATTTCGAGCTTCGGAGGGCAGGCGTCAAACAATTTGTCACTTGTACATTTTAACATTAACTTTTATGAGGTTGGTAGATAAGAGTATGTTAGTGATCTAAGAGCTGATTTCACCATGCTCTGTTAGTTAGGTACTAATCAAGGATTAAATGGCCGTTAAATCTAACCTTAGATGTCAAACGCGTACATGTTGACATACGGCCCTTTAATCCTTTGTTAATCTAACAGAGCATGGTGAAATCAGAGCTAAGATAAATAGAGAGATTATGTACAAAGCTGAATAAATACTTACTTTCATTTTGACGTTGAGCGCGCGTTTCCCAATTTTTTTATTCTACCTCCACGCTGATGGAACAAGCAGATAGCCCACATGTCACTTCGCAAGTCACGCACAATGGGATCGAGCCGTATGGTGTACCTACTGCCCTGCGTCCATCAACTTGATGCATACAGATGTTAAGCCTCATGTGCCTGTAATTTTACCGGCAACCACACTCTTCAAGCCGAAACACAGCAGCAGCAACAAAAAGGCGTGGTGGTAGTACATCCCCAGACGAGCCACAAAGAGCTCTACTACTCTTCAAATGTTATATTATTCTTATAAGGTGAGCCTTTATATTGGACTGGATGTACCTGTAGGTAAATAATAAATGAGGACAAAACATTAACGTAGTCGATAATGGGGTCGTTGGTAGCACTGGCTGGCACATGAAGAATAAAAGAGGCAAGGAGGTCGCAATCTTATCTGCCTACTCTAAACCTGTTCCAAAGGAGGCACCTATATCTCATGCATATTTGCTCAAGATAAGCTTTCTTTTGCTCGGCCAAAGCTCACCAGGAAAAAATACCGAGTTGACCGGAATCAGTGCAGCGAAGCGAAAACTAACTGTTGGTAAGTAATTTACATTGCTTGCCGAGAGGACAAGCGCGGGCGCAACAAGACAGATGCTCAGTGGTACCGCAGTCGCGTAGCGGTCAAGGCTTCGCGGCGAACGCCCTGTGCCTACCTACAGCTTTTATTTTAAAAAAAAACTAAAAGCGCGCGCTCGCGAACTCTAAAGATAAGTTCTTTCCATCGCACGATTGAAAATTTAAACGAAACTTTTTTTAAATAAAAAGTTGCAAGGTTTTTAGCTAAACATCTTTTAGTACGAATAACTGTTATAATCCTTAGTGCTTGATAATGAGTTCACTGTGATTGTGGGAGAACGTCTTAGCCGTTAAACAGGTGAATAATAAAATTAATTTTACTGTAACGTTGAAAGGCGAACCTTTTGTGGCGATACGTAACGATCCAAATTCAGATTCTAATTGATACTTTTACATTTTATTTACCGTTTCTTTTTCGAACGCGCGCCGATTGAATTAAAAATATTTTTACTTACGAGTAAAGTTTTTCTGCAAGTTATCAGTGCGCAGTCGAGACGGTCGGGAATAACGGCCCTGTAATCATAGGTTGTTGCTCTTCCTATTGCGCCCGTAGAGCAGCAAAGCTGACTTGTAGAGGAAAGCTGTCGCCATAATTAACTAGGAACCTATTATAACGAAGTAGGTAAGTCTATGCACCTATGAGCTACATTTAAATAAGTAGATAGAACCGGATTAAGTATTGAAATCGATACTTGTCAGCTCAGATTTTTTCATTGTCTTATTATGGACATAACTTTCTAATTACTTATCAATATATATTTTAAATATATACTCACATAGGTACAGCGGCTTAGGTAGGTACGTGGTCTAGTTTTATGCATAGTTTCATAATAAAATATTTTTTTATCACCAGTTTCTACTCTGTTAATAACCATATTTTGTTACTTTAGTAGTCTGTAATTGCACGCAAGTAATTTTAAGAAATGACCTAAAGTAGGCAGGTACCTTCCTAGTGTACCACCACCTTAAACCCTATCCTTAGGCTACCGAAATTTAGATATACCTAGGAATATGAAGGAATAAGTAGAAGTTGCTCTACAATCGCAAGTTTCCAACAAAGAAAGCTCCTATCGCAAACGTTTATCTGCAAGGATGTAAAACGATGCTTAGAACGTGCATTATCTCGGTTCAAACATAGTTTCTACGCGTCCGTCTTGTAGGTGAACGAATGTAGGTCAGTGAAATGATCGAAACAAGGTTCCGTACGGAATCCGACCCGACCAACGTCCGCCACTGACCGATTTTGTCGTCACCGAGAACGGCTGACATTCTTTTTATTAGATACCTACCTACACCGTTTTGATTTACTAAAACTTTCTTTTTTGGTTCATTCGTCGCACTTCTAGTTTCACTTTGAATTAATGTTTTAAATCTAAAAAAATGGTCTCATAATAAACAAGTACGAAGTTGCCGTTAGCTTTAAAAATTAACAGCAAAATTAAAGCAAATTTGCTATTTAAGACCCATTGTAGCCTGAAAAATTGCTGACGTTGGGTTATTTATTTTCATTTAGTTAGATTAAGTAATTATTGATTTAAAGAGCGAAGCTTTCTTAATAACAGTGTTGCAAATTATTTACAACCTCTATAAAAAATAATAGCTTTTGTTTTTTTAATTATTTTAATGGTTCAATTAGTGACAGTTGGTTACATAACGGAATACTTTGAAAAAAATAAACAATGAACACATAAAGAACCCAATTCAACTTTTTAAATTCCAATGGCCGCTAATTACGCTCGAATTCGACCTGCATTTCTTTTTAAAACATCTTTATCGTGCAAAGATCTGTAAATTACATACAGTCTGGTGTAATGTGCGATTGTTTTATTTCAAAGTATTCCAATGGTAAGAATTTGTATTGAAAGATAAGCGTTGAGATAGCTGGTTCTGGTCTTTCTCGAGGTCGTTCACACTTTGCTCTGACTGGGAAGAAAGCCCATTGGCGAGAAATGGCATTTACGATAAAAAAGTGGATAAAAAGCGGAAACTGTCATCCATTTTACCGTCACCACATTTACCTACTTGGCGTTTATGAAGGTTTATGAAGCTGAAGGTACTATTTTGGACGCCCTGTGCGTGGTTTAGTTGTCCAATCTACCTATTTGTGTTCCTACTTAAACTTATTGCTACTCGAAAATAAAAATGTGCGCGATGCCAGTGCTCTTAAACGGTGAAGGAAAACATCGTGAGGAAAGTCAAAGTCAAAAGGTATTTATTCAATAAAATCGCAAGGATCACTGAAACGTCTTGAAGCTAGGTGACTCTAGGCTCCAGTTCCACGCGACCAAAGCCTAGAAGAACAGCCAACAAACCTACGGCTTGGTTCCTACCGTTCTTTTGTATGATCCTTGAAACCGTTAGTATTCTAACAGCGACGATGGACTTGCAACCTGCCACATAGGTAATTATGAAATACTAACTAAGTAGGTACTGCAAATTTGTGCCGAATGTAATCTTTGGACGTACCTCTGACTACCCCCTTAGACGTCCTCAAAGAATCTGGAGTTCACACTTGGTACTAAGGGATCCGAGGGGATATCTACCGTGCCTGGGGATCAAAGTCTTGAAGCTGTTTCCAAATCGATTCATAACGGCGCCAGCGTGCCTGTTTTGTAATAATCACCATTTGTCAACCGTCTTTATTAAGTACACGATGTTTGTGGTAAATTTATTCTTCTTATCGTGTCACTAGTTCTTTCGAAACAGTGTGGTGAAAGGATATAAGTGCGACACTAACGGCCGGTTTCTGAAAGCTTGATCATAACTAATCGGATGTCAAGTCACTCGCCATTTCAGCTATTACATCGAATAAGATAGAGATAGCAAGTGACTTGACATATTAGTCATATTAGTCATATTAGTCATATTAGTCTTTTCATATTAGTTATGATGGGGCTTTCAGAAACTGGCCGTAAGAGGCTCCTTACGAGCATAGACACATTTTTTGCACTTTTTAGGTTCTACGACATGCCGGTTTCCTCACATCACCGTTTGAGCACTGGCTCATTTATTTTGGAAAGAAAACCTCATAGTTGCACGACCGGTTGTGAACCCACGACTTTAGGATCGGAAGGCGGGGCTGCTACCACTACACCACCAGTGCTCTGTGGACAATTGATTTAGATAAATCAAATAAAATAACGTTTATTTTGTGTCACAAAACCATTGGAGAAATACAAAGAACAATATTGGTTAAGACAACAAATCAATCGTCACTCAGCTGATGTATATCAGCTCAGATATATGTATAGGTATTTAGGTAGGTATATTATACTCTATTAAATTTAAGAGTAGTAGAGCTCTTTGTGAAGGGCTCGTCCGGGGAAGTACTACCACCACCCATTTTCTGCCGCCAAGCAGCAACGCTGTGTTTCAGTTTGAAGAGTGTGAGAGTGTGGTTGCCGGTGTAATTACAGGCACATGAGGCTTAACATCTGTATGCCTCAAGTTGATGGACGCAGGGCAGTGCGTAGCGTAGGACACGTTCCTATCGTGCGTGACTTACAAGGCAATGCTTTGTTATAGGTGATGGTTATCCAAAACATCAGGTGAGCCTCCTGATGTTCCATCATCTAGTTGTATAAAAAAAACTCAGGTAGATAGGTACACTCAACGAAAGTAGGTAGGTACATGGAGCATTAATGATACTCTTCAATAATTCCGGAACTCGTAACCTCATACTCGTAAAACCTAGCAAAAAGTTTGAATTTCGTATGAATAAAAAAAAACAAGTTAAACTCTATAAGGTAGGTCATCTAGGTACCCAAAAGATTTCCTTATTATTGTTTCCGCCTCATAAGTTAGCTCTACTAGATAATAAGGTACTCTTCTTATTAAGGCCTCTAGATGAGCCAATCGGTACAGTAAACAAAAGTACAGGTTAAGAATTATACAAAATTGAATACCAAATCACAATGAAAATTAATTCAACAAAAAAAAGGTCACAGTAGTTACGTACACAATAAAAGTCAAAACAAAGGAATTATAACAATAAGGACCGTTGTGGGTGCTACCATTGGACCAGTGTCCATAGACTGCCACCATTCCAACAGACCTAAGATCAATACCTAGGTACCATATATTTATATAAGATATGATTATGATAAATTTGATTATATTTGCCTTTTTTTGTAATGCCTACGCCTCACTAAATTCGATTGGCACCACACTGGAGCTTCAATATGTATTGTATTATAATACATTGTAACATAGATCATACAAAAGAACGGTAGGAACCAAGCCGTAAGTTTGTTGGCTGTTCTTCTTGGTCGCGTGGAACTGGCACCTAGAGTCACCTAGCTTTAGACGTTTCAAAGTGATCCTTGTGATCTTATCGAATTCATACCTTTTGACTTTGACTTTACCTGATTATACTTATTAAAATGCCAGAAACAGACGCCTCTGTGGATCAATGTTTTTACGCAACGCACCCGCATTAAAACGGTGAAAACGGTCACAATCAGGGAAACTTACATTATTACTCGCTATTACGCAATTTTTTACTGAATCTATACGTATGGCAGTAACAACCGTTTTTTAGGTTTCCGTACCTAAAGGGTATTACTAAGACTCCGCTGTCCGTCTGTCACCAGGCTGACAGCGCAGTAGGCTACCTATTTAAATAGTTTTTTTATCGGCTACGCCATTATAGCTAATCAACAATCTTATCAAGTGGTGCTTAAAAAAATCCCATATTCAATTGCGTGAAAAATAATGAACGATAAATAATTCACATTTTTGCAACGCTCTTCTCACTCAACAATCTATTAATCTATTCAATGAAACATCATTATTCATGACAGAATGACAACTTGATCAGGGACACTGAACTTGAGACCTAAAACTGTTCAGAAACTAAACTGATTTCTATTTCTAGCGCAATAGAATTCAAAATCAATCAGCATAATTCTCTACGATTACTATGATGACCTCAATAACCGAGTGCTTTATCTTTCGACTAGTTCAAACAAAAATAAATCTTAGCGCAAGGTCGTAGAGTAGGTATTAGTTGGCATTTGGATTTGCTAGTTGATAATTGGTGCAAAAAATTGGCACAGAAGTTCTGTATTCAAAAAGTTCTTACGGAAAAGTTTTCTTTCATAAAAGTTTAGTTCGTTCCGTTCCGTTGTACGCAATAGTGACTAATATTTACATCTATGCGAGAATAAATTAGGTAATAAGTTTGTTAAAAAAATTATACGATCTGACAAAACGGATTGAACATTCAACCATCTTCGCGGCTTCCAATTTAATTGTTAATGACTATTACTATGACTATGACTATTAACTTTATTTTTCTCTATTGAGAATCTTATTCAAGTATCGGTGATCTTCTATGGCAGGAATATAGCTTTCGACACTTCAGTCTGAAGCAGTTGTCTGCTCAACATAGGCCTGCCCTCCATACATTTCCAGGAAGAACAATTCTGAAGCCTCTCCATCCACCGCCTTCCTGCGATCTTCACAATGTTTTCGGCCCGTGGTCCCCATTCGTGAACCTTGAAACTATATTTCTAGCAAAATAAATGATATCATTTCAGTCCAATAATTTAAAAAAAAACTATGCAGTTCTAAAACAAAAAAAAAACTGAACAAAATTTCAATTTATTTATTCACAAAAATTTTTTTACAATCGTATTTGAATGTCAACTTATAACTAAGTAAATAGTTAATACATTATAGAATTCATAATCTAACACAATAAAAATAATATATTACCTAATTAATTAATTGAATAAAATGAATTTAAGTAACGAATAACACAAAATAAACAAATTTCAGGCTATTACCATACCAAAAACTCTTCCACGGAATAAAAACACCTCTCCAACAAAAACCACTTCAATTTACTTTAAAAAAATTTGGACTGTTGATTTACTTCATATCAGTAGGTAGTTTCATTTATGTAACAAAAGACATCAACGCGCTCCTTAAGAACTTAGCTTAGACCATTGAATTGAATGATAGGTATTCAATCATTGAATTATCATTCAATCATTGAATTATCATTGAATTATCATTCAATGATTGAATTATCATTCAATAATCATAAAAATTTACAATACTTGAGTCAATATTGAAATTAATTATTTAAATTGTGATACATATAATTATTATGTAAATAAATTCCCATGTACCATCCATGTGTTTATTCTACCAAAAGGCACAGAATAAGTAACAGCACCTACAGGGCAGTTTTAGCCTCCTACATAACTTTCACACATTCTTACTTTCCGGTAGGTATAACGGTGTTATGACACACATTTTGACCCAAAGACCCGCTGCAGACCATAATAAGCCTTATTCCTTTAACACAAAGCACATAACAAATGCGACAGATGTTTCGATCCCTTTATTTTACGCTCAAAGGATTTTCAATCTTATTTCCAAAGCTTAGAGTGTAGGAACAATATAAAAGCAAAATTCGTGATCGAAATTGTTAGCCTGACAGACTGATATGCAGTTCTGATCTTTATGTACATAGCTGTAAGAGTGAGAATGTTTGCGTTAGGCGGGTTTTCCCAATCTATAAGGATGTGATCCATCTATGGATATCACTTTCTTTCATCAAGAGATGACCATCTGAGGAGTTTATTTAGAAAATCTGTGGCAAAATTTCCATTATAAGTAATTGATCTTTTTTATGAGATAAGTAAATGAACGAGCTGACGACTCACCTGGTGCTGAGTGGTAACCTCTGCATTTAAGAGGTTGACAGCTGTCAAACAACATCTTTGATAACAGATTAACTAGTTTTCGTAGTTAATCAAACTTTTAGGTAGGAAAACATCTTTCTGTCACTAGTTTCTTTCGAAACAGTGTGGTGAAAGGATTTTTAAGTGCGCCTCAAGAGGCTCCTTTCGAGCACTTGACACATATTATAGGACTTTTTAGGTTCTACGACACGCCGGTTTCCTCACGATGTTTTCCTTTACCGCCTGAGAGTACTGGCATTGTGCACATACATTTTTGAATAGAAAATTTTATGAAAACTTGTAGGGATCAAAATGATATTTTTGTCGAGTCTTTGTAATACTATTCTCCGAAACTTGGTCGTTTACGATTTTTCATAAATAAGTAGGTACCTTCAGTATTTTGACAACTTCAAACGGGTGTCAGGGCTCGTCCGGGGAAGTACTACCACCACGCCTTTTTCTGCCGCCAAGCAGCAACGCTGTGTTTCGGTTTGAAGAGTGTGGTTGCCGGTGTAATTACAGCCACATGAGGCTTAACATCTGTATGCCTCAAGTTGATGGACGCAGGGCAGTGCATCGTAGGGCACGTTCCTATCGTGCGTGACTTACGAGGCAATGCTTTTTATAGGTGATGGTTACCACTTAATATCAGGTGGGCCATCTGCTTGTTCCATCAGCTAGTTGTGGTGTACCTAATTATTTTTAGAAAAATAAAAAAATAATAATTGAGGAACAGAAACACAGCGTTGCTGCTTGGCGGCAGAAATAGGCGTGGTGGTAGTACTTCTCCGGAAGAGCCACACACAAAGAGCTCTAAAATGAGGAGTTGACAAAAGTTTTTTTATTATACTTGCTGTTGGAGCAATCAGATGGCCTGATGTTAAGTGGTAACCATCACCTATAATGCATTACATTACAAAGCATTGTCTCGCAAGACACACACGATATGAAAGTGCCCTACGATGCACTGCTCTACGACCATCTGTATGCGTGGCTTACCTACAGATGTTAAGCCTCATGTGCCTGTAATTACACCGGCAACTACACCCTTCAAACCGAAACACAGCAACGCTGCTTGGCGGAAAAAATAAACATGGTGGACCAAACAAGCATCATGCAGTCCTTACTAGACCTTATCAATGTCAAGTGGAGCTATAACGGGCTAGAATCTTAACGGTGCTAAAATAACTTAATCCACAATCTGTGACTAATAATTACACACCTACTTCACAATCATCTGTGGCAAACGGCAAGTCAGTTTCACGAAAGAAGTCACTTGGTAGGTACTTGTAGAAAAATAATTCAAATTGGAAAACTATTAACATTTTTATGGTTTAGGTAAGTGTTATGTAGTTGCCGAAAGATTTCATACGCTAAAAACCCACCAACGTCATCGTTGGGAACTTGCTTTCGTAATAATAGTATTTTATGCAATAAGTGAATAAAGAACGGATTTAAAGCGAGGGAAATAGATGAATCCTGAGCGACGCGAATGATTCATGGCCCTCGATATAAATCCGTTGTTGCATAATATCTTTTATACCGTACCATGACTACGAGAAAAAGAAAGATTTAAGCGAAAATAGACATTTAATGAAGAAAAAAGAAATGTTAAATTAATTAAAATAGAACACAAAACAGTTTTTATTCTAATGTCGAACAATCAAATCTCGAGGACAAGGAGTTTGTATGTCGAGTATTCTTTGCATACGGAATTTTGTATCGAGTATTTTTTGCGCAAGGAGGTCGTATAGCATTGAGTGAGATGGAGGTCGAATGTATTGGTGTGTTCTAAATTCAAACACCAAAATACTGATTACAGATTATAATAAGCTTTTTAGGGGGAAGAAACGGACTCTACAGAATATACTGTCAAAAGTTAACATTCGATTTTCGCCCATCTCTGAGAAGGCCGAAAGAATAATTACCAGGAACGGGATTGAAAACATGAACGAACCTGATAAAGAAAAACACCATAGATAGGTATTAATGTTAGCAATGACTATTGCCAGCAAAGCTAGTCTACAAATAAATTGTATTTGAACCGGTAGCGAGCAACAGGTCTTACCAGCTCTAACTGTATACTGAACGCACACTTCCTGTGTGCTACCTAGCCTGCATGCTAGCATGGCCATATTATTTCGACCTAGGCACATAGAGTACTTATCGACTATTCCCGAATTCCCTCCGATCTTTTATTTCATCCGACAAATATGAGCACCGGAACAAAAACCGTTAAATCCGTTTTTGAAATTGTTTTTTATTGTTTGCCCTGCAAAGTGTAGGCCTAAGCCCAAAGACCATTCTGCCACAATCATTGCTTACTTTTTTTTTTGTTCCAGGTCTACACAGCTACAATGCAACAATCATAGCACCAGAATGGGCCCCCCTTTAACCTGGCCCGGCCAGGCCACAGACCTAGTGCATAGTGACCACAGAAGTGTTCTAGTTAAATTTGTAGATAGTTTTCGGGTGATATCCGTAAATTATACGTTCGTTTTAGTGTTATTTCAAATTGCTTTAAGTTTTCAGCATGTTAGGGCTGGACCTGTGGTTTTTAACATGGAATATTCTCAAGGTAAGGACCTACTTTAATTATTTTCACATTGTGTCTTCTTTTTCTTAAGGCGAAGACAAGAGCTAATGTGACTCTCGCTCGCACGTTTTGACATGTTGAAAGATATAAAATCACTAAAGTCATTAAAAAAAAACTCATTTTTGAAAAATCCCAATCAACCATTTTGTGTGCAATCACATTGCACACAGTTTAGTAAAAATTTCATTTTGATCGATACATGATTTCCTACTCAAAAGTTTGCTTTATTAGTTTTCGTACATATGCAAACTTTTAAGTAGGAAAACTTGTATCGATCAAAATGACATTTTTACTAAACTGTATACAATGTGATTGATTTTTTTTGAAAATGAGTTTTGTTATTTTATATCTTTCAACATGTCGAAACGTGCGAGGGAGAGTCAAATTAGCTCTTGTTATCGCCTTAAATTTAAGAGCTTAGCCTTGTCGGGGTTCTGATGCAGTTTCCTCTAATTGAGTCTTTCCAATGCGGCCTCCTTGACTGCCTTTTACGACATGACAGCGAGCTTATATTTTATTGCATGCGGTGTTTTAATTTTTTAAGAGGCTGACAACAGTCAAACAACTTCTAGTTCGCCCATTTTTAGGGTTCCGTACTCAAAGGGTAAAACCTACTACTAAGAGACCCTATTACTAAGACTCCGCTGTCTGTCCGTCTGTCCGTATGTCACCAGTCTGTATCTCATGAACCGTGATAATTAGACATTTGAAATTTTCACAGATGATATATTTTTGTTGCCGCTATAACAACAAATACTAAACAGAATAAATATTTAAGGGGGCTCCCATACAACAAACGAGATATTTTAGCTCGATATTAATAACGGCAACAGGTACACGCTTGAAATATTCACAGAATATTTAGTTATATATATTCACTTTAAAAATAAATAATTAAATTAAAATAAAACAAATATTTATCCCATACAACAGACATGATATTTTGCCGTTTTAGATAATGGTACGGAATCCTTGACTGGTTTTTTTTTAAGGTTTAATATCCAAACAAGTTTTCCTACCAAAATGTTACAGAACATACGATAACGAAAAAAAAAATTTTTTGGTAAGATAATCTATTCCGATAAATATGACATTGTTGCCGTACCTGTGTAATGTTTTAATCGAAACTTGATTGGTTATTATAAAAATAGTAAACCCACTTTAATTTGATGTATTTTCGCTATCCATTTTGTTTTACCTAACCCCTTCGGGTCACGCATGAATTAGCTTTAGCCAATATTACATTTAAAAAGAAAGTTTGAAAGTAGAAGTGGAAATAATCTTTTGAATGTTGGAGCAAGACGAATTTGAAGTGTGAAACGGAACGTTAACATCTGTTAAATTATAAAAGTGAAAGATTGTTAAAATATAACACGCAACGATATTAAGACTATAGAAATTATTTTTTATGGCATGGCATGCAAAACATGCTAGAAGCTGTAGCTAGTACCTTATTTCTGCCTGTGAGCAGTTATGTGAGCATTGCTGTGTGAAGCATTTGAAGGGTATAGGTGCCGGTGCAATTACAGGCAATGACTCACTTTCCTTTTTTTTTTATTTACGTGCAGATGGAACCAAAAAGTAATGTAAAAGTGATAACTGATAAGGCTACAAGATAAATTTTTCGATGCTTATTTCGTGCGATTATTGGAAAATGAGTTCAGTCATTTTATATCTTTCAACATGTCGAAACGTGCGAGCGAGAGTCACATTAGCTCTTGTATTCGCCATAACCATCACCAATAACAAAGCACAGCTTCGCAAGTCACGTACGATAGGAACGTGCCTTACGATGCACTGCCTTGCAGCCATCAACTTGAGGCATATAGATGTTAAGCTGCATGTGTCTGTAATTTCACCGGCAACCACACCTTTTAACCGAAACACAGCATCTCTTGGCGGCAGAAATAGGCATTGTGGTAGTACTTCCCCGGACGAACCACACACAGCTCTACTACTCTTATGTCTCAAAGTGATGGCACAAATGCCACCATCAAGTCCTCAGTGGAGCTGCTCTGGGAGGTAATAATTAATTGACAAAAATTGGTAGAAGTCTATCTGTAATGTCATTCTAATCTCACATACCACGCCTTTTTCTGCCGCCAAGCAGCGTTGCTGTGTTCCGGTTTGAAGAGTGTGGTTGCCGGTGTAATTACAGGCACATGAGGCTTAACATCTGTATGCCTCAAGTTGATGGACGCAGGGCAGTGCATCGTAAGGCACGTTCCTATCGTGTGTGACTTGCGAGGCAATGCTTTGTTATAGGTGATGGTTACCACTTAATATCAGGTGGACCATCTGCTTGTTCCATCAGCTAGTTATATAAAAAAAAACATAGCAAAAGTGTACAGAAGAAAATTATACAACTTGCAGCCGGAACAATCGATAGATATTTTTTACATTTTATGAATTGAACAAAGTCTAAGTAGATATAGCTTTTTAGAACAATGAACATGTATTCTATAGAGTATTTACATACATTGTAGTTTAGGTCCTCACGAATACACTAATACTAATATTATAAACGCGAAAGTTTGTAAGTATGGATGGATAGATGGATGTTTGTTACTCTTTCACGTAAAAACTACTGAATGGATTTTAATGAAACTTAACAATAATATAGCTTATACATCAGAATAACACATAGGCTACAATTTATAAAGATATTGTGTGAATTGTCCAAAATAATACGATATGTGTCAAGTAAGTAGGAAAAAATCTACCATCTGCGAGCTATTCTGACGTGCGCTGCCAAAACCGCTAGAGTTTGTTTACACACTACGCCACGCTAATATAAGCTACTGGAAATACTAATCTTGCGCAGACGCAGTCGCGGGCACCAGCTAGTAACTAATAATATACTATATATGTGTGTGTGACCCTGGTATATCTAGTGTGTGTGACCTAGTTTAAACTTCGGAAGTGAAAGTGTGGAGACAATGCCTACAATGACTGCTAAGTAAGAACTTATGTCTAGACAATACAAGTTCTTTTAACCTGGTATGTGTCTTTTGCGAAGTCTTTTATTGACAGCCTTCACAGCTCAGTAGGTAGTAGCTCTGCCTTCTGCGCCGTAGGCCGTGGGTTCGATCCCCACCGAGAACAAACATGTGTGTGATGAACATAGGTGTTTGTTCTCTGTCTCGGTGTTATTATATTACATTGTAACAAGGATCATACAAAATAACGGTAGGAACCAAGCATTACGTTTGCTGCCTGTTCTTCTAGGCTTTGGTGGCGTGGAACTGGCACCTAGAGTCACCTAGCTTTAAGACGTTTCAAAGTGACCCTTGTGATTTTATTGAATAAATACCTTTTGACTTTACCTTAACTTCCGAAAGACATTTTTTTTTAACATAACATCTCTATTCGGTAATCGCGTGTTTATTTGCTTATTATTCGGCTTTATCGTGTAGAAGTCCAAATACCTCGAACACAGGTTCTTCCTATACCTCGAACATCATCGCCGAGAACAGTAATATTCGTGTATTTGCAAGAGTAGTAGAGCTCTTTGTGTGTGGCTCGTCCGGCGTACTACCACCACGGCTTTTTCTGCCGCCAAGCATCACCGCTGTGTTTCGGTTTGAAGAGTGTGGTTGCCGGTGTAAATGCACGCATTGCGGCTTAACATCTGTATGCCTCAAGTTGATGGATGCAGGGCATCGTAGGGCACGTTCCTATCTTGCGTGACTTACGAGGTGATGCTTTGTTATAGGTGATTTTTCTACTTAAATATCAAGGGCCATCTGCTTGTTCCTTAAGCTAGTTGTATAAAAATAAATGCGTACTGAAATTGTTCGTGAATAATAGGCCAATAGAGTCACTACACATTCTTCCTTCAGAGCCGTTCGGTGATGCCACGGACAATTTAGACACTAAACCAAACACATAAAAAGTAAAATTTTTTTTTTGTTTTTTTTTTTATACAACTAGCTGACGATTATAGACACAAAAAACTTTCGGCGTGTATTTGAAACCGTTTTCAGTTGCGCCAAACTAGCGCTATTAGCTCAAATTCTAGGTTATAAAGTAAATAAGAATATTAATGAAAGATATTAATCCGGTCGAGAAACTAGATTGTAGAGTAGGTGATAAGGTGAATGACACACGACACCCGTCCTCTTGAGTCACAGTATTCTGTGCTTGAGTCATGAGTCACATCGTTCGTTTCACCTGACAATTGACACCTTATATTATGCACGTAATGGAAGACGAGATAAGCAGCTACTGTCACTGCTGTCATTATTATTTTTGAATACTTATACGAAATATAGTCTGCTTTTTGATCACGAATACGATAAGTTTACGGGACTCACGTCAAAATCGCTCAATATACGTGGAGTGTATACAATATACGTCCGTGAGTATCGTGTGTATTCTGTGGTTATATTTGAGAGCGTTGAAAAGTTGCCGAACTTTTATAAAAATAATATAATAATGATAATAAATATCTGCCATTCCACCCGATGGAAAATAAAGATGCAGTGTAACGTGGAGCACGCTTAGCTATAATCCTCTTTCTTCTTCACTCTTGCCTTGAATATTCCAAAGTTGTAACGTTTCGGAAATACCGACGACAA
Organism: Chloroclysta siterata; assembly: GCA_932294275.1. Taxonomy (NCBI): domain Eukaryota; kingdom Metazoa; phylum Arthropoda; class Insecta; order Lepidoptera; family Geometridae; genus Chloroclysta; species Chloroclysta siterata. The sequence continues at coordinate 19,527,383 of OW028596.1, read as the reverse complement.
AAGAAACTTTCACTTCTTTATACTGCGTTTACATTTAGACATTTGCGGTGCCATTCGGGTGGACTAAAATGTTGCCGTCCATATGTCTGCGGCAGCGTCGCCGGCAATGTGTGTTCACGCAACACGGGCAACGCGAGCGGACATGGAAGTGGCCTGTTTACATTCTCGCATTGCCCAAGTCCCTTTCCACGGACATGAGCTGAGTGTAAATGGGGTATTACACGGTAAAGATGTATTTATTCAATTGAGTCACAAAGATCACATTGAAAGGTTTTAAAGCTAGATGAATCCAGATGCCAATTCCACTTGAAGCCTAGAAACAGAAAAAAACAGAAACAACGTCATTACTTTTATCCCCAGGCACGGTAGATATCCTTCATGCCTAGAATAACAGGCGAACAAAACTGAGATGATTCCTGTAAGTTGAGTATACATGCAATCTGTGTGTTGTGTCATTATATGATATGATAAAGAACTAAGCGGAAATTCCCATTATGGCGATATCTCCGTCCAATGAGCTGTTAATGTCGACTTGGTCATCATGACTCACATCCACTTTCTTTTCACGATTTTTTGGTTATCTTCATTGTATTGATAGATTAGTCATCACATCTGTGATACTTTTGTCATCACCATCATTAGTGTTTTTACTCTTTCCTTTTTGTTATTTTTCTACTTTGGTTTTCTCTGTATTTTTGTCTATCTGTCACCAGTTTTTTATATTGTGAAAATATACAAGGTGTTCCAGTACTTGTGTTTTAAAACTTCAGGGGGCTAAAGCACCCATTAATATGAATAACTTTCTCTAAGGAACCAACACTGTGAACGCGAAAAAAAAAACAGCTGTTTCATACAAAAGGCCTTTTCATACCTGGCTAAAATGTATGAAACAGCTGTTTTTTTTTCGCGTTCACAGTGTTGGTTCCTTAGAAAAAGTTATTCATATTGATGGGTACTTTAGCAACCTGAAGTTTTAAAACACAAGTAATGGAACACTTTGTAGGTATAATTGGTTTATGTCATGTCTTTAACATTTTACCCGTTTTGAATATTGCTGTTTGTTTTCCGAATAAAATAAAATAAAATGTAATAAATAAATCACCAAATTGGACTGACTCCACTGCTGGACAAAGGACTCCGTGTGAATTGAATTTAAAAAAAATAAAATTTATACAACTAGCTGATGGAACAAGCATGGCCCACCGCAATATTAGGTGGTAACCATCACCTATAACAAAGCATTGCCTCGTAAGCCACGCACGATAGGAGCGTGCCCTACGATGCACTGCCGTGCGTCCATCAACTTCAGGCATACAGATGTTAAGCCTCATGTGCCTGTAATTACACCGGCAACCACACTCTTCAAAACACAGCGTTGCTGCTTGGCGGCAGAAAAAGGCGTGGTGGTAGTACTTCACCGGACGAGCCACACACAAAGAGCTCTACTACTCTTAAGGCGAAGACAAGAGCTAATGTGACTCTCGCTCGCACGTTTGTGATTGGACACAAGATGGTTGATTGCGATTTTTCGAAAACAAGTTTAGTGATTTTATATCTTTCAACATGTCGAAACGTGCGAGCGAGAAGTTGTTTGATAGTTGTCAGCCCCTTAAGTTTATATACTTAAAAATGTTGAAATGTGGGAGCGAGAGGTATATTAGGAGTTACCATCGCCATAAGCAGGGGCGTAGCTATCGTAGGGCCAGGTGGTGCAGTGCACCAGGCCCCGGAGCTCAGGGGGCCCTCTAACCTAAGCTTTGAAAAGAGAGGGTCAGCCAGCTCCCGAAGCTTGAAAACCTTGAGCCTGCTCACAATTTTTTTTATGATTTCCAAGCTGGTGCCCGCGACTTCGTCTGCGCAGGATTAGTCACACAATATCTTTATAAATTGTAGCCTATGTGTTATTCTGATGCATAAGCTATAGTATTGTAAAGTTTCATTAAAATCCATTCAGTAGTTTTTACGTGAAAGAGTTACAAATATCCATCCATGTATCCATACTTACAAACTTTCGCGTTTATAATATTAGTAGGATTTTAAAGGCCAATATAAGTTCAAGCTATGTGTAAGCTATATTATTGTAAAGTTTCATTAAAATCCATTCCGTAGTTTTTACGTGAAATAGTAACAAACATCCATCCATCCATCCATACTTACAAACTTTCGCGTTTTAATATTAGTAGGATTTTATAGGTATAAGTTAAAGCTATGTGTAAGAGGGGGTGAGGGCCCGATTCTTTCTCTATGCACCGGGGCCCTGGTCCACCTAGCTACGCCACTGACCAAAAGCACACGTTTACACCTTGTACGACTTCAAAACTCGTCTATCAATGTATGTCAGTACCCAACCTTGAGCTAACGGTACCGTGTGACGTCACATGGTTTCGGTAGACTAATCAAACGTATAGATTACCGTAACTTGAAGTTTGTGAGCTTTAGTTGATAATATGGGTAACCTACTTTATCCTCACTGTAGCTTCAATATTGTATTAAATAACATTGTAACGAGGATCATACAAAAGAACGGTAGGAACCAAGCCGTAAGTTTGTTGCCTGTTCTTCTAGGCTTTGGTCGCGTGGAACTGGCACCTAGATTCACCTAGGTTCTTCGTTTCAAAGCGATCCTTGTGATTTTATTGAATAAATACCTTTTGAGACTTTACTTTAGATATAGCTTTACGACATTGATCCTCACGCACGGTAGATATCTCATCAGATTTCTTAGTACCAAACACGAACTCCAGATTCTTTAAAGATGTGGTAACTGGTAAGGTGGTAGTCAGAAGTACGTCCAAACATTAGATGAGGCACATACTCACATTTTCCAGTAGTTGTTTTGTATGTACTCGTATGTGCACAGTGCCAGTACCTACTCTCAAACGGTGAAGGAAAACATCGTGAGGAAAGCAACATTTAATTAGAACCTAAAAAGTTCTAGTGTTCTAGTGCTCGAAAGTTAAAATCTTTTCGCCACACTGTTTCGAAAGAACTAGTTATATGATAAGGAGAGCTGTGTATTTAAAAAAAAAGATAAAAAAAAGTGCTGTTTATTTTAAAACGTTAGTTAATATACATTTCATAATGCTTCTATTAAAACAAAATTATTCCTTATTATTTATTGTACACAATAACAAGTAAACTTAAATTTAAAGCACGTATACAAAGGCGAGCTTAACCCTTAAAAGTGAAATTAGGAGAAGGCATTGACAAATATTTTTTTTACGACTGATTCGTTTTTTTATTTAATATACTTTTCGTTCTAACTGTACTTAAATTCGGATCAAACAATATATTTAGTGGTAATATTGCGAGTGGTCCCAGTTGCCTGAGGAAAAGTAATTAAATTAATGAATCAGGCGACTGGGACCGCGGTCCCAGTATCTTGTGGTCCCAGATGCCTGCCTTCTCGAAATTAGAGGTGGGTATGTGTACAAGATGAAAGTTGCAAAATTAAATTATGTTTTGAGTCAAAACGTTTTGTTTTGATTCATAATAGGTGGTGATTGGCCTAGTGACTCACATTGTCTATACAAAAGACATAAACGCGCTCGTTCCTTTTTCAAACTTTTTTATTAAGAAAAAAGAAAGAAAGGAAAGGAAGAAAATTAATTAATTTACGACAACAAAAGTGAAAGTAGAAACTATTTATAATAAACATTTTACATATAAAAAAAAAAAATGTACGTCGCAAAACGGACTCTGATTCAGCATTAAGTAGTTACTAAGTTAAATTAATGTAATTAACTAAGTTAAATACATTTTTATTTTATAATTATTAACGCAGTTGCAAGATTATACAACAAAATTAAGGTTTGCTTACGGCTCGGTCGTTTTCCATAATAATAATATAATCTATTAAATATTGTAAAATTTCTGTTATCTTCTTAATATAAATAAATTTCGCGTCACGTTGTTTGTCCGCTATGGACTCCTAAACTACTTAACCGATTTCAATCAAATTTGCGCACCGTGTGCAGTTTGATCTAACTTAAAAGATAGGATAGCCTTCATCTCAATATATAGCCGCAATATTATTTTATTGCAAATTTGACACCGCCGAACAGAGTGGGCACGGGTCAGGTAGTTTTTAATAAATCAAAACCTAATGTAGAGAGGTACATACATACCTACGTACATAAACAAAACACAAGTTTACCTAATTACCAAGCAAGACTTAATTAAATTTAATAATTTAAACCAAGAAATGTGTTTTTTGCCAAACAATTGGTTTAAGAATCCATATTTTCCATTTAAAGCATAAATTTGAAAAATCATGTTCTAATCGGATCATAGCCATCTATTGTAATATTATGGAAACTCACACAGTGATTTGAAAGTAAGAACTTCCAATGCTGATGTATAGATGTCACTATTGGTAATTGCGCAACAATCGTCATGCATAAAATAATGGATTCTATGTACTTGGTTAGTTGAGGATAAGATTGAAATTGAGTTTAAGGACCTTGTTTTCGGGTTCAACTTCCGTACAAGGACAAACAAATGCTAATATCATTCCATTCCTATCTAGCTAGAGTAGTTAAAATTCTTGTAACAACATATTTGAAAACAAAAAAAAATATCTATAGAAGTATAAATAATATATATATTTTCTTTGCCTAATCTATTTTATTCTACCTACAGTGTTGAAGACCTCTACCCTGTTACAGTCTCTGGGAATCGCTTCCCATCAGAAAAAAAAAACCGGCCACGCGCACGAAGGATAATTCGGTACCATCTCTAATACTATAAGACTCAAAGTCCTGACTGACTGACTGACTGACTGACTGACATATAGACAACGCACAGCCTAAACCGCTGGTCCTAGAGACTTGAAATTTGAGGAGTACATAGGTCTTATGGCGTAGAGGTGCACTAAGAAGGGATTTTTGGAAATTCAACCCCTAAGGGTGTAAAAAGGGTTGAAAACGTTTGTATGATAAATAGTATTCCTTGAACCTACAAACTTGAAACTTGGAGTACATATACTTCAAGGCAAAAAAAAAGGAAAGGCATTTTTAGTTTTTTAAAACTACCCTTAATAAGGGTGCAAAGGGATGTAAAAGTTTGTATGGGAGTTTTTTGACCGCTGGTCCTAGAGACTTGAAATTTGAGGAGTACATAGGTCTTATGGCGTAGAGGTGCACTAAGAAGGGATTTTTGGAAATTCAACCCCTAAGGGTGTAAAAAGGGTTGAAAACGTTTGTATGAAAAATAGTATTCCTTGAACCTACAAACTTGAAACTTGGAGTACATATACTTCAAGGCAAAAAAAGGAAAGGCATTTTTAGTTTTTTAAAACTACCCTTAATGAGTGTGCAAAGGGATGTAAAAGTTTGAATGGGAGTGTTTTGACCGCTGGTCCTAGAGAGGCTTGAAATTTGAAGAGTACATAGGTCTTATGGCGTAGAGGTGTACTAAGAAGGGATTTTTGGAAATTCAACCCCTAAGGGTGTAAAAAGGGTTGAAAACTTTGATATGAAAAATTTTATTCCTTGAATCTACAAACTTGAAACTTGAAGTAGATTTACTTCAAGGCTAAAAAAATAGGAATAACATTTTTGGTTTTTTAAAACTACCCTTAATAAGTATGCAAAGGGATGTCGAAGTTTGTATGGGAGTTTTTTAACGCGTGGTGCGATTGACTTAAAACTTGAGGTAAATATACTAAGAAATAAATAATTAAGAATAACACTTTGAAGTTTTGATAATTACCCCCGCAAAGGGTGCAAATGACTGTAAAAGTTAGTATGGGAGATTTTTAACGCATAGTGCGATTGATTTCAAACTTGAAGTAAATATACTCCACAATAAATAGATTAAAATCACGTTTTCACTATTTTAAAACTACCCCTGCAAAGGGTGCAAAAGACTGCCAAAGTCCCAAGGTTTGTATGGGAGATTTATAACGCGTAGTGTAATTAACTTCAAACTAAAAGAAAATGTGTTCTGTGGATAAATAACAAAAAAAAACAGTTTGATTTTCGAAAACAACCCCTGAAACGTTACCCTCCTTCGTTGCGCTCGAGTAAAAAGGATACAACGAAGCGTCAATGTTATATTCTGTGTTATATATGGGATATTCTAAAAACGGGAATCTTGAGTTGGTACGAAGAGATATGAGGGTATCTACCGTGATTGGGGATCAAAGTCGTGAAGCTGTTTCGTTTCGTTTGTTTTTGAGGTAGAAACTAGGAACAAATAAGTACATATTTTCCGTGTAAGGTTGTCTTTGTTGTATTTGTCATGTTTGTGCCAAACTCAGTCAGTACCTATACCTACCTACCTAATATAGGTAATGTACGCCTATAGGTATCCCATATACCTACGTAGGTATTTAAAATCTTACCCTAATAATATACAAATCAATGCGAAAGTTACGATGTTTTGATGTTTGTGGCTCAATCACGGTTCACCACTTCAACGCGTGCGAAGCCGCGGGAAGCCACTAGTTATCTATAAAAATGGAAGAAAAGCACGTTTGTTGTATGGGAGCCCCCAAATATTCATTTTATTCTATTTTTAGAATTTACTGTTCTAGCATAGCAGCAACAGAAATACATCATCTGTGAAAATTTCAACTGTCTAACTATCACGGTTCATGAGTTACAGCCTGGTGATAGACGGACAGACAGACGGACGGACAGCGGAGTCTTAGTATAGGGTTCCGTTTTACCCTTTGGATATGGAAGCCTAAAAATACTTCTCTACTTTAGAGCTGATTTCACCATGCTCTGTTAGATTAACAAAGGATTAAATGGCCGTTAAATATGTCAAAATGTACGCGTTTGACAGCTAAGGTTAGATTTAACGGCCTGTTAATCGTTGATTAGTAACTAACAGAGCATGGTGAAATTAGCTCTAAGGCTTTTAAAAAACAAAGACTGGTATATTTTTATTAGACAGATATGTTACTCAGAGATGGTAAAACAGGCGCTAAGGCTCTTATTATTATCCCCAACACGATTTAATGGCCGTTACTCAACTAGTGAAATAGGCACTAAATTTACTGTTATTAAATATCAACCGTATTTATGAGGTAACAACTGATTAACAACCAAATTTCTTTCTTTCCAGGTCCAGTACCACTAGCTAGGAATATCAGACACTTGCCCTGTATATCCAGAAGAACAGGCCAAGAAGGCCTCTGCATGTTCGCCATAGACTGCCTCAAAGCCAATGGAACTCATCTAGGGACCTGCATAGACAGGTTCTACTTCGGATCCTGCTGTCAAGTCCCAGACAGAACCATCCTACCACAGGTGATAGGAAACCACATCGATGACAACTCGATAGACGGCGCGAATTTCGTCCATCCGCAGACGGAGGATAAAATCCAGAATCCGGTCATCCCCGACTCGATTTTCCCGTTCAAAAAACCAACCACAGAGCGAATCGAGACTAGAACGACTGAATCGATTGATCTGGAGACTAAATCAGACGTAACGATCGATAATAAAGTTAGTGATGAGAAATTAACAACTGTGGAACAAGAAAAATCAACCGTGGGTCTTCCACAAGATAAGGTCGAAGTTCCAGTAACGGAAATCCCGATAAAGCTGTCCACATTCCAAAGTGTGTCTGTAGAAACGAGCAGTACAGTTACAGAGAGAATGGACACCACTCCAGCGAAGATCCCTGAAGTTATAACCTCTACGACAGCTATAACCTCTGCTGGTACAACTTCTCCGGTAACAACAGCCTCCCCGGTCACTATAACAACCTCCCCAGTTACTCTAAGGCCGAAACCTACAAGAAAACCAACCAGACCATCCACATTCACCCGACCGACCTACAAACCTTACAACATAACACGACCACAGTACACCCAATCTACTTTCAAACCAAAACCCACGAAGCCTGTGCTGAATACGACAAGAAAGCCACCGTATAGATTACCATCGAAACGCCCATCGACCAAGAAACCTTTGCCTGTACCACCGAGATTGAATATCACAATCTTACCGCAATCCACGAGCTCCAAACCGCTTTTCACTAGACCAGCATTCGTATCAATAACATACATTAACGCAACACAAGTAACAGAGCCTAAGGATGAGCCCACTACCATTTCTGCTACTCTTACAACCCCAACTACTACAACAACTGAAAAGGCTACCACAACCGAAAAAGTTAAAGTTACAACAACCGAAAAGGCAGAGACTACAGAACTTCCTGTAACAACCTTTTTAACTACCGAAGCTAATTCAGAGAAGCTAGAAAGAATCACAACAGAGCCATCAGAAACTGTACCAACCGAAGCAGTTAGAGAGACTACTGTAGAAGAGGCTGTCACGGAAAAAGAGACTGTAAGGCCAGTGACTGAAGCTGATATTCCCGAATTGGAAATGACAACGACTTCTACTGAATACCCACCGTTTGCGACGTGGTCTTCCAATACTGATGTTGTGACTAAAACTCCTGAGAAGATCGCTGAAGCTCCAACAACTACTACTACTGAAGGTAAGATTATTTTTTGACATAATTCCTACAGGTACAGGATTATCAATTCAGATGTTTTTTTTATAATGATTAGACCGTTATTTGACTATAATTTCACCTGACGATGAAGCCAACGTTGGAGCAGAACGGTTTAGAAGACATAATCACTCTTACCTTTTAAGAGTAGTAGAGCTCTTTGTGAAGGGCTCATCCGGGGGAGTACTACCACCACGCCTTTTTCTGCCGCCAAGCAGCACGCTGTGTTTCGGTTTGAAGAGTGTGGTTGCCGGTGTAATTACAGGCACATGAGGCTTAACATCTGATTGCCTCAAGCTGATGGACACAGGGCAGTGCATCGTAGGGCACGTTCATATCGTGCGTGACTTACGAGACAATGCTTACTTATAGGCAATGGTTACCACTTAACATCAGTGTTCCATCTGCTTGTTCCATCAGCTAGTTGTAAAAATACCTTAAAGAGATTCAGACTGTAGTAGTCAGGAAAAACAGACGACGATAATGAGTTCCACTCCTCAACTGTTCGCATAATAAAGGTAGAATCGAAACGCTTGTTGCGAATAGGTGATATGCTAGAGTAATGGATGGTACTGTTATAATGTTTGTAATGTTTAAATTCCGTAATATGGCTTATTGTTTTATAGTTCACATCATCAAATTATGAGTAATCGTTGCTACAGAAATTATAGCTAAAGAATTACAGCTAGCCACGTTAATTTAAGCAGTCATTGAACCAGTCATTGAGTCAGTTATCTGTGGGCGTTTACGACGAATAACTTTACTATGTAGTCTATGTTGATCTGATAGATAGATGCCTAGTTTTACGGCTTAGGTCAATACCTTAGCTTTTAAGATTGATATTATTTGCCGTTTAACTTAAGATTGGGGAAGAAAAAAATTACGAATCCAAAAAAAGAAATGCCTTCAGAGGCTAAACTTCAAACTATTTCTCACTCGCACATTTCAAAATCTTTGTAGATATCCACTTTGCTGTTTGATTTTTGGTTCATTCAGTGATTGATATCTATTAAAATATTGAAATGAGCGAGCCTGGACACCATAAAGTAAAAAACAAATATTTTTTTTTAAACAACTTCCTGATGGAACAAGCTGATGGCCCCCCAATTAAATGGTAACCATCACCTATAACGCAATAAATACCTATAAACCTATAGGTACACAAATCTGGCCTTAATCGCCATTCGTCCATCCACTCATCCGCCTACAGTCCACCAACTGATAGCAAATGAAAAATAGGACAAAAAAAGTACGAAGGGAAGCTGCACACTAATCGATTTTTGACACTTCGTTTTCTGTAAAAATCCAACTATGTCACTTGTGGAGTTAAAGAAGATGTTCACCATCTTCTGATGGAATGTGAGCGGAGCCAGTGTCCGAGAGCTCACATGTGCAAAACATATACGATTTTATTATTTTTTCGATGTTGATGTTCTTCAAAGTGTCCTATCTGCCCCGCTGTGTAAAGCAGCTAGGGCACTATTCAATTTAGTTTATTATATTATTATTCGTAGACAGTTTATTGCAAGCTGAACAGGGTTGACATAAACTCGTCCTTAAAACTGACAGAAATAAATAAAGTTTTGCTTCAAAGAAGAAGTGGGTTGGCAGAATTAGGGTTAACTAGTAGTTCGGCCCGAACTGAGATCTCGTGATGCGACCCGACGAACGCACCAAAACTTTGAGTAGGTGGTAGTCAGAGACAAGTCCAAACATTATGTTTGGACTTTTTTCTGACTACCGCCTACTAACTTGGTACGGTAACCAAGTTTCAAATCTATTGGCCCATTTATTGAAGAGTTCCGTTGAACAGACCTTGGCTCCATCATCAGACCTGGTCGTTGTCACCATTTTATGAGAACTGAGTACATCCTTGATTTATTTCAAGAAAAAAAATAAGAAAAATCAAAGGAACTAGCCGACCAGTAGAAAAACCTTGATGCCAACGAAACTCTTAGAGATGGGAGCTCTTGGGTCGCTGGTTATCTTAATTTAACTTTTTTGTTGAATCTCAAAAACCAAGCGTCCCAGAAAAAAAGTAAAAATTGTTTTGGAATGTCCAAACAAAGCCCTTTCATATGACATGTAACTTGATTTTTTTAAGTCACTTTTTTTATTTTTGGCCCCTTAAAAAATCCCATATCTTAATAACCCTTCATCCGATTTTACTCATATACTTAGCAGTAAATTTCTCAAGTACAAGCTATCGACTTATCAAATTTCATGCAGATCCGATCAACGGCTCGAAAGTTATGGCCAGACAAACATACATATACATACATAAAATGCCAAATCGCCCAAGTTGAAACTAAGATCTTCGTTCGCTTCGCTCACTCGATCAATTAAGTAGATTAAGTTTTGATACGAGATGTATTTTTTTTAATGTTTTATATAGGGCAGTGTGGTCGCCCAGCGACAAAGCCCTTTAAATAAATAAAAAAAAAAGAAGAAGTGGCCTCCAATTCCGTCCGGACACCGACAACACCTCACCGAAAAAAAAACATCAAAATCGCAAAGGCGGTAAAAGTCAGATAGACGACCGTGGAGTACGCATAAACGTAATGGGATTACTGATACAAATACCTAATTATTTTACAAATACAAAATAATTTATTTGAGAATACATTTTTAGTAGAATTTAAATATGCAATGGACCCCGCAGTAGGACTAACCCTGTTTCGCGAGAGACCAATTAAGAGCTGATTTCACCATGCTCTGTTAGTTACTAATCAAGGAATAACAGGCCGTTAAATCTAACCTTAGATGTCAAACGCGTACATTTTGACATATTTGTTAATCTAACAGAGCATGGTGAAAACAGCTCTAAGGATTACAAAAATTGTTAGGTGGCGAAAAACTAAGACGTGATTCATGTAACACGTACCTACAATGTATCAGAATTCCAATCAATGGTATTTTTTAATTGGAATAGTGAGACCCACCCATCTTACATTGTAAAATGTAGGTAAATGTACATTTAATTACTGATCCACTTGGCTCAAACCAGCGATTCACTCCAACTCATTTGGTTCAGGCCAGGTCACGATCACGACCGCCATTCCGTGACCGAAGTGGTCTACTTCTGCGTTTGAGTACTTATTCTCTTATCTGTGGTTTGAGGACGGTGTAGTTCCAGATTGTAAGCTTTGATTGTCTCGCTCGGCATGTGCCGTTGATCAAAGATAACAAAATTGCAGACGAAAGAAATATATGTATATTGGTACATTCCACACAACACTAACAACTAAAACTAAGTTCGTAAGCTTGTTTTCTGAGAGAAAATAAATGATTTAATATTTATTATTAATTTTAAGCAAAGCTTAGGGCCAGTTTCACCATGCTCTGTTAGATTAACAAAGGATTAAAGGGCCGTTAAATATGTCAAAATGTACGCGTTTGACAGCTAAGGTTAGATTTAACGGTCTTTTAATCCTTGATTAGTAACTAACAGAGCATGGTGAAACCGGCCCTTAGTATGGAAACCAGATAGCTGTTAAGTCAAGTCAAATATTTCCTTTGTTTTTATAAATATTGGTGGAGCTTTCTGGTTCCCATATCAAAAGCTTTGGCTTAGTTTGGGGCAAGATAGTGCTGTGTGGAATGTCCACCAATATTTATTATTATAATTTTTATTAATTAATACAAGTCTTTGGATATACTAGTTTTTAGGTCAGAGTTCTTTTCAGGTCAAAAAAACTAAAAATGGTAACATAAACTTAATATTACAGAAACCTGGTCACCAATCACGCCGCCCGAAGGATGGATACTACTATCAACCATTGCGCCGAAACCAGAAACCACTATTTCAACCACCGAACCTGCCACAACCGAGATAACTGAAGAAACAACTATACCAGGCACAGAAACCACTGAAACGTTACAAACTGAACCTACAACCCAAACCACAACCACTACAACTGAAAAGGTCACAACCGCACCGGTCACAACCGCACCGGTCACAACCGCACAGGTCACAACCGCACAGGTTACAACCGCACAGGTCACAACTTCTACTACAACCTCCCCGGTTACAACCTCTTCTGAATCAACGAAAGTGACTGAAAAGGCTCCTGAAACGACTCAGGCCCCGGTCCAGGAATTTACAGTAAATGTGACACTGTCTCCGACGGTTCCTACTACTACGAGTAGTAGTTTTACGCTGATTTCTACTACTAATGATACTAAAGGCAATGAGAGCTCAACGGAGGGTAGTACTTTAGCGGGTAAGTTATATCGGATTTAATTACATGATTTAGGAAAAAATACAGAAACAGCTTGAAAAAAGAAACAGCTATATGAATTTTATCCCTAGGCACGGTAGATATCCTCTCAGATCTCTTGGCAAGAAGTGCGAACGCAAGGTTCTTTGAAGATGTCTAAGGGGGGTAGTCAGTGGTGCGTCCAAATATTACATTTGGTACATTACATACCCACATTTTGCCATGGTTGGTATTCAAGGATATAGCAGATCGATAGATGCATTATTTAATTGATTAAATAAACACATACCTACATAAAAAGTTAAAGAATATCTACTAATCGTAAAAATCACATTCGTAATTCAAATTGAGTACCTGCATTAATTTAAAATATATTTATTTTTAAATTGCGTTAGTAAAGAATTAATGAGGAATAACAAAGGTTCTTGATTGGTGACGATAAAATTGAAGACGAGGTGAAGGATATGTAAGAAATCGGTTACTGGAAGATGGAATGTTCACGATCGTTCGCTCTTCAAATGGGAAAAGCATTTGTCCAATAGTGAATTTCATCAACTACTGATAAAAAACAAAACACAATTGGCTGTGACCTAGGAGTTCCAAAGCGTTTCTAGAATCTTAAAACCTTTTTGAATAAAAATTTAAGAAATATAACGTTCCAATTTCAAATCAGTTTTTTTTCAGCAGTTGAATCATCGACCAATGCTACAACTGTTGTCGAAACCACAACGGAGGCGGTTAACATGTCGGACTACAAAAACGGTAAGTTAAAGATGAATTTGGATTTCAAGATGGCGCCATTAGAACATTTGACAGCCTTCACGGCTCAGTTGGTAGTAGCTCTGCCTTGTGCGCCGTAGGCCGTGGGTTCGATCCCCACCGAGAGCAAACATTTGTGTGGTGAACATAGATGTTTGTTCTCTGTCTGGGTGTTATATAATATTATAAGTATGTATTTACAAAAAAAAGTATTTAAGTAGTATATCAGCTATCTGGTTCCCATATCACAAGCTTTGGCTTAGTTTGGGGGCTAGATAGTGCTGTGTGGAATGTCCACCAATATTTATTTATTTATATTTATTAAACCTCTTTACACAAACTGTAAATAATATGGTAACTAACCCTGAAATAAGCTGTCAATAACTCATGAAACCAATTTGCAATTCAACACGTAGCCACAAAGCCCACATAAATATTCTGTATAATAAGGAAGTTGTTCTGAAACGCTACTTCTAGCAAATTGCTTCGTAAATAATTATTTTAATAACGGCTTACGTCATTGTTTCTTATGGGTGTGAGAATTAAGGAATCTCTGATCTTGTACACTGAAAAAAAAGCTGATTGTAATACTGATATTTCAAATGTAGGTTGTACCTATTTGCCGTTTGTTCGCATGCCTTTTTCTGCCGCCAAGCAGCGTTGTTGTGTTTCGATTAGAAGAGTGGTTGACGGTGATTACAGGCACATGAGGCTTAACATCTGTATGCCTCAAGTAGTGCATCGTAAGGCACGTTCCTATCGTGCGTGACTTACGAGGTAATGATTTGTTATCGGTGATGGTTTCCACTTAGTGGGCCATCAAAAAAATATCGATAGCCCTCAAAGCTCAGTTGGTAGTTCTCTACCTTTTTGCGCTTTTTATTTCAAACTATACCATATCTATGGTTAGAGATAGGTACTTACGTGCATCATTTTGGAATAGACAATAATGCGGATATGCACATAAAATTGACATTCAATAACATGTATTTCATAATCAAAATAATTATAAAAAATAGCATAAGTACCTAATAAAAATAAAAGGTTTTCACATAAAATTGACTGTTTAAAAAATATTTTTAATGAAATGTCTTTGCAAATCAAAATAATTTTAGAAAATAGCTTAGCGTGATAGGTGAAATTAATCAAAACAGCGAATGGTTACATGATTTATTTACTTATCTTGAATATAAAAACAGTAATCGAAAACAATACTTGTCAATAATTGATTGTACGTGATTATAATTACTATTTTATGGCGTGTAATGTTTAAATGTCACAAGTTGTGGTTGATTTAATGTCGAGGATGTTTTTTGTTAATCGCTTAACTGAATCTATTGTCTTTTCTACGCGGTATCAGAATTTTATCAAGGTTTAATAAGTAAAAAATGGACATTTCAGACAGCCCCACCTAGCCACAAAGCTACCACATAGCTGACTGATATACTCGTGTTCTTTTTTCAAATATTGCACTATTTTTTTACCTTTATGTAACCCGGACTGAGAACTAACATCTATGTTCATTCATATTATAACACAAATGTTTGTTTTCTGTGGGGATCGAACCCTCACCCTACAATGCAGAAGGCCAAACTATCTATCTACTACGTGAGTTATTTTGAAACATTTTATTTCTTCGTTTTTTATTAAGAATCGAATATTATTTAGACCTGCAGTTTATTTTGATAATATACTTACTTAATTCAAAATAAGTATACTTAATGTTTTTGTTAAGTGGCTATAATTTATCATCATAAAAAACACGAGCAAAAACATTCACATACCTACAGTAAAAAGGCCTTACCAATTTCCATAATAAGGTGTCCATTTTATTCATAAAAGCCTTCGGCTGAGCTAAAGCTACGTGGTCGAGTTTAAAAGCCTAGGTTAAAGACCTCTTGACAAATGTATCTTTAGTCCATCTGTAGCCGTATTATAAACAATAATAAAAAAAGTAAAAAGAACCACGTTCGGAATTCAAACAAAGACTTGTCAGCGCGCGATGCGCACGGCCAAGGCAAGAGCAAGGACGTTTTGTGGTAGAAAAACTATTATTAAATAACATCCATCGTATTTTCAACTCTATCAATCACAAAATAAAACTCGTTTTTAGTGTTACTGTAATATCTCCGGGAAAATCGATCTTTCAGTGCTGATTTTCAATTAAAATGTCATGGGAGTACGAGGATAACGTGTCATGCATGCATTTATTGCACATAAGTGCACTTTTGATTGCTCATCAGTGCAGTGTGTCTTTTAGTGAAGTGAATACTTAAGATGTTGAAAAAAGTGTATGCAAAATATTGGAATAAAGTGATGGGTAATGGATTAACTACTCCAAAAAAATAGAAACTATCTATACAAAATATTAAAATAACATCAATTTACTAAGTGATAACTATTGACTTGCTATCTAACCGAATTCAAAGTGACATTGATTTACAAAGTTCAATTTAATCCAATTAGTGCTACCAACTATAAAAAACAAAAACCGAATGACTGACACATTGCGGCCAAAAAACCCGAACTAGTAATAAAAACTGGACTAACCACGATAGCTGCTACAATGCATTTAAATCTAGAAAAACTTGAACGATCCTTCGGCGTATTCCAAATTCAAATTTGAAATTAGTTCTTTTGAAATCCGTAGATTGTCGAAGTGTTCTATTTTCAAATATTGCAATCTTTTTTTATAATGATAATAAACTCAACGCTCCTGTTGCTGGCAGTATGCGGCCGCAGGTTGTGGCAAGCGCCGACGGGCCGGATCGTTGGTGGCGCGAAGTCTGGATTCGGGATGTGGCCGTGGCAGATCTCTCTCCGCCAATACCGGACCTCTACATACCTGCATAAGTGCGGAGCAGCGCTATTGAATGAGAACTGGGCGATCACAGCTGCACATTGTGTTGAACAGTAAGTCTTTTTACAATGCAATATTACAATACAATATTGTATTGCATTGTAAGTTTTTTATATCTTACTCATAACATTTTGAGACAAAGCTCTGATTTCACCATGCTGTGTTAAATTAACAAAGGATTAAAGGGCCGGTAAATATGTCAAAATGTACGCGTTAAACATCTAAGGTTAGATTTAACGGCCTGTTAATCCTCGATTAGTAACTAACAGAGCATGGTGAAATCAGCTCTTAAAAGATTATATTTTTTTTTCAAAATGCTACGAGTAAAACCCTACTGATATTACAAAAGGAGCGTTGTCTACATTTCTCTAATATTGATGTAGCTCGCTTCGCTCGTGAATAAGTTGATGTATTCACGAGCAAAGGGTGCTACATAGAGTGGAAGAAATATGAATTAATCGAGCTTGTCTAAGTCGTAACAGTACTAAGTTTAATAGTTACTTAAGATATTCTTCTATAGTGACGTAGTTTTTAAACGTACTTCTTTTTCTTATGTCATTAGATCTTTCGAAACAGTGCGGTGAAAGGATTTTAAGTGCGCCTCAGAGTATTTAACACATGTTTTCGAACTTTTTAGGTTCTACGACAAGCTGGTTTCTTCAAATGTTTTCCTTCACCATTGGAGAGTACTGGCACAGTGCACATACATTTTTGAACAGAAAAGCTCATTGGCAAGCGGTTACCCACGACCTTAAATCGGAAGGCCGCTACCACTAGACCTAGTGGTATACTAGAGCACTGGTGGTCTAGTGGTAGCGGCTCCGCCTTCCCTTAGGTCGTGGGTTCAAAACCGGTCGTGCACCAATGAGTTTTTCTATTCAATAATTTATGTGCACAATGCTAGTACTCTTAAACGGCGAAGGAAAACATCGTGAGGAAACCGGCATGTCATAGAACCTAAAAAGTTCTATAACATGTGCCAAGTGCTCGAAAGGAGCCTTTAAACGCGCACTTAAAATCCTTTCACCACACTGATTCGAAAGAAACTAGTGACACGACAAGAGAAGAGTGGTAGTTATACTAGTGTATAGGACGTACTGATAATATGTTTAAACGCTGTGATGTGCCCAGCTAAAGTTTTCTCAAAACACCTGAACCGTTCGTTCAACTTATCAAACCCTGGCTCTCAAGAGACTTGTGACGGGAGAAACCAAAGAAATATCTACTTACATTATTTACAATTTTCTTTTATACCTACTTATTGTTATTTTAGCACATTCACATCTTTTGATATTCTTTCTTTTATTATTAATGTCCTCACAGGGTCAAATGGCTCTGATCAAGGGTACCGGCAGAATAACAGCACTGAGCCGCCAAGGGTGGTGAAGTATAATGCTGAGCTGGAACCGATTTGCTGCAGTAGCACACATATCTTTAAGTTATTTTATTTTTGTAATTATTCACTCCATTTTTATCAGAGCAATTCGTCGAGCAACTCGCAAAAAAAAAAATATAATGTTTACAGCGTGCCACCTTCAGAACTGCTCGTCCGATTGGGAGAGCACGACCTGGCCAATGAGCAGGAGCCGTACGGCTTCGCGGAGCGACGCGTTCAGATCGTCGCCAGCCATCCACACTTCGACCCGGCTACCTTTGAATACGACCTGGCTTTGTTGAGGTATGTGTCACTTAACTGTGTGTAACTTATAATTATTATGAAAAAGTCTACTGCTGCAATAGGCCAATGAAATAAGAAAGAACGAGTCTTCTCCATCCACCAACATCCACCACACATAATTCATACATAATTCATTCATCACATGGGAACCATGCTTTCCATTCCATTTACAATAATTGATGGATGATACAAAAGCAGCCTCTTGGATTATAAAACTTCACAAGTGGACTTCTTTAGATTGACCTGTAACGATTGTCATCAAGTTTTTTTTACACTACCTAGAGAGACCTTCAATTGGCTATACTGATGTTTATGAAACTCTGTTTCATATTTTTTATTTATTTATTTATTTATCATTTATTGCACAAAACACAATGTTAATGCACAAAAGGAGGGCTTAATGCACAAGCATTTTCTACCAACCCCCCTAAGTAGAGGTATAAACATAGAATGACGTGCGACAAATATCAAGCGAATAGCTTAATAACTACAAAAGAAATATCTCTAATACTATAAGACTCAAAGTCCTGACTGACTGACATATAGACAACGCACAGCCTAAACCGCTGGTCCTAGAGACTTGAAATTTGAGGAGTACATAGGTCTTATGGCGTAGAGGTGCACTAAGAAGGGATTTTTGGAAATTCAACCCCTAAGGGTGTAAAAAGGGTTGAAAACGTTTGTATGAAAAATAGTATTCCTTGAACCTACAAACTTGAAACTTGGAGTACATATACTTCAAGGCAAAAAAAAAGGAAAGGCATTTTTAGTTTTTTAAAACTACCCTTAATAAGGGTGCAAAGGGATGTAAAAGTTTGTATGGGAGTTTTTTGACCACTGGACTTAGAGACTTGAAATTTGAAGAGTATATAGGTCTTATGGCGTAGAGGTGTACTAAGAAGGGATTTTTGGAAATTCAACCACTAAGGGTGTAAAAAGGGATGAAAACGTTGGTATGAAAAATTGTATTCCTTGAACCTACAAACATGAAACTTGGAGTACATATACTTCAAGGCAAAAAAATAGGAAACACATTTTTAGTTTTTTAAAACTACCCTTAATAAGTGTGCAAAGGGATGTAAAAGTTTGAATGGGAGTGTTTTGACCGCTGGTCCTAGAGAGACTTGAAATTTGAAGAGTACATAGGTCTTATGGCGTAGAGGTGTACACATATACTTCAAGGCAAAAAAAAAGGAAAAACATTTTTGGTTTTTTAAAACTACCCTTAATAAGTATGCAAAGTGATGTCGAAGTTTGTATGGGAGTTTCTTAACGCGTGGTGCGATTGACTTAAAAGTTGAGGTAAATATACTAAGAAATAAATAATTAAGAATAACACTTTGAAGTTTTGATAATTACCCCCGCAAAGGGTGCAAATGACTGTAAAAGTTAGTATGGGAGATTTTTAACGCATAGTGCGATTGATTTCAAACTTGAAGTAAATATACTCCACAATAAATAGATTAAAATCACGTTTTCACTATTTTAAAACTACCCCTGCAAAGGGTGCAAAAGACTGCCAAAGTCCCAAGGTTTGTATGGGAGATTTTTAACGCGTAGTGTAATTAACTTCAAACTAAAAGAAAATGTGTTCTGTGGATAAATAACAAAAAAAACAGTTTGATTTTCGAAAACAACCCCTGAAACGTTACCCTCCTTCGTTGCGCTCGAGTAAAAAGGATACAACGAAGCGTCAATGTTATATTCTGTGTTATATATGGGATATTCTAAAAACGGGAATCTTGAGTTGGTACGAAGAGATATGAGGGTATCTACCGTGATTGGGGATCAAAGTCGTGAAGCTGTTTCGTTTCGTTTGTTTTTGAGGTAGAAACTAGGAACAAATAAGTACATATTTTCCGTGTAAGGTTGTCTTTGTTGTATTTGTCATGTTTGTGCCAAACTCAGTCAGTACCTATACCTACCTACCTAATATAGGTAATGTACGCCTATAGGTATCCCATATACCTACGTAGGTATTTAAAATCTTACCCTAATAATATACAAATCAATGCGAAAGTTACGATGTTTTGATGTTTGTGGCTCAATCACGGTTCACCACTTCAACGCGTGCGAAGCCGCGGGAAGCCACTAGTATATCTATAAAATATATATATTTTAGGTTAGGTTTTTGACAATAATCCTGCCTGAAACCACAAAGCATCAATCGTGGGTATCAGAAACTGCGACTAGGTACAATGACTTCCCCGTATCCGTACTTTGTCCAACCGTTGCCGCACTTATCCGTACTTTGACCGAACTTTGTCCGTAGTTGGCAATTTCGTTTTATTAAAATTACCTTTTTCTTAGCTTCGTTCTTGGAACCTTCGACAGACAATGTTGCCAGTGTCAAGTGATATAGTTTAAATACTTTTTAGTCAGTAGCAAAGTCGGCCATTGTAAAGTCGGTCATCATTTATTTTGTTGTGAAGGAAATAGTGGCGTTTTCTTTAAAACAAAGAGTAGTAGAGCTCTTTGTGTGTGGCTCGTCCGGGGAAGTTCTACCACCACGCCTTTTTCTGCCGCCAAGCAGCAACGCTGTGTTTCGGTTTGGTTGCCGGTGTAATAACAGGCACATGAGGCATAACATCTGTATGCCTCAAGTTGATGGACGCAGGGCAGTGCATCGTAGGGCACGTTCCTATTGTGCGTGACTTACTATGCAGTGCTTTGTTATAGGTGATGGTTACCACTTAACATCAGATGGGCCATATGCTTGTTCCATCAGCTAGTTGTATTAAAAAAAACATTCGAAACATTAACATTCTAATCAAGATATCACATAGGTAATAGGTACACTTCCATTCTAAATGAAAAAGTAGCGGTTAGAGCTTTGTGCTGAATGAAATATTGACATATATTTATTAGACACATTGTCATAAAATATAAATTTAGCATAGTGCGATTCATTAGTCATAAAACAGGTCTCTGAGCTGATTTTGATGAACTTAGCTAAGGTCAAGTGCAGTGGTGAGTGACCGGGGTTGCTGACGCGTGTATGAACAGTAGACAACTATACACCGATACAGATATGAAATAATGCCAAAGAAAAATTACGGCAGTTTGAATCCAATAAATTTAGTGTGGTTTTTTTTTTTGGACATTCCACACAGCACTATCTCAAAAAATACAGAAACAACCACACGGCCACGATCCCCAGTCACGATAGATAGTAAAGCAAACTTTTGAGTAGGAAAACATGTATCGATCAAAATTAAATTTTTACTAAACTGTGTGCAATGTGCTTGATTGCACAAAATGGTTGATTGCGATTTTTCGAAAATGAGTTTAGTGATTTTATATCGTTCAACATGTCGAAACGTGCGAGCGAAAGTCACATTAGCTCTTGTCTTCGCCTTAGGGCCGGTTTCACCATGCTCTGTTAGATTAACAAAGGATTAAAGGGCCGTTAAATATTTCAAAATGTACGCGTTTGACAGCTTAGGTTAGATTTAACGGTTTTTTAATCCTTGATTAGTAACTAACAGAGCATGGTGAAACCGGCCCTTAAGCTGGTACTGACCAACGTTACCGAGGTGTAATGTAACATGTTACACAGCGAGCATTCATGCAATCAGTACGTAGTGTTACGGGAAACCAACGAGCAACGAGCCGCTCTTTGGTCACTTTGAAGTGCTCCACCCGGCTGTCGGTTTTTTGGCGAATCCTTTGACTGTTACGCGGTTCAGTCAGTACTCTGTAACAAGTCGGCCATCTTGACTGAGAATGGCTGGCGAATATGGAGCACAGAGTTTTGACGAGCATGTTACGCCGAACACAGTTTAGAACACAGCGAACATGCTCAATGCATGCGTAACATGCTCGATGCGAATGTTACATTACACCTCGTAACGTTGGTCAATATCCAGCTTTAGATTCACTTACAGTTTCTGAAAGCTCGATCAAAACTAATCGGATGTCAAGTCACTCGCCATTTCAGCTATTGCATCTAATTAGATAGAGATAGCAAGTGACTTGACATGCGATTAGTTTTGATCGGGCTTTCAGAAACCGGCCGTTAGTTACACATTTCAAAGTGACCCTTGTGATTCAATTTATTCCTTTTAAACCACATTAAATTTTGTCGCATGAGCGTAGGTATAGTATAGATAGGGTTGCCATACGTCCCGTATACAAGGTGTTCCAATAATTGTGTAATAATTGTAAAAACGACTGTTTCATACATTTTAGCCAGGTAGGTATTGAACTTTTGTACGAAACAGCTGTTTTTTTTTTCGCGTTCACAGTGTTGGTTTCTTAGAAAAAGTTATTCATATTGATGGGTACTTTAGCCCCCTGAAGTTTATATACACAATTATTGGAACACATTGTATACGGGACTGTCACCGTATTTGACCATCTCGTCCCGTATTACTACATGTCTATTTCGACAAAATACGGAAATATAGGTGCTTGCGCGGGCGCCACATTGTCGACATGGAACATTTAGAATAAAAACTTTGTTTTAATTATTTTTTTTAATTTAATTTATATACTTTTAATACGGTTGAGAGCAGAGGATATATAAATATATATATTAAAAATACATAGTTTGTCTCTCACTATGTACACATGCGTGCTATGTGCGTTAGTTGAAAACCCGCGTGTCGGCGTTGAATGTGTTTTATAGATCGGATATTCGGATGCATATTAACCTAAAGTTAATTTTTGGCTAACAAATTATGGAAGCGGCTTCTTAGGATATTTTTATTAAAATTAAAATCACGGGGTTGCATAAATAATCGGATGTATACAGGATGCCACATTACATGTGTACTAAGCCGAAAGGGGGTGATACTGGGCCCCGAGAGACATATTACGTTGTAACAGGGCAATAACTGCCCTGAATTACAATTACACGAATGTATATTGTCATTCGTGTCACTTAAATTTGAATTTCCTGGGATCCCAGGATTTTTAGACAAAAGCAAAACGTTAATGTCCTGATACCCCGGGATTTTTCGATAAAAAGTGCTTTCTATAATAGCCAACATCTCAGCTTTAGGTAAATATGCATCCGAATATCCGATCTCTTGACTTATATGTATGACTGAGTTTTGGGCATCGGAAGAGAAAACGTCCCATATTGCTTTATAGAAGTTTTGGCAACCCTAAGTATAGATCCATTGGGCAAAGTTATGTTTTTGTGACTATTCGCGTTTTGTGTTCCTAATTTAAATTCACGATCGTTTCCTACTGATAAGTGAACTAGAGGTTTTATATTCATCTCATAATTTAAATTGGCCGTTACGAAAATAGCTTTGATTTTATTTTATTAATGTCCGTTTTTCGCCGACTGCGTTATTATTATTATTTTGGTACAAGCGTCTATAAAGTTGGGCTTTAATAAATAGTTCTAATTATTTTTATGTCTTATTAGTTTACCCCGTTTTTTTATACAACTAGCTGATGGCCCACCTGATGCTAAGTGGTAATCATCACCTATAACAAAGCATTGCCTCGTAAGTCACGCACGATAGAAACGTGCCCCACGATGCACTGCCCTGCGTCCATCAACTTGAGGCATACAGATGTTAAGCCTTATGTTCCTGTAATTACACCGGCAACCACACTCTTCAAGCCGAAACACAGCGTTGCTGCTTGGCGGCAGAAAAAGGCGTGGTGGTAGGTAGTACTTCCGCGGACGAACCACACACAAAGAGCTCTACTACTCTTAAAATTACCACTTATTGATCGAGTGAGCGAAGCGAACGAAGATCTTAGTTTCAACTTGGGCGATTTGACATTTTATGTATGTATGTATGTATGTATGTATGTATGTATGTTTGTCTGGCGATAACTTTAGAACCGTTGATCCGATCTGCATGAAATTTGATTTGTCGATAGCTTGTACTTGAGAAATTTACTGGTAAGTATATGAGTAAAATCGGATGAAGGGTTTTTGAGATATGGGGTTTTTTAAGGGGGCAAAAATAAAAAAAGTGACTTAAAAAAATCAAGTTACATGTCATACGAAAGGGCTTTGTTTGGACATTCCAAAACAATTTTTACTTTTTTTCTGGGACGCTCGGTTTTTAATATACAACAAAAAAGTTAAATTAAGATAACCAGCGACCCAAGAGCTCCCATCTCTAAGAGTTTCGTTGGCATCAAGGTTTTTCTACTGGTCAGCCAGTTACTTTGCTTTTTCTTATTTTTTTTTCTTGAAATAAATTAAGGAGGTACTCAGTTCTCATAAAATGGTGACAACGACCAGGTCTGATGATGGAGCCAAGGTCTGTTCATCGGAACTCTTCAATAAATAGGCCAATAGAGTTGAAACTTGGTTACCGTATACCAAGTTAGTAGGTGGTAGCCAGAAAAAAGTCCAAACATAATGTTTGGACTTGCCTTTGACTACCACCTACTCAAAGTTTTGGTGCGTTCGTCGGGTCGCATCACGAGATCTCAGTTCGGGGCGAACTACTAGTTAGATAATTGATCGAGTGAGTGAAGTGAACGAAGATCTTAGTTTCAACTTGGGCGATTTGGCATTTTATGTATGTATGTATGTATGTATGTTTGTCTGGCCATAACTTTCGAACCGTTGATCCGATCTCCATGAAATTTGATAAGTCAATAGCTTGTACTTGAGAAATTTACTGGTAAGTATATGAGTAAAATCGGATGAAGGGTTATTAAGATATGGGGTTGATTAAGGGGGCAAAAATAAAAAAAGTTACATAAAAAAATCAAGATACACGTCATTCGAAGGGGTTTTGTTTTAAAAAATTTAAACAATTTTTACTTTTTCTCTGGGACGCTCGGTTTTTGAGATACAACAAAAAAGTTAAATTAAGATAACCAGCGATCCAAGAGCTCCCATCTCTAAGAGTTTCGTTGGCATCAAGGTTTTTCTACTGGTCGGCCAGTTCCTTTCCTATAGGTATTTCTGTTACCGCTGTAACAAATACAAAAAAAAAACAGAATAAAATAAATATTTAATATTTAACATACAACAGACATGATTTTTTGCCGTTTGTGCCTTCGTGCGCGAATCTGACTCGCACTTGGCCGGTTTTTTGTAATAGTCATCCTTCCCTCCAAGTGTTGTTCTTAATCATTGATTTACAATTTTTTTGTCTAGATTCTACGAACCTGTAAAGTTCCAGCCGAACATCCTTCCAGTGTGCGTGCCCGATGATGATGATGATTACGTCGGCAGGAGCGCATACGTCACAGGATGGGGTCGTTTGTTCGATGGTAAGGACGCATAGCTCGCTTCAAGATAATTCCTCCCCCATACCTACTCATAAATTGTGGAATGAGCTACTAATGAGTGTTTATGAAGTAGTTTTTTTTAATACAACTAGCTGATGGCCCACCTGTTGTTAAGTGGTAACCATCACCTATAACAAAGACTTGCCTCGCAAGTCAGTGGACGCAGGGCACTGCACGCTGATAGTAGGCGATTTTTCGATCTTCATATTATATTTAAAAAAATTGAAATGTGTGAATGAGTTGCCTATATGAGATTTGCCTAGATTAAGGATAGATGGCGCTATTACAAATCCGGCAATTTTTTTTTTTTTCAGAGGGTCCACTCCCAAGCGTCCTCCAAGAAGTGCAAGTACCAGTGATCAACAATACGGCTTGTGAGGCGATGTACCAAGCCGCGGGATACAACGAGCACATTCCCAACATATTTATATGCGCTGGCAGAAGTAAAGGAGGCACTGATAGTTGCGAAGGTATTTATTTTATTGATTTTTTGATTGGACTGAATAAAGACTTCAGCGTGAAAATGCAACTTGTAGCTATCACTAGACCGTTTACAACGGTCTGCAGATACCTCAACTGTTCCATGTGTATTTTGACAGCCTTCGCAGCTCAGTTGGTATGCCGTGGGTTCGATCCCCACCGAGAACAAACATTTGTGGGATGAACATAGATGTTTGTTTCTTGTCTGGGTGTTATATAATATTATAAGTATGATTTTACAAAAAAAAAGTATATATGTATTATACAACGTGTTGATGAAGTTATGTAGGAAAACAAAGAGCGTGTATTTAGACCAAGCACTGGAATACTTTGACGTGTGCAACGGTTGGATACATCGTTTTCGAAATTCCCATAGAAAAGTAAAATTAATATTTTCTCAGAAATTTGCAACAGCCCTTTCTGTGTACGTGTCAAGGTCACACGCACGCGCGCTTCTATCTAGGAAAGAAAAAAACAACGATAACCTACGAGATAATTTGAAATACTTACCTTTCGGTAGGTAGGTAGGTACGCCGCCAATCCCCTGACACGATATTTTTACTGGTTCCTATGGATTTTGTCATTATTTACTGGCTATAATAACACTGGATAAAACTGGATTTTGGTAAGTTTGCGAGATTTCGCACGACACAGGCTTCAAACTTCACACTAAACCATTACCTCGTAGGCACTGCTCATACACACACTGACTGACGACGGCTTTTTACATAACAATCACCATTTTATCACGTTTGATGACATTTTCTCAACAAAACAATGTACAACAACGCATGTAAACACAAACAGGGTGACCATCTCAAAAGTAGCGGTTCTACTACACACCTGCCAAAAAATCTGTCAAAATCTACCAAGCTTGACGATAAAAATACCAAAAATATGACTTCATACCATCTCCTTCGTGGCTACGGAATAAATTAAATACCTACATTACATTCAGTTACTATCTTTTGATCGTTTGTAACGGTTTGCAGTTATCTAAAACGAGATAGAAGTTGTTTAGAAACCAAATCAATAAAGGTAAAAAAGAATAAGAAGTTTCCAGTTCGGTAAAAAATAAATAAATTATAAATATTATTTCATTAAAAATTCAAACTAATAAGATTTTTCTTGAAATATTTAAAATCTGCCAAATGGCAGAAATCTGCCACAAATGGTAACACTGATCGGCGGCCGTCGGCCGTCCTGATTGGATATGCGTTTTTAAATGCAACCAATGACAGACAGGTATGTCAAAGATTAAATAGGACAGACTAGACACTTCCCAAAATAATTGTAGTTGAATAATTTTGTGGTGTCAATGAACCATGGTGGTAAAGTAACATGTTACAATTTAAAGAACTATGAATATCATAAACATTGCTTTACGACATCTAGTAATCAAACAAAAATAAATATTCTATTAAATATTGAGTACGTAGCCACGTAGGTACCTAGTTACTGAATAGGTATTAGTACCAAAGATCTCAGAGAATGTTTACCGTGACTAGGGATTACAGTCGCGAAAATATTTCTTTTACATACCAAGATCTTTAAAAACAGCAACATCATTATTAGGTAGGCACATTACTAGGTAATTGGTGGTAGTTCTGTTACCTATTTTATCTAAGTTCACAACTAGAGGTCAAAGAACAGCTGTAAATAGGGCTGCCTCATGATGCGTTTAGATTCATTTTACATAAAAGTTTAAGAGGCATTTCATGAATGAAAAACTTTGAAATTTTAAAAGTCATAGAACAAAAGTTGTTCGTTATGACCGGTAGAATATCCTGCTTTCGGATCCCTACAACTCTTAATAAACACGTTGTATAAGCTATCTGGTTCCCATATTACAAGCTTTGCCTTAGTTTGGGCTAAA
Source organism: Chloroclysta siterata (assembly GCA_932294275.1). NCBI lineage: Eukaryota > Metazoa > Arthropoda > Insecta > Lepidoptera > Geometridae > Chloroclysta > Chloroclysta siterata. The sequence continues at coordinate 19,499,814 of OW028596.1, read as the reverse complement.
TAGTGCTGTGTGGATAGTCCACCAATATTTATTTATTTATATTCTGTACGTTTTGAAAATACTTGTAAAGGTTGGCTGTTAGAAAATGCATTAACATTAAGCCCTTTTTTAATTCTTATTATTTTGTATGTCAGTGTTATTGTCTTTAGGGTTCCGTACCCAAAGAGTAAAACGGGACCCTATTACTAAGACTCCGCTGTACGTCCGCCTGTCTGTCCGTCTATCACCAGGCGATGATGTATTTCTGTTACCGCTATAACAACAAACAAATACTAAAAAAACAATAAAATAAATACATATTTAAGGGGGCTCCCATACAACAAACGTGATTTTTAGGCCGTTTTTATCGATAATGGTACAGAACCCTTCATGCGCGAGGCCGACTCGCACTTGGCCGGTTTTTTATGTTAATTTTGGTTATTTTCAGGTGACAGTGGCGGTCCAATGGTTCTTCCGAGAGAAAGAGACGGAAGATACGTGCTTGGTGGCGTCATCTCGTGGGGTATCGGTTGTGCCGAGCCGAACCAGCCCGGAGTGTACACCAGAATATCTGAGTTCAGAGATTGGATTAACCAGATTCTACAGTTTTAGTCACTTTTTTGGAGAAAAAAGTAATTTTTCAGTGCATTTCGAGCTTTATTCTAAGCGAGAACACAGTCCTTGTCATTAGAATTTATTAAAAAAATAGAAAAGGACGGACTAGATTGATGATGATAGGAAATGACTAATGTAACTAGTGTTTCGTCAAAGAGGAAACGAGGATTTAGAATCTGCTTAAAAAATCATGTTATCTATGTAATAACGAACAACATTAAAAAAAAACCAGTGAATTCTTAAATGGCGTTTTACGTATAGGAAACTTAAGTTGAATCCCTTCAAATGATTACCGGCTACTACCACCATATAAAAAAAATGCGTTATCGATTTTTCTAAGAATATGTGTACATTATGTGTGTCGGTTCTCTTTGAAATTATTAATATACTTATTATTTTTATAATCATTCGTTGGTGATTAATAATTAAAAAGAGGTCAGAAACAAAAATAATAATATTAAACTTGAAACAGAAATATCGTTTAAATAAATAGGTACTTAGGTAAGTAAATAAACATTTCCCTTGATAATTCTTAAAAAATATATTTTACACTCCATTAAAATAAGTAAAATATTTCCTCTAGAAATAAATGATTATTTAAGTTTATTTTTTAACAACGAAGCCGTCCACTATTTATTTATAGATAAATTATTGTAAATATTTTTATAAGCGGAATGCATTTATTATTATTATTTATGAATTAGCCATAATTGTAACGAATATTGAATTGATAGTTTTAATAAATACTTTAAAGAATTAAAACTCCTTTTTATTTATTTACCTACCCATTTCAGTTGCGAATGATCAATTAATTATTAACAGTTCAAAAACAGTCACAAAAAAACATATTATTAAAAAAACTTGACGAATTAAATCCAGAATCACGTAAACAACCAAGTTAGCTTGAATCCAATCGGGACCCCGTGACTCTGTCTGGTACGATCCGATGCAGCCTCAGACCATTCGTCAGGTGATGAGTAGTTCGACGATGCACTGGCACTAAGATGAGTGAAGGCACATCGGCATCGGTGGGTTTTTAGTCAGTATGTTGTCCGTACACAGAGAGCCCGATATAGTAAAGCATTTTCCCGCGTAAAAAAAAATAAAAAAAAGGTTTCGTAACTGGAGCTAATGGGAATAGCCTAGTCAACAATTCGGTAGTAATTGATTTATGTATGTATGTATGTATGTATGTTTGTCTGTCGATAACTTTAGAACCGTTGGTTCGATCTGCATGAAATTTGATAAGTCGATAGCTTGTACTTGAGAAATTTACTGGTAAGTATATGAGTAAAATCGGATGAAGGGTTTTTGAGATATGGGGTTTTTTAAGGGCGCAAAAATAAAAAAAGTTACATTAAAAAATCAAGATACATGTCAGTATGAAAGGGCTTTGTTTGGACATTCCAAAACCATTTTTACTTTTTCTCTGGGACGCTCGGTTTTTGAGATACAACAAAAAAGTTAAATTAAGATAACCAACGACCCAAGAGCTCCCATCTCTAAGAGTTTCGATGACATAAAGGTTTTTCTACTGGTCACCCAGTTCCTTTGCTTTTTTTTTTTTTTTTTCTTGAAATAAATTAAGTAGGTACTCAGTTTTCATAAAATAGTGACGACGACCAGGCCTGATGATGGAGCCAAGGTCTGTTCAACGGAACTCTTCAATAGATAGGCCAATAGAGTTGAAACTTGGTTACCATACCAAGTTAGTAGGCGGTAGTCAGAAAAAAGTTCAAAAATAATGTTTGGACTTGCCCCTGACTACTACCTACTCAAAGTTTTGATGCGTTCGTCGGGTCGAATCACGAGATCTCAGTTCGGAGCGAACTACTAGTAATAAAACTTTTAATCGCCTCACTATTTCATCATCTTTCCTTAATAGTTTGCTTTACCTACTAGTTTTCGTAAGTATGCAAAATCAAAATGATATTTTGCTGAATTGTGTGCAATGTGATTGTTGGTTGGTAGATTGCGATTTTCAGATAAGTTTAGGGTTTTATATCTTTCAAAATGTTGAAATGTGCGAGGGAGAGGTACATTAGCAGTTGTCATCGCCTTAAGGGCCGGTTTCACCATGCTCTGTTAGTTACTAATCAAGGATTAAAAGACCGTTAAATCTAACCTTATCTGTCAAACGCGTACATTTTGACATATTTAACGGCCCTTTAATCCTTTGTTAATTTAACGGAGCATGGTGAAATCGGCCCTTAGTGTGGCATTCTGTGGCATTGTATGTATGTTTGTCCGAGCATAACTTTCGAACCCTTTAACCGACATGCATGAAATTTGATATACAGCGTGTAACTTAACAGGTACCCTTGTCAAAGACCAAGTAAACAGACCAAGCACTGAAATACTTTGACGTGTGCAAAGGTTGAATACCTATATCGTTTTCAAAATTCCCATACAAAAGTAAAATTAATAGTCTCAGAAATTCGCAACACCCGTATACTGTTTACGTAAGCACCAAAGTACAAACGTGAAAAACTACGAAATTTAAAAAGTCGTCAAACAAATTATGTTCGCCATGACCTGTAGAATACTCTGCTTCCGGGGTTATAGGGGTATTATGCTACACGTTGTATTAACCACCCCACAAATGGGGTTGTTAGGAACGAAAATCCTCAAAGGCCCCATTAATGTACAATAAGGTACATACTCAAGTATTTTTTATAATAATAAACGTATACCGCTACTATTGATGTAAGAATCATTATTCATTTAGTAAAGCCGCTAGCTGAAAATGAGTACTAGACCAGACAAACAGAAATAGAATTTCCACAATTTTATTACAAAAAAAAACATTTCAACCAATCACATCACTTCATGTGTATCATGTGCGCGAGCGACCAATCATGCTTGATCTCCGTCACGTCCTCGACCACGACACCTTCAGAGGTCACCACGCCGAGCTGGTAGCGGGAGAATGCGCGCGCGTCTCTGTAGTATAGAACCTCCATGCATTTTCGGAGGAGGGCCCTGAAAAAAAAGTCATTTTTGAATTTATACTGTTTGATAATTTATGGGCCCTGAAAAAAAGTTATTTTATAATTTATAGTGCTTGATAACCTCAATGAGCCATCTGTTTGTTTTATCAAAAATAAAACTGAAACCGCTTCACGACTTTGATCCCCAGGCACGGTAGATATCCCCTCAGATCTCTTAATACCAAGTTAATTCCAGATTCTTTGAGGACGTCTAAGGGACGTAGTCAGAGGTACGTCCGAACATTACATTTGGCACATAGCCACATTTTGCAGTAGTTGGTATTCTATATGTGACAAATTGCAAGCCCATCGCCGCTGTTAGAATACTAACTGGAATCCTCACGATGTTTTCCTTCACCGTTTATGAGCACTGGCATTGTGCACATACATTTTTCGATAGGAAAAATCCATTGGTGCACCACCGGATTTGAATCTACAACCTTATGATCGGAAGGCGGGGTCAATCCCACTCTTCTCTCTCTTGTCGTGTCACTAGTTTCTTTCGAAACAGTGCAGCGAAAGGATTTTAAGTGCGCCTCAAGAAGCTCCTTCCAAGCACTTGACACGTGTTATAGAACTTTTTAGGTTTCACGACATGCCGGTTTCCTCACGATGTTTTCCTTCACCGTTTGAGTACTGGCATTGTGCACATAAATTTATGAAAAGAAAAACTCATTGGTGCACAACCGGTTTCAAACCCACGACCTTAGGATCGGAAGGCGGAGCCCGCTACCACTAGACCACCGATGCTCTGCTCTATAAAAAATATTAAGTAAAAACTAGGTTCCATTTATTTGTTTTAGTTAGGAGGTAAGTAGGTTAAAGGTTTATTGTTTACAAGCTGGTGCCCGCGACTTCGTCTGCGCAGGATTAGTCACACAATATCTTTATAAATTGTAGCCTATGTGTCATTTTGATGTATAAGCTATATTATGGTAAAGTTTCATTAAAATACATTCAGTAGTTTTTACGTGAAAGAGTAACAAACATCCATCCATCCATCCATCCATTCTTACAAACTTTCGCGTTTATAATATTAGTAGGATTTTTGTAATTTCTCTTCATATTTTCTGTGTGCTGTGTTAGTAAAATAGAAATCTATTCTATTACTACAAATAGCCAAACAATTCCTATGTTTGACGGTGGCTTGTATACCGCTCATCAAGTTAACCCTCACACCCAGAGGGTTAACAAAACTCACTTAGCAGAGGCCTCGTTCAGTACCACTCCGTTCTCAGTAGCACTCCTAAGCAGCGGAGTCGCCATGTAGGCTCCGAGGCCGGTGGCGATTGCCGCGTCTTCGTATGCTGTTCCCAGCTTGTCAACTGCCCCGAGGAACGGCTCTCCGTCCTGAAACATCAAGGCTACCATTAATATTCGGGAACCCTCAAAATATCTAGTTCATTGCAGATGTGAAAATGTGAAAAAACCATTGGGGAACATTACACTCAATGTATCTCTACAGATGCGATCTTTGTGCCTGGAAATAGGTATGGTGAAGTACTTCCAGGGAAGTACTACCAGCATACCTATATTCTATCACATCCTATCATGACTTGTAGGAAAATGCTTTGTTATAGGTGAGCCATATTTGGATTTTGTCCATTCTTGTCCTATGAGTAGTTTCTTTTCCGAAACACATGCAATTCTGTAAGCACTGTTCGCATAGTGTGTAGGGCATGTTCCTATAGTATGTGACTTACGAGGCAATGTTTTATTATCGGTGATGGTTACCACTTAACATCAGTTGGGTCATCTGCTTGTTCCATCAACAAGTAGAATAATGAGCCAAAAATCACGCAAATACCCAATAGCAATGTGTAGTGGCATTAGGGACAGTACCTGAATGCCTGCTACAATGTAGTTGCTCCAGAGAGGGTCCATCTTGCTGCGCTTGTTGTACAGAACTCGGGTCAGCCAGCAGTGGAGGGAGCGGGGCTTCAGCTGCAGACCGTCACCGAGGCATTGTTCGTCAATGCTGGAAATGAAAATTATACATGAACTCTTAAGTTTTGCTTGGAAGAGATCTCTCTCAGCGATAAGGTCGCTCATTGAGAGCCTACACAGCTCAGTTACATAATGTATGCTTTAACCCTGTACTATATTTCTGTGTGGTGAACAATAAAGAGAGTTCTATCTATCTAAGTAGGTTTATTTTTTAGATTGAATTACTTTATTTGCAAAAGACTACTTAGAAAATATTGGAAATTCATTTGAAATTTACACTAATAACATTTTTGAAATTCTATGGATTTTTTTTGGGACAAAAAATAGTGCTATTCCTGGTTATGAATTTCATTCATTTAAGTTTCATCCCGAACCTGTTCTGATTGGGCATGATTGACAAACATCCAAACATCTGACTTTCATATTTTTATATGAGTAGGATAGGAGTGATGGAATGGATGAATGGTAACATGGAACTGGCACCTAGCTTTAAGACTTTTTTTCAAAGTGATCCTTGCAATCCAATTGAATAAATACCTTTTGAATTTGACACTTTACCACAGAGTAAGAGTAGTAGACCTCTATGTGAAGGGCTTGTCCGGGAAAGTAACCTCCACCACACCTTTTTCTTGTGCCAAGCAGTGTTGCTGTGTTTTGGTTTGAAGAATGTGGTTGCCGGTGTAATTACAGGCACATGAGGCTTAACATCTGTATGCCTCAAGTGCACACAGGGCAGTGCATCATAGGGCACGTTCCTATCAAGCATAACTTATGAGGCAATGCCTTATTATGGGTGATGGTTACCACTTAACATCAGGTGGGCCATCTGCTTGTTCCATCAGATAGTAGTAGAAAAAAAAAATGTGTGCCTTGTGTGTCTTTCCACAATCAAAACAAACTTACATCTTCTGATCCAGAATATCCTTCAAGTACTGATAGTCAGCATAATCACCAGCAGAACCTAGCAGGATCCGGTCATTGACCTTTGTCACCCTCGGACAATCTCTGAAGCGAGCCAATGAGCCATAGGATCCGAGTGTGTCTCCGGCGATCACACAACCTTTATCAAACTTCACTCCAATCACTGTTGTTGTGGTTGTTATAGGTGATGCAGAGCTGTGAAACAATAAATTCAAAGAGTATGTTTATAGCTGATATTATAGATAATATATATAGATTTGACAGCCTTCACAGCTCAGTTGGTAGTAGCTCTGCCTTCTGCGCCGTAGGCCGTGGGTTCGATCCCCACCGAGAACAAACATTTGTGATGAACATACATGTTTGTTCTCTATCTGGGTGTTATATAATATTATATCTATGTATCTACAAAAAAAAGTATATAAGTAGTATATCAGCTATCTGGTTCCCATATCACAAGCTTTGGCTTAGTTTGGGGCGAGATAGTGTTGTGTGGAATGTCCACCAATATTTATAGCAGTAACAAGCATAAAACCCTGCTTCCTGTTCAACCCTGTTCATAAGACCTGTTCTTCTAGGCTTTGGTCGCGTGGAACTGGCACCAGAGTAGCTATAAGACGTTTCAAAGTAATCTTTTCCAATTAAAAAATACCTTTTGATTTTGACTTCGTTTTTAAAGTCTAGTCTTCTGACTCAGCATAAATTTGAAGTTTTTCGAGAAGCAAAAACACAATATGGCAAAAGACGATGACCGTAGTTTTTCTTTTCTTTCGGTAGTCTTTAAACAAAAAAGCGGTTGATATAATACTCACTGTGCTGTAAAATCTTGCAGTGTGTTGTTACTTTGCCCAAAATTTGAAGGGTTTGCAGGGAAGTTGTAGAAAGCGCCTGGGGCGGGTCCGTTGTGCCAAAACGGCGCAGGGTTCATCGTATCACCCATAAAAGCCATGATTTACGTTTGACTATCTGTATAAAAACTAATTTTATTTCCTACAATAAATCCCGACAATTTTAAGAATGGAATGACAAAAACGACAAAGCCGAGGCGGCACTCGGCAGCGACGGGGGTGCCGATAATGTACAACCATGGATTGTACAGCCGAGGAAAACACAGCCCGGATTTGATGTACAATTTGGTCGCGAAATCCATGGCTGTGTAATCCAAGGGTGTACATTCCAAGCCGTACAAATTTTGCACACCTTTGGAAAGCACGACCCGATAAAACGCAGCCAAAATTTTGATGCCAAAACTTAGGCTTTGTTTACACTCGTCAATTACTTACTCACTCACTTGTTGATCCGACTCGGATTGGTTAGGTTATGTTAAAACATATTAATTACGCACGAGGCGAGCGAGCAAAGCGAGCGTGCCGCGGCAGCGGCCGCCGAAGTGCCAGAATTTTATTTTTTTCTAACAAAAATCTCTGAATAATTCTCTTATTTTATATAATTTTTAATCTGTGCTACTTGCCTATACTTACTGTGTAGTGCATCTAAACAGAGCATAGGCTTTCGACCAATCAGAGCATGGTCACAGAATCCATGGTCGTGCAATCCTGGCTGTACAATCCCGACTGTGCTGGGAAAGCACAGCCTGGAAAACACGGCCCGGATTTCATGTACATTTTGTACATCTTAGATCAAGTATACAATAGATAGAGCATCAAATAATAATACCAAGAGTAAGAGAGACGCAATAATACAAATTATACCTATGAGTGAGAGAAATATAATATAAATGTTCTGTCCCTTTCTGCGTATACGTTTTTGATTGTTTAGCACCAAGTTTGGTGCTAAACAAACCGCTTGGTGCTTGTGAGCTTACAGGTGTTTAGTGCCAAAGTTCTTTGAAAATTGTGTGTGCCTAGGTCCCAGTATACGTAGAGTTAAGTTTATAATGTGGTGCATTGTAGTATTTTAGGCTGTGATAATGATACAGCTCGGAAAACTGAAAATTAAGCTTCCTTCGGTAAGTAGCACTTTTATGTTCTATTTGTCAATTAAACTATAAAACGGAGAATGCACAGTGTCCACAATTAATCATTTAACGGTTGTGTTTACTTTCTATCGCATATCATAGTAGATTTCTAGAATTTAATTATTTTGTAATATTGAGTATACGTTACTATAAACCACACAAATGACATGGCTATTCAAACCGATACAGTTCTATAGAAACATAATTTGGCTGGGTTATACGATCTTTCGGGCTGCCAACTAAAACAAAATCTATTTGCCAAAAATGTTGGGAAACGAACAAGTTTAGGGTGGATTCGACTCTGATATGTTAGGATAAGTTCAAATACACACAATAATCTAGAAAAAAATGACAATGTCGCAACTTATTAGTACCTTATTCAAAGAAATAAGGTTTGTTTGACTTAAGTACATAATAAAAAAATATATAATATAGGTATAGGTAGTAGGTACATATATTTTAATTTCATTTAATTTATTTTTTTAGCTTTGCGTTACATTTTAATAATTTAAGTCTCCTCACGATTTTCATATGAGAAGTTGGTAGTTATTTTATGTCTGAGACCACCATCGCGTAGTATGATTAAATACCTACATATGCCTAATAATAACATGTTTGTTTTACAGATTTCCCAAAGATGGAACTACTTTGGGCTGGTGGGTTAAAGCTACGGGTTACCAAGCTCCAGGTCACCAAGCTCCAAAATCAAAATCAAAACGGTCTTTATTCAGTACAATCACAAGGATCTCTTTGAAACGTCTTAAATTGGTACTAGGTGAATGTACCGCCAGTTCCTCGCGCGCGACCTAAGCCTAGAAGAACAGGCAAGAAACTTACGGACTAAAAAACTTTTGGGCTATTTCCACATAAACGGTATCTCCGCTTTTTTTTCTGGATATAAAAAGTATGTTCAAAAATCTTGCCTTAAAAAGTGTGAATTAAGAAAATATTCTCATCTGAAATTGTTATGTACAAACTATTAAATATTTATCGTCTAATAAATAAATACGTACTTACACGTGATATATTTTAATGTATTTATGACATATTCATAGTGATGTTCTGAGGATAGCTGTATTCATAATGCCACCAGTTCGCGCTTCAGGGCAAAGTGGTTGCATTGCTCAGGCTTATGGTCAGCTCTAGCATAAGCTGGCTAACTCCTGTTAAGATGTATTGTTTATACCTACTTAATTTAAAATTGAAGCACGCGTTAAAAATTAACCTTTTGAATTACGGTTTCTGATGAGTAGGGATGTAGAATAAATAAATCAATGATAAATAAATAAATTGTTTTTTATTCATAAAAATTTTACCTAGCTGGTGCAGTAACATAGTTAAACTATTGGTAGGTGGTAGAATGTGAAGAATAGCACCACTAGCTAGCTCTGTCCCCTCACTAGGAAAATCCAGGACTCTAGCTCGCGGGGCCTAGGGTTCTGATGTCAATGTCTAAAATGCCAGCTTAGTGCCAGTTCGCCCTGTTTTTTTAATTTTATTTATTATAAATATTGGTGGACGCTCCACACAGCACTATATAGCCCCAAAATAAGCCAAATCACAACCACCCAGGCAGAGAACAAACGTCTAGTATCACATCACAAAAATGTTTGTTCTCGGTAGGATTGAACCCACGGCCTACGGCGCAGAAGGCTACCAACTGAGCTGTGTAGGCTTTTTTCTAGCTCATTCCTTAGAAGATATTAAAATGGCGTAACCTAGAGGAGGGTACAAACTATTAAACTGCAGAAACTAGCTTTAATTAAACATCATTAAACAAACAACTGGAGCCGCGGCGACATCATAGCTTATGCTTGGTTGGGTGAAAATAGTATGATGTGGCAACCCATAAATTGTATGTACTTGTTGTCCGTCTTGCTCGGGTATACGCTCGTAGGCAATCTATAGTATTATAAATCTATGTTGTACATGGAATCCGGGCCGTGTATTCCAGGCTGTGCTTTCCGGGTTGTACATTTTCGGGCTGTGTAATACTTGGTCGTAAATTAACCGGACCCGCTATCGGCAGCAGTCAGGGATCGTTCGAGATTTGACAGATTGATGAAATGAAGATGACAAACAATTTTTGAATTCCGTTCCGTTGTACGTAGATCTTAACAATAACTTTATTTTGTTGGAAGCATAATTCCAATTATCTTTTGAGATAGCTTTCATAAAATTGATTTCAATACAAGCTTTCAAAAATTATGTCAACAGAAAATTATCATCGTAAAATAAAATCTTGTTGATTGACTGAAGTTTATTTTGAAGCATTGCTTAGAATAAATATGGAAAAAATTGAACGTCGTTCAGTAATTTTGAAAACCACAGAGATTTGCTTACCATATTTGGTTTTTCGTTTTACGTTTTTGTTCCGTGTTCATTGCGGATTTTGTAAAGTTCCATATCGGCATCCCTATCGCGTCTTCATACAAAACCCGCAATGAGCACGGAGCAAAAACGAATCGTTTTTGCTCCGTGCTCATTGCGGGTTTTGTAAAGTTCCATAACGGTATCCCTATCGCGTCTTCATACAAAACCCGCAATGAACACTAAACGAAAACGTAATACGAAAAACCAAATATGGTAAGCAAAACTCATACTTGGGGTAGGTACAGGTTAATAAAATGTCCCTGGCTATCAGCCAACTTTCTGTTAATGATAAAGTTGAAATGCATATTTATATTTTTAAAAGCGTTCCGCGAGGGAGCTTCGGAAGGAGCGGGCCACGGCTGGCGTTCGACGCATCATCGGCCTATTGATGATTAATTTTAGTCAGGGAGTCGTATCCACAGTCGTATCTTAGTATTTAGAAAAATTTAGGATGTAGCACTTATACTAAGCCTCCATGTAGCATGTAGGTGTTGAAAAAAACATCATTCTGCGTCTGCAGCTAGCTTCAGCTTAAAATCAATTGTCAAATATGTCATTGTCACTGTCAGTCTGCCAGTGTTTGTCAATTTCCGAACGAAATTAATTTCGGAATGCGCGGCTAATATCACGTCTTTTAGATTTCCTCTCAAAAATTGACACAACAAAATGTCTAAAAGAGGTTCGTGAAATTACAGAAAATCCGTTCTAATCACGTTATTTTGTGCTCTAATCTGTTTGCTAAGAAGCGCGTAGTCCTGTTCAATATGTGTCCGTCCTTGATCCATAAATATTTTGTGTCTTGCCGAAAACTTAGCGCGGATAGGAGTGCTGTGATGAAGATGAGTAAATTGAGGTTTTTCTGTTTTAAGGACGTGGTGGTTCCGCGGGAGCGAAGTTCCGTATCTCGCTGGGTCTCCCAGTGGGAGCAGTTATCAACTGCGCAGACAACACAGGTAAGTCTACTAAGATTGTTGAACCAAAACATAACCTACGAGCACACGTTCGACTGAACACCGATGATGATTTATTTATCTGGAACACTAAATGTGTATTGAAACACGATGATATCTTCCTTGGCTGTGTCTGAGGCTGTTCAGTTCGTAAGTTTCAGCTTCATGTTTTGTCACAAACAAACAACACTTACCTACCTACCGAAGATAGGTAATATCTGCCATTATTTTATACACTTACGTACTTCCTTTGTAGTAACTTCCTGCCTGGTTCCACACTTATCTTTACCAACTTCAGATTCATCATAACATTTTACTTATTTCCAGGAGCTAAGAACCTGTACGTGATTGCTGTCCAAGGTATCAAGGGTCGTTTGAACAGACTACCAGCTGCTGGATCCGGAGACATGATCGTAGCCACAGTAAAGAAAGGCAAACCTGAACTCAGGAAAAAGGTAAAGTTAAACCACATTTCCAAAGTTGGTTTTCATATTTCTTAGGCCCAGAAACTATATGTTAGGTACTTTATGCATATGGCCAGGTTTTTGTCTTCAAATGTTCTTCTAAAGGTATTCTGTCCATCCAATTTTGGTCAATATGCCATACCTACTTCCTTCACCCTTGCATAGAAATTTATTTACGAACAGTCACAAAGGAAAATTTCAGATTCTGTGTTCATTTGTCCAAATTATAATTTACTAGCGGCCTGTCCCAGCTTCGCATGGGTGGTCATAAATTTATTGAACATTTTAGGACAAACTTAGACCGTGGGTTTGAGCCTCGCTTCTACTTATTTCATACATTTGCACGCGCTTCTCCTTGAGTGAGTGAAATCGCACCCTGCGCTTGACCCGTGGACCCGTTAACATTTTTAATTTCGTCATATCTTTTGAATGGAATGTCCGATTTGAAAAATTTAAGAAGTAATCTATAGGTATTGAAACCGTCTTAATTATGAAATGATTTATTTGGATAAGGATTAATACCAAGGTACAAATAAAGACCCTTTTCTAGCAGAGGCATTTCAATTAATTTTTTATAATAAAAGAACACTTATTGTGACTTAACTATAATAGTTAGACATATGCTGTCACGACATTTTTTGTAGATGATGACGTGTTCTACAAAATCGTAGTACATTATTTTGTTCTATCTTCAATAGTTTTCGCAGCGCACGCGATGTAAGGTTTTTGTTTTCCACCTTGGGTTACATTATTGAAGTTTTAGTAAGGATCCCTGATTTTTTTGAAAATATTATATAGCCTATGTTACTCAAGGATAATGTAGCATTCTAATGGTGAAAGAATTTTTGAAATCGGACCAGTAGTTTTTGAGCCTATTTGTTACATACAAAAATACAAAAATACAAATGTTTCCTCTTTATAATATTAGTGTAGAAGTAGAATGAGGACAACAATAATAATTGTTTTTCTGATGTTAAGATTTCTTTTTCCTTTTGTATATCGGGGAAGTCACCTGATTTCTGACCATGCCCAATTTGATTATTGCATCTATTTAAAACCAAAACTTTTCACTATAGCTATAGATCTCTGACAAAGCAGGATGTTAGATAAATATACAAGTAAACCTGAAGATAGTGCTTGTCTGATGTTGTGTGTGGTCTGCGATGATGATATACCAAAGGTTTCGCTTATTTTCACCTGAAGTGTAAACAGTGTTGATACGCCTTGGCTGACTGAGCAGCATTGCACCAACATCAGGTGGGACATCTGCTAGTAGTATATAAAAAATGGTGATCTACAATCTTCAGGATTAGCATTTCTTCGGTACTTGGTTAAAGTTCTGGCCAAAACACAATCTAATCTTGAAATTCTGAAGTTTATGGAACCTAGGGCTTGTCCGGGAAGTACTACCACCACGCCTCTTTCTGCCGCCAAGCAGCAACGCTGTGTTTCGGTTTAAAGAGTGTGGTTGTAATTACAGGCACAGGAGGCTTAACATCTGTATGCCTCAAGTTGATGGACCCTACTCATCATCTTCTTGCCACACTCATGTGTGTTCCCATTGGAGTTCCCATGAGTAAATGCAAGGGATTTTCTCTGACACAGTAATCTTAGTACTGCTTCTTTTTATCAGTTCTTTCCATCCATCAGTTTTGATTTCAAAAAAACTCATTTATAATTTTTTACATTACTTTACATGACTTTGATATCCTGGCATTTTAGATGTCCCCCTCAGTTCTATTAGTATCACCACTCACTTTATGATTCTTATTCTAATGATATCTCTTTTTTTTTTATGGGTAAATCAGTTGTAGGTCTAGCAGTGGTGATTGCAACCTGAAGTTAGTACCTTGTACTAAGAAATATGAATATATCTATAGCATCTCGGAATCAGTCATAGATATAGATTAGAACTCATTTTCGTGAGACATTAACACTCAATAACCAATGTGCCATATTCAACACATCCTGTTTATAGGCATGGCATAAATAATAGTGCCATAATGAGATCAATCTATGAAAGTATGGAAGAATTCCAATTACCTATGAGAAGTCTTTTTGATCTAATTTTTTCTGTGTTGTTTTGGCTTGTGGAGTAATAAAACAAATGTTTTTTATTTAAACTTGCAGGTAATGCCAGCGGTGGTGATCAGACAGCGGAAGCCCTTCAGAAGGCGGGACGGGGTGTTCATATACTTCGAGGACAATGCGGGTGTAATAGTGAACAACAAGGGGGAAATGAAGGGTTCAGCTATCACAGGCCCCGTGGCTAAGGAGTGCGCGGATCTGTGGCCCCGTATTGCTTCCAACGCGAGTTCTATAGCTTGAATATACTTTTAGGATGAGTTGTTTGTTTTATTTATTAGATAGAGGTCTATCCTGAAAATATCTATAGCATCTAGGAATCAATATTAGAATAATAAAACCAATTAGATCTTTGAAAGTAAAAAATGGATGGAAAGGGATTTTATCTAGGTTTCTAATAATAAAGTCGTAGAAATAGATTAGAGCTAATTTTCGTGAGACATAGACTCTATAACCAATGTGCCATATTCGACACGTCCTGTTTATGGGCACGGCATAAATAATAGACAGTTAAAAACGTACTAAATGAGACTCAAAGATGGGCAGCTAGAACAAAATCCGACAGTTTTTGGTTTTGTTTTGTGCCCAATTCACGAACTGTCGAGTTCAGAATATGCCGAATTACGAATCTGTCCAATCCAGAAATCATCCTTTCCAGTACTTACCTATATCGCTGTTTAATTAGCTTAGGAGCGGATTAAGTAACCGTTAATGGAATGAAATAGATATTTTACGAAACACTCACAAATGGTAACTCACAATTACAGAAGTATATAATAACTTTATCTTAGATTCTATGCCAAGATTTAGTAGTTCCCCATAACAACAAGAGTAGTAGAGCTCTTTGTGAAGGGCTCGTTCGGGGAAGAACTACCACCACGCCTTTTCTGCCGCCAAGCAGCAACGCTGTGTTTCGGTTCGAAGAGTGTGGTTGCCAGTGTAATTACAGGCACATGAGGCTCAACATCTGTATGCCTCAAGTTGATGGACGCAGGGCAGTGCATCGTAGGGCACGTTCCCTTCGAGCGTGATTTCGAGGCAATGCTTTGTTTTAGGTGATGGTTACCACTTAACATCAGGTGGGACATCTGATTGTTCCATTAGCTAGTAGTATTAAAAAAAACTAACAAAGAATCCGTTAACACAAAACAAAATTCTAATAAAAATACTAGCAAAAAAAAGTATAAAAGTTGTGCTTGTAAGGTTAGGATTTTGGACATAAATAAAAAATGTCTTTATTTACAATAAATGTATTTATCTAACCTATGTTAAAATGCAGATAAAATACTAAACAGTTGCAAATATTGAGTCCAAAAGGTATGCCTCAATATTTGAATTTTTGCCTCGCTTATACAATGGAGGCCTCTGAATATCCCTTAGATGTGCTCCAGCTTGGAGATTTAAGAGGATGTCTGGGGAACTACTTCAGAGTAGTTGTAATTAAGTTAAAAATAATAACAACAGGTACAGTCGGCTACACATAATTTATTATCAGGGGTCGGAATAGGTAGTTTTTAAGAAGGTACCAAATGACGTAAAATTACCTACGCAATCTTAACATGGATATAATACATATGGGTTCTGTTTATATGTATACAACTAGCTGATGGAACAAGCAGATGGCCCACCTGATGTTAAGATGATATGATTGTCTTCTAAAACTCATTTTTCCTATGTTAAACGCAAACTAAGTAGCGTTACATGTACAACAGGGCTATTTTAAAACATTCGGAAAGGTTTTCAATCGGTAACGTCAATTTTTATCACATTTTATTTCAAACCCGAATAGTTTCCGACACGGGGATTAAACAAGGCATACCTATCCATATTTAGATTTCGTAGTAGCGTATTTGACGTCATTTGGTACTTAAAACTATACCTATATCGACCCCTGTTTATTATATACCCTTAAACGACGACGCTACATGCAATACTTAGAATGGTAAAGCTTTGGTCTCGCGATAGTAACGCACAACGCTGCGGTATGCGACATGCGGTGCCGGACACATCATCGTATGGAAAACGTCTAGAATGGTCTCTTGTTCGTCGCAGTATGCGTCTGCGGCGAAGAGCAAGCGCGGTGAAGTGGGGAGCGGCTACTCCGACAATGGATTTGTTTGAAGATAATTTAATGGAATTAGTCCGCAATTATCCCTCTTTATATAAAAATAATGACAAAAAACATAAAAGCCCTCCTCAAGCAAAGCACAAATTTCAAAAATATTGTTAATTTTGACACGTCTACTATGGTACCTGCGGCAAAATCAACTGACCACTTTTGCGTCGTGACGCTGCGTTTGAGCCGCATACCGCAGCGTTGTGCTTTACGATCGCGAAACCAAAGCTTAAGAAAGAGACGGGGCGCGGGCGGCGCGTTAGTGGGGGAACGAAACAACAACAATATATCGCACCCTCTCGCACGATTCGAAAAGTTCAACTTCAAACAGTTGGAATTGGGTATGATGTGTAGCCATGTACCAAAAACAATAATTATATACAAAAATATAATATAGATTAATAAAAAAAATTGTGCATATTTATTAAATTAAGTTAGATAAAACCAGTTTATGTCAGATTGCACTAAGAATTACAATATTTATCTAAATAATCTAAGAAAACATGATACCTAAATAGATTTGTTTAACCAACGACCACAATTTTCGAAAAAAAAACTACATACACGTAAGTAATACTAGCATACATTTTCATAGGTAAAAGGTATTAGTTAGCACTAGACTTTAAATAAGCTTTGTAACAGGCAATTAGGTATTAAATTTAACTATTTATTTATTTATTACCTCAACATTTCCGTCTCATCGTTATATTTCTAGAAAAATAGCATTATTTAGTTTTGAACAAAATCCACAGCTCTTAAGATACAATGTAAATACTTAGGTTTCTAACATACAGCCAATAACGGATTTACATTTTTAGAACAAGAAAAATAGGTAACAAAAATGGACGACAGTTAAGTACCCCACAATAATAACGACTTATTTAGATGACAACTAAACAAAAACAAAGGAAATAAACTTTCATAACTTGAATAAGCAATCGATTTGAATCAAAATTCTATAATTTACACAGTAATAATACATACAAACCTGGATTCAAGTTTGATACAGTACCTACCTACAAACTATATACGTAAGTGTCCCCGCACACGGGCCTCCGGCCACAACCACAAAACGCCGCCACTGGCATAGTTTTCATACATTTTATATGGACGGTTGACGCCGGTAGCCGCCACACGCTACAAATCGTCGCTGCTCGCTTCGTATGAAAACTACAGGAAATATGCCAGTGGCGGCGTTTTATGGTTGTGGCCGCAGGCCCGTGTGCGGGAACACTAAGGTACACGACAAAATACAAATCTAGAAGAATATTTATATATTAGAAACAAGTAAATTCTCGCTTGTACTGATCGTTTTGCTGTATCTAACTTCTAAAGTTGCTTTCCGGATCTTGAGTTTTGATTTTACAAACGCTTACTATAAAATATCTGAGTAGATAGAAGACAAAAAAGCTTGGGACCAAACTATGCTCCAACTCATTACAAAAACTAAACATTTAAGTACCATAATTGTAAAAAGGATCATACAAAAAAACGCTAGGAACCAAGCCGTAAGCTTCTTGCCCGTTCTTCTAGACTTTGGTCGCGAGGAACTGGCGGTAGATTCACCTAGTATAAAATACGTTTCAAAGTGATCCTTGTGATTGTACTGAATAAAGAACGAATAATTTTGAGATTTTTCTTAAGGCGAAGACAAGAGCTAATGTGACTCTCGCTCGCACGTTTCGACATATTGAAAGTTATAAAATCACTGAACTCATTTTCGAAAAATCACAATCAACCATTTTGTGTGCAATCACATTGCACACAGTTTAGTAAAAGTTTCATTTTATCGATACATGTTTTCCTACTCAAAAGTTTGCTTTACTAGTTTTCGTACATAAGCAAACTTTTAAGAAGGTAAACTTGTATCGATCAAAATGAAATTTCTACTAAACTGTGTGCAATGTGATTGCACACAAAATGGTTGATTGCGATTTTTCGAAAATGAGTTTATTGATTTTATATCTTTCAACATATCAAAACGTGCGAGCGAGAAGTTGTTTGATAGTTGTCAGCCCCTTAACTAGGTTTAAGTGATTTTGATTTAATATCTTCATAACAAATGTGTATACTCGCGACACCTTTACATAAAAATTAAGATCCTAAACTGTTACATCAGAAACCTTATTTGATCGACGCAGTGCGTTGTTGGACTAACGGCCGGTTCCTGGAAGCTCGATCAAACGTAATCAGATTTATTTATTACATAAATGATGTCAAATCACTCGCCAATTCAGCAACATCGATTATCATAGAGACAGCAAGTGACTTGACGTCCGATTAGTTTTGATCAAGCTTTCAGAAACCGGCCGTAAGTTCCTAAAGCGTGCCGATTTACACACGAATATGCATCAGGCAAACACTGCCCACTTTTATGTCGTTGTAGTAAGCGTCATTTTTCTATGGCTCTGTGTAGCTTGATCTGTGTATGATCCGAGGCAATGCTTTGTTATAGGTAATGGTTGCCATTCACATTTGACCATCCGCTTGTTCCAACAGCAACCCGTACAAAAAAACAGCAAGAATCACTACCGAAATTCACTATTTAGTAAGTATGTGTATGTAAGAACTACAAAACCAGACGTTAAACTTTGGAACGCGGTAGAGATGTCCTTGAGTATCTGATGCTATGCCCGTTTGAAGTACTGCTCGTCTAATCGCTCGTCAATGCTTTGTTGCTAGTGTTGGTTATTTGTAGTTGTCACTTCACATTCGACCACTTGCTTGTTCCACCAGCAAATTGTACAAATAACAGCAAGAATCACTACTAAATGTCACTAGTTAGTATTTATATTCAAGAACTACAAAACCAGACGTTCAACCTTGGAACGCGGTAGAGATGTCCTTGAATATCTGATGCTATGCCCGTTTGAAGTATTGCTCGTCCACTCGCTTGGCGAGTGACACGAGGGTGTCGTGATGGCGGACTGCGTCTGCTAGACGCCGGCAGGGGAGACGTGTGGTGATTATCGTGAACACGTGACCGAATACTAGGGCGTCAAGCTCCGTGGGCCTGGAATGAAAATGAATATGAACAGTCACATAGTTACATCAGTACTACGATTCTGAGTTTGAGTTGTATTGTGATGCGATCTCCGTCGTTGGTGCTGTGCGAGTTCATTTTGCAGCGGTTTTTAAGATCGCTTAGTCATTTGCCGTTGTAACGGAGTTTTGTTAATTGCTCCTAGTTCTATTATTGTTGAGGGCAATGACCGTAGCAAAGTATGCCCATTTTTACACCCTCTACCGGATGCAATCATAAAAAGAGAGGCATAAAAATAAAATAAATAAAAAAATAAAAATAAAAAAGCTTTATTTCTTACTTACACACTAGCTACTACTAACATGTTTATTCTAATTTAATCTACATTTACTAGTAGTTCGCCCCGAACTGAGATCTCGTGATGCGACCCGACGCGACGAACGCATCAAAACTTTGAGTACATAGTAGTCAGAGGCAAGTCCAAACATTATCTTTGGACTTTTTTCTGACAACCGCCTACTAACTTGGTATGGTTACCAAGTTTCAACTCTATTTGCCTATTTATTGAAGAGTTCCGTTGAACAGACCTTGGCTCCATCATCAGACCTGGTCGTCGTCACCATTTTATGAAAACTGAGTACCTCCTTAATTTATTTCAAGAAAAAAAAATAAGAAAAAGCAAAGTAACTGGCCGACCAGTAGAAAAACCTTGATGTCAACGAAACTCTTAGAGATGGGAGCTCTTGGATCGCTGGTTATCTTAATTTAACTTTTATTATTTTATCTCAAAAACCGAGCGTCACAAAAAAAAAGTAAAAATTGTTTTGGGATGTCCAAACAAAGCCCTTTCATATGACATGTAACTTGATTTTTTTATGTAACTTTTTTTATTTTTGCCCCCTTAAAAAACTCCATATCTCAAAAACCCTTCATCCGATTTTACTCATATACTTACCAGTAAATTTCTCAAGTACAAGCTATCGATATATCAAATTTCATGCAGATCGGATCAACGGTTCTAAAGTTATCGCCAGACAAACATACATACATACATACATACATACATACATACATACATACATAAAATGCCAAATCGCCCAAGTTGAAACTAAGATCTTCGTTCGCTTCGCTCACTCGATCAATTATATAAGTTTAATAAAAAAGTTTTATTGCGTATAGGTGTAAGTACCGCCTAGAGCGGTAAAAGCCTCCTCCATTTGCCTCCATTCCGTTCTGTCTCTAGCCGCTCTACTCCAAGCAAAGCCGGCTATTTTGGCGATGTCGTCACTCCATCGTTTTCTTGGTCTGCCTGGTCTGCGCTTTTTATCGAGGGGGTACCAATTCGTAGTCGTTTTGGACCACCTGTCATCTGCCACTCGTTGCACATGTCCAGCCCATTTCCATTTTAAGCGAAGAACTTTTCTAACGGCATCTTTTGCTTTGGTCTTTTTCCTTATAACGCTGTTTTTAATCTTGTCCTTTAGTTTATGGCCTAAGTAGCTCCTCTCTATTCCCCTTTGGCACACTCGAATTTTTTCTAACGTCTTTTTTGTAAGGGCCCATGTCTGACATGCGTAAGTGAGGCATGGAAGCAGACACATTTCCATTGTTTTTGTTTTCAGTTGGATGGGTAGATTGTTTTTGAAAATTTCTCTCAACGCCCAGTATTTATTCCATGTGCTCTTAGTTCTTCGCTCTATTTCTTCCTTTATTATGTATGCCTCTCTAAAAGAGAGGCATACATAATAATATTCTTCTGAATTTCGTTATAAAATCTTTTTTAGCTGCGCACCCTTAGCTATACTCTGACCACGGTTTTTGTATGGAGACATGATAAGCTACCATGCTTACTTCTGCCGTCAAGCAGCGTTGCTGTGTTTCGGTTTGAAGTGTGAGATTACAGGAGATTGACATCTTTTATGCATCAAGTTGATGGACGCAGAGTGGATCGTAGGACACGCTCCTATTGTGCGTGTCTTGCGAGGCAATGCTTTGATATAGGTGATGGTTACCACTTAAGTCGATGACACCTACTAATGTACCCCTCGTTTTGAAAGATATAAAATAGCATAAAATAAAATCATGAGTAAAAGCACATATATACTCGGTGATTTTATATTTTTGAAAATATTGAAATGAGCGAGCGAGAAGTTGACTGTTGTCACCCCTTTAATTATCGTTCAGAGTAAGGCTATCCTCACCTCACCTCTATACCTCTTCAGTAACTACTAAGTTAAGTTAACTTACTTGATCAGTCTTTTGCTAGACAAAAATTCAAGAACAATTTAAATTTTTCAACGTCAAAGATTTATTAGCTTTAATATTCACACCACGTTGACCAAAATTTGAATAAGTATAAATAAATAGTTTAGTCTATATCTGCCACTTCGACATAATTCCCGTAGGCTGCGTTGCGTTCGCGCAAGTACTTAAGTAAAGACTCCACACTAATCTCTTCATCACTCGGCATTTTTAAAGTTGTCCCTGAAAATATTTTTGTTTTAATGATAACCTAAGTAAGATGCTCTTCTACTTGATGCTACGTCGATGTATATACCTCGACTACAGTACGTTAGGGGCCATCCATAAATTACGTTACTCGTTAAGGGGGAGGGAGGGGGTCGACAAAGTGTAACATTGGGGGGGAGGGGTCCCAAATTTTGTGACATCACATTTCTTCAATATATAATATTTGATATCTAAGTATTACAACACGAAATTTTATTGTAATAGAATTTAAATGGAAATAAAAATAATTTCGGAACACAGCTGTTTTATTTTCATAAATTTCTAAATGTAAAATTACAAAATATGTGGCATCACACTAGGTAGGGGGGGGGATCTCAAAAATGTGACCAGGGGCCTTATGCTCACTTCGACAGAGATTATCTCACGTTAGAGATGACGTCATATCTCGTTCGATAACTATTTATCCCCATTCTCACTATCTAACTCCCCAATTTTCTCATACAAAGTTCATGCGAGACGCAAGGTCAACGAGTTATTGAACGAGATATGACGTCATCTCCATCGTGAGATAATCTCGCTCGAAGTGAGCATAAGGCCCCAGCTGTAACAAGGACGGAGGAGGGGTTCAAAAAATCATGAAATTCGCGGGACGTAATTTATGGATGGCCCCTTACTAGGGATAGTCCGGAAAAACTCGCACTGAGCTACGTTATGTGGGATATGTTTTTATCATTATCAGCCTGAAGAACTCCACTGGACATAAACCACTCCTATTAAACAAAGAGCTCTAGCGCATATTTTCACGAAGTTCGATGTATTATTCGTTCAACGACTTTCCGCGATCTTTACATCCTACGCGTCCTATGTTGCACGTTCCGGATCGTGGTTGCTATTTGAGAACCTTTATTCTCTAGCGGTTGTCGGTTCTACCTTTATGGCCTGTCGATTGGCACTGAACTTGCCAACTCTAATACTGCGTTTACATTTAGACATTCGCGCTGCCATTCGCGTGGGCTGAAATGTTGCCGTCCATATGTCTGCGGCAGCGTCGTCGGCAATGTGTTCACGTAACACGGGCAACGCGAGCGGCAACGCGAGTGGACATGGAAATGGCCTGTTTACATTATCGCATTGCCCAAGTCCCTGCTCATGTCTCTGCACATTTCCACGGGCATGAGCTAAGTGTAAACGGGGTATAAAGAGCTATTTCGATGACACGTTTGTTCCGTATGTGTTGTTTTCTATTTATGTGTATGTGTTATGTTTTCACTGAGTTAAATAAAAGGAAAAAAAACCTGAAGAATCAGGGGAAGGCAGATGATCAGACTTTTCAGAGGATCGAGAGATCCTGTCGCCACTGCTGGTCGCTGTCAGACTTTCAGTCGTTCCCTTCATACATTTATTATTGCTGAATACAAACAAAACAAAAAAATTACAAAGAAAATATAAAATGTTACTCTCACTATACTGCAATTTCCATGGGATATCTCAAAACAAAAAAATAAAGTATTAAATTAAAATTAAATAAAGTATTTACTCAATAAAATCACAAGGATCACTTTGAAACGTCTTAAAACTAGGTGACAGTTTCAAGGCCTAGAAGAACAGGCAACAAACTTACGGCTTGGTCCCTACCGTTCTTTTGTATGATCCTTGTTACAATGTATAATACAATATTGAAGCTGTGTGTGGTGCCAATCGAATTTAGTGAGGAGTAGGCATAACAGAAAATCGTATTCTAAGTAGGGTAGTCAAAGACAATCCGAACATTAGACATGTTTCTATTCTACTAGAATATTCAGGGGATATCTAAGTGGGATAGTCAAAGGCAGGCCGAACATTAAAACTGGTACGAACAGCGACAAAGATAAATATACATTTCTGGTTTGTATAGTACCAGCTCACTTGAGATCAAAGTATTAATATAAGGACAGTATCGATTACGATATTGTCCTTATATTATTATACTTTATATTATTATTATTATTATTTAAATTTCAAAAATATTTTTCTCTCGCTAGGCGAGGAGTTTACGTTTTTCGCGGGCTTTTGGCCAAACGAAAAATCGTTGACGATGCTATTGGTTGAGAGATAAAAACTTGCGGACAATGCGGCAAGTGTTTAATATGACAGCCTTTTGGAGTTGTATGTAAGTGAGCTTGTGAATATCAAGAGTTTGTAAGCTAGTGTGTAAGGTGTATGGGATGACCCCAGTTGATGAAACAATGATGGGTATAGTTTTGACGGTATCCACTCTCCACTGTGTTTTCAGTTCTATTGCCAAGTCCGTATATTTCGCCAGTTTTTCTGTGTGCGTCTTCGCAAGATTATGGGTGTTGGGCACAGCAATATCTATTAAATATACCACTTTATTTATTTTGTCGTGCAGAGTGATGTCAGGTCTGTTGTAATGTATGGTTTTGTCTGTTATAATTGTTCTGTCCCAGTAAAGTTTATAGTTAGCAGAGTCTAAAATAATTTCCGGTTTATATTTATAATAGGCTGTTTTATCTTTGACGAGTTTATACTTAATGGCTAAATATTGGTGAATAATAGAAGCTACCTGGTCATGTCTATGCTTATAATCAGTTTGTGCGATGGACTTGCAGGCGCCAGTAATATGCTGTATGGTTTCTGAACTACTACGGCAGTGTCGACAGAGATCGGTTTCAAGGGTTCTATCTCGGATAATGTATTTCCTGTAATTACGTGTGTCAATAATTTGATCCTGTATAGCTAGCATAAAGCCTTCTGTTTCCGGAAACAGCTCACCCTGCTTTAGCCATGCGTTTGATGCAACTTTGTCAACATTTGGGTCAATCAAGTCACGGCGATGTCGTCCGTGTAGTGATTTTTGTAGCCAAGAATCAATCTTCTGCGATGCTGACGTGATGATTTCATTCTGTGTATTGCGACTGCTTAGGTTGAGTGGCGTAAACTTTAAATCTGCTTGTACTACTGCATTGTGTAGTGGGGAATTATCTGCGTGCACATGAAAATAATTTCGTAGTGAAATTATTTGTGTATTGTGTAAGTTCTTGATATCAATAATTGCTCGTCCTCCTTCTATTTTTGATAGCGTAAGCCGTTCAGAGCATGCCCGTGGGTGGTGTTTCCTATATTTTGTTAAATGAGTGTTAATTATTCGCTGAAGTTTTTGCAGGCTCGTCTTGGACCAATGTATGATACCGAATGAGTACGTGAGGATCGGGATGGCGAATGTGTTGATGGCTTTTATAGTGTTTCTAGCGTTGAGATGAGTATTTAAGATTTTGTTCAGTCTTGACTTGAACTTTTGTTCTAAGATAAGTTTTGTTGTCTTTTGATGGATTTGCTGCGTCTGTTGGTATCCAAGGTATTTATACCCAGAATCGATTTCTAAGGGGTCTATTTGTTCACCACTGTCAAGTTGAAAAGGGTTATGCTCTATTTTTCCCCGCCGCACAGATAGGATTTTACATTTATCAATCCCAAAGTGCATGTGTATGTCTGATGAAAATGACTGTGTGATATCGGCTAGATGGTGAAGATCTTCCAACGTGCTACCATACAGCTTTATATCGTCCATATACATTAAATGTGACAACATGTGGATATTGTTACCGTGCTTAAGCGTAAACCCTTTATTGCTATCATTGAGGAGGTTAGACAGAGGATTGATAGCTAAACAGAACCATAGGGGACTTAAAGAGTCTCCTTGAAATATGCCCCTTCGTATTGGTATTGGTTCTGTTTCTAAGGATAAGTCACACGTATTTAATTTAAGCACGGTTCTCCAGTTTTGCATGGAATGTTTTAGAAAATGGACTATTGCTGGATTAATCTTATAATGCTGTAGAATGTAAAGAAGCCAACTATGCGGAACAGAGTCAAACGCTTTTTTATAATCAATGTACATCGTGAAGATGTTTCGTTTTTTGATGAAAGCCTGTTTGGAGACCACCGCATCAATGGTGAGTTGTTCTTTACAGCCTTGGCTATATCTACGGCATCCTTTCTGCTGTTCAGCTAGCAAACAGTTGTTTTCAGAATGTGTGTAGATGAGTTCGGTAATACAAGACGTGATTATTTTATATATATTTTGTAAACATGTAATGGGTCTATACTTGGCTGGGTTTTTAAGGTCGGTATTGTCTTTAGGTAGCATGTATGTTGTTCCTAGAGTCACATAATGTGGCATGACTTCAGGGTTCGTTATGAACAAGTTGATATGATTTAACAACACTACATGCAAGTAAGTGAGCTTTTTGTACCAGTAGTTGTGAATTTTATCTGACCCAGCGGCCGTCCAGTTGTGTAATTTCCCTAACACTTTCCTAAGAGTGTCTAATGTCACTTCTTCGTGTTCCATACTAGGCATGTCAAAGAGCCTATGTGCATCCCGTTGAATCCAGTTGGCTTCGGAGTTATGCTCAACAGGGGTGGACCAAATACCGGACCAGAATTCCTGTAGTTGTTCAGGATCAGGGGCATCAGATCGAGACACGTCGGAATGCTCGTTATTCAGAGATCTGTAGAATAACTTTTCATTGTTATTGAACGTGCTATTTTGTGACTTTCGTTTAGTTGTGAGTTTGTATCTGCGCAGTCGACTAGCAAGTGCATTTAGTTTTTGTTTTAGTGTATCCAGAAAATGGGCTAAGTCTGTGTTTTCTGGTTCGTGTTGTGAGTGAATGTTATACTGTGATTTTATATCGTCCACAAACTTTTTTAATCTGGCACTTGTGTTGCCTCTGATATATTCGGTAAGTTTTCCGATTTTAACTCTTAAGCCAGCTATCTTATTTTCTAATCGTTTTTGCCATGCTGGGGTTCGATTCCTAGAATTGTTATTGGCAAGAGTGTTTTCTCGTATCTTATACCCCACATGTGTAATAGCTGTGTACGCGGCGCAATAAATAGCATTTTGTGTTGTTTCAAAATCTGCATCCATCTGGATGTGTTTGGGTAAGATTTGAGAGTTAATGCAGTGTACGATATCCACAAATTTCCTTGATGGTTTTGGTTTAGGCAAAACAGGCCTTGAGAGTGGGTCAGTGTTATTAAAAGACTGTAATGTTTTCAGGAAAAGTTCTTCTACTTGCTCTTGTGTATCATGTTGTAGAATATACGCGTTATCAGTTTCTCTAGCGTAGTGTTCTGTTGTACTCCGTTGTGTTAAATTGAATTCTTCATCGGTTCGTTCACTGTAATTTATAGGTGAACTCGCATCATGAGCATCGCTTAGTGGCTGATTCTCAACTTCAGTGATGTTCATTGATAGGTCGTGGCTAGATCCATAGTCCCCTGTTGTTGGAGAGGAGTGTTGTAGCCCTAGTTCTATAGTAACCTGATTCTGGATATGTTGCAATCTATCGTCTGAGATTAGTTTATTGTTGATGATTGTACGCCGTTGGTCTGATATACGCTGTTCGGATATGTGCGATAGGTGCGGAAAATCAACAATAAACGCTCTGTGTAATTGTTGCCTATACGCTGTTTTGTTGGTATCCATATTGGTAATTCTGAGGTAGTGACGAATTATGGCTTCATTAAGCTCATTTGACCATTTCATTCTCTGTGTACTGTTTTGCGTAGTTAGTGCGGGTGTTAGTTGGGTGGTGGTGTGGTGTTCAGTGTTCGAACTATTTAAATAACTTTGCGCTTCTTGGCGTACCTCGTTGATTTTATCAAGAGATAGTAATTTTCTAAGCATAATCGCTCGCCGTTGATCACCGACTCGCTGGCGACTAACTTGCATTTCTGGGAATTTGTCAGTGAATCTATGGTGTAGTTCAGGTAAGTATGATTTTGTGTTTGCTTCGAGAGAAGTAAGAATAAAGTATGTGCGCAAGATAAATGAATTCATTTCTTCCGACCATTTCTTGCGTGCACGGGAAGAAGCGTTGGCGGGTGCAGGAATGGTGGCGCATGCCTCCTGCACAACATCCTCAGCTGGTTGGCAAGAAGTTGCCCGAGTAGAAATTGAAGTAGGACTACCATAAAGTCGATCTTGGTAGGAAGGCGGAGAGGAAGGAATTGAAGAAAAGAGAGATTTTGGTGAGGAGGATGTAATTGATTGGGCTTCCTGATCTTTTTCAGCCCAATCTATTTGGCTCAGACCTCGTTCCTCAATAGAGGTCATCCGTTTAGCTCCCGCGTCGTCTTTGCTCGTCGTGTTGCGACGTGCAGTGCCGGTAGATGTGCACCGGCTTCTAGTTAGCGACCGTAGGTTATACCTCCTGTTGGGCTCACATTGTTCGGGTTCCCCGGCAGAGGGCCGCCCATTACCCTCGCCACCGATGGTTTGCATGCTGTAGCGTCCAGCATCGGCTCCAGACGCGCCCCGACGATCACCCTCGGGAAGCGACCATATACTTATACTTTTACTTGGCTCCATCATGATGGGTTTGCCATTGCCCTTTTTGTCACTTGCTTCCCGTTTACATACCTCGCGTTACAGGTCCCTGACAAGCGCAAGCTACGCAATCGCTGCTCCCAAGCGTTACTCCTTGTACAAAAAGAGTAGCACCAGACAGCAACGACCACACAATCCACGCCCGTCCTAGACCTGCCGCAAGATACGCAATCGGAAAGCCGCTAAGTCATTTCGTTGCGAGTGTCCGCCCCTCACGTGGCTAAGATGGTCAGCACGGACGTAGGGTTGGGCTTTGAGGGGCTTATTATTATTATTATTTAAATTTCAAAAATATTTTTCTCTCGCTAGGCGAGGAGTTTACGTTTTTCGCGGGCTTTTGGCCAAACGAAAAATCGTTGACGATGCTATTGGTTGAGAGATAAAAACTTGCGGACAATGCGGCAAGTGTTTAATATGACAGCCTTTTGGAGTTGTATGTAAGTGAGCTTGTGAATATCAAGAGTTTGTAAGCTAGTGTGTAAGGTGTATGGGATGACCCCAGTTGATGAAACAATGATGGGTATAGTTTTGACGGTATCCACTCTCCACTGTGTTTTCAGTTCTATTGCCAAGTCCGTATATTTCGCCAGTTTTTCTGTGTGCGTCTTCGCAAGATTATGGGTGTTGGGCACAGCAATATCTATTAAATATACCACTTTATTTATTTTGTCGTGCAGAGTGATGTCAGGTCTGTTGTAATGTATGGTTTTGTCTGTTATAATTGTTCTGTCCCAGTAAAGTTTATAGTTAGCAGAGTCTAAAATAATTTCCGGTTTATATTTATAATAGGCTGTTTTATCTTTGACGAGTTTATACTTAATGGCTAAATATTGGTGAATAATAGAAGCTACCTGGTCATGTCTATGCTTATAATCAGTTTGTGCGATGGACTTGCAGGCGCCAGTAATATGCTGTATGGTTTCTGAACTACTACGGCAGTGTCGACAGAGATCGGTTTCAAGGGTTCTATCTCGGATAATGTATTTCCTGTAATTACGTGTGTCAATAATTTGATCCTGTATAGCTAGCATAAAGCCTTCTGTTTCCGGAAACAGCTCACCCTGCTTTAGCCATGCGTTTGATGCAACTTTGTCAACATTTGGGTCAATCAAGTCACGGCGATGTCGTCCGTGTAGTGATTTTTGTAGCCAAGAATCAATCTTCTGCGATGCTGACGTGATGATTTCATTCTGTGTATTGCGACTGCTTAGGTTGAGTGGCGTAAACTTTAAATCTGCTTGTACTACTGCATTGTGTAGTGGGGAATTATCTGCGTGCACATGAAAATAATTTCGTAGTGAAATTATTTGTGTATTGTGTAAGTTCTTGATATCAATAATTGCTCGTCCTCCTTCTATTTTTGATAGCGTAAGCCGTTCAGAGCATGCCCGTGGGTGGTGTTTCCTATATTTTGTTAAATGAGTGTTAATTATTCGCTGAAGTTTTTGCAGGCTCGTCTTGGACCAATGTATGATACCGAATGAGTACGTGAGGATCGGGATGGCGAATGTGTTGATGGCTTTTATAGTGTTTCTAGCGTTGAGATGAGTATTTAAGATTTTGTTCAGTCTTGACTTGAACTTTTGTTCTAAGATAAGTTTTGTTGTCTTTTGATGGATTTGCTGCGTCTGTTGGTATCCAAGGTATTTATACCCAGAATCGATTTCTAAGGGGTCTATTTGTTCACCACTGTCAAGTTGAAAAGGGTTATGCTCTATTTTTCCCCGCCGCACAGATAGGATTTTACATTTATCAATCCCAAAGTGCATGTGTATGTCTGATGAAAATGACTGTGTGATATCGGCTAGATGGTGAAGATCTTCCAACGTGCTACCATACAGCTTTATATCGTCCATATACATTAAATGTGACAACATGTGGATATTGTTACCGTGCTTAAGCGTAAACCCTTTATTGCTATCATTGAGGAGGTTAGACAGAGGATTGATAGCTAAACAGAACCATAGGGGACTTAAAGAGTCTCCTTGAAATATGCCCCTTCGTATTGGTATTGGTTCTGTTTCTAAGGATAAGTCACACGTATTTAATTTAAGCACGGTTCTCCAGTTTTGCATGGAATGTTTTAGAAAATGGACTATTGCTGGATTAATCTTATAATGCTGTAGAATGTAAAGAAGCCAACTATGCGGAACAGAGTCAAACGCTTTTTTATAATCAATGTACATCGTGAAGATGTTTCGTTTTTTGATGAAAGCCTGTTTGGAGACCACCGCATCAATGGTGAGTTGTTCTTTACAGCCTTGGCTATATCTACGGCATCCTTTCTGCTGTTCAGCTAGCAAACAGTTGTTTTCAGAATGTGTGTAGATGAGTTCGGTAATACAAGACGTGATTATTTTATATATATTTTGTAAACATGTAATGGGTCTATACTTGGCTGGGTTTTTAAGGTCGGTATTGTCTTTAGGTAGCATGTATGTTGTTCCTAGAGTCACATAATGTGGCATGACTTCAGGGTTCGTTATGAACAAGTTGATATGATTTAACAACACTACATGCAAGTAAGTGAGCTTTTTGTACCAGTAGTTGTGAATTTTATCTGACCCAGCGGCCGTCCAGTTGTGTAATTTCCCTAACACTTTCCTAAGAGTGTCTAATGTCACTTCTTCGTGTTCCATACTAGGCATGTCAAAGAGCCTATGTGCATCCCGTTGAATCCAGTTGGCTTCGGAGTTATGCTCAACAGGGGTGGACCAAATACCGGACCAGAATTCCTGTAGTTGTTCAGGATCAGGGGCATCAGATCGAGACACGTCGGAATGCTCGTTATTCAGAGATCTGTAGAATAACTTTTCATTGTTATTGAACGTGCTATTTTGTGACTTTCGTTTAGTTGTGAGTTTGTATCTGCGCAGTCGACTAGCAAGTGCATTTAGTTTTTGTTTTAGTGTATCCAGAAAATGGGCTAAGTCTGTGTTTTCTGGTTCGTGTTGTGAGTGAATGTTATACTGTGATTTTATATCGTCCACAAACTTTTTTAATCTGGCACTTGTGTTGCCTCTGATATATTCGGTAAGTTTTCCGATTTTAACTCTTAAGCCAGCTATCTTATTTTCTAATCGTTTTTGCCATGCTGGGGTTCGATTCCTAGAATTGTTATTGGCAAGAGTGTTTTCTCGTATCTTATACCCCACATGTGTAATAGCTGTGTACGCGGCGCAATAAATAGCATTTTGTGTTGTTTCAAAATCTGCATCCATCTGGATGTGTTTGGGTAAGATTTGAGAGTTAATGCAGTGTACGATATCCACAAATTTCCTTGATGGTTTTGGTTTAGGCAAAACAGGCCTTGAGAGTGGGTCAGTGTTATTAAAAGACTGTAATGTTTTCAGGAAAAGTTCTTCTACTTGCTCTTGTGTATCATGTTGTAGAATATACGCGTTATCAGTTTCTCTAGCGTAGTGTTCTGTTGTACTCCGTTGTGTTAAATTGAATTCTTCATCGGTTCGTTCACTGTAATTTATAGGTGAACTCGCATCATGAGCATCGCTTAGTGGCTGATTCTCAACTTCAGTGATGTTCATTGATAGGTCGTGGCTAGATCCATAGTCCCCTGTTGTTGGAGAGGAGTGTTGTAGCCCTAGTTCTATAGTAACCTGATTCTGGATATGTTGCAATCTATCGTCTGAGATTAGTTTATTGTTGATGATTGTACGCCGTTGGTCTGATATACGCTGTTCGGATATGTGCGATAGGTGCGGAAAATCAACAATAAACGCTCTGTGTAATTGTTGCCTATACGCTGTTTTGTTGGTATCCATATTGGTAATTCTGAGGTAGTGACGAATTATGGCTTCATTAAGCTCATTTGACCATTTCATTCTCTGTGTACTGTTTTGCGTAGTTAGTGCGGGTGTTAGTTGGGTGGTGGTGTGGTGTTCAGTGTTCGAACTATTTAAATAACTTTGCGCTTCTTGGCGTACCTCGTTGATTTTATCAAGAGATAGTAATTTTCTAAGCATAATCGCTCGCCGTTGATCACCGACTCGCTGGCGACTAACTTGCATTTTTATTATTATTATTATTATTATACTTTAGATAGTTATATTGTTGATAAAAATGTGTGGCCCGATGTCCCGGTCGCTCTGCCCATCGGCAGCTAACATGTCTGCAATGTCTGTACTGTACCTACTATTGTGTGTTTTTTTTTTATTTTTCTCTGATTTAATAGATTGTATTTATGCATTAGGTATTATTAGTTTGAGGCGTAGCGTGTGCTGTCTTATAAATTTGATTATGTTTACCTTTTTCTGTATGCCTACGCCTCACTAAACTTCAATAATATATTATATTATTACATTGTAAAAGGATCATACAAAAGAACGGTAGGAACCAAGCCGTAAGTTTGTTGCCTGTTCTTCTAGGCTTTGGTCGCGTGGAACTGGCACCTAGAGTCACCTAGCTTTAAGACGTTTCAAAGTGATCCTTGTGATTTTATTGAATAAATACATTTTGACTTTGACTTTGACTTTGATATATTTAGGATTAGTTCCAATAAACAGCAGAATAATGTAGGTAAAATTATTAGGTCTACCACTCCTTCCACTCATTACTAAAGACATTAAATACAACTAGAGTAATAGCCGAAGCAGTGATCACTCGCGTCTACATACAAGTATATTATACTTAGTTAGAGGGAGGTGTCTATGCAAAGATATTTACAAAGGTTTATACACTTTTATAAGTAAACTAAATTTAGATACCACTACTACTGTACTTTTGTATTTTTGTGTAACCTTTTATTGGAAATAAATACTTTTTATTATTATTATAATTATTATTATTATATAGAAATCTATTTGAAGATATGCCTTGAGCCATACTGAAATTGCCATTTCTTTGCTCCTCATGTTTGTAACTATAACCAGAGATTGAGCCTTTAGCATTTATATAATAGTAGGGAATTCAATACGCTTCAATATCTACGCTAGCTAAAATCATAAATCATTACCTAGAATCCGTGAAATCGGAAGCAAGACCAATGTTCTTCCCACTATCGCTATAGGCTTGCGTCGTCAGTTTGTCATTAACCATACCATCGCTATCTTCAACCAAATCGGTTTCATCGTCATGAATTATATGAAACATCTCACTGGTATCGTACACATCCTCAACAGAACCAACGTTCTCCTCAATAGTATCCAATAATTCGTTGATCTTCACAATAACATTACCGAATTTCGTATCACCATTCGGGTAGACTATTTCGAAATCGTGTTCATTCTTGCCGCTATCGGTGAGCTGTTCGAAAGATATCTCGTTTACTTTATCGAGTATGTCTTCGATGATTTCGGCGACGAAGTTTTGCTCGGATATTTTTATAGACATGGACGATGGTTTTGGCGCGTCGTATGTGCAAGTTAAACCGCCTTCTTTGGACGTCATTATTAGTATCTGTTTTGAGGCGAACGGTTTGAAGCCTGTGTATAATAAGTTATTTCTAGTAATTCCTTTTTTTTTGTACAACTAGCTGATGGAACAAGCGGTGGCCCACCTGATGTTAAGTGGTAACCATCACCTATAACAAAGCATTGCGGGGATTAAAAAAGGCATATCCAGAGTTAGATTTCGTAGTAGCGTATTTGACGTCATTTGGTACTTAAAAACTCTACTTATTCCGACCCCTGGTTATAAGTGCTGGTTACCACTTAACATCAGGTGGGCCATCTGCTTGTTCCATCAGTTAGTGGTATAAAAAAACATACAACCATAAATTATGCTAATCCAAAAACTTATTACTAAAGCCTTTGGTATTACTAAATCTAAGACTTCATTATATCACTAGAACAATAAAAACGAACTACCAAATATCAAAGACTACTAGAACAATAAAACACAGTATTAACCAAACACATCACGATTGTAGTTGATATTATCCCGGCTGCTCCTAAGACACAGTTTAGATCGGCGCACGCGCGTGCTTCGCTCAGATATTGTACGCTCCGGCGAAAGACGACGTCGGGTCACTTGGAACGCTTGGGCCACTAGGTACTCTTCTTGAGGCTGATGGCAGTATCATAATAAGACCCTAGCTCTTAAGGGTACTACAGCTAGCTAATATACTTGTATCATAATATTTTTATGAATTTTATAGTATTTACTACACTTAAGGAAATCATAAAGATTTTTATATTGTCCCAAAAGTTATAATCCGAGTGGGATTTGATTGAACCCACGACCTTCCCCTTGATGAGGGGCCGCGCTAACCACCTGCGCCATCGGACTCTAATCACACTCGACGAATAACTCAGGGACATGCTACTACGGTACTTAGTACGTAAACTACGGTCTACTACTACTACTTCGTAGTACGGTCGTGAGTTCAATTGTGACGTCACACAGTGTTCGTCCCTCGGCTTTGCCCACGTGGGCAAAGAAAGGCAGCCCCCCCCCTCCTAAAGATTAAAAATATGTAGCCAACTGCAAAGAAACCAAAGTCCTAAGGCCTAAGTTGGAACCATTAATATTAACTACTAGACAAGATCATCCAAATAAAAACACACCGTCAAAGTTATCCCAGTCTGACGGACCATATTCACGACATGCTTCAGCAGAGACGTCGTGATCGGCTTGATCATGAGAGCCGCTTTCGGCCCGTTAGCGGATAACAACGCGCGTATGTGGCCGAATACTAGCGCATCTAATGCCGTGGGACTGGAAAGGAAGGAACGAATTGGATAGTTCCCGTTACGTAGAGTGCCACTAAATCGCTTTTAAAATCTCATGTATTTAGAGTAGTAGAGCTCGCTGATTTCGGCTCATTTGCGGACAACAAAGCGCGAATGTGGCCGAATACTAGCGCATCTAATGCCGTGGGACTGGAAAAGAAGGAAGGAATTGGATAGTTCCCATTACGTAGCGTGCCACCTAATCGATTGTAAAATGACTTGTATTGAGAGTAGTAG
The DNA here is from genome assembly GCA_932294275.1 of Chloroclysta siterata. Lineage (NCBI taxonomy): Eukaryota > Metazoa > Arthropoda > Insecta > Lepidoptera > Geometridae > Chloroclysta > Chloroclysta siterata. The sequence continues at coordinate 19,464,624 of OW028596.1, read as the reverse complement.
CGCTCGCTGATTTCGGCTCATTTGCGGACAACAACGCACGTATGTGGCCGAATATTAGTGTATCTAATGCCTTGGGACTGGAAAGGAAGGAAAGAATTGGATAAGACTAGATAGTTCCCATTACGTAGCGTGTTAACGCGGCGGTAGGTTAATCTATTATTTTATGGTATTATGCTATTTATACAAACAACGTCGCGGCTCATTTTAATAAAGTGGTCTTAAGCGCATTTAAACGTCAACCCAAATACAAACATCCCGCGTTATCGGCACATCCATCACTTTATTTTTAACCTGTGGTCATGTTAAATTAAAGCTGATTGAAGCTTCTTTTACATGTGGATGGTTTGAGAAGGAGAGGCAGGCCAAAGAAAAGATGGATGGATTGTGTGAAAGATGATATGAGTAAGAAAGGAGTGAGCACCGAGATGACGAATGATAGAGGAGAGTGGAAGAAGAAAACCTGTTGTGCCGACCCCATGCAGCGTGGGATAAGGGCAGGAAGATGATGATGATGAACCTTCTTTTACATTGCGAATTGATGATGAAGAAAACAATGCTCTTCACATTGTTATTTAGACAATTGTAAAGCACGCCCCGACTCGGTGTAGCGGGAATTTACCTAATAATTGAGTTTGCTGCAAAACAAGCATAATTATTTAAATCACTTACGTATCGCCAAAGAAGTAATCCCTGTCACCTAGCCGCTGGCTCAAAGAGTTGCAGCACTGCTCAACCTGAAAAAGAAGGGTATTTGTAAAATGTTTTCCAACATGATTATTTCCTTTACTCTCTGTAGATCTAGTGATCAAGATCCAATTGGTTCTATTGAGAACTTATTTTCCCAATAAATCTATTTTATGAAACTATAAACTTTTAATAAACTATTTTAAAGAACTTTATACAAGGTTTTCCAATACTTGTGTTTAAAAACTTCAGGGGGCTAAAGTACCCATCAATATGAATAACTTTTTGTAAGGAACCAACACTGTGAATGCGAAAAATAAAAGCTGTTTCATACAAAAGTTCAGTACCAATTTGGCTAAAAAGTATGAATAAGTTACACTTCTTACTTTTCCATTTTATTTACTCTAGTGTTATGTATCTGTCGTTGGTGTGTATAAATAAATAAAGGATTGATAGAAAAACCGGCCAAGTGCGAGTCGGACTCGCGCACGAAGGGTTTGTTAAAACCACGTTTGTTATATGGGGCTCCCATACAACAAACGTTATTTTTTTGCCTTTAAATATTTATTTTATTCTGTTTTTTAGTATTTGTTGTTATAGCGGCAACATAAATACATAATCTGTGAAAATTTCAACTGTTTAACTATCACGGTTCATGAGATACAGCCTGGGAACAGACTGACGGACAGCGGAATATTAGTAATTATCCCGTTTTACCCTTTGGGTACGGTACGGAACCCTAAAAATGGCGTTACTGAAAACCAGCGCTAAAGTTTTAGCGCTACAGCGTTGTCATGATTCATATTATATATATATATTATAAACGCGAAAGTTTGTAAGTATGGATGGATAGATGGATGTTTGTTACTCTTTCACGTAAAAAAACTGAATGGATTTTAATGAAACTTTACAATAATATAGCTTATACATCAGAATAACACATGGGCTACAATTTATAAAGATATTGTGTGACTAATCTTGCGCAGACGAGGTCGCGGGCACCAGCCTGTGATTCATATTGATGGGTACTTTAGCCCTCTGAAGTTTTAAACCCTATTAGAACACATTCATACAAATAAAATTCATAGAAAGTATATGTATATACTTACATCAGATAGTACTTGCTCCAGCGTCTTATCATGCCAATGCAGCGCCTTCAGCCGTTTAGCGACGGCGTTCCGTTTGGAGCGAGTCTGCAACCAGCCGAGCGGCCAGGGGTAGACAGAGGAGTTCCGGACTTTCGTGACCGCGTTGTACGTTTCGTTATCTATCCATGATATGTACAGCTGGAATTTAAATAATGGTTTTAAGCATGTACATAATGTGGAGAGAAATTTCCTGATATTATAAAACTCGAAATTAATGATTCATTTCACAAGTCACAAGGATGACTAAGTACTAGAACTACTAGTACAAAGTAACGTTAACGTTACTACGTTACCGTACGTACCGTACGTTACTACGTTAGTTTCGTTAACGTTAGTAGTAAAAAAGTGCTTTGTTTCTTGCCTAGAAAGTCAAAGTCAAAGTATATTTCAATAAAATCGCAAGGATCACTTTGAAACGTCTTAAAGCTAGGTGACTCTAGATGCCAGTTCCACGCGACCAAAGCCTAGAAGAACAGCCAACAAACTTACGGCTTGGTTCCTACCGTTCTTTTGTATGATCCTTGTTAGAATGTTATATAATACAATCAACGAAGAGCGGACAAACGTCACGAGTCACGCCACCATTGCTATAAAAGCAGGACGCTCCCCTGACCCGCAACTCACTTGCGCTTCAGACGCCGTAGCCAAAACAACTCTCGATACTTACTGTTACTCTGCCCACATTATTTTTGAATTATATTTTATTGATTTTAGATTTTTGGTGATTATAAATTGAGTGATAATTAAATTAATTTGTTGATTGTTATTTTTTTATGTCGATTTAATCGAAACCGCTTACTTCTGAAGTGGGATTCCTATCCATTCTCTATCTGTTTTCTTAATCTAAATTAGCGATTTGATATTTCATCAGCTTTATGCTTAATTTTTTATTATAAAAAAATAAATAAAGTAGACCTATTTTTGGTTGGTCGTTGGATAAATATTGTTCCAGGAGTCGCAGTAAGAGCGCTGTGATCATATCAAGTGTACGCTGGGATTGGAATCAAAGAGTACTTCCTTCAGCGTCATGTTTTAACAGTAACACATTCATTTGTTGTTGATCTAGCTTTATACAGTACAGCCAGCGGCGTTGTTTTAAGTAAGGTGATCAAGAAGCTTATTGAGTGCTATGCTAAAGTTTTACATCGAATTTGATCCGATCATCTTGTTGCCTACACGGTGGTTGGAGAGTTGAAACATCGTACTTCACGGTAGAAGTTTTTCAAAACTACCCTTGAAATAGATTTTTGTAATATTTTACGTGAACGCGATTTTACCGATGAGTTATATTAAGTGATGGTGTAGCCTCGTTAAGAAAAAGTGTTTTTAGCTACTCAGGGTTATGTGATCATTCGGTAAATGGTCAGGTAAGCCGAACGAGTGTAACTTTGTGAACATTATGGAGGTAAAAAGTTTAGTGTTTATATTTATAGCTTTTTAGCCCAGCTGATTTACAGATACGTGCAGAGCAGTTCTGATGGCTATGGTTCTTATTACAAAGCCAACATATTGGTGCTAAGAAAATAAGACAACAAACCTTTGTTTGAAATGTTTTAATTTTTATTCTTATTTTCTAGAAGCTACCACGCAAACCTTACAGCTATCGCAGTGACGCTTGTCTGTGCTGAGGCAGACGACGCTCGCGTGGAGCGACGCGAGGCCTTGTGGGCCTTCGCCTGTAGCAACGTGCCTCTGCCAGGACGCGGCAGACGACGCTCGCGTGGAGCGACGCGAGGCCTTGTGGGCCTTCGCCTGTAGCAACGTGCCTCTGCCAGGACGCGGCAGACGACGCTCGCGTGGAGCGACGCGAGGCCTTGTGGGCCTTCGCCTGTAGCAACGTGCCTCTGCCAGGACGCGGCAGACGACGCTCGCGTGGAGCGACGCGAGGCCTTGTGGGCCTTCGCCTGTAGCAACGTGCCTCTGCCAGGACGCGGCAGACGACGCTCGCGTGGAGCGACGCGAGGCCTTGTGGGCCTTCGCCTGTAGCAACGTGCCTCTGCCAGGACGCGGCAGACGACGCTCGCGTGGAGCGACGCGAGGCCTTGTGGGCCTTCGCCTGTAGCAACGTGCCTCTGCCAGGACGCGGCAGACGACGCTCGCGTGGAGCGACGCGAGGCCTTGTGGGCCTTCGCCTGTAGCAACGCGCCTCTGCCGGGATGCGGCAGACGACGCTCGCGTGGAGCAACGCGAGGCCTTGTGGGCCTTCGCCTGCAGCAACGCGACTCTGCCGATACACGGCAGACGACGCTCGCTTGCAACGACGCGAGGCCTTGGTGGCTTTCACCTGCAGCGACGCGCCTCTGCCGGGACGTGGCAGACGACGCTCGCGTGTAGTGACGTGAGGCCCTGTGGGCCTTCGTCTGTAGCGACGCGCCTCTGCCGGGACGCGGCAGACGACGCTCGCGTGTAGCGACGTGAGGCCCTGTGGGCCTTCGCCTGTAACAACGCGCCTCTGCCGGGACGCGGCAGACGACGCTCGCGTGGACGACACGAGGCCTTATGGGCCTTCGCCAGCAGCGACGCGCCTCTGCCGGGACGCGGCAGACGACGCTCGCGTGGACGACGTGAGGCCCTGTGGGCCTTCGCCTGTAACAACGCGCCTCTGCCGGGACGCGGCAGACGACGCTCGCGTGGACGACGCGAGGCCTTATGGGCCTTCGCCAGCAGCGACGCGCCTCTGCCGGGACGCGGCAGACGACGCTCGCGTGGACGACGCGAGGCCTTATGGGCCTTCGCTAGCAGCGACGCGCCTCTGCCGGGACGCGGCAGACGACGCTCGCGTGGACGACGCGAGGCCTTATGGGCCTTCGCTAGCAGCGACGCGCATCTGCCGGGACGCGGCAGACGACGCTCGCGTGGACGACGCGAGGCCTTATGGGCCTTCGCCAGCAGCGACGCGCCTCTGCCGGGACGCGGCAGACGACGCTCGCGTGGACGACGCGAGGCCTTATGGGCCTTCGCTAGCAGCGACGCGCCTCTGCCGGGACGCGGCAGACGACGCTCGCGTGGACGACGCGAGGCCTTATGGGCCTTCGCTAGCAGCGACGCGCATCTGCCGGGACGCGGCAGACGACGCTCGCGTGGACGACGCGAGGCCTTATGGGCCTTCGCCTGCAGCAAAGCGCCTCTCTCGCGAGGAGCGACGCGAGGTCTTGTGGGCCTTCGCCTGCAGCAACGCGACTCTGCCGATACACGGCAGACACGCATTTATTTGTGCGAGACTGATGCTGATTGGTCGAATCTCTTTGCAGTTTAATGGTTGAACATTTTTATGATATGTGTATATGTGTACCTACGATCACACTTGTTACAAAACAAAACAGAACAAAAAGTCAAAGTTTGAACACACGTCAGTCTATTTTTATACATTGCATTACATTATCTGGATTGAGCTAGTAGCTCCTGCGAGACATGCTAACTTGGCGCCTCTGTCGTTGATGAACACTGAAGCACTGAGCTACAAGCTCTGCTGAAGTGCTGAGACAAGCTAACTGGGTGCCTCTGTCGTAACTGGTGCACTTGAGCAATGGCTCGTGCGAGACATGCTAACTTGGCGCCTCTGTCTGTTCAGGATATGCAGACCATCTGTATATTCTGGTTAACAAAAAGGGACTATGCTAATTTTGTGTTTTCTATGCTTTCAGCCGTTGAAGACACCCCTGCTGGTCCATCTCAGTTAGTTCCAGGCACCATTGATGAACTCCCAGAGCTGTAAAAGATAACTGTGGTCGAGGGCGACCACGTGTCAGGAGAAGCCGAATCAACGAAGAGCGGACAAACGTCACGAGTCACGTCACGAGTCACGCCACCATTGCTATAAAAGCAGGACGCTCCCCTGACCCGCAACTCACTTGCGCTTCAGACGCCGTAGCCAAAACAACTCTCGATACTTACTGTTACTCTGCCCACATTATTTTTGAATTATATTTTATTGATTTTAGATTTTTGGTGATTATAAATTGAGTGATAATTAAATTAATTTGTTGATTGTTATTTTTTTATGTCGATTTAATCGAAACCGCTTACTATACAATAAGTATAACTTTGTAAGTATAGATGGATGGATGGATGTCTGTTACTCTTTCACGTAAAAACTACTGAATGGATTTTAATGAAACTATACAATAATATAGCTTATACATCAGAATAACACATAGGCTACACTTTATAAAGATATTGTGTGAATTGTCCAAAATATGACGATAAGTGTCAAGTAAATAGGAAAAAATCTACCATCTGCGAGCTATTCTGGCATGCGCTGCCAAAACTGCTAGAGTTACACATAATGTACTACGCCACGCTAATATAAGCTACTCGAAATACTAATCCTGCGCAGACGCAGTCGCGGGCACCAGCTAGTAATACAATATTGAAGCTCCAATGAAACAAATCAATTATGTTAACTCTCAAACACTAACAAAACATATACCTATTTTACACAGATGACGTATTAGTTTGTTCCCTTCAGCAAAAGTTTTGGATTAAATTTATGGTTGTTTAGTGATTGCCTTACCTCAGCATTGACCAAAACATTAGTAATAAGACTCATATAAGCTCTCATCTCAGCCTTCTCTTCCGTAGACAGTTTGTTGCACAAAGTCACTCCCTTATTTGCTGCAAACTGTACAATAGGCTCTAGTTCGGAGACCACAAAAGCTCCACACTTGATGAAGGGCACCCTGCCTGATGGAGACATGAATTCTGCGTTCCAGCGCATTTCTACCTCGAATGGCAGGTTGCACATCTGAAAAAAAAAACATTTTTATTAGTTTTATAGTATGTTAACTACACTTTTCTACACTAATATTATAAAGAGGAAACATTTGTATTTTTGTATGTAACGAATAGGCTCAAAAACTACTGGTCCGATTTCAAAAATTCTTTCACCATTAGAATGCTACATTATCCCTGAGTAACATAGGCTATATTATATTTTCAAAAAAATCAGGGATCCTTACTAAAACTTCAATAATGTAACCCAAGGTGGAAAACAAAAACCTTACATCGCGTGCGCTGCGAAAACTATTGAAGATAGAACAAAATAATAGACTACGGTTTTGTAGAACACGTCATCATCTACAAAAAATGTCGCGACAGCTTATGTCTAACTATTATAGTTATGTCACAATAAGTGTTCTTTTATTATAAAAAAATAATTGAAATGCCTCCGCTAGAAAAGGGTCTTTATTTGGACCTTGGTATTAATCCTTATCCAAATAAATATAAAAATAATTAAGACGGTTTCAATACCTATAGAGTACTTCTTAAAATTTTTAAATCGGACATTCCATTCAAAAGATATGACGAAATTAAAAATGTTAACGGGTCCACGGGTCACGCGGGGGGTGCGATTTCACTCACTCAAGGAGAAGCGCGTGCAAATGTATGAAATAAGTAGACGCGAGGCTCGAACCCACGGTCTTAATTTATCCTAAAATGTTTCTAAAAATTTATGACCACTCATGCGAAGCTGGGACAGGCCGCTAGTCTTTTATACAACTAGCTGATGGAACAAGCAGATGACCCACCTAATGTTAAGTGGTAACCATCACCTATAACAAAGCATTGCCTCGTAAGTCATGCTCGTCAGAGCTCTTTGTGTGTGGCTCGTTCGGGAAGTACTACCACCACGCCTTTTTCTGCCGCCAAGCAGCAACGCTGAGTTTCGGTTTGAAGTGTGGTTGCCGGTGTTATTATAACAGGCACATGAGATGTTAACATCTGTCTGCCTCAAGTTGATGGACGCAGGGCAGTGCATCGTAGGGCACGTTCGTATCGTGCGTGACTTACGAGGCAATGCTTTGTTATAGGTGATGGTTACCACTTAACATCAGGTGGGCCATCTGCTTGTTCCATCAGCTAGTTGTATAAAAAAAAAGGCTGCTGTGAGTTCAATCCCCCTCAAGAACAAACATTTGTGTGATGAACATTGATGTTCATTCTGACATTCTGTTATAATATATTCAATATTCAATATTCAGTTTACAAAGAAAAGTATACATATAATATGTAATAACAGTTACCTGGTTCCCATACTACCTACAAGCTTTGCTTAGTTGGTGGCTAGATAATGCTGTGTGGAATGTCCACCTTATTTATTTATTGATAATCCAATTGGTACATTAAGGTTTAGTATTTTATAATAAATATAAAAAGGTACCTTCAAAAATGCCTGAACAGCGAGACAGCTAGCATTATCCGGGAGCAAGATTTGCTCTACCTCGTATGGCTGGAATAGTTTTACGTTGTCGGGCCATGGCTCCTGTGCTGAAATTATATAAAACTGCATGAATTTGATCTACAGGCACGGTAGAAACCCCTCAGATCCAGTGGCGTAGCTATCGTAGGGCCAGGTGGTGCAGTGCACCAGGGCCCCGGAGCTCAGGGGGCCTAACCTAAGCTTTGAAAAGAGAGGGTCAGCCAGCTCCCGAAGCTAGAAAACCTTGAGCCTTCTCACAATATTTTTTTTTAATGAATAATGTTATAGGCCAATTTAAGTTCAAGCTATGTGGAAAGAGGGGGTGAGGGCTCGATTCTTTCTCTATGCACCGGGGCCCTTGTCCACCTAGCTATGCCACTGCTCAGATCAATTATTATGAAGTAGAAGAATGCCAACTAGGTCTTTGAGGATGACTATGTGACTTTATTGTTACCTTATTTAAGAGTTGTAGTGGATCAAAAGTTAACATGTATCAGGTAATGCTGCTCTATTCAAAATGGAGCCACTGAAAACCGGTGCTGGATGGACTTTTAAAGCAAATGCAAAGTGGTGCCTTAGTCTTCACATAAGCTATTTTGTATAAATAGCTCATAAGCATGGGTTGGAATAGGTAGAGTTTTTAAGTACCAAATGACGTCAAATACGCTACTACGAAATCTAAATACGGATATGCCTTTATTAATCCCCGTGTCGGAAATGATTCGGGTTTGAAATCAATTGTGATAAAAACTGATGTTTTTGATTGGAAACCTTTCGGAATGTTTTAAAATAGCCCTGCTGTATGTGTAATGCTAATTAGTTTTTTTTTAACATAGGAAAAAATAGTTTTAGAAGACTATAATATCAATCTTAACATCAGGTGGGCCATCTGCTTGTTCCATCAGCTACTTGTATATAAAAAAATCCCATAAGTATTAGAAATCCATTTTTATTAATCACCAATTCCGGGTTTAAAAGGCATATCCATGTTCAGGTATCCATGCTTAGGTAATTTTCATCATTTGGTACTTAAAAACTCTACTAATTCCGACCCCGGCTCACTCTCCTATCACTTGACAGAATGTTAGGAATGATGGCAACAAGTTAGGGGTTGGCTACACACACAGCCTGTCTAATGTTGGGTTTTCTATGGGAAATAACTATTTGATCCTGGGTTTAAATTTTAAAGTTTTAAACACACAGTTGCTGCCTGTGTGCCTCGGTGTCATGGAAGACCAGCGTTGTAGTAGTGCATCAAACACTATTACAGCATAAAGCTGAGTGACGACCGTTTTTGTTGTCACAGTATTGTTCTTTAAATTTAATTTTCGCCTATGTTTTTATGACACAAAATAAATATTTTTTTATTTTGTTTTTTTTTTTAAAAGAGAATTTTTATTTTTGCAAATTGATATAACTTTTGATCCAATATGACTCTGTTAAGTATCATAATCATGAAATACATGGGTTTATTTATGATGTGATGAACAGGTATAATTATTATATTAATGGACATTTATATAATAAACTTGTAATCATTAGGTACAACATACAGACTTTTTCAGTGTGCTTCCAGTATTTGGACTTTGCACATTCTATTATAAATTAAAACACAATAACTTCTTAGTAGTAATAGGTAAACAAAATCACACTGCAATCCAACCAAAACATAAATACCAAAGATATAAGGTTCCTCATTCATTTTGAATGAATACAGAGGACAAATCTAGTAAGAATGATGCAACGGTGGTTTTAATTTGTCATGTAGGGCGTCTCAGGTCTAAAATTATACAATTATGTCACACAAAACATAATAAATATACCAAATAGAAATTATGTAACAATTTGAACATAGCAAATTTAATTTTACGATTATCACGTAAAGTACGCTTACCGTTCAGTGAAGTAATGATGGAATCCGCTAAATGAAATTCTGGCATTATTTCCCAAGGTACAGAATGCCGGAAAAATCAAGAGAAAGGACAATTTTTAGGAAAAAACACTAATGTTCAGTCAGACTCAGAACTCCACGCAACACGCTCTTTTCAAGCAAGCAAGGTAGGTTGACAATTATTGACATCGTGCATGCATGACAATGACAGACAATGCTTAATGTCAAACAAAAAAAGCATCAGTCAATAATAAACTAGAGCTGCCAGTAGCTTTTGAAAGAGTTTGTTGATCACTTGATTCAAAAAGTTTTCTCAACAACAACGGTCTAATTAATTCTGCTCCAATCTACAGATATATATAGATTTCTACGCAAGAACACAATACCAAAACTTACCCATTTCGATAAGTTTCGTCATATTCTCTCCTACACATGCAACATTATTATTTAGCAAGTTGATTCCAAAAGCGAATTCTTCATCGTCAAAGAAATCAAAAGGTCGATCAGGCTCCGATTGTTTTGCTTCAGCTGACAGGTTTGGTTTGGAGCGGATAATGTCTATGTATTTGTGAAAAATTTGTTCGCCGGTTCCACTTGGAGGGGGAGATGATCTTGGAGTGGCTGTTGGAGATGTTAGTGCCCATTCCGATGACGGTAAAGTGCTGATTTTAGAATAATTGCTCGGATCATTGTCCCAAAAATTAGTTACACTCATTATAACAATTTATTATTCCAAAACAAAACAAGAAGAAAGTGTAAAATCAAAATTGAAAACTGCAATTTTCGAATAGAAGTCTATGAATTGCTTCAAAAAGTATTCACTTAATGTGTTTACGATACATAAGTCATTATCGTCTTTTGATAGTTCTATTCAAAGCAGTTTTTATCACTATTATAAACTGCATTTTCTTGTTTGAAATTTTGAATCATACTAACGGCTCAATACCGCCATCTACCTTAGGAAACAAATATATTTTTCTTCATGAGAAGTTCGTGACCCCAAGCAATCAAATCAACCGGACTATCAAACCAAACAAAACTAAAATCCCAATCCCACTATCTCATCTCTATTCCTGTATTGTTTGTTCCGCGCGACACGCATTTCTTTGGATTTCTATAAAAAAATATAAGAAAATACGTGATTTTTAGCTAAAAACGGCTCTAAACTTCCATATATCTAAAACAAATTAGTTGAAACTATGGCTGATGTGCTTGATATCGAGAATTCCGAAGAATTTGAGGTCGACGAAGACGGTGAACGTACGTACTACTTTTTGTGATTCATAGCTTTTCTGTTGTATTTATCGAATAAATGATTTTATTCCTGAGTAAAATAAATTAGAATTCAAGCTAGAGAACAATATTTCCTAGGTTCGTTGTTTATTTTCATTTTAGGTTAGGTTGCTAATTAAAATTTTATTCAATTGGAGCCAATGACCTAGTAGAAAGTTTACAATTATTTACATTACAAATCTACGAGTTTGTTGCTTGGTCTATTGCTATTAACTATGTCAGTAATTTGGTATGATCCTATTAATTTATTCACTGTGTAAATCTTTCAGGGGGCATTGAAAGATTGAAGGAAAAGGCGCGTAAACGTAAAGGTCGTGGCTTTGGAGGGGAATCAGGCGGGGGCTCAGAAAGGGGGAACAGGGGAAGGTAAGTCTCTTTTACTTCTATTGTCTTGACCAGGGTGACCAGACAGGATCCTATCAATGCTTTATTATAGGTGCTGGTTACCATTTAACATCAGTTTGGCCATCTGCCTGTTCCATCGGCAAGTAGTATTGAAATAATCAAAATGGTCTTTATTCAGTACAATCATAAGGATCACTTTGAAACGTCTTATATACTAGGCGAATCTACCGCCAGTTCCTCGCGACCAAAGCCTAGAATAGATCCAGTAAAAGGGACAGAGATATGCATTTTGTTCTTTCGACCTGCCTCGGTCCTCCACATGTTATGCTGCTTAATTTGAAGCAAGGAGCTAATAGTACTACTAATCTAAACTAGTACTTCAGTACAGTTGTACTAGTACCAAGCTATCTCTTTACTGACTGAGAAAGAACAACCCTAGTGACTATGGGTGTCACACTGCTGTGGAAAGCAAAATTGTAAGCAAATGCCATTCGGGGTGAGCACTTTCTCTGGCCCTTGTCCACCTAAGAGTAGTAGAGCTCTTTGTGAAGAGCTCGTCCGGGGAAGTACTACCACCACACCTTTTTCTGCCGCCAAGCAGCAATGCTGTGTTTCGGTTTGAAGAGTGTGGTTGCCGGTGTAATTACAGGCACATGAGGCTTAACATCTGTATGCCTCAAGCTGATGGACGCAGGGCAGTGCATCGTAGGGCACGTTCCTATCGTGCGTGACTTACGAGGCAATGCTTTGTTATAGGTGATGGTTACCACTTAACATCAGGTGGGCCATCTGCTTGTTCCATCAGCTGGTTGTATTAAAAAAAAAAAAAAAAAAAAAAAAGCTAGCTATGCTACTGGGTGGTGGTACTTCCCCTTACAAGCCCTTCACAAAGAGCTTTACTACTCTTAATGTAATGTTACCTCTGTATTTTAATACATTGTAACAAGGATCATACAAAAACCAGTAGGAACCAAGCCACAAGTTTGTTGCATGTTCTTCTAGGCTTTGGTCGCGTGGAACTGGCACCTAGAGTCACCCAGCTTTAAGATGTTTAAAGTGATCCTTGTGATTTTATTGATTAAATACCTTTTGATTTTGACTTTAATGTAAGGTGACCCTCAACATCAGGCCACCTCCTTTCAGCCTTTCACTAAATTCCGTTTTCAATTTACAGATACGACAGCTTAGCGCCTGAAGGCGATGGTACCCTGCCGGGACCCCAACGCTCGGTGGAGGGATGGATTCTGTTTGTCAGCAATGTGCATGAAGAAGCACAGGAAGAGGATATTCAGGTAAATCAGAACAGATAATCGTAGATTAGCTTAAAATAAACCAAACGCTAGCTCAGTGCATGCACTGGCAGATTTCAAGATACAGAGTATATTGTTTGTTTATTATTGACAGCCTTCACAGCTCAGTTGGTAGTAACTCTGCCTTCTGCGCCGTAGGCCGTGGGTTCGATCCCCACCGAGAACAAACATTTGTGTGATGAACATAGATGTTTGTTCTCTGTCTGGGTGTTATACAATATTATAAGTATGTATTTACAAAAAAAATAAGTATATATGTATTATATCAGCTATCTGGTTCCCATATTACAAGCTTTGGCTTAGTTTGGGGCTAGATAGTGCTGTGTGGATAGTCCACCAATATTTATTTATTTATTTATTTAAAATAAAAAAACCAGCCAAGTTCTAGTCAGATTCGCGCACAAAAGGTTCCGTACCTAAAAAACCTCAAAAAAACCATCATTGTAACAATGGATATCTTTTTTTGAAAAATTTATGAGTGTGATGCCAGCACTCTCAAGTGTCAAAAAACATCATGAGGAAACCAGTTAGTATTCTAGCAGCAGCAATGGTTTTGCAACCTGTCACATATGGAATACCAAATTCTGCAAAATGACTCCGACTACTCCCCTTAGGTATACTGAAATACTAGAGTTCATACTTGGTACTAAGATATCTGAGGGGATATCTACCGTGCCTGGGGATCAAAGTCGTGAAGCTGTTCCTATATTCCATCGCCCATTTTTTATTTTTCCTATTCACAGAATTCACATTTTTATTTTTCCTATTTACAGAACCAATTTTCGGAGTTTGGTGAGATCAAAAACATCCATCTGAACTTGGATCGGCGCACGGGATTCCTGAAGGGGTACGCGCTCGTCGAATATGAGACTTATAAGCAGGCAGCGGTGAGTTTCAAATGCTTTTTTTTTTTAATCGACGTCTCGGAACGTCACTACCTTAAAATTACCTGTTGCTATAATTTTGCAACAACATTTAATAACTAATTCATTCAATTTAATCATATTCATTTCCATTCATTCATTCTATTCAATCATTTAATTCACATTCAATAATCTTTTCATTCATACACTACCTACTTATTTTTAATAATAAAAGAACAAATTACAACTTTATTAATGACACAAGCTCAAATTAACAATTTCATGTGAAATTATTATTTGAATTGCTTTAACTAAATTTTTTTTTTTATTTAGTTTAAAATGCTTTCTCATACATACTCTACATGCAGTTTCGAATAGTTTGTACACAGGTATTAGCATCTAGTGTAAATGTAAATGTGTGTAAATTAATACAGCAGTGGGTATATAGGATGCTTGAGTTTTTTTTAATACTGCTTGCTGATGGAATAAGCAGATGCTCACCTGAAGTTAAGTGGTAACCGTTACCTATATTTGCCTGGCCTGCCCATAGGAATGTGCCCTATGATGCACTGCCCTGCGTCTATCAACTTGAGGCATGATGTTAAGCCTCATGTGCCTGTAATTTCACCGTCAACCACACTCTTCAAACCGAAACACACCAACGCTGTTTGGCGGCAAAAAAAGGCGTGGTGGTAGTACTAGGTGATGGTTACCACTTCACATCAGGTGGGCCATCTGCTTGTTCCATCAGCTAATTCTATAAAAAAAAAAACACCCAAGTAACTGAAATTGCGTATTTTACTGTTGTATTCAGTGTAGATGAAGTCGATTTCGTTTTGCAGAAAAGTTAATAAAAATATGTATTTAACCCACAGAGTGCCAGGGAAGCCTTAGACGGAGCAGATATCCTTGGACAAGCCATCTCAGTCGACTGGTGCTTTGTCAAGGGACCGTCGAAAGTACACAAAAGCAGCAAGAGGCGATAAGAACCAGATAAGATAAGATAAGATATGGCTTAGTGGACCCGGTGTGAGGGCATCATGGCTTGTCCTGGCTTCAGCAATCTGCTGAAGCCAGGACTTGTATATAAGTGTCAATGATGTTGAAGGAAGGGTTTATGATAGTATATGGTCTCTTTGTGGCCTTAATGTACTTCCTTAAGGCGCTGACAATCGCTAGGGTACTTCTAGCACATATATTTTTGAAGATATAAAATTACTGAGTGTAGTTATGAAAAAATCAAACTTACAAGTTTCGGGAAATAACATTACAATTAAGCAAAAATATAATTTGTTAGATTTTCCTAGAAAACAAAATTATAAAAACAAAGTTATATTTTCAAAATGTTGAAGTGTGTGAGTGAGATAGTGGCCGCTCGTTTGTCAACGTCTTAAAACCAGAATGTTAGTAATCCTTTAGATATTTTCCATCATAAAAATATCAAACACATTATCGTCAATTCTCAAAAATGATTGGATTTATAGCTATTTAAGAATTATCACGATTTCGAACAAAATATAGAATCTTTCCAAATTATTTCTATTATGGTGTGGTAGACTTAATATATTTTTAAAACTTACTCTCATACTTATAAAAGCTTGCTTAGATTGAAACATTGCAAAAGAAATATTTAAACTTTGCAAAGCAGAAATGTTCTGTCGCTACTTATGTCGCTGACTGTACATGATGTTGAATTGATTGAATACGATAGAAAATTATTTGTTTTGTCTTTTATCAGCTGTTACTGCGATTTCTTTTACCATTATACAAGGTGTTCCGATACTCCGGAACTCCGGGGAATAACTTCAACCACGCCTTTTTCTGCCGCCAAGCAGCAACGCTGTTTCGGTTTGAAGAGTGTGGCTGCCGGTGTAATTACAGGCACATAAAGCTTAACATCTGTATGCCTCAAGTTGATGGACGCAGGGCAGTGCATCGTGGGGCACGTTTCTATCGTGCGTGACTTACGAGGCAATGCTTTGTTATAAGTGATGGTTACCTCTTAACATCAGATGGGTCATCTGAATGTTCCATCAGCTAGTTGTATTTATAAAAACATTAATGGGAATATCTTTTTTGAAAAAAAAAAACTAGTTTCCGATAGAGGGCCAGTCCATTAGCAGATTCCAACTTCTAAGCTTACATTCTTTATGAGTCAACAATTGAATGTTTATTAACTTCACATGTTTATATTGTGTACAATGTAACCCATTTGATGTTAGATAGTAAGAATTTGATGGACTGTAAGACGAAAATTATAGACATCTACTAAAATGTAACTGTACGTTTTAACTTTCAATAAATAAATGTAAGATTACAAGTTGAGTTTTTTCAATTATCTACCTAAGTTACCTATTTAATTCATGAATATATAGGCATGAGAAATATTTACTGCAAAAGGTAATGTATTATGTAATGTGCTAAATCTGATATCCCGACTTTCCCCCCATAAAAGGTAATTCTAAGTAAAGTTGTTGTTAAAAAGTTTATTCAACTGCCCAGAACGCTTATAAAATTAAATATTGGTACAATATTCATAACAGCCCCCACAGGGGTCATAAGAAAACCTTGGGCATCATTTTGAGCCGCCATGGGTGGTGAGTTTCAGTATATAAAAAGTACTCTGTGGTGGTGAGTGTCCGTGTGCATTGAGTAAACACCCTCTGAAAAAAAATACTGTCATTTAGTTAAAACTCTGAAACATATTGTTAAACAATATGACAATTTGTTAAAGCATAAAACAAAAGTTATATCGTATAACGTGTGATCACTCAGTTCTCACAGACAACCATCGAGATATGTTAATGTATTGAGTTTACACGAAGATTAGTATGCTAGTATTTAGTTAAACTTGTGAAGAGTTATCGTCTAAAGTTTCAGGTCACAACGTGCCGTATTTAAAAATTAACAATTGTATTACTGAGTTCACTCAATCCTCCACTTTCAGTATAACCTGATTTCTTACTATACCTAGTCGCGTTATTCTCTCGCTGCAGGCTCGGTCGTAAGTTATCGGAACGAGACAGCAATATTGCTCTCTCTCTCGCACTTAGGAAAATGGACGATCCTTTCGTTTAAGCCTGTGTAAAGATGATTTATGACAGAGTTTGCAGCGGGAGCTTAACGCGACTATAGGTTGAGCACTGACCGAGCCTGCAGCGAGTTTAACGCGACTATAACTAACCAAATTATTAAACTTTATTGTATTTCTAGCTTAAGCTTATGCTTTGCTTTTTTTTCCCTATTAATTTTATATTGTTGCGTCTGTCTATTTTGCTAAGAGAAAATGAAGTTTGTATAGATTATAAGCGTTAAGTTTGTGGCATCCCAAAGCAGAAACTTAGTCAAACCATGAGGTCAAAATTCCTAAAGGCCCTTTAGGAATAACGAACTGGCTGACGTTAGTAGGGTTCATTTTCAGAGGGCCTATTACGAGTTTAGTGCCGATCGTCGATCGTTACGATACACCGAATTTTCTATGAAACAAATCAACGGCATCTAGCGTATTCTTTGAGAAGCTGATTTATTTCCATAGAAAATTCGGTGTATCGTAACGATCGACGATCGGCACTAAACTCGTAATAAGCCCTCTGGCCGCACTAGGATTAGATTGCTAAAATCTCACTTGGACATATTTTGGCTGAGCAAATGAAAGTACAGTAATTTTGTGTTTATTTTTATTTGGCTTTCATCACAAAGTAGACGGTAAAGTATATCTGTCATACATCCATCATCCATTTTAGATCCACCCAACAAGACGAAACATATCTTAAAAATTAAAATTCAACTAAAGGCCACTACACTCAATAACATTATAAAATAAATTACAATTTTTCACATTTACCAAGCATTATACACTTTTTATTCCAATTCATATCACACCCTAAATAAATGGGACCGCAGAACGCATTTACACGTGTTAAATACCTTTTAACTTGTTTCTGTGAAAATGCGTTCCTTAGTCTGAACTACATGTTAAGATTATAACATATTTCAATCTCAGCACGTCATTTTTTCATCATTCATTCACGTTGCTAGATGTTGTTGGCAATTGGTTTGTTATTTCGTTCTAGAAGCTGGTAGAAGCTTCTAGAAGGTGTTCTTTGTGGTTAGATGCGACGGGTTTGGTGGAGCACCATTTGGCGCACACTGAATGAGGAAAGACCAAGTCCGACCGCTGCCAGTACAACAGCCGAGCGAGACATCATCTTCTCACGATTCGCGGGCTGTGGACAAGAAAAGAAACATGTTAGAGATCGTTTTGTATTTTTTATACCACATGTCGATGGAACAAGCAGATGGTCCTGCCTCGTAAGTCACGATAGGAACGTGCGATGCACTGCCCTGCGTCTATAAACTTGAGGCATACAGATGTTAAGCCTCATGTGCCTGTAATTTCACCGGCAACCACGCTCTTCAAACCGAAACTCAGCAACGCTGCTTGGCGGCAGAAAATGGTGGGCTTCCCCGGACAATCCCTTCACAAAGAGCTCTACTACTACTACTAGATTACTACCACCTAAGATACTAAATCAAGATTTTTGAGGATGTCAAGTAGTCAGAGGAATGCCCAAGTATTTCATTTGGACATATCCACATTTAGAACCCGTATCGCCACTGTTAGAATATTGAAAAAATATAGAAATAGAACATATAGAAAAAACTGAAACAACTTCACGACTTTGATTCCCAGGCACGGTAGATATCCCCTCAGATCTCTTAGTACCAAGTACTAACTCCAGATTCTTTGAGGACGTCTAAGGGGAGTCAGAGGTACGTCCAATCATTACATTTGGCACATACCCACGTTTTGCAGTAGTTGGCATTCCATACGTGACAGGTTGCAAGCCCATCGCCGTTGTTAGAATACTAACTGGTTTCCTCAAGATGTTTTCCTTTACCGTTTAAGAGCACTGGCATTGCGCTCATAAATTTTTCGATAAGAAAAATCCATTGGAGCACGACAGAATTCGATCCTACGACCTTACGATCGGAAGGCGGGGTCACTCCCACTAGACCACCGGTGCTCTAAGAATAGAATACCGGTGTTAGAATACTTAGGACTATAAGTAGGTAATGCCATTAGGACAATTAATTGAGCTCCGGAATAAAAACCGATAAATCTGATTTCAACTTTTTTTTTCGTCTCTCATGCACTATGAGTAAGAGTCTCAGAGTTAATAAAATATATGAATAAAATAACAGAACAACGTGAGTGAAACTCTTGTCTATTTCTGGCTATAATTGCGAATTTTGACAGTAATTTATAAATGTTGACTCTTGCATACCATACTTTAATTGGACGCGTCAAAACCCGTTAAAAACGTACTAAATGAGACTCTAAAGATGGGCAGCCAGAACAAAATCCAACAATTGTTTTGTATTGTTTTTTTATTTTCCCAAAAATTACGTAAAGTGGATTTATCGGGTTTTGTTCCGGAGCTCCTCATTATGTTAGTAGTGTCGGTCAACGAGCATGTTTATAATCAGAATTAGATAAAAACAAGTTGATTGCACCGATAAAGCTATTTTTACTTGACATTTTCTCGCGTATCTTAGTGATTTATTGGTTTCCTAAGTACCTACTCGTAACCTACGTATCTCAATAAAATTGCGTTGAAACATTGCTTTGGTAAAAGTATTTATTACATACACCTCGCTAACAACCGGTTTCTGAAAGCCCGATCAAAACTAATCGCATGTCGAGTCACTTGCTATCTCTATCTAATTCGATGTAATAGCTGAAATGCCGAGTGACTTGACATCCGATTAGTTTTGATCGAGATTTGAGACACCGGCCGTATGTTTGTTTGGTTTTAAATAAATATTTCATTTCATTTCAAGTTTAAATGGTTAAGCTTTAGAAGGTAGATAATTATTATTATGTGAAATGGGTCATACAGAAAAACGGTATGAACGCAAGCAGAAACTTTCTTGCCTGTTCTTCTAATCTAGGGTGTGTTGTTTATATAGGCTTATTATATAGTGATTTTATCTTTTTTATGTTGAAATTTGCGAGTGAAATATAAATTAGCTCTTGTCATCGCTTTCATATAAAATAACGGTAGGAGCCAAGCCGTAAGTTTGGTGACTGTTCTTCTAGGCTTGGTCGCGTGGAACTGGCACCTAGAATCACATTTGTTTGTGATTCAAATGAATAAATAATATATAAATTATTTGCCTTTGTCATGAAAAAAGGTATAACAAAGTTTACTATATTAACAAATGCACAACGTTTACATCAAGTTTGTAATACGGTCGCCAACCTATTTACTAATTAACGCTTTGCATGTGCCAAAATTCATTACATAACGCAGACCTTGCCCGATGTCCCCTTGCTAAATCATTATATAATCTACATAGCATCACAGAACATTGTTCTATGATACGCACCATCCATAAACAGGTAGGTATCATAACTAGATTGAATTGGCTACTCGTGACTTGTTGACGTCGCGCCCAATTTGCAACCTGACGCAGAAAGCCATCAAACAACTTCTCGCCAGCATATTTCGAGATCCTGAAGATGTAAAATCACTTCTCCAAGTATTTTATTTAGACGTACGTACACGACACGTACACCTGACTACCACCAGACATTTCCATTCATTTATTAACGAAACATGGGTTACAGAAAGATATTGTATAGGGTCAGCCAAGATCAACATTACAGCATGCTAAATGTAGTTATAAAAAAAACATAGAGATTACAAAGATTAAATTTATCATGATTAACGAAACAGGTGCATCAGGCGAGTGTGAATGAGACTGTTGGGAGGGGAAGACCTAGGCGAACGTATCTCGATCAGAGCAGACGTTCTAGAGAAGGGCCAGGTCAAGAGTACCCTAAACCGACGAGAATGTATGAAGAATGTTATGAGAGTGAATGAAGCGAAAGAGGTATGTAAGGACCGTAGCAAGTGGAAATCCGTGATCTCTGCCTACCCCTATGGGAAACAGGCGTGATTTTATGTATGTATGTAAATTTATCATGTCCAGTGGCGTAGCTAACGTTGTACATAGAGAAAGAATCTGGCCCACACCCCCTCTTTCCACATAGCTTGAACATAAAAAATATTGGCCTTTAAAATAAATTAAAAAAAAAAGTGAGCAGGCTCAAACTTTTCTAGCTTCGGGAGCTGGCTGACCCTCTCTTTCAAAACTTACAGAATAGAATAGAATAGAATAGAATATAAATTTATTTGACAACAAACACACAGAAGTAGCATACAGACAAGTAAGAATATAGGCAGTAGAAATTATTACAAGTAAAGACATAGAAATTGAACACAAAGAAGAAAAAGAACTAGATAAGTAAGATAAATTATACAGATAAAAAATTATTAATCAAAACAGAAAACATTCAACATTGACATAAAACTGAATACCTAAAAAATAAACGGAACCTACTACCTACACTACACACCAAGTAGGTACCAAGGCTTTCCCTGTGCGAGTGTAGTCAAAAGGGTTTAGTCTCAGCTTGATGCCACTCTCCAAATATATAAATACAGGGTCCCCTGAGCTTCGGAGCCCTGGTGGACCGCCTGGATAGCTAAGCCACTGATCATGTCAAATTGATAGATCCTCAATCCTCTTTCCAAGCGATCCTTATGATTGAACTGAATAAAGACCGTTTCGATTGTGATTTCGAAGAATCTTGAGCTGGTGTTTGGAGATCTGAGGGAATATCTAGATATCTACCGCCACGCATCAAGGTAATGAAGCTGTTTCTGTAATCTTTGCATACGTTGATAAACTTGAACCCCCGCCCCGGTTTCTTGTCCTTCAAACAAACCTAGGACTGTTTCAAAGACATGGCGACCTTGGAAAGTTCAGCGCAGACTTTTCAAGGCCAGCAGGGTGATTACGTAACTTTGTTGCAATCAGTTTCTATATGAAACCAATAAGTATATAAAACAATATGAAAGTTTTGCGATTATCCATAAATAGAAACACCAGTTGTAATCTAACTTTGTTAGCAACTGCAGCTGAAATGTAACCGCATAGCCGTCATATTAACTTATTACAAACAGAAACTGATTATAACTTATTGCAACAAAGTAATTTGATCAGCCAGCAGATCACAGGATCACCACTACCATTTCAACATGATAATCTTACTTCCTAACCTATTTATAAATGAGAAAGTTACGGGTTTTGGATGGTTTGCGGATAAGTCACGCCCTAGCCATGAATGATTGGGGTGAAACTGAGAAAAAAACTAAGTTCGTAACTTGGATAAGCATATAGGCAACTTTTTATCCCGGAAAATTACCGGAAACGGGGTAGGAAAAAGAACATTAAATATTAATGTAAGCAATCACTGCTAATACGACGATAAATAATACTAAGCATATGGATGATATATCATGTAGTAACGAAAATAGTGTTAGGTATGAATGTGGATGGATGTAGGCCAAATAATGTAGAGGTAGGTTAAATAAAGGATGGATGGATTGTATGAAAGATGTCATGAGTATGAAAGGAGCGACTACTGAGATGACGGATGACAGAGGAAAGTGGAGAGAAAAGACGTGTTGAGCCGTGTTGAGCCATGAAGTGGTCATGTGCGGTCGGCTAGATAAGGGCAGGAAGATGATGAATGATATTTCGTCTACGGATCACCTTATATCTGATATCGCAAAGAAACACCAAGTAGAGCTTCTGTCCCGTGGAGCGACCTTGAGCATTTTAGTATAAATACAAAAGAATTGACGAAATACTAATAGAACTAACTAGCGCCATTTGGCACAGCTCGCTACACAAACACCTTGTTAAAAATAGCACACAAATAAAATTCACATGACTAACAGTCCCACACAAATTGCGCATCAAGTTTAGATAATTCTATTCTACCTAACAAATATGTGTGTCCCGAATGAAAGCGACTAAACACCTTTAGGTCTCTTGATGGTCTAGTGTAGGGCTGGCGCACCAATGGCACGCGTGCCAATGATGGCACGCGACACAATATTTTGGGCACGCCAGGGATCAAAACGGTTTGCATTTTTAGTTCAAACTATCCGCTACTTAGCTCGCCCCTGCCTAATCAGATCTAAATCCCTCTCTGGGCTGCTGCGGCTCTTGGAATTTTCGTTAAAATTATAATTATAATAATTAATATTATTACATTTTGGTTGAAATTATTTGAGGGCACGTCTATGGCCTCATATATTTTCTTACAAAAATGGCACGTTGATTCAATAAGGTTCGCCACCCCTGGTCTAGTGCAAATGCACGATAGGGCACGTTCTCGCTGGACGTCCTCTATGAGGTAATGCAATTATTATAGGCTTAGGTAACAGTTGAACACTAGGGGCTCTGATTGTACCATAAGTTTTAGTCATAAAAAAATAAGCGAGTAAAATAGTGATTATAACGATATCAGCGGTTCAAAATATAGCTTACTCAAGTGTGTCAAGTAAAATCGTAATTACAAGTGACCTAATTCGATTAAATGTTATTCTGTTCTGAACATTATTGATAAAACAGAATGAGCGACGTAAGATATACTTTTGATTAAATACCATCACTGAAAACCAGGCTTTTTTTAATACATATTGCTGATTGAACAAGCAGATGGCCCACCACAAGTTTAGTGGTAACCATCACCTATATCAAAGCATTGCCTAGTAAGTCACGCACTGTATGAACGAGCCCTACGATGCACTGTCCTGCGTCCATGAACTTGATGAGGCATACAGATGTAAAGCCTCATATGCCTGTAATTTCTACCTAACTATTTTCAGACATGCAACAGATGGAACAGAAAATAATTTTCCCCTCAGGTCGTTCACCTAAGAATCCACATTCAGTATGTACGAAGTACGTCATACAATCAATGTACCCGGAACATTGTGTAAAGCCATTGCCTTCGTGGTATGCTAATCAAAGTTATGTGACGTCGCCAAACTGACAATTTACCATCAGTCTTGTAATCTTAGACTAAGTACCTCCATGCTTGTAATAGTGGCTCAAGTGGCGCCAGTGACTTCTTCATCTAGTCATGTCAAAGTAAAAGTGTGAAAGAATTTTAAGTGCGCCTCAAGAGGCTCCATTCGAGCAATTGACACATATTATAGAACATTTTAGGTTCTACGTTTATACAATTAGCTTTTGGAACAATCTGATGGCCCACCTGATATTAAGTGTACGGTATAGGTTAGCGTGGTATGGGCATGTTATAATAAGGGAAGAATGCCATGTAACGAAAAGAGTGTGAGTAAGAATATGGATGGATATAGGAGTAGAGGTAGGCCAAAGAAAAGATGGACGGTGAGAAAGATGACATGGGTAAGAAATGAGTAACTACTGAGATGACGGACGATAGAGGAAAGTGGAGTGAAAGAACATGTTGTGCCCACATAAAGTGGGATGACGACGGAGGATTCTTTTGGCGCGATTTAAGTATAATATTATGTAGTTTCGTCTCCAGATTGAATATGAATATAACTCTATTGAAGACTAATTAAAACGAGAGATCAGCGAACTGTAACCTCACAAATACGAAGATCAGATGCATTTTAAACCCAAAATAAACGTGGTACAATGACTGTGATGGCATTGAAATAATCCATTTCGTACGCGACAGACGAAGAATTAATTCAGAAATAGCTTTTTGTAAAATACAATTTGTATTTGGTTATTTCAATGGAACAATTCAATTTAGTTTCGCTCTTGTTTTTTTTCGTGTTTCTTGTTTCGAAATAATGTGGTGATGTCAAACAGGCTTCTTTCGAGCACTTGACACATGTTATAGAGCTTTTTAGGTTCTACGACATGCCGGTCTCCTCACGATGTTTGATAGTCCTGGCACAGGGCACATTTTTTTTTTAAACAACTATCTGATGGAACAGATGGCCCACATGTTAAGTGGTAACCATCACCTATAACAAAGCATTGCCTCGCAAGTCACGCACGATAGGAACGTGCCCTTCGATGCACTGCCCTGCGTCCATCAACTTGAGGCATACAGATGTTAAGCCTCATGTGCCTGTAATTTAGTAACGCTGCTTGGCGACAGAAAAAGGTATGCCTGAAAACTAGTAGGAAAACTTGAATCAAAAGGATATTTTTGCTGAACTGTGTGCAATGTGATTGCACACAACTCGGTTGATTGCGACTTTGATAAGTTCAGTGATTTTATATATTTCAAAATATTGAAATGTGCGAGCGAGAGGTACATTAG
Source organism: Chloroclysta siterata (assembly GCA_932294275.1). Lineage (NCBI taxonomy): Eukaryota > Metazoa > Arthropoda > Insecta > Lepidoptera > Geometridae > Chloroclysta > Chloroclysta siterata. The sequence goes on along the minus strand of OW028596.1, from coordinate 19,439,700 downwards.
CAGTTGTATTCACATTAAAAAGAAAATTTTGTATAATTTCCTTGTGGATAAAAGTTGTTACAGCACAAAGACTTCTTGGCAAGTACAACGCTACCAAAAATAGACACGCATAAAGGCGCCAAACATAATCAGTAGCCCACGACAAAGTAGAAAAAAGATATGTCTACGAATTGACTGATTGCATTAAGGGGTTATCAGTCGGACTGAAGTCTGAGGTAAGATAGGTTATCTTAGATAGGCGCGGAATTTTCGCGGTTCGCCGAAATCTGTTACGAATTTTTGGGTAAAGAAACAAATGCAATTATTTATTTATCTTTGTAGTGAATAAATTGTATGAACAGCGATCATGAATTGGAAAACGAGGCATGATACGATCTCCTACCCGATAGACCGGCATTGTGAGGATCGCGGGAAGTCGGTGGATGGAGAGGGCTCAGAATAGTTTTTCCCGGAGGACATTTTTTATTGTGGGTCTGGTCTATGTACGCCACATAGAAAAGTTGGAAAAAAAATAAGAGATTACCGTATAAGTGGCCTGACATAACGAAAAACTAAAAACAAAACTCAGACTTGGCACTGGTCCTGGAATTGATACCTACTGTTGTCAAAATAAAATTTCACGCATGTCAGTCCGCCATATTTTTAGTGCATTGTGTTGCTCTCCTTGACCAAGAAAATATTGATGGGCAAGAAAACTAAGTAAAAATAAAGCAAATAAGCATGTAAAACAGTTACTATATTGCTAACGATAATTATATATACTGTACACAGACCCGACCCCGGCTCCATATATTGATGAAATAGCTCCTTTATATAGAAGGCATATTTCCAGCAATAGATTTCTTCCATCTGATATGTTTTTTGTTACTTGCTGATATAGAAATAGAAACGAAATAGACGCATACTTAAAGAACTGGTCCACAATGGCCCAAAGTAGAAGCGATTGCGAAGCGAAGCGAGAGAGAAGGAAGAGAGGCCTTAGCCCTGCAGTGGAACACTACAGCCTCCAAATAATAATAATAAAAACTTGCTGATGGAACAATCAGATGGCCCACCAGCAGTGATGTAGCTATCGTAGGCCCAGGTTGTGCAGTGCAGCAGGGCCCCGGAGCTCCAGGCGGCCCTCTAACCTAAGCTTTGAAAAGAGAGGGTCAGCCAGCTTCCGAAGCTAGAAAACCTTGAGCCTGCTCACAAAATTCTTTCTCCCGATACTTTCTTTATGCACCGGGGCCTTGGTCCACCTAGCTACGCCACTGCCCACCAGATGTTAAGTCTTCTTCTGGTCGTGTCCCTCTCTTTTGAAACAGTGTGGTGGAAGGATTTCACGTGCGCCTCAAAGAGGTCCCTTTCGAGCACTTGACACATGTTTTAGAACTGTTTAGGTTCTACGACATGATGTTAAGTGGTAACCATCATCTACAACAAAGCATTGCCTCGTAGTCACACGTGTCAAGTGCTAGAAAGAAGCCTCCTCGAGGCGCACTTAAAATCCTTTCACCACACTGTTTCGGAACTAGTGACACGATAAGAAGACATACTTGTGTTGAAGCAGTTGTAAAACTATTAAGATAAGTACCTACCTATATTCAAATAGAATGAGACATGTAATACAGGAATATCGTCAGAATGGATCAATTTGATTTGTAAAGTGCGTAGTACGATTCTACGCATAAGTTATTGATAGATTGTTTGTAAAGTCTTTGAGACGCAAAAAAACATGTTATATAGGCTTCTACTTATTACATTTTTTGATAGGAAAACTTGTATGTTTCATAATAATATTTTGTCTAAACCTTTGTAATGTTACTGTAAACTTTGTAATGGAAAACATCGCGAGGAAACCGGCATGTCGTAGAACCTAAAAAGTTCTATAACATGTGCCAAATGCTCGAACGGAGCCTCTTGAGGCGCACTTATAAGAATAGAAAAAGTAATGTTACTCTGAAACTTTGTTGTTTTTACTTTTTCATAACAACATTCAGCGATTCAATATCTTTAAACATTTAGAAACTTGCTAGCGAGCGGCAGCGGCGAAAGGCTTGCAAACTATCACGTATAGAATACTAACGATAGCTAAAACTGAACAAGTGTAATGTTTAGACATGCCTCTGACTACCGTTTTAGTTGCTCGATGATCTGAGTACGTCATACGAACCTACGGCCTACAGCGCAGAAGGCAGAGCTACTGCCAACTGAGCCGTGAGAGCTGTCAGAGCAGTCGGCCGTCATTTTCTTTGAAGAAAATGGTAATACTGCTATTCGCGTGGACGGAAATTTTGCCGTCCATATGTCTGCGGCAACGCGAGTGGCAACGCGAGTGGACATGGAAGTGGTCTGTTTACATTCTCGCATTTCCCAAGTCCCTGCTCATGTCTCTGCACATTTCCACGGACACGAGCTGAGTGTAAACGGGGTATAACATTTACAGAAAGAGAGACAAAGGCATTTACTTGTACATCGGCAAGGCCATTTCCGTAATACATGGTGCATGGTTTATTTATAGGTACGGAACTCTTCCTATTTCCGGTGTCGCATCTCATTAACTAAATAATGTATTAAACCGTCTGTCTATGATGGTCTCGATATAGAATTTCACAGTTCTCACAGCTCAGTTGGTAGTAGCTCTGCCTTCGGCGCTGAAAGCCGTGGGATCGAGCCCCACCGAGAACAAACAGGGACGACTCAGGATTCTTTGAGGATAGGGGATTACTGCAGGGTGATTACGTAACTTTGTTGCAATCAGTTTCTATATGAAACCAATAAGTATATAAAACAATATGAAAATTTTGCGATAATCCATCAATAGAAACACCAGTTGTAATCTAACTTTGTTAGCAACTGCAGCTAAAATGTAACCGCATAGCCGTCATATTTACTTATTACAAACAGAAACTGATTGCAACAAAGTTACGAAATCAGCCAGCAGAGCTATCTTTAAATATTACATTTGGCGTCCAACATTTTGTTGGTGTTGGTGTTACGTGACAGGTTGCAAGCCCATCGCCGCTGCTAAAATATTAACTGGTTTCTTCACTCATCAGTGATTTTATATCTTCATAAATGTTGTATTGTGCGAGCGAGAAGTTTCTTTACTGTTTTCAACCTGTTAACCAAAGCGATTGCAACTTTCTGGGCAAAGCAAATTTGTCCCCATGTACGTATTTGTAACAGAACCACTGACATGAAAGAAGAAACGCTCTTAACGCCGTAATTTCTTCTTTTATTTATTAACCCGGTTATACTATACGACAGCCTTCACAGCTCAGTTGGTAGTAGCCCTGTCTTCTGTGCCGTAGGCCGTGGGTTCGATCCCCACCGAGAACAAACATTTGTGTGATGACCATAGATGTTTTCTCTGTCTGGGTGTTATTATATAAGTACACTAAGTACATATTTACAAAAAAAAGTATATTATATGTATAATACCAGCTATCTAGTTCCTATATCACAAGCTTTGGCTTAGTTTGGGGCGAGATAGTGCTGTGTGGAAAGTCCACCAATATTATTATAATATTACTATTCATTACTAGCATAGCAACATATTGATAATCTATTCAGCTAGCTATCGTGATGGTTCGAAGTGTCGCTAGTTCGCCTTGAAACTTCCGTCTGACACAAAAACTATGCAATATCTACCTAGACAGTTTAGAATGTGTTGAGTTATAGACGACAATAAGTCCGCTGATTGACAAACCCCGTAAGGGCATCTATAAATCACGTGAGGTGATTTTGGCGATTTTTCGACCCCCTCTCTTCCCTTGGTGAGATTCTGCTTGACCTTCTCTCCCCACCCTAATCTCGCATGAGATTTTTTATGTATTTTTTTTTATACAACAAAGTAGACATGCTTACGGCCCGCCTGATGGGAAGTGGTTACCGTAGCCTATGAACGCCTGCAATACCAGAGGAATCAATAGCGCGTTGCCGACCCTTTAAAAATTTTAAAACGCCCTTTTTGAAGAGCCCCATACTATAGTTTAACGGGAAAACCTCAGCAGGGAGATAATTCCACAGCCTAAGTGTTCGCGGCAGGAAGTTCCTCTGGAACCGAACGGTACGCGACCACCCTGGCTCTAATGTGTGAGGATGGACTCTCTGTAAATACATAGATTTATTATAAAAAAATATTATTTGTTTAATTCTGATACAGCTAGTACAATATACAGGCGCGGATCCAGCCCTCGAAAAATGTGGTCACAGCCACCCGAAAATGTGACTGCGAGTCTGATATAAACTCGCTCATGATCGATATAGTGCATTCTGCATCATTAGACATGTTTACAATATATGATATGACGGTCTGGCCAAAATTTTGTACATTGTAGTTCCACGTGGACAAAGTCGTGGGGCGAACACTGTGTGAGACGTCACACGGCTATTAGGGTTATGGGCATGCCCATCGTGCCCACAACGGTGGATCCGCGCTTGACAACATACAGATGTTAAGCCTCATGTGCCTGTAATTATACCGGCAACCACACCCTTCCAAACCGAAACACAGCAACGCTGCTTGATTGGAAATAGGCATGGCATGCGGCAAGCTTACCGGTAATAGAAAAACAACCTACAGAATAGGTATTAATACTCCTTGGTAATTCAATCTCGTTAGAAAAACGTGCATGAGCACATTGCAGCGACACTTACACTGAAGCCACTCATTTCTATCCTATCCTACTAATAGGTACGTAATAAGTTACGATGTTTGTATGTATGTGGCTGAATCGCGCCATAAGGCGAAGCCAAGAGCTAATGTGACTCTCGCTCGCACGTTTCGACATGTTGAAAGATATATAATCACTAAACTCATTTTCGAAAAATCGCAATCAACTATCTTGTGTGCAATCACATTGCACACAGTTTAGTAAAAATTTCATTTTGATCGATACATGTTTTCCTACTCAAAAGTTAGCTTTACTAGTTTTCGTACATATAAGCAAACTTTTAAGTAGGAAAACTTGTATCGATCAAAATGATTTTTCTACTAAACTGTGTGGAATGTAATTGCACACAAAATGGTTGATTGCGATTTTTCGAAAATGAGTTTAGTGATTTTATATCTTTCAACATGTCGAAACGTGCGAGCGAGAGTCACATTAGCTCTTGTCTTCGCCTTAATGAAATAATAAATACATACACGTGATACTACACCCACCTCCCCCATTGTGATATTTCGTGATTTTTGCTAAACCCCTTCCCCCCCCTTTCAAGTCTCACGTGATTAATGGACGGCCCCTAATAGGTACCTTTAAATGCGAAAGTTATGAAGTTTGTATGTACGTGGTTAAATTGCGCTCAAAACTGAAAAGATTGGGATCAACATAAATGCTATTGGGAACTTGGGATGAATATATAGTTTGTAAATTGGATTTGCATATAGGCTACTTCTGATGCCGATTAATTACCGGGATAAGCACTGGTGGTCTTGTGGTAGCGGCCCCGCCTTCCGATCCTAAGGTCGTGGGTTCAAATCACGCCAAGTCTGAGTTTTGTTTTGCGTAACGTCAGGCCTTTAATCATAATCATTTATTCATAATAATACAAGTCAAAAAAGTTTTGTTAATAAAAATTGTTTAAAAAAGTTTATTGCATATACTCGTGAGTTCTAAGCATGCCTTAAAAAGTTCTAAAATATGTGTCAAGTTATCGAAAAGAGTCTCTTTTAGGCGCATTTAAAACTCCCAGAAGCCGCGGCCGTCATCTGTAGATAATAGTACACAGGCGGGTTCCACAAACTGATAGTAGAAGTTTTCTAGACCTCGACAGCCTTCACAGCTCAGTTGGTAGTAGCTCTGCCTTCTGCGCCGTGGGTTCTATCCCCACCGAGAACAAACATTTGTGTGATACACATAGATGTTTGTTCTCTGTCTGGGTGTTATTATATATCCATATTAGAAGCTTTGGCTTAGTTTGGCGCTATATAGTGCTGTGTGGAAAGTCCACCAATATTTATGTATTTATTTCTTATTACCTACTGCGGATAAAAAGATTTTGAGAATCCAATGTAAGATGAGTTTTAATTTATTTATTTACAATGGTTCGCAGATACCTCAACTGTTTCATGTGTACATTAAATTGTAAATGCTTGTAATAATTGTAATAAATTATACTTTCTCATTTATTTATACCATAGACTAGTGTAATGGACTATGGCCAAGTTATTTGTATCTCTATCATTATTTTAACTGGCTATCGCCTGTCCACTCATAAAGTCCGTCTATGATTGATCTAAATTGTTTGTTATGCTGGCATAATGCCTGCAGATTTTTTTCATCGAGACAAAAACAGTGTTATGAGTGTTATAGTTTAAAACATTTCAAGGGTAGGTTTTGTTTTTAATGATAAAAAAGATGACATGTGCAAATAGCTGTTTTATTTTTTTATATAACTGGCTGATGGAACAAGCAGATGGCCACCTGATGTTAATTGGTAACCATCACATACAACAAAGCATTACCCCGTAAGTCACACACAATAAGAATGTGCCCTATGATGCACTGCCCTGCGTCAATTTAGACCACCAGAGGCCTAGATGCAGGAACCAGTCCGTTCACAAAGTGCAAGGTTTATTATAGATTGCTACTTAACATTATTTTGTAATTTATAAGTTACACTAATAATAGGTACCTAGTCAGAATTCTGCCTAGAATATCCAAGAAAGGATTATCAGTATGCCTACCTACTAGATAAGTTCAATTTAATGCTGATATGTATCTGATTAGAGTATAAAGAAATACGATGGAAAGGTAAAGGTGAAATTCTAAGTTTAGGGAAATCACTACATAGTATAGTCACTTTCTCTGTCCCTATATCCCTATGTATGCTTAAATCTTTAAAACTACGCAACGGATTTTGATGCGTTTTTTTTTATAGAAAGAGTGATTCAAGAGGAAGTTTTATATGCATAATACAAGCATAATCTCTCAGGGATAACCCACAATAACCGTGCGAAACCGGGGCGGGTCGCTAGTTTCTTATAAGATTGTCAACTGTTTTGAATCTATTAAAATAATGCGTTACTAAGCAATCAGTCAATGCGGTAAAGTAATGAGTAACTTAAATTATAAAGGTATTTAGGTATTACCTGTACGGAAAATTTATCTATACCTTTCAAAGAGAGTAAAATAAGCTTACCTGCGAATATGTGAGCCTCAAAGCGTACTGGGCAATTTGTGTCGTTCTCATTATGTCCAAACTTGTGTGTGGTGCTGCAACAACAAACAACACATTTAAAATCCACGAAAATGCATCCGAAAATTTAACTAGTCGCACTTTACATAACCTATGTCAAAATTAAAAATTTTCTCTTTTTTCTGTATGTCACACACGAAATTTTTGACAAGGGATAAGTCAGTTGACAAATGGGGTTTATTTTTATTATTTTCAACCGGCTCGTAACATTTAGATAAGTTAAATCTTAATTTTATAGAGATACGTACATGCACTCACTGTCTTTTGTGAAGTGAAAGAAATCACAGAGTACTTTGTTATAAATGAAATAGAGGTACAACTCAGCTACAAAATCGGGTAATACAAAGTGTCGCCCTCTGGTCGAAGGTTTTGGAACTAATGCCAACACAGTATGTACGTAGGTAGGTATCTATAGCTCGCTGTGGTTGCTAGCTAGCTAGCTATACATTTATCTCTACCTATCTACCGTTTTCTATAATGTTATTATTTTTAAATACAATAAAACAATGTTTATTTACATACTATGTGTTATTATTTATTTTTTCTTTAAAAAACCTTTCAGACATGTTTTTTGCTCATTATTTGATGTTTTTGGATTCATAAATTTCATGTTTTTCATGAGATGCTTGGATTCCATCCATGTTTTGTGGTGTATGGAATGGAAATAGGCGTCACAGGTCCTAGAAGAGGCTTGCCATGCTCCTTTCTATTGCATAAGCTTGCATTCATGGAATCAAAAAGTTGGTCGAGAAACATATATGTATATCATATCAGCTGTATTTTTGCCTTATTCCGGAAGAATGCCTTCATCTGAAAAAAAATTATCTTTTATTAGTACCTATTTTAATCTAATCGGGCAAAACAAAGAGGTGAGAACAGCATGGCAATATAGATAGGTATTACTAATGTTCAGTTTTTATTATTATTTATCACGCAAAAATAAATATTTAAAATAAGATCTTCCCTGCTTGTTCCATCATCACATAGAACAAAAAATAATATTATTTAATATGCTTAGTTTTATGATTTTTTACTGACCTGGTATTTTTCTCATGGGTACAGCTTCTCTAAAACGATTAATCCAGCATGAACACTTTTCTTCAAAGTGTGCATCACATACACGGCGATATTTAAAAATATGGCCATCGTTTAGCTGCAAAATATTGCCACCAATAGATTTTTGTCCTTAGCTGGAATAAGGAAATTGTGCAAATTCGTCTTGGTGTCTGAAAAAATAACAGATAGGATACAGAAAAGTTATAAGTTTAAACATACAATAAATTTATATGAAGCATGATGTGCATGTTGCTAATTATTTCCAATTATATTTTTATCGTTCTATTTTGCTAGAGAAAATAGTTAAACAAAACAGTTGATTTAGTGGAACTGAGACTATTACCTCTTATCTGTGCTATTACACAATGTATTATCCAACTCAGTAGAAGGAAACGAAATTTTACCCCTATATTACTTGTAGGTACTTAAGTATGTACTAAATATGATGTACGGCTACTTGGGAAGATATCTGTACCTAACTACCTACCTAGCCTAGTATTTAGGGAGGTAAATAGGTTATCTAGATTATAGGCTGAAGACTCAACTCGTAATTGGAAAGATTACAGAAGAATTGATGTTATTAACATTAACACTGCCATTTCGGTATCATGGTGAGGTTTGAGCTGCGATTCGGCTCGTGAAACACACGTAATCAAGTTTTTTTGAATGATGAACTCCATGGCTGACTCTAACGGTTAAAACACTTACCTAAGCTATATAAACATCCGGGGACACAGCACTTTCTATTAGACTTTTGTTCAAAACCAGGAACAAAGTAAAACGGGAATTTTCAAAGTAGGTATAAACACTGTGAACAACGGTAATAACAAAAACTGCCATGTTGGATTAGCAGTTTTCTTTAAATCTTGCGGTAGGATATACTTGCGGTGGATACTAGTCTTTTTGCCACGAGATGTTCAGAATTTTTAATACTGCCATCTATGCAAAGGTTTAGGAGTTACTTCACATTTTAGTGACGTAAGCGGTTACCCGTTTGACACTACTATGATTGTCAACCCTGAAAGAAATCTTCGAGAATTTCTAAATGTCAACTGCCCTGACAGCTGTCATTGTTTTACCATGTTGGTTAGAAATAATATTTCCAACAGTAAATTGAAAATAGTACGGTACCTATACTTACTGTTTTCAGTATTTTTTGGTAGTATGTGGACTAAAGTGGAGTATCATTATTTCTGGTTATTCTACCAAAATTCTAAAAAAATGTTTACGCAATTTTGTAAAAGATGACATGGGTAAGAAATAAGTGACTACTGAGTTAACGGATGTTAAAGGAAAGTGGAAAAAAACCTGTTGTGCTGACCCCACATATGGTGGGATAAGGGCAGGAAGATGACAATGACATTTTGCACAAGTAGTCGCACCATCTGCGTAGGTGTACGATTTTCTAAATTGGTAGATATTAATTAAGGTTCCGACAAAAATATATATCATTCTGTCGAGGATTTCATAAGCTGGCAGCATCAAACAGGCATACCAACATAACTGCATCAATTAGGTTTTTTATAGTGCCATTTTTTAATATATATAATAATTTGCTCGAAAAACAACCCTATTGGTTTTTAAGAGTTAATAATAGATGGAGCTATTTTCAAATTGTTTTATGCTTATGCTTCCACTCATTCATAGATGGCGCTGGTCCATTTACTTGTAAAGAGATAATTTTGTTCACATTCTTTGAAGCTACAAAGATTTGCTGACTTTCGTCTAGTTTAGAGAAACAGTAACTAGGTTGTTCAATCAATCTTTTTTGTACTACAGTTTACAGTAAATAATTTCTGATTTCTGATTTCAATAATAAAGTTTCCGAAATATATTACTTGCTCATAGTGTGTTCCAAATAAATTACGCAATCACCGAAATACGTTTATTTCTTAGATGAAAGTAGGTATGTTCAATCTCTTTACAAATCTCTGAGCATACAAGCCGTTAGTTTGCTAACTTCCCTTATCTGAATGCGTAGAGATATTAACTGATACATAATGGGGACACAAGATTGATGCTGATATACCTGCAAATTTAAAATTAGCTAGTTTCATATCCAATGGTATGACATTTGGTGTTGCTTACTGTAGACTCAGTTGTAAGTATCAAGTAAGTAAGTAAGTAAGTTTGTGCATTACAGCCTGCAATACACTTATTTTATTTTAGGCTGATGGCCCACCTGATGTTAAGTGGTAGTGTGGTTGCACATTACTTATCATCTGTATACCTCAAGTTGATGGACGCAGGGCAGTGCATCGTAGGGCATCCCACGTGCGTGACTTACGAGGCAATGCTTTGTTATAGGTGACGTGACGGCACAGATAAGAGAATACGTGACGGTTACCACTTAACATCAGTTGGGCCATCTACTTGCTCCATCAGCTAGCAGTATCAAAAATAAAAATTAAAGTGCGAGCGAATGTTTATTTATTTATAATTTATTGCACAAAACACAAAGTTAAAGCACAAAAGGAGGGCTTAATGCACAAGCATTTTCTACCAGCCCCCCTAAGGTATATAAAGCAAGATTGACGTGCGACAAATATTAAGCTAACATTATCTAAATAACTAAATAAAATAGATATCTATATAATAATCCTATTAATAATATAAACGCGAAAGTTTGTAAGTATGGATGGATGGATGGATGGATGTTTGTCACTCTTTCACGTAAAAACTACTGAATGGATTTTAATGAAACTTTACAATAATATGGATTATACATCAGAATAACACATAGGCTACAATTTATAAAGATATTGTGTGAATTGTCCAAAATATGACAATAAGTGTCAAGTAAGTAGGAAAAAATCTGCGAGCTAGTCTGGCGTGCGCTGCCAAAACCGCTAGAGTTACACATGTGTACTACGCCACGCTAATATAAGCTACTCGAAATACTAATCCTGCGCAGACGAAGTCGCGGGCACCAGCTAGTAAATCATAAAAAAAAATGTGAGCAGGCTAAAGTTTTTCTAGCTTCGGGAGCTGGCTGACCCTCTTTTTTTAAAGCTTAGGTTAGAGGGCCCCCTGAGCTCCGGGGCCCTGGTGCACTGCCACCTGGGCCTACGATAGCTACGCCACTGCTTAGGTCCTATGTTTAGCTGGTGAAAATAACAGCAATGATGTACAATTTTACACATTAATTTCCGTAAACATAACGGACTTACGAATTATGTTCGAAAGGAGTTTGGCTTTGTGGCTTTGTTAACATGTAAATCAGCTATGAAACTTAAAGTCCCATTCCCAACGTACTTTTCACTAGTTTCTTTCGAAACAGTGTGGTGAAAGGATTATAAGTGCACCTCAATGAGGCTCCTTTCGAGCACTTGACACGTTTTAGAACTACAGGGAAACCGGGAAAAGTTATGTCAGCCAAGTAAATGAAATTACGTATTTTGCTGTTATAATTGAAGTTGGTTTTTATTTATGAATTTATTTATGTTTGAAATAAATGAAGAAAAGTTATTCTTTTTTCAAAGTGAAAATTCATTTATCATTTCAATCACATGGATCACTTTGAAACGTTTTGAAGATAGTTAAATCTATCACCTATTCCACTACGCCTCCATTAAGTTAAGAGTAGTACAGCTCTTTGTGTGTGGCTCGTCCGGAGAAGTACCTACTACCACCACGCCTTTTTCTGCCGCCAAGCAGCAACGCTGTGTTTCGGTTAGAAGAATGTGGTTGCCGGTGTAATAACAGGCACATGAGGCTTAACATCTGTATGCCTCAAGTTGATGGACGCAGGGCAGTGCGTCGTAGGCCACGTTCCTATCGTGGGTGACTTACGAGGCAATGCTTTGTTATAGGTGACAAGATGGTGCCCGCGACTTCGTCTGCGCTGGAATAGTTACATAATATCTATATAAATTGTAGCCTATTTGTTATTCTTATGTATAAGCTATATTATTTTAAAGTTTCATTAAAATCCATTCAGTAGTTTTTACGTGAAAGAGTAACAAACATCCATCCATCCATACTTACAAACTTTTACGTTTATAATATTAGTAGGATGGTTACCACACCAGGTGGGCCATCTGCTTGTTCCATCAGCTAGTTGTATTAAAATAAGCTAGTAAACTAACAGTTACCGCCACATGTGAGGGGAGCTTTACCTATAGCTTTAAAAGTAAATTACCTACTTGAGTTCCGAGCCCTAACTTACCGTGAAATAATGAAATCTGAAAGTAATGTTTCAACTTTCCGAGCACGGAATAAGTATAGGTGTTACCATGCTTAGTCTGACTTAATTTTAGAAAACAGTTACTTGTTGCCGTACGCGTCATCGCTCGCATGTTATCAACTTACCCCCTAATTCTAATTTCAAAATTCAAATTCATGGTGGGGGAATGAGATCTGCACTGACGTCCCCCAGTGGGGTGTATTGTGCATTATCCCCCTGCTAACCTCACCCCAGCCAGCCCAGCTCCTTAAAGGAGTCCGGTTATTGTACGACATGATAATGTACAGCACGATAATGTACAACATGATATTTGGAATCAACTTTGGTACTTTTTTGGATTCGTTTTATCTGGGTGTACATTATCGGGGTGTGCATTATCTGGATGTGCAATATTGTCACGTGTAGTTAATGTGCAGCCAGTTAATACACAGCATGATAATGTACAGCACGTTAATGTACAGCATGATAATTAGAAGCCACTTTGGTACCTAAAAAATAATTTCTGGCACTTCGGCGGCCGCTGCCGCGGCCAATTTATATGTTTCAACATAACCTAACCAATCCGACTCAACGGTACTAAAGTGGCTTCCAATTATCATGCTGTACATTATCTGAGTGTACATTATTGACACGTGACGATATTGCACAGCATGTTATTGTACGGGATGATAATGTACACCCAATAATTCAAACCAATGGACACGGATTATCTGGGTGTGCATTATCGTGCTGTGCAATATCATGCTGTACATTATTTGGCCGTACATTATTGGCTACCCCTGAAAGGAGCAGGACTTCGGGTTGGTGGCAGCAATGTTCCAGCATCCCCGATGATGGCGTGGATGCAGGGGAGCAAGACTCGATCAGCTCTAGCAGCCCCGTTTTGGATCTGGCTTCGTTTGTTGCAGAGCAATGCAGTACTACATGCTCTACTGTTTCTTTTTCCCGTAGACAGCCGCGACAAAGGTCAACTTACCCCCTGATGGGAAGAGGTTACCTATTGACGCGTATTGACTCTTGAAGCACCAGAGGCATTAACGCCCCTTTGAATATTTTAAAACTACCCTTTTGAATAACCTCATTATTATTATTAAAATATTGCCATAAAACTGTAAGATTTTCGTTCGCTTTGCTCAATAAATTAACACGGGCGGGACTATTGTCTTCGCCAGGGCTTCCCAAACTGTGCGTCGCGACGCCCCTGGTGCGTCGCAGTATTATCCGGGGGGCGTCGCGTCGTAACAACCGTCATTCAGGCCAGATTTTTTACAGGCAACCCTATATCATCGTATTCGCAATTAAATAGCGCTTATTTTGATATAAGATTTATTTATTAAACAAATAGGTGAAAATAACTATTATCGATTTACCTGTTTATACCTGCCAACCCAGTAGTTACGCCAGGAAAAAATAAACAACCCAACGTTTGTATATTCTATAGGCTTCATACTTTAGGTTGGTATTAAATTTATTCGTTAAACTCATGAGTGCAATATTGAATAAAAAGTCATTTTTGAATTTTTAATTAATCATAGTCTGGCCAGGAATTTTTTAGACAACCCACTCAAGATATATTTTGTAATATATTAAATTTGATATCAAATACTTTTCATCCATTAAACAGATGGGCGAAGGTCGCTTCTAGGTCGGATCTTAGACTATAAGGCGATTGCAACTCTTTTGGACAACTAACGAGAGTTGCAATAATAAATATAAAAGCAGTAACTCGACTCGGTCGCATCAACACAGAATGTATGGATCGCCTTACGACGACGCGACGCCGTCCCTGGGATAATGCGTCGCGACGCACAGTTTGGGGAACCCTGGCGTAAACAATAGTCCCGCCCGTGCTAACTTTTGGCCAGAGGGGCGACGCAAAAAAAAACAAGGCTCAAGGCGTTTCAGTATAAATAAGTTTGGGAATCCCTGGCTACGCCGTAAGCATCTGTAGCTACAAAGGTAAGGTGTGGTACAGTTTTCGAGTTCTCTAAAACTATTTTAACCCGTTCACAAAATACATACTCTCCGCTTATCAAAGAAATGAAGCTACCTTTACTTGCTCCGTGTAACTATGGCTCATTTTGCTCTGACAACGATAAGAATTTCACGTCTCTACCACATATGACGTAACAGGTACCACCTGTATAAAACACACAACTATTACACCCAGGCGCCATTTTCATACAATACTACCGCCATCGCAGTAGGTTTAGGAACTTTTTAAATCTATTTTCATAAAACTACAACGTCATTTACTGTAAATTCGTTTAAAATTACGCATTTAATTAATTAGTCATGTTTTACAAACCAATTAGTTTATTTTTTAAGTTTTTTATAAAGTGATAAAGAAAATTTGTGATGAAAATTGTCAATGAATTTAAAATCGACGAAATTGATACTACAATACTACTATGTTTCAAAAAACGTGGATAAAATGATAGTATGTATAACTACTAAAAAAATAAGATTATTTTAAATTGTGTTATTGGTCACATGATGATAAGAAGGCTAAAGTAGGTAATAATGAATTTGACTCGAGATTAACATGTGATTCAAGATGGCCGATGTTTTCAACTGGATTTTCAGCGGTAAGAATATTCATTAGCCTTTATTTTTGATTGAAAGTGAGTTACTCGAAAAACGAATGAACTTTTACTACTTAACTTACCTTTTTTTTAATAAAGACATATTTCTTGGGTCCATCTACGTATGTATTAATAGTTTAATAATAAATTATCAGTACCTAGATTGGTACCTACTACTATGCGAAATAAATTCAAGTCATCATACAGAAACTTAAATATTGTTCTAGAGTTTCGTAAAACATCTTCAAAGCACCTTGAGATGTAGGTTATTAGATGTAGGTAAATACCAAACGATCTATCATGCCTGGAAATTACAACCTAGCCTATTATTTTTCATAGAACGAACTACTACAAAACATACCTAAGTGAACTCCTTGGCTTGAACTAAAGCCTAACAGCAAAATCTCCTTGCTGTAATACTTTTTACGACTAACTCAGTTCATAACTTATTTCCCATGTTCGTTAATCTACAACTCCTTACGGGTCACATTACAAATAAAACCATATCTAAGATAGCTTGAGCACTTAACTTTATATTGATAGCTTATCAAATTTATACTTATGCTCGTGTGTTATAGGTTTACTCAGTTCAATGTGAAATTAACTTCTACGATTTAAATCCCCATAGCCATAGGGAAGTACTACCACCACGCCTTTTTCTGCCGCCAAACAGCGTTGCTGTGTTTCGGTTTGAAGAGTGTGGTTGCCGGTGTAATTACAGGCACATGAGGCTTAACATCTGTATGCCTCAAGTTGATGGACGCAGGGCAGTGCATCGTGTGGCGCGTTCCTATCGTGCGTGACGTACGAGGCAATGCTTTGTTATAGGTGATGGTTACCACTTAACGTCAGGTGAGCCATCTGCTTGTACCATGAGCAAATTGAATAAAAAATAACATAACTTTTCTCGGAGCAGACGACTGATCGTCTAAGGCAATAGAGGTGAAACTGGAGGTACCACCATAGTCGCAGAAAAAGTGCTTGGTTTCTGCTGATCTTGAGTCTGACACTCTCCAATTTCTCCTGCCATTTTCCCAGCCTGCTCTTGACCTCAAGCACACCTTCACCAACAAATCAATGTCGTCTGCGAACAGCATGCACCAGGGTGCTTCTTCCTGTATGTCCGATGTCAGTGCATCCATAATCGGGAGAAACGAGGAGAAATAAGGCCAATGAAAACATCAAAACAGAAAAATATGCAATTTCATTTACTTGGATGACATAATTTTTTCCTGCTATTTTGATTTAAAAGCTACGATTACGATGAATTTTCTATGGGACCAATCTGAAAGTACCTATACCTCATGATCTTCCTGCCCATAACCCACGCTGCATGTGGTCGGCACAACAGGTTTTCTTCTTCCACTCTCCTCTATCATTCGTCATCTCGGTGCTCACTCCTTTCTTACTCATGTCATCTTTCACAAAGTCCATCAATCTTTTCTTTGGCCTACCTCTCTTTCTAAAACCATCCACATCCATACCTAACACTCTTCTCGTAATATGATTTTCTTCCCTCCTCATGACATGCCCATACCTATAGCATACCTAACTTCAGAAACTAAAGATTTTTACAAATCACTACATAGTATAAAACAAAGTCGCTTTCTCTGTCCCTATATCCCTATGTATGCTTAAATCTTTAAAACTACGCAACGGATTTTGATGCGGTTTTTTTTATAGAAAGAGTGATTCAAGAGGAAGGTTTATATGCATAATACAAGCATAATCTCTTAGGGATAACCCACAATAACCGTGCGAAGCCGGGGCGGGTCGCTAGTGAATTTATAAATGACGCAATTATGCGGTAACAAACATAAAAAAACCACCTCCTTTTTCTGAAGTTAAAAATAAGGTTACTATGCCTATACCTATTCTCATTCCAAACAATACATTAGGAGTACCTTCCAATACATAACCTAGATTCTATTGTTTTTCAGCTCGTGACTACTCAATCTTTATGTTACTACTCACCTTCAATTTGTATAACCATTTCAATATGTCACCTATTTTGTAACAAATACGTAAGTAACTGACGCGTAGGTCGTAATTTGTAAAGTACATAGATTTGCGCGTATCTTAGGTACTCATGTAGTCTTCTGAGCTCAGACTAAATAATTATTTTCTAAGTCAAAATGAAATTTATTCAATAAAATCGCAAGGATCACTTTGAAACGTCTTAAAGCTAGGTGACTCTAGGTGCCAGTTCCACGCGACCAAAGCTTAGAAGAACAGCCAACAAACTTACGGCTTGGTCCTACCGTTCTTTTGTATGATCCTTGTTACAATGTAATATAATACAAAGAACATCTACTTATGAACACCGATGGAGTGACCCCGTCTTCCGATCGTAAGGTCTTATGTTCGAATCCGGTCGAGCACCAATGGATTTTTCCTATATAAAAAATTATGTGCGCAATGCCAGTGCTCTTAAACGGTGAAGGAAAACATCGTGAAGAAACCAGTTTATTCTAACAGCGGCGATGGGCTTGCAACCTGTCACGTATGGAATACCAACTACAGCATAATGTGGTTATGTGCCAAAAGTAATGTTTGGACGTACCTCTGACTACCTCCCGTAGACGTTCTCAAAGAATCTGTAGTTAGTAATAGGTACTAAGAGGTCTGAGGGAATATCTACCGTGCCTGGGGGTCAAAGTCGTGAAGCTGTTTAGTTACTTAAGACTTGTACGGGATACTAAACACTGCAAAATAATTACTTAGATGTCCATATTTTAAATTGATATAATTAATTAACAAGTCGTGTGGTCTACGCCAATAAAAATGTGGTTACATGCCAAATGTACGTAATACTTGAACGTACCTCTGACTACCCCCCTTAGACATCCTCAATAACGATTCACAAATATTTCCTCAAAGTATTTTTCATTATCTCATACTCGGAAAGTAGGTCTGAAGTTGCCTGAGGAGCGGGTTGGAAGTTATACATTTCAGCACTTGGGAGCTTGGACGCTTAGGAGAATTGTTTACAACTGACAGCAGTCAAATTATAAAAAAAAACTAGTTCTATTTTCACAATTTCCTAGGAAAATAAACCTCTTTGGTTTACGAATGTCAACAGTATGACTGTTGACCTTCTGTTGACATTCGTAAACTACGGAGGTTTATTACCAAAGAGGTACTTATTCAGCCAAGTTAGTGAAAACTGTAATGGATAGTTTAAATAGGTTTATAATTATATTATTCTCATAATAAAACATGCAATTTTAACCTTCTTCGTAAAAATAAGTAGCTACTTATCCATAACATCAAATGGCATCGAACATAAAAACTATTTGGTACCATGGATTGGATTTACCTACGTGTTTTTATTTTTACTTTCCTTGTATTCGTAATGAAAAGCACAGTGTTTACCTCGGGTTAAAGACTTATTTAGTCCCTCGAACCCCGTCTCGGGACTACATAAGTTACTTTCACCCCTAGGGTAACAATGTACTTTTTTTTCTTTCTTTAAACATTTGTTTAATTGTTTACTTTCCTTCGAATCGAACTCACATCCATCTGATAAATAGCGAGGTTAATAAACATACAGTAAAATGTGTTTAATGCGTTCATAAACCTTTTATTTGTACTTATTCATACCAACATTCCCAGACTTAGTAAATAGCATATAACAATTATGAAAATGTTTCGTCTGTATACAAAACTACATACACCCATATTTGATCAGCTGATTATTCCCTGCTCTGGAAAAATAACCTTTAAACTCTAAATAGTACGGTTTCATTTCGTTGAATGTTTCTGTCGGTATTTTTTGGATTCATTATCATACCAGCCTATTTGATTCAGTATTTTTGGAGCTGTGCTGATGTGGTTGAGTACATAGTGTAAAATCCCATACTTATTAAATTAATAACCCTGGCTTACTGATACACCAAGCCGGCCTCCTGTGTGACTTGTTCGCGTCCTATAGTTCACCATCCGTGTCTCTCGGTTTTCCCGCCTAACCCTGTCGCCGTCCCGCCAAGTCCTGTGGCTGACATTGACAGGTTAGGAGCTTGACACTGACAGTTAACTAACCGCTTGTGTACATGAGATAGGGTAATATATCTACTAGGTAGATACAAACACTACACGCATAGATTGTTGGTTCGAATTTAGTCACAGGTTTGAATAATTAAGTTTTATGCAAAAAAAAACGAAAAATACACTGAAAAACATAAAACAAAACTTTTGCTGTCGGAAACCGCGAACCAAAATGTCATCTGTGTCATCTGTGGTTTTTGTTGATTTTTTTTAAAAGCACTAAATCAATTTCGTTAATATTGATATGGTATAAATTTATACACTTCTAAGGTATGACCTACCAAACAAAATAAAACCGTCCAAGTGCGAGTCGGACTCGCGCACAGGTTCCGTACATCCGTATTATCTATAAAAACGGCAAAAAAAAACATGTCTGTTGTATGGGAATTATTTTACCCTTATATATTTGTTTTATTTAAATTTAATTATTTATTTTTAAAGGGAATATAATAACTAAATATTCTGTGAATATTTCGTTCGTTTGATTATGTTAGTGGTTTCGGCAGTTTTTTTAGTCGAACTACTGTCTATCTTTCTTCTGTGCCCCAGTTCGTCAGAACGCAGGTAGCGCTATTCTTTTGATACGTAAATGTGTATTCTCTACAAATTGTCGTTGCCTTCATTTACATTGGTTTTGTCTATGCATGTAAAGTCTTGCCTATTGTTTCCCTCGCCTTCATAGCTGAGATGAGTTGGAATATGTAATGAAGCGACCCATTTTGAAATGAGTTTTTAAGAATGTCGTTTGAAACTTTACAAACCTATTAATTTGTGACCTTCTGTACCATAGGTTTGATTTTATGAGCGAGACAAATATCTCATCATTTATTTATTGTTTCATATTGGATTAGTTTGTTTTTATTTTTGAAGGGAACAAAGCGTTATTACAAAAATATCTACACTGATATCTTCACTCGAAACACTACTAATGCTTGGTTTACTTTTATTTTCACTTTACTTGAAAAAATAAATATTACTTATGCATATAAACTTTAAAGATCCATGTGATGCTATATATTTTTTTTAATAATTTTTATTATAATTAAAAGATACCGATTTGATTTGTTTTAATTTGGAATTAGCATTATGCTATTAACTACGAGTAGGTAAGGTCTTAAATATCCATCCGATTAAATAAAGGGTATATAATTAGGAATTTTTGACTGTCCGTATGATAAAACTTAAAGTGGAATTCTTTAAAATCTTCCATTCGTGTCGGACTATGACTAATATTTCTCATAGTCATAAGCGTCGAAACCGCCTCGCTGTCGCTAGCATATAAAATCAAAAGTAACGGGCCGAGTACATCGCCTTGAGCGACTCCCGACAATCAAATTAGTCGACATTCGTGAGAGTGTAGTTCGCAACAGTTTAGAGACAGGACGATAATTGAATTGTGGCGGTCATAACTCTAGGGGCTTGCATACGAGCAATATAAGTTTACAAACGAGATGTCAACTAATTGACTCGTTCATCATGAAATTTCCAAAACTCCAAGGTCTGGAGTTTGACACAGGCAAACTTGCCCTATGTGGTATTACGCTGCGTCCATCACTCTGAGACGTAAAAGGGATATAGGTCTCATGTGCTTTTAATGTCTCCGCAACCTATTTGAACCTAATTTATAGGAAACTTACGTACGTGAAATGATAATAAGATTGGTTCAAAATTGATTTCACGGGTCATAGTTCGTAGAAAGACCACAATGATTTTGTCATTGTTACCCAAAATCTAAGTGACGTCATCTAGCAAATTATTCCTATTACAATCTCAATTATTCCTATTTCAATTTTAGAGTGGTTATCAGAAATTAAAAAGATGGTGACCACTAGTATTGTCTATGCCATTATTTTTTTGAAATGTCGGGCAACTTTGTCAGAAAAGTTTACCGTATACCAAGTTACAGTAAAATTAAAAGTTAAGGTTGCATCGTGAAGACGGCCGATAGTGCCAAGAGCCCGCAGTTACACGTTCAATACACGTTTTCTAATATTTATTTTATACTAGCACCGAAAAACATCGCGGGAAAACTGTGAGTATTCTAGCAGTGGGCGTTCTACGCTTCGTTTTTTGGTTCGTAGTGTTATGACCAGGGGTCGGAATAGGTAGAGTTTTTAAATACCAAATGACGTCAAATACGCTACTTCGAAATCTAAATACGGATATGCCTTTTTTAATCCCCGTGTCGGAAATGATTCGAGTTCGAAATCAATTGTGATAAAAACTGACGTTTCCGATTGGAAACCTTTCCGAATTTTTTAAAATAGCCCTGCTGTACTCGTAACGTGTAACGCTACTTAGTTTATTTTTAACATAGGAAAAAAGAGTTTTAGAAGACAATAATATCAATCTTAACATCAGGTTGGCCATGGCTTGTTCCATCAGCTAGTTGGATATAAAAAAAACTATAAGTTTTAGAAAACAATTTTTATTAATCCCCAATTCCGGGTTTAAAAGGCATATCCATGTTAAGATTGCGTAGGTAATTTTACGTCAATTGGTACTTAAAAACTCTACCTATTCCGACCCCTGGTTATTGATCGAGTGAGCGAAGCGAACGAAGATCTTAGTTTCAACTTGGGCGATTTGGCATTTTATGTATGTATGTATGTATGTATGTATGTATGTATGTATGTATGTTTGTCTGGCGATAACTTTAGAACCGTTGATCCGATCTGCATGAAATTTGATATGTCGATAGCTTGTACTTGAGAAATTTACTGGTAAGTATATGAGTAAAATCGGATGAAGGGTTTTTGAGATATGGGGTTTTTAAGGGGGCAAAAATAAAAAAAGTTACATAAAAAAATAAAGTTACATGTCATATGAAAGGGCTTCGTTTGGACATTCCAGAATAATTTTTACTTTTTTTTTGGGACGCCCGGTTTTTGAGATAAAACAAATAAAGCTAAAATAAGATAACCAGCGATCCAAGAGCTCCCATCTCTAAGAGTTTCGTTGACATCAATGTTTTTCTACTGGTCGACCAGTTCCTTTGCTTTTTCTTATTTTTTTTTCTTGAAATAAATTAAGGAGGTACTCAGTTCTCATAAAATGGTGACGACGACCAGGTCTGATGATAGAGCCAAGGTCTGTTCAACGGAACTCTTCAATAAATAGGCCAATACAGTTGAAACTTGGTTACCATACCAAGTTAGTAGGCGGTAGTCAGAAAAAAGTCCAAAGATAATGTTTGGACTTGCCTCTGACTACTACCTACTCAAAGTTTTGATGCGTTCGTCGGGTCGCATCACGAGATCTCAGTTCGAAGCGAACTACTAGTTAATTAAATTTAACCTTAACAAGTGTGCCTATGTTTGTATGTTGAAAATGTGTAAACAATTGTTGTAACTGTCTGTCTGTTTGTGAATTATTATCGATTGTTCTCGATTGATCGCTTACGTGCAAAGTTTTATGTCTGCTCGTATTTTGTAGATGTTATGATTGCGGTCGTAGAAAAGACGACGTGCCATTTTCAAACTTATGTCTAGCAAAATATGCTTTATCTTCTTTTTTTTTTATTTATTTTAAGGGCTTGTCGTTGGGTAACCACACTGCCCTATAATAAAACATTAAAACAAAAATACATCTCGTATCAAAACTTAATCTTCATAATTAACCCTAATTCCGCCAACCTATATCGGGTCAAGCCAAGATGCTATTAATAATACCAACATTCATACATCGCCTTCCAAAACATCCTTATCTAAATGCATTATTTCGGACACATTCCATTAAAATATGTTATACGTTCATCTTCTTTTTCGCTTATTTAAGGCACCTTCGAGGGAAAATCTTGCCAGTGTCAAGTGAAAAAGATAAAATACTTTTTAGTGAAGTCAGTCCATAGTAAATTCGGCCGTCATTTATTTGGAGAAAGTGGTGGCGGTTAAACCTAAACATTTTCGTTCAAATCAGTATACCTATCACATAATATACTTTCATTCCAACTGTTCACACTTTGTGCCTCAAGTTAGTCATGTTAGTTAAAATACCACCGAAATTACACAACAGAACTTAAAATAACACTAGAAAAACTAATTCATTAAAAAACTATATTGCTTCCTAAAATTAAGAATATGTTGATAAGTAAATTTTTAAGAATCCTTAGTCTTTACATTGGAATCTACCATTTTTCAATTAGGTACACGGTTTTGTAAAGACATTTTTCACTGGCTATTTCAAACAGCTGTATTTTTTTCGCGTTCACAGTGTTGGTTCTTTAGAAAAAGTTATTCATATTGATGGGTACTTTAGCCCCCTGAAGTTTTAAGTACAAGTATTGGAACAGCTTGTATATCTTAATGCTTATGCGCATAATTTCCTAACTAAGCCTTCGCAAGAAAATACTATAAAGTAGCTATTTTATTTTCGTAAGATGTTAAATACTGGATTATTACCTTTTTCATCTCCCTCTTACTTGATTCCCATAAATACAAAAAGCTGGTGCCGCGACTTCGTCTGCGCAGGATTAGTCACACAATATCTTTATAAATTGTAGCCTATTGGTTATTCTGATGTATCTACACTAATATTATAAAGAGGAAAGCTTTGTATTTTTGTATTTTTGTATGTAACGAATAGGCTCAAAAACTACTGGTCCGATTTCAAAAACTCTTTCACCATTAGAATGGTACATTATCCCTGAGTAACATAGGCTATATTATATTTTCAAAAAAATCAGGGATCCTTACTAAAACTCCAATAATGTAACCCAAGGTGGAAACCAAAAACCTTACATCGCGTGCGCTGCGAAAACTATTGATGATAGAACAAAATAATGTACTACGATTTTGTAGAACACGTCATCATCTACAAAAAATGTCGTGACAGCATATGTCTAACTATTATAGTTATGTCACAATAAGTGTTCTTTTATTATAAAAAAATAATTGAAATGCCGCCGCTAGAAAAGGGTCTTTATTTGTACCTTGGTATTAATCCTTATCCAAAAAAATCTTTTCATAATTAAGACGGTTTCAATACCTATAGATTACTTCTTAAATTTTTCAAATCGGACATTCCATTCAAAAGATATGACGAAATTAAAAACGTTAACGGGTCCACGGGTCACGCTCGGGGTGCGATTTCACTCTCTGGCGTGCAAATGTATGAAATAAGTAGACGCGAGGCTCGAACCCACGGTCTAAGTTTATCCTAAAATGTTCAAAAAATTTATGACCACCCATGCGAAGCTGGGAGAGGCCTCTAGTAAGCTATATTATTGTAAAGTTTCATTAAAATCCATTTAGAAGTTTTTACGTGAAAGAGTAACAAACATCCATCCATCCATACTTACAAACTTTCGCGTTTATAATATTAGTAGGATAGCCTATATACAATAGCCTACGGGTTTGTAGATTTTTAACTAATTTAAACCCCCGTTACGTCCCATTTTGTCAGCCATGCAAACAGATCTTGAACGGCAAGACTCAGTCGGCTCTAATAAGGCGTGCGAGTTCAATTCTCACCTTGTGAAGTGTAGGACGGCGACAAATAGTTCTGTAACATTTAATTTTGTTGTAAACAAGTTGTTTGAACTAGCTTTGGTGTGGTTACACGAGCCGTTACGGTCACCTACGTTCTTAAAGTTCGGTTTAGTCATGGCTGCTTACATGTACTACTTAAACATATTGCAAAAATCTGGCTTGCTGAATGTTTTCCAAATCTTCTTCTTTTTATGACACCAATACACTTTGACATTGGTGTTTAACGTATATTCGTTTTCTGGCATTTTGGGAAGCAACATAGCTTTTTCATTTTAATTGTTTTTCTAGTGTTATTTTGAGTTGTGTTGTGTAATTTCGGTGGTATTTTAACCAACATTACTTGAGGTCTTATTAGCACAAAGTGTAAGCATTTGGAATGAAAGTGTAGGTATTATTTGATATCCTGATTTGACTGAAAATGTTTCGAATGCTTTGAAGAAACCCGCTACCATTTTCTTCAAAACAAATGACGGCTGACTTGACTATGGACTGACTTGACTAAAAAGGTATACAGTCAATATAAATCTCTTAACACTGGCAAGATTGTCTGTCGAATGACAGACAGGAGCCATAAATGGAGAGAAGAAGAAGTTTAACGTATCGCACCGATACCTAATTGTGTTTTTTTTTTATAAATAAATATTGGTGGACTTTCCACACAGCACTATCTAGCCCTAAACTAAGCCAAAGCTTGTAATATGGGAACCAGATAGCTGATATATTCTATAATACATATATTATGATTTTTTTGTAAATACATGCGTATAATATTATTGGTGTAACACTCAGACAGAGAACAAACATCAATGTTCATCACACAAATGTTTGTTCTCGGTGGGAATCGAACCCTACGGTGCAGAAGGCAGAGCTTCTACCAACTGAGCTGTGAAGGCTGTCAAAAGAAGTGTTGTAGTTAGGGATTACGAATTACGACACTAAATTCCAATTCATTTGTGATTAGGCCCTAAATCTTCATTTGATCGACATTTTTTAAGTATCAAGTGTAATAGATTAAATACTTTTTTGTCAAGTCAATCCATAGTAAAGGCAGACGTCAATTGTTTCGAAAAAAAAATTGAGCGTTATTGGGTTGTAAAAAAATTATAGTATTCCATACGGTCATGTGTTCCTGGGCCCATATTTATTCGAAAACAACCTGTTTGCACCTAAAAGATAATTTTGTATTTGTGTTTGCTCAAAGCTGTGCTTCCGGAGTTCAACGTCCGAAGCTCTAGCTCTACTTACTGTTTATTTGTTTAGTTAGACGTACAAAACATGGCATCGAATGCTGTGGCAGAGCGGGAATCGCACGCGGCCTCGCAAAAGGATGTTTTAAAAAAACTTCTCATAATTGACTGCTGCAAAAAAAAAAATTGTTACACAAATATACCAAGTGAGGTGTCATATGAAGGGGTTTGGTTTGTACATCCCAATACCATTTTTATTTTTATTCTAGGACGTATGTGTTATTTTTGAGATACAATTGGTTACCCCAAGTTAGGTAGAGGGTAGTCAGAGGCTAATCGTGTTTGGTATCAATGGAGCGGACATAATTATTTTTACCACTTTTTATTTTATCACTATTATTTGTCATGAGTCTAATATTTTTGTTGTTTTTAGCTAATTTTTATTAAAATGTTGTTAGTTTTCTAGATTGTAACGTATTAGATAAGTATCTGTAAAGTTATAAATAGGTGTTACTAAATAAATAAATAAAAAAAACACAAAATCTCAGATCGGGGCGAACCACTAGTAATATACTGTATGTGCTATAATAATAACAAAAACCCACACCCTTTAAACCCACAGACAGCGTTGCTGCTTGACGGTAGAAATAGTAGGCATGGCGCTGGCGGTAGTACTTCCCCGACTTGACGGTAGTAATAGGCATGGCGGTAGTACTACCCCGAACGAACCACACACAAAGAGAACCTCAGATGAAGACAGAAGAAGCCTATAATCTGTTAATGAAGAGAGCTATCCGTCGACAGTATTGCCATTAAACACTGTCATGGAGTTGCTCTCTTTATGAACGGATGCTGGCTCGACAAACCCTGATGATGAAGAGGATCCGGCAAAGTTAATCAGCTGTCAGCAGCCTTACAATCGTCAAGCAACTTTCGATCACTAAATTCAGCATTTTAAAAGATTAGAATAAAAAAAAAATTGTTCGTACTAAAAGTCTACGTCAATTAAGTTTCAGACAGTAACATTAAAAAGGTTCAACACGTTAGCTTTGATAAAAAAAATAAACTAAAAAAGTTTGGTTAAAATGCTGTTTTTGTAATGTTATTATGCTTTTAGAATGATATATGCCGTTTTTTTCTAATGACATAAATTTTAATTTAACTGTTATTATTTTATTTTTAAAATTATATTATAAATTGTTTGATTTCTATTGTTTATTTAAGTTGCATGTTTGTGAATTTAACATCGCACGCCTGACTCGGCAAAATACATGGATCCTGTAAAACCAACATATATTTCTGTAAATAAATTGATTTAATTTGATTTGTTGGAGCCAGCTTGTGACACAATTTTCAAAATGTCTTCTCATACTTAACTTTATGTATTTATCTGTCATTTAACAAGCGAACGTTATCAGATAGTGTATTATTTGTTACATCTTAACACAGCTCCATATTATGTTTGTACTTTATCTTATTTGTTTAAATTATAAAATTAATTCATGTGGCTTGGTTTTATTTTTTCTCTTATGCAATAGTCCATTTTGTTTTAAAGTTAGGTAAACTTAAGGGCATTAGAATAAGCTCTGAAAAGGTGAAATCTTACCTCATTGAGTATCACGTAAGTATGACACTCCTCTTCACCAAATTTCAAATTTCTGAAGTCTCAAGTGTCATAGGAACAGTGGCGTAGCTATCGTAGGGCCAGGTGGTGCAGTGCACCAGGGTCCCGGACCTCAGGGGACCCTCTAACCTACGGGTTTGAAAAGAGAGGGTCAGCCAGCACCCGAAGCTAGAAAAACTTGAGCCTGCTCACATTTTTTTTGAATTTTTATTTTAAAGGCCAATATAAGTTCAAGCTATGTGGAAAGAGGGGGTGAGGGCCCGATTCTTTCTCTATGCACCGGGGCCTTTGTCCACCTAGCTACGCCACTGACTATGATTAGTTCATTAGGTATAAAGTGTTGTTTTTTTATGTTATATAAATACCTGGTGGAACAAGCAGATCTACTACACTTGATATTTAGTGGCAACCATTACCTCGTAAGTCACGCACGATGGGAACGTACCCTACAATTCAATGCCCTGCGTCCATCAACGTGAGGCATACAGATGTTAAGCCTTATGTACCTGTAATTTCACTGGCAACCACACTCTTCGAACCGAAACACAGCAACGCTCCTTGGCTGCAGAAAAGGGCAAGGTAGTTCTTCCACGGACGAGCTCTTCACAAAGAGCTCTACTACTTGTATTAGAAAGTGTTGACTATCGCAACATCACAGTGTCATACTGTGATTTATGTGCACAATGCCAGTACTCTCAAACGGAAGCTCGAAAGGAGCCTCTTGAGGTGCGCTCAAAATCTTTTCACCACACTGTTTCGAAAGAAACTAGTGACACGACAAGATAAGAGTGTCATACTTACGTATACACTAAACGAGGCTAGAGCACTGGTAGTCCAGAGGAAGCGGCCCCACCTTCCGATCATGGGTTCAAAATCGTTCGTACACCAATGAGTTTCTCCGTTCAATAATTTATGTGCACAGTGCCAGTAGGTACTCTCAAACTGTGAAGGAAAACATTGTGAGGAATCCCGGCATGTCTTAGAGCCTAAAAAGATCTAAATATGTAGCAAGTCCTATAAAGAAGCATCTTTGAGGTGAATTTAAATTCTTTCACCACACTGTTTCGGAAGAAGTCGTTTCTATGTTTCTTTGACACGAAAGAAGAAATAAAAGGTATATCTGCCTCCAATCTGATTCTTACACCATCAAAAAATTAGAACCAGGTTACATACCTACCAAGGTTTTATCATTTGGTACACCTCTTAAATCATGAGCAAACATAATTATGTAGATATCATCTTAAACAGTCTGAGGGGCAAATATGTGCTTATAAAATTCCTTTTCTTATCACTGATAAGACAGCGAGTGATAACGATAAAGGCTTCTTGAAGCCGGTAAGTATACTATGTACTCGTTGAGGAAATGTTTTAGTTATGGCGCACTTCAACATTTTGAAAGATATAATACCGTTTACACTGAGCTCATGCCCGTGGAAATGTGCAGAGACATCGGCAGGGACTTGGGCAGTGCGAGAATGTAAACAGGCCACTTCCATGTCCACTCGGGTTGACGTTCGCGTTTCCCGCGCTCCGGGCTAAATGTGAACACACGTTGCTGGCGACGCTGCCGCGGACATATAGCCGGCCACATTTCCGTCCACGCGAATGGCAACGCGAATGTCTATCACACACGATAGGAACGTGCCCCACGCTGCACTGCCCAGCGTCCATCAGCTTGAGGCATAAATACGGAGATAGATAAGGCTAATGTGCCTGTAATTTCATCCACACCCTTCACAAGTAAAGCTTAACATCTGTAAGCGTCATGTGCCTGCAATTTCACCGGCAACCGCACTCTTCAAACCGAAACACAACAACGCTGCTTGTCGGCAGAAAAAGGCATGATGGTAGTACTTCTCCAGACGAGCCACACACAAAGAGCTCTACTACCAGGTATAAATTTTTTATAAGTTTTTTTTATTTACCCTAGCCTATTTCGTCGCGCTGCTGGGAAAAGGCCTCCCTCAAGAACTTCCAGTTCTCCTATCCCGAGCCTCCTCCTACTATCTACCTTCAAAGGCATCCAGATACTCCCGCCAGCGCTTTCTCAGCCGACCACGAGGTCGCCGTCAGGAACACCTTTCGGAAGAGTAGTAGAGCTCTTTGTGAAGGGCTCGTCCGGGGAAGTACTACCACCACGCCTTTTTCTGCCGCCAAGCAGCAACGCTGTGTTTCGGTTTGAAGAGTGTGGTTGCCGGTGTAATTACAGGCACATGAGGCTTAACATCGGTATGCCTCAAGTTGATGGACGCAGGGCAGTGCTTAGTAGGGAACGTTCCTATCGTGCGTGACTTGCGAGGCAATGCTTTGTTATAGGTGATGGTTACCACTTAACATCAGGTGGGCCATCTGCTTGTTCCATCAGCTAGTTGTATTAAAAAAAAAGGCATCCGGCTAATGTGCCCCGCCCAACCCCATTTGAACCTGTCAGCTTTATCTCCAACAGCGCTTATGCCTGTTAAGGAACTGATGTCACCTCACCTGTCAAGGAACTGTGAACATGCCTAAAGGAAAGGTAGGTATGAGTATAGAGTAAGTCTGAAACGGTTTTCTATGATAAAAACGATATAAATACAGTCACTAATCAACGAAAAGATTATCAGCCGATACTAAAGATAGCTTATAATTACCGATAAGTCGAAATCAGTGTCAGTGCGACAAAATGGCACGACTGTGGGTTTGTTTGTGTTTGTTTCTGTGTTTGTTAGGGGTTGTTAAGTCTGATGTGATCTGTGAGGAGGGGTTTTGCAGAGTAAGTACCGCCCTTAATGATTGACAATAGTTTTTACAGCTTATTTATCCACTTACTATGCTAAAATACTGTGGTAGGGATTTGTCAGTGGATGACAGAGTTTATCGTCATAGTTTTCATTGTTTGGTGAGTAATGAGAGGTGAAATTCTGTGAAATATGTAGTAACAATAGAAACTGTGACTGTACTCAATATTCAATGTAAGTTAGTAATAAGTTCTATAGAATTACGACGTATATTCTGACATCTTGCGCCTCAATCACAAACACTAAATATATGGGGTTTTGGTATCTACTAGCCACAACTAAGTAGTGATATTGAAACACAATCTTTTTGTTTCTTTTTTATGTAAAAGATAGACAAACGGGCTTACGGCCCACCTGATGTCAAAGTCAAAGTCAAAGTCAATAGGTATTTATTCAATAAAATCACAAGGATCACTTTGAAACGTCTTAAAGCTAGGTGACTCTAGGTGCCAGTTCCACGCGACCAAAGCCTAGAAGAACAGGCAACAAACTTACGGCTTGGTTCCTACCGTTCTTTTGTATGATCCTTTTACGATGCCTGATACCTTTATGATGGTTAGCGGTCACCGTCGCCTATAGACAGCAACAACACCAGGGGCGTTGTCGTTGCGTTGCCTACCCTGAAGGACTTTATTAACATTTTTCTTGAAGCTGTTCATGTTGTATCTTGGCGGAAAAACCTGTGATGGTAGCTCATGCCAGAGAAATGATCTTGAAAAACAGTTCTTTATTAGGTACCTACCTATGCTATTTTTCCAACGTTTTCCAACAATTTGGTTCCTCTACATTGTGGTGAAGGAAGGAGCCTTTTTGAGGCACACCTAAAATCCTTATTTTAGGCTCCTTTCGAGCACAGCACACGTGTTTAGGTTTTACAACTTGCCGGTTTCCTCATAAAGTTAGCTATTATAGTCCTCTAAGAGATAAGCTCTAGCTTTTATTTTGCTGAAGTGCATTTCTAATTTTGGATAAAACCCCTAATACTCCATTCCTCTACCCAAAACACTGCCGCTTTTACATCTTGAGTGTAAAAGGTACCTACTTCTTTTTTCTACTTCTTCTGATGGAACAAGCAGTGGACGTATACCTGATGTTAAGTGATAACCATCACCTATAACAAAGCATCAATATGCTCTCGCAAGCCACGAACGATAGGAACGTGCCCTACAATTTTGAATTTTGGTAATAGTAATGCAACAGTGATGGTAGGTGATGGTAGTGTCTGATAGAATTAACAGCTCAGTTGGTAGTAGTTCTGCATTCTGCGCCATAGGCCGTGGGTTCGATCCCCACCGAGAACAAACATTTGTGTGATGAACATAGATGTTTGTTCTCTGTCTGGGTGTTATACAATATTATTAATATGTATTTACAAAATAAAAAGTATCTAAGTATTATATCAGCTATCTGGTTCCCATAGTCTTCTCTTATCTGTGCCATAGTACAAGCTTTGGCTTAGTTCGGGGAGAGAGATTGGGTGCTGTGTGGAATGTCCACCAATTTTAAATATATATATATTATATTGAAGCCACTGCCGCCTGTATTTCAATCCAACTGCACACTAACGAATGCTTCCTATGCAGACCTACGAGTCCGAAGTGGGTTGTTCTTCGCCAGCGGTGGAATGCAGCATCAATAATGCGACGCATAGTGGCCTCCTCCTCTCGTCTCCTACCATCTGCAACTGTTGCGAGTTTTGTCTCCCATTCTACGGTAAGTAATCCTCCTCTCCTAAATGAGGAAGTTTAACGGTTGAACCGAATTGCAGAAAATGCCTTTGCCAAGCAGTACCCCAATACTGAGTATTTTTTTTTAGTATTTCGTGTTATATAAAACTAAAAACAAAATTCAGATTGGGGTACTGGTGATTACTGGACAAAAGACAGTACCTAAGTCAAAGTCAAAGTCAAAAGGTATTTATTCAATCAAATCACAAGGATCACTTTGAAACGTCTTATAGCTAGGTGACTCTAGGTGCCAGTTCCACGCGACCAAAGCCTAGAAGAACAGGCAACAAACTTACGGCTAGGTACTACACAGACATTCATTATTCAATACTTTTTTAATGGACTTCAAACTAGGAGAAGGTATTCGACTGTATGATTTTTATTACTCCGCCAATATTTTTTTTTTCAATACTCTTATCAGACAGAACATGCAGATGGCCCACCTGATTATAAGTGGTAACCATCACCTATAACAAAGCATTACCTCTTAAGTCACGCACGTTAGGAATGTGCCTTACGATACACTGCCCTGCGTCCATCTTGAGGCATACAGATGTAAAGCTTCATGTGGCTGTAATTACACCGGCAACCACACTCTTCAAACCGAAACACAGCGTTGCTGCTTGGTGGCAGAAAAAGGCGTGGTGGTAGTACTTCCCCGGACGAGCCACACACAAAGAGCTGTACTTCTCTTGAATATTCATTGATATTGATGATCAATTTTTGGTTTGGCAGGTCATCACTTCACAGGTGGTCTCAATACCATAGCAAACTTTTTGGTAGAAAAACTTGTTAGGATCAAAATTATATTTTTGTTGAACTGTGTGCAATGTGTGCACACAACTTGGTTGATTGCCATTTTCATTTTTCATATATAAGTTCAGTGATTCAGTGTCAGTAAGTTCAGTGTCAGCCCCTTATAAAACCTTGGGTTTCCAGGTGAAGACTCTCATTGCAGCGTCGGTGGTCCAGGCACGGGCTACACCGTGGGCCGGTGTGGAGACGGCCTGACCTGCGTGCCGGATGATGATGATGAACACAACTATTGCAGGAGAAGTAAGTATGTTACCTCTTCTCTCTTGTCGTGTCACCAGTTTCTTTCGAAACAGCGTGGTGAAAGGATTTTAAGTGCGCCTGAAGAGGCTCCTTTCAAGCACTTGACACATGTTATAGACTTTTTAGGTTCTGTTTCCCTTCATCGTATGAGAGTACTGGCGTGGTCTAGTAGGAAGCCCTTGGCCTTCTGATCATAATATCATAGGCTCGAATCAGGTGATGCAACAATGGATTTTTCTCTTCGTAAAATTTATGTCCGCTGTGGTTAAAATCGCTGAAGGAAAATATCGAGAGGAAACCTGTTAGTATTTTAGAGGTAGAAGGGGCGATGAGCTTGCAACCTTAAGAGCTGATTTCACCATGCTCTGTTAGTTACTAATCAAAGTAATCAAGGATTAACAGGCCGTTAAATCTAACCTTAAATGTCAAACGCGTACATCTTGACATATTTAACGGCCCTTTAATCCTTTGTTAATCTAAAAGCATGGTGAAATCGACCCTAAGTTACGTTAGGATTACCAACAACTGTAAAATGCGCGCGCACGATATGAACGATACGGATTGTAGCCCTGGTAGCCCTACAATGTACTGCTCTGGGTCCGTCAACTTGAGAATGTTAAGCCTCAAGTGCCTGCAATTTCACCGGCAATCACACCTTTCAAACCGAAACACAGCAACGCTGCTTGCGTAGCGGTAGACATATGCATGTTGGTAGTACTTCCCCGGACGAAGCCTTCACAAGAAGCTCTGCTACTCTTACTAACAAGCGGCAGGTATAAAGCCTGACGATATTTTCCTTTGTTTGAGGGCAATGGAGTAAGAAAAGGGATATTTATCAACGTTATATTAATTTTACTAGTGAAGTCAAAGTGCCACAGCGCTCAGGACCTGTTTGACGAGAGGCAGGCCCAGGGAGAGGTTGGAGCGATGGAGATGAGACCGCATTGTGACGGGAAGGGGAACTTTGCTTCCTTTGACTGCGTGCCGGCGCACACGTAAGAACACCTACACTGAAAAAAAAAATCATTAAAAAGAACTGATAAAACGTTCATGTGTACTGCTTTGAACAGTACCAGGGGAGCCTGCCGAGCAAATCAGTAACATTTACTGCTCCTAAAACAGTTAAAGTTCGAGGCAAAATTTTACCGTTATGACAGTAAATTTAAATGTTTTGAGTAGCAAAAATGTGTAAAAAATGTTACTGTTTTATACAGTCAAAAAATTTTACTGTTTTAAACAGTAAAAAAAATTACTGTTTTAAACAGTAAAATAAAGTTACTGTTTTAAACAGTAAAAAATGTTACTGTTTTAAACAGTAATATAATGTTACTGTTTTAAACAGTAAAAAAATGTTACTGTTTAAAACAGTAAAATATTAGTACTGTTTGAAACAGTAAAAAAACTAATGTGCATGCACAGTAGCGGGTACTGAAGTGAGCAGTTACAGGTAATGTCAAGGATAGTACTTTTTAATGCGCAAGAACAGTAGCGGGTACTGTAAGTGCACAGTTACATGTAATGTCAAGAATAGTACTTTTTAATGTGCAAGAACAGTAGCGGGTACTGTAAGTGCACAGTTACATGTAATGTCAAGAATAGTACTTTTTAATGTGCAAGAACAGTAGCGGGTACTGTAAGTGCACAGTTACATGTAATGTCAAGAATAGTACTTTTTAATGCGCAAGAACAGTAGCGGGTACTGTAAGTGCACAGTTACATGTAATGTCAAGAATAGTACTTTTTAATGTGCAAGAACAGTAGCGGGTACTGTAAGTGCACAGTTACATGTAATGTCAAGAATAGTACTTTTTAATGCGCAAGAACAGTAGCGGGTACTGTAAGTGCACAGTTACATGTAATGTGAAGGATAGTACTGTTTAACGTGTACGCCCAATATCGGGTACTGTACTTACTGATCAGTAACAGTACCCGCTACTGAGAATGCACATTAAAAAGCACTATCCTTCACAATACCTGTACTGTGCTTTTACAGTAGCGAGTACTGTAAAAGCACAGTAAAAGATTGTGAAGGACCGTCCCTGATACCTACTGCCTACGCAGTACTGCATAGGTAGGCAGGTATGCAGGCGACCTGAAATAAATTAAAAAAGATTTAATTGAAGTAATTTATTTAAGATGAAAAAACTAAAAATAAAAACGTTTGTCGCTCTTCCAGGACATTTCTGTTTCATCTTCGATGTGTGAAATAAAGCTTTGGCGCACTTCTGCGACTCATGTTCTTTTTCGTTTCGATTGCACCGGGCCAATGATGTGCGGCAGAAGTAGCAATAAGTCCAGGTTGCTCGTTTCGGGAATTTGATCTGTAAAGCAACAAGAACGAAAATTAGTGACTAAGATTTTTATCGTCGAACGTTTATAGGTACCTACTCTTTACTCAGGAATTATACTGACAACTGGTTAGTTCTATGGAAAAAAATCGTGTTGTATGTGACAATACATTAAACTAATTTAAATTACAAACTAACCTCGTGCAAATTGCTTCAATTCTGCCAATGATGTGCGGCAGAAGTAGCAATAAGTCCAGGTTGCTCGTTTTGGGAATTTGATCTGTAAAGCAACAAGAACGAAAATTAGTGACTAAGATTTTTATCGTCTAACGTTTATAGGTACCTACCTACTCTTTACTCATGAATTATACTGACAACTGGTTAGTACTATGGAAAAAAAATCGTGTTGTATGTGACAATACATTAAACTAAATTAAATTACAAACTAACCTTGTGCAAATTGCTTCAATTCTTCCACAAATGATGATCGTGTTGATGATGAGGAGTAATTTGCTCTTTAGTAGCGGTAGTTTATCATCCAATGAATGTTCATTTTCAGGATACCAATGATTGAAGTCTGCAGTGAGCTGGAATTAAGAGATGTAATGAGAGAGAAGTATGTTGTTAGAAAACCCCGAAAATTTTACGACTAAGTACAATACAAAAAGTCGTAAACCGGGTGCCATGTGGTTGCACACAAAATGGTTGATTGCGATTTTTCGAAAATGGGATTACTTAGTGATTTTATATCTTTCAACATGTCGAAACGTGCGGGCGAGAGGTAGGTACCTACATGAGCTCTTGTTTTTGCCTTATACGCTCAATCTCTAATCTCTATCTCTAATGCTTATGAATTGACTTACCTTCAAAATAATTCACGTAGGTACTTCTCGAATCCCCAGTCTGTAAGAAGTGTTTTTGTGGTATCGTCACTCATACACTTTCGCTAAGATTGATACACATCATTTTGCACTGTCACACACAACTCAACTGAAAAAAAGTTTAGGGTTTATATGATTCTTCCTAAATTGTTATATTATTACAATTATAAAACCTCTATAATATTGAGTTCACAGACAGATAGTCAGATACGGATACGTTTACAATATGTCTGGCTTGTCGCGAGGTCAGGAGGGAAGAGAGCGAATGTTTGGCGGCCACGCGCTCACAGAGCCGGGTTATGTTGGCTGCCTGTGAAGGGGCGTCGCCGAACCGCGCGGCAAGTCCTACCATTGGCGGCCACACACAGTGCAGCCATCACAATGCCAAGATGCGCTCAGAATAAGATACGTTCGGAAATTTCGGAATATACAATAATAGATGATTTCGGAATACATTAATAGGATCGTTCGCCACAAAAGATTGAAGAAATAATTAACAACTTGCCGAAATTATACTGAACTGAACATAGCGAAGGGTAGAAGGCAACTAGCTAGCCGTGGGTAGAAGGAGTCGGACGTACGCGTCTGGAGGGGCTCATACTGTAGTGAGCCGTCAGTACCGGCTCTATTTCTTTTGGAGCGGCTCAACAGCTCTCATGCCAGCCTAATATAAATTTTATTCCTAGCTTGATAGGGTCTACATTAGAAAAAAGATATCCAGATCAAAAATTTTGCTAAATGAATTTGAATTGTTTTGTCTAGATAATATGATCTAATTTCCAATGCTGCATTTTTGGAGCAGCTCATCTGTGGAGCGGTTCTCAGGTCTACTCATAAAATGTGATACACAACTCAAACGGTTCAAAGATTGGTTTTATGATAAACAGAACCCTGAACCGTTTGAGTAGAATATTTATTTTTATTCATTGGGAGGTTTACTACGTACTCGAACCGTTGAATCGTTTGAAGTAATATCTGCACGGGTGAGTGAGTGGAGTTAGGATGAATTGAAGGATTATGGTTCTTTTTAGAAAAGCATGTTTTTAAATGGTATGGGTTACGAATTTGAATTATTAACTTGAGTTGTTTTAGCAACAGCCCGTGGGTGCCCTCGCGTTTTAGCATACATATTTAAGGATATTTTGCGTTCTAGGCTCGTCATAATTTGCATAAATATTTTCCGTTTTATCGTTTAATCAAGTATGGTTCATTTTGAATAGTAGAACTTTTACTTGAATTTTTTTTCATTCCGTCGTTCATTGTTAGCAATATTTATTAGTTATTGCTAACATAGAAATTCACGGATTTTCTCCTGTTTATTTTCCGCAAGACTCGTTTATTTTTCTACAAAATTATTTTTATCGTAGTATTTTTTGTTTTGGCGTCTAGTCCTTTTGCCAAGTCTTATCGGTGCTTGCTTGGAGTATTTGAAGGTACCATGAAAATAAATTGGTCCTGAAATTCTGAGCCGTTTGAACCGCGGTTCGGCTCCGGCTCGAGACTGTAAATGAGCTGATGCGCTGCAGATCATGTTTTTTGAGTGAGTTACCCATGGCTACAACTAGCTAGCGATGTTACGACTCGGGTTACCAACCCGGTTCAAACCGGGTTGAGCTTCAAACCGTTCAAGTCGGGTTGAACCTATGCCAAACCGATCTGGACGAGTTGAGTAAGCGAGCGGTTTGTTGATCGCTGTCCCTCTTCAACTCACGCATGGTGCGGCGCGGAACCGAGAGTCGGTACTTCGGGTCGGACCGAACCGAAATATGAAAATGAGATTGACTTGACAAAGTCGATTCAATTTGTTCTTGGGTTCTACGAATGAGTTAAATTTGTATTCATACCGGATTATGAATACAAATTTAACTCATTCGTTTCGGTTTCCATAACATAAAATTCTAGCATGAGCAATACAAATTGGTTCGTCGTATTGACTTTGTCATTTCGGTTTGTAACCCGGTTTCAAACCGGTTTACGTAGATTTTTGCGGTTCGATTTACGGGTCGGTTTGCTTATTTTTCAGACCGGTTTGCGTCGGTTTGAAAAATTTCGAGATCGTTACATCGCTACAACTAGCGTGTCGCACGCAGCGGCCAGCGGCGGCACGGCGTAAGCGCGGCGGGGGGCGGAGGAGCGGCGCGTGTCACGTACTTACGCGAGCGAGCATTTGCGTTTATTGTTTGAAACATTAGATTCAATTGTGTAATGAGATAAACAATATTTTAAATTGTTATTATTATTATTAACAGTTAGTTTAATCGTTTATTCCACAAAATACAACTCGTAAGAGAGGGGAAGGTTAAAAGATCCACATGCTTGGAAAACAACAGCAAACAGCGAATAGGTAGGTAGATACCTACCAAACAATAAACACGAACATGTGGATGGGTGTTTGTTTGTTTTTGTTAGTGTTTGTCTGTATTTGTTTGTGTTTGGCTGTTTTTGTTTGTGTTTGCCAGTGATCGACGTGTTGGTGTCGGTTTTTGTGCACAAATCACAGGTGTTCGACAAACGTGTCGGCGATGTATCCAAAAGCTTGTTAGGTATCTAGCAAGGCGGCGCACAGTGGTTCCAAATCAAAAATAAGTGGACATAGGGTCGAAAGTCGGAATTTCGATCTGATTTTTTTATACAGAATAGATCTCAGCTATCCTGACAACTTTTGTTCTATGAAAAATCTGTAAGAAGCGTAGTTTTTGAGAAAAAAAATAATCAATTATTTTTTGTATGGAGAAAAACATACTTTATTTTTTTTCTCGAATTGGATCAATTTGGCCCGTGTTTGGTTGGTACTGTGTCATAGCCCAGGTGATATACTAACATAAAAAAAATATAACACGCGCAGTCACTTGCAGCCACGGGAGAAAATTGACTATAAATAAAAAAAAATTTTTTTGCTTGTTTTGCGAAGAGTTCTTATTTCTTCATATCTTTTCATGGATTTTCGTGTACTGTAATATATTTTAATTGACTCCGTGAAGAGAAAGTAATAAAAAACTACATTTTAGATATTTTTCAAAAGGATTTTTAGTTATATTTTTCAAAAGAAAACGATGTTTTCTGCTTCTTGAGACATGTTCTCTTCTTCAAAGCGTGTCCACTCCGGGTCTGCCTCGAGCAGTGGAACTGCCTCTGGGAGTAAATCATGATGGATTATCTTCGAAAACTTAGGCCTGATTCGGGAAATGTGTGGATCTGAGCTTATTAAAAGGCCATGCAGAATGTCAATATTGTTTTCGATTCGTCCTGTTTTTCTTGTGTTTTTCTCCCTTATATTCCTGAAGTCCTTGTTACGAGCTTCCGAAGCTTCTTCTGATAAGAACCCTAAGATAATAAAACATAGTTAATTATTACAGGAATAAAATTTTTACTTTTATGCAAAGAAAGTATTGATTCTGCTTTACTTACCAATAGGCAAAACAGAAAAGTGGCTACAAATGTCTGCTCCATGCATACAAAGTTTGTGGACACTGACTGGCATGTAGTACCACAGGATATAAATGCGCATAAAGTTCTGCTGTTTCTCTACATTAGCTCCGGAAGTTTTAAATGCTAATTTTCCTTCTTGAAAATATAACCTGGAGAATAACTGAAAATCGACCAATAAGGTTTTCGTCAACTCCTGTTATTTGTGCCGTTTTTTTGTAGTCACCGAAAAAGCGTCTTGCCGTATTTCCGTCGCATTTTTTTTGGCTTGTTTCATTTCTTTGTGTTCTCCACGAGCACTCCATCGATGAAAGTATATGTTATAAGATATATGAAGCACACACTCCATACATCTTATCTTCATATGTAGTGATGAAATTCCATATTGGTACAGGTCACTTCGAATGGGTTTCGTAGCCAAGAGTTGCAAATTATTCATTTCGCTTGGCTTTGCCAGGCAAATGGGGCACGTTGCTGAAGAAGGTACATCTGCAATAGTATTAGCGACTTTCCCGTTGATCATAGTCATGTGGAGTTCGTGGACTATCTCGGCATCCCCACACTTCGTTGGTACCAATTCTGCAATTTCTTGCTGCATTTCCAAGTGTGTGTTCGGAGTTGTGTACTCCGCTGTCTCTGAAGTGAACGTGAACTTCACTGGTCGACAGTAATATGTGGAAGAAGGGTTCGGGTTCTCCCAAATCATCATCTCTTCTCCATCAACAAGTTGGAGAGGGACAATGCTGATCATCACAACAGAGGAATCGTCAAACTCGGTATCTGAAAAACTCTGTTTGTAATTACTCTGTGATGATGATCCGTCAAGGCCCCATTTCCATGTTAACTTCAGCCCTTTTTCGGTGCTTTCGATGGGTCCCAAGTCTAGCAAAATCCTTTGAACAGTGTGGTCCAAAAGTCCTTGTAGTCTGAAAATAAAAACATAAATAAATAACGTGAATCTCAACGCTTTATAATATAATTATATTATAGGATTGTTTAAAATGAAAATAACCTGATCCGAGCCCTTTTCTCCGTTACTTTCACATGTTCATCGGAAGGGTAACACCTATTTTTAGCGCACAAAAGCTTCCGATAAGACTGAAGAGCACTGGAACAATTTTCTTCTTTGAGGAACGTTCTTAGCGATTGGTACTGCCACTTGGACAGTTTAAGGGATGTGCAGAGTGCCAATGATTTATCTTCAGAAATTTATTCTGGTTTAATTTCTTTAAAAAGCTGTTCTCAAAGCAAATCTGACTCAATGCCAGGATTCTTGCTTAGATGATCCACAATCTTCGCCAAAGCTAACTTTCCCGTTTCTTTTAACTTTGATATACATATAACAATATTCCAGTTCTTCTTCAGAATTGTCATTTATAATGGAGCCAGAACGCCTTTTCTTCTGCTTGTTGCTCAAATCCGCGAATGGCATTCTTTTCTCCTTCTCTGTAGAGGTTCCAGCTTCTGAAGTGCAGACATTTAGAATAGGTTCCGGCAAATATTCTGGCACTTCTGGCGCATCAACCAAGTCCTCAGGAATTGCCATTACGGTAACTAAATCAACCGTATCACAGGTAGGCCATTTGATATTTGTCTCCAGCCATTTGCTATTAGCTTCCCGTTTCAGAAATGTCTTTAAGCATCTGCTTGAAGACATTTCTCTGCCCATTTCGTTATTACTCGTTTGGCGAACAAACGGCAAAACTCAATGATTTTCCTACGGTCTTCTTCAGATATTTCACTTGGAACTTTAGAAATTATAACTTCACTTAGATGATTGTAATTATTAAGATCTCCACTCCCCCTAAGACTCAGAAACAAATCGAGATAAGAACCGAAACCAGCCATTTTAGATTGAAAAACGTTATTCCGAGATCTTTCACAGTTAAGTGTTGAAAATAGAATGAAATGAAATTAATCATTGCAATATATTTGTAGTTTTGCAGCTGTGTCGGTAATGAGTTTGGCTATTAACGACCAATCACAGCCCAGTACCGGAATGACCCATTTGTTAGTAGATCAGGATTAATTATCTTTACCACTCATCCATTAAACACAAACAAACTTATTTTTACCTGTACGAAAGAATGAGCCATTTCAGATACTTGGCCCTTATCGTAAATAAGATAATCTCTTTACCACTAATCACTTAGCCACCTGCAAATAATAAACTACCTGCACCTAGCTTGGGTACTGGACTGAACCCTTGTCAACAACTGAAATTGCGTTGTTATTTTACAATTTAATTTCAGATCTTCACTTTCAATTAAATACGTACAGTCTCTTGTACCTTAGCAAAAATTTTTAATATGGCAGAAAAATATAACTAAAATGTAGTTTTTTATTACTTTCTCTTCACGGAGTCAATTAAAATATATTACAGTACACGAAAATCCATGAAAAGATATGAAGAAATAAGAACTCTTCGCAAAACAAGCAAAAAAATTTTTTTTTATTTAGAGTCAATTTTCTCCCGTGGCTGCAAGTGACTGCGCGTGTTATATTTTTTTTATGTTAGTATATCACCTGGGCTATGACACAGTACCAACCAAACACGGGCCAAATTGATCCAATTTGAGAAAAAAAATAAAGTATGTTTTTCTCCATACAAAAAATAATTGATTATTTTTTTTCTCGAAAACTACGCTTCTTACAGATTTTTCATAGAACAAAAGTTGTCAGGATAGCTGAGATCTATTCTGTATAAAAAAATCAGATCGAAATTCCGACTTTCGACCCTATGTCCACTTATTTTTGATTTGGAACCACTGTGCGGCGGCCTTGTACGATTTTTGTGAATTTTGATCATCCTCCATCGTCTTCGTTTCCTTCTTTTCCCTCAAACTCGTCGTCCAAGTTTGCCCATCCGGAATATAGGTATTATTAATCTTAATATAGGTACCTACCTACTAATGTTTCGATAGTCAAAATGCACGTTAGGTAGGTACCTAACGTGCATTTTGACATCTTAACGTGCATTTTGAGTATTTATTGACGGATTTCGGAAGACTGGTAGGTACCAGTCTTCCGAAATCCGTCAATAAATACTTATGTGTAATATAATAAGCCTAATAAGATATACTTACCTACCTAATATGAGGAGCTTTAGGAGGGCACCAATGAACATGAAAAACAGACAGACAGACGCGAAACGAAACTTTATTTTATACCTATTATGTAAGGATAATACCTATACCTATTATGGATTAAGAAGAGGTAGTTATTTCTGTCTAGTGCACTAACTTCTGGTATACCTTCACGTAACGTTACTAGGTAGGTAGGTTACCAACATACGGTTGTTTGAATTAGGTACTTACTGACAGTAGGTTGGCTATAAGTAGGTAGTAGGTAGGTTGG
The DNA here is from genome assembly GCA_932294275.1 of Chloroclysta siterata. NCBI lineage: Eukaryota > Metazoa > Arthropoda > Insecta > Lepidoptera > Geometridae > Chloroclysta > Chloroclysta siterata. Next base: position 19,396,826 of record OW028596.1, on the reverse strand, counting down.
CTATAAGTACGTATATATATTTACATAAAGGTAGTTTTTTAAACAAATTGGCAATCAAATATTTATTTCGGTTATAACAAAATAGGTACCAACAAATAGGCACATAGGTAGTTGAAATAAGTAAGTACCTACTACACTACGTAAAGCTATTTATTATAGTGCAAATATTAACACGTCCGGATAGGTCAACTAATAATCGTACCGTTTAACACAAAAAGTGAGAGTACGGCACAAACCAACGAGACAAAATTCACGTTTTCATCATAGTCACAAAAATGGTTAACTCAGCGCCAGCGGCTTTTTAATATTCGAACGGTAGTAGTTATAGCACCTGAAGTAGGTATATATTTTATAATGGCTTGAAAGTTATTAGTTAATGAATGAAACTGTTTAAATAACAGTTAAGTACACTCAAATAATTAAAATATACTGCTTTAATACATATCTTTTTATGAGGTAGTGATCAGTCAGTTTTAATGTGATATCTTTTAAAGTAACTGTTTTGTTCATTTAGTGATAACGTTCAAATCATTACAATTTACTGATACAATACAGATCATTTTGTAGAGGTCATGTTCAGTCAGTTGTACTGTTCTAGCATTTAAATTAACTGTTTTGTTCATTTAATGATAACGATAAAATCATTACAATTTACTGATACAGCACGGACAATTTATTGGAAAACTATGGTGAGTTAGTTGTACAGTGCTATCAGTTGAAGTAACTGTTTTGTTCATTTAGTGATAACGTTCAAATCATTACAATTTCCTGATACAATACAGATAATTTTAAAGAGCTCATAGTCAGTCAGTTGTATTATACTATCCGTTAAATTAACTGTTATGTTCTTTTAGTAATAACGATCAAACCATTACAATTTACTGTTTCAACACAGACATTTATGGAATACCATGGACAGTTAGTTGTACTGTGCTATCCGTTGAATTTACTGTTTTGTTCATTAGGTGATAACGATCAAACCATTACAATTTTCTGCTACAACACAGACATTTACGGAAAACCATGGACAGTTAGTTGTACTGTGCTATCCGTTGAATTAACTGTTTTGTTCATTAGGCGATAACGATCAAACCATTACAATTTTCTGCTACAACACAGACATTTACGGAAAACCATGGGCAGTTAGTTGTACTGTGCTTTCCGTTGAATTAACTGTTTTGTTCATTAAGTGATCACGATCAAAACATTACAATTTACTGTTACAACACAGACATCTATGGAAAACCATGGCCAGTTAGTTGAACTGTACTATTCGTTGAATTAACTGTTTTGTTCATTTAGTGATCACGATCAAAACATTAAAATTTACTGTTACAATACAGACATATTTGGAAAACCATGGTCAGTTAGTTGTACTGTGCTATCAGTTAAAACAACGGGTTCGTTCATTTAGTGATACGGTTCTAACCATTAAAACTTACTGACATTACAGTAATGGTGACAATTTTTTTTTTTTTTAGTTTTTTTAGTAATTTGTACTGATTAATCAGTTAGAGTTACTGTTTTGTATTTAACTGTTATTGAAACATTTGTCGATAATGTTTAAAGTAGTTAGTCCTAATGAAAATCTCTTAACTGTGTGACAGTAAGCAATCATTTTTTTCAGTGTATGATAGAGCAATCGGAGAGGCATAAATATAATCAACATTTACGCGAGCCCTTAAAACGATCAACAGTCTTTGTTTAGCCGAGGATATTGATATATTTATATTAAGCGTGACGAAATTCACAGATATGGTCATACATTTTTTATGTAAGTTTGTAGTAGCTGATAAGTTTTTCCATTGTCGCTTTGGTTTATCTGTAATGGCAATGCAAAATTAATAAATAAATAAATAAAAATAAAAAAAAATAAGTACGCATGACGTTTTTTGTAACATACCGTGTACCAGTAGTAATACAGTCGGTACGTATGTACACGTACCGACTGTATTAATGTAAACGCTAGTTGAAGACTGAATAATTGAATTTTAGGTATATACATATATATATGTTATTTATATATATTATATTTCTTTTAGGTAGTTATTAAGATAATAGCTTTATATTTGTCGCACGTCATTCTTGGTTTATAAACCTCTACATAAGGGGGTTGGTAGAAAATGCTTGTGCATTAAGCCCTCCTTTTGTGCTATAACATTGTGTTTTGTGCAATAAATGATAAATAAATAATTAAAAAAATAAATAATAAATATTTTTTTGTATCCAGCTGGCTGATCACGTTACTTTGTTGCAATCAGTTTCAATCAGTTTCTGTTTGTAATAAGTAAATATGACGGCTATGCGGTTACATTTCAGCTGCAGTTGCTAACAAAGTTAGATTACAACTGGTGTTTCTATTGATGGATAATCGCAAACTTTCATAACCACTAGATTGACTCTTTTTTAGATTGAGTTTATTTTCGGCCAAAAAACTGGCCAAAGTCATTCTAGCGGTGTTTTATATACTTATTGGTTTCATAAAGAAACTGATTGCAACAAAGTTAGGTACGTGATCAGCCAGCAGGTGTTACAATAAAATAATCAAATAATAAAATGATTTGGAATCTCCAGATCCTTCGTAGCATGACAAGTAAAACAAGGTCACAAGATCTTGGCAAGCCAAGAGTTCGTCTGAAAAACAAAAACTTATTTAATTTTTAATTATTCATCATCTAATCAACAGCAACTACAATGTTAACTTAGGTACGTCCGGTTTCTGAAAGTTCGATCAAAACGAATCGGATGTCAAGATGCCGACCGTTAGACAGCTGGGTATTTGAAATCTTAAAATATAAGATTTTCTATGTTTTTAATAACATTAACTGCTCTGAGCGGTAGAAAAAACTTTACTTCCCACGTCCGTACTGCACCAGCTTTAACTTTGATTTTCCAGGTGTTTCTGTCAGTCCGAAGAAGGGGAGAGGCTCTTTGGAGAAGTTCTGTACATGGGAACAGTCACCACTGAAACCATGCACTGTGGTGAGTAATTTTCCGTTTTAGTCAGCCACATGGACCGAAGACAGGTAGGTCGACAGGAAGATAAAGCGTATATGAATTGGACAAAGATACAGTGAGACATTTTATTTGCTAAAAGAAAACGCACACAAATATTGCTATCTGCTGTTAGAGAGTTTATTTTTATACTCATACAGCACAATAAAAAATACTTAAAAAAACAAGGATATCAAATTATAATAATGTCTGTAGGTGTTTGTGAGCTGCAGCAGCAAAAGGGTTTCAACTCAGAGTATGCCTAACCACCATTCTAGTAGGTATTAGAATGTTACTTATACTTATGCAATGTAATTTTAGTTACTTTGGTTTCCTACGGATTCCTCATTTCTGATTATATCCCGTGAAACTCCCAGCATATCTCTCTCCATAGCCCGTTGTGTAAATAGATAATTGATCGAGTGAGCGAAGCGAACGAAGATCTTAGTTTCAACTTGGGCGATTTGGCGTTTTATGTATGTATGTATGTATGTATGTATGTATGTATGTATGTATGTATGTTTGTCTGGCGATAACTTTAGAACCGTTGATCCGATCTGCATGAAATTTGATATGTCAATAGCTTGTACTTGAGAAATTTACTGGTAAGTATATGAGTAAAACCGGATGAAGGGTTTTTGAGATATGGGGTTTTTTAAAGGGGCAAAAATAAAAAAAGTTACATAAAAAAATCAAGTTACATGTCATATGAAAGAGCTCTGTTTGGACATTCCAAAACCATTTTTACTTTTTTTTTGGGACGCTCTGTTTTCGAGATAAAACTTAAAAAGCTAAATTAAGATAACCAGCGATCCAAGAGCTCCCATCTCTAAGAGTTTCGTTGACATCAAGGTTTTTCTACTGGTCGTCCAGTTCCTTTGATTTTTCTTATTTTTTTTTCTTGAAATAAATTAAGGAGGTACTCAGTTCTCATAAAATGATGACGACGACCAAGTCTGATGATGGAGCCAAGATCTGTTCAACGGAACTCTTCAATAAATAGGCCAATAGAGTTGAAACTTGGTAACCATACCAAGTTAGTAGGCGGTAGTCAGAAAAAAATCCAAAGATAATGTTTGGACTTGCCTCTGACTACTACCTAATCAAAGTTTTGATGCGTTCGTCGGGTCACATCACGAGATCTCAGTTCGGGGCGAACTGCTAGTATTATTTTAGTATTTTATAAAGATAATATACATATACCTAAATCTTTATATCTGGAAACAGTGGCGTAGCTAGGTGGACAAGGACCACGGTGCATAGGGAAAGAATCGGGCATAGAGAAATAATTTTGTGAGCAGGCTCAAGGTTTTCTAGCTTCGGGAGCTGGCTAACGCTCTCTTTTCAAAGCTTAGGTTAGAGGGCCCCCGGAGCTCCGAGGCCCTGGTGCACTGCACCACTTGGCCCTACGATAGCTACGCCACTGTCTGGAAACCACATTCCAGGTTGCTCCCGTCTCCACGAGAAGATCCGAACGTCTATCTCTCCCGGCGTGCGTCTTCCAGTGGTAGGACCTCGCTGCACGTCTGATGGCAATTTCAATGCTATCCAGTGTGTCGATAGGAGCTGTTTTTGCGTGGACCGCATCACGGGGGAGTTGGATGAAGCGAATAGGGTGAATCTTGATGAACATCCGATTACGGAGCTGCCGTGTTGTAAGTGGTCTTTTTAATTTCATTCTATTGCTTCTCATTTTTTCAACTGCCTTTATTAAACTCATTCTTTATCTTATCCATTCTCGTCACTCCACACATCCATATCAACATTTGCATCTCCGCTACATGCACTCTTCTTTCATCCGTCACTTTAGTGGCCTAACACTCAGATCCATACAAAACGACCGGTCATAAGGTCGTTTTGTATATTTTCCCCTTAGTTTTAGGGGCATTCTTGGATCGATTGTCTTCTTGCCATTTTATCCACCCTGAATTTATTCTACTCTTTACATCCTTGTCAATCTCACCATCATTCTGTATTACTGAACCGAGGTACCGAAAATCGGAACATTACCTAAACTTCTAGAGCACTAGAGTAAGAACCCCAAGGGGAGAAAACACGTAGTCTGTTAGAGTTAGTGATCTGTTTTTTGGAGTTAGTGGAATTTTTTCGTCCAAGGTCTCTTGGCTGAAGCTGACAGACAACCGTAAAATACTTTATCACACACACTTCAACACAATTTTATCTTGAAAACATATAAAATCCTGAATATGTTATGAAAAACCCCTTGTCCCCACTTGTGTTGAGGAGGAATGAATACAAATCATGTTCTTCTTATTTTTCAGACGATGCAACCCTTGATTTCTTTCCTCATCAAAGCATTGGCATCGCCCCTTTCAACTTCACCACGCCCTGCTTCGAAGACATGAAACAGAAGATAGACCAGGTCCTGCAGAGTGAAGAGGACGGGTTTATAGTTGACTACTTCAGTACGTTTCCTGAGTGCATGCCTGATGGAACATACGGTCGGGTCTTGAGAAGACGCACGGGAGAGTAAGGCCCTCAAATTTAAGAGTAATAGAGCTCTTTGTGTGTGGCTCGTCCGGGGAAGTACTACCACCATGCCTTATTCTGCCGTCAAGCAGCGTTGCTGTGTTTCGGTTTGAGGAGTGTGGTTGCCGTTGGAATTACAGGCGCATGAGGCTTAACATATGTATGCCTCAAGTTGATGGACGCAGGGAAGTGACTTGTAGGACGATGCAATGCTTTAGTATATGTGATGGCTACCACTTAACAGCAGGTGGGCCTAGTCACAGATAAGAGAATACGCCTAGTCTATGTAACTATCATTCTCATGTCAAATTAAAGAGATAGTCTTAGATTTATCGGTCATTTTGGCTAGTGGAGCCCTCAGCGACCAATATGAATAAATAATATGAGTAGGGGCAAGTGCTGTTCCTATGGACGCTTGTACCTGTGGACACAATTGTTTCCGACGAAACTAGCAACCGTAAAATTCTAATTTGAACGCGACCATAAAGCTTTGTCTATGGTTGACAGTTTTGACGTGTCGCCATCTTTGTTTTCTGTGTGGTTGTTTGTATGCCGGCTATGAAAGTTTTTTGCGCCAAAAAGTAAGTTATTTTGCTTAATTTAAATGAGTTTTACCGTGAAAATACTTACGATATCGGTTTGATCGTGTTTGCAGTATGATCTGTGTTATTTATTGCGTAGTTAGTGATTTTTCCTTGCCTGTACGTCTGTATTATCCTCAAAGTTAGATCAGTTTTATTTTTTATGCCTGAATTTGTACCTGTGGACAATAATATGAGGGTACCTGTGGACTGTCCACAGGTACAAAAGCGTCATTATGTTTACTTACAAAACCTGATCAGCCGTTTTGTTTAATATTTTCAGTTTTTTTTAACTGAAACGCCAGATAAAGATGAAATTCTAAGTGAATCATTAAAAAAAGCTGAAAAGAAGAAAATAGCAGGCCTGAAAACGGTCAAGAAAAAAAACGCAAAAGCTACTCAAAACATAATTGCTGCTAAAGCTATTGCACAATCTGGTTCCTCCAAAGTTGACCCTAGTTGCTCTAAAAGTCATCCAACTCCTCTGCTGGCTAATAATCTTTCTGAACCTGGTCTTTCCAAAGCGCTTTCGAATTAAAACACTGAGAAATCTGGCGAAAAAAATATTAAAATAATTCAACAAGAGAAGTTATCGTTTGTTAGATGTATAAAGTGTAAAACTTATTCCAAAGACAAAAACCAAATGCTCAAATGTAGTTTTTGCAATCATAGCTATCATATTTATTGTGTTCCGAAGTCACACAGAGAAAACTTTGAGTCTGATGATGAGGGTGAAGGTTTCGTTTGCATGGCATGCTTCGTATTAGACAATGATGACGATAGTGATGAATCTACTCAAAAATCGTATGAAGACTGTCGTAATGCATACAAATAAGTATAACAGAGTATATTTACGTTAGTTTGAAGTTGTTTCTAGAAGTCTATAATTGTTTTTTTTATTTTTTATTGTCTAATTAATGTGAACCGTCCCTAGGTACAACACCGTCTTCAGGTACAATTTCACTGTACATAGGTACAATCGCCTGTTGTACCTCTGGACAAATATGGTGTTTTTACAAAAAGTTGATTATTTTCGTAAGTATAAGTGATATTGAGACTAGAATTTGAGTTTAAGAAAGGCTTATTATCCCTTATGACATGTGATATACTAAACATAAAGAAAACTTAAGTAGTTCAGATATAAAAAATGTTTTATTCCAAATTCTGGAAAGTGTCCACATGTTCCGCACTTGCCCCTAATAAGAGTAGGTATTAATAGAGTAGAGTTATTAGTATGAGTATTGTATAAGTAACAAAACCCGTGCCAATAACATAGGTCAACTTAAATGAAGAACAAGTAGTTATACAGCCCACCTGAGGTTGAGCGGTTCCTTCTAAACGCACTACCTCACAGAGCAAGTAATCAGGTATCATGCTCGCGTTATCTTCATCGTTACTAGTATTCTCTTATCTGTGACGTTACTTGAAAGTTATTTTAAATCCCATTATCCCAGAAAATACTTTATTTCAGAAAGAACCTTATTTTCAACTTTATAATAAAATTTCAGAAAAATCTGCGTTAATGAGCGTGGACAACAAATTGATGATTACGAAGCACAGCCGTATACAGATGGATACGCAACCATGGATTGCAGTAAGTAGATGATAGGCTTTTATTGCCATCTAGTGGTGAGTAGCAGTACTAACAAAGTGACATCTTGCGGCATGTTCAGCACTTACGGTAGTGATTCGTCCACAGACCCATAAATTTAGTTATCAAAACATAGATGTCACTAGCTAACGTCTTGAGTCGCTTTTGAGTGAAGTAAAGATATCTAAAATGTGTAATTATATTTCAGAATGTGCCCTAACTTCGCTGGTAATGGCTTCATCAACAGAAAAGCCCATTTGCTGTAAAAACGGCAATTACAGAGCGATACAATGCCGCCGCGGCACGTGCCGGTGTGTGGATTCCGATGGCAGGCAGACGATGGAGCAGGAGTCTGCGGACGTTACTAAGTTATCTTGTTATACGCCGGATTGGAGAACTTGTTAATTTTCACTTACTATCAAGAATTTTTGTAATAAAATGTATACTCAAGAGCGAGAAGTTCGTAATATTTTGTAACTTCGCGGTTTACGTAGTTTTACCGCCGGTTTCTGAAAGCCCGATCAAAACTAATCGGATGTTAAGTCACTCGCCATTTCAGCTATTACATCGAATTAGATAGAGATAGCAAGTGACTTGACATGCGATTAACTTTGATCGGGCTTTCAGAAACCTGCGGTTAGTCTGTGGAAGCAATTATTGTGGATAATTAATGTTGCCATTCGTTTATGACTACCCTCTATAAAGTCTAACTAAAATTATAATATTACTGGATTACCTGTGTTTTATTCTATTAGATCAAAAGCCTAATATAATTACCTAAAATGCCACCACCTAGTTCACTTGGTTCACGGCATCACTGAATCTTAAAACATAAGCTCGTGAGTTAAAATTGATAACTGGCTTTAACAATGAAGATACAGATGGTTCTGTTTACTGAATATCGATGGCAGTCAGAGTCACATGTAACATTTTTTAGCGGTTGAAAAAACTTAGGACAACAATTAGTTTTGTAGTATTTTTTTCCTGTTTTTAGAGTACGTAACTGGTTACATTATTTCTACCTAGTTTTGTATTATGGCAGCTTCACATTGAGTCAGTTAGTGACTCAAAATTCAAGGCAAGTCCGTGCTAACCCGATACTTACATGTAAATTGATTTGTAGTCAGTAGGTACAGAGTCGTCGCAGTTAATGCTGATTTCAATATTTCCTCTTGAATATTTTAAAGTCAATCCACTCCCTCCGCCGCCGTCCCGCCGCCCCCCGCGCCAGCCGGTACGATCTTGTCTAAATACCAATCGAAATATAGCAATCGAAAATAATCCTTATATCATGTTACTAATTTCTGATGTCCTTTACAACATAGGTAAATAAACTATCCAAAAGGTAAACTAACATATTTTGTCGGATTATAATACGAAACTAATTTGGGGAATCCCCTCAGAGAGGTAGACCCATAGTTACCACATCAACTAATTTTTGCCCTAAAATTCCCTAACAGTTATACAATAAAATATTCTTATTTTTATTATTATTCTTATTCTAAATCCTTGTCGCAATAAAAATAGCCCTATGCTGTACATGAAATAAGTAATTTCGCCCTAAAAAAGGGCGCCCTAAAAGTGGAAACACTGCTAACAACTGCCAATTTTGCGTGATCTTGATCTGTCAAACGAAGACGTAAACCTGTCAGATTTTCGGATTTTCGTTTTTCGTTGTCCTCCATTTGAAAGAGAGTGTATCATTGTGTTCTTTTTATTTCGGATTTTGTGGCTATTTACAAAACATATTGACTGAAATCTAGCGCTATTGCATGTTGAAAAGTGCTACACTACAGTAGTGCAGCTACCGAGTCAATATACGTAGAAAATCAGCGGCATTATAGGTTACACGATCGTGATACTTCGTCATCAAATTTACAAGTCGGTGATGCCAAACCGCATATTATTTTTAGATTTGTATGTACTATCGACGATATTAATTTGAGTATAAAGTGATCTAAATTAATATATCCCCGTGCCTCGCCTGTTTGCTGCAGAAAAATGGGCCTCATTATATCTAGATTTCGAGTAAGTACCTATTCCATTTTTACATGATTGATTATAATATGTTGTGCCCTAGCCAAAAGTATTTGTATTAGATGTGTCTGATATGCTTTTGGCGGCAATTCAATCTTTCGTCCATGACCTGGGTTGCTTAATAATTAGTTGAGACAGGCATAAAGGTATTTTTAATGTTATGCCTACCCACTGCTTTTGTATGGCGCTGCATTATTTCATCACTTAGTCATCATGATCTCATATATCTGAGTACAATCACACTAATATGGAAAGTAACGGTATTACCAAGAATGTGAGTTCAATACTATTTTATTTCTATTCTTAAATGATACCAAGCAGTGTACAGTAATGCTTTCTTAATTAAAAACATAAATCACATCCATAAACCATTCTGTCTAGAAAAGGAGGGCATCTAATTAACCCTGCATCATCTTAAAATATTAATTATTTTTTATGTTTCTATCTCTATTGTGGTACAATACCTAGACTTTGAACAAAATGTGCTGACCAAGCATTTCATTCTTCGAGAATCAATTGCACTACTCATGCAGTTCAGCTGTGTAATCATCCAAATATAAGAGAAAATAAACTTGATTTTTGGCACACTTGTAGCATTCCAATTGTGGCTTATTCAATAACAATCTTAAGCTTAAACAAATTTTTTTCTGCTTCAGTTCAATCCCTAACTTGTTAAAATCATGATTAGGGCCTTAGAGTGGCGAGGAAACTCCATGGCCATATTTAGCCCCTTATACCAATATAGGTAGGTACTTTAGGCATACAATCAAGGTAGGTGGCACCATCTACTAACTAGGCTTTAAATAGGCTTTAAACCTTTAATAACTATATAACTTTATGTTCGATAAATAAAAAATCTACGGGAGGCCTATCACCACCAATGGGTTCCACTTAACATCAGGTGGGCCATCTGCTTGTTCCACTTAGTTGTATAAAGGAATACACCTACAGCAGTAGGTGAAGTCAGGCTGAAAATGCTGATGATGAGATCTGGCTGATCACATAACTCTGTTGCAATCAGTTTCAATCAGTTTCTGTTTGTAATAAGTAAATATGACAGCTATGAGGTTACATTTTAGCTGCAGCCTTCTGCGCTGTAGGTTCGATCCCCACCGAGAACAAACATTTGTGTGATGAACATAGATGTTTGTTCTCTGTCTGGATGTTATTATTTATTATAAGTATGTATTTACAAAAAAAAAGTATGTTATGTATTATATCAGCTATCTAGTTCTCATATTACAAGCTATGGCTAGGTTTGGTGCCAGATAGTGTTGTGTAGAAAGTCCACCAATATGTTTTTTTTTAATATTTTTAAATTCAATTCTGTTGATTCAGAAATAACAATAGGTGTTGTATACATATGTCATGTTATTGTATGACTCGGTTCATTAAACTGCACTATTCACAGACCTGCTACAATAGCCAATCAGGCATCATTCAACCGTAGACTGGAATGTAGAGTCAGCAACATGAACATTCAGTTTTTTCAGATAAACTGAAAATATAAACATTTTAAATTAAACACAGTCCTCAAAGCTCAGTTGGTAGTGGCAGACATCCACCAATGAGGAATACATACACATAAAAAAATCATACAAAAGAATGGTAGAAACCAAGCCATAAGTTTGTTTGCTGTTCCTCTATTTTTTTTATACAACTAGCTGATTGAACAAGCAGATGGCCCACCTTATGTTAAGTGGTAACCATCACCTATAACAAAGCATTGTAAGTCACGCACGATAGGAACGTGCCCTACGATGCACTGCCCTGCGTCCATCAACTTGAGGTGTATAAAGATGTTAAGCCTCATATACCTGTAATTACAACGGCAACCACACTCTTCAAACCGAAACACAGCGTTGCTGCTTGGCGGCAGAAAAAGGCGTGGTGGTAGTACTTCCCCGGACGAGCCACACACAAAGAGCTCTACTACACTTCTAGGCTTGGTGTGTGAACTGGGGCCTTATGCTCACTTCGAGCGAGATTATCTCACGATGGAGATGACGTCATATCTCGTTCAATAACTCGTTGACCTTGCGTCTCGCATGAACTTTGTATGAGAAAATTGGGGAGTTAGATAGTGAGAATGGGGATAAATAGTTATTGAACGAGATATGACGTCATCTCCACCGTGAGTTAATCTCGCTCGAAGTGAGCATAAGGCCCCTGGCACCTAGATTCACCAAGTTTTACGACGTTTCAAAGTGATCCTAATGATTTAACTGAATAAATACTTTTTCACATTGATCCTATTTTATGCTCAGTCAATTTCTTTTTTTTGTTTTTTTTGTACCAATTTCATCTGCTCTTCAGACTATGAGCAAATTTGTGGTGGGTTGTTGGTCTTTTAGAAGCTCCGCGAGTGCTTCCCCTTTTCTTCGGCATCATGTCAACCCATCTACCTCTAGTTCCATGATGTGCTTCTTTTTGGTAAAATAAAAATTACTTTAATTAATGAAATTGCAAAAAATATTTAAACATATTTTCAACTATCCTTCCCACTGTACTGTACATAGGTAGATTAAGTACCTACCTACCTGCTACCCGTTGAACTAATACACATACAATACAAGTCAAGGATGGTCGCTGGTTTAATAAAACAATGCATAATAATGATTCAATTCCACATGCTCTGTTATAGTTAAAGCAAGTTTATGTAGCTATTTTATATAGACAAGGACATTGTAAGGTCTAGTAGGTACGTTTCGATAACGGAAAATGAAAGTTGAGGAATAAATAAATGAATTGAATAAAATTTCCTCGAACAAAGGCAACGTTAAAAAAAGGCAAAACTGAAAAGGTCATAGGGATCACTTTGAAACGCCATAAGGCGAATACAAGAGCTAATGTACCTCTCGCTCGCACGTTTCGACATGTTGGAAGATATAAAAGCCTTAAAGCTAGGTGAATCTACGTGCCAGTTCCACGAGACCAAGCCTAGAAGAACAGGCAACAAACTTACACAAGCGGCGGTGGTATTGCTGCCTGTCACATGGAACAACAACTTGCAATAGGTAGGTTATATGGGTATGCGCCAAATCTAAAATTTGGACGTCGGTCGTACCTACCTCTGACGTACCTACCCGACATTCACAAATAATCTTTAGTTGGACTTCGTACTAAGAGATCTGAAGGGATATCTACCGTGCCTGGGGATCAAAGTCGTGAAGCAGCTTCTGTTTTTAGGGTTCCGTACCCAAAGGGTAAAACGGGACCCTATATCTGAGACTCCGCTGTCCGTCCGTCTGTCTGCCACCAGGCTGTATCTCATGTACCGTGATAGGTAGTTAGACATTTGAAATTTTCACAGATGATGTATTTCTGTTGCCGCTATGCTATAACAACAAAATACTAAAAAACAATAAAATAAATATTTAAAGGGGCTCCCATACAACAAACGTGATTTTTTTGCCGTTTTTATAGATAATGGTACGGAACCCTTCTTGCGCGAGTTCGACTCGCACTTGGCCGGTTTGTTTTCCTTTCTCTCATAGCGAGAAAAGTCATAATTTTAACTATAACTACTGCCTACTAAAATTATTCATTCAGTTAGAAATAAAATAGTCATTCAGTTCAAAACTTTCATCTAACACTTACTTTCAGAAATCTGAAGATCTATCTGCTATTGCAATTCAATCCTTATGACCTTGGCATAGGTTCCGTAATCGAATACAATGCTTTTGTCACGGTCTGATTCAGTAGGTAAGGTACCTACTTTCGAGTTTTGGAGCAAAGTATTGTGTTATTCAATATCTTATTTTTTATTCACTTCCGTGCGCGGATTCAAAGTCAAAAGGTAGGTATTTATTCAATTGAATCCCAAGGATCACTTTGCTTCATTTGCGTGGTTCCTACCAAAAATCCTACCAAACATTTGTGTGATGAACATAGATGTTTGTTCTCTGTCTGGGTGTTATAGTATAATATTGTGGTATGTATTTACAAAAAAAAAAGTATATATGTAGTTTATGAGCTATCTGGTTCCCATATCACAAGCTTTGGCTTAGTTTGGGGCTAGATAGTGCTGTGTGGAATGTCCACCAATATTTATTTATTAATTTAGATATACTAACGGCCGGTTTCTGAAAGCTCGATCAAAACTAATCGGATGTCAAGTCACTCGCCATTTCAGCTATTACATCGAATTAAATAGAGATAGCAAGTGACTTGACATGCGAGTTTCGATCGGGCTTTCAGAAACCGGCCGTATACGTATCAATCTGCTGCAATTGCTTATAAAATGTAGATTCGATTTGGTATTTAAAAAATATAACGTTTTAAATTATTGTAGCTGATTGCGAAATGTTAATTATTCGCATGAAGTGATAAAACGCGCCCCTGTAACCGTAAGGTCGCGGGTTCAAATCCCACTTGATCTCTTCTTGATTTAAGGAGGCACGGGGTTGGCACGTGCCCCCCCCCCCCCCCTCCAGACGGTATTTTTGTGTACTGTGGAGATTCCATCACAGTACATACTTAGAAGCAAATCAAATTATCAGAGTTGCTAAAATATGTATAATATCACTACATCAAAACAAAGTCGCTTTCTCTGTCCCTATATCCCTATGTATGCTTAAATCTTTAAAACTACGCAACGGATTTCGATGCGGTTTTTTTTATCGATAGAGTGATTCAAGAGGAAGGTTTATATGTATAAAACATGCATAATATAGGAGAGAAACACTGATCATTTAAGAGGTTTCTAATATGATGCCGTAAATAACATATTTTTTTGCGCTTACATTACAAACGCTGGCTGAACCCTACGAGATAGATCAAAATAATGTAAAACAGTATTGTACACCTTAAAAAGGTCTACAAAAAAGTCCGCGGTGGTATATGTCTATCTCTTAGGGATACCCCACAATAACCGTGCGAAGCCGGGGCGGGTCGCTAGTGAATATAATAAAATAAAAGAACATGAGTGAAACTTTTCTGGCTGGAATTGCGAATTTTGTTCGTTGCATCCCTTTCACGCACTTGCAAATGATAGATGATAATCAGCGGTTGCGAGAGCCATCAAGACGTTGCGACAAAAATGGACGCTAATGAAGGCCTGGACATCTTTATCAGGAAACATAAAAGAAAACTGTCTTTAACTAAACATTTAATATTTCTATTGTTTTGACACTTTCATAGACCTTGCTACACATAGGGGCCGTTCAAGTATTACGTAAGCAGATTTATTACAATTATTTAACCCCCCCCCCCCCCTCCCACTTGTCAGCAAATGTAAGCAAAGCTCTTACCGCCCCCTCCTATGCTTACGTAAACATTGGTATATGCATTTTTCTTTTAATATAATGTATTCTGTTTTATTGATTCATGAGCAGCAGTGACGGAAGAAATTTAGACAAGTGAATAGCACGCGGTAATTCCCCTACTCGGTTCTAAACGAGTACCTAAACGTATTCATTATTTGTGGGAATCCCCGAATATGCGTTTCGTTTTCAAGCATAGACAATGTGTGGGTTGCCTTAATGTGTAAAAAAGTAAATATTTACTGCTGACGTAATCACCTAATCACCATCTAGACCCCCCCCCCCACCCCCCCCCCCACCTACCCATGTCATCAAAAATAATCAAAGCATAGACCCTCCCGCCCCCCTATAGTGCTTACGTAATACATGAATGGTCCCATACTTAGGGCTGGTTTCACCATGCTCTGTTAGATTAACAAAGGATTAAAGGGCCGTTAAATATGTCAAAATGTACGCGTTTGACAGCTAAGGTTACATTTAACGGTCTTTTAACCCTTGATTAGTAACTAACAGAGCATGGTGAAACCGGCCCTTAAACTTGTAGAGTGTATTTCTAAGAGATATTGCTGTTTTTTTTTCCCGCCCCTTGTGCCGCTCCCAGAAAATAATCATGGATCCGCCCTTATCTCTTAGTGAATTGCAAAATCTTTGAACTAATTTCAACTTTCTTTAATCCCCAGCGCAAGAAAACAACAACCGAAGTACTCCAACGACTCGAAACGAAAATAAAGTCGATCGAACAAGATGGCGAATACAAGGAGCAAACGCACAAACGTGTCATTGGCTACGTCATGGCGTATTCTGTGGGGCTGTACGTGCTATTCGCAATTCTGTACTACTTTATGTATGTGGGGAAGAGCTCGTATTGGCTTAATTCGGTCCTACACGCATCACCGCTCTTAGTTTTACCTATACTGTGAGTATACGCCTTAATTTTTGTAATTTCTAGTACTCATACCTTAAATGGTCCCACAGAGTCTCTATCTAGCCTATCTCTCTTGTCGTGTCACTAGTTTCTTTCAAAACAGTGTGGTGAAAGGATTTTAAGTGAGCCTCAAGAGGCTCCTTTTGAGCACTTGACACATGTTATAGAAATTTTTAGGTTGTACGACATGCCGGTTTTCTCACGATGTTTTCCTTTGAGAGTACTGGCATTGTGCATACAATCACATCACATACATTTTTGAACAGAAAAACTCATTGGTGCACGACAGGTTTCGTACCCACGACCTTAGAATCGGAAGGCGGGGCCGCTACCACTAGACCACCAGTGCTCTAGTCTAGCCTATCGGTCCTATAGGCATATTTTTTTTTGTATTTTATTCTGACTAAATTTTTTCCATAATTTGTGACTACTGTTCAGAATATTTCAATAAGTTATGGATGATCTCCTACGAACGTTTTCGTGTAACTATAACGGTTAAGGTACCGCCTTTCTGTCCGGTCTCAAAAATCCACCCTCTCTATCTCTTGTCGTGTCACTAGTTTCTTTCGAAACAGTGTGGTGAAAGGATAGTATAGTTGTACCCTGTATAGTTGTTTGTAAGCTTATTAATTTTTGAAATAATAAATGTTTTATAACTATTTCCAGTGTTATATTCCTACGATCAGGGATATCTTGGTACTACAACTGGTCTCTTGAGAAGAACAGGCTTAAGCTATCTAAGATGAGGGAAGAGAAGAAGAAGATTCTAGAAGAAGTTATGAACACGGAAACTTATAAGGTATGAATTATAGTGGAGGTTTTTTTGTTGTTGATGTTAAGTGGTAACCATCACCTATAACAAAGCATTGCCTCGTAAGTCACGCACGATAGAAACGTGCCCTACGATGCACTGCCCTGCGTCCATCAACTTGAGGCATACAGATGTTAAGCCTCATGTGCCTGTAATTAAACCGGCAACCACACTCTTCAAACCGAAATACTGCAACGCTGCTTGGCGGCAGAAAAAGGCGTGGATTCTGGTGATGTTCTTAAGCCAAGAGCAGCCAACATGCCTTGATGACTGTTTTTAATCCGAATCCCAGAGAATCGTGTGCTGTTACCAAGTTTAGTGTCAGAGTTCTTAAGCCAAGAGCCTCCATCATGGCTTGGTGACTTCTATAACCGGTCCGAACGAATCGCGGGCTTGTAGCCAACTTCAGTGACAGAGTTCTTAAGGGGCTGACAACTATCAAACAACTTCTCGCTCGCACGTTTCGACATGTTGAAAGATATAAAATCACTAAACTCATTTTCGAAAAATCGCAATCAACCATTTTGTGTGCAATAACATTGCACACAGTTTAGTAAAAATTTCATTTTGATCGATACAAGTTTTCCTACTTAAAAGTTAGCTTATGTACGAAAACTAGTAAAGCAAACTTTTGAGTAGGAAAACATGTATCGATCAAAATGATTTTTTTACTAAACTGTGTGCAATGTGATTGCACACAAAATGGTTGATTGCGATTTCTCGAAAATGAGTTTAGTGATTTTATATCTTTCAACATGTCGAAACCTGCGAGCGAGAGTCACATTAGCTCTTGTCTTCGCCTTAACCAACCAGAAATTACGGGCACATGAAGCTTAACATCTGTATGCCTCAAGTTGATGGACGCAGGGCAGTGACCTGTAGGACTATGCAATGCTTTGTTAATTGTTATAGGTGATGGTTACTTCACAGCAGGTGGGCCATGTGCTTGTTCCATCAGCAAGTGGTATCTACACTAATATTATAAAGAGGAATGATTTGTAATTTTGCATGTAACGAATAGGCTCAAAAACGACTAATCCGTTTTCAAAAATTGTTTCACCATTATAATGCTACATTATCCCTGAGTGACATAGGCTATATTTATTACTAGAAAAATTAGGGAACCCTTCTAAAACTTCAATAATGTAACCCAAGGTGTAAAAAATTGGCCATAAAATGTCTTTCATCCAATGCGCTGCAGAAACTATTGACGATAGAACA
The DNA here is from genome assembly GCA_932294275.1 of Chloroclysta siterata. Classification (NCBI taxonomy): domain Eukaryota; kingdom Metazoa; phylum Arthropoda; class Insecta; order Lepidoptera; family Geometridae; genus Chloroclysta; species Chloroclysta siterata. The sequence goes on along the minus strand of OW028596.1, from coordinate 19,378,912 downwards.
TAAAAATGTTTTACAATATCAAAGAACACATCAATATCTACTAAAACTCAGCGATATCATATGTCTAACTATCGTAGTTATGTTACTATAACTTATTTTTTACATATTAAAAGTTGATAGAAATGCCGACCAAAATCAGACCATGTTTTCCATACCTTTATATTATTATTATTATTATTTTTTATACAACCAGCTGATGAAACAAGCAGATTATTATTATTAATATTATTATTATTAAATTATATTATTATTAAATTATATTATTATTAATCCTTATCCAAATAAATAATTTCGTATTCAAGACAGTTTCAATACCTATAGATAACTAATTGAATTTTTGAAATCGGACATTTCATTCAAAAGATATTGCGAATTAAAAACTTTAGTTCGCTTTAAAAACATAAACGAACGCGCGGGGCCACGGAGCGCGTTCTCACTCAGCGCAGCTGGCAACGCGGCGAGGGAGAAGGGCGTGCAAATGTATGAAATAAGTAGCCGCAAGACTCGAACCCACGTTCTAAGTTTATCCTAAGATGTTATTAGTTATAATATATTTTTGTTCCATTGCAGGTTGCGAAAGAGATCCTAGACAAGTACGGTTCTCCGGAAGACCAATCGAGAGCGCTCAAACCATTTGTGCCATCAGCCAACGTGCCCGGTAATACTGGTCCCTTTGCTTCCCTGTCTCCAGTACCAGGTAGAACCCTTTGTATATATTCCTTTTCAATTCATTTATTTCAATGTTATGTTTGGACTTGTTTCTAAATTCCCCCCTTAGGCGTCCTCCAATAAGAGGCCATCCATAAATTACGTCACACGAATTTCATGATTTTTGACCCCTCCCCCTTCCTTGTCACATTTGTGAGACCCCCCCTACCTAGTGTGATGTCACATGTTTTGCCATTTTCATATAGAAACTTCTGAAATTAATATAGCAGTTCCGAAATTATTTTTATTTCCATTTAGGTAAATTATATTTCAATAAAATTTTGTGTTGTAATGCATAGAAATAATATATTATATTTTGAAAAAATGTAATGTCACAAAATTTGCGACCCCTCCCCGCCCCTTTTCACACAATGTCTCACTTCGTCGACCCCCTCCCTCCTCCTTAACATGTGACATAATTTATGGATGGCCCCTAAATGAGAAAAACACTAAAACAACTTCACGACTTACCCAGGCACGGTAGATATCCCCTCAGTTCTCTCAGTACCAAGTACTTACTTAAGGTAAAGACAAGAGCTAATGTACCTCTTGCTCGCACGTTTCGACTTTTTGAAAGATATACAATCACTAAACCCATTTTCAAAAAATCGCAAACAATCATTTTGCGTGCAATCACATTGCACACAGTTCAGTAAAAATTTCATTTTGATCGATACAAGTTTTCCTACTCAAAAGTTTGCTTTACTAATTTTCGTACGTCTTTCAACATGTCGAAACATGCGAGCAAAAGGTACATTAGCTTTTGTATTCGCCATAAGACTCTTTGAGGATTAAGGAGGTAGTTAGAGAGACGTGAATTATTAAATTTCTCACATACCCACATTTTCCAGTAGCTAGTATTACCTGCATGCCATTTCATTCAAGTTCATCGCCGCTGCTATAATACCAACCGGTTTCCTCTTGATGTTTTCCTTCCTTCTTTTCCTTCACCCAGTAAGGGGTCGTACATTAATCACGTTATATTTTTGGACCACCACCTCCCTGGTGATATATGGTGAGGTTTTTGACTACACCCCCCCCCCCCCACGTCAAATCACGTGTAGGTTTTTGGTACAAAGTATATTGAAATTTTCAGAATATCACCTTAAAATACAGGTACAATCGTGCGTTCGACGAAAAATAAATACACGTGATCTCATTATCCCCCTCCCCCTTCTTCTCCCTTTTGTGATATTTCGTGTTTTTTTTCCCAAACAAATAGGCAAATCCCAAACAAATCCCAAATAAATCCCAAACAAAATTGAATCACTTTGGTTGAATGGAGCAGAAATTAAAGAAATGCCAAACATTGAATGATTCATTTTTATGTTTACATAGATCAATTTGGTTGCTTCATCCAAATTGAAAGGTAAAGGTGAACCGTGTATTTTAGGCTTAATACTTCCCTGGCGAGGCACACAAAGAACTCTACTACTCTTATGTGCCAAATAAAGGTTCTTTTTAATTGCAGCTACCCCTGGCCAGATTAGACAGAGACAGATAGCTGTGACGTCAACGCCGCTCAATAGGAACATGAACAACGCTCTCGCTCTAAACAACACGCCGATGCATAAAGGAGCTAGGTTGAGAGTAAGTGGATAAAATCTAAAACTATTCTTATTATTCCTAAGGCGAAGACAAGTGCTAATGTGACTCTCGCTCGCACGTTTCGACATGTTAAAAGATATAAAATCACTATACTCATTTTCGAAAAATGGCAATCAACCATTTTGTGTGCAATCGCAATGAACCACTCTCATAACTACGGATCGGATAACCGGATGCATATTTACCTAAAGTTAATTTTTAGCTAACAAATTATGGAAGCGGCTTCTTAGGATAGTTTTATTAAAAATAAAATCCCAGGATTGCATAAATAATCGTATGTATACAGGGTGCCACGTTACATATGTACAAAGCCGAAAACGTGTGATTCTGGGTCCCGAGGGGCATATTAAGTTGTAACAGGGCAATTGTCATACGTGTCACTTAAATTTAAATTGCCTGGGATCCCGGGATTTATAGACAAAACCAAAGTTTTAATTTGCCGGGGTCCCGGGATTTATCGATAAAAAGTGCTTTCCATAATAGCCAACCTCTCAACTTTAGGTAAATATGCATCCGAATATCCGATCTCTGCTCATAACATTCTTCATACATGCTCGTCGGTTTAGGGTACCCTTGACCTGGCCTTTCTCTAAAATGTCCGTTATCTGTACCCCAAGTATGAGATTTGCTTACGATATTTCGTTTTACGTTTTTGTTCCGTGTTCATTGCGGGTTTTGTATGAAGACGCGATAGAGATACCGATACGGAACCTGCAATGAACACGGAACAAAAACGAATCGTTTTTGCTCCGTGCTCATTGCGGGTTTTGTAAAGTTCCGTATCGGTATCTCTATCGCGTCTTCATACAAAACCCGCAATGAACACGGAACAAAAACGTAAAACGAAATATCGTAAGCAAATCTCATACTTGGGGTACTCATCCAGATACGTTCGCCGAGGTCTTCCCCTCCCAACAGTCCCATTCACACTCGCCTGATGCACCTGTTTCGTTAATATTCTTTCATCCATCCTTTCTACATGCCCAAACCATCTTAACATACCTTTCTCTACTGTCATCACTACGTCTACGTCTTCAAGTAAATGTATAAATAAAATAAAGGCCTTTTTACATATAATATTGTTTTTCCAGTCGGATCAACTGCCGCGCCCTCTGTTGGACAAGAACCGCTCTGCGCTCGATAAAGTGGTGGATTACTTGTTGAAGGACGGCCCTAGCCAGCGCATGGCGTTGATATGCTCACAATGCTTCTCACACAATGGTAAATAAAACCTTAGTCAAAGTAAAAAAATAAAGTAATGACGTAGTTTTGCAGAAGTGCGGAAAATAAACTATATTCTCGTTAAACTCTCGCTGCAAAGTCGGTCATAAACTGTCGGAAAGAGGCAGCAATATTGCTCTCTCTCTTGCACTTAGGAGAACTGCACGATCCTTTTGTTTGAGCGCCAGAGATGTGCATTGTTGGAGTCGATAAGAACTACTAACTATTAAAATGTTATTATCACTACATAGTATAAAACAAAGTCGCTTTCTCTGTCCCTATATCCCTATGTATGCTTAAATCTTTAAAACTACGCAACGGATTATGATGCGGTTTTTTTTATAGAAAGAGTGATTCAAGAGGAAGGTTTATATGCATAATACAAGCATAATCTCTTAGGGATAACCCACAGTAACCGTGCGAAGCCGGGGCCGGTCGCTAGTATAATATAATTATAACTATGTATTTACAAAAAAAAGTATATAAGCATTATATCAGCTGTCTGGTTCCCATATCACAAGCTTTGGCTTAGTTTGGGGCTAGATAGTTTATTTAATTTATAAGGTTACAGGTACAATAAAGAATTTTCGTTCATAAATTTTACAGGCATGGCAATGGTGGAAGAGTTCGATTACGTGTCTTACGCGTGTGCTTATTGTGGGAAGATGAACGCATCCCGCAAACAACGACCCTCTGCACCCCTTCTCACCCCCGCGAGGAACCAACCCCTACCGAAGCACTCGCTCACTGGTAACTAGCACCTACCCCTAAGAACCTACTGTATTATCAAAACGAACTAGGTAGAAAATGCTCATAGCAAAAAGTTTAACATCTTAGAGAGCTTAGTAGAGCTCTTTGTGTGTGGCTCGTCCGGGGAAGTACTACCACCACGCCTTTTTCTGCCGCCAAGCAGCAACGCTGTGTTTCGGTTTGAAGAGTGTGGTTGCCGGTGTAATTACAGGCACATGAGGCTTAACATCTATATGCCTCAAGTTGATGGACGCAGGGCAGTGCATCGTAGGGCACGTTCGTATCGTGCGTGACTTACGAGGCATTGGTGGTAAAGTGGTAACGGCCCCGCCTTCCGATCCTAAGTTCGTGGGTTCGAAATCGGTCGTGCACCAATGAGTTTTTATTTTCAAAAATGTATGTACAATGCCAGTATTCTCAAACGGTGAAGGAAAACATCGTGAGGAAACCGGCATGTCGTAGAACCTAAAAGCTTCTATAACATGTGCCAAATGCTCGACAGGAGCCTCTTGAGGCGCACTTAAATTCCTTTCACCACACTGTTTCGAAAGAAACTAGTGACACAACAAGAGAAGAGATCCTCTATCTTCTCTTGTCGGCAATGCTTTGTGAAAATGCTGGTGATGGTTATCACTTAACATCAGGTGGGTCTGTTCCATTAGCAAGTAGTATACAAAAAAAATACTTCCTAAAAAGGTTTTGTCGCGTATATTTAGCGTCAGTATGTAAGAGTGTGGGTGTATGAGTTTTGTATGTGTATGTCTGTGGTATATATCAGACGTTCTAGAGAAGGGTCAGGTCAAGAGTACAAGAGAATGTATGAAGAATGTTATGAGAGTGAATGAAGCGAAAGAGGCATGTGAGGACCGTAGCAAGTGGAAATCCGTGGTCTCTGCCTACCCCTATGGGAAACAGGCGGGATTTTATGTATGTATGTATGGTATTACACAACTCTAACTACTACTACTTCTAATTACTTATAGGAATTGAATGCAGTTGTCAAATGTTGTATTAGTGAAATTTGCAGGTGCGGGTGACGACTCGCCCTTGGCCAGTTCCGGCAGTGACAGCGACGACGAGAAGATGTGTAAACGCAATAACGTTTCTAAAACATCCAGTAAGTATTAGCCTTAATATGTATAATATATTTCTTCATATATTTCTCTAGTTTTTATTGTATTTAGTTCGAATCCGGTCGTGCACCGATGAATTTTTCCTATCGAAAAATTTTTATGCGCAATGTCAGTGCTCTTAAACGGTGAAGTAGTGAAGAACAGTGAAGGTGAATGTTTAAGCTGCTTGATGTTGGAACAAGCAAATGGCCCACCTGATGTTAAGTGGTAACCATCACCACAAAGCATTGCCTCGTAAGTCACGCACGATAGGAACGTGCCCTACGATGCACTGCCCTGCGTCCATCAACTCGAGGCATAAAAATGTAAAGCATCATGTGCCTGTAATTTCACCGGCAACCTCACTCTTCAAACTGAAACACAGCGTTGCTGCTTGGCGGCAGAAATAGGCATGGTGGTAGTACTTCCCCGGACGAACTACACACAAAGAGCTGTTCTATTAAATAGGTGGAGGGGTTCCTATTCTATCCTGGGACCTTGGGGATGAGAAGAGTATTAGAGCTCTTTGTGTAGGGCTCATTCGGGGAAGTACTTCCACCACGCCTTTTTCTGCCGCCAAGCAGCAACGCTGTGTTTCGGTTTGAAGAGTGTGGTTGCCGGTGTAATTACAGGCACATGAGGCTTAACATCTGTATGCCTCAAGTTGACGTTCCTTTCGTGACATACGATGCAATGCTTTTTTAAAGGTGATGGTTTGTACCATCTATAAAAAAAAGTAAGAATATATCATTGTTGTTATATTTTAAGGTTCGGATGGAGAGGATCGGCCTCCGTCGCCAGCCAACGGAGCCCTGAAATCCAACGTCGAGAAGAAACAAGACTGAAATAACTACGTCAATTATTATGCCCGAATTGGGAGGTAATGCCCAATATGGGAGTATAATGCCCAAGTGGAATTAGAATTTCTAAACTGAAGGTACCACAATTGGAAGACGATGCCCAAAGTAGGATTTAAATGTCCAAGATGAGAATATTGACTCTCAAATTAATAACTTTAAAAAAAAGAGTTGCCCTGTAGAAGTTAAATACCAAAAGTGCAAGTCGGCTACAGCTTTGGAAGACGATGCCTGAAATTCCCAAAATGCGGCCAATTTGATTTTCCTGATACGAAGTGTTGCCCAAATTAGGAGTATAGTGCCCAGTTCGGGAGTCAATATCCAGATTGAAAGAGTGGTGGGTGGAAAGTGTGCCAAACAAAAATGCTCTTTATTGCAATAGCAATCAGTTTATTTTTCTGAATGTAGTTACAAGATGATGTATGATATTGAAATCTCATTAGATGTTGCAGTGATAAAAATAATGGCCCGTTTTTACAATGTACGAGTGTCTTTACGTTTTCAATCAGATAATCTTTTAAAGTCGACAGAACGCAACACAATAGAACACAAATCTATCTAAATCCTGACTACTAACGGATGCTCGTATATAATAAAAACTGGCCATAGAAAAACTAGTTTTTGACGACCAGCACATGTTGGCAAAATGTGTTACGTTGGAGGTAACATTTCACACACTGAAGATACAGTAAGATTTGACAGCGCCATCTATTATTTGGTTTTGAAACAAAAGTGGTTCCTGCTACTCGATACGAGATGTCGCTTTTCGCATCGCATGGAAATATTTATTGATGAACTTAGTGAAGAGCAAAAAACTAGCAAAAATTGCATTTTTGTTTGCAAAATGCGTATGTAAAATAAAAATTGGGTGAGAAATAACGAAATTCGTAATAGTCGTGAAAGTTTGCCGGTTAAGTATATACCGCTGAGCCGATTTTGATGAAATTCGGTACTGAGGATATAGCGAGAATATGGCTCACGGAAATACGAAGTCGCGGGCAAGCGCTGGTTAATTATTTAAGTTACGGGAGCATATGTTTAGTTTATGCTAAAATGTGCCTTGTAAGCTTTAAATTTAGGTCTGCTTTTGTATGAATTGAATTTTCGATATGGTGTTATAACAAACCGCTTATATAAAGATAATTTATCACTGAGATACAAAGCAATATATCTATAATATATATCGCTTTCAGCGATAAGACCGCCCATTGTACTACTTATTTCATATTTTTAAGTGTTTTCGTTCAGTTTGGTGTACAATATTTTTCATTCATTCATTCAATACGCGCCAAGGGCAACTTTACACTCGTTCTCCTATGTACGGGATGAGACAGGACTTAAGATGCAGTTTCCTATACTATAGCACCAGTGGCGTACCCAGTTGGACAAGGGCCCCGGTGCATAGAGAAAGAATCGGGCCCTCACCCCCTCTTTCCACACAGGTTAAACTTATATTGGCCTTTAAAATAAATCATAAAAAAAATTGTGAGCAGGCTCAAGGTTTTCTAGCTTCGGGAGCTGGCTGACCCTCTCTTTTCAAAGCTTAGGTTAGAGGGCCCCCTGATCTCCGGGGCCCTGGTGCACTGCACAGTGCCTTACGATAGCTACGCCCCACTGTATAGCACCTATACTATCCTCACAGCTTAGTCTGTCTAATCCACATGAAAGACATGGTCAATTCATGGAGCTGACTAAGCCGAGGGTCACTTGGTGTTTTCCTTCACCGTTTTACACTAATGGACACGAAAACTCATGCTGACATGATTTTGACAGTGTCTCATACTCATTCACATAGAATACCAGTTACTGCGAGATGTGGATGTTTTGGGACGTTCCTCTGACTACCCCACCTTGATATCCTCGAAAGATCTTGATGTACAGATACAGATCAAACTACACGAAGCCAAAATTGACGCTTACTTTATAGACTTAAAAGCGAGCAATGTATAGCTTGATGTGTATACGTGTGTACAAGTACTAAGGGATTTGTGGTATCTACCGTGACTGGCAATTCAAGAGCTTATTACATTTCGTTTTCGAGTTTCGATGTAAATTTGTCTAGGAGGTGCCTCATATAATCTCTATCTCTATAAATATAAAAATCAATTGCTGTTCGTTTGTCTCGCTAAAACTTGAGAACGGCTGGGCCGATTTAGCTGATTTTGGTTTTGAAATGTTTGTCGTAGTCCAGGGAAGGTTTAAAAGGTGAGAAAATATGGAAAAATTGCGAGCATAGGTGATACGAAGTACACCGGGACATCTAGTTCAATATAAAAGAATGTACACATCGAAAAATATAATTAAGGAAATATGGTAATTATTTAATATAATAACAATAAGATTGTTAATTTGTTATAACACCATACTCAAATGAATATTTGACAGATTAGTGAATGTTGGCAATAATGTTTTTATTTTTAAATATCGAAATAAATATCATTTTAGCTAACTCATTATTCTACTGATTAATTTAATTATAACGAATGGTTATAATTAAATATTTAATTATGGCTGGTTACTTAAATTATCTTCGAAATAGTTTTACACAAATTATTATAAATTAATTATAATTAATTATTTGAGAACATTTCAGAAATTACAGGATGACCCATTTATAACAAAAACAAAAATATGTAACTTATATTTGAATAAATGCAAAATTGCAAATACAACATCTTGTTAGAAGTAACAGTAATTTATATTTACTTTTATAATTATTTTTTATTTCATTTCAAGGTTAGAACACACACTACGAGAAATCTTTGTAATCATTATAGCTATAGACCAGCTGGGAATTGAACCCCGACCCTTTGATACGGGGACGTGAAGGTAAAGCCGTGGGTTCGGTTCCCACCCGGCCCATAACTCTTCGGATATTTTAATCTTGATTGGAGATTTATCTTTATTAATTTATTTATTTTAAATAAAATAAGACATGTTTCAAATAGTAGGGTTAATTTATAATTTAATTTTGTTCCTATATGTTTAAGTAACTGGCATACATATGTTTTTTTTCTAACCCACAAGATGTTATTACTTAGCTACATAACCCGAAATTAATTATTTCTAAATGCATCTTCTATATTTTTTTATTTAACCATCAATATCGCTTTGAATCACGCTTCAAAATTAGGTATCACTATTACAAAAATGTGTTTTGTGTAATCATTGCAAAAAAATCAAGAAGGTAAAATATATTTTTTGCATCTAAAACCTTTTTTTTGTGCCCAGTCAGCGTGCTTTCTAGTCAAAACTAATTTTCAATGTAATCTAATAAAAATGCATTTAAGGTGTCCTTAAATTATCCCATTCCAAATTAACTGCCCATTTACTCATACTTTTCTTGTGTGGCAACACTGTTGAAGATGACAGGCATTTTGACAAAGCAATTTGTATTTTTTTTTATATTTTATTATAGGGCAGTGCTGCCACTCAGCTACAAAGCCTTAAAATAAAAAATAAAATTATTGGTCAAAGATTTGAAATGAGTGTTGCCCTATCATTTATAAGTTTACCCATATCAACATGAAAATGGTGTTAGAACAACATTTTGAATAACCTAATTATATTTTTGACATTGAATGTTTGAGAATGCTGATTTATAAAGTAACTTCTGCAATAAAGTTTGAAATGCTGTCTTTAGACAAAATTGTGAAAATTTTTAGGTAATTTAAGAATTCTCATAATATTATTTGTAAATAATGTGAGTCAAGTAAATAGTGTTTGTTATAGTTATTTATTGCTTGTATCGTTGATTAGCTATTGTATAATGGAACTAATATACAAGTACTCAGTTATTTTGTTGTTTTTATTGGTGTTTAAGAGTAGTAGAGCTATTTGTGAAGGGCTCGTCCGGGGAAGTACTACGCCACGCCTTTTTCTGCCGCCAAGCAGCAACGCTGTGTTTCGGTTTGAAGAGTGTGGTTGCCGGTGTAATTACAGGCACATGAGGCTTAACATCTGTATGCCTCAAGTTGATGGACGCAGGGCAGTGCATCGTAGGGCACATTCCTATCGTGCGTGACTTACGAGGTAATGCTTTGTGATGGTGATGGTTACCACTTATCATCAGGTGGGCCATCTGCTTGTTCCATCAGCTAGTTGTATAAAAAAACCCCATAACCCTACGCTCTACACGGCTCGCTTTATATCCTTGTAGTAGACATAATTTTACTTCGGCATTGTGGAGCTTGATCTGAATCCGTGTGTACAATAATACTAGGTAAGTACCTACACCAAAAATATTGATAGTTGTTTATTGGATCTTTACCTACTCATTTGAAAGAACTTATAAGGCTTAAATTATATAGGAATTTAATTGTGTATCTTTTGTTGGTAATTCTAAATAAATAAATAAATAAAGGCTGAGATTCACTATCTTCAACAACGGTGCTTCCTTCGCTATACTACTGCTGTCCAAAAGTCCGGAGTGAGGAATACTTCCTTAGACTTTGCTTGGAGTCCGTATGACTTGAAGCCTCCTTTTTAGGCTTCCGGATACACCATCGCCCCTCACGTCCACATACCAGAGAATGCTCCCCTCAGTAGTAGTCGGGTCCAGGCGGATACTGATTTAGAAGCAATATCTTTTTTTTTTTTTTTTTTTTTTTTTTATTGCCAATATGTACATACAGTTACATAGCTTAGGTCTAAGGTAGCTATTAAGCGAGTACACATACCCTGTAGGGCGCTGCAAATTAGTTACAATCATACTAATAACGGTACAATAATAGTTAAGCTCCTTGATACAATAGCTTAGTTATGAGAATATAATAGGCAACTTGAATAGCAAAAATTAAATGACAATAATAATAATCATTGTAATTGATAGTCTGAATGTCTCGATATAATAATAATATTACTAACTAAGTCAAATAAGGTAAGTATATTTTATAATGTCAACTATTAGATTAAATTAAATTTGAATTGTCTGTTTTATGGAAAAATCACTTGCAAGTATTTTATCGGTTAGGAATTCTTCTACAGAATAATAACATTTAGTCAAGAGTAGGTTTTTTAAATTGGAATGAAATAGGGAGTCTTTGGTTTCATTTTTAATCACGTCAGGAATTTTGTTGTAAATTCTTATTAGTCTAAAGTCGGGACTTTTGTCGAGCGTTTTTAGTTTTGTGGAGGGTAAGATCAGTTGGTCTTTGTGTCGTCTATTATATAGAATGTTGTTTTCTTGTTTGGAATAGAAAAAATGTCGGTATTTCCTAACGAAAATCGACATTTGGAGTATATATATACACGGTAACGTAAGGAGTTTGTTTTGTTTGAAATAGGGTTTACAACTTTGTCTAGACTTGATGCTCAGTAATATTCGTACTAGTTTTTTTTGTTTGACAAATACTTCGTTAAAATCTACACTATCACCCCATATCACAATGGAGTAGTTGAACCAAGCAAGTAAGCTGAAAGGGCGGTTTCGTAGTTTGTGTTACATTTAATAATACTTAGGGCATAGGTAAATCTAGAAAGTTTAGTTTTTAATGTTACTATATATTTTTTCCAATTGAGGTGGGTGTCTAATGTAAGTCCTAATAATTTAAATTCATTACTTTCTTCGATTTTTAATATTTTTGTAAGATTTGTTAGATTTAGCGTTTTTCTTTGGTAGGTTTTGAATTGTAGAATCTTCTCCAGTGTAAATAATAAGCTTTAGCTTATGAGCCTAATTTGAGGTTTTTTATTGTACCTTCCTTCGTTGTGGGTTGTACATGTGTACAGTGGGTTGTACGTACGTTTTTTTTTTGTATTTACGTTTCATCAGGTAAGTTTTTTGTGCCTTCTACATTATATATTGTTCTTATTGGAAAATAAAAAACGTAGTATAGCGCCGGCATCATAATAGATGGCAGCAAGTACATATGTATTTGAAGAATGTTACATAAAGCATGTGATTATTTATTGTGACTCAGTATATTTTTGTATTTCTATTTTAGTACTACGCATAATGCAGGATGGGAACTTTATTGTTTTTTATATGTACTTAAATGATGGAATCGGCTCTGCTGTATCGGTGCTCGCCATGGAGGTATTATACTTAGTTTAAGGTGCTCGCCTTGCTACGTGCAAATCGTGCAAATTTGGCTTGTTATCCGAAAGACGTCATGTCAATGTCAAAGTCTGACACTGACAGTCAGACAGACACGACAGCTAAACCAGCTGAGCGAATGCTCGAGCTAACAGTTCTTCTTATCTTTTTAACGCATAGATTTATAATACTATAGATTGCTTAAGAGCGTATACCCGAGCAAGACGGACAACAAGTACATACAATTTATGGGTTGCCACATCATACTATTTTCACCCAACCATGCATAAGCTATGATGTCGCCGCGGCTCCAGTTGTTTGTTTAATGATGTTTAATTAAAGCTAGTTTCTGCAGTTTAATAGTTTGTACCCTCCCCTACGTTACGCCATTTTAATATCTTCTAAGGAATGAGCTAGAAAAAAGACTACACAGCTGTGTAGTCTTTTTTAGGCCGTGGGTTCAATCCTACCTAGAACAAACATTTGTGTGATGTGATACTAGACGTTTGTTCTCTGCCTGGGTGGTTGTGATTTGGCTTATTTTGGGGCTATATAGTGCTGTGTGGAGCGTCCACCAATATTTATAAAAAATAAAATAAAAAAAACGGGGCGAACTGGCACTAAGCTGGCATTTTAGACATTGACATCAGAACCCTAGGCCGCGAGCGAGCCTAGAGTCCTGGATTTTCCTAGTGAGGGGGGCAGAGCTAGCTAGTGGTGCTATTCTTCACATTCTACCACCTACCAATAGTTTAACTATGTTACTGCACCAGCTAGGTAAAATTTTTATGAATAAAAAACAATTTATTTATTTATCATTGATTTATTTATTCTACATCCCTACTCATCAGAAACCGTAATTCAAAAGGTTAATTTATAACGCGTGCTTCATTTTTAAATTAAGTAGGTATAAACAATACATCTTAACAGGAGTAAGCCAGCTTATGCTAGAGCTGACCATAAGCCTGAGCAATGCTACCACTTTGCCCTGAAGCGCGAAGTGGTGGCATTATGAATACAGCTATCCTCAGAACATCACTATGAATATGTCATAAATACATTAAAATATATCACGTGTAAGTACGTATTTATTTATTAGACGATAAATATTTAATAGTTTGTACATAACAATTTCAGATGAGAATATTTTCTTAATTCACACTTTTTAAAGCAAGATTTTTGAACATACATTTTATATCCAGAAAAAAAAAGCGGAGATACCGTTTATGTTGAAATAGCCCAAAAGTTTTTTAGTCCGTAAGTTTCTTGCCTGTTATTCTAGGTTTTGGTCGCGAGGAACTGGCGGTACATTCACCTAGTACCAATTTAAGACGTTTCAAAGAGATCCTTGTGATTGTACTGAATAAAGTCCGTTTTGATTTTGATTTTGGAGCTTGGTGACCTGGAGCTTGGTAACTCGTAGCTTTAACCCCAAAATAGCCCAAAGTAGTTGCATCTTTGGGAAATCTGTAAAACAAACATGTTATTATTAGGCATATGTAGGTATTTAATCATACTACGCGATGGTGGTCTCAGACATAAAATAACTACCAACTTCTCATATGAAAATCGTGAGGAGACTTAAATTATTAAAATGTAACGCAAAGCTAAAAAAATAAATTAAATGAAATTAAAATATATGTACCTACTACCTATACCTATATCATATTTTTTTTTATTATGTACTTAAGTCAAACAAACCTTATTTCTTTGAATAAGGTAATAATAAGTTGCGACATTGTCATTTTTTTCTAGATTATTGTGTGTATTTGAACTTATCCTAACATATCAGAGTCGAATCCACCCTAAAGTTGTTCGTTTCCCAACATTTTTGGCAAATAGATTTTGTTTTAGTTGGCAGCCCGAAAGATCGTATAACCCAGCCAAATTATGTTTCTATAGAACTGTATCGGTTTGAATAGCCATGTCATTTGTGTGATTTATAGTAACCTATACTCAATTTTACAAAATAATTAAATTCTAGAAATCTACTATGATATGCGATAGAAAGTAAACACAACCGTTAAATGATTAATTGTGGACACTGTGCATTCTCCGTTTTATAGTTTAATTGACAAATAGAACATAAAAGTGCTACTTACCGAAGGAAGCTTAATTTTCAGTTTTCCGAGCTGTATCATTATCACAGCCTAAAATACTACAATGCACCACATTATAAACTTAACTCTACGTATACTGGGACCTAGGCACACACTATTTTCAAAGAACTTTGGCACTAAACACCTGTAAACTCACAAGCACCAAGCGGTTTGTTTAGCACCAAACTTGGTGCTAAACAATCAAAAACGTATACGCAGAAAGGGACAGAACATTTATATTATATTTCTTTCACTCATAGGTATAATTTGTATTATTGCGTCTCTCTTACTCTTGGTATTATTATTTGATGCTCTATCAATTGTATACTTGATCTAAGTTTTAACGCAAAACCGAGCAAAACAGGCATTGCGGGAGGTGAATTATATAAATAACTCAGTTTCTTATCAACGTTCATTTGCAGAAGGCGTGAATGACTGAGGATTCCTGTAATCTAATCGCCACGCCTCGGTCGTTCTGAACTCATTGAACCTACTTTATTTTCATTGCTAGTTCATAACTAGCACTCTACGTTTATTAGTAATCACTAGGTATATAAGTATCTTGGACTCGTGGTTAATAATCTAAATTGATATAGCCTTTAGTGTGGACAAGCATAATTGATTGATAAACTTGCGAAAGTGGAACGTGAGTGGTTGAACTATGAAAATGTCGGTGCTCAATAATTTTTCGGTCTCCATCGGGAAAGGATTACGACGTAAGTATTAGCTATTCCAATTCATCATCAGTATCTATAGTAAGTTTCCAATGGCCTGCAGTTAGCTCAAACTGTGTTTTGTACATTTTGTAAATACACATCATTTGTCGTACTTGGTACCAAGAGATATGAGGGGATATCTACCGTGCCTGGGGATCAAAGTCGTGAAGCTGTTTCTTTTACGTTTTTTACGTCATATTTTTTGTTATTAATTAATTATGACCTCACACATAATTTGAAGTAAATTTTTTTTTTATTCCTTGGTGGGGAGTGCAAAATCGGTATAATACCAAATTTATTTTTAGTTAATTATTTACCATGCCAAGACTAAACCGATTGAAAAACATGTTGCTCTTTTTGTTTATCTTATTTGTATTGGTCATAGTCATAAAGTTAAGTTAGTTTCAGAATAAATGGACCAACAAAATCAATTACTTAATTTAATAAATAAATAAATATTGGTGGACTTTTCACACAGCACTATCTAGCCCCAAACTAAGCCAAAGCTTGTAATATGGGAACCAGATAGCTAATATAATACATATATACTTTTTTTTGTAAATACATACTTATAATAACCCAGACAGAGAACAAACATCTATGTTCATCACACAAATGTTTGTTCTCGGTGGGGATTGAACCCACAGCCTACGGCGCAGAAGGCAGAGCTACTACCAACTGAGCTGTGAAGGCTGTCATTTTCATTTACTTACTTTAATTGTGTTGAATTTAATGTGAATTCTTTGAAACAACTTTATTGGTTTTCATCAGAATTCATGAAAATTCACTGATAAGGAATAAGTAATGACAATAAAACTAAGACAGTACCTACCTACCTATATGATTACCATTTGAAGCACAAATAGAATTAATGATATGTATGTCTTAAGATAGTAATGAAAATTTTGAAAAACCCACACGAAACAACAGTTTTAATAGCAATTAGATTCTTGTTTGTTTGATGTAAAAACAGAAACAGTGTGATAACTTTGATCCCCAGGAACGGTAGATATTCTCTTTAGTACCCTTAGTAGGTAGGGATGTTGAAGGGGGTTAGTCCCCCCAAACACTTTCTGGACTCTTCTCTTGTTGTGTCACTACTTTCTTTTGAAACAGTGTGTTGAAAGAATTTTAAGTGTGCCCCAAGAGGCTCCTTTCAAGCACTTGACACATGTTGTAGAACTTTTTAGGTTCTACAACCTTAGGATCGGAAGGCAGGGCCGCTCGACTACCAGTGCTCTCTTCACCAGTGTCCACTTCCTGGACAAAAGACCAATTAGATTTTGATTCAGTAGGTGACAATGACAGCCTTCACATCTCAGTTGGTAGTAGATGTGCCTTTTGCTGTACGCAGTGTGTTCGATTCCCACCGAGAACAAACATTTGTGTGGTGAATATAGGTGTTTGTTCTCTGTCTGGTGTAAAAAAAAGTATTTAAGTGTTATATCAACTATCTAGTTCCCATATTACAAGCTTTGCTTGGGGCTAGATAGAGCTGTGTGGAAAGTCCACCAATATATTCAATATTTTTAATGAAATTTTATATTTTGGCACATACTCACATTTTTCAGTAATCAGTATTCCATTATGTGATATGTTAATGTTTTGATGATTCCGGATATACCTATAACATTCTTCAATAAAAAAACCTATCTATAATAGCATAGCCAATATACTCATGAGAGTAAGTGAAAAGGAACTAATGTGAAAACAATAGTGTGAGAGTGAGAGGTAATGATAAGCAGTGCCATTTAAGATTAGGTTCATTCATATGTCATTGTCATCTTTACTGCTGTTATTCTACAAAGTGGGGTCGGTACAACAGGTTTTATTCTTCCACTTTTATAGATCAGCCATCATCTCATAGCTCGCTCATTTCTTACTCATGTCATCTTTCACAGTCTACTCTCTTCTATTCATCTAGGTGTATCTTTTTTGCCAATTTCTGTAAACAAACATACCTAAATATTTATATTACAAATAGAGACTATGATTTTAATACATTACATTTTATTTTTTACAAAAACAAAAAGAAAAAAACATCTTAAAACCCCTATAGAACAAAGTACAAATTCGCAAATTAATAAAATATTTTATTTTTGCAAATCCAACAAAAAAAGCATCATCAAATTCCTTCTAGAACGTTCCAATTGCTAAATAACGTGTTTAATTTGGCAAAGTCATAAAACGACCATAATATAGATAATCAAAATTGGTGTTTTATTTTGTTTGCATGACTTAATATATTCTAATCGAGTCATGTAACATTATACCTACGTTTTTTGTTATGAGTCTGATAACAAGCTTAAAAATGTGTAGGTCGTGTTAGTTCGGCAATTGGCTTGCATCCTGTCACGTGGAATACCAACTACATATTGTAAAATTGCGGCATAAGCAAAAAGTAATACGTGGACGTACCTCTGACTACCTCCCATAGACATTCTCTGAATTCGGCGCGGTCTCCACTCAAGCATTCATTTGACAGCCTTCACAGCTCAGTTGGTAGTAGCTTTGCCTTCTGCGCCGTAGGCCGTGGGTTCGATCCCCGCCGAGAACAAACATTTTGGGATGAACATAGATGGTTGATTGATGGGTGTTATTCTAGGACGATTTAACCAATTTGTTACATCGTCCTAGGTGTTATTATTTATTGTAAGTATGTATTTACAAAAAAAGGATATAATGTATTGTATCAGCTATCTGGTTCCCATATTACAAGCTTTGGCTTAGATTGGGGCTAGATAGTGCTGCGTGGAAAGTCCACCAATATTTATTTATTTAAAACATTTTAAAAATATAAACTACGCGCGGGTCCCTGGGCGCACTCTCACTCAGCGCGGGCCCGGGCAAGGCGCGAGATAGAAGGGCGTGCAAATGACTCGAACCCACCACGGTCAAAGTTTATCCTAAAACGTTGAAAAAATTTATGACCACCCATGCGAAGCTGGGACAGGCCGCTAGTCATTAATATTCAAGTCGTTACCCCTTCATAGGGGTCGATCGTGTTTTCTACCCCGTTCCTGGTATTTTTTCTTGATAAAAAGTAGTTTCTGTGCTAATCCAGGTTACGAAATGTTTGTTCTAATTTTATAGAGAGTTTTAGTGTAGAGTAGGGCGTAATTGAGTCAGAAACATCATTATCCACGTATTATTTACTGTTGATGTGATGTTATCAGATAAAATAATATTTACGTATGCAATGCAAATCTTTAGGTAAGAGGAAATATTTACACCTTATCTATGAACAGATACCTTGCTTATATGTTATGTTATAACTTATATACAGATGTACATATATGTTTATGTTATTAGTGTTAAAACTAGTGTTTCGCCCCTAATCTTTTCAGATCTTTTTAAGATTTTTATTGTATCTATTTGTATTTTTTATTGGTGCCCTTGAGTGGCTGGCAATCCCTCAGACCCTCAGATAACTTCTAGCTTGCACGTTTTTTTTATACAACCAGCTGATGGAACAAGCAGATGGCCCACCTGATATTAAGCGGTAACCATCACTTATAACAAAGCATTGTCTCGCAGGTCACGCACTATAGAAAAGTGCCCTACGATGTATTGCCCTGCGTCCATCATTATTTATTTTACTGTAGTATGACTATGTTTATGGAGTTAGAAATATTTTTTCCAAGCAAAGCGGTGGGCATCTACTAGGTAGTTTGTTATGAAACACGTGTAAAGCGTTTAATGAATGCAAATAGCCTTACGATATTACTTTCGCTTATGTTTGTTATTTAAATGACACTGTGCTAATTATAAAGCACCGTCTAGTGGGAATATCCGTGGTCTAGTGGGAATATCCCCTGATCGTAAGGTCGTAGGTTCGAATCCGATTATGCGCGAATGGATTTTTTGGTTCAAAAAGTACCTGCCGAATGCCAGTGCTCATAATCAGTGAAGGAAATATTCATGAGGAAATTAGTTAGAATTCTAGCATTCTTTCGGCGATGTGCTTGCAACCTGTCACGTATGGAATCGAAACCGGTCGAGCATCAATGAGTTTTTCTGTTCAAAAATTTATGTGCACAATGCCAGTACTCTCAAACGGTAAAGGAAAACATCGTGAGGAAACCGGCATGTCGTAGGACCTAAAAAGGTCTATAACATTATGTCATGTGCTCGAAAGGAGCCTCTTGAGGAGCACTTGAAATCCTTTCACCACACTGTTTCGAAAGAAACTAGTGACATGACAAGAGCGAGAGAGACTCGTATAATGCGAAATACGGCGTAGAGCAGACTAATGAGTTAAATTTAAATTATGCACAAGAATTGTTATAACATTTCTAAGTTGTTTACTACCAACTGAGCTGTGAAGGCTGTCATCAAAGCCTTCACAGCTCAGCTCTGCCTTCTGCGCCGTAGGCCGTGGGTTCGATCCCCACCGAGAACAAACATTTGTGTGGTGAAAATAGATGTTTGTTCTCTGTCTGGGTGTTATACAACGTGTTGATGAAGTTATGTAGGGAAACAAAGAGCGTGTATTTAGACCAAGCACTGGAATACTTTGACGTGTGCAACGGTTGAATACATCGTTTTCGAAATTCCCATAGAAAAGTAAAATTAATATTTTCTCAGAAATTTGCAACAGCCCTGTCTGTGTACGTGTCAAGGTCACACGCACGCGCGCTTCTATCTAGGAAAGAGAAAAACAACGATAACCTACGAGATAATTTGAAATACTTACCTTTCGGTAGGTAGGTAGGTACGCCGCCAATCCCCTGACACGATATTTTTACTGGTTCCTATGGATTTTGTCATTATTTACTGGCTATAATAACACTGGATAAAACTGGATTTTGGTAAGTTTGCGAGATTTCGCACGACACAGGCTTCAAACTTCACACTAAACCATTACCTCGTAGGCACTGCTCATACACACACTGACTGACGACGGCTTTTTACATAACAATCACCATTTTATCACGTTTGATGACATTTTCTCAACAAAACAATGTACAACAACGCATGTAAACACAAACAGGGTGACCATCTCAAAAGTGGCGGTTCTACCACACACCTGCCAAAAAATCTGTCAAAATCTACCAAGCTTGACGATAGAAATACCAAAAATATGACTTCATACCATCTCCTTCGTGGCTACGGAATAAATTGAATACCTACATTACATTCAGTTACTATCTTTTGATCGTTTGTAACGGTTTGCAGTTATCTAAAACGAGATAGAAGTTGTTTAGAAACCGAATCAATAAGGGTAAAAAAGAATAAGAAGTTTCCAGTTCGGTAAAAAATAAATAAATTATAAATATTATTTCATTAAAAATTCAAACTAATAAGATTTTTCTTGAAATATTTAAAATCTGCCAAATGGCAGAAATCTGCCACAAATGGTAACACTGATCGGCGGCCGTCGGCCGTCCTGATTGGATATGCGTTTTTAAATGCAACCAATGACAGACAGGTTAGTCAAAGATTAAATAGGACAGACTAGACACTTCCCAAAATTGCAGTTGAATAATTTTGTCGTGTCAATGAACCATGGTGGTAAAGTAACATGTTACAATTTAAAGAACTATGAATATCATAAACATTGCTTTACGGCATCTAGTAATTAAACAAAAATAAATATTCTATTAAATATTGAGTACGTAGCCACGTAGGTACCTAGTTACTGAATAGGTATTAGTACCAAAGATCTCAGAGAATGTTTACCGTGACTAGGGATTACAGTCGCGAAAATATTTCTTTTACATACCAAGATCTTTAAAAACAGCAACATCATTATTAGGTAGGCACATTACTAGGTAATTGGTGGCAGTTCTGTTACCTATTTTATCTAAGGTTAACAACTAGAGGTCAAAGAACAGCTGTAAATAGGGCTGCCTCATGATGCGTTTAGATTCATTTTAGATAAAAGTTTAAGAGGCATTTCATGAATGAAAAACTTTGAAATTTTAAAAGTCGTAGAACAAAAGTTGTTCGTTATGACCGGTAGAATATCCTACTTTCGGATCCCTACAATTCTTAATAAACACGTTGTATAATATTATAAGTATGTATTTACAAAAAAAAAGTACATATAAATGTATTATATCAGCTATCCGGTTTCCATATAACAAGCTTTGGCTTAGTTTGGGGCTAGATAGTGCTGTGTGGAAAGTCCACCAATATTTATTTATTTATGCTTGAAGTATAGTCTATATTCAACTATGAAGTCAACGGCAAATATAGTGGAATGTCATTTTTATTGCATAATAAATCTAAATATAACATTATCAAAACATTCCATTCAAAACAGTATTATTAATGTCATTTCTTATCGATAAGTCACAAGTCACCACTTAGCGAGCTTTTAAACATGTTTTGTTGGTTCTTTTTCTGGCATTTGGGAAGCAACATAGCTTTTTCAATTTAATTGTTTTTCTAGTGTTATTTTGAGTTGTGTTGTGTAATTTCGGTGGTATTTTAACCAACATTACTTGAGGTCTTAGCGCAAAGTGTAAGCATTTGGAATGAAAGTGTATTTGACTGAAAATTTTTCGAATGTTTTGAAGAAAACCGCCACCATTTTCTTCAAAACAAATGACGGCCGACTTGACTATGGACTGACTTGACTAAAAAGTATTAATTCAATACAAATCACTAGACACTGGCAAGATTGTCTGTCGAATGACGGACAGGAGCCATAAATTGAGAGAAGGAAGAACATGTTTTGTTTTATAGACAGAGCGAAGATTTTTAAAACAACTTGGAAAACAGAAACAAGATCACAGCTTAGATCCCCAGGCACGGTAGATATCCCCACAGATCTCTTAGTACCAATTAGCAACTCGGGATTCTTTGAAGAAGTCTAAGGGCCGGTTTCACCATGCTCTGTTAGATTAACAAAGGATTAAACGGCCGTTAAAAATGACAAAATGTACGCGTTTGACATCTAAGGTTAGATTTAACGGCATGTTAATCCTTGATTAGTAACTAACAGAGCATGGTGAAACTGGGCCTAAGTCTTATATGACATCTTATCTTGGTATTTCCGTATTTAATCATTTATCAATAGGGTATGTTTTTATGATAAAAACTGTACAAAACACCTACGTAATTTATACGTAATCTGAGTTTTTAGGGCAGTTATCTGTTATTAATTTCAACCGCATGCAATTCGATTTGGCATAATGACGACCGTCAAACAAGTTCTCGTTCACGCATTCCAACATTTAAAAAATATATAAAATAACTGACTAAAGGTTTCAAGAGTAGTAGAGCTCTTTGTGAATGGCTCGTCCGGGGAAGTACTACCACCATGGCTTTTTCTGCCGCCAAGCAAGCTGCTGTGTTTCGGTCTGAAGAGTGCGGTTGCCGGTAAAATTACAGGCACATGAAGCTTAACATCTGTATGCCTCAAGTTGATGGACGCAGAGCAGTGCATCGTGGGGCGCGTTCCTGTCGAGTGTGACTTGCGATGCAATGCTTTGTTATAGGTGATGGTTACCACTTAACGTCAGGTGGGCCATCTGCTTGTTCCATCAGCTAGTTGTGTAAAAAAAACTTCCATTACGCGAGCAAACAGCGAGCGGAAGCAAGCTGCATTTTTTGACACAACTTGCTAATTTCTTGAGCGGTAGGAACCAAGCCGTAAGTTTGTTGCCTGTTCTTCTAGGCTTGGTCGCGTGGAACTGGCACCTAGACTCACCTAACTTTAAGACGTTTCAAAGTGATACTTGTGATTTTGACTTTGCATCAATCACTACCTGATGTTATGTGGAGCAAATACGGAGGAGTCTAACAGTGGACTTCTTCAGCCAGATGATAACGATAATAGCGTTTCTTCTATCATTCTTAGACAGCCTTGACAGCTCAGTTGGTAGTAGCTCTGCCTTCTGCGCCGCAGGCCGTGGTTTCGATCCCCACCGAGAACAAACATTTGGTGGTGAACATAGATGTTTGTTCTCTGTCTGGGTGTTATATAATATTATAAGTATGTATTTACAAAAAAAAAGTATTTATTATATCAGCTATCTGGTTCCCATATTACAAGCTTTGGCTTAGTTTGGGGCTAGATAGTGCTGTGTGGAAAGTCCTCCAATATTAATTTATTTATTCTAGGACTCCGGGATTCGGACCTGACCGGTCTAGCAGACAAATTCACGAAGGCAACGAAACGGAAAGGCAGCTCGCTACCGCAAGAAGTCAGCGACCACGTCCCTTCTCGTCTGAAGATGGATAAATGCTTGATCGTCTCCAAAGTCACTCGATACGAGTATGAGAAGTAAGTTATCATTTTTTTTCATCATCACCTACGAACCGATTGAAGATACCCATTAAATGGGCGAAATTGAGTGATAGAGTGAGGAACAGTGTAATTAGAGAGAAATGTGGAGTGAAAGAAGACGTAGTGATGAGGGTAGAGAAAGGTATGTTAAGATGGTTTGGGCATGTAGAGAGGATGGATGAAAGGAGATTAACAAAACAGGTGCATCAGGCGAGCGTAAATGGGACTGTTGGGAGGGGAAGACCTAGGCTAACGTATCTCGATCAGATAGCAGACGTTCTAGAGAAGGGCCAGGTCAAGAGTACCCTAAACCGACGAGAATGTATGAAGAATGTTATGAGAGTGAATGAAGCGAAAGAGGTATGTAAGGATCGTAGCAAGTGGAAATCCGTGGTCTCTGCCTACCCCTATGGGAAACAGGCGTGATTTTATGTATGTATGTATGTATTAAATGGGCATAAGAACCATTGTAATTAATACAACTTGCTGAGGGAACAAGCAGATGGCCCACCTAATGTTGAGTGGTAACCAACACATATAACAAAGCTCTGTCTCTTAAGTCACGTTGGAACCTTGAGGCATACAGATGTTAAGCCTCATGTGCCTGTAATTTCACCGGCAACCACACCCTTCAAACCGAAACACAACAACGCTGCTTGGTGGCAGAGAAAGGCGTGGTGGTAGTACTTTTCCGGACGAGCCTTTTAATAAAAACCGATTTTATGATACTGTTTTTTGAGTGCTTTTTCCAAGGAACCAACACTGTGAATGCGAAAAAAAACAGCAGCTGTTTCATACATTTTAGCCTGTTATGTATTGAACTTTTGTATGAAATAGCTGTTTTTTTTCGCGTTCTCAGTGTTGGTTCCTTGGAAAAAGTTATTCATATTGATGGGTACTTTAGCCCCCTGAAGTTTTAAACCCCAAGTATTGGAACACCTTGTATAAATCATCTACCTACAATAAATACATTTACTTTCTTTATTTACAATGCACTCTGCAGACAATCAATTTACAATCATTGTTTATTTCAAGACGGGAACTCGTTAACATACTGCGCCTATTAGACCAATTATAACCAGTTATTGGTATGACCTGTGATTAGATAACAACTTTGAGGAAGTGATGGGCGAGGAAATCACTCTACGCATTAATGGTTCTGTTCAGAACAAAGGAGCAATTAATAAATGGACACTTTTCATTCAGCACTATCTAGCCGCTAACTGCCCCGACGGTGCACATGCACATGTGGACATTATGTTACCCTTTATGAGGCATACAGATGTAAAGCCTCATGTGCCTGTAATTTTACCGACAAGCACTTTCCAAACCGAAACAGCAACGCTGCTTGGCGGCAGAAGAAGGCATGGTGGTAGTACTTCCCCAGACGAGCCCGTCACAAAGAGCTCTTATATGTATACAACGTGTAACATAATTTCCCTATAAGGCAAAAACCCAAGTGATCAGACTAAGCACTGGAATACTTTGACGTGTGCAAAGGTTGAATATACCGTTTTCGAAATTCCCATACAAAATCAAAATTCATATTTGCTCAGAAATTTGCGACACCCCTGTACGTACCTACATACTGTTTACGTTAGTACCAAGGGTGTTTTTGGTTTCATATTGGAGGAACGTTTAAGAGGCATTTCATGTATGAAAAACTACGAAATTTCAAAAGTCGCATCTCAGAAGGTGTTCGCCATGACCTGTAGAATACTCTGCTTCCGGGGTTATTATGTTACATGTTGTATAGAATTATATATAACTAGCGACCCGCCCCGGCTTCGCACGGTTATTGTGGGGTATCCCTAAGAGATAGACATATACCATCGCGGACTTTTTTGTAGACCTTTTTAAGGTGTAAGGTTTTTAAGGTACAATACTGTATTACATTACTTTGATCTATCTCGTAGGGTTCAGCCAGCGTTTGTAATGTAAGCGCAAAAAAATATGTTATTTACGGCATCACATTAGAAACCTCTTAAATTATCAGTGTTTCTCTACTATATTATGCATGTTTTATACATATAAACCTTCCTCTTGAATCACTCTATCTATAAAAAAAAACCGCATCAAAATCCGTTGCGTAGTTTTAAAGATTTAAGCATACATAGACCTCATAGGGACAGAGAAAGCGACTTTGTTTTATACTATGTAGTGATTATTTGTTATAGACATAGAGCTGCCTCATGGTGTGTTTGGTTTCATATTGGAGGAACGTTTAAGAGGCATTTCATGAATGAAAAACTTCGAAATTTCAAAAGTCGTATCTCAAAAGGTGTTCGCCATGACCTGTAGAATACTCTGCTTCCGGGGTTATAGGGGTATTATGTTACACGTTGCAGACTTATAATATAATTATTTGTTATAGGCATAGTCACGACAACATATCGGACTCGGAACTAGAGAAGGTGCTTCGGAAGCGAGGGTCGGACTACGATGCCATGCTCGCCAATCACAGAGAACAGAAGGCATTCGAGCAGAAGGTAGCGGATACGCTCAAAGACATGGGGAGGAAGGTCGAGATGGCTAGCAGGTACTGTCTTCATCTTAATACTTAGTACAAAGGGTATTCCAAAAGTGGCAAGTTGCAAGCATCTGCCAGAACACTAACAGACTAATAAATAATAAATAAATAAATATTGGTGGACTTTCCACACAGCACTATCTAGCCCCAAACTAAGCCAAAGCTTGTAATATGGGAACTAGATAGCTGATATAATACAAATATACTTTTTTTTTTGTTTGTAAATACATACTCATAACACCCGGACAGTGAAAAAACATCTATGTTCATCACAAATGTTTGTTCTCGGTGGGGATCGAACCCACGGCCTACGGCGCAGAAGGCAGAGCTACTACCAACTGAGCTGTGAAGGCTGTCAAGACTTTCTTCCTATTATCCAATTCCTTGATGAATATATCAGCTATCTGGTTCCCATATTACAGCTTCTGGCTTAGTTTGGGGCTAAATAGTGCTGTGTGAAACATCCACCAATATTTATGTATTATTTTAGTTTTAGGGAAATTTTAAATTTATGCATGCAACACTATACAACGTGTAAACGCTTGTACGACATTAAATTAAAACGCGTGTAGTGCTACTATCTAGTATTGATTTAAAAAAGGTTTTATTTACATTCATTCATAATTGAGTTTTTTTATTTTCAAACAAACTAAATATCAGTAAAAGCATAAAATTATAAAACACTCTGTATATGTATACAAACAAAGAAACGTACGTTCATTGATTACTTACTCGTCGGTGCCTATAAGAGCGAAAATCCCGCGCGCTGATAAAGTCAGATATAGGTACCTACCTTACCTACTCGCTTTTCGGCGCTAGCGCACAGACAGAGACAGAGGTGCCGCCGGCGGCCGGCGAGCCGTGAAGGTCGAGCGGGCGGCGCATCAAAAGTATTAGGTACCTACACTTTTGGTATGCTAGGTAGCATAAAAATCGTTAAGTACCTACCTCAAATCCGTCAAATCACACACAAAATTTAAACGACGCACGGTGAATGTCCGCCCGTAGGTACTTTCAGCAATACACAGCTGTTAGACTACACACCATAGATAGGCACTTAGTTTCATTACAAAAAAAACACACAGGCGTCTGTTACGCGGTTCTAGATAGGTAGATACCTAATAACAAAAAATTACACTCAAAAAACCTCTTTCGCGATACTTAAATCGAACGAAATTTACGACAAAAGTTTCATTACCAAAAAACACACACAGGCCTCTGTTTCGTAGTTCTAAATAGGTAGTTAGTAGGTAGGTACCTACTTAGTTTAATAACAAAAATACACACCCAAAAAGCGTCTTTCGCAGTACTTAAATCGAACGAAATTTACGACGAATGTAATAAAACGAATCTACAATTTTCAAAACCAGATGTGTCAAGGACGCTTTCAAAACAATAACTAAAATTCAAACAAATTCATTCCATTCAACGGGCGCAATGGCCTGGCGGCGGCGGGCGGCGCGGGGCAGAGCGAGCTGGGTCTGTCTCTTTCCAATACGCACGCGAAATGTATCTATCCTGGTCACGTCGTCTAGATCGCTCTAACGCGTGTAAATTTGGTATCTTCCTACTTTTTTTTCCTTTGATTCATTAAATATGATTTCGTGACCCCGGAAAATTGACCTGAACACGAGTAATTATAGGTACAGGTTGCTTAAAACTGATTTATTGGAAAAGTATCGATATCTCGATAATTATTCAGGCTTTTTTTATAAAACCAACCAACGCCTAAAATCTAAAAATGCAATTCACAGTACGTGTTTCAATTTAATGTCGTACATATTTGATTACAAATCTAGATCTAAGAATGAATATTATTGTAACAATTATTTTTTGCTTATTAGATTGTAATCTGTTTTGTGAATTTAAATAACTAAAATAAATAAAATAAAATATACATAAATATGTGTTTTGGTCCACAGACTAACATACAGCGATGATCTGATAAACTGGTGTGACGTAGTGGTGCCATGCGGAGGAGATGGAACCTTCCTTCTAGCTGCCTCCAGGGTCAGAGATAACACGTAAGTCTACTTCTTCTTGTCGTGTCAATAGTTTCTTTCGAAACAGTGTGGTGAAAGGATTTTAAGTGCGCCTCAAGAGGCTCCTTGCGAGCACTTGACACATGTTATAGAACTTTTTAGGTTCTACGACATGCCGGTTTCCTCACGATGTTTTCCTTCACCGTTTGAGAGTACCGGCACTGTGCACATATATTTTTGAACAGAAAAACTCATTGGTGTACGACCGGTAAGTCTACTACTACACTTTCTTTAGACTACCGTTCCGTTTGAAGAGTATTAGAGCTCTTTGTGTGTGGCTCGTCCGGGGAAGTACTACCACCACGCCTTTTTCTGCCGCCAAGCAGCAACGCGGTGTTTCGGTTTAAAGAGTGTGGTTGCCGGTGTAATTACAGGCACATGAGGCTTCACATCTGTATGCCTCAAGTTGATGGACGCAGGGCAGTGTATTGTAGGGCACGTTCCTATCGTGCTTGACTTACGAGGCAATGCTTTGTTATAGGTGATGGTTACCACTTAACATGTGGGCCATATGCTTGTTCCATCAGCTAGTTGTATAAAAAAAACGTTCTTCCTGGAAATATGTAGGGGAGCCCTATGTCGAAGTGGACTTCCTCAGGCAGATGATGATGATAACTTGTATGAATTTGTTTCAGGAAACCGGTAATAGGCTTCAACAGTGCACCACACAAGTCGGTCGGACGTCTCTGCCTACCCACTTGGTGCTCTAACGACGTGAAGGGGTCCTTACATGCATTGAAAGAGGTAACTACCTGTTCAGACAGCCTTCACAGATCAGTTGGTAGTAGCTCTGCCTTCTGCGCTGTAGACCGTGGGTTCGATCCCCACACCGAACAAATATGTGTGTGATGAACATTGATGTTTGTTCTCTTGTCTGGCTGTTATTATCTCTAATACTATAAGAATCAAAGTCCTGACTGACTGACTGACTGACTGACTGACTGACTGACATATAGACAACGCACAGCCTAAACCGCTGGTCCTAGAGACTTGAAATTTGTGGAGTACATAGGTCTTATGGCGTAGAGGTGTACTAAGAAGGGATTTTTGGAAATTCAACCCCTAAGGGTGTAAAAAGGGATGAAAACGTTTGTATGAAAAATTGTATTCCTTGAACCTACAAACTTGAAACTTGGAGTACATATACTTCAAGGCAAAAAAATAGGAAAGACATTTTTAGTTTTCTAAAACTACCCTTAATAAGTGTGCAAAGGGATGTAAAAGTTTGTATGGGAGTTTTTTGACCGCTGGTTCTAGAGACTTGAAATTTGAAGATTACATAGGTCTTATGGCGTAGAGGTGTACTAAGAAGGGATTTTTGGAAATTCAACCCCTAAGGGTGTAAAAAGGGTTGAAAACGTTGGTATGAAAAATTGTATTCCTTGAATCTACAAACTTGAAACTTGGAGTAGATGTACTCCAAGGCTAAAAATTAGGAAAGGCATTTTTAGTTTTTTAAAACTACCCTTAATAAGTGTGCAAAGGGATGTAAAAGTTTGTATTGGAGTTTTTTGACCGCTGGTCCTAGAGACTTGAAATTTGTAGAGTACATAGGTCTTATGGCGTAGAGGTGTACTAAGAAGGGATTATTGGAAATTCAACCCCTAAGGGTGTAAAAAGGGTTGAAAACGTTGATATGAAAAACTGTATTCCTTAAACCTACAAACTTGAAACTTGGATTACGTGTACTTCAAAGTTAAAAATAGGAAAGGCATTTATAGTTTTTTAAAACTACCCTTAATAAGTGTGCTAAGGGATGCCAAAGTTTGTATGGAAGTTTTTTAACGTGTGGTGCGATTGACTTTAAACTTGTGGTAAATAAACCCCAAAATAAATTATTTAGAATCACGTTTTCAATATTTGAAAATTACCCCTGAAAAAGGTGCAATAGGCGGCTCACGGCTCACCACTTTAACGCGTACGAAGCCGCGAGAAGCTTCTAGTATATTATATGTGTTATATCAGCTACCTGGTTCCCATATTACAAGCTTAGCTTGCACCTATGACAAAGCATTGCCTCGCAAGTCACGCACGATAGGAACGTGTCCTACGATGCACTGCCCTGCGTCCATCAACTTGAGGCATACAGATGTTAAGCCTCATGTGCCTGTAATTACACCGGCAACCACACTCTTCAAACCGAAACACAGCGTTGCTGCTTGGCGGCAGACAAAGGCGTGGTGGTAGTACTTCCCCGGACGAGCCACACACAAAGAGCTCTACTACTCTTAAATACATTTTTCTGGCTCAGTGCATCAGCATTCCCATTCAGCTTGGCAATGCAGCCAGTGTCTTGAGGACTCATTGGCACTGATTTGGATCAATTGAGCTATCTCTAGATCGCATGCAACGGTCTGCAGATAGCTCAACTGTTTCATATGTGTTTTACACATTTTATCGATTTTATCATTTTATCACGCGCGTGTGACACCTCTGGTGTTGCAAACGTCCATAGGCTATGGTAACCGCTTCCCATCAACTGGGCCGTAGGCTTGTTTGCTTACTCGGTGGTATAAAAAAAAATTGTATATGCTTACATTCATTGTAATTTCATTTTTAAATAAATGCACTCATAATCTTCCTGCCCTTATCCCGCGCTGCATGGGGTCGGCACAACAGGTTTTCTTCTTCCACTCTCCTCTATCATACGTCATCTCGGTGCTCACTCCTTTCTTACTCATATCATCTTTTAAATAAATGCACTCATAAATTTTTAATTAATTAATTAATTTCAGGGTAAATTCAGATGGATGCGTCGGTCTAGGATACGTACGACGGTGACCGGCGAGCCGAAACTACTGGAAAAAATCACTCCTATCGACTTACACACGTTGCAATATTGCCGGTACAATTTATTAATTTTTTAATATTTTTTTTAACTATACAAGGTGTTCCAATACTTGTACTCAAAACTTCAGGGGGCTAAAGTACCCATCAATATGAATAACTTTTTCTAAGGAACCAACACTGTGAACGCGAAGAAAAACAGCTGTTTCATGCAAAAGTTCAATACCTACCTGGCTAAAATGTATGAAACAGCTGTTTTTTTTTTCGCGTTATATATATTTATATAGTTTTTTTGCTGTGTGCATCAATTATTTAATTTATAATTTTTGTCATTTAATGTTTGTGATTGTTTGATTTTATTAATTCTATTTTTTTTTTCGTATATTAATTTTTGTATAAATTGTTAACCAACCCATTCATTTTTGAGCTCGATCTGTTAAAATAAATACAATTATCATCTTTTCTCTTACTGCTACCAACTAACCATGATGTGTACACATGTCCTTAGAATATCATCGAGTTTTAAAACCTATATATACCCACGCCTTTTTCTGCCGCCAAGCAGCGTTGCTGTGTTTCGGTTTGAAGAGTGTGGTTGCCGGTATAATTACAGGCACATGAGGCTTAACATCTGTATGCCTCAAGTTGATGGACGCAGGGCAGTGCATCGTAGGCAGTGGCACTATCCTATCGTGCGTGACTTACGAGGCAATGCTTTGTTATAGGTGATGGTTACCACTTAATATCAGGTGGGCCATCTGCTTGTTCCATTAGCTAATGGTATAAAAAAAAAAAACCTGTGTGCATGAATTATTTTATAATGTTTATTGGTTGTATTCTGTTTTGTGTGCCATAATAAATAAATAAATAAATTAGTGAAATTGGAATATCCCGTACTAATTAAGTAAAATAAATAAATGGTATGATATTTTCAGATACCCTCCGATGAGGCACGACCAAGATGAGAGGGTTCCTGACGTAAACGGCGTGGAAGAGGAAAACCACACGCTAAGCACCAAAGTGCTGCCTTTCTTAGCTTTAAATGAGGTGAATATTCAATATTTCACATGTATATTATAAGAAAGAAAGAAAGACGTGTGACGTCACGCGTTGTTAATATCCTACTAATATTATAAACGCGAAAGTTTGTAAGTATGGATGGATGGATGTTTGTTACTCTTTCACTTAAAAACTACTGAATGGATTTTAATGAAACTTTACAATCATATAGCTTATACATCAGAATAACACATAGGCTACAATTTATAAAGATACTAGCGACCCTCCCCGTCTTCGCACGGTTATTGTGGGTTATCCCTAAGAGATAGACATATACCATCGCGGACTTTTTTGTAGACGTTTTTAAGGTGTACAATACTGTAGTACATTATTTTGATCTATCTCGTAGGGTTCAGCCAGCGTTTGCAATGTAAGCGCAAAAAAATGTGTTTAATTACGACATCACTTTAGAAACCTCCAAAATTATCAGTGTTTCTCTTCTAAATTATGCTTGTATTATGCATATAAACCTTCCTCTTGAATCACTCTTTCTATAAAAAAAAACCGCATCAAAATCCGTTGCGTAGTTTTAAAGATTTAAGCATACATAGGGATATAGGGACAGAGAAAGCGACTTTGTTTTATACTATGTAGTGATTCGCAAGTATTTATCGACGAGAGTGCGTCAAGCAAAGTGTATATAGATATGTATATATTCGCAGGTGTTTAACGATAAGCGTGTGACGTCACGCATTTTATATACATATTTGATATTGATATATTATATATGTATATATTCGCAGGTGTTTATCGATGAGCGTCTGAGGTCACGCATTGTATATACATATTTGTGATTGATATATTTAAATATGTATATAATCGCAGGTGTTTATCGGCTAGAGTGTGATGACCAGGGGTCGGAATAGGTAGAGTTTTTAAGTACCAAATGACGTCAAATAAGCTACTACGAAATCAAACATGGATATGCCTTTTTTAATCCCCGTGTCGGAAACGATTCGGATTCGAAATCAAATGTGATAAAAACTGACGTTACCGATTCGAAACCTTTCCGAATGTTTTAAAATAGCTCTGCTGTACGTGTAACGCTACTTAGTTTGTGTTTAACATAGGAAAAAAGACATTAGTATCAATCTTAATATTAGGAGGGCCATCAGCTAGTTGTGTATAAAAAAACCCATAAGTTTTAGAAAACAATTTTTATGAATCCCTAATTCCGGGCTTAAAAGGCATATCCATGTTAAGATTGCGTAGGTAATTCTACGTCATTCTACGTCAAAAACTCTACCTATTCCGACCCCTGGTGATGACACTCATTGTTAATATACGTATTTGATATTGAAATAATATATATGTTTATATATACATATATACAAGGTGTTCCATAAGTTGTGTATGTAAACTTCAGGGGGCTAAAGTACCCATCAATATGAACAACTTTTTCTAAGGAACCAACACTGTGAACGCGAAAAAAAAAACAGCTGTTTCATACATTTTAGCCAGGTAGGTATTGAACTTTTGTATGAAACAGCTGTCATGTTACGAAAATAGTGTTAGGTATGAATTTGGATGGATTAAGGAGTAGAGGTAGGCCAAAGAAAATATGGATGGATTGTATGAAAGATGACATGGGAAAGAAATGAGTTACTAATGAGATGAGGGATGATAGAGCAAAGTGGAGAGAAAAAAACCTGTTGTGCCGACCCCACATAAAGTGGGACAAGGGCAGGAAGATGATGATGATAATATATGTTTATATTCGCAGGTGTTTATCGGCGAGAGTGTGACGTCCCGCGTGTCTCTCCTCCGGCTGCAGATCGACAACGGCCGATGGACGCACACCAAGAGTTCCGGACTCTGCGTCACCACCGGAACTGGCAGCACTTCCTGGCATTATAGGTACCTGTCTAGAATCAAATTATATTTATTTATTACCTTTTTGAGTCACCAACATCGTATAGAATCAAATTATATTTATTTATTACCTTTTTGAGTCACCAACGTCGTATAGAATCAAATTATATTTATTTATTACCTTTTTGAGTCACCAACATCGTATAGAATCAAATTATATTTATTTTTTACTTTTTTGAGTCACCAACAACGTATAGAATTAAATTATACTTATTTTTTATCTCTTTCAGTCACCAACAACGTATAGAATCAAATTATATTTATTTTTTACCGTTTTGAGTCGCCAACATCGTATAGAATCAAATTATATTTATTTATTACCTTTTTGAGTCACCAACATCGTATAGAATCAAATTATATTTATTTTTTACTGTTTTGAGTCGCCAACATCGTATAGAATCAAATTATATTTATTTTTTACCTTTTCGAGTCACCAACAACGTATAGAATCAAATTATATTTATTTTTTACCTTTTTGAGTCACCAACAACGTTTAGAATCAAATTATATTGATTTATTACCTTTTCGAGTCACCAACATCGTATAGAATCTAATTATATTTATTTTATACCTTTTTGAGTCACCAACAACGTATAGAATTAAATTATACTTATTTTTCACCTTTTTGAGTCACCGACAAAAAGTAGGGCACGTCATGCGTTACTTGCGAGGCAATTCTTTGTTTTATGTGATGATTACCACTTTAAATCATGTGGCCCATCTGCTTGTTCCATCAGCAAAGTAGTATAAAAACATAAAAAAAAAGAAATAAATATAATGAGTGTGTCTAAATATGTCTCAATGTTCAGAGGTGATGTCAAGCGAGGCGAGTGTGAATGGGATTGTTGGGAGGGGAAGACCTCGGCGAACATATCTGGATCAGATAACGGACATTTTAGAGAAAGGCCAGGTCAAGAGTACCCTAAACCGACGAGAATGTATGAAGAATGTTATGAGAGTGAATGAAGCGAAAGAGGTATGTCAGGATCGTAGCAAGTGGAAATCCGTGGTCTCTGCCTACCCCTATGGGAAAGAGGCGTGATCTTATGTATGTATGTATGTGATGTCTAGTGATAGAGATTAAACGTATTGCTTTGTCTTTTCTATCTGACTGATCGTTTGTGGAATATTTTTATTATGATTTTTAGTCACAATGTGTTCTTTTTTTTCAGTATAAACTGCCTACGCACACACTCAGTGTTAGAACTAATGAAGATACTATCCGAAGAGCTGAGAATAAAGGTGGACACGCGCCTAGAGACGGCCAGGGAAGTGGCCGAGATGTACAATCAACGACTTATGTTCCCTCCAGGTAATAACCAATTTCATAATATATTATTGGAATAAAGAACTGTATAAAAAGTCAAAGTCAAAAGGTATTTATTCAATAAAATCAAAAGGATCACTTTGAAACGTCTTAAAGCTAGGTGATTCTAGGTGCCAGTTCCACGCGACCAAAGCCTAGAAGAACAGCCAACAAACTTACGACTTGGTTCCTACCGCTCTTTTGTATGATCCTTTTACAATGTAATATAATACAATATTGAAGTAAAGTGATATGTAGGCATACAGAAAAAGGTAAACATAATCAAATTTATAAGACAGCACACGCTACGCTTCAAGCTAATAATACCTAATGCATAAATACAATCTTTTAAATCATTGAAAAATACAAGCCTTCTCCATAGATTTGAACTACGCATATTACACACACATTTGGGGGGATTTAGTAGTCACTACGTCACTAGTACACACTACCGATTTAGGGGGGTTTGTTTATTTACCTGAGCGTGCAAAAATATGGTATGGCGTGTTTTTAGTATTCATGTATTTAGTAGGCGTGGTTTTAGTACACTATTACACACTACTATTGGGGTACAATAAGTAGTCACTACGCACATTATTATACACTAGAACACCTCACTATTAGGGAGTTTTTAGTAGTCACTACGCACACTATTACACACTATTATTTGGGTTGGTTTTAGTAGTCACTATGCATACTATTACACACTATTATTTGGGTAGGTTTTAGTAGTCACTATGCACACTATTACACACTATTATTTGGGTAGGTTTTAGTAGTCACTATGCATACTATTACACACTATTATTTGGGTAGGTTTTAGTAGTCACTATGCACACTATTACACACTACTATTTGGGGGGAGAGGGGTGTTTAGAAGTCACTACGCACACTATTATACCTAACTATTAGGGGGGTCTTTAGCATTCACTACCCACACTATTACACACTACTATTAGGGTTTATAAATCGTCACTACGCACACTAGTACACACTATTATTTTATTCAATGCTAAAATTTATAATATTAATATATGTGTAATATAATTCCAGATTCGGATCAGCTAGCGTATTCTGTGCGCGAATACATAACATTCGAAGAGTGGCCCACGCCGCGGGGCCTCCGCGTGAGGGACAAAGCAGCTACCGTCGCTGTCAAGTCGCATTGCACTGACGCAGGTATGTGCATTTAAGAGGCTGACTACCGTCAAAAAACTTCCCGCTCGAACAGTTCAAAATTGTTCGCGATATAAATTCAGTTCTTATGACGTGTCACTAGTTTCTTTCGAAACAGTGTGGTGAAAGGGTTTTATGTGCGCCTCAAGAGGCTCCTTTCGAGCACTTGACACATGTTATAGAACTTTAAAGGTTCTATGACCTGCCGGTGTATTAAGATGTCACGTGTATTTATTTTTTCGTTAAACGTTAAAAAATGCTATAAAAATATCACGTTATTAATGGACGGCCCCTAACACGTACCTCTGACCCCCTATTAAGGAAGAAGGGCATTAATTCAAGTTAAAACTTATCTTTTCAGGGCTTGTAATAGATGGCAGCGTGTCTTTCCCCTTCAACGATGGCACAGAAGCGCTTCTAGAAATACATCCGGAGGATTCACTTATGACTGTCCACATGGATGATGCTTTGCCCTTTTAAAGGACCATGAAAGAACAGACTAACAATTGATGGCAGAGATCAGTTTCGTCTTTCAGGAAATATTCCGCTGATGTGGTCTGTTAAGATATTTTTTGTTTGCGATACGTTTGCAAAAACATAAGTTGGATTCGTCCGACGAATCCAACTCGAGCTTAAACTTGGATGGAGTTAGAACGTCTGAATAGATTTTATAGAACTTCTTTTTTATTCTACTACTGATGGGACAAGCAAATGGCCCATCTAATGTCAAGTGGTAACCATGACCTATATAAAAGCATTGCCTCGCAAGTCACGCACGATAGGAACGTGTCCTACGATGCTGTGCGTCCATCAACTTGAGGAATACAGATGTTAAGCCTCATGTGCCTGTAATTACACCGGCAACCACACTCTTCAAACCGAAACACAGCGTTGCTGCTTGGCGGCAGAAATAGGCGTGGTGGTAGTACTACCCTGGACGAGCCACACACAAAGAGCTCTGCTATTCTTTAACTTAACACTCTGTGACTCCATCGTTAGGTCAAAATAGTTTTAACATTTTTTTATAAGTGAATTAAGGCGAAGATAAGAGCTAATGTGACTCGCTCGCACGTTTCGACATGTTGAAAGATAAAAAATCACTGAACGCATTTTCGAAAAATCGTAATCAACTATTTTGTGTGCACTCACATTGCACACAGTTTAGTAAAAAAACAATATAATCGATACTAGTTTTCCTATTCAAAAGTTTGCATATGTTCAAAAACTAGTAAAGCAAACTTTTGGACCTGTTCCACTAATTTAAACTATAAGTTCAGCAGTTGAACAATTTTTTTAGAAAAACTTGTATCGATTAAAATGTTTTTTTTTACTAAACTATGTGCAATGTGATTGCACACAAAATAGTTGATTGCAATTTTTCTAAAATGGGTTAGGGGTTTTATATCTTTTAAATTGTCGAAACGTGCGAGCGAGAGGCACATTAGCTCTTGTCTTCGGCATAAGTAATATTAAATCCTAATGCCAGTAACTCACATTGAACGTAAAATGTCCAATATTCGAAAAAGTATTCTGTTACTTAGCTGGAAATCTGTGATTGCAACGGCGTTTTTAGTAATACATCTTATTTTAAGTAGTTTTTAAGTGAAATTGTGCTTTAGTAAGACTGAAAGTTTTATATTATTTGACTGTTGTTTATGATGAGATGAAATTAAAATATGATTTAAAAAGCTCACAACATAAAGTGGCACATAGGCTACATTTTTTGGAGAATGCGTGAGCGAAGCCACAGGCGTAATACTAGTATACAACGTGTATCATAATACCCCTATAAGGCCAAAAACCAATTGATCAGACCAAGCACTGGAATATTTTGACGTGTGCAAAAGTTGAAAATATCGTTTTCATAATTTCCATACAAAAGTAAAATTAATATTGTTTCATAATTTTGCAACACCCCTGATACTGTTAACGTAAGTAACAAGGTCACGCACACACGGAACGTACAAACAGCTGTGAATAGGGCTGCCCAGGGCCGGATTTAGGGGAGGGCAAACGGGGCGATGGCCCCGGGGCCTCCACAAACGAGGGGCCCCCACAATAATTAAAAAAAAAAAAAAAAAATCGGAAAAAAAAATCTTTCAAATTCCAACTAGTAAACACTAGTAAACATCTTCTTTTCCTTTGATATTTTTTTTTTGCTATTTTACCTTTACCTACAGCCTACAGTACTTTGTACATACATGATTATTTGATTATATTAATCTTAAATAACAGAAATCATTGATCTATATTTATTGTTCACTCCAATCAGGCAATCAGTGAAATATCAAAATCTCAAATTGCCCTGATAAGCACTTACGATTCACTACCCATCTTGGAGGAGTACCCCAATCATTTAATGGCTGAGTGGGGTGGTACTTGCCCGCAACCTCGGAGGTTGGGTATTCGATTCCGTGTCTCGACAATTTTTTTTTTCTTATATGTATATTTACATATAAATTAATTGCAGTATGTGAACAATTGGTGTTCTTCAATTCTTAAGCAAATCAATTATTATTGACTAATAGGTATTTTTTTTCATATTTCTTCATGCAGCAAGGCAAATAATTATTACAAGGAAAAAAATTGTTCACTTTATTTAGAAAATAATTTGGGGCGAGGGGGCCTCCGCTCCTTTTTTGCCCCGGGGCCTCTGGACCTCTAAATCCGGCCCTGGGGCTGCCTCATGGTGTGTTTAGTTTCATATTGGAAGAACGTTTAAGAGGCATTTCATGAATGAAAAACTACGAAATTACAAAAGTTGTATAACAAAAGTTGTTCGCCATGACCTGAAGAATACCCTGCTTCCGGGGTTATAGGGGTATTATGTTACACGTTGTATAATAAATTATATTTAAGGAATTACAACTTTTATCTAAGAGACATTTTTATAGTTATAAAAAAAATAAGACAGCCGATATTCATACTTTTGAATTAAAAGTAAGATTTGATATGTTTTTAAAGGCTTACAAAGCTTTACAATCAAGCATTTACGTGTTTGACAAGTATGCTTGAAGTATCAAGTCACATGACAGTTGTCAATCTTTTGTCAAACTTTGCATGTTATTTAAAAATATTGTATTTAACTGTTGTATTGTATTGTAAATATTGTATTTAATTTAATTGTAATTGTTAAGTTGTACTTAATTTTAAGTCTAATTTTAGTAGCGGAAATTGTAACATCATATAATTATGATAACTTATAATAATGGCGGATAAATATACATTTTTCTTAATTTTGAAAGTGTTTTGTGTTTTATCCAAATCTTAGTCTAATTCGTAGCTAGCCTTTAGCGCTGTAGGTCGTGGGTTCGATCCCGGCCAGAACAAACATTTGTGTGATGAACATAGATGTTTGTTCTCCGTCTGAATGTTATATAACATCAATATGTATGTGTAAAAACATGTAATGGGCCATCTATAAATTACGTCACACTAATTTCATGATTTTTTGACCCCTCCCCCGTCCTTGTCACAGCTGGTCACATTTTTGAGACCCTCACAGTCAAAAAATCAAAATTAAAGTATTTATTTGGAACCAGAAAACAGTAGTACAATATCAGATTGAATAACGATGATATCCGCAGGAGTTAAAAAACTGTGTCATTACTGAGAGTAAAAAAACAGCAAAACATGTAGTCATTGCCTTAGAGCAACACGGGCCACCGGCGGACCGGAGGGGAGTTGCCTTCGAAAGCATTCCCCTCTGTCAAAGTACAAGTCCACGCGGTCCTAGACGTACAATAAAACTGACACAGAATGTATCTATGTGTGCATGATATTGTTAGTGTATTTTTAATTAGGTATGTGTGAGTTTCGTAGTGACAGACGATTATTTTTGTGTGGGAATTTGAGAAAGTGTGCGTAACACAAATTTCCCCCCGCAAAAAATGGCAGACAGTTTTGTATCGGTAATAAACGCTACGGCCACTCCCCTCCGTGTTGCTCTATGAGTCATTGCCCTTAGCAAACTCTCTGGCAAGGTAAAATAGCCTTTTCATTTTAGAAGAAAGATTTTCGGAGATGAATATTGGCTTTGGTGGGCCGCTGATGTAGATGTTCTGTGGTGAGTGTCGATGTACCTTTATTGTACTGGCGGAACATTGCGACTACTTTTTCTTTTGAGAGAGCGCTCGTTGAATCGACTATGATTGTCCTTTGTGCCGAATTTTTGTTGTTAAGGGGCTGACAACTATCAAACAAGTTCTCGCTCGCAGGTTTCGACATGTTGAAAGATGAGAAACCACTCTTCTAGAAACCTTCATAAACACTACCAAGGTACTGAATGTATCAATACAGCGCAGCGATATCAAGGATATATTTCGGCTTATGGCGAAGACAAGAGCTAATGTGACTCTCGCTCGCACGTTTCGACATGTTGAAAGATATAAAATCACTGAACTCATTTTCGAAAAATCGCAATCATCCATCTTGTGTGCAATCACATTGCACACAGTTTAGTAAAAATTTCATTTTGATCGATACATGTTTTCCTACTCAAAAGTTTGCTTTACTAGTTTACTAAACTGTGTGCAATATGATTGCACACAAAATGGTTGATTGCGATTTTTCGAAAATGAATTTAGTGATTTTATATCTTTCAACATGTCGAAACGTGCGAGCGAGAGTCACATTAGCTCTTGTCTTCGCCATAAGCCGAAATATATCCTTGATATCGCTGCGCTGTATTGATACATTCAGTACCTTGGTAGTGTTTATGAAGGTTTCTAGAAGAGTGGTTTTATTTTCCACAGGGGCAGTTGGGAGGTTTCGAATTTATAGACATGTGGATCTACCATCATCATCTTTCTGCCCTTATCCCACGCTGCAGGGGGTCGGCACAACAGGTTTTCTTCTTCCACTCTCCTCTATCATTCGTGATCTCGGTGCTCAGTCCTTTCTTACTCATGTCATCTTTCACACAGTCCATCCATCTTTTCTTTGGCTTACCTCTCTTTCTAAAACCATCCACATCCATGTCTAACACTCTTCTCGTAATATGACTTTCTTCCCTCATGAAATGCCCATACCACGCTAACCTATTGCTCCTCAACTTATCCGTCACAGGCGCTACTTTGATCTACCATTGCGCTCAAATGCGTCTAATCTATCTTCAAGTGACTTTATAAAAAGAAGAGTCTGCTTTACGGCCTGCCTCCAGTTGGTCGAGTCTTTTTTGCACTGCATCTTGCTTTTCAGCCAGGAATAAAATAAAACAATAATTTACAAAGTAGTCAGTATATTTTGTTAAAAAAAAATCGTACAGTTAAATCGATACGGTTCCAGAACCCCATTGGATTAAAAATAATTAGTTAAAATAACTAAGATAATTAGTCGAAAAAACTAAGATAATTAGTTGAAAAAACTAAAAAATCAATGGGGTAGTTATGAAACGCGTATCGACAAATTCGTTGTCACGATACAAAAGCAACTTAAAAATTAGCCCAAAATAGCACCGAAATCGGACGAAATTCATAAAATAATAATTAAACTAACTAACAATATGGCATCCAATTGCAAAATAAAAAAATAGGTAAAAAGCATTTACCCGCCACCCGAACGATAGCATGGTCTGCTTAAATGTGATTTTGTTTTAACATAACAAAAAAAACTTTAAAAACAAAAAAATACCGCAGAAACGATTTAGGGTAGTTATAAAAAATGCATTTAAAAGCAAAATGTACAAAAAGCAAAATGACTACTATATGCAAAACGTCCAAAACGCACAGTCACATATTTAAGGTTCTACTCGGAACATAATTGTAAATGTCGTTTCTTATTATCTATGAATTAATTATATATTTTATTTGTAGGCAGATTAATGTTCTACAGTTTTAATACAAAAAAAAGCTAGATTTTATAGCTACCGCTGAAAACCCTTAAATCAGAGCCTGGAGATCAACTAAATCACTATTAGATTTGATCATTTTTCAATTACGTAATGCAAGGCAACCTGGTATTTAATTATAATAAACTTATCACCTTAAATAATTATTAATTGGACGGACACCATTTTCGAATTATCACAAAACATAATATAATTTATTGAGTAAATAGAAACTACATACAATAGTGAGGTGAACAAAACGACAGTTTTATCATTTTAGAAAGATTTTCTTAGTGGTCGAATAAAATCGGTCGTATTTAAACCAAATATTCGTTGCATAGTTTTTTTTTTAAATATTTATTCACCTCACCCATGTGCATTTGATTTGAGAATAAACATATTGGTAAATCACTAGAAATACTTACTAATATTATGACTCAGCGTTGTGCTTAGTAACACAACTTATGTTTCGTTAAAATACTTAAAATAACTGGTCTGATTGTAAAATACTAAATACGAAATGGCTGTGATGTTAAGGCAGTGCTTTTCCACACTATTATTTAAAACTTGCGGCCGCCATGTGTAGGAATTTTATGAAAACATTTTGGGCGATATTTTTCTTGACGAAAACATGGCACACAACGCAACGAACTAACATATTATTGAATTCTATATTTGAAATCCAAGTGATTTCTAAAAAAAAGTTTTATAAAAATATTTTTTTTTCGTTTCCGACGTTCTGCCAACTTGTACGATTCGAACGCGTTTTTGATTCTCTTAAGTGCCAGTTTGATCTAGTATGCACTGGTATCCAGTTTCATATAGTTCAAAAACTCGATCGCCAGTTTAACTGGTAGGTATGCGAATACCCTGTTTCTATATTCGAAATTTCAAGTGAATTCCTATTTCAAAAACTTCTTTTTTTTAAAGTTTTCTAGTTATGCACACTAGAAAACTATAAAAAAAAGAAGTTGTCTATCTGATTCCAACGCGTTTTTGATCCTGCTATGTGCCA
Organism: Chloroclysta siterata; assembly: GCA_932294275.1. Taxonomy (NCBI): domain Eukaryota; kingdom Metazoa; phylum Arthropoda; class Insecta; order Lepidoptera; family Geometridae; genus Chloroclysta; species Chloroclysta siterata. The sequence continues at coordinate 19,335,951 of OW028596.1, read as the reverse complement.
GTTTGAACTAGTATGCGCCGGTATCTAGTTTTATCTAGTTAAAGGTCAGTTTAACTGGTATGCGAGTACCCTGTGTTGGTGTAAGGGCCGCTGTACAACGAGCTGCCGGTTCTGGAATACGTCTTGGGGTTGCGTCGCCGCGCGAGTATAAACGCTATGGCAGCTATCACGCAAATCATGAGGATGACGCCGGCTATGCAGATTCCTATGGCGAAGTTGCGCTGGGATATGCAGATTTCGTCTTCCTTCTAGAACAAATGATTGATTGATACACTGGAGCTTCAATATTGTATTATATTACATTGTAACAAGGATCATACAAAATAACGGTAGGAACCAAGCCGTAAGTTTGTTCTAGGCTTTGGTCACGTGGAACGGGCACCTAGAGTCACCCAGCTTTAAGATGTTTCAAAGTGATCCTTGTGATTTTATTGAATAAATACCTTTTGACTTTGACTTTGATAAATATGTATAAAAAACAAAACGGTCTTTACTCAGTACAATCACAAGGAGCACTTTGAAACGTTTTGTATATAAAATTGTTTGAAACGGAGCAAAAGTTTAGCGTCTGTCATCATCATCGTCAACAGCCTGTAGAGGTTGTAAAGTAAGCATAACAAATCATCAGGCTGTTCACGATTGAATTTTGAAATTTATCGCGTTAACGTATCCTAGTGATATTCGACCTTATTCTTAGTTAGGGATACGATACGTTTACGCGACTAACGTTAAATTCGTTCGTAATCAGTGGCGTATCTAAGTGGACAAGGGCCCCGGAGAAAGAATCGGGCCCTCACCACCTCTTTCCACATAGCTTGAGCTTATTGGCCTTTAAAATAAACCATAAAAAAAATTTGAGCGGGTTAAAGGTTTCCTAGCTTCGGGAGCTGGCTGACCCTCTCTTTTCAAAGCTTAGGTTAGAGGGCCCCCTGAGAACCGGGGTCCCGGTGCACTGCACCACCTGGCCCTACGATAGCTACGCCACTGTTCGTGATTAGTCCATTGAACAAGGAAATCTTACCTTCTCGCTGGTGACGTCATCGTTGTCTGGCGAGTCTGCCTCGTTGACGAACAATCCTGAGAACACTTCCACGGTTGCCGGCGAACCCTCGTCCGAGTCTCGACGTGACCTCTTCTTGTGCGTGCATGGCTCCTGGAAATTGAAAGTTAACGAGTAATTTTAATGTAATGTAGAGATATACATATAGTTTTCATTCTACTTAATTACTCTAGCAAATACAAAAACCTTTTACAAAATTTTTTTTTTTAAATAATTAATGTAATTAATAAATAATAAATGATGCAGTGTGTGTGATAAGTCGACGTTTTGCGTGTTGAACGTTTTGCGTTTTGTACGTTTTGCATTCTGATTATACATGAGGCACATGTATTGGTTTGTACATGAGGCACAGATGTTCTGATGAAGCCTCATGTGCCTGTAATTTCACCAAGACCCTTCAAATCGAAATACAGCAACGCTGCTTGACGGCATACGTAAATAAGCATGGTAGTAGGTACTTCCCCGGATGAGTAAGAATATGATGATAATAAGATAAGGATGAAAAACAGCCAAATATAGAGAATAGAGCGCTTCGTTATATTCAAATAATTATTTTATCTGTTCCTTGTTCCTTCTTATGAGTGTTAAACGTAGGTATTTCATTTTATTATTCTGTGTCTCGCCCGGGGAAGTACTACAAGCACGCAAGTATTTTTTATTTGCTGGAATGCTGGATGGTTAAAAGCTATTACATTTTTCAAATCAAAAAGTTTATTTGCAACTTGTAACTTATAAATTAATACACAAAAAAAACGGAGTTGCAAAATGGTCCCAACTCAGCATAAGCAAGTTGTTATAACTTACGCTGGTCTTCCGTTGGGGCCGTTGAGGATCGAGTAAGTAAAATAAGATAAGTGAACGCGATTACCAAACAATAGAAAAAAAATTACAATGAAAAAAAAAAACATAATGTTCTTCATATCTCACCAAACACATTTAATTTTAGATAAGGCTAGCATTTTGTATATTTAAAGTTACACGTGGCTGTAATTTCGGTTTGTAGGCTGCGGTTACCGAGTAAATTACAAGTATTTAGTAAACTCACACAATCAGTGGGATGGTCCAGTTTGCACAGCTTCACTCCGCACGTGAAGTACACACTCGCGGAGTGGGGGAAGCGGTACGCTTGGAAGGACACCTTCGCGGCTTGCTTGTCGGGGGAGTACTGGAACATGCCCATTATCTCGCCGTCTAGTGGACATCTGAAAAGTTTCCAAAAAGTTTTTATATATTAAAAAAAATAATTGGTTTATTATACTGTAGGTACGTATGTAGTCAATGTACAAGCCAGGTCAAGAGTACCCTAAACCGACGAGAATGTATGAAGAATGTTATGAGAGTGAATGAAGCGAAAGAGGTATGTAAGGATCGTAGCAAGTGGAAATCCGTGGTCTCTGCCTACCCCTATGGGAAACAGGCGTGATTTTATGTATGTATGTATGTATGTAGTTATACTACTGGTGTAAGGACAACGTTGGTATAGTCACCCCACCTTTTGTTCGATAGGTCGTAAGGTGCAAGGTTCGAATCCGATCGTACACCAATAGATTTTTCTCTATGAAAAATATACTATAAGAAAATGCACATATATTTAATCAATCTCTCAATCTGTGAAAGAAAACATCGTGAGGAAACCACTAAAAATTGTTGTGTGGTTGCCGGTGTAATTACAGGCGCATGAGGCTTAACATCTGTATGCCTCAATTTGATGGACGCAGGGCAGTGCATCGTAGGGCACGTTCCCATCGTGCGTGACTTACGAAGCAATGCTTAGTTATAGGTGATGGTTACCACTTAACATCAGGTGGGCCATGTGCTTGTTCTATCAGCTAGTAGTATTAAAAAATTGGAACGGTGATGGGCTTGCAACCTGTCACGTAATAAAATACCAACTTCTGCTAAATGTATGTGCTAAATGTTACCGTACTTCTTACTTCTACACCGTCAATGACGGTCGGCAAGCGGCGAGCACTCACCCGTCATCAGTGATGAGACCAACATCAGACCCCAGTCCATCGCCGGCGACGCACTCGGAGACCAGAAAGCCGTATTTCTGCTGCTTCTCTAAAGACACTACCATCGTCAGGGTGTCGCCTATCTGAACTTCTGACGCCACCTGAAATAAGATTGAACAGGAAACATTATTATAATAATCTACACTATCTACATCTACACTAATATTATAAAGAGGAAAGATTTGTATTTTTGTATGTAACGAATAGGCTCCAAAACTATTGGTCCGATTTCAAAAATTCTTTCACCATTAGAATGCTACATTATCCCTGAGTAACATAGGCTATATTATATTTTGAAAAAAATCAGGGATCCTTACTAAAACTCCAATAATGTAACCCAAGATGGAAAACAAAAACCTTACATTGCGTGCGCTTCGAAAACTTTTGATGATAGAACAAAATAATGTACTACGATTTTGTAGAACACGATCATCATCTACAAAAAATGTCGCGACAGGATTGTCTAACTATTATAGTTATACAATTTTATTAATTTTACACAGAGCTTACAACTATCGCCTTGTTGCTTGCCTATCGATCTTCTATAGGTTACATTTCGGGGAATGTGCCCAGGAACTTCACGATATTATACCGCCATCACCATTCCACCACAGGACTAGTAGACGCACGGCCGGGTATCATCCATATCTGGTTAGCATACCACCTATTCGCACTAAGCGTTTTGCTTCTAGCTACATTATGCGAACTGCTAAGGAGTGGAACTCATTACCGTCGTCTGTTTTTCCTGACCACTACAATCTAAATCTCTTCAAGGCTAGAGTGAATAGGTGTCTTCTAGACCGTTCTGCTCCAACGTCGACTACATCGTCGCTTACCATCAGGTGAGATTGTAGTCAAAGGACGGTTTATTCATTATAAAAAAAAAAAAAAAAAAAACTATACACGTAATGATAAAAATAATTAAATAAAATGTCACAAGAAATTGAAAATAGGATACATAAAATATGGAGTTACTACTACTATAAATAAAATTATGAAAACTATAAATTAAAATTTAGATTAGATGGAGCCCATCACTAGCTGCATCCACCAGTATTGTATAGGACAGTCTGTCCGCGCTACAATCATCCCGTTATGTCACAATAGGTGTTATTTTATTATAAACGCTTTTCTCTCTTCTAAATAAATAACTTCTTCAATCTTTTAAATAAATTATTTCATTACATTTCATTTCAAAAATTTTATTGTAATGCCGCCGCTAGAAAAGGGTCTTTATTTGTACCTTGGTATTAATCCTTATCCAAATAAATCATTTTATATTTAAGACGGTTTCAATACCTATAGATTACTTCTTAAATTTATCAAATCGGACATTTCATTCAAAAGATATGACGAAATTAAAAATGTTAACGGGTCCACGGGTCACGCACGGGGTGCGATTTCACTCACTCAAGGAGAAGGGCGTGCAAATGTATGAAATAAGTAGACGAGAGGCTCGAACCCACGGTCTAAGTTTATCCTAAAATGTTCAAAAAATTTATGACCACCCATGCGAAGCTGGGACAGGCCGCTAGTAATATATATACAACGTGTAACATAATCTCTAATCTCTAATACTATAAGAATCAAAGTCCTGACTGACTGACTGACTGACTGACTGACTGACTGACTGACTGACTGACTGACATATAGACAACGCACAGCCTAAACCGCTGGTCCTAGAGACTTGAAATTTGAGGAGTACATAGGTCTTATGGCGTAGAGGTGTACTAAGAAGGGATTTTTGGAAATTCAACCCCTAAGGGTGTAAAAAGGGATGAAAACGTTTGTATGTAAAATCGTATTCCTTGAACCTATGAACTTGAAACTTGGAGTACATATACTTCGAGGCAAAAAAATAGGAAAGGCATTTTTAGTTTCTTAAAACTACCCTTAATAAATGTGCAAAGGGATGTAAAAGTTTGTATGGGAGTTTTTTGACCGCTGGTCCTAGAGACTTGAAATTTGAAGAGTCCATAGGTCTTATGGCGTAGAGGTGTATTAAAAAGAATTTTTTGGAAATTCAACCCCTTAGGGTGTAAAAAGGGATGAAAACGTTTGTATGTAAAATCGTATTCCTTGAACCTACAAACTTGAAACTTGGAGTACATACACTTCGAGGCAAAAAAATAGGAAAGGCATTTTTAGTTTTTTAAAACTACCCTTAATAAATGTGCAAAGGGATGTAAAAGTTTGTATGGGAGTTTTTTGACCGCTGGTCCTAGAGACTTGAAATTTGAAGAGTACATAGGTCTTATGGCGTAGAGGTGTACTAAGAAGGGATTTTTGGAAATTCAACCCCTAAGGGTGCAAATAGGGATGAAAACGTTTGTATGTAAAATCGTATTCCTTGAACCTACAAACTTGAAACTTGGAGTACATATACTTCGAGGCAAAAAAATAGGAAAGGCATTTTTAGTTTTTTAAAACTACCCTTAATAAATTTGCAAAGGGATGTAAAAGTTTGTATGGGAGTTTTTTGACCGCTGGTCCTAGAGACTTGAAATTTGAAGAGTACATAGGTCTTATGGCGTAGAGGTGTACTAAGAAGGGATTTTTGGAAATTCAACCCCGAAGGGTGTAAAAAGGGATGAAAGCGTTTGTATAAAAAAAAATATTCCTTGAACCTACAAACTTGAAACTTGGGAATACACATACTTCAAGGCAAAAAAATAGGAAAGGCATTTTTAGTTTTTTAAAACTACCCTTAATAAGTGTGCAAAGGGATGTAAAAGTTTGTATGGGAGTTTTTTGACCGCTGGTCCTAGAGACTTGAAATTTGAAGAGTACATATGTCTTATGGCGTAGAGGTGTACTAAGAAGGGTTTTTTCGAAATTCAACCCCCTTAGGGTGTAAAACGGTTGAAAACGTTTGCATGAAAAATAGTATTCCTTGAACCTACAAACTTGAAACTTGGAGTACATGTACTTTAAGGCAAAAAAATAGGAAAAGCATTTTTCGTTTTTTAAAACTACCCTTAATAAGTGTGCAAAGAGATGTAAAAGTTTGTATGGGAGTTTTCTGACCGCTGGTCCTAGAGACTTGAAATTTGAAGAGTATATAGGTCTTATGGCGTAGAGGTGTACCAAGAAGGGATTTTTGGAAATTCAATCCCTAAGGGTGTTAAAAGAGTTGAAAACGTTGGTATGAAAAATTGTATTCCTTGAACCTACAAACGAAACAACTTGAAGTAGATGTACTCCAAAGCTAAAAAATAGAAAAGGCATTTTTAGTTTTTTAAAACTACCCTGAATAAGTGTGCAAAGGGATGTCAAAGTTTGTATGGGTGTTTTTTAACGCGTGGTACGATAGACTTAAAACTTGAGGTAAATATACTAAGAAATAAATAATTAAGAATGACGCATTTAACTTTTGATAACTACCCCTGCGAAGGGTGCAAATGACTGTAAAAGTTAGTATGGGAGAGTTTTTAACGCATAGTGCGATTGATTTCAAACTTGAAGTAAATAAACTCCACAATAAATAAATTAAAATCACGTTTTCAATATTTTAAAACTACCCCTGCAAAGGTTGCAAAAGACTGCCAAAGTTTCAAGGTTTGTATGGGAGATTTTTAACGCGTAGTGTAATTAACTTCAAACTAAAAGAAAATGTGTTCTGTTGGTAAATAACAAAAAGACAGTTTGATTTTTGAAAACAACCCCTATAACGTTACCCTCCTTCGTTGCGCTCGAGTAAAAAGGATACAATGAGGCGTCAATGTTTGTTAGGGATATTCTAAAAACGGGAATCTTGAGTTGGTAGGAAGAGATCTGAGGGTATCTACCGTGCCTGGGGATCAAAGTCGTGAAGCTGTTTCGTTTCGTTTGTTTTTGGGGTAGAAACTAGGAACAAATAAGTACATATTTTCCGTGTAATCTTTGTTGTATTTGTCATGTTTGTGCTAAACTCAGTACCTATAGCTACCTACCTAATATAGGTAATGTACGCCTATAGGTATCTCTTATACCTACGTAGGTATTTAAAATCCTACCTTAATAATATACAAATCAATGCGAAAGTTACGATCTGTGGATGTTTGTGGCTCAATCACGGCTCACCACTTCAACGCGTGCGAAGCCGCGGGAAGCCACTAGTACCCCTATAACCCCGGAAGCAGGGTATTCTACAGGTCATGACAAACAACTTCTGTTAGAAGACTTTTGAAATTTCGAAGTTTTTCATTCATGAAATGCCTCTTAAACTTTTCTCCGAAACGAAACTAACACAACATGACGCAGCCCTATTTACAGCTGATTTTTTACCTTTAATTATGAACTGTAGATAAAATAGGTAAGTTCTGTTACCTATTTTATCTACAGTTGCCACCAATTAGGAAACGACAATAGCGTATGTACCAAGGTCACGTACACATTATCAGGGTTGTTGTAAATTTCTGAGACAATATTAATTTTATTTTTGTATGGGAATTTTGAAAACGAAGTATTCAAACTTTGCACACGTCAAGGTATTTCAGTGCTTAGTCTGATCTCTTGGTCTTTGGCTTTATAGGGGTATTATGTTACACTTTGTTTAGGAATGTTTTATAATATAAACTGGTAGGTATACTTTAATACAATGATGCGGTCTACGGTGTGGCACGCTGAGATGTAGGCACCACAAAAGAGTATTCTGATGTTTTAATGTACCTACATGTGTTAAGTTTTAAAATGCCTGTAAGGTATTTGTACTTGAAGTAAAACTTACATGCTTATCTTTAGGGTCTCCCTTGTAGATCTTCATCGATACAGATGGCATCCACCCCGATTCCAGGTCAAACGCATCGTCTATGCTGTGGACAAAATATATTTACGATAAATTAAGTTAACTTCTGTAAGCAAATTAGTAACGTTAAGGTTCGGCCAAGCCTGCGCGTCAGTAACGCGGGCAAATCGTAAGGGCGCGTTCATACTGACGCGATTTCGCTTACGCGACTCGAGTCGCGAACGCGCTGTTTGCTACACATGAAACTTTTGAATTTACAGTAAGTAATTCACATAAAGTACATATTTAATCACATACACATTACACAAGTCGTACACGCGCAGCGCCATCGCAGGGTTTTTAAATATGTACTTTATGTGAATGACATAAACTGTAAATTCAAAAGTTCCATAGTCGCGCGCGAGTCGCGTAAGCGAAATCGCGTCAATATGAACGCGCCTTTAGGCTGTTTCTGTAAAAATGCCCTACGATGCCCTGTCCTGCGTCCATCAAGTGATGCACAAAAGACGTTTAACCTGTGTTTCTCATTTCCAAAGTGATGATAATCAAAGGCACTGGTCTCAACGCGAACAGGCACCAAGCCATGACGGATAGCTTACTTGTTAGAATCAGCGTTGTTCTTCGCGTACACGTGGAACTGCGCCAGGTCGCGGCGACGGTACTGGCACCGGACGCGGTAACCCCGACCCCGGCCCGTCACCAGGGTCAGATGCGGCTGGACTATTATGTTGTTGTAGTACTCGACCGTATCATCATCCTGGAATGAAAAATAGCGTATTTTAGGCACTAAAAACATTAAGAGTAGTTTAACATCGCAGTACTCTCAAACGGTGAAGGAAAACATCGTGAGAAAACCGGCATGTCGTAGAACCTAAAAAGTTCTATAACATGTGTCAAGTGCTCGAAAGGAGCCTCTTGAGGCGCACTTAAAGTCCTTTCACCACGCTGTTTCGAAAGAAGCTAGTGACACGACAAGAGAGAGAACATACAGTTCATACAAAACAGATGATGCCAAGTGGTCACAAACTGGACTCCCTGAAACACAAAACTCGGGGAAGACCCTGTGAAGATGGTACGACGACATTGTAAAAATTGCTGTTAAATATGGACTAGAGCAGCAAGACCTAGGTGGCATGGACACTTTTGGAGGAGGTTTTAAGACAATGACAACTTCTAATGTAGGTACCGTACCGTTATGTAGGTTATATCGAGACATTCAGACTATCAATTACAAGGATTATTATTATTTACTTGCCTATTATATTCTCATAACTAAGCTATTGTATCAAGGAGCTTAACTATTATTGTACCGTTAATAGTATGATTGTAACTAATTTGCAGCGCCCTACAGGGTATGTGTACTCGCTTAATAGCTACCTTAGACCTAAGCTATGTAACTGTATGTACCTACATATTGGCAATAAATAAATCTAAATCTAAATCTAAATCTACCTCTCGCTCGCACATTTCAATATTTTGAAAGATATAAAATCACTCAACTTATTTAAAAAAAATCGCAATCAAACAAGTTACAGAACTTAGAACAGAGATTTTTGCAGAACAGTTTTCCGAAAATATCATTTTAATCCAAACAACTCACTTTGAACCAAGTCCCAAGCGAGATTCATCAGTTGCCGATTAATAAATTCAAAAACATAATAAAAAGAAAACTTTTTACAAAAGCTTACTATAAATATCTGATTATATAGATGACAAAAAAGCTTGGGACTGAACTATGCTCCAACTCATTACAAAAACTAAACAATTAAGTACCATAATTGTAAAAAGGATCATACAAAAAAACGCTAGGAACCAAGCCGTAAGTTTCTTGCCTGCTCTTCTAGGCTTTAGTCGCGAGGAAATGGCGGTAGATTCACCTAGTATATAAGTAGTTTCAAAGTGATCCTTGTGATTTTATTGAATAAATACCTTTTGACTTTGACTTTGACTTTATCAGTTTGTACAGATTATAGACCATTTTGATTTTGGACTTCGATTCATTTTCTGACATTTTTGGAAGCAACATAACTTTTTCATTTTATTTGTTTTTCTAGTGTTATTTTGAGTTGTGTTGTGTAATTTCGGTGGTATTTTAACCAACATTACTTGAGGTCTTAGCACAAAGTGTAAACATTTGAAATGAAAGTGTAATATGTGATATCCTGATTTGACCGAAAATGTTTCCAATGTTTTGAAGAAAACCGCCACCATTTTCTTTAAAACAAAATGACGGCCGACTTGACTATGGACTGACTTGACTAAAAAGTATTCAATACAAATCACTTGACACTGGCAAGATTGTCTGTCGAATGACGGACAGGAGCCATAAACGGAGAGAAGAAGAAGAGAGAAGAAAGAAGAAGAAGATTTTGGACTTCAAAAACTTTGTATGTAGTTTTGGGGTCAGAAATCTTTAAAACCTAAATTTCAACAGTATTTTTTACAAGAGGTAGGTAAAATAAGTTGTAATTATAACTCGACAAGGTTGTATGCAAATGCGCGTGGTATGTAACAAGGTACCTACTCCCACGAAAGCTCCTTCTACGTAATTTTATGAGAAAACCTGACCTCCACGCACTATTAGCAAAAGTTACAATTAAATTTTTATGAATACTATGACTCATGAACAACTCACGAAGTCCTAGTCCGGTGACGTCACTTAACGGTCATATTTCATCATCATCAGCCTGAGAAGCCCACTGTTGGACATAGGCCTCCCCTATACATTTCCTGGAAGAACGATTCTGAGCCCTCTCCATCCATCGACTTCCCGCGATCCTTACAATGTCGTCGGCCCATAGCCATCGGGAAGGGCGCTTTTATTTGCTTGTATTCCATTCAAGAACCTTCATTCAACATCGTGTCAGTTATCATGTCTTTTTTATATAACTAGCTGATGGAACAAGCAGATGGGCTGATTTTAAGTGGTAACCATTACCTATAACAAGCATTGCCTCGAAAGTCACGCATATAGGAACGTGCACTACGATGCACTTGTCCATCAACTTGAGGCATACAGGTGTTAAACCTCATGTGCCTGTAATTACACCGGCAACCACACTCTTCAAACCGAAACACAGAAACGCTGCTTGGTGGCAGAAAAAGGCATGGTAGTACTTCCCCGGACGAGCCCTTCACAAAGAGCTCTATACTACTCCTGAAAATGACATTTTTCAATGGTTCAGTGGCGTTTGTCAATATGCTACTTGCCATCGTCAATTTATCGATATTTTACTAGTTGAAGCCCATATTCTCAAAAAACCCAAAGTAAACTGCATTATTTGTACAAATAATAAATATAAATAACCTTGGTAGAACCACACGGCACTATCTAGCCCCAAACTAAGCAAAGCTTGTAATATTCGAACCGGATAGCTGATCTAATACGTTTATAATTTTTTTTGTAAAAACATATACTTATAATACGTAATCTCTCTCATGTCTTGTCACTAGTTTCTTTTGAAACAGTGTGGTGAAAGGATTTTAAGTGCGCCCCAAAAGGCTCCTTTCGAGCACTTTGACACATGTTATAGAACTTTACGTTATACGTAATAACACCCAGACAGAGAACAAACATCTATGTTCATCACGCAAATGTTTGTTCTCGGTGGGGATCGAACCCACGGCCTACAGCGCAGAAGGCAGAGCACTAGCAACTGAGCTGTGGGCTATCAAAGGGCAATGGGCCACAAGATTAATAATTCTCCGGTCAAATTACTGGAACGTCAGAGGGATGCGGTTCACATAACAATGAGGGGACATGACGTCACGTCCGGCTGTCACCGGCGAGTTACACGTCATTTGGAAGGAAATGGAGCCATTAGAATTTTAAAATAACCATTTTTTCCGTGGTTACCGCTCAGACAAAATATTTTTTTTTATTTTGTCTGATTGTTACCGATGTTAAAGGCATTGCAGAATTTATACTTTCGAAGATTAACTGCCGGTTTCTGAAAGCGCAAGTGCAAAATAGCAAGTGACTTGACATGCGATTACTTTTGATGAAACCAGCCGTAAGTTTTTCTTCTTGTTGATGGACCACGATTACGCGAAGACAAGAGCTCATCTACCTCTCACTCGCACGTTTTGAAAGATATAAAATCACTAATCTCATTTTCGTAAAATCGCTATCAACCAAGTTTTGGGCTATCATAACATTAACACATTTTAGTAAAAATTTCATTTTGAACGACACAAGTTATCCTACTCAAAAGTTTGCTTTGTTAGTTTTCGTACAAGCAAACTTTTGAGTAGGAAAACTTGTATCGATTTATCGATATTTAATTAGTAGGTAATTTATAGAAATATTGTACGTCCGAAATGGATAAACTGTTGATTCTTCAGATAAAGTATTGGAGACTGCATACTTGTATGATCAGCCCAATTCCACTTTGATGGAAGTCAGCCTTAATATTTATAAATAAAGCAACCGGTAGCCACGTATAGCAAGACAGGTGACCTTTATTATACAACCTTGAAGGCCCGAGTCTGGGCGAGATTGGCACATGCGGTCAGAAATGAGACTTTTTTCACTTTTAAATAAGACCCTTTTATTTTGTAAGAGTGTGTGTCTGGTACAGGGAAGTACTACCAGCATGCCTGTTTCTGCCGTCAAGCAGCATTGCTGTGTTTCGATTTAGATAACATTAGATTAGAAAAAAGTTATTGCACAAATGAGAAGTACCTAAGTCATAGGCGAACTTAATTCCAGTTAGCATTTTCTTCCAGTTTTTTTTTATTATTTATTTTAAGGGCTTTGTCACTGAGCGACCACCCTGCCCTATAATAAAACATAAAAACAAACATCTCATATAAACTTAATCTCTAGCCGGTGTAATTACAGCCACATGAGATTCATCTGTATGCCTCAAGTTGATGGACGCAGGGCAGTGCATGTAAGGCACGGTTCTATAGCGCGTGATTTGCGAGCCGATGCTTTGTTATACGTGATGGTTACCATTTAACATTATGTGGGACATCTGCTTTTTTCATAAGCAAGTTGTCAAAAAAAAACAACAATATCTTCTGCTTCTAGTGATGCAGTTATCTTTTTTCTCATTGGTTAATGTAACCTGTCACTCATTCATCACCAGGGGTCGGAATAGGTAGAGTTTTTAAGTACCAAATGACGTAGAATTGCTTACGCAATCTTATCATGATATTGGAAAGGTTTCGAATCGGTAACGTCAGTTTTTATCACATTTGATTTCGAACCCGAATCGTTTCCGACACGGGGGTTAAAAAATGCATATCCATATTTAGTTTTCGTAGTAGCGTATTTGACGTTATTTGGTACTTAAAAACTCTTTTATTTCCGACCCCTGTTCATCACCCAATAAAATCTTTGTTAAAAAAATAAAAAAACCCGACTGCCCAAACTAAAAGGATGGAAACAAGATTATGCTTTAAATTTCTTCTTGATCGTGAATTCCAGTTGTTCAGTCTTGACGAATGATACAGTTTAATAATCACATGCAGTCGGAGGCTCGTGTATGTCCTAGCAGTACCTATACTGACGCCTCCGACTGGTACTTCTATACCCTAACTATTCATAAATAGGAATTCATTTATCTAGCTCCCTCCATGCAATGGTCGTAAATCTAAAATAACATTTAATGGTTTCACATATAAATTTATATTCCTATCTCGGTTGTTTGTTCGTTCGATCTTAAAAACTTTAATTATAGATGTAGCGCGCCTTTGCTTCAGCTGAGGTCGCTGATTCCCTTGCCACCTCTCATTTTTAACCGCTTCATTATTATAAATATTGGTGAACTTTCCACATAGCACTATCTAAGCCTTGACGTATAGTTGAATCCGCGGAGCCTGGTGACCTGTATTACAGGTATCTCAGGCACCAGTCTCTCGCAAAACAGGTAAACCTCGCGTCAAACTCCATTTTATTATATACAAAAAATTCCAGTATTTAACAAGTACTAATCCTATTTTATTTGAAAAAAACACAACTCTAACATAAAACTATGTGTAAAAAATAAAGAATAAACCGTCTTAAAATAAAAAATGGCGAAAAAAAAACTATTTTCCTCAAAGTTCACTCTTCTCTTGTCGTGTCACTAGTTTCTTTCGAAACAGTGTGGTTAAAGGATTTTAAGTGCGCATCAAGAGGCTCCTTTCGAGCACTTGACACATTTTATAGAACTTTTTAGGTTTCACGACATGCCGGCTTCCTTACGATGTTTTCCTTCACAATTTGAGAGTACTGGCATTGTGCACATACATTTTTGGACAGAAATACTTTTGGGCACGATCGGTTTCAAACCCACGACCTTAGGATCGGAAAGCGGGGCCGCTACCACTAGACCACCTCTCTCAAAGTTCACTAAACAAACAGACGAAGTTTTGAATAGTAATATAGAGATGACCAATGAAGAGATGAAATCTACATTTAAATGCTAGTAGCCGGCAAGGTCGACATGTAGGATGGTGTGGGCATGAGCCTTGTATACCAAAAAGGCCAGTTTTAATGTGTCGGATGTGTCATTTTGGAACAAGTTTGTAGTGGCGCCATTTTGATTTGCATTTCAGCTGATTTAAAGTGGAATTACTACTGTAAAATGTGGGTATGTGCCAAATGTAATGTTTGGACGTACCTCTGACTACCCCCCTTAGACCTCAAAGAATCTGGAGTAAGTAGGTTGTTTATTTATTTTTGAACAGAATCCACAGCTCTTAAGATACAATGTAAATACTTAGGTTTCTAACAAACAGCCAATGTAATTACAGGCACATGAGCCTTAACATCTGTACGCCTCAAGTTGATGAACGCAGGGCATTGCCTCGTAAGTCACGCACGATAGGAACGTGCTATCGTGCGTGACTTACGAGGCAATGCTTTGTTATAGGTGATGGTTACCACTTAACATCAGATGGGCCATCTGCTTGTTCCATCAGCTAGTTGTATAAAAAAAAACGGATCTACATTTTTAGAAAGTAGTTTTATTTTTAGTTGATACTAAGAGATTTGAGGGAATGTCTACCGTGCCTGGAGATCAAAGTCGTGAAGCTGTTTCTATTTTGTATCTGCAATAAATGAGGTTGGGGCTATCCAATGACTCATTCGTAAGTTTGTATAGATTTTCCTTGTAAAATGATGAAGTCATAGATCTTTAGAAAATTTTAGCTTTCAATATTGTCTGTTTCATAATTTACTTGGCGGATAGCTGTCTAGTGGCCATAATTAAGTTAATTTTGGCAATAAAATATCTTGAGTATGGTTTTAACCGACTTCAAAAAAGGAGGAGGAACAAAATTCGACTGTATGTTTTTTTGTATGTTTGTTACTCGATTTCTCCGCCACTTAAGATTTTGATTGAATTGATTTTGATGATTATTTTTGATGAGGTTATAGGTACCTTACCTTACACTTCAGGTGGTCCCATATAAATTTTATCGAAATTGATTCAACACTTTTTTAAAATCAGAGGTAGATACATACCTACTTTCTATATAGCTACTCATTTAGCTACTTTCGTTATAGCTACTTATTTTAGATCGAAATTGATTCAGAATTTTTTGAAAAAATCAAACTACTCTTCATTGAAGCATCCAATGCTTGAATCATCACTACAAAGCATAAAACAAAGTCGCTTTCTCTGTCCCTATATCCCTATTTATGCTTAAATCTTTAAAACTACGCAACGGATTTTGATGCGGTTTTTTTATAGAAAGAGTGATTCAAAGTCAAAGTCAAAGTCAATAGGTATTTATTCAATAAAATCACAAGGATCACTTTGAAACGTCTTAAAGCTAGGTGACTCTAGGTGCCAGTTCCACGCGACCAAAGCCTAGAAGAACAGGCAACAAACTTACGGCTTGGTTCCTACCGTTCTTTTGTATGATCCTTTTACAATGTAATATAATATATTATTGAAGTTAAGTGAGGCGTAGGCATACAGAAAAAGGTAAACATAATCAAATTTATAAGACAGCACACGCTACGCTTCAAACTAATAATACCTAATGCATAAAATTAAATACAATCTATTAAATCAGAGAAAAATAAAACACACAATAGTAGGTACAGTACAGACATTGCAGACATGTTAGCTGCCGATGGGCAGAGCGACCGGGACATCGGGCCACGCACTTTTATCATCAATATAGCTATCTAAAGTATAATAAGCTTTACTTATTAGATTATTCTTAATGTATGCTTTAAATTTTCTAATAGGAAGCCCAGTGGCACTTTCTGGAAGTTTATTATAGAAGCGTATACCGTTCCCCATAAACGAGCCATTTACCTTTTGGAGTCGAAATTTAGGAATACATAATTTGTTTTTATTTCTAGTGTTAACGTTATGTGCATCACTCTTTTTCTTAAAGCTATCTATGTGTTTATGAGTGTATAATAGATTTTCATAAATATACTGTGAAATTACTGTGAGAATATTAATTTCTTTAAATCGCTCCCTCAATGATTCGCGTGGTTTCATTTTATAAATGGCACGTATCGCCCGTTTTTGAAGTACAAATATACTTTGTACATCAGCAGCTTTCCCCCAGAGCAAAATACCATAAGACATTACACTATGGAAATAGCTAAAATATACTAGCCTAGCTGTAGCTTCATCTGTAAGCCATCTTATTGTGCGAACTGCGTATGCAGCCGAACTCAGTCTACCAGCAAGTGATTTGATATGTGGACCCCACTGCAATTTTGCATCAATATTAAGTCCTAAAAAAATAGTAGAATTGACAAGGGTAAGTGATTCTCCATTTAATTCAATATTGGTTGGACGCTGAACCACATTTGGCAAAGTAAATTTAATGCATTTCGTTTTCCCGGCATTGAGCAAAAGATTATTAACAGTAAACCAGTTAAGTACTTGCGACAGAGATGCATTAACGTCATCGAAGTTAGTCTTCAATCTGTCGACTTTAAATATTAAAGAGGTATCGTCAGCAAATAGAACTATTTCACATAAATCCTTTACAAAAGGTGGAAGGTCATTTACATATACTAGAAATAAAAAGGGACCCAATATGGAACCTTGAGGTACCCCTATATCAATAACCGACCCAGACGACCTCTCACCGCCAACATCAACTTTTTGCACTCTATTGGTTAAATATGACTGTAAAAGACCAATTGCCTGGTTTATGATGCCGTAATGTTTAAGTTTAGATATTAAGGTGGCATGACTTACACAGTCAAAAGCTTTGGACAGATCGCAGAATACCCCAATCGCATCTTGTGAGTGTTCCCAAGCATCATAAATGTGCTTCAGGAGCGTCGAACCGGCATCTGTCGTTGATCGACCTTTAGTAAATCCAAATTGATGACTATGAAGTATGCCGTTGACGTTGAAATGTGATAATAACTGAGTAAGAACAATTTTTTCAAAAATTTTACTTATCGAAGGCAGTACCGAAATAGGCCTGTAGTTCGCAGGGTCTTGTTCATTTCCAGACTTGTACAGGGGAATGAGTTTACTGTGTTTCATTAAATCAGGGAAAACGCCCTCCTCTACACATCTATTAAAAATGTATGCTAGACATGGTGCAATATCAGTTATAATAGCGCTTAAAACTTTTGTGGACATTCCCCATAGATCTTCAGTATTTTTAATATTTAAGGATTTAAAAGTTTTCACAATATTATCAGCATTAATATATTTAAAACTGAAGATATCATTACATTTTTTAACGCTAGACTCTAATAGTGTTGTCGCTTCAGCAGCTGAGGAATTTAGGGATGAAGTCACAAGTTTAGGTATACTGGAGAAAAAACTATCAAACGCGTTGGCGACTTCAATATTTTTAGTAAAAACATTATTGTTTACTTTTAAATTTATCTGTTTATTACCGATCTTTGATTTGCCTGTTTCGTTATTAACTACCTTCCAAGTGGCTTTAATTTTATTTGTCGATTTTTCAATTTTATTTCTTATATGCAATGATTTTGCCGTGTGACATACTTTTTTGAAAATTTTAGAGTAGTTTTTAGTGTGTAGAATAAACGTTGGGTCATTCAGCATTGACTCCCTAGCAGCGTATAGGTCATATAATTTATTCCTACTTTTGTAAATACCTGGAGTTGCCCAGTCAGCGAACTTGACACTTACACTAGCTTTACATGTTTTAAGTTGAAAAGTATCATTATGTTCTTCATTTATTAAATTTGTCAGTTTTATAAAAAGATCATTTGGGTCATTCAAATATGGTAAAAGGGACACTTTCAGTTCAACATTGTTCTGAAACTTTTTAGTACGGCTATCTGTGATAAGCCGATAGGTGAAGACCTCGTCTTTATCTGATACTTTATATTCAAACCTAGCGCTATGACCGTAATGATCTGAGCTAAAATGCTTAACTACGGACTTACAAATTGGTTCATGACTGCAAAAGATGTTGTCTAGACAGGTGGCTGTTGTTAATGTCACTCTTGTTGGGTCTTTAAACAAGCTGTGTAGATCAAAACATTTGAACAAATTTAAAAATCTCTCAGAGAGTGGATGAACCGGAATATCTATATTAAAATCACCGCAGACTATTAAAGTTTTTTTACTATCGAAGGTTTTAAGCAATACTTCTTCCATAGTGGATTCATACAACGTGAAGTCCGCGTCTGGGGGACGGTATACACTCACAACGATGTGCCGCTCCAGCTCCACACACGACAGCTCAATAGTCCTCTCAATACTGAGATTTGCAATGTCTTTACGCTCCCTGCATTTCAAGTTATTATTTACAACAATTAAAGAACCGCCATGTATAGCGTTCTTGCGTCTAAAAGAGCTCAAAATACTGTATTTATTATAAAAAGGGAGCAACTCTAGTTCTAATATCCAGTGTTCTGTAATACACATGATATCTACATTGAAACAATTCAAAAATAATTCTAGTTCTAATACTTTGCTGGGAAGGCCTTGCATATTTTGGTGTACAATATGTAAAGTGCCAGGCTTTCCCATTGTCGAAGAGACTAGTTTAAATGTTGGGCAATAGGCCCTTCTGCTTGTAAGCCCTCATTAGTACTGCTACTAACTACGGGCTTGTCTACGGACTGTGTTATAGTACCTATAACAGGATCAAAAATATTAAATGCTAACAATTTAGCAATGGTTATTTTACTTTGTTTACATAAAGACATAGTACCTCTAGTCAATATAAAATTACTAATAAAATTATTAGTGTCGAAATACAAAACGTCACTATGACGACATGTCAAATTATAAAACATTAAATTAAGTTTAAAGATATTCTTATTTTCTTGGATTCAAGAGGAAGGTTTATATGCATAATACAAGCATAATCTCTTAGGGATAACCCACAATAACCGTGCGAAGCCGGGGCGGGTCGCTAGTATAGATATAAAGAAACAATACATTTCAATAAAAAAAAAACAGTCAAACCGCGTCTTAGGTACCTTCAAAACATGGGACACACTGCCCCTGAAAATAAGTCCTGTGTCCCATTTTTATCACATTTCTTTGGTATAATTTGTCCCAATTTAAGGTCAATAATTTCGTAAAGCTTTGCAAAGTCATATTACCGACGTCAGCCTTTCAAATTACGTAACTGCTTAACATATCGAGGTCGGCCATTTTGGATGCTGCTTGATTGCGTATGGTCTTAAATTAGCAAGTTTTTTAATATTGCTCTTTTAATCATTATTTTTGGTATGATTTCGAAACTACTTAGTTCCCACACAGGTGTCAAAAGTAAAGAGGATTGATGCAATTTTGAAGAGATGTGAAGATTAAATCAGTGTTGCCTGCTTAGGTTAGTTTGTAGGTAAAAAATATTTATTGCTAGTTTTTAATTAATTTAGAGCAGGCAAAAAAAATATGATACACACGACAACCAGTGATGTATAAGATACCCTATACAAAGTATCTGAAATACTAGATGCAAGATACTTTGAAAAAAAAGCATTTCAGATACCAGATACAAATAATTATCTAAAAAGGTATCTGAAATACTAGATACAAAATACCTATCTTTCAACTACTTTTTAAAGATAAAATACTTTTGTAAGAAAACAACATTTAATTGAATTTAAGTTTATTTGTTCGAGAAAACATCGATCAGGCAAATGTGACAAGACAAAATAAATATATACGTAGCCTATGTTACTCAAGGATAATGTAGCATTCTAATGGTGAAACAATTTTTGAAATCGGACCAGTAGTTTTTGAGCCTATTCGTTACATACAAAAATACAAACATACAAAAATACAAATCTTTCCTCTTTTTAATATTAGTGTAGATAAGTCACATCACAATTTAATAAGATACTGTAATGTTTGTAATGTTTGATTTCAATAAATTTCATTTCAATAAATTTAATTTCATTTCATTCACATCACTGACTACCACTATAGACTACCTGGTGGTATTTGAATAAAGGTAACTTTAGAAGTTTTAAAACTTAAAAAAACTCTTTCTTTTTGACAACGTACAGAAACCAGTACCACAACTCTGACTTTTGTTTTTTTTTTATAATTAGTTTTTCGTAACGTCAGGTTTTTTGGTATGGGGACTCTTTTTTTTATACTACTATCTCGAGCTACTCGTGAGTTCTCAGCACGCCCGATATCTTATCAAATCTCCATACAAAAAAGGCCTGAAGTTACGAAAAACAAAAAACAAAATGGTAAACAAAACTAAACTTGGGGTAGAAGTCCAAGAAGAATTATATTTAATATATTATTCGTAAGTATTTAAGAATGAAAAGTCTATGCCTAAGTATAATATACTTTATATAATATTATAATAAAAGCTTTGTACTTTTTGTAAATACTTGTAAACATTGTAATTTTCTTTGTAAATAAAATATACTCCTAATTGGAAATATACCTGCCTAAATATTAGATTAAATAATACTATATAATTCGCAGAAAAAAAATGTTTTAAAAAAACAGCTATCTGGTCCATAGCTTTGCTTAGTTTTAGGATAATGCTATGTATACCCTAACATTTATTTACTTTTGTCGCTGCCTGTACCTTTGCTTAGCTAGACATAACTGTACTTTAGCTGAAGGTATTTATCGAATCTATCGATCGAGGGTCACGGGGTGTCACGAGCTACCCGTTACGTGAATCTTCCAAAGTTAGGTATGTCTTTAACACTATATCCTCAGCTATTCAATATTTCCAATTTCATATCGAACATTATTATTCGTCTTATCTTATTGAAATATTGTATTACTGTTTCATATGCAATTTGTAGATTTTGTATAAATTATATTTATTTACAAATATATCATAATATGTTTTTTGACAGCCTTCACAGCTCAGTTGGTAGTAGCTCTGCCTTCTGTGCCGTAGGCCGTGGGTTCGATCCTCACCGAGAACAAATATTTGTGTGATGAACATAGATGTTTGTTCTCCGTCTAGGTGTTATATAATATTATAAGTATATATTTACAAAAAAAAGTATAAAAGTAGTATATCAGCTATCTGGTTCCCATATCACAAGCTTTGGCTTAGTTTGGGGCGAGATAGTGCTGTGTGGAATGTCCGCCAATATTTACTAAGTATTTATTTATGTCTAATATCATCTTAATATGTACCATACTTCACGCAAATAAATTATTTCATATCATTTCATTTCAAATATAATTACAATGAATTATTTACAAAATGTACATGTAGTATGAAAATATAAAAGCTATCTGCAGATCGTTGCAAACATCTAAAGATGCAGTGGCAATCAGAAGCGTCCCCAAGACACTGGCTACATTGCGACGCTGAATGGCAACGCTGATGCGCTGAGCCAGATACTCACCATCCCTCGGGTCGCGCGTCGCCTCGATAATCCACCAGGATAAAATTTTAAAGACGGTAGAAAGATGGTAGTTTTATATTACGTTTTTTTTCATTTTATCGGTAAACCGTTTGACCGCAATCTCACCTGATGTTAAGTGACGATGCGGTCTACGGTAGCACGCTTACATATAAGAATAAGAATAAGAATATTTTATTGTATTTTATTGTATAACTGTGTACATAAAGGTGTTATAAAAATAATACAAGATTCAACAGTTTATCCTTTCGGACGTACAATATTTCTATAAATTACCTACTAATAAAATTTAAGGTAACTAAGACAAAACTTAACAAAACTCTGAGATCACAATAAATCTGAGGCACTAGATGAGATCAAAATACTCCTTCTAATTATAGTGCACTCTTTGGTTATACCACTTTCTTAAATTATTTTTAACTAATATAAATATACCTACTCACTCATAGAAGATTCACTCGTCTCTTGAAAACATCCAAATTTAAGAAAGTCTGCGAGGCGATGACGTAAGGAATATGATCATATTTTTACCTCATCTTAAGGAAGATAATAAAGAAGCTAAATTGATTACTAATTGTACATAACTATTAGGAATAAATAAATAAATTATATTGTATTATTTCCGGTCAATCCGAAAAAAACCGGTTCAACAAAACTCTAGAACCTTAAACTCCGTTAGTACAGTCGGCAGCACTAAGATATACAATTCGTAACTTTCAAAATGGCGTTACAACATAAAAATAAAAAGTGCAAAAAAATATTCGTCTTTGCCTCATATAGATCACAAATTATGTGCTAGCTCTGGTTACTTTCAAGGAGTAAGCACTGAAAGCCCTTAATAAAATGGTAAATACCTACCCAAAAAAAGAATGAGCAAACTCATTTCAATGATTTCATCAATGTGAGAGCACTGGTTCGAAACCGGTCGTGCACCAATAAGTTTTTCTGTTCAAAAATGTATGTGCACAATGCCAGTACTCTAAAACGGTGAAGGAAAACATCGTGAGGAAACCCGGCATGTCGTGGAACCTATAAAGTTCTATAATTTTCTTCTATAAAATCCTTTCACCACACTGTTTCGAAAGAAGCTAGTGACACGACAAGAGAGAGAATGATTTCATGATATTTGAGTTTTTTTTATTCATATTCGTAAATTATAAGTTTTTATTCATAAAAACATGCAAGATTTCATTCCTAACACTTTCAAAACTTCGTCCGAATATAATAATAAAATTTTCATGCTGACTGTATCTAACATCGGATGTTATATAAGATGACTCAATCTCTCAAGTTATATACAACTTGGTAATGAAAACAACCTCGACTTAACATCCTAGAACGTGTATCACAGATAACAGAATACTGTTGTACCTATCTATGACATAATACTGTTGAGTATGTTGTCTTTCGTCGTTTCGTCGAGAGTTTGTGAAGAGTAGTAGAGTTCTTTGTGTGTGGCTCGTCCGGGGAAGGATAAGCATGCATTAAAAGTATCGATATTTCTTATCGACTCCAAATAATGCACATCTCTACAAAAGGATCGTGCCGTTGTCCTAAGTGCGAGAGAGAGAGCAATATTGCTGTCTTATTCCGATAATTTATGACTGAGTTTGCAGCGAGAGTTTAACGTGACTATAGTGGATAGTTTTATCAACTGGTTTTAGCTTATCATGCTCTCTCTCTTGTCGTGTCACTAGTTTCTTTCGAAACAGTGTGGTGAAAGGATTTGAAGTGCGCCTCAAGAGGCTCCTTTCGAGCACTTTACACATGTTATAGAACTTTTTAGGTTCTACGACATGCCGGTTTCCTCACGATGTTTTCCTACACCGATTGAGAGTACTGGCATTGTGCACATACATTTTTGAACAGAAAACTCATTGGTGCACGACTGGTTTCGAACTCACGACCTTAGGATCGGAAGGCAGGGCCGCTACCACTAGACCACCAGTGCTCTCATGCTATAAAACTACTGCTTAGGTACTGCTAATATTACAAGAAATTTCATTAAAGTTTTGATTCCTATTACCATTTTGGTATCGTAGTTAGGCATATTAATGCAACTTGTTGGTGGAACAAGCAGATGGCCCTCCTGATGTTAAGTGGTAACCGTCACCTATAAAAAAGCAATGCATCGTAAGTCACGCTCGATAGAAACGTGCCCTACGACACTGCCCTGCGTCTATCAACTTGAGGCATACAGATGTTAAGCCTCATGTGCCTGTAATTACACCGGCAACCACACTCTTTAAACCGAAACACAGCGTTGCTGCTTGGCGACAGAAATAGGCGTGGTGGTAGTACTTCCCCGGACGAGCCACACACAAAGAGCTCTACTACTCTCAAAAGATCTCTGTACCATGTACCCACTCAAGATGTCCAAGGGGGTCTGTTCATACAATAGATACCAGGAAAACAGACAAACAAACAAACATACAATATTTACCAGTTCACAATATTTCGACAGCCTCTACAAATAACCAACAAGGCTCGTCCTAAGCAAACGCCCATTGGGTATACTTTAAGATAACGTATCGCCTTAACAATGGAAGAACAAATAATGCTTTTTGCCTAAAAACTTTTGTTTAGTAACATAATAACGAAGTCAAACGAGACTTGACTTTCCAGTGTACAGTTTTGACCCCAAAAACACTAGTCTATTTTCCAGAGCCAACCCTCAAATGCCTTCTAAAATGTATGAAAAGGTGCAAAAATAGAGAAGGTCGCTGTCATGTCGTGTAGGCCGTGCCGTGAGGAGTGCGTGACTTGCGAGGCAATGCTTTGTTATAGGTGATGGTTACCACTTAACATCAGGTGGGCCATCTGCTTGTTCCATCAGCTAGTTGTAAAAAATAAGATCTGAGGGGATATCTACCGTGCCTGGGGATCAACGTCGTAAAGCTGTTTCGTTTTTCTGATATCCTAACTAAGAGATGTATGTGTATGACAGAGACTGATGAGGACTGACGTGATTGTCTGAAGAGGACTGACGTGACTTGATGATGTACCTGTGCTTGATGGTATATACATGTAGTTGGCACATAGGTCTACCCACATTTTTCAGTAGTTAGTAGGTATTCCATGACAGTATTTTTTAGTATAGGCAAAACTTTGAAATCAATAAGACACTACCTACCAATGTTTAATTAAATCATTTTGAGAAAAACAACATAAAATATACATCTTGATGACTGAATAACTAAAAGCTAGCTATCTTAGATCTCGACTAGTCTTGCGTGACTCGTCCTTAGTGCCAAGGTAACAGTCATCATTGCTAATTATATTAATGATGAATACATATTAGTTTTAGCAGAGTCCATGATATAAAACGCAAATAAATAATAAATAAATGTTGGTGGACATTCCACACAGCACTATCTTGCCCCAAACTAAGCCAAAGCTTGTAATATGGGAACCAGATAGCTGATATAATACTTACATATATATTTTTTGTTAATTATATTAGACTAGCGTCCTGCCCCGGCTTCGCACGTTTTAGTGTGGGTTATCCCTAAGAGATTATGCTTGTATTATGCATATAAACCTTCCTCTTGAATCATTCTTTCTATAAAAAAAAACCGCATCAAAATCCGTTGCGTAGTTTTAAAGATTTAAGCATACATAGGGATATAGGGACAGAGAAAGCGACTTTGTTTTATACTATGTAGTGATATTTGTTTATCGTGCTAATATAAGTAAAATATAGTACCTACTCGTAAGCCTACGATAGTTTACGTATTAGTGAACAAATAATCGAGTTACACGCTCGTGACTAACATTCGTGCGACGACAAACGTGCATTACACAACACGCAACAAGGAAACACGTGACCTAAGTGCTAAGCTCAATGTTACTATTCAAAACCACACAATAGATGCATTCGATGTTGCTAGTCTAAAAATAGGCCTAGGGACAATTTGAATTCTATAAATAGACAAACCTACCTACTATGGTCGCTATGGTCTATGGTATGTGGTCTATGGTACGGGCGAGAAGTTGTTTGGCGATTGTCTTACAATTTTTGAAAGATTTTGAAGTCCATCAAGAAACTCAGTTTTATTTATGACATTCATTCTTGGACGAATTCAAGCGACGTGGTTTTTTTACCCGAGTGCCGAAGGCAACCGGGTTATGTGTTTGGGGTGTATCTATATAACTTAGGTGAGGGAAAGCATGTTTCCATCCTTTTAGTTTGGCCAGTCGGGTTTTTTTATTTTTTTAATAAAGATTTTATTTATTTCTTTACTTAAACTTAGTTGCCCCTCCCTGTCCCCCCTTGGCAACGCCCATGCACTGGACATGGGTAATCGCCACTAAAACCGGCTAACATTAGGTACTTACGTTATCAGTAGCCATTGTGTTGCATCCCCGCAGAGGGACGCTGTACTGCAGATCTCCTCTCCTGTTCACGTACTCCCGAAGACATGAGGAGTTGCTGCCCAGGCCTGCTGGGTAAACTATGCCGTTGAACCTTGGATCCCTGAAACGAACGTATTTACTTATATGCATACTAAGCGCGATGCCAATATAAATATGTCCCTAACAACTTTTTTTTATACTCTCTCTGTGGTCGGCACTTCATAACTGAAGATCGTGGTCACTTGAAGATGTCTTTCCAGTACTGGAGTGGACTGCTTGCCTCCAGCGCTTTTTATTGGTGGCCATTCGGACCACATCGTAAAACTTGCAGCTACCCTCCTTGAGCTGGTCTGTCCATCTAGTTGGGGACCTACCGCGAGAACGCTTTCCCTCCACGTTACCAATGATGACCAGCTTTTCGAGGTTTCCGTCGCCGCGTCTTGCTATGTGACCGAAATAAGAAAGTATACGGCGGTGACAGATTGTGGATAGCCTATCCTTAACTTTCAGCTGCGTAAGAATTGATACGTTGGTGCGTTTTGCGGTCCACGGTATATACTACATACTATACTACTATGTTTTTTTATACTACATACTAGCAAATGTAACAAGCAGATGGCAGAATGGCAGAACAAAGGCCGGTGCAATTACAGGCACATGAGGCTTAACATCTGTATGCCTCAAGTTGATGGACGACGGGCAGTGCATCGTAGGGCACGTTCCTATCGTGCGTGACTTGCGAGGTAATGCTTTGTTATAGGTGATGGTTACCAATTAACATCAGATGGGCCATCTGCTTGTTACAGCAGCTAGTTGTATAAAAAAAACAAAGATCTTTATTTTACGGGATTTTTTTAAACTGCTGTCACTTACCGACTGTGACTTGGATGCGCTGGGGTGACAGTGACATCCATGGTGTCCCTCCCGCAATGAACTGTCAAAGTGTCTAGCGGTGCGCTGTCAGGCTCACTCGCCGGTGTGACAGTAGCTATTGCTGTTGTAGCCAGTTCTGTAAATAATTGACAGTAAATACGGATTCATTTTCTGTCATTTTGAGAAGCAACATAGCTTTTTCATTTTAATTGTTTTTCTTGTGTTATTTTGAGTTGTGTTGTGTAATTTCGGTGGTATTTTAACCAACATTACTTGAGGTCTTAGCACAAAGTGTAAACATTTGAAATGAAAGTGTAATATGTGATATCCTGATTTGACCGAAAATGTTTCTAATGTTTTAAAGAAAACCGCCACCATTTTGTTCAAAACAAATGACGGCCGACTTGACTATTGACTGACTTGACTAAAAAGTATTAATTCAATACAATTCACTTGACACTGGCAAGATTGTCTGTCGAATGACAGACAGGAGCCTTAGATGGAATGAAGAAGTAAAGAATTGACAGTAAATACAATTTACTCTGTGGCGCGGTGCTATTCCGTAAAGACAAAATCACGGGGAGAGGTATCAGGAGGTAGGTTGGAATCACGCTCGCTTCACGGTTTGCATCCCCAGGCACGGTAGATATCCCCAAAGAAATCTTAGAACCAGTACCAACTCAAAATTATTTGAGGCTATCTAAGGAGAGTAGTCAGAGGAACGTCTAAATATTACATTTAATTTTAGCACATTCCCACATTGGACAGTAGATAGTACCTACCTATACCAGACGTGACAGGTTGCAAGCCCATCGCCGCTGCTAGAATATTAACTGGTTTCCTCTCGATGTTTATCTTCACCTTTATAGCGCTCATTTATTTTTCGAAGAGATTATTCACACTAACTACGAACGGATTTGAACCCACGACCTTAAGATTAGGAGAAGGGATAACACCCACTAGACCACCAGTGCAATGTAAATAAGCCTTGTTTAAAATCGAATATAAGTTTTACAGCTGTGAACAGTTATTTTTTGAAACAGGTAATTACAGTACAACACCATAAGGGACTGACGACCGTCAAACAACGTCTCGCTCGCTTCAACATTTAAAAGATATAAAATGACCGAACTTTTCACAACACACACACTTTTCATAAATAAATTTAAAGTCTCTCTCTCTCTTGTCGTGTCACTAGTTTCTTTCGAAACAGTGCGGTGAAAAGATTTTAAGTGCGCCTCAAGAGGCGCCTTTCGAGCATTTGACACATGGTATAGAACTTTTTAGGTTCTACGACATGCCGGTTTCCTCACGATGTTTTCCTTCACCGTTTGAGAGTACTGGCATTGTGCCCATGAATTTTGAGCAGAAAAACTCATTGGTGCATTGGTGCAGTGCTCTTATATAAATATTTTTTTATGCTGAACTATGTGCACAACTTGGTTGATTTCGATTTTTCTACATCTACACTATCTACACTATTATTATAAAGAGGAAAGATTTGTATTTTTGTATTTTTGTATGTAACGAATAGGCTCAAAAACTACTGGTCCGATTTCAAAAATTCTTT
This sequence comes from Chloroclysta siterata, assembly GCA_932294275.1. NCBI lineage: Eukaryota > Metazoa > Arthropoda > Insecta > Lepidoptera > Geometridae > Chloroclysta > Chloroclysta siterata. The sequence goes on along the minus strand of OW028596.1, from coordinate 19,307,580 downwards.
CACCATTAGAATGCTACATTATCCCTGAGTAACATAGGCTATAATATATTTTCAAAAAAATAAGGGATCCTTACTAAAACTCCAATAATGTAACCCAAGGTGGAAAACAAAAACCTTACATCGCGTGCGCTGCGAAAACTATTGATGATAGAACAAAATAATGTACTACGATTTTGCAGAACACGTCATTATCTTCAAAAAATGTCGCGACAGCATATGTCTAGCTATTATAGTTATGTCACAATAAGTGTTATTTTATTATAAAAATTTAATTGAAATGCCGCCGCTAGAAAAGGCTCTTTACCTTGGTATTAATCCTTATTCAAATAAATCTTTTCATATTCAAGACTGGTTCAATACCTATACATTAATTCTTGAATTTTTCAAATCGAACATTCCATTCAAAAGATTTTAAAAATATAAGCGACGCGCGGATCACGGGGCGCGTTCTCACCCAGCGCGGGCCCGGGCAAGGCGCGAGGTAGAAGGGCGTGCAAATGACTCGAACCCACCACGGTCTAAGTTTATCCTAAAACATTGAAAAAAATTATGTCCACCCATGCGAAGCTGGGACAGGCCGCTAGTCATTAATAAGTTTAGAGCTGATTTCACCATGCTCTGTTAGATTAACAAAGGATTAAAGGGCCGTTAAATATGTGAAAATGTACGCGTTTGACATCTAAGGTAGATTTAACAGCCTGTTAATCCTTAATTCGTAACTAACAGAGCATGGTGAAATCAGCTCTTAGTGATTTTAAATCTTTCAAAATGTTGAAATGTCCAAGCCAGAAGTTGTTTAACGGTCATCAGCCCTATCAACCACAATCATTCGTGTACCGTTTTCGTAATAAAACTATTGACCAGTGTCACACACCTCGTAGGTAGCAACAGTAAACATCAGTACCTATGTACCAATTCTTATTGCATCTGCGTGTGTCTAAGCAATAATGTTTATCCACGTACCATGCGTATATTTTTATTTTAAGAGTAGTAGAGCTCTTTGTGTGTGGCTCGTCCGGGGAAGTACTACCGCCACGCCTTTTTCTGCCGCCAAGCAGCAACGCTGTGTTTCGGTTTGAAGAGTGTGGTTGCCGGTGTAATTACAGGCACATGAGGCTTAACATCTGTATGCCTCAAGTTGCTGAACGCAGGGCAGTGCATCGTAGGGCACGTTCCTATCGTGCGTGACTTACGAGGCAATGCTTTGTTATAGGTGATGGTTACCACTTAACATCAGGTGGGACGTCTGCTTGTTTCATCAACTAGTTGTATTAAAAAAAAAACTCACACAAGAGCTTCAATATTGTATTATAACACATTGTAACAAGGATCATACAAAAGAACGGTAGGAACCAAGCCGTAAGTTTGTTGCCTGTTCTTCTAGGCTTTGGTCGCGTGGAACTGGCACCTAGAATCACCTAGCTTTAAGACGTTTCAAAGTGATCCTTGTGATTTTATTGAATAAATACCTTTTGACTTTAACTATACAAGGTGTTCCAAAACTTGTACTTAAAACTGAGACTAAAGTACCCATCAATATGAATAACTTTTTCTAAGGAACCAACACTGTGAACGCGAAAAAAAAACAACTACTTCATACATTTTAGTCAGGTAGGTATTGAATTTTTGCATAAAACAGCTTTTTTTTAAACTTATTCTCCAATAGGTATAATTACTTATCAAAAAATTGTTCTCGGTGGGGATCGACAGTACGCATTACACAGTTTTTTTTCTACACCAACGTCATCTTTCTTGTCAAATCCAGTCCGTCCTAAGATTGTCAGTAGAGAATTGGAAGAGATCGCTTTTAGCAATAAGACCGCTCATTGTATTCTACTCTGATATTTATCTGTTTTGTTATGTGTAAACGTTACGTGGTGTGCAATAAATTATATTCCATTATATTCTTGGTGGCAATAGGCAGAGCATTCATCTGCTGTGGCAGAAGGCAGAGCAACTACCAAGTGGGACATATGCTTGTTCCATCAGCTAGTTGTAAAAAAAAAACGAGCTGTAACCTTCACAGCTCGTTTTTTTTTTCCGATACTTTTTGTGTGTTTATAAATTCTCGAGGGTGTTATAATAAGGTTATATTAACTGTTAATTATTACTCACGTAATTAATTAAAAAGGCAGAAAGCATTACAAATTCTAGTGTGTCGGTCGGATGTGTACTTTGAATAAAGGGTAATAAACGTATTTCTTGCTTGGAGTGTGGTGGACACTTCCACCACACTCCAAGCAAGAAATACGCGAAAAATATATTTATTATAATCTACATGCTTATTTAATGGGCTTTGTTGGACAATTCACATGACAGCCTTCAGGGCTCACTGCCTTCTGTGCCGTAGGCCATGGGTTCGATCCCCACCGAGAACAAATATTTGTGTGCTGAACATAGATGTTTGTTCTCTGTCTGGGTGTTATATAATATTAAAAGTATATATTTACAAAAAAAAGTATAGATAGTGCTGTGTGGGCTATCCTCCAATATTTATTATTATTTTATTTAATTAAGAGCACTGGTGGTCTAGTGGGAGTGACCCCGCCAGGTTCGAATCCGGTCGTGCACCACTGGATTTTTCCTATCGAAAAATGTATGTGCGCAATGCCAGTGCACTTAAACGATGAAGCAAAACATCGTGAGGAAACCAGTTAGTATACTAACAGCGGCGATGGGCTTGCAACCTGTCACGTATGGAATACCAACTACTGCAAAATGTGGGTATGTGCCAAATTTAATGTTTGGACGTACCTCTGACTGCCCCCCTTAGACATCCTCAAAATGGAATCTGGAGTTAGTACTTGGTACTAAGAAATCTGAGGGGATATCTACCGTGCCTGGGGATTAAAGTCGTGAAGCTGTTTCAGTTTCAGTTTATTTAATTATCGACTACATTGCAATTTATATTGTGTGTTGTACAAATGCACAAGTAATGTCATTTTTTTTTAACTTTTGACGAGTCTTGCATGTTTTTAAAAGTGACAGTAACGAAACGAAATATTTCAAACTTTTAAAATGATTTAGTGGATATTAGGCCTTAAACTAAAGGTTTTATTAGAAAGTGCGTTATGGTCAATTTTAACGGACGAAACCCAAGTTACCGTAACGCAACGCATGAAAAATTCCACTACACATATTGTGCCAAGTGAATGAACTTAAAATCCTATAAAGCCTACTTAAGCTTCCTTAATAATGTTATTATAACTTTTTTGAACAGTTCTATTGTTCAAAAACTTCAAATACACTGATAAAATCCTTATCCTTACTAATATTATAAACGCGAAAGTTTGTAAGTATGGATGGATGGATGTTTGTTACTCTTTCACGTAAAAACTACTGAATGGATTTAAATGAAACTTTACAATAATATAGCTTATACATCAGAATAACACATAGGCTACAATTTATAAAGATATTGTGTAAATTGTCCAAAATATGACGATAAGTGTCAAGTAAGTAGGAAAAAATCTACCTTCTGCGAGCTATTCCGGCGTGCGCTGCCAAAACCGCTAGAGTTACACATATGTGCAACTCTAGCGGTAGCGTATGTGTTTTAAGAGTAGTAGAGCTCTTTGTGAAGGGCTCGTCCGGGGAAGTACTACCACCACGCCTTTTTCTGCCGCCAAGCAGTGTTGCTGTGTTTCGGTTTGAAGAGTGTGGTTGCCGGTGTAATTACAGGCACATGAGGCTTAACATCTGTATGCCTCAAGCTGATGGACGCAGGGCAGTGCATCTTAGGGCACGTTCTTATCGTGCGTGACTTACGTGGCAATGCTTTGGTATAGATGATGGTTACCACTTAACATCAGGTGGGCCATACGCTTGTTCCATCAGCTGGTTGTATAAAAAAAAAAAAAAAATGTACTAGCTACGCCACGCTAATATAAGCTACTCGAAATACTACTCCTGCGCAGACGAAGTCGCCGGCACCAGCTAGTGTAAAATATAAATAAATTATAATAAAATACGTGTAAGTAATATAGGTGCTATAAGCGGAGTATACCTATCTACGTCTGCTCGGATAGCTACGGACAGTCTGACGCGCTTGGTACTTGTCTTGTAGGACGCCGGGGTCGACGACCGGGTATTCCTCCCGTGGCTCAATCGGTAACGTACTATTTGAGTACGGGTCAGCTGGTCATCGTTTTAAAAAGGTTGTTTTAACACCTCGGGTGGCCGGTTTCCTCATCTTCACATTTCACATTTTTCTTTAAGTTACGGATAAATATAACTATCATCGTCTTCCTGCCCTTATCTCACTATATGTGGGGTCGGAAAAACAGGTTTTTTCACTCCACTTTCCTCAATCATCCGTCATCTCAGTTGTCACTCCTTTCTTACCCATGTCATCTTTCACACAGTCCATCGCATTTGATAAAGTAGACAATGAAGTACTTTTGGCAAAATTAGACCACTATGGATTTGCCCCTAAACTTTTAAGGTTCTTTGCTGACTATTTAAGCGATCGTAAACAATTTGTAAGGCTGGGCTGTTATGATTCTCCATCTTATAACACTAGATCAGGTGTGAGTCAGGGATCATCGTTGGGCCCCTTACTCTTTTCCATAGTGATTGACGATTTAGCTAAGTGTTTGACAAAATCAAATTGCCTAATATATGCAGACGACGTAAAGATCTTCCTGGAGATTAAATCACTGCATGACTGTGAAGCACTGCAACACGATCTAGACTCCATTCAGGCTTGGAGTGTTAAGAATCGCCTGAATTTCAATATAGATAAATGCCAAGTCATGAGTTTTACTCGATCATCACGACGTATAACTCTATATACTCTATACAAACTACACGGGAAACCAATCACAAGATGCAATTCAGTTAAAGACCTAGGAGTACATTTTGACACAGAATTAAATTTTCACGATCACATTCGCTCACTGACAGTAACATGCTTTAAAAGACTGGGATTCGTTTCGCGCAACTGTAGAAAATTCACCAACATAAATGCAGTAAAACTTCTGTACACCTCACTCATACGATCTAAGTTAGAGGCAAGGCAAGTGCATGTGTGTGGAACCCGTATGAACTCACTTACACACTTATGCTAGAAAAAGTGCAAAAACGCTTCTTGCGTTTTCTTTTCCAGAAGCTTTACAGATATTACCCATTTCTGTATCCCACTAAATATCTTCAAGGTGCACTAGGTTTTAATTCAGCTGAAACTAGAAGACTTAATGACCAAATTCTAACATTATGGCGCATACTCCGGGGTCGACTTGATTGTCCTAAGCTACTGAGCAAAGCCATTCAATTATATGTACCAGAGAATAGGGCCAGATTCCGCACTGGAAGAGTGCCCTTATTTGCAGTAACTTAGGCGCGCACAGTGTCACGTCAGCAATCACCGATTTGCAGAGCCCAACGCAAACTGAACGACCTTATCACCATGCATCCTCAGATTGACGTGTTTGCGGATGATTGGAAAGTCATTGAGGAAACATGTTTGAGTTTCTGTGAGACCCTAGAGATGTAAATAGGCAGGTAATTAGTTTTAATTACAGTAGGTACTGTCCCTCAATAACATAGGTAACGATTTTGTGCAATACTTATTATATCTTTTATTTTTAATACGTTCTAATTTTAATTTTACTTGCAGATGTTTATTGGTTATATTATTTAATTTTATTGTTTTGATTTTTATTTATGTTGATTGTGTAATTTTTTTTTTTCGTGCTACAAAGTTTTTATTTTATATGATCTCATTAAGTTAATGTTCGTTAATAGTTTTAACTTAGCTAGTATAACGCATTCGACGCGGTCCGTAATGTTGTACAGTTATTATTAATAAATTGAATTTGAATTTGAATTTGAATTTGAATTTGAATTTGAATTTGAATTTGAATCCATCTTTTCTTTGGCTTACCTCTACTCCATAATCCATCCACATCATACCTAACACTCTTTTCACTACATTCTTTCTTCTTCTCTTGATGGCTCCTGTCCGTCATTCGACAGACAATCTTGCCAGTGTCAAGTGATTTGTATTGAATAAATACTTTTTTGTCAAGTCAGTCTATAGTCAAGTCGGCCGTCATTTGTTTTGAAGAAAATAGTGGCGGTTTTCTTCAAAACATTGGAAACATTTTCGGTCAAATCAGGATATCACAATACACTTTCATTCCAAATGTTTACACTCTGTGCTAAAACCTCAAGTAATGTTGGTTAAAATACCACCGAAATTACACAACACAGCGCAAAATAACACTAGAAAAACAAATAAAATGAAAAAGCTATGTTGCTTCCCAAAATGTCAGAAAATGAATCCCACTACATTCTTTCCTTCGCATACATCCAAATAAATACATTTAAATTAAACCATTTGACGTTTATCATAATCTTGTCCAATCTTATACACCATCCAAAGGTTGTGTGGAAAAGATCGTGTCAAAGTGAAAAGGTATTCAGTAAAATTTAAGGATCACTTTGAAACGTCTTAAAACTATCATCTATCTAGGTGCCAGTTCCACGCGACCAAAGCCTAGAATACAGGCAACAAAGTCGATTTGATTTTACTAAAGGATTGGTTCCTACCGTTCTTTTGTATTGTCAGTCATAGAACTAATATGCAATCTAGTTATGATATTTAAGAGTAGTAGAGGTCTTTGTGTGTGGCTCGTCCGGGGAAGTACCTACTACCACCACGCCTATGTCTATCGCCAAGCAACGTTGCTCTGATGCCAGTGAAATTACAAGCACATGGGGCTTAACATCTGCATGCCTCAAGTTAACGGACATAGGCATGTCTTCGTAGGGCACTCACGATATAAACGTACGATGCACTCACGATATAACTTCAGTACAGTGCCTGTAACATCATAGTTAGTCTCTTCAAAACGAAACACAGCAACGCTGCTTGGCGGCAGAAACAGGTATGGTGGTAGTACTTCCCCGGACGAGCCACACACAAAGAGCTCTACTACTCTTTACTCTCTTCAATTTGAATAACGCAAAGGCTAAAAATTATAATCATAATGATGATTTCCATCACTAATTCGATTTCGCGGCACACTGCTGTATCCGCATTAAGACACGAAGGGGGTCCATTAGGCTTATGCGTGATAGATAGATAATATATATTACTAGCTGTTGCCCGCGACTTCGTCTGCGCAGGATTAGTATTTCGAGTAGCTTATATTAGCGTGGCGTAGTACACATATGTGTAACTCTAGCGGTTTTGGCAGCGCACGCCAGAATATAATACTTGACACTTATTGTCAGATTTTGGTCAATTTACACAATATCTTTATAAATTGAAGCCTATGTGTTAGTCTGATGTATAAGCTATATTATTGTAAAGTTTCATTAAAATCCATTCAGTAGTTTTAACGTGAAAGAGTAACAAACATCCATCCATCCATCCATACTTACAAACTTTCGCGTTTATAATATTAGTAGGATAAGTAATCAAAGGCACTTTTACCTATCTTACGGCCGGTTTCTTAAAGCCTGATAAAAACTAATCGCATTTCAAGTCACTTGCTATCTCTATTTAATTCGATGTAATAACTGAAATGGCGAGTGACTTGACATCCGATTAGTTTTGATCGAGCTTTCAGAAACCGGTCATAAATATTCTGAAATACTGTTCGCAAATAATAATACTTAATAATTATTACCTATTTAATATAGGTAATTATTATTATTAGATAGAACAAATACATTTTTTTTATTGTTCCCAAAAAGATACATAAAATATTACCACGATGAAATCTACATTTATTTTAAAAAATACTTGTCATAGAAGATCTCGCGTAGCGTGTGCTGTCTTATAAATTTGATTATGTTTACCTTTTTATGTCCTACGCCTCACTAAACTTCAATAATATATTATATTATTACATTGTAAAAAGATCATACAAAAGAACGGTAGGAACCAAGCCGTAAGTTTGTTGCCTGTTCTTCTAGGCTTTGGTCGCGTCGAACTGGCTGGCACCTAGAGTCTCCTAGCTTTAAGACGTTTCAAAGTGATCCTTGTGATTTTATTGAATAAATACATTTTGACTTTGACTTTGACTTTGGCTTTGACTTCGCTCTTGCTTAGGTCTTTTTAAACAGATTATTTCAAAGGCTTGTCGATAATGCTAAGTTGATGAAATAGGTTAGTTAGTCATAAAACGCTTTACCTATAAATTGTAAAAAAAAGTGTAAGTATTGTGCGAATAAAAGAAAAAAAAAAAGACATTAGTCACTATCTCTATCTCTAATACTATAAGAATCAAAGTCCTGACTGACTGACTGACTGACTGACTGACATATAGACAACGCACAGCCTAAACCGCTGGTCCTAGAGAGTTGAAATTTGAGGAGTACATAGGTCTTATGGCGTAGAGGTGTACTAAGAAGGGATTTTTGGAAATTCAACCCCTAAGGGTGTAAAAAGGGATGAAAACGTTTGTATGAAAAATAGTATTCCTTGAATCTACAAACTTGAAACTTGGAGTACATATACTTCAAGGCAAAAAAATAGAAAAGGCATTTTTAGTTTTTTGAAACTACCCTTAATAAGTGAGCAAAGGGATGTAAAAGTTTGTATGGGAGTTTTTTGACCGCTGGTCCTAGAGTCTTGAAATTTGAAGAGTATATAGGTCTTATGGCGTAGAGGTGTACTAAGAATGGATTTTTGGAAATTCAACCCCTAAGGGTGTAGAAAGGGATGAAAACGTTTGTATGAAAAATAGTATTCATTGAACCTACAAACTTGAAACTTGGAGTACATATACTTCAAAGCAAAAAAATAGGAAAGGCATTTTTATTTTATGAAAACTACCCTTAATAAGTGTACAAAGGGATGTAAAAGTTAGTATACGAGTTTATTGGCCGCTGGTCCTAGAGACTTGAAATTTGAAGAGTACATAGGTCATGGCGTAGAGGTGTACTAAGAAGGGATTTTTGGAAATTCAACCCCTAAGGGTGTAAAAAGGGATGAAAACGTTTGTATGAAAAATAGTATTCCTTGAACCTACAAACTTGAAACTTGGAGTACGTATACTTCAAGGCAAAGAAATAGGAAAAGCATTTTTGGTTTTTTAAAACTACCCTTAATAAGCGTGCTAAGGGATGTAAAAGTTAGTATGGGAGTTTTTTGACCGCTGGTCCTAGAGACTTGAAATTTGAAGAGTACATAGGTCTTATGGCGTAGAGGTATACTAGGAAGGGATTTTTGGAAATTCAACCCCTAAGCGTGTAAAAAGGGTTCAAAACGTTTGTATGAAAAATTGTATTCCTTGAATCTACAAACTTGAAACTTGAAGTAAATGTACTCCAAGGCTAAAAATTAGGAAAGCCATTTTTAATTTTTTAAAACTACCCTTAATAAGTGTGCAAAGGGATGTCAAAGTTTGTATGGGAGTTTTTTAACGCGTAGTGCGATTGACTTAAAACTTGAGCTAAATATACTAAGAAACAAATAGTTAAGAATGACGCTCTTAACTTTTTATAATTACCCCTGCAAAGGGTGCAAATAACTGTAAAAGTTATTATGGGAGATTTTTCACGCATAGTGCGATTGATTTCAAACTTGAAGTAAATATACTCCACAGTAAATTATTTAAAATCACGTTTTCAATATTTTAAAACTACCCCTTCAAAGGGTGCAAAAGACTGCCAAAGTTTCAAGGTTTGTATGGGAGATTTTTAACACGTAGTGTAATTAACTTCAAACTAAAAGAAAATATGTTCTGTGGATAAATAACAAAAAGACAGTATGATTTTCGAAAACAACTCCTAAAACGTTACCCTCCTTCGTTGCGTTCGAGTAAAAAGGATACAACGAGGCGTCAATGTTTGTAAGGGACATTCTAAAAACGGGAATCTTGAGTTGGTACGAAGAGATCTGAGGGTATCTACCGTGCCGGGGATCAAAGTCGTGAAGCGGTTTCGTTTCGTTTATTTTTTGGGTAGAAACTGGGAACACATAAGAACATACGTTCCGTGTAAGGTTGTTTTTGTTGTATTTGTCATGTTTGTGCTAAACTCAGTACCTATACCTACCTACCTAATATAGGTAATGTACGCCTATAGGTATCTCTTATACCTACGTAGGTATAAAATCCTACCCTACCCTACAAATCAATGCGAAAGTTACGATGTTTGCATGTTTGTGGCACCAATTCAACGCGTGCGAAGCCGCGGGAAGCCACTAGTTAAACAATAAATTTGATGCTTGTTATTCAATTGAAAAAATACCCTTTGATTTTGAGGAATGAATGACGTGACTGACTGATGACGACTGACGTGACTGATGACGTACCTGTGCTTGGTGGTATCTGCTTCGAACGCGCGGTCGCTAGCAGCGCCGATAATAGGATCAGCCTCCACATCTTTCAGTCTGAAACAAAAAATAATACTCAGTTAGAGGTAATAATAGGTAGGTATATACAAGGTGTTCCAAAATTGTGTACATAAACTTCAGGGGGCTAAAGTACCCATCAATATGAATAACTTTTTCTAAGGAGCTATCACTGTGAACGCGTAATATCTACCTGGCTAAAATGTATGAAACAGCTGTTTTTTTTTTTCGCGTTCACAGTGATGGTTCTTTAGAAAAAGTTATTCATATTGATGGGTACTTTAGCCCCCTGAAGTTTAAATACACAATTTTTGGAACACCTTGTATAATAAATAAATATTGATGGACATTCTAGATAATAATACTATTTAGCTCTATAGGCTGTAATATGGGAACCAGATCGCTGTGATGCAGATATTTTATATACTTTTTTTGTAAAGTCATAACTATAGTACACACAATAATTTTAGTAATATCTCATACCCAGACAGACAGATATAACTAGTAGTAGGGATTTTAGGCGTTTCTTGGGATTTTTAGGAGTTTGTGGGGCTTAGGGGATTTAAAGGGGTTTTTAAATAAGTAATAAATTTAATGAAAAACATACTTAATAGAAAACTTTATATTTTCGTATTGTTATTACCAAATAAATTATTGTATATTAAAGCTTAATCAATCTAAAAACTAAAAAAATATCACAGATAAGATTATCAACTATATGGTTCCCATATTAGAAGCTTTGGCTTAGTTTGGGGCTAGATAGTGTTGTGTGGAAAGTTCACCATTATTATTATTATTATAGCTACAAAGTAAGTGTAGGTTGTTGGATTGTAGAAGAATCAAATAATTTGGGAACCATTTTATATTGATATAATAAATATAACTTTTTTTGTAAATTATATATAATAACACCTAGACAGAGAACAAACATCTATGTTCATCACACAAATGTTTGTTCTCGGTAGGGATCGAACCCACGGCCTACAGCACAGAAGGCAGAGCTACTACCAACTGAGCTGTGAAGGCTATATCTACTTAGCTACATTTAAAGCAACTTTAAACCTACCCAACTTAGTGAAAGGGCTACCACACCCAACCGGTTACCTAATTGAACTAGCTACCTTAAATACTGTCTACCGTGCCTGGAAGCAATTTTACGAATAGAACAAACCGTTGCACTTCCGGATGGGAACCCACGAATTAAAATTAGCAGGCGGAGAACTTCCACTAGACCATCAATTTTATTGTTTTTTTAAAATACTTCCTGATGGAACAAGCAGATGGCCCACCTGAAGTTAAGTGGTAACCATCACCTATAACAAAGCATCGCCTCGTAAGTCACGCACGATAGGAACGTGCCCTAAGATACACTGCTCTGCGTCCATCAACTTGAGGCATACAGATGTTAAGCCTCGTGTGCCTGTAATTACACCGGCAACCACACTCTGCAAACCGAAACACAGCGTTGCTGCTTGGCGGCAGAAAAAGGCGTGGTGGTAGTACTTCCCCGGACGAGCCACACACAAAGAGCTCTACTACTCTTAATCGATGATGTAATATAGGTTTTTCTAATTTCCCATAAACTTAAATTAGCAGAAGGAGTTGAAATGAAAAGTGTAAGTCTTATATTTTCAGCTGTATTGATAATTAGTTAGGAAATACCTAACTTATATGTTATTTACAGGGTGTAAAAGAGACAAATTCGGGATCAACCTAGAACATAATGGGACTTCTGACTATGTTTTTTGAAATATCGAGAGATTTATTATTAATCTACCGCTTGATATATAATAATACTTTAAACTTTTTTTTGTACAATATCTCCCAAAATAAAAGAAAGAAGAAGAATAGTAGAGCTCTTTGTGTATGGCTCGACCGGGGAAGTACTACCACCACGCCTTTTTCTGCCGCCAAGCAGCAACGCTGTGTTTCGGTTTGAAGAGTGTGGTTGCCGGTGTAATTACAGGCACATGAGGCTTAACATCTATATGCCTACAGCTGATGGACGCAGGGTAGTGCATTGTAGGGCACGTTCCTGTCGTACGTTACTTACGAGGCAATGCTTTGTTATAGGTGATGGTTACCACTTAACATCAGGTGGGCCACCTGCTTGTTTCATCAGCTAGTTGTATAAAAAAAAACACCCAGACAGAGAACAAACATCCATGTTCATCACTACATCATTGTTCTGAGTGGGGATCGAACCCACGGCTTACCTACCGAATAAAAGTGTGTTATTTGAAATTGCCCAAGTCGCGTGATCGGTCGTGGCGCTAATATTTGAGTAAAGTAAAACATACACAACATACTTTCGGCGTCACTGAAAACCAGCGCCATACAAGCCACTACGCTCATATGGCAAATGCTGAGTGGAAGCCTTTTTTACGACACTATATTTATAATGTTTTATAATATGTCTTCTTGTGTATCTATGTTTTTTTTTTTAATTTTATCATTGTATTTTGTGTCGTAAAATCAATAATTTCAATTTCTATTTTTTTGTCTAAGCTCTGATTTCACCATGCTCTGTTAGATTAACAAAGGATTAAAGGGCCGTTAAATATGTCAAAATGCACGCGTTTGACATCTGTTAGATTTAACGGCCTGTTAATCCTTTATTAGTAACTAACAGAGCATGGTGAAATCAGCTCTTAATCTAAATGTTTTTATCGTGCATGCATCTTGAGTTATCGGGAGTGATCTTTTTACGCCGTGTGTTATGTGAACAGCTGCGCTAGGCTGTGCCAAATCCGTACCGTATCCAAAGTGAAGCGTGTAGGTATGTTGCAATATTTAAACTGATCAGCAAGTGCGGCCTACATTCAAAGTAAATGTTTGCATATGTCTGTCTGCCCACATACAAGTTAAATAATATGACATCATCAATCGGTAGATAGGTATAGTACCTACGCACACATACGTATACACATACACCTATTGCACATACGATAATCAATTACTTAATTTATTTAAATGAATCGGTCATATTTCGATCAACTTCCAAAGTGAGTTCCAAAGTTATTGTAACTTGTTTGGATCAAATTGAATTATTGCTGAACCTTTATAATGCTCTTCTCGAGCTGTAAGCAAGACGGTTGTCAGCCTCTTAATTACCGGTTATCTGCGTCTTAACACCAGTGAGAATTATTCAAGCTGTGAATAAAAACTGAAAGTGTCTGAACACACTAGGGACGTAACGCGTTATGACTACGGTTTTCACCACTAAGTAATGGAGTAACGGAAGTATCGGGCTTCTGACTAGTGTTGCTGATCGATAGTTGACTATCGATAGTCTGTCGATAGACTATCGATAGTCACGACAATTTTTCTGATTCTTCTTTTCTTTGTTTATGGCACCTGTCCGTCATTTGACAGATAATATTGCCAGTGTCAAGTGATATAGATAAAATACTTTACAGTCAAGTCAGTCCATAGTCAAGTCGGCCGTCATTTGTTTTGAAGAAAATGGTGGCGGTTTCTTCAAAAAATTCGAAACATTTTCGGTCAAATCGGAATATCACATAATTCATTCCAAATGCTTACACTTTGTGCTAAGACCTCAAGTAATGGATTCCGGGACTAGGGTTAGTTAAAATACCACCGAAATTGAACAACACAACTTAAAATAACACTATTACATGATATGAGGCAATAGCATCGACTTCGTCCCGCATACTATCGATAGTATTAAACGCTAATGGTGACTAAACTATCCACAGTAACAATCTTATCGATAGTATTGCATAAAATCTTTCAATACTATCGATAGTGTGACTGATACTATATATCAATAGTATCAGTCAGTCATCATGCCGAAAAAATAATTGTGAATTTTTATGCAATACTATCGATAGGGAAACTATCGATATTTTGGCAACACTACTTCTGACCACTTCCGCACTGATCAATCAATTATGTCAGTGTTATGACCTGTTATGACAGGTGGCCATCTTTGGCATATTCAGAATTAATTAGAATGGCAGTTGGTTGCAAATACTTTTCGTAACGACTTTTTAAACGAAAACCGTAAGTTTTGGTTTAAAAAAACTTAAAATGCTAGGTATATGAAATAGCTTCGACTTCGGTCCCCAGGCACGGTAGATATCCCCTCAGATCTCTTAGTACCAGGTATCAACTTATTTAATATTATATATTTTTTCTTTATAATAAAATAAAACATAAGATATTATTTAAATAGCTACTAAGAATAATGCTACAAAAGACTTTTATGTCGATAGCTTGTTAATGTCTAAGGTAAGGTAGTCAGAGGTACGTCTAATTTATTTCATTTGAAGAAGAAGAAGTAGCCAAATGTGTGATGTTATGAGTTTAAAAAAGTATGCGTAATTAATAACAAAATAAATTTCAACGCTAAATTTGATATGCTTTTCCAAATTTGTGTGTGCACATTCTGTGAATAAATAATGCATTTTAGCGAGCTAATTAAAAGTAATATATTTTATTACATAAAATGGCTTTGATGAATATTTTATTCAAAAAGATTTCACCAGAAACCACACTCTTCAAACCGAAACACAGCAACGCTGCTTGGCGGCAAAAAAAGGCATGATAGTAGTACTTCCCAGGATGACACACACAAAGAGCTCTAACTCTTGCAATTTTGCTACTGTAAAGTGTTCAAAGTCAAAGTCAAAATATATTTATTAAATAAAATCCAAGGATCAGCTTGAAACGTCTTAAAGCTAGGTGACTCTAGGTGCCAGTTCCACGCGACCAAATCCTAGAAGAACAGGCAACAAACTTACGGCTTGGTTCCTACCGTTTTTTTGTTCATTTTATACTAACGTTAAGGAACTTAGTACAAGTTAATGTAGTCTAGATACCTGCAATGTCTAACCTAGCTTGGGCAGCGTTCCTTACGCAAGCCTGACTTTCCCTGCATTGTGTCATTGCATTATGAACGCATTAAATGCAAGATTGATGTTAAGAGGGAAGGGGAATCCTCTGAAGAATTCTTTGATGACCTACAAACTGAATTTAAAACACACAATATTTTGCCAAATTCCATACTGGCCTCTCCTTCTATCACTGTATTTAGGAAAAACGTACAAAAATTGCTCATTGAAAAAGTGCACTATAGTGTGACTGAATATCTTAATGACAATTTAGAATAATCCATTTTATAAGTTTTATTTTTATTTATTAATTGTTATTTTATCTCCTTTTCTATTTTAAATGTGTGAAATTTTGTATTTCTTTAATCTATGATTCATTAATTTTTAAATTGTACAATTATTGCATGCAATTTTGAAGTGGAATATGGAAGAACATTATTTGCTAACCCTGACATCTGTATTGACATGTACCAACCTATATTCGCATAAAGTTATTATGATTATGATTAACAGTCATTAGTCTTCTTCTTCTTCTCTCCATTTATGGCTCCTGTCTGTAATTCGACAGACAATCTTGCCAGTGTCAAGTGATTTGTATTGAATAAATACTTTTTAGTCAAGTCAGTCCATAGTCAAGTCGGCCGTCATTTGTTTTGAAGAAAATGGTGGCGGTTTTCTTCAAAACATTTGAAAAATTTTCGGTCAAATCAGGATATCACTACACTTGCATTCCAAATGTTTACACTCTGTGCTAAGACCTCAAGTAATGTTGGTTAAAATTCCACCGAAATTACACAACACAACTCAAAATAACACGAGAAAAACAATGAAAAAGCTATGTTGCTTCCCAAAATGTCAGAAGATGAATCAGTCATTAGTCATTTATTCATAAACATTATACGTCAATATACAAACTAAAATCACAAAATGTAAAAAGAAAAATACTATTCACGTCTGGAATTTCGATAATGTCACAATGTACACAAATAAAAAAATAAACAATAAAAAAACATTATATTTAGCTTCAAGGTATAAAAACCATTGTACTACACGAACGGGACTCATGGACATTTTGTTACCCCCTAATACCTATTTTGAAAACATAAAATTATGACTATAATAATTTAGTTTTTAGCCAAATTTTTTTCCCTATGAACTTCTCTTTCTTGTCGTGTCACTTGTTTCTTTCGAAACAGTGTGGTGAAAGGATTTAAGTGCGCCTCAAGAGGCTTCTTTCGAGCACTTGACACATGTTTATTGAGCTTTTTAGGTTCTACGACATGACGGTTTCGTCACGATGTTTTCCTTCACCGTTTGAGAGTACTGGTACCTACTAAAGAACGGTAGGAACCAAGCCGTAAGTTTGTTGCCTGTTCTTCTAGGCTTTGGTCGCGTGGAACTGGCACCTAGAGTCACCTAGCTTTAAGACGTTTCAAAGTGATCCTTGTGATTTTATTGAATAAATGCCTATTGACTTTGACTTTGACTTTGACTTTGACTTTGACTTTGACTACTGGCACATACATTTTTGAACAATTTTGAAAGACACGACAAGAAGAAGAAGAATTTATATTCTTTTCATTCAGTGGATTTAGATCGGTGATTTATTTCTTTGTAAAAAAATTCGATAATGTCACATTACACAAATAAAAAATAAACAATAACTTATTTCTTTGTAAAATTATCGGGTAAGTATTTATTTCTTTGTAAAATTATTGTAATAAATTGCAGACTGTTTTCAATTCTAACATACCATTAAATTACTTCGCCGCTAAAGCATAGTTAGTTTTTGCCCCTATAATAAATTCAAATACACGTCTGAACCCACTAATTTGAAACCCGGAACGTAGTTAGGCTCTACCAAGCATGACACCAAATGACTGTGCGATATGACTGTACGTCTCAAATTATACCTCATTTGTTTTAATTTGGATGCAGTTACTGTTCATACGGTTAACTCGTATATAGACAGTCTACAGGCAGGTAATAAGGCGCAGACAACCGTCGAACAACTTGCCTGTTCTTTAAGGCTTTGATTTTTAGGTTGATGTACCTAACTATTAATCATTCACTATGTTTACGAGACGTTTCAAAGTGATCAAAATGATGATTGAACGAATTAATGAAATTTTTGATTTGATTTTTAAGTTCTCGCCCCCACATTTTTGAGGATATAAAATGACTGAATGTAATTAAGAGCTCTTTGTGTGTGGCTCGTCCGGGGAAGTACTACCACCACTCCTTTTTCTGCCGCCAAGCAGCAACGCTGTGTTTCGGTTTGAAGAGTGTGGTTGCCGGTGTACCTAATTACAGGCACATGAGGCTTAACATCTGTATGCCTCAAGTTGATGGACGCAGGGCAGTGCGTCGTAGGGCACGTTCCTATCGTGTGTGACTTACGAGGCAATGCTTTGCTATAGGTGATGGTTACCACTTAATATCAGGTGGGCCATCTGCTCGTTCCATCAGCAAGTTGTATAAAAAAAGAAAAACCGAAATCAAAACAATCAAGTTTCGGAGAACAATATTACAAATGCTTTGTTCAATTATCATTTGAACCTAACAAGTTTTCCTACCAATAAAACTATCAAAGCCTACAAACATATTTTCTTCTAAATATTTTCCTACCAAAAATTGTATTTAGGTACTAGTTTTTGTACAAATTCATATATAATTACTTAAATAAATAAATATTGGGGGACATTCCACACAGCACTATCTCGCCCCAAACTAAGCCAAAGCTTGTGATATGGGAACCAGATAGCTGATATACTACTTATATACTTTTTTTTGTAAATATATACTTATAATATTATATAACACCCAGACAGAGAACAAACATCTATGTTCATCACACAAATGTTTGTTCTCGGTGGGGATCGAACCCACGGCCTACGGCTCACAAGGCAGAGCTACTACCAACTGAGCTTTGAAGGCTGTCAATGTCAATCAATCAGATTCTGTAAGCTAAATTGATAAAAAAAAAGATAAGTTGATAGGTACCTATGTAGTAGGTGCCTGCGCAGTACGTGCAAGGTATTGAGAGTACAAAACTGTGTCAATATGCCGCCTCCAAGACATGGTGAGGTAACCAAGGACGTGTTTTATCTGTGCCGTCGATAAAAGGCAATTTACCTTACCTGTCGCTCTGGCAAGTTAACCTGATGTGAATGCATATGGAGTTATGTGGTTGGAACCCTTACTAAGAGCTGATTTCACCATGCTCTGTTAGACTAGTGGTTCGCCCCGAACTGAGATCTCGTGATGCGACCCGACGAACGCACCAGAACTTTGTGCAGGTGGTAGTCAGAGGCAGGTCCAAACATTATGTTTGGACTTTTTTCTGACTACCGCCTTCTAACTTGGTATGGTAACCAAGTTTCAACTCTATTGGCCTATTTATTGAAGAGTTCCGTTGAACAGACCTTGGTTCCATCATCCGACCTGGTCGTTGTCACCATTTTATGAGAACTCCTTAATTTATTTCAAGAAAAATATAAGAAAAAGCAAAGGAACTGACCGACCAGTAGAAAAACCTTGATGTCAAGGAAACTCTTAAAGATGGGAGCTCTTGGATCGCTGGTTATCTTCATTTAACTTTTTTGTTGTATCTCAAAAACCGAGCGTCCCAGAAAAAAAGTAAAAATTGTTTTGGAAAGTCCAAACAAAGCCCTTTCATATAACTTGATTTTTTTATGTAACTTTTTTATTTTTTCCCCCTTAAAAAACCCCATATCTTAATAACCCTTCATCCGATTTTACTCATATACTTACCAGTAAATTTCTCAGATACAAGCTATCGACTTATCAAATTTCATGTAGATCGGATCAACGGTTCGAAAGTTATGGCCAGACAAACATACATACTTACATACATACATACATAAAATGCCAAATCGCCCAAGTTGAAACTAAGATCTTCGTTCGCTTCGCTCACTCGATCAATTAAATATACTATCAGGCATTCATGCTGAAATTGTAGGGTAAATATTATATCGGTTTGCGCCCTAGTATTTTTGATAGGGGCAGAACATTTTCGCAACAATATTTTCTGCTTATAGCCCACGTTCTGTTAAGTGTTATGTAGTCACCTAACATAGCATTACCTATCGAGACACGCAAGGAACGTGCCCTACGAACCACAGCGTCCATATCCACACCCTTCAAACCGAAACACAGCAACGCTGCTTGACAGAAATAGGCATGATGGTAGTTATTCCCCGGACGAGCCACACACAAAGATCTCTACTACTAATCTACACTAATATTATAAAGAGGTAAACTTTGTATTTTTGTATTTTTGTATGTAACGAATAGGCTCAAAAACTACTGGTCCGATTTCAAAAATTCTTTCACCATTAGAATGCTACATTATCCCTGAGTAACATAGGCTATATTATATTTTCAAAAAAATCAGGGATCCTTACTAAAACTTCAATAATGTAACCCAAGGTGGAAAACAAAAAACCTTACATCGCGTGCGCTGCGAAAACTATTGAAGATAGAACAAAATAATGTACTACGATTTTGTAGAACACGTTATCACCTACAAAAAATGTCGCGACAGCATATGTCTAACTATTATAGTTATGTCACAATAAGTGTTCTTTTATTATAAAAAAATAATTGAAATGCCTCCGCTAGAAAAGGGTCTTTATTTGTACCTTGGTATTAATCCTTATCCAAATAAATCATTTCATAATTAAGACGGTTTCAATACCTATAGATTACTTCTTAAATTTTTCAAATCGGACATTCCATTCAAAAGATATGACGAAATTAAAAATGTTTACGGGTCCACGGTTCACGCGCGGGGTGCGATTTCACTCACTCAAGGAGAAGCGCGTGCAAATGTATGAAATAAGTAGATGCGAGGCTCGAACCCACGGTCTAAGTTTATCCTAAAATGTTCAAAAAATTTATGACCACCCATGCGAAGCTGGGACAGGCCGCTAGTTTCTTATAATTATACGTACTAGAATGTATTTACAAAAAGTATATATGTATTATATCAGCTATCTGGTTCCCATATTACAAACTTTGGCTTAGTTTGGGGCCAGATAGTGCTGTGTGGAAAGTCCACCAATATTTATTTATTTAATTAGGTGAGTAAGATAGGTTGACGTTAAAAAGTAA
The DNA here is from genome assembly GCA_932294275.1 of Chloroclysta siterata. Classification (NCBI taxonomy): domain Eukaryota; kingdom Metazoa; phylum Arthropoda; class Insecta; order Lepidoptera; family Geometridae; genus Chloroclysta; species Chloroclysta siterata. Next base: position 19,287,279 of record OW028596.1, on the reverse strand, counting down.
ACAATTGTATAACATTGAAATAGATCTATATTTCGTAATGTAGTAGTGACAGTAAGTACGTGTACTAAGCCAATGTCACAAGTAAATAATATAATACAAACTGCAATGGAGGACGTAGCATCGCCAAGAAAAGTGTTACGAAAAAAATATTCTTAATTCTATATTGTATACAATTTAATACATGGAGAAGGAATGAGATAATTGAGATATGAGTGACAGAAAATGAGGAGCAATGAAGAAAAGAGGAAAAGGGTCGTAGGTATGAATGTGGATGGATGTAGGAATAGAGGAAGGTCAAAGAAAAGATGGATGGACTGTGTGAAGGATGACATTGGTAAGAAAGGACTGGCTACTGAGATGACTGAATACTGAGGTGATGATTTAACAAGAGTAGTAGAGCTCTTTGTGTATGGCTCGTCCGCGGAAGTACTACAACCACGCCTTTTTCTGTCACTAAGAAGCGTGCAGGTTTCGGTTTAAAGAGTGTGGTTGCCGGTGAAATTACAGGCACATGAGGCTTAACATCTGTATGCCTCAAGTTGATGGACGCAGGGAAGTGCATCGTAGGGCACGTTCCTTTCGTGCGTGACTTACAAGGTAATGCTTTGTTATGGGTGATGGTTGCTGACTTGACTTAGCATCAGCTGGACCATTTGCTTGTTACTTACGAGGCAAAGTTTGTTAATAAATATTATATCAGCTATGTGATTCCCACAGTGCAAGCTTTGCGTAGTTTGGGGCTAGATATAGATCTGTGTGGAATGTCCACCAATATTTCTTTATTTTATATTACACGCTTTTTACAAAATAAGTGGCAAGCAGTCTACAAAATATTACAATTCCTTTCCACTTATGATCCCGCCTGTACCAATACCGGTATGCACTTACTTGACCGAGGTTGCGTTACGTCATACATTTCGGCGTCCGCGTTTATTTGTCTGGCATTTTCATTGAGTGAAAGAGATAGTTGTAAGTAACGGTCCAAAGGTTAGAAAGAGACAGATAATGCATTTGTTCTCAGTTATAACAGCCTTTGGTAATCTGTTGACATTTTTTGTAGACTTCTCGAGCTTTAGTCTTAAATAAAAGAGCTAATGTACCTCTCGCTCGCACGTTTCGACATGTTGAAAGATATAAAATCACTAAACTCATTTTCGAAAAATCGCAATCAACCATTTTACTAAACTGTGTGCAATCACATTGCACACAGTTAAGTAAAAATTTCATTTTGATCGATAAAAGTTTTCCTACTAAAAGTTTGCTTATGTACGAAAACCAGTAAAGCAAGCTTTTGAGTAGGAAAACATGTTGGTCCCTTAGAAAAAGTTATTCATATTGATGGGTACTTTAGCCCACAGAAGTTTTAAACCCAAGTATTGGAACACCTAATACATTTTGATCCCTTCTAGGTTATTGTATAAGAAAGTCTATAAATTTAGTGAAATCCGTGTACGTTCCTAAATATAGGTTAAATTAGGTTTGGGTTATATTCTAGACCATGCTGATAGCCTCACGATGTTTTCCATCACCGTTTCAGAGCACGTACTATGTCCAAAATCGTGTAACGGGATTCTTGCACAAACCGTTAGCTAAGTAGAGTACCTACTTTTAAAGGCGTGTTTAGACACATTTCTGTCGGCTTAGATAACATCACTTGACACCCGATTTGGTCGTCTGAATCCCGTCAAAGTTTTTCTCGCCCGCACATTTCAACATTTTGAAAGTTTTAAAACCACTGCACTTAAATAAACAAATAAATAAATATTGGTGGACTTTCAACACAGCACTATCTAGCCCCAAACTAAGCCTGATGTTATGTGGTAACCATCGGCCATATCAAAGCATTCCCTCGTAAGTCACGCACGATAGGAACGTGCCCTACGATGCACTGCCCTGCGTCCATCAACTTGAGGCATACAGATGTTAAGCCTCATGTGCCTGTAATTACACCGGCAACCACACTCTTCAAACCGAAACACAGCGTTGCTGATGCTTGGCGGCAGAAAAAGGCGAGGTGGTAGTACTTTTCCGGACGAGCCACACACAAAGAGCTCTTTTACTCTTACAATACAATCGCGAGAAAATGTGGCCAACCAACCCCATTTTGCCAGACATCCCTGCTTTTAACAATAGTGGTATTACTATCAACATTATCATATCATAGGTTTGAAGATTGTGGTTGCCGTTGTTATTACAGGAACATGAGGCTTAACATCTGTATGCCTCAAGTTGATGGACGCAGGGCAGTGAATCGTAGGGAACGTTCCTTTCGTGCGTGACTTACAAGGTAACGCTTTGTTATGGGTGATGGTTGCCACTTAGCAGCAGCTGGGCCATCTGCTTATTCCATTAGCTAGTTGTATAAAAAAAACAATTAAATTAATTTAAGATACGTGATCCAACCCCACGGCACGGCAGTAGGCCACTGCGACAATGTCAATCCGACAAAGGACACGCCGAGGTCACAACGAGGTCATTAACGACACACATCGCTGGTCATAAGGTACACTTATTATGCAAGCAAATATGCATAGCAAATAACTACTTATGCAAGGTGTTCCAATACTTATACTTTAAACTTCAGGAGGCTAAAGTACCCATCAATATGAATAACTTTTTCTAAGGAACCAACACTGTGAACGCGAAAAAATAAACAGCTGTTTCATACATTTTAGCAAGGTAGGCATTGAACTTTTGCATGAAACATATTGATGGATACTTGCCCCCTGAAGTTTTAAGTACATGTATTGTAATACCTTGTATATCAACATGTAATACGATGTGTTGTCTTTACGTTTCTACGGCTAAACCATTATAGAGATCTTCTTGTCGTGTCACTAGTTCGAAACAGTGTGGTGAAAGGATTTTTAGTGCGATAGAAGCTCCTTTCGAGCGCTTGACATAATGTTTTAGAACTTTTTTGGCTTCTACGATATGCCGGTTTCCTCACGATGCTTTCTTGCAAATATTTATTTTATTGTATTTTTTAGTATTTGTTGTTATAGCGGCAACAGAAATACATCATCTGTGCAAAATTTCAACAGTCTAACTATCACGGTTCCTGAGATACAGCCTGGTGACAGACGGATAGACAAACCAGACAGACGTACAACGGAGTCTTAGTAATAGGGTCCCGTTTTACCCTTTGGGTACAAAACCCTAAAAAAACAATTAACTGAATGAAGAACACGGTGGTGAAGTCACAAGATTGCAGTTGCAATAGTCTACCATTGCGTGTCTATTATATAATCACCAAGTATTGTTTTTACTATCTGTCCTTATGATCACAATTGCTGTTCTCGAGCTGCATGCAATAACTTGGCTGTTTCTACACATTTTTATCACATAGAACTCTATACCTACAATATAGTATTCTGTTATGCCTACGCCTAACTAAATTAGATTGGCACTGGAGCTTTGATATTGTATTATATTACATTGTAACAAGGATCATACAAAAGAACGGTAGGAACCAAGCCGTAAGTTTGTTGCCTGATCTTTTATACTTTGGTCGTGTGGGGAACTAGCACCTAGATAGTAAGACGTTTCAAAGTGATCCTTGTGATTTTATTGAATAAATACCTTTTGACTTTGACTTTATGTGTCTTCTAGGCTTTGGTCGCGTGGAACTGGCACCTAGACTCACCTAGCTTTAAGACATTTCAAAGTGATCCTTGTGAATTAATAATAAATACCTTTTGATTTTGACTTTGACTTTGACTTAGTAGTAGGCGCCTCTTGAGGCGCACTTAAAATCCATTCACCATACTGTTTCGAATGAACCTAGTGGCACGACAAGAAGTACCTAGTAGCAATTACGTAAACATTGAAGAATGACATCGTTTCTTGACAGACGGCTTATCAAAATTATATGTCACTATAGTAATAGATTTGTGAGGTTTTCTGTCGATTCGTTTTCTGAAATTTTGGGAATTATAGCTTTTTAATTAATAATAATTGTTTTTCTAGTGTTATTTTGAGTTGTGTTGTGTAATTTCGGTGGCATTTTAACCAACATTACTTGAGGTCTTAGCACAAAGTGTAAGCATTTGGAATGAAGGGGTAATATCCTGATTTGACAGAAAATGTTTCGAATGTTTTGAAGCAAACCGCCACCATTTTCTTCAAAACAAATGGCGGCCGATTTGACCTATAAAGTATTTAATACAATTCACTTGACACTGGCAAGATTATCTGTCGAATGACAGACAGAAGCCATAAACGGAGAAAAGAAGAGGATTTATGTCATCTTGAGAAGAAATAATATTGTTTTTCATTATAATAATTTTCATTTTTTTTTATTTAGATATTCATTTACAAAATGCAAAAACCTGTTGACCTCTTATAAACTTCTTAAAAATGCAACTAATGTGATTCTGATAAACATGTAGGTACCTACATGTTCTTGTTTACTTAGGTACAGTCGCCGTACTCAAAGATCTATGGGTTGAAATGTAAACTCTTTTTTTTATAATTAATAGACTGACCTTTGGCTACAATCTCACCTGATGGTAAGCGACGATGTAACCGACGATTTAGCAGAACAGTCTAGAAGACACCTATACACTCTTGCCTTGAAGAGACCCAAATTGTAGCGATCAGGAAAAACAGACGACGACAATGAGTTCTACTCCTTCGATATGTTTCCATAGGGCACGTTCCTATCGAGCGTGACTTACGAAGCAATGCTTTGCAATGTGATTGCACACAAAATGGTTGATTGCGATTTTTCGAAAATGAGTTCAGTGATTTTATTTCTTTCAACATGTCGAAACGTGCGAGTCACATTAGCTCTTGTCTTCGCCATAAGTATCGTAGATTATGGCCTAGCTAGCAATGACATCATAATACATAATTATTCTGAAAAGACATAAAACATAAACTCACGTATCTCATTAAGTCTGAGACGAGAATAATAGCGTAATTTACATTTTTTGTATAGAATCGTACGATTTTCCGCGTTTCATTTCAGTTTTTCCATTATTTAATTTACGGTTTTACTATTTCCTGCTTATCATCTATATAAGACGCAGATTACCGTGAAACAACTTTACGCTCGCACATTATAAAATTTTAAAGATTTAATCACCGAATGTAGTGGAAAAATCGCATATAACCTAATTTCGTAGAATAAAATTACAAAGTTCAGAAAAGAGAGGCACGGTCGATATCCCTTTAGATCCCTTGGTACCAGGTACGACTTTCAGATTATTTTTGAGGACGTCTAAGGGTAGTCAGAGGTACGCCCAAACATTACATTTGGCACATACTCACATTTTGCAGTAGTTAGTATTCCATACGTGACAGGTTGCAAGCCCATCGCCGCTGTAAGAATACTAACTAGTTTCCACACAATGTTTTCCTTCACAGTTTAAGAGCACTAGCATTGCGCACATAAGTTTTTCGTTATGAAAAATCCATTGGTGAACGACCACACATTGGTACATAGTCAAAATCAAAATCAAAAAGTATCTATTTGGAACAAGAAGCAGAAGTAGGTACAGATTGAAAAAACGTTGATATCCGAATTAAAAAAACTGTGTCGCGAATATCAACGCTCTCCTCCGCAATACCTATTAGGCACAGGGTTTCAAATGCGTAGAAGTTAAGAGCTTAATTCTAAATATTTATGTGGTAGCAATTTTTTTCTTAATATATATAATAGGTAGATGTATGTGTATGTGAAGGTGTGGGAAGAGGGGGAAATTGGAACATAGTACCTAAGTAGATAGTGTAAAAATACATTTTTACCCAAGGTAGGTACTTATTAAGGCGAAGACAAGAGCTAATGTGACTCTCGCTCGCACGTTTCTACATGTTGAAAGATATAAAATCACTAAACTCATTTTTCGAAAAATCGCGATCAACCAATTTGTGTGCAATCACATTACGCACAGTTTAATAAAAAATTCAGTTTGATCGATACATGTTTTCCTACTCAAAAGTTTGCTTTACTAGTTTTCGTACATACGTAAACTTTTAATAATAAATAATATATAATAAATTCATTTATTTCAGACAACTTAGTCCATAATTTACATACACTTATTAATTACACAATACGTTTAAGTAGGAAAATTTGTATCGATCAAAATGAATATTTTACTAAACTGTGTGCAATGTGATTGCACACAAAATGGTTGATTGCGATTTTTCGAAAATGAGTTTAGTGATTTTATATCTTTCAATATGTCGAAACGTGCGAGCGAGAAGTGGTTTGATAGTTGTCAGCCCCTTAAGTAGGTAGGCTGTAAGAAGATTCTAAGGTCTCGTATGGGCGTGCAAGGATGCGCGGGGGCAGCTTGCGCAAGATTGCGCTCAGCATCAAAATGGTCAATGAAGTCAATAGGCCTCTTCATCATCTGTTATTGCAGTATAGACGCCTGTTTTAGGCTCAGATGTGTAAACTCATATTTTAAGATGGTGCTAGGATAAAAATATGTATTAAACAAGGTGTAAAAATACTGAAAACTTCAGGGGGCTAAAGTACCCATTAATATGAATAACTTTTTCTAAGGAACCAACACTGTGAACGCGAAAAAAAAACACCTGTTTCATGCAAAAGTTCAATACCTACCTGGCTAAAATGTATGAAACAGCTGTTTTTTTCGCGTTCACAGTGTTGGTTCCTTAGAAAAAGTTATTCATATTGATGGATACTCTGGCCCCCTGAAGTTTTCGGGAGTGGTATTTTAACACCCTGTATACATAATATGTAATCTATAGATACATAACCTAATATAGGTAATCCTACAGGTAAAGATGAAGCTAAATGCCTACAATTTACTTGTTTCACCCTTATTCAATACAAAATTATTTATTTAAGCCATAGATAAAATAAAAAATTTGAAAATTAAGTCTTGATAATGTCTTGAATATTCCATAATTGTAACGTTCCGGAAATACCGACGACGGTAAACAGTGGCGTAGCTAGGTGGACAAGGGCCCCGGTGCATAGAAAAAGAATCGGGCTCTCACCCACATAGCTTGAACTTATACTGGCTTATAAAATAAATCATTAAAAAAAATTGTGAGCGTGCTCAAGGTTTTCTAGCTTCGGGAGCTTGCTGACCCTCTTCAAAGCTTAGGTTAGAGGGCCCCCTGAGCTCCGGGCCCTGGTGCACTGCACCACCTGGCCCTACGATAGCTACGCCACTGACGGTAAAGCATTCAATGATTTTGGGTATTTGCTCTTTAAGGGGCTGACAACTATCAAACAACTTCTCGCTCGCACGTTTCGACATGTTGAAAGATATAAAATCACTAAACTCATTTTCGAAAAATCCCAATCAACCATTTTGTGTGCAATCTCATTGCACACAGTTTAGTAAAAATTTCATTTTGATCGATACAAGTTTTCCTACTTAAAAGTTTGCTTATGAACGAAAACTAGTAAAGCAAACTTTTAAGTAGGAAAACATGTACTTACCGATAAAATTGAAATTTTTACTAAACTGTGTGCAATGTGATTGCACACAAAATGGTTGATTGCGATTTTTCGAATATGAGTTAAGTGATTTCGAAAATGAGTTAAGTGATCTTTCAACATGTCGAAACGTGCGAGCGAGAGTCACATTAGCTCTTGTCTTCGCCAAATGTTTATTGCAATGCTGTGACACCATTTTCAAAGTTAGGCAGAATTATATATCTACTTACGACTGTACCATAATCTTTTGACGTGAAACATTAGCATTTTAGCTGTACAAGGATACCAATCAAGGTGCAATATTTTTCGCGACCAATCTGGCGTGGGAGGCTAACCTGCCTCCCTCCTACGCATTTTATAATACCTACTTGTAAATCCATCTAGGTAAGTATACTACCTATTCATCAAGCTTTCTGACAAAAATGGCAGAATGCAGTATACTTTTGCCATTTAAGTCAAATGATTGAAATCGCTTTGAGACTTTTCGTTTTGATTGTGATTTATCATTTAAGTCATTGAACTGAAGTTTTTGGAGTTATCTAATAATTGTAACGACATTTCTAAATAAAATGTCGGTGAAATAAGGAACTTCCTTCTTTGAAAGTCGTATATATGAACCGTTAAAGTAAAACTTAATTAAATATCATGATGTTTGCGCATTCACTGGACATTGAACGCCAATTTGCGAACGTAGAATTTTTTAATACCACTTTGATGACGTCAAAGTTTTTTTATATTTAGTTGGCAAATTTATTTATTTAATCAGGGCATCCAGTGAGTAATAATACCTAATTCTTACAAAAAAACACAACAATAATGATACATTTCCTGTGCTTACTCCTTATAGTTAGCCACGTTTCACAAGTTTCGGCCATCTTGGTGCTGAGAAGTGCGGGTAAGAACCGAACGTCTGTTTTTTATTCTACCTTATAACATTGAGTTTCGCGCCAATGTGAAGATGGAGTGATGGATATCACGAGATATCTATTCGGGGCGAGCCACTAGTTGTAATGTATGAGAGATTTTTTTTTGGTCCTGAGAAGTGAGGGTAAGAACCGAACGTCTGTTTTTTTATTCTACCTTAAAACATTGCGTTTCGCGCCGATATAAAGATGGAATGATGGATATCACGAGATATCTGTTCGGGGCTCGTTAGTTGTAAATATTCACATACACTACTACAACTAGTGGCTTAATGTCTAGTCTGGTCAAAACTGTTTTAATAAAATCATAGTTTTATGTCAAAAGTGTAAAAAGTAGGTCCATTGATAATTTTAGTATGTATAATAATGAAGAAAAAGATTATATTTCTACTGTTTTACAAAAACTATTTACTCTATAGTACCTATAAGGTCTAACTTGTAATGATAGATGTATGAAACAAATAATAATAAATAATGATATTGCTTATTTAGTTTCATATTTAACTATTAAAATTTACAGTGTAAATGATTGGATCAGTGGATTTCTGGACTTATACTCCAAAAATCCCCTGACGACCTCGATCAAAAATACACAACGATCACTTTGAAACGTCCTAAAACTAAGTGAATTTAGGAGCTAAAATTGATGACCAATTCAAAGTGATCCTTGTGATTGTACTTATTAAAGACCGGTTAGATTTGATTCGATTTGCTGCTGCGACAGTTTCAACTCTATTGGCCTATTTATTGAAGAGTTCCGTTGAACAGACCTTGGCTCCATCATCAGACCTGGTCGTTGTCACCATTTTATGGGAACTGAGTACCTCTTTAATTTATTTCAAGAAAAAAAAATAAGAAAAAGCAAAAAAACTGACCGACCAGTAGAAAAACCTTGATATCAACGAAACTCTTAGAAATGGGAGCTCTTGGATCGCTGGTATCTTAATTTAACTTTTTTTATTTTATCTCAAAAACTGAGCGTCCCAAAAAAAAAGTAAAAATTGTTTTGGAATGTCCAAACAAAGCCCTTTCATATGACATGTAACTTGATTTTTTTATGTAACTTTTTTGATTTTTGCCCTCTTAAAAACCCCATATTTCAAAAACCCTTCATCTGATTTTACTCATATACTTACCAGTAAATTTCTCAAGTACAAGATCGACATATCAAATTTCATGCAGATCGGATCAACGGTTCTAAAGTTATCGCCAGACAAACATACATACATACATAAAATGCTAAATCGCCCAAGTTGAAACTAAGATCTTCGTTTGCTTCGCTCACTCGATCAATAAGATTATTCTAAGTATTATTGTTAGTAAATCTATTTTCAGTCAACAATTATTGAGAACCCTCTAACGGAGAAATTGTTAAATGATCAAGCAACGGCGCATCTGCTACGCTGTCGCTTCGGTTTGTTTTTAAATAATTGACCCACCGGTCTACTAGTACATAAAATAGTCTTACAACATAGGTGTTGTAAATAGGATGTAACTACCTAAGTGAATGGAAAAATGCATTATGTAATACCTAAGTATTTGTTTTAGATTGTCTTGCGAATGGTTGAAACTATGGATTGTTTTTTTAATTGGCGTCTAAGGAGGACGATCAATTCGGTGCGCATTTTTGTTTTTAGGGTTCCGTACCCAAAGGGTTAAACGGGACCCTATTACTAAGACTCCGCTGTCCGTCCGTCTGTCACCAGGCTGTATCTCAAGAACCGTGTTAGTATGACAGTTGAAATTTTCACAGATGATGTATTTCTGTTGCCGCTATAACAACAAAAGCTAAAAAAAGACCAGACAAACACGTTATTCAATTTTTTTTCCCGTTTTTATAGGTTCCTATTGGTACGGAACCCTTCGTGCGCCAGTCCGACTCTAACTTGGCCGGTTTTTTGTATAGAGGTAGGTATTTTCTAGCAAAACCAATTTGAAATTAACTGAATCGAGGCAGAATTATGTCATGTTATTTTCAACTTTGTCACGATAGTAATAAGAACATTTTATGTAATTTTTTTAGGAAGTACTTATGTAATAATTTCTCTGAAATAATTGTATTTTATTTACAAAGAAAATTACAATGAATTCACAAAATGTACAAAACACATATGAAACAGTTGAGCCATTTTGGGGTACGTAACCCTAAAAACCTACATAAAAAAACTTTTTGTGTGTCTATTTTTTCTACAACTTTGAGCACAAAAGCAGGTGCTATCTCACGCCAGGTGGTAGTTTTTTGTAGGGTCATCATGATGTGAACAATTCAATTTTATGTTTCCGGGCAGACGTGCTTCCGGTGTGCTTAAAAAAACTTATTTTTGTCATGTCATGTGTCATGTCACTAGTTTCTTTAAAACAGTGTGGTGAAAGGATAGTAAGTGCGCCTCAAAGAGGCTTCTTTCAAGCACTTAAAAAGAACTAAGCCCCTATACTTATAAGTTGCAAAACATATTCTTGTCATGTCACTAGTTTCTTTAAAACAGTGTGGTGAAAGAATTTTAAGTGCGCCTTAAAAAGGCTTCTTTCAAGCACTTAAAAAGAACGAACTCCTATAGGTACTTATAAACGTTAAATTTAAAAATTGCTTCAAATTGCCCCAATAACATTGAAACGAGATGGCAATGATTTATGCATTGTTTACCTGTTCTTTCTCGGTGAATTTGATCTGTAACATTATGCAATTGTTATAGCTAGGCACGGGTAACCGCTCATAGTCAGGTGTCCCATCAGTTTATTCCTTTACATTTTCATTAAAACATATTTTGCAAGCATTAAGCAACATTGTTATAGGTAATGGTTACCACTTAACATCAGGTGGGCCATCTGCTTGTTACATCAACTAGTTGTATAAAAAAAAGACAAAACAAACATCTATGGTCATCACACAGTGTTTGTTCAGTGTGGGGATCGAACCCACGGCCTACAGCGCAGAAGGCAGAGCTACTACCAACTGAGCTGTGAAGGCTGTACCATAGACACATACATAGTAGAACCAAGACACCTAGGTACCTAGGTAAGGTATCTATATAATGTACGATGTAGGTACGAGTTCGTTCACGGCGCACGATTGCAGCCAAGGTTACTCCTACTGACAACCTACACGATGACGTCACCCGGAACTCTATCCCTGACAGATTTCGTGAGCATCCATTCATCTACATGATGACGTCACCCGGAACTGTACTCTCATCAGATTCTGTAAGCTATATCATCAGCCTGAAGAATGAATGAATGAAAATTCTTAATTGCACAATTTAAAAACTAACAAAATAAGACAAATTATAGCAATTAAAGAAAAACAAAATGTACAATGGACGGTCTTGTCGCTTCTTGGTGGGGATCGAACCCACGGCCTACGGCGCAGTAGGCAGAGCCAACTAACAACTGAGCTGTGAAGGCTCTCTTAACTAACTCTTCTCTTGTCGTGTCACTAGTTTCTTTAGAAACAGTGTGGTGAAAGGATTTTAATTGCGCGTTAAGAGGCTCCTTTCGAGCACTTGACACATGTTATAGAACTTTTTAGGTTCTACGACATGCCGGTTTCCTCACGATGTTTTCCTTCACCATTTGAGAGTACTGGCATTGTGCACATACATTTTTGAACAGAGAAACTCATTGGTGCACGACCGGTTCGCACCCACGACCTTAGGATCGGAAGGCGGGGCCGCTACCACTAGACCACCAGTTCTCTCGAACTAACTTAACTAAGTTTAAGCGCCCGTAATATAAATATACTAGCTGGTGCCCGCGACTTCGCCTGCGCAGGATTAGTATTTCTGAGAATATCTTTATAAATTGTAGCCTAAGTGTTATTCTAATGTTTAAGCTATATTATTGTACAGTTTCATTTACGTAGTTTTTACGTGAAAGAGTAACAAACATCCACCCATCTATCCATCCATCCATACTTACATATGAGTAGGATTTTGTGATACCCGAAAAGGGTGACTAAGCCTTAAGTGCAGTGCCTTCTGCAATAATAACTTAAGTAATACCTATTTCTGCGAATATACAAGGTGTTCCCATAATTGGGTTTTAAACTTCAGGGGGCTAAAGTACCCATCAATATGAATAACTTTTTCTAAGGAACCAACACTGAACGCAAAAAAACAGCTGTTTCATACAAAAGTTCAATACCTACCAGGCTAAAATGTATGAAACAGCTGTTTTTTTTTCGCGTTCACAGTGTTGGTTCCTTAGAAAAAGTTATTCATATTGATGGGTACTTTAGCACCCTGCAGTTTATATACACAATTAATGGAACACCACCATGTATATATCTTGTTTCTTGTGCTAACATTGTCTATGCAAAGTTATCCTACTAAAGTACATTAACTAGTTATACAATTTTTTTGGTTGGTAAACTTGTTTGGATAAAATTTATATTTATTACGATGAATCTTCAAAATGTTATTCTTTGTAACTTTGTTGTTTTACGATATCCTATACCTACTTTTTGAGAGTTGAGCTCTTTGTGTGTGGCTCGTCCGGGGAAGTACTACAACCACGCCTTTTTCTGCCGCCAAGCAGCAACGCTGTGTTTCGGTTTGAAGAGTGTGGTTGCCGGTGTAATTACAAGCACATGAGGCTTAATATCTGTACGCCTCAAGTTGATGGACGCAGGGCAGTGCACCATAGGGTACGTTCCTATCGTGCGTGACTTACGAGACAATGCTTTGCTATAGGTGATGGTTACCACTTAACATCCATCTGCTTGTTCCATCAGCTAGTTGTATAAAAAAAACTTAAGTGATTTTATATATCAAAATGTTGAAATATGCGAGTTTGAAGTTGTTTGACGGTTGTCCGTGTCTTCAAAGTCAAAGTCAAAAGGTAGTTATTCAATAAAATCGCAAGGATCACTTTGAAACGTCTTAAAGCTAGGTGACTCTAGATGCCAGCTCCACGCGACCAAAGCCTAGAAGAACAGCCAACAAACTTACGGCTTGGTTCCTACCGTTCTTTTGTATGATCCTTGTTACAATGTAATATAATACAATATTGAAGTTTAGTGAACTTCAGACAAAAAGCAGTAGAACTGATCAAGCTCTTGATAGTAAGAATTGCGCTTAGAGCCCACAAAAACAAAATACATTACAAAATACAAAATAGAATAAGGAAATACTGAATGAACGCAGTTTCGCGCCATTGTTTAAATCTCAAGGTTCTTTAGAGTAATAAATAAGGTAAGGTAAGTCGATTCATAGACCGATATCAAATGTAAGCAATTTGCGAGGTATTCGTTCATACTTATACCATAGGTTTTTAGGGTTCCGTACGCAAAGGGTAAAACGGGACCCTGTTACTAAGACTCCGCTGTCCGTCCGTCTGTCTATCTGTCCGTCTGTCACCAGGCGTCTCATGAACCGTGATAGTCAGACAGTTTAAATTTTCACAGATGATGTATTTCTGTTGCCGCTATAACAACAAATACTAAAAAACAGAATAAAATAAATATTTAAGGGGTCTCCCATACAACAAAGGTGATTTTTTAGGCGTTTTTATAGGTAATGGTACGGAATCCTTCCTGCGCGAGTCCGACTCGCACTTGGCCGGTTTGATTTATTTATTCGTTAATTTTAAAATCATGTTTCGTTCGATCGTATCTAAATGGCGCTTAGGTAAGTAAGGTATATCAAATCACATAAAAATACTTCTCAAAATTACCATAAATTTTAAGATGGATCATTCAAAAAACGCTCCTTCTTGTAGTGTCACTTCTTTAATTCGAAACAGTGTGGTGAAAAAATTTTAAGTGCGCCGAAGTGCGCAAAGAAGCTCTTTTCGAGCAAACTAAAAAACGCTAGGATCGTTAGGTTCACCTAGTTGGTAAGACGTTTTAAAATGATCCCTAACTGCAATTTATTTTTTGTCTTTACTCAATTTTTATCGAAATGGTAGTTACAGTAGGTGACGCATACCATCTCAGAGTAACGGTATCTGTACGATTTAAATTTCCGGTTTAAAAAAGTTTAAAAAAGTAGAGACGGACATATTTTCAGAATTTCGCCATATAGACTGCAGCGAATCTTGCCGGAGGGTGCGATTTGGTGCTATTTATCTCGCCACTAACTACGTTGATTTTAAGGCGAATACAAGAGCTAATGTGACTCTCGCTCGCTATCGCTATCGCTATCGCTATCGATATCGCTATATATATAAAATCACTAAACTAGATTTCGAAAAATCGCAATCAACCATTTTGTGAGCGATCACATTGCACACAGTTTAGTAAAAATTTCATTTTGATCGATACAAGTTTTCCTTCTTAAAAGTTTGCATAAGTACGAAAACTAGTAAAGCAAACTTTAAAATGAGTTTAGTGATTTTATATATTTCAACATGTCAAAACGTGCGAGCGAGAAGTTGTTTGATAGTTGTCAGCCCCTTAAATTTATAGCAACAACTCCGATTTTATCTCAACTTTACTGTGTATGATTGATAGACCGTTTTCATTTGGATTTCGACAAAAGGTTAGCAAGTGGATACATAGGTAGGTATACCAACCTGTCTCTTCTCAAGAAGGCATATAACTAGGTAATAAAAATAACTAGAATTTGGTTGTAAATGTTCGGAGAAGCTCTTGAAATGTCACGCGGAAAAATGTCGAAAATAAACGTCGAAAATCACATGGATTGCTTAATATGTTTTTTTTAATACAACTAGCTGATGGAACAAGCAGATGGTACACTTGATGAAGTGGTAACCATCACCTATAGCAAAGCATTGCCTCGTAAGTCACGCACGATAGGAATGCCCTACGATGCAATGCCCTGCGTCCATCAACTTGAGGCATATAGATGTTAAGCCTCATGTGCCTGTAATTACACCGGCGACCACACTCTTCAAACCGAAATACGTTGCTTCTTGGCGGCAGAAAAAGGCGTGTTGGTTGTACTTCCCCGGACGAACCACACACAAAGAGCTCTACTACTCTTAGTTTATATATGTATATATATATATATATATAGTTATACTACTATATGTTTGGTAATACCAGTAGCCTTGGCACCATGTTGGGTAGGTAAGTACTTATAAATAATCGCAATAATAGCTGACACCGCATTCGCGGTTTTGCTCCTGTAATAAATAAATAAATATAAATAAATATTGGTGGGCTTTCCACACAGCACTATGTAGCCCCAAACTAAGCCAAAGCTTGTAATATGAGAACCAGATAGCTGATATAATACATATATACTTTTTTTGTAAATACATACTTATAATATTATACGGTGGGAATCGAATCCACGCCCTACAGCAATGTCATACCTATCTTATTACTCTGCCTGCCTAACGTTATACAACACAATACACCTATAATCTCATTCTAAATTCAAACTTGGCTAAAAGTCCCGGCACCACGGCCGAAACAATTTAGTAATTTACTCGTAATTTAGCAATCCATTGACCAAGTCTAATTTTACAAAAAGTTTTATCACTCAGCCATTGCGAACGAACTTTTTACAAATTAAAATAATACTATAACAAAAACTTACCTTTTAAAAAATCCTGGCCGCCTGCGCACCTTCGCGCACATTAAAAAACAAAAAAAAAACGATCACTCAACACTCGTTCTTTTTCTCATGGACACTGAAACCACATTCCTTTGCACTTATTTTTGTAAATTCACATCCTTTTGTTACAAAATTGTGACTTTTAAGACGCGTAGGATCGTTGGCGATGCGTTACGTGTAATGATTTTTAGTTATTTAAATTCGATTCGTTATTTTGTCGTTTTGGACGCATGGCGGCCGCGCGTTCTAGAGTCGTGTGGGTACTGAATGCGCCAGCGCAGAACAACCTTCCTCCAAAAGGTCGTTTATCAATCGATATGCCAAGCGATTATAGCTCTCGTGGGCGAATAAATATGAGGGTGATGTCAGAAGGATTTAAAAACTTGTTTCCATAACGGGTATTGGAGGCTTCGAGTTATAGGTAATTATTGTACAGAGATCATCAATGTGTGATCCTTTTGGAGTCTTATAAGAAAGCTATAAGATTGTCCGTTGCAAATAGATCATTAGTTTTACCGTCTACATTCAAAGTCAAAGTAACGTCAAAAGGTATTTATTCAATAAAATCACAAGGATCACTTTGAACCGTCTTTAGCTTAGTTTAGTTTATTGAGAAAAAATCTAAGTAACTTACAGACTTAAATCTAATACGTCACTAAAGCTAGGTGACTCTAGGTGCCAGTTCCACGCGACCAAAGCCTAGAAGAACAGGCAACAAACTTACGGCTTAGTTCCTAACGTTCTTTTGTATGTTCATTAGTTTGACTGTCCCCTATGCCCTACCTTCACTAGGGATAACCTAATAAAGGCCTTGGACGATGGAGTGAAATTGGCAATGTTTTATTTAAAAACTACTTATAGTTGTACCTTTGACACGCAAGAAGCAGAAGATAAGAAAACTATTAGATTAAACTACCCATTGCAACATAATCAAAAACTTTTATTATCATTTTCATAATTGTTATAGATTAAACTGTCCATTGCGACATTATAAAAAAAAATATTACCATTTTTATAACTATTATGGCATTTATATACAGGGTGTCCCAGAACTCAACGATAACCTGATACCGGGTAAGAGGCCAAGGTAGGCCAGTTATTAAAAAAATAAGAAAAAATATATGTTCCATAATCAAACGGTAATAGACATTTTTCAAAAAAGTTGTAAATTTGACACCCTTGGTCGCATTTTTAAGTACTGTGATCACAATTTTCACAATTTTACAGTGATTTTTTTAATAATGTAATTATGTAAAGTATGTATTTTTTTTTGAACAAAATCCATAGCTCATAAGATACAATTTAAATACTTAGGTTTCTAACATACAGCCAATAAAGGATTTACATTTTTAGAACAGTTGAGTACCCCATAATAATAATGACATAATAAATGAGTGTCAGGGTGTGTGTGTGTTGTGCGTGTGAGAGGGTGAGTGTGTGTGAGGGTGTGTGTGTGTTGTGCGTGTGTGTGAAGGTTCTCCCGATTACGATATATTATGGCATGCCTTCTTTTTATTCTTTTTATACACTAATTTAATAAGAAAGAGGGCTAAGCTCGCCTTTGTACACGTCCATTGCAATCACAATTCTGTAAATACCGGTTATAATACATATTTTAAGAATTTAAACCTCTTTTAACGAGCTTAAAACAGGCTTCCATGGTGCATTAGCTTTTGTCACGAATTTTTTTTATAATCATAATTATATTATGTCTTATGAGGTGATTAAAGAACGCATCAGATGATAAACCGCATCGTCTTAGTACCTACATAACATCAATACTGTAGTTACCATAAACCTCTGCTTATAATAATTGCATTACCTCATAGAGCATGTCGATGACGTACCCTATGTGGCAATATACAGCGTCCATCACTCTTAAGATATCATGCCTTATTGTATTGTATTATAGGTATACATTGTAACAAGGATCATACAAAAGAACGGTAGGAACCCAGCGAAACCCAGCAACCATTTTAAACTTAAGAGTGTAGACCACATATGGACAGCCTTCACAGCTCAGTTGGTAGTAGCTCTGCCTTCTGCGCCGTAGGCCGTGGGTTCTATCCCCACCGAGAACGAACATTTGTGTGATGAACATAGATGTTTGTTCTCTGTCTGGGTGTTATTATATATTGTACGTATATATTTACAAAAAAAAGATTATATCAGCTATCTGGTTGCCATGTTACAAGCTTTGCTTAGTTTGGGGCTAGATAGTGTTGGGTGGAAAGTCCATCAATATTTATTTATTTATGCATTCTCGTCGCAACACACATCCATCTTTTCTTTCTCATCTCCACTACATGCACTTCTTTCATACATCTGTCCCTTAGGTGGCCCAGCACTCAGATCCATACAAAACAACATAAAAGCTCTGTAGCAACGCTACATTGTATGCACTTAAACTTAAAACAATTTCGCAAACAAACTCTTCTTTTTCTGTCTCAGACCGAGCAGGTTTTTGAATCATCAAATTATGTTACTAACTGCCTCGTAACGTTCATTGTATTTAAGACCTTATCTTTATGACGTTAGGATACCAAATCAAAATTGCTTGTTACATTATTGTACCTACTGAAAACTTAAGAATTATTGGAATTTTAGACCTTATATTGTTCGTCATAAAGTTTAAAATCATCATGTGAGCATCGCATTTATGCGACTTTTTAAATGTGTTCATAATTAATACACAGTATTATTAATATGAATGCACAAATTCTAAAGAGTGTCTGTCTGTTAAATTTTTTGGCTAAATCATTAACCGATTTGGATGAAATTTGTCATAGAAGATACAAAATACTTTATAGACACACAACTTTATAGATATAACATAGAAACAAACTTAAAACTACTTAGTATAATGGGTAGTCTTATTGCTAACCAGCGATCTCTACCAGACAACCGTCATAGAGATGGCTTGCATTCTAAGGATGGATGTAATGGTGGCTTTTCGCATCCTATTAGAAATTCGTGTGTTTATTTGCTTTTTACTATTTATTCGTCGTCTTACATCGTCACGAACAGCGGTTATGGTGTACTTGCGTATTCGTCTAGTTCATGAAAATAGGCAAATATTGGGGAAATAAGTGAATAAGGGAAATAAGGGAAATAACGAATACGTGAATACCGAATAGTGATATTAAGTGCCACAATAAGAACATTTTTAAGAGTAGTAGAGCTCTTTGTGTGTGGCTCGTCCGGGGAAGTACTACCTCAGGCCTTTTTCTACCGCCAAGCAGCGTTGCTGTGTTTCGGTTTGAAGAGTGTGGTTGCCGGTGTAATTACAGGCACATGAGGCTTAACATCTGTATGCCTCAAGTTCATCGACGCAGGGCAGTGCATCGTAGGACACGTTCCTATCGTGCGTGACTGACGAGGCAATGCTTTGTTATAGGTGATGTTTACCACTAACATCAGGTGGGCCATCTGGTTGGTGCATAAGCAAGTAGTGTAAATAAAACTTACGACGGAAATACGAAGTTAACGCAGGCGCAGTCGCAGACAAAAGCAAGTTTGTAATAAAGTTCATAATGTTACATGTATGCATAATGCTATTTACACAAATATAGCAAGTTTGTTTGTGTGTGTAATCGTAGGGTTGACTGTGTGCAGAGATAATTAATTTTATTAATTAAATATATATTCAAATATTATTGCTTTCAGCGATAAGACTGCTCATTTTATTTATTAATTTAAAACTTTCACACAAAACAATGTAGTGCTAGGAGGACTTAATGCTAATAGCATTGTCTACCAGTCATCCTGTGCGTGCAAAAAGATGGTGAGGAAGGTGAAGGTGGTGGCTCATTGTACAGTTATTTCTTTATTTTAGGTGTAGTGTTTGTTTGGTGTACTATAAAATATTTTCATTAATTAATTAACTACTTTATTCATTTTTTCAAATATTGTTGGTCATTCCACACAGCACTACCTAACCCCAAACTAAGCAAAGCTATGGGTACCAAATAGCTCATGTAATTCTTACACAAGCATACATTAAAACACTCAGACAGAGAATAAACAGCTATGTTTAAAACACAAATGTTTGTTCTGTGTGGGCATCTCACTCACGGCCTACAGCGCAGAACGCAGAGCTTGGTCCAGTCCAGTGCACCATGAAAATATATCTTTCTTCTCTCCATTTATGGCTCCGGTCCGTCATTCAACAGACAATCTTGCCAGTGTCAAGTGATTTTTATTGAATACTTTTTAGTCAAGCCAGTCCATAGTCAAGTCGGCCGTCATTTGTTTTGAAGAAAGTGGTGGCGGTTTTCTTCAAAACATTCGAAATATTTTCGGTCAAATCAGGATATCACATAATACTCTTTCATTCCAAATGATACTTTGTGCTAAGACCACAAGTAATGTTGGTTAAAATGCCACCGAAATTAAACAACACAACTACAAAATACCTAACAATAGAAAAACAACAAAAAACACGGAAAAAGCTATGTTGCTTCCCAAAATGTCAGAAAACGAATCATGAAAATAGTTCCGTATTAAATTACATTCAATGACTCGATTGTAAAACAACAACAATGTACCTAACTCAAATTGACTCACAACTCACTTGAAAACTGTGAAACTTCCGCGCAGTCACGCGCAGTGTAACTTAAAACTTAATTTAAAACTTTGCTTATCGTTTTGTTTGGTAAACACGCAGATAGAAAGTAAGAGAAGTAAAAAATTTAGTAGTTATGAAATTAAAAATTTTACCCGCATTTTCATCGAAAATGTTGTAACTTCATAAAAAACAGAAATGATAACCAAATTATAGGAATTTTTATATTATCTATGGTATCGTTAAAAGCACGTAAAGCACTATAATATAGATTTTACCCTAACTACTAGTATTCTCTTATCTGTGCCCGAATGCAATCGTAAGAGAGTTATAAGTAATTAATAATAATAAATAATAATAAACATAAATTTAATGAAATAAATATATAGTACTAATCCGCTAATCTAATCTTATGTAAGTAAATCATATATATTTATTTCATTAAATTTATGTTTAACAATGGAATTCCGCAAAGTCACGCCTGAATCAATTAATTAAATAATAATAAATATTGGTGGACTTTCCACACAGCACTATCTAGCCCCAAACTAAGCCAAAGCTTGTAATATGGGAACCAGATAGCTGATATAATACATATATACTTTTTTTTGTAAATACATACTTATAATATTATATAACACCCAGACAGAGAACAAACATCAATGTTCATTACACAAATGTTTGTTCTCGGTGGAGATCGAACCCACGCCCTACGGCGCAGAAGGCAGTGCTACTACTAACTGGGCTGTGAAGGCTGAGGGTGTGAATTAAATGCATAACATCACAAAGAGCAAAAAGTAATTTTCAAATTAACAAATACCTACCTACATTAGTCATAAAAGAGTTTTTACGAACAAAAGACATAAACGCGCTCTTTCCTAAAACGCTACCAATTTTTTGTTATAAAGTCATAATAAAAATTATTCTTTTTCTAAATGAATTTATTCAGTTGAATCACAAGAATCACTTTGATACGTCCTAAAGCTAGGTGCAAGTTCCAAGTGACCAAGCCTAGAAGAAGGCAGAAGCAGAAAAAACAAATTGGTGCTGCCTGGTTTAGCGGAAATATAACCAACAGACTAAAAAAAATACTAAGGAATGTCAGCCTGAGGTGGTATGCTAATTTAAACTTTAGGTAAAATAGAATAAGATGTTTCTTATTTGACTAAATTTTAGTACATAGTTATTTTACAGATTCGACACTATTTCGCTTATAGCGCCATCTATTTATTTCAACGCGTCAAGAGCTAAAGTAAACAAAGTAAACTGCTCATGAATACGAAATACGAGAATAAAAAACATTAGAATCAAGCAAGTGAGTGATACCATTGAAAAAATATAGATGGCGCTGCAAAAAATATTACAAATTAAGAAGATAGGAATTATGAGACCAACAACATGATAATTTTACGACCATTTACTAATTATACCTAATACGATTTTCATTATACAACGTACGAAGAATCGTAGTGGTAAATATGTACCTCATCATCATCATCATCAGCCCAAAGAAGTCCACTGCTGGACATAGGCCTCCCCTATACATTTCCAGGAAGAACGATTCCGAGCCCTCTCCATCCACCGACCACCCGCGATCCTAACAATGTCGTCAGTCCATCGGGTGGGAGGGCGTCCCACGCTTCGTTTTCCTGTTCGTGGTCGCCATTCGAGAACCTTTATTCCCCAACGGTTATCAGTCCTTCGAGCTATATGACCTGCCCATAGCCACTTCAACCTGCTGATTCTGCGAGCTATGTCGGCTACCTTGGTTCTCCTACGGATTTCCTCATTTCTGATTCTATCTCGTAGTGAAACTCCCAGCATAGCTCTCTCCATAGCCCGTAAATATGTACCTACTCGATTATAAAGGCACAATGTTGTCTATTTTTCGCTTTGCTCAGTTCTACTGGCATCTAGATTCACCTACCTTTTCTTAGCCATCACCATGCCTATTCTGCCGCCAAGCGTTTCGGTTTGAAGAAAGTTGCCGGTGTAATTACAGGCACATGAAGCTTAACATCTGTATGCCTCAAGTTGATGGACGCAGGGCAGTGCATTGTAGGGCACGTGCTTTTTGTGTTTGACTTACGGCTACGCTTTGTGATGATTACCACTTGTTAAGTTAGTAATAAAAGAACAGTAGGGACATAATTTAGGAAAAATATAAAAAATAAGACTGTGATTTATAAAACAATTTATTAAAAGTAAAAAAATATTCTTAAAAATAATTAGCCTAGGAAATAAATAACTGGACCACATAGTCCATCCTAATTTAGGACTTTATGTACCAACATAATGAAAAACTTAGATTTATTGAATGAAATCAATTAAATAAAATTAAAATCTAGATAAAAGAAAGGTTCGCTGGAAGAAAACTGTTGAAAGGGTTAAGCTCGCCTTTTGACGAGTATTATAATGTACATATTGTATGCAATAAATAATTGTAATGAAAGTCGAAATACAATATCAATCTTCTATCGTTTAAAAAAAATATTTCAAAATCATTCAATTAATCAACAAAGGATTAACAGGCCGTTAAATCTAGCCTTAGATGTCAAACGTACATTTTGACATATTTAACGGCCCTTTAATCCTTTGTTAATCTAACAGAGCATGGTGAAATCAGCTCTTAAGCTCCCCTTTTTACAAGTATTATACGTACATATTGTATGCAATAAATATTAATTTTTATTTTTATTTATGGTGGAATGAAGTCAAAATACTCTATTGATCTTCTTAAATGAATTGAATTGAATGAAATTGAAATGAATTGAATTTGAAACTTAAATGAATCTTTAAAAAAAAACTTTAAACTAATAATTTTATAATTTAGTAAATTGATTGTACTTTGTTGTACCTATATTTTCTGGAAGTTTTTTAAGCTCAATATATAATTATTATAAGCTTTTCTCAACACTTATAATGAAAATATGAATTATTGTAATGTTTTTTGATAATTATAATATTTGTGGTGATATTTAGTGAAAAATAATGATAATTACAATGACTAACATTTAAAAATGACTTCGCAATGCAAAATTAATCTAAATAATATTATAACATTAAACATAATAAAATCTTGAATTTAATAAAAATTGGTAACAATGGTTGAAAATAAATAATTTGTTTTTTAACTAAACTATTTGATAAATTAGAAGTTATTTTTGTTAATTAATCACATTATTAGATTTAATAATTATTTTTTTACAACACTGGATTGCCAGTTACCTTAAAAATATTATATACATTATTTTTTAATTCAATGAATAAATGAGATTGTATCTGAATTCGAGATCTTGTGGTGTATTTAGTGATGTAATATAAAGGAGCTGTTTCATTAATATATGGAGCCGGGGTCGGGTCTGTGTACATTATTTAAATTATCGCTAAGCGATATAGTAACTGTTTTAACTGCATATTTGCTTTATTTTTACTTCGTTTTCTGGCCCATCAAGATTTTTTTTGGTGAAGGAGAGCAACACAATGCACTAAAAATATGGCGGACTGACATGCGTTTTGACAACAGTATCAGTGCCAATTCTGACTTTTGTTTTTAGTATTTTGTTACGTAAGGCCTTTTTTTTATCGAGACTGCGAGTTTCTTTTAAAAAAGTTCCGACGTTACGAAAAACTAAATACGAAAAACGCGCACGCAACGACAGCAACAACAAAAACATAAAACTGTCAAAGCGATGCAAAATTCAATGCGTCATGTCAAACGTCCGTCAATTAAATAACTGTCAGTAATCTGACCAGATAAACATTTAGGTGACAACTTTATTTGGCAAAAAATTTTAAAAATTGCACTTTTAAGGTAATCTCTTATTTTTTCAAATTTTTCTGTGTGGCGTACCTGATGACCTACATAGACCAGACCCATAATAAAAAAGGTCCTTTAACTAAAATTTTAATTTAAAACCTTATAGGTTGTGAATTAAGATAATTATGTTCATCGAAAGTAAATCTGGCAATTGTTTCAATTATGAAATCATACCTTGATTTTTTAGTAGATTGTATTCTTAAAATATTTTCACAATATTGTTTTTTTTATGCAACTAGCTGATGGAACAAGCAGATGGCCCACCTGATGTTAAGTGCTAGCCATCACCTATAACAAAGCATTGCCTCGTAAGTCACGCACGATAGGAACGTGCCCTACAAATTATGTTGTTTGAATGTTTTCTAAGGGTTTAAGACCTTGTCTATCCAGGGCACGAATTTCTGTATGTTAGTGTAGACTCCGGGTAAGTGTTCCCTTCCACAGCCGATGCCCCACGAGACCAGACCTATCAGGGTGCTTCGCCCTTCCAGCTTCATGGTGAGTGGGCCTCCGCTGTCGCCTTGGCAGGAGTCTCTGCCGCCCTGGAAAGATAAGATAAGATTATGTTAAATAAATTATGTTAAACTAGCGGCCTGTCCCAGCTTCGCATGGGTAGTCATAAATTTTTTGAACATTTTAGGATAAACTTAGACCGTGGGTTCGAGCCTCGCGTCTACTAATTTCATACATTTGGACGTCCTTCTCCTTGAGTGAGTGAAATCGCACTCCGTGCGTGACCCGTGGACCCGTTAACATTTTTAATTTCGTCATATCTTTTGAATGGAATGTCCGATTTGAAAAATGTAAGAAGTAATCTATAGGTATTGAAACCGTCTTAATTATAAAATGATTTATTTGGATAAGGATTAATACCAAGGTACAAATAAACACCCTTTTCTAGCGGCGGCATTTCAATGAATTTTTTATAATAAAAGAACACTTATTGTGACATAACTATAATAGTTAGACATATGCTGTCGCGACATTTTTTGTAGATGATGACGTGTTCTACAAAATCGTAGTACATTGTTTTGTTCTATCATCAATAGTTTTCGCAGCACACGCGATGTAAGGTTTTTGTTTTCCACCTTGGGTTACATTATTGGAGTTTTAGTAAGGATCCCTGATTTTTTTGAAAATATAATATAGCCTATGTTACTCAGGGATAATGTAGCATTCTAATGGTGAAAGAATTTTTGGAATCGGACCAGTAGTTTTTGAGCCTATTCGTTACATACAAAAATACAAATGTTTCCTATTTATAATATTAGTGTAGATAAGACAGCCTTCACAGCTCAGTTGGCAGTAGCTCTGATTTGCACGAATAATGTCCAAACAGAAAAATGTCCAAAGCCAATGTCCATTAGTAAATATGCCCAATAATAAAAATGTCCAAAAGTAAAAATGTCCAATAATAAAAATGTCCAATAATAAAAATGTCCAAAATTAAAAATGACCAATAATAAAAAGGTCCAAATATAAAAATGACCAATAATAAAATGGTCCAAAAGTAAAAATGTCCAGCCAGTCTTCAATCGTTATGTGTAGAATCATGTCGTATACCGGCTCGTCGTGCCCGTTTACTCCCACGTTCTGTTGAGTAGTTCTGTTCACAGAACTACTGTGTTTTTTTTTTCCATTAGTTATGTGACTTAAAAGACTATGCTTTACACCTGGTTTCAATCTCAACTATTCCCACCTTTTCTGTTGCGTAGTTCTGTCTGTCCCTTTATTTTCATATGGTCAGACTTTCAAATGGTCAGATTTTCAAATAGTAGCTTTCTAATCGGTACAGTCAAGTGTTATTTATCAGCGTTTCAAATTGATTATTCGCAAACTACAGAGTAGAAGTGCAGAAAAGACTGACAGTTGTCAAATTGGCACTTACTGTCAGATGTGACAGAAACTGTCTCAAATCCAAGATAATCAAGGAAAACAGACTGTTTCAGTCTGTTTTCGTGTTTTTTTTTCTTAAGTTTGAAACTTCCAGTTTTAGATTTACTTCATTATTTAGGGTTCCATACCCAAAGGGTAAAACGGGACCCTATTACTAAGACTCCGCTGTCCGTCCGTCTGTCTGTCTGACTGTCTGTCACCAGGCTGGATCTCATGAACCGTGATAGTTAGACAGTTGAAATTTTCACAGATGATGTATTTCTGTTGCCGCTATAACAATAAAATGAAAAAAAACTGTATTTAAGGGGGCCCCCATACAACAAACGTGATTTTTTTGCCGTTTTCATAGATAATGGTACGGAACCCTTCGTGCGCGAGTCCGACTCGCACTTGGCCGGTTTTTTACTTACCTCCTTATATCCAGCGCATAAGAAGACATCGTGTATGGTTTCTCTTCTTCCAGCCGCTCGGAACCATCTTTGACATCTTTCGTTCGGGATCACTTCCACGTCCACTTCCTGAAATTTAAAAATACACATAATAATAGTGCTCTCAAGTACAGGAGTAGTTCCAAATAATTTACAGCTTTACCTCAAAATGTTAGACCTTCACGAAAGTATTTAGTTAACAATGCAGAAAGCTGCAATCCTAAACACCTGTAGGACGGTTTGAAAGTTCTTACAGAACGTCTCGAACCCAACACAAAATGATAGTGGTGCTCACTTGGCTTAGGCCCGTGCGCTCTACGGATACCGAAATATCATTTCGAGAATAAAAAACTATGTAAAAATAATAATAATAATAATATTTTCAGAAAAAATCCAAAAAAAATTACATTATGTAGTAGGTGCAACATAGGTAGGTAGTAGCTCTGCCTTCTGCGCCGTAGGCCGTGGGTTTGATCCCCACCGAGAACTAATATTTGTGTGATGAACATAGATGTCTGTTCTCTGTCTGGGTGTTATATAATATTATAAGTATGTATTTACAAAAAAAAGTATGTATGTTTTACAAGCTTTGGCTTAGTTTGGGGCTAGATAGTACTGTGTGGATAGTCCACCAATATTTATTTGTTTGTTTGTTTGTTTGTTTATTTATTTACCTGTAATACTGAAGGTACAGTGCTCTGTCCGTGCCTCGTTCTTCCCCATCCCGCGACTGTCGCCATTTTACCAGCCAGCTTCATTTGCTTTGCTGGTAAGCATACCTGAAAATAAACAAATTCTGTTTAGAAACTGCCCTTAGCTTCAGCGGTGATGGGCTTGCAACCTGTCACGGAATACCCTGTAATGGATGGTAATGGTCTTGTAATGGTATTTGTCAAATGTCATATTGGGACGTTTTTTTTCCTCCAAGTATTAATTATACATCCCTCTTGGTATACTCAGATCTCCGCCTGTTTGTTTTAAGTGTATAACAACTTCACATTGGCAAATTCGTGGCAAACCCTATCGGCCACTGAACAGCCAGAAATAAAAGAAGAAGAAATGATACATCCTTGAATCTTGACAGGGATTTTGGGAAGCAACGTAGCTTTTTCATTATTTTTCTAGTGTTATTTTAAGTTGTGTTGTGTAATTTCGTCGGCATTTTAATCAACAATTGCAACATTACTTGAGGTCTTAGCACAAAGTGTAAGCATTTGGAATGAAAGAGTATTAAGTGATATCCTGATTTAACCGAAAATGTTTCCAATGTTTTGAAGAAAACCACCACCATTTTCTTCGAAATAAATGACGGCCGACTTGACTGGTCTGACTTGACTAAAAAGTATTCAATACAAATCACTTGACACTGGCAAGATTGCCTGTCGAATGACGGACAGGAGCCTTATATGGAGAGAAGAAAGAAATCGGCCACTGAACAGCCACAAATAAAAGAAGAAGAAGAAGAAAGAGGAATCTTGACAGGTACTCGATACTGAGATATTTGTGGGGATATCTTCCTTGCCTGGATTAAAATAGTTCATGATCTTTATTCGTTTTTATAATGTTAACTTACACCAAAGATTTTAGAATGTCCCAAAGGTCATAACAGAATGGGATTTGGGCCTTTACTTCCTAATTTTTCCCGGCGTTCTTATTTATCCTACTAATATTATAAACGCGTTTGTAAGTATGGATGGATGGATGTTTGTTACTCTTTCACGTAAAAACTACAGAATAGATTTAAATGAAACTTTACAATAATATAGCTTATACATCAGAATAACACATAGGCTACAATTTATAAAGATATTGTGTGAATTGTCCAAAATATGACGATAAGTGTCAAGTAAGTAGGAAAATATCTACCATCTGCGCAGACGAAGTCGCGGGCACTAGCTAGTTTATTTATATAAATTTATCTATTTACTACTACTCTATTTATAAATTTTCTGTTTATCTATTTATTTATATTTTTCCTGCCGTCGTCGACAACTTGTTTTGGTTCTGACGCATAATGACCAATTACTTGTCTAACCAATTTAAATTACTTTTTACTTTACTAACCAACAAAATAATCATTTTACTCGTATAACCATAAAATTTACCAGTTTTAATTGTATTGTCAACAAAATTACCTCTTTTATTTGATTCACCAATAAAATAACCTGGTTTACTTGACTGACCAACAATTTTTTGTTAGGGTTAAAGTTCATTTTAAAGGTTAAGATTAAGACACGATTTGGAAGATAATTGTAATTGAATAAACGAATTGAATTGAATTGAAAATAGCCTGTTTACTTGGTTTACCAAAAAAACTACCTAGTGTACAACAAAAAGCATAAATATCTTGCTAAATTACTTCAATAACCTATAGTAAAACTTTTTTAGTTGATTTATTAACGAAATGGACAAGGCATTCGCTTGACTTGCCAACAATATAACCTGTTTCGCTTGACGAACCAACAAAATCACCTGTTTCACTTGACGAACCAACTAAATCACCTGTTTCACTTGACGAACCAACAAAATT
The DNA here is from genome assembly GCA_932294275.1 of Chloroclysta siterata. Classification (NCBI taxonomy): domain Eukaryota; kingdom Metazoa; phylum Arthropoda; class Insecta; order Lepidoptera; family Geometridae; genus Chloroclysta; species Chloroclysta siterata. The sequence goes on along the minus strand of OW028596.1, from coordinate 19,258,172 downwards.
CCCTATTTCACTTGCCCTACCAAACTCACCGGCAGTATATGCTGTTTGAAAACCACTCCTCTCTCCAGCTGCACTAATGCTACATCATTCCTGAAGTCAGCCGGCTCGTACGAAGGATGGACCTCCTTCCGTTGGACGGCGAACTCTTCGTGGGAATACCTCTCGCCAGAGTCCCGGACGTCCCATTCGCCGAGGCGGACTCTTAGCTGGGAGTTTGGTGTGCTGGAGAGACAAATTTCAAATTGCTTACTTGAACGCAGATAATAGCCAAACAAGTTAAGGTTATGAGTAGTAGAGCTCTTTGTGTGTGGCTTGTCCGGGGAAGTACTACCATCATGCCTTTTTCTGCCGCCAAGCAGAGTTGCTGTGTTTCGGTTTGAAGAGTGTGGTTGCCGGTGTAATTACAGGCACATGAGGCTTAACATCTGTATGCCTCAACTTGATGGACGCAAGGCAGTGCATCGTGGGCCCGTTACTATCGTGCGTGACTTGCGAGGCGATGCTTTGTGGTGATGGTTACCACTTAAAAGCTATTTGTATAAAAGAAACTTGTTTGGATCATAGTATATTTTTACTGATCTGAATACAATATTATTGTACACAACTAATTGCAATTTTTCATAAACAGTTTAAGTAATTTTATATTTTTCAAAATGTCAATCAGAGGTGAGAGAAAAATATGCAAGATTCTAAGTCAAAGTCAAAAGGTATTAATTCAATAAAATCACAAGGATCACTTTGAAACGAATTAAAGCTAGGAGACTCTAGGTGCCAGTTCCACGCGACCAAAGCCTAGAAGAACAGCCAACAAACTTACGGCTTGGTTCCTACCGTTCTTTTGTATGATCCTTGTTACAATGTAATACTAGTAGTTCGCCCCGAACTGAGATCTCGTGATGCGACCCGATGAACGCATCCAAACTTTGAGTCGGTAGTAGTCAGAGGCAAGTCCAAACATTATCTTTGGCCTTTTTTCTGACTACCGCTTACTAACTTGGTATGGTTACCAAGTTTCAACTCTATTGGCCTATTTATTGAAGAGTTCCGTTGAACAGACCTTGGCTCCATCATCAGACCTGGTCGTCGTCACCATTTTATGAGAACTGAGTACCTCCTTAATTTATTTCAAGAAAAAAAAATAAGAAAAATCAAAGGAACTGGCCGACCAGTAGAAAAACCTTGATGTCAACGAAACTCTTAGAGATGGGAGCTCTTGGATCGCTGGTTATCTTAATTTAACTTTTTAAATTTTATCCCGAAAACCGAGCGTCCCAAAAAAAAAGTAAAAATTGTTTTGGAATGTCCAAACAAAGCCCTTTCATATGACATGTAACTTGATTTTTTTATGTAACTTTTTTTATTTTTGCCCTCTTAAAAAACCCCATATCTCAAAAACTCTTCATCCGATTTTACTCATATACTTACCAGTAAATTTCTCAAGTACAAGCTATCGACATATCAAATTTCATGCAGATCAGATCAACGGTTCTAAAGTTATCGCCAGACAAACATACATACATACATACATACATACATACATACATACATACATACATACATACATACATACATACATACATACACTAGTAGTTCGCCCCGAACTGAGATCTCGTGATGCGACCCGACGAACGCATCTAAACTTTGAGTACGAAGTAGTCAGAGGCAAGTCCAAACATTATCTTTGGACTTTTTTCTGACTACCGCCTACTAACTTGGTATGGTTACCAAGTTTCAACTCTATTGGCCTATTTATTGAAGAGTTCCGTTGAACAGACCTTGGCTCCATCATCAGACCTGGTCGTTGTCACCATTTTATGAGAACTGAGTACCTCCTTAATTTATTTCAAGAAAAAAAAATAAGAAAAAGCAAAGGAACTGGCCGACCAGTAGAAAAACCTTGATGCCAACGAAACTCTTAGAGATGGGAGCTCTTGGATCGCTGGTTATCTTAATTTAACTTTTATTATTTTATCTCAAAAACCGAGCGTCCAAAAAAAAAAGTAAAAATTGTTTTGGGATGTCCAAACAAAGCCCTTTCATATGACATGTAACTTGATTTTTTTATGTAACTTTTTTTATTTTTGCCCCCTCAAAAAACCCCATATCTCAAAAACCCTTCATCCGATTTTACTCATATACTTACCAGTAAATTTCTCAAGTACAAGCTATCGACATATCAAATTTCATTCAGATTGGATCAACGGTTCTAAAGTTATCGCCAGACAAACATACATACATACATACATACATACATACATACATACATACATAAAATGCCAAATCGCCCAAGTTGAAACTAAGATCTTCGTTCGCTTCGCTCACTCGATCAATAAAATGCCAAATCGCCCAAGTTGAAACTAAGATCTTCGTTCGCTTCGCTCACTCGATCAATAATACAAATTTGAAGATCCAATGTTCTCTAAATGCTCCAAAGAATCCATCATATTTTTTATAGTTTAGTTATTTTAGTTTACAAAAAACACTTTCACTGCAAATTAGAAGCCATTAGCAGAGTAAAAGGCCAATTAGAACCATTCAAGTGATTAAAACGTAATTATAAAAAGGTCAAATGAAAGTAAGATTTCTCAATACACGCATTTACGCATTCTCAAAAACTCATTAATGGTTTGCCAACACGCAATCCTTTTGATCAATGAAAGTCGATGAAAACGTATTTTATAATGTGTAATAATTCAATAAATAATTATTATTTAAACTTGACACTGAAATTACCTAGATTTAACTTTGACATTTATTTTTTATTTTTATTTAACATTCGGCTATACACACTTTGACCTAAATATTGACTATTTTTAATTAAATATTTCATTAACTTTGACATACATTCCCAATACCTTGTTTATTAATAATACCTAGTTCTTCTTTTTCGTGCCTTGTATAACAGATAACACCTACTTTTTTACTGTAACTATACCTGTCTACCGACTATACGTATTATAATTTAAAACCTCGGCCTGCCTCCATGTTGCCATACCCTATGCAGGGTCCATGTGATACTTACTAACTACTAACAACAATGTATGTACCAAAACTAAACCATGTGTAAGCAATAAATGTATTGAGTATTGAGTATGTCCCAGGTACTACCCGATTGAACTATTTGTAGCATTTATACAACTAGCTAATGGAACAAGCAGATGGCCCACCTGATATTAAGTGGTAACCGTCACCTATAAAAAAGCATTGCCTCGTAAGTCACGCACGATAGGAACGTGCTTTACGATGCACTGCCCTGCGTGCATCAATTTAAGGCATACAGATGTTAAGCCTCATGTGCCTGTAATTACACCGGCAACCACACTCTTCAAACCGAGCACAGCGTTGCTGCTTGGCGGCAGAAAAAGGCGTGGTGGTAGTACTTCCCCGGACGAGCCACACACATAGAGCTCTACAGAGCTCTTATAGAACTTAAGTTGTTCGCCATGACCTGTAAAATGCCCTGTTTCCTACACTTAGTATAACATCGTGGCTTGATTCATATTGTACTTACTTAGCAACACAATGAGCGGCGGTAATCACCCATCGGTCCGACACAAGGGCGCCTCCACAGGCCAGCTTCTTGCTAAATATACTGGACTTGATAAGTGCTGCTTGCCACGGATGGGACCCGAAGCCTGTGGAGTGGCCTCCTACGATGCGGTTGGAGCGCGTGTAGTGTTCGCCACAACCTGGAAGAAGAGGTCATTACATACAATTTTAAAAATAAAGTTAAAAGTGCTCAAAATCAAAATCAAAAACAAAACGGTCTTTATTCAGTACAATCACAAGGATCACTTTGAAACGTCTTATATACTAGGTGAATCTATCGCCAGTTCCTCGCGACCAAAGCCTAGAAGAACGGGCAAGAAACTAACGGCTTGGTTCCTAGCGTTTTTTTGTATGATCCTTTTTACAATTTTATTATGGTACCTACTTAATTGTTTAGTGTTTTTAATGAGTTCGAGCATAGATCAGTCCCAAGATTTTTTGTCATCTATATAATCAGATATTTGCTCTCCTACAGAAAGCCTACTATAGTATTGAAGATTATTTATGTGACAAATTTTATATCTGACATTTTCATTTCCTATTAATTATTATTTTTAAAAGTGTGTAGTAGTATTTACTCTTTGACATTTTATTTTTTAGCGTATTATACTGATTTATTTGTTTTAATTTACTTAGTAATATAAAAGTTGCATGCTGTAAAGCTGAATATGGCTGATCTATATAAATTTAAATTGACATGATTTAACTTGTACCCATTTTCGCAATAAATGAATTATGAATAAAAAATATGGTTTTGTAACAAGGATCATACAAAAGAGCGGTAGGAATCAAGCCGTAAGTTTGTTGGCTGTTCATCTAGGCTTTGGTCGCGTGGAACTGGCACCTAGAGTCACCTAGCTTTAAGACGTTTCAAAGTGATCCTTGTGATTTTATTTAATACCTTTTGACTATGACTTTGACTTTGAATTTTTTGCACTGCGACATTGTGGCAGACGGCGCGGCGCAGACAATTTGTGTTTATACTTAACAAGCTGGTGCCCGCGACTTCGTCTGCGCAGGATTAGTCACACAATACCTTTATAAATTGTAGCCTATGTGTCATTCTGTGTATAAGCTATATTATGCTTGAGTGGTGCTTTATCTCTGGGCTTCCGCTTATCACTACTTTTTGGGACACCCTGTATATGATTATGGTATAGTAGCATACCCCATGATAGCGCTGGTCTTCTGTGCGTCAGAAAGTGTCGATTTTGGGATTGTATTGAGTTGCGTTCCTTTGGAACAGCTGAGCTACTATCTAAAGATAACTTAATTGATCCCAAGACGCTGGCTGCATTGCCGCGCTGAATGGCAAAGCTGATGCGCTGAGTCAGATACTTACCAGCCCTCGGGTCGCGCGACGCATCGACAAGACATTTGTGAGTACACTCACCAGTTCACAGTTTTTTTTTAATTCAAATTGAAAGTAAAGCTATTTTCTTAGCTATCTTTACTTTCTTTAGGAACACGATTCAATTCAATTCGTTTATTCAATTACAATTCTCTTACAAATTGTGTCTCAATCTTAACCTAACATGCAACAAAATAAATTAAACAATTTAATTAACATAATAATAACGAACCTTTCTCGTTAGCGTCAAAGGTTTTCTGGATGAAAACTCTTGTTAAAGTTAAACTATGTATTCTATTGTGTGCAAGTGTGTAGTCAGAGGTAAGCCCAAATATTCCAAATGACACAATCCACATTTGGCAATTGGTATTCCATAGATTGCAAGCCCATCGCCGCTGCTAGAATACTACTGGTTTCCTCACGATGTTTTCCATCACCGATTGAGAGAATATTGACCTAAACGTTTTAGAAAAAGCGTGTGGTGCTGTACAGAGTGCTGTGATGATTATGAAAACGCAGTGCGGGTTTAAGCAAAGAAAAAGAAAAGGCAATGAAACTCAACGATTACACCTTGTATACTATAACATTTCTAACTATATTTCAGTAATTTAGTATAGTTACTTCCATTTTAGATAAAAATACACGACAATATTAATTGTGATAGCGTAACAGCCCTCTCTCTCTCGGGTAGTAGCTCTGCCTTCTGCGACGTAGAAGGACGAGGACGTGGGTTCGATCCCCACCGAGAACAAACATTTGTGTGATGAACATAGTTTCTCAAAATATTATTGATTATTCTCGAAGAAAAAAAATATGAATTGTTGTCATTAAACAAAAATCTATTTTAGAAATATATTCATTGTTAATCTGGAATTTATATGTGTTTGTATGTTGGTAGGTATAAAGTAATTAAATGTATTTGTGGGTATTGGAAACTTTTGTTTCTAATATCTTAATAATTTTACAAATTTGTTGCCATTATCTTATAGTACGAAACTCAAAGAGATGTTTTTAACAGTTATTCAATGAAATATATCAAAAACTTGACTCTCAAAGCATTGGGGTTACCTAAAAGTGCCAGGAAAAAGCTGAGTTTCATCGCCGAAAAACACCAAAAGACCCGAATTTTCAAATCTCACCCGGAAAACTAGGCCTTTGCGGCTCAACTGGAGCATAATCATCACTGACTCCATGTGTGTTTGACTGTGTGTCGCTGTAAGGTTTCCCGTTGTAAGGTTTTTCATTGTAAGGTTTATCGTTGTAAGGTTTTTCATTGTAAGGTTTATCGTTGTAAGGTTTCTCGCTGTAAGGTTTTTCGTTGTAAGTCGGCTTCACGTGGTAATAGTTCTGGTCCCACGCGTGGGATTCCGTGGGCCGGTGTGGATCGGTGTAGATAACCACCGGTGCCTCGAACTGGTTTGTGTTGTAGTCGTACTCATGCGGGAACGTACCGATTAATTCGATTAAATCACCTGTGTAAATGTTGTGTGTTAGTGACCTTGTTAGTACTTATTGTTAGGGTCAAAATGTCTGATTAAACACGCACAAGCAAGTTACAAGAAGACAAATCCTTAAAACCCTAGGTTTCTAAGATAGATATGATTTTTTAGATTTTTTTTGGTGATAGTGATAGAAAACCTCATGGTCTGAAGGTTTTCAGATAAGAGCTGTTTTCACTATGCTCTGTTAGATGAAAGGATTAAAGGGTCGTTATATATGTCAGAATGTACGCGTTGCACATCTAAGGTTAGATTTAACGGCCTGTTATTCCTTGATTAGTAACTAACAGAGCATGGTGAAACCAGCTCTTAGTCTTCTTACAACTTGTATGAACACACACGGCACACCAATAAGGTTTGACACTGTAAGGTTCCTGTAAGGGTTTCCATTGTAAGGTAGGTAAAGGTTCATTCAAATAAGTAGATAATTTTACACTTGATACGAGGATAGAATCACGCATGTTTTCCATTGGAAATTAGACGTGGAGACTTAAAAACTAAAAAAAAATATCACAATGGGTGCTAGCTAACAGAGATCTACAACATAGTTAGATTACATGCTAGATAAAATGTGCCGACCCACACTAGGATATGGGCAGAAAGACAATGATGATGCAATATAAAATATAAATAAATATTGGTGGACTTTCCACACAGCACTATCTAGCCCCAAACTAAGCCAAAGCTTGTAATTATGGGAACCAGATAGCTGATATAATACATATATACTTTTTTTTGTAAATACATACTTATACTAGTAGTTCGCCCCGAACTGAGATCTCGTGATGCGACCCGATGAATGCACCAAACTTTGAGTACGTAGTAGTCAGAGGCAAGTCCAAACATTATCTTTGGACTTTTTTCTGACTACCGCTTCCTACTACTAACTTGGTATGGTTACCAAGTTTCAACTCTATTGGCCTATTTATTGAAGAGTTCCGTTGAACAGACCTTGGCTCCATCATCAGACCTGGTCGTCGTCACCATTTTATAAGAACTGAGTACCTCCTTAAATTATTTCAAGAAAAAAAAATAAGAAAAAGCAAAAGAACTGGCCGACCAGTAGAAAAACCTTGATGCCAACGAAACTCTTAGAGATGGGAGCTCTTGGATTGCTGGTTATCTTAATTTAACTTATATTATTTTATCTCAAAAACCGAGCGTCCCAAAAAAAAAGTAAAAATTGTTTTGGGATGTCCAAACAAAGCCCTTTCATATGACATGTAACTTGATTTTTTTATGTAACTTTTTTATTTTTGCCCCCTCAAAAAACCCCATATCTCAAAAACCCTTCATCTGATTTTACTCATATACTTACCAGTAAATTTCTCAAGTACAAGCTATCGACATATCAAATTTCATGCAGATCGGATCAACGGTTCTAAAGTTATCGCCAGACAAACATACATACATACATACATACATACATAAAATGCCAAATCGCCCAAGTTGAAACTAAGATCTTCGTTCGCTTCGCTCACTCGATCAAATATATAATAACACTCAGACAGAGAACAAACATCTATGTTCATCACATAAATGTTTGTTCTCGATGGGGATCGAACCCACGGCCTACGGCGCAGTAGGCAGAGCTACTACCAACTGAGCTGCGAAGGCTGTCAATATGACTACTGTATGTTATTGAATATGACTGCTACATAAACTATGGTTTACCTATTGTGTAAGTTTGGCATTGTAAGGTTTTTCGTTGTAAGATTTAGTAATTTTTATGAAACATTACATCTAATTAAATAAATATTAGTAGACCTTAAGCTCATCACTATTTAGACCCAAACTAAGCAAAGCTTGTACAATGAACTAAGGAAACTTATAATATAATCTATTTTTGGTACCAACTGTAAGTATTTGCATAAGAAATGTATATATTATTTCAGGTATCGGGTGTCCGAACAAACTTTACTTAGTTTGGGGCTAGATAGTGTTGGAATGTGTGGACATTCCAACACTATCTAGCCCCAAACTAAGTATTTTAAAGTAATATTTTTTTTATTTAGGAAATTATATTATACACAAGCTGGTGCCCGCGACTTCGTCTGCGCAGGATTAGTCACACAATATCTTTATAAATTGTAGCCGATGTGTTATTCTGATGTATAAGCTATATTATTGTAAAGTTTCATTAAAATCCATTCAGTAGTCTTTACGTGAAAGAGTAACAAACATCCATCCATCCATACTTACAAACTTTCGCGTTTATAATATTAGTAGGATAGGTACATAGTAAATCACGATAAGAAATGAGTTTATTAGAGGCAGTGTGTAAGTGGCGCCAGTGACTCAAAAGATGAGGAGTTATAAGTGAGCGTGGTATGGGCATGATAAGCGAAGGGAAGAATGCCATGTAACGAGAAGAATGCTAGGGATGAATGTGGATGGATATAGTAGAGGTAGGCCAAAGAAAAGATGGATGGATTGTGTGAGATGACATGAGTAAGAAAGGAGTGACTGCTGAGATGACGGCTGATAGAGGAGAGTGGAGGGAAAAAACCTGTTGTGCCGACCCCACATGAAGTGGGATAAAGGCAGGAAAATGATAACATACATAGTAAATCACGCCTGTTAGCCACGCCATAAGGGTAGGCAGAGACCACGGATTTCCATAATAAATTATTCTTTAAGTAGGCGGTTGTACATTGACTGCACACATAAGTTACATTATGTATCCTTCACGTAAGAACTTACACACAAACACATAACTTCTCAACTTACGCAGTTGGTTAATATTCATGAGTTTCAACTGCATTTTAATGATATCCGGTGATTTCCTGCGAAAAATGTGTAAATTAAAACGATCTATTCCTCTCTAATACCAATGGTATTTCGTCTTGAACAGAAAATGGATGACACTCAATAAATTCAAACAATAGGTATAAACTTACCAACCTCTCTAAAATAAAAAAAATCATCACTTGTCAATAAGACTCAGTCCGAAGGAATGGCGCTAAGAACCGGGACACAGTTAATTTAGTCCGGCTCTTGTCGCTTCTTAAATAAATTTGCGCAGGTATCGACACTTCCTACCTCACAATTTGTAACCTAACTGTAAGCACTCTTAATTTCTAGCCCTCATTTGACACTATTTAACATTTATACTTGAGAAATTTACTGGTAAGTATATGAGTAAAATCGGATTAAGGGTTTTTGAGATATGGGGTTTTTTAAGAGGGCAAAAATAAAAAAAGTTACATGTCATATGAAAGGGCCTTATTTGGACATTCCAAAACAATTTTTAATTTTTTTCTAAGACGCTCGGTTTTGGAGATAAAACAAAAAAAGCTAAATTAAGATAACCAGCGATCCAAGAGCTCCCATCTCTAAGAGTTTCGTTGACATCAAGGTTTTTCTACTGGTCGGCCAGTTCCTTTGCTTTTTCTTATTTTTTTTTCTTGAAATAAATTAAGGAGGTACTCAGTTCTCATAAAATGGTGACGACGACCAGGTCTGATGATGGAGCCAAGGTCTGTTAACTCTTCAATAAATAGGCCAAGAGTTGAAACTTGGTTACCATACCAAGTTAGTAGGCGGTAGTCAGAAAAAAGTCCAAAGAAAATAGTCGGACTTGCCTCTGACTACTACCTACTCAAAGTTTTGATGCGTTCATCGGGTCGCGTCACGAGATCTCAGTTCGGGGCGAACTACTAGTATCCCTTAGTTTTATATAGACTCAATAGTGCTAGAATAAGGTTAAGTGTCTGATTACCTACTCCTTTATTTTTTGTCAATAAACATTTTTTGATTAGAGGCAGTTTGAAAGTGGCGCCAGTGACTGAGAAAATGAGAAGCAATAGATTAGCGTGGTATGGGCATGTCATGCGAAGGGAAGAATGTCATGTAACGAAAAGAGTGTTAGTTATGAATGTGGATGGATATAGGAGTAGAGGAAGGCCAAAGAAAAGATGGATGGATTGTGTGAAGGATGACATGGGTAAGAAAGGAGTGACGACTGAGATGACGGATGATACCCTCTATCATCCGTCATCTCGTCGTCAAGTGGAGAGAAAAGACCTGTTGTACCGACCCCACATGAAGTGGGATAAGGGCAGGAAGATGATGAAACATTTTTTGATTAGTTTTTGGTATTAGATAGGAATAGATCGTTAAAACTCATTTTTCGACTCGTTTGGAAGTCAAAAAATGTGTAAGTTCTACTCAAACATTTTTCGCAGGTTGGAGTTCGAGATCGAAGTTATGTCAGCAACTAGACTGTTTTTATATATCTAACTGATGGTCTATTACATGTGTCAAGTGCTCGAAAGGAGCCTCTTGAGGCGCACTTAAAATCCTTTCACCACACCGTTTCAAAAGAAACTAGTGACTCGACAAGAGATGGATATAAATATAAGTGTAAGTAATCTACATAATGTAAATACCCGGACACATAACAGACAGTAACATAATTACATATTACATCGACTTATAGTACGCAACTATTGTCTTACCGCTTCAATGGCTATACTTTCACTCGTTCTCTCTTGGCCGTTATTTTAAGGTCCAGTACCTCTATTTTACTACCTGGGGTAGCTGAGGACTGGCTGACGCAAGGTGTTTGGTTCGGTTCGTTCGGTTCTCGCAGTGAGACAAATAAATAACGGCTTTACTAGAAATCTATCGAAATATGATAAACAAGCTGGTGCCCGCGACTTCGTCTGCGCAGGATTAGTCACACAATATCTTTATAAATTGTAGCCTATGTGTTATTCTGATGTATAAGCTATATTATTGTTAAGTTTCATTAAAATCCATTCAGTAGTTTTTACGTGAAAGAATAATAAACATCCATCCATACTTACAAACTTTCGCGTTTATAATATTAGTAGGATATACCTATCTAGATTTTAACTTTTCGACCTATTCTTTTAAGAGTAGTAGTGCTCTTTGTGTGTGGCTCGTCCGGGGAAGTACTACCACCACGCCTTTTTCTGCCGCCAAGCAGCAACGCTGTGTTTCGGTTTGAAGAGTGTGGTTGCCGGTGTAATTACAGGCACATGAGGCTTAACATCTGTATGCCTTAATTCTACTATTTTTTTAGGACTTAATATTGATGCAAAATTGCAGTGGGGTCCACACATCAAATCACTTGCTGGTAGACTGAGTTCGGCTGCATACGCAGTTCGCACAATAAGATGGCTTACAGATGAAGCTACAGCTAGACTAGTATATTTTAGCTACTTCCATAGTGTAATGTTATTTTGCTCTGGGGGAAAGCTGCTGATATACAAAGTATATTTGTACTTCAAAAACGGGCGGTACGTGCCATTTATAAAATGAAACCACGTGACTCATTAAGGGAGCGATTTAAAGAAATTAATATTCTCACAGTCATTTCACAGTATATTTATGAAAATCTATTATACACTCATAAACACATAGATAGCTTTAAGAAAAAGAGTGATGCACATAACGTTAACACTAGAAATAAAAACAAATTATGTATACCTAAACTTCGACTTCAAAAGGTAAATGGCTCGTTTATGGGGAACGGTATTCGCTTCTATAATAAACTTCCAGAAAGTGCCACTGGGCTTCCTATTAGAAAATTTAAAGTGTACATTAAGAATAATCTAATAAGGAAAGCTTATTGATCGAGTGAGCGAAGCGAACGAAGATTTAGTTTCAACTTGGGCGATTTGGCATTTTATGTATGTATATATGTATGTATGTATGTATGTATGTATGTATGTATGTTTGTCTGGCCATAACTTTCGAACCGTTGATCCGATCTGCATGAAATTTGATAAGACGACAGCTTGTACTTGAGAAATTTACTGGTAAGTATATGAGTAAAATCGGATGAAGGGTTTTTAAGATATAGGGTTTTTTAAGGGGGCAAAAATAAAAAAAGTGACTTAAAAAAATCAAGTTACATGTCATACGAAAGGGCTTTGTTTGGACATTCCAAAACAATTTTTACTTTTTTTCTGAGACGCTCGGTTTTTGAGATACAACAAAAAAGTTAAATTAAGATAACCAGCGACCCAAGAGCTCCCATCTCTAAGAGTTTCGTTGGCATCAAGGTTTTTCTACTGGTCGGCCAGTTACTTTGCTTTATCTTATTTTTTTTTCTTGAAATAAATTAAGGAGGTACTCAGTTCTCATAAAATGGTGACAACGACCAGGTCTGATGATGGAGCCAAGGTCTGTTCAACGGAACTCTTCAATAAATAGGCCAATAGAGTTGAAACTTGGTTACCGTACCAAGTTAGTAGGCGGTAGTCAGAAAAAAGTTCAAACATAATGTTTGGACTTGCCTTTGGCTACCACCTACTCAAAGTTTTGGTGCGTTCGTCGGGTCGCATCACGAGATCTCAGTTCGGGGCGAACTACTAGTTATACTTTAGATAGCTATATTGTTGATAAAAATGCGTGGCCCGATGTCCCGGTCGCTCTCCCCATCGGCAGCTAACATGTCTGCAATGTCTGTACTGTACCTACTATTGTGTGTTTTTTTTTATTTTTCTCTGATTTAATAGATTGTATTTATGCATTAGGTATTATTAGTTTGAGGCGTAGCGTGTGCTGTCTTATAAATTTGATTATGTTTACCTTTTTCTGTATGCCTACGCCTCACTAAACTTCAATAATATATTATATTATTACATTGTAAAAGGATCATACAAAAGAACGGTAGGAACCAAGCCGTAAGTTTGTTGCCTGTTCTTCTAGGCTTTGGTCGCGTGGAACTGGCACCTAGAGTCACCTAGCTTTAAGACGTTTCAAAGTGATCCTTGTGATTTTATTGAATAAATACATTTTGACTTTTGACTTTGACTTTGACTTAAGTTGATGGACGCAGGGCAGTGCATCGTAGGGCACGTTCCTATCGTGCGTGACTTCCGAGGAAATGCTTTGTAATAATACATGCTATATTTAATATTTGTTTCCCATTGCTTGTTAGGTCAATTTACCACTTAGTATTAATTTATTCGTTTTTTTTATACAACTAGCTGATGGAACAAGCAGATGGCACACATGATGTTAAGTGGTAACCATCACCTATAACAAAGCATTGTCACGCACGATAGGAACGTGCCCCACGATGCAATGCCCTGCGTCCATCAACTTGAGGCATACAGATGTTAAGCCTCATCTTAATTTCCCGACCAAAAGCAAAATAAAAAAAACCTCGACTGGCCAAGAGCGTGAAAGTGTGAATAACTTATTACGACACATCTGAGTGATACAGTCGCGGAAACAACCATACGGTACTTACAGTGCGCACGCGCAATCAGTGCATGAACTTGTAGAATGGATGCGAGAAATGAATGATCTACATAAGACAATCTAAAGTGGATTGCAATTATATATCTTTTTTCAATAGATAAACTACAATCTCCAATCCTTTGACTACAATCTCTACCAACAAGAGTAGAAGAGCTCTTTGTGTGTGGCTCGTCCGGGGAAGTACTACCACCATGCCTATTTCTGCCGCCAAGCAGCAACGCTGTGTTTCCGTTTGAAGAGTGTGGTTGCCGGTGTAATTACAGGCACATGAGGCTTAACATCTGTATGTATCAAGTTGATGGACGCAGGGCAGTGCATCGTAGGGCATGTTCATTCGTGCGTGGTTTGCGAGGCAATGATTTGTAAAGTTATGGTTACCACTTAACATCAGATGGGCCATCTGCTAATTCCATTTTTAGGAAGTAACGTCAATCCTAAGGAAGGCTAGGTTAAAATATTTAGTGCCATTTAAGTACGGTCGTAATGTTATTGTCACCATTTTACATGCTTCTAAATGGGGTCACCCAAAACGCATTTGAGTACAAATTCTTCAGGTGATTTTGCAATGGTTTTTGGCACGCAGCTCACAAGGCTGGCCTTTTCGTGACATTGTGTTGAATTTCAACACCATTTGCTGGTCGTAACGCACTCTCTCTCATACATGATATTACGTTCTAAACATAGTGATGACAGCACTCATAGCTCTGTAGGTAGCTCTGCCCCCTAGTATCAGTAGTCCGATGAATTAGTCCTATGATAGGACTGATGAGACTTTTTAGTCTCATCAGTCCGACAATAATAATAATAATAAATAATTAAGAACTTTATTGAGGACAGAATAGAAAAGGTTATAAACGTAAAAGTTCATTGGGTTTGTCCTACAATCGCAAGTAGCGATCTCTTCCAGACAACCGTTATTTTAATCAAAACTTAGGAGTAATGTTTTGCATCATTGACTACGAAGTTGAGCTGATTTGGTATCCACAGTCCCCCGAACTAGTTAGAAAACTGTGTTTCAGGAGACGTTTTCTCCCTTAAATCGTCCCAAGCATCGCCGACGCGAGACAAAATCTAGTACATGGATTCGGATTTAGGGCGTGTTTATAAACATGCAATTCAATCGGTAGATAGCCTGTTTGTTTTGTTCATTTCTTTTTTTGGGAAAGTCGAAATGTGTAAATATCGGACTAAAAGGCTCAGTAGTACGTGTGTATTGATCAGCATCTTCGGACTGATTAGAATAAAAAGTCTCATTAGTCCTATCATAGGACTAATGAGACTTTATTGTATTATTTCAGTTATGTAGTTCAAATATTACAAGTTTTGCTTAGTTTGGGGCTAGACAGCGCTGTTTTAATTTTCGCCAATATGCATGCATTGTATAGAACATGAATCGGTTAAGAATTCTCAGAAACGAATCCTATAGATAGGTAAACAGGATATATTTAACAATTACCACAAAAAAACATGAGTCATTCAATTTAATAAAAAATATTTCAATATTGACGTTTTTAAAAATTTTAGTGACTACCCTCAGCCTCAGCATTAGGGGTCAAAATATTTAATGGCTTTTTGGACATAATTTCCCTACCCCGAACATACAGAACTAGCTAAGATCGCAGGTAGAGGAGTCTTCTCTAATGATAAATGATGATAATCCACCCCTATTCAGGGCAACACTTACTAGCGTTTTTATAGTATGTTTATGTTATATGTTTTATGTTTTTTTTATGTTTTCCCCAAAGATACAGAATCAGCTAAGATTGCATGTAACAAAATCTACCCTAAAGATTGACAAATCGACCCCTTAAGTACTTACTCGCGTTCTGTACCACCGGCGCTGCCTCGACTGGCCGCTCTGTGGTCTCCCTATCCACGCAGCACGCCCAGATCATCCCTCCGGAGCAGAGGTCCATGGGCTTCCCTCCTCCGATGACGCAGGATATGCTCAGGCCGCAAGGGTAGCGCGCGCCGCGAAAACGGCATGTTTGGGGTATCACTGGAAAGAGGGGAAATAGACATTAGGACTAAATTAATTCATAAAGATAAAGATATTTATTGTTTATAGAAAACAAGGTACAATTTATTTGTTTCACGTCCAGCCTGACGGCATATAAACATTCGTAAAATTATCATTCTATACAACCATCGACTTGAAAATGAATGAACGAAAATACTGACTGACTGAAATTCTGACTGACTGAAATACTGTTATTATATACCTTACTAGAAGCTTCTCGCGGCTTCGCACGCGTTAAAGTGGTGAGCCGTGATTGAGCCACAAACATCCAAACATCGTAACTTTTGCATTGATTTGTATATTAGTAGGGTAGGATTTTAAATACCTACATGTACTCCAAGTTTCAAGTTTGTAGGTTCAAGGAATACTATTTTTCATACAATCGTTTTCAACCCTTTTTACACCCTTAGGGGTTCAATTTCCAAAAATCCCTTCTTATTACACCTCTACGCCATAAGACCTATGTACTCCTCAAATTTCAAGTCTCTAGGACCAGCGGTTTAGGCTGTGTATTAGAGATTTGATTTAGTAACTATTTTTATTATTATATCGAGACATTTCATATTATCAATTGCTATTCAAGTGACTTACTATCTGCTTAATGTATTCTCTTATTTTATGCTATTGTATCAGTTGAGCTTACCTATTATTGTACCCATAGTAGTATGAATTGTATCTACATCATTTGCAGCGCCCTACAGGGTACGTGTACTCGCCTAACAGTTACCTTAGTCCTAAGCTATTTATCTGATGTATAGGTATGTACATGTTGGCAATAAATAAATCTAAATCTACTTTATTTCATATAGGATTCAAAGAAAACAGCAGCAGGAACACTTAAAAATAGAAAACTCTTCCAGAAAACCTTCGGAAAGAGAATTGTATAAATATGGAAAATGTGGCATTGTATTGTAGCAGGTGTATTAGAAAACTACGTATACACTAAATTGGTACATACAAATAAATAAATATATAAATAAATAAATATGATTGGACTTTCCACACAGCACTATCTAGCCCCAAACTAAGCCAAAGCTTGTAATATGAGAACCAGATAGCTGATATAATACATAAATACTTTTTTTTGTATATACCTCTTACATACTTATACTAGTAGTTCGCCCTGAACTGAGATCTCGTGATGCGACCAGACGAACGCATCAAAACTTTGAGTACATAGTAGTCAGAGGCACACGAACACACAGCCTACGGCGCAAAAGGCAGAGCTACTACCGAGTGAGCTATGAAGGCTGTAAAAATAATGTATTAATAATAATAAATTATGGCATTTCAACTAAACTAGATGTACTACAGACGCGGCTGTGGTTTATCAAGTTTAGTTGAAACATAGGCTACGGAAACCGCTTACCATCAGGTGAGGCGTACGTTTGTTTGCTTAGTTAGTAGTAAAAAGAATGGGATTCGTCCGTATAAGATTTTAATGCGCTACATAGTTGAAGAGCGAGCGCGTTGAACTCTTTTGTATGAAAAATCAAACATCGTAAACTTGGTATCACATAGACTTTATAGTATTTTTTTGAATTCAACTATTTGATGGAACAAGCAGATGGCCCACCTGATGTTAAGTGGTAACCATCACCTATAACAAAGCATTGCCTCGTAAGTCACCCACAATAGGAACATGCCCTACGATGCAGTGCCCTATGTCCATCAACTAAAATGGACAACAGAAATCAAATCCCAAAAAACCGACTTATATCAAGTTGATCTTCTATAGTTTTCAATGCCATTGGTCTCATAACCGACATGACATCGATATTTAGTGGCTCAGCGCACGCAACACTAAGCCAGTGTGGAATGCCTGCATTTCATTGTCTAGTTCACTTTTACGGGTGACGCGCGATGCGATTGAGCAAAGCGAGCGTTAATTGATCGAGTGAGCGAAGCGAACGAAGATCTTAGTTTCAACTTGGGCGATTTGGCATTTTATGTATGTATATATGTTTGTATGTATGTTTGTCTGGCCATAACTCTCGAACCGTTGATCCGATCTGCATGAAATTTGATAAGTCGATAGCTTGTACTTGAGAAATTTACTGGTAAGTATATGAGTAAAATCAGATGAAGGGTTATTAGGACGAGCTCTTCACAAAGAGCTCTACTACTCTTAAGATTTCGAAAAGATTTTAAAATATACCAAAAGTAATTAGAGTAAGAGTAGTAGAGCTCTTTGTGTGTGGCTCGTCCGGGGAAGTACTACCACCACGCCTTTTTCTGCCGCCAAGCAGCAACGCTGTGTTTCGGTTCACTAGTTTCTTTCGAAACAGTGTGGTGAAAGGATTTTAAGTGCGCCTCAAGAGGCTCCTTTCGAGCACTTGACACACGATATAGAACTTTTTAGGTTCTACGACGACGGGCCGGTTTCCTCACGATGTTTTCCATTAACGTTTGAGAGTACTGGCATTGTGCACATAATTTTTTGAACAGAAAAACTCATTGTTGCACGACCAGTTACCCACGACCTTTGGATCGGAAGGCTACCACTAAACCACTAAATAATTGAAATAATTGTCTTATATGTCATTAGTTATTAAATAAAAATTAATTGAAATTAACAGACGCAGTAAAAATGATACGATCCCTTAAATGTAAATGGGCAGGACATGTATGTAGGATGGTTGACAGTAGATGGACGAAAAGAGTACCAGAGTGGATACCAAGAAACGAAAAAAGAGGTAGAGGTCGACCAGAGAAAAGATGGGAAGACGTATTCACTGAGAAAGCGGGGACAAACTGGATGTCAAAGGCTAGAAACAGAGCACTGTGGGGGAGGCCTACGCCAAGGAGGCGACTACTACTACAGAGAAATGTTAGAAATAAGTTTATTTTTAGAATTTTTAGATATTAGAATATTTAGTTTTAAGAAAAGACTGTATTGAATAAGCGTGTAAATTTAGTAGTAGGAATAAAGGCTAATTTTATTTTTATTTTATTTATTTATTTTATGTCATTAGTTGGTAGGATTCAAGCAGGAAATGCATATTTTTTTATGTTATCTTTCCCGAATCGATGGCAATCCATCTAAAAATCGAGTACTGGCATTTTTTTTAAGAATACCCAGATATCTCACCTTCAATCTACTAATCTTATTTCGTGTTAACACTCGTATTAACAAGTAACCAGTAAAGTGAAGTGTTATTCAACTTTCGATCTCAGTTCGATGATCTTAGGGTTGTCACTGAAACGTAGAAATCGTAAGGCCTTGTCTATTACTACTATTATTTTTTGTTTAGTCGTCTGCTTTACTGTTTTTTTGTTTATCTAAATTTAACCTATCTTTGCGAAGGTTGCATAGCATAAAAGAGGATACTACCATGTTTATAACTGAAGAATGAAGCGACAAATTATAATTGGCCTTCAGATAACATAATCTTTTTTTTTAAGATTTAGTTAATTATTTTTCATACAATATTCTGTACCTAGCTGTAAATTAAAAAAAAATCCATAATAAAATAAAAATAAACTAAATTACCATTTTAGCAGATAGAATGGAACCCTTTGGACTCAAAATCAAAATCAAAACTGTCTTTATTCAGTACAATCACAAGGATCACTTTGAAACGTCTTATATACTAGGTGAATCTACCGCCAAAGCGTTCCAAAGTCGCGAGGAACGCGACTTTGGAACGCTTCGAAGCTAATAAATAAATATAAATATTGGTGGACTTTCCACACAGCACTATCTAGCCCCAAACTAAGCCAAAGCTTGTGATATGGGAACCATACCGCTGATATAATACATATATACTTTTTTGTAAATACATACCTACTTATAATAAAATATAACACCCAGACAGAGAACAAACATCTATGTTCATCACACAAATGTTTGTTCTCGGTGGGGATCGAACCCACGGCCTACGGCGCAGAAGGCAGAGCTACTACCAACTGAGCTGTGAAAGCTATAAAAAAATATGATATTGTCTCGAGTTAAGAGTATTTTTAAATTCAAATACGCTTTAAAAGAAACGCGTGTCTAATCGACTTAATCGATTCTAATCATTGCTAAACCTGTTGATCAATTTATTATTCGAAGGGCTTTTGTAACGGATATGAAAGGGCTTGGAGCTCGCTTGAAGGTCTCCAAAAGGAGCGTCTTCAAGGTATTTAGAAAGGAGCGTCTTCGAGCTGTTTAGAAAGAACTAGTGACACGACAAGAAGAAGAAGAAGTCATGACTTAAGTACTGATATTACTAAGAAATATTGAACGCGCCTTCCTAAGAAAATGCCATTAGAAGTCTGAATCTGAATGTAATTTTTGGTTCAAAAAACTTAAGAGTAGTAGAGCTCTGGGCTCGTCCGGGGAAGTACTACCACCATGTATATTTCTGCCGGCAAGCAGCGTTGCGTGTTCCGGTTTGAAGGCTACTCTTGCTCCATATGAGGAAAGACCGAGTCCGGTCAAGACCACACTGAAGCTTCAATATTGTATTATATTAAATTGTACCAAGGATCATACAAAACAACGGTAGGAACCAAGCCGTTTGTTGGCTGTTCTTCAAGACTTTGGTCGCTTTGGAACTGGCACCCAGAGTCACATAGTTTTAAGACGTTTCAAAGTGGTCCTTGTTATTTTATTGAATACCTTTTGACTTTGACTTTGGGTAAATCAGTGAGGTAACCCTAAGCATCATGATTCCTCGTGCGGAGATCTTCATGATTTATGCAGCTAATTACAAATGTGCTTCGTGTTAACTACATAATTTATCGTCTATTTGTTTGCGTCTATTATTTACGTTTATAAAGGAGGCGATGAGGCATGAATGTTTTTTTATGACAAAAAAGTGGAATATGCAGATGGTAGATTTGGCATGAATGTTTTTTTAAGAAAAAAAAGTGGTGGAATATGCCGATGGTACATTTGGCATGATTTTTTTTAAGAAAAAAAAAAGTTGTGGAATATGCAGATAGTACATTTAACATGAATGTTTTTTAAGAAAAAAAAAGTGGTGGAATATCAAATGGTCCATTTCGCATGAATGTATTTTTAAGAAAACAAAAGTGGTGGAATATGCAGATGGTTCATTTGGCATGAAATTTTTTAAGAAAAAAAAGTTGTGGAATATGTAGATGGTCCATTTGGGAGGCAAAGAAGTTACGCAATAGTGTTTGTAGTTGCAAGAACGAATTCTTTTATTGTTTTTGTAGAACATTTAGATACCAGTCATTTAGTTATGGGACTAGAAATATACTCGACCACATCTGTAGAGATATTCCCCCTACCTTGATAAATATGTTGTTTTGTTATGGGCTTTTATTTCAGTATTCAGTATATTTATTGCATTATTATGTATGTACTAGCTGGTGCCCGCGACTTCGTCTGCGCAGATGGTAGATTTTTTCCTACTTACTTGACACTTATCGTTATATTTTGGACAATTCACACAATATCTTTATAAATTGTAGCCTATGTGTTATTCTGATGTTTAAGTTATATTATTGTAAAGTTTAATTAAAATCCATTCAGTAGTTTTTACGTGAAAGAGTTACGAACATCCATCCATCCATCCATACTTACAAACTTTCGCGTTTATAATATTAGTAGGATGTAGATTTAACATTGTAAGGACTAATGGCTAAGTATTTTGTGATTCAATAAATAATGTACCCAGTAAGGGTGTTGCAATAGAGAGAAGCGGACCGATAGAAAAAAAAAAAATATTTAAATAGGTACATGCATCGTTAACATTCTTTACCTACCTAGTCAAATTGTAAATTAATTATTCTATTTTTATTTTAGGTTTAGTTTAGGAATAAAGGTTCTCGAATGGCGACCACGAACAGGAAAACGAAGCGTGGGACGCCCTCCTACCCGATGGACTGACGACATTGTTAGGATCGCGGGAAGTCGGTGGATGGAGAGGGCTCGGAATCGTTCTTCCTGGAAATGTATAGGGGAGGCCTATGTCCAGCGGTGGACTTCTTTGGGCTGATGATGATGATAATAGGTTTATTTTTGTAAATGAAATACTATATTTTTATAAGGAATTAATAGACTTCTTTGGGCTGATGATGATGATGATGATGATAGTAGGTTTATTTTTGTAAATGATACTTATATATTTTTTATAAGAAATGCACTACGTTAAAGTCATGTCTACCGGAGACGTGCCCTATGTCTCACTGCAATGCGACCACCGTTCTGTGTCCTTATGGTGTTAAATGTCATCTATTAGTAGGTACATGTAATATCATCGGCCGACACTCATACAGCCCCAAACCAAGCATTATTTAGCCCCAAACCAAGCACAGCTACGCTAACGGCCGGATTCTGAAAGCCCGATCAAAACTAATCGGCTGTCAAGTCACTTGCTATCTCTATCTAATTCGATGTAATAGCTGAAATGGTGAGTGACTTGACATCCGATTAGTTTTGATGAGCTTTCAGAAACCAGCCGTTAGTATGGAATATTTTTAACAGAAGGTCAGTTAAATAATAACAGGAAATTCTCCAAATTCACTAATCAATATACGTTTATAATTAATTTAATTATAATAAATAATTGAATAATAATAATTAAAATAAGTAATTTTTGCGCAATTCAAACTTCATGTTAAATTACAGGCACATGAGGCCAAACATCTGTATGCCTCAAGTTGATGAACACAGGGTAGTGCATCGTAGAGCATGTTCATATCGTGCATAACTTGAAAGGTGCTTTGGTATCAACCCGATAAAAAGTAGCCTATAGATATTGTTTCAGGTTTGAACTATGTATATTTCAAGTTTTAAGAGTAGTAGAGCTCTTTGTGTGTGGCTCGTCCGGGGAAGTACTACCACCACGCCTTTTTCTGCCGCCAAGCAGCAACGCTGTGTTTCGGTTTGAAGAGTGTGGTTGCCGGTGTAATTACAGGCACATGAGGCTTAACATCTGTATGTCTCAAGTTGATAGACGCAGGGCAATGCATCATCAATGCATCGTAGGGCAAGTTCCTATCGTGCGTGACTTAACATCAGGTGGGCCATCTGCTTGTTTCATCAACTAGTTGTATAAAAAAAAAAACTTATTTATAATAATCAACTCAAAACATTTTTAAGAATTTTGAAGCTTGTTATGTAAGTTCAAAGGAATAAATCATGCAATGACGATTACTACATGTTCTTCAAAGCACAGAAGTGCCAATAGCAGGTAACTACTGACTCATAAAATGTCGGGAAAATAAATAAATACTCACTTTTCCCCAAAAGCTCCATTATAGAATCGTCTTCTTGCGATGTGCTGTACGAACTTTGATAAGAACCTTTTCTTCGGCCCAACGCGTCCAAGAGAAGGATATCCTTCTCCTGAGTGTTCGAGGGTCTACGTCTATCAGACGGCAAATCATCATCACTGACTTCCAAACCATCTTGTAATGTCAACACATCATTATTTTCAGAACACAGGCCGAAATTAAAAAAACAAATGAATACTGTCACTCGCAAAATCAAAACATTTCTTCTTCGAATTTTGAAATTGTTTGTGATTTTTCCCGCCGCTCCATTCCGTCTGTTCTCGTTGACGCTACACATTTCACTTTTTTCGTTCACTTGTCAGCACATTTTTTTTAATTTTTACTGTTCATTTTTGTTTTTTTTCTATTTTGGCGCGAGTTTGAATTGTCGGAAGTGAATGCGTCCGCACCGTTAGACGTTCCTTTTCACTTTGCTTGGCTGTTTACATTTTCTAAATGAATCTATGACTCACTAGTTAGGTAAGTACTTAATTGGGTATTACGGTAACAGCTGTATCTGCAAATAAATTAATAAAAACTGTGTTATGTATTTGGGCTAGAGAGAAAGTAAGTTCGCTTTTCAAATAGAGTATACGCTTGGTAAACACCTCATTACAGTAGACCTATACTACCTATTACTTTCTTTCTAAGAAATTGACATACTTTTCTTCCTATCTACATAAGTTTTTTTTTAAAGTACAAATATTTTTTAAAATTTCGTTAAATTAAAACTGACAATATTTAAATTATTAATTCAGTAAATAGGTAATAAACAGAACAGTATGTCTCAAAAGTAACCCTAAGTGTGCTTGACGAATATGAGAGAGTAAGTACATATAAATTAGGTCTGCGATAGTTTGTATGCGAGAACTATCATTTAATTTCACTGTTAAATGACATAGTATGGAATTTAGCCGTCAATTTCAGAATGACGTTAATTTTACTAAGTGCACTATATATTTTTACGATAAAACGTTTTGATATTTGTATATTTTATTTCATTGCATTAAATGATTTTGCGTCCGTTGTTTTAGGGTTTTACTTAAGATTTTGGTCGAAAAATTGTTTAAGTATAGTTATTTAAAGGTATTTTTACAAACGCACATATAAAATAAAACATCTACGAATTCATTATCGAACCCACAGCCTACATGCAGAAGGCAGAGCTACTACCAACTGATCTGTGAAGGCCGTCGTAGGGAAACTAAGAATAGTTTACAACCTAGAATAGCTAGTTATGCTACTTTTTCGAAACCACTTGCAGCTTATTTACTTGCCGCCATATCCATAACTGAGAATTTCAAAGACAGGATGTATAACTCAACCAGCTGTTAATTTCCACTTATAAATTTAATTATATAACTTGTCTTGGCAGTTTATAAGGCTTATACACACTAAAGTATCAAGATCAAGCGGTCACACTTGAGTCGTAAGGCTGACTTTCGCTTCAGCTTTCCAAAACCTGGACACAAGCCGAATAACAGCCTTAGTTGTGGGCTGCTGTACCAATTCTGCGTCTTAAATTAACGTTTATAGAGCTCGAATTACTTTGATGTTCTCCGATGGAGTTTTGTACAAAACCTAGGGTTGATATGACGTAAGCGCTGATTACAAAACTGCTTTTTATTGTGAAGTGGTAGAGTGCAGTTTGGATTGTCATCTGAGTGGTCAGTAATTTGCTCAAATTGTCAGATCTGCTTTCTTTACTAATGACATCGGCTAAGGTTAATTTCTCGGTATAGAGGAAATGTTGCGTTCAATTTGTGACTGATTCGTTTTTGATTGCACTTCCGAGTTTTTTTGTATTGTTTTGTTAAAAGGAGGACGTTTACTTCTCACGACATTAAAGTTTATGACTGTGTCTATTCTGATATTGTTTAAAGAAATACAGGTTAGATTTGTTGATTAGTTATTTGAAATACATTTATTTGACCTATATTATCATGAAAATAGCCGACTGCCTATTTCTTCTAGCTTTTAGGTCTATTATTTCAGTAAAAATTTGCTGCATAAATATCTCATTTATGTATATTTATTTGTCTTTAGGTTGGTATTGAGCAATATCATTTGCATGATTCGAATTAGTAGGTACTACGAAAGACACTTTACTTTCTTTAATAATAAAACAGATAAAAAAGTTTAAAATACCACTGAGTTTATTAATTAAAAAGTAAGTGAAATTGAGAGTGAAACGGAACGTAACAGTTTGACACAATCTTTCCCGCCATTTTCACTTTCGTTTTCGACGTGCGCGGTGTTCCTAATTCAAATTCGGATCGCGCCGTAATTAAATGGCATTACAAAACGAAGTTATGTAAGATAATGATTCATCGATTTAAAACGAATTACTTAATTAATTAAACAGCGATTCGATACGTAATACAAAATGCACATTATTTATTTAGCAGTCACATAATCAACGCAAAAACTTAAATTACTCACATTTACCCTTATGCAAAATCTTAAGGGTAAAAGTGAGTGTTTTGACAGTTGACAGTTTGTTGAGCACTGTTTGACATCGTACGAAGTTAAGCTCTGATTTCACCATGCTGTGTTAGATTAACAAAGGATTAAAGGGCCGTTAAATATGTCAAAATGTACGCGTTTGACATCTAAGGTGAAATTTAACGGCCTGTTAATCCTTGATTAGTAACTAACAGAGCATGGTGAACTCAGCTCTAAGCTTATTAATGTCTTGTCATTTTTGGAACTGTATTTCATAATAAAACATAACTCATGTGTAACGCAACTTTGATCCTAAATAAATACCACAAGGAATATAAAATCAGTATCTCAACCTATTTACAGGTGCAGTTTATTTACTTATAAGTTGTTTATTTAATAATAACATTCAGTAGTTTTTTTCATCGGAACAGTCAACAAAACTTTATTTTATTTATTTATGTACGTATGTATGTTTTTTATAATGGTTTTTTATAGTGCACCCAAACCAACCATTTTATTTTAGGCTCCTCTCTATCCAAAGCTTCTGAAAGAGATTGCTTTTTAGCAATAAGACCGCCCATTGTACATATCTTTAGTTTTAATAATTTATTTCTATTTTGTTAGCTTGTAAGAAAAAAAATACAAAATTCTACCTACCTAGTCCCTCCGATCGGGCGTTTCGATGAGTGCTGTTCACTTGAACATACCACTTATGCAGGGCTTATCATCGAGACGGGTTATCAGTCGTTTTTTGTTGTACAATAAAGAATTTTCATTCATTCATTCATTCGCTCAAAGTGGACAGGTAAAAGTCTGCAATTAGCGGTGGTGTACAGGAGTGCGTGCAATAGCTTCTTTCAGCTCATCACTAAGTCTAACACTTCTTACATGATGTAAGATGAGATTAGAATTCGATACAAAGAAACGTTGGAATCGAAAAATTAAGGTCAATTCCAACAAAACATGTCACCGCACTCAAAACAAACAGATCGTAACAGACAACAGATAATTATGCATGCGCAAGAGCATCTTTTGTATTTCGTAAGGCGGCTGTTTTTAACAAAACTGAGTTTTGCAACTGTGAACCGGATGTGACGTGTGACAATGGAAGACGAGAATGAATGATGTTATGAAATGCTGAAATGTAGGATGTGTTTCAGAACGAAACACAGTTGCAAGATCAGTTGATTTTGGCACTTAACGGCCGGTTTCTGAAGCCCGATCAAAACTTATCGCATGTCAAGTCACTCGCCATTTCAGCTATAACATCGAATGAGATAGAGATAGCAAGTGACTTAACATGCGATTAGTTTTGATCAGGCTTTCAGAAACCGGCCGTAAGAGTTTTAGAGCTTAAGCTCTGATTTCATCATGCTGTGTTAGATTAACAAAGGATTAAAGGGCCGTTAAATATGTCAAAATGTACGCGTTTGACATACAAGGATAGATTTAACGGCCTGCTAATCCTTTATAAGTAACTAACAGAGCATGGTGAAATCAGCTCTAAGAGTTGTAGAGCTCTTTGTGAGGGGCTCGTCTGGAGAAGTACTACCACCATGCCTCGCTCACTCAGATATGTGGCAATGAAGACTAAGAAACTCGGCAGGCCAATGTGCGGTAAAAAATTTAAGCAAATTCATTTCTTTGAGATGGAGGAAAGAGCAGAACGACTCTGGCATTTTTTTAATATGCTACTCGCTGATGGAACAAACTGACCAACCCGATGTTAAGTAGGAACCATCACCAAAACAATACAAAACAAATCAATGCGTTGTATGCAAGACACGTACGTGGAACGTGCCCTGCATCCATCAACTTAAGCCATACACATGTGAAGCCTCATGTGAATGTAATTTCACCGGCAACCACACCATCCATACTGAAACACAGCAACGCTGCTTGGCAGCAGAAATAAGCATTGGTGCAAGCACGCATCCACCGTTGTGGGTATGCCCAGAACCCTAATAAACTTATAACACAGTGGTCGTCCCAAGGCTTTACCCATGTGGAACTATACTGTACAAAATGTTGGTCAGGGCGTTATGTATTTTACTAACATCTCCTTTGTAAGAGAGATATCAATCATGAAGTTCTCCGACTCGTACTTGGCCGATTTTCGGGTGACTGTGACCACAACCTTTTTTGAGCGCTGGATCCGCGCCTTCATTGGTGGGTATTTCCCCGGACGAGCCACGAACAAAGAGGTCGACTACTCGCAAATCATGTAACGATGAGTTTATCCAATCAATAGGGGAGTTCATACATACATACATACATAAAATCACGCCTGGAAACAGGCGTAGGGGAACATAGGGGTAGGCAGAGATCACGGATTTCCACTTGCTACGGTCCTTACATACCTGTTTCGCTTTGTTCACTGTCATAACATTCTTCATACATTCTCGTCGGTTTAGGGTACTCTTGACCTGGCCCTTCTCTAGAAAGTCTGCTATCTGATCGAGATACGTTCGCCTAGGTCTTCCCCTCCCAACAGTCCCATTTACGCTCGCCTGATGCACCTGTTTCGTTAATCTCCTTTCATCCATCCTCTCCACATGCTCAAACCATCTTAACATACCTTTCTCTACCCTCATCACTACGTCTATGTAGGGGAGTACATGGATAAAAAAAAACAGAAATAAGTCTAGACTCAACAAAAATAAACCATCATCACACGCTAAGTGGAGTCAGCACAACAGGTTTTCTTCCTCCATTCAATTCTATCATTCGTCATCTCGGTGCTCACACCTTTCTTACTCATTTCATCTTTCACACAATCCGTCCATATTTTCTTTTGTCTACCCCTAATTCTAATAACCATTCACAACTTTACAAAAATAAACATGAACTTCTTTAAAAACTCTACAACCAAAAGTCAAAAATTTGAATTAAATATAGTGGTATTCATTTAGCAAGAAACTCATATCCATTCAATTTTAAGAGAAGTTTTTTGTTGCTCTGCCTATTTTGGATCACATCGAGTTTTACAGTTTAAAATGTCAATATTAAAACTTATTTAGATATATATGGTTGAATCATTTTTTAAATTTCGAAAATATGCAGTGTTTTATAAAGACATTTTTTTCGTAGAGGCCTCTACGCGCGTAGACATGTTGCTACGACAGTTAAAATTACTTAAAGATTTAATGGCAAAAGTATGTACCTACCTCATTCTTTGGTATTTTTATACGAACTAAACCAAATTGTTTTTTTTTTATTATAACCGAGAAGACACCAAGCTTAGGGCCTGTCTGATGGATTACAGCGAAATCTAAGTATTTTATTTTATTTTACTAACATTTTTGAGTATTCTATCTAAAATAAAAAATGAAACATGAAGAATGTAACGCACACGTTAAACCACTTACCTATAAATTAAATCAAGTTTTATAAGTTATGTAATAGAAAACCTACTTTTCGTAACACAAATGAAAATGAAAAATTTGAATTTCGAACTTTTTTTTCCGGCCGAATTTTTTAACGCGTGCTTTAGTTTTTAGCAGCAACGCGGCACTGTGTCTCACATGTCAATTGACAGTAGCCAAGTGTGTGGGGAGCAAAACATTTTACTTTCATTACACAAATAAATAAATTATGTGAATGCAACCGTGGTTATAAATATTTAATAAGTTAATTTATTATTTATTAGATAGTTGTGATAGTTCCAGTGCTTGACGTAGGTAAATAAATATTTAGATTATTTAAAATTGTAAAGATTTGCATATTTATTTTATGTCATGTCATAAAACTTGGAGGTGTGCGTAGTTTCATTCGACTCTTTATAAAAAGAATATTAATGAAATAAAATTGAATGAGTTAACGCGTTTGAATGTGAGATCGCTTCTAGCAATAAGCCCGCCTGTTGAACGCACCACACGTTGAATTATTTTTAGTTATTTCTGTAATGTTTTTTTTCGTGTTATAATAATTTTATAACACCCAACAGAGCAGCGTAGAGGCATCATAGTTAATATTGAATTTTTTGTCGGTCTCCGATGAAGTATGTGACTGTAGAAATATATGTACAATTGAAGTTATTAAGAACAATGTAATCTGACCATTCCTACATCGTGCAATTTTTTTTACCACTAGCTAATGGAACAAGCAGATGGCCCACCTGATGCTAAGTGGTAACCATCACCTACTATAACAAAGCATTGCCTCGTAAGTCATGCACGATAGGAACGTGCCCTACGAGCACTGCCCTGAGTCCATCAACTTGAGGCATACAGATGTTAAGCCTCATGTGCCTGTTATTACACTGGCAACCACACACTTCGAACCGAAACACAGCAACGCTGCTTGCTAGAGAAAAAGGAGTGGTGGTAGTACTTCCCCGGACGAGCCTTTCACAAAGAGCTCTACTACTTTTATAAGTATATTTTAAGTATTATAAGTTTAGAAAGTAAGTATAAGTAAAAAAAATAAAATTTTTATATGAAAATTACCTACCCGACTTATTTTATTTTAATTTAATTTCTTTGACATGTATTTCTATTATGAATAAATGATTATGATTATGATTAAAATACATTTCATTTTATTACCAACTGAGCTATGAGAGCTGTCAAAATAAGGATTCGGGATGTAGACGATGACTATGAAGTTGAATATGTATTATTTACATAATTTAAAATTTATTTATTTACTAGTAGTTCGCCCCGAACTGAGATCTCGTGACGCGACCCGATGAACGCATCAAAACTTTGAGTAGGTAGTAGTCAGAGGCAAGTCCGACTATTTTCTTTGGACTTTTTTCTGACTACCGCCTACTAACTTGGTATGGTAACCAAGTTTCAACTCTTGGCCTATTTATTGAAGAGTTAACAGACCTTGGCTCCATCATCAGACCTGGTCGTCGTCACCATTTTATGAGAACTGAGTACCTCCTTAATTTATTTCAAGAAAAAAAAATAAGAAAAAGCAAAGGAACTGGCCGACCAGTAGAAAAACCTTGATGTCAACGAAACTCTTAGAGATGGGAGCTCTTGGATCGCTGGGTATCTTAAATTAGCTTTTTTTGTTTTATCTCCAAAACCGAGCGTCTTAGAAAAAAATTAAAAATTGTTTTGGAATGTCCAAATAAGGCCCTTTCATATGACATGTAACTTGATTTTTTTATGTAACTTTTTTTATTTTTGCCCTCTTAAAAAACCCCATATCTCAAAAACCCTTAATCCGATTTTACTCATATACTTACCAGTAAATTTCTCAAGTACAAGGTATCGACATATAAAATTTCATGCAGATCGGATCAACGGTTTTAAAGTTATCGCCAGACAAACATACATACATACATACATACATACATACATAAAATGCCAAATCGCCCAAGTTGAAACTAAGATCTTCGTTCGCTTCGCTCACTCGATCAATAATGAAAGGAGAACAGTGTCATGATGCGTGTCCAATGATGATAATTACAAGTGAAGTGTGTACAGGTATTATAATTTGAAAAGGGCGTAAATGTTGACGACACCCGCTGGCGCCAGAGAGAGGTGCGGGCGAGAGCGGGCGGGAAAGCTACCTCCGGTTTTACTTTTTAATTTTTATATTTAGAACTTGGCAGTGACTTCCTCTGCTTGATCTAGATTTGTAGATTAGAACGACATTTGCATATTCAAGAAATTGCTTGTAGACCGATACTTATGAGTTGACTGTCTCTGTGAAACGAATGTCACCCTTACTGGGTTTATGAGAAACTGCATAAATAAACAAAAGGGAAAAAACAAAACGTAAGACAAGGTGGTATGGTCTTAGAACTATAGCCTGCTCAGAGAGGAGCGAAAAGAAAAAATAATAATAATAATGGGTATAAAAATAAGAAATTATCGGACATTTATTTATTTTCTGACATTTTGGGAAGCAGCAACATAGCTTTTTTAATTTAATTGTTTTCCTAGTGTTATTTTGAGTTGTGTTGTGTAATTTCGGTGGTATTTTAACTAACATTACTTGAGGTGCACAAAGTGTAAGCATTTGGAATGAAAGTGTATTATGTGATATCCTGATTTGACCGAAAATGTTTCGAATGTTTTGAAGAAAACCGCCACCATTTTCTTCAAAACAAATGACGACCGACTTGACTGTGGACTGACTTGACTAAAAAGTATTCAATACAAATCACTTGACACTGGCAAGATTGTCTGTCTAATGACGGACAGGAGCCATAAATGGAGAGAAGAAAGAAGAAGAAATTACCGGATAAAATCCGCACTCCCATAATATGTTTAGGGATGGGCTTGCAACCTGTCACTTATGGAAAACCAATTACTGCAAAATGTTTGTGCCAAATGTAATGTTTGGACGTACCTTTGTCTACCCCGCTTAGACATCCTCAAAGAATATGGTGTTAGTACTTGGTATTAAGAGTTCTAAGGGGATATCTACCGTGCCTAGGGATCAAAGTCATGAAGCTGTTTCCGGTTTTTTTCCTACTATGTTCATGAAAGTAGCATATTTTTTAAACGTATTAAGACATATCTTGTACAGAAATTTGAATTAAATCCGAATAAAAATTTATCTATCTACATAAATGATTGAATTGACTTGTGTAATAATTATTAATCTTTCGTTATTTTATTTAATTTTCTAATTGTTATTCTAGACTATTAGATAGATAGATAGATAACTCTTTATTGTTCACCACACAGAAACATAGTATAGGGTTAAAGCATACATTAAGGTAAAAACAATGGGCGACCTTATCGCTGAGAGCGATCTCTTCCAGGCAACCTTGGAAGGATAAAAACTAATCGGAATTTATTAATTATGCCTTTAATATTATTTTATGACATTGCCGTGTCCCACCGGGTGCATGTACTTGACTTATGTTTAACTTGACCTAAGCTATTCATTGATGTACATGTCCGCAATTAATGAATAAATAAATGAATAAATGTAACGGACATTGGCAGAATTATTGTGACAATAATCCAGAAACCATAAACTAAGACATTGTAGAAGAGTAGTAGATCTCTTTGTAAGAGTATTAGAGCACTTTGTAAGAGTAGTAGAGCTCTTTGTAAGAGTAGTAGAGCTCTTTGTAAGAGTAGTAGAGCTCTTTGTAAGAGTAGTAGAGCTCTTTGTAAGAGTAGTAGAGCTCTTTGTGTGTAGCTCGTCCGGGGAAGTACTACCACCACGCCTTTTTCTGCCGCCAAGCAGCAACGCTGTGTTTCGGTTTGAAGAGTGTGGTTGCCGGTGTAATTACAGGCACATGAGGCTTAACATCTGTACGAGTATGCCTCAAGCTAATGGACGCAGGGCAGTGCATTGTAGGGCACGTTCCTATCGTGGGTGTTACGAGGTAATGCTTTGTTAGAAGTGATGGTTACCACTTAACATCAGGTGGGCCATCCGCTTGTTCCATCAGCTAGTTGTATTAAAATATATAAAAATATGATTTATTGATAAAGTGGCTGAATAAATAAAGTCATAAGTTTATCGCTCGATTGATTCAACGCAGATTCATTCAAGACGTAATAAAATAAATTTCCGTTTTGACACTATTTTTTTTTTATACTACCAAGTAAGCATACAAGCGTACGGCCCACCTGATGGGAAGAGGTTACCGTAGCCTATGGACGTTTGCAATACCAGAGGTGTCACACGCGCACACACCCTTTAAATGTTTTAGAACGCCTTTTTATATTTTTCATTTATTTCTTGATAACGAGTGATTCGAAATTCGAATATTCGATTGCGTAAGGAGTACGATCGCGATGCGTAAACCTGTTATTTTGTAACGTTACATCCAAAGGCCGTTCCGGTGAAAGTGGAGTCCGTCTAACATAATCGCGGTTTATTAGTCATTGTAAGGACGCGTCTCTAGTGGATTATTGAACTTTAAAAAAAGAACATTTTCTAAAAAACCAAATTAACGGTCAAGTTACAAGTATACATCTCATTACAGGGTGTAAATCTTTTTACTCACAAACATAGGCAGTATCTTCACTTATCGAATGAATTCACTTATCGCAAAAATAAGGCTAATATTTTTATTTGCTCTATTGCTATATTCGAAGTTGGCCTATAAGTTCATAATACAAATAATTTATATTATTTTTTTATGAACCTAGTTTGGCGGTAATAGCACATCAGTAGGTAGGCCTATAATAAAATGTGTAAAAATGGTATAAGAGTGAAAGTGGCGATTAAGTTGGGATCAGTAAAAGCTCGATAATGTAAGCTTAGCTGTTCAAGACAGGTTTTGTTAAGGTGAATAAGTATAATAAATATTATTAAATATTTTTTTTTATTAAAAGCTGTCGATGTCAAAACTGTTTCATAGCAATTAGTTGTGTGACAGTAAAAACACGGTTCGATACAGCTTCACGACTTTAATCCCCAAGCACAGTAGATATCCCCTCAGATCTCTTAGTACCAAGTACTAACTCCTGATTTTTTTGAGGATGTCTAAGGGGGGTAGTCAGAGGTACGTCCAAACATTAAATTTGGCACATACCCACATTTTGCAGTAGTTGGTATTCCATACGTGACAGGTTGCAAGCCCATCGCCGCTGTTAGAGTACTAACTGGTTTCCTCACGATGTTTTCCTTCACCGTTTAAGAGCACTGGCATTACGCACATACATTTTTCGATAGGAAAAATCCATTGGTGCACGACCGGATTCGAACCTGCGACCTTACGATCGGAAGGCGGCGTCACTCCTACTAGACCACCGGTTTGATACATTATCAAAAAACTGGATTTTTATTCGCCAATGTTTTTAGTTTATATAAAACCCTTCCTTATAAATAAACACCAGCTATCCAATCTGTCAGTAACGTTCTCTGTAACCACGCCCTAAAGCTAGTGCAACTTGCTTTCTCTCGCATCAACCTTCAGACTTGCTTGACGTAAGGCGAATTATATTATTACGCAATGATTGATGCTGTCGTGTTGTGAGGTTTCTTTGATAGATAACAGCAATAACAGTGGCTTTTTGAAAGTAACTTTATTGCATACTGACAAGATACGTTTTTTAGTAGTTTCGCCTAGGTAGGTACTCTTCTTTAGACTAATAGTAGACTATGCTTTTTGTGTGTGGCTCGTCTGGGGAAGTATACCATGCCTATTTCTGCCGCCGAGGTGTGTCGCTGTGTTTCGGTTTGAAAGGTGTAGTTGTAAGGGTGTCTCATGCGCGCCATTATGTGTGTCACATGTGTGTTTCATATATGTCACATTCGTGTTTGCGTATTCGTCTTATTTTCCCAAATGCGACGATGTGTCACTACACATATAAAAATCAAATCATGTAGGTATCAATTATAAGCGAATAGGGTCACTAGGTACGTTATTCGCTTATATTTGTAAATTTTTCACAAACAAGACATGAATACCACTGTTCGTGGCGTTGTGTGGACGGTGTGCTTCCGTTGTTCGAACTTCTACACCATAAAAGCGAATAAAGAGCAATAACAATAAAACCGGTCAAGTGCGAGTTCAAGACACGAAGGGTTCCGTACCATTATCTATAAAAACGGCAAGAGAATCAAGTTTGTTGTATAGGAGCCACATTGTTTTTTTTTTAATTCTGATTTTTAGTAGGTATTTGTTGTTATAGCGGCAACAGAAATACATCTGTGATAATTTCAACTGTCACGGTTCATGAGATACAGCCTTTTGACAGACGGACAGACAAACAGACGGACGGACAGCGGAGTCTTAGTAATAGGATTCCGTTTTACCTTTTGGGTACTGAACCCTAAACGCGAATACCGAAGTGAAGTGCCACCATGAAGTAGGAGTACGTAGGTATAACAAATAGGTACTTACATTCTTCTAACTCATCAAAAAACTTCGACTTGTTTCTGTGTCCTTTAGTCACCTTAGTGTTCACAATTAGTGGTGTTTCCACTTGATTCGGAACACTATCACTTATCACTGGCACTCTTTTCACTTTCGGTTTCACTGATTTTATCTTCAAAGTTTTTATTTGTCCTTTATCGTTCAAAACTGTTATTTCTTCAAACTTTTCATTTACGAACTTAGTTTTTACAGTGGATTTTGATTCCAAAGTTTCTTCGGAGATGGAGTTTTCTAAGTCACATGTCACAACGTAAATCTTTAATAGTTGTATTAAAATTATCACTTTTGCTGTTAACATTGTTCTGCTTGTCATTGTTATTTTTCTTACACCCTTTATATTGTTCTTATTTTAAAACTCTGAAGTTTAAATCAGTGTTCTAATTTTAAATTAGCTTTTTTTGGCGATATGTCGATGCCAAGGAGTATTTATTTAAAGTTTTTGAACGAAGGTTTGAGTAAATAAGAATGGAAAGCGGAAAGCGATCTGATTTTTTCGTAAAATTGAAAGTATTGTCCCGCGCGCGACATTCGCTCAAGTGACCAAATGATGCTGTTTAAAGTTCGGTGAAATTCCTTTACATAACTTTGGTAATAAGCAGGTCCGGTTACGCACATTATTATTGTTAATAAGCCTGTCAGTTGGCGTTTATTGTTATTTGACGCGATACCAAATCTGTCTCAAATCTTGATCGTGTTGATTCAAAATGCGGTAAGATAGACTAAAGATTAGATTAATATATAGGCTTTACTTTTGAAAGTGACGTTTTAAACAAAAATTTTGTTTTTTGTTTGTATTACTGTGACTACCAAAAGTACCAAAGCTGCGAAGCTCATTATATGGGAGTGGGCCGGCCATATTAATTTTATGAATTTTATATCCCTTACCTTTTTCTGTTAGGTAGGTATACCTACGCTTCACTAAATTCGATTGTTGGCACCATTCTGGAGCTTTAGGGCCGGTTTCACCATGCTCTGTTAGTTACTAATCATGGATTAAAAGACCGTTAAATCTAACCTTAGCTGTCAAACGCGTACATTTGGACATATTTAACGGCCCTTTAATCCTTTGTTAATCTAACAGAGCATGGTGAAACCGGCCCTTAGTATTGAATACCTTCATTGTAACAAGGATCATACAAAAGAACGGTAGGAATCAAGCCGTTGTTGGCTGTTCTTCTAGGCTTGGGTCGCGTGGAACTGGCACCTAGAGTCACCTAGGTTTATGACGTTCAAAATGATCCTTGTGATTTTATTGAATAAATACCTTTTGACTTTGACTTTGACATATCTGCCGCATGCATTTGATATAAGCATGTTAACAAATGCTGAGCAAAATTAACAACCGAGTGATAGATAGATAGAAGATAGAAAACTCTTTATTGTACACCACAATAAAATAACATAACATTTAAGAATTAATTTAAAATACAGCGAAGTACAATGGGCGGTCTTATCGCTATGAACGATCTCTTCCAGACAACCTTTGGAGTGGTGCCCGCAAGAGCAAAGACGGCGCGAAAGACCAAGAACGAGATGGCGGGATTAACCCGATAAATACCTGCCAGCCGGAATGGAAGATCACAACACATATTGTATATTAGATTGTAAAAGGATCATACAAAAGAACGGTAGGAAACAAGCCGTAAGTTTGTTGCCTGTTATTCAGTCGTGGAACTGGCACCTAGACTCATTTAGCTTTAAGACGTTTCAAAATGATCCTTGTGATTTTATTGAATAAATATCTTTTGACTTTGACTTTGCGATAATACAATATTAAAGCTCCAGTGTGGTGCCATTCGAATTTATAACAAAGTATTACCTCGTAAGTCACACACGATAGGAACGTGCCCTACGATGCACGTCCATAAACTTGAGGCATACAGATGTTAAGCCTCATGTGCCTGTAATTACACCGGCAACCACACTCTTCAAACCGAAACACAGCGTTACTGCTTGGCGGCAGAAAAAGGCGTGGTGGTAGTACTTCCCCGGACGAGCCACACACAAAGAGCTCTACTACTCTTTAAATAAAAGCTTGTAAAAAAACGGGTTGTTTTTAGATAATAGCCCAATTCGACCGGTCGTTTCTACAAGGTATACTTTAATAAAACAACAATTGAGTGTACAATATAATATTTATTCGAAGTAGTGAGTAATCACGCTAAGTAGCTATAGGTATCCTTCTCCCCCTCAGTACGTTCTAGGTACTCCTTCTCTATAAGTATGTCGATGCATTTCTGAAAAAAAATATTACTATTAATAATCTTATAAAAAAAATTTTTTTGAGGGTAGTTTAACTTTTTTGTTCTACTCGTCTGCAGATTCTCCCGTCTTGTCGTTTCACTAGCTGCCGGTTTCTAAATATAAATATTGGTGGACATTCCACACAGCACTATCTAGCCCTAAACTAAGCCAAAGCTTGTAATATGGGAACCAGATAGCTGATATAATACATATATACTTTTTTTGTAAATTCATACTTATAATATTGTATAACACCCAGACAGAGAACAAACCTCTATGTTCATCACACAAATGTTTGTTCTCGGTGGGGATCGAACCCACGGCCTACGGCGCAGAAGGCAGAGCTACTACTAACTGAGCTGTGAAGGCTGTTTGTTTTGATCGGGCTTTCAGAAACTGGCCGTTAGTCTTTCAAAACAGTGTGGTGAAAGGATTTTAAGTGCGCCTCAAAGAATCTTCTTTTGAACACAGCACATAAGTCTTAGAACTTTTAGATTCTACGATATGCCGGTTGCCTCCCGATGTTTTCCGTCACCGTTTGAAGGTACTTACTTTGATGACGGGCACTCTCGGCTTGAAGCGCGAGGATAGCTGGTTGAGAACCTCCACCACCAGGTGCTGATGCTTCAGGGTCTTCCGGGTCTTCATTATCCGCACTATGGCAGCCTGCGGGCAGAGGGACACTCTAACTCTTTCTCTTGTCAGTAGTTTCTTTCGAAACAGTGTGGTGAAAGGATTTTTAGTGTGCGAAAAGAGGATCCTTTCGAGCACTTGACACATGTATTGTTATAAACATTATTAGAATTTACGACATGCCGGTTTCCTCACGATGTTTTCCTTCACCGTTTGAGAGTACTGGCATTGTGCACATAAATTTTTGAACACAGAAACTCGTTGGTGCACGACCGGTTTCAAACCCGCGACCTGAGGATCGGAAGGCGGGGCCGCTACCACTAGACCACCAGTGCTCTACACTTTAACTAAACAGGCCTTAGAGCGACGACAAGAGCTAATGTGACTCTCGCTCGCACGTTTCGACATGTTGAAAGATATAAAATCACCTACTCTTTTTGAGAAATATCAATCACCACTACTAGTTATTTTTTTAATACAACTAGCTGATGGAACAAGCAGATGGCCCACCTGATGTTAAGTGGTAACTATCGCCTATAACAACGCATTGCCTCGTAAGTCACGCACGATAGGTACATGCCCTACGATGCACTGCCCTGCGTCCATCAACTTGAGGCATACAGATGTTAAGCCTCATGTGCTGTAATTACACCGGCAACCACACTCTTCAAACCGAAACACAGCAACGCTGCTCGTAGTCTTGAATAATATAATAATAGCTGTTTGACGGTTGTCAGCCTCTTAATGTACATACCTGTATGAGCATCTTGCGATCTTCCTCAATATGTTTGTGCGTGGCTTCCTGTTCCACCTTCAGCTCGGTCTTCAGAGGCATGTTGATGTTGACTCGTAGCTTTTTGCTGAAAATATATATAAATTACAATGAATACAAGTATTTACAAAATACATATGAAAAAGTCGAGCTATCTGCAGACCGTTGCAAACGGTCTAGAGATAGCGCAACTGATCCAAATCAGTGCCAATCGGAAGCGTCAGACACTGGTTGCATTGACAGCCTTCACAGCTCAGTTGGTAGTAGCTCTGCCTTCTGCGCCGTAGGCCGTGGGTTCGATCCCCACCGAGAACAAACATTTGTGTGATGAACATAGATGTTTGTCTCTGTCTGGGTGTTATTATAATATACTAGCTGGTGCACGCGACTTCGTCTGCGCAGATGGTAGATTTTTTCCTACTTACTTGACACATATTGTCATATTTTGGACAATTCACACAATATCTTTATAAATTGTAGCCTATGTGTTATTCTGATGTATAGCTATATTATTGTAAAGTTTCATTCAAATCCATTCAATAGTTTTTACGTGAAAGAGTAACAAACATCCATACATCCATCCATCCATACTTACAAACTTACGCGTTTATAATATGATTAGGATTATAGGTATGTATTTACAAATAAAAAGTATATATGTATTATATCAGCTATGTGGTTCACTGCACTATCTGGCCCTATGATAGCTACGCTACAGATTTCACGTAGTTTTAAG
The DNA here is from genome assembly GCA_932294275.1 of Chloroclysta siterata. NCBI lineage: Eukaryota > Metazoa > Arthropoda > Insecta > Lepidoptera > Geometridae > Chloroclysta > Chloroclysta siterata. Next base: position 19,218,637 of record OW028596.1, on the reverse strand, counting down.
TCATTTCTAAGTGATCCTTATGATATAATTGCATAAATACTTTTTGACTTTAGACTTTGAATGTGGATGGATGTAGGAGTAGAGGTAGGTCGAAGAAAAGATGGATGGAATGTGCTTTTTTTATACAAATTGAATGGAACAAGCAAATGGTCCCCCTGATGTTAACCATCACCTAAAACAAAGCTGCTTAAGGCCCAGTTTCACCATGCTCTGTTAGTTACTAATCAAGGATTAACAGGCCGTTAAATCTAATCTTAGCTGTCAAACACATACATTTTGACATATTTAACGGCTCTTTAATCCTTTGTTAATCTAACAGAGCATGGTGAAACCGGCCCTAAGTTGCGTAAGGGTATTACGTAAGCAGATTTATAACAATTATTTACCCCCAATTATTTATTTAATTATTTAGCGGCGATGGGCTTGCAACCTGTCACGTAATACCAACTACTGCAAAATGTGGGTATGTGCCAAATGTAATGTTTGGACGTACCTCTGACTACCCCCTTAGACATCCTCAAAAGAATCTGGAGTTAGTACTTGGTACTAAGAGATCTGAGGGGATATCTACCGTGCTTGGGGATTAAAGTCGTGAAGCTGTTTCAGTTTTCAGTTCAGTATTTACCCCCCCCCCTTCCCCCTTGTCATCAAAAGTAAGCAAAGCTCTGACCCCCCCCCTCCCATGCTTACGTAAACATTGGTATAATACATTTTCCTTTTAATGTGATGTACTCTGTTTATTTTATTGATTTATGAGCAGCAGTGACGTAATTTAGACAAGTGATTAATAAATAGCACGCGGTAATTCCCCAACTCGGTTCTAAGCGAGTACCTAAACGTTTTTTGTGGGAACCCCCGAATATGCGTTTCGTTTTCAAGCATAGACAATGTGTGGGTTGCCATTATGTGTAAAAAAGTAAATATTTACTGTTGACGTAATCAACAGACCCCCCACCCCCCATGTCATCAAAAATAAGCAAAGCATAGACCCCCCCCGCCCCCCTATAGTGCTTACGTAATACTTGAACGGTCCCTAAGGCACGCTCGATAGGAAAGTACCCTACGATTCACCTGTGTCCTTCAACTTGAGGCATACATATGTGCCTGTAATTACACCGGCAACCACACTCTTCAAACCGAAACACAGCAGCGCTGCTTGGCGGCAGAAAAAGGCATGTTACCGAAAGAGATATTAGCACAGTTTTTTTCAGAACTTTTATTATTATACAAGCAGAAGTGACCGCTCAACATCAGATGGGTAAATTGTACTTACTTCTTGTATCCCACATACAGTTCCACGATAGATGAGTCGGTAAGCTCCGACTCGTCGTCTTGGCAGACCAGCAGTTTCGCCTTCAACAATATTTGCAGCACCTACAAACAAACAAACAAACCTACATAAAAACGTGATATTTGAAACATAGATAGATAGTAATTTTCATGAAAAGCGGGATATTTACCATGATAATTATGTGAGTTTGATTGTTCAAAATACAAAAACGGCCTGATAAGCCATATCTAGAAAATTTATAACAAAACTCTTATAATAATTATAGGACTTGGTCGGTTTCCAACGGTCGATGTGCAAATTTATAAATATAAAATATAAATATTAGTGGACTTTCCACACAGCACTATCTAGCCCCAAACTAAGCCAAAGCTTGTAATATGGGAACCAGATAGCTGATAATAATACATGTATACTTTTTTTGTAAATACATACTTATAATATTATATAACATCCATACAGAGACACAAATGTTTGTTCTCGGTGGGGATCGAACCCACGGCATACGGCACAGAAGGCAGAGCTACTACCAACTGAGCTGTGAAGGCTGTCAAATGTGATGTCACAAAATTTGGGATCCCTCCCCACCCCTTATTACACTTCGTCGACCCCCTCCCACCCCCTTAACGTGTGACGTCATATGGATGGTACCTTACCTGGATAAGGAAGTCCCCTTTGATGCCGGTATGCTGCTCCAGCTGACGCACACTCCAGCTCACATTATCGTTGTACTGCAGGAGCACAGCCATTTGGAACGTACTCGCTTGCAGGGTGTATCTGGAGTATTATAAATATTATAATTATTAGATGTAAGATAAACGGCCGGTTTCTGAAAGCTCGATCAAAACTAATCGGACGTCAAGTCACTTGTTGTCTCTATCTAATTTCAGCCGACGTACATCTGTCGCGAATATTTATTTATTTTATTTAATTCTTTATTGAACCAAACAAAGTTTGTACAAGAGGAGAGCTTAATGCTAGACAGCATTTTCTACCTTGACAGGTGAAGAACAATACTTAGGGGTATACTGAAAAACAGCGCTGGACAGACATTAACACATATTTAAAAGTGTTATGATCGCGAGAGTTTAAAAACTACTAGACATTAACACGTCTGTCAGCATTTTTGCTGAGTATTGCCTGAACTGTTTTAATTTAAAGAAATATGAAATATTGTATCAATATTTAAATTTTAAGGCAATAAACGCTTTTTCTATCTTTCATCTAATTCGATGTGATAGCTGAAATAGTGATTTGGCATCTGATTATGTTTGATCGAGCTTTCAGAAACCGGCCGTAAGAGTAGTAGAGCTCATTGTGTGTGGCTCGTCCGGGGAAGTATTAGCACCACGCCTTTTTCCAACTGGTCATCTGCTTGTTCCAACAGCTAGTTGTATAAAAATAAAGAAGTGATCCTTGTGATTTTTTTGAATAAATACCTTTAGACTTTGATTTTGAACTGCTAAAACGAAATAATATTATAATCTGTAATAATATAATCAAATTGCGATAGTCTAATAATAATCACATTCTGATATTTGTTAGGTATGTATCTAATTTAATTTTATAAGAATTTTTGATATATTTATTAATTAGTGTAAGTGTTTCCACACACGGGCCTCCGGCCACAACCACAAAACGCCGCCACTGGCATATTTCCTGTAGTTTTCATACGAAGCGAGCAGCGACGATTTGTAGCGTGTGGCGGCTACCGGCGTCAACCGTGTGCGGCGACTCCATATAAAATGTATGAAAACTACAGGAAATATGCCAGTGGCGGCGCTTGGTGGTTGTGGCCGGAGGCCCGTGTGCGGGAACACTAAGTGGCCGATAATTTATTTATTTATTTGTTATTTAATTCTTTATTGCACCAAACAAAGTTTGTACAAAAGGAGAGCTTAATGCTAGACAGCATTTTCTACCAGCCAACCTTGACAGGTGAAAAACAAAAAGGTTGGCGTGCTTAAAACTATTATTATTATTATTATTTATTAAATTAAATAAATAAATAAAAGTGTTTGAATGTAGTTACCTGTTTTTGAAGCAGTTGGTAACAAGTTCGCCTTTGCTCATATTGTAGAGCCAATTAAGTTTGCGGCCCGAGTGCTGGGACGAATAGAACGTTGTGAATCTATGCACCGAACGCTCCAACTGTAACAAACAATAATAATATTAAATATTTAAATAATGAAGACCAAGTTTGGTGTTGGACCAGGTTTGTTTGTTGAGAGATGTGAGTGTGAGTGTGATGTGGTGAAGGTGGTATTGATAGACAGTTAACGATTTTTGAACACAATAAACTTATTCGTCATAAATCTAGGCGTTAATAATAAAGTACAATGGGCGGCCTTATCGCTGAAAGAGATTTCTTCCACCGTATGTTGTGTGTGTGTGTGTGTAAGGGCCATACCTCTGTGGGCAGCTGGAAGCTGGAAGACTGCTGGAAGGGCCAGGAGCCCGAGGACAGGACCTGGATGCTGAAGTCGATATGCAGCGGCTGCTCGGAGCTGTTGGACATGTGCTTGCGGAAGTTCTCGTTCAAGTCTTTGGATACGCCGATGTCCTGGAAAAGTTTATTTATTTATTAAATTTTACATTTACTACGTTTTTGTTTTTTTTTAATACATCTAGCTTATCGAACAAGCAGATGGCCCACTTTATGTTAAGTGGTGTTGAACACAGCGCCATCTGTGATTCAACTGCTGTACTAGATACCAAGATCATTAAAGTATCTTTGACACTTCAATAGATTACCTAATCCTTTTATTAAATTGTAGTCTAGTTAGTTTGGACAGTTGCCGCTAGGGGCGCTGTTCAACCACAATTTATGCTTGCCGGCGATCTCGGATCGGCCTCTTTTCTGCGAGAAACGCTACGCTTTCTGTTATATAGCTGGATCGTATTTCTTCTCCTGCATCTTGACAAATGTTAACCATCACCTATAACAAAGCATTGCCTCGTAAGTCACGCACGATAAGAACGTGCGCTACGATGCACTGGCCTGCGTCCATCAACTTGAGGCATACAGATGTTAAGCCTCATGTGCCTGTAATTACACCGGCAACCACACTCTTCAAACCGAAACACAGCAACGTTCTTCACCTGTCAAAGTTGGCTGGTAGTAAATGCTGTTTAGCATTAAGCTCTTCTTTTGTACAAACTTTGTTTGGTGCAATAAATAATTAAATAAATAAATGTTCGCGATTACGCTGTTAGTTAAATTGGACAGACAGTTCTCGTTACCATATTTCGTTTTCACCTATCACTGTTAAGTCTGTATTTTGTCAATGGATGGCTATTTAATCTATTGTATATTGAGTATTGCTCTGTGGAGAAAATGTAAGATGTCAAGTGAGTTCGGAGCTGGATGGCCGTTATGAATTAAATATAATATCCTGGTAAATAATCTTTCTCTGGCAGTATGCCCTCAATATATCGATATATCTAAAAATCACCGCAGCTCCACATCACATGATATGTAACAACATGCTACCATTGGTCAATTGTACCTTTCCGTCCACAAATTTTGTAATGGCTGAATATGCGCCTTGTCACTTTGAACGCACACGCATCTTTCTATATATTACTAGCGCTCCGGCTTCGCACGGTTATTGTGGGTTATCCCTAAGAGATTATGCTTGTATTATGCATATAAACCTTCCTCTTGAATCACTCTTTCTATAAAAAAAACCGCATCAAAATCCGTTGCGTAGTTTTAAAGATTTAAGCATACATAGGGATATAGGGACAGAGAAAGCGACTTTGTTTTATACTATGTAGTGATATGCTTATCCTTGTAAAAAGGATCATAGAAAAAAACGCTAGGAACCAAGCCGTAAGTTTCTTACCTGTTCTTCTAGGCTTTGGTCGCGAGGAACTGGCGATAGATAATAGCCTAGTATATAAGACGTTTCAAAGTGATCCTTGTGATTGTACTGAATAAAGACCATTCTGTTAAAACTGTACCTGGAACATTCTCTGCAGCTTGCTTGTGTACTCAAAGCCGCACGCTTGCTTCAGTTTTGAGATCATTGATGCCTGGAAACAAATATATCATGTATTTTCATCATATTACTAACTAGCTGGTGCCCGCGACTTCGTCTGCGCAGGATTAGTCACACAATCCTACTAATATTATAAACGCCAAAGTTTGTAAGTATGGATGGATGGATGGATGGATGTTTGTTACTCTTTCACGTAAAAACTGCTGAATGGATTTTAATGAAACTTTACAATAATATAGCTTATACATCAGAATAATCAATCAAATAAGTTTATTTTGGAACAAAAACATGGCACAATATAATGTAGAAAACGATAACATTCGCAGAAGTTTATAAAAAACTGTGTCGCGAACATTAACGCCCTCCTCCGACTTTAAGAACTCCAAGACATTAATATTAAACATTAATATAAAGACTTAAAAAAATATTGTAAGATATAATAGTAAGGGTAGATTTTGTTGTATAAAGGTTGTTTGTGTGCGAGGGTGTGTGTGAGGGTGCGTGTGTGTGCGAGAGGGTGTGTGTGGGGATGTGTGTGTGTGGGAGTGTGTGTGTGTGTGAGTGAGTGAGAGTGAGATATATTAATGGGGGGTTCTCCTGGTACGCCAGTCTCATGAGAGTCTGGTTATAGAGAAGAACCCCTCAATTGTGTTGGTACGTAGTTTTGTGTGGGGGATGTGTAAGAGGGGGGGGGGGGGGAAATGTAGCTAGCGATTTGGATGTAAAAATTGGTTGTATTTATACTACAGTCTTTAAGAGGTGCTCTGTGTCTTCATAAGACAGAGTTAGAAGCCACTGTTGGCATTTTTGCTTGCATTTGTAGTTTGTTAAGGGGTAAATGTTGTTTTTATTGTTGATTCGATTATACAAGGTGGCGCTCAAATAGTAAAATTGGCGACTGGCAAAAGCCGTGCGTCGTTTTTCGGTATTACAGACTAAGTCAGACCTCCTTTTTAAGTTGCATGTATTAGGTTGATATGTTAGCTGTGAGTGCTTACGAATGGTTGTATGTAAAATGAACAGTTGGCGTACGGTGAGGACCTGACACAGGGAATATATCTCGGACGTTGGGAACCAGATCGGTTTATTTAATAGAACTTTGAGGACGGCCCTCTGAGCTCGTTCAAGCCTTAGCATTTGTGTTTTTGCACAACCACCCCAACATGTAATACAATATGTTAGTATTGACTGAGCGAGCGCATAATAAATAGTTTTCAGTAAATTGAAGTTTACAATTGAGCGTAGATTTTTAAAAACAAAAGTAAGTTTTATTACCCGCGAGACATTGGTTTCAATTTGCTTTTTCCAGGACAGTGTGTTGTCTATCATGACTCCAAGGTATTTAAGAGCAGCGGTGCGTTCTATATTCAAGCAGTTGCAGTTGGGTGAAGAAGCAAGATAAGGGCAAACATGAGCACAGAGAGAAAACAAAGATGATGGTTGCGAGGAGAGAGTGGTTGAAAAGGGAATGAATTTACTTTTTGAAAGGTTCAGAGTGAGGAGGTTTGCGTGCAGCCAACACATTACCGTTTTGAGGGCGCTTTCGGCACAGCTACGGGCGTCCTGCCAGGTTTTCCCGTGGATGAGAAGTGCTGTGTCGTCAGCGTAAGTGATGATTTTGCAGTTAGGAAGTGACATATTACAAAGTTCGTTTATATAAATTAAGAAGAGGGTAGGTCCGAGGACGCTCCCTTGAGGGACTCCAAATAAGATGCATTCTTCCCCACTATGAAAACTATCAATTGCCACGAATTGGGTACGGTTAGTTAAATAGCTGCTGAACATATCTAGGACAACACCTCTAATGCCGATCTGTTCCAGTTTCTTGAGCAAGATGGGAATTGACACAGTGTCGAATGCTTTGGATAGGTCCAGGAAAATGCCCAGAGCTTTTTTACTAGAGTCTATGTGTTTCGTAATACAGTCTGTTAGCTCTAAGACAGCATCTTCCGTAGACCTACCTCTTCTAAAACCGAATTGGTTAGGAGATAGGATACACTTGTCACTCAGGAATTTTAAAAGTCTGTTGTTAAGGATTTTTACTGAAGGAAAACTGATAAAACGGAGATGGGACGGTAATTTGAAACATTTTCTTTGTCCCCTTGCTTGAAGATAGGATGGACCACTGCTTTCTTGAATGCCTGTGGGAAGATTCCACACGAGATTGAGGTATTGAATATGTGGTTTAAAACGGGTATAAGGATATGACGGGCAGCTTTTACAATTTTAGTAGAAATACCATCCCAGCCCAGCGCACACTTGACTTTTAAGTTAATAATTATTGATTCGATTTCAGTATTATCAACACTGTAGAAGGCCATAGAATCGGAGGCTTGGAGTCTGGGAGTAGTTATAGGAGATTGGGTATTAAAAGTATTATTTTGGGACAACAGTAGATTTGTATAAGGTTGAGATTGAATTTGAGAGGCAAGAGTTTTTCCAATATTTGCGAAATATGAATTTACTGAGTTGACGGACTGCAAAGGTGAGTTGGATAGTTTTAGGAGATGTGATGAACTGGAGTTTTTTTTGTGGATGTTGGCAAGTTGTTTGATGGCATTCCAAGTATCCTTAGGAGATTTCTTGGCTTGCTCTATTTGATTATAATGATATTTTTGTTTGAGTTTTTTTAGAAGATTGCTACAATAGGTTCGATATCGATAATAAATAACTTTGATTGTTGGATCATCAGGTTTTTTTTTTAAATTTACGATATAATTTGTCTCTATAACGGATACAACGGAGAACGCCAGGAGTGATCCATGGCTTTATTATACGCTTACGGCTAGGTATATGTACGATTTGGCTGTTTTTTGAGATGGTGGAGGTAATTAGATTTATCAAGATGTCTGATGCTTTTTCAGGGTCACAGGAGTGAAATATGGAAGAGAAATCGATGGTTTCCAAGTCATTAACAATAGCGAGGATATCATGGCGCTGGGATATACGTTTAGTAGAGGTTTCATTAACACTGGTATTGGAATAAAATAGAAGAGGTGCATGATCAGTGATTTGAGAATCAAGGATTAAAGTAGTAGCATAATTTGGTGATCGCAGTATAACATGATCAAGACAGTTGTTTTCTCTTGTCGGATAGCAATGGGCTGGAAGCATAGCATGGGACGCGACTAAGATCAAGTATTCGTCGGTTTTGGGATCAGGATTTTTAGGTAGTAGATTAATATTGATGTCTCCCATGATAATGACAGTCTTGAATGTCTTGAGACTATTTAATGTTTGGTCTAAGCTGCTGAAGAAGAATAACACATAGGCTACAATTTATAAAGATACTAGCTGGTGCCCGCGACTTCGTCTGCGCATATATATACTAAATTATGCATGTATTACTAGGAATATTTATATGTATAAATATTCCTCTTGAATCACTCTTATCTATTAAAAATTATTTTTAAAATATTATTAAAATAAAACCGCATCAAAATCCGTTGCATAGTTTCAAAGATCTAAGCATACATAGGGACAGACAGACAGCGGGAAGTGACTTTGTTTATACTATGTAGTGATGATAAGTTTGAAATTTATACCAACGAAGCAATTTTAAGATACCCATTAAATGTGCATAAATACCATAGTAATGGCCCAACGGGGCTCATGTCCTGGACATTTTGTTACCCCCTAAGAACTGTTTGAACAACATGAACATTTGTTTGCGGATGGATGGACGAAGATCCTTACGGATTGCCTAAGGTTCTGTGAGCGAGACTTATGACCAAATTTTCTTTTTCTTTTCCTGCTGTGATTTAGTTAATAATTATTTTATGCCTGTAATGTAATTCTTTTGACATTTTATTTACGTATCTATATTGTTAATTTTGTATGTTCCATAATTGTTTCTTAAATTTCTATGCCTTCTTGTGTTTGTCATATTGATATTGAATTAATGTAATTGGTGTGCAACCGTTTTAATTAAATGTGTGTGAATAAATAAATAAATGAAACAATGCATTTATTCATTGATTTCTTTTTTCTTGTAAAATATGCTTACAATACAATAGAAACCCAGACAGAGAACAATCATGTTCATGTTGTGTGGGTCTCGAACCCACGGCCTACGGCGCAGAAGGCAGAGCTACTACTGAACTATGAGAGTTGTCTAGGACCTTGTCTAGGCCCCCAGACTGTAGTTGGTAAGTGGTAGTTACCTCCGCATCGTCGCTGGCAGACATGTGTTGTACCAGCCTCTTCGCCAACATTTTGCTGTAGAATTTCTGGAAGACGTCCTTATCTTCGATGTACACGAATACAACCATCTGTATACAATGTTCAGGTTTTAAGTTTTTAATGAATAAAAAACAATATATTTTACAATAAATAAATAAATAAATATTGGTGGACATTCCACACAGCACTATCTCGCCCCAAACTAAGCCAAAGCTTGTGATATGGGAACCAGATAGCTGATATAATACTTATATATATATTTTTTGTAAATACATACTTATAATATTATATAACACCCAGACAGAGAACAAACATCTATGTTCAACACACAGATGTTTGTTCTCGGTGGGGATCGAACCCACGGCCTACGGCGCAGAAGGCAGAGCTACTACCAACTGAGCTGTGAAGGCTGTCAATATACATACTATACATACTATGGAGTATTTACAATATAGTTAATACAACCAGCTGATGGAACAAGCAGATGGCCCACCTGATGCTAAGTGGTAACCATCACCTATAACAAAGCATTGCCTCGTAAGTCACGCACGATAGGAACGTGCCCTACGATGCACTGCCCTGCGTCCATCAACTATCAACATATCAAATATCAACAGTGCATAGGGCACGTTCCTCTAATGCGTGACTTACGAGGCATTGTTTTGTTATAAGTAACATAACATCAACATGCTGATGGCTTCATCAAGTTGTATAAAAAAAGGCGCCCTTACCACTTGACTGAGCGTGTCCTCCAGCTCTGCCTCCTCAGGATTCTTGCTGGACTTCTTGAGAAGCAGGTCGCAATACTTGGCGAGGAGTTCGGGACTCTTGGATGACGAGTTGGCAGCCTTCGTCACTGAATTGCCTGAATAAAAACATTTTTTTTTAATACAACTAGCTGATGGAACAAGCAGATGGCACCTGATGTTAAGTGGTAACCATCACCTATAACAAAGCATTGCCTCGTAAGTCACGCACGATGGGTACGTGCCCTACGATGCACTGCCCTGCGTCCATCAACTTGAGGCATACAGATGTTAAGCCTCATGTGCCTGTAATTACACCGGCAACCACACTCTTCAAACCGAAACACAGCGTTGCTGCTTGGCACAAAGAGCTCTACTACTCTTAAAAATAACCTACTGTTAAAATACATTAGAAAATTCTTTACAGCACTAAATGCGAACTTAATGCTTTTTAGCATTTTGTTCCAGTTAACCTTTGTGTAATGTGGAGTGGGTGACAGTGAAAAACCGGCCAAGTGCGAGTAGTACTCGCGCACGAAGGGTTCCGTACCATTATCTATAAAAACGGCAAAAAATCACGTTTGTTGTATGGGAGCCCCCTTAAGTATTTATATTATTCTGTTTTTAGTATTTGCTGTGTTATAGCGGCAACAGAAATACATCATCTGTGACAACTGTCTAACTATCACGGTTCATATGATACAGCCTGGTGGCAGACGGACAGACAGACAGTCGGACGGACAGCGGAGTCTTAGTAGTAGGGTCCCTATCCTCTGGGTATGAAACCCTAAAAAAGGTTATAAGTAGTTAATTGATTTGAATCAAAGACTCATTTTACTGCTACAGTAAAATGAGTCGCAATTGCTTTTTTTAAACTAGCCCCGTGATGTTTTCCATCACCGTTTCATAGCAATACGTACTGTTGATGAATCTGGTGCAAGCCTTGTCGAGTGCCTCCACGAAGCCGCTGTCGTTGTTGAAAGCGACCAGCACTAGGGCGTTGTACTTCTTGTGGACTTCCAGTATAGTTGATACGTACACTTTGGGATCCTGGAAGTGAGAGGTTCTCAATTAAATTCAATAGAGCTGTTAAATAAATATTTATAGTTATTGTATGTTGAAGAGTAGTAGAGCTCTCTGTGTGTGGCTCGTCCGGGGAAGTACTACCACCACGCCTTTTTCTGCCGCCAAGCAGCAACGCTGTGTTTCGGTTTGAAGAGTGTGGTTGCCGGTGTAATTACAGCCACATGAGGCTTAACATCTGTATGCCTCAAGTTGATGGACGCAGGACAGTGCATCGTAGGGCACGTTCGTATCGTGCGTGACTTACGAGGCAATGCTTCGTTATAGGTGATGGTTACCACTTAACATCAGGTGGGCCATCTGCTTGTTCCATCAGCTAGTAGTATAAAAAAAAAGTATTGCAAAACATAGGTGTCTGCGTGTGCTTCCCAAATACGACGATGAGTAGTGAAAATTAATATAGGAAATTCGCTCTGCGCAATTTAGTCACGTGGTTTATCAAATTTAACTAAAATTAAGAGTATTTTTTATTAATGTATTCTCCCATTCTATAAGATGTTCTTACAGTGTGAGCACTTTCACCACACTTGTCAATGGCCTGCAGCCCTTGTGCCTGGACGTGGTGGTCTAGCAGACGCCTCACAGCCCGTCTGGGATACGTGCCACAAGGCTGTAGGTCGCTGTTCTTACCTTCTTAATTCTATAAATTCTCCTTATGCCTGGATATGGTGGTCTAGCAGACGCCTCAGACCGTGTGGGATACGCGCCACAAGGATTTTATGCGACCTAGGTAGCTATTATTACCTTCTTAACACCATAAATTCTCTCAGTTTATAACATTATAAGATGTTCTTACCGTGTGAGCACTTTCGCCACACTTGTCAATGGCCTGCAGGCCTTGCGCCTGGATGTGGTGGTCTAGGAGACGCCTCAACTCGCACAGACCGTCTGGGATACGCGCCACAAGGCTGTACATGCGACCTAGGTCGCTGTTCTTGTCGCCGTCTAGAAGTTTCTGGAACAAAAAAGTACATCATTAAGATCCGCAGAAATAAACAGAACAAATTCTAAAATTTTGTTTACGCCACTAAAGTCAAATACATTCCTGATACAGTGCTCGAAAGGAGCCTTTTTGAGGAGCACTTAAAATCCTTTCACCACACTGACACAAGAAGAATAATGATAAGGTATTATAGCCACATGCATTTTTTTATTCAACTAGCTGATGGAACAAGCATATGGTTACCACTTAACATCAGGTGCTCATCACCACAAAGCATTGCCTCGCAAGTCACGCACGATAGGAACGCGCCCTACGATGCACTGCCCTGCGTCCGTCAACTTGAGGCATACAGATGTTAAGCCTCATGTGCCTGTAATTACACCGGCAACCACACTCTTCAAACCGAAACACAGCAACGTTCTTCACCTGTCAAGGTTGGCTGGTAGTAAATGCTGTCTAGCATTAAGCTCTCCTTTTGAGCGTCCATCATCAAAGTTTCTTTCGAAACAGTGTGGTGAAAGGATTTTAAATGCGCCTCAAGAGGCTCCTTTCGAGCACTTGACACATGTTATAGAACTTTTTAGGTTCCACGACCATGCCGGTTTCCTCACGATGTTTTCCTTCACCGTTTGAGAGTACTGGCATAGATAGATAAATATCTCTTTATTGTTCACCACACAGAAACATGGTACAGGGTTAAAGCATACATTAAGGTAAAAACAATGGGCGCCCTTATCGCTGAGAGCGATCTCTTCCAGGCAACCGTGGAAGGATAAAAACTAATCGGAATTGACGGCGGTGTAGTCACTCAAGGAATATATGATAGTTTATTGGACCTATAAATACTTTGTAGCCAACTAGGTACCTAAGTACCTACTCAAGGCACCTAAACCTAACATAATAACCATATGTTATCGTTTAGTTTAGAATAGTTTAGAATAGGAATAAAATAAGATAGGATTTAGAATTACTCTATTGCATTAGGATAGTCCTGTAAAGATCCTCTAACTTGAAATAAATAAATAAATAAAATAAATAAATAAATAAAAATAACAATCTAAGCAATCCTAATACACATGCTTGTGTTGAAATATACCTGGAATTCTGAATGGAAGATCTCCAGATGCTTCTCAATGAGTACCCGGTCGCAGGTCTTCGCGAGACGCTCCATCGTGGTCTCATGCAGGTATACTTGCACGCGTCTTTTCTCCTCTTGTAGTCTCTGTTCGGCCTGCGGAGTTTATCACTTCATAGTATAAAACAAAGTCGCTTTCTCTGTCCCTATATTTTTTTTTTATACAACCAGCTGATGGATCAAGCAGATTGCCCACCTGATGTTAAGTGGTAACCATCACCTATAACAAAGCATTGCCTCGTAAGTCACGCACGATAAGAACGTGCCCTACGATGCACTGCCCTGCGTCCATCAGCTAGAGGCATACAGATGTTAAGCTTCATGTGCCTGTAATTACACCGGTAACCACATTCTTCAAACCGAAACACAGCGTTGCTGCTTGGCGGCAGAAAAAGGCGTGGTGGTAGTACTTCCCCGGACGAGCCACACACAAAGAGCTCTACTACTCTTAAAATCTATCTAAATCTATATCCCTATGTATGCTTAAATCTTTAAAACTACGCAACGGATTTTGATGCGGTTTTTTTATAGAAAGAGTGATTCAAGAGGAAGGTTTATATGCATAATACAAGCATAATCTCTTAGGGATAACCCACAATAACCGTGCGAAGCCGGGGCGGGTCGCTAGTAGAATATAATATATATTTATACAGATAATATATATTTATAGATAGCCTTCACAGCTCAGTTGGTAGTAGCTCTGCCTTCTGCGCCGAATGCCGTGGGTTCGATCCCCATCGAGAACAAACATTTGTATGATGAACATAGATGTTTGTTCTCTGTCTGGGTGTTATTCAATATTATAAGTATATATTTATGCAAAAAAAAAGTATATATGTATTATATCAGCTATCTGGTTCCCATATTACAAGCTTTGGCTAGATAGTGCTGTGTGGAAAGTCCATCAATATTTATACAAGGTTTTTCGCGTTCACAGTGTTGGTTCCTTAGAAAAAGTTATTCATATTGATGGCTACTTGAGCCCCCTGATGTTTTCAGGAGTGGTATTTTTACACCTTGTGTATTTATACACATTTAATTACGGTTGCACACCAATTACATTTATTTAATATTAATAACAAACACAAGAAGACACAGTCCGAGTTACCCATTGATGGGTACTTTAGCCCCCTGAAGTTTTCGGTACTAATATTTTAGCACCCTGTATAAATAAAAACACTACATAGAAAACCTAGAGTTACAATCAGTCTTATCGCTGAAAGCATTCTCTTCCAGACAACCTTTGGATGGTCTGGGTACTTACTTTGATCATGTACTCTGTAACAGGATTATTCCTCAGGAAGTCAGTACTCTCTCTGGTGTAGAACCTTTCCGTGTCCTCGAGGAATATGGCCTCGAAGGTGTCCTTGTATACGGCGAGGTTCTGGCCGCGCGCGCTAGGGTCCTCTTCGTTGAGGCCTAGGGCCACGTAGCAGTTGATCACCTGCAATTTAGAACATTTTAATAAATATACTTTTTTTTAAATATTGGTGGACATTCCACACAGCACTATCTCGCCCCAAACTAAGCCAAAGCTTGTGATATGAATCAGATAGCTGATATACTACTTATATACTTTTTTTGTAAATATATACTTATAATAGTATAACACCCAGACAGAGAACAAACACCTATGTTCATTACACAAATGTTTGTTCTCGGTGGGGTTCTCCCACTCTGCCTTCTGTGCCGTAGGCCGTGGGTTCGATCCCCACCGAGAACCAACATTTGTGTGATGAACATTAAATGTTTGTTCTCTGGTCTGGGTGTTATTATGTATTATAAGTATGTATGTACACAAAAAAGTATAAAAGTATTATACCAGTTATCTGATCCCCATATTACTTAGCTTTGCTTAGTTTGAGGCTCAAAAGTGCTGTATGGCCAAACATGGGCTCTCACGAAAGCACAAAATAGAAAACTAGAAGTTTGTCAGAGATCAATGGCGAGGAGTATCTTGGGTGTATGACTATCTGACAGAATTAATAACACAAAAATAAGGAAACAAACAAAGATAAAAAATGTCATATACACCATTCGAAGAAACAAATGGAGATGGACAGGACACACTCAACACGGGTCAGACAAATGGAGCACAAAAATAGCAAGCTGGTACCCATTAAACAGAAAGAGGAAACGCGGGAGACAATACAAAAGATGGGAAGGCGAAATAACAGCGGTTGCAGGACACACGTGGACTAGAACAGCGAGAACAAGAGAAGAGTGGAAGTTGTTGGAAGAGGCCTTTGCCAAAATTGGGCAAACAGTTGTCGACAATTAAAACAAAATAACCTTGTAAACCTAATATTAAGTATACCTGAAATAAAGGCTTTTATTATTATTATTATTATTAGTGATGTGTGGAAAGTCCACCATTATCTCCAAGCCCTTATCCCACGCTGCATGGAGTCGGCACAGCAGGTTTTCTTCTTCCACTCTCTATCATTCGTCATCTCGACGCTCACTCCTTCTTTACTCATATAATCTTTCACAGAGTCTATCCATCTTTACCCTGCCTCTCCTTCAAAAATAAATGTGGAAATTCCACCAATATTTTTATTTATTAACTTACCCCAGAAACGAGTCTCGTGTTGATAGTCTCCCCATTCCTTTCTCTCTCGATCAGCTTCAGCACCGCATTGGTGACTTGTTTGTTCAATCTCTGGAATAGATTGTCCCTCCAGGTGACCAGCGCTAGCTGGTAGATCTCGTATATACCCTGAAACAGGTGGAATTACAGGCACTTGAGGCTTAACTTGTGCCTCGAGTTGATTGACGCAGGGCTGTGCATCGTAGGGCACGTTCCTATCGTGCGTGACTGCGAGGGAATATTTGGTGATGGTTAACACCACTTAACATATGGGACATCTGTTTGTTTCATCCAAAAACCCACATGAATGTGTTTTGCTCTAAAAACCATCTTCGCTTTTAAGAGAAGTAGAGATCTTTGTGTGTGGCTCGTCCGGGGAAGTACTACCACCATGCGGTGCGGGACATTACAGGCATATGAGACATCCGTATGCCTCAAGTTCATGGACACAGGGTAGTGCATCGTAGGGCACGTTCGTATCGTGCGTACCTTGCACTTGACGGGACGCAGCACTCGCATCGCGGCTCTCAGAAATAGCTACGTTAGTATTTCCCCAGACGAACAATTTCAACAAGAACTTTTTACTAGCGAAGTGAGCTAAGCGAGCCGCTAGTCTTACTTAGCGTTGAAGTGAAGGCTGAATGTGAGGAATGTTCCTTCCTTCCTCACATTCCTTCAACACTCACGTTGTTGATTTCAGCTGGCTGACCACATAACTTTGTTGCAATAAGTTTCTGTTTGTAATAAGTAAATATGACGGCTATGCAGTTACATATTAGCTGCAGTTGCTAACAAAGTTAGATTACAACTGGTGTTTCTATTGATGGATAATCTCATAATTTTCATATTGTTTTATACACTTATTGGTTTCATATAGAAACGGATTGCAACAAAGTTATGTGATCAGCCGATACTACTTCGCTTCTACTTCCCCAGACGGAACACTTCAAGACGTCTACCGAAGTGAGCTAAGCGAGCCGCAAGTCTCACCTTCCTTCCTTCCTCGCACTCGCGCTTCACCCAATGCCGGTTGAGGTAGGAACAGACGCCGTTGAGGACGCGCGAGGAGAACTGGTACTCTTCCCATTGCTTCGTGTAAAAGGCTAGCACGTCTTCGCCCATAAGGTCTGCACCATTCTGTGGAGAGCAGCGAGTTACAATTTGTTTTCAATTGTACTTATTATACTACTACTTATATCAAAGGTATTGTTTCATAGTTTCATAGTTATTTATTCATAACAGATTTGTTACAGGTCAGTATTAGGTAAACATTGATTAACATTGGCTAAGTAACATACATTGTTCATACAAATTTTAAAAAAACAATAAAACAAAATCAATAGATATCTATGAAACATAAGATAAAATCGGTAAATAATAATAATAATAATTCCATAGGTATAAGTAAAATGATTTAAAACGTCATTCAATAAAATAATAAAATTATTTCAAATTAAATAAATAGTCAATTAATAAATTCATCAATCCTATAAAAAGATTGCTCAATAAGCCAGTTTTTTAGCCTATTTTTGAAGGTTTGTGTTGTCGGTGCGGTAGTTATGGAGTCTGGGAGACGGTTGTAAGCCGCCGGCCCCATAACATGGACTAGCTTGGATGATTTTGTGAGTCTCCGCCTAATTGCCTGCATTGTGACTGCCCAGTTAGTTATTAAGATAAAATGACAGTATTTTTAGAAAACGAATTATCGTACTTTAAGAGTACAGAATAAAGGGAACTCTTCTAACAGAGGTTGATCAAACTTAACAGAAGAGATCCCAACCAGATTTATCGGTCGTCTTGAATCGCCGATGGACAGGCAACATTTTGTGGATCGAGGGAAGGTGGATGGAGAGGGCTCAGAATTGTTCTTCCCGGAAATGTATAGGGGAGGCCTATGAATACAAAAGAATGGTAGGAACCAAGCCGTAAGTTTGTTGCCTGTTCTTCTAGGCTTTGGTCGCGTGGAACTGGTACCTTTCACTTACTTTTAAGACGTTTCAAAGTGATCCTTGTGACTTCATAAATACCTTTTGACTGTGACTTTGACCATGTCCAGCGGTGGACTTCTCTAGGCTGATGCTGCAAGGTCTGTTTATGACTTACTTGGAGCAAGTTGATGAGATAAACACTCAGAAACTCTTTCAGTCTCTTGTACAGCTCAAGGCCAACAAGTTGGGCTCCTCCTTGGACTTGTCCAGTCTGAAAAAGATTTTATTTAATATTATATATTTTTAATAAATAAATATTGAAGGACTTTCCACTAAGCACTACCTAGCCCCGAACTAAGCCATAGCTTGTAATATGGGAACCAGATAGCTGATATAATATTTCACAGCTCAGTTGGTAGTAGCTCTGCCTTCTGCGCCGTAGGCCGTGGGTTCGATCCCCACCGAGAACAAACATTTGTGTGATGAACATAGATGTTTGTTCTCTGTATGGGTGTTATCATATATAATTGATCGAGTGAGCGAAGCGAACGAAGATTCTAGTTTCAACTTGGGCGATTTGGCATTTTATGTATGTATGTATGTATGTACGTATGTATGTATGTATGTATGTTTGTCTGGCCATAACTTTCGAACCGTTGATTCGATCTGCATGAAATTTGATAAGTTGATAGTTTGAACTTGAGAAATTTACTGGTAAGTATATGAGTAAAATCGGATGAAGGGTTTTTAAGATATGGGGTTTTTTAAGGGGGCGAAAATAAAAAAAGTGACTTAAAAAAATCAAGTTACATGTCATACGAAAGGGCTTTATTTGGACATTCCAAAACAATTTTTAATTTTTTTTCTGGGACGCTCGGTTTTTGAGATACAACGAAAAAGTTAAATTAAGATAACCAGCGACCCAAGAGCTCCCATCTCTAAGAGTTTCGTTGGCATCAAGGTTTTTCTACTGGTCGGCCAGTTACTTTGCTTTTTCTTAATTTTTTTTCTTGAAATAAATTAAGGAGGTACTCAGTTGTCATAAAATGGTGGCAACGACCAGGTCTGATGATGGAGCCAAGGTCTGTTCAACGGAACTCTTCAATAAATAGGCCAATAGAGTTGAAACTTGGTTACCGTACCAAGTTAGTAGGCGGTAGTCAGAAAAAAGTACAAACATAATGTTTGGACTTGCCTTTGACTACCACCTACTCTAAGTTTTGGTGCGTTCGTCGGGTCGCATCACGAGATCTCAGTTCGGGGCGAACTACTAGTAAGTATGTATGTACAAAACAAAAAAAAAAAATCAGCTATCTGGTTCCCATGTTAAAAGCTTCGGCTTAGCTTCGGGCAAGATTGTGTTATGTGGAATGTCCACGAAAAAAAAAAGTTATATTGTATGCGGCACTTCTAAAACTACCCGCTTTAAATGAAAATTATGTTCATAACCATGATAGTTACAAAAGTTATAGTATTTTCTTGTTTGCAATATACAAGGTGTTGCAATATTTGTATTTAAAACTTATACAGTAAACGCAAAAAAAACAGCTGTTTCATACATTTTAGCCAGGTAGGTATTGAGCTTTTGTATGCTATTTTTTTTCGCGTTCACAGTGTTGGTTCCTTAGAAAAAGTTATTCATATTGATGGGTACTTTAACCCCCTGAAGTTCTAAATACAAGTAAGTATTGGAACACCTTGAAGATAGGTTCACTTACAGTGACGGCTTTCTTCCCAGCGCTAGCGTACCCGCTCCTGCCGGCGGTTACTCTCGCCGTGCCCGTGCTACTTTGATGATGCACCGACGTACAGTAGTTGTATACGTGACTGTGTTTATACAATATAAGGAAAATATCGTGGCGAACTTGGCGGAGTGGATAACCAAACACATGCTTACCAACAGGTAATGTTGGCAAGCATGTTCTTCTTAGGCTTTGGTCGCGTGGAACTGGCACCTAGGTTCACCTAGTTATAAGACGTTTCAAAGTGATTAAAATCTGTCAAATGATAAACTATGCTTAAGCTATCGCCATCTCTCCAATGCGTAATATATAAAATAATAACATCTCTACAATATCGGAGCCACAGACAGTCCACTCTGCAGAGGCTGCCTGTCCGAAGAAGAATCAGCTGCCCACGTAGTCCTGGAACGCGAGGGCGTAGCCTCTCAACGACAAGAAATCCTAGGAACCCTGAGGTCACTCCTCCAAGCCTGTGAAGTCACCGGGAAGCTTCTGCGGCTTTTGGGAGGAGCTAGGCTGGCTACAAGTGTAACCAGATCACCCCTCACGCATTAACGGACCACTTTGGAGTCTGAATGCGGATACAATAGTCCCAATACCAATGTGTAATGGCAAACAGAGACAGCGCTAATTTTAAGCAATATTTAAATTTAAACACCATTTTATAGTATGAGTATGAAGGTTGTTATGAAAAATCTGAAACAACCAAGCTTCGGAGAATAACATTACAAAAGTTTTGTTGTCAACTATATCAAGTTAGGCAAGAATGGAGTGATTGCTGAAACATATACCGATCTGTATCGGTAGTCATCATTTTTACCAATCCATTCATCTTTTCGCGCATTTTTTATACGCATGACATCTATAAAAAAAACTGATTGCCATTCAGCATGCGACCAGTGTTTAAAGAGCCCTATCAAATTTATCTCTGAACTGAAAAAGCTCTTGTTGGAGGGGTGTTTATAGATTTTCAGAAGTGACATTTAATTATTGTTGACATTTAATATTGCGAATTATGTAGTTATTGCATTGTATTTTAATTTGACTGGTGACATTATGTTAATTAAATTGTTTATTTTTATTTTATAGCATGTTAGGTTAAGATTCAGACACGATTTGTAAGAGAATTGTAATTGAATAAACGAATTGAATTGAATTTAAGTGTCTTGGAGACGCTTCCGATCGCCACTGATTTGGATCAGTTGTGCTATCTCTAGATCGTTTGCAACAGTCTACAGATAGCTCAACTGTTTTATATGTATTTTGTACTTTTTGTAAATACTTGCATTCATTGTAATTTTTTTTGTAAGTTTAATAATAATATTCTAATAAAAATCTATTCAGATTAGAAAAGGATACGTATACAGGTCCATGTATCGCTTCTTCTCCATATGCTGTCTCCTGTACACTTGCTCTATACCTTCCTGCAAGTCGCCCCATATCTGAAAACAAAGATAAGATAAAGATAATTTATTTGCATAAATATGTGTTAAGGCGAATACATAGCTAATGTGACTCTCGCTCGCACGTTTTGACTTGTTGAAAGATATAAAATCACCAAACTCATTTTAGGAAAATCGCAATCAACCATTTTGTGTGCAATCACTTTGCACACAGTTTAGTAAAAATTTCATTTTGATCGATACATGTTTTCCTACTCATAAGTTTGTAAGTTACTAGTTTTTGTACATAAGCAAACTTTTAAGTAGGAAAACTTGTATCGATACGGATTTTGATGCGGTGATTCAAGAGGAAGGTATATATATGTATAATATACATGCATAATATAGTAGAGAAACACTAATAATTTTAGAGGTTTCTAATGTATGTCGTAAATAAACACATTTTTTCGGGCTTACATTGCAAACGCTGGCTGAACCCTACGAGATAGATCTAAATAATGTACTACAGTATTGTACAGCTTAAAAAGGTCTACAAAAAAGTCCATGATGGTATATGTCTAACTCTCAGGGATAACCCACAATAACCGTGCGAAGCCGGGGCGGGCCGCTAGTATACATATTAATGCGAAAGTTACGATGTTTGGATGTTTGTGGCTCAAGTCCTAACCACTTAGCCGATCGGGATGAAACATAGAACAATAGTTCGTAATCTGTAGGTATAGGCTACTTTTTATCCGTATTTTTTTTATTTTTACGACCAAATAAAGACAACATAATAATGTAAGCAATCACTTCTACCACGCGGACAAAGCCGCGGGCGGAAGCTAACTATAATGATATCTAATTTTTTAAACTATCATGGTTATGAACATAATTTTCATTTAAAACGGGATATTTACCATGATTTGTGAGTTTGATTGATTCCCGATATTTCGGCACAGTTGCATGCGCCATGATCACGGGTCGAACTAGTTCGACCCGTGATCATGATGAATCATCATGATGATCATCATAATGAAAATTATAATGATATCTTTAACCCCGACACCTAATTCCATCTCAAAACAAGAATAGCGATCTAAAAATGCAATTTTTAATCATAACATGTTTTTTTATTTGGCTTTCGTCCAATAGAGGGTAATCCACACATGACACCCGTAGTTTAAGTATTAATATTTCATGTTATTTATACTCTTGCTGATGGAAGAAGCTGATGGCCAAAGCATATTACTAAGTCAGGCACGATATGAACATACAGAGAGGCATACAGATGTTAAGCCTCATGTGCCTGTAATTACACCGTTAACCACACCCTTCAAACCGAAAAAGCAACGCTGCTTGGCGGCAGAAAAAGGCGTGGTGGTAGTACTTCCCCGGACGAGCCCCACAAAGAGCTCTACTATTAAAATCCTGTATCGCGGTATCAGTTATTACGAGAGCCATGTACTGTCAGCGACAAAAATAATTTAACACTTTCAGATATTCACCATCATACTCTAAACTTTGCAAAAAAAAATGGCAAACTTCAAAACTTTAATCCTTCTTCTACTGATCGTGTCAGTTCGTTCTTACGAAACAGTGCGATGAAAGAATTTGAAAGGTTTCGAAAATTTTGATAAAAAACATTAAAGTCGAAGTCAAAAGGTATTTATTCAATTGAATCACAAGAATCACTTTGAACGTCCTAATACTGCGTTTACATTTAGACATTCGCGCTGCCATTCGCGTGGACGGAAATGTTGCCGTCCATATCTCTGCGGCAGCGTCGCCGGCAATGTGTGTTCACAACACGCGACACGCGACGCGGCAACGCGAGTGGACATGGAAGTGGCCTGTTTACATTCTCGCATTGCCCAAGTCCCTGCTCATGTCTCTGCACATTTTCACGGACATGAGCTGAGTGTAAACGGGGTATAAAGCTAGGTGAATCTAGGTGGCAGTTCGGGACTAAGAACTAGAAAAAAGCTTAGCCTAACCCGCCCCTGACCTCATATAAGTCAGTGTATATATGCCCTAAAATGCAAATTTCACTAACTCTGGCACAAGTCCAACGCAGATTTATAAATAACACTGCACACTGTATAACCCACTTTAAGTTATCCGTATTAAAGTTGAATTCAATTCGCAGTTTCCGAGAGAAAGCCGATCGGTAAAATTATTAGGAAGTTTGAAATCTGTTACTTCCGCTAGCAGGTTTTTTTTTGTAGAAAGGTCAAGATGTTACCTACAAAGTCCTGACCTTACGGTTTCCCTGTGTGTATCAGTTAAACTTCTATGCTACTTGCGAATGAAAGAAAATAAATAAAATATCAATGGTAGTCTAGTGGTATCGGCCCCGTCTTCATATCCTAAGGTTCAAAACCGGTCGTGCACCAATGAGTTTTTATTTAAAAACTAGATGACCCGCTGTATCACCTATCCTAACGACATTAAGGCCTGGTTTCACCATGCTATGTTAGTAACTAATCAAGGATTAACAGGCCGTTAAATCTAAGCATAGATGTCAAACGCATACATTTTGACATATTTAACGGCCCTTTAATCCTTTGTTAATCTAACAGAGCATGGTGAAATAAGCTCTAAAACTCTCCCTTCGCTTTAGGTAGAACATTTAGGTGAAATTATATGTTACTAGCGGCCTGTCCCAGCTTCGCATGGGTGGTCATAAATTTTTTGAACATATTAGGATAAACTTAGACCGTGGGTTCGAGCCTCGCGTCTACTTATTTCATACATTTGCACGCCAGAGACTGAAATCGCACCCCGAGCGTGACCCGTGGACCCGTTAACGTTTTTAATTTCGTCATATCTTTTGAATGGAATGTCCGATTTGAAAAATTTAAGAAGTAATCTATAGGTATTAAACCGTCTTAATTATGAAAAGATTTATTTGGATAAGGATTAATACCAAGGTACAAATAAAGACCCTTTTCTAGCGGCGGCATTTCAATTAATTTTTTCTAATAAAAAAACACTTATTGTGACATAACTATAATAGTTAAACATATGCTGTCGCGCCATTTTTTGTAGATGATGACATGTTCTACAAAATCGTAGTACATTATTTTGTTCTATCATTAATAGTTTTCGCAGCGCACGCGATGTAAGGTTTTTGGTTTCCACTTTGGGTTACATTATTGGAGTTTTAGTAAGGATCCCTGATTTTTTTGAAAGTATAATATAGCCTATGTTACTCAGGGATAATGTAGCATTCTAATGGTGAAAGAATTTTTGAAATCGGACCAGTAGTTTTTGAGCCTATTCGTTACATACAAAAATACAAAAATACAAAGCTTTCCTCTTTATAATATTAGTGTAGATGTAGATTACTATATTTTCTCAACGTTTATACCTTCCCTGGACTACGACAAACCTTTCAAAACCAAACCTTAAGGCGAAGACAAGAGGTAATGTGACTCTCGCTCGCACGATACATGTTTTCCTACTCAAAAGTTTGCTTTACTAGTTTTCGTACATAAGCAAACTTTTAAGTAGGAAAACTTGTATCGATCAAAATGAAATTTTTACTAAACTGTGTGCAATGTGATTGCACACAAAATGGTTGATTGCGATTTTTCCGAAAATGAGTTTAGTGATTTTATATCTTTCAACACGTCGAAACGTGCGAGCGAGAAGTTGTTTGATGGTTGTCAGCCCCTTAAAAGATGTCGCACGAATCTGAACACATTGATAAAATTATGCGTTGGTGAAAATATAAATTTAGGAGGATAATTAAACTTGTATTTTAGTGTTTAGGACCGAAAACGTGCCCTCTGTAGCACGGAATCGTTGCGTAAGCACAGAAAGTAGGCTAAGGTAATAAAAATAACAGGCTTCCGCGTATATTGTCTGTTGGATTTCGTCACCGTCACGGTGGGTATACCTAACTGTACTGTTAGAGCCGCAGACTGCAGACTTTCTATCGGCCGATAGTTTAGTCTGAGGTTGCTAGTGCGTAAGCGATGACTAATGCTAATTGAACAGGCACCTACATTGACCTAGCTTTAAGACTTTTAAGACTTCAAAGTGATCGCTGTGATTCAACTGTAACAAACGATTTGTAAGAGAATTGTAAATTGAATAAACGAATTGAAATTAAATTGAATAAATACTTTTGACTTTGAATGTACCTCTCCCTCGCATATTCCAACATTTTGAAAGATATAAAATCGCTGAACTTATCTACACTTCTACACTAATATTATAAAGAGGAAAGATTTGTATTTTTGTATGTTTGTATTTTTGTATGTAACGAATAGGCTCAAAAACTACTGGTCCGATTTCAAAAATTCTTTCACCATTAGAATGCCACATTATCCCTGAGTAACATAGGCTATATTTATTATTGTAAAAAATTAGAGATCCCTTCTAAAACTTCAATAATGTAACCCAAGGTGGAAAAAATAATCCTTACATCGCGTGCGCTGCGAAAACTATTGATGATAGAACAAAATAATGTACTACGATTTTGTAGAACACGTCATCATCTACAAAAAAATGTCGCGACAGCATATGTCTAACTATTATAGTTATGTCACAATAAGTGTTCTTTTATTATAAAAAAATAATTGAAATGCCGCCGCTAGAAAAGGGTCTTTATTTGTACTTTGGTATTAATCCTTATCAAATAAATCATTTCATAATTAAGACGGTTTCAATACCTATAGATTACTTCTTAAATTTTTCAAATCGGACATTCCATTCAAAAGATATGGCGAAATTAAAAATGTTAACGGGTCCACGGGGCGGAGCGATTTCACTCACTCAAGGAGAATACGTGCACATGTATGAAATAAGTAGACGCGAGGCTCAAACCCACGGTCTAAGTTTATCCTTAAATGTTCAAAAAATTTATGACCACCCATGCGAAGCTGGGACAGGCCGCTAGTTTATGATAAATAGCAATTTACCAAGTTGTGTACGATAACATTGCACACAGTTCAGCAAAAATATATTTTTGATCGAAGCAAGTTTTCCTACTAAAAAGTTTGCTTAAGTACGAAAACAAGTAAAGTAAGACCCTAAGTTTATCAAATGAAAGAAAGTTATTGTTTCTACCTACTTACTAATTATGCATGCAGTACAGTCCTAATTAAATATATAAAAAAATAAAAATAAAAATATATTTTTGGACTATCCACACAGCACTATCAAGCCCCAAACTAAGCCAAAGCTTGTAATATGGGAACCAGATAGCTGATATAATACAATATAATAATATGCTGATATAATTTTTTATTTGTAAATACATACATATAATATATAAGAATTTTATTTAAGAAGTTTACTTAATATTCCTACTACAAATTCTGTGTTTAAAAAAGTGTAACAGCTCGAGTCAGTGCCAACATCGACACAAACCTTACGATTTTTTTTTACCTTTTTTTTCACGTTGTTGTAAAACGAATACTGTAATTATAGATTTTGTTAAATCTCTAATACTATAAGAATCAAAGTCCTGACTGACTGACTGACTGACTGACTGACTGACATATAGACAACGCACAGCCTAAACTGCTGCTCCTAGAGACTTGAAATTTGAGGAGTACATAGGTCTTATGGCGTAGAGGTGTACTAAGAAGGGATTTTTGGAAATTCAACCCCTAAGGGTGTAAAAAGGGTTGAAAACGTTTGTATGAAAAATTGTATTCCTTGAACCTACAAACTTGAAACTTGGAGTACATGTACTCCAAGGCTAAAAAATAGGAAAGGCATTTTTAGTTTTTTAAAACTACCCTTAATAAGTGTGCAAAGGGATGTGAAAGTTTGTATGGGAGTTTTTTGACGCGTGGTGCGATTAAACTTGGGACTTATAACTTGGGGTATTTACCTTCGTTGGTATTTAAAATCTTACCCTTCTAATATACAAATCAATGCGAAAGTTACGATGCTTGGATGTTTGCGGCTCAATCGCGGATCAACACTTTAACGCGTGCGAAGACGCGAGAAGCTGCTAGTAAATAAAATAAAATGAAAAAGACTTACCTGGTCAAAATCCTTCTGCCGCAGCGGCATCTGAGGCCGGCTAGACGAACCACTACAACTCATTCTTTTTCGTTTCTTCAGTATCAACGCATAAATACACCAACACGCAAAATTAACCCAGTAAATCCAATTGCACTCCAATTCAATTTCAACGACCCCAATTCGAATTCGATGATACCAATTCGACGTCAGCGACCCCAATTCGAATTCGGTGATACCGATTCGACGTCAATGAATCCAATTCGAAAATCGAAGAGTTAATACAGTTGTAATGTAGAAAAATAATTTAACCACTCTAAGAGATCACAGTTAAAACTTTAGCTGCTATATACATTATTTATTTGATTTAATTTATTTATTTTATTATATTTTTAGTGGAACGGCAATTGGCTGTGTACTTGTCAACTCTGAAACAATAAGAAAACACAGTTTAGGAAATCAGCATGAATACCAAAAATAATTTTAAGTATTATTTTTTGTTATATTTTATACTAGCTGGTGCCGCGACTTCGTCTGCGCAGGATCAAAAATCCATTCAGTAGTTTTTACGTGAAAGAGTAACAAACATCAACAGTCAACGCGAACGGCAACGGGAGCGGACATGGAAGTGGCCTGTTTACATCCTCACATTGCCCATGCCCCTGCACATTTCCACGGACATGAGCTGAGTGTAAACGGGGTATAAGTGTCCGGGCTAAATGTGAACACGTTGCCGGCGACGATGCCGCGGACATATGGCCGGGCACATTTCTAAATTTAGTTAGTCTAAATGTAAACGCTTTATATGTATAGACTTATTGCCTTCTGTCAATGACAAGTGAGTGATCGCATTAGGTGCAACTTGGGGTCAACAACCTCAATACAATATTTAATTTTGTAAAAACGGCACAACTCTCTGACATTCTAGCATCGTAGTAGGTATTTTAAGAAACTTTACAATAATATAATTACATCAGAATAACACATAAGTAGGCTACATACAATTTATGATATTGTGTGAATTGTCCAAAATATGACGATAAGTGTCGAGTAAGTAGGAAAAAATCTACCATCTGCGAGCTATTCTGGCGTGCGATGCCAAAACCGCTAGAGTTACACATATGTACTACGCCACGCTAATATAAGCTACTCGAAATACTAATCCTGCGCAGACGAAGTCGCGGGTACCAGCTAGTAAATCCTAAAAACGTCTGTAGGTACTCTCAGGTCCGAGAGCAGGCGGCCCGCGATGAGCATTCACGTACGGATTCGGACACGAACGGTTCATGTCTGTACGGACATGTGCTCGCGCAGACATGAAATCGCGCGGACGAGCAATGGGCAAGTCTGCCAGACTGATTGCGACGGTCCTACACTAGCAAACATTGTACAGACCTATGTCGATAGATATTTGGTCGCGTGGAACTGGCACCTAGAGTCACCTAGCTTTAAGACGTTTCAAAGTGATCCTTGTGATTTTATTGAATAAATACTTTTTGACTTTGACTTCGACTTTAGTAGCGAGGTCTGGCGGACATGTCTGCAGACCTGCCCGCGGGTATTTCCGTCTAGTGAATTCCCCGCTTAAGGCCGTAAAATCATTAGGTAGGTAGGTAGAATTAGTTAACATTTTTAAGAAGCACATTTGTCTGCCGAAAATTATAGAAATTGAATTAAAAACTTTGCAACGAACAAACACTTTGAAAACTAATTCAACAAAAATTACAAAGATCACGGATCTCCAGATAAAAATACTTTGAAATCTGGGAAAATTATTTTCTATTGTGTTCTTATTAGCTATGTTATTCTATTCTCGCAGTACCTACTGTGCCTTATCTTTTATTAGTTATTCAAGGCCAAACAGTTGCCACAACAATGTAGTTAGGGAGGAGCAGTACCAATGAGAACGAAATCTAAATAAACGAGAAATCTACATGAACCTAACTGTTTGTTTAAAATGTTTGTTCTACTCGTACTTATTCCATTTATATTTTTGCTTTGTTTTTATTTTTGTTATTTTATTTGTTGTTTTAATCCTGATTTTGTACTTTTTGTACTGTGTGTAGTACCAGTTATTATTAGTGCTTATAAGGAGCCTCTTTGAGGAGCACTTAAAATTTCTCATAATTTATATTTTTAAAGAACTAGGTAGTCTATCTATATTATCTATCTACTTATCCCAAATCTCCGAATCTAGGTACAAGGCCTAAATAGAAATAAATATAAAAATGTCCTACTAATATTATAAACGCGAAAGTTAGTAAGTATGGATGGATGGATGGATGTTTGTTACTCTTTCACGTAAAAACTACTGAATGGATTTTTAATGAAACCTTACATTATTATAGCTTAAACATCAGAATAACACATAGGCCACAATTTATAAAGATATTGTGTGAATTGTCCAAAATATGACGATAAGTGTCAAGTAAGTAGGAAAAAATCTACCATCTGCGCAGACGAAGTCGCGGGCACCAGCTAGTAATAAATAAATACAATAGTTGGATATTTTGAAAACGCGAACGAGGTCGCGAGGAATGATATTTAGTCTATTACTATAATAGTGTATAGTCAAAGTCAAAAGGTATTCATACAATTGAATTACAAGGATCACTTTGAAACGTCTTAAAGCTAGGTGACTCTAGGTGCCAGTTCCACGCGACCAAAGCCTAGAAGAACAGCCAACAAACTTATGGCTTAGTTCCTACCGTTAGATAGACCAAGACGCATTGTAAAGATCTCGGGAAGTCGGTGGATGGAGACGGTTCAAAACCATGGTCCTTGAGAATGTATGTGGGAAGCCTATGCCCAGCAGTGGACATTTTCAAGCTGATTATGACTTTAACTTATTCATCTTCTAAGATCACAGGGTCTCTTAATTTTCATTTGTGTGAGAAATGTTTGTTCTCTGTCTGTGTGTATTGATGTTATAAGTATGTTTTTACATTTTATTATTTTATAAGTTTTATCAGTTATTAGGTTCCCACAGTACAAGGTTTGCTTAGTTTGGGGCTAGATAGTGATGTGTGGAGTGTCCACCAAAGTTTATTTATTTATGAAAATTTATTATTTCATCTTGTAGGTACTTGACAGGAAAATTTTATTTTTTGGAATAGGATAGACGTTTTTCTACATTGCCTTACACAAATCTTGCGATGAATAAAACAAATACTTGTTTTCTGAATAGCAATAAAATGCTAAACCGACTTTGAGTATCAATTCAATGACTAGCCTTTTCTCGAAGAGGTCATGACAGTTTAGACTGTAAATAGAATCCAGGGAACTCATTTTATATTTATGGATTTGTTCTATAACACACCTAGACCTGAAGTACTAAGCAAATCAATATGGTCTTTA
The DNA here is from genome assembly GCA_932294275.1 of Chloroclysta siterata. Classification (NCBI taxonomy): domain Eukaryota; kingdom Metazoa; phylum Arthropoda; class Insecta; order Lepidoptera; family Geometridae; genus Chloroclysta; species Chloroclysta siterata. The sequence continues at coordinate 19,188,272 of OW028596.1, read as the reverse complement.
TTCAATAGCATCATAAGGACTACTTTAAAATGTCTTATGAAATATCTAACTGAACCCCCGAAACAGAAACAGGAGGCAGCTACATCAATGGTTGGACAACCTAAGGTATTTTTTCAATAAAATCACAAGGATCACTTTGAAACGTCTTAAAAAGAGGATAACAAGCCCATTATGGTCAAGGCTAATCCATGACAGAGATTGCTGGAGGAAGCCTTTCTGTTAAAGACATGCTAGACAGGGCTGTTGATTAATTATTGTAAGAAAAATATATTATTATTGTTTTTAATCTTCAGTGAAAAAGGTTCAAATTTAAAAATAAGAAATGGTGAATCTAGGTGCCAGTTTGTTGCAGTTAATGCAAAGCTATGGTACACAGAAGACTGATAAAAAAATTACAGAAACCATTTTCAAAATTTATATCCTCAGGCATAGTAGATATCTCCTTAGTACCAATTACAAACTCAAGTCTGATAGAATACATTACTTGTTTTGTAAATATATACTTGGAATATAGGTATTATACAACATAGATATTTTTTTTTTCAAATATGTAATTTATTATTTCAATGTTTATTATTTTAATTTTATATAATTTCTATTTTTAATTTTATTAAATTGTTTATAATTTTTAACTTTGCATGCCCATAACGGTAGAATTACGTTGAATCAACAAACATATTTAACATCTTTATTACCTACATGTAATTCTGCAAATAAATATAGGTACTTTGACTTTGATACAGAAACAGCTGTGCTAATCCCACATGTTTGTCCTTGGGGAAGATCAAACCCTCAACCTACAGCTTAGAAGGCTGAGTAATAAAAATAAATTAGAAAAAAATTTGGCACTTTAAAAATGCTTTTGGAAGTTTTACAATGGTAACACTAACCCACTTTCTTGCTAATTTCTTTGCAGTTGCATCTCTTATCTTACAAATAATAACTCAGTGTGCAATTGAAGGTAGTGGAGAGGCACTAGTGTAAATGTAAAACATTAAAAAGTGAATTTTCCAAAATTGTTTCTTACTACACTTCTTACCGAGTGCCTGTACCTAAGTCAAAGCCATAAGGTATTAATTCAGTAGAATCACTAGGATCACATCTTGGAGCTAGGTGAATCTAGGTATCAGTTCCACACAACCAAGTTGCCATATCCCAATAGTTTCCGAGAATTTGTGATGAGTCTTCTAATTTATAAACTTATATTATTAGAGTTGAACATAATATAACATGCCAAGTTGGCCGTGTGTCAGTGACTTAAGAAGCCTTTGTCATTTCCTGGCTCTGATAATATACCTATAGCTAAATTGCTGTGTCATGATCACTTGTTGGGATAAGTCTAAGACAGTTAAAAAAAAGGATTCATGCTAAGAATGACCATGACACAATTCAAGGAGTAAATAATGCAGGAATGTACTTTTTCAATGTCAATACACATTGTCATAATCATAGAAAACTCGGTTTGTTTTCCTGCCATTCAAAAATACATTTAATTTCTATGGCTTACTTTTGATATCAATATCACCAGATGCTATCATTCTTACAATTAATATAGCGAAACCAAAAACAGTATTTTTAGAGCAGAATCAATTGCTATGACAGCTGAACTGGTCTAGTGATTGAATTTCATACTTCCATTACCTACCCTCAGTTAGAGAATCAATAATATAATTTTGATGATGTATACCCAAATAGGTACCTATTATGATTAGATCTTTATTATCATCAGCCAGGAAATGACACAGGCTTCATAAGTCACTGACACAGGGCCAACTTGGCATGTTATATTATGTTCAGCTCTAGTAATCTTAGGCAACACATAATCAGGAAATCTGGCAATTCAAGTTAATCATCAGGTGAGACCAGGACTAACTACCTATTACCTGCACTGACCAATACTATACCCAATGAAGTGTAACTGCACAAAATTAGCATAGTTGTCTAAAAAAACCAGCAAAGGAAACGCCACAAAGTTATGCCATCTCCTCACTTTCCATACGATAAAAAAACCTCACAAAGTAGCGGGAAACTGTTTCTTGGTCATTTAATTACGAAGCATGATGCGAAAAAGTAAAAGTGCTATGCATCTGACAAAGGAATCGAGATTTTGCAATCCAAACAAGGGTAGATAAAAACATGTTTTTTTTGCTAAAAACGTAAAGCTCACAGTTCGTACCTTGGATGTTTCACTGGAATATATCATGGCACAGTCTATGAAAACTAAATAATCATAAATTAAACGATTTACATAAAATAAATTGCTAAATTACGATTGATTTCTTTTCCTTGAGGTGAATGCAAGGCAAGGCAAGGCAAAGGTAAGTACACAGCACACACAGCAGATGTACTTGACATAACATGACAGACTGACTGACATGACAGATAAAGTTAACCGCTCTATTTGAAAACTCACCAAAGACTAGAAAATTAATAACAAACTTCGCCTATTACTTTTTATAGGATAGCCCTTATTAATCTGAGCAATCTTTCACGCTGTCATCGGTGGCCATATTTTGAAATTAGCACAACATTATAAAGTAGGTAAATGGATGGTAGGCACTCTCTCTGTGCATATCACGAAGTCGGCATCATAATAAATCAATAAAATAAGTACCTACGCTTGTGATACTACTTCCAGCTACTTCCTTTCACAAATACTTGCATTTGACAGACAATAATAAAAGGAGAAGACAAATTACAATATTCTTATAGACCCATAAAGCAAGAAGTCCCATGAAGAAGTCAGTCACAATTCACAAACCAAGTTGACACTTTTCTTTTGAAGGCTACAACAAGCTGAAATGAAACGAATAAGTTAGATAACCAAAAGAAACGTTTGTATAATTGTATGTAAATACAAAAATACACTTAAAACCTTTTCATATAATCCATATTTTTTCAGAATCAGCATCAGATTATTCTTTTGTAAACTGTTTAAAAATTTAAGGTGGTAGTTTATAAGTAGTACCTAGCACAAACAGTCTGCCCTATTCGAACGTACAATATAAAGTTTAATTTTTTTTCGTACCACAAATATAAGTTTATTTTTTTGTTTTTAATATGAATGTGTTTTTACTTCCCCCTGGCAAAAATATGGTTATTCCTATCTGGTTATTTCAAGACACTAAATAAATGCAAAATCTTTGAACTGAGGTAGAATGGAGTTCATTTAACAATTACCTTTTTTTTGACTTGACAATAGCTAACGTGATAGCTTCTATGTTTTAATCTGTGGTCAGCTTGATTGCTTTTGCTTGCTTGATTTGGTTGGTTGTTTACATAGATTTATAATACTATAGATTGCCTACGAGCGTATACCCGAGCAAGACGGACAACAAGTACATACAATTTATGGGTTGCCACATCTTACTATTTTCACCCAACCAAGCATAAGCTATGATGTCGCCGCGGCTCCAGTTGTTTGTTTAATTATGTTTAATTAAAGCTAGTTTCTGCAATTTAATAGTTTGTACCCTCCTCTAGGTTACGCCATTTTAATATCTTCTAAGGAATGAGCTAGAAAAAAGCCTACACAGCTCAGTTGGTAGCCTTCTGCGCCGTAGGCCGTGGGTTCAATCCTACCGAGAACAAACATTTGTGTGATGTGATACTAGACGTTTGTTCTCTGACTGGGTGGTTGTGATTTGGCTTATTTTGGGGCTATACACCACTATTTTGTGACTACCAAAAAAAATTTAAGGACAGTTGCAGCAGAGGCTACTAATGCTATTGGCACTGTCAAGATTTTTTAATATTTAACTTTTAGCAAGTTATCGAGGTTTGTTTTCAACCAAATTCCTGCACAATTTTATGGACACACTACAAGAAAATACTACGGAATACTACTGCTAGTCAACATCGTAAACACTCCATTCATTATGACTCCTTCCATCTACCGTCTCGTCGTATAGTACCTACCTACGTCACATCATCTTGTCGCACTCATCGTATTCCTTCTCTCTCGCTCACTAGATAAATCATTTAATGGGTAGGTAGATAGGTAAGTATCATAAAAAAGGCATTATTTTAGGGATTTTTTTAATACTTTTATTTGTAATTAATTGCCATTTTTCCTTCATAATTTTACGGGCTCAGGATGTCAAGCTATTTACAACAATTAAAGTTATTTACAGTATGTACTTACAACTACGCACGTATTTACACTTCCACTAACCACAAGTATTTTAAAAGTTGTTCAAAATGTCCACCTTCATTGTCAATGCAAACACACACACGTTTTAACAAATTGTTTTCAGGGAAATACTTAGTCTTTGCACTATCAAAAGGGTCTAATGCATTGTTAGGCTCACTCACAAACACTAGTCTTTTTATTTCGCTCCACAAAAAGATTGGGGAATTTTTGAAAGATTGTCAGATCGGGCGAGCACGGAGGCCAGGCAACTGGGCCACCGCGACCAATCCATCGGGTGCCAAACTCCTGAGATAGATACTCGATAGCGCACCGTCCTGCTGAAACCATAGCTCCCGCCGCCAGGTTGAACGGAATATCCTCCAGCCTGGCGATGGCTAGTAGCTCCTGGGTCTTCATGTAGTGTATCTCAGCTGAGCGCACAATCTTCCAAGCGCAGGACTGGCTTGTGCTAAAGCGACGTGCCGCGTCACGCGTGCTCCTCCGCGGATCTTCTTCAAAATCATTTAGGACTTCATCGTAGAAGTTTCGGGAGTATGCAGGCCCTCCTCGTCCTTGCGCATGCGACGGCACGTAAACAGAGCCATGGTCCAATATGCGTTGGTATAATATGCTGGACATCGTGGAGTAATTTGGTTGCCGATTGTTTGGGAACAATTCGCGGTACATCCGTAGGTAATCACTCACATTTCCCCAGACTAAAAATACGTACGTAACATGTATGCGTTATTCTCTGGCAGTGTACTGACAAGCTATCGTGAACGTGAAAACCACAATAAATTGAGTACCTACCCGCGTACAATTTTTATTTTACGGATGTCACTGACCTGCATCGAATTTAGAGTACCTATGTATGGGTTTCGTTCGACACGAGTTTGCCGGCCATAGATAAAATAATAGTTAGTATTGCGCGAGCGGCGCGTTTTGTTTCGTTTCGAACGAGACAAAAATTTATGAATGGATGAGAATCAGACTCGAGTAGAAGACTCTGTAGTAGGTACGTACGGATAATGGGTAACTAGTTATCATCCTTTTCTCGGGATATTCTTTTTAATATTTTTTTTTGAGTTTTAACTACATAAATTTGATCAGTAACTGACACTGAGCATACGGTTTTTTTTTTTTTGGTAATTACAAATTAGTGGTGTATAGTGCTGTGTGGAGCGTCCACCAATATTTATAAAAAATAAAATAAAAAAAACAGGGCGAACTGGCACTAAGCTGGCATTTTAGACATTGACATCAGAACCCTAGGCCCCGCGAGCTAGAGTCCTGGATTTTCCTAGTGAGGGGGACAGAGCTAGCTAGTGGTGCTATTCTTCACATTCTACCACCTACCAATAGTTTAACTATGTTACTGCACCAGCTAGGTAAAATTTTTATGAATAAAAAACAATTTATTTATTTATCATTGATTTATTTATTCTACATCCCTACTCATCAGAAACCGTAATTCAAAAGGTTAATTTATAACGCGTGCTTCAATTTTAAATTAAGTAGGTATAAACAATACATCTTAACAGGAGGAAGCCAGCTTATGCTAGAGCTGACCATAAGCCTGAGCAATGCCACCACTTTGCCCTGAAGCGCGAAGTGATGGCATTATGAATACAGCTATCCTCAGAACATCACTATGAATATGTCATAAATACATTAAAATATATCACGTGTAAGTACGTATTTATTTATTAGACGATAAATATTTAATAGTTTGTACATAACAATTTCAGATGAGAATATTTACTTTGAGATACCGTTTATGTTGAAATAGCCCAAAAGTTTTTTAGTCCGTAAGTTTCTTGCCTGTTCTTCTAGGCTTTGGTCGCGCGCGAGGAACTGGCGGTACATTCACCTAGTACCAATTTAAGACGTTTCAAAGAGATCCTTGTGATTGTACTGAATAAAGACCGTTTTGATTTTGATTTTGGAGCTTGGTGACCTGGAGCTTGGAAACCCGTAGCTTTAACCCACCAGCCCAAAGTAGTTGCATCTTTGGGAAATCTGTAAAACAAACATGTTATTATTAGGCATATGTAGGTATTTAATCATACTACGCGATGGTGGTCTCAGACATAAAATAACTACCAACTTCTCATATGAAAATCGTGAGGAGACTTAAATTATTAAAATGTAACGCAAAGCTAAAAAAATAAATTAAATTAAATTTAAATATATGTACCTACTACCTATACCTATATTATATTTTTTTTCATTATGTACTTAAGTCAAACAAACCTTATTTCTTTGAATAAGGTAATAATAAGTTGCGACATTGTCATTTGTTTTCTAGATTATTGTGTGTATTTGAACTTATCCTAACATATCAGAGTCGAATCCACCCTAAAGTTGTTCGTTTCCCAACATTTTTGGCAAATAGATTTTGTTTTTGTTGGCAGCCCGAAAGATCGTATAACCCAGCCAAATTATGTTTCTATAGAACTGTATCGGTTTGAATAGCCATGTCATTTGTGTGGTTTATAGTAACCTATACTCAATTTTACAAAATAATTAAATTCTAGAAATCTACTATGATATGCGATAGAAAGTAAACACAACCGTTAAATGATTAATTGTGGACACTGTGCATTCTCCGTTTTATAGTTTAATTGACAAATAGAACATAAAAGTGCTACTTACCGAAGGAAGCTTAATTTTCAGTTTTCCGAGCTGTATCATTATCACAGCCTAAAATACTACAATGCACCACATTATAAACTTAACTCTACGTATACTGGGACCTAGGCACACACTATTTTCAAAGAACTTTGGCACTAAACACCAGCAGGCCTATTGGCTGGGTCCGGTTAATTTACGACCAAGTATTACACAGCCCGAAAATGTACAACCCGGAAAGCACAGCCTGGAAAACACGGCCCGGATTCCATGTACAAAATGTACATGAAATCCGGGCCGTGTTTTCCAGGCTGTGCTTTCCCAGCACAGTCGGGATTGTACAGCCAGGATTGCACGACCATGGATTCTGTGACCATTCTCTGATTGGTCGAAAGCCTATGCTCTGTTTAGATGCACTACACAGTAAGTATAGGCAAGTAGCACAGATTAAAAATTATATAAAATAAGAGAATTATTCAGAGATTAATGTTAGAAAAAAATAAAATTCTGGCACTTCGGCGGCCGCTGCCGCGGCACGCTCGCTTTGCTCGCTCGCCTCGTGCGTAATTAATATGTTTTAACATAACCTAACCAATCCGAGTCGGATCAACAAGTGAGTGAGTAAGTAATTGACGAGTGTAAACAAAGCCTAAGTTTTGGCATCAAAATTTTGGCTGCGTTTTATCGGGTCGTGCTTTCCAAAGGTGTGCAAAATTTGTACGGCTTGGAATGTACACCCTTGGATTACACAGCCATGGATTTCGTGACCAAATTGTACATCAAATCCGGGCTGTGTTTTCCTCGGCTGTACAATCCATGGTTGTACATTATCGGCACCCTATTGGCTATCTCGGTGGATATCTCATAGTGAAGATCACTCGGCAAAGTGTTCAACGATTGGCTGTCAAACAGCTAGTTTGGTATTGGCTATCTTCAGTGACTAACTGGGATGACGTCATGAGCACTGAATATCTCGGATAGTCACCTACACTACGTTGATAGTCACCGTAACACAAGATTGCGATTGTTTAGGCATAGTGGACAACAGAATGATGATCATTACATTTTCGTGAAAGACACTACTCTGAGGTAGTGTTTTATGAATTTTATTGATAAGCACCGAAGCCGGTATTTAATAAACTGAGTAAATTTGCAATTTTTGCTGAACTTGATTGTGATTTGTGTTTGTAGTTAAGTATGGCACGTCTTATTTTGTTGGTATATGCTGAAGAAGAGCGAAAACAATGTGTTTTAAGAAATTGTTTTATTTTTAATCCAATCGATGTTCAACAACACAGAAATTGATTTCAAACCGCTAAACAAATCTTTATCTCTACTTAGTAGTGTTTTTTTTATAGGTACAACTAGCTGATGGAACAAGCAGATGGCCCACCTGATGTTAAGTGGTAACCATGACCACAAAGCATTGCTTCGTAAGTCACGCACGATAGGAACGTGCCCTACGATGCAATGCCCTGCGTCCATCAACTTGAGGCATACAGATGTTAAGCCTCACGTGATGCGCCTGTAATTACACCGGCAACCACACTCTCCAAACTTGCCTACTTGGTTGTACCTACTTGCCTTTGATTGTAAGTTTATGTAGGTATGTTATTTAAATAAACAAACTAACTTTAAAATAACTAAAAAAAAAAAGTAGATACCTAAGTAGTAAGAGTAGGTACCTACTGAGTATTCGCGACACAATTTTTCGAAGTTCCTGCGGATATCATCGTTTTTAAATGTATCTGAGGTTGATGGACGCAGGGTAGTGCATAGTAGGGCACGTTCCTATCATGCGTGACTTACGAGGCAGTACTTTGTTTTAATATGTGATGTAACCATCACATATAACAAAGACACTAACTACCACTTAACATCAGGTGGGCCATCGGCTTGTCCCATAAGCAAGCTTTATGAAAAAACATAAAAACTAAATAATACACTCGGTCGAGACAAAATAACACGAATTTACCAGTAAGCCTCACTTCTCAAGTTTAAATAAACCGCCAAGTTTAAATAAACCGCATAAAATAAAATGTTCTCTAAAATGTAGTACTGTAATTATCAAAAGGCATAACTAAACTTAGTCGTATAATAGTCGATAGAAAATAGTGTTGTCCAGTGGCGCGACGAAGAGCACCGGAAGGCCGTTCTTCCCCGCCGTTAATCACCGTTACTTGATATCCACTCAATGTGATAGGCAATACCAATGTTATGAAATTCTCAGTTGTCATCAAAGTTCGGTGTACAACCGAAGCCTGTTAGTCACTGGCACTGCAAAAGATAGCCAATAGGCCTGCTGTAAACTCACAAGCACCAAGCGGTTTGTTTAGCACCAAACTTGGTGCTAAACAATCAAAAACGTATACGCAGAAAGGGACAAAACATTTATATTATATTTCTCTCACTCATAGGTATAATTTGTATTATTGCGTCTCTCTTACTCTTGGTATTATTATTTGATGCTCTATCTATTGTATTCTTGATCTAAGGTTGTTTATGTTGGTATTTTGTTGAGTGAGATAATTCGTCAGAGGTTGGTTGGTTGGTAGTGAAAGAAAACAAAAGAAAAGAAAGGAAGAAGCACAGAGTACATGGAAGAAGGAAAGAGAAGACTGACTGACTGAATTGTTTATTTATTTTCTTAGTTATTTTACTTGCTAAAGACTGAAAACACTTCGAAACTCGTGTGTTTAAACTTCTCCCGATTTCTCCTAAATCATGTGTTACGTGATAATAACTGGTCGCAGCTTAGCGTGGCTTCTGCTAAGTTTGGTGGCATTTATGTTTATTCTGGTCGGTATCATGACCCCAAAATGGTTAATGGCACAGCCTAGACTCACTAACGAGAATAATGTCACCAGAATCTATGTTCCTAGCGTCGGGATCTACAATCGGTGAGCCAAACTTAGAAATAAAATTGGTCGTCTGCATTTCCCGGTAATAAGTCTCATACCATCTATAAGTACCTACTGTATGCACCTACATCCCTTGGTCTTAATAATCCAGTGGTCTAAGTAGCTTTCTTCAAGTTTATGTGTTGCTATTCAAGTGATTTACTTTCTGCCAATTGTATTCTCTTATTTATGCTATTGTATCAATGAGATTACCTATTATTGTACCCACAGTAGTATGAATTGTACCTGCCTTATATCTACATCATTTGCAGCGCCCTACAGGGTATGTGTACTCACCCTATAGCTACCTTAGACATAAGCTATATAACTGATGTATGTACATGTTGGTAATAAGTAAATCTAATCTAATCTAGTTAGGTCTTCTTACCTACTTTATGATTTTTGATTTTACCAAAGTTCCTACCTACTACACCTAATAGTACCTACTAGGTAGCAGGTTGAATCATTCATATTCTTGGTTTGATATCTACTCCAGTTTTATATGGTATTAAACTCATGCTTATTCTTCGATGGCATGGAATGCATCCCAATCAATATCTATTCATCATCATCTTCCTGGCCATATCCCACTTCATGTGCGGTCGGCACAACAGGTCTTTTCTCTCCACTTTGCTCTATCATGACGGATGATAGAGCAAAGTGGAGAGTCATCAGAGACTCATCAGTCACTCCTTTCTTTCCCATGTCATCTTTCACACAATCCATCCATCTTTTCTTTGGCCAACCTCTACTCCTTAATCCATCCACATTCATACTTAATCAATATCTATTCATTTTAATTTATTTTGACTTATTATAAATATAAAGTACCTAGTAGGGCTTGCAAATATTCGAAAACTTTGATATTCGAATATTCGGGTACAATTGCGGGTACTATTCGAATTATTCGAATATTATTCGAATAATAGAAAAAAAACTATGTTTTCATTAAAATCACATCTTTTATTGTTTTAAGTGTTACTTCTAGGAACGAAATTGAAATATTAAATTAAAATAAAATTTACCCATAAATTACTAGTAAAAATAGTCTTTATAATCTTCAACAAAATTTAACACAATAACAAGTAAAACAATGTAAGTAACGGTAAGTAGTTACTAGAGTAAATAAGTACACAGACATTTTTAAGTGGTCTTATTTATCACACAACCATAATAAAATTTGCAATTAGAGTAACATTAATTGAACACATTCACAAATTCTTAGTAAAAACAGTCTTTAAAATCTAGATACGCATGTATGTAGCAATATCTACAATAAAATTTAACACAATAACAAGTAAAAAACACAATAACGGTAACACGTAAGTAGCTACTAAATCAATCGAGTCGTCGACACTTCCTCATTCAACCATCTTGGTTTGGGAAATGCGGTCAGAATCGAACCGAAGTTCATTTTTCTGGCGTCAACTTCGTGAGTTACTGCTCACGGTCATCCTCACGGTTGGCCTTTCGGTGGCTTTTCGATGGCTTTTATGACCAGCGGAGTTTGTAGGTTGGCCTCATCTTGTCTCACGAGGAGTCGGGTGTGCCCAGGAGCTCGCGGGGCAGTGGCCGCCAGGGAGTCCGAGAGTCAGGAGGTCGCGTGTGCAGCAGAGCAATGGCGTTGAGATGAGCGTGGTGGCAATTGTCGGCGCAGTCGAACATTCGCCGCGCCAGCATTACCACAGTCTCCTCAACGCTGGATATCTGCACGTCGCGAGCGATGACGTCGTTCCTGACGTATCTTCCCGCTCCTGTGCATACTCGTAGAGCGATATTTTGTTGTGCTTGAAGTCTCTTTCGGTTTGTAGCCGAGCACAACCCGTACCATGCCGGCGCCGCATATGTGAGCCGGGAGCGGATGTACGATTTGTAGACTCCAACTTTGGTCCTCAGTGGAAGTCTGGACGATAAAACGGGTCGTAGCATCGCTCGAGCAGCACGCGTTTGGCGTATTGCGCGCTCGACCTGAGCTCTCATTGTCAGGGATCTGTCGATTTTGATTCCTAAGTATCGGACGGCGGTTTGCCACTCTATTTCCTTGCCTCGCAGCTCGAGCGAGGAGAGCACAAGAATCGCAGCTGTCTTTCCAACGTTGACCGCGACTCGCCACTTATCTAGCAATACCGGTAGGAGATCGAGCAGGCGTTGCATCTGGCGGGCGGCATTGTCGGGGTTTATAGAGGACGCGAAGAAAGCACTGTCGTCCGCAAAGAGTGCTAGTGTGACATCCTTCTCCCCGGGTCTGAGACTGCCCTCCAGAGTCGGGATGTCGTCTGTGTAGAGAGCGTACAGAGCAGGTGAAAGACAGCTTCCCTGAGGGACCCCGGCGGCAATGGGACGTGGCTCTGAGTCAGCCTCCTCAACTGACACGTAGTGCTACTAGAGTAAGTACACAAAAATATATAAGAGCGACAACGTGAGCGACAGAGATGGATAGACAGAAAAGTCTCGTCAAATCGCAAATGGACTACGCACTTGCGCGCGGCACTCCCGAACGTTTCCGAACCGCGTTCCGAACCCTAAAACATTGTCATGTTGTTTACCCGAACGATCTTAACTTGTATCGTCTTGAATGGATAAATCGCGCGAGTTTATACCTGGCATTTTATGCACATCAGAGTTCTCAGTTTGGTGTTATTATTATAAATCGAATATTCGAATATTGCTATTTTAATATTCGAATATTCGAACGGAATTAAAATTCGAATTATTCGAATATTCGAATATTCGAATGCAAGCCCTAGTACCGAGGTATAAAAAGAGCTAAAAAAAAATCCACTAGGTTTATTAAAAACTACAATACATTTATATAAATGTTTTATGTCATAAATTACAAGTAGGAACCCTAGAATAATCTCCGTAACAATCTCTGTCCCAAACTTTGTCTTGATCGGTTTAGCGTTGAAAACATAGCAAAGACACTATCAAATGTATTAATTGGTATGTATTTCCAGGTGTATCCGAATGTCCCAGGACCCATACAACTGCGCTTCATTCTCATTCAAAGGGCTGGCCACAGACTCTTCACTCTACCCTGGGCCTTGGAAGGCTGCGATGTTCTTCTTATCATTATGTAAGTACTGATGAAGGTAGTAGACCACTTTAATTGTGATATGTCAGGTTTTAAAGAGGATGCTTACCACCTACTGATAATTTTAATTCTGGGTAGGATCTGGGTCTGGTATAAGATTTGTACTAGCACCCCGCAATGGGATGTATTGTGCATTATTCCCTGCTAGCCCCTGCTAAGGCAAAATAAAAACCTCAAGTTAATTTGGATGCAGGGCAGTGCATGCAGTGCATCATAGGGCATGTTCCTATCGTATGTGACTTACGAGGTAATGCTTTGTTATAAGTGTTGGTTACTACTTAACATCAGGTAGGCCATCTGCTTGTTCCATTAGCTAGTTGTAAATAAAAAAAAAAAAAGCCAGTGTGGTGCCAACCGAACAAAGTGAGGCGTAAGCATAATAGAAATAGGTAGAGCCCGGATTCGAACCTACTGCTTTATCATCATAAGGCATGGTTGCTACCACTAAACTATCCATCAGATAGTTTTTTTTAAATATATTTTTTAAGGAACTTTGCGTCTTTTAAAGACGATGTCAGTTCCATCATACCTTCGTTTTGTCTCAAAATCAGATAGTTTAAAAAAAAACAAATGCTCTAATGGTCTACATATAGGCTGGTTACAGAGAGCATGTAGAATTGGCAATCGGGCTAGATTAATTTAGCATGATGCAGAAGAATTTGCAAGTTGAAGTGGCAATGAGCAGGTCATAGCTCGAAGAACCGACAACCGCTGGGTTATAAAGGTTCTCGTATAGAGACCATGAACTGAAAAACAAGTGGGACCTCCTACCTCAGGGAAGACTTATTAATATATGTAATAGTATGACTAATTTATTTCAGGTGCTGCAATACAATTCGCCACAGTACTGACGGGATTGTTGGCATGTTGCATCCAATCTGTGTTTAAGAAGAGTGTAATCTCACTTGCTGGAGCGACGCAGGCCTTGGGAGGTATGTTTTATAAATATTAAATAAATAAATATTGGTGGACTTTCCACACAGCACTATCTCGCCCTAAACTAAGCCGAAGCTTGTGATATGGGAACCAGATAGCTGATATACTATTTATATACTTTTTTTTTGTAAATACATACTTATAATATTGTGTAACATCCAGACAGAGAACAAACGTCTATGTTCATGACACAAATGTTTGTTCTCGGTGGGGATCGAACCCACGGCCTACGGCACAGAAGGCAGAGCTACTACAAACTGAGCTGTGAAGGCTGCTATTAGTTCTATTGTGTTTACTTACACTTACGAGTAGTAGAGCTCTTTGTGAAGGCTCGTCCGGGGAAGTACTACCACCACGCCTTTTTCTACCGCCAAAGCAGCAACGCTGTGTTTCGGTTGAAGGGTGTGGTTGCAGGTGAAAGAACAGGTACATGAGGCTTAACATCGGGATGCCTCAAGTTAATGGACGTGCGGCATTGCATTGCATCATAGGGTATGTTCCTATCGGGCGTGGCTTACGATGCAATGATTTGTTATAGGTGAAGGTTACCACTTAACATCAAGTGGGACATCTGCTTTTTCCATCAGATAATTGAAAAAAAATGTGGTGCCAACCGAACTACGTGAGGCGTAAGCATAACAGAGATTGGTAGAGCCCGGATTCGAACCTACTGCTTTATCATTAAAAGGCGTGGTTGCTACCACTATATACCAATATTTTAATGATCATTTTTAATAAGGGTTCTATCCTATTATTATGCAGTAGTAGAGTTTTAGCTAGAGTTATATAGAATACTAGCGACCCGCCCCGGCTTCGCACGTTTATTGTGGGTTATCCCTTAGAGATTATGCTTGTATTATGCATATAAACCTTCCTCTTGAATCACTCTTTCTATAAAAAAAACCGCATCAAAATATCGTTGCGTAGTTTTAAAGATTTAAGCATACATAGGGATATAGGGACAGAGAAAGCGACTTTGTTTATACTATCTAGTGAAGTAAATTATCGTTCCTATCGAGCGTGGCTTACGATACAATGATTTGTTAAAGGTGAAGGTTAGCACTTAACATCAGGTGGGCCATACGCCTAGTTGCAGGCTTGTTCCAACGGCAAGTTGTATAAAAACAAGATCAAATTGTCAAATTGAGGAAAATGTGGACCATTGTTTTATAACCTTGAATGATTTGAACATGTTCCTATTATAAGTCTAATAGCTGAGTTATTATAACATAGGTGTGATATTTTCAATGTTAGTTATAAGTTAGTTAGCGAGTTCTGGTGGCGGTCGTACTATGTATTTTCTGTATTATGTGGCTGTCAACCTTCAAACTCGTTCTACATACATACATACATACATAAAATCACGCCTGTTTCCCATAGGGGTAGGCAGAGATCACGGATTTCCACTTGCTACGGTCCTTACATACCTCTTTCGCTTCATTCACTCTCATAACATTCTTCATACATTCTCGTTCTGGCTCCAATATATCAATATTTGTAAAGAATTACTGGAAATATTTACGACTAGCTGGTGCCCGCTACTTCGTCTGCGCAGGATTAGTATTTCGAGTAGCTTATATTAGCGTGACGTAGTACATATGTGTAACTCTAGCGGTTTTGGCAGCGCACGCCAGAATAGCTCGCAGATTTTTTCCTACTTGACACTTATCGTCATATTCTGGAAAATTTACACAATATCTTTATAAATTGTAACCTATGTGTTATTCTGATGTATAAGCTATATTATTGTAAATTTTCATTAAAATCCATTCAGTAGTTTTTACGTGAAAGAGTAACAAACATCCATCCATCCATCCATCTATCCATCCATCCAACCATCCATCCATCCATCCATCCATCCATCCATCCATCCATCCATCCATCCATCCATCCATCCATCCTTCCATACTTACAAACTTTCGCATTAATAATATTAGTAGGATAGGATAAGATTTTTCATAACTATATTCAGTGATTTTATATCTACAAAAATTCAAATGTGCGAGTGTGAATTTTGAAATTATTCGTCTTGTCGTGTCTAGTTCACTAGTTCATTCGAAACAGTGTGGTGAAAGGACTTTAGGTGTCCCTCAAGAGGCTCCTTTCGAGCACTTGACACATGCTATAGAACTTTTTAGGTTCCACGACATGCCGGTTTCCTCACGATGTTTTCCTTCACCGTTTGAGAGTACTGGCACTGTGCACATCAATTATTGAACAGAAAATCTCATTGGTGCATGACCGATTTTGAACCCATGAGCTTAGGATCGGAAGACGGGGCCGCTACCATTCGACCACCATTGCTCTCGTGCGACACAACAGGGTGGTGAAAGGATTTAAAGTGCGCCTCAAAGAGTAGAGAGAGCTCATTTTGATATAAATACCTGCCTTTATTCTTCTTCCAGGTCTATTCGGAGTACTGGGCTTAGTGCTGTACCCTTGGGGATGGGGTTCTGAAAGAGTGCAGAGACTTTGCGGAGAAGACGCGGAGCCTTATCTACCTGGCGACTGTTCTATAGGTAAGCGGTTATGAAACGGTGATGGAAAACATCAGCTGGAAGTAAATCATGCAAGCCTATCGCTTGATAGGCTTGCATGATTATACTTACAAGCTACGAATTCGTGCCCGTCTTAAATACTGTCCCACCTTACATATTTGAGAGCCTTCACAGCTCCGTTGGTGGTAGCTCTGCCTTCTGCGCCGTAGGCCGTGGGTTCGATCCCCACCGAGAACAAACATTTGTTTGATGAAAATAGATGTTTTTTCTCTGTCTGGGTGTTAAATAATATTATAAGTATGTATTTATAAATAAAAGTACATATGTATTATATCAGCTATCTGGTTCCCATATTACAAGCTTTGGCTTAGTTTGGGACTAGATAGTGCTGTGTGGAAAGTCCACCAATATTTATATTTATTATTTTTTGGTCCTCATTTGTTTGTCCTTATTTTTTGTACATACATATGAATAATATCTAATAAAACCCAGACAGAGAACAAACATCTACAATAAAAATAAAATCTTAAAAAAATATTGTTAATTTCAGGTTGGGCTTTAATCGTGACAGCTACTGGCATAGCGCTTATATTCCTGTCAAGCGGGCTGTCAAAAATAGCTGACAAGGCCGCTAACTCTGACAAGGTACAATTCCAAATGGACGAGGGAAAGAATCTCATTTGTTTAGCATAATATCTAAAAAAACACTCAACAGAACATGTTGACAAGTGTCCCGACGCGGGATTAGTACTGGCATCTTTCCGTCTTACACTGAGATTTATATTGGGATTTTAAAACTTGAACAATCCTCAAAAAAAGTATTCTTTCATATGTCTTCTTCTTCGGGTCATTTATGGCTTCTGTCTGTCATTTTTTCAGACACTCTTGCCAGTGTCAAGTGGAATAATTAAAAAGTTTTTAGATTCGTATTCTGTCGTTTTGGGAATTAAGATTTTCGAAAGTTTTGAAGGAAACCGCCACAATTTTCTTCCCAACAAAAGACGGCCGACTTGACTAAAAAGCATTCTATCAATATCACTTGACACTGGCAAAATTGTCTGTCGAATGACAGACAGGAGCCATATACAAAGAAGATTCGTGTTTATTCATTTTCTGTCATTTTTGGAAGCAACATAGCTTTTTCATTTTAATTGTTTTTCTAGTGTTATTTTGAGTTGTGTTGTGTAATTTCGGTGGTATTTTAACCAACATTACTTGAGGTCTTAGCACAAAGTGTAAACATTTGGAATGAAAGTGTATTATGTGATATCCCGATTTGGCCGAAAATGTTTCGAATGATTTGAAGAAAACCGCCACCATTTTCTTCAAAACAAATGACGGCCGACTTGACTATGGACTGACTTGACTAAAAAGTATTCAATACAAATCACTCGACACTGGCAAGATGGTCTGTCGAATGACGGACAGGAGCCAAAAATTGAGAGAAGAAAAGAAGAGAGAAGAAGATTCGTGTTTATTAGATGCGCCATATATTTGTAAGTTGAAGCTTAAAGGTCAGCGCACACCGAAGGCAGTGTGGAAGAATTGAAATTTGTTAAATGTATTTATTATGTTATCATACATAAAAAAATTACTATTTTTATTTTAGGCGACTTTAAAGAATGAAAATACATTTACTTGACATACACACAAAATACAAAACAGATAGCTACAGTTCCGACAAACAGAGAAGGTACCTAATAAAAACTTCCAGCTAATAGAACATTAATCCCTAAATATTGTAAATTTCCAAATTCTTTACCATCCTGCCTACTGGTTTGCACTGTACCTAAAGATATTATATTTTTATACTCATTACGGCTTTTGCCAATATATTCATAGTTTAACGCTAGAATCATCACCATTATAAAGTTTAAATATTTATTATAAATGTTATTAAATGCTACAATTTATTATAAAGGTTTCTATAAGTCACAAAATAGTCTAAGCTTAATTTCTCGTAATTTGTAATACTCATGTCTTTTTATAAAAGTGTGTATTAAATACAGATTCTTAGGGCCGCTTCCACAACTATCATATCTAAATGTGTTTAGTTAAACACGTTTACTGAATTAAACAGAATTAGCGTAAACATAATAAATAACGATTGTCAATGTCTATAAAATTGTCTGTATAAATTTTGTAAAATCATATTTAGCGGCATATTTTGGCATTTTGTGAAGCATGATTAGCTTCCTAATGCCCAGTTTCACCATGCTCTGTTAGTTACTAATCAAGGATTAACAGGCCGTTAAATCTAACCTTAGCTGTGAAACGCGTACATTTTGACATATTTAACGGCCCTTTAATCCTTTGTTAATCTAACAGAGCATGGTGAAACCGGCCCTAAAGATCAGTGGCTCGCTACATATGTCTGACAGACGTTAATCGTGATCGTTGTGAATGTGACCCTTAGGTATACGATTTTACGATATTACTATATCTTTCTGCGCAGTATTGATCATGTCTGTCCTGTGTATTAAGGTAGGTTCACATTGCTGTGTCGGGGTGTGTCGTGGCGCGCCAGAATACTATCTGTTACGTTTATTTCCTATGACTAGTTTCACATTAGTGGGTTGTGTTGGGTTCTGGCGCGATAAAATCGCTCGACGTTCGGTCGCGCCAGAGAGGTGTTGGGGGATCTGTCGCGCCACAACACACCACACCAATGTGAATCAGCCATTACGACGCGTAACCGCAAAGGAAAAAGTTCATTCCGTCTCAAACAATATAATATTGGTTTTTAACACAACTCTCACACGATGAATGATCTGAAAATGCGCCATATTGCCGGGGCGCCGTATGTCGTGTCGCGGAGCGTTCATACATACTGATGGGTTGTGTTGGGGCGCAATATGGCGCATTTTCAGATCATTCATCGTGTGAGAGTTGTGGTGTGAAAACGTGTTTTAAAATGGAATCATGACACACCCCGACACAGCAATGTGAACCTACCTTTAGGCTAAGCTGTGGGTTGGTATAGGCACTACTTTTTTTTCAGAACAGAACCAACTCAAGATTCTTTACGATTTGCTCTTTCTTATTTAAAAATGATAGTTATAGGATCCCCACAGCCAAGTTTTTATTTACAACCAATTTTTTTTCATTGAATAAAAATTTGGTGGAATTTTCCCACAGCTTTATCTAGCTCCAAAGTAAGCATACAATAGTGCCATAAAATAACTTATTATCCGAATAGATAAAAACCTCATTAACTTTTTTGGTGCGGTAATCTCACTTGTGCCTCAACCTTGTGCTAATTATAATAAGGACCTTTTTCCTATAATTCCAGTTATTTGCTATGTATTTTTTTTACGGTCAAACTTTATTTCTAAATTTCTTTATTTATAAATTAAATAGTTAAAGTTAGAAAAAAAAGGCTGGGTGTAAAACTCTTGTATAGTTTGGTAAAAAAGTCTAGAAGCGGAACTAATTTAACATGCTGGTGTTTGGCAAGACCGCATGTGAGTGAATGTATGAAATGTATGGAAAGTGGCGTCCCTATTGATTTAATTCATTATTTTTTTTCTCTTTTTTGCCAAGCTCTACTAAACATAATTTCTTAATTAAACTGTATAAAATACTAAACAATACTATTTTTTAGTATTTTTTAGTATTTTTATATTAAATACTATCTTGTTTATACATTTTAATACATTAATCTAAAAATCGATTATTGCTACAAACAACTGTCAAGGCGCGAAAAAAATCGCGTGTTTTTAAAAAGTTTTACAAAAGAAAAATTACTATTTTCTCTTAAGTTTATGTATACCGAATGGGATTCAAACCTACGATCTTCCCTTAATGCGTTTCGGGAGTAGGTGACTGAGAACCAATCGTAGATTTGAATAAAGTATATAATAAATCGTGGGTTCGAATTCCACTCAACTCATATAGTTTTTATTTTTTACTTGAGATATTTAGATTATTTTTTGGTTATTTCCATATGTGTTTTAATACTATGATACTAATTAAGTAAACATTTAAGAAACGACTAAGAAACGACCATAAAACGTATAACATAATACCCCTATAACCCCGGTAGCAGGGTATTCTACAGAACATGGAGAACAACTTTTGTTCTAAGAGTTTTGAAATTTACAAGATTTTCATTCATCAAATGCCTCTTAAACTTTCCTCAAAAATGAAACTAACACAACATGACGCAGCCCTATTTACAGCTGTTTTTTGACCTTTAATTGTGAACTGTAGATAGAATAGGTACCAGTACCCCAAGTATGAGTTGTGTTTTACCATATTTGGTTTTTCGTTTTTCGTTCTTTCCGTGTTCATTGCGGGTTTTGCATGAAGACGCGATAGAGATACCGATACGGAACTTTAGAAAATTAGTAGTAGAACATAAAATTCCGTATCGCTATCTTTATCGCGTCTTCATACAAAACCAGCAATGAACACTGAACAAAAACGAAAAACCAAATTATGGTAAACACAACTCATACTTGGGGTACAGAACTGCCACTATTTAGTAAACGCAAATAGCGTATGTACCAAGGTCAAGTACACATTATCAGGGTTGTTGCAAATTACTGAGACAATTATTAATTTTACTTTTGTATGGGAATATCTAATAAGAAGTATTCAAACTTTGCACTCGTCAAAGTATTCCAGTGATTGGTCTGATTTCTTGGTCTTGGGCCTTATAAGGGTATTATGTTACACGTTGTATAATAATTAAACTAATATCAAAATTCTAAACACCAGTATTATTTTGTTTAAATGTAAAATGTTCCTTTTGAGTAAGATTTGGTTGTTTGTTCCATATTTTTTTGTGTTCTCTACTATTTTAAGTTAAGTTGCATAAAATATTTTTTATTTTATACAAGTATTATACAATTTGTGCTATTGAAATATACAATTTTGACTGAATACCTGTCTTTTTTAATTTGTATTTTTGATTGAGCGAAGCGGACGAAAATCTTGCAGTTAACTTGGGCGATTTTGCATTTTATGTATGTTTGTATGTATGTTTGTCGGGCCATAACTTTAGAACCGTTGATCCGATCTGCATGAAATTTGATAAGTCGGTGGCTTGTACTTGAGAAATTTACTGGTAAGTATATGAGTTAAATCGGATAAAGAGTTATTAAGATACCTATGGAGTTTTATAAGGGCACAAAAATAAAAAAGTTACACAAAAATATCAATTACATATCATATGAAAGGGCATTGTTTGGACATTCCAAAACCATTTTTATTTTTATAGTTTTATAGCCTATAATAGTTTTCTATGTATTTATAAAAGAATATTAAACTAGTAGTAATACTTATTACATCAGCTATCTGGTTCCTTTAGTACAAGCTTTGCTTAGTTTGGGGCTAGATAGTGCTGTGTGGAATGTTCTCAATATGATCTTGCCCACGGGAGGAGGGTTCCTTCCTATTTTATGCGGGGACCACCACAGCAAAATGACTTCGTAATCAGTGAAATTCAGTTCACGGACGGTCAGTTAACTCATACCAATTTATAAATTGTGTCTGTCTAACAGTATATAGTTATTGCTAGCATTATTATTTAGGCGTTTCATTATATTGGGTTAAATTTTTCTACCACTTCCCTGTAATATTTTGGGATAAATAGGAGCCTAGGTAGGTACCTGATTGGGCTATGGCAATGATACGACCTAGCTTGCCTAATGGTTGTTGACTGGTTCTAGGGATTTTAGTCTGGTGGTCTGTGCTCATCTAGCTTATTAAAAGTAAAATATTAACAAGTACTTACATCGGTAGGTAAGTATAGAGAATAATGCGAGCTATCTAGTTGAAGCAAAATGTGAAGTGAGAGAGGGCGAGGGCATGATGCGTGTGCGGCTTTTTATAGTAGCGGGTTACAGCGCCCTCTCGCGTTCCGCGTAGACAGTACCTTACCTACCTATATGCTAATCCAGGTTAAAAATTCACAAATTCGGCTGGTTAAGGTAGCCATAAACATCCGAACATTGTAACGTCAAAGTCAAAAAGTATATTCAATATAATCACAAGGATCACTTTGAAACTTCTTAAAGCTAGGTGACTCTAGGTGCCAGTTCCACGCGACCAACTTACGCGTAGGATAAAAACTTTTAACTCCTCATCAACTTTTTAAATAAAATAAAAAAGACGTTGTAACTTACTCGTAGGATAGGAAGTAGAAATCGGAAATTATTTATTGTCTAACTGTAGTAGGTACAATAGTAGTTTTTTTTTTGACCGTTCCGGACATACAGCAATAGCGCATGCTTTTTAGGGTTCCGTACCCAAAGGGTAAAACAGAACCCCATTACTAAGACTCCGCTGTCCGTCCGTCTCTCTGTCTGCCCGTCTGGCACCAGGCTGTATCTCAAGAACCGTGATAGTAAGACAGATGAAATTTTCACAAATGAAGTATTTCTGTTGCCGCTATAACAACAAATACTAAAATAAAATAAATATTTAAGGGGACTCTCATACAACAAACGTGATTTTTTTGCCGTTTTTATAATAATGGTAGGAACCCTTCGTGCGCGATTAAGTTTAGACCCAAGATCGATTAAAAACATTTTATAATGATACAAAATACACTTAGGTTCTTGTAGGTAGGAATATGACCTAAATGAAATCTGGAAACCAAGAGTAGGACTATGGAATAAATAGAAGTTTTATAAGTTGGTTTAGTTAGTAGATGCACCGATAGGATAAATACTTAAAAGTTTTTTTTTATAAATAGTAGGTACCTACCTAATTCAACCCGTGCGTAGCCAATATTCCCTATTTATACGTATTATTATACGTATTCAATACAGGTGGATGCAGATATTGATGGGCTCCATCTGATCCAAATTTTAATTTATAATTTACATAATTTTATATTATTTTATTTGTTGTAACTTTTTTTATTATCGTATTTTTCAATTTCTGGTGACATTTTATTAATTGTTTTTATCATTACGTGTAGGTTTAGCTGTAAGATTTGTGTAAATTTAATAATATTGTATTGTATGGATTTTAATCTGAAATAAATGAATAATAAAGTAGCCGAGAAGGTACTCCTATAGTAACATAATAAAGATCTCATTTTGCTAAAATTACGATTACTATGAAAACAAAGATAAGTACCTAATGCTGATAATGCTGTTACGCAAAGATAAACTGATTCAATACATAACAGTAGGTACCTACTAGGTATACCTACTTCCTATAGATACCGCCAGTATTACCTACCGGTAGGTATTACGAATGAAGTGGTTCGCGTGCGCAGTAGTGTGGCATTTCTCTTGTTATTCTTAAAATCTACGTAAAAGACAGTGATAGAAAGAAAATCCTTTTGAAAGAAAGAATACTCAAGTTAAGAACTGTGATTCTTATGATTTTGTATGTATTTACGCGAGCTGAATATTATATTCAAATCTATTGCGATTTCTAGTGAAGGATAGTCGCAACGAACGCGTTGTTTGTGTAAATACCAAGACAGGTACGTACTTACATACTAAGTAGGTAATGCCATTAACAGCCTTCACAGCTCAGATGGTAGTAGCTCTGCCTTCTGCGCCGTAGGCCGTGGGTTCGATCCCCACACAGAACAAATATTTGTGTGATAAACATAGATGTTTGTTCTCTGTCTGGGTGTTATTATATATTATAAGTATGTATTTACAAAAAAAAGTATTTCAGTATTATATCAGCTATCTGGTTACCAAATTACAAGCTTTAGCTTAGTTTGGGGCTAGATAGTGCTGTGTGGAAAGTCCACCAATATTTATTTATTTATTATGCGAGATAATTATCTGTGTAAATAGTTATAAACGATTACCAATAAGTACAATTTATATGAGATCACGTCTGAATGATAACTTTCCAAACAAAAAAGTAGAAGAGCTTTTTGTGCCTTCACAAAGAGCTCGTCAGGGTAAGTGCTACTACCACCACGCCTTTTTCTGCCGCCAAGCAGCAACGCTGTGTTTCGGTTTGAAGAGTGTGGTTGCCGGTGTAATTACAGGCACATCTGTGTGCCTCAAGTTGATGGACGCAGGGTAGTGCATCGTGGGGCACGTAACTTACCGAGGTAATGCTTTGTTATAGGTGATGGTTACTTAAGGGGCTGACAACTATCAAACAACTTCTCGCTCGCACGTTTCGACATGTTGAAAGATATAAAATCACTAAACTCATTTTCGAAAAATCGCAATCAACCATTTTGTGTGCAATCACATTGCACACAGTTTAGTAAAAAATTCATTTTGATCGATACAAGTTTTCCTACTTAAAAGTTAGCTTAAATACGAAAACTAGTAAAGCAAAATGGTTGATTGCGATTTTTCGAAAATGAGTTATGTGATTTTATATCTTTCAACATGTCGAAACAAACGTGCGAGCGAGAGTCACATTAGCTCTTGTCTTCGCCTTAAGATCAGGTGGGCCATCTGCTTGTTCCATCAGCTAGTTGTATAAAAAAAAAGAATCATCTAAATCACAAACAACCAAAAAATATACATAGCAGAATTTGAGAACCTTATCCTAATTCTTGCAGATAGTTTCAAAATGTTAAAAAACCCGTACCACATCCACGGACCATCAGATCTACTGGTTCCAGGACACCTGAACTTCGGAGACTACGTGCTGGAGAAGCTATGGGCCTTCAAAGACAAGACTGCTATGGTAAGACTACACTTTTGAACGAAAGAAAAATAATTTATATTTGTCGCACGTCAATCTTCTTTACATCACTAATTAGGTTGGCTGGTAGAAAATGCTTAAGCATTAAGCCCTCCTAGTGTGCGTTAACTTTGTCTTTTGTGCAATAAATAAGAAAGAAAACACACACGCTTGAATAATAGGCAAAACATAAATACCAAAAATAACTTATTCATAAAATAAGAAGCTCCGTTTTTGAAAGCCCGATAAAAACTAATCGCATGTCAAGTCACGCTATCTCTATCTAATTCGATGTAATAGCTGAAATGGCGAGTGACTTGACATCCGATTAGTTTTGTTCGAGCTTTCAGAAACCGGCCGTAAGAGCTGCAAAATGAACCCTGACTCAGCTGATGTCAGTTGGCTAGCAACTTTTTGAGTTAGTGAAGTGATAATATTAGTAAAATAGAGCATGGTAGTTTAGTGGAACAGTGTGGTGAAAGGATTTTAAGTGCGCCTCGAAGAGACTCCTTTCGAGCACTTGACACCTTTTTTAGAACCTTTTAGGTTCTGCGTCATGTCGGTTCCAAACGATGTTTTCCTTCACCATTTGAGAGGTACAAAACCGGTCGTGCACCAATGAGTTTTTCTGTTCAAAAATTGATGTGCACAGTGCCAGTGTGACATGACAACAGAAGTCAAGTCAGTCACATTATATCGAGTCGGAATATCTACCTCTAATAATAAAAGAATGGACCACACGTTGGGAATGCAATATAACTATTTGATGATAAAGCTATCATAATATTTACAATTTTATCGGAGTTATAAAATAAATATAATATACCTAAGTATTTTGTGATTAAGTATCATGGTTATAAGGTTTGTGATAAAACAGCTATAAAACATAATAATGTCTAATGGTCAAGGCCAATGCGTTCTGTTTTGACCTATCGGGCCACCTGTACCCCAAGTATAAGATTTGCTTACGATATTTCGTTTTTCGTTTTACGTTTTCGTTCCGTGTATAATGCGGGTTTTGTATGAAGACGCGATATTGATACCGATACGGAACTTTACAAAACCCGCAATGAGCACGCAGCGAAAACGATTCGTTTTTGTTCCGTGTTCATTGCGGGTTCCGTATCGGTATCAATATCGCGTCTTCATACAAAACCCGCATTATACACGGAACGAAAACGTAAAACGAAAAACGAAATATCGTAAGCAAATCTCATACTTGGGGTACAGTACCCCAAGTATGAGTTTTGCTTACGATATTTCGTTTTACGTTTTGGTTCCGTGTTCATTGCGGGTTTTGTATGAAGACGCGATAGAGATACCGATACGGAACCCGCAATGAACAGGGAACAAAAACGAATCGTTTTTGCTCCGTGTTCATTGCGGGTTTTGTAAAGTTCCATATCGGTATCCCTATCACTCCAAAGTTTGCTTAAACTAGTAAAGCAAACTTTGGAGTAGGAAAACATGTATCGATCAAAATGATTTTTTTACTAAACTGTGTGCAATGTGATTGCACACAAAATGGTTGATTGCGATTTTTCGAAAATGAGTTATATAAGTGATTTTATATCTTTCAACATTTCGAAACGTGCGAGCGAGAGTCACATTAGCTCTTGTCTTCGCCTTAAATATCAGACCTTATTTTCAGATCGATGCGTCAACCAACGAATCTATAACCTACAGAGAAATAGTCCAGCAAGCAATGAACTTCGCTGTCTCCCTCACTCGCATGGGGGTGCGAAAGGGAGACGTGATAGCGCTGATGGCAGAGAACAGAATGGAATATTGGAGTGCTGTGATAGGAGTGGCTTGTACTGGTGCTGTAGTAGCTGCGATCAGCCCTAGCTATATGGAAGGTAGGTACGAAAAAAGAAGAAGCTACTAATTTGTTGTGTTATGTTTTTTTATAGGTCGATAGATCGTTTTTCCCCCATACTCATAAACTGTGGAATAAGGTACCATCTGGAGGTTTTTCCTCTAAATTTTTACATATGACCCATTTGCGCGCACTTATCGAGGGACGAAGGGCCTCTTCACTATCACTACATAGTATAAAACAAAGTCGCTTTCTCTGTCGCTATATCCCTATGTATGTATGCTTAAATCTTTAAAACTACGCAACGGATTTTGATGCAGTTTTTTTATTATAGAAAGAGTGATTCAAGAGGAAGGTTTATATGCATAATACAAGCATAATCTCTTAGGGATAACCCACAATAACCGTGCGAAGCCGGGGCGAGTCGCTAGTTTCGATTATATGGATGAAATCAGTTATCTGTAGAGAAAACCATGTTGTACCTAATTTTCTCTATTAAATTTGCATGCTAGGTTTTTCTGGCGAAGTGTGGGATTCTTTCAGTATCCCTAATATCTTAATAATGTACCATACTTCACGCAAATCAATTATTTCATTTCATTTACAAAAAAAGGTTTTGGTGATTGGATTATTCGTTGGCGTACCTAAGTGTATTGTTTCTGAAGGAGAATAGGTACTTTGAAGGCGATAGAATAAATTTTGATGAATAACTAACATTTTGTGTATTATTTATCGTTTTCCGGTACTTTCTTGACACAGTAGCACCTATTTATCAGTCAAAAATCTTACCTTTAACTAGGCGCTAGAACTAAGTCCATATCGTTCATAATCCACCTTTTATTATTTCAGATGAACTAAAAAACGCTCTAAACATCGCCAAACCAAAACTCATAATCTGCTCGCCATTCGCTTACAAAAATCATTCGCAAACCATACACAGCTTCAAAACCATAGAAAAGGTTATAATTTTTGCCAGCCAAAGTTTAGACAACACCATCTTATTTCAAGACTTAGCGGTGAATGTGGCCAATGTTGAATTCGAAGATTTTAAGTCTGTGGATGTGGATGGACAGGCAGATACGCTTTTTATTATATATTCTTCTGGGACCACTGGATTGCCGAAAGGAGTGATGCTGACGCATCTTAACGTAATCACTGCTTGTTGCTTGTAAGTAGATAAATAATAACTAGTAGACATGAGTCCGATATATCAAAACTTATATAGGATATGGGTTAGATATCATACCATATCGATATTCATATCAACATAATCCGATATCATAAAACTATTCAAAACCTAACTGTTACTAAAGACACGAACAAAAGGAAATCTTCGCAAACCACACGATATGAAACAAACAACAATTGATATTCGCTACCTCCCTTTCTAAGTATGAATTGGTTTACTGGTAAAAAAGAGATGAAGCGAATATGACGTAACAATAGCGAAATAGTTTGCGTTTGTCGTTTCGTTGTTTGTTTGCCTTATCTAAAAATCATGTTTTGTTTGCAACCCCTACGACTGATATCGATATCAGAAAACCGTTTTCTATATCGATATGCAAACTGTATATCGAGTTAGATAACCGTTTCCGGAAAAAAACGAAAACACCCATGTCTAAAAACTATTGGTTCGACTCGAACGGAGATCTCGTGATGTCCGCTCTAGTTTTACATTGATACCTAAAACAATATTTGGCCTCTGACTATCCCACTTACTTGGTATGGTAACCAAATTAGCCTATATGTTGAAGAGGTTGGACTTGCCTCTGCCTACCTAACTTGGTATAATAACCGAGTTTATAATAATATTGGTAGACATTCCACACATCACTATTTCGCCCCAAACTATTACCAAACCAAACTATATACCAAAGGTTGTAGGTACTATGATATAATACTTATATACATTTTTTTGTAAATACATACTATTAACACAGTTTCAATTCAATTGGCTCATTTATTGATGAGTTCAGTTGAACAGACCAAAACTTAAATGTTGAAATGTGCTAGTGGAGGGTACTTTGACAGGTGCCTTAAATAAATAAAATAAAAACCGGCCAAGTGCGGGTCGGACTAGCGCACTTAGTATTTGTATTTATAGCGGCAACAGAAATACATCATCTGTGAAAATTTTAACTGTCTAACTATCACGGTTCATGAGATACAGCCTGCTGACAGACGGGCAGACACACAGACGGACGGACTCCGGAGTAATAGGGTCCCGAGGTCTTTGGGTACGGAACCCTAAAATACCCACATTTACTTTTAAATAATGCTTGTAGGCCCATGTCCCAGGACCACAACGCGCTATCATTCTCCATCAGCCCTTGGTACCACACCATGGGTCTGGTGGGGTTCCTGACGGGGTCAGTGACCGGGAGGACTGGGGTCTTTCTACCTAAGTTTGATGTGGATCTCTATTTGAGAACTATTGAGAAGTACAAGGTAAATAAAAGGTAATAGGTATAAGGTTTTATATAACACTAGCGGCCTGTCCCAGCTTCGCATGGGTGGACATAAATTTTTTCAACGTTTTAGGATAAACTTAGACCGTGGTGGGTTCGAGACACTTCTAACTCGCGCCTTGCCCGGGCCCGCGTTGGGTGAGAACGCGCCCCGTGACCTTATATTTTTTAAATCTTTTGAAAGGAATGTCCGATTTCAAAAATTCAAGAAGTAATGTATAGGTATTGAACCAGTCTTGAATATGAAAAGATTTATTTGGATAAGGATTAATACCAAGGTACAAATAAAGACCCTTTTCAAGCGGCGGCATTTCAATTAAATTTTTAAAATAAAAGAACACTTATTGTGACATAACTATAATAGTTAGACATATGCTGTCGCGACATTTTTTGTAGATGATGACGTGTTCTACAAAATTGTAGTACATTATTTTGTTCTATCATCAATAGTTTTCGCAGCGCACGCGATGTAACGTTTTCTTTTTCCACCTTGGGTTACATTATTAGAGTTTTAGTAAGGATCCCTGATTTTTTTGAAAATATGATATAGCCTATGTTACTCAGGGATAATGTAGCATTCTAATGGTGAAAGAATTTTTTAAATCGGACCAGTAGTTTTTGAGCCTATTCGTTACATACAAAACAACAAAACAACAAAAATACAAATCTTTTCTCTTTATAATATTAGTGTAGATTTTGATACGGGGCCGCGCTAACCAACTGCGCCAGCGGATTCAAAATGACATTTTGATCGATACAAGTTTTCCTACTTAAAAGTTTGCTTATGTAAGAAAACAAGTAAAGCAAATTTTTGAGTAGGAAAACATGTATCGATCAAACTGAAATTTTTAAACTGTGAATTTACTAAACTGTGTGCAATGTGAGTGCACACAAGATGGTTGATTGCGATTTTTCGAAAATGAGTTTAGTGATTTTAATATCTTTCAACATGTCGAAACGTGCGAGCGAGAGTCACATTAGCTCTTGTCTTCGCCTTAGGGACATGCTACTACGGTACTTATGCGACCGTGGTGCCTACAACTCCGACATACTATCATGAGAGTATTTTCCAGATATCCCAATTGACAGTAGTTCCACCGGTGCTGGTGGCTGTGTGCAAGTGGCCCGGAGCCCACGACCTGAGTTCCGTGAATCTGGTCTACTCTGGAGCCGCGCCGCTGCAGAAGGATATACTAGAAGCTGTCTATCGGAAGTAAGTCTAATGATAAAAGCTACTGTAAACTCCATCATGTGAAACTGCGGTCAAACATTTTACCAATAAGTTGTAAAAATAACTCTTCTCTAGGTTCTAAACTTATTCTGTAGGTTCTAAGTTCTAGGTAAACTTTTCTCTGGGTTCTAGGTAAACTTTTCTCTGAGTTCTAGGTAAACAGATACAGATACAGATACTTTATTGGTAAAACAAGTTTACAAGTCATGGGCGTAGCATAATTATAAATAATTATAATTAAAGAAAACATTATTGAATTGTCCTATCGTCTACATAGTCGCTGACCGAATAATAGGCTTTTTTTATTAAAAGCTTTTTTAATTTATTTTTGAAGATACTGTCGGACGTTGCATCTCGTATCTCGTCCGGCAGGTTATTAAATATTGAGGACCCTATAATGTATATGGATTTTTTGGCCTTGGTGAGTCTGTGGGTTGGCTGTTGTAGTCTATTTCGGTGCCTAGTCTGGTAGTGATGTCCAGCTCCCAACTTTACAAATTTATCTATGTTCGTGCGTACAACCCAACATATCTGATAGATATATATGGAAGGTACGGTAAGTATGTTCAGCTCGGTAAAGTATGGCTTGGCGGATATATCAGACGGCACTCGAACAATGGCTCGTATTGCTCGTTTTTGTAATATAAGGGCCCTCTCGCACTCGGCTGCTGTTCCCCATAGCTCCGTACCATAAGCGAGTAATGAATGGACGGTGGCGAAGTAGCATCCTAGTACGGTGTGACGGGGCGCGGATGCTGCGAGGCGGCTCAAAGCGAAGCACGCTTGACCTAACCTCGCGCACAGTTTATCAATGTGCGTGTTCCATTTGAGGCCTGAGTCTAAAAAGAAACCGAGCATTTTTACTGTTTGAACTTCCTTTAAACTTTTTCTCTAGGTAAACTTTTCTCTGGGTTCTAGGTAAACTTTTTCTCGAGGTTATACGTTCATAATAAACTTTTTCTCTAAATTAAAAAAATATCTTTGTTTAATTGTGATTATTGTGATTAAACACAACTTAGTTGATAGAGACTTTTCATAAATAAGTTCAGTGCTTTTCGAGCGAGAGGTACTTTGGCAGTTGTCAGCCCCTTAAACGCAAGTGTGACAATTCACCTGGATTAAATCACCTGGGTGTATTAAGTGCTACGCACGGTAGACTTGGTGCACCTGGGAGAACTAACACAGCTTTCAATAAAGTTGAAGCCCCAATCCGGTAGACTTAATTCACCTGGGTGTATTAAGTGCTACGCACGGTAGACTTGGTGCACCTGGGAGAACTAACACTGTTATAATATAGCTTTGCATCTCTATCACAGGTTCCCAAATTTACAGCACCTGCTACAAGGGTACGGTGCTTCGGAGACAACTCTTGGAGTGGTCAAATTCTGGTTGTCTGATAGTGATGATGCCAAGCGCAAACCTGGTAGCGTGGGGAGGGTGGTCCATGGAATTACTATAAAAGTAGGTTACAAATAAATATACAATGTTATGTAGGTCTAAGAGCTGATTTCACCATGCTCTGTTAGTTACTAATCAAGGATTAAAAGACCGTTAAATCTAATCTTAGCTGTCAAACTCGTACATTTTGACATATTTAACGGCCCTTTAATCCTTTGTTAATCTAACAGAGCATGGTGAAACCGGCCCTAAATATGTCAAAATGTACGTGTTTGATATCAAACGTTAGATTTAACGGCCTGTTAATCCTTGATTAGTAACTAACAGAGCATGGTGAAATCAGCTCTAAATATAGGAAAACCTAGGAACAAACTAATAAGAGATTAAGAGTTGTAGAGCTCTTTGTGGCTCGTCCGGGGAAGTACTACCACCACGCCTTGTTCTGCCGCCAAGCAGCAACGCTGTGTTTCGGTTTGAAGAGTGTGGTTGTCGATGTAATTACAGGCACATGAGGCTTAACATCTGTATGCATTGAGCTGATAGACGCAGGGCAGTGCATCGGGGCACGTTCCTATCGTGCGTGACTTACGAGGCAATGCTTTGGTGATGGTTATCACTTAACATCAGGTGGGCCATCTGCTTGTTCTATCAGCTAGTTGTATAAAAAAAACACTTCCACGTGACCAAGCCTAGAAAAATCGGGAAGAAAGTTACGAGTACTTGTGGATGCCATTTTTTCGCTCGCACTTTTCAACATTTTTAAAGATATCTTTTAAATTACCGAACTTATTTTATAAAAAATCGCAATCCACAAAGTTGTGTGCAATTGTTGTGAAGTTCAGCAAAAATATAACTAAAAAGGTTGCTTTATCTAGTTTTCGTACTAATGCTTAATGCAATTGGGCATATTTACTAATGGACATTGGCATTGACATTTTTCTTTTTGGACATTATTCGTGCA
Source organism: Chloroclysta siterata (assembly GCA_932294275.1). Classification (NCBI taxonomy): domain Eukaryota; kingdom Metazoa; phylum Arthropoda; class Insecta; order Lepidoptera; family Geometridae; genus Chloroclysta; species Chloroclysta siterata. The sequence goes on along the minus strand of OW028596.1, from coordinate 19,155,576 downwards.
AACCGCAAAAAATGCCATCCAAGCAACTTTCATGACGGGTTTTATAGGCTTACTAGCGACCCGCCCCTGTTATTGTGTTTCTCTACTATATTATGCTTGTATATGCAAATAAACCTTCCTCTTGAATCGTTCTTTCTATAAAAAAAAACCGCATCAAAATCTGTTGCGTAGTTTTAAAGATTTAAGCATACATAGGGATATAGGGACAGAGAAAGCGACTTTGTTTTATACTAAGTGATTAGACTATCGGCCGGATTCTGAAAGCTCGATCAAAACTAATCGGATGTCAAGTCACTCGCCAATTCAGATATTACATCGAATTAGATAGAGATAGCAAGTGACATGACATGCGATTAGTTTTGATCGGGCTTTCAGAAACCGGCCGTATGAGTATAACTCGAATCCTAAAAAACAATGCCCCATAAAATTAATAAAATTTTATTTGTACTTAACTAGCTGATGCCCGCGACTTCGTCTGCGCAGGATTAGTATTTCGAGTAGCTTATATTAGCGTCGCCGTCGCGTAGTAAATATGTGTAACTCTAGCGGTTTTGGCAGAGCACGCCAGAATAGCTCGCAGATGGTAGATTTTTTCCTACTTACTTGACACTTATCGTCATATTTTGAACAATTCACACAATATCTTTATAAATTGTTGCCTATGTGTTATTCTGATGTATAATCTAATTATTGTAAAGTCTCATTAAAATCTATTCATTAGTTTTTACGTGAAAGAGTAACAAACATCCATCTATCCATCCATACTTACAAACTTTCGCGTTTGTAATATTAGTAGGATAATAATGGTAGATACTGACACTGTTGTTGTTTTCAGGTTGTGGACACTGAAACACGGAAGCCATTAGGTCCAAACCAAAGAGGCGAGATCTGTGTTAAAGGAGCCTTGTTAATGAAAGGCTATGTTGGTATCGGGAGAGGCGATGATTTTGATGAGGAAGGTAAGTCCACCAAAGGGCTAGACGCATGGCCCAGAACCATTCATACCATGGAACCATTCATACCATTGAATAAGATTAGTACGAAGACTTTTGTTAGCCGTAGAACCGATAATCGTTGGAGCAAACGAATACTTGAGTGGAGACCGCGTTTAGGTAAGCGTAGTGTAGGACGCCCTCCGACGAGGTGGGGCGACGATCTGCGAAATGTAGCTGGCAAACATTGGATGAGAAGAGCCGAAGACCGGGCTCAGTGGCACGTCTTGGGAGAGACCTACGTCCAGCAGTGGACGAACATAGGTTGATGATGATGATGAAGTACGAAGACTAGTAGATAAAGCAATATTTTTAGTAGGAAAACTTGTTGGGATCAAAATGATGTTTTTTCTGAACTTCACAACAATTGCACACGACTTGGCAGATTTTTTTTATATAAAATCGCATTTTCCATAAAAAAAATCGGTGATTTATTATCTTTAAAAATGTTACAAAATGTGCGAACTGGTTTTTCTAGGCTTGGTCGCGTGGAAGTGGTTTTTTTTATACAACTTACAGATGCCTTACATAATTGCCTCCATTATGCTATTCATGCCGCCCCTGCTGACTTTTACAATTCAATACCTATTTTACAATCATATTTATTACATTTTTATGCCAATGAAATTGCAACTTTATGATTTGTGCACTATCGTCCTGATTACATCAGCTTTTTTCCCGTTATTAGTATGATTGTGTTGTGAACTAGGATATCGAAATCTTAGTTCCTTTTCCATTCTTTGCTGAGAGTTTTCTTAGTTCTGTATTCAGCTTTTCTTAGCTTGAAATATACCCAAAAACAAGATTGTGGCTTTGTGTGGCTCGTCCGGGTAAGTACTATCACCATGCCCATCTCTGCCGCTAAGCAGCTTTGCTGTGTTTCCGTTTGAAGAGTGTTGTTGCCGGTGTAATTACAGGTACATGAGACTTATCTGCATGCCTCAAGTTGATGGACGCAGGGCAGTGCATCGTAGGGCACGTTCCTATCATGACTTTCGAGGCAATGCTTTGTTATAGATGACGGTTAGATGGTTACCACTTAACACAAGAATCAGAATCAGAATCAGAATAGTCTTTATTGTAAACTGTTTAAAAATATAAGGTGGTCGTTTATAAGAAGTAGTACAAACAGTCTGCCCTATTCGAGCGTACAATATTTACATACAAGTTTAAAGCTTTTTCGTACCACAAGTACTTTAAATATTTGAAAAATAATTAACACTTAAATTAATTATCCTAAACTAACTTATTTAGTGAGGAACTATTAGTTTATTTATACAATAACTCATTCTAAATTATAAAACTCTTCTAAATTGTAAAACACTTTTGTTAGAAGCCATTTTTTTTTCAGAACACAAGGTGGGCCATCAGCTTCTTCCATCACTACGTAGTGTAAACGTTGTGCAAGCGTATAAGTTACTTCTTGAATTTCATTTGTTGTATTTTTTAGGTTTCTACAAGACTGGTGATGTGGGCTACTACGATGATGAAAGATTCTTTTACATCGTCGATAGACTGAAGGAGCTCATCAAATACAAAGGATTTCAAGTGAGTAGTGATAAGAAAACTTATCTTTTGAGAGCCCTCACAGCTCAGTTGGCAGTAGCTCTGCCTTCTGCGACGTAGGCCGTAGGTTCGATCCCCACACAGAACAAACATTTGTGCAATGAACATATGAAATGAAAAGTTTATTTGCGAAGAAGTTTTAAGTAGGTAAGTAGTATCACATATATGGCTGTACACATGCCTGTAAAATGGAACACTACCGGGCATGCTTTTTATCGGCATGTAGAAGTTACTGTGTAGTAATGTATGTTAGAAAAAATATTAATTTAAGTATATGCCAAAAAGAGTGACCATCATAATGTTAACACTAGAAATAAAGATAAGCTCGCTGTTCCCACTACTATGCTCACTAAAGTAAGCAAATCGTTTGCAGGACAATGTGTACGCTTCTTTAACAAAATCCCAAGTGAGATTCATCAGTTGTCGATTATCAAATTCAAAAACATAATAAAAAGAAAACTTTGTACAAAAGCTTACTATAAAATATCTGATTATATAGATGACAAAAAAGCTTGGGACTGATCTATGCTCCAACTCATTAAAAACACTAAACAATTAAGTAGGTACCATAATAAAATTGTAAAAAGGATCATACAAAAAAACGCTAGGAACCAAGCCGTTAGTTTCTTGCCCGTTCTTCTAGGCTTTGGTCGCGAGGAACTGGCGATAGATTCACCTAGTATATAAGACGTTTCAAAGTGATCCTTGTGATTGTACTGAATAAAGACCGTTTTGATTGATTTGATTTGACTGGCGCAATGTGGATAGATTTGCAAGTTAAACAAGTTTGCAAGTTAGTTTAGTTTGCGTCCTTGCATGCCTGTATTTGCCGGTTTCGTAGCCCCCGGCCCCTCCCTCACGTTGCATGCCAGTAGCTGACAAAAAATAGAATGTTGGGCTGACTACTTGCGGGGCAGATACAGGCACGCCAGTTAGCGTATACACATGGAAGTACATGTGCAAGTAGATTTTATGCAAGTGTGCCAGCTACAGTCCATTCCCGCCTTATTTCACCAAATCATTGGCATACAAATTTTTACATAGATGTTTTATTCTCTAACTGCTGCTCTTATGTTGTAGGTTCCACCAGCGGAGTTAGAAGATCTACTCTTAACTCACTCGGCAGTCAAGGATGTTGGTGTTATAGGTATGTAGTACAGCCTAGTAGTAAGAGTAGTAGAGCTCTTTGTGTGTGCGCCACTTGTGGTGCACACACAAAGACCACATGCCTACTTCTGTCGCCAAGCAGCGTTACTGTGTTTCGGTTTGAAGGGTATGGTTGCCGGTGAAATAACAGGCACATGAGGCTTAACATCAGTGTGCCTCAAGTTGGACGCAGATGTGCATCCTAGGAGTACTACAGATTCTTTTGAGGATGTCTAAGTCTACGTCCAGCCAGACATTACTGCAAAATGAGGGTATGTGCCAAATGGGCACATACCCTCATTTTGCAGTAGTTAGTATTCCATACGTGACAGGTTGCAAACCCATCGCCGATGTTAGAATACTAACTGGTTTCCTCACGATGATTTCCTTCACCGTTTAAGAGCACTGGCATTGCGGACATAAATTTTTCGATAAGAAAAATCCATTGGCATTGGCAATCTTATTTTTATTTTAGCACTGAGTTAGTAGGTACTTGGTACTAAGAGATCTGTGGGGATATCTACCGTGCCTGGGGATCTAAGACGTGAACTGTTTAATCAATAGATATTTCAATAGATTTTAATCATATTTTTCTGAATTACATACATACATACATACATAAAATCACACCTGTTTCATGTATAAGGGTAGGCAGAGACCAAAAATTTGACAAGACAAGAGAAGAGACATTCCACTTGCTACGATCCTGACATACCTCCTACGCTTCATTCACTCTCATAACATTCTTCATACACACTCGTCGGTTTAGGGAACTCTTGACCTGGCCTTTCTCTAAAATGTCCGTTATCTGTTAATTTTTTTAAATTTATTTAGGTATACCACACTCATCAGGAGGCGAGGTGCCATTAGCGTTCATAGCTTTGCAAAATGGACGCACTGTCACAGAGAAGGAGTTGCAAGAATTCGTCGCTCAAAAGGTAAACCTCGTCTTTATAAACAAAATAAATAAAATCACATAAAATATTTATTAAAAAATAAAAAATCCGACTACCCAAACTAAAAGAATGGATACAAGATTATGTTTTAAATTTCTTCTTGATAATGAACTCCAGTACCCCAAGTATGAGTTTTGCTTACCATATTTGGTTTTTCGTTTTACGTTTTTGTTCCGTGATCATTGCGGGTTTTGTAAAGTTCCATATCGGTATCCCTATCGCGTCTTCATACAAAACCCGCAATGAACACGGAACAAAAACGTAAAACGAAATACCAAATATGGTAAGCAAAACTCATACTTAGGGTACAGTCGTTCAGTTCTGACGAATGATACAATTTAATAATCAGAGGCAGTCGGAGGCTCGTCTATGTACGTCCTAGCAGTATACAGACGCCGTCGACTGCCTGTGATTATTAAATTGTATCATTCGTCAAGACTGAACAAGTAAAAGTAAACAAACAAGTAATTATAAAGTGTAGGTAGATTCGAAATAAATGTTCTGAGGGCTTACGAAAAAATGGGTTAAAAAAACGGGTTCTCAAAGAATACGCTAGATGCCGTTGATTTATTTTCATAGAAAATTCGGTGTATCGTAACGATCGACGATCGGCACTAAACTCGTAATAAGCCCTCTGTACTTACCTTATGTCAAAATAAATCGAAGTCGCCCGTTTGTGCGCGACATACAAAAAACTGATGGCTTAATGTTGACCCCACATGGGATTCATTTTCTGACATTTTAGGATACAACATAGCAATTTCATTGTATTTGTTTTTCTAGTGTTATTTTGAGTTGTGTTGTGTAATTTCGGTGGTATTTTAACCAACATTACTTGAGGTCTTAGCACAAAGTGTAAACATTTGGAATGAAAGTGTAAAGTGATATCCTGATTTGACCGAAAATGTTTCCAATGTTTTGAAGAAAACCGCCACCATTTTCTTCAAAACAAATGACGGCCGACTTGACTATGGACTGACTTGACTAAAAAGTATTCAAGACAAATCACTTGACACTGGCAAGATTGTCTGTCGAATGACGGACAGGAGCCATAAATTGAGAGAAGAAGAAAGAAAGACCCCACATGGATAACTTCTTTCCACGCGCAATCGGTCGATATTCTTTTTTACTACCCATTATCATTCATTAATTGGATGAATTTTACAGCTATCAAATCCAAAACACTTGCGAGGGGGCGTCCGCTTCGTCGACCACATTCCGAAGAGTGCCAGCGGGAAGATACTGAGGAAGGAGCTGAGAGAGCTCTTCAAGGCTGGAAGGAGTAAATTGTAGACCTTTTTGAGATAAGGTTTATTCCATGTAATGCAGGAGAGCTTTGGCCAAAAATAATAAAGATGAAATAATTAAATAATCCATAGAATCTGATGTGCGGCTTAAAATCACTACATAGTATAAAACAAAGTCGCTTTCTCTGTCCCTATATCTTATTTAAATCTTTAAAACTACGCAACGGATTTTGATGCGGTTTTTTTATAGAAAGAGTGATTCAAGAGGAAGTTTTATATGCTTAATACAAGCATAATCTCTTAGGGATAACCCACAATAACCGTGCGAAGCCGGGGCGGGTCGCTGTGATTGCACACAAAATGGTGGATTACGATTTTTCGAAAATGGGTTGAGTGATTTTATATTTTCCAACAAGTCGAAACGAGTGAGCGAGAGGTACATTAGCTCTTCTTTTCGCTGTAACCTATTGCTTGCCATGTCGTCGCTCACTCAATTTACCCGCAATTTTTTTATTTTTTTTATTTACATTTGATTAAATTTGTTAAGTCATGAAATCCTTCTGAAACTCGTACCTACTCTAATTTATAACTATTTAACCTTACACTATTGTATTCTTCTTAGGCCCAGTTTTACCATGCTCTGTTAGTTACTACTCAAGGATTAACAGGCCGTTAAATCTGACCTTACATGTCAAACGCGTACATTTTGACATTTTTAACGGCCGTTTAATCCTTTGTTAATCCAACAGAGCATGGTGAAACCGGCCCTTAGAAATAATTTTGTAAAAGGAAAAATATTACCAAAATTATGTACCTAGAAGATGTTGGTTTATCTAAATTGCTATGTTGTAAGTATATACCATGTTTTACAGAAGATATAGGTACTTACTTTTATATTTTTACAAGAATAAATGCTAAAAGATCCAATAAAAACTTTTTTTTTATTTGCTAATTTGTCAAACTGTGCCTACTTGTTCGAAAAATTCAGAGTTTGTACAATTTATGATTATGAAAATTAAGAATTTAGAAAATGCTGAAAATGTACATCAACTTAGTAGTTAGCGCTCAATACGTGACAGGTTGCAAGCCCATCGCCGCTGTTAGTATACTAGCTGGCCTCGATGTTTTCTTCACCGTTTAAGAGCACTGGCATTGCACACGTATATTTACCGATAGGAAAAATCCATCAGTGCACGATTGAATTCGAATCCACGACCTTACGAAAGCAGGGTCACGCTAGTGCTCTTACAGTGACGAGTCTGTGAGTGAGTGGATATCTCGTTACAAGTATAGATTGTATATACTGCGTTTACATTTAGACATTCGCGCTGCCATTCGCGTGGACGGAAATGTTGCCGTCCATATGTCTGCGGCAGCGTCGCCGGCAATGTGTGTTCACAACACGGGCAACGCGAGCGGCAACGCGAGTGGACATGGAAGTGGCCTGTTTACTTTCTCGCATTGCCCAAGTCCCTGCCCATGTCTGCACATTTCCACGGACATGAGCTGAGTGTAAACGGGGTCACAGATAAGAGAATACTAGTTATAGGTAGTTAAGTACTAGGTACTACATAACATAATAACAATAGGTAGGTACCTACTTACAAAACACCAATTTATAAATCAAGAAAGTAAAAACAGACGACTTTTGATGGATGACGATCCAAAACGCCCGCGGAAAGATCCATCCACTGTAATTCCACATTCATTTGATTGATTTATCTGGTTTTATACCAAGTGATTCAGAAATCTCGCCTGCTAGAGAAATTTCAACTCTACACTTATAGACATAAAGAATTTAAAAAAAGAAGTGTTCAAATTATTTGATTGATCGGATTTAAGGATTAAAAAAGAATTAGGAACATTTTTGGATCAATTCTGTTTTAAATGTTGCATGATTACAGAAAATTGGGTGAATTCTAACAAAATGAAATTTTAACTTTATTTAAAGCATAATCTTTGTATAATAATTACTTAACTGTGCAATTGTGCATACCATATCAATTAAATTATAAATGCATGAACCTATGTATGTATAGGATTCCATGATAAATTAAATTATTTTCATACTTACCTGACGTCACATAATCATGACCACAAACACATAAATAATTTGAAAAACGAACAAAACATTAGAATATACAATTTCAAATATGGAATCTGTCGAATCGTGACCGGCCGAAGGCGGGAATGCACGCGATTGGTGCACGCGAGCGAAAGGAAAAGGAAAAAGATGGATGAATTATTTATGGTTTCTGAGATTTATATTTAAGAAAATATTCTCGTGCATTATGGACATGAAATATCTTGATGTTTTCTGGAGTGTTCTGCAATATTTCTATGTCAATTTGCAAATAGGAAATAAGTCATCACATCATAGAAATGAATACCTGGAGGTGAATAAAATAATCTTATCTTAACGTATCATATTCGTATGTTCTTTAAGAACCAGATACTTAGCTGATAATGTTCCAGAATGTTCCCGATAACCATGCTCGAAATACTATTCATTTTCAACAATTGCACCGGGAACATTCTAAATAGGTTACTACATTATAACTCATAAAAAGCGCCAGGGACTAGATTAGAAATGATCCAAATCGAAGGACCGGCCCCTTCAATTGCTTCACACAGCAGTGCTCACATCAATGCCCACAGACAGATATAGGTACGGTTGTACTTCCCCGGCAAACTCTTTCGCAAGGAGCTCTACTACCAGGTGCACACGACCAAAGCCTAGAAGAACAGGCAAGAAACTTACGGCTTGGTTCCTAGCGTTATTTTGTATGATCCTTCTTATAATTTATGGCACTTAAATTTTTAGTTTATGTAATGAGTTGATTACAAAACTAGCCCGGGTTACCAACAGAAAAAATACATGTTATGTAGGTATTTATTTAATCTTGTTTCGCAATAAGTCATTAATGTTATATTTAATTTGCAAAAACTAAACGAAGGAACTAAAGGGAATGTGAAAAAGGCCATTAAATATTAAAAAAGTAACTAGCTAGTAAAACATAAGCAGTAAGCACTTAGTGCTATTCCGTAAACAATTATATCACTTTTTTATACAACTAGCTGATGGAACAAGCAGATGGCCCACCTAACGTTAAGTGGTAACCATCTCCTATAACAAAGCATTGCCTCGCAAGTCACGCACGATAGGAACGTGCCCTACGATGCACTGCCCTGCATCCATCAACTTGAGGCATACAGATGTTAAGCCTCATGTGCCTGTAATTACACCGGCAACCCTCTTCAAACCGAAACACAGCAACGCTGCTTGGCGGCAGAAAAAGGTGTGGTAGTAGGTAGGTGCTTCTATATCTGCTTGTTCCATCAGCTAGATAAAGCTATTATTATTCTTATTATGAGCCTTCCATGTCCCACTGCTGGGCAGAGGCCTCCCCCCATTCCCTCCACTCTGTGCGATCCTGTGCTGTGGCCTTCCATTCCGGCTGGTATCTATCGAGATCATCTCGCTATCTCGTTCTTGGTCTGCCGCGACGTCTTGGCTCTTGCGGGCATCACTCCGATGTTAATTTTTTAAAGTTAAGGGGCTGACAACTATCAAACAACTTCTCGCTCGCACGTTTCGACATGTTGAAAGATATAAAATCACTAAACTCATTTTCGAAAAATCGCAATCAACCATTTTGTGTGCAATCACATTGCACACAGTTAAGTAAAAATTTCATTTTGATCGATACAAGTTTTCCTATTTAAAAGTTTGCTTATGTACGAAAACTAGTAAAGCAAACTTTTGAGTATGAAAACATGTATCGATCAAAATGAAATTTTTACTAAACTGTGTGCAATGTGATTGCACACAAGATGGTTGATTGCGATTTTTCGAAAATAAGTTAAGTGATTTTATATCTTTCAACATGTCGAAACGTGCGAGCGAGAGTCACATTAGCTCTTGTCTTCGCCTTAAAACTATCATAAAAAAACCAGCGTAGAGGCACGGTAGTTACTTGGCCGAGAATTATAGGTAGGTACTTAGGCTTAGGTAATTACGCATGTCACTTATAAAGATAGGCAGTAGGCACTGATTCAGTGCCTATACTTATAATTATAATGAAATACCCACCGTCTGTAATTGAGTTACGATTGGTTGATTGTAGGGATGGACGCCGTTCCCACGGGGTGTGGGCTGTGTAGGGTGGATATATTAGGATATATCGATGGATATTCCTAATAGATGGGTAGATGATATTGTAGCTGTCGCTGGGATCACATAGACGCGACTCGCCCAGGACCGACTAATCTGGAGCACGATGGAGGAGGCCTTCGTCCTAAAATGGACATCCCAAATAAATATTATTAATAATTACAATGCATGAAAAATTTTATACGAATCAATCTACATAAAACAAAGTCGCTTTCTCTGTCTTTCTATGTATGCTTAAATCTTTAAAGATTTAAGCATACATAGGGATATAGGGAACCGCATCAAAATCCGTTGCGTAGTTTTAAAACTATGCAACGGATTTTGATGCGGTTTTTTTTATAGAAAGAATGATTCAAGAGGAAGGTTTATATGCATAATACAAGCATAATCTCTTAGGGATAACCACAATAACCGTGCGAAGCCGGGGCGGGTCGCTAGTTACTTATATTTAAATTAGAATAACAATGTAATAAATCAATCAAATGACTGTTAGTTAATTAAGTACTTTATATTGGGAAATAAATGGCTTTATTATTATTATTATTATTATATCGGTGGATATTCCAAAGCGCCATCTAGCCCCACACAAAGCAAAGCTTGTACTATGGCCAAATTATAATCATAAATCAGAAGCATTTACTTGCAGAATGTCTATCTGTCTAATAAAAAAAAATGCATAATTACATCCTACCAGTTACAGACCTCAGACATTTTTTGTATGAGATCTGCAGTCTCCATACAAAAAAGGCCGAACGAAGTTGTGAAAAACGAAATATAAAACTCAAACTTGGGGTAGTAGGTGTGGGATTCTTTAGATCCATTAAAACACAAATATATTATTATACGAGGTTATGCCCTCCGCCCGGCCACGCCGTCCAAGCAAGTGTGGCCAGCATGTCGCTAGTGTTGCCAGCGCGACTAGGCTAGACACCACATCCTCATCTTTATTAAAATTTACAAATTTCAGAACTCTTACAGTAAACCATATTTGTAAAAGAGTCAGTAATCATGAAAGTATAAGGCACAGTTTAATAGTTATGGATTAGTTTATACTTTATATTATTATACTTTGTATATAACACATTTATAAACAAAGCAAACCACAACTTATACAGGTACACAAAAATGTATAAAACACACATGATGCAATGAAGCATTTGTAGCTCTTTGCAAACGCTATTATTTATTACTTACATTTTAGATTGTATTGTCACCATTGATTTCCTTATTTACTTACCCATATTCAATACATATTGTAGTATGTAAGTACATACCTAAATTATTGGAAATGTAGCATAGGTTGAACAAAGATTAAACACAATGAAATAAATAGTAAAATTAGTTTGTATAACAGTTATAGTATAGGTACAACATTTTAAGTCAACACTAACATTTTCAAATATTTTGGAATAGTTATAGGTATTATAAATAATAACTGATTAACTCTTTCTTCTTACTATCACTACCTATATTCCTTCCCCTTATCCTTTTTTTTTTATCCTTAACCTTAAACTAATACCAGGTAATAGAATAAAATTTGACCGATTCAAAATGTTGAACGTTCCGTTCGCCATTCTATTAATTTGCGGCCTTTAGTATTGAACATTGATTAACATAATGGAATTTTAAAATTTCAAAAAGTTAAACTACTGGTAGAACTTATAGGTTAGTCAAGGCACTAATATTTGTTTATCTGTGGTCAAGGCAATCCATTCGTGCTCTTTGATTGAATTTTACAAATTCATATTCAATAAACTATACTAAAAGGAAACTAGTTAAAATAGTTGGGTGAGACATCATATAGAAATCATGCCGATTTCACCTCTTGTTACTTTTATTTGCTGGTTTAAATCTAAAAGTTTTTACATTGTATCAGCATGAAAGATGCTTTAATTGTTATTATTAACATGAACATTTTTGTAGGTACATTTACATATTTAATAATTGAACGAATAGATTTCAAATTCATCGTATTAGTAGAAGGATATTTCTACAAGAATAAAAGCATAATTCTTCATAGCTCATAAATCTTGTCTGATGCACAACAGATTTTATAAAGAAATAGAATAATATCATTATCATAACATTGATTTTGTCAGTCGTTTTCAAATTTGAATGTAACCTCTTTAGTAAGCTGAAAGAACAATTTAGCCTAACTTGGTTCCATAGTAGTTTCTTCATAGCTCAATTCAATTCAACAGGCGATTCGTTTTCTGACAATTTGGGAAGCAACATAGCTTTTTCATTTTAATTATTTTTCTCATCTGCGTCTAAGGTTTTTCTAGTGTTATTTTGAGTTGTGTTGTGTAATTTCGGTGGCATTTTAACCAACATTACTTGAGGTCTTAGCACAAAGTTTAAGCATTTGGAATGAAAGTGTCTGTATATATGATATCCTGATTTGACCGAAAATGTTTCTAATGTTTTGAAGAAAACCGCTACCATTTTCTTCGAAACAAATGATGGCCCACTTGACTATGGACTGACTTGACTGAAAAGTATTCAATACAAATCACTTGACACTGGCATGATTGTCTGTCGAATGACGGACAGGAGCCATAAATTGAGAGAAGAAGAAGAATTCAACAGGCAGAACATTTACCTCCATGGGCAGAACAACTCAGCTCTTGGCGTTTGTTTTGTGTTGATTAGCATAATCTAGTTCTTGCCGGAATAGGTACATAACATCAAGAAGAGGTCAATCCACCGGTCTGATCCAAGATCCGTGCGGATACAATCGATCATACTTTGAAGCAGTCTCTAATTACCCAATTATCAATTTACCTAACCCATTGAAGTATGTAATCACTGATTGATTCTGTTACTCAGATACCCCCCATTTTCCAGATAGGCAGGTACACCAAAATTTACAAGTTTATACAGGACCTTTAGAACAGCTAGGGACTAGGGGTATGTAGGTATAAGAACTGACCAAATCTACCACCAATCCAATTGATAATGTTCTCTAGGCTATGTATAACTTTCATTAGGTATCCATGGCAGTATCAAATAGATCATACTAAGGTCAGGTTCCATCGCCCCTACTGCAGCCGGCAAATATGAAGTATTTTAGATAGTACCTAAAACACACTCAAGGTGAATATAGGTCCGCCCAAGCAGGGGTGTGAAAAGACGTAAACATTTAAAACAAAGATGAAGATCTAGATTTCATATTTTGTCTCTTCACTCTCAGACCATTAACAGACATATCATGGAAAACCAAGGTTCTTTCAAGATAGGTACAATGTTTAAATTTTCATAATAAAACCTATTATCTCTTTGAACTTCTTGTACTTAGTAATTTTACCTTGTTTTAAGTATGTACCTACCTAGGTAAATAAGTAACATAATTTATTTATTCATCAACATCACCCTTATTCTAATGTAATAATGGTAGTATGTACACTTAGTCAATATACTATATGACTATAAGGTATTGATATAGGTTCAATTCATTAATACAGTTGATATAGCTTTTGGTAGAATCCTTACCAGAAGAAGACACACTTTGATATATTCAGCTAGTTCATTAGATGTCTCATGCCTTCAAAGAGTCTAGTAACTTTTATAAGTCAGTACGTTCTTTTTACAGTTGCTCACTACCAGTCTGAGTGACCAGTAGATTTTATCAACATTATCAAAATCTTACAACACATTGAAAAACTTACTTAGTGACACATTAAGAACTGTGTGCAAGGCCAAAGTTAAGTTTTAGTAGAGATAAAAAGTACTTTTTCTCCATTATCAGATAAAACAGGGTAAAATACCAATTTCTATCAAAATGTTGCTCAAACATTTATTTTTAATTGTTATGTATTACTGATAATTTATTTCTATTCAAAACCAGTTTTTAAACTGTACTTTGTCAAGTTTAGTTAAACCAATGTAATTCTTTTCCTTTTGTTTACTTGATTATTATATTAATGTCTATTATAAATCTTCATTTAGTTCACTTAGTAATAAATACCAAGGTAGGCAGGTTGAATGTTCTATTGGCTTGTGATAAGCAGATAGGTTATTTAATACTTACTTTCACACACAAAATTGTAGTTCTAGGCAGACTTAATGCTAATAGCATTCTCTATCAATCATCCAGGAAATACAAGAATATAGTGAGGTATGACTGTCTCTACCTAAGTATATAGGCATCGGTACAATAATTTTACTTTTCACGTGGATGTTCCATCCATACACCATGTTTGAACATAGGCACAAGTCTCTTTTGCTGCTGTAGCTACAGAATGCAAACTCCTACTAACACAATTTCTGCTTTTGTTTCCATCATTCCTGTAATTATTATTTTTTAGAAAATAAATAACCTTTATTTTATTTTCGTAAATGCTGTCGACGTTTCTTTAAATAGATCAACCACTTTTTAAACAGTTTGATTTACGTATGGCTGTTTTGAATTTATATAGTGTTCTACAATGTAGGTAGGTAGCTCAAAAATCTCTGAACAAAATATGCAGTTATGATTACCATTCTATTGATAGTATAAGTATATAGTTAGTATTTATAATAGCTACCAAGCAGGTCGGTCGATTTTTGGAGTGTTCGTACCCGAGTGGGTTTTACCGCCTTGTTTGCTGTAAATGATGATGGTCTATCTTACATATATTATATTAGCAGAGTTATAATAACATAATTAGAATAAATTGTCAAGGCATTTAATTATATTATGTATTCGTGCATATTTATGCATATTCGTGGCGTTATCAACTGTTAACAGTTGCATTGCCGTGTTTGTGTAGGTTAAGTTTCTTCTTAATTTCTTGTTACATAATACCTACTCACATTTTAATAATGGGAGGTAGTTTGATATTCTATATTATTACGGAACAAATATTTTTATTTCTTTCTAAAGATGCGGTAATCTCTAATACTATAAGAATCAAAGTCCTGACTGACTGACTGACTGACTGACTGACTGACTGACATATAGACAACGCACAGCCTAAACCACTGGTCCTAGAGACTTGAAATTTGAAGAGTACATAGGTCTTATGGCGTAGAGGTGTACTAAGAAGGGATTTTTGGAAATTCAACCCCTAAGGGTGCAAAAAGGGATGAAAACGTTTGTATGTAAAATCGTATTCCTTGAACCTACAAACTTGAAACTTGGAGTACATATACTTCGAGGCAAAAAAATAGGAAAGGCATTTTTAGTTTTTTAAAACTACCCTTAATAAATGTGCAAAGGGATGTAAAAGTTTGTATGGGAGTTTTTTGACCGCTGGTCCTAGAGACTTGAAATTTGAAGAGTACATAGGTCTTATGGCGTAGAGGTGTACTAAGAAGGGATTTTTGGAAATTCAACCCCTAAGGGTGTAAAAAGGGATGAAAACGTTTGTATGTAAAATCGTATTCCTTGAACCTACAAACTTGAAACTTAGAGTACATATACTTCGAGGCAAAAAAATAGGAAAGGCATTTTTAGTTTTTTAAAACTACCCTTAATAAATTTGCAAAGGGATGTAAAAGTTTGTATGGGAGTTTTTTGACCGCTGGTCCTAGAGACTTGAAATTTGAAGAGTACATAGGTCTTATGGCGTAGAGGTGTACTAAGAAGGGATTTTTGGAAATTCAACCCCTAAAGGTGCAAAAAGGGATGAAAACGTTTGTATGTAAAATCGTATTCCTTGAACCTACAAACTTGAAACTTGGAGTACATATACTTCGAGGCAAAAAAATAGGAAAGGCATTTTTAGTTTATTAAAACTACCCTTAATAAATGTGCAAAGGGATGTAAAAGTTTGTATGGGAGTTTTTTGACCGCTGGTCCTAGAGACTTGCAATTTGAAGAGTACATAGGTCTTATGGCGTAGAGGTGTACTAAGAAGGGATTTTTGGAAATTCAACCCCGAAGGGTGTAAAAAGGGATGAAAACGTTTGTATAAAAAAAAATATTCCTTGAACCTACAAACTTGAAACTTGGGAATACACATACTTCAAGGCAAAAAAATAGGAAAGGCATTTTTAGTTTTTTAAAACTACCCTGAATAAGTGTGCAAAGGGATGTCAAAGTTTGTATGGGTGTTTTTTAACGCGTGGTACGATAGACTTAAAACTTGAGGTAAATATACTAAGAAATAAATAATTAAGAATGACGCATTTAACTTTTGATAACTACCCCTGCGAAGGGTAGTACAGATATGGTTGATGATGATGTGATGTGTCGTCCAGGCCGATTTTGGCTAAGGCAGCATTGTTAATGCTAATAATTTTCAAAACATTTCTACCTTCATAGTGATCAAAGTAAAAATCTTTTCTTTCACAGAAGGTTTTCGTAGGTTAGGGTAGGCAGGTAAAATTATTATGCAGCGATAATTTTTTCTAGATCTTTTTCTATCTCAATTACGTAAGTAATACTTTGATCTAATATACGGTACCCTCGTACTGTACATGTTAGTTCAACGTAGGTTTCGTACCTTGTTTATTGAATTGGAACTTGAACTTCAACTGCAAAATAATTACTTTGGAATGCCATCTATCCCTTCCTTTTCAGTAAAATGAGTTAAATTACTCACGTTCTCCTCAGTCGCCACTTTGTGGGATTCTTTAGATCCATTAAAACACAAATATATTATTATACGAGGTTATGCCCTCCGCCCGGCCACGCCGTCCAAGCAAGTGTGGCCAGCATGTCGCTAGTGTTGCCAGCGCGACTAGGCTAGACACCACAGTAGGTACTAGGTACAGCATTATTTTAAGCTCGAGTGACGAACTTTGAATGCCTCCTGCGCTCAGGATTTTAATTTAGAATCCCTCGCTACGTTCGGGATTCTACTTTAGAATCCTTCGCTCCACTCCGGGTTCAAAGAAACGCTCTTGTCATTAAATTGTTGTTTGCTCCCTAGGTAAGCAATCATGCAAACATTTTGTTCCGCCACAGGTTCTCCAGCACCTCTTAGCTCAGTTAATGCACCGCTGCGCCACAGAAGTTATTGTCTCTATTAAATAGTCTCTGTTTATGAGCAAATTCATGGTCACCCTACTTTAAAGAATTGATTTAGGTTTCACGAATGTAAAATTCGAAAATCTCTTAGATCAAGTGAAGGTAGCGAAAATTTGGCTGATTTATCGTTGTATTAAATGATGTTTGTCCGAGAAAAAAAGCTGGTAAAATTTGCTGGTAAGTATATAAGGCTCACTCTCTTGTCGTGTCACTGGTTTCTTTCGAAACAGTGTAGTGAAAGGATTTTAAGTGCGCCTCAAGAGGCGCCTTTCGAGCACTTGACACATGTTATAGAACTTTTTAGGTTGTACGACATGCCGGTTTCCTTACGATGTTTTCCTTCACCGTTTGAGAGTACTGGCATTGTGCACATAATTTTTTTAACAGAAAAACTCATAGGTGCACGACCGGTTTCGAACCTTAGGATCAAAAGGCGGGGTAGCTACCACTAGACCACTAGTGCTCTCCAAATATTTATAAGTGAAGAATATAAGCGAAATTGGTCAACCCTATATGAAGATACTTATACCTAGAAGTATTACCTGTATGCCTCAAGTTGATGGACGTAGGGCACGTTTCTATCGTGCGTGACTTACGAGGCAATGCTTTGTTATAGGTGATGGTTACCACTTAACATCAGGTGGGCCATCTGCTTGTTCCATCAGCTAGTAGTATAAAAAAACCTACTCTCGAAAAATCTTATAAGCCTGTAATTACGTTATTCTAAATAACTCTAATTAAAACTCTACTACTGCTTAATAATAGGATAGAACCCGTTATTAAAAATGTTCTTTCAAATAGTGGTCTATAGTGGTAGCAACCACGCCTTTTGATG
Source organism: Chloroclysta siterata (assembly GCA_932294275.1). NCBI lineage: Eukaryota > Metazoa > Arthropoda > Insecta > Lepidoptera > Geometridae > Chloroclysta > Chloroclysta siterata. The sequence goes on along the minus strand of OW028596.1, from coordinate 19,137,705 downwards.
ATAAAGCCGTAGGTTCGAATTCGGGCTCTACCTATTTCTGTTATATATCTACACTAATATTATAAAGAGAAAAGATTTGTATTTTTGTTGTTTTGTTGTTTTGTTGTTTTGTATGTAACGAATAGGCTCAAAAACTAATGGTCCGATTTCAAAAATTCTTTCACCATTAGAATGCTACATTATCCCTGAGTAACATAGGCTATATTATATTTTCAAAAAAATCAGGGATCCTTACTAAAACTCCAATAATGTAACCCAAGGTGGAAAAAGAAAACCTTACATCGCGTGCGCTGCGAAAACTATTGATGATAGAACAAAATAATGTACTACGACTTTGCAGAAGACATCATTATCTACAAAAAATGTCGCGACAGCATATGTCTAACTATTATAGTTATGTCACAATAAGTGTTCTTTTATTATAAAAATTTAATTGAAATGATGCCGCTAGAAAAGGGTGTTTATTTGTACCTTGGTATTAATCCTTATCCAAATAAATCATTTCATAATTAAGACGGTTTCAATACCTATAGATTACTTTTTAAATTTTTCAAATCGGACATTCCATTCAAAAGATATGATGAAATTAAAAATGTTAACGGGTCCACGGTTCACGCTCGGGGTGCAATCTCAGTCACTCAAGGAGAAGGACGTGCAAATGTATGAAATTAGTAGACGCGAGGCTCGAACCCACGGTCCAAGTTTGTCTTAAATGTTCAAAAAATTTATGACCACCCATGCGAAGCTGGGACAGGCCGCTAGTAATATTATAAAGAGGTAACATTTGTATTTTTGTATTTTTGTATGTAACGAATAGGCTCAAAAACTACTGGTCCGATTTCAAAAATTCTTTCACCATTAGAATGCTACATTATCCCTGAGTAACATAGGCTATATTATATTTTCAAAAAAATCAGGGATCTTTACTAAAACTTCAATAATGTAACCCAAGGTGGAAAACAAAAACTTTACATCGCGTGCGCTTCGAAAACTGTTGAAGATAGAACAAAATAATGTACTACGATTTTGTAGAACACGTCATCATCTACAAAAAATGTCGCGACAGCATATGTCTAACCATTATAGTTATTTCACAATAAGTGTTCTTTTATTATAAAAAATTAATTGAAATGCCTCCGCTAGAAAAGGGTCTTTATTTGTACCTTGGTATTAATCCTTATCCAAATAAATCATTTCATAATTAAGACGGTTTCAATACCTATCGATTACTTCTTAAATTTTTCAAATCGGACATTCCATTCAAAAGATATGATGAAATTAAAAATGTTAACGAGTCCACGGGTAACGCGCGGGTTGCGATTTCACTCACTCAAGGAGAAGCGCGTGCAAATGTATGAAATAAGTAGACGCGAGGCTCGAACCCACACGGTCTAAGTTTAGCCTAAAATGTTTAAAAAATTTATGACCACCCATGCGAAGCTGGGACAGGCCGCTAGTATGTTATATAACACCCAGACAGAGAACAAACATCTATGTTCAACACACAAATGTTTGTTCTCGGTGGGGATCGAACCCACGGCCTACGGCGCAGAAGGCAGAGCTACTAGCAACTGAGCTGTGAAGGCTGTCAATTTATGCTTACTACGCCTCACTAAGTTCGGTTGGCTGGGGCTTCATTTTCTTTTATACAACTAGCTGATGGAACCTGATGTTCAGTGGTAACCATCACCTATAACAAAGCATTGCCTCGCAAGTCACGCACGATAGGAACTTGAGGCATACAGGTGTTAAGCCTCATGTGCCTGTAATTACACCGGCAACCACACTCTTCAAACCGAAACACAGTAACGATGCTTGGCAGCAGAAAAAGGCGTGGTGGTAGTACCTTACGTAGTACCTTACCTGGATGCGTGTACATCTAATAGATTGAAATAGACATAAGAAAAACCGTGAATCTAAGAATAAATAAATCATCATCTCCCTGCCCTTATCCCGCGCTGCATGGGGTCGGCACAACAGGTTTTCTTCTTCCACTCTCCTCTATCATACGTCATCTCGGTGCTCACTCCTTTCTTACTCATATCGTCTTTCACACAATCCATCAATCTTTTCTTTGGCCTGCCTCTCCTACTAAAACCATCCACATCCATTTCCAACACTCTTCTCGTAATATTACTTTTTTCCCTCATGACATGCCCATTCCACGCTAACCTATTGCTCCTCAACTTATCCATCGCAGGCGCTACTTTCAAACTTCCTCGAAATACTAATTCCTTATTTTATCCATCCTTGTCACACATAAATTAATATAATTATTAATGTATTCAACTAATACTTTTTAGTCAACCTGCTTACTCCCTTATTAACTATGCAAGCCACCTAGTTACTGTTACATACTGACAACGTATTAAAAATTCTCCCCTAAGTCTCTACCTATTTATTACTAAGGAAAAATCATTTAAATTGCTACCTACAACCCACTACGTAGTTATCCACTTACTGGGGCTTCTAGACTTTTTAGAAATGAATAGTTTATCCAATAATGAGTCTCGTTGTGAAGATAAAAGATTTTCTAGTATTTCCACTTACAAAATGGCTTCTATTTAAAACAAACGTGATATAAATAAATAAATATTGGTGAACATTCCACACAGCTCTATCTAGCCCCAAACTAAGCCAAAGCTTGTAATATGGAAACCAGATAGCTGATATAATACATAATTTATACATTTTTTTTGTAAATACATACTTATAATATATAATATCACTCAGACAGAGAACAAACGTCTATGTTCATGACACAAATGTTAGTTCTCGGTGGGGATTGAACCCACAGCCTACGGCACAGAAGGCAGAGCTACTACCAACTGGGCTGTGAAGGCTGCCATAATATTTTGTCATTATAATTAGCAATAAGGCAAGATTCAGTTTTCAGTTGTACAATTATTTAAGTACCTCAGTTTCATTTATTTTATTCAGGAACTTAAGTAGCTGACAACCGTCAAATAAGTTCTTCTTCGCAATTTTTTTTTTAATGTTTTGATTATTAAAATTAGTTATAAAAAGTTGGATACATACCTTTTGTTGTTGGTAAGAAAGATCTTTTAGAGCTGATTTCACGATGCTATTAGATTAACAAAGGATTAAAGGGCCGTTAAATATGTCAAAATGTACGCGTTTGACATCTAAGGTTAGATTTAACGGCATGTTAATCCTTGATTAGTAACTAACAGAGCATGGTGAAATCAGCTCTTAGGCACATAAACTTGCGGTTATCGTACTTTATTAGGTACCTATTTATATACTTAATTAGGTACATATCAATATGTATATCAACCGATTAGTATATAACACAACCAACTAACCTTGACGTGCCCAAAAAACCAAACCCTTCAATTTTGAATCGTAGAAAGAACGATTTCGTCCGAAAATCGTCCAAAAAATACAAAATGTTTTGTCGAAATGTGCGGATAATTTGTTCTAATTCGGGGCCTGGGGCTGCGATTACGAGAATCGAACCTGCGGTCCATAAGTCAAGTATGAAGTTGATTTATGGAATTAATTTGTGTTATAAGTACCTACCTCGTTTGTACATCCAGTACGTACACACTAGAAAGAAGAAAGAAAGAAAGAATAGAATAGAATAGACTAAAAATAGTAAAAGTAGACACTAATAAGTAGACACTAAAAGTAGACACTAATAAAGGCACCTACGTATTACCTACTTGACAGATTAATAATTTATAATATATAGCGATACAAAAAAAACAATACATCAAAATAGGTACCCAGCTTTTGTGCTGCAAAAAGGAACCTAACTCAGCATAATGCGGGTTGGCAACAACCCACGCTGGTCTTCCGTTAGGTCCTAATTTGATTTTGTGTAGCGGACATGATACTCAATACTAAGTTATACTAGTAGTTCGCCCCGAACTGAGATCTCGTGATGCGACCCGACGAACGCACCAAAACTTTGAGTAGGTGGTAGTCAAAGGCAAGTCCAAACATTATGTTTGGACTTTTTTCTGACTACCGCCTACTAACTTGGTACGGTAACAAAGTTTCAACTCTATTGGCCTATTTATTGAAGAGTTCCGTTGAACAGACCTTGGCTCCATCATCAGACCTGGTCGTTGTCACCATTTTATGAAAACTGAGTACCTCCTTAATTTATTTCCAGAAAAAAAAATAAGAAAAAGCAAAGTAACTGGCCGACCAGTAGAAAAACCTTGATGCCAACAAAACTCTTAGAGATGGGAGCTCTTGGGTCGCTGGTTATCTTAATTTAACTTTTTTGTTGTATCTCAAAAACCGAGCGTCCCGAGAAAAAGTAAAAATTGTTTTGGAATGTCCAAACAAAGCCCTTTCGTATGACATGTAACTTGATTTTTTTAAGTCACTTTTTTTATTTTTGCCCCCTTAAAAAACCCCATATCTTAAAAACCCTTCATCCGATTTTACTCATATACTTACCAGTAAATTTCTCAAGTACAAGCTGTCGTCTTATCAAATTTCATGCAGATCGGATCAACGGTTCGAAAGTTATGGCCAGACAAACATACATACATACATACATACATACATACATACATACATAAAATGCCAAATCGCCCAAGTTGAAACTAGAATCTTCGTTCGCTTCGCTCACTCGATCAAAAATAGATAAAACAAATAAAATAACAATACAACAAAAATCTACCACCTTTTACAAATACATAAACGAAGCTATAAATACAGTCAAAACAAAAAGAAATAACAAAAATAACTTGACTCTACTTTGAAAACAAAATTAACAAGAAAGAAACATATAATTGACACACAATACACAGAGAACACAGAAATAACAATAGAGGAAACAATACAAAAATAGAAAAGGAGAAAAAAAATATAGTAAGTAATAATATTATAGGCCAATTAGTCTCCTCTGTGTTGTAATGTGTGTTTATAAAAATAAATAAATAAATTTAACTGGACTTTCCACACAGCACTATCTCGCCCCAAACTAAGCCCGAGCTTGTAATATGTAAACCAGATAGCTGATATAATACATACTTAAATACATTTTTTTTCGTAAATACATACTTATAATATTATATAACGCCCAGACAGAGAACAAACACACAAACAGAGAATAATGAATAGTAGATAGGTACATCTCGATCGCACATTTCAACATTTTGAAAGGTACCTAACCTATAAAATTACTGAACTTATTACATGAGAGCACTGGTGGACTAGTGGTAGCGGCCCCGCCTTCCGATCCTAAGGTCGTGGGTTCGAAACCGGTCGTGCACCAATAAGTTTTTCTGTTCAAAAATGTATATGCACTGTACTCTCTAACAGTGAAGGGCAACATCGTGAGGAAACCGGCATGTCGTAGAACCTAAAAAGTTCTATAACATGTATCAAGTGCTCGAAAGGAGCCCCTTGAGTCGCACTTAAAATCCTTTCACCACACTGTTTAGAAAGAAACTAGTGACACGACAAGAGAAGAGACTGAACTTATTTATGAAAAACCGCAATCAACCAAGATCTGCAACCAAGCATAAACATAATTTTGATCCAACCAAGTTTTCCTACCAAAAAGTTTGCATAAGTACGAAAACTAGAAGTACCTAACCTAAAAAAACATTTGAAAAAACAAAAAAACTAGTAAACACAACTTGGTTGATTGCGATTTTTCAATAAGTTTTATATTTTTCAAAATGCTGAAATGTGCGTGCTAGAAGTGCTTTAGGGGTACTCTTCGCCTTATGTCATAATATTACAGTAAGAAGGTACCTACTGGTTCTAATACCTACCTTACATAAAGGTACCTAGGTAATTATCTATTCTTGTATTTTTTATAAATTGTTTATTATTTTTCTATTCTTGTTTATAAGTGTGGCATAAATCAATGATTTTATTGTATAACTACTGTGCTAAGTCGATCTATAAATAAATACCTATCTGATTTTTTAGTCTAAAAAAGTAAGTGCTTTGCTTTTTGGTTGCACGACATCAATTTGCAGATAAAAATAGTTCAGCTACTCGACAACAGATGTCACCACAAGTCTATTGTTTTAAAACCTCTGATGTACAACCTACGGTATCTTTTAAGGCGACACTTTTCATGTCTAGTTAAGTGAGTATTTAGTAGTGTTTTATTATATTCAATAGGTATTCTTGTAATGTCAATGACATTTTATTAATTACCAACAAATTTTCATTTGTAGAACCTACAAACAAGCTTAATAGCTTCTTCAAACTGAAATTTTACACAAAAGTGACTTCTCAAAAATCAAAATGGTGGAACAAAAACACAAAGTAGGTAGCCATCGGCACCACTCACCCTTGTCCCACCGCAAAACAAAGACAAAAGAGTGAGCGGGACAAAAAATAAGAACAAATAACTAGGTAGGGCTTGCCGGGTCGAGTAATTGCTGCCAGTCACGCGATCCAGACACGCAGCTCGAGATTTCCAACTTCATCCTAGTTGTGAATATCTTTACTAATAAGTAGGTAGAGATACCTACATAGGTACCTAAACCTGCCTATACAATGTAAACACATCCATGCCATTCTAAAAATGAGAAAAAAGTGTATGTCTGCTTGTTATGTTGTGCGGGCTAATCCACTGACCGATAGAGATGAAATTCGGCACAAAGATAATTTAGTTATAGTATTTATGTTATCTCAGTGCTGAATTTCAGCTTTTCTATCAGACTAGTAGGTCCTATACTGTTTTTTTAATTGTAATTCTGTTCCTCATTGATTTGAAATTTGTAGAAACAGTATGTAGTTCGTTCTGTGTCTCATGTCATTCTATTTTCAAAAATTGTTTGTTCGCTCGCCCTTTATACAACGTAATGGGTATATAACTCGCTCATCCTGCAAGGGACAGGCTAAAGTCCTAAATCTGTACTACCTCGTCTTCCGTTTTATTCGAGAAAGTGAGGCAGCATTACGCAAGCTTTTTTATCAATGACGCAAGCTGTTTTTTTTTTTTCTAAGTTGACAGGTAGAGTGTGGGTGTGTGGATAGGTAGAGTCTAATGTCAAAATGCATATGAACATTTTTTTTGTTGAATCTGCCTGCAGCAAAGTCGTCTAAGTTCAACGCAAGGACTAATCAATCAAAAAATCAATGAATATCTACAAAAAGCCAGGATCTAAGAATTCAGATCGATAGATACGGCTGATAATTACACAGGCACCATAGATTATGTTTTGTAATAACATAGGTAGTTGTAATATTTATTGGGAAAAATAAATTTATTGCCGGCAGACTTGTACTGATTGATCGGTGATGGACCAGAGACAGGGAAATGTGTGGAGACGTTGTTGAATTTAATTTATATAAACTCAAATTATATTTATTTCATTCATGTTGTTATTACAGCAGATCTTAATGTAAAATAAAGTATACCTACGCAGATAGGTATTTTTAAATATGATTTAAAATAAAAACTAGCTAACTTTGATCATCAGGCACGGTAGATATCTCCTCGGATGTATGGTTCAAGACATAAATAAACATAGGTATTTGTATATTTGCTAGTAAAAAACTTAATCTAGGACGAGCTAGCTATATTTGAGCAATTTTTGAGCTATATTTGAGAGATAGCTGAACCGGAGAATTCAGCTGGGCTGGAAGATTTGACTAAGTTATCCAAACGCAGCCTGTTTGGAAAACTTCGTCAGATCTTCTTGTCGCTCATCCCATCCCATGTTTGAAGACGAAAGTCTTTGTAGTAAACATAGTTTCACTTGATTCTTTAACTACAACGCCTTTGTTTTTTATATTAATGTTTAAAGATTATAAGAGTAGTAGAGCTCTTTGTGTGTGGCTCGTCCGGGGAAGTACTACCACCACGCCACCTTACTACCACCTTTTTCTGCCGCCAAGCAGCAACGCTGTGTTTCGGTTTGAAGAGTGTGGTTGCCGGTGTAATTACAGGCACATGAGGCTTAACATCTGTATGCCTCAAGTTGATTGGCGCAGGGCAGTGCATCGTAGGGCGCGTTCCTATCGTGCGTGACTTACGTGGCAATACTTTGTAATAGGTGATAGTTACCACTTAACATCAGGTGGGCCATCTACTTGTTCCATCAGCTAGTTGTAAAAAAAAAAACGTTTTACAATTTTTAAATTTCGGATAAGTTAGCTCCAGGTATAAATATTGGGACATCATCGGCAAACATTACGGATATATGATAAGTGTGTGAGACAGTTCGTTTAGACAGATTAAAAATAGCAGTGGCCCAAGAATGCTTCCTTGGGGCACGCCAAGATCAAAAAGAAGTTAATCAAAAAGAAGAAGATTGTTAATCAAATATTAGAGTGTGTTTCATCAAAGTAGTGCAAAGATAGTGAAATTCCAATATAACCTTGAAAAACCTTAGCTTAGGACAGGCTTATTGACAGGGGTACCAACAAAACGGCATAGGAACTATATTATGAAACACACTCTAGTTAATAAACTGAAAAAAATAGTATTTCGTCTCTACAGTTTTCCCAATTAATATTTTAATTGATCGATGCTTCCATCGATTTTGTTTTTCGACATTTAATGCATAAGCCCGATGTGTAGATGAGACGCTATGATTTAGTGCCTCCAGCTTAATGCTAACCGATTTTTGATAAAGTTTTGACGTAAAAAATGAGTGAAATAAAACATCAAAATTTTAAAAAATATATAGAGGAACTTTTAACAAGTAGGATATAGGTAACACAGAGTAACAAGTAGGAGATAGGGGACAGCCTTGACAGCTCAGTTGGTAGTAGCTCTGCCTTCTGCGCCGTAGGCCGTGGGTTCGATCCCCACCGAGAACAAACATTTGTGTGGTGAACATAGATGTTTGTTCTCTGTCTGGGTGTTTTATAATATTATAAGTATGTATTTACAAAAAAAAAGTATTTATGTATTATATCAGCTATCTGGTTCCCATATTACAAGCTTTGGCTTAGTTTGGGGCGAGATAGTGCTGTGTGGAAAGTCCTCCAATAGTTATAGTTAGTTATAAAAAAAAATAAGAAAAGATGATAGATACAATAGTTATTAAAACTGTGTAGTACCTAATTATTAATGCACACCTTAAACAGGTATCTTAGAGTAGTAGTGCTCTTTGTGTGTGGCTCGTTCGAGGAAATACTACCACCACGCCTTTTTCTGCCGCCAAGCAGCAACGCTGTGTTTCGGTTTGAAGAGTGTGGTTGCCGGTGTAATTACAGGCACATGAGGCTTAACATCTGCTCTCTAGTCTAGTCTAGGTCTAGGGTCTCTCAAAAACTCTGCTTATTCAAAATACACCAAAACATGAGCAACTTTTTGTCGTACACTTATTTTTTTACATGCAAGCCATATTTTGTCATAATTGTAAAATTATGCATGCAACCTTTGGTGTAGGAGGTTCTTAGAAGCATGAATATTATTATAACATTGTTGTATAAAAGCCTACTTACCTATCTCATCATCATAACCTTCCCAAACACTCTGTTGGACATGGCCTTACCCAATACCATAAAGCCTACAGGGTTTTTTTAGACTAATACTTTACTACAAGAGTAGTAGAGCTCTTTATGAAGGGCTCGTCCGGGGAAGTACTACCACCACGCCTTTTTCTGCCGCCAAGCAGCAACGCTGTGTTTCGGTTTGAAGAGTGTGGTTGCCGGTGTAATTACAGGCACATGAGGCTTAATATCTGTATGCCTCAAGTTGATGGACGCAGGGCAGTGCATTATAGGGCACGTTCCTATCGTGCGTGACTTGCGAGGCAATGCTTTGTTATAGGTGATGGTTACCACTTAACATCAGGTGGGCCATCTGCTTGTTCCCTCAGATAGTTGTATAAAAAAAAAACTCTCGCTCTGAAATGTAAGTAAAGTACAGTGTTTTTTGTTTTTGTTGATTTTCTCGAAAATGGCTGAATTATGTTTGATCACCCAAACAAAAAAAACATTATAAACAATACATAATAGGCGGAGTAATATTATTTAGCACAAAGCTGAATGACGACCGATTTTGTTGTCTTAACCAATATATTCTTTGTATTTCTCCTTTTTTTGTGACACAAAATAAACGTATTTAGATTTTATTATATTTTACGAACATAATCTACACTAATCTACATCTACACTAATATAATAAAGAGGAAATCTACATCTACACTAATATTATAAAGAGGAAAGATTTGTATCTAGCGGCCTGTCCCAGCTTCGCATGGGTGGTCATAAATTTTTTGAACATTTTAGGATAAACTTAGACCGTGGGTTCGAGCCTCGCGTCTACTTCTACACTAATATTATAAAGAGGTAAACTTTGTATTTTTGTATTTTTGTATTTTTGTATTTTTGTATTTTTGTATTTTTGTATTTTTGTATTTTTGTATTTTTGTATTTTTGTATTTTTGTATTTTTGTATGTAACGAATAGGCTCAAAAACTACTGGTCCGATTTCAAAAATTCTTTCACCATTAGAATGCTACATTATCCCTGAGTAACATAGGCTATATTATATTTTCAAAATAATCAGGGATCCTTACTAAAACTTCAATAATGTAACCCAAGGTGGAAAACAAAAAACCTTACATCGCGTGCGCTGCGAAAACTATTGAAGATAGAACAAAATAATGTACTACGATTTTGTAGAACACGTTATCATCTACAAAAAATGTCGCGACAGCATATGTCTAACTATTATAGTTATGTCACAATAAGTGTTCTTTTATTATAAAAAATTAATTGAAATGCCTCCGCTAGAAAAGGGTCTTTATTTGTACCTTGGTATTAATCCTTATCCAAATAAATCATTTCATAATTAAGACGGTTTCAATACCTATAGATTACTTCTTAAATTTTTCAAATCGGACATTCCATTCAAAAGATATGACGAAATTAAAAATGTTAACGGGTCCACGGGTCTCGCGCGGGGTGCGATTTCACTTACTCAAGGAGAAGCGCGTGCAAATGTATGAAATAAGTAGACGCGAGGCTCGAACCCACGGTTTAAGTTTATCCTAAAATGTTCAAAAAATTTATGACCACCCATGCGAAGCTGGGACAGGCCGCTAGTATTTCATACATTTGCACGCGCTTCTCCTTGAGTGAGTGAAATCGCAACCCGCGCGTGACCCGTGGACCCGTTAACATTTTTAATTTCGTCATATCTTTTGAATGGAATGTCCGATTTGAAAAATTTAAGAAGTAATCTATAGGTATTGAAACCGTCTTAATTATGAAATGATTTATTTGGATAAGGATTAATACCAAGGTACAAATAAAGACCCTTTTCTAGCGGAGGCATTTCAATTAATTTTTTATAATAAAAGAACACTTATTGTGACATAGCTATAATAGTTAGACATATGCTGTCGCGACATTTTTTGTAGATGATGGCGTGTTCTACAAAATCGTAGTACATTATTTTGTTCTATCTTCAATAGTTTTCGCAGCGCACGCGATGTAAGATTTTTGTTTTCCACCTTGGGTTACATTATTGAAGTTTTAGTAAGGATCCCAGATTTTTTTGAAAATATAATATAGCCTATGTTACTCAGGGATAATGTAACATTCTAATGGTGAAAGAATTTTTGAAATCGGACCAGTAGTTTTTGAGCCTATTCGTTACATACAAAAATACAAAAATACAAATGTTACCTCTTTATAATATTATTATTATTATTATATTATTATTATTATTATTATGTTTCTGGTCTACAACTACTCGGTTTCAGAAAAAACCGGGATTAACTGAAATGCACGGGCCTAAGCCAAGTGCACCTCAGTGGAAAAATTCGCTTCATGAGGAGGTTCAGTTTGCAGAAATTTTCTGACTATTCTGCACGTGTTTAAAATTGCTGCTTTTTGTAAAAGAATGAATGTGTGTTTTGATAAGTCTAGATGGGATAATGATTGAAAGAGTTGCTTAGGGATGACACCGGTTGATGAGAGGACTATTGGTACTATAGAAACTTTTTGCAGGCGCCACATGCGAGTGATTTCGTTCTTCAAATCAATATATTTGGAGAGTTTCTCTGCTATGGTGTTCTGTAGGTTGTGAGTGTTGGGAATGGCAATATCAATTAATAGTGCTGTTTTGTTAATTTTATCTAGAAGAGTTAAATCGGGTCTATTGAAATGCACAGTTTTGTCAGTTAAAATCGCTCTATCAAAATAGAGTTTATAATACGTATTCTCTAGCACGGTTTCCGGGGTATACTTGTAATAAGGTGTTGGTTTTGCAGTGGCGTCGATTAGTTTATGTTTAGCTGCAAGCCTTTGGTGAATGATGTTAGCCACCTGATCGTGCCTGTGCTTGTAGTCAGTTTGAGCGATTGCTTTACAGGCCTATTATTAAGTGTAGAAGTGTAGATGAATAGGCTCAAAAACTACTGCTCCGATTTAAAAAAATTTTTCACCATTAGAATGCTACATTATCCCTGAGTAACATAGGCTATATTTATTACTAGAAAAAATTAGGGATCTCTTTTAAAACTTCAATAATGTAACCCAAGGTGTAACAAAATTAGCCATAATATGTCTTTCATCGCATGCGCTGCGAAAACTATTGACGATGGAACACAAAAATTTTCTACAATATTAAAGAACACATCAATATCTACAAAAAACTCAGTAATACCATATGTCTAAATATCGTGATTTTGTTACTATACTATACTATACTTCTTTTTATTATTTTAAAAGTTGATAGAAATGCCGACCAAAATCAGACTTATCCATACTTTATATTAATCGTTATCCAAATAAATCATTTCGTATTCAAGACTATTTCAATACCTATTCTATTATACTTCTTGAATTTTTCAAATCGGACATTCCATTCAAAAGATATTAAAAATATTATTAGCGAACGCGTGGTTCCACGAGGCGCGTTCTCACTCACTCAGGGAGAAGAGCGTGCAAATGTGTGAAATAAGTAGACGCGAGACTCGAACCTACGGTCTAAGTTTATCCTAAAATGTTCAACCACCCAGGCGAAGCTGGGACAGGCCGCTAGTTATCAATATAACATTGTCATGTACCTAACTATAACATACAAAGTTACCTTCTGTTACATATTTTTTGTCGTAAAGTAATATTTCATACCATTACAATGTAGCCTCAATACATGTTCCGTACCAAAACTTTTGAATTTCGAACGAAATATAGAAAAAAAACAAAATTATCTGAATCTAACAGAAGATGTTTTTACCGTGCGTTCGGAAATGGCCGCGGGGTAGTATTTTGAAAGTACAGTTTGCATATTAGGAACAGAAGAAGCTTCAAGACCTGATCCGTAGGCACGGTAGATACCCCCGCTTATGGATGGATGGATAGGAAGAGTAGAGGTACCATTCTGCATAGTAACGGGAAACTGGCATGTCGTGTAACCTAAAATGTTCTAAAACATGTGCCAAGTGCTTTGAGGCGCACTTAAAGTGTTTCACCACTCTGTTTTGAAAGAACTAGTGACACAAAAAGAAGAAGATGACGGCTTTGATCCCCAGGCACGGTATATACCCGCTCTTATGGGTGGATGGATGGATAGAAAGAGGAGGTAGGCCAAAAGAAAGATTATGGATTGTGTGGAAAAAAATACATTGGTAAGAAAGGAGCGACTTTTTTTATACAACTTGCTGATGGAATATGCAAATAACCCACCTGATGTTAAATGGTAACCATCCCCTTTAACAAAGCACTGCCTCGTAAGTCACGCACGATAGGAACGTGCCCTACGATGCACTGCCTGGAGCCATACAGATTTTAAACCTCGTGTGCCTGTAATTCCTTCGGCATGCTTCTATAAAATATTGCCATGCTAAAGGGTTTATTAATTAATCAACCATTTTTAACATAAATACTTTACTTTGTCCTAGTGCGGGGTCCATTAGAATTTGTATTTTGTATTTGTAATTTGTAAAATAATAATTGGATTTGTAACACAATCACTACATAGTATAAAACAAAGTCGCTTTCTCTGTCCCTATATCCCTATGTATGCTTAAATCTTTAAAACTACGCAACGGATTTTGATGCGGTTTTTTTTTATAGAAAGAATTATTCAAGATAGAGAATACAAGCATAATCTCTTAGGGATAACCCACAATAACCGTGCGAAGCCGGGGCGGGTCACTAAAAAAAATATAAAAATAAAATAAATGAGAACTTTTTTGCGAACTCTACTAGTAAGCACCTACTTGCACGGTATTTTTCTCAAGACTCGATTATAATAATTTTCAAAATTTGTAATTACAGACCAGCTACTGTATAATAAATAATATCTTTTAGTGACTTTTAATAACTTATCGAAATATGGAATTAATAATATTGCAAAATATAATAATTATTTAAGTAACAACTGATTTTATTCGTAAATTGTAAGTACTTAGAGACGAAAGCGAATTTTGATGTCTAGGATCGAATAGAATGAAAGAAAATAAATATTTCGTTTGACTCTAAGTCATACAAGGTGTTCCGTTCCAATAATTGGGTTTAAAACTTCAGGGGGCTTTAGCCCATCAATAAGAATAACTTTCTCTAAGCAACCAACACTGTAAACGCGAAAAAAAACAGCTGTTACATACAAAAGTTCAATACCTACCTGGCTGAAATGTATGAAACAGCTGTTTTTTTTTCGCGTTCACAGTGTTGGTTCCTTAGAAAAAGTTATTCATACTGATGGGTACTTTAGCCGCTTGAGTATACACAATTATTGGAACACTTTGTATAACTAAACTTAAAAAAAACAACATCTCAAAAAACTGTTTTTATAGGACCTAGGTAAATTATTTTAAAATAGACCTAGGTACATGTAAGTTTTTAAAAGGATTAGCATATCTTTTTTCTTTTAAGTAAGTATTTCCGATGATAGTTTTCACTAAAAACTTTCCCTATTTTTTAACGTATTCTAGATACGCCATCTTCCATATTTAAATAAGGTATAAAGTAATAAAAAACTAGAAACAAAATCTTCGGTCTGGAAGAGATCGCTCATAGCGATAAGACCGCCTTCGCTGTAGCTCTAGTTAAGACGAAGACAAGAGCTAATGTGACTCTCGCTCGAACGCTTCGACATGTTGAAACATATAAAATCACTAAACTCATTTTCGAAAAATCGCAATCATCCATTTTGTGTGCAATCACATTGCACACAGTTTAGTAAAAAAATAATTTTGATCGATACATGTTTTAGTACTTAAAAGTTTGCTTATGTACGAAAACTAATATATCTGTCAACATGTCGAAACGTGCGAGCGAGAGTCACATTAGCTCTTGTCGTCGCCTTAATGTCGTTTAATGTAATGTTCTATTTTTATGTGCAATTAATAGTTATCTGTCTATCTATAGGTACCTACTACCTACCTACAATTTTTTGTTAGTGCTGAGATAGAATGAATCTTACAAAAAACTTTAAAATAATATCGGGAGCCGCATTTTAAGCCTTCACAGCCGATAGATTAATTCGATAAATGTACGTTCTGCCCTGTAATTACGAAATATCAGTGGCTCCATCTTTATTGAGAGTTTGGGATGGATTAGAACATTTTTGATTTAAGAACGCGAGCGATGCAAACGAACTTTGGTAGAACGTTGAATGTTTGAACGTAAATCAAGATGATTCATTCTCTTTATTCCATTTTTAAAAATTAAATGATCTTTATAGAATGTTAATGCTAGTAAGAATTGGACATTATTTACATATTTTTCTGACATACTTTTCCATTTTTAAAATGATCTTTATAGAATGAATGCTAGTAAGAAATGGACATTATTTGCATATTTTTCCATTTTTAAAATGATCTGTATAGAATGTTATTGCTAGTAAGAATTGGACATTGTTTATTGTTTTTGCCTTTTTTATAGGTATGGAACTCTTCGTGCGCGAGTCCAACTCACACTTGGCTGGTTTATTTCATCTTGTAGATGACTTACACAAAATTAGTGCAACTTTTTACTTATTCCTTTATTAATTTTCACTTATTCATATTATATAAGGAACGCAAAAGTTCTTGAGGACAGTATTTAGATTCAGACGTTTTATCATCTATATTTTTTTCATAAATATATTCTTCTTATACTGTTGCATAGTTTCTTTCGAAACAGTGTGGTGAAAGGATTTTAAGAACGCCAAAGAGGCTCCTTTCGAGCATTTGGCACATGTTTAGTAGGTATATACATTAACACATTTATAAAAAATCATTTTTATTGTATGAAATGGACTCGTATCTGACTACCCCAGTTTCGTAATACCGTCGGCCTGGCCTTTAAGCCTGAGGCACGGTCAACACACGTGTAATTATGTTTCTCGGAACATCAACCAAGCTACCGTGATTAGATGATACACACGATAGCTCTGAGAAACGAAAAAGAAAAAAAAAAGTAGACACAGTTTGTCTTTGGGCCATGTTTTGATGCAAGAGGTACCTACCTAGACCACTTGTACTTACCTACTAACTTAACGAAGTGTTAAAATACTTGTACTTAAAACTTCAGGGGGCTAAAGTACCCATCAATATGAATAACTTTTTCTAAGGAACCAACACTGTGAACGCGAAAAAAAAACAGCTGTTTCATACAAATCTTCAATAAAATAAATAAAATAAAATAAAATAAAGTTTTTTCGCGTTCACAGTGTTGGTTCCTTAGCAAAAGTTATTCATATTGATGGGTACTTTAGCCCCCTGAAGTTTTCGGTACCTACTAGTATTTTAACACCTTGTATAGATAGGTATTTTAATGAATGAATGAACTATTTATTTTATATATTAACTTGAAGCATACAGATGTTAAGCCTCATGTGCCTGCAATTACACCGGCAACCACACTCTTCAAACCGAAACACAGCAACTGCTTAACAGCAGAAAAAGGCATGGTAGTACTTCCCCGGAAAAGCCCTTCACATGAGAGCTCTACTACAAAAGCAAATTAACAAACTAACGGCCGGTTTCTGGAAGCTCGATCAAAACTAATCGGATGTAAAGTCCCTTGCTGTCTCTATCTAATTCGATGTAATAGCTGAAATGGCGAGTGACTTGACATCCGATTACATTTGATCGAGCTTTCAGAAAGCGGCCGTAAAACTGTTATTTTTTTTTATTCTATGCGAGCGAATATATTTCAAACATATTTCAAATTATCAAAAATGTTCTTTGTGGTTCAATATATTTATTTCTCAAAGAACAAAGTTCACTTACAGTGAATAATACATATTACAGAATGTGTGTTAAATAACAAAATGGCTTTTGACAAAATAAAAAGTGGATAAAAACATCTAATATAATAACTACCGTAAGTTCGAATGACCTTTCGCTTATAAGCAATTGAATTGGAAAAACCACCCCTTACTTCGGTAGGTAAGGGGTAGGTAGGTACACTTATGTTAATATTATACATTTGACATGTTATAACCAACCCCATTCTTCATTTAGTAAGGTGTGGTCGGCGCCATTTTGGGAGGCACTAAATGCTATCGGAAAAAATAATTTCAGTAATGAAATTACTTGTTACCTACAATTTACTTTCATTTAGGTGTACAATTATTGTACATATCGATCGATTGATAGAAAACTCCTTAGTGTAGGTATTCTCTTATCTGTAGTGTAGGTAAGCCACGTAAAAAAAATAAAAAAAACCTTTTCTACGGAACTTTGAAGCTTAGTGAAAAAGTATACCTATAAGTTTTGAGGTAGTCAGAGGTACGTCCAGTTTCAGTTTTTTATACTACTCGCTTATGGAACAAGCAGATGGCCCACCTGATGTTAAGTGGTAGATAATCATCATGAAGGTGATGGTTATAAAGCATTGGCTTGTAAGTCACGCAAATTATGAACGTGCCCTATCATAGTAAAATATTACATTTTACAGTAGTTGGTATTAATTTATTTAGTGTAGGTACTGGCACTAAATAAGTACTCTCAAACGGTGAAGGAAAACATCGTGAGGAATCGTAGAACCTAAAAAAATCTAAAACATGTGTCAAGTGCTCGAAAAGAGCCTCTTTGAGGTTTCTTTAAATTCTTTCACCACACTGGTTTGAAAGAAGTTCTCGACGCTATAAGAAGGAGTACTAACTCCATATAGTGATATTCCATGCATGACCATCGCCTTTGCCTGATTACAACCTGCTGGCTGATCACGTTACTTTGTTGCAATCAGTTTCAATCAGTTTCTGTTTGTAATAAGTTAATGACGGCTATAGAATAATTTCTGCGAAAATAATCCATTCTTCTTGTCGTGCCACTAGGTCTTTCGAAACAGTGTGGTGAAAGGATTTTAAGTGCGCCTCAAAGAGGCTCCTTACTTACTAAAGGAATGCTAATAATCCAGTGGTGCACGTCTATTTTCGAACCCATGATCGAACATTCAGAAGGCACAGTCTCTCGCACTAGGCCAACGGTGCTCGCTTTCAAATGTCATTAGATTAAAAGCTTAAGTTAATGTAGATTTACTACTAATGTGTCAAATTATACATTCATTAACACTAAAATATCAAAGTAATCTCAATAGTTTTATGAAATTCCTTCGTTATCTATAGACCGACTCATTTGATATGACAGCAAGAAAATAGATCACACAAATTTTATTAGTTATAAAATTGCCATAATGTTTTAAAAATTATTTGGTAGTAATATCAATAATAATACATTTGTTTATTTGGACACAAATTACATACTTACACGTAAGAATTTAAATATAAGCAAACTAGCGACCCGCCCCGGCTTCGCACGGTTGTTGTGGGCTATCCCTAAGAGATAGACGTATACCATTGCGGACTTTTTTGTAGACCTTCTTAAGGTGTACAATACTGTGGTACATTATTTTGATCTATCTCGTAGGGTTCATCAATGTTAGCGCAAAAAAAGTGTTTATTTACGACATCACATTAGAAACCTCTAAAATTATCAGTGTTTCTCTACTATATTAAACATGTATTATACATATAAACCTTTCTCTTGAATCACTCTAATCTATTAAAAAGATCGCATCAAAATCCGTTGCGTAGTTTTAAAGATCTAAGCATACATAGGGACAGGAAGACAGCGGGAAGCGACTTTATTTTATACTATGTAGTGATGAAATACAATTTATCGAAGGCTAAACTTATTTTAAATAACAAGCTACGCGTTACGCTAATCATTTAGTTAAGTAGGTAAATTCCAAGAAACATTATAATATAATTCAAATTATTTACTGTGATCTATCGGTGCGCTAAAATACAGGACTAGATTATCTGTAATATTAGGTATAAAATACTGTTTATCGTTATAGAAATTGTATACAAAAAGTATATTTACGAAATATACATAGTCCGAAAATCATTCATTTTCTTTGACAATACAACTTTATTTTATTTAGTTCTGCCACTCGACAACAGATGGCGCTAGCCGTACTTCCGCGGAAAGCCGCCATGCTTCACATGAAAAATTAAATGATTTTAATTTGTATTTAACTGCTTCGTAACTAAGTAAGTCTGATTCACATTTTTTCCAACGAAAGAATTTGCGGCGCTTCGAATTTAATCGTATTGAGTTATTAACAGTAACTGCTTCTTAGTTTTTTTTGAGTGTGTAGTATTAAGTTGTACCGTTAACGAAGCTTTTTGAGAATTTGCTATGGGTTTTTAACTTTGGTGAAGGTTTTTTAAGGCCACTCGAAAGCCTCATGAGGGACCTTAACATGCCCTAGTTCTATGACTATATCGGAGAACGGAAAATATGTAAGTAGGTACGAAAAATATATAATGCTTTTATCTTTATAAGACTCCTATAATGTCATTAGATTTTATGAATGTGTCAAGTGATAGGTATAATTAATAATAACACCCAGAAGAAAAGAAACATCTACGTTCTTCACACAAATGTTGGTTCTCGGTAGGGATCGAATCCACGGCCTACGGCGCAGAAGGCAGAGCTACTACCAACTGAGCTGTGAAGGCTGTCAAATTATGTTTATACCATTCCCCCTCTAAAAACCTTATTTTATTCACTGAAAAAATTGAATAAAGAGCTCTTTTAATCACTATTTTGGTGTTTGAATTTAGAACACACTAATACATTCGACCTCCATCTCAATGCTATACAACCTCCTTGCGCAAAAAATACTCGATACAAATTCCTTGTGCAATACTCGACATACAAACTCCTTGTGCAAATAACTCCTCGAGATTTGATTGGTCGACATTATAATAAAAACTGTTTTGTATTTTTTTTTAATAAATTTAACCTTTCATTATTCTTCATTTAATGTCTATTTACTTCTTACTCTATTTATTTTCTCGTAGTTAAGGTATAAAGTATAGTAGGTATGCAACTCTTGAATAAATTGTATTTACATCGAGGGCCATGAATCACTCGCGTCGCTCAGGATTCTAACACTTGAATCACTCGCTACGCTGGTCATTCAGTCGTTAGAATCCTTCACGTGCTCGTGATTCATCTAAGACCCTCGCTTTTAATTCGTCCTTTATTCACTAATTGCATCAGGTACTATTTATTAAAATGCACGCAATGCAGTGAAAAGACGTGACGTATATGAATACGATGCTTGTCAATTTGGCAGATTATCGTGCGTTTTTACTTCAGTCGCTAGCGAGTGTAGTCTGGATTCGTTTTCTGACATTTTGGGAAGCAACATAGCTTTTTCATTTTAATTGTTTTTCTTGTGTTATTTTGAGTTGTGTTATGTTATGTCGGTGGTATTTTAACCAACATTACTTGAAGTCTTAGCACAAAGTGGACATTTGGAATGAAAGTGTAAAGTGATATCCTGATTTGACCGAAAATGTTTCGAATGTTTTGAAGAAAACCGCCACCATTTTTTTCTAAACAAATGACGGCCGACTTGACTATGGGCTAATTTGACTACAAAGTATTCAATACAAATTGACACTGGCAAGATTGTCTGTCGAATGACGGACAGGAGCCATAAATGGAGAGAAGAAAGAAGAAGAGTATGGTCTGGGAAAGCTCATAGCATCCTCAACTCCTTGACTACTCATACTCCTACTCCACTGACTACTCCTGTCCTGTGCATTAGGTCGACTAAGTCTACGAGGATTATATAGGTGCTAGGCAATACTACTTCATCTGAAATATGAACCAGACTCAAGCGTCCTACATACAAGGTTTAAAAACACCACTCCTGAAAACTTCAGGGGGCTAAAGTACCCATCAATATGAATAACTTTTTATAAGGAACCAACACTGTGAATACAAAAAAAACACCTGTTTCATGCAAAAGTTCAATACATACCTGGCTATAATGTATGAAACAGCTGTTTTTTTCGTGTTCACAGTGTTGGTTCCTTAGAGAAAGTTATTCATATTGATGGGTACTTTAACCCTATGTAGGACACATGCTGATGGCACAAGCAGTTGGCCCAGCCCACATGTTATGTGGTAACCATCACACACAACAAAGCATTGCCTCGTAAGTGACAAATAGGAACGTGCACGATGCACTGCCCTGCGTCCATCAACTTGAGGCATACATATGTAAACCTCATGTGCCTGTAGTTACACCGGCAACCACACTCTTCAAACCGAAACACAGCGTTGCTGCTTGGCGGCTGAAAAAAGGAAGGTGGTAGTACTTCCCCGGACGAGCCACACACAAAGAGCTCTACTACTCTTAAATGGCTTATCTGGGCTATGTGCTAGTTACACGGGACCAAGTCTAGAAAAACATACAACAATCTTAAATGGTTGTGCCTTGGTAAAGTTTTATCCTTATGTTTTACAGTTTTGACTCTTTATTTATATTTTTCTTATGTTATGTGGTACCATTTGTATGATAAATAAATAAATAAATAGGAATGGACTTTCACACACAGCACTTTCTAGCCCCAAACTAAGTACAGCTTGTAATATGGAAACGACATAGCTGATATATAATACATGGGTACTTTTTTTGTAAATACATACTTATAATATTATATAACACCTAGACAGAGAACAAACATCTATGTTCATCACACAAATGTTTGTTCTCGGTGGGGATCGAACCCACGGCCTACGGCGCAGAAGGCAGAGCTACTACCAACTGAGCTGTGAAACTTAAATAAATTGTCAATTCTATAGTTTACGGCGTGGTTCTAATAAAGTCAAAGTCAAAGTCAAAAGGTATTTATTCAATAAAATCACAAGGATCACTTTGGAACGTCTTAAAGCTAGGTGACTCTAGGTACCAGTTCCACGCGACCAAAGCCTAGAAGAACAGGCAACAAACTTACGGCTTGGTTCCTACCGTTCTATTGTATGATCCTTTTACAATGTAATCTCTAATACTATAAGAATCAAAGTCCTGACTGACTGACTGACTGACTGACTGACTGACTGACATATAGACAACGCACAGCCTAAACCGCTGGTCCTAGAGACTTGAAATTTGAGGAGTACATAGGTCTTATAGCGTAGTGGTGTACTAAGAAGGGATTTTTGGAAATTCAACCCCTAAGGGTGTAAAAAGGGATGAAAACGTTTGTATGAAAAAATTTATTCCTTGAACCTACAATCTTGAAACTTGGAGTACATGTACTACAAGACTAAAAAATAGGAAATGCATTTTTATTTTTATAAAACTACCCTTAATAAGTGTGCAAAGGGATGTAAAAGTTTGTATAGGAGTTTTTTGACCGATGGTCCTAGACACTTGAAATTTAAGGAGTACATAGGTCTTATAGCGTAGAGGTGTACTAAGAAGGGATTTTTGGAAATTCAACCCCTAAGGGTGTAAAAAGGGTTGAAAACGTTGGTATGAAAAATTGTATTCCTTGAACTTACAAACTTGAAACTTGGAGTACATGTACTACAAGGCTAAAAAATAGGAAAGGCATTTTTAGTTTTTTTAAACTACCCTTAATAAGTGTGCAAAGGGATGTAAAAGTTTGTATGGGAGTTTTTTGACCGCTGGTCCTAGAGACTTGAAATTTGAGGAGTACGTAGGTCTTATGGCGTAGAGATGTACTAAGAAGGGATTTTTGGAAATTCAACCCCTAAGGGTGTAAAAAGGGTTGAAAACGTTGGTATGAGAAATTGTATTCCTTAAACCTACAAACTTGAAACTTGGAGTACATGTACTACAAGGCTAAAAAATAGGAAAGGCATTTTTAGTTTTTTTAAACTACCCTTAATAAGTGTGCAAAGGGATGTAAAAGTTTGTATGGGAGTTTTTTGACCGCTGGTCCTAGAGACTTGAAATTTGAGGAGTACGTAGGTCTTATGGCGTAGAGGTGTACTAAGAAGGGATTTTTGGAAATTCAACCTCTAAGGGTGTAAAAGGGTTGAAAACGTTTGCATGAAAAATAGTATTCCTTGAACCTACAAACTTGAAACTTGGAGTACATGTACTACAAGATTAAAAAATAGGAAAGGCATTTTTTGTTTTTTTAAACTACCCTTAATAAGTGTGCAAAGGGATGTAAAAGTTTGTATGGAGTTTTTTGACCGCTGGTCCTAGAGACTTGAAATTTGAGGAGTACATAGGTCTTATAGCGTAGAGGTGTACTAAGAAGGGATTTTTGGAAATTCAACCCCTAAGGGTGTAAAAAGAGATGAAAACATTTGTATGAAAAAATGTATTCCTTAAACCTACAAACTTGAAACTTGAAGTACATGTACTACAAGGATAAAAAATAGGAAAGGCATTTTTAGTTTTTTTAAACTACCCTTAATAAGTGTGCAAAGGGATGTAAAAGTTTGTATGGAGTTTTTTGACCGCTGGTCCTAGAGACTTGAAATTTGAAGAGTATATAGGTCTTATAGCGTAGAGGTGTACTAAGAAGGGATTTTTGGAAATTCAACCCCTAAGGGTGTTAAAAGGGTTGAAAACGTTGGTATGAAAAATTGTATTCCTTAAACCTACAAACTTGAAACTTGGAGTATATGTAGGTACTCCAAGTCAAAAAAATAGGATAGGCATTTTTATTTTTTTAAAACTCCCCTAATAAGTGTGCAAAGGGATGTCAAAGTGTGTATGGGAGTTTTGTAACGCGTGGTGCGATTGACTTAAAACTGGGGGTAAATATACTAAGAAATAAATAATTAATGATGACACTTTTAATTTTGTATAGTTACCCCTGCAAAGGGTACAAATGACTGTAAAAGTTAGTATGGGAGATTTTTAACGCATAGTGCGATTGATTTCAAACTTGAAGTAAATATACCTACTCCATAATAAATAATTTAAAATCACGTTTTCAATATTTTAAAACTACTCCTGCAATATTCTAAAAACGGAAATCTTGAGTTGGTACGAAGAGATCAGAGGATATCTACCGTGCCTGGGGATCAAAGTCGTGAAGCTGTTTCGTTTGTATTTGTGCTAAGCTCAGTACCTATACCTACCTACCTAATATAGGTAATGTACGCCTATAGGTATCTCTTATACCTACGTAGGTATTTAAAATCCTACCCTAATAATATACAAATCAATGCGAAAGTTACGATGTTTGGACGTTTGTGGCTCAATCATGGCTTAGCACTTTAACGCGTGCGAAGCCGCGGGAAGCCACTAGTATAATATATTATTGAAGTTTAGTGAGGCGTAGGAGTTACCATTTAGACTACCGTCCAGCGGTCACCCATCCAAACGGTGACCGCTAAGAACGTTGCTAAGCTTCGATCGGCGAGGAATGGCCAAGCAAGCTGCGCGTCCTTTGATACCAAACGGGTATCGGACGTGAAAAACTGCGCATGAGCAAAAACGCGCGCGGTGCTTTTGGTTAGAGAGAGACGGACGTGCGTGAGCGAGAGGGGGAAGAAAAACCTGCAAGAGCGCAGCAGCGTTGGCATATCTGGGAAGTGGCGGGCACAGAGTAAACGGATGAGATAGAGTAGACTCTTTGACTACAAAGAAAACTGCCAAGTTTAGATATGCCTCAGACTATTTCCCTTGATTTTATTAATTTCATTGTTATTTATAGGCACTCTTTGTTCCAAACAGCTGTTTTGTTGTGCGAACTCCCCAATACCCAGAACCCTCACATCTCCCAACAAAATACTGAAAATCTACCCAGATTGCTATTATTTTATTTGTGTATACAGTCAGTAGTTATATTATAATAAGCCAATGTCAACCATTAACTTTATGTGACTATTGTTTAAGGCGAAGACAAGAGCTAATGTGACTCTCGCTCGCACGTTTCGATATGTTGAAAGATATAAAATCACTAAACTCATTTTCGAAAAATCACAATCAACCATTTTGTGTGCAGTCACATTGCACACAGTTTAGTAAAAAAATCATTTTGATCGATACATGTTTTCCTACTCAAAAGTTTGCTTTACTAGTTTTCGTACATAAGCAAACTTTTAAGTAGGAAAACTTTTATCGATCAAAATGAAATTTTTACTAAACTGTGTGCAATGTGATTGCACACAAAATGGTTGATTGCGATTTTTCGAAAATGAGTTTAGTGATTTTATATCTTTCAACATATCGAAACGTGCGAGCGAGAAGTTGTTTGATAGTTGTCAGCCCCTTAAGAGGAACGCGTGTCGCAGCTGCTGCTGCTCTACTCAGTATGGCGCCACTGACAACCACCGCTGTATGGGCTTGAGCTCTTACAGCAAATGCTGAGTGGTGGCCTTTTGTGTCATCAAAATTGTAACAGCTCTTTTGTACATTTCGATTTTTAACAGGCAAAATAAAGATTTTTCTATTTTATTCTATTCTATTATTTGCAAATTATTGGACGATAATGATGTTGGAATGTTTAATGTTTTGTGAAATTATAGGCACATAAAGTTTACCAAGCACTTCAAGTTGATGTACGCAGGACAGTGCATCGTAGAGCACTATGTCATAGGTGATCATTACCTCTTAACGTCAGGTGGGCAACCGGATAAAAAAAAAACGGTATATACATATCTTTACAGTTTTTTTCATTTGTTGTTATAGCGGCAACAGAAATACATCATCTGTGAAAATTTCAACTGTCTAACTATCACGGTTCATGAGATACAGCCTGGTGACAGACGGACAGCGGAGTCTTAATAATAGGGTCCCGTTTTACGAGTACCCTTTGGGTACGGAACCCTAAAAAGCATGTTTTTTTCTTAAAGTCTTCACCCAAGAATCACCTAAAACATTCGAGGCTAACCATTTTCTCAAATGATTTTTGAAGACTTCTGTAATCGATCTGTTCAACTACTCTTTGTCATCAAAGCACATTGCCGACGTTGTCCCTTCAGATGTTCCGCGCAAAAACACGTACTCTACTGGGAGGATGTATTGAAGACCTAGATTTGCAATTAATTAGATTCTAGCAATAGCTATGCCAGCATTCTAGACTACGCGCCAAATTACCTAGCCCGGTGGTGGCCGGTGGGAATTCTACACATGATTCTATGCTACAGTCAAATGATTAATGTTTTTAAAAAACTGGCTGATTCTAACGTCAGATTCTCGCGACTAAGAGCTGATTTCACCCTGCTCTGTTAGTTACTAATCAAGGATTAACAGACCGTTAAATCTAACCTTAGATGTCAAACGCGTACATTTTGTCATATTTAACGGCCCTTTAATCCTTTGTTAATCTAACAGAGCATGGTGAAATCAGCTCTTAACATCTGTATGCCTCAAGTTGATGGACGCAGGGCAGTGCATCGTAGGGCACGTTCCTATCGTGACGAGGTAATGCTTTGTTATAGGTGATGGTTACCACTTAACATCAGGTGGGCCATCTGCTTGTTCTATTAACTAGTTGTATAAAAAAATATAAATATATAATATTATTAAGGAATTATTAAAGAAGAAGTTGGTACCTTCAGGGGCTGACAACTATCAAACAACTTCTCGCTCGCACGTTTCGACATGTTGAAAGATATAAAATCACTAAACTCATTTTCCAAAAATCGCAATCAACCATTTTTTTACTAAGCTGTTCACTATCCACACGGTTTAGTAAAAATTTCATTTTGACCGATACATGTTTTCCTACTCAAAAGTTTGCTTTACTAGTTTTCGTACATAGGCAAACTTTTAACTTGTATCGATCAAAATGAAATTTTTACTAAACTATGTGCAATGTGATTGCACACAAAATGGTTGATTGCGGTTTTTCGAAAATGAGTTTAGTGATTTTATATCTTTCAACATGTAGAAACGTGCGAGCGAGATTCACATTAGCTCTTGTCTTCGCCTTCACCGAAGCTACGGACAAAAGCTTTTTTTTATATATGTAGAAGTTTCACACCACAATATTCGCCTAATGAAATCAAGCTGTCAAATCATTGGGGCGGAAGACGCACAGGGCGTTATTTAAGGGTTGGTTGTGTTTGTTTACCGAGGCGTAGTGATGTGGTGATAGCGGGGGTGAGGCGCGGACGTGGCTGTGACTACACGATAACACGAGTTACGAATCAAAGGGTAATTATTAAATTGTAGGATTTTTGTTCTAAAAAATGACTTAATTATCAATTCTAAACGAATAATGGACGAAAGAGGATAGATAGAAAAAGATTGATAAAGAGGCTGATACCCGTCAAACAACGTCTTCAATACACTTTAAAAAAAATAAGATATAAAATTGTTGAAGGTCAAAGTTTCAGAGAAGTTTTGTAATTCCCTTGAATGTTATAGGTAAACTTGGTCGTATGCGATTTTTCATAACTTCAGAGCGGGAAGTTATTTTACGTTCGTCTGCAACTTAAGTAGAGGCTGAGAAATAATCAGCATCATGAGAATAAGAATCATTCTTTGTAAAACTGTGTAAATAAATCTTACAGAAGTATTTTTGTTCCAACAGTCTACCCATTTAGGGCATACAATATTGCTATAATATCCCTATAGTCCTTTCTTCCTTCCTGCTTTGCATTGCAAAATTATATAATATTTGGTACTAATTACTTACAACCACTGCACTGGTGGTGTAGTGGTAGCGGCCCCGCCTTCCGATCCTCAGGTGAGTTCGAAACCGGTCGTGCACCAATAAGTTTTTCTGTTCAAAAATGTATGTGCACAATGCCAGTACTCTCAAACGATAAAGGTAAACATCGTGAGGAAACCGACATGTCGTAGAACCTAAAAATTGTATTAAATGTGTCAAGTGCTCGAAAGGAGCCTCTTGAGGCGCACTAAAAATCCTTTCACCACACTGTTTCGAAAGAAACTAGTGACACGACAAGAGAGAGACTTACAATCAAGCCTCACACCCCCTGTAAGCAATTACAATAAAATTACAAAGTCCCACTGCGCATGAACAATATTTTGACAGTTCGGTGGACAATGACAGCCAACGATATCCCCCTGTCACGTGCTTGTTTTACTTGACCGATCTTAAAATAATGTCACAGATTCATTTTCTGACATTTCGGGAAGCAACATAGCTTTTTCATTTTATTTGTTTTTCTAGTGTTATTTTGAGCTGTGTTGTGTAATTTCGGTGGTATTTTAACCAACATTACTTGAGGTATTAGCACAAAGTGTAAACATTTGGAATGAAAGTGTATTGTGATATCCTGATTTGACCGAAAATGTTTCCAATGTTTTGAAGAAAACCGCCACCATTTTCTTCAAAACAAATGACGGCCGACTTGACTATAGACTGACTTGACAAAAAAGTATTTATTCAATACAAATCACTTGACACTGGCAAGATTGTCTGTCGAATGACAGACAGGAGCCATATACGGAGAGAAGAAGAAGAAGAAAATAATGTCACACAAACGTTGAATTTTCAAAGTAGCTCTTTGTGTGTGGCTCGTCCGGGGCAGTACTACCACCACGCCTATTTCTACCGCCAAGCAGTAACGCTGTGTTTCGGTTTGAAGAGTGTGTTTGCCGGTGTAATTACAGGCACATGAGGCTTAATATCTGTATGCCTCGAGTTGATGGACGCAGGGCAGTGCATCGTAGGGCATTTTCCTATCGAGCGTGGCTTACGATGCAATGCTTTGTTATAGGTGATTTTTACCACTTTACATCAGTTTTTTATTAGTTATTCATCATTTTAATATGAATACTTAATGACAGAATTGTTGTGAGATGAACATAGATGTTCGTTCTCTGTCTGGGTGTTATTATATAGATAGTGCTGTGTGGAAAGTCCACCAATATTATTTATTATGTTATAATATTGACGTAGGTAATCTGAATAAAGATGGTCTTGATTTTCATTTATGTTAATTAATTTAACTTAGCGCACCTTACATTTTATTTCAAGCTTATTAAGAATTTACATTTTTTAGGCAGCTTAGTATTAATTATATTCATTTTCTCACCCCCTCAATTTGAAAGATCACATGTTCAAATTAATCCACAAAGGACGGGCGCGTGCGAATCTTTCCGTTTGGATAGATGGGAACACCATCAAAATTGGCTTAGCCACTATTGCATCAATAATCTCATTGTAAATGATTCTTTTGTATTTAGGGCGTTATTCAAATAAAGAAGGGGAATTTATTTCAAATGGATGGGTTTTGTGGGAGTTTTGTCTAAATATTGTGATAGGATTTTTTTAAACTTATAAAGGAACTGAAATTTGACAAATAATAGTTTTCCACCTTTTTATTTTTATACTAGCTGATGGAACAAGCAGATGGCCCACCTGATGTTAAGCTGTTACCACCACCTATAACAAAGCATTGCCTCGTAAGTCACGCACAAAAGGAACGTGCCATACGATGCACTTATATTTTGTAGGTTCTTAAAGCGAATACTGCCGCTTTTAGTTTGTTTTACTAGTGTTGTTTAATTACGTAGGTATGTAAATTTTTTAGTAGGAAAAATGGTTTGAATCCAAATTATATTATTGCCAAACTGTGTGCAATATTATTGAACGTACTTAAGTTGATTGCGATTTTTTCGATATAATTTTAGTGATTTTAGATCTTTAAAAATGTTGAAAATTGCGAGTGAGTAGTACTTTGACGGCTGTCAGACCCTTAAATTATTCTTGCAGAACAGAAATCGCTTCACGACATTGGTCCTCAGGCATGGTAGATATTCTCTGAGATCTTTTAGTATTAAACTCAACATTATTTTGAGGATTTAATAGGTAGGTAGGCACGTCCAGATACTACATTTATCACATACCCTATTTTTTGTAGTTGGTACTTTACATTTATACGTAATTTCATTATGTACGATTGTGTATGATAATTTTCATTCATTCTTCATTACCTATTACCAGATAAATGCAGTGTGGTGAGGTAAACTAGTACTATATTTCAGGTTTCTTCAATAACTACCCACCCTCTAATAACTGTATAATTTCAATATGTCATATCATCCAATTTTTATGACCCCTCACCTCCACCACAATACTCCCTTTTACAGCTCTACGAAACATGGTCAGCGAAACGTACGGACTCCGTTACAAATTGACCAATCACAGACGACTTGGAATTCTTAATTTGAATTAACCAATTATATTGCATAATTGTTGTACCGTTCACATTACTAGCCATTCATAATTATAACTAGGTAGGTATTTGTCAAAATGTATCGAATTGGAAACTAATTGTATGGAATTAGTACCTACTAACTAATCAGCGAAATAATAGTACCTACACTACATAGAGTATTTGTGAATAACTATGTAGTTGGGTTTTCTAAGGGGTTGGAATAAATTATTGTACTACATAAAAAGAAAGTATGTTAAGGTTATATCTATCACTATCACTATAAGTGAGAGCACTGGTGGTCTAGTGGTAGCGGCCCCGCCTTCCGATCCTAAGGTCGTGGGCTCGAAACCGGTCGTGCACCAATGAGTTTTTCACAAAACACAGCAACGCTGCTTGGCAGTGTATCGTAGGGCACGCTCCTAGCCGACTTGCGAGGCAATACTTTGTTATAGGTGACGGTTACCACTTAACATCAGGTCGGGACTTCTGCTTGAAAAAAAAACACTGCCCAACGATCATCAACTTAAGGCATACAGATGTTAAGCCTCATGTGCCTGTAATTTCACCGGCAACCACACTCTTCGAACATTTTTAAACTAAAGTTTACGTTATAAGTAACTTAAAACCTCTTTGTAAGAAAGTACAATAAATTAGTCAACATAAGCTTGAAGAAAAAGCATTACCTCTAAAAATCGATTTAAATCGCTTTGAACGAGTTCTTGGAAGAACTCCTGTGTCCGTTGTACAAAATTATAAAAAAGGGAAGGATTTTCTTGACCAAATAAATGGTCAGGTCCATTGTGGATAAAACATGGGTACATCAATAGTTAACAGCCTTCACAGCTCAGTTGGTAGTAGCTCTGCCTTCTGTGCCGTAGGCCGTGGGTTTGATCCCCACCGAGAACAAACATTTGTGTGATGAACATAGATGTTTGTTCTCTGTCTGGGTGTTATACAAGGTGTTCCATAAGTTGTGTATATAAACTTCAGGGGGCTAAAGTACCCATCAATATGAACAACTTTTTCTAAGGAACCAACACTATGAACGCGAAAAAAAAAACAGCTGTTTCATACAAAAGTTCAATACCTACCAGGCTAAAATGTATGAAACAGCTGTTTTTTTTTTCGCGTTTACAGTGTTGGTTCCTTAGAAAAAGTTGTTCATATTGATGGGTACTTTAGCCCCCTGAAGTTTATATACACAACTTATGGAACACCTTGTATATTATAAGTATGTATTTACGAAAAAAAAGTATACAAGGTGTTCCATAAGTTGTGTATATAAACTTCAGGGGGCTAAAGTACCCATCAATATGAACAACTTTTTCTAAGGAACCAACACTGTGAACGCGAAAAAAAAAACAGCTGTTTCATACAAAAGTTCAATACCTACCAGGCTAAAATGTATGAAACAGCTGTTTTTTTTTCGCGTTCCCAGTGTTGGTTCCTTAGAAAAAGTTGTTCATATTGATGGGTACTTTAGCCCCCTGAAGTTTATATACACAACTTATGGAACACCTTGTATATGTATTTTCATTTTACCATTACAATTATTCAACATGGTTCCCATATTACAAGCTTTGGCTGAGTTTGGGGCTGTGTGGAATGTCCACAATATAAAGTTCTAGTGTAGTATAATAAGTAGTAAGTTTTATAGTAAGCAAGTCATCATCATCATCAGTAATGGGATAAATGACGAAAAGCTGTTTCTGTTTAAAAAGAAGAAAATTAGAGCTCTTTATGAAGGGCTCGTCCGGGGAAGTACTTACCTACTACCACCACGCCTTTTTCTGCCGCCAAGCAGCAACGCTGTGTTTCGGTTTGAAGAGAGTGGTTGCCGGTGTAATTACAGGCACATGAGGCTTAACATCTGTATGCCTAAAATTGATGGACGCAAGGCCGTGCATCGTAGAGCACGTTCTTATCGTGCGTGGCTTGCGAGGCAATGCTTTGTTAAAGGTGATGGTTACTACTTAACATCAGGTGGGCCATCTGCTTTTTCCATCAGCTAGTTGTATAAAAAAAACCATAGCTAAATGAATAAAAAACATTGAAACAGACATGTTGAACATGGAAACAGACTATTGGCATTTAAATAATGCATCTCGATTTGATATGTCATTGGTGACCACAATCGCATGTGAACTGATTTAACTATTTTGAAGAATAAGTTAGTTACTAAGTCTTTCCACGTAGGTATTTGTCTGTTGTTTCTATGAAAAACATAAAATAAATAAATAAATATAGGTGGGCTATCCACACAGCACTATCTAGCCCCAAACTAAGCCAAAGCTTGTAATATGGGAACCAGATAGCTGATATAATACATATATACTTTTTTTTTGTTTGTAAATACATACTCATAACACCCGGACAGAGAACAAACAACTAACACAAGTGTTTGTTCTCGGTGGGGATCGAACCCACGGCCTACGGCGCAGAAGGCAGAGCTTCTATCAACTGAGCCGTGAAGGTTGTAAGTAGTAAAAATAAAGGCTTATTTTTTTACTACCTAACGGTGTGTGTGTGTGTTTTACTATATTGTATTGCCGCAATTTGGTATTTGTAGTGCAAGTTATATTGTAACATGTCACGTTTGTAATACTAACTACTGTAATGTGCGTATGTGCCAAAGGTAACATTTGGACGTACCTCTGACTACCTCCCTTCGCCATTCTCAAAGTTAATTGAGTTGGTGCATTGAGTTCAAAAAAAAAAAAAAAATATATATAAAAAAGTATTTAGTAAAAACTCTGAAACAATTTTTTAAACTAATATGGCAATTTGTTAAAGCATAAAACAAAAGTTATATCGTATAACGTGTGCTCACTCAGTTCTCACAGACAACCATCGAAATATTATGCTAATGTATTGAGTTTACACAAAAGATTAGTATGCTAGGATTTAGTTAAACTTGTGACGAGTTATGGTTTAAAGTTACAGGTCACCGTGGTCATAATGCCATAATTAAAAATTAACAATTTAATTACTGTGTTCACTTCATCCAACGGTTGTCTGGTAGAGATCGCTATTTAGCGATAAGACCGCTCATCGTACTTTGTAGTTTTAAGTCTGTTTTTTTTGTTATATCCATAAGTTGTGTGCAATAAAGTATTTTCTATCTTCTATCTATCTATCTTCACTTAATCCTCCACTTTCAAAAAGCCCGATTTTTTAATAACTAACCATATTATTCAACTTTATTGTATTTCTAGCTTACGCTTATGACTAACAGGCTTTTGTAAAAC
This sequence comes from Chloroclysta siterata, assembly GCA_932294275.1. Taxonomy (NCBI): domain Eukaryota; kingdom Metazoa; phylum Arthropoda; class Insecta; order Lepidoptera; family Geometridae; genus Chloroclysta; species Chloroclysta siterata. Next base: position 19,104,170 of record OW028596.1, on the reverse strand, counting down.
ACTAACGACCGGTTTCTGAAAGCCCGATCAAAACTAATCGCATGTCAAGTCACTTGCTATCTCTATCTAATTCGATGTAATAGCTGAAATGGCGAGTGACTTGATATCCGATTAGATTTGATCGAGCTTTCAGAAACCGGTCGTAAATGAACCTATAATCTATAACCTCTAGATCCATAATAGAGATAAAATCTACATCTGAATAAAATAAATGTTAATTTAATATCTTTAAAAATTGTAAAATGTGCGAGTCGATGTGCATGATAAGGTAAATTATACCAAAATTTTTTGTCCAAACAGACATCTCAATAAAATTGAGCATTTAATAGAATATGTATTATATATATTTATAGTTATATAATAGTATGTATATCTTTATGTATGTATGTATTGTAGGTAAATATTTATTGAGTAGGTGATTTTTATGTTATAGTTGTTGTTTTTAAAAGGTTTTTCTCCTCTATTGTCTCAAAGAGCACTACCACACTCCACATAACACAAAGGTTAACTGGAAGAAAATGCTAATTAGCATTAAGTTCGCCTATGTACTTTATTTATGTGCAATAAAGAATTTTCTTATCTGATCTTATTATTAGTAGTTCTAGGATTTTCAAAACCAAAAACATGAATACAATTTTAACCAAAAACAGATAAGCTTTTGTGGTTTTCCAAAAAATTGCTTCATTCAACCCCGAATCGCGCATCCCTAAATAACACGGGATTTTTTCCGTATTTTTTGACTAAAAATGACATGGCGACCGCAGATCGACCGCGTTTTTTTTCAAAATTACACGTCTTTGAAACACGCACGCCGTATAATTTGGAACTATAATATTTTTTGCCTTTGTTTGTTTGTACCGCTCATAATTATGTCTCGGCCGTCCGTCTCTGGTTTTTTTTTTGTTTTTGTCGGATTTTTTAGGTACCTATTTAGATTCCATTTCTGGTCACTTCCTTATTTTTATCACAAGAAATTGGAAGTGGCACCAGTGACTGATAAAATAAGAGATTAAACCAAATTTGACCCACAGCCATATAGGGGCAACACGCTGGTACATTGTGGTGCCAATATTTCCTTTTTTTATCTACTGTGTGCTATTATTTTTATATGTCAATTTTCTGTTAGACTTAGAGCTGATTTCACCATGCTCTGTTAGTTACTAATAAAGGATTAACAGGCCGTTAAATCTAACCTTAGATGTCAAACGCGTACATTTTGACATATTTGACGCCCTTTGATCCTTTATTAATCTAAGGGCCGGTTTCACCATGCTCTGTTAGATTAACAAAGGATTAAAGGGCCGTTAAATATGTCAAAATGTACGCGTTTGACAGCTAAGGTTAGATTTAACGGCCTGTTAATCCTTGATTAGTAACTAACAGAGCATGGTGAAACCGGCCCTTAACAGCTCTTTAATCCTTTGTTAATCTAACAGAGCATGGTGAAATCAAAGCTTATAGTTATATTCGCTTGTTTTTATGAAAGTTATTTTTAATTTTAGTTTTTATCTGTGTCATACGTTCTCTGTGAGTGCATAACTGTGTATTGGATGAAAAATTCATTCATCAATAGGTTGGCATGTCGTGCGAAGGGAAGAATCTTAATGAAAAGAGTGTTAGATATGGATGTGGATGGATATAGGAATAGAGGAAGGCCAAAGAAAAGGTGGAAGAAAATGGATTGTGTGAAAGGTGACATGTGGAGAAAAAAGGGAATACCGGTCCTAACGGATGGGAGTTCTGGATGTTTAAATGAGAGCGACGTGTTCACGACTTGAGTTTTATTGGAAGAAGGGATGAACCAACACAACAAGCACAGTTTAAATCTAAAATAAACTTAATGTTTCCAACAACATGGGCAAGAAAGAACTTTTTTTTTTTTTTTTTTATACAACCAGCTGATGGAACAAGCAGATGGCCCACCTGATGTTAAGTGGTAGCCATCACCTATAACAAAGCATTGCCTCGTAAGTCACGCACGATAGGAACGTGCCCTACGATGCACTGCCCTGCGTCCATCAGCTTGAGGCATACAGATGTTAAGCCTCATGTGCCTGTAATTACACCGGCAACCACACTCTTCAAACCGAAACACAGCATTGCTGCTTGGCGGCAGAAAAAGGTGTGGTGGTAGTACTTCCCCGGACGAGCTCTTCACAAAGAGCTCTACTACTCTTAAACTACTGAGATGACGGATGAAGTGGAGAGAAAAAACCTGTTGTGACGACTCGTGGCATGTGGGATAAGGTTAGGAGCATGATGATGATGAATCATTAGAAAAAAACATTTGTCCAACCAAGGTTGTCTAGAAGTGATTGCTTTCAGCAATAAAACCAGTAATTACAGTTTTTATCTCTTAATACGCAGACAGCTGTAACACTTATTCTCACTCAAGCATTTTAAAAGATTGAAAATATGGTAATATGACCGAATGTATAAAAAAATAAATAAATATTGATGGACTTTCCACACAGCACTATCTAGCCCCAAACTAAGCCAAAGCTTGTAATATGGGAACCAGATAGCTGATAAAATACATACTTATATTTATTATATAACACCCAGACAGAGAACAAACATCTATGTTCACCACTTAATATGTGTTCTCGGTGGGCATCCAACCCACGGCCTACGGCGCAGAAGGCAGAGCTATTACCAACTGAGCTGTAAATTCTGTCAAATGAAAAGGAAGGAAGGAATATCTAGTAAAAGTATGATTATAATTTAGTAGTTAGTTAATTTATTTTACTTTAATTAACACGGTACATACATTTATAACCAAAAACATTAATTAAAGAAATTACAGAAATAAAAGGTGGTTTTAGAATTATGTTTTGAGTGCACCTTTTTAAAATATAGCGGCTTTATATAAGCGGCGATGAGTTTGCAACCTGTCACGTATGGAATAAAAACTACTGCTACATGTGGGTATGCGCCAAATGTAATGTTCGTACTCTGACTACCCCTTTGACGTCTTAAAAATAATCTGGAAGATACTTAGTACGTCTTCTTTCGAGTCAATGGCAATACAGACTTTATATGACGTGAGCTCAGTAGGAGGCGACCTCGATACCTCGTCCCGTTGCCTGGTTTAGGTCCTCGCGTGTGCAGGTGGTCGGGCACAGGGGACAGGACAGCAGGTGCGCCATCGACTGTGTTTATCCACAGCTACACTTGCTCTGGAAGGGTCGATGTAACCCCATCTGGCAAGGTTTTCTCTGCAGCAGCTCTGGCTCTTTTCTCTGGGTCCTCAGCCGATTGAGAGACTACCAGGTTGCCCACTGCAGTTCGTGGCCAGGAGGAAAGTGCACTGGTGTAGGGGTTGGTGAGGGGGGAACTTGGGAAGGGGAGATGAAGAAGAAGTACTTAGTACTAAGAGTACTGAGAGAGGATATTTACCGTGCCTGGGATTCAAAGTCGTGAAGCGGTTTCTTTTTTTACGTTACTTTCTATTGGCTTCTCAAAATATGGAGAAAAATTATGTCCAAGACTGTGGTGTTAGGGTAACATTTTTTTTATACAGCTAGCTGATGGAACAAGCAGATAGCCCACCTGATGATAAGTGGTAACTATCACCTATAACAAAGCATTGCCTCGTACGTTACGCACGATAGGAACGTGCCCTACGATACACTGCCCTGCGTCCATCAACTTGAGGAACACAGATGTTAAGCCTCATGTGCGTGTGATTACACCGGCAACCACACTCTTCAAACCGAAACACAGCGTTGCTGCTTGGCGGCAGAAAAAGGCGTGGTGGCAGTACTTACCCGGACGAGCCACACACAAAGAGCTCTACTACTCTTAAAAGCGTTAAACACGTTTTAAGTTTAAGAGAAACGTAAGCTATTAATTGTTGCAACGACAGGTAACTTAAACTCAGCTGTTTTCACGACACGTGCCATTTTGAATAATTCGTGGATGCCAGATCGTACAACTTCCTGCAATGTTGTTTTAAAGTTTTCTTAATAGTTGTGGAGGTATTTTGAAACGAGTTTAATGGTAAATGACAAGAACTAATATCGGTACTTGGAGTGTAAGTAATTAACTTTAAGAGTAGTAGAGCTCTTTGTGAAGGGCGCAACCGGGGATGTACTGCCACCACGCCTTTTTCTGCCGCCAAGCAGCAACGCTGTGTTTCGGTTTGAAGAGTGTGGTTGCCGGTGTACATGAGGCTAAACATCTGTTAGCCTCAAATTGATGGACGCAGAGCAGTGCATCGTAGGGCAATGTGACTTACGAGGCAATGCTTTGTTATAGGTGATGGTTACCACTTAACATCAGTTGGGCCATCTGCTTGCTCCAGCAGCTAGCTGTATAAAAAAAAATGTTACACAAACCCCACGTCATATAAAGTCTGTATTGCCGTCATATAAAGTCTGAATATCAGTACTTGGAGTGTAAGTAATTATTTTTTGCCGCATTTTTTGTCATTACAAAATTAGCCCAAAGTTCCGACCGGCTAGCGCACATGCCAATTATTATATTTCATGACAGATGGCGTAATTAAGTATTGCGGTGACATTACGAATTGTAAGGTTGTGGCCATTGTGGAATTAAAAAACATTTTTATTTTTGTGGACTTGGAAAACTAAAGCAAATGTAAGAATTTGCTCGATCAAAACTAATCGAATGTCAAGTCACTCGCCATTTCAGGTCATCATCGAATTACATAGAGACAGCAAGTGACTTGACATGCGATTAGTTTTGATCGGGTTTTCAGAAACCGGCTCTTCTCTTGTCGTGTCACTAGTTTCTTTCGAATCAGTGTGGTGAATGGATTTTAAGGCGAAGACAAGAGCTAAGGTGACTCTCGCTCGCACGTTTCGACATGTTGAAAGATATAAAATCACTAAACTCATTTTCGAAAAATCGCAATCAACCATTTTGTGTGCAATCACATTGCACACGGTTTAGTAAAAAAATAATTTTGACCGATACATGTTTTCCTACTCAAAAGTTTGCTTTACTAGTTTTCGTACATAAGCAAACTTATAAGTAAGAAAACTTACGGTGATAACTTTTATCATACAAGATGTTCCAATACTTGTAATTAAAACTTCAGGGGGCTAAAGTACCCATCAATATGAATAACTTATTCTAAGGAACCAACACTGTGAACGCGAAAAAAAAACAGCTGATTCATACAAAAGTTCAATACCTACCTACCTGGCTAAAATGATTTCTGTATTCTAATTATGTATTCTATCTATCTATCTATCTATCTATCTATCTATTTATGGACGCAGGGCAGTGCATATGGCACGTTCCTATCGTGCGTGACTTACGAGGTAATGCTTAACATCCACTAACACTACCACTTACCACTTAACATCAGGTGAGCCATCTGCTGGTTCCATCAGCATCAGTTGTATAAAAAAACACACTTACAAAACTGAATTTTAGAGATTATATAATAAAGGTTGAAAAAAATGATTTTTTTATTAATTTACTAAGACTATTTCTATGAAGTTTTCGTTTCCACATTCAATGAATACATTAGAGATTATTGCTTACATAAGACTACGCCAAAATTAGTGTTTCCCTTCACCAAAAGTTTTTTTTTGTTTTTCATTGTTTTTTTTGCAAAAAAGTTAATTACCGCAGCAGTGTCACTAAGCGTAAGCATCGCTACCGCTCACACCCAACACACCCTTACCCGCTTCTGCGTATAAAGCTAAGCAAAAAAAGGTAATTAACAGCAGTATCACCAAACTTAAACATCGCTACCGCTCACATCCAACACACCCTTACCCGCGTCCGCGTATATTTAGGAACCACATAGAATGAAATACAGTAAAACAATGGCACCACAATGCGCCCTCCAGAACAAAAGGCCTTGGCTGATTCAAGAGCTCTCCTGTGTAGGGTGCTGGGACATTTGGAACGTATTCTTACGGTTCCTACGAATGTTAGAGAATAAAGTCTGTTGTAACGGTTGATCGTACTTTTGACTACTCTCAGACATGCTAAAAAGATCTGGGACATCTTTATCCACAAAAATCTTCGCTAGTGTTACATAAAGTATGTTTTTGAATCTAGATTCTCCTAGCTTTAAGACGTTTCAAGTGATCCATGTGATTTTCTACACTAATATAATAAAGAGGAAAGATTTGTATTTTTATATAATGTAGCCCAAGGTGTAAAAAAATTGGCCATAAAATGTCTTTCATCGCATGCGCTGCGAAAACTATTGAGATAGAACACAAAAATGTTCTACAATATTAAAGAACACATCAATATCTACAAAAAAGTCAGCAATACCATATGTCTAACTATCGTAGTTAAGTTACAATAACTTATTTTTAACATTTTAAAAGTTGATAGAAATGCCGACCTTTATATATTATCCTTATCCAAATAAATAATTTTTTATTCAAGCCTGTTTCAATACCTATAGATTTCTTTTTGAATATTTCAAATCGGACGTTCCATTCAAAAGATATTACGAAATTAAATATTTTAGTTCGCTTTAAAAATATAAGTGAACGCACGGGGCGCGTTCTCACTCAGCGCAGCGGCCAACGCGGCGAGGGAGAAGAATATATGAAATAACTAGCCGCGAGACTCGAACCAACGGTCTAAGTTTATCCTAAAATGTTAAAAAAATGTATGTCTGTCTACCCATACGAAGCTGGAACAGGTCGTTAGTATTGAATAAATACCTTGTGACTTTGACTAACAGATTATTTTGAGGTTGTCTAAGGGGGGTAGTCAGAGGTACGTTCAAACATTACATTTGGCACATACCCACATTTTGCAGTAGTTAGTATTTTTTAGTGACATAAAATAAATAAATAAATAATAAATATTGGTGAACATTCCACACTGCACTATCTCGCCCCAAACTAAGCCGAAGCTTGTGATATGGGAACCAGATAGCTGATATACTACTTATATACTTTTTTTTTGTAAATACATACCCACTCATAATATTATATAACACCCAGCCAGAGAACAAACGTCTATGTTCATCACACAAATGTTTGTTCTCGGTGGGGATCGAACCTACGGCCGGCACAGAAGGCAGAGCTACTACCAACTAAGCTGTGAAGGCTGTCGTAACAGTGAGCTTTAAGCTCGCTACTCTATCATAAAATACAGAAACATACAATCTTTTTCAGTTTCCACTTACATAAAAATGTCTCTCAGAGTCCACAGATGATAAAGGAGTACTCAATCTGTCGCAATAACGGCACGTTCCACATCTAGCACTTCGGGCATTTTGCTGGGAACTTCTTATTTTCACGAATTTACAGTTACCGATACGATATTACGTTTTTTTTAATGGCTAATTGTCGTCATTTCAGTCAATCTTGCCAGTGTCAAGTGTGTATTAAATACTTTATAGTCAAGTCAGTCCATAGTCAAGTCAGTCCATAGTCAAGTCAGTCCATAGTCAAGTCAGTCCATAGTCAAGTCAGCCGTCATTTGAAGAAAATGGTGGCAGTTTTCTTCAAAATATTCGATACATTTTCGGTCAAATCTTCATTCCAATTTAAATTCAAACTATTCAAAAATTATTTATTTCAAAACTAGGACATACATACATTTACAATTAATTACAAGACAGCATTAGGTTTATCACCTGTGTTGTGTCGTAAATTTGTGACGAGCGGAACCGCAGAACCTACACTAAGATTAAAAAATCTTGTGTAGCAGGCTCTGCGTGTCCTTCAATTGTTACAACAATGTAGTCGAGCAGTGGTGCTAAGGGGTTTCAAAGGCAAGTGTGTTTTTTGTTTTTATGTTATTTTATAATAGTTGTAAAACAATAATATTATATTAATACCTAATCGTAATCGCATGCTGTGTTATTTTGGTGGTATTTTAACTCACATGACTTGAGGTCTTAGCACAAAGTGTAAGCATTTGGAATGAAAGTTTAATAGTATACAGATTTGACCGAAAATGTTTCGAATGTTAAGAAAACCGCCACCATTTATTTCAAAACAAATGACTACCAACTTGACTATGGACTGACTTGACTATAAAGTATTTAATAGGAATATTGGCTGTCATAATGTTTTGAAGAAAATGGTGGTGGCTTTCTTTCCGCCAAGCAGCAACGCTGTGTTTCAGTTTGAAGAGAGTGCCGGTTAAATTTCAGGAACATGAAGCTTAACAACATGCCTCAAGTTAATGGACGCAGGGTCGTGCATCGTAGGGATATACTTGCGAGGCAATGCTTTGTTATAGGTGATGTCAAAGTCAAAGTCAAAAGGTATTTATTCAATAAATACCTCACCTACTTTACCTTACCTACCGGGTTCCTGCCAAGTACAAGGACGTGTTCCTTGCGCCCGACTTCTGGTCAGCTGGAGTTGTTTACCGTCGCTACAGGGAGGCGCAAACGATCAAGAAAAGTCCCTGAGTCCTGTTAGTTTGTATAAGTTATATTATATGTATGTTAGTCCGTAAGGTATTTATTGATATGGGTCATGGCATTATATTTTATATAATGTCAGGTTGCCTGAAATAAATGTATTATTATTATTATATATTATATTATTAATAAAATCACAAGGATCACTTTGAAACGTCTTAAAGCTAGGTGACTCTAGGTGCCAGTTCCACGCGACCAAAGCCTAGAAGAACAGGCAACAAACTTACGGTTTGGTTCCTACCGTTCTTTTGTATGATCCTTTTACAAAGTAATATAATACAATATTGAAATTTAGTGAGGCGTAGGCATACAGAAAAAGGTAAACATAATCAAATTTATAATCAATGCAATATAATCAATGATGGTTGCCACTAAACGTCAGGTGGGTCATTTGCTTGTTCCATCAGCACGTTATATAAAAAAGTAGAATTCTACCAGCCTTGGTCGCGTGGAACTGGCACCTAGAGTCACCTAGCTTTAAGACGTTTCAAAGTGATCCTTGTGATTTTACTGAATGAAAACCTTTTGACTCTTAGAATCGTCACACTGTAAAAGTCCTTATTGATTTTCCAAAACCACACACAAAGAGCTCTACTACACTGTAAACTGCCAAACAACGAATAAAAAACCAGTGTGCTGAAAGGATTAGAGCACCAACAAAACTCCTGTTATTAATTTTTTTCAAATACTCGTAAACTGAGTATACAAAAGTCTTAAATCATTATTCCAAAGAATAAAAAAAATATTTCAAAGTGATCCTTGTGATTTTACTGAATAAATACCTTTTGACTCTTAGAATCGTCACACTGTAAAAGTCCTTATTGATTTTCTGTGACGAAAGTTGGAATAAAAGCTTTCAGATATATTAAGAGCGGCATGATGGCGTTGACATAAAAATATTAACAAAGAATATAAATTGAAGCTTAAGGGGCTGACAACTATCAAACAACTTCTCGCTCGCACGTTTCGACATGTTGAAAGATATAAAATCACTAAACTCATTTTCGAAAAATCGCAATCAACCAGTTTATATCTTTCAACATGTCGAAACGTGCGAGCGAGAGTCACATTAGCTCTTGTCTTCGCCTTAATTTTTTATGGATTGCATTTATTTACAAAAAATTTTGATAGTCGCAGGGCTGTGCATCGTAGGGCACGTTCTTATCGTGTCCGTCGTAGGGCTATCGTAGGTGAGAGAGCACTGGTGGTCTAGTGGTAGTGGCCCCGCCTTCCGATCCTAAGGTCGTGGGTTCGAAACCGGTCGTGCACCAATGAGTTTTTCTGTTCAAAAATTTATGTGCACAATGCCAGTACTCTCAAACGGTGAAGGAAAACATCGTGAGAAAACCGGCATGTCGTAGAACCTAAAAAGTTCTATTACATTCAAGTGCTTGAAAGGAGCCTCTTGAGGCGCACTTAAAATCCTTTCACCACACTGTTTCGAAAAAAAATAGTGACACGACAAGAGAAGAGGGCTATCGTGAGACTTGCGAGGCAATGCTTTGTTATGGATGATGGTTACCATTTAACATCAGGTGGGCCATCCGCTTGTTTGTTGCAAGTAGTAAAAAGTATATTCTGTCGGTCCTTGTACTGCCATTTAGCCACAAACTTCCTAAGTTAGGATATATAAAGTGATCATGTCAATAATTATTTTGTCAAAAAACTTTTTTAGAGGCGCCTTAGTTAAGTAGTTGTTTAAGAGTTTTAAACTTAGCTAAACAGTCTTTAATTTTAAGTGTTTTTGGAATTAATATCCTACTAATATCTTACTATAATATTGTAAACGCGAAAGTATGGATGAATGAAACTACTGAATGGATTTTAATGAATCTTTATATAGCTTATACATTATAAGTACACACATGCTCCAATTTATAAAGACATTGTGTGAATTGTCCAAAATATGACGATAAGTGTCAAGTAAGTAGGAAAAAATCTACCATCTGCGAGCTATTCTGGCGTGCGCAAAACCGCTAGAGTTACACATATGTACTACGCCACGCTAATATAAGCTACTCGAAATACTAATCCTGCGCGAACAAAAAACTAACAGCTCCAAACTTAACTATAATACTTAAATCACTACTGCATTTTTGATTGGTTACTTTATTTTTTTTATACTACCTACTTGCTGATGGAACAAGCAGAAGGGCACCTGATGTAAAGTGGTAACCATCACCTATAATAAAGCAATGCCTCGCAAGTCACGCACGAAAGGAACTTGCTCTACGATGCACTGCCCTGCGTCCATCAACTTGAGGCACACAGGTGTTAAGCCTCATGTGCCTGTAATTACACCGGCAACCACACTCTTCAAACCGAAACACAGCGTTGCTGCTTGGCGGCAGACAAAGGCGTGGTGGTAGTACTTCCCCAGACGAGCCACACACAAAGAGCTCTACTACACTGTTATGGGTAGGTAAACTGCCAAACAACGAATAAAAAACCAGTGTGCTGAAAGGATAAAAGTACCACCAAAACTCCTGTTATTTAATTTTTTCAAATACTCCTAAAGTGAGTATACAAAAGTCTTAAATCATTATTCCACCCTTAGGTAGGTACGCCCCTCGTTGCCATGACAACCGACTGGGTAGTAACTGCTAGGTATTCTTGGACGAAGGGCGGGGTGTACGCAAATGAAGAGGGGATGTTAGGGGATGAGGGTTTCATGGAATATTTCTTTACTAGTGTCAGTCAGTGGCTTTGTCTGCGTATCTCGATACGAAGTGAATTAGTCAAAGTCAAATTCAAAAGGTATTTATTCAATAAAATCACAAGGATCACTTTGAAACGTCTTAAAGCTAGGTGACTCTTAAAGCCTAGAAGAACAGGCAACAAACTTACGGCTTGGTTCCTACCGTTTTTTTGTATGATCATTGTTACAATGTATTTATAATACAATATTACAGCTCCAGTGGCCTAGTGGGAGTGACCCTGCCTACTCATGGTAAGCTTGTGGGTTCGAATCCGATCGTGCACCAATAGATTTTTTCTTGCCAGTGCCAGTGTTCTCAGTGCTAAGTTTACAAAGAAAATATGAATAAATTTACTTTTTGAATACAGCTTCACGATTTGAACCCTAGGCACGGTAGATATCCCATCAGATCTCGCAGTACTAAGTACCAACACGAGATTCTTGAGGATCTCTAAAGGGGTAGTTAGAGGTACGTCCAAATCAAATATAGCATTTGTTACATACTCACATTTATCTGTTTTAGCAGCGGCGATGGGCTTGCAATCGCCGACGTTGGAGCAGAACGGTCTAGAAGACACCTATTCACTCTAGCCTTGAAGAGACTGATATTGTAGTGGTCAGGAAAAACAGATGACGGTAATGAGTTCCACTCCTTAGCGGTTCGCATAATGAAGGTTGAAGCAAAGCGCTTCGTGCGAATTGGTGGTATGCTAACCAGGTATGGATGGTACTGGACCGTGCGTCTCCGTGGAATGGAGATGGTGGAATAACGTCGTGTAGTTCCTGGGCACATTCTCCGAAATGTAGCCTATAAAAGATCGATAGGCAAGCAACTTTACGACGGTGTTCTGATGGAATATCTGGAGGTATCGGAATATTGGAGATCTGAGGGCATATCTACCGTGCCTGGGGATCGAAGTCGTGAAGCTGTTTCAGTATTAGTTTATAAATACATACGACTGTTTTTTTTTACATTTCTTGTTTTCCTTGAATATTAAGGAACACATTTTCGTTCAAATCAATTATCACATTTTTTACTTGCATTTAAAATGTTCAAAATTTATGCTTCATAAAGCCTCAAGTGATGTTGGTTAAAATACAATTGAAAAAACAGAGTTATATTAATTAGTAAAGGATAAAGTTAAAATATAAATAAATATAAAATATTGGTGGACATTCCACACAGCTCTATCTAGCCCCAAACTAAGCCAAAGCTTGTATTAAAGGAACCAGATAGCTGATATACTTAAATTTTTTAGAGCACTGGTGGTCTAGTGGTAGTGGTCTAGTGGTAGGTTCCACGACATGCCGGTTTCCTCGCGATGTTTCCCTTCACCGTTTGAGAGTACTGACATTGTATACATACATTTTTGAACGGAAAATTCATTGGTGTACGACCGGCTTTGAACCCACGACCTTAGGATCGGAAGGCGGGGCCGCTACCACTAGACCAACAGTACTCTCAGAGAAAAAAACAGAGCTAAGTTTTATAAACATCATCTGCCTGAAGAAGTTTGTATGTTATAGTAGTTTTTAAACTCTCGCGATCATACACATATATAATAAAGGTAAACGCGATAAATACCCGTGTAATACTTTTAAATATTTGTATGTATACATTACATAAATTTCCATACATTTCCAGAAAGTTCAATTTTCACCAAGTTTCATTTTCATTTACCTATATTACAATTGTAATAAAAATATAATTTAATAACAAGTCGTGGAACAAAAGTTGTTCGCTATGACTTTTATGCTATGTGCCTATAATAATATTAAATTTTTAGACACTTACAAAATTACAAAACGTCAGCAATTAGTCGAGTGTGCGAGTGTGTATTATAATTTTGAAAATTCGATAATTCGATGGCCAAAATCGACTTGATTGTCTGAATAAAAAAAATACGATTTACTTTCATAGCTCCAGTGCATAATGCCAGTGCTCCAAAACAGTGAAGGAAAACATCGCAAGGATACTAGTTAGTATTCTACCAGCGGCGATGGGCTTGCCACCTCAGGTATAGAATATCAAATACAGTGAAATGTGTGTGCCAAATGTAATATTTGGACCCTTAGACAACCCAAAGAATCTTGAAGAGATATCTACCGTGGCCAAAGTCATGTAGCTGTTTGTTTATTTTTCTTTAGTACTTTATTATTAAAATGTATAACCCTAGCTAGACTTCTCTTTTTCAGACAATCTTGCCAGTGTCAAGTGATTTGTATTAAATACTATAGTCAAGTCAGTCCATAGTCGGCCGTCATTTGGTGGCGGTTTTCTTCAAAACATTCGAAACATTTTCGGTAAAATCAGGATATCACTAATACGCTTTCATTTCAAATGTGCTAAATCAAGTAATGTTGGTTAAAATGCCACCGAAATTACACAACACAGCTTAAAATAACACTAGAAAAACAATTAAAATGAAATGCTTCCTAAAATCTCAGAAAACGAATCCCTAGCTACTAGCTAGACTTTCACAGTCACTACAATGGTCACTACGTATATTTGAAAATCGAACTTCCTTTTTCAATATTTCATGATCGAGTCTTTGCAGTAAACAAAACATATTTGAATAAAGAATTCGATAGTCTGTGTCATACTCAATGAGGGTAAATATGCTTTAGTTTAAAAAAAAAGTCATTGCCTTCAAGGATTTCATAACAAAATAAATCTGATAGCATCATTCATCGCCCATTTTATGATTCCATCTCTATTCCCCCCTCTACGGCCACGAACTTTGAAAAGAGACAGAGCTTTTCTATCATCCACTACTTATAGAAGCTCATAATGATATGCAATACGACCCGTGATCTTCTATCCCGCTCACGCAAAAGCACGTGGAGCGAGTTCGAAAAAGACGGGTATAGATTAAAGTTTCGATGTCAAATTACATTATGAAGCGTCCACATTACGCAGACCCGTCGTCATTCATAGAAACTTTGCTTTGAATGGTTTTTTTTATGAGTTGTAAATGGTAGAGGGCTCTTTTTAATTTGGTAGTAATGCCGCGGTTATTTTTCATGGCGTTTGAAGTGAAAAATGGAGGGAAAACTTTATTTATAGTCTGTAGACGTAGACGTGGTTCTAATGAGGTTTTAATGGACATAGTAAGTATTTGTTTTCGTTGGTGTGAATAGATTTTTGTGATTTGTGGGGTCAGCGTTCAAAATAAACAATAATAATTGATCGTATTTCGTTAATGTGAAGAGAGCACTGGTGGTTTAGTGGTAGCGGCCCCGCCTTCCGATCCTAAGGTCGTGGGTTCGAAACCGGTCGTGCACCAATGAGTTTTTCTATTTCAAAATTTATGTGCACAATGCCAGTACTCTCAAACGGCGAAGGAAAACATCGTGAGGAAACCGGCATGTAGTAGAACCTAATAAGTTCTATAACATGTGTCAAGTGCTCGAAAGGAGCCTCTTGAGGCGCACTTAAAATCCTTTCACCACACTGTTTCGAAAGAAATTAGTGAATGAATTTGGATAGGGCATTTTTGTAATGCCTTGTATTTTTTGAAGTAATGAAAAAATTTTAAAAATCGTGATGGAAACACGGGCAGTGATTTTTTTTGGAGTGGGTTCGATATCCGAATGTTGAAAAATAATTTTGACTGAAATAATCACTAGACTAAAAAACAAAGCGAAAAATATAGAAATTTTCTTCACGACTTTTATCCCACAGTTGACATTCCGTCATATCTCGTAATAAATATTCACCCACTCCACATTATTTGAGGGTATTTAAGGGAAGTAGTCAGAGGTACAGTAGAAATTGATAAACAATATGTTTTTTAAACGCTATGTAATAAATGACATAGGTGACGGGTGACTTACGAAGAAAGGCTTTATTATAGGGTTTGTTTAACATCAGGTGGGCCATCTGCTTGTGCCATCAGAAAGTTGTATTAAATAAAAAAGTATTAGTCAAAATCTTGATCAAGAGGATACAAGTTCCGAAGATTCATTGTTTTAAATTAAATCAAAATTTACTCAAAATTATACATTTTTATAGACCATCCTAAAGGATTTTTAATTCTATCAGTTACTATGAGGCTGGAATTTATTTTAATCATATTTTTTTATATTTATGATATATTACAGCTCAGTTGGTATTAGCTCTGCCTTCTGCGCCGTAGGCCGTGGGTTCGATCCCCACCGAGAACAAACATTTTTGTGATGAACATAGATGTTTGTTCTCTGTCTGGGTGTTATTATATATTAATAGGTATGTATTTACAAAAAAAAACGTACATATGTATTATATCAGCTATCTGGTTCCCATATCACAAGCTTGGGCTTAGTTTGGGGCTAGATAATGTTATTTATTTATTTATCAGTTACTTTGAGGCTAAAATTTATTTAAATAATAAAATTTGATCTACTATTTATTTAATAATCTAAATGAAGCGGTTCCTAGGCTTTTTAAGTATGAATAAAAAATAGTTTTTTATTTTTTCCACACAATACCCATATTAACCATATTTCCACTAGTTTGAACGTTAAAATTGTCTTGTACAAAGGACCAATTTGCCTGTAGTCGAGTGAAATTGCCCGAAAAGAGGGTAGTTACAAATTCGCGAATCAATTTTGTATTGTGCGTGTGCATTCGACCGTGAGACGCGGCGGGGTGAAGACGTGTGAGGGAGAGATGATTGCGGCTTTTTTGGCTTTTGAAGGAGGTCGATGATATAATCAAAGTTGTATTATTTTCGACCCTTCGGGATTTGTCATGTCACATCTTGTATGATAAAAAGTTATCTCGTTTATGCTAGTTAGTAAATAATCTTCCTCAATATTGTGTATTTTGTGAGCTGTTACCTATTACCAAAGTATCTTGTATGACTTGTTTATATCCACAAATAAAAAATATTGAGACTGTGCAAGCAAGAAAAAAAATATGCATTTGTAAGATTACACGAAAGTTTTCGTGTAGCATAAAAAATAAAATAAGTAAGTCCACATAAAAACCAAAAAAAAAATTAACACTTTAAAAACAACACCTGTTCTTTTTTCCAAAAGAATCGACAAACCCAAGATCGAACAAAATCAACGATCGCAAAAATCGATTTGTTACATAACAATAATTATTTCCATATTTGACAGGCACAATGACATAAGGGCACATCCTTCCCCTAAAAAAGACACCCCTATTTACGCCGACCGGAACGAGATATGACCATATTTTTTTTAAAACCGCAGGATACGTGTGGCGCCTACGCAGACGTTCGAAATTTGAATTTGAAATTGGAACGTAATGGCGTCTGGCGGCATCCATTATAAGTAGATCATAGACGAGTCCGAATTTTGAGTAATTTTAAATCGTTTAAATATTTGACTCTTGTGATTCTGAGCTTATACCTACTTATTACATTTTTTTTAATTTTTTAACAACAAGGTACCTAAATTGGTAAGTAGCTTAGTGCTTTGCTTAAAGTTTTATGTTGCGTACAGCCAAAGTGGAATTCTTTACTGGCGACTGTTTGTATCTATAACTAGCGACCCGCTCCGGCTTCGCACGGTTATTGTGGGTTATCCCTAAGAGATTATGCTTGTATTATGCATATCCTTCCTCTTGAATCACTCTTTCTATAAAAAAAACCGCATCAAAATCCGTTGCGTAGTTTTAAATATTTAAGCATACATAGGGATATAGGGACAGAGAAAGCGACTTTGTTTTATACTACCTCTATGTAGTGATTTGGATTTTTTAAAGAGAAAAGTGAAAAGGTATTTCCTACCTAAGCATGCATTATCACTTTACATCGGGTGAGATTACCTAAAAGTTAAAAAAAAAAGTCATTTCAGATCTGAGGATTTCTATAGTGCCTGGGGATCCAAGACGTCTATTTTCTGCCCCTAAGCAGCGTTGCTGTGTTTCGGCTTGAAGAGTGTGGTTGCCGGTGTAACTACAGGCACATGAGGTTTAACTGTATGCCTCAAGTTGATGGACGCAGGGCAGTGCATCGTAACGCACGTTCCTAGCGTGTGTGACTTACGGGGTAAAGCTTTGTGTTGGTTACCACTTAACATCAGGTGGGCCATCTGCTTGTTCCATCAGCAAGTTGTATAAAAAAATAGAGCAGTACCCTCAAGCTCCTAAGTCAGCTTCTTATGCAAAAAATCCGTTGATGCACGACTGGATGCGAACCCACGACCTAAAGAACAGACGGCGCGATCACCCACACTAGAACAGCGGTGTTCTTAAATTTTTATTACAAACAATCCATAGATTCGATCGGATTCGAATCCATGACCAACTAAATCATGTCTAAATCGTACTAATATTATAAAAGCGAAAGTTTGTATTTATGGATGGATGGATGGATGTTTGTTACTCTTACAACCGGTGCTCGCGACTTCGTCTGCGCAGGATTAGTATTTCGAGTAGCTTATATTAGCGTGACGTAGTACATATGTGTAACTCTAGCGGTTTTGGCAGCGCACGCCAGAATAGCTCGCAGATGGTAGATTTTTTCCTACTTACTTGACACTTATCGTCATATTTTGGACAATTCGCACAATATCTTTATAAATTGTAGCCTATGTGTTATTCTGATGTGTACGCTATATATTATACAGTTTCATTAACATCCATTCAGTAGTTTTTACGTGAAAGAGTAACAAATATCCATCCATACTTACAAACTTTCACGTTTATAATATTAGTAGGATTCAATTGAAAAATCTAAAGAGTATTTAATCATTTCAATCACAAGATCACTTTGAACTATCTTATAAACTTATTTACTACCGCCAGTTCCTCCTATAGAATATTAATAACTTTAATCCATGTATTGTCTAGACTATCGCCATCTAATTTAAATAATTTTTATAGGCGCCATCAACTCAAATGGTTACAATATTATTATAATTTAATATTCATAAGTTGAATTTACCCAAAATAATTTAATATGGTGAGAAAACAGAATACTTGACCATCAGATGGTATTATGTTAAATAAAACAACATGCATTATATACCCAGGCACGGTAGATAACCCTCAGATCTCTCAGTACCAAGTAACAACTTTGAGAATTTATAAGGAGGTAGTCAGAGGTATATCGATACATGTTTTACTACTCAAAAGTTGGCTTTACTAGTTTTCGTACATAAGCAAACTATTAAGTAGGAAAACTTGTATCCATCAAAATGAAAATTTTACTAAACTGTGTGCAATGTGATTGCACACAAAATGGTTGATTGCGATTTTTCTAAAATGGTGTGTTTGTATTGTATAGTGTATAGTGTAGTGATTTTATATTTTTCATCATGTCGAAACGTGCGAGCGAGAGATACATTAGCTCTTGTCTACGCCTTATGTGAAAGTCAAAAGGTATTTATTCAAAATAAACAAACAAACAACAAACATAAGTGGACTTTCCACACAGCACTATCTTGCCCCAAACTAAGCCAGAGCTTGTAATATGGGAACCAGATAGCTGATATAATACATATATATACTTTTTTTTTGTAAATACATACTTACTAGTAGTTCGCCCCGAACTGATATCTCGTGATGCGACCCGACGAACGCATCAAAACTTTGAGTACGTAGTAATCAGAGGCAAGTCCAAACATTATCTTTGGACTTTTTTCTGACTACCGCCTACTAACTTGGTATGGTTACCAAGTTTCAACTCTATTGGCCTATTTATTGAAGAGTTCCGTTGAACAGACCTTGGCTCCATCATCAGACCTGGTCGTCGTCACCATTTTATGAGAACTGAGTACCTCCTTAATTTATTTCAATAAAAAAAAATAAGAAAAAGCAAAGGAACTGGCCGACCAGTAGAAAAACCTTGATGCCAACGAAACTCTTAGAGGTGGGAGCTCTTGGATCGCTGGTTATCTTAATTTAACTTTTTTTATTTTATCTCAAAAACCGAGCGTCCCCAAAAAAAAGTAAAAATTGTTTTGGGATGTCCAAACAAAGCCCTTTCATATGACATGTAACTTGATTTTTTTATGTAACTTTTTTTATTTTTGGCCCCTTAAAAAACCCCATATGTCAAAAACCCTTCATCCGATTTTACTCATATACTTACCAGTAAATTTCTCAAGTACAAGCTATCGACATATCAAATTTCATGCAGATCGGATCAACGGTTCTAAAGTTATCGCCAGACAAACATACATACATACATACATACATACATACATACATACATACATACTTAAAATGCCAAATCGCCCAAGTTGAAACTAAGATCTTCGTTCGCTTCGCTCACTCGATCAATAATATTATATAACACAGAGACAGAGAACAAACATCTATGTTCACCACATGAATGTTTGTTCTCGGTGGGGATCGAACCCACGGCCTACGGCGCAGAAGGCAAAGCTACTACCAACTGAGCTGTGAAGGCTGTCAAATCAAATAATCATAAGGATCACTTTGAACTCCGAGGGAAAACAGGAGTTGTACAACTTACTACGTTTTTAGGCAGTGCATCGTAGGGCACGTTCCTATCGCGCGTGGCTTACAAGGCAATGTTTTATTATAGCTGATGGTTACCACTTAACATCAGGTGGGCTATCTGCTTGTTCCATCAGCAAGAGTATAAAAAAACAATACTTATTCCGTTGTATCTTCACTTTTTCTTATAAAACACTTAGTTACCGCTCTTAGCGATAAGACCGTAATTTTTCACTTCACTTTGTTGATATTAAAATTTATTTATTGGACACAAAGTTTAATAGTTTTAAAGTAATGGTTTAAAGATTAAGTTAGATTTGTCTAACCACTAGGTTCTTGAGAAATTCTAGTCACTACACTGAATTATTAGTAATTATATTTATTAATTCAATTATTTGACTTTCATTATCTATTAAAAATATAGTTATTTTTGACGTTTATCAGTTCAAAAAATATATATTATATAGGTATGTTTTGTCTTACACTTTTTTTGCGCGCTATTTAACTATTTTTCACGGATGTAGGTACACTTTTAAATGAAAATATAAATATTTTGATGTGTATAAACACCGTTTTGAACCTCATGTCTGCACACCACCAATGGGCACACAGTAATGATATGAAATGCGGTTTTTAGCCAATTACAAACGATTTGAAGCCAATATGTAATTTGGGGCTAATTTGAATTTGACGTGTTATTTGTTTGATATAGTTTTTTAAATTAAACATCATCATCATCACTGGTGGACAAAGTCACATCTGGGAGGTTATGCCGTAATCGGCTGTTCTTCTAGGCTTCATATTAATAAATAATAATAAATAAATAATAATATTTATGTGCGCAATGCCAGTGCTCTTAAACGGTGAAGGAAAACATCGTGAGGAAACCAGTTAGTACTCTAACAGCGGCGATGGGCTTGCAACCTGTCACGTATGGAATACCAACTACTGCAAAATATAGGTATGTGCCAAATTTAATGTTTGGACGTACCTCTGACTACCCCCCTTAGACATCCTCAAAAGAATCTGGAGTTAGTACTTGGTACGAGATGTGAGGGGATATCTACCGTGCCTGGGGATTAAAGTCGTGAAGCTGTTTTTTTAATATATAAATATTGGTGGAGCAGCACTATCTCGCCCCAAACTAAGCCAAAGCTTGTGATATGGGAACCAGATAGCTGACATACTACTTATATACTTTTTTTGTAAATACTTACTTATAATATCATTTAACACCCAGACAGAGAACAAACATCTATGTTCATCACACAAATGTTTGTTCTCGGTGGGAATCGAACCCACAGCCTACGGCGCAGAAGGCAGAGCTACTACCAACTGAGCTGTGGAGGCTGTATTTCAAGTGATCAATTTCAATTCAATTTTAAAATATCTTTATTTGTACATAAATATGTTAAATTTTTACAATTTCCAGTGTAGATTTAATCCTAGCACAAGCTTTGGCTTAGTTTGGGGCGAGATAGTGCTGTGTGGAATGTTCACCAATATTTATATTAACTACCTACACACAATGACACACAACACACTCATTACTTATCACGTTTTACACACTAACACTTGTTTTTTTTTAGATTAATTTTAACTTCAACTTTGATTTTTTGTTTTATTTGTTAATTTTCACCTTATTATTTTGGTTTTTATTCTCAGTATCATCTACCTACCTACTTACTTTGCTTATAAAATGTAGATTCAATTTGGTTAGTGCACAGTGTACATCTAATATATTAAAATAGACAATAAGAAAAACTGTGAATCTAAGAATAAAAAATAAATTAATAAAATCAATCCACAATCCACAGCACCAAGCGTGCTGAACCCCATAATATGGCGATGTCATTGGAACCTACTGAAGCTTCAATATTGTATTACTAGCTGGTGCCCGCGACTTCAACTGCGCATATCGTCATATTTTAGAAAATTCACACAACATCTTTATAAATTGTAGCCTATGTGTTATTCTGATGTATAAGCTATATTATTGTAAAGTTTAATTAAAATCCATTCAGTAGTTTTTACGTGAAAGAGTAACAAACATCCATACTTACAAACTTTCGCGTTTATTATATTAGTAGGATATTACAAACAAGGATCATACAAAAGAGCTCTAGGCTTTGGTCGCGTGGAACTGGCACCTAGAGTCACCTAGCTTTAAGACGTTTCAAAGTGATCCTTGTGGTTTTATTGAACCTTTCGACTTTGATTTTGCCCGATAGAAAGGCTCATCGAATCCCCATACAAAAACAGCCTGACGATACGAAAAACGAAAAATAAAACTCGGACTTGAGGTACTGGGGTATCATGACGTCATACGAGACTGCATCCTCCGAAACCTCATAAAAACCTCATTATGATTCCCATACGAAGTCTGAGGACAGATGGGTATCGATTATGTTATGATTATGTTCTAATCAGAAATTACTATTCTAGTTCCGAAAACTCGGAATTAACATAATCATATGTTAGGGGGTAGAGTAGTTAGGGTTCAGAGAATTCATTTTGTAGAGTAGATTTTTTAAGTAAATTTTTCAATTCTTATAAATATTTACTTTTCAATGTTTTGGTGTTTTTGACTGATTTCTTTGGCAATTTTTTGACGATGCGTATTTTTATGTCAAAGCTGTCACTCGAGCTTACGGGCTACCTGATGTAAAGCGGTCACCGTTGCCATAGACATCTGCATCACTGGTGTTGCTTATGCGTGACCATCCCTGATTGAAACGACAGTAAAGTGAGTTTTGCGGATGGATGGCAGATTGAAAAAGTCCATGAAGACATCAATTTCTTAATAATTTATGTCCAGCAGTGAACTTCTTGAGGCTACTATTTTTATAAAAACGAAAAATAAAGTACTTATTATAAGAAGAATCATAAAAAACGCTAGAATCCAAGCCATAAGTTTCTTGTCGCGAAGAACTGGCGCCTTAAAACGATTCTTAATTACCCTTGTGACTGTACTGACCTTCTTTCGTGTCCTATCGTGCGTGACTTACGAGGCAATGCTTTGTTATAGGTGATGGTTACCACTTAACATCAGGTGGGCCATCTGCTTGTTTCATCAACTAGTTGTATAAAAAAAAACTGAATAAAGACCGCTTTGATGTGTTTCCAAAAACTGTAACTTTTTTGGAAATAAATATGATTATTTTAATTATTATAAAAATAATCATATTTATTTCCAAAAAAGTTACAGACAAGACATATTGTAACGCGACTTCCTTTTAGCTGTCGCTAACTATTTGTCATTTATTTTCTGTCATAGATTCCTCAAGAATGGATAAGATAAAGAATAACTTTATTAGAGGCAGTTTGAAAGTGGCGTCAATGACAGAAAAAATGAGGAGCAATAGGTTAGCGTGGTATGGGCATGTTATGAGACGGGATGAATGTCATGTTACGAAAAGAGTGTTAGGTATGAATGTGGATGGATTAAGGAGTAGAGGTAGGCCAAAGAAAAGATGAATGGATTGTGTGAAAGATGACATGGGAAAGAAGGTTACTAATGAAATGACGGATGATAGAGGAAAGTGGAGAGAAAAAACCTGTTGTGCCAACCCCACATAAAATGGGACAAGGGCAGGAAGATGATGATGATGAGCTTCCTCTGTGCAATCACTACTCTACACAGTCCGCTCGTCTTTGCCCATGTCCATATACTCTACCTATAGGTACTTAAAAGTATACAAAGTATATACCCCACCCTAATTATATTCAACATTATATTTCGTTCTTGTACGAAATTATTGATATTAAGCATTGGTTATATTTTGGACATGTTTTAATCATCTATAGATGTTTTAGGATGTCGAGATTAAGGCTGTGATGGATTGAGTGCTTGGATGGTGAAGGAAAACATCAAAAACCTGTAGACTAGTGTTTTTTAAGATACAAATTATGAAAGAAAATGAATATTCCTACCTTTGCATAAAGAGTAGTAGAGCTCTTTGTGTGTGGCTCGTCCGGGGAAGTACTACCGCCACGCCTTTTTCTACCGCCAAGCAGCAACGCTGTGTTTCGGTTTGAAGAGTGTGGTTGCCGGTGTAATTTCAGGCACATGAGGCTTAACATCTGTATGCCTCAAGTTGATGGACGCACGGCAGTGCATCGTAGGGCTAGACGTTCCTATCGTGCGGGACTTACGAGGCAATGCTTTGTTAGTGATGGTTACCACTTAACATCAGGTGGCCCATCTGCTTGTCAGCTAGTGTTAGCTAGTTCTAAAATCTAGTTTTATAAGATTAAAATTATTAAAGAAAATGAATAAGCTTTATAGCGATTGAAAAATAAATAGAAAATATTGATTTTACGGTTCATTAGTATTAGGTATTAGTGTTTAAATACACTTTAGAGCAGTGGTAGCGGCCCCGCCATCCGTTCCTAAGGTCGTGGGTTCAAAACTTGTCGTGGACCAATGAGTTTTCTGTTCAAAAATGTATGTGCACAATGTTAGTACTCTCAAACGGTGAAGGAAAACATCGTGAGGAAACCGGTAGCTAAGTATTTACCTTCTAACCAAATGCGAATGGCGAGTGGCAATGGGCAGGTCATATAGCTCGAAGGACTGATAACCGTTGGGGAATAAAGGCTCTCGAATGGCGACCTCGAACAGGAAAAGGGAGCGTGGGACGCCCTCCTACCCGATGGACTGACGACATTGTCAGGATCGCGGGAAGTCGGTGGATGGAGAGGGCGCGGAATCGTTCTTCCTGGAAATGTATAGGGGAGGCCTATGTCCAGCAGTGGACTTCTTTGGGCTGATGATGATGATGATGATGATGAACCAAATGCGAACAAATTCGCGTGAACTCCACTAGTTTTGTTAAAATATTGCTCTCAGTGAAGCAACAACTTTATATTTTTGGTTACAATCTTTTTATAATCGGAGGGTCTTTTCAAAGTATGGGAAAATTCTCTACAAATTGTACTTTGTTTTGTAAACTTGAGTCATGTGAGTTACAGTATTCTTTAGCGGAAACGGAAGTTTGAGTTTCATTAAATTGAGAAATACCCGGACCCGAAATCGATGTGTAGGACGGTTTTTTTTAATTTTGGACGGATTTAGTAAAATAATAAATAATAAATATTGGTGGACATTCCACACAGCACTATCTCGCCCCAAACTAAGCCAAATCTTGTGTTATGGGAACCAGATACCTGATACTACTAATATACTTTTTTTTTGTAAATACATACTTATAATATTATATAGCACCCAGACAGATAAAAAACATCTATGTTCATCGCACACAAATGTTTGTTCTCGGTGGGGATCGAACCCACGGCTGATATACTACTAATATACCTACTATTTTTTATAATATTATAATAACACCCAGACAGAGAAAAAACATCTAATGTTCATCGCACAAATGATTGTTCTCGGTGGGGATCGAACCCACGGCCTACGGCACAGAAGGCAGAGCTACTACTAACTGAGCTGCGAAGGCTGTCGGCTGAAGGTTAGTGAACAGATGAATTTCAAATTTATAAAAAAAAACCCAGACAGTAAAAAAATATTAAATACTAGTAGACCTGCATAACATGTCATTGTCGAGATGAAAATAAATGGGCCAATATTTTTTTACATCTATAAAAATGTAATAGGAATTATACAAAAAATAAGTAGAAATACACCTTTTTAGCGTTCCGTACCCAAAGGGTAAAACGGGACCCTATTTTCAAGACTCCGATGTCCGTCCGTGTCTGGAGAAGGCAGGCATCTGGGACCACAAGAAACTTGGACCGCGGTCCCATTCGCCTGATCCATTAATTTTATTACTTTTCCTCAGGCAACTGGGACCACTCGTAATATTACCACTAAATCTATTGTTTAATCCGAATTTAAGTACAGTTAGAACGAAAAGTATTTGAAATAAAAAACTAATCTGTCGTAAAATATGTATTTGTCAATAAAACAATATACTAACAATTATAAATATGTACATTATTTAAAAATAAAATAACGTGTTTCAAAAATCAGTCTTACATCTTATAGTCTTCGTCTTATATATTATAGTAAAATGATTTATAAACATACCTATGTACGATAATTTATAATATTTAAATTATGGTACATAGATATGTTTATAAACTTAATAATAAGTTTAACATAACGTATTTTTTTTTACTATTGTCTTTGTTGCTCTAAACTATCAATAGTTTTTGTAATTTTTTTTATAGTTAAGTATTTTAAAAATCAGTCTTTATATTTAGTCTAGCACAACATTAAGTTTTCATTACAGCCTTAATTGTTCTTAAGTCTAAACAATCAACAATAGTAATTCACTCATGACATTTTTTTCTTGTAATCATTTTAGGAGTAATTTAAAAATCAGTCCTATCCTAATATTTAGTCTAACACATAATTTACTTTTTATTACAGTCGCAATTTTTCTAAGCAATGACCAATGGTTATTTTACCATACTGTAATTCACCTAAGACATCATCAATTTTTTGTTTTTTGCATCAATTGACTGTGATTGGACAATTTGTCAGGTGGCTCGAGAATCTACCTGTTCGAAACAAAAGGGCTACTTGACCTTGAAATTCGCCTGGTCTACCAATATCGTGTGTTATACATAACTCTTGGCGTAAATAATTTACACTTAGTACATACATAATAAATATCGATTAATAGTAATATTAAAAAGAGAAAAGTAGTTTGTAATGAATCAATTCAAAAAGTACTGGATCTACTTGGACCTACAACGACACGCGCCGCTAGTATATATTATGCTAGTAAAATAATGCTAAAAAAATCGCGTGTTTTTGAGCTTTTGATTTTTCTGGCGACGACTGTACAATTAGTTGTGGTCCCAAATGGCAGAACAAAAAATGCAATCAGGCGAATGGGACCGCGGTCCAAGTTTCTTGTGGTCCCAGATGCCTGCCTTCTCCGTGTCTGTCTGTCTATCTGTCTGTCCGTTTGTCACCAGGCTGTATCTCATGAACCGTGATAGTTAGACAGTTGAAATTTTCACAGATGATGTATTTCTGTTGCCGCTTTAACAACAAATACTAAAAAACAGAATAAAATTAATATATAAGGGGGCTCCCATACAACAAACGTGATTTTTTTGCCGTTTTATAGATAATGGTATGGAGTCGATAATGTGCGAGTCCGTTTCGCACTTGGCCGGTTTTATTTAAGTTCATTATCTGTGTAATGCAGGGTGAGTATGAAAACCTTGCCTTAAATAGTACAACCCAAGACAAAAACAAGATCCTAAAAAATTAAGTAAGAAAGATTAAACTAAAACAAGAACCCAACAAACGTAGAAACCTATCCTTCTATAGATACGAACCCGAACCCTATCGATTTTGACAGCGCCATCTAGCGGCGAGTAGCTAGCCGTCACGCCGCGGCGATTTCCCGAACTAATCGTGTCGTCAATCAAAATGGCCATAATTGGAACAATTTGCTTTAAATTAAATAGATTTATTGATGTTAACAAGCTATTATGTATTATTTGTGTGGTTACTGTGTATTTAACACGCTAAATACTACATTTTGTCGCGGTAGCTATTTTAGTTCAATTAAAAGTAATTTATATGTGAGTAAAACAAATTGGTACACTGACTTAATATGTTAGGTTAGCTACTAAGTAATGATGTACGAGTTACTCTGTTATTTTGATGATAACAGCTGAATAATTCAACTTAAATGACAGTTGTTATTTTTTTTACAACTTGGTAATAGAACAAGCAATGACAAAGCATTGTCTCACAAGTCACTTATGATAGGAGCGCGATCTACGATGCACTGCCCTGCGTCCATCAACTTGAGGCATACAGATGTTAAGCCTCATGTACCTGTAATTTCACCCAAACCCTTCAAACTGAAACAGCGTTGCTGCTTGGCGAAGGAAATAGGCATGTTGGTAGTACTTCCCCGGACGAGCCACAAACAAAGAGCTCTCTTTAATACTAACATTATATTTGAATGAAAACTAAATTCTCGCTGTTTTAACAATGCTTTACTACCTAGGTATAGATATCTAACGGTTACCTTGTCTCAAAACTTTGATTTACTTGTAGGTAGGTGCTACCAGCTAATGTACAGTAATTTATTTAAATAATACCTTTAATACGATGCAAGGCGCCAAATAAACAGTAGAATGGCTTAGATTTTTAAGTATAGTTTTATGCAAACCAGTAGGAGCGATTGTGTCACGGTTCCTTTTTTTACAAGGTCTTAGCACTTATTTTTTTTTACAACTAGCTTATGGAACAATCTGATGGCCCACCTGATGTTAAGTGGTAACCATCACCTATAACAAAGCATTGCCTTGTAAGTCACGCACGATAGGAACGTGCCCTACGGTGCAATACCCTGCGTCCATCAACTTGAGGCATACAGATGTTAAGCCTCATGTGCCTGTAATTACACCGGCAACCACACTCTTCAAACCGAAACACAGCAACGCTGCTTAGCGGCAGAGAAAGGCGTGGTGGTAGTACTTCCCCGGACGAACCCTACACAAAGAGCTTTACTACTCTTAAAAATGAGAGCAGTTGGAAAATGTTTTATTAAAAGTAATTTGAAAGAAAATGTTTCTCGCAGATTTAGAAGGAAACCGCCCTAATTCTAATTCATAGTGAGGGAATAAGATCTGCACGGACGTCCCGCAGTGGGGTGTATTGTGCATTGTCCCCCTGCTAACATCACCCCACCCAGCACAACTCCTTAAAATAGCGGAGTAGGACCTTGGGTTGATAGCAGCAATGTTCTAGCATCCCTGGTGGTGATGTGGACGCAGGGCAAGACCTGATCAGCTCCTGGTTTCCTGGCTTCGTTGCAGAGCAATGCAGTACCACATGAAGAAAATTTTCCTGAAGACAGCCACGATATAGGTCGCTGTCTGTCGCTCCGATCTTGAAGAGATGGTAGTTGAGGTCGCAGTGGCCCGTGATGATACCGACCATCAGCTTTAGGTCTTCGCGTTTCAGCTTTTACAGGATGGCTGTTCGTAGCTGGCCACCATTTTTAGGGTTCCGTACCCAAAGGGTAAAACGGGATCCTATTACTAAGACTCCGCTGTCCGTCCGTCTGTCTGCCTGCCTTTCCGTCTGTCACAAGGCTGTATCTCATGAACCGTGATAATTAGACAGTTGAAATTTTCACAGATGATGTATTTTTGTTCTCGCTATAACAAAAAATACTAAAAAACAGAATAATTTAAATATTTATGGGGGCTCCCATACAACAAACGTGATTTTTTTCCCATTTTTATAGAGAACGGTACGGAACCCTTCGTGCACGAGTCCAACTCGCACTTGGCCGGTTTTTCTCAAAGAAATGGCGGACTTTAGTTGTAACTTCACTACAAAGTATTTCATCTATTTTAGCTGTCAATATGACGGTAAGGTATAAAGCGAAGAAAATATATAGTTCGTAACCTGTGGATTAGAATATAGGTTACTTTTTATCCCCCAAAAGTTACCGGAAACATAGAAAAAATTAACGGACCCCTTATAGGAGATACACCTTGAATATTCATATTTGCGATCAGTACTTATACGCAAGTGAAGGCACGGGCGATAGCTAGTCTATCTGTATACCAAAAGCATTAACAACGAAACATTTCGAGTCAAATTTTGAGGTAAAATAATAGCAATGTACATAATATATTGTACAAGTTGTTGTAGGAATGTGCACGAATTCAAATGTCACGGGACAGTACACAGGGATGGATTGAAGGGTATAAGATTCATTTTATTGAAAAATTTGAAGAGTGTGGTAGCCGGCGAAATTACAGGCACATGAGGCTTAACATCTGTCACCTTTGCCTCAAGTTGGACACAGGGCAGTGCATCGTATTGCATGTTCCTATCGTGCGTGACTTACGAGGCAATGCTTTGTCATAGTTGATGGTTACCACTTAACATCTCCTGTGTCCCCTGTGATCCCCCCTTCAGACCGATGACCTGCATTTAAAGTCATAGGATCACTTAAAGCTGAATCTAGGAGCCAGTTCCACGTGACCAAGCTTAGAACAGGCAACAATAATAATAAATTCATCGCTCAGTTGGTTTTTTTATGCAACCCGCTGATGGAACAAGCAGATGGCCCACCTGATGTTAAGTGGTAACCATCACCTATAACAAAGCATTGCCTCGTAAGTCACGCACGATAGAAACGTGCCCTACGATGCACTGCCCTGCGTCCATCAGCTTGAGGCATACAGATGTTAAGCCTGTAATTACACCGGCAACCACACTCTTCAAACCGAAACACAGCAACGCTGCTTGGCGGCAGAAAAAAGCGTGGTGGTAGTACTTTCCCGGACGAGCCCTTCACAAAGAGCTCTAAAACTCTACTGCTCAATTGGTAGCCGAGTAGCTCTGACATTTGTAGATTTGTAGTCGTGGCCGTGGGGTCGATCCCCACCGAGAACAAACATTTGTGAGGTCATGAATGTTTGTTCTCTGTCTGAGTGTGATTATTATAAGTACTATTCACAAAATTACTTTCTTTCTTTCTTTCTTAGTGAGTGTGTGGAAAGTCTACCAATATTCATTTACATCTCTCATGTTCGGTAAGTAGGTTCTTATTACCTCCAAATGGGGCTTGTAGGTGCCTAATTAGCGCTCTAGGGTAATAATGTAGCTAGAAAAGCCCTAGGGCGGTAAGTAATAAAAAAAAACACTTCTTTCTTTCAAAAAGTTCGCGTACATCTAACCATCATACTGACAATAGACATCATACATTCAGCCCAATGACCAAAGAGGTCGCTTTGCTATTCACCCTTATCTTCGTCTGAGTATAATAGTCATCAATTTTAAATATCGAACGGCGAAGCTCAAGTTCGATCTTGAAAAAAAAATTAAAAAGTCCTTTACTTGATTCTTTTTAATGAAAAAAGGCGGGAATAGAAAACTTTTACTTTTAATATTGTTTATTCTTGTAATGCCGGTTTTTTTCTACTTACCTCACAATCGAGATGTAAAGCAGAATAGTTAGCTCGGGTGTAAGCACCAATTGCACCCTCGAACTATAGCCCGAGATATTTAGGCGCCCTCGCTGCGCTCGTGCGCCTAAATATCTCGGGCTGCAATTGATGCCTTATAGCCCTTGGCTACTAATCTACTATTAATTATCTGGCTTATTTAGTTTTTATCATAAATATAATTATATGCAATACCTAGTCCATCTCTGTGCAAATGGCGTGGGACCCACCATTTGACACACGCCATTTTGTAAAGAATATAACGAGACGTCTTTTTTTTTTTCTTTTCCGTGTTTCGAAATGCATAACAGCTGTTCTGCTAGGCACTTTCAAAATATTGCAAGTTTCCAACTTTTTTAACTGTTGAGTAAAGAATAATAGGAAATTCGGGTATTTTACTCCTTAAAGCACTCGGGAAATTTCATGAAAACTTGAACGAGACAGATTTACGACTCTGAACAACAAGATTCAAGATATTTATTTGGAAAAATAAGTACAAATACAACAAATGTTTTTTATTGTTTCCAAAAGATACATAAAATATTACAACGATGAAATCTCCTTTTATGGCGAAGACAAGAGCTAATGTGACTCCGGCTCGCACGTTTCGACATGTTGAAAGATATAAAATCACTAAACTCATTTTCGAAAAATCGCAATCAACCATTTTGTGTGCAATCACATTGCACACAGTTAAGTAATAAAATCATTTTGATCGATGCAAGTTTTCCAACTTAAAAGTTTAAGTACGAAAACTAGTAAAGCATGTCGCAACGTGCGAGCGAGAAGTTGTTCGATGGTTGTCAGCCCCTTAAGTAAGAAATACTTGTCATAGGAGATCTAGCTCTTGCTTAGGTCTATTTACAATTTATCAGATATTATTTCAAAGGCGTTAGATTCAAAACATTTGATTGATTATAGAGTAGTGCCACAGTAGTTATTATAGAAAGCGACTTTCTTTAGACTAATCTACCCTTTTCGGGTATCGCAAAATATATTTATATTTCGGGCGTCAGGCACGGTAGTACCCTCAGAGTTTCTAACTCCAAGTGCCAAACTAAGATCATTTGAGGATGTCTAAAGGGGGTAGTCAGAGGTACGTTCAGATATAACATTTGCAATCGTTGGTATGATGGTATTTCGTGGAGGATATAATATTGGGAAAATTTATGATCTTCGACTTTAGTAGAACAAAGTTTAAGTCAAAAGGTTCAATTGAATCACAAAGATCACTTTGATAAATACCTTTTGATTTTGAGTTCTATCAGCAAGCGATATAAAATCCGAAATTAAAAATTGATAATCTGTACTTTTTCATTATATTCCTACAACGAAAATACTTTTACTCTTTCCCCCAATAGATGGCGCCACTCACACTTCTTTAGTTTTGTCCACAGAAATGTAAATATACATAGAATTAGGAAGTGGGCGGAGCCCGCTAGCACCAAGTATGCGGGATCCCGCGCGCTTCATGCTCCGCTCACATCAGTCGTGTTTGAACTTCGTCAAGGTAAACATACCCCAAAAAAAACAAAAAATGCCGTTTTGTGCCGTTTTGCAGTGTGGGAACGATAGCCGAACCAAAAATTTATCAAAAGGGGGCATATCATATCACCGGTAAGTATTATTTAATTGTTTTTTGTTAGTTTTGTTTAAATACAAAACCGTCAAACAAAGATAGACTGTGAATCATAGACGATAAGGTCGTGTTTCTCTTAAACATTACCATGCTACTCAATTAGGGATGTGACCCAAACAAACTGATGAATGTGTTATCGATAGCTTTAATTATTTTTGTATTTTTATATGTTTTCGTCTGGTTCAATGCGTACGTGTTACGCAATTAACCAATTCTTATTTTTTGCTGAACCTGTATTTCTAGGAAATCTAAAGATTATATGAATAAACTAATAATGCATAATCTTAGCCAGATTAATCACCTTACTTCACGCCAAATCTTAGGTCCGTAAGTCAAAAAATGTAGAAGATTGAATGAAAAAGACGAAAAATGTAAAAGACGTTTGAATTTTACCTGGTTCATTGCTGGACACCCCACCATATATAGAAGTATAGATGATAATGTGTATTGATAAAGAAAGAAAGAAAAGAAAAGCTATTTTATTTCGACCGCCACAAATATAACCTGACCCATTATCCTTCAGTAGTTAGGTAATAATCGATATCGATATATTCGTCTTGCATCCGCATTGGTACATCACTAACCGAGTAGCTATGTACGAGCAACAGCCATTGCATTATCAATCTTATGCTTTGCTGTTAGAGACTATAACAAAAATCGATAGCGACAGCGCCATCTCTTGTTGAGTAGTTTTGTTTTGTGGGTAATCAAGTAACCGCCATTGCATTATCAATCTTAATCCTAAGCAATAGGCACTAAAACAAAATATTTTGCAAATGCGCGCCATCTGTTGCTGAGTAAACTAAGTAGGCTTTCATATTTGATTACTGTTTATTTGATTGCATTTTGAACCATGTTATGATAGTTCTAAGGTTTTATATCCGTTCAATTAGTATTATGCTTTTATGTCCTTTTTAACGGTCTCTTTCAACCAATTATAACTTTTATTTCTAAGTGTGTTCGTTTTTACATGTGTGAGTTCGGCGACACTGGTTCTCTTCATAGAAAGCAATCATGCGATTTCCTCTTATTCTCTGTTCCGTGGTTTTGTCGGGCCCGCTATAATTATTATTATGTTTCTTGAGTCCTTTAAAAGTCAGATAAATACAATTTATTTTTAATTGCAATTTTAAGAGTAGTAGAGCTCTTTGTGTGTGGCTCGTCCGGGGAAGTACTACCACCACGCTTTTTTCTGCCGCCAAGCAGCAACGCTGTGTTTCGGTTTGAAGAGTGTGGTTGCCGGTGTAATTACAGGCACATGAGGCTTAACATCTGTATGCCTCAAGTTGATGGACGCAGGGCAGTGCACTGTAGGGCATGTTCCTATCGTGCGAGACTTACGAGGCAATGCTTTGTTATAGGTGATGGTTACTACTTAACATCAGGTGGGCCATCTGCTTGTTCCATCAGCTTTTTGTATAAAAAATAAGGAATTTTTATTCAAAGAATTCAACTAGGTAATTCTGCTCCAAATAAAACAGTTGAGCTATCTGCAGACCGTTGCAATCAATCTAGAGATAGCTCAACTGATCCAAATTAGTGCCAATCAGAAGCATCCCGAAGACACTAGCATTGCCAATGCTGAATGGCAACGCTGAAGTAAAACTCTTTTGCACACCACAAGATCATCACACAAATGTTTGTAGGCCGTGGGTTCGATTCCCACCGAGAACAAACGTTTGTGTGATGAACATAGATGTTGGTTCTCTGTCTGGGTGCTATTATATATTATAAGTATGTATTTACAAAAAAAGTTTATAAGTATTATTTGACAGCCTTCACAGCTCAGTTGGTAGTAGCTCTGCCTTCTGTGCCGTAGGCCGTGGGTTCGATTCCCACCGAGAACAAACGTTTGTGTGATGAACATAGATGTTTGTTCTCTGTCTGGGTGTTATTATATATTATAAGTTTGTATGTATTTAAATAAAAAGTTTATAAGTATTATATCAGCTATCTGGTTCCCATATTACAAGCTTTGGCTTAGTTTGGGGCTAGATAGTGTGGAACTGTGTTGAAAGTCCACCAATGTTAATTTTTATTTTATTTAACAAATTATAAACGAACAAAGTTCAATAGTTACAGTAAAGCACAATGGGCGGTCTTATCGCTGAGAGTATCTTCCAGACAACCTTGGATGGACAGGATTTTATATTAGCCGTCGTGTCGGCCCTCGGTACAGTAACAATATTTATACATTAATGAAGAGTCGAACAAACGAACAAGAATAATTATTGTACCCTATAAGAATATGCTATCGTACATGCAGAAGTAACCACTCAACATCAGGTGGGCCATCTGAGTGTTCCATCACTTTTGCTTGTATAAATATTTATCACAAGCTGGTGCCAGCGACTGCGTCTGCGCAGGCTTAGTCACACAATATCTTTAAAAATATTCCTATGTGGTATTCTGATGTATAAGCTATATTATTGTAAAGTTTCATTAAAATCCATTCAGTAGTTTTTACGTGACAGAGTAACAAACATCCATCCATCCATCCATCCATACTTACAAACTTTCGCGTTTATAATTAGTAGGATAAAATCTTATATGAATCTTTCTATGCATGAATATTATATTTCTTGCTCCAAGAGATACACCAATAGCTTTTATTTCTATTAGGATATAGCACAAAATCCTTTAACAACTCTTCCCCAAAATTGTCTAAAAAGGTCATATGAACTCTAAATCTTGTCAAGCGATGTTGACGGTAAAAACAATGGTGTAAGGTCGGTTTTGGCGTGTGGAATATGAAGTGTGTAACTCAGGAAGAATCACTTAGTAGTAATTTAAATGATTTAGTATAGATGTGGGATTTTGGTCAAAAGTTCTTTAAGTAAGAGTAGTAGAGCTCTTTGTCAAAGTCAAAGTATATTTATTTGCCGAATTACATGCATTATTGATGTTAAATATATTTGTTGAGTCAACGTAATTCTACCGTTATGGGCATGCAAAATTTAAATTTAAATGTAAATGTAAAAATTAATCAAATGAAAATAGAAATTATATAAAATTGAAATAATAATATAGTAAATAAGTAATAATATTGTGTGTGGCTCTAAGGAAGTACTACCACCACGCCTTTTTCTGCCGCCAAGCAGCAACGCTGTGTTTCGGTTTGAAGAGTGTGGTTGCCGGTGTTATTACAGGCACATGAGGCTTAACATCTGTATGCTTCAAGTTGATGGACGCAGGGCAGTGCATCGTAGGGCACGTTCATATCGCACTTGATTTGCGAGGCAATGCTTTGTTATAGGTGATGGTTACCACTTAACATCAGATGGGCCATCTGCCTGTTACACCCGAAAGAAGTTTGTATTGGACCAGTCAGTGCTCTCCAATGATGAAGGAAAACATCGTGAGGAAACCGGCATGTCGTAGAACCTAAAAAGTAGTATAACGTGTGTCAAGTGCTCGAAAGGAGCCTCTTGAGGCGCACTTCAAATCCTTTCAACACACTGTTTCGAAAGAAACTAGTGACACGACAGGAGAGATTATAACCCATCGGTAATAGACAGCAATAGTTGAAGCTATGTCCTCTAACATTTGTAATATGCCATTAATCCATATTTCAAGGGTATGAAGGGTATTTGTATTCACGGTAGGTATACCAACTGACAATGGAAACGGTAGGCATGTTATTATTTATTTCAAAATCTGTCATAATCTGTTTGACCAATAATGTGTGTACAAACTGGGTACAGGCGAGCACAGAAGGCGCTAATGCAACGCAAGAATAACGGCCGGTTTCTGAAAGCCCGATCAAAACTAATCGCATGTCAAGTCACTTGCTATCTCTATCTAATTCGATGTGATAGCGAAAATGGCGAGTGACTTGACATCTGTTTTATAGTTCGATACAAGTTTTCCTACATAAAAGTTTGCTTATGTACGAAAACTAGTAAAGCAAACTTTTGAGTAGGAAAACATGTATCGATCAAAATGAAATTTTTACTAAACTGTGTGCAATGTGATTGCACACAAAATGGTTGATTGCGATTTCGAAAATGAGTTTAGTGATTTTATATCTTTCAACATGTCGAAACGTGCGAGCGAGAGTCACATTAGCTCTTGTCTTCGCCTTATCTTGGGGCTGCATAGTGCTGTTTGGAAAGCCCACAAATATTTTTTTCGTTATATTCACTTTTGCGCGTGCTTGTACCAGCCCTCAATGGCCATCAGGTTAAATTTTTCTCTGCAAATCACACAATAGCGCCACGAGCCACTGAGCACGTATTGTGCACTTTTGTTGATAATAGTACTCGCTACCTGTTCGCACACTGGTTGATTTCTAAAGGATTCATAATAACAACTAATGTAACAATTTTTTTTGCGAAAAAATATAATTATGAAATTATTATACGACAGCCTTCACAGCTCAGTTGGTAGTAGCTCTGCCTTCTGCGCCGTAGGCCGTGGGTTCGATCCCCACCGAGAACAAACATTTGTGTGATGAACACTGATGTTTGTTCTCTGTCTGGGCGTTATATAATATTATAAGTATGTATTTACAAAAAAAGAGTATATAAGTAGTATATCAGCTATCTGGTTCCCATATCACAAGCTTTGGCTTAGTTTGGGGCGAGATAGTGCTGTGTGGAATGTCCACCAATATTATTAATATTGTTGAACCTATGTATGAATTTTATAACCTTTGTTTGTAGCGGCGATGGGCTGGCAACCTGTCACGTATCGAAAACTACTGCAAAATGTGGGAATGTGCCAAATGTAATATTTGGACGTACCTCTGACTACTCCCTTAGGCTTACCCTCTAGAAGCTGGAAATTAAATAAAAAAAAAAATATTAGAAATTAAATTAATTTATTATTAATATTATATGTAAGCTTATTTATTTGTTTATATCGAATGTTTTTATTATACTCTTGCTATTTTTAATTATATAGTGCACCCTAAACAACCATCTTATTCGAGGCTCCTCTCCATCGAAAGGTTGTCTGGAAGAGATCGCTTTTTAGCGATAAGACCGCCCATTGTACATTCTGTTTTTCTTTAATTGTTATAATTTGTCCTATTTTGTTAGTTTGTAAGGTGTGCAATAAAGAATTTTCATTCATTCATTCATTATTTTATCCGTCTTGGATTAAAAAAAAAAATTGGTGGTCTTTCGACACAGCACTATCTAGCCCCAAACTAAGCACAGCTTGTAATATGGAAACCAGATAGCTGATATAATACTTATAGGTATACTTTTTTTGTAAATACATTTACATCTGGTAGTTATGTACACTAAAAATTTATTTATTTAATAAACTTTATAAGTACAGTTGCAATACGAATATTGTACCCTATAATTCTCTTATTTTAACAGACTTCAAAAAATGAGGTTCTCAATTAAACTGTATATTTTTTTATGTATATTTGTGACGCAATTACTCCGTTAATTATGAATTCATTTGGATGATTATTTTTCTGTTTGTAAAGTCATACTTCAGAAGTGGTAATAATTTTTTAACCAAATTTAAGTTAGCATTTTGTTTAATATAAAAAAATATATTCACAGGTGATGTGTTTGTTTCCTTCAGTAAAAGTTTTATTTTACAACGTATTCTGTTTTTTTGTAAAAATATTTTCTTTTACAAAATCAACCCGTGTGTTTCGGTCTTCGAACTCACAAAAGGGTAACGTTGTCTATCCCATCTTTTGCATAAAATTTATTTGAAGCAAATATTTGACAAATATTATTTATTGCCTCTATCGTGGCATTAACCCGATGGACCGATGACATTCTGAAGGCAGAAAACAAAAACAGAAACTGCACGACTTTGATCCCTATAGGCACAGTAGATTAGTACCAAGTATTCACAGTTAAAGAGGGTAAGTCTAGGGGGGTAGTCAGAGGTACGTCAAAATACTACATGACCACTTAGGATCAATCACTATAGGCACTTCACTATAGGTTTATTATGTAATAGTGCCAGTACTCTCAAACGGTGAAGGAAAACATCGTGAGGAAACCGGCATGTCGTAGAACCTAAAAAGTTCTATAACATGTGTCAAGTGCTCGAAAGGAGCCTCTTGAGGCGCACTTGAAATCCTTTCACCACACTGTTTTGAAAAAACTAGTGACACGACAAGAGAATGAGAGTAATTTTACATGTTCAAAAATTTTGAACTGAAACAGCTTCACGACTTTGATCCCCAGGCACGGTAGATATCCCTCAGATCTCTAAGTACTAAGTTCTAACTCTAAGAGCTAATTTCACCATGCTCTGTTAGTTACTAATCAAGGATTAACAGGCCGTTAAATCTAACCTTAGCTGTCAAACGCATTTTGACATATTTAACAGCCCTTTAATCCTTTGTTAATCTAACAGAGCATGGTGAAATCAGGTCTAACTGTAATTTATTATTTAACCACAGTACAGTCTCGTTTCAGTATCTCAAGTACACTTATTGATAATAGTTTAATAGCCAACAAACAATAAAAATATTCACAACAGATGTACTACTCAGCTTGGTAAAGTACCCTTGAAACCAACTAAGATATCACTATCAGCCTTATTTTAAGGATATTAAAGACGATTTTTGAGTGTACAATAGGAAACTTTTTTGTTTGACTCTTCAAAGCTATTGCAAAGACTTTCGCTCTTATATCATAAACTTTAAGGGTTGTTTTCGATTGTAACACATAAAAGTTTTTGACTAAGTTGCAAGTTAAGAGTCCTTGTATGGAAATGTTTGAGTGTCATAGTGGATTGTTAATAAATATAGTGTGGGGTTATAAGAACACTTGAAGTTGAGCTACTGATTTCAATGACACTGTGGTTTGAGTTTTAAAAGATTTTGATATTGAGTTTGACTGTAAATGCTGGTAGTTTTTGAAGGACCAATAATTAAATAAAAATGACTGTACCAAATATAACAGTGAAAAAAAAAAGTAGGCGTGGTGCGATTAAGTATACAGAGGTTTCATTAAGTTGGCGATATGCAACCTATTGTGTGAAAATTTGTAAAAGTCGGCTAAGGTTAGATTTCACCATGCTCTATTAGTAACTAATCAAGGATTAAAAGACCGTTAAATCTAACCTTAGATGTCAAACGCGTACATTTAGACATATGATATTCAAGCGTAGAATATTCAAGGCTCGTGAGGGCTGGATTTTTTCATTTATTTTACAGAAATAACTCTGTAGCTGCCTCCTTAATCTCTAAACTGCATTTAGTTAAATAGATAAGACTATACGGAGACACGGCTTAACAGCCCTTTAATCCTTTGTTAATCTAACAGAACATGGTGAAACCGGCCCTAAGTGCTATGTAGGCATCTCGCTACTAAATCAATCTAAGTAGGTCTAGTTTGGAAAATGGCTCTTTGCTCGAAATAAGGCAGATAATCAAGTCTGTCACCTACCTCAAACTTCCACGCGTACGCTTCTTCAAGAGGGCCCAGCACGGCAAGTCCTGGTATCGGTACTGGAGGTGGGCAAGTCACTGAACGTTCCAAATAAACAGCATCTAAATTGGCACAGCACTCACACAACGAATACTGCGCGGCAGTGATAAAATGAGTACAATTGTCTATTTATTGCCAAGCAGCGTTGCTGTGTTTCGATTTGAAGAGTGTGGTTGTCGCTGTAATTACAGGCACATGAGGCTTAACATCTGTATGCCTCAAGTTGATGGACGCAGGGCAGTGTATCGTAGGGCACGTTCCTATCGTGCGTGACTTACGAGGCAATGCTTTGTTATAGGTGATGGTTACCACGCTTCACGACTTTCATCCAGGCACGGTAGATATCTCAGATCTCTTAGTACCAATTACTAACTGCAGATTCTTTGAGGACGTCTAAGGGTTATCATCATCATGATCTTCCTGCCCTTATCCCGCGCTGCATGTGGTCGGCACAACAGGTTTTCTTCTTCCACTCTCCTCTATCATTCATCTCGGTGCTCACTCCTTTCTTACTCATGTCATCTTTCACACAATCCTTCCATCTTTTCTTTGGCCTGTATCTCCTTCTAAAACCATCCACATCCATTTCCAACACTCTTCTTGTGTTGCCCATGACATGCCCATACCACGCTAACCTATTGCTCCTCAACTTATCCATCACAGGCGCTAATTTCAAACTTCCTCTAATATACTCATTCATTTTCATTATACTGAGGACGTCTAAGGGTAATTTATGTAATTGTTTATTATAAATAAACACAAATTAACAAAAACGCCACCGGAATCGCACGATTGCGATTCGTCGCGGACTTCATTACGAATGGCAACAGACAGACCGACGCTGTACCACAAATAATTAATAATGAATCAGAAGACTCGACCTTGGCGAGGTTTGTTCCAGTGGGATCCGGTGCATTACGTCTTATTAACTTGTTTAATTCACTTATTATTGAGAGCACTGGTGGTCTAGTGGTAGCGGTCTCGGGTTCGAAACCGGTCGTGCACCAATGAGTTTTTCTGTTCAAAAATGTATGTGCACACAGGAAACCGGCATGTCGTAGAACCTAAAAAGTTCTATAACATGTGTCAAGTACTCGAAAGGAGCCTCTTGAGGCGCACTTAAAATCCTTTCACCACACTGTTTCGAAAGAAACTAGTGACACGATAAGAGAGAGAGAATAATAACAAAATAAGTTATTAGCACACATCCTCATTGCGAATAGTAGTGATATTTTATTATATCAGTTATGTAGCTGTTATGTTGATATCTATGAATATACAAACGCGAGTGAAATCACGTGAGATTCCACTGTCAAATAAAATAAACTACTTATTAAAAAATATTTTTTTTACTAAATTATGTACATTACACTCGCCCGCAAAAATAAAGGGTCACCTTTGAAAATAGCAATATCTTCAAGAAATGATCGAGATAACTTCTTTTGCATATGAAATTAAACCAAAAGACAGATTGTATGCAACCCTTCAATTAACCTTTTTTACTGTAATGGCATAAAAAATGCGTTATAAGTAAAAACGACCTGTTTTCAAATTTGTAATTCATTTTTCAATTTCGACTTCTGTGATTTTGATTTTTAATTGTGTATGGGACTTGAAATTGATTTTTCTTATTCAATTCGAGTTATTTGTGCAAAATCATGCCTTTGACTTTGGAAACATGTACCAGAATTATCACCATGTTAGAGTTTGGGTTTAGCCAGCGCAGTGGTGGTAGTTTATTTTATGAGTAATTAAATTTTCTTTCAGATAATTTTTAATTTAAAGAGCCAGATTGTGAGATTTCAATGTTATTTGGAGTTACCTAGGTGACCCTTTATTTTTGCGGGCGAGTGTATTATGTACAGTAAAAAAGTAAAAAAAATATTTTTTTATATAAATTTATATAAATTTTTTAAATATTATTTTACGGGACTATTTAAAAACCTCTACATTATTTAAGATCTCTGTTTTAAATGTATTTTTATTATAAACGGTACAAACAACCCGGACCCATTCAGAGAGACCCAGATTTCTTCTTCAAATGTAATTCAACGCGACGGGTTTCAAAAAACATTTTGATGATCCATCAGAAGCGAATTAAATGCAGAAGCGCACAGGAAAGGAGTCGGGATTTTTTACTAGTTTATTGTTTTTTGGAGATCCTCAGAAAAAAGCATCCTAGAATGGTCCATAGATAACTACATAGTATAATTATCTCAAAGTCAAATTCAAACGGTCACTACCTCTCTCTGCGCTTTTTGTTATACAACTAGCTGATGGAACAAGCAGATGGCCCACCTGATGTACCATACTCATACTCATGCACCATAGGAACGTGCCCTACGATGCACTGCCCTGCGCCCATCAACTTGAGGCATACGATATTAAGCCTCATGTGCCTATAATTACACACCGGCAACCACACTCTTCAAACCGAAACACAGCGTTGCTGCTTGGCGGCAGTAAAAGGCGTGGTGGTAAAGGTGTAGAAGTACAGGCAAGAAACCTAGCTTCCAAGATTGAGATTAAATTATTGCATAAAATAGAAAGGTGTTACATATTTACCTACAAAGATGGTGGCCTGTGTCAAAGATGACATGAGCGAAGTGGAAGAAGAATACCGTGGAATAAGGGCAGTTAACGAACTATAAAGTCAAAGTCAAAGTCAAAGTCAAAAGGTATTTATTTAATAAAATCGCAAGGATCACTTTGGAACGTCTTAAAGCTAGGTGACTCTACGTGCCAGTTCCACGCGACTGAATCCTAGAATAATTTTATTCAGTTCGAAAGGAGTCTCTTGAGGCGCACTCAAAATCCTTTCACCACACTGCTTCGAAAGAAACTAGTGACACGACAAGAAGATTATGTTTCACTCTAATCTATTGAGACACAAACATCCAAACATACCTTGTATCGTATTTATAGATTAGTAGGAAGTAAAATAGGATATAATACCTTTTTTGACAGAACCCTCGTCCATAAGAGAGCATGCACACAGATTAGGCCGCGGCTACAATGAGACAGCGGGGCGCCGGCTTATCGACACAATGCTAATGTCGCTGCTGGATACGTGTGAACGGCGCTTTAGGTGGCAAACAAGTCACGAGCGAAAGCGATTTCAAAGGAGTTGTTATATCAATAAAAAAAAATCACGTAGACATGTAGCTTGCTAGGAAGGATGTTGTTTTGTTTGTGTCTAGTATTAAGTTTTGTGTATTATCTCTTGGCAATCCTAATAAATAAATAAATAGCTATCGCAACTTTATTTGCCTACAAATTAATTAAATTGCATTTTCATCTTCTATTTTGTCCAAATTTTTGTACGTGGTGTACAAACCCAACCCAAAATTAAATATGTCCTTTTCGTGAAATTTTTTAGAGTTCTAGTAGATAATTTTAGAAATATCACTACACATTATTATTTATTTTATGGAACATTTTAAATTCAAAATACCAACTTGTACAAAAGTATGTCTGTTTGTTGGTTTTCATGGCTAAGCCGAGTGGCTGAGATAGCTTGAATTCTGCAAACATAAACCTTTTTTATTTCTAACAAATTACTTAGCACAACATATCGTGAGGAAACTGGCACGTTCTAAAACTTGTGTCAAGTGATCTAGGTGCTCTAGTGCTCTAGGAAAGGAGCCTTTATTAGACGCAATTAAAACACTCCTTTCACTACACTGTTTATAAAGAACTAGTGGCACTTGAACAAGGAGATCAGGTTCTAGCAAAAAAGTAAATTTTTATTTAATGCTTACGGCAGCGATTTGATTCCTTTATAGTGACTGAATAAAATCGCTTCCTCTCATGACTTATCCCACTTAAAAAAGGACAAGCGTTGATCTTTTTGTGCACGCGGCCTTATAGCGCGGTGGCACTAATGTTTCATTATGTCCCACCTTGATCTCCCACTGGGCTTGCGTCTCATTGAGGGTACAGGGTGTTTAATAGGCACAGAGCATAATATAATATAATATAATATAATAGTAAAGTAGAAGAGCTCTTTGTGTGTGGCTCGTCCGGGGAAGTACCACCACACCTTTTTCTGCCGCCAAGCAGCAACGCTGTGTTTCGGTTTGAAGAGTGTGGTTGCCGGTGTAATTACAGGCACATGAGGCTAACATCTGTATGCCTCAAGTTGATGGACGCAGGGCAGTGCGTCAACGAAAACGAAAAAATGCCTTGTTATAGGTGATGGTTGACTATGGCTAATGACGGACCATTTAACATCAAGTGGGCCAAATTACTGTCCCATCAGGAAATCAGATTAAAAAAATCTTCGTTACACAAACTTGAAATGTTGCTCTCGGTAGGGATCGATCCCACGGCCTAAACGGTCAAAGACTATTTCTGAAAATTTTACGGCCTTTAACGGTCCCGTAAAGTTTTCAGAAATAGTCTTTGTGCACCCTGTACGTCACACTGTTATAAA
Organism: Chloroclysta siterata; assembly: GCA_932294275.1. Lineage (NCBI taxonomy): Eukaryota > Metazoa > Arthropoda > Insecta > Lepidoptera > Geometridae > Chloroclysta > Chloroclysta siterata. The sequence goes on along the minus strand of OW028596.1, from coordinate 19,060,213 downwards.
GGTGTTTAGAAATTGTAATCTTGTAACAATGTTTTTATTTTTATTTTGACATTGTGTCGCTGTTTTTGTTGATTTTTATTGATTCTTAATGGATATTTAAGATATTTTAATCGAGAACTGTAGAAGTCCCATGCTGGGAATGACAAAGTTACATGTTAAGAGTAGTAGAGCTCTTTGTGTGGCTCGTCCGGGGAAGTACTACCACCACGCCTTTTTCTGCCGCCAAACAGCAACGCTGTGTTTCGGTTTGAAGGGCTTTTTTATGCAACTTGCTGATAGAACAAGCACTACGTGATCTAGACATCAGGTGGGCCATCACTCACCTGATATTAAGTGGTAACCATCACAAACAAAGCGTTGCTTCGTAAGTCACGGTAGGAACGTGCCCTACGATGCACTGCCCCGCGTCCATCAACTTGAGGCATACAGATGTTAAGCCTCATGTGCCTGTAATTACACCGGCAACCACACTCTTCAAACCGAAACACAGCGTTGCTGCTTGGCGGCTGAAAAAGGCGTGGTGGTAGTACTTCCCCGGACGAGCTACACACAAAGAGCTCACTACTCTCTTAGTTGGGTGTGGTTTGCTGGTGAAATTAAAGGAACATGAGATCTAACACCACGGCTCAGAGTTATGGCATATGGAGACATTGTAGATATGTTCCATATTTGTTTCTTAAATTTCTATTGACAGCCTTCACAGCTGTAGTAGCTCTACCTTCTGCGCCGAAGGCCGTGGGTTCGATCCCCACCGAGAACAAATATTTGTATGATGAACATAGATGTTGGTTCTCAGTCTGGGTGTTATTATATTGTATAAGTATGTAGGTATTTACAAAAAAAGTATATTGTATTATATCAGCTATCTGGCTCTCAAAATTACAAGCTTCGGCTTAGTCTGGGGCTGATAGTGCTGTGTGGAAAGTCCACCAATATTTATTTATTTATATTTATTTATGCCATCTTGTGTTCGTTAAATTGATATTTAAGTAATTGGTGTGCAATCGTTTTAATTAAATGTGTGTAAATAAATAAATAATAAATGGCCTCAGTGTAGTACCACGTAGGGCACGTCCAACTTTAATTAAAAAGACCACCGCATAGTATTAATTTACATTTGATAAACTTGTTATACATTAGTTTTTAAATCTTGTTCCTCAGTCAGGTTTTCTTAATAAGATCATTAAAATTAATTTTACCACATTAATATTAATAAATTAATTTAAAATAACCAGCCAATTAGCTTAATAATGTAATTTTTTTATTAATTTAAAAATTTAAGATATGCAATTAAGTTGTAATACGACCTATATTAAAATTGGATGTCAATAAGTTAAATTATACAATTTGATATTTATAATTATGAACCTACTTAACTATAACAATGTGCCGAGAAAAAGTGGTTTTGTGACTTCATGTAGGTAGTACACGTATAGCACGAACCCGCGACTTGGCTTGCGGTACAGTAAAATGAAGGGTTCACAAATCCCCAGGCACGGTAGACATCCCCTTCTTCTTCATACGTGTCACTAGTTTATTTCGAAAAAGTGTGGTGAAAGGATTTCAAGTACGCTTCAACGATGCTCAGAGATATCCCCTTAAATAGCCCCTTGGAAGCAATCGCTTTCAGCGGTAAGGCCGCCCATTGTACTTTATAAAGTCCTAAGTATGATGTATCTTTGTGTATAACTAATTCATTCTCTTACTCTAAACCTCCATGCTACAAAAGAGTTATCTTTCTGTCTATTTAGGCACGGTAGACTTCCGCTAGGTACCTGGATGTCTTAGACAGTTAACTTACTGTAATACTCAGGCACAGTCGATTTTAATTTATTTATCGAGTTAAAAAAACATTGCAACGCATATATTTTATTCATAAAACACCAGCAAATCCCCTCGTCCGCACAAAGACGAGTGAAAAAAACTAGTTCTATTCATCTATTGGGCTTGGCTCATTTTTAGAGCCACGCCCAGCTCCTTGTAAAAGAGCTTAGCCAGGAAACAAGGTGTTAAATCTCACATTTCTAGAAAGAACTTCTACACTCGCCCGCAAAAATAAAGGGTCACCTAGATAACTCCAAATAACTTTGAAACCACACAATCAAGCTCTTTAAATTAAAAAGTATCTGAAAGAAAATTTTATGCTGTATGCGTGTGCTGTCTTATAAATTTGATTATGTTTACCTTTTCTGTATGCCTACGCCTCACTAAACTTCAATAATATATTATATTATTACATTGTAAAAGGATCATACAAAAGAACGGTAGGAACCAAGCCGTAACTTTGTTGCCTGTTCTTCTAGGCTTTGGTCGCGTGGAACTGGCACCTAGAGTCACCTAGCTTTAAGACGTTTCAAAGTGATCCTTGTGATTTTATTGAATAAATACATTTTGACTTTGACTTTGACTTATGACGCATAATTTGAAGATTAAAAGAAAACGTAAATTGACAAACATCGTCAATTTACGATTTCTGGATTTTACACAAATAACTCGAATTGAGAGTAGTAGAGCTCTTTGTGTGTGGCTCGTCCGAGGAAGTACTACCACCACGCCTTTTACTGCCGCCAAGCAGCAACGCTGTGTTTCGGTTTCAAGAGTGTGGTCGCCGGTGTAATTACAGGCACATGAGGCTTAACATCTGTATGCCTCAAGTTTATGGACGCAGGGCAGTGCATCGTAGGGCTCGTTCCTATTGTGTGTGACTTACGAGGCAATGCTTTGTTATAGATGGTTACCACTTAACATCAGGTGACCCACCTGATGTTGCAGATGCAGCAGACAAGCAGATGACCCATCTGCTTGTTCCATCAGTAAGTTATATAAATAACACTACTTGGCGGCAGATATAGGCATGGTGGTGCTTCCCCAGACGTGATCTTCATCAAGTTTATAAACTCATAATACTGTCAGATTATTGTTATCCCAATGTGCACTATGGGAATCGAACCCCACACAAAGCCCTTAGCGGTATCACGAGCTTGTATAGTGACCACTCCCACTTGGCAACAATGGAGGACGGAAGCGACGTATACTATTTCATTTTTGATAATGTTTGTAGATTCTTACCTGGCGAATTTGAGGAGTATTCAAAAAAATTTGTACGTTTTTATACCTGCGACTTTGTAAATCCGACTGACTGCATAATTTTTTTTTTTTGCCCTAGCTGGCAGCCACCGCCACTTGATTAGGAGTGGTCACCGTCGCCCGCAGATCCAAACAGCTTCGGAGGAGTTTCATGAAATATCTTACCGACAAATACCTATCTATTAAAAGGCAAAGGTGATTTACTGATATATCAACACACAGGCCAAACTGTCAAGGCTAGAAACTTAAAATTTCACACACATATTCCTCTTATGACGTAGGCATCCACCGAGGAAGGATTTTTCAAAATTCAACCCCCAAGGGGGCTAGAGATTTTTTAATAAAGTACCTATAAAGAAAGGTTAAAGAAGTTCTAAAGTGCGCGAGCGATGCCGCGGGTTACAGTTAGTTATTATAATATAATAATGAGATCTAAGAGGATATCTACCGTGCCTGGGGATCAAAGTCGTGAAGCTGGTTCAGTTTTTTCTTTCCGTTTTTCTGTATTTGTGCACAGGGGTGAAAAAATAAGAATCTGATCAAATTCTCAGCGTACCGATAAATGACTATAATTTACCAATAATCTTCCCAGCGGGTGCCATGTATGGCACGCGTCAACTCATTAGGACCCCATGCATTTAGCTAATTATGTTATTTGTACAAATCAGATGTGTTAATTGAGCAATTTGTTTGCTATTTTAGCATTTAGGATTAAAGAGTAGTAGAGCTATTTGTGTGTGGCTCGTCGGGGAAGTAATACCACCACGCCTTTTTCTGCCGCCAAGCAGCAACGCTGTGTTTCGGTTTGAAGAGTGTGGTTGCCGGTGTAATTACAGGCACATGAGGCTTAACATCTGTATGCCTCAAGTTGATGGATGGCAAAGCATCGTAGGGCACGTTCCCATCGTGCGTGACTTACGAGGTAATACTTTGTGATTTTTGTATTTTTTTTTAATTTGATTTTATTTTTTTATTTCTTTTGTAATTTTGGTGATGGTTACCACTTAACATCAGGTGGGCCATCTGCTTGTTCCATCAGCTAGTTGTATTAAAAAAATATATATTATTTAACTCCGTATAGAGTGAAAACTAAAGTCGTTAAGCCTATTCGATAAAACTGTTAAAATAAATAAATCAAAAAGTCAGATTTCCATACATTTCGCGTACAATGCCGATCATTATTTGGAACTCTACACCTCACAATTAACGTTATCAAAAGCGATGCAGTAAATGCGAGCGCGTGCCAAAATCGGATACTCAAATTGCTACTGCTGTTTTGTTGGGGGTGAGTTTTAAATTCTTTAAATATATTATTTTAAAAAGTTGATTGAGATATATTGTCTGGAAGAGATCGCTTTTAGCGATAAGACCGCCCATTGTACCTCTAGTTTGTTAAAATATTAACTTTTATGGTGTACAATTAAAGATATGATCTATCTATCTATTGTTTTCATATGTAATTTTGGTTAAAATACCACCGAAATTACACAACACAACTCAAAATAACACTAGAAAAACAATTAAAATGAAAAAGCTATGTTGCTTCCCAAAATGCCAGAAAACGAATCCTCAAGTAATGTTTGTGCTTTTAATATGAAAAATAAACGTCAAAGTCAAAGTCAAAAGGTATTTGAAGGCATTTATTGGCACTATGGCAGAATTGTGAAATAAGCAAAAAATGCCATAAACCAAGAATTCAAGTAGCCATTCAAATCCTTGAATCCTTGAATTCATGAATCCAAGTATTCAAGCCAGTTCCACGCGACCATGCTTAAAAGAACAAGCAACTTCTGTCTTGTTTGTGTTTTTTCTTGTTAGAGTGAATAAAAAATAAAAAGTTACATAAATAAAGGTATTTGAAAGATAGCGAAGAAAAGTATTTGTAGATAGATTTGAGAAATAGAATTAGTTCAGCGAAAATATCATTTTGATCCAAACAAGAGAATTCTTACCTAAAGTTTGATTAAGTACGATAACTAATTTTCATTTATTTGCGATTTTCTTTAACATAACCTTTGTAGTTTTATACTTTGTAGTTTTTATGAATATTTTTTTCTAAGGAACCAACACTGTAAACGCCAAAAAAAAACAGCATAATTAATGAGTACTTATCTTTTTAAATTCTGTATCGATAATTAATTTAAATCATGGTTTATTTATTATTATTCTTTCTTGGTTTGCCTTTTTCTGTTTTCGGAGCGCTTTTATAGGGTTTAATAAATTGTAAATGTAAAATATATAATAATTTTCGTGCATTAATTTAGGGGGAAGCGCAGATGTCTATCGTACAGCCTGTCAAAGTCTAGTTTAGATATCTGAGGCTTCAATATAATAATGTGTATGTTATAAATTACATTTAAATGTCATTTTATCAGCGAACAATAAATAATAAATAAGTAACAGATAGCTGATATACTTATATACTTTTTTTGTAAATATATACTTATAATATTATACAAGGTGTTCCATAAGTTGTGTATATAAACTTCAGGGGGCTAAAGTACCCATCAATATGAACAACTTTTTCTAAGGAACCAACACTGTGAACGCGAAAAAAAAAACAGCTGTTTCATACATTTTAGCATGGTAGGTATTGAACTTTTGTATGAAACAGCTGTTTTTTTTTTCGCGTTCACAGTGTTGTTTCCTTAGAAAAAGTTGTTCATATTGATGGGTACTTTAGCCCCCTGAAGTTTATATACACAACTTATGGAACACCTTGTATAACATCCAGACAGAGAACAAACATCTATGTTCATCACACAAATGTTTGTTCTCGGTGGGGATCGAACCCACGGCCTACGGTACAGAAGGCAGAGCTACTACCAACTGAGCTGTGAAGGCTGTCAATGTTGTAGTACTCAATAAATTTCATTACATTTAAAAAAAAGGCCATACCAAGAGTGCCCTAAGAGTAGTTCAAAGAGTTTTAAGTGCGTATAGTGCAGATAGGTAGTCCTCCAGCGTCCCACCCGTCAGATCGGAATCCTTTGGTCTCGCCGCCTCTCGTTTTTCAGCACAAAAATAACTTTTACTCCACGTCGGGATGCTATGTCGCTTTTTGTGCTGTGCGGAATGTGCCATTGTTGGGACATCCAAGATGACGCGATTTACTTTTTGGCAAGTACTTGTCACTTATACCACAACATGTTTGTATTACCAGTATCTAAGGGTAGTAGAGCTCTGTGTGTTGCTCGTCCGGGGAAGTAGGTACCACCAAGGCAAAATAAGTAGTGTTGCTGTGTTTCGGTTTGAAGAGTGTGGTTTCCGGTGTAATTACAGGCACATGAGGCTTAACATCTGTATGTGGTAATCATCAAAGCATTGCCTCGCAAGTCACACACGATAGGAACATGCCCCACGATGCACTGCCCTGCGTCCATCAACTTGAGGCATACAAATGCTAAGCTTCATGTGCCTGAAATTTTACCCACACCTTTCAAACCAACACAGCAAAGCTGCTTGGCGGCAGAAATAGGTATAGTAGTCGAGCTCTTCACAAAGAGCTCTACTAAAGAGATCTCTGTCTGGTAGAGACCGCTGTTTAGCGATAAGACCGCCCATTGTACTTAGTAGTTTTAACCTCTCACATAAACGTAAATCCCCGCGAGACACAATACATTTTCTATTTGTCTGGAATCTTAGCATTCAAGAGGTTAAGAGCTGATTTCACCATCCTGTGTTATATTAACAAAGGATTAAAGGGCCGTTAAATATGTCAAAATGTACGCGTTCGACATCTTAGGTTAGATTTAACAGCCTGTTAATCCTTGATTAGTAACTAACAAAGCATGCTAAAAGCAGCTCTAAGTTAGTTTTTTTGTTATATCCAAAATTTGTGTGCAATAATTTTTTTTTGTACTACTAGTTTTTGGAACAAGCAGAATTTTCTATATATTTTCTATCTTCTATTCCGTTAGAACTACTACTACTTTTAGAAGATATCTCGATTGGAACACCAGGATTTCTTTGATAAAACCTTATTCAAAATAAAACATTTTCTTTACAAAACATTTGCCGAGTTTCCACAAAACAATAGTACAACCACTCACCAGATGTCCGTCAAAAAAATGTTCATTCTTTTAAAATTCTTTTGTAACTTTTGCCATTATACGGGACCCCAACAAAGGCCTGTTTTATTATTTTTTAAAAGGGTTCCGTGGGCGTTCTCTTCCGTTTTCATTCATCCAGTTTTGGGGTTCATTTGATTCTTGTTTTTTATTGTAAATATGACACTTTAGCGAATGGTATTTTTTGTCAAAACACTACTTTTTAAATTTGTTAAAGGTGTTCCTTGCCTTTGAAGAGCCTTGAAAATGAATTTAAGGTGGCTAGTGCTGCCAGACTAGCCATAATGTGTGTATTAAATTAAATTACACATGAAAATGTCGTTGAAATATAGAACACAGAGATTATACATAATATACAGTGTTCGCTTTTATGTTTTTTTTTTTACAATTAGCTGATGGAACAAGCAAATGACCCATCTGAGGTGAGGTGGTAACCATATATAGGTATAGTAAGTCACGCACGTTAGGAACGCGGCCTACGATGCACAGCCTTGCGTCCATCAACTTGAGGCATACAGATGTTGAGCCTCATGTGCCTGTAATTACACCGGCAACCACACTCTTCAAACCGAAACAGCAACGCTGCTTGGCGGCAGAAAAAGGCGCGGTGGTAATACTTCCCCGGACTACAGTACTCTTGTAGTAAGTGTCATTTTTCTATAGCTTGATCTGTGTGGGTATTATAGATGTTATTTTTAAATAAAAACATCTATACCTTTCTTCTTCTCACTACTTTATGGATGATATGAAAAGACATTGTACAAACAATTGTACAGATCTAAAATGCCATCCCAGGCGTACAGCGTTCAGATACATTGGAAAGGGCTACTTTGTTTCTGACGTACCTACAATGAGTCGTCTAGTTTCAAATGCGTGCAATCTGTGCTTTTGGTCCAAAATGACTTCTTGATATGGCAGCACAGATAATCAGTCTTATAAACATTCAGGCATAATAAATTTCAGGCATTTTGGGGCTTAAGGCATTTTGACTTTCAGATGATATGGTATGTTGCTATTTTAACATAAAGTCGTAAGTGCAGGTCGGTAATTTGACTTAAAGACCTATGTCCCCGGACGGATAATTTTGAATAAAGCCGTCTTAATTTTCATTTAAAACGGGATATTTACCATGATTTGTGAGTTTGATCCCGATATTTCGGCACAGTTGCATGCGCCATGATCACGGGTCGAACTAAAGTCAAAACGAGCAAGAGACAATTGTTATTGGCAGACAAAATGGTCTACCCTCTTTCGCACTATTTTATTGCAAACGACACTACTACTGGTTTCATTCTCACTTTCTACTCGATTTCGTTTCCGACACACAACACTGACGGTATCCGGACGTGTCATTGGTACTACATTTTTTTTTATCATAGGTTGGGATCAAATCCGGCGATCTGTAATACTTTAAATTCAAACGCGGCAATCTTTTTTTTAATTTACCAACATTTTTACAAAAGTCAGATTGCCGGTTTTGAAACTAGTCGACTAAAATCATGCTATTAATTATTAGGTTATATACTTACTCATAAAATCAAAATAGATAAACCGTTTTCGCTGTTTTATTGTTTCAAATTAAGGAATACTTTTTAAAATGTAATTGTTTAATATAATTTAAGCCTTATCTGTTCGGCGGAGGGCATGCCATAACCAGGAGTTGGAATAGGTAGAACTTTTAATTACCGAATGGATATGCCTTTTAAACCCAGAATTGGGTATTAAAAAAATTGATTTCTAAAACTTATGGGTTTTTTTATATACAACTAGCTGATGGAACAAGCAGATGGCCCACCTGATGTTAAGATTGATATTATTGTCTTCTAAAACTCTTTTTCCTATGTTAAACACAAACTAAGTAGCACACGTTACACGTACAGCAGGGCTAGTTTAAAACATTCGGAAAGGTTTTCAATCGGTAACGTCAGTTTTTATCACATTTGATTTTGAACCCGAATCGTTTCCGACACGGGAATTAAAAAAGGCATATCCATATTTAGATTTCGTAGAAGCGTATTTGACGTCATTTGGTACTTAAAAACTCTACCTATTCCGACCCCTGGCACAGGGTTATCTTTCACTGATCACTTTGAAACGTCTTAAAGCTAGGTGACTCTAGGTGCCAGTTCCACGCGACCAAAGCCTAGAAGAACAGCCAACAAACTTACGGCTTGGTTCCTACCGTTCTTTTGTATGATCCGTTCTTAGAACAACAAAATAATAATAATAAATTTAGTTTCACCTGGTATTAACAGTGAAGGATTAATTGATCGAGTGAGCGAAGCGAATGAAGATTCTAGTTTCAACTTGGGCGATTTGGCATTTTATGTATGTATGTATGTATGTATGTATGTATGTTTGTCTGGCCATAACTTTCGAACCGTTGATCCGATCTGCATGAAATTTGATAAGACGACAGCTTGTACTTGAGAAATTTACTGGTAAGTATATAAATAAAATCGGATGAAGGGTTTTTAAGATATGGGGTTTTTTAAGGGGGCAAAAATAAAAAAAGTGACTTAAAAAAATCAAGTTACATGTCATACGAAAGGGCTTTGTTTGGACATTCCAAAACAATTTTTACTTTTTTTCTGGGACGCTCGGTTTTTGAGATACAACAAAAAAGTTAAATTAAGATAACCAGCGACCCAAGAGCTCCCATCTCTAAGAGTTTCGTTGGCATCAAGGTTTTTCTACTGGTCGGCCAGTTACTTTGATTTTTCTTATTTTTTTTTCTTGAAATAAATTAAGGAGGTACTCAGTTCTCATAAAATGGTGTCAACGACCAGGTCTGATGATGGAGCCAAGGTCTGTTCAACGTAACTCTTCAATAAATAGGACAATAGAGTTGAAACTTGGTTACCGTACCAAGTTAGTAGGCGGTAGTCAGAAAAAAGTCCAAACATAATGTTTGGACTTGCCTTTGACTACCACCTACTCAAAGTTTTGGTGCGTTCGTCGGGTCGCATCACGAGATCTCAGTTCGGGGCGAACTACTAGTAATAATATAATATAATATACATACTCTCTACTACTCGCTTTTCGCTCTTGTATTAAAAAAAAGATTCCAGTGAATTTATTTAATAATTGCCTTCAAAGAACCGCCAACAAAGACATTTTCAAAGAATTTAGAGACTTAAAAGATTTCATTTTACCGTGCTTAGAGATTACAGTGCGTTTAATTTCATATGTTTTGGTAATTCAGTAGTTTATTCAACCCAGAAGTTCTATTTAATTTTATCAGAAATGCTGTCTAATTTTAGTGTCTTAATAGGTATATCGTTGTATAAGGGGTTAAAGGTAGTATTTCCTCAACAGGGAAAATATTGAATCCAGAGCGAAAAAGTTTTGCGAGGGATCCTAATATGTTATTTTATCTGCTTTTCAGCATTTCTGAGTCAATGAGAAGAACAGAAGATAGTCTGTCTTAAGGCAAAGTACATAATACATTTAAGTAAAAGTTCTTTAAAACTTTGTCACATTATTAGTTGGATTTCTGAAATAATAACACAAAACCAATTTTACTCTTTTTATTCGACAAAAGAAATTAATTCATTTTTTTTATTTCCGTTTCCTTATAATACAATGTAATTAAAGTAATTTAAACTATCTAACTATATTTTTATGTATATTTTATTCCTCTATATTTTACAAAAAATATTTACAAATTTTTAATTTTCTTCCCGTAAAGACCCATACAATATAAATACAATAATGAAACAGATTTTTTTTTTAACTATAGACAATTTGAACAAAGTATGATTCATAAAAAAATAAGATAAAACAATTTGGGTGACAGATATTAAAAAAATTGCAGTAGGATTTATATAAAAAAACAAATTAAAAATGTTTGACATTAAAAACACATAATTAAGCACGTAATTAAAATAAATACCTATTTTTTCATTTCAAAATAAATTGTTCTACAAAAATAAGAAATATTTTATCACAAGACTGTTTTGTGTTCGCATTAATTTAACGTTAAATAATCTAAATAAATAAAAATATTAATTAAAGCTTATCTTACGGATACAATTTTTAAATAACAATAGCTACCAATTTTGGCAAAAAATACCATTTTATCCGACGGCAAAAAAGAAACGAGGTAAGTTTTTAATTTCAGTTTTTGAAATCAAATTAGGTAAGGACGGTAAATTATAGGTACTGAAAAATACAACATAGTTATAATTAACAAAAAATATAATACCTTTGAATTTACAATATTCTTAAAGGTAGTAGTTTAAAATTTTCAAATTTTTAAAGGTAGTTCGAAATGTGTATCTGGTCTTCAACTTGATCTTTGCGAGGTTTACCAAGTGTCACGTGACCGACCACCAATCAGAAGTGAAGATTCATTTGCGTTCTTTCTTCTGATTGGTCATTGCACGAGTTGACGTAAGCAAATGTTATAGATTAAACAACTGATTATAACGCGATTTTCTGTTTATATTAAGCTTAGAATTACTTTTTTATATTTATTAGGATTTATTTTAAATTATATAAAACAGTGTTTTAATCAATTGAATTATCTATTTATTTATATGGTTATTGATGAAAGAGGTTGGATCAAAGATTCTTTTTTAAATTTGCGGGTAGTTTACAAAAAATAACTCACAGTTCTTTTAGATTATTCGATAGTTTCATTCAAAAGGTAAGATTAAAAAGATTTTGAAATTTAAATGTGTTTTATCTTTAAATAAAATTCTTTGATCCATTTCATTTCCCTAAGTTTCTTACAATTAATAATTTACACTAACCGTTATGAACAATATTTAAGCCTATTTATTATTAATTAATTATAAAAATGTACATTTTTTATAATTATCTATTAAATATTTCCTTATTATTATAGTTGGTTGTGCCGATAGACGTAAAACGTCTTTACGAAGAGGACGCCATCTTGTGTTCGTCCGCCATTTTGTCATGGTTTATTATAATACACTCACTTTTAAATCGTTTTCCTTGGTTGTTACACTGCTGGCCATACCCTGTGAAAGAAAAATAAGTTATAAATATAAAATAATAATAAAAATTGATATCTAAAGCTATTAATAAAAAAAAAATTCAATAAATTCTTTATTATGAAACTTTATGAAACTATACACGGCTCTTAATAATTTTAGGTCGTTTATCATCAGCCTAAGGAAGTCTACTACTGAAAATAGGATTTTCAGGTCTAAACAAGACTTGAAACAGATTCTAAATAATTTTTCCAGTCTTAAGATGTGGTAATGCTCAATATTTGAGGGGTGTTATAAAAGTGGGCGGTAGACCAAATTAGTTTGGGTGCTGTCCCTGATTAATTTTTCACCTAGATTAGATTGAGTAGCCTTGCCCAGTATCTACGAGTATATCAGAGGTTCTCAAACTAATTTGGTCTACCGCCCACATTGAGAATCAATTATTTTCTAGCGCCCCCTCAAATATTTGGCATCAACACATCTTAAGACGACACATTATTTAGAATCTGTTACAAGTCTTGTTACATCTTAATTCAACTTTTTAATATTTTTGTCGATATAAAATCCCTGAACGTAGTTATTTAAAAACACAAAAAACCAACTGACACATTATAAAGTTCCAGCAAAAACATTATTCTAAACTAGTTTTCCTATTAAAAAATTTGGTCAAATCCGATTTCCTCTGGGCCTTTACCGCCCCCTCTCTTGCGCCCACAAGGGGGCATTGTTACCCACTTTGAGAAAGACTGACCTTTCATGCTTTCAATATAGCTAACACAATAAAGAATTGATCATAGAATGACCTTAGGATTTACTACTACTAGAATTACTACTAGGCTTTCTCATCCATCGACTTCCTGCGACCTTCTTCTTACTAACAATGTAATTCATCGGAGCCTTTGTTTACCAGATACCTATTTTTTTGTACAACTATCTGTTGGAACAAACGGCTGGCCCACCTGATGTTAAGTGATAACTATCACCTATAACAAAGCATTGCTTCGTAAATTACGATAGGAACGTGCCCTTCGATGTACTGCCTTGCACTCAACAGATGTTAAGCCTCATGTGCCTGTAATTTCCCCACCACACTCTTCGAGGCGAAACTCAGCAACTTGCAACGCCTTTTTCTGCCGCCAAGCAGCGTTGCTGTGTTTCGGTTTGAAGAGTGTAGTTACCGGGGTAATTACAGGCACATGAGGCTTAACATCTGTATGCCTCAAGTTGATGGACGCAGGGCAGTGCATCGTAGGACACGTTCTTATCGTGCGTGACTTATGAGGTTACCACTTAACATCAGGTGGGCCATCTGTTTGTTCCATCAGCCAGTGGTAAAAAAAAACTGCTTGGGGTCAGAAGAAGGCACTTACGTGAGTAGTCCAGGGTTCGCGTCCGTCTGGTACCACGAGTACTGCGGCACGTACGGGGGGTGCGGCTGTGGCGCCCCCTGGTGGTGTAGGGGGTGAGAATGCGCCCCCTTCATATCCCACGGCCCTGGCGCACCCTGCGACAAAAAACATAGTTATTTGTTAGTCATTTTAGTTAGTTAGTCATTTGTTGTCAAATAAATTTATAATCTATTCATATATTCTAGTTAATTCATTTTAAAGTGTTTACTAACACTTACTACTACTACATAGTGCTCGAAAGGAGTGAAAGGAGTCCTTAAAATCCTTTCACCACACTGTTTCGAAAGAACTAGTGACACGACAAGAAAAATACTATTGATATCGGTATGACTTATACTCATATTGTTTATTGCAATTATTACGTTAGTTGAGCTATCTTTAGATCGTTTGCAAGGGTCTGCAGATTGCTCAACTGTTTTATACTCACCTAATTAAACCTACTAAAATTTCTGTGTATAAAAAGTGTAACAGCTCGAGTCAGTGCCAACATCGACACAAACCTTATTAGATTTCACGATGTTGTAAAATAAATACTGTAATTTTTGATATTATTATTAATTTTGTTAAATAAATAAATAATAAAAAAATATTTTGTACTTTTTGTAAATACTGGTATTCATTGTAATTTTAAATGTTAAAATAATAATTACGTGGTAAAATATAATGTCACAAGTGAGGGGGTCATTATGATAAGTATCTTCTTATAACTATGTCGTTCAACTATGTTTGTAAATGATTAGCTTTCACAAAACTACTATTGGGGTTGATTTTTAGTGCATCTCTTCATTATAAAAAAAGCTATCCTCTAAATTCTAGGATTTGGACTGATTTGGTGTTTGTCAGTCAGTCAGTAACGATAGAACTTTATCTATTTCGATATATGATTTTGAATTATTTTAATTATTATTTTTTTTATTTTTAAAATATTTATTTTCAGGGCAGGCAACGTAACAACGTCCCTGTTGTTGGTGCGAGACGGTAACCGCCATCAGGTAAGCTGTAAACCTGTAAGTCAGTCTCTAACCAAAAAAAATATTGTAGCGACTTTGAAACCTTATTTATTTGAATTGAAAACTTATTCGCCCGCGTCCGACACGCGCTTGGCTTGTTTATTTTAACTAAAAACATTAACCTTTCACTATTTATTTAAACTAATACATTAAAATGTATGCCACATGTTGCGTGCGCTAGAATTATAAATGGTTCAGCCATTACTCCGATAGAGGGCGGGGCGGCGCGCCTAGCATCACTTTGATTAAATGAAGTTTTTAACACGTATGTTAAAGGTATTTTAATAAATACATGTGTTTTCTAGGCAATATTTTACAAAAATTTAACTTATACTTGAAAGTTTGCAGGAAGAAACCTCTATTTATCGTTCGCCTGATAAGTAATTAATGAATAAATAATTAATATTGGTGGACTTTCCACACATTTAATTATCTTATACCTATAGCACTATTCAGCCCCAAACTAAGCAAAGCTTATAAATATGGGAACAAGATAGCTGATATACTTTCATTCATTTTTATTTGAGATGATTTAATAGGCATACGACATTTTTGAGAATAACATTTAATAGACAATCCGCTTGTTTTGAATCATTAATTGTTTATTTGCTTCAATGGTGTAGGTACATAAAAATCATAATATTAATAAAATATGTGACACGCATTCCCCATAGCTGGGATGCAAATTGATATCAGTCAAATTGTTTTTTAATTTAATTAAATTTTTCATTCAGCGCATAAATACAGCCAGGGTCTTAGATACGCATTCGATTTGGATCAGTTGAACTATCTTTAGATCGGTTGCACGTTTTTGTGATGAAAGATGATAAAAACTAAAGTTTTTCGGAGGCTTGGGTTAGCGAATCTCTTGTTAAAGGTTAGGTTTATTCCATTTCCCTCGCTGATGCTCGGGATTCTATTAAAGAATCGGTAATATGTATTAAAAAAAACCTCACAGAAAAAACCACCGCGTTGCATCAAGTAGCTCTTCTCGTTTACCAGCTAAGGCATAAAAAACCCTTTCACCACACTGGTCCTTACCTTGAACATCCACGGCATTGGTCGTCGCTCCGAAGGGTCGTTGTCCTCAGCTGGTCCGAAATAACCCTCCTATGAGAAAAGAGATGCTTTCCTCATCAGTCTTTCAAAGAATTACCAAAAGCAATCTATCTAACATTAAACAGGTTTCGATACCTAGGCACGGTAGATATCCCCTCAGATCTCCCAGTACAAAGTACTCAAGGTTCATTGAGGATGTCTGCAGAGGGTAGTCTGAGGTTACAATTTGGCACATGCACATACCCACGTTTTGAAATAGTTGGTATTCCATACGTGACAAGCCCATCGCCGCTGCTCGAATACTAACTGGTTTCCTCACGATGTTTTCCTTCACCATTTGAGAAAACACTGCGCATCTAACGTTATTTTTTTTATAATATCCCAAAGTGACACTGTGAGGGATTTGAACCCACTTGCCTGTTGCCTGTTTAAACTACGGGTTTCCTCACGATGTTTTCCTTCACCACTTGAGAGTAGTTACAACACTGATCAATTTAACGATCAGCACCCAGATTACGTATTCCACAACAAGATTAAGTTATGTAATGGTTCCCATTGCTATCATACGCCTTTTTAGAAGATTTAAGATTGTTTATTGATAGTTTTGACTCTAGTTAACCCATACTTATAAACGCTACTCAAATTTAAACATTGCTTAAAACGTATCACTACTTGACCATCTGTAAGAGCTTGAATTCTTAAACTTGTGTTTAAGCATTGTTTAAATGTTGTCTCCACTCAAGTTAACCCATACTTATAAACGCTACTTAAATTTAAACATTGCTTAAAACTAACTCCGTCAATGTTTAACCAATCTTCGATAAGAGATCGCAGTGCAGCACTATTTACATTTTGCCAGGTTTATAAGTAAGGCTGTAAAGGTTAAGTAATACTTACGTATCCAACTCGTGGATCCCAGGACTGCTGATGCGGCGGCTTCACGTCACACGAGCTCCCATCAGGAGACCTGCCAGCTGACGGCTGTAACAAGAGGGAACCTGTCAAACTGATGTCAAAGTCATGTCAGCCTGTCAAAACTTCGATGTAATGATGGCCGAAGACTGGTAGAAGCGTTGGTCTTCTTGAGAGTAGTAGAGCTCTGTGTGTGGCTCGTCTTGGAAGTACTACCCCCATGCCTGTTTCTGCCGTGAGTGGTGCTGTGTTTCGGTTTGAAGGGCACAGCACCCTGTCAGCTCAGAAGACCTAAGGTTGTCCGCAGAAGTACTACCACCATGTCTATTTCTGCCTTCAACTTGCTGATGGGACAAGCAGATGGCCCACCTGATCTTAAATGGAAACCATTACCTATAACAAAGCATTGCATCGTTAGTCACGCTCGATAGGAACGTGCCCTACAACGTACTACCTTGTGTTAATTAACTTGAGGCATTTCACTCGCAGCCGTACTCTTCAAACCGAAACACAGCAACGCTGCTTGGCGGTAGAAAAAGGTATGATTTCAGTATAATATGCATAGCACCTATATCATCTTGACAGCTTAGTTGACTTTAAGTTTGTCCGGAGAGTACTTTTACTATGCCTATTACCACCAAGCAGGTCTGAAGGGCACAGCACCTGTACCATCCTGGCGAGACAGATAGGTCTACCAAATTCTTCTAACATTCTGTACTTTTAGGACTTCTATCTTATTGCGTATTTCTTACATATCCAACCTTAACATCCCATGGCTGCTGGGGGGGCTGCTTCACGTCCCACGGGGTGCCTGTGGGGGACAGCCCCGGAGACAGCTCTGACACGGGGGTTGAGCTGGGCGTGGGGGAATGCGCCTGCGCCGGTCCCCCGCCTTGGTACGCTGAGGGGGAGTGCTGGGAGCCGCTGGAACTGCCTCCGCCACCTGGAGACAAAAGGAGGATTTTATATGATGTTGGAAAAAAAGATTTCTACTAGAAAACTAACTGGTTGTCTAGTCTACGCCTCTTTTAGTTCGATTGGCACCACACTGTAGCTTCAGAAACAGCTGCGCGACTTTGATCCTTAAGTACAGTAGAGTTCCTGACAAGAGGGTGAATCTGGGTTTTACAAAATAAGATGGTTGGTGTATATTTTCGAATCTCTAGATCCTGATTATTAGACTACAAACAGTAATACCGAATTACTGGAATCTTGTGACTTGAAACAGTTAAAACTTGGGACTTTGACTCACCATGTAAAAGTTGGTTGTTGGAGGGCGGACTGCCGGGCGGGAGACCGAGGCTGGGCGGTGGAGCGCCCACCTGGGCGGCCTTCATCATCTTTTTGTATTTGCTCCGCCGATTTTGGAACCAGATCTTCACCTGCGGAAGAAATAAGTCGTAAGTAAGGGGATTCCAAATGCTGTAAAGAAAGAACCGGAAGACGAAGCGTGGGACTCCTACCCCATCGGGTAGGAGGACCATCGGGCCATCAATGACTGTCTATTATTTATTTATTTAATTATTTATTGCACCAAACAAAGTTTGTACAACAGGAGAGCTTAATGCTAGACAACATTTTCTACCAGCCAACCTTGACAGGTGAAAAACAATCACAAGACACAATTTCATAGGAGTGGATTTTGAAAATTAAAACTTATAAAAAAACAATGAACGTATCAGAATTTTCTTACATGTTATACTATTAATGAAATGTTACGCAATATTGAAATTGGAAAGTAAATGGTTATGTTTTTTTTTTACTAAAGTAAAAACAAAAAAAAATATCTCAGATGTAAATGCCACTAGCGGTCACCCATCCAAATAGTGACCGCGCAGAACTTTGCTTGGTAATCCATCGGTAAAGTATGACCAAAGGATTTAAGAATGTCAAAATGAATTGAGAAAGGTAGTGTATAGAAAATAATATCGTGCAACGTAATTACACCATTTTTATGACACGAAAACACAAACATGAAATTCCGCGGCTTAAATATCAAGTGGAAGTACTTTCTTTAGAATATGTTATTTATAACGAGAACATTCAACAAAATATTCACGAAAATGTATTCGTGCCCAAATTCAGCGAACATACACGGATGTATGTATGTATGTATGTATAGGGTAGCGTGAGTAGGCGGGGCTAAGGGTGCGAACTACCGTTAGTCTGCCGTTACGCGATAGTGATGGGACTTGTCGATGATTTTATATCGATAAAAAATATTTTTTTATTGTCAAACTTATATTTTATCCGATTCATAGTATTAATCTACACTCATCAGTCGTTAGTTTGATTTACAATCGGTTTTATAACGTTTGGAATATCATAACAATATAGGTTTTTATTTTAATAGAGACAAGGACTTTGATATCAAGAAATATTTGCAATAGAAATAAAAAATATATTGTTGTAAATTAAAATAAGATAAAGGAAGCATTAATTAATATTCAATTTAATCATATCAAACGAGGTGAATTTATTAATATGAATTAATAACTCATAAAATATTATTTACAATCCACCCACATAACCACGACACAAATACCTAGTTCAATGCATAATTTAATTTTATTAATCTCACTCTTCCAAGCAAAATAAAACGCGAATAAAAACAAGAGTTTTAACCGACCGCGTGTCACAAGACCGGTTATGCATTGATTACTCGAATTCGCTATAAATTGATCACTTATCAGTAATGTTACTTGTCATGCGAGTATTAAGCGTAGAGTTATAATAATATATGAGGTTATCATTGCCTCTTTACATGTGTTATTTCCCCCTCCCTTATTTTATCTAAAAATAATTAATAATATATATTAAAGTATGCTTTATTCTGCTAAAATGTAGCTTGATGCAACGTTCAAGCATTCACACTTATTTGAATTTAGTATAAATAGAGCTCGTTGTGTGTATCTCGTCCGGGGAAGTACTACCACTGGACGCATGATAGGGCACGTTCGTTAGGTGATGGTTACCACTACATCAAATATAAAAAAACTTCAAAAAAAAAATCTGGAGCCACAATAATAAAAAATACGCATGATTTGTTTTGGGTAGCAGTTCATACTTAAACTAAGGGGATGGTTATAAATTATGACTCCGCGAATGCCAGTTATTTATTAGCATGTGTAATAATAACTTTGACGTTCAACTGAAGCAATTAATTTGTTACATAAAATATGCTGTAAAATAATGTGATGTTTGTTCAATTAACGCAATGAGTTATTCGACAAAATTCATATAAAATCGACAATTTAGTTTGAACAAGTTTGGTAATGTTACAAAAACCCAATATTCATGTTTATATACCTATAAATAATAACCTATATTCCTGGATTATAATTACTAGGACCTTTTATTTAACTGCTAGAATGCCGAGGTACTGAATAAAACTTTATGAAATAAATTTTCTACATTTTTAAATTTTTGTGGACATTCCATTAACACTATCTAGCCCCAAGCTAAGCAAAAAGAGAGATAGAGAGGGTCACGGTAGACAAGACTAGCTTATCTAATTAATCGATATTGTTAACGCTAATCTATCGATAACCCGTCCCAACCCTAAACCACCTTCGCCCCACGATTAGCCAGGTCACCGTGCGCGACATAGCTTAACCTACGCTCACCCACCCCAAATTGAACTCTATTATAAGGGTGTAAGGTTCAATGTGGCTGTAATAGCCCATTGCCATTCAATTCTATTCACTTTGACGAGTAGGTTATTGAAATATTGGTGTGGAATGGTGTTCGTTTCGATTGGTACTAGTTGGGTGATTGGTTTTGTTATTTTCACGTACTTTTTGTGAATAGAGCCATCTATTGGTGGGAAAGTAGGTTAGAAAAGTGACAGTTGCATTTTATTTGCTTTGGCGGTAAAGGTTCGTAGAGTGATCAATTGAGATACTTTTTTATTGTTTTTACTTGATTATTGTATCAAAAGATTTTATAATTATTTGAATTGATTTAATCGATTTTTTATTTGTTTCCATATATGTATATAAATCTACCTTCCAAATATATATAATTTTTTTAACTTACTTTTTTTTAAACCTGTATGTAACAAATTATCAATAAATCAATGGAAAAAAAACAACATTTCATATAAACATTTAGAATTGGTACATAATACCCACTTATGCATGTACATTTCAGTTAATAAATATTTTCGACATAAACATCAAAGTGT
This sequence comes from Chloroclysta siterata, assembly GCA_932294275.1. Classification (NCBI taxonomy): domain Eukaryota; kingdom Metazoa; phylum Arthropoda; class Insecta; order Lepidoptera; family Geometridae; genus Chloroclysta; species Chloroclysta siterata. The sequence goes on along the minus strand of OW028596.1, from coordinate 19,039,519 downwards.
TCAAAAAGTAAAATGGCCGCCATATGCCCGACCACAAAGGTACCTCAGTTTTTTTAATTCAGTCAGTCACGCACCTTTCTCTGCGGTATTTGCTTGATAAATACAGATGTTGACAAAATGGCAGATGGTCATATAACAGACAAAATGGCCGACAATTTCTGGCAAATCAGTTGTTTTACTTTTTTTTGCAAAAACCCTGAAAAAACATAACTTTTGCTGAACTAATAAACTAAAACGTCACTTGTGTGTTTATTTTTGGTTTTGTTGATTTTTTCAAAAATCGCTAAATCAATTCTATCGTATTTATGTACCAACGTAGGTACCTACATGTCTACACCTTTTTTTTATACAATTAAGTAGCTGATAGAGCAAGCAGATGGCCCACCTGATGTTAAGTGGTAACCATCACCTATAACAAAGCATTGCCTCGTAAGTCACGCACGACAGGAACGTGCCCTACGATGCACTGCCCTGCGTCCATCAACTTGAGGCATATAGATGTTAAGCCTCATGTGCCTGTAATTACACCGGCTACCACACTCTTCAAACCGAAACACAGCGTTGCTGCTTGGCGGCAGAAAAAGGTGTGGTGGTAGTACTTCCCCGGACGAGCCACACACAAAGAGCTCTACTACTCTTACAACTTAAACTACCTTGACTGAGGAAAAAGTCTTGAAGCTGTGACTTCAAGTGACTTTGCCACACTCTAATACCTACAATACACTGTATTTTAAGAGATCACTTCTTTTGTTTCATATAAAATACGATTGTCGCAATAAAAAAATCAAATCGACCGATTCCCACAGAAATATTTCGTCAGCGGACGGTGGCATGCAACAGCGAGCATGCGACGGACCGTCGGCAAACTCAAAGAGATATCGTACATAAGCCGCATAGCACCAAGAAACTTGGTGCCCTCGACAACTATTCCGTCACTACGGGGACCTGTTTATGCGAGAGTGTTCTATGAAACTGCCATAGTTTTTTTTTAAAAGTGGCATTTTTGCTTGCAATTGTATTGAAATAAGAGACGAAATGGGAAAGGACGTTTACTTTTTGCTGTGGAATTTTTGCATGTTGGTTTGATCGATATTATGCAAGATGTTTTTGATAACATTAGATATTATTGTATATTAAATTAATGGATACAGTGAGTTTTCCATGCAGAAGGCAGAGTTTGACAGTTGCATGAAATATTAGTTAGATTTATTTAAACCGCTAACCACAATGAAAGTTTTAGAATAACAGGTCCGAAAAGACCATGAAAAAAATCATTTTAAACATTCGGACACGGCAATTATTGCTTGTTTTATTATTTATTTAACACTTTATTGCACAAAAATAAAAACAATTGTGTACAAAAGGTGGGCTTAATGCTATGAGCATTTTCTACCGGCCAACCTTAAAGGTTGTTGGCGTTAATGATGTTGGCGTGCTTTTTTAAAGTTTCCAATCAAATATTGTTTTAGGTTAATCGACAATTTTCAAAAATGTCTTATCAAAAGGTCTATGAAATTTGGAGACACCTTTCTTAATTAGAATTTACATTCAGACATTTATTTACATTTAGAAATTACTTTTGCTGTCACATAAATTCTGTTTTCAGCGATGTCAACATGATGCCTCTGAAAACCAGCGCTGTAATAGCTATATGTAGCAAATGCAGAGTTGGTCACCTTTTTTGTCGTCACAATACTATGTATGTTGCCTGTTCTGTAATAATTTTAAGTTTTGACGGAAAATAAACTTTTCTAGTCTATTCTAAAATGTATTCGTGATTGAGGTCCTGCTGGCCACTATAATTAACAGCAACAAATATGGATCGAATAACGGACATTTTAGAGAAAGGCCAACGAGCATGTATGACAAATGTTATGAGAGTGAATGAAGCGAAAGAGGTATGTCAGGATCGTAGCAAGTGGAAATCCGTGGTCTCTGCCTATTCCTATGGGAAACAGGCGTGATTTTATCTATATATGTATGTTTGTAAAAAATTTAGAATCAGATATGTAATAGAATCAGAATATTTATAATCAGTGCTACTTTTTCGCTTAGACCTTAAATAAAATGGTAATCTTATCCAATAAAATCACCACATCACAATCTGTCACTCATAACCTTATCTTAAATCACATTCAACTCCTAAAAGTATAAATCATAGCAACAACTCAATTTGGCAAGAAATATTAAATATTTAATTAATAAATACACATTAATATTAATGCATTGCTCGGTATTGCATGCAGCTGTTCTTTTGGTTTAAAAAAAGACAGTAGCTCTACTGCATACTTCGCAAAGAAGCCAGTTTTTTGATGATGACGGGCGTGGTATAGCGGTGGTAGAAGTTTTTAAACTAAAGAGGTACACGCTGTTTAGGTTGTCTGGAAGAGAACGCTGTTAGCGATTGGACCGCCCGTTATGCCTCTAGTTTATGAGTTTTTATTTATTTCTAATTATGGTATACAATATTAAGAGTAGTAGAGCTCTTTGTGAAGGGTTCGTCCGGGTCCGGGTACTACAGTACTACCACCATGACTTTTTCTGCCGCCAAGCAGCAACGCTGTGTTTCGGTTTGAAGAGTGTGTGGTTGGCGGATTGACACAGGGTGGTGCATCGTAGGGCACGTTCCTATCGTGCGTGACTTACGAGGCAATGCTTTGTTATAGGTGATGGTTACCACTTAAAATCAGGTGGGCCATCTGCTTGTTCCATCAACTAATTGTATTAAAAAAAAACATATTTGAACAGAAAAACTCATTGGATCGGCATACAGATGTTAAGCCTCATGTGCCTGTAACTACACCGGCAACCACACTCTTCAAACCGTAACACAGCGTTGCTGCTTGGCGGCAGAAAAAGGCGTGGTGGTAGTACTTCCCCGGACGAGCCACACACAAAGAGCTCTACTACTCTTAAAAATATGTATGTGCACAATGCCAGTACTCTCAAACTGGTGGAGGAAAACATCGTGAGGAAACCGGCATGTCGTAGAACCTTAAAAGTTCTATAACAGTCAAGTGCTCGAAAGGAGCCTCTTGAGGCGCACTTTAAATCCTTTCACCACACTGTTTCGCAAGATACTAGTGACACGACAAGAGAGGCACATTCTCATTGCAGTAGTTGGTTTTCCGTACGTGACGGGTTGCAAGCCTATCGCCTATTCATTGTTAAATGTTCAGTTTTGATTCTTGTTAAGTTTTTTGTAGTTTTTAGAGCTCCTCAGTAAGTATTTATAACTTTTTTATTGTGTATGAAAGTTTTATTTTTTAATCTTACAGTTACGATTGTAAAGTGACGGCAAACGTTTTTTAGTAACCCTTAGTTTAAGAATACAGGAGAGGACAGATTTACTTAAATAATAATAAATTCTTCGCGTGTAAGAAAAACCAACTTATAGAGGTCGTCAGTTCGATTCCCGGATTAAACAACAAAACTTTGAGGTAAAGTTTCTTTGGTATGATTAATGAGTGGACATGCCTTTGACTACCTTGACTACTTCACTTTGACTTCAAATTTTTTACCAAAAGTGAGTGACTATGGTTTACAAAATATTTTTACTTTACAAAGCAGTACTTTACTTTTTTGTAAAGTACTGCTTTGTTATAGATAATGGTTTTTACTTAGCATCAGGTGGCCCTTATGTCGACGTTAGGTGGGCCATGATGTTCCACAAATAAATATTTAACAAAAAAAAAAACTTTTTTTATGTAATACCTACTTATTGTAAAATCCGGATAGACAAAAAATAATTAGTTTTTTTCATTCGATAATTTAGTCGTCAATTTGGGGTAGTTTGAAGTTTGTCCTTTCTTTGCGTGGACATGCCTCTAACTACCCCAATTTGACTTCCTACATTCATGCTTAAGGTACTTTCGAAAGGCCCAAAAGTCACGGACAACTGGTAAAGCAACGTAAAAGCAAAAATAATGATGTGAAAATCATGTCGATAAGAAAAAATTATCGAATGATTTATAAAAGTAATTTTAAAGTGACAATGAGAAACGATCGTTCAATTGATTGGATTTTTATAATTTAATTAAATATTTTTGAGAAATATTTTTTATTCGAAAGTTTAACTTTAAGAAAACTGATTTATTTTGAATGAAAACTGGAACAGCTTCACGAATGGATACCCAGGCACGGTAGATATTCTCTCAGATTTCGTAGTACCAAGTACTCTTATGTTATTATAAGTTAAGTCAAAGATTCATAAGTTAGTCTTAGTTTGTCTGACTGCCGTCAGAGGTACGTCCAAATATTACATTAGGGATACGTGACAGGTAGCACATCGCCGCTATTAGAATACTAACTGGTTTCCTCATAATGTTTTCCTTCACCGTTTGAGAGCATTGCCGCACATACATTTTTCGATGAGTGTAATCTATTGGTACACGACTGGATTCGAGCCCACGACCTTACGATCAGGAGGCGAGACCATTCCCGCTAGATCACCGGTGCTCCCAAATGGTATTTTGAATATAAATAATTTATAATAATGAAAAAATGATCACCGTGGTGATCCCGTCTGGAATAGGACCCCTCCATCACCTCCCGTGTCTATCGTTGTGAGGTGACTAAGGGATACCACCAGAAGATGAGCAGCACCATATCCTGACTACTTAACACCTACACTGAGGTACAACTGAGGTCACCAAGTCGTCGCACCAAGCGTGGTGACTGCCACAAACTTTTTCCACAGATTAATTTTAAAGGAAAGACTCTTTAAACTAATCCTATTTATTTATCTAACTCATTATTGTACAAAAATAAAAAAAATTGTGTACAAAAGGTGGGCTTAGTGCTATGAGCATTTTCTACCTGCCAACCTGAAAGGTAGTATTGTATTGTAGTATTGTAGTATTGTAAGCGTGCTATTCTCTATATTCACGCAAAATATAAAACTTAAACTAAAATTATGCAAAAACTTTTGAGTCTATTTACCTCTGCGCTATGAAAAATTTCCGCCATCTAAAGGTTAATGTACTTTTTACAGCTTTTTTTTTAAACTTAAGCAAAATAATTAAACCTGTCAATTTTTCCCGCCGAGTGAGATGTCAATCAAAATCTGTATAATTTTTTACCGAAATCACTTTCCTTTTGCCTCAATAAAGTCAAAATGGCTCCGAAAACCCAATAACACCATTGCACTGATTACGAAATTTAATTTTGCAATTTGACAAGGTCACTCGAACCTGTTCAAGACAGGAATCACGGTAAACATGTTAGCAGTAAGTACACTGCTTACAGAAATGTCAATTTCGGTCTTTCTACTCATGTTTGCTTACTTCTTTTCAGTAATCTCCGCAAAATAGCTTTTTTTTAATTTAATTTTTTTCTCTAGTATTATAACTTATGTTGTGTAATTAAAATTTGAATGTCAATTTGTTTTTCAGTGGTAATTAAACCAACATTAATTGAGGTATTCAGGTTAGATCAGTTGGAATAAAAGTGATCTTGAATTGAACGTAAATCTATCACCAATTTCTTCTCTTATTGTCTAAGCTCGTATGATCAAGCTTATTTATTTATAAACTATTTTTTAATAGTCTTTCTTACATTATCACAGAACATGAGCTAGATAAACCTTTGTCATAAACGGTGGCTCTTCTTTTAAGGCCGTTCAAAAGCAAAAAGCTGATGACCGCCCCTACTGCTTGTTATCTGTATTGTGACAAAAATAACCACCACTTTTTGCGGTATGGGTGAAAGCCCTGCAGTCTCTCTTAAAATGTCTTTATAGTCGCCGACGCAGTTTCATAAGACGAGTGGGCATGTGATGTTTTGTCACCGCGATAGAGTTTTTATCGATATTTTGAATTTGTCGATCGGCTGGACATCACTACTCGGTATTTGAATGCTTCGCGTTCAATTGGAGATGTTCTTTTTTTTATTTTTCCTGCATCGCGCATTGTCGATTGGCAAATTCGAAATTTGAATGCTTAGAGTTCAATTGAAGGTGTTCTTTTTTTGAATTTTCATCGCGCATTTGTCTATTGAAAGATTCGAAGACGTAAAAAAACAAATTTTATAAAAAAAAACTTTCATTCAAAAATATGATTATAAACTTGGGCTTGAACTCATTTCGTCAGCACATTCATAAAGCTTATAAAGCTGTTATAGAGCTGTTATAGGCACATGAGACTTGAAACCTTCACGTCTCAGACTGGACGCAGTAAAATGCTATTTATGACATGTGCGAAGAGGTTATGCAACTGTAACAGGCAGGGAAACCGTTCAAAATAAAACCAGCGTATCTTCCATTCACACAGAGATCTTTGATTTAAATCGTGCCAAAATTACACGAGTAAAGATAATTCTCCATCATCCCTTGTAAACTAGCACAATGAAGATTTGATTAACCAACCCCTAATAGCAGAGGGTTGTCCAAAAGCACCTAATTATACGATTTGGCAACCCTGCTGAGCTTGTTAGCTAATATTGAGCATATGGCTGGGGTGCGGTGCTGATAGATCTGTCAAAATCTGTCAATTATTGACAGGTGATCTTGTAGTCCTGCTGAAGGGAGCGTAGCGAGCCGCGGGTAAATTTGCGTTTGTATGTATTATTTTATAGATTATGTACTTTACCATAGTTTTTCTAGTTTCTAATATCATCGAAGATAAATTAATAACAAATGACATCCCTCACAGTTCAGTTGGTAGTAGCTCTGCCTTCTGCGCTGTAGGCCGTGGGTTCGTGATCTCTACCGAGAACAAACATTTGTGTGATGGACGTAGATGTTTGGTTTTTTTTCTCTGTCTCCGAACCACGAGGTAAATTTGGCCAAAATGTAACAAGTACTAATTTATATTTTTTGTAAATTATTAATTTAAACCATTTAGGTAGCTTTAATGAAGATTTATTTGTTTGTTTATCGGTTGGAGTCGTAAGTCAAATCCGTTATTTGATTAGGGGTAGTTTAACCCTCTCATTGTGGAGTCGTGTGGCAAAATAATGATCGTAACAGGAGTGGACTTGTGTTTTGTATCAAATGTATTTGTTCTGCCTGCGACTTTGTTTGTTATTTTCTTACAAAATGAGATAAAATAAATAGAATGTATTTATTTATTAATGCTGTATATGTACCTTATATGTACTGTGATTTTTAATTTTTCTTTTAATTTTATTCTAAAGGACATATTTCATTTTGGGTTTGGTCTATGTAGAAACCACGCAGAAATGTTTGAAATAAATTGAAGGTTGCCATAGCAATGCCATTTCATTAATTTGTAGACAAATAAAGTTGCGATAGCTAAAAGTTTATTTGCTCGAATTGTTCACTATGTGAACACTTTTAGAACCGCCAGGACAGTCTGTAATAGACGTTTGACATGACGCATTGCATTTTGCATTGCTTTAACAGTTTTGTTGCTTTTTTGACGGTAATAAGTTCCATTCTCTAGCTTGACAAAATACAACAGTTGTCAAAATGACACGCATGTCAGTCCGCCATATTTTTAGAGCATTTTGTTGCTTTCTTTGAGAAAGAAAATCTTGAAGCGCAAGAAAATGAAGAAAATAAGCAGTTAAAAACAGTTACTATATTGCTAAGAGATATTAATATACACTGTACACAGAGCCAACCCGGGCTCCATACATTGATGAAACAACTCCTTTGAGTACCTACTTGTAAAAGAATGAGTCGTGCACGCGAGAGGAAATACAATGGATCACATTTAAAAGTAGTAAAAAATTAACATGAATTTTTTTGTTTAAAGAAGGTTTTCAATGGCGCTGAAAGAAAACGGTGTAGTACTTCACTATGAACCCCAGGCACGGTAGACATCCCCTTGGATTTCTTAGTACCGAGTACCAGCTCAAGATTCTTTGATGATATCTTATGGGGGTAGTCAGATGTACGTCGTAATATTACATTTGGCAACAGCGTGTAACAATCAACCCTAAAACAGGGCGTAGAAGGTTCAAAACAGTCCAACCGCGAGCTAAACCGACGTCGTTTAGATACTAAAGTGCAAAAGTACGTTAAAACATAAAATAAGATTTCAAAAAAGGAAAAAGAGGTCGAAAAAACCGTTCGTTCTCCACTGACATTGTTTCTATGACACGCAACGTTGCGATTGTCGTTTTTTGTGGTTTTTCTTCGGCGGAAGAGGTATAATTATTTTCGTATTAGTCACAATGAAATTCGGCTGTCTGTCTGTACGTGAGAATGTCGACATGGCAGTTTTTTTGTGTGATGTGACAATAAGATTTTGGGAAGATTTATATTATTTTCGTATGTATTGTTATGTACAATAAATTATTTGTTAAACAAAAAAGGGTTTACTTTTAAGAATCTGATTTCCTATCTACTTTCCTACCAATACACTTCCTACCTACTTCCTTATAAAGGATTGAAAAAGGATAGAGGATAGAGACAAGAGAAATTGTTAGGTACTTAATGATTTCGTGCATACAGGCTGAGGTACGTAGCCCTAAAAATCTGTACACCTACTCCAAGTACAAAACAGATGTCAAACTGACAGCCGGATACCCTCACCACATAATTTCCACCTAAATGTCCCCTCACATTCGCAAGTACATTAGTAAGTACATAAACATAAGGTAAATAATGGCACGACCGTGAGAACTACAATACAACGCTGTAATCAATCTTGACTTGGATCCTTGAAAAGTCAACTTGTGCTAGTTTGCCAGGCGACGGTCGACATGCTACAGGTAAGACGAAAACAGCATGTTTATAATGACAAATTATTGGTATAGCAATTTGTTTAGGTAACTGCTAATTAGAGTAATTTGTTTGTGATTGCACATAAATATCTAGCCCCTAACTTTTTTTTTTATTCACCTAGCTGATGGAACAAGCAGATGGCCCACCTGATGTTAAGTGGTAACCATCACCTATAACGAGAGCACTGGTGGTCTAGTGGTAGCGGCCCCGCTTTCGGATCCTAAGGTGTCCTAAGTGGGTTCGAAACCAGTCGTGCACCAATGAGTTTTTCTGTTCAAAAATGTATGTGGCATCAACTTGAGGCATACAGATGGTAAGTCTCATGTGCCTGTAATTACATACTTGTATTGTAGATGTAGGTCCACCTGATGTAGAGCGGTTGTCTCTGCCTAATTGCTACACCTTGCAGAGAACTTTTAACGAATGCATGCCTTATGTGGTACTACGCTGCATCTGTCACTCAAAGACGTGAAGTGTAAAGTCTCGTGTGTCTGTTATTGTACCAGCATCAGCACCGATAGCCACCTTAGGTTACAGAGCACGTCCACCGAGAACGTGCCCTATGTGGCATTGTAGTAGTGCCATTACTCTGAGAAGCAATGATGTGTTTGTAATAGTACCGGCACGTATACGAGTACCCTTCAAATGCTACACACAGCAATGCTCACATCACTGCTCACACACAGATATAGGTACGGTGGTACTACCTCGGACGAACTATTTTTTTTTAATAATGTAAAATATAGACAAACGGGCTTACGGCCCACCTGATGGTAAGCGGTCACCGTCGCACATAGACACCAACAACGCCAGGGGCGATGCGTTGCCTACCTTGAAGGATTTTAACATTTTTCTTAAAGCTGTTCATGTTGTATCTTGGCGGAAAAGCTGATGGTGGCTCATTCCATAGTTTATGGGTATGGGGGGAGAAAAATGATCTTGAAAAACGGACAATGCGTGAAACCCAGTGATCAGTACCCCAAGTATGAGTTTTGCTTACCATTTTACGTTCTTGTTCCGTGTTCATTGCGGGTTTTTTATGAAGACGCGATAGAGATACCGATACGGATTTTTATGTTGCAAGTATGATGAAAATTAGTAGTAGAACATAAAGTTCTATATCGGTATCCCTCTCGCGTCTTCATACAAAACCCGCAATGAACACGGAACCAAAACGTAAAACGAAAAACCAAATATGGTAAGCAAAACTCATACTTGGGGTACAGTATGTGTGGATGAGCTCGATCCCGGTGCCGAGAGGAGCGGTGGTAGAATCTTGACGCTGGGATAAGGTCAAATAGCTCTTCCGAGTTTTTCCCGAATATAATATCTCTACTACTACCAAAAAATTATTTAAAAGAATTATAATTATATTATTTTCCTACAATTTTATAACTTATCCAGCTATTTCCATTTTCGTCTGTAACCGCCTTTTCCTATAAATCGTTGGATGTGATGAGCCATGATATGATTTTGTATAAATTATTATAATAATTTATGTATACATAATTATTTTGTTTTTGCAATATCTGTTTTCTTCGGCTACAAAGAAAAAAAAAAAATCCTCTTTATCATACTAGATGGCGTTACGAAACCTATTCCGAAGAACATTAGCAGCCAATTAACTCTGACCCCACATCAACTCGCATTTCAACGATAAGAAGAGGTCAGCATCCACTAGACGGTGCATGCTAATTTTTGCCGCAGCACAGCTCATAGTTACTAGGGAATTTAGATAGGTATTATGATAGTAAATATTTAGTAATCTGTTGGATGATTCACAAGGTTGATGATTGTCTACCTCTTGGTAGGTTATGAGCGCCTAGTACTTTTGTGTGATTGATGATGTTACTTGGAGAGAGTTTGTATGGACTTTTGTATGGCTACAATCATAAATAATTATTAATTTCTATAATCATCATTTTGTACAGTTTGTCTATGTACCGTTCATCGTGCCTTTATTTCTTTAAATGTTATTATTATATCATATCCATCTTCTATAATAAGGGCAGTATTTTTTTATACTACCTGCTGAGGAAACAAGAAGATGGCCCACCTGATTATAAGTGGTAACCATCAACAAAGCATTGCCTCGCAAGTCACACACGATAAAACAAGTCCTACGATACACAGTGCCCTGCGTCCATCAACTTGAGGCAAAGATGCTAAGCCTCATTTGCTTGTAATTTCACCCACACCTTTCCAATTGAAATATAGCAATTCTGCTTGACGATACAAATAGGCATATATGCATAAATATATTCTTAAAATTTAGCATCCGATTACGTAAGCAATTTGGTCCCTTCTCGGTTTTGTTGTGATATATGTTGTCCGAAATAAAAGGATTTTATTTTATTTTATTTTTTATTTATTTCAAATTTAATCCGTTCGAATAACTTACAACTGGTCAGCTGTATAACCACGTAACGTACCCCTTCACAATTTTTATTACCTATTATTGAATTATAATTTTGATAATTTAGTAAATTTTATTCAGTATTCATTTTGTGGATTGTTTAAAATAAATAACTGAGATGGCATTATAAAATAAGGTTCAAAACTCGCAGTAAAATATAAGATTGTTTTTGCTTGCGGTATTTTTGCCTCACGTAGCGTGGTCGGACTCAAGATCTGTCATTATTCTGATAGCACTGTCTGTCTACGTGCTAGAGACGTCCATGGTAGGGATGGGATCATGTCGATGTGTTTATCGTACTCACGACTTTCCAATACCGGTAAATAGAAACATGCCTTAAAAATAGCAACGTACTAGATACTTACGAGGTGATGCTTTGTTATAGGTGATGGTTACTACTTATCATCAGTATTAAAAAAAACATCGTTTCTTTTAAAATAGATTCTAAAGGGATCACTAATTATTACACGCACTGTGTAAATAATTTGATTTTAGCCTGTTTTTATCTAGAATATATCCAATTTTTTTAGTTTTAAACATTTATTGATAAAGCGTGACGATAGTTTTTTTCTGCTAACAATTTAACAAGATTTTCTGCGTCCTTTTTTATGAAAGTATCGATATACATTTCCGAAATATTAACCGAGCAATACATTATTAAAACCTACGAAGAACTGTAGAAAATAAACAAGAAACAAATTTCTCTGAAAAAGTGCAGCCTTGGGCTCGTGTAATATTTGATTGACAGCCATCACTTTTTGTGAAACTTTGAATTTATCGACTCTTTTGATCCCATCACTACCTATATACATATATATACCTATAGCTGTATATGTCGTCGCTGTACATATAGCGGTTGTTAGTAAACATATAATTACTTGGTAGGTCGATGCATATCAGGGTCTGTTTAGTGTGCACATGCGCAGAAGACAGAAGTTTCACTTCAACGCCGACGACACTTTAACCGCTAAAGAACTACGTGGCACGCAAGCGATATTGAAGCTTAACTCGATGAGTCACAGCTCAGTTTTATTTAACGGAATTAGTCAGGATTTTTTTTTATAGTCATGCAAAATTGAATGGTAAATCAAGGTGGTAGAGTTCAGTATTTGTTGCAGGGCTGTCGAAGTGTGGTAGGGCTAGTGTTAGTGTGTGTGACCGCTATACGGTCATACATTGTGTGCGTAACTAGTTTCTCAGGCGCTTGAGCGATTGCAGTGCGTTCTCGTTGACTCACGATGTTTTTATCCGATATTTAGATCCCTTTATGTCCTCTGGGACTTTGAATAGATTTATCTAGGACTGAAAGAGCACCGGTGGCCTAGTGGGAATGACCCATCCCCCTAGCTAGGGCATATAGTCGTCGGTTCAAATCCGGTCATATACCAAGTATTTTTATTTTTGAAAAATGTATGTGCGCTGTATTCTAACAGCGGCGATAGGCTTGCAATCTGTCTTGTGTGAATTTAGGTAGGTTTCATCTGTAAAATTTGGACGTACCTCTGATTACTCCTCTTAGGCATCAGCAAAGAATCTTAAGACTAGGTACTAAGAGATCTGAGTGGATATCTACCGTAGCTCGAGATCAAAGTCGTGAAGCTGTTGCTGTTTTTTGTTTCTTACCTAGGATGAGTATCGTGAATGCCTATATTTTTTCAATTAACTAATTTGGGTAAATATACACTAGGTAGCAGACATTTTTTTGTTTATCAATACCGTAAGACTATAATTTATGTATAAGCGCGTATTTGACCATCTTTGAGTAACGCTAGCCGTCAAATACTCGTTTATGTTTTTGACAAGTCTAATTTAAAGACCGAAATATTTATATCTGACTCTCTCTATCTCGTCGTGTCACTATTTTCTTCCAAAACAGTGTGGTGAAAGGATTTAAAGTGCGCCTCAAGGAGCCTCTCCTTTCAAGCAGTTATTTATACATGTTATAGAACTTTTAGGTTCTACGACATGCCGGTTTCCTCACGATGTTTTCCTTCACCGCCTGTGAGTACTGACATTGTGCACATATATTTTTGAACAGAAAAACTCATTGGTGCACGACCGGTTTCGAACCCACGACCTTAAGATCGGAAGGCGGGGCTGTTACCACTAGACCCCCAGTGCTCTCACTGGCGGTCTAGTGGTAACCTTTATCTGACAAATAGCGTTACTCAGAGATAGTCAAATAGGCACTACCTAATATGTAATAGTTAACTATATATTTTGTTAATAATTTTTATTCAACTGTATTTTTATTTGTAACAAGTATTTTTATACAAGGAACTTTCCCACTCAATAATAACCATTTAATTTATTATTGACTATAAATATTTATGTAGTTGAGAAATACTTATTGACCAAATGTGTCGTAATTTTAAGCACAATGGAACTAAGCTCATACAAGTTTCATCGGCCACACTGAGCATGTAAATTTAATTAATTTATATACTGTTCGATTATGTCGTAAAAATAATTGTTTTATTGTCACAATGCCGTTATTAATATACAGATTTCAAAGAATTTAATAATTTTTCTAACTGTTGCGTTACGTTGTTCTGGAAAAAGACAGTATTATTTTTATGTCAGGGTGTTTTGTATTTTTAATCTAAGAATGATTGCAATTATGTATTTTATATGCAATGTAAAATGTCATGTAATACAAGCGCAATAAAAGCTAAATTTCAATGCTATATTACTTAGAAGCCAATAGAACAAATGCACCTTTATGTCTCAGTAAAGAAATTCATACCCTGTGGCCTTTTGACAGATAACAATTTTCTTTGGCCTGTAATTACTCTATTGTTGAAACAACAAAAACCTATTAATTCAAACCTAAGTAATTGCAAGTAAATGTCTCGCCTGGAATTTATTAACTTGTAATTGACAGAAGTAACAGATAACTGTCAAGCAAGGCACCTGCCAGTTTGTTTTATGAAATAAATGTGTGAAAAATATTGAATATTTATATGATTATTCGTATTGTTATTTATTTATGTGGTGTTCGCAAAAAGTGCAATACGACATTCTGCAACAGAAGGCATTTTTGGTCAAAACAAATTATAAGTACGTACTAAAAACACCACACGATCATAATGCTGCCCAAAAGGGTAGGTAGGTTTTATTAATTAAAAGATCCTAACATGGATTATGGTCCCCGAGGTTCAAGTATACCAAGAGAAAATTATTATCTCTAATACTATAAGAATCAAAGTCCTGACTGACTGACTGACTGACTGACATATAGACAACGCACAGCCTAAACCGCTGGCCCTAGAGACTTGAAATTTGAAGAGTACATAGGTCTTATGGCGTAGAGGTGTACTAAGAAGGGATTTTTGGAAATTCAACCCCTAACAGTGTAAAAAGGGTTGAAAACGTTTGTATGAAAAATAGTATTCCTTGAACCTACAAACTTGAAACTTGGAGTACATGTACTCTAAGGCTAAAAATAGGAAAGGCATTATTAGTTTTTTAAAACTACCCTTAATAATTGTGCAAAGGGATGTGAAAATTTGTGTGGTGGCTAAATCACGGCTCACCACTTAAACGCGTGCGAAGCCGCGAGAAGCTGCTAGTTGATAATAACTTCAATCAAATAAGGGGGTCTATTATTACTTACTGTCAGATTTTAGTCTAAAACTGGGTACCTAAGGTACTTTCCCCTCGCGAGCTATTTTCAAGAATTTGCTAATACGCAAATTCAAGGGTTAATTTAAAGATACTGGTATATAAAACAGGGTAGGTACTGACTGAAATCTTTAGATACAAAGGAATATTTGAAGTATTGTCTTTAAGAATCTTAAGTTATTACTTGGTTGTACTAAGATATTAGTGTCACATCACATTGCTATTCGTTTTTTTTTTAATAAATAAAGTACAGAATTACTTACAGTAAACGTTTGAGCCTTTCTATGTTGATTGTTACCAATTTTTTTTATTTATACCACTAACAAGCTGATGGCCCACCTGATGTTTAGTGGTATCCATATATCACCTATAACAAAGCGTTACGGAACGTGCCCTACGATGGACTGCCCTGCGCCCATCAACTTGAGGCATACGGATGTTAAGCCTCATGTGCCTGTAATTTCACCGACAACCACACTCTTCAAACACGGCAACGCTGCTCGGCGGCAGCAAAAGGCATGGTGGTAGTACTTCCCTGGACAAGCCCTTCACAAAGAGCTCTACTGCTCAACCCACGTAACGATCAGGAAACGGTGTGAAATAAAATATTAAACTTAATAATAAATTTAAATTACAAGTCATAAAAATGTAAGAATTATAGATAACTAAATACTCTATTCGTAGTTATAATTTACGTAGTATTTAAAGTATTTTAATTGGATGATTATGTTGTTTGATTAAAATCTCAAAGCTTAACAAATTGTCAGTTTTGGGTTTGTGTGAAATTTTGCATAGCCAACGAGCTATGAAATGCTTTTATTGTTGTAATCCTGTAGCTGTTTATTTAAGTATAAACTGTTCTGATAGAATCATAGATACCTAAATGAATTACGAAAAAGTATGATAAAATATTTAATGTGCATTTACGACATTCGATTTCTAGACCCACAATTTATTTTACACTTCTCGCGGTTGAAAGGAAGGATGGAATGACCTCGCGAATCACTCACGATAGGTACGTTCCCTACGGTGCACTGATCTGCATCCATCAACTTGAAGAACCACACCCTTCAAGATGAAACCCTGAAACGCTGTTTGACGGCAGAACTAGGCATGGTGCATGGTGGTACTACTTCCTCGGACGAATAATATGGTTTATTATATGAAATATCATGCCCAGAATTCTTCGCTTTTAGTAAAATGCGGTTTGAAATTTCAAGAATGTTTCCGTTTTCTGCTTTATTTTCTTTCGAAATCTTGTGATATTTTTTCTTGGACATACCCATTCTTGGTCCAATAAACCAACGTAAAAGTTTATTTCAGAAAGTGTAGTACGATCTTATGCACAAAGCACGCTTAAATTTGAAACTCGAACGTTGACTTTTCCAAGTTACTAGCGTAATTTACGATTATTAATAGCACATTACAGAGAGTTCGCTAATTTCGCGCTGATATTCAACCGACTCCGTGGCGCAACGGTAGCGCGTCTGACTCCAGATCAGAAGGTTGCGTGTTCAAATCACGTCGGGGTCAAATGTTTTTATGTTTTTGCACGCAATTTTTTTTTCTAATATGAAAGAGAAAAATTATATTATGTTTGTCAAAGTCAAAAGTGAATTTGAACATTTTGACAAAATTAATTTGTTTAATTCTGTTTATTATGTAGACATAAGACCTAGACATAATAAATAGAATGAAACAAAATAGTTATATGGCAATTCGACGCAGACAGTACGTTTCACGATACGACCGTGACTCAAAAAAATCGTTTGATGTCTCCGTGAATAACCACGCAATTGCAAGATTGTAATTTTCATTCGAAATGACCATGACTGGTACAAGCTAAGTTTTAGATTTCCGTTCTGGCGATTATGAATTTTAATCCGCATAGGGTAAGGTGTATTTTAGGTTTTTGTCTAAGAAGTATGACCTCCGAATGTTGGGTGCAAGCAGCGCCCTCGGATGGACGTGGTTCCGCGTGCTGCTTCTATAATTGATGTGCATAAACACAGTGCGTATAGGATGTTTTTTTTTGTTTGATTATCATTTTTATGGAGATAAGATTAATTTGGAAACGATAAGAGAAACAAACAACGATCGTTTTGATTTAATACCAACTTTAAAACTAGATTTTCGTTTTTATCAACAAGGTGTTATAATTCAAAAATCATGTAAGATTTTTCTTAATTTAATATTTAAATAAAATATCTTTTGGACATAAAAACAAATACTTTTTTGTTAATTCAATGCCCTGGACGACACAATTATATTAAGGACATAACCAGCGCCATACAAGCCACTAGGCTCATATGGCAAATGCTGAGTGGAAGCCTTTTTTACGACACTATATTTATAATGTTTTTTAATATGTCTTCTTGTGTATCTCTTGTTTTTAATTTTATCATTGTATTTTGTGTCGTAAAATAAATATTTTCTATTTCTATTTCTATTTCTATAAATAAATAAACTGATTTCAAATAGGTATCCTTCGTGTAACTAAGTAATTTTCGAACAATGTTATAGTTAAATTATGTTGATAACATAAAAAAACGATTACAAAACTAATAAAACTAAACGGTCATTAAAAAAACAAATAAAATAAAACGTGCTATACATACACCATAAATTTAGAAAGTACGTACTATTAATCAATCATAAACAAGCATCCTATATTCAGTCACACATACAACACATCCTCACGCACACACACAGACACGATCAGCGGAGCGTAAATAAATTTTGTACCGACAAAACTGTTATTTTAAAACATAATTCAGGTTCGTATTGTGGCGATTGTCATTTTTCTTTTGTGGATGCGTTATTACGTTTTTTTTTCACAATGTATTAAACACTGGGGTTAGAAATTAATATTTGTGATGTGCGTAATTATGCGCGGGAGCCCAAGGTCTGAATTATGCAGATGACGTGATTTTTATTGTTTGCCTATGTTGGTAATTGTTGTGTATTCACTTCCTTGGGTTATGGTCTAGTAAGAATAACTGACTTCACTGTGTCGAAGTTAACTTGAAGCTAGTATAGGATTAGTTTTCTGTCATTTTAGGAAGCAATATAGCTTTATTTTAATAATTTTTCTAGTGTATTTTTATATAGGTACAACTCGCTGATGGAGCAAGCAGATGACCCACCTGTTAAGTGGTAACTTTCGCTTATAACAAAGTATTGTGGCCTGGTATTTAATGCCATGACGGGTGCTTCAAGTCAGTTTGATAATAAATAAATATATGTGGAAATTTCGCTCATCAGTTATATACAGTTTCAGTCACATTCGATTGGAGACCGCAGTGGGCTTAGCTAAATTATACACTACGTCAAGTCACTTGCTATCTCTATCTAATTCGATGTAATACCTGAAATGGCGAGTGACTTGACATCCGATTAGTTTTGATCTAGCTTCCAGAAACCGGCCATAAGTGACGTAATTATCGAATTGTGTTTCACCTGGGATTGTCAGTTTCAAGTGTACCTGGAAACCACTGCTTGGAACTCTAAGCCCTAAGTGGCTTTAACACAGAATTGATAGCCCTCACAGCATCACAGCTCAGTGAGTGGTTGTGCCATCTGCACTGTAGGCCGTGGGTTCAACCCCACACAGAACACACAAACATTTGTGTGATGAACATAGATCTTTGTTCTTTGTTTGGGTTTTACAATATATATCAGCTATATGTAGCTACAGATTAAAGAAATAAAAAGAATAAATAAAGAAAGAAAGGTTGAAGGAAAGCGAGGAAGGGAAAGACCAAGAAGAAGATCCGAAATCCGAAAAAGACCGGGAATCATATTTTTTTTTATATAAGTACAACTAGCTGATGGAACAAGCAGATGGCCCGTCTGATTTTAAGTGGTAACCATCACCTATAACAAAGCATTGCCCCGTAAGTCATGCACGATAGGAACGTGCTCTACGATGCACTGCCCCGCGTCCATCAACTTGAGGCATATAGATGTTAAGCCTCATGTGCCTGTAATTACACCGGCAACCACACTCTTCAAACCGAAACACAGCAACGCTGCTTGGCGGCAGAAAAAAGCGTGGTGGTAGTACTTCCCCGGACGACCCCTTCACAAAGACTCTAACTCTACTATCTTAAATTCTGTCATGTCGTATAAAGAAGTCAAGGAGGCCGCATTGGAAGGAGTCAATAAAAGGAAACTCCATCAGAACCCCGACAAGAGCTAAGTCCTTAAATTTAAAAAGAAGATCAGCTATATTAAGTTCTTGAGACATTCAAAAACAATGTACAGACGTCAAAACGGGCATCTGCTTCGCAAAAACAGGAATTAACAAAATAAAGTTAATTGCGCAACGATTTCCGAAAGTAATCTCAAAAATACCAACTATAAGCCTTCAGAATGGAGCAGATGTTACATTCAGACGTACAAATTGTCAGGCAATGAGGCCTGTGCCCACTGAAGTGGTCACAAGTTTGCAACCAGGTGATCTGCATTCAAGAGTATAAGAGCTTTTTGTGTGTGGCTCGTCCGGGGAAGTACTACTACCATGCCTATATCTACCGCCGAGCAGCGTTGCTGTGTTTCGGTTCGAAGGGTGTGGGTGACATAACAGAGACATGAAGCTTAATATCTGTATGCCTCAAGGTGAAGGACGCAGGACAGTGCATCGTATAGGATAAGTTCCTACCAATGCTTTGTTACAGGTGATGGTTACCTCTTAATATCAGGTGGACCATCTGGCCGAAGTGTGAGAGAATCATAAAACACAGACATAACGAGCAATGTTAGTGTTTATGGGCACATAAGCGAGCACTGGTGGTCGGTCTAGTGGTAGCGGCCCCACCTTCCGATCCTGTGTCGTGGGGTCAAACACAAACATCGTATGCCAATGAGCTTGACTGTTCAAAAAGTTATGTGCACAGTGCCAGTACTCTCAAACGGTGAAAAAAAACATCGTGAGGAAACCGGCATGTCGTAGAACCTAAAAAGCTCATAAACATGTGTCAATTGCTCGAAAGGAGCCTCTTTGAGACGCCCTTAAAATCCTTTACACACTGTTTCGATAGACACTAAAGACACAAAAGAAGAAAAAGAAGTGGACACTTTTGGGTGGTCAAAACTCAGCCACCAGATAATTTTATTACTCATGTGAATTTACTTTAGTGTCAATGAAGCAATCTTATGTTTTCATTATCCTTTTATCAGTCATGAAATTTAGTTATGATTCTGGGTCATAAAAATGTTCATTAATATGGTTTTTTATTGTTTTTATGAGAAAAAAATGGGCGATTGGTATTTTATTTATTTATAACTTTATTGCACAATTATAAAAAAAATGTGAAGAATTAAGCCTTTGAATGGCCTAATAGTACTAGAAATTACTAGCATTATAGTGGCATTTTTTACTAGTAGCTGCCTCAAAAAAGAGTTGAAATCACATAAAGGTTGGCCTTAACAATAAACAGTTTCTTAAAAATCATACATAGTTATGATTTCTCATAGTTTATTAAAAGATTATAAAAAGTTACAAATAAATATACATATTATTATTCTAGTAGAATAGCCTTGGTCCGGATAAGGCTATTTTTAGTTTAGTTTCAAAAATTTCTTATTTTGAGCGCTTACGCTGAATCAAAGAGTGCCTGTGGATTTTGTAATGATTTTGTTTTATAATAAAAAAAAAACTTTTTTTGTTAAAAACTCTACCCTACAACGCTTCATTAGAACGTGCACTTCAGAAAAAACGTGTAATACTTAAAATAGGAATTAACCTTTAGGTAATCCAATTTATCCAGATAGAGATGCTAAATGAAACCGTTTATAATAATGTTGAACTTGTAAATACATTTGCCGTGACAAGCAAATCTATCATTGTGGGAAAAAATCGCTTGAAATTCAGTATTTTTAATTCAAGTCCATATCTTAGATAAGCCATTTGTTATTTAAATTGAATAAAATATACGTTGACATTTAATGCAATTGAAAACTCATGGAATGAATTCGATAAATTAAATCGTATTTTTTTCGGTATGATTTGCTTATTTGTTTGTTCTTTTTTTATTTTTGATAGTATGATTTTGTACAATTTAACTATTATCAAATGTACCTATTGCTCATTTTCAAAAAAAAGTTTTTTTTATATTTTAATTATTATAAACAATACATTTTGTCAAAAAATTAGCATCACCCAATGCGTGCGCGTGGCACTTTCGATCAGTCATTAAAAACCAATAAATAAGGCCGATTGCCAACATCTGTTGCATCGACAGGCGGTTGTCCACAGGGTATGTAGCAGTTACAACTTGACATACGGGTCCGGGGCTTGGAAACTACAGGAATGGGCAAAATATAAAGTGGAATAAACGCGCCTGTTTCAAAAAAAAAAAGAAAAAAATTAGTAAAAATATATTGAATGGCTACTCGCAACACAATTTCTAAGAACAAAATTACTAAGAAGGCATACAGATATTGCCAGTCTTCAGAACTCAGTTGGTAGTAGCTCTGCTTTTTGCGCTGTAGGCCGTGGGTTCGATCTCCACCGAGAACAAATATTTGTGTGATGAACATAAATGTGAATGTTCTCTGTCTGGGTGTTAAAAAGTATAAAATATTATATCAGCTATCTGATTCCCATAGTGCGAGCTATGCTTAGTTTATGATGTATGGAAATTCCACAATTTTTTATTATATTGCTTAAAATTAGTCCTGTCCTTCTTTGTCATTGTATATTGGTAAGAGATGGCAATAATTTAGCTGTATTTCAAGTATTGAGCATCAGACATACCGTCTAGTCTTGTTTATCTTTTTGCAGATTATTATAAGGCCTTAAAACTTTTAACACTTCATAAAATTTAAACAACTACCATTGAATGGATTGACTATAAATAAATATTGCTGTTAGTTTAACATAATATATACCTACTTATGTACTGTTTTTGCTGTAGTACAATGTTACCTACATTACATAGGTACATATACATACATACATACATACACACATATATACATACATACAGATAAAATATGAAGTAGAATATTAAAAAAATCCTTATTTCGATGATGCAAGATGTGTTTTTAGCTAAACATAATGTTAAGCCTCATGTGCTTGTAATTTCACCGGCACCCTTTAAACCGAAACAGAGCAACGCAAACACAAATTGGGATCTAGACACCTCTAGATTTTAATAACTTATTTTTTTATTAATACGTAAGAATAAGCAGATGCTCCACCTGATGTTAAGGGGTACTCATTCATAGCACATCAATGTTTTCAGAATATAACTCATTACCATAAATATACTTCACATCTCCATAAAACGCAGTTAACAAGATGACACTTGTAATTAAAATAGTTAGTGTATCCTTCGTAGATGCGTCTAATAAGTTCTTAAACCGTAGGTACTTAATTTTAACTGCAAGTTAGCAAGGTGTGAGTTGAAAAAAACATTTCGGCAAATGCTTCGTTTGAAAAGTCGAAAAATGCGCTTACTGCCTTATACAGATCGATCGTTTAAACAATAAAAATTCTATGCATAGTCGCGTCAGCACAATTCTGGACCTAAATGGGATATTTTATAATTAATCCTATTATTTTTATCTCCAATCAGATGGTTGGTGCAATTTGGTTTTTGTTCTTGAATCATTTATGGCAAATTTTATTGTAACTTTGCAATACTTAAAGCCGCATTGATCTAAATGAGTTTAAATATCTTAAAGGTATTTCAATCCACTTTATTTATTATCTGGGTCTGTGTCATTCATCTGTTAACAATAGTATAACAAAACAGTTTTTTTATAAAAACTAACTATACCATCTTTTTGCACGCCCAGAATGACTGGTAGAATTAAGCCTCCTTGTGTGAAAGTTTTTAAATAAATAAATATAAGTACGAAAACTAGTAAAGCAAACTTTTTAGTTCGAAAACTGGTTTGGATTTAAATTATTTGTAATTTTTTAATTATTTATGCTGAACTGTGTAATAGGAGGCACACGACTTGTTTGATACGTTCAGTGATTTTACATCTTTCAAAATGTTCAAAAACTAAATGATTTTACATATTTCAAATGCACCCTAACCAACCATCTTAATCTAGGCTCCTCTCCATCCAAAGGTTGTCTGGAAGAGATCGCTTTTTAGCGATAAGACTGCCCGTTGTACATTAATTTTACTTTAATTGTTATAAATTTGTGCTATTTTGTTAGTTTGTAAGGTGTGCAATAAATATTTTTTATTCATTCATTCAAATACAAAATTTGCGAAGGGAACTTTGATGGGTGTCAGACCCTGTAACTAAAAAGCTAGTTAGCCACCAAAAAACTGTTAAAAGAGTCTAGGTTGAGTTTATCTCTGGAATATGGACGTCACATTTTTAATAAACTTCTTGCATTTTTGTTCTCTGTCTGGGTGTTATATATACATACTTACTTATATATATATAATATTATAAGTAGGTATGTATTTACAAAAAAAAGTATATGTATTATATCAGCTATCTGGTTCCCATATTACAAGCTTTCGCTTAGTTTGGGGCTAAGTAGTACGGTGTGGAAGGTCCACCAATATTTATTTATTTATTTAAAGAAGCAGATGGCCAACCTGATGTAACGTGGCATCACCTATATAACAAAGCACGAATGTGCCCTATACATTGCCATGCAGACCAGTGAAATATAAAATTAAACTGAATCACAAATATCCATGCACTGTGATATATCTGTTAAATTTATAGGGTTCAGATGAATAAGGGGGATACAGAAATTTTCACGCTTTTGCACACATAGAATTTGTTGAACAGCTCAAAATCCTTGCCGCTACCACTACGAAAAGTGATCTAGAATATCTAGTACTGTAGGCTGATGTCTAAAACTCGAAGTCAGAAGATATTATTCAATTGAATCATAAAAATCACTTTAAAAAGCCTTGACATATCATTTCATGCATTAATAAGGCAAAGTTTTATTTTAATGATTTATGCTCACAGCTCTTCATATACCTATTATAAAATGTAGCATATGAGTATAACTTCTTGAGTACATCTGTATGCCTCAAGTTGATGGACGCAGGGCAGTATACCGTAGGGCACGTTCCTATCGTGCGTGACTTACGAGGCAGTGCTTTGTTATAGGTGATGGTTACCACTAACCATCAGGTGGGCGATGTGCTTGTTCCATCAATGTAAAAAAAAATGCTTAAAGCCAATAACGGACATACGCGGAATAACATTTTTTAGTTATTTTTGACAATTTTTTTACAATTTAAAGGCGTTCTCGTGTTTAGATCGTAAGAAAGAGAGAGCTACATTTTTAGTGTTGTCAAATTACGTAAATATACCCGCAACTGAATATAAAAAAAACAAAAAACTATGTTTAGAAATGTCAGTCTGAGGTGGTAAGCTAGTTTGAACTTTAGCTTTACCAGAATAAGGTCTTTCCTATTAGGAATAGGTCTTTTCCAAAATACGGCAAACGGTTGTGATATAATAAGTTAAAAAAAACTTTGTAAATCATATTAAGCGTACCTACCTGCAATAAAGGCTTCCATTATTATTATTATAAGTACATCGCTGAATAAAACAGTAAAATAACTGTTTTTAATAAAACAAAGCTGC
Organism: Chloroclysta siterata; assembly: GCA_932294275.1. NCBI lineage: Eukaryota > Metazoa > Arthropoda > Insecta > Lepidoptera > Geometridae > Chloroclysta > Chloroclysta siterata. The sequence continues at coordinate 19,015,202 of OW028596.1, read as the reverse complement.
ATTAACAATGAAAAAAACAATTTCCTAGGCCAAGATCGCCACGGATGCACTAAGGCCGATGCAACTCTTAAGATAACTCGTCATTACTGTGTGAGTCGCCCGTGACGACGCCATTTTGTCTATTAACTACGCTAGCGTAATAGTGGGAAAACTAGTGAAACAGTAATAACAATTTTTATATTTTTTTCAATAGGTTTCACGGACGGATTGAATTTTTTGACAGGATGTACGATAACACAATTGTTGGGAAATATTATAATACTTTACGTAATTGTAGTGACATTTATTTTCTCTTTGATATAGTATCTGCCTGTTTTTTTTCTTGCTCTGAATTCTAGCCCTTTAGCCAAGTCTTATTTGTCCGTTTACATGTTGATTTATATTATTATTTGACACAAGTTAGCACTTCTCATATTCACAGTTTCACACAGCTTTGTGGAAAAAACCATACCCTTTTTTGAAATGTCATCAGATTTATAGTAGCAAAAAGGTAGTCCGTTGATAAATTACAAATCACTACAAAAAGGTTGTTAGCAATTAGTAAAACAGTAAATAAAGATTATCTTACCAAGCCGCAGAAGTGTCAACAGGTTAGTGAAACATACCTGAAAAAAAAAACAAAAAAGGTTACAACACAATCCACAAAAGACGTTTGGCGCCAAAGGGGATCTCGCCGCCATAAATTGTAGCCCAATAAAAAAGCAATTTAAAAAACATTCGAAGTTTGAAAAGAACTACTCGAAATCGTTGATCTAACAACCATATTAGCAAGACACGTGGTCGCAGGAACTTGTTTCGCTTTTCTTCGGGGAAGGGAAAGATGGAGGGTCAGGTTAGGTTTGTCGTCGAGGGCACGGAGGCATGACGTCATCGTTCGGTAACCACGGTCGGCGCACAAATGTTATAACTTCACTATCGTGAGATTATCGATACTTGTTTCGCACGTAGAGTTTTATTATCAAAAATACTTTGTGCAAAGATATCGTTTCTTATAAAATTCCCGCCCGTTACATTGTAGCTGTTTTATGTGTTACATTGTAGCTGAATCTGTGGCATAGACAATTAACTATGTGATTTTATCATTACCATAGTCTATTTAACTTTTTGATCGGTGCTTAAGTTTAAAAGTGTACCTTTTATATTAGGAGATGCCAGTACTCTCAAACGGTGAAGGAAAACATCGTGAGGAAACCGGTATGTCGTAGAACCTAAAAAGTTCTAAAACATGTGCTCAAAAATACTTTTCTAGACTTTGCATAGAAAATAAGAAATATTTCCATTTTTTATAATTGCCAACCAGTGCCTTGGGGACGCTTCCGTTTGGATAAGTTAAGCTATCTCCAGATCGTATCCACTGTTATTTTCTTGGTAAAATATAATTATGAAGAAAAAACCTACCTACTCACTTTTTATTAGTCAAACTTAATATTTTACAACGAACATAAATTTTAAAATAATATTAAAACAACAGTTACAATATTCACGGCGCAGGCGCAGGCGCATCACGCGAACGTCGAAAACCAACTTTTTGACATTTCCGGTTCCTAAAAACTTGACAGCCAACCAAAATTACTCATTCTCATAACTACCGCCGTATGCGAGTATAACTCTTATCGTTCTACAAATAGGATTTAAATTAGGATTTGGTACATTGTTTTTTGATGGCAGATATAATTTGGTAAGTCACAGGCTTCATTATAAAGCCGTCTTATTTTGATTTGGGTCTGTTATTTCACCAACAAAGTATAAAAAATACTTCTTTTGTCTGTCATTTCAACAGTTGCATATTATTAAAAAAGTTCAGTTGCTACCAGTTGGAAATATCTTTAGTTAAAAAACCCCGATAAACGACGCGATGGAAAAAAAAATATTCGTTACAAATAAAATAATAACTCTTGAAAAGTCTGTTTAAAAAATACAAAAAAAATCGTTACCAACGCGTAAACTATAATCGATATTTCACAGAAAAAAAACAAAAGCAAAAACACGACAGTCCAACTTCGTAGTACAAATTCTAATTTCGAACAACAAAATTTTAAATCTAAATTTGAACGTAAGTTTGTTTTTAATTCCAATATTGTCTTACGTGTAAATAACAATTATAAATCTCTCACAGAAAAAAAAACAAAAGCACGCAGTCACATTAAATTTCGTTGTACAAATTCAAATTTCGAATAACAATTGTACATAATTCTAAATTTGAAAAGTGCCAGTTCGAGTGAGTTTTTTCTTGCATTCGTTCCAAAGAACAATTTCGTTATAGAAATGATTGATAGAAAAGTTTTGATGTCTTTTTTGTGTAAGTCATTAGTAGTTAATTACTTGTGAAGTCGTTCATTTGTAACCTTGTGGCGTGAGCTTGAATATTGCTACTGTGGATGTGGTAATATTAACATAAATATTACACTTATTTGCCTATTATTATGCATAATATTTCTTTATGTATGATATAGGGTGTGAATTTGATTGACAAGTGTAACTTTTGTGTCAATGAAAATAGTTAGATGGTAAAAGATAAACATGATAAAGGTTCCCAATATTACCAAAGTACATTTATCATCACAGTGTAGGTATTATTTTCAATTCTATTAGCGGCAATGGACTTGCGAACTGTCATGTTTGGAATACTAGCTACTGCAAAATGTACCAAATATAATATTTGGACGTACGTCTGACTACCCCCCTTAGACATCCTCAAATAATCTTGAGTTGGTACTTGGTATTATGAGATCTGAGGGGCTATCTACCGTGCCTGGGGATAAAAGTCGTGAAGCAGTTCTCTCTTTTATTTTCAAGATAATAATTTAGGTAATTTGAACTTTTGAGGTTTTCTAGGTACCCTACCTACGCATTTTAAAAATAATTTAATTTTTTACCTATATTTTTTAACACCAGGATAAAAAACTAAATTACCACCTCCGTTACATTCTAGCATCTAAAAGGATCATACATCCGAATAGCAGGTGGTACAAATTATGATTTATGGCAACACCAAAACAAATCGATCACACTAATTGGTACAATTCGATAGTAATAATCGATTGCGCAATACTATCAAGTCGTACTAACGAACGTTATGGCGGTAATCTGGTTTTAGGGCCATTGATTTTAATTCTAAACTACGAAACGCGCGGCTTCACTCGTGTGGAAAGTTATGGAATAAGCTGTTTTCATACATAGGTACATTAAAGATTAACCATTTCGAACCTAACCATTTCGAAAAAAACTTAAAAAACTTACGCTTTGCGCTTAAAAAACGCTAGTGTATTAAACCAAGGAAAGAACTTTTTATCTATGTTTTAATGCAAAACTATTATATTTACAAAAATAACTAAATATTCCTTCACTGAATTGGCAAAGAACTGAATGCCTAATACAGTCAGGAGAAAATTCTTTGGTGGCAAATTACTTGTAAAATCTGTTTTATCTAGCCATTTCAGTCAAAGTAATATATGGCTGAAATGAAATGGAAACCGTGTCTATAATCAGTTTTCGCCCTCTCGAAACGCACTTTTGCTGTTTTCGTTTTAAAAATAGAAAATAATATTTATTATATTAAAAAAAACCACTGGTAGTCTAGTATTAGCGGTCTCGCTTTCCGATTCTAGTCGTACGTCAAAAACATTCGTGTATCATTGATATTTTCTGTTCAAAAATTTGTATTCACAGTGCCAGTACTCTCGAACGGCGAAGGAAAAACATCCTGAGGAAATCATGTCGCAGAACCTAAAAAGTTCTAAAACATGTGTCAAGTACTCGAAAGGAGCCTCTTTGAGGTTGACTTAAAATCCTTTCACCACACAGTTTCGAAAGAAACTATTAACACGACAAGAATAATATATATTTGTTAGTCAAACAGGCTAGGATCGTGATAAATGATTTTACAAAAAATCTGGTGAATTTACTTTTAGTTTAAACAAGAATAAGTTAGGTGAAAGTTAAAGCTGATATAAATATAAAGATATAAATAAGTTACAAACTTAAATTTTGAGTGAGATCAAATTTTTACCTGGTTTATTCTACTTTTAAATCTAAAGCTGTAAGAGATATAAATAAGTTACAAACTTAAATTTTGAGTGAGATTAAATTTTTACCTGATTTAATCTACTTTTAAATCTCCTGGCAGATTCTGATTTTAAGAGATAACGAAATAAAATGTGCTTTCTCTGAGTAGGTACGAATATTCCACAAAAAAGAATAAGGTAAGCCTAACAAATCAATCCTATACATGGGATTTTTTAAGATTATATAATACGTATACGTATAATAGAAAATTGTATTCAGCTCACAAACGCAGGTACAGCACTATATTAGGAAAATCAATAAAAATAAATAACAAAGGCAGACAGAAGAGTAAAAAATATTATACTTTAGAGATTAGCACGTGATTACCCAAGGATTATTAATTAGTAAAGATTCTCAGAGTTTTATTTATGTGTGTTGATCTAGACTTGACCGACATTGCATACTGAATAGGTATTACAAATAACAAAAACATACCAACTAGTAACACGGCTACCGTCTTGAGCAAGCATCCGGTGGGCCAATCGAGCCAATATACTCACCAGCTCATCCTGACCCCCAATGCCGGTGGAACCCGCCTAAAATCCACCTGGGTTCAAGAGACAGTGGGGTCAAGTGTGGCTGGTTAGGACGAACGTCACTTGAGCGTATTACGGCTAATCGGGACTTCCTACTTACAGGCCCGCGCGTACCGGCCGCTGAGATTTGTTCCAATTTTAAAAGTTTGGGTTTCACATTTGACTTTGACGGGTGACATTGACGTGAGTGACTCCACTGACACGTGGCCTGCTTGAACTCTTTCTCTATCAAGAACTTGGAGAAATCACGAGAACGTGCATGTAGAAAACGTTGTACGTTTCCCATTAAGGTGTAAAAACCTGGCAAAGTATAGAAAATCTTCCTGAAATAAGTAATTCACTTCAGTTACCTACTAAATGTATAAAAATCATATTATGAAACTACAGTTACTTGTACTTGTTAAGTTACTTGTAGATCAAATCATGGCGGCCATTTAAATATTTATCAGGACATCGACATTCTATCTTGCTGATTTGCATTGGCAAATTCTGATCATAAACATTTCAAAAATGGAATCAATAGGGTAAATGCAACTATTGCGCGCCAGTTTATAGTCTTCAATATTTTTAGTAAATTATTCCTGTCTGTTTTTTTTTATACAACTCGCTGAGAACCGCATCTAACTGAGTCTAGACTCTTTTGCTGCTGCAGCACACAAACACATGCGTTTCTTTATTTTTTTCTTTCTTTAACTTTGAAGTGATTTGTATTTTTAGGTAAGTATGTTTTTTTCAATGTCTGTTTTTGTCTATGTCTATCTTTTACAAACGTTCAACAATTTCTGGCGTTCACTCTAAAATGTGGTGACACTTAAAATATTCTAAAGCCCGCACGCAGAGTTGATTAAAAAGCAATAATGTTATTAAGCGCGCATAAAAACGACATTACGCTCACATGACGCTGTACAGCTTTTACTAGTTTCACTTCCGATGGACGACGATTCCGATTTCAAAAACACGTACGTAAGAAGTATAAATAACAAATGTTTATGGAATTTAAGTAAAAAAAAAATACAATTCTTAAAGATTTCTATATTATAACGAAAGTTATTATCCGAGTGGGATTTGAACCCATGGCCTTCTCCTTGCTACTGGGCCTAAATCACCTGCGCAATCTTACTCTAACTACAAACTCTCCAATTCTTTACCTAAAATCAATTATTTTAGTAAAATTTATTTGCCAGTAGAATTCATTTAGTAAAATCAGATCAAAGAATTTCTGTTTCTACCCAAAGAAGGAAGGAGTTTTTGTGTGTCAAGATTAAAGTTGAAAGTATTCTAGTTAAAAATAATAATAATATTTTTGCTTATAATGTGTGCCCTTGACATTTAAATATTGAATCATGTAGTTAACCTACAGATAAAAAGTTAATACATTTGTACGAGTAAAGTTCATTATGCCATTGACTCACAGGTAGGTATACATTTTTATTGTTTACAATAAATAAAAAAATACTAGTTTTTTTAAACAGCGAGATCGAACTTCAGAATATAACTATTACTACTATAATGTTTTTAATTTTTATGTTGAATTCACTTAATTAAAAATATACCATAATACGATTACAATCTAGCTACAATGAAGGCTAATGAGCAATTTATCAGCTGACTTACATTTCAGAATATTATTATTCTAAGAATGTGTTCATTAGCTCGTTTCTTATTGTCTCTATTTAAAGGGGTTGTAGTAAAATAACGTATGGTATAATATAATAACTAGACTCGCACTTGACCAAAATAGCCTTAGGTTGAAAAATTACTAACAACGCGTAATTTTAAATTACATTTAGTTCCCATATAAATTCTGAATAATTATAAACGTTAATATAAAACGACATTAAACTAGTTTAATGAGTGGATGCAATTATAGTAAAGCTATTTATAAAAAACGCCGATGGATGAAGGAACTGCGTATAAAAAATGTCATATGCTATTAAACCAGTGAACCGAGACCCCTGACTTTATCTAAGTAACGTATAGCATAGCTTAGCTATCTTTGTTTACTGACTTTATCTGATCAGAAAATTACTACATTTAGATACTCTATTCCTTCCACGTTTGACATTGTTGCTGATGGAACAAACATATGACCTACCTGATGTTAAGTAACCATCACCTATAACAAAGCAAACAAATAAGTCACGCACGATAGGAACATGCCTTACGATGCATTGACCAGCGTCCATCAACTTGAGGAATAAAGTTAAGTCTCAAGCAGCGTTGCTGTGTTTCGGTTTAAAGAGTTGTGGTTGCCGGTGAAATTACAGGCACATGAGGCTTACATATGTATGCCTCAAATTGATGGACGCAGATCAGTGCATCGTAGGGCACGTTTCAATCGTGCGTGACTTACAAGGCAATGCTTTGTTATAAGTGATAGTTAAGTCTTAACATCAGGTGGGCCATCTGCTTGTTCCATCAGTTGTTTAAAAAAATACTTTGCCGTCTGTTCAAACCAACATCGTTTCTACCAACAGATACCTAATATAATCGTAAACTATGTCACGTGCGTATGCGGGCTTCCTAGAAGCACATTTTGCACCGCTAGTTTAGTGGGGACAACCCTGCTGATCGTCGTGGGCTCAAATCTAACCTTGCACAAATGAATTGTTTTACTTTATATTTTAACATGGTGCGTGGAACTGGCACCTAGATTTACCTTGTTTTAGACGATTCAAAGTTATTCTTGTAGTTCATCTGACTGACCTATTGACTTTGACTTTGGAAACCTCGAAAAACTGATCATACTCATAGATCCCCGACTAATTGGACGGCTTACAGAGGGTTGTCAGTTCTAGGATGTGATCCGAATGGCCACCAGAATGCGCTGGAGACAAGCAGTCCTCTCCAGTACAGTAAAGACATCTTCACACGTGATCACGATCTTCAGTTATTTATTGCCGACCACAAATAAAATACCTCTTCAAATAATCTTCAGTAAGATTTGAGATTTGTTCGTTAAGCAATTCAAGAGATCTTATACATTATACGTCTACAATTCTTGGGGATAATAATCCTAAGAGCTGATTTCACCATGCTCTGTTAGTTACTCAAGGATTAACAGGCCGTTAAATCTAACGTTAGATGTCAAACGCGTCTCAAATAATTTTCAGTAAGATTTGAGATTTGCTCGTTAAGCAATTCAAGAGATCTTATACATTATACGTCTACAATTCTTGGGGCTAATAATCCTAAGAGCTGATTTCACCATGCTCTGTTAGTTACTAAATAAGGATTAACAGACCGTTAAAAGTAACCTTAGATGTCAAACGCGTACATTTTGACATATTTAACGGCCCTTTAATCCTTTGTTAATCTAATACAGCATGGTGAAATCAGAGCTAAGAATAGTTATTTTAATCCTACATCAACACACTCATTTAACTTTTCTAACAGGTGTTTTAAAATTGACACAAACAACAAAATAAAACTTCTCCATTACCCACTGACATTTATTTAAATTAGTTCTTAATCCTTTGTAATACAAGCTATGGTTTTTATGATAAAATTATGAATACAATTGAGTGAAGGGGTCACTGAGAGAAGTCTTTATTTGTAATGTTTACGTAATTCTGCATAATTTGTTATATTGTTATACAATGGTTACTGCCTGCATAACAATGATTTGAATATTTTTTTTATTATTGTTTCGAATGACACAAGCAATGTTGCTGAACTCTGAAAATACTAAACTTAAGAATCTTAAAAAAATATAATAATATTCCAAAGAATACAGTTAGACACAAGCAATGTTGCTAGCCTTTGAAAATGCTAAACTTTATAATCCTAAAAATTTATAATAATATTCCAAGAACAGTTCTAAAACACGTGCCAAGGTAAAGAGCCTCTTCGGGACGCACTTACAAGCCTTTCACCACACTGTTTCGAAAGAACTAGTGACACGAGAATAAGAAGAGAATACAAAAGATCTCCAGGCATGGAGATGGAGGCAAGATGTTCCCTCAGATCTATTAGTACCAAGTACAAACAAGATTCTTTGAAGATGTCTAAGGGGGTAGTCAGAGGAATGTCCAAATATTACATTTCGCACTGACCCATATTTGGCAGTAGTTTGTATATTTACATTTACGTTTGTATTCGTGATAGGTTGCAAGCCCATCGCCGCTACAGAATATCAATAGAGTAATTTTAATAAATAATTGATTATGTTTTAAGTTTTAGTAGAACTCTCTATTATAAACTTTATAATATTTGTAGAATAATATTGTAGAAGGCACATTCATAGCATCTGATTCATTTTTATAGAATCTCATTGACGTCAGCACGGCGAAGAAGCAGAGCAAAAAATTGCTGGGATTTTCCGCATCACATGTTTTAAACATTTTGCGATGAAAAATGTTATAGAATGGTGTAAAAATTAAATCAAATCAAACGAAATAACCGTTGGACGTTTCCACTTGTACATTACGCACAGATCGTGAATTTGACGTTTGCCAAATTATCGCATATTAAGTTGCTCAAGTTGATCGAAGGGAACGTGCTCTACGTGCCCTGCGGCAGTGCATAGTAGGGCACGTTCCCTTCGAGCGTGCGTTACGAAGCAATGCTTTGTTTTAGGTGATGGTTACCACTTAACATCAGTTGGGTCATCTGCTTGTTTCATTAGCTAGTAGAATAAAAAAAAATCTTTATTTCGTATCAATCTGTAAGTATAGTACGCAACAGTGTTTTTGTTAGAATGCCTTTCTATATCGATATTCATTGCAGGTAAAATACGTGAAAACAATACGTAAAGACCAAAGGATCCATAATCACTATTTACACCCAGACGTTTCGAAACTAAAAAAATGTCTGTGCTAGTTTCCTTAATCGAAAAAAAAAACAAAACGACGCCACGAAACACTTCGTACCTATCGAAAGTGTATGAGTCCATACATACCTACCTGCAGTAAGTACTTGGTAAGTATTGAATGAAACGGGCGGGTCTTATGGCCCCAATACAAGTACTGTTGCGTTAACGAGTTTATTTTATACTTTGCTTCGTTTTTATGCGTTTTCTATATTTTATTATATCTTATAAGTATCAAAAATATAATATTTTAACTCTAAGTTACCATTTTTAAATCTTAAATCTTACAAAGCATAAAAAACAAGTTATACTTTTTGTGGTAAGCAATAAAAAAAAAACAATACAAAATCCCTCAGCAATAAAATGTTTAAGTAAAAAATCAAGACACAAATTCCGTGTCTTACTAACAAAACAAAGTTATTTATTCAACAAAAACTTGCGTTCACGGACAGTCAGACCTTTTACCCTTATACCGTGTTCACTTTAATCAATGTCAATTAAAAGTCAGTACCGCAACAGGTTGCTTTACCCTACATTGAAAAAATGTACCACTTTCTCTTGTCGGCTCTTGACTTGCAGACTTATGCAAATAAATGTAAGATTACAATTTCAAAAGTATGAATACTTTGCAACTAATTATGAATTGTGGGTAAAAATTGCATTGAACGTTTGGCGGACGAGTAAAAGTTAAGAAGATTTACGAATTTCAAAATTCGAATGCAGTTTTTATATGTTTTAGATTTGGCAACCTGGCTGGAAGATTTAAATTTGGAATGTTTCAGCCGAGTTTGAATTGATAACATTTGAATTAAGAACATGTTCCAACAATTTAATCATGCAAATTGGTCAGTTTCTGTCATTGCAATCAAAAATCAAATCTTTATCTTAAACCTTCTTATATACAATACAAGTCCAGTTAAGTTACGATCCAAATCCTTAATTAGCAAAAGAAATTAATCGAAATAGAGTAATTAATAAAATTTCGCTGAGTAACAAAAAACATTGCCACGCTTGGCAGCCCGTTGCGTAGCATGTAAAAACTGATTCTACTGATATGAACGTAAAAAAGTATTGCCAACGGTACTTATACAACATAGCAACGAAATATTAAATTGTAAGAGCATTTAGGTAAGGTCATGTGGAAAGGAACGTTCCGTGTGTTCTTAAAACGGTTCATCTGATTCTGTCAATTTATACACAAAAAGTAGTTTTTGAATCGAAAAGGAGTGAAAATTGTGAGTTTTGTATGCGCTAGGTATAATGATAATAAATAAATATTGGAGGACTTTCCACAAAGCACTATCTAGCCCCAAACTAAGCAAAGCTTGTAATATGGGATAGACAGCAGAAGGCAGTGCTACTACCAACTGAGCTGTGAAATATTTATAGTCCAAGATCAGAGTTCTTTTTTTTATAAAACTAGCTGATAGAACAAGCAGATGGCCCACCAGATGTTAAGTGGTAACCATCACCTATAACAAATCATTGCCTCGTAGGTCACACATAATAACACAGGCCCTACGATGCACTGCATTGCGTCCATCAACTTGAGGCATACAGATGTTAAGCCTCATGAGCCTGTAATTACACCGGCGACCACACTCCTCAAACCGAAACACAGCACGCTGCTTGGCGGCAGAAATAGGCGTGGTGGCAGTAGGTACTTCCCCGGACGAGCCACACACAAGGAGTTCTACTCTAAAATCAGTGAGTTGGACTTGATCAGGCTGATGATGATGAAGTAAGTTATAGTATTACTTAGTATAAGTACAAGTAAAGCGGCAAAGATAAGTAAGCTTAACGCAATTCACTAAAACACATAAACTCATACATCACCGATGTTTTGTATGGAGCAGACAGACCGTATCAGATTTTACTATCTCTTTACAAATAGTACCTATACATTCCGAAATTATTCAATTTTAAAATATTTTGAGAAACTTTACAGAGTGTGTTTTTCTGCGTTCTCTCTCTGGTCGTGTCACTAGTTTCTTTCGAAGCAGTGTGGTGAAAGGATTTTAAGTGCGCCTCAAGAGGCTCCTTTCGAGCACTTGACACATGTTATAGAACTTTTTTAGGTTCTACGACATGCCGGTTTCCTCACGATGTTTTCCTTCACCGTTTGAGAGTACTGGCATTGTGCACATACATTTTTGAACAGAAAAACTCATTGGTGTACGACCGGTTTCGAACCCACGCCCTTAGGATCGAAAGGCGGGGCCGCTACCACTAGACCACCAGTGCTCTCTGCGTTTACATTTAGATATTCGCGCTGCCATTCGTGTTGCGAATACCGTGGACCGCAAAACACACCAACGTATCAACTCTTACGCAGCTGAAAGTTATGGATAGGCTATCCACGATCTGTCACCGCCGTATACTTTCTTACTTCGGTCACATTCACATAGCAAGACGCGGCGACGGAAACCTCGAAAAGCTGGTCATCGTTGGTAACGTTGAGGGAAAGCGTTCTCGCGGTAGGTCCCCAACCAGATGGACAGACCAGCTCAGGGAGGGTAGTTGCAAGTTCTACGATGTGGTCCGAATGGCCACCAATAGAAAGCTGGAGACAAGCAGCCCACTCCAGTACAGGAAAGACATCTTCAAGTGACCACGATCTTCAGTTATGAAGTGCCGACCACAGAGAGCTGCCGTTCGCGTGGACGGAAATGTAGCCGTCCATATGCCTGCGGCAGCGTCGCCGGCAATGTGTGTTCACAACACGGGCAACGCGAGCGGCAACGCGAGTGGACATGGAAGTGGCCTGTTTACATTCTCGCATTGTCCAAGTCCCTGCCCATGTCTCTGCACATTTCCACGGACTTGAGCTGAGTGTAAACGGGGAACCTATATATACCAGGGTTTTTGAATTTGACGTGAAACGTCGAGTAAATAAAGCCTTGCTATCACTAGGCACGGTAGATATCCCCTCAGATCTCTTAATAATTCAAAGTCAAAGTCGAAATTCATTTGAATCACAAGGATCACTTTGAGACATCTTCGATCTAGGTGAATCTAGGAGCCAGTTCCACGCGATCACATCTGGAAGAACAGGCAACAAACTTACGGCTTGGTAACTACTGTTATTTTGTATGATGCTTGTTACAAAATAATACCTCTAGAGGTATATTAATCCTACTAATATAATAAACGCGAAAGTTTGTAAGTATGGATGGATGTTTGTTACTCTTTCACGTAAAAACTACAGAATGGATTTTAATGAAACTTTACAATAATATAGCTTATACATCAGAATAACACATAGGCCAAAATTTATAAAGATATTGTGTGAATTGTCCAAAATATGACGATATTCGCAGACGAAGTCGCGGGCACCAGCTAATGAAACCATATTAGGTAGGTAGGTATTCTAGGTATACTAAGTAAGACAATGAGTATTTAAACGGTCCATAAATCTCTTCACCTGGTTTAATATTATTTACATAATTAGTCTAAAAATAGTAAACTCCAAAAATAGAGACACAATTTATAATAAAACAAGGTCACTGGTCTGTTGGTTGCGTATTACGGAACTTTTGATTTATTTATTTTATAATAACTTTTATTAAAAGCAAAATATCGCGTTAGCATTCTACCAATGTGAATTTTTTATCACCACATTTTCTCTCGTGAAATTTCAAAGTACATATTATTGGACCAAACTTACTTACTTGAAATGCTTCGATAAAAAAGGTCTGTGGAAACCGGCAAACCTACATAATTCTAAAAACATATGTCAAGTGCTCGAAAGGTTCTCTCAGGTGCAATCTTTTCACCACACTGTTTCGAAAGAACTAGGTACTGACACGACAAGATAAAGATTATTGGACCGAAGTATTTTTTTAAGTTTCAATACAGAGTGTATTGAAACTTAAAAAAATACTTGAGTACATAAAAATAGTCGTCAAAAAATGCAATTTGTTGCTTCTTCAAATATAAATATTTATCTCGTTGTATTTTCAGTTTTGTAGGTAAAAATAAATCTGAGGGGATTTAATGTAATAGATCGAATCATAGACAAAAAGGTTCTTGCGTGGTAAGGAGCAATATAGTTGTGATTTATTTGTTTTAGTAACGGATCGCGACGCAAGCATCGTGGTCGCATTCTACCAGTGTCAGTTTTTTTATGCAACACCAAATTGGTCTGTCTCGTAAAATTACAAGTTTACTTGTTTGTCGGCTATCGTAAATATCATCTATACTTTGTATCTACATTTAGTTAATACTTGTATTTATTGTAATTTGTGGACGCAGGGCAGTGCATCGTAGAGCACGTTCCTATCGTGCGTAACTTACGAGGCAATGCTTTGTTATAGGTGATGGTTACCATTTAACATAAAGTGGGCCATCTGCTTGTTCCATCACCAAATTGATAAAAAAATAAAAAAAATGTTTTTACTCTACTGTTATAATGCTATTATTATTTAAATTATTTAGTATTTTTGATCGGCTATTAGTATTATGGCCTTATAATATTACTTTTAGCTTCCGCCCGCGTTACCTGGATGAAAAGCCATCTTTAACACGAGCTAGGTATAACTAGTCAAAGTTTCGCCCCGATTTGTCTAGACTTGCCTTTGAAATTCGAATATCTAATCCGATAATTTAATATTTACTTTCTGCAACGCATTCTAGATACAATTTTTTTTAAAGTTTCGGCAAGATTGTTAATTTATAATGAAAGTGTTTTTTTTATAAATAAATTAATAAAAGGCGGTGTAGAAAATGCAGTTATTTTTTTCGAATGAAGAGATTTTAATAAATTCGATAACCACTCCCAGTGTCCGTACCAAAGGACCACGTTTACACCGATACAATTAATAAATCAAATCAAATCATTTATAGTTCGTGAATCTGGGTTTTACAAAAAATAAGATGGTTGGTGTGTAGTTAAGAATCTCCAGATCCTACTGCTTAGCATACAAACATTAATACAGACAAATAATACAGAATTAGAAGAATGATAAAAAATAATAATTAATAACAAAGTCAAAATATAAATTAATATTGGTGGACTTTTTACAGAGCACTAATCGAGCCCTAAACTAAGTAATGATTGTACTATGGGAACTCTACTTTAGACTTGTCTTTAATAAAATATATATATAAAATAATGTAAAACTGCAGGAAACAGTGTAGATATAGGTACATTATATTTAATCTCTTTTTTTATATGACTATTAATCGATATTATGTATGTACATTATTTATGCAAAGAGTTTTATACCGATAACACACTATATTGGTAGACCGGGCGAATTTCAAGGTCAAGTAACATACATAGAACATTTTATAATAATAATTGTTAGAATATTTATTTTGTTGACAAATGTATACGACAGATTTGTTTTTTTATTTTAAATACTTTTCATTCAAACTGTACTTAAGTTCGGATTAAACAATAAATTTAGTGGTCATATTGCGAGTGGTCCCAATTGCCCGAGGAAAATTAATTAAATTAATAAATCAGGCAAAAGGGACCGCGGTCCCATTTTCTTGAGGTCCCAAACGCCTGCCTTCTCGTTAAACGATCGCTCGTTTCGGTGTGACACGCAGCCACAAGTGTGAATGTGTCTGTAAGTACCAGAGCGTAGGGACGCAAAATTAATAAATAATAAGACGAAACGCCCTTTCCTTTACGATGCTATAAATATATTCAAAAATGTATTCTCATTGAGTGACGATATGGCAGATGGTGTCTGGAGTATTAAACAATAAATTAAAAATATTGGCGAATATTTAATACAGAATCAAGCTTGACTAGGTTTCAAAATCACAATAATGAAAAAAAAAGATGTTTTTTGACTCAATCGCGCCCCCTACACTGAATGACTGAATAGATTATGACGAAATAAAAAAATCTAACTAAAAAAGTTTGTGACCAAATATAATATAGGTAATTCTATTCGGTCATGTACCTACTTCGGTTATGTTTAAGGTGCAGGTATACATAATAACCTAATCTGATACAATACATTCAAGACATATACACGTACGATAGTCTTAAAAATAATAGCTATGAAAAAAATCAAAAATTCTCATTTTGGTATTTTTAGAACAAAAGACATCAACGCGTTTGAAAAAATATGTTTCTATAAACTTGTTTTGTTACCAACTAATTATATTAGAATCCTTAGTTAATATGATTTATTATTATAATATTAAAATAGAAATAGTATAAGTAAAATATACAAAAATTTAATAAAAAGAGTTTTCTAAAAAATATCTCACGACCTTGATGCCTAGTACAGTAGATATTAACTTCAGCCTATTGGTACCTCCCTAATCAAGTACCAACTAAAGATCCTTTGAGAATGTCAAATAGAGGTAGTCAGAGGAACGTCCAGCTATAAAAAGGACGAAATAATTACAATACAAAAGGATATTCGCACAATACAAGTACCAGGAGCTCATAATCTGTAAGAAGCTTACCTAGTACTTGGAAATCAAGAAAACTACCTGCCCAAGCGAAAATCAACCCTAGCGCCAACGAAATAAAATCTAAAAACATAAATGACGTTACCATAGTATTTGAAATGGAAAACGGCTTGGTAAACGTTGATTGCCTTGAAACCTGCATGGACTTCTTATCTCGCTCGCACTCGTTTGCCATAACTATATCTGTCTCTGTCGCTGTTACGCAAAAGCCTCGTAGTATGGTTTGTTTTAATTTAAAACCATTATTTTATTATGTCCGTTTCTATAAAACTTGTAAGTCAGATATCTTTTGTGATATAACCAATCATAAATATTCACTACGTAAAAACTCTCAGCCATATTCATAAATTATATTTATGTAAAGGGAATAGGTATACTGTCATCATTTCCCGCGCTGAATGGGGTCGTCACAACAGGTTTATTCTTCCACTCTCTTCTATCATTCGTCATCTCGGTGCTCACTTCTTTCTTACTAATATCATCCTTACCTATACCCTTCAAATGCTTCGCACAGTAATGCTCACATAACTGTTCACACACAGATATATTATGTATTGTGGTACTACCTCTTTCATAAAGAACTCTTTTTAGGGTTTTTTTACCCAAAGGGTAAAACAGGACCCTATTACTAAGACTCCGCTGTCCGTCCGTCTGTCTGTCTGTCCGTCTGTCTGTCTGTCTGTCCGTTTATCACCAGGCTGTATCTCATGAACCATGATAGTGAGACAGTTGAAATTTTCACAGATGATGTATTTATGTTGCCGCTATAACAACAAATACTAAAAAACAGAATAAAATAAATATTTAAGGGGGCTCCCATACAATAAAAGTGATTTTTTTGCCATTTTTATTTCGGGTTTCGTGCGGAGTCCGACTCGCACTTGGCCGGTTTTATTTATACTACTTTCTGATGGAACAGTAGATGGCCCATCTGATGTAAAGTGGTAACCATCACCTATAACAAAGGAAGTCATGCACAATCGGAAAGTCCCTGCGTCCATCAACTTGGGGCACACAGATGTTAAGCCTCATGTGCCTGTATACGGTAGGTAGGTACGGTATACGCTTCTATAATAAACTTCCAGAAAGTGCCACTGGGCTTCCTATTAGAAAATTTAAAGCATACATTAAGAATAATCTAATAAGTAAAGCTTATTATACTTTAGATAGCTATATTGATGATAAAAGTGCGTGGCCCGATGTCCCGGTCGCTCTGCCCATCGGCAGCTAACATGTCTGCAATGTCTGTACTGTACCTACTATTGTGTGTTTTATTTTTCTCTGATTTAATAGATTGTATTTAATTTTATTCATTAGGTATTATTAGTTTGAAGCGTAGCTGTCTTATAAATTTGATTGTGTTTAACTTTTTCTGTATGCCTACGCCTCACTTAACTTCAATAATATATTATATTACATTGTAAAAGGATCATACAAAAGAACGGTAGGAACCAAGCCGTAAGTTTGTTGCCTGTTCTTCTAGGCTTTGGTCGCGTGGAACTGGCACCTAGAGTCACCTAGCTTTAAGACGTTTCAAAGTGATCCTTGTGATTTTATTGAATAAATACCTATTGACTTTGACTTTGACTTTGACTGTAATTACACCGACAACCACACTCTTCAAACCGAAACACAGCGTTGCTGCTTGGCTGCAGAAAAAGGCATGGTGGTACTTCCCCGGACGAGCCACACACAAAGAGCTATAAGAACTACTATTATGCCTAGTTTTAAATATATCTGAACTATTGAATCATGTTTAACAGGTGTGGTAAATAGACCGGAAATGACTAATTCTCTTATTCATTGACTATATTTATTTAAATCAAGTAATAAACAAGTTATTAGAACCACAAGTACCTAGCACTTGACGTGTCTTGCGAGTGGATAAGGCCGACTAAGTTGTAAAGATGGATTATCGATAAATTCTGTAAAATTAAATCCATAAAACATTTACCATATTTTTGTTATACAACGTGTAACATAATACCCCTATAACCCCGGAAGCAGGGTATTCTACAGGTCATGGCGAATAACTGTAGATACAAGACTTTTGAAATTTCGAAGTTTTTCATTCATGAAATGCCTCATACTTTCCTCCAAAATGAAACTAACACAACATGACGCAGCCCCATTTACAGCTGTTTTTTGGCCTTTAATTGTGAGCTGTAGATAAAATAGGTAATGTAGTACAAAAATGTAGGTTTAAAAAAAATAATAAAAATATTGGTGGACTTTCCACACAGCAACCCCAAACCAAGCCATAGCTAGTAATATGGGAACCATATAGCTGATTTAATACATTACATTTTGTTTTTGTAAATATATACTTATAATATTGTATAACACCCAGACAGAGAACAAACATCTATGTTCATCTCACAAATGTTTGTTATCGGTGGGGATCGAACTAACCTACGGCGCAGAAGGCAGAGCTACTACTAACTGAGCTGTGAAGGCTGTCAAGGTATATAAGTGAAAAAAAAATTAAAAACTATAATAAAAGTGAATTTAATCTAACTTTTATGTTAATTCCTAAAAACAACTAAAATGAGTTACAACTATAAAATAGAACGGTAGCGTTACGACCAAATTCTCACCACTAGCGTTATCTCGACATATCTTTAGACTCGACCTCAGTCAAACGTCAAAACAGAGTGATAATATCATGGGGAGAGCGAAAATAAAATGCTTAAAGCCAATGGCATTTTACAAACTTCAAATCAAAGTTTTTTCATACTAGTTTTATACTAGCTGTATATAGAGTCATTAAGAGTAGTAGAGCTCTTTGTGAAGGGTTCGTCCGGGGAAGTACTACCAGCACGCCTTTTTCTGTCGCCAAGCAGCAACGCTGTCTTTCGGTTTGAAGAGTGTGGTTGCCGGTGTAATTACAAGCACATGAGGCTTAACATCTGTATGCCTCAAGTTGATGGACGCGGGGCAGTGCATCGTAGGGCACGTTCCTATCGTGCGTGGCTTACGAGGCAATGCTTTGAGGTGATGGTTACTAACATCTGGTTTCTTTAATAATCTATTGCTAATTATTACTCTAAATTCATATCATTTGCAGCGGAAATGTCGACGTCTGAGCAAAAACTGTTACGCCCCGTCGCTCGGAACTCAAAACATTATAATGCTTTTATATTGGAACTGGCACATCGTCTGTGTCTTCGGCTATACAGGGGGCTTCAAAAGTACTCCAGAAAACTTTGGGGGGTTAAAGTAGGTACACAATTATAGGCTTAATAAGTTAAGATGCAGACTACTGTCGAACCACATAACACTCGCTAATTTCAAAGTTTTAGAATATATAAAATTACTGAATTAAGTTTCAAAAAATCGCAACCCTTTCTTATACCTCTAGTTTTTGATCTACATGCTCTCTTCTCTTGTCGTGTCACTAGTTTCTTTCGAAACAGTGTGGTGAAAGGATTTCAAGTGCGGCTCCTTTCAAGCACTTGACACATTTTATAAAACTTTTAGGTTCTACGACATGCCGGTTTGCTCACGATGTTTTCCTTCACCATTTGAGAGTACTGGCATTGTGCACATACATTTTTTAACAGAAAAACTCATTGGTGCACGACCGGTTTCGAACCCACGACCCTAGGATCGGAAGGCGGGGCAGCTACCACTGGACCACCAGTACTCTAGATATACATACTGAAACTTTATTATTCTCCGAAACTTATTTAATTGCGATTTTTCATACCTTCAGTAATTTAATATCTTCAAAAATGTGTGATGTGATACGACGGTTGTGACTCCATCTAACCTCAGCTCTTTGTGTGTGGCTCGTCCGGGGAAGTACTACCACCACGCCTATTTCTGCCGCCAAGCAGCAACGCTGTGTTCCGGTCTGAAGAGTGTGGTTGCCAGTGTAATAACAGGCACATGAGGCTTAACATCTGTATGCCTCAAGTTGATGGACGCAGGGCAGTGCATCGCAGGGCACGTTCTTATCGTGTGTGACTTACGAGGTAATGCTTTTTTATAGGTGATGGTTGCCACTTAACATTGGGTGGACCATCTGCTTGTTCCATCAAGAAATAGTAAAAAAAAAAGAGTTTACATTAACTTTGACAGTTATGTTATGAATAAAAACTCACTGTTTGTAAACGAATCTACAAGTAAACAAGATTTTTCTACTTGAATATGAACTTCAATAGCAAGTAAATAAGGCATATTTTAGCATATCAATATAATTACATAAGCCGTTATTGATAAGAAATCGGCGCAATCCATCAAGAATTTCCAATAAAGATGTAAATAAACACAATTTTTTACAAGAAACGAGTTTTTCAATGTTAAATGAAAAATACAAGTTATACTCGGTTTTTGCAATTAATCTCGCTTTTAATTTTTGATTAAAGATATACTGATAAAGCCCTAACAATAATGTTTTGAATTTATTAGTTTATGTATTACCAATAAACTATTATCTGAAATATTTACGAACCCAATATCGAATCAAATATTATATTTTGGCGCATTAAATAAATATTGGTGGACTTTCAACACATCTAGCCCCAAACTAAGCACAGCTTGTAATATGGGAACCAGATAACTGATAATAATACATATATACTTTTTTTGTAAATACATACATCTACACTAATATTATAAAGAGGAAACCTTTGTATTTTTGTATTTTTGTATTTTTGTATGTTTGTATTTTTGTATGTAACGAATAGGCTCAAAAACTACTGGTCCGATTTCAAAAATTCTTTCACCATTAGAATGCTACATTATCCCTGAGTAACATAGGCTATATTATATTTTCAAAAAAATCAGGGATCCTTACTAAAACTTCAATAATGTAACCCAAGGTGGAATACAAAAACCTTACATCGCGTGCGCTGCGAAAACTATTGATGATAGAACAAAATAATGTACTACGATTTTGTAGAACACGTCATCATCTACAAAAAATGTCGCGACAGCATATGTCTAACTATTATAGTTATGTCACAATAAGTGTTCTTTTATTATAAAAAATTAATTGAAATGCCGCCGCCAGAAAAGGGTCTTTATTTGTACCTTGGTATTAATCCTTATCCAAATAAATCATTTCATAATTAAGACGGTTTCAATACCTATAGATTACTTCTTAAATTTTTTCAAATCGGACATTCCATTCAAAAGATATGACGAAATTAAAAATGTTAACGGGTCCACAGGTCACGCTCGGGGTGCGATTTCATTCAGTCAAGGAGAAGCGCGTGCAAATGTATGAAATAAGTAGACGCGAGGCTCGAACCCACGCTCTAAGTTTATCCTAAAATGTTCAAAAAATTTATGACCACCCATGCGAAGCTGGGACAGGCCGCTAGTAAAGTATATAATAACACCCAGACAGAGAACAAACATATATGTTCATCACACAAATGTTTGTTCTCGGTGGGCATCGAACCCAACTGAGATGAGAAGGCCGCAAACCATACCCATAGTCCACACGTTAAAGCCGTAGGAAAAATCCATAGGTGCACGACCGGATCTGAACCTACGACCCAACGAACCTGGGCGGCGAGACCACTCCTAATAGATCACCAGTGTAATGAAAGATTGTAATGGTTAACTGCACGTGACGGGTGGCAAGCCCAGTGACCACGATTGCCATGATTAGATGCGTTTTCCCTTGGCCGATGACACGGCCAGCTTTCCTAAGCACCTACTAAGCTATCTAGCGAGACGGGTGGGGTGACCATGGATCTTTATTTTACTGAGTTTTTCTTGGTGATACTTATTATTATTATAGTTTTGATTTTACTCTGCTTATGAACTAGAAAAAACTTAAAAAGTAAAATGTTTGTACACCGACTGGTTGGAACTACAGGATCCAAGTGAATGTAGTAAATTAGTTTCACAAACAATAAATATTTCATTTCAATTCAAAAAAAGTTTAAAAGTAAATTCAAAGGTAAAGTAAAAAGTAAAGTAATAAATAAAGTAAAAAAATAAAGTAACAAATAATAATAAATACAAATATTTGTACTTATACTTTATATTTGCCTTTTTTTAGGCCAAATAAAGGAACTTCCTTACGATTCTACAAGCGTTTAGTATATCAGCTTTTTATTCATATTTCAGGTAACACAATAGTTAAAATACCTATAAATACAGGGCCCGTATTATAAAAACCTGGACAAAATGCAAATTATTAAGTAATTAATAAACTCTGATAGTCGGCACCGTATTGTGCCGTTTTGCTGTATTCATGAACCTTAGTCAAGAGGCAAGTGTCAGTACACTTGATAGTAATATGTCTGTCCTGTAGATGGAGCCACAGTCGCATAAGTACCGTATTAACGTGCGAGTTTTTATTTATTCGCCGGTTGAGATAAGGATCCTATGGCGCTGGTGGTTAGCAACCCGTATCAAGTTGACCATGGGTTCAAATCCCACTCGGATTTTTTTTCCACTTCGGATATTTTGAGAAAAAGGTAAGGTATATGACTGAAATTTAATGAATTAGTTATTCTATAAAGAAAAAATGTTGTTGCAAAATTAAAGCAACAGGGTTTAAACAAAAAAAAACAAATTGAGACAGTATAAAATCTTTGTTAAATAATGAATCTATCATGAAGGTGCTACTAGGCCAAAAACGCCGCATTAAGAATGAAATATATATTGATTGGCAAACGCGTGGTCACCCATCTTATCATATTAGCATACAATAGCCAGTGTCCTTGTCTTGTTTATCAGTTTATCGTTTTCCTATTTCGCGGTTAAACTACAATTTTTTATCCATGCCTATTTTAGCCGCCAAGCAGCGTTGCTGTGTTTCGCGAAAACTATTGACGATAGAACAATAAAATGTTGTACAATATTAAAGAACACATCAATATCTACAAAAAACTCAGCGATACCATATGTCTAACTATCGTAGTTATGTTACTATATCTTCTTTTTTATATTTTCAAAGTTGATAGAAATGCCGACCGAAATCAGACCATGTTATCCATACCGTTATATTAATCCTTATCCAAATAAATCATTTAGTATTCAAGACTGTTTCAATACCTATAGATTACTTCTTGAATTTTTCAAATCGGACATTTCATTTAAAAGATATTATGAAATTAAAAAATTTAGTTCGCTTTAAAAATACGGCCACGAGCTACGGGGCGCGTTCTTACTCACTCAGAAGGCCGTGCAAATGTATGAAATAAATAGACGCGAGACTCGAACCTACGGTTTAAGTTTATCTAAAATGTTCAAAAAAATTATGTCCACCCATGCGAAGCTGGGACAGGCCGCTAGTTTATAATAAACCACTACTAATGTGCGCAAATCCGTGTGCGGCAGTTAGTAAATTATAATTAGATAGAAAGGATTTTATAAATAAGTCAAGGCCAGTTATATCAAACTGATTCAAATGATTCATCAGATGTTAAACGGGTTAGGCAGGATGTCCAAGTTGCTACCGACTTACTAAGACCCTGTTTTATGGTATAATATCTGTTTTATGTCCTGGTTAGGTATTATTTTAATTAATTGGTTCAAGAACTTTTGAATAAAATTGTTTACAACCAAATATTTTTAATAAATAAATATTGTAATAATCAGGGGTCGGAATAGGTAGAGTTTTTAAGTACCAAATGACGTTAATTACCTACGCAAACTTAACATGGATATGCCTTTTAAAGCCGGAATTGGGGATTAATAAAAATTATTTTCTAAAACTTATGGGTTTTTTTATATACAACTAGTTGACTAGCTGATGGAACAAGCAGATGGCCCACTTGATGTTAAGATTGATATTATTGTCTTCTAAAACTCTTTTTTCCTATGTTAAACACAAACTAAGTAGCGTTACACGTACAGCAGGGCTATTTTAAAACATTCGGAAAGGTTTCCAATCGGTAACGTCAGTTTTTATCACATTTGATTCTGAACTCGAATCGTTTCCGACGCGGGGATTAAAAAAGGCATATCCTTATTTAGATTTCGTAGTAGCGTATTTGACGTCAATTGGTACTTAAAAACTCTACCTATTCCGACCCCTGGTAATAATACACAGCTCAGTTGGTAGTAGCTCTGCCTTGTAGGCCGTGGGTTCGAGCCCCACACAGAGGTAACATTTGTATAAATAAATAAATAAATATTGGGGGACATTCCAAACAGCACTATCTCGCCCCAAACTAAGCCAAAGCTTGTGATATGGGAACCAGATAGCTGATATACTACTTATATATTTTTTTTTTGTAAATATATACTTATAATATTATATAACACCCAGACAGAGAACAAACATCTATATTTAGCACACAAATATTTGTTCTCGGTGGGGATCGAACCCACGGCCTACGGCACAGAAGGCAGAGCTACTACCAACTGAGCTGTGAAGGCTGTCAAGTTGTATAATAAACAGACGTTTGTTCTCTGGGTGTTATAATATTTATTGTTACCAATATTTATTATTTTTAAATATACCATAGATAAAATGAAACAAACATAGATATATAAAATAAGAGAGAAAAAAAGTATTTAAGTATCTTATTATATTAGCTCTCTTACAACTAATATGTATTTATATACCTATTACACTATTGTCAAACCAGGTCAAGAGTACCCTAAACCGACGAGCATGTATGAAGAATGTTATAAGAGTGAATGAAGCGAAAGAGGTATGCAAGGATCGTAGCAAGTGGAAATCCGTGGTCTCTGCCTACCCCTATGGGAAACAGGCTTGATTTTACGTATTTTACATTTCAGCCAGGTATGTATTGAACTTTTGTATGAAACAGTTGTTTTTTTTCGCGTTTACAGTGTTGGTTCCTTAGAAAAAGTTATTCGTATTGATGGGTACTTTAGCCCCCTGAAGTTTTAAGTACAAGTATTGGAACACCTTGTATAAGACGTTTCAAAGTGATCCTTGTGATTGTACTGAATAAAGACCGTTTTGGTTTGATTTTTCATGTTTATGATGATTTTTACTATTAAATTTTGGTAATTCGTCTCGCCAGCGTATAGAAATCTATTGATTGGCGCCGAAACTTGTTTTTTTTTAATAACTATAGAGGTCATTCGTGATCAAAGTGAACTTCACCGTTAGTTAAAAAACTCTGTCAAATAGAGGAAGAACGAATGAACGAGGAAACGAGTGAACGATGGACCAAGCACATGGCCCACCTGATGTTAAGTGATAATCATCACCTATAGCAAAGCATTGCCTCGTAAGTCACGCATAGGAACGCGCACGATGCACGATGCGTCCATCAACTTGAGGTATACAGATGTTAAGCCTCATGTGCCTGTAATTTCACCAACATCCTTCAAACCGAAACACAGCGTTGCTGCTTGGCGGCGGAAAAAGTCATGGTAGTACTTCCCCGGACGAGCAACACACAAAGAGCTCTACTACGTAGGGTATAGGGTCCTGCAGTCAGATGGGCAGATGATACTACAAACATCGTGGACATGACCTGAGACTTAGCACAGGACTGTCACAGACAGGCGCGGTCCAAAGGGGGGGGGGGGGGGTCACAGGACATCGCTAAATGTTGAATTGTTCGAATTTCTTACTATTATGTGCACACTTCTCTTAGATCAAGAATACAATAGATAGAGCATCAAATAATAATACCAAGAGTAAGAGAGACGCAATAATACAAATTATACCTATGAGTGAGAGAAATATAAAATAAATGTTTTGTCCCTTTCTGCGTATACGTTTTTGATTGTTTAGCACCAAGTTTGGTGCTAAACAAACCGCTTGGTGCTTGTGAGTTTACAGGTGTTTAGTGCCAAAGTTCTTTGAAAATAGTGTGTGCCTAGGTCCCAGTATACGTAGAGTTAAGTTTATAATGTGGTGCATTGTAGTATTTTAGGCTGTGATAATGATACAGCTCGGAAAACTGAAAATTAAGCTTCCTTCGGTAAGTAGCACTTTTATGTTCTATTTGTCAATTAAACTATAAAACGGAGAATGCACAGTGTCCACAATTAATCATTTAACGGTTGTGTTTACTTTCTATCGCATATCATAGTAGATTTCTAGGATTTCATTATTTTGTAAAATTGAGTATAGGTTACTATAAACCACACAAATGACATGGCTATTCAAACCGATACAGTTCTATAGAAACATAATTTGGCTGGGTTATACGATCTTTCGGGCTGCCAACAAAAACAAAATCTATTTGCCAAAAATGTTGGGAAACGAACAACTTTAGGGTGGATTCGACTCTGATATGTTAGGATAAGTTCAAATACACACAATAATCTAGAAAACAAATGACAATGTCGCAACTTATTATTACCTTATTCAAAGAAATAAGGTTTGTTTGACTTAAGTACATAATGAAAAAAAATATAATATAGGTATAGGTAGTAGGTACATATATTTTAATTTCATTTAATTTATTTTTTTAGCTTTGCGTTACATTTTAATAATTTAAGTCTCCTCACGATTTTCATATGAGAATTTGGTAGTTATTTTATGTCTGAGACCACCATCGCGTAGTATGATTAAATACCTACATATGCCTAATAATAACATGTTTGTTTTACAGATTTCCCAAAGATGCAACTACTTTGGGCTGGTGGGTTAACGCTACGGGTTACTAGGCTTTGGTCGCGTGGAACTGGCACCTAGAGTCACCTAGCTTTAAGACGTTTCAAAGTGATCCTTGTGATTTTATTGAATAAATACATTTTGACTTTGACTTTGACTTTGACTTACCAAGCTCCAGGTCACCAAGCTCCAAAATCAAAATCAAAACGGTCTTTATTCAGTACAATCACAAGGATCTCTTTGAAACGTCTTAAATTGGTACTAGGTGAATGTACCGCCAGTTCCTCGCGCGCGACCAAAGCCTAGAAGAACAGGCAAGAAACTTACGGACTAAAAAACTTTTGGGCTATTTCAACATAAACGGTATCTCCGCTTTTTTTTCTGGATATAAAAAGTATGTTCAAAAATCTTGCTTTAAAAAGTGGGAATTAAGAAAATATTCTCATCTGAAATTGTTATGTATAAACTATTAAATATTTATCGTCTAATAAATAAATACGTACTTACACGTGAT
Source organism: Chloroclysta siterata (assembly GCA_932294275.1). NCBI lineage: Eukaryota > Metazoa > Arthropoda > Insecta > Lepidoptera > Geometridae > Chloroclysta > Chloroclysta siterata. The sequence goes on along the minus strand of OW028596.1, from coordinate 18,988,323 downwards.
ATATTTTAATGTATTTATGACATATAGTGATGTTCTGAGGATAGCTGTATTCATAATGCCATCACTTCGCGCTTCAGGGCAAAGTGGTGGCATTGCTCAGGCTTATGGTCAGCTCTAGCATAAGCTGGCTTCCTCCTGTTAAGATGTATTGTTTATACCTACTAAATTTAAAATTGAAGCACGCGTTATAAATTAACCTTTTGAATTACGGTTTCTGATGAGTAGGGATGTAGAATAAATAAATCAATGATAAATAAATAAATTGTTTTTTATTCATAAAAATTTTACCTAGCTGGTGCAGTAACATAGTTAAACTGTTGGTAGGTGGTAGAATGTGAAGAATAGCACCACTAGCTCTGTCCCCCTCACTAGGAAAATCCAGGACTCTAGCTCGCGGGGCCTAGGGTTCTGATGTCAATGTCTAAAATGCCAGCTTAGTGCCAGTTCGCCCTGTTTTTTTTATTTTATTTTTTATAAATATTGGTGGACGCTCCACACAGCACTATATAGCCCCAAAATAAGCCAAATCACAACCACCCAGTCAGAGAACAAACGTCTAGTATCACATCATACAAATGTTTGTTCTCGGTAGGATTGAACCCACGGCCTACGGCGCAGAAGGCTACCAACTGAGCTGTGTAGGCTTTTTTCTAGCTCATTCCTTAGAAGATATTAAAATGGCGTAACCTAGAGGAGGGTACAAACTATTAAACTGCAGAAACTAGCTTTTATTAAACATAATTAAACAAACAGCTGGAGCCGCGGCGACATCATAGCTTATGCTTGGTTGGGTGAAAATAGTAAGATGTGGCAACCCATAAATTGTATGTACTTGTTGTCCGTCTTGCTCGGGTATACGCTCGTAGGCAATCTATAGTATTATAAATCTATGACACTTCTAGAGCCGCCATGACAGTCTGTAATTGATGTTTGACATGACGTTTGATATGACGCATTGCATTTTATAATTTTTTGACAGTTTTGTTTCTTTTTTTGTCGGTAATGACTTTCACTCTCAAGCTTGACTTATACAACAGTTGTCAAAACGACATTCACGCATGTCAGTCCGCCATATTTTTAGTGCATTGTGTTGCTCTCCTTGACAAAGAAAATCTTGTTAAGCAAGAAAAAGAAGTAAAAATGAGGCAAATAAGCACTTAAAACAGGTGCTATATTGCTAAGCGATAATTATACCAGACCTCGGCTCCATATATTGATGAAACAACGCCTTTACATAATAAAAAAAAAACATTTTGTTGCCAGTAGTAGCGATTGCTGACATCGACATTACTTGACATATTGTATTGTTACTGACACCCTCAAATTTCAGGCTGCGCCGGCCAACAGTGGATGAAGTCGTGGATGATGATGATACAGTAGGTTTACCTAGAATAAAACGTCAAAAATAAACCCTAGATAAAACCTCGTGAGCCAAAGAGTACCAACCTAGATCTGAAACGTTGATAAGCGAGTAATATCCCGTTACTAATAACATCAATAACTCAGCGACAAAATACTGGTTCTAGATATAACCTAGACTTTATAACTGCTATGTACTTTAAATAGATAAATAAACATAAACATAACAGTCACATAATCTTGACCCCACACTCATGTTAATTGTGTTATGGGAGCAGTTCGATAGGTTATATGTAGTAGAGCTCTTTGTGTGTGGCTCGTCCGGGGAAGTACAACCATGCGTATGTCTGCCGCTAAGCAGCAACGCTGTGTTTCGGTTTGAAGAGTGTGGTTGTCGGTGTAATTACAAGCACATGAGGCTTAACTGTGTGCCTCAAGTTGATGGACGCAGGGCAGTGCATCGTAGGGCACGTTCCTATCGTGCGTGTCTTGCGAGGAAATGCTTTGTTATAGGCGATGGTCACCACTTTTACATTGTTCTATTAACTCGAAATTCAAATCAAAGAACGAACATTTTGTTCGGAATTAAATTGGAAAAATATTCTTTCTGTCGGAAAATGGTAAAAAACATAATTATATTTCGAATTTTATTTTATAATATACTGTTACACATTACAAAGCACTATCTATCCCCAGACTAAGCAGAGCTTGTATTATGGAAACCAGATAGCTGATAAGTACTTAATATATTTTTTTGCACAAACGTAAGTACGTATATACAAAATAAGTTAGTACTTATAAATACAATATCACACCCAGATAGAGTACAAACATTGATACCTATTATCATTATCACACATTTATTTTTCTAAGTGGGGATCGTACACACGTTCCTTTTAAAAGTTCATTGCGCACAAGAGGATAATATGCGTTTTTAAATCCAATCCTAACAACCCTAGGATCGCTACCACTAAGCCGACCAGTTGAAGGTGGTTTACATCATTTACTATCAGTTAAATTAATTGTTAAAGTTATATTACACCAATTACTTCAAAGTTTTCAAAACTTCGTAAAGTTTTCAGTTTTAATTACAAGTAGAAATAATTATAGTCCTGTTTTATTATTGTTAAATGAGCGAATGAATATGAAATTCGAGATGAAGTTTTCAACTCGTTCTAAATTCAAAACTTGAAATCAAAGTAAACTAACCTTTTTGAATGGCGTTTCGCGTTCGAAATTTAAAAGAGTACTGGCATGTTGTACTGTTTTTTTTTTAATTCAAATCTTGAAATAGAGTTTCAGGGAAGAATTAAAAAGGTACTTAATCTACCCCACTAGGTAGGAATCATTATGGCACTTTTTTTTATTGCTGTAGGCATACTTTATGTCAATCTATCAATTCTTACGCTTAACTAAGAAATTTATGCTTTAGTTTTATCTGTAAGTGAATTTTAATTCTAAAGACCTAATTTATTCAACCTTGTTTGGTGTAAAATGAAAGCAACTTGCGAAAAACTATTTCAAATTCAAAAATAGAACTCCAGTTCCCATCGACAGTTCCGGAACGCACTTTATCTTCGAATTTCAAACGGATTAGTGATGCGACATCAACAACACAATTATCGATAAAATGAACATCTGAAGCTACCGCGCGGCCGTACGCTACATCAAAGTAATACCTATCCGCAGTGTAATAAGGTTTTATTTGCCATAACTGCCATGTACTGCATAAATGGCAGTAATATGTACGGCGCCACCTGCCGGTACCTCGTTAGTTTACTGCTGGAAATGGATCGGGTACTGTTGCTGACAGAAGTGTTTGAAATTTAATTGTGAATTGCTTGTAAATGTTAATAATAAAGCAACTTGTATGCAACAGGTAATATGGGATGGTCGGTCATGTATGCAAAAAAAACTTATTCGTATTGTAATTTTCTTTTGCACATAAATTAAGATCACGTTTATCGCACTTTTATGTATAAAACACTGTAATTTATAAAAGCTACGAGTAGACTATGCATTGTACATCCGGGCTTTGTATAAGTAATTTTATGAGTCGTTGACAAAACGTGGTGTTCAATCTATCATGAAAAACATCTATAGTGAATATCGATATAATTTCATTTTGTTTTAAAAAACTCAAACTAGTTTGTTCGAATTTCAAACCGCAAATTTTGAAATTCGAACAATCTGTCATTCAAAATGTCAGAACAATTTTCTTATCACCACTACCAGTTTCAGTACAACAGCGTGGCTTGTTTATTTAAATAACGCGTCGTACATCGTCAAACGTCTTTTTACTCCGTGAAAACTGTTCATCCATTCTGTCGAGTCAGGTTTAATCATAATAAAATCAATGAGATCCTGCGGGTCTGGATGCTGGAGGAAAAACGAGATGGAAACGGTGAAAGTGGTTTTATTTGCATCTAACAGTTTTGCACTCTATGCTTTGGTTCGGTTATCATTACAATTTTAAACTATAAAACAAGGTACCTTTAAGCGTTACCTTAATTACCGCCCGTTGTACTTATTTAATTTTTTTAAGTGTACTTTTGTTCAGCTTTTTCATTTTCATTTCATAAATCTTTTTTTTTAATGTATAGACTGTCCTTTGACTACAATCTCACTTTATGGTAAGTGACGATGTAGCCGACGTTGAAGCAGCACGGTCTAGAAGACACCTATTCTCTCTTGCCTTGAAGAGACTGATATTGTAGTCGTCAGGAAAAACAGACGACGGTAATGAGTTCCATTCCTTAGCGGGATTATTCCACATCTGCTCCGATTTAGCCTCCGGCTTGCTCATATAAACACGTTGGAAAAAGAAGTAGCTGCGTGTAAAAGCTTAGTCACATCGTAAAGAACTTAGGTAAATAAAACAAATACGAGTTAAATTGGAAAATTGTTTCCAATTGTCAACAATTGGTATTAATCGAACGACATCGCCTTGCTCTTAATTCTTTAAAACGAAATACCATCTGTGTGGGGAAACTGACAAAGGGCTTATATAGCACAGAGCTTTGTACAAAAGTGTCATTTCAATGATGCAATAGTCAGCAACACTGACAAAGTCTGCTCGGCGAAGGGCATTGGTATGCCATCCATAACACAGGGTATCCTAGTTTGGGTACCAATGTTGTCCAACCAAGAAATATAGAAATTGTTATACATAAACCCGATATAATAAGATACTGTAATGATTGTTACTGATTTTAATAAGCTTCATTTCATTTCAAAGTGATGGAACGATCAACCACTTTTTATTTGAAAGTATCTATTAACTAAAATAATGAAGTTTCAGTGAGGTGCCATTTCAGCGTACTTAACTTAGTTTATTCTTCTAAATTATCAGGAAACGAGCATTTATCTGTAAGGATAGGCACTGGGGGCAGGCAAAGTCAAGTTCAGAGTTTTTAAATAATACCCAAGTAGTAGTTAGCATTTTATGACAGGTTCAAATACATCATCGTTAACAGAAACGATATTAGCCAAATACGTTTTGAACAAAGCCTACATTAGAATTATCAGTCGTAAAAATATTTGCATGACTTAGACTTAATTACCCCCATGCCATTTATGTACCAGCTTCTGTACGCGACTTTGCCGGCAATAACCTGATAAAATGTGGCTATGCTATGATCAATTTAATGCCACTTACGTTTCAGGTCGATTCTTGTATTTATAGATTGTTTTTATCTGTGGCATGAATAAAATATGATTTTGTATTGAATCACGAACATGCGATTTCTTCCTGCCCTCATCCCGCAGCATGGGGTCGTCACAACAGTTTTTCTTTTTCCACTCTAATCTATCATTCGGCATCTAGGTACTCACTCCTATCTTACTCATATATCCTCCACATAGTCCACCCTTCTTTACATCTATTCTCAAATTCATAAATCGATACAATCGTAACGGTTTGCAATAAATGCATTTTAAAATTTATGCATTTTTATGATCTGAAATAGGTAGTCTTATAAAAATGCGCTCAATCAATTTCAAGATGGCGTCTAGATGGTGTTGGCATTCCAGAAACAAAATTTTTCTATTCGATTGATTCGGTTCAAGCAACATGATGAAATGAATTTCCTGTTTTAATTCTACCAATACCACTGCCGCCAAGGATCATCATCATTAGATCGTAGTTTTAATATTGTGGCCATTCCACACAGCCCTAGGTAACCCGAAAACTAAACTAAATTAATCATCTCTTCCAAGTTTCATAATCGCTTATATCGATACATGCATCGAAGCAGAAAGATCCCAAAGTCTCAACTTTTACATTTTGTAACAAAGAAAACCTACAAGTTACACTTTGAAACCTCATAAAAATTAGGTGAACGTTTGGTGCACATGAACACATTTTATATACTTCAATCGATAAAGGTATCAAGTTACCACTGAAACCCAACACTATTTAAGTACATTATATCCTGAACGGACCAATGACGCCAGATATTTCCACTAGTCATTATCTCAAATGTTAAGAAAGATGACTTTCCATTTTCGAAATAACGGCCCTGATTGGCTGTCAAACTCTAACCGTCAACCAATGCCCGCTCGTCAAATGTCATGACTTGCGGTCAGAACAATTGGGATTTGAAAAAATCGGCTTCTGTTAAAGTGGCAATGCTTCTGTCTTTTTGTTCTTCCATTCGGTCAGCCTTTGTGAGTCAGTGACGCCTGTCAAAGATGCGATTGAGATTTTTGTGTCGATGATTTGGATTCATTTTTTATTGACTTGCACTGTGCAGCGGTATAATGAGAAAACTAAGGTATATGCACCTAGCTAGAGCAATCATATTTTATCGTTTCATTAATATTTTTAAAGAATCTATGGGTAGCAAAGTATCAGAACAGATTCATAATTTTTAAAGATTTAGATAGACATAACATGCAATACAGCAATAGAAACTAGTAAGTTCTTGTTAACAGAATTCAAACGAATGAAATTCGAATTTCAAATCGTTTCGAATGAATGAAACCGTAGTGTATAAAAAACAAGCATAAGGCACACAACCGCAGATCCATACAGCCAGTGAAAAAAGGTTACAAATCTCATTTCGATCACCACGTCCGTCGCACAGAACGAAATGATGATGGATGGTGACTACCGTGCATTAATTCGTATTGTGGTGTGACGAATGACGGACGTATTTTGTTGTAGGTACCGTTAGCTTTTTATTGGAAAGGACTACGAACAGAGAATTTGATATTACCTACAGTAATGTATGTTTTTTATACGTTTTTTTTTATGCCAGTTAATATGTGAATATACCATGCCTAGATAGTGATTTTTATGGATACCCTTAATGTTATTTGACACATATTTTATTTTATAGTCATAAAATTAGATAACTTTGACTCATATGTCTTGTCCATTTTTTTTTTTTATAAACCAACATTTAAGAAAGAATACAGTTTGAACGTTCAACTTCGACTTACAATAAAAATATCGAAAACAAAAACAGAATGTAAATTGTACAACTTGATTAGAATTTCTTTTTAATTTCGGAGTCTAGAGGCGTGACCGATTCCGTCGGGACGTGGGAATCGATGACATGGTTATAAAAATTGTATATTCGATATTCAAAGCATTATTGTCTTTGAATATTGTTCTCAGTCGTAAAATTTTCGACACAAATGTAAATTATTTTACGAAAAAGTATATTTATACCTAAAGTTTTTGACGGCTTTTATAATCGAATAATGTAGTAAACAATACAATTGTTTTGTCCAATTCACAGTTGAAATTGTGGATATATTTATATTTTTTATCACTCTCGAAATCAGAATTTAAAGTAGTATAATATTATGACGTTGGTCAATCCTAAACAGTTTTGACAGCTGTGATAAATAAAAAAAACGTATTTAACAAAAACTACCTAATATGCTCAGCGAGTTGCAACGTCCAAGTCCAATCAATCATGACGTGTTTCTTATCGACTTTTTTATCGATACGTTGCAAATTGTAAAAAGCACAACCCTCTTGACCTTATAAGCTTAATCCTATTGCATAAAAACGTAAAAAAAAAACAAATAACGTACTGGGAAACTGTACGTAGAGAACCTGAGAGTTATAAAGAGAAGGTAGTATCATCTTATGGTGGTACTTTATGCCTATCGGTATTTGTGTGTTTGTATTTACTCGTGTATTTACGTATTCTGTACAAATTTTGATTGTGATTTTGTAGCCAACTCTGGTGACAAAGCTATCCTTCAAGGCCTAACAAAGTCAAAGTCAAAAGGTATTTATTCAATAAAATCGCAAGGATCACTTTGAAACGCCTTAAAGCTAGGTGACTATAGGTGCCAGTTCCACGCGACCAAAGCCTAGAAGAAGAGGCAACAAACTTACGGCTTGGTTCCTACAGATCTTTTGTATGATCCTTATTACAATGTAATATAATACAATATTGAAGCTCCAGTGTGGAGCCAATCGGATTGAGACTGCTGGGGCAGGAACCGACAGCTTATTATTCTACCTTATTATTATTAAAAAATAAATATTGGTGGATATTCCACACTACACTATCTAAATCTATAAGCAAAGCTTGTACTTTGGGGACCAGAAAGCTGACAATGGAGAAAAGATTTTAAAAAATGCCCATACAAAGAGGCTCATTTCTGGCAAGGTAAATAATTTGTTCATACCAGTATTTAGTACCTTTTTGTTCATACATACAAGTTCTATAGCTTGCTCTATGACTCAGATATAGGAAACAATGGCAAATAAATAGCACGTCAAGACAAATGTTATAATTTACGACTCGGCTAGCTTTTTCACTCGGGTTCGCTCGTGTTTTTGCTGTAATTGTTGCAACAAATCTGTGCGCATTGTCAGATGAATCGCTCAATCAGACGATTGGTTTTTAGGATTCGTTTACTCACGGAACTGACAGAATTCAGAAAAAACTTTAATGAAGTAAACTAGTTACTTTGAGAGTAGTAGAGCTCTTTGTGTGTGGCTCGTCCGGGGATGTACTACCACCATGCAAATTTCTGCCGCCAAGCAGCAACGCTGTGTTTCGGTTTGAAGAGTGTGGTTGCCGGTGTAATTACAGGCACATGAGGCTTAACATATGTATGCCTCAAGTTTATGGACGCAGGGTAGTGCTTGTTCCATTATTAAGAAATATAAAATAAATAAAAAAGAAACTGATTTTCCCATTGCATTACCTTAATTAGTTTTTTTTTATTACAAAAATCCTAATTAGTATATTAATAATTTAACAATCACTATTTTGATTGTTGTATATTTTTTACAAAACACAGAATATGTACCTACCTACTTTAAGCCATAATAAAAAACTGTAAAAAGAATGACAGGTAGATTCACGAAAATGAATCTTGTAGGTTATGTAATAAGGTTCAATATGTCAGAGCAGGAAAGTTCGACGTGGATTAGATTGTTCGTTTTTGTTGGTGAGATAGAAATACGCTTTCATTGAGTTCTGTTCCTATTTTTTCGTTAATGAGGAATCGAATCGAGCAATAGTGATGGGATATATTGGTCACATCACTATTGCTCGATTTGATTAGAATAATTTTGCCTCCTGCACTTTTGCAGTCACATTTTACACTTACATATATAAACTTAATTATATTGAATGCAATATAATTATGTTTGAATTGGGATTCAGCAATTTGAAAAAAAATTGATTGCAAAATTGAAAAATGCCACTCAAAAAAACTAACTTTTGAGAAGGGTTTTTAGGGTTTTTAGATCTAATAGTTTAACAGGACTCAGGTATCCGTTTTCCCGAACTCCAAAAAATTTCTTGGTCTGTTCTACATTTTAGTAGACATGCTCTGTGGTTATAGACACAGGTGATCAGTAAATACTAATAATCAATAAGTATTTATATTTGGTAAGAATATTACATGTTGAAAATATACGTTTATACATAGTGGGTACTAGAAAGTAAAAAAACCTAAAAACACTCGGGTCAGTAGTCAAAAACGGTCTCATCTAACGTATATTAGGAATCTTAGAAAAAAAAACTAGACCGGAATACTATCGAGTTTTATAAAAGTATCGATGTATTTTTCATCGACCACCGCACGTCCCTAGGACGCGGACTCATCAAAGTGCGGTACCACAGACAATAACTGAGAAATATTAAATTATAATAAAATTAACTCAGATGCAACTTTTTATACAGTTAGCGTAAGTAGAGTTATGAACTTCTAGAGTTTTGTATGCATAAATTGACATCCTTCACAGCTCAGTTGGTAGTAGCTCTGCCTTCTGAGCCGTAGGCCGTGGGTTCGATCCCCACCGAGAACAAACATTTGTGTGATGAACATAGATGTTTGTTCTCTGTCTGGGTTTAATTAGGTATATAATAAAAGTATGTATTTACAAAAAAAATATTTAAGTATTATATCAGCTATCTGGTTTCGATATTACAAGCTTTGCTTAGTTTAGGGGTCCACACAGCACTATCTAGTAGTGCTGTGTGGACAGTCCATGAATATATTGTGTGACTAATCGTGCACAGACAAAAACGCGGGCACCAGCTTGTCACTAATAACATCGTTGTTTAGAAATATATTACTGAAAAAAGTAACTAATGAAGCTATTTATGATTTTTGAATGAATGAATGAATGAATGAAAATTCTTTATTGCACACCTTACAAACTAACAAAATAGGACAAATTATAACAATTAAAGAAAAACAAAATGTACAATGGGCGGTCTTATCGCTAAAAAGCGATCTCTTCCAGACAACCTTTGGATGGAGAGGAGCTTAGAATAAGATGGTTGGTTAGGGTGCACTATATAATTTAAAATAGCAATTTTGACATTGACATTTCACTGACACTTAATGGCAGCTCTACACTTCGTTCGCTCTACTGTCGGAACAACGATTATTCATTGCTCACGGTGACATTATAACGAATCAATCGGTTACAGAGTACCTGCCTATTTTATATATACATTGGTCATTTATCATTAGTTACTAGCGTGCGCTCGCGACTATGCGTGTTACCCACACTATAGTAATACTGTAGCTACATTTTCAGTTCGTTCGTATGAGATACTAGGCCAATCAAGATATCTCAAAACCAAAATGGTGATGGAAATCAAAATAGCGTATAAGTACAATATAAGTAGGTACGTATTTATATAAAAAAGTAACAAAATATCAGTTATTTGTTTCCCATATTACAAGCTTTGCAAAGTTTTTTTATATGTTTTTTTAATATCGGTCCGCTTCTCTCTATTGCAACACCCTTACTGGGTAAATTATGTATTGAATCTCAAAATCTTATGGCCTGACAATGTTAAATCTACATACATACATAACAATGCAATAAATATACTGAATACTGAATATACAATTTGCTGGTGGAATAAGCAGATGGCCTACCTGATGTTAAGAGGTAACCATCACCTATAACAAAGCATTCAATCGTAAGTCACGATAGGAACCTGCCCTACATTGCCCTGCCCTGCAACCATCAACCTGAGGCATACAGATGTTAAGCCTCATGTGTCTGTAATTTCACCGGCACACTCTTTGAAACACAGCGCTATCTGTTGGCACAAAATGGCATGCTGGCTAGTTTGGGGCTAAATAATGCTGTGTGGAATGTCCACCAATATTTATTTGTTTATTTTTTTTTCAAAACATGATAATTTCAAAAGTGATTCTACCAACATGAAAATATAGTATTATCAATAGTTACTAAAACCGACCACTAGAATTACCGCCAAGAAATGCCGGCCGACACTATCGACTATCAGCACAGATAAAAAAAAAACATCTTGTCTTTTAATTATACTGTTTGCAATCTACCGACAACACGTCCGCAAGGATTTCTCCACTCTAAGCACCTAGATTTAGAGTCTATTTTGCTTGAGCACAGATTTGTAGATAAAAAATAAAGTGAACGGACACACTTGCGACTAATTATAGGGTATGTGACATAATTACTGTGTGAGTATGTATCCTTATATTTTTTCTTTTAATTTTCGGGTGCTAAAGAGAAAACGTATTTTACTAATAGCCAATCATTATTCGGATTTAAAATGCTTCTGATTTATATTTGTAGTTACAAATCTGACGCGAAATCGACTTTTTAATTTCGTATTTGTTTGTTTTTTTAGATTATAGTGAAAAATAACAAATATTAAAATTGACATAAAATTACTCTTTAGCCTACATTCTGGCTTGATTGTAATCTTATACCGCCTTATTATAAAACGTGGTTTAAAGATAAATCGAAGATGTTACTATAGTTAGACCGTGACTTAGACCAAACGTTATTATAAAACGTAGTTTATCTAGTATAAATAAACCTGATAGATCCTTGGTTTAACAATGGTTTATCTGGTAAAATGGCCGCCACAGCACAGCTGATATGATTTGTTTACTTACGTTTTTGTCAAATCAAAAACCTAATTGTAGGTTTAAAGATCTCTAAAATGTATTCGAAGTGGAGTGCACTTCAAATAAAAGATGAGCTACGGAAAAGAAAAGCATGTACCACTGGTAAAAAAGGCGCTCTCATAGAAAAGGTAAATATCTAGACATCTATCAATAATCAGAGGCTAAGTTTCATCACAATTATTCCAACTGTTTTTTGTCATTGTAGGCTGAATTCGTACGACAGGAACAATCCTAATGGAGTAGAAGACGAGTTGGACGATCAGATTCCGGAATTTCCTGCCTTAGATAGCTTTAGGGACGAAATGCAAGCACTAATCTGTCGGCGTTTTCAAAACATCGCATTCAAAAGTTTGCAGAAAGCTAAAAGATAATATCTGCTTAAATGCTGCGAGGAAATCGTATAATAATAGAATATCATAAACTAATAAATATTGTGGACATTCCATACAACACTATCTAGCCCCAAACTAAGCAGAGCTTGTACTATGGGAACCAGATAGCTGATATAATCTTTGGATATTTTTTTTGTACATAACTACCTACTCATAATATTTTATAATACCTACCCAGACAGAGAACAAATATTTCTTCTTGGTGGAGATTGAACCCACACCCTCCAGCATAGAAGGCAGAACTTTACCAACTGAGCTGTGAGCATGTATTGAGCAATGCACAATACACCCCATTGCAGGATGTCCGTGCAGATCTCTTTCCCTCACCACTAATTAGAATTACAGGGCTGTTTTAAGTTGTTAATCATTATTTCAGGTTTCAGTACCGCCTAAAGGAATGACTCCCTGATTGAATCATCACATGTGCTACATAGCAAGCGGTCTAAGTCTATGAAAGTAATATACCTATAACCCAGTCAAAGAAGAAGACAATTATAAAGTCTATGTGCAAAATTTAGCAATAGGATTTTCTAGCACCTCGGGCAGCAATATGCCTTATCTGGAAGTCATCAAGCAGGCATTAGCCAACAGTATTCCCAAAGAAATTTTAAAATATCCTTTTATATGTAGAATAATTAAAACCAGCAATTTTTAAATACTTACCTATACAAGGATTATTATTCTGTAATAAAACCAAATTAATGTATTTAAATAGTTTCATTTATTGAACCTAAAATTGCAGCACATTAGACACACAAAATAGTTTTTTGATGCGAGGGGTACAGAATAGTGATGTAATTCTTCTCTAACAAGTTTTTATCACTTCAAATCCGGTATAGAGCCTTTCCTTCTAAAAATGTAGTAATATCTTTTCCAATAAACAGATCTTGAATATTGTAACCTCCGACTGTTATGATACTGTCTCCGGGCTCACACAATTTGAATAAGTCACTTCTTTCTACATTTGTCTGTCGCTAATTGACTTGAACCAGCATACGCAGGGAACCAATATGATAGTAGAGTAGACCTCCAAGTGTGTCTCCAACTAGCATCTTCAATGTATTGTTAGGTATGCTTGTAACTGCTCCATGATGCTTGCTGGGCTACAGGTTTCTCAGGATTTTGGATCCGTATTTCTGTCCCATCAATGATAAATTTAGTAAGTATTTATATCATATTTCTTTTATCTCTCGGTAATGCTCGCTCGATGGAGAATTTTGTTCCTTTTTCTTTCAATATTATTAAAATGGTTTTTTTTTATTTTCTTCGGAGCAGGCTATAGTTCTAAGACCATACCACCTAGTCTTACGTTTTGTTTTTTTTTCCTTTTGTTTATTTTTGCAGTTATATCTTGCGTGCTTTTTTATAAGTAGAGATCGTATCAATATTATTAAAATGGAGCGAGCTCAACACTTCTCCGTTACACGCATCAGTCAGATAGTAATATTGTAGGTTGTGTGTAAAAAGTTCTAAACTAAATGGTGCTTGCTTGATATAAAAAAACGTTATTATAACAACAAATTGAATAATATTTTATTTATAAAAATGTATCTAAAACATCAAAATACAGAAAATATCAACAAACAACTCTGTTGGTGGTAGAATGACTGAGGGAAAAATACAACGAAAGACGAGGTAGTATGATTATATGACTATAGCCTGCATAATATCTGTGGATATTAGTTAAACTATGGACTAACTCTGGTTTTATGTAATCCTTGATTAAACTGTGTTTTGTAATACGAACAAGTTTAGACTATGAATTAACTTTGATACCAAGACTAGTTGTTACCACGTTTTCGTTGTATTTTTTTCTCAGTCATTCAAGCACAATCCCGATGCAACATTCCGTCTATGAGGTGTTGATATTTTCTTTACAGATGATGTCTTTTGAAGATTTTTTTTAATTAAGTACAAGATTAATCAATTTGTTCTTAAAATATTTATTTAGTTTTTTTTAATTTAGTTTAGAATTTATATTTCACACGATTTTTTTTTATATACCCCAAGTACGACTTTGGTTTACCATATTTCGTTTTTCGGTTTTGTTCCGTGCTCATTGCGGGTTTTGTATGAAGACGCGATAGGGACACCGACACGGAACTTTACAAAACCCGCAATGAGCACGGAGCAAAAACGATTCGTTTTTGTTCCGTGTTCATTGCGGGTTTTGTATGAAGACGCGACAGGGATACCGATATGGAACTTTACAAAACCCGCACTGAACACGGAGCAAAAACGATTCGTTTTTGTTCCGTGTTCATTGCGGGTTTTGTATGAAGACGCGATAGGGATACCGATATGGAACTTTACAAAACCCGCAATGAACACGGAACAAAAACGAAAAACGAAATATATATGGTAAGCAAAACTCATACTTGGGGTACGGATGCGTTTATCGGAGTAGAGCGCAGTGTTGCTGTTTTAGCATTTTTAGTGCTAAATTTAGCATATTTCTTGACTCTTTTGCATGAAAATTTTGCATTTAGCTTAATTCATATTTTGGCATTTCATATCAAAAGTCAATGTCAAAAGATTTAATAGGTAGTAAGGTAAGTATGGCAATTCTATAAAGGAACCCAATTCCCCGAAATTAGTTTGTGATTGTTTTTACGTAGGTAGGTACGTATTCTTGAAACGTAGGTACCAGAAGAACTGCCAAAAAACTATTAAAAAGTTAACTTACTTCATGACGACCCCAGTTGCGTAACGCGCAAACCACCTGCATTTCAGGGCTAAAGGGACATCCTCGAGGATCGTGGGGCAAATCGTTACGCACTAGCTTTACAATTTTGTCGCCAAAACGTTTTGTAAAACGATATTTATATCGAAAATCTTCATCACATAGGTCGAATGGATTTATTCGATCACGCCGTCTAATAAAGCGCGTCAGAGTGGTGGCGGTCAGTGACATGAAACATCAGCTCACCAATAAAAAAACAGGAGAAAACAGTAGTTAAAGTAAAAAAAGGCAGATTTCATACTTTCCTCATACAACAATTAAAACAATCACCTACTTTTATTAGTTACCAGGACTCACATAAATTGTTATATTATAACATTGATCACACGCAACATAGTAAAAAACGAAAATCAAAGTAACGAGTTTTACCAGTTAAACCATATTTAAACTAGGGGTCTATCGAGTTTATCTTTAGACCATAGGCAAACAATGGTTTATGAGATAAACTACGTTTTATAATAACGTTTGTCTAAGTCATGGTCTAAGTATAGTAACATCTTTGATTTATCTTTAGGCCACGTTTTATAATAAGGCGGAGTAATACGAACGAGTTTAGACCAGGAACCAACTTTGACACCGGGTTAAACCAAGACTAGTTGGTACCAGGTTTAAACCTAGTTTAACTGATATTTTTATAATAAGACGGATAAGGTCTGTTATCTCATTTTTGATTATTGTTTTTCAAATAAAATTCAAATCCAAATCAGATTCAAATTATTTATTGTGCAAAAAATACATTTATTAAATAATATGCTTTTTTCTTTCTGTGTGTGCTAAATGCTTTAGCACACACAGTTTTTTTTCCAATCAGCATCATTATCTTTTAGAACTAATTTATTTATAATTTTTCAGATATAGAGCAAGATATTTTTTGCTAGCCCTTAGCAAAAAATTGTAAAGCCCTTACATCTTCTTATAACAATTATAATAAAATAGACGTTTTTTTGCACTAATAAAATGTGTAACTATATAATATATACATTATAAATACAACAGATTGCTAAAAAAACAAAAGTGACTATAAATAAAATGTTTTTATGAACATACCTGAGTCTGCGTCAACCCTAGGCTCGCCGCTAATTCTGCCCGCTCCGGTAGCGCCAGATACTGCGTCCGCTGAAACCTCCTGTTCAGCTGCTGGAGCTGGAGGCTGGAGTATATCGTGCGAGGCTTCCTCATCTTCTTGCCTTTGCCGTTCACGCGCAGGCCTGGGTCGTCGGAAAGGCCGCATTTTTCTGGAAAGAGGCTGGGTTTTAGCTGGGAGTTTTTTTAACACTTCACAGTCATGTTTTTATTGTTTCCCAAAGAAACTGAAGATTATAATCGTAAAATCTCCTTTTAAGTAAGAAATACATTTCATCTCCTCGCTTTTGCTAATCAATTTATAAAGCGATTTTTTTATGGCTTAAATGTTTATTCGTGTCATATTTTGTAATAAGGTGAGTATCAAATTTATGTAATTTTATGTCTAACGAGAATTCTTTTGTACAGACCAACAAGCAACCAATCAATATTACGTGGCTTTTGAACGACTTAGAAATTTATTTCCACTGTTATTTAAGACGTTCTGTATAAAAAAAGAAATCAGGGACTGGGAGTTGCGACAACCCTGTTTCACATCCTAATAAGAGTTCCGAAGCTAGTTCTAAATTTGAATTTAAAAACGAGTGCGCTAAAATCGTTCCAAACTCAAATGCCGCGCCACAAACTCCGGCGGGAAATTCGACACACCTCCACTATATCATCGTATACACAAAACAATAAATCTACAATATAAATATTCAAGCATGCCTCGTGGATACCGGCCATCCATTTTGTAAAATATATGAAAGCCACTCGCTACTTGATAATAGTCAGTGGTAAGTCGTAATTGCTGGTTTTGTATCGCTGCATCAGATCTGTACCGACACCCGACGGTTTTTGGCGGTAACTCGGTCTCGAATATTAATACAACCTTCTTTGAACGCACTTCAAGTTTCGAACGGACCGTGGAGAATTTTTGAATTTGGAGTCGAGTTCGGCTCGTATGATGATGTAAGTATCTATCTGATTGATTCTAAATTATTATGTTGTATCAATCTACTATTGATGAACTCACCTGAGTTTTACTGTACTAGAATAATGTAGTTTATTGGGGAAAAGTGGATAACTGACTTTTGATTAAGACACGTAAACTCGCCCAAAAAAATATGTTAAGTTTTTTTCTAAATTTAATTGAATATTTCGAAAATCTTGGTAAGTAACCTTTATGTAAAGTATATTTTACGTAATATGTAAAAGATAATTCTGGTTTACTTAATTAATTGCGATGGCATACTTAACTCAAAAGTGCTAAAATTTGAGTTGGCACGGTAATATTTGTGAGGTGCGATATATCATTTTTTTTCCTCAACTAAGTCCTTTTAGCAAGCACTTTTTGAACGAAACCGCGTTCTAAATTCAAATTCAAGTGGCGCGCGAATCCAGCGATACGAGATATGCAAAACGGCGAACGACGTCATTTATCATCTTTTGATATGATCCGAGTACTATACGCCTTTGCTGTTCGTAGTGTGAGTTATTCTTTCGTATGAGTTACCTACGTTGCCAACGTCTGATTTAGTTTTCGAACACTGGTGTAGAAGCGAGAAAAATCTTCTTGATTTAATAATAAAATAAAGAGAGTATTAGAGCTCTTTGTGTGTGGCTCGTCCGGGGAAGAGCCTTTTTCTGCCGCCAAGCAGCGTTTGTGTTTCGGTTTGAAGGGTGCCGGTGAAATAACAGGCACATGAGGCTTAACATCTGTATGCCTCAAGTTGATGGACGCAGGGCAGTGCATCGTAGGGCACGTTCCTATCGTGCGTGACTTACGAGGCAATGTTTTTTTATTGTGATGGTACGTAACAAAGTCGGTAAGTACAGCTTAACGACTTTGATCCCAAGGTACGGTAGATAGGTAGGTATACTCTCAGATGTCTCAGCACAAACTTAAGATTCATTGAGGATATCTAAATGGGTAGTCAGAGGTACGTCCAAATACATTTGACACATACCCACATTTTTCTGTAGTTGTATTATTGTTGTAAGAAAAATGTACATAAAAAAATGTGTTAAATGATAAAAATTCGTTCTCAAAAATAAGGAACGCTTTTTAAAATACCATTTCTTAACTCGTCGCTCACTTTCTGAGAAACTACACATACATACATGTATACATACATACATACACGCGTTGTGTCGGAATCCGTCAGTCGAACAGACAAAACAATGCTTGCCCGAGGTACTGACACACCCCTAGCTAGTGATGGGACATGTCGATTGTAGTGATGTGCTAGACCATCTTATCGATATCGATATAATTGTATCTTATGCAAATCTAATGAAGTTAAAAATAATTTAAAAAAAAATTGCTATAGGTTCTAGCAAAATGATAGAATATCTAGTAAGTATTGACACAGAGGTAGGTAGGTAGACACAACTAAGGTACTGTTTTTTTTTAAATTTTCTGAAAGTAAGGCCTTATTAACGTTGAAGTCATTATAAGTCTTTTATTTTTCGTGACGTAACACTTTACTAAAAATACAAGCAAACTGGAAATATCCTTCATATTTGTCTTTTTAAATAAAAAAAAACAATAGCAAACTCTTGCACTAGAGAGCAAAAAATGGGAGCGAAAAGGGAGAAAAATAGGGGGAACTGACGTTTCAAAGTGATCACTTGTGGTTAAACTGAATAATATACCTTTTCACTTGGACACAAAATAAGTTAAGGATAAACTAACTTAGTTATTAACACTATCGATATCCATTCTTAATACAAACAAACAACTAAAAATCAGACAATTAATTCCTAGTAGAGCAACATTCGGTCCGCATCACTTTGGGCAACCCCGCCTTCCAAAACGCCTACCGAAACTGAAGATAAAAAGCTAAGTTAAAAAACAATATACCCCTTTCGTCGGTAAAAAGGTTAAAAAAGTTGCGGGTTGTACAGACGAGCGACTAAGTGATTTGGAGTTTTTTATTACGGGAACCAAAGACGCGATGTAGTTTTTTTATTTAGATTTATTGAAGTTTATTTCATTTGATTAATGAAAAGAATCAGAAATGAGGAAATCCGTAGGAGAACCAAAGTAGCCGACCTAGCTCGCAGAATCAGTAAGTTGAAGTGGCAATCATAAGGGGCAGGTCAGGTCATATAGCTCGAAGGACTGATAACCGTTGGGGAATAAAGGTTCTCGAATGGCGATGGACTGACGACATTGTCAGTATAGCGGGAAGTCGGTGGATGGAGAGGGCTCGGAATCGTTCTTCCTGGCAATGTATAGGGGAGGCCTATGTCCAGCAGTGGACTTCATTAGGCTGATGATAATGATGATGGATCAAAATAATTAGATTAGATCGCATTGACAAAGTTTTGTGGCATGTGCCGCAGAATATTTTATTTGTAATTTGTTAAGTAGAGTTTATTTTTGTGTAGCATCCGATCCACACACAACTCGCTTGTGTCAAAGTCAAAGTCAAAAGGTATTTATTCAATAAAATCACAAGGATCACTTTGAAACGTCTTAAAGCTAGGTGCCAGTTCCACGCGACCAAAGCCTAGAAGAACAGGCAACAAACTTACGGCTTGGTTCCTACCGTTCTTTTGTATGATCCTTTTACAATGTAATATGATACAATATTGAAGTTTAGAGGCGTAGACATACAGAAAAAGGTAAACATAATCAAATTTATATGACAGCACTGTTTTGTAATTCGCTCGCTTGGTTCGGTACCCGGATGAAAGTAGTCTATATTTTCAGGTTTAATTCAAGCAGGAAAGTACTCAAAACTCAATTGCTCATACATGGTTTAGTTTAGGTGCATACATTGTTGTTAGGTGTTAGTTAGTAACATGGACCCTGGAAAGGGTAAAGCAACAAAGTAATCGTATTATAGAACTAAATATTTGGCACACAAAGTAATCTACACTTTCACGGCCGGTTTCTGAAAGCTCGATCAAAACTAATCGCATGTCAAGTCACTCGCCATTTCAGCTATTACATCGAATTAGATAGAGATAGCCGTCTATTTAAGAAAAGCTTCCACTATGGCACCAGATAACTGATATAATACCAGATAACTGATTATATACTTTTCGTTTGTAAACTCTTACTAAGAATCCTACTAATATTACAAACGCGAAAGTTTGTAAGTATGGATGGATGGATGGATGTTTGTTGCTCTTTCACGTAAAAACTACTGAATGGATTTTAATGAAACTTTACAATAATATAGCTTATACATCAGAATAACACATAGGGTACAATTTATATAGATATTGTGTGACTAATCCTGCGCAGACGAAGTCGCGGGCACCAGCTTGTATTATATAACACCCAGACATTGAATAAACATCCAAGTTCATTACACAGTGTTTATTCTTGAAAGGGATTGAACCCACTACCTACAGAGCAGCAGTCAGCTACTACCAACTGAGCTGTGAGGCCATTATCATTTCATTTACTTCAATTTCGATTCCATAGATTTTCAGTTTAGTTATTTATTCATTCACTCACGAAGTTGCTTGTCTATGCAGTCCACTGAGAAAGAAAGTTAAAAAAAAAACAAAAAAAAGTTACTTCAAAAGTGAACGACCACTGCAGTTTTATTACGAGAACAAATTAATATTATAATTATAAATAATCCTAATAGTAATCTTATTACTTTTTCTTCTATAAAGTTTTGACTGAACTGAGATTTTAATTTGTTTCAAATTCAATTTATTGTTTGTATTGTGTCACCAGCGGTCTAGTGGGAATGGGCCAATCTTCTAATCAGATGGTCGTGGATTTGAATCTGGTCGTACACCAATAGATCTTTATCTTCGAAATATTTATGTGAACAATGCCAGTGCTCTCAATCTGTAAAGAAACCAATTAGTTTGCAACCTGACAATGACAAAACCTGCAATACTTCAGTAAATACAATGCACTGCCCTGCGTCCATCAACTTGAGGCATACAGATGTTAAGCCTCATGTGCCAGTATTACCCATGCTTTTCGAACTGAAACACAGCAACTTTGCTTGTCAGCAGAAATATACGTGTACTTCCTCAGACAAGCCCTTCACTAAGAGCTCCTACTACGTTCGAAGTGAAGTTATTAAAATTAACTTTAATAGTGAAAAATACACGGAAAATTAAGATAGTTCACCTGACGTTAAGCAGCTTAGAGCCGACTTCACCATGCTCTGTTACTAATCAAGGGTTAACAGGCCGTTGAATCTAACCTTAGATGTCAAACGCGTACATTTTGACATATTTACCGGCCCTTTAATCCTTTGTTAAACTAACAGAGCATGGTGAAATCAGAGCTTAGCCTTCAAAAATTTGAAAAATTATAGAGTACGCGTGTTGGCAACATTCTGGGAAAGTATACATTTTGGGCTATCAACACTATGAAAATTCAACATTATGTTCTTGAAGGGTGTTGTGTTGTTGAAAAATGTTCTAAATCATTTGGAACATGCAGATGATCCACCTCATGTTGAGCGGTTACATCTGCCTATAAAAAACTACCTTTTTGGAACATGCAGAAGACCCACTTGATGTTGAGCGGTTACATCTGCTAGAGTTTGTCGACCGAGTACGCGTGTTGTTTGAAAAATGTTCTAAAACAACCTTTTTACCTAAAACCTTGGTTAGACCTTTGGGGAGTGGTCGACACTTTGCCTAAGGGTCTCGTATCTCGTAATCTCCAAGTTTAGGACTAGTACAGTTGTGTAGATAATGTGTTTGACTGAAAACTGATTTAACATTATCGGTTTTGTATTACTGACAAAAATAAAAAAAAAGAGTGTTTTCTTTATTAAAAAATGAGGTACCAGAAAGTTGTGTTAAATATTTCAAATTTTGTTAAGAAAATAATTTCATTTATATGAAAAAAAATACGAAAGAACCAAATACATCATGTAGTATAAAAAAAAACGAAATCTATAAAATAAAACAAATAAAAACAGCTTACTGTACAAACTTTAACGTTACAGGACAAGGACCACCAATATTTATTTTATTCATTTATTGTATCCCAAAAGTCGGATAATAACTTATGGGACAATATAATATCATTGGAATAAAATTATAAATGAATTCTCGACTGAGACTAAGAGCTCATCTCAACAAATATCCGTTTGTAAAAAGTAAAAAAATCGAAATACCTACTAGTAATTATTGATAAAAACACCCTAATTCTTTTTTTATGTCAC
Source organism: Chloroclysta siterata (assembly GCA_932294275.1). Lineage (NCBI taxonomy): Eukaryota > Metazoa > Arthropoda > Insecta > Lepidoptera > Geometridae > Chloroclysta > Chloroclysta siterata. The sequence goes on along the minus strand of OW028596.1, from coordinate 18,966,202 downwards.
TAGTTTCTTTCTATACCCTAAACGCTACGACAAGAGTTATAGCGAAGTGTAATTAGAACGCAATACGAATGGCGTCCATCTGACATTTTACGACAGCACTTACCTTTCCTGTCAATTATTGTTTTAATTAAAATGGCGGAAAATAAATACTCATGTCATAAAAAGGTACCTCTCATGATGAATATGACTATTACATAAATTGAAAGCTTATTTCGGCGCCAAAGTGTGTAAAAAATAAAATTTATTTTATTCAGATGTCATAGATCCATAACTTTAAAATAACACAATTAATACACGTCTACACACACATTAACAATAATCAAAACAATTTGAATCTAATAAAAATAAAAAAAATATGTAAGCATTCTTATTTTACGTAATTTATTTGTCATCTTCCTGTCAGGATAGTGGTGATAAAGGCAAATAAAATAAATAAAAAAAGATGAAATATTACTTTTTTGAGTTATCATCTTAGTTTTTAACCAGTTTTAGCATTATTAATATTTTTTGGTGGCATTAAGTAATTAAATGCAAGCAATTGGTATCAGTTTACAGTTTTATTTTGCCTTTTTCTCTAGGCTCTTTGAACAGTTTTTTTTATCATGTCTTTTCACTTTGGCTATAAATTACATATTAATATAATCGTAAAAAGTTTATTTTAGCGTTGTGTTTTAATTTACAAACATATAATAGACGGTCTTATCACTAATCAGCATCTCTGTCAGACTAGTTTCTGTAATAATGTTGTTATAAAAGAGGGATCGTGTGCGTGGAAAAAATGGCTAAATCAATAAGTTTTTATTTTTTCAATGTATAAATTACATTAATACTTTTCCACATAACTATCCTACTCACAATACCAACTACTATCTCCTCTACGGCGTTACGCCCTACGCGGGCTCTACAACCGAAAAAAATGTAAAAATAAAAGTTTCGTTCAAAAACTATAAGTTATAATTAAAAAGGCGATGTATTGTCATTATGTCTATCGTGACGCCTTGAGGCTAGCAGTTGGTTGATGCCTTGTTCCGGGACAAAAAAATAGGAATGGTTGAATATTTGGGGTGTGTTTTACCACATATAAGTAGAAAAAGTATCTATTTGAAACTGCATTCACACACAAACGCGGAAACCATTACTTTTATACTGCTACATTCACAATGTTGTTTTTTTTTTCAAAAAGATGGTCACTTATCCGTTTCATTCTATATACATATTTCATATTTCGTTAGGCAACAAAGAGCGGAATAGTAGATTAAGAGCCGATTTTACCATGCTCTGTTAGATTAACAAAGGATTAAAGGGCCGTTAAATATATCAAATTGTAGGCGTTTGACATCTAAGGTTAGATTTAATTTAGTAACTAACAGAGCATGGTGAAATCAGCTCTAAGTACCGTAGTTTGTTTTTCCAGGCCTCAACAATCTCAATATCTTCAAATCATAGTGAATTATGTGTCTTCTAGACCGTTCTGCTTCAACGTTGGCTATATTGTCATGTTATCAGATGAGATTGTAGACAAAGGATTGTCAATTTATTAAAAATAGTTTTGAAGGGTACCTACATAATACTTACCTATTTTGTAAAAGCGACGATAAAATAAGACAAATTCACATGGGTGCTCATAGACAAACCGGCAAAGGTTTATAATGCATTTAGATTTGTATGTAATATAGTATCAATAAATAATATTTGTGGGGTGTAAAAAAAAAGGAAAAAAAATCTACACGACACGGCAAATGAGGTCGCGGGTACTCTACCGATTTCTAAATAAGCTAGTAGAGCATACCACCCAGCGTACCAGTCAGTGGGAGGGAATCCTGACCTCGGCAAAGCTGATAAGCAGTTTTTAACACGAATGTACCGAACATAGCCTTTTCATGTCGGTTAAAACTATAAAAATACTGGCCGTGGACAAAAACTTGTAGTTCTAAATTCAAATAATTTAAAAATGAATAATGAGAACTGTAGAAAAACTTGTAATTCTAAATTCAAAAATGAATATGAGAGAGAAAAACTTGTAGTTCTAAATTCAAATAAATTCGAATACCTATGAGAATAAACTTGTGAGTAATAAGAAATCTGCTAGAAAAGGATTTTTACGTCAATTTTTATTACTCGTAGCTCTGGCTAAACCCCAGTTTAGAAAAAAAAATATTTGGTGGACTTTTCCACACAGCACTATCTAGCCCCAAACTAAGCCAAAACTTGTAAACATTTTAACACTTTAGCCAGGTAGGTATTGAACTTTTGCATAAAACAGCCGTATTTTTTTCGCGTTCACAGTGTTTCTTCCTTAGAAAAAGTTATTCTTATTGATGGATACTTTAGCCCCCTGAAGTTTATATATCACACAAGTATTGGAACACCTTGTATATCAAATAAACTCGTATATTTTCCTAATAAAATATACTTAATAAAATGAATTTTCTGGTTGTTGCCTCTCCACACTTAAAAATCCCCAATTGTTATAAAATTTATCGCTCAAATTAGACAACAATTAAAACGATTTAACAAAGTGTTTGTTTGATCGTAAGCCAAGTAATTTATTCATAAATAATATTAAAATTAGTAATTAAATGTTATATAAGTATTATGCATGAATATTTGCATTGTGGTATAATAATTATTTACCTACCTGTTGTTTATTTCTTTGTTTTTTTTTTAAATCTCGAGTTTGTTCTTGGTACTAAGAGATCTGAGGGGATCTACCTTACTTGGGGATCAAAGATATAACTTTTTTGTCGATGGAATAGCCTGATATCCCACCTGATGTTAAACTGTTTCAGTTTTGCTTGTTTTCAGTTTATTTATGTCAGTTTTGATGAATTTTTCATTATTTATTTAATTTTGAATAGTCCTATGTTACTGTCAGCAATAAATAAATGAAAAGAGTCTTAGAAAATAATCTTATGAATTGTATGAAGCAGCATTTTTATTAAAAAAAAAATTTGATAATAAAGTCATTTTTCTAATATCTATTAAGTACTCACTTTTAAACTTAGTTATAATTGTTTTATAAATAAGAATCAGATACCGTTCTTTGTTTTATTTATAATAATATAAAAACTACATTTTAATACTTACCCATGAAAGAATACAAATCATTTTACAACGACCCATACCGAGAGTTTGTCAAACATAACAAAACCTACAAATTAATAGACACTCATAAGACTCATAGATCTTCTCAAATTGGTTGTAGGACAAATAGCTAAGTAGATTAGCCATCATAAACTGACCTCTAATGCTTAAATAAATGCAGGTTACGAGGGCTCTGATTAAAATGAATGGTTGCATTTGAATTAAAATTTATTGAGATAGTTAAATTTGTCACTATTAGATAATTGTAGTGACTGTCTGTTAGTATTAAGTAAGATTTATAGTAGGGACATTAAAAATAAGAGATTCTTTATAATTTATAAAAATTATAAGGGCGTATTTTACTAATCTTATACGTAGGGTAATGTAGATACTTTAACTTTTCTAGAAGCGGCGATGGGCTTGCAACATGTCACGTATGGTATCACCTATCGTGCGTGCTTAAGCAATGCTTTGTTATAGGTTATGGTTACCACTTAACATCTGGTGGCGATCTGCTAGTTTTATTAACAAGTAGAATAAAAAAAAAACTATTTATTGCAAAACGTGGGTATGTGCCGAATGTTATATTTGGATGTACCTCTGACTACCCCTCAAAGAATGAGTTGTTACTTTGTACTAAAATATCTGAGGGGATATCTACCGTGCCTGGGGTACTCATGTCGTTATTTCTGTTTCTATTTAGCACAAAACAAAAACGTAGATCCTTGAAACGCGAAAGCGCAGAGAAATCATGCATTTGGGAAATCTCAGCCACAGGAAAATCGACCTTGCGAACATACCGAGCCGGAGGAAAACTGTGTCGGAAAACATCAATTTAATGTTCAGTTTCCTTTGCACTGTCGGTGAAAAAGTTATCAGTTTTTTGTGTTGCGTGTGCCGACCGACATTCTGGTAGCGAAATCGATGACTCTGTTTACTTTGTCTATGCTCTTTTTTTTTACAAAATACCTACTTTATGAAACTAATTTGATCCCTTGGCACGGTAGAGTTGGTACAAGAAGTACCAACTCAAAATTCTATGAAAATTCTATGAAAAGTCTCAGGGTTATGAGTTATAGTTTAAAACAGTAAAAGTAGTGCATTGCTATTCCAGGTCACGAGCATTATAAATTTTAAGTTTCATTCATTGCACGATGATTTTGTAACAAATTTCTTTCCTCAATCGTATTGCAAAAAAGTTTTTTTCTTCGAAATTACTTGTCCAAACCAAATAAAATAACTTCCAGGAATTTTGAAAATCGAACTTGGCTTTCATCTTTTTCATTTGAATTTATTTGTTCTTTATTCAAAAAGAAAAGCTACCTTGAAACTTTAATGCCGTTAGGTGGCGCTATTCAAAAATTCACGCCAGCTAAATGTAGTGGCTAAGGGTTCATTACTTATTAACTAGCATAGGACAGTGTTTTGAACGCGATTTGAAGCTATTTACGCGTTCAGTTTTTTTTGTTTTAATAAAGTGATCACGGCAATAATACTACGTTACAATTAGTATTATGATTAGCCTATCAGAGTTTATTTTTCTTCGTAGTTAAATTTTTTAGTAGAGTAGGTACGCTATAATTTTATCACATACTCTAAATCTAATACCTATAACAACCAGGGTCATATTTCCGTTATTAGGTAATTTAACACTGACTTTTTTTTTTGAGTAATCTACATACATTTTTTTATACTACTGTCTGATGGAAGAAGCACTTGGCCCTCCTGATGTATTGTGGTAACTATCACCTATAACAAAGCGTTGTGTGGCTGTAATTACACTGGCAACCACACTTTTCAAACCGAAACACGGTTTGGCGTCAGGAAAAGACGTGGTGGTAGTACTTCCCCGGACGAGCCCTTCACAAAGAGCTCTACTACACATAAATGAAAAAACTACTCCAGTGGTGGAATGGAGATGGAAGTATAAAATCGTGTAGTTCCTGGGCACATTTGAAAACAACCGAATTCAAATAGAAAAAAAAATGACAGTAGCAGTTTGTTGAGTGTGAATAGCCACACAAGCCACATAAGGTTTATCGAATAATATTGATACTGCAATTGTACTAGTTTAACAAAAAAACATAAAAAAATAAATATATATATAATAATAGGTACTTGCTTAGATCTTCAGGTTGGAGCAATTGAATAACTTTGTTGCAATCAATTTCAGTGTATTATTGTTTAAAACAGGATAATATTACGGCTTTGCGATAACATATTAGCTGCAAATGCTATCATAGTTTTATTGCTGCTAACATTTCTATCATTTTTTTTTATATACTTACTGGCTTATAATAGAATACTATTGATGCAAAGTTACGTAATTGGTAAGCATTGATCGATAAAACGTAAATCGTATCGTGACATCTAAACGTCAGAAACTTTTACTTCGAAATTCGAATTCAAAAAACGAACGCCAGACTTCGCAACGGTATTCGATCATATTCACGCCTTCGTCGGTATAACACTTAATGTAATTTGAGGGTAGAAGAATGAAGTTGAAAAGTCAAATTGTATCCTTTTTAGGAATATACAAATAGTTTTGTGTTAGAATAAAAATGTTTATAAGAATAATAGCTACGTTTAGAACGTAAAATAATGTTAAGGTGTAAAAAGTTTGGATTTACCAAAGCTAAATGGAATTGGTAATGACAAAAGTTCGAGTAAAAATGTACTGTCAAAACACAAATGACTTTTAGAATATTAATGATTATGAAAAAAAAGTACGCATTAAGTTAAATTACTATTGTTAAAGTTATTAAAAAAGCCAAAGTGTTTTATTATAAATTAAAATAAATTGATATTTTAGTATTTAATATTATATTGATATATAGCAATAGCTCCAGTGTAGTGCTATTTCATAATGAGTCTTAAGCAGTATACAGTTGGCCCACCTGATGTTAAGTGGTAACCATAACCTATAATAAAGCATGCCTCGCACGATATGTACGTGCCTTATGATGCACTGCCCTGCTTCCATCAACTTGAGGCTTACAGATGTTAAGCCTCATATGCCTGAAATTTCACCGATACCCACACTATTCATACCCAAACATAGCAACGCTGTTTGACGGCAGAAACAGGCATGGAATAGTACCTTACACATAGTATTGTCTTATCTGTGACATAGTATACTATACAATATCATATAAAATTCAAAAGTATTTCTTTAGTAGGTACTTACCGTCTTTAGGTGGACTTGAGCACTGCTGCGCGTAGGACCCTAAGTGATATCCATACGTGTTCTGATGCATAGGAGGGAAGGGATAACCTAACGATCTAGGACTGGGGAACCCTGACGCCTCATGGGGGTTCTGCTGACCCCCCGGCGACCCAAAATGATGAGGGTGCTGATACCCCCCCTTAAACGCCCCATAACCATGCTGCTGCAGCTCAATAAAAGCAGATTTTGAGGAGTTTGTGGGCGTGGAGTTCGCAGAGTTTTGGTCGTGGGGCGTCTGACTACCCCCTAAGTGGTGATGATGGTCTATCTCCTGGGAGGTCATGGCTGGTTGGGGGGTGGACGGGCCCCCCCCTTCTGAAGGGGGCCCAAATGGATCTGAGAAACTCAGGGTGGATGGTTTGCTGTTTGGTGACTGAATTCGTGTAATTTTGAGGTTTTGTGGGATCCTGGGGTGGATTGCGCCGCTTTTTTAGCCTGGAACAAAAGAGAAACATTGTCAAAAACGGCTCAACTATTATAAGAAATATGCAGATAAAATAATAAACATAATCACGGTGGCCTTATTATTAAATGGATTGAATGTCGATAAACTTGGTTATTATTTATTTATTTTGATACGTAACAGTTTTCTCTACAATACTATAAAAAGGTACAGGCTTTGTAGAGTTTTCATTTTTGTAAGAATATATTTTAAAAAAGTTGAGAGCGCGTTAAAGTCTTTAATATGAAAATTAATAAATAGCAACAAATTTTTAAATAAAAAAAAGAAAACGTGAACCTGTCTATCCATAAACAAAAAATTCTAAATTTATACAAATACATTCGAATTTCATTTAAAATATTCGACCAATTAAGCGTAACGGTTTGTAGATTTAGAAAATTTAAAATAAGAACTCCCACGAGGTCGCCGAGGTCATGAGTTTTCTCGACATGTCGCGGTCCGATTGTTCGTTTGAGCAATTGATTTCAATCGTGTGGGTGTGTGTTCGATAAATACCAAGGATTTTATGTTCCTTTAAATCTTATTGAATGAACAAAAACATAAAATAAATAAATGTCGACATTTCACACAGCGCTATTTTGTCCTAAAGCTAAGCAAAGGAAACCAGAAAACGAAGTAATAGAAACAAAATAAAAATAAAATGTTCAGTAAACTACATAGTACGGAGGAAACTTTAAATTAAAAAAAATGTATTTGTATTTTACACATGAAATTCGTTAATACCAACCAAGATATTATATTACCAAGAAAATGTCTCGGTCTGAGGATTCAGACTACATTCTTTTTGTAATATTTTTTTAAGTTTATGATTAATAATTTAAGTATTTTCATTGATTTATTATTTTTTTAGTTTTCCTACTACTCTGAATGATTTCTTAATTATATTTATTTCTTAATCAGTTTTAAACAGCATACCAATGATGATAAGTTCCACAACATGTGTAAAGTGCTCGAAAGAGGCCTCTTGAGGCGCACTAAAATCCTTTCACCACACTGTTTCGAAAGAAACTAGTGACACGACTAGAGAGAGAATGATGATAACGGTAACTTTCCCAACTTTAAACTAAAACCAGTCAGTAATTTCATTAAAAATACTCCAATTAGTTCGCCCTTAACATTATTATTACTACAAGCAATCGTCGAACAAACAAACAAACGAAAAAACAAAACTACAAAACGTTTTGACCCGACCTTTACAAGCGCCGGCGGACTAAAAAGAACATAATGAGTGAGCGGGGCAGCTCAATTCGAGAGCCAATAAGTGTGAAAAGGACAGCTACATCGATAATTAACACAAAGAGGTTGCCGAAAAGAGTTTTTATTCTCCACTCTTCAGGTCATTTGTTTTAATACCCAAAGAGTTCGTTTGTGAGAAATTGTTATAAAGATGGACTGCTTGGGCGATATCCAATTATTTCTTCTAATGAATAGGATATAAATGTATTGGAATTGGAAAACGCCGTTGATTACGTCATCGTAAGGTTTTTGATCTTTTCTCTCATCTATCTCTGACTTAATTTTATCTAGTTACATAAATCTTGTTATAACTCTTGGTGGATTTGGTGCTTATGTTCTCAAATGTACCTCTGTCTAACCCCATAAGCATCTTCAAGAATAATAAAATAAATATGGAGGCTTTTTCGGATGAATAGAGCTCCAAGGGACTTGGTCCTAATATTTTCAGATACGGCTCTAACTACTCCATAAGCATCTTTAAGAATATATTGAAAATCTAGATACAATTTTTTCAGATGATTCGGGCTTCGTGATTTTGAACATGGTGTTTTTGGGTAAAAATGGTAAACCTAATATAAAATGAATATTATATTTATATCTATATTAATATTACTATCAAAAAAATTGTTGCGGATAGATAAATTTATCAATATCTTCATTTGTATCACGCCACCAGTGAACCAAGACGAAGGGGCCATGGGAAAATATGCACCATAAATGTATGGAGTCCCATAAAATACATTAAGTATTCATTAAAGACATGCGTAACGCTTCAGTGCTTCAAACTCGATAGTTTGGGAATTTAAATTGTGCTAAAAGTTGTATTTCAATGTATACTTAGGTCAGTTTATAAATCTTACGTTAGCTTTTTAAATTAGAACTAGTTTCCAAAAAATAAAAATAAAAAACAAACACAGACGGAAGAGAATGAGTTCCAATTTTAAAATAGAATTTCAATGTTAACTTTCCAAATTCAAATATGAGTTTAAAAATATACGAAAAAGAAGCGTGTTCCAATTTCAAAATTTAAAATTTGGAAAGTATGGTTTAGTTTAGATTCACTCAAACGAAGACTGGAAGTCTTTTTGACAACCGTTCTTTTTTGTCACTAACTTCAGGCAACATAATCACAGTATATACCGCCTATATAAAAAATCTGCAATGTTCCAAACGAATTATGATAGATCATAGAGTATGATACACGATTGCAACCTACCTATAAATAGATATCTACTTTTAATAAGACATTAAATTGGCAATCCACTACAATCATATTCTACCACTGAACATGGCAGTGTATTATAAATTCTTTTTCTTTTTCCATCTAATTAGAAGTGTGCCATGTATATAAATGGCGATGTCTTTACGGTTCAGTCCACTTTCGTCTTCAATTTGCTTTTTTCACGTTAGTAATTGTGTATTTATTAATGCTGGATGATAGCTGAGTTGGTAATCACTTGTTTATCATTTGAGGAATACACGAATGACTGTAATGCGGTAGAACAGTGGCTTACTGGTTCTTTCTTTATTGTTTTAGGTCGATGACCTTAAACATTAGAAGCCTTACCATATTTTGGGAATTATCTAGCTCGTGACTATGTTGTATAGAAAAATAACTGTTAAAGATTATATTCTAAAACGGGCTATGTAAAACATATAATGTATCTAAGGATATCAATTCTATTTAATATTTTTATGGTAGTTTCTCAGACGCCAAACCCTAAAAATCGTAATCAGTGGGTAGATATTACTTACTTATATCCTTTTTTTGTTAGCCATTATTACCCTACTGTATGGGAAATGCCTCACATTCCACTGACATATTATGTAGCTTTGATAACTAAAAATCGAATTAAAAACTCATTATAGAAAATAGTTTACATCATTCAACCCACAACTTTTACTTAGAGTTCCCATTTCAAAATATAAGAATAGTTTTTGATGAAACTGGATAAAAGAAAAAATATGAATTATCGGGAAATCATTAGTTTACCATCTAATAAAAAAATACTGACTTTTAGCTTGCCAATCAATCGCAAATTATTGCCAGTTACAAAAAGTCGCTATAATGATTCTCACAATGTTACCAATGGTAGGAATAAGGGAAAAACTTGGCGCCACTACTGGCGTCTACGAATAATAATGTTTCTGCTAATAAAATTAATAACTTCTTACTTATAATGATAGTAGAGTTTAGTTTTGATAAATAAATAGGTAAAAATGGGTACGCAGAGTCTTTAGGCCACGGTGATTGACAACGGCGCTACAAAATGAGCCTAGCATCTCATTTGACCTCACGAAACATCCGTTTCAATTTCCAAGAAATTAAAAACCAAAAAGAACATTCCCAAACCGGATAATCTAGCGGTACACATAAAACCATAGACGAGAATCAAGATCCAAGATCCATAGACCACAGGTCCGTGACGAATCGACTATTTTGGATCGTAAAACAAGCACGCGATCATCTGAATATTTAAAAAAGTTTTATTGTCCAATAATTATTTTTTACGACGTTGTTGCAACGTTGTTTTGTTGCGTTTTCTATTTTGTTTGCCTGGAAAAATCCACGATGAATCTACTAGCAATATTTTAACTAATATCCACATATAAATATTAATTATTACTCGCCTAGTAACGTTTTCTTCTTCAGAATAGTATCTAGTGGTCTAGTGGTAGCAATTCCTAAAAAACTTGCCATCAAGTCAAAGGGATTGTTTTCAATTAAATCGAAATCAAAAAAAAAAATATGTGCACGGTGTTTGCAGTCAAACGGTGAAGGAAAACATTGTGAGGCAACCCGCGGCTTAGTCAGCTCCGTACATGACCATGTCTGTTCTGTGGACTAGACCACCTGTCTTAAGTCCTGACCCAGGCACTATATATATTTATATAACGTCCCGTAAATAGGGGTAGGTATATATATATATATATAAATATATATTGGAGGACTTTCCACACAGCACTATCTAGCCCCAAACTAAGCCAATGCTTGTAATATGGGAACCAGATAGCTGATATAATACATATATGCTTTTTTTTTTGTAAATACATACTTATAATATTATATAACACCCAGACAGAGAACAAACATCTATGTTCACCACACACATGTTTGCTCTCGGTGGGGATCGAACCCACGGCCTACGGCGCAGAAGGCAGAGCTACTATCAACTGAGCCGTGAAGGCTGTCAAAGGTATGGATGATATGTTTGGTGATACCTTTCGCGGCCTACTAGAGATTGCTGTTTAAAAACATCTGATCTAATAAAATAAGTAAGTAAGTTCGAGGTAAGTATAAAAAAAAAACACAAAAGATATTGTAGTTACTTTCTGCTCTGCACCATTTGAAATAATCGATTCCATATGAGGCTTTGATTTTAAATCGATTATCGTTTATCGTCTCGATTGCTTTAACCTAATTTTACCGTGAAGCGTAGGCTTTTGTTTAAAAGTTGTACCGATTTTACTTTCAAATATTGTATTACTCAAAAACAATGGTAGTAAAAGATTAAATACAATTCCTCATTTTCGCGCCCTTTCCATTGTCAGCTAAACGCCATTACCCAACTGTCAATGTAACAACTAATTCAAAATGGCGGTGCCACGCGACTACAACTGTGTGATTTGTATTGTAATTATTATCGAGGGTTGGGTTAGTAAGGTTAATCTTTGGAATTAGAGTGTAATAACTATTTTTGTTATGTTATGTACCTAACCATTTCAGAAACAAATTATAGATACTTTTTGACTAATATGGATTCAAAGGAGATCCTGTTTCTTTTTAAAACACAGAATTTTGATTCGCATTTCACAACTGACTGTTAAAAAACAATAGATAAGTATTTTTATTACTTTTATTCAATTAAAAAAAATTCAAGAGTCGTGAAGCTGTTTTGTATTTTTTTTGTTCTTCCCTAGATATAGGTACCTACTCAGGCTTCTAGGGAAGAAAAAAAATATCCACCGTTTCTGAAATATACCTACCAATAGCCTTCAAAGCACCACAAGAAGCCCTACCTAACCTACCTAAGTAGAGGGCATGAGTAAATCTAACAGTACCTAGAAAATATATTCTAGCCATTGAGCGTGATACATCAAGAATTTGACGCGTATTTATTTTGACAAATAAAGATTTGACGAGTATAAAATTTGACAAGTGTCTGCGAAGTCCCAAGGCCAAGTAACAAACTCAGAAAAGAAACTTATCTTTCAAGCACGATTTAAGCTAAACCTATCAATTTTCCAGCCATTTTCTAAGCCTGTTCATGTAATCTATGCAAAAACTAGCTACTGTCACTATGACGTATCACTTTACCTTGGACCAAATCGTTGCATACCAAGTAGAATGGTTGCAATTGCTGTGGCTAAAAATAAAGGAGATTGGCATTTTATGGCATGATTGGAAAGTTAAGTTACCTACCCTTAGATATCCCAAAGAACCTTGACCAAGACGCTTGGTGCCAAAGAGATGCGAAGATTATTATATATTTTTATTTATTTTTGAACAAAATTCACAGCTCTTAAGATATAATGTAAATACTTAGGTTTCTAATAAACAGCCAATAAAGGATTTACATTTTTAGATGTCCAAAGACAATCTTTAGAAGATTCAATTAGTGTCTTTTTCGGAAAGTTATGAAAAATCTAGAAGCGCCATCACGTTCTTTCATTACTTTTTAGACACGTGGTAGGTACTTGGGACGTAATTTAAAAACCAATTTTGATTACCAGTTTTGATAACGAAAAAATTGTGTATTTTAATACCTACTGTCACATTGTAGGAATGTTATTCGCTCTTACTAGCTATTAATGAAAGTTATAATGCCTAAACAGCAAAAGGAAACCTGGATAGAAATATTCCTTTTGGCAAGTGACATTGACATTCATTACATTGTTGCCAATTTGAATATTCTTTGTATCGATTACGCACAAATCACTAATTTACTATTGTTTTTCATCTGTCGTGTGTCACGCATACGAAATCAAGCATGCGAATCATGGTCGAAATAAAAACTCAGCCGACTGGGCAAATAAAAGAACGTATTCACGAATCAATCTCCATTGGAACTTCATTTGAATTTGGAATGGATCAATTATGTGTTCCGAATTTAAAATTTCAGCTGCCAGGATGTTACATTTTCCCAATTTTTTGGTACATTCCTGAAAATATGTATGTAATAAATATTACACATTTTAATGAATAATGTTATTGAAAAATAAGACGATTGAAAGTTTTGATGTTAAAATGTGAATCGAGTTATTGACGTGACAGCGTCACTAGTGTACCCAATACCTTCTAAACCGAATAATGCGACCGCAATAAAATGTAAAAACGATGAAACAATGTTAACTTTTTGTCTGTCCGTCTGTCGGTATCTCACGCCAATCTCACACGCCACCGTGTACTTGGAAAATGCGATTCTTATCTATTTCTTTTGTATTGAAGTTAATGCGCTGGCTGTGGTGATTGAGGTGCAATTTGTAGTTTCGGTGAGGATGGCAACTCTTGAAATGTTGCCGGGTAATGCTTCTCGTAAAAAGGTTAAAGGAAAAGAGGTTTAGTGTGTGCAATGGGATGCAGGAAATGAAGATAAACATGCAGATAATCTTAGACTTGATTTCGAAGCTAAATTTAAACAAATTTTTATTATAGTTAGACTACCTACGTAGGTAGGTAGTCTAACATCTAACAATAGTTGGTATTTATCTGAACAGTCGATAGTTAGATAGATAGACAACACATTTATTTGCCCTATTTTGTGACTTATTTTGAGAGACACAGACAGACACACAAAACACAAAATCCGCATTAAAAAACAACAGATATAAACAAACATTTTAAATAATAAGCATTTAGGTCATGTGTGTGTTGCAGTTAGACAAAAAGGTATTAGCTCAGCGCATAAAATTGCTCATGAGCGCTCAAAACACAGATTTTCAGCTAGTTTAAGTATACCTATAAAAAAATTAAGTTACAACGGTAAATAAGTGATATTTACTAAAACTAAATGAATCAATACACGAAAAGGTTTTGCCTCATGTAAAACTGAAACTGAAAAATGGTTTTAGTTTTACAAAAGACTAAGCCTTATGTAATATTTTTAAATAAACCCAGCAAAACAAAATGGCGCAATAGAAATTAGGACGATTTTTTGAGTTACACACTTTGTTAAAGCCTCAAAAAGCTGATTGACAAAACCAAGTGCAAAAGTATGACATAACCTTTATTTCATCTTTGCTACAAAGTATGATAAATGTCTGTCTATATCTATAATAATGCCATGATATTCTATAATAATGATACAAGGTAGCAGCGTTTCGAACCCTCACCTCGAGCTCTGAGAAAAAGGCGGACCTCCTTCTAGTCCATACCATTCAATGACATTAACGACAAAAAAACCTCCATCAGCTGTCACAATAAAAAAGAGCGGCAACGTACAAATTCTTGCCATAAGAAAAAATAGAAAATGGCGGTAGGTATTAGCAAAGACAAGAAAAAAAGCGGGAGTTATGACATTTGCTAAAGCTACAATCATCAATCATTTTGTCAAAGCCGCCGCCGCCATTTTGTCTTATTAGCCGTAGAAGGAAAGCGGTACAATTACTGGGCACTCGATTCAGTCGTTTCTGCTATACTAATAATGTGAGTGTTGCTGCTGTCAATTCTATTGTGCCTATTGTGGTTAAGTTCATGACCCAAACTCCTTGGAAAAGACATCCTTAAGAACAGACAAGAACACATGCCTTTTCAAGAGTAGCAGAGCTCTTTGTGAAGAGCTCGTCCGGGGAAGTACTACAACTACGCCTTTTTCTGCCGCCAAGCAGCGTTGATGTGTTTCGGTTTGAAGAGTGTGGTTGCAGGTGTAATTACAACCACATGGGGCTTAACATCTGTATGCCTCAAGTTGATGGACAAGCAGTGCATCGTAGGGCACGTTCCTTTCGTGCGTGACTTATAAGCCAATGCGATGGACCAAGCTTTACAACACCTATGGTCTATTTGGCTTACCTACCTAATTAACAAAAAAGGTAAAGTTTACTATAAACCTAAAGATTTCTTGTTCAAAACTGACTAAAATCCAGCTTAGAGCTGATTTCACCATGCTCTCTTAGTTACTAATCAAGGATCAACAGGCCGTTTAATCTAACCTTAGATGTCAAACGCGTCCATTTTGACATATTTAACGGCCCTTGAGAGCATGGTGAAATCAGCTCTTAGAGTCAAAACGCAGCGTTAATACCACATTCACCCAAAATAAATACAATATATAATGAATTATCAAAGGCTGACTCAAGAAATAACGTCACTATATTCAAAGAAATAAATTAATACTAAGACGAAAGAGTTAGGTGCCCACGGAAAACAATTTCATGACCAAAAATCAATCGATGGAATTGATAAACAAAAACATACGCAAGATGCCTTAAGAGGAATCGGAAGTTCCTTAGGAATCTACAAAAAAAGAAACACAGGAGACCCACTACCTTTTGGATCTCCTAACGACTTTGCAACAAAAAATCAATCACACTTTGGTGCCGAAAGTTTGATCAAAGAGTCCCATAAAGGTTGAAACCAAACTTTTTTGTCATTTATTCGTTTCCGGCGAAAGAAAATTATAAAAACAAAAAATCACCTAAAAACAATTAAAGAACTGAAGGAAACGTAAACAGTCCACTTGTAATGTTAAAAATTCATCGTCTCGAAAATCTAGCCGCTATTTTCTTTGTCAATACATATTGACACTGACGTGTTAAATGCATAGTCGTTACTAGACAAATTGCAGGTTCTAGACTATTTTGACAGTTGCTATGAAATTGACGTTTAAATACTAAGGGTAAATAGGAAAAAGAGGATAATATGAAATTACTAAAGTATGTATTGTCGTATGGGTTGATTTAAGAGTTATGACAAAAGTTCGGGTGAGCGAAGATCTTTCAAATAATTGGACGATGTGGCGTAAGGAGCTATCCATATATTACGTCACACGTAAAGGGGGAGGGATCCTGATAACCTCTTTTTCCTATTTAGGTACCCTCAGTATTTAAACGTCAATTTCAAGCAGCTGTCAAAATAGTCTAGAACCTGCAATTTGTCTTGCAACGACTATGCATTTAACACGTCAGTGTCAATATGTATTGACAAAGAAAATAGCGGCATGATTTTCGAGGCGATGAATTTTTAACTTTAGGTACTAGTGGACTGTTGAGGCCTCTTAAGGCGCACTTAAAATCCTTTCACCACACTGTTTCGAAAGAAACTAGTGACACGACAAGAAGAAGAAGAAGAAGAAGTGGACTGTTTACGTTTCCTTCAGTTCTTTAACTTACGACAATACTTAAATACTTTAGTAATTTCTAATTATCCTCTTTTTTCTATTTACCCTCGGTATTTAAACGTCAATTTCATTTCAAATTCCTCATATTTATTTTTTTCCAATAGGTTCGATTAATCGATCCAAGTCCTTGTAAACATTACTTAGGCTAAAAACAACAACACAAAGATAACTCAACGGGATTTTGTGAAACATTAAATAAATAAAAACCATTTGACATTGACAAGTTCGGCTATTTTAAGTAAACCTACCATTTAATATTCTTTTGAGTCGAACTCAAAGCAAAATTATGGCTAATAGAAAACCATAGAGCCAATGACACACACAAAACCATAGACGAGTGTCATAGACAGTCACATTAATAATTACAGAGGTTAAAGCCGGACGGGTTACGAATAAAATTTTAATTACTATCGATTGGTCTGGTCCTTCGATGCTTTTGTATAATTGCTGTCATAAAATCGTGTTTATGGTTTTGTGAAATTGAATGAATTTGAAATTGTGGATAGTTGACATTAAACACTAGCGTACTGTACCTTTGCTTTTAAGGCAACTAATTAAATGAGAAATATTTCTATTAGTACCTACAGTTTTATGGTAAACATTGCAACTCCTTTAGGGTCGACACCTATAAGGTACTTTGCTAGGCTTCTCTCAATCCAAAAGTTGTCTGGAAGAGATCTCTTTTTATAGATAACACCACGCATGGTACAACCTTTGTTCTAATTTACCTGTATTTCTCTGTATAAAGGTTCTCGAATTGCGACCACGAACAGGAAAACGAAGCGTGGGACGCCCTCCCATCCGATGGACTGACGACATTGTCAGGATCGCGGGAAGTCGGTGGATGGAGAGGGCTCGGAATCATTCTTCCTGGAAATGTATAGGGGAGGCCTATGTCCAGCAGTGGACTTCTTTAGACTGATTATGATGACCTGTATTTCATTTTCTTTTGTGAGTTTGTATGTTGTACAATAAAGAATTCATTCATACTTTTTGAAACTATGTTCATACAGCGACAGAGACAAAGATCATTTTAGATTTTTTCCTTCTGATAAATTATAATTTTTAAACGTCACTCTTTTCTGGAAGCCGTTAACGTTATAGCTGAGCGAGAAAACCTCCGATGGTAGCTCATTCGACAGTCTATGAGAGTTTTGATTTGAATTGATTGATATTAATTGAATATTACAACAGCTAGGATGACAGTGTGGTACTGGTGTTGGTCCAGTAGTTGGCAAAACGCATCAAACTATACACTGCTCGCTTTTATATCCTTGTAATAAGCGTTATTTTTCTTTGGCCGTGTGTTCCTCTTTGATCACAGATGAGTAATACCTAAATGGCACCTATAGAACCGACATGCATGAAGCAGGATCCCGTTAGAATCTATTTGGCACGAATCTGAACATCCTTCTTCTCCTAAAAGCGGCACCGGTTTTTTCTGGCCCACCTGATTAAGTGGTAACCATCACCTATAACAAAGCATTGCCTCGCAAATCACGTACGATGTGAACGTGCAAAACGACGCACTGCCCTGCGTCCATCAACTTGAGGCATACTGATGTTCAGTCTCATGTGCCTGTAATTACACGTTGCTGCTTGGCGGCAGAAAAAGGCGTGGTGGTAGTACTTCCCCGGACGAGCCACACACAAAGAGCTCTACTACTCTTAAGAAAGACTTGCAAAGCTGCAAGCATCAGAATGAAAAGACCTGTATTTTTATTGAACGACACCCACACCCTCAATGCTGGGCAGCTTTCAATATGGTCACCAAGGTTAATGCACTTGTAGTCATGTGACCAACTATGGACTAACATGGCGGTTGGGATTCTGTTTTTAAAGTGGGTGACGGAAATGGCAGTTAAAAATCCTTTTAAAATCAAATTCGTTTTCTTAATTTTTAGCCAGATTTCGACAACAATAATGTATTATTCGGCATCCTTAATCAAGCAAACGCTTGATTCTCTATGTAAGGTTCGCTATACGCTTTTTCTAAAAACTCTACTATCAAATTGACAGCCTTCACAGCTCAGTTGGTAGTAGCTCTGCCTTCTGTGTCGTGGCCGTGGGTTCGATCCCCACTGAGAACAAACATTTGTGTGATGAACATAGATATTTGTTCTCTGTCTGGGTGTTATATAATATTATAAGTATGTATTTACGAAAAAAAAAGTATTTATGTAGTATATCAGCTACCTGGTTCCCATATTACAAGCTTTGGCTTAGTTTGGGGCGAGATGGTGTTGTGTGAAATGTCCACCAAAATGTTATTTATTTTATTTTTAAATAAACAATTGAAGTTTTTAACTTTTCATTCGTTCATCTGACATTCTTTAGTATTCAACATTTCAATATGCATTTGCAAACTTTGTTTATCATATTTGATACAGTTTCATTGTCGTTATCATCATCATCACCCTGTAAAAGTTCATTGCTGTACCTGCCTGCCATATACATTTCCACATACATTATTGAACGATTCTGAGCCCTCTCCATCGACCGACTTCTCGCAATCTTCAAAATGTCGTCAGTACATCGGGTAGTTGAGAGCACTGGTGGTCTAGTGGTAGCGGACCCGCCTTCCGATCCTAAGGTCGTGGGTCGGTCGTGCCCCAATGAGTTTTTCTGTTCAAAAATGTATGTGCATAATGCCAGTACTCTCAAACGGTGAAGGAAAATATCGTGAGCAAACCGGCATGTCGTAGAACCTAAAAAGTTCTATAACATGTGTCAAGTGCTCGAAAGGAGCCCCTTGAGGCGCACTTAAAATCCTTTCACCACACTGCTTCGAAAGAAACTAGTGACAAGACAAGAGAGAGAAAGAGATCGCAATTCGACTTCATTCGACATTAAACTATTTTTTATAATTCCTGCCATAATTATGTTTTTAGTTCTCATTTTTCAAATTATATTTCCATTTCCGAGAATATGATTTTCCTCATACGACTCCAAGAGCGTGTAATAAGTAAGACCATCTGATTAGAATCTTAATATAAACTTTATATATGTATAGTTTCTATACGTGATGTATAATGTATAATAGAATGTATTGTATAAGTTCTAGTTACATAACAGGAAAATGTTAGGTAGGTATAATACTTATCGCATGCGTTCATAGACAAAGTCATTATAATCGACATGACAGCGTTAAGATTGATATATTAACTTGTTTATTATCATTATTTCCTTGTACACAGGTTAATTTAATCAGTTTTTTGTATCCAGTGCCCTCATTTGTTAATACACCGACGCTATTGTCATTTATTAGAGTATTAGTTCTTTAATCGAATCTGTCATGGTTCTAATCAAGATCAACCTGTTTCTGATAGTGATGATCTGGAGTTTAGATAATTACGTATTTTTATTTATTTATTCTCAGATTTATAGTTTTTCTTATTGTCTATTTTAATCTATTAGATGTATACTGTGCACTAACCAAATTGAATCTACATTTTTATAAGCAACGAAATAGAATCTACATTATAGAAGCAACGTATACAAAATCCTTAGTTCAAACAATTATGTGACATAACTAGTGTAGTATCACTGTTTTGCCAAGCTTCTCAGATTAGTTGGTAGTAGCTCCTTGTATGCTGTTTGTGAGCTTGGCCCATTTGTGTGATGAACGTAGATGTGTCGATGTCTAGGTAAGTGTTGGTAAGTAGGTGTTTGAGTATTCAATTAGTCATCTTATTCCCAGAGTACACGATTTGCTAAGTTCGGCACTAGATAGTATTGTGTATAATGTTAACCAATATTGATTTACGATCATAATTTATTTATATTTATGTTCCCTGCTTTACAATAACATTTTCAGTATTGACTCATTTGTATAATTTGTTTCATAAATCTCGAACTATTTCTATCGTTTTTACAATTCTTATTGACACCAAAAAAAATGTTTTACGGTTTTGGTAGATTTTTTTGCGGAATTCCTTAAAATTTATCTCTAGACTCTTTAGGATCATCTCTTCACAAGGAACTTGGATGGTTTCCGTTTGACGGATTCCATGACTCATCTTGCATCGTGGCAGTTTCCAGCTCATTTTGTTGATTCTACAATCTCTTGTATTTGATTCTTAATTTTATTTTAATCTTACATAGCTCTAATGTTGCATGTCAGTCAACGACAAGTGCGTAAGACCTATTAGACCTAAAATCTTAAGTTACTATACCTACTTCAGACGAATAAATATATTACATATCATACTTCAAACTGGTCACTGACCTAACTCCGGAAGACCATTATGAACAAGTAAAAATCTGTGAGGGGGAGAGAGCTATGGCAATTCAAGGCAATTTTAAATCACAGATCGTCAAACAAATTTCAATCCATTTATTTCAAATTCAGCGACATCGGGCCATAATTTGTAGTGTCGCGTATTGTGCATGTATTTTTTAACTTTCTACCCAAATGCTACACGTTTAATTTTCTTTTCATACACAGACGATTTCTTTGGTATCATTGACAGACGAAGACACGCTTATTACTGGGTACCTACTATTATTTGACTTTAACTACCTAAATGTAGTCTTAAAACCTGACATGTTCTTACTGTACATTATATTATACAGTCAGTTATCATATTAGTAGGGATTTTGAGAAGACTTCTATAAGATTATGATTGCAATTAAATTCAGAGTACTGGACGATCTATTGATCAGCTTGACTGCACTGTCATAGTATCGTGTGCATGTTTGGTAACTCTATGAATTCATTATCTTCCTGTCCTTGTCCCACGCTGAATGGGGTCAGCACAACAGCTTTTCTTCTTCCACTCTCTTGGATCATTCGTCATCTCGATGCTCAATTCTTTATTACTCATGTCATCTTTTTCACACAGTTACACCATGAAGTTGGCTTGCAATTGATTTTTAAGCCTATCTAATTTTATAATGATTGCAATAACAGATTATATAGGATAAAAACAATGAGTGTGATCAATATTAAGTGTCAAGTGTATTAGGTGTCAAGTGTCATTTAAAAATAAACGCTTCAGAGGGCATGTCTATCGCTTCCAGCCAAAAGAATTATATAGCAATTGACAACATGAAGCTGACCTGATCAGGCAGTTTGTAGTCCCCAGCTCTCAGTCTTTGAGACTGGGAGAAGACTTTGCCATCAGTGATTCCAGCTCAAACAACTCAGTCTTTGAATCTGGGAGACAAGACTCTGCCACCAGTGAAGTCAAAGTATATTTATTTGCCGAATAACATGTAGGTATTTTATTGATGTTAAATATATTTGTTGAGTCAACGTAATTCTACCGTTATGGGCATGCAAAATTCCAGCAAAGTGATTCCAGCTCATCAGATTCTAGCTTGTTCTTCTAGGGTCGGTCTCATGGATCCCAGTGTCTAGACTTATCTAGCTTTGAGGCACAAACTGATCCTTGTAATTTAACTGAATAACTGCCCTTGACTTTGATACGAATATACAAAAGTAATAAGCAAAACCATAGGGTCGTATCAATGGGCACTACCTACTCGTACACTATCTACCTTATTTTAACATAAAAGCATAAACAAAATCGTCATATTCTTCTTCGTCCCGCTTCTCTATTCAGTTTTATAAAAAAAACTGAATATTTCCATTTAGTGATATTATAGTTCAATTTGTATTTTGGTCTAATTCTATCACCGTCATTTCTTTTCATAAATCACAACAACACAATGATAGAAAGAAATAAAATATACTTATTCGATATTACAAAGGCTTTATTAGAAAGTTACCTATTATATTAGTAATATTTATATAGACAAAGCTATTTTGTTTCAATTTAGCTAGCGCCTACATAAGGAAAACTGTACATAATCTTTTATTTTATGGATCTGTGTTTTTACGACATCCATGTATAATTTTGAGACAAATCTTACCGCATAGAAATTTATTTCTTCTTTTATTCTAACGTTCGTGTAATCGATTATCTCTGGTTATTCCTGAATCGAGTTTGGTTTTACGATGTTCGAAAATTTGTTTCTGGTCATTACATGATTTGACAACTTTCTTTGAGTATGTTTGAATGATTTTGACATGCCGATACATTTTTAGCACTTCGCCAATTTTTTGGATAAAATTTAGAAGTTTTGGTAGTAAGGTATGCCTCTAGCTCACGCGATCTTAGAGCACACAAGCAAAAAGTTTTTTTTTAATTCTTGTTAGTGCCTTAGTGCAATGTGCATTCTTATAAGCGTCCTATTAGGCCTAAACTGCAGTACATTCTGTACAATTTCTTTAGATTTTACTTTATTCTATAACTTGGCAGATATCTATTGTAGGTACAATATGCTGTTATAATTTGATGACTTTGAGTTAGTTTTGTAAATTTTTTGAGGTTTGCTAGCATAGAATTTTAATATTCCTCAACAAAAATATCTATATCGCTTATAAAATTTTGATACAACGCATCCGTTGATGCGAAAACCATAGATGTTAAATTAAAAATACAAAAATGGTACTTACGGTTTCGGTAAAAATCAATTGGACTGGCACAGCATCACTTTGGTCACAATTATTATAAACACCACAGTAAAATCGTCACACAGTTTAGTTTTCGAACACACTTTCTGTTTTTGAACACACGTTCGGTTTTTGAACACGGGAAACTTTTTCAAAGGTTGGCAGTATCGAACGGTTTATGTTTTTGAATTTGGAAGAGAGACACACAGAGAACTGAGGCGGAGCAATTGAAATTATGATTGGCAGCAATTAGAAAGAACAGGACAGAGATATAATTGCTCAGCAATTAATGATCCGAGCATAACGATTCAACAATCACCAGCACGTGGCATCATTTTCCAATTTCGATTTAGGAAATGTGCCTAGGTATCGAATTTCGCGGGAAATAGTACCAGAACTACGTCACTGAGGTCATCTTTGCACTTCCACCGGCAGAGTTAATGAAACGTCTAACCACGGACACAGCAATCAAATCAGACGAACACGGCACACTAAACACAACCTGATAACAGTCATCAAACTTCGAAAAAACGGAATCGTCACTGAGCGCGGAAAAAAAACAGCCACCAAACGCACACAGGCACAAAACTCTGTCCAATTAAAGATAATGTTTGTGGATATTTTAATAGCGTACCCCTCCGAAGAAATCCGACACAACCAACTCCCGATGAATTTAAACACTTAATGATCGGTTGGAGGAAATTGTCCGAGAAACGAACGGCCCAGCGTCTCTCTATCTCCCTCTAATTAGTTCGCCTCGCCGCCACTTGTATAGGGCGAGTGGCGCTAGCATCGGGGCTGGGAGGAGCGTGTTTTGGGGAGGAATCTATTTTGGGAGGAGCTTCATTTTGATTGGTTGGTAGTTATGGCGCGATTTTTTTCGTTCGTACGTGCAAAGCGCGCGGGTTGGCACTGCGGGATCGATTGAAGGCGCCAGGGTTACCATTAAATGTTTTTTATGAGTATTTTTTGGCGCTGCTTCGTGCTTTGGTAACCTGTTATGCCGCCACGCCCATAAGATCCAGTGTATACGTGAGCACGTTGTACACCAGCTATCAATTCTGGCCCAGCCTGTAGGCTTGCGTTTTTTATTTTCAAATAAAAGTGCATTTTTTTTCAATTTTCGTGACGGTGTCTTTGTGTGGTGTCAGTTTCAAGGTTATTGAACTTGGTTTGTCGCCGTGTTTTGTTGACTGTACTTGGTGTGTGGGCAGTTTTATAATGTCGATGAAATTGAGTGTGTGTAACCTACTAGAATGGCATAAATTGTAACGTAGTTATGCAGTCTACCTGAATAATGTGACCACCCCATTTTCCATTCTTGAGTTAGTCATATATTTATATTGATTGACAGTTGTAGTCTGACACATAAGGCGAAGACAAGAGCTAATGTGATTCTCACTCGCACCTTTCGACATATTGAAAGATATAAAATCACTAAACTCATTTTCGCAAAATCACAATCAACCATCTTGTGTGCAATCACATTGCCACAGTTTAGTAAATTTCATTTTGATCGATACATGTTTTCCTACTCAAAAGTTTGCTTTACTAGTTTTCGTACATAGGCAAACTTTTAAGGAGGAAAACTTGTATCGATCAAAATGAAATTTACTAAACTGTGGCAATGTGATTGCACACAAAATGGTTGATTGCGATTTTTCGAAAATGAGTTGATTTTATATCTTTCAATATGTCGAAACGTGCGAGCGAGAAGTTGTTTGATAGTTGTCAGCCCCTTAAGTTACAATGGACGTTTCATTTCTTGTTATGTTCTTAAGTTACCTACTTCTAATAATTCCAAAACTTGGCATCTTAGAAACTTAGAGCTGATTTCACCATGCTCTGTTAGTTACTAACCAAGGATTAACAGGCCGTTAAATCTAACCTTAGATGTCAAACGCGTACATTTTGACATATTTAACGGCCCTTTAATCCTTTGTTAATCTAACAGAGCATGGTGAAATCTGAGCTTAAGTTACAATGGATGTTTAATTTCTTGTAAAAGTTCTTAAGTTACCTACTGTTAATAATTCCAAAACTTGGCATTTTAGAAACTTTACCAAATACATGTTAGGTAGTGTAATAGGTACTTACATTGCCTGTTACAGCTTAGCCCTTGAAATGTGTTCGTTAATTCTTCAGTAATACATGACCCTCAAATCAAAGTGTGTTACACTTTCCAAGCAGAGTTTTACTCTCTCTTGTCGTGTCACTAGTTTCTTTCGAAACAGTGTGGTGAAAGGATTTCAAGTGCGCCTCAAGAGGCTCCTTTCGAGCACTTGACACATGTTATAGAACTTTTAGGTTCTACGATATGCCGGTTTCCTCACGATGTTTTCCTTCACCGTTTGAGAGTACTGGCATTGTGCATATACATTTTTGAACAGAAAACACTCTTTGTTGAACGACCAGTTTCGAACCCGCGACCTTAGGATCGGAAGGCGGGGCCGCCACTAGACCACCAGTGCTTTGACATAGTTTTACTGAACCATATTCAAAATGATACAAAATCCATTGTAATTAAAAGGCTATGGCAAACAGAAAAAACCAGTATTTTTTTAAATTTATTATAAAGTCTTTTAAATTATATAATTTTTTTAATGCAACCTAGTACTTACCTACCAATCTAGTGGAAGGTCGTGGGTTCAATTTTAGTCCAACACAGTTTTGGGAAATTATTGTAACTTTCTCTAAGGTAGGGAAATGGTACAAGGGGGTAATATTTGACTACTTTTATGTTAAACAAATGTTATAAATAATAATGTAGTTTGTAATAACATTGTTACAAATCCAAATATAAGGGTTTCCGAACAAAAATTAAATATATTTCATATAAACAATGATTTTACTTGTTTTTGCATTTATAACGATTGAGCATTTCAATAATAAAATTTGGTGCTGAACCTAGTTTTATTATTAAAATTATTTAAAAATAAGCATAAATAAAATAAAATAAATAGTAGCATAATAATAATGTTTGAAATGCACAAGTTTTATTTTTATAATTATACAAGCTGGTACCCGCGACTTCGTCTGCGCAGGATTAGTCACACAACATCTTTCATCCACGCCTTTTTCTGCCGCCAAGCAGCAACGCTGTGTTTCGGTTCGAAGAGTGTGGTTGCCGGTGTAATTACAGGCAAATGAGGCTTAACATCTGTATGCCTCAAGTTGATGGACGCAGGGCAGTGCATCGTTCCTTTCGTGCGTGACTTGCGAGGCAATGCTTTGTTATAGGTGATGGTTTCCGCTTAACATCAGGTAGGCCATCTGCTTGTTCCATCAGCTAGTTATATAAAAAAAAAAAAAAAAACTTTATAAATTGTGCTATTCTGATAGTACCTATAGGAAAGCTATATTATTGTTAAGTTTCATTAAAATCCATTCAGCAGTTTTTACGTGAAAGAGTAACAAACATCCATACTTACAAACTTAAATACCTAAGTAAAAGTACGGGAGTCATTTTTGTTAATACAGTAAGTAATTATGTAAAGAAACGACGGTCGTTATAATATTGTAAAGAAGTCAATAGTTTTATTAAAGATTACGAACTTAATCTATTGTCATCACATTGGTATTAAATTAATTAAAATAATTACTACCCTATTTTTAATTAAATAATTAAATGAAAATAGGGTAGTTACAAATATAGAAACATAATGGCGTCGATTCTGTTGTTTCACTAATGAGACAGGTTGACATTCATATACCCGCAAGTGAACAGAAAAATACTAAATTTAAGAATGTCAGTCTGAGGTTGTAAGGTTGTAAGAACAAAGATAGATGATCACTGTTTGATACACAGTTGTAAAAGGTTGTAAGTCTTATGGCTCTCTCCAGTATTATATTACCTCCATGGCTTTTACTAAGTTTATCTACTTGACAACCTGTCAATTGGTTGATCTGTAAACCAGAAACAAGATATTCAAAGAACCATAACTTAAAAAACAAAATCATACAAGAGAATTGCTAGTTTTATTATTTAATTATAATTAAATACCAATTTTCAGCAAAAAAAAATATTTGTATAAGATTATAATTACCTATTCTAAATCTTAATGAACTAACTTTCCATTAATTTTATATTATCTTTATTTTTGTGTTTAATACATGTAGGTAGATACATATTTTAAGTTAAGGGGCTGACAACTATCAAACAACTTCTCGCTCGCACGTTTCGACATGTTGAAAGATATAAAATCACTAAACTCATTTTCGAAAAATTGCAATCAACCAATTTGATCGATACATGTTTTCCTACTCAAAAGTTTGCTTTACTAGTTTTCGTACATAAGCAAACTTTTAAGTAGGGAAACTTGTATCGATCAAAATGAAACTTTTACTAAACTGTGTGCAATGTGATTGCACAGAAAATGGTTGATTGCGATTTTTCGAAAATGAGTTTAGTGATTTTATATTTTTCAACATGTCGAAACGTGCGAGCGAGAGTCACATTAGCTCTTGTATTCGCCATAAGTTAAGGTAGATAAATGATTACCAACGCGTGGCAATACCATAAAGTTTTTTCTCATTTGCAATTCAAATTAGGAACTCTAGCGCCATTTTTACAATCCTTTATTTTACGATAGAAAATCATAAATTGGCCAATTATTTGTACAAAAGCAATTGATCTATCGTTAAACTTTGGTAATTCCCAAATACACACAATTAAAACAATAATGACATAATTTAACGCCATTTTTCGATAATTAGCCCACACCTTGCGTCTCGATAATTAATTTAAAAAAATAACGGTATAATTGTTAAAATCTTATTGTTAACCGCAGTTCTGGGTAAAATAAATAAATAATAAAATAAAAAACACGATGCGCCTATTAAAACTTCTCGGAAAACTTTAAAATAGTATAAAAACATAAAATAACATTGGTTTTGGGAAGCCGGCTTTATAGAACTATAAAGAAACAGCACTCGCTATTACAGATTATTATGTTAAGGCTGAACCTTTTTGGATAATAAAAGTTTTAGCTCATCATGAGGTTTAATGATACTGACCATGTGTAGTGATGTTCAGCCACAGGCAAATTCAAAGTGGACTAAGATTAAAAAACGGGAGTCAAATTAATAACAAAAATAAAATATAAATAGAAAATATTTAAGAGTAGTAGAGCTCTTTGTGTGTGGCTCGTCCGGGGAAGTACTACCACCACGCCTTTTTCTGCCGCCAAGCAGCAACGCTGTGTTTCCGTTTGAAGAGTGTGGTTGCCGGTGTAATTACGGGCACATGAGGCTTAACATCTGTATGCCTCAAGTTGATGGACGCAGGGCAGTGCATCGTAGGGCACGTTCCTATCGTGCGTGACTTACGAGGCAATGCTTTGTTATAGGTGATGGTTACCACTTAACATCGGGTGGGCCATCTGCTTGTTCCATCAGATAGTAGTATAAAAAAAAATACGACACAAAACATCAATACAGTTCAAAAACAAAGACACGAGATTAAAAGATCAGAGACAATATCAGACAATGAATTAGTCAGTATTTCCGGAACGATATAACGATATAAATATTCAAGACAAGGGTGAATAAGTGGATTATAGCTAAGCGTCACCATAGGGCGAATACAAGAGCTAATATGACTCTCGCACGTTTCGACATGTCGAAAGATATAAAATCACTAAATTCATTTTCGAAAAATCGCAATCTACCATTTTGTGTGCAATCATATTGCACCCAATTTAGTAAAAAATTCATTTTGATCGATACATGTTTTCCTACCCAAAAGTTTGCTTATGTACGAAAACTAGTAAAGCAAACTTTTGAGTAGGAAAACATGTCACAGTCACATTAGCTCTTGTCTTCGCCATAAACTGCATCTTCACTTTCCATTTTGAGATGACTCTCAAACGTCTAACTATCAAGCAATAAAAAAAACTATTACTAGTAGTTCGCCCCGAACTGAGATCTCGTGATGCGACCCGACAAACGCATCAAAACTTTGAGTAGGTAGTAGTCAGAGGCAAGTTCAAACATTATCTTTGGACTTTTTTCTGACTACCGCCTACTAACTTGGTATGGAAACCAAGTTTCAACTCTATTGGCCTATTTAATGAAAAGTTCCGTTGAACAGCCCTTGGCTGCATCATCAGGCCAGGTCGCTATCACCATTTTATGAGAACTGAGTACCTTCTTAATTTAGTTCAAGAAAAAAAAAAAGCAAAGTTACTGGGCGACCAGTAGAAAAACCTTGATGTCAACGAAATTCCTGGAGATGGGAGCTCTTGGATCGTTGGATATCTTAATTTAACTTGTTTGTTGTATCTCAAAAACCGAGCGTCTCAAAAAAAATTAAAGTTGTTTGGAATGTTCACAAAGCCCTTTCATATGACAAGTAACTAGATTTTTTTATGTAACATTTTTTATTTTTGCCCCCTAAAAAACCCCTTATCTCAAAAACCCTTCATCCGATTTTACTCATATACTTACCAGTAAATTTCTCAAGTACAAGTTATCGACATAAATAAAATTTCATGCAGATCGGATCAACGGTTCTAAAGTTATCGCCCAAGTTGAAACTAAGATCTTCGTTCGCTTCGCTCACTCGATCAATAAAGTGACGTAAAAAAGGCTTCCACTCAGCATTTGCCATATGAGCCTATTTTGCATAAAATAAAAGAGGCATCAACTCAATTTTCATAAAAATCTTAATGGAGTATAGGGGCTAGGTCTATTATTAAAAAAAAAAATATTCAAATCGGTTCACGATTGGTGAAGATAACGCAAAACAGACCTACTTACACATGCATTCAAAAAATATAGCTGAGTAATTAAGAACATCCTTTAAAAAAAATATTAAAAAAACATTGGTACTAACTTTTTTATGACTACTTACCAAGTTATAAGTTTCGAATGTTTTACACAAAGAAATATAAATTAAAACAATTGTATTTATTATATTTTATGGTTATGGGTGTCATTCCATGGTAAGTAGGCACATGTGGGTAATATCTGACGCTTAGCACTGAGTTGCTTGATTTAAAACTCAATTATTTTTGCAAAACAATTATATTTTATGTTTTTTTTTTGCAATCCACTTGCACTTAGATACGCTATGAAAATCACTTGATGCATCCGAACCTTATCCTTTTCATTTTTAATAAACTTTATAAAACTTATGCAGAATGTTTATTTATTAATCATTTAAATGAATGAATCAAAAATGCGTTTCTAAGAAAAAAGAAGCTAGCAATCGCTGTAAATTTAAAATATATTAACATTGGCAAAGTAAATCTTATTAACAAAGGGACCCATAAAGTCCCAAAGGACTTCTTCACGCCTCGCTCGTCGACAGATTGAAAAAAAAGTCTATGGGCATTTTTACGACTGGCAACAAACGATAAAATGTCACTCGCCTATAAATAATGACAGGCAAGCAAAGTTTATTGACTACTGTTCGGAGCGATTCGAATTTCGAAATTATGTTTTCTTGGTTTTGGAGTTGAATATTGATAGACGTAAAAGCTTACGATTTTAGCATTCTAGGTGATGTTATATCAATAAATAATATTATTGGACTTTCCACACAGCACTATCTAGCCCTAAGCTAAGCTTGTCATATAATAACCAGATAGCTGATAGTATATTTATGTTAAATACATTATAATAACACCCAAACATAATATTATGTTCATCACATAAATGTTTGTATGATGAACATAATATTATGACCCACGGCCTACCAGCGCAGGAGGCAGAGTTACTACCAACTTATCTGTGAGGGCCGTGCGTGCATATATTTTTTTTTCTTTTCATAAAATCAAATATTTTTTATTAATACGTTCTACGTTACTACAAACAACCTACCTGATATAGATATAGAAGAGAAGTCTAGTCTTGTAAAATATCAAACCATTTTCTATGACATTAGTTCAAAGTTTTTCCTAAAAAATGGTTTACTATTGTCACAAAATTCTCAAATGACTTGGGGAATTTGAAATTTCGCGACAATACAAAACAAACCACTAAAAAAGATCGTCAATTGACTTAATCTTGGGAAGTAAATTTTTCTGTATTTGGTCTTATTACAAAATCACCTGCTACTAATTAAAACAACTATTTAAAAAACTTTTTAATTTATGTTTTCCTAGCAGTATTTTTTCTGGCATTTTCTTCTCGAAGTCATGTGTCAAACTGCAAGTATTTATCGTTGACACTTGACATTTGACACTTGAACTAACACAGCGAGGAATA
This sequence comes from Chloroclysta siterata, assembly GCA_932294275.1. Lineage (NCBI taxonomy): Eukaryota > Metazoa > Arthropoda > Insecta > Lepidoptera > Geometridae > Chloroclysta > Chloroclysta siterata. The sequence continues at coordinate 18,935,183 of OW028596.1, read as the reverse complement.
AAGCAAGGTAGAAATTACATGTAATTACTTGAGCTTATCTCTTTTAGTTATCAGTTAAGCTACGAGTAAATAATTAAAAAGTGCTTCTGAGAGTAATTATCTGTTTGCGGAAGCGTCATAGTTTTTTTTTCTATTTTTAAATATTTTTTGAGTTGTAGATAAAGGTTTGAATTTCGATTCTGAACTTTAGAACTTTTAAGTAAAGGCAGCTTTTAAAAAGAACAGTGTATTTTCATTTTTGATACAATGTAGGTACTTGCTGATAGAACAAGGAGATTACGAGATTACCCATCAACAACCAAAGCTAAGCCTCGTGTAAGTCACGCTCGATATGAACGTGCCCTACGATGCGCTGCCCTGCGTCTAACTTGAGGCATACAGATGTTAATCCTCATGTGCCTGCAACTACACCGGCAACCACACTCTTCTAACCGAAACACAGCGTTGCTGCTTGGCGGCAGAAACAGACATGGTGGTAGTACTTCCCCGGACGAGCCACACACCAGCTCTAGATACTAATATTTTTACCTGTCTTTTTTTCTTTTATTCCTTGGTAGTTGGTTAGGAACACATTTTGTTTTTTTTTATTATTGGTGCACTTTCTATACAGCAGCAGGGCTATATAGCCCCTAACTAAGCAAAGCTTGTAATATAGGAACCAGATAACCGTTTTCTTTTTGTAAATACATTTATATTAACACTCGGACAGAGAACAAACATCTATGAACAACACACAAATTTTAATAAATGCTTCAACTACTAAGCTGTGAGGGCTGTCGGTTTTATAATATCGAAAATAACCAAAAGTCTACTGAATTGAGAATTTACAATTGTAAAATAGAAGCGCCATGGACCTACAAAAATACTCCAACAATTTCAAAATTGGATTGACAATCCCGTCGGCTTCTTTTGTTTATCATTGTACATCATTTTTTACACTTCAACTGACAGGTAGAATAAGCCGCCTATCTTTGCCATTTTTTTTAATAATAGGGTCCTATTGAGCTATTGTTATGGGGGGTCTAATAGACCTCTTTGCGATTTTTTTTCTCGTTCTCTTAATCGCAGGTGTAGTCGTGTGTCGGGTCTAATTTTATTGTTATAAATGATCTTTTATTGTTGAATAATGGCTGATTATTTGTTTGTTGGTAACCCGTTATTGTTGGTTGTACTACGGTATTTGTTATTGTGAAATAAACAAGTGACAAATGTTTTTTTGTTTTATTTTATGCAATATTTACGTCCTCTTAAGGTTATTATTTTTCAAAAGTGTGTATAGCGTTACCTATATAAAAAAGTATTCAAAAATATTATTGTGGTTTTTTATTTAACGTTTCTTTTTTTTTGTTCCTTTACGGAAGTTTTTATTTTTATTTTTGATAATTGAAAATGACATCCTATCACATGAATAAAAAACTACCTGCTATCATATCCTTTTGAAACATTTTGCACTAGCAAAAGGTCTCATCAGTTTTTACCAACCTGAAAAAACAAACTTGGACAATTTGGTCAAACCGTCACCGGAAACGGTCAAATCAATAATACTTAATCAAAGAATCGCTCTTGCTCCATATTCCACCAACGGCGGGCGCCGCGGCGTTAACATGCCATTTTACAAATTATACAAACGAAAAAAAAAACAAAGACACCGCTAAGCAAAGGCTCGCCGCGCTATTCTACCAAAAAAAACTAAATTAACACAGATTTTTAATAATTAAAAACCGCCTTGTTAGCCCCAACTTCGACGTTTTTATAGCGCATTATTTCACAGGTAGATTTAAAAGGTTTTTAAAGTCTATGGTATAGGGTCTGTTTCTATACAACTAAAGCTCTTATGGACTGTTCATGATTACGTATTACGCGACAGGTCTGCAACCGGAATTGTGGATTTATTGGTGTCAAAGAATACTGATGTTTATGCAACCACGCGCAACAATCAGCAACAATCGAGTGGCCGCCCTTAGTAAAATTATATGTAGATACCTACTATAATATACAGTGTTATTGATAGGTGTTAGCAAATAATATGAACAGACTTCCGTAATAGGAACGATTACATTCAACGTAATGCAACTGATCGCTTCAAAAGTTAAAGTCTTATGGTATTTATTAAATTGAATCAAGGATCACTTTGAAACGTCTTAAAGCTAGGTGAATCTACGTGCCAGTTCCACGCGACCAAGCCTCAAAGAGAATGCGACAGGCTTCTCACCGGCGGCACTAGTATCGCTGTCGCTACTGCTTCATTTTACATAATCAGTGTATTTCGTTCGGTTTGAAATGTGCCGAGGAAAATGGAGTCTCGCTTTTATTGTTTATTTGATTGTAGTTTAAGATTATGGTTCTGGCTACCAGTGTCAATAAAATTTGCAGGTTTCGCAAAGATAGTTAGGTGCTTAAATGGAAATTAAACTTTTGTGGAGCAGATTCTAATTCTAAATATACCAACGTTATATTCCTTTTTCTGCCGCCAAGCAGCGTTGCTGTGTTTTGGTTTGAAGAGTGTGGTCGCCGGTGTAATTACAGGCACATGGGGCTTAACATCTGTATGCCTCAAGTCGGATGCAAGGCAGTGCATCGTAGGGCACGTTCCTATCAAGCGTGGCTTAAGAAACAAGCTTTGTTATAGGTGATTTTACTTAACATCTGATCAGAACATCACGAGAGAACGGTGGTCTACTAGTAGCGGTCTTCGTCCGGTCCGGACGTTCAAAATCGGTACCTAGCGCCAATGAGTTATTCTGTTAAAAAAAATGTATTTGCACAAACTTTTTTTTTATACACCTAGCTGATGGAACAAGTAGATGGCCCACCTGATGTTAAGTGGTAACTATCACCTATAATAAAGCATTGCCTCGTAAGTCACGCACGATAGGAACGTGCCCTACGATGCACTGCCCTGCGTCCATCAACTTGAGGCATAAAGGCAACCACACTCTTCAAACCGAAACACAGCGTAGCTGCTTGGCGGCAGAAAAAGGCGTGGTGGTAGTACTTCCCCGGACGAGCCCTTCACAAAGAGCTCTACGACTCTTAAAACTCTTAACACAATTAAGTTTACAATCATATTTATTACATCCTTTTTGTCAATGAAATTGCAACATCTGTATGCCTCAAGTTGATGGACGCAAGGCAGTGCATCGTAGGCCGCGTTCCTATCGTGCGTAACTTACGAGGCAATGCTTTGTTATAGGTGATGGTTACCACTTAACATCAGGTGGGCCATCTGCTTGTTCCATCAGCTAATGGTATGAAAAAAAAATAGGGTATTCGAATTGTAGAGGTCAGGAGGGGCGGAATGAATAGCTGGCTCCTAGTTGCAAATATATAAATCCGCCACTGCTTTAAGGGGCTGACAACTATCAAAAAACTTCTCGCTCGCACGTTTCGACATGTTGTAAGATATAAAATCACTAAACTCATTTGCTTTACTAGTTTTCGTACATAAGCAAACTTTTAAGTAGGAAAACTTGTATCGATCAAAATGAAATTTTTACTAAAATGTGTGCAATGTGATTGCACACAAAATGGTTGATTGCGATTTTTCGAAAATGAGTTTAGTAATTTTATATCATTCAAAATGTCGAAACGTGCGAGCGAGAGTCACATTAGCTCTTGTCTTCGCCTTAACAACATTGATGACAAAAACCCAGGGCCATGAGAACGGTACCCAGGTCCGTGAATTATAATGATTGTCATGACAAATGGCATGCTCACAAAATGACCACCGATTGACAGTGGTCATTGGAAATTGTTATCATCATGCATGCGGCAATTTGAAGATTATTATTGCTTCGCCATTTATTCGCTTGCTTGCGTTTTTCTTGCGTGTAGGTAAATACAAGGCGGATTGTTGGATTTTTTGAAATTTGTTAAATAAATTATTTGATATTTAATTTTGGTTTTGATTTTATCTTATTATGATTCTGTTTTTTTAAATAAGTTTTTCACGAATTCACGTTTTTTTTTGTAAATACATACTTATATTATTTACCAGACAGAGAACAAACATCTATGTTCATTATACAAATGTTTGTTCTCGGTGGGGATCGAACCCACGGCCTACGGCAGAAGGCAGAGCTACTACCAACTGAGCAATGAAAACTGTCAAAAGTTATTTATCAAGAAGAATTGCTAATAAATATATTGCAATTCATTTCAAGGATTCAAAACCGCTGCAAGCCTAGTGCAGAAATGTCCTAATCTCAAAACATTAATTTAGAAGTCAAAATAAAGATGTTCCAGAAAGTGCAACTCACAAAATGAACGCATTGTGACGTGTCATGCCTTTTATTTTAGTTTCTGTCATGTCATCACTTTAGCAAATGGGTTTCGGAAGCTATGCCTGCTTCAACTTGTCAAAATATAACGAAAAATTGATTTATTATACGAAAGATCCCCGTAGACAGCTTCAATATTATTTACATTGTAACAAGGATCATGCAAAATAACGGTAGGAACCAAGCCGTAAGTTTGTTGCCTGTTCTTCTAGGCTTTGGTCGCGTGGAACTGGCTAGCATTAAGACGTTTCAAAGTGATCCTTGTAATTCTACTGAATGTATGCCTCAAGTTGATGGACGCAGGGCAGTGCATTGTAGAACATGTCCCTTCGTGCGTGACTTGCGAGGCAGTGCTTTGTTAAGGTGATGGTTACAGATAGGTCATCAGCAAGTAGTCTAAGAAGTTGCTTGAAATACATGAATGTATTCCGAAAGTATTTACAGCTGTCTGCTATTTTTTGCAGCTGTCAACGTTGGCATTGTTTTATTGTAAACCTTATGTTTGTGAAATAAATAAATATTTGAAATATTTTGATTTTGATAGACTACAACAAACATTGCCTCGCAAGGCACGTACAATAGTAATTTGCCCTGATCGTACTGTCATCTGTAGACATACAAATGCCTCATGTGCCCGTAATTACACCGGCAACCACACTCTTCAAACCGAAACACAGCAACGCTGCTTGGCGGCAGAAATATGCATGGTGGTAGTACCTACTTCCCCGCGGACGAGCCACACACAAAGATCTCTACTCTCAAGAAGACCAACTCAAAGACGGATTTATGTCACTCGCCCAATACGTAACAGCAACCTCTATGTTACAATAACGTTTTCTTGCTCTAGTTTGAAAACAATTGAACATCCCGAATTGGCCACGCTCGGCGCTTACAAACAAAAGCATAAACGAAATTAAATTAGCGAAAAGGCGGCTTTGCGATTTTTTTTGTCCTTTGACGTCTTTTGGCTTTCTCCAAGTGAAATGGGCACAAAAGGTACCTGTTCGACCCATGCTGGGATATTATCCCGACAAAGTATCAAAGATGATTGATGTGAATAATTCGCTTTATGTCAAAACCGTTGGATTTTTTACGTTTTGAATTTCGAACATTGTGAGGTTTTGAATTTAGAACATTTTGTGGTTACGCAATTTTGTTTTTGGTGTTTGGTTTGAAGCAAAATTTTATATTAATATAAAAAAAAACAACTATCATACATTTTAGCCAGGTATTGAACTTTTGCATGAAACAGCTGTTTCTCGTTCACAGTGTTGGTTCCTTAAAAAAAGTAATTCATATTGATGGGTACTTTAGCCCCCTGAAGTTTTCGGGAGTGGTATTTTTAGTGTATGTATACATATACCAAGTCTTAGCCAAATTTTGGTGAAGAAAGTGTGACTTTGTATGTTAAATTCTATAGAAAAAAAAAGAGTAAAGAGTGGTAGAGCTCTTTGTGAAGGGCTCGTCCGGGGAAGTACTACCACCACGCCTTTTTCTGCCGCCAAGCAGCAACGCTGTGTTTCGGTTTGAAGAGTGTGGTTGCCGGTGTAATTACAGGCACATGAGGTTTAACATCTGTATGCCTCAAGCTGATGGACGCAGGGCAGTGCATCGTAGGGCACGGTCCTATCGTGCGTGACTTACGAGGCAATGCTTTGTTATAGGTGATGGTTACCACTTAACATCAGGTGGGCCATCTGCTTGTTCCATCAGCTGGTTGTATAAAAAAAAAAAAACTTTAAATCAGACTTTTCTCTTTACTGATATGGACACTACTCGACTTGTGCACTGTAGGCCGTGGGTTCGATACCCACAATGAACTTAGATGTGTGTATATACAAGGTGTTCCTTAAGTTGTGTATGGAAACTTCAGGGGGCTAAAGTACCCATCAATATGAACAACTTTTTCCAAGGAACCAACACTGTGAACGCGAAAAAAAAAACAGCTGTTTCATACAAAAGTTCAATACCTACCAGGCTAAAATGTATGAAACAGCTGTTTTTTTTTTCGCGTTCACAGTGTTGGTTCTTTAGAAAAAGTTGTTCATATTGATGGGTACTTTAGCCCCCTGAAGTTTCAATACACAACTTAAGGAACACCTTGTATAGAGGTACATAACGTAGATATTATAAGTTTGTATTTACAATATATAATATTTATTTATCAATAAAAACACAAACCAACAGGCTGGATCAAAACCTATGTATGCCATAGTACAATTATATATTATTAAGTATTATACCATTTAGGTACTCATTGTACAAATTTTGGTTAGTTTGAAGCCAAATAGTGTAAGTATATAAAAAATTAGGTCATAATCAACCTTTAGAAGAAGATTTCATGAAAACACAATTTAGAATAATAAAAATATTCTTTTAAAAGTATACACGTCTATTCTTAACTCCATAAACTAACCATAGATAAAAAAACCGTAATACGGTATTTTAGAAGCCATGTATTCAAGTGTAAAATTTACTTTGTACATTAATGCTATTACACGTATGAACGCACCCTTACAAGGGTTGAATGGGTAATGGTCTATTTGAAAATGGAACAATGGTTTTTTTTAATGTATCTTTTGGCTACTGTTTCTGGGTGCATGATGCCGTAAGCTTTTGGGGCTTAAAGGCAACCAGTGTGGAGAAAGGTTTGCTTATGTACAACACCATGCCTATTTCTGCAAGCAGCGTTGCTGTGTTTCGGTTTGAAGGGTGTGGTTGCCGGGGTTACAGGCAAATGAAGCTTAACATCTGTATGCCTCAAGTTGATGGACGCCGGGCAGTGCATCGTGCACGTTCCTATCGTGTGTGACTTACGAGGCAATTTTTTTTAATACAGCTAGCTGATGGAACGAGCAGATGGCCCACCTGATGTTAAATGGTAACCATCACCTATAACAAAGCATTGCCTCGTAAGTCACGCACGATAAGAAAATGCGTTACGATGCTCTGCCCTGCTTCCATCAACTTGAGGCATACAGATGTTAAGCCTCATGTGCCTGTAATTACACCGGCAACCACACTCTTCAAGCCGAAACACAGCAACGCTGCTTGGCGGCAGAAAAAGGCGTGGTGGTAGTACTTCCCCGGACGAACCCTTCACAAAGAGCTCTACTACTCTTAAAATGATTAGATGGCAATGATTTGTTATAGGCGATGGTTACCATTTAGGTAATATCGAAAGATAGCTAACACTTCATTGAGATAGCTAACACTTCAAGAGTCCATCATAAATCTAGGCGTTACTTAAAAAAATACAATAGGCGGCCTTATCGGCGCTGAAAGCCATTATCAGATGGACCATTATATGTGTTTTGAATATTAATATTCAAAACACATATAAATGTTCTTTGTGGGGATCGAACCCACGGCGCTGAAGGAAGAGAAAGAAGAGAAGGAAGAGAACTGAGCTTTGAAAGCTGTCAGAAATAAAACACTGAAAAAGATATGTACCTACTTCCCAAGATGACAGAAAACGGACAATTCAAGTTTAGAATGTTGTCGCTTTTATATTTTAGGTAGCTATGTGACCTCCTTCTTCTTCTTCTCTCCATTTATGGCTCCTGTCTGTCATTCGACAGACAATCTTGCCAGTGTCAAGAGATTTGTATTGTATTAAATACTTTTAGTCAAGGCAGTCCATAGTCAAGTCGGCCGTCATTTGTTTTGAAGAAAATGGTGGCGGTTTTCTTCAAAACATTCGAAACATTTTCAGTCAAATCATGATATCACTTATTAACACTTTCATTCCAAATGCTTACACTTTGTGCTAAGACCTCAAGTAATGTTGGTTAAAATACCACCGAAATTACACAACACAACTCAAAATAACACGAGAAAACAATTAAAATGAAAAAGCTATGTTGCTTCCCAAAATGGCAGAAAACGAATCCATATGACCTCCTTAAAAATTACAAATGTTATTTTTGTAACTGCATCTGTCATTTTATTCCCACGAAAAGCTCAGAAAATTCAAGTTCTAAGCATAAAAAAAGGTTGCATGCTAGTAACTAGGTACATGGGATGGTGGTAACGAGCTATATCACTTCTTGACGTCCGGTGCGATCTGACATTTGGGAAGCATAGCTTTTTCTTTTTAATTGTTTTTCTAGTGTTATTTTGAGTTGTGTTGTGTAATTTCGGAGGCATTTTAACCAACATTTTTTTTATACAACTAGCTGATGTAACAAGCTGATGGCCCATCTGATGTAAAGTGGTAACCATCACAAAGCATTGCCTCGTAAGTCACGCGCGATAGGAACTAGCCCTACGATGCACTGCCCTGCGTCCATCAACTTGAGGCATAAAGATGTTGAGCCTCATGTGCCTGTAATTACACCGGCAACCACACTCTTGAAACTTACACTTACACTTATATTACATTGTAAAAGGATCATACAAAAGAACGGTAGGAACCAAGCCGTAAGTTTGTTGCCTGTTCTTCTAGGCTTTGGTCGCGTGGAACTGGCACCTAGAGACACCTAGCTTTAAGACGTTTCAAAGTGATCCTTGTGGTTTTATTGAATAAATACCTTTTGACTTTGACTTTGAAACCGAAACACAGCAACGCTGCTTGGCGGCAGAAAAAGGCGTATTTGAGGTCCTTAGCACAAAGTGCACAAAAAGCATTTGGAATGAAAGTGTATTAATTATGTGATATCCGGATTTGACCGAAAATGTTTCGAATGTTTTGAAGAAAACCGCCACCATTTTCTTCAAAACAAATGATGGCCGACTAGACTATGGACTGACTTGACTATATAGTATTTAAGGCAACGACAAGTGCTAATGTGACTCTCGCTCGCACATTTCAAGATTTTGAAAGATATAAAATCACTGAACTCATTTAAGAAAAATCTCAATCAACCATTTTGTGTGCAATCACATTGCACACAGTTTAGTAAAAATTTCATTTTGATCGATACATGTTTTCCTACTCAAAAGTTTGCTTTAAACAGTACAATAACACTTACAAGTTAAGTTGGTAGTTTCTAAAAATATCTCCATAGCAAATAGTTTGCATGGTTGGTTATGGAACTCCTTGTTGATGGGACAAGCAGATAGTCCCCCTGATGTTATGTAGTAAACACCTACTATACCAAAGCCTTGCACCGCAAGTCACGATAGGAACGTGCCCTACGATGCACTGCCTTACGTCCATCAACTTCAGGCAAACAGATGTTAAGCCTCATGTGCCTGTAATTACACCGGCAACCACACTCTTCAAACCGATACACAACAAAGCTGCTTGGCGGCAGAAAAAGACGTGGTGGTAGTACTTCCCCGGACGAGCCACACACAAAGAGCTCTACTACTCTTTTTTATTCCCAAACAATGCAAAAGACCAGTGTCTAGCTGAAGCTGCATCAAAGTGATACGAGTGACGCTAACTGTTGTATACTCTGTATAATTGTACATAATGTCTATGTGCTTGTAATATAATTTGTGTCGGTCAGTAATGACAGAGTTAGTAGCACGCATGCGCTGTACAAACACACGGGTGGAGATTATAATATTAATAATAATATAGTAATCCTACTAATATTATAAACGCGAAAGTTTGTAAGTATGGATGGATGTTTGTTACTCTTTCACGTAAAAACTACTGAATGGATTTTAATGAAACTTTACAATAATATAGCTTATACATCAGAATAACACATAGGCTACAATTTATAAAGATATTGTGTGTATTGTCCAAAATATGACGATAAGTGTCAAGTAAGCAGGAAAAAATCTACCATCTGCGAGCTATTCTGGCGTGCGCTGCCAAAACCGCTAGAGTTACACATATGTACTACACCACGCTAATATAAGCTACTCGAAATACTAATCCAGATCAGACGAAGTCGCAGGCACCAGCTAGTATTAATATTATACTAAGAACACAAGTATTTGACAGCCTTCACAGCTCAGTTGGTTGTAACTCTGCCTTCTGCGCTGAAGGCCGTGGGTTCGATCCCCGATAACAAACAATTGTATGATGAACTTATATGTTTGTTCTCTATCTGGGTGTTATGTATTAAACGTATGTATTTACAAAAAAAGTATATAGGTATTACATATATCAGCTATCTTAAAAATGTATGTGCACAATGCCAGTCTCTCAAACGGTGAAGGAAAACATCGTGAGGAAGCCGGAACGTCGGTACCTCTAAAAATTCTATAACATGTGTCAAGTGCTCGAAAGGAGCCTCTTGAGGCGCACTCAAAATCCTTTCACCACACTGTTTCGGAAGAAACTAGTGACACGACAAGAAGAAGAAGCGGCACCAATAGTTTGAAGTTAAAACTGACCCCGTGTGGATGTACAGTCAGAGACGTAAAAACAATCGCGTTTTGCTCAGACGTGATCCAAGTCCAAGCCTCTCCCGGACAGACAAACACACAACTGCTTACCTTTTATTATATATATAGAAAATAACGTTTCCAAGGTTATATTTGCTTTTTTTTTATACCATAGGAACATGCCCTACGATGCACTGCCCTGCGTCCATCAACTCTAGGCATACGGATGTTAAGCCTCATGTGCCTGTAATTACACCGGCAACCACACTCTTCAAACCGAAACACAGCGTTGCTGCTTGGCGGCAGAAAAAGGCGTGGTGGTAGTACTTCCCCGGACGAGCCACACACAAAGAGATCTACTACTCCTTGTTGATGTAGTCAAAGTTAAAATGTATTTATTTAAGACAATATTCACTTTGAAACGTCTCAAAGCTAGGTGACTCTAGGTGCCAGTTCCACGCGACCAAAGCCTAGAAGAACCGGCAACAAACTTACGGCTTGGTTCCTACCGCTCTTTTGTATGATCCTTTTACAATGTGCCTGTTACAGGTTTTAAGAGTAGTAGAGCTCTTTGTATGTGGCTCGTCTGAGGAAGTACTACCACCACGCCTTTTTCTGCCGCCAAGCAGCAACGCTGTGTTTCGGTTTGAAGAGTGTGGTTGCCGGTGTAATTACAGGCACATGAGGCTTAACATCTGTATGCCTCAAGTTGATGGACGCAGGGCAGTGCATCGTAGGGCACGTTCCTATCGTACTTGACTTACGAGGCAATGCTTTGTTATAAGTGATGGTTACCACTTAACATCAGGTGGGCTATATGCTTGTTCCTTCAGCTAGTTGTATTAAAAAAAAAATATTAGAATAATAAATGAGGATGTCATAAGGAGGGAAACTGAAACAGCTTCACGACTTTGATCCCCAGGCACGGTAGATACCCCCTCAGATCTCTTAGTACCAAGTACGAACTCCAGATTCTTTGAGGACGTCTAAGGGGGTAGTTAGAGGTACGTCCAATCCTAACATTACATTTGGCACATACCCTAATTTTGCAGTAGTTAGTATTCCATTCGGTAGCAAGCCCATCGCCGCTGCTAGAATAATTACTGAATTTCCTTACGATGTTTTCCTTCACCGATTAGCATAGCCCACATACATATTTCTAAGAGAAAAATCCATTGTTCCATGACCGGTTTCGAACCCACGACCGTATCGTCGCTGCCAGAAGAAGTACTGAATGTTTTATTTACGATGTTTTCCTTCACCGATTAGCATAGCCCACCTACATTTTTCGAAGAGAAAAATCCATTGTTCCATGACGCATAGCCCCCATAATGTACATTTTTCGAAGAGAAAAATTCATTGTTCCATGTTTCCACCGGTTTCGAACCCACGACCGTACGATCAGAAGGCGGGATCACTCCTAGACACCAATGCTTTCTTGCTTTTTCATATGTTTGTTTTAATTTAATTTAAAACCGAATAAATTTACCACGCTTAAGAATTTTCATTAGCTTCACAAATGCACAGAACACGCTTGACCGTTTTTTCTCAAAACAGTCCAAGTCGGAGGCATTCCTATATCTTGTCACAATGACCATTTTCGGAAGTTGTACGGTAAGCTGTCACAGACTGAATGGAAATGAAATGGAATGGCTAGGTCACTACAAAAGGAATCGAAAAGTTGTTTGTCCATGAAGATTAAATTTATTCATGTTTGTAACCCACCTCCTTCTTTTTCTTGTCGTGTCACTAGTTCTTTCGAAACAGTGTGGTGAAAGGATTATAAAGCGAGAACAAGGGCTCATGTACCGCACGCTCGCACGTTTCGACATGTTGAAAGATATAAAATCACTAAAACAATTTTCGAAAAATCGCAATCAACCATTTTGTGTGCAATCACATTTCACACAGTTTAGTAAAAAAATCATCTTGATTGATACAAGTTTTCCTACTCAAAAGTTTGCATAGATACGAAAACTAGTAAAACCAACTTTTAAGTAGGAAAACTTGTATCGACCAAAATGATTTTTTTACTAAACTGTGTGCAATGTGATTGCACACAAAATGGTTGATTATAGTATATTTCAACATATCGAAACGTACGAACGAGAGGTATATTAGCTCTTGTCTTCGCCATAGGTGCGCCTCAAAAAGGCTCCTTTTAAGCACTTGACACATGTTTTAGAACTTTTAGGTACCTCATGCCGTGTTCTTCACGATGTTTTCCTTCACCATTTAGGAGTACTGGCTCTGTGCACATTAATGTGACCCACCTTAAATCACAATACAGAGTTTGAAAATGGAAAACCAATTTAATTTCCTTGCTCAGTTTATATCTGTTTATTGCAAGCTGTAACATGGCTGACATTGTCGCTCAGCGATTCAAGGCGCTTTAAATGTCGGAATAAAATAAACAAATAATAAATCTGTCAGCAGTGAGGCAATGCTTGGTCGTTACTAATAGTGTTCACATCGCTATTCGATATTCGCGTTTTAATTGCGTATTTGTCGTTTGAGAAAAAGATAAATTTCTATACTTTCGTACTAACTGGGTTTTCCCTCCATTTTAAGGTTTATTTTTGACTTTAATTTGCATATTGTATTTTGTAATGTTAATTTTTGTGTTTTTATTTCCGAAAGTGTATATGCCGTCAGGCTGGACAAGTGAAACAAAAATTTCTAACACCAAATTTGTACCTAGTTTTCCATAAACAATAAATATCTTTATCTTATCTTATCTTGTAAAATTTATATGGAACCTAAGAAGTATAACGAGTTAATGACATACAAAACAAAAAAGAATCTTCAAAGTCAATCAATCGGTTAAGAATGTCCTCTTTTTTTTTTAATCAGTAAAAAAACTAGGTGCCAAGCCGAAGTGCTATGGAGTGAGTGTACCAGCTTCCATGCCATGACTGTGACAGCCATAAAGCCATATTAACGGCTAATTAAGCATTATCAATAAACACGATCTGCGGCAAAGTGTCGTACATTTGCATAATGACAGAAAACAACAATTCATTTAGTTAATTTTAATGACATTGACAGAAAAACGTTTTTTTATAGTCTGTTATTGCCATTTTGGGAGAAGAAATGTCAGTTCTGAACTCCAATAGGGCAAGCATTTTAAATGTTTCTGGAAAACTATTAAGACATTGCTTCTTATTTTATTACGCAGGCATTTGCCTAGGCATAAATTTAAGAGTAGTATAGAACTCTTTGTGTGTGGCTCGTCCGGGGAAGTACTACCACCACGCCTTTTTCTGCCGCCAAGCAGCAACGCTGTTTCGGTTTGAAGAGTGTGGTTGCCGGTGTAATTACAGGCACATGAGGCTTAACATCTGTATGCCTCAAGTTGATGAGCGCAGGGCAGTGCTTCGTAGGGCACGTTCCTATCGTGCGTGACTTACGAGGCAATGCTTTGTTATAGGTGATCGTTACCACTTAACATCAGGTGGGCCATCTGCTTGTTTCATCAACGAATTGTATAAAAAAAAGGCTGTATACGGCAAACCTATGGTTCAACTACACCAAAAAGTTGGAGACTCTGCGTATTCAGTAGGTATAATAGTATTTTCAGGATGATGTTAGGGATGCCCAGCTTCTGCAGTGCGTCAGGGTGTTTGCGGAGTATCAAACAGATGGCTTCGCAGCCATCCTTCACAAATTAACTGCATCCCTGATGCGCAGAGTGCGGGACAGCCGAAACAGCATCCTGAGAATCGTATCGGATAGACTAAGCTCCTCTTCATGGAAATGTTTCATTCAGAGAGTGATAAGGCCCACCGAGGGTTGAACATCCTCGGTGTCAAAGTCAAAGTCAAAAGGTATTTATTCAATGCGGATGTATTATTTTGTTCTATCATCAAATTTTCGCAGCGCTAGCGATGTAAGTTTTCCGCCTTGGGTTACATTATTGGAGTTTTAGTAAGGATCCCTGATTTTTTGAAAATATTATATAGCCTATGTTACTCAGGGATAATGTAGCATTCTAACGGTGAAAGAATTTTTGAGCCTATTCGTTACATACAAAAATACAAATCTTTCCTCTTTATAATATTAGTGTAGATGTAGAAAAATCGCAATTATCCTAGCTGTTAATTACATTGCACACAGTTTAGCAAAAATATCATTCTAATCCAAACAAAAGTTTTCCTAGCATAAAAATTGCTTGAAAAAAACGCGCTAGATTCACTTAGTTTCCAAGACTTTTAACTGAGAGCACTGGTGATAGTGGTAGTGGGTTAAAAACCGGTCGTGCACCAATGAGTTTTTCTGCTTCAACGGCTTCTCAAACAGCGAAGGAAAACATCGTGAGGCATGTCGTAGAACCTAGAAAGTTCTAAAGAGCCTCAAAAGGAGCCTCTTTGAGGCGCACCTGAGCTGATTTCACCATACTCTGTTAGATTAACAAAGGATTAAAGGGTCGTTAAATATGTCAAAATGTACGCGTTTGACATCTAAGGTTAGATTTAACGGCCTGTTAATCCTTGATTAGTAACTAACACAGCAGGGTGAAATCAGCTCTTAAAAATACTAACGGCCGATCAAAACTAATCGCATGTCAAGTCACTTGCTATCTCCATCTAATTCTATGTAATAGCTGAAATGGCGAGTGGCTTGACATCCGATTAGTATTGATTGAATTTAGCGATCGTCAAATTCGTGATATTTTGACGAATTGTGCGAGTACGGAACTCGGTGTCGCTATCTTTTGACGATCGCATGCGATCGTCAATTTTCGCGATGAATGGCAACTCGGAAACTTTCGGTTTTGACTGATATATCTATGGATTGCTATTCAATCTTTAAGAGTTTTGGTGGGAACACGAGAAAGATCATGTCGCTGCATTATATAATCGTGAAATCAAAAGTACCATACTCGCATTTTAGCGAAATTCGCAAAAAAATTCCGAATATCACGACTTTCGTCAAAATCACCAAAAATCGCTAAAACCCGTTTTCACGAATAGAAATGTCAAATTTGCTGCTGTATTTTATATTCAAAACATTGATGTCTTCGTCTGTACACCAGGAGGCGCCACTCAGACCAACCTGCCCGTTCCTCTCACTTTCTTCGTCTAGCCGACGCACGCGATGCGGTTCTCAAAAATCCTTATAATAATTATAATTTAAAGTTCTAAAATGTACCTAAGCAGTAACCCAACGGCATAAGATAAAAGAATAAGTAAGAGTAGTAGAACTCTTTGTGTGTGGCTCGTCCAGGAAAGTACTACCACCACGCCTTTTTCTGCCGCCAAGCAGCAACGCTGTGTTTCGGTTTGAAGAGTGTGGTTGCCGGTGTAATTAAAGGCACATGAGGCTTAACATCTGTATGCCTCAAGTTGGACGCAGGGCAGTGCATTGTAGGGCACATTCCTATCAAGCGTGACTTAAGAAACAAGCTTTGTTATAGGTGATGTTACACTAGCAGCGGTCTTCGTCCGGTCCGGACGTTCAAAATCGGTGGATCAAAATCGGTCCTTTCGTGCGTGACTTGCGAGGCAATGCTTTGTTATAGGTGATGGTTACCACTTTACATTAGGTGGGCCTTAAGCTTGTTCCATCAGCTAGTAGTTAAAACAAAAGTTTTAGCGAATAATTACTTAAGTATATCATTTTTATCCAAACAAGGATTCTTAACAAAAAGTTTGAATGTATACGAGAAATAAGTTGAGGCAAATTGTTTGGTAGGTATAAACGTATTTAGATAAAAATTCTATTGTTTGCCATAATTATTATTGATAGCAATAACCTGTGAATTTATAACTAAAAAGAAATGTCTGAGCAAGATTTTTTTTATCGGTTATCCGCGTCTTAATAATTCTTACTTCCTACCTTTGCCTCCTACCTGTTCCGATGCCCACCACAGAGTACATTTCCGGGAATCGAATCCCCGACCTCATGAGTCATAAAGCGGTTTTACTAAGAAGCAATAATAATTAATCGTTACTAATTAGTAGGTATAGTAACCGGCATGGAAGTTGAACTCTGTTAAGACACAAACTGGGTAGGTAGTTTTTTATACAACAAGTTGATGGAACAAGCAGATGGCCCACCTGATGTTAAGTGGTAACCATCACCTATAACAAAGCATTGCCTCGTAAGTCACGCACGATAGGAACGTGCCCTACGATGCACTGGCCCTGCGTCCATCAACTTGAGGCATACAGATGTTAAGCCTCATGTGCCTGTAATTACACCGGCAACCACACTCTTCAAACCGAAACACAGCGTTGCTGCTTGGCCGCAGAAAAAGGCGTGGTGGTTATGCTTAAATCTTTAAAACTACGCAACGGATTTTGATACGGTTTTTTTTTATAGAAAGAGTGATTCAAGAGGAAGGTTTATATGCATAATACAATAACCGTGCGAAGCCGGGGCAGGTCGCTAGTATCTTTATAAATTGTAGCCTATGTGTTATTCTGATGTATAAGCTATATTAGTGTAAAGTTTCATTAAAATCCATTAGTTTTAACGTGAAAGAGTAACAAACATCCATACTTACAAACTTTCGCGTTTATAATATTAGTAGGATTACATAAAAAGTTTTAGAACTTTTTATTCATATTGATGGGTACTTTAGCCCCCTGAAGTTTTAAATACAAGTATTGGAACACCTTGTATATTGTATATTTCAGCATGTTGAGATGTTGTTCGACGACACGTTACTAACGGATGGTCGTATTTTTCGGAACGGCCCGTACCTGTGCATCAAAACAATTTCTGCCCTCTTAAACCAAGTGAGATCAAAACTTGCTATTAAGGCGCTGTCGTCACTTCCATTAAGAGCTTTATTCAGATTCCAATACAAACAAAAATCGTCAGGTAGCTGAGATGGAGATATGTATTCACCACTAATTAATATGAACAATGGAAATACAATTCACGGGAAAATCTACTTTAACGTCTAGAAAATAAAGGTCACAGTCGGTTGACAGTTGCGAGAAATATGTGTCAGTTTATAACAAAGAAAGTGCTGAGTAAGCGTTGTGTACACGTCAGTGCAAAATATTCGGCTTGCATTTGTAATTTTTATTTTATTAAGTGAGGATTAAACATAAATTTAATGAAATAAATATATAGTACTAATCCGCTAATCTAATCTTATGTAAGTAAATCAAATGTAGACTTGAGTGTGCACCCTTCACTGCATCTGCAAACTCTGCATACTCTGCAAATTCTGAAACGTGAAAAAAGGTGTATTAGACACAACAAAAATACCACAAAAAATATAAAATACTTAACAAGACTTCGACACGTGTTTCGCCTCTCTACGAAGCATCTTCAGGAAGAATTGACTTGCTGTGCACTGAATGACGTCACCTTGACGTGTTGTCTCGTCGAGCGCCGAGCAGAAAGTGAGTAATAGCTCGTCCGGACCCCTATTTATACCTGAGTGTCAACAACCGTTCGCCTGTTGGTGACTCACGAGGTGATTAGGTAATGACGGTTGGTCGGTATTCACAGCGCCGTTTGCAAAAATTCTTAATAACGGCGACCTTGGGAATGTGTTTAATTCATTCAACAGTGTGAAACTATGTGTATCGTGTTTTTTTTTAATATATCATATGGCTATAAGAAATGGGTACAATAGAAGTATGGTTGACGGGTTGATTAAGGGAAAACGTCGTAATTTGGTCCGCTCTCTTCTATATCCCGTGCAACCAGATGGACCACAAAAATTTTTGGGTAGTCTCACTTATTTAGGAGCGGTTAGCGAGAGAATTTCAAAGATATTATTTAAAAATGAAATCAGGGTAGCATACAAAACGAATAACACATTGAGACAGATTTGTAACGGTAAAGATACATTGGAGAACAATAAAAAAAGTGGTATTTATAAATTAGTCTGCGATGAATGTGGTGGTGTTTATATAGGTCAAACCGGTCGTAATTTCCAAACTAGGTATAAAGAACACATTGCAGCATATAGGAATAATTGTCCAGAAAGATCTCATTTTGCAAAACATTTAATCGAGTCCTCTCATTCACTAAATAACAATCACACTTATAATATTTTACACAATTGCGATAAAGGTTTTAGGATGTGTGTTTTAGAATGTTTAGAAATTGTAAAACACAATACACATAGTTTCACACTGTTGAATGAATTAAACACATTCCCAAGGTCGCCGTTATTAAGAATTTTTGCAAACGGCGCTGTGAATACCGACCAACCGTCATTACCTAATCACCTCGTGAGTCACCAACAGGCGAACGGTTGTTGACACTCAGGTATAAATAGGGGTCCGGACGAGCCATTACTCACTTTCTGCTCGGCGCTCGACGAGACAACACGTCAAGGTGACGTCATCCAGTGCACAGCAAGTCAATTCTTCCTGAAGATGCTTCGTAGAGAGGCGAAACACGTGTCGAAGTCTTGTTAAGTATTTTATATTTTTTGTGGTATTTTTGTTGTGTCTAATACACCTTTTTTCACGTTTCAGAATTTGCAGAGTATGCAGAGTTTGCAGATGCAGTGAAGGGTGCACACTCAAGTCTACATTTGATTTACTTACATAAGATTAGATTAGCGGATTAGTACTATATATTTATTTCATTAAATTTATGTTTAACAATGGAATTCCGCAAAGTCACGCCTGAATCAATTAATTATCTTAAGTGAGGATTGGCTTTAATGTTTTTTTTTATTCAACTATTTGGTGGAACAAGCAGATGGCCCACCTGATGTTAAGTGGTAACCATCAAACCACAAAGCATTATCTCGTAAGTCACGCACGATAGGATCGTACCTTACGATGCACTGCCCTGCGTCCTACAACTTGAGGCATACAGATGTTAAGCCTAATGTGCCTTTTTTTTTTTTTTTTTTTTTTTCGCTGGGAAAAATGCGTTACGCATTCCCCCCCATTAGAGGATGGAGGGGATATGTGGGACTCCCCGGCCCATGAGGGCCGGTATACCCACTAAATAACCCAGCGGCACTCCCGCGTCGTCTACTATGGAGGGGAACTGGGAAACCGGCAGAGCCTTTTCTTCCAGTCCCCCGCCGACGACCGCCCGCTTTTACAGCGGGGCCTTCACGCCCCTCCTGGAGGGAGGGGCCCGGGAACGACCACGAGTGCTTGGCCGTTCCCGCCCGACGGAGGTGGCGAACAGTGCAATGCGAGAGATGGCGCCTCCACGCCTATCTCTCGCTATTCACCACCTTGAGGGGGAAGAAGACGTCTTCTTCTACCCCTCCTCCGCCTGCGCAGCGGCGCGAGAGGGTCATCCTCCCGCGCGCGCTCCGCTGCCTCCTTCTGGGACATCACGTCCTCACAGAAGGAGGCGACCGCCGCCCAGCCCCTCCCGTCCTCCAGCATGGAATTTACCACACTGGGAAGCGAGAGGTCTGGCCCCACTACCGCCACCAAGCCGCGGCGCGGCTCGGCCCACGACGAGCACACCTCGAGGGTGTGCTGCGCCGTGTCCTCCGCCGCGCCACAATGGTGGCACGACGGGGCTCCCTCCCTTCCAATCCGGTGCAGGTACGATCCGAAGCAGCCATGCCCGGATAGCACCTGCACCATACGGAAAGAGAGGAAGCCGTGGGGTCGCTCTAGCCAGTCCTGCAGGACCGGCCCAAGAGCGTCCAGCGTTCGACGGCCAAACGCGGCGGAGGCGAGGTCCACCGTCCAATGTTGGACGATGGCGTCCTTCGCCTCTCGCCGGACGGTCTCCCGCTCTTCCGGGGCGGGGTGCTCTCCGAGCGCCCTACGCCCCGCCGTCCACTCATACACTCTGGCGAGCACCCATGCCTCGAGTTCCCAAGGAGGGGTGCCCGCCAGAGCGCACCCCGCCGCGAAGCCTACCGAGCGGTAGGCCCTCGCTACCCGCTGCGCGATGGCCCTTTGGGGCCTGCGAATCGCGGTGGCGTTCTCCCTTCTTTGAAGGGAGTCCGCCCAGATGGGGGCCCCGTAAAGGGCCATGCTCCGCAGGATGCCAGCATACAACTGCCGGCATCGCACTTTGGGCCCTCCCATATTTGGGAGGAGCCACGAAAGCGCACCCGCAACCTTCAGCAGGCGCGTCGACAGCCCGCTGAAGTGCGGGCCGAAGCGCCACCTGCTGTCGAGCACAAGGCCCAAATATTTCATCTGGGCCTTCACCTCGACTCTGACGCCCTCCACCACGATGTGGGCGTCAGTGGGGATGCGCTGCCGAGGCCCGTGGAAGAACACGGCCTCGGTCTTGTGCAGCGCTACCCCCAATCCTAGCCGGCGGATCCTTCCTGCGACCAAGGATCCGCCAGCCGAGGCCAGGCCCGCCGCCTCCCGAAAGCTCCTCCCCCGGGCAGTGAGAAGAGTGTCATCTGCATAGCAGATGACACTCGTGCCACGGAGGAGAGCTCCCCGCAGGAGCCAATCGAATCCGATGTTCCACAGGAGAGGTCCTAAGACGGACCCCTGTGGGACACCGGACTCCGCACCGTACCGCCGTAGGTGGCCAGCTTTGTCTACGAGGAGGACCGCTCGATCCTCCAAGTAGCTGGCCAGGAGGCTCCGCAGGTACTGAGGCACTCCATGGTAGCGGAGCGCCTCAAGTATTGTGGAGTGAGGGACGGAGTTGAAGGCGTTGGCTATGTCAAATGACACAGCCAAAATTCCGTCCCTTGCCTCCACAGCCTCTCTCACTTGGCCCTTCAGCCGGGCCAGCGCGTCGATTGTCGAACGCCCCCTTCGGAAACCGAATTGGGCGTCTGACAGGTTTGGCCCCACCTCCAACAAGTGGCCATTGAGCCGGCTGGCGACAATCCCCTCGAACAATTTACCGACCTCATCGAGCAGGACGATGGGTCGGTATGCCGAGGGGGAGTCTGCTGGGCGTCCCTCCTTCCGGAGGAGGCACAGTTGGCCCTCCTTCCAAGGTTTTGGGAACCTCCCCGACGCGAAACACGCGTTGAAGAGGTCCCGAAACTTCTCCGCCATCTGGGCGGCGGCGATCGCCACCACCCGTGCGGGGACACCGTCCGGCCCTGGGGCCGTTTTCTTGGCACGGAGGCGGAGGGCCTCCGTGGCAAGCTCGTCTGCCGTGACCGGAGGGACCTCCTCCTCCGGCGGAGACGCTTCCCGCGGGGGGTCCATCACTGGAGGGGTGAAGTTGGTCCTAGATGGAAATAGGGACCGAACCACCCCATCCAGCAATGCCGGCTCGAGGGACTCCGTCAGGGGGGGACCACAGGGGCGCAGTTTGTTCCGCGCCGCCTTGTATGGTCTCCCATACGGGTCCCTGTCGAGGCCCTCCAGCATCTCCGCCCGCGCGGCGTCCTTGGCAGCCCCCATCTCCGACTTGAGGACCTTCTTTGCCTCTACGTAAGAGGCATACAGAAGGTCCTCGTTCTCAGGGTCCCTCCGGCTGCGCCGCCGACTCCGCGCGTATTCCCGCCTTGCCGCCACGCAGGCGGCCCGGAGTCCCGCCAGTCTCTCCGTCCACCAGTACACGGTGCGTCGAGGAGGCGGGCGGCGAGACCGAGGCATGCTGGAGTTGCACACCTCGGTCAGGGACTCCCGCAGTTGGGCCGCCGCGGAGTCCACGTCCAGGACTTGGACAGGGGGCGCGAGCCAGTCCTGGACGAACGCCGCCTCCTTAGCCGCCTCACGGTCGAGGCGGGTAAGAGCCCACCGTGGAAAGGGAGAACGGCCCGAGAGGGCCGTCCTCCGGGGGCTCTGGGTGGAGATGTCGAACCGCACATATCGGTGGTCCGACATTGTCTCCACCATCTCTACCCGCCAGTTCACAACGCGGGCGGCTAGGATGGGGGTGGCGAACGAGACGTCCACCACTGACCCGCCCCATCGCCGCACACACGTGTGGACCGTCCCTCTGTTGAGGAGGGACACACCGGACGAGGCCGCCCATAGCTCAACGGCGGGTCCTCGGGCGTTGCAAGAGGCGGCCGGGTTACCCCAGGCCGCCGATTTGGCGTTCAGGTCACCCAATACGATGACCTGGCGCGGCGCCGCCCTACCGGCAACCGCCGTGAGGATTCCGAGGAAGTCCTCGAAATCCTGCAGCCTATAACAAGGCATTTTTTCGTTTTCGTTGACGCACTGCCCTGCGTCCATCAATTTGAGGCATACAGATGTTAAGCCTAATGTGCCTGTAATAACACCGGCAACCACACTCTTCAAACCGAAACGAAGCAACGCTGCTTGGCGGCAGAAAAAGGTTTGGTGGTAGAACTTCCCCGGACGAGCCCTTCACAGAGAGCTCTACTACTTTTGTACTCTAATGTTTTTGAACTTAAGAAATGTAGGCTCCTGAAGCTGACTCTGGACCTTTTTGGCATACCACTCTGGGACGGGACTGGCTAGGACTAATTTCCGTACCTACCTTCCAGCTTTGTTTTGTGTTTTTTTTTTATTTTTTTGTTTTGGCAGATACTTACTTACCTACCTACCTATTGGTTTTACCTTTACCTGTCCACTGTCCGCTTTGTTTACCTTTAAGATGTCAAATAAATGTATTTTCTTTCTTTCTAAGCTAGGTTAATAAAAAGAAAAACATCATTTAAATTTAATACTTAAATGGCTATTTATTTTGTGTGCAAAATTAGTAAGGTTAGCTTCCAGCCATCGAGCACATACCGATGCTTCCTAATGATAAAACAAATCGAAACGTTCAAAGAAACTGTGAACCAATTTGTTTGCATTAAGACAAATTCTTTACAAATAATTTAATTTAAACCGATATGGCCGTTAATATAAAAAACTGAATACCCAATGGATTCCGTTCCGTTTATGTAATGACACAAAAAAGATACCTACAGGCTTTTTGAATTTAAATATTGCTATGGATCGCTCTCGGTTCGTCTTGTTTTCATTAGGATACCGTAGCATCCTGATATCGAAGGTACCTAAACACTGGTGGTCTAGTGGCAGTGGTCTCACCGATCCACCGGTCGTGGGTTCAAAATATTACACCAATGAGTTTTTAGGTTCAAAAGTGTATGTGCACAGAGAATTCTTGAACGGTGAAGGAAAACGTGAGGAAAGCTGCATGTAGAACCTTAAAAGTTTTAAAAAATGTGCCAAGTGGTAGGAACGTCTTGCTGGCGCACTTAAAATGCTTTCACCACACTGTTTCGAAAAGAAACTAGTGACACGACAAGAAAGAGAGAGAGAAGAGAGTAGGTACTGTCTATAGTTTAATTAAGCTAAAGCCCATACTAGGCTTGAGGCCCGTATCGTATCGTATGTAGGTATCGTAATAAGAATGCATGCAAAGGTAGGTACATGTGGGGGTGTGTGATTATGTTATGTGGGTATATGCGAATGTTTCTTAATTATTATAATTTTTAGTTTTTAAACACATATAAGAGATACTGTAGTTTTACGGGAATATTTAATTCTTTAAATTTATTAATTTATATGATAAACTTTATAGACTGACATAAAAACTTATAGATATTATTTGTTTGCGGTAGAGAAGTGGTGAATGTCAAAGTCAAAAGCCTGAAATTCATCTTAGAGTTAGTAGTGCATGGGGTATGCCCAATTGCTATAGGCAGAGGTAACCGCTTAACATTAGGTGAGTAATCTGCTTGTCCCATAACTTTTTAGCTACTTAATACTTCTACTTACGTACATTGCAAATAGTTATTCGTCTAAAAGGTTTTTTGTAGGTAGATACTATCATAGAATTTTAATCGATATACCTACTTTAACTATTCGAATTGTATTCAAATATATGCAGCGTTTTATTGATGAATGGTTACTTTTTTTGTTATCTTTCCATCAGTATTTGCTTATTTGTATGTTGATGGCATTCAGAGCTCAGTTGGTACCACGTACCAGTTTAATTCTTATTTGTTTCGAATATTTCTTGTGTGCACCTCGTTTGATGGTTATCTGTGCATTTTTGTTATAAAAGGAGCTCTGTAAAAATTATTGCATAACCATTTAGGTCAGTACTAAGTATATTTTAGTTTATTTATTCAGGGCATCCAATGTGTAATACACATTTCTTAAATAATTTAAGTCAAAGACAACTTTTTTTTATACCATTAGTTGATGGAACAAGCAGATGGCCCACCTGATGTTAAGTGGTAACCATCACCTATAACAAAGCATTGCCTCGTAAGTCACGCACAATAGGAACGTGCCCTACGATGCACTGCCCTACGACCATCAGCTTGAGGCATACAGATGTTAAGCCTCATGTGCCTGCAATAACACCGGCAACCACACTCTTCAAACCGAAACACAGCGTTGCTGCTTGGCGGCAAAAAAAGGCGTGGTGGTGGTAGTCTTCCACGGACGAGCCACACACAAAGAAAAAAAATATGTCATGGTTACATTTTTTGTTGTCGGATATTTTACTAGTGTAGTTTATTTGTATTTAATTATACACCAACAGCTAAGTAGGTATACGAGTTTTTTTTCCAAAAATTTGTTGATCCAAAAATATTTGGTATAATCCATATTAAATACATTATTCATAATGACGTTACACTTATTTTGTCCTGCAGTACACGGCGCCTGCGCACTACACGAAATGTACAGTCACGATGACGCGTCACTGCAGTGTAAATGCACGCTAATGTAATTTATTAAAACTGACATCATCCTACAGAGATTTTTATTGAGTTGTAGGAAATTTACAAATGAATGGGACCGTAGTGCGTAGTTATAAATGAACATAGTAGAACAATATTTTTTTTGACTGAATAACTGACTGAAAACCTATAGCAGCAATCTTTATACAGTGGCAGAATTATTTTATAGTAAGATTTAATATTTTTTATGTTTATTTTATAAGCTGGATCATTATGGATATAATAATATATGATTAGAACTACGAAAACACGTAGTTATGGAACTAAATTTATATAAAAGGGACATAATTTTTTAAGTTTTAATGCAAATCAAGGCATTATTTGAAAATATTTTCTGTCGAGGACTTGTCCTGCATTAAATTATATGAAAAATATGATAATTGACTAGTTTTGTAGTCAATCAAACCTAATTCTATTTTTAAAAATACATTTTAAAACCATCAGTGGCGTCCTCTATGAGTCATTTGCTCTCAACACGCCGCGGGCGCCGCACGCGTTACAGACCAAAAATTATTATTTTTTATTCTAAAATCCTCTTATAATTATACGTATGAGCCAGTTTTACGTATTCCAGGGGTAATCTAATTATAGGCGGCAGCTTTTTCGGCTTTGAAACGGCTTGACCTTGCCTTAGTTAATGGGCCTACCTAAGTTTATTTATTTTTAAATAACTGTACACATCTACACGGTGCACTTAACTCCCTTCCCTCAATGAGCGTCTGACTGAAGTTGAAAAAAAATACATTATATTAAATATCTACCTATTTCTATATGTTTGTAGTGTATACCTTTAGACAGCCTCCACAGCTCAGTTAATAGCTCTGCCATCTGCGCCGTAGGACGTGGGTTCGATCCCCACCGAGAACAAACATTTGTATGATGTGTTTGTTCTCTGTCTGGGTGTTATATAATATTTATTATAAGTAAATAATTGCAAAAAAAAGTATAGATGTGTATTATTAGATATCTGGTTCCCATATTACAAGCTTTGGCTTAGTTTGGGGCTAGATATGTGCTGTGTGAAATGTCCACCAATATTTATTTATTTATTTAAGATTGTGAATGCACAATACGACATATTCAAAGCTATTTTACTATCACAGAAATTACTTTCCATATCATTGTTTAATACATACTATCTAGAACCTAACTACTACTACTACTTTACCTTCTAGTTTTCGTACATAAGCAAACTTTTAGTATGAAAACTTGTTTGGATCAAAATTATGTTTTGCTCAACTGTGCGCAATGTGATTGCACACAACTTGCGATTTTTCGTAAATGAGATCAGTGGTTTTATATATTTCGAAATGTTGAAATGTGTGAGCGAGAGGCCCGCGTGATTTTAAATGGTACCCATCACCTATAACAAAGCATTGCCTCGTAAGTCACTCACGATGGGAACGTGCCCTGCGTCCATCAACTTGAGGCATACTGATGTTAAGCCTCATGTGCCGGCTATTACACCGGCAACCACACTCTTCAAACCAAAACACAGCGTTGCTGCTTGGCGTACTTCTCCGGATGAGCCCTTCACAAAGAGCTCTACTACTCTTAAAAATAAGGTAGGTACACTAGCAGTTGTCTTCGCAAGTAATCTTTCCTGGACTTGCCTTGCCTGGACAAATCTTCGTTGGAATAAACCACCTGTGCCTTTTGCGTCGAAGGTGGTTCAACTCCCATGAAGCACAAAATTTGTGTTTTAAATACACAATTTCACATTTCACCCGGTGTTATACTGTATTCCATTAGATTATTTACAAAAAATATGTACAAAAGTATTCTATCAGCTGGTGTTTGGTTTCCAATTCCAAGTTTGAGGCTAGATAACGCTTTTTAAAATGTCCAATAATATTTATTTCGTTTATTTATTTACTATCTCGCTCACACTGAAAGTTTACACCGAAAAAAAGATTTAAACATTTACGACTATTTACAAGAAAGGACCATTTTATAACCTAATTAAATTAACCTTTTAGTCGGCCGAATACTAAGGCTGCCGCAGCCTCGAAAAAAGTAAAAAAAAAGTATAAAACGTCAATCGAAAAGCATTGGCGCCTCTGACACTTCGTTTCGTGGTTCGGCCACGCCCCGGCGCCAGGACTTGGCCTATTTTTTAGCTCGTAAGTGTAGCTTTTTATTTAAGTTTATTTTTTTAAGAGAAAGTGCCTTCGTATGGTTTTGTAAATCCCACATTTAGAGAAAAATCATTTCAATATCACCCAGCTTATGTACGAAACCAATGAGGCGCGTAAACAGCAGGTTTCCTCACGATGTTTTCCATCACTGTTTGAGAGCATTGCGCATATTATAGGTACATTTTCGTCGTATCGAATAGTTTTCTAATCGATGCGACGAAAATGTACCTGTAGGTTCTAGGTTGTAGGTTATGTTGGTTCGAATCTGCTCATGTACCTACATGGGTTTTTACCCATGCATACAGGCACATGAGCAGATTCGAACCTGCGACCATGGAATCGGTAGGCACGGTTGTTAGGTACCACTAGTCCATCAGTGGTACCTAATCTATCATCTATCACTTAAGTACCTACCTGAATAAAATGTACCTAAGTAGTTAGGTACCTAGAGTACCTACATCTTCAATGGTTTCTATTTAGTAGGTACCAAGAGATCTGGGTGAGTCGCGATTATTTTTATTTATTTTATACAACTAGCTGATGGAACAAGCAAATAGCCCACCAGATGTTAAGTGGTATAACAAAGCATTACCTTGTAGTCACGCACGATAGGAACGTGCCCAACCATGCACTGCCCTGCGTCCATCAACTTGAGGCATACAGATGTTAAGCCTCATGTGCCTGTAATTACACCGACAACCACACTCTTCAAACCGAAACACAGCGTTGCTGCTTGGCGGCAGAAAAAGGCGTGGTGGTAGTACTTCCCCGGACGAGCCACACACAAAGAGCTCTACTACTCTAAATTATTTTCGTAAGTGTCATAAAAAAGTATAGTTTTAGCAATGAAACTAAAAGCGGATTAAATTAATGAGAATCCGCATTTCCTTCTAATAAATATATAATTTAATTGCAGCAGTAAAATGTCTTTTTATAAAACAATATTGTGTGACATAATATACATAGAGCTGAAACCGATTTTCAAAATGTCGATTCCGCGCACGTCGTTGTCGTCATTGTACAACTTCTTGCTCGCATATTTGTTTTGGAGATATAATAATCACTCTCTATCTTGTCGTGTCACTAGTTTCTTTCGAAATTGTGTGGTGAATTTACTCCTTTTTTTTTCGTTGGGGAATCTCATGGATATCCTTTTTCCACGGGGGTAGCGGAAGGATTAAGTCGTATTTTAACCGTCTAAACCCCAACGGGGTCCTACTGTGTGCTTGTTGTCGAGGCTGTGGGTACGTTTTACCATTATTCCATGGCTTCGACGGCATTGGCTTGATTTGGCCCCATCAAAATAACAGAATTTGTCCCACTTAAACACACAAACGGATTTACACCTACCCTACTTTATCGGAATTCGATATTATATAAATTTAACCCCAACACAAATAGTCTTCATCTCGAAATAACTAGATACAGGCAAAGTTATCATTCAACATCAGGGCCAAATGATTACCATCTATAACTTCTTTGATTTTAAATTTCCTTCCTCACCTAAACTAAACCATAGGTACAACAACCTACGGTTAATTTTACAATGCAGCAGTTTTGTAGTCAGAACAGAGTTACGCTTCTATAACACTAAAACAGTTTATTATGCAATTATCTAATCTAGGAAAAATCGCGCGCATAACAATAGACAATGAAATGGATAAAAACGTAAAATTAATTTAGATTCGATTTGAAAAAAACTGAATCACATGTCGATTGTCTAACAACAATGACTTAAGAAAAGGAATGTCATTCTGGTACCTTAAAACGAGGTAAAAACGAATAAGTAGTTACCTACATAGTTAAGAATAGGTGTTAGGTAAAATCTTAGCCAAGAAATTCATTTAAAAAAAAATTGTTTCGTAGGTATAATTGTAGTATAATTTGGTAAGAGTAGTAGAGCTTTTTGTGAAGTACCTTCTACCACCACGCCTTTTTCTGCCGCCAAGCAGCGTTGCTGTGTTTCGGTTTGAAGAGTGTGGTTGCCGGTGTAATTACAGACACATGAGGCTTAACATCTGTATGCCTCAAGTTGATGGACGCAGGGCAGTGCAATGTTGGGCACGTTCCTATCGTGCGTGACTTACGAGGCAATGCTTTGTTATAGGTGATGGTTACTACTTAACATCAGGGGGCCATCTGCTTGTTCCATCAGCTAGTTGTATAAAAAAAATATTTCTAATTCTGACTTACGCTACAGAATAAATGATAGTAGGTACCACTCTTCCGCTTGATACTGAGAGCCCTGGTGGTCTGGTTGTAGTAATGAGTTTGACTGTTCAAAAATATGAATGTTCACAGTGCCAGTACTCTCAAATGGTGAAGGAAAACATCGTGAGGAAACTGGTATGTCCTAGAACATAAAAGCATTGTGAAGTGCTCGAAAGAAGCCTCTTTGAGTCGAACTTGAAATCCTTTCACCACACTGTTTCGAAAGAAACTAGTGACACGACAAGAGCGAGAGTGATTATAGAGGTAATATCTCCAAAACAAAGAACTAGTGACACGCCAAAAAAAGCTTGATAGGTATACTAAGTACTAATCGGGAGATCCTGTAGGTATATTTTATTATATTATATCATAAATTTGATTATGTTTACCTTTTTCTGTATGCCTACTCCTCACTAAACTTCAATAATATATTATTATACTAGCGGCCTGTCCCAGCTTCGCATGGGTGGTCATAAATTTTTTGAACATTTGAGGATAAACTTAGACCGTGGGTTCGAGCCTCGCGTCTACTTATTTCATACATTTGCACGTCCTTCTCCGTGAGTGAGTGAAATCGCACCCCGTGCGTGACCCGTGGACCCGTTCACATTTTTAATTTCGTCATATCTTTTGAATGAAATGTCGGATTTGAAAAATTCAAGAAGTTATCTATAGGTATTGAAACAGTCTTAATTATGAAATGATTTATTTGGATAAGGATTAATACCAAGGTACAAATAAAGACTCTTTTCTAGCGGTGGCATTTCAATTATTTTTTTATAGTAAAAGAACACTTATTGTGACATAACTATAATAGTTAGACATATGCTGCCGCTGCATTTTTTGTAGGTGATGACGTGTTCTACAAAATCGTAGTACATTATTTTGTTCTATCATCAATAGTTTTCGCAGCGCACGCGATATAAGGTTTATGTTTTCCACCTTGGGTTACATTATTGGAGTTTTAGTAAGGATCCCTGATTTTTTAAAAAATATAATATGACCTATGTTACTCAGGGATAATGTAGCATTCTAATGGAGAAAGAATTTTTGAAATCGGACCAGTAGTTTTTGAGCCTATTTGTTACATACAAAAATACAAAAATACAAATCTATCCTCTTTATAATATTAGTGTAGATGTAGATTATTATATTGTAAAAGGATCATACAAAAGAACGGTAGGAACCAAGCCGTAAGTTTGTTGCCTGTTCTTCTAGGCTTTGGTCGCGTGGAACTGGCACCTTTTTTTTTTTTTTTTTTTTTTGACGCTGGGAAAAATGCGTTACGCATTCCCCCCCATTGGAGGATGGAGGGGATATGTGGGACTCCCCGGTTTTCCGCTCCCGGTATACCCACAAAACAACCCAGCGACACTCCCGCGTCGCCTATATGGAGGGGAACTGGGAAACTGGCAGAGCCTTTTCATCCAGTCCCCCGCCGGCGACTGGCCAGCCATGACAGCGGGGCCCCCGCAACGCCCCCGCCTTTACGGCGGGGCCCGCACGCCCCCCCCCTTTGCAGAGGGGGGGCCCCGGGAACGACCGTGAGTGCCCGGCCGTTCCCGCCCGACGGGGTGGTGAATAAGTGCAATGCGGGAGAAGGCCCCTCCAGGTCTTCTCCCGCTATTCACCACCATGAGCGGCGCGAGAAGTTCCGCGTCTCTCGCGCGCGCTCTACCGCCTGGGTAGACCCGTAGGTCTACCCTGCCTCATCACACTGTGCCCTCTGCTAGACAGAGGGACACGCGGAGAGGCCCACCGTGTCGGGTTATTAGCCACCATGAAACACGTCCGCAGTACTCTGCAGGCGTGTTTCATGGTGTTACCAGGGTGCACCACGAGGAGGTTACCCGACCTAGCACCCCCGTGGAACTGGCACCTAGAGTAACCTAGCTTTATGACGTTTCAAAGTGATCCTTGTGATTTTATTGAATAAATACCTTTTGACTTTGACTTTGCCTTATAAGTTCTTTTATCTAAGAAGTTAATTAATACGTATATAGTTATAATATTAGTTATAACTAAGTTCCTATATTTTTATTCTATTTCCGATAACAAAACACTTACCATGAACCTACTGAATGATTTTTTTTCAAAGCCCGTCCCGCCAAAACGGCGCACGCGATCGTCTCGGCGCCATCTTTTGTTTTTTTTTTTCAAACCGCAGACTAGGTAAGGCCCTCGGGCAACAACAGTCAGTCAAAAGTCACGCGTAAGAAATAAAAAAAAAACATAAAGGTTCCGAATGATATAGTTTTTTCAGTAAATTAGAGATTTGGAGCATTGTTTTTTGGGAGAAATTGCGTGTTGGCCCAACGTAATGATATAGGCTGCGTCGGAGCAGGTTCAGTTTTTGGAACGAGCATAATTTTGTTCTGGGTATCGTGAATGGTGTAATTATTTTATGTTTAAACTTTACTTTACTTCCCTTGTTTTTGGTAGCTATTTCCTGAGTATATACCGGCGCAGGTAGGTAAGGTATAACAGTCTAAGTATTAAGAAGGTTAGTATAACTTTCGAAAGAACTAGTGTCACGACAAGAAGAAGAAGAAGTATAACTTAGAATAAGTAAGAATCATTTATTGTTAGCAGATAGGTAGGTAAGTTGTAGTTCTAGACTCTCGATTCGTTTTGTTTTTTTTTTAAATTAGTTTTACAGTGTTTATTACACTTTAAACTATTTTTATACAACTAGCTGATGGAACAAGCAGATGGCCTACCTGATGTGTAATCCATAATCCTAAGTGGTAACCATCACCTATAACAAAGCATTGCCTCGTAAGTCACGCATGATAGGAACGTGCCCAACATTGCACTGCCCTGCCTGCGTCCATCAACTTGAGGCATACAAGCCTCATGTGCCTGTAATTACACCGGCAACCACACTTTTCAAACCGAAACACAGCAACAGAAAAACTTATTGGTGCATTACCGGTTTTGAACCCACGACCTTATTATCGGAAGGTGAAGCCGCTACCACCTAAAACACCAGCGCTTTGAGTATAACTCCACATGCCTAGTACCCCAAGTCCGAGTTTTGTTTGCCTTTAATTTTAGTTTTTCGTAACGAAACGTAATTACTTAATTCTTTTTTGTATGGAGACTCGTGAGTTCTCAGCACGCAAGATAGCGGCGCTTAATCTCCATACAAAAAAGGCCTGACGTTACGAAAAACGAAATACCTACAAAGGTACCAAGAAAGGTAAACATAACTAACTAGGTAACTAACTTGTAGCTCTAAGGCCCAGTTTCAGCATGCTCTGTTAGTTACTAATCAAGGATTAACAGTCCGTTAAATCTAACCATAGCTGTCAAACGCGTACCTACGTTTTGACATATTTAACGGCCCTTTAATCCTTTGTTAATCTAACAGAGCATGGTGAAACCGTCCCTAAGGCCCAGTTTCACCATGCTCTGTTAGTTACTAATCAAGGATTAACAGGCCGTTACATCTAACCTTAGCTGTCAAACGCGTACATTTTAAAGCGAGTAAAATCACAAAGTATCACATTGAAACTTCTTATAAAACTGAAACTGAAACTTCCTATGCTACGACTACGCGACCTCCATGTACCTACGTGTTTTTACTTAGTTACTTTTGTCTGTCTATCTTTAAAATGTTAATGTTATTTTTTTGAGGAGTTACTCGGATACTCATGGACTAGGTATAATGTGATCTTTCCTTTCTTTTATTATTCAGTGATTAAGTAGGTAGGTACCAACGTACCTACTCCCTGACCGCACACTTTCTATCAACTTGGGAAGAAACAGCTTTTTCAGTTTAATTGTTTTCTTTTTGCGTTGTATTATTTATCCAACATTCATTATTTGAGATTAACACAAAGTAAGAACGTTGGAATGAAAAATGTATGTTATCACTATGTTATCCTGATTTCAACAAAAATGTATAGCGCAGATTTTGAAACCACGTTTTATTTTCAAAATATGATAGTTGACATTACAAATGAGTGAAAAAGACCGCACACTATGAAATTGAGTATTACCCGTGAACATAAGCATTACAAACAGTAAAACGGCGCTGAAATCGAACCCGCACCTCTCATTTGATATTTCAAGCGCCATCAGTCGACAGTTCGCGGGCTCTAGTAGAATGCAACGAGCTTTGTGACCATAGCTAATATGGATATGTGACAGTGACAGCAATGTCATTATGACAGTGAGAGTAATATTGTCAAAGTCAGAAACCGGCATAACAATCAGCTGTTTAACATTTGTGTTGACCTTTGAATAAGACCAAATTCCAAACCGCTTTTGTATCAGTGTTTTACAAGAATTTAATTGCGATGGCTGTCCGGAATATCCTAAAACTAGGGGCCCTAGACGCGCCCAAGACTGCGTTCCTCTTGTGCGACATCCAAGAAACGTTTAGGCCGCATATCAAATACTTTGGAGAAGTTGTGAAAGTCGCCAATAAAATGGTTTGTTGCTAGTGTTACATAATCAGTTCTGTGTAGTTTTACTGTTGCTTTTGTGATAAATTAAAGCTAGAAACTAAGCATCTAAGTACTTACAGTAGTTTTATCGGTTGTATGTGGGAGTAAAGCGGCTTCCCGCATCGTATTATCCCACTCAAGCTCTGCTCAACTGTACATGCGCAAGCGAGACGCAGATGCGTAGAGGAGGACAGTCATACAGTCAGCTGCAATCTTAGATCAAGAATACAATAGATAGAGCATCAAATAATAATACCAAGAGTAAGAGAGACGCAATAATACAAATTATACCTATGAGTGAGAGAAATATAATATAAATGTTTTGTCCCTTTCTGCGTATACGTTTTTGATTGTTTAGCACCAAGTTTGGTGCTAAACAAACCACTTGGTGCTTGTGAGTTTACAGGTGTTTAGTGCCAAAGTTCTTTGAAAATAGTGTGTGCCTAGGTCCCAGTATACGTAGAGTTAAGTTTATAATGTGGTGCATTGTAGTATTTTAGGCTGTGATAATGATACAGCTCGGAAAACTGAAAATTAAGCTTCCTTCGGTAAGTAGCACTTTTATGTTCTATTTGTCAATTAAACTATAAAACGGAGAATGCACAGTGTCCACAATTAATCATTTAACGGTTGTGTTTACTTTCTATCGCATATCATAGTAGATTTCTAGAATTTAATTATTTTGTAAAATTGAGTATAGGTTACTATAAACCACACAAATGACATGGCTATTCAAACCGATACAGTTCTATAGAAACATAATTTGGCTGGGTTATACGATCTTTCGGGCTGCCAACAAAAACAAAATCTATTTGCCAAAAATGTTGGGAAACGAACAACTTTAGGGTGGATTCGACTCTGATATGTTAGGATAAGTTCAAATACACACAATAATCTAGAAAACAAATGACAATGTCGCAACTTATTATTACCTTATTCAAAGAAATAAGGTTTGTTTGACTTAAGTACATAATGAAAAAAAATATAATATAGGTATAGGTAGTAGGTACATATATTTTAATTTAATTTAATTTATTTTTTTAGCTTTGCGTTACATTTTAATAATTTAAGTCTCCTCACGATTTTCATATGAGAAGTTGGTAGTTATTTTATGTCTGAGACCACCATCGCGTAGTATGATTAAGTGAAGTGAAGTTTGTATACACAGCTTATGGAACACCTTGTATACACACTTTGACCTAAATATTGACTATTTTTAATTAAATATTTCATTAACTTTAACATACATTCCTAATACCTTGTTTATTTAGAATACCTAGTTCTTCTTTTTCGTGCCTTGTATAACAGATAACACCTACTTTTTGACTGTAACTATACCTGTATACCGACTATACGTATTATAATTTAAAACCTCGGCCTGCCTCCATGTTGCCATACCCTATGCAGGGTCCATGTGATACTAACTAACAACTAACAACAATGTATGTACCAAAACTAAACCATGTGTAAGCAATAAACGTATTGAGTATTGAGTATTGAGTATTAAATACCTACATATGCCTAATAATAACATGTTTGTTTTACAGATTTCCCAAAGATGCAACTACTTTGGGCTGGTGGGTTAAAGCTACGGGTTACCAAGCTCCAGGTCACCAAGCTCCAAAATCAAAATCAAAACGGTCTTTATTCAGTACAATCACAAGGATCTCTTTGAAACGTCTTAAATTGGTACTAGGTGAATGTACCGCCAGTTCCTCGCGCGCGACCAAAGCCTAGAAGAACAGGCAAGAAACTTACGGACTAAAAAACTTTTGGGCTATTTCAACATAAACGGTATCTCAAAGTAAATATTCTCATCTGAAATTGTTATGTACAAACTATTAAATATTTATCGTCTAATAAATAAATACGTACTTACACGTGATATATTTTAATGTATTTATGACATATTCATAGTGATGTTCTGAGGATAGCTGTATTTATAATGCCATCACTTCGCGCTTCAGGGCAAAGTGGTGGCATTGCTCAGGCTTATGGTCAGCTCTAGCATAAGCTGGCTTCCTCCTGTTAAGATGTATTGTTTATACCTACTTAATTTAAAATTGAAGCACGCGTTATAAATTAACCTTTTGAATTACGGTTTCTGATGAGTAGGGATGTAGAATAAATAAATCAATGATAAATAAATAAATTGTTTTTTATTCATAAAAAATTTACCTAGCTGGTGCAGTAACATAGTTAAACTATTGGTAGGTGGTAGAATGTGAAGAATAGCACCACTAGCTAGCTCTGTCCCCCTCACTAGGAAAATCCAGGACTCTAGCTCGCGGGGCCTAGGGTTCTGGGGCCTTATGCTCACTTCGACAGAGATTATCTCACGTTAGAGATGACGTCATATCTCGTTCGATAACTATTTATCTCCATTCTCACTATCTAACTCCCCAATTTTCTCATACAAAGTTCATGCGAGACGCAAGGTCAACGTGTTATTGAACGAGATATGACGTCATCTCCATCGTGAGATAATCTCGCTTGAAGTGAGCATAAGGCCCCTGATGTCAATGTCTAAAATGCCAGCTTAGTGCCAGTTCGCCCTGTTTTTTTTATTTTATTTTTTATAAATATTGGTGGACGCTCCACACAGCACTATATAGCCCCAAAATAAGCCAAATCACAACCACCCAGTCAGAGAACAAACGTCTAGTATCACATCACACAAATGTTTGTTCTCGGTAGGATTGAACCCACGGCCTACGGCGCAGAAGGCTACCAACTGAGCTGTGTAGGCTTTTTTCTAGCTCATTCCTTAGAAGATATTAAAATGGCGTAACCTAGAGGAGGGTACAAACTATTAAATTGCAGAAACTAGCTTTAATTAAACATAATTAAACAAACAACTGGAGCCGCGGCGACATCATAGCTTATGCTTGGTTGGGTGAAAATAGTAAGATGTGGCAACCCATAAATTGTATGTACTTGTTGTCCGTCTTGCTCGGGTATACGCTCGTAGGCAATCTATAGTATTATAAATCTATGGCTGCAATAGAATGTATACAATTTGCAGTCGACTGCACATCATCATCATGGTTCATCCAATACAAACTCTAATCGATATATACAGTACCTACAAATAACGTATCTTATAAAAGATATTGCCATTAAATGAATACCTATATGGATAGAGAAACTCTTTATTGTACACCACAAGAAAAATTACAGAGAACTACACTCTTATTGCTATGAACCATCTTTTTCAGACAACTGTTGGATGGAAAGGATTTTAACTATGTCAAATGGTTGTCGGTTGTTATAGATATGAACCTATTCTACCCTCTAACTTATTCTAACCTATCATGATGCATCATGTGATAGGATATTCTTTTTTTTTCATGGGTAACTACTTTTTATAAGCAAAATAAGTACAAAACTATGCCACTTATTTTACATTACAGGTAGAAGCAGCAAAACACTTCAAGATACCGGTATACGTCTCGGAGCAATACCCTAAAGGCCTCGGCCACACCACCAAAGACATCAAGATAGATGACGCTGCACTGGTCTACGAGAAGACCAAGTTCTCCATGTACACTCCAGAGTTACAAGAGAGATTAAAGAAAGATGTGCCCAATTTGAAGTCTATTGTTCTTTTTGGGATTGAGGTAAGAAGATGAATAAGAATATCTTATTGTGCAACTGTGTTCACATGGATACAGATTAAGATACACAAAGCCAAAGAAATATGATACTTAATACAAGGACATAAAAGCTAGTCTAATTCATATCCATGTATTAAATGAATACAAGAATCATTAGTTTATCCATTTATACATTCAAGTACTACCACCACACCTTTTTCTGCCAACAAGTAGCGTTGCTGTGTTTCGATTGAAGAGTGTGGTTGCCGGTGTAATTACAGGCACATGAGGCTTAACACCTGTATGCCTCAAGTTGATGGATGCAGGGCAGTGCATCGTAGGGCACGTTCCTATCGTGCGTGACTTACGAGGCAATGCTTTGTTATAGGTGATGGTTACCACTTAACATCAAAACCATCTGCTTGTTTCATCAGCAAGTTGTATACTATAATTTTTTTAAATACATACTTAAGATAGTATATAACACCCAGACAGAGAACAAACATCTATGTTCATCACACAAATGTTTGTTCTCGGTGGGGATCGAACCCACGGCCTACGGCGCAGAAGGCAGAGCTGCTACCAACTGAGCTGTGAAGGCTGTCAATGAAAGAAGAAGACTGGTAACTGGTATTAATATAAAGTTGTATCATTCCAGGCTCATGTGTGCATAGAACAGACTGTGATCGACCTACTGAATGAGGACATAGTTGTCCATGTCCTGGCCGATGGAGTATCTTCCAGGTCACTTATGGACCGAGGACTTGCTTTACAGGTGACATAAATAACTACTTTAAGATTTATTAAAAGTGACAGCCTACCTGAGGTGAGCATTCACCGCTGCTTATAAAATGATTTGTACACCAAGTTTGAGTGTGGCATTGGACTGCATCTATCACTGAGCCATAAAAGTGTTTTTAATACTACCAATTAAGCAAACAAGCGTACCGCCCACCTGATGCGAAGCGATTAGCGTAGCCAATTGTCGTTTGCAACACCAGAGGTGTCACGCGCGCGTGCTCCTTTCAATATTTTAAAACGCCCTTTTTGAAGAACCCCATGCATCGTAGGGCACGTTCGTATCTAGATTGACTTCGGTTAGATTTAGGTGATAGTCACCACTAAACATGTGGGCCATATGCTTGCTCCATCAAAAATGTTGTATAAAAAATTATACAAATCAAATTTCACCCTTACACCCAAACTGCTAGAAGTCAAAATCCCACTCTCTTGTAGTGTCACTAGTTTCTTTCGAAACAGTGTGGTGAAAGGATTT
This sequence comes from Chloroclysta siterata, assembly GCA_932294275.1. Taxonomy (NCBI): domain Eukaryota; kingdom Metazoa; phylum Arthropoda; class Insecta; order Lepidoptera; family Geometridae; genus Chloroclysta; species Chloroclysta siterata. The sequence goes on along the minus strand of OW028596.1, from coordinate 18,896,377 downwards.
TAAGTGCGCCTTAAGAGGCTCCTTCCGAGCACTTGACACATGTCATGTTATAGAAATTTTTAGGTTCTACGACATGCCGGTTTCATCACGATGTTTTCCTTCACCGTTTGAGAGTACTGGCATTGTGCACATACATTTTTGAAAATAAAAAATCATAGGTGCACGACCGGATTCGAACCTAACAAAACCTTAGGATCGGAAGGTTACTAGACCACCAGTGCTCTCACTAACACACTACTCTATTTTCCAGCGCATGCTATCCATAGGCTGCTTTATCACAACCTCTGAGAATGTTCTCTTCAAGCTCCTGACAGACAAGCAGCATCCGCAATTCAAACAGATATCTAAGCTGAACAAAGATCCCACCGTCGACACACTAGAATTCAGTTCCAAATTGTAGATTTTGAGGGTTATTCTTGTAAATTCAGGGGGTTTTGGTGAAATTAAACATTAAATTGTATTAAATAAATAAATAAATATTTATGGACTTTCCACACAGCACTATCTAGCCCCAAACTAAGCCAAAACTTGTAATATGGGAACCAGATAGCTGATATAATAAATAATATACTTTTTTTTTGTAAATACATACATAAAATATATGAAAATACCCAGACAGAGAACAAAATATCTATGTTCATCACACAAATGTTTGTTCTTGGTGGGAATCGAACCCACGATCTACGGCGCAGAAGGCAGAGCTACTACCAACTGAGCTGTGAAGGCTGTCAATATTGTATGTTACAAATTATATTTTTTTGTAAATTTGGGGGTAGCTGTTTGGTACCTACTTATAATATTGTTTTCTGTGGGAATAGAATTAAGCTGTGAGGGCTATAATCGAGCTTGTATTATTCTAGGCTTTGGTCGCGTGAAACTGGCACCTAGAGTCACCTAGCTTTAAGAGGTTTCAAAGTGATCCTTGTGATTTTATTGAATAAATTCCCTATGACTATTAGGGACTGTTTAAATAACACAACCATTCCATTCTCAACTTACACTTAAACAAAATAAAATATATTTTCACTAAAATGTGTCTTTCCTTTGGTTCCAGCGCCTACAAACCATTGGGTGCTTCGTCGGTACTTCAGAAAACGTTCTCTTCAAACTATTAAAAGACAAAAATAACCCAGCGTTCAAAGCTATCTCTAAACTGAACACGGCTCCAACCGCTGATGAGTTCGGCAAGAATCCGTTGACTGAGCTGTAATTAAGAGATTAAAAACTCGCAAAAGTTTATTACAACGCCATCTATTGATGCGTGGTATAACTACACAAAGCTTAACTTTGAGCAGTAGATTCAAGATTACTTGCAAAGTTTTAAAAAACGCCATCTATTGATGCGTGGTAAAACTAAACGAAGCCATCCGTGCCGTGAAGGCCTATACGTGTGTTTTAAACGCCATCTATGTGCGTGTGATTTAACTAGCTTTATGGCTAGTCTAGAAGTGCGAAAATTTCATACCACGCCATCTATTATTGAGTAATTTACTTACGCTCAGCGATTTAAAGCGCTACCTTCATGATCCAGGCAAAATCTATACGTGTGATATAAATTGCGTTCAACGTGCCTTAGCGCCATCTGGTAGCTTGATTTTAAAATAAAGAGTTGTTGTGCACTACTGCCGCTAGATGTCGGTAATCACAAACGACAAAGCTTTACTTCTGTAGAAGGTATCTAAATCTAAAGGCTATTTTAGGAATATTTATTTATTACTTATTATTATTATACTACATACCCGTGATTAAATACACCTACCTTTACCATACCTTTTTCCAGTGATTATTATTTTTACATTTTCACCAATAATATAAAATTATACAAAAGTGCATTTCTCTAAATATTTTTATTATAATTTAAGTAGGTAAGTAATAATTTTGTTATCAACATAAAAATTACTACAAAAATGGTGTTGGAATATTTAAAAATATCAACGGTAGTTTTGTTAGACTGAAAAATAGCTTGAAATAAATTATATAATTTAAGTAGTCATGTAAATACTGTTATATTATTTAATCAAATTAAATACAATTTAAATGTTTATATAATTTATTTTAACAAAGACCACTTGAGCTGCTCCTTCGCAGACTGAAGAACCTGAAAGGCATTTTTCAAGAGTTAAATTTGTATTCAATCTGGATCAGTTGAGCTATCTAAAGATTGTTATCAACTGTCTTTAGATAGGTTAACTGAGTCGAGTGCACTAACACTTTTTTCGTGAATTAATAAACTGATACCCGAGTTTACTATATTTTTCAAATTATTTAGTACCTACCAAGATATCAGAGGATTTCTACCGTGCATGTGGGTGCCAGTTGTGTGCTTATAAATGTACTGCATAAATAATTGTACATTTTATATATAAATATACTTGCATACATCCAAGTCAAATACCAACTTACCTACCTTAATAATAAATTATGTACAATTAATTTTATATCTAGAGATACCAAAAAATAACATAGTCTTGAGAAATGAAGTAAATTTTATGCCAGACCTCACATCTCAATTGGTAGTAGCTCTGCTTTGTACGCTGTAGGTTGTGAGTTCGATTTGAACTAAGAACAAACATTTGTGTGTGTGTTGATCATGGATATTCAAAATAACGTGATCTCAATAGAAGAAATGGTTACCGCAGTTCCTATGATCGGTGAAGGAAAACATCGTCACAAGTTCTAAAACCTTTAAAGGTGAGATAGGTACTGTTTCAAATGAGCATATAAAGCAAGCCAATTGTTTTAATGAGAAAATGTGCTATTAAGCATATGGCCCAGCTGATGTTGATTGGTTACCTCTAAATAAATACATGTAGAACATATTTACAGGTAATCATGAAATGAATTTAAAACCAATCCAAAGCTTGAAGCGAATGACTAGGGTGTCCAATACCAGAAATAAAAAAAAGGAATTAGAAAATATAAATTTAATACAATACAATCTAAAATACATAACAAAACCTTACTCTACTACTACGTAATATAACTAATATATTCAATTTAACTATTCATGTTAACCAATATATTCATTTTAACTATTTATGTAAACTAATCTATTCATTATGTTCCCATGGATTTTTAAATATTCATTAGGCTGTTCAGAATCTGAAATTGCGGATAAAATAATATATTAGAGAAAATTTGTGAAAAAAATATTTTCTGTTCTCTTTCAAATTTTAAATACAAAAACGATTAATAATAAATACCCTCATTAAACTATTTAACCCAACCTAATCAGAAATACTAGACAAAGTGTTTGTTAATATAAAAACATGTTTTTTGTTAGCAAATTCAAAATGTTAGTGACAAAATGAGTACTTACGGATGTAAGAATTTAAATCAACAAAAAACACGTCACTAGTGACCAAATGAGGTGAAAACACTAAACGGCACACATGGAAGAAATACCTACCTACATTTTAATATATTATAAATAATACCAACAGGAAAATTTAAAAATAATTATAAGGTATGTTTTAATAGTCGCGTTACACAAAATATTTTATAACTGTTTCAATAAACGCCTCACTAAACTTCAATAATATATTATATTATTACATTGTAAAAGGATCATACAAAAGAACAGTAGGAACCAAGCCGTAAGTTTGTTGCCTGTTCTTCTAGGCTTTGGTCGCGTGGAACTGGTAGAGTCACCTAGCTTTAAGACGTTTCAAAGTGATCCTTGTGATTTTATTGAATAAATACATTTTGACTTTGACTTTGAAAAATCTACCTATTTTTTAAATAATTTATATGGCATCAAGGAAGTTTGAATAATTTTAAACAAGTAACACTATGCATCTATTAAAATTTGTATTAAATACATAACTCATTATTAGAGGTATATTTATTTATTTCAAGACATTCTACACTTTATTATATAAATGCTGTGGGTCTGTTTGTTGCAATAGTCTAAACCAGTCTGTTTGTTGCAATAGTCTACACCGGTCTGTTTGTTGCAATAGTCTAAACCGGTCTGTTTGTTGTTTGGGTCTGTTTGTTGCAATAGTCTAAACCTGAATTGCAGGCTTATTACCAAAAAAGAAGCAATCAATATAGTGGGACAGCCTTCACAGCTCAGTTGGTAGAAGCTCTGCCTTCTGCGCCGTATGCCGTGGGTTCGATCCCCACCGAGAACATAGATGTTTGTTCTCTGTCTGGGTGTTATTTTATATTATATGTATTGACAAAAAAAGTACCTAGCTATATATGTATTATATCAGCTATCTGTTTCCCATATTACAAGCTTTGGCTTAGTTTGGGGCTAGCTAGTGCTGTGTGGAAAGTCCACCAATATTTATTTATATTTTAGTATTGATTCATTGCAATTGCTTCATATTTAATACTTGCTGCTGAGAGTATTTTTTTATTGAATTATCTAGCAACAATCCATTTTACTCAGCTATCGCTTGTTTTTATTTTATAGGCCTGTTAATCTTGCTTATACAAGAAAAAATAAATTATAATATTTGGGAATGTGGTTTATATTAGGTAATAGCTTCACGACTATGACCCCTAGGCACGGTAGATATCCCCTCAGATCTCATAGTACCAAGTATTAATCTAATTTCATAATACCTAATCAAGGAAATTATTAAAACCCAAAAAACCCTTAAGAATTTTTATAATTCAGATTAAATATTTCATATTTATCAATATCAACGGATTTAAGACATTAATCAAAACGCCATTTTTGGATGCTATCTTTACCAGTAATACTTGGGATTGTGAAGATAATATGGTAGTGATTATAAATTTTTCAGTATGTTGTAAACATTTATATCTTACAAAGGCAACTACAGTTAATAGTTTTAATGTTGTTATTTTAAGCGTAAAAACTGCTTCTCTGAACTTTTTAAATTTATTTTCTTTAATAAAAATATTGGTTGAGTTTTTTGCATGTCTGCTTTTTATGAAATTAAACACTTTTTTGCATACTGACCGCACCAAATTCAGTTATTAAATTCTGAGTTTATGTAATAGCCCGAAACAGACATTGGCAGAATTGTGGCAACACCACAGAAGCCAAAAGAGGAAGTTAAAGTTTGAAGTTTTGACTAAAACTTGGCACTTATCGTGGCTAAAGTACCCATCAATATGAATAACTTTTTCTAAGGAACCAACACTGTAAACGCGAAAAAAACAGCTGTTTCATACATTTTAGTCAGGTAGGTATTAAACTTTTGGATGAAACGGCTGTTTTTTTTCGCGTTCACAGTGTTGGTTCCTTAGAAAAAGTTATTAATATTGATGGGTACTTTAGCCCCCTGAAGTTTTTAAACACAAGTATTGGAACACCTTGTATAAAAGATGATTTAAGCAGCGTCTGTTATCTTACGAAAATGGCTAGTGCGAAATAAAATACATCTGCTTGTCTCTACAAATACTGCTCAAGTAAAACGTTAGCATTCTTTTTACGCGTTTTTAACCTATTTTACCATCTCTGAGTAAAAGTATTCGTCAGATAAAAATACTATAGTCGCGTTAAACTCTCGCTGCAGGCTCGGTCATAAGTTATCGGAACGAGACAGCAATATTGCTCTCTCTCTCTCGCACTTAGTAGAACGGACGATCCTTTTATTTAAGCGTGTGTTAAGATGTTGTATGACCGGGTTTGCAGCGCGAGTTTAACGCGACTATAGGTTGAGCACTGACCGAGTTGCAGCGAGAGTTTAACGCGACTATAGTCTTTACTTTGGACTTAAAAAAACTATGACGGGTATATTTTTACTTACTCAATGATAAAATAGGCGCTTAAAGTAGAACAGGCCCAGTGCAAAATAGCAAACATGAGAATGATACAAGTGATTAGTGCTACCATTCCGAACATGAATAAAAGCCGAATAGCTACTCGGCTACTCGAACAAGTCGGCTATAGCTAGCCGAAATATTTAGTACCTAAAATAAACTGAAACTTAGATAAAGTGGAAGCCAAAGTAGAAGATACATAATCGTTTTTTTAGTTACAAGAATGAATTCATTAGTTTTTTGAATAAGTTTAAAAAGTACCAGTTATTTGCTTACAAATAGGTATGTTTATACTTAGTTTGATACAAGGGAATCACAAAGTTGGCTTAAAACTGCCATCTTTTTCTAGGAACCTGGCAGTTTCTTTCGATTGCTTTTAGATATTGCCATGAATGTACCTAGAAAACTCTTGAATCTTGATAAATACGTTTTTTTTATAAGTAAGCGTACATTGTTTTTAAAAGCATTAAGTTGCAATGAGATTGCGCGCGCGCCGGTCATATTGCCGGCCCACTACCGACTCTAATGGATACCTCTTCGTCTTATTATGGTCAATTCGGGCTACTCTGTTCAAATATCTCGGCTATAACTACCAGAGCTTCCATTCATATCGTCTACTACATGGGTTAGCCTGCTCATTAAGTGGCTATTCGGCTATCTAAGCTAGTCGATTTAGCTATTCGGCTACCCCAAAAAGTGGGCTATAGCTATCAGAGCATCTTATTAATTTGGTCTACTACCTGGGCTAGCCTCCTCATCAAGTGGCTATTCGGCTATCTAAGTTAGTCGATTTTGCTACTCGGCTACCCCAACAAGTCGGCTATAGCTATCAGAGCATCTTATTGATATGGGCTTGTCTGTTCGTCGAGTGGCTATTCGGCTATCGTCGATTCAGCTACTCGGCTACTCCAAAAAGTCGGCTATAACTACCAGAATAACTTATTAATTTGGTCTACTACCTGCGCTACTGTCTGTTCGCCGAGCGGTACGTCTTCTGACCGCAATGCTGATCGTCCGACCACGGATGTCGGATCGGCGTCTAGGATTACCCTGAAATTGATAAAATATACACGTTACAGACCAATTTAAGTGGAGATTGGCAGGATACTTGGCAATAAGGGACAAATGGAGGTCGACGAATTTGGCTACAGAATGGTGGCCAAGGGATATTCGAAGACTTAGATCTGTCTGGGTGTTTTGTATAATATTATGTATGTATTTATAAAAAAAAGTATATAAGTATTACTAGCTAGTAACCGCGACTTCGTCTGCGCAGGATTAGTATTTCGAGTAGCTTCTATTAGCGTGGCGTAGTACATATGTGTAATTCTAGCGGTTTTGGCAGCGCACGCCAGAATAGCTCGCAGATGGTAGATTTTTTCCTACTTACTTGACACTTATCGTCATATTTTGGACAATTCACACAATATCTTTATAAATTGTAGCCTATGTGTTATTCTGATGTATAAGCTATATTATTGTAAAGTTTCATTAAAATCCATTCTGTAGTTTTAACGTGAAAGAGTAACAAACATCCATCCAGACTTACAAACTTTCGCGTTTATAATATTAGTAGGATTAACAAAAAAGTATATAAGTATTATAACACCTTCCCAAATTACACGTTTAGGGCTAGATAGTGCATTGTGGAAAGTCCGCCGCTTATATAAATAACACATCGAATTACATAATAGGTAAAGGTCATTGCTAGACAAATTTAAAGCTTAAAATAACATAAAGTCAAAGTCAAAGTCAAAATGTATTTATTCAATAAAATCACAAGGATCACTTTGAAACGTCTTAAAGCTAGGTGACTCTAGGTGCCAGTTCCACGCGACCAAAGCCTAGAAGAACAGGCAACAAACATACGGCTTGGTTCCTACCGTTCTTTTGTATGATCCTTTTACAATGTTATTATATAATATATTATTGAATTTATATATTAGGATATTAGGATGCTATTAGGTCAAAAGATATTTATTCAATTGAACCACAAAGATCACTCTTTGAGGCGCACTTAAATCCTTTCACCACACTAGTAACACGACAAGAAGAAGACGAACAAGGATAACTTTGAAACGTTTTAAAGCCAGGTGAATCTAGGTAACAAGGATCATACAAAAGAGCGGAAGAGGAAACTAAGGAAGGAACTAAGCCGTAAGTTTGTTGGCTGTTCTTCTAGGCTTTGGTCGCGTGGAACTGGCACCTAGAGTCACCTAGCTTTTAGACGTTTTTTTTTTATAACTAGCTGATGGAACAAGAAGATGGCCCACCTGATGTTAAGTGGTAACCATCACCTATAACATAGCATTGCCTCGCAAGTCACGCACCATAGGAACGTGCCCTACGATGCACTGCCATGCGTCAACTGTTCGTCAACTGCCATAAAAGTATATTAAATTTTATGCCTTCTATAAGTTTATGATCTTCTAATATGGCCGCTCCTCCCGTTTCAAAGTGATCCTTCTGATATTATTGAATAAATACCTTTTGACTTTTAGGTGCCAGTTCCACTATAGCTAGCAGTGGTCTTCAACAGCTGATGGTGATACATACCCATTGTCACAGATCTCGTCCATGGCCAGCATTACAGAATCCAGGTTATCCAGTAGAACACGACGCTCCACGCTCCTTCGGACGAGGATGCTGACAGACTCGTACAAGGTGTTCAGAACTGACATCAGAATTAGCTGAAATTACAAGTTACGTATTTATTTTCTGGTTCTCAAGTTGATGGATTCAGGGCAGTGCATTGTAGAGCATAATCCTATAGAGATATACAACGTGTAACAGCTTGGTCTTTGGAATTATAAGGGTATTATAATACCCTTATAATGCCAAAGACCATTATAAGGGTATTATAATTCCCTTATAATGCCAAAGACCAAGCAGTGAATAGGGCTGCCTCATGGTGTGTTTAGTTTCATATCTAAAGTTAAAATTTAAAAAGTTGTAGAACTTAAGTTGTTCGCCATGACCTGTAGAATACTATCATAGCGAACAACCGTTCCTGGTTATAGAGGTATTATGTTACACGTTGTATACAAGAGTAGTAGAGCTCTTTGTGTGTGGCTCGTCCGAGGAAGTACTACAACCATGTCTATTTCTGCCGCCAAGCAGCGTTGCTGTGTTTCCGTTTGAAGGGTGTGGATGCCGGTTAAATAACAGGCACATGACGCTTAACATCTGTATGCCTCAAGTTGATAGATGCAAGGCAGTGCATAGGGCACGTTTATATAGTGCGTGACTTATGAGGCAATGATTTGTCAAAGGTGATGGTGATCAGAGTGATCACTGATCACAAGTAAAAAAAAGCAAGTAATAAATATAAATAAAAAAACATACACAAGAGATGCATGGGGCCGAAGCTGTCATATAAAGGAGGCCTATACCCAGCAGTGTGCGATTTTTCTTCTTGTCGTGTCACTAATTTCTTTCCAAACAGTGTGGTGAAAGGATTTTAAGTGCGCCTCAAGAGGCTCCTGTCGAGCACTTGACACATGTTTTAGAAATTTTTAGGTTCGATGGCATGCCGGATTCCTCACGATGTTTCCCTTCACCGTTTGAGAGTACTGGGACTGAGCACATACATTTTTGAACAGAATAACTCATTGGTGACTAGACCACCAGTGCTTTCAAAAGTGTGTGATAGTGGGCTAAAATCATGATGGTGTAGTATTATTTTAGGCAGAGGCATTCCTAGCCTCTCTTATACACAGGAATGATGAAATATCAGTTTTTTTATATAACTAGCTAAGTGGTAACCATCACCTATAACAAAGCATTGCCTCGCAAGCCACGCACGATAGGAACGTGCCCCACGATGCACTGCCCTGCGTCCATCAACTTGAGGCTTACAGATGTTAAGCCTCATGTGCCTGTAATTACACTGTTAACCACACTTTCCAAACCAAACACAGCAACACTGTTTGCCGGCAGAAAAAGGCGTGGTTGCCATAGTATTCATGCTGATTGGTGGTCATTTTTGTATTTAAATTTTGTTTTTATCTTTGCATAATAAAATGTTTTGTGATTTGATGTGATAGCCAGGTGGGTTGATCATCAGGGATGCTAGAACATTGCTGCCATCAACCCAAACTCCTCCTCCGCTACTTTAAGCAGTTGGGCTGACTGGGGTGAGGTTAGCAGGGGGACAATGCACAATACACCCCATTGCAGGATACCAATGCAGATTTTATTCCCCCAACTTGAATTAGAAGGGTAGAGATTACCTCATTTTCATGTGAGCTTCCCATGACGTAGAAAAACAGATCAACATTGCTCTTGTAGACGCAGGTCAATCCATCAAGCATGATGATTTCGGCATTTGCCCTGAAAAATATATTAAGTTCATTATGCTAGTGTTCTTTTCAGGTTGCTGGTTTTCTATTCTATTCTTTCTAAATATTGGTTTATTGATAAGTACATAGTATAGCTATTCAAAGAGGTAATATCTCAGATTTTTGGACTACATAAAATTTTATGCTGCAAATGAATCATTATTTTCTGGATATACTTTATATGTACAGTAGAATCTCACTAGTCCGGCACTTCAAAAGACCGACACATCCAATGATGCGGCACCCTTCAACATGCGAGAAAAGGTTTTTAAACAAGGACTACAAGTTACACAAAAACAGACTTCAATTAAAGATTATTATAAAACTATGTAATTATAAGTTAATTTTGAGATATACCTATGTTACTGTTATAAAAACGTGTAGAACAGGATCCCAAATACATCATATTTTCTTTTTAAAATGCTTTATTTTATTTAATAGGATTTATTTCTATATAATCCAGTAATCTGAATATTCCAATAATCCGGCACCCTCTGGTTTTTAATAGTTCCCGATTAATGAGATTCCACTGTATTTACACTGTGCTGTTTATGTAAATGAGGTGGAGATGGGCACGACTTTAGCAAGGAGGTGACAATCATGGCCAAGGTGACAGATCTAGAGGCACAGCATTGTTGTGAGTGCTGGAAATCAGCAAAGTCTCTCAAGGAATCGAAATGTGCTATAAATACCTATGTGTTTTGTTGAACAGGTTCTTTTCAAATGCCTTCTGGTCCTTGGTGGTTGTGAGCACGTTCTTGTCGTAATACTTGGCCAGAATCCTGTTACCTTCAGTGTCTAAAATGCACATTCCCTTGACAATGTACAGTGTCGGTTCCTGAAAGTAAATGCTTTGCTAAAGGTAAGAACCAGTTGGTATGACAGCTCTGTGAGCGCATTGTGATAGTAAAACAAATAGTGTTCCAACATTATTTGTTATAGCCGTTGCTGTTGTAACAAATAGTGTTTCAACACTATTTGTTTTACTTGGTGGTACCGAAGGATCCCACTGAAAATGGGGATTTTCGCAGTTAATTTCGACATGATTTTATCCGTGTCAGAAATATTAACTTACAAAAAGTGAGCCATCCATTGTTGTGTGAACCATTTTAATTCTAAATAAGGAATGTATTCGCACGTTTTCAATGAAAACCACGATAAAATTCCGATTTTGCAATGATTTTGTTTTGTTGTGGCACTCGTGACGTGTAGCGTTTGATTTTTGACGTTGATTGATGATTGACACGACACGAATGAATGACTGTGCTAGACATTGATTGTTGTTGAAAAATGTACAGTGACATACTTACCTAAATGTCCGAAATCAAAATTTAAAAAAAGTAAGAGCGCAACAGCACACTCACGACCTTAGACCTCACGACTCACCAATTTAATTAATAAGTACCTACCATGTTATTATTAATTAGGTACCATACATAGTTAGAAATAAACATTTTGATTTGATTTACTTAATTAAAACATTCTGGTACAGCTTGGCAAAAAAAAGTAAAAAATAATCTATTCCTAAATAAATGAATTTAATAAATATTGGTGGACATTCCACACAGCATACTACTTCGTCTAAGGGCGCCACTTTCCATACATTTTCGACGTTCTTTCCTGCAAGTTCACTCTCATGCGGTCTTGCTCGCACCTATTTAAAACAACCGCATGTAAAATTAGTTCCGTTTCTAGACTTTCTGTAAGAAGGTGGGTAAGTAGGTACCTACTTTAATAACGGCTTACTACTTATGTGTCAGGTGTAAGTAAGTAAGCCCTTGTTAAAGTACCAATAACGGCTAATCTACCAGCAACGGCGGTTCATACTTTCGACGTTTCACATTTTCGACGTTAACTAAGAACGACGAAATATAAAGAAAGTGGCGCCCCTATCATTTACTAGACTTTTGCCAAACTATAACTAGTTTTATCTCTATTTTCCCTTACCATTGGACACAAACTAGTTCATAAATAAACCAATGTCTGTAACACCTATTTAGACATCTGAAGAAACAGAGGAAGTTACTTTTGTAATTTGATTCGGTGACATCAAAGCATCAAAGGGAACCTAGCAATGGTTCAAACATAACCGTGTTATGTCTATTTCGGGCGCCATTTGTCAATAGTTGGCGCGAAAATGATTTGTTTGAAAAAAAGTGTGAAATATATTACTGTATTCGGCTTTGTCTCGTCTGCAGTACTTACCTTCTTAATTTATACTCAGAATAATATAATTAGGTATAATAAAGTTAATTAAATATACACCTACATATTTTTATTAGGTAAAGCTACACACGCTATACATCAATCTACATACTTATATAAGTAAACAAAGAAATATGACGCTTACATTTCACCGAGAAGTGTACAATAATACCTTTAATAATAGGTAGACTAGGTACCTGCTAGTATTTTGAGATCTAAACTACTACCTAGGTACCTTTAGTTTTATGTGACAGCGTCAATAAACCCAGCATAATTAGTAGACTGAAAAACAAAGATGGCTGTCTCAAAATCTGTCGTACACTAGCGGCTTTGTACAACAAAAAATCTGCCAAACGATAAACTATGCTTAAACTATTGCCATCTCTTACCAATGCGTAATGGCAAACAGAGACAGCGCTAATTTTAAGCATTATTTATATATAAACACCATTTTATAGTAGGGGTAGGTACATCTACCTAACTCTATTTTGATCTTGTTTTAGTTAGAACTCTATGATGCTCTATGCCCCAAACAATTTTCATATCCAAAATTATTATCCAAGCAAGGCCCTGCGTACCTACTACTACCTACCTACATAATCTAAACTTAGGTAGGTATCTCCATCTATAAATTGTTTTCTCCATCGTTACCTCCTCGAGTTACAACATTTAATTGCTTCCAAAATACTCTCAAGTACCGAAACGTCTCAAAATATTTACTGTAACGACATCCATCTTTAAACGGCTGCTTACTTACAAAAAAAGTTTAAACGAAACGACCTCTGTAAACGTGCTTCGAAAAAAAAAACAAAACCACACTTCAAAACCTCTTTCGCGCTAATATTTCCAAGGCTAAGCGGGTCTAGTGTAATTGGTGGGAGTAAATAACAGCCAATATTTTCAGAGCTCCGCTTACCAATAAACATTTCAATAGAGAGGCTCAAATGAGAACGGACGGTTATTTCGGTGTGGTTGGCAGTAGGTATTCATAAATTTTCAGAGGACAGTGAGTTCGACTAAATCATTTTAACGCCAAAACTGAATTTGGATGAGGGTTCAGTGCTATTTTGAAGAGACGACACGATTTTTTATTTTTTATACCTTACTTATAAGGTTACGTTACGATTAAGAACATACTACCTACATACTTAGATAGTACTTACCTTAACTACATGAGGCATAATCACGAGTACATTTTAACATTCGTATCCAATCGATATTCGACCTTATTCTGCTGTAATTAAGGATTACGATACGTTTATGCGACTAACGTTAAATTCGTTCGTGATTAGGCCGCAGGTTATGGCCTCGTGGTCCGACTCAGTAGGTAGGTATCTATGCTCAACAAATCAAGCGAGATTATCCTTAGCAGTAGGTAGGTAGGTCTAGGTACCTAACCTATAAAAAGAGTGAAAAAGTAAATAGTAGGTAAATTAAAAAACATGTTAACATTATGTAAGATGAAGTAGAGTAAAATTAAATAAGTAGTACATACCTAAACACCACAATAGACAAACTTTTCTTTGAATAAAGTAAATATTATTAATTAGTAAATTGTTAATTTTATTAGATATAATTAGATATTTTTTTCGTGCCTCGACGGAGATGTTTGCGCAGTATGAGACGGATGGCTTTTATGCCATCCTCCGCAAAAAGACAGCGTCTCTGATGGGTAGAATTCGAGGTAGCCACAACATTATACTAAAAACAGTTGCGGAAAGATGTACCACCCCTATATGGAGGCATTTCGTGCGGAGGGTGATCAACTGATACAACCAATATTTGTGATCGTACCAGTTGATTACCTTCCCTTGTAAATATTTGTATTTTTACTTTTTATATTTTTATTTCAACACTAACAACTATCGAAATCGACAGATCCCTGACAATGAGAGCTCAGGTCGAGCGCGCAATACGCCAAACGCGTGCTGCTCGAGCGATGCTACGACCCGTTTTATCGTCCAGACTTCCACTGAGGACCAAAGTTGGAGTCTACAAATCGTACATCCGCTCCCGGCTCACATATGCGGCGCCGGCATGGTACGGGTTGTGCTCGGCTACAAACCGAAAGAGACTCCAAGCACAACAAAATATCGCTCTACGAGTATGCACAGGAGCGGGAAGATACGTCAGGAACGACGTCATCGCTCGCGACGTGCTGATATCCAGCGTTGAGGAGACTGTGGTAATGCTGGCGCGGCGAATGTTCGACTGCGCCGACAATTGCCACCACGCTCATCTCAACGCCATCGCTCCGCTGCACACGCGACCTCCTGACTCTCGGACTCCCTGGCGGCCACTGCCCCGCGAGCTCCTGGGCACACCCGACTCCTCGTGAGACAAGATGAGGCCAACCTACAACCTCCGCTGGTCATAAAGGCCATCGAAAAGCCACTGAAAGGCCAACCGTGAGGATGGCGCTCGTGGCAAAGCCAAAAGACTCGTGAGCAGTAACTCACGAAGTTGACGCCAGAAAAATGAACTTCGGTTCGATTCTGACCGCATTTCCCAAACCAAAATGGTTGAATGAGGAAGTGTCGACGACTCGATTGATTGATTGACTAACAACTAGGCTAATCTACTACTTACTAACACAATGGATTGTATACTTTGTCCGAAATAAATACTTTTGATTCGATCTGATAAAGTCCCTGATTACGTCAGAGGGACACCTAGTGGTATTTCGAGATGCCAGTAGATTAAAAAACCTACCTACCTGGAGGACCTATCTTTTAAGAGTAGTAGAGCTAGTATTCTCTTATCTGTGGTAGAGCTCTTTGGATGTAGCTCGTCTGGGAAAGTACTACCACCACACCTTTTCCTGCCGCCAAGCAACGTTGCTGTGTTTCGGTTCGAAGAGTGTGGTTACCGGTGAGATTACAGGCACATCAGACATGTCTCAAGTTGAAGGACGCAGGGCAGTGCATCGTAGGGCATGTTCCTATCGAGCGTAATTCACGAGGCAATGCTTTGTTGATGGTTACCACTTAACTTCTTCTTGTATAAAAATAATCTACAAATCGTACAGAATAAATAGCCTATGTGGAGACGTAGAGATTGGATAAAGTGATCATCGAACTGACAGGCAGACGACAAGCTTCACGTAGGTAGCTGTGCTTGTGCATAGGTTATTAATGTTCACAGGTGGTCATACATTTTTTGAACATTTTAGGATATACTTAGACTGTGGGTTCGAGCCTCGCGTCTACTTATTTCATACATTTACACGCCCTTATCCCTGAGTAAGTGAAATCGCACCCCGTGCGTGACCCGTGGACCCGTTAACATTTTAAATTTCGTCATATCTTTTGAATGGAATGTCCGATTTGAAAAATTCATGAAGTAATCTATAGGTATTGGAGCCGTCTTGAATATAAAATTGATTTATTTGATTTATTTGGATAAGGATTAACACCAAGGTACAAATAAAGACCCTTTTCTAACGGCGGCATTTCAATAAAGTAAATTTTTATAATAAAAGAACACTTATTGTGACATAACTATAATAGTTAGACATATGCATAGGATATTAATGTTCACTCGAATATTTGATGTGCTTCTAGGTATTTAGGGGAAGACTTCTCGCTCGCACATTTCATTATTTTTAAAGATATCAAATCACATAATATCATAAACAAGGTGTTCCAAAACTTCAGGGGCTAAAGTACCCATCAATATGAATAACGTTTTTTATGGAACCAACACTGTAAACGCGAAAAAAAACAGCTGTTTCATACAAAAGTTCAATACCTACCTGACTAAAATGTATGAAACAGCTGTTTTTTTTTAATTCTAGTGAATTGTGTAGATATATAAAAGATTTGAGAAGCTTATTATATAACTACTAACTATATGTATAGGTAGGTAAGTAAGTACATAAAATTATTTTATTATTTTTAGTGTTAGTGTAGTTTAACTAAATACATGCTTATAACACGTAAAAGCATGTTTTTAAGGACTTTTTTAACTACATAGGTATTTAATTTTAATTAAATTGTTGTAGGTAGGTAGGTAGGTGCCTGCTCTCTCAATCAGTGTTACAACTACCATCTATTCCACGGCACTGTCGTGAACTATGCTTTAGTCCCGTACCATAAAGCAACAATTAAGAAGGTACCTACATCACAAATCGATTGGGCACGTTGTTCAATTTGCGAGAAGGGTTCCGTGGGTATTATGGAAAAGCCGCAGAGGGGTAATAACTAGGTATGACACGCGATAAATCGAAAATGGCGTCGCTACGGAACTGTCACTCTGACTGACACCCCTCAAAGTAGGTTCTCGCTCGCACATTTTAACTTACATTTTTAATATAAAAAAAAACAAAAGCGGATGGAACAAGCAGATGGCCCACCTGATGTTAAGTGGTAACCATCACCTATAACAAAGCATTGCCTCGTCAGTACGATAGGAACGTGCCCTACGATGCACTGCCCTGCGTCCATCAAGATGTTAGGCCTCATGTGCCTGTAAGGGCCGGTTTCACCATGCTCTGTTAGATTAACAAAGGATTAAAGGGCCGTTAAATATGTCAAAATGTACGCGTTTGACATCTAAGGTTAGATTTATCGGTCTTTTAATCCTTGATTAGTAACTAACAGAGCATGGTGAAACCGGCCCTAAATGTGATATGTATGAATGTTTGTTAACTGTCTGTGTGTGATATTGTATTAAGTATAAGTAGGTCCGTATTTACAAAAAAAATATAGATAGATAATAAATCAGTTATCGGTAGTACAAGAACAAGATTTGCTTAGTTTGGGGCTAGATAGTCCTGTGTGGCCAGTACCTTTAGGCCTCAAGTTGGTGGTGGCAGGGCAGTGCATCGTAGGGCACGTTCCTATAGCGCGAACTTGCAACTCAATGCTTCGTTATAGGTGACGGTTACCACTTACCATCAGGTGGTCGAACTGTATTTGAAACGTAGCGTGTGCTGTTTTATAAATTTTATTACCTTACCTTTTTCTGTTATACCTACGCTTCACTAAATTCGATTGGCACCATTCTGGAGCTTCAATATTGTATTATAATATCATGTATGTATAATAATTGTAACAGGGATCATACAAACGAGGGGTAGGAACCAAGCCGTACCTAATTTTGTTGCCTGTTCTTCTAGGCTTTGGTCGCGTGGAACTGGCACCTAGAGTCACCTAGCTTTAAGACGTTTCAAAGTGATCCTTGTGATTTTATTGAATAAATACCTTTTGACTTTGACTTAGACTTTGTATATCATCAACATGTCGCAGTAAAAAATACTCAATCCTGCTTACGGTTCACACTCAGGCTGCGTTTTGTTTTAGGGTTCCGCGTGTAATAACGCGGACCCTTATTTATGGTGGTCGTAAACGTTATTGTTTCGATTAATAGGGTTGCTTTAGTGGTTTTTGGGATGATAGATTTTAGATGTGGAATTAGAAATTAATCAAAGCTCTTTACCTGCAGCTTTGCCACCCCCGTACTTATAAACGTTACTTAGGGAACTGCTAACCTCTCGCTCGCACATTTTTAAATATATAAAATCACTGAATTATTACTGTAAGTAAGTTTATGCAGGTAGGTCATGTGTAGATTCATTCATTTTAACTTGTTTTATAAAAATGATATTAATTTTTTTCGCCGCTCTCATTTTGTACACGCACCCACCTCTCATTTGATCTTTTCTATTCTTCATGGTTTGCTGGAAGCATGTTTTTTTTTTTTAATGGATAAACCCTCCTTTGACTACAATCTCACCTGTACCGTCTGTACCGTCTGACTGTAAGCGACGATGTAGTCGACGTTGGAGCAGAACGGTCTAGAAGACACCTATTCACTCTAGCCTTGAAGAGATTTAGATTGTAGTGGTCAGGAAAAACAGACGACGGTAATGAGTTCCACTCCTTAGCGGTTCGCATAATGTAGCTAGAAGCAAAACGCTTAGTGCGAATAGGTGGTATGCTAACCAGATATGGATGATACCCGGCCGTGCGTCTACTAGTCCTGTGGTGGAATGGTGATGGCGGTATAATATCAGCATGTTTTTTATTTAAGTTTACAATATGTTATTACTCTGTATAAAGAACTAGCGACCTATCCCAGCTTCGCATGGGTGGTCATAATTTTTTTGAACATTTTAGCATAAACTTAGACCGTGGGTTCGAGCCTCGCGTCTACTTATTTCATACATTTGCACGTCCTTCTCCTTGAGTGAGTGAAATCGCACCCCGTGCGTGACCCGTGGACCCGTTAACATTTTTAATTTCGTCATATCTTTTGAATGGAATGTCCGATTTGAAAAATTTAAGAAGTAATCTTTAGGTATTGAAACCGTCTTAATTATGAAATGATTTATTTGGATAAGGATTAATACCAAGGTACAAATAAAGAGCCTTTTCTAGCGGCAGCATTTCAATTATTTTTTTTATAATAAAAGAACACTTATTGTGACATAACTATAATAGTTAGACATATGCTGTCGCGACATTTTTTGTAGATGGTGACGTGTTCTACAAAATCGTAGTACATTATTTTGTTCTATCATCAATAGTTTTCGCAGCGCACGCGATGTAAGGTTTTCTTTTTCCACCTTGGGTAACATTATTAGAGTTTTAGTAAGGATCCCTGATTTTTTTGAAAATATAATATAGCCTATGTTACTCAGGGATAATGTAGCATTCTAATGGTGAAAGAATTTTTGAAATCGGACCAGTAGTTTTTGAGCCTATTCGTTACATACAAAACAACAAAACAACAAAAATACAAATCTTTCCTCTTTATAATATTAGTGTAGATAAAGAATAAAGAATGAAAAATCGCAACGAGGACTAACTAAAATTAGTTTAAATTAAATTTATTTGCGGAACCTTTATTACCATCGACAGTAACTCCATCACAGCTTTACCTACATTTTGGCGGCAAGCGGCAACATTAAAAAGTTTGTACAATTGTCTATGCTCAGTCACAGAATAAATAATAGTGCTCGGTTCCGAGATAATACAATAAGTTACTTACAATGGCACACAAAGCGTAGAAGAGTGGGTTGACCACAGTCAGACGTAAGGCGACCGAATAGATTGAATAAAAAAAATTAAAAAATAACAGCCCTCACAGCTCATTTGGTAGTAGCTCTTTTTTTTTACAACTAGCTGATGGAACAAGCAGATGGCCCAGCTGATGTTACGTGGTAACCATCACCTATAACAAAGCATTTCCTCGATCACGCGCGATAGGAACGTGCCCTACGATGCACTGCCCTGCGTCCAACTTGAGGCATACAGATGTTAAGCCTCATGTGCCTGTAATTACACCGGCTACCACACTCTTCAAACCGAAACACAGCGTTGTTGCTTGGCGGCAGAAAAAGGCGTGGTGGTAGTACTTCGACTTTCGCGGACGAGCCCTTCACAAAGAGCTCTACTACAAAACTTTGCCTTCTGTGCTGTAGGGCGTGGGTTCGATAAATCTCCACATAGAACCAACATTTTCTGTGTGTGATTGACTTTGATGTTTAACATCATCATTTCTAAAGAACTAGTCACACGAAACGAATAAGATCATCATTTCAGCTATTGGACGTCAACTGCAGGACTAATAAATATATTAATATACTTTTTTGTAAAAACATAATATATAATAAATAATAACACAGTGTTACATATAATGTTCTTATTATAAATTAAATCAGACAGATAACAACATCTACGTTCATTACCTACACAAATGTTTGTTCTTTAAGGGGATCGAACACACAACCCACAGCGCAGAAGGCAGAGCTACTACCAACTGAGCTGTGAGCAGTGGCGTAGCTATCGTAGGGCCAAGTGGTGCAGTGCAGCAGGGCCCCGTAGCTCAGGGGGCCCTAACCTAAGCTTTGAAAAGAGAGGGTCAGCCAGCTCCCGAAACTAGAAGACCTTGAGCCTGCTCACAAAATTCATTCTCTATGCCCGATCCTTTCTCTATGCACCACGGCCCTTGTCCACCTAGCTACTGGTTGTGAAGGCTGTCAAAGCTCAATAAATGGCTCGTTTCCGGTTATTGTACGACATGATAATGTACAGCACGATAATGTACAGCATGATATTTGGAATCCACTTTGGTACCTTTTTGGATTCGTTTTATCTTGGTGAACATTATCGGGGTGTGCATTATCTGGATGTGCAATATCGTCACGTGTCAATAATGTACACCCAGATAATGTACAGCATGATAATTGGAAGCCACTTTGGTACCGTAAAAAATAATTTCTGGGTAATTTATATGTTTCAACATAACCTAACCAATCCGACTCAACGGTACTAAAGTGGCTTCCAATTATCATGCTGTACATTATCTGGGTGTACATTATTGACACGTGACGATATTGCACAGCATGTTATTGTACGGGATGATAATGTACACCCAATAATTCAAACCAGTGGACACGGATTATCTGGGTGTGCATTAACGTGCTGTGCAATATCATGCTGTACATTATTTGGCCGTACATTATCGCCTCCCAATGGCTCGATGTTACGAACCGGTGTAAATGCAGTTCAGCAAAGCAAGACGTTGCATAGGACGCCGACAAAGTGTCGACAGAGCATTCACTATTGTATTATTTGTAAAATCATTGGGAACGTAGGTATGTGGGTTCCTATACCTACTCACTTCATAACTCTCCAAGTTATTGTGTGAAGAACAAAAGTAAAGATATATTTAGAGCTGATTTCACCATGCTCTGTTAGATTAACAAAGGATTAAAGGGCCGTTAAGGGCCTGTTTCACCATGCTCTGTTAGTTACTAATCAAGGATTAAGATACCGTTAAATCTAACCTTAGCTGTCAAACGCGTACATTTTGACATATTTAACGGCCCTTTAATCCTTTGTTAATCTAACAGAGCATGGTGAAACCAGCCCTTAATATGTCAAAATGTTCGCGTTTGATAGGTATCTAAGGTAAGATTTAACGGCCTGTTAATCTTTGATTAGTAACTAACAGAGCATGGAGAAATCAGCTCTTATGGTTACAAGTCTTCTCTTGTCGTGCCACTAGTTTATTTCGAAACAGTGTGGTGAAAGGATTTTAGGTGCGCCTTATGAAGCTCCTTTTGAGCACTTGACACAAGTTATAGAACTACATCTACATATGTAATATTAAAAAGCGAGACTCATGCAAGGAACACTTTTCGAACCTTAAAAGTCTAACCGTAGCCTCATTATACAAGGTGTTCCATAAGTTGTGTATATAAACTTCAGGGGGCTAAAGTACCCATCAATATGAACAACTTTTTCTAAGGAACCAACACTGTGAACGCGAAAAAAAAAAACAGCTGTTTCATACATTTTAGCCTGGTAGGTATTGAACTTTTGTATGAAACAGCTGTTTTTTTTTCGCGTTCACAGTGTTGGTTCCTTAGAAAAAGTTGTTCATATTGATGGGTAATTTAGCCCCCTGAAGTTTATATACACAACTTATGGAACACCTTGTATATCAGAGAAGTCGCTGTTTTTATTAAAACTTATCCTGAGCTGCTTGAATGGTTTGCAGTTGGAAGCCGGCAGGAGGGTAAAATGCGCAATGTATCATGTAAGACAGATTTGCTTCGTAAAAGCGTATTCTGTATGGCATCTAGCATATTTAATAAAATTCCCCTTTCACTTCGACTCCTGCCAAAAGATGTTTTTAAAAGAGAGTTGAATGATATTTTGGTTAGGAAAGCATATTACACATTATGTGACTTTTTAGGTGACAGTGACATTCATTTTGTCCTACCCACATGACATTGTAGTTAATTGATTTCGCTAATTTAGATATTGTTATAATTTTATTCTTATCTTATTTTTTTTAATTATTATTGTGATTGACATGATTTAAATTCCTCTATAAATTTATGTTTTGTATGCTAAGAAGCAGGATCTGGAGATTCTAAACCACACCCACCTACCATCTTATTATTTTATTGTAACCTGGATTCACAAACAATAAATGATTTATGATTTATGATTTAAAAACTTTTTAAGTTCTACGACATGCCGGTTTCCTCACGATGTTTTCCTTTACCGTTTGAGAGTACTGTACCCCAAGTATGAGTTTTGCTTACCATATCTATCGCGTCTACATACAAAACCCGCAATGAACACGGAAAAAAAAACGTAAAATGCTCTGTTCAGGTTACAACTGCTAATGTACATCTCACTCGCACATTTCAAAATTATGATAGATATAAATTACAGATGAGTTATGAAAAAAGCAGATAACCAGTCAAAGTCTTCAATAAAATCCCAAGGATCACTTTGAAACGTCTTAAAGCTAGGGGACTCTATGTGCCAGTTCCACGCGACCAAAGCCTAGAAGAACAGCCAACAAACTTACGGCTTAGTTCCTACCGTTCATTTGTATGATCCATATGTTTCATACATAAATAAGGTACCTACAAACCAATAAAAAAAAGCCTTAGGTACAAAAGTCCAGCTAAAACTTCAATTTGATTCACACAAAAGGTATGTTTGGTGTAAGATTTTTTTTTTACAACTTAATAATGGAACAAGCAGATGGCCCACCCAATGTTTAGTGGTCAAAATCAAAATCAAAACGGTCGTTATTCAGTACAATCACAAGGATCACTTTGAAACGTCTTAAATACGGTGAATCTATCGCCAGTTCCTCGCGACCAAAGCCTAGAAGAACAGGCAAGAAACTTACGGCTTGGTTACGGTTTAACTTGGTACCTAGCGTTTTTTGTATGATCCTTTTTACAATTTTGTTATGGTACCTACTTAATTGTTTAGTGTTTTTAATGAGTTGGAGCTAAGTTCAGTCCCAAGCTTTTTTTGTCATCTATATAATCAGATATTTTATAGTAAGCTTTTGTTTAAAGTTTTTTTTATTATGTTTTTGGTAACCATCACCTATAACAATAAGCATTGCGTCACAAGTCACGAACGATAGAAACGTCCCCTGTCCAACGTTGATGCACTGCCCTGCGTCCATCAACTTGAGGGATACAGATGTAAAGCCTTATGTACCTGTAATTACACCGGCAACCACACCCTTCAAGCCGAAACACAGCGTTTGGCGGCAGAAAAAGGCGTGGCGGTAGTACTTCCCCGGACGAGCCACACACAAAGAGCTCTACTACTCTGAAAAGCTTCATAAAGTAAGGGTTACACTTAATTATGCATATTTTTGCATATGCATTGCATACGCAATTTCAAGAGTAGTAGAGTTCGTAGTGAAGGGCTCGTCCGGGGAAGTACTACCGCCACGCCTTTTTCTGCCGCCAAGCAGCAACGCTGTGTTTCGGTTTGAAGAGTGTGGTTGCCGGTGTAATTACAGGCACATGGATGAGATACCAAAACGCGGTTAAGTATTCGTTTGCTCCAAAGATTGTCGGATGTTCCATGTAACTTTTTTTAATAATGTGTAGGCTAGGTACCTTACCTACCGATTTAATTGTCTTAGTAGTTTTACGGAACTAAATTTTAATCGTTCCTCGTTAGGCGTAATAACTACACCATTTTTGATGCGATTAAGTTGAATTTATAGGGTATTTTTATGGAAATTGCGGACGAAGCGAGAAATTCTTCACTTTTTGATACGGTCTAATGAACTATTCAATATCAAATCGATAAAAGTATTTATTTCAATAAAATCACAAGGATCACTTTGAACCCGTCGCGTCGGATTGGAGCTTGTTTAGTCAGCTGCACTAATTAAGTAAACATGACTTTGATTTTATAGTACCTACTAGCTGATGGAACAAGTAGATGGCCCACCTATAGCTATCGTAGGGCCATGTGGTGCAGTGCACCAGGGCCCCGGAGCTCAGGGGGCCCTCTAACCTAAGCTTTGAAAAGAGAGGGTCAGCCAGCTCCTGAAGCTAGAAACCTTGAGCCTTTTTTTTATGTTTCATTCCACACCGCACTATCTCGCGCCAAATTAAGTCGAAGCTTGTACCACTTGTACTATTGGAACCAGACAGCTGATAATAATACTTTTTTAGGTAGGTTCTTTTTAGGGTTCCGTACCCAAAGTGTAACAAGACCCTTTTACTAAGACTCCGCTGTCCGTCCGTCCGTCTGTCTGTTTGTCTGTCTGTTCGTCTGCAACCAGGCTGTATCTCATGAACCGTGATAGTTAGACAGTGCGAATCTATGTATAAATATGAATGAAAAATAAATATGAATGAAAAACTTTAAAATTTCAAAAATCTGATATCAAAAGTTGTTCGCCATTACCTGTAGAATACCCTACTTCCGGGGTTATAGGGGTATTATGTTACACTTTGTATAACACCCAGACAGAGAACAAACATCTAAGTATACCTATAACCTGATTGTAGATACCTACATATTTGACAGAGTCACTTGTCGGGGTCACCATAGACCCATATTTTACTGAGGAACACAGTAATATTTCGTTATAGATCATGTGGAGACGCACTGTAGATACGGGGTGCCCCAAAAGTGGATATGACTGACCATTAACTATTCGCTTGCCACACACCACGTGTGTGGTATGTGGCACATGGTATAAACATAACATGTGTAAAATCACTTATGGAGCTGCTGTCAAAGTACTTCTTTTTTTTAAGATACCAATCTGTTTAGATTTTTTTTTTCTCAGATACGTTATGTCAAAAATATATAAGATTACAAATATATAAGGTACCTTTTCTTGAGGCGCACAGATGTTAAGCCTCATGTGCCTGTAATTACACCGGCAACCACACTCTTCAAACCGAAACACAGCGTTGCTGCTTGGCGGCAGAAATAGGCGTGGTGGTAGTACTTCCCCGGACGAGCCACACACAAAGAGCTCTACTACTCTTCTTATCTTCTCAGATATCTTAGTACCAAGAACAAGTCCAGTCTCTCTCTCTTGTCGTGTCACTGGTTTCTTTCGAAACAGTGTGGTGAAAGGATTTTAAGTGCACCTCAAGAGGCTCCTTTCGAACACTTGACACATGGTCTCGAACTTTTTAGGTTCTACGACATGCCGATTTCCTCACGATGTTTTCCTTCACCGTTCGAGAGTACTGGCAAAGAAGAAGCAATAAGTACAAAATGGGTAAAATATCAAGATAATAAATTTTTCATTGTTAACTAATGAAGCAGAAGTTCGCAGCCAAGGCCTGCAAAGACCTGAAAAGAAGTCATCCTGTATATCAGCTCGTATTACATTTATAACCGAGGCAGGCTATCCATCATGCGTCACGTACCTACCTGCAGAATAACGACCAACGGACAAACAGACAATACATTATAATGTGCATTGCTCAGGACGTTAGATACATCTATTTAGACGAAACAATTTCTCGCTCGCAAATTTCAAAATTTTGAAAGATAAAGATAACACTAAACTTATTTAAGAAAATTCGCAATTAACTAATTTGTTGTTGGATATATTTTTTTTATAACAGAGTCATTAACTAGTTTACTAATATTAGAGTTACTAATATTATAAACGAGAGAGTTTGTAAGTTTGGATGGATGGGTGGATGTTTGTTACTCTTTCACGTAAAAACTACTGAATGGATTTTAATGAAAGTTTACAATAATATAGCTTATACATCAGAATAACACATAGGCTACAATTTATAAAGATATTGTGTGAATTGTCCAAAATATGACGATAAGTATCAAGTAAGTAGGAAAGAATCTACCATCTGCGAGCTATTCTGGCGTGCGCTGCCAAAACTGCTAGAGTTACACATATGTACTACGCCACGCTAATATAAGCTATTCGAAATACAAATCCTGCGCAAACGAAGTCGCGGGCACCAGCTAGTCAAAAATATATGTATAAGATTTTGAAGGTACCTACATAGGTATGGCAATACATATCTTTTAGGAAAGCTCTTTGTGAAGGGTTCGTCCGGGGAAGTACTACCACCACGCCTTTTTCTGCCGCCAAGCAGCGTTTTTGTGTTTCGGTTTGAAGAGTGTGGTTGCCGGTATAATTACAGGCACATGAGGCTTAACATCTGTATGCCTCAAGTTGATGGACGCAGGGCAGTGCATCGTAGGGCACGTTCCTATCGTGCGTGACTAACGAGGCAATGCTTTGTTATAGGTGATGGTAACCACTTAACATCAGGTGGGTCATCTGCTTGTTCCGTCAGCTAGTAGTACAAAAAAAAATAAAAAAAATGTGCGAACAAAAAGTGTCTTATAGTTTTAAACGCGTTTAAAAGTGTTTTAAGGTGGAATAAATCTATATATTAAGCTCGTGTTACATTAATTATAACTAGAGATCGGATAATCGAATGTATATTTACCTAAAGTTAATTTTTGGTTAACATATTATGGAAGTGGCTTCTTAGCCTGGCTTCGCAGCCTTACTTTATAAATTTGATTATGTTTACCTTTTTCTGTATGCCTACGCCTCACTAAACTTCAATAATATATTATATTATTACATTGTAAAAGGATCATACAAAAGAACGGTAGGAACCAAGCCGTAAGTTTGTTGCCTGTTCTTCTAGGCTTTGGTCGCGTGGAACTGGCACCTAGAGTCACCTAGCTTTAAGACGTTTCAAAGTGATCCTTGTGATTTTATTGAATAAATACATTTTGACTTTGACTTTGACTTTACTTCGCAAAAAAACTGCATCCCTGATTCGCAGAATCCGGGACAGCCAAAACAGCATCCTGAAAACTATATCTGACAGGTTTGACTCGCCTATATGGAAATGTTTTGTGCAGCGAGTAATAGGGCCCACCAAGGGTTGACCATCCTTGGTGGGTTTATCACTGGTCAAATTTTTGTAAATTTTTAATCATTGTGTTTAGCGTAAGTTAGTCTTAGTTATGGATAATTTATGGTCTGAAATAAAAACTTTTTATTTATTTTATTTTATTTAGGATACTTTTTTAAAAAATAAAATCCCGAGGTTGCATAAATAATCGGATGCAAATAACAGGGTGCCACGTTACATGTGTGTAACGTGCTTTCCATAGTAGCCAACATCTCAACTTTAGGTAAATATGCATCCGAATATCCGATCTCTAATTATAACCGAGGTGGGTAATCCATATTTATTATTATTTTTCTTGCTCGCTCATATCTATAAAAAATCGCAAACAACCAAATTTTGGAGAATAACACTAAATTTTTTTATCAAAGAATTTGATCCAACTAAGTTTTCCTACATAACAGTCTTAATAACTACATTCAGTGATTTTATATCTTCGGCCATATTAAAAAAAAAACTAGTTGGGCTTACCAAATTTCACGTAAATCGGAATGACGGGAGCCTTTGCTCACTTTTTTTTTATTTCTATACAACTAGCTGATGGAACAAGCACATGGCCAAGCCCACCTGATGTTAATTGGTAACCATCACTTAAAACAAAGCATTGCCTCGTAAGTCACGCGCGATAGGAACGTGCCCTGCCATGCACTGCCCTGCGTCCATCAACTTGAGGCATACAGATGAGACCTCATGTGCCTGTAACTACACCGGCAACCACACTCTTCAAACCGAAACACAGCGTTGCTGCTTGGCGGTAGAAAAAGGCGTGGTGGTAGTACTTCCCCGGAAGAGCCCTTCACAAAGAGCTCTACTACTCGCTTTGCTCGCTCGAGGCCAGAAAATCTTCGTCATTCTTGTCTGAAAAGATCTTCATCGAACAAATAAAAGAACTTTGTCTAAAGAACTTATTGGGATATTGTTTTGTTCAATGAAAATTAATAAAGTAAGCCTAATTTTGGAATGATTTGAACACAAAGCCTGGGCCGTGTGAATATGAGGGTTTAAAGCTGGCTATGCATTGCGCGACCAGTGCGGGGAAATTACATGACTTTGTTGCCAACTTTCAATCGGTTTCTGTTTGAAATAGGCAATGATGTCGTGCCTTATTGGTAAGGCACTGCGTCTATGAGATAGAGGCGCTAAGTCGTCTACAAAAGAACGGTAGGAACATAGTTATCCAAAAATGTTTTCCTAAACCTACTAAAAAGTTTGTTTTAGTAGAGGATATTTTTTTAACTTTACCTTAAAGAGGTACGACAGTTATCATCGCCTTAAACGTTAGGCCTTAACCAAAAACGTAAAGTTGGTTAACTAAATCTAAATGCTAACCTTGCTGCCTTGCTTCTGGCACTCAAAGCAAATATAGTCTGTTACTAACAAAACGATCGTGTTCTAGATATTCTTTAGGCCTAGGCAATTGCCTTTTGCTGCCGCCAAGCAGCGTTGCTGTAAGTATCTCGGTTTGAAGAGTGTGGTTGTCGGTGTAATTACAGGCACATGAGGCTTAACATCTGTATGCCTCAAGTTGATGGGCGCAGGGCAGTGCATCGTAGGGCACGTCCCTATCGTGCGTGACTTACGAGGCAGTGCTTTGTTATAGGTGATGGTTACCACTTAACATCAGGTGGGCCATCTGCTTGTTCCGTCAGCTAATTGTATAAAAAAAAAAAAAAACTCTGTATAAAGAACCGTAGATATTTATTGGGATATTGTTTTGTTCAATGAAAATTAATAAAGTAAGCCTAATTTTGGAATGATTTGAACACAAAGCCTGGGCCGTGTGAATATGAGGGTTTAAAGCTGGCTATGCATTGCGCGACCAGTGGGGAAATTACATGACTTTGTTGCCAATCACTTTCAAACGGTTTCTGTTTGAAACAGGCAATGATGTCGTGCCTTATTGGTATGGCACTGCGTCTATGAGATAGAGGTGCTAAGTCTCCTACAAAAGAACGGTAGGAACCAAGCCGTAAGTTTGTTGTTCTACTAAGCAAAGTCGTCCAAAAAAGTTTTCCTACTAAAAAGTTTGCTTTAGTAGAGGATATTTTTTTTAGCTTTACCTTAAAGAGATACATTAGCAGTTCATCATTGACAGCCTTCACAGCTCAGTTGGTAGTAGCTCTGCCTTCTGCGCCGTGGGTTCGATCCCCACCGAGAACAAACATTTGTGTGATGAACACAGATGTTTGAACATAGATGTTTGTTCTTTGTCTGGGTGTTATTATATATTATACTAGCGACCCGCCCCGCACGGCCGCCCGGCTTCGCACGGTTATAAACCTTCCTCTTGAATCACTCTTTCTATAAAAAAAACCGCATCAAAATCCGTTGCGTAGTTTTAAAGATTTAAGCATACATATAGGGCCAGAGAAAGCGACTTTGTTTTATGCTATGTAGTGAAGTATGTATTAACAAAAAAAAAATATGTATTATATCAGCTATTTGGTTCCCATATTACAAGCTTTGGCTTAGTTTGGGGCTAGATAGTGCTGTGTGGAAAGTCCACCAATATTTATCATCGCGTTAAACGCTAGGCCTTAACCAAAAACTAAAAGTTGGATAACTAAATCTAAATGCTAACCTTGCTTCTGGCACTCAATGCAAATATAGTCTGTTACTAACAAAACGATCGTGTTCTAGATATTCTTTAGGCCTAGGCAATTGCCTTTTGCTGCCGCCAAGCAGCGTTGCTGTATCTCGGTTTGAAGAGTGTGGTTGCCGGTGTAATTACAGGCACATGAGGCTTAACATCTGTATGCCTCAAGTTGATGGGCGCAGGGCAGTGCATCGTGGGGCACGTTCCTATCGTGCGTGACTTACGAGGTAATGCTTTGTTATAGGTGATGGTTACCACTTAACAACAGATACAGATACAGATACAGATACTAGGCTTAGAATAATAGGCTTTTTTTATTAAAAGCTTTTTTAATTTATTTTTGAAGACACCATCATCATCATCATCTATCTGCTTATTCCATCAGCTAGTTGTATAAGTAAAAAAAAAATTGGCTGCGTTTAAAAGTAGAGCGATTTGGCCCTAAATCGCGTCTTGAATAGCCTCTCCACATAACCTATCAATAATCGCAATACAAAAGAATCGTTACAAAGCACAAAGTGTTAAAAGATGGACGGCATTATGCGGTTGAATGAGGCGACTGATTGCGTGTTTTGATCGCTGGACGGCGGTATGCAAGGTGTAGTATAAGTATCCTTAGTTTTTTTATTAAACAATTTTTTTTAATGTAATATATATCAGTCTTCTGGTGTCTGTAATCTGTATCAAAGTCAAAAGGCATTTATTCAATAAAATCACAAGGATCACTTAGAAAAGTCTTAAAGCTAGGTGACTCTAGGTGCCACGCGACCAAAGCCTAGAAGAGCAGGCAATACTTACGGCTTGGTTCCTACCGCTCTTTTGTAAGATTCTTGTTACAAACTATTTATTTTTTATACAACTAGCTGATGGAACAAGCAGATGGCCCACCTGATGTTAAGTGGTAACCATCACAAAGCATTACCTTGTTAGTCACGCACGATAGGAATGTGCCCTACGATGCACTGCCCTGCGTCCATCAACTTGAGGCATACAGATGTTAAGCCTCATGTGCCTGTAATTACACCGGCAACCACACTCTTCAAACCGAAACACAGCGTACACAAAAAAACTATCCGAAGGGGATAAAGAAAGGGGTTAAAATAATAAGCACACTTTTTCACCTTCTTGCGTCTAAAACTAAAACTAGAGGTAAGAACTAATGCTAAAGAGCATTTTCTTCCAGTTAATCTTTGTGTAGTTTAAAAAAGCAAAAGGGTAGTGTACAAATATGGATGGGAGCTATTTATAGAGGGGATAGTGCTGTGGAATATCCACCAGTAGGTGTCCTACGTATCATTCACATTCATCATTATCAGATGACCACAGATACCGTACAAACAAACCTCATAGCCAGAATCATACTTTCTGCGGCCACAACCACAATTATTTTCATGAAATCGTTTACGAATCGCCGATAAGCGGTCTGCGGCTGGGAATCACCTCGTTTCGTTTACTATCTATGTTTTATTTATTGGTGTATCAATTTGGCTTTTTGGAATATATTATGTATTAAAAAAGCCGGCCAAGTGCGAGTCGGACTCGCGCACGAAGGGTTCCGTACCATTATCGATAAAAACAGCAAAAAAATCACGTATGTTGTATGAGAACCCCGTTAAATATTTATTTTATTCTGTTTTTTGTATTTGATGTTATAGCGGCAACAGAAATACAAAATCTGTGAAAATTTCAACGATTTCAACTGTCTAACTGTCACGGTTCATGAAATACAGCCGGTGACAGACGGACATACAGACAGACGGACAGCGGAGTCGTTGTAATAGGGTCCCGTTTTACCCTAAAAAGTAGGTTTAGTAGGTAAAAAAGTAGGTATTTAAATAAAGTAGGTACCTATACCTACCTATATAAAAAAAAGACATTATTTCAGACTATTAGCGCTTATAACCAAGGATTTTTTTACTTCTTCTTGCCA
This sequence comes from Chloroclysta siterata, assembly GCA_932294275.1. Lineage (NCBI taxonomy): Eukaryota > Metazoa > Arthropoda > Insecta > Lepidoptera > Geometridae > Chloroclysta > Chloroclysta siterata. The sequence goes on along the minus strand of OW028596.1, from coordinate 18,864,842 downwards.
TGTCACTAGTTCTTTAGAAATAGTGTGGTGAAAGGATTGTAATCCTACTTTGTAGACCTATCTAGCACTTGACACATGTTTAAAATTTTTTTTAGGTTCTACTACATGCCGGTTTCCTCACGATGTTTTCCTTCACCGTTTGAGAGAACTGGCACCGGAGCACATATATTTTTAAACTTAGTTACAATTATTACAAATCTAAATATGAATTAGAGCTTGTAGCATAAAGCCGTCCAAATCACAATCGTACAGTCAACAAAACAAGGTGTAAATGGTGTAATATCCGTTACTTCGTTTTAGTCTGTTCAAAGCGGTTGCCGTCAGTTTGAGGGCCGTTAAATTCATAACCAAGAACATAATCTACAATAACATAGGAAAGATTTGTATTTTTGTATGTAACGAATAGGCTCAAAAACTACTCGTAAAAAAAAAGTTCAAAAAAAGATAAGGAACGATTGTAAAATGCCTAAAAAAACTATATCTAGGCGCCAGATAAACGCAACTAAGTCTAATCACTAGTCGAGTCTAAAGTCAAGACTTTTAGAATTTTTAGAATAGAATAAGTTTATTAAACTAAACAATAAACTTTTAACAAATGTAACTTAAAAAGTAAGTAGGTACACTTTTGTCATACGATTAGTTCTCTCGTAATATAGAGCATACGGAACTTTATGTTCTACTACTAATTTTCATCATACTTGCAACATAAAGTTCCGTATCGGTATCTCTATCGCGTCTTCATACAAAACCCGCAATGAACACGGAACAAGAACGAAAAACGAAAAACCAAATTTGGTAAACACAACTCATACCTACTTGGGGTACAGATAGGTAAGATGTCAGCAAAATAATAACAATGTCAAATAAAAACATTGGTGCATTGTCAATGCACCTTGGTACGTGAGAAACGATGATCTACACCGGGACCTCCATATTGAATTCGTTGATAAATTAATTAAAAAATACGCAGAAGCTCACGAAAAAAGACTTCTTCACCACGTGAACGTCGAGGCCATCCAGCTCCTCGACAACACAGACAAAGTGAGAAGACTCAAAAGAACCAAACCTTTTGAGTTAGTGCAGTGATAAACCTAATATTGTGTAGTGATAGTGCTACTTAAAATGAACACAATAACAAAGTGTAGCCTTAAATAGAGACTGTAAGAAAAGTGCCAATGGACACATTCTTAGTAATATTATTTCTATAAAATTAAGTCAAAGCAAAATTACTCAATAGCCTACTTGGCTAGATTGTAATGATATTAGGGTCTCGCATATCAAGCGCTACACTAATTTAGTAAAAAAAAAAAAAAAAAAAAACAATTGAATTATGTACAGTCAAGACGTCATTTGACGGTGCCCGTATTTATAGAACTTTTATAGTGTACATCCCACATGGGGCCTGTTTTACTCACATTCTTTTGTGTAACAACTTTCTTTCTTATCTCTTCACGATTTGGGTATCTTTTGTCTCAGTTTAATGATTATTGTGGGTTCACTGCTAGCTTTTACCCGTGTCTTTACTCGTGTTCTATAAGTATCTACCTTGATAAATAGATAGATAGATTATACCAACTTTATTAAGACGAACACAAGAGCTAATGTACCTCTCGCGCGCACGTTTCGACATATTGAAAGATATTAAAATCATTGAACTCATTTTTGAAAAATCGAAATTTTTAAAAATTTCGATTTGATCGATACAAGTTTTCCTATACATAAGTAAACTAAAGCAAACTTTTGAGTAGGAAAACTTGTTTGGATCAAAAATAATATTTATTGGATCATTAATCTACACTAATCTACACTAATATTATAAAGAGGAAAGATTTGTATTTTTGTTGTTTTGTTGTTTTGTTGTTTTGTATGTAACGAATAGGCTCAAAAACTACTGGTCCGATTTCAAAAAATTCTTTCACCATTAGAATGCTACATTATCCCTCAGTAACATAGGCTATATAATATTTTCAAAAAAGTTAGGGATCCTTAGTAAGCTCCAATAATGTAACCCAAGGCCCCAAGGTGGAAAAAATAATCCTTACATCGCGTGCGCTGCGAAAACTATTGATGATAGAACAAAATAATGTATTACGACTTTGCAGAACACATCATCATCTATAAAAAATGTCGCGACAGCATATGTCTAACTATTATAGTTATGTCACAATAAGTGTTCTTTTATTATAAAAATTAAATTGAAATGCCGCCGCTTGAAAAGGGTTTTTATTTGTACCTTGGTATTAATCCTTATCCAAATAAATCAATTCATAATTAAGACAGTTTCAATACCTATAGATTACTTCTTGAATTTTTCAAATCGGACATTCCATTCAAAAGATATGACGAAATTAAAAATGTTAACGGGTCCGCGGGTCACGCATGGGGTGCGATTTCACTCACTCAGGGAGAAGGGCGTTCAAATGTATGAAATTAAGTAGACGCGAGGCTCGAACGAGGTATAATATTGTGTGATTGCACACAACTTGGTTGATTGCGATTTTTCGTGATTTTAAATCTTACAAAATGTGGAAATTTGCTAGCTAGAATTTCACGGTTGTCAGCCCCTTAATTGCATAGACTCTAGTACCCACAAGTAGGTACCTACTTGCCACCCAAACAAGTTGTCCAATTGGATAGGTCTATAACCGTGAAATATGGCGCGCATTAACATAATTTATGTTTTTCTTTAGACTTGTAAATGGGGTCTTAATCTTAAGTTAAAAAGTAATGTAGGTGTCAGTGGACCTATTAGTAAGGTGCGACTATTTTTACTTAAATACCGATCTTTTTAACACATTTGTAGGTTTCGAAACGGGTTTCATACAAAAGAACGATAGGAATCAAGCCATAACTTTCTATAGGCTTTGGTCGCGTAGGACTAGGGCTGCCATCCGTCCGGGTTTCCCCGGATTTGTCCTAGTTTAGATAGCGTCCGGGGGGCGTCCGGGGGGGGGGGGGGTTCCAGCTTTAAGTGTCCGGGACACTTAGAGCTGATTTCACCATGCTCTGTTAGATTAACAAAGGATTAAAGGGCCGTTAAATATGTCAAAATGTAATATTGTCCGGGGAAAAAACCCAATTTCGCCCTAATGTCCGGGGATTTTGAAGTTTTAGTCAGGCGTCAGCAATCGAGTTGATGGCAGCCCTACGTAAAACCTAGTTTTAAGACGTTTCAAAGTGATCCTTGAGATTTTTTGAATAAATATATTTGACTTTTTTTTGCAGAGGGCTCTACTAACTAAAATAGCAGATAGATAATACCCCGTTTACACTCAGCTCATGTCCGTGGAAATGTGCAGAGACATGAGCAGGGACTTGGGCAATGCGAGAATGTAAACAGGCCACTTCCATGTCCACTCGCGTTGCCGCTCGCGTTGCCCGTGTTGTGAACACACATTGCCGGCGACGCTGCCGCAGACATATGGACGGCAACATTTCCGTCCACGCGAATGGCAGCGCGAATGTCTAAATGTAAACGCAGTATAAGATTTTTCATGGGAATGTGACAGTGTCAAATATGTATTTATATTTAACTAGATCGGCTTCCGATCGTAACATTATTATTTATTTAAATTTTTAATATTACTTGCTGATATTAGAACAAGCAGATGGCCCAACTAATTGGTGTAACCATCACCTATAACAAAGCATTGCCTCGCAAGTCACCCACGATAAGAACGTGCATTACAATACACTGCCAGGCGTCCACCAACTTGAGGCATGCCTGGTAAATCCCACACACTCAAACCGAAACACAGCAACGCTGCTTGGCGGCAGTAATAGGCATGGTGGTACTCAGAGGCGTAGCTAGGTAACCGATGGCGCTGGTGCAAAACTGGGTGGCCCTGACTGATTAACTGTTTAGGGTTTTATCAAATCAAAAGATATAATTATTGTGTCCACAAGTGTCGAACAGATGTCGAAACTTGGGTATTCCTCTGTATTCTTTCAATGTGTTGCCATGAGTCGTGTTGCAACCTATTTTATTTACATTCCGAAAATGGGAAACATTTTAGCTAGTTCAATACGAGGTTCGCAGGTCTGCTGGTCAGGGTCCGAGGGCCCTCTGAGCTCGTGGGCCCTGGTGCACGGCACTGTCTAGCGACTAGTAGCTACGCCACTGGTGGTAGTACCTACTTCCCGGACGAGCCACACACAAAGAGGACGAACCACACACTCTAGGTACCACTAAAATGTGCTTAGGTTTGATCCTAGATATAATTAACCACGAGTGCTAAATTCAATAAGAACCAACTTCATTAGCCTAATGCAACTCTTTGAAGTCCAGTGTTGCCAGCAAAAAGGATAAAAACTAAAAACAAAACTCGCATCTGGCAATTTTGTAAAAGCCGCCACGCCCTCTTCCGATGGACACGTCTAGTTTTATAAATGATCTAAAAGGAACAAGACATGGCATTGATTTATGCCTAGACTAGTTGCGCCAACGATTTTAACACGCGAGGTGTTGGTAGTCTTCTTCTTCTTGCGTGTCAATTTTTTTTTATACAACTAGCTGGATGGAACTAGCAGATGGCCCACCTGATGTAACCATCACCTATAACAAAGCATTGCCTCGTAAGTCTCGCACGATAGGAACGTGCCCTACGATGCACTGTCCTGCGTCCATCAACTTGAGGCATACGGATTTTAAATCTCATGTGCCTGTAATTACACCGGCAACCACACTCTTCAAACCGAAACACAACAACAACTAAATAAAATAAATTTCGAGTAGTAGATCCATCTTCACTCAATCAGCAGTCACATTGACTCTGTTGGGTCGCGATAGCCTCATTTGCACATGCTTGCTTTGCAATTTGAGTCAAATTGAGTCAATTTGAGCCCAATTTGAGTCCGGAGTCGATTTAAGGCAATTACTTCACGGGGCAAGATAGACATGCCATATCAGACTATCTTGCCCTGTGAAGTAATTGTTATTTACGCGGTAAAAGACTAGGTACTTTGTAGATGGAAGGATGATATAAAACATACTGCAGGGAACACATGGACGAGGATAGCGAGAGATAGGGAAGAGTGGAAGAGCTTGGAGGAGGCCTTTGCAAAAAAAGGGCAAACAGATAATGTCGATGTCGTAGTGTCAAATATAAGTCTTATGATGTATTTAAGAGTAGTAGAGCTCTTTGTGTGTGGCTCGTCAGGGGAAGTACTACCACCACGCCTTTTTCTGCCGCCAAACAGCAACTCTGTGTTTCGGTTTGAAGAGTGTGGTTGCCGGTGTAATTACAGGCACATGAGGCTTAACATCTGTAAGCCTCAAGTTGATGGACGCAGGGCAGTGCATCGTAGGGCACGTTCCTATAGTACGTGACTTGCGAGGCAATGCTTTGTTATAGGTGATGGTTACCACTTAACATCTGGTGGGCCATCTGTTTGTTCCTTCATCAAGTTTTATAAAAAAAATGTATCTGTAATATAAATAAATAATTAAAAGATCTGAATGCATAAAATATTAAAAAATAATTAAAATATACTTTTTTAATTCATTATTAATATGAAATTAATTAAGTACATAAATAAATAAATTAAATTAAAATATTAAAGGCTTCAAATAAATAAATAATTAAATGCATAACTACCGTGCCTGGGAATCAGAGTCAAAGCTGTTTCTGGTTTTTCTGTTTAATAATAGACATAAAAAAAATTGTTTAATAAATAAATGCCGTCCCGGTCTAAAAACTGGCAACTCTACAATCAATCGGTGACGCCTCAAAATGGCAACATCCGGTCGCGCAAAGATGGCCGGGCGGGCACTTCCGGCACGTCATATCGTCGGAGGGTATATCAGTGTTTGCTTATGAGTTTTGTTTGGTTATACGGGTTTGATTTAATCTGATTGGACCAATACAGAATGTGATTAATTTTCATATTTTGATACTTTTTAAAAAATTGTTGGATAACATTGATTTGGATCTGAGAGATTAAGGGCCGGTTTAACCATGCTCTGTTAGTTACTAATCAAGGATTAACTGGCCGTTAAATCTAACCTTAGCTGTCAAACGCGTACATTTTGACATATTTAACGGCCCTTTAATCCTATGTTAATGTAACAGAGCATGGTGAAATCAGCTCTAAAGTAGTTCAAAATTATTTATTGATAACAGAATTGTTACAGGTAATTTATTATAGTTCTCTCTCTCTTGTCGTGTCACTAGTTTCTTTCGAAACAGTGTGGTGAAAGGATTTTAAGTACGCCTCAAGAGGCTCCTTTCGAGCACTTGACACATGTTATAGAACTTTTTAGGTTCTACGACATGCCGGTTTCCTCACGATGTTTTCCTTCACCATTTGAGAGTACTGGCATTGTGCACATACATTTTTGAACGGAAAAACTCATTAGTGCACGACCGGTTTCGAACCCACGACCTTAGGATCGGAAAGTGGGGCCACTACCACTAGACCATATAGTTAAACATAAGGTAGGTTAACATTGGCTAAATAACATTCATAACTACATACAAATTTCAAAAAACAATAAAATAAAATCAATAGACAATAAAATATAAAAAAAAAAAATTGGTGGACATTCCACACAGCACTATCTCGCCCCAAACTAAGCCAAAGCTTGTGATATGGGAACCAGATAGCTGATAAACTACTTACATACTTTTTTTTTGTAAATACATACTTATAATATAATATAACACCCAGACAGAGAACAAACATCTATGTTCATCACACAAATGCTTGTTCTCGGTGGGGATCGAACCCACGGCCTACGGCGCAGAAGGCAGAGCTACTACCAACTGAGCTGTCAATAAGGAGGATAGGAAGTAAAAATTTAGGATAGGATAGGATAAGAAGTAGGATGCAGGATAGGATATACAGGAGTATTGTAGGAAGATGCTGAACTTAGCATAACCAACATAGTCAATCTGATATCAAGTCTATTTGTAACCAATGAATAGTATGCGATTAATCAATCAAAATCTATGGATGTGACTCATGAAATGCGTTCTCAGAATTCAGGTACGATGGGGTAAAGATGACTGTTTAGGACAGACGGACTTATTTTTATATTTAATCATCTTTAGTAAGACGAGATACCTGGAGAGAGGTACCTGGTACCCTCGAGATGGGAAATGGAAAAAAGGCAGGCCGACCCGGAGATGGGATGACGAGTTTGTCCAATCAATGGGGAAAACCTGGACTCTTGTCCAGGTTTTCCCCATTGATTGGACAATTGTACTCAAAATAGAGAGGAGTGGAAGCGGTTGGAGGAGGCCTTTGCCATTGGGCACACAGATTGAAATAACTAAAGATATACTTAAAACCCTAGAATCTGATATGGGGCTTAAAATAAAAGTAAGACGAGATAAACAAATAATAAAATAAAAAGAGCTTTATTTTCCTATAGAGTAGTAGAACTCTTTGTGAAGGGCTCGTCAGGGGAAGTACTACCCACCATGCATTTTTCTGCCGCCAAGCAGCGTTGCTCTGTTTCGGTTTGACGAGTGTGGTTGCCGGTGCAATTACAGGCACATGAGGCTTAATATCTGTATGCCTCAAGTTGTTGGAGGAGTGCATCGTAGGGCGCGTTCCTATCGTGCGTGACTTACGAGGTAATGCTTTGTTATAGATGATGGCTACCCCTTATTATAAGGCGGGCCATCTGCTTGTTCCACCAGCTGAAAAAAAAAGGTACTGATATCTCGTGACGATCTTTACTTTTGACGGTTGTCAATCTCTGAATTGAGATTAGTGACTCGCTAAACACAATCAGTGATATTTGTGCAAGTGGCCCTTCTTCTTGTCGTGTCACAAGTTCTTTTGAAACAGTGTGGTGAAAGGATTTTTAGTGCGCCTGAAAGAGGCACCTTCCGAGCACAGTGGCCCTGTTTTACCCTACAGACCAATCCACAATGTTTGCACAGCGGGGCATCATAAACTAATATTATAAACTCATTAGGTATTTTTAGTTTTTTCAAACAGGAAATACCGACATTTCTTTTGGTACCGTATTGCATAATTGATCGAGTGAGCGAAGCGAACGAAGATCTTAGTTTCAACTTGGGCGATTTGGCATTTTATGTATGTATGTATGTATGTATGTATGTTTGTCTTGGCGATAACTTTAGAACCGTTGATCCGATCTGCATGAAATTTGATATGTCGATAGCTTGTACTTGAGAAATTTACTGGTAAGTATATGAGTAAAATCGGATGAAGGGTTTTTGAGATATGGGGTTTTTTAAGAGGGCAAAAATAAAAAAAGTTACATAAAAAAATCAAGTTACATGTCATATGAAAGGGCTTTGTTTGGACATTCCAAAACAATTTTTACTTTTTTTTTGGGACTCTCGGTTTTCGAGATAAAACTTAAAAAGTTAAATTAATATAACCAGCGATCCAAGAGCTCCCATCTCTAAGAGTTTCGTTGACATCAAGGTTTTTCTACTGGTCGGCCAGTTCCTTTGATTTTTCTTATTTTTTTTTCTTGAAATAAATTAAGGAGGTACTCAGTTCTCATAAAATGGTGACGACGACCAGGTCTGATGATGGAGCCAAGGTCTGTTCAAGGGAACTCTTCAATAAATAGGCCAATAGAGTTGAAACTTGGTAACCATACCAAGTTAGTAGGCGGTAGTCAGAAAAAAGTCCAAACATAATGTTTGAACTTGCCTCTGACTACCACCTACTCAAAGTTTTGATGCGTTCGTCGGGTCGCATCACGAGATCTCAGTTCGGGGCGAACTACTAGTATCTAAAGATGGTTTCAGAAAAAAATATTCACTCGGGCAGTTTTGTGGTCAAGGTTGTGGTACCTTATAAATAATAAAAAAAAATGGTGGACTTTCCACACAACGCTACTCTAGCCCAAAATTAAGCAAATCTTGAAATATGGGAAACAGATAGCTGATATAATTTTTGAAACTTTCAAGGTTAATAATTTTCATTTAAAACGAGATATTTAGCATGATTTGTGAGTTTGATTGATTCCCGATATTTCGGCACAGTTGCATGCGCCATGATCACGGGTCGAACTACATAAAGTCAAAACGACGCATAGCTGATATATTACATAATATACTTTTTTTTTGTAAATACATATTTATCATTATTATCCGGAAAAGAAACGAGGATATACGAGGGGAGACTCAGGTTACTGACGCCAAATTTAAAATCAAAACCCGAAAATGGAAATGGGCAGGGCATACACTCAGAGGCATTGACAAGTGGAGTCAAAGAGTTACTGTGTGGTACCCAAGCACTGGAACAAGAACCAGAGGGAGACCGTATAAACGATGGAGGCATGATTTGGAGATAGCAGGAGGAAAACTATGGCCACGAATAGCAGGTGATAGAGGAAAATGGAAGGAATTGGAGGAGGCCTATGCCAAAAGCCACACAGAAAATCCAAACTAAAATATAAAACAGTGTACAACTGAAACTGAAACAGCTTCACGAATTAAGTTAGCTGTGGTTGCCTTTGGTGGATAAGCACGGGGCAGGATGTTGTTTTGTTTGTGTCTAGTATTAAGTTTTGTGTATTATCTCTTGGCGATCCTAATAAATAAATAATATAAATAAATAAATAAAATCCCTAGGCACGGTAGATATCCCCTCAGATCTCTTAGTAACAAGTACTAACTCCAGATTTTTTTGAGGATGTCTAAGGGGGGTAGTCAGAGGTACGTCCAAACATTAAATTTGGCACATACCCACATTTTGCAGTAGTTGGTATTCCATACGTGACAGGTTGCAAGCCCATCGCCGCTGTTAGAGTACTAACTGGTTTCCTCACGATGTTTTCCTTCACCGTTTAAGAGCACTGGCATTGCGCACATAAATTTTTCGATAGAAAAATACATTGGTGCACGAACGGATTCGAACCTACGACCTTACGATCGGAAGGCGGGGTCACTCCCACTAGACCACCGGTGCTCTCAAAGAAGCTCTAAAAGAAACATCCTGCTGGTTATCAGGCCTACCCTATACATATCCAGGAAGGGCGATTCTGAGCCATCCCCATTCATCGACTTCCCGCGATCCTAACAATGTCGTTGGTCAACCAAAGGATGCGAAAGGAATCGAGGAGTAGTAGAACTCTTTGTGTGTGTCTCCTCCGGAGAATTACCACAACCATGCCTTGTTCTGCCGCCAAGCAGCGTTGCTGTGTTTCGGTTTGAAGAGTGTGGTTGCCGGTGTAATTACAGGCACATGAGGCTTAACATCTGTATGCCTCAAGTTGATGGACGCAGGGCAGGCACGTTCCTATCGTGTGTGGGAGGTCACTGGTGGTCTACGTGTAGCAGCCCCGCCTTCGGATACTGAGGTCGTGGGTTCGAAACCGGTCGCATCAATGAGTTTTTCCGTTCAAAAATGTATGTGCACAATGCCAGCACTCTCAAAAGGTGACGGAAAAAATCGAGAGGAGCCATGAGGCATGTCGTAGAACCGAAAAAGTTCTATAACATGTGTCAAGTACACAAGGAGCCTCTAAAGGCATTAAAATCCTTTCACCACACTGTTTCGAAAGAAACTAGTGACACGACAAGAGAAGAGATCGTGCGTGACTTGCGAAGCAATATTTTGTTATAGGTGATGGTTACCACTTAGCATATAGTATAAAAAAAAATTGAAAGGACGCGATATTTTGGGATATGATATAATCCCAACAAGAAATTGTTATCCTATAATGAATGCGATTTTTTAATGTACTAGCGAGAAGTTATTTGACGGGTGTCAGCCTATTAACATTTGAGAGCACTGGTGGTCTAGTGGTAGCGGCCCCGCCTTCCAATCCTAAGGTCGTGGGTTCGAAACCGGTCGTGCACCAATGAGTTTTTCTGTTCAAAAATGTATGTGCACAATGCCAGTACTCTCAAACGGTGAAGGAAACCGGCATGTTGTAGAACCTAAAATGTTCTATAACATATGTCAAGAACTCAAGGAGCCTCTAAAGGCACACTTAAAATCCTTTCACCACACTATTTTGAAAGAAACTAGTGACACGACAAGAGAAGAGACTCTTTAACATGTCCGAAATTATGTAGGTATTATAAATTTTAATTGTCCGTCGGTTTCTATTCATTCGTAACAAAAGATCACTAAGAGACCTACGTTAAAAAGTTCCGTACAAAGCTTATCTTAATCTGATAATGCCGATTGTAAATTAGACGATTGCAAAATACTTTAATTCAACTTGCAACGTCATTGCCGAAAATGTTATGCTAAGAACTTTTAGACATGTCTGGTATATTGTGTCTATAGTCGCGTTAAACTCCCGCTACAAACTCGGTCATAAATCATCTTAACACACGCTTATACAAAAAGATCGTCCGTTCTCCTAAGTGCGAGTGAGAGAGAGAGCAATATTGCTGTCTCGTTCCGATAACTTATGACCGAGCCTGCAGCGAGAGTTTAACGCGACTATAGAGGGAGTGATTGTAAGTTCGTAAATTAGTAAAGTTGAACCAATAGATTCTTCTATAGAAAAATTCATGTGCGCAATGCCAGTGCTCTTAAACGGTGGAGGAAAACATCGTGAGGAAACCAGTACCCCAAGTATGAGATTTGCTTACGATATTTCGTTTTTCGTTTTACGTTTTTGTTCCGTGTTCATTGCGAGTTTTGTATGAAGACGCGATATTGATACCGATACGGAACTTTACAAAACCCGCAATGAGCACGCAGCGAAAACGATTCGTTTTTGTTCCGTGTTCATTGCGGGTTCCGTATCGGTATCTCTATCGCGTCTTCATACAAAACCCGCAATAAACACGGAACAAAAACGTAAAACGAAAAACGAAATATCGTAAGCAAATCTCATACTTGGGGTACAGTTAGTGTTCTAACAGTGGCGATGGGCTTGCAACTTGTCACGTCTGGAATACCAACTATTGACAAAAAAATGTTTTTTTATTATATTACTAGCTGATGGAACAAGCATATGGGCTACCTGATGTTAAGTGGTAACCAACACCTATAACAAAGCATTACCCCGTAAGTCACGCACGATAGGAATTCCTTGCCGGCGTCTGTTTTTCCGAATGCCTATAATTTGGATGTTTTCAAGAGACGAGTGAATAGGTATCTTCTAGGTAAGCGTGCTACACCGTAGACCGCATCATCACTTAACATCAGGTGAGATTGCGGTCAAACGTTTTACCTATAGGTTGTAAAAAAAAAAAAAATTGCCCTACGATGCACTACCCTGCGTGCAACAACTTAAGGCATACAGATGTTAAGCCTCATGTGCCTGTAATTACACCGGCAACCACACTCTTCAAACGGAAACACAGCGTTGCTGCTTGGCGGCAGAAAAAGGCGTGGTGGTAGTACTTCCCCGGACGAGCCCTTACTACTCTTAAAATGTAGGTATGTACCAAATGTAATGTTTGGAGTTCGTTTGATACTAAGAGATTTGAGGGGATATCTACCGTGCCTGGGGATCAAAGTCGTGAAGCATTTTCAGTTTTAAATTATGTTTTTGTTCGCTTCTACAATTTATAAGTCTTCAGTCACAAGTTTCTCGATTACAACAGTTATTGTGCTATGATTCGATTCAACTCGATTACATCGATATAATATCGATTTTAGATCGATTCGATACGATCTGACAGTGACAGGTACAAGTACACCATTTTTACGATGATAGCTACAACAAGAGTAGTTTTATCTATAATCATTTCACATGGTGGGCGAAACAATGAGTACCTATACGTTCTTCAAGAAAATGTTTCCTAGATGGCGGTAGTGGGAATTCTTCTTGACTTGTTTTCTAGTTAGTTTTCTAGATTGTAACGTATTAGATAAGTATCTGTAAGGTATAAACTAGGTGTTATAAATAAATAAACTAGTTTCTTTCGAAACAGTGTGGTGAAAGGATTTCAGTGCGCCTCGAAGAGCCTTTCGAGCACTTGGCAGACGTTCAAATAGAAAAAAAGTATTATAGCTTTTTGTGAAGGGCTCGTCTGGAGAAGTAAATAAATAAATATTGGTGGACTTTCCACAAAGCACTATCTAGCCCCAAACTAAGCTAAAGCTTGTAGGTAATATGGGAACCAGATAGCTGATATAATACATATAAGTATATTTTTTTTAAATACATACATAGTTACAATTAATAATAACACCCAGACAAAGAACAAACATTTATGTTCATCACATGAATGTTTGTTCTGGGGATCGAACCCACGCCTACGGCGCAGAAGGCAGAGCTACTACCAACTGAGCTGTGAAGGCTGTCAAGTAGAGAAGTAGTTGCTGTGTTTTGGTTTAAAGAGTGTTGTTGCCGGTGAAATTACAGGCACATGAGGCTTAACATCTATGCCTCATGTGCTAAAGAAGAGTAGTGTTATGTACAAAGGTTCAGTACAAAAATGTTTTTCATCCAAACAAGTTTTCCTGACAAAAAGTTCAAAGTCAAAAGGTATTTATTCAATAAAATCACAAGGATCACTTCGAAAAGTCTTAAAGCTAGGTGACTCTAGGTGCCAGTTCCACGCGACCAAAGCCAAGAAGAACAGGCAACAAACTTACGGCTTGATTCCTACCGTTCTTTTGTATGATCCTTGTTACAATGTAATGTAATAGGTACAATATTGAATAGTTATGTAGTTTTTTTAGTTTTCGAATTGTTTGCATAAAAATAAAATGTATAATTTTTGAAACTATCATGGTTATGAACATATTTTTTATTGAAAACGGGATATTTAGCATGATTTGGGAGTTTGATTGTTTCCCGAAATTTTGGCACAGTTGCATGCACCATGATCACGGGTCGAACTAAAGTCAAAACGAGCAAGACACAAATGTTTAGGGATGAATCGATACCACCAAGTACTCATATGGTATCGATACCTATCATTCGATACTACTTCTAGTAGTAAATACCATCAACATTCGATACTGAGTACTGGTATCGAAAGAAAACAATGGTATCATTGTCACTCCCGCCCGGGTCAGTCGGGTTATGGTTGGTTCATTTTCAATTTAGTTGTCATTTGGCGACAGACTTACAAGAAAATATTTGGACAAGTTGCTGTTCTTGAGTGGAGCTATTAATAAAAAAATTTTTGGTTAAATTTAATAATTTTTGACAATAATATGTATGAAAGCATTGATTAGTAAACTACTTTTTTCATTTTGTAATCAGCTTATCTGGCATTATTATGAAATTATAATGTTTTAAAAAATTACAAATCGATCATACGACCTGTCGTTTTGTATGGATCTGAGTGCCGGGCCACCAAAGGGACGGATGAAAGGAGAGTACATGTAGCGGAGATGAGAATGTTGAGATGGATGTGTGGTGTGACGAGAATGGATAAGATAAGGAATGAGTTTATTAGGGGCAGTTTGAAAGTGGCGCCAGTGACTGAAAAGATGAGGAGTAATAGGTTAGCGTGGTATGGGCATGTTATGCGAAGGGAACTGGAAGAAGGAACAGTGACTGCTGAGATGACGGCTGATAGAGGAGAGTGGAGGGAAAAAACCTGTTGTGCCGACCCCACATGAAGTGGGATAAGGGCAGGAAAATGATGATGAATGTTTTAAAAAATTGAATGAGTACTCACAAGTATCGATACTTTATTCTTTATTTATTCTTTATTTAATAATAATAAAATAACATTACAGAAAACACATTCACCAATAAGTTATTCTATTTTATGACTAGGTGATTAATTTAAACTAAGTATTTACAAACATTACAAATGAATCACATGAGATCAAGATACTTTAATATGGTATCGAATATGGTATCGATACTTTGATTCGATACTACTTTCGAGTACTAGTATCGAAGAAAGAGTGGTATTGATTCATCCCTACAAATGTTATAACAACAAAACGTTTAAAATGAATATTAATAAAATGAATTAAAATTAATAAAATCTAATCTGAAACTTTGTAATGATATTCTCTAAGGGCCGGTTTCACCATGCTCTGTTAGATTAACAAAGGATTAAAGGGTCGTTAAATATGTCAAAAAGTACGCGTTTGACAGCTAAGGTTAGATTTAACGGCCTGTTAATCCTTGATTAGTAACTAACAGAGCATGGTGAAACTGGGCCTTAAGCTTGGTTGTTTGCGACTTTTCTTAATTCAGTGATATAATATTTAAATGGCGAATTATATTTATATTCGAATGGCGACCACGAACAGGAAAACGAAGCGTGGGACGCCCTCCTACCCGATGGACTGACGACATTGTCGGGATCGCGGGAAGTCGGTGGATGGAGAGGGCTCGGAATCGTTCTTCCTGGAAATTTATAGGGGAGGCCTATGTCCAGCAGTGGACTTCTTTAGGCTGATGATGATGATGATGATGATGAATATTTAAAAAAATTCGCAATGCCTTACCGAGAAGTTTTTTGACGGTTGTCAAAAAAATTCTCGCTCACATCACAGCTCACATACAGAAATAGGCACAGTACATCCCCGGACTATTTCACAAAAAGCTCTACAATATTCTCTCTTAATTATATTTAATGATGATCTCTAATAAAGAATATGAAGCAAATATTTTATGAAAATGATAGACGCAGCTCCTACCAGTAGGTAGATAGGTCTGTCTGTAGTCCTAGTAACCATATCGATCCATTCTGTAGTGATGTTCTAACTATAGAATCATCGATAACTATGCTTATTTTATCGAAACTAGTTTGTCATAATCACATATATTTTAAGAAGAGTTCCTAACAAAAAGTTTCTGCAAGTTTCTGCCCTTTTTTTTTAAACAACTATCTAATGTAAGCGGATGCAGCAGATGGCCCACCTGATGTTAAGTGGTAACCTATAAACTATAACAAAGCGTTGCCACGTAAGTCACGCACCATAGGAACGTGCCCTACGATGCACTGCCCTGCGTCCATCAACTTGAGGCATACAGATGTTAACCCTCATGTGCCTGTAATTACACCGGCAACCACACTCTTCAAGCCGAAACACAGCGTTGCTGCTTGGCGGCAGAAAAAGGCGTCGCACTTCAGTGCTCAGTCGATCCAGTGACATCCACACAGGCAAGGCAAGTGCAACTGCCTAGCAGTTGCTCCTGTGGGGAGAGAAAATCAATTGGATCGAATATTCGATCCAATTGATTTTCTCGCTATGACGCTCTTCTCTTCTCTCTTGTCGTGTCACTAGCCTCCCTGGAAACAGTGTGGTGAAAGGATTTCAAGTGCGCCTCAAGAAGCTCCTTTCGAGCTATGACGCTATTTTTTTTTTATACTACCAAGTAAGCAAACAAGCATACGGCCCACCTGATGGGAAGTGGTTACCGTAGCCTATGGACGTTTGCAACACCAGAGGTTACACGCGCGTTGCTGACCCTTTAAATGTTTTAGAACGCCTTTTTTGAAGAACCCCATGCTGTACTCTCAAAACATCCGCAGGGAGCGTATTCCACAACCTTAGAGCCTTAGCTATGTTGCTATGACGCCAAACCATCGATAAGTAGGTCGTCCCATCACTAGTTCATGCTTTATTTGTATAATTAGCGACCGTTCGGCTGTCCTAGTGGATTTCGGCATCCATTCAAAACATTACACCCTTTCAATGAGGGTTTAAGTTTCAATTAGGCAGGTTTCACAGCTGAATACAAATTAAGCGGAAGCGGATGGTATTTTCACCTCCAGCGTTTAAAAATATTGCTTTCAACCGACTTCAAAATTGATTTTGATTCTTTTTTGTTTGATGGATCACACTTCAAATGCGGTCACATATAAATTTTATCGAAATTGATTAAGCGCTTTTTAAGAGTAGTAGCTCTTTGTGTGCGTGGCTCGTCCGGGAAAGTACTACCACCACGCCGTCAAGCAGCGTTGCTGTGTTTCGGTTTGAAGAGTGTGGTTGCCGGTGTAATTACAGGCACATGAGGCTTAACATCTGTATGCCTCAAGCTGATGGACGCAGGGCAGTGCATCGTAGGGCACGTTCCTATCGTGCGTGACTTACGAGGCAATACTTTGTTATAGAACACAAAGAGCTCTACTACTCTTAAATACGTGTGTCAAGTGCTCGAAAGAAGCCTCGTTGAGGCGCACTTAGAATCCTTTCACCACACTGTTTCGAAAGAAACTTGTGACACTACAATAAAAAAAACTATATAACGTTAAATTATTTGTTTTGTAACTATTCAATGTCATTATTTGCAAACAAAGTAAATAAGTAATTAGAGACGAAATCGGACACCGAGCTTTTTGAACCGACTTTCAAAAGAAAGTATACAATTTTCTCCTGAGAATATTTTTTAAATAACAATTTCTTTGGCGCAAGGATCTTAAGGTGCCGTGTTATTTGCAATACAGAAGATTCAATTTGGTACAATTTAGCAAAAGAAGTTGGCGACTTTTTCAGAATCTCAAAAAAAACCTTGTATTAGGCTCCTCTCTTTAAAGGACAGCCTTCACAGCTCAGTTGGTAGTAGCTCTGCTTTCTGCGCCGTAGGGCGTGGGTTCGATCCCCACCGAGAACAAATATTTGTGTGATGAACATTGATGTTTGTTCTCTGTCTGGGCGTTATTGATCGAGTGAGCGAAGCGAACAAAGATCTTAGTTTCAACTTGGGCGATTTGGCATTTTATGTATGTATGTATGTATGTATGTATGTATGTATGTATGTATGTATGTATGTATGTTTGTCTGGCGATAACTTTAGAACCGTTGGTCCGATCTGCATGAAATTTGATATGACGATAGCTTGTACTTGAGAAATTTACTGGTAAGTATATGAGTAAAATCGGATGAAGGGTTTTTGAGATATGGGGTTTTTTAAGGGCGCAAAAATAAAAAAAGTTACATAAAAAAATCAAGTTACATGTCATATGAAAGGGCTTGGTTTGGACATTCTTACTCATTACTTTTTTTCTGGGACGCTCGGTTTTTGAGATACAACAAAAAATTTAAATTAAGATAACCAACGACCCAAGAGCTCCCATCTCTAACAGTTTCGTTGACATCAAGGTTTTTCTACTGGTCGGCCAGTTCCTTTGCTTTTTCTTATTTTTTTTTCTTGAAATAAATTAAGGAGGTACTCAGTTCTCATAAAATGGTGACGACGACCAGGTCTGATGATGGAGCCAAGGTCTGTTCAACGGAACTCTTCAATAAATAGGCCAATAGAGTTGAAACTTGGTTACCATACCAAGTTAGTAGGTGGTAGTCAGAAAAAAGTCCAAAAATAATGTTTGAACTTGCCCCTGACTACTACCTACTCAAAGTTTTGATGCGTTCGTCGGGTCGCATCACGAGATCTCAGTTCGGGGCGAACTACTAGTATAATATTTGATCGAGTGAGCGAAGCGAACGAAGATCTTAGTTTCAACTTGGACGATTTGTTGATCGAGTGAGCGAAGCGAACGAAGATCTTAGTTTCAACTTGGACGATTTGGCATTTTATGTATGTATGTATGTATGTATGTATGTATGTATGTTTGTCTGGCGATAACTTTAGAACCGTTCATCCGATCTGCATGAAATTTGATATGTCGATAGCTTGTACTTGAGAAATTTACTGGTAAGTATATGAGTAAAATCGGATGAAGGGTTTTTGAGATATGGGGGTTTTTAAGGGGGCAAAAATAAAAAAAGTTACATAAAAAAATCAAGTTACAAGTCATATGAAAGGGCTTTGTTTGGACATTCCAAAACAATTTTTACTTTTTTTTTGAGACGCTCGGTTTTTGAGATAAAACGTGAAAGTTAAATTAAGATAACCAGCGAACCAAGAGCTCCCATCTCTAAGAGTTTCGTTGACATCAAGGTTTTTCTACTGGTCGCCCAGTTCCTTTGCTTTTTCTTATTTTTTTTTCTTGAAATAAATTAAGGAGGTACTCAGTTCTCATAAAATGGTGACGACGACCAGGTCTGATGATGGAGCCAAGGTCTGTTCAACGGAACTCTTCAGTAAATAGGCCAATAGAGTTGAAACTTGGTTACCATACCAAGTTAGCAGGCGGTAGTCAGACAAAAGTCAAAAAATAATGTTTGGAATTGCCCCTGACTACTACCTGCTCAAAGTTTTGATGCGTTCGTCGGGTCGCATCACGAGATCTCAGTTCGGGGCGAACTACTAGTATACGTATGTATTTACAAGAAAAAAGTATATAATATGTATTATATCAGCTATCTGGTTCCCATATTACAAGCTTTGGCTTAGTCTGGGGCTAGATAGTGCTGTGTGGAAAGTCCGCCAATATATATATTTATATATCTTGGAGATCCAAAGGTTTTCCTGCCTTGTATAACAGATAACCTACCTAGACGTTTTTTACTGTATAACTATATCTGTCTACCAACTATACGTATTATAATTTAAAACCTCGGCCTGCCTCCATGTTGCCATACCCTATGCAGGGTCCATGTGATACTTCCTAACAATGTATGTACCAAAACTAAGCCATGTGTAAGCAATAAATGTATTGAGTAAGGTTGTTTGGAAGATATCACTTTCAAGTGATAAGACCACCCGTTGTATATATGTTTGCTTTATTCTGCCGCCCAGCAGCGTTGCAGTGTTTCGGTTTGAAGAGTGTTGTTGCCGGTGTAATTACAGGCACATGAGGCTTAACATCTGTAAACTTCAAGTTGATGGACGTGGAAGTGATCGTACGTGACTTACGAAGTAATACTTTGTTACAGGTGATGGTTACTTCTTAACGTCAGGAGGGCCATCAGTGTTCAATCAGCAAGTTGTATAAAAACAAACATATTTAACACGGACAGCGGAGTCTTAGTAATAGGGTCTTGTATTACCATTTGGGTACGGAACCCAAAAAAAAACAACAAAATCTTAGAGTCAAATTCGGCGATTTGGCATTTTATGTATGAATGTTTGTCTGGCCATAACTTTTGAACAGTTAGTCTGACAGACGGACGGACAGCGGAGTCTTAGAAATCGGGTCCCGTTTTACCCTTTGGGTACGGAATCCTAAAAAAGAACCAATCAAGCACTTTTCTAACGCTTAGCTCGACTAACTACGACTTAGCTTGAAAAGGTCCTATAAGGCCGCCGTAGTGTTTCCTGCCGGAAAACTTTCGTGCCGTTTGTGGAAAGTTCCCCGTTCGTGCGGAAAATATTCGTTAAACAACTTTTGTTTTTGTTTTTTACACTTTTTCGGTTTTACTTTTCATTTTTCGGCAGACGGCGAAGTTTTCAAAACGTAAGGGACGTGGATTTGGTAGGTTTCAATCCACTCCGATTTAGCTAACCTCATTTATACTACGCCATTAAAAATATATATCTATACATGGTGTTTCAATAATTGTGTATATAAACTTCAGGGGGCTACAGTACCCATCAATATTAGACAGCCTTCACAGCTCAGTTGGTAGTAGCTCTGCCTTCTGCGCCGTAGGCCGTGGGTTCGATCCCCACCGAGAACGAACATTTGTGTGATGAACATAGATGTTTGTTCTCTGTCTGGGTGTTATATAATATTATAAGTATGTATTTACTAAAAAAAAGTATATATGTATTATATCAGCTATCTGGTTCCCATATTACAAGCTTTGGCTTAGTTTGGGGCTAGATAGTGCTGTGTGGAAAGTCCACCAATATTATTATAATATGAATTGTGTATATAAACTTCGGGGGGCTAAAGTACCCATCAATATGAATAACTTTTTCTAAGCAACCAACACTGAACACGAAAAAAAAACCAGCTGTTTCATACATTTTAGCCAGGTAGGTATTGAACTTTTGTATGAAACAGCTGTTTTTTTTCGCGTTCACAGCGTTGGTTCCTTAGAAAAAGTTATTCATATTGATGGGTACTTTAGCCCCCCGAAGTTTATATACACAATTACTAATTAGCTGATGGAACAAGCGTATAGCCCACCTGATGTTAAGTGGTAACCATCGCCTATAACAAAGCATTGCCTCGTAGGTCACGCACGATTGGAACGCGCCCTATGATGCACTGCCCTATAAAATAAAATAAAACCGGTCAAGTGCGAGTCGGACTTGCGCACGAAGGGTTCCGTACCGTACATCTATATTAAAAACGGCAAAAAAAAACACGTTTGTTGTAGCACCAATAAATATATTTTTTGTATTTGTTGTTATAGCGACAACAGAAATACATCATCTGTGAAAATTTCAACTGTCCAACTATCACGGTTCATGAGGTACAGCCTGGTGACAGACGGACAGACAGGCGGAAGGACAGCGGAGTCTTAGTAATAGGGTCCCGTTTTACCCTTTGGGTACGGAACCCTAAAAATGGGTATTTGGATCCGACTAAGATAGGTCGCAAAGTCGAAGCCTCACCTTAAGCCTTTCAATATTTCGCCTAAAAGTGGTAACAGTACACCTCGCTTGCACTTTGCAAAGCGGAGTGCTTCGGTGTTGCCAACTCAAAAACAAATTATGCCCAATTAACTTTGAGTCTGTGGCAATTACATTTTATTATGATTCCTTTAACTTGCCCTAGATTCTTGAGGATTTTTCTTAGAATATAATTTTATGCTTTAATTCTGGTTGACGCTGGATTTTCTTATTGAAGATTCTGGTTTCCTAGTTTTCCCGTGGAACAGAATTTATTTGTCACTATTATAATAATTACTTTTGAAAAGGATAACCATTTTTATCAGTAATGGCATTATAGTTTAGGATATCTACACTAATATTATAAAAAAAAATATTTCACCATTAGAATGTTACATTATTCCTGAGTAACATAGGCTATATTATATTTAAAAAAAAATCAGGGATCCTTACTAAAACTCCAATAATGTAACCCAAGGTGGAAAAAGAAAACCTTACATCGCGTGCGCTGCGAAAACTATTGATGATAGAATAAAATAATGTACTACGACTTTCCAGAACACGTCATTATTTACAAAAAATGTCGCGACAGCATATGTCTAACTATTATAGTTATGTCACAATAAGTCTTCTTTTATTATAAAAAAATAATTGAAATGCCGCCGCTAGAAAAGAATCTTTATTTGTACCTTGGTATTAATCCTTATCCCAATAAATCTTTTTATATTCAAGACTGTTTCAATGCCTATATATTACTTCTTGAATTTTTCAAATCGGACATTTTATTCAAAAGATTTTAAAAATATAAGCGAGGCGCGGCCCGGGCAAGGCGCGAGGTAGAAGGGCGTGCAAATGACTCGAACCCACCACGGTCTAAGTTTATCCTAAAACGTTGAAAAAATGTATGTCCACCCATGCGAAGCTGGGACAAGCCGCTAGTGATTAAATAATTAAAGATGCTTAGTAAATACTAGCATGTACTTTATACAGTGCCATCTAGCCCCAAACTAAGCAAAGCTTTTACTTTGGGGAAACTCTAATGACAACGTATAAAAGGACTTTTTTTATACAACTAGCTGATGGAACAAGCAGATGGCCCTCCTGATGTTAAGTGGTAACCATCACCTATAACAAAGCATTGCCTCGCAAGTCACGCACGATAGGAACGTGCCCCACGATGCACTGCCCTGCGTCCATCAACTTGAGGCATACAGATGTTAAGCCTCATGTGCCTGTAATTACACCGGCAACCACACTCTTCAAACCGAAACACAGCGTTGCTGCTTGGCGGCAGAAAAAGGCGTGGTGGTAGTACTTCCCCGGACGAACCTCGCACAAAGAGCTCTACTACTCTTAATAGGGCTAATTATTTTGAAACTTTTATACTTATATTTTTTGTTAAAATATTAAATACTATATACCCACAGAACAAACATCTATGTTCATCACAAAATGTTTGTCCAAGATGGGAATCGAACCCATACCTTACAGCGCAACGGCAAAGCTACTGACTGAGCTGTGAGGGCTGTCCCTACTTATTATTGTTGACTTTAAAACTGACTCAGGCTGTTTAAACTCTAATCGCTCAATCATCACAAAAGTTTCTATTGAGTTCCAAATTACCCGTAATCATGGTAAACTTGCAAACTCGGCAACACTGAGACGATTAGGCAAATAGAGCTAACGAGTAATGTATTTAGTAAATTTCACTTTCTGCTTTGATTAGTTCATTCTTGGTCTCTTGCGTTAGGTGAATGACCTGTGGCCTTATGCTTATAGAAACAAGTTAATATTTCACTTTCTGCTGGTTTTAATTAGTTCTTTCTTGGTCACTGCGTTAGGTGAACGACCTGTGGCCTTAAAAAGCTTATAAAGAAACAAGAATATTTCATTTTCTGTTGGTTTTAATTAGTTCTTTCTTGGTCACTGCGTTAGGTCAACGACCAGTCGCCTAATACAGAAGAGCATTCGCTAAAATGTAATTGAAAAATATGTTTTTTTATGTTTATAGGATTGCTAAGCGATTTCGTTTTTAAGAAGTTTTTTTCATATATTCTTTGACACAATTTGCGACCCCTTGAGGTTCGAAAATACACTTTCAGACAAAAGCTGACTTCAAATACAATGAAAGCATCAAGTAAAACTTACAAACTACAAACAAATCCTTTTTATATGACAGTAGTTTGATATAATTGTGTATCTGTTTTAATTTTGCTCCTTTGAAACCCCATATCTTAATGACCCTCAAATACCTACTTACCAGCAAATTTCTCAAGTACAAGCTATCGACTTACCAAATTTCATGCAGATCGGATCAACAGTTCGAAAGTTATGGCCCGACAAATATACATACATACATGAAATGACAAATCGCCCAAGTTGACTGTAAGATTTTGTTGTTTCTTTAGGGTTCCGTACCCAAAGGGTAAAACGGGACCCTATTACTATGACTCCGCTGTCCGTCTGTCACCAGGCTGTATCTCATGAACTGTGATAGTTAGACAGTTTAAATTTTCACAGATCATGTATTTCTGTTGCCGCTATAACTACAAATACTAAAAAAACAGATTAAAATAAATATTTAAGGGGGCTCCCATACAACGAACGTGATTTTAATGCCGATTTTATAGATAACTAGCTGACCCGACAGACGTTGTCCTGTCTTAACTATGGATATTGAATTCGAATTGGTATAACACACCAATCAATCGGTGTTGTCAATTATATGTCAAACGTCTTATGGTTACATTAAAAAAGTTTATATTGCCCAAAGCCCTAAGGTTAGATTAGAAATAATTTTATACGGTGGGTAAGTATTCTTCAATATTCTTATTTTTTTATTTCTAATTCTAATTTTTTTTGTGTTTATTATTGTCAGAAGAAGGTTGATATTCTTCTGACAATAATAAACACAAAAAAAATTATCGGTTCAGCTGTTCTCGAGATTTGCGCTTAGCAACACATTCAGCGATTCATTTTTATATATATAGATGGTACTGATCCCTTCGTGCGCGAGTCCGACTCGCACTTGGCCAGTTTTCTTTGTTATGTTATGATCTACCCGTGTTTGCGTGTCAGAAAAAATACCTTCTATTCCATCTACCGTGCCTGAGGATCAAAATTGTGAACATCCTTCTGTTTCATGTCTAAAAAGATAGACCGTCTCAAATGCCCATAAAAAAACATGTGCAAATACCTTGAACAAAGACATCACGAGTGTTGCCACATTATAACCAACCTCCCATGTACGGCGCTCATAGCTTATACATTCAGAGTCGGATCAACGGTGGAAGAATAATGGAGGGTATACGCTGGACGGGAGACGAGGATATACAGATAACTATTTAAATAGGTAATGTAAGAAAACTACGGTAGCTGAAATCAGAAATCAGATAGGTATATTTATTACTAGCGACCCGCCCCGGCTTCGCACGGTTATTGTGGGTTATCCCTAAGAGATTATGCTTGTATTATGCATATAAACCTTCCTCTTGAATCACTCTTTCTATAAAAAAAACCGCATCAAAATCCGTTGCGTAGTTTTAAAGATTTAAGCATACATAGGGATATAGGGACAGAGAAAGCGACTTTGTTTTATACTATGTAGTGGTATTTAATTTATTATGATTTCTCCTTCTTTTATCTTGATTCTCCTATCTGATTTTTCAATACATATATTTTTTATGTTTGTACACCTTCCCACAACTTTAATCAGCTCTCTCTATCCTCTAAGGTTTGCTGGAAGAAAACTCTATCTAGGGTTAAGCTCGCCTTTGTACATGACTATATCTTTTTTGTGTACATCATTTGTGTACAATAAATAATAAAGAAAGAATAAAAAAGCTACTTGCTGGGTACGTTTTACCAGCGTTTAGATTAAACCCGATGCGGAGCGTGACACGTGACTCGCGGTGACAATTATCCAAGGTTTTCGAGCATAGAGCCCACTGATCTCTATCGGGTCGTCTTTCAGCCGCTTAAGGTGTTGGTATGGACGTCCCTGTCCATTCTTTAGGAGAGTCCGTAATAAAGCGGTAGTGGTCTTTAGCGGACTGTTAATTCTGGTATCTGTTCTGCTTCTTGTCGTATCACTAGTTTCTTGAAAAACAGTGTGGTGAAAGGATTTTAAGTGCGCCTCAAAGCTGCTCCTTTTGTGCAATTGTTTTAGAATGACCACTACTAGAATTACTAATAGTACTTTTTTAATGAAGATGAAGGGATTTTTCTCTTTAAAAATGTGTGCAAAGTACCAGTACCGTTAAGGCGAAGACAAGAGCTAATGTGACTCTCGCGCACACGTTTCGACATGTTGAAAGATATAAAATCACTAAACTCATTTTCGAAAAATCGCATCAACCACTTGGTGTACAATCACATTGCACACAGTTTAGTCTATAAAAAAAAGGTGCCAGTACCCCGCGACCAAAACCTAGAAGAGTTATTAAATAAAAGTACCACCGTTACAAGACGGCCCCTATTTTAGGGAGCCTTATAAGTTTTAAAGCGTCCGTCACACTCACACGTAGAGGAATTTGCAAGTGAACATGTTGGATAAAATGTCACAGGATTCCAAAGCTATGCACAAACTGACTCGAAACTGGAGCGTCTATCACGCACTCCATCGTAACTTGCAACAGGTTCGAATCCGGTCGTGCACAGTGCTTGTGATCCTTGTGATTTAATTCAATAAATACCTTACTTTGACTTTGACTTTGAAAAAATTTTCCGTTCGAAAAATTTGTTTTAATTTTTTTATTTTATATAGTACTTGACTGATGATTGAAAAAGCAAGAGTAGTAGAGCTCTTTGTGTGTGGCTCGTCCGTTAAATGTATTAAACAGCTGTTTTTGTTTTCGCGTTCACAGTGTTGGTTCCTTAGAAAAAGTTATTCATATTGATGGGTACTTTAGTTTAGTTTTTAGTTCATTTATTGGTAATACAGTATTACATGTCAGGGGTACATACATATGTTGTATGAATACAATAAAAAAATTAAAATTTACAAACGTAAATACATTATTGGATTTGTAAATAATCATAAATGTCATCATGGTAAATAATTAAATTGAATACAACAGAAATAAATAAAAAAATGGTTATAATACAAAATGTCAGAAATCATAAGGGGCTTGTTGCACAAGCCACTTTTTCAATAGAGTTTTAAAGGACTGCGTCGAACTAGCGTCCCTAACGGCCTTTGGCAGACTGTTATAAACTGCGGGAGCCATCACGTGCACTAGCCTCGATGATTTCTCCAGCCGCGGGATCGCCCTCAGTCTCTCGGAGTTTCGCGTGTTGTACTGGTTGCCATCCCCAAGTTTAGCGAAAGACGCCAGGTTCTCTCATGCGTACAGTGCTGTCTGTAGGATAACCATCGCAGGAACCGTAAGTATTCCCAAGGATCTGAAATATGGCTGGGCTGAGGTCTCGCGCGACACTCTCACGATGGCTCTCACAGCTCTTTTTTGCATCCTGAATTCTATGCCGTATTGGAGTTGTGAGTGGACCGACGCGAAGTAGCAGCTTCTTCCCACGTGCTCGGACAGCATCGCAGACACGCGCCAAAGCGCAAAGCATGCGCGGCCCATCTTTCCACTGAGCTTTTCGATGTGGCGCTCCCACGTCAAAGCGCTGTCCACCTGGAAGCCCAAGAAATTCGTGCATCCTATCTGTTCGATGTGTTGCGCTCCTATACCTACTGACAGTTGTCTATATTTGCGACCCGATAGGTTGAAGTGAACAAAATGGGTCTTGCTTATGTTCAGTATTAGCCCGTTTGCATCAAACCACTTGTTCAGATCAGCCGCTACTCTGTTCAGATTCGCTTCCAGTAGGTCGACTGTCGGCGCCGTGACGATTGCTGCGACGTCGTCGGCGTACATGAGTACGCCGACGACGTACTTTTAGTTTCCAGCAGTTGTCAGTTCTTCGAGTTATATATAAAATCTATATAGGTAAATATAATAATAAGTATATACTTATCTTAAATCTCTAATAAATATAATAAATTAAATTAAACTAATAAATAGGTATAATACTTAAATCTCTGATTATACCTAGGACTTAACTAGGCTCCAACACAATCATTACCAAATCTAAAAAATTAACGGCCAGTTTCTGAAAGCTCGATCAAACGTTATCAGATTTAAAATCACTCGCCATTTCAGCTATTACATCGAATTAGATAGAGATAGCTAGTGACTTGACGTCCGATTAGTTATGATCGAGTTTTCAGAAACCGGCCGTAAGGAAGTAAGGTACCTACCTAATTGTAAAAATGATCGTACAAAATAACGCTAGGAACCAAGCCGTAAGTTTCTTGCCCGTTCTTCTAGGCTTTGGTCGCGTGGAACTAGCGATAGATTCACCTAGTATATAAGACGTTTCAAATTGATCCTTGTGATTGTACAGGATAAAGAAAGCTTTGATTTTGATTTTCATCTGTGCCATCTGTCTATAAAAAACAAAAAAGCGAATCCAAAGATCATCGCAGCGATCGTAAGATCAATGACCCTCAACAATAATGGTAAAACGACATCGTTAGCCAGAAAATGCAGTATTTATATAAAAAAATAAAACAAAACTCAAAATATATGTATAAAACCCTCTTTACATACAAACAGTATGTAAATTTGACGGACGCACGATCGCTCTGAGCGACGAACGAGTACTGATTTGAATTTGGAATCTTGAAAGGTCTGCGCAGGCGTATTGAATGGTGAATATTTAGGGTGGCCATGTCGCGATTTTTTTGCACTTTTTTAAGTAAAATTCCTTAAGGTTTGGTCAAACTGACGCGGTCCATTTGAAGGGCCTACTGAATATAAATAAAAATAAATAAATATTGGTGGATATTCCACAAAGCACTACCTAGCCTCAAGCTAAGCCAAAACTTGAACTATGCGGGAACCAGATAGCTGATATAAAACTTAAATAATATTTTTTTTGTTTATACATAGGTACATAAACTAGTATAAAACACACACACAGATAACAAACATGCTATACTTACATGTTCTAATATGATAAACATGTTGTAAATGTTCAAAATACAAATGTTTGTTCTCGGTGGGGATCGAACCCACGGCCTACGGCGTAGAAAGCAGAGCTACTACCAACTGAGCTGTGAAGGCTGCGAATATAAAGATGGTGTTTTTTTCTGAATGGCATGAAATATAAAAATATCTGTTCTAGGCTTAGTCGCATCGAACCGGCACCTAGATTTAAGAGTAGTAGAGCTCTTTGTGAAGGGTTCGACCTTGGGAAGTACTACCACTACGCCTTTTTACGCAGCGAAGCAGCGTTGGTGTGTTTCGGTTTGAAGAGTGTAGTTGCCGGTGTAATTACCGGCGCAAGTTGATGCGACGCAGGGCAGTGCATCGTAGGTCACGTTCCTATCGTGCGTGACTTACGAGGCAATGCTTTGTTATAGATAATAGTTACCACTTCACATCTGCTTGTTCCATCAGCTAGTAGTATAAATAAAAAAAGATTAACCTAGCTTTCAGACGTTTCAAAGTGAATTGAATAAATACTTTTTGACTTTGACTTTGAAAATGTAAATGTGAGCCTATTTTCCTTCCTCAATCTACATCTACATCTACACTAATATTATAAAGAGAAAAGATTTGTATTTTTGTTGTTTTGTTGTTTTGTATGTAACGAATAGGCTCAAAAACTACTGGTCCGATTTCAAAAATTCTTTCACCATTAGAATGCTACATTATCCCTGAGTAACATAGGCTATATTATATTTTCAAAAAAATCAGGGATCCTTACTAAAACTCTAATAATGTAACCCAATGTGGAAAAAGAAAACCTTACATCGCGTGCGCTGCGAAAACTATTGATGATAGAACAAAATAATGTACTACGATTTTGTAGAACACGTCATCATCTACAAAAAATGTCGCGACAGCATATGTCTAACTATTATAGTTATGTCACAATAAGTGTTCTTTTATTATAAAAAAATAATTGAAATGCCTCCGCTAGAAAAGGGTCTTTATTTGTACCTTGGTATTAATCCTTATCCAAATAAATCTTTTCATATTCAAGACTGGCTCAATACCTATACATTACTTCTTGAATTTTTCAAATCGGACATTCCATTCAAAAGATTTAAAAAATATAAGGTCACGGGGCGCATTCTCGCCCAGCGCGGGCCCGGGCAAGGCGCGAGTTAGAAGTGACTCGAACCCACCACGGTCTAGTATTCTCTTATCTGTGCCACGGTCTAAGTTTATCCTAAAACGTTGAAAAAATGTATGTCCACCCATGCGAAGCTGGGTCAGGCCGCTAGTGTTTGATATTTTGGATGGAGTATGAACTCACAAGAAAAACAAAAACTGGCCAAGTGCGAGTCGGACTTGCGCACGAAGAATTCCGTACCATTATCTATAAAAACGGCAAAAAAATCACGTTTGTTGTATGGGAGCCCTCTTAAATATTTATTGATCGAGTGAGCGAAGCGAACGAAGATCTTAGTTTCAACTTGGGCGATTTGGCATTTTAAGTATGTATGTATGTATGTATGTATGTATGTATGTATGTATGTATGTATGTATGTATGTTTGTCTGGCGATAACTTTAGAACCGTTGATCCGATCTGCATGAAATTTGATATGTCGATAGCTTGTACTTGAGAAATTTACTGGTAAGTATATGAGTAAAATCGGATGAAGGGTTTTTGACATATGGGGTTTTTTAAGGGGCCAAAAATAAAAAAAGTTACATAAAAAAATCAAGTTACATGTCATATGAAAGGGCTTTGTTTGGACATCCCAAAACAATTTTTACTTTTTTTTGGGGACGCTCGGTTTTTGAGATAAAATAAAAAAATTTAAATTAAGATAACCAGCGATCCAAGAGCTCCCACCTCTAAGAGTTTCGTTGGCATCAAGGTTTTTCTACTGGTCGGCCAGTTCCTTTGCTTTTTCTTATTTTTTTTTATTGAAATAAATTAAGGAGGTACTCAGTTCTCATAAAATGGTGACGACGACCAGGTCTGATGATGGAGCCAAGGTCTGTTCAACGGAACTCTTCAATAAATAGGCCAATAGAGTTGAAACTTGGTAACCATACCAAGTTAGTAGGCGGTAGTCAGAAAAAAGTCCAAAGATAATGTTTGGACTTGCCTCTGATTACTACGTACTCAAAGTTTTGATGCGTTCGTCGGGTCGCATCACGAGATATCAGTTCGGGGCGAACTACTAGTTTTATTCTGTTTTTAAGTATTTTTTGTCATAGCGGCAACAGAAATACATCATCTGTGAAAATTTAAACTGTCTAACTATCACGGTTCATGAGCTACAGCCACGGTTCATGGTGACAGACGGACAGACAGACAGACGGATAGCGGAATCTTAGTAATAAGGTCCTAAAAAGGAGCAAAACAGCAAATTGAGTAGATATAGGTCTAGTTTGGGACAGTTGGAAAAAATTGCAGGTCGCCAAAACCTAAGAATACAAGCATTTTTTTTAAGTCTTTTAATATTAACGTGTAGGTATATCATGTAGGTACCTACTTACCTACCTACGAGTATGTTTGGTTAGGAATAAAAGGCGTTTTTATATTTTTAATTTATGGAGTCATAACAGTTCTAAATTCACCCGCTAGAGGCGCTTATCGTTTGCTTTGACGTAAAGTCAAGCTCTTTGTTTGTCTGTGCCAGTGCTTACGCGTCAGTTTCTTTGTAGCTTTGTTGTTACCCTACCCAACTATTCGCGTATTCCATATTTATAGTTATCTAGAAGCTAAATCTGGGTATATCAAAATGTTGTCGTATTAGAGCTAATGTTGCGTGTTTTGTCTATCCTTTGAATAATCTTGTTCATAGATTAGATATTCATCTATCTATATTGATCACAATAAATAACTTTCACAATAAATAATAATTAAGAGTAGTAGAGGTATTGTTACCTTCACTGTTTGAGAGTACTGGCATTGTGCACATACATTTTTGAACAGAAAAACTTTGATGCACGACCTGTGTCGAACCCACGACCATAGGATCGGAACGCAGGGTCGCTACCACTAGACCACCAATGCTCTTGCAGTCTTACTAACTTGCAGTCTTGCAGTCGCGCTCTCTATTACTTATTCTGTGCCTCCAGTCGAAAAGACGAGTCTGTTTGACAATTTAAATAACTATGAAATTCCTGTCTATTTTTACACCTCACTAACGACTATACCGTAGACTGATGTCTGCTAAAGTGTTTAAGACATGATGACAGACAGATACACATAATAATATACTGTTAGTAGATATTGTAGAAAACTATTTTTATATGGAACCCTCTCAATGCGCCCGTTTAAGTCAATCAATAATCATCAAATGTTTTTTTTCATACAACTAGCTGATGGAACAAGCAGATGACCCACCAGATTTTAAGTGGTATCACCTGTAACAAAGCATTGCCTCGTAAGTCACGCACGATAGGAACGTGCCCTATGCACTGCCCTGCGTCCATCAACTTGAGGCATACATAATATGTTAAGCCTCATGTGCCTGTAATTACCGGCAACACCATCCAAGCCGAAACACAGCGTTGCTGCTTGGCGGCAGAACAAGGCGTGGTTGTAGTACTTCCCCGGACGAACCACACAAAGAGCTCTACTACTCTTAAAATGAGACAGTTACGATGTTTGTACGATTAGGATTAAACTTAGAACAGATTGTAATATAGTTCGTAACTTGGATTTTTTATTCCAGGAACAGGGTAGTGCTTACCCTGGACCATCAGTGCTCTAACAAGCTTAGCCTTAGTTATTCTACAGAAGGCGCAATCTTATACGTGCTCGTTATGTGCTAATAGCTTGGAATAAGGCTTGTACCACACATGTAAAAGGTATTTAAAGCTAATTGAATCTAGGTGCCAGTTCCATGTGACAAACCTTGACGAATAGGCTAATAGGCAATGTCATTTTTGGCCGTACCGCCTTATGGCAAAGACAAGAGCTAATGTGACTCTCGCTCGCACGTATCGACATGTTAAAAGATATAAAATCACTAAACTCATTTTCGAAAAATCGCAATCAACCATTTTGTGTGCAATCATATTGCACACAGTATAGTAAAAATTTCATTTTGACCGATACATGTTTTCCTACTCAAAAGTTTGCTTTACTAGTTTTCGTACATAAGCAAACTTTGTTTTTTGTTTTGTGAAGCTGAACCCACCCTTAGTAGGACATTAGTGACCTAGACTTCCTGTCCAACAATACCTCATCATTATTAGTTCAATCACGTAGGAACCATTAATTTGGTATGACGAATAGGATATTCAGTTACTAAATTTTGGTACTATCAGCGACATGGGTTGAAATGGAAAAAAAGGGTGGTTGGTGATCCCCATCGATTGTGTTTTTTTAGATGTAGCGAGAAGTAGTTACATTGAGTAGGTCAGCCCCTTATTTAAGGCAAGACCAACCTTCTGAAGGAAGCACCTATGACAAGAGCTCTTCGTTTAAGGCAAATGGATACCCCGATACTAGCGCCACTACATATTTTATTTTATCATTACGATAAACAAAGGAATTATCAAAAAATCGGACCGCGCGTACACGATACCTATCACAAGCTTTTTTTAATGTAATAGTTTTGTATTGTATTATTTAGGCAGGTACTTGTTTCAAGAGTTACTACTTAGAGTACCTATTGGTGGCCGCCAAGCTCTCCAAGGTATCTGACTGAGTAACACAAAACAAAACTATTACAGATAGGTACATTAAAAAAAGCTTGTAATAGGTAGGGGTAGGGGTATCTAGTCGACATAATCAATAGTTTGAGCGAAGAGGAATCTTTTTGTGGTTTCTTTGACGAAATTCACTGAGTGCTTTGATGTCTCTTTAAAGATAAGTTAGATAATAGGTAGTAGAAATTGTTTTTAAATTACTATTTAGTTTTTACTGATAAGGCATTGCAAAAAGAAATAAATAAATAAATTTAGTGTGCTGGTAACAAAGACGGAAATTGATGACGTCACGCCTGTATCAGGAAATGTTTAAAACCCACTTGACACACTTTTCATGGAATATAAAGCTGCGATACACTGAAACATTTACCTTACCAATAATATTTTGAAAGGAATATTGTAAAGTCGTATTGGGAATATTCATATTTTTGACAGCCTCCACCAGTTGATAGTAGCTCTGCCTTCTGCGCCGTAGGCCGTGGGTTCGAGAACGAACATTTGTGTGATGAGTATACAAAAGTCGGTATTTATTCTATCTACGGACCTAGTCCTGGCGCCCAGTTTCTTCGTTTAATATCTATAAAGGTTTCCAATAATTCAAGGTGGGAGGGTATTTAAGATTTAGGGGTTTACATTAGATTACTACAAGGCAAATCATTGTTCACCGAATTTAGTTCTCACACCTTTTAGCTCTGTGTGTTAGTCGGCAATCTTTTTATCATTAATTTTAATTCCTTACTAGGATTACTATCGTTGACTGTATTCTGTAGGACCCTCCAACATACCTGTGTGCAAGATCCCTAAGATCACCTCCTAGATTTATTTAGTCTCAATTGTCTCTATATTATAAATAAGAACTTCCATGTCTGTGTAAAGAACCTTTAGATTCTAAGTTAGTGTAATAAATGCCCAGTACCGTTGTGATTGGAATTTCATTTCTTCGATGCCACTATAGGTAGGTCCTGTCAGGTAGTAGGAAATCTCAGTTGGTAACAACATAGATGTTTGTTCTCTGTCTGGGTGTTATATAATATTATAAGTATACTAGCGGCCTGTCCCGGCTTCGCATGGGTGGTCATACATTTTTTGAACGTTTTAGGATAAACTTAGACCGTGGGTTCGAGCCTCGCGTCTACTTAATTTCTTACATTTGCACGTTCTTCTCCCTGAGTGAGTGAAATCGCACCCCGAGCGTGACCAGTGGACCCGTAAACATTTTTAATTTCGTCATATCTTTTGAATGGAATGTCCGATTTGAAAAATTTAAAAAGTAATCTATAGGTATTGAAACCATCTTAATTATGAAATAATTTATTTGGATAAGGATTAATACCAAGGTACAAATAAAGACCCTTTTCTAGCGGCGGCATTTCAATTAATTTTTTATAATAAAAGAACACTTATTGTGACAAAACTATAACAGTTAGACATATTATTATGCTGTCGCGACATTTTTTGTAGATAACGTGTTCTACATAATCGTAGTACATTATTTTGTTCTATCGTCAATAGTTTTCGCAGCGCACGCGATGTAAGGTTTTTGTTTTCCACCTTAGTGGAACCTAACTTTAGACATACAGATGTTAAGCCGTACCTGTAATTACACCGGCAACCACACTCTTCAAACCGAAACACAGCGTTGCTGCTTGGCGGCACAAAAAGACGTGGTGGTAGTACTTCCCCGGACGAGCCACACACAAAGAGCTCTACTATCTACTACTCATTTTTACCTCGAACGAGTAAGTTGTGGAACGAACTTCCTTCTGCGGTTTACCCTCGGGGTTACGACATGGGGTCCTTCAAAAAGCGGGTTTATCTCTTCCTGAAAGGCCGGTAGCGCGTTAGCATCGCCTCTGGTGTTCCAGGTGTTCATGGACGGTGACCACTTTCCATCGGGTGGCCTATGCTTGTCTGCCAGCTTTGGCATAAAAAAAAACTCATAAAAGTGCTCTATAAAGTGCCACTATAACGAAATAGGATATTTGTATTGGCTCAGTGTGCCTAAAGCCTGTTGGCAATGCGTTGGAGAGCCCTTATCGGGCCAGCATGCCTACTCAGCTGATATCATGGTGCGAACTGAACTTTTGTAAATATCCGCGTGATAAAAGAGAAATAGAAGATCAGGGTCGTCTTTTATCTCGCTCATTTAGCTTCTTCTGCTTTCATTGATCGAGTGAGCGAAGCGAACGAAGATCTTAGTTTCATTTGGCATTTTATGTATGTTTGTCTGACCATAACTTTCGAACCGTTGATCCGATCTGCATGAAATTTGATAAGTCGATAGCTCGTACTTGAGAAATTTACTGGTGAGTGTATGAGTAAAATCGGATTAAGATATGGGGTTTTTAAAGGGGGCAAAAATAAAAAAGTGACATAAAAAAATCAAGTTACATGTCATATGAAAGGGCTTTGTTTGGACATTCCAAAACAATTTTGCTTTTTCAATTTTTTTTTTCTTGAAATAAATTAAGGAGGTACTCAGTTCTCATAAAATGGTGACAACGACCAGGTCTGATGATGGAGCCAAGGTCTGTTCAACGGAACTCTTCAATAAATAGGCCAATAGAGTTGAAACTTGGTCACCGTACCAAGTTAGTAGGCGGTAGTCAGAAAAAAGTCCTAACATAATCTTTGGACTTGCCTCTGACTATCACCTACTCAAAGTTTTGGTCGCATCACGAGATCTCAGTTCGGGGCGAACTACTAGTTTATGGTTCTGTACAGTTAGCTATCGTAAGGCCAGGTGATGCAGTTTCCCAGGGCCCCGGAGCTCAGGGGGCCCTCTAACCTAAGCTTTGTAAAGAGAGGGTCAGCCAGCTCCCGAAGCTAGAAAACCTTGAGCCTGTACCCCAAGTATGAGTTTTGTTTACCGTATTTGGTTTTTCGTTTTTCGTTTATGTTCCGTGATCATTGCGAGTTTTGTATGAAGACGCGATAGAGATACCGATACGGAACTTTATGTTGCAAGTATGATGAAAAATTAGTAGAACATACAAACATACAAAAATACAAATCTTTCCTCTTTCTAATATTAGTGTACCTCTTCATTATCTTGCTATTTCACACTGGCAAGATAGAATACCGCGTTTACATTTAGATATTCGCGCTGCCATTCGCATGGACGGAAATGTGGCCGGCCATATGTCCGCGGTAGCGTCGCCGGCAACGTGTGTTCACATTTAGCCCGGACACTTAGGGAGCGCAGGCAACGCGAACGTTAAGGCGAAGACAAGAGCTAATGTAACTCTCGCTCGCACGTTTCGACATGTTGAAAGATATAAAATCACTAAACTCATTTTCGAAAAATCGCGATCAACCATTTTGTGTGCAATCACATTGCACACAGTTTAGTAAAAATTTCATTTTGATCGATACAAGTTTTCCTTAAAAGTTTGCCTATGTATGAAAACTAGTAAAGCAAACTTTTGAGTAGGAAAACATGTATCGATTAAAATGAAATTTTTACTAAACTGTGTGCAATGTGATTGCACACAAAATGGTTGATTGCGATTTTTCGAAAATGAGTTTAGTGATTTTATATCTTTCAACATGTCGAAACGTGCGAGCGAGAAGTTGTTTGATAGTTGTCAGCCCCTTAACGTGAGCGTCAACGCGAGTGGACATGGAAGTGGCCTGTTTACATTCTCGTACTGCCCATGTCCCTGCCCATTTCCACGGGCATGAGTTGAGTGTAAACGCGGTCGAAGCCATAATGAGCAAAGAAGAAGCAAGGAGACGTCTAAAAGCTTTGATATTATTATTATAATAGAATTTCATCGAGAAATTATATCACAAAGACATTATATTACTAACAGGAAAGTACTTACTTAAGGCGAAGACAAGAGCTAATGTACCTCTCGCTCGCACCTATCGACATGTTGAAAGACATTTTGCTTTACTAGTTTTTGTACTTTAGCAAACTTTTGAGAAGGAAAACTTGTATCGATTAAATTGATTTTTTTACTAAACTGTGTGCGATGTGATTGCATACAAAAGACATAGACATGGACATAGACAATCATTTATCAACTACTGAGCCCACAACATACTAAACATGATAATGAAATTTACATAATTATGAGAAGAAAAAAAATCATAGGTATGCTACAGCAGCAAATGTTTCTAAAGCTCAGCATAATGCCTACTTGGCAGTAGACGCTGTTATTCTGCCAAGAGCCTAACTAACTGGTTAAAAACCAGTGGACCTAACAAAATGGTTGATTGCGATTTTACCAAAATGGGTTTAGTGATTTTATATCTTTCAACATGTCGAAACGTGCGAGCGAGAGGTACATTAGCTTTTGTCTTCGCCTTAATGTACACACAGACAGCCTTCACAGCTCAGTTGGTAGTAGCTCTGCCTTCTGCGCCGTAGGCCGTGGGTTCGATCCCCACACAGAACAAACATCTGATGTGTGATTCTTTCTTGTCGTGTATCTAATTCTTTCGTAACAGTGTGGTGAAAGGATTTTGAGGTGAAAGGAGTGAGCCTCAAAAAGGCTCCTTTCGAGCACTTGACACATGTTTTAGAACTTTTTAGGTTCTACGACATGCCGGTTTCCTCGCGATGTTTTCCTTCACCGTTTGAGAGTACTGGCACTATGCACATGCATTTTGGAACAGAAAAACTCATTGGTGCAACTGGTTTTGAACCCACGACCTAAGGATCGTAAATGGCGCCACCACTAGACCACCAGAGGTCTACCTTACCCTTATAGTGAATACAATCTACAACAATCATATGTCCATACAGTGGGGGGTCGACAATTGGCTTACACTTACCTAACCCCAATAAAAACATAGCTAATGGATACTTTAATATAAAAAGCACTTGGTAATATTTTTATAATGGCAACACTGAAGAGTAATAAGAAAACACAGCGCGCAAATTTAGTCATATATTTTAGGAGTAGTAGAGCTCTTTGTGCGTGGCTCGTCCGAGGAAGTACTACCACCACGCCTTTTTCTGCCGCCAAGCAGCAACGCTGTATTTCGGTTTGAAGAGTGTTGCCGATGTAATTACAGGCACATGAGGCTTAACATCTGTATGCCACAAGTTGATGGACGTAGGGCACGTTCCTACCGTGCGTGACTTATGAGGCAATGCTTTGTTATAGGTGATGGTTACCACTTAACATCAGGTGGGCCATCTGCTTGGCCAGCTAGTTGTATAAAGAAAAACTGCCTGTGAGTAGTAATGATGTCATTGCTGTGGGAAGCATTTCAAGGTATGAAGCTGGTGCAATGTTTCGTTAAAAATCATTCCAAATAATTGGATAGATGGCAGTAGAAAATCTGGCTTGATGAGCTGATGGAACAAGCAAATGGCCCACCTGATGTTAAGTGGTAACCATCACCTATAACAAAGCATTGCCTCGTAAGTCACGCACGATAGGAACGTGCCCTACGATTCACTGCCCTGCGTCCATCAACTTGAGGCATACAGATGTTAAGCCTCATGTGCCTGTAATTACACCGGCAACCACACTCTTCAAACCGAAACACAGCGTTGCTGCTTGGCGGCAGAAAAAGGCGTGGTTTCATGAAATTAATCAGAATCTGTACTTGTTATTTTTTTTTACGTTATTACTTGCGAATTTCTTTGTTATGCGCTTGTTATGCGATAATTACTCGAATAATTACGAACAAGCCATGACAGTTTTGTCAATGCCATCTATCGAGCCGTTTAGAACCATTTTCAAGTTATGTTGCAAGCCCATCCGGTGAAGAATACAATTTGTAAAAAATAAAACAAAATGAGAATAAACGTACAGTCAGCATCAGTAAATAAATGTTAAATTCAGAATACTATTATGAACATCAACTATAATTTTATTTTACCTTTTTTATCTTTGATTGAGAAGTTATCTTAGTTATAAACAATATTAAAATTAGGAAAAATTTATAAAACCATTTAAAAACTCTAAATTTGTGATGCAAACTGAACAACCATTTGTTACGGGTTAATTTCTGACTACCCTCTTTTAGATATAAAAGTAGGTAGGTATACTTTAGTTACTAAAGGTAAAAAAAGATCTAAATAAATGTCTACCGTGCCTCGGGATAACATAATACAGTCAAAAGCATTTCGTATTTTTCTTCATAGTAATATCACCCTATAATTTTATTACTCCCCGGAATTGACAAAATCTCCCAAGTGTCCTTGTGATATTTTTTTATTGGCTACACTATTTATTTAACATCTGTACGCAATTTTGAGCTCTACATCACTGCAATAAAAGCCATTTTGATTGATAGGAAGCGACTATGGATAATATTGTTTTTAAATAGGAAATAGACTCTTGAATAAATAGAAATTGTATCTATTGATTGGCGGCGATTGGCTTGTGAACTGTCACGCTTTGAATGAAAATACATTTTTATTAGTTTAATTGTGTTTCCTACAAAAGATCATACAAAAGAACGGTAGGAACCTAGCCGTAAGTTTGTTGCCTGCTCCTCTAGGCTTTGGTCGCGTGGAACTGGCACCTAGAGTCACCTAGCTTTAAGACGTTTCAAAGTGATCCTTGTGATTTTATTGAATAAATACCTTTTGACTTTGACTTTGATTAGTAGGTAGGTAGGAAACTAGAAAGGAATATGTAGCAGGTTCAATAATTTCATCATTTCGCTTTTCAAATAATAATAGAGGTCCCATCAGAAGCTCTTACTGGAAATTAATCAGCTTAACTTTGTAAACAGCTCCCAAGAGCAACGCCAGAAGGAGCTGTACAACCAACGTGATTAAATGTAGCTTCACAATCAGAATTGCATTTAGCATAAATAAAAAATTCTGAAGTATGACTTAAAAATCAAATATTATAGAAATGAATTCATGGTTGGAAGAGTTACCGCGTTACAAACATAAAAAAAAAACAAACAAAACACAATACGTAAGTCCTTTTTTTGAAGATTGTTAAAAAACAGTAGCGACAACAGTAAAAGTTGAAGTTGAGGCTTGTAAAATAAACCTGCCTGGGCCAGTAGATTAATTAATAAAAAACTTCTATTTTTTTTTAAACAAAATAATTACCCTATCGATATTCTATAGGTTGCATTTTGGAGAATGTGCTCAGGGACTTTATGACCTAATACCACCATCTCCTTTCTACCACGGGGCAAGTAGACGTACGGCTCAGTACATAACTGGTAAATATACCACCCATATTTTTTTCATAAGTACCGTAGTAGCATGTCCCTGAGTTATTTGTCGAGAGAGATTAGAATCCAATGGCGCAGTTGGTTAGCGCGGCCCCGTACCAAGGGGAATGTCGTGGGTTCAAATCCCACTTGGATAATAACTTTTGGGACTATATTAAAAATCTTAAAGATAATCTCTAATACTATAAGAATCAAAGTCCTGACTGACTGACTGACTGACTGACTGACATATAGACAACGCACAGCCTAAACCGCTGGTCCTAGAGACTTAAAATTTGAGGAGTACGTAGGTCTTATAGCGTAGAGGTGTACTAAGAAGGGATTTTTGGAAATTCAACCCCTAAGGGTGTAAAAAGGGTTGAAAACGTTTGGTATGGGAGATTTTTAACGCATAGTGCGATTGATTTCAAACTTGAAGTAAATATACTCCACAATAAATAATTTAAAATCACGTTTTCTATCTTTTAAAACTACCCCTGCAAAGGGTACAAAATATTGCCAAAGTTCCAAGTTTTGTATGGGGAGATTTTTAACGCGTAGTGTAATTAGCTTCAAACTAAAAGAAAATGTGTTCTGTGCATAAATAACAAAGAGACAGTTTGATTTTCGAAAACAACCTTTAAAACGTTACCTTCCTTCGTTGCGCTCGAATAAAAAGGAAACAACGAGGCGTCAATGTTTGTAAGGGACATTCTAAGAGCGGGAATCTTGAGTTGATACGAAGAGATCTGAGGGTATCTACCGTGCCTGGGGATCAAAGTCGTGAAGCTGTTTCGTTTCGTTTGGTTATGTGGTAGAAACTAGGAACAAATAACTACATATTTTCCGTGTAAGGTTGTCTTTGTTGTATTCGTCATGTTTGTGCTAAGCTCAGTACCGATACCTACCTACCTAATATAGGTAATGTACGCCTATAGGTATCTCTTATACCTACGTAGGTATTTAAAATCATACCCTAATAATATACAAATCAATGCGAAAGTTACTATGTTTGGATGTATGTGGCTCAATCACGGCCCACCACTTTAACGCGTGCGAAGCCGCGGGAAGCCACCAGTCAAGTAAGAAATAAATTAGAAATGTAAGAAATTATAGCCAAAAAAGTAAGGTGTTAAGGTAAAAATGGTCAGTTATAAGATCATTTTGCTTCTCAGACTACTTACGGCGGAAAGTAGAGGAAATATTAATTGATAAAAATTTCGTCTCCTCATAATGATCAATGGGTATTACATTTGAAACACGTTTTTGGGGAAAATGGAAGGACAGGTTTTTTTAATATTAGTAGATATTACGAATCTTTGTCTTCATACAATAAACAAACAACAAACAAACAGCTTCACGACTTTAATCCCCAGGCACGGTAGATAACCCCTCAGATCAGATCTCTTAGTACCAAGTAGGTACTAACTCCAGATTCTTTTGAGGATGACTAAGGGGGGTAGTCAGAGGTACGTCCAAACATTAAATTTGGCACATACCCACATTTTGCTGTAGTTGGTATTCCATACGTGACAGGTTGCAAGCCCATCGCCGCTGTTAGAGTACTAACTGGTTTCCTCACGATGATTTCCTATACAATCATACAATAATATTAATAATAATGGAAGGTATTAATATACATTTCAAAAGTTTGTTGGCTGTTCTTCTAGGCTTTGGTTGCGTGGAACTGGCACCTAGAGTCACCTAGCCTTAAGACGTTTCAAAGTGATCCTTGTGATTTTATTGAATAAATACCTTTTGACTTTGACTCTGAAAAAAAAACAACAAATGAAATAGCTTCACGTCCTTAATCCCTAGGCACGGTAGATATCCCCTCAGGGTTCGACGACATGCCGGTTTCCTCACGATGTTTTCCTTCACCGTTTGACAGTACTGGCATTGTGCACATACATTTTGAACAGAAAACTCATTTGTACACGACCGGTTTCAAACCTACGACCTTAGGATCGGAAGGCGGGGCCGTTACCACCAGACCACCAGTGCTCTGTGTTATCCAATGGTTGAATAGTTTGCAATGAAGATTTTATTAGGTTTAAACTTGTGGTATACGTTTTTAATATCCAACTTTAAGGGTTGAAACCTTTCATCCCTCTACTAACAAATAATCTTGACAGGAAGGTACCTTCTTAATCCCTGTTCTTATAATGACCCTTATTTCTATGAGCATAAGGAGTTTTTGTCGTTCAGTTCGTAATTAGGCACACGTCAAGCAGGTGAGGTGGGTAGACGGGTACCTAATATATAATTACGTTAAATAAAGTGCTACTGTTGTTTCTCGATTCTAACTAGAACGGCTGCGGTAAAGTCGATAGCACTTATTTCCGTGAGGTTATTATCTAAAAACCGGCCAAGTGCGAGTCGGACTCGCGCAGGAAGGGTTCCGTACCATTATCTATAAAAACGG
The DNA here is from genome assembly GCA_932294275.1 of Chloroclysta siterata. Taxonomy (NCBI): domain Eukaryota; kingdom Metazoa; phylum Arthropoda; class Insecta; order Lepidoptera; family Geometridae; genus Chloroclysta; species Chloroclysta siterata. Next base: position 18,822,348 of record OW028596.1, on the reverse strand, counting down.
CAAAAAAATCACGTTTGTTGTATGGGAGCCCCCTTAAATATTTATTATATTCTGTTTTTTAGTATTTTTTATAGCGGCAACAGGAATACATCATCTGTGAAAATTTTCACTGTGTAACTATCACGGTTCATCAAGCAATAGTTAGCAGTTAAATGAGTAGTTTGATGATTTTTTTTACAGAAAAAGATTTTCTTAAAAAAAATATGTATTCAGTGCCAGTAGTCTCAAACGGTGATGGAAAACATCGTGAGGAAATCGGCATGTCGTAGAACCTAAAAAGTTCTAAAACATGTGTGTAAAACTCGAAAGCAGCCTATTTGAGGCGCACTTAAAATCCTTTCACCACAATGTTTCGAAATAATTAGTGACACGACAAGATGACCACAAATCTAATCAAATCGAAACTGTATTTTTTCTGTTCAATCACAATAAATAATAAATATTGGTGGACATTCCACACAGCACTATCTCGCCCCAAACTAAGCCAATGCTTGTGATATGGGAACCAGATAGCTGATATACTACTTATATACTTTTTTTTTGTATATACATACTTAGAATATTATATAACAAGGATCACTTTAGAAAGTATTATAAGAGTCCTATAAGTCTTTAAGAGTAGTAGAGCTCTTTGTGAAGGGCTCGACGGGGAAGTACTACCACCACACGTTTTTCTGCCGCCAAGCAGCAACGCTGTGTTTCGGTTTGAAGAGTGTGGTTGCCGGTGTAATTACAGGCACATGAGGCTTAACATCTGTATGCCTCAAGTTGATGGACGCACGGCAGTGTATCGTAGGGCACGTTCCTATCGTGCGTGGCTTACGAGGCAATACTTTGTTATAGGTGATGGTTACCATTTAACATCAGGTGGGGCATCAGCTTGTTCCTACTTGTAAAAAAAAATCTAGTCAGCGCGCAGTCTTTGTACAGCTTTTATTTTCCTTGGAGGAATGCTTCTTTAATTACTTGCTGACCACAATGCTAATACTAATGCTAATGCTACTTAAGACCACAGAAAAGAGGGGACTCTTCTAACACAGGTTATAAAACTTAAAAGAAGAGATCCCAACCCGATTGTTAAACAAAGTAAAAAAAAAAGTTTTTTTGTTTTTTTTTTGTTTTTGAATGTTCTGTTTATGTACCTATACAGTACCCCAAGTATGAGTTGTGTTTACCATATTTGGTTTTGCGTTTTTCTTTTTTGTTCTGTGTTCATTGCGGGTTTTGTATGAAGACGTGATAGAGATACCGATACGGAACTTTATGTTCTACTACTAATTTCCATCATACTTGCAACATAAAGTTCCATATCGGTATCTCTATCGCCTCTTCATATAAAACCCGCAATGAACACGGAACAAGAACGAAAAACGAAAAACCAAAAGGTAAACACAACTCATACCTGGGGTACTGGTTCGAGAGTCGATAGTAGCGACTAAGTGACTCCAGAGACCCCATTAGTCGATCAGGAAGAAATTGAGATACCGTTGTCATGGCAACGCCGTCCCGGCTCGGGATTAGTGGCTTTTGCGATGTGGGAATAACGATTTGAAAGTATTATAATAATGTAATGGTATAGGTAAGTTAATAATATTAATAAGATAATTACTGTATTGTAATAAGATACAATAAAAAAAGAAAAATAATGAATTGGTGGACTTTCAACACAGCACTATCTAGCCCCAAACTAAGCCAAAGCTTGTAATGGGAACTAGTTAACTGATATAATACATATATGCTTTTTTTTGTAAATACATACTTATCATAATTATATAAGTCAAAGTCAAAAGCTATTTATTCAATAAAATCACAAGGATCACTTTGAAACGTCTTAAAGCTAGGTGACTCTAGGTGCCAGTTCCACGCGACCAAAGCCTAGAAGAACAGGCAACAAACTTACGGCTTGATTCCTACCGTTCTTTTGTATGATCCTTTTACAAAGTAATACAATATTGAAGTTTAGTGAGGCGTAGGCATACAGAAAAAGGAAACATACGTAATCAAATTTATAAGACAGCACACGCTACGCTTCAAACTACTAATACCTCCCAGATAATAACACCCAGACAAAGAACAAACATCTATGTTCATCACACAAATGTTTGTTCTCGGTGGGGATCGAACCTACGACCTACGGCGCAGAAGGAAAAGCTACTACCAACTGAGCTGTGAAGGCTTTCAAAATAATTAAATTATATTGTATTCACGTATGGAATAATAACTACTGCAAAATATCGGTATGTGCCAAATGTAATGTTTGGACGTACCTCTGACTACCCCCTTAGACGTCCTCAAAGAATCTGAAAGTCGTACTTGGTACCAAGAGATCTGAGGGGATATCTACCGTGCCTGGATCAAAGTCATGAAGCTGTTTGTTAAACTAACTCTAAACCAATGTTTGAACGGGCTAGACTGCGTCTAAGCAGAATTCTAGCCACGTGGTTACTTTTAGTATGATTGGGGATCCTTTCGTAGACAAGCAAACAAACTTTGCATACTGAGTTATATATATATTAGCGCATAGATTCGTTACTCATTATATTGAAGTATTAGGTACACGGGTATTTGCCGCGTTTACCTTTATTATTTTCCCGGCGTTTCGGCTATGTTGCAATAGCATTGAACTTGAGATCTACCGTCGTCGAGAAGTGGAAGCTGTTTCAACAACTACCCTCACTTGATCGCCAGAATCCGTAATGTCCGTGTTCACACTACGACACACAACACTGACAGTGTCCGCACACTTTGATGACACATCGCGACGTACACACCTACCAATGACGGGATTCCCGTGTACCTAATACTTCTTTGACTACTACTACTACTACTTTGAGTTTAAAAAATATGTTACCTACTCATAATATTGAAAATTCAATCAAAATCAAAACGGTCTTAATTCAGTTCAATCAAAGTTATTACCTTGAAACTGTTTTTTTTATACAACTAGCTGATGGATCATGCAGATGGCCTACCTGATGTTAAGAGGTAACCATCACATTTAATAAAGCATTGCCTCGTAACGCACGATAGGAACGTGCCCTACGATGCACAGGCGTCTATCAACTTGAGGTATACAGATGTTAAGCCTCATGTGCCTGTAATTACACAGGCAACCACTCTTCTTCTATAAATGAAGGAGGTACTCAGTTCTATTATGTTTGGTATTAGGTTTAGTATTGCCTCTGACTACCTCTCTTAGACGTCCTCAAAGAATCTGGAGTTAGTACTTGGTACTAAAAGATCTGAGGGGATATCTACCGTGCCTGGGGATCAAAGTCATGAAGCTGTATCAGTTTCAGTATTATGTTTTGACTTAGAGTGGAAAAAAATGTGTTCCTTCTTTCATTTATTTTATTTTTTGTTAAAAAAAACTGTTCAAGTGATAGCACAGTAATGCCGTCATAATGGGTCATGAAGGAGTTTCAGTTCTATAAGCTATCATCATATTTTATTTAATGAGGTTTTATATTAGCAAGTATGAGGCATTATGTAAACAGTTATACGAATCAAAATCCTTCTAAATTTATAACGATTCTATTAGTTTATTAGTAAAAGCATGTGTTAGACCAGTGGTGGCGAACCTTTTTCAATAAAAGTGCCATTTTTTCAAAAGGGCCGTCGACGTGCCCTCAAATAATTTTAATCTCTAAGTGCTAGTACGCACTTAGCGGCTGGCCGCACGGCTAACAGGTAGCTCAAAATTGTATGTAACCGTATCATCTATACGCATTAAATTGCGGCTGCCGTCTAACCGCTCCAGTCGCTCGCAGCGCTGCGGCCCCTCGGGCGGGCAGCCGGACGGTCGCTCTACGCACTACGCGTTTTCACTGCGGTTGCCAGTTTGCCGCCGATCGGCATCGAAAGCACACGTGTCCACGCTCGTAGTGCTCGTAGTCAACGATGAATTTCGATACGGAGCGGTTTATTAACAACACGACAAGTTTTACTTATGCAGTTTTCAGTGTTCTCTTATCATTTTGTCTCCTATGTTTTATGTTCACCAAATAAATAAATAATTATCGAGGTGCAGGGCAAACCATCAATATGGAATCGTTGTATGCACTATCCGGCTGGCCGAGCTGCGGCTGGCCGTTCGGTTGGCCGCAACTGCAACCGCAACCCGCGGTCAGCCGGACGGCCAGCCGCATTGCGGGCAGCCGCTAAGTGCGTACTAGCCCTAATACTATAAGAATCAAAGTCCTGACTGACTGACTGACTGACTGACTGACTGACTGACATATAGACAACGCACAGCCTAAACCGCTGGTCCTAGAGATTTGAAATTTGAGGAGTACATAGGTCTTATGGCGTAGAGGTGTACTAAGAAGAGATTTTTGGAAATTCAACCCCTAAGGGTGTAAAAAGGGATGAAAACGTCTGAATGAAAATTAGTATTCCCTAAACCTACAAACTTGAAACTTCGAGTACATATACTTCAAGGCAAAAAAATAGGAAAGGCATTTTTAGTTTTTTAAAACTAGCCTTAATAAGTGTGCAAAGGGATGTACAAGTTTGTATGGGAGTTTTTTGACTGCTGGTCCTAGAGAATTGAAATTTGAAGAGTATATAGGTCTTATGGCGTAGAGGTGTACTAAAACGGGATTTTTGGAAATTAAGCCCCTTAGGGTGTAAAAAGGGTTGAAAACGTTGGTATGAAAAATTGTATTCCTTGAACCTACAAACTGTACTCCAAAGCTAAAAATAGGAAAGGCATTTTTAGTTTTTTAAAACTACCCTTAATATAAGTGTGTGTGGATGTCAAAGTTTGTATAGGAGTTTTTTTAACGCGTGGTGCGATTGACTTAAAACTTGAGGTAAATATACTTAGAAACAAATAATTAAGAATGACGCTTTTAACTTTTGATAATTACCCCTGCAAAGGGTGCAAATGACTGTAAAAGTTAGTATGGGAGATTTTTAACGCATAGTGCGATTGATTTCAAACTTGAAGTAAATATACTCCACAATAAATAATTTAAAATCACATTTTCAATATTTTAAAACTACCCCTGCAAAGGGTGCAAAAGAATACAAAAGTTTCAAGGTTTGTATGGGAGATTTTTAACGCGTAGTGTAATTAGCTTCAAACTAAAAGAAAATGTGTTCTGTGCATAAATAACAAAGAGACAGTTTGATTTTCGAAAACAACCCCTAAAACGTTACCTTCCTTCGTTGCGCTCGAGTAAAAAGGATACAACGAGGCGTCAATGTTTGTAAGGGACATTCTAAAAACTGGAATCTTGGGTTGGTACGAAGGTATCTACCGTGCCTGGGTATCAAAGTCGTGAAGCTGTTTCGTTTCGTTTGTTTTTGGGGTAGAAAGTAGGAACAAATAAGTACATATTTTCCGTGTAAGGATGTCTTTGTTGTATTTGTCATATTTGTGCTAAACTCAGTACCTACACCTACCTACCTAATACAGGTAATGTACGCCTATAGGTATCTCTTATAACTACGTAGGTATTTAAAATCCTACCCTAATAATATACAAATCAATGCGAAAGTTACGATGTTTGGATGTTTGTGACTCAATCACGGCTCACCTCTTAAACGCGTGCGAAGCCGCGGGAAGCCACTAGTCAGCATATAATAATTTTAATGATTATTGTAATAATTTCAACATAAATTCCAACAGTGCCCCACTATTTAGCCAAGTATACACTGACTGGGCGGGTGCAGTAGCGGATAGTTTGAACTAAAAATGCTAACTGTTTTGGTCCGTGGCGTGCCCAAAATATTGTGTCGCGTGCCATCAATGGCACGTGTGCCACTGGTTCGCCATCCCTGTGTAAGACCCTGCCTTCTTATCCTAAGACCGTAAGTTCGAATCCGATCGTGTATCAATAAATTTTCTGTTCAAAAAATCTGTATTCTGAAAATAGTAGTGGTTCACTTTGTCTTTAAAAAGGTAAAAAAAACATCACAAGGAAACTACTTCGTGAAAATCGTGAGAATTTTTAGTAGCGGTAAGATTTTGTGTAGAATTCGCAGTCAAAGTGAAAAGGCATTAATTCAATGTCATGGTTATATTTAATGTTCTTATCACTACATAATATTAAACAAAATCGCTTTCTCTGTCCCTATATCCCTATGTATGCTTAAATCTTTAAAACTACGCAACGGATTTTGATGCGTTGTTTTTTATAGAAAGAGTGATTCAAGAGGAAGGTTTATATGCATAACTAGTAAACTTAAGGTTCTTCAAGGATGTGGATGTGAGGATGTGAGCATGTGAGCATGTGAGCATGTGAGCATGTGAGCATGTGAGCATGTGAGCATGTGAGCATGTGAGCATGTGAACATGTGAGCATGTGAGCATATGAGCATGTGAGCATGTGAGCATGTGAGCATGTGAGCATGTGAGCATGTGAGCATGTGAGGATGTGAGCATGTGAGCATGTGAGCATGTGAGGATGTGAGCTTGTGAGCATGTTAGCATGTGAGCATGTGAGCATGTGAGCATGTGAGCATGTGAGCATGTGAGCATGTGAGCATGTGAGCATGTGAGCATATGAGCATGTGAGCATGTGAGCATGTGAGCATGTGAGCATGTGAGCATGTGAGGATGTGAGCATGTGAGGATGTGAGCATGTGAGGATGTGAGCTTGTGAGCATGTGAGCATGTGAGCATGTGAGCATGTGAGCATGTGAGCATGTGAGCATGTGAGTATGTGAGCATGTGAGCATGTGAGTATGTGAGCATGTGAGCATGTGAGCATGTGAGTATGTGAACATGTGAGCATGTGAGGATGTGAGCATGTGAGCATGTGAGCATGTGAGCATGTGAGCATGTGAGCATGTGAGGATGTGAGCATGTGAGGATGTGAGGATGTGAAGATGTCTCGAAGGTACGTCCATTTACCCACATTTTTCAGTATCATAACACACTAAAGAGGATTTAATTTACAAACTTCATTGATTCATTTAAATTAAAGTGGATTTATTCATGACAACTGCAAATCGTACAGCTATTAATTGTATCCTTTTTTTTACAAATTAATGATCCCGCTTTAAAAATAATTCCCTTATACTATACCACTTAAATTAAAAGATCAACGGATTGTTACCCTGGCTTACATTTACATTTAATTACAGGCACATGAGGCTTAACATCTGTATGCCTCAAGTTGATGGACGCAGGGCAGTGCATCGTAGGGCACGTCCCTATCCTGCGTGACTTGCGAGGCAGTGCTTTGTTATAGGTGATGGTTACCACTTAACATCAGGTGGGCCATTTGCTTGTTCCGTCAGCTAATTGTATAAAAAAAAAAAAAAAAAATGTCTTTCATGCATAAATATGCATATGTATTACTTGTGGCTTCCCGCGGCTTCGCACGCGTTGAAGTGGTGCCGTGATTGAGCCACAAACATCCAAACATCGTAACTTTCACATTGATTTGTATATTATTAGGGTAGGATTTTAAATACCTACGTAGGTATAAGATATACCTATAAACGGCCATTACCTATACTAGTAGTTCGCCCCGAACTGAAATCTCGTGATGCGACCCGACGAACGCACCATAACTTTGAGTATGTGGTAGTCAGAGGCAAGTCCAAACATTATATATAGACTTTTTTCTGACTACCGCCTACTAACTTGGTACGGTAACCAAGTTTCAACTCTATTGGCCTATTTATTGAAGAGTTCCGTTGAACAGACCTTGGCTCCATCATCGGACCTGGTCGTTGTCACCATTTTATGAGAACTGAGTACCTCCTTTATTTATTTCAAGAAAAAAAATATGAAAAAGCAAAGTAACTGACCGACCAGTAGAAAAACCTTGATGCCAACGAATCTCTTAGAGATGGGAGCTCTTGGATCGCTGGTTATCTTAACTTAACTTTTTTGTTGTATCTCAAAAACCGAGCGTTCCAGAAAAAAAGGAAAAATTGTTCTGGAATGTCCAAACAAAGCCCTTTCATATGACATGTAACTTGATTTTTTTATGTAACTTTTTTTATTTTTGCCCCCTTAAAAAACCCCATATCTAAATAACCCTTCACCCGATTTTACTCATATACTTACCAGTAAATTTCTCAAGTACAGGCTATCGACTTATCAAATTTCATGCAGATCAGATCAACGGTTCGAAAGTTATGGCCAGACAAACATACATACATACATACATAAAATGCCAAATCGCCCAAGTTGAAACTAAGATCTTCGTTCGCTTCGCTCACTCGATCAATTAGGTAGGTAGGTATAGGTACTGAGACTCAAAAACTTGCCAAATACAACAAAGACAACCTTACACGGAAAATATGTACTTATTTGTTCAGGAGGTAGTTTTACTTAGCAGGGGTAGTTTTAAAATATTGAAAACGTGATTTTAAATAATTTATTGTGGTGTATATTTACTTCAAGTTTGAATCTATCGCACTATACTAAAAATCTCCCATACTAACTTTTACAGTCATTTGCACCCTTTGCAGGGGTAATTATCAAAAGTTGAAAGCGTCATTTTTAATTAATTATTTTTTAGTAGGTATATTTACCTCAAGTTTTAAGTCAATTGCACCACGCGTTAAAAAACTCCCATGCAAACTTTGACATCCCTTTGCACTTTTATTAAGGGTAGTTTTAAAAAACTAAAAATACCTTTCCTATTTTTTTGCTTTGAAGTATATCTACTCCAAGTTTCAAGTTTGTAGGTTCAAGGAATACAATTTTTCATACAATCGTTTTCATCCCTTTTTACACCCTTAGGGGTTGAATTTCCAAAAATCCCTTCTTAGTACACCTCTACTCCATAATACCTACGTACTCCTCAAATTTCAAGTTTCTAGGACCAGTGGTTTAGGCTGTGCGTTGTCTATATGTCAGTCAGTCAGTCAGTCAGTCAGTCAGTCAGTCAGTCAGTCAGGACTTTGATTCTTATAGTATTAGAGATAGAGATACAAGATGTAGAGCTGTCATGTGAACTAACTGTCATGTCAGTCGTCTACTGTTCCCGCCAAATTATGATACTCGCTGTTTGATCTAGAAGACCAGGATTATTTTTCTGTCATTTTGGGAAGCAACATAGCTTTTTCATTTTAATTGTTTTTCTTGTGTTATTTTGAGTTGTGTTGTGTAATTTCGGTGGTATTTTAACCAACATTACTTGAGGTCTTAGCACAAAGTGTAAGCATATGTGATATCCTGATATAACTGAAAATGTTTCGAATGTTTTGAAGAAAACCGCCACCATTTTCTTCAAAACAAATAACGGCCGACTTGACCATGGACTGACTTGACTAAAAAGTATTTATTCAATACAAATCAGTTGACACTGGCAAGATTGTCTGTCGAATGACAGACAGGAGCCATAAATGGAGAGAAGAAGAAGATCTAGAAGACCAATAACATACCGCACCTGGCTCCGAAGCTTTCTGTGATTCGATCGCCGGTCCACTGCTTAGGGTGTAACACAGTAAATATGTAAGATACACAAAAATAGCTTGTAACCTCACCCCAATGCCACAACTCCTAGCTTGTAATTTATACTGCACAAGAGTTCTCCAAGTTTCCGCGTTACTAGTTTTTCACCAGAGAATTGTTTTAGCCCGCCATTGCATCCGCTTTCCGAAATGCCGCCAAAACGGTTACCGATTTCACCACATCGGTAAGTGGCGCTAGTATCGCCAAAACCGCAAGTGCAGGATGCCCGCCAGCCGTGGATACAAGGCTTTTGAGTTGACGTTGACATATTCAACCCAAAACGTCAAAAGAGGGAAAATAACTTAGACTAAGTATCATATAGACGTAGTGTTACGGTTTTTCGGCGTGTCCGTTTTTTGTTAGTTTGTGTGTATTCGCGTGAGTGACTAGAGAAGGGACAACATTGACTAACCTATCGATAGAATAAGAAATGGATGAAAAAGTCGTTTTAATTGGAATCCAACTTTTTAATTTTAACTGGTTGCTGACTTTTATTGCGAAAGTCCAAAACCATTATAGACACTGGAACACTATCATCGTCAATAATGTTTCCCACATTGCCCTAACCGTGAGAGCGATGTCCATCCCACTCGATACAATTTCTTATGGCCATTTCGTCCATGCATAAGAACATTTTGTAGGCTATCAGTTTTCACGCCTAACAGCTTTTATCCACTCCCGTCTTCATTCTGGGCATTTAAGAACCTAAAAAAATATTGTAAAATTTAACAAAAATTGATCCCTCGCGAGACGCCTATAAGGTGTGAAAAATTGAAACTACAACAGAACAGCCGGTCTGACCCAACGCATTAGATATTTCATATAAAAAACGGAAACTTACATATTATCGATAAAGCTAAATTGGTCGGTGGAAGTACATCTCTAGAACAGAAGACTAAAACAATGCATTTTATTTTGCAATAATTAATGGGTTTACATCATTTTCACATAGGAAAATATGACTAGTACTAATAAAATGTAATTCCTACAGTCTTTATGGGAGAAAAAACGTATTTTTTTAGCATGAAAATAGAAAAAGAATATTACGTATCAAATGACAATTCCGGGTCTTTAACTCCTCCTTTTGTTGTTTTTGATACACAAAACACAGCTTCACAAGACATACTTTCACCTTTTCAAATATATTTTGCCTAGACAATAATAATTCTTTAAAAATTTTCATAATTTCTTTCGCTGCATCGCAATGTTGCTGCGAGTTTTTCAAAAACGTCAAAACAAGATCAAAACATTGCATCAACTGACGGCCACGATTTACGCAGACAGTGAGTGAGTGAGATGGAGTGAGTGAAGTTACATCTTCTTTTCTTTTACTCGTAGCTAGGCTACATGGGAAGAACAAAGATAGATGATCAATGTTTGATACACAGTTGAAAAAGGATGTAAGTCTTATCGCTCCCTCCAGTATATAGTACCTCCATGGAAAATAACTATACAGAATAAAGTGTTGTGTATGCCGCGAATTCTGTATTTATAGAGGTACACTCGCTATCTGAACAAAAATTAAGTAGGTAATTCAGTAAAAACCGTATATAATTATTATTACTTTGATCTTTTCCTCTAACATCGTGAAGAAACCGGCATGTCGTAGAACCTAAAAAGTTCTAAGACATGTGTCAAGTGCTCGAAAGAAGCTTCTTTGAGGCGTACTGAAAATCCTGTCACCGCACTGTTCGAAAGAACTTGTGACACGACAAGATAAATATTACTTTGATCACATCCACTGAACTGTGTGCAAAGTGACTGCAATTTGGTTGTAGTTTGGTTGTAGTATAGGTATAAGACGTTTCAAAGTGATCCTTGTGATTGTACTGAATAAAGACCGTTTTGATTTTGATTGATTTTGATTTTGTTGACTGCGATTTTTCATTATGGCGAATACAAGAGCTAATGTGACTCTCGCTCGCACGTTTCGACATGTTAAAAGATATAAAATCACTAAACTCATTTTCTAAAAATCGCAATCAACCATTTTGTGTGCAATCACATTGCACTCAGTTCAGTAATAATTTAATTTTGATCGATACATATTTTCCTACTTAAAAGTTTGCTTATGTACAAAAACTAGTAAAGAAAACTGAGTAGGAAAACTTGTATCGATTAATATAATTTTTTTACTAAATGCAATATGGTTGATTGCGATTTTTCAAAAATTAGTTTAGTGATTTTATATCTTTCAACATGTCGAAACGTGCGAGCGAGAGTCACATTAGCTCTTGTCTTCGCCTTAATGTACACACAGACAGCCTTTACAGCTCAGTTGGTAGTAGCTCTGCCTTCTAGGCCGTGGATTCGATCCCCACACAGAACAAACATTTGAGTGATACTTCTTGTTGTGTATCTAATTCTTTTGTATCAGTGTGGCGAAAGGATTTTCGAGTGCGCCTCAAAAAGGCTCCTTTCGAGCACTTGACACATGTTTTGGAACTTTTCAGGTTCTACGACATGCCGGTTTCCTCACAATGTTTTCCTTCACCGTTTGAGAGTACTGGCACTATGCACATACATGAATATACAAGTTCAGTGAATTTATATGTTTCAAAATGTTAAAATGTGCGAGCGAGAATTTTTTTTGACTGTTTTTGGCGCTTTAAGCTATGAAGAAAGTAGATTGAACCCACGACCACACCGAATTAGCTAGCACGGCCTTATAAAGGCCTTATATAGCGGATTTAAGTAACGGTCTCGTAATACTCAGTATAGCTAGTTTCATAATACTTAATTAAATTTCTGCTCAAAATATTCACCACGAAATTTCATCAAGTCATCTTGTACACGAAAATATATAAAATTTAGGAATATTTTTTTCGTAAATTCAAATAAATTCAGTTTCTTTGTAAAATTAGTTGAGATGAATTTTGGGGTTGTACATGATGATAATTTTAGTTAAGCCACCATTTATTAATTTAAAAGTAGCTCAATTTTTTTTTACTAATATCAGTCACTCTTGGTTTTATGTTAGATTTTATCATAAAATAAAGTATAATTTCTGCTTTTACTTAGACTCCGCTGTCCGTCCGTCTGTCTGTCTGTCCGTCTGTCACCAGGCTGTATCTCATGAACTGTGATAGTTATCCAGTTGAAATTTTCACAGATGATGTATTTCTGTTGCCGCTATAACAACATAATAAAATAAATATTTAAGGGTGCTCCAAACAAACGTGTTTTTTTTGCCGTTTTCATAGATAATGGTACGGAACCCTTCGTGCGCGAGTCCGACTCGCACTTAGCCGGTTTTATTTATTTTAGTTTTTATACCAGGTCAAGAGTACGCTAAGCCGACTGGCTGATAGAACAAGCAGATGGCCCATCTGATGTGACGTAGTTACCTTCACCTATAAAGAAGTATTACCTCGCAAGTCCTGCATAAAAGCGTGCCCTGCCTGTCTGCCTACCGCACTGCCTAACTTGAGGCATTCAGATTTTAAGCCTCATTTGTCTGTAATTTAGAAGGTCTGCAAAAAACTACAGGCTTGTCTCATCATCATCATCTCCCTGCCCTTATCCGGCGCTGCATGGGGTCGGCACAACAGGTTTTCTTCTTCCACTCTCCTCTATCATTCATCTCGGTGCTCACTCCTTTCTTACTCATGTCATCTTTCACACAGTCCATCCATCTTTTCTTTGGGTTACCTATCTTTCTAAAACCATCCACATTCATACGTAACACTCTTCTCGTAATATGACTTTCTTCCCTCCTCATGACATGCCCATACCACGCTAACCTATTGCTCCTCAACTTATCCGTCACAGGCGCTACTTTCAAACTTCCTCTAATATACTCATTCTTTATTTCTTATGTTATACAAGCTGGTGCCTGCGACTTCGTCTGCGCAGGATTAGTATTTCGAGTAGCTTATATTAGCGTGGCGTAGTACATATGTGTAACTCTAGCGGTTTTGGCAGAGCACGCCTGAATTGCTCGCAGATGGTAGCTTTTTCCTACTTACTTGACACTTATCGTCATATTTCGGACAATTCACACAATATCTTTATAAATTGTGGCCTATGTGTTATTCTGATGTATAAGCTATATTATTGTAAAGTTTCATTAAAATCCATTCAGTAGTTTTTACGTGAAAGAGTAACAAACATCCATCCATCCATCCATACTTACAAACTTTCGCGTTTATAATATTAGTAATGATTTCTTGTCTATACATTCTTATGTTATATTGTAGAGAAACGGGTCCCATTTTCCATGAAATGGGTCCCTCGTCCAATCTTCCTCAGACGGGCTTAACCTAAATTTAAAGAAAACAGACAGGTGCCTCGGCTACACTAAAGTTTTGTACAAACTAAAGCCAAGCCCACTTGCATCCGTGTTTCTTTAATATTTTTTCCTGATGCATTAAGACCGTCCATTGTATTCTACTTTGATGTTTTTTGTTCTACAATTTTTTATACAACTAGCAGATGGAACAAGCAGATGGCCCACCTGATGTTAAGTGTTAACCATCACCTATAACAAAGCATTAGCTCGTAAGTCACGCACGATAGGAACGTGCCCTACAATGCACCGCCCTGCGTCCATGAACTTGAGGCATACTAAGCCTCATGTGCCTGTAATTACACCGGCAACCACACTCTTCAAACGGAAAAAGGCGTGGTGGTAGTACTTCCCCGGACGATCCACACTAAGAGCTCTACTACTCTTCAACAATGTGATGTATTAAATACAATAAAGTATTTTCTATTGTATTCTATTCTGATTGAACAAGAGGATAGTCCACCTGATGTTAAGTCACCATAGTGATCACTGCCTATAACAAAACATTGCCTCGCAAGTCAGTCACGATATCAATGTGCCCTACGATGCACTGCTTCCACAAACTTGAGGCATACAGATGTTAAGCCTCTTGTTCAAAAAACAATAAAAAAGCAAAAAATATAATGTGCCTCAGACAAGCTTTGACCCTACGACCTTGACCTTGGCTTTAAGTTTTTATAAAATACTAGTGGCTTCCCGCGGCTTCGCACGCGTTGAAGTGGTGAGCCGTGATTGAGCCACAAACATCCAAACATCGTAACTTTCGCAGTGATTTGTATATTATTAAGGTAGGATTTTAAATACCTACTTAGGTATAAGAGATACCTATAAGCGTACATTTCCTATATTAGGTAGGTAGGTATAGGTACTGAGTTTATCACAAACATGACAAATACAACAAAGACAACCTTACACGGAAAGTATGTACTTATTTGTTCCTAGTATCTACCCCAAAAACAAACGAAACGAAACAGCTTCACGACTTTGATCCCCAGGCACGGTAGATACCCTCAGATCTCTTCGTGTGTGTCATCTATTCTCCCGTTTTTATAATGTCCCTTACAAACATTGACGCCTCGTTGTATCCCTTTTTACTCGAGCGCAACGAAGGAGGGTAACGTTTTAGGAGTTGTTTTCGAAAATCAAACTGTCTTTTTGTTATTTATCAACATATTTTCTTTTAGTTTGAAGTTAATTACACTACGCGTTAAATATCTCCCATACAAAACTTGAAACTTTGGCAGTCTTTTGCACCCTTTGCAGGGGTGGTTTGAAAATATTTAAAACGTGATTTTAAGTTAAAAAATTAAAAATTTTGAAAAAATATTATTGTGGAGTATATTTACTTCAAGTTTGAAATCAATCGCACTATGCGTAAAAAATATCCCATACTAACTTTTACAGTCATTTGCACCCTTTGCAAGGGTAATTATCAAAAGTTAAAAGCGTCATTATTAATTATTTGTTTCTTAGTACATTTACCTCAAGTTTTAAGTCAATCGCACTACGCGTTAAAAAACTGCCATACAAACTTTGACATCCCTTTACACACTTATTAAGGGTAGTTTAAAAAAACTAAAAATGCCTTTCCTATTCTTTAGTCTTTGAGTACATCTACTTCAAGTTTCAAGTTTGTAGGTTCAAAGAATACACTTTGTCATACCAACGTTTTCAACCCTTTTTACACCCTTAGGGGTCGAATTTCCAAAAATCCCTTCTTAATACACCTCTACGCCATAAGACCTATGTACTCTTCAAATTTCAAGTCTCTAGGGCCAGCGGTCAAAAAACTCCCATACAAACTTTTACATCCCTTTGCACACTTATTAAGGGTAGTTTTAAAAAACTAAAAATGCCTTTCCTATTTTTTTGCCTTGAAGTATATGTACTCTAAGTTTCAAGTTTGTAGGTTCAAGGAATACTATTTTTCATACAAACGTTTCCATCCCTTTTTACACCCTTAGGGGTTGAATTTCCAAAAATCCCTTCTTAGTACACCTCTACGCCATAAGACCTATCTACTCCTCAAATTTCAAGTCTCTAAGGACCAGCGGTTTAGGCTGTGCGTTGTCTATATGTCAGTCAGTCAGTCAGTCAGTCAGTCAGGACTTTGATTCTTATAGTATTAGAGATGTTATCGTTATTATTAAATTCATTTAAACTAATGTAATTTTGTAATTTAATGTTCACCAACAGTTAACCGGTCTTTTAACTTCAGTTTAAAGATCGGTTATTGTTAAAGGTTTATAATTTTATAGACTGTCCTTAGACTACATTCTCACCTTTTTTTTATACAACTAGCTGATGAAACAAGCACATGGTCCACCTGATGATAAGTGGTAAGCATCACCTATAACAAAGCATTACCTTGAAGTCACGCACGATAGGAACGTGCCCTGCGTCCATCGACTTGAGGCATACAGATGTTAAGCCTCATGTGCCTGTAATTACACCGGCAACCACACTCTTCAAACTGAAACACAATAACGCGCAGAAAAAGGCGTGGTGGTAGTAGCTACTTCCCCGGACGAGCCCATCACAAAGAGCTCTACTACTCTTTGAATATTAGCATGTCCTCAAAGTAGTGGCGCCCGCCGACATAACCATACTAATGATTTACTTGATGTCCATTTCTGAACGAAGACCTCAGTCAGTAACCATTTGTTATATTTTAAAGCATCATTAAATATCTAGGTTTTCAGCTATTTTTTTACCTTATCTATAAGTTTAAATTGTACATAAATTAGTTTAGGCACCCGAAATATAATAAATTAACCCTACTAATATTATAAACGCGAAAGTTTCTAAGAATGGATGGATGGATGGATGGATTTTTGTTACTTTCACGTAAAAACTACTGAATGGATTTTAATGAAACTTTACAATAATATAGCTTATACATCAGAATAACACATAGGCTACAATTTATAAAGATATTGTGTGACTAATCCTGCGCAGACGAAGTCGCGGAAACCAGCTTGTAAATAACTATTGGTCGACTTTCCACACAGCACTATTTAGGCCCAAACTAAGCCAACGCTTGTAATTTGGGAACTTCATAGCTAATATACTACATTTAACCTTTTTTTGTAAATGTATACTTATAATATATTATAATAACACCCAGACAGAGAACAAACATATATGTTCATCACCTAAATGTTTGTTCTGTGTGGGGATCGAACCCACGGTCTAGGCGCAGAAGGCAGAGGTACTACCAACTGAGCTGTGAAGGCTGTGTAATATAGTATAAATATTTTGCGATACCCGAAAACGGTGAATAAGTCTAAAGTCATCATCATCATCATCATCAGCCCAAAGAAGTCCACTGCTGGACATAGGCCTCCCCTATACATTTCCAGGAAGAACGATTCCGTGCCCTCTCCATCCACCGACCACCCGCGATCCTAACAATGTCGTCAGTCCATCGGGTGGGAGGGCGTCCCACGCTTCGTTTTCCTGTTCGTGGTCGCCATTCGAGGACCTTTATTCCCCATCGGTTATCAGTCCTTCGAGCTATATGACCTGCCCATTGCCACTTCAACCTGCTGATTCTGCGAGCTATGTCGGCTACCTTGGTTCTCCTACGGATTTCCTCATTTCTGATTCTATCTCGTAGTGAAACTCCCAGCATAGCCCTCTCCATAGCCCGTTGACCGACTTTGAGCTTATTGATGAGGCCAATAGTGAGCGACCACGTCTCAGTTCCATACGTCATCACTGGCAACACACACTGGTTGAAGACTTTCGTCTTGAGGCTCTGCGGTATCTGTGACGAGAAGATGCGGCGTAACTTCCCGAACGCTGCCCATCCGAGTTTTTTTTTTTTTTTTTTTTTTTTTTTTTAGCCATCTAGAAATGGCACTAGGTGTCCCTCTGACATAATCAGAGACTTTAGTACTACTTAATCATGATTTCCTACAAGTAAAGAAGAGTTCCTAATGTGAGTTTCCTAAATTTTTGTATCGGTCTTAATTTATTTAGTTACAATTTTTCATACTGTTATTTTCCTATTATTATTTCACAAAGCGGTGCTTATTTTACTTACTATTTTCTTTTC
Organism: Chloroclysta siterata; assembly: GCA_932294275.1. NCBI lineage: Eukaryota > Metazoa > Arthropoda > Insecta > Lepidoptera > Geometridae > Chloroclysta > Chloroclysta siterata. Next base: position 18,804,576 of record OW028596.1, on the reverse strand, counting down.
TAATTCCTAATTTACTAAGTACAAACATGTTACATAATTATTGTTTATTCGAGAAGAAGAGGTAGTCCTACTGTTTTTCTAATGTTATAAGTCTAAGTACTATGTAAGTCTAAGTCTAATTTAAATTCTAAGTCTACTATCTTATTTATTTCTATTGATATACTGTGTTTTTCTTATACTATTTCTTATTTTATGCTAGTTGTATTATATATATCAATATATAAACACCAACAAGGCTTATCTATCTATTTATTATTAGGTTGTTTACTGTTTCTTTAATATTATTTATTTCTATTTTACAGTTTGGGATGGCCGAGGCTTTTTCTAATTTTCCACCGACTGTATATACTTCGCTACTCAGAGGCAAACGGAGGGCCATGGTCATCATGGTCCTAACCGTTTGCTTGGACTGCTGGTTCATGGCTTGCCGGTGGTAATGCCTTTGAATTTGTGTGGCGCTTGATGTCATGCCTGAGGCCACCTTAGTGGTAAGCTATAGTGGCCCTTTATCGAAGTTGGACCTACCTAGTTGGATCGTCTGACCCAGATACACATAGTGGTCTACAACTTCGATGATATCGCTCCCAACATATACCGGCACGGGTGCGACATGAGCGTTAGACATGATTTTCGTCTTGCTCATGTTCATCTTAAGACCCACCTGTTGGGAGACAATATCGAGGTCTCTGAGCATCGTGCCTAGATCTTCCAGCGATTCCGCCATTATGACTATGTCGTCGGCAAATCGAAGGTGAGTGATGTATTCGCCATTGACGTTGATGCCATACCTATTCCAGGACAGCAGCTTGAAAACATCCTCCAGTGCCGAGGTGAACAGTTTCGGAGAAATTACATCTCCCTGTCTCACCCCTTTTTGCAGTTGGATAGGATCCGTGCTTTGGTCCTGGAGTCGGATAGACATTGTGGCTTTACTGTATAGACATTTCAACACTTCGATATACCGATAGTCAATTTGACATCGCTGGAGTGACCTTAGGACTGCCCAGGTTTCGACTGAATCAAAGGCTTTCTCATAGTCCACAAACGCTAAACAAAGTGGCTGGTTATACTCTTCGGTTTTCTGTATAACCTGCCGGAGCGTGTGGATGTGGTCTATGGTGCTAAAGCCTTTTCGGAACCCGGCTTGTTCGGGAGGCTGGAAGTCGTCAAACCTACGAGCGAGACGATTGGTAACTACTCTCGAAAACAGCTTATAGACATGGCTTAGCAGCGAGATGGGCCTATAATTCTTTAAGAGGGTGTTATCACCTTTCTTAAAGAAAAGTACCACCACGCTCCTGCCCCATGCCTCTGGCGTCGTACCCTCGGAGATAACAGAATTGAATAGCTTCTGAAGGACTTTAAGTAACGGCGTTCCGCCCGCTTTCAGAAGCTCTGTCGTTATTCCGTCTTCTCCCGGTGCCTTGTTGTTCTTAAGCTGCTTGAGAGCCGTTCGGATCTCGTATAGGCTGACGTCCGGGATGTCTTCCGTGTAGTGTCGAGTTAAACGGGCTCTTGTATCGCTAGTCGTGCTTGCAGCAGGACTTTGCGATGAGGTGTATAATTGTCCATAGAACTTCTCGAGCTCTCTTAAAACTTCCGGCTTCGAGGAAACGATACTGCCACTATCAGTCTTCAGTTTTGTCAACTGACTTTGCCCAATAGACAGATCTCTTGCGAACACTTTCGAGCCTTTGTTGCGCTCTATCGCGTTTTTAATACAATTTGTATTAAAAAGCCGCAAGTCGTGTCGCATGGACTTGGAGATCTGTTTATTGAGCACGCCGTATATCGACATGTCCACTGAAGACTGCAGTCTCATTTCGCTGCGATCTGCTAGGAGTTTCAGAGTGTGCTCAGAGAGTTTTTGGGGTCTATTTTTGCGTTGAGTCTTATAGTACTCAGACCCAACATCTTGGACAATTTCCACCAGCCCGTTGTTTAAATCGTCCACAGATTCGCATTCGGTGAGGCATTGGAAGCGATTTTCGAGTTCCAACTGAAAGCTCTCGGGGTTTTGGATTTGAACAGGACTTGGGCGAAGAGTAGACTTCATCAGACGGGACCGTTCAAGCTTAACATTGATATTCAATGAGCCTCTTACCATGCGGTGATCACTTCCGGTTTTCACCCTGTTGATCACAGAGACATCATTGAATATATATGTTTCTTGGTCGTCAAAATGAAGTCTATCTCGCGTTTGTGTCCACCGGGGTGAAGCCACGTTCATTTCCTGGACGACCGCTTTTTGAAAAAAGAGTTCATCATGAAGAGTCCCTCTTTCTCCATAAAGTCTAAAGTCTAAAGTCTAAAGTCTATAGTCTAAAGTGCAGTGCCTTCATAATACTTATGTAAAGCCCGGTCGCCACCGAGCGGAACGGAGCCATTAAGGACTCCGTTTAACTCGCAAGAATAAACTGCATACTTGTATTTCCAACAACAAATAGTCGAGCGGAAAGGACTGAGCGAGCAGAAAGTGTTGAAATGAACTCGCTCAGCTCTTTTTCCTTTTGCAGTGGAAATCAAAAGATAAAACTCTTTGTTGGTGGAAATGTAAACCTATTTCATTGAAAAGGAGTCCGTTCCGCTAACCATTTCTCGCTCATTACCCTTTCGCGGTGGAGACCGGGCGTAACAATTGTTTCTGGGAATGAATAACTTGTATCTTATTGACGTCGACGGTAAGAATAACCGCCCGTTAACCTTTTGAATAACTGCGACCCTGAATTAGAAACAAAACTTTTCGCATTAAAACTTTTGTATGTTATCGATAAAATTGCCTCCAAATCGCCTTAATGTGTTTGTTTTCGAATATGTTTCAAATAAAAATTAATGGATCGAAAGTTTTTCTGAATAATTTGTATATGAAACAAATTAGCGTAGCGTATGGAATGATTTAAGAGTAGTGGAGCTCTTTTTTGAAGGGCTCGTCCGGGGAAGTACTTTTCAGAAAATTACGAGAAGGTTTTAAGTTTTGTTTTAATGTTTTTCGCTTAGCTTAGCTTCGTTGTTTTTTGCAATGTTACAACAATATAAACTAGTGGTTCGCCCCGAACTGAGATCTCGAGATGCGATCCAACGATCGCACCAAAACTTTGAGTAGGTGGTAGTCAGAGGCAAGTCCAAACTTTACGTTTGGACTTTTTTCTGACTACCGCTTACTAGCTTGGTATGGTAACCAAGTTTCAACTCTATTGGCCTTTTTATTGAAGAGTTCCGTTGAACAGACCTTGACTCCATCATCAGATCTGGTCGTTGTCACCATTTTATGAGAACTGAATACCTCCTTAATTTATTTCAAGAAAAAAAAATAAGAAAAAGCAAAGGAACTGGCCGACCAGTAGAAAAACCTTGATGTCAACGAAACTCTTAGAGATGGGAGCTCTTGGGTCGCTGGTTACATTAACTTAACTTTTTTCTTGTATCTTAAAAACCGAGCGTCCCAGAAAAAAAGTAAAAATTGTTTTGGAATGACCAAACAAAGCCCTTTTATATCACGTGTAACTTGATTTTTTTATGTATTTTTTTTTTATTTTTGCCCCCTTAAATCGATTTAACTCGTATACTTACCAGTAAATTTCTCAAGTACAAGCTATCGACTTATCAAATTTCATGCAGATCGGATCAACGGTTCGAAAGTTATGACCCGACAAACATACATACATACATACATAAAATGCCAAATCGCCCAAGTTGAAACTAAGATTTCGTTCGCTTCGCTCACTCGATCAATTACAATGGAACAAGATTTTTGTTAATTTAGATTTTAATTTAATTAAAATTTGTATCATTAATTTAAACACAAACATCAGTATTTACAAAGACCAAACATTACAGATTCCTTACGTTTAGGATAAAGGTGCGGTAAAAAATAGGTACATAATTTATTTATTTTTTTACATACAATAAGATTTGATTATGCTTTCTGAAACTAACTTTGATGAAATCAAACAAACAATAGAACAAGATAATTTAACTAGACAACGACTACAACACTATCTGAATACTTACAAATTCATTTGATAAGCCCTAATAGAATAGTGTTGGGACCCCTTCGGCCGTCTACGAAACCGGAGCTTCATAACCGGTGACGGACTAGACATAATTCGTCCTCGTACGATACCAGTTACGAGAAAGCACGTAGGTATTTTTCCTTACAGGAGACTAGGTTTCGTAGAAATAAACTTGTAGCACGGCTAATTTAAGTCACTTACCGCCGGTTTCTGAAAGGCCGATCAAAACTAATCGCATGTCAAGTCACTTGCTATCTCTATCTAATTCGATGTAATAGCGGAAATGGCGAGTGACTTGACATCCGATTAGTTTTGATCGAGCTTTTAGAAACCAGCGGCTAGGTACTTACTTTTATCTTTTCTTGTATTATTTTTAAACTGTATTTACGTGTGGCATAAATAAATGTTTTTTTTTTATTGTATTGTATAGTGAGTTACGGAAGGGTAGTTTTTTTTTCGGACGTAACTAGATAACCTAACTGAGGTTATCAATGTTATCACAAACCGATTATTATTTACACTATTCATGGCTATGATGAATTATCAGCGTCAATTATTATAATTTTTAATAAATAAAATACAAATTAACCTTTATTTCACAACACTTAGCGAGTATACAATTATTACATATTTATAAAAAAAAATGAAACACGACCCGTTTCTGAAAGCCCGATCAAAACTAATCGGATGTCAAGTCACTTGCTATCTCTATCTAATTCGATGTAATAGCTGAAATGGCGAGTGACTTGACATCCGATTAGTTTTGATCAAGCTTTCAGAAACCGGCCATTAGCCACTATTCACTTAATAGACTTTTTAGATTTAAAAAAAAAAACTTAACAAATGAAATCAAATGAAGTCTGAGGGCAATCTATGGATTAATAATCTATGGACAGCCTTCACAGCTCAGTTGGTAGTAGCTCTGCCTTCTGTGCCTTAGGCCGTGGGTTCGATCCCCACTGAGAACAAACATTTGTGTGGTGAACATAGATGTTTGTTCTCTGTCTGGGTGTTATATAATATTATAAGTATGTATTTACAAAAAAAAAAGTATTTAAGTAGTATATCAGCTATCTGGTTCCCATATCACAAGCTTTGGCTTAGTTTGGGGCGAGATAGTGCTGTGTGGAATGTCCACCAATATTTATTTATTTATTTATTTATTATTTATTTATACAAATGGCATTGTAGAAGGAGCCTCTTTGTGGCGCACTTAAAATCCTTTCACCACACTGTTTCGGAAGAACTAGTGGCATGACAAGAAGAAGAATAATTATAATTTTAAAGATGCAACATTTTTATAAATAAAGTAATGCAACATAATCCGAAAACAAAATAAGTACTATGTTTTATTTGCAGATTCGTCATCGATCAAACGCGCCCTACGATGCACTGCCCTGCGTCCATCAACTTGAGGCATACAGATGTTAAGCCTCATGTGCCTGTAATTACACCGGCAACCACACTCTTCAAACCGAAACACAGCAACGCTGAGCCACACACAAGCTCTACTCTCACCAAAAAAATACCAAGACTGCAAGTTTGTAAGACTGCAAGACTGCAAGACTACAAGACTGCAAGACTGCAAGATCGCAAGACTGCAAGACTGGACCGAAGTTACATCACTATCGTCACCTAGGCCCTTTATCAAGCTTTGAGAAGTAATTTCTGTCACTTTTCGACTAATTTATTGACGGCTTGTGTGGTCGGCGCTTTAAGCATACTATAAGTAGGTACTTAATGAATTTCTTAAGATGTTTGGAGCACCGGTGGTCTAGCGGGAGTGAGACCGACTTCCAATCGTGAGGTCGTAGGTTCGAATACAATCGTGCATTAATGGATTTTTACAATAGATGTGATTATGTTATATTTTTTTTTACAAGCTATAGGTAAAACGTTTGACCGCAATCACACCTGTATATATTTTAAATAATTGACAACCTTCACAGCTCAGTTGGTAGTAGCTCTGCCTTCTGTGCCGGAGGCCGTGGGTTCGATCCCCACCGAGAACAAACATTTGTGTGATGAATATAGATGTTTGTCCTCTGTCTGGGTGTCATATAATATTATAAGTATGTATTTACAAAAAAAAAGTATCTATGTATTATATCAGCTATCTGGTTCCCATATCACAAGCTTTGGCTTAGTTTGGGGCAAGATAGTGCTGTGTGGAATGTCCACCAATATTTATTTATTTATTTATCTTTCACAAAGTCCATCCATCTTTCCTTTGGCCTGCCTCTACTCCTTCATCCATCCACATTCTTCTCGTTACATGACACGGCAAAATACATCGATCCTATAAAAATTGTAACACATTTATAATACCAACATGTATTTCGAGCAATAAATTGATTTGATTTGATATGTGCACAATGCCAGTGCTTTTAAAAGGTGAAGGAAAACATCGGCAGGAAACCAATTAGTATTATATCATTATTAGTATTATACAAGGTGTTCCAATAATTGTGTATATAAACTTCAGTGGGCTAAAGTACCCATCAATATGAATAACTTTTGCTAAGGAAACAACACTGAACGCGAAAAAAAACAGCTGTTTCATACAAAATAAATAAATAAATAAATATTGGTGGACATTCCACACAGCACTATCTCGCCCCAAACTAAGCCAAAGCTTGTGATATGGGAACCAGATAGCTGATATACTACTTATATACTTTTTTTTTTGTAAATACATACTTATAATATTTTATAACACCCAGACAGAGAACAAACATCTATGTTCATCACACAAATGTTTGCTCTCGGTGGGGATCGAACCCACGGCCTACGGCTCAGAAGGCAGAGCTACTACCAACTGAGCTGTGAAGGCTGTCAAAAGTATACAAAAGTTCAATACCTACCTGGCTAAAATGTATGAAACAGCTGTTTTTTTTCGCGTTTACAGTGTTGGTTCCTTAGAAAAAGTTATTCATATTGATGGGTACTTTAGCCCCCTGAAGTTTATATACACAATTATTGGAACACCTTGTATAATGTATTTGTAGAAAATAGCTCCCTATCCATGTTTGTGCCCTTTCGGTTTTTTCAAAACTACACAAAGGTAACTGGAAGAGAATGCTCTCTAGCATTAAGCTCGCCTATGTACGATACATTTTGTTCTGTGCATTAAAGAATTTTCTATCTCTCTATCTATATCAACCTGTCACGTATGGAATACTAATTACTGCGAAACGAGGGTATGTACAAGTGTAATGTGTGGACGTACCTCTTACTACCACACTTAGACGTCCTCAAAGAATCTGGAGAACGTACTTGGTACTAAGATATCTGAGGGGATATCTACCGTGCCTGTAATTGAAAAGCATAAGTTTATAAAATCTAGCAGCTGTTCTCCCAAAACGAAACAAAACTTGGAAAAAATCTCAAAAACCAATTTGTAAGAAACCGCCAAAACCGAAACTAAATAATTGAAGTATCCTGTTACTCAATTCTATAGGTACAGTCAGCAATAGAAGTTCATGAGCATTTGATAATATTATTTAATAAGTACTTTTTTTATACAACTAGCTGTTGGAACAAGCTTATGGCCCATTTGATGTTAAGTGGTAACCATCACCTATAACAAAGCATTACCCCGTAAGTCAGGCACGATAGGAACGTGACCTACGATGCACTGCACTGCGTCCATCAACTTGAGGCAGATGTTAAGCCTAATGTGCCTGTAATTACACCGGCAACCACACTCTTCAAACCGAAACACAGCGTTGCTGCTTGGCGGCAGAAAAAGGCGCGTAAGAGATTTAAGAGTAGATTAGAGAGCTCTGGCTCTTCCGAGAAAGTATTACCACCATGACTATTTCTGCCGACAAACAGCGTTGCTGTGTTTCGGTTAGAAGAGTGTGGTTGCCGGTGTAATTACAGGCACATGAGGCTTAACATCTGCCTCAAGTTGATGGACGCAGGGCAGTGCATCGTAGGGCACGTTCTTATCGTGCGTGACTTACGAGGCAATGCTTTGTTATAGGTGATGGTCATCAAAATGTTGGTTAATTATCTGAAGATTTTCTATAGCTCAGAATATTTTTCAATAATTTATTTTTCATCAATAAATTATCATTTTTTTATAACGTAGAGAAAAAAAATCCAAAACCCTAGCTGTTAATAATTTTTTGTTGCTGATTGTACCTAAAACCTTCACAAAAAGTTTGAACCATAGAAGTTATTTTCGCACAGAGCTGGCATAATGTTAACGCATTTATAGCGTTTCAGGTCAATTGACCAATAATGCTAAGTCGGCTACTTTAGGCGACTCAAGATGACTAGAATATAGTTAGTTGACTTGTAAATTGTCTTCTTAATTTAGTAGGTTTAGCTAAATACTAGCTCAATTTATTATATCACGTAGAAATTTAGTTATTTGCGATTTTTCTTAAGTATCTTCAGTAAATTAATATCTTATTTTTTTTTAATGTGTGAATGAGGCGTTATTTACCACTAGTCCGCAAGAGAGCCCTGGTGGTATAGTGGTAGCGGCCCCGCCTTCCGATCCTAAGGTTGGTTCGGAACCGGTCGTGCACCAATGAGTTTTTCTGTTCAAAAATTTATACGCACAATGCCAGAACTCTCAAACGGTGAAGGAAAACATCGTGAGGAAAGTGGCATGTCGTGGAACCTCAAAAGTTCTATAACATGTGTCAAGTGCTCGAAAGGAGCCTCTTGAGGCGCACTTAAAATTCTTTCACCGCACTGTTTCGAAAGAAACTAGTGACACGACATTTGTTTTTTAGTAATAAAGTGTCTTGTCTGACCGTTTGATACTCTGTGTATTTCGCTATCCCAAATCAAAACTTCACTCATTATCGACCAGCAACAAAATAATCTACTTTTGAATTTAGAACTTTGGGATAAGGGCTCTACAGACGATCAATATGAAATGGTCTTAATAAAATGGCTTTTTTCGAGCACTAGGGTGATTACGTAACTTTGTTGCAATCAGTTTCTATATGAAACCAATAAGTAGGTAAGTATATAAAACAATATGTAAGTTTTGCGATTATCCATCAATAGAAACACCAGTTGTAATCTAACTTTGTTAGCAACTGCAGCTAAAATGTAACCGCATAGCCGTCATATTTACTTATTACAACCAGAAACTGTACCCCAAGTATGAGTTGTGTTTACCCTATCCAACTGCAAAAAGGGGTGAGACAGGGAGATGTAATTTCTCCGAAACTGTTCACCTCGGTACTGGAGGATGTTTTCAAGCTGCTGTCCTGGAATAGGTATGGCATCAACGTCAATGGCGAATACATCACTCACCTTCGATTTGCCGACGACATAGTCATAATGGCGGAATCGCTGGAAGATCTAGGCACGATGCTCAGAGACCTCGATATTGTCTCCCAACAGGTGGGTCTTAAGATGAACATGAGCAAGACGAAAATCATGTCTAACGCTCATGTCGCACCCGTGCCGGTATATGTTGGGAGCGATATCATCGAAGTTGTAGACCACTATGTGTATCTGGGTCAGACGATCCAACTAGGATCTAGGTCAAAGATCGAGAACTATAGACCGATTGCCGTTCAATCAGCATTTGGTAAGGTGTTCGAAGATATTCTGAATCGTCGCATCTCTAGTCAAATCCGTCCATTCCTTAGCGAAAATCAACATGGTTTTTTGTCAGGCAAGTCCACTGCCACTAATCATGTCAATTTTGTAGATTATGCTGCAGCTGAAATGGACCGGAAGCGACAAGTAGATGTAGCTTATTTTGACTTCAAAAAAGCATTCGATCGTGTTCACAATGACATTCTTCTGTCAAAATTTTCAGCAATGGGATTTACTCCTAATTTATTAAGTTTCTTCTGTAGTTACTTTTCTAATAGAATTCAATTTGTTCAACTTTCCGGTTTTAGATCAGACGCTTATCTGACGTTATCAGGTGTGAGTCAAGGAAGTATCCTCGGTCCGACTCAGTTTCTAATAATGATCAATGATCTACCTAGGGTTGTTGGAGCCGCTAAATGTCTGATGTTCGCAGATGACTTGAAGCTCTTCTTGGGAATAGATAGCACTACTGACTGTGAAGCGCTGCAGCGTGACATTGATAGCGTTGTTGCGTGGAGTGAGAAGAACTTACTTGAATTCAATACATCGAAATGTAAGACCGTCACTTTTACGAGATCCTGCTCGCCCTTCACGCGCACATATAACATCTCCGGTGTCCCGCTGGAGCGCGTCACACAAATCCGAGACTTAGGGCTAACCTTGGACCGCGAACTCACTTTTAATACGCACATAGTTGAGACTTGTAAAAGAGCCTACAAGTCATTGGGGTTTGTAATGAGACAATCCGCTAGGTTCCACGACAGGAGCGCGATTGTAACTCTTTTTTATGCATTCGTTAGATCAAAACTGGAATACAATGCTTTGATATGGGACCCACATGAGGTAAAATATAAGCTTATGGTGGAACGTGTGCAAAAGAAATTTGGTAGGTTTCTTTATATGAAATTATACGGCTATTATCCCTATCTGTACCCATCCCTGTTTGTTGGTGGTATGGTGGGACTAGATACGCTCGAGCTTCGACGCAAATGTGCTCTAATGACCCACTACTACCTGATATTACAGGGTAGTATTGATAACCCGTCCACTCTGACCCAGTGTGCACTTTATGTGCCCGACCGGTATTTGCGTGCACGCGCGCGTCGTTTGTTTGCGCCGCCCGCGTTCCGCACCGACACCGCGCGGTATGCTCCTACGACCAGCGCACTCACACTTCTCAACACTTTGATTACTCAGAACCCTGATATAGATGTGTTTCACATGAAGCGCCATCTATTTGATGTAGCTTGCATTAGTTTTTTAAGTAAGTTAATTTAAGTAATAATATAAGCAAATTAAACCTATGATTAATATGTTAAATGGCACACAGACGTTTTGGCCCAGGCTGTTAGTTTGTATTGTACTGTTAAAATAAATAAATAAATAAATAAATAAATAAATAAATAAATAAATAAACTAGGTAGGTCCAACTTCGATAAAGAGGTCAGCCGACGAATCCAACTCGGATGGGCAGCGTTCGGGAAGTTACGCCGCATCTTCTCGTCACAGATACCGCAGAGCCTCAAGACGAAAGTCTTCAACCAGTGTGTGTTGCCAGTGATGACGTATGGAACTGAGACGTGGTCGCTCACTATTGGCCTCATCAATAAGCTCAAAGTCGCACAACGGGCTATGGAGAAAGCTATGCTGGGAGTTTCACTACGAGATAGAATCAGAAATGAGGAAATCCGTAGGAGAACCAAGGTAGCCGACATAGCTCGCAGAATCAGCAGGTTGAAGTGGCAATGGGCAGGTCATATAGCTCGAAGGACTGATAACCGATGGGGAATAAAGGTCCTCGAATGGCGACCACGAACAGGAAAACGAAGCGTGGGACGCCCTCCCACCCGATGGACTGACGACATTGTTAGGATCGCGGGTGGTCGGTGGATGGAGAGGGCACGGAATCGTTCTTCCTGGAAATGTATAGGGGAGGCCTATGTCCAGCAGTGGACTTCTTTGGGCTGATGATGATTACCATATCGTCGGGGATAGATCAATCCCGCGTATGTACAAACGCAGAGACAGCGTATCTACACTTCACCCAACTTTTCAGGAGAGATATTTATTCATCCAGAGGCGTAATTTTTGGGTCTTGGTCCGTCATTTTCGTACATTAGCAACCATTTAAAGTGTTTTACATAATAGTAATAACAGTTTTATGTAAAAGTGATCTAATTTTCTTGTACGACACTTACGCTGTATCGTTATGACAGTTTATTTACTGCTGTGGATTGCATGTCGTAAGTTACGCGGTATCAAAACAAAATGTGCCTACTGACTTGTTATTTATTAAAGAAAAATACATCCAAAAATCTTCTAAAAATCAACATTAGAAAATAGAAACACAAAAATTATTAGGAACAAAATAAGTAATTGCTTATTCTTATTAACAGCAGTACCTAAAGCAGTAAGGTCTTACTACTACCTCCCTTCAAAAAGTTTTATTTATTTAAAACACAGTAAACTCTTTAAAAATTAAATTCTTCAGCATTCCTGTTTTGAGATGTGCATCCATCAGTAAAAATTATAATTTCTTTAGGATCTTCATCTAATTTTTTTTATCAAGTAGTCTTCGTAAAAGGTCGCGGTGGTTGTAGCTTTCAAATCAGCAGTAGTTTCGTCAAACCAGTAGCATACTACTTTGTCATTCCCAAGGTTGTATACTCTGAAATTGTGCACCATTAACTTAGTTTTGAAGTAATGCACTGGCAGACAAATAAGGGCACAATTTCACAGCTTACACATCAGCTGTGATGACATGGACTCTTGCGTTTTTAGCTGACATTTTGTCTTCAGTTTTCTCCTTTCGTTAAGTCCTTGCTCAAAATATGCTCACGATAATTTTCTCCTAATACGTTGCCGACCTTGTAAGTTCATCATAAATCGCATGCTTCTTTTTTTGGCTGAAATAAAGCTATATTTTCATCACTTAAGTCTTCGAATAGTTTCAGTAATTATGAATATATAATAACGGCGTATGTACAAAATCTTTAAAAACAGTATTACACAAAATTAACTATACCTACCTAAATAAAGCCGAACTTAATTAATTCTTTAAAAAAAAAAACATTTGACGGTAGGTAAAATAATTCCAAATTCACTGCATGTTACTTTTAGGTCAGGTTGTACCGATTTATTCAAACTTTACTTACTTTCTATACGAACTAATGATAAATTAGCATAAGTATTAATCAACCGGTAACTATAATAAGCATAAAAACTACTTAATTGACACAGCAGATTGAAATTTCAATCTTGAATGCAACCTTCAATGTTTACACACACGACTGAAACCGAAAATGATGCAGTTCCGCGGAATTGCTTCCCAGAAATCGCCGAATACAAATCCGCGGTTTCGTTTTTTCAAAATATCTCGCTTGCTATGGGTCACATTCAAATTTAAGTAAAACAGTCAGGTGGTAAACCTGTCCCTGCGTGCATTTTCCGCAAAATTCAATTTTGGCTACTTTTGTAGATACGCAGTATTGTACTTGTGGGTTACGCGGTATCGATCTATCCCCGACGATATTTGGTTTTTCGTTTTACATTTTTGTTCCGTGTTCATTGCGGGTTTTATATGAAGACGCGATAGGGATACCGATATGGAACTTTATGTTTTACTACTAATTTTCATCATACTTGCAACATAAAGTTCCGTATTGCTATCTCTATCGCGTCCTCATACAAAACCCGCAATGAACACGGAACAAAAACGTAACTCGAAAAACCCAAATATGGTAAGCAAAACTCATACTTGGGGTACTGATTGAAACTGATTGCAACAAAGTTACGTGATCAGCCAGCTGGACAGTCATGCTCAGAGCTAAAGGTGCTACGACATGCCAGTTTCCCCATGATGTTTTCCTTCACCGTTTGAGAGCACTGACACTGTGCACATAGTATTTTGAAACAGAAAAACTCTTTGGTGCACGACTGTTTTTGAACCCACGACCTTAGGACCAAAAGGTGGGACCACTACCACTACACCATCAGTGCTCTCTTCTATGAAATATCTACCTACATCAGTACAAGTCAACTTAAATGGTACATAAATGATGATTAGTTTCAAAAGTAATTTATGAATGTAAATAAGTTTTTTTAATGTTCTTTGCGAAGCTAAGCTTGAGAATTAAAAAGTAAAAACTTTTGGTAAGTAGTATAAAAGAATAATAAGAGATAGTTTAATGTTGAAACTTCTGATGCTGAAACTGAAACTATCATAGTTTATAAAAATAATGTAATTTCGATAAAAACTTAAATTGTAGTATTGGCTAAATCTGACAATGAATAAAAGTTAAAAAAAAAAAACTCTGCAAAGGTATACTACGTTACTGCTGACAATATTTAGGCAAGAATATCGTCAGTCTATCCAAGCCCTAAAATAATTGTTCGAATTTCAAAATTCCCAAGCACAAGACAAGTTTTTTTTTAACTTTTCGCACAATGAAGCGACACTCATTGTGCGACATTGTGCCATTGGGGTCTTGAGATCAAAATTTTACGCCTCAGGGCACTGGGATAGATTTTTTCGATGGGGTTTTGTGAAAAGAGCAGATGTACGCAAACATTGTTGTCGAAGAGGCGAAGTCGAGAGCAATAATTGGGATTAAATGAAGTGTCCCGTTTTAGTGAAGTTGGTTTGGTTGTTAGGGTTCCGTGGGGACTTTATAAACATGGAAGTCAAAGTCAAAAAGTTTGAAGTCAATAAAATTACTAGGATCACTTTAAAACGTCTATAATACAGCAGGACACCGAAATAAATGTTGCGTTCTATGAATAAAAACAATATTTAAAAAAAACCTAGAGGAAACCTAGAGGAACAAGCCTTGCTTGTTCCTCTAGGTTTCCTCTAGGTTTTTTTGATATGAAACAACGGAAAAACTTGTTCAAATAAGTATACTTAAATACTTATTTAGAATATGTAAATGAAACACTATAAATAGAAACGAAAGGGCAAATAAAGCATTATAGACAGCCTTCACAGCTCAGTTGGTAGTAGCTCTGCCTTCTGCGCCGTAGGCCGTGGGTTCGATCCTCACCGAGAACAAACATTTCTGTGATGAACATAGATGATCGTTCTCTGTCTGGGTGTTATATAATATTAAAAGTATGTATTTACAAAAAAAAAGTATATCAGCTATCTGGTTCCTATATCACAGGCTTTGGCTTAGTTTGGGGCGAGATAGTGCTGTGTGGAATGTCCACCAATATAATATAGAACGCTAATATATTTACAAAATAAATAGTTACTCCGTTATATAAACCTTATAAGTTAGGTACTTTAAATAATTAATTCTAGAGTATTGTTAATGTGTTTGAATATTGAATTAGGTAATCCAATATTCAAACACATTAAAAATACAAAAGTTTAAATTTGATTCAGATAATCAAGCCTTAAATTGATTAGGTAGGTACCTAATCAATTTAAGGCTTGATTATCTGAATCAAATTTAAACTTAAATTACGCCCACATAACATAATGAAACTACACTTTTACTTTAAAGCAGACAGAATTACTGTCAAGACATGCATGAAAAACCAGACAGAATTACGTACGAGACGTTTGCGTGAAACTTGCTAAAAAAAAACAAATCAACATACTGAACACTTCGACTAAAAACATTATTTTTTTCGTAACTTCCTTGCAAAGGCGGGAAGGACCCATGTGTCATTGAAATGTGTAAATTCTTCGGACGCATGTTGAAGTTACTGTCATTGTCAATTTGACATAAAAAATGCAGGTGCTTGCTTTGTTTTTTTTCTTCTGCAGTTCGGTTTAACTTTTAGGGTCGAGTGTTGGTACGTAATTTTATCCTAATAATATTATAAACGCGAAAGTTTGTAAGTATGGATGGATGGATGTTTGTTACTCTTTCACATAAAAACTACTGAATGGATTTTAATGAAACTTTACAATAATATAGCTTATACATCAGAATAACACATAGGCTATTTATAAAGATATTGTGTGAATTGTCCAAAATATGACGATAAGTGTCAAGTAAGTAGGAAAAAATCTACCATCTGCGAGCTATTCTGGCGTGCGCTGCCAAAACCGCTAGAGTTACACATATGTACTACGCGACGCTAATATAAGCTACTCGCAATACTAATCCCGCGCAGACAAAGTCGCGGGCACTAGCTAGTTTGATTAATAATAATTAAATAATCGTGCGCATAAAATTTGTTTTCGTTTGTAATAACAGTCCTCACAGCTCAGTTGGTAGTAGCTCTGCCTTCTGCGCCGTAGGCCGTGGGTTCGATCCTCACCGAGAACAAACATTTGTGTGATGACCATAGATTTATTTTCTATCTAGGTGCTAAGATACAAACATACATTTTTTTATACAACTAGCTGATGGAATAAGCAGATGGCCCACCTGATATTTAGTGCTAACCATCACCTATAACAAAGCATTGCCTCGCAAGTCACGCAGGATAAGCACGTGCCCTAAGATGCACTGCCCTGCGTCCATAAACTTCAGGCATAGAGATGTTAAACCTCATGTGCCTGTAATTACACCGGCAACCACACTCTTCAAACCGAAACACAGCGTTGCTGCTTGGCGGCAGAAAAAGGCGTGGTGGTATTACTTCTCCGGACGAGCCACACACAAAGAGCTCTACTACTCTTCTTATCTTCTCAGATATCTTAGTACCAAGAACAAGTCCAGTCTCTCTCACTTGTCGTGTCACTAGTTTCTTTCGAAACAGTGTGGTGAAAGAATTTTAAGTGCGCCTCAAGAGGCTCCTTTCGAGCACTTGACACGTTATAGAACTTTTTAGGTTCAACGACATGCCGGTTTCCTCACGATGTTTTCCTTCACCGTTCGAGAGTACTGGCAAAGAAGAAGCAATAAGTACAAAATGGGTAAAATATCAAGATATAAATTTTTCATTGTTAACTAATGAAGCAGAAATTCGCAGCCAAGGCCTGCAGATGATTTGTATTTTATTGTCAGACAGTAAACTTTTTTGTCGCCGCCATTTTATGTACATTCAATAAAAGTAATTATTGTCTGGTTTCGGGCTATTAAATCAGAACCTATAAAACAAAAATCTTTTATTATACGAGAGATACATTTTTTTTTAATACAACTAGCTGATGGAACAAGCAGATGACCCACCTGATATAACAAAGCATTGCCTCGTAAGTCACGCACAATAGGAACGTGCCCTACGATGCACTGCCCTGCGTCCATCAACTTGAGGCATACAGTTAAACCTCATGTGCCTGTAGTTACACCGGTAACCACACTCTTTAAACCGAAACACAGTAACGCTGCTTGGCGGCAGAAAAAGGCGTGGTACCACCACGCCTTTGGGCTCTTTGTGTGTGGCTCGTCCGGGGAAGTACTACCACCATGTATATTTCTGCCGCCAAGCAGCAACGCTGTGTTTCGGTTTGAAGAGTGTGGTTGCCGGTGTAATTACAGGCACATGAGGCTTAACATCTGTATGTCTCAAATTGATGGACGCAGGGTAGTGCACCGTGTGCTTTCCATCGTGCGTGACTTGCGAGGCAATGCTTTGTTATAGGTGATGGTTACCACTTAACATTAGGTGGACCCTCGATTGTTTCATTGGCAAGTAGCATCACTATCACTATACAAGGTTTTCTAAGGAACCAACACTGTGAACGCGAAAAAAAAAACAGCTGTTTCATACATTTTAGCCTGGTAGGTATTGAACTTTTGTATGGAAACAGCTGTTTTTTTTTCGCGTTCACAGTGTTGGTTCCTTAGAAAAAGTTGTTCATATTGATGGGTACTTTAGCCCCGTGAAGTTTATATACACAACTTATGGAACACCTTGTATATATGGTATAAAACAAAGTCGCTTCCCGCTGTCTGTCTGTCCCTATGTATGCTTAGATCTTTAAAACTACGCAACTAATTTTGATGCGGTTTTTTTAATAGATAGAGTGATTCAAGAGAAAGGTTTATATGTATAATACATGCATAATGTAGTAGAGAAACACTGATAATTTTAGAGGTGTCGTAAATAAACACATTTTTTTGCGCTTGCATTGCAAACGCTGGCTGAACCCTACGAGATAGATCAAAATAATGTACTACAGTATTGTACACTTTAAAAATGTTTATAAAAAAGTCCACGATGGTATATATCTATCTCTTAGGAATAACCCACAATAACCGTGCGAAGCCGGGCCGGTCGCTAGTATAAAATAAGTTATATAAATAAATCTTTGCTACAAAACACCCTCAAAATCAAACATTGAATGAATCATACCTACCTATACCATCTTTTTCACAAAATTCGTAATCTCTTCGGAAGCGGTTCAAAGGGTTACCATTTTTAATAAATTGCACAAACACATAATTCAGGTGCTACAGTCAAAAATAACTGGCTTGAAAGCGTGTTTCGTTTGAAGGTGTGAAATTTCCCACATTTTTTTGGGCAATTCACTTTACCGTATTCATCTTTGATGATGTGACTTTGTAGCGACGCGCGGTTGAATTTAATTTACGAATGATTTTTATCAACCGCACTGGTTCGCGACGAAATATAAAAATAATACTGTTATGAATTAACAACAGTGAGAGCACTGGTGGTCAAGTGGTATCGGCCCTGCCTTCCGATCTTTAGGTCGTGGGTTTGAAACCGGTCATGCTTATGTACGAAAACTAGAAAAGCAAACTTTTGAGTAGGAAAACATGTATCGATCAAAATGATTTTTTTACTAAACTGTGTGCAATGTGATTGCACACAAAATGGTTGATTGCGATTTTTCGAAAATGAGTTTAGTGATTTTATATCTTTCAACATGTCGAAACGTGCGAGCGAGAGACACATTAGCTCTTGTCTTCGCCTTAAAATTCTTTCACTACACTGTTTTGAAAGAAACTAGTGACACGACAAGAGATTGATATCTGGGTAGGTAACTAAGTGAGCAAAGCCGCGGCCTTATACTAGTAGGATATAAAAATGTAGAAGCATTACCCGTGCGAATAAAACTTAAAAATTTCCCTTAGAATTTGGAATAAGATCCAGAATAAACTTAACTTTTTATTGCCCATTCAAAACTTTGTTGCGCGTGTAGATGCGTGGTATCAAATAATTCAGATTTTTTGAGAGCCATGCTTTTGGATAATCGAAGATATTTTGCGTCCCATATCTTTTTTGCAAAAAAATATGTCATCCAATACAACGAAAAAAATAAAACAATGGATAATTGAAGATATTTTGCGTCCAAAATCTGTTTTTGCAAAAAAAATACGTCTTTCTTCAAATACACCGAAAAATATAAAACAATACTTTTACTGAACAAACGAAAACGTCATCTTTTTTATTTGTACATATTTTTAGTTTTTGTTGATTTTATCAATAAGCACTGAATCAATTTCAATAAATTTATATTTATTTTTTATTTTATGCGGAAAACAAACATTGTTACATTCTATAATTAAAATTACTTAAAATTCTAAGAAACGAAAGAAAACTTGTTTGAGGTTTAAAGAGATGGGATGGGATTATGGGACCACCTCCAAAATATGACCTACCTAACAAAAAGAGAATCATCAAAATATATTCATAATTCGTGGAGAAATCACGTGACATTTTGTTTAATTATTATTATATAAGTCAGTCAGTGAGTGGACTTTTTTTAATCATAGTTTTTTAATTTAATTTACTACATTTTCAATAATCATGGTCTCTCTACTCCCAAAGATCACAGATAGCATCCCGCAAAGTACGAAATATTTTACGAAAATCCATTTTTTTCAACAGAACCCCATCATTACCCGTCAAAGATTTCATCTAAAACTCGTGTTTATTTAACTCAAAAACATTATTAATAATATCCGATGATTTATTATTATAACTGTAGATTAAATTTAGTTGCGCCGTAATTTTTGGTAAAATATTTTCATTGCGCTTGCACATTTTATTATTTTGAGGAAACTGTGTGGTATTGCATTTTGGGATTGAATAACCAAGATAACATTATGGGATTAAAAAAAAAGTAAACAAGCGATGTAACGTTGTATTGACGGTAAACATGATTCTGTTGATGGGCGATTTTTTTTTTATATTTTGTTCGCTTCGTTTTTAAAATAAGTTAAAAAATAACAGGAACAGCTTCACGACTTCAGATTATTTGAGGATATAAGGGAAGTAGTCAGAGGCACGTCTAAATATTTGGAACATAATCACATTTTGCAGAAATTGGTATTCCACGTGACAGGTTGCAAAATAAATAAATATTCGTGGACTTTCCACACAGCACTATCTAGCCTCAAACTAAGCCAAAGCTTGTAATATGGGAACCAGATAGCTGATATGTAGATATACTTTTATTTTGTGTGTTGTATGGAAAGTCCACCAATATTTATTTATTTATTTAATTATAGTTCCACGTATGTTTGTTCGACAAAACAATGTATTTATTTTCTTACTTTCTATACTATTCGGATAGCGATATTTTATTTACAGCTAACTATCATGGAGGTAGCTATATTTTTTACTCGAAAACAATTGAGCCATCACCGAAACCGAATTATAATACATCTGTGGCATGCATGCTACCGAATAGGAGTGGGTGGGACGTTACGTTTTCACGAAACGTAACGTCACTAGTTACGAGAACCTGTTATAAAACTAGTTATTTTTATAACTAGTTATTTTTGACTAGTTATTTCTTCAGTATGGTTATATTTTTTATGCTACTTGTTGATGGTCAGCAAATGGTCCACCTGATGTTAAGTGATAACCATCACCTACAAGATGCCTCGCAAGTCATGCACGATATGAACGTAGGTACCTTACGATGTAATGCTATGCGTCCATCAACTTGAGGCATACAGATGTTAAGCCTCATGTGCCTGTAATTACACCGGCAACCACACTCTTCAAACGGAAACACAGCGTTGCTGCTTGGCGGCAGAAAAAGGCGTGGTGGTAGTATTTTCCCGGACGAGCCCTTCATAAAGATATCTACTACTCTTATGAGATTATTGAATAACTACATTTATACCACTATGTTAATTGAACTTGTTGTTTCTTTTTTTTTATTGAACGAAATTGCGTTTCATTCCACTGTTACTATTCCAAAAAAAATATTTTTTGGTGATTCGTTTCGTTGCTTCATAACTAGCTATTGTAACTGGTTACGTTATATAACGCCCACCAGTTATATACACCTTTACTGGGGCCTTATGCTCACTTCGAGCGAGATTATCTCACGGTGGAGATGACGTCATATCTCGTTCAATAACTCGTTGACGTTGCGTCTCGCATGAACTTTGAATGAGAAAATTGGGGAGTGAGATGGTGAGAATAGGGATAAATAGTTATCGAACGAGATATGACGTCATCTCCACCGTGAGATAATCTCGCTCGAAGTGAGCTTATGGCCCCTGTTCCGAAATAAATATTTTTATCTTTTTATAAATATTTTTTGGTGATACGTTTAGTTACTGCATAACTAGCTACTGTAACTGGTTACGTTATTTAGCACCCATAACTACGAGCTCAGTGTTGTGTGAACAAAACCAGTGAAGCGAGCTTGTATGTATTAAAAAAACAAAATGGTTGCCGCGTAGCTGTCACTTCGAGTTACATGTGAAACTTTATTCTTTGGGAACTATTTTAGAAAATTTTTGGGGTCCCGTACACATTTCACATATAGGATTCAACTGAAATCACTTCATTATCGAGATCACTGGTGGTCATAGATCAGAGGTGATCACAAAAATGGTAGGTTGCAAGCTCATCGTCGTTGTAAGATTACTAACTGATGTCCTCACGATGTTTTCCTTCACCGTTTAAGAGCACTGGCATTGCGCACTTAAATTATTCGATGGAAAAAAAATATTGGTGCACGACCGGATTCGAACCAACGACCCTATCGGAAGGCGGCATCACTCCTACTAGACCACCGGTGCTCTAATAATAATAGAATAAAAGATTAAAATTAGAATAAGATTAGAATTATTATAATATCTAGATTATCTATATTCTGTAATTCTGTTAATATACCATCTTATACGTGTAACATAATATATGCCTTATACCACTATAAGGCCAAAGACCAAGAGATCAGACCAAGCACTGGAATACTTTGACGTGTGCAAAATTTGAATACTTCGGTCGAAATTCTCATACAAAAAAAATAATAATATTGTCTCAGAAATTTGCAACAACCCTGATAATGTGTACGTGACCTTGGTACGTACGCTATTTGCGTTTACTAATTAGTGGCAGTTCTTTTAGCTACAGTTCACAATTAAAGGTATAAAAACAGCTGTAAATAGGGCTGCCTCGTGTTGTATCAGTTTCATTTTGGAGGAAAGTTTAAGAGGCATATCATGAAGAAAAACTTCGAAATTTCAAAAGTCTTTTAACTACAGTTGTTTGCCATGACCTGCATAATACCTTGCTTTCGGGATTATAGGGGTATTATGTTACACGCATACAAGGTGTTCCTTAAGTTGTGTATATAAACTTCAGGGGGCTAAAGTACCCATCAATATGAACAACTTTTATAAGGAACCAACACTGTGAACGCAAAAAAAAAAACAGCTGTTTCATACAAAAGTTCAATACCTACCAGGCTAAAATGTATGAAACAGCTGTTTTTTTTTTCGCGTTCACAGTGTTGGTTCCTTAGAAAAAGTTGTTCATATTGATGGGTGCTTTAGCCCCCTGAAGTTTATATACACAACTTAAGGAACACCTTGTATAATATCTAAGGTGGCTAGGAGGTACCGTTCGAAAGTCCATGTAGTTCTACTAATACCACGTCTGCTGTGGTCTACTGTGTGCCAATCAATCTATCAAGACTCAGTGGACACTGCGAAACTGAATTTAAGTGTTCCGTATCGTAGATCAGCTGTCTGAATACGATTTATTTATTTACTAGGCACACAAAACTAAATATCGATTAGATACACAAAATATTTTTTTATACATCTAACTGATAGAACAAGCAGATAGCCCACCTGAGGTTAAGCGGTATCACCTATAACAAAGCATTGCCTCGTAAGCCACGCACGATAGAAACGTGCCCTACGATGCACTGCCCTGCGTCCATCAACTTGAGGAATACAGACGTTAAGCCTCATGTGCCTGTAATTACACCGGCAACCACACTCTTCAAACCGAAACACAGCGTTGCTGCTTGGCGGCAGAAAAAGGCGTGGTGATAGTACTTCCCCGTCAAGCCCTTCACAAAGAGCTCTACTACTCTTAAATATAATATTAAACTTATAACCTAAACCACAAACAATTAACTAAAACAGAGATAATTTCAAAATAGTTCCAACTCAGCATCTGTAAACGTCTCTAACGGAAGTAAAAAAATTTATTCCGAACTATTTTCTATCTCAACTGTTTTATTTATTTCCATGGTGTCCTAAATGCCACTTGAGATCTGTTTTGGGGTAAACATGCATTGAACATGTGATAAAAGTGTCCCAACGAGTTTTTATCCCACCGTGTGGACTGCTTTTAGATTTAGTTATGACGCAAAATATATTACAAACTGTATGACGTTAAATAATAATATAAATATTGGTGGACATATATCTAGCCCCGAACTAAGCAAAGCTTGTACAATGGAAAACGGATAGCTGATATATTACTTATATGTATACTTGTTACTTACTTGACACTTATCGTTATATTTTGGACAAATAATTCACACAATATCTTTATAAATTGTAGCCTATTGTATGTGTTATTCTGATGTATAAGCTATATTATTTTGTTACTTACTTGACACTTATCGTTATATTTTGGACAATAATTCACACAATATCTTTATAAATTGTAGCCTATGTGTTATTCTGATGTATAAGCTATATTATTGTAAAGTTTATTAAAATCCATCCAGTAGTTTTTACGTGAAAGAGTAACAAACATCCACCCATCCATGCATCCATACTTACAAACTTTCGCGTTTATAATGTTAGTAGGATTAGTTTAATAAAATCATCACTAGCTCTTCATAACAAGATGAACTAACTCCAAATATTTGAAATTACTAACCAGAACCGGTACAAAGTAAAAATCTTTAAAAGGACGAAAAAAACCTTAAGAGGACAAAAAAACCGTCCCTGTCATGTTATAACTTAAGTTATGGCGCGGCCACGAGATAACAGATTGACTTTTTGTGTTGTACAGTCAGCTCGGGAATTTAGTGCCGTGTTGATCAGCCGCGGAAAGTGTAAATGGGATGTACGTTTGTAATGATGTGCGGAATGACAGTCATTTGTTTTGTCAGTTGCATTGTTGGTCTATATTGAGGAAAAGGCTTATCTGCAACGTAATAAATTATTTAACGGAAAATATAAATAATTTGACAACTGGAAAAGAAACTCATTTTTATGTAATATAATAATTTTATGTAATATAATAATATGTTTAGTGGTTCAGTTTCGTAACTCGATTAACAAAACAAATAAAGATACTGTTGCTTTCATTATATTATTTTTCAAAAAATTATAATCATTGATTGTATGTGCTATTTCATTTTGATTATAATTTAAACTGTATCATGTGTATGACTTATCTAAGAACATTAATTTAAATGTCAAAAGATGAAAGTAATTATAAATATAAAATTTCCTAGTTTTTTTTAATACTAATGGGTATGTTATGGTCTTGTTATGACCGTGATATAGTATATCCAATTCATCACGGTCATAACATTTATAACAAACCCTTAGCTGGTTCTTAAACCAATATTTTAACCAAAATAAATATTATATTACGATTGTTATGCTGTTGGACAAATAAATATAATAGAAGCAGCCGAAGAAGAAGTAGCCGAAGAAGAAGCAGAAGTATTTGTAGATATTCCATATGAACTCATAATTTAGTGCTAGAATAATGTTAAGGGGCTGACAACCATCAAACAACTTCTCGCTCGCACGTTTCGACATGATAAAAGATGTAAAATCACTTAACTCATTTTCGAAAAATCGCAATCAACCATTTTGTGTGCAATCACATTGCACACAGTTTAGTAAAAAAATCATTTCGATCGATACAAGTTTTCCTACTTAAAAGTTTGCTTTTGTACGAAAACTATTAAAGCAAACTTTAGAGTAAGAAAACATGTATCGATCAAAATGATTTTTTTAGTAACCTGTGTGCAATGTGATTGCACACAGAATGGTTGATTGCGATTTTTCGAAATTGAGTTAGGTGATTTTATATCTTTCAACATGTCGAAACGTGCGAGCGACAGTCACATTAGCTCTTGTCTTCGCCTTAAGGACAATATATGTTGGTACTCTTTAAATATTGTACACAGCTGAGTTGGTAGTTGCTATGCCTTCTGCGCCGAAAACACACATTTAACATATCAACATAGATGTTTATTATTATTTATTAATTAAAGTTACCGCTTAAAAGCTTCCGTTTTACCTAGCTACCGGTTCTAGCCAGTAACTTCTCCCCTCGACTGTCCTCCACAAAAAACCCATTGAATGTGGGTACATCTGTCTCGCCGCTCCTACTGTGCGCCATTCACGCTGTCTGTCTGTCTGTCTGTTCGCACTAACTGTCTCCATAGCGATAGGTTTCAAGGGGTGGAACTACACTTAACACGAATAAACAAAAAATTCTAAAGTTTGAGAACTGATTTCATTTCTTCACTTCTTCATGTCGTTTTACTTGTTCTCTAAAAACAGTGTGATGAAAGGATTTTTATGTGTGCCTCGAAGAGACTCCTTTTGAGCACTAAGGCACTTGTTTTAAAAGTTTTTAGATCCTACGACTGACGTTTTTTCTTTACTGAATTCTACTTCCTACTAATTCAATGCGAAAATTTAATTGTTATGATCAAACCAATGAATTCAATTTCAATTTCAATAGCCTTTATTATACAACTTAATACTAAAAGTTTTATAATCTAAAGTATACCTACTTTAAAACTAATCTAATCTAATATTATTATATGACAACGGTAGTATTTTGGTTGTTTTGCTTTTCAGCATAGGCCAATAACCAATAAATAATATAGAGGTAATATAATTAATGATATAACGAATAAATCATAATAACTATTATTATTTTATTTCAGATAAAACCCAAATTAAGTAACGCCTGAACCGATTTAGCTAAAACTACAAGTAGTTCATGCCCTGGAATATCATCAAAGGTACCACGTGTAGCAGGCGAAAGGCGTTTTATTTAGTTTGCGAATCATTGACAAAATTAAATTAAAATAATTTAAACTGATGACTAGGGACAATGTAATTTTAACGGTAGAAAAGCTATCAGTTTTAACTATGTCAAATTTCATCATCAGGTTGGTTCCGTATAGACAGTATACTGAGAGCACTGGTGGTCTAGTGGTAGCGGCCACGCCTTCCGATCCTAAGGTCGTGGGTTCGAAACCGGTCGTGCACCGATGAGTTTTTATGTTCAAAAATGTATGTGCACAATGCTACTGGCATTGTGCACATACATTTTATCATACACATTATCATTACACTCAAACAGTGAAGGAAAACATCGTGAGGAAACCGGCATGTCGTAGAACCTAAAAAGTTCTATAACATGTGTCAAGTGCTCGAAAGGAGCCTCTTGAGGCACACTTAAAATCCTTTCACCACACTGTTTCGAAAGAAACTAGTGACACGACAAGAAGAAGTATAGACAAGAAACATGTTAAACATCAGACAAATCGGTCTTTTTTTATATTACTAGATGATAGGTATTACCATCATCTATGACAAAGCATTGCCTCGCAAGTTACGCATGATATGAACGTGCCCTACGATGAAATGCCCTGCGTCCATTGAGGCATCCAGATGTTAAGCCTCATGTGCCTGTAATTACACCGGCAACCACACTCTTCAATCCGAAACACAGCAACGCTGCTTGGCGGCAGAAAAAGGCGTGGTGGTAGTACTTCCCCGGACGAGCCACACACAAAGAGCTCTACTACTCTTCAGAATCAAATAGCATCGCAGTACTGAACGATGCGATAGTTGTAGTACAACCCCTAATGGATTTTGAAAGGGGTTTTGATGCCTATCGTTGAATTTTGGATGATAAATCGCTTTCTGTAATACTTTGGCAAGTTTATTGTCTACCATGAAACAGAGAAGGTATATATCGACGATCGACTTCAATAGATTAGTAACCAAATGAGCCATGAAAGGCAATTTCTTAAAATGTTGCATTAAAATAAAAAATGTTTCAATTTTTTTATCCATATTTTTATCTTAGTACAAAGTTCCAGAGCACTGGTGGTTTGGTATATAGCGACCCCGCTTTCGATTCTAAGGTCGTGGGTTCAAGCCCGGTCATGCTTCAATGAGATTGTTTGTTCAAAAATGTATGTGCACAGTGACAGTACTATCAATTAATTAAAATATACAACAACATTATGTATCACAAGCTGGTGCCCGCGACTTCGTCTGCGCAGGATTAGTCACACAATATCTTTATAAATTGTGGCCTATGTGTTATTCTGATGTATAAGCAATATTATTGTAAAGTTTCATTAAAATCCATTCAGTAGTTTTTACGTGAAAGAGTAACAAACATCCATCCATCTATCCATCCATACTTACAAACTTTCGCGTTTATAATATTAGTAGGGTAATCAGAAACAATATCAGATAGCTCAATACTCCCATAATATTATACTGTAGGTTACATATTCAAAGTTCATTTGATTTAGGAATGTGTAATGACGATGCACCAAATTTCACACGCACACAAAAATATTTCCCAAAAAACAATCAAAATCCGAAATTTTTCGGCAAAATTCGACTTATGCCACTTTTGTCCCCGCAAGCCGTTTACTTAGATTTAATGTGACAACGGAACATTCTCTCCGCATTCCTTTTTCAAAATGGCATTTCAAAAAAAGAATCCGTTTATTTTTTAATTAATTTACGTAATTGAGGCGAACGATGCAAATTATTATGCTGCTTCGAATTACACGTTAATTTTTATTAGGTGGACTGGGATTTTTAATTGCCTATTTTATTTTTATTTTTAAATAAGGTGGTGTTAATTAATAAATTCACTAAGAGCGTTTTTTTGGGGTCATTAAAGTTGGTGTGACTTTGATGTCTAAGTGTGATTGAAATCTGCCAAAGGACGATGACACCTAAGTTGGTAACACTGTTTATTGTAAGCATTTTATGGTGACCGGTCGCTATTAAATTTCGTGTTCTTATTTTCCCAAATACGACTTCTTCTTGTCGTGTCACTAGTTTCTTTCGAAACAGTGTGGTGAAAGGATTTCAAGTGCGCCTCAAGAGGCTCGTGCACGTTTTGAGCACGTGACATTTTATAGAACTTTATAGGTTCTACGACATGCCGGTTTCCTCACGATGTTTTCCTTCACTGTTTGAGAGTACTGGCATTGTACACATACATTTTTGAACAGAAAAACTCAATTTTGCACGACTGGTTTCGAACCCACGACCTTAGGATCGGAAGGCGAGGCCGCTATCACGAGACCACCAGTGCTCTCAGAAAAGATTGAACAAGTGGATTATAGCTAAGCGTGTTCCACTTTAGACTGCATCTTCACTTACCATCAGGTGAGATGGCAGTCAAACGTCTAGCTATCAAACAATAAAGAAAAAATAAAAAACCGGCCAAGTGCGAGTCGGACTCGCGCACGAAGGGTTCCGTAGCATTATCTATAAAACAGCAAAAAAATCACGTTTGTTGTATGAAAGCCCCCTTAAATATTTAATTCTGTTTTTTAGTATTTGTTTTTATAGCGGCAACCAAAATACATCATCCGTGAAAATTTCAACTGTCTAACTATCACGGTTCATGAGATACAGCCTGGTGGTCGGACAGTGGGGTCTTAGTAATAGGATCCCGTTTTACCCTTTGGGTACGGAACCCTAAAAAAGACAGTCAGTTTTGTGTAAATGTAGGGCTGTTGGCATTTACATACACAAAACATACAATTAATTATATTAATGATGAATTCGGAACATATTATTTGACCCTTTAGTTCGATTAAAAATAACTTAAAAGAAAGGCACAATTCTTTAAATAAACGAGTCATCGCTGTAGTGCGAGAGCTTGATGGTGGAATTTTAAAACACAAAATTTATTACAGTTCTGTTATTTATTGCGCGGAAACTGCAAGTAGGTTATTATTATTATTTGTTTTTTGTATTATTTAAAATATTGTTTGTTATGCCTGAAAATAAATGTTAAAAGGTACTAATTGAATAATATCACAAGGATCACTTTGAATGTCATTATTATAGTTTTATTTTTACAAATTAGTCCAATTAGGTATTTGCTAGCCGACTTTTTTATTGTTAATCAGAAAGTTTGATCTACAAATACGACTTATAGATCAAAAAAATAAAGAAAAAAAATACACTTAAAATACAAGATAATTATTTAAGTGAGCTAACAACGATTTCACACATTTTAAAAATATTAACAAGAATTATTATCAAAAATATTTGATTTAAGACATATTTTTAGTATATCAGATATCAGAAAAAAAAACATTAGCCACTAACATAAAATAAGAAGGATGAATAAAGATTATGATGTTAGTACCGTGTATTAGAATTTATTCCTAAGAATTTCTTACACAATAATATCTGCAAAGTATATTTCTAAAAAACCTTTATCAAAAGTATTTGCTTTATTTTTTTTTGTATATTGGCTTGATTTTAATTAAAAAAAACTACTTCTCTAGTCGCAAATATTCCTCGCAAACTATTTGTAATATCTATTTGTAATAAAAATCGTTTATTTCAGACCACTGAGTCCATATAGTACCTACACTAATTTACACACAAAATAATTTTTCTAAAAAAACTTTAAAAAATAAATTCTCAGCAGTTACAAGTCCTCATTATCTATTCAAATCCTAGAATCACTATCATCGTGATTGGCTTCAGCTCAGAGCGTTGTTTTCTACAAAGTTGCGGCCGTGCTATAGCGTTCTTCAACACAAAATTACCAACCAGACAATTTATAAAAAAGTTAAAATTATGGCTAATTGAAAAAAGTTTTTATAATATTAATGTTTTTTTTAATAATTGAGTAATTGAACTTGTACTTCACTGACTTACTAATTTTATTGATTCATTGACAATTTATTATGGATTTCTTTATTATAATGTAAGTAATTTAATTTATTGATAATATTTCAATTTTTTTTTATATTGGTGGACTTTCTAGCCCCAAGCTAAGCAAAGCTTGTAATATGGGAACCAGATATCTGATATAATACATGTATACTTTTTTTGTAAATATATACTTATAATATTATATAACACCCAGACAGAGAACAAACATCTATGTTCATCACACAAATGTTTGATCTCGGTGGGGATCGAACCCGCGGCCTACGGCGCAGAAGGCAGAGCTACTACCAACTGAGTTGTGAAGGCTGTCTTTATTTAATTTATTGATAATATTATTTAATTGTACCAAAGTAAAAATTAGCATTTCATTTCTTTTGGTCGTGTTACTAGTTTCTTTAGAAACTGTGTGATGGAAGAATTTTTAAGTGAATCTCAAAGAGGCTACTTTTGAACACTTGACACATTGTGTGTTGCTACGAGCGTGTTGATAACAATTCCTTAGCCAACACCACTTACAGAGAGATCTGAAGTGATATCTACCGTGCCTAGAGATAAAAGTTGTGAATCTGTTTTTTTTAATCATTCAAAAGCCCACTCATGTATAAAAAAATCTACTACGATAATTTGGCAAGTAACTTTAAATGTTGGTGCATTTCATAAGGATTCCAAAATGGTATGTTACTTGCTAGATTAATTCTGGAACATATTTTTTTTGTAAAGAAACCCAGTCGTGAATATTTGGCCTATCACCCGTTTCCGGGTTTACGACGGTTTCTGGGACATCCTCCCAGAAACCGTTGTATATAGTTCAGAATATAGTTCTTAACTTGATAAGCATAAAAGCGATTTCTATTCCGCAAACAAACAGTAGCAGGATAGAATACATGACCGAATAAAGGGAAAATGCCATACATTTTATTTTAGCAATCACTTCTAACTGCTAAACCGCGGGCGGCAGCTTGTAATTTATAAGATTACGAAATAAATATTTTTCAATTCTCTATGCACATCTCTGCTCAACCTGCTTTTTACGGCCATTATAAGACGGTTGCTTTTTTTTTGGAAGCACAGTCTCAGTAGACTTCTCTTCAGAGATTACCTTGACACTTGCTCGGGTCTAACGATTTGGGACATTCTATGTAAAACGTTATTTTATTCTGTGCCTTTGTGCTGAAATTCGAAGAAAAAACATGTAAATTGGTGATTTTACTCTTTAGTTGTTCTTAAGGGAATCTAATTTAAGCTCATAAAGCTATAATTCGTCATCGCTGACGTTTTGCTTATATTATTATGTGAGTTAGTCTGTAAGAAATATATTTAATATGGACCATAAATGTAATATTGTCTGAAATATTTCTTTATTATTATAGGAACATGCGGTCTAGTTGGAATGCCCCGTCTTCGTAAGGTCGTGGGTTCGAATCCAGTCGTGCCCCTTCGAAATTTATGTGCGCAATGCTAGTGCCCAAACGGTGATGCAAAACCAGATAGTATTTTAATAGCGGCGATAGGCTTGCAACCTGTCACGTATGGAATGCCAGGTACTAAAAAATGTGGGTATGTACCAAATGTAATATTTGGACGTACCTCTAACTATCCCCCTCAGACATCTTCAAAGAATCTTGAGTTAGTACTTGATATTGAAAGATCTGAGAGGTTGTCTACCGTGCCTGAGGAGTTGTGAAGCTCGTCCAGTAAAAATAACTACCGTGCCAATTAAAGTTGTATTTTATGTCACCCTTCGTCGTGCCATACCTATCACTAGTTTTTTTTCGAAACAGTGTGGTGAAAGGATTTTAAGTACGCCTCAAATACACTCCTTTCGAGCTATTGACACATGTTTTAGAACTTATTCCCTCATACTATAAAATGGTATTTAAATTTAAATAATGCTTAAAATTAGCGCTGTCTCTGTTTGCCATTACGCATTGGTAGAGATGGCAATAGTTTAAGCATAGTTTATCGTTTGACAGATTATTTGTAGTAAGGCCGCTTAGGTTCTAGGACATGCCGCCGGTTTCCTCACGATGTTTTCCTTCACCATTTGAGATTACTGGCTGTACATACATTTTTGAACACCATCTCCTGAACTATACAACCGACTCAGGCGCAAACCTAAAGATATAATTTCGCTGTCAAACACTTTTTATGAGCCGTCATTCACGCACGGCCATTTTATTATCTATGATTCCCGCGCAACCGTTAATTTAGTTCGAATTTCGAATGTGGAATTCGATGTTTGAAAGTTTTGGAACGCGGCGTATTGTTCTTTTTTTGTATTTTTTGAGATATGATCCTTTGTTTCAAAATGTCTGATATGTGATATTGAAATTTAATGTTTAACATTTTTAAATGCTAGTTTTAAAAGGTAGTAACCATCACCTATAACAAAGCATACATAGCCTAGTAAGTCACGTACGATAGGAACATGCCCTACGATGAACTGCCCTGCGTCCATCAACTTGAGACTTACAGATTTTTATCCTCAAGATGATGGACTCTATTTAATGGGTATCACTTAGCATCAGGTGGGTGGCGGCAGAAATAGGCATACACTTATATTAAGCACTACTTTTATAAGTCAATTTCCACCGCTTTAGATCACTTCTAAGAAATTCCTTGCTTTCCCCGTTATCTTTTCCTTTACAAATATCTACTTGTAAAAGGATTTATCGGCTATTAGGAGAATGGCGATGAACTTAAGCTACTATTTGTCTACCAGCATGCGATAGTGGTAAGTTACCTCTGAGCCATTTACCTCTGCATTTACTCTGCACCGAAAGTGGACGAAAATGTACTTATCGAAAGCTTACTTTGTTAAAATCTATCGGCCTTACTACAAAACATCTGCCAAACGATAAACGATGCTTGAACTGTTGCCATCCCTTTAAAGCAGATCTTCATTTTTCCAATTTTACACAAGCCCCATTTTTTTTTCTCAAGCCCCTTTTTTTGGTATAAGCCCCACAAGCTTTGGTTTAGTTTGGGGCTAGATAGTGCCGTGTTGAAAGTGCATTTCTTTATTTATTTATTTAAAACATAAATTAAATACCAAAAAAAATACAAACGATCCAAATAATTACAAAAAATAGCATAATTGGCGTAATTTGGACGTGAAACATAACTTATCTAAATAAATAGTCCAAATCTTTTCTTGTTGCTCTCTCGTTATTAGTCCAATGTACTTTTTCGATTACGTAATACTCTTAAAAACCCTATACTTTGTATCAAATATTAAGCCCGTCTCCACCGCGAAAGGGTAATAAGCGAGAAATGGTTAGCGGAACGGACTCCTTTTCAATGATATAGGTTTACATTTCCACCAACAAAGAGTTTTATCTTTTGATTTCCACTGCAAAAGTAAAAAGAGCTGAGCGAGTTCATTTCAACACTTTCTGCTCGCTCAGTCCTTTCCGCTCGACTATTTGTTGGTGGAAATACAAGTATGCAGTTTATTGTTGCGAGTTAAACGGAGTCCTTAATGGCTCCGCTCCGCTCGCGGTGGAGACGGGCTTTAAGGAGACTGGAAACGGTCAGTTTAACCCTTCGCGTCTACAGGGTCGTTTCGGCCCGTCACTCACGCATTGTTCCGTGGGCGAGCCCGTAATATATTTAATTGTGACGCCTACTGCACGCCCAGGGAATATTTGGTGCATCTTGCGGAACAGAGAAATCTGTTGAGTCTATTGGTGTTTTCATTAAAATTTGTAATTAGTAAATGAGAAAAAGGGTAATGAAGGTCAACTGATTCGGTTTATATTTTATTTTATTCAATAAACAAAATCCAATAATGTTCTATAACTATCCTAGTAATGTGTAGGGTCGGATCAAAATACGTAAGTACTGGCAGTAAGTAAAATATATAATTACGTATAATTTTTGGTGAGCAGGCCTATTGACTATTGACTTAATTTGGCAAATTAAATTTACAACACACATGTTCTTTTCAGACACACACACCAAAACTTATCTTTTTATCTTCAATTACACATAAAACACATCCAAACCTACGGGAGTGCAGTAAAGCTGTTTTTTTTTATATTACACCTATAGGAAAATCTATCATTGGCCTATTTTATGCTTATAAATACTCAGCTGTCTGTGTCAGTATTGTATTTCTGTTGATTCTCTTATAAATCCTACTAATATTAGAAAGTTTGTAAGTATGGATGGATGGATGGATGGATGTTTGTTAATCTTTAACGTAAAACCTACTGAATGGATTTTAATGAAACTACAATAAAATAGCTTATACATCAGAATAACACATACGCTACAATTTATAAAGATAATGTGTGAATTGAGCAAAATATGACGATAAGTGTCAAGAAGTAGGAAAAATTTTATTATCTGCGAGCTATTCTGGCGTGCGCTGCCAAAACCGCTAGAGTTACACATATTAGCGTGGCGTACCATACATATTATGTATCTACTAGGTACGCCACGCTAATATAAGCTACTCGAAATAATAATCCTGCGCAGACGAAGTCGCGGGCACCAGCTAGTAATTAAATAAAAGTATGTGATTTTCGTCCCCACTCAATTCAATTTCTTC
Organism: Chloroclysta siterata; assembly: GCA_932294275.1. NCBI lineage: Eukaryota > Metazoa > Arthropoda > Insecta > Lepidoptera > Geometridae > Chloroclysta > Chloroclysta siterata. Next base: position 18,770,362 of record OW028596.1, on the reverse strand, counting down.
AGTGACACATTATTCCCACGATCGCCTTCGTTAGCCGGCGCATGACTTAGGGTTAAGTAATTATTGAATTTTTGAACGCGATCTTTTATTCTAATTTCAAAAATTCGAGCTTTATGGTTTAACGCGCTATAAAAGAATGAAATCTTTAAATGGCGACACTAATCTATACTTCCTACGAGTGCGAGAGAGAAGTGACTATGTTAACAACAGTGTGTGAGTGAGACGCAAAGATAAAGGCTGCGATTTAAGATTTGTGTCTTTCTTGGTGCGAGAGGAAACAATACTTTCATTGAGTTGAAGATACTTGCTTAAAATTAATGTTATTTTTAAAACTACCTGCTTACATTAGTGATTTTAAAGCTTCGAAAAATGTTGAAATGTGCTAGCTAGAAGTTGTTTGGCGGCTTTTTTTTTATACAACTAGCTGATGGAACAAGCAGATGGCCCAGCTGATGTTAAGTGGTAACCATCACCTATAACAAAGCATTGCCTCGTAAGTCCGCACGATAGGAACGTGCCCTACGATGCACTGCCCTGCGTCCATAAACTGGAGGCATACAGATGTTGAGCCTCATGTGCCTGTAATTACACCGGCAACCACACTCTTCAAACCGAAACACAGCGTTGCTGCTTGGCGGCAGAAAAAGGCGTGGTGGTAGTACTTCCCCGGACGAGCCCTTCACAAAGAGCTCGGAAAGAGTCCGGGGAAGTACTACCACCACGCCTTTTTCTGCCGCCAAGCAGCAACGCTGTGTTTCGGTTTGAAGAGTGTGGTTGCCGGTGTAATTACAGGCACATGAGGCTTAACATATGTATGCCTCAAGTTGATGGACTCAGGGCAGTGCATCGTAGGGCACGTATCTATCGTGCGTGACTTACGAGGAAATGCTTTGTTATAATAAGTGATTTGTTCCATCAGCAATTAGTATAAAACAAATTAATATTTTATCGCTAATGGTGATTGCAGGGCATCTAGGGTCAGTTTATAAGGTGATTGAATACGAGCATCTAGGGTCAGCCTAAAAGGTGATTACATACGGGCATCTAGAGTCAGTCTATAAAAGGTGATTACATACGGGCATCTAGAATTAGTTTAAAAGGTGTTGAATACGGGCATCTAGGGCTACTTAACAAGGTGATTGAATACGGGCATCTAGGGTCAGTTTCAAAGGTAAAAGGTGATTACATACGGACATCTAGGGTCAGTCTATAAAAGGTGATTACATACGGGCATCTAGGGTTAACCTGAAAGATAAATTGTGATTAAATACGAGCATTTAGGGTTAGCCTAAAAAGTGATTACATACGGGCATCTAAGGTCAGTCTAATGCCCAGAAAAAGCCAGCATTGATAGCTGCCAACAGAATGTTGAAGAGGGCTAATTGACTGTAACAATTTGGATGGTGTTCTTGTGAAAATGACGAACGCAAGAATTTATGGGGACATACGGGTTGGAAATTGGAACGCTTAGCTGAAAACTTGTGCCGAATCCAAAAAGGGGAGGGAAACTTTATAAGCGTTGTTACTTTTTCTAAGCTTAGATACCACTTAGCCACCTAGCTTTTTTTTAAACAACTTCTTAAAATATTATTTGTTTTAGTTTATAATAATAAAGTCAAAGTCAAAAGGTTAACATCTAATAACCTTTAGATTTTAATTTCTATTAATTTATTCAATAAAATCACAAGGATCACGCTGAAACGTCTTAAAGCTAGGTGACTCTAGGTGCCAGTTCCACGCGACCAAAGCCTAGAAGAACAGCCAACAAACTTACGGCTTGGTTCCTACCGCTCTTTTGTATGATCCTTGTTACAATGTAGGTAAGTAAGTATGGATGGATGGACGTTTGTTACTCTTTCATGTAAAAACCACGGAATGGATTTTAATGAAACTTTACAATAATATAGCTTATACATCAGAATAACACATAGGCTACAATTTATAAAGATATTGTGTGAATTGTCCAAAATATGACGATAAGTGTCAAGTAAGTAGGAAAAAATCTACCATCTGCGAGCTATTCTGGCGTGCGCTGCCAAAACCGCTAGAGTTACACATATGTACTACGCCACGCTAAATAAGCTACTCGAAATACTAATCCTGCGCAGACAAAGTCGCGGGCACCAGCTAGCATAACATAATAATGAAGCTACTATTACACTAATATTCTTCGACAGCCTTCACAGCTCAGTTGGTAGTAGCTCTGCCTTCTGTGCCGCAGGCCGTGGGTTCGATCCCCGCCGAGAACAAACATTTGTGTGATGAACATAGATGTTTGTTCTCTGTCTGGGTGTTATATAATATTGTAAGTATGTATTTACAAAAAAAAAGTATTTATGTAGTATATCAGCTATCTGGTTCCCATATCACAAGCTTCGGCTTAGTTTGGGGCGAGATAGTGCTGTGTGGCATGTCCACCAATATTTATTTTTATTTATTTATTCTTACTTATTAGGTAATAATAGGAATCAGGAAGTTTTAAAGTCATAATCATATCTCAATAACTCGTCAAAGTACATCTCGGTCGAACATGTCGATGCGATTTTTCGTCAACAACTTCAGTGACTTTATATTTATTCAAGCTGGTGCCCGCGACTTCGTCTGCGCAGGAATAGTCACACAATATCTTTATAAATTGTAGCCTATGTGTTATTCTGATGTATAAGCTATATTATTGTAAAGTTTCAATAAAATCCATTCAGTAGTTTTTACGTGAAAGAGTAACAAACATCCATCCATCCATCCATACTTACAAACTTTCGCGTTTATAATATTAGTAGGATATTTCAAAATGTTGAGATGTGCATTCGAGGAGTACATAAGCAATAGTCGTCGCTTTAAATGAAAAATAAAGTTCTTTAACCACCAGTTTTTATTAAACTAAATTATCAGGTTTTCGGAACCCTAAACAGTGAGAATGAAGTCGGTGAAAAATTCTCCAATAGATAACGCTCAAAATAACCTCCTGTATGTACCCCAAAGCTCCCGGTACAGATAGCATCGGTAGCATAGTTTCGACTCTTTATATCCGACATTGTGTCGGCTTGTCCTGCCTTTTTTGCTGACTGTACCGGCTTGTGTCACTTTGAACACTTTCTTCAACACTTATAATAACCCACTTTTATCACTTTATCCTATTTTTTCAAAGTCAACAGATATTTATTCAATAAAATCACAAGGATCGCTTTGAAACGTCTTAATACTAGGTGAATCTAGGTCTATCTAAGTTCCTATCCTATCTCTCTCTTGTCGTGTCACTAGTTTCTTTCGAAACAGTGTGGTGAAAGGATTTCAAGTGCGCCTTTAGAGGCTGCTTTCGAGCACGTGACATATGTTAGAGAACTTTTTAGGTTCTACGACATGCCGGTTTCCTCACGATGTTTTCTTTCACCGTTCGAGAGTATCTACTGGCATTGCTCATACATCTTTGAACAGAAAAACTCATTGGTGCACGACCGGACCACAAGACCACTGTGGTCTCGCCACTGAACATCGGTGATGGCAAACATCGTGAGGAAACAGACATGTCGTAAAACCTAAAAAGTTCTGAAACATGTATCAAGTGTTCGAAGATAGCATAAGAGCTGTTTTCACCATGCTGTGTTAGTTACTAATCAAGGATTAACAGGCCGTTAAATCTAACCTTAGATGTCAAACGCGTACACTTTGACATATTTAACGGCCCTTTAATCCTTTGGTAATCTAACAGAGCATGGTGAAATCAACTCTTAGTTGGTTTTTAATCTGTGATCCTTTCAAACCTTTTTGTTTGACAACATTAAGAGCATAGCTATCTGACACAATAGTGGCGGTAGATGAAATCTGAACGATATTTCTGTTTTAACATTGTTTTTAATACAATTAGCTGATGGAACAAGCAGATGGCCCTGATGTTAAAAGCAAAGTCAAAGTCAAAAGGTATTTATTCAATAAAATCACAAGGATCGCTTTGAAACGTCTTAATACTAGGTGAATCTAGGTCTATCTAAGTTCCTATCCTATCTCTCTCTTGTCGTGTCACTAGTTTCTTTCGAAACAGTGTGGTGAAAGGATTTCAAGTGCGCCTTTAGAGGCTGCTTTCGAGCACGTGACATATGTTAGAGAACTTTTTAGGTTCTACGACATGCCGGTTTCCTCACGATGTTTTCTTTCACCGTTCGAGAGTATCTACTGGCATTGCTCATACATCTTTGAACAGAAAAACTCATTGGTGCACGACCGGACCACAAGACCACTGTGGTCTCGCCACTGAACATCGGTGATGGAAAACATCGTGAGGAAACAGACATGTCGTAAAACCTAAAAAGTTCTGAAACATGTATCAAGTGTTCGAAGATAGCATAAGAGCTGTTTTCACCATGCTGTGTTAGTTACTAATCAAGGATTAACAGGCCGTTAAATCTAACCTTAGATGTCAAACGCGTACACTTTGACATATTTAACGGCCCTTTAATCCTTTGGTAATCTAACAGAGCATGGTGAAATCAACTCTTAGTTGGTTTTTAATCTGTGATCCTTTCAAACCTTTTTGTTTGACAACATTAAGAGCATAGCTATCTGACACAATAGTGGCGGTAGATGAAATCTGAACGATATTTCTGTTTTAAAATTTAATACAATTAGCTGATGGAACAAGCAGATGGCCCTGATGTTAAAAGCAAAGTCAAAGTCAAAAGGTATTTATTCAATAAAATCACAAGGATCACTTTGAAACGTCTTAAAGCTAGGTGACTCTTGGCCAGTTCCACGCGACCAAAGTCTAAAAGAACAGGCAACAATCTTACGGCTTGGTTCCTACCGTTCTTTTGTATGATGTGTTATGTGGTAACCATCACCAACAAAGCATTACCGCAGGTAATTACATTTTCTACTTGTAATTTAAATGCATTTATTTATGTATTTATTTATGTATGCATGTGTATGTATTTTTCATATTTAGAGTTTCACATAAACCATAATTACTTCAACTATTTTGAAAATAAATTATACTAGTGGTTCGCCCCGAACTGAGATTTCGTGATGTCCGCTCCAGTTTTACATTGATAACAAACACGATATTTGGCCTCTGACTACCCTCTTACCTACTTGGGGTAGTTGTATCTCAAAAATCATAAACACGTCCTAGAATAAAAATAAAGCTGATGGAACACGCAGATGGGCCACCTGATGTTATGTAGTAACCATCACCTACAACAAAGCATTGCCTCGTAAGTCCCGCGCGATAGCAACGTGCCCTACGATGCACTGCCCTGCGTCCATCATAGGCATACAGATGTTAAGCCCCATGTGCGTGTAATTACACCGGCAACCACACTCTTCAAACCGAAACTCAGCCAGCGTTGCTGCTTGGCGGCAGAAACAGGCGTGGTGGTAGTACTTCCCCGGACGAGCCACACACAAAGAGCTCTACTACTCTTAAAAAAGTGTTAAAAGTGTTTGGGACGATCCACTACTAAAGTTATCTACACTAATCTACACTAATATTTTAAAGAGGAAAGATTTGTATTTTTGTTGTTTTGTTGTTTTGTATGTAACGAATAGGCTCAAAAACTACTGGCCTGATTTCAAAAATTCTTTCACCATTAGAATGCTACATTATCCCTGAGTAACATAGGCTATATCATATTTTCAAAAAAATCAGGGATCCTTACTAGAACAAAATAATGTACTACGATTTTGTAGAAACACGTCATCATCTACAAAAAATGTCGTGACAGCATATGTCTAACTATTATAGTTATGTCACAATAAGTGTTCTTTTATTATAAAAAATTAATTGAAATGCCGCCGCTAGAAAAGTGTATTTATTTGTACCTTGGTATTAATCCTTATCCAAATAAATCATTTCATAATTAAGACGGTTTCAATACCTATAGATTACTTCTAAAATTTTTCAAATCGGACATTCCATTGAATTTTGAATATTTATGATTTCGACAGCCTTCACAGCTCAGTCGGTAGTAGCTCTGCCTTCTGCGCCGTAGGCCGTGGGTTCGATCCTCACCGAGTACAAATATTTGTGTGATAAACATAGATGTTTGTTCTCTGTCTGGGTGCTATATAATATTATAAGTGTATATTTACAAAAAAAAAGCATATAAGTAGTATATCAGCTATCTGGTTCCCATATTACAAGCTTTGGCTTTAGCTTGGGGCGAGATAGTGCTGTGTGGAATGTCCACCAATATTTATTTATTTATGAATACAATCTATTTGACTACGTACATACAACCTCAATCTCTGTCAAAGTACTACCTATGTTATGACAGTTGTCACTTTATAGCCACACGTCATGTTTCTTTTTTGACAGCAAAAGGTATGTAACCGTTCAGAGTAAGACGCTTTTAGTTCAAATAAATAAGGTATTAATAAAATGGTTCAAATTAATTCAATGATTAGTCCTTCTTTGGGCCTTCACAGCTCAGTTGTTAGTAGCTCTGCCTTCTGCACCGTAGGCCGTGGGTTCGATCCCCACCGAGAACAAACATTTGTGTGATGACTATAGATGTTTGTTCTCTGCCTGGGTGTTATTGTATATTATAAGTATTTACCTATTTACAAAAAAAAAACTAAAAGTATTATAATTATTACAAGCTTTGGCTTAGTTTGGGGCTAGATAGTGCTGTGTGGAAAGTCCACAAATATTTATTTATTTATCTTACTAAAAAAAAGTAGTTATACAATATAAAAAACCTAATATAATTAAAGGTACATGAGGCTTAACATCTGTATGCCTCTAAATGGATGCAGTGCATCGTACAACCGTCGATATCACGCGTGATTTGAGGCAATACTTTGTCTTAGAATAGGTATTTATGCAAAGGTTTAAAGATATTTATTCTCAAAAAAGATAATATAGTCACTTACATGAGAATCATACTAACAATAGTAGGTATTTTTAAACTCTCGCGATCATAACACATATTGAAGTATTAAACGGGTATTTATCGCGTTTACCTTTATTATTTTCCCGACTGATTTTAAAGGTAAACGCGATAAATACTAACAAGTAGGTAGATTTAGTCGTTCTAAACAGGGTAAACAATTTTGTACTCATCTAATAGTTAGGAATAGCTTACAGTCAAATGCTGTTTAAGTTTTGTTTTTAAGTTCAAGGTAATGGTGACCACTAAACATCAGGTGGACCATCTGCTTGTTCCATCAGCAACATTTATTGTTTAATTTTTTTTTTTTTTGTTGTGTTCATTAAATATTTTTGTCATTATTGTTATTTAATGTTTGTGATTGTTTTATTAATTTATATAATATATATATATATATATATATTTTAATACCACCTACTGATGGAACAAGCAGATGGCCCACCTGATGTTAAGTGGTAACCATCACCTATAACAAAGCATTGCCTCGTAAGTCACGCACGATAGGAACGTGGCCTACGATGCACTGCCCTGCGTCCATCAGCTTGAGGCATACAGATGTTAAGCCTCATGTGCCTGTAATTACACCGGCGACCACACTCTTCAAACCGAAACACAGCGTTGCTGCTTGGCGGCAGAGAAAGGCGTGGTGGTAGTACTTCCCCGGACGAGCCACACACAAAGAGCTCTACTACTCTTAAAATAATTGTATAATATAAGTGTAATTCGAATCTTGTATCCCGTACTACTAGCACAACTAGTTTCTTTCGAAACAGTGTGGTGAAAGGATGTTAAGTACGCCTCAAGAGGCTCCTTTAGAGCACTTGACACATGATAAAGAACTTTTTAGGTTGCACGACATGACGGTTTCCTCCACCGTTTGAGAGTACTGGCACTATGCACATAAATTTTTGACCAGAAAAACTCATTGGTGCACGACCGGTTTCGATCCTACGACCTTACGATTGGAAGGCGGGGCCGCTACCACTAGACCACCAGTGCTCGTCAAATAAATAAATATTAAATATTCCAACAGTGGGCACTCTACAGTGTAAAATAAGTGAATAGTGAAAGAATATCGTAGTGTGAACGTACATAAGACCGGAGGCATAGAGTTTGATGTGGGTTCAATGAGATAAGAGTTGCCCAATGAGGACTAGGTAGACTGGCAATTAGTAACGGCAACTTTTTCAACTTAGCTCATTATGAATGAGTTTGAGGGTTTTTTGTCATATTTGACGTTTTCTGTCATACGAGTTTATGGCATTTTCTGTAATTTTGAATATTCTAGTTAATTGTTTGTTTTCTGTCATTTTCGACATTTTCTATGATTTTCACATTTTTACTAAATTTGACGCGTGGGGATATAACCCACGGCCTACAGCGCAGAAGGCAGAGCTTATACCAACTGAGCAGAATCTGTGAGGGTTATTAAAATGTATAGATCACATCTAACTAGGTAGGTATATAATAATGTAGGTCAGTGCATCGTCTTCGCCTTATGGTGTATACAAGAGCTAATGCGACTCTCGCTCGCACGTTTCGACATGTTGAAAGATATAAAATCACTAAACTCATTTTCGAAAAATCTTAATCAACCATTTTGTGTACAATCACATTACACACAGATTAGTAAAAATTTCATTTTGATCCATACAGTTTTCCTTATGTGTTAAAAGTTTGCTTATGTACGAAAACTAACTTTCGAGGAGTAGAACATGTATCGTTCAAAATGAAATTTTTACTAAACTGTGTGCAATGTGATCGCACACAAAATGGTTGATTGCGATTTTTCGAAAATGAGTTTAGTCATTTTATATCTTTCAACATGTCGAAACGTGCGAGCGAGTCACATTAGCTCTTGTCTTCGCCTTAAAATCCTTTCACCACTCTGTTTCGAAACAAACTAGTGGTACGAAAAGATCTACAGTTAGGCTAACAAAGCAGAACGAAGCAAACGCTTCAGTACCTATTTGTAAACGAGAAGTTCTCAAAGGCAGAGAAAATCAATAAAATTCTTGAAAAACCTCGCTATTTGATACTTTACAACTTCTGACTATAAGGATGTTTTGTAAAGAATATTGGAAACTATTGGAACTCCGCGTGACTTTGTTTGATATATTCAAAGTCAAAATAGTTTAGTTAGTGAGTTCTTTATGTGTGGCTCATTTGGGCAAGTAATCCCACCATGCCTATTTCTGCAGTCAAGCAGCGTTGCTGTGTTTCGGTTTGAAGAGTGTGGTTGCCGGTGTAATTACAGGCACATGAGGTTTAACATCTGTATGCCTCAAGTTGATGGACGCAGGGCAGTGCATCGTAGAGCACGTTCCTATCGTGCGTGACTTACGTGGTAATGCTTAGTTTTAGGTGATGGTTATTGTTTAAATAGACTTACCACAATAGTACGCCTTTTTTAGGGTTCCGTACCCAAAGGCTAAAACGGGATCTTATTTAAGGGGGCTCCCATACAACAAACGTGATTTTGCGTGCGCGAGTCCGACTCGCACTTGGCCGGTTTGTAGACTTTGGTTTTAGTTGTCAGTCGTCAGTCAGACAGATACAAAAAGTTTTATATGTAGATAGTTATTAAACATAATTCAAAAAATCATTGACACATTGAAGATTATTATCACGATATTATTGCCGTAAAATATATTGCCGTTTGATCGCAGATATAAAAAGTTTTATCAGGATATCAAAATTCAGTGTGGTCGTTTTGCCACTGAGAATATTGGAAATACTTACCTAAATGTTTTACTGAGAGGTTATTTTTTTTTTAATTTTTGAGAGAGTTAAAAAGAGTCAAAATATTTGGGTCGGTAATATCTAATGCCTGTAAACAGAATGTTCAGAACCAGAGACCACGGGTGGTCAAGTGGTAGCGGCCCGCCTTCCGATGCTAAGTTCGTGGGTTCGAAACCGGTGCACCGATGAGTTTTTCTGTTCAAAAATGTATGTGCACAGTGCCAGTATTCTCAAACGGTGCATCTAAAATTAATAAACCTCAAAAGTTCTTTAACATGAGTCCTCGAAAGGAGCTTCTTTGAGGCACACTTAAAATCTTTTCACCACACTGGTTCGAACTAGTAACATGACAAGAAGAAATATGACTCAACTTTTACTCCAAAATTAGGTTTTTATAATAATGAAATTGCTTGTCTGCTGAGTCCTGCTCAAAAAGTTACAAAGTATATTTTGTTTATAGTTAGTTATAGTATTGTATAGTTAGTATTTTTGAGTGTAGGTTATATACCTAGATGTCCTAATTATACAAGTAGGTAAGATAAAAAAAATACAATAATTTTTCAACAAGCGTTTTACACGTATATTTTAATCTAAGTAAGTTCAGTAAAATAATAAAAATAAATACTAATATACATTATTAACATTATTATTATGTCAATTTAGGCTTGGTTCCGTTTTTGGTTGTAACTGAAAAGCTCTTTATGTTAGTCTCAAAATTTGTTTGGCAATGAAGCTTATACCTATTTCAGCTTGCTCTAAAAAGGCTAACATTCATAATCGAAACATCTAAGCTGGTCTAAAACCCTTCAAATTCCATTGTTCTATCTTTGAAAAAAAATACTATATAAAATACTATACCTATATTTGTTCGCGACGCTACATTTTATTAAACGACGTGTCAAACATGGGAACAAGCAAAAAGAATTCGTTCGAAATTCGAAAACATTCTACTTTTAAACAAAAGATTTAAAAATCGAACCATTGTTGTCACGGCAAAATAGTTAAAGCTTGGAGTCAAATTAAACCGGCTATAGAACTTCAAAAAAGTAATTTTATTCAAGTTATTATTCGTAAGCTGTTCTTTTAAATATATTTTTAAACAGAAACAGCTTCATCACTTTGATCCCTTTTTTTATGTTTATTTATTTATTTATCAGTTATTGCACAAAACATAAAGTGAAAGCACAAAAGGAGGGCTTAATGCACATGCATTTTCTACCAGCCCCCCAAGTAGTGGCACTTATATAAAACAAGATTGATTGATGTTCAGTCCTGTTCATCCCAAGGTTGCCCGGAAGAGATCGCTGTTAGCGATAAGGCCGCCCATTGTATTACTACAAAATTAAATGTTACTTTTAAAGTAAAAATGTGTATCTTTATTTGTTGTGGGTATTAATAAAGAGTAATCTATCTATCCCCAGGCATGGTAGATAATAATTTACCCTCATCTCTTAGTACCAAGTACGAACTCCACATTCTTTGAGGGCATCTAAGGGGGGTAGTCATAGGTACGTCCAAACATTACATTTGGCACATAACTATATTTTGCAGTAGTTAGTATTCCATACGTGACAGGTTCCAAGCTCATCGCCGCTGTTGGAATCCTCACAATATTTTCCTTTGCTCACAAAATTATTTTTTTGTAAGCCAAAATCTTTTATGGTCATTTCCATGACACAGATTGCATTTAAAGATGATGACTGATGCATAAATACTTGAAATTTGATCTCTACTGTACCTACCTACAATTTTAATGCATTCAATTTATTTTTATTTCTGCTGGTAGGTACCCGAACATAATATTTATTAATCATATTTTTGCAATGCATGCCGATCCATAGGTTGCTGATTTGTATGCTCTTAGAATTTTATTTTTATTTTTTATAAGTTTGAATCCAAGTCTTTTGGGCAACTTTGAGAATAAAAATAAAAGTTGTCATGGCCAAATTTTATTCTCAACTTCGCACGCCCATTCAGCCGTTTGATACCTCAAACAAAGGTTCTTTAAATTCGAGAGAATAAAATAGTGTGGATAAGTTTAAAATCATTCCACTTCTTTAAACATTAATATAAATTATATATATAATATAAATTAATAATAATTATATATAATATAAATATAAAAATAAATATTACCTACATTTTGCAAGTTGGTAGGTATTCCATCGCGACAGGCTGCAAACCCTAAATTCTTTAAACATTGGTAATTATAATATAAAAATAAATATTACTGTTGGTATTCCATCGTGACACGTTGCAAGCCCATATTTTCAGCTGTTACCAGCGGCAATGGGCTTGCAATCTGTCACGTAATACTTACTGATATCCTGATGATGTTTTCCTTCACCGATTGAGAGCACTAGAGAGCATTGCGCACATCGTTTTTGAAAAAATCGACAAAAACAAAAATATACATACAAATGACGTTCAGCAAAAGTTTTTTTTATGTTTTTAGTGTACTTATTTGACTTCATGTGTAAAAAGGTTATATTATCCCCAAAACAGCACGGTATTCAACTTCATATTGTCATGACACTAGTTCTTTTGAAACCGTGTGGTGAAAGGATTTCAAGTCTCAAAGAGGTTTAGTTTAGGTTCTACGACATGCCGGTTTCCTCACGATGTTTTCCTTCACCGTTTGGCACTGGTACCTACTGGTATTATACCACATAATTGCAATCGATTTCAAAACTGCGATTTCAGTCTAAAGACGCACCACAAATAGCACCGGATGCAGAGCACCGACAGACAGCTCGGCGTGCTATTTGTGTACTATTCCGATTCGGGGAATCGACACGAAACCACAGAGCGGAGAACACTCGCGCGATGGTGGAGGCAGCTTTGTGTAGGAAATTATACCTAAGCTTAAGAGCTGATTTCACCATGCTCTGTTAGTTGCGGATGTTTTCCAAAAAAGGCGTTCTAAAACATTTAAAGGGTCAGCAACGCGCGTGTGACACCTCTGGTGTTGCAAACGTCCATAGGCTAGGGTAACCGCTTCCCATCAGGTGGGCCGTATGCTTGCTTGCTTACTTGGTAGCATAAAAAAAATGTTACTAATCACGGATTAACAGGCTGATAAATCTAACCTTAGAAGTCAAACGCGTACATTTTGACATATTTAACGGCCCTTTAAGCCTTTGTTAATCTAACAGAGCATGGTGAAATCTTTGTGCAGGTGTTAGGGCACAAGGGACGATCTTAAAACTATCAGCCTCTTAAAACTCTACCTACTACTAAAGTTTCACAAAGGCAAAGGTTTACCCCAAATGATCTAACGTCTCCATCTTTGGCCAACGCCTGAAGATATCTCTACTCTATGGTTGCATACGTTCATTCAATCGTTCAAAGATATTCAAAGTGTTAGTGATATAACACATGAAGATTTGTTTACTTTTCATTGAAACTGTATAGAGTTTCATGAATTGTTTACTTTCAAAGGTTTTACGAATTCATTGATCATTAGAAATGAGGGGGAGTTTTTATGTTACTTTTTATATCAATTTAATTTTAAATCTTCACTCGTATTTGTATACTCGTATTTGTATTTGTGTACTCGTATTTCGTAGTCGTATTTGTAATTCAGGGCTGATTGATCACTAGCTTCCGCCCGCGGCTTTGCGTGGTAAGAAACACGCAATTAAGATAAAAAGTAGCCTAAATCCTGAATATTCTAAATTGATAACGTAAGGCGATTGTAGGGCATGTTCATAAGGTGCGTCACTCACATGGATTTTTTTTGTTACAGTTGATGGTTACCACTTAACATCAGGTGGTTCAGCGAGCGGTATAAAAAAGGGAGTTGAAGCGTGACAAAGTCACATCAAAATATTTAAATTTATGATTTAAATAGTGACTTAAGAAAAATATAAAATACATGAGGTTCTTAATCAATTACTAATTAAGGCGAAGAGAAGAGCTAATGTGACTCTCGCTCGCACGTTTCGACATGTTGAAAGATATCTTATTATAGATATCTTATATATTATAACTTAATTAAACTGTTTTAATAAACAGTTTTCATTAAACAGTTTAATAAAAATAAAAAAATATCGATACAAGTTTTCCTACTTAAAAGTTTCCTTATGTACGAAAACTAGTAAAGCAAACTTTTGAGTAGGAAAACATGTATCGATCCAAATGATTTTTTTACTAAACTGTCTGCAATGTGATTGCACACAAAATGGTTGATTGCGATTTTTCGAAAATGAGTTTAGTGATTTTATATCTTTCAACATGTCGAAACGTGCGAGCGAGAGTCACATTAGCTCTTGTCTTCGCCTTAAATGGAGTTGCCTTCTGTAAAAAACCAAAGAATCAAGAAACAATTTAAGAAATCTCTTTTCCAATTAATTATGTTTATTTATAAGACTTTTCCTTCCTTTAATCTAGATCTACAGATTAACACCTTAAAAATTCTCTTGCGACGACATTTTACAAAAACGAAACAAAAAATCTTAAAATGTACAAAAATACCTAAGAGTAAGGTTCTGAACCAATAAATTAAATTGATACAATCTATGGTTAACTAAATAATTATCAATTAAACTTAAACGATTGATATCGCTAATGTTAAATAATCAATTGAATTTTTTTCATAATTTATCATGGAGATTAAAATCGATTCTAAACGAAAGATGGCGGACATTTTTGTGGACGCACAGGCTTACAGAGTAGTTTGGTGACAGAAATTTCTGGAGTCTTGCTACTTTGTAAAGCTTACCTGAATGTCACACAGTGCTTTGCTTCAATTTTTATAATGCGTGCAGCTAAAAAGTGGAATTTCTTACTGTTGCTTCCGTTTTTCTGAATGCCTATATAATTTAGATGTTATAAAGAGAAGAGTGAATAGGTAGGTCTCACCGTCGACCGCATCATCACAAAAGCAGTCAAAAGTTTTAACAAGATTGGTACTAAGCCATGAACCTAAAGTTCAGGATTATTATTCACATCCTTCATCGCTCAATGCGAATTATTACGAACATTATCTGGTATTGATATAATGAACTAACTTGCTTTGCCCACCTTTTTTTTCGAGAAAAAAATAAATTTCGTGATGATAAGCGGTTACCCCTGCCTATAACAGTTTTGCATTATGTTACAGAGCACATCGATTGCACTGTGTCCAAAGGTGGTATGGCTCATGTGCCTGTAATTGCACCAGCACCCAAATCAGATAGGAATCATTGTCTTGGTATTTTTTATAGAAAAATCTATATCTTGGTGATCAACTAATTTTGGAAACTATACCTGCTCATATAATAAAACAAATGTACCTCATATATTATACAAAGAGGAAACCTCTGAACATCAACTACACTACCAATAAAAAAAATAATTGGCGCCAAATTCGATCGTTCGTTCAGAAACAATGTCAAGCACTTTTTACGCTAGCAGTTGGCAACATTTAAAAAAGTAAAATTCCAAAAAAGAACACAAAACGCACCGGGGACAAATTTCTTTCGCTTTTCTGAACGAATTGACCAACCCATAATTACATCGCTTAAAAAAGCTCAAGCAAGTAATAGTTCTTATTGTAAAAATACTAGGGTTCAATTTTGAATGAATATTTTTAATAATAATTTGTTGACTTCTGAAATAAGTTTGCCTCCAAGGAGTTTTTATTCTTCAATTTAATTGTGCGAAATTGTTGCATGCGTGTTTTTGTGATACCAAAGAACCGCTTCATTCATTCTTATGTAAATTTCATTTTGAACTCTAACGCTTTGCAATAAGACTCAACTTAAAAATAATAGAAGTTTAGTATTGAAATACTTATTTTTTATCAGTAATTGGTCCTTAGCACGTCGTGGACATGTTTTTATTTGTTTTTTTGACGCAATAAGTAAATTAATTAGAGATTTTTATTAAGGTCCATAATGGTTTTAGTTAATGTGTCATTTGATTTCTTTGTTGAGTGTGTTTTCTTGTAAGTAAAATAAAAAATTGTGACTTATTACCTGCTGATATTAATATGTAAGTAGGATTTTTTTTATTATTCTATTATTCTCTTAACTATGTTATTACCATCTGTGTTATTACCATTTTAAGAGTAGTAGAGCTCTTTGTGTGTGGCTCGTCCGGGGAAGTACTACCACCACGCCTATTTCTGCCGCCAAGCAGCAACGCTGTGTTTCGGTTTGAAGAGTGTGGTTGCCGGTGTAATTACAGGCACATGAGGCTTAACATCTGTATGCCTCAAGTTGATGGACGTAGGGCTGCATCGTAGGGCACGTTCCTATCGTGCGTGACTTGCTTGGCACTGCTGTAACAGGTAACATAGACATAGATACAGTGGCGTAGCTATCGTAGGGCCATGTGGTGCAGTGCACCAGGGCCCCGGAGCTCAGGGGGCCCTCTAACCTAAGCTTTGAAAAGAGAGGGTCAGCCAGCTCCCGAAGCTAGAAAACCTTGAGCCTGCTCACAATTTTTTTTAATGATTTATTTGATAGGCCAATATAAGTTCAAGCTATGTGGAAAGAGGGGGTGAGGGCCCGATTCTTTGTCTATGCATCGGGGCCCTTGTCCACATAGGCCACTGTATAGACACAAGGCAGCAGCGCTACCGACCCGTGGTCCGACCGCTTTATCCAACTGTTTGTACCACGGGTAAGTGAAACTATCCATGGTCCAACCGGTTGTACAACAGGGCAGCAAGTTTACCCGTGGTCCAACACATTGAAGGTACATAGGGTAGGTATATAGGTGGGTAGGTACCTATATAGGTACATAACAATGATGCAGATTTGCGTCCAATATCGGATGTCCACCTTCATCAAGCTAGGGTAACCTAATAGATGCATCGAGTACAGTCGGCGTCGTGAGTTGATGAACTATTGATTTGAGACCTAAATTTACCTTGATTTCAAAATTAGAATGCTACATTATCCCTGAGTAACAACGGCTATATTTTAATTTAAAAATAATGTCCACCTGCGAAGCCAGGACCAGTTTACGCTTGTAAACAAGAAAGCGAATTTTTCAAAGCTGTTACTCGTTTCGCTCGCTCATGCCGCCGACTGTACCTTATACAGGGTGTCCGCAGAATCAATATCGCCATGCGTCACTCAGATCCTCTAAGAGAAGAAGCCATAATAGTGGACACGCGATGTGTGGGCTGGGTTAGTATGGATTTTAATTGCGTCGACTTATTTTTCGAAATTACGTTCGATTGATAGATCGAAAATACTTTATGGCACACCACAGGACTCGTGATTTGATGGGCTGGGTTAGTAAGTACCTATGGATTTAACCTTTTTGGACTATGGATTTATACCTATTGACTTATTTTTAGGAAGGATATTGGGTAAGGATATTTTTATTAATAATTATAATTATTATATAATTATTTAACGTAAAGTTACGTTAAAAAATTATAATCATTTATTAATTTTTATTTCAGATAACTTAGATCCATAAATACTAAGTACGTAAAAACTTAAAAACTATGTTAAACGATGAGCAGTCTCCGTTTGCATGTAAGATTTTTGAAATAAGTACCTGAAGTTTTTTTTCTCAATCTCTTATTAGTACTAGTGTAGCACACAGTGATATCAATAAGTAAACTTTAACATAAAGTATGTACAAAGGCGATCCCTTCGAACCGACATGGCATTGCATTCAAAATTCAGGATAAATAATCGAGGGGTTCCCCAAGGCAGTATATTAGGTCCTTTACTATTTCTGTTGTTTATTAACGACTTACCTAATGTAACCCAACACAAATGTTTATTATTTGCTGACGACACAACTCTAATAATGAAATGTACCAAACCCGAATTATATGAAAACGAAATAAACGATGCAATTAATAAAATAGTGACATGGCTGAATCAAAATAAATTAATGATTAATATAAATAAAACTAAATTTATACAATTTCGAAATTATAAAATGAATCCTTTGACATTAAGAATAAATTACCAATTGAATAAAGTAGAAAGAGTAGATTCGGCGCTTTTCCTAGGTATTATGATCGATCAGCATCTAAGCTGGAAACCACACATTGACCATGTTTGTAATAAATTAAACAGATTTGTCTATGCTTTAAAGAGAGTCAGAAAAACCGTATCTCAGAAAGCTTCTTTAGCCGCGTATCATGGTTATGTGTCTTCTGTATTACCACTATGGGGCAATTCAGTAGATTTGATGAAAGCCTTTAAAGTCCAAAAAAAATGTATTCGAGCGGTCTGCGGAGCTTGGTTCTTAGATAGCTGTAAGCCGTTGTTTAAAAAAACTAAAGTACTGCCTCTGTCATGCATGTATATTAAAGAAATTTGTGTTTTTGTTAAACAGTATCCTAATAATTTTGCAAGACATGAAGAAATGATAATGAGACATACCAGACATAAAAATAGAATTTATTTACCAAACCATCATTCGACATTTTATAGTAAAAACGCTTTTTGTATGGCTGTCAAAATATTTAATCGATTACCTGACGAATTAAAAGAATTACCCTTAGCTATATTTAAACGCAGACTTAATAAATGGTTGTTAATTAATTGCTTTTACACAATTGATGAATATTTTCGTTTTTAAAATAAGTGACATTTTGGTATTTTTTTTTTGTAAGTAGAAGTTGAATTTTGACATTATTGTAGGTATTATTTTATTAAATTAAATTATTATTCATTAATTTTAAGTTCAAAAATGTTTGCACGCCAGGACTGTAACTGGTAGAATGTAATTATGCCCATTTTTCTGTACATTAAGACCAGTGTAAACCTAAACTTACATTCCGCAAATAAATGATTCTGATTTCTGATTTCTGATTGGCATAAAGGTACCGTGCCAGGACTGAAAACCAAAATATGTTTAATTATTAAACAACAGTCTTTATACCAACCACTAGCGGCCTGTCCCAGCTTCGCATGGGTGGTCATAAATTTTTTGAACATTTTAGGATAAACTTAGACCGTGGGTTCGAGCCTCGCGTCTACTTATTTCATACATTTGCACGCGCTTCTCCTTGAGTCAGTGAAATCGCACCCCGCGCGTGATCCGTGGACCCGTTAACATTTTTAATTTCGTCATATCTTTTGAATGGAATGTCCGATTTGAAAAAATTAAGAAGTAATCTATAGGTATTGAAACCGTCTTAATTATGAAATAATTTATTTGGATAAGGATTAATACCAAGGTACAAGGACCCTTTTCTAGCGGCGGCATTTCAATTAAATTTTTATATTAAAAGAACACTTATTGTGACGTAACTATAATAGTTAGATATATGCTGTCGCGACATTTTTTGTAGATGATGACGTGTTCTACAAAATCGTAGTATATTATTTTGTTCTATATTCAATAGTTTTCGCAGCGCACGCGATGTAAGGTTTTTGTTTTCCACCTTGGGTTACATTATTGAAGTTTTAGTAAGGATCCCTGATTTTTTTGAAAATATAATATAGCCTATGTTACTCAGGAATAATGTAGCATTCTAATGGTGAAAGAATTTTTGAAATCGGACCAGTAGTTTTTGAGCCTATTCGTTACATACAAAAATATAAAAATACAAAAATACAAAAATACAAAAATACAAATGTTTCCTCTTTATAATATTAGTGTAGATATTAGTGTAGATGTAGATAAGCCAACACAACAACACAAAAACATAGCCTAATGAAGTCAGTTATTGAAAAAGACGCATAGGACATATTGACTTATTTACCAAAATAATATATCAAAATAATGTGTATTATATTTTATTAATCCTGAAAAGATATACTTAAATAACCTATTTATTTTATATGATACTAGCTCTTACCTGCGGTTTTGCTTGCGCACGTTTACTATACAACGTGTTTATTAAGAATTGTAGGGATCCGAAAGCAGGATATTCTACCGGTCATAACGAACAACTTTTGTTCTACGACTTTTAAAATTTCAAAGTTTTTCATTCATGAAATGCCTCTTAAACTTTTATCTAAAATGAATCTAAACGCATCATGAGGCAGCCCTATTTACAGCTGTTCTTTGACCTCTAGTTGTTAACCTTAGATAAAATAGGTAACAGAACTGCCACCAATTACCTAGTAATGTGCCTACCTAATAATGATGTTGCTGTTTTTAAAGATCTTGGTATGTAAAAGAAATATTTTCGCGACTGTAATCCCTAGTCACGGTAAACATTCTCTGAGATCTTTGGTAATAATACCTATTCAGTAACTAGGTACCTACGTGGCTACGTACTCAATATTTAATAGAATATTTATTTTTGTTTAATTACTAGATGTCGTAAACCAATGTTTATGATATTCATAGTTCTTTAAATTGTAACATGTTACTTTACCACCATGGTTCATTGACACGACAAAATTATTCAACTGCAATTTTGGGAAGTGTCTAGTCTGTCCTATTTAATCTTTGACTAACCTGTCTGTCATTGGTTGCATTTAAAAACGCATATCCAATCAGGACGGCCGACGGCCGCCGATCAGTGTTACCATTTGTGGCAGATTTCTGCCATTTGGCAGATTTTAAATATTTCAAGAAAAATCTTATTAGTTTGAATTTTTAATGAAATAATATTTATAATTTATTTATTTTTTACCGAACTGGAAACTTCATATTCTTTTTTACCTTTATTGATTTGGTTTCTAAACAACTTCTATCTCGTTTTAGATAACTGCAAACCGTTACAAACGATCAAAAGATAGTAACTGAATGTAATGTAGGTATTTAATTTATTCCGTAGCCACGAAGGAGATGGTATGAAGTCATATTTTTGGTATTTTTATCGTCAAGCTTGGTAGATTTTGACAGATTTTTTGGCAGGTGTGTGGTAGAACCGCCACTTTTGAGATGGTCACCCTGTTTGTATTTACATGCGTTGTTGTACATTGTTTTGTTGAGAAAATGTCATCAAACGTGATAAAATGGTGATTGTTATGTAAAAAGCCGTCGTCAGTCAGTGTGTGTATGAGCAGTGCCTACGAGGTAATGGTTTAGTGTGAAGTTTGAAGCCTGTGTCGTGCGAAATCTCGCAAACTTACCAAAATCCAGTTTTATCCAGTGTTATTATAGCCAGTAAATAATGACAAAATCCATAGGAACCAGTAAAAATATCGTGTCAGGGGATTGGCGGCGTACCTACCTACCTACCGAAAGGTAAGTATTTCAAATTATCTCGTAGGTTATCGTTGTTTTTCTCTTTCCTAGATAGAAGCGCGCGTGCGTGTGACCTTGACACGTACACAGACAGGGCTGTTGCAAATTTCTGAGAAAATATTAATTTTACTTTTCTATGGGAATTTCGAAAACGATGTATTCAACCGTTGCACACGTCAAAGTATTCCAGTGCTTGGTCTAAATACACGCTCTTTGTTTCCCTACATAACTTCATCAACACGTTGTAGAATACTTACAAATAGATATGATTGGCAACATCTATAATAAATAAATTGTATTTTCTTCCCCATGGAACAATCTTGAGCCACGTAATTTTGTCAGAAGAAACAGGTACTAACTGACAACTTGAAGTTCCTGCCTCTTCGATTGTTTGTATAAAATATACAAAAAAAGCAAAAAAACAAAAAAAAGTCGGGATAAAAATTACCCTATGCCCGTCTCCTGGTTCTAAGCTACCTTCCCACCAATTTTCAGCCAAATTGGTTCAGCCGTTCTTGAGTTATAAATAGTGTGACTTTCTTTTATATATCATCATCAGCCCAAAGAAGTCCACTGCTAGTAAACTTAAGGTTCTTCAAGGATGTGGATGTGAGGATGTGAGCATGTGAGCATGTGAGTATGTGAGCATGTGAGCATGTGAGGATGTGAGCATGTGAGCATGTGAGCATGTGAGCATGTGAGCATGTGAGCATGTGAGCATGTGAGCATGTGAACATGTGAGCATGTGAGCATGTGAGCATGTGAGCATGTGAAAATGTGAGCATGTGAGCGTGTGAGGATGTGAGCATGTGAGGATGTGAGCATGTGAGCATGTGAGCATGTGAGCATGTGAGCATGTGAGCATGTGAGCATGTGAGCATGTGAGCATGTGAGCATGTGAGCATGTGAGCATGTGAGCATGTGAGCATGTGAGCATGTGAGCATGTGAGCATGTGAGCATGTGAGCATGTGAGCATGTGAGGATTTGAGCATGTGAGGATGTGAAGAAGTCTCGAAGGTACGTCCATTTACCCACATTTTTCAGTATCATAACACACTAAAGAGGATTTAATTTACAAACTTCATTGATTAATTTAAATTAAAGTGGATTTATTCATGACAACTGCAAATCGTACAGCTATTAATTGTATCCATTTTTTTACGAATTAATGATCCCGCTTTTAAAATAATTCCCTTATACTACACCACTTAAATTAAAAGATCAACGGATTGTTTCCCTGGCTTACATTTAAAGGATGTCTTTCATGCATAAAATATGTATATGTATTACTTGTGGCTTCCCGCGGCTTCGCACGCGTTGAAGTGGTGCCGTGATTGAGCCACAAACATCCAAACATCGTAACTTTCACATTGATTTGTATATTATTAGGGTAGGATTTTAAATACCTACGTAGGTATAAGAGATACCTATAAACGGCCATTACCTATATTATGTAGGTAAGTATAGGTACTCAGACTCAAAAACTTGCCAAATACAACAAAGACAACCTTACACGGAAAATATGTACTTATTTGTTCAGGAGGTAGTTTTACTTTGCAGGGGTAGTTTTAAAATATTGAAAACGTGATTTTAAATAATTTATTGTGGTGTATATTTACTTCAAGTTTGAAATCTATCGCACTATACTAAAAATCTCCCATACTAACTTTTACAGTCACTTGCACCCTTTGCAGGGGTAATTATCAAAAGTTGAAAGCGTCATTTTTAATTAATTATTTTTTAGTATATTTACTTCAAGTTTTAAGTCAATCGCACCACGCGTTAAAAAACTCCCATGCAAACTTTGACATCCCTTTGCACTTTTATTAAGGCTAGTTTTAAAAAACTAAAAATGTTTTTCCTATTTTTTAGCTTTGGAGTACATCTACTTCAAGTTTCAAGTTTGTAGGTTCAAGGAATACAATTTTTCATACCAACGTTTTCAACCCTTTTTACACCCTTAGGGGTTCAATTTCCGAAAATCCCTTCTTAGTAAACCTCTACGCCATAAGACCTATGTACTCTTTAAATTTCAAGTCTATAGGACCAGCGGTCAAAAATCTCCCATACAAACTTTTTAACCCTTTGCACACTTATTAAGGGTAGTTTTGAAAAACTAAAAATGCCTTTCCTATTTTTTTGCTTTGAAGTATATCTACTCCAAGTTTCAAGTTTGTAAGTTCAAGGAATACAATTTTTCATACAATCGTTTTCATCCCTTTTTACACCCTTAGGGGTTGAATTTCCAAAAATCCCTTCTTAGTACACCTCTACGCCATAAGACCTACGTACTCCTCAAATTTCAAGTTTCTAGGAGCAGTGGTTTAGGCTGTGCGTTGTCTATATGTCAGTCAGTCAGTCAGTCAGTCAGGACTTTGATTCTTATAGTATTAGAGATAGTATTAGAGATGTTTTCTGATCTAATTTATAATTATTTAAATTATCTTAACTAACGAAGCATTCTCCATACTAACTTAGCGTAGGCTTCTTGCTTACAACCCACAGGATGTTATAAGCGCATTCTTTATTTACAGGATGTTTTAAATATTATTTTAATTTCTGCATTTTACTTGTAAAGGGCTCGTCCGCGGAAGTACTACCACCACGCCTTTTTCTGCCGCCAAGCAGCAACGCTGTGTTTCGGTTTGAAGAGTGTGGTTGCCAGTGTAATTACAGGCACATGAGGCTTAACATCTGTATGCCTCAAGTTGATGGAAGCAGGGCAGCGCATTTCTAAAATGTATGTGCACAAAGCCAGTACTCTCAAACGGTGAAGGAAAACATCGTGAGGAAACCGGCATGTCGTAAAACCTAAAAAGTTCTATAACATGTGTCAAGTGCTCGAAAGGAGCCTCTTGAGGCGCACTTAAAATCCTTTCACCACACTGTTTCGAAAGAAACTAGTGAAACTAAGCCTCACTAAACTTCAATAATCATATAT
The DNA here is from genome assembly GCA_932294275.1 of Chloroclysta siterata. Classification (NCBI taxonomy): domain Eukaryota; kingdom Metazoa; phylum Arthropoda; class Insecta; order Lepidoptera; family Geometridae; genus Chloroclysta; species Chloroclysta siterata. The sequence goes on along the minus strand of OW028596.1, from coordinate 18,746,685 downwards.
TATATTATTACCAAGCCGTAAGTTTGTTGCCTGTTCTTCTAGGCTTTGGTCGCGTGGAACTGGCACCTAGAGTCACCTAGCTTTAAGACGTTTCAAAGTGATCCTTGTGATTTTATTGAATAAATACATTTTGACTTTGACTTAGACTTTGACTTTGAAACGACAAGAGAGAGAGAGAGAGACTTATAAAAGTATATAATATGAAAATTTCAAAATTCCTGTAAAATTTTTGGTGTATCCTAATTGGAGCATCCTATAGAGAGCGTTATCATGTTACGTGTTTTGACAGCGCTCTCATAGAGGCTTCTATCGTCAGTGCAAAGTTACATCGTTAGAAATCACGCCAGAATTAAGGATCCATTTACGTGTCAAAATCTAAGTAAGTATTAATAAAATAAATAAATATAAAATAAATATTGGGGGACATTCCACACAGCACTACCTCGCCCCAAACTAAGCCAAAGCTTGTGATATGGGAACCAGATAGCTGATATACTACTTATATACTTTGTTTTGTAAATACATACTTATAATATTATATAACACCCAGACAGAGAACAAACATCTATGTTCATCACACAAATGTTTGTTCTCGGTGGGGATCGAACCCACGGCCTACGGCACAGAAGGCAGAGCTACTACCAACTGAGCTGTGAAGGCTGTCAATAAATAAAAAGAAAATATAAAGTTTTTATTTCAGATAATAAATTATCAATAACTAAGACTAACTTACACTAAACACAATGATTACAAAATTTTCAAAATTTGACCAGTGATAAAACCCTTTGCCAAGGATAGTCAACCCTTGATGGGCCTTATCACTCTTTGAACATAACATTACCTTAAGGCAAAGACAAGAGCTAATGTGACTCTCGCTCGCACGTTTCGACATGTTGAAAGATATAAAATCAGATGCTTATGTACGAAAACTAGTAAAGCAAACTTTTGAGTAGGAAAACATATTGTATCGATCAAAATGAAATTTTTACTAAACTGTGTGCAATGTGATTGCACACAAAATGGTAGATGCGATTTTTCGAAAATGAGTTTAGAGATTTTATATATTTCAACATGTCGAAACGTGCGAGCGAGAAGTTGTTTGATAGTTGTCAGCTTCTTAAAGGCGAGTCAAACCTATCCGATATAGTTTTCAGGATGCTGTTTTGGCTGTCCCTGTTATAATGAGAGCACTGGTGGTCTAGTGGTAGCGACCCCGCCTTCCAATCCTAAGGTCGTGGGTTCGAAACCGTGCACCAATGAGTTTATCTGCTCATAAATTTATGTGCACAATGCCAGTACTCTCAAACGGTGAAGGCCAGTACTCTCATCGTGAGGAAACCGGCATGTCGTAGAACCTAAAAAGTTCTATAACATGTGTCAAGTGCTCGAAAGGAGCCTCTTGAGGCGCACTTAAAATCCTTTCACCACACTGTATCTAAAGAACTAGTAACACGACAAGAAAAACCTCTTTTACTTCCTTCTAAGGCAGGGATAGCGAACCAATGGCACGCGTGGCATTGATGGCACGTGACGTAATATTTTGGGCACGCCACGGCTCAAAATTGTTATATTTTGGTTGAAATGATTTGAATTATCTCGTATTTTTTTTTTAGAAAAAATGGCATGTTGAATTAAAAAGATTCGCCAAAGATGTTTTAAGGTAATGGAAATTTTTAAAAGTTATTATCCGTGGATTTGAACCCACGACCCAAAAGCTTTCAAAGTACCTACCAACAAAGAGGCGGAACCGCGTGATGTACCTAGTCTCACGTAATTTGTTCCGATAGACTTGTAAGCGACACCGCGAAGGGACCGCAAACAGCGGGGTGGTCAAACACCGGCAAGTACTGGCACTGTACCTGGCTTACAGTAGACACACTTTTATTCTATGTCATTCTGGGTTACAAGCTACACATACTTTTGTCTATAAATCATAAAACTATATCAGAGAAAATGCTGAATATTATATTCGAAAAAAAAACAACATTTTAGCTCAAAATCATCGTATGACCTATTTAGAGTATATTACGTAGTTTGTAACCTAGAATAACATGCAGGATACTTTTTATCCGGGTATGTACCACGCGAGTAGAATTGAGCGTGGATCCCAGTAAAAAAAAACTGGCCAAGTGCAAATAGACTCGCGCACGCAAGATTCCGTACCATTATCCATAAAATCACGTTTGTTGTATAGGAGCCCCCTTAAATATTTATTTTATTCTATTTTTTAGTATTTGCTGTTATAGCGGCAACAGAAATACATCATCTGTGAATATTTCAACTGTATAACTATCACGGTTCATGAGATACATCCTGGTGACAGACGGACAGATAGACTGACGGACAGCGGAGTCTTAGTAAAAGGGTCTATTTCACCCTTTGGTTACGGAACCCTAAAAAAGTTTGTATATTTGTTATACAATAGGTTTGAGGTTTACCTCTATTTGCACTGTCATACACCACCAAGGCAGCGTCTGAAAACCGGCGCCGCACCGTACCTATACCTATCTAGGTACTGTGCAGCATAAAGCTGAGACGATGACCTTTTTGACCCCACACAACGATGCATGGGTGTCATAGGTACCTATCTATTTACCTACTTGTTATTTTAATAGCTAAAAGTATAAACATTGTTTTTAATTTTATACTTTTACTTGGGTGAAATTAAAATTTTTTATTTCTTCTTTCTTACAATAGGTGAGCTATTAGATTGTTCTCTCACTTTTTATCATTCGTTTGGATAATCCGAATCCGTACAATTCTTACACTAAACGGTTTTCGTTCACCAATTATTGTTCTTGATCATGTAAGATTAAACATGGCGCAGGAAAATCATAGTCAGAATTCCTATACGAGCATTTTGTCGTGTCACTAGTTTCTTTCGAAACAGTGTGGTGAAAAGATTTTAAGTGCACCTCAAGAGGCTCCTTTCGAGCACTTGACAGAACTTTTTAGGTTCTACGACATGCCGGTTTCCTCACGATGTTTTCATTCACCGTTTGAGAGTATCTACTGGCATTGTGCACATGCGGGCATCAATACTGTTAGACAACATACCGTGCCTAGACTCAGGTACCATTGATAGAGTAAACAATACGTAGAGGTGTTAAAAGCATTATTTAACGGCATGAGAAAATGTAGAGCTCTTCGACTCGTTGTGATGATGTCTTCGTAAGAACTTTCTGTAGACTAACGATTTTTAGAATTGATATAATTAAATGCCTAACAGCCAATTTTTATGTAATTATTAAGCAATTTAATCTTATGAGTAGTAGGTAGAGCTCTTTGTGAAGGGCTTGTCCGAATGTCCGGGGAAGTACTACCACCACGCCTTTTTCTGCTGCCAAGCAGCAACGCTGTGTTTCGGTTTGAAGAGTGTGGTTGCCGGTGTAATTACAGGCACATGAGGCTTAACATCTGTATGCCTCAAGTTGATGGACGCAGGGCAGTGCATCGTAGGGCACGTTCCTATTGTGCGTGACTTAGGTACTAGGTAATGCTTTGTTATAGGTGATGGTTAGCAACTAACATCAGGTGGGCCATCTGTTTGTTCCATCAGCTAGTTATATAAAAAAAAATGGTCGAAAGGAGACTCTTGAATCGCTTCAAAATCCTTTCATCACACTTTTTCGACAAACTAGTGACACAATTAGAAGAATTATAAAATATTATGGATGTAAGCATTTTATTTACGTATATAGTACGTATAGTTTATAAGAAGGTTTATTTATTTATTTATTTATTAGGTATATATTTGGGTATTAATAGGTTTTTTTTTATATTCTTGATATTTTTAACTGTATAGTGCATCATAGCCCTTATTTTAGGCGCCTTTGCATACGTAGGTTGACTGGAAGAGATAGTTTTTTAGCAAAATTACCTTTCATTAGTATCTATTTAATTGTTTTATTATGTAAAAGTAGAACAATAAATTTTTATTTTTTCATTCATATTATTTGCGACACAGTTTTTATTTACGCAGTTTTAAGTATTTTATTTACGCAGTTTTAATTTTGTCAGATAGATGTAAATAACTTATTAATTACTTATAAAAAAATAGATTCAAATAAAAAAAAAAAAATGTTGCATACCTATTATTATCATTTAACTATGTAAGTACCTACCTTATTACCTATTCAGAGTGTAATTTAATTTTTATAATTACTATCTTGTTATTTTTCGCGTGCACCTGCGACGAATCTTCCTTACTCTTACAATCCTCTCCATCCAAAGGTTGTCTGGAAGAGATCGCTTTCAGCAATAAGATCGCCCATTGTACATTTATTATTATTTGTACCTACTGTTGTTTTGTTTGGTGTACAATAAAGTATTTTAAGTATTTTCATTTCATTTCATTTGTCAGAAAGTACCTAAATATGAACAATAAAAATAAATAACTAAAAACACACTGACACACAGTAAAACACATTATGTTTATCTATATCGTCCTAGCTCTACCCACTCACGGTCCAAATGAATAAACACGTAAATGTGTTGTCTGTATAAATGCCACCGCGGTGGTCTGTTGACGAACGACGCCTACTGTCACGGTCTGAGGCCTGTCATGACAATTACTTGAACACCAGGAGCTGGTAAGTGGTAGCATCTCTTCCGATTCTCACTACACTCATCAAAAGTCTGAAGGTATTTATTCAGTTCTTCTTGGCGAGTCAGTAGTTTCGAAACAGTGTGGTGAAAGGATTTTAAGTGAGCCTCAAAGAGGCTTTCGAGCACATGTTTAAGAACTTTTTAAGTTCTACGACATGCCGGTTTCCTCACAATGTTTTCCTTCACCTTTTAAGAGTACTTTTTTTTATGGTGACAAAAACTCACAGGCTTTGAACCCGCGACCTGAGGATCGGAAGGTGGGGGCAACCACTAGACCACCAGTGCTAGAACTCCGTCATCACTCAACAACTCACGGCCGTTATATGACGGATGTCTTCCTTCCATCCCCAGAGATCCTAAGTACATGTTAGGTACGTAATCGCGCGTAGAAAGTGTAGTCTCATTGCGTATAACGAGACGATCTTATGCTCACGTTAAACGACGTAAAAGTACTGGATACGACCTAAGAATGAGTTTTTATTTAAATTTATGTCGCAGGTTGCACCATAAACGTCAACCTGGAATATAGGGTCATAATAGTTAAACTGAAACTGAAACAGCTTCACGACTTTAATCCCCAGGCACGGTAGATATCCCCTCAGATCTCTTAGTACCAAGTACTAACTGCAGATTATTTTGAGGATGTCTAAGGAGGGTAGTCAGAGGTACGTCCAAACATTAAATTTGGCACATACCCACATTTTGCAGTAGTTGGTATTCCATACGTGACAGGTTGCAAGCCCATCGCCGCTGTTAGAGTACTAACTGGTTTCCTCACGATGTTTTCCTTCACCGTTTAAGAGCACTGGCATCATAATAGTTATCAGACAAAAAAAAACTAAGTTAAGTATTTTTTAAGTTATTTGCATTTAAAAAGTATCTAGAAAATCTACACTATACAAGGTGTTCCATAAGTTGTGTATATAAACTTCAGGGGGCTAAAGTACCCATCAATATGAACAACTTTTTCTAAGGAACCAACACTGTGAACGCGAAAAAACAAACAGCTGTTTCATACATTTTAGCCTGGTAGGTATTGAACTTTTGTATGAAACAGCTGTTTTTTTTTTCGCGTTCACAGTGTTGGTTCCTTAGAAAAAGTTGTTCATATTGATGGGTACTTTAGCCCCCTGAAGTTTAAATACACAACTTATGGAACACCTTGTATAATTATCATATCATTTTGGAATCCTTTTGAAATGCATCATCTTTTAAAGTTACTTGCCAACTATCGTAATAAATATTTTTTTCAGTACAGTCAGATAAAGATATGTGAAGTATTAATTTTGATGACTTAGTTGGGAAAAAAGTAATATTTTCTTCCAAAATGGAAGCAGTTGGTTAAACATTTTGATTACAAATTACAGAAGCAATATTCAGGATTACTTACATAATCTTTTCAATAAATAAAAATAAAAAAATAAAAATAAAAATAATAAAAATATTATTGATAAAAAAATATTTTTTTTTTGTAACGCGAGTCAAAAGACCATCACGGGGTGTACATTTTCTCGATATTTTTAAAATTAAACTTTAAAAATTTACGAATTTAACTTAGATTTTTTTGTTTTTTTTTAATATCTATTACATAATATGGCTGTTTCTGGGTTGATGACACCCTGGTATTTTATCCTAGTTGCTTAAAGAACAAGCAGATAGCCCCGATGTTAAGTGGTAACCATCTCAAAGCATTGAAACGAAACAGAATGAAACATAACAAAACGAAATGACATTTATTGAAATGTGTTTAAGAATATTCTTAAGTCAAATTCAAAGTCAAAAGGTATTAATTCAATAAAATCACAAGGATCACTTTGAAACGTCTTAAAGCTAGGTGACTCTAGTTGCCAGTTCCACGCGACCAAAGCCTAGAAGAACAGCCAACAAACTTACGGCTTGGTTCCTACCATTTTTTTGTATGATCCTGTTTGTGTATGTAATGTTTTATTTTAAAGATCTCTACCAGATTTAGTCTTCTCTTGTCGTGTCACTAGTTTATTTCGAAACAGTGTGGTGAAAGGATTTTAGGTGCGCCTCAAGAGGCTCCTTTCGAGCACTTGACACATGTTATAGAACTTTTTTTAGGTTCTACGCTATGCCGGTTTCTTCACGATGTTTTCCTTCGCCGTTTGAGAGTACTGGCATTGTGCACATACATTTTTAGAACAGAAAAACTGATTGGTGCACGTCCGGTTTCGAACGCACGACCTTAGGATCGGAAGGCGGGGTTGCTACCACTAGACCACCAGTGCTTTCGGTTTACCACATCCAGTAGGTAACGTGTAGAGGTATATCTGCGTAGTTGAATTACAGCTTTTACCGTATCTGCGTTATGCCCGTTTTCACTTAACATTGTTAGGCGCGACCGTTTCCAACAATTTATGACTATTATGTCTTCTAACCTGTATTTACCGCTATATAACGGCGGTAGACTACCGCTTTTTGACGACCGTCATACAATTAAAACGTATTTACACTGACAGCCTTCACAGCTCAGTTGGTAGTAGCTCTGCCTTCTGCGCCGTAGGCCGTGGGTTCGATCCCCACCGAGAACAAACATTTGTGTGATGAACATAATGTTTGTTCTCTTTCTGGGTGTTATATATTATTAAAAGTATGTATTTACAAAAAAAAAATATAAGCATATAAGTAGTATGTCAGCTATCTGGTTCCCATATCACAAGCTTTGGCTTAGTTTGAGGCGAGATAGTGCTGTGTGGAATGTCCACCAATATTTATTTAACGTATAAAAGGTATTTATTCATTCCTTTAAGAACAGGCAACAAAGCCGTAGAAGAATGCGAGAATGGGTTCATTATTTTTTTTTTGTTCTCGGTGGGGATCGAACCCACGGCCTACAGCGCACAAGGCAGAGCTACAACCAACTGAGCTGTGAGGGATGTCAATATCATTATTATTACGTCGTCAATATTTATTTATTAAATGGCCTACAAACGTCCGTAAAACTTTAAACCTACACCTTTCGCGTCCTAGTCACAATAACGGGCGGTCTTATGGCTAAACAGCGATCCCTACAGCCGTTGGATAAAGTGGACTCACGTTATTTAGAAGGGGTGCTTGTGTGTGTCCAAGTCAAAGTCAAAAGGTATTTATTCAATAAAATCACAAGGATCACTTTGAAACGTCTTAAAGCTAGGTGACTCTAGGTGCCAGTTCCACGCGACCAAATCCTAGAAGAACAGCCAACAAACTTACGGCTTGGTACGGGGATAAAAATAAATCATTATACCCTTGCTATTTTAAATTATATAGTGCACCCTAACCAACCATCTTATTCTACGCTCCTTTCCATCTAAAGGTTGTCTGGAAGAGATCGCTTTTTAGCGATAAGACCGCCCATCGTACATTTTGTTTTTCTTTAATTGTTATAATTTGTTCTATTTTGTTAGTTTGTAAGGTGTGCAATAAAGAATTTTCATTCATTCATTCATTCATTCATTCATGAGTGATTTTATGATATATAGGTATTTAACCTTCGAAGGATGACCAAGAGGGTAGTCAGAGGCAGGTCCAAATATCCCACATGGTATAATACCCACAGATCCCCAACCCAAGTCAACTTCCTGTTTAAAAGAACCGTTTTAAAAACAAACAGATAACGTATCAATAGCAGTCTGTTACCTCGTCTATAGTTATCAAGTAGTTATCCATCATCTTACTTACAGGATGATAGTACATCCTATATTAGCTTATTGAGGGTGTTGAGAAAGTGTGTCAAGTTTGCCGACATTTTTGATAAAATATTAATTTATCGAGTGAGCTAAGCGAAAGAAGAATATTATTGAGAAAGTTTGCCGACATATATCTATATTATAAAAGAAAGTCGTGTTAGTTACACCATTTATAACTCAAGAACGGCTGAACCGATTTGACTGAAAATTTGTGGGGATGTGGCTTAGAACCAGGAGACGGACATAGGATACTTTTTATCCCGACTTTTTTACTTTTTATGTTTTCTAAAGTAAACGTGCGCGAGCGAAGCTGCGGGCAAGAGCTAGTATATATATAAAAGAAAGTCGTGTTAGTTACACTATTTATAACTCAAGAACGGCTGAACCGATTTAGCTGAAAATTGGTGGGGAGGTAGCTTAGAACCAGGAGACGGACATAGAGTACTTTTTATCCTGTTTTTTTTATGTTTTATGTTTTCTAAAGTAAACGTGCGCTAGCGAAGCTGCGGGCAAGAGCTAGTTTTTGATAAAATATTAATTTATCGGGTGAGCTAAGTGAACGAAGAATATACTTTACAAAAGGGTTTTGTTTGAACATTCCAAAACAATTTGTATTTTATTCTACGACATTACTTTTATTTTACTCTTAATTTACTTTTATTTATTCATTTTATTAATTTTATTTCATTCGTCTTTTATTTTTAATTTCATTTTTTTCCTGTAATCCCAATTTAATATTAACTTTACTATTGGCAATCACTTCTAAACGCAACCAAAGCCGCAGGGGCAAGCAATTAAAAATATTTAACTAAATATCAAGTATCAAACCCGCTACACTCGTCTATAATGTTAACATTTCTTGTAATAATAATTATAATGCAGACATTGTATGTAAGCTACTGATAGAAGCTTGATCGATGCGGCTCTACGAGTGTGGGAGACGAATCTACAACTCTTAAGGCTCAGACAACCGTCAAACAAGTTCTCACTCGCTCGTTTCACCTTATTTTTCGAATTTTTTATCTGAACAAGACTGATTATATTAATAAAAATATTTATAATAGTATCTACATTTTTTTTGTCTGCTGACCCTTCGTACTAATTACCCCTTATACTAATATTTATTTCACTGTGTCATTTATTTGAATTTAAACAATAGAAAATAGAAATAACTAGGTAGGTAGGTACGAGGGGTAATGTTTTGGGTCGAACGGAGCAAAACACCTATTGGGTAGAAAAATCTTGAGTCGAACGGGGAAGCACTCGGCCGCTAGAATCAAGTCACTCACGTCCAGTGGCGTAGCTATCGTAGGGCCAGGTGGTACAGTGCACCAGGGCCCAGGAGCTCAGGGGGCCCTAAGCTTTGAAAAGAGATGGTCAGTTAGCTCCCGAAGCTAGAAAACCTTGAGCCTGCCCACATTTTTTTTATTAATTTTAAAGGCTAATATAAGTTCAAGCTATGTGGAAAGAGGGGGTGAGGGCCCGATTCTTTCTCTATGCACCGGGGCCCTTGTCCTAGCTGTGCCACTGGCAAAACACCTATTGGGTAGAAAAATCTTTGGTCGAACGGGGAAGCATTCGGCCGCTAGAATCAAGTCACTCACGTCTAACATATAGCTAGGTAAAGTGTCGCGTAAGTCGCAGGAAGCTGCTATAGTCGCGTTAAACTCTCGCTGCAAACTCGGTCAGTGCTCAACCTATAGTCGCGTTAAACTCCCGCTGCAAACTCGGCCATAAATCATCTGTACCCCAAGTGTTGTTCATTGTAGGTTTTGTATGAGGACGCGATAGAGATACCGATACGGAACTTTATGTTGAAAGTATTATGAAAATTAGTTGTAGAACATAAAGTTTCGTATCGGTATCTCTATCGCGTCTTCATACAAAACCCGCAATGAACACGGAATAAGAACGAAAAACGAAAAACCAAATATGGTAAACACAACTCATACTTGGGGTACTGAACACACGCTTAAACAAAAGGATCGTCCGTTCTCCTAAGTGCGAGAGAGAGAGCAATATTGCTGTCTCGTTCCAATAACTTATGACCGAGCCTGCAGCGAGAGTTTAACGCGACTATAGTAATAAGTAAAATCTGAGCCGCAACCACTAGTGTGTCACATAACTTACCGTACTTCTACGAAGTCGATATAAAGGCAATTTACAGTCGTCAGTCGGAAGTCGAACAGTTAATATGCAAACCATATGCCAGTAGGGATTCAATGGCATCTTTGAGTGAATTGGTCTTTGAGGTAAGTACATATAGATCAAGCTACACAAAGCTAACTGTTTATTTATTTATATAATAATAATAATAATAACTTTATTGAGGACAGAATGGAGAAAGTTATAAACGTAAATGTACATTAAGTTTGTCCTATAATCGGCGGTCTTATCGCAAGTAGCGATCTCTTCCAGACAACCGTTATTTTAATCAAAACTTAGGACTAATGTTTTGCATCGTTGACTGCGTAGTTGAGCTGATTTGGTATCCACAGCCCCACATATTTATTTGAAGGAAAATGACGCTTACTACAATAATAAAGCGAGCAGTGTATAGCATGGAAAAAGTACACATTTGTGTCAAAGTCAAAGTCAATAGTAATTTGTTTACTTATGGGGGCAAATATCTATTTTAAAGGTATTCAAAGTACGTCTCGAGTTTAAAATAGTGTTGTTCCCGAGGTGGACACTCAACTTTTTATCACTCTCTATAAGAAAATAAGTAAGGAGTCTAAGGGGTAGTTTGGGACACATTGCAGTATACGTGACCTGGCTGACGTGACTGACGTGACTGACGTGACTGACGTGCCTGACGTGACTGACGTGACTGACGTGACTGACGTGACTGACGTGACTGACGTGACTGACGTGACTGACGTGACTGACGTGACTGACGTGACTGACGTGACTGACGTGACTGACGTGACTGACGTGACTGACGCGACTGACGCGACTGACGCGACTGACGCGACTGACGCGACTGACGCGAGTGACGTGCCTGACGCGACTGACGCGACTGACGCGACTGACGTGACTGACTAGACCGACGTGACTGACGTGACTGACGTGACTGACGCAATTGACGTGACTGACGCAATTGACGTAACTGACGTGACTGACGCGACTGACGCGACTGACGCGACTGACGTGACTGACGCGACTGACGCGACTGACGCGACTGACGCAACTGACGCGACTGACGCGACTGACGCGAGTGACGTGATTGCCGGGACTGACGCGACTGACGTAATTGACCTTCTTCACCGACTTACCGTTTTTGAATAAAACTTTTATTCAGAGTCTGTACCGGGGTGACATTCATATAAAGATTTATAAATAAATATTGCCATCCACGACCAATCCTCCTTACCCGGACAGCTTCATTACATATTCACAGCATCATCTCCTAAAATTCGGCCATAGCCATCCAATGGTTTATGTCTTCCGATGACGTCACACGAACATCGGGACGCGAATTAGCGTTTCATGTAAATCGTACGAGATCTAGGCGAAAGGTTTTGGCTCAAATTTAAACTATTTCAACGGGTTTTAGGGAATGTTTAATGACGTAGCGTGCATTCTGCTTCTTCTTTTTTCCGTTTAAGGAACCTGTCCGTCATTTTGACAGATAAACTTGCCATTGTCAAGTGGAGTAATTAGTCAAAGTCAAAAGGTCTTAAAGCTAGGTGACTCTAGGTGCCAGTTCCACGCGACCAAAGCCTAGAAGAACAGGCAACAAACTTACGGCTTGGTTCCGCTCTTTTGTATGATCCTTGTTACAATGTATTAAATAGTAAAAACGATTTGATAGTCTACCTCTCATTCATATTACGTGAAATCAGGCTGTCATCAGTAGCGTAGTTATCGTAGGGCCAGGTGGTGCACCAGGGCCCCGGAGCTCAGGGGGCCCTCTAACCTAAGCTTTGAAAAGAGAGGGTCAGCCAGCTCCCGAGGCTAGCAAACCTTGAGCCTGCTCACAATTTGTTTTAAATAATTTTAAATGTACAATAACAATCAAAGAATTCCCGATTTGAGACTTTCGAACACATTCGCCAAGCGTCCTCGATAAGCATGTGCTGTTTGTTATTAATAAATAATAAATAAATAAATATTGGAGGACTTTCCACACAGCACTATCTAGCCCCAAACTAAGCCAAAGCTTGTAATATGGGAACCAGATAGCTGATATAATACATGTATACTTTTTTTTGTAAATACATACTTATAATAGGTATTATATAACACCCAGACAGAGAACAAACACTATGTTCACCACACAAATGATTGTTCTCGGTGGGGATCGAACCCACGGCCTACGGCGCAGAAGGCAGAGCTACTACCAACTGAGCTGTGAAGGCTGTTACTGTAAGCTTTATAAATTAAAAAATGTAATAGTTTTACACCATAGTGTTTCCAAAATTGAATCTACCGATAATTAAAGGGAACAATGACTACTGCCAACCGTTTCTGGCTGTATTCCACGAAAATTGGTTTTTCAATGTTGGCTATCAATTCAAAATTTCAATTTACTTTTTTCCATAGATTTATTTTTGGCGAAAAAATTGATGACATGGTTTTTGTTAATTTTACGTGTTTTTGAATCGTTTGATAAAAAAATATTGTCTAGCGATATGAAAACGGTTGCATAGTTATTATTGTAACAACATTATTTGTTTTTTTTTTGTTTCAATATTGAACCTAAATTATTTTGCTTGGTTCATAGTACCTACATAAAAAATACACACATTTGAAAAAGATAATTTTCATTCCGTTTCATAAAAATAGTAATTAATGAACATTAATATTCATATTTTGTTAAACACTTTGTCCACCTGATGTTAAGTGGTAACCATAATCTATAACAGAGCATTGCCTAGCATGTCACGCCCAATATGAACGCGCCTTCGAATCCAGCCGTGCACCAATGGAGATTCAAAAAAATCATATTAAATCTAACCTCACAAAAACGGATAGTAGATATCTCTTACAAAAGCATTTTATCTCAAAACTTACATCAAAAAGATAATCTCTGATTATCCGAAATTAAAGAAAGAATTTCGTGCTTACAACATTTTGATGGGGTTTTTATACTACGATAGAATACCAAGTTATGGATCGTTAAGTTGTATTTTATTTCTTTGACAATAGAGAAAGCCTTTATTTACGGTGATCTAGAAGAAACCAGTAGATATCATGCGGTTAAGGCGCAGATTACCGCTATTCTCTTATCTATCTATATTCTCGCTCTCACATTTCAATATTTTTGAAAATAAAATCACTAAGTAGTTTTGAAAAACCACTTTATTAATTACAAATGTTCCGAAAAACTTCATTTTGATCCAAAAAAGCTTACTAAGTTTACCTACCTGAGCAGTGGTGGTCTAGTGGTAGCAACCCCGCCTTCCGATCCTAAGGTCTTGGGTTCGAAACCGGTCGTGCACCAATGAGTTTTTCTGTTCAAAAATGTATGTGCACACAGGCAGTACTCTCAAACGGTGAAGGAAACATCGAGAGGAAACCGGCATGTCGTAGAACCTAAAACGTTTTTGCCATATTAAGGGCCGGTTTCACCATGCTCTGTTAGATTAACAAAGGATTAAACTGCCGTTAAAAATGACAAAATTTACGCGTTTGACATCTAAGGTTAGATTTAACGGCCTGTTAACCCTTGATTAGTAACTAACAGAGCATGGTGAAACTGGGCCTTAACGGCCCTTTAATCCTTTGTTAATCTAACAGAGCATGGTGAAATCAGCTCTAAATAAGTTGGTAAAAGTTACTAGGTGAAACTCATTTAGTTTTAAGGCCAATCATTTTTAAGGTTTTGTTTTGGAATAAACAAAATTAGCAAGATATGGTATATTTATCTTGGCATAATTTACAATACTTTTAATTACTCAATTATTTCGCCTTATTTGAGAGCATTTTTTGACTTTTATGGGTTTCTACGCTATGAGCAAATGAAGTCAGGATATCGATTCTCTGAACAAAAAAATCACAGGAGTTTCACCTAGTGGAATCGCGTTCACTTCGATTACGAGCTTCGCCTCCCTCACGTGGGAATTTCCACTCGCCAGCACTCACGCGGGTGGCGCTAGTGATATATTACAGAATTTTAAATTGCCAATTATGTATACGACAAAAAAGTTCACTGAACTAGGCTGCAAATCAATACAAAAACAAGAAAATGAAGTATCATGGTAAGGAAGACCATACAAAAAAACGCTAGGAACCGAGCCATAAGTTTCTTGCCCGTTGCTCTAGGCTTTGGTCGCGAGGGACTGGCGGTAAATTCACATAGTATTTAAGAAATTTCAAAGTGATCCTTGTGATTGTACTGAATAAAGATCGTTTTTTTAAACAACTAGCTGATGGAACAAGCAGATGGCCACCTGATATTAAGTAGTAACCATCACCTATAACAAAGCATTACCTCATAAGTCACGCACGATAGGAACGTGCCCTACGATGTACTGCCCTGCGTCCATCAACTTGAGGCATACAGATGTTTAACCTCATGTGCCTGTAATTACACCGGCAACTACAATCTTCAAACCGAAACACAGCGTTGCTGCTTGGCGAAAAAAAATGCGTGATGGTAGTACTTCCCCGGACAATCCACACACAAAGAGCTCTACTACTCTTGAAATCTTAATTCTTGTTTAGATTTTGATTGAAATCTCACCGCGGATACTGCGGTCACTTGGGTGAATGTTGTTTTCGGAATAGCACTGCTGGTGCGGTCCAGACGAACTGACTATAATTTATGCGTTTTCGCGTTCTTACTATGAAACTAACTCAAAAATATACTAAAACTAAAAACTCGACTCAAAATATCAACTGTATCGTGTCCATGAACGACGGTGACCACTTTTCATCAGGTGACACGTCTGCTGGCCTGCCGGAGGCCTTAAGAAATGATAGATTTTTTTTTCTGTTTACTACTGGCACTAGATTTATCTACGACTAGCAGCTTCTCGCGGCTTCGCGCGCGTTAAAGTGGTGAGCCGTGAGCCGCCTATTGCACCTTTTGCAGGGGTAGTTTTCAAATATTGAAAACGTGATTCTAAATTATTTATTGTGGGGTTTATTTACCCCAAGTTTATAGTCAATCGCACCACGCGTTAATAAACTTCCATACAAACTTTGACATCCCTTTGCACACTCATTAAGGGTAGTTTTAAAAAACTAAAAATGCCTTTCCTATTTTTTAACTTTGAAGTACATGTACTCCAAGTTTCAAGTTTGTAGGTTCAAGGAATACAATTTTTCATACAAACGTTTTCATCCCTTTTTACACCCTTAGGGGTTGAATTTCCAAAAATCCCTTCTTAGTACACCTCTACGCCATAAGACCTATGTACTCCACAAATTTCGTTGTTGTCTATATGTCAGTCAGTCAGTCAGTCAGTCAGGACTTTGATTCCTATAGTATTAGAGATTACAAAATAAATAAGACAATAATTAATAAAAAAAAACGAAAAAAAATACACCGCAGTTCCTGGAATTGTACTCCGGCGCCACGGAAGACCAGCGTTGTACGAGTAGTATCAAACACTATTATAGCACAAAGCTAAGTGAAGACCGATTTTGTTGTCCTAACCAATATTGTTCTCTGTATTTCGCCTAAGTTTTTGTGACACAAAATATACGTGTTTATTTAATTTGATTTAAATATTAGGGAATATACGAATCGTGATTGGTTCGACTTCCATTAGTACCCCACAAACATAAATAACGGCGTAAGATACCTATAAAATGGCTTGAAAATATAATTGTAGGTGTCGACTCAAGGGGTTTGGTTTTTTCGTGTTTTTGAGTTATGTACCTTTGCCAACTGCGGGCTTTTTGTGTGTGGGTGGAGTTTTATGATTATTGGGTTTTGGAGGTTAGGTCGGCAGGCATTTTTGTCTTTTTTTTATACTACTAGCTGATGGAACAAGCAGATGGCCCACCTGATGTTAAGTGTTAAACATCACCTATAACAAGCATTGCCTCGTAAGTCACGAACGATAGGAACGTGTCCTACGATGCACTGCTCTGCGTCCTGCACTTGAGGCATACAGATGTAAAGCCTCATGTGCCTGTAATTACACCTCATGTGCTTGCTATAATCTACATCTACACTTCTACATCTACATCAGGGCCGGATTTAGAGGTTCAGAGGCCCCGGGGCAACAAAGGAGCGGAGGCCCCCTCGCCCCAAATTATTTTCCAAATAAAGTCGAGTTTTTCAATAAATAATTTATTGTGAAACCAAGTAGATTCTCTTAAACAAAAAGAGTTACGAGCAGTGCACATGATCTATGTGCACTGCTCGTAACTCTTTTTGGTGTTTCTGTTAATATTTTATTTTTCTCGACTATCAGCTCCACGACTATGTTCCTATTGGTGAACTGCTATTCTTTTCCTAAGGGCTATCATTATCCATGTCACATGGAAAATGAAAAGAATAGAGAAGCTGCAAGCAATGTACTGAAACCTGTCGAGTTATGTGCACGCACTCAAAAAATAAGAGACAAAAACAGAAGTGAATTGAGAAAAAAATATTTCAAAATTAAATTAGGAAACCTCAATTTACCTAATAAATATTAGCATGTGATCACGATATTTCAATCGCCTTAATGATTAACTTGCGCAGAACCAAACAAACGCATAATAAACGATAAATCATAACCTCTCCGTAACCGTTTTTTATGTTCTTTTGTTCTCTGCATATATTTCATATATTCTATTATATGTTAAGAAAAAAAACACGTTTTTGTAATTGCACAATCAAATATGACATTCAGTTTATATTGTACCTCGTGTGTTCATAAGTCTTGAGACACAGTAAAACTAAAATATTTTTGGAGCTAAGTTGAGTATTCATTTATTGGATATTAAAATTAAAACTACTGACATCTAGATCTGTATTTAAAAATAAATCATTCAAAATGGCCGCCTTTGCATTCAATGCTGGCCTTCAAACGCGTGCGCCATTCATCTATGGCGGCACGAATCTTTTCAATGGGAATCCGTTTCGATTCTTTAATAAGGGCTCGCTTGAGAGAATCCAGGTTTGGGTGAGACTTTCTGCATGCCCTCAGCTCCAATTCCGTCCATAAAGAATAATCCAAAGGATTCAAGTCAGGGCTTGACGAGGGCCAATCTTCGCTCCGAATGAAGCCTGGCAAATTGGCCTCCAGCCAACGTTGGGTAGTCTTAGCTTTATGGGAGGGAGCAGAGTCTTGTTGGAAAACCCAGTATTTTCCAGCGAATAGCGTATCATTTAATGGTTTAACCACCGCTTCCAATATGTCGGTTTGGTAATTTTGTGCCTTCACCTTGACGCCTTGCTGGCAAAAATGAAGCGAAGTGCATGACCCCCTCGTAGGAAACACCCCACCAAACCATCACACTTGCTGGATGATGAGTACGCTGGACATTGCGTACAGATGGCTGGACGTCCTTTGAACTTCTGGCGTAAACCTTATTGTTCTGCCGGTTAAACTTCTCTTCCACCGTGAAGATCTTTTCATCGGTAAACAGGATATTTTTTGGATCGTGTCTCTTCAATAGGTTCCGACATCGTTCCAGTCGCAATTTACGAAGACGCTCGTTTAAATAATGCACTTTCCTTCGACTGTAGGCCTTTAGTTTAAGATCATATTTAAGTATCCTGTTCACCGATATTCGCGAAATGTTGGTCTGCAGAGCTAATTTCTTTTGAGTCCGGCAAGGGTTGCGACGAATTCGCTCTCTGATTACTTTGATGTTGGCGGGCGTCCGTACAGACCGCGGGCGGCCACATCTTCCACGGTCTTCTAAAGAGCCGGTCTCCTTGTACCTCTTTATGGTATAATACACAAAGTTCCGACTACATCCCAAACTTTGGATTTCACTAACAACTTGCATTGGTTTTTTTCCTGCTTGAAACAGTGAAATTACAGTCGCACGCAAATCTTTTGTTGGCGCCATTTTCACGGAGAATGAAACAAATATTCAAATGTATATTTTTTCTGATTCAAAACATTCGAAATTTAAAATTTTAAAAGTTTAAAAAAGGTTGCATGAATTACTTTCTTTTTAAATTAATTAAATAAGTTCGTCTCAAAACTTATGAACACACTTAGGTAGATTACAAGATAACGATGAAAATACTCTTAACGTCTGTGGTCTGTCCGTAAAAATTCGAAATGATTTACATTTGTTGCACAATGTTCGCAAGTTCGTAGCTTCTCAGACGCACGAGAATGTATCAAATTCTGGGATTCCCTGCTACAAGTACGCCACTCAGCGGACACTTGTCAACGCTGCGACGGGTCGTACACTCGTACAGACAAAAAACGGGGGAAACAGGTACCGTCGTTGCCGTCGTATCTCGTATCGACACGCAAATACGAAAAATAGGCTTAATAGGCTTGTAAAATCCGCAGAATATACTATAAATTCCCCATCTGAACTGGTTTTTTTTTTTTTTTTTAATACTACTAGTAGTTCGCCCCGAACTGAGATCTCGTGATGCGACCCGACGAACGCACCAAAACTTTGAGGAGGTGGTAGTCAGAGGCAAGTCCAAACATAATGCTTGGACTTTTTTCTGACTACCGCCTACTAACTTGGTACGGTAACCAAGTTTCAACTCTATTGGCCTATTTATTGAAGAGTTCCGTTGAACAGACCTTGGCTCCATCATCAGACCTGGTCGTTGTCACCATTTTATGAGAACTGAGTACCTGGTTAATATATTTCAAGAAAAAAAAATAAGAAAAAGCAAAGGAACTGGCCGACCAGTAGAAAAACCTTGATGCCAACGAAACTCTTAGAGATGGGAGCTCTTGGATCGCTGGTTATCTTAATTTAACTTTTTTGTTGTATCTCAAAAACCGAGAGGCCCAGAAAAAAAGTAAAAATTGTTTTGGAATGTCCAATAAAGCTCTTTCATATGACATGTAACTTGATTTTTTTAAGTCACTTTTTTTATTTTTGCCTCCTTAAAAAACCCCATATCTTAATAACCCTTCATCCGATTTTACTCATATACTTACCAGTAAATTTCTCAAGTACAAGCTATATACTTATAAAATTTCATGCAGATCGGATCAACGGTTCGAAAGTTATGGCCAGACAAACATACATACATACATACATACATACATACATAAAATGCCAAATCGCCCAAGTTGAAACTAAAATCTTCGTTCGCTTCGCTCACTCGATCAACTAGCTGATGGAACAAGCAGATGGCCCACCTGATGTTAAGCGGCAACCATCACCTATAACAAAGCATTGCCTCGTAAGTCACGCACGATAGGAACGCGCCCTACGATGCACCACCCTGTGTCCATCAACCCGAGGCACACAGATGTTAAGCCTCATGTGCCTGTAATTACACCGGCAACCACACTCTTCAAACCGAAACATAGCAACGCTGCTTGGCGGCAGAAAAAGGCGTGGTGGTAGTACTTCCCCGGACGAGCCCTTCATAAAGAGCTCTACTACTCTTACTCTATTCTACTGTGGATTCACATGGACAGGCCGAGGTGCAAAAAAGACTCACACTCGCTCGCTGGTTGAAGAAAATTATGCTTTTGGAAAAATATATTAATAAAAGCATATAGACAACTACATGAAGACGAAATTACGCACGGAAACTTCAATGGACACACTCTTTCCTCGATCATGAATGATTCACGACTCGATTATTAATATTAGCGTTTGACTCCTTGTCACGATGAGGTAGGTGGGTTTACACTGGGATAATGTAGCATTCTAATGGTGAAAGAATTTTTGAAATCGGACCAGTAGATTTTGAGCCTATTCGTTACATACAAATCTTTCCTCTTTATAATATTAGTGTAGAAGTGTAGATATAAGAAAAAAATATTGTCGAGACACAGAATCGAATACCCAACCTCCGAGGTTGCGGGCAAGTACCACCCCACTCAGCCATTAACAAATGATTGGGGTACTCCTCCAAGATGGGTAATGAATTGGAAGTGCTTATCAGGGCAATTTGAGATTTTGATATTTCACTGATTGCCTGATTGGAGTGAACAAATATAGATCAATGATTTCTGTTATTTAAGATTAATATAATCAAATAATCATATCATATCATACATACAAAGTACTGTAGGCTGGTAAAGGTAAAAAAAAAAATATTAAAGGAAAAGATGTTTACTATAGTTGGAATTTGAAAGATTTTTTTTCCGAAGCCTCTATTGTGGGGGCCCCCCGTTTGTGGAGGCCCCGGGGCCATCGCCCCGTTTGCCCTCCCCTAAATCCGGCCCTGATCTACATCTACATCTACACTAATATTATAAAGAGGAAAGCTTTGTATTTTTGTATTTCTGTATTTTTGTATTTTTGTATTTTTGTATTTTTGTATTTTTGTATTTTTGTATTTTTGTATTTTTGTATTTTTGTATTTTTGTATTTTTGTATTTTTGTATGTAACGAATAGGCTCAAAAACTACTGGTCCGATTTCAAAAATTCTTTCACCATTAGAATGCTACATTATCCCTGAGTAACATAGGTTATATTATATTTTCAAAAAAATCAGGGATCCTTACTAAAACTCCAATAATGTAACCCAAGGTGGAAACCAAAAACCTTACATCTCGTGCACTGCGAAAACTATTGATGATAGAACAATAGTAGATTGTTTACCAAGGGAGCAAACAACTATTTTTATGGCGAGAGTGTTTTTTGAATCCAGAGCGGAGCGAAGGATTCTAGAGTAGAATCCCGAGCGTAGCGAGGGATTCTAAAGTAGAATCCTAAGCGTAGCGAGGGATTCAAAGTACTTCACTCGAGCTTAAAATAGTGTTGCTCCCGAGGTGGACACTCTACTTTTTATCACCCTCTATGAGAAAATAACTTAGTGCAACTTATGAATAATCATAATCATAGTCACAAATTCACGAAGTCACGAAGTCACAAAGTCACAAAGTCACAAAGTCACAAAGTCACAAAGTCACAAAGTCACAAAGTCACAAAGTCACAAAGTCACAAAGTCACAAAGTCACAAAGTCACAAAGTCACAAAGTCACAAAGTCACAAAGTCACAAAGTCACAAAGTCACAAAGTCACAAAGTCACAAAGTCACAAAGTCACAAAGTCACAAAGTCACAAAGTCACAAAGTCACAAAGTCACAAAGTCACAAAGTCACAAAGTCACAAAGTCACAAAGTCACAAAGTCACAAAGACACAAAGTCACAAAGTCACAAAGTCACGGAGTCACGGAGTCACATAGTCACATAGTCACATAGTCACATTGTCACAATGTCACATAATCTCATAGTCATAATCATGTATTTATTGTAATTTTATTTATTTTCATAAAACTAAGTAAAATCTGAATTTGAGTAAACAATTATGAACAAAGGTGGAATGCGCGTTTCACGTGTTTTTGTTTATTTTTATTTAGTTCAGGCGCTTTTTTTTAAATCATAAAGCCTGCTTGTTCATACAGTGTTCGTGATCTCTTTGGTGATTGGAACTTTTACTCAATAAGCACATTCCAAATTCAAATCACATTACCGCCCTTGGGCGGTAAAGTACTTTACCGCCCTTGGGATCAAAGTGCTATTTTGCTACCTGTTTTCGAAGAGCAAACTATCTATTTTCGAATTGATGTGATAAAAAATAATGTACTACGATTTTGTAGAACACGTCATCATCTACAAAAAATGTCGCGACAGCATATGTCTAACTATTATAGTTATGTCACAATAAGTATTCTTTTATTATAAAAAAATAATTGAAATGCCGCCGCTAGAAAAGGGTCTTTATTTGTACCTTGGTATTATTGTATCCTTGTATCCTTATCCAAATAAATGTTTTCATAATTAAGACGGTTTCAATACCTATAGATTACTTTTACTAAATTTTTCAAATCGGACATTCCATTCAAAAGATATGACGAAATTAAAAACGTTGACGGGTCCACGGGTCACGATTTCACTCTCTGGCGTGCAAATGTATGAAATAAGTAGACGCGAGGCTCGAACCCACGGTCTAAGTTTATCCTAAAATGTTCAAAAAATTTATGACCACCCATGCGAAGCTGGGACAGGCCGCTAGTATTTTATATAATATTTTGTAACAAAATGGTGTCCGATTTACACAATGTCTAGAGTAGTAGAGCTCTTTGTGTGTGGCTCGTCCGGGGAAGTATTACCACCAAGTCTTTTCCTGCCGCCAAGCAGCAACGCTGTGTTTTGGTTTGAAGATTGTGGTTGCCGGTGTAATTACAGGCACAAGACGCTTAACATCTGTATGCCTCAAGTTGATGGACGCAGGGCAGTGCATCGTAAGGCGCGTTCCTATCGTGCGTGACTTACGAGGCAATGCTTTGTTAAAAAAACATGAGACAAACAAAATGCAACAATTCTATTGCAAGTGACTTAACGGCCAAGAAAGTAGCAATTCCATTACTCAACACCAGATGTTAATCACGGTTTGACATCGAGCGTGCGTGACTGTATCGATTTGGAGCAAATTCTAACCGGAAAATAGGTCAAATTGCGATGTTACGCCATGAAGTCACTGCGTATGTGCTGTTAATTCGTTGTTTAGTAAATGGTAATCATCATTACCATCAGCCTGAGAAGTCCACTGCTGGACATAGGCCTCCCCTACACATTTCCAAGAAGAACGATTCTGAACCCTCTCCATCCACCGACTTCCCGCGATCTTCACAATGTGTAACATAATTAATACCCCTATAACCCCGAAAGCAGGGTATTTACAGGTCATGGCGAACAACTATTGATATAAGACTTTTGAAATATCGAAGTTTTTCATTCATGAAATGCCAAAATGAAACTAACACAACATGACACCGCCCTATTTACAGCTGTTTTTTGACCTTTAATTGTGAATCAAAATTCTGAATAGACGTACAGACATCAAATTCGTGTTGGCTCCTACAGTACTTTTTTCATACAACTTGCGATGGAACAAGCAGATGGCCCTAAAGTTGAGTGGTGACAATCACCTAACAAAGCATAGCTTCGTTAGTCACGCATAGGAACGTACCTTATGATGCGCCCTGCGTCTAGATGTTAGCCTCATGTGCCTGTAATTACACCGGCAACCACACCCTTCGAACCGAAACAGCGTTGCTGCTTGGCGGCAGAAATAGTAATATAGAATAGCATGGCGGTAGTACTTCCCCGGACGAGCCACACACAAAGAGCTCTACTACTCTTCATGATCACATTGTTAGTCATCAATACGGAACAAGTAGTGCCCGGTGGGTGGGGCGGGCGGAGTCGGGAGGCAGCTCTATTGTACAGGCATGCATTACAATCATATTGGATGTATGGATAAGACTGAGACTTAAAAATAAATTATAATTGTATAGCTAAATTTATGGAAGATGAAATAATAACTAAAGCAACAGAATAGACTAACAGCAGGTTTCACCTTGCTCTGTTGGATTAACAAAGGATTAAAAGGCCGTTTACGGGGCATACAAGAGCTAATGTGACTCTCGCTCGCACGTTTCGACATGTTGAAAACTATAAAATCACTAAACTCATTTTCTTAAAATTGCAATCAACCATTTTGTGTGCAATCACATTGGACACAGTTTAGTAAAAATTTCATTTTGATCGATACAGGTTTTCCTGCTTAAAAGTTTGCTTATGTACGAAAACTAGTAAAGCAAACTTTTTAGTAGGAAAACTGGTATCGATCAAAATGATTTTTTACTGAACCGTGTGTAATGTTGATTGCACACAAAATGTTGAATTTCGATTTTTTGAAAATGAGTTTATTGATTTTATATCTCTCAACATGTTGAAACGTTGCGAGCGAGAGTCACATTAGCTCTTGTATGCCCCATAATATGTCAAAATGTACGCGTTTGACATCTAAGGTTAGATTTAACGGCCTGTTAATCCTTTATTAGTAACTAACAGAGCATGAAACCAGCTCTAAAGAAGTCACAAGTTATCTCTTCATCTTTTACTTACTTTCCAAACTTTTAACTTACTTACCTCTAAGCATTCTCAAGTGAACCTCCCAACTTTTATTAGACAAGCTAAATCGATTATTATTATAAGTGATAAGTTTGAAATTTATGTAACTTTTAAGGTACCTACGAAACGAATTTAAGATATCCATTAAATGGGCATAAAAACCATTGTAATACCCCAATCATGTCCCTGTGTCAACCATGTCAACTTCTTATGTAAAATTTATATTTATTAATAACCTAACCTATGTGTTATTATTATTTATTCTATTTTCTTTAATTATCTAGATACCTCAGTTTAGTATAACTTATTTATAAATGTGTTGTTGTTGTATTTCGGTCACTGCTTAACTACCTTTTCCCTCCTTGGTTTCAGCTGAAAATCAGCGTTGAGTGTTAATTCACCCAACATTTATGCTGAGCTGAAAACCTTTTTAGTATAGTAACCTATTACTGTTGTCCCTTGAGCCGCTCAAAATTTTGTCCTTATTGTTTTTAATGTTTGTTATGTTCAGGCTTGTGTTTTTTGTACTATCTACACTAATATTATAAAGAGGTAACATTTGTATTTTTGTATTTTTGTATGTAACGAATAGGCTCAAAAACTACTGGTCCGATTTCAAAAATTCTTTCACCATTAGAATGCTACATTATCCCTGAGTAACATAGGCTATATTATATTTTCAAAAAAATCAGGGATCCTTACTAAAACTTCAATAATGTAACCCAAGGTGGAAAACAAAAACCTTACATCGCGTGCGCTGCGAAAACTATTGAAGATAGAACAAAATAATGTACTACGATTTTGTAGAACACGTCATCATCTACAAAAAATGTCGCAACAGCATATGTCTAACTATTATAGTTATGTCACAATAAGTGTTCTTTTATTATAAAAAATTAATTGAAATGCCTCCGCTAGAAAAGGGTCTTTATTTGTACCTTGGTATTAATCCTTATCCAAATAAATCATTTCATAATTAAGACGGTTTCAATACCTAAAGATTACTTCTTAAATTTTTCAAATCGGACATTCCATTCAAAAGATATGACGAAATTAAAAATGTTAACGGGTCCACGGGTCACGCGCGGGGTGCGATTTCACTTACTCAAGGAGAAGCGCGTGCAAATGTATGAAATAAGTAGACGCGAGGCTCGAACCCACGGTCTAAGTTTATCCTAAAATGTGCAAAAAATTTATGACCACCCATGCGAAGCTGAGAAAGGCCGCTAGTGCTAAATAAAATTTTATTCTATTCTATTCTATTCTGTGGCTAAAATGTATGAAACAGCTGTTTTTTTTCGCGTTCACAGTGTTGGTTCCTTAGAAAAAGTTATTCATATTGATGGGTACTTTAGCCCCCTGAAGTTTTAAGTACAATTTGTATTGGAACACCTTGTATTTACGTCTTTATTGGTTATGTCTTTAATACAAATGTACATAATAAATAAAGGCAGGTCCACACTAAGCCACTGTTTACATAATCTTAAGCACAATAGTCTTGTATTGTAATAAGCGGCGCCCACGCGGCCCGGTCGACACCACCGGTGTACAAGCTTTAGGGAATTGGAAAACAAAACAGCCTTACGACTCCCCAGCACGGTAGACATTCTTAGATCTCTTATTACCGAGTACCCACTCAAAACGGCCTTACGACTTTAACTCCTAGTCACGGTAGACACCCCTACATCTCCTACCAAGTGCCTTATCAAGAAGGGGAAATTCACCGTTCCCACTTTACCCAGTAGTTGGTATTTCAAACGTGTCAGGTTGCAAGCCCAACGCCGCTTTAAGAATACTAACTAGCTTCTTCACAGTGTTTTCCTTCACCGTTTCAAAGCATTGGCTTGGGCATATAAATTGAAAACAACTTTAGAATAAAACTTGACTCAAAATGGGCAGGCAATAGAAAATTCTATGTTATTGTGTTTCGGAACTCATATTTTTGCCTAAAACTACCTTACGACTCCCGCGCACGGTAGACATCTCCTCAGATCTTTTACCGAGTACCCACTCAAGATTTTTGAAATTGTCTGACGGGGGTAGTCAGAGTTCAACTTGATGGCTTAGCTTATAAATATCCAACAACTTTTTAATAAAATCTGACTAAATCTGACTAAAAATGGACAGTTTTAGGCAAAAAATACGAGTTTCGAAACACAATAAAATGGAATTAAGAGCACGTGTTCAAAAAAGGATGATAATAATCCATAAAATACATAAAAGTCAACTTAAAATCCCTAAAAATATTTTACACACATATTTGCGAAGCAACGCCATTTTGCTACCAAAATTAGGGTTCCGTGTAATTTGCATTCGCATAAATTACAAGAAAATCATCAAAAGGCGATGTTATTAGGGTTTAAGGTATTTTAAATGGTAAATAAAATGTACAATAATAAACCCACAAGTTTTGAAGTGACCCCACACTATGATCCTTTGTCACAGTCAAAGTCAAAAGGTATTTATTCAATAAAATCACAAGGATCACTTTGAAACGTCTTAAAGCTAGGTGACTCTAGGTGCCAGTTCCACGCGACCAAAGCCTAGAAGAACAGCCAACAAACTTACGGCTTGGTTCCTACCGCTCTTTTGTATGATTCTTTTACAATGTAATATAATATATTATTGAAGTTTAGTTAGGGTGTCGTTGGAAAGAATAGTAGAGCTCTTTGTGTGTGGCTCGTCCGGGGAAGTACTACCACCACGCTTTTTTCTGCCGCCAAGCAGCAACGCTGTGTTTCGGTTTGAAGAGTGTGGTTGCCGGTGTAATTACAGGCACATGAGGCTTAACATCTGTATGCCTCGAGTTGATGGACGCAGGGCAGTGCATTATATGGCACGTTTCTATCGGGACTTGCAAGGCGATGCTTTGTTATAGGTGATAGTAACCACTATCATCAGGTGGACCATCTGCTTGTTCCATCAGGAAGTTCTATACTAAAATATCAAAAAACTAGTGAAAAAAAAGAAGAAGTGAGAAGCCCAATGGATGTCAGTTCTATGACCTATAGCTACAATTAGTTCAATTATTTCGGTGAAGGAAAACATCGTGAGGAAACCAGTTAGTATGTAACAGCGGCGATGAGCTTGCAACCTGTCACGTATGGAATACCAACTGCTGCAAAATGTGAGTATGTGACAAATGTTATATAATAATTTGGACGTACCTCTGATTACCCCCTTAGACGTCCTCAAATAATCTTAAGTTAGTTTTGGTAGGTACTTAGAGATGTCAGGGGATATCTACCGTGCCTGGGGATCAAAGTCGTGAAGCTGTTTCACTTTCAAGATGTTTTGTTGATTCAAAAAGCCTACAGCCTCAAAAAAGTCTTATCGCTTTGTCAAAATCTTAAAGTATATTTCACTTGGTTGAATAAATAAAGAAGCGGCAAGTGTGTGTCTTGTAACCGATAGTGGGTTCCGTGGAGAGATTTCGTAGTAGAATTGGTAGACTTTCTACACAGCACTATCTAGCCCCAAACTAAGCACAGCTAGCAAATGGTAACTAGATAACTGATATAATACATATACATTAATTTTTTTTTGTAAATACATACTTATTTATATAACACCCAGACAGAGAACAAACATCTATGTTCATCACACAAATGTTTGTTCTCGGTGGGGAACGAACCCACGGCTTACGGCACAGAAGGCAGAGCTACTACCAACTGAGCTGTGAAGGCTGTCTTGTAATTTAAAGATACTTAATATTTTCTTCATAAAGTCAAAGTCAAAATGTATTTATTCAATAAAATCACGAGAATCACTTTGAAACGTCTTAGAGCTAGGTGACTCTAGGTGCCAGTTCCACGCGACCAAAGCCTAGAAGAACAGCCAACAAACTTACGGCTTGGTTCCTACCGTTCTTTTGTAAGATCCTTGTTACAAGTGTTGTTATAAACATTATCATCAGCCTAATGAAGTTTACTGTAACTTAAGAGCTGTAGAAGAGTAGTAAAGCTCTTTGTGTGTGGCTCGTCCGGGGAGGTACTACCACCAAGCCTTTTTCTGCCGCCAAGCAGCAACGCTGTGTTTCGGTTTGAAGAGTGTGGTTGCCGGTGTAATTACAGGCACATGAGGCCTAACATCTGTATGCCTCAAGTTGATGGACGCAGGGCAGTGCGTCGTAGGGCACGTTCCTATATATAAACCGAAGAATATGCTATTTTTATAAGTTTTAATTTATTACGAAGCGCTTTGCTTCAACCTTTATCATGCGAACCGCTAAGGAGTGGAACTAATTACCGTCGTCTGTTTTTCCTGACGACTACAATATCAGTCTCTTCAAGGCTAGTGTGAATAGGTGTCTTCTAGACCGTTCTGCTCCAACGTCGGCTACATCGTGGCTTACCATCAGGTGAGATTGTAGTCAAAGGACGGTCTATTCATTGTAAAAAAAATAAAAAAATTATCAATATTTACAAAAAAATCGTTTCAAATGGAACCATTTATTTTAATTCAACCGTGTTTTTTTTCACAGCTGTCAGTTGCAAACACTTAAATAAGGGATCCCCAAAACCCCCTTATTTATAAATACACATCCAGCAAAAAGCAATTAAACCTTGCACCATCAATCGGAACAAACCCAAATTACTATTAACATGGCCTTTTTATAGTCCAGGAGCTGAGTGCCAATCAAGTTACGACATAAAGTTAACTTTTATTTTGTTTTATTGGTTTTTGAGAAAAGCATCGTTGAATTGAGTTTATGGTTTGAAATAATTTACTTTTGATGGAGCACAGTGTCGACTGTCTGATTGGAAATTGGTCCAGTTTTATTACAAATTATTCTGCAGAGTAGTAGAGCTTTTTGAAGGGTTCGACCGGGGAAGTACTACCAACCTTTTTCTGCCGCCAAGTAAAAACGCTGTATTTCGGCTTAAAGAGTGTGGTTGCCGGTTGTAATTACAGGCACATGAGGCTTAACATCTGTTTGCCTCAACTCAAGTTGATGGACGCAGGGCAGTGCATCGTAAGGCACGTTCCTATCGTGCATGACTTGCGAGGCAATGCTTTGTTATAGGTGATGGTTACCACTTAATCAGGTGGGCCATCTTTTTTTTTTTATATAAATATTAAATGTTGGTGGACATTCTACACAGCACTATCTCGCCCCAAATTAAGCCAAAGCTTGTGATATGGGAACCAGATAGCTGATATACTACTTACTTATATCTTTTTTTTGTAAATATATACTTATAATATTATATAACACCCAGACAGAGAACAAACATCTATGTTCATCACACAAATGTTTGTTCTCGGTGAGAATCGAACCCACGGCCTACGGCGCAGAAGGCAGAGCTACTACCAACTGAGCTGTGAAGGCTGTCATAAGATGTCTGATTCTTGTGATTGAACTGAATAAAGACCGTTTTGATTATGAAGGCGTGGTGGTAGCACTTCTCTGGACCAGCCCTTCAGAAAGAGCTCTACTACTCTTAAATTGACGGTTGTCAGCGTTTTAATTGCTAAATAGCTACTAGATGATTACTCTTGGGTGTTAGGTATTTTTATATATTTTTTGCGACAAAATCATATAGCCAACGAAATTGTAAATAAAAATACCATAATTATCCGATTTGCTTTTAACAATCACCTCTTAGACTAATAATGCAGGAGCCAACCGCCAGAACGCATACTTCACATGGTAATACGATAAACTTATTAAGAATATTATGATAATACTAATAAGGATATCAGATTTTTTTATACTTTATAACTAAACGTAACTCAAAGATTGTATAGTGTCCCAATAGTAGTCTGGATGGGACTAGAACCCACGACACCCCACGTGTTTTTTAAGCGTAAGCAAACACTATAAAACTTGAAATGGCATACCCTGCCTAGTGTTTTTTCCAGAAACTTCAAGTATCTTCTTGTATTACGCACTGTATTACCATTAATACAGTGCGTGACTTGCGAGGCAATGCTTTGTCATAGGTGATGGTTACCACTTAAAATCAGGTAGGTCAAAGTCAAAGTCAAAATGTATTTATTCAATAAAATCACAAGGATCACTTTGAAACGTCTTAAAGCTAGGTGACTCTAGGTGCCAGTTCCACGCGACCAAAGCCTAGAAGAACAGACAACAAACTTACGGCTTGGTTCCTACCGTTCTTTTGTATGATCCTTTTACAATGTAATAATATAATATATTATTGAAGTTTAGTGAGGCTATCTGCTAAGTCAGATAGCCTACCTGTACAGATGCTAAGTCTCATTCGCCTGTAATTTCACCAACCACTCCCTTCAAACCGAAATACAGCAACGCTGTTTAGAATAAAATATTAATTTTATTGATTTAATTTACAACCCACAAAAAAAAATTATATAATACCGTTTTTTTTACATCTAATGGCACCCACGTATTATTCGTCAGAAAAATGATAATACATAGCAATAAAAAAAAATAGGTACCCAGCTTTTGTGACCTTGCAGAAGAGGCATTTTCGCATCAAAGTAACGTAAGCGTTCTTGCGCTGAGCTCCTGCAATACATCGTCGTTTGCGTATTTCTGAATGGCGAACCCGCCCAAATTTTAGATTGGCCCAAACCAATTAAAGATCACCTCCCTATTACAAAGGTATAAGGTTCATAATCCCGTTTAACCGTCAATTTATCATGCTGTTAAACAAACCAAAGGTTCGGCTGTTTTCGATTATCTGCAGTCGAAATGAATTTAACTTCAAGCTAACGAGATGAGATTGTAATAAATATTAAAATATGTTCATTTTATTCTGCTGTTGGTTTTATAGTGCTAAACTTAATTTGCTTTGGCAAAAAATGGCGGATGATTTTTTAAGCGTTAACCATTTTGTTTGTATCTCTTTTTTGTTTAATAGCTGCTGTTTGGCTTTGCTCGCTTGGTAGCCTCCGATATCTGGTGGGTACCTATTTTTGTATTGCTGTATATTATCCTACTAATATTATGAACGCGAAAGTTTGTAAGTATGGATGGATGGATGTTTGTTACACTTTCACGTAAAAACTACTGAATGGATTTTAATGAAACTTTACAATAATATAGCTTATACATCAGAATAACACATAGGCTACAATTTATAAAGATATTGTGTGACTAATCCTGCGCAGACGAAGTCGTACCAGCTTGTTATTATTATTTTTTTCTGTCGAATAATAAGTAGGTGTCTTTAGATAAAAAAAAACAGCTTTATATGTTGCAAATAAAACTAATTATATTCTATTCTAGAGAAAAGCACGTTTTTTATATTAATATAAATTAATAATAATATAAATTAATAATAATAATAATAATAAATTATCGACTTGTATCGAGTTATTTTTTTATATACAACTAGCTGATGGAACAAACAGATGGCTCACCTGATGTTAAGTACAAAGCATTGCCTCGTAAATCACGCACAATAAGAAGATGCCCTACGATGCACTGCCCTGCGTCCATCAACTCGAGGCATACAGATGTTAAGCCTCATGTGCCTGTAATTACACCGGCAACCGCACTCTTCAAACCGAAACACAGCGTTGCTGCTTGGCGGCAAAAAAAGGCGTGGTGGTAGTACTTCCCCGGACGAGTCACACACAAAGAGATCTACTACTCTTAAAAATCTTAGATCTTGGAATGTACCTATAAATTTTGTAGAAAATTTTAAAAATCGTAAATTATCTTACCCTAAGTACATTACCAAAAAAATATAAATATAAATAAATAAATAATAAATATTGGTGGACTTTCCTCACAGCACCATCTCGCCCCAAACTAAGCCAAAGCTTGTAAAATGGGAGCCAGATAGCTGATATAGGAAATACATATATACTTTTTTTTTGTAAGTACATACTTATAATATTATAACACCCAGATAGAGAACAAACATCTATGTTCATCACACATATGTTTGTTCTCTGTCTGAATTAATTTATTAAAATTATACCAAAAAGTTTTTAAAATTTGAGATTAGATTTTCGAAAGGAAAGTCCCGGTGAATGGACCGAAGCGAAGGTGTGGTGAAGCTGTAACCAGATCAGTCAGATCCTCTCAATCAACACTGCCTGATTAGTGGAGCCTTTGGCAGTGCCCAGTGAAGCGCGGGTTCGTTACGATTGCACCAGTAACTTGTGCTTTGACTCAAGAAATTCGCCAATCCAATGCTATCCAATTTGAGCGGCGATTGGCTTGCAAGCTGTCACGTATGGAATCGCGTGGCACTGGCATCTAGAGTCACCTAGTTTTAAGACGTTTCAATGTGATCCTTGTGATTTTATATAATATACCTTTTGACTTTGACTTTAAATACCAACTCATACGTTTTTTTTTTCATTTTATACAACTAGCTGATGGAACAAGCACTTGGGCCGACTGATGTTAAGTGGTAATCATCTCAAAACATTGCATCGTAAGTTACACACGATAGGAACGTGCCCTACGATGCACTGCCCTGCGTCCATCAACTTGAGGCGCACAGATGTTAAGCCTCATGTGCCTGTAATTACACCGGCAACCACACTCTTCAAACCGAAACACAGCGTTGCTGCTTGGCGGCAGAAAATAGCGTGTTGGTAGTACTTCCCCGGACGAGCCACACACAAAGAGCTCTACAACTCTTAAAATGCTGTTTTAAAATAATAAAGATAATCGGTTTAGCTTGGTTTGCCATGTGTAACGTATTCCTGTCGGAAATATTTATCAAGCATTAGTATTAATATTAGTGTTCTTGGATTTATCCGAGGGCTAGTGAGTATCTGGCTCAGCGCATCAGCATTGACAGCATCTTGGGGCTGCTTCCGATTGCCATTGCCACTTTATTTAATGATGAGTGGATGAGTATTTTGTCTGAATGCTTGAGATTTTGTAAGCGTGATGTATAGATGTGTGTAAAACTTTTTTTTTTTTTAATTTATTTGAAGGGTGAGTGAATAATGTCTGATAATAATATAATAATAATGTCTGAGTGACTACACTGCCCTATAAATATAACATCAAAAAAAATACATCTCGTATCAAAACTTAATCAACTTATTTAACCCTAATTCTGCCAACCTATATAACATCTTGGCTTGACCCGACAAGGGACAAGCCAAGATGCTATTAATAATACCAACATTCATACATGTATGTAAAACTTGTTCTTTTGTGTATGTTTCGACATTCACAAATTATTCATGACATTTAATTATTTCAAACTTTTGTAATTGTCTCTATTTTGATTATTTCTATTTACCTACCTGTGTCTGTTTTAGTTTAATATTATTATTCCGATGTCTTTAATTACTGTAATTGGTGTACTATACTTACTGATCTCATCTAGTGCCTCAGATTTATTGTGATCTCAGAGTTTTGTTAAGTTTTGTCTTTGTTACCTAAAATTTTATTAGTAGGTAATTTATAGAAATATTGTACGTCCGAAAGGAAAAACTGTTGATTCTTGTATTATTTTTATAACACCTTTATGTACACAGTTATACAATAAAATATTCTTATTCTTATACCGTTGTAATTAAAGTAAAATAAATAAATACAAATACAAAATACTGATTTGGATTGAGCTATCTCTAGATCGTTTGCAACGCAACAGATAGCTCAACCGTTTCATATATATTTTGTACACTTTGTAAATACTTGTATTTATTGTAATTTTCTTTGTAAATGTTTAAATATTAATAAATAAAATCGGCTGTCTGTTTGTCTTCAGCAAGCAATCAGCGTTGCTATGAGAACAAATACACTGTGCAAATATGGAATTTTAAAACTAATAAAATGAAATGGATTTTTATATGAAGTTTTGGAAACGTGTTGAATAATTGAGAAGCGGGTTGATATTTTTAGGGTTACTGCCTCAAAAGTAAAAACGAAACCCACGAAACAACTAGTAATAATATATTTTTTAAACAGACAATGTCAATAATGACAAGTAAAGGGATTAGAATATTCACCCCAAAAATGCCATTTGAATTTTGTAGAAAAAAATACGTAGATATGAAAAAATATTTTATTTACCGTATCTTCTCTAAATATAAATATGTTATGTTGGTTTGTGTACGTTTCAAAAACTCAAAAAGTTCTTCACCGATCGAGCTGAAATTATAGCATGATATATTATCCGTATCAAGGATTGTTTTTATACCATTCAATCACAATGTGCCACAGCGAAGCGTGGCAGGGAACCACTAGTTTATTATATATTTATTACTGCAGCCAATCTTAAGTATAAATTTACAGTGTTCCTCAACACGGTAAATTTATACTCTTTACCCTCTTTACCCTTTATATCTAAATTTACCCTCATATAGGTATGAAATACTTGTGTTAGAGAACCTCGCTCTTCCATATCCATAATTATGGTTATAAAATAAAGATATAACATATAAATTAGCGTTCTAGGCAATTTCTAACATTAAATTATTACCTAATAGGTAACACAAAAATCATAAGTACTCCTAATATTATCCTATTTTATCAGTAACAGAAATGACCTCAAACAATACAATTTAAGGATAAAAAGATTTATTATAAAACGGTATAAATGTATCTAACAGTAGGTAATTTTGTTCCAACAGTCTACCCATTTCGGGCAAATATTGTTATAGCGGCAACAGAAATACATCATTTGTGAAAATTTCAAATGTCTTACTATGACGGTTCATGAGATACAGCCTGGTGACAGACGGACAGACGGACAGACAGACAGACGGACTTAGTAACTTAGTAATAGGGTCCTGTTTTAACCCTTGAGGTACGGAATTGATTTGAAACAGTATTTTTGTAATTTCATATAGTACCTAACATTGTATTGTGTGTGCTGTAAGATGAGTAAAAAATATTCTATGCTACGGAACCACCAGGACGCGAGTCTCGCTCATACTCGCCCCTTACTTGTGTAAAATGATGAGTTTGTTTGCAATCAAGTCTGGGTTCCTCAATGTCGATAGTCAAACCTTCTTCTATATGACCTCCAATGACCTCTGTAGTGCAGCATAGTTAGATAGTATAGATAACTCTTTAGTACAATACTCTTTAAACTCCACAAGGAAATTTAACAAAACAAGAGCAAACAAGTTCAATAGTTATAGTGAATTACAACCAGGTCTTACCGCTAAGAGCAATCTCTTCCAGATAACCTTGCCAAAAAGCCCAGCATGATAAATACAAAAGGTCTCTCTCTTGTCGTGTCACTAGTTTCTTCTACTGCGTTTACATTTAGACATTCGCGCTGCCATTCGCGTGGACGGAAATGTTGCCGTCCATATGTCTGCGGCAGCGTCGCCGGCAATGTGTGTTCACAACACGGGCAACGCGAGCGGCAACGCGAGTGGACATGGAAGTGGCCTGTTTACATTCTCGCATTGCCCAAGTCCCTGCTCATGTCTCTGCACATGTCCACGGACATGAGCTGAATGTAAACGGGGTATTCGGATCAATGCGCAGTGTACTTTCATCGGAACAGTGTGGTGAAAGGATTTTAAGTGCGCCTCAAGAGGCTCCTTTCGAGCACTTGACACATGCTATAGAACTGTTTAGGTTCTACGACATGCCGGTTTCCTCACGATGTTTTCCTTCACCGTTTGCGAGTATTGACATTGTGTACATAAAGTTTCGAACAGAAAAACTCATTGATGCACGACCGGTGTCGAACCCATGACCTTAGGATCGGAAGGCGGGGCCGCTACCACTAGACCACCATTGCAGTACCAGTACACAAAAGGTGAAAAAGACTTCAAATTTCCAAAATTGGACCTGGATACGAAGATTTTCTCATAAAACATAACATGCGTGACTTGCTACGCAAAGCTGTGGGGTGACGGTGACCACTCAACATCTGATGGATCATATGCTATCAGCAAAGCACTGCCTACAAAGCATTGAAAGAAAGAAAGAAAGAAAAAGCGTTTATTACCTGAAACCTTATATACAATAACAACATTACATCTTTTTTTTTTTACTTTTAAACAGTTCAGGCCATGGGGGTATACTCAGCAAAAATGCTGACAGACATGTTAATGTCTGTTCAGCGCTGATTTTCAGTATACCCCTAAGTATGCGCGACAGATGTACGTCGGCTGAAATTCAAAATATTTTTTTTTCCCTAGCTTTTCATTTTATAATCCTAAAAATCTGTGCTGAATATGCGTGCGTGTCGACAGTAATGGGTGAAACATGTGTGTGTCATGTAAGCGTGGAAATGTGTACATGTGAAGTTGTGTGGTTGGTGTGAGGATATGAGAGTATGTGCGTGAAGATAAGAAGGATGTGAGTGTGTATGTGGAGGTGCGGTTCTCCTGATAACACAGGTCTCTTAAGAGCCAAGGTTTCTCAGGAGAACCGCGTATGTAATAGGATGTGTTTTGATAGTAGGTAAGTGTGGGAGGTGGGGAGAGTGTGTGTGTTTGTGTTATGTTCGTGAAAGTGTTGTGGTACAGTAAGCATGAAATGCCTCTCTCTCCTCTCATTGCCTCTCAAGTCACGATCCGTCAAGATACGATGCGCTGCGTCCATCACCTTGAGGCATACAGATGTTAAGCCTCATGTGCCTGTAATTACACCGGCAACCACACTCTTCAAAGATGTTTATGTATTATTATGTATACATATTATTTAAGTATGTTAGTATCTTCTTAGGTACCTATTTAGAGTGGTAATTTGATTTTTATAATTACTATCTTGTTATTTTTCGCGTGCACCTGCGACCAATCTTCCTTGCTCTTACAATTCTCTAAATCGAAAGGTTGCCTGGAAGAGATCGCTTTCAGCGATAAGACCGCCCATTGGATATTTATGTCTGAGTTTTATTTTTTATTGTACTGTTGTTTCGTTAGGTGTACAATAACCGAAACACAGCAACGCTGCTTGGCGGCAGAAAAACATGGTGGTAGTAGGTACCGCATAGGTTACCTCCCTAACTGTTTCCAGTACCATGTTATTTTATTTGTCTATGCTGGTAATAATTTATCTTATTTATTTTCGTTCAAATGAACGCTTTTCTTTCTTATTTATTTTATTTCAAATACAAGACAATAAAATGTCTATGCAACCATTCTCACATTCTTTCCATTAAACTCTCATCTCGCTATCGAATTCTAAATCATCTCATAAAGTGTTTAATATATTTTAAAGGCAGTCATAGTAATCAAATTCCGATTCATTCATAAAAATCCGGCGTCGCTTTGGCGCCGTTTTATTATGTGCTAATCAACGGGGTGGGGTTCTTAAAGTAGCGGCTGCCGTCCTACTGCGTTGTAATACAGCAACTGTCATATTACTAAAGCCGGCGCCAGACTTAGCTTCACATGTTTGAACACATGTTTGATTGCCAAGTGTGGCAAGGGACTTTGGGTATGTGTTCAAAGTTTGAACAAAGATTTGCACTTTGCCATGCGGTGTCGGTCTTTGTCGACACATCAAAGCAAGTCGGGCAGGTTACGTCAATATGTGTTCAAATGCTTTGCAAAGTCGTCAAAGATATGTGAAAATCTTTGAAGCTATGTCTGGTGCCCGCGTAACATGTTAGTAGCCTACCTACCGTGCCGACCTATCTTACGAGCTGCAGTCCACTCGGTGTCGCCATCTTGGTTTTTTACAAATGCTGAAAACCAAGTTAACATCTTCAGGAAACAAATACTAAAGTTTAAATATAAATTACTGGCAACATTTTTAAGAGAATAATCTTATACCTAACACTATGGTTGCTATGTTTTTACATACATTTC
Organism: Chloroclysta siterata; assembly: GCA_932294275.1. Taxonomy (NCBI): domain Eukaryota; kingdom Metazoa; phylum Arthropoda; class Insecta; order Lepidoptera; family Geometridae; genus Chloroclysta; species Chloroclysta siterata. Next base: position 18,708,720 of record OW028596.1, on the reverse strand, counting down.
ATGTTGGTGTGCCTGACTCAATTATAATATACAATACAATACAATACAAAATAATTTATTCATGCCACACATACACAGTTTATAAAAAAATACAAGAATAGACATCAAAAGTAAGAAATACAAAATATATAAATATACCTACCACGCCTTTTTCTGCCGCCAAGCAGCAACGCTGTGTTTCGGTTTGAACAGTGTGGTTGCCGGTGTAATTACAGGCACATGAGGCTTAACATCTGTATGCCTCTAGTTGATGTACGCAGGGCAGTGCATCGTAGGGAACGTTCCTATCGTGCGTGACTTCCGAGGCAATGCTTGTTTATAGCTGATGGTTACCACTTAACATCAGTTAGGCCATATGCTTGTTCCATCAGCTAGTTGTATAAAAAAAAAGGAAAATTCTAGTGGCCAGTCTTCCAAACACAAACTAAAACCAAAGACAAACTTTGGATGAGTTTTTTCCGCCCGCTTTCACTGCATAGCGACCGTCTTACGACGGCAGCAGGTTCATGTAAAATCCTTACTCGCAGGATGTTGGTAACTTTATCATACGTGGTAGAAATATCACACGTCTTTGTAGAGTTGTTGATCGAAGTTAATGCACGTGCATTAGATTTAATCCTATTCTCCTCCACTTAAACCTACGAACAGCTTCACGACTTTGATCCCCAGGCACGGTAGATATCCCCAGATCTCTTAGCTTTACTAAGTACGAACACCAGATTCTTTAAGGATGTAGTCAGGGTAAGTCTAAACATGACTTTTGCCAGTAGTTAGCAGTTGTTGGTATTCCATACGTGACAGGTTGCAAGTCCATCGCCGCTGTTAGAATACTAACTGGTTTCCTCACGATGTTTTCCATCATCATCGAGCATTGCGCACATAAATTTTTCGAGTACCAAATATTAGGATTTGCGAGGATATTCACCGTGCCTAGGGAATATAGTCATGAGCCTTTTTTTTTATTTATTCATATTTTAGTAGGTAATCATATTTTACCCGTTACACAGTTAGGAATGAATTGTTGGCTAAATTAAAAAAAATTGGTACACCATTTCCAAAAAACAAACCCAATACGATGTATTTACCAATATCTGTATTCTCAAAAAATACAGTCCTATACAAACTAAGTTTTTGTATTACCTTTGGCGGATATTAGGGTTCCGAAATCGTTATTTTTAAAGTTGGTCAGATGTTTTTAATTGATCAACATCATCAGCCTGATCAGTCCACTGCTGTACATAGAAACACATGCCTCCTCTACACATTTCCAGGAAGAACGATTCCGAGCCCTCTCCATCCACCGACTTCCCGCGATCCTGACAATGTCGTCAGTCCATCGGGTAGGAGGGCGTCCCACGCTTCGTTTTCCTGTTCGTGGTCGCTATTCGAACCTTTTGCCCCAGCGGTTATCAGTTCTTCGAGCTAAACTTGCCCATTGCCACTTCTACTTTCTTATTCTGCGAGCTATGTTGGTTACTTTGTTTCTCCTACGGTGCCTACGTTTCAATTGATGATAATAATGAATTAAGTTGACTTTATGTGTGTGCATACAGTTGATACAAGCAAGACTGTGCGTCGTAGGGCACGATTCTAACCTGCGTAACTTGCAAGGTAATGTTTTTTATACTTCACCAGATGACCTCAAAAAATGGGTTCGATCTGAGAGTATTTTTTTTATTTGGTTAATGTTTTTTATATTATTATTGATCGAGTGAGCGAAGCGAACGAAGATCTTAGTTTCAACTTGGGCGATTTGGCATTTTATGTATGTATGTATCTATGTATGTATGTATGTATGTATGTTTGTCTGGCGATAACTTAAGAACCGTTGATCCGATCTGCATGAAATTTGATATGTCGATAGCTTGTACTTGAGAAATTTACTGGTAAGTATATGAGTAAAATCGGATGAAGGGTTTTTGAGATATGGGGTTTTTTAAGAGGGCAAAAATAAAAAAAGTTACATAAAAAAATCAAGTTACATGTCATATGAAAGGGCTTTGTTTGGACATTCCAAAACAATTTTTACTTTTTTTTTGGGACGCTCGCTTTTCGAGATAAAATTTAAAAAGTTAAATTAAGATAACCAGCGATCCAAGAGCTCCCATCTCTAAGAGTTTCGTTGACATCAAGGTTTTTCTACTGGTCGGCCAGTTCTTTTGATTTTTCTTATTTTTTTTTCTTGAAATAAATTAAGGAGGTACTCAGTTCTCATAAAATGGTGACGACGACCAGGTCTGATGATGGAGCCAAGGTCTGTTCAACGGAACTCTTCAATAAATAGGCCAATAGAGTTAAAACTTGGTAACCATACCAATTTAGTAGGCGGTAGTCAGAAAAAAGTCCAAAGATAATGTTTGGACTTGCCTCTGACTACTACCGACTCAAAGTTTTGATGCGTTCGTCGGGCGCATCACGAGATCTCAGTTCGGGGCGAACTACTAGTTAATGTTTTTTTTTGTTTTATAAGGTACAAAGTAGGTATCCTTCATCGTTTTGTTCAATCAGAAAGTGAAAAAAACAAGACTTACAACTACGGAACCCTTGCATAGCTAGTCTCGGCACGCCTTTACCATTTTTTGTATTCCTTATAACAACATAAAAGTGCGGCGCCTCCTAACAACCTAACACAACATCATTTACATGTGTAAACGTGTTGGCAAGCTTGACAGTTCTGTCACAAAAAACACGAGAGCCCTCATAGCTCAGTTGGTAGTAGCTCTGCCTTTTGCTCTGTAGGCCGTGAGTTCGATCCCTACACAGAACAAACACTTATGTGTTAAACATAGATTTTTCTCCGTCTGGGTGTTATTGTACGAACGTGCTACGATGCACCTCCCTGCTTCCAGCTTGAGGCATACAGATGTTAAGCCTCATGTGCTTGTAATTACACCGGCAACCACACTCTTCAAACGGAAACACAGCGTTACTGCTTGGCGGCAGGAATAGGCGTGGTGGTAGTACTTCCCCGGACGAGCCACACACAAAGAGCTCTACTACCCCTGATCGGTATATATGTTATGTTTATTATTATTCTTATTCTTATTATTATTTATCTGTCATTGGAGCGCTTAGTAAAAATTTATTAAATTGTAAATTATTAAATTTAAGGAAGAGCGCAGATGTCTATCGTTCAAAAGAAAGGTAGGATCCCAGCCGTGGCTGTTCTTCTAGGCTTTGGTCGCGTGGAACTGGCACCTAGATTCATCTAGCTGTAAGACGTTTCAAAGTGATCCTTGTGATTTTATTGAATAAATACCTTTTGACTTTGACCCATTGGATATTTATGTCTGAGTTTTATTTTTTATTGTACTGTTGTTTCGTTAGGTGTACAATAACCGAAACACAGCAACGCTGCTTGGCGGCAGAAAAACATGGTGGTAGTAGGTACCGCATAGGTTACCTCCCTAACTGTTTCCAGTACCATGTTATTTTATTTGTCTATGCTGGTAATAATTTATCTTATTTATTTTCGTTCAAATGAACGCTTTTCTTTCTTATTTATTTTATTTCAAATACAAGACAATAAAATGTCTATGCAACCATTCTCACATTCTTTCCATTAAACTCTCATCTCGCTATCGAATTCTAAATCATCTCATAAAGTGTTTAATATATTTTAAAGGCAGTCATAGTAATCAAATTCCGATTCATTCATAAAAATCCGGCGTCGCTTTGGCGCCGTTTTATTATGTGCTAATCAACGGGGTGGGGTTCTTAAAGTAGCGGCTGCCGTCCTACTGCGTTGTAATACAGCAACTGTCATATTACTAAAGCCGGCGCCAGACTTAGCTTCACATGTTTGAACACATGTTTGATTGCCAAGTGTGGCAAGGGACTTTGGGTATGTGTTCAAAGTTTGAACAAAGATTTGCACTTTGCCATGCGGTGTCGGTCTTTGTCGACACATCAAAGCAAGTCGGGCAGGTTACGTCAATATGTGTTCAAATGCTTTGCAAAGTCGTCAAAGATATGTGAAAATCTTTGAAGCTATGTCTGGTGCCCGCGTAACATGTTAGTAGCCTACCTACCGTGCCGACCTATCTTACGAGCTGCAGTCCACTCGGTGTCGCCATCTTGGTTTTTTACAAATGCTGAAAACCAAGTTAACATCTTCAGGAAACAAATACTAAAGTTTAAATATAAATTACTGGCAACATTTTTAAGAGAATAATCTTATACCTAACACTATGGTTGCTATGTTTTTACATACATTTCATGTTGGTGTGCCTGACTCAATTATAATATACAATACAATACAATACAAAATAATTTATTCATGCCACACATACACAGTTTATAAAAAAATACAAGAATAGACATCAAAAGTAAGAAATACAAAATATATAAATATACCTACCACGCCTTTTTCTGCCGCCAAGCAGCAACGCTGTGTTTCGGTTTGAACAGTGTGGTTGCCGGTGTAATTACAGGCACATGAGGCTTAACATCTGTATGCCTCTAGTTGATGTACGCAGGGCAGTGCATCGTAGGGAACGTTCCTATCGTGCGTGACTTCCGAGGCAATGCTTGTTTATAGCTGATGGTTACCACTTAACATCAGTTAGGCCATATGCTTGTTCCATCAGCTAGTTGTATAAAAAAAAAGGAAAATTCTAGTGGCCAGTCTTCCAAACACAAACTAAAACCAAAGACAAACTTTGGATGAGTTTTTTCCGCCCGCTTTCACTGCATAGCGACCGTCTTACGACGGCAGCAGGTTCATGTAAAATCCTTACTCGCAGGATGTTGGTAACTTTATCATACGTGGTAGAAATATCACACGTCTTTGTAGAGTTGTTGATCGAAGTTAATGCACGTGCATTAGATTTAATCCTATTCTCCTCCACTTAAACCTACGAACAGCTTCACGACTTTGATCCCCAGGCACGGTAGATATCCCCAGATCTCTTAGCTTTACTAAGTACGAACACCAGATTCTTTAAGGATGTAGTCAGGGTAAGTCTAAACATGACTTTTGCCAGTAGTTAGCAGTTGTTGGTATTCCATACGTGACAGGTTGCAAGTCCATCGCCGCTGTTAGAATACTAACTGGTTTCCTCACGATGTTTTCCATCATCATCGAGCATTGCGCACATAAATTTTTCGAGTACCAAATATTAGGATTTGCGAGGATATTCACCGTGCCTAGGGAATATAGTCATGAGCCTTTTTTTTTATTTATTCATATTTTAGTAGGTAATCATATTTTACCCGTTACACAGTTAGGAATGAATTGTTGGCTAAATTAAAAAAAATTGGTACACCATTTCCAAAAAACAAACCCAATACGATGTATTTACCAACATCTGTATTCTCAAAAAATACAGTCCTATACAAACTAAGTTTTTGTATTACCTTTGGCGGATATTAGGGTTCCGAAATCGTTATTTTTAAAGTTGGTCAGATGTTTTTAATTGATCAACATCATCAGCCTGATCAGTCCACTGCTGTACATAGAAACACATGCCTCCTCTACACATTTCCAGGAAGAACGATTCCGAGCCCTCTCCATCCACCGACTTCCCGCGATCCTGACAATGTCGTCAGTCCATCGGGTAGGAGGGCGTCCCACGCTTCGTTTTCCTGTTCGTGGTCGCTATTCGAACCTTTTGCCCCAGCGGTTATCAGTTCTTCGAGCTAAACTTGCCCATTGCCACTTCTACTTTCTTATTCTGCGAGCTATGTTGGTTACTTTGTTTCTCCTACGGTGCCTACGTTTCAATTGATGATAATAATGAATTAAGTTGACTTTATGTGTGTGCATACAGTTGATACAAGCAAGACTGTGCGTCGTAGGGCACGATTCTAACCTGCGTAACTTGCAAGGTAATGTTTTTTATACTTCACCAGATGACCTCAAAAAATGGGTTCGATCTGAGAGTATTTTTTTTATTTGGTTAATGTTTTTTATATTATTATTGATCGAGTGAGCGAAGCGAACGAAGATCTTAGTTTCAACTTGGGCGATTTGGCATTTTATGTATGTATGTATCTATGTATGTATGTATGTATGTATGTTTGTCTGGCGATAACTTAAGAACCGTTGATCCGATCTGCATGAAATTTGATATGTCGATAGCTTGTACTTGAGAAATTTACTGGTAAGTATATGAGTAAAATCGGATGAAGGGTTTTTGAGATATGGGGTTTTTTAAGAGGGCAAAAATAAAAAAAGTTACATAAAAAAATCAAGTTACATGTCATATGAAAGGGCTTTGTTTGGACATTCCAAAACAATTTTTACTTTTTTTTTGGGACGCTCGCTTTTCGAGATAAAATTTAAAAAGTTAAATTAAGATAACCAGCGATCCAAGAGCTCCCATCTCTAAGAGTTTCGTTGACATCAAGGTTTTTCTACTGGTCGGCCAGTTCTTTTGATTTTTCTTATTTTTTTTTCTTGAAATAAATTAAGGAGGTACTCAGTTCTCATAAAATGGTGACGACGACCAGGTCTGATGATGGAGCCAAGGTCTGTTCAACGGAACTCTTCAATAAATAGGCCAATAGAGTTAAAACTTGGTAACCATACCAATTTAGTAGGCGGTAGTCAGAAAAAAGTCCAAAGATAATGTTTGGACTTGCCTCTGACTACTACCGACTCAAAGTTTTGATGCGTTCGTCGGGCGCATCACGAGATCTCAGTTCGGGGCGAACTACTAGTTAATGTTTTTTTTTGTTTTATAAGGTACAAAGTAGGTATCCTTCATCGTTTTGTTCAATCAGAAAGTGAAAAAAACAAGACTTACAACTACGGAACCCTTGCATAGCTAGTCTCGGCACGCCTTTACCATTTTTTGTATTCCTTATAACAACATAAAAGTGCGGCGCCTCCTAACAACCTAACACAACATCATTTACATGTGTAAACGTGTTGGCAAGCTTGACAGTTCTGTCACAAAAAACACGAGAGCCCTCATAGCTCAGTTGGTAGTAGCTCTGCCTTTTGCTCTGTAGGCCGTGAGTTCGATCCCTACACAGAACAAACACTTATGTGTTAAACATAGATTTTTCTCCGTCTGGGTGTTATTGTACGAACGTGCTACGATGCACCTCCCTGCTTCCAGCTTGAGGCATACAGATGTTAAGCCTCATGTGCTTGTAATTACACCGGCAACCACACTCTTCAAACGGAAACACAGCGTTACTGCTTGGCGGCAGGAATAGGCGTGGTGGTAGTACTTCCCCGGACGAGCCACACACAAAGAGCTCTACTACCCCTGATCGGTATATATGTTATGTTTATTATTATTCTTATTCTTATTATTATTTATCTGTCATTGGAGCGCTTAGTAAAAATTTATTAAATTGTAAATTATTAAATTTAAGGAAGAGCGCAGATGTCTATCGTTCAAAAGAAAGGTAGGATCCCAGCCGTGGCTGTTCTTCTAGGCTTTGGTCGCGTGGAACTGGCACCTAGATTCATCTAGCTGTAAGACGTTTCAAAGTGATCCTTGTGATTTTATTGAATAAATACCTTTTGACTTTGACTTTGACAAACTGTCAAAGTCTAGTTTAGAGATGAGGCTTCAATAGAATTTGTTAATGTTATAAACTACATTTCAATGTAATTTTAAGTGTTCTCAAATAAATTTCATTATATTTCAAATTTCATTTCATTTTTGTGTCGTAAAATAAATATTTTCTATATCTATTTCAAAACTAGTAACGCTAACTTTTATTCATATTTATCAACATTTCCATTGCAAAGTAAGTTTTGCGTCATATTTAATGCAGCTAAACTACCACGGAAGCCATCAATATTCAATAACTTTAAAATAAAGCACGATTATAATAATTATATATTCAAGTGGCGAGCCCGCCACCCGAAAGTTTGACGAACAATTAAACTTGACAATTTTATCCGATCGTGGAGTGCTACTGAATATTAAATGAATATCGGATTAAGAGGAATTATAATCACTTGTGGTCTAGTGGTGGCGGCCCCGCCTTCCGCAGTCTTCACGCTGATGATCATGATGATTATGATCGTTGGGGCCATTGTATCTAAATTTCTTATATCTCTGTATGTGTTTTCCTTTGTGTATAATGAAGCATATCTGCTTTAGAAACAGTCGCGTGCTTACAATTTTGAAGTGTTTTACAATTTTGAAGAGTTTTATGATTTAGATTGAGTTATAAAATAAACTTATAGATAAATAAACTAATAGTTCCTCACTAAGTAAGTTAGTTTATGATAATTAATTTAAGTGTAATTTTTTTTAAATATTAAAGTACTTGTGGTACAGAAAAGAAACTTAATATTGTACGCTCGAACAGGGCAGGCTGTTTGTGCTACTACTTTTATACTACCACCTTATATTTTTAAAGTTTACAATAAAGACCATTCTGATTATGATTCTGATTCTGTATGGATCTGAGTGTTCGGCAACCAAAGTCAAAGTCAAAATGTATTTATTCAATAAAATCACAAGGATGACTCTAGGTGCCAGTTCCACGCGACCCAAGCCTAGAAGAACAGGCAACAAACTTACGGCTTGGTTCCTACCGTTCTTTTGTATGATCCTTTTACAATGTAATAATATAGGTAATATATTATTGAAGTTTAGTGAGGCGTAGGGAGAGGCCAAAGGGACTGATGAGAGAAGAGTGCATGCAGCAGAAATGTGAACGTTGATATGGATGTGCGGCGTGACAAGGATGGATAAAATAAGGAATGAGTATAGAGGAAATTTGAAAGTAGCGCCTGGGACGGATAAGTTGAGGAGCAATAGGTTAGCGTGGTATGGGCATGTCATGAGGAGGGAAGAAAGTCATAACGAGAAGAGCGTTAGATATGGAGGTGGATGGTTTTAGAAGGAGAGGCAGGTCAACGAAAAGATGGATGGACTGTGTGAAAGATGACATGAGTAAGAAAGGAGTGAGCACCGAGATGAATTATAGAGGAGAGTGGAAGAAGAAAACCTGTTGTGCCGACCCCATGAAGTGTGGGATAAGGCCAGGAAGATGATGATATCTATCTATGACTGAGGGGATATCTACCGGGTGTGGGGATCAAATTCTTGAAGCTTTTTCTATTTTATTTCATTAAATTAATAAAACTAATCAAACTAATATTATAAACGCGAAAGTTTGCAAGTATGGATGGATGGATGTTTGTAACTCTTTCACGTAAAAACTACTGAATGGATTTCAATGAAACTTTACAATAATATAGCTTAAACATCAGAATAACACAAAGGCTACAATTTATAAAGATATTGTGTGAATTGTCCAAAGTATGACGATAAGTGTCAAGTTAGTAGGAAAAAATCTACCATCTGCGAGCTATTCTGGCGTGCGCTGCCAAAACCGCTAGAGTTACGCATATGTACTACACCACGCTAATATAAGCTACTCGAAATACTAATCCTGCGCAGTCAAAGTCGCGGGCACCAGCGAGTATAAAAATAAATAAACTTTATACATACTAATAATACAAAAAAATGATGAATGTCTTAGAATGGGCAGTCTTATGGCTGCGATTTCTTCATTGCGATTTCTCGGTTCAGGGCATAGCACTGGTATGTAAGCATGTGTAAAGCTCATTATTCACGGTGCTACATGTTATGAGCGTGTATGAATGGTAAAGCAGTTAATCAGTAAACTTGAAATACATTAAGCGTTTTATTTATTTTATAAGCTGTGGCGCAAGCTGTGAGTTTAGTCAAAGTCAAAGTCAAAAGGTATTTATTCAATAAAATCACAAGGATCACTTTGAAACGTCTTAAAGCTAAGTGACTCTAGGTGTCAGTTCCACGCATACACGCCTTCTTCTGCCGCCAAGCAGTGTTGCTGTGTTTCGGTTTGAAGAGTGTGGTTGCCGGTGTAATTACAGGCACATGAGGCTTAACATCTGTATGCCTCAAGTTGATGGACGCAGGGCAGTGCATCGTGAGGCACGTTCCTCCCGTGCGTGACTTATGTGGCAATGCTTTGTTATAGGTGATGGTTTCCACTTAACATCAGGTGAGCCATCTGCTTCCATAAACAAGTTTTATAATAAAAATCTCTTCATGTTTTAATAATCGCCAAACTCTTATAACTTAAACCCTAAGATTTCCTTTGCAGATAAAAAAATGCTCAACATCTTCACAGCATGAATCAGCATCGAACGGAACAGCCTTACGGTCTGCACGCCCAAGGCTATCAGCCCACTTGTCATTTGCACACCTTCTAGGTATGTATAGGCATAGAGAAAATAAATCTACTAGGTATGGAACGGCCACTTACCTCCACCAATTCTTACCTACCTCTGTCATTGGTCTCAAATCTCAGGTCTCAGGATTCAGGTCTCAGTAATATGGCAGTCTCAGTTCTCTCTGCTTAGTTGGCTGAGCTATTTATAAAATCCAATTATTATTTTATAAATTATAAATAAACACGCCATAACGGCTAGACCAATTTGGATGAAATTTCGCTACCTGAAATAAAACACAAACTACTTCTTGACAGCCTTCACAGCTCAGTTGGTAGTAGCTCTGCCTTCTGCACCGTAGGCCGTGGGTTCTATCCCGACCGAGAACAAACATTTGTGTGATGAACATAGATGTTTGTTCTCTGTCTGGGTGTTTTTATATACTATAAGTATGTATTTACAAAAACAAAAGTATATGTATTATATCAGCAATCTGGTTCCCATATTACAAGCTTTGGCTTAGTTTGGGGCGAGATAGTGCTGTGTGGAATGACCACCATTATTTATTGATTTATTTATCAAATTTCATGCAGATCGGATCCACGGTTCGAAAGTTATGGCCAGACAAACATACATCTCTAATACTATAAGAATCAAAGTCCTGACTGACTGACTGACTGACTGACTGACTGACTGACTGACATATAGACAACGCACAGCCTAAACCGCTGGTCCTAGAGACTTGAAATTTGAGGAGTACATAGGTCTTATGGCGTAGAGGTGTACTATGAAGGGATTTTTGGAAATTCAACCTCTAAGGGTGTAAAAAGGGTTGAAAACGTTTGTATGAAAAATTGTATTCCTTGAACCTACAAACTTGAAACTTGGAGTACATATACTTCAAGACAAAAAAATAGGAAATACATTTTTAGTTTTTTAAAACTACCCTTAATAAGTGTGTTAAGGGATGTAAAAGTATGTATGTGAGTTTTTTGACCGCTGGTCCTAGAGACTTCAAATTTGAAGAGTACATAGGTCTTATGGCGTAGAGGTGTACTAAGAAGGGATTTTCGGAAATTCAACCCCTAAGGGTGTAAAAAGGGATGAAAACGTTTGTATGAAAAATTGTATTCCTTGAACCTACAAACTTGAAACTTGGAGTACATATACTTCAAAACAAAAAAATAGGAAATAAATTTTTAGTTTTTTAAAACTACCCTTAATAAGTGTGCTAAGGGATGTAAAAGTATGTATGGCAGTTTTTTGACCGCTGGTCCTAGATACTTAAAACTTGAAAAGTACATAGGTCTTATGGCGTAGAGGTGTATTAAGAAGGTATTTTTGGAAATTCAACCCCTAAGGATGTATAAAGGGTTGAAAACGTTGGTATGAAAAATTGTATTCCTTGAACATACAAACTTGAAACTTGAAGTAGATGTACTCCAAGACTAAAAAACAAGAAAGACATTTTTAGTTTTTTAAAACTACCCTTAATAAGTGTGCAAAGGGATGTCAAAGTTTGTATGGGAGTTTTTTAACACGTGGTGCGATTGATTTAAAACTTGAGGTAAATATACTAAGAAATAAATAATTAAGAATGACGCTTTTAACTTTTGATAATTACCCCTGCAAAGGGTGCAAATGGCTGGTAAAAGTTAGCATGAGAGATTTTTAACGCATAGTGCTATTGATTTCAAACTTGAAGTAAATATACTCCACAATAAATAATTTTAAATCACGTTTTCAATATCTTAAAACCACCCCTGCAAAGGGTGCATAAGACTGACAAAGTTTCAAGGTTTGTATGGGAGATTTTTAAGGCGTAGTGTAATTAACTTCAAACTAAAAGAAAATGTGTTCTGTGGATAAATAACAAAAAGACAGTTTGATTTTCGATAACAACCCCTAAAACGTTACCCTCCTTCGTTGCGCTCAAGTAAAAAGGATACAACAAGGCGCCAATGTTTGTAAGGGACATTCTAAAACGGGAATCTTGAGTTGGTACGAAGAGATCTTAGGGTATCTACCGTGCCTGGGGATCAAAGTGGTGAAGCTGTTTCGTTTCGTTTTTTTTTTGGGTAGAAACTTGGAACTAATAAGTACATATTTTCCGTGTACGGTTGTCTGTTTTGTATTTGTCATGTTTGTGCTAAACTCAGTACCTATACCTACCTACCTACCTAATATAGGTAATGTACGCCTGTAGGTATCTCCTATACCTGCGTAGGTATCCTACCCTTATAATATACAAATCAATGCGAAAGTTACGATGTTTGGATGTTTGTGGCTCAATTACGGCTCACCACTTCAACGCGTGCGAAGCCGCGGGAAGCCACTAGTACATACATAAAATGCTAAATTGCCCAAGTTGAAACTAAGATCTTCGTTCGCTTCGCTCACTCGATCAATTATTATTCTTATCTGCCTACCTTATAAAAGCAGTGGGTGGTAGCTAGTGTTAAAGTTAAAATTTACATCTGAAGGTATGATGAAAGGAAACCTTGAATGACAACAAAGCAGGCCTTATGGCGCACTTACCTACCCACTATCATACATACGAGTAGGTAATTCTTGCCTACGCGTTTATAAATGTCAGAAATTGTATCACCTATGTGACGTCATCCCTTTAGTACTTACCTCAAGCCAAATAATGCCAGTACTCTCAAACGGTGAAGGAAAACATCGCGAGGAAACCGGCATGTCGTAGAACCTAAAAAGTTCTATAGCATGTGTCAAGTGCTCGAAAGGAGCCTCTTGAGGCGCACTTAAAATCCTTTCACCACACTGTTTCGAAAGAAACTAGTGACACGACAAGAGAGAGAGTACTTACCTTGGAGTCACGCTATCCAACGTCAATCATCTCGACTTTGATCCCCAGGCACGGTAGATATCCCCTCAGATTTCTTGGTACGAAGAGAACTCCAGATTCTTTGAGGACTTCTAAGGATAGTCAGAAGTATGTCCAAACATTACATTTGGCTACCACACCAAGGGTGTGGCTGGTGAAATTACAAGCACATGAGGCTTAACATCTGCATGCCAAGTTGATGGACGCAGGGCAGTGCATCGTAGGGCACGTTCCTATCGTGCGTGACTTACGAGGCAATGCTTTGTTTTAGGTGATGGTTACCACTTAGCATCAGGTGGGCCATCTGCTTGTTCAATCAGAAATTAATATAAAAAAGTCTGAAGATGGCAAAATCCTTTATTAGTATAATTGACAGCGATCTCTTCCAGAAAACCATATTTTAGTCAATTTTAAATTTATCGTTAAAGGTTATGTTTTGACCCTAAATTGCCTGTCAAAAGAAACTGGGCAAATTCAAAACGATTTGCGAAAAAACTGAATGTTCCTTTAAATATTACGGTACAGTACCGAAATTACCAGTCACTAGCAATAAATCAAGGTTTTGTAGAACTGTGGTGAAAGGACGGATGAAATAGACGGACGAAAGGCCGGATAAAATTACGTTCGTTGAATAAAATGAACATAAAGCAGATTATTAGCCTTCACAGCTCAGTTGGTGGCTCTGCCTTCTGCGCCGTAGGCCGTGGTTCGATCCCAACCGAGAACAAACATTTGTGTGATGAACATGTTTGTTCTCTGTCTGGGTGTTAATAATTATGAATGTATTTAATATATGTATTATACCAGCTATCTGGTTCCCATATTACAAGCTCAGGCTTAATTTGGGACGAGATAGTGCTTTGTGGAATGTCCACCAATATAATATAGAACGCTAATATATTTACAAAATAAATAGTTACTCCGTTAAAAACACCCTAGCACATAAAATCCAAAAAAATAACAACCTACTTGGCTAAATGTATGAAACAGCTGTTTTTTTTCGCGTTCACAGTGTTGGTTCCTTAGAAAAAGTTATTCATATTGATGGGTACTTTAGCCCCCTGCAGTTTTAAATAAAAGTATTGGAACACCTTGTATAGAAGCGTCTATAAGCCGGACCGATTTATTAAAAAGCCGGATTACACCAATACCCGTCTCTATTCGTACCACCATCATTACAGAGGTCAAACGCCCCTTAATTTAAACTTTCACACTTGTCGTATTAAATCGCAGCGAACTTCACGGTATAAAGGACTGACCTGACAGCCGTATTTACAAACGTACGTTTAACTTTAATAGGTGTCTAGAATATGGTGACCGTTTTTTGCTGTCAAAGTCAAAGTCAAAAGGTATTTATTCAATAAAATCACAAGGATCACTTTGGAACGTAATCACCAACTTAATATACTTTCAGGATGCCTAAGGGGGTAGTCTGAGGAACGTTCAAATAATACTTTTGACACATTTAGCAGTAATTGGTATTCCTTACATGACACGTTGCAAGCCCATCGCCGCTGCTAAAACACTTGTGTTAACACTCTCGGTGTTTCCCTTCACCGATTAAGAGCACAACCAATTAGATTCTTCCCCACGGTGTATACCTTCACCAATTGAAAGCTCCGTCTATAAAATTTATTAGAAAATTAAATTGGTAATAGAGATTTATTTCCAATTACTTGCGTCATAATTTTTTTATCGCTGTACTTTTATGGCACAAGCGGGCTAAAACATTCTACCTTTTCGAACGTCAAATTGTCGGTCACTTTCAAGTATGTGTCAGAAATTTTATGTTCATTGTACGTACACAGATTATAAAATATAAAATCCTATCCTACTAATATTATAAACGCGAAAGTTTGTAAGTATGGATGGATGGATGTTTGTTACTCTTTCACGTAAAAACTACTGAATGGATTTTAATGAAACTTTACAATAATATAGCTTATACATCAGAATAACACATAGGCTACAATTTATAAAGATATTGTGTGAATTGTCCAAAATATGACGATAAGTGTCAAGTAAGTAGGAAAAAATCTACCATCTGCGAGCTATTCTGGCGTGCGCTGCCAAAAACCGCTAGAGTTACACATATGTACTA
The DNA here is from genome assembly GCA_932294275.1 of Chloroclysta siterata. Taxonomy (NCBI): domain Eukaryota; kingdom Metazoa; phylum Arthropoda; class Insecta; order Lepidoptera; family Geometridae; genus Chloroclysta; species Chloroclysta siterata. The sequence goes on along the minus strand of OW028596.1, from coordinate 18,693,633 downwards.
CGCCACGCTAATATAAGCTACTCGAAATACAAATCCTGCGCAGACGAAGTCGCGGGCACCAGCTATTTGTTAATAATACACTTGGAGCTACAACTCGTTTGCAGAAAATAAAGAAATACATATAAAGAAATATTAAGAAATAATATGACCCAACTAAAGTTAAGTGGTAACCATCACCCATAACCACCCTTGCCTCGTAAGTAACGATAGGAACGTGCCCTAAACACTACCCTGCGTCCATCAACTTGAGGCATACAGATGTTAAGCCTCATGTGCCTGTAATTACACCGGCAACCACACTCTTCAAACCGAAACACAGCGTTGCTGCTTGGCGGCAGAAATAGATATGGTGGTAGTACTTCCCCGGACGAGCCGTATTCTCTTATCTGTGGCCACACACAAAGAGCTCTACTAATCTCGATGTTTGACGGTTGTAAGAAAAGATTCGGTATGATAAGGTAATTGCATTTTTTCATAGAAATAGAGCTCATTTTGCAATGAAAGCGTGTAAGGTGTGATAGAGCTATTGTATGGATTTATTTTCCTGCAGAGTCGGATATTATTATTTAGCCAGGGAACCCGTTCTCAGCCGGCGTTTGGGCCGTGACCTTTAGAGAGGGGCTGGTCTACTTTGCATATCGATATACTGCTGTATCGATAAAAGTAGACGAAGTTTTTGGTATGCCAAGCAAAAAAAAAGTTATGTAGATTACCTTGATTCCTAGGCAAAGTCAAGTCAAAAGGTATTTATTCAGTAAAATCACAAGGATCACTTTGAAACGTTTGAAACTAGGTGAATCTATGAGCCAGTTCCACGCGAGCAAGGCACGGTAGATACCCCCAGAAGTCTTTGTCTTTTATGTATTTATTTATTTTACTTTAATTGAAACTGTAGTACCAATTGCGGTATAGTTTAAGGCTAATAATAATTTGATGATATTTTCATAACACATTAACTTAAAAATTTAGCACCGAATTATTTCCTGCCGTCCACAAATAATCAAATGGCAAAACAAAATTTAATAAAAATGACACTCAGAAAACACATTATTGTTAAAAAAAGTCTTACTCAACTTGTAAAACATCGATATCGATAAAAAAATATTTTCTCCACCATCCCCATCACTACCCTGGCGTCACATTCGTGTTTCATCTTTACACCTCCGATGCACCTTGCGGCTGTCTCCCTCTCACACTGTCTACCCCTCTCAACGAGACTTAGTCACTCTATTACCTCTGCAATGTAAAATTAACTTTACACCCAAAGCATAAGATTCAATACTTAATCTAGTATACTAATGAAGACAAGAGATAGAGTACACTATGGAAGTATTTTTGAATTTGGAATGGGTAAATGCAAACTTTTTAAACTTGGAACACTAAAACGAAAATATATAAAAAGTATTTTTAAATTTGGAATAGGTAAATGTATTTTTTTAAAAGTAGATCCGAAGATGGAATACAAATGAAATCTCAATTTCAAATCAAGTTTTGAATTTGGAACTTTAAGCAAAAGTAAGATGTATGGTACGTAGCTTATAATAATGAGCTTTCTTCTAATGAATTTAAGGTTTAATATAGCTTATTTGAATCCGAATAAATCGTTTTTTACGTATCGCCAGAGTGAGATAACACGTTATAACTATAACTTGCTCTGTGTTCTTGAATATTTTAGGATCAATATTAATTTTATTGACTGTCTGAAGGAAACGTGTTAACTGTACGGTTTTTGACGAGATTTTAATTTAAAGCGGGTGAGTTGATTTAAGGAAGGCCTGTTTTATGATAATTGATGCATTTTTATTAACTCACTTAGTTTGATTCACGGATTTTGTTCATGTTTTTTGCTGCAAAATATGGTTATTTGACAAATGTAATGTTTGAATACCTCTGACTACCCTCCTTAGACATTCTCAAAGTATCTGAAGTACGTACTTGATACTAAGAAATTTAGAGCTGATTTCACCATGCTCTGTTAGTTACTATTAAAGGATTAACAGGCCGTTAAATCTAACCTTAGATGTCAAACGCGTACATTTTGACATATTTAACGGCCCTTTATTCCTTTGTTAATCTAACAGAGCATGGTGAAATCAGCTCTTAAGGGGATATCTACCATGCCTGAGGATCAAAGTTGTGATGCTGTTTGTTTTAGTTAAATTAAATTTAAATAAAATATAATACAATAACGGCCGGTTTCTGAAAGCTCGATCAAAACTAATCGGATGTCAATCACACAAATGTTTGTTCTCGGTGGGGATCGAACCAACAACCTACAACGCAGAAGGCTGAACTACTACCAACTGAGCTGTACCTTTTCAATTATACTTTTCGTAAGTCCTATAATGTATGGACCTGCCTCTGACTATCATTAAAAAAAATTAAGGGTCTAAAAACTTACCAAACCATATAAAATGTCTATCATGCATTCTGTTGGGTCTATAAGCTTGTATTAGACAATGTCTACAGTGCCTGGGATTGACAGACCTGAGTTTGCGGTGCGGTCTATAACCCCAATGGATCTGATATGTCTACCGTGCCTAAGTACAGTTTTGTTGCTAACAAACTAAGCATACCTAACGGTGCTCAGATAGGCACAACCATATAAGTTAGCTTTAAGTACTGAACAGGACCTAAGTAAAGTGTTGAACTTTAAACTTAACTCCTAACTGAGTTGCTTATATCTTTAAGTAATTAATTGGTTGGCCAAAAGTAGCTTCACACGCTAGCTGCAGTTACCGGTGTTTGGTATGGCACATACAAATCCTTTTACTATATTCTATCCTATTAAAATATGATAGCGTCTATACACAATTCGATTTGTAGCAGTAGAGCTTTTTGTGTGTGGATCGTCCGTGGAAGTACTACCAACATGCTTACCTCTGCCGCCAAGCAGCAACGCTGTGTTTCGGTTTGAAGAGTGTGGTTGCCGGTGTAATTACAGTTACATGAGGCTTAACATGTATGCCTCAAGTTGATGGACGCAGGGCAGTGCATCGTATCGACTTACGAAGCACTGCTTTGTTATAGGTGATGCTTACCACCTAACATCAGGTGGGCTATCTGACTGTTCGTTCAGCTTGTAGTATAAAATAAAGAAAAACTGGCCAAGTGCGAGTCGGACTCGAGCACGAAGGATTCGTACTATCTATAAAAACGGCCACAAACGTGATTTTTGCGTTTGTTGTAAGGGAGCAGATGGTGACAGACGGACAGACAGACGGACGGACAGCGGAGACATAGTAATAGGGTCCCGTTTTACCCTTTGATTACGGAACCCTAAAAAGCGTCATTTTGCTTTGAATTTGACTAGCTTGATCTATATCCGTGTTTAAATACAGGGTCATCCTTTCACCACACTGTTTCAAAAGAAACTAATGACACAATTATTATACTTTAGATAGCTATATTGATGATAAAAGTGCGTGGCCCGATGTCCCGGTCGCTCTGCCCATCGGCAGCTAACATGTCTGCAATGTCTGTACTGTACCTACTATTGTGTTTTTTTATTTGTCTCTGATTTAATAGATTGTATTTATGCATTAGGTATTATTAGTTTGAAGCGTAGCGTGTGCTGTCTTATAAATTTGATTATGTTTACCTTTTTCTGTATGCCTACGCCTCACTAAACTTCAATAATATCTACACTAATAATAAAAAGAGAAAAGATTTGTATTTTTGTTGTTTTGTTGTTTTGTATGTAACGAATAGGCTCAAAAACTACTGGTCCGATTTCAAAAATTCTTTCACCATTAGAATGCTTCATTATCCCTGAGTAACATAGGCTATATTATATTTTCAAAAAAATCAGGGATCCTTACTAAAACTCTAATACTGTAACCCAAGGTGGAAAAAGAAAACCTTACATCGCGTGCGCTGCGAAAACTATTGATGATAGAACAAAATAATGTACTACGATTTTGTAGAACACGTCATAATCTACAAAAAATGTCGCGACAGCATATGTCTAACTATTATAGTTATGTCACAATAAGTGTTCATTTATTATAAAAATTTTATTGAAATGCCGCTGCTAGAAAAGGGTCTTTATTTGTACCTTGGTATTAATCCTTATCCAAATAAATCTTTTCATATTCAAGACTGGTTCAATACCTATACATTACTTCTTGAATTTTTCAAATCGGACATTCCCTTCAAAAGATTTAAAAAATATAAGGTCACGGGGCGCGTTCTCACCCAGTGCGGACTCGGGCAAGGCGCGAGTTAGAAGTGACTCGAACCCACCACGGTCTAAGTTTATCCTAAAACGTTGAAAAAATTTATGTCCACCCATGCGAAGCTGGGACAGGCCGCTAGTATTATATAACATTGTAAAATGATCATACAAAAGAACGGTAGGAACCAAGCCGTAAGTTTGTTACCTGTTCTTCTAGGCTTTGGTCGCGTGGAACTGGCACCTAGAGTCACCTAGCTTTAAGACGTTTCAAAGTGATCCTTGTGATTTTATTGAATAAATACCCTTTGACTTTGACTTTGACAACAAAATGAAGAAGAAGCTGCGGGGAAAGTCCACCAATACTTATGTATTTATTTATTAAACCAACATTGTACGTACAAACAGAAGTTTCCACAAAACAGTTTGGAAATGTCATCATTATAATGGAGTCAGCGAGTCCTGATTTGCATAGGTTAAAAGGGGCTACCCGTTTTCATAGAGTTGACGGCACAGATAGGTTAGTACGCGGAACGGATCTAAATGTCTCTGAAGCCACTATTGAAAAAACATAATTGGTTAATCAATTTAAATACGAATAAAATGCTAACTAAATAAAATGTGCACAATACCATTATAATACAAAGTGAAGGAAAACATCGTGAGGAAACCGGCATGTCGTAGAACCTAAAAAGTTCTATAACATGTGTCAAGTGCTCGAAAGGAGCCTCTTGAGGAGCACTTAAAATCCTTTCACCACACTGTTTCGAAAGAAACTAGTGACACGACAAGAGACAAAGACTTAAAACTTCAGAGGGTTATAGTACCCGTTAATTTGAATAACTTTTTCTAAGGAACCAACTCTGTGAACGCGAAAAAAAAACAGCTGTTTCATACAAAAGTTCAAGGCGTTCAATAATGTATGAAACATCTTTTTTTTTTCGCGTTCAGTGTCGATTGCTTAGAAAAAGTTATTCATATTCAAATTCAAAAGGTATTTATTCAATAAAATCACAAGGATCACTTTGAACGTTTTAAAGCTAGGTGAGTCTGAGGTAGCAGTTCCACGCGACCAAAGCCTAGAAGAACAGCCAACAAACTTACGGCTTGGTTCCTACCGTTCTTTTGTATGATCCTTTTACAATGTATTATAAACAATATTGAAGCTCCAGTGTGGTGCCAATCGAATTTAGTGAGGCGTAGGCAAAACAGAAAAAGGTATATATAAAAATAATATTGGTGGACTTTCCACACAGCACTATCTAGCCCCAAACTAAGCCAAAGCTTGTATATTGTAACCAGATAGCTGATATAATACATACATACTTTTTTTTGTAAATACATACTTATAACATTATATATAACACCCAGACAGATAACAAAAATCAATGTTCATCACACAAATGTTTGTTCTCGGTGGGGATCGAACCCACGGCCTCCGGCACAGAAGGCAGAGCTACTACCAACTGAGCTGTGAAGGCTGTAAACATAATCAAATTTATATTGATTGGTATTGATGGATACTTTAGCCCCCTGAAGTTTTAAACACAAGTATTGGAACACCTTGTATATTTATTCTGTTCGAAGTGAACTAAAATACTCTTTGAGAGAAGTTGGATAATACAAATCTCTGCAAAATGACGAATTAATTCAAAATCCCTAACATTATTGTTACTTACCATTTTACTGTCTTGTGTCTTAGTACTAGTACCTACTTTCAGACGTTCATCGCTTAAATTATTAAGCACTGGTGGTATAGTGGTAGCGGCCCCGCCCTCCGATTCTTAAGTCGTGGGTTCGAAACCGGTCGTGCACCGGCCGTGCCAGTACTCACAAACGGTGAGGGAAAACATCGTGAGGAAACCAGTTAGTATTCTAACAGCGTGAGGAATACCAAATACTGCAAAATGTGGGTATGTGCCAATGTAATGTTTGGATGTACCTCTGACTACCCCCCTTATACATCCTCAAAAGAATCTGGAGTTAGTACTTGGTACTAAGAGATCTGAGGGGATATCTACCGTGCCTGGAGATTAAAGTCGTGAAGCTATTCCATTTTTTTGCAATAGATGATACTTCATACGTGACAGGTTGCAAGCTCATCGATGCTTTTAGAATAACTAACTGGTTTTTCAAGATTTTTTCTACACTATTTGAGAGTAGGTACTGACTTTACACACACATAAGTTTTTTATAAAAATTCATTGGGTCACAACCGGATTTGAACCCACGACCTTACCAGAAGGTGGGGCACTCCCACACGGCCATCGGTTAATTGATCATTTTTTGTTACCGTTTTACCGCTAGTCTTTATGGCATGTCATATGGCAAAAGTTCTAACAATAATTATTATTTGTAATTTATTCTGATATCTTTGGAGAAATGGTGTTATAAAATTGTTCCCATTTAAAATTATTTGATTCTTAAGCCCAGTCTCCACCGCGAGCGGAGCGGAGCCATTAAGGACTCCGTTTAACTCGCAAGAATAAACTGCATACTTGTATTTCCAACAACAATAGTCGAGCGGAAAGGACTGAGCGAGCAGAAAGTGTTGAAATGAATTCGCTCAGCTCTTTTTCCTTTTGCAGTGGAAATCAAAAGATAAACCTCTTTGTTGGTGGAAATTTAAACTCATTTCATTAAAAAGGAGTCCGTTCCGCTAACTCTCTCGCTCATTACCCTTTCGCGGTGGAGACCGGGCTTTAGAGAAATAGTAGTATAAAATTGATCTTATTTTAAATTTTCGATTCTTCCAGAAATTGTGTTATAAGTTTGTTCCAATTTCAAATTATTCGATTCTTAGAGAAATGGTAGTATAAAATTGTTCTTATTTTAAATTTTTCGATTCTTCCAAAAATGGTGTTATAAAATTGTTCTTATTTCAAATTATTCGATTCGCTCGGTATGTTAGACAGAATGCTTTCATCCTTTCAAAGAGGTTGAATATAATAAAGTATGCGTCATAATGCACACCTCTTTCATCTTACTGGCCACTACACAAAAGCTAGGTTCTCATTTCAAAACACCTGCATTCTTTATTCAAATCCATTCAAGCTACTCGGTTTGAAATTCGAATGTGGAATGCCTCTGCGTTCTTTTTTTTAGTCTGCGTTTAAATAAAATATTAATTGAGTCGACGTAAATACTTTATCTTAAGTAGTATGTACTTTGATTACTTTTAATTTTAGGAAAAGTTGAAACTATAAAACTAATGTTTTTCTTTATTTATAGCATACAAATTTACTAATACGTACGAAAGTTGTTTGTTTTCTTTGAACCGATTAAAATTTTCACAAAAGAGGCTTTGTATTAAATTCTGGATACGAATATATATTTTGCACTAGTTTTTTTGCAATGACACTTATTAAAAAAAAAACAACGTCATCGCTATGACAGTTTGCCAAAACATTTTGTTTCGTTGATTTTAGTTTCATTTTTACAGTGTCTAATCCGTGTGCAGACAGGGCGAGTCCACTAGCTTTAATACGCCCCATCCGATGTTGAGCAGTTACAACCACGTGGCCTATGTTACACTATGTAGACTATCAAAAAACGTATTTTATAATAATATTTATAATTATAAGATAGTCTATGAATTGCCGACATAATTTATATTCTTTATAATTCACCTATCACTTTACGATAAAATACATCGTAAAAACATAATTTACAGCGAAAATACAAGAAAGAACTCATTATAACCAAGAAAAATGTCAATAAAATGATAAACATTATAATAAAATTATTTAAATGACAGTTTTGCGCCTACATACAACCTTGGTCAGTTTTTAAGTGGTTAAGCGAGATCATAGATTTTGAAACGGGTTCCGTAGACTGTTTTTCTTACAAGTAACTAACAAGCTTACTGCCCGCTAGAAAGAAAAGTTTGGTGGAATATTTTTAATAAGTTCAGCGTAAACAAATTATAAACTCTCATTTTTAATTTTATTTTATCATAGATATAATTGTATAATAGTACTTATCTAAATGATGATAACATTCATTTATCAAAGTCTTTTTTTTTGGTTTCATAAATTGTTTACTCAATGGCTATAATGACATTTCTCAGAATATATATTATCCCCAGGCACGGTAGATATCCCCTAAAATCCAGATACTTTGAGGACGTCCAATGGGAATAGTCAGAGGTACGTCCAAACATTACATTTGGCACATACCCAGATTTTGCAGTAGTTGGTATTCCATACATGATAGGTTGCAAGCCCATCGCCGCTGTTAGAATACTAACTGGTTTCCTCACCGTTTAAGAGCACTAGCATTGTGCACATAGATTTTCCCGCCGGATTCGAACCTACGACCTTACGATCGGAAGGCGGGGTCACTCCCACTAGACCACCGGTGCTCTTTAAATTAAATGAATAGTAATAAAATGTCTATAATGCATATCTAGGTTATGAACTATACTTGTTCCAAGATTCACCTCAATCAGTTCAGTCAGGGCGTGATTAAGCCACAAACATCGAAACATGCAAACATCGTAACTTTCACATTTACATATTCAATTAATAAATAAATATTGGTGGACATTCCACACAGCACTATCTCGCCCCAAACTAAGCCAAGTCTTGTGATATGGGAACCAGATAGCTGACATACTACTTATATACTTTTTTTTTGAAAATACATACTTATAATATTATATAACACCCAGACAGAGATCAAACATCTATGTTCATCACACAAATGTTTGTTCTCGGTGGGGATCAAACCCACGGCCTACGGCGCAGAAGGCAGAGCTACTACCAACTGAGCTGTGAAGGCTGTCAATATAAGTAGGCTATTATTAGATGGTTTATCATTTAACAAGCTGATTAAGGAACCCTAAAGTTATTTTACATGTCCGCTCCATCGAAATAAGATTTAAAAAACCCTATGTTTCTGTATTGTAATGCAAAAACGTCCGCAAAAGATAAGAATGCTAAAAAGAGAATTTAAAAAATATTATTTTTGCAAAAATAAAATAAAAGCATCAAACATGAACCCTACACGGGTAGCCACCGCAGAGAGCGTAGGGCTGTCACCTTTTGACAAGACAAGTGTATTTCTGTTTAGCTTTTCGGGCATTTCACGGCCGGTTTCTGAAAGCTCGATCAAAACTAATCGGAAGTCAAGTCACTCGCCATTTCAGCTACTACATCGAATTAGATAGAGATAGCAAGTGACTTGACATGCGATTAGTTTTGATCGGGCTTTCAGATACCGGCCGTCACTCTACGGTATTAAACAAGATATACTATACCTACCAACTATAGTGTATAATTTAAACCTCGGCCTGCCTCCATGTTGCTATACCCTATGCAGGGTCCATGTGATACTTACTAGCACCTAACAATAATGTATGTACCTAAACTAAACCATGTGTAAGCAATAAATTTATTGAATATCTAATCGTGATCGTAAAGTCGTAGGCTCGATTCTGAAAAAAATATGTGCGCAATGCCAGTGCTTTTGATCGGTGAAGGAAAACATCGTGAGGAAAGTTAGTAATCTAACAGCGGCAACCTGTCACGTATGGAACAATGCAAAATGTGAGCATGTGCTAAATGTAATGTTTGGACGTACCTCTGACTACCCTTAGACGTTCTCAAAGAATATTTAGTTCGTACTTGGTACCAAGAGATATAAGGGGATAGCTACCGTGCCTGGGGATCGAAGTCGTGAAGATGTTTCAGTTTTGTTTTTAATTCTAATTCTATGGTGGGGGAATAAGATCTGTACGGACGTCCCGTAGTGGGGTGTATTGTGCATTATCCGCTGCTAACCTCACCCCAGCCAGCACAACTCCTTAAAGTAGCGGAGCAGGACTTTGAGTTGATGGTAGCAACGTTCTAGCTGTGGTGATATGGATGTGAAAAGGTGGAAAAAGACCCGATCAGTTCCCCATTTTTGACCTAGCTTCGTTTGTTGCATAGCCATGCAGTACCTACTATTTGGACATGTTACTTGCGGAAACGGCCGGAAGGGTGCCGATGACGTCAATGTTTCCCTAATGTTTACCTCTGAAGGATCAAGTAGGTAGGTACTTATAGGTCCAAAGGATGTTAATTACGATTGTAAGCGTGGGCAGTTTATTTTTTGAGAACATACTATTTTTTTTTAATATTCTAGAAGATAAATAAATACTTATATTAAGCTAAACATAAATTTAAAACAATATTTTGTTCGTTGTATTTCGCCTGTTTTTGTGACAATAAACGTTTAACGATTTTGATTATTCGCATTTATTTTATTAGTAATATTTAAGATTTTTTTATTCACATTCGACAACCCTAAAGTATACAGTATCGCACAGTGTGAAATCGCCAGGTCCCGTTCAGAGCTGCGCGCTGACGTGACTTTATTGCTCCACAATTCGTCGCCCCTTCTTTATGTTTTATGGCATAGCCGGCTGGCAGACGGGCCACCTGATGGGGAGTGGTCACCGTCGCCCATACACACTTGCCACATCAGGCATTACCGACCAGCAGACCTGATGGAGAGTGTTTACCGTTACCTATGAATACTAGGTCCTGCTGGACGGTACACGGCGTAACATCAGGTAGGATGTGATCTATAAAAAAATTGGAAAAGAAACAAAAACAGGTTCACGACTTCGACTTCCAGTTAGACTTGACTTTGCCATTAAAAAAACGATTCTTTTTTTTTGTAAATGATACACAAACGGGCTTACGGCCCACCTGATGGTAAGCGGTCACCGTCGCCCAACACCAACACCAGTTGTCGTTGCGCTGCCTACCCTGAAGGACTTTTATTTACATTTTTCTTGAAGCTGTTCATGTTGTAGGTATATTGGAGTTCTTAATAAATACTAAAACTAGTAAGCGAATTATAAAAATTAATGTTGTTCAATTAAAAAAAAAACACCAATTGCAATCAAAGTTCTTAACAATTCAAAATAATGTATTTAAAAAAAAACTGTCTGATACTATTTGCGATTAATTGGCCCACCTGATGTTATGTAACCATCACCTATAACAAAGCGTTACCTCGTAAGTCACGTACGATAGCAACGTGCACGATGCACTGCCCTGCGTCCATCAACTTGAGGCATACAGATGTTAAGCCTCATGTGCCTGTAATTACACCGGCAACCACACTCTTCAAACCGAAACACAGCGTTGCTGCTTGGCGGCAGAAAAAGGCGTGGTGGTAGTACTTCCCCGGACGAGCCACACACAAAGAGCTCTACTACTCTTACTAAGCACTTACTGAGCACTGGTGGCCTAGTGGTAGCGGCCCCGCCTTCCGATCCTAAGGTCGTGGGTTCGAAACCGGTCGTGCACCAATGAGTTTTTCTGTTCAAAAATTTATGTGCACAACGTCAGTACTCTCAAACGGTGAAGGAAAACATCGTGAGGAAACCGGCATGTCGTAGAACCTAAAAAGTTCTATAACATGTGTCAAGTGTTCGAAAGGAGCCTCTTGAGGCGCACTTAAAATCCTTTCACCACACTGTTTCGAAAGAAACTAGTGACACGACAAGAGAGAGAGAGACTCTTACTAAGAACAATTACCTGGGGATATTGTATAATGTTAAAAAAAACGGTGAAGGACATTTTAAAAAAGAGCCATAATTGTCCCATTCGATCAAAAGATTAATTAATTATTACACAAAGCTATTGTTTCGTAATAATAGGCGCTGGAGCTTACTCCAAGCAAGCTCGCTTTAATATGAATACAGCACTTATGAGCGTGGCTTTCCACGGTGACACGATATTTTGTCGTCCGATAAAATGTCGGACTTACTGTAACTTGTGATTGAGGGCTAAAGTTCACTACAAGAAAGCTCGCTTTAGTATGAATACACTTTTGAGCGTGACTTTCCATGGTGACACGATATTTGCTGTCCGATAAAATTTCGAACTTACTAATATGTTGTGATATAGACGCTCGAATTTACTAACAGTAAGCACGCATTGAATACACGAAATTAAATTAAAGAAATTATATTTTCACGGATGTACTAGGATTTATATTTATTATATAATTATTTACATTTATTTTATTTGAACTATTGGTTTGGCATTACTATTAATTATTACGGAAACAGTGTTATGTTTTAGTAAAAACAAAGCGCTTTAATTAGCTTTTTATTTTTAGTTGTGCATTATATATATTTAGTTGTTCATCATCTTACCTTGGTACTTATCACCAACTTTTGGATATAAACCACTTTTTTCTGCCAGCCTCCTCTGGCCTGTGCATCTTCTGTCCAGATGTTTCCTGCGACCTCTACAATGTCGTCGACTCATCGCGCTTCGGTCGCTTGACTTCTTTAGCCTGCCTGTAGTCATCTTTCTAAACCACATAGACCACCATATGAATTGACCGTCGAAGTATGTCGCCTTCTCTTTTCATTGACATGAAAATGGCAGTAACAATATATTATAGAGCCGCTAAAAAATGACGAGGAATATGAATACGGGCGTTAATATCGGACAAAACGCTATCCGTACGATAATATCGTATCGCGTGCTGCAATGGAAACGGGCAACACCCGTGATTTATAGGCTCAGCGCCCAGTGTAGCCATGTTATGAAAATATTTAATTATTCTACACTTTAGCCAAGTCACCCCGTAATATTGAGCTGCTAGCGTAGAGGTGACGAAATTGCCCACGCAAATTCTCAGTTTTTATATTTTTTGAAAAAGGTTTTAAGCGTTTTATAATTAGAATTTCGTTGTTAAATTTCAGCTGACGTATTGAAGGAGCTAGTGCGGTGGTGTTGATAGACCTTGCCTTCCAAGGTTCGTCGTAGGTTCGATTCTAACGGTTATAGAAAACATCGTGAGGAAACCAGTTAGTATTCTAGCAGCGGCGATGGGCTTGCAACCTGTCACGTATGGCATACCTACTGGGAATGTGCCAAACGTAATGTTTGGACGTACCTATGACTATCTCCCTTAGACGTCCTCAAAGAATCTGGAGCTAGTACTTGGTACTTACTAACAGATCTGATAGGATATCTACCGTGCCTGGAGTTCAAAGTCTTGAAGCTGCAAGTTTTAAGTTTCAGCTGACGTATTGAAGGAACCGGTGCAGTGGTGTAGTGGGTGAGAACTCGTCTTCCGATCGTAAGGTCGTGGTTTCGAATCCGATAGATTTTGCACCAGAAGATGTTTCTGTTCAATAATGTATGTGCGCCAAGGCTCTTAATCAGTGTAAAAAATCATTTTGATCGGTACAAGTTTTCCTGCTTAAAAGTTAGCTTATTTACGAAAACTAGTAAAGCAAACTTTTGAGTAGGAAAACATCATCATCATCATCATCATTTCAGCCTGTTTGCACCCACTGCTGAGTATAGGCCTCCTCTTTAATACGCCACTCTTTCCGGTCCCTTGCGTGTCTCATCCATCCCTTTCCAGCACTTGCTACAATGTCGTTTGACCAACGGGCGGGTGGTCTGCCTCTAGGTCTTTGAGCATCCCTTGGCCACCATTCTGTTGCCGCCTTCGTCCATCTCCCGTCGTCCCTTCTTGCCAAGTGTCCTGCCCATCTCCACTTCAGTTTCGCGATTCGCGTACCCACGTCCTCGACTTTCGTGCGGCGCCGAATCTCGACATTTGGTACGTGGTCCAGAAGTGATATACCGAGCATGGCACGCTCCATTGCTCGTTGTGTTACTCTGATTTTATGCATGTACTCCTTTGTGAGCGGCCATGTCTCAGCTCCGTAGGTGAGTATGGGCAGGACACATTGGTTAAAAACTTTGGTCTTCAAGCATTGAGGGATATCGGATTTCAAGACATCTTCCAACTTACTAAAGGCGGCCCATCCTAGCTGAGTGCGTCTAGAAATCTCATTTAACTGAGAATGTGAGCCAAAGGATAAACAATGTCCAAGGTATATATAGTTGTCCACTGCTTCTATCCGGCAGTTACCTACGATTATGTTAGGTGTTGGACCCGGAAGGTTGGTCATAACCTTAGTTTTGGACATGTTCATCCCAAGGCCCACCCTCAATGAAGCTCTATGCAGATCTTGGAGCATTCCTTGTAAGGTATCCACGGTATCAGCTATGAGGACTAAGTCGTCGGCGAAGCGTAGGTGGGATATTTTGCGGCCATCGATATTAATACCTATCTCATCCCAGTCGATTGTCTTCATTATATCTTCGAGCACGTTGGTAAACAGTTTAGGTGAGATAGTGTCCCCTTGCCGCACGCCTCGTTTGATGGGCACGTGGTCAGATAGTTTGTGCATTCGAACCTGAAGAGTGGCATTTTTATATAGCTCTCGGAGGATACTCACATATCGCTTGTCTATGTTACAACGATGAAGAGAGTGAAATACAGCCCAGTGCTCGACACTGTCGAAAGCCTTTTCATAGTCGACAAAAGCCAGACACATAGGCCGGTTGTACTCTCGGCACCTCTCCATCAGTTGTTTGACTGCGTGAATGTGATCCATGGTCGAGTATCCACTCCGGAAGCCTGCTTGCTCGACTGGTTGGTAATCGTCGAGAGAACGAGACAGTCTATTGCACAAGACTTTTGCAAACAGTTTATATATTTGGGAGAGTAGGCTGATTGGGCGATAATTTTCTAACTTGCATTTGTCACCTTTTTTGTGTAAAATCGTGACAATGGCGTTCTCCCAAGCTTTCGGAGTGACACCTTCATACATCACTTTATTGTAGAGTATTGAAAGGGGCTTAAGTATATCAGGAGATCCTGCTTGCAAAATCTCCACATATACTCCATCGTCACCTGATGCTTTGCCACGTTTCATTTGGCTCAATGCAAAACCGATTTCGTCTGCTGTCACTTGGGGTAACAGTTCATCTTGGAGACGTTCCACTGGTTCGGCTCTTGGATCTTGATTATCAGGTGATTCAGGTTCCTCCACTTTTGACGCATAAAGGCTAGCGTAAAACTCTTCCACAGTGTGTATAATCTTGTCACGATCAGTTATCAAAATACCGGTGCTATCTTTTAATTTATTAATTTCAGATTTATTTTTACTTAATTTTTTTCTGAAAACATTTGGTCCTTTATTTTGTTTAATTGTTTCTGTTATTACATTTGTATTATATAATCTTAAGTCTGATTTAATTGCCTTTCTTATAATCCTATTAATTTTTTCCAACTGTCTTTGGTCTGGTTGGGTTTTCATTTTTAATTCTCGTCTCTGTGATAATAGAGACAGCGTGTTAGGTGTTAGTTTTCTCTCCTTTAAATTTGTACCACCAAGATGTTTCTTTGTTGTTTCTACAGCTATGTTACAAAGTTTCTCGTTCAGTAGGTCCACGTCTAAGTTTTCTTCTATTAGAGTGTCAAATTGGTTTTTGAGGTCTAGCCGAAATTCTTTTTGTAGGAAAAAGTATGACTTACTGTCATACTTTGGGTGGTGTTTTCTAACCATAATTGATCTCTCCTTGCTGAGGTTGTACTTAAACGTAGCTCTCACTAAGCGGTGGTCACTGCTGGTCTTAAAACGACTGAGGGCACTGACATCGGTGATGCTGTTCTTTTGCGCGGTAATGAAATAGTCTATTTCATTTCGAGTCTGGCCATCTGGGCTACACCAGGTCCACTTCCTAGAAGTACGTTTCTTAAAGAAAGTGTTCATTGCGTACAAGTTATGTTGTTCTAGGAAGTTTACCAGTACTTGCCCTCGTGGGTTCCTATTACCTAGACCGTATTTTCCAACCGAATTTTCAGTCTCTTGTGGTGGACCGATTTTGGCATTAAAATCCCCCATAAGAGTGGTATAAAAACAGGGCTTCTCATTGTACGCTCTCTCTATTTCATCATAGAAAAGTTCGATTTCTTCAATGGGACTTTTTGAGGTAGGTGCGTACACTTGGATTAATTTCAAAGCATATCGTTTATTTAGTTGCAGCGTTAGATAACAAACGCGTGGAGAAATGCTTTGGACGCTCTGGATGGAAGAGGAAAGTTTTTTGTTGATAAGAAATCCAACACCCCCATAAGACGAATCTTCATGCCCTCTGTGGTAAAATAAGTGGCCACAAGCTAACCTTGTGAGGTCTTCTCCTCTTCGTCTGACCTCTGACAAGCCAAGAACGTCCCATTTGATTTGATCTCACTCTTCTAATAATTCACAAAACCTATCGTCTGTGCTTAAACTCTTTCCATTAAACGTAGCCAGGGTCATTGTAGAAGTTTGGCAGCAGGGAATCTTCCGGAGATTCTTCGCACCCTCTGCCCCACCGGAACCAGAGCCGCTGCCAGAGCTCGGAATAGTGGGGCTGCCGGGGACTGAGGGCCGTTCTATATTGGCGTCTATCATAAAGAGGGGTTTTAGCCATAAAACACCACGCTGGCCAGTGCGTCGTGGTGAGTCACCAGAGCCTCGTTAGTAATTTAGCAGGGTGCACCGCGTGCAGGTGAGGTTGGCTTGGGGGACAGGATGATGGGGCCCCCCTTACACCCTAGGAAAACATGTATCGATCAAAATGATTTTTTTACTAAACTGTGTGCAATGTGATTGCACACAAAATGGTTGATTGCGATTTTTGGAAAATGAGTTTAGTGATTTTATATCTTTCAACATGTCGAAACGTGCGAGCGAGAGTCACATTAGCTCTTGTCTTCGCCTTAAGGTATCGCCTACATCCCTCAAAGAGTCTATTTTTGTATTTAACTAATAATTAACTTACGTTTTCGAAAAATCGCAATCAACCGAGTTGTGTGCAATCTACTAGTAGGTACTTTACTAGTTTAGGTAGGTACTTTCCTAATTAATCATATCACAAAAAAAACTTTACAAGCAAACTTTTGAGTACGAAAACTTGTATCGATCAAAATTATATGTTTACTTAACTGTGTGCAATGTGATTGCACATCAAATAGTTAATTGCGATTTTTCGAAAATGGGTTTAATGATTTTATAACTTTCAACATGTCGAAACGTGCGAGCGAGAGGTATATTAGTTGTTGTCTTAGCCGTTTATTATTTCAGTACCCGTCATTAGCTGTTACAAATACCTACTTCATAATGAGTGAATGAATTTCTCGCCTAAATATAGTAAGTAATTTTATGCACTTTATTCATATTTTGAGTTGTTCCAGAGTTCCATTAATTTGACAATTTGGCTTCAAAATTAATTGCACGTTTAAATGGAAGTGAACCACAAAATTAAACAGTTGATTGAGTTGAAAATAGAACTACCATTTTAGTAGTTACCAGCCGGACATGTGTGGAGTAGGGTGTGAATTGTTGATGGTAAAAGTATTTTTTATTAAGAGTCTCACCGTAAAACAACTTCTTGCTCACACATTTTGTCATTTTTGAAGATATAGTATACAAGCTGGTGCGGCACCAGCGTGTATATTATATGTGGTGCCCGCGACTTCGTCTGCGCAGGATTAATCACACAATATCTTGATAAATTATAGCCTATGTGTTATTCTGATGTATAAGCTATATTATTGTAAAGTGTCATTAAAATCCATTAAGTAATTTTTAGAGTTACTCTTTCACGTAAAAACTACATCCATACTTACAAACTTTCGCGTTTATAATATTAGTAGGATTCAGAGCTAGCAGAATTTTTCATAACTATATTCAGAGCTTTAGAAAAAAACCAAAAAATCAATTTTTGGAGCATTACAAAGGATATATGCGTTTTTTACTCGTTATACAACGTGTAACATAATACCCCTATAAGGCCCAAGACCCAGAGATCAGACCAAGCACTGGCCTACTGACGTGTGCAAAGGTTGAATATATCATTTTCGAAATTCCCACACAAAAGAAAAAATAATATTGTCTCAGAAATTTGCAACAACCATGATAATGTGTACGTTGGCTTGGTACATGCGATATTTGCGTTTCATAATTGGTGGCAGTTCTGTTACCTATTTTATCTGCAGTTCACAATTAGGTCAAAAAACAGCTGTAAATAGGGCTACGTCATGTTTTGTTTGTTTAATTTTGGAGGAAAGTTTATGAGGCAATTCATGAATGAAAATTCAAACTTAGAAAATTTCAAAAGTCTTATAACAACCGCTTTTCGCCATGACCTGTAGAATACGCTGCTTCCGGGGTTATAGGGGTATTATGTAACACGTTGTATATTATAAGTATGTATTTACATCACCTATCTGGTTCCCATATTACAAGCTTTGCTTAGTTTGGGGCTAGATTGTGTTTTGTGGAAAGTCCACCGATGTTTATTTATTTATATTTATTTATCTCAATATTTATTTAGTTTTCTAATTATCTAAACATCCAAACTTTAACATGAACACATCTCCATAGATTTACTGTCCATATCCAAACGTGATAAATAATGCACAATATTTAATTGAAGCGTCGCTGTACGCAGAAACAAAATGTTTTTCGGCAATCCGTCAAAGTCACTAAAAGGGTGTTTTCTACAGGACGGAACATAGTTTTTGTGATCTGTCAAAATGGCATTGTAATGTCGTGTGTGTGAGCGTGAGTGGTAAGAAAAAGCTAATGTTCATCTTTTTTATACAACTTGCTGATCGAACAAGCAGATGGCCCAGCTGATGTTAAGGCGAAGACAACAGCTAATGTGACTCTCGCTCGCACGTTTCGACATGTTGAAAGATATAAAATCACTAAACAAATTTTCAAAAAATCGCAATCAACCATCACATTATACACAGTTTAGTAAAAAAATCATTTTGATCGATACATGTTTTCCTACTCAAAAGTTTGCTTTACTAGTTTTCGTACATAAGCAAACTTTTAAGTTGGAAAACTTGTGTCGATTAAAATGAAATTTTTACTAAACTGTGTGCAATGTGATTGCACACAAAATGGTTGATTGCGATTTTTCGAAAATGAGTTTAGTGCTTTTATATCTTTCAACATGACGAAACGTGCGAGCGAGAAGTTGTTTGATAGTTGTCAGCCCCTTAAGTGGTAACCATCGCTCATAGACATAGACATAGATATAGACAGACATTTATTTGCTAAAAAAACACACATACACATACAAAACAATAAAAGCTAAACAGAGATATATATTGCAGTACTTTGTTGGTGTTGGTGTTTGTGTGCTGCAGCAGCAAAAGGGTCTCGACTCAGCGTATGCCTCACCACTATTATAGTAGATAGGCGCTGTTATTCTGCCGAGACCTTCAGCCAATAAACCTTGTGAGAAATTTATAAGTATGGAGTGTTCTGCTATAAAATAAGTTACAATTATGTTGAAAATAAACAGTACATACATATTAATCATATAAAAAATGGTAATAAACTTACATCGTGCAGTGTTAGGCGAGTGTGTGCATGCTCATAATAAAGCATTGCCTCGTAAGACCCTCACGAATGAACGTGCTCTACGATGCAGTGCCCTGCGTCCATCAACCTGAGGCATAAAGATTTTAAGCCTCATGGGTAACCTTGTATATTATTACACTAAATACACTAAAGAATTAAGAAGGTACCATAATAAAATTTTAAAAAGAATCATACAAAAAAACGCTAGGAACCAAGCCGTAAGTTTCTTGCCCGTTCTTATAGGCTTTGGTCGCGAGGAACTGGCGATAGATTCACCTAGTATACACGGTGTAACTGGAGGGGTGGATCATCGGTGGCAGGGCGATGGGTGACCTCAATCCCTATCGATTTAACCCCCATGTATGTTCAGCGATATTCAGTCGTTCAAAAGTTATTCAGATTTTTATGAAATTTTAGCCAAACTCCGATTTTATACTTCATTCCCCAAGGGTAGCCAAACTGTTAGGTTTAAGACCGTAATATTTTTTCAGGTTGTAGCTCAATAGTAGATCTTTCATTCTACAATAACGTTTTGAGTCGTTACTTGATTAAATTCCAAATAAAAAATAATCTTTACAAAAAAAACCACAATTATAATTTTTCAACAAACTTCGAAAGCTCCCAGAGAAAAAAAAATACTACATTTTTTTTCTACAACCTACTTTAAAAATTACTAACATTCATGGAAAAGCAACCCTGAAATTTTCATTTGGCTAGTATCATGGCATCAAGTTAAAAAGTGGACTTGAAAATTGTACTAGTGCTAAATTCGATATTTTTTCTGTCTATCAAAGGTAGGGATTGTGTCAATTAAAAAAAATACATGTAAGTAATTTATTTATTTTTTATAGTAAATGCTCAAATTGAGCTCCATTATTGGCTATGCATAGCCTAAACCTTTTAATAAAATTCCTTTTGAGCCTGCGGAACGAATCTTCCTTTTCTCTGATCTTCATTTAGGCCTGGTTTAGTTTTTGCCTCAATTGTTCTATGGAGGAGTATTCGGATTTGTACACCAACTCTTTGTAATAGCCCCAGATAAAAAATCTACAGGATTTAGATCTGGGACCTTGGAGGTCAGGCTATGGGCCCCCCACGGCCAATCCATCGGCGTGGAAAAACTTCATTCAAATACTCCATTACATTTCTCGCTAAGTGGCATGGCGCTCCATCACACTGAAAATACATTTGCCGGTGTACTGCTAAGTTGACGTCCTCCAAGATTTCATACAAGTTATTTTGCAGAAAACAAGTGCTCGTTTTTTGTCCTGCTGATCTTCAGTCCGACACTCTCCAATTTCTCCTGCCATTTTCCCAGCCTGCTCTGGACCTCAAGCTCATCTTCACCAACAAGAACAATGTCGTCGCCGAACAGCATGCACCAGGGTGCTTCTTCCTGTCATAATTCCATAAACTTCCCACCTAATCAACCAACCACAGGAGTGCATGAGCGAGACAAAAAAATGATTTAGCTATTCATTTCTAATGTAAGCCGGTTGCTGCTACCTGTCAACAATAAGTAAGTACCTACTTACATTACAATGACCGTAAAGGAGTTCGTTATTGGCTTTAGGTAATTAGGGATTATTGGCACTTCCATCGTTTAAAAAAATATTTGAACATGATGCCTTACTACTAGCCAAATGAAAATTTCAGGGTTACTTTTCCATGAATGGTAGTAGTTTTTAAGGTAGGTTGTAGAAAAAAAATGTAGTATTTTTTTTTTCTCTGGGAGCTTTTGAAGTTTGTTGAAAAATTAAAATTGCGATTTCTTTTGTAAAGATTATTTTTTATTTGAAATTTAATCAAATAACGACTCAAAACGATATTGTAGGACGAAAGATCTACTATTGAGCTACAACTTAAAAAAATATTACGGTCGTAAACCTAACAGTTTGGCTACACTTGGGACAAGAAGTCTGAAATCGGAATTTGGCTAAAATTTCATAAAAACCTGAATAACTTTTGAACGACTGAATATCGCGGAACATACATGGGGGTTAAATCGATAGGCATTGAGGTCACCCATCGCTCTGCCACCGATGATCCACCCCTCCAGTTACACCGTGTAAAAGACGTTTCAAAGTGATCCTTGTGATTGTACTGAATAAAGCCCGTTTTGATTTTGATTTTTGATTCGAGGAAGAAAATTTATTGGTGCACGACATTGCAAACCGAAACCGAAACGAAAGAGGAAGTCACTCCCCACCACCGGTGTTCTACCAATTTTTTTATACATCAAAATTAATCTTAAACCGTTATTTTGATTCAAATACATTGAACGGTATTGTGCAAAGGTTTAATTCGCGTGCAAGAAAGCAATAATTATATTCAGGTCAATCGGTGTAGGTAGCTCATGTTGTAAAATCACGCTACGCATATTGTTGTGTTTTATTAATTTTAAATTGAGTAACGTATTTTTTTCGTACAAAATTTCACAAAAAGCAAACAGCATCCCATACAACAAACATGTTTTTTTTTTGCCGTTTTTATAGATAACTAGCGGCCTGTCCCAGCTTCGCATGGGTGGTCATTATATTTTTGAACATTTTAGGATAAACTTAGACCGTGGGTTCGAGCCTCTCGTCTACTTATTTCATACTTTTTCACGCCCTTCTCCTCGAGTGATTGAAATCGCACCCCGCGTGTGACCCGTGGACCCGTTAACATTTTTAATTTCGTCATATCTTTTAAATGGAATGTCCGATTTGAAAAATTTAAGAAGTAATCTATAGGTATTGGAACCGTCTTAAATATGAAATGATTTATTTGGATAAGGATTAATACCAAGGTACAAATAAAGACCCTTTTCTAGCGGCGGCATTTCATTTAATTTTTTATTATAAAAGAACACTTATTGTGACATAACTATAATAGTTAGACATATGCTGTTGCAACATTTTTGCAGATGTTGACGTGTTCTTCAAAATCGTAGAACATTATTTCGTTCTATCATTAATAGTTTTCGCAGCGCACGCGATGTAAGGTTTTTGTTTTCCACCTTGGGTTACATTATTGAAGTTTTAGTAAGGATCCCTGATTTTTTTGAAAATATAATATAGCCTATGTTACTCAGGGATAATGTAGCATTCTAATGGTGAAAGAATTTTTGAAATCGGACCAGTAGTTTTTGAGCCTATTCGTTACATACAAAAATACAAACATACAAAAATACAAATCTTTCCTCTTTATAATATTAGTGTAGATGTAGATGGTACAGAACCCTACGTGCGCGAGTCCGACTTCGGCCGGTTTTTTTAGAGTAGTATAGAGCTCTTTGTTAAAGGCTCGTGGAACTACCACCATGCCTATTTCTGCCGCTAAGCAGCGTTGCTGTGTTTCAGTTTGAAGAGTGTGGTTGCCGGTGTAATTACAGGCACATGAGGCTAACATCTGTATGCCTCAAGTTGATGGACGCAGGGCGGCATCGTAGGGCACGTTCCTATCGTGCGTGACTTACGAGGCAATGTTGTTATAGGTGATGGTTACCACTTAACATCAGACCATCTGCTTGTTCCATCATCTAGTTGTATAAAAAAAAAGTTATTTTCTAGGTGTATATTCTATTCATACTCAATACACATTTTAAATTACACAAGTTATTAGTATATGTCATCAATTAGTTTAGTGATAGTCGTTTATATTATAGTTTTTTATTAAAAAATGTAAATCCGTTATTGGCTTTTAGCTATACTCATATGTAACATTCTATTTAAATTAAGAGCTGTGGATTTTGTTAAATAAATAAAATAAAAATAAAATAAAATAGGTGTGTGTTTTTTTAGCAAACGAACGTCAGGTAATATTAATGTCTAAATAGATTCACTAAATAATCAGAAACAAACAAAACCAGGTACATAAGTGGAACTTGCTAAGTACAGTCGCGTATATTAATCTAAGTGTAACTTATCCATTCCGTCATTATCAATCATAAGTAACTGACAAAGTTGCGGTGTACTGGCGAGGGGTAAAGTGTTTTTGATATTATATTTCAGCGGCGACGGAACAAACAGCAATATAAAGCGATAGTCTAACTATAATTACATTTTAACCGACTTCTAAGAGAGGAGGTTCTCAATTCGAATGTTTTTATGTTTGTTACCACATAACTTCGTCATTCTCTTGTCGTGTCTCTAGTTTTTTTCAACAACCAGCTGATGGAACAAGCAGATGGCCCACCTGATGTTAAGTGGTAACCATCACATTGCCTCGTAAGTCACGCACGATAGGAACGTGCCCTACGATGCACTGCCCTGCGTCCATCAACTTGAGGCATACAGATGTTAAGCCTCATGTGCCTGTAATTACACCGGCAAATACACTCTGCAAAGCGAAACACAGCGTTGCTGCTTGGCGGCAGAAAAAGGCGTGGTGGTAGTACTTCCCCGGGCGAGCCCTTCACAAAAAGCTCTACTACTCTTAAAACTCTACTACTACTCTACTGCTAGTGAAACAAAAAATTCTATCCCCCACACCTAACTTGTACCTAATTTTCGACATACAACAAATATCTTTATCTAAAGTTATGTCATCCAAGTAAATAAAATTGCGTGTTTTGCTGTTGTAATGTTTTCAGTGTATCTGAAGTCGGTTTTTTTTGCAGAAAAGTTATTTAAATTAATATTCTAAGTAAAATATTGACCAACTCCTAACCAAGGATATAAAACAAGGTTTTTAAACACCATATTTGCAAAAGCCCTTATGTACGAGCTAATTTTATCATATTTAAGTTGATAAAAACATTACCATTCCTTCTTCACTTATTTCTATTTTCTGAAAAATACAAGAAAAGTGCTTTTAACAGGTTTTGTTAGAGTACTGGTGGTCTAGTGGTAGCGCCCCGCTTTCCGATCCTAAGGTTGTGGCTTCGAAACCGGTCGTGCACCAATGTGTTTTTCTGTTCATAAATGTATGTGCACAATGCCAGTACTCTCAAACGTTGAAGGAAAACATCGTGAGGAAACATACATTTTGGAACATAAAAACCCATTGATTGTACAGGTTTTGAACCAACATCCTTAGGATCGGAAGGTGGGGCCGCTACCACTAGTCCGAGTCTGATTTTGTATGGAGACTCGATGAGCGCCTCTATTGGGAGAGTGCAGAAACTCACGAGCCTCAATACAAAAACCGCCTGACGATACAGAAAACGATAAAAAAACTCAGACTTCTGGTTAACAGAGCATTCCTCGCTTATTGTGTGGCATTTTGTCAAAAACTGACTGCCAAAGGTATGTTAAGTAGTTGTATTTATGTCATAATCCGTATTTACGAGACGTAGCTGTCAAAATAACTATAATGACAATTCGGGTTTAGAAGCGCCCACGCATTATTTCACGTTATTTTAACAAGAAAATAAACATGTCTGCGTATTTGGAAGAGAATTAGGTACCTCATTTTAATTTGTTTTATTTAAATTAATCACCGAAGCAGAAGGTTATCAATATTTGTATTTTTTTTATTAATTATACAGTAGTTACTACTATTTTTTATAAAACTAGCTGATATGGCCCACCTGGTGCTAAGTGGTGGTGTGATCGTAAGTCACACGATAGGAACGTGCCCTACGATGCACTGCCCTGTGTCCATCGACTTGAGGCATACAGATGTTAAGCCTCATGTGCCTGTAATTACACCGGCAACCACGCTCTTCAAGCCGAAACACAGCGTTGCTGCTTGGCGGCAGAAAAAGGCGTGGTGGTAGTACTTCCCCGGACGAGCCACACACAAAGAGCTCTAATACTCTAAAAACTACCAATATATATAATAATTTATATATAAATAAATTCGCATGATTATGTGAAAGCACAGAATTTTTCGACTTGGTTAAGTGGCTGACCACCGTCAAAATCAAATACTTCTTTAAATGTTGAGCTTTAAGAATTTTCAAAGCCACTCTCTTATCAAATTATTATCGAATTTGATAAGAAATTTGTTTTCTAATAAAAAATAAAAAATTGCGATTCAATTTAATAAATAAATATTGGTGGACATTCCACACAGCACTATCTAGCCCCAAACTAAGCCAAAGCTTTTGATATGGGAACCAGATAGCTGATATACTACTTATATACTTTTTTTTTTTGTAAATACATACTTATAATATTATATAACACCCAGACAGAGAACAAACATCAATGTTCATCACACAAATGTTTGTTCTCGGTGGGGATCGAACCCACGGCCTACCGCACAGAAGGCAGAGCTACTACCAACTGAGCTGTGAAGGATGTCAAAATACTTTTTGAATTTGACTTTTAGCGAGCGTGAGTTCGTTTAGCGGTTATCCGCGTCTTAAAAGTCTCAAAGCGATTTGAAAAACTCAATTTACTGATACTTCACCAATAATTCAAAGCTCATTATAACTTATTACATATAATTGATTAATAATAAATACATTATCATTTATTACAACGTTCCCTGCTACTTTATTTGATTAAGATCATTTGGACGACCGTTTTTGATGGTGTTTCTTATTTATATCACTTCGTTTAAAGATGTGTTTGTGTATGATTAGATAGGAAGGAATCAGTGGGGAGTCATTATTGTTTTTTTTTTGTATTTCAAATCTTGGAACAAATTGTTGTAAAGGTTTCTTCACAATGTACATACGGTTTATCAATGACAATCGTTTGCGGCGATGGGCTTGCAACCTGTCACGTATGGAATACTGACTACTCTCTCTGTCTTGTCGTGTCACTAGTTTCTTTCGAAACAGTGTGGTGAAAGGATTTTAAGTGCGCCTCAAGAGGCTCCTTTCGAGCACTTGACACATGTTATAGAACTTTTTAGGTTCTACGACATGCCGGTTTCTTCACGATGTTTTCCTTCACCGTTTGAGAGTACTGGCATTGTGCACATAAACAGAAAAACTCATTGGTGCACGACCGGTTTCGAACACACCACCTTAGTATTGGAAATCGGGGCTGCTAACTCTCAAACGGTGAAGGAAAACATCGTGAGGAAACCGGCATGTCGTAGAACCTAAAAAGTTCTATAACATATGTCAAGTGCTCGAAAGGAGCCTCTTGAGGCGAACTTAAAATCCTTTCACCACACTGTTTCGGAAAAAAGTGACACGACAAGAGAAGAGAACACTTTTGTGCTTGTTTGTATTTTTCTAAGAGGTAATTCTATAGGTACTACCTGCTTGTATAAGAGAATGTAAGTAGAAGCTTTTCATAGCACAGAATTATGTTTACTAAAACAATCCACGATTCTCTTTTAAAACAAGTAATTAATTATTAAATAAATAAATATCGGTGGACATTCCACACAGCACTATCTAGCCCCAAACTAAGCCAAAGCTTGTTATATGGGAACCAGATAGCTGATTTAATACTCATATCACAGCTCAGTTGGTAGTAGCTCTGCCTTCTGCGCCGTAGGCCGCGGGTTCGATTCCCACCGAGAAAAAACATTTGTGTGATGAACATAGATGTTTGTTTTCTGGTGTTAAATAGTAGTAAGTAGCTTGACAGTTTAGATTTTATGAAAAAGTTAATTATATTAAAAAAGTTATAATAAAAACTTTTTTTTGTTTTATAAATTAACTTTTCCTCTATTATTAAATAGAAATTACAACAATATTATCATTACTTTATTGTCTACATTATTGGCTATCAAATGAGTCCTCTGTCGTCTTCCTAGGACCCCTACGTGGGTAGATATAGCATAATCAGTACAAGCACCCGTGCTTGGGGCAAAAGAAAACAAAATGGCTGCCATTTTATAATGGAGAGAGAAAAAAAAAAAGAAAAAAAAAAGTGATTTGTCGATAAAATTTACCGTATTTCACCCCCCCAAGTCTCCGACACCGGTAACCAGACACATTGTAGACACATTGTATTTTTAGTAGAGCTCTTTGTGTGTGGCTCGTCCGGGGAAGTACTACCACCACGCCTTTTTCTGCCGCCAAGCAGCAACGCTGTGTTTCAGTTTGAAGAGTGTGATTGCCGGTGTAATTACAGGCACATGAGGCTTAACATCTGGATGCCTCAAGCTGATGGACGCAGGGCAGTGCATCGTAGGGCACGTT
This sequence comes from Chloroclysta siterata, assembly GCA_932294275.1. Taxonomy (NCBI): domain Eukaryota; kingdom Metazoa; phylum Arthropoda; class Insecta; order Lepidoptera; family Geometridae; genus Chloroclysta; species Chloroclysta siterata. The sequence continues at coordinate 18,666,177 of OW028596.1, read as the reverse complement.
CCTATAGTGCGTGACTTACGAGGCAAAGCTTTGTGATAGGTGATGGTTACCACTATCATCAGGTGGACCATCTGCTTGTTCTATCATCTAGTTGTATAAAAAAAACAATATTATACAATGCCCAGATACAGCACAAGTCTGAGGGGATATCTACCTAGGATATCTAGGAAATATAGTCAAGCAACTATTTTTTTCTTTAAAAATAACGTGATATTAATTATTTGTTAATACAGAATTTTCTACGCGCTACAGTCGCCGAATTACCATTTTTATAAAACTCGCGTACGCACAACGCACGGTCCGCTCCCGAGAAACGCTCCATAGCGACTAAATTCCCAAAAGCCAGGCTACCGATTGACATCCCCCCCGCGCCCCTCAGAATAGTTGCGTTCACCCAATAGCCAAAACAAATGTGAACTTTCTTTTGAGACACCTTGTATATTACACCACTGTGAACTAGCCTTTACCCTAAAACACTACATAAAAATCAGAAAACGTTAGATCATACTTATAATTATCATAAATATGAGATATAATAATAAATTTACTATAAAATTCAACAGCTCTTTGAAGACAAACATTTATAAAATTATTGCCAAATTATTCATGTAGCGTTAGCAGAGAAAACAAATGGGTACGTATGAGAGCACTGGTGGTCTAGTGGTAGCGGTCCCGCCTTCCGACCCTAAGGTCGTGGGTTCGAAACCGGTCGAGCACCAATGAGTTTTTCTGTTCTAAAATTTATGTGCACAATGCCAGTACTCTCAAACGGTGACGGAAAACATCGTGAGGAAACCGGCATGTCGTAGAACCTACAAAGTTCTATAACATGTGTCAAGTGCTTGAAAGGAGCCTCTTGAGGCGCACTTAAAATCCTTTCACCACACTGTTTAGAAAGAAATTAGTGACACGACAAGAGAGAGTACGTATCTAGCGGCCAATAGTAGTGAGTTTTTAGGCCGCCCTAAGGCCTCCTTCTTGTCATAAGCCGCTGACAACCGTCAAAAATATTCTCACTCACGTATCTATTTTTTTTAAGATTTCATATTTTTTTCTATAATATCGTATATTATCTGTCTATATTGTTTTAAAAATATGTATTTACAAAAAAAGCATTGCCTCTATCATTCTTTTTTTTACCATTATTTTACTAAGACGCTGTCCTTCCGACTGTCTGTCTGTCTGTCCGTGTGTCACCAGGCTGTATCGTACTCACAACCAACAGCGCAGAAGGCAGAGCTTCTACCAACTGAGCTGTACCAATATTTTTTTGCCAACGGTATATATTTAAACTAAGTGATAGATAAATATAATAGGTACCCACAGTTATTAGTATTTTATGCGACAATAGCTTTTTGTGAGCCAATATTGTAAGCTTACTTTATTATAGGCAGACTATGCAATAATGTCCAAAGAAAAATTCTAATTTCTAAGAAGAGTTGAATAGATACAAAATAGGTATTACTTGATGCCAAGAGTAGCTAGAGCTCTTTGTGTGTGGCTCGTCCGGGGAAGTACTACCACCACGCCTTTTTCTGCCGCCAAGCAGCAACGCTGTGTTTCCGTTCGAAGAGTGTGGTTGCCGGTGTAATTACAAGCACATGGGGCTTAATACCTGTATGCCTCAAGTTGGGCGCAGGGCAGTGCATCGCAGGGCACGTTCCTATCGTGCGTGACTTACGAGGCAATGCTTTGTTATAGGTGATGGTTACCACTTAACATCAGGTTCTTCATCTGCTTGTTCCATCAGCTAGTTGTATAAAAAAAATACACTTGATAGTCATAGGTATGGGGTTCTCTCCAAATATTATATTATAGATGTACTTAAATAATATTAAATATTATACTTAGTAAGTACTAACAATAGATATAAGTTTTACTAACAAAATGATCCATCGTAGATTGTAATAAGTGAATTCCCAGCCTTCACAGCTCAATTGGTAGTAGCTCTGCCTTCTGCGCCGTAGGCCGTGGGTTCGATCTCCACCGAGAACAAACATTTGTGTGATGAACATAGATGTTTGTTCTCTGTCTGGGTGTTATATAATGTTCTAAGTATGCATTTACAAAAAAAAAGTATATATGTATTATATCAGCTATCTGGTTCCCATATTACAAACTTTGACTTAGTTTGGGGCTAGATTGTGCCGTGTGGAAAGTCCACCAATATTTATTTATTTATTTACTAATAATAATAACTACAAAGAAAAAATACTACGAAACATTATGAGAAGTCTTCAGTAAGTACCTAAAACTTGAAATTTATACTTAATAGAAGTTAGTAGGTATACAAGTACCCACACTAAACCGAAGTAGAAAGTTTTACGCAAATTCGTAAACTTAGAATACGTTCCACAATAAGCTACGCTGAGCCACGTAGATACGGGTAAAGCCGCGCGCAGAGCTAGTAAATAATATTAAGATGATAGCCTGAAGGTTGGTAACTCCTGCTTAGGAACGTTAAAGCTTGCCATTCACGGTCATGCAAGTTCAAAATTATGAATAAGTTTGATGTCTTTTCTACATGTATGTATTAAGCTATTGGAAAGGAAAATTATACATCAAACTTATAACATTTTTTTTATACAACTAGCTGATGGAACAAGCAGATGGCCCACCGGATGTTACGTGATAACCATCACCTATAACAAAGCATTGCCTCGTAAGTCACGCACGATGGCCACTGCGTCCATCAACGTGAGGCATACAGATGTTCTTGTTATTACACCGGCAACTACAATCTTCAAACCGAAACACAGCAACGCTGCTTGGCGGCAGAAAAAAGCGTATTTGATGCATATCCATTATGTTCAAAATTAAGTCCATAAAAGCCGGCCAAGTGCGAGTCGGACCCGCGCACGAAGGGTTCCGTACATCTATAAAACGGCAAAAAAATCACGTTTGTTGTATGGCCCCCTTAAATATTTTAATTTGTTGTTATAGCGGCAACAGAAATACATCATCGGTGAAAATTTCAACTGTCTAACTATCACGGTTCATGAGATACAGCCTAGTGACAGACGGACATACAGACAGACAGACAGCGTAGTCTTAGTAATAGGGTCCCGTTTTACCCTTTGGGACGGAACCCTAAAAGGACCGCATCCTGCTCCATCACCCAGCACGCAGGTCCGTGAATGGCCCCCTCGCTATCCATCGCACACCATGAATAACTAACGGCCTGTGAAAGCCCTGCCGAAGGTACTCTTACACCGCCGTTATCTTGATGAGATAGGCCTTAATCCTTGCGTCTTGTACGACAAAATGACAGCCATTAACTAACCTGCATTTTTTTTTTACCTCCTTCGTCATCATCATCATCATCAGCCTCAAGAAGTCCAAGGCTGAGCATGTACATTGGAGGAACGATTATTTATGATAATACTAGCTGGTGCCCGCGACTTCGTCTGCGCAGGATTAGTATTACGAGTAGCTTATATTAGCGTGGCGTAGTACATAATATGTAACTCTAGCGGTTTTGGCAGCGCACGCTAGAATAGCTCGCAGATGGTAGATTTTTTCCAACTTACTTGACACTTATCGTCATATTTTGGACAATTCATACTATATCTTTATAAATTGTAGCCTATGTGTTATTCTGATGTATTAGCTATATTATTGTAAAGTTTCATTAAAATCCATTCAGTAGTTTTTACGTGAAAGAGTAACAAACATCCATCCATCCATCCATACTTACAAACTTTCGCGTATATAATATTAGTAGTATAGTAGGATTTTATTTTTGGACGTACATCTGACTACCTCCCTTTGACGTCCTCATAGAATCTGGAGTTAGTGCTTGGTACTAACGGCCGGTTTCTGAAAGCCCAATGAAAACTAATCGCATGTCAAGTCACTTGCTATCTCTATCGAATTCGATGTAATAGCTGAAATGGCGAGTGACTTGACATCCGATTAGTTTTGATCGAGCTTTCCTAAAAGATCCAAAACCGCGCTAGGGGGTAGTCAGAGGTACTTTTAATAATTTCAAATATTAAAATTGGCACCATTACCCACATTGTGCAGTGGTTGGTATTCCATGACAGGTTACAAGCAAGTCACCGCTAATAGAATACAAACACACGATGTTTTCCTTCACCGTTTGAGAGTACTATGAAATATGAAATATGAAATATTGGTGGACATTCCACACAGCACTATCTAGCCTCAAACTAAGCCAAAGCTTGTGATATGGGAACCAGATAGCTGATATACTACTTGTATACTTTTTTTTTGTAAATACATACTTATAATATTATATAACACCCAGACAGAGAACAAACATCTATATTCATAACACAAATGTTTGTTCTCGGTGGGGATCGAACCCACGGCCTACGGCGCAGAAGGCAGAGCTACTACCAACTGAGCTGTGAAGGCTGTCACTGCCTTTGCACACTTACGGCCGGTTTCTGAAAGCTCGATCAAAACTAATCGGATGTCACGTCACTCGCCATTTCAGCTATTACATCGAATTAGATAGAGATAGCAAGTGACTTGACATGCCATTAGTTTTTATCGGGCTGTCAGAAACCGGCCGTTAATTTTCTTATCAAATCTTTATCTGTGGAAAAGAAAAACTTTTTTTTTGTTTACCTTTTTTATTTCACATAGATTTTTGATGATAGATTTTATTTCGTATATAGGTACGCGCAGTTAAAACCGCAGAAATACATAATTATGATTAATAACCAAAAAAACTTAGCATTCCTTAACATTATAATTATAATATTTCAAGAAATGTTATAATTTACTAAAAGGCGTGGTGTTTTGGTCTTCATCAATCAATATAGAAAGATTCGGATATGTTAAGCGAAAATAATCTTTATGTTAAAGGAATAAGGTTCAATGTTTATAGTTGAAATTATGTATAGTGACTTTAATTACTTGTAACTCAATTATAACGGGCCTTAACTTTGACTTTGGTCGTCAACATTTTTAAAGTCTAATTTATTTATACTTACCTATCTACAAAAAGATAGAGGATGTAACAAGGATCATACAAAAGAGCAGTAAGGAACCAATCCATAAGTTTGTTGGCTGTTCTTCTAGGCTTTGGTCGCGTGGAACTGGCACCTAGAGTCACCTAGCTTTAAGACGTTTCAAAGTGAACCTTGTGATTTTATGGAATAATTACCTTTTGACTTTGACTTTGACTATTTATGTACGAGCGGCACTCATCTATTTTGTTCGTTGATAGTTCTATATTCTCTTTGGCAATTGAGAAATCACCATAAGAAGATAGTTGAAATATTTTTAAGAAGTACCCACAATCAGTTGATAAATAAAAATAATATTATTAAGTAAAAAATAACAAAAGCAAATCTTAGGGAGAAATGTAAAATTGCCAAAATGTAAAGAAATATTTTTTTATCAAGAGTCGCACTGACTATAATGATCACATAAAAATAATTAAAAATAAAAACAGCGAAAAGATATTGTTTTTAACTTTTGTTTTATTATATGGTATTAGATCATACAGTAAAATTTCGAGTAACTCCCATTTATTCTATAGGACTGTTACGTCATAGAACTTTTAAAACTTTTTTATCCCTATAGTTCAATGGTAGGACTATTAAAACGATAACTAGCCCATTTATTTTATAGAACTAATAATCTAATACCTAACAATTTATAGTCGCCATGTGATGTTACACTTGTTTTTTTCTCATCCTACTATAAACGCGAAAGTTGTAAGTATGGCTGGATGGATGGATGTTTGTTACTCTTTCAAATAAAAACTACTGAATGGATTTTAATGAAACTATACAATTATATAGCTTATACATCAGAATAACACATAGGCTACAATTCATAAAGATGTTGTGTGAATTGTCCAAAATATGACGATAAGTGTCAAGTAAGTAGGAAAAACGCTAGTACTACGCCACGCTAATATAGTTACTCGAAATACTAATCCTGCGCAGACGAACTCGCGAGCACCAGCTAGTAATAAAATAAACTAACGAATAAATAAATGTTCACAATCCCTGATCATTTTGACTATTGTCTGAGCACCGTGAAATTTATTTTAAAAGTGTTTGGCCACCGATTTGATCTCGTAATTATCTAGTAAGTGCGTAATAAATTACAACGAAAATAGAAAAAAAAACAATGGACTGAAAGAAAGTGTTGCCGCCTGCTTCAACGAGCATAAAATTTAAAAAAGAATAAACTTTATTTAAGAGTAGTAGAGCTCTTTGTGAAGCTCGTCCGGGGAAGTACTACCACCACGCCTTTTTCTGCCGCCAAGCAGCAACGCTGTGTTTCGATTTGAAGAGTGTGGTTGCCGGTGTAATTACAGGCACATGAGGCTTAATACTTGTAAGCCTCAAGTTGGGCGCAGGGCAGTGCATCGTAGGGTACGTTCCTATCGTGCGTGACTTACGAGGCAATGCTTTGTTATAGGTGATGGTTACCACTTTTGGCATCAGGTGGGCCATCTGCTTGTTCCATCATCTAGTTGTATAAAAAAACCTTTTTTTATTATTTAAACCACAATGAATACAAATATGTACCTATTAACAAATATGTACAAATCACATCTGAAAAAGTTGAGCTATCTACAGACCGTTACGAACGATATTGAGTTTTTTTTAATAATTGCTGATGGAACAAGCAAATGGCCCAACTGATGTTAAATGGTAACCATCACCTATTACAAAGAATTCCCTCTCAAGTCATGTACCTACAACAGGAACGTGCCCTACGATGCACTGCCCTGCGTCCATCAAATCAACTTGAGGCATAACTAGCATAACTGATCCAAATCAGTGCCAATCCTACTAATATTATAAACGCGAAAGTTTGTAAGTATGGATGGATGGATGTTTGTTACTCTTTCTCGTAAAAACTACTGAATGGTAAAATCCATTAAACTTTACAATAATATAGCATAAACATGAGAATAACACATAGGCTACAATTTATAAAGAAATTATGTGGCTGGCCAGACGAAGTCGCCGGCACCAGCTTGTCGGAATATAAAATAATGATTGTACTTATTCAGCAATTGCATTATATTATATAAGTACCCCGTACACCTATGTTTGTCTATAGTCAAATGTTTCAGTAGGTGCCTAGTGCCTACATTAAATACTTACCAAGTTATTATGATTCACAGGAGTAAAGGCGGGACTAACTGTAATGCAAAATTGCAAAACCTATCCACAGCTCCAAAACAAATTTTCAATATCGCGTAAATCACCATAAAAACTCCTTGAAATGAAACGCCCAATGATTTTTAAATTTAGAACGTTATCATCGTTTGGGACAACGACTATTGCGTTGCTGCGAAGTTTGAAAAAAGAACTTGAATAGAGACTGGCAGTGTACGGCTAATAGAAAAGTATGTTCGCATTCGGAATTCAAAAACACGTATGGTCCATTTTCTTAGAGTAATGATCAACAGCTATAGATCTAATAGCTATAGAATTACAATTTATAAATATTTATATGTGTGTTCTGGTCCATTATTGATTTTTAAATCGTCAATTTAATGTTATACACCTTTTTGAGTCAAGAGAGTCCTATATCGTGTCTGGATAAAAACAATTATCTCTTTAGCTGGACAGAATATGCTATTGCAAACCTAATGTCTATCTAAGTAAGTTGATGGACGCAGGGCAGTCCATCGTAGGGCACGTTCCTATTGTGCGTGACTTACGAGGCAATGCTTTGTTACCACTTAACCATCACCATCCCAAACAAATGTTTTGTTACATCAGATGGTTGTATATGCAAAAAAATAGTTTTAACTTTCTGAAGGTGGGAATGCAAACAGATAGTGGTTCTTGTGAATTACCCCTGTTAATTCTACCTACTATTTTTCTATAAAAAAATCAAAGTATCGTAAAATAATAATTTATTTTATGCTTCTCTGAAAACAGCGGAAACGGTCAAACGTCCGTATGTTCATACCTACCGTTTTATTTTTTAGTTTCACGTGTAGTTGCATACTACATAGCTTGCTATCACTACTCATATGTTTCCCATTTTGTTCGTTTATTGAGTGTCGGGAAGCGGGTTAGGGCTGTCAGGCATGCGCGAACAAAAGACCATAAAAGTTATTATTTTTCATATTCTGGGAATCCGCACTGCAAAATATGTTCAACAGAACATAAAACGATACGGAAATTCCCGATGGCTTTATGCCGTAGACGTTTACTGGGTCTGTTGAATAGATTCACAAAATGTAATATTTTAAAGAACCTCCTTTTTTACAGAATCTGCAGCCAGAGGCGTAGCTAGGTTACCGAAGGCCCTGGTGCAAAACTAAGGCGGCCCAAACTGATTAACTGTTTAGGGTTTTATCAAATCAAAAGATTTATTTAAATTCCTCCTTACAAGAGTCGAACAGAAGTCGAAACTTGGATATTTCCCTGTATTCATTCAATGAGTTGCCATGACTCGTGTTGCAACCTATTTTATTTACATTCCGAAGATGTGAACATTTTAGCTAGTTCAATACTTGCTGGTCAGGGTCCGAGGGTCCATAACCTAGCTAGACGTAGCTAAGGGGCTAGACTCTAGCCCCTCGGTAGCTACGCCACTGTCTACAGCGCTGAATATTGTCACATCATACAATGTTTTGGTTTCATGTCTAGGTGTTCTCTTCTCTTGTCGTGTCACTAGTCTTACGAAACAGTTTGTTAAAAGAATTTTAAGTGCGCCTCAAGAGGCTCCTTTCAAGCACTTGACACATGTTATAGAACTCTTTAGGTTCTACGACATGCCCGTTTTCTCACGATGTTTTCCTTCACCGTTTGAGAGTACTGGCATTGTGCACATAAATTATTGAACAGAAAAACTCATTGGTGCACGACCGGTGTCGAACCCACGATCTTAGGATCCAAAGGCGGGCCGGTACCACTAGACCACCAGTGCTCTCTAGGTGTTGTAAGGTACTTAGTTACTTGTAACATTAGTGTACCCACGGCACAAGAGCTTGAACGAGGAAAACGTGGGTTCATTTATATGTTCACATATAATAAATGTACAGAAGAGGACGAAAATTGCAGAAGGCTCTCATGGAAAGAAGATTATCTGGGGCAAGGTCAACCACTGGAACTTCAATATTGTATTATAATACATTGTAACAAGGATCATACAAAAGAACGGTAGGAACCAAGCCGTAAGTTTGTTGAGCGATTCAGCGCGGCAATGCAACCAGTGTCTTGGGGACGCTTCCGATTGGTACTGATTTGGATCAGTTGCTATCTCTAGATCGTTTGCAATCGTCTGCAGATAGCTCAACTGTTTCATATGTATTTTGTGAATTCATTGTATTCATTGTAATTTTCTGTGTAAATAAATGTTTTAATGTAATTTAATTTTCTCTTAACTGTTTGTACCTAAACCTGATATGTATCTCCTTCCGTCTACTGTATTTATCATACATATAAAAAAAAACAAAGTACATTTTTTGTTCTGGCATTAGATTACCCATCTGTAGGAACTGACATTAGATTCTTCTAGTTTATAAAACGTTTCAAAGTGATCCTTATGGTTGAACTGAATAAAGACGATTTATTTTTTATTAATTCTGAACTAGTGACAACCCTAGATTGCTTACGTTCCACGTCATAGGTCCGCTTTGGCGCAAAACGATGCACATGGCAAAAATATTTTGTCTACCTTCAATAGGCACGGTATCGGTGCATTCATTCGAAGGCTGCCTTTAATACTTTTTGTTGGCAATTATATCGGGAAAACGGCTTATTCGAATTATACACACCATTTTATGTTTTTTTAGAGACCGATACTTAACTTAGTAAATGGTTGGTTGGATGAAACAACAGAAGCCTACTAATTTTTATAGAGCACTGGTGGTCTAGTGGTAGCGGCCTTCCGATCCTATCGTCGTGGTGGTCGTGGGTTCGAAACGGGTCGGGCACCAATGAGTTTTTCTGTTCAAAAATGTATGTGCACAATGCCAGTAGGTACTCTCAAACGGTGAAGGAAACCGGCATGTCGTAGAACCTAAAAAGTTCTATACTTAACATGTGTCAAGTGCTCGAAAGGAGCCTCTTGAGGCGCACTTAAAATCCTTTCACCACACTGTTTCGAAAGAAACTAGTGAAACGACAAGAGAGAGATTTAGATCTAGTTTTCCAGATGTTTAAAAGTGATCCTTGTGGTTTTAAAACAGAATTATCTTTACCTTTGACTATGAAATCGTATTTGTTATGGAGGAGAAGTCAAGTCAACATCATCATCTTCCTGCCCTTATCCCACGCTGCATGGGGTCGGCACAACAGGTTTTCTTCTTCCACTCTCCTCTATCATTCGTTATCTCAGTGCTCACTCCTTTCTTACTCATGTCATCTTTCACACAATCCATCCATCTTTTCTTTGGTCTGCCTCTCCTTCTAAAACCATCCACCATCCAACTCAAGTCAACATTGACGTCAAAAACACTGCTGAATGGAAAAGACCCGTGACTCCGTGAGAAAGTCTAAAAATAATCGAAATTCATCATAACGCGAAAAAAGATACCTACGCACTTAAGAGTTCAAAATACCTCAACCTACACATCTGTCAGAAACCTCATAACAACATCTAAAGATCTCCATTCAAACCGAACGCTAACAAAAAAATAAAAGCACGCCTACTTTTTTTAACAATTAATCAAAGCGATCAGAAAAAAAACGTTCTTTTGCCTCTTGTAATACTTTAAAAACTTCGCATCGATGCATTGACGTAGCTCCTTTCAGCGGCTGTCAAAGTGACAGCTGATTTATGATTTTCCATTGTGGCAGCATTGCGTTCGTTATGGCGCGAAACTCATTTATACCGCTAATGACATTTCGAGATGTTTAAAATGGCGGATAAGAGCCCGGCAAAAAGAGTAACTTTTAGTTTTTGAGATTATCTTTGTTGAAGATTAATTTGTGGCTTGTACCTTTGACTGCGCATGTAATAATTTTTATTTTAGCTAATTATCTGACTGTTGGCAATACAATTTGTTTTTGATTCTTTTGATTAACAACAAATGATGTTGCATTTGACTATTGTAATGTTACTTATGAAGACTGATTGTTTCTTTTTAAAAAATGATTCTGTTCATTTTTTACTTACATACTTAATACCTACTCTGTCAACAAAATGATAAGTTGGTATTCCACCTAACTTTTTTTTTCGTTTTAAGCCCCCTAAAGATTCTAGGGTTTATTTAATTAGTTTATCTTTATTTTTTTGTTGTCGCGTTGAATCTGTGTACCCAATGGTAAAGGCCTCCACCAACCCCTTCCACTCCTCTCTAATTTGTGTATTTCTTGTCCAGGTCTTCCCCATTGATTGGACAAACTCGTCATCACATGTCCGGGTCGGCCTGCCTTGATTCCTCTCTAACGAACATAGCTTTTAAAATGTTTATATTCCTGTATTTTGATAACAATTTATTACCAAATTGATCATTGTGATTTTAAGGAATAAATACCTTTTGACTTTGACTTTGACTTACCAACCCTAGAATGCTTAATAATACCACAGATAAGAGAATACTAGTAAAGTATTTGTTGGTAATCCATTAGGTAAGTACTACTTTTTTATATTCAAAGAGCTTTTTTGTCAAGAGATTCTTTTCAAACTCCAATATCCAGTTGAAAACTATAAATCATGCATTGATAAAACTGCAAAATGCTCCCATACATCATTTTAGCAAAAATAAAGGATGTTTTATCAAAAACAATACGTTATTTATGTCAAAGTTGTTTGATAATGCTAAAGGACTAAGTGGCACTTGTGTTTCGATAAGAGCTGCCAGTGTTATAATCTGTAAAACCTCTTGAAAGAGACAACCCTATTATATTTTGACAAGTTTTTGAAAATGGAAAAAATACAACCACTCTCAATTACAAACTGAAAGCAGACGCGCTATTAAAAAAAAACAGAAGACGATTTACGGCCAAAAAGCTAATTCATAACCTAAACATATTTTATTCCAAGAACTGTTGAGCCTTTCAAGTATTTTCACATTAAATCAGACTTAACTTGAGTCATACCCATATCATAACATAACAGTATAACTGACTCAACCATAAGGTCATAAAAGCATGCATTTACCCACGGTCCTTCTGAAAAAAAACTGACCTTTGCCACAAAAACCCGACAATAAAAAAGTCAATTGTCATAAACCCGACGCCTGGCCACATTTCATCAAATAAAAAAAGTTAACTTGATAAAGGCGCGAAAGTGTATCCTTTCAAATTTCGAACATAGAACTGTGAAGTGTCAGAACGTAGAGATTTCAACGTGTATTTTGGAGACAATAAAAAACTACTAATAAAACTAGGGTGCTATTTTTATAGCAATAAAAATATCGTAAAATTCACAGTAGGTTTTTGTCTGGTAACTGGTTAAGCCGGGTGACGTCACATTGAATATCACTTAGGTTTTTGTTTCATTGTAAAATGACTTTTATTTACTATCTTTTAAATTCCAATTCGCCTTTTTGTTAAACACTTTTTTGCTAGCTATCCGAAGTTATAGGTATAGCTAGCTTGTCATCCTCATCATCATCAGCCTGTAGAAGTCCACTGCTGGACATAGGCCTCTCCTATAAATTTCCAGGTAGAACGATTCTGAGCCCTCTCCATCCACCGACTTTCCGCGATCCTCAAGTTGTCGTCCATCGGGTAGGAGCGCGTGTGATGCTTCATCTTCCAGTTCGTGGTAAGCAGTCGCCATTCGAGGTAAATCTACGTTCAGCTCCATCACCATACATCCCGTTTACACTCAGCTCATGTCCGTGGACATGTGCAGAGACATGAGCAGGGACTTGGGCAATGCGAGAATGTAAACAGGCCACTTCCATGTCCACTCGCGTTGCCGCTCGCGTTGCCCGTGTTGTGAACACACATTGCCGGCAGACATATGGACGGCAACATTTCCGTCCACGCAAATGGCAGCGCGAATGTCTAAATGTAAACGCAATATAGGGATGGGTGACCGATAATGGTTTTTCTATTTTGTTCTTGTAAAACTGTAGGTACCATACCATAGCTATAAAATCTTTTTGTGCTAAAAGTATTTAAGTATATTACTAAAAATACTTATTTCTGATTTCTCAGTAGGTACGAGCACCGGTGGCCTAGTGGTAGCGGCCCCGCCTTTCGATACTAAGGACGTGGGTTCGAAACGGGTTGTGCACTAATGGGTGCACGACCGGTTTCGAATCCACGACTCGTGACACAGCACACGACAGAAAAACACATTCGTTTTTCGGTTCAAAAATGTATGTGCCAATGCCAATACTCTCAAACGGTGAAGGAAAACATCGTGAGGAAACCGGCATGTCGTAGAACCTAAAAAGTTCTTCATGTGTCAATTGCTCAAAAGAGCCTCTTGAGTCGCAATTAAAATCCTTTCACCACACAGTTTCGAAAGAAACTAGTGACACGACAAGAGAGAGAGAGAGAGTAGGTACTCTTTATAGTTATTACAACCGCTAAAATAAAATAATGTAATTCTTCTAAAATATCGCTTGCCCCACAGATTACCAAAAAGGTTTTTTACGTGCCGTTAAAGTGAAAAAATACATTGCGACTGGGTAGATAGGAGATAGGTATAATACATCTTAATCTATGATAGTACTGTGGTTTTTTACGGCTTTTTTTATTGTTAAAAACCGTGAATGGACTAGCTTTATCTTTAGAAGTAGTTTTAAGAGTAGTAGAGCTCTTTGTGTGTCGCTCGTCCGGGGAAGTACTACCACCACGCCTATCTATGTTCATCACACAAATGTTTGTTCTCAGTGGGAATCGAATCCACGGCCTATGGCGCAGAAGGCAGAGCTACTACTAACTGAGCTGTATTGTATTGTGTATTGGGATTATAGATTGCACTCGCTTCGCTCGCTCCATCAACGCTCATGTTACAATGTTGTAGGTATAATAACAAAATGGCCGCGAGGCAAAGATACCATTGTTTTACCAGACAAAGAACTTTTATATTAGTATCGTATGTAGTTTTAGTACGTACTTATTATTTAGTATTTTGTAGTGTGATGTTTGGTTTATGATAAACCAACAATATTTACACAAAATATTCTACATTCATTTTATAAATGAGAAATTCATTCACTCATAGAGAATTCAGTGAAAAAAAATTGGTGCCGCCAAGGAGCGTTGCTGTGTTTCGGTTTGAAGAGTGTAGTTGCCGGTGTAGTTACAGGCACATGAGGCTTAACAACTGTATGCCTCAAGTTGATGGACGCAGGGCAGTGCATCGTAGGGCACGTTCCTATGGTGCGTGACTTACGATGCAATGCTTTGTTATAGGTGATTATATCTGCTTGTTCAACCAACAAGTTGGATAAAAAAATGTTCTCGTTGGGGATCGAACCCACGGCGCAGAAGATCGCTACATCAAGACCACCGGTGCACTTTGCACCTTCAAGAAATTAAAGTAGCTTCTGACTGTTATACAGAAAAAGGCGTGGTGGTAGTACTTCCCCGGACGAGCCCTTCATAAAGAGCTCTACTACTCTTAAAGTTTAAAATGTTTTACTATATAAGTTATTTGCCACAGGAACAAAACTTTCCTAAGTTATGACCAAGGGTAGTCAGTGTCACGTCCATCCCAAAGGAGTAAAAAACAAGATATTTCGGTCAAACTCTCTATTGCATTCACATGATTTAAATAAGCGCCATCTATCTGTAGCTATCCACTTGAAATCTACATGTTTCTATTCTTCCAGTTTCTACTTCTCCGGACAATCTTTAGGTTTTTTATACAATGGAGGTGGTGGTAGCTCATCAGGGCAGGGTAACCTCTCCCTCAAAGAAAATACCTTGCTACAGTAGAAATTGTAAGCTCGTACAACTGTTTTGCCCGTGTGGTACGTAAAAGACCGAAATGCCACATCAGTTTCTTTCGGGAAGCATAGGGATCCAGCAGCAAGAAGACCCAAGCCAGTACAGAAGATTCTAGAAGGAACACCTTTGGATGAGCCTACGTAGTACCCGGCTAAGCCACCGATAGCTACCACAGTTTGGCGTAACACCAGGTTCTCAGGATCCCTCATGTAGGTCTTCACGTTGTTCTTCTTTCTGCTCAGCGCGCAGCATATGTCTTTCTTCATGCCTTTTAGTTCACATTTCATTTCGCAGCAGCTTTCTTGGAAGGATTTTCGTATTGAGCTGAAGAAGAAAGTTAGAGCTATGACTTTTTCTGTGCACAATGCCAGTACTCTCAAACGGTGAATGTCAAGTCAAAGTCAAATTCAAAAGGTAAATTGGTAAGGTAAAAATAAAGGTAAGGATCACTTTGAAACGTCTTAAAGCTAGGTGACTCTAGGTGCCAGTTCCACGCGACCAAAGCCTAGAAGAACAGGCAACGAACTTACGGCTTGGTTCCTACTGTTCCGTTTCGTTACAATCACTACATAGTCGCATAGACAAAACAAAGTCGCTTTCTCTGTCCCTATATCCCTATCTCTAATACTATAAGACTCAAAGTCCTGACTGACTGACTGACTGACTGACTGACTGACATATAGACAACGCACGGCCTAAACCGCTGGTCCTAGAGACTTGAAATTTGAGGAGTACATAGGTCTTATGGCGTAGAGGTGTACTAAGAACGGATTTTTGGAATTTCAACCCCTAAGGGTGTAAAAAGGGATGAAAACGTTTGTATGTAAAATCGTATTCCTTGAACCTACAAACTTGAAACTTGGAGTACATATACTTCAAGGCAAAAAAATAAGAAAGGCATTTTTAGTTTTTTTAAACTACCCTTAATAAGTGTGCAAAGGGATGTAAAAGTTTGTATGGGAGTTTTTTGACCGCTGGTCCTAGAGACTTGAAATTTGAGGAGTACATAGGTCTTATGGCGTAGAGGTGTACTAAGAACGGATTTTTGGAATTTCAACCCCTAAGGGTGTAAAAAGGGATGAAAACGTTTGTATGTAAAATCGTATTCCTTGAACCTACAAACTTGAAACTTGGAGTACATATACTTCAAGGCAAAAAAATAAGAAAGGCATTTTTAGTTTTTTAAAACTACCCTTAATAAGTGTGCAAATGGATGTAAAAGTTTGTATGGGAGTTTTTTGACCACTGGTTCTAGAGACTTGAAATTTGAAGAGTACATATGTCTTATGGCGTAGAGGTGTACTAAGAAGGCATTTTTGGAAATTCAACCTCTAAGGGTGTAAAAAGGGTTGAAAACATTGGTATGAAAAATTGTATTCCTTGAATGTACAAACTTGAAACTTGAAGTAGATGTACTCCAAGGCTAAAAATTAGGAAAGGCATTTTTAGTTTTTTTTTAAACTACCCTTAATAAGTGTGCAAAGGGATGTAAAATTTTGTATGGGTGTTTTTTGACCGCTGGTCCTAGAGACTGGAAATTTGAAGAGTACATAGGTCTTTTGGCGTAGAGGTGTACTAAGAAGGAATTTTTGGAAATTCAATACCTAAGGGTGTAAAAAGGGTTGAATAAATTGGTATTAAAAATTGTATTCCTTGAACCTACAAACTTGAAACTTGGATTACATGTAGGTACTCCAAGGCAAAAAAATAGGATAGGCATTTTTAGTTTTTTAAACTACCCTTAATAAGTGTGCAAAGGGATGTCAAAGTTTGTATGGGAGTTTTGTAACGCGTGGTGCGATTGACTCAAAACTTAGGGTAAATATACTAAGAAATAAATAATTAAGAATGACACTTTTAATTTTTGATAGTTACCCCTGCAAAGGGTGCAAATGACTGTAAAAGTTAGTGTGGAAGATTATTAACGCATAGTGCGATTGATTTCAAACATGAAGTAAATATACTCCATAATAAATAATTGAAAATCACGTTTTCAATATTTTAAAACTACCCCTGCAAAGGGTGCAAAAGACTGCCAAAGTTTCGAGGTTTGTGTGGGAGATTTTTAACGCGTAGTGTAATTAACTTCAAACTAACAGAAAATGTGTTCTGTGGATAAATAGACAGTTTGATTTTAGAAAACAACCCCTAAAAACGTTACCCTCCTTCGTTGCGCTCGAGTAAAAAGGATACAACGAGGCGTCGATGTTTGTAAGGGACATTCTAAAAACGGGTATCTTGAGTTGGTACGAAGAGATCTGAGGGTATCTACCGTGCCTGGGGATCAAAGTCGTGAAGCTGTTTCGTTTCGTTTGTTTTTGGGGTAGAAACTAGGAACAAATAAGTTTGTACATATTTTCTGTGCAAGGTTGTCTTTGTTGTATTTGTCATGTTTGTGCTAAGCTCAGTACCTGTACCTACCTACCTAATATAGGTAATGTACGCCTATAGGTATGTCTTATACCTACGTAGGTATTTAAAATCCTACCCTAATAATATACAAATCAATGCGAAAGTTACGATGTTTGGATGTTTGTGGCTCAATCACGGCTCACCACTTCAACGCGTGCGAAGCCGCGGGAAGCCACTAGTGTATGATAAAATCTTTAAAACTACGCAAGGGATTTTGATGCGGTTTTTTTTTATAGAAAGAGTGATTCAAGAAGAAGGCTTATATGCATAATACAAGCATAATCTCTTAGGGATAACCCACAATAACCGTGCGAAGCCCGGGCGGGTCGCTAGTAGAATATAATACAATATTGAAGCTCCAGTGTGGTGCCAATCGAATGTAAACATCGTGAGGAAACCGGCATGTCGTAGAACCTAAAATGTTCTAAAACATGTGTCAAGTGCTCGAAAGGAGCCTCTCTTTCTTGTCGTGTCACTAGTTTCTTACGAAACAGTGTGGTGAAAGGATTCTAAGTGCGCCTTTTAAGGAGCCTTTTAGGTTCTACTACATGCCGGTTTCCTCACGATGCTTACTTTCACCGTTTGAGAGTACTGGCATTGTGCACATACATTTTTAACAGAAAAACTTATTGGTGCACGACCGGTTTTCAACCCAAGGATAGGAAAACAGGGCCGCTACCACTATACCACCAGTGCTCACCAGTGTGTTTCGGTTTGAAGGGTGTGGTTTCGTCTCGGGCGTGGTTGCCAGTGAAATTACAGGCACATGAGGCTTAACATCTGTATGCTTCAAGTTGATGGACGCAGGGCAGTGTATCGCACGTTCCTTTTGTGCCTCTCTTTTGTTTATTATTTGATAGCTAGACGTTTGACTGCCATCCCACCTGATGGAAAGTGAAGATGCAGTCTAAGGTGGAGCATGCTTAGCTATAATCTACAATTTTTTTATAATTGTGGGCTTCTAGCCCCAAACTAAGCAAAGCTTGTAATATAGGAACCAGATAGCTGCTATATTACTTATATACTTTTTTTTTAAATACATAATTATGATAAATACTAACACCCAGTCACAGAATAAACATCTATGTTCATCACACAAATGTTTGTCCTCGGTGTGGATCGAACCCACGGCCTACGGCGCAGAAGGCAGAGCTACTACCAACTGAACTGTGAGAGCTGTCAAACTTGCTCACTCTTGTTTTGAATATTCCTAAGTTATATCGTTCCGGAAATACCGGCGACGGTAAAGAGTTCTTGCGGGACAAGGCTGTGTATTTAGTTACCACTTAACATCAGGTGGGCCTTCTGCTTGTTTCATCAGCAAGTATAAAAAATAAATAAAAATGTTATCTTATCTTACCTAACGTAGGGAAATAACATTTCCTGCATCAATTTGACATTCGCTTTCGGGCACTTATCTTTATCTGCGATAATACCCAAGCAACATGATCACGTGAAAAATGACGACAAACTGACGTCATCTTTGAAACAATGACGTCCTTCGCTATAGATGACGTGATAAAATGACGTGATTCGGAGCTATATGTCGTCGTTTGCTTTATATGACGTAATAAAATGACGTGTTTCTGAGCTATATGTCGTCGTTTGCTTTATATGACGTGATAAAATGACGTGATTCGGAGCTATATGTCGTCATTTGCTTTATAAGACGTCATCAAATAACGTGATTCGGAGCTATACATCGTCGTTCATTTTTTAAGACGTCATCAAATGACGTGATCCTACACTCTGTGTCGTCATTTGCCTTTAATAACGTAATCAAATGACGTGACCCTGCGCTGGATATCGTCTTTCACCATACATAACGTCACCAAATGACGTGACCCTGCGCTGTGTATCGTCATTCGCCTTAAATAACGTCATCAAATGACGTGACCCTGCGCTGGATATCGTTTTACGCCTTATATATCGTCACCAAATGACGTGACCTTGCGCTGTGTATCGTCATTCGCCATAATGTACTGTATGTTTCACATTTATTATATTATAGTATAATATACTGTACTGTACTATACTGTAAATACTTTACTGTACTATACCGTACTATACTGTACTGTACTGTACTATACTGTACTATACTGTACTATACTGTACTATACTGTACTATACTGTACTATACTGTACTATACTGTACTATACTGTACTATACTGTACTATACTGTACTATACTGTACTATACTGTACTATACTGTACTATACTGTACTATACTGTACTATACTGTACTATACTGAACTATACTGTACTATACTGTACTATACTGTACTATACTGTACTATACTGTACTATACTGTACTATACTGTACTATACTGTACTATACTGTACTATACTGTACTATACTGTACTATACTGTACTATACTGTACTATACTGTACTATACTGTACTATACTGTACTATCCGTACCGTACCGTACCGTACCGTACCGTACCGTACCGTACCGTACCGTACCGTACCGTACCGTACCGTACCGTACCGTACCGTGCCGTACCGAACCGTACCGAACCGTACCGTACTGTACCGTACTGTTATAGTATTGTACAGTATTGGACAGTACAGTACAGTACTATACTTTGCTATATTATACCATAATAAATGAGAAAGGTGATGTGAATGTTTGTTACCACGTATCTCCGTAACTTATTTTATTTAGATGAAATTTGGTATGAAGATAGTTTAGGTTCTAGAATAATACATAGGTTGATCTATATTTAAAATGAATCTCTGAGGGGGTTTAAGTTTACAGGAATATTATTATTCCTTGTTCGATTCACGCAAAACCCGGTATAAATAAATTGCAAAGTAAATAATTTATCACGGGGGTGTGCAATTCTGCTTTTTTTCTAGCCGTGCATGCTGTTTGGAAAGCAAAGCCAAACTATTTACTACCTACTGAAGGAATACAACGAAAGACCAGGCGGTATAAATAATTATATCTATAGCCTGCTGAAAAAAAAAAAAGTACGGTTTATTGTTTGACATTTTTTATGGCGGGCATCGGGCATCACAACAGTAATTAATACATAATTTTGTGAAAAGTTTTCATTAAATTCCTAGGGGTTAGTAGGTATGTACGTGGTTGCTGAAGAAGAAACGAAGAATGAGGAGATTGCTGTAAACGTGGTCATAGTCTCATCGGTATGGCTTACGCCAAGAAAGTTAGAGAGTTTCTGGCCCAATTCAAAGTTTTCTGCTCTATTTATCAAACTTTTAGTAAAACAAACATCCAGCAGAAGATGGTCTATCATACAATTGAGGCGGAATTTTTACGATGACTAGTAAGTATGATCGAATTATTACTACCTAGGTACATAATTATTGTTCACCAGTTTCTGGCATCTAAAATATTTTAGGTTAGTCAGTAAATATTTGTTGGGCTAAGTTTATCTTTGTAAAATGGAATATCTTCACAACAATGATTCCAGTATTTTGTCCGTAGACTTTGTTAGTGTACAAAATGCATGTGACAGGCCTTGACTAACAGTTTTTAACTACAGTATGCCTGCATGTCCTTTCGTTTAATTATAATGATATAAGTACTTTAAAAATAAACATTACTATTTTACTTTTTTTTTTGAAGGTTCAGTCCAACCATTTCTGTCTACTGATGGTGATACAACAAGTATCCTACGCATAGAGGTAAAGTATTATCTACCTATTTTTTTTTAATTATGTTTATATTGGCTTAGTTACAATCTGATAGAGGTGTTTACTAATAACATTATAATTTTGTTTTTAGTGCCATAACAACCGTTCATGCCTACTGAAGAACTAGTTAGTTAATACTACACCTACACAATAAAATTGAGAGGTAAGTCTTTGTCTTCATATGACTTTTTTATCACATTGCCTGCCCAAAACATAGAAGATCTGAGAGAATAAAAGAGTTAAAATATGCACAAACCTATGGCTAATGATATGGCAGCTTCCATACAAAAATGTTCGAATTCTTTTGTAGTGTGTGGGTTCGAGACAATATTATTATGTGACTGCTGGGTTTTATTTAGTTAAAAGAAAATTATTATGTGTTTTAGGGTCATCACAATCATCGTTGTATACTGAAGAATTAAGAGTTCCAACAACGCATCATACCAAATTAAAGGGTGCTATGCCTGCAGATGGCTTTTCTGCAACTACACAGCATTGGAAGTTTGAGTGGTAGAATGTACTTAATATAATTACTTAATTGGTTTAATTATAAGTATTTTAAGGTGTGGAAATGTAGTGAATTATCCATGAATTTTGTTGTGAGCATTTTTTGTGTAATTTTACCCTATTAAAACTTATTGTCCTACTAACCTACCTATTGTGTTTGTTTTTTAGATGAGTCCAAACTCAGGACGTAATATAATGTTGTTTGAGAAGACGAATACGGCCGGCAACATACGTCAGGTTTCGCATCGGGTTCCTCGATCAGGTTACCGAATACGGGAACCCGACGGGAAACCCGATGCAAAAACCTGACGTATCTTGCCACTCTACGACGACATTAAGACGTTACAGGTGACGTCAAAATTGACGTAATTTAAGACGTGATTGTCACGATGAATACGACGACATTTTAGACGTTACAGTTCACGTCAAAATCACGTTAGTTAATCACCACAAATTTGACGCCATTTATGACGTGATTGTCACGACGTATACGACGACATTTTAAACGTCATCGTTGACGTCAAAATCACGTAAGCTAATCACGTCATTAATGACGCACTAATTTGTGACATCGTCACGTCAAAACTGACGTCTTAAATGACGTGATGCGACGTCTTTCGATGCCGTAAAATTCACGTCATTATTCACGTGACCATGTTGCTTGGGTATCTTTGTACTCGTAATGTGGGCTACTGTATAGTGGTAGATCTTTGTATCTAAAAAAAATAAAAATATGTAAAACTGAAAAAAAACTGAAGGTTCATGTCTTTGGTCCCCAGGCACGGTAGATATCCCCTCAAATCTCTTAATGTCATGAACGAACACCAGATTCCTTAAGGAAGTCTAAAGGGGTAGTCAAAGGTACGTCCAAACATTACATGTGCCACATACCCACATTTTGCAGTAGTTAGTATCCCATACGTGACAGGTCGCAAGCCCATCGCCGCTGTTAGAGTACTAACTGGTTTCCTCACGATGTTTTCCTTCACCGTTTAAGAGCACTGGCATTGCGCACAAAGTTTTTCAATTAAAAAAATATATTGGAAAGAGACACAATTGGAGAAAATATCATCAGAACCGTGACAAGAGCTAAGCACCTTTATTTAAGAAGAAGACTTAACTACCTCTTCAAAGAATATAGTTAGTACTTGATACTGAGAGATCTGAGGGGATATCTACCATGCCTAGCGATCAAAGACGTGCTGCTGTTTTTTATTTCATAAAGTTTTAAAGCTACCTCATGAGGGGTGGTTTCTCCGGGGGTGGGGGTGGCTTAGCTGCTTCAACAACTGGTATAATAGACCATTTTGACCCGACCAGACCAGTTCTCATCGCCTCAATCCACAATCTGCCAATGACGTAGAAATCTCCATAACATAATCTGGAAAATGACTTTCGCATCTGTTCTTCGCTAGCAAAGACCTCATTTTCACGGTGATTTTGGAATTCTCGGAGTAACTGGTTATCGGGCATTTTGAGTAATTTTGTGGTGTTTACGAAAATTTTTGAGATGACACGATAAGCGAGTGACACTCGTAGGAGGTTGGGCAAAGAGGTATTTTTCGAAAGAGGTCTCTACGCTCCGTTTATGGCACCTGTCCATTCGACAGACAATCTTGCCAGTGTCAAGTGATATAGTTTAAATACTTTTAGTCAAGTCTGACTTTGGTTTTCAAGAAAATGGTGGCGGTTTCTTCAAAACTTTTGCAACATTTTCGTTCGATTCAGGATTACATAACACACATTACACTAGAAAATCAATTAAAATGGTAAAGCTATGTTGCTTCCCAAAATTACAGAAAACGAACTCTCCTCCGGCGTCAGGAAGACCAGCATTGTAGTAGTGCATCAAACACTATTACAGCATAAAACTGAGTGACGACCGATTTTGTTGTCACAATATTGTTCTTTATAATTAATTTTCGTCTGTGGTTTTGTGTCGCAAAATAATATGTTTTTGTTATTTTTTTATTCGAACCTTACAAAGAGGTTTTAGTTTTCAGTTACTTTGAGATAGATTTTAGTAGCATTTTGACAGGTGGTGAGCGCAGTCCCGTATCAAGGGGACGGTTGTGGATTCAAATCACACTCGGATAACAACATTTACATACATACATAAAATCACGCCTGTTTCCCATAGGGGTAGGCAGAGACCACGGATTTCCACTTGCTACGGTCCTTACATACCTCTTTCGCTTCATTCACTCTCATAACATTCTTCAAACATTCTCGTCGGTTTAGGGTACTCTTGACCTGGCCCTTCTCTAGAACGTCTGCTATCTGAGATACGTTCGCCTAGGTCTTCTCCTCCCAACAGTCCCATTTACGGATTATAACATTTGGGATAAAATAAAAATGTGTTAGTAGCCTTCGTCTTGATTAACAATCTACGACTCATTTTACTCCTACTGCTGTTGCTGTCGCTACAACTAGCTTGTTTTTAGGTAATAGCTCCACCAGTCGCAAGTTACGTAATAAAGGGCAGACAGTAAACTTGTATTTCGAATCAGCTTGGTTTTCTAAAAAAGCTGTTCAAGGTAAGTACAATATTTTACGTAGACCTATCTATCTAGAAGTGGCATACAAAAGATATAAACGCATGCCCTCTACAATGCGTAGAAGGTCTACGAAATAATCCTTTTTATTTATATTTTCAGAGCTAATTTCACCATGCTCTGTTAGTTCCTAATCAACGATTAACAGGCCGTTAAATCTAACCTTAGATGTCAAACGCGTACATTTTGACATTATTTAGGCCCAGTTTCACCATGCTCTGTAAGTTACTAATCAAGGATTAACAGGCCGTTTAGATTTTACGGCCTGTTAATCCTTAGCTGTCAAATGCATACATTTTGACATATTTAACGGCCCTTTAATCCTTTGTTAATCTAACAGAGCATGGTGAAATCAGCTCTGAACTAAATTATAAATTATTGATTTGGATCAGTTGGCTTATCTCTAGGTTGAGAGAAGATCACTTGAAGTCTACATGGTACATATGTGTAACACCACTTTTGCGCAGTGTTTTTTTAGCTTTTTGGCCCCCCTTCTTTACAATCCCATTAGCAAAGAGGTACAATTCTTCTTGTCGTGTCACTAGTTTCTTTCGAAACAGTGTGGTGAAAGGATTTTAAGTGCGCCTCAAGAGGCTCCTTTCGAGCACTTGACACATGTTATAGAACTTTTTAAGTTCTACGACATGCCGGTTTCCTCACGATGTTTTCCTTCACCGTTTGAGAGTACTGGCATTGTGCACATAAATTTTTGAACAGATAAACTCATTGGTACACGACTGGTTTCGAACCCACGATCTTAGGATCGGAAGGCGGCGCCTCTACCACTAGACCACCAGTGCTCTCAAGCTCAAGAGGTACAATTAAAGAATAAAACTAAATATTTTTGTGGAAAGGCTCTAGATGAGTTTTTGACATATCTTGACTATGACAGAACAGAAAAATTGCTGCAAATAACTAGATAGCATTGATAGAAATATACTATACCTGCTATTATGAATATTAGCCAAGTGACTAAAATCACTGAAATAAAAACAGAATTAAAAAAAAAACATAACAACGGTCTGCCGATAGCTTAACTTTTTTTTCACTGTCTTTTTTTTTTTTTTTACACACATCACTATCTAGCCCCAAACTAAGCCAAAGCTTGTAATATGGGAACCAGATAGCTGATATAATACATATATACTTTTTTTTTGTAAATACACACTTATAATATTATATAACACCCAGACAGAGAACAAACATCAATGTTCATCACACAAATGTTTGTTCTCGGTGGGGATCGAACCCACGGCCTACAGCGCAGAAGGCAGAGCTACTACCAACTGAGCTGTGAAGGCTGTCTAACTAAGAGCCGTCACAAACAGCCACAAAGGTATTTTATTTTTACTTGCTGAAGAAAGAAGCAGATCGCCCTGATGTTATGTGGTAACCATCACCTATAAATAAAAATAAACCTATAATATTTAACTACCTACATAGCTGCATAAATATTTTCATTTGATTTGATTTTGATATATAACAAAGCCTGGGGGGTTTTATAAGGACAAAACAGGAAAAGTGGGCAAAAGACGTTACAGAATGGTACCCAAGAGAAGGGAAAAGAGTGAGAGGAAGACCATTCCGAAGATGGGAAGACGAACTCAAAGAAGCAGCTGGTGCACTTTGGAGAAGGAAAGCTCGCGATCGCGAACTTTGGAAGAGCTTGGGGGAGGCCTATGCTGAAAAGCAAAACAACGAAAAATACCAAAATACTACCGTTGTCATATAACAATATTAGACTAGATTAGTTAAATAAAAGTATTAGATTATATAGTAGGTATACTTAAGATTAGAAAAAAACTTTTAGTATTAAGTTGTTAAATAAAGGCTATTGAAATTGAAATTGAAATATAACAAAGCATCGCCTCTCAAGTCACGCATGATATGAACGTGCCCTACGAAACAGTACCCTGCAACCACTTGAGGCATACATTAATGTTTATTAGTAACCACCACCTATAACAAAGCATTGCCTCGCAAGTCACGAATGATATGAACGTGCCCTACAATGCACTACCCTGCAACAACTTGAGGTATACAGCAATGTTAATGATCAAAGCATTGCCTATCAAGTCACGCATGACAAAAACGTGCCCTACGTTGCATTACACTGCATCTTGAGGCATACAGGTACCTCTTCCATTGTCCACAGTTCCTTGTTAACAATGCCGGTTATGCCCGAAGCACTTTCAAACAATAGCCGATTACTTTAACTGCTTATTGTGTTAAAGTATCGAAAACTTCTTGTATTGCATTGAGTAATACAATTGATAGAAACGAAACTCTCACCAAATCTCTCACTAAATCTCGTGAGCTAAATTGCAGCGTTGCTGTGTTTCGGTTTGAAGAGTGTGGTTGCCGGTGTAATAGCAGACACATGAGGGTTAACATCTGTGCCTTATGTTGATTGAAGCAAGGCAGTGCATCGTAGGGCACGTTCTTTGTTTTTATTTTTTTATTTTTATACAATTAGTTGATGGAACAAGCAGATAGCCCACCTGATGTTAAGTGGTAACCATCACCTATAACAAAGCACTGCCTCGTAAGTCACGCACGATTGGGACGTGCCCTACGATGCACTGCCCCGCGTCCATCAACTTGAGGCATGCAGATGTTGAGCCTCATGTGCCTGTAATTACACCGGTAACCACACTCTTCAAACCGAAACACAGCAACGCTGCTTGGCGGCAGAAAAAGGCGTGGTGGTAGTACTTCCCCAGACGAACCCTTCACAAAGAGCTCTACTACTCTCAAAGCGAAGCGTGACTTAGGAGGCAATGCTTTGTGATGGTAACTACTTAAAATCAAATGAGTTATTTGCAAACAATATGGTACTACATTAATAATACAACGGCGATGGGCTTGCAACTTGTCACGTATGGAATACCAACTACTGCAAAATGTGAGTATGTATGTGCCAAACATAATGTTTGGACGTACCTCTGACTACTCCCCTTAGACGTCCTCAAATAATCAGGAGTTAGTATTTGGTACTAAGAGATGACCCACCTGCTGTTAAGTGATAACCATCACTAGAACAAAGCATTACCTCGTAAGTCACGCACGATAGGACCGTGCCCTACGATGCGCTGCCCTGCGTCCATCAATTAAGGCATACAGATGTTAAGCCTCATGTGTCTGTAATTACACCGGCAACCACACTCTTCAAACCGAAACACAGCAACGCTCCTTGGCGGCAGAAAATGGCGTGGAAAGTGTCAGAAAGTGTCATTTGCTTTGTTTTACCGATTGTATAACGAGAGTAAATGCCAGTACTCTCAAACGGTGAAGGAAAACATCGTGAGGAAACCGGCATGTCGTGGAACCTAAAAAGTTTTATAACAGGTGTCAAGTGGCTCGAAAGGAGCCTGAGGCGCACTTAAAATCCTTTCA
Organism: Chloroclysta siterata; assembly: GCA_932294275.1. NCBI lineage: Eukaryota > Metazoa > Arthropoda > Insecta > Lepidoptera > Geometridae > Chloroclysta > Chloroclysta siterata. The sequence continues at coordinate 18,638,822 of OW028596.1, read as the reverse complement.
CCACACTGTTTCGAAAAAATCTAGTGACACGACAAGAAGAAGGCCGTGTATTTAGTTGCAGTTTCACTTCTATAGTTTTAAGTTTTACCTATTTTAGTTGTCTCGTTAGGTTTTTATTGCGTGTATACAAGGGAACATCTAATTTTGTGTTTTTAACGGATTAAGCAACTTTAAAAACCTAGTATTTTCACCTCATCCAACGGTTATCTGGTTGATATCGCTGCTTAGCGATAAGACCGCCCATTGTACTGGGTAGTTTTAAGTTTCGTTTTGCAGTCTGCCCGTGACTATTGCAACATAGCCTTCACAGCCTTCACAGCTCAGTTGGTAGTAGCTCTGCCCTCTGCGCCGTAGGCCGTGGGTTCGATCCCCACCGAGAACAAACATTTGTGTGATGAACATTGATGTTTGTTCTCTGTCTGGGTGTTATATAATATTATAAGTAAGTATTTACAAAAAAAAGTATATATTGATTATATCAGCTATCTGGTTCCCATATTACAAGCTTTGGCTTAGTTTGGGGCTAGATAGTGCTGTGTGGAAAGTCCACCAATATTTATAGCCGAAACGCCGGGAAAATAATAAAGGTAAATGCAATAAATACCCGTGTAATACTTCAATATGTGTTATGATCGCGAGAGTCCCCATCCCCGTTCTACCATCGGACCACCAGACGTACGGAAATGAGACATCCATTCATGGTTGACTTACCTACTGCCCGCACAAAACGCTTTGCATCTTCTTTCATAATGCGAACAGCCAAAGAGTGGAATTCCTTACCGTCCGTTTTTCCGAATGCCTATAATTTGGATGTTTTCAAGAGACGAGTGAATAGGTATCTTCTAGGTAAACGTGCTACACCGTAGACCGCATCATCATTTAACATCAGGTGTGATTGCGGTCAAACGTTTTACCTATAGCTTGCAAAAAAAAAAAAAGTTTAAAAAATACTATTTTCCCTTACTATTTGAGACTAAGAAAATATTGTATAACCTTCAAAAACCTCTTTTGATCAAAAACTTTTACACTTCAGCAATACTTTCTAAGTCAAATACTTCAGAGGTCCTTGAAGAATGTTTCTCCAAAAATCAAGTTAGCTCTACCATTTTCTTGAATTCAACATCAAGTGTACTTTACCAAGTGTTTTATTAATAAAGTTATTTATACTAGTTGAAGTATCTTAGAGTTATAGACAAGCAAAGAGTAGTAGAGCTCTTTGTGTGTGGCTCGTGTTTTTTTTTATACAATAAACTGATGGAACAAGCAGATGGCTCATATGATGTTAAGTGGTAACCATCAAAGTCAAAATCAAAAGGTATTTATTCAATAAAATCACAAGGATCACTTTGAAACGTCTTAGAGCTAGGTGACTCTAGGTGCCAGTTCCACGCGACCAAAGCCTAGAAGACATGATCCTTTTACAATGTAATTATATTATATTATTGAAGTTAAGTGAGGCGTAGGCATTCAGAAAAAAGTAAACATAATCAAATTTATAATTATCACCTATAACGAAACATTGCCTCGCAAGCCATGCACGATAGGAACGTGTCCCACGCTGCCCTGCGTCCATCAACTTGAGGCATACAGATGCTTAGCCTCATGTGCCTGTAATTACACCGGCAACCACACTCTTCAAACCGAAACACAGCAACGCTGCTTGGCAGAACAAGGCGTGGTGGTAGTACATAAGTAATAACTAATAACACAACTATTTGGTTCTCATATTACAAGTTTTGCTTAGTTCGGGGTTAGATAGTCCACCCATATTTTATTTATTTAACACTAGCTGGTGCCCGCGACTTCGTCTGCGCAGATGGTAGATTTTTTCCTACTTACTTAACACTTATCGTCATATTTTGGACAATTCACACAATATCTTTATAAATTGTAGCCTATGTGTTATTCTGATGTATAAGCTATATTATTGTAAAGTTTCATTAAAATCCATTCTGTAGTTTTTACGTGAACGAGTAACAAACATCCATCCATCCATCCATCCATACTTACAAACTTTCGCGTTCATAATATTAGTAGGATTGGTTTTTTTGGTATTGGCATTTTAAATAACTAGTAAGAATTGATAATATCTCGCTCTACTCTTTCCTCTAACTCTTCGCTCCATACATTCGTCCATGCGTGATGGATGATAGCGACTTCGGACGAGTTACTCGGCCGAGCTACTGGCCGGCCTACTTGCCATTAGACCTATCAAGTGCGGTCAACTAGAACGGTTAGTCAGCAAGTGAAATTAGTTAAGGGGTGTATGTTTTATTTGTTGAAAGCTGGCTCTTCTTCTTCTTGTAGTGATACTACGATACTTTTAATACGATGAAACAGTGCGGTGAAAGGATTAAGTGTGCCTGAACGAGGCCCCTTTCGAGTACTTGACACATATCATGTTTCAGAACATTTTAGGTTCTTTGACGGGATCCGTTTTTTGACATTTTGATAAACAACATAGCTTTTTCATTTTATTTGTTTTTCTAGTGTTTTTTTGAGTTGTGTTGTGTAATTTCGGTGGCATTTAACCAACATTACTTGAGGTCTTAGCACAAAGTGTAAACATTTGGAATGAAAGTGTATTATGTGATATCCTGATTTGACCGAATATGTTTAGAATGTTTTGAAGAAAACCGCCGCCATTTTCTTCAAAACAAATGATGACCGACTTGACCCTGGAATAACTTGACTATAAAGTATTTAATACAATTCACTTGACACTGGCAAGATTGTCTGTCGAATGAAGGACAGGAGCCATACACGGAGAAAAGAAGAAGGTTCTTTGGTAATTTAGCGGATAATATGTATCTACGAGTATAAGTCAGACAATAATCTCTTCGTCATGCTGACGTATTTAGATATCGTTTACCTATAGTGTTATGTTCATTGTAAAAAAAAAGATAATTGTAAAGCTTATTTTTAGAATTAGGCGGAAGACTGTACTGTATTTCTACAAAATGTTTACCTATCAGCAAGTAGGATAAAAAAAACTTAAAAGCGAGTTTTTTTACGGTTATCAGACTCTTAAGAAGGTAACAAAAGTTTTGTATGTGCTATAACACCACCATACTACTCTGTCAAAATTGAAAAAAATCGAGCAAGTTATTGATGGTGGTCAGCGTCATAAGGTAATAAAAGTGTCGAATGTGCCTTAACGTTAAACCACTCGCCAGCCACGCCATTTACCCGCGCACTGAGACGTAAAATAGATGTCACGACAAAACACAAAAACTAATGTTTCCAGCTCAACTGAACATTTCTCGGTTACGTAAGGCAGTTACCAAACGGACATCGTAACTTCTGTAGGAATGCCGCGAGAATTTTTTTGTGTTAACTATTAAAAATATGAAGAAAAAAACCTTTTTTTTAATACAACCAGCTGATTAAATAAGCAGATCGCCCACCTGATGCTAAGTGGTAACCAGCACCTATAACAAAACATTGCCTCGAAAGTCACGCACGATAGGAACGTGCCCCACGATGCACTGCCCTGCGTCCATCAACTTGAGGCATACAGATGTTAAGCCTCATGTGCCTGTAATTACACCACAAACCACGCTCTCTAAAAATATACTGTTTAATTATTTACATTATGTGCCTACATATTATGTGACCACTCACACATTTGTTTGAATCTATCAACTGCTAATGTTTTTGTAAATATATCAGCTTAAATTAAGTTGTTAAATGGCTATTGTTTAAAAAAAAAAGTTTCTATGTATTATTCAGCTATCAGATAGTTTTTTTTTATACAACTAGCTGATAGAACTTGGTTCCCATAGTACAATCGTTGCTCAGCTTATGCTGTGTGGAATGTCCAATATTTATATTTATTCTACCCTCAAAAGATTACCCCTATTTCAATTAATACTTACTTGATCCTATAACAATCAAATGGCAATCCAATATTCCTAACTTATTAGATTTATGCATATTAATATTATAGGGGTGTCTATTACATAATACGGGTATTTTTATTTGATTCTCTTTGGTGAAATGAAACGTAAAATAATTTATTTTTATGCAACAAGAATATTATACGTTTTTTTTAATAGTCAAAGTTAAGTCGTTTTAAGTAGTTAGTTTATGGTATATCTACACTAATATTATAAAGAGGTAACATTTGTATTTTTGTATTTTTGTATGTAACGAATAGGCTCAAAAACTACTGGTCCGATTTCAAAAATTTTTTCACCATTAGAATGCTACATTATCCCTGAGTAACATAGGCTATATTATATTTTCAAAAAAATCAGGGATCCTTACTAAAACTTCAATAATGTAACCCAAGGTGGAAAAATAAAACCTTACATCGCGTGCGCTGCGAAAACTATTGAAGTTAGAACAAAATAATGTACTACGATTTTGTAGAACACGTCATCATCTACAAAAAATGTCGCGACAGCATATGTCTAACTATTATAGTTATGTCACAATAAGTGTTCTTTCATTATAAAAAATTAATTGAAATGCCTCCGCTAGAAAAGGGTCTTTATTTGTACCTTGGTGTTAATCCTTATCCAAATAAATCATTTCATAATTAAGACGGTTTCAATACCTATAGATTACTTCTTAAATTTTTCGAATCGGACATTCCATTCAAAAGATATGACGAAATTAAAAATGTTAACGGGTCCACGGGTCTCGCGCGGGTTGCGATTTCACTCACTCAAGGAGAAGCGCGTGCAAATGTATGAAATAAGTAGACGCGAGGCTCGAACCCACGGTCTACGTTTATCCTAAAATGTTCAAAAAATGTATGACCACCCATGCGAAGCTGGGACAGGCCGCTAGTATTCAATAAAACCACAAGGATCACTTTGAAACGTCTTAAAGCAGGTAAATCTAGGTGCCAGTTCCACGCTACACGCCTAGAAGAACAGGCAACAAACTTACCGCTTGGTTCCTACCGTTCTTTTGTATGATCCTTGTTACAATGCAGGGCTGCCAGGTGAAAATATGCCGCAATCGTACCACAGCTTAAAAAAAGTCGTACGCCCTAAGAAAGTTTGAAATAAAAAATCGTACCTACAAGAATCAATCATCGATTTATTTAAACATTTAATAATAAAGTACATCTCTTTGCACTAATTTCTTTTTAGGAGTACGAGAACGGTCAATAACACTTTCGTCGCTCATTTTTATTAAATTAATTACAGAAGCGCATCAGTTTTCACAAGAGCCTGCACGATTTAGTTGAAAATAACAAGTAGAACCGGGTTTCTCCGCTCCGTACAACTAGACCGCGCGTAAAGGAAATGATTTGTCGTCATTCTTTAATAAGATAATCATCAACTCTAAGGAATATTAAGGCAATGTTAGTCGGATATCAACCGTATTGTTTACGGTCGAACGTTTTCTTTCATGTATAGAAATCTAAAATTGTATGTAAAAAAATCGTACGTTTTCTGTACGATTTCGATGTTTCGATCGTAATCGTACAGAACATGCAAAAAATCGTACAAATACGATTTAAATCGTACAAATGGCAGCCCTGTTACAATGTATTTTAATACAATATTGAAGCTCCAGTGGTGCCAATCGAATTTAGTAAGGCGTAGGTATAACAGAAAAAGGTAAAGGTGATCAAATTCATAAAACAGCACACGCTACGCTAAAAAAAAAACATTTCACATACCATCGTCTAGGTAATGTATTTAGGTAATATTGAACTTAGGCTATTATATCGTTTGAATATCGGCAAAGTTAGGTAACCCGCTTTCGTTCGGAAACATTTATTCAAAGGTAATGTTCCGTGGCTAATGCCTTCAATAGGTACCGATAACGTACCTAATTATGGGACATATTCTAATGATGTCAGACTGTTTTGTACAAAATCATTTGATAGTGTCGAGTTAGCTAATAAATAACACGACACTATCAAATGATAAATAAATAAATATGAGTGGAATTTCTACACAGCATTATCTAGCCCCAAACTAAGCCAAAGCTTGTATTATTAAATCAGATAGCTGATATAATACATATATACTTTTTTTTAATACATACTTCTAATATTAAATAACACCCAAACAGAGAACAAACATCTATGTTCATGACAGAAAATGTTTGTTCCCGGTGCGGATCTAACCCACGGCCTACGGCGCAGAAGGCAGATCTACTACCAACTGAGCTGTGAAGGCTGTTACTATTATTATGATAGATGATTAGTGACGTTACGAGATTAAAAAAGAACTAGTGATACGACTAGAAAAAGAAAACGAATCACGAATAAATTTTGACATTATTTGTCGCGTTAACGTATCTTAGCGATATTCGACCTTATTCTGTTGTAGTTAGGGTTTTTTTATGTACAACTAGCTGATGGAACGAGCAGATTGCCCAAGTGGTAACCATCACCTATAACAAAGCATAGCCTCGTAAGTCACGCACGATAGGAACGTGCCCTACGATGCACTGCCCTGCGTCTAACTTGAGGCATACAGATGTTAAGCCTCATGTGCCTGTAATAACACCGGTAAACACACTCTTCAAACCGAAACACAGCGTTGCTGCTTGGCGGACTTCCCCGGACGAGCCACACACAAAGAGCTCTACTACTCTTAAAAATACGATACGTTTACGCGACTAATGTCAAATTCGTGATTAAACTTTAATCTAAATGACTAAACAAAAGTATTCTTCTTTTTTTTTAAATAAAAAATAAAACAAGTTACTAATTCATTATTCGAGTTCAGAAACTAGTTGATAATAATTTTACAACGTAATACAATTAATACTATTTTGATTGTAATAATTTTATATTACCAGTTTTAAAATAAATGTTGATTGTTGAAACAGATCGTAATCTCTAAACCAGTCAATAAAATATGTTTTTCCAAATTCGACATCTCTTATTAAAATGATCTTGAAAGATGTCTAATTAAGTTAATATTAGATAGTCATTTGCATAGGAATCAAGAAACAGTAGTCGTATATTAAATCGAATGAGTTTCGAATGTTTAAATAAATGATACATCCAATGCTATCAATTTTTGAAATTCTTGAAAGTCAAAACGATTTTGGTTGTTTCAAAATCAAAAGTAGGGTAACTGTAAAACTACAATGATCTATAAAAAACATTTGACAGTGAAATAATTAATTATGGCTACATTATCTTATTAAACCTACCTTTTATACCTAATTATACTCAGTTCGTGTATGTAAACTCTGTGCAATATATCTTACCTCATATCTATAATTTTGACAATAATTTAAACCTTTGTAGATCAATGGTTATGTTAATGTTTCTTCTTTACCTCAAATGTTCATTCAACCATGTCTTGAAACACTCAAAAATTGACATAGTTTACTTTACCACCGACAGCCCAAACGTTTCGCGAATCAAATAAAGCATTTCGCTCAAATCCAAAAAGTTTAAGTTCCAAAATGTTTCCAAACACAAAATGATACGTTCCTAATTCGAAATCTGTTCTTAATTCAAAATCGTTTCTTCCTATCAATGGCCGGCGGCAACTGAATGCGAAAAAGGTGGAATTATATCGTTTGAATTTAGAACGCCGCGCTCCGTTTTACGCTCGCATTCTTTTTTTTTTTTTTTGTTTTATAAAGAATATCGGCGCTCATTACGTTCGATTATGCTTAGTTAGATTGTTGTATGCCTCCTTTGCTGGTGTCCTGCTGTTCGAGTTTTTTACTCCTTTGGGTCTGACCGCAAGAATCCTGCGTGGATGATAAATTAACATAATAACATTAGTATAATGACGTAGGCAATACATATCGTGTGATCTTGCCTGAGTTACTTATAAAAAGGTTTTATGCTTATCCAGTCAGTTAATGATATTAGGTACGAATATGTGAGACGTTTCAAAGTTATCCTTGTGATTCAGCTTAAATACCTTTTGACTTTGACATTTATGTCGATATATTCGACATTAGCGAGACGAATTTCACAGATATGGGGCCTTAGGCTCACTTCGAGCGAGATTATCTCACGGTGGAGATGACGTCATATCTCGTTCGATAAACTATTTATCCCCATTCTCACCATCTCACTCCCCAATTTTCTCATTCAAAGTTCATGCGAGACGCAACGTCAACGAGTTATTGAATGAGATATGACGTCATCTCCACCGTGAGATAATCTCGCTCGAAGTGAGCATAAGGCCCTTGGCCATTTTTTTAAATTTACATTACAGTTTTATATTTACAGACTCAAAATTTCTCACAAGCTGTTATTTTTTACTGTTTTTTTTACCGGGTTGAAACCAGTGTCGCAATTTTGTTGATAAAAATATAATTTTTGTAACCATTTCGGTAAGTCACCTACCTAATGTTTATTTCATTTGGCAACACACGTTCACCGTACTTGCTTTTTTCATAATAATGTCATGTTGATAATGTAAGGTACGAAACCTTTTAAGTTACGTATGTGCTTTTAATGTTCAACCTTCTTTTTTAGGCTGCTCTCCATCCAAAGGTTGTCTGGAAGAGATCGCTTTACAGCGATAAGACCGCTTATTGCAGATTTTGTGACTTTTTGATTGCCGTGTTTGGTTTCCTATTTTGCTAGTTTGTAAGCCGTACAATAAAGAATTTTCAATGATTTTATTTCGTTTTTTGATTGTGTCACTAACAAAGTAAATAAGTTGGGACATACAAATTAGATACAAAAACCCATGACACACATGTTCATTGGTACACATTCCACTAACTAATAACTAAGCAAAACTAAGCAAAGCTTTTAGGTACTATGAAAATATGATAGCTGGAAGTGTACGAAAAAAAATTACAAAAAAAATATCAAAAAAAAATTACTAATAAAAATATAAAAAATGGAAATACCTACATATTATCATACTTCTGAAAAATGAACGAAACAAAACTAATAAAATATAAAAAAAATAATATTATCATAATTAGATACATACCAAAAACAATTGAATAATAATTCTAGGCTAGTTAAATTTTCAAATACAACAATAACAGCAAAATTGTTTCGATCAAAGTGAAACTATTACTCATCGCTATCGCATGATCATCGCCTTAAACAGGTCTCTCTCTTGTCGTGTCACTAGTTTCTTTCGAAACAGTGTGGTGAAAGGATTTTAAGTGCGCCTCAAGAGGCTCCTTTCGAGCACTTGACACATGTTATAGAACTTTTTAGGTTCTACGACATGGCGGTTTCCTCACAATGTTTTCCTTCACCGTTTGAGAGTACTGAAATTGTGCTCATACATTTTTGGAACAGAAAAACTCATTGGTGCACGGTGTCGAACCCACGACCTTAGGATCGGAAGGCACCACCAGACAACCAGTGATCTATCACGACTTTGATCCCCAGGCACGGTAGATATCCCCTCAAACTCTTAGTACTAACCCCAGATTATTTGGCGACGTCTAAGGGGGTTAGTCAGAGGTAAGTCCAAACATTACATTTGGCACATACCCACATTTTGCAGTAGTTGGTATTCCACAAGTGACAGGTTGCAAGCCCATCGCCGCTGTTAGAATACTAACTGGATTCCTCACGATGTTTTCCTTCACCGTTTAAGAGCACTATCATTGAGTGCTCTAAAGAGTGCCTTAAACAGGTAAGGTTGACCGTCACAAATAAAAGTCATCATAAAACCAGCTAGTCACGGTATGTTGATGTTATCGCGCTTGGCATATTTCTGTAATGTTGTCCGGTTAGGACATACCTACCTACTTCTTCTTCTTTTTTTACACAACTAGCTGCTGGAACAAGCAGATGGCCCCTGATGTTTAGTGGTAACCATCACAAACTAAGCATTGCCTCGTAAGTCACGAAGGTTAGGAACGTGCCTACGATGCACTGCCCTGCGTCCATCAACCTGAGGCATACAGATGTTAAGCCTCATGTGCCTGTAATTACACCGGCAACCACACTCTACAAAACGGAACACAGCGTTGCTGCTTGGCGGCAGAAAAAGGCGTGGTGGTAGTACTTCCCCGGACGAACCCTTCACAAATCGATACATGTTTTCCTACTCAAATTTTTATCGATAAAAATGTAATTTTTACTAAACTGTGTGCAATGTGATTGCACACAAAATCGTAGATTGCGATTTTTCGAAAATGGGTTTAGTGATTTTATATCTTTCCAGAGAATATTCTGAGGTAAAAATAAATAATAATATATCTTGTTTACAAATTATATACACGTAAGAATTTAAATATAAATTAAATACAATATAACTAAAGCTAAAAGAACAGTTTATTTCAAATAACAAGCTACGCCTTACGCTAATAATTTAGTTACGTACTTTCTAAAAAGCATGTTAGGTAGCCATCTTTTTTTTTTTTTTTTTAAACCGCGATCCATGTTCGAACTCTTTGTACCGTGTTATAGTGGCTACATATTTTTAGCGTTTTTTGCCGGGAAAAATGCTTAGATTTTTATCAAAAATGTGGAAGTTCATTATATTCTCGCAACGGCTTAATAAAGGTTAGATAGACCTCACAGATCAGTTGGTAGTAACTCTGCCTTCTGCGCTGTAGGCCGTGGATTCGATTCCCACACAGAACAAACATTTGCGTAATGAACATCAAAGTCGCTGAATCACTTTGAAACGTAGGATAACATAAAATAAATAAATATCGGTGGACATTCCACACAGCACTATCTAGCCCCAAACTAAGCCAAAACTAGTAACATGGGAACCAGATAACTGATATAATACTTACCTATAAATTTGTAAATACATACTTATCCTACTAATATTATAAACGAGAAAGTATGTAAGTATGGATGGATGGATCTTTGTTACTCTTTCACGTAAAAACTACTGAATGGATTTTAATGAAACTTTACAATAATATAGCTTATACATCAGAATAACACATAGGCTACAATTTATAAAGATGTTGTGTGACTAATCCTGCGCAGACGAAGTCGCGGGCACCAGCTTTTAAAATATAATAACACCCAGACATACATACATACATGTTCATCATACAAAATGTTGGTTCTGTGTGGGGATCGAACCCACGGCCTACAGCGCAGATGGCAGAGCTACTACCAAGAGCCGTGAGGGCTGTCATAATATCGATACATTTCGATATCATTTCAGTAATAATTGGTTACTATACTTCGTACGATTATTTCTCTCTTCGTAAAATCGTGCCATAAACAAATTATATGTAATTTTGGGACTAATTCCGTAGAGTTAAGAAATGGTAGAGTTTAAAAATAAAACGCTTATGTTGTATTGAACAAAAACATAATTGATTGAGTGAGCGAAGCGAACGAAAATCTCTAAGTTAACTTGGGCGATTTGGCATTTTATGTAAATAAATCAATAAATATTGGAGGACTTTCCACACAGCACTATCTAGCCCCAAACTAAGCCAAAGCTTGTAATATGGGAACCAGATAGCTGATATAATACATATTATATACTTTTTTTTTGTAAATACATATTTATAATATTATATAACACCCAAACAGAGAACAAACATCTAGTATGTTCACCACACAAATGTTTGTTCTCGGTGGGGATCGAACCCACGGCCTACGGCACAGAAGGCAGAGCTACTACCAAGTGACCTGTGAAGTCTCATGTATAAATAAATAATTGGCGGACTTTCCACACAGCACTATCTAGCCCCAAACTAAGTCAAAGCTTGTAATATGGGACCAGATAGCTGATATAATACATAATAAATAGTCGGATATGTATAGTCGGGGATTGAACCCACGGCCTACGGCGCAGAAGGCAGAGCTACTACCAAAAGCTGTGAAGGCTGTCAATTGCTTGACTTACAAGTCGCTTGTATGTATGATTGATCCGTTGATCCGATCTGCATGAAATTTGGTATGTCGATAGCTTGTTCTTGAGAAATTTACTGGTAAGTATATGAGTTAAATCGGATGACGAGTTATTATGGTATGGGTTTTTTTAAGGGAGCAATATATAAGCAAACTTTTAAGTAGGAAAACTAGTATCGATCAAAATGAAATTTTTACTAAACTGTGTGCAATGTGATTGCATACAAAATGGTTGATTGCGATTTTTCGAAAACTAGTTTAGTGATTTTATATCTTTCAACATGTCGAAACGTGCGAGCGAGAGTCACATTAGCTCTTGTCTTCGCCTTAACAACTACTACTATTGTAAATTATATAGTTTTGATAAAAAAGGTGCCGCTTCTATCACTTTAACGGTCCACTAAAAACGAACCGCCCAAGGATATAGTAATGAAATGATATAACGTAGCTAAATTATTTTAATAGCCCGAAATTGATACGTACTATTGTTTTTTTATGAATTAAATATGTTTAAGTAGTCTATTTATTAATATTCTTTAACCTACATCGTGAGATCGACCGTGAAAAATAAATGCAGCAGCGTTGCTGTGTTTCGGTTTGAAGAGTGTGGTTGCCGGTGTAATAACATACTATGGCTTAGAGTGATTTCACCATGCTCTGTTAGGTACTAATCAAGGATTAACAGGCCGTTAAATCTAATCTTAGATGTCAAACGCGTATATTTTGACATATTTAACGGCCCCTTAATCCTCTGTTAATCTAACAGAGCATGGTGAAATCAGCTCTTAATATGCCTCAAGTTGATGGAAGGGCAGTACGTCATAGGGCACGTTCGTATCGTGCGTGACTTACGAGACAATGCTTTGTTATAGGTGATGGTTACCATTAAACATCAGGTGGGCCATCTGCTTGTTCCATCAGCAACAAAAAATAATGATAAAAAATTATTAACTACTAAAATTGTTTATAAACTTTTCTCGTTGACTGTACTACAAAGACTCATTTTATGTAATATTTTAAACTAATTTTCCTCCTACAACAGGACCTTCAGAAAAGGTTAAATACTTTAATAATAAAATCAAATAAAGGTATCACTACAAAATACTAACCTATGAAATGTTGAATTTTAACCCTAGTGACATAAGTTCACCAATAAATTAAGCTGCCTTTTAACGGCTGGTTAAGTTACAACAACCTTTTTGACAAGACGTTCTAAAACGGTTATCAATACATACTAAAGTTTTTATTTATTTATTACACAAAATCTACAGCTTTTTCAGTATAAATGAATTACAACACAAGTAACTTTAAGCTGCTTTAACAATCTAAGAGCAGATTTCACCATGCTCTGTTAGATTAACAAAGGTTAAAAGGGCCGTTAAATAAGTCAAAATGTACGCGTTTGACATCTAAGGTTAGATTTAACGGCTTGTTAATCTTTTATTAGTAACTAATAGAGCACGGTAAAATCAGCTCTAAGATATCCAACGACTTTTATAACGGTTAATCCAAAATTTAATTTTGATTTAAATACAACTTCTCGCTCGCTGATTTCGAAGGAAAACTGCTTCGAAATCAGTGAGCGAGAATTTGTTTGACAGTTGTCTGCATCTTAACATTATGCAGTCATAATGTGGCTTAAAATTCCACTATACGGAATTTCCGGTTAGTTTTTATTTTATTTATTGAATTAACCAATGGTTACGGTAACGGTGTTGGTGGAAGTGATCTAAATAGTTGAGAACAGTCTGCGATCCGTTAAATCCATGTAATCGAATCGTACCCACGCGGTGGATCCGTTTTTGATCTGCTTCATTTTATTAGGGCTGTCAAAAGGGCACAAATTGGCCGCCATTTTGTACGCCATTTGCAAAAAAAGAAAATTCCGCGCTCTTTTTCACTCGCTTTTAATTGAGTTAAAACTAGTGATTGTAAATCATTTTCATATGAATATGGATTATGCATGCCAATATTTACATTTGCGAGTACGTATTGTCAGTCAAAATATGCTTTTATTTTTCTACTTTACCTGTGTCTGTGGTTATTTTATGTAGGTATGCTAATGAGTGTTTTTTTTCTCTCCCACTGCTGGGCAAAGATCTCCCCCATTTTTCTCCATTCTCCTCGATCCTCTGCTAATTCTTCCCACTTATCGTGGAAGGAGTCCACGATAAGTGGGAAGACTTCACCCAGCAGTGGGTGAAGTCAGACTGGGGATCATGATGATGATGATAGGTTAGCAGACAGGCCACCTGATTGGAAGTGGTCACTGTCGCCCATGGATACATGCAACACTAGAGGTGAAGTTGATAGGGTGATAACCCGCCTTTTCAGGAACCCCAAAAAGGTTAAGGGGCATACAAGAGCTAATGTGACTCTCGCTCGCACGTTTCGACATGTTGACATACTTAAAAGTTTGCTTTACTAGTTTTCGTACATAAGCAAACTTTTAAGTAGGAAAACTTATATCGATCAAAAAGATTTTTTTACTAAACTGTGTGCAATGTGATTGCACACAAAATGGTTGATCGCGATTTTTAGAAAATGAGTTTAGTGATTTTATATCGTTCAACATGTCGAAACGTGCGAGCGAGAGTCACATTAGCTCTTGTCGTCGCCTTATTAACTGATGTATCTTGTTGTGTGAACATCACGAAAACGTGGTGAGGTAAGAGGCGCTTTTAATAATATACGGACGTAAAATAACAAAATTTATTAAAGATCTTATAAGATATCTACCGTGCCTAAGATCAAAGTCTTGAGTCTATTTATTTTTCCTTTTATTCGGTTTTCATATATCATTCAAGTAATTTTATTTAACATTTTGTTGCCATAACCTATGTCATCGATCAAAATGTATTTATTAGTCGCTTGAATGAACTGGCAACCCTACTCACCCCTCCACTGGACCGAATTCGGTTATTTGCAAACATGATATCTACAAATCTGCGCTACCCCAGTCTACCCCTTTCAACTGACAAGTGAATAAAAGTATACTGTTTCTATGTTAAGGGTAGACATTTAAATGTATTAGGACCTTGATAATAAAATTATAAAGTCTGATTATGTACCTATTTATTCAATTTTAACGTTAGGATTACTCTACGTTATATTTTTAGGGTCGCTTGTACGAAGATCTGATTTAATTGTATTTAGTTAAACACGTTTACCGGGCTAAACAGAATTAGCGTATTTTGTTTAGTTCGGTAAACCTTTGTCCGTTGACAGTTCGCTGTTTAGCGGTTTTATTTTTCTTATGCAAGATTTTATTGAGATAAGCTTCATAGGCGGTAAATGGAAAACTTGTTTGGGTTAAAATTATAATTTTTGCTGAACTATGTGTATGTGTAATATGGCACAAAATTGGTGAATTGCGATTTTTTCTTAAATATGTTCAGTGATTCTATATAATTTCAAAATGATTACAATGTGCGAGCGATAAGTACCTACGTACAGTCTTCGTACCTATATGTGTCAAATATAGGCAGGTACTTAGGTACCTACTTACTTTAAGATACCCATTAAATGGACATAAAAAATATTGTAATGCCCAAACGGATGCCTATGGGGCTCATGTCCTGGACATATTTTACCTCCTAAGAATCTGTATACAAAATGATACAATGAATAAATGATAATGATTTAATGTCATAGTTGGGCGTACCTCTGCATAGGTAGGCCTCAATGCTCTCGTCCAAAACCAAAGTCACGTACACATTATTAGGGTTGTTTCACTGAGACAATATTAATTTTACTATTGTATGGGAATGTCAAAAACGAAGTATTCAAACTTTGGAGTTTGCACATGTCAAAGTATCCCAGTGCTTGATCTGATCACTTGGACTTTCGTCTTATGTTACACGTTGTATAAAAATACAAATAATTAAAAAAAAAATTGATCTTGGTAAGTATGTTTTCTTGTAAAGTGCATCCCTGGCCATTTTGAAGCAATGTGGCAATACCAACTTACCATGACCATCCTCAAATTAGATAAAAAGAAATGCATTCCAAATTCAAATCAAATCGTGACAATGACCTTTCGACCCGTGTGAAATTGTGACATCGTGAGGTTTGGGGTCACGTCAAATTAAAAAAAAAGCATTTTTAGGCGCGAACGTTACGGGCCGCTGATTGGTGGGAATCTCGCTCCATTCACGATCGGTCGTGTTCCAATTTAGAAAATTGTAGCACATTTTTATTGATGGTCAGTTGAAGATTATATTGAAGCGCATGTTCGTAAAAATAAAATACCGGTTTTAATAGACGATTTTTTTTTTAATAGTTTCTTGTCAAAGTAAGCATGCGAATGCTGAGAGTTAGCTTTGGGAAAATAAATCGAGGTAGTTTTACCATCAAAAAGAACTTTGATAACTTTTTAATGTGAATGGATTGGAATTTTATTTTTTGAAAGGCTGCTTTGATAAACTAACTTTAATTGTATGACGATCAATGCTTTTTTTTAACTCGAAGCTAATGCTTAAATTTTCGCAGTGACCTAAAAACCTCGATACGGTAATTTGCAATTCATTTTGTCGCGTTAGAAGCAAAAAATTGCTCAAAAATCCATTTTCATTGCATTTATTTAGTCAAACCCATTTTTTGTCCCCGTAGAGTAAAAATAATATAGACCCTTGTTAATAAGAACTTTAAGAACTTTAATATAGTTTACTAGTGGCTTCCCGCGGCTTCGCACGCGTTAGTGAAGTAGTGAGCCGTAATTGAGCCACAAACATCCAAACTTTCGCATTGATTTGTATATTATCCCTTAATCTTAGGGTAGGATACCTACGCAGGTATATACCTATAGATACCTATAGGCGTACATTACCTATATTAGGTAGGTAGGTAGGTATAGGTACTGAGTTTAGCACAAACATGACAAATACAACAAAGACATTCTTATACGGAAAATATGTACTTATTTGTTCCTAGTTTCTCCCCCAAAAACAAACAAAACGAAACAGCTTCACGACTTTGATCCCCAGGCACGGTAGATACCCTAAGATCTCTTCATCGTACCAACTCAAGATTCCCGTTTTAGAATGTTCCTTACAAACATTGACGCCTTGTTGTATCCTTTTTACTTGAGCGCAACGAAGGAGGGTAACGTTTTAGGGATTGTTTTCGAAAATCAAACTGTCTTTTTGTTATTTATCCACAGAACACATTTTCTTTAAGTTTTAAGTTAATTACACTACGCTTTAAAAATCTCCCATACAAACCTTGAAACTTTGTCAGTCTTTTGCACCCTTTGCAGGGGTGGTTTTAAAATATTGAAAACGTGATTTTAAATTATTTTACTTCAAGTTTTAAATCAATCGCACCACGCGTTAAAAAACTCCCATACAAACATTGACATCCCTTTGCACACTTATTAAGGGTAGTTTTAAAAACTAAAAATGCCTTTCCTGTTTTTTAGCCTTGGAGTACATGTACTCTAAGTTTCAAGTTTGTAGGTTCAAGGAATACTATTTTTCATGCAAACGTTTGCAACCCTTTTACACCCTTAGGGGTTGAATTTCCAAAAACCTCTTCTTAGTACACCTCTACGCCATAAGACCTATAATACTCTTCAAATTTCAAGTCCCTAGGACCAGCGGTCAAAAACCTCCCATACAAACTTGTACATCCTTTTGCACACTTATTAAGGGTAGTTCTAAAAAACGAAAAATGCCTTTCCTATTTTTTGCCTTGGAGTACATGTACTCCAAGTTTCAAGTTTGTAGGTTCAAGGAATACTATTTCTCATACAAACGTTTTCATCCCTTTTTACACCCTTAGGGGTTGAATTTCCAAAAATACCTTCATAGTACACCTCTACGCCATAAGACCTATGTACTTTTCAAGTTTTAAGTCTCTAGGACCAGCGGTCAAAAAACTCCCATACATACTTTTACATCCCTTAGCACACTTATTAAGGGTAGTTTTAAAAAACTAAAAATGTATTTCCTACTTTTTTGTCTTGAAGTATATGTACTCCAAGTTTCAAGTTTGTAGGTTCAAGGAATACAATTTTTCATACAAACGTTTTCATCCCTTTTTACACCCTTAGGGGTTGAATTTCCAAAAATCCCTTCTTAGGACACCTCTACGCCATAAGACCTATGTACTCTTCAAATTTCAAGTCTCTAGGACCAGCGGTCAAAAAACTCCCATACATACTTTTACATCCCTTAGCACACTTATTAAGGGTAGTTTTAAAAAACTAAAAATGTATATCCTATTTTTTTGTCTTGAAGTATATGTATTCCAAGTTTCAAGTTTGTAGGTTCAAGGAATACAATTTTTCATACAAACGTTTTCATCCCTTTTTACACCCTTAGGGGTTGAATTTCCAAAAATCCCTTCTTAGGACACCTCTACGCCATAAGACCTATGTACTCTTCAAATTTCAAGTCTCTAGGACCAGCGGTCAAAAAACTCCCATACATACTTTTACATCCCTTAGCACACTTATTAAGGGTAGTTTTAAAAAACTAAAAATGTATATCCTATTTTTTTGTCTTGAAGTATATGTATTCCAAGTTTCAAGTTTGTAGGTTCAAGGAATACAATTTTTCATACAAACGTTTTCATCCCTTTTTACACCCTTAGGGGTTGAATTTCCAAAAATCCCTTCTTAGTACACCTCTACGCCATAAGACCTATGTACTCCTCAAATTTCAAGTCTCTAGGACCAGCGGTTTAGGCTGTGCGTTGTCTATATGTCAGTCAGTCAGTCAGTCAGTCAGTCAGTCAGGACTTTGATTCTTATAGTATTAGAGATTAGAGATAACTATTATTCACACTTTTGGCTGATATTCCTGAAGAAGTCCACTTTTGGACATCAGCCTCGCCATCACTACATAGTATAAAACAAAGTCGCTTTCTCTGTCCCTATATCCCTATGTATGCTTATATCTTTATAACTACGCAACTGATTTTGATGCGGTTTTTTTTTATAGAAAGAGTGATTCAAGATGAAGGTTTATATGCATAATACAAGCATAATATCTTAGGGATAACCCACAATAACCGTGCGAAGCCGGGGCGGGTCGCTAGTACATAATAAAATAATAAAAATAAAAAAGCCATTATTGTTCCTTAAGGCGATGATTTATCCAACACAGTTTAAGGTCTCTTATTCCATAGAAATTAAAGAAATTTCATTAAACATTTTAGGATTTTATTATTTAAACAACAAACATAATCCCTCGTACTATAAAATGTTTTTAAATTTAGATAATGCTTAAAATTAGCGCTGTCTCTGTTTGCCATTACGCATTGGTAAGAGATGGCAATAGTTTAAGCATAGTTCATCGTTTGACAGATTTTTGTAGTAAAGCCGAACACGTTTAAAAAGAAAAGCCCACGTTATTCTGTGGAATACAACAAATTAGTGTGGTGACCTACAAATTAGCGTTTTGATTTTGTTTCCAAGTCATGTTTAAGCGCTTATAAAACGAGATGAAATATAAAATAATGATAATTTAGCGATATAAGTACATTTTGACAACGGGCCATTTTGACGTTCATACTTTTTGTCAATTAGACAGCCGCCAGTCCGTATAGACATTTTTACTTTTGTACTACTCAGTCTCTGAATCGAACGAATAATGGATTCAATTTTAAAAATTTATGGATTATGGCTAAGTGAATTTCCCTCCAAACTTCATAATGAATTCCTCCCAAAAATAGGTATTCAATTAAAATAGTTCTATGATCTAATGAACTATTCAACTTTCTAATTCTCGAGCTATGTATTGCCAGGTTGTTTTTTTTTATTCATACAATTTTATAGTTTCTATTTTATTAGCATTTTTTTTACCGTTTAAGTTTAAGTTATCATGGAAGAACTGACAACCGCTGGGGAATAAGGTCATATACATGGAAGAACCAATGGGGAATAAAGGTTCTCGAATGGCGACCACGAACAGGAAAACGAAGCGTGGGACGCCCTCCCACCCGATGGACTGACGACATTGTCAGGATCGCGGGTAGTCGGTGGATGGAGAGGGCTCGGAATCGTTCTTCCTGGAAATGTATAGGGGAGGCCTATGTCCAGTGGACTTCTACAGGCAGATGATACATACATACATAAAATCACGCCTGTTTCCCGTAGGAGTAGGCAGAGATCACGGATTTCCACTTGCTACGGTCCTTACATACCTCTTTCGCTTCATTCACTCTCATAACATTCTTCATACATTCTCGTCGGTTTAGGGTACTCTTGACCTGGCCCTTCTCTAGAACGTCTGCTATCTGATCGAGATACGTTCGCCTAGGTCTTCCCCTCCCAACAGTCCCATTTACGCTCGCCTGATGCACCTGTTTTGTTAATCTCCTTTCATCCATCCTCTCCACAGGCAGATGATGATGACGAAAAAACTTGTACAGTTTTTTATCTACTGGTTTTGACGACACCCGTTGGCTAACTGTCTTATTAAGATGTAAGAAAAATGTTAAATGCTAATTAGCAATGACAAATCACTTCTCGAATTAGGTACAAAATGTTTTATTGTTAAAAAAAAACTAAAATATTAGTCATTTTGCAAAAAAAACGGTTGTAGCAAAAGAGTTTGCATAAAAAAACGATGATACGTTTTATTGGCATATTAATAATGCCCAAAGTGGTGATTAGTTGAGATAATAATATAGATTTTATATTATTTAAAAATTACGAACACATAATAATATATTACTGTCAAAAACCAAACTCGCTTTTGGGTAGAAACTAATATATAACACCCAGATAGTTAAAATAACATTAAAACGATTTATTTCTGTCAGATTCGATATAAATTATTAAGATGATAAAGAAATGACAAAACCTAAATATAAACATCAAAATTAAGTTCCGAAATAAAAAAAAAGTCATTTTTGAAAACGGTACAAAGATTTTTTTATAAAAGCTATTAACCGAGTGGGATTTAAACCCACGACCTGCCCCTTGAAACGGAGCTACACTAACCGCCTGCGCCATTGGATTATAAAATCCTTAAACGTAGTAAGATCTATAAAACAATTTTTTTTTCTTTTTTTTTCACAAGCACTATCTAATAGCCCCAAATTAAGCCAAAGCTTGTAATATGGGAACCAGATAGCTGATATACTACATATAATATACTTTTTTTTTGTAAACATAGGTTCATGTAATATAATAACACCCAGACAGAGAACAAACATCTATGTTCATCAAACAAATGTTTGTTCTCGTTGGGGATCGAACTCACGGCCTACGGTGCAGAAGGCAGAGCTACTACCAACTGAGCTCTGAAGGCCTATGAAGTACCTACTTATTATAATACAAACTACGATTGTCACTATGAAAGAAGACTAAAAAAATAGTTTTGTTATTTTCGTTCAATGAGCAGAACAGTGACCAATGTTTCCCACAGTCGGTCGGTACAGTTTGTGGACTTAAAGACGTGATTTCATAAAACTGATAGCGTCATAATGGGTAGCATAAAAATAAAGCCCAGCGGTTAAATTATCTAGAACAAGCCAGTAACGACAGCAGAGTATTAAAGAGTTGTAGAGCTCTTTGTGTGTGGCTCCGGGGAAGTACTACCATCATGCCTATTTCTGCCACTAAGCAGCGTTGCTGTGTTTCAGTTTGAAGGGAGCACTGGTGGTCTAGTGGTAGCGGCCCCGCCTTCCGATCCTAAGGTCGTGGGTTCGAAACCGGTCGTGCCTCAGTGAGTTTTTCTGTTCAAAAATTTGATTGCATAATGCCAGTACTCTCAAACGGTGAAGGAAAACATCGTGAGAAAACCTGCATGTCGTAGAACCTAAAAAGTTCTATAACATGTGTCAAGTGCTCGAAAGAAGCCTCTTGAGGCTCACCTTAAATCCTTTCACCACACTGTTTTGAAAGAAACTAGTGACATGGCAAGTTCACGACGGTTTTGAACCCACGACCTTAGGATCGGAACCACTAGACCACTAGTCACTAGTTAGCATTAGGTTTCTGATCATTCCACCAGAAAGTGGTATAAAACAAATATGACTGCCGTCATGGCGGCCACCGTTTCTTAAGAAACCAAAGCGGGCATGTATCGTTAAATAAGACAAACAGCTAATATTTAACAGGATATGAGGGACAAGACACGCGCTTGGACAATAGTTATATTTATGAAGAGTAAATGCACAAATTTATTATGTATTTGAAACAAAGAAAAGTACATACTTACCTTCTTATATTTATTTTAGAATACTTTTTTTTATAAAATTTCCTAGTATAATTATTTTTTCTAATTTAATTTTTCGTTCATCTATTCCTATCTAATACCAAAACTAATACCAATGGTATTCGTTTGGTCGTCATAAATTTTCTGTTCCTGACGAAATACCATTTTGGTATTAGTTTCTATTAGTATTTTATGTAGTATATTAGTATTATATGGGAATAGATCGTAAATTTTGCAAATACTTGTATTTTCTTTGTAAATGTTATATTTATTAATAAAAAATATATTTCAAATGTATTTATAGGCAACTGGGTTTTTTTTTATTAATAA
The DNA here is from genome assembly GCA_932294275.1 of Chloroclysta siterata. Lineage (NCBI taxonomy): Eukaryota > Metazoa > Arthropoda > Insecta > Lepidoptera > Geometridae > Chloroclysta > Chloroclysta siterata. Next base: position 18,616,568 of record OW028596.1, on the reverse strand, counting down.
ATATAATGGAAAATGAAGCTAGTTTATTGAAATAGATAGACACTTTGAACAAGGCATAAACTACTGATGCTGACTTCTTCTTGTTTTGTGACTAGTTTCTTTCGAAACATTGTGGTGAAAGGATTTTAAATGCGCCTCAAAAAGGCTCCCTTCGAGCACTGATGCTGACTGAATGGTACACACAGTTACGCATCAGGGTATACACTGTTCGCTTAGTGCAAGTAGCAAGCGTCATTTTCTTTGTCTTGGTAGCTTGATCTGTGCGTACCTGAATGAGTCATTGTTTTAGTAACTTCTTGCGGTCTAAGTCATGCTGTGTTCGTAGAAGTATCATAAAAGCAGGTACCTACATAGTATTAAACAAAGTCGCTTTCTCTGTCCCTATATCCCTATGTATGCTTAAATCTTTAAAACTACGCAACGGATTTAGATGCGGTTTTTTTTTATAGAAAAAGTGATTCAAGAGGAAGGTTTACATGCATAATACAAGCATAATCTCTTAGGGATAACCCACAATAACCGTGCGAAGCCGGGGCGGGTCGCTAGTACATAATAAGTTACTTATCAATTCTGTTGGTAAAGCAATGATGATAGGTATTCATTCATTGTTAGGCTTTTGTAGGCTTTTGTGGTTTGCGGTTGAGATGACAGTACCCAAACTCCCCATGACTGTGTTTTTTTTTCTTGTGCTGGAATCTAGACCTTTCGCCAAGTCTTATTTTATTGGATTTACATAACTGTTTATTTATTTATTACAAAAATAATAGTAGGTAGGCTTACGGTTTCTGAAAGCCCGATCCAAACTAATCGCATGTCAAGTCACTTGCTATCTCTATCTAATTCGATGTAATAGCTGAAATGGCGAGTGACTTGACATCCGATTAGTTTTGATCGAGCTTTCAGAAACCGGTCGTCACTATCTTAATTTTAAACTTTAAAATATAGTTAAAGAATCATATGTAACAGGGTATACCTACCGTTACTCGGGATCAAAGTTATGAAGGTGTTTTTTTCTGTTTAAATATATTTCACAACGACCATGATATTTCGAAACCCGTCGTTTCTTTGAAAGCCGTAAACGCCCATCCTGTGAGCACAGATAAAATTCAATATTTCACAACATCGACGTTTGCATTTCCGAGAAAATAATATGTGTCATTCGGACGTGACCTGTAGGTGCCATGAATAACCATTGTAACCACTGACAGCTGTCACAGCTCAGTGGTAGCTCTGCCTTCTGCGCCGTAGGCCGTGGGTTCGATCCCCACCGAGAACAAACATTTGTGTGATGAAGATGAACATTGATGTAAAAACGTAGTTTAAAAGTAAATATTTACAAAAAAAAGCCTATGTGTATTATATCAGCTATCTGGTTCTCATATTACAAGCTTTGGCTTAGTTTAGGGGTAGATTAGTGCTGTGTGGAAAGTCCACCAATATTTTTATTTTATACCATGTATAACCATTGTAAATACTTTAAGCATTGACAGCCCGCACAGCTCAGTGGTAGCTCTGCCTTCTGCGCTGTAGGCCGTGGGTTCGATCCCCACACAGAACAAACATTTGTGTGATGAACGTAGATGTTTGGTCTCTGTCTGGGTGTTTGGTTACAATAAGTATGATAGATAAATAGATAGATAGAATTTGTTGTACACATCATAAATATCATAATCAGGATACATCATAAATGAATCTTAAATCTACACTAATATTATATAGAGAAAAGATTTGTATTTTTGTTGTTTTGTATGTAACGAATAGGCTCAAAAACTACTGGTCCGATTTCAAAAATTCTTTCACCATTAGAAAGCTACATTATCCTTGAGTAACATAGGCTATATTATATTTTCAAAAAAATCAGGGATCCTTACTAAAACTCTAATAATGTAACCCAAGGTGGAAAAAGAAAACCTTACATCGCGTGCGCTGCGAAAACTATTGATGATAGAACAAAATAATGTACTACGATTTCGTAGAACACGTTATCATCTACAAAAAATGTCGCGACAGCATATGTCTAACTATTATAGTTATGTCACAATAAGTGTTCTTTTATTATAAAAATTTAATTGAAATGCCGCCGCTAGAAAAGGGTCTTTATTTGTACCTTGGTATTATTCCTTATCCAAATAAATCTTTTCATATTCAAGACTGGTTCAATACCTATACATTACTTCTTGAATTTTTCAAATCGGACATCCCATTCAAAAGATTTAAAAAATATAAGGGCGCGTTCTCACCCAGTGCGGACTCGGGCAAGGCGCGAGTTAGAAGTGACTCGAACCCACCACGGTCTAAGTTTATCCTAAAACGTTGAAAAAATTTATGTCCACCCATGCGAAGCTGGGACAGGCCGCTAGTAATTAATAAAGTACAATGGGCTGATTATATCGCTGAAAGCGATTTCTTCCATGCCACCTTGTGTACCAGTATGTGTTTACAAATAAAAGTATATTATTATTATAAGTATCATATCTTGTTCCCATATTACAAGCTTTGCTTGGTTTGGGGTTAGATAGTGCTTTGTGAATAGTACACCAATATTTTATGATGTGTATTTTATACAAAGAACAAGCATCTGTGTGCTGAATGAACATAATGTTTGTTTTCTGTCTGGGTATTATAAAATATTTTGGTATATACATACAGTACATATGTATTATATCCGTACAGACTTTGCTTAGTTTGGGGCTAGATAGTGCTGTGTGGAATGTCCACCAATATTATTAAAAAATGGCTGACTTTTCCTGAAAAAGTCCACTGTTATCTAGACAAGATTCACAAAGGTAATTTTTGTTTTTTTTATTTTTATACACCAAGCTGATGGAACAAGCAGATGACCCACCTGATGTTAAGTGGTAACCATCACCTATAATAAAGCATTGCCTCGAAAGTCACGCACGATAAGTACCTGCTTCCGGTCATATTAATTGGCGAAATTGCGGTCAACACTGCAAAGGCCATACAAACAAGAAGAAATAAGTTCAAGTGTCGTTTGACAGAAGTGATAGCACAATTCACGCCTATCGCTGACTTGTCGTGAATTACACAATAACCCCGAAGGTTCGCGGCGAACCATTAGTTATCCTACGGCCAAGTAAACAATAATTAAGATCAACTCGTTAGCAATGAAAGTTTCTGTCAATGATATTAATTGTTTTTCTCCATTTAAAGATGGCGGTCGTATTTAGTATGCGACTGTCGTAAATCGATTGTGGTAGTAACTAATGGGCCACGTCCGTTTTTAGCATATTTTCGGCTCTGCATCTATTACGTAATTTGCGACAAGTTAGCGACATTTGCAATGATTGCTAGTAGTATTTATTATCCCTTTTTATTGGTCAAAAATCAAAATCAGAACGGTCTTATTCAGTACATTCACAAGGATCACTTTGAAACGTCTTATATACTAGGTGAATCTACCGCCAGTTCCTCGCGACCAAAGCCTAGAAGAACGGGCAAGAAACTTACGGCTTGGTTCTTAGCGTTTTATTGTATGATACTTTTTACAATTTTTTTATGGTATCTACTTAATTGTTTAGTGTTTGTAATGAGTTGGAGCATAGATCAGTCCCAAGCATTTTTGTCATCTATACAAGGTGTTCCATAAGTTGTGTATATAAACTTCAGGGGGCTAAAGTACCCATCAATATGAACAACTTTTTCTAAGGAACCAACACTGTGAACGCGAAAAAAAAACAGCTGTTTCATACAAAAGTTCAATACCTACCAGGCTAAAATGTATGAAACAGGTGTATTTTTTTTTCGCGTTCACATTGTTGGCTCCTTAGAAAAAGTTGTTCATATTGATGGGTACTTTAGCCTCCTGAAGTTTATATACACAACTTATGGAACACCTTGTATAATCAGATATTTTATAGTAAGCTTTTGTAAAAAGTTTTCTAAAGATATTTTTATGAAATAAAATAAAGAGTCACTCCTCTTTATTTTATTGATAGTACTCCTAAACGGTGAAGGAAAACATCTAACTAATAATCAAATTTCTAAAAACTTAAAATTCGTACGTGATAAGGCCACAGTTCCCGCGAGCCCGAGAAGTTTGACGGGTATCAGCCCCTTAAACCCGGCTCATTGTCTACAAACATCGATCGACCAACTTCGCAGACTTGCAGAATGTTTAAACGCAATGCATTACAATGGAAAGTTTACCCTGCGATTGAGACTTGAACAATAAACTTACCTGTTGTGCAATAAATAATATGGATGTAGCTACACTCGGCTGCATAGAGGTAGGTAAAAAGGTATAAAAAAATAAAATAAAAACTTTTAATATATTGGTGGACATTCCACACAGCACTATCTCGCCCCAAACTAAGCCAAAGCTTGTGATATGGGAACCAGATAGCTGATATACTACTTATTGATCGAGTGAGCGAAGCGAACGAAGATCTTAGTTTCAACTTGGGCGATTTGGCATTTTATGTATGTATGTATGTATGTATGTATGTTTGTCTGGCGATAACTTTAGAACCGTTGATCCAATCTGCATGAAATTTGATATGTCGATAGCTTCTACTTGAGAAATTTACTGGTAAGTATATGAGTAAAATCGGATGAAGGGTTTTTGAGATATGGGGTTTTTTAAGAAGGCAAAAATAAAAAAAGTTACATAAAAAAATCAAGTTACATGTCATATGAAAGGGCTTTGTTTGGACATTCCAAAACAATTTTTACTTTTTTTTTGGGACGCTCGGTTTTCGAGATAAAATTTAAAAAGTTAAATTAAGATAACCAGCGATCCAAGAGCTCCCATCTCTAAGAGTTTCGTTGAAATCAAGGTTTTTCTACTGGTCGGCCAGTTCCTTTGATAATTCTTTTTTTTTTTTTTTAAATAATTTAAGGAGGTACTCAGTTCTCATAAAATGGTGACGACGACCAGGTCTGATGATAGAGCCAAGGTCTGTTCAACGGAACTCTTCAATAAATAGGCCAATAGAGTTGAAACTTGGTAACCATACCAAGTTAGTAGGCGGTAGTCAGAAAAAAGTCCAAAGATAATGTTTGGACTTGCCTCTGACTACTACGTACTCAAAGTTTTGATGCGTTCGTCGGGTCGCATCACGAGATCTCAGTTCGGGGCGAACTACTAGTATACTTTTTTTTTGTAAATACATATCTACTTACAATATTATATAACACCCAAACAGAGAACAAACATCTATCTTCATCACACAAATGTTTGCTCGGTGCGGATCGAACCCACGGCCTACGGTGCAGAAGGCAGAGCTACCACTGAGCTGTGGAGGCTGTTCAATTATGTTTGGACAATAACTCCGTGAGAGTTGGTATACAACAAAACCTTGCAACGTTGACATTGCATCAGCGGTGGCTTAGAAAGTTACTGGTTACCTATTGTGGAACATACAAGTACATAAGTACTAAGCACTGGTGGTCTAGTGGTAAAGCCCTGATTTCCGAGTCTGGTCGTTGGATCTAAACCTTACTTACACATGACTTACGTTTTTGAACAGAAAAACAATGCTATAATATAGGTGATTATAGAATATATAGATACTTAACATCAGGTGGGCCATCTGCTTGTTCCATCAGCTAGTTGTACTTATAAAGAAAAAATAACATACCTGAACTTTTGAAATATGTATTTTATCGATATTCCACACGTGACAGGTTGTAAGCCCATCGCCGCTGCGAGAATTACTAATCACTAATTCCTTTCGCATAATGTTTTCCTTCACCGTTTCTATAATTCTTATTTATTTAGATATTCGTCTTGATGATTATCTACTTACCCGACGGCAACAGTAAAGGAAGGTTATATGTTTTTTTTTATTTATATCCATGTCGCCACCCACTGTTCACTTATGTTAATTATACATTAAATTATTCCACGTTTACCTTAGCTTGACGACTGACATGTGACAGTAATAATAACATCCGTGCGTCCAGCAACATACTTGTAACGACGTCAGCTTAGGGCAAGCGCGGACCACAACTTTTTTCATGGGCTGGATCCGCGCCTGGCTTGGGGCAACTCTTGCCTGTTCAGCCTGTATCAGTAAGTCCTAAGTATCACCTGATGTATCAGCTAGTTTGGGGCTAGATAGTACTGTGAAAGTACAAAGTAATTATAAAATCTCTTTGAACCTAAAAGCTGGCTTAAAACCTGGCTTGGACAAGACATAAAATTCAAATTCTTTCGTTGGTTTTTTTACAAGAGAAAAGCAAATATTTTTTGGAAAATCTTACAAAATATAAGCAATTCTTTTGGTAAAATCTTTCTTAAACATGCCAGTATCAATATTTGATTTGTTATTAATAACTCCGTGAGAGTTGGTATACAACAAAACCTTGCAACGTTGACATTGCATCAGCGGTGGCTTAGAAAGTTACTGGTTACCTATTGTGGAACATACAAGTACATAAGTACTAAGCACTGGTGGTCTAGTGGTAAAGCCCTGATTTCCGAGTCTGGTCGTTGGATCTAAACCTTACTTACACATGACTTACGTTTTTGAACAGAAAAACAATGCTATAATATAGGTGATTATAGAATATATAGATACTTAACATCAGGTGGGCCATCTGCTTGTTCCATCAGCTAGTTGTACTTATAAAGAAAAAATAACATACCTGAACTTTTGAAATATGTATTTTATCGATATTCCACACGTGACAGGTTGTAAGCCCATCGCCGCTGCGAGAATTACTAATCACTAATTCCTTTCGCATAATGTTTTCCTTCACCGTTTCTATAATTCTTATTTATTTAGATATTCGTCTTGATGATTATCTACTTACCCGACGGCAACAGTAAAGGAAGGTTATATGTTTTTTTTTATTTATATCCATGTCGCCACCCACTGTTCACTTATGTTAATTATACATTAAATTATTCCACGTTTACCTTAGCTTGACGACTGACATGTGACAGTAATAATAACATCCGTGCGTCCAGCAACATACTTGTAACGACGTCAGCTTAGGGCAAGCGCGGACCACAACTTTTTTCATGGGCTGGATCCGCGCCTGGCTTGGGGCAACTCTTGCCTGTTCAGCCTGTATCAGTAAGTCCTAAGTATCACCTGATGTATCAGCTAGTTTGGGGCTAGATAGTACTGTGAAAGTACAAAGTAATTATAAAATCTCTTTGAACCTAAAAGCTGGCTTAAAACCTGGCTTGGACAAGACATAAAATTCAAATTCTTTCGTTGGTTTTTTTACAAGAGAAAAGCAAATATTTTTTGGAAAATCTTACAAAATATAAGCAATTCTTTTGGTAAAATCTTTCTTAAACATGCCAGTATCAATATTTGATTTGTTATTTGGCTAGGTTGTTCGTCCATTTAGAGAAAAACTTTATCTGTCATTCGTTAGTATAAAGTGCTCAAGATGGTAATTAATTATTTTACTCAACAACAAAGAGATGGTCCGACGACATAATTTAAAGGCCGTGGGAGACCTTGTATGCAGCACACTAGTTCATTGACAGTTATATGTCTTATTAGCATTATAGGTATTAGAGCCCTTATTCATATCGGTCGCTAAATGTTTTTCTGTTTTTTTTTTTTTTTATACTACCAAGTAAGCAAACAAGCGTACGGCCCACCTGATGGGAAGCGGTTACCGTAGCCTATGGACGTTTGCAACACCAGAGGTGTCACACGCGCGTTGCTGACCCTTTAAATGTTTTAGAACGCCTTTTTTGAAGAACCCCATGCTGTACTCTACAGGGAAAACATCTGCAGGGAGCGCATTCCACAACCTTAGAGTGCGCGGGAGGAAGTTCCTCTGAAACCGAACAGTGCGCGACCATCCTGGTTCCAAGGTATGTGGATGAGCCCCCTGCCTATGGCGAGCAGTGCGATGATAGAATGAAGCTGTGGGCATCATGTCAAACAATTCTACAGAACACAACCCATTATACAAGCGGTAGAACACACACAGAGAGGAGAAGTCTCTCCTCAAACTTAAGGGTTCAATACAGCTTGTGAGCTTGGGATCATCAACGATTCTCACAGCACGTCTTTGGACCGAGTCAAAAGGACCAAGCTGGTACCCAGGTGCTCCTGCCCAGAGATGACAGCAGTACTCCATATGGGGTCTGACTTGCGACTTATAGAGAAGTAGTCGTTGTCCCCCATTGAAGTACAACTTCGCTCTGTTTAGCACACCGAGCTTCTTGGATGCCAGCTTTACCTTGTCTTCCAAATGACTACGGAACTGAACGTCGCTGGAGATGTTGATGCCTAGGATCCCAATGCTCTTGGAGATGGAAAGGGTCATGTTCTGGAATTGAGGTGCCTCAGTAAATAGGGTTTTTTTTGCCGTAAACGCGCAAATTTGTGTCTTGGTAGGGTTGAATTGAACCAGGTTTTGATCTCCCCATTCGGAAACTCTGGTTAATGTGCCCTCTATCTCAGACACAAGTTGTTTTCGGCTTTCTTCCACCATGTAACGAGGGATGCTAGCACGGCCCTTATAGAATGTGTCCCCAGTACTATCGTCCGCATAGCAATGAATGTTGTCAATTGACAACATATCATTTATATGCAGCAGAAATAGCGTTGGGGACAATACAGAGCCTTGCGGGACGCCAGCGTTAATGTCCATGCGATCGGAGCTACCGCCGTCAACTACAGTTCGTATGCTTCTGCCGGACAGAAAGCTGGCAACCCATTTGCACAAACCCTCGGGCAGTCCATAAGATGGCAACTTCGACAAAAGACTGCGGTGCCAGACCCGATCAAAGGCCTTCGCGATATCTAGGCTGACAGCCAATGCCTCACCTTGACTCTCAATGGCCTGAGCCCAACGATGTGTAAGATACACTAGAAGGTCACCAGTCGAACGACTATGGCGGAAGCCGTATTGGCGGTCGCTGATCAAGTCGTGTCCTTCTAGGTATCTGAGGAGTTGTCTATTAAGCACACGCTCCATGACCTTAGAGAGAAGGGATGTTATAGCGATTGGCCTGTAATTTGATGGGTCTGATCTATCGCCCTTTTTGGGCACTGGGTGGACATGAGCAGTCTTCCACGAAGATGGAACCTGCCTTGTGGAGTATGAAAGCTCGAAAAGGCGCGACAAAACTGGACACAATTCGGGAGCACACCGCTTGAGTACGACTGCCGGTATACCGTCTGGCCCGCTCGACTTATGAATATCTAGAGTAAGCATCTCCCGCCGGACCTCCCGTTGCGTAATGGTTATTTCAGGCATAGAAATACCACACCACGGTATGGGAGTTGGCACAGCTCCTCCGTCATCCAAAGTCGAGTTTGAGGCAAAGAGATTACCTAGAAGATCGGCTTTCTCTTTAGCACTATGGGCCAGATTTCCGTCGGCTTTCCGAAGTGGTGGCAAGGACGCCTGACAAAAATTTCCCTCGGCAGCTTTAGCAAGCGACCAGAATGCACGAGTCCCAGACGGGTAACGCGCTAGCCGTTCACCAATTCTGCCGATAAAATCGAATTTTGCCTTGGCAGTCACTCTTTTGTTGGACCTCGAAGCAGCATTGAGTTTTCGCTTCACGTCAGATACATCAGGAGACTCACTGGATCGAGCCGTGGTCCAGGCCTGGTATGCAGCTTGCTTGCACAGTCTAGCTTCTTTGCAAGACAAATAAAAATATATGTGCACAATGCCAGTACTCTCAAACGGTGAAGGAAAACATCGTGAGGAAACCGGCATGTCGTAAAACCTAAAAAGTTCTATAACATGTGTCAAGTGCTTGAAAAGAGCCGCTTGAGGCGCACTTAAAATCCTTTCACCACTGTTTCGAAAGAAACTAGTGACACGACAAGAGAGAGAGAGAGACCGCTATTCTCTTATCTATCTATATTCTCGCTCTCACATTTCAATATTTTTGAAGATAAATCACTAAATTAAGTTATTAAAAATCGCAAACAACCAAGTTTCAAAAATAGCATTACTTACAAAGATTTAATTTTGAAAAAAAAAATATATTGATAAAAAAAACAGTAATTTCATACCTTCAGCAATATTGAAATGTATCATGATATCAACGTGCCCTACGATGCACTGCCCTGCGTCCATCAACTTGAGGCATACAGATGTTAAGCCTCATGTGCCTGTAATTTCACCGGCAACCACACTCTTCAAACTGAAACACATGCAGCGTTGCTGCTTGGCGGCACAAAAAGGTATGGTAGTCTACGCTTACGACCGCTTTCTGAAAGCCCGATCAAAACTAATCGCATGTCAAGTCACTTGCTATGACCAAGAAAACACCTATAGTCCTTGCTTGAGGTTTAGCGAGTAAACCGGGGTAGAAGCTAGTTAAAATAACAACAAACAAGTTAGTTCTCCAACATTTATTGGTCGAAAAATAAATTAAAAACTTTGGATATCAACAAAGGCCAAAATAGTACAAATAAATACCTACACATCCTACACTTAACATAACAACATATTTACACTAAAGGTTCATGCCCACTAAAGCGTCACGGACACGACGGCAACCGATGGTATGACAGATCAACGCCAGACTGAACGTCCATCAAAAAATCAGATTGTAGAATCTATTTAAATTCTAAAGTCATAAGAACATTTAATATGTTGCTATTTCTTCACTTCTGTTATGTTTTCTTACAACACTGAAATAATTATTGTATTGTCAAAGAATTTACAATCCGATTTGCTGGTGGAACCCAAATTCAGTCTAGAAAGTCTAGCCACAACAGATCTTTGTGTCTATAAGATTATCTGTGCAAATCTGCAACCCGCTTGCGCATGTACAGTTGTTAGGTGCTTGAGCGAGATAGAACGAGGCTTCAGGCAACTTCAGAAACAGACCCGTTGTGGCTAACACGTCGTAACTTGTACGTACGTGTACGTAAGTTCGGCGGCGCTTTAGTGGACAATGGCCCTCCCTTACTAAATAGTAGGTATTCACGAATCCTTACTATTTTTACAGTTCAATCTTATAATAACATTTCAATTTTTAAATCTCTATTCGTCCCATTAACTAGGTATTGAGGCAGAGATAAAACATACAATAATAAATACATCTTTATTTATACAATATTAAGTACACAATTTGAATTAGCAATTTTAATTCAAACAAATATTAAATTAATAAATAATTTATGAAGTATATAATAAAATGTTTGTCAACTGTAAAAGTTAAACCAAATATTTACAATTTGCGCCAAAATTTAAATAATAAAGTAGGTACATAAATTCATTTAATAGTTTTTAATATTGAACAAAATTTAGTCATGATTTGTTGATTATTTGCTCGCTCTTATAGTCATTATTTGTTTAATCATTTTTTTTTATACTATAGACTGTCCTTTGGCTACAATCTCACCTAGTGGTAAGCGACGATGTAGCCGAAGATGGAGCAGAACGGTCTAGAAGACACCTATTCACTCTTGCCTTGAAGATACCCAAACTGTAGTGATCAGGAAAAACAGACGACGGCAATGAGTTCCACTCAGCATGATAAAGGTAAGGAAGGAACGCTTAGTGCGAATGGGTGGTATATTTACCAGATATGGGTGGTACTGAGCCGTACGTCTACTTGTCCTGTGATGGAAAGGAGATGGTGGTATTAAGTCGTGAATATTACAATATCGTGAATATCACTACATAGAATAAAACAAAGTCGTTTTCTCTGTCCCTTTATCCCTATTAAATCTTTAAAACTACGCAATGGATTTTGATGCGGTTTTTTTTATAGAAAGAGTGATTCAAGAGGAAGGTTTATATGCATAATACAAGCATAATCTCTTAGGGATAACCCACAATAACCGTGCGAACCCGGGGCGGGTCGCTAGTTAGAATTATATAATATTTCTTGCCCAATAACCTCCTTGGAAAAGTATAGGGGTAGCTAGAGGCAAGAACAAAACCATCGCCATGCCAATTTATTGCATTTTTAGTATTACATGACAGATTGTAATTTACAATCCCATTATTGCACGAGTCATTACTTTAAAATAAACAGTACCTACGTAATATTATCAAATCTACAATGCCTTATCGCTTCGTAACAATCTCTTCCAGACCCATTGATATAATAGAGCAATAGCTAAACTAGTTTGAGCTACAAAATTACATTTGAAAATAAATTTATTTTTACATTTATAAATAAATTTATATAATTGCAGTTAAAGTATTTAGGAAACCAGTTGTAGAATATTTTAGGGCGTTCTTGAGCTTGATTAAAATATTTGTATAGTAATTAAAAAAACTTTTAAGATTGTATCTAATGTTATTTAAATGTAGTAGCTAATGTAATATTTCTAACTTAAGTCACTTGCTATCTCTATCTAATTCGATGTAATAGCTGAAATGGCGAGTGAATTGACATCCGATAAGTTTAGATCGAGCTTTCAGAAACCGGCCGTTAACTACTTACTGCATTCGTTAATTTGACATTCCCTGTATTTCATAACTTTCAAAATCAATCACATGCCTTCCAGCATAGTTCTAAAAAAACATTTAATATGATCCCATTTTGTTACAAATTTAAGTTGTTATTTAACTATGAAATAAACAATGCATATTTTCAAGGATATAGACGTCCGCATGACGAAGAGATTATAGTTGACTGTCTAGTTTCCTTTTTTTTCGAATGGACTAAATGTTGGTGATCCTCTGACGATTCTTACAGCGCTACCGAACAATTGACTTGCTTCCGTATCGTCAGGCCGATTTTGTATGGAGACTCGTGAATTCTTAGCACGCCCGACGCTCTTCCAGTCTCCATACAAAAACGGCCCAGACGCGGATCCAGCGCTCAAAATTATGTTGTGGTCAGCCACCCGAAAATAGCCAAGTGCGAGTTGGCTAATGCATGAACTCGCTCATTATCGCTCATTTGACAGCCGTCACAACTCAGTTGGTAGTAGCTGCGTGCGCCGTAGGCCGTGATTTCGATCCCCACCGAGAACAAACATTTGTGTGATGAACATTGATGTTTATTCTCTGTCTGGGTGTTATATAATATTATAAGTATGTATTTACAAAAAAAAAAGTATATTTGTATTATATAAGCTATCTGGTTCCCATATTACAAGCTTTGGCCTAGTTTGGGGCTAGATAGTGCTGTGTGGAAAGTCCACCAATATTTATTTATATTCCATCTCCAATAAATAAATATTTATTTATTATCGAGTGCTTTCCTACAAAGGAGATGTTTGCAAAATCTATGACGCCCTGACCAGGATCTTGTACAGTGTATAGTTCCAATGGGCAAAGCCGAACAATGCGTCACAAGTCTATTAGTTTGTGGGCATGCCCATCATGCCCACAACGGTAGATCCGCGCTTGAAACGGCCTGACGATACGTAATACGAATAACAAAACCAGTGGCGTAGCATGCCTTGAACCGTATAAAAAATTGCTTGGGTGCCCATAAGAATGTTAAAGATTTGTCACACAAGAAATAAAATGTTTGAATAAAATTAAAAAAAAACATCATAATTATTTTTTTTTACTTTTGTTATATCTGAAATAATATAAAAATGGTAAGTTTTTATTGATTTTTGCTTACGCACGTCGGGGACCCTCGTGGCCCGGGGGCCCCGTATAATTGATACGGAAAATACAGCGGTAACTACGCCCCTGACCAAAACTCAGACTTGCGGTACAGAACCGTATTTCCGTGTACAATAAATCGTGAGATCGTTTAAAACATGCTTTATTCTCTAGCCAAATAATTATTTGTTGTAAACGCATAGCTTGTTGCCAAAAAACGTGATAATACTGTTTTGACCCAGAAAACGACACTAAAAACTTCATATAATTCACGAAAGTTATTTTGCGATGTAAGATACATTACACTATTAAGAGAGTTTATATTCTTGAGTTTTTTGTAAGTTATGAAAGTCTATTGTGTTTTTATCATCATTATCAACATGAAGAAGTTCACTGTACTAGTATTCTCTTATCTGTGACTGTACATAGGCGACTCTTATACATTTCCAGGAAGAACGATTCAGTACCCCAAGTATAAGTTGTGTTTACCATATTTGGTTTCTCGTTTTTCGTTCTTGTTCCGTGTTCATTGCGGGTTTTGTATGATAATAGATACCGATACGGAACTTTATGTACATATGTAGGTATTTTATATTTTTTTATCGTAACTGAAATAAAATTATTAAAGAGTTTCAAAAGTGGGATTTGGATCCGAGTGGATCCGAGTGGGATTTGAACCCACGAACTTCCCCTTAATACGGGGCGCTAACCAACTGCGCCATCGGATTCTAATCACACTCGACGAATAACTTAGGGACATGCTACTATGGTACTTATGCGACCGTGGCTCCATCTACAGGGCTGACATATAACTATCAAGAGTCCTGCTCGATAACCGAAGTTGCATTCAGTTGAATTGAACTATAAAACGAATAAAAAACAAAATTGAAATTAAATTGATTATGTTGGAGATATTATACAAAACAACTCAATAACTTTATTATGGTTGTGGTTCTTCAAAATCCAATTTGTTTGACGCTTCTTCACTCCATAGTATATAACAAAGTCGCTTTCTCTGTCCCTATATCCCTATGTATGCTTAAATCTTTAAAACTTCGCATCGGATTTTGATGCGGTTTTTTTTATAGAAAGAGTGATTCAAGAGGAAGGTTTATATGCATAATACAAGCATAATATCTTAGGGATAACCCACAATAACCGTGCGAAGACGGGGCAGGTCGCTAGTATACCTATAAGTTGCTGTAAAGATCTGTGTAAAGTTTTAAAAAAATAACTCAAGCAGTAATCAACTTACAAGAACTGTCAAAGTGACACCTCTTTGTATTAAAAAAAAGTATTCGGGTCTCAATACCGAAGACCAGATCTTTAGTTTGTAAATATTTTATATTCCTTTAGATATCCAACAGGCTTGAGGAGGCAGGAGTGTAAATAATTTATTTCAGAGCGAGCAAATATCTTAAAAATAACACTGGTAGAATGCACAATGTTGCCTAGCTTTATCAAATAAATACAAATATCTCTGCCCCCACCCACTATGTTACATCAAAACCATACCAGACTTAAAAATATGGCCGCATTTGTTAGCAAAATACATAACGATATTGCAAAAAATATACATCATTATAAACTATTTTAATAAGCGACCGTCTTCTACAACCTATAATTAATTATTTCAATTTTAGGAAATGAGGATTTTGATTTTCTTAATAGGAATTTGTTGAACCGACAATGACAATGATGGATTTGTATAACTAATTCTAAGATTAGTTTATAAAAATAGTTTTAGAAATTTCAAGAGGTAGCTCGAGCGTACAATTTTTATAAATCTATATTTGCACTAAAACATTTAAGTACATAAAGTAAAATAATACCTGAAAACATGTCAGGCTTAACCTTTTACACCAACGGCAATTAGATGACAATACAATGTTCATGTTTTCATTCAATTATACAAAGTATTTTTTTTTAATTAAAAAAAAAACTACTTCTCAATTTTAGTAGGTACACATGGCCACATAATCAGACTACTGCAGGGCGCGATGGAGTTTTTATTTCGTTCGCCCTACAAACCCGTTGCCTGCCACCATTCCATTCTCTATATTGGGTATGGTATGTAGTTATGGGTATGTAATCTGATGTGCAGCCAACTGTACCTATCGAATCATCTGCTTATATAAGATTACAGCGCAAAAGCAATCGATTATACATTTAAGTTACTAATTACCAATTATCGATGTTACCAAAATCACACGATTCGAAAAAGTTTAATGAAGATGTTCAAGATTGCGTAATGACGCAAAAATTAGAGAACTTTATCAGATTTTTGTAGCAAATCTTGTTCATAAAGTTTGAGATAATAAACCGAATTACATAATTGATGTGAATGTACAATAATTGTACGTGATGATTGGTACAATATCACTTCATTACCTGGCATTCAGTCATAAACCAATTGTAAAGGAACATATAATTACGTAAATTAACCATTTTTAGCATTTGCTAATAGCACCAATGTGTATTTAGGAAGAAAATTAAAAATAATGAGATGTTATAAAGCAATTTTAATATTTGTACAATTTATTCAGATTTGCCTGAAACAAGACACCTTTTTATTTTTGTAAAGACAACGTAGCTAACGTGTGCTGATCAAAATTTAGTTTTTATTAAATAGTAAAAAAAAAGTGATGACTAAAATAAGATCGAGAGAGATGTCACTTTCTCAAAAAAAATGTTACAAATATTAATAAATCACTTTAAAACACTCGCATTAAAATTATTTTAAAATAAAATTACAAAATTAAAGTATGAGGGTAGTTTTTTTTATTTTTACAACCACAATCTGAGCAAACAAACGCATTTTATCATAAAATTTTCATTAAAGCTGTTTGTTTAAAAAATGCAAATATTTTTTATTGCAATAAAACTGCAATAATGAAAATTTTTTGCAGATTTTCTTGAAGCTTTAATGAAAATTTAATTGATAGAATTAGGCACGAGTCATAGGATGTTTTTTTTCCATCACTGTTATTGTACGGTCGCTTTCACAATTTTATTTATAACTATTAAAAGAAATATAATTTTCACAGATATTTTTAATTTTAAGCCTTACAATATAATATTCTTTTCTGGGGTTTTCCAACTAGTTACAATAATAATCTATACAAACAATTTAGACCGCATTTAGGCCTGATTTCGAAAACGGAAAAGTACTTTCTTAATTTTACATGTCATGTTAAAATCACATAGAAAGTTGAATAAATTTATCGTGGTTGAAATAAATGCAGAATCATGGCAATATTTGAAACGAATGTTCTCGTGGTAAGTACCTATCATCCGGTAAACGACATAGAAAAATGTAGAGTCATAGCTATGATGTTATCGAAAGTGTAAGAAAAATGATAGTGCAATATCCAACAAATAATAATTATTATAATACATTCTCAAATTCCATTAAAAGTAGCTTTTGTAAAATCGTGTTATCAAATTATTACTACATAAAACTTGGTAATAATTTTATGACATTATTTTGTTGAGAGAAAACGTAGATTCACCCAACTTTTTTTCACAATTCTTTGTAACATTACTGAAGGATATATGTATATAGGCATAATAAATAATAACAGAATCAGTTCTATTTCAAAATGTATAATTAACATGGCATCTGATGTCATATTCATCTGAAATATACTTAACTTTTTTAACCAAACCCATTTGACATAACACTAAATAGTAATTTGACGTTTAAGATGACATTTATGACCGTTGGAAAACCGCCAAAGTTTTATAAAATTCAATAAACTAGCGGACTGATTTTTTCTGAGATTCAAAATGAGGTTTTAATCATTTCAGTAATAATTAGGCGTAATCATACTAAGTACACAGCACAGCTAATGAAAAACTAACGAGAGAATAATACTAAAAAACGTATTCCGTTTTTGATTGAGTTTCAAACTATTAAAGCGATTGTTTGTGGATCTTGCAAATAAACCCTTTTTGTAGGATTTTTTCAGTCTTGTATACGTCGTATCCATATTGGTCGCAGAGGGTGCCGTTAGCCAAAATGGCCTATCATTATGTTGCCGTCTCTTTCCGTTGACATGAAAGTGACAGTGACAGTTATATTTTATTGATTCGTTACAAAATGGCGGGATATATAAATAAGGGCGTTATTCGTAGCCCAGCGCAAAGTCTACTGTGCCCCTGTAGAAAACTCTGAGTGGCTACCTTTTTTGTCGTCATTATTAATATGTAAATTACCTATTCTGTAATAATTTTACGTTTTTTGTCTTAAAATAAACTTTTACTATTTCTATTTTTGCAGTCAACAGCACCAAATTACCGTATAAAGCTAAGCGCACAAATGCATACACCCTCAGGCAGCTCAATATAAACGAAAGACCTTTCGAGATTAATTTCCTTTAGCTCTATTAGTACCTACCAACTTAAAATTCTTTGAGGATATGTTTTTTTTATACAACTAGCTGATGGAACAACTAGATGGCCCACCTGATGTTCCATGTTTGTGGAAGTAACATAGCTTTTTCATTTCAAATACTTTTCTAGTTATTTTGAGTTGTGTAATATGGGTGATATTTTAACCATTACTCGAGGTCTTAGCCTATAAAGTGTGAGCAATTGGAATCAATGCGTAAAGTGATATTCAGATTTGATCGACAACGTTTCGTAAAAAGAAAACTGCCGCCATTTTTTTCAAAACAAACGACGACCGACTTTACCAGACTGACTTGATTTAAAAGTATTTAATCTATTTCACTTGACATTGGCAAGGTCTGTCGAATGACGGACAGGTGTCATAAACGGAACGAACAAGAAGAAAAACATTAAGGATTCATTTTCTGACATTTTGGGAAGCAACATAGCTTTTTCATTTTATTTGTTTTTCTAGTGTTATTTTGAGTTGTGTTGTGTAATTTGGGTGGTATTTTAACCAAAATTACTTGAGGTTTTAGCACAAAGTGTAAACATTTGGAATGAAAAGTGTATTGTGATATCCTGATTTGACCGAAAATGTTTCCAATGTTTTGAAGAAAACCGCCACCATTTTCTCCAAAACAAATGACGGCCGACTTGACTATAGACTGACTTGACAAAAAAGTATTTATTCAATACAAATCACTTGACACTGGCAAGATTGTCTGTCGAATGACGGACAGGAGCCATAAATTGAAAGAAGAAGAAGAAGAAAAACATTAATCGACCCGCCATTAAGTAAGTTCATATATTTATATCTCCCATCAACACATCTATCAATACTAATGGATTATAAATTAATTTCAAGGTTCGGAATACAATATGTATTTTCAATCTAAACACTGAAATGGTCATTAAAATTTATTTTGTGACCACGAATTTGTATGAATCATTATTTTGTAATTACAAAAACTATTACGTTAATCGTTAAAAATAATACAATTATGATGCGAAGTGTGTTAGTATCGCGTAAACAAAAAAACACGACTTCAATTTCTCATATTAATTTTGGATCTCTTGCTACCGTTACCTGCTCAAAAGTCATTGATAATGCCTAACGTTGTGTCGTTTTTTTTTTTATAAAACTTACTGGTGGAACTAGCACAGTCCCACCTGATGTTAAGTGGTAAACATCACCTGGAACAAAGGGTTACCTAAGACCGTGCCCTACGATGCACTGCCCTGCGTCTAACAACTTGAGGCATTAAGCCACATTTGCCTGTAACTCTTTTTTTAGAAATTATTTTTTTTATTTTTGAAGATTCCCCAATCTCTCAATTTTATTGAAAGCCACGGGCGACTGCTAGTAAGTAATAAACTTTGAATTGTGGAATAGTGAAAAAAGTATGAAATAAATGTATAATTTCTTATTCATTTTTTAAAAAGACACATCGTCAGATATTTTTTTCAACCTCATCTAGGTCGTTAAGTGACAGTAACACGTTAACTGACATTTAACTGACAGGTTATCAGCTCGATTTAATAAAAATAAATTGTACCTAGCTGTCAGCTAGTAAAAAAAATTGGTATAATCGATTTCGAAATTTACTTGAGTTGTTTTTGCAAAAGTGTTGAATCGGTCTGTCAAAAGAATTTTGTGTGTTCAACATTTTATTTAATTATAATATTTTGTGCCTGTATACATATTTAGTGGAACTAAGAGACCTAATGGGATATCTACCGTGCCTGGAGATTAAAGTCGTCAAGATATATATACTTTTTCAAAATTACTCTGTGACTAATAGTGCCGTCGCTATCGTAGGGCCAGGCGGTGCAGTGCACCAGAGCCCCGGAGTTCAGGGGCCCTCTAACCTAAGCGCTGAAAGGAGAGGGTCAGCCAGCTCCCGAAGCTAGGAAACCTTGAGCCTGCTCACAAAATTCTTTCTCTATGCTATGCCTAATGCTTTCTCTATATATTATGCACTAATCTAATTCTTTTCGGTAGGTACCTTGTCCACCTAGCTACGCCACTAGTAACTAATCAGATAATGCACTGTTCTTTAGACTTGGTCGCGTGGAACTGGCACCTAGATTCACCGAGCTTTAAGACGTTTTATAGTGATCCTCGTGATTCAATTGAATGAATACCCTTTGACTTTAACTTCCCTGTGTCTATCGACTTGAGGCATACAAATGTTAAGCCTCATGTGCCTGTAATTTCAACGACAACCACACCTTTGGAACCGAAACACAGCAGCGCTGTTAACTATGTTGTCTGTAAAATAATTTAAATTTAATCAATATGAAAGAAAACCGTCTACATGAATCCTCTACTGGTTATTTCTTGGGCTGTTCCTTCAGGTCAGTGACTTGGTAAAACAAGTATCAAGGGCAACGAGAAAAAAATATAAAAACAGCTTAACAGCCAAGCGGTGAAGTTAACAAGTTTACGGCAGAGCTAATTACAAGCATTGACAGTGGCGTAAGTACCTGAATAGAGGCAAAGGTACTTAGCTATGGAATAGCTGATATATAAAAAAAAAGAAACAGCTTCTTGACTTTTATGCCCAGACATGGTAGATTAGAAGAGTTAGTAGCGCTCTTTGTGAAGGGCTCGTCCGGGGAAGTACTACCATCATGCCCTTTTCTACCGCCAAGCAGCGTTGCTGGTGTTTCGGCTTGAAGGCCGTGATTGGCCATTTTCTTGTTCCAAAGGCCTTCTTGCCTTTGGAACAAGAAAATGGTATGTGAAATGGTAACAAAGCACTTCCTCGAAAGTCACGTACGATAAACGTTCCCTACGATGCACTGCCCTGCGTCCATCAACTTGAAGCATACAGATGTTAAGCCTCATGTGCCTGTAATTACACCGGCAACCACACCATTCAAACCGAAACAGCAACGCTGCTTGGCGGCAGAAATAAGCGTGGTGGTAGTACTTCCCCGGACGAGCCACACACAAAGAGCTTTATCTCTACTACTCTTAGGAATTTGATACCCAGACGCGGTAGGACTTCGATTTTTTTTATACCACTAGCTGATGGAACAAGAATATGGGCCATCTGATAGTGGTGACCATCACCTATAACAAAGTATCACCTCGTAAGTCACGCACGATAGGAATGTTCCCTACGATGCACTGCCCTGCGTCCATCAACTTGAGGCATACAGATGTGATTGTAATTCAAAGTATTCGATTCAAAGTGATCCTTGGGGTTTAATTGAATAAACTTGATTTTGACTTGAACATAAAAAGAAAAACATTTATGTTACTATAACTTCTTTTTAACATTATAAAAGTTGATAGAAATGCCGACCAAAATCAGACCATGTTATCCATACCTTTATATTAATCTTTATCCAAATAAATCATTTCGTATTCAAAATAAATTTCATAGTTCATATTCTAGCCTCAACGTCTATAGTTCGTTTTATTCCTCCAAGAACCTCAATTATCATAGACTTCAAGTCTGCGCTGACTATAAAATGCTGAGAAAAAGTTTTGCTGTTTTAACTATAAGTGAGCCACGGGTTCTACATTCATTTATACACACGGACAGCCCTCACAGCTAAGTTGGTAGTAGCTCTGCCTTCTAAGTCGTAGGCCGTGGGTTCGATCCCCACCGAGCAAACATTTGAGTGATGAAGATTTGTTCTCTGTCTGGGTGTTATATAATATTTTAAGTTAGGTATGTATTTTACAAAAAAAGGTAATAAGTATTATATCAGCTATCTGGTTCCCATAGTGGAAGCTGCCATAACACAGGGTTATCCTAGTTTGGGTACCAATGTTGTCCAACCAGGAAATATCGAAATTGTTAAACATAAACCCAATTTAATAAGATTGTAATGTCTGTAACTGATTTTAATAAATTTCATTTCAAAGCTTTGGTTAGTTCGGGGCTAGGTAGTGCTGCGTGGAATGTCCACCAATATTTATTTATTTATAATTCACACAGACAGCTCAATTTTATTGGTAGAAGCTCTGCCTTATGTCTATTTTATGACGGTTGTAAGCCTCTGTTCATATTCGCAAAGTCAACGTCGAAAGATATTTAATCAATTGAATCACTAGGATCTCTTAAAAACGTCTTAAAGCTATATGAATCTAGGTGCCAGTTCCACGCGACCAAGCCTAGAAGAACAGGCAACAAACTTACGGCTTGGTTCCTACCGTTCTTTTGTATGACCCTTGTTACAACGTAATATTCTCACTATTCATATTGCACCTTGCGAGTTGGGGTGACGATCTGCGAAATGTAGCTGGCAAGCACTGGATGCAAAGAGCCGAAGACCGAGCTCAGTGGCAATCCTTTCACCACACTATTTCAAAAGAACTAGTAACTCAACAAGAAGAAGTCACGTCTTGGGAGAGACCTACGTCCAGCAGTGAACTAAACTTTTAAGAGTAGTAAAGCTCTTTGTGAAGGGCTCGTCCGGGGAAGTACTACCACCACGCCTTTTTCTGCCGCCAAGCAGCAACACTGTTTCGGTTTGAAGAGTGTGGTCACCGGTGTAACTACAGGCACATGAGGCATCTGTATGCAGTTCAGTGCATCGTAGAGCACGTTCCTATCGTGCGTGACTTATGAGGTAATGTTTTGTTACCACTAAACATCAGGTTCTCTGCTTGTTCCATCAGCTAGTTGTATTAAAAAAAACTTCTGTCGATGGACGATTAAAATATCAATTTCTTAGGAGTTGGTTAAAAATAAAGATGGGTACTGTGTTGTGGGCACGGGCTAATGTCTAGGCTTCATAGTTCGTTGCTCTATCAAGGTCAGATTGGGATAATCCGATAGATCTTTTTTTATTTGTGTTTTTATCTGCAGAACATAAAACTTGATTTTTACGAGCTTATGTGTGTTTGATAGCTTTACAACTAAGTTTGAGTCAAACTTTATTATTATCAAAGCTAAGATACCTATCTGTTTGTTCTGTGTTTTTTTTCTATCAAATCTGAATTTATTTACAAGTTCATTTATTCGTCACAAAATCTCTGGAACTACAGATCTGATATACCTACCTAGTAGATGATAGATTAGTAGAGCTCTTTGTGTGTGGCTCGTCCGGGAAAGTACAACCTCCATGCCTTTCTGCCGCCAAGTAGCGTTGCTGTGTTTCAGTTTTAAGGGTGTGGTTGCCGGTGTCATTACGTTTAGCTTAATAATCACTTTGAAATATCCTAAAGTAAGGTGAATCTAGGTGCCCGTTCCACGCGACCAAGCCTAGAAGAACAGGCAACAATCTTACGGCTTGGTTCGTTGTTGTATGATCCTTGTAACAATATAATAATGAAGCTCCAGTGTGGTGCCAATCTTTGACAGCCTTCACAGCTCAGTTGGTAGTAGCTCTGCCTTCTGCGCCGTAGGCCGTGGGTTCAATCCCCACTGAGAACAAACATTTGTGTGATGAACATAGATGTTTGTTCTCTGTCTGGGTGTATTAAGTATATATGTAATATTCAGCTATCTGGTTCCCATATTACAAGCTTTGGCTTAGTTTGGGGCTAGACAGAGCTGTGTGGAAAGTCGACAAAAAAAACTTAGCTAGCCGTAGGCAAAGAAAAAAGGAACTTGGAGCAACCAAGCCTAGAATTCAAGCTTAGTGACTAAGCTTAATGTATTCTGGTATGGGGGTCAATGACTAACCTTTATGGTCCGACAAAAGCGAATAGTTATTGGCCATACAGCACGTCAAAATTCATTACGACTTTTCATAGCCATGTGAAATTCACATCAACATTCTATTGGTCCAACTTTATTAGCGGTGCGATGCGCTTTCAATAATAATTTAAGCTGTAGGTTGTTAAAAGATGCATAATATAATTATATTTATTTATTACAACTGGGATTCTACGTTAGATTGTTTGCGTAAAAGATTTATCCACTTTTTTTGATTTCTAATGGAACAAGAGAAGGCTCATCTGATGTTAGTTAGTGGTAACCATCACCTATAACAAAGCATTGCCTCGCAAGCCACGCACGATAGGCATCTGCCCTACGCTGAACTGTCCTACGTATCAACTTGAGGCATACATATGGCCAAGACAAAAACTAAACTATATGTCGATACAAGTTTTCCTACTTAAAAGTTTGCTGTACAAAAACTAGTAAAGCAAACTTTTGAGTAGGAAAACATGTATCGATCAAAATGAAATTTTTACTAAACTGTGTGCAATGTGATTGCACACAAAATGGTTGATTGCGATTTTACGAAAATGAGTTTAGTGATTTTATATCTTTCAACATGTCGAAACGTGCGAGCGAGAGTCACATTAGCTCTTGTCTTCGCTTTAAGCCTCATGTATATAAAAACGACTCCAAGGAATCGTTTTAATTAAATTTGATGTAAAGTGATACAACGCTTCATGCCACTTATCTGTCATGTTAGAGGTGACATTTATCTGTCAGATTTTACCATAACTGTCATCATTATTAGTAAATAATGACAATAAATCAATTCAAAGTCTCCAAAACCATAAAACACACGTTTTATTTCAAAATAAAAATCCGAACCATCAAAGTATTTAGAGCGATCATAAAATCGAAATAGTTTCGTTAAATTTGAGTGTCATCAATTTTACTGAAATGTCTTTGAAGAAACGCACAGGAGTTTTGGATCATTTGATCTTTCTATTTGAAAAATAACCCCAGCTTATTGTTTTAAATTAGATACGGCCGGGTTCTGAAAGCCCGGTCAAAACTAATCGCGTGTCAAGTCACTTGCTATCTCTATCTAATTCGATGTAATAGCTGAAATGGCGAGTGACTTCACATCCGATTAGTTTTGATCGAGCTTTCAGAAACCGGCTTTTAATGTCTAAAATAGATTTATAGTTCCCACTTGCCTAAACTGTCTAAATTTCGATTGATACTGAAGCTTCAATATTATACATATCATATTACATTGTAACACGTATTATACAAAAGAACGGTAGGAACCAAGCCGTAAGTTTGTTGCCTGTTCTTCTAGGCTTCGGTCGCGTGGAACTGGCACCTAGAGTCACCTAGCTTTAAGACGTTTCAAAGTGATCCTTGTGATTCAACTTAATAAATACCTTTTGACTTGATTTTGAAACTTGGTGTAAGACTTGACAAAGGTAATGTTTCATTTTGAGTATCGTCTATGTCTACGAAGCAAAATTGGAAATAAATAAGAGATTACCATAAAAATGGAATTTTATTAATCTGTAGGCAAATAAAGTTATGATACCTAAACGTTTAAAATTTTTACTATGTGAACACTTCTAGAGCCGCCATGACAGTTATGTAATTGACGTTTGACGTGACGCCATTTTGGTTGTTTTTTGTTGCAAAATAACATAGTGTTTGTTGCTGGAAATCCCAAGTTAAAGTGATTATCCTTTGATATTTGTTTTTCTTAGTATCAGCGTAAATCTCTTTTAAATGGACTTGAGAATTCAACACATAGCTTTAATTGTATGTTTTATGATACGTAATTTGTATAGTTTTTTCAGTAGCAAAAAATTTGAGCTTTAAGATGAATAAGCAACGAGGTTCAAAAAAACATAATTATTATACTTATAAAGGTATTTAATTGAATATGATTCATTGTATGGTTCTATTTCGTTTCGTGTTTATGACTATATGTAAAATTTACATAAAGTCACAAGTTACTTAGTATAGTCACAGTTACTATTTACATATAGTTAGACTGATGGCCCACAAGCAGGCCCACCTGATGTTACGTGGTAACCAACAATAACAAGGGATTACCTCAAAAGTCACGAACGTTAGAAACATCGTGCGCCCAATAACTTGAGGCATAGAAACGTTAAGGCTCAGTAAAATAATATTAAAAATATTTTATTATATTTTTTTTTCATGTGCTGTCTGATAAAACAGTTTACAGTTTGGCATTTACATTTTTTATTTCATAATCAAAGATAAGATAAAAATTAATGGTCATTCCCTTTCAAATCTTGACTGATCATTTACTATTGCTGACTACACAAGTCGAAAACATCGTGGTAAACAAGAACCGAGCCGGCGGCTAATAAATAAAACATAATAAGTACTTGCGTATATCTAAAACTACTTATTAACATGCCATTAAGAATGTAAGTATAGAGAACGAATATGCCCACAAAAAACATGACAAAAACTAAACTTACAAAGGAACAACTTTTCTTAACAAGGCCCTGAACTGAATTAAATATCGGGCAGTATAGAGTATAACCAAATACAACGTAACTATGTTTTTCTGTAATGTCGCATGCCTTGTACAGTTTATAATTAAACTAGTCGAAGCCCACGTGACTTCGGCCGCATTTTTTTAAGAGTAGTAGAGCTTTTTGTGAAGGGCTCGTCCGGGGAAGTATGCCTTTTTCTGCCGCCAAGCAGCGTCGCTGTGTTTCTGTTTGAAGAGTGTGGTTGCCGGTGTAATTACAGGCAAGTTGATGGACGCAGGGCAGTGCATCGTAGGGCACGTGCCCCAAACTAAGTACTAAGTGACGCACGATAGGAACGTTCCTATGGTGCGTGACTTACGAGGCAATGCTTTGTTGTAGGTGATGGTTACCACTTAACATCAAGGGGGCCATCTGCTTGTTCCATCAGCAGTTATTCATCAGCTAGTATTAAAAAAAAAGCAGATTCTTCTTCTTCTTCTTCGTGTCATGTCACTAGTTCTTTCGAATCAGCGTGGCGAAAGGATTTTAAGTGCGCCTAAAAGAGGCTTCTTTCGATCACTGGACCATATTTGAGAATTTTTTAAGTTTTACAAAATGCCGGGTTCCTTAGACAATGTTTTCTTCACCGTTTGAGAACACCTACTGGTACTGTGTAGGTACATACATTTTTAAACAGAAAATTTCATTGGTGACGACCGGTTTTTCTTCGAACCATAGGATTTTTTTTCTTTATTTTTTATAGAACTAGCAAAAAACAACGGTCTTTATTCAGTACAATCATAAGGATCACTTTGAAACGTCTTAAAAATAGGTGAATCTAGGTGCCAGTTCCACGCGACCAAAGTCTAGAAGAACAGGCAACAAACTTACGGCTTGGTTTCTAGCGTTTTTTGTATGATCTTTTTTTTTGTATGATCTAGCTGATGGAACAGTAAAGGTACTATAGATCCGTACCCGAAGGCTGAGTTTAGTGTTTTGCTTTCCATATCGTCAGGCCGTTTTGTATGAAGATTCGAGAGTTTTCAGCACGCCCATAGTGGCACTTCTCCTTCATACAAAAACGGCCTGACAATACAAAACTTTTTTTTTTTACACAGCACTATCTAGCCTTAAACTAAGCCAAAGCTTGTTATATGGGAACCAGATAGCTGATATAATACATACATAAAATCACGCCTGTTTCCCATAGGGGTAGGCAGAGATCACGGATTTCCACTTGCTACGGTCCTTACATACCTCTTTCGCTTCATTCACTCTCATAACATTCTTCATACATTCTCGTCGGTTTAGGGTACTCTTGACCTGGCCCTTCTCTAGAACGTCTGCTATCTGATCGAGATACGTTCGCCTAGGTCTTCCTTGATATAATACATAATAATAAATACATACTTATAATCACTACATAGTATAAAACAAAGTCGTTTTCTCTGTCCCTATATCCCTATGTATGCTTAAATCTTTAAAACTTCGCAACGGATTTTGTTGCGGTTTTTTTTATAGAAAGTTTGATTCAAGAGGAATGTTTATATGCATAATACAAGCATAATCTCTTAGGGATAACCCACAATAACCGTGCGAAGCCGGGGCGGGTCGCTAGTATTATATAACACCCAGACAGAGAACAAACATCAATGTTCATCACACAAATGTTTGTTCTCGGTGGGGATCGAACCCACGGCCTACGACGTAGAAGGCAGACCTACTACCAACTGAGCTGTGAAGGCTTTCAAACTTAAATCAAAATTCAGACTTCGGGTACTGCTATAACTTAAGCGCTGTCAAATTAAGTTCTTGGTCAATAAAACAATAAAGTCGGCCTCATTTGTAAGATTAGCCTCAATAAATTCGATCGACACCATACTGCGGCTTCATTATTAAACTATTTTGTAAAAGGATCACAAAATGAACGCTAGAAACTGTTTCTTTCTTGCCTGTTCTTTAGGGTCGTGGTAGCATAGGAACATTCTAGCTTTAAAGCGAATACAATAAGCTAATGTGACTCTCGCTAGCACGTTTCGACATGTTGAAAGATATAAAATCACTAAATTCATTTTTGAAATATCGCAATGTACCATGTTGTGTGCACAGTTTAGTAAAAATTTCATTTTGATCGATACAAGTTTTCCTGCTTAAAAGTTTGCTTATGTACGAAAACTAGTAAAGCTAACTTTTGAGTGGGAAACACAGCGACGCTGTGTTTCGGTTTGAAGAGTGTGGTTGCCGGTGTAATTACTGACACATGAGGCTTAACATCTGTACGCCTCAAGTTGATGGACGCAGTGCAGTGTATCATAGGGCCTATTGTGCGTGACTTACGAGGCAATGCTTTGTTCTAGGTGATGGTTACCACTTAACATCAGGTGTATCTGCTTGTTCCTTCAGCTAGTTGTATAAAAAAAAGAAAACGAATCCAAAAGCTCACTCCTCATGTGTGATTCTCAAACACAAACCAAGATTTCACGAGTCATATTTCAAGTCCCGAGTCGACTCAGGTAGACCCCAAGTCCATAATCTTGAATGATGGCGCAACCATGTATTGTTCAATCGTCTACCTGGCGTTGACATTGTCCAAAATCGTAACATTTATATAAACTAATTCACTGTCCATTCCTGTATCAATGTGCCAGGTAAAATGATCAAGGATTTTGAAAAAACTTCGAAGATTTCGAGTGCGGAGATAAAAAGTATTGAATTCAGATTATTGGAATAATCCACAGTTTTTCAAAATGTGGGTATGTCCAAAAATGTAATATTTGGACGTAGGTAGATACACCTCTGAGTTATCTTAGACATCTTCAAAGAATCCTAATTGATACTTGGTACTAAGAGATAATAGAATCACCATTTGGCGATATTTTCTAGTTTAGTTCATATTTTGAGAAAATTCTGTAGGTTCTTCATAATTTTACAATATCATTGTAGGTTTCATATTATTTACTAGGGCTTCACTATCTTAAATGATGAATAAAACTTACGTTGACATAAATTTGTCAGAGACAAGTGCCCTTAGAGTCTCTATAAAACGGCAGGGAATATGCTTATAATGTTCGTTACACCATCAAAACTAGAAACATACATAGCTGTTCTACCCAAACCATTTTTCCCGATATTTATTTTCTTAGTTCCTTTTTCAAAATCATTTTTGACACTGTTTACATTTCTTTCCTTGTTTAGTTTACGTCTTAAGTTATTACGAGCACGCTGAAACGATTATCCCTTCCGTCTTAAAATAGCTAACTACCTAGAAAGGTAGTGGTTCACGTAAATAGAACCACTCTTCTAATAGTTGCCAGAAACAAAAAATACATTTTCATGTTTGGAAAACAATGCATTAGGCTGGACGTGTTGTTTATTATCTTTTGTTTTTTAGTTTGGGATTTGTCGGACATCTTTCTGACTCTTTCTCTGCAATCAAATAAACCTTGGTACTCTCTACAGACTTCATAATAAGTTACATTTCATTGTGTTTTTATATCAAAGTCGAGTAGCGAACGCTAAAATCTAGAGTTACCAAATCTTATAAGCCCTATCTTGTTTAATAGAGGATTCTAAAAATAAATGAATCAGAGATAGCATAACATTGAGAAACATGGAATAAAGTCGCCCAGCGTTGGCAATAAAAAGGTGTTTTTACGAACAAAGGCAGCCACTTCCACGCTTTTGGAAATGTATTGATTTTATACACTGCTCTCTGTCATATGAGAGCCAATTTATATTGAAATGAGCGAGACAAGTATAGCTCCTGTGTTAGAGTTTTATGGCGGCTCAAAGAGCTTCGCTTAGTGTATGCAAATGAGGTTTTCTCGTAAAATCTTCTTAAAAGATTTGTTGATTATTAACATTTCTGCATGCTTAGAGATTCACAGCTTTATATAATCCTTTGTTTTATGAGCATGATCTGTTAACTGGTTTGGCAAGATATTTGATAGCGAAGTAATTATACACAACAAGTAAAATGACTAATATGTCACTTTGGATGATAATTTGTGTGCATTTACTACCGTTTGCCGCTAAATCAACATTGAGACGTTGTCAGGTTATGTTATAGTCATCAATTTGATGATTCAGTTCAGGGTCATCTTTTCTGTCAACTTTGCGGTTTTTCTGTTCTTTTAGATTCATATTTGCGACACTCAGATTCGTCACTCCGAGTAGTTCATCCACATTTGCTTTCGGTATGCTGCTTGCTTGTTTTACCACGTTATTGGTAGTGCTTATCCAAAAAATAGTTTGAAACTCAATCATCCATTCTTATTCTACCTAAAAATATATTTCAACTGTCACTAAATGCATGATGGCTAACTGAAACCGGTCTATTTTGCTACATTAATTAACTAATTTGACTATTTCAAAATCGGCTCACATATCGTAATGGCACAACTAGTGCTGAGTCAATGACCCTTAGATATTGAAAGTAAATCAATATTTGAAGATATTTTGAGTGTAGGCGTCGGTGTAAGTCAGACCGCCTTAAAATATATTAGCAGAATGATCTCTAAAAGCTGATATAGATGCCATTTTGTTAGAAATCGTGGACGTTTCTTCATCTTAATTTAATAAAACAATAGGAAAAAGCAAAAATGCAAATCAGTCAAGAAAATATGTAATGTGAAAAGAATGCGTCAATTTTATATATTGTTTTATATCACAATAAAAGCATAAAGAGAAAAATTACTTTCTAAATAAACCAAAATCACAGTGTTTCTGGACAAGATTTTTAACTCGCCCCAATTTCTTTTTAAAAATATAAATAAAATCTAATTGTAGGTACATAAGCTGTTGGGAAAAATTAAAAAGTGTCTTTTGAACTAAATTAAATACTACCTACTATTTTCTCTATAATTTCCCCTATACTAACTGTTGATTCGACGAATCCTAGGTTTTAGTCAAAAATCCTTGATTGCAATAATGAAAAATATAAAAATTTAATTCCTAGTGGTTTAAGAAACCTAATTTACCATTATATATATCGTTATCCTCCATAGGTATTATAATAACCAACTACGTTGTTTGCAGTTATTTCCATCACTGGACAATAAATATAAACTATAAGTTACTTCGATTATTCGTAGGCCCATAATACATACAATTTAGGCTCGACTTAGGTTCATTCTGCAACTGTACACTCATTATCCACTCAGTACTTACTTCCACCAGAAATCCATAATCCTTGGGGCAACACACACTATAGAGTACACATCACTTTACGCGAAGACTAGCGTGTCCGGGCGTAGGTGCAATGTCTGGAGCGTCAGAGACGGGCCTGGCTTGACCAGGTCTGGGCGCGGAGGAATCGCGGCCCGGGCACACATTCACCGAGCCAGCGGAGCCAGCACCGCAGTCGCTGCCAGGGCCAGGGCCAGAGACGAAGCCAATGCGGCGCCTCGCGAGTGCGACAGCTCCTCGCTCTTGATCACCTCGTTCGGAGTCTTGTCGTACTTGTGCGTCTTTTTCGTCACCGGCTTCACCGTTGTTGTGGTCGTCGTGCTGGTGCTCGTTGTCGGTGGTGGCGGAGGAGGTGGTAAGGTCGGCTGGGGCGGCGGAGCGGGCGATTGCTCTTCGGGCTTGCAGCAGACGCGAAAGACTAGCTTCATATTATGGCTGAGGCAGCGGCCTCCGATGCGTCTATGGAGATCGTCCTTACTCGATGTGGATATAAAGTAATAGTCCTTTCCGGGTAGAAATTCCAAGCCACCCGGCTGAGGGGTAAAAGGCCGGAAAGTTATGGTAAAGAACATGAGCTTATGCGGTTTGTCGCATATCGCTATTATACGTGGATTTGGATTGGTTATCCTACACGTATCATATTCTTCTTTACTAACATTATATATTATATATTTTTCTGTGTCCTCCTCGAATGTCCCAGGGGTGTACACTGGACATATTATATTCACTTGATCGTATTCGAACTGAGCGTTACCTTTATTCAAGTCGAATACGTGATCGGTATTGTCTATTCTGAATATACTGTTGGTTGTGTTCCAGTGGATGTAGAAAGACTTGGCGTAGTTTCCCATCACGCTTTCGATGAAGAAAATGAGGACTAGGAGGGTCCAAGGCGTGTGCCTGAGCCCGAAATACGCTAAAGACACCATTCTGGCTCGTTCAGTCAATTCTCATACCGATCGAAGCAACTAACACACACACTCACACCAATCCATAGTGTTAAAACACACTATTGCTCAAATCCAGCACTGTCTTACAATCCACACAGAAAACACGAAATTTTCGTTCACTTTCGACACAGCGATGAGTCCACCATGTTTCTCTCGCTAGATTCTATCGATAATGGAATTCCATAGGACGTGGCCCGCTTCGAAACGCGTCGAAGCCGCCGTTTGTGCGCACAAAAACTGTTCCAATCCGTCAGCAAAACGTTTTAGGATCACTTATTTATCGTTTGATGGTGAAAATAATCGATACATCACTGATTTTTTTGCTTTAGTGAGCTGTTCTTTGTATTAGGACGCGCGCGGTCGGCCGGGACGTTATCCGCGCGGGTGTCTGCAAACTACTGGAATGTGGACGGAGCGAGCTACGCATGCGGCTACCCCTCCCCCTCGCCTCTCGCCCCTCGCGCTACGGCTGCGTTCGAGCTTACCGAGCTTTTAGCGACGACGCCATCTTGTTTCATTTCTCTATGGTTTATTCCCGAACTTTGAAGCATTTTTTATCCTTTTTAATTTTAACATTGTTTTTATTTATTCGTTATTTGTTTTTAAATATAAGCTTTAATATCTGTAATTTTATGCCGACTTTTCGTGTGATTTTGGACGAGTAGAGTGAAAGCTTAGATAGAGAGCTTTTAAGTTATTATGAACGCACCGTAGGTGGCCATTGAAAGACGCTAGCCGCAAACAAAATAAAATCATGACTGCCTTTCTTTTGCATATCGATGTTCCGTCGTATTTTGCGTGCGCTATGCACTTTATGATAATTCTCTGCGCTAATGAATGGTTATATTTATGAGAGTCTTTGTTATGTCGTTAGAGATTAGAGTGGTTATCGATTGGGGGTTTATTTTTAGCTTTTTAAGCTCATTAGGATGATGAGGTGACTACTCGTAGCAACTTTAAAATATGCACAAAGACTCATGTCTACTAGTCAATTAATAGGTTGTTAGATAATAATTAAATTAAATAAATAATTATACTCTAGAAAGGGATATCTACCGTGCCTGGGGATCAAAGTAGTTCTTTTTCTGTTCTTTTTTCAGTTTTTAATAGATTGTGGGAAAGGCAGAGATGTTTGGAACGTTTTAGGCGAAGATCTAGGAATCTTAATGAAAAAGAAATCAGTGAGATGATAATATTGATAGTTTTTTTTTAGTAATTAACTATTTAAATTATTTTTCTTAAGAAATAAAAATATGATTCAATAAAATTAAGTCTTCTCTAATATACCTACGTAAAAGATTAAAATACCATTTTGACTTTTTTCTCCGAATTGCTGAATTTTTCACAATTTATTTTCGCTAGACCGCGATCTCAACTGACTAATGAAAAATGTAAGACAGACAATTTGAAATTACATTTCAAAGTCAAAGTCAAAAGGTACTTATTCAATAAAATTACAAGGATTTAATATAGTCCCAAAAGTTATTACCCGAGTGGGATTTGAACCCACGTGTAGGTAAACACTATAAAAACAAATAAAAATAAAAATTACAAGGATAATGAAACGTCTTAAAGCTAGGTGACTCTAGGTGCCAGTTCCACGCGACCAAAGCCTAGAAGAACAGGCAACAAACTTACGGCTTGGTTCCTACCGTTCTTTTGTATTATCCTTGCTACAGAATGAAATGCCAGTAGCGGTCCCCCACCGATATTTTGATCATATACAACGTTGCTTAGATAAGTTGATCTGTCGACCGCTACTTCGCAATTAAATAAAAACCTATATATTTAGCACGCAATTGTTAATTAACATTAATACGACAAATCCTTAGTAATTAGTGATGATACGGTTTCGAGGGTGGCCATGATAGACACGTTTTTGTTACATCTTTTGTAAATGATTTTATTTATTTATTATTATTTAACACTTTAATGCACAAAACATAAAAATTGAAGTGTACAAAAGGTGGGCTTAATGCTATGTGCATTTTCTACCTGCCAACCTTAAAGGATAATGATGTTGGCGTGCTATTATAAAAATAAACATAGGGCTTATTACGAGTTTAGTGCCGATCGTCGATCGTTACGATACACCGAATTTTGTATAAAAATAAATCAACGGCATCTAGCGTATTCTTTGAGAACCCGTTTTTTTTTTCATAGAAAATTCGGTGTATCGTAACAATCGACGATCGGCACTCGATCGGCACTAAACTCGTAATAAGCCCTCAGTTACAACTTAAAAATAAATGCAAAGTTACGAAAAAAAAACGCTTAACAGATTATTACAACTAACACAAACATATATCTGCAAAAATACATTTTAGTAAAACGGATACAAAATTTGGCATTTAATTTTAGTAAAACGCTTTTACAAAAATTAATACATCAAATAAATTTAGGTGGACATTACATATATTATTATTAGAAGCTTTTAATATGGGAACAGAACAGAAAGCTTATACTACTTACTTACTATTACTACTTTTACTTTAATTTTGTACTTTTTTTTTGTAAATACATTATTTTTATACAATTAGCTGATGGAACATGCAGATGGCCCACCTGATAATCATTAACCATTAACTTGAGGCATACAGATATTAAGCCTCATGTGCCTGTAATTACACCGGCAATCACACTCTTCAAACCGAAACACAGCGACGCTGCTTGGCGGCAGGAAAAGGCGTGGTGGTAGTACTTACCCGGACGAGCCCTTCACAAAGACCTCTACTTACCTAAACTAAACCATGTGTAAGCAAAAAAGTATTAAGTATTGAGTACTTTATGGTCACCGCATTCCGCTCTAGTTCACGTCACGTGTCACTCTATGTAATGCTATTTGACAAATCCGATTACACAACAGTTTGTCAGTCAGTTACTTGGATTTTTGGCATATATACTTAGTAGATGTCCGTGGATTTGCTTATGCAATAAGTGATTGCCAACGTTCTTAATTCACAGACAGGGCTTACAGCTCAGTTGGTAGTAGCTCTGCCTTCTGCACTGTAGTCAAAGTCAAAAGATATTTATTCAATAAAATCACAAGGATCACTTTGAAACGTCTTAAAGCTAGGTGACTCTAGGTGCCAGTTCCACGCGACCAAAGCCTAGAAGAACAGGCAACAAACTTACGGCTTGGTTCCTACCGTTCTTTTGTATGATCCTTGTTACAATGTAATAATTATAATCCCGTAGTAGGCTGTGGGTTCGATCCCCACCGAGACCAACCATTTGCGATGAACATAGATGTTTGGTCACTGTCTGGGTGTAGTGAAATATAATAAGTATGTATTTACAAAAAAAAATGTATTTAAGTATTATATCAGCTATCTGGTTCCCATATTACAAGCTTTGGCTTAATTTGGGGCTAGATAATGCTGTGCGGAAAGTCTACCAATATTTTTTTATCCTCGCTGGGGAGGAACCCACACCCTACAGCGCAGAAGGCAGAGCGACTACCAAAAGACCTGTGACGGCTACAATATTTACCAAAGTGATCGATCATAGTAATAGCCATGTAAATAAATAGATTTATCTTAAACAAACTTGTAGAACATGATAGATAAAACTATAATAAACAAGGAACTGAGTGGGGATAGGAGTAAGGGTTTATTGACCCTGTCATGACATAATTTTCGAGTCTCGGTAGGTACAGTCCGCGTCAAAAGAGCTCATCATAAACAAATTACCAAAAGGACACTTCGAAATTTTACAATAACCAGACTTACCTACTTTGTATATTCTAGAGTCTTAAGGAATAAGAAGATAACCCACCTGATGTTAAGTGGTAACCATCTCACATGACGACGCATTGCCTCGCAAGTCACGCACCATGTATAGATTAGACAAACGCTATTAAGGCGAAGACAAGAGCTAATAAAATAAAATAATATACAATAATATAAAATAAAATACCTCTCGCTCGCACGTTTCGACATGTTGAAAGATATAAAATCACTAAACTCATTTTCGAAAAATCGCAAACAACCATTTTGTGTGCAATCACATTGCACACAGTTTAGTAAAAAATCATTTTGATCGATCCAATTTTTCCTACTCAAAAGTTTGCATAACTACGAAAACTAGTAAAGCAAACTTTGCGATTTTTCGTAACTGAGTTAAGATATTTTATATCTTTCAACATGTCGAAACGTGCGAGCGAGAGGTACATTAGCTCTTGTCTTCGCCTTAGAGCTGAATTAACCATGCTCTGTTAGTTACTAATAAAGCATTAACAGGCCGTTAAATCTAACCTTAGATGTCAAATGCGTAGATTTTGACATATTTAACGGCCTTTTAATCCTTTGTTAATCTAACAGAGCATGGTGAAATCAGAGCATAATAGCATTTAACTAAACTATACCGTGCGAGACAAGCGAGGCAATTTTTTTTTATAATTCATTTATTTCAGATTAAAAAATCCATACAATATTACCAATTTTACACAAAACTTACAACTATACACGTAATGATAAAAATAATTAAATAAAATGTCACAAGAAATTAAAAATAGGATACATAAAATATGGAATTACTAATATAAATAAAATTATGAAAACTATAAATTAAAATTTAGATTAGATGGAGCCCATCACTAGCTGCAATGCTTTGTCATATGAGATGGTTACCACCTAACATCAGGTGGGTTATGTGCTTATTCAAGCAGCAAATAGTATAAAAAAATTACGTAAGATTCACCTAATTTATAAAACGTTTCAAAGTGATCCTTGTGATATAACTGAATAAATACCGCTCTGATTTTGATTTATTTAGCTTATTAAAAATTTAAATAACATACATGATAGAAAAGAGAGAGCCAATTTAAGGTTTTCACGGATAATAAACATTATCTTTTTATATATAACTAGCTGGTGCCCGCGACTTCGTCTGCGCAGGATTAGTATTTCGAGTAGCATAAATTAGCGTGGCGTAGTACATATGTGTAACTCTAGCGGTTTTGGCAGCGCACGCCAGAATAGCTCGCAGATTTTTTCGCTTTTTTTTTACGAGCTATTCAGGCGTGAGCTGCCAAAACCGCTAGAGTTACACATATGTACTACGCCACGCTAATATAAGCTACTCGAAATACTAATCCTGCGCAGACGAAGTCACGGGCACCAGCTAGTATTGTATAGTTATGTATGTGCGTTCTATTAATTACCAAAGAATTCCCTGTTCAGCCACTGTCTTTGATTCCACTGGCTTCCTCACGATGTTTTCCTTCACCGATCGAGATCACTAGCATTGGGTAAAAACATTTTTCACAGAAAATATCCGTAGATGCACAATCGGTAAATATTAGCAACATTATTTCTCCACAAACGCGTGACGTCATTGTTTACCTTTTAAACGGACGATAAACGTGCATTAGTAATTGAAGCTGGGTTTTGTTTGTTTTATCGAAAGGCGATGGGTTAGGTCGAGGGCACGGGAGGTTAGAAAAGATGGTAAAGAACTAGGCACGCGACTTTAACCCTCAGGCACGGTAGATATCCAATCGAATCTCTTTTTTATACACAGACCACCGCTACTGTACTTCTCACTTCTACGTCTACCATTAAGTTTATTTATACAACTAGCTGATGGAGCAAGCAGATGGCCCACCTGATATTAAGTGGTAACCATCACCTATAACAAAGCATTACCTCGTAAGTCACGCACGATAGGAACGTGCCCTATGATGCATTGCCCTGCGTCCATCAACTTGAGGCATACAGATGTTAAGTCTAATGTCTTCTTTGGCCTACCATTTGGCTATCCATCTTTTCTTTTTCTTATAAAATTAACTATGAAGGAAAAAGATACAAACAGATACGGATATCTACCGTGCCTAGGGTCAAAGTCATGAAGCTGTTTTTTTTAAAGATTGTAAAAATTATGACTAATATTTTGGTATCTCTTCGTCCAGTTAGGCTAGCTCAGGTAAAAGCAGAATAACATTATCAGCATTAGCCTAAAACACAAAGAAAGTTATTAAAAAGAAAGTTCGGTACATCCTTTCAACTGTATACAAAGGAGAAAGAAATAAAACTATTTTTCCCAAAACTATACTAACGGATTGAGGATGACATAATAGTTTAACGGGTTAGCTACTAATAAAGCAATAAAATCTGTCTGTTTCTTACTCGGGAGAAGGTTTTAGGGTTACGTGTTGAAAGGGTGCTAACGGGACTCTATTCAAAGTAAAAGATTCCAATAAAAATTCCAGCTCTTTGCGTGTGGCTCAGGGGAAGTAAAGTCAATAGGTATATTCAGTAAAATCACAAGAATCACTTTGAAAGCTAGGTGACTCTAGGTGCCAGTTCCACGCGACCAAGCCTAGAAGGTAAAAAGCTTACGGCTTGGTTCCTACCGTTCTTTTGTATGATCCTTGTTACAAAATAATATATTATGTTAATGAAGCTCCAGTGTGGTGCTAATCGAATTTAATGAGGCATATACAGGGACACACATACATATATAATCAGTAACAGTTAGAATTCATAAAACTGCACTCTTTACAACCATCATGCCTATTTCTGCCGCCAAGCAGCATTGCAATGCACTGGTGGTTTAGTGGTAGCGGCCCCGCCTTCCGATTCTAAGGTCAAGGGTTTGAGACCTGTCGTGCACCAATTAGTTTTTCAGTTCAAAAATGTATGTGCACAATGCCAGTACTCTCAAACGGTGAAGGAAAACATCGTGAGGAAACCGGCATGTTAGAGCATAAGTTCTATAACATGGGTGAATTGCTCGAAAGGAGCCTCTTGAGGCGCACTTAAAATACTTTCACCACACTGTTTCTAAAGAAACTAGTGACACGACAAGAGAAGAGCATTGCAGAGTGCAAACGTTTAGTTGCCGGTTTGGTTTTGTGGCATAACAAACACAGGCATACTATGCCTCAAGTTGATGGACGCAGGGATCGTAGTGCGCGTTCATTTCGTGCGTGACTTGCGAGGTAACTTTTACAATTATGGTGGCCCCTTAACGCTGGTCCGACTCGCACTTACCCAATTGCCATTTTAATTATATTTCGTTGGTTTTGTTACCCCGATAAGTAGGTACCGAAATTGTGTATTGTTTTGGTATTGTTACAAGTAAGGTTTCCTGATGTTTTTTTGGTTCTAAGAATGTTTGTTGCAATCAGCTTTGACTGTTATTTTTCTAATGTATTGTATTGTGTAGATTTATTTACTGCCAACATGTTTATACATAAGTTAAATAGCTTAGGTCTAAGGTAGCTTAATACTTAATAGCTACATTAGACCTAAGCTATTTAACTGTAGCAAAGGATGTTAATATTTTGTATTGAAATGCTACCTGCACTGCACAATTATTTAGCTAAGCGCTTAAGGCGATGCCTGTCTGGGATACAGATGTTTATTTAGGATAAATCTTAGATTTTATTGAATAAAAATGCTTCTCATTTAATTTCATTTCATTTAATAATATACCTAGTACATAAGCTATTTTGTTAACTTTAACAAAAGCATGTAAACTCGCTCTGTTTTATTAGCTAAGCTATCTCACATTATATACCTATACTATACTAGCGACCCGCCCCGGCTTCGCACGGTTATTGTGGGTTATCCCTAAGAGATTATGCTTGTATTATGCGTATAAACATTCCTCTTGAATCACTCTTTCTATAAAAAAACCGCATAAAAATCCGTTGCGTAGTTTTATAGATTTAAGCATACATAGGGATATAGGGACAGAGAAATTGACTTTGTTTTATACTATGTAGTGAAGGTAGGTACAATTTATACTACTATGGGTACAATAATAGGTAAGCTCATTTATACAATAGCATAAATATGAGAATACAATAGGCAAATAGTAAGTCAATTCAATTGCAAAAAATAATAATAATGATTTCTTATGATTTGAAAAGAGGTAAGGTTTTAAGAGTAGAGCTCTTTGTGTGTGGCTCGTCCGGGGCAGTACTGCCACCACGCCTTTTTCTGCCGCCAAGCAGCAACGCTGTGTTTCGGTTTGAAGAGTGTGGTTGCCAGTGTAATTACAGGCACATGAGGCTTAATACCTGTATGCCTCAAGTTGGGCGCAGGGCAGTGCATCGCAGGGCACGTTCCTATCATGCGTGACTTGTGAGGCAACGCTATGTTATATATGATTTACCACTTAACATCAGGTGGGCCATCTGCTTGTTCCATCAGCTAGTTGTCAAAAGAGTGTATATCTTATAGGAGAGCGTGCTACACCGTTGACCGAATCATAACATAGCGACAGACACACACAGCTCAGTTGGTAGTACCTCTGCCTTCTGCGCTGTTGGCCGTGGGTTCGATCCCCACACTGAACAAACATATTTGTCATGCACTATGTTAGTTCTCCGCAGAGGCGGATTTACATATTTACCGGCAGTATGTTATTCATGCCGCCCCAATTGACCTCAACAATTCGATACCCTAGTTTACAATCATATAATTATTTTTTTTCGATGAAATTGCAACTTTATGATTCGTCGGTCGGAAACAGTAATGGAACATCTCAAAATTACACTGTTCTGAGTAATAAACTGATACTGTAACTGATAAACGAAGAGATCACTAAATCCAATTTTTCTTTACCGGAATAAGTAGTTTTCTGTCAATTAGAACCAACATTTGAGTTGTACCGTTAGTGATTTGGAAAGAGTACTCAATTTCCTGCCATTCTGCATAATTAGCTCAAATCACGAGATTTCGGAAATGTTCCGGTAATGAATCCGACCGACAATTTGTGCACTATTGTCCTCATTACATCAGCTTTTTTCCGAACGCGAAAAAAACAGCTGTTTCATACATTTTAGCCAGGTAGGTATTGAACTTTTGTTTTTTTTTCGCGTTCACAGTGTTGGTTCCTTAGAAAAAGCTATTCATATTGATGGGTACTTTAGCCCCCTGAAGTTTCTAAACATATTGGAACACCTTGTATATTAAGATTTGTTTTAAAAATATAAACTTTTTTTTAATTTAGATGTAAAAAAAAAACAAAAGCTTATGTCTCTTACAACAGACCAACTATCAAATACGTCATCATAGTTCCATTTTCAAAAACAATAGCTTTCAATGTTTACATCCAATAATTCTAAATCCACTACAAAACAATCCTTATCTTAAAGAACATACAGTTCATAACTTTTTGAAGGAATTTCCCATTGTCGTAATATCACGCCCCGAATGTCATTAGAAAATCAGTCTTATTGTAAAGGAGTAGGGGCTATAATAACAACGGGATGAGAAGCGACGCATGCGCAAATGACGACGTGCTCGGGAACAATCGTTTCAGAGATGTAGTCGTTTGGATGTTCGTTGACGTCTTGTTGAAATTGTTAGTGTGACCATGATATTAGCAATAAACAACAACACAACTTATGGGATACCTACCGTGCCTGGGTGCCACGCCTTTTTCTGCCGCCAAGCAGCGTTGCTGTGTTTCGGTTTGAAGAGTGTGGTTGCCGGTGTAATTACAGGCACATGAGCCTTAACAGCTGTATGCCTCAAGTTAATGGACGCAGAGCAGTGCATCGTAGGGCACGTTCCTATCGTGCGTGACTTACAAGTCAATATTTTGTTATAGGTAATGGTTACCACTTAACATCAGGTGGGCCATCTGCTTGTTCCGACATGTGCCTGTAATTACACCGGCAAGCACACTGCTCAAACCGAAACACAGCGTTGCTGCTTGGCGGTACTTCCCCGGAACGAGCTCTTTACCGATACAAGACATTTGACAGCCTTCACTGCTCAGTTGGTAGTAGCTCTGCCTTCAGTGCCGTAGGCCGTGGGTTCGATCCCCACACAGAACAAACATTTGTATTATCAACATAGATGTTTGTTCTCTGTCTGGGTGTTAAATAAGTATGTATTTACAAAAAAAGTATATAAGTAGTATATCAGCTATCTAGTTCCCATATCACAAGCTTTGGCTTAGTTTGGGGCGAGATAGTGCTGTGTGGAATGTCCACCAATATTTTTGTTTTTTTTTTCCACCCGATTTTTTTCTTTGCAAAAACGAAACTGCAAACCCATGGTCACAGTAGAGTAGCCGACGCACACGCAATAAAATGTTTTATTATACGACTTGCATTCAGAAAGCGCATTACTTGCTTCACAATTGTTAACAATTCTATGTCATGTTCAGCTCTTTATGGAGTACCTTTTAGAGCTAGTTTTCATACAAATAATAAAGCGAAAATCATATAAAATGATTCTTGGATATTTTATTGAAGCCATATTTTTTAAAGGTACCTTCGGATTGTAAGGTCGTGGATTTGAATCCGATTTTGCACCAATAAATTTTTATTTTTGAATAATGTTTGCTGGTAATACAAAAAAAGGTTTACGACTTGGATCCCTTGGCACGGTAGATATCCCTTCAGATCTTTTAGCACCAACTGAGCTGTGAGAGCCTTCACAGCTCAGTTGGTATTAGTAGCTCTGCCTTCTGCGCTGTAAGCCGTGGGTTCGATACCCAACAAGAACAAATATTGGTATGATAAACATAGATGTTTTTCTCTGTCTGGGTGTATATTTTTTTTGTATATAAGAGTAGTAGAGCTTTTTGTGTGTGGCTCGTCCGGGGAAGTACTACCACCACGCCTTTTTCTGCCGCCAAGCAGCAACGCTGTGGAGATTGTGGTTGCCGGTGTAATTACAGGCACATGAGGCTTAACATCTGTATGCCTCAAGTTGATGGACGCAGGGCATAGTGAATCGTAGGGCACGTTCCTATCGTGCGTGACTTACGAGGCAATGCTTTGTTATAGGTGATGGTTATCACTTAAAATCTGCTGGGCCATCTGCTTGTTCCAGCTAGAAAGCACTGGTGGGCTAGTGTTAGCGGCCCCGCCTTCCGATCCTAAGGTCATGGGTTCGAAACCGGTTTAATACTAATCCTGCGCAGACGAAGTCGCGGGCACCCGCTAGTATAATACATAGTGACAAACTGTAATCTAAGTTTCACTGTATTTATTTACCCATTGTATTGGAATAAATATTTTATGTATTTAGTTGTAAAATCTTTGGAAATGGTATTTATCAACACTAATTCCCACCGGCTATTGTCAAAGCAAAAATGATTTAACACCAATTTTTTACAATAGACATTTAACGTTCTTAGAAAGTTCGAACAGTATTGGCCAAGATGTGTTGAGTTAGGAAAACTGAGGGACCCGTAGGTGTTAAAAGAGGCTGGCCACCGTCAAAAACTTCTCGCTCGCACATTTAATCACTGAATGAAGTTAAGAAATATCACAAGCTACCAAGTTTTGGAGAATAATCTTACAAAGGTTTAGCAGTGAATTTTGAGTTTCAATAATTTTGAAATGTGCGAGCGAAAAGTACTTTGACGATAGTTACGCTTATCACTACATAGTATAAAACAAAGTCGCTTTCTCTGTCCCTAAATCCCTATGTATGATTAAATCTTTAAAACTACGCATGGGATTTTGATGCGGTTTTTTTTATAGAAAGAGTGTTTCAAGAGGAAGGTTTATATGCATATATGTATAATACACGCATCATCTCTTAGGGATAACCCACAATAACCGTGCGAAGCCGGGGCGGGTGCTAGTTATTAATATTTTTCAGCCGATATGGTCCCACTGCTGGGCAAAGGCCTTCTCTGTTTCAAACTGTGGTTATTTTTGCCCACAAGGCGTAGTCAGGTGTACCTAGTCAGGTAGTTCCAAAAGTTTTTTATACTACTTGCTGATGGAACAAGCTGATGACCTGATGTTATGTGGTAACCATCACCTATAACAAAGCATTGCCTCATAAGTCACGTATGATAGGAACGTGCCCTACGATGCACTGCTCCATCAACTTACAGCCTTCACAGCTCAGTTGGTAGTAGCTCTGCCTTCTGCGCCGTAGGCCGTGGCTTCGATCCCCACCGAGAACAAACATTTGTGTGATGAACATAGATGTTTGTTCTCTGTCTGGGTGTTATATAATATTATAAGTATTTACAAAAAAAAAGTAAATATGTATTATATCAGCTATCTGGTTTCCATA
Organism: Chloroclysta siterata; assembly: GCA_932294275.1. Taxonomy (NCBI): domain Eukaryota; kingdom Metazoa; phylum Arthropoda; class Insecta; order Lepidoptera; family Geometridae; genus Chloroclysta; species Chloroclysta siterata. The sequence goes on along the minus strand of OW028596.1, from coordinate 18,572,412 downwards.
TTACAAGCTTTGGCTTAGTTTGGGGCTAGATAGTGCTGTGTGGAAAGTCCACCAATATTTATTATTTATTTCTTTATTATTAACTTATGGCATACAGATGTTAAGCGTCATCCTCATTATTAGGGTTCCATTTTCACCATTTGGCTTTGGAGCCCTAAAAATCAATGATAAATGCAAGAGATTAGGAAGAAAGTTCTACAAAAGGGCGAAAATTCAAAAAATTGAATGTCATCGAGCTGTTAAGCAATTGACCGAAATGTATTTTGAGTAAATGCAAAAAAACTGCATAGTGTTGGTGACTTTCCTATCGATAATTATACCTTACTAGCGACCCGCCCCGGCTTCGCACGGTTATTGTGGGCTATCCCTAAGAGATTATGCTTGTATTATGCATATAAACCTTCCTCTTGAATCACTCTTTCTATAAAAAAAACCGCATCAAAATCCGTTGCGTAGTTTTAAAGATTTAAGCATACATAGGAATATAGGGACAGAGAAAGCGACTTTGTTTTCTACACTAATATTATAAAGAGGTAAACTTTGTATTTTTGTATTTTTGTATTTTTGTATGTAACGAATAGGCTCAAAAACTACTGGTCCGATTTCAAAAATTCTTTCACCATTAGAATGCTACATTATCCCTGAGTAACATAGGCTATATTATATTTTCAAAAAAATCAGGGATCCTTACTAAAACTTCAATAATGTAACCCAAGGTGGAAAACAAAAAACCTTACATCGCGTGCGCTGCGAAAACTATTGAAGATAGAACAAAATAATGTACTACGATTTTGTAGAACACGTTATCATCTACAAAAAATGTCGCGACAGCATATGTCTAACTATTATAGTTATGTCACAATAAGTGTTCTTTTATTATAAAAAATTAATTGAAATGCCTCCGCTAGAAAAGGGTCTTTATTTGTACCTTGGTATTAATCCTTATCCAAATAAATCATTTCATAATTAAGACGGTTTCAATACCTATAGATTACTTCTTAAATTTTTCAAATCGGACATTCCATTCAAAAGATATGACGAAATTAAAAATGTTTACGGGTCCACGGGTCATGCGCGGGGTGCGATTTCACTCAATCAAGGAGAAGCGCGTGCAAATGTATGAAATAAGTAGACGCGAGGCTCGAACCCACGGTCTAAGTTAATCCTAAAATGTTCAAAAAATTTATGACCACCCATGCGAAGCTGGGACAGGCCGCTAGTATACTATGTAGTGATTTGACTTAGTTACTATTATTATATCGAGATATTTCATTTTTGCAATTCAAGTGACTTACTATGTGCCTAATATTCTCTTAACTATGCTATTGTATCAACGCACTTACCTATTATTGTACCCTTAGTAGTATTAATTGTACCTACCTTATACCTACATAAATTGCAGCGTCCTACAGGGTACGTGTACTCGCTTAATAGCTACCTTAGACCTAAGCTATATAACTGATGTACCTAGGTCTGTACAACATGTTGGCAATAAAAAAATAAGTCTAAATAAATCTAAGCTATAGAATAAATTATTATAAGTAATACAATCAATACCCACGCTTCTCCCCATTATAGTATCATTAAAGCACTACCACCCACTCCACATTACACAAAGGTTAACTGGAAGAAAATGCTAACTAGCATTAAGTTCGCCTATGTACTTTTGTGCAATAAAGAATTTTCTAATCTAATACCATTTCTGCGTAGCGGTGATAAGCTTGCAAACTTTCACATTGCAATATTTTTTTATAAGAAATACTTTTTCTTGTAACATATTATTATAGTACTCTTGGCATTATATACATTTTACATTTTGTTAATACATACTTATCTCTAATAATATAAGAATCAAAGTCCTGACTGACTGACTGACTGACTGACTGACTGACTGACTGACTGACTGACATATAGACAACGCACAGCCTAAACCGCTGGTCCTAGAGACTTGAAATTTGAGGAGTACATAGGTCTTATGGCGTAGAGGTGTACTAAGAAGAGATTTTTGGAAATTCAACCCCTAAGGGTGTAAAAAGGGATGAAAACGTTTGTATGATAAATTGTATTCCTTGAACCTACAAGCTTGAAACTTGGAGTACATATACTTCAAGACAAAAAAATAGGAAATACATTCTTAGTTTTTTAAAACTACCCTTAATAAGTGTGCTAAGGGATGTTAAAGTGTGTATGGGAGTTTTTTGACCGCTGGTCCTAGAGACTTAAAACTTGAAAGGTACATAGGTCTTATGGCATAGAGGTGTACTAAGAAGGGATTTTTGGAAATTCAACCCCTAAGGGTGTAAAAAGGGATGAAAACGTTTGTATGAAAAATTGTATTCCTTAAACCTACAAGCTTGAAACTTGGAGTACATATACTTCAAGACAAAAAAATAGGAAATACATTTTTAGTTTTTTAAAACTACCCTTAATAAGTGTGCTAAGGGATGTAAAAGTATGTATGGGAGTTTTTTGACCGCTGGTCCTAGAGACTTAAAACTTGAAAGGTACATAGGTCTTATGGCGTAGAGGTGTACTAAGAAAGGATTTTTGGAAATTCAACCCCTAAGGGTGTAAAAAGGGATGAAAACGTTTGTATGAAAAATTGTATTCCTTGAACCTACAAGCTTGAAACTTGGAGTACATATACTTCAAGACAAAAAAATAGGAAATACATTCTTAGTTTTTTAAAATTACCCTTAATAAGTGTGCTAAGGGATGTTAAAGTGTGTATGGGAGTTTTTTGACCGCTGGTCCTAGAGACTTAAAACTTGAAAGGTACATAGGTCTTATGGCGTAGAGGTGTACTAAGAAGGGATTTTTGGAAATTCAACCCCTAAAGGTGTAAAAAGGGATGAAAACGTTTGTATGAAAAATTGTATTCCTTGAACCTACAAGCTTGAAACTTGGAGTACATATACTTCAAGACAAAAAAATAGGAAATACATTTTTAGTTTTTTAAAACTACCCTTAATAAGTGTGCTAAGGGATGTAAAAGTATGTATGGGAGTTTTTTGACCGCTGGTCCTAGAGACTTAAAACTTGAAAGGTACATAGGTCTTATGGCGTAGAGGTGTACTAAGAAGGTATTTTTGGAAATTCAACCCCTAAGGGTGTAAAAAGGGATGAAAACGTTTGTATGAGAAATAGTAATACTTGAACCTATAAACTTGAAACTTGGAGTACATGTACTCCAATGCAAAAAATAGGAAAGGCATTTTTAGTTTTTTAGAACTACCCTTATTAAGTGTGCAAGGGGATGTAAAAGTTTGTATGGGAGTTTTTTGACCGCTGGTCCTAGAGACTTGAAATTTGAAGAGTACATAGGTCTTATAGCGTAGAGGTGTACTAAGAAAAGGTTTTTGGAAATTCAACCCCTAAGGGTGTAAAAGGGTTGAAAACGTTTGCATGAAAAATAGTATTCCTTGAACCTAGAAACTTGAAACTTGAAGTAGATGTACTCCAAGGCTAAAAAACAGGAAAGGCATTTTTAGTTTTTTTAAACTACCCTTAATAAGTGTGCGAAGGGATGTAAAAGTTTGCATGGGAGTTTTTTAACGCGTGGTGCGATTGATTTAAAACTTGAGGTAAATGTACCAAGAAATAAATAATTAAGAATGACGCTTTTAAATTTTTATAATTACCCCTGCAAAGGGTGCAAATGGCTGGTAAAAGTTAGTATGGGAGATTTTTAACGCATAGTGCTATTGATTTCAAACTTGAAGTAAATATACTCCACAATAAATAGTTTAAAATCATGTTTTCAATATTTTAAAACCACCCCTGCAAAGGGTGCAAAAGACTGACAAAGTTTCAAGGTTTGTATGGGAGATTTTTAAAGCGTAGTGTAATTAACTTCAAACTAAAAGAAAATGTGTTCTGTGGATAAATAACAAAAATACAGTTTGATTATTGAAAACAACCCCTAAAACGTTACCCTCCTTCGTTGCGCTCAAGTGAAAAGGATACAACAAGGCGTCAATGTTTGTAAGGGACATTCTAGAACAGAAATCTTGAGTTGGTACGAATAGATCTGAGGGTATCTACCGTGCAAATAAATAAGTACATATTTTCCGTGTAAGGTTGTCTTGGTTGTATTTGTCATGTTTGTGCTAAACTCAGTACCTATGCCTACCTACCTACCTAATATAGGTAATGTACACCTATAGGTATCTCTTATACCTGCGTAGGTATCCTACCCTAATAATATACAAATCAATGCGAAAGTTACGATGTTTGGATGTTTGTGGCTCAATTACGGCTCACCACTTCAACGCGTGCGAAGCCGCGGGAAGCCACTAGTAGTATATAATAACACCCAAACAAAAAACAAACATCTATGTTCATCACACAAATGTTTGTTCTCGGTGGGGATCGAACCCACGGCCTACGGCGCAGAAAGCAGAGCTACTACCAACTGAGCTGTGAAGGCTGTCATTACCTTATCCCTTAGTCAAATAGTATTAAAAACTTACTTATTTATTAATTTCATGCACAGTCCAAAACCCAACACCGTTAATAAAACAACTCTCTCTCTTGTCGTGTCACTAGTTTCTTTCGAAACAGTGTGGTGGAAGGATTTTAAGTGCGCCTCAAGAGGCTCCTTTCGAGCACTTGACACATGTTATAGAACTTTTTAGGTTCTACGACATGCTGGTTTCCTCACGATGTTTTCCTTCACCGTTTGAGAGTACTGGCATTGTGCACATAAATTTTTGAACAGAAAAACTCATTGGTGCACGACCGGTATCGAGCCCACGACCTTAGGATCGAAAGGCGGGACCGCTACCACTAGACCACCAGTGCTCTCGAAAACAACTAATAAACCTCCTTCACAGAACATCGATATCTCACGTCACGGCACACCCACGCTCAGATAACAAAATCATCGATAGGTGAATAACAAGTAAGTACGCCCATCACTAAACCAGGGCCATTAGCGGCATCTAACTATCTGTTTACTCTGTGGTTAAGTCATGGAGTAAGAATAACCATACTCTTGTATAATAAGAAAATAAAACCCGTGGAAATAAAACCTCTCTTCACATTTCTGCCGCCAAGCAGCGTTGCTGTGTTTCAGTTTGAAGTGTGGTTGCCGGTGTAATTACAGGCACATGAGGCTTAACATCTGTATGCCTCAAGTTGATGGACGCAGGACAGTGCGTAGGGCACGTTCCTATCGTGCGTGACTTGCGAGGCAATGCTTTGTTATAGGTGATGGTTACCACTTAATATCAGATGGGCCATCTGCTTGTTCCATCAGCTAGTTGTATAAAAAAAACGGATTTTCAGAAAAACGAAGCGTGGGACGCCCTCCTACCCGATGGACTGACGACATTGGTAAGATCGCGGGAAGTCGGTGGATGGTCAAAGTGAAAGTCAAAGTCAAAAGGTATTTTCAATAAAATCACAAGGATCACTTTGAAACGTCTTAAAGCTAGGTGACTCTAGGTGCCAGTTCCACGCGACCAAAGCCTAGAAGAACAGGGAACAAACTTACGGCTTGGTTCCTACCGCTCTTTTGTATGATCCTTGTTACAATGTAGGTATTCAAATACAATATTGAAGCTCCAGAATGGAGAGGGTTCAGTACCGTTCCTCCTAGAAATGTGTAGGGGAGGCCTATGTCCAGCAGTGGACTTCTACAGGCTGATGATGAGTCTAGATTCAAGATCACGAGAACATTTCTACACCCAGACCAATCCAAGTCCTGCGCAGTACCGCATAACTGTAGTACGTTCCGACTTTTATTTGCCGCATCTGAATATTAAACATCGCTTTGAAAAGGTCGGTATCACTTCAGGCATCGATCAATCATAATGTAGCATTGTTGGATAGGAAATCTTTTGGAAACTTGTCAGATGATGACCAGTCGAAATGTAAGGAAAATAAGGTTTTAAGTACAATGTGTACAGCTCGAAAGGAGCCGCTTTAAGGCGCACTTAAAATCCTTTCACTACACTGTTTCGAAAGAACTAGTGACACGACAAGAAGTGCAATGACCTTAAGGCGAATTTATCAACAGATTTATCATCGGTTATTTTCTCATCTCCTAATAGGTACATCGTTATACTTTTCATCCATTTTGGAGTACTCTGAATCCTGCAAATTATGAATGCTTGTTCTATTCTCCAATTTGAATGGAGTTTCAAACCATTCACATACATAGGCGGTCACTTCCACTAGACCACAGGCGCTTCAGTCGTTAAGAATAACTAGCGTGTTCATAGTCATCGCGACAAATTAAAAACTTTTTGTAAATCTTCATTAATAATAATAAGAGTCGTAAAGCTCTTTGTGTGTGGCTCGTCCGGGGAAGTACTACCACCACGCCTTTTTCTGCCGCCAAGCAGCAACGCTGTTTCGGTTTGAAGAGTAGTGTGGTTGCCGGTGCAATTACAGGGCATCTCTAGGCTTTGGTCGCGTGGAACTGGCACCTAGAGTCACCTAGCTTTAAGACGCTCAAAGTGTTCCTTGTGATTTTATTGAATAAATACCTTTTGACTTTGACATCTGTATGCCTCAAGTTCACGGACGCAGGGCAGTGCATCGTAGGGCACGTTCCTATCGTGCGTGACTTGCGAGGCAATGCGTTGTTATAGGTGATGGTTACCACTTAACATCAGATGGGCCATCTGCTTGTTCCATCAGCTAGTTGTATAAAAATAAAAATTATAAACGTTACACAAGTTGAAACATTACCCAAACCTAGCCCTGTCTCTGTTTATCATTACCGATTGGAAAGAGATAGCATTAGCTACCTCAAACACCCGATTATCTGTCGACAGAATAAAAAAAGTAAAACCAATGATATTTCTTTAAACAACGTCTTGTGGTAGCCCGTCCCTGTTTATTCGCCAAAGTTTAAGCTGTGCAAAAAATATCCACCTCATTTTGCATCATGTTTTCTTAATAATATCCTAAAAGTTGAAATTCCCCGAACTCCACAAAAGACTAGAAGCCTTGAGCAGGTAACACAGTCTTGCGAGATAGCTGGTACACTCCTTACAAGGACAAACATTCACTTCATTCGAAGATATAAGTACCCACTCAACCCAACCCCGTAGGTGGACAATATACATACTCATGTATGTCTTTGCATTTGTTTGATCTCAAAAAGAATGAAGGTAGGTGTCGATTTGGTAATAGAACTCGATTAGAAAAAATCTCTAAAAAAGTGCGTAGCTACCGAGTAAGTTAAAAGTACCTACTACAGAAAGTATTATTAAGTTTTTATTTATACTACGGATCTTCTTCTTGTCATATCACTATATTCTTTTTATCGATAATACATGCGCCCGCGTCGAGTACTCGCAACACTAGTGTTAAGATGATTTATGACCGAGTTTGCGGCGAGAGTATAGTTTTTTCAAAAGAAGTTTAAAAAAAACATGTGTCACGTGCTAGAAAGGAGCCTCTTTCACCACACTGTTTCGTCGATGAAAGGATTTTAAGTGCGCCTCAAGACATCCTATAAAAGGACATTCTATTATTTTCCTTGTAACATTATAAATTATTCTGATTATTCCTTCGTCTGCGCGGGATTAGTCACACAATATATTTATAAATTGTAGCCTATGTGTTATTCTGATGTATAAGCTATATTATTGTAAAGTTTCATTAAAATTCATTCAGTAGTTTTTACGTGAAAGAGTAACAAACATCCATCCATCCATCCATACTTACAAACTTTAGCGTTTATAATAATAGTAGGATAGTAGGATTTTATAAGATCTTCGTTCACTTCACACAATCACTACATAGTATAAAACAAAGTCGCTTTCTCTGTCCCTATATCCCTATGTATGCTTAAATCTTTAAAACTACGCAACGGATTTTGATGCGGTTTTTTTTTATAGATAGAGTGATTCAAGAGGAAGGTTTATATGTATAAAACACGCATCATATAGTATAGAAACACTGATAATTTAAGAGGTTTCTAATGTGATGCCGTAAATAACATATTTTTTGCGCTTACATTACAAACGCTGGCTGAACCCTACGAGATTGATCAAAATAATGTACTAGAGTATTGTACACCTTAAAAAGGTCTACAAAAAAGTTCACGATGGTATATGTCTATCACTTAAGGATACCCCACAATAACCGTGCGAAGCCGGGGCGGGTCGCTAGTCGATCTATAAAATAACCCAGCGGTCCTAACTTGCCTGCACAGGTAACTCTATCCGCCATTCATTACAGACCCTATCTTATTTCTAGCAAATGAGTTTGCAAATTCATTGTTAATCCCATTGTGGTCTCTAATAGCTTCCTGCCTACGGTATAGCTTTACCCACTTTCGATATCGAAAGCGATATTTCGTTTGTTTTACTTTCGTAGAAGGTTCTATTTGAAAGTGACGGATATAGAACCTTTGTTTGTAGAGTTTTTTTGCACAAACAAGCAAATTGTGTTAAACAAGGTTTGTACACTACAATGCGTTTAGATTAAGGCGAAGACAAGAGCTAATGTGACTCTCGCTCGCACGTTTCGACATGTTGAAAGATATAAAATCACTAAACAAATTTTCGAAAAATCGCAATCAACCATTTTGTGTGCAATCACATTGCACACAGTTTAGTAAAAAAATCATTTTGATCGATACATGTTTTCCTACTCAAAAGTTTGATTTACTAGTTTTCGTACATAAGCAAACTTTTAAGTAGGAAAACTTGTATCGATCAAAATGATTTTTTTTCTAAGCTGTGTGCAATGTGATTACACACAAAATGGTTGATTGCGATTTTTCGAAAATGAGTTTAGTGATTTTATATCTTTTAACATGTCGAAACGTGCGAGCGAGAAGTTGTTTTTTTTTTATACCACCAACTGATGGAACAAGCAGATGGCCCACCTGATTTTAAGTGGTAACCATCACCTATAACAAAGCATTGCCCCGTAAGTCACGCACGATAGGAACGTGCCCTACGATGCACAGCCCTGCGTCCATCAGCTTGAGGCATACAGATGTTAAGCCTCATGTGCCTGTAATTACACCGGCAACCACACTCTCAAACCGAAACACAGCAACGCTGCTTGGCGGCAGAAAAAGGCGTGGTGGTAGTACTTCCCCGGACGAGCCCTTCACAAAGAGCTCTACTACTCTTCTGTTTGATGGTTGTCAGCCCCTTAAGTTGTTTCGAAAGGCGATGTATGAATGTTGGTATTATTAATAGCATCTTGGCTTGTCCCCTGTCGGGTCAAGCCAAGATGTTATATAGGTTGGCAGAATTAGGTTTAATTCAGTAGATTAAGTTTTGATACGAGATGTATTTTTTTGATGTTTTATTATAAGACAGTGTAGTCGTCCAGCGACAAAGCCCTTAGAAAGAAAGAAAGAAAGAAAACATATTTATTTGTCCCATCACAAAAAAACTCTAAAAATAACAGTGGGTTGGTACCTAAAATAAATAAATAAAAGTGAAAATAAAAGTGAAAAATAAAATGAAAGTAAAAGTAGGTACTATACACAAATTAGGTATGTTGTGCGGGGCAAAAAGGTCGTCGTCTCAGCATAATGCTGCACCCAACCTAGATAGGTGCAGTGCAGCGCTGGTTTTCAGACGAGGCTTGATAATGTGACATGCGACAAAACAGCAATGCAATAAAAAAAAAAACACAAATTATTACAGTAAAAGTACAATTATAAAAAGGTAAAAACAATAATGGCGTTGGTCGGCTTACAAAATTAAATTATCAAGGGCTAGGTAGGTTGGTCTATTTTCGTACGTAAATGCTAGATACGACAGCTGGATCCTTAGCATTAGGGGGTCACCAGCTACAAACCCTTACCCTTACCCTTAAAATAAATTTAAAAAAAAAGGTATATACCACAGTTAAGAGAATAGGTACTAAACGTAGGTAAATAATGTTTTTGAGAAACAAAATGGAAATGAATGATACTCGTACCTAGGGATATAATTTTAGTATATTTTATAAAATTTTATGAATATGACAATAGCTTGACGCTCACGCAATGTTAAACTCAGTTTCATACAATTTATCTTTGCGAAAGCGTATTTCACATACAGAAAGTCTGGATGATGTCTCGACCTGTGGTGCCTGTGGTAACCATCACCTTTAGTGCAAATTGAGTTAAGTTGGTAGGACGATTTTAGATATTTCATAAAAAAACGCTGTCTCTATAAGGAATGTTCTATCGAGTTCATCATCATCTTCCTGCCCTTATCCCACTTCATGTGGGGTCGGCACAACAGGTCTTTTCTCTCCACTTACCTCTATCATCCGTCATCTCAGTCGTCACTCCTTTCTTACCCATGTCATCCTTCACACAATCCATCCATCTTTTCTTTGGCCTTCCTCTACTCTTATATCCATCCACATTCATAACTAAAACTCTTTTCGTAACATGCCATTCTTCTTCTCTCTTCTTCAATGTTCTATTGAGTTATTTGAGCTTATCCAAGCTTCATTATAATATTATATTATATTGTAACAAGGATCGTAAAAGAACGTTAGGAACCAAGCTGTACGTTTCTTCACGTGAAAGAGTAACAAACATCCATCCATCCACCCATCCATACTTACAACGTTCGAGTTTATTGATCGAGTGAGCGAAGCGAACGAAGATCTTAGTTTCAACTTGGGCGATTTGGCATTTTATGTATGTATGTATGTTTGTCTGGCGATAACTTTAGAACCGTTGATCCGATCTGCATGAAATTTGATATGTCGATAGCTTGTACTTGAGAAATTTACTGGTAAGTAAATGAGTAGAATCGGATGAAGGGTTTTTGAAATATGGGGTTTTTTAAAGGGGAAAAAATAAAAAAAGTTGCATATAAAAATCAAGTTACATGTCATATGAAAGGGCTTTGTTTGGACATCCCAAAACAATTTTTACTTTTTTTTTGTGACGCTCGGTTTTTGAGATAAAATAATAAAAGTTAAATTAAGATAACCAGCGATCCAAGAGCTCCCATCTCTAAGAGTTTCGTTGACATCAAGGTTTTTCTACTGGTCGGCCAGTTCCTTTGCTTTTTCTTAATTTTTTTTCTTGAAATAAATTAAGGAGTTACTCAGTTCTCCTAAAATGGTGACGACGACTAGGTCTGATGATGGAGTCAAGGTCTGTTCAACGGAACTCTTCAATAAATAAGCCAATAGAGTTGAAACTTGGTAACCATACCAAGTTAGTAGGCGGTAGTCAGAAAAAAGTCCAAAGATAATGTTTGGACTTGCCTCTGACTACTACGTACTCAAAGTTTTGATGCGTTCGTCTGGTCGCATCACGAGATCTCAGTTCGGGGCGAACTACTAGTAATATTAGTAGGATTAATAGAGGCAGCATTTTTTATGAAATATCTAAAATAATCCTCCCAACTTAGTTCAATTTGCACAAATCCCCGCCTAGGAACAGGAACAGCTAAATAAAACTATAGGTCCGCCCGGCGATCTACTGCGGTACTTTAAAAATTAAATGAATTCGAAACAGGGACGGACTTATCACCTACCCGAAGCTTGCACATATATTTTTTTGAAAGTCAAATAAAAAAAGTAAGAAAGAAAGAAAACTTTTTTTATTTGACCCAAGTAAAAGTATAAAATAAAAAACAATAAACAGTAGGTAGAACAGGTGTTTTTTTTTATTTAAAATAACTTGTAGGTAAATAGATTATCATCATCAAATAAATAGATAGGTACCTATGATATCCATGCATCGTTGTGTGGGATCAAAAAGGTATTTATTCAATAAAACCACAAGGATCACTTTGAAACGTATAACTAGGTGAATCTAGAAGCCAGTTCCACGCGACCAAAGCTAAGTTTTATTAAGCCGCATCCTAATTATATTTATCATGGTACAATTGGGACAAATCGGTGCTAATTGTACCATCAATGGTACTGCCTAATGGTACAAGTGGTCCGTCGGCGCCGTAAGTTCTCAAAGTTACGAATTGGTTCCTACCGTTCTTTTGTATGATCCTTGTTACAATGTTTCCTTAGCCTACGTCGTCCCACTGCTGGGCAAATGCCTCCCCTACTGACTTTTAGTTCTTCCTATCCTGTGCTTCCTTCCAGAAAACATCGTTAGGAAACTACAATGGCATGTCGTCTAAACTGCGTTTACATTTAGACATTCGCGCTGCCATTCGCGTGGACGGAAATGTTGCCGTCCATATGTCTGCGGCAGCGTCACCGGCAATGTGTGTTCACCACACGGGCAACGCGAGCGGCAACGCGAGTGGACATGGAATTGGCCTGTTTCATTCTCGCATTGCCCAAGTCCCTGCTCATGTCTCTGCACATGTCCACGGACATGAGCTGAGTGTAAACGGGGTATAAAAAGTTCTATAATATCAAGTGCTCAAAAGGAGTGCGTTGTAGCGTACTTGAAATTCTTTCACAACAAAAAGGTTCTGTTTCGAAATAGACTAGTGACATTAGAAGAAAAAAAAGTACACCATGGCTAGCCTTATTTAAGGCTCCTCTCCATCTAAAGTTTGTCTGGAAGAGATCGCTTTTAGCGATAAGAACGTCCATTGTACAATGGTATCGTTGTAGTTGCTATAATTTGTTTAATTTTTTTTTGGTTTGTAACTTCATTCATTCATAGTTTTACATAATGAGCGAATTTAGAGTAAATTAGGTATAGATAACTAGACTAGAAGAAATTGTATTAAAATAAAAGTATTCATAAAAATCTTTAAACTATGTTAAATATACTGAACAATCTAATCGCTCTCTCTCTTGTCGTGTCACTAGTTCCTTTCGAAACCGTGTGGTGAAAGGATTTTAAGTGCGCCTCAAGAGGCTCCTTTCGAGCACTTGACACATGTTATAGAACTTTTTAGGTTCTACGACATGCCGGTTTCCTCACGATGTTTTCCTTCACCGTTTGAGAGTACTGGCATTGTGCACATTTTTGATCAGAAAAACTCATTGGTGCACGACCGGTTTCGAACCCACGACCTTAGGATCGGAAGGCGGGGCCGCTACCACTAGACCACTAGTGCTTTTATCGCTAAGCAGAGGTATCTTCATTGAAACAGATCTGTTCATTTGAATAACAATTTCGACAGCCTTCACAGCTCAGTTGGTAGTAGCTCTGCCTTCTGTGCCGTAGGCCGTGGGTTCGATCCCCACCGAGAACAAACATTTGTGTGATGAACGAACATAGATGTTTATTGTGTCTGGGTGTTATATCATATTGTATATGTATTTACAAAAAACAAAGTATATCTACACTAATAATATTATAAAGAGAAAAGATTTGTATTTTTGTTGTTTTGTTGTTTTGTTGTTTTGTTGTTTTGTATGTAACGAATAGGCTCAAAAACTACTGGTCCGATTTAAAAAATTCTTTCACCATTAGAATGCTACATTATCTCTGAGTAACATAGGCTATATTATATTTTCAAAAAAATCAGGGATCCTTACTAAAACTCTAATAATGTAACCCAAGGTGGAAAAAGAAAACCTTACATCGCGTGCGCTGCGAAAACTATTGATGATAGAACAAAATAATGTACTACAATTTTGTAGAACACGTCATCATCTACAAAAAATGTCGCGACAGCATATGTCTAACTATTATAGTTATGTCACAATAAGTGTTATTTTATTATAAAAATTTAATTGAAATGCCGCCGCTAGAAAAGGGTCTTTATTTGTACCTTGGTATTAATCCTTATCCAAATAAATCTTTTTATATTCAACACTGATTCAATACCTATACATTACTTCTTGAATTTTTGAAATCGGACATTCCATTCAAAAGATTTAAAAAATATAAGATCACGGGGCGCGTTCTCACCCAGCGCGGGCCCGGGCAAGGCGCGAGTTAGAAGTGACTCGAACCCACCACGGTCTAAGTTTATCCTAAAACGTTGAAAAATGTATATCCACCCATGCGAAGCTGGGACAGGCCGCTAGTTATATATATATATATAAAAGAAAGTCGTGTTAGTTACACAATTTTTAACTCAAGAACGGCTGAACCGATTTGGCTGAAAATTGGTGGGAGGTTGGGGAAGAAAATACTTAAAAAAATATTAAAGATGTTGCCAATCATATCAATAAACCATTCTTTTATTTGCAAGTATTCTAAAGTAAACGTACGCGAGTGAAGCCGCGGGTAAGAGCTAGTAAGTAATATATCAGCTATCTGGTTCCCATAACACAAGCTTTGGATTAGTTTGGGGCGAGATAGTGCTGTGTGGAATGTCCACCAATATTATTTTAGTAGAACTTATTCTACAGATTTTGCCCCCAACTGTCCATCATGTTTTGCCCCCAACAACCCTGGCTCCGTCCACCAGAGCCTGAAATAGCCTCCTAGCATCGACCCGCTCAAATTGACTCACAGACAGACAGGCCTGTTAGGCGCATTGTCTATATAAATACCGTTCAGGCTTAAGCATTAGGAAATAACTTTGATTAGGTAACTTAATAAATAAATTATGATATAGAATTCCCACTAGAACGCATTATTGTTTTTAACTACATACGGAACAAGCAGATGGCCCACTTAATGTTAAATGGTAACCATCACCTTTAACAAAGCATTGCCTCGTAAGTCACGCACTATAGGAACGTGCCCTGCGATGCACTGCCCTGCGTCCATCAACTAAATACCCCGTTTACACTCAGCTCATGTCCGTGGAAATGTGCAGAGACATGAGCAGGGACTTGGGCAATGCGAGAATGTAAACAGGCCACTTCCATGTCCACTCGCGTTGACGCTCGCGTTGCCCGTGTTGTGAACACACATTGCCGGCGACGCTGCCGCAGACATATGGACGGCAACATTTCCGTCCACGCGAATGACAGCGCGAATGTCTAAATGTAAACGCAGTATAAGGTGTACAGATGTTAAGCCTCATGTGCCTGTAATTACACCGGCAACCACACTCTTCAAACCAAAACACAGCGTTGCTACTTGGTGGCAGAAAAATTCGTGGTGGTGGTACTTCCCCGGACGAGCCACACAAAGAGCTCGACTAATTGATATTTGCAACAGCCTGGCGTCGCACTAATGCTGTTTAGCAATCTCTTTTGTACCTTTTAGTTCGCTCTTATATTACTAACTCCAATTCCATAGACATTGGTAAAAGGATAAGGATAAAAAAAAACATATCTTTAGAATTTAGTATCTACGCAATTCTCATAATCTATGATTAAACAGCTTCACCACTTTATAAATAAACTAGCGGCCTATCCCAGCTTCGCATGGGTGGTCATAAATTTTTTGAACATTTTAGGATAAACTTAGACCGTGGGTTCGAGCCTCGCGTCTACTTATTTCATACATTTGCACACGCTTCTCCTTGAGTGAGTGAAATCGCAACCCGCGCGTGATCCGTGGACCTGTTAACATATTTAATTTCGTCATATATTTTGAATGGAATGTCCGATTTGAAAAATTTAAGAAGTAATCTATAGGTATTGAAACCGTCTTAATTATGAAATGATTTATTTGGATAAGGATTAATACCAAGGTACAAATAAAGACCCTTTTCTAGCGGAGGCATTTCAATTAATTTTTTATAATAAAAGAACACTTATTGTGACATAACTATAATAGTTAGACATATGCTGTCGCGACATTTTTTATAGATGATGACGTGTTCTACAAAATCGTAGTACATTATTTTGTTCTATCTTCAATAGTTTTCGCAGCGCACGCGATGTAAGGTTTTTGTTTTCCACCTTGGGTTACATTATTGAAGTTTTAGTAAGGATCCCTGATTTTTTTGAAATATAATATAGCCTTTGTTACTCAGGGATAATGTAGCATTCTAATGGTGAAAGAATTTTTGAAATCGGACCAGTAGTTTTTGAGCCTATTCGTTACATACAAAAATACAAAAATACAAATGTTACCTCTTTATAATATTAGTGTAGATAATAAATAAATATTGGTGGACATTCCACACAGCACTCTCTGGCCCCAAACTAAGCCAAAGTTTGTGATATGGAAACCAGGTAGCTGATATAATACATGTATACTTTTTTTTTATAAGTACTTACTTATAATATTATATAACCCTCAGACAGAGAACAAACATCTATGTTCATAACACAAATGTTTGTTCTCGGTGGGGATCGAACCCACGGCCTACGGCGCAGAAGGCAGAGCTATAACCAACTGAGCTGTGAAGGCTGTCTGACTTTGACCCCCAGGCACGGTAGATATCCTCTCGGAGCTCTTAACTCAAAACTAACTCCTGATTATTTGAGGAAGTCTAAGGGGGGTAGTCAGAGGTACGTCCAAACATTATGTTTGGCACATACCCACATTTTTCAGTATTTGGTTTTCCATACGTGACAGGTTGCAAGCTCATCGCCGCTGTTATAATTCTAACTGTTTCCTCACTATGTTTTCCTTCACTGTTTTCTTAAACAGTGAAGGAAAGAGGAGATTGCACTGGCATTTTTTCGAATGAAAAATCCATTGGTGCACGACCGGATTTGAATCTACGACCTTACGATCGGAGGGCGGGGTCACTCCCACTTGACCACGTGTGCTCTTAAGATTTAACGCGTCCTAGCATTTTCAAAAAAGAATTTAGTAATAGTATAGTACAAGTCATAACCTAAGATTTAAACTTTTTTCGCTGACAACTTCCACCTTTTAATTTTCCCTCTGCCTACCCCTAATAGTAGACATAGAATGCCATAATAAATGGAAGAGTGCGGCATGGCATTATGGCATGGCACAGGTAAGACCCTACATAATATATGAGCTAGTCGTCTATGGACTGTTATTCCCATGGCGGTCTTTACTATCGGCGATTACCTTTGTTTAGGGTTCCGTACCCAAAGGGTAAAACGGGACCCTATTACACACTCCGCTGTCTGTCCGTCTGTCTGTCTGTCCGTCTATCACCAGGCTGTATCTCATGAACCGTGATAGACAGTTGAAATTTTCATAGATGATGTATTTCTGTTGCCGCTATAACAACAAATACTAAAAAACAGAATAAAATAAATATTTAAGGGGGCTCCGATAAAACAAACGTGATTTTTTTGCCGTTTTTATAGATAATGGGTACGGAAGCCTTCGCGCGAGTCCAACTCGCACTTGGGCGGTTTTATTTTAAAAGACTTGCTGATGGAACAAGCTGAAGACCCGCCTGATGTTAAGTGGTAACCATCACCTATAACAAAGTATTGCCTCGCAAGTCACGCACGATAGGAACGTGCCCTTCGATGCCCTGCGTCCATCAACTTGAGGCATACAGATGCTAAGCCTCATGTGCCTGTAATTACACAATCTTTATTCCCCAGCGGTTGTCAGTTCTTCACATTAAATTTGTTTTATCGTATCGTATCGTCTAAAATCGCCGATATTTTACGATTCCCTTTGACTCTACAATCTGGGCGATTCGATTATGAATATTATATCGATACCACGTATCGATTCAACTCGATACTGCGAAATAACAGTATTATTAGACCGTCAATTAAAATGTTGAATATTCGAGTTCTGACAGTTTTATTCGAGAATGTATTTGACATGATGCCATGGCTTAACCGATTTGGATAAAACTTAAAACAGATATAGACCGGTACCTGAAAAAGCGAAGAGGTGATCTAGGGGTAGCGGCATCGCCTTCCGACCCTAAGCTCGTGGGTTCAAAGCTAGTCATGCACCAATGAGATTTTCTGTTAAACATGTATGTGCACAGTGCCAGTACTCTCAAACGGTGAAGGAAAACATCATCGTGAGGAAACCGGCGGCATCTCGTAGAACCTAATAGCTTAGCATATTTAATACCATAAAACTATACCGTACCAATACGTACGTAATACGAGCAAACAAACAGAAAAGACAGACAGTGCACCTGTTTCAGTTCTTTTTTAAAGAGTAGCAGCTCTTTCTGTGTGGCCCAGATGAGCCACACAGAAATAGCTGCTTCTCTTCTACCACCATTCCTATTTCTGCCGCCAAGCAACGCTGTGTTTCGGTTTAAGGCGACGACAAGAGCCAATGTGACTCTCGCTCGCACGTTTCGACATGTTGAAAGATATAAAATAACTAAACTCATTTCATTTTGATCGATACATGTTTTCCTACTCAAAAGTTAGCTTTACTAGTTTTCGTACATAAGCACACTTATAAGTAGGAAAACTTTTATCGATCAAAATGAAATTTTTACTAAACTGTGTGCAATGTGATTGCACACAAAATTGTTGATTGCGATTTTTCTAAAATGAGTGAGAGTTTAGTGATTTTATATTTTTTAACATATCGAAACGTGCAAGGGAGAGTCACATTAGCTCTTGTCTTCGCCTTAAAGAGTGTGGTCACCGGTGATATTACAGGCATGAGGCTTAACATCTGTATGCCTCAAGTTGAGGCAGGGAGGTCGCAGAGCACGATCCTATAATAAAAACCTAATAAAAAGACACTTTCGCATTTAAGTGTGGATGGTCTTAGAACCATTATCTCTCATTTAAGAAGCCCGACCCCGCCCTGGCAGCGTTGTGCCGTTATTTACGATTTAATTTAAATATAATTTTATTATTTCTTCGTTTATTTAGATTTATAACATAATGATAACGAGCCATGAGAAAAAGAGGTATTAAGTTATGGTCTGTTTCGGATGTAAGGACGTACCTCTGACTACCTCGCTAAGATATATTCAAAGCATCTTAAGTAGGTACTTGGAACTAATATCTGAGGGGATATCTACCGTGCCGGAGGATCAAAGTCGATTCAGTTTCAGATAGTATTTGTAGCGATTTTGAGTTTCACTGTAATATAATTATTCACGGCGTCACGGATATGATCCCCAGGCACGGTAGATATTCTCTCAGATTTCTCAATACCAAGTACTAGTTTTTTTAGTAGAAAGGTGAATGGCGACCACGAACAGGAAAACGAAGCGTGGGACGCCCTCCTACCCGATGGACTGACGACATTGTCAGGATCGCGGGAAGTCTGTGGATGGAGAGGGCTCGGAATCGTTCTTCCTGGAAATGTGTAGGGGAGGCCTGTGTCCAGCAGTGGACTTCTTCGGGCTGATGATGATGATGTCCGTCAACCATGGACTTTTGTCCAGAAATACCCTTCCGGCTCTCAAAAAAGAAGAAAAGGGGATTTCTTAGAGTAGTAGCACTCTTTGTGTGTGGCTCATCCGGGGAAGTTCTACCACCACGCTTTTTTCTGCCGCCATCCAAGCAGCAACGCTGTGTTTCGGTTTGAAGAGTGTGGTTGCCGGTGTAATTACAGTCTTAACATCTGTATGCCTCAAGTTGATGGACGCAGGGTAGTGCATCGTAGGGCACGATTCTATCGTGCGTGCTTCTATAATGCGTTGTTAAAGGTGATGGTTTCCACTTAACATCAGCTTGTTCCATCAGCTAGTTGTATAAAAAAAACTGGACAAAAGTTTGATGTCAAGTGCTCGAATAACAAGGTCCAAAACATGCGTACAGGGCTTTTAAAGAGCCCCTTTGAGGCGCGTTTAAAGTCTTTTCACCACACAGTTTCGAAAGAACTAGTGACACGACAGGAATACCATTTAATAAATAACTATTGACCATGTCATCGTACCATTACGACCACTTTCGTTACTGATCTTATTCCCCGCAATCCACGTCCGTAACTCTAACTACCCTTATTTTCTTATGAAACATGCAAATAGATCGAGTTACGTAGCTCGAATGATTTAAGTGTTTACTTAGAACATTTGAAATTGGTTTAAGGCGAATGGATACCCCGATACTAGCGCCACTAAACATTTTGTTTAATCATTACGTTATACAAAGTAATTATCAAAAATTCGGACCGCGCGTAGACGATACCTATTACAAGCTTTTTTTAGATGTATCTGTAATAGTTTTGTTTTGTGTTACTCGGTCAGATACCTTGTTTGGAGAGCTTGGTGGCCACCAATAGGAACTAAACTCTTAAAACAAGTATCTGCTTATATAATACAATACAAAACTATTACAGATACATTAAAAAAAAGCTTGTGATAGGTATCGTGTACGCGCGGTCTGATTTTTGATAATTCCTTTGTATAACGTAATGATACAATAAAATATGTAGTGGCGCTAGTATCGGGGTATCCATTCGCCTTAAGTTCATTTATTTGAGTAGTAGGCCTGTTTTTCTGTGCTTGGTCGCGTGGAACTGGCACCTTGATTCACCTTAGCTTCAGACGATTCAAAAGTCGTTAGCCAATTATACGCTTACAAAAATTCTAGTTTTTAGCTACAAAATAAAAAGTAATAGGAAATAATACAAATAATAAAATAAAAAAAAAATACCAAAATGAATTAAATACAAAAACTGACAAAAAAAAACAAAGAACCGCTATAAAAAAGCAGGGATTATGAATAAGAACGTAAATATAAAACTGATTCCACTCAAGATTCTCTGAGGACGTCTAAAGGGGTAGTCAGAGGCAACATCTCCATAAATATGTACATCTTAATTACAAATCAACCCTCTGAGATATTCAAAAACACGCGTACACGGAGAATCATAAAAATCACGCATCTACGACCCCTGATCGGGGTCGACGACCCCGCCCGGCCCCCCTAGATGTTATTTCTAACAGCATCGATCGGGTAGGAGCACTGGCGGTCTAGTGGTAGCAACCCCACCTTCTCCTACGGTCGCGGGTTGGAATCTAGGCATGTACCTAAAGATTTTTCTATCCGAAACATAAATATTTTTAAATATTGGTGGACTTTCCACACAGCACTATCTAGCCCCAAACAAAGCCAAAGTTTGTAATATGAGATCCAGATAGCTGATTTATTACATATATACTACTAGCAGCTTCTCGCGGCTTCGCACGCGTTAAAGTGGTGAGCCGTGAGCCGCCAATTGCACCTTCTTCAGGGGTAGTTTTCAAATATTGAAAACGTGATTCTAAATTATTTATTGTGGGGTTTATTTACCCCAAGTTTAAAGTCAATCGCACCACGCGTTTAAAAACTCCATACAAACTTTGACATCCCTTTGCACACTTAATAAGGGTACCTAGTTTTAAAAAACTAAAAATGCCTTTCCTAATTTTTAGCCTTGGAGTACATCTACTCTAAGTTTCAAGTTTGTAGATTCAAGGAATACAATTTTTCATACCAACGTTTTCAACCCTTTTTACACCCTTAGGGGTTGAATTTCCAAAAATCCCTTCTTAGTACACCTCCACGCCATAAGACCTATGTACTCTTCAAATTTCAAGTCCCTAGAACCAGCGGTCAAAAAACTCCCATACAAACTTTTACATCCCTTTGCAAACTTATTAAGGGTAGTTTTAAAAAACTAAAAATGTTTTTCTTATTTTTTTGCCTTGAAATATATGTACTCCAAGTTTCAAGTTTGTAGGTTCAAGGAATACAATTTTTCATACAAACGTTTTCATCCCTTTTTACACCCTTAGGGGTTGAATTTCCAAAAATCCCTTCTTAGTACACCTCTACGCCATAAGACCTATGTACTCCAAAAATTTCAAGTCTCTAGGACCAGCGGTTTAGGCTGTGCGTTGTCTACATATAGACAGTCAGTCAGTCAGTCAGTCAGTCAGGACTTTGATTCTTATAGTATTAGAGAATTTTTTTTGTAAATACATACTTGTAATATATAATTACACCCAGACAGAGAACAAACATCTATGTTCATCACACAAATGTTTGTTCTCGGTGGGGATCGAACCCACGGCCTACGGCGCAGAAGGCAGAGCTACTACCAACTGAGCTGTGGAGGCTGTCCAAATATGTAATGCTAGTGATCACAAACAGTGAAGGAAAACATCGTTAGAAAAAAACCCAGTGGCTTAGTCAGTTCCGCACATATGCACAAGATTTTAGTTTTATAACACGCTTTTACTAGCTTTTTACTACTGCAATAAGTGTGTATGTGCAAAATGTAATATCTGGACATACCTCTGACTACCAACCACCCTTTGACGTCCTCAAAGAATCTGAAAGTCGTACTTGGTGCCAAGAGATCTGATGGGATATCTACCGTGCCTGGGGATCAAAGGGGATCAAATTACATATAAAATAAAAATAAATAAATGAGAATTACATATAATGAGATGTTAAAAATGTTAGTTTTGAGCCAATGTAGTTCTACCGTACAAGGGCATGCAAAATTAAAATTTATAAACAATTAAATTTAATTATAAATTTAATAAAATTAGAATAATTGATTAGTCAAAATTAAATAAATAATATATCAATTATAATTATTATAACAATGTAATAAAACTTACACTTACAAGTAGGTATTTTAAGGCAGAGCTACTACTAACTGTGCTGTGAGAAATATAACTATATATTTATTAAGATAAAAACAAGAAATGTTAAGATAACAATAATAATACATCTTCCTTATCATCTTGATTGGGAAATTTCTATCATACTTGAATACATCCTAACTTACCCATAAATAATTAATGAAAGTAACGACGTTTGTATGTTTGTGGGTCAATCACGCCCTAACCAGAACTCATAGGGGTGAAACTTCGTAGCCTGGATTACCAAATAGCTTGGCTCAGGATAAGAAGGTGCTAGGTAGCCTCCTCGTGGTGCACCCTGGTCTCTTCTCTTGTCATGTCACTAGTTTCTTTCAAAACAGTGTGGTCAAAGGATTTTAAGTGCGTCTCAAGAGGCTCCTTTCGAGCACTTGACACATGTAAAGAACTTTTCATTACTCATACTCTGAAAGTAGGTCTGAAGCTGCCTGAGGAGCGGGTTGAAAGTAGTACTTCCAGCCCTAGGGAGAATCGTTTTCAACTGACAGCTGTCAATATATAAAAAAAAATTGTTAAGTATATTTTTCACATTTCATAGGAAAATAAACCTCTTTGGTTTACGAATGTCAACAGCATGGAGGTATTATACTGGAGCGAACCATAAGACTTACATCCTTTTACAACTGTGTATCAAACAGTGATCATCTATCTTTGTTCTTCCCATGTAGCCTAGCTACGAGTAAAAGAAAAGATGTAACTTCACTCACTCCATCTCACTCACTCACTGTCTGCGTAAATCGTGGCCGTCAGTTGATGCAATGTTTTGATTTTGTTTTGACGTTCTAGAAAAACTCGGTAGCAACATTGCAATGTAGCGAAAGAAATTATGAAAATATTTAAAGAATTATTATTGTCTAGGCAAAATATATTTGAAAAGGTGAAAGTATGTCTTGTGATGCTGTGTTTTGTGTATCAAAAACAACAAAAGGAGGAGTTAAAGACCCGGAATTGTCATTTGATACGTAATATTATTTTCTGATTTCATGCTAAAAAAATACGTTTTTTCTTCCATAAAGTCTGTAGGAATTACATTTTATTAGTACTAGTCATATTTTCCTATGTGAAAATGATGTAAACCCATTAATTATTGCAAAATAAAAATTATTGTTTTAGTCATCTGTTCTAGTGATGTACTTTCACCGACCAATTTAGCTTTATCGATAATATTATATTTTCCGATTTTGATATGAAACATCTAATGCGCCGGGTCAGATCGGCTGTTATGTTGTAGTTTCAATTTTTCACACCTTATAGGCGTCTCGCGACGGCTCAATTTTTGTTAAATTTTACATTATTTTTTTAGGTTCTTATAAATGCCCAGAATGAAGACGGGAGTGGATAGAAGCTGTTAGGCGTGAAAACTGATAGACTACAAAATTTTCTTATGCATGGACGAAATGGCCATAAGAAAGTGTATCGAGTGGGATGGACATCTCTCTCACGGTTAGGTCAATGTGGGAAACATTATTGGCGATGATAGTGTTTCAGTGTCTATAATGGTTTTGGGCTTTCGCAATAAAAGTCAGCAACCAGTTAAAATTAAAAAGTTGAATTTCAATTAAAACGCCTTTTTCATCCATTTCTTATTCTATCGATAGGTTAGTCAATGTTGTCCCTTCTCTAGTCACTCACGCAAATACATACCAACTAACAAAAAACGGCCACGCCAAAAACCCGAAACACGCCGTCTATATGATACTTAGTCTAAGGTCAACAGTATGACCGACATTCGTAAACTAAAGAGGTTTATTACCAAAGAGGTACTTATTCAGCCAAGTTAGTGAAAACTGTAGTAGATTTTTTTAATAGGTTTTATAATTTAACCCTGTATTCTCTTATTAAAAATATTTAATTTCTTTCTTTTTGCAATGCAATTTAACCTTTTTCGTAAATATAATATAAGTAGCTACCTAACAATAACATCAATGACATCGAACATAAAAACTCTTCGGTTAGAATGCAGCATGGATTTTAACCTTTTTCGATTGAACATAATAACTCTTTGGTTAGAATGCAGTATGTATTGTATCTACTACAATTCACTCATTTTTTCTTTAGCAAATTCATGTTTTTTATATTTACTTTCCTTGTATTCGTAATGAAAAGCACAGTGTTTACCTCGGGTTAAAGACTTATTTAGCCCCTCGAACTATTGGCGCCCTCGCTAGCTCGGGCGCCAAACCCCGTCTCGGGACTAAATAAGTTACTCTCACCCCTAGGATAACAATGTACTATTTAAAGTTCTACGACATGCCGGTTTCCTCACGATGTTTTCCTTCACCGTTTGAGAGTACTGGCATTGTGCACATACATTTTTGAACAGAAAAACTCATTGGTGCACGACCGGTTTCGAACCCACGACCAGAAGGCGGGGCCGCTACCACTAGCCCACCACTGCTCTCAAAACATTATCCAGAACTGATAGGGGTGAAACTTCGTAACCTGGATTACCAAATAGCTTAGCTCAGGACGAAAATTCCGGGGTGCTAGGTCGGGTAACCTCCTCGTGGTGCACCCTGGTAACACCATGAAACACGCCCGCAGATACTGCGGACGTGTTTCATGGCTAATAACCCGACACGGCGGGCCTCTCCGCGTGTCCCTCGGTCTAGCAGAGGGCACAGCGTGATGAGGCAGGGTAGAGCTATGGTCTACCCAGGAGGGTCTGGGCTGTATGGGCAGCCCGGACGGACAAGGCGGTAGCCGCGCGCGAGAGACGGGGAACTTCTACGTATAGAAGCGGGAGAAGACCTGATGGCACCTTCTCCCGCATTGCACATATTCACCACCCCCGACGGGCGGGAACGGCCGAGCACTCGCGGTCGTTCATAACATCTGCACGCCTAAAGTTGATGGACTAGGGCAGTGCATCGTAGGGCATGTTTATATCGTGCGTGACTCAGGCAAAGCTTTTATACAGGGTGTTAAAATAATACTACCGGAAACTTCAGGAGGGTAAAGTAGGTACCCAATGTACCCATCAATATGAATAACTTTTTCTAAGGAACGAACACTGTGAACGCGTGAACCGTGAACGCTGTGAACCTGGCTGAATTGTAGTAGTATTTTAACCCCTTGTATAGGTGATGATAACCACTAAACATCAGGTGGGCCCCGCACAAAGCCTCCGGCGGTAGCTAGTTACTCATAATCATCACTACATAGTATAAAACAAAGTCGCTTTCTCTGTCCCTATATCCCTATGTATGCTTAAATCTTTAAAACTACGCAACGGATTTTGATGCGGTTTTTTTTATAGAAAGAGTGATTCAAGAGGAAGGTTTATATGCATAATACAAGCATAATGTCTTAGTGATAACCCACAATAACCGTGCGAAGTCGGGGCGGGTCGCTAGTACTTATTATACATCTCCGTATTTTTCATACGTTGTCATTTAATATCTTCTAAGATGCAAACTGTACAAAGTTGGGTAATAAAATATTTTGAATTGGAATTCACTTCATCCCAATTCGAAGGAATCTTGTTAAGATGGCGGTACAACTAATACCAGTTCACTATATTTAATGTCAAAGTTCTTCTCGCTCGCTCATTGCACGCATTTTGAAAGATATAAAATATATATATGAATTATCAATAATCAACTAAAGTTGTGTGCATTTACATAGCACGCAGTTCAGCAATTTTTTTTACAAATAACTTTCAAATCAAATTTGTAAAAAATTATTTTTTAATCAAATTTTCCATACAAATTACTAGTAAAGAAATGTATTTTTTATACCACTAGCTGATGGAACAAGCAGGTGGCCCACCTGGCGTTAAGTGGTAACCATCACCTATAACAAAGCTTTCCCTCGTAAGTCACGCACGATAGGAACGTGCCCTACGATGCACTGCCAACGGTTAATTATCAGTCCTTCGAGTTATAGGTATGACCACTTAAGTTCTTCGGAGGTAGTCCCATATAAATTTTAACGAAAATGATTCAAAGCTTTTTGTAAAAATACAAGAATATCCAAAAATATATATATACCTACAAAGGTGGTGGTTCACTTCAGCATTTATTTTATGTTTTTCAGTGTGTAAAACCGTCTTCTTTTAAGCGCTTTCTGTTCAGCCATTGGTCAGAATCGGTGCCTCAGCTGCTTGGTTAGGTAAGACTATGTGTACCTACCTATTTTAGCATTGTTGTTAAATGATTTTTTAATCATTTTTGTTATATTTATTTACTTTTTTGTCTTGGTTTTGGTTTTTTCTGTTTTTATTTTTTGATTTTTCAATAAGCATCTCTCTCTTTAGTTTTATATATGCGAAAACATAGGTATAATTGGTATTTAGTTTATTTAAGTTGTTATATCATAGTTTAAAATACTGTTTTTTTTTCGAATAAAATAAAATAAAAAGAAATAGTATTTGGAGTCGTTTTTATTTTTCCAAAAGTTACATCTTTTTATTTCTGTTTGTGATTTTTTATTTTATTTTATTTGTGTTTGTTTTTAGGGCTCCGTACCCAAAGGGACCCTATTACTAAGACTCCGCTGTCCGTCTGTCACCTGGCTGTATCTCATGAAGCGTGATAGTTAGACAGTTCAAATTTTCACAGATGATGTATTTCTGTTGCCGCTATAATAACAAATACTAAAAAACAGAATAAAATAAATATTTAAGGGGCTCTCATACAACACACGTGATTTTTTTGCCATTTTTAAAGCTTAAATACCTCTCGTAAGCCTATTGAACCATTGCTCAATGTACCACCGGCTTGCTTCAAATAGCTTTGAACTACTTTTAGATATTATTAGGTAAGCATTAGCTGTGATTTACTGAGCTCTTCATAATTTAACTCATACATACGATAGACTAGGTAAACAATATTAAACTAGTCGTTCGCCCCGAACTGAGATCTCGTGATGCGACCCGACGAACGCCCCAAAACTTTGAGTATGTGGTAGTCAGAGGCAAGGCACTTTGTGTGTGGCTCGTCCGGGGAAGTACTACCACCACGCCTTTTTCTGCCGCCAAGCAGCAACGCTGTTTCGGTTTGAAGAGTGTGGTTGCCGGTGTAATTACAGGCACATGAGGCTTAACATCAGTATGCCTCATGTCGATAGACGCAGGTCAGTGCATCGTAGGACACGTTCCTATCGTGCGTGACTTACGAGTGGACTTACTTAACATCAGGTGGGCTATCTGCTTATTCCATCGGCTAGTAGTTTAAAAAAAAACCTTTTTCTGACTACCGCTTACTAACTTAGTAATATTACTTACTGACTATCGTAGGTTTAAACATACTAACAGTTGTAAGCAGCACTTGAAGGAAATAAATATTCTAGCTTACATTGCCCTTCATGTATATTTACGAGGTTTCTATATTTGTGTGAACTATTAAAATCTGTTTTCCTCCTAGTAAAACTGCTATGTTCAATAAATAAATATACATATATAAATTAATAAATATTGGTGGACTTGCCACACAGCACTATCTAGCCCCAAACTAAGCCAAAGCTTGTGATATGGGAACTATATAGCTGATATAATACTTTTTTATGTAAATACATACTTATAATATTTATATAACACCCAGACAGAGAACAAACATCTATGTTCATCACACAAATTGTTCACGGTGGGGATCGAACCCACGGCCCTACGAAGGCAGAGTGGAGGCCAACTGAGCTTCGAAGGCTGTAAAAAAAACAATAATAGTATCTTCTTCATGGCTCCTCGTATCTATAATAAATTACTTAGTTTTATAATAGATGCTACTACAATAAATATTACATAAACGTTGAATAAGTTTTTAATAGGAAAAGCTTAGTGTAAAATTCTGTTGAAGAATTTGAGTAGGTAGGTAACATTAATTGATTTTATATTGTGATAATTAAGTTTACATTATAAAGCTTTTGCATTGTTAAATATCTACATCTACACTAATATTATAAAGAGAAAAGATTTGTATTTTTGTTGTTTTGTTGTTTTGTATGTAACGAATAGGCTCAAAAACTACTGGTCCGATTTCAAAAATTCTTTCACCATTAGAATGCTATATTATCCCTGAGTAACATAGGCTATATTATAAAAAACTGAAACAAAACAGCTTCACGACTTTCATCCCCAGGCACGGTAGGCTTTATTATATTTTCAAAAAAATCAAGGATCCTTACTAAAACTGCAATAATGTAACCCAAGGTGGAAAACAAAAACCTTACATCGCGTGCGCTGCGAAAACTATTGATGATAGAATAAAATAATGTACTACGATTTTGTAGAACACGTTATCATCTACAAAAAATGTCGCGACAGCATGTCTAACTATTATAGTTATGTCACAATAAGTGTACTTTTATTATAAAAATTTAATTGAAATGCCGTCGCTAGAAAAGGGTCTTTATTTGTACCTTGGTATTAATCCTTATCCAAATAAATAATTTCATATTTAAGACGGTTTCAATACCTATAGATTACTTCTTAAATTTTTCAAATCGGACATTCCATTCAAAAGATATGACGAAATTAAAAATGTTAACGGGTCCAGGGGTCGTGCGAATGTATGAAATAAGTAGACGCGAGGCTCGAACCCACGGTATAAGTTTATCCTAAAATGTTCAAAAAATTTATGACCACCCATGAGAAGCTGGGACA
Organism: Chloroclysta siterata; assembly: GCA_932294275.1. Taxonomy (NCBI): domain Eukaryota; kingdom Metazoa; phylum Arthropoda; class Insecta; order Lepidoptera; family Geometridae; genus Chloroclysta; species Chloroclysta siterata. Next base: position 18,543,570 of record OW028596.1, on the reverse strand, counting down.
GGCCGCTAGTTAAATATATTTTTGCATGCTTTTAAGTCTCTCTCTCTTGTCGTGTCACTAGTTTCTTTCGAAATAGTGTGTTGAAGGAAGTGCGCCTCAAGAGGCTCCTTTCGAGCACTTGACACATGTTATAAAACTTTTTAGGTTCTACGACATGCCGGTTCCTCACGATGTTTTCCTTCACCGTTTGAGAGTACAAGCATTGTGCACATACATTTTAAAATGCTTAAGTAGAACATGGCTAAACTTACTTAAATAATATTTGTCACCTTTTTAAACCTGTATTTCGCAAATAAATGATTATTGTATTGTATTGTATTGTAAATATATTTAAATGGGATCGTTGTAAAAGCGGCCCTTAATATCTTGACCTAAAACTAAATTAGGTTCCATAAAAGGTTAGGTTAGGTTAGGTTAGGTTCTTCGTTTGCGAAGAAAAATTCAAAGACGAAATTTCAAACTTGGAACATTATTTCCTGAAATCTGATTGGCTATCAAGCACGGGGCTGAAAAAGCTGTAAAAACTGTAAAAAGTCTAGTTACGAACTTCCGGAGTCAAATCATTTCTCTTTTAGTACAGAAAAAGGTAATTTATATGCCAATACTTATTTTGGGAGTACCAACTCAAACAAACACGTTAGGTTGGGCGCACACTTACGGCTTCTCGCGATAAGGCGAATACAAGAGCTAATGTGACTCTCGCTCGCACGTTTCGACATTTTGAAAGATATAAAATCACTAAACTCATTTTCGAAAAATTATAATCACCCATTTTGTGGGCACATTGTTTAATAAAAATTTCATTTTGATCGATACATGTTTTCCTACTCGAAAGTTTGCTTTACTAGTTTTCGTACTTATGCAAACTTATGCAACTTATAAGTAGGAAAACTTTAATTATCTAAAATAAATAATAACTTCTCCTTCTTGTCAATCACTAGTTTCTTTCAAAATGGTGTGGTGAAAGGATTTTAAGTGCGCCTCAATGAGGCTCCTTTCGAGCAATTGACGCATGATTTATAACTTTTAGGTTCTACGACATGCCGGTTTTCTCACGATGTTTTCCTTCACCGTTTGAGAGTACTGACACTGTGCACATACATTTTCGAACAGAAACACTCATTGGTGCACGACACGATAAATAATAACTTAGATAAGTTGAAGATAGGATGCGAGCGGGTTATTTGACACTTTACAGCCGCTTTTTTTATACTACTAGCTGATGGAGCAAGCAGATGGCCCTTGATGTTAAGTGGTAACCATCACCTATAACAAAGCATTCCCTCGTGCGTCACGCACGATAGGAACGTGCCTTACGATGCACTGCCCTGCGTATGCATCAACTTGAGGCATACAGATGTTAAGCCTCATGTGCCTATAATTACACCGGCAACCACAAGAGCCGAAAAACAGCGTTGCTGCTTGGCGGCAGAAAAAGGCGTGGTGGTAGTACTTCCCCGGACGACGGACGGTAGGTATTACATAAGTGTGCGTTCATCCTTTCTACTAAAAATAACGTCAAAGCGACACCTTCGTACAGGAAATTGAGTTTGTCGAGTCTGTTCTTAGAACTGTTCTATGTAAATATTACTTGTAGACAAATCTGAACTTTATAGACAAAGGAATGAGGTTTGATTTTGTAAGGCTAAAATAAGAATTTTGAGTTAGACAGGCCACATTATTATGTGTTATTTGACCAATGTTGGTCAAATAACACATAAATAACACATAAATTGGTTGTTGTTGACCAACAGTTTTTTTTATACTTACGAGGTAACAAGCAGATGGGCCATCTTGTGTTAAGTGGTAACCATCACCATTTTTACCCGAGTGCCGAAGGCAACCGGGTTATGTGTTTGACGTGTATCTGAATGAATGATTTTTATTTAACACACAAAAAACATACACAGAATAAAAAGAACTTAATTAACTATACATATAAAAAAAAAAAACAAAGTAGATAAAAAATAAAATTAAAAAAAATGTTTTTCATTTAGGTAAGTTACATTTTCAAAGACTAAACCATAACGCAAAATTCGTTAAGGGGCTGACAACTATCAAACAACTTCTCGCTCGCACGTTTCGAAATGTTGAAAGATATAAAATCACTAAACTCATATTCGGAAAATCGCAATCAAGCATTTTGTGTGCAATCACATTGAAATTTTTACTAAACTGTGTACAATGATTGCACACAAATTGGTTGATTGCGATTTTCCGAAAATGAGATTAGTTCTTTTATATCTTTCAACATGTCGAAACGTGCGAGCGAGAGTCACATTAGCTCTTGTCTTCGCCTTAAGTCACTTTAGCGACCTTGGCCATGTATGATTCTAAAATCAGAGGAAGTCGGAGGCGTCAGTATATACTGCTAGGACATAGGTACACGAGCCTTAAATTGTATCATTCGTCAAGACTGAACCACTGGAATTCTCTATCAAGAAGAAATTTAAAACATAATCTTGTTTCCATTCTTTTAGTTTGGGCAGTCGGGTTTTTTTATTAAAGTTTTTATTTGGCTGAATTTTGTATAGAGACTCGTTAGGCGTCATTGGACGTGCTGAGAACTAGTGGCTCTTTACAAAACCCAGGCAGAAAAAAAAAGAAAAAAACTTGGACTTGACGTACTGTGCTATGACGACTTTTTATTCTTCATTTTGATACAACTAGCTAGTGGAACAAGCAGATGACCCACCTTATGTTAATTGGTAATCATCACCTAACAAAGCATTGCTTCGCCAGTCGCGCTAATAGGAACGTGTCCTACGATACACTGCCCTTCGTTCATCAACTTGAGGCATACAGTTAAGCCTCATGTGCCTGTAATTACACCATTCTCCTCAAACCGAAACACAGCGTTGCTGCTTGGTGGCAGAAAAAGGCGTGGTGGTAGTACTTCCCCGGGCGAGCCCTTCACAAAGAGCTCTACTACTCTTGCCTCGTTTCTGTGTTAATATAACTATACTAGTGGCTTCCCGCGGCTTCGCACGCGTTGAAGTGGTGAACCGTGATTGAACCACAAACATCCAAACATCGTAACTTTCGCATTGATTTTTATATTATTAGGGTAGGATTTTAAATACGTACTATTATTAGGGTAGGATTTTAAATACCTACGTAGGTATAAGGGATACCTATAGGCGTACATTACCTATATTAGGTAGGTAGGTATAGGTACTGAGTTTAGCACAAACATGACAAATACAACAAAGACAACCTTACACGGAAAATATGTACTTATTTGTTCCTAGTTTCTACCCCAAAAGCAAACAGCTTCACGACATTGATCCACAGGCACAGTAGATAGGTACCCTCAGATCTCTTCGTACCAACTCAAGATTCCCGTTTTTAGAACATTGACGCCTCGTTGTAGGTATTCTTTTTACTCGAGCGCAACGAAGGAGGGTAACGTCTTTATGTTATTTATCCACAGAACACATTTTCTTTTAGTTTGAAGTTAATTACACAGTTACAGTTAAAAATCTCCCATACAAACCTTGAAACTTTGCAGGGGTAGTTTTAAAATATTGAAAACGTGATTTTAAATTATTTATTGTGGAGTATATTTACTTCAAGTTTGAAATCAATCGCACTATGCGTTAAAAAACTCCCATACAAACTTTGACATCCCTTTGCACGCTTATTATGGGTAGTTTTAAAAAATTAAAAAAGCCTTTCCTATTTTTTTGCCTAAAAGTTCATATACTCCAAGTTTCAAGTTTGTAGGTTCAAGGTATACTATTTTTCATGCAAACGTTTTCAACCCTTTTACACCCCTTGGGGTTGAATTTCCAAAACCCCCTTCTTAGTACACCTCTACGTCATAAGACCTATGTACTCTTCAAATTTCAAGTCTCTAGGACCATCGGTCAAAAAACTCCCATACAAACTTTTACATCCCTTTGCACACTTATTAAGGGTATTTTAAAAAAACTAATAACGCCTTTCCTATTTTTTTGCTTTGAAGTATATGTACTCCAAGTTTCAAGTTTGTAGGTTCAAGGAATACAATTTTTCATACAAACGCTTTCATCCCTTTTTACACCCTTAGAGGTTGAATTTCCAAAAACCCTTTCTTAGTACACCTCTACGTTATAAGACCTATGTACTCTTCAAATTTCAAGTCTCTAGAACCATCGGTCAAAAAACTCCCTTACAAACTTTTACATCCCTTTGCACATTTATTAAGGGTAGTTTTACAAAACTAAAAATGCCTTTCCTATTTTTTGCTTTGAAGTATATGTACTCCAAGTTTCAAGTTTGTAGGTTCAAGGAATACAATTTTTCATACAAACGCTTTCATCCCTTTTTACACCCTTAGGGGTTGAATTTTCAAAAACCCCTTCTTAGTACACCTCTACGTCATAAGACCTATGTACTCTTCAAATTTCAAGTCTCTAGGACCATCGGTCAAAAAACTCCCATACAAACTTTTACATCCCTTTGCACATTTATTAAGGGTAGTTTTACAAAACTAAAAATGCCTTTCCTATTTTTTTGCTTTGAAGTATATGTACTCCAAGTTTCAAGTTTGTAGGTTCAAGGAATACAATTTTTCATACAAACGCTTTCATCCCTTTTCCCTTAGGGGTTGAATTTCCAAAAACCCCTTCTTAGTACACCTCTACGTCATAAGACCTATGTACTCTTCAAATTTCAAGTCTCTAGGACCATCGGTCAAAAAACTCCCATACAAACTTTTACATCCCTTTGCACACTTATTAAGGGTAGTTTCAAAAAACTAAAAATGCCTTTCCTATTTTTTTGCTTTGAGGTATATGTTCTCCAAGTTTCAAGTTTGTAGGTTCAAGGAGTACTATTTTTCATACAAACGTTTTCATCCCTTTTTACACCCTTAGGGGTTGAATTTCCAAAAATCCCTTCTTAGTGCACCTCTACGCCATAAGAGCTATGTACTCCTCAAATTTCAAGTCTCTAGGACCAGCGGTTTAGGCTGTGCGTTGTCTATATGTCAGTCAGTCAGTCAGTCAGTCAGTCAGTCAGTCAGGACTTTGAGTCTTATAGTATTAGAGATATCTGTATAAATCGTGTTTTTTGTACTTTGGCCTCCCGCGATACATTTGAAGAGTAGTAGAGCTCTTTGTGTGTGGCTCGTCCGGGGACGTACTACCACCACGCCTTTTTCTGCGGCCAAGCAGCAACGCTGTGTTTCGGTTTGAAGAGTGTGGTTGCCGGTGTAATTACAGGCACATGAGGCTTAACATCTGTATGCCTCAAGTTGATGGACGCAGGGCAGTGCATCGTAGGCACGTTCCTATCGTGCGTGACTTACGAGGTAATGCTTTGTTATGGGTGATGGTTACCACATAACATAGCTGGGTCTGCTTGTTCCATCAGCTGGTTGAAAAAATATTTTTAATTTTTTATTTTCAACAGAAATATGAGGGCAGTGTACGAGTTGAAAACCTAACCATAGACCACACATAGACCGTAGAGCATCGGGCCCTGTCACATCGCATCAGCGGACCTGTACCATGACGCTCGCTTGACTGATGCGCGGGCTCATGTTACTGTAACTTAATGATATCGCGTGAGGAAAGACCGATCTTATCCAAAACGATAAAAAAAATACCTAGTTAATTAAGACCAACAGGTTTACTACCTAACGACGGAACAAGCATATGGCCCACATGATGATAAAGATTAAATTAAAAATAAATATACAAGGTGTTCTAATACTTGTACTTACTTAAAACTTCAGGGGGCTAAAGTACCCATCAATATGAATAACTTTTTCTAAGGAACCAACACTGTGAACGCGAAAAAAAACAGCTGTTTCATACATTTTAGCCTACCTACCTATTTCAATACCTAGCCTACCTACCTAATAATTTAAGTTTTGTATGAAACAGCTGTTTTTTTCGCGTTCACAGTGTTGGTTCCTTAGAAAAAGTTATTCATATTGATGGGTACTTTAGTCCCCTGAAGTTTAAAGTATAAGTATTGGAACATCTTGTATAAATCAATATTGGTGGACATTCCACACATCAGAATCTAGCATAAAACCATGGGAACCATAGCTGATATAATACTTACATTACATATTGTGTATCTTACAATGACTACAAATATCCGTCTTCTTATCGTGTCACTAGTTTCTTTCGAAACAGTGTGGTGAAAGGATTTTAATTGCAGTTAAGTGAAGTTATGAATAATCATATGCAGAGGTAACAGCTCCACATCAGGTGAGGTGCTTGTCCACATCACATTTTCTCATAAAAAATACCAACATTTCTAAACAGTTGGTTAGTATACTGAAACATTTTACATGAATACAAGCAGACATTTGATTTCTATTTTCTCATTAGTCAATTGACACACTGAAAGGTATTTCCGTCGAGTGAGATGTCAAAATATCTACCAGTTAATAAATCAACTCAAAGTGAAAATCACGAACCGGAGGAACATGCAGACTTGAGGAGTGGTGTGGTGCAAGGCATTAGACATTCGACGGTGGAAAGAAGAAAATTATTTATTGTGCAAAAACTTAAAAATATACATACATAAATTACCAAATTAACCGTTAAACAACCTTCGCTTGCAAATTTTAACATTTTTGAATACAAAATTATTAAAAGTTTGTATGAAAAAATCGCATTATTTATTGTGCAAAAACTTAAAAATATACATACATAAATTACCAAATTAACCGTTAAACAACATTCGCAACAACAATAGTTAAAAAAAAAAAAATTACAAAATTATTGAAAGTTTATATGAAAAAATTGCATTTTGCTGTGGTGGTCCCGGCATAGAATTGGACCCCTCCATCATCTCCCGTGGATGTCGTAAAATGCGCCTAAGGGAACACACCGGGAAATGGGCAGCAGCATTTCCAGAGTAAACAAACACCAAAACCATTCGGTTCCATCATAAAGTAATTGCTGCACCGTATTTTATGATCTACTCTTTAACCCATAAACATTCATACCTTATACCTTACTTATGCACAATGTACCTACCTAAAATGTACATACCGAATAAAATGTAAAACATCAAAAACATTACCCGCCGCTCTTTCACGCCCTGCACTACACTACGGTGTCGGGTTGTGGGGAGCAGTCTGCAAGCCGACACCAGACGCGTCCGCGCGTAAAACTCACCGGTAAACTGTACTAAGCACGCTACCTTATTCAGCTAAATATTTGCCTTAACATCATCATTATCATCAGCCTGGGAAGTCCACTAGTCGTAGCCCTCCCAAATTTTGTGGGCGAGTTATTTTGAGAGTGTTTTTACAACTTATAGGTAAAACGTTTGACCACAATCTCACCTGATGTTAAGTGATGATGCGGTCTACGGTGTGGCACGCTAACCTGTCGTGTTTAACTCATGAAATGGATATTTAAATGAATTTGAAACATGCTATTATATGTAGACAGCCCTCACAGCTTGGTAGTAGCTATGCCTTCTGCGCCGTAGGCCGTGGGTTCGATCCCCACCGAGAACAAACATTTGTGTGATGAACATAGATGTTTGTTCTCTGTCTGGGTGTTAATATAAATTGTAAGCAGGGACGTATTTATAAAAAAGTATATAAGTATCAGGTATCTGGTTCCCATTACAAGCTTTACTTAGTTTGGGGCTAGATAGTGCTATGAGGAATTTCCATCATTATTTATTGATTATTTTCATATGAGAAGGTAGACTAGCGGCCGGTTTCTGAAAGCTCGATCAATACTAATCAGATGTCAATTCACTCGCCATTTCAGTTAATAAATCAAATTAGATAGAGATAGCAAGTGACTTGACATGCGATTAGTTTTGATCGGCCTTTCAGAAAGCGGCCGTAAGTCGACTAAGTAGGTGCCCTACCTAGGCAGTCGATATAATGACTAAGTTTTGTTTTAAGACTGACAACACGAATGTCGTGTACCGATTTTAACAAAGCATTTCTGTTGTTACTAAATAAGTCATTTGATTAAGGTAGGTCCATTGATTTATTAGCACCCGATCCTACACCGTATTATGCGGCTAACACACAAAATTTTTATGTTATACGCATTGTACTGTACAGGTTGCTTGGGTACTAAATAAAACACATATTTATACAACGTCCGCCTGGATTGGCCGCCTGGAATCGAGTGCCTCCGACCGTGGTGCGTACGGTTGCTACTCGCCTATCCAGTCAGCACGCATAGTTTATTGTTATACACTACACGCATTAATATAACAAATAGAATTATCGCGTCTTTTGAAACAATTTTTTTGAGGATTCTTTTTAGCTTTTCAATATGACAGAAAAGTCATATTGAGAAGCTACATAGTTACGACATAGTATAGATGTTAGCATAAGTTTATATTTGTCACACGTTAATCTATTTTACCACTTAGGTTGGCTGGTAGAAAATGCATGAGCACTTAGCCCTAATTAAATATATACATACCCATAATTGGAATTTACCGCCAGTTTTGACGTCCTGAGTTGCAAACATATTCGACACACACACTAACCTATTACTAAGATGTTTAGGCCTGATTTCACCATGCTCTGTTAGATTAAAAAAGGATTAAAGGATTAAATATGTCAAAATGACATATTTAACGAGTTTGACATCTAAGGTTAGATCTAACGGCCTGTTAATCCTTGATTAGTAACTAACAGAGCATGGTGAAATCAGCTCTTAATAATAGATACAAATTAGCTAGAATTTTTGTATAAATTACGTTAAAATTTGATTCGTTCAAAACTTTAAAACTATAACCATATTGTACAGCTAACGCTATACCAGGAGACAGAGCCTCACTGTTGATCTTATTATTGCCAATAAACATTTTTCATTTTCATTTCACTTGGCCGGTTGTTCCGGTTTGTGCGTCAGCCGAATCGTCAGGTATTTAATCAGGGGTAGGTCAGCTGCATTGTTGTCTTAATAATCGTGGTAATAAGTATCTAGATTACAGAAACTACAGCCTTTGAACAAAGCAAGTCCAGTCATAGTGTATTTACAAGAGTTCAGTAATGAATAATTTACAAAAAAATATTATATAAGTAGGTATTACATTTGGTTCCGTACCCAAAGGGTACAACGGGACCCTATTACTAAGACTCCGCTGTCCGTCTGTCTGTCACCAGGCTGTATCTCATGAACCGTGATAGTTAGACAGTTGAAATTTTCACAGATGATGTATTTCTGTTGCCGCTACACCAACAAATACTAAAAAACAGAATAAAATAAATATTTAAGGTGGCTCCAATACAACAAACGTGATTTTTTTTGCCGTTTTTATGGATAATGGTACGGAACCCTTCGTGCGAGTCCGACTCGCACTTGGCTGGTTTTTTTAATTTGTTTTATAGTGTTTACGAATCTCAAAGACTTTTATATTTTCCCAAAGTTATTATACGAGTGGGATTTAAAACGACATTCCAAAAAAAAACAAAAAAAAAACATTCTGGTTCCCAGGTACCACTGAATGAATAGACAGTCCTTTGGCTATAATCTCACCTGATGGTAAGCAACAATGTAGTCGCGTTGGAGCAGAACGGTCTAGAAGACCTTCTTGCCTTGGACTGATAGAGCTGGAGATAAAAAACCTGAAGATGAAGAGGATCAAGAACAAGAAGAGAAGAAAATAAGAACTGATAGAGGTACTTCAAACGGTGAAGGAAAACATCGTGAGGAACCTAAAAAGTTCTAATACCCCATTTACACTCAGCTCATGTCCGTGGAAATGTGCAGAGACATGAGCAGGGACTTGGGCAATGCGAGAATGTAAACAGGCCACTTCCATGTCCACTCGCGTTGCCGCTCGCGTTGCCCGTGTTGTGAACACACATTGCCGGCGACGCTGCCGCAGACATATGGACGGCAACATTTCCGTCCACGCGAATGGCAGCGTGAATGTCTAAATGTAAACGCATTATAAAAGATGTGTCAAGTTCTCGAAAGGAGCCTCCTTGAGGCGCAATTAGAATCCTTTCACCACACTGTCTCTAAGGAACTAGTGACACGACAAGAAGAAGACTGTTAGACCACCGGTGCTCTAAAACTCCTAAAATCTTCAGAGATCAACTCAATTTAAAACGAATAAATAAAACGTGTACGGAATCCTGTGACGTCATGTCTGCGTACTACGCGCCGCCACAGAATAGTCGGTAGTTGCTGGCCGCGTGCCAGATACAATAGGGTTGCTACAACATAGAATTATCATTTATCGTAGTCACAGAACACAGAAAGAGATATAGTTGTCCTTTGATAAGCTGTTTACCCGTCAAAGCTCGCATACTTCAACATTTTACATACATACATACAAACATACATACATAAAATCACGCCTGTTTCCCATAGGGGTAGGCAGAGACGGATTTCCACTTGCTACGGTCCTTACATAGGTACCTCGTTCGCTTCATTCACACTCATAACATTCTTCATACATTCTCGTCGGTTTAAGGTACTCTTGACCTGGCCCTTCTCTAGACCGTCTATCTAATCGAGATACGTCCGCTGAGGTCTTCCCCTCCCAACAGTACCATTTACTAAAGTAAATGGAACTTTTACATTACAGTTAAATTTACATGTAGTTTTGAAAAATCGCAAAAATCCACGAAACTTGTTTGTTTGCGATAATTCTTATTTCGTAGGTTCAACAAAAACTAATTTTTTGTCAAAAGTATATTGACTAATTGTATATCTTCAAAAATGTTTAAATAATTTTAGACCAACTTTACAACGTTTACTTTCATTGAACCAAGTCTGGTCAAGTGTAATTCCAGTCTCCTATATTCCTAACCTAACCTATATTCCATCCCAAAATGGTTAGGAGAGTGAATGGGTTATCAACATATCGTGGTGGTGGACGCGTGGGACTGGCACCTAGATCACAGATCTAAAAAAGGTAGTACAGGTATTTATTCAATAAAATCACAAGGATTACTTTGAAACGTCGTAAAACTAGGTGACTCTAGGTGCCAGTTCCACGCGACCAAAGCCTAGAAGAACAGGCAACAAACTTACGGCTTGGTTCCTACCGCTCTTTTGTATGATCCTTGTTACAACGTAATATAATACATTATTGAAGCTCCAGTGTGGTGCCAATCGAATTTAATCAGGCGTAGGTATAGCAGAAAAAGATAAGAGAGTTTAAAGTCTTTTCAAAGTGTTCCATATAATTTGATAGAATAAATACCTTGTGACTTTGACTATCTAAATTAATTATTAATACATCAATATATTATCTTATCGAGGGTAGGTGAGTATCTGGCTCAGCGCATCAGCATTGCCATACAGCGCGGCAATGCAGCCAGCGTCTTGGGGACGCTTCCGATTGCCACTGATTTGGATCGGTTAAACTATCTCTAGAACGATCTCCAGATAGCTGAACTCCAGATAGCTGAACTATTGTATTTTGTATATGTGTGTATATGTTTTGTAAATACTTGTATTAATTATAAAAAAATTGTAAATAAATGTATTTAAAGAAATATTAGATAGTCTCAAGAACTTTCCTCATTGCGCAGTGCATGTAATTGCGAAGCTCCCACGGGACATGTCAGACCTGCTTTCTTAGCCGCTGTGCACGACTGCACTTGGGAGGACTAAGCGAGGCAACGGATAGGGCCAAGGGCGGATCCAGGATTTTTTTCTGGTAGGCCACATGGGGCACAAGGGCAATAAAATCAACAATAACTGTCTTTTGCAATGCAACGAACAAAATTCGCAATTCCAGCCAGAAATAGACAACAGTTTCACTCATGTTCTTTCTGTTATTTCATTCATATATTTTAACAATTCTGATAATTTGATTTGCTTCTAAGTATGATACTTCTAGCGACCCGCCCCGGCTTCGCACGGTTATTGTGGATTATCCCTAAGAGATTATGCTCGTATTATGCATATAAACCTTTCTCTTGAATCACTCTTTCTATAAAAAAAAACCGCATCAAAATCCGTTGCGTAGTTTTAAAGATTTAAGTATACATAGGGATATAAGGACAGAGAAAGCGACTTTGTTTTATACTATGTAGTGATGATGGAATCTCGACAGTACCCAAAAATACCGTCTGGTATATTATATCGATAGGGCTATTGAGGTGGTAGCATATTGGTCTAAAAAAGTTTGAGTGTGACTTGACACGAAAAGAAGAATTGCGCAGTGCCAACCCTAAATTACAAACTCGTAGACTTACAAAATAAAAGATTGTTCACGCATCCTCTAATTATCTGCTACTCGATGCCAAACATCGAAACAATCCTAATTATTTGTACCTACTGCCTACCTAGACTTATTGCAGTGTCTAGACGTACCACCTAGGCGTTGGGGCTAAATATAGATACAGTACTGTGAGCATCAAAGAAAACCGCTCGCTGAATGAACAAGTTGAAGTTTTTTTTAATACAACTAGCTGGCGGAACAAGCAGATGGCCCACCTGCTTGTTCCACCACAATGTTGGCACCACACTGGAGCTTCAATATTGTATTATATTGTAACAAGGATCATAGAAAAGAACGGTAGGAACCAAGCCGTAAGTTTGTTGCCTGTTCTTCTAGGCTTTGGTCGCGTGGAACTGGCACCTAGAGTCAAAGTGATCCTTGTGATTTTATTGAATAAATACCTTTTGACTTTGACTTATATGAGGTAATCTTCATTCTGGGAACGTCATCAATTCTTGATGCTGACTGTACACTACAATATTGTGCAAGAAGTTTATTTATGCAGTAGGTAGGTCTACCTATTGTGCTTTTCTTAGAGTCACAGTTACCAAGCTTTGAATTAACTACTACTACTTTTAAGAGCAGTAGAAATTTTTGTGTGTGGCTCGTCCGGAGAAGTACTACCACCACGCCTTTTTCTGCCGCCAAGCAGCAACGCTGTGTTTCGGTTTGAAGAGTGTGGTTGCCGGTGTAATTACAGGCACATGAGGCTTAACATCTGTATGCCTCAAGTTGATGGACCCAGGGCAGTGTATCTTAGGGCACGTTCCTATCGTGCGTGACTTACGAGGCAATGCTTTGTTATAGGTGATATCACCTAAAACAAAGGATTGGTGGTAACCATCACCTATAACAAAGCTTTGCGTCGTAAGTCACGCACAATAGGAACGTGCCCTACGATGCACTGCCCTGCGTCCATCAACTTCTACCTATCTGTAATTATCACTCTAAGCTTCTGATCCAGTTCTTGGAGCTAATAGGACGTAGGTTAGTCACTTATTACCTAACAAGAGTATAATGACGTCAGCATTTAAGAATTTCGATTTCATAGGATCAGATTTCATATCTTGCATTTGTGACAGTTTCTGTCACATCTGACAGTAAGTGTCATATTGACAGCTGTCAAAGACTTTTCCTATGGTGAAGAATTCGTTTTGAATTACAAGATTTGTGAACATAACTACTGGGAATTTATTTCCCATTTGTTCTGTGAACAGATCTAATGGGAAAAAAAATCCCAGTAGTTCTGTCAACAGAACTACTCAGCAGAACAGGTGGGGGTAAACGGTTTTTTTTTATTATTTATTAAAAATCAGATTGCTCACTGTAAAATCCTGTATTATATTGATAACCCTGGCTCACTGATACACCAAGCCGGCCTCCTGTACGTGTCCCATCGTTCACCATCCGTGTCTCTCGGTTTTCCCGCCCAACCCTGTCCCCGTCCCGCCAAGACGTGTGGCTGACATTGACAGGTTAGGAGCTTGACACTGACAGTTACATAACCGCTTGTGCACATGAGATAGGGAGATTATATCTACTAGGTAGATACAAACACTACAACCCCTTTCTTATTAAATATTTTTTATTAATAGAAACCTGAATATACTTACAAAGACCCCACATAGAATCTTACAATTAAAACTACTTTAAATCACTTCTGCACCCATAACATTTGGTATGATGTACTGACAACTCGTCGTTCGCTCATGTCTCCTCCAAGTGTTACCGAATTCCATTGACCATTGCATTTTAAGTGAATAATCGCTGTCCTTATCTTCAGCCCAGTTTCTTGGTTCCTTACTGCTATATTACCGGCGACAACATTTTCAACTACACCTATCTGATTAATAATTGATGACACCTTATTTGTCTTTTCCTTCTTATTCCCATAAACCTTATCTCCTTCCATTATATCTGAATCTTCGGCTCTTCTTTTCCGGTCCCCATATTCCTTCCCCTTTTCCTTCTGCTACTTATCTCTATCTCTCGCTTCAGAATAGTTTTCTCAGTCATTTATGTCTTTGAGCATAGGAATCTAGTCTATTTTTTTTTCTTTCAAGAAAACTTCTCTTCTTTTTGGATAATTTATTTTGTAGTAGGTGGTTATTTTAATGGTATTGTCATAGTAGCCAAATTGACGATCCATTTATTTATATATTACCAAGTTGACGAGCCCAAGAAAGCTTTGAAGTTCTTCTATAGCCTTTTGGCAATCTAAGTCCAGAGATACTCTCTATGAACACAGTCAATGGTTTTACTCCTTCCGTGTAAGTTCTCCCTGAGTATTGCCATGTTGGCGCGCCTCGTATGTGGATATGGGACACAGGAGCACCTTACTATGCCTATGTTTAAAAACTGGTGCTATAGCGAAACCCATGCTGATGGTTCAAGCACTTCCTCAATAATGTCTGATTTCTAAAAATTTTTTATTTCTTCTTCCATCGGTATTGGTATTTTTCTGTGAGGTCGCATGACTGGTTTGACTGCGTAATTTATCGGGATTTCTACTAGGACGTCCTTAAGTTTAGGGAAAGGTTTCTGTTTTAATCTGGTTGTCATTGATTTTAAGTTTCAATACTCCTTAACATATTGCTGTATCCTTGCCCAGCTAAGAGCTAGCGCCATTCATTTTAACATAACATAGTAATGCAATTTGTTTTCATATCTAAATTTATATGTGTTTCGCTACCATTATTATATCCTAAAATTTTTCTTTGGTTGCCTCAAGAACTTGGTTTTAGAACACTGCTTGGTTCTCTTTCAAATTTCCCATACCTGATCAGAAATTAAATTTTGCTTGGACCTATTAACATTTCAAATATCACTCCTAGATTCCCTATGTTGCATACAAAACTTGCATCCGAAATGACATTAAAAAACGTAGTGGACTTCATCATCTTCTACGAGAGTTAGTTTATTGTAGGTTTATTGCGTAGTCTTGTGTAGCTTTTATATTTATCTTGCCTGGCTTCCATCTTCCATTTGAGTTGTTGCTCAGGTTTTTTACAGCCACTCTGAAAGAGTCCAATTTTACCACATCTTCTACATTTTTCTACTCTTGCAGGGCAGCTTGAATCTGTGGAGCTATACCCAATGCAGCCGCATCTTCCACATCCCTCATCATCAATTTTTTTTCTTGCTGCTATAGCATTTACCTCATATTTTGTTCTATTTCTTTCATAGTTTTCAATCTGATGATTTACAGCTTGTAAGGTATTTTCTAGGGCTATGACTTTGCTTAGTGTAGCTTCATTACCCATGGTTAAAATCTTTTGGTGTAGTTCAGTTGAAGTGCATGTTTTTATTAATTTATCCATTATATGTTCATCTGGTTTATCAAACTTGCATTTCAACGCTTGGTCTCGTAGTTTATTCATAAATGTTTTAAAGCTTTCGTTTCCTAATTAAGCTATTCGATGGAAGATATGTCATTTATATGATTTATTGTACTGCAGGAGAAAATGCTCTGCATAATTATTGGCTTCCAATATACTATTATAAAATATTTATTGTACTCCTGTTCCTCCTAAGAGTAATAGTATTGCTCTTTTTTGTTTTATCGATTGTATGTCAGCAGCTTCATAGTAAATGTCTGAAAATCTTTTCAATTTTTCTTTCTCAGTCCGACTAACACACTGTCTCCATGTACATCAAATTTATCTGGTGGAGTTTTATCTGCGATCAGTTCTTTTAACTACCTATGACCAATATTTTGTACGTTTTATTGTTAGGCAGAGTACACTTCTGAATTGTCTACTCAGTACATTATTGGTCACTCAAAAGCATGACATCTTATCTTTTAAGTTTCCTCATGTATGTGGGATTCGTGAGTATCTGTGCTAGTTGGTTGGGGTAGTTTTCTAGTATGACTTGGTAGACTTGAGCAGTACTTTTGATCTTTTCAGATACTGTTTTGACTTTGAGGATGTCATGCAACTCGGTATTTCTTATGAACCAGGGGGCATTCGATACACTTTTCAAGACTCCATTTAGAAAGCGTTGAATTAAGTTAATATTTGTGATGCAGGCGGTACTCCATGGTTGGATGCCATAGGTCCAAATCAGCTTCCTTACAGTTTTGTAGATAAGTAACGTATTGTCTACCGACAGTTTTGAGTTTCGCCCAAGTAGGCAGTGTAGTCCTCTATACTTCAGGGCCAATTGGTCCCTTTTCATTTGAAGGTGTTTCTTCCACGACATGCGGCTATCTAGGTGCATACCTACTCAGGTATTTTTTGTAAAGTTCTGTTCAATTTGTTGGTAGGCCATTGTATTCACGATTCTGTTTCTTAGCAAATTATTGGTGAGGTCTGATCCATAAGAAGTAACTTATGTAATGGAAAACGTTATTCTTGTACAACCAATTTAATGGTAAGCTGTGGGTCAATAATTCAATGGTACCCTCAGATCAACAATTAACAACCAATTTAATGGTAAGCCTTGATCACAGAAGTATGCAACTAATTTAATAGTAAGCCTTAACAATAATCTTGCAACCAATTGAATGGTAAGCCTTGATCACAATGTGCAACCAATTTAATGGTAAGCCTTGATCACAAAAGTGTGCAACTAATTTAATAGTAAGCCTTAGCAATCATCTTGCAACCAATTGAATGGTAAGCCTTGATCACAATGTGCAACCAATTTAATGGTAAGCCTTGATCACAAAAGGGTGCAACCAATTTAATGGTAAGCCTTGATCACAATGTGCAACCAATTGAATGGTAAGCCTTGATCACAATGTGCAACCAATTTAATGGTAAGCCTTGATCACAAAAGGGTGCAACCAATTTAATGGTAAGCCTTGACAATAATCTTGCAACCAATTTAATGGTAAGCCTTGATCACAATGTGCAACCAATTTAATGGTAAGCCTTGATCACAAAAGTGTGCAACCAATTTAATGGTAAGCCATGACAGTGTCTTGCAACCAATTTAATGGTGAGCCTAAGGTTAACATAGCAACCAATTCAATAGTTAGCCTTAACCATAACCATAAAACCAATTTAATGGTAAGCCTTTTCCAAATAACCAATTCCAAATTCAATGGTAAATCCTTGACCAACAATTATTCAACCCGTTGAATGGTAAACCTTTAACATGAAACTGCAACCCATTCATGGCAGGTAATCCATGACCGCTAACAGCTCACCTTATAATATGACAAGTAATTAATCGTACATATTTTATCAACCAATTGCTGATTGATACCTATACTTATAACTTTATATTCCTATTACATATCCATTTCAAAGTTAAAGTATTGATTTTTTTCTTTTTACTATTGGGTTTAATTGTACCGGTGTACATTTAGTGTCTCTGATTCATCTATTTGTTGTTAGTACTTGATATCTCATTTTTTCTTGATTTGACTATAGCGGTAGAATGTGCTTACCTACAAAAAAGATGAATGGTATCTCTCAAATACAGTTTAGTTAAGTACTATTTCTTTATTTCCTTTCTATTATTTTGAATTGACTATAGCGGTAGAATGTACATAGAAGATAAATGGTATCTCATAATAACAGTTAAAACCATTTCATGCATGCTAGAATTATCTTATAACACTTTCTTTATTAACACACACACATGTTGTGGGTTTCCCTCTGTGATAACCACTCTTAAGAGACTGGGGGAATCATGGAAGCCCATGCATATAACACACACTCACCTGTAACGACTCACACTGTATGATATAAGTGTGTAAGTTTAATACTATTTTTTATATGATTAATTTGTATGTACAGTTTATTTTTAACATACTTAATTGTAACTTATTTTATAAGAGAACACTCCACACTTATAAATTTCTCACAAGGTTTATTGGCTGAAGGTCTCGGTAGAATAACAGCGCCTATCTACTAAAATAGTGGTGAGGCATACGCTGAGACTCTTTTGCTGCTGCATGCAGCACACAAACACCTACATACCAACAAAGTACTGCAATATCTATCTGTTTAGCCATTTCCTTTCCTTCTCCCTTTGTATGTGTATGTGTGTGTTTTTTTTTTTTTTTTAGCAAATAAATGTCTGTCTATGTCTATGTCTTATAGGTAGATACTTAGTCCTGGAACTGTAATTGTTTAAGGAAGGTATAACGCAAAACTGCAAATCGTTATGTACTCCATCCATCGAGTTGTCCGTTTATGCGACCTCACGAGTAGATAGGCAGTGACCACAACGCTACACCTGCTGCAGCTCGGTAGGTATAACAATCAATAAAACAACTGATGGTTGGATTGGAGTGAAATGGTTATAAGTAGTGTAATGATTTCTCGAATTTTATAATTCATTTTGTAAATATTAAGCTTGTTTTTTTAGATTAAAATTGAAGTAGTATAATTAATTTTATATCTTCCTGTCTTTTAGTCAGTCAATTGATCGCCAAGTCGTAGCTTTGGTCGGTAAGATTGGTAGGATTGTTAACGTTGGTAGGTTGCCGAACTGTAAAAAGTGGGAATGGAGAAGATTGAAAAAAATATGGCATTCTGGAAAGAGATTTGGTGGAGTAAACTTGACTGGCTAACATACTGTCATTTGTAACAAGTGCGAAGAATAAAAGTGAAATTGTTTTACCTGTGTTCTACGAATAAATAAGAGGTGTTAAAGTGTTCATCTGCTTCAGTCTATTTCATCTCAGAAGTTGGATTGAACCAAGGTATGTAAGATGTTACCTATTCTGCCCACATGATATTATTTTATTGCCGCTTGGAAGATTGGTACAATATTTTATTCCATTTAAGTATAATGGAGATACAGATTTCACTAGCATGTATCGGTCGGGATTGACCCGAGACTATCCGAGCGTGCTAGTTTTGTTCAGTTGAAAGCATAGGTACTTAGCGGCTTTATTTCTACTGAATCTTTGTTGGCGTGGTCCAGTCGGGATTGCCCCGAGACTATCTGGCCATGCTAGCACTATTCGGTTTATGGAGCTGTTGGTACTTGTGCCTACCCATTAAACATAAAATTTACAAAGTCTGGATAGATTTTCTAGAAAAAGCTGATAGAAATCGACAAAGAATACCAATCTACTAAACGTGCAAGTGTGTGATCATGAGTTGCTTTTCTGTACCATATCTATGAAAATATTTTTTGTTAATACCGTCACAAAAGTTTTTGTCATAACAATTTTTGCTAAAATTATATTTTTTAACAATGTGGAGTCTAACGAATACTAGGAATAAAATTCATGCTGTTTCACTCGAAGTATTAAGTTTGAAACTTATTGATGTCTTTCATCAAATTTTTACCGCAGTTACTTGATAAAATTATTACTGGTGAAACTTTTTGCCACCATGGCATGTTGCTAATTGAAAGAATATTTTACGATAAAAAGTCTACCTACATAAAAAAAAATATATTTAAATATAGTGATGTAGAGAACCAAGTGAGTTTTGGAGGTTATATAAGCCATAACAATAAGTAGGGTATGCTGTGATGAACCAAGTGAGTTCAGGGGGCTATGTATGCCATAACAATAAGCAGGGTATGCTGTGATGGACCAAGTGAGTTCAGGGGGCTATGTATGCCATAACATTTTTTTTTATAAGCAAGGTATGCTGTGATGGACCAAGTGAGTTCAGGGGGCTATGTATGCCATAAAATTTATTTAGATAATGCTAACAATTTTGCTACGTACACAATGCACTGATATTTGCCAAATAATTACCTACTTGGTAACTGTAGCTGTGATTAAAATTTATTTCATCCACATTATGATATTTTTATTTCGAGTCAAAGGTTATTAAATTCGACTTATTGCCCCGAGACTATCTGGCCGTACCAGCACTATTCGTTTTTTTTTAAATTGTCAGGGCCTATACTATTACCCATGAACATTCAAGTTGAATACATATCGAGCAAATTTTTCTAGAATAAAGTAGGTGAAATCTTACAAATTTTAATATTATCCGATAATTTTAACATTGAAGGGTAGGTTATTTTATTTTTTTATCTTATTTTATATTCGCATTTTGAATTGTTCCTCACACGAACTGGTCTGTACTGAACAGAGACTATCCGGTAGTGTTAGCACCTTTCAATTCGTGGATTACCTACCTATCATTTATATATTTTTATTCCATTTCACATTACTGCTACTATCAATATTCCAATAGCAATAAAAATTGTCTTACATATATCAAGCAGAAATTAACTATACTATAGTTGTCACCTGATAAACTGTCGGAAAATTATAAATATCGATGATCAAGCCTACCCTCTGATGCGAGTCTCTGAAGCAAAGTGTACTAAATTAAATATCTATAAAGTTAAAAATTTATAGATATATAGGTAGGTAGTAGGTACATGCTATGTATGCAGGTATAGGCTATGTATGCCAGAGTTTAGCCATGTGCGCTATTAGCAGGCTATGTATGCCAGAGCTTAGCCAGGTGCGCTATTAGTGAATTTCTTAGTGAAAAATGGGGTATGTATACCTGTAAGTTCAAAACTAACAAAATAATTAGTACAATTGTGCAAATATATATATATATATATAAGCATTTAAGCACTGGACCTGTAAGTGGCTAAGTACGTCGCAAAATTACATGAACAGCTGTTATGCTAAGCCAAGTAAACCATATGAAAAATTAAAAAAATAAATAAAACATGAATATAAATAAAAGAAAAAAAGTTAGAAACTAAGAAATAAGTTTTATCTGGTGAATATGATAACTACAGTATTTTTTTCTCTTTCTATGAACTCCGACGGTGCGATGACTCTTGAGGAGGATCCTCCTGTTACACACACTCATTCTAAACGAAAGCGAAAGTCTTCGACGACATCTGCAGGAGATTTGGCGTCAACTTCAAACAACAGTTCAGCGCTTGGACGAAGTATCATACTGGACGGAGCCTTTCGGTTTTTGGCGTGTCCGTTTTTTTTGTTAGTGTGCAGTTGTCGATATTGTATTCGTGTGAGTTACTAGAGAAGGGACTACATTGACTAACCTATCGATAGAATAAGAGATGGATGAAAAAGGCGTTTTAATTGGAAATCAACTTTTTAATTTTAACTGGTTGCTGACTTTTATTGCGACAACCCAAAACCAATATAGATACTGGAACACTATTATCGTCAATATTATTTCCCATGTTGACCTGGCCGTGATAGCGATGTCCATCCCACTCGATACTTTCTTAGGGCCATTTCGTCCATGCATAGGAAAATTTTGTCGACTCCTAGTTTTCACGCCTAACATCTTTTATCCACACCCATCTTCATTCTGGGCATTTCGGGAACCTAAAAAATAATAATAATGTAAAATTTAACGAAATTTGAGCCGGCGCGAGACGCCTAGAAGGTGTGAAATATAAAGCTAAATTAATCTGTGTAAATTAATCACTAGAACAGATGACTAAAACAATAAATTTTATTTTACAATAATTAATGGGTTTACATCGTTTTCATATTGGAAAATATGACTAGTACTAATAAAATGTAATTACAGTCTGTAAATTGAAAAAGAATATTACGTATCAAATGACAATTCCGGGTCTTTAACCTCCTTTTGTTTTTCTTGATGCACAAGACACAGCTGCACGGGATATACGTTCGCCTTTTCAAATATATTTTGCTTAAATAATAATGATTCTTTTGATTTTTCACTATTTATTTCGCTTCACCGCATATTTCAACCAACTCCAACTAGAACATCAAAGCATTGCATCAACTGACGGACACTATTTACACAGACAGTGAGTGAGTTGGAGTGAGTGAACTAACATCTTCTTTTCTTTTACTTGTAGCTAGGCTGCGTGGGAGGAACAAAGATAGATGATCACTGTTTGATACACAGTTGTAAAAGGTTGTGGATCTTATCGCACTCTCCATTATGATATTACCTCCATGGTTTAGCGACTTTTTTTTAAATGTCGCGCAAAAGGTCACTCTTACTTTAAATGCCCTAAGCCGTTAGTAAAATGCCAAAAGTGTCCAAAGGGTTCATCACGACAATGAAAACTGTAAACTTCTACCAATGATACCGCGTTTCGCGTACGGACGTTGAAGAACGGAAAACTTTGACTATTTCCACGATTGGTGATACTAACAGTATTTTTTTCAAATAAATCGAAGTTCGTGAAGATGATGCTCAAGACCTAAACTTCTTAAAAAGATACACACAATTGCCTATCATCAAAGGTTTCGGTAATTCTGTAGTTACACCTGTCTATAGGAGCTTTGTGAACATTGAAATCGATGATGTTGAGGCGACGATCGAAGATCTTTTAGTTACTGATGAGTTTGTGACAACAGCTTATAGGGCAAAACTTTATAGAGTTTTCTTCTGTGTCTGTGTTCAAAGACAATTGCAAACTATTCTTCTACAAAAGTCCTGCTCTTAACGCAAACTTGACTACATTAAATTCTACCCAAGTTCCTTTGTCAGGGTTAGTTGAAGTTATAGCGTAGGGATCTAACTTTTCAGGGGATGTGTATGTGGAAAGTTACAGTAGTATTGAACCGGGTAAAGAAAATCAATCGATCAAAATTGCACCAAGGTGCTTATCACGTAGTTAATGGAAAATGTCATCTTACAATACAATACAATACAAAACAGAATCATTTATTTATGCCACACGTAAATGCAGTTTATAAAAAAAAATACAAGAAAAGACAATACAAGTAAGTAGGCAAGTGATATAAATTGGCAGTCACTCGGCATTAATGCTATAGCAGCATACGCTATTATAACGCTGGTCTTCCGACACCCAAGTCATCGTTACAGTTACAGTAAATAATAATAATATTCTAATTTATTTCTAATAAAAAAAACCGAGAACCAATTTTAACAATAAAGACAATAGTACTAAGCTCTTATAAAAATTTATGGGCTTCTTTAAAATCACGGAAGTATATAATATAATGATCGATATAAAATTTTTGAACTTACTGGATTTAGTACTCTTAAAAGTAAATACGATAGCGAAGTTGCTTTTGATCGGATTCGACCTTGGATCAATGTTAACCTTTCTCATAACAACGATGCTAATATCTAACAAAAGTAATACTTCATCCGAAAGCGAGGATAATGATGACGAAAATATGCCTACAAAAGGTCGGCAACAAAATAATACAGTCAGATCTGATACTAATTATATGCCAAATGTAATGATTAATAATTTAAAGTAATATTGTTAGTATAATAATGTAGCGAAACACTGGGAGTTATTGTTTTTTTTGTTATTCACATGTTCTTTTTATAATTACTGAAAATGTAATTGTGTTAAAATCGTAAATTCAATTTATTTGAGTATTTTCTATAATTATTTAATAAAATAAATTTTAATTAGAAATTGAAGTTGATAAGGACTGAAATAATAAAATGAATTTGTATGTAAGCTATTACAATAAAAGAAAAAGATTTTTTTTGTTCTTCTTTAAAATTAAAATAATATAAATATTCTTAATTGATTAGTACGTTCAGTTTATTTATTTGATCATGCGTCAGGAGATCGCATGATGGCGGATGGCCGAATGTAATGATTTCTCGAATTTTATAATTCATTTTGTAAATATTAAGCTTGTTTTTTTAGATTAAAATTGAAGTAGTATAATTAATTTTATATCTTCCTGTCTTTTAGTCAGTCAATTGATCGCCAAGTCGTAGCTTTGGTCGGTAAGATTGGTAGGATTGTTAACGTTGGTAGGTTGCCGAACTGTAAAAAGTGGGAATGGAGAAGATTGAAAAAAATATGGCATTCTGGAAAGAGATTTGGTGGAGTAAACTTGACTGGCTAACATACTGTCATTTGTAACAAGTGCGAAGAATAAAAGTGAAATTGTTTTACCTGTGTTCTACGAATAAATAAGAGGTGTTAAAGTGTTCATCTGCTTCAGTCTATTTCAGTAGGTAAGTACGTTGGTTGGTTAAATGCAATTTATGATAAGCATTCATCTCATATCTAGGGTCATTGTGCTAGATAGCGGCCTCTTAGTGCTCCCGTCGACTTTAGGGCTTCAGAAAAAAATAATACAATCCTAATTTACCTGTTCTAATGATGTAGTATGATAGCCTATATAATGAAGTTTATTTTTCATGTACTATTATACAACGTGTTTATTAAGAATTGTAGGGATCCGAAAGCAGGATATTCTACCTGTCATAACGAACAACTTTTGTTCTACGACTTTTGAAATTTCAAAGTTTTTCATTCATGAAATGCCTCTTAAACTTTTATCTAAAATGAATCTAAACGCATCATGAGGCAGCCCTATTTACAGCTGTTCTTTGACCTCTAGTTGTTAACCTTAGATAAAATAGGTAACAGAACTGCCACCAATTACCTAGTAATGTGCCTACCTAATAATGATGTTGCTGTTTTTAAAGATCTTGGTATGTAAAAGAAATATTTTCGCGACTATAATCCCTAGTCACGGTAAACATTCTCTGAGATCTTTGGTACTAATACCTATTCAGTAACTAGGTACCTACGTGGCTACGTACTCAATATTTAATAGAATATTTATTTTTGTTTGATTACTAGATTTCGTAAAGCAATGTTTATGATATTCATAGTTCTTTAAATTGTAACATGTTACTTTACCACCATGGTTCATTGACACGACAAAATTATTCAACTGCAATTTTGGGAATTGTCTAGTCTGTCCTATTTAATCTTTGACTTACCTGTCTGTCA
Organism: Chloroclysta siterata; assembly: GCA_932294275.1. Lineage (NCBI taxonomy): Eukaryota > Metazoa > Arthropoda > Insecta > Lepidoptera > Geometridae > Chloroclysta > Chloroclysta siterata. The sequence goes on along the minus strand of OW028596.1, from coordinate 18,518,745 downwards.
TTGGTTGCATTTAAAAACGCATATCCAATCAGGACGGCCGACGGCCGCCGATCAGTGTTACCATTTGTGGCAGATTTCTGCCATTTGGCAGATTTTAAATATTTCGAAATATTAGAAAAATCTTATTACTTTGAATTTTTAAATAATATTTATAATTTATTTATTTTTTACCGAACTGGAAACTTCTTATTCTTTTTTACCTTTATTGATTTGGTTTCTAAACAACTTCTATCTCGTTTTAGATAACTGCAAACCGTTACAAACGATCAAAAGATAGTAACTGAATGTAAAGTAGGTATTAAATTTATTCCGTAGCCACGAAGGAGATGGTATGAAGTCATATTTTTGGTATTTTTATCGTCAAGCTTGGTAGATTTTGACAGATTTTTTGGCAGGTGTGTGGTAGAACCGCCACTTTTGAGATGGTCACCCTGTTTGTGTTTACATGCGTTGTTGTACATTGTTTTGTTGAGAAAATGTCATCAAACGTGATAAAATGGTGATTGTTATGTAAAAAGCCGTCGTCAGTCAGTGTGTGTATGAGCAGTGCCTACGAGGTAATGGTTTAGTGTGAAGTTTGAAGCCTGTGTCGTGCGAAATCTCGCAAACTTACCAAAATCCAGTTTTATCCAGTGTTATTATAGCCAGTAAATAATGACAAAATCCATAGGAACCAGTAAAAATATCGTGTCAGGGGACTGGCGGCGTACCTACCTACCTACCGAAAGGTAAGTATTTCAAATTATCTCGTAGGTTATTGTTGTTTTTCTCTTTTCTAGATAGAAGCGCGCGTGCGTGTGACCTTGACACGTACACAGACAGGGCTGTTGCAAATTTCTGAGAAAATATTAATTTTACTTTTCTATGGGAATTTCGAAAACGATGTATTCAACCGTTGCACACGTCAAAGTATTCCAGTGCTTGGTCTAAATACACGCTCTTTGTTTGCCTACATAACTTCATCAACACGTTGTATATAGTTATTTTTATTTTTAATTAAATCCGGAAAAATGCCAAAAATTCAGTTTTCGGCCACAAATTTCAGTTTTCGGCCATGGAGTCTTCTGTTTTCGGCCACCTTATAAAGACAGATTTTAAATGAATTTTTAAATCTAAAGTAACATAAAACCAACGTTTTTTTGTGGGTTTAACAGTATTTTTATTATGTACCTATATACAAAATCACAATCAACCTAATACCGGATTTTGAATCATTTTGTCACACACTAGATAAATAAATTCGAAACAATATCAACTAAGTTTAACTTTATTATTTCTTAGGTAACAGTTTAGCTATAGCGTACCGACTTATCAAAAGAATTATCATCAAAGAATCATTAACTCAGGCGCAAAAACAAAAGACATTCATGACAAAAAAATGTCGTTAAAAGAATTTTGTCGCCACTATGGAATTCTAATGTGTACCATACAAGACAGAATTGCCGGAAAAACGACGGATAATATTAAAAATCTAGGACCCGATCCAGTACTAACCCACAGAGGTAAAAAAAGAAATGGTGGAATGGCTTATCAACCTGGCAAAGTGTGGTTTTCCTTTGAAAAAGCAGAACTTTTCGACACAGTTCAGAAAGTTATTGAAGATACAGACAGGTATACCTAATAACTTGAGATTGAAGATAATTACCCAGGGAAAACTTGGTTTAAAAGTTATCGGGTATCGGAACCTTATGAAATAAAAACTGGCAAACCATGAAGAATAATGCCCATTTGCACGCACAAAGCAGCTACTGGCGGCGGGCATAACTGTGCGTTTGCATTGAAAGTCACCAGAACAGTTACATTATCCTTACTGCCAGTTTTTATTGTATAAAGGTTCCGGCACCCTCTTGGCTCAAGAACTTCTTCAGTGTTTGGACATAAGGCAAACCCACTTTCATCGCCATTAAATATGCGTTCCGGAGATTCCAGTATGTCTAAGTTATTTGACTCTGTAAGAAACACGATAACTTCACGGAACTAAATTCTGATTAATTCTTCTGTTACCCGTGCTCTCGCCTTGTTTATTTCTTGTTTCTTTCAAGTTATTAGGTATACCTGTATCTACACTATCTACACTTCTACACTAATATTATAAAGAGGAAAGATTTGTATTTTTGTTGTTTTGTATGTAACGAATAGGCTCAAAAACTAATGGTCCGATTTCAAAAATTCTTCCACCATTAGAATGCTACATTATCCTTGTAACATAGGCTATATAATATTTTCAAAAAAATCAGGGATCCTTACTAAAACTCTAATAATGTAACCCAAGGTGGAAAAAATAATCCTTACATCGCGTGCGCTGCGAAAACTATTGATGATAGAACAAAATAATGTACTACGACTTTGCAGAACACGTCATCATCTACAAAAAATGTCGCGACAGCATATGTCTAACTATTACAGTTATGTCACAATAAGTGTTCTTTTACTATAAAAATTTAATTGAAATGCCGCCGCTAGAAAAGGGTCTTTATTTGTACCTTGGTATTAATCCTTATCCAAATAAATCATTTCATAATTAATACGGTTTCAATACCTATAGATAGATTACTTCTTAAATTTTTCAAATCGTACATTCCATTCAAAAGATATGACGAAATTAAAAATGTTAACAGGTCCACGGGTCACGCACGGGGTGCGATTTTACTCACTCAGGGAGAAGGTCGTGCAAATGTATGAAATAAGTAGACGCGAGGCTCGAACCCGCGGTCTAAGTTTATCCTAAAATGTTCAAAAAATGTATGACCACCCATGCGAAGCTGGGACAGGCCGCTGGTCTTTAATAACTTGCTGAACCGTGTCGAGAAGTTCGGCTTATTTCAAAGAAAACCCGAACTTTGCCAGGTTGATAAGCCATTCCACTATTTCTTTTTCACCTCCGTGGGTTGGTACTGGATCAGGTCCTGGCTTTTTTATACTATCAGTCGTTCTTCCGGCAATTCTGTCTTGTACGGTACACCTAGGCATTCCATAGTGGTGACAAACTTCTCTTATCGACATCTTTTGCCTGAGTTAATGATTCTTTCGAATATTGAGTTCGTACATTTCTTTTTTTCTTTATCTTCTCCACAGCCGTCGGAGGAGAATACACCTGAAGAAAATAATGTTTTTTGAAAGAACATAAATAAATATCATTTTAGGGAATGTAATCAAGAGGAAATAAGATTTGTGTAGCAGGTGGTCGAAAACGTACAATAAGTTTTAAGCCGAAAAGCCAGACAGACATACTACCAAGTAGGTTAATAAAAGCTTGTAAAATACGTAACTATCATTAGATTTATTTTCAAAATAAAATAATTAACACAAAAAGATAAAAAATATACAAACATTTTTGCTCTAAGGCCGAAACCAACAGCGACATTCAGTTAGTGGCCACATGATTTCAATACAATTGTCGGTCATGCCGAAAACTGAGGTGCCATTTTATCTATGGTTGGGTTTTCGGCCACCCCCAAAATAGTCATTACTATTACTCCTTTTTCATTACGAATGCCACATAATTTGACGGCCGAGAACTAATGGCTAGGGTCTTCACATATGTTACTATCGTAAAACAAAGAGTTGTGAGCTAAACCCTTGAACCAATTGAGTAAAAGAGACAAAAGTGTAGAAGACTCGATGTACTACATACCGGCCCTTAGGCCGAAAACTAAACTTTTGAAAAAAATCATATGTTGGATCGCGGCCCCCATATTAATTATTGTTTTATACAATATTTTGCAAAAATAATGTTAGTAGTATGTTGGCAATTAAGTTTTGAAGTGGCTTAAATGCCTATCAACAATGTTTGCTTAGAAAAACAACACATAACTTACCTTGGAGTGAAAGGCGCGTCACTATTTTTTTCCTAATTTCCGCACGCTGCGATACCCGCGATGACCGCCGCCGATCTGAATAATTCGCTAGAAATCACTCGTAGCTTGTTTCCGACCAAAAATGTTGTCAAAAACAAAGCAACTAATTTCAGATGTCTTGATAAAAAAATCTTTCAGATATTGCCTTTCAAAACGATAATATCTTAATTTTACTGCATCAAGTACGCGTAAAGGCCGAAAACTGAAGGCGGCCGGCAAACCGGCTCACATACCCTATGTCTCATACGTTAGATAGACCAGTATTATTGCTCCATAGCTCGTCGAATTGAGCACCCACCACACGCCAGCCACGGTCAAAATTATAGTTTACAAACAAAGCGAGAAGCCATATCTGGATTCCTTTTATTTCTTTTGTAAAATATAGAATTCACTGACCTTTATCCTCGTCGCCACTGTAAAATCCTGTATTATATTGATAACCCTGGCTCACTGATACACCAAGCCGGCCTCCTGTACGTGTCCCATCGTTCACCATCCGTGTCTCTCGGTTTTCCCGCCCAACCCTGTCCCCGTCCCGCCAAGACGTGTGGCTGACATTGACAGGTTAGGAGCTTGACACTGACAGTTACATAACCGCTTGTGCACATGAGATAGGGTATTATATCTACTAGGTAGGATTCGTTTTCTGTCATTTTAGGAAGCAACATAGCTTTTTCATTTTAATTGTTTTTCTAGTGTTATTTTGAGTTGTGTTGTGTAAATTCGGTGGCATTTTAACCAACATTACTTGAGGTCTTAGCACAAAGTGTGAGCATTTGGAATGAAAGTGTATTATGTGATATCCTGATTTGACCGAAAATGTTTCCAATGTTTTGAAGAAAACCGCCACCATTTTCTTCAAAACAAATGACGGCCGACTTGACTATAGACTGACTTGACAAAAAAGTATTTATTCAATACAAATCACTTGACACTGGCAAGATTGTCTGTCGAATGACAGACAGGAGCCATAAACGGAGAGAAGAAGAAGATCTACTAGGTAGATACAAACACTACACTCACATTTTAGAAAAATATATAAATTTGCAACGAAAACTATTTTTTATTACGAAACCTTGTTTGGATTCTTCTTCTTGTCATGTCACTAGTTTATTTTGAACCAGTGTGGTGAAAGGATTTCAAGAGGCTCTCTTCGAGCACTCGACACGTCATGTCATAGAACTTTTTAGGTTCTACGACATGCCGGTTTCCTCACGATGTTTTCCTTCACCGTTTGAGAGTACTGGCATTGTGCTTTTTAAATAGAAAAACTAATTACACGACTGGTTTCGAACCCAAGACCTTAGGATCGGACCACCAGTGATATTGTTGGATCAAATTGATATTAGCTGAATTGTGTGCAATGTGATTGCACACAACTTGGTTGATTGCGATTTTTCAAAAATAAGGTCAGTGATTTTACCTACAACTAATGAAACTTATGAAACACAGCATTGCTGCTTGGCGGCAGAAAAAGGCGTGATGGTAGTACTTCCCCGGACGAGTCACACACAAAGAGGTCCTACAACCAACCAACAACCAGCGATCCAAGAGCTCCCATCTCTAAGAGTTTCGTTGGCATCAAGGCTTTTCTACTGGTCAGCCAGTTCCTTTGCTTTTTCTTATTTTTTTTTCTAGAAATAAATTAAGGAGGTACTCAGTGGTCATGAAATGGTGACAACGACCAGGTCTGATGAATGAGCCAAGGTCTGTTCAACGGAACTCTTCAATAAATAGGCCAATAGAGTTGAAACTTGGTTACCGTACCAAGTTAGTAGTCAGAAAAAAGTCCATACATAATGTTTGGACTTGCCTCTGACTACCACCTACTCACAGTTTTGGTGCGTTCGTCGGGTCGCATCACGAGATCTCAGTTTGGGGCGAACCACTAGTAATATTTTAAAACACCCAGACAGAGAACAAACATCTATGTTCATCACACAAATGTATGTTCTCGGTGGGGATCGAACCCACGGCCTACGGCGCAGAAGGCAGAGCTACTGACCGAGCTGTGAAGGTTATCAAAATTGCCAGCTTAGCCTACACTTTTAGCTATCCAACGTTTTAGGACGACCTATATTTGTCTCTCTCATTTCTATACCATGAATTTTATTTAGTTAAATTATGCTGATTTTCCAATAAATAAATCAATAATGAATCAAGATACTTTATTGTCCTGATAAACATTTTTTAAATGCAACTAGCTGATTAAACAAGCAGGTGGCCCACCTGATGTTAAGTGGTAACCATCACCTAAAAAGCAAGTCATGAATATTTGAGATTTCAAAAATCAAAACGCTTGAAGGAAATAGGTTACCATCTGAAAAAGTAGTAATCATGTTCGTAGAACGACTGGCTTCGTTTCACGGGTTTCCGTCCCCTATTTCTATCCAGATTCGGGTCAGATTTGCATGTACAGCTTCCCAAGTTTATCCTCTCGCATGTGTGTCTTCGTAGTGGTCTGACGTCAAATCTAGCGGATCTTTTGGTGCTGGTCGTGGCGTCCTTCGCATTGCAAGAGCCTGAGGCGGACTCAGTAGACTTTTCCGAAGACTTAGCTAGACAGCAGACTGTGTTACTGTTCTTCTTGGAACAGCAGATGGATTTGGAAGACTTGTTGGTTTGAGCCATCGCGCAGCATGTTGTTTCGTCTTCATCATCAGAAGAGTTACCCTTCTTTTCGAGACAGCAGGAGTGTTTTTGACTGTGGAGTGATGGAGTAGATTTTGAGCAGGTGTGACCGGTGGAAGGACTTTCAGCGCGAGCGTTGCTGGTGCTAGAACCTATACCCATGGATTTAAATGAAATAGACCCACAGGAGGAGACCTTGGCTAAAGAACCGCAAGATGGGCAGCTTTTCGTTTCTTCGCGTTGTTGTGACTCCATGCTTGCTTGACACATTTTACAGGAAGACGACTGAGAATTAACAGAAGGTTTTACTGATGGCGCAAAGCTGCTCAGCTTTGAAAGACAGCTTTTGCAGATGTTCATGATTTCTGGCTCTTTTGACTCCGTCTTACAGCTCTCTGTGGACCTGGTCGGAGGTAGGAAGATGTTCTTAATCGTCTCGAACATACTTCCGGGCAACACCAACTCTTTTTCCGGTTCTTTAGGTTTTTCCTTGATGCAGCAGACTTTTGGTGGCTTCGCGATGATCGTGATGGTACAACAGTTCTTTCGTTTTTTTCCGGCACTTTCGTTAGAGTCTCTGCTAGAACAGCTAGGTACTGGACTGGGTTTTTTACTGGATGTTCTACTAGGCTTGCTAATAGGAGCACGACTGGGTTCTATCAGCAGATCTGAAGTAGAAGTCCGGGCATCTCTCCACAGCGCTTCATTAGAAGTTGTCTTGAATTTATTATCCCTATTATCGGGGCAAGTCTTTTCGCCTTCACAAGTTGGTAAGCAACAGGTGCCTTTTTCGACCATAGGTTTTTTGACAGGCACTTCTTTGCAGCAAGTTTGCGCTGATGCTGAGCTCGTAATCGGCTTGCATGATTTTATAGATGTTGGACTATTAGTGCCCGAATAAAGCTCGCTGCCACACACTGACGCGGTCTTACTAGGGCAGCAGATGTGTGAATCAATAGACGATGACTTCGAAACCTTGGGGAGAGGTCCACAAGTATTTTTCATCTTGTCTGTACTTTGTAACTGGGGTAGGGTTACCTTTGACGATCTGGCAGACATACACCTTGAAGAATCAAAATTAGTAGTTGCATCTTTGTTCATGGTAGATTTTGGGTGGCTGGCAGACATGCAAGACCGAAGTCTCGGCTCCCCCATCTGATGACTACGATTAGCATGTTCAGATTTTGTTTCTCTAGGTCCTGAACGGAAGTCTGGACCCCCATCGCCACCGTAGTCTGTGCCGCTGCCGTAGTCTGTACCACCACCATAATCTTTTCCACCAGCACTACCAACACTACCAATAAACTTATCATCAATAGAAGCAAATGTACCAGTTTTCCTAGGGTTTCGTCTCTCAGTTCTGATTGTAATAACTTGTTTCTCTTCACTCACGCTTCCATCTTCATTCTGTAGTCTAGTAACTTTAACTATTTCCTTGAATTTCTTTTCAAAGTAACCTAATTTATCATCAGTTTCTGGTCTTAGGTTGTAACAGCTTTCTGTACAAGGAGGTGCTTCAGTAGTCTTTTCTGGAGTACACGGTATGTTCAATGACTTGGACGACGCTGTTCTAGAAGCTAGTTTAACTCTACTAGAAGTAGCTTCCAGAAATTTCTTACATACGTCACAGAGTGGAGGAGCATTGGCGTAATCTTCAATGGTCTCCTTTACTTGGCTACAAGTTTTGATAAATTTATCAATACTTTGTGGTACTATACCATCTAGTTTGTACTGTCTTGTCAAATCTATAACATCGTCGATATGAGACATGAGGTGGTCTAGCAGTTTCTTGTTCTCCTTTCCTTGGCTTATCGCACTTTTGCAAGGCACTATGTTGAGTCTGATCTCTGATTGTTTACCCTTAGCTTTAGCTGCTTTTTTACAGACTGGACACGTAGATTCTACAACATCCTCTTCAGAAGCAAACATAGACAGACAACAGCAACATATGTGAGCGTCGGTCTTTTTTTTCCTATCTTTTAGTTGTTTAAATCTTTTAAGTCTAAAAATATCTTCTCGTTCTTTCTCCTCGACTTCAGTCAATATGAATGTGATTGTAACTTTAAGTTTTGGTATTATGACCTTCGTGATCACATTTTTTTTCCTGTGGATAGAGACATGCTTCTATGATTTCGGTTTTTCTGTCATTTTAGCTGTCACATGAACTCACCCTTCGTTTTTTGAAACAAATATCGCCTAATTCTAAAACTAGTATAACAACTTCGTTGTACCTACTAAATAGTTGGGTAGTAATAGTGAAAATAACCCATTTTATTTATAATTCCTGACATTCTTGTCACTGTCACTTTCACGACCATAAAAAGAGATGACAACGAACTTATCAGCCATTTTAGCTAGTGGAGCTTACCAACAAGGGTAAAAAAATAATTCAGATATTTTACTAGATAAATAAAACTTGTTTTATATTGTTTAAAATTTATTCCATCGAAGTATTTGAAACTAAAGATCAGTATATAGAAAGAACAAATACACAGAGAGTGGATTCTAGTCTTATATTAACTTTAAGTCAGTCATTGAATAACTTTGCCTTTTAGGGGTTGTATTCATCATTCTAGTACAACACTGGGATTTTGATCTACTCAAACCACATCTCTGATTTTTCTCTAGACTCACATCTGTTTCTTCGTTCGTTTCATCGATTTCTTTCAATAACGTCTCATCAGACGCGAAGCCGTACTCATGATCACTACGGAAGGACGTTTCAGTCGGGTCATACCTCATTTTTCTTATAGTGATCGTCTCTTTCTCTTCTCGTACCGTTCCATCTGTGTTCTGCGTACGCGTTACTTTTGTGATTCTTCTGATTTTCTTTTCGAAGTAGCCTAAAGCGTTATCTGCAGGCTTTGCATCGTTAATTTCTTCTTTTTGTTCTTTTTCCTCTACCCCGTGCCATTTGCAGACGCTACACAACCCGGAAATCTCTTCGGATAGTTCTGGAGAAACATATTCTTCAGTAACCTCAGTTGGTTTAAGACAACTGGAGCAGGCAAAATTTTCCGACGCCTCTTTCGGTGATTCTTTCACAATATCTTCGCAAACTTTACAAGGTGGCAGTATTAAGCAGCTTGCAAAAGAGCTTTCTTGTAGTTGTTCTTCAGATCTATCAATAAGGTCATCGGGAAAGCCTATTTGATCACAAATGCAAGCTTCACCGTACAAAGGATGTATAATTCTAAATTCAGAATCTTTGGGGCTTTTGCTAGCTTCAATTTTAGCTTTTGTCATCTCTAGCGATTGTATAAAGTTCTCCATGCTTTTAGTAACTAAGCCTTCAGCTTGGCATTTGTTCACCATTCTAATGACATCGTCAATATTGTATTTTAATTCATCTAGTACCTTTGGTTGGTCTGAGTTAGAAATATGTTTTTCCTCTTGCATTTTTATTTTCATTTTTGTATTTTCGCATGATTTTATAAGGTCGTCAACGTTTTCTGAAATAAGATCAGATTTCTTGGCTTCTTTGCTTAGCCTTATTATTTCGTCCAGCTGACTAAGTAGTTTATGTAATCCACCTTCAGTAGGAAGCTTCGTTTCTCTGTTTCTATAGTTATCTAACTTGTCCTTAAACTCTCTACAAGATATCAAAAAGTTTTCGAAGCTAGGTGAGGTCAAACCTTCCTGTTTCACGTCTGTTGCCATTACTTCCAAGTTTTTGAGATGCAGTTTCAAGAGATCTATTTTATTTTGCTCGTCATCGACCGTTTTTTTTGTATAAAAATCAATTTTTGATTCAACCACTGCACATGAATAGAGAAACTTTTCTACACTTGGTTTTAAGAGACCCTGTTCTTTATATTTCTCAGTCAATCTGGCTACATCTTTAATTTGGCTTTTGAGTTCATGTAAATGAGACTTGGGTACGTCAGTTACTGGTTGAGCCTCCACTCTTTTCTTATAGATATTAATTTTATCATCTACTTCTTTGCAAATATGAGCAAAGTTATCAACGCTAGGTGATAAAAATCTATCGTTCCTAAACTCTTTAGTAATTTCTATGACTTCACGTAAATGAGCTTTTAAATTGTCCAGTCTAATCTTCAGCCGACCATCCATTTCTGTCGGTACTTCAGTACTACAGAACTTTTCAATGTGAGCTTTGATATCTTCACAAGCATTTAAAAAATCTTTAACATTGATACAGCTAGCGCCTTGGCCTAAAAACATCTTGCTCATTGAAATCACATCGTTAAGTTGTTTCTTAAATACTGCTACTTTTATTTCCGTGCTATTTTCCCCAAAAGACAATAGTTTTATGGGATCGGTAGTTTGTCGTGACTGAGAAGACATTGGGATATACATTTCATTAGATGGTCTACAAGTAGTAGTCTCTCCTTCATTCTCGTCCACCATTCCTTCTCGCTTTCTAGGTAAAGGTTCTTCTTCTTCCGTTTCAGAGATGGTTTGAACGCTGAATCTTTTAGAGCAAACCGGGCAAACTCGTTCTTTTTGTGTCTCAACTTTTTTAGGGTCCATCTTTATTTCTTTTCTTAGATTTTTATTTTTTATCAGTTTAATTCTATAAATATCCTCACGTTCAAGTTCTTCTAATCCGTAAATAATGTATTGTATCGTTCTATGCATTTTTGGGATAAAATGTTTTTTGAGAACATTTTGGCGCCTGGGAAAAATATTTATTTATTAACTTTTAATTACTTTCGGCTGCCAGAAACTACCCTGTAACTTCTAAGGACTTAGGACTTAGTATCAAATAATCGTATAAATTGAAAATTTCGTAAATATTGTTCATACATTTTCATTAGACTGAGTTTCATCACTATCGTTTTGTTTATTACTAAGTGATGTTGTTATTTTAGGTTTTCTCTTAATTTCTTCTCTAACATTATTATTGGATTTAGACTTGACTTTTCGGGAGTTATCAGTTATTCTAGATATCAGGATCCTCTCAGATTCCGTTAGTGGACTATTTTCATAAAGTTCTATATTTTCAGTCAAGTTAACTTTGTCATTTTGAGTGTGCAATTCAAATAACCTTAGTATATCTTCAAAATTTGTACTTGACGCTGTTAATTCTCTAATTTTATCGACAGATAAGAATTCAGCATTGCTCAAAAAGCTAAAATTTACACTCATATTTGATTCTAGAGTCATAAAACTCATTGTTGACAAACAGCTTCTGACTACTGGGTTCACCATTGGTGATGAGCCTTCCATAACTTCAGATGTGGCTCTGTGTATTTGATGTGCTTTAGACTTCTTCACCATAGCACAACAATATGGAGTATCCTTATTTGACACTTCAGAAGACTGGTTTTTAGACCGACTACGCTCATGTGGGTCGTTAAGTTCTTGTAAAGGCATTACGTTCGGTTTAATAGCAGCTCTTATTTCTCTTTTGATTCTGATAACTTTTCTTTCTTCAGTTACTGAACCATCTTCGTTCCTTACTCTTATAATTTGGATTATTTCTTGAACCTCAGTTTCAAAACTGCCTAACTCTAAATCAGTTTCCATGTGAGCGTGCATTTCACATATATTTGCCTCAGGTAGCAGTTTTTCTGATTTAACGGATGCCGTAAATTTTTTGACCAACAACTCTTTATCTTCTGTGAGGTTCTTAGCTGATTGTTCTAATTCAAACCTCATTTTACAAGATTCACATAGTTTATCTAAAGATTTTTCGGACGGTATTGGTTCTAGCTTCTTTACTTCACTTTTCTCTTCCAATTTTTGTTTTAACATCTCTGCAGTTTTCAAGAAATCATCAACACTTGCTGAAACAATACCTTCTTCTGCTATTTCCTTAGTCAGTTCAACAATATCACCGATTTGGACTTTAAACTCATCTAATTTCCTTTTATTTTCTTCTATTTCGTCGTTTGTTTTCTCTATTACGTCTGTTACTTCTTTAGCATGAATTAAAGCAGCACAAATTATACACATATCTTGAGTTTCATTCTTTTTAGCTCTCATCATTTCTTCATGATTACATCTATCTCTTCTTCTTTTCTTGTTCTGTAGTATCTTTTTGAGTCTGTAAAAGTCCTCTCTCTCTCGTTCTTCCAGCATTTCTAATATATATTGTATTGATAAAATTGATCTTGGTATTACTATTTTCCATAGCACGTTCATTTTCCTGTTGACAGGTTTTTTTAAGTTTTTAGAGTTCCTCTATTACAAAAGAAATCCTTATTCGTTGCCTTGCTGCCAATGGCCTTTCTATCTAAGACTGCACGGGTCTTTATGTTTTATCACTGTCTCGCTTCTGATGTGGGTATGTGCCAAATTTAATGTTTGGACGTACCACTGACTACCCCCCTTAGACATCCTCAAAAGAATCTGGAGTTAGTACTTGGTACTAAGAGATCTGAGGGGATATCTACCGTGCCTGGGAATTAAAGTCGTGAAGCTGTTCCAGTTACTTCTGATAAAATAATATTCTTAATTTTCTGATCTGTCAGTCATAAAAACTACACTGACGATGAACTCTAAGCGACATTTATTAATATTTCATACCTAAATAGCTAAATAAATAAATTTGTTATGAAAAGTAGCGTTTTACAAATTATTTGGAATCTCAAATCTCATTTCTTATTTATACTTGTACCTGACTCTCCCCCCTAAGAAATACTCTAAAAAAATTGAGAAATATATAGTGGTTATACCCGTGCCAAAAGTCGTGTTTTTGTTTTCAAATCTATCTAAGATAATCTATCTATCTATATAAGAGTAGTAGAGCTCTTTGTGAAGAGCTCGTCCGGGGAAGTACTACCACCACACCTTTTTCTGCCGCCAAGCAGCAATGCTGTGTTTCGGTTTGAAGAGTGTGGTTGCCGGTGTAATTACAGGCACATGAGGCTTAACATCTGTATGCCTCAAGCTGATGGACGCAGGGCAGTGCATCGTAGGGCACGTTCCTATCGTGCGTGACTTACGAGGTAATGCTTTGTTATAGGTGATGGTTACCACTTAACATCAGGTGGGCCATCTGCTTGTTCCATCAGCTGGTTGTATAAAAAAAAAAAACAACTATACTTTTTAACTCCTGTATGTCAAATTCGTCTTTAACCTAATAAAGTACGAACACTAATAAAGCAAACATTTTAGTAGGATATTAGCTTATTTGGATCAATATTATATTTCTGCTGAACCGTGTGCAATGTGATTGCACACTTGGTTGATTGCAAGTTGACACAACTTGGTACCTACTTGGTAAATCCAGAAAGCTCAGCGGTCTGCGGATAGCTCAACTGTTTCATATGTATTTTGTATATTTTGTAAAAACTTGTATTAATTGTAATTTTCTTTGTTAAAAAGCTAGCTTTACAGTATTTATTAGGGTATTTTATTCCGTCCAGTCCTTAGATTCGAAAGGGTGAGTTCATCGGCAGCTAGGCCCCAAATAAGGCATTTATATACTAACCACGGGCATTTATATACTATATACTAACTATATTTATAAACTATACAACGTGTAAACTAAATACCCCTACAACTCCGGAAGCAGGGTATTCTACAGGCCATAGCAAACAACTTTTGTTTTACGACTTTTGAAATTTCGTAGTTTTTCATTCTAAAATGCCTCTTAAACGTTCCTCCAATAAGAAACTAAACACACCATGAGGCAGCCCTATTCACAGCTGTTTAACGTTCTGTGTGTACGTGACCTTGGTACATACGTTAACAGTATCAGGGGTGTTGCAAATTTCTGAGATTATATTCATTTTACTATTGTATGGGAATTTCAAAAACGAAGTATTAAAACTTTGCACGCGTCAAGTATTCCAGTGCTTGGTCTAATCACTTGGTCTTCGGCTTTATAGGGGTATTATGTTACACGTTGTATACTATATAATTAATTCTATAAAAATCTCGTCTTAATTTCGCCTTTCAGGGCTGACACCCGTCAAAGTACTACATAGTTCAGCAAAAATATAATATTGATCGAAACAAGTTCCTACCATGAAGTTTTATATTTATTATCTTTCAAAATGTGGAAATGTGGGGGCAAGAAGTACTTTGACGTTGTCAGCTCCTTAACAAAGCTCAAGGAACCGAGACTTTGGTAGACTTTACAACTGTTTTAAAGGTTAAAAAAACTATTCTTGAGTTGTATGTATCGGTTCCTTATAGCTTTGAAATACGGACAACAAATAGATGATAACAAAATTATAGGCAGTGCGAAAAAGTAACAGTGATTATTATAAATATTAAAAGTACTACTTAAAATATATTAATAATCTTGTCACCTTTGCCACAGTTAAGAGAATACCCTTTGCACAACAACCTGCTTACCGAAAATTTACGAAAAACGTCATTATCAAAATAATTCAAATTTAAATGAAACCTTTAAAAAAACCTTTTTACCAAAAATAAAAAATATCATTTTTATTAAAACATAAAACAAAAAAAAAGCCAAAAGTTTGGAGGCGCCGGGTATCGATCCCGGTACCTCTCGCATGCTAAGCGAGCGCTCTACCATCTGAGCTACGCCCCCTGTGGTGCACGCTTCGAAATTATCTATTCGTTTCTTTATGAACTGAACTTCGTGTCAAGACTTTATCTAGGTCAAGAATAATCATTTAATATCAAAGAAACCCGTTTGAAGTGTAGTAAAATAACCAATGCTAGGTATTTATGAACGAAATGAAATCTGCGTTGATATTTTAAACCGTCTTAAACACGTACTATTATTTTTAGGATATTTTTAACAAAACTAAAATTATTTATTTTTAAGTTTCTGGCGGCCTACTTTTGCCGTTTCATTTTTATAAATAGTTATCAACATGACCACCAGAATTAATAAGTAAATTATTATTGTGCTTGTATTAATTAGACAAAAAAGTACAGTCAGCGACATCAATGCACAAACTTGTATTGATTAGATATATCAAAATAATTTATAACTAAATTAACAAAAATAAAAATAATTATTTTTGAGTGAAAATAATCTGTCTTGTTTTTTCCCTTTTTGTTTATTTAGTCCTATTAACATTTTTTTACTCCACATAAACGAATTAATTATCAATTTAAGTTAACTTTTTTATTAATTTAAATACTTTGACAACAATATATTCCGTCATGTGGCGTTAAACGTATCGTACCGATACCCGACCTTATTGTGTTGTAGTTAGGAATACGATACGTTTACGTTTACGCCACTAAAGTAAAATTCATTCGTACTCGAAATATGTTTTTTGTAAGTCAGGCCTTTTTTGTTTGAAGATAAGCGCCTCTACGGGCTTGCTGATAACTCACAAATCTGGGGCCGTTCAAGTATTACGTAAGCAGATTTATTACAATTATTTACCACCCCCTCCCACTTGCCAGCAAAAGTAAGCAAAGCTCTTACCCTTCCCTCTATGCTATGTAAACATTCGTCTAAATTAGAAACAGAATTATTTAAAACTCAGATAGTTTAATTGAATTTTCAGAGATTTTTTTCATAAAAATTGGTGCACGTTTTACACACCGTCTAATGTAGCCCATTTTGGTATATGCATTTTTCTTTTAAAATAATGTATTCCGTTTTATTGATTCATGAGCAGCAGTGACGGAAGAAATTAGACAAGTGAATAGCACGCGGTAATTCCCCTGCTCAGTTCTAAGCGAGTTGTGGGAATCCCCGAATATGCGTTTCGTTTTCAAGCAAAGACAATGTGTGGGTTGCCATAATGTGTAAAAAGTAAATAATTACTGCTGACGTAATCACCATCACCATCTAGACCCCCCCATCCCCATGTCATCAAAAATAAGCAAAGCATAGTGCTTACGTAATACTTGAATGGTCCCTCTCTATACAAAAACGGCATGACGATACAGAAACCAAAAAAATAAAACTTCGCACTGCCGAGCTGAACTTACTTGGTAGCGCTCCTATGCGCAGTATCGACCTGCTCAAAGCTGATCCTCTGCTCGAGAATGAGCACCACACGCTCCAGGATATGCCTCCAGGCCTTCTTCGCTTCCAGGATCGCCTGCCCGCCCTTCTCGATGCCAAGATGTTGGTATGTGTCTTGGCCAGTCTGCAAAAAGGTTTAAAAATAAATATTGGCGGACATTCCACACAGCACTATCTCGCCCAAAACTAAGCCAAAGCATATAATATAATACATACATATAATATTATATACCTAACACCTAGACAGAGAACAAACATGTTCATCACACAAATGTTTGTTCTCAGTGGGGATCGAACCCACGGCCTACGGCACAGAAGGCAGAGCTACTACCAACTGAGCTGTGAAGGCTGTTTGTTTTAGAAAGTTCTTTATTACCTCAGGAATAATAGACGCACCTATAAATGTCAGGCCCTTTTTTTATACTACCTGATGTTAAGTGGTTGTAATGTGATGAACCATCACTTATAACAAAACATTGCCTCGTAAGTCAGATGTTAAGCCTCAGGACTCCGTACTAATATCTAAAAAACGGCAAAAAAATCATGTATATTTTATGGGAGCCCCCCATATTTATTTTATTTTAATTAATTATTTATTTTGAAAGTGAAAATTTATATAAATATTCTGTGAATATTTCAAGCGTCTACCTGTTGCCGTTATCAATATCGAGCAAAAAATCACGTTCGTTGTATGGAAGCCCCTGAAATATTTATTTTATTCTGTGTTTTTAGTATTTGTTGTTATAGCGGCAACAGAAATACATTAGGTATCTGTGAAAATTTCAACAATCTTACTATCACGGCTCATGAGGTGATAGACGGACAGACAGACTGACAGACGGACGGACAGCGGAGTCTTAGTAATAGGTTCCCGTTTTACGCTTTGGGTACGAAACCCTAAAAATGTCTAAACTTACATCCAAAATCTCCAAATGTAACACTTTGACTCCTGATATGGACTTCGTCTTGATATCAAAGGTTATGTTAGCCTGCGGACAAAATTAACATAAGAACCGTAATTATATTTATTGTGCGCCGTGGCCGTGGTCTTCCCCTCCCAACAATCCCATTCACAGTTATTATAATTTAATTTATTTAAGTCTGCTGCTAAAAACAAAATGACTACTTGAACCAAATTAATAAAAAGGTTTTTTTTTATTATTTTATTAAAAAAAATAGTGTATTATAAGATTTTAATCACATAAAATACGCTAGCTCCCGCGCTAATTCAATTCAATTCATTTATTTTTCAGATCATAATAATCCAATTTGTTAGTACTACACAGACATAGAAACCTTAAAAAAAACCAATGCTAAGCTTAGTCACAGATAAGATAATTTATTTATTTATTCATCATCCTTACTCTATCCTTACAGGTTAACCTAATAGGTACGATAGCGTAATTCCAGATAAAGCAGAATTACTAGTACTTAGTTTGATTCGCGCAGTTACGATAATTGCTAACATCAATATTTAAGGCACTTTTCCACTTAAGGCCGTTCGTTTCTTCTACCTATAGAACCTGGTATATAAAGAAGTTTATTATTATTCTTAAATCTAGGTTATAAATTATTTTTATTTAACGTTTCATCCAAATCGGTTTAGTACCTACTAAGGGCGTAATTGAGCCACAAATAGCCAAACATACCTAATTAGGTATTATTATTCATTTATTTCAGATCAATCAATCCATCCATAATTAAATTATCATTAGAATCAAATTACAATAATAACCTTTTGTTAATTCATAAAGGTAATGGTACCTATATTATGGGCGTGTTACTATGTCACTAGAATAGAATAGAATAGAATAGAATATAAATTTATTTGACAACAAACACACAGAAGTAGCATTTTAATTCATAAAGGTTAAGGTAAGAATATAGGCAGTAGAAATTATTACAAGTAAAGACATACCTCTAGAAATTGAACACAAAGAAGAAAAAGAACTAGATAAGTAAGATAAATTATACAGATAAAAAATTATTAATCAAAACAGAAAACATTCAACATTGACATAAAACTGAATACCTAAAAAATAAACGAAACCTACTACCTACACTACACACCAAGTAGGTACCAAGGCTTTCCCTGTGCGAGTGTAGTCAAATGGGTTCAGTCTCAGCTTGATGCCACTCTCCAACTGGGTTGGGGAGTAGCGCTGGTTTTCAGACTGAGCCTTGTTGTTAGGGTGACATCACGGGCAAAACATAATAATAATAATAGTAAATACATAAATAAAATATAGTTAAATAATAAGGAAAAGGTACAATAAATTAATTATTACTGGAAACATTAAGCAGAAGTAATAACTCATCTGGCAACATTTCCCTTTGAGAACAGTGTCAAGCAAACGAAACGAAATGAAGCCAAGCAAGCAAACAAAAACAAAGGAACACTAAAAGAGTTTTTATTCATAAATACCTAGCTGTTGTTTTCATTAGCAATTATTTGCTGTAATACGTAGGTACCTACCACTGTTTACGACATTTTATAAAATCAACAGCAGGTAGTTTAAAAAAAAACATTTTTAAATATTATTTCATTTAAAAATCAACAGTAGTGTAAAAATACATTTTTAAATATTATGTCATTTAGTTAATCAATTTTATTACAATTTAATAAATTTAAAACATTTCGTGGCTATTTTTTATATTGAGACTTTAAGTTCTCTCTATTACTAAGTATATTATCAATTTAAAACAAATCTAAAAAGTCATCAACTTGTAGTGCTGACAGTACCACAACACCCAAACTCAAATGAATAATTTTGCAAATAATACTAATATTTTGTCCCACCTCGGGAGTAGAACACAGTATTTTTCTAATTTATTCCTTTTATCTAAAATGGT
Source organism: Chloroclysta siterata (assembly GCA_932294275.1). Lineage (NCBI taxonomy): Eukaryota > Metazoa > Arthropoda > Insecta > Lepidoptera > Geometridae > Chloroclysta > Chloroclysta siterata. The sequence goes on along the minus strand of OW028596.1, from coordinate 18,499,524 downwards.
AGACTAGTAGACAATGAAATAATAATTCAAATAAAGTGAAATACAGATAAAAAAAGATAAAATAAGGCGGATAATAGGTATCTTATCAACCTACATAATATTTCGTATCGTTATAAATTAGACGTGGTTCTTACGTATCTTCTAACCTTGAATGGGTTATCAACTCACTAGGATGACGTCACACGCACATTCAATACAGTTGTTATAGCTACAGCTTGTGACACCAGATTAGTAATTTCGTCGTGGTAACACATGGCCTTCGTGGCGCAATTGGTTAGCGCGTTCGGCTGTTAACCGAAAGGTTGGTGGTTCGAGTCCACCCGGGGGCGCATTTTTGCACTTTTTTTTAATCTCTTTTCATAATGACATCATTTTAGTTAGGAAAGTAAGAAAATTATTGAATTTCGTGATTTGCTTTGAATTTTATTGTGCCTAACAATTAAACCTTTCTGGCCTCCATAGGTCACTGACCTAAAGCGGGGTGACCAAGAAAGTAATATTGTCGCAAAGAAGTAATATAAATTTTAAATGATCGTTTTTTGTAATATTTTTCCTTTAATAAAAATAGATCTTTCTGGCATTCACAAAGGTCACTGACCTAATGCGGGGTCACCAAGAAAGTATTACCGCCGGTTTCTGAGAGCCCGATCAAAGTTAATCGCATGTCAAGTCACTTGCTATCTCTATCTAATTCGATGTAATAGCTGAAATGGCAAGTGACTTAACATCCGATTAGTTTTGATCGGGCTTACAGAAACCGGTTAGAGTCGCAAAGTAAAATTATTAGTACTTAGATCAAAAGTAAGTTTTTTGCGATATATCCTGTAATAAAAAATCCTGTTATTAGAAAAAAATGTTTTTTTTTTAATCTAATTGTTTTTTTTTGTTAGATTGGCGTTTGTAAAGATTGTTTTGTATTTTCGCGGAAAGCATGTATGGCCTTCGTGGCGCAATTGGTTAGCGCGTTCGGCTGTTAACCGAAAGGTTGGTGGTTCGAGTCCACCCGGGGGCGCATTTTTTGTATTATTAATTTGAAATAGGAAATAATATTTAAACAAAAAATTTACTGAACATATTATAAGCTTTTTTGTTTTATTTTGGTGTTAGCTATAATTAAATGAACCGAATAAATTTGCAAAACATTTTTTTTTATTAACATCTAAATTTATGAATATTTTCAAGTTATTAGTATTAATAAACCAACACAACACCATAATAATACGCAATTTAAAACAATTAGAGCAATCTGCATCGGCAGACCGTTCAAACGATCTATGGATAGATTAATCGATCCAAATCAATACCCGTCGCAAACGCTTCCAAGACACTAAAAATATAAATACATTTTGGAAAAAAACCTTAATAAGAAATTTGTGTGCTTGTTTCATTACAAAATATCGTGAGGAAACCGGCATGTCGTAGAACCTAAAAAATTCTATTAGTACATGTGTCAAGTGCTCGAAAGGAGCCTCTTGAGGCGCACTTAAAATCCTTTCACCACACTGTTTCGAAAGAAACTAGTGACACGACAAGAAGAAGATTACAAAATAAACCAGACAGAAAAAAAATTATAGATAAATTTCAGAAAAAAAATTTAAAATAAATTAAATTCATTTATTAAACAAGCAATAAAATAAGAATTTTCGATTTATGTTTGATTTTTTTTGTTAAATATTTTTCTCGAAAATTATTACTAAAACAGGTAGAGCAAAAATGCGCCCCCGGGTGGACTCGAACCACCAACCTTTCGGTTAACAGCCGAACGCGCTAACCAATTGCGCCACGAAGGCCATGTATACATACGACGAAATTAGTGGTTTCTAAGTAGTACCCACCACAGACACTACCTACAAACGTACAGATGATGCAGATAATATCAGACCATTAATGTTTTGATAACAAAATGTAATAAGACCTTTTTGGTATATCATACGATGGAATTATATAACAGAACGTAAGATAGGTAATAAAATAAAAGAATCACGGCCAAAAAATCTGTCAAACGATAAACTATTGCCATCTCTTACCAATGCGTAATGGCAAACAGAGACAGCGCTAATTTAAAGCTTTCTCTGTCCCTATATCCCTATGTATGCTTAAATCTTTAAAACTACGCAACGGATTTTGATGCGGTTTTTTTTATAGAAAGAGTGATTCAATAGGAAGGTTTATATGAATAATACAAGCATAATCTCTCTCATAAGGGATAACCCACAATAACCGTGCGAAGCCGGGGCGGGTCGCTAGTTATTTATATTTAAACACCATTTTATATAATGAGGGTCAAGGTCTAGGAAAAATCATCTTTAGTTTGTGCCTAAATCTATTCAGTGAATACTTTTTCATCGTGTGCTGTATGAATTTCATTGTCTTTAGATATTTCTGTTATGCGTTTCTCAGATAAGTTCGATTGGCACCACACTGTTGCTTTGTTCCATCGAAACAAGGATCGTACGAAAGAAAAATTGGAACCAAAGCCGCAAGTTTGTTAGCTGTCCTTCTATTGGGCGCGGCCAGTTTCTGATAGCTCGATCAAAACTAATCGCATGTCAAGTCACTTGCTATCTCTATCTAATTTGATGTAATAGCTGAAATGGCGAGTGACTTGACATCCGATTAGGTTTGATCGGGCTTTCAGAAACCGACTGTTGGTCGCGTGGAACCAGTAGGTACCAGTAGGTACGTTTTAAAGTGATCCTTGTGATAACCTACTAATATTATAAACGCGAAAGTTTGTAAGTATGGATGGATGTTTGTTACTCTTTCACGTAAAAACTACTGAATGGATTTATTTAAATGAAACTTTACAATAATTATAGCCTATAGGTACATCAGAATAACACATAGGCTACAATTTATAAAGATAGGTATTGTTTGACTAATCCTGCGCAGACGAAGTCGCGGGCACCAGCTTACAATACAATACAAATGTTTTTATTGTTTCCAAAAGATACAGAAGTAAAAAAAAATACTTGTCATAGGAGTTCTCGCTCTTGCTTAGGTCTATTTACAACAGATTTTTTCAAAGGCAAAGCTTGTATTGAATAAAATACCTTTTTGGCTTTAACTTTAGTCAAAGTCAAAATATAAGTAGGTATAATATAGGTCAGAGGACAGCCTTCACAGCTCAGTTGGTAGTAGCTCTGCCTTCTGCGCCGTAGGCCGTGGGTTCGATCCCCACCGAGAACAAACATTTGTGTGATGAACATAGATGTTTGTTCTCTGTCTGGGTGTTATATAATATTATAAGTATGTATTTACAAAAAAAAGTATATAAGTAAGTAATATATCAGCTATCTGGTTCCCATATTACAAGCTTTGGCTTAGTTTGGGACGAGATAGTGCTGTGTGGAATGAAGTCCACCAATTTTTAAAAGATTAAAAAAAAAAGGTGTAGATAGTGACTTATGTAGGTAGGTATGTAGAAATCTATAGCCGAATTATAAACCTTCTCGTTTCGAACTCTTTTTGAACCATTTTGGATTATTTATTGGCACGAATTAAGAGTTCGACATCTCACCTCATGGCCGATGTGTTCCAACACCATATTGTTGAGATTGGGGTAGAAGTACCTTGCCCGTGCTAGTAGGATGAACGCGTCACTCATGTCTTCGCGGTAGTGGTTGCAAGTCCTGGAAGTCAAATTAAATAGCTATATACTTTAGATAGCTATATTAATGACTAGCGGCCTGTCTCAGCTTCGCATGGGTGGACATAAAATTTTTGGACATTTTAGGATAAGCTTAGACCGTGGGTTCGAGTCTCGCGTCGACTTATTTCATACATTTGTACGCCCTTCTCCCTGAGTGAGTGAGAACGCGCCCCGTGGAACCGCGCGTTCGATAATAATATTTTTAAAGCGAACTAAAATTTTTACTTTCGTAATATCTTTTGAATGGAATGTCCGATTTGAGTGTAGATTAGTGTAGATAAATGTGCGTGGCCCGATGTGCAGGTCGCTCTGCCCATCGGCAGCTAACATGTCTGCAATATTTTATTGTATTAGAATACATTATAACAAGGATCATACAAAAAAACGGTAGGAACCAAGCCGTAAGTGTATTGCCTGTTCTTCTAAGCTTTGGTCGCGTGGAACTGGCAACTAGAGAAAGCATTGCCTCGTATGTCACGCACGATAGGAAACCTCCATCCACTTGAGGCATACAGATGTTAAGCTTCCTGTGCTTGTAATTTCACCGGCAACCAGACCCTTAAACAGAAATAGCAACTCTTCGAACCGAAAAACAGCGCTGCTTGGCGGCAGAAATTGGCTTTTTTTTTTTATTCAACTATTTGATAGAACAAGCAGATGGCACTGATGTTAAGTGGTAACCATCACCTTATGAAAAAGAGTGATGCACATAACGTTAACACTAGAATTAAAAACAAATTATGTATTCCTAAATTTCGACTCCAAAGGTAAATGGCTCGTTTATGGGGAACGGTATACGCTTCTATAATAAACTTCCAGAAAGTGCCACTGGGCTTCCTATTAGAAAATTTAAAGCATACATTAAGAATAATCTAATAAGTAAAGCTTATTATACTTTAGATAGTTATATTGATGATAAAAGTGCGTGGCCCGATGTCCCGGTCGCTCTGCCCATCGGCAGCTAACATGTCTGCAATGTCTGTACTGTACCTACTATTGTGTGTTTTTTTTTTAATTTAATTTTATGCATTAGGTATTATTAGTTTGAAGCGTAGCGTGTGCTGTCTTATAAATTTGATTATGTTTACCTTTTTCTGTATGCCTACGCCTCACTTAACTTCAATAATATATTATATACATTGTAAAAGGATCATACAAAAGAACGGTAGGAACCAAGCCGTAAGTTTGTTGCCTGTTCTTCTAGGCTTTGGTCGCGTGGAACTGGCACCTAGAGTCACCTAGCTTTAAGACGTTTCAAAGTGATCCTTGTGATTTTATTGAATAAATACCTATTGACTTTGACTTTGACTTTATAACAAAGCCTCGTAAGTCATGCACGATGGAACGTGCCCTACGATGCCCAGCCCTGCGTCCATCAACTTGAGGCAAACAGATGTTAAGCCTCATGTGCCTGTAATAACACCGGCAACCACACTCTTCAGACCGAAACACAGAAACGCTGCTAGGCGTCAGAAAAGACGTGGTGGTAGTACTTCCCCGGACGAGCCACACACAAAGAGGTCTTCTACTCTTGTGCTATGCTTACACAGCTAGATCCCAAGCCAGTTTCCTCAACTCGCGGCCGGTAGCCTGCGCTGTCCACTTCATCAGCTTCTTGCCAACGTACGCCAGGTGGAGCCGGTTCCTCATCTGCTGCAGCGCCACCAGCGACGGCATGCAGGGATAGCGCGTGGCTGCGATGGTGGTGTTGTCCTCTTGCTCTGTAGGTATACAGATTTTTTATACAAGGTGTTCCAATACTGACTCTGTGTCACAGCTCTGATACGGCTACCCCTACTTTTGTGCCTAAAGTTCATGTAGACACATTTAGGAGAATGTTAAGTACACTTTGATTATTACCTTTTACTGTAAACTTTTTATTCATTCTTACTTTTTTATCTATTTTTTCTTTCTTACTGTTATTTTTGTCATTCTTTCTTTTTTACTTTTATTTTTGTTTATTTTTTACTTTTAATTTTGTCATTCTTTCTCATGTCCTTAGTTAGTTTACCTTGCATCTACCTCGTTAACTATTGTTTAATAATCCCACTTCTCTGGAGGAGGGCGTTGGTATCTGCGACACAGTTTTACACTTCTGCAGATATCATCGAAGTTACCTACTTGTATTTATTTTCCTGAATAAACATTTTTTGATTTTGATTTTTATGACTTGTGTTTAAAACTTCAGGGGGCTAATGTACCCATCAATATGAATAACTTTTTCAAAGGAACCAACACTGTAAACGCGAAAAAAAAACAGCTTTTATTAAATTGACGGAGCGAAGTGTGCTACGTCTATTTGCGCAGGCGCTCGGAATATGTCAGTTTTTGAGTCCTTTTTTTTACTTCTATAACTTTTAACGTTTTATAACAGCCTTCACAGCTCAGTTGGTAGTAGCTCTATGACTTCTGCGCTTTAGGGCGTGGATTCAATCCCCACCGAGAACAAAAACTTGTATGATGAACGCAGATGTTTGTTCTTTGTTTGGGTGTTATTACCTATTTATAAATATGAATTTACTTATGAATAGATACAGACATGATTCCTCCCTCAGAATTATCGGTACCCAAGACCCTCTGACTAAAGGGGACTGTCAGAGGCACATCCAAATATTACGTTTGAAAAATTCAGTGCAAAATAAGAGGTAATCAGCCTTCTGCGCCGTAGGCCGTGGGTTCGATCCCCACCGAGAACAAACATTTGTGTGATGAATATACATGTTTGTTCTCTGTCTGAGTGTTATACAATATTATAAGAATGTATTCACAAAAAAAAAGTATGTATGTATTATATCAGCTATCTGGTTTCCATATTACAAGCTTTGGCTTAGTTTTTGGGGCTAGATAGTGCTGTGTGAAAAGTCCACTCATCATCTTCCTGCCCTTATCCCACTTCATGTGGGGTCGGCACAACAGGTCTTTTCTCTCCACTTCCCTCTATCATCCGTCATCTCAGTCGTCACTCCTTTCTTACCCATGTCATCCTTCACACAATCCATCCATCTTTTCTTTGGCCTTCCTCTACTCCTATATCCATCCACATTCATAACTAACACTCTTTTCGTTACATGACATTCTTCCCTTCGCATGACATGCCCATACCACGCTAACCTATTGCTTCTCATTTTCTCAGTCACTGGCGCCACTTTCAAACTGCCTCTAATAAACTCATTTCTTATCTTATCCATTCTCGTCACTCCACACATCCATCTCAACATTCGCATCTCCGCTGCATGCATTCTTCTTTCATCCGTCCCTTTTGTAGCCCAACATTCCGATCCATACAAAACGACAGGTCGTATAATCGTTTTGTATATTTTCCCCTTCAGTTTTAGGGGCATTCTTGGATCGCATGTTGTTCCTGTGACTTCTCGCCATTTCATCCATCCTGCATTTATTCTACTCTTTACATCCCTGTCAATCTCACCATCATTCTGTACTACTGAACCGAGGTACCGAAAATCGGAACAGACTGGTAGGGATACACCATCTAAGGCAATAGTGGCGAAACTGGAGGGACCACCGAAGTCACAAAACAGATGCTCTGTTTTGCTCCTACTAATCTTCAGTACTAGCTCGGCTGTACATGGCCCGAATAAGCTGCAGGTACTTCCCAGGCACTCTTTTCACTTTCATAGCCCACCACAGAACCTCACGGGGAACCCTGTCGTACGCCTTCTCCAGATCAACGAACACCATGTGCAAGTTCTTGTGCGCACAGCGGTATTTCTCGCACAGTTGGCGAAGAGCAAATATGGCGTCCGTTGTCCCACGTCCAGGCATAAACCCAAACTGGTTCTGTGATACCTCACTCTCCTCTCTCACTCGTCTCGCTATCACCTTTTCCCAAACTTTCATACTATGTGACATTAGCTTGATTCCTCGATAGTTGTTACAGCTCTGTACATCTCCCTTGTTTTTGAAAATGGGCACCAGTGAACTGTTGCACCATTCTTCTGGGATCGCCTCATCTTGTAACAACTTGTTGAAGAACAAAGTCAGCCACCTCCATCCATCTCCATTTAAAAACTTCCATACCTCAACTGGTATTCCATCCGGTCCTAAAGCTTTTCCATTCTTCATACTTTGCACTGCTTTTCTTACTTCATTCACCCTTATCTCTTCTACCACACCTATGTTTACGGGCACGTAGCCTAAAACACCACTCCAGTCATTTTCTTCATTCATTAACCGTTCGAAATATCCCTTCCAACGTTCTTTTATTTCTTCATCATTCGTCAAAACCTTTCCTCCATCATCTTTTATACATTTCATGTGTACAATATCTCTTCCATTCTTTTCTCTCACTTTCGCTAGTCTGTAGAGGTTTTTCTGTCCGTGAGGGCTGTCCAGAGATCGGTAAAGCTTATCTTGTACCTTAGCCCTTGACACAGCCACAGATTTTTTCGCATTCTTCTTACATTCCAAATAAATAGCCTTTTTACTGTCTTTTACACTTATGTTATTATCTTTCACACTCTTCCATTCCTTAAACGCATTCTTCTTTTCTTTCAAACTCTTTTGAACATCTGCACTCCACCACCAAGTATCTCTATCCATTCTTCCTTTTCTTTTCGTTTCGCCAAAAACATCTTTCGCTGCACTTCTTATACAGTTCGCCAATTCATTCCAGCATTCATTCACTGATTTATCTGCCATATCCTCCATTTCAAACATTTTATCAACCACTCTAATTTTAAACTCCTTTGCATACTCATCCTTTTCTAATAGGTGCCATTTAATTTTGGGTAAGGGCTTTGGTTTTTTGCCAACAGACTTGATCTTCATTTTCATCTCCAATATAAGTAGGCGGTGTTGGGAGACTAAGGCTTCACTAGGCACGACTTTACAATTCTTGGCCGCTTTAATTGTGTTTCGTCTGATAAGGAAATAGTCTATCTGGGTGTTATGGTTTCCGCTACTGTAAGTGATCAGATGCTGGTCTCTTTTTTTGTGTGGAAAGTCCACTAATATTTATTTATTTATAATCTTACCATCTTCATCCTTAAACATCTTTGTAGGGTATTTTTCTGCCTATTGTGTCCGAATAAGCTATTAAGTTGGAGTTAAGAAATTAATAAGGTACATTTAAGTACATAAAGATTTTTTTTCAGTGCCCGAATTTTTCAGGTCCGGAAAATTCATTTTCTCAAAGTATTTCATTGTTAATTTGTAGATTTTTTTATTTAACTAGTAGCATTGTGGTAAATTTGTGTGTTTTTTTTAGCTTAGAATTTTTGATGTGGAATAATATTTTTTGTAAACATTTCAATTTGTGACCATTTTTTGACAGAATGTAAATTTAATTTTCCGCTGCTGTCAAGAAATATCTGTCACGTTGGTTCTAGGTTTTATGGTGGACTTTTGCTCAGAGTTTTTGCTTAGGATTTTGCTATTCATTATCATCATTATCAAAGTCAAAGTCAAAAGGTATTTCAAAAGGTTTCAAAAGGTAGTCAAAAGGTTTATTCAATAAAATCACAAGGATCACTTTGAAACGTCTTAAAGCTAGGTGACTCTAGGTGCCAGTTCCACGCGACCAAAGCCTAGAAGAACAGGCAACAAAATTACGGCTTGGTTCCTACCGTTCTTTTGTATGATCCTTTTACAAACATCATTTTCCTTATCGCACTACATGTGGGGTCGGCACATCAGGTTTTTTCCCTCCAGTCTCCTCTATCAGCCGTCAATGCTATTCATTATCATCATCTAAAATTTATAAGACAACAAAAATGTAGATATTAAAAATACTTTCGTAAGTCACGCACCATAGGAACGTGCCCTACGATGCATTGCCTTGCGTCCATCAACTTGAGGCATACAGATGTTAAGCCTCATGTGCCTGTAATTACACCGGCAACCACACTCTTCAAACCGAAACACAGCGTTGCTGCTTGGCGGCAGAAAAAGGCGTGGTGGTAGTACTTCCCCGGACGAGCCACACACAAAGAGCTCTACTACTCTTGAATACTCCTCTATACTCCTGCATAAGGTGCAATATGGAGACAGGCCGAGGTTTTAAATAGATAAAGTAGGTAGATGTTTTTATTTGATGAATTAAGTTTTGGACACTGGTGTGTAATAGTGGGTCGAACTAATATCATAATCACTACATAGTATAAAACAAAGTCGCCTCCCGCTGCCTGTCTGTCTTCACAGTCTTCACAGCTCAGTTGGTAGTAGCTCTTCCTTCTGTGCCGGAGGCCGTGGGTTCGATCCCCACCGAGGACAAACATTTGTGTGGTGAACATAGATGTTTGTTCTTTCTCTGGTTGTTATATTATATTCTGAGTATGTATTTACAATAAAAAAGTATATATATGTATTATATCAGCTATCTGGTTCCCATATTACAAGCTTTGGCTTAGTTTGAGGCTAGATAGTGCTGTGTGGAAAGTCCACTAATATTTATATTTATTTAAGTATTTATTTGTCTCTATGTAGGCTTAGATCTTAAATCGAAACAACGGATTTTGATGCGGTTTTTAAATAGATAGAGTGATTCAAGAGGTAGGTTTTTATGTATAATACAAGCATAATATAGTAGAGAAACACTGATAATTTTAGAAGTTTCTAATGTGATGTCGTAAATAAACACATGACACAAACATTTTTTGCGTTTACATTACAAACGCTGGCTGAATCCTACGAGATAGATGAAAATAATGTAGTACAGTATTGTACAACTTAAAAAGGTCTACAAAAAAGTAGACAATGATATATGTCTATCTCTGAGGGATAACCCACAATAACCGGGGCAGCTCGCTAGTACTTTAATAAACTGCTAAATCAAAGTATTTTACCAAGGATTAAATTCTAAATTAGTTTATATTGAGTTAAAATGTCTAGCTTTATTAAATCAAGTATTATTTATTAGCTAGGGTCAATACTTCGTTACCTCTACCATTAGCCTTGCAAGAAGCACTTCTAATCTGAGGTTTTCTTCTTCCACTAAAGCAGAGTACCTACACCAGCTAGGCACACTCCCGGACGACACACTAATTGATCAAAATTGCATTTTTAATTGTATTAGACTCGGGTTAATCCTACCTAGCGTAGAGCAAGAATTAGTAAGCTTACCTAACTGGTTTCAATTCAATTTACAATAGTTTACCCGATAAAATAAAACCTCTTCAAGGAAATATATTCAAAAATCATTTGAGAATATGGTTAGTCTCGAATGCATTTTATAACTTAAACGAATATTATGAACGATAAAATTGGAAGCTCTATAATATCTACCTCTTGGTTTCTTATAGTTCATTATACCTACTTGCAAGAAATTAGGAGTAGGTACCTATTAGTGGGTATTAAACGATTTGTTGTATGGGAGCCCCCTTAAATATTTATTTTATTCTGTTTTTTAGTATTTGTTGTTATAGCGGCAATAGAAATACATCATCTGTGAAAACTGTTACGGTTCATCAGATACAGCCTGGTGACAGACGGACAGACAGACAGATAGATGGACAGCGGAGTCTTCGTAATAGGGCCCCGTTTTACCCTTTGAGGTATGAACTGTAAGCTGGAAGCTCTAAGGTTGTGGAATGCGTCTGCTGAGATTTTTCATAGAGACAACAGTAAGGGGTTCGCAGTAACAGACTAACAAAACCCTATCACAACAGTAAAATAAGATAAGACAATAATATATTTAGTTTTTTTCTAATACTGGGTTTACATTTAGAAATTCGCGCTGGCATTCGCGTGGACGGAAATGTGGCCGTCCTTATACTGCGTTTACATTTAGATATTCGCGCCGCCATTCGCGTGGACGGAAATGTTCGCCGGCAATAAAAATCAGGTTTCATTAAAATCCATTCAGTAGTGTTTACGTAAAAGAGTAACAAACATCCATCCATCCATCCATACTTACAAACTTTCGCGTTTATAATATTAGTAGGATTTGGTATTGGCTGGCTCCTTAATTATAACTCTCAGTCTAACTTCGACACTGTAACACTTAATTGCATAGCTTGAAGAACCTGGCAAGATTTTCTTGTAGGGTTTAAGCTTAAGCTAAAATTAACCAACTTCCAAAATAGGAGGATCTCAATTCTGCAATATTGTGGAAGTTTCAAATTGTGTGACGTCGGTAAGTAGGTACCTCTGACTACAACAGTTAGAGGAACGTCTCACATTTTCAAATTCAAATTTAGTTTATTAAAAACAGTACAACAAACGTAGCTACAAAGATATTAAATTATCCATCTCCCTCTCTCTCTCTCTTGTCGTGTCACTAGTTTCTTCCGAAACAGTGTGGTGAAAGGATTTTAAGTGCGCCTCAAGAGACTCCTTTCGAGTACTTGACACATAGAACTCTTTTAGGTTCCACGACATGCCGGATTCCTTAGCCATCAATTATTTAATTATCCATCAAGATCAAAAAGCTTTGTTTTTGATCATAAAACAGGAAACAAATATTAAATTTACACAACAAAATAAACAAAAAAAACTATAACACAAACTGTCATTTTGCTGTAAAGTTGGTATTTCATACTTTTTTCATACAACTGTATGTCATGTTGTGTACGCATGTTTTAGGGTGCCGTCTAGCTCATAATTTATTGTATTTTATTTTGTCATATATAACTGATTGTACCCTGTTTTGTGTACCTAAATAAATAAATAAAATTAAACAACTAGCTGATGGAACAAGCAGAGTAACCATCACTACCACCACGCTTTTTTCTGCCGCCAAGCAGCGTTGCTGTGTTTCGGTTTGAAGAGTGTGGTTGCTGGTGTAATTAAATTTAAATTACTGCCTCAACTTTGGGCAGTGTATAGTAGGGCACGTTCCTATCGTGCGTGACTTACGAGGCAATGCTTTTACTTAACACCAGGTGGGCCATCTGCTTGTTCCATCAGCTAGTTGTATAAAAAAGGTACTCGTTAGCTAATATAGGCAATACATCTTACCTCTTACCTACTACACATATAATATTATTACAGGTAGGTGAAGTAGGTACATTGACGGAGAAGTGACAATGCACTGAGGTCAATGACCTCAGTACTTGCAAAAAAACCATGCTTCAACACGTCCCAATGATCCTCTACCACTCAAATGAGAACTATACCTATCCTCCCCTTAATATTATTCCTGGCCAGTGTAACTAGACACCTCGTTTTGCTCGACTACTGAGTTTGGTATCATAATACATAGGTACTTTTTAGGGTTCCGTACCCAAAGGGTAAAACGGGACCCTATTACTCCGCTGTCTGTCTGTCCGTCTTACACCAGGCGGTATCTCATGAACCGTGATATTTAGACAGTTGAAATTTTCACAGATGATGTATTTCTGTTGCCGCTTTAACAACAAATACTAAAAAACGGAATAAAATAAATATTTAAGGGGGCTCCCATACAACAAACGTAATTTTTTGCCGTTTTTTATAGATAACTAGCGACCCGCCCCGGCTTCGCACGGTTATTGTGGGTTATCCCTAAGAGATTATGCTTTTATTATGCATATAAACTTTCCTCTCGAATCACTCTTTCTATAAAAAAAACCGCATCAAAATCCGTTGCATAGTTTTAAAGATTTAAGCATACATAGGGATATAGAGACAGAGAAAGCGAATTTGTTTTATACTATGTAGTGATATGATGGTACGGAACCCTTCGCGCATCCGACTCGCACTTGGCCCGTTTTTTTGTAAAAATATTGGTGCTTACTTAGGTATAACACCAAAACAGAGAACAAACTTCTATGTTTATTATACAAATAATATGTCTTCTCGGCGGGGATCGAACCCGTGGCCTACAGCGCAGAAGGCAGATCTCTAACTGAGGACTGTAGGTATTTTATTCAATGAATAAAAATTACTATTCGAAAAGGTATTAAACGCCTCATTTTAAATTATTTAAAATGAGGTGTTTAATACCTTTTAGAATTGAGACGTCAAGTGCGATCGGGTTGTATGTAAGCTGGTTCTGTACCATGACAGTTCCTTACAATGCCTATTATGTTGTATAAAGGGTACGGAACCCTTATTCACACCTCTACGCCTTTGTACAACAGTGGTTTTATAATGGTGTGATGTGGGTTTGAGAGGGGTAAAATTAAAGAAGGTAGGTACTACTAATAATTATAAAATGTGACTAAGTATAGTAAATTGTTGTACAATGATATAGGTACAAGATGTTCCAATAGTTGTACTTAAAACTTCAGGGGGCTAACGTACCCATCAGTATGAATAACTTTTTCTAAGGAACCAACACTGTGAACTCGAAAAAAAACAGCTGTTTCATACATTTTAGCCAGGTAGGTATTGAACTTTTGTATGAAACAGCTGTTATTTTTTCGCTTTCACAGTTTTGGTTCCTTAGAAAAAGTTATTCATATGGGTACGTTAGCCCCCTGAAGTTTTAATTACAAGTATTGGAACAGCTTGTATAGTATTTTATGTGTGCAAAGATAAAAAATTGAATCTAGAGCGACAAAAGTGACGAGGGATTCTCTCCCCTGATTTTTGTAGCATTGAATGAATATTGTTTAAATAACTAATTACCTAACAAATGACTTATAAGAATAAAAATCATTTTTTGTAAAACTGTGTAAATAGATAGATCTCACAGAGGTAATTTTGTTCCAACAGTCTACACCTTCGGGCATACAGTATTACTATGCTATCCTTAAAGCCATCCACGACCACCCATTGCAAAAAAATAATTTACCTACAATAGGTAATCTAAGATTAGTCCAATGAGGGTAATTAAGTATTAAATTGGGATTAAAAGTATCTTAACTAATGAGTGAAATATTTCGTCCATAAACATTCTTCTCCTTTTTATGAGTTTTGCAGGTCCATGCAAAGGGGCCATCCATAAATTACGTCACACGAATTTCATGATTTTTTGACCCCTCCCCCGTCCTTGTCACAGCTGGTCACATTTGTGAGACCCCCCCTACCTAGTGTGATGTCACATATTTTGCAATTTTACTAAACATTTCTGGTGACAAAAATTTTTGTGTAATTCTTAGTATTAACTAAGATATAAAATACAAGCTGGTGCCCGCGACTTCGTCTGCGCAGGATTAGTCACACAATATCTTTATAAATTGTAGCCTATGTGTTATTCTGATGTATAAGCTATATTAATGTAAAGTTTCATTAAAATTTATTCAGTAGTTTTTACGTGAAAGAGTAACAAATATCCATCCATCCATCCATCCATACTCAAAAACTTTCGCGTTTATAATATTAGTAGGATTACATTTTGTAAAAATGTGATGAAATTTTAATTTTGGGACCCCTCCCCACCCCTTGTCACACAATGACTCACTTCATCGAACCCCTCCCACCCCCTTATCGTGTGACGTAATTTATGGATGGCCCCAAAGTATATGAGAAGTATGGGCCAAAGTTTCCGTTTATTGTGGGGGTTACTTAGCCAAATCTTGGCTACCTACCCGCTTCTTCTTCTTTCTTTACCTTACTCGTTTCAATTATCAATTGCATCCTAAATCGATATACCATTGAGTCACAAACATTCATCCCAACTTTTGCATTTTAAATTCGTATTAAATTGTAGAATTCCGACACACAATGCAGGCTCTCCTTTTCATAGTTCACACCTTGAATATCTCAATACGACACTCGATACCTGTGAGAAATGAATAGAGCCTTCAGAAGAATCTTAAGAATTTATGTAGAAGTAAGCTGAAGAGATCTTTGTGAAAGAGTTCGTCTGGGACATAGATAAATAAATATTAATGTACATACAACACAGCACTATCTAGCCCCAAACAAAGCAAAATTTGTATTTTTTTTTATAAGTAATAAACCGTCCTTTGGCCACCTCACCTGGTGATAAGCGACGATGTAGCCAACGATGGAGCAGAACGGTCTAGAAGACACCTATTCACTCTTGCCTTGAAGATATGGGAACCAGATAGCTGATATAATACTTACAACTTTTTTTTACATACCAACGGTTGGTTTCTGAATGCTCGATCAAACGTAATCGGATGTCTAGTCACTCGCCATTTCAGCTAGGTATTACATCGAATTAGATAGAGATAGCAAGTGACTTGACATCTGATTAGGTTTGATCGAACTTTTAGAAACCGGCTGTTATCCTAATAATATTATAAACGCGAAAGTTTGTAAGTATGGATCGATGGATGGGTGTTTGTTACTCTTTCACTTAAAAACTACTGATTGGATTTAATGAAACTTTTCCAATAATATAGCTTATACATCAGAATAACACATTTACTTTTGGACATTTTTATTATTGGACATTTTTACTTTTGGACATTTTTATTATTGGGCATATTTACTAATGGACATTGGCTTTGGACATTTTTCTTTTTGGACATTATTCGTGCAAATCAAATCTACCACCTGCGAGCTATTCTGGCGTACGCTGCCAAAACCGCTAGAATTACACATAATATGTACTACGCTACGCTAATAGGTATAAGCTAATCGAAATACTAATCCTTCACAGACGAAGTCGCGGGCACCAGCTAGCTATATTATAATAACACCCAGACAGAGAACAAACTCCTATGTTCATCACACAAATGTTTGTTCTCGGTTGGAATCGAACCCACGGCTAGATAGATAGATTATTTTATTACTACACTACACAGAAACATGTAGTAGAGCACTTTGTGTGTGGCTCGTCCGGGGAAGTACTACCACCATGCCTGTTTCGGCCGCCAAGCAGCGTTGCTGTTCCGGTGTGTAAAGTGTGGTTGCCAGTGAAATTGCAGGCACACATGAGGCCTGTATTCAAGTTGATGGACGCAGGCCAGTGTATCGTAAGGCACTTTCATATCGTGCGTGACTTGCGAGGCAATGCTTTGTTATAGGTGATGGTTACCACCTTAAATCAGGTGGGCCATCTGCTTGTTCCATTTAGCTAGTAGTATAAAAAAATAAATAAAAGAAAAGACACTTTAATATCGTGCGTGACTTGCGAGGCAATGCTTTGTTTTAGGTGATGGTTACCACTTAACATAAAGTCTGCTTGTACCATCAGCAAGTAGCATAAAAACGCTACTGTTGTTTTACACAACAGTACCTGCTGTTGTTTTTAACAACCTATAAACAACTAAGTGGCACCTGAGTACAACGAAGCGTGAGTGCATGAAAAAAGTATGAAAAACTGAAAATTTACGGTCAGCCATGTATACTTATTTACAAAATAAAAAGTCATTTGTTAAAAAGCACCCCATGCCATCTAGGCATACTTAAGCAACCTAGGTAAGGGGTGGCTGATGCTTTGATCTACGAATAGAAAATATGTCACGAGAGGCCGCCATCTTGGAGGGGAAGAAACGGCCAAGGGTGAGCGCTGAGCGCACGCAAGTAGGACTTTTGTGCTTAGTAAAAAGTTTTCAAAACATAAATAGTAAGTACTGTATGGAATGACCACCCATATTAGTTGTGACTTGTAATTTAGTTTTGTAAACGATTTTTTTTTTCAGACATAGTTACAAAGCTACCAACCTCCCTCCTTTCAACCTCTTACAAAACTTGAGTAGAATACAGAAAATGTAGGTATCTGGAGCTTCTGTTTTGAAAAAAATACAATAGGTCTGGTAGACAGGTTTCTAAGGGGCGTAAGTTGAACTAATAGGATCGATTTTGTCCAGAAAGTTCAACTTTTACAAACAAATATTAAAGTTGAAATAAATGGAATTTTATGGTGCAATTAGATCAACTGGATGAACTTATAGTTGAACTTAGTGGAATTGGTTTTCTTTATTGTACACAGTGGCAACAATATGTAAACTTGAGCATAAAATCTTTACAAAGGCTTGGTAGGTAAATTACGACCAATGGTCGAAAAGATTGTTTTTAAATTAAATTGTTACAACAAAACTATCCAAAGTAAAAACAGAAACACCTTTCACGACTTCGATCCCAAGGCACGGTAGATATCACCTCAGATCTCTGAGTCTAATCAAAATATATTTCGAACTTTTAAAGCTAAACAGCCAAATGCCAGATTTAATTTACCTACTATTCATTAATAATTATAACTCATTATAAAGGCGACCATTACTAGTTTATTTCTTTTTTCTTTCCTCCATTTAAGGCTCCTGTCCGTCATTCGACAGACAATCTTGCCAGTGTCAAGTGATTTGTATTGAATACTTTTTAGTCAAGTCAGTCCATAGCCAAGTCGGCCGTCATTTGTTTCGAGGAAAATGGTGGCGGTTTTCGTCAAAACATTCGAAACATTTTTGGTCAAATCAGGATATCACAATACATTTTCATTCCAAATGCTTACACTTTGTGCTAAGACCTCAAGTGATGTTGATTAAAATGCCACCGAAATTACACACCACAATTTAAAATAACACTAGAAAAGCAATTAAAATGAATAAGCTATGTTGCTTCCCAAAATATCAGAAAACGAATCAAACCATTAGTTATTGAAACAATAGATTTTCATAGTATTAGTTGACCTGTTACAATAGACTTGCAAATAAACCCGCTCGCTACACAGCTGTCATGGCGTCGACGAAATGTCCATTGTGGTTGTGATATTGTCACGTAGTACCGCCAACACTAGGAGGGAATCGCACAAAAACTATAATAAAATTTAAATAATCAAAGAATTAAAATCACGAATTAATTTGTTAATCGTATCGTATCCTTTACTTCATTAGAATAAGAATATTTTTTTGTACAACTGTGTCCGAAAAGGTGTTATTTAATACAAGGATCAACAGTTCATCTATTTCAGACGTACATTATTATAAAATGACCTATTAATAAAATTCAAGGTAATAGACAGTCTTTAAAAACTTAAAAACTCTAAAATCAGAAGAAACAGGCACTAGATGCTTGATTTTAAAGTGGACTCTATGGGTAAGCCACTTTCATAAATTTATATACTTTTTAAAAAAAGTAAATACATTTATTTGACATACCTACACACAAAAAAAAACAGAACGGACAGGTACAGACAAACAGAATACCTACCAACTTAAATCATATAACAATAAAAAAGAAAAATACATTAATAATATAAAGTTGGTCATAGCCAGCCCCGTCCCGTTGCAGTGGTATGCCAAAAAGACCCAGACTCAGCTTTTGCTGTCTAACAAAGATAATCAACCTTGCCAAGCAGCGCTGGTTTTCAGTCAGAGCCTTGAAAATAAACTTCATGCGTGCTGTTTCAGATCTGTAGGTAAATGGTTATAAATTTTTATGGTAGAGACATAGGCGCTTTTTTGGAACATGGTATTTTTTTTTGTTTTTTTCTCGATGCAGTTAAAATACAATAAGGTCGGATATCGGTACGATACGTTTAACTACGCAACTGTTTTCCTCACGTTGTTTTCCTTCATTTAAGCAAGAGTTCGGTAAAAAATAGGTCTACAATGTAATTCTGCGTCCTGCGATACATTAATGCGTGCGTGTGGTCTAATTCAGTGCAGTGTCCTTACGCCGGCCCCTGGTGTGATCAAAGGGGTTGACAGACCTTTGTACTGTACAGAAGTGAACGGCACATAAAAATCAACTTGATACCTAAATCCGCAACCCGCCTATTTGTATACCAGTATTCTTTATTTTCCTTGTATTAGTGATGAAAAGAAGACTTGCACTCGGATGTAAAGTATGTTCTGCCTCAGAGAGAAGTTCCCTCGCTGATGTTCGAGATTCAATTATGGAACCTGTACACACGGGGTTTATAATTGCACCTTACCACCGTGCATAGTGTTATCTTTATTATTAGCCAAAAACCACCTGGTTTCCATAGCTTGGGGCTGGCTTTGCTAAGTTTGGTCTTTTTTTTTATACAACTATCTGATGGAACAAGCATTGGTCCACATGAAGTTAAGTGGTAACCACCACCTATAACAAAGCATTGTCTCGTAAGTCACGCATATAGGAACGCGATAGGAACAAGCCCTACGATGCACTGCATGCCTACATGCCCTGCGTCCATCAATTTGAGGCATACCGATGTTAAGCCTCATGTGCCCGTAATTACACCGGCAACCATACTCTTCAAACCGAAACACAGCAACGCTGCTTGTCGGCAGAAATACAGGCGTGGTGGTAGTACTTCCCCGGACGAGCCACACACAAAGAACTCTACTACTCTTAAACTGGTTTTACTGGTCTTAGCATAAAGTACTTACTTATGTGTATCCTGAAGTAAAAATATCAACAGAAACGCAATATAATTGTGAACGCATGACAACGTTTTAAACGGACGAAACGTTCAAAAGGAAATCGGCATGTAAATTTTCAGAAATATAGATTTTTTTTATGGTGCCTGGTCTACACTTAGCAACTCTGCGCGGGTGCACGCTCTCTGAAGAGCGCGTCAGTAATGGACGTTTAGAGGCAACGCGGTGCATAATGCACGCTTGTCCTACTGACGCGAATGAACACACACCTACAACTATGTTCCTGCCTTTATATTACCCGCGGCAATGACGACATACAACTATGTTCCTGCCTTTTTATTACCCGCGCCAATCTATTACACCAAGTTCCTGCCGTTTTATTGCCCGCTCTAATTAAAAACGAATCTGACACAGACAACTGACAAACAACTTCTCGCCGCAAATTACAAAATTTTGGAAAATATAAAATCACTGCTGAATATATTTATGAAATATTGCAAATGACCATTCAAAATAAGAAAGGAATCATAAGACGCAGATTAACTGTCAAACCACTCGCGCTTGTCAATATTTTTTGAGACATAAAATTAATGAAGTTTACTGAAAATCGCAAACCACAAGGTCTCGGAGAATAGCACTACAAATGTTTAGCAAAAGTATCACAAAGATTCGAAGAAAAACGTTATATTAGTAACCTCTCGCACTCGTGAGAGGTATTAATTAGCGCCGCCATTTAAAAATCTCTATGTACCTACCTACGTGTATTCGAAATTTGAAAATTCTCTGACAACAAAATGTGTATATTTTTTTTCAGCTTTATTAATTACTTTTCTCAGACAGCATTCCGTATCTAGTACTAGTAAAGCTGTAGCAAACCGTATGTATTCGGTACTGAGTAACGGGTTCGCCATCTAGTAACGAGTAACGAATCGTTACTCACGAATCCATCTCGTTACTCGCATGTTTCGTATCATGGGTACCTACACTGTTTCGGTTGAACCGAATCGGTTCAATTCAAGTACCGTTGATGCGTGTATTAAAACGTTTGCTCATCGTATGTATTTTTTTAATTTAAAAAGTAAGTACGTTACAAAGATGTTTGTTTATTTTGGAAATTCGTCGTCCTTGGTCTAAGTAGGTATGTTTTCTACAAATTACGAATGTTGAGACGCCCCGCCGCGCCGCAACGTCATACTGTACGGCGTACACGTACGCAATACGACTCGATTCGTTGCTCTAACATGCATGATGAATGAGGTACCAGAAGTAACGATTCGATTCGATTCGATAGTAACGAGTATTTTTTGTTAAAGTAACGAATACATACGGGTACGCTTTATCTCGTTACTTTTACACCTCTAAGTACTAGTACTTACCTACTATTATTTATGCTGTGGTTCTACTTACATACTATGCAGCTACTTGTAATTAAAAAAAAACTATAGACAAGAAAACTGCAACACACTTTTTTATTGTGCCGTTGCTAGGCAAAGGAAGTAGGTATTCATTCAACCTCCCCGCTACTTATCATGAACCGTGAAAAAATAATATTGCAAAAGAGCCGTAACGCGCACTTCAGCCATGCTCAATGAATACTTGCTGAAGAAAAAAAGAAAAGCCTCACGTTTAGATGCGTGCTTTTTATTCCTATTCACGTGAAAAAGAAAAAATGTGTAGTTTTCCATGAGATTTCTCTTGTTAGCGTCTGTTGAAGAATCAGTTTTTGGTTAGACTTTCATTTATTTCTTTTGAATGCTCTATGTTGTGTCGGTTATACCTGTTTTTTTTTAACCGACTTTATAAGAGGTAAATGTAGCGAAAATTTATTTTTTTGTAGCATTATTAGGTATAATTATTTCTCTAAGTATGTTTAATGATTAAGGTAAAAATACTAAATAGGTCATTGTGATAATGTTTTCAAACAAAGTGCTTACAATTTTCTACCCCATTGGTCAAGCAACAACAGAGGTCGGTCAATATCGATAGCAACAAACTCATTTGAACCATTTTACAACATTCAATTTTGAACATTTTATTCGACAGCATAAGGTTTACAAAATCATAGCGCGCCAAAATGGAAATTTTGTTTATAATGTTTGCAGCCCCAAGTCGTTGAGAATAGACAATGGTTTTTTTTAAAAGGGTCGGCATAGCGTTGGCCAGCTTTCGACCACAGTTGATAGTAACGTAGAATAATGAAATTTAGAGATAGGCCACTCACTTCAAACATTTTGTAGAGTGCACATCATTGGAAATCAGATTACGAAATATTGGGTTCCATTTTGGCAACGTGAAGCTACCGTGAAATTTAATAATACTGACGTGATAGGATTTATAGTACAAAAATGAAATAAAATATATTAAAACGTGTGTGAGTAAATTAGCCGTGTAAAGTATTAAATTGCAATAATGTTTATCTCTACACATGCTTACTTTTTATAATTAATTTAAGTAATTATTAAATTCCTTTTATTTATTATTTTAGATATGTAATTTATTGACTTTTTGCTTTATCATAATTATTTTCTTTAATCTGTGAATAGCTTTGTTAGTCTATTTAATTAACACATTGATATTAAATAATAAAATGTAATAACAAGCATTATTATTTAATAAAGTTTAACTCTTTGGAGATTTGGATGTCCACAGGCCTTCAGTTGAATCAAAAAAATACTTTGAAAAGTCTTACCTCTAGGTGGTACGTGGTGGCTAGAGGCCAGTTCCAGCGACCAAACACAGTGCCACCAAACAGAAGTACTGGCAACAAACTAACTAGGTACTTTTTCTACAGCTCTTTTTTATGACCCTTCGATGAAGATTTGGAAAAATATTTAGAACTAAGTTCCTACCAAAGTCAAATAAAGTTCCTAATAATATCAAGTTAGATTAACATAAAAAATAAATATTTATTCAAGCGTTTGTTGTAATTTAAATTTAAGCTAAATTGTTTGAAACATTCAATTCGACGCCCGAATAGGGCACAATTGTTTGTACTTTTCATATACCCACGACCAACAGTTTACAATAAAGACTACAATAAAATCACAAGGATCACTTTGAAACGTCTTAAAATTAGGTGAATCTATGTGCCAGTTCCACGCGACCAAAGCCAAGAAGAACAGGCAACAAACTTAGCATCGTATAACTAGCAGGTCATTAATTAATATGAATGTTACAAGACTAACAGCTGCGTAGGTATTCTGTCACCCATGACTACTCTATGACGCCGGACCATACAATCAAACATGGCAAACAAATCAATTATTTAGGTCTCATTCACAGACCACGTATTCCAAGGGTCCTACAATAGTCCAGCTGCTTTAGGAATATTATATTAGTTTATAAATTGCCTAGGACCCCACTGACCGTGTTTGAATAGACTGAAATGAAATAGGGTACCTAAAAGACCCTTGGACACAAAAAAATAAAACCTAGACGCTTATAGTCTATGGGAGGAATTTGGCGGGAGTTTCTTTTTACTCCATTTTTAGGTCTGTTTTTTGGAATAAATGTATTTTCTTTCTTTTAAAATTAAAATCTAAAAAATGCCTACTTTTTGTGGGCAACTATACTTCTTTCCTGTTATTTTAATTGAATTTGGATTTGTATTGAAATTTAAACTAACTCGTAAAAACAAATAAAGTTTTAATAAATTCTGTAAAGACTTCACACCTTTTAGAAGTTAACTATGAGTGAAAACAATAGAAAAATATGAAAAATAATAATCAAAATCATGATTCTAAAAGCTTCCGCATAGAATATAACAATGCTTTTCTATAATAAAAGCATAGACAATAGACCTTAGTCTATGGTTCAACGCCTCTATGTGCGGAACCCCTATAGTAGAGTATTGAGTGGTGTAGTGGAAACTGGCACCTCTTTCATGGTCTCAAAGAGATCTAAAACCAATAATAAAAGCACTTTTCAAATAAAATTATAAAAGTACAGCATATTGCGGATCATCCCTTTAAGAGCAGTAGAGCTTTTTGAGTAGAAGGGCTCGTCTGGGGAAGTACTACCACCATGCCTGTTTATGCCGCCAAGCAGCAACGCTGTGTTTCGGTTTGAAGGGTGTGGTTGCCAGGGAAATTACAGGCACACCAGACTTACCAGCTGTATGCCTCAAGTTGATGGACGCACACGTCTTGAAGCATACAGACGCTGTATGCCTCAAGTTGAGACGTCTGCATCCATCAACTTGAGGCATACAAATGCAGTACATCATAGGGCAGTTTCATATTATCGTGCGTGACTTAAGAAGCAATGCTTGGTGATGGTTACCATTTAACATCAGGTGGGTCATCTGCTTATTCTAATAGCTAGAGTATAAATATGTACATATACGAGTATATATGCAGGACGCGAGCTTTTTGGTAGTCAAGCTCTACTTACCAGCGTTTCAGTTAGTAGATAAAAATAACACTTTCCTAATTGCCAAAAAATGTAAATTAAACCTTGGAACGCCATTTCAATAAACCTCGCCAGATTGCTGTAAAAAATCATAAAAAATAAATAAAAAAGATACTTCGCGATGGCACTTTTCAATCTATTGAAAATGGAATCTTCTAGAATCATTGGTCGTAACAAGAGGTCGTAATATTTAATTATATAAATGTTCTTTTTATAATACCTATTCGAAAAAAGCTCTTTTTGAACAGGGCACAAACTGTTGGCGTTTCGTATTTTATCACTACTCAGCAACACAACCTCTTTAAAAACTCTCGCAGCCATCCGAATGTTAGTCGCGTAGCCAAATTTTGATTTTTAAAATTTGATTTGCTACTACTAGGTATTCCACAAAAAATCCTTCCTTTCTTAATTCTTAAGAAAAGCAGAGTTTATCGCGAAATACCTCACGTCTCTGATCCCCAGGCACGGTATCTTTTAAGTAGAGATCCCCTTAGTACCAAGTACCAACTTTTTTTTTCAGAATCTTTGAGGATGTTGAGCGAAGTAGTCTCTCTAACTATAACATAAAATTTTGACAGAAGCACAAAATTGGATTCCGTTTATTAAATCAAAAAATCTAAAAGTTTTTATTTCGGACAAGTATTTACAATCCATTTTGTTAGTCAGTAGGTAGTATCTTAAACTAACTGCGACAGTTTTTAAAATATTGTTGTGGCTACCTCGAATTCTACTCATCAGAGATGCTATCTCTTTTTCATAAAAGCCATCTGTCTTGGTCTGGTCAAACATCTCTGAGGCACTACAAAAACGTGGCAGCCCCAAGATTATCTCCCGTGACACAAATGCTTGGCTCAACTATTACAACATTACGATCAAAAGGAATTTATCACTCATCTCTCACTCTCTAACGTTTGTATACCACATAAACCATACCATCCTCGCCACACTCAATGCTCTCCTGGATGATAATCCTGGTAAACTTTTGTAATTTTCTCTATTTTTATATCTATATGTGTTAGTTTAATATTATTAGTCCGGTATCTTTAATTACTGTGATTGGTGTCCTATTCCATTGAAATTAAAGTAAATAAATAAATATAAATACAACGTTACTGTATTAAGATCCCTCGCGCACTCGTGATTCTATAACAGAAGCATTCCATTTGCTCGGGATTCTACATTTTCCCCAGACTGCGAATAAATATATTGTATCCGAAACACCATACATAGATACAACCCCAGCGGCACAATATTCTCTTAACGACTTTGGAGTGGTTTGGGGCCATTCTACTAGATACTCATCTTGACCTCTTTTTATTTAGATGTTGAGAACATTAAAAAAATATAAAGAATACTTCGTGAAGTTGGAGATTTTCCTTTACGGATGTAGAAATTTAAGAATAATTTTGGATGTGCCAAAAAATATTATTGAATATAATTTGTTTTGTAGCTGTTTTTTTTTATACAACTTTATGATGGAACGAGAAATGGCCCACCTGATGTTAAGTGTAAGTCACGCACAATAAGAACGTGGCCTACGATGTACCGCCCTGAGTCCATCAAGTTGAAGCATACAGATGTTAGGCCTCATGTGCATATAATTACACCGGCAACCACACTCTTCAAACCGAAACACAGCAACGCTGCTTGGCGGCAGAAAAAGGCGTGGTGGTTTTGAAAAAAACCCCCACCATTTTCTTCAAAACAAATGACGGCCGACTGACTGACTTGACTACAAAGTATTTAATACAATTCACTTGACACTGGCAAGATTGTCTGTCGAATGACGGGCAGGAGCCATAAATTGAGAGAAGAAGAAGAAGAATCTAACAACCAGTTCCATGCGATCAAGCCAAGAACAGGCAACAAACCATGGAGGTATTATACAACAAACTTACGGCTTGGGTCCTACCGTTACCAGGAACATCCATATTTTATTCCTTACAGACCCAGCAAATATGTATTGCATATTCAGTGAAAATAAGACATCGGACGCCATCTTGTTTTCAACGACTACTCGCTATTTCGCCGTAGAATTTTTTGCCCTTTATTTTTCTTAATGGGTTAAAATGGGAATAATTCTCAAGTGTTTCGCGAACCTTGAGAACTTGTGCCCTTAGCATGCATTTATCTACACTAATATTATAAAGAGGAAAGATTTGTATTTTTGTATGAAACAAATAAGCTCAACTACGACTGGTTTGATTTCAAAAACTCTTTCAGCATTAGAATGCCCTGAGTAGCATAGGCTATATTTATTACCAGAAAAAATTAGGGATCTTTTCTAAAACTTCAATAATGTAACGCAAGGTGTAAAAAAATTGGCCATAAAATGTCTTTCATCGCATACGCTGCGGAAACTATTGACGCTATAACACAAAACTGTTTTACAATATTGAAGAACACATCAATATCTACAAAAAACTCAAAAATAATATATGTCTAACTATCGTAGTTATGTTACTATAACTTCTTTTTACATTTTAAAAGTTGATAGAAATGCCGACCAAAATCCGAACATGTTATCCATACCTTTATTATGAAATCTTATCCAGATAAATCATTTCGTATTCCAGACTGTTTCAATATTTGAAAATAATTGCGGGGCTACGGGGCGCGTTTTCACTCAGCGCAGCGGACAACGCGGCTAAATAGAAGGGCGTGCAAATGTATGAAATAAGTAGCCGCGAGACTCGAACTGACGGTCTTATTTTATCCAAAAATTTTGAAAAAAATTATGTCCACCCATGCGAAGCTGGGACAGGCCGCTAGTTTATTATAAACAAGCGATGGTCCGACGACAAGAAGAAGAAGGTGGATGAAGAGGGCTCCGAATCGTTCTCCTTGGAAATGTATAGGGATACCTATGTCTATCAGTGGACTTCTTCAATCTGATGATGATGATAAACAAGGCTATTATATTAATTTCCTTCACTGATTGAGAGCACTTTGGCACATTGATTGATACATAAATTTTTCGAAGTTTAAATTTATTGGTGCGTAACCGTAGGTAGACGAACCTACGACCTTGCGATGGTCATTCCCACTAGAAGACCAATGCTCGAATAATACCCAACCTATAATTTATTATCTGTCCCACAGCTGAGTTTGTTAACGCCTATGTTTTATACCCGTATTTAGTAAATTTGTTTTAAGGCGAAGACAAGAGCCTGATATAAGCGAATGTTTTTTTTTATACAACTAGCTGATGGAACAAGCAGATGTGGTAATCATCGCCTAAGTAGGTATATCAAAGCATTGCCTAGTAAGTCACGCATGATAGGAACGTGCCCTACGATGCACTGCCCTGCCTCCATTAACTTGAGGCATGCAGATGTTATGCCTCATGTGCCTGTAATCACACCGGCAACCACACTCTTTAAACCGAAACACAGCGTTGCTGCTTGGCGGCAGAAAAAGGCGTGGTGGTAGTACTTCCGCGGACGAGCCTTTCTTAATAATACTCATGCTAAGGGTACCAGAGCCAATATTTGGAGTTTCTGGGACAATGTCAACATCGCCTCGGAAAAGTCTTTATTTGTTTTCATGATGAGTACAATAAAGTATCTAGGAGTCAGCCACGCTCTTTTTTCGCTCTATTTTAACCGATTTAAAAAAAGGAGGTTCTCAATTTGGCTGTATATTTTTAGGGTTCCGTACCCAAAGGGTAAAACGGGACCCTATTACTAAGACTCCGCTGCCCGTCCGTCTCTCTGTCTGTCACCATTTTATTTTTTATTATATTTATTTTATTCAATTTATTTGTATTTATCGTTATATTGGCAACAGAAATACATATCTGTGAAAATTTCTACTGTCTAACTATCACGGTTGATGAGATTCATACAGCCTGGTGACAGACAGACAGACGGACGGACAGCGGAGTCTTAGTAATAGGGTCCCGTTTTACCCTTTGGGTACGGAACCCTAAAAATATACAGCCAAATTGAGAACATATATTCACTTTAAAAATAAATAATTATTTTAAAATAAAACAAATATTTAACGGGGCCTCCCATACAACAGACATGATTTTTTTGCCGTTTTTATAGATAATGGTATGGAACCCTTCGTACGCGAGTCCGACTCGCACTTGGCCGGTTTTATTTTTGTTACTTGCTGATGGAAATTCATGATGATCCGTTATGTGGTAACCATCCTATTAATATTATAAACGCGAAAGTTTGTAAGTATGGATGGATGGATGGATGTTTGTTACTCTTTCACGTAAAAACTACTGAATGGATTTTAATGAAACTTTACAATAATATAGCTTATACATAAGAATACCACATAGGCTACAATTTATAAAGACATTGTGTGAATTGTCCAAAATATGACGATAAGTGTCAAGTAAGTAGGAAAAAATCTACCATCTGCGAGCTATTCTGGCTTGCGCTGCCAAAACCGCTAGAGTTACACATATTATGTACTACGCCACGCTAATATAAGCTACTTGAAATACTAATGCGCAAACGAAGTCGCGGGCACCAGCTAGTCACCTATAACTTAGCATTGCCTTGCAAGTCACAAAATACTTTTGATACGGATAAAAGTACCCTAATGCTAGTGTCCAGGATGCTAGCTATCACTTTGCCAAACATCATCTTAATTCGTTCAGCTATACAAACACACTTTTAATTTAAACATTGGTATGGATGCTAGGTCCACGCATTTTTTTCAATATAATAAAATGGAAAAAAGAACCATAAAATGTCAACGAACTATAAAAAACGTGTAGTCAACCACTCTATCATCTAATTACTTACTAACACCACACACACACGCATATAAATACAGGATGTGCTAAAATAATACATTTCAAAATGTTTTTATAATGTGCCGTTGTTGACAGGCAAGCCCATGGATAGGTACATAGTTGTGTAGGTATATATTTTGAATTTTGACAGATTCAACAAACGAAATCGGTTTAATTGTTTTATAAAGTAACGATCCATGATGGTTACCACTTTACATCACGTTGCTTGTGCCATCAGCAACTAGAATAAAAAAAAACAGTCTTAGGTGGTATACTTATTTGAACTTTAGCTTTAACAGTATAAGATCTTTCATATTTGACAGATTTTTAGCCGTTATAACAGAATCGAAACCATTTTCGAACTACGTAAGAAAATTGTGGGGAACGAGAAACTTAATGTCACGTCAAAGTGAGTAATATTATCTTGAAATTATTTATTTATATTTTTTCGAACACCCTATAAACACGCACACATCCACAAAGTGCGTTTGTACGACAGCACACACGCTTACTCTACGCGTGAAAATTCACGCCCCAGCTAGGGTTTTCGCGTTTTTTTTTAATTACAGCCCGTGGAGCTATTGTCACCTAGTGGAAGGGGATCTAGGAGTAGGGTTGTCACTTTTATGATAAAAGTGGGATGTATATCAGGGCTGGATTGCATAGTAAAGTAAGTTTTTAAATAAACAAATAAATATTGGTGGACATTCCACACAGCACTATCTCGCCCAGACAGAGAACAGACATCAAGAGGTATATATTTACATCACACAAATGATGGTTCTCTGTGGGGATTGAATCCACGGCCTACGGCCCAGGCAGAAGTCAGAGCTACTACCAACTGAGCTGTGAAGGCTATCAAATAAATACTTAACTTATTAAAATAAATACTTTATTAATAAGCAAATTTCAATGAGAAAATACAATTTATACTTCAGATGATGGAGCAAGCAGAATGATGGAAGAAGGGGTAGTTGCTGGTGTTTAATTACAGGCACATGAGGCTTAACATCTGTATGCCTCAAGATGATGGACACAATTCAGTGCATCGTAGGGCACGGTCATATCGTGCGAAACTTTCAAGACAAAGCTTTATAGGTGATGATTACCACTTAACATTAGGTGGTCTATCTGCTTGTGCCATCGGTAAGTAGAATAATTTTTTTACCGAAGACTTGAAAAATTCAATAGACAAAGTGTAGGCTAGTATTTTATTTCTGTGGCTAGTTATATGTAAATGAAAAAAATAATGGTATTTTTTTAAGACAACACTTTATAATACTTGTTTAGTAGTATAGTTCTTTTATAATGCTTAGAGCTGATTTCACCATACTCTGTTAGTTGCTAATCAAGGATTAACAGGCCGTTAAATCTAACCTTAGATGTCAAACGCGTACATTTTGCAATATTTAGGGCCGGTTTCACCATGCTCTGTTAGATAAACAAAGGATTAAACGGCCGTTAAAAATATCAAAATGTACGCGTTTGACATCTTAGGTTAGATTTAACTGCCTGTTAATCCTTGATTAGTAGCTAACAGAGCATGGTGAAATCAGGCCTTAGGATGTTTTATTGTTTTTTTATACTAACTTGATGAAAGGAGAATGATGAAAGCAAGTCCTCCGAGATACAGTTTTATAACTTTGTAGTTCGAAGTGTATTGCGAATCTGATGCAATTATATTATATAAATATTTTATCTAGGTACCCAGTACTACCTACGTATTGTTAATATTATGTTAAGTAAGGTTAGTGGTCTGTACGAGGACTTTTTTGGAAAAAAAGTAAAATTCGCCCAGCGACAAAGCCCTTAAAAAAATGCTTAGGATTTTTTTTTTGTTTTTTTTATACTAACTTGCAGATGGAACAAGCAGAATGATCGAAGCAAGTCTGAACTGTATACAATAAATATTATGTTTTTTTTTATATTTTTTTTTTGCATAGCTTTCGTTTGTGACAGCCCTGAGTTACATTTTATCGAACTGAGGGTTCCTCAAAGAGGAGGCCCTGTACCACGGTAATATAGAAATACACGTTTTTAGTCCAATTCATAGTCCAACAATATTTATTTCAGTTATCACTCAATTTTTCATAGATAAATCCCCGCGGTTTCGTTTGCGCCATTGATTTGCCCCATTAATGGTGCAGACGTAACTTGTAAAGTAGTTCAAGTTTGACAGCTGTCATCAGAAGGTTTTGATTTTTCATTTAGTAGTGACAAAAATAACATTGAGGTTTCGCAGCAAATGGAAGCTGAATGTCTGATGTCGGATGTACCACAAGCGGAGACAAAAAATAGTAACACTACCAAAACTTCAGACGACTTCGGTTTTGTACAGTTATTGTTGCGTATAAAAGACATTGTGTTAAGTAGGGAGTCTTTGGAGGAAAAAATTCGTTTAGTTGTGTCGATGGTTACAGAATGGATAGGCTCAAAAGTAGCTACCTATTTTTCAGTTGGCTCACTTTTGAGCCTATTCATTAATAATGGATAACAACACCATTATTATAAATGTAAATATCATACAATGGAGTGTAGATTAAGTTTTGATATGAGATGTATTTTTTTTTTGATGTTTTATTATAGGGCAGTGTGGTCGCACAGCGACAAAGCCCTTAAAAAAAATAAAAAAATATATATATATAACATTTTGACAGCTAAATCAAAGTCGAAAGAAACGTTGAACCTTAGACTAAGTATACCTCCATGCGTTGAACTATTACTTCTCGCTAGCACATTTAAACATTTCGAAAGATCGGGATGAGACCTTCTTCATCTTCTTCACTAGTTGTTTCGAAACAGTGCGGTGAAAGGATTTTAAGTGCGCCTCAATAAGGCTCCTTTCGAGCACTGATGAGATGGGATGAGACCTGAAACCAATATAGTTCGTAATCAGGCTTTTTTTTATCTCGAAATATTACATATTGCTGAACCGATTGGGATCAAACTGCGAACAAATAATTCGTCACCTAAATTAGCATAATATTCAACTTTTTATCCCGAAATATTACCGGGAACGGGGTAGAAAACATGAACGAAACCATTATAGAGAAATGACGTTAAATATGAATGTTAGCAATAACTACTGAAACGCGATCGAAACCGGGGGCCACAGCTAGTTTTGAATTTTCAATAAAAGTGATAGGTCATTATCATAAGCCTGTAGAAATCCATTGCTGGATATAACCCTCTGTATTTCCAGGAAGAACGATTCTGAACCCTCTCCTTCCACCGACTTCCCGCGATGTCCACAATGTCGTCAGTTCATCGGGTAGGAGGGCGTCCCACGCTTCGTCTTCCATTTCTTGGTCACCATTCGAGAACCTTTATTTCCCAGCGGTTGTCAGTTCTTCGAGCTATATGATCTGCAACTTAACTGGCACCTAGATTCACCTAGCTTTAAGGCGAAGACAAGATCTAATGTGACTCTCGCTCGCACGATTCGACATGTGGAATGATATAAAATCACTAAATTCATTTTCGAAAAATCGCAATCAACCAGTTTGTGTGCAATCACATTGCACACAGTTTAGTGACAATTTCATTTTGATCGATACAAGTTTTCCTACTTAAAAGTTTGCGTATGTACGAAAACTAGTAAAGCAAAGTTTTGAGTAGAAAAACATGTATCGATCAAAATGAATTTTTACTAAACTGTGTGCAATGTGATTGCACACAAAATGGTTGATTGCGATTTTTCGAAAATGAATTTAGTGATTTTATATCATTCCACATGTCGAAACGTGCGAGCGAGAGTCACATTAGCTCTTGTATTCGCCTTAAATACGTCTCAAAGTGATTCTTGTGATTCAACTGATTTATACTGTGCCCGTCGACATTTTGTTAGGTCTATAGATAGGACCAATTATAACATCACTCGAAATATTGCAAACTACGTAATGAGAGCAACAATTGCGATATCTCGAGTGGTTTTACGCACGTCATTAGGTGGCATGAGACATCTAAGCCGAGTGTCCATGACAGCATGCGCTCATGGCTTAGCTTAGTCAGGTTGCATCATTTAGAATGGTGAAATTCACGTGCACAGTGCAATCTCATACGGTGAAGGAAAACATCGTGAGGAAACCGGCATGTCGTGGAACCTAAAAGTTCTATAACATGTGTCAAGTGCTCATAAGGAGCCATTTGAGGCGCACTTAAAATCCTTTCACCACACTGTTTCGAAAGAAACTAGTGACACGACGAGAGAGAGATCTCATCATCATCATCCACAGCCTGACTTCACCCACTGCTGGGTAAAGGCCTTCCTTAGTTAGTGCCATCTACCACGATCCTTTTTTTTTTGTTAAGGGGGGAAAATGCCGTCACATTTCCCTTCCGCCATGGGGGTGACGGAAGGGTACCCCCTTCCGTCACCCCCACTCTGGGGCTCGAACCCACTAAAAACCCCCTGTAAGACATCCTACGCAAAAGGTATGACGAGATGGGGTCACCATCTCGCTACGGCGGTAGACCCAGATTTCCTTAAGGCGAATGGATACCCCGATACTAGCGCCATTACACATTTTATTTTATCATTACGACTAGCGGCCTGTCCCAGCTTCGCATGGGTGGACATAAATTTTTTCAACGTTTTAGGATAAACTTAGACCGTGGTGGGTTCGAGTCACTTCTAACTCGCGCCTTGCCCGGGCCCGCGCTGGGCGAGAACGCGCCCCGTGACCTTATATTTTTTAAATCTTTTGAATGGAATGTCCGATTTGAAAAATTCAAGAAGTAATCTATAGGTATTGAACCAGTCTTGAATATGAAAAGATTTATTTGGATAAGGATTAATACCAAGGTACAAATAAAGACCCTTTTCTAGCGGCGGCATTTCAATTAATTTTTTATAATAAAAGAACACTTATTGTGACATAACTATAATAGTTAGACATATGCTGTCGTGACATTTTTTGTAGATGATGACGTGTTCTACAAAATCGTAGTACATTATTTTGTTCTATCATCAATAGTTTTCGCAGCGCACGCGTTGTAAGGTTTTCTTTTTCCACCTTGGGTTACATTATTAGAGTTTTAGTAAGGATCCCTGATTTTTTTGAAAATATAATATAGCCTATGTTACTCAGGGATAATTTAGCATTCTAATGGTGAAAGAATTTTTGAAATCGGACCAGTAGTTTTTGAGCCTATTCGTTACATACAAAACAACAAAACAACAAAAATACAAATCTTTTCTCTTTATAATATTAGTGTAGAAGTGTAGATAAACAAAGGAATTATCAAAAAATCGGACCGCGCGTACACGATACCTATCACAAGCTTTTTTTTAATGGGACGTAGTTATGCATAAAGGATCCAACCCACACACTGATAGTTTTGAGAAAATGCAGTTTTTGTCTAAATTGTGTGTAGAAAAAATTTATGATTATATTTAGCAAAGTTTTTAACAATAAATTGTACAAAAATACTGTTTCCTATGTTTGCCAGTATAATTTCGGAGAAAAACATTAATATTTACAGTATTTTTTTTTTTAAACTCATCGGTTCCTTGTAGCAAAACTGCTCATGTGTGGGTGGTTCTTTATTAATTTGTTCAATCTTTGAATATTATATGGATAAAATAATAAATACACGCAATATATTGAATGAATTTTATTTAAATATATATATCTTAGGTTTAACATGATAAATAGCTATAAAAATATTTATTTCAATAGGCTACATTCACTTAAACCTAATCTTCCTCTACTTCAAAATCAAGTTGACCTGAAAAACCTCGAAATATTCACAGAATATTTAGTTATATATTCCCTTTAAAAATGAATAATTAAATTAAAATAAAACAAATATTTAAGAGGGGCTCCCACACACCAAACGTGATATTTTCATTTTGAAAATCACGTTTGTGAGTGAATGTAGCCTATTGAAATAAATATTTTTATAGCTCTTTTTATATTTAAATAAAATTCATACAGTATATTACGTGTATTTATTGTTTTATCCATATAATATTCAAAGATTTAATAAATTAATAAGGAACCAACCCACACATGAGCAGTTTTGCTACAAAGAAAAAGCTTTAACAAAGAACCATGTGTGGTTTGGTTCTTTATGGATAAAATTAAGATTTAGATTTTTCAGATTTCTGGGTTACCATAGAGCACGGATCTTTTTAGTTTATTGTACAACTGTTGTTATGTGGGTTGGTAACTTTGTCGAGAAAATGTTTTCTTCAGTCAAAATTGTCAGATCACTATGATCTTCATAGGGTTGGTAGAAGGTGCATTTTAAAAGCTTGCTGTATACTTAAGTCGATTTTGACTTTTGTGTGGGTTGGATCCTTTATGCATAACTACGTCCAATGTATCTGTAATAGTTTTGTATTGTATTATTTAGGCAGGTACTTGTTTCAAGAGTTTAGTTCCTGTTGGTGGCCACCAAGCTCTCCAAACAAGGTATCTGACTGAGTAACACAAAACAAAACTATTACAGATACATTAAAAAAAAGCTTGTAATAGGTATCGTGTATGCGCGGTCCGAAATTTTCTTGGTTTGTTGCGATCTTTCAGAATTAAGATCAGTGATTTTAAACCTTTAAAAAAGTTTGAAATGTTGGAGAGAGAAGTAGGTACTAGTTTGAGGGGTGTCAGCCCCAAGTAGTATTTGATCCTTTTGATTCAATTGAATACATACCTACCTTCAGTGGCGTAGCGATGTGGACAAGGGCCCCGGTCCATAGAGAAAGAATCGGGCCCTCACCCCCTCTTTCCACATAGCTTGAACTTATAAAGCCTTTAAAATAAATCATTAAGGCGAAGACAAGAGCTAATGTGACTCTCGCTCGCACGTTTGGACATCTTGAAAGATATAAAATCACTAAACTCATTTTCGAAAAATCGCAATCAACCATTTTGTGTGCAATCACATTGCACACAGCTTAGTAAAAATTTCATTTTGATCGATACATGTTTACCTACCCAAAAGTTTGCTTTACTAGTTTTCGTACATAAGCAAACTTTTAAGTAGGAAAACTTGTATCGATCACAATGATTTTTTTTACTAAACTGTGTGCAATGTGATTGCACACAAAACGGTTGATTGAGATTTTTCGAAAATGAGTTTAGTGATTTTATATCTTTCAACATGTCAAAACGTGCGAGCGAGAGTATCTAATCACATTGCACTCAGTTTAGTAAAAAAATCATTTTTATTGATACAAGTTTTCCTACTTAAAAGTTTGCTTATGTACGATAGTAAAGCAAACTTTTTAGTAGGAAAACATGTAGGTATCGATCAAAATGAAACTTTTGAGTAGGAAAACATGTAGGTATCGATCAAAATGAAACTTTTGAGTAGGAAAACATGTATCGATCATACATGTTTTCCTACTCAAAAGTTTGCTTAATTAGTTTTCGTATATAAACAAACTTTTAACTAAATAACAAGTAAGATTTACATAAAATCAAAGCAAATTACGTTTTCTTGCAATTATGCGAAGTGCATATTTCTCACACACTAGTGAATAGGTACCTACCTAGTACCTACTGTGCCTACTAGTGGGTAGATAGGTAGGTAGGTACATAAGGTTAGAATTTTAAAGAGACCACACACATACTGCAACGCACTTTTCAAGAAAGTGCATGTTTTCATTGTCTCACGATTTTCGTTATACTCGTAGTAGCTTTTTGTGTAGTTCAGCGGCGGCGATGGGTGTGCAATCTATCACAACACCATCATTATCATCCCGGACAAGTTTTTATTGTGTTTTTTTATACAACTAGATGGAACAAGCAAATGGCTCACCTGATGTTAAGTGGTAACTATCACCTATAACAAAGCATTACCTAGTAAGTCACGCACGATAGGAACGTGCCCAACGATGCACTGCCTTGCATCCCTCAACTTGAGGCATACAGATGTTAAGCCCCATGTGCCTGTAATTACACCGGCAACCACACTCTTCAAACCGAAACACATTATTGCTGCTTGGCGGCAGCAAAAGGCGTGGTGGTAGTTCTTATAAGGTCTCGTTGGTGGTAGTTGGTAAGCTCTACTACTAAGTAGTTCATCATCATTTTCCTGCCCTTATCCCACTTCATGTGGGGTCGGCACAACAGGTTTTTCCCCCCACTCTCCTCTATCAGCCGTTATCCAGCAGTCACTCCTTTCTTACTCATGTCATCTTTCACACAGTCCATCCATCTTTTCTTTGGCCTACCTCTACTTCTATATCCATCCACATTCATCCCTAGCATTGTTCTCGTTACATTACATTCTTTCATTCTTCCCCATACCACGCTAACCGATTACTCCTCATCTTTTCAGTCACTGGCGCCACTGTCAAATTGCCCCTAATAAATTAATTCTTTATCTTATCCATTCTCGTCACAGCATAGTTACAACCGGTAATTTTATCGTATCATTGGACAATGGAAACAATTTCTAGCCATTCTTGACGAGTCTCGTATCCCGTCACACACACATGCCCGCACCCTTACGCACTTTTACGGGTTTAGCCTGTACACACACAGACGCAGCTATGTAGGATACAGCTAGGGGTTGCAATGGGGTAGTTCTGAACCGACTTTAAAAAAGGGGGCTGTCTTTCTAGACGTTTAATGATTAATGAACAGAGGTGGACCGAAATAGGATTTAAAAAAGTTTATAATTATGTTTAAGAAATCAGACATTCACTTACTTGGTGAAGTTTTAAGATTATTTTATTCTACATTTTTTTATTGTAGTTACTCAAAGTTATGCACTATTTTAATTGGTTGCTTTAGATACTAACATCTAGGGTGCTAGGTCGGGTAACCTCCTCGTGGTGCACCCTGGTAGCACCATGAAACACCCGCAGAGTACTGCGGACGTGTTTCATGGTGGCTAATAACCCGACACGGTGGGCCTCTCCGCGTGTCCCTCTGTCTAGCAGAGGGCACAGTGTGATGAGGCAGGGTAGACTATGGTCTACCCAGGAGGGTCTGGGCTGTGTGGGCAGCCCGGACGGACGAGGGGGTAGGCGCGCGCGAGAGACGCGGAACTTCTCGCGCCGCTACGTGGTGAATAGCGGGAGAAGACCTGGAGGGGCCTTCTCCAGCATTGCACATATTCACCACCCCGTCGGGCAGGAACGGCCGAGCACTCACGGTCGTTCCGTTAACTATAAAAACGGCAAAAAAATCACTTTTGTTGTATGGGAGCTACCTTAAATATTTATT
This sequence comes from Chloroclysta siterata, assembly GCA_932294275.1. NCBI lineage: Eukaryota > Metazoa > Arthropoda > Insecta > Lepidoptera > Geometridae > Chloroclysta > Chloroclysta siterata. The sequence continues at coordinate 18,461,418 of OW028596.1, read as the reverse complement.
TTATTCAGTTTTTTAGTATTTTTTGTTATAGCGGCAACAGAAATACATCATCTGTGAAAATGTCAACTGTCTAACTATCACGGTTCATGAGATACAGCCTGGTGACAGACGGACAGACAGACAGACGGACAGAAAGCGGAGTCTTAGTAATAGGGTCCCGTTTTGCCCTTTGGGTATGGAACCCTAAAAATGAATCAGAATGGAATAGATAATACGAAATTGTTCTTTTTTTTTTAATACAACTACATGATGGAACAAACAGATGGCCCACCTGATGTTAAGTGGTAAGCATCACCTATAACAAAGCATTGCCTCGCAAGTCACGCACAATAGGAACGTGCCCTACGATGCACTGCCCTACGTCCATCAAGTTGAGACATACAGATGTCCAGCCTCATGTGCCTGTGTGTGTATGTACCTCGACACGCAGTAGGTACGTACCCAGTTCCTAAATCACATCATATTGGTCTTGGTCAGATACAAAGAGCACTGACGCAAAATCCATTCCATTTCCCACATGCACTTAGTTTTAGACGTGCGCGAACGCATTTACACAGAACGGAGCGTTTTTTTATAAATAAACTAGCGGCCTGTCCCAGCTTCGCATGGGTGGTCATAAATTTTTTGAACATTTTAGGATAAACTTAGACCGTGGGTTCGAGCCTCGCGTCTACTTATTTCATACATTTGCACGCGCTTCTCCTTGAGTGAGTGAAATCGCACCCCGCGTGTGACCCGTGGACCCGTTAACATTTTTAATTTCGTCATATCTTTTGAATGGAATGTACGATTTGAAAAATGTAAGAAGTAATCTATAGGTATTGAAACCGTCTTAATTATGAAATGATTAATTTGGATAAGGATTAATACCAAGGTACAAATGGAGACCCTTTTCTAGCGGAGGCATTTCAATGAATTTTTTGTAATAAAAGAACACTTATTGTGACATAACTATAATAGTTAGACATAAGGGGCATTATTCTCTATGACATAGGAGATTCCGTGCCATAACCGTGTGACGTCACAGCGTGGTCTAAACGCAAACGCGATTCATAAACCAAAAAATGAACTAAGAATGACAACTAGGAATGACAACCAAGTCATAGGGAATACGGTTCTGTCCGATTTCCCGCCGCTGTCTAGTCGTATCTGTGTAACGCGATAGTATTGGCAATAGAGAATAATGCCCATGCTGTCGCGACATTTTTTGTAGATGATGACGTGTTCTACAAAATCGTAGTACATTATTTTGTTCTATCTTCAATAGTTTTCGCAGCGCACGCGATGTAAGGTTTTTGTTTTCCACCTTGGGTTACATTTGGGTTATGGGTTATTGAAGTTTTAGTAAGGATCCCTGATTTTTTTGAAAATATAATATAGCCTATGTTACTCAGGGATAATGTAGCATTCTAATGGTGAAAGAATTTTTGAAATCGGACCAGTAGTTTTTGAGCCTATTCGTTACATACAAAAATACAAAAATACAAAAATACAAAAATACAAAAATACAAAAATACAAATGTTTCCTCTTTATAATATTAGTGTAGATAAATAAATATTGGTGGACTTTCCACACAGCACTATCTAGCCCCAAACTAAGCCAAAGGTTGTACTATGGGAACCAGTTATCTGATAAAATACATTATATTCTTTTTTTTGTAAATACATACTTATAATATTATATAACACCCAGACAGAGAACAAACATGCATGTTCATCACACAAATGTTTGTTCTCGGTGGGGATCGAAACCACGGCCTACGGCGCAGAAGGCAGAGCTACTACCAACTGAGCTGTGAAGGCTGTTATACTATTTGATACTATTTGGCCACAAGTACACACAACTTATAATTAGGGTAATGACAAAATTTAACAAAACAGTGACAACATGATGAAACAGTAACAAGATAAAAGGTTCAAAACACAAAACAATTAAAACAAACGACTCTTTTACAATTAATTAAATAACAAACAAATTTTAGCGTAATTTTAATTTGACTGTATACCTACCTATGGAACATAATTATCTTTTAAATATTATAATAGGTACTTTATAATAGTGCTGTTTACTACAGTAGTAAAAAGGTCCCGGCTCAGCATTATGCTTCGAATAGTGCTCAAAATCGTGCTCGGAAAAACGTCGAGTGTGAAAACCGCGCGCTAGTTTACGCCGCGCTCTGTATCCGAAGACAGGTCAGCGCTGATAATCTGCCGATACCTTGGTATAAAACCTGCTGATGGAACAAGCAGATGGCCCAGCTTATGTTAAGTGATAACCATCACCCAACAAAGCATGGCCTCGAAAATCATAGATATGAACGTTCCCTACGATGCACTGCCCAGCGTCCATCAACTTAAGGTGTACAGTTGTTAAGCCTTATGTGCTTGTAATTTCACCGGCAACCACACTCTTCACCCGAAACACATCAACACAGCTTGGAGGCAGAAATGGGCATGTTGCTAGTACATCCTCCGGACGAGCCACGTACATACAAAGAGTTCTACTCGGATTTTTGAGTTTTTTTTTTTTGAGTTGACATACGATTAAAAATAAATCAGTCCAGTGCCAAAACATCGAAAAAAATACAAAAGGAATTATTGTTTATTTTTATCTTACCAAACCTCGGCTCCCTTTGCTCGTATTAGACCCTCTGTTAGTTACACATCGGTGTGACCGCACCCCTTCGTACACGGCGCGAGCTGTTTATGCACGCCACTGTACCTGCTCCCTGTTATCTTGCATAACACTTTTCGTTGCGACTGCATAGTGTATCGAGAGTGGTCGCAATTTTTTTTTCTTTTTTATTGTGTCAGATGGATTTTTTAGCTGTCTGCGCTCACGTAGACTTTGGGTCATATTGAAAAACAGTCTCAAATTGGACATCCTTTGAGGCCTATTAGATTTAAAAACATTCTCATAAAAACAACAGTTATTCAGTGTTTAAAACGCAGACAGCTAAAAAACGCTGCCATTTTCTGCCGCCAAGCAGAGTTGCTTGGGTTTGAAGAGTGTGGTTGCCAGTGACATTACAGGCATATGAGGCTTAGAGCTGATTTCACCATGCTCTGTTAGTTACTAATCAAGGATTAACAGGCCGTTAAATCTAACCTTAGATGTCAAACGCGTATATTTTAACATTTTAACGGCTCTTTAATCCTTTGTTAATTTAACAGAGTATGGTGAAATTAGCTCTTAATATGCCCCAAGTTGATGGAAGCTGGACATTGTAGGGCACGTTTCTATCGTGCGTGTCTTGTGAGGCAATGATTTGTGAGGTGATGGCTACCACTTATCAGGTGAGGTGAGTTATTGTTCCATTATTTAAAAAGTACCTAACTTAAAAAAATACCTACTAGGTATAGTAAGTCGCACGGAATTCTACTAGTTACAATAATATTTCAAATAGGTTAGATAGATGAAAATGCATGTTTACACGCAAAAATCTCAGAATTTAATTAATTGAGGTTATCAGTGGTATGTTATTATTCTAAGATAAATTGATAACCCTTCCACGTAAATATATGCCTTGTAGACAGAGCCGTACTTTTACCTCTTCTTTTTATATTACTAGTGGTTCTAACAGTCTTACATTGATACCAAACTGGATTTTGGCCTCTGACAACCCCCTACCTACTTGGGGTAACCAATTGTATCTCAAAAGCACACATACATACGTACGTCCAAGAATAAAAATAAAAATGGTATTGGGATGTACAAACCAAACCGTTCCGTATGACACCTCACTTGGTATATTTGTGTCACAATTATTTGAATGAAATTAAAAATTTGAGAAGCCATCTGCTTGTCCCATCAGCTAGTAGTATAAAAAAAATAACATACTCTCAATACATTCCTGGTTATTTTGTTTTGTTTCAAAGTCAAAGTCAAAGTCAATAGGTATTTATTCAATAAAATCACAAGGATCACTTTGAAACGTCTTAAAGCTAGGTGACTCTAGGTGCCAGTTCCACGCGACCAAAGCCTAGAAGAACAGGCAACAAACTTACGGCTTGGTTCCTACCGTTCTTTTGTATGATCCTTTTACAATGTAATATAATATATTATTGAAGTTAAGTGAGGCGTAGGCATACAGAAAAAGGTAAACATAATCAAATTTATAAGACAGCACACGCTACGCTTCAAACTAATAATACCTAATGCATAAAATTAAATACAATCTATTAAATCAGAGAAAAATAAAACACACAATAGTAGGTACAGTACAGACATTGCAGACATGTTAGCTGCCGATGGGCAGAGCGACCGGGACATCGGGCCACGCACTTTTATCATCAATATAGCTATCTAAAGTATAATAAGCTTTACTTATTAGATTATTCTTAATGTATGCTTTAAATTTTCTAATAGGAAGCCCAGTGGCACTTTCTGGAAGTTTATTATAGAAGCGTATACCGTTCCCCATAAACGAGCCATTTACCTTTTGGAGTCGAAATTTAGGAATACATAATTTGTTTTTATTTCTAGTGTTAACGTTATGTGCATCACTCTTTTTCTTAAAGCTATCTATGTGTTTATGAGTGTATAATAGATTTTCATAAATATACTGTGAAATTACTGTGAGAATATTAATTACTTTAAATCGCTCCCTCAATGATTCGCGTGGTTTCATTTTATAAATGGCACGTATCGCCCGTTTTTGAAGTACAAATATACTTTGTACATCAGCAGCTTTCCCCCAGAGCAAAATACCATAAGACATTACACTATGGAAATAGCTAAAATATACTAGCCTAGCTGTAGCTTCATCTGTAAGCCATCTTATTGTGCGAACTGCGTATGCAGCCGAACTCAGTCTACCAGCAAGTGATTTGATATGTGGACCCCACTGCAATTTTGCATCAATATTAAGTCCTAAAAAAATAGTAGAATTGACAAGGGTAAGTGATTCTCCATTTAATTCAATATTGGTTGGACGCTGAACCACATTTGGCAAAGTAAATTTAATGCATTTCGTTTTCCCGGCATTGAGCAAAAGATTATTAACAGTAAACCAGTTAAGTACTTGCGACAGAGATGCATTAACGTCATCGAAGTTAGTCTTCAATCTGTCGACTTTAAATATTAAAGAGGTATCGTCAGCAAATAGAACTATTTCACATAAATCCTTTACAAAAGGTGGAAGGTCATTTACATATACTAGAAATAAAAAGGGACCCAATATGGAACCTTGAGGTACCCCTATATCAATAACCGACCCAGACGACCTCTCACCGCCAACATCAACTTTTTGCACTCTATTGGTTAAATATGACTGTAAAAGACCAATTGCCTGGTTTATGATGCCGTAATGTTTAAGTTTAGATATTAAGGTGGCATGACTTACACAGTCAAAAGCTTTGGACAGATCGCAGAATACCCCAATCGCATCTTGTGAGTGTTCCCAAGCATCATAAATGTGCTTCAGGAGCGTCGAACCGGCATCTGTCGTTGATCGACCTTTAGTAAATCCAAATTGATGACTATGAAGTATGCCGTTGACGTTGAAATGTGATAATAACTGAGTAAGAACAATTTTTTCAAAAATTTTACTTATCGAAGGCAGTACCGAAATAGGCCTGTAGTTCGCAGGGTCTTGTTCATTTCCAGACTTGTACAGGGGAATGAGTTTACTGTGTTTCATTAAATCAGGGAAAACGCCCTCCTCTACACATCTATTAAAAATGTATGCTAGACATGGTGCAATATCAGTTATAATAGCGCTTAAAACTTTTGTGGACATTCCCCATAGATCTTCAGTATTTTTAATATTTAAGGATTTAAAAGTTTTCACAATATTATCAGCATTAATATATTTAAAACTGAAGATATCATTACATTTTTTAACGCTAGACTCTAATAGTGTTGTCGCTTCAGCAGCTGAGGAATTTAGGGATGAAGTCACAAGTTTAGGTATACTGGAGAAAAAACTATCAAACGCGTTGGCGACTTCAATATTTTTAGTAAAAACATTATTGTTTACTTTTAAATTTATCTGTTTATTACCGATCTTTGATTTGCCTGTTTCGTTATTAACTACCTTCCAAGTGGCTTTAATTTTATTTGTCGATTTTTCAATTTTATTTCTTATATGCAATGATTTTGCCGTGTGACATACTTTTTTGAAAATTTTAGAGTAGTTTTTAGTGTGTAGAATAAACGTTGGGTCATTCAGCATTGACTCCCTAGCAGCGTATAGGTCATATAATTTATTCCTACTTTTGTAAATACCTGGAGTTGCCCAGTCAGCGAACTTGACACTTACACTAGCTTTACATGTTTTAAGTTGAAAAGTATCATTATGTTCTTCATTTATTAAATTTGTCAGTTTTATAAAAAGATCATTTGGGTCATTCAAATATGGTAAAAGGGACACTTTCAGTTCAACATTGTTCTGAAACTTTTTAGTACGGCTATCTGTGATAAGCCGATAGGTGAAGACCTCGTCTTTATCTGATACTTTATATTCAAACCTAGCGCTATGACCGTAATGATCTGAGCTAAAATGCTTAACTACGGACTTACAAATTGGTTCATGACTGCAAAAGATGTTGTCTAGACAGGTGGCTGTTGTTAATGTCACTCTTGTTGGGTCTTTAAACAAGCTGTGTAGATCAAAACATTTGAACAAATTTAAAAATCTCTCAGAGAGTGGATGAACCGGAATATCTATATTAAAATCACCGCAGACTATTAAAGTTTTTTTACTATCGAAGGTTTTAAGCAATACTTCTTCCATAGTGGATTCATACAACGTGAAGTCCGCGTCTGGGGGACGGTATACACTCACAACGATGTGCCGCTCCAGCTCCACACACGACAGCTCAATAGTCCTCTCAATACTGAGATTTGCAATGTCTTTACGCTCCCTGCATTTCAAGTTATTATTTACAACAATTAAAGAACCGCCATGTATAGCGTTCTTGCGTCTAAAAGAGCTCAAAATACTGTATTTATTATAAAAAGGGAGCAACTCTAGTTCTAATATCCAGTGTTCTGTAATACACATGATATCTACATTGAAACAATTCAAAAATAATTCTAGTTCTAATACTTTGCTGGGAAGGCCTTGCATATTTTGGTGTACAATATGTAAAGTGCCAGGCTTTCCCATTGTCGAAGAGACTAGTTTAAATGTTGGGCAATAGGCCCTTCTGCTTGTAAGCCCTCATTAGTACTGCTACTAACTACGGGCTTGTCTACGGACTGTGTTATAGTACCTATAACAGGATCAAAAATATTAAATGCTAACAATTTAGCAATGGTTATTTTACTATGTTTACATAAAGACATAGTACCTCTAGTCAATATAAAATTACTAATAGAATTATTAGTGTCGAAATACAAAACGTCACTATGACGACATGTCAAATTATAAAACATTAAATTAAGTTTAAAGATATTCTTATTTTCTTGAGTACTCAATGAATTAGAATAGGGAAACGCACATAAAATGAGTTTTCGAAGTCCTAATTCTAACTTTCCTAACAAAGCTTCCACCAGTTTAATTAATTCTAAATGCTTGATTACACTGCTCTCACCTAATTGCACTATCAAGGTGGTGTCTTTGTCAAGAGAACTGTCACTTTTTATGCTATTTATAAAGTAGCTAATGGGAGCATCCGGGAAGCAGTTGTTCGTTACTACCTGACCTAGTTGATCGCTAAGTAGCAGTCCCATCCCTATTCCTATCCTGTCCGAATATATTACAGTCTTCCGGGTCTTTAGACAAGCACTGTCTAGTCTAACAAGAGACTGTGATACACATACTTTAATGGGCTCATTGGTCACAGCACCTGTCAGCGGCACAAGTGGCGAAAGTGATGCCACCTGTTCCGTAACCAATGCTGCGCCAGTGAGCGTCTGTTCAAACATGGGTGGATCTGTCTGTGAGCTACTATTACATACTTGTACATATGTACTGTCATCACTAATTAATTCTGACATATTTGCTCTGCCTTTTTATATTTCTCTGTTATATCATGAAGTGCTTTTTGTAACTGTATAATTTTTGCAGACATGTTTTCCTGTTCTACTGAATTCCGCCCAAGTAATTTGTAGCAGGAATTCAATTCTTCATTCAACTTACATTTTTCCTTGCAAAGCTTTGCCTGTACAAATACATTTTTTTGTCTTTTATTTTTTTTTTCTGATTTTTTTAAGAAGCTACTTAATTTTACATATTTTTTTATTTTGTTACTCCCTTTTATTAATGGAGATACACCTTGGCACTTAGGTGTATTGAAGTTGACTAATGAGTAGTTGGGGTCACCGTTGATTAGTTCCGTTTGTAAGTCCAGACTACTGTAATCGTTTGAAATAGATATGTGCACTGATTCATTCTGTTCATTTCTTAATCTACACTCATATAACTCTTGTTTTAAGTCCTGGATTTTTTGCATCGCCAATTTTGGTTTGGTTTGGTTTGGTTTGGTTTGGTTGGTAAGGTACCTATATATTATATAGTACTTGGAGGAAATATTAGATAATATTATTATATTGAGATACATCGTCCAAGACATAGTAGCTATTTTACTTAGTTGCTATTCAGCCACTACTTGAAATAGTTCCACGCAAAATAGTTTTATTAAAAAAAATGAAGTATTTCTTCTTGTTTATGGTCGTTTTTGTTACCATTGGAGTCTGCGTAGGACAAGGTACAATTTTTTTATTATTCTTGTCATGTCACTTGTTTCTTTCGAAACGGTGTGGTGAAAGGATTTTGAGCGCGTCTTAAAGAGGCTCCTTTCGAGCACTAAGGTCGGTCTGAAATTAGACGGCAGGGTAAATAGAAACCTGAACAAATATCTACCGTGCCTGTGAATAACAGCATTGATTGGAGCTTCAATACCTACATCTACATCTACACTAATATTATAAAGAGGAAAGATTTGTATATTTGTTGTTTTGTTGTTTTGTATGTAACGAATAGGCTCAAACTCAAAAACTACTGGTCCGATTTCAAAAATTCTTTCACCATTAGAATGCTACATTATCCCTGAGTAACATAGGCTATATTATATTTTCAAAAAAATCAGGGATCCTTACTAAAACTCTAATAATGTAACCCAAGGTGGAAAAAGAAAACCTAACATCGCGTGCGCTGCGAAAACTATTGATGATAGAACAAAATAATGTACTACGATTTTGTAGAACACGTCACAATCTACAAAAAATGTCGCGACAGCATATGTCTAACTATTATAGTTATGTCACAATAAGTGTTCTTTTATTATAAAAATTTAATTGAAATGCCGCCGATAGAAAAGGGTCTTTATTTGTACCTTGGTATTAATCCTTATCCAAATAAATCTTTTCATATTCAAGACTGGTTCAATACCTATACATTACTTCTTGAATTTTTCAAATCGGACATTCCATTCAAAAGATTTTAAAAATATAAGGTCACGGGGCGCGTTCTCACCCAGCGCGGGCCCGGGCAAGGCGCGAGTTAGAAGTGACTCGAACCCACCACGGTCTAAGTTTATCCTAAAACGTTGAAAAAATTTATGTCCACCCATACGAAGCTGGGACAGGCCGCTAGTTATATTATATTATATATTATACATATATATAAGTAACAAGGATCACACAAAAGAATGGTAGGAACCAAGCCGTAAGTTTGTTGACGTTTCAAAGTGATCCTTGTGATTTTATTGAACCTTTTGACTTTTTTTACTTTTTTGACGCATAATGAGCACAATTCATTTATATTTTCAGATCGAAATCCAAGATGTAGTATGCCCATCGATGGTGGAATTTGCTATGGAAATGTGCCCAGGTAAGGTGAAATGGTGAAGGAAAACACTATTTTGTCACTATTACACACGCATACGCATCAGGCTACACACTGCTAACTTTTATGCTTTAGTAGAAGTAGGTAAGCTAGTAGAAGAAGTCTCTTGTCGAGTCACTAGTTTCTTTCGAAACAGTGTGGTGAAAGGATTTTAAGTGCGCCTCAATAGGCTCCTTTCGAGCACTTGACACATGTTATAGAACTTTTTAGGTTCTACGACATGCCGGTTTCCTTACAATACATTTTTGAACAGAAAAACTTATTGGTGCACGACCGGTTTCGAACCCACGACCTTAGGATCGGAAGTCGGGGCCGCTACCACTATACCAACAGTGCTCACCAACAGTCACTTGCTCTCTCTATCTAATTCTGAAATCTCTAAAATAACTGAAATGGCGAGTGACTTGACATCCAATTAGTTTTGATCGAGCTTTCAGAAACCGGCTGTTATTATTATTAAATATCTTTGTTTTTTTTCAGTTTCGGCTACTCTATAGACAGCAAAAAATGTGTTGACTTCGTGTATGGAGGTTGCATGGGCAATGATAACAGGTTCGGCTCCCTTGAAGCGTGCCAAGCTGTATGTTGATTGTGCCGTGCTAACAGATGGCGCCACTGGTAATTTAGTAGCGATAACTTTGTAATAAATCGATCAAGGCATTTTTGTTGATAAATTAAAATACATTTTATTGTGAATGTTTGTTTTATTACAAACACTGGCAGCACTTTACACAGATATTGGCGACATCTCAAAACGTCAATGTCAATTTTTACAGTGACATTCACCAATATTCCTTCAACATAATGACGGTAGGACGTTTTCAAGCGGAATGTTTACTGAATTGTGCAAAACTCATGATGCTGCTTTGCTGAGCTTTCGTATGAACTTTTTATTAGTTGTTTTGATAGTCAACGTAAAAATTAATGAGTAATTGCTAGAACGTGCTGTGAAAAACCAAGAAAAATGTAAGTATTCTTGATTTTAATACTCCTGGCTGTGTTTCCAGTACTTTTTGTGTGATAAAAACAGCTATGAATCGGTGCTGGTGCTTGTAACCGATCGCATCCATCACAATGTTTCTAGCTTTTCTAACCTAAAACTGAGACTTATTACTGGTATGCAGCCTAAAATAGATGGTATAATAACTCAGGTATTCTATAAAATAGAGATGATAATAATAAATGTGCTGTAAATATATTATTTTTAACGAAAATATGAAGTGGTCTATGAGCAGCCCAGATGGGGTTGTCGCACAGTTTGGGTTTGACGTTTCAAATGAACAACAAACCAAGGTGCTGGTTAGTGTGGATGGATTGAGAATATCATCATCATCATCATTTTAACTCGAAATCATACACATTTTTCTTGTTGGGGAACAAATTTTTTAAACTGGTTTTTTTATTAGTTTTTTTATTTGTATAGAGTTAACAGCTCATTTTCTTGGAACATTATCACACTTCACACTAATATTATTAATGCGAAAGGTTGGATGTATTTTCTCTCTTCACGCCAAAATTACTGAACAAATCGGGTAAAATTTTTTTTTAACTTAAAACTTTTAAACTTTTTTTTCAGTTTCAAACTTAACTGATAAATCGAGGTAAAAGAATCAAGTAGGTACGTTGTTTGTAAGTCTTCCATAATTGAATCCATACTTAGTTAGCCTTCTTGGTGATGAAACAGTGATTTTTTGCAATTTTAATTCTTATGCTACAAAAGATTTTTGTATGAAATGAAGATATTTTATGTTACTAATTTGAAGAATACTTATTAAACTTCTCACAATATGTGAAGATTTAAAAAATAAATAAATATTTGTTTGAAAAATCACTGATCTAAGAAAGTGGTTATTTGACTGGCTGGAATGGACTCATTTTTGTTTAATTATTTTAAGAAAAGTATTGAACTAAGACCTGTAAGTTTTTAAATACACATATTTAATATGTTCAATTTATTGTTTATTCATTTGTCAGGTCTCCACAGTGAAAGATCAACCTAAAATAATTGGTAATAAGATACCCACTTGAGGCTTGTCAGTGAGTGTGCTCAATCAGGGTTGAGAGTTTAGAAGTGTAATTTTGTAAATAAAATGTATGATGATGCTGTTGTTTTATTATTTTATTATTATTATGGGTCTGTTAGCTTATAATAAAACCTAGTTTATATGGGAGACCTCTCCCAGTTATATGTTGGAGTAATATCCAAAAGTAAGTCCATAAATTAGGTGGTTCAAGTTACAATTGCAATACTATACTTTATTTTCTCTTGTATGTACCATTTAAAGTACATGAAATGGCAATAAAATTATTTCTTAATCAGTGTGTACCTAAATTAGGTAGTTAAACTGCTTAAAAACAATAGAAAACGCAGTTTTAATAGAATGCTGAACTCGCAAAGCCCTAACTGTGAGGGGAGGCCATAACGGGCCTCACAGTCAACGCCATTTTGCAAAAATCCGCCTCACAGTTGAGTGGATAGGGCAGCTGAAACAAGATGGTAAAGTTTAATACCTAAATGTGTAGGTACCTATAACATTATAGAGGTATAAATGACTGAACTTATTTATAAAAAATCGTAATCAACCAAAGTTCAAATTGCGCATTGCATTCAGCAAAAAATAATTTGGGCCGAACAAGTTTTCCAACTAAAAAGTTTGTACTAGTTTTCGTACTTATGCAAACTTTATAAAAATAAATATTGGTAGACTTAAAAAATAAATATTGGTCGACTTTCCACACAGCACTAGCCCCAAACCAAGCCAGAGCTTGTAATAAGTTGGTAATGTTATTATCCGAAACATTAATGTTTGCAATTTCTCTTATCTATCTTTAGTAATTTTATATCAAATATTGACATGTATGTGCGTAATTTTTTTTTAAACTAGCTGATGGAACAAGCCGATCATAACAAAGCATTGCCTCGTAAGTCACGCACGATAGGAACGTGCCCTACGTTGCACTGCCCTGCGTCCATCAACTTGAGGTATACAAATGTAAGCCTCATGTGCCTGTATTACACCGGCAACCACACTCTTCAAACCGAAGCACAGCGTTGCTGCTTGGCGGCAGAAAAGGCGTGGTGGTAGGACTTCCCCGGACGAGCCCTTCACTAAGAGCTGTACTACTCTTCAAATAGGTATATTATAACTCTATTAGGTAGGGGTACCTACTGAAAATATTACATACCTGAAGCAATGTATAAGATCAACATAATCCATAAAAGGCACAACAAAATCTCCATTTTATTTATCAATTACTTAATTCAATGTTTATGTAATTATAATAAAATGCCAAATCGCCCAAGTTGAAACTAAGATCTTCGTTCGCTTCGCTCACTCGATCAATAAGCGTGCATTTCGTACGCTTAATAAAAATAAATTATAAAACTGGATGTTACACATTTCCTATTACCTGGTTAGTTTCTGCGTGTCGATTCTCTAAACAAAAAAATCACGGATTCACCTAGTAGATCCACGCTCACATCGATCATGAGCTTCGCCACTCACGTTGGCACTTTCACTCGCCGAAGCACTCACGCGGGTGGCAGTAGTGTTGGGTATTAGGTAATGGTAATAGGGCAATGTGTACGCTTCTTTAATAAAGTCTCAAGCGAGATTCATCAGTTGTCGATTAGCAAATTCAAAAACATAATAAAAAGAAAACTTTTTAGAAAGCATAAAAAAATCTGATTATATAGATGACTAGCGGCCTGTCCCAGCTTCGCATGGGTGGTCATAAATTTTTTGAACATTTTAGGATAACCTTAGACCGTGGGTTCGAGCCTCGCGTCTACTTATTTCATACATTTGCACGCGCTTCTCCTTGAGCGAGTGAAATCGCACCCCGCGCGTGACCCGTGGACCCGTTAACATTTTTAATTTCGTCATATCTTTTGAATGGAATGCCCGATTTGGAAAATTTAAGAAGGTATTGAAACCGTCTTAATTATGAAATGATTTATTTGGATAAGGATTAATACCAAGGTACAAATAAAGACCCTTTTCTAGCGGAGGCATTTCAATTATTTTTTTATAATAAACTAGCGGCCTGTCCCAGCTTCGCATGGGTGGACATAAATTTTTTCAACGTTTTTGGATAAACTTAGACCGTGGTAGGTTCGAGTCACTTCTTTCTCGCGCCTTGCCCGGGCCCGCGCTGGGTGAGAACACGCCCCGTGACCTTATATTTTTAAAATCTTTTGAATGGAATGCCCGATTTGAAAAATTCAAGAAGTAATGTATAGGTATTGAACCAGTCTTGAATATGATAAGATTTATTTGGATAAGGATTAATACCAAGTTACAAATAAAGACCCTTTTCTAGCGGCGGCATTTCAATTAAATTTTTATAATAAAAAAACACTTATTGTGACATAACTATAATAGTTAGACATATGCTGTCGCGACATTTTTTGTAGATAATGACGTGTTCTACAAAATCGTAGTACATTATTTTGTTCTACCATCAATAGTTTTCGCAGCGCACGCGATGTAAGGTTTTCTTTTTCCACCTTGGGTTACATTATTAGAGTTTTAGTAAGGATCCCTGATTTTTTTGAAAATATAATATAGCCTATGTTATTCAGGGATAATGTAGCATTCTAATGGTGAAAGAATTTTTGAAATCGGACCAGTAGTTTTTGAGCCTATTCGTTACATACAAAACAACAAAAATACAAATCTTTCCTCTTTATAATATTAGTGTAGAAGAACACTTATTGTGACATAACTATAATAGTTAGACATATGCTGTTGCGACATTTTTTGTAGATGATGACGTGTTCTACAAAATCGTAGTACATTATTTTGTTCTATCTTCAATAGTTTTCGCAGCGCACGCGATGTAAGGTTTTTGTTTTCCACCTTGGGTTACATTATTGAAGTTTTAGTAAGGATCCCTGATTTTTTTTGAAAATATATTATAGCCTATGTTACTCAGGGAGAATGTAGCATTCTAATGGTGAAAGAATTTTTGAAATCGGACCAGTAGTTTTTGAGCCTATTCGTTACATACAAAAATACAAAAATACAAATGTTTCCTCTTTATAATATTAGTGTAGACAAAAAAGCTTGGGACTGATCTATGCCCCAACTCATTACAAACACTAAAGAATTAAGTAGGAGGTAGGTACCATAATGAAATTGTAAAAAGGATCATACAAAAAAACGCTAGGAACTAAGCCATAAGTTTCTTGCTTATACATATAACATATTTACATTTATAATAATGGATGACACCATTATTGACTTGACAGCCTTCACAGCTCAGTTGGTAGTAGCTCTGCCTTCTGTGCGGTAGGCCGTGGGTTCGATCCCCACCGAGAACAAACATTTGTGTGATGAACATTGATGTTTGTTCTCTGTCTGGGTGTTATAAGTAAGTGGTTGTTATAGTATAAGTATGTATTTACAAAAAAAAAGTATATAAGTAGTATTTCAGCTATCTGGTTCCCATACTACAAGCTTTGGCTTAGTTTGGGGCTAGATAGTGCTGTGTGGAAAGTCCACCAATGTTTATTTATATTTATTTATATATTTATATTATTATAAATGTAAATATGTTAAATAGGTTGACAGAATTAAGGTTAGTTAGAAATTAAGTTTTTATATGATACCTATGTTTTTTTTTATGTTTTATTATAGGGCAGTGTGGTCGCTCAGCCACAAAGCCATTAAAATAAATAATAAAAAATAAACTATTGACAACTTTTTTTCCGGCGTAACCGGGTATTTTTTTCTTACGATACATCATATCGCGTCTACAGACAAAATCCGTTTAAAAAACTAAATCTGAATTACGGAATACGAAATCTGAAAAGCTGTCAAACCTGTACTCTGTCCTATCCCCTCTGAAAAACTGTAAAACAAGTGGTCTTGCCTTGCCGGTCAAGCCAAGATGTTATACCTAATAGGTTGGCAGAATTAGGGTTAATTAGGTACTTAGATTAGGTTTTGATACGAGATGTATAATTTTTTTATGTTATATTATAAGGCAGTGTGGTCGCCCAACAAGAATGCTATTAAAATGTGTTAAAAATAAAGTGGTCAAACAAAAATCGGAATAGACCAGTCATGCCAAATTGAAAACTCACTCAAGAGTCTGCGGTCACTTGGGTGAATGCTGTTTACGGAATAGCACTACTTGATACTATGATTCACTTTTGTGACGTTATAATTATTGTTGTGGTAAAAATATCGGGATGAATCCCGATGACGCAACAGAACCTACACCAAGTCCGAGTTTTGTTTTTCGTATTTCGTTTTAACTCAGACTTAAGGTACAGTATCTCATGGAAATTAATAGGCTCAAAAGTGATCCAATTAAAAATAGCTATGTCGCGTTAAACTCTCGCTGCAGGCTCGGTCAGCGTTCAACCTATAGCCGCGTTAAACTCCCGCTGCAAACTCGGTCATATCATCTTAGCACGCTTTAGGGCTGGTTTCACCATGCTCTGTTAGATTAACAAAGGTTTAAACGGCCGTTAAAAATGACAAAATGTACGCGTTTGATATCTAAGGTTAGATTTAACGGCCTGTTAATCCTTGATTAGTAACTAACAGAGCATGGTGAAACTGGGCCTTAGGCGAAGACAAGAGCTAATGTGACTCTCGCGTAATCGTAATTCGCGTAAGAGTAATTTTATATCTTTCAACATGTCGAAACGTGCGAGCGAGAAGTTGTTTGATAGATGTCAGCCCCTTAAACAAAAGGATCGTCCGTTCGCCTAAGTGCGATAGAGAGAGAGAGAGAGAGAACAATATTGCTGTCTCGTTCCGACAACTTATGACTGTAGCTACCTACTCTGTAGCGAGAGTTTAACGCGACTATACCTAGCTACTTTTGCGCCTATCCAGTAACTATGGACACAACCAACCGATTTTTTTCTTCTAAAGACTAAAAAACTACTTATTAGAGTTTTTATTAAATTGCATCATTTTGAAACGTCTTCAAGCTAGGTGAATCAAGTGCCATTTCCACGCAACCAAGTCTAGAACTACAATTATAGGTAGGTAAACAGCAATGGCGGATTTACATATTTGCCGCCAGTAGGCTATAATCATGCCACTTACCACCCCCTTCTGACTCCACAATTCGATATCCTATAGTTTACAGTCATATTTATAACATTTTTCATTGTCAATGAAATTGCAACAAGTATATAAACAAAAATAATAAAACTAAAAAAAAATTTTCCGCCCTAGGCTCCAGCCTACTTAGAGCCGGTTTCACCATGCTCTGTTAGATTAACAAAGGATTAAAGGGCCGTTAAATATGTCAAAATGTACGCGTTTGAAAGCTAAGGTTAGATTTAACGGCCTGTTAATCCTTGATTAATAACTAACAGAGCATGGTGAAACTGGGCCTTAGCCTGCTGGAAAATCCACCACTGGTAAACAGGTAATCCTCTAATCTAAATGTCTTCATAACATAACACAATACAAAATGCGTTAACTTTTAACAAATACTTTGCCTTACATAAAAGAGGGTTTCTCCGAGTAGTTTATTTAAGTTTTCCTCATAATTCAATATAAAATATACCATTCAGTTTTATGACAATAATGTGTTACAAGTCGTTCCTGAGTTACCTATACCTACTAGTCTCTTATCTGTGGTTACACCTTCCTAGAATAGCTAGTGGTTCGCCCCGAACTGAGATCTCGTGATGCGATCCGAAAGCTCCGTAAAATAAAGTAGGTAGTAGTCAGAGGCAAGTCCAAACATTATATTTGGTCTTATTTCTGACTACCGCCTGCGAACTTGGTATGGTAACCAAGTTTCAACTCTATTGCCCTATTTATTGAAGAGTTCCGTTGAACAGAACTTGGCTCCATTATCAGGTCGCCGTCACCATGAACATATACCTACATAAACCTAGGTAGTATTAAGTTAGGTACATAGTAAATAAAATAAATAAATAAATCCTTTACCACACTGTTCCGAAAGAAACTAATGACAATAATACATACAGCAAGGTAAGTACTTAAAAGTATATTATAGGTACCTACCAAGAGGGAACCGTCTAGTGAGATTGCGTTAACGGGAGGAGGTAAGTTGAGGCAATTCTTTTGGAATCCTCTGTCCGATCCACCTTACCTACTTCCTTCCAAAACTTACCTCCACCTTTATCAAAAACTGCCTATCAACTATCAACCTATCGTACTAAGTAGTTACTTCTTAGACAAAGTATCATACATTATTTACATATTTATAAGATGCCAAACAATGATAAATACAATCTTGCACTTTATTGTTTCCCCTCCCATATCATTGAGGTGTTGTGTTACATCTGTGGCGTCAACATACACAAACAGTCATTGTCATTTGTCGAAATTGACATTGACAAAACTGAAGTCATTCGTCTCGTCGTCCGTCATGTACTCATCATCATCATGTCATTCCATTCATCTGTCATCCGTCGGTGGTGTCCCGTGCCGTGTGCTTCCCAAGTTTCAAGTTTTTTACAAAATAAAACCCAAAAGCTTTTTCTTTATTATTCTATTACTTCTCTAAACCAACTGAAAAGGTGAGTTATATTTTATTCAATTTCAATCTTCATTTCCTACTTTTCCTAACACCGTTAGGTTATTATTAGGTGTTACTCTAGCGAAACGTAGTAAATTTCACTGCAAACGCCCATCCAATGTAACTTAAATTGTTACTTTATACAAATGATATAGCTAAGCATCTCGTTTACGTGTCTCTTTAGATCAAAACTCTTTCCATCCATGTTTTACAAAAATAAAAGTTTATTAGCTTTCAAAATAGCGGTTTATTATCTGCCACCGCCACACACCGGCCGCATTTTTTGCTTAAAGTTTTGTGTGTAGTAGCGATGTGTCAACTCGGTTTACCAAATAGGTTCAAATCGGTTTGACGATTGAACGAGTCAAACCTATTCAGGAGTTTATCTAAATCGGTTTAAAAATATTTCATTATTCATTATACGTATTATTCATTTGAACAAAAAACTGTTTTTTTCTTTCACTTTTATGACTCGACGACATATTCATGAAAAACAGTAAGTAAGTATGTTTAAGTACGTATCTACATATGTTTTTCTTCATTTTTAACGAGAATAAAACAAGTACCAAACCATTTGATATTAATTACATCTGTCAATACTATTTTGGTGCCATTTGTTTTGTAAACTTTTATTCGATTTGGATGCAAATCGGTTTGAATCGGTTTCAAACCGATTTGCTTATTTTTTCAAACCGATTTAACCGAGTTGTGTTTATAACCGAGTTGCCCATCGCTAGTGTGTAGTAAGTAGGTATAGGTACCCATCAGTAAACATTCCATTCAATTCTTGTATAAGTTGCCTTTTGCAGAGAGGCCGGGAAATAAGTCAATTTGACGTTATTGGTTAGACCTTAGCATGACCGGTGATGAAAAATAATGCTGGGTGTAGAATGTAGTACCAATTCTGAATCCAAGCAAAATAAAATGAAAATGAACAAACACAAAAATATACATTCTTATTGTGTTGGAAGACAAACCTTAAATGTTGCTAAATTGTATGTTTATTATAGCCTAGGTCATATTGATTAGATACCTTGGAAAGTAAAAGTCAAAAGATATTTATCGAACACAAAAAGATACATTATTTATATGTTGAAAGACGAACCTTAAATCTTGCTAAATCATATGACTAATAAAACCATATTGATTACCTTGAAAAGTCAAAGTCAAGAGGTTTATTCAATTGAATCATAAAGGTCACATTGGAACATCAAAGCTTGGATCTACACTTTGATTTTATCCCAGAGTATGTCCATGCCCTCATAGAATGCAAGAAGCCTAGTACTGAAAGTGGATAGGTAACATGCCAATTAATATTACACATTATTATGGTTTACATAACTTAGCAACATCTCCTGAATATATACACCAATACATAAAGGAAGCTTATGTACAGTAAACAGGTTTGTGATGGTCATTTTATACTGTGTTTACATTTAGGCATTCACACTGCCGTTCCCCCGGATGGAAATGTTGCCATCCCATTCTCGCATTGCCCAAGTCCATGCGCATTACGCATGTCTCTGCACATTTCCACGGACATGAACTGAGTGTAATCGGGGTATAAGGACTACTTATCAGCTCATTAGCATAAATTTTGCTAGAGAATCCATACTTAGAAGTGGATTACATAACCTTTAATGTCTCTGATTTGGCAGTAAGTAAATGGTGATCACACGGAATGTAGCTTACATTCTGCATGGTCACCATTTGTGGGTGAGCGACTACAGTATTTATAGATTTAAAGCATCATCAAGAAGTCCTAAAGAAGTCCACTGACGGACATAGGCCTCCTCTACACATTTCCAGGAAGAATGATTCTGAGCCCTCTTCATCCGATGACTTCCTGTGATCCTAACAATATTGTCAGTCCATCGAGTAAGAGTTTCTTTTCTCGCTTCGTTTTCCTTTCGATTTAAAGCATAAATAAGTAAAAAAAAAGGGGAAAAAGCTCTCAAACCCTAATTTTAAGATGTTGGTTCTAGATTTAGCCATAGTTAAGGTATGATAGAAGCCCTGGGGCGGCATATAACTCGGTCACCAAAGATGGCCACTAACTCATACCATTACTTAATGTATTCCAGATGTCTGGCCGTGATGGAGGTAAGAAGAAGCCGCTGAAGGCCCCGAAGAAGGAATCCAAAGAGCTGGACGAGGATGACCTGGCTCTAAAGCAGAAGTTGAAGGAGCAGCAGAAGGCACTCCAGGTCAGTATGATTAAGATAGAGAATATAAAGCACCGGTGAGCACTGGTGGTCTAGTGGTAGAGGCCCCGCCTTCTGATCCTAAGGTCGTGGGTTCAAACCAGTCGCGCACCAATGAGTTTTTCTGTTCAAAAATTTATGTGCACAATGCCAGTACCCTCAAACGGTGAAGGAAAACATCGTGAGGAAACCGGCATGTCGTAGAACATAAAAAGTTCTATAACATATGTCAAGTGCTCGAAAGGGGCCTCGTGACGCGCACTTAAAATCCTTTCACAACACTGTTTCGAAAGAAACTAGTGACAAGAAGTACAAGCAAGCATGAAATGACCACCAATATGTATAGACTGTTCTTGAGAAAGCTGTTAAGTATGTTTTCAGACTAGGGGTTTTGCACATACATTTTTGAACAGAAAATTCATTGGTACACGACTGGTCTCGAACCCACGACCTTAGGATCGGAAGGCGGGGCCGCTACCACTAGACCACCAGTGCTCTCAAGCTTGTACCTACAGAACATGCAAGGAAGAATTGAAATGCAGTTTGAAAATACATAAAATACATGCATTCTGTGCATCTTAGTCACTTGGTTTCAGAAGACAACTTGTTCGCTATACTTACTGGCATACTATATTCTAATCAGCCAGATTACAAGTAGATTTCTTGATTTAAATATTAAAAAAAAAAACTTTTTTTCAGGATGCAAAAGCTAAGGCGACACAAAAAGGGCCGCTAACGCAAGGAGGAATAAAGAAATCCGGCAAGAAGTGACAGTTTTCGTCTTCCTTTCTATCTAATTTAATTTAATGTAGGCTACAAATTATTATGTAAGACATAAAAGGATCTTGTAACCGTTTTTTTTTATATTTGGCTGAAAAACCTATCTTTAAAGGTTAAAAATGTCCAGTACAGCAGTAACACTAACGCAAATATTAATGGGGCATTGCTTTTTGTCTAGGCTTATCATATAAACAACTTTTTCGTACATAAATGGTTTTAAATATTTTTGGTATATTTTATTTTCGTTGGTGGAATACAATTTATTTTGTTTGCCTTTTTTTGTAGAAAAAACGTAAACGTCAATTTACCCGCCGTTTTTGCTAACGAAACGACAGAGAATTTCAATTCTTATTATGTAGCGAGAAAAGTTTCATTATTTAGTTGTGTTGTTTTTAGGATTCAATTATATTAGCTAGGTATCTGAATTGCCTCGAAAAGGTATGAAGTTATGGACAAGTTGTCGCGTTTGAGGCAATTCAAGTGAAACTGGATGTAAGTAAGAAGATTGCAATAATAATAGACAAGATTAGAGAAGTAGAGGTAAGTGTATATATTCTTCAGTACACCGCAATAACATTATGTAGGTACTACGGTGTTAATATTCTAGTCTCCTAGACACTGTCTAAGGACGTAAGTTTGTAGTAGGTATTTCTACCGCGAAGCAGCGATGCTGTGTTGTTTGACTTACTAGTAGGCTGAGTAGGCTGGAGCCTAGGGCGGCAGATTTTAGGGGGCGGAATATTTACCCTTTTTTTCTGATGTAATGTACCTAATTATCTATATCTTGTTTTTGGGTATATTTTTAAGCTAAGGAAAGCTCAATCGTGTACCTTCTTAAAAGATTGAGCTTCTGGAAAAGGAACTGAACGTTCCCCTGTTGTGAAACACAATCATACTAATAACGGGAAAAAGATTATGTAATAATGAGTCATAAAGTTGCACTTTCATTGACATTTTTTTTAATATAAATATAATGATTGTAAACTAGTGTATTGTATTAATAAGTCAGTAGGGGCGGCATGAATAGACTACTGGCGCGAAGTATGTAAATCTGCCACTGACATGAGGCTTAACATTTGTGTAAATCGATTGATGGATGCAGGGCAGTGCGTCATAAGGTAGGTACGTTCCTATCGTGCGTGACTTGCGAGGCAATGCTTTGTTATCGCCATCATCATCATCAAGCTATGTTAGTCCACTGCTGGACGTAGGTCTCTCCCAAGAGGCGCCACTGGACCCAGTCTTCGGCTCTTCTCATCCAGGTACCACCCTACCTATCAGTCGATCAGTAGTAGAGCTCTTTGTGAAGGGCTCGTCCGGGGAAGTACTACCACTACGCCATTTTCCGCCGCCAAGTAGCTTTGCTGTTTCGGTTTGAAGAGTGAACCTAGTTGCTGGTTAAATGACAGGCACATGAGGCTTAACATCTGTATGCCTCAAGTTGATGGACGCAGGGCAGTGCATCGTAGGGCACGTTCCTATCGTGCGTGACTTAAGAGGCAATGCTTTGTTATAGGTGATGGTTACCACTTAACATCAGGTGGGGCATCTGCTTGTTCCATCAGCTAGTTGTATAAAATAAAGTCATTTGTCTAAGGAAGACAATATTAAATATTCTTCCTTAGACTAATGAATTTTTAGGCCTGGTAATATTACCAGGCCTAAAAATCAGAGTCACATCAATAGGTATAAGTAATGAATGCCTAGCTTGTAATTTAGATATTCATAATTCCCTGTCATTTCAGTTTAATAATGAATGCTATAAAAAGGTTCTTGAAAAACTTTCGAAAACATGGAAAAATTTATCGAGTCTCAGACAATCGAGTAAAGTGTGCCTCGAGTCCAGAAAACTATTCAGATGAAGGAGATAAAGGTTCGGTTCAAACTGATGAAAATAACAAAATAAATAATGAAGAAACAAGTGATGTCCTCGGACATGAAGACAAAGACATAGAAAATGCAATAGAAATTGACGAGGATTTAAAAAATCCTCATTCACAAAAATTGACGGTAAATATAGTTGAAAATTCAGCTGCTGACGACGCGCGCACTAAAGAATTCGATGAAATTCTAGAAGATATCAGTAAAGACATTACAGAAGCTGCCTCACTCGATGAGATTGAAGAATTTATAAACAATATCAACGAGGAAGTACCAAAAAAATCTTTGTTTGAAATCCCTAGGTTTGACTTACTAGATTTAATACCGAGTTTTGGCTCAGTCGATGAAAGCCTTGGAGATACAGAACCCATCTTATTAGACGAGGTTGATTTGACTCTAGCAGATCCAATGGACTTAGATGAAATAAATGAACTAAAAGAATTTGATACAGACGAAACTATAAATTCAAATATAACTGAACATATGGAATATTTAATAGAAATCGATACAGGTGTGGAAGAATCTGAAATTATATCAATAAGCTCTGAAGACAGTGACGAACTCAAAGACACGAATGTTGAAAATGACGAACCCAAAAAAAAGGAAAGGAAATCTGCGGGTGCAAATTACGAACCGAAAAGCGTGATCGTTGTCAATGACGAACCAATGAACGTGGATGATGATGAATTAATAAATCCAAAAGGCAAGAACGCCGAACTCGAAAACGCTATCAATGAAAACGTGGTATTAAAAGATGAGTACAGAAACTTGAGTGAAAATGATGAATCTGTGAAGTTTGAAGATTCCCCATCAATAGATTCTGATGATTGCCATTCGTCAGACTTTGAATTTATAACCGAAGAAGAAGCTAAGATGGACGGGCTTATTATAAATGTAAACCCTAGTACACTTAAACAAAAAGTTAACAAGCCAAAGAGAGTAATAACTATAGAAATAGCTATAGATCAGTTTTCTGGACAAAATAACTCTAATCCAAAACGAATTGGTCCAGGACCTTCCAATGTACATGCTAATCCATATTTTAAAACTATTCGTACTGAACAACATAATTTAAGAAATAACCTAGACACAAGACAAGATAATAACGAGTTTATAAAAACTAATTCTAATACGCAAGCGAATTGTTCAGGTCAAAACGGTAGATCCACACTAAGAAATGTGCGAAGAATTCGTCCCCATATAGATCTTCATCATTCTAATATGGAGACAACAGATTCTGTGGCAAATGGACAAAATTTCGAACATACAATAATGAAATGTACCCAAATAAATAATCAGCTAGAGATTACTTATTCGGGGCCTAATAATATACGTGATATAAATAATTTGGAACATATGCAAGTCGATTGTTCGGAGATAAAAACTGGTAAGTATTTTGCCTGGTATTTTTACTGGTAATAAAAGTTTTACTGGCAGTATGTTAAACTTTGACATTTTGTAATTTAACATTCGACTTATTCACACTTTGACCCATGGAGGTACTTTGACCTAAATATTGACTAATTTTAATTCTTCTTCTTCTCTCCGTTTATGGCTCCTGTCTGTCATTCGACAGACAATCTTGCCAGTGTCAAGTGATTTTTATTGAATAAATACTTTTTTGTCAGTCAGTCAAGTCGGCCGTCATTTGTTTTAAAGAAAATGGTGGCGGTTTTCTTCAAAACATTGGAAACATTTTCGGTCAAATCAGGATATCACAATACACTTTCATTCCAAATGTTTACACTTTGTGCTAAAACCTCAAGTAATGTTGGTTAAAATACCACCGAAATTACACAACACAGCTCAAAATAACACTAGAAAAACAAATAAAATGAAAAAGCTATGTTGCTTCCCAAAATGTCAGAAAATGAATCCTAATTTTAATTAATAATTCCTTAATATATTAACTTTGACATACATTCAATTTCGCAATACCTTCATTTTTTTTGCGTGCTTTGTTTATTAGATAATACCTACATAGAGTTTTGTACTGTAACTATACCTGTCTACCAAGTATACGAATAATAATTTAAACCCTCGGCCTGCCTCCATGTTGCCATACCCTATACAGGGTCCATTGATACTTACTAACACCCAACAACTATGTATGTACCTAAACTAAACCATGTGTAGGTACCTACCTAAGCAATAAATGTACATATTGAGTATTTCTGTTTTATAATATCTGTCTGTGAGCACTGATGTGAGCATTGCTGTGTGAAGCATTTGAAGGGTATGGGGGTCGGTGCATTACAGACACATGAGACCTAACACCACGACTCACAGTGAAGGCGCTAGTACAATGCCACATAGGGCACGTCATTGGAATTTTAAGGTCATCATCATAATCAGCCTCAGGGAGTGCTGAATATAGGCCTCCCCTATACATTTCCAGGAAATACGATTCTAAACCCTCTCCATACACTGACTTCGCGCGATCTTTACAATGTCGTCGTTCCATTCGGCAACCTTTATTCGTGTGAGGGGATGCAATTATTAACTGCTATAGGCAGAAATAACCGCTCAGCATCGGATGAGCCAGCTTGTGAATTTATCGCTTTTTCTCATTAAAAAACCAATCGGAAATTCTACTTTCAGATAACATACACAAAGATAGCTTAGCGAATCAGTTACCAATATACGGTTCAGGATTGAATAATTTAGGTTATGGGCCCAGTGATTCTCAAAGAAACAATCCTCATGGACCTATAAATTCACTGCTACAACCTACAATTCAAGATTTCGGTCCCGATTTTCAAGAAAATACATTTGGTAATGAGCCCAGTCCCGTAGGAAATAGTCCTGGGTTCCAGCAGTTACAAGAACCTAGTAGCTTGCAAAGAAACTGCCCTAAAATACCTGATCTTAGATACGAAAGTTGGCGTGCACTTCGAAACAGAAACCGGTAAGTACTTGGCAAAAAGTCTCTTTTTTTTATACAACTAGCTGATGGAACAAGCAGATGGCCCACTTGATGTTAAGTGGTAACCATCACCCATAACAAAACATTGCCTCGTAAGTCACGCGCGATAGGAACGTGCCGTACGATGCACTACCCTGCGTCCATCAACTTGAGGCATACAGATGTTAAGCCTTATGTGCCTGTAATTACACCGGCAACCACACTCTTCAAACCGAAACACAGCGTTGCTGCTTGGCGGCAGAAAAATGCGTGGTGGTAGTACTTCCCCGGACGAGCCACACTCTTCTCTACTCTACTCTACTCTACTCTCAAAGACATGGCAGCGATCTTCTCTTATAACTGGCTCACTTAACACATTCTCTTTCTAAACCTTTTACTTACTTACTAAACGTTAATTTATCTAGTAACCTACAATGAATAGTATAGAAAGTATTTACTAAAGAAACAGTTGAGCTATCCGACGATCGTGGCAATCGATCTAAACATAGCTCAACTGATCCATCAATGCCACTACTTATTTCAGGAACCAATTCGTCCTAGACCATAGTTACAGAAATAACCACAGAATTCTAGACAACGAAGAATACTTCAAACTTTTTGACCCAAATTTCGGGCCACTACCTAACCAGAGCATGAGACAAATGGAGAACAAGTCTACTATGTCGATGAGTATGATGCTAGTGGAATACGAGGGAGTGGGATTTGATATGCAGATGATGAGGGAATGGAGTGATAGTGAGGAAAACGAAGGTATACTACTCCATTCTTTCCTCTACCTCCATTTTTCGGGTTACACTATTACTCCGCTGTCCGTCTGTTTGTCTGTCCATCTGTCTCATGAAACGTGATAGACAGTTGACATTTTCACAGATGAATACTAAAAAACAGAATAAAAAAAATATTTAAGGGGGCTCGCATACAACCAACGTGATTTTTTTGCCGTTTTTATAGACAAGGGTACGGAACTCTTCGTGCGGGAGTCCGACTCGCACTTGGCCGGTTTTATTTTTACATATTGTGCATTACAAATATGAACATTATTTATTTATTGATTGGGAAAAGGCCGTATATTTTTTGTCTACCTCTCTTTGTCAATCAGTTTTTGTTTAACGATTCTCAATTTTTTTAATTTTGCCATTAAGTTGGTACGATTTACTCAGGATCCTTTACCGCCCCTGTCGCTCTTTTAACTCCATAAGGGGGCGTTATCGCCCACTTTGAGAAAGACTGCTGCTAAATGAATGTGTAATGAGTTAACGCCATTACTCACAACGCCATCTAAGTTCCAGGAAAGAGTTTTTTAAGATCCAAGTTTGAAGCATCCGATCAAATTTTAATAATCTGCTCAAATTTTCTTAAGATTTTCAAAATGATTTATTATTTTCAGTAAAAGAAGAAGCAGAAGAAAACGCTCGAAAAATACTCGATATGTATCCCGGAGAAAACAGAAAGAGACAACGTAGATTTTAGATATGAAATTTGTATTTTACTATGTATTAGAATTACAAATAAATGTGATAAACTCCATACTTCATTGATTTTGCTACTGAAGTTAACAGAATAAACTATTGAGTAGTAGACAAGGTTTCTTATGCAGTTATGTGGCTGACACCCGTCAAAGTACCCCTCGCTCGCACATTTTTTTTATACAACTAGCTGATGAAACAAGCAGATGTCAAGTGGGTAACAAAGCATTGCCTCGTAAGTCACGCACAATATAAACGTGCCCTACGATGCACTGCCCTGCGTCCATCAACTTGAAACACAGCTTGGCGGCAGAAAAAGGCGTGGAGGTAATACTTCCCTAGACGAGCCACACACAAAGAGCTCTACTATTCAAACTAGTGACGCTAATTGGTACAGGTTTCAGAATTTTTGCCAACCGGGACCTTAAATGGCGTATGTAACTAAATGAAGCCGTTTACAATTCATCAGAATTATAAATCTAAATCTAGAAAGTTCTAAAACTTTCTGGAATTATCTAGAAAGTTCCAAAAAGCCGTGCAATTATTGTAATCGATCTAGAATATTTCAGAAAGCTGCTGGAATTATCTAGAAAGTTCTAAAATGGTTTCAATTGTTGTAATCGATCTAGAATTTTTAGAAAGGTTCTGGAAAGATCTAGAAAGTTCCAAAATTAGTGTACTTAACTGTTCAAATTGATCCAAAATAATATCTATCTACTTTAGAAAATGGGTCCTTAAATATTTCTTATACCATTAAACATGCCATGTATTTTAACCCGAGCAAAGCCGGGTTTCGCTGCTAGTTATAATTAAAAAAACAGTTTTTTTATTAAGAACTTTATTGTAAATATTTACAATGTATTTAAAACTATAATTTAATCTAACTGATAAAAGATTTACTTCTAAGTAAATAATTAAATACAAATGTACTTTTAGTAAAGAAGCATTACGGCCTTACTCAAAAACAAAGACTTAAATTGTTTCTTTATATTCATTACGAAACACATTTTTCAACTGTGAACTACTAATGTGACCTACATTTTAAATGATGACCACATAGAGATATATATGTAGATTTAAGAGGCCTACCGTGGCTCGAGATGATAGTTGAGAACTTAATTTTATTCATCCATGGGAAACTTTTTGAAAGTATTTTTTTTTTTTTTTAATGTCAACTGGCAGACGTGCATACGGGCCACCTGATGGGAAGTGGTTACCGCCGCCCATGGACACCTGCAACACCAGATATAACCAATGATAACCAAATTAGATGCACATTCAATATTTTTTTCATACAATTTTAGTCTTGTTTTCTTGATCTAATATATCCCAAGAATTATAAGAAAAGTTATCAACCAGGGGTTCAAACTCACGGCCTTCACCTTAAGGGGCTGACAACTATCAAACAACTTCTCACTCGCACGTTTCAACATGTTGAAAATTCATTTTGATCGATACAAGTTTTCCTACCTAAAAGTTTGCTTATGTACGAAAACTAGTAAAGCAAACTTTTGAGTAGGAAAACATGTATCGATCAAAATGAATTTCTTACTAAACTGTGTGCAATGTGATTGCACACAAAATGGTTGATTGCGATTTTTCGAATATGAGTTTAGTGATTTTATATCTTTCTACATGTCGAAACGTGCGAGCGAGAGTCACATTAGCGCTTGTCTTGGCCTTAATACAGAGATGCATTTACCAACTTTCCAATCCCAACATCTCGTTCTTCTAGAAGGTTACATGAATACTTTAAAAGACAAAAACATCCAAATAAGATTCTTGAATAAGGCCGTTATACATAAAATGGAGCAAAATATCTTTACACTTGGATCTACGAGGTTTCTGATAGAATTAAATGAATGCTATCCAAAAAATCATGCCTACGCTACAAGTAATGAGCAACGAGTTTTTTAATCAATGATAAGGCTGCCTGTCCATTGACGCGGAGAGAGGCAGCGGAGCGGAGAAACGAAGAAATATTAACCAATAGGATTGCATGAAATCTTCGCTCCGCTATCCTATTGGTTAATATTTCTTCGTTTCTCCGCTCCGCTGCCTCTCTCCGCGTCAATGGACAGGCAGCCTAAAGGGGTCATTAATTACGTGAGACGATTTTTCGACCCCCTCTTTCCCCTTGGTGGGTTATCGTGAGATTTTGCTGACCTTCCCCCCCTAATCTTACATGAGATTTTTCAAAATGCGTATTTTTTATGTAAATAACTTAGGTTAGATTTCACCATGCTCTGTTAGTCACTAATCAAGGATTAACAGACCGTTAAATCTAACCTTAGCTGTCAAACGCGTACATTTTGACATATTTAACGGCCCTTTAATCCTTTGTTAAGGGCTGACAACTATCAAACAACTTCTAGCTAGCACGTTTCGACATGTTGAATGATATAAAATCACTAAACTCATTTTCGAAAAATCGCAATCAACCATTTTGTGTGCAATCACATTGCACACAGTTTAGTAAAAATTTCATTTTGATCGATACAAGTTTTCCTACTTAAAAGTTAGCTTATGTACGAAAACTAGTAAAGCAAACTTTTGAATAGGAAAACATGTATCGATCAAAATGATTTTTTTACTAAACTGTGTGCAATGTGATTGCACACAAAATGGTTGATTGCGATTTTTCGAAAATGAGTTTAGTGATTTTATATCTTTCAACATGTCGAAACGTGCGAGCGAGAGTCACATTAGCTCTTGTCTTCGCCTTAATCTAACAGAGCATGGTGAAACCGGCCCTAAATCTGTGATTCCTCTTCTTTGTTCTTTAGAATTCGTTGAATTTATTTAAAAACGATTCAAGCCCTCTCCTCATAATCGCCTCGCGTAATTAATGGATCTATATATTGCGTTGTTAAATACAAAGTAAAAGATCTTTGTGAATCTGAAATAAGGTTCTTTAGGAGAAGTGAAGTAAACATAGGCACAGGTCACAGACCAAAATTAAAAAGAAAACCATACAATTTTAGAAAACCAATTGGACAGCATTCATTTACAAAAACCACTTCGTCATAAAACAGACAGGAATACATGAATGATTTAATTCCCATACATCCCGCCTAAAGCAGGTTTAATCACGAAAAACTAAAAAAACATTAAAAATAAAATTTCTATAAAACATCTATGAGAAAAATGTTCACAACTTCCAAAAACTTTTATTACTAGTCATTCTTACGAGTATACATTTTCGCGTACAGGATTTTTTGTGTTCTGAAGCTTTTTTTGGGCCAATCGATGTCGAGCGGTACCTGAGACTATAACAAGTGCAATATTTCAAAGCAGGAGGAATATAGGACGTGCTTTTTGTGCCCTATAAGTCTTAAATGCACTCATACCCTTCAAATGCTTCACAACAATGCTCACAGACAGACATAGGTACGGTGGTAGTATGTTCCTTGTCATTTCTGTTCACAGAGGATTCACTACTAGACCATCCAGAGAGATAAAACTTATAGTTTACTTCTATAAAACACTATTAAGAGGCTGACAACTGTCAAATAACTTCACGCTGGCAAGTTTCATCATTTTTGAAGAAAAGTTTACTTAATCAATCTAAACTTTTTGATAGGAAAATTTGTTTTAAAAATCGAAACGATATTATTGTTGACCTTTTCATAATTACCTTCATTTATTTTATACCTTAAAATATTTGGAAATGACCGAGCGAGAAGTCGTTTGCCGGTTGTCTGCGTCTTAATGTCCATTATCAATGTACTATTACTGTATGTATTTTTAAAATATACTTTAAGGCCCAGTTTCACCATGCTCTGTTAGTTACTAATCAAGGATTAACAGGCCGTTAAATCTAACCTTAGCTGTCAAACGCGTACATTTTGACATATTTAACGGCCCTTTAATCCTTTGTTAATCTAACAGAGCATGGTGAAACCGGCCCTAATACTTCTATCTTGACATACCGCGAGCTTCAAATAGTGTATCGCAATATTGTATGAATGGGCTTATTTTACAGATACGCAATCATTTTTCTAGTATGACTTTTGGAAATAACATCTATGTGAAGTGTTATATAAGTATACAAGTTGTTTCAATACTTGTACTTAAAACTTCATGGGGCTAAAGTACCCATCAATATGATTATCTTTTTCTAAGGAACCAACACTGTGAACGCGAATAAAAAACAGCTGTTTCATACAATTTAGCCAGGTAGGTATTGAACTTTTGTATGAAACAGCTGGAGCTAAGTATAAGTATTCGAACACCTTGTATAATATTCCACTATTAGTTTGTTTCTTGGTAATCATGTTATGTATTATTTATGTATACAATAAGCCCATTGCAAGATTATTATGTACATGTTTTAAAGCCTCTTGTATATAAGAGAGTATAGTTGGCTGTCTCAGAAATTATTAGAGTTGCATAGAACGAAAAATGTATATAAGAAAATCGTTCTAGGCAGCTTACGGCCGGTTTCTGAAAGCCCGATCAAAACTAATCGCATGTCAAGTCCCTTGCTATCTCTATCTAATTCGATGTAATATCTGAAATGGCGAGTGACTTGACATCCGATTAGTTTTGATCGAGCTTTCAGAAACCGCCCGTTAAACACGTAATTCGTCTGAGTACGCCTTGTTTGTCGCTTAGGGATCGTTATAATCACGTGAGACTCGGAAGAAAATCACGAAATATCACAAGGAGGGGAGGGGTAGTCTAAAAACTCATCATATTATTATACCACCAGGGAGGGAGGAGGGGGTTAAAAAATTGCCAAAAAAAATCACGTGATTAATGGACGACCCCATAGAGTAATTATTTCAAAGTCAAGTGAATATCTATGATATAATATGTGCAATAGTACTTCCTTTTGATCGATAAAAAGTCAATTCATACAAAATTCTACGACGTAATTATGTATATACATAAAAGTTTAGGTCAACCGACGATAACCTAGCGTTTAAAGTAAAGATTGGTTTATTTCAGATAATAAAAGACGCTACGATATAGAATAGCAGAAGTGCAAGTACGGAACTCATTTCGCTAAATTTAGCGATCGTCAAATTCGTGATATTTTGACGAATTGTGCGAGTACGGAACTCGGGGTCGCTATCAATTTTTGTGATAATTTTGTCTATGAATTCGTGAAAACGATTCGTCTAATTCGCATAAGTACACGAATTTGACAAAACGATCGTGAAATCAAAAGTACCATACCCGCATTTTAGCGAAATTCGCTAAAATTTTACGAATATCACGACTTTCGTCAAAATCGCTAAAACTCGTTTTCACGAATAGAAATGTCAAATTTAACGATCGCATAGTTCGTAAAAAGATCGGTACTTGCGCTGCTGTATCGCAAAAAGTAATCCTTGGTAATATAATGTATTAAATAAAGTTTAGTCGGCACCAAACATAGCTTGTCGAAATATTTAAGTTAGTTCTATGTACTAAGAGGTTAGAGGGGATAACTACCGTGACTGGAGATCAAAGATCAGCTGTTTTTGTTAAAAAAAAACAAGTTATTTTCACAAATTTATAAAAGACCCCGTCTCCTTGTAAATAATATGTTTAGCCATTCGAATATGTTATTTTTAACATATTTTGAACATATTTTTTTGAATAAGGAAACTCTCCATCAAAAAGAATAGAATAGAAGAAAAATAAGAATGCAATTGAAGAAGATGAAAAAAGAAACAGCCTCACAACTTTGATCCCCAGACACGGTAGATATCCCCTCAGATCTCTTAGTACCAAGTAACAACTCTTTCTTGGGATTCTTTGAGCGTGTCTAAGGGGTGTAGTCAGAGGTTGCATCACCTGCATTTTATAGAGTTATTCTATACAATTCAGACGCGGAATGCCAACTTTGAAATAAAAAAGGCTTATTCATTCAAAAAAGGCTTATTTCTTAAAACGATACTTTAGTAAAAAGCAGGTACTATTCTCACCGAGACAGGTTTCAAGAGTAGTAGAGCTCTTCGTGAAGGGCTCGTCCGGGGAAGTACTACCACCACGCCTTTTTCTGCCGCCAAACAGCAACGCTGTGTTTCGGTTTGAAGAGTTTGGTTGCCGGTGTAATTACAGGCACATGAGGCTTAACTTCCGTATGCCTCAAGTTGATGGACGCAGGGCAGTGCATCGTAGGGCACGTTCCTATCGTACGTGACTTACGAGGCAATACTTTGTTATAGGTGATGGTTACCACTTAACATCAGGTGGGCCATAAGCTTGTTCCATCAGCTAGTTGTATACAAAAAAAAATAAGGTTTTTAATTATCAATGCTCTGACGTAATCATAGACAACTTTTGCTTTATTACGTAACATATATGACAGGTTGCAATCCCATCGCCGCTGCAATACCAACTAGTTTCCCATTTGTGCCAAATTTCATCTCAATCGGTTCAGTGCCA
This sequence comes from Chloroclysta siterata, assembly GCA_932294275.1. NCBI lineage: Eukaryota > Metazoa > Arthropoda > Insecta > Lepidoptera > Geometridae > Chloroclysta > Chloroclysta siterata. Next base: position 18,427,463 of record OW028596.1, on the reverse strand, counting down.
TAAAAACGTACACAATATGGGGGAAAGTTTTAACCGAATTTAAATCAATTTCAGTTTGGTGCCAAACAAATAATTTATCAGTAATCGCTAGGTTAAGAGCTGATTTCACCATGCTCTGTTAGTTACTAATCAAGGATTAACAGGCCGTTAAATCTAACCTTAGATATCAAACGCGTACATTTTGACATATTTAGGGCCGGTTTCACCATGCTCTGTTAGATTAACAAGACTCTCCCCCCTCTCTTTTTTATGTTCAGTCCTGTCCATCCCAAGGTTGCCTGGAAGAGATCGCTGTTAGCGATAAGGCCGCCCATTGTATTACTACAATTGTTAGCTTTTAAGTTAAAATGTGTATATTAATTTGATGTGGTAATCAATAAAGAGTTATCTATCTATCTATCTATCTAACAAAGGATTAATATGTCAAAATGTACGCGTTTGACAGCTAACGGCTGTTAATCCTTGATTAGTAACTAACAGAGCATGGTGAAACTGGGCCTTAACGGCCTTTAATCCTTTGTTAATCTAACAGAGCATGGTGAAATCAGCGCTAAAGTCGCTAGATGGCGGTAATGTGTCAGTTAAAATTGGCCCGCGGCAAAAAACTAATAGAATAAAAATCACCGTTAATCAGTCTCTCTCACTCTACATTATTGTTAACAGTAGTGTGTGAGTGAGAGGGAATGATTACTGGCGCCATCTTGGATTTATCTAATAATTTGGGTTATATTGTGCATATCAATTAATAACCGAACTGAATCAAGTAACACATTCGAGGCGAAAATAAAATTACAATTTAAAAGGTTCTTTCTCAAAATATTAGGTAGCTTGCTGAGTTGTCGGTCCTGGCTTAAGCCATGACGGAGAACTCCGGGCTAAAGTATGGACTTTGTTACCTTGGGTGGGAATGTAAGTGGCTAAGTTGTGATGTGTTGCCCTGGCTTTAGAAAAAAAGCCAGGATACTTTCTGTCATGGCTAAATTTAAGCCTACAGACTTGATATAAGACTGTCATATCAAATACTCTCTAAGGACGCGTTAATTTGTCGGTCCTGGCTTTAAAATTAAGCCATGACAGAGATCTTCGGGCTTACGGACTCTGTTGACCGCAGTGTGGCGGATAACGTTCCTGGCTTTAACCATCCTTAAGCCATGACGGGCTCTTAGCTACTGGACATTGTCATTGGGAATGTAAATGGCTTACGGACGGGGTGAGCCCGATCCTGGCTATAACAAGCTCTAAGCCATGACGAAGGTCTTCTGTTACGGTAACTATACCTCGTGAGACTTGTTATTCGAAGCCAAAGATCATAGCAACCACTTTTCCAAAGGTCTGAACTTCTTATCGTGTCAGTTTCGAAACAGTGTGGTGAAAGGATTGTACTAATAGGGGCTGAAACATCCACCCAGATGAAGACCTTATACGGTTAAAACGGCCTTCACCTATACAAGTACATACCTGTATATAAACGAGTACATTATATATTTTAGAACGATATATAAAAATAGTGATTCGTAACTAACTCCTCAGTATTTGGACTTCCGTTTTGCTGGCGATCTCGGCGGCGGCGCATCAGTCTTCTTACTCTGAAATTAAATAATAAATAAATATTGGTGGACATTCCACACAGCACTATCTCGCCCTAAACTAAGCCAAAGCTTGTGATTTGGGAACCAGATAGCTGATATACTACTTATATACTTTATTTTGTAAATACATACTTATAGTATTATATAACACCCAGACAGAGAACAACCATCTATGTTTATCACACAAATGTTTGTTCTCGGTGGGGATCGAACCCACGGCCTACGGCGCAGAAGGCAGAGCTACTACCAACTGAGCTGTGAAGGCTGGCAAAAAATAACAGAAAAATATATCAGAAAAAAACGAAACAAGTTTTTTTTATACAACTTGCTGATAGATAAAGCCGATGGCCCACCTGATGTTAAATGGTAACCATCACTTATAACCAAGCATTGCATCGTAAGTCAAGCTCAATGCGAACGTGCCCTACGATGCACTGCCCTGCGTCCATCAACTTGAGGCATACAGATGTTAAGCCTCATGTGCCTGTAATTACACCGGCAACCACACTCTTTAAACGGAAATACAGCGTTGCTGCTTGGCGGCAGAAAAAGGCGTGGTGGTAGTACTTCCCCGGACGAGCCACACACAAAGAGCTCTACTACTCTTAAAACGCTATTGCAACATAGCCGAAACGCCGGGAAAATAATAAAGGTAAACGCGATAAATACCCTTGTGTTGTGTTGTGTTGTCTTCAATATGTGTTATGATCGCTAGAGTTAAAAAAATACGTTGTATAAGTACTGAACTTACCTCTCTCGTCTCCCGAGTTCGCTTAGCTCTCGGCTCGATATCCTCTTTCACCTTATCATCATCAGCTTTCCTTTTCTCACTCTCCTTTCCTTTCTCGCCTTCTTTTTTATCTTCCTTAGCCTTATCCTCTTTATTCTTGTCGCCTCTCTTCTTATCCTCTTTTTGGATCGTGACTTTCTCTTTAGGATCTTTGTCTTGCGTTTGTTTAGGGGATTCAGTCTCAATTTGATCGTCTGATTCGGGTTTTTTGACTTTAATTGGGCTTACTACCGGCTCTTTGTCTTTGGGGGCCTTTTTAGGGGTCTTTTCGGGCGTCTTTGCGCCAGTTTCTGTCATTTCAGCATCTTTTGGGCTATCGTCTGTGCTTTCACCGTCTTTCGAAGGTTCGTCTTCGTTAGCGTTCGCATCTTTTGAGCTAGAATCTTCCTCTTTAGAATTCTCCACATTCTCAACGCTATTTTCTGGTTCGGCTTTTTCAACCACTTTCTCTACATCATCAGAATCTTTAGCATCCTTATCAGTGTCTTTGACGGTCTGATCGGCATCCTTGCTATTTTGCTCAGCTTCCTTAATAATATTTTCGATTTCCTTAACACCCTTTTCGGCTAGTTCTGTATTTTTTTCGGCTATCTCAGCATTGATTTCCGCTAATTTAGCAGTCTTTTCGGCTACCTCAGCATTCTTTTCGGCAACTTTAGCATTTTTTTCGGCTATTTTTGCGTTTTTTTCGGCTATTTTAGCGTTCTTTTCGGATACTTTAGCATTCTTATCCGTTTGTTTATCACTGTTCTCGGCTTCCTTAGTGTTCTTTTCGGCGTCCTTAGCGTTCTTTACGACATTCCTCGGGCTCTTTTTCCCGTCCTTAGCTTTGCCTTTTTTGGACTCCTTAGTTTTGTCATTCTTGCCGCTTTCTTGCGCCGCTTTCTCGTTTTCTTTCTCGGTGGTTGCAGGTTCGACGTCCTCCTTCGGGGCTTCTGTCTTTTCAACGTCTTCGGTAGACGCAGGGGGAATAGGTTCAGATTTCACCTTTAATAAAAAAAATTATTTAACAAACAATATTGACAGCCTTCACAGCTCAGTTGGTAGTAGCTCTGCCTTCTACGCAGTAGGCCGTGGGTTCGATCCCCACCGAGAATAAACATTTGTGTGATAAACATAGATGTTTGTTCTCTGTCTGGGTGTTATATAATATTATAAGTAGGTATTTACAAAAAAAAAGTATAGATGTATTATATCCGCTATCTAGATCCCATATTACAATCTTTGGCTTTGTTTGGGGGTAGATAGTGCTGTGTGGAAAGTCCACAAATATTTATTTATATTATTTATTTAATATAACAATTTAGCCGTTTCAATGTTGTTGTTTTTTTTAGTTTGATAGTGTAAGGGCTGGTTCCATGCTCTGTTAGATTAACAAAGGATTAAAGAGCCATTAAAAATATGTCAAAATGTACGCGTTTGACAGCTAAGGTTAGATTTAACGGTCTTTTAATCCTTGATTAGTAACTAACAGAGCATGGTGAAACCGGCCCTAAGTTAGTTAGGGTATAATGTGACTGTTATGCCATGTCGGTTAGAAGTCTATAATAAAAACAATAATTACAAAAAAAAAGTATTTTAGTCAAAGTCAAAAGGTATTTATTCAATAAAATTACAAGGATCACTTTGAAACGTCTTAAAGCTAGGTGACTCTAGGTGCCAGTTCCACGCGACCAAAGCCTAGAGGAACAGGCGACAAACTTACGGCTTGGTTCCTACCGTTCTTTTGTATGATCCTTGTTACAATGTAATATAATATTGAAGCTCCAGTGTGGTGGCAATTGAATTTAGCCTAAATATACTTACATTTTGCTCTGCATTCTTGCTAGGCTCCTCAGTTGTTTCTTCATTATCTTTCTCCTCGTCTTCTGCTTCAGTTTGCTTGCGGCTGGACTGCCGCTTAGACTTGGTGATAGGTGAGTTGTTGTTGGCGGTTTTCTTGCCTTTGGCTGTTAAATAAATAAAAAAACATTTATTACGTGTCACACAAAAAACATCATATTTAGTTTCCGCAGCGCATGCGATGAAAGAAATAACTCATCGCATCTATAGGTATTGAAATAGTCTTGAATACGAAACGATTTATTTGGATAAGGATTAATATGAAAGTATGGATAACATGGTCTGATTTTGGACGGCATTTCTATCAACTTTTATTATGTAAAAAAGAAGTTATAGTAACATAACTACGATAGTTAGACATATGCTATCGCTGAGTTTTTTGTAGATATTGATGTGTTCTTTAATATTGTAGAACATTTTTGTGTTCTATCGTCAAAAATTTCCGCAGCGGATGCGATGAAAGATATTTGATGGCCGATTTTGTTACACCTTGGGTTACATTATTGAAGTTTTAGAAGGGATCCCTAATTTTTCTAGTAATAAATATAGCCTATGTTACTCAGGGATAATGTAGCATTCTAATGGTGAAAGAATTTTTGAAATCGTACTAGTAGTTTTTGAGCCTATTCGTTGCATACAAAAATACAAATCTTTCCTCTTTATAATATTAGTGTAGATATTAGTGTAGATTAGTATTTACCTGGAGTAGATTTTTTCTTGGGAGGCTCTTCTTGTGCCTCTTCATTCGCCGCGTCGATAGCCGCGTTCATTGTGTGCGAAGTAGGTTGGGTCATTTCTGAATGTTAAATTGAAATGTTGATATAGAAATAAATTAAAAGTAAAACTCTCTTGTCGTGTCACTAGTTTTTTTCGAAACAGTGTGGTGAAAGGATTTTAAGTGCGCCTTTAGAGGCTCCTTTCGAGCACTTGACACATGTTATAAAACTTTTAGGTTCTACGACACGCCTTCCTCACGATGTTTTCCTTCACCGTTTGTGAGTACTGGCATTGTGCACATAAATTTTTGAATAGAAAAACTCATTGGTGCACGACCTGTTTCGAGCCCACGACCTTAGGATCGGAAGGCGGGGCCGCTACCACTAGACCACCAGTGGTCTCAAATGCGCTAAAAAGAATCAAAGATATTTAAGAGGCATTTCATGAATGAAAAACTACGAAATTTCAAAAGTCGTAAAACAAAAATTATTCGCCATGACCTGTAGCCCTGCTTCCGGGGTTATAGGGTTTTTTTATACCATTAGCTGATTGAACAAGCAGATGGCCCACCTGATGTTAAGTGGTAACCATCACCTATAAAAAAGCATTGCCTCGTAAGTCACGCACGATAGGAACGTACCCTACGATGCACTGCCCTGCGTCCATCAACTTGAATACAGATGTAAAGCCTCATGTGCCTGTAATTACACCGGCAACCACACTCTTCAAACCGAAACACAACGTTGCTGCTTGACGGCAGAAAAAGGCTTGAAATGGTTCTACTTCCCCGGACGAACCCTTCACAAAGAACTCCACTACTCTTAATGGTGTTATGTTACACGTTGTATTTACCAATAGGCTCGTGCACCATCTCTAGCAGTTCGCTGGCGCCGAGTTTCTCGGCCACTTTCTTGAACAGCAGCACGCGCTCAGAGAAGTACTCCCAGAAGGTCAGTCCGTCAGGAGTTGTGAACAGGCTCTGAAATTATTATATTAATTAATATTGGCGGACATCGCATACATCACTATATGACATCCAGCTAAAGAAGCTTCTTCTTGTCTGTCTTCTTGTCGTTCTGTCGAAACAGTGTGGTGAAAGGATTTTAAGTGCGCCTTTCGAGCACTTGACACATGTTTTAGAACTTTTTGGGGTCTACATACCGGTTTCTTCACTATGTTTTCCTTCACCGTTTGAGAGTACTCTTCTCTGGTCGTGTCACTAGTTCTTTCGAAACAGTGTGGTGAAAGGATTTTGAGTGTGCCGCAAAGAGGCTCCTTTTTATCACTTGACACAATGTTTTAGAACTTTTTAGGTATCCGTTTCGTTCTCTTCCATTTTTTTATAATACAGAGATGAAATTTCGAGCTGATCCGATAAGGATTGGTTAGGTTAGAATTCCAAGGCATGTGCATACTCAAAAGTAAGTTAACAATGCACATTGAGTTTTATCATACCATCAAGTGCTTGTACAGAAAGAGTCCGACTGATGTACACATTGAGACAGACATAATAATCACTACATAGTATAAAACTAAGTCGCTTTCCTGTCCCTATATCCCTATGTATGCTTAAATCTTTAAAACTACGCAACGGATTTTGATGCGTCTTTTTTTATAGAAAGAGTGATTCAAGAGGAAGGTATGCATAATACAAGCATCTCTTGGGGATAACCCACAATAACCGTGCGAAGCCGGGGCGGGTCGCTAGTAATATATAAAAGAAAGTTGTGTTAGTTACACTATTTATAATTCAAGAACGGCTGAACCGATTTGGCTGAAAATGTGTGTGGGTGGGGAGGTAGCTTAGAACCAGGACACGGACATAGGAAACCCCGACTTTTTAATTTTTTTTTTATATTTCATACATACGATCGAAGAGGCAGGAACTTCAAGACGTCAGTTAGTTTATTCTGTCAAAATTACGTGGCTCAAGATTGTTCCATGGGGAAGAAAATACAAAAAAAATATAAAAGATGTTGCCAATCATATCAATAAACCATTCTTTTAATTGTAAGCGAGCGAATCCACGGGTAAGAGCTAATTTTATATAATTACCTTCAAATGCTTGTACATATTATCAGCTTGCTTGCGAATGCGATGGGCGTGTTTCGTGAACTGCTGCGCGGCTCGCTCCGTGAGATCCCACGAGGGAGTGTTACCCACGTACGCGCGCAGTCGCTTCACCGTCTCCACGCAAGTGGGATGTTTGAGCAACATCAACGGCTTTATGTCCAAACCTGAGAGTAAGGATGTTGTGAAAATACAATACAATAATATTATAGTTGCGTTAAACTCTCGCTGCAAACTCGGTCATAAGTAGAGATCGAATATTCGGATGCATATTTACCTAAAGTTGAGATGTTGGCTAGTATGGAAAGCACTTTTTATCGAAAAATCCCGAGGTCTCGGGAAATTAAAACTTTGCTTTTGTGTAAAAATCACGGGATCCCAGGAAATTCAATTTTAAGTGACACGAATGACACTAATCGTCATTCATGTAATTGTAGTTCCTCTTGAGGCGCACTTAAAATCCTTTCACCACACTGTTTCGAAAGAAACTAGTAACCGACAAAGAAGAAGAATATCCTGTTTATGTTTGTACTGCAGCTTTATTTACATTTTTCATTTTTGTAGCCTTCTTTTTGTGTTCTTTGTTTGTGTTTATTATGTTATAATTTTTTATAATGTCCGAGCCGTTACTCGGCCTAGAACCTGGCAGAATACTAGTGTTCCCACACGGTGCCGCAAATACTGAGCCAGGGACCTAATTGGCCTATCATAGATGTAGTGTAGTATAATGTATAGCATATTCTTTTTATTTTTGTGTTGGTAAATAAATTGCTTATCATTCATTCTTTCTTACCAGCACGTCTGTTCAGTGTACTCACTATTTAGCTCATCGAGCATCTGCAGACAGAGTTCTGCATCAGCCTTCTCCAGGGAAAGGCAGGTCTTGATCCTAGCGTCCAGCTCTATCAGCTTCATCTCCGTTTTGAGGAATTGTACGCGGGACTTCTTCTCTTCTGCAATAATATTTTTTTTTATTCAACTATCTGATGGAACAAGCAGATGGCCCACCTGATTTTAAGTGGTAACCATCACCTATAACAGAGTATTGCCTCGTAAGTCACGCACGATAGGAACGTGCTCCACGGTGCACTGCCCTGCGTCCATTAACTTGAGGCACACAGATGTTAAGCGTCATGTGCCTGTTATTACACCGGCAACCACTCTTCAAACCAAAACACAGCGTTGCTGCTTGGCGGCAGAAAAAGGCGTGGTGGTAGTACTTCCCCGGACGAGACCTATTATATATTCAAGCCTTCTGCGCTGCAGGTCGCGGTTTCCCCACAAATAGTACCAAATATCTATGTTCAGATGTTTGTTCTCTGTTTGTGTTATGAAACTGAAACAGCTTCACGACTTTGATCCCCAGTCACGGTAGATATCCTCCAGATCTTTTAGTAAACGTGCTAACTTAAGATTATTTGAGGATGTCCAAAAGAGGTAGTCAGAGGTGCGTCCACATTTTGCTGCATTTTATACGTACCGGTCTCTCTCTCGTTGTCCAATGTGGTTTTCTCTTCGTCAGTCAGATTCAGGTCCATAACCAACTGACCTTGTACAGACATGGCCGAGATTTGTCCTCTTTCTGCAAACAAATAAGTATTAGACATAGACTTAGACAGACATTTATTTGCTAAAAAAACACACATACACATACAAAACAATAAAAGCTAGGAAATGGCTAAACAGATATATATTGCAGTACTTTGTTGGTGTAGGTGTTAGTTTGCTGCAGCAGCAAAAGGGTCTCGACTCAGCGTATGCCTCACCACTATTTTAGTAGATAGGCGTTGTTATTCTGCCGAGACCTTCAGGCAATAAACCTTGTGAGAAATTTATATTATAAGTGTGGAGTGTTCTGTTATATAATAAGTTACAATTATGTTGAAAACAAACAGTACATACAAATTAATAATATAAACAATGGTAATAAACTTACATCGTACAGTAATAGGTGAGTGTGTGTTTTATGCATTACATGGGTATTAATACATGGGTATTACATTATATTGTAACAAGGATCATACGAAAGGTAGGAACCAAGCCTTTAGTTTTGTTGCCTGTTCTTCTAGGCTTGGTCGCGTGGAACTGGCATTTCTGGCATTAGATTCCCCTAGCATTAGGATATTTCAAAGTGATCCATGTGATTCAATTGAATAAATACCTACCTAAACACCTTATGACTTTGACGAAGTAAAGATTAATGTGCCATGTCTTTTTCTGCCGCCAATCAGCGTTGCTGTGTTACGGTTCGAAGAGTACGGATGAAGATGCAATTACAGGCACATGAGGCTTAACATCTATATGCCTCAAGTTGATGAACGCAAGGTCGTATCGTAGGGCGCGTTCCTATCGTGCGTGACTTACGAAGCAATGCTTTGTTATAGGTGATGGTTGACACTTAACATCGGGTGGGCCATTTGCTTGTTCAGTCAGTTAGTTGTATAAAAAAAAGAAGAACTTTTTAGGGAACAAGCCGCTATCTGATGTTAAGTGGTAACCATCACCTACAACAAAGCATTACCTCGCAAGTCACGCTTGATTTGAATGTGCTCTGCGACCATTAACTTGAGGCATACAGATGTTAAGTCTCATTTGCTAGTAATTTCATCGGCAACCACACCCTTCAAACTAAAACACAGCAACGGTGCTACAATTCATTTTTACAATTATATCTCGGCGGCAGAAAAAGGCGTGGTGGTAGTAGTTCCTCGGACGAGTCTTCCACAAAGAGCTCTACTACTCTTAGACCTAATTTAGTCTAGTAAATAAAGTATTACCTAGCTGCATCCTAAGAGTGATAGCATTGCTCGCAGCTAGTTTGTCCCACTGGAGTCTAGAGGCTTCGTTCTTGAAGCGGAGCGGACGAGACTGGAACAGCTTTATGCCGATGTACTTTCCGGAGGGTAGGTACGCGATGAGAATGTTCTCTTTCTCGGCGTCTTCTGTTGGTCAGAAATATTAAGCCATCAGCAATCGGAAGAAGGTTTACAGTGGAGATGTTTTATTTTGGTGAGTACTGGTGGTCTAGTGGCAACTGCCCTGATCCTAAGGTCGTGGGTTCGAAACCGGTCGTGCACCAAGTTTTTCTGTTCAAAAATGTATGTGCACAATGCCAGTACTCTAAAACGGTGAAGGAAAACATCGTGAGGAAACCGGCATGTCGTAGAACCTAAAAAGTTCTATAACATGTGTCAAGTGCTCGAAAGGAGGCTCTTGAGGAGCACTTAAAATCCTTTCACCACCCTTTTTCGAACTAGTGACACGACAAGAGAGAGTACGATCTGAAGGGATATCTACCGTGCCTGAGGATCAAAGTCGTGAATTTTTTTCTGTTTATGTTAGTATGTTGGCATTGCAATTAAAAATCCCATAAAATAATAACAAATTTATTAATAATCATTTCATACAATCAGTTTGTTGATTTACGAATCAACTATTTAAAACTCATTATAATTTCCTCTTTCTTCTGATTTCGATCAGCTTTTTATTTTCCTTCGGATACATTTTCAACATCAACTCATATGTTTCGATTGCCTCTGGGTCCGTCTCTTCATGATATCCCACGCTTTTTATATAATCACTGTAATACCTATTAAAACCCATATCACCAAGCGTTACGTCCATAGCAACTTTGATGTTGTTAAATTCTGGGAATGAATTGAAATGCATATCAAAATCTTTGCCTTGAGGTATTCTATTCGGCAGTTGAATATTTTCATTGCTGTTGTGGTCCAAATCTTTGTATTTCTTCAACGAGACCACCGAACATTTAGATTGGTGCCGGCTAAGCATTTTAACACTAGACTTGTCAGATTCTTGGGTTTGTATGGCTGACTCCATGTCATCATCGTTGAGAAGGTTTAGTGATCCGAGCAGAATCCCTCCTAAGGAAACTGATTTTTTCTTTGACTCGGTCAGATGATTATTATTATTCTCTATGTTTATTTGTTGGTTTTGGAATCGGTTTCCATCATCTCCAGATTCTACAGGCATAAGAGAGTCGATTGGATGGTATGGCTGGAGATAGTCAAACTTTTGTTGGTTATGGTCTAGATGAAAATCTATATTTTCAGGTAGAGTCAGATACCCATCTACCATTGATGGTTCTTGGATCATATTCTGTCTTTTATTTTGAATGTATCCCATACTTTGACTATTTTGATATTCTGAATCAAAATTTTGGGATTGTAGTTTCATTTGAGAAAGTCCTGTTTGTGTTGATAAAAGGTGAGAAATACCCTCTTCATTTTGAGATTTAGTCAGAGCTTGGTTTGGTTTGATAGCATTGGCTTCTGATTGGCTAGTTTGTGTCAAACATTGCTCTGATTGGCTAGCCTGTGTCGAACATTGATCTGATTGGCTTGACTGGCTATTGGAGTTCTCTTCAATAAGACCTTCAATAATCTTTTGTGAGGCTTTCAAGGGTGCTACAAATTTCTTAGACTTTTTAGCAACTTTATAGTTCTTGGATGAGGTATTTTTTCCAAATGTAGGTACTGTCTTTACGGTTTTCTCACATGGCTTTGTACTTTCGCGTTTAGAAGTATCTGAAATATACCAGAAAACGATAGCAAAAATCTAAAATGTCTAATGAAGCGTTAGGGACATGCCTCTGACTAACCCCTTACACATAAAGTACTTAGCAAATATTATAGGATGACCTTGGATGCCTAACCATGATTACCAATAGCTAAGTCCGGTTTCTGAAAGCCCGATCAAAACTAATCGCATGTCAAGTCACTTGCTATCTCTATCTACTTCGGCGTAATAGCTGAAATGGCGAGTCACTTGATATCCGATTAGTTTTGATCTAGCTTTCAGAAACCGGCCGTTAGCTTATTTTTTTTGTGGGACACTACAGGCTAATAATAATTATAATTATAAGTTTAATATTTAATCATTTTTAATTATAGTATAATATAATATATTTTTTTATTTTTTTTTATTTTACTACTATCAACTAGGCTAATCTACTATTTACTAACACAATGGATTGTATACTTTGTCCGAAATAAAAAACTTATTATTTGATTTGAATTTGATATAACCTAGTGCCTATCTCACAACAAAAACAAGAAAACAGTAAGAATTTTACTTAGCAAAATGTAAATACTAAACACTAGCGATTACCCATCCCAATGGTGGCCGCGCAGGACGTTGCAAAATACACGCCACGACCGGTTCAATAAGAACGCGATACATCATTATCACAAAATAAAAAAGTATGAAGTAAGTAAGTAATAATAACATATACATTACCAGTTTTCGTCTCATGTTGAGGTTCTTCTGTCAAACTGTTATCCGCGACGCATTCGACATCGCTTTCATCGAAAATATCAATATCCATGACGAATATCAAGAATATCAAGAAAACTCAATCGTTTTTTTATTTGCAAATAAAAACTGTCAAACTTCAAACTTTTTCTTTCATTCGCGCGCTTTCGGTTTTTACGCGGCAAAGTTTTTTTTTTATGGCAAATGTCATATTTGTATTCTACCAAAAGTTTTTAGGGTAAGTTAACATGTGTAAAACATAATGAAATAAATTAATTCTAAATGTATTAAATGTCAAGAATTATTGACTTACCTGGTTTAAATGGTTGTTTCAGTTCTTCAAGCTCCGACTGAAAAAGAAAAGAAAACATTAACATGCGATTCTTTGTAAAAGCTTTTTAGGGTATTTAGGAAATGGCTGCCTGAAATAATTGAATAAACATAAAAAAAAGTTGTCTTGACTTATTTTCAATTATAAATCTTCTAGAATATACACATAAGAGGTTTCAAAGTCAAAGTCAAAAGGTATTTATTCAGTAAAATTAGAAGGATCACTTTGGAACGTCTTAAAGCATACCTTACTAAATTCGATTGGCACCACACTGGAGCTTCAATATTGTATTATATTACATTGTAACAAGGAACATACAAAAGAAAGGTAGGAACCAAGCCGTAAGCTTGTTGCCGGTTCTTCTAGGCTTTGTTCGCGTGGAACTGGCATCTAGATTCACTTTTAAGACGTTTCAAAGTGATCCTTGTGATTTTACTGAATACCTTTTGTGTTTGACTTACCTGTGTAACAGCGTTGAAGCTCTTTATATTCTTATCCTTGGGCTCGGGTTTATCCTTCTCGTTTTGAGGCGAAGCAGTGCGCTTCTTCTTGGGCGCCGGCGAAGGCAGCGTCGAGTTCTCCTCAGTTTGCTCATCCACGAATCTGGAAGTGTAGGGTATTTTAAACAGACTTAAAAAAGAGGGATTTGCAATTCGATTACATGTTTTTTTTTTTTTTGAGAAGGAAAGATCAACGACAAAATAGTTAACAATGAAAAAAAAATTAACTTCTAGTCAAGTGCTCGAAAAGAGCATTTTTGAGGCGCACTTAAAATCCTTTCACCACACTGTTTCAAACCTAGTGACGCGACAAGACTATTATGCTCGTATTTATTTTGTGGCAATAATTTCGCAAACAGCTGTAAGTATTCGATTTATTGCGTAGCTACTATCGCATTGCACATTTATCCAGACGAAGAAGTAGATTGGAATCTAGTTTGTTCGATTCTCATTTGCATTAAGACGCAGACAACCGCCAAACAATATCTAGATCGCACATTTTTTAAGATAGCAAAACAAACAACCAAGTACCGTAGAATTACATAGGTTCAGCCAAGATATAATTCCGATCCAAACAAGTTATTATAATTTGATATGTGCGAGCGAGAACTTGTTTGACGGTTGTCATACTCTTAATTCTATATATTCAACTCCAACCATAAATAAGTCTTAAAATCGTCCAATAGTCCAAATTACTTTATAATTGGCTTATATTATATAAGACATGTTAAGATTGATAAAATGGGATTAGTTGGTACATGGCACTAGAAGACCTAAGGGGATATCTACCATGCCTGAGGATAAAAGTTAGGACGCTGTTTCGGTTTTTTCTTTTTTATGATTAAAATTATTCTAGAGTCGGTAGTCAGTAGGTACAGTAAGTATGTTCCTCACCTAGAGATCTGTACCCAAGTATTACCATATTATTAGTAAGTTGTAATATTATTAGTAAGTGGTATTTACCATATTTGGTTTTTCGTTTTTGTTCCGTGTTCATTGCGGGTTTTGTATGAAGACGCGATAGAGATACCGATACGGAACTTTATGTTCTAACTACTAATTTTCATCATACTTGCAACATAAAGTTCCGTATCGGTATCTCTATCGCGTCTTCATACAAAACCCGCAATGAACACAACTCATACTTGGGGTACTGAGAAGATATCTACTCTGGGAATTTTATTAAATTCTTATTGAAATAAGACATTCTTATACTTCTGGGGAACAACATCGAGACATGACGGCCGGCAAGCTCCAGGCCGTCATAGGAACACAGACAACCATGCGTGTAACTTACCCAGGTCCTTGCTTTCTGGAGATGAAACAAAACGAACACGCGTGAAACCACCCAACACACAAACAAACATAAATGTATGTCAAATCACTATCACTAAAACACTACACATTCATTACACATACCAGGGATTCTGACAGAATAGTAGTACCTAGGGTTCCTCGTACAACATTATATTTAAATAATTGTTACGCAATGTGCGGAAAGATATTTAACGCTTTACCCAGAGAGTTGAGAAGCCTTCCGCTAAATAAGTTCACCAAAGAACTAAGACTTTGGCTTATTAGTAAAGGCTATTATAATTTAAAAGATTTCCTAGGTTAGAATGGTTACTGCAATTCATTGACATAAATTAATTTTATTTAATACTTACTACGGGGGTACTTTGACAAGGATTAATATTATTTTGACATACTATTAATTACATAAATAAATAAATAAATATTGGTGGACTTTTCACACAGGACTATCTGGCCCCAAACTAAGCCAAAGCTTGTGATATGGGAACCAGATAGCTGATATACTACATAAATGCTTTTTTTTGTAAATACATACTTATAATATTATATAACACCCAGACAGAGATCAAACATCTATGTTCATCACACAAATATTTGTTCTCGGTGGGGATCGAACCCACGGCCTACGGCACAGAAGGCAGAGCTACTACCAACTGAGCTGTGAAGGCTGTTATTTTGATTTGACATTTGATTACTATAGTTTGTTTTATATTTATTGTGAATTTTACTGTTCTTTGTATAAAAAGTACCTACCTACCTACCAAAATGTATATAGCCCACACCTACAATCTGCATCCCAGCTATGGGGAATGAGTGTTACTGATTTAATATTTTTGTCATCTTTATGTACCTACATTGAAGCAAATAAATGATTTATGATTATGATTAGCTATCACGTTTTACACACTTATTTATTACTAGCGGCCTGTCCCAGCTTCGCATGGGTGGTCATAAATTTTTTGAACATTTTAGGATAAACTTAGAGCGTGGGTTCGAGCCTCGCGTCTACTTATTTCATACATTTGCACGCGCTTCTCCTTGAGTGAATGAAATCGCACCCCGAGCGTGACCCGTGGACCCGTTAACATTTTTAATTTCGTCATATCTTTTGAATGGAATGTCCGATTTGAAAAATTTAAGAAGTAATCTATAGGTATTGAAACCGTCTTAATTATGAAATTTATTTGGATAAGGATTAATACCAAGGTACAAATAAAGACCCTTTTCTGGCGGCGGCATTTCAATTATTTTTTTATAATAAAAGAACACTTATTGTGACATAACTATAATAGTTAGACATATGCTGTCGCGACATTTTTTGTAGATGATGACGTGTTCTACAAAATCGTAGTACATTATTTTGTTCTATATCAATAGTTTTCGCAGCGCACGCGATGTAAGGTTTTTGTATTCCACCTTGGGTTACATTATTGAAGTTTTAGTAAGGATCCCTGATTTTTTTGAAAATATAATATAGCCTATGTTACTCAGGGATAATGTAGCATTCTAATGGTGAAAGAATTTTTGAAATCGGACCAGTAGTTTTTGAGCCTATTCGTTACATACAAAAATACAAACATACAAAAATACAAAAATACAAAGGTTTCCTCTTTATAATATTAGTGTAGATAAGTATAAGTAAATATTTATTGCCTTATTTTGTCCTACATATATTTATGTTAACATTTTTACGAGAGGCGGGCGCTGAGAGTCGGTAAACAGAATTTCTTGTCCGAAGCTCAGAGCACCAAACCATAGTATGCCTGTAGCTTCTAGTAACAGAACAAAAATAAAAAAAACTTGTTTTATCAGCTGGTTGTATAAAAAAAAACTTTTGTTTCTCACTCAGTATCATCTACCTACCTACTTACTTTGCTTTTATAATGTAGATTCAATTTGGTTAGTGCACAGTGTACATCTAATAGATTAAAATAGACAATAAGCAAAACTGTGAATCTAAGAATAAATAAATCAATCAGTCAAAAAAACATTTGTTTTATACAACTAGCTGATGGTACAAGCTGATGGCCCACTTGATGTTAAGTGGTAACCATCACCTATAACAAAGCATTGCCTCGTAGTCACGCACGATAGGAACGTGCCCTACGATGCACTGCCCTGCGTCCATCAACTTGAGGCATACAGATGTTAAGCCTCATGTGCTTGTAATTACACCGGCAACCACACTCTTCAAACCGAAACACAGCGTTGCTGCTTGGCGGCAGAGAAGGGCGTGGTGGTAGTACTTCCCCGGACGAGCCCTATGTATGTAATGTGAAAGCGAAAAAAAAACAGCTGTTTCATACATTTTAGCCAGGTAGGTATTGAACTTTTGTATGAAACAGCTGTTTAATTTTCGCGTTCACAGTGTTGGTTCCTTAGAAAAAGTTATTCATATTGATGGGTACTTTAGCCCCCTGAAGTTTTAACTACAAGTATTGGAACACCTTGTATAATAACACCCAGACAGAGAACAAACATCTATGTTCATCACACAAATGTTTGTTCTCGGTGGCAGAAGGCAGAGCTACTACCAACTGAGCTGTGAAGGCTGTAGATATTATATCAGCTATCTGGTTCCCATATTACAAACTTTATTTTGGGAAATATAGTGCAGTGTGGAAAGTCCACCAATATTTATTTATTTTTATATTAATATTGGTTTAAAAACTCACAGTGAGAATGTATGTTACAATCGCAAACGCAGTTTAAATCTCTATAACTGAATTTCGGCAAATAACATTATTAATGTATGGATTGTTAATTTAAATAGTGAAAACTTTATCACTACTTAATTGTTAAAATCCAATTAATTCATCAAACATAACCCTCAGGGTGACAACGACAACTTCCGAAAACGACAAATTCCGAGAACGTCTATTCTAAACACGTCAATTTTCTTAAGGCGAAGACAAGAGCTAATGTGACTCTCGCTCACACGTTTCGACATGTTGAAAGATATAAATTCACTAAACTCATTTTCGAATAATCGCAATCAACCATTTTGTAAGCATGTATCGATCAAAATAATTTTGATCGATACATGCTTTCCTACTCAAAAGTTTGCTTTACTAGTTTTCGTACATAAGCTAACTTTTAAGTAGGAAAACTTGTATTGATCAAAATGAAATTTTTACTAAACTGTGTGCAATGTGATTGTACACAAAATGGTTGATTGCGATTTTTCAAAAATGAGTTTTGTGATTTTATATCTTTCAACATGTCGAAACGTGCGAGCGAGAAGTTTTTTGATAGTTGTCAGCCCCTTAAATGACAATTTCCTAAAATGACAAAATCCTAAAATGACAACTTCCTAAAATGACCAAATCCTAAAATGACAAATTCGTTACTGAACATCTTTTAAAATTAAGTAAAACAACTTAAAACAACTAAAACTTGGCTTTATTAACTTTTCTTAGGGCTTTAAAGTAACAAATAATAACCCTAATATGAGAGAGAGAGAGATAGAGAAAGAGAGAGAGAGAGAGAGATAGAGAGAGAGAGAGATAGATAGAGATAGAGATAGAGAGAGAGATAGAGAGAGAGAGAGAGAGAGAGAGAGAGATATAACAAATCTCAAAAATGACATACCTCTTAGGTCTTATCTTCCTGCCGCTCCTGCTGACGATTTCTTCTTCCTTTTTCTCATCCTCAGCTTCGGGTTTCTCGTCTTCTTTCTTCGCCTTGCCGCGGGGAGTCTTTGGTTCCTTGCCTTTGGGCGTGTCCTTTGCTGGAGTTTTGGGTTCCAGTTTGCTCTTCTTTTTTGCGCTCTGAAAGAAAGTCAAATAATTGGTATTATTTTCGGTGGACTTTTCACTCAACACTCTCTAGCCCCAAACTAAGCAAAGGCTTGTAATATGGGAACCAGACAGCTGATATAATACATGTATACTTTTTTTTTTTTGTAAATACATACTTATAATAAATAATAACACCCAGACAGAGAACAAACATCTATGTTCATCACACAAATGTTTGTTCTCGGTGGGGATCGAACCCACGGCCTCCGGCGCAGAAGGCAAAGCTACTACCAACTGAGCTGTGAAGGCTGTCCTGTAATTAACTTTCACAACATTAAAATAAAGCATATATTTATGAACTTACTTCCAAGAAATATTGAGATTTTTATACATAAACCCAATTTTATCAAATACTGTAATTATAGTTACTGATTTTAATAAATTTCATTTCACTTAGGCCAAGGGCTTATTTCACATATTTTAACTTATATCACATAATTTTTTCGATAGGAAAAATCCATTGGTGCACGACCGGATTCGAACCTACGACCTTACGATCGGAAGGAAGGGTCACTCCCGCTCCCTAAGGCCCAGTTTCACCAGGCTCTGTTAGTTACTAATCAAGGATTAAAAGGCCGTTAAATCTGACCTTAGCTGTCAAACGCATACATTTTGACATATTTAACGGCCCTTTAAGGCTTTGTTAATCTAACAGAGCATGGTGAAACCGGCCCTGAGCCTTCTAATCGCAAGTTAATAATAAAATAAATTACCTTTCCCTCATCTATAACAAGAGCGCCATTTTCGTCCGAGTCTTCGACCGGCGCGTCGTTTTGAGTTGTATTCACTGTCTGAAAGAGATTACATTCTTATTGTTTATTTGTGTTATTTTTTCGTACTTACGGGATCTGAGGGAATATCTAGCGTGCCTGGGGGTCTGCTGTTTATGTTTTTAATGTTTTTTTTATACAACGAGCTGATGGAACAAGCAGATGGCCCACCTGATGTTAAGTGGTAACCATCACCATAACAAAGCATTGCCTCGTAAGTCACGCACGATAGGAACGTGCCCTACGATGCATTATTGCCCTGCGTCCATCAACTTGAGGCATACAGATGTTAAGCCTCATGTGCCTGTAATTACGCCGGCAACCACACTCTTCAAACCGAAACACAGCGTTGCTGCTTGGCGACCGATATGGGCATGGTGGTAGTACTTCCCTGGACGAGCCCTTCACAAAGAGCTCTACTACTCTTATGTATATAAATACATAATATACTAGTAGTTCGCCCCGAACTGAGATCTCGTGATGCGACCCGACGAACCCATCAAAACTTTGAGTACGTAGTAGTCAGAGGCAAGTCCAAACATTATCTATGGACTTTTTTCTGACTACTGCCTACTAACTTGGTATGGTTACCAAGTTTCAACTCTATTGGCCTATTTATTGAAGAGTTCCGTTGAACAGACCATGGCTGCATCATCAGGCCTGGTCGTCGTCACCATTTTATGAGAACTGAGTACCTCCTTAATTTATTTCAAGAAAAAAAATTAAGAAAAAGCAAAGAAACTGGCCGACCAGTAGAAAAACCTTGATGTCAACGAAACTCTTAGAGATGGGAGCTCTTGGATCGCTGGTTATCTTAATTTAACTTTTATTATTTTATCTCAAAAACCGAGCGTCCCAAAAAAAAAGTAAAAATTGTTTTGGGATGTCCAAACAAAGCCCTTTCATATGACATGTAACTTGATTTTTTTATGTAACTTTTTTTATTTTTGCCCCCTTAAAAAACCCCACATCTTAAAAACCCTTCATCCGATTTTACTCATATACTTACCAGTAAATTTCTCAAGTACAAGCTATCGACATATCAAATTTCATGCAGATCGGATCAACGGTTCTAAAGTTATCGCCAGACAAACATACATACATACATACATACATACATACATACATACATACATACATAAAATGCCAAATCGCCCAAGTTAAAACTAAGATCTTCGTTCGCTTCGCTCACTCGATCAATAACACCCAGATACGGACCAAACATGGGCATGTCATGAAGAGGGAAGAAACTCATATGACGAGAAGAGTGTTGGAAATTGATGTGGATCGTTTTAGAAGGAGTGGCAGGCCAAAGAAAAGATGGATGGATTGTGTGAAAGATGACATGAGTAAGTAAGAAAGGAGTGAGCATTGAGATGACGAATGATAGAGGAGAGCGGAAGAAGAAAACCTGTTGTGCCGACCCCATGCAGCGTGGGATAAGGGCAGGAAGATTATGACACACAAACATCAATTTTCATTACACAAAAGTTTCTCCTCGCTGGGAATCGAACCGGCCACCTTCAGCGCAGAAGGCAGAGCTACTACCAACTGAGCTATGTGGACTGACAGATAATTGTACGAAATTGTAAGTCCCCTCGACAAACCCACGCACGAGTCTCAGCGTGTGGGTTTTGGCATGGACTGTTTATCTATGGATTACTAGACGCACACAAACTGATCTTAAAGTTTTTTGCTGAGTTTAATCCAGTTTTGTAAAAAACAAACACAATCACACCCGGCGAATACTGCAACAATGTTTAGGGGCCATTCATAAATTACGTCACACGTTAAGGGGAGGGAGGGGGTCGACGAAGTGTGACATTGTGTGACAAGGGGTGGGGAGGGGTTCCAAGTTTTGTGACATCGCATTTTATCAATACATAATATTTTTTTACTAAGTATTAAAACACAAAATGTTATTGAAATAGAATTTAAATGGAAATAAAAATAATTTCTGAACACTGCTGTTTTAATTTCATAAAATTCTAAATTTAAAATTGCAAAATATGTGACATCACACTAGGTAGGGGGGGGGGGGGGGTCTCACAAATGTGACCAGCTTTGACAAGGACGGAAGGGGTCAAAAAATCATGACACTCGTGTGACGTAATTTATGGATGGCCCCTAAGGTATATTTATGTACTTACATCATCATTAGCAGAGTCGTCTGCAGTGGTAGTATCTGCCGTTGCATCCATCGTGTCATTGACAGAATCGTTGACTGTGTCATTTGCCGGCGTGTCTGCACCAACCTATGGTCAAGAATGATAAACGTTACTATATTCCTATTTCTGCCATACATTTTTGCCAGGTAGGTATGAAACTTTTAAATGAAACAGCTGTTTTTTTTTCGCTTTCACAGTGTTGGTTCCTTAGAAAAAGTTTCATATTGATGGGAACTTTAGCCTCCTGTACCCCAAGCTGTGTTTACCATATTTGGTTTTTTGTTTTTCGTTCTTGTTCCGTGTTCATTGCGGGTTTTGCATGAAGACGCGATAAGAGGTTTATGTTGCAAGTATGATGAAAATTAGTAGTAGAACATAAAGTTCCGTATCGGTATCCCTATCGCGTCTTCATACAAAACCCGCAATGAACACGGAACAAGAACAAAAATCGAAATATGGTAAACACAACTCATACTTGGGGTACTGAAGTTTTAAGTACTAGTATTGAAACACCTTGTATATTTACTAATTTTTTTATAAAGTTCTTGTAAGTATATTTACTCATTCATACTTATGCAATATGTTTCTGTCCTTCCAAAAGTTTTTAGGAAGAGATTACTTATAGCGATAAGACCGTATTTTTGTTATTAATTTTAATATGGTATAATAAAAAAAAACTCACCTCTTTAGGAACCCCAATAACCTCTTCCAACGGTACATTGTTAGCAAAGTCGTGTTCGATCTGCTTGACGCCGTCATTGAAGTCGCGCCGCTTCTGCGTCTTCGTTAAGAACTTATCCTTATTTTCGGCGTAGTCGAATATCATGTTCGGCGGGAGATTTGCTCTGTAATTTATAACAAGACAGTCAAAATAGAAACGGTCTTTATTCAGTACATTCACAAGGATCACTTTGAAACGTCTTATATACTAAGTGAATCTACCACCAGGTCCTCGCGACCAAAGCCTAGAAGAACGGACAAGAAACTTACGGCTTGGTTCCTAGCTTTTTTTTGTATGATCCTTTATCCAATAGAATAGTACTTTGTTTACCTAGAGGCAAACAACTATTTTAAGCTCTGATTTCAACATGCTCTGTTAGATTAAGGCGAAGACAAGAGCTAATGTGACTCTCGCTCGCACGTTTCGACATGTTTAAAGATATAAAATCACTAAACTCAATTTCGAAAAATCGCAATTAACCAATTTGTGTGCAATCACATTGCACACAGTTTAGTAAAAAATTCTGTTTGATCGATACATGTTTTCCTACTCAAAAGTTTGCTTTACTAGTTCTCAAACTAGTACATAAGCAAACTTTTAAATAGGTAGGAAAACTTGTATCGATCAAAATGAAATTTCTACTAAACTGTGATGTGATTGCACACAAAATGGTTGATTGCGATTTTTCGAAAATGAGTTTAAAGTCAAAGTCAAAGTCAAAATGTATTTATTCAATAAAATCACAAGGATCACTTTGAAACGTCTTAAAGCTAGGTGACTCTAGGTGCCAGTTCCACGCGACCAAAGCCTAGAAGAACAGGCAACAAACTTACGGCTTGGTTCCTACCGTTCTTTTGTATGATCCTTTTACAATGTAATAATATAATATATTATTGAAGTTTAGTGAGGCGTAGGCATACAGAAAAAGGTAAACATAATCAAATTTAATATAATCATAATCAGTTTAGTGATTTTATATCTTTCAACATGTATATATCTTTCGAAACGTGCGAGGGAGAAGTTGTTTGATAGTTGTCAGCCCCTTAAGAAAGGATTAAAGGGCCGTTAAATATGTCAAAATGTACGCGTTTGACATCTAAGGTTAGATTTAACGGCCTGTTAATCCTTAATTAGTAACTAACATACATAGTGAAATCAGCTCTAAAAGTCTGAGAATTAAAGTGGAATTATAACTGCCGTTTTCTGAAAGCGCGATCAGAACTAATCGCATGTCAAGTCATTTGCTATATCTAATTCGATGTAATAGCTGGAATGGCGAGTGACTTGACATCCGATTAGTTTTGATCGAGCATTAAGAAACCGGCCGTAAGCGTAGTGAGGGATTCAAAGTAGATACGTCACTCGAGCTTAAAATGTGTGATGTTGTTTATTTTTTTAACAATTTTTTTTTCGTTTATTTTCTCTTCTTGTAAGCAGATGGCTCACCAGATGTTAAGTCGTAACCATCACCTATAACAAAGCATTGCCTCGTAAGTCACGTACGATAGAAACGTGCCCTACGATGCACTGCCCTGCGTCCATCAATTTGAGGCATGCAGATGTTAAGCCTCATGTGCCTGTAATTACACCGGCAACCACACTCTTCAAACCGAAACACAGCGTTGCTGCTTGGCGGCAGAAAAGGGCATGGTAGTACTTCCCCAGACGAGCCACACACGAAGAGCTCTTCTGCTCTTCACCTCCTACAGAAGCCACTCTTATCGATTTGGGCCTTTTGGATCCAGGAATTTCCCATTCCCTTTGGAAAAAAAAAATGACTTATCTATATTATAATCTACAATTTAAATACTACTTACGTTTCTCCAGTCCCATAGAAGTAAACAAAATATTTCTTCCCATTCAGTTTTTGTACCTGCAAGCAAATATAGGTACAAACTCATTAGATTAACAGGCCTTACCACACAGTTGGTAATATTTCTGCCTACTGCACCACTAAGGACATACATTTGTGTATAGAACATAGATGTTTGGTCTCTGTCTGATATAGTTTACTAGCGGCCTGTCCCAGCTTCGCATGGGTGGTCATAAATTTTTTAAACATTTTAGGATAAACTTAGACCGTGGGTTCGAGCCTCGCGTCTACTTATTTCATACATTTGCACGCCAGAGAGTGAAATCGCACCCCGAGCGTGACCCGTGGACCCGTTAACGTTTTTAATTTCGTCATATCTTTTGAATGGAATGTCCGATTTGAAAAATTTAAGAAGTAATCTATAGGTATTGAAACCGTCTTAATTATGAAATGATTTTTTTTGGATAAGGATTAATACCAAGGTACAAATAAAGACCCTTTTCTAGCGGAGGCATTTAAATTATTTTTTTATAATAAAAGAACACTTATTGTGACATAACTGTAATAGTAAGACATATGCTGTCGCGACATTTTTTGTAGATGATGACGTGTTCTACAAAATCGTAGTACATTATTTTGTTCTATCTTCAATAGCTTTCGCAGCGCACGCGATGTAAGGTTTTTGTTTTCCACCTTGGGTTACATTATTGAAGTTTTAGTAAGGATCCCTGATTTTTTTGAAAATATAATATAGCCTATGTTACTCAGGGATAATGTAGCATTCTAATGGTGAAAGAATTTTTGAAATCGGACCAGTAGTTTTTGAGCCTATTCGTTACATACAAAAATACAAATGTTTCCTCTTTATAATATTAGTGTAGATTAGTGTAGATTATTGTAAGTTTATAAATGTACTAGCGACCTTTTTCTGTATGCCTACGCCTCACTAAACTTCAATAATATATTATACTAGCGGCCTGTCCCAGCTTCGCATGGGTGGTCATAAATTTTTTGAACATTTTAGGATAAACCTAGACTGTGGGTTCGAGCCTCGCATCTACTTATTTCATACATTTGCACGCGCTTCTCCTTGAGTGAGTGAAATCGCACCCCGCGCGTGAACCGTGGACCCGTAAACATTTTTAATTTCGTCATATCTTTTGAATGGAATGTCCGATTTGAAAAATTTAAGAAGTAATCTATAGGTATTGAAACCGTCTTAATTATGAAATGATTTATTTGGATAAGGATTAATACCAAGGTACAAATAAAGACCCTTTTCTAGCGGAGGCATTTCAATTAATTTTTTATAATAAAAAACACTTATTGTGACATAACTATAATAGTTAGACATATGCTGTCGCGACATTTTTTGTAGATGATGACGTGTTCTACAAAATCGTAGTACATTATTTTGTTCTATCTTCAATAGCTTTCGCAGCGCACGCGATGTAAGGTTTTTGTTTTCCACCTTGGGTTACATTATTGAAGTTTTAGTAAGGATCCCTGATTTTTTTGAAAATATAATATAGCCTATGTTACTCAGGGATAATGTAGCATTCTAATGGTGAAAGAATTTTTGAAATCGGACCAGTAGTTTTTGAGCGTATTCGTTACATACAAAAATACAAATGTTTCCTCTTTATAATATTAGTGTAGATTAGTGTAGATTATTGTAAGTTTATAAATGTACTAGCGACCAGTCCCAGCTTTGCATGAGTGGACATTTAGTTTTTAAACATTGACATAGTTTCTACAATCATTTTTTGATTTAGATTTTTGGAAGCTTACCCAATTCATAATGCGTGGTGGCATTATGAATTGCTTTAAGTCTAAACACAGATACAGGAGTCCCATACATGTAACAAGTAGGTATGACATAAGTTATCTGATTTCCTTAGTACGAGCTTTGCTTAGTGTTGTACAAGATAGCTTTGTAAATAAATAAGTATTGGTGGACTTTCCTCATAGCACTATCTAGCCCCAAACTAAGTCAAAGCTTGTAATATGGGAACCAGATAGCTGATAATACATTATTATGTAATACTTTTTTTTGTAAATACATACTTATACTAGTAGTTCGCCCCGAACTGAGATCTCGTGATGCGACCCGACGAACGCACCAAACTTTGAGTACGTAGTTGTCAGAGGCAAGTCCAAACATTATCTTTGGACTTTTTTCTGCCTACTAACTTGGTATGGTTACCAAGTTTCAACTCTATTGGCCTATTTATTGAAGAGTTCCGTTGAACAGACCTTGGCTCCATCATCAGACCTGGTCGCCGTCACCATTTTATGAGAACTGAGTACCTCCTTAATTTATTTCAAGAAAAAAAAATAAGAAAAAGCAAAAGAACTGGCCGACCAGTAGAAAAACCTTGATGCCAACGAAACTCTTAGAGATGGGAGCTCTTGGATCGCTGGTTATCTTAATTTAACTTTTATTATTTTATCTCAAAAACCGGGCGTCCCAAAAAAAAAGTAAAAATTGTTTTGGGATGTCCAAACAAAGCCCTTTCATATGACATGTAACTTAATTTTTTTAGGTAACTTTTTTTATTTTTGCCCCCTCAAAAAACCCCATATCTCAAAAACCCTTCATCCGATTTTACTCATATACTTACCAGTAAATTTCTCAAGTACAAGCTATCGACATATCAAATTTCATGCAGATCGGATCAACGGTTCTAAAGTTATCGCCAGACAAACATACATACATACATACATACATACATACATACATACATACATAAAATGCCAAATCGCCCAAGTTGAAACTAAGATCTTTGTTCGCTTCGCTCACTCGATCAAATATATATATAGAATAATAACACCCAGACAGAGAACAAAGATGTTCATCACACAAATGTTTGTTCTCGGTGGGGATCGAACCCACGGCTTACCTCGCAGAAGGCAGATCTACTACAAACCAAGCTGTGAAGTATGTTTTTGTGAAATGTCTACGGACATTTACCTATTCATTTATGATATTTCCTTTATAAACCCAACAAATCAACAGTTTTGACATACCTGATTAGGATAATACCTACTTACCTATAAATTACTGATCTTTACTAAAATTATCTTCAAATTATACTAATTTAAAGTTCAGTAACCTGTTACTCTTCAAGACTGTCTCATGTAGGAAAGGATACATTTGATTTATAAAATATGCTCATTTGGCATAGGTACTCTGCTTAAATGGAATAATCAATATGCTTTCCATTCAATGTTTTACCCATAAATTAGTGAAAATATGTTTGATGCAGCTTTATCCACATAATAGAAGAATAAACATACAAGTATTACTCTCCAACATACTGAGATACTATCTAAATATAGCCAAATAGCCAATCTATGAAATGATAGAGGGAAATTGAGGGGATAGCGTTTTGAGATATGGAAAATTGCACTCAAACAAAGGGAGATTGGCTTAGATTTAACAGTATTAGTTTATGTTTTCTACTGCTATCCCCAAGTTTTCTATGAGCGTCCCGTACCATACCCACTCGAAAACGCTCTGAATAGGCGTGGAAGCATCGAGCAATATGTCTTCCCGCGCTAGGCCTACATAGCAGAATTTTATATATCAGATTGGAACTATTTAGTCTGGATATTATCTGATGAAGTTTTGGTGTGTTTATCACTTACCCTTGCAGGCCATGCTGGATATCCTTTTACTTTAGCGAATATAAAGTCCCCAGACTTATATTCTCTCACTTTCTTGCCCATTATCACTGAGAGCGGCGACAGTGAATTTCTATTTTGAATAACTTGAAGTTACGAACACTCACTTGGGACGAGCACTGAAATTACACAACGTCCATGTATGTTCACGAAATACTGTATTTAGCAGATCATTTTAGATAATTTCGAGGCAATTCCTATGAATATCAAACAGACGCCAAGTAATAAAATAACCTACAAAAAATTCTTACCGCGGCAGACAGAGCTGACAGAGAGAAACAAACATGGCGTTTGTTTGGCGAGCCGAGCGAGCGATAGCAGCGATTTTTTATGTTTATGATAAAAGTATTTGTTTTGTGTAATAGCTAATTTCTAACAACCCGTAACATTGACAAATATTAGGACATTGATAATTTCTGTAATTTTTATTTTGATAGTGACTATGACAGTATTATTTTTACGGAAAGAACCGGCAAATTATTATCTAGCAACATTACGAATCTGTAGTCTATTGCTCTAGTCTATGGTTTACATTCTAGATTTTTATAGCTGGCAACTCAGTTACTATGAGTGGTCGTGTCAGACGGATGCTTCGGACAAGAATTTTTCGCGTAAACTAATTGATTTCTTCTAATTAAATTACAGTGAATCATTGTGTTTGCTATGCAATTGTGATGCGAACCATGAGAATCGTTAGTGTGCAAACATACAATCGTGAGACTTGTGTTTGAGTGATGTGATTTGAAAATAAAAATGGCATCGGGAGATTCGGATCATATCGAAATGATGGAAAGTGCTGTGGCGAAGAAATCCGACGTCGCTGGCGGACCTTCGGGGTCCGAGGACGATGGTGGGTTACCGCAAATCTAATAATAACATTCCATTGTGATAATCGGATTGTGTAAGTGAAGCTAATGAATGAATACCACCCCCTTATTTTGTCCCCTTTTCCTTGTTACAGATCGAGATAGGAATTCAATTGCCGAGAAAAATGTACCATACGATGTGAGTAGAGGCTTATTTTGTCATAATTTAATCATTCATACAAAGAATATTTATATTTAAAAGTGTGAGTATAATTGAGACCAAAGGGTTAATTTAATGTATCACATAGTTTCAGAGAGACAGAACCAGGCTAATGTTATTGCTATAACAACGTGAAAAGTCAAATTTTGTAAATAAAAATAGGATAAAGCATGCCTGGGAGTCATAGGTACTTCCTCACAAGAGTATCTGAGTCATTTTATATCAACAGTTGGTATGTAGGTACTTGGTATGAACATATTGTTATGTTTTTCGAAGGGTTTTTCTTTTAAAAATACCTTTACAGATTTTTACTTTGCAGGAAGTCTTGAGTTTTTTGCTGACTGTTGAACATACAATGACCGGCCATTGTATGTTTTTAATTACTAGTTCTATTTTTCTGTGAGAAAAAGTGACGAAACAAGCTTAAGGCCCTCCCGATGTTATTCTGCTGACAAAATGCACTACAACACAAAACATGTGCCCTATGGCATTGCTGTCTATCCATCTCTGTGACCAAGGTCTATGTGCCTGTAATTGCATTTTTTAGAGAAAAAAACACCATACACTAACTTTTCTAACCTAAATGTGTGATGTGGAGCCATCAGGGGTAAATGCCTTCTACAGGTATTCAAATACCTCCCAATTTTTTTAATAGTTATTGATCACACCAAACAATACAATAATTATAATCTCAGTATTATCTACCACGTGGTAATCTGGGTATATGCCTCCTTCTTTTTCTACCACCTTATTATATTTGCAAGTCTCTTGTCCAGGCGTTTTTTGCAACCTTTACAATGTTGCTGACCCAACATGATTTCTTTTGCACTTTCTTGCACAGACAGGGCAGTAAATAAATCCTCTACAAAACAGAACAAACATTTAATATCTAATTTGGGCACACCAAATTTTACTTTTGGTGGGAATGATTCCTACCAAAAGTAAAATTCGGTGAAAAACCCGCAGAAGGCAAGATTTATTACCAACTGAGCTATCAGGCCAGTGGCGTAGCTATCGTAGGGCCAGGGCTACGGAGCTCAGGGGGTCCTTTAACCTAAGCTTTGAAAAGAGAGGGTCAGCCAGCTCTCAAAGCTAGAAAACCTTGAGCCTGTTCACAAAATTCTTTCTTTATGCACCGGGGCCCTTGTCCACCTAGTTATGCCACTGTATCAGGCCTCCTAATAGTGCCATGTTTTGTATTTGCACAATGCCAGTACTCTCAAACGGGGAAGTGATGGAAACCGGCATGTCGTAGAACCTAAAAACGTTCTATAACATGTGTCAAGTGCTCGAAAGGAGCCTCTTGAGGTCCATTAAAATCCTTTCACTGCACTATTTCGAAAGAAACTCGTGACACAACAAGAGAGAGATCACCTGCATTACAAGACATAATAATTTATTGACATAAATTTTATACAGAATGTAATTCAATCTGTGACACACTTCAGGGGTGGCAAACCTTATTGAATCAACATGCCATTTTACATAGACATGCCCTTAAATAATTTCAACCAAAATGTTATAATATTAATTATTATAATAATATTTTCAACCAAAATTCCAACCCGTTTCCCAAGAGCCGCAGTAGCCCGGAGGGCGATTTAGCCAAGTTTCTGATAGGATTGGGCAGGGGCAAGCTAAGTGGCGGATAGTTTGCACTAAAAATGCAAACCGTTTTGTTCCATGGCGTGCCCAAAATATTGTGTCGTGTGCAAAGTCAAAGTCAAAAGGTATTTATTCAATAAAATCACAAGGATTACTTTGAAACGTCTTGAAGCTAGGTGACTCTAGGTGCAAGTTCCACGCGACCAAAGCCTAGAAGAACAGGCAACAAACTTACGGCTTGGTTCCTACTTCCTACCGCTCTTTTGTGCCATTGGTTCGCCATCCCTGCCTTAAAAAATACTTATACATAGGTATCTACTGACCCTATATTTAACAAATGCCTCACTTAACGGAACAAGCTAGAAAATGCTTTTAGTGTCAAAATATAGTAGGTACACACATTCATAGGTCATCGGCATTATGTTCATGGCCATGGATAGAGAATAGTGGTGATAATTAGGTCATTCACCTTATGGAGGGTGACCATACTGAATAGTATCAGACAAATTAGGCTGTTGACATTGTTATGTAGAATGCTACTGGGGGTCAATTCTATTAGAAACTTTTCAGTTGATCGCTATTGAGATGCAGCAAAATATAAGCTCTTTTGATATCCATCACTATGTTTTTTATTACTGGTTTTACATATATGCACAACACATATAACACATACTAAACACATAACACATATTAAACATAAACACGGTGATAAAAAACAGACTGAAGATGCAATCCCAGATGGAACATCAGAAACAATGGGAGCGCAGATCATACTGCAAACATACGAAAAAAATGCTTCTTGCTTAAAAAAAAATGAATGAATGAATGAATGAAAAATACTTTATGGTACACCAAACTGAACAAAAAATAAAACACTTAAAAATAGAAAATAAAGTAGTACAATGGGCGGTCTTATCGCTGAAAGCGATCTCTTCCAGACAACCTTTGGATGGAGAGGATTGTTAAAGTATGGAAGATTGGTCGCAGGTGCACGAGGAAAGTTATATGAATAGTAGTCAAAAACATAACATACCTTAACTACCATACTCGTAAATAATAATTTTAAAAAATAACTTGTACACCAAATAACATACCAGCAATCAAACCTTATATGCATGCAGAACCGCGAAAGGCAGCTAGTGTACAAATAAATATAAACAGACATGACAAATCGTGTATTATAGCAAGAATAACCATATCTCCCAGACAGTCGCCTGGATTACTTGTCTGTATTGAACCATAAAGAAATTGGCGACAGTCCAGCTCCATATTTATAAATGCCGTAAAAGGCTGTGAAATGGGCTTCTGGGTTATACTTCGAAAGAATATAGACGAATGCTCGTATTGTCACTGAAAGCCCTCACATCTCAAATGGAATACGATATAAAGCTCTTTGTGTGTGGCTCGTCCGGCGAAGTACTACCACCATGCCTTTTTCTGCCGCCAAGCAGCGTTGCTGTTTCGGGGGTTGCCGGTGAAATTACAGGCACATGAGGCTTAACATCTGTATACCTTAAGTTGATAGACGCAGGGCAGTGCATCGTAGGGGCACGTTCATATCGCGCGTGTCTTTCGTGGCAATGCTTGGTTATAGGTGATGGTTACCACTTAACAAGTGTGCCATCTGCTTGTTCCATCAACTAGTAGTATAAAAAAACTAAAGTATTCAATTCAATTCGTTTATTCAATTACAATTCTCTTACAAATCGTGTCTGAATCTCAAACTAACATGCAACAAAATAAAAATTAACAATTTAATTAACATAATGTCCCCAGTGAAATTAAAATGCTATTACTATACATATAATTCACAACATTAAATGTCAACAATAATTAAATGTATGTCATGGAAATAAAAAAGTATCTACCTACCTATAGACAGAGAACAAACATCTACGTTCATCATAGGTACCAATGTTTGTTCTGTGTGGGGATCGAACCCACGGCCTACAGCTCAGAAGGCAGAGCTACTACCAACTGAGCTGTGAAGGTTGTCAAGCAGTAGGTAGGTTGGCATATTTACAATAGACTTGGCAAGTTTCCATCATTTTGGGAAACACCCGATGTTTTAGAATGCCAGAAAGCTTACTCACTAATAAATACTGAGGGCACTGGTGGTCTAGTGGTAGCGGCCCCGCCTTCCGATCCTAAGGTCGTGGGTTCAAAACCGGTCGTGCAGCTATGAGTTTTTCTGTTCAAAAGCTAATGTGCACAGTGTCAGTACTCTCAAACGGTGAAGGAAAACATCGTCAGGAAAAAAAGAAGGAGCTTAATGCTGGATAGCATTATCTACCAGCTAACCTTTGGGTTATGAGAAAACATTTTTAGGTAGTACACATTAGATGAAGGCCTATACAAAGCAAAATACATTGCCATAAAACTGTGTTTTAAACATGTTTTTGTGTCTGCATAATGGAAACTAGATATGTTTTTCAGTGCAAATCCACGATTAGAAAGAAAGAAAGAAAATTTATTTATTTACGACGACAAAAGTTAAAGGAATAGAAATAAACATTTAACATATTAAAAAAAAATAACTTTGTGCGTCGCAAAACGGACACTGTACACCAAGTATGAGTTTTGCTTACCATATTTGGTTTTTCGTTTTACCTTTTTTTCCGTGTTCATTGCGGGTTTTGTATGAGGAAGCGATAGAGATACCGATACGGAACTTTATGTTGAAAGTATGATGAAAATTAGTAGTAGAACATAAAGTTCCATATCGGTATCCCTAACGCGTCTTCATACAAAACCCGCAATGAACACGGAACAAAAACGAATCGGGTTTGCTCCGTGCTCATTGCGGGTTTTGTAAAGTTCCAAATCGGTATCCCTATCGCGTCTTCATACAAAACCCGCAATGAACACGGAACAAAAACGTAAAACGAAAAACCAAATATGGTAAGCAAAACTCATACTTGGGGTACTGATTCAGCAATAACTTGGTTGCAAACCAACGCTGGTCTTCCATCAGAGCCGTTCGGTGATGCCACGGACGATTCAACCTAAACCAAACCTAAATATAACAATTATATAATATTTCGACATAATAGAGAATAATAAAAAATAACATGGTATTGAGAAACAGATTCATTAAATGAAAAATATAAGAGAAAAAAACGTTGAAAGTGAGATGACTATTTCCTAAGGCAGACTATTGCAGATAATGTTTTGTGCACTCTAAAAGAAAAACAAGTAACAGAGCAGACAAAATAGATTATATTCAGATTATCTCGCACCAAGTCTCGCATATTTAACAAGAAGATTTAATACACAATGGAACTTCCGTTATTCGGTAGGGAATTTCGTGTATTGCCAAAATTGGCCGCTCAGTGACTCACTGTTGAACGCTGTGTCACGATTTGGAGCTAAGCTAAAGCGATGGCGCAGGTGGTCAGTGCACCTCAGTATCAAGGAGAAGGTCGGGGGTTCATATACCACTCGGATAATAATTTCAGGGATATTAAAAAAAAACTCTGTGGTTACCTTATACTTCGAATACATTTAGACATTCGCGCTGCTATTCGCGTGGGAGGAAATGTTGCCGTCCATGTCTGCGGCAGCGTCGCCGGCAATGTGTGTTCACGCAACACAAGCAACGCGAGCGGCAACGCGAGTGCACATGGAAGTGGCCTGTTTACATTCTCGCATTGCCCAAGTCCCTGCTCATATCTCTGCACATTTCCACGGACATGAGCTGAGTGTAAAGGGGTATTATGAGTGCGTAGGTGATCATAGCTTCCCCAGTGTCAAGGGGAAGGTAGTGTGTTCATACCACTCAGATAATAACTTCAGGGATATTAAAAAAAAATCCTTGTGGTGTCCTTAAAGCTCCGTACTCACATTCGGTACTACTCGATAGTTTTACTCGAAAACAAGTAAATATTAACGTGTGGACCGCAAAACTCACGCATCGAGCTGTGAGTTTCCACACTTTAATATTTACTCGTTTTCGAGTAAAACTATCGAGTAATACCGAATGTGAGTACGGAGCTTTAGCGTAGTAAACACTATAAAACTAATGAAAATGAAAGTTTGACGACCTGTGCTATGGGCGCACAGCTGACGACTATTTGTCCTCTTGATTACGTAACTTACGATAGGTCTAATATGCGATACGACAAGTGTAATCTATTTTACGCTGCTAGACAGTCTTTTATGAGATAAAAGTTATGGAAAAAGCTGATGGCCGACCTGATATTAAACGGTAACGTAATCGTATAACAAAAAAAAATGCATTCGGTAGGAACCTTATTTACTAAAAACACACACCTTACCTTACTTACCTACCTACTTACCTAAGTAGTATTAAGTAGTAGGGCGGGCTCTTTGTGAGGCCTCGTCCGGGGAAGCACTATCTACCACCATGCCTACTTCTGCCGCCAAGCAGCGTTGCTGTGTTTTGGTTTGAAGGGTGTGGGTAAAATTACGGAGACATGACGCCTAACATCTCAGTTGTCTTAAGTTGATGGTCGCAGGGCTGTGCATCGTAGGGCACGTTCCTATCGTGCGTGACTTACGAGGCAATGCTTTGTTAAAGGTGATGGTTACTGTGAGTGCTCGAAAGCATCCCCTTTGAGGCACACTTCAAAATCTTTTCACCACACTGTTTCGAAGAACTAGTGACACGACTAGAAGATATTTATTTTCTTCTCACCAGTATGGAGCCAATCAGTGGCGGATTTACCAGCAGCCTGGTAGGCTGAAGCCTGGGGCGGCATTTATTAGTTTTTGAGTATATTGCTAAGCTAAGAAAAGCTCAATCGTGTACCTTCTACATAAGATTGATGCTTTTGGGAAAAGGAACTGACACATCGATCCCCTAGTCCACAACACAATCATACTTATAACGTAAAAAAGCTGATGTAATGAGGACGATATTCAATTTTTTTTTAATAAATATGATTGTATACCAGGTTTGCAGTTTGAAAGTGGCGCCAGTGACTAAAAAAATGTGGAGCAATAGGTTAGCGTGGTATGGGCATGTTATGAGAAGGGATGAATGTATGTTACGAAAAGAGTGTTAGGTATGAATGTGGATGGATTAAGCAGCAGAGGTAGGCCAAAGAAAATATGGATGGATTGTGTGAAAGATGCCATGGGAAAATAAGGAGTGGCTAATGAGATGACGGATGATGGAGGAAAGTGTTGTGCCGACCCTACATAAAGTGGGACAAGGGCAGGAAGATGATGATGATGATTGTATACCAGGGTATCGAATTGAAAAGTTCAGTATATAGGGGCGGCATGAATGCCTACTGGCGGCAAATATGTAAATCCGCCACTGGAGCCAATCGAAGTAAATCGTCTTCAGTAAAGCTTTTTTTTATTTCAGCCGGCGGTCGGCCCACTGGGCGCGATCGGGAAAGTGCACAAATCCGATCGGAAGATTGGACATCGGCGAGTCGGGGAAGGTGGAGAGATCACCTACAAGAAAATCCAGTCGTCACAAATCATGGGATCTATACAGCTTGGTAAGTACAGCAAATCAGACCTTTTTACACTGGTGACTTTAAACTTTAGAACACTGGTGGTCTAGTGGTTGCGGCCCCGCCTTCGGACCCTAAGATCGTGGGTTCGAATTCGGTCGTGAACCAACGAGTTTTTCTGTTAAAAAATTTATGTGCACAGTGCCAGTACTCTCAAACGGTGAAAGAAAACATCGTGAGAAAACCGGCACGCCATAGAAGCTAAAAAGTTCTATAACATGTCTTGAAATACACTGAAGAACATTAAACAATACTTTTGGTGAATTAAACCACAAACTAAAACATCTATGATCTACATACATACATTTTTGTTTTATTTTTCTAAAAAGCGCTGATTCAATTTCTATAACATTTGTATGGAACCACCTCTGATGTATGACCTACCAAACAGGCAAATAATCATCATAATGGGCGGAGTAATCGCATAACAAACATACAGAAAAACATTATAGTCGAATTAAGAAACTCCTTTTTAGAAGTCGGTTAAAAATAATTCGCTTGACAGATACTACGCCAAACTCATGTCATTTTTAGGGTTTCGTACCCAAAGGGTACCAATTACCAAACCCTAAAAATAACTGTCATTGTAAAAAATATTGTCTATCTGTCTTTCTGTTTTTCCGTCTGTCACCAGGCTGTATCTCATGAACCGTGATAGTTAGACAGTTGAATTTATTTACAGATGAAGTACATATTTCTATTGATACTAAAAAAACTGAATAAAATAAATATTTATGGGGGCTCCCATACAACAAACGTGTTTTTTTGCCGTTTTTATAGATAACGTACGGATCCCTTCGTATGTGAGTCCGACTCGCACTTGGCCGGTTTTATTATACAATTTATCTTTCCGGCGTGTACCGCAAATTGAAAGTCGATCTTGTCTGACCCCCAGCACTACTACCGTATCTATTTCTGTCGCCAAGCAGCGTTGTTGTGTTTCGGTTTATGTGCTTGCGATCCGGTTGAATTACATAAGCACATGAGTAGAGCTCTTTGTGAAGGGCTCGTCCGGGAATACATCCCCGGACCGGATTAGTAGTACCCTTCAAACTGAAAAACAGCAACGCTGCTTGGCGGCAAAATAAGGTATGATGGTATTACTTCCCTGAAAGAGACACCCAAAGTCAAAAGGTATTTAATAAATAATAAATAAATATTGGTGGACATTCCACACAGCACTATCTCGCCCCAAACTAAGCCAAAGCTTGTGATATGGGAACCAGATAGCTGATATACTACTTATATACTTTTTTTTTTGGAAATACATACTTAGAATATTATATAACACCCAGACAGAGAACAAACATCTATGTTCATCACACAAATGTTTGTTCTCGGTGGGAATCGAACCCACAACCTACGGCACAGAAAGCAGAGCTTCTACCAACTGAGCTGTGAAGGCTGTCATATTTATTTATTCAATAACATCGCAAGGATCACTTTGAAACGTCTTGACTAGCTAGGTGACTCTAGGCGCCAGTTCCACGCGACCAAGCCTAGAAGAACAGGCAACAAACTTACGGCTTGGTTCGTACCGTTCTTTTGTATTATCCTTGTAACAATGTAATATAATACAATATTGAAGCTCCAGTGTGGTGCCAATCGAATTTAGTGAGGCAAAGACATCTACTATTTTTCAACTTTGTTTTTGCATTCATACTATTTGAATTAACTACCTATTTAAATTTTGCGCGGTGTTTTAATGAAACGGAACTGAATTAATAGGCAGTACCTTGAATAATTTAACTACATATAAGTAAACAGGTATCAAGCTAAATACCGGTGAGGCAAGGTCATCGGTTTTTGCCCTGAATAATGTATCCCAAGGGTTATATCTACACTAATATTATAAAGAGGTAAACTTTGTATTTTTGTATTTTTTTATGTAACGAATAGGCTCAAAAACTACTGGTCCGATTTCAAAAATTCTTTCACCATTAGAATGCTACATTATCCCTGAGTAACATAGGCTATATTATATTTTCAAAAAAATCAGGGATCCTTACTAAAACTTCAATAATGTAACCCAAGGTGGAAAACAAAAAACCTTACATCGCGTGCGCTGCGAAAACTATTGAAGATAGAACAAAATAATGTACTACGATTTTGTAGAACACGTTATCATCTACAAAAAATGTCGCGACAGCGTATGTCTAACTATTATAGTTATGTCACAATAAGTGTTCTTTTATTATAAAAAAATAATTGAAATGCCTCCGCTAGAAAAGGGTCTTTATTTGTACCTTGGTATTAATCCTTATCCAAATAAATCATTTCATAATTAAGACGGTTTCAATACCTATAGATTACTTCTTAAATTTTTCAAATCGGACATTCCATTCAAAAGATATGACGAAATTAAAAATGTTTACGGGTCCACGGGTCGCGCGCGGGGTGCGATTTCACTCACTCAAGGAGAAGCGCGTGCAAATGTATGAAATAAGTAGACGCGAGGCTCGAACCCACGGTCTCAGTTTATCCTAAAATGTTCAAAAAATTTATGACCACCTATGCGAAGCTGGGACAGGCCGCTAGTATTTTATAATGTACTAACGACCCGCCCCGGCTTCGCACGGTTATTGTGGGTTATCCCTAAGAGATTATGCTTGTATTATGCATATAAACCTTCCTCTTGAATCACTCTTTCTATAAAAAAAAACCGCATCAAAATCCGTTGCGTAGTTTTAAAGATTTAAGCATACATAGGGATATAGGGACAGAGAAAGCGACTTTGTTTTATACTATGTAGTGTAGTGACTAGTAAAGTCGGAATCCCTCGCGATGTTCGCATGAAGCTATTTTCATACAAATTTTGATATCCCCTACACTTCAGTTGCGAAAAAACCTGAAACCGCTTCAAGACTTTAATCCTCAGGCACGGAAGAGATCCCTAATCCCCTCTCTTAGTAGTAAGTACGAACTCCATCATCTTTTAACGATTTCTAAGGGGGGTAGTCAGAGGTACGCTTCTATAACAAAGCCCCAAGCGAGATTCATCAGTTGTCGATTAGCAAATTCAAAAACATAATAAAAAGTAAACTTTTTACAAAGGCTTACTATAAAATAGCTGAAAGCTTGGGACTAAACTATGCTCGAACTCATTACAAAAACCAAACAGTTAAGTCCCATAATTGTAAAAAGGATCATACAAAAAAAAAACGCTAGGAACCAAGCCGTAAGTTTCTTGCCTTGGCTTTGGTCGCGAGGAACTGGTGGTAGATTCACCTAGTATATAAGACGTTTCAAAGTGGTCCTTGTGATTGTACTGAATAAAGACTGTTTTGATTTTGATTTCGTCCGAACATTACAGTGGCAGTAGTGGTAATGGTTTTCCATACGTGACAGGTTACAAGATCATCGCCGCTGTTAGAATACTGACTAGTTTATGGTGAGAATTTTCAACAATCTTTTCTTAGTGAGCGCCTATACCCTTCAAAGAGTGCCGTCGCCAAATTACAAAATTAAGCCCTGTAGTTTGAAGATATGAGCGAGTCAATGAGTGGGGTAGTTCCCATTTCCCATATAGGAACATGACGTCATCGGACAGAATGTATTCCTCGTTTATTAATATTGACGTTCCGCGCACGACTTAGCTCGGGGACTCGGGGTCCCTGGATAATAAGTGTAAAGCTGGTTAAGGTTTTCAGAGGCTGACCAATCAAATAACTTTTCGCTCATTTTTGAAGTTATTAAATTACTGATGGTAGTTAAAAATCGCAGACAACAAAGTTTCGGAGATATTACGAAGGTTTAGAAAAAATATCATATACTCACTATCTAATCTAAGTCAAAGGTATTTATTCAATTGAATCACAAGGATCACTTTGAAACGTCTTAAAGCTAGGTGAATCTAGGTGCCGGTTCCACGCAACCAAGCCTAGAAGAACAGGCAACAAACTTACTCGGTTTCTATCGTTCTTTTGTATGAGTTTTGTCACTAAATAAGTGTTGTAGCTAGCTTGTTTTATAAAAACGAACGCGTTTCACACAGTCGGCTGTACAGGTAACGCAGGAGTTCCCAAACTTTTTTGTCTACTTTTTTGAGAATAAATAATTTTATAGCGCCCCCAATTTTTTGACCTACTTTAAAACCACTATAACTAGTAGGTAATACACAACGGCGCTCAGGTCTCAAGTTAATTCCCCCCATTTTTTTTTCTGGGTCTCTTGCCGCCCCCCTTTTAGCTTGCAGCGCCCACAAGGGGGCCGAGATAACGCTTGCTACATATTTTGTAAACAAATTTACGTTACGTGGGTTTCAGGATAAAATTAACGCTCTTTGCAATCGAACCCAGTGGCTTAAAGGTTGGATATGGTATATTGATGGTATAAAATATTAGTGTACCTCTCACACTCAGCAAAAATAGGAATGTGAGATGGATGTGTGGAGTGACAAGGATGGATAAATATTGGTGGACTTTCCACACAGCACTATATTTCCCAAAATAAAACTTGTAATATGGGAACCAGATAGCTGATATAATACTAATATACTTTTTTGTATAACATACTTATTTCAAAAGGGACGGATGAGAAAAGAGTGCATGCAGCAGAAGCAGAAATGTGAATGTTGAGATGGATGTGTGTAGTGACAAGGATGGTTAAAATAAGGAATGAGTATATTAGAGGAAGTTTGAAAGTAGTGCCTAGGACGGATAAGTTAAGGAGCAATAGGTTAGCATGGTATGGACGTGTCATGAGGAGGGAAGAAAATCATGTAACGAGAAGAGTGTTAGGTATGGATGTGGATGGTTTTAGAAGGAAAGTGATGAAATAATACGCGAGACTTTAGTAATATTAGTAGAAAGTATTTATTTTAAAGTAAATATAAATTGATGTTATAGTTGACATTGAACTTTGAGATGGAAGGGACCTTTAGGAAGAGTGAGCGAGACAGCGCTACTCATGAGAGCAGGTAGGCATGATTACGTTGCGTTCATATTTCCAACAGAAAGGCAGGCCAAAGAATGGCAGGTCGGTTAAGTGTGCGCACCATATGTCAGAACGGAAAGGATGCACACGTCCATGACTCTTCGTATGAGCGATAAAGATCAACAGCCTGGAATTTCTGGGCGACGATCTGCGAAATGTAGCGCAAACACTGGATGAGAAGAAGCTAGTCCAGCATTGGACTAGCTTAAGTTGATGAGGATGAAAGGCACCAATAAACGAAATAAAGGATTGGGCTTAGGATACGATTCAACGATAACTTCAGGCTGATGATAATATTACATTGTAACAAAGATCATACAAAAGAGCGGTAGGAACCAAGCCGTAAGTTTGTTGCCTGTTCTTCTAGGCTTTGGTCGCGTGGAACTGGCACCTAGAGCCACCTAGCTTTAAGACGTTTCAAAGTAATCCTTTGAGATATGCCGACATAGCTCAAAGGAAGCTTAAATAGCAGTGGGCCGGCCACGTTTGCCGTGAAACCGACAACCGTTGGAGCAAAGAATACTTGAGTGGAGACCGCGTTTAGAAGCGTAGTGTAGGACGCCCTCCGGCAAGGGGGTGTGATGATCTGCGAAATGTAAGTTTGTTGGCTGTTCTTCTAGGCTTTGGTCGCGTGGAACTGGCACCTAGAGTCACCTAGCTTTAAGACGTTTCAAAGTGAGCCTTGTGATGTTATTGAATAATTACCTTTTGTCTTTGATGATATTAATCCAACAAATGCCAACTCCATAACAGTTTAGTTCGCTAAGCGAACCCATCTATTACTGTCTGTTTATAATTTGTGTTGCAAGGTCAATATTGTTGGTTATACCAATTTATAAATGAGATAATGTCTGTCTGTTTGTTCCGTTAGTGTTATACGTTTGAACTTCTTGTCGTGTCACTGGATTCTTTCAAAATAGTGTGGTGAAAGGATTTTAAGTACGCCTCAGAGAGTTCCTTTCGGGAACTTGACTCATGTTTTAGAACTTTCTAGTGGGTTGGAATAAATACAATATCATTTAATTATGCCACATATAAACAAAATGTATTTTAAGAATAAAAGGTCTCTCTCTTGTCGTGTCACTAGTTTCTTTCGAAACAGTGTGGTGAAAGGATTTTTAGTGCGCCTCAAGAGGCTCCTTTCGAGCACTTGACACATGTTATAAACTTTTTTCTATTCTATTACATGCCGGTTCCCTTACGATGTTTTCCTTCACCGTTTGAGAGTACATTTTTGAAGAAAAACTCATTGGTGCACGACCGGTTTCGAACCCACGACCTGAGGATCGGAAGGTGGGGCTGCTACCACGAAACCACCAGTGCTCTTAAAGAATAAAAGGATAAGAAAGAATAAAAGGAATAGAATAAAAGGTAAAATGATATGTATTGTTTATGAAAATAACATAAAACATAAAATTAAAATATGATGTCTTTGTGAATTCCTGAAGTGTAGCTTACAACTATAAAACTAATCATCTTCCTGCCCTTATCCCTCGCTATGTGGGGTCGGCACAACAGGTTTTCTTCTTCCACTCTCCTCTATAAAACTTAAGACAAAAAATCTTCTTCTTCTATATGTATAAAAATCGATTGCGGTTCGTTTGTCTCGCTAAAACTCGAGAACGGCTGGGCCTATTTAGCTGATTTTGGTTTTGTAATGTTTGTCGTAGTCCAGGGAAGGTTTAAACGGAGAAAATATGGAAAAATAGCGAAGAATAGTTAAAACAACAATTTCATTTTCTATCTAAAGCGAAGGGAGAGTTTTAATGTTTTTAGGATAGGTGATACGAAGTACACCGGGTCATCTAGTCACTACATAGTATAAAGCAAAGTCGCTTTCTCTGTCCCTATATCCCTATGTATGCTTAAATCTTTAAAACTACGCAAAGGATTTTGATGCGGTTTTTTTTATAGAAAGAGTGGTTCAAGAGGAAGGTTTATATGCATAATACAAGCATAATCTCTTAATGTAACTCTCGCTCATACGTTTTAACATTATAAACAAGTGCGAACTTCAATAGACTGAGTAAAGATCTAGATTTTGACCTTTTCTGCACGAGCGTTGGTTCAGCCAGACAGTGGCTGAACAGGGAATTCTTTGGTAATGAATAGTACGCACTATACATATAATATTATATTCACTACTCCATTTATTTTGATTTAGGTAATGTCGACTACGGCGTTCACATTATATAATTTAATAATGTTTTTTATCCGTGAAAACCTATAATTGGCTCTCTTGTTTCTATATCATGTATGTTATTTAAGTTATAATAAGCTGTTGGTTTTCCAATAAATAAATAAATAAATTATAAAAATATATAAAATCACTAAACCCAGGCACATGAGGCGCAACACCTGTATGCCTCAGGTTGATGGACGCATGGCAGTGCTTCGAAGGGCACGTTCATATCGTGCGTGACTTGCGAGGCAATGCTTAATAGGTGATGGGCCATCTGCTTGTTTCATCACAAAGTTAACTAAAAAATAGGTGGTGTAAGGGACTATATATCCAGGAAAAACAATATTAAGCCGTCTCCCTGCACCGACTTCCTCGATTCTCCACGATCTCAGATGTGATTGTAGCTGAGCATTTGACCACCAATAATTAATCGACAAAAATCGAGAGCACTGATGGTCTAATGGTAGTGGCCGCCTTCCGATCTCGCCTAAGGTCATGGGTTCAAAACCGGTCGTGCACCAATAAGTTTTTCTGTTCAAAAATGTATGTGCACAGTGCCAGTACTCTCAACACTGAAGGAAAACATCGTGAGGAAACCGGCATGTCGTAGAACCTAAAAAAGTTCTGAAACATGTGTCAAGTGCTCGAAAGGAGACTTTTTGAGGTGCACCTAAAATCCTTTCACCACACTGTTCGAAAAAACTAGTGACATGACAAGAATATCAATTACTAGCGGCCTGTCCCAGCTTCGCACGGGTGCGGTCATAAATTTTTTGAACATTTTAGGATAAACTTAGACCGTGGGTTCGTGGGTTCGTGGGCCGCTGCTAGAAAAGGGTGTTGGTACCTAGGTATTAATC
Source organism: Chloroclysta siterata (assembly GCA_932294275.1). Classification (NCBI taxonomy): domain Eukaryota; kingdom Metazoa; phylum Arthropoda; class Insecta; order Lepidoptera; family Geometridae; genus Chloroclysta; species Chloroclysta siterata. Next base: position 18,383,980 of record OW028596.1, on the reverse strand, counting down.
CTTATCCAAATAAATCATTTCATAATTAAGACGGTTTCAATACCTATAGATTACTTCTTAAATTTTTCAAATCGGACATTCCATTCAAAAGATATGACGAAATTAAAAATGGGTTCACGGGTCACGCTCGGGGTGCGATTTCACTCACTCAAGGAGAAGCGCGTGCAAATGTATGAAATAAGTAGACGCGAGGCTCGAACCCACGGTCTAAATTTATCCTAAAATGTTCAAAAAATTTATGACCACCCATACGAAGCTGGGAGAGGCCGCTAGTTGATAATAAAAGAACACTTATTGTGACATAACTATAATAGTTAGACATATGCTGTCGCGACATTTTTTGTAGATGATGACGTGTTCTACAAAATCGTAGTACATTGTTTTGTTCTATCATCAATAGTTTTCGCAGCGCACGCGATGTAAGGTTTTTGTTTTCCACCTTGGGTTACATTATTGGAGTTTTAGTAAGGATACCTGATTTTTTGAAAATATAATATAGCCTATGTTACTCAGGGATAATGTAGCATTCTAATGGTGAAAGAATTTTTGAAATCGGACCAGTAGTTTTTGAGCCTATTCGTTACATACAAAACAACAAAACAACAAAAATACAAAGTTTTCCTCTTTATAATATTAGTGTAGATTAGTGTAGATTAAAATAAAAACGGTACAACAGATGCAATAGCATGGGTTTTACTATAATTGGCATTAAACGAATGTGCGCAGTGATAACCTTGAATGTTATCTGCATCCCCTACAGGATGTACTCAACAACAATGCAATCAACAATAAATAAATGACGTTATTTGAACATTGGACATACTTACTAGCAATTTTTACTACTACACTACATAAAAGGTTCTAGGTTCCATGCTTTCCAACGTGGTTCTAAAAGAACAAATTATGAACGCGATAATCCAATTTTTTTACATGTTTGTTTTTTATTATGAAAAAAAAAACTAGTTATCTATATATTTTTGTTAATAAAACATATTCCACCTGATGATAAACAAAAATAAAGGGTATTATAGTATAATTATGTATGTTTATGTAGGCTAGGATAATATAAAAATAATCACCATTTGCCTTAGATAATAGAATACTTTTTTATACAACTAGCCGATGGAACAAGCAGATGGCCCATCTGATGTTAAGTGGTAACCATCACTGATAACAAAGCATTGCCTCGTTCCTCACGCACGATATGAACATGCCCTACGATGCACTGCCCTGCGTCCATCAACTTGAGACAAACAGATGTTAAGACGCACGTGCCTGTAATTTCACCGGCAACCACACTCTTCAAACCGAAACACAGCGTTGATGCTTGGCGGCAGAAAAAGACATGGTGGTAGTACGAAGTACTTCCCCGGATGACGCCTTCACAGAGAGCTCTAGTACTCTTAAAACTACAAAACCCACTTTTCGAGGTGAGGAAGACTATAAGAAGACTACGATGGCGCAGGTGGTTATCACAGCTCCATATCAAAGGGACGGTCGTATGTTCAAATCCCGAACTTATACTAAATCTAACCAAACCTCCAGAACGACTGCCCCTTTGAGATGCTATCTAAGATTTTATCTTTCGTTTCCCCAACAGGAATCCAGCACGCCATCGGTGGACTGGCTTCGAAGCCTGAAAGGGATCTCCTCATGCAAGACTTCATGACAGTGGAGACCACTAACTTCCCTCACGAAGGGTCGAACCACACGCCCGCGCACCACTACTCCGAATTCAAGTTCAAGACTTACGCGCCGATCGCTTTCCGATACTTTCGGGATCTTTTTGGGATCCAGCCTGACGATTTTCTGGTAAGCACTTATGGAGTACGGGGCTGACAACTGTCGAAGTACCTCTCGCTCGCTCACTTTTAGAGCACTGGTGGTCTAGTGGTAGCGGCCCCGCCTTCCGATACTAAGGTCGTGGGCTCGAAACCGGTCGTGCACCAATGAGTTCTTCTGTCCAAAAATGTATGTGCACAATGCCAGTACTCTCAAACGGTGAAGGAAAACATCGTGAGCAAACCCGCATGTCGTAGAACCCAAAAGTGTTAAGTGCTTGAAAGGAGCCTCTTGAGGCGCACTTATAATCCTTTCAGCACACTGTTTCGAAAGAAACTAGTGACGCGACAAAAGAAGAGAGATTTAATATTTTTAAAAGATATCAAATCACTGAAATTATTTAGTTGTTTTAATTGAACTGTAAATTGTAATTGTTTTTTTGTGTTGTAAATGGTAATGTAATTTAATTCTAATGATAATTTAATTTTAAGTATGGATTAATTGATCTGCAATAAATGAATAATAATAATTTAGGAGAAAATCGCAATCAACTAAGATGTGTGCTATTACTATAATTGTTTTTGTAAAAGTTACACTAAAAAGTGTTCTTAATACTTATTAAGAAAAACCGCAAACAGAATAAATTGGAAACCCAAAAAATATCATTTTTCAAGACGTAGTATTATTTGAAATAGTTTTTTGAGTTTTCAAGTTATTTTTAATTTATTGCAAAAACCTTACAAATACGGTGATGGAAATGCTAATTAATCGTAGCGCAATGTTTGTTCGCTTGACTCACTACCGACGTCAGTGCTGTATAAATGACGTATGTAAACGAAAGATGACGTATACTGTTTGCAATTAAATAATTGTTATACCATGTAATCAATTAATATGTAATAGTGGACATTCCACACATCACGATCTAGCCCCAAACTAAGCCAAAGCTTGTAATATGGGAACCAGATAGCTGATATAATACATTTATACTTTTTTTTGTAAATACGTACTTTATAATATTATATAACACCCAGACAGAGAACAAACATCAATGTTCATCACACAAATGTTTGTTCTGTGTGGGGATCAAACCCACGGCCTACGGCGCAGAAGGCAGAGCTACTACCAACTGAGCCGTGAAGGCTGTCAAACTAAGCAAAACATGAACTATGAAAACCTATAGCTGTATACAAGGAACCTATAGCTGTACACAAGGTGTTCCAATACTTGTGTATATAAACTTCAGGGGGCTGGAGTAACCATCAATATGAATAACTTTTTCTAAGGAAACAACAATGTAAACGCGAAAAAAAAACAGCTGTTTCATACATTTTAGCCAGGTAGGTATTTAACTTTTGTATGAAACAGCTGTTGTATGTTTTTATTTTCTGTAATGTATTAACAAAAAAATAAAAGTATACAAGGTGTTCCATAAGTTGTGTATATAAACTTCAGGGGGCTAAAGTACCCATCAATATGAACAACTTTTTCTAAGGAACCAACACTGTGAACGCGAAAAAAAAAACAGCTGTTTCATACAAAAGTTCAATACCTACCAGGCTAAAATGTATGAAACAGCTGTTTTTTTTTCGCGTTTACATTGTTGTTTCCTTAGAAAAAGTTATTCATATTGATGGTTACTCCAGCCCCCTGAAGTTTATATACACAAGTATTGGAACACCTTGTGTACAGCTATAGGTTCCTTGTATACAGCTATAGGTTTTCATAGTTCATGTTTTGCTTAGTTTGACAGCCTTCACGGCTCAGTTGGTAGTAGCTCTGCCTTCTGCGCCGTAGGCCGTGGGTTTGATCCCCACCCAGAACAAACATTTGTGTGATGAACATTGATGTTTGTTCTCTGTCTGGGTGTTATATAATATTATAAAGTACGTATTTACAAAAAAAAGTATAAATGTATTATATCAGCTATCTGGTTCCCATATTACAAGCTTTGGCTTAGTTTGGGGCTAGATCGTGCTGTGTGGAATGGCCACCAATATTTATTTAATATTTATTTATGTTTTCTATTTGCAGATGTCAATGTGTAGCGCCCCTTTACGCGAGTTATCTAACCCGGGCGCGTCAGGCAGCATCTTTTATCTGACGAATGACGACGAGTTCATAATCAAGACGGTGATGCATAAGGAGGGGGAGTTTCTGCAGAAGCTGCTGCCAGGGTATTACTTGAACCTCGATCAGGTGAGGAATCACATACTGTTAGAGTCGAATTATATCCAACAAGCTGGTGCCCGCGAATTCGTCTGCGCAGGATTAGTCACACAATATCTGTATAAATTGTAGCCTATGGTGTATAAACTATATTATTGTAAAGTTTCATTTAAATCCATTCAGTAGTTTTTAAGTGAAAGAGTAACAAACATCCATCCATACTTACAAACTTTTGCGTTTATAATATTAATAAATATACAAATCTATCTTCTTTATATTATTAGTTTAGATAAATACAGCTCTTCATTACTTCATAGGATTATTTACAGAATTATCACTTTTTCCCGCTGTCAGCCATGTCGCTTCTTCCATCCCGCCATTAGGGATGCCCCCTCTATCCATCCGGTGTAGGGATCCCAACTATCCTCTAAAACCGGCTTATAATATAAACATAAAATCACGCCTGTTTCCCATAGGGGTAGGCATAGGACCACGGATTTCCACGTTCATCGGCAAGTTGTACAAAAAAAAACATTATTAATAAAACTAACTCGAACTTTCTCCATCCACCGACAACGGAATATTCAACGTGTAACATAATACCCCTATAACCCCGGAAGTAGGGTATTTCTGTAGGTCATGGCGAACACATTTTGTTTTAATACTTTTGAAATTTCGTAGAATTTCATTCTAGAAATGCCTCTTAAACGTTCCTCCAATATGAAACTAAACACACCATGAGGCAGCCCTATTCACAGCTGTTCGTACGTTCCGTGTGTACATGACCTTGGTACTTACGTAAACAGTATATAAACGTAAACTTAGTACTAACGTAAACAGTAAATTTGCAACAACCCTGTTGCAAATTTCTGAGACAATATTAATTATACTTTTGTATGAGAATTTCGAAAACGATATAATCAACCTTTGCACACGTCAAAGTATTCCAGTGCTTGGTCTGATCACTTGGTCTTTGGCCTTATAGGGGTATTATGTTACATGTTGTAGAATAGAATATTACTTTAATGTTCACCACTGACACTTATCTCTTCCTCAGAACCCACGCACGTTACTACCAAAGTTCTTCGGCCTCTACTGCTACCAATGCAACAGTAAGAACGTGCGTTTGGTAGCTATGAACAACATTCTGCCGTCCGCAGTGAGACTGCATCAGAAGTACGATCTGAAAGGGTCTACTTACAAGCGGAAGGTCAGTTACACTTTATTTCTTCTTCTTCTTCTCCTTCTTCTTCTTCTTCTTCTTCTTCTTCTTCTTCTTCTTCTTCTTCTTCTTCTACTTCTTCTACTTCTCACCGGTCCATCATTCTTAAACTTAGAACCTTACCTCTAAGCATTGTCAAATGAAGCCGTCCAACTTTTATTAGATAAGGTAAAGTGATAATTATTGTTAATAGTGATAAGTTTGAATTTTAAAAAGGGTGTTAAAATACCACTTCCGAAAACTTCCGGGGGCTGAAGTACCCATCAATATGAATACATTTTTATTTTGGAAATAAACCCTGTGGACGCGAAAAACAGCTGCTTCATACATTTTAGCCAGGTAGGTATTGAACTTTTGTATGAAACAGCTGTTTTTTTTCGCGTTCACTGTGCTGGGTCCTTAGAAAAAGTTATTCATATTGATGGGTACTTTAGCCCCCTGAAGTTTTCAGGAGCGGTATTTTTAGACCTTGTAGAATACTAGAATCAGTTGGCAAGAATACTTACTGGTTTCCTCCATGTTTACTGTTAAATTAATAATAATAATTAAATTTTTAATATCATTGTCGAGTACTTGAGAGCTTAAAGGTATAATATTATATGAAGAGTAGTAGAGCTCTGTGTGTTGCTCGTCCGGGGAAGTACTACCACCACGCCTTTTTAATATTGCCAATAAACATTTTTAATTTAATTTAATTTAAATAAAAGTATTATTTCACAATTTCCAGGCAAACAAATCGGAGCGACAAAAGAAGTCGCCCACTTACAAAGATCTTGATTTCATGGAGCATCATACGGAGGGGATCTTCTTAGAGGCTGATACGTACACCGCGCTTATAAAGACTATGCAGCGAGATTGTCGAGTGCTCGAGAGCTTTAAGGTATCACTACATAGTATAAAACAAAGTCGCTTTCTCTGTCCCTATATCCCTATGTATGCTTAAATCTTTAAAACTACGCAAAGGATTTTGATGCGGTTTTTTTTATAGAAAGAGTGATTCAAGAGGAATGTTTATATGCATAACTAGCGGCCTGTCCCAGCTTCGCATGGGTGGTCATAAATTTTTTGAACATTTTAGGATAAACTTAGAGCGTGGGTTCGAGCCTCGCGTCTACTTATTTCATACATTTGCACGCGCTTCTCCTTGAGTGAGTGAAATCGCACCCCGAGCGTGACCCGTGGACCCGTTAACATTTTTAATTTCGTCATATCTTTTGAATGGAATGTCCGATTTGAAAAATTTAAGAAGTAATCTATAGGTATTGAAACCGTCTTAATTATGAAATGATTTATTTGGATAAGGATTAATACCAAGGTACAAATAAAGACCCTTTTCTGGCGGCGGCATTTCAATTAATTTTTTATAATAAAAGAACACTTATTGTGACATAACTATAATAGTTAGACATATGCTGTCGCGACATTTTTTGTAGATGGTGACGTGTTCTACAAAATCGTAGTACATTATTTTGTTGTATCATCAATAGTTTTCGCAGCGCACGCGATGTAAGGTTTTTGTTTTCCACCTTGGGTTACATTATTGAAGTTTTAGTAAGGATCCCTGATTTTTTTGAAAATATAATATAGCCTATGTTACTCAGGGATAATGTAGCATTCTAATGGTGAAAGAATTTTTGAAATCGGACCAGTAGTTTTTGAGCCTATTCGTTACATACAAAAATACAAAGGTTTCCTCTTTATAATATTAGTGTAGATACAAGCATAATCTCTTAGGGATAACCCACAATAACCATGCGAAGCCGGAAGCGGGTCGCTAGTATTATATGAAGAGTAGTAGAGCTCTGTGTGGCTCGTCCGGGGAAGTACTACCACCACGCCTGTTTCTGCCGCCAAGCAGCAACGCTGTGTTTCGGTTCGAAGAGTGGTTGGCGGTGAAATTACTTGCATGAGGCTTAACATCTGTATTCTTCATGCAGATGGACGCAGGGCAGTGCATTGTAGGGCACGTTCCTTTCGTGCGTGATCTACGAGGCAATGCTTGGTTATAGGTAATGGTTACCGCTTAACATCAAGTGGGCCATCTGCTTGTTCCATCAGCTAGTTGTATAGAAATAAAAAACCTGTCACGTATGGAATACAAACTACTGCAAAATGTGGGTATGTGCCAAATGTAATATTTTGACTTACCTCTGACTACCCCCCTTAGACGTCCTCAAAGAATCTAGAGTTAGTACTTGGTGCTATGAGATCTGAGAGGATATCTACCGTGCCTGGGGATCAAAGTCGTGAAACTGTTTCAGTTTCAATTTTCAAAGTCAAAGTCAAAAGGTATTTATTCAATAAAATCACAAGGATCACTCTGAAACGTCTTAAAGCTAGGTGACTCTAGGTGCCAGTTCCACGCGACCAAAGCCTAGAAGAACAGGCAACAAACTTACGGCTTGGTTCCTACCGTTTTTTTTGTATGATCCAGAAATATATTATATTCCTTAGATAATGGACTACTCTCTCCTCGTCGGCATCCACAACCTTGACGAGGCGCAGCGCGAGAAGAGCGAAGCGCGTGCCCTCGACTCAGGGCACTCGGACGACGAAGAAGGGGGGACGAAGCCGAGCGGGCTCAATCGGACTAGGTATGTAATGCACGCGAGAGCACAGATAATGGTCTACTCTCTCCACGTCGGCATCCACGGACGACGGAGGGGAGACGAAGAAGAAGGGGGGACGAAGCCGAGCGGGCTCAATCAGACTAGGTATGTAATGCACGCGAGAGCACAGATAATGGACTACTCTCCTCGTCGGCATCCACGGACGACGAAGGAGGGGAGACGAAAAAAAAGGGGGGACGAAGCCGAGCGGGCTCAATCGGACTAGGTATGTAATGTACGCGAGAGTATATGCACCGGTGGTCTAGCGGTAGCGGCCCCGCCTTCCGATCGTAAGGTCGTGAGCTCGAAACCTGTTCAAAATTATAGAGCATTGTACCCCAAATAGTGCCAAATTGTATACCAATGCTTACTAGGTAGGGGACATCCATTAATTTTTTACGCGAGGTGTTTTATGAGATTTTTCCCTCACGTGAGATCGGGTGAGGTTCTGCTGCACAATACACAAAGGTTATCTGGAAGATAATGTTTTATAACATTAAGGCCCAGTTTCACCATGCTCTGTTAGTTACTAATAAGGATTAACAGGCCGTTAAATCTAACCTTAGCTGTCAAACGCGTACATTTTGACATATTTAACGGCCCTTTAATCCTTTGTTAATCTAACAGAGCATGGTGAAACCGGCCCTAAGTTCGCCTTTGTACTGTTATTTTAATGTGCAATAAAGTATTTTCAATCGACCAATCAATAATATAAAAGGTAATCAATAATATAATCTGTTTATAGTTTAAAAATGACTGAGCAATTTAAATAACTGTATCAGGTAAATATTTAGTTATGAAACAGCACTTAAAAACAACTTTTTTCTTGTGTTAATAATTATTTTCAGTTTATTTCATTTCTAAGGTGACGGTACACTTTCAGATCGGGAGGCAAGGAGGATTTCACTGCCCAAGTCAAGCGCACACAGTACGAACACTTTTTATTGAATGCTATAGCTGTCTCTGTCTAACACGCCTTGTTTCAACCAATATTGTAGTTCTGTCTCTCTTTAACTTGCATGGAATGGGTTATATTGAATGTTAAAGTTGTGTCTGTCCAGAGGATTTTGTAACTGAGTACTCTAATCGTATAGCTGTCTCTGTCTAACACGCCTGGTTTGAATTGACATTGTTGTAGTCCTATCTCTTTCTAATAAACTAACATGCTTGAGGAACAATACTGTATTGAAGCGTATAGCTGTCTCTGTCTAACACGCCTGATTTCAACTGAAATTGTTGTAGTCCTATCTCTTTCTAACAAACTAACATGCATGAGGAACAAAGCTATATTAAAGTGTATAGCTGTCTCTGTCTAACACGCCTGGTTTCAACTGACATTGTTGTAGTCCTTTCTCTTTCTAACGATCTAACATGCATGAGGAACAAAGCTATATTGAACATATAGCTGTCTTTGTCGAACACGCCTGGTTTCAACCAACTTTGTTGTAATCCTATCTCTTTCTAATAAACTGACATGCATGAGGAACAAATCTATACAGAGCGTGTAGCTGTCTCTGTCTAACACGCCTTGTTTTAACCGACAGTCTAGTCCTATCTCTGTCTAACATGCATGGAATTGGTTATATTGAATGTTAAAGTTGTGTCCGTTCGAGTTTTGTATGTTTCAAACGTTTTTGGGGATATTTTTGTGCTTTTTGTTTTAATGGTGAAGGGTCTTTGTGTGTGCTTTACGGTGAATGTTAGAGCACTGGTGGTCTTGTCGTGGGTTCGAAACCAGTCGTGTACCAATGAGTTTTCATGTTCTAAAATTTATGTGCACAATGCCAGAACTCTCCAACGGTGAAGGAAAACATCGTGAGGAAACCGACATGTCGTAGAACCTAAAAATAAAGTTCTATAACATGTGTCAAGTGCTCGAAAGGAGCCTCTTGAGGTGCACTTAAGATCCTTTCACCACACTGTTTCTAAAGAAACTTGTGACACGACAAGAAGAAGAAGGGTGAATGTTCTGTTATGCTTTTAACCCACGAATAATTAGTTCTTTCAAGATCTAGTTAAGTTTCTGTATGATTCGTTAAGACGTAGATCCAAATCGGTTGACGGACGCGGGAGGGGAGGAAACACGACCGGCTCGAAATTACAATCATCATCATCATTATCAGCCTAAAGAACTTGACTTTGACTCTGACTTCGTTTTCCTGTTCGTGGTCGCCATTATTTTCAAACTAGCTGGTGCCCGCTACATCGTCAGCGCAGGATTAGTGACACAATATCTTTATAAATTGTAGCCTATGTGTTGTTAAGTTCAGTCGTTTTTACGTGAAAGAGTAACAAATATCCATCCATCCATCCATCCATCCATCCATTCATCCATCCATACTTACAAACTTTCGCGTTTATTATATTAGTAGGATAGTAATAAGTAGAATTACAAATATTGCTTCTAAAAAATTAATAATCTCAAAATATTTTTATTTTTATATTTATTTAAAGATTTGATATTTGAAATTTCAATAATATAATATTATTTTACTGTACGCTCACTGAAAGCTTTCAGTATTATTATGAAGAAAGGCGACTTCCGTTTCCGTCGATTTCTAATAGTTTTCGTACTTATATACCCTTGTGGTTCCGGTCAAGTGGCGCCACCTGGCGGCCGCGCGCCATTTTGCTTCGTTAAATGTTCAGCGCCATTTTGGTGTTATTGGCGTTTTATTTTCCGTCGAAGCAACTTGTGTCCAGCGTTATCGCTGCGACGACCGTTGCATAAAATATTTTAGATTCTTATCTTTTATTTCGTGAAGTGAAATTATGTTCTTCGTTCTGTGCAAAGAGGAAAAAACCGTGAGTTCTACCCTCTATACATTAAATGGATGACCGTGATCAATATTTTAACGATTTTTCGTTCGGATCACGTTCCTATAGTTAAAGAATTAACTTTTTGGTTACTAGAACGAATGTAAGTTCAAACTTTATTATTTTATAGAAATAATAATTTTAGTTTGCAACATAAAGAATGTATTCTCTTTGCCGTAAACTAGTAACACGGGCTCTGCACCGGTAGGTGATACTTTATATGTTGAGAAGATGTAGATTTTCTAGCAGGAGCTTTGTGATTCAATTATTGTTTTATAAGATTATCATGTTCTTGCGGTGAGGGTGAAAATCAAAGTTATAACTTTTAATAAGAAATTAGGGGAACTGGCTACTCCTAAAGCCCCCGTTATCATAATTTAAAAACCCCAGTTATCATAGACTGGGAAACAAACAAATTGGGAAAAATTTATGATATCTTACGTCACTAGCTTGTTTATTGCTTGTTATACAAGAAATTTAGTCTCATTTTATCTTTAGACAATAATATTGGTTATTTCTTTCTTGGACTATTCAAACGAGTACCTACAGACGTTTTAATTGTAAGAATTTGAGGAGTACTAAAAGAACTTTGTTCTTTAACTTCTGTTATAATTACTTTATAATTCATAGGTTTTATTATATCGTTCTGATTAAGTATGCAGGTCGCCGATCCGAATGCAACGAAAGTATGATATCTTCAATAAAAAAAGGCAAAACCTTCGTGGCCACCCCTCGCAGGGGTAAGGCAAACGAAGCGTGTTGAGAGATTATATCAAACAAAGTATGATATCTTCAATGAAAAAGGTAAAACCTTCCTGACCACCCCTCGCAGGGGTAAGGCAAGCGAAGTGTGAAGAGAGAGCATATCAAACAAAGTATGATATCTTCAATGAAAAAAGTAAAACCTTCTTGACCGCCCCTCGCAGGGGTAAGGCAAATGAAGTGTGTCGAGAGATTATATCAAAGTATGATATCTTCAATGAAAAAGGTAAAACCTTCTTGACCGCCCCTCGCAGGGGTAAGGCAAACGAAGTGTGTCGAGAAATGATATCAAACAAAGTATGATATCTTCAATTAAAAAGGTAAAACCTTCTTGACCGCCCCTCGCAGGGGTAAGGCAAGCGAAGTGTGAAGAGAGATCATATCAAACAAAGTGTGAGATCTTCAATTAAAAAAAGCATAGCTTTTTTGGGCCACCCCTCGCGGGGGTAAGGCATTTATAAAACTGTGTTCCATCGCATGGAACTCAAAGAAATACACCCTCGCGGGGAGGATGTGCGTTTTAATATTCCATCGCATGGAACTATAAACGTAACGTGAATATGGCCACTATTTCATATATAAAATGAATATAGCGAGGGTTTCTCGCTAGAGAAATACAATCAATGTAACAGCCGGCTCGCAAGAGTTTTGGGCGTTAATGAAACTGTTAATGACGTGGTACTTTTTGGGTTCTCGCTAGAGAAATCCAATCAAACTAACAGCCGCCTCGCAAGAGTTTTTGGGGGCGTTAGTGAAACAACTTTATAATGAGTGAACATAGTCTAATGGTTTCTTGCAACAGAAATCCAATCAAACAGCCGCCTCTCAGGGGGTTCGGCGTTTATAAAACTGTGTTCCATCGCATGGAAGTCGAACAAGCACACCCTCGCAGGGAAGATGTTCCTATAGCCAGTTGCTATTTGAAAACTGTCACTGAATAGTTACAAAGAGAAAGTTTAATTTGTTAATGAAGTCTCGCAACTTGATAAGGCTCAGGGTTTTAGGCTACTAAATATGGTAAGTACAAATATGACTCGTAATGTCAGTCTTAAACCACATGGTAATCACAAGGATCACCTTGAAACGTCTTAAAGCTAGATGAATCTAACTAAAAGCTAGGTGAAGTTAACGCTCTTCCACAAGGGATGAAAATGCGGGCACCAAACTTGATAAAAGATTATCATATCAAAGCCTACGCCTACCTAATGTTGTAAAAGTATGACTCATTTTACAATCTATTGATATTCGTATCATAAGCATTTTAAATATAATTATGCATACTACTACCACTGTACCAGCTCTAGGTGCAATAAAAAAGTATACCCCTAATGCTTTCTGGGCCTAGGGTTCCTGATGGTTTAGCCCATCTTTTCAAATCTATGTTTTTGAAAAAAAAAAAAAAAAAAAAACCTAAACGTTTCAGGTACTGGCACCGGGTTTGTGTTTACGGGTTTCTAAATTATATTAACATTTTTATCATTTATATTTACTGGCTCAAACTTGAGATAATATGAATATCTAAAAACAGGTGCATCTCTACGATCACTTGTTTTGATAGTAAACGAAGACATACATTCATCATGAATTTTTGGATTACAGTCAAGGTAGTTATCATAGTAGAAACCAGTTCTCTACCCTCACAAAAACTTAATAGGACTTGTAAGCTCTGCCAGCCGTGTTGGTAATGAAGTATTTCAAAGTCAAAGTCAAAATGTATTTATTCAATAAAATCACAAGGATCACTTTGAAACGTCTTAAAGCTAGGTGACTCTAGGTGCCAGTTCCACGCGACCAAAGCCTAGAAGAACAGGCAACAAACTTACGGCTTGGTTCCTACCGTTCTTTTGTATGATCCTTTTACAATGCAATAATATAATATATTATTGAAGTTTAGTGAGGCGTAGGCATACAGAAAAAGGTAAACATAATCAAATTTATAAGACAGCACACGCTACGCCTCAAACTAATAATACCTAATGCATAAATACAATCAATTAAATCAGAGAAAAATAAAAAAAAAACACAATAGTAGGTACAGTACAGACATTGCAGACATGTTAGCTGCCGATGGGCAGAGCGACCGGGACATCGGGCCACGCATTTTTATCAACAATATAGCTATCTAAAGTATAATAAGCTTTCCTTATTAGATTATTCTTAATGTACACTTTAAATTTTCTAATAGGAAGCCCAGTGGCACTCTCTGGAAGTTTATTATAGAAGCGAATACCGTTCCCCATAAACGAGCCATTTACCTTTTGAAGTCGAAATTTAGGTATACATAATTTGTTTTTATTTCTAGTGTTAACGTTATGTGCATCACTCTTTTTCTTAAAGCTATCTATGTGTTTATGAGTGTATAATAGATTTTCATAAATATACTGTGAAATGACTGTGAGAATATTAATTTCTTTAAATCGCTCCCTTAATGAGTCACGTGGTTTCATTTTATAAATGGCACGTATCGCTCGTTTTTGAAGTACAAATATACTTTGTATATCAGCAGCTTTCCCCCAGAGCAAAATACCATAAGACATTACACTATGGAAGTAGCTAAAATATACTAGTCTAGCTGTAGCTTCATCTGTAAGCCATCTTATTGTGCGAACTGCGTATGCAGCCGAACTCAGTCTACCAGCAAGTGATTTGATGTGGACCCCACTGTAATTTTGCATCAATATTAAGTCCTAAAAAAATAGTAGAATTGACAAGGGTAAGTGATTCACCATTTAATACAATATTGGTTGGTCGTTGAACCACATTTGGCAAAGTAAATTTAATGCATTTCGTTTTCCCAGCATTGAGCAAAAGATTATTAACAGTAAACCAGTTAAGTACTTGCGACAGAGATGCATTAACGTCATCGAAGTTAGTCTTCAATCTGTCGACTTTAAAAATTAAAGAGGTATCGTCAGCAAATAGAACTATTTCACATAAATCTTTTACAAAAGGTGGAAGGTCATTTACGTAAACTAGAAATAAGAAAGGACCCAATATCGAACCCTGAGGCACCCCTATATCAATGACCGATCCAGAAGACCTCTCACCGCCAACATCAACTTTTTGGATTCTATTGGTTAAGTAAGACTGTATAAGATCAATAGCCCGGTTTAGGATGCCGTAGTGTTTAAGTTTAGATAATAAAGTGGCATTTGAATACCTTACTAGACTACCCTACCCTACCAAAGGCGTTCTCAAAGAATGATTAGGGTACCGTTGCGTATCCTTATTCACAGCATCGCTACATTATCTAGCTCTGAAAAGTCTCTAAAGTATGTGTCAAATGGGCTTGGGGCACACAATATAAGTTGTTTTACGCTGCTACCAAAAAGAGATGCTGAATACACTCTTGCTAAAGCCAAGTTCATGTACCTACCTACTGCATCGCAGTGCACTTAAATACAGTGCGACAACTAAAGGTCTTTAGTCGCTTATCTACTTAAAGAAGGTATGAAATCAATTCTACTTGTGGAAACAACTTGTCACATATGAGAAATATAGAATCAGTCATGGTTAATCATTTTCATTATTTAATAGACTTCAACATGCACTTATCCTGGGCAAGTTCGAAAAGCAGGCCGCTTATTGATGTCATCACTACAGATGACGAGTGTCCAGCCTATACGAACAGGGCTCGGGACAACGACTCAGACTCGTTTATTACGATATTTATGTTTTATTGGATATCTAAAGTATCCCACACATACAACTATATATAAATATTATTAGTTTTGAAAACTAAGAAACCTTCTCTTTTTTTTTATAAAGCATTTAGTATTCCATGGAATTACCCACACACGAGTTGTTTTTAGTCTCAAGTCTCGGATCTATTCTTCATTATAGTTCCCGGTAGCAACTGCCTTTTTGATGAGACAACCTCAAAACTCGAGCTATGGTAGCTCCGTTAACATGGATAACCCGTAGAAACTTCAGTCAACAAGGGTTTTTATTAATTTTGAATTAAATATGGAAATGTTAGTATATATGTGCAATACGGACCGATAATTACTCCTACAGTTTACAACCATTAACTTCTTGGTGTAGCTCTTAAAACAATCCTTTAAGGTTACTAATATAAAACAAGAATTTCGCTGTGTTTTACAATGGACTAATATACTTCAATGTGACACTTTCGCATAAATGCTTGGTATCTACATCATAGCGTCATAGCCAAATATATAATATCTTAATCGTGAGATTATATTATAATCTCACGTTTTTGGATACTCAAGTCTGTAATGTTTTTTTCTCAGAAACAAAGTTTCCAGTTTATGACGTTGAAAAGTGTTTTTATTAGAATAAAATATAGACCGCAGTAATACTATACTATACGTCGGTAACTCAAATACCTTATCATGGGATTGGGAAAACCCATTAATGAAATAAAATTGTAAGATAATTAGCTAAGCCCGCATCACGCACTGTTATTTCAGGTTGGACCAAAACATTGTTTGGGACGGCCACTATTACAGTATTTCCAGATAGCGTTCGATCTGCGTGATCTAAGGATCGACTGAAAATTATTGAAATTAATGAGCAGCATTAATTCTTATAATATAAGGCATCTATTTGACGCAATCAATAGCTTATCTATGCTATCAAATAACATGGCACCTATTATGATTTATGATCATTATCATCAAATCAGCTTGAAAGAGTCCATATTTGGTCATTGGACTCCTCCACAAATTGTCCAGTCATTGGGATTATTTGCCTAGTCACTATGCTTGACGGGTTTTTTATGATTACTTATTTGATTTCAGATCAAATCGAATAAATAGTTAGATTTATTATGAATAATAAAGTTTAATCACAATTATACATAGCAGGTTGTAGATTCATCGTTGTACCCTTCTTATTGTGGTAAAATATTTTAAAAATCACATTGGCGCTAGAGTAACCTTGATCTTACAAGTGGCAACACCAGGCGATAACAAACAAATCTTCATAATAATACTGAAAGCTTTCAGTGAGCGTACAGTAAAATAATAGCAGCGTTTTACCTGAAATAAAACGCATATTAATTTACTTACCTCACTGAAAGCTTTCACTTTTATCTCTGCCTGCTGAAACTAAGCCAATGACACCAAAATGGCGCTGAACATTTAACGAAGCAAAATGGCGCGCGGCCGCCAGGTGGCGCCACTTGACCGGAACCACAAGGGTATATAAGTACGAAAACTATTAGAAATCGACGGAAACGGAAGTCGCCTTTCTTCATAATAATACTGAAAGCTTTCAGTGAGGTAAGTAAATTTATATGCGTTTTATTTCAGGTAAAACGCTGCTATTTATTTATTTGAATTTTGACCTCCGTATTTAATTTTATATTATATAGAATATTATTAAATTCTTAATTTAGGTTTATTTTTGATTATATTTTACCACACTATTTGTAAGCATGACTGAAATATTGTATATGTTTTTTTTTTAACAGTTTATCACTATAGGCGATATACAAATTTGAACTTGACTCAAATAATTTGTATTGTATTTTGATTTTAGTTGTATTCTTGTAATTAGTTAGTGTAATTGGTATGCGTACCGTTCCAATTAAATAAATAAATAATACACAATAATATTTCTACATAATTGTACCTACACCAGAAACAATCAAAATAAAAAACTGTTACATGCTAAAATTATCAGCCAATGCTTCGTCAATGGTATAAAGAGATTTTAACAATAGAAATGTCCTTATTTTGGCGCTAAACTCTTTAAAATGTAAATTTCGAATGTCCTCAGTCAACTAATTAAAAAATTAATGCTTTTACAAAGGAAGCTTTTATCAACTTTAGCGAGTCTTCGTTTTAAGACAATTACATTACATTGTCTTATAATTGTGTATGTCACTTTTTAATTTGTTATCGTCAATATGTAATTTAACATAAATTAAATTTTGAAAAATATATTCACATGTAAATGTCATAATATTCAATTCCTTAAACCTACGCCTACATGATTCTAATTTGTTTATTTGAAGTATTAACCTTATCCAGTCTCTCATAGGCGTCCATAAATAATATATTTATTAAAAAACTAGCTCTCGCCCGCGGCTTCGCTCGTGCACGTTTACTTTAGAATACTTACAAAGAAAAGAATGGTTTATTGATATGATTGGCAACATCCACCAAATCGGTTCAGCCGTTCTTGAGTTATAAATAGTGTAACTAACACGACTTTCTTTTATAAATATAAAGATAAGTAATTCTGGTTCCAGGTCTATAAATCGCCAGCGGCTGGTGGCACATTCCACGGCGATGGAGAGCATTCAAGCGGAGAGCGAGCCAATCGACGAAGAGGAAGATGTCCCGTTAGTATTCTATCATCATCAGTCCTTATTAAGGGCCGTCCATTAATCAAAACAATAAAATCACAAGGATCACTTTGAAACGCCTTAAAGCTAGGTGACTCTAGGCGCCAGTTCCGCGCGACCAAAGCCTAGAAGAACAGCCAACAAACTTACGGCTTGGTTCCTACCGTTCTTTTGTATGATCCTTGTTACAATGTAATATAATACAATATAGAAGCTCCAGTGTGGTGCCAATCGAATTTAGTGAGGCGTAGGCAAAACAGAAATGTCCTCATTTATTATTTATATATTTCCTCAGGCCTGGTGGTATCCCAGCAAGGAACGCGCGTGGTGAGAGGCTACTTGTCTTCCTAGGCATCATAGATATTCTACAGTCGTACCGCTTCAGGAAGAAACTTGAGCATACGTGGAAGAGCATGATCCATGATGGGGTAAGAAAAATTTACTACAATATTCCAAAAGTTATTACCCGAGCGGGATTTGAACATACGACCGTCCCCTTGATATGGAGCTGTGATAACCACCTGCGTCATCATAGTCTTCTAATAGTCTTCTTCGTCTTAAAAAGTGGGTATAGTAGTTTTTAGTAAGAGTAGTAGAGCTCTTTGTGTGTAGCTCGTCAAACATACATACTATGTATTACACCGGCAACCAACATCTGTGTGCCTCAAGTTGATGGACGCAGGGCAGTGCATCATAGGGCACGTTCCTATCGTGCGTGACTTACGAAGCAATGCTTTGTTATAGATGATGGTTACCACTTAATATCAGGTGGGCCTTCTGCTTGTTCCATCAGGTAGTTTTATAAAAAAAAACATATTTCAATGAAAACTCATGAATTTCAGGATACAGTGTCGGTCCATAGACCGAGTTTCTACGCCCAGCGGTTTCTCGACTTTATGGCTAAGACGGTCTTCAAGAAGATACCTTCGTGTAAGTGTTACTCCTTTATAGACTCTATTTGTAGTGTATTTATGTCTACTTTACTCTGGCATTGTTCAAACTGAACTCAGGACTTTATATTACCAAAGGAAAATACTACTTTTACTTTTACTATTACTACTACTTTTTGTTAGTTTTGGACTTGAATAAGTTTATTATACCAAAGAGAAAGTGAATTGTGTTGTGTCTTTGTTTTTCTGAAAATATATCACAATATTTATGATGGCAATACATTTTTTTTAATATGGTATTGTTTATGGTAATTTTTTTTTTCTTTAAATATAATTTATTTTGCAAATGCTCTGAAAAACATAAAACAAAAGTTTTGCAGTAGAGAAACCACTAACCAAAAAGTATTTTATTGGTTTTGTTGCTTTTTCAAAAAGCTGTGAATCAATTTTGATAGGATTTATATAGGACTGCTGAAGCCTAAACAGATAATGTTTTATGATTCTCTAAATAATTTCATAATAGCGGAGTATTCGGGTACCAAACATAAAAAAAGTCGGCCGACTTGACAGAATCGAATGACAGACAGGAGCCATAAACAGAGAAAAGTAAAAAAAAAACAGGATTCATTTTCTGACATTTTGGGAAGCAACATAGCTTTTTCATTTTATTTGTTTTTCTCGTGTTATTTTGAGTTGTGTTGTGTTATTTCGGTGGTATTTTAACCAACATTACTTGAGGTCTTAGCACAAAGTGTAAACTTTTGGAATGAAAGTGTTATTATGTGATATCCTGATTTGACCGAAAATGTTTCCAATGTTTTGAAGAAAACCGCCACCATTTTCTTCAAAACAAATGACGGCCGACTTGACTATGGACCGACTTGACTATAAAGTATTTAATACAATTCACTTGACACTGGCAAGATTGTCTGTGGAATGACGGACAGGAGCCATAAATGGAGAGAAGAAGAAGGTTACAGTCGTATTGAGAATCTCCTCCGTTTTTTTTTAATTTATAAAAACTAAGTATGTCTTACAAGTTTTGTTTGAACAATGCCTCAAACTTATCCTCGATTCAGTATAGCTAAATTCATTCTGCTACTTCCAAAGTGTCCAAGACTATTCTAAATTGGTTTCTATGTCAGTAGAGATAAGTGTCGAATTCCCATGCTAATATCTTATTATGTGTATTCTGTTATCCGATGAATGAGTAAGTTTTGTAAGGCTCCACAATTTTAGAGAATGCAGAAACCCTTGATATCCATACATAAAAATAAGTAATTATTTGTTATAGCTGATGGTTACCACTTAACATCAGGTGGGCCATATTCTTGTTCCGTCAGCTAGTTGTACAAATAAAAAAAAAATACACAGAAAAATTACAACCATACAGAAAAATAAAACCTTGAAAGCTCGTACAGTGCTGGTTAAATGCTGCAACAGTAGTTTACAAGCACGGTAGACATCACTTTCGATGCCCTCTTGTTAGCCAAAATGTTTGGGAAAGATTAAAAATATCCTATTATAAGAAATAATGTCATATAACATTTTTGAAAATTTAAAGTTTCATTTTAATGTATCTCGAAATGATATTAGATTATAAGTAAACAAGAAATGTGCGCCTTTTTCTGCCGCCAAGCAGCGTTGCTGTGTTTCGGTTCGAAGATTGCGGTTGCCGGTGTAATTACAGGCACATGAGGCTTAACATCTGTATGCCTCAAGTTGATGGACGCAGGCAGTGCATCGTAGGGCACGTTCCTATCGTGCGTGACTTACGAGGTAATGCTTTGTTATAAGTGATGGTTACCACTTAACATCAGGTGGGCCATATGCTTGTTTTATCAGCTAGTTGTATAAAAACAAGTTAGTTTAACAATATAGTATACAGAAGGTATACTGATAAAAATTTGTAGATGAAGGAATAAAAATTTAAAATGAATTGCAAAAAATTGTGGAGTCTTAATATAAATGTTGTTAAATTATGTTAAAATGTGTCCAGTAGTTTTATAAGTTACCTATAATTTTGACTAATGTTCACTAGGCAGCTCAGATATTTATTAGTGTAATGTTTTATACCAACATTACCATAATGTCAAAGTTAAGTTATTTATTCAATAGAATCACAAGGCTTACTTTGAAACGGCTTTAAAGCCAGGTGAATGGACCTATCCAATAGGAATGGCCCTACTTACACTAGAAAAAAATTGAAACAACTTCATGAATTTGATCACCAGGCACGGTAGATATCCTGTCAAATATCTCAATACCGAGTACTAACTCAAGATTGTTTTTAAGGATGTCGAAGGGGGGTAGTCAGATAAATACACCAACACTTCGATATAAAATCAAAAAAACTAAAGTAAAATATGAGGGCATTGTAATTATTCAAGTTAATATATACCTTCAGATATCTGCTTAAAAAAGAGTTCGAGGTATGCATTTCAATGAATTCTTCATCTACTTACACTATACCTTCGATTTTACATACGATTTGTATTAAGGGGTCCTTCAGCTTTACAATGGGATAAACAGTAATGAACAGTTCGGTCAATCATTCAGTTTGTCAACTGTTCAGTTTGTCAGCTGTTCAGTTTGTCAGCTGTTCAGTTTGTCAACTGTTCAGTTTGTCAACTGTTCAGTTTGTCAACTATTCAGTTTGTCAACTATTCAGTTTGTCAACAGTTCAATTTTATTCAGTGCCTTGTGAACATTAGCCAACGTACAAAAAATAACTCATTGTTGTGGTGCTTTTACTGTTTATTAAACAATATTTTTTCTAATTTTGGTGAATAATACAAGAATTTTTTAACGTTATTTTAAAACCTCAACAGTGTGTGATTCATATCATGTTCATTTCGGTTTGATGTGGTTTTATTGAAATTTAATCCTTATTGCGATCATCTTTAGACTGTATTTTAAGCATCAAACCGAAATACACCAAGTTTCTTTTCCGGTGAACGCATAAAACATTAATCTCAATACTTATACACTTGTTGACGTGAAGTTATTTGCCAGTTTTAAGTTTAACCATTTATTTTAAGAGTCCGTGTTAATTTTAATTGTAACTTTCAAAAGATTTATTGAATATTTGTATAAGTCTAACGGCCGGTTTCTGAAAGCTCGATCAAAACTAATCGGATGTCAAGTCACTCGCCATTTCAGCTATTACATCGAATTAGATAGAGATAGAAAGTGACTTGACATGCGATTAGTTTTGATCGGGCTTTCAGAAACCAACCGTAAGCATTTTGTTGATTGAATGTTTGTATGCGTTCACTAGTTCATCGATTTTTCGAAGACGCGTCTTTTTACCTTTGTCGGTTGAAATTACTAGCACATGAGGCTTAACATCTGTATGCCTCAAGTTGATGGATGCAGGGCAGTGCATCGTAGGGCGCGTTCCTATCGTGCGTGACTTGCGAGGCAATGCTTTGTTGTAGGTGATGGTTACCACTTTACATCAGCAGGGCTATTTTATAACATTCGAAAACGTTTTCGATCGAACAACAAGATTTTTAAATAACGAGATTTTTTAAGAGTAGTACAGCTCTTTGTGTGTGGCTCGTCCGGGGAAGTACTACCACCACGCCTTATTCTGCCGCCAAGCAGCAACGCTGTGTTTCGGTTTGAAGAGTGTGGTTGCCGGTGTAATTACAGGCACATGAGGCTTAACATCTGTATGCCTCAAGTTGATGAACGCGGGGCAGTGCATCGTAGGACACGTTCCTATCGTACGTCACTTAATATCAGATGAGCCATCTGCTTGTTCCATCAGCTAGTTGTATAAAAGAACGGAGTATCGTCTAGTGCATTTGTGCTTCGATCACGAACATCGCCTCACTCTATTACCTTTCCACTCGCCAAAACTCTCATGCGGGTGTCGCTAGAGATGGATGAATGTATGGCAGAAATTGTCAAATTGTTAAGTCACTGCGGATTCCGCGGTCGATTGCGTGAATGTTGTTTACACAATAGCTCTACTGCTCATGTTGTGTTTACTTATAAACTGACGTTACTGGTCGAAAACTATCCCGAATGTTTTAAAATAGCCCTGAACCTACCTAACCGCGAAACCATAATTGTGATCCGAATCAAAACTTGATGATATTTTTTGCTATTCTAGCTTTGGATACAGCTAATATTAGCTTAACCCCGGCGCCAGACATAGTTTCACTTGTTTGATCAAAGTCAAACATCATTCAAATTCAAAGTCTTTGTATTCAAAGTCACACACAGTGATCGAACGAGTGAAGCTTTATATGGCGCTGGCTTTAGATACAGCTCATATTATAGTCGCGTTAAACACTCGCTGCAAACTCGGTCATAAATTATCGGAACGAGACAGGAATATTGCTCTCTCTCTCGCACTTAGGAGAACGGCACGATCCTTTTGTGAGAGAGATGACGCTGAGATGTGCATTATTGGAGTCGATAAGAACTATCGATACATGACCTCTCCGACCGCGCAACCACCGGGCGCTCTCGCTGAGTCATTCTTTTTATCGATAACGTGCATGCGCCCGCGCCGATTACTCTCAACACTAGTGTTAAAATGATTTGTGACCGAGTTAGCAGCGAGTGTTTAACGCGACATAGTATTAGACACAGCTAATATTGCAAAGAAATTACCAAAGTTTTGATTTCCATTACCATTTTGGGTTCGCGGTAACGCCATCGGCCATCAGCTTGTTCCATCAGCTACAAAAACTAGTATAAAAAGACAAAATGATAGACGCGTCCTCGTAAAATGCATTATTTGTACCAAGCTAAACGAAATTAACCTATGAAATTGTTCGATCAGTGGATCTCCCCGAGATCAAAGGAAACCATCGCAAGTTTAGGACCCTAGTCACCAGCTACATAGGTACTGTAGGGCGTATTGGTGTTATGTATGACACGACGGAGCCAGCCAATGGAGGCCCGTCGGCTTATTGGCTTGTCTTGGTTTGTGAGTCATCATAAAATTGGAAGTTAGATGTGGACAGTTCTCAAACTGAAATGAAACTGATTAGATGTAGGTAGGCAAATACATAATAAGAGGAAATAAACAAACAAAAATAAGTAGCTACTTAACCTAATGGATTACAAGTTAGATGTGAACAGTTCACTTACTAAACTCAAATAAAAAAAAGAAAAAAAATACACCAACACACCTGACAACTACTATACAAACGATGAAGATAGGCACTTACCTAATAAAAGAAAAAAAGAAAAAAAAACAAAACTGATTAAAATAAGTGAACACTGTACAGTTCTACACACTAACACAGCTGACAATCTCTATGCAAACAAAGATAGTCACTTACCTGATAAAAAGAAGAAAAAAAGGTAAGTACTTAATAAAGGAAACTGGATTCTGAGAGGTCTCGTCCTGTAATGAATGTTGTGCCAAATAAGAGCAAACAACAAAGCTCTGGAGAACATTACAAATGTTCAGCAGAAAAATAATTTCGATCGACCTATAAAAAAATCTGATACTGATGTTTTTTTAATTAAAAACAATTTTTTGCAATTTTATCAGACGGATAAGTCTGTGGCTGTCTCTTTTCGTTGGCGTGACAGTGACAAGTATACTCTATAGAGCCGCTATAAAATGGCAGTGAATATGAATAAGGGCCTTCATATTTTGTCTCCTCTGTATTATGATCACTTAAAAATAAAAAATAAAATTGAGTGACAATAAAAACCATAGTGGTCATAGGTAGGTAGCCAAGACAGGCCTATAGATCGCCGGTTTTCCATTGGCTCGCAAACCAATATGGCGTCGTGTGGCATTAGATTATGTTTTTTTATAATTTTGAAAAGATACATTTGGTTGGTTTTGTCATGTGTGCGTTTTGTAGATTTGAGGGTGTTGGTGTTAGAATTCGTAGTGAACTAGTGAGTGCATATTCAAATAGCATTAAAAAATCTGTAAAAGGTTGCCTGTCAAACTATTGCCGTCTCTTTTTAATTTGGAACTATGATCAGTGACAGAAATATCTCTTACGAAAACTGGCATGCTCTATCTAAAGATTTGAAGAAGCATGAATTTTAGTTTTGTGGCTCACTCTTTCAGCACAGTGGGGTTTTGATTATAATCAAGCTCTTACAGACACACCATAACACAACCTGGGTTTATAAAATTCTATCAAACCCAGTTTTTCAACAGGTTATGGGCCCAACTTTATAGTATTACGTAAATTATATCTAATTGATCTTTTTATCTTACGAGTTTTGTACATAGTATTGCAGTAGGTTTAAAATGTTAATACTAATACTAGTAGTTCGCCCCGAACTGAGATCTCGTGATGCGACCCGACGAACGCATCAAAACTTGGAGTAGGTAGTAGTCAGAGGCAAGTCCAAACATTATCTTTGGACTTTTTTCTGACTACCGCCTACTAACTTGGTATGGTTACCAAGTTTCAATTCTATTGGACTATTTAATGAAGAGTTCCGTTGAACAGACCTTGGCTGCATGATCAGACCTGGTCGTCGTTATCATTTTATGAGAACTGAGTACCTCCTTAATTTATTTCAAGAAAAAAAAACAAGAAAAAGCAAAGTAACTGGCCGACCAGTAGAAAAACCTTGATGTCAACGAAACTCTTAGAGATGGGAGCTCTTGGATCGTTGGTTATCTTAATTTAACTTTTTTGTTTTATCTCAAAAACCGAGCGTCTCAAAAAAAAAGTGAAAATTGTTTTGGAATGTTCAAACAAAGCCCTTTCATATGACATGTAACTTGATTTTTTTATGTAACTTTTTTTATTTTTACCCTCTTAAAAAACCCCATATCTCAAAAACCCTTCATACAATTTTACTCATATACTTACCAGTAAATTTCTCAAGTACAAGCTATGGACATATCAAATTTCATGCAGATCGGATCAACGGTTCTAAAGTTATCGCCAGACAAACATACATACATACATACATAAAATGCCAAATCGCCCAAGTTGAAACTAAGATCTTCGTTCGCTTCGCTCACTCGATCAAATAAAACTATTTAAAATTTTGTAGTATTTAGTTATTTTTTGTGTTACTAAACAAGTTTGGGTAGTGTTTAGAAGTTATAAAACTATAATAAGTTAGTGCTTATAGTATGTTTTTGATTATTTAGGTTTAAGGCACACCAACACCTTCAAGTTTTTTATAGGTTAGCAAAAATAATCAATATAACGTTTGTGTTTATAAATTTTTTGTTCAGCAAAATTCTTAGGCATGTTTTGCAACTTATTATTTTACAAATTGGATGCTTTTTCTAAATTTGAATAGCATGACCGTTTAAGTTTTGTTTTTTTTTTAAAGATTTACACGCACGAACTGTTTTTACGGTCTGGATACAAGTCCTTTAGCCCCCGAGTGTGTAAAATTTGGTGTTCTTCGGATATAATATCTTGTTTTTTTTTCTCTTTTCCAACTTTTTGTCCGTTATCGGATACTCGCTCGCGTCCGTGGAGGTCTAAGTAAGTCCCGCATTTCGGGTTTTTTGGGACCCATAGCATGACGTTTACCCCAGTTTTGACTTGATCATTGTGATTTGTGATTAGTTTGATTTTGATGGTGTGAAATTGTTGCTATGATTTAATTTTAAAACGGTGTTGTTGTGAGGTTTCTTACGTTTTCTTTTACCCTTTTTCTGGGGGGCATATAACAAAAGGGTGTAACATTGCAACGGTGCGGTGTTGATATGTAGTTTTTAAAGGGGGTGATGAGGGATCTATGGGGGGTAAGGGGCCTCTTGAGGCGCACCTAAAATCCTTTCACCACACAGTTTCGAAAGAAACTAGTAACACGACAAGAGAGAAGAAGGGGGTGGTCCCAATTGTTGCTAGTTTATCGAATAAAAGTAGCAGTCATACAGCGCTTTATAAAAGAGTTCGTCTGGGGATGTACCACCATACCTATATCTGTCTGTGAGCAGTGATGTGAGCATTGCTGTGTGAAGCATTTGAAGGGTATGGGTGCCGATGCTATTACATAAACATGAGACTTTACATCTTTACGTAGTCACAGTGCAATGACACGTAGATGAGCTAATGCTGTTATTGTTGGCAGAGGTACCGCTTTTTATATACATTACTCGAGACATTTTTGCAGAAATTGAAGGTATTATTTTGTAAAATAGCCATGTTGCGTTGTGTTTTGACAGAGGTATCCCCTTTTATACTCAAAACTCTGTTATTATTTTTGCAGAAAATGAGGGTATTTATTGTAAAATTGATTTTTTGCGTTACGTTAGTTATAATATCAGTATTAACAACATTTTTTTCCGAAATTCAGGTTATTGTTTTGTATCTAAAGTTACAATATCCGTAGTAACAATTTCACACCGCGTTTTACCCTGTTTCTTCCCCTACAAACCATTCAGTGGATCAACCAATTCACAGCATAGATAGACCATCTTGATGTTGTAGTTAGACCCTTGACTATTGTGACTCGACTGTGCACGTTTTATTTCAGTTTTATCTTACGCAATATAACATTCTTCTGATTTTGAATGGATCAAAAAAATCATCAATAAAACATCAAATTCAAACTCTGAAGTTTGGTTCGTTTGTTTTTTATTTAAACAATTTATTTTGCAATGCTGTGCTCTTTTGTTTGCAGCATCGCTTTTTAGTGTTGTTGTTTTTGACCGAGTTTTTGGTGTTGGAGTGTTATTGTGAAGGTTTCATTAATTTATTACAAAAAGTGTAATATAGTGTGTTTTAAGTAAAGTATTAACAAAGATTTTAATTAAAAAAAAATCTGTTCAGCAATTTTTTTTAATAAAATTTGTTAACAAAGCCATGATGGCCTGAGATCATTTATTCAAATAAAAAACTAAGAATATGGGCCCAAAACGATATTGGACCAAGGTTAAAAAAACAGGCTATGGGCCCAGGTGTTTCTTTGTATTAACTGTCATTTAACTTGTGGTCTGGAACCACGTATAAGATTCTTTCAAGAAATGTCTAAAATACCACAATAATACTTCAACATCGCCGATAAACTTAAACAAACTCTGACATAACCTTAAAACTTGCAGCATTGAAACACTCGCCTTCGAAGCGAAAGAGCATCGCGAAAGGACGACCGCAAGAAGACATAGACACTCCAGGTATGTACTGTAGTCATATCGTCGCACTGGTTTTTTTGGTAACACTAGGCTTACGTAGCTTTACCGTCCTTATACCATGACATAAGTTATACCCGGTTATATGACAAAAAAATAAGGAATTCCTTCAAAGCTTCTGCTTAATCCGTCAGCAAGAAGTATAAAAAAATACATCCCTTATGAACCGCGCAAATAAAGAGAAGAATCTTATAAAGCGCTGAAAATCATTATATCTCACTTGTACATTATATTAACTATAGTGTGCGAGAGAGAGGATAAGAGGCGCCATTTTGGATTTATTTCTTTACCAATAATTAATTTTACAATGGTCAAATTCAAGGAACGTCTAAAAGTATAGGGTACACTAGGGTCACTCATTTTAGCTAGTCATACGAAACAGCCAGTGTTATGAAAGGAGGTCAAGACATATTTGTAACAATTTTGTGCTTCCAACTTATCTGTTCAGTAATGAGGGCGCCACTGTCTTTCGATAGTGATCATTGAATGGTGTGAGACAAAAAATATCAACTGGCATTTATGTGAAACTATGACGTCATGAAGTCCTCTTTGATCAACTGAACAGATAACTGTACACTTAAAGATAATTCACTTTACACCAAGTCGAATCGGCAGTTGAATTTGAACTTTATTTTTACGTCCAATTAGTTGAATATCGCCGTAAAGCACGTCACTGACGTGCTTTACGGCGATATTGGGCCGAGCCATCGCCGTTGTTTGACAGATGCCAATTTCAGTTTCATATTCTTAAAAATAAGGTTCAAATTCAACTGACTCGGTGTAGAGTGAGGTATCCTTAAAACTGCGTAGAAATTAGATACTTTCCATAAATATGTGTTTTGTTGTCAGCTCAATTCTTGGCTAAAACTAATACTAGATTAAAACTAACATTGTGTTTTACAGTAGTTATAACCCAATCCTAACAGAATGCGACTTATTTTAGTACCTATTTATTATACATTTCAGTTTATTTTTACCCCCCACCCTTTTACACCCCTATTCCCCCTATCCGGTGATAGACTCCACTGTTTTGTTTGTCCCTTTCGTTTATTATATCTGAAAGTAGTTTGAATTTTCCAAATTTGAATTTTTACTTTGTTTTCCGCGAATTTACCTTTTACCTTTGACAAAAAAAAATGTGATGTGTTTTTGTGCTAACTGTGTTGGTGTATAAAAACATTATGCTGTGTTAATGGCATGTTGGCGTCGGGAGTGCGAAAAATAAACTGAAATGTATGACAAAAAAGAAAAAACCTCAATCTGAAAGTCAGACCCATTACTGAAAAATCATGCCCATATACTGAAAAGTCAGTATCAGTATCACAAGCTGAAAAGTCATTACTGACACGAAAATTCTTACAGGACGTATATACATCGGCAGGCCGATCAAAGATTACAACCCAGATGCGTTAAGGCAGTCCAGACTCTCACCTAGATCGTCAATGCGATCTAGCATGAGCGATTTCACTGACACAACCATTTCCACTTGGAATCAAAGACACCCACCTCCCGCTACCGAATACCCATCAGTATTATCCGATAGAGTAAATATCGACAGACGACCGTTCCAAAGAAGAATCGAATTCGACACTTCAAATCTAGCGAACCCGGGAACCTCCTACGCCGATAATGTCTATAGGACATCTATAACTGAACGTATGGAGTCACTATCCGATCAACTGACTAAAGTTCTAAGCGTAGGCGCGGGTAGCTCTCATATAAATGGTAGTTTAGCGGATAGTGGGATACAAACAGATAACACCAGTACTAGTGTACCTCAGATTTACATCGCAGACTCGTCTGTAGTCAAAATACTTAAAGACGCCGCTGTAGATACAAGGAACGAGAATAATTTACAAGATTTACCGTATCTACCGTATATAGACGACGAAGAGGAAGGTAGTAGACGATCGAACATAGAAAAGCATAAAAGTATGTCGAACATACCGGAGAGAATTGACGAAATCAGTCAAGAGACCAATGAAAGGCTGACCAATAGCCTGAATAGGGCGAAATCTCCTACTTTTGTTGAGAAATTTAAGAAATTCTTTGCTGACATAGGACTCGTCAAAGCAGACAGCGTTCCCACAACTAGTGCGATTGAGAATAGCTCAAATACATTACCTAAAAGTCTCAATTCGAGCTATAGAACGCGAAGTGCAACTCCCACTAAAGACCTAAGAGACGCGTCTACACTTCCTAAAGATATGAGGTTCAGAAAAGTTAGATCCACACAAACTGTATACATAAAAGCAGAATCCCCTGTCTTAACACGCGACCAAGAAATACAAACCAGAGAACCGCTACTAACGAGGAAAGACACGCATGTTTCTGTTGTCAAACTCAACGGTAGTGACGATTTGAAAGACTCCGCTGATTCAGAGGTTTTCATCAAAGATACTTTATACGTTAGGAGTATAGAAAGTGCAGAAATATATTCAACAAACAACAGTGGCAGTACCATTATAGTTATTCCACCAACGGACTGAGTGAAGCTTGAATTGCAGAGGACCTAGGATCGTTCCCTGAGGGAGACTGGAGTATTTTGATCTTTTTAGTATGAAAGATTGATGATACTGTTGGCGATTTAGTAATTAGAAAATCATGTAACGTCGTATGGGGCTTGTACTGTCCAAATATATTTATACTCAGTTGCAATATCTGATAAGTTACCTAATTTACAACCAAAGGGTACAGTGAAGTCCCATTATGACGAGTCAATGTCGGAGTTGTCAATTTTAAGGTGTATACTAGTGATGAATTGTATGTTCAGTCAGTACCAGTTCGTAAATCCAATGCCTTTGGTAATTCTTGAATAGCTCTGTTAAGGATATTTTTTTTGCTATTTTACACCTTACCACCAAGGCAAAAGTCTAAATATGCATTATTTTGTAGTAAGGCCTAAGTGGAGTTTGAACTGTATTGATATTCCTATGCTATTCAATATTTACTAAATTTATAGGATAAAATGAAAATTATTCTTCCTGTAGTCAAAAAGTGGTTCTTTTTGAGGTTCCAAGCAAATTCTGGAGGCAGATTTCTGTATCTTTTACAATCGGATATGCAGTTAAAAATAGCTACAGTGGCCAAATTACTTGAATATTACGGACAATGTTATATATTTTTGTATACAATGCCAGATTTATTTTTGATTGCATTATGTCAGTATGTTTCTAATTACACAATTCAAAACCATAAATTTGCTAAAAAAAAAGTATTTAAGTAAGAGCTTCAAATTCTGTAGTAAATAACAGATTTTTTAACGTTGAAACTTCCTGAAATTACCGATTGTAAATGGTTTTATAAACTCCTCTGTTCTCTTTATTGCATTGCCGTCAAAATTATTTATTATATTATTATGTACTTATGAGGATGAAAAACGATATGTATAAAATTGTCATGATCAAGATAATTATTTGAATTCGATCACAATATGATATTTGAATTGTAACATATTATTATTTATTGGGCACAGAAATGTCGCGTACATTAATTAAAGTGTCCATGGGATGGTTTCACTGCGACATAGTGAATATATTTCAAAAATATTTTTGAATTGGAAAGTTGTGAAAAATTAGAATTGTGTGTAGAATAGGAGTATATTTAAAAAGTTTGCCAATCATATAAAAACTATGTTTAATTGGTAACGGTATGGTAACGAATGTGTCGGTACTGGTTGGTTGATGGGTATGGGTTTTTTATTACCACAATAGCGGGCTATGTAATTTTTTTGTTAATTACTTTGACCATATCGTTTTGTTAATTAAAAATTTACCAGTTTTAATATTAAATTATTGCCGAGTTTGATTATAATCAATATTATCATAAGTAGGCAAAGTTTTTTTTTAAATGTTATCCACCCAGTGAAGTTCAATGAAGTATGAATGCGATTAACAGTTAACGTTATATCGTGCCCTTGTGTGTTCATAAGACATTCCTGCAAAAGTATTTTCGATGTCACAATTTTTTTTATTTTTACACGCTTTTTGTGTTTTTTTTAAATCCTACTAAATTAAATATTATAAAGCGCAAGTACACCCGTAGCAGATATATTTTTTTTCTAGCCTGTTATGATAACTGTTATATTTTAATCATATTGACAAATGTCAAGCATTCTATCTATATATTCATCTAGAGGCACAAGTATTTGATGGTTACCTTAGATTTTTAAATTATTTATATTGAGTATATATTAAAAAAAAAAAAACTCAAAAACTACTGACTACAGAAACTTAAAAAAAAGCTTTCAAGTGTTTTGGAAATGCTTCTGTAATGTGTAGCAAATAAATTAAAATTTAATTAGAAAATGATTCAATTTCAGTACACAGCTTCATTTCTATGTAGTATATTAATTTACTGAAAATAAATGATATTAGTTCATATTAGTTTAATTGTGTGTTGAGGTTATTAATAAAAATATTTAGCGCACAAAATTTCCCCGTGTATATTTAAAGTCAAGCGAAATAATTTGTATTTTATTATTTATTTATTGTGTAAATCAATGATTAAATACTAAAGTTTTATACTTTATATAATATCTCTAGAAACTGTAATCAATGCCGCAAAATTAGGTGCAATTTGAGTACTAAAAATCTTATAATTTGTCTTATTTATAAGATATATAATGGACAAATTAAATATCTAGTCCGATTCTGCCAATCTCATCCCCATAAGCCAAACAAAAACTGCAGTGATTGGCTTCAGAGGATTAGATTGACGGGATAGTTCTAGATACATGTAATTTATCTAATCCTGAAAATGGACTTCAAGTTTAAGCCTGATTCAATTAACTTTTTTACAACCAGTTTTGTGACTCAATGCTAACTGCCGTTAGTGAAATTCGCTTTATGTGACCAGATGTTTTTATGTATATAACGTTGAATATATTATTATGAGATTCTAATATATTTGTTTTATTAATATACCCACCAGGTCTCTAGGGGACTCTTAAAACTCTTATTTCGATACGAACAGTTAATATAGAATAAATTACATATAGGCAACGATTATTTATTTACGTTTTGATTGTACCTTAAATATACAGGTCAGAGTAGTATTATGAATGAGGTATCTATCCTGTGGTTGGATTGTCATTTGAAAGAATCTCCTTATATTAATCACTTTTATCAATGGTATCTATCAACGAAAAGATTAAAGGCACATTGACCTTGAGGGGTTTAAGGTAATATGTAGTATTTATTTGCAAAATATTTACAGGGTCTTGTATCTGAGCTAAGTTTAAAATGACTAGACTACCTTTATTTAAGAGATAGATATTTATTTGTGGAACCACGGGAAATAGAAAACAATAGGAAGGAGGGTCTTAAAATGTTGCGTTTCTTTAAATCGAGGATACTATATGATTACTTTTACTGTGCAAGACGACAACGAGTCAACGCCATCTAGCGTACCTACATATGAGTTTTGTTTAGCGCATAATAATTGATTTGTTTAGCGCCACCTAGTGTGTAATAGTTTAATAATAAAGAAGAAAATTGACAGTTCGTTGACAGTTGCGGCAGCGGAGAATGGATTTATTTGTAATGTAAAATCATCGAATGAGATGAATGAGAGATCGGGATTGTAATTTGTATTCGTTCAATTAACCAGTCGTTCGTCTCGCGCTCTGGCTCTGCGAACTCGATATGCAACGCACGTACGTACAAGAAAAAAGCTAATAAGAAAAATCCACCGCTGCTGCAACCGCCATTTTGTTCGACACCGTGTAACAGAAAAAGAACTTGTGTTTTCATCAACCTGAACCAACCAACGCTAGGCTGTAAATCAGGGACAGGCGAATCGTAGGCAGGAAGAAATCGAACGCCATTCCAATAGCCTGTTCCTCACATTTACATTAGGTTAATTTTACGAAACGTGTGAAAAAAGTACCCGCATTATGTTTCGTTGGATTAGTTATAACGAATATAGAACGACCAGGCAAGATACAAGATCCACTTTCTCTTTGCGGAACGCACTCGTGTAGATATAAATTGTATGAGTTGCTGTGTTTTGGTTTGAAGGGTGTGGTTGCCGGTGAAATTAAAGGCACATGAGGCTTACTCTGTACGGCTCAAGTGATGGACGCAGGGCAGTGTATCGTAGGGACGTTCATATCGTGCGTGACTTGCGAGGCGATGGTTACCACTTAACATCAGATGAACCATCTGCTTGTTTATCAGCAAGTAGTATAAAATGAACTTGACAGATGCTGACGCCATGATTTTTGAAAACTGTTTTGTAAAAGTATTATAAATAAGGTTCTTATTTACTTGACAATATTATTTTCACGCTGCTCGGATAGGCGCTGCAAGTACTAGCGGTGTCAGCATGAAGGCAGGTGAGAATGATTAGCGATAAGTAAACTATAAGATTGATAGATCTAGGTAAAGAAGGCCCTTAAGAGGCTGACAACTTAAACAACTTCTCACACACACATTTCCGTTTTTGAAGATATAAAATTACAAAAGGTAGTTATTAAAAATCGTAAACAACTAAGTTTCGGGGCATAACCTAACGAAAGTTCAGTAAACATTTCATTGATACAAACTAGTTTTCCTAGAATTATTTTCAATGAAAACTTGTTCGGATTAACTCTTTACATGGCAGGAGACAGCCGGCTGACCCATACGGTTTTAATCCGTGTGTACCAGTTAACTGGGGAGTTAAAATGATATTTTTGCTTTACCTTTGAAAATGTTGAAATGTGCTAGCCAGGAAACGAAAACTTCTGAAACGTGTTTTCGTCTACTCGTCCGTCTTGCCGCTAGACAGGAGGATGCTTTACCTATTATGAATTAAAATTAAAACTAGATATATCCTATATTGTCACAGGTATCACTAATATCAATAAAAGTTTATGAGAGTATTATCTGTACAAATATTTTCTATTTTGAAAAAGGGAAAGCTTCTTGTGGCTTTTTATGATAAAAATGCATATCTGCTTTTATATTATGCCACTGCTTAAGAATTTATTTAGGATAGTGTAGATACCTGTTAATATAATATATTAGTACCTTGCTAGGTACGTTTACCTTGCTTTTGTCTGCAGTATAATTTAATTTAAAAGTAACCTAGCTGATCATCAAAGCATAAATCCCATCCCATAGTTATACCAATGATTCTATTTTTTATTAACTTTTAGTCAGACTTACAGCTTTCCTCCGTAGGTTTTGGTGAAACTTTGGCGCCAATAACACAAGGTCCAATCGCAAACCAATAAAAACAAAATGGCGTTTCTGTCAAACAAAGAGGAGCTGATTTGACTTTTTGTGATGCTGGCGCCATGCAGCTTTTTAACTCCAACCAACCCTCGTCTGTATAAACATATTAATAAGCTTCTTTTCATGTGTTCTCCTATTTTCCATGCTGCTCTGACCTGTCGGATCTTTTCTATTGGGTATACCACTTATTTTACGCATGCCTTATTTTCCAACTCTTTTAAAACCAATAAAAAACGATACGTTGAACGGTCAAGCTCCACATAAAAAATATAAATATAAACATGCCATTCTCGACTTGTAAACTTTACGCTTCCATTTCACACAAATTGTAACTAACGTGCCAAACTCTGTATACATTTTAACCTATCTAATAAATCTTTACAACATCTCTGTCTTTTTCTAAATCAGTGTCATTGTCTGACGTGACAGCGCATATTACTCCGACGTCAGTAACATCGCCCGTTTCGAGCGCTGCGAAAGTTACGACGTCGTCTATGAAAACGACTATGGCTTCTTCGGAACCAGACGTAGCTTTCCCAGCAGTTTTGAAAGGATCGAAACAGAGAGTCCCACCCCCGGTCCCGCCCCGGGGATCCCCGAAAGCGAAACGCGGTGGCGGCAACTCCCAATCCTCCACGCTTGATAACAAAGGTGAATATGCTTTGAACATATCCGTGAATGATATACCACCGCAAACGCCTATCACGAGTAGCGATGATGATTTTTGCTTCTACGGGCATGATTTTAAGTTTAAAGAGCCTGCCGCATGCTGCATAGCACCATCCGTGTCTGAGCATTCCGTGAAACTCACGAAACTTGTTGCTTCTAATTCGTTCTTAGATTTTGCCGAAGAAGGAGATAGTATTACTCAAAGATCTCATCCAGGCAAGGATTTGATCGCTCAAACGAACATGATGTCTAAATTCAATATTAATAAACTCGTTTTAGAACATCTAGATTCTGGTGAATACGACGATACATCGCTTACTGAGTCAAGCAGTGAAGAAGGAATTTTTATTGAAGTAAAAGACGTCGATGAAGTCAGAGTCAAACAAACTAAAAGCCCGTCTCAATTCATAAAAGGCGTTGTGACTCAAATTGGTGAGAAGATAACAAATAAATCTCCTGCTGACGTGGTGTCTGAAGAAAGAGTCAGTGTGCACAACATAAGATCATCCGATTTGATTTTCGCCGCTAGATCTCTGAAGAAAACTGGTAAAGTTGATGAACAAGTCCCGGAAATAAAAATCACTGAAAATAAAAATGGATCGAAACCTGGTATCATATCGGGTATTACAAAAAAGCTAAACTTCAATCAGTCAAAACGAGTTAAAAATCGTGTCCAAGAAGTCAGAAGAGATAAATCTAAACCCAATGTAGAGATAAGGACTTACGTAGAAGGAAAGTCCAAAGGTGGAATGACAAAAGATGAAGTAATTTGCCACAAAAAAGCTAAGACCAAAATCGATATGTTTCAAAAACACATTTGGAAAGTTCAAAGTGACTCTGAAGACAGCTCTAGACGAAGCTCTGTGTCTTCTTCTCAAGAAAGCAAGAAATCAGAAAAACCTATCGAAATACTGAAACATAGAGTAGTGAAAGAAACCAAAAAAATATTTGAACCTATCGAATATACACACGGAAGTGTCAGTTCCGTTGATAGAAAACACTTTTGCCTGAAAAACACAGCTGTCAACCCAGTGGTATCTAAAACTATCACTGGTAATGTCCATGATAAGATAAAGAAGTTTTCCGAAGGTACTGACTCTGATACTAAAGAGCCAGTCAGGTTGCCACGACAAAAGAAGAAGGGAAGTTTCAAGAAGAGATCAGAAAAGAGAAAGATATTTAAAATGAGGAAGGACATAGAGGAAATATTGTAAATAGAATAACTAAAGTTGCATTACGCGGCAATAAAAATCGATACAATCTGATTAAAACAATATAAATCAATTCTAACGTCTAATGATCTGAAGAAGATATCGTTTTAAAATGGTGTTCATTAATAATATGTCTTTGTGTAGTATTAGAAAAACATAGTTCCTTTAGCATGTACCGTTGTAGTTTTGAATGTGTTGTGATTGGTTTCTTTAACAACTGCCATATTTGTATTTTTACTAATCTTGTTTTGTTTTGAAACTGCTCGGTCGTCGTCTCATAACTGAGTTATTAATATTATCATCATAGGTACTTTTATTTTGTATTTTCATTTTATCTAACAGCTATATTTGATAGACCATATCGTTTACTTTTAGTAATTTTTTCAGTAAGTTTTTTTTTCATATCTAAGATCTTCACTACAGCTTATACACTATAAGTATTTTTATTAAACCCAATAATAACTTACTTAACATAATTATTTCGACCTATAATATTCAAGCTCTTTTTTTTAGCTTCTGCATCTATAAAATCTTTAGTAAATTTTTCTTAAACTCAGTTACATGGTTTTCTTAAATTCTACTGTATTGTTACTCTTAACATTACCTGACATCGCTGTTTTTATACATCCCTTTTTACACTTTGATACCTTAATGTAGTGTACCACTGTAGCATTAGTTATTACATATATAACTTTGATATCAATCTCCTCCTGAAAGTCTTTAACCCCCTATTGTTGACCCTCCGTATCTTCCTCCTAGAATCGACCTTCATAAACGAGTCTTGTGCATGTTGATCCCTAGTCGATATTTATTTTACTATGTCTAGTTAACCCAAAGTGATACAGATATAACCGGTAATATACCTAAAGTTCTATATTTTAGCATACCGACGTCTTTCCTTTGTGTCTATTGTATTTTTCAATTCTGTGTATTTGCAAAACTATTTCATTATCCCATATCATCTGTATCTTAGTATTCACTTCCCCTTTATCAGCGGTATATGCAGTATCTTCTCCTGTGCTACCGGTATCTGTAGTATCTTCTCCTACATCACCGGTATCATTAGTATCTTGCCCTGTGTCACCGCTAGTAGTAACGCTAGTTTACCGACCAGCCGGCGCGTTTTCCTGCTGCTCAACACCTCCGCCGCCGTTTGAAGAAGCGCCTCCTCCGAGGACCAGTCGGACAAACTCGTCGTCGACCACATCTTCGAGTGCGTCGGGGAGGCGCAGAGGCGCTTCTAGTGCAGCGTCTGTGATGACTACGTCTTCTGCTAGTTCGCTAGCGTTGACGCCAGCGGCGCTTAGCAGCGCTAGGAGTAACGATGCAAGGTGAGAATCAACCACTAGCGCGTTATTACTCTGGCCTTTCGTGAACGTGATTTGACTTCAGGCAGTCGTACTGTCATATTAATACGTATCCATCTTTTTCTGTCCCTACTTTTACTAGTTAATATCGTTTTTGCTTAAATGACGAATGAGTAATGGCAGATTCGCCAAGCAGTGTTGGACTATTCGACATTTTTAGTGATAGCCTTAGTTCTATTTATAAGTCCATAAGAACATATTTTAATCATTAATTAAGATAGTCAGCGTTTTGGTGTTATACTGTAAGCTTACTGTCAAACTTGAAATAAATATTCTATTCTATTCTAGCACCTTTCCTCTGCAGCAGATAAACATTTATGGTGTACATTTTCAGCGTGTGTTGGACTCCTCCCATGTCCGTTGAGGGTTCGACGCCGACATGGACGGAGGGCACCCCCAGTTTTACCGAATCCAGTAGTAGTGAACAAGGTATGTGCTTTGCTAACAGGCTTTTATATATCTTATGAGCAGTTCTTACCCACCGTCCAACTACTAAGACCACCTGGGTGAACAGTGGAAAGTTATTTTACAACGGTTCACCTCTTAGATAAAACTTGAATGCCCCTTACTTGGTACTTACGCCCCTTATTTTATATTGGTGATGATATACCTCAGAAATTTGGTGCGAGCAGCCGCCCGCACTCGAGGCAGCGGTGATTGCTTACAATAATATTCAAGGTCTTTTTCCCTTAATTGGGTTTGTTCCAATGCTTCTACCTTTCCTTGTATTTTCTTTTTCCTGTTATTTTTAGATTGTTCACTACACCGAATCATAAGATTGATATATAATTAACAAATACTTCCCCAGCTGTCAAATGTAATCCCATTGTACTATTCCAGGCTACCCAATAACCCCCGCCCGCGGGGCGACGCCCGCCGATGGCCGTCGTTCCCCCCGCCCCGCGCCCCCGCCTCGCACAGTCAACGCCATCAACTGTCTCACCAGCGAAGTGGTAAGCATCTTTCTAAACCCCTCTCTCCTTAAAATTACCTGTAGCACTAACTGTCCCACTTGCAAAATGGTAAGCACTAAAACTCCATTTCATAGGAGATGTGACGTCACATCTAGCGCAAAACAGATATTCTGGTCAAATACGATAATCTTTGACAGCCTTCACAGCTCAGTTGGCACAGGCTCTGCCTTCTGCGCTGTAGCCCGTTAGTTCGATCCCCACACAGAACACTGTCTGGGTGTTATATTATGTTAAAAGAAACGAAAAAGACAGAAACGTCAGTTTCTGTCTTTTTTGTTTATAAGCACACAAAACAAGAGCAAGAGAAACAAATACTGACGTTTCTGAGAAACGTTTCCGGTTCCCATAATACAAGCTTTGCATAATTTGGATCTAGCCCCAGATGTGTGGACTACACTAATATCAAATACAATCTCCGGACTGTCGACAACTGCGTGGAAAATATCTGTTTTCGTAGATGTGAAGTCATTTCTTACAATGACATTTGTCGTAGGTCTGAAGTGGTAAGTTACGCCTTTACTCGTATCATCGTAACTCCTTAGATGAGTAGAACATTTTCCTATATTATTGTGTTAAAGGCTACTCGCAAAAACTGCATTCTAATACTACTGACTTCTTGCTGATGGAATAAGCATATGGCCAACCGACAATAAGTGGTAACCGTCGCCTATAACAAAGCGGAATACCTTGCGAGGATTGCCTTACAAGGTATTCCGTTAAACATTAAAAAGTTTGTTAATGTTTTGACTTGCTATTTAAGACAACGATCAAACCACTTCAAGCCGATTTAAAATCACTTAATATTAAATGTTAGCAAATCTTAATTCAAGTTTTGTGAAGAAGTGAAGACTCAAATTAAGATGACATGAGTAAGAAAGGAGTTGGCACCGAGATGGCTGATAGAAAAGAGTGGAAGAAGAAAACCTGTTGTGCCAACCACACGTAACGTGGGATGAGGGCAGGAAGATGTTTATTTCGAAGACAGTGTCACGATCTAAGCAGATCTATCTATCACAGTTTTTGCGAGCAGTCTTTACTCCCTCTAAGATACGATACCCATCTATCACTATTCTTTATGAAAATGCTCTCTGATTCAATTTTTCCGTTGTGATTCGTACATAACAATTTTCTAACATTCTATGCCTGTTTCCTAGTGTTACCATTCTATAGCCCGTCTTCACTAGACTTTGACTCTAGTATTAAAAAAAAGACGAACACAAAGCGGTACTTATCATTTTACAGCTCACTCTACTATGATTGTTTACTATAGTGTTCGAATGAGAGATATAAATGAGCGCCGCCATTTCGGACTAATTTCTGTATTTGCGCGGGTAAACAAAATGGCGCCGTTGTTCTTTACTTCTCACTCACAGACTTTAATAAACTAATAGTAGAGTGAGATGTAACGATAACAGCCATTTTTTATACTGCATTTTGTAAAGACCCAGGAAGTCGAAAGTTTAGTGGGGGCGGACGAATGCCTGTTTTTCGCGACTAATAATGCATTATCTCTTGGACGCTGCTTCATGGTGGGTTGTATAATGTAGTTGCAATTAAAACAAAAAGTAGAGAAAGATTATAAATGAATATGAATAATATATCCTCAATTATTTAAGAGGGAAAATTAGGGCGCGCATGCATGCGACTCGTAAGCAAAGTTTATATGAACAAGTTTAAAACGACTTACTACAGGAGAAGCGCGTTAACAAATAATAATTTGAAAGGAAATCAGTTAAAGTTACCTGGGCTATCAACTTGCTGTTTGCAGAAAGATATATTGTATGAAAATGACATTAGCCTGGCATGACAGATGCTCGCTCACGTCAAACTAATGTCATATTAATACTTTTTTTTTTTGCCGTTCTTCAATTTGTTCTTGACTTCGGTATATTAATATGAATAACAGCATCACAAATACTCTACTTTTGAGAAACTTTAGTCTCTAGTCTTCAAGAACACCAGTTTTCTCCGATATTTTTTTCTGTATTTATAAAATAATGTGTCTATTTTTCTATAAACAGAGATTAAAAACCGCGGTCATGTGCGCTCTATATTTCCCCTGTTCAAACGCTTATGCCCGTTTCGTATAACTGAGCTAGCTAGCTTTTTAGTGAATTGGTAAAAATTTTGAAAAAATCATAGCATCCATTTCAAGGAATTTTTGCATTCCTTGCTCTGCGTAAATCCTCAGAGTATTTTTAAATAAACCGCAAGTACAAACCTGAATGGTATCGCAAATAAACAAAGTTAACATCTCACGTAGGAAGAAAAGAAGAGCTGAAATTCTGGCTAAGCCTGTCAATGAGACAATTATGTAATCAATAACGCGCTATATAGCTGTTGCTACTCTGAGGTACAAACTGTTTAATCGAATTGTTAACTTAGCAATAATTTGACTCGACTTTAGGTATTTTGTTTTTAGTGTTGCCACTTTCGCGGACGCAAATTGCCAAAAAATGGACCCTAAAATGTAAAAACATTGTAGATTTTTATTAGAAATACTTTTTATTGGTAACTTTTTTGAAGACTTATTTCAAAATGTACTTATAAATAAAACACCTTGTAATAGACTACTGTTCTGTGTATATTTGAAGGATGAAATAGTTCGTATATATTTTGAAATAGTTTTCGTTAATTCTGTTTCATAAAGGGGTAGTAAGTAGGGATGCCTCTTTCAATAGTCTTAATTTGAAATATGATCTAAGTCTTCAAAACTATCGACTGAATTGATTTGAATTGAATATCATAGTGGTTCATCGACTTCGACTGATCTAGATGTAAACAGGGTGTGAGTTCACGATCATTTACACCACCATAATCACCCTGTGAATAGTTCAAAAGTACGAGACAATTAGGAAAATCATTAATGATCGTTTAGTGAAAATGCGTCCAACCTGAGTCATATCATTGATTTTGTAAAGTACAATATTCTATTAGTTACAAAATTTAATAGTCGTAAATATACTGTTGCCAATGATCAGGCCTGAGCTAGTTTAGCCCTATTACTAACTAGAGTTCGCCCCGACAAAGATCTCGTGAT
Source organism: Chloroclysta siterata (assembly GCA_932294275.1). NCBI lineage: Eukaryota > Metazoa > Arthropoda > Insecta > Lepidoptera > Geometridae > Chloroclysta > Chloroclysta siterata. The sequence continues at coordinate 18,341,829 of OW028596.1, read as the reverse complement.
GTCCGCTTAAGTCTTACATTGTTGCCGAACAATGTTTGGACTGGCCCGACTAAATTTACTTGGTAACTAAGTTTCATCTCAATTGGCCTTTTGACGAATAGATCTTTAATAAATCTTAGATAGAACTATCCTGATAGAAGTAATTGGAATAAAGAATATATACCTATTTGCATATTCGCAGTAAGGAGAGTTCGCACAAAGTTAAAGCTAACATGGTGCACAATAAAATCACAAAGATATCCTATGTGAATTTATAACAACGCCACGTGACCAAGCCTAGAAAAACCAGCAACAAACTTACGGCTTGGTTCCTTAGCGCTTGTGGCTAGATTTTTTTGTTAAAGGCTACAGAATCTATCGTTATAAGTAATACAATTTACCAGAGTTTAACATATAAAAAAACAAGAGCTGAAGATCCAAACGTGCGGCCACATCTAGCCATAAGTAACAAAGTTGGCAACAATGTAGACGAGACTTTTAAATCAACCAATGACCCAGTGTTGCCATATAAAGTCGACCAAACTACCGCTTTTGATATTTATCCCTACTGATACGCTAAAATAATAAAATAAAGGTTGTCAATAACGAAAGCAATGTCGTTCGCTTAGAAACATATTATAATAATCAGCTTTCATGTGAGTGTTACTATATTAATAAATCATTATGTATGAAATCTGTAAGCATTTTTACTTAGATCATATAATAAAATAATCAAAAATCTGGCAACATTTCTCTAATTAAATTTGTATCACTCACTTATACTGAAATCTTGATGTTTAGATTTACTCACCACAGTGTTGCCATATAAATTCGATTTAAATAATAAATAATAAAATCTTATAAGAGTGTAAATGCTTACAGATTAAGTTGTGTACTTTCTTGTAAGTGGTGACCGATCATTAATGACCTAATTTGTTAAATAAATAAAATGCAGCATGGATTTGACTATGTAAATAACTATTGTAAGAGGAATTATTGAGCTTTATCACATTTTCAAGCGATAATGTTACCGTAAAGCCATAGAAAGTATGCTCATATCAAGCAATACATTTTTTGCGTACGGATTTCAAAGTGTCATAAAAATCTCTGAAACTTTTTTTTCAACTAAATAGCAAATTAAAGTATATAATAATATACTTATTTATGCAAAATGTGGGTAGGTATGTGCCAAATGTCATATTAGGACGTACCTCTGACGAACCTCTCTAGACACCTACAAAGAACTTTGAGGCAGGTACTTGGTACTAAGGTACCTGTATAAAACGCGACGTATTTCAGTTTTCAGTAGGTACGCTATTCAATATTACAACACAAAAAAATACCTAATTATTTATTAATGCCAGAGACAAACAACATAAGTGTACACTAGAATGGAAAATATTGTTTAAACATGCCTACCACGTGTCAGTGTGTTTTTTTCATGCTGGTCACCCTTACAAGGACGCTTGTCGGGTTTGTAAAACTGTTACTACATGTCGTTGTTACTATTATATCAATTGTATATTTTGTTGTTGTTAACTATTTAAGACGACCGATGTAGAATAAATATTTGAAAAAATCACGTATTTTATTGAATGATCAAGCGAGCTTACCTGAAGCGAAGCTCGATCTTGATTATACTACCTTCACCGAAGAGAGAAAAGGAAAACGATTAATTATTATAATGGAAGAAGTAAAACGATCGTAAAAGCAAGATTAGATATAAATTAAATCGTATTTAGTCAATAAAGACTGAAACTTAAAATAATGCATGTTAAAACAATAATTAAATATTAAATCTGCATGCTGGCATTTATTTTAATAAAAAAATGCCTCAAGTTGATGGACGAAGGGCATTGCATCGTAGGGCACGTTCCTAATGTGCGTGACTTACGAGGCAATGCTTTGTTTAAGGGGTGGTTACCACCTAACATCAGGTGAGCCATCTGCTTGTGCCATCAGCAAGTAGAATAAAAAAATATAAAACCAAGGACTCATTAAAAACGAACCTAACAAAATCTACCATGGCCGTATTAAAACTACTAATATAGTAGAATTGGCATAGCTTACAACATTGAATGGCTTTTTTTTAGTGCAGCCTGGCTTGAAGGTAAGATTATTTTTATAATTTCATTAATTTTAAACTAGTGTGTAAGACAAGTGTTTTCATGTACCTGTTATAATAATAAGATTTTTTTTTGTTAAAAACGTGTATTTACAGACTGCTAAAATGTATACATTTCATAACTTTCTGGTTTCAGACATTTATTTCTCATAACGAAAACTACATTCACGTAGATGATAATTAAAACTAGTATAATTCTAACAGTAGGTACCTACCTACATCAATCAATCAATTCATGTATGCGCGTTTTAAAGGGGAGGTCTATACTCATATAGACCTCCCCTTTAAAATGCCAGTCTCCGGTCCTGTGCCTGTTGCCATTGCCGCCCAACTACACCAACCATGGTCTGCCTCATGGTCGCTAAGCGTCACTTGGCCACCATTCCGTAATCGCCGTTGTCCATCTTCCGTCATTCCTTTTATTCCTACCTACATATTGAGTAATAATAAAAAGTCTAAAATGTGGGTAGGTATATCAACGAGCCATGATAATTGCCACATTTTGTGAGCGGCAAAAACTCAAAAAAAATGGAATAATAATTGATCTATGAAATTTATATGGACAGTTCGCCTGAGTTACCCTGCTAATGTTTTATGTAATTCTGTGTCACTATTTTGAAGGTTACGAATTGTATAAATCTATACTGTACTTTTTAAATTTCCGCCAATCTGATCCTCGCGAGCCACAAGTTTTTTTGGTTTGAGAGGGTTAGATTGGCGGAATATTACTTTATCCCAACACTTTTTTTTTAATTTATTTAATGAATTAGGGTATCACTAGGCGGTATACAGATTCTAGATTAGCCGTAATTATGTTTGGTTTGAGAGGATTAAATTGGCGAAAGTGTAATTTAGACTATAAGCTGTTTGGAGTCCTTCAGTACCCCAAGTCTTGAGTTTCGTTTTTCATTTTACGTAACGTCAGGCCTTTTTTGTATGGAGCCTCGTGAGTTCTCAGCTCGCCCGGTAGAGGGCGCTTATCGATCTCCATACAAAAAAGGCCTTACGTCACGAAAACCGAAAAACAAAACTCAGACTTGACAGCCTTCACAGCTCAGTTGGTAGTAGCTTTGCCTTCTGCGCCGTAGACCGTGGGTTCGATTCCCACCGAGAATAAACATTTGTGTAATGAACATAGATGTTTGTTCTCTGACTGGGTGTTATGATTAATTAAGTATAAGTATGTATTTACAAAAATAAGTATGTTATGTATTATATCAGCTATCTGGTTCCCATATTACAAGCTTTGGCTTAGTTTGGGCTAGATAGTGTTGTGTGGAAAGTCCACTAATATTTATTTATTTACTTGGGGTACAGGACGCCGAACGCTCGCCATCAAACTCATAAAAACTAACTTAACATTATTCTTATCAATGCAGGTAGATATTTACTTGAGGTAGGTACAGGACGCCGAACGTTCGCCATCAAACTCATAAAAACTAACTTAACATTGTTCTTATCAATGCAGGTCGAAATTTCGCATCTCGTGAGTGAAACGTCAAGAATAACAGTCTCAACATACGAAGTTAACAGGATGGAATCTACTGAGGACAACTGTTAGTAAACTGCTAGTTATGAAGGCCTTAAAGCGGCCTTAAGCCCGGTCTCCACCGCCAGCTGAGCGGAGCCATTAAGGACTCCGCTTAACTCGCAAGAATAAACTGCATACTTGTATTTCCACCAACACATAGTCGAGCGGAAAGGACTGAGCGAGCAGAAAGTGTTGAAATGAACTCGTTCAGCTCTTTTTCCTTTTGCAGTGGAAATCAAAAGATAAAACTCTTTGTTGGTGGAAATGTAAACCTATTTCATTAAAAAGGAGTCCGTTCCGCTAACCATTTCTCGCTCATTACCCTGTCGCGATCGAGACCGAGGTTTAAAACTCCATGTTGACAGGATCACTCTACAAATGGCAACTGTTAAGGCGAATATTACTGCTAGTTACCTCTCGTTCGCACATTTCAACATTTTGAAAGATTATGACATCACTGAACTGCATCATCATCATCTTCCTGCCCTTATCCCACGCTGCATGGGGTCGGCACAATAGGTTTTCTTCCACTCTCCTCTATCATTCATCTCGGTGCTCACTCCTTTCTTACTCATGTCATCATTCACACAGTCCGTCCATCTTTTCTTTGGCCTACCTCTCCTTAAACCATCCACATCCATTTCCAACACTCTTCTCGTAATATGACTTTCTTCCCTCATGACATGCCCATACCACGCCAACCTATTGCTCCTCAACTTATCCATCACAGGCGCTACTTTCAAACTTCCTCTAATATACTCATTCCTTATTTTATCCATCCTTGTCACACCGCACATCCATCTCAACATTCGCATTTCTGCTGCATGCAGATAAATAACATTACTGAACTTATATAAGAAAAATCTCAAAGTACCAAGTTATGAAGAATAGAATTACAAAGGTACAGTAAAAAAACATTTTGATCTAAACAAGATTTACTACCTAACAGTTTGTTTAACAAGTTATAGTAGGTATCTAATCAAACTTTGGGTAAGAAAACTTGTTGGGATCAAAATCATATTTAGAGCTGATTTCACCATGCTATGTTAGATTAACAAAGGATTAAAGGGCCGTTAAATATGACAAAATGTACGCGTTTGACATCTAAGGTTAGATTTAACGGCCTGTTAATCCTTGATTAGTACCTAACAGAGCATGGTGAAATCAGCTCTTAACTTCAAAAATGTGCGAAATGTGCGAGCGAGGAGTTGTTTGACGGTTGGCACCCTCTTAAGTTACACATAACTTCGTTAATTATATGTTTTGTAGGGCTTAGGCCTGCCTTCACTATGCTTTGTTAGATTAACAAAGGATTAAAGGGCCGTTAAATATGTCAAAATGTACGCGTTTGACATCTAATGTTAGATTTAACGGCCTGTTAATCCTTGATTAGTAACTAACAGAGCATGGTGAAATCAGCTCTTAACATGCTTAAAGGATATACTAATCTCACCGAAATAAATTGGAATTAGTAAACCTATTGGCGGTAGAGATTTACTGCTTTCACGGCCGGGTTTTGAAAGCTCGATCAAAACTAATCGGATGTCAAGTCACTCGCCATTTCAGCTATTACATCGAATAAGATACAGATAGCAAGTGACTTGACATGCGATTAGTTTTGATAGGGCTTTCAGAAACCGGCCGTAAGTCAGTCAACGTAAAATTTACTTTATTTATAAAATCACAAGGTTCATTTTAAAACATCCCACTGCGTGTGAACGTAAAGAAAGTCTTCTTCTTGTCAAGTCACTAGATCTTTCGAAACAGTGTGGTGAAAGGATATAGCTTCTACTTATTTAAAGGATTTTTTCCAATTTGATATTATTCAGGCTATGAATTTAACTTTATCACATACATTTATTTACATTTAATTTTATACAATTTGTAGACTGAAAAGATCTGAAATTTTCAATTATTTATATCTACTCTGTAAAGTCATAAGTTATACATAACCTAAGTAATGTTTTAAGAATGTTTAGCTTTGCATAAAAAAAATACAAAAACACTTAAGATTTACTGTAAAAAATTTGATAACAATAATAAACATTAGCGGCCATTACTACAAAATACTGTCAAACGATAAACTATTGCCATCTCTTACCAATGCGTAATGGCAAACAGAGACAGCGCTAATTTTAAGCATTATTTAAAAGGCATTTTATAGTATGAGGGTTTGTATTTATTCAACTTTCGCGATCATGACACATATTGAATATTACACGTGTATTTATTATGACAGCCTTCACAGCTCAGTTGGTAGTAGCTCTGCCTTCTGCGCCGTGAGTTCGATCCCCATCGAGAACAACATTTATGTGATGAACATATATGTTTGTTCCCTGTCTGGGTGTTATATAATATTATAAGTATGTATTTACAAAAAAAAAGATTATAAGTAGTATATCAGCTATCTGGTTCCCATATCACAAGCTTTGGCTTAGTTTGGGGCGAGATAGTGCTGTGTGGAATGTCCACCAATTTTTTTAATTTTAATACAATGTTGAAGGTAAATACCCGTGTAATATTCAATACCTACTTTGTATTTAAGTTGTACGTCTTAGATTGAAAGCTGATTTCACCGTGCTCTGTCAGTTACTAATAAAGGATTAACAGGCCGTTAAATCTAACCTTAGATGTCAAACTCATAATAAGCGAAGCATTTTATTGCATGCACAGTCAGTAACAAAAGTTTATGAACATTTCTGGTTTGTGAAGTTAAAAAAGCAGCACACTTTGTCATTTTTGATGACAAAAATGTTAGTAGGCTTGAAGTTAGAATATAATATTTGTTTTAGCAACAAAAACTTACTGTTTAATAATAAAATATACCAATAAATTATAATCGATATTTATAATTACCTATATTATAATAATTATGTAAAATAATCTACATCACGTGACGTTTCTTTCATAAGTAAAAATAACTTTTAGACACATAAATACATAAAGGGTGCAAAAAGACTACTTCTGAAATCATAAATGGTACATTAATGAGAAACATTATTTAAAAAAGTTTCCTAATCGATCCCTAGATGGCGTTACCTTCAGCTTGGCAAAAATGTCTAGAAACGTCGAAAAAACGTGAGAATGTGAGTAAACGTCGAAAATGTATGCAAATTGTATCATTTTTAAGACTTTTTTGCCTAAGTATGTGTGTAAAATTAATATTCTGTTTGAAGCCCTACCAAGCCGCTCTACCTACTCTATAGTGAAAATCAACGCTATATTGATTCTGTGCTCTTAAAGCTAATGCTGAGTGGTGGGCTTTTTTGTCGTCTTTAGTTTTAACAACCATTTAATTTAAGAGATATATTTGTATAGCTTTTAAGAGACAAAATATTTTTATTTCTATTCTATTCAATTCTACAACCGCCTGGGATGTCGTAAGGAAATGAATGTTGTTGATGGATAACCCGCCGAGTAAATTATAAAAATAAATTGGTGATTTGTATAAAATAGCATATATTTTAAAAGAAATTGATGTATTTTCTGAACACCGTTCATATTAATTGTCTTATTTTTATTGGTCCCAGATTGCTCCACTTAATAAGAAATAAATAATATTAATAAATTATGATACAATTAAAGCTAGTTGAGCCATAAGTAACCAATATAAAAATATAATTAAGCATAAGCTTTTGTAATGAATCTCTTTTATATTATTTTATCTCATGTATTAATCTTACAAATATTTATTCATGCGAAAGTTAAGATGTTTGGATGTTTGTGGATCGCAACGGCTGGACCGATTTTTGAATATAACTTTGACTATTTCGCTCGTGACCTGGAATAGGATACTTTTTATTTAGGTACCTAGCGACCAATGCTGCGGGCGTAAGCTAGTTAAAAGTATACCTAATGATTGTTACGGCCAGCGTGCACAAAGCGGCATCTATATAAATTTATCAATGTATTAGTAACCTTATCTAATCGAAATAAAATATATTATACAATAGCATATAAAATTCCACAATCAGGCGATGATGTATGGGTTTTCGAGCATTGAAATTTGTACTCTATTTCGATTAAATAAGATATATAATACATTGATAAAGCGCTGGCCATCTGTTGAACTTGTTAAATGCTAGTGCTGTGTTTTGTATTCGGTGATTTGTACTTATGTATATCGTGATTAAATGTGTATTTCCTATTTCATTGTTTAATTTACCTACACCATATACAACACTGATATTTTTTATGTTGGCACTTCATGACGTACCTAATCGTCTTATTTTCCCAAATACGACGATGTGTAGTGACTCTATTCGCATTTATTTGCCTATTTTCACGAACAAGATGAATACCGCTGTTCTCGACGACGTGTGGACGGTGTGTTTGAGTTATTCGGACTTCTACACAATAAAGCCAAAAAAAACGCGAATACCTAAGAGATATGTAAAGATCCACCATCAGATTTTCGAAATTCCTCGAAAATTTTTCGATTTCCAAAAGTAAACAGAGTGGCATTCAAACCCAGAACCTTTCCCTTGATGGTTGCGGTGGATGCGGCTCTTACCTAAAGGTGTAACCTTGTTAAGTAGGTGCAGTACCTACGTAGGAGCAGTACAGTTCTTTCTGTATGACTCTTCCGGGGAAAACTCAAAAATCAACGCAGAGCAGAGCTTCGTAGGGCACGTTCCTATTCCTACCACATTCCTAAAGGGACAGCGATGTTTTTAGTGCTGTCAAATTAGGTTTTTTTAGGAAAAATAAACATTGAATTGACACCTATGTCTAAATGAAACTATCTTGGTTATGATCATAATTTTCATTTGAAACAGTACATATACCCTGATTTGTGAGTTTGATTGTTTCCCGATATTTCGGTACAGTTGCATGCGCCATGATCACGGGTCGAGCTGATGCAACTGTGCCGAAATATCGAGAAACAATCAGACTCACAAATCATGGTAAATATCCCGTTCTAAATATAAAATTAACGTCATAACACGTTCCCTGTCCCAAATAAAAAACAAAATTGAGCCGCAAGTCCAACAGACTTTTAGCAAAATACAGTTTTTATGTTGTCAGAAGAACACACAACCAAATAAAAATAAATATATGATCGTCTTAACACGTCCCATCCAAATTTAGTACAGTCGATCCGTAGAAATAATCGCTATAGAAGTTGTATGTGTCGCCTGACACACATGACTCAGGAACGTATTAGTGCTTTCCAAGCGCAAGTTTCCTGAACCATATGTTCAGCGGATAGGGAACGTGTTTAGTCGGCGCAGTTTGAAAAAAAATGAGTAGTATTCTAGTGCACCCTGTATTTGTGCTTTGCACCATGTTGTGCACCATGTGTTTCACTAAATGTTTGTGTGCTAACAATGGGTTTTTATGGTGTCTCCGTTATGGGTAAGTGTTACTTGTTATATGCACTTATTTTATACTAGTAGGTATCCGCCCACACACACCCATGTAGGCCTTCCTCAAATCCAATCTTCTCAGAAGACATCCTCAATTAATTCTGAGTGCGTACTTCAAAGTCAAAGTCAAAAGGTATTTATTCAATAAATTCGCAACTATCACTTTGAAACGTCTTAAAGCTAGGTGACTCTAGGTGCCAGTTCAACGCGACCAAAGCCTAGAAGAACAGGCAACAAGCTTATGGCTTGGTTCCTACCGTTTTACTTACTTGGTACCACAGAGTACTTTGCTTGGTACCTCTCTTATCGGTGTTGGTACTAAGATTTGAGAGGATATATGGTATGCCTGTGTATATCAAAGATTTAAAGCCTTTTTTTTCTTTTTAACCGACTTCAAAATAAGTAGGAAGTTCTCAATTCGACTTTATTTTTTTATGTTTGTTACCGCATAACTCCGTCATTTATAAAACGATTTGAAAAAAAAAGAAATTACTTAATCAAAATAACAGGAAAAAGTTGTCATTCAAATAAATGAAATTGCGTATTTTGTTGCTATTATAATACAGTTACACTTGGACATTCCACACAGCACTAAGCCCAAACTAAGCCAACGCTTGTACTATGGGAACTCGATAGAAAAATACTTTTTTTTGTAAATGCATACAAATTACATACATTTATAATAACACCCAGACAGAGAAGAAACATCTATGTTCATCACCCAAATGTATATTTTCGGTGGGGATCGAACCCACGGCCGAATTGAGAATCTCCTTTTTTGAAGTCGGTGTAAAAAGCTATGACTCCATTTAAACGACTTTATAATGTACATTTTAATTAAACATTTGAAACGATCATGTTTTTAAAAACAAAATAAGGTAATTCTATGAATTTGCTCTTTTTTCAGACGCGGCTATGAGAAGCACTTTGTCTCCCAATGGATATCATGCGTTTTTCCCAAGGAGAACTTCCACTCAAGGTTTTTCCAGACTCTACCATCAAACTTGTGAAGGAACATATTTAAGCCAAAGCCTTAGTTATTATTTTAGATTTAATATTATACTAGTGATAATTTTATCCCTTTCGTCATCTACTCATATATCCTACTAATATAAACGCGAAAGTTTGTAAGTATGGATGGATGGATGTTTGTTACTCTTTCACGTAAAAACTACTGAATGGATTTTAATGAAACTTTACAATAATATAGCTTATACATCAGAATAACACATAGGCTACAATTTATAAAGATATTGTGTGAATTGTCCAAAATATGACGATAGTCAAGTGTCAAGTAAGTAGAAAAAAATCTACCGTCTGCGAGCTATTCTGGCGAGCGCTGCCAAAACAGCTAGAGTTAGGTACACATATGTACTACGCCACGCTAATATAAGCTACTCGAAATACTAATCCTGCGCAGACAAAGTCGCGGGCACCAACTAGTCTACTCATATATTCTGCTATATGTTTAAATTAAAAATAAGTAAATGATTGATTCACCATATATTTCCAAAATTACAAACACAAATTCTATCCATTAACAGTCATTTTGAAAACATTTCTATTGCACACACTCCTATAACTATTCGTTGCTATCTCTTTAAAATTTCTAGTTATTTCGCTTTCCTTCTCATAAACAAACTTCGGGAGCTTAGCTACGAAATGCTCGCCGTCTTCTGAAACGGTCTTCTCTGCATATATCTCCAACACTGCCTTCTTGGTCTCATAACACTGCATCACGTCAGGAGCGTTGAATAAGTTGATTTTATTCTTTAATGTATTATCTTTCTGTTTCTTTCGAGCGGTAGTTTTTCTGACGGCACCTCCGCTTATAAGAACTATTTTGTCGTCATCAGAAATTCCTAGCACAGTTGTACGGTTTAGATGTTTCATCTCGCACGCTTTTATATGATTTTTAGGAGAGAAGGTTTTATTTACTCGTTTAACTGCCATTTTGGATTCAATTGTTGTATTCACTGTTGCTTCTGTAATGCTTATTTTATCTATTTCGTTTTGGACGTCGTTGTTCTCATTGTTATGTGTAAATAAGTTGATTCGATTGCTATGACTAGATATTCGCTTTGAATTCTGTGTTTGAACATCTACGTAAACAGCTGTTCGGTAATTTAATAATAGTAAATCTTGTTCATTTCGAATATCGCAACTAGTAATTTCATCTACTTTTGTTTGTCTACAACAACATCCCATTTTCAGATCGTAGTTGAGTTTTTCGGCTACTCGACTACACATACAACCTTGTGCTTTGATGTTTTTAGATGTGCCACTTGTAAAGCTGTTGTTTTCTCCGGTAGGATATAGAATATTAGATGTTACTTTGCTCTCTTCCGTTAGGGAGCTTTCAATTTTGTAATAGTTGTTCATACTATCTGTATTCCTGAAGTAATCTGGCTTCAGAGAAGCATACGTGACGTCTTTGGCTAGCTCATTGCTGGCTGCATTCATTTCGTTGTCACTGCTATCCGTCAGTATAATTTTTAATGAATCTCGTAGCTCTCTGACATTTTCTCTATTTTTTGGCGTCGCATAAGCTCGTTCAAACACCCTCTTCAGTAGCTCTTTTTTCTCTTCCTTTGAATTGTATTTAATATCATTGCATTCATTGCTGGTGTTAAAATCTAAAGTAGCATCTTGATCTGTGTCTAAATCTTTCGCGTCTAACTCGTTTGTGTATTTGTAGTTGTCGTAACTTTGAGTATCTTTCTTGCTTGACACAGACTTTTCAACGTTTTCGTCTTCTGTAACATCTGTGGCTAAATGTTCCGCGCTATGTGATGACACCATGAAGTTTAAAGGATCCGTCAGCTCTTCGCTTTCTGCCTCGTGACTCAGTTTGCTAAGAGTTTCGGATTTCTCATTTGATGAATCAAGATCTATTGTCGCTCTGTGTATCGAAAAAACATTGTCATCATCTTCGTCTGCTATTATATCACTATACCCTGTAGATACAGTCTGAAACTTATCAGAAATTTTCTTTGAATACATATCGTCATATTTCTTGGTATCATTAGTTTTATTTAATTTCGGTTTATAATTTTTGACTACAATTTTTATGTTTATATCATTTTTAGGTTCTTCTTCAGCAGCTTTCACTGGTTCTTTGGCTGAGTTTTCAACTAAGAATACTTCAGGTAGTGTTTTACTGACCTCGTTTTCTTTATCCTGTTTCTCTTCATCTTCATTGGCTATATTGATTTCGGTTATTTTATCTCCTTGTGTGATTCTTAGATTCAATTGTATTTCTATCAAGTTTGCGAGACTTACATCACTTTTACCATCAGCTATTTCTTCTGCCTGATTATTTGTTGTTAAATCATTCGTTACAACCATAACAGACGTTGAGACTCTATTAATTTTTGAATCTTTGTACATATCCCCTAAAATTGAAGGCCTGTGAGCTAGCTTGTTACACGTATAGTCTTTTCTTTCGAAAAGAGTATTTCCATCGTCATCTTGAACCTTAATATTCATACCTTCTCTTATTTCCTCCGTACTTGGTGTCTCTTGTTTCATGCTAATAGTTATTTTCTCTCGCGAGTTCAGTCTCACTACTCCGTGTTCATCTTGGCCCTCCCATGCTAGGCATTCTTTGGAACATGTTCTTTTTAAAGGTTTCATTTTAAGAAAAAGTCCTGAAATTTTAGCTTTACTGATCTCCGTAGGACTTTTCTTTGGGTCTGGGTTTGGCTGTGGCCTAGCGGGGCATGGTCGCTGTTGCTTGGTTGGGCATGGTTGTTGTTTGTTTTCTGGGCATTCTAGTTGCTTTTTTGGAATGTCACCTTTCTGCTTCTTTTCAAGTTGTTGCTTCTTCTTCCGGCTAGCACAGTCAGGCTTACATTGCTTTACCGTTTTGTGTACTAGAGACTGATTCGATGTTCTAGGTATCAAAGAGCTTAATTTATTCTTGTATTTTTGTTGGTTGGTTTCGGAACGTGATGGCGACGGTGGATTGGAGACTTGGCTGTTCATTGGCCAAGGACATTTGTCGCTTGCACTCGGTGACTTTGGAAGTGTTTTCATATTTACTGAACTATCTGACGTCTTTTTCGCTAAATTGCAAGATGGTAGGTGGCATGGTGAAGTCTTTTTTGGATTTTGCTTTGGGGATCCTAGTGGAGAAGTCCGTTGGCTTTCTTTTGGTGATTTTTGCATTGAAAGACCTTGGCATTTCTCTATTGACGCGGCAGAAGATAATTTGCAATTTGGGAAACGAAGGCAAGGCTGTTTCTTCTGACACATCGGGCATCGACTCTCGTTTCTTGTTTGAGAAGATTTCTTTACGCATTTCTTTTGCTTCGGACTGGCAGCTCGTACGGGACTGAGGCAGTCGTGAGAAGTTTTAGGACTGGGTCCCATAGACCCTGCGGGAGATAAAGGTGGTGAATAAGGGGACCTACATTGCATGTTGGGGGATGCATTTCTGCGAGCTTTTAAATGCCTTGGTGGACTCTGTCGTTGACTGTCGGGAGGTAAGGACGCTGGGCAAGGCGATTGACACCTAGGACAAGGAAACGCCGGGGAACGATTGTCACATGCGGGCATTTTGGGAGACTCTAGTAATTGGGAAATTTTTGAGATTACATTTTGCATCATCGAATTACTGGAGGATAGTTTGGTGGGTGGAGAATTCGTTTGTGCACATGCAGGATTTTCGGTTTTCTCACAGGAAACTTTGCACGCTGGTTGTGTGATCTTAGTAGGATTTGTATTGACAACTGCTTGCTTCGCACATGTCTTTCCTTTCTTTGTAAAAGCTTTGCAGCCAGGTTGACATTTAGCTGCTAGGATACCTTCTTTTTTCTTTTGGTTAGCTGATTGCATTAGCATTTCGTTTAACTTGTCACAGTCTAACATTGAAACGTGTTTCTTGCATGGCGCTTTATTGTTGGGTCGTGGTGGATTGTATGATATTATAGGCTTGTCTGATTTCGGGCATTCGACTAAAGTGTTTTGGGCCCCTTTGCTTTCTATACTAGGTACAGATACTGGTTTATCGTCAGAACAGGCCCACTGGGACTTGAGGCTAGCAGCATAAATTTTTCTTCTCTTAAAGACTTCTAACGAATCTTTAGGCAGCACCCTTTTGCAAACTATATCTGTATCTGTCTTAGCTTTTAATGGTTTTATGAATTTCTTGAATAATTTCGATGAAAAGGAATTTTCAGGAACTTTTTCATCTTCGTCGAAGCATTGACTGCAGGAAGAGGTATTGCAAGAAGAAATAATTGTCGAAGTTTGAAAATTCTCGCAGATATTTGGACAAGACTTAGAGCCATCTCCTTGATTGTGAAAGCTGATCAGCGATATTTCAGAACAGGATCTGAGATGGGAGTCGCTCACACACCATGAAAACAAGTCTATGCCTAGCGGTGTCCATTGCCTGTAGTATTCTTGTAGGTAGCTTTCGGCAAATTCGCATTTCTTTGAATTAATTTTGAGGCCCTCATCTGAGTCGTCTTCTGATAACTCATCTGGGATTTTCAATCTGTAATGATAAATTGTATAAACGGACAGTTTAGGAAAAACCAAAAATAATCTATTCTTCAGAAGATCCGACATTTATAGTACTTTGCAAACTGTAGTCTTAGAAAAAAATAAAAAAATGACTTACATTGGTTTCCTGTTGTCCCTCAGGTCTCTTTGAGTTATAATTCCCACCCCTATGACGTCGCATCTCTTCGGAATATTCACATTACTACCTTGTATAACCACATCTCTGTGCGTTGGTGGTCTTTTTATAACTGTCTCTAGTATTTTTGCTTCCAAATTCTTACTATCTTTAAAGCTTACCATAACTTGAATTTCTGAAGCGTGATCTCCACGTTCTACAGCCTTTTTCGTGTTTAAATCTGATTCGTACTCAACAATTTTATAGACTTCTTCATCGCTTGTCGGGTTTTGCTTGCTATCATCGCTACTTGATATGTCGAAAAAGTTTTTAGGTATGTCTATTTTTAGGTATTCTGAACTAACATTCTTATTAACCCTATTGATGTTTTTGGAATGTAAAACGACTTCAATTTTATTTGCAAAGGCTTTAGATTCCTCAATAAACCATTTGTGTTCAGACATAGTTACCTCAGTGTCTCTTTTCTGTGTTTCTCTATGCGACTGTATTCTAACGGGTATTTCTCTAAGTCTATCAGGAATAGTCCTCGAAATCATCCAGGCTTCTATGTTCTGGTCAAAGTAAACTTTATTCTTTGTATATGATCGGTAGTATGAGGATTCTTCTGGAGTGATTTCACTTCTTGATTTCAAAACTATCCCATTGTTTTTGTATATTGTGTCCATAAGTTCAAAAACGGTGCTACTACTTGTAGCATACATACTGTTATTCCATCTTATATTAACGCTCCTTGCCGATGCTATTGTATTCGTTACGAATTTTTTAAACCAGGTTCTGCGTTGTATCTCGTCTCCCTCTTCAGATGAGTTCGATATTTTTTCTTTAGGTGTTGAACTACATCCCATTTGCATAATCAAACCGTCTCTGATCTCACAACGCCCAGCAGTAACTCCACTAGAAGTGTATACCTCATTTAATTTATTTTTAGGTTTTTCTAGTTTCTGATTTTTATTTTTCTTTTTGAAAAAGAAGAATTTTCTCCCACCTTTTTTATTTTCTGTTTCTTTTTTGGGCTTCATTTCTTTTTGTGGCTTTTTATTGATGTCAATTGCAAGTGATCTTGGCTTAACATTTTCTACTTTCACAACTTTTTCTGCTTCTTCTTCAAACTTAAATTTCTTTCCCCATAAATTAAACATACCTTTGACGCCTTGGCATTCGCTATCGATATCACTTTGCGGCCATTGTGCGCTATTTTTTTCAGTTTTAAAATTTATTTTATTTTTGTCCTGCTCTATATTTGCTTGTATTGGACTATATCTTTTAGTATCTATGAAAGACCTGCCTTCTAAAGATGGCGGGTCAGAAGTGACTGAGGCATCTTTTCTACTGGGAACACTATCATGACTCGACGCCATTGTACTCTTCTTTCCATCTTCATTCTTCAAACCTCGTCGCAAAGCTTCAAATCTTCGTCTTAGTATAGAGGCGCTCTTAAATTCAGGTATAGGTTTATCAATGCTTGGCTTAGAATCTCTATCTTTGGTTGAAAACATTCTTCTATACTCTCTTTCAAGTTTGTTTTCCATCAGATCAATGGACGCCCGACTTTGTTTTTCATCACTAGGATTTTCTAGATTGTGGACATGTTGTACCAAAGAATCAGATGAATACACTTTATCTACTTCTTTGACTTTCTTTTGATTAGGTTTCATTTTACCTTGAATTTCAGTGGAATATTTGTATTTTTGTGTCTGCTCTGATACTTTTACAACAGCTTTCTTAGGTGACTCCGTTTCTTTATAAACTTTAGGTACTTCTTCTTCTGATTGTTTACATTCTTCAGTTTTGTTTATCTCAATTTCGAACTGTGTACCGGTGGTGACCAAGTTCTTATCGATGGTATTACTCCCTATTTCTATATTTCTTATATCAATAGTAATTCCTGGGCTATTTGAGCCTGATCTTGTCTGTACGATGGGTGACAGTTTTTTGTTTATTACGCTATTGTACTCCATGAATCCACCAACGCACTTCGACGATGTTCTCTTGTGATCGTAGTAACTGCTTTTTTGCTGCTTGTTTCTTCCTAAATATAAACACTTAGTATTATTAAAGTCGGTCTTACCTGAATCTTATTTCTTTTCCTACTTGTCAAATACCTTAACTTTTGAAAACCAACCATCTCCCCAGGGAATTGGAATCATTATAAAATGAATAATAGAATTAATCCTAAATTTATTGGGCCAGGATCAGGAAAACTGTTAATGCCAACATTCTTTACCAGACTATTTACTACCTCAACTTAAACAACTCAAAGGTAAGTTAATTTAAGGCTTAAATTTTAAGCACCAGCTCCGCACGACCAAGCTTAAAAGAAGAAATAAAAAAAATATGTGCACAATGCCAGTACTCTCAAAACGGTAAAGTACAACATCGTGAGGAAACGAGCATGTCGTGGAACCTAAAAAGTTCTATAACATGTGTCAAGTGCTCGAAAGAAGGCTCTTGAGGCGAACAAAATCGAAAAGGCGAAAAAAATCCTTTCACCACACTGTTTCGAAAGAAACCAGTGACACGACAAAAAGTAGAAGAGCCTTCTCCATCCACTGACTTCTGGCGACGAGACATTAAAGGACTGGAGGTTGCTTCTGATTGGATCTTGTCAATCTGTCTATCAGTTCCGTTGCTTTACCTACATAAAGTGGTTTCTGAGATACATACTCTCTCAAGAAGCTCCTTTCGAGCATATACAAGGTGTTCCCATAATTGTGTATATAAACTTCAGGTGGCTAAAGTACCCATCAATATGAATAACTTTTTGTAAGGAACCAACACTGTGAACGCGAAAAAAAAAACAGCTGTTTCATACATTTTAGCCAGGTAGGTATTGAACTTTTGTATGAAACAGCTGTTTTTTTTTTGCGTTCACAGTGTTGGTTCCTTACAAAAAGTTATTCATATTGATGGGTACATTAGCCCCATGAAGTTTATATACACAATTAAGGGAACACCTTGTATAATATTAGATACTTACTTATAATATAGGAAGACAAGTCCGAGCTGCCCACTCCTCGATCATCCGTCTCAGGCAAGTATACTCTCTTCACCTTTCTCCTCTGCAAAGCCTTCACACTCCCCACACCTATATCCGCATAACTTCTGGATCCGTGGTACGCGTAAACTTGTTTGGGAACTCCACTGAAGTATCGCATATCCTGAGTTCTTTTGGGAGATGTATTTCTACAGGTACAGATTATGTTGTCCCTTTTTTTATCGTATTGGCACCCAAAGTTTCGGGTATCATGTCTATCGGAGTGTTCGCTGCTGTGATTGGCGTAGCGTTGGTATACCAGGTTTTGATCGTCTCGTATTTTGTGTTTGGTTACGTAAATGGCTTTGCTTTCTTTCATTTCTTCTTTTTCATGTGTGTTTCATTTCCTACTTTTATGTTTTAGCTTCGCATTTTTACAAAATTCAATGGTTATTTCGATTTATTATATTCCACCAAAAATTGGCCTATTATTTAGGTGCATTTACTTTTTTTTACCTTTGATAAGTTCAGTTTTTTATTATAAATATTTTAACTGATAATTTTTCTGTGACTTTCTTTGTTATTTTTTCTATAAATGTCATTTAAATGCCATAAAATAATCTGACAGAAGAATTGAAGAGAAAACTTTTTTAATAGAGAGCGATCGAGCGATAACAAGCGAAAAGATGAGTACCTACCTATGGATGTTCTAGCGGGAGCGAGCAATTTATACTTTTTTAGCCAACAACGCCAACAAAGAAACGAATCTTTGGTGGCGGATAAATGTTTTTTGGACAGAGGAAAAGTATTTTTATGCTAATCTGAAGATTACGAAATGTAGCTAACTATTTGTTTTTTTTGTTTCATACCGATGGTACGGCTATTTAAAAAAAATATAAATATTTTTTACAGATATTTTTTCTATTATATCTATTATTAGGACTAGATAATAAGAAGTATTGTGGACTTAGACTAAGTATATAGTACCTCCATGATTGTGGACTTAGACTAAGTATATACTACCTCCATGATTGTGGACAAGTTAAACAATATTTGAAATACAAACCTTTTTGCACTAAGTTCCTTAATTTGACACTGACAGAAAACTTACTAAACTCCGTGGTAGTTTGACCTATAAACGGGTTTTATATTATCTTTGTATCTTTGTACAATAAAAAATACATTTGTAAAATTATTTGAATGTATTTAGCTTTAAACCTATTGGTTCCTTTCTATAAATATATTCGAATTAAAAGTGTAATATAAACGTGGCTACTCAAATTATGAACATGTGAAGTTTCCAACTTTACAAGAAATATCTGGTAATCATAAATTCAATTTTATCAATTCCTACATAAATAGGTATCTACCTATTTTTCTATAAATCGAAATAAAATCTACCCTTGATACTTTCAGACTTGTGTTTAATGAAATCAAACGAATTCAGGAAAATACAAGTAGACATAACAACATACAAGAAAGATAATTTCATAGATCGCTTGAAAAATATGAGTGAAGACAAAAACAGTAAGAACCGCACGACCTATCCTAATAATAAATTCATTTGTTCAATTTGTCTAAGCTCTAAACCTGAAGACAAAGACGGTAAAAATAATAAAATAAATTCCAAATCATGCCCTATTTGTCAAAGAAGCTGTAATATTTGTATAGAAAAACCTCATTATGAATCATCAAAAACATATAACACTAAAAACGAAGAAAACAGGAAAGATCCTAAGAAGACAGAAACGAAATCAGTACAGACAAAGCAGACTGATTTGAACAAAAGTCTCAACTTACTAAACGAAGTTCTCACAGTTTTTCAAAGCAAAAAGATTGATCAAGTAAAGTCTAAAACGGTAACATTCAAAGACGCTAGCGTTTCTACCAACAATCTCAGAACTCTCAACTCAAAGTTATCGGTCAGCAAAGTCTTTCAATTTTCAGTAGATGAAAACGGACGAACTAATAATGGAAAGTTTATTGTAATGAGCTCAAAAGTTGACTGCAAAAGATCTTATATAGATTTAAAAAATAAATCTTCATCAATACCTCAAATGAAGATCGAAGAGCTGAAGCATAGTCTGAAAGAGAATACTAAATCAAAAGATGCTATTGAAGAGGTTAACCGAATGTTTGCGACAGTAAGAAAAAACTACAACAACGATGAATTGAACAGGCCGTCTATAAGATCGGGCCCAAGAATACTACCTGTCGTAGAAACTGTGTTAGACCATAACAAAAAACTCGAAAGTGAAACAAAACTCAATAAAAAACATAGTTACAAATGTTGCCAAACAAACTGTATGTCCAGCGGCGACTCTATAAAGTGTTGCCATGATAAAGAAAGCGAAAGATACGATAGAACTCAATGTTTCAATCAAAAAGAGAGTGAAAGATTCGACAGACCACCTTTTTGGCATTCAAAAGATAGCGAAAGATGCGATAAAGCTCAGTGCTGCCATTCAAAAGAGAGCGGAAGATGCGAGAAGTGTGTTTACATGCTGTGTTGCCATTACAAGAATTGCCGTCAAATGCAAGCCGGTGTTATGATTTGTGAAAGATGTCGCAATGTAAAAGAAATGCCAGGAAAACTTTCTGAACGTAGTTTTGAAGATAGCGGTTAGGTTTATATAATACTTAACATTTTATAATTATTGTATCAATTCATTATATATTAATAAATATTTGACACTTCTTGTTAATGTTTTTTCTCATCAGCCTACTGCTACCTCTACTGGATCAGTGTAGAGTCATCAAATCTGTTCTACTTAAGAAACAACTACTTTAAACTCATAAATAATAATTATAATTCGAAATATCTTAGGTCAAAAATGAACAAGTATAAATAGTATAAATCTTAAAAATAGAAGCTTTCACTCGTTGACAACTTTCCTTTTTCTTTCTCATCCCTGAAACAAAAAAAACATTGAAATCAACAAAATCACTACATGTATAAAACAAAGTCGCTTTCTCTGTCCCTATATCCCTATGTATGCTTAAATCTTTAAAACTACGAAACGGATTTTGATGCGGTTTTTTTTATAGAAAGAGTGATTCAAGAGGAAGGGTTATATGCATAATACAAGCATAATCTCTTAGGGATAACCCACAATAACCGTGCGAAGCCGGGGCGGGTCGCTAGTAAATTATACCAAACATCCATCCAAAATATCCTGATAAAACAATAATATTATAATACTACGTATACCACAATATTACTTAATAATACTTAAGTTTCCCAGTAATCAATAAAATTTACAAATAAATAAGAACTTTATCGAGGATAGTGTGTAAAAGGTCACAAACAGTATAAATACAATGGGTTTATCTAACAATCGGGGTCTTAAAGCAGGTCTCTTCCGTCAGTGTTATAGACAAATACCTTAACTACGAGTACAATGGCACAACAGCAACCAAACCGGACCAATACAACGTGTAACATAATATACCCCCTTAAGGCCAAAGACCAAGCACTGGACTACTTTGACGTGAGCAAAGTTTGAAATTTTTACTTCTTTTTCGATATACATAAGTGTTAAATTAATATTGTCTCAGAAATTTGCAACAACCCTGATAATGTACGCTATTTGTGTTTCCTATTGGTGGCAGTTCTGTTACCTATTTTATCAATTCACAATTAACGGCCAAAAAACAGCTGTAAATAGGGCTGCGTCATTTTGGCGCAAAGTTTAAGAGGCATTTCAAGAATGAAACACTTTGAAATTTCAAAAGTATTATAACATATTTCGCAATGACCTGTAAAATACCTTACTTTCGGGGTTATAGGTTACACGTTGTTTAGATACTAAACTTATATATATCAAAAGTTGTTCGCCATGACCTGTAGAATACCCTGCTTCTAGGGTTATAGGGGTATTATGTTACACGTTGAATAAGAAAGCAAGCCAACCAACCTGCTGTTTTCATTGTGCTTTCTACTCCTCTCCATCTTCTCACTGTGAGCTCTCTCCCAATCTCTCGGCGTGTCCCTGCTGTAGAGAAACTCTTTTACTCAGCTTATCCTTATAAATTTTCATTTCATTACCTACATTTTGTGTTTGGGGCATCGATATAAGTACGCTGTCTTTTGGTTTCCAATCTCTCGGCGTGTAGAGAAATACTTTTACTTAGCAGCTTATCTTATTTTCATTTCATTACCTACAGTTTGTGTTTGGGGCTTTCTTTTGGTTTGTGATCGCCATAGAAGGTATAGAAGCTGAGTCTTGGCTTTTCAGCTGTAGAAACAAAATCCAGAAATCCAGACCAAAAAGCCAAAAATTCACTAGTTTATAGTTAATAGTTACACACCACTGTTTCATTTTATTTTATTTGTATTTAGGTTTAGTTGTAGTATATTTTTTTAATATATTTACTATCAATAGCGTGTTTATGTAGTTGAATAAATGTATTTTCTTTCTTTCTTTCTTTTCAACCAAGAAAATTTCGTCATTGATTATCGGCTTTGCTACCTAACTTACTATTATTTTATTTTAATCTATATAACATTACTTACTCTCCAAGTCCCAGATCGAAAATAGGCTCATTCCCAGATAAATGATCTCTTAAATTAGCCTTTGAATCCAACTCCTTATTCAAAACCTTCTTCAACGTATTCGAAGAATCCACAAACTTGCACATACATTCGTTCAGAGTCGCCATTTTGGACATAAAGCCGCCATCTTGGCCGCCATCTTGTTTTATTTTAAAAAGTTTCTCGATTTCACAAGCTATCGCTTTGAAATCTTCAGCATTACTTTCAGAATTTTCGGTGTTAGTTGACGCATGTTTGACAATCTTGATTTTGGGAGCAACAGTTTCTATAATAAATTCTTCTTCTTCAATGACCTCGTACAGCTTATAGTATGGTTGTCGGGCACCAAAAGAAGGACTGGTGCTTTCTGAAAGTCCGTCTTTCGTCTTTGCCAAAACGAGCTTGAGAAGGCTTTCAAGGCCGATTTTGTGGTGGTTCAGAAGATGACGGTCAAGGACTGTTATTCTGTGGAATATTTTAAAATCTTTTAGGTAACCTAAGTTATTATATAAAATAAATAAATATTGATGGATATTCCACACAGCACTATCTCGCCTCAAACTAATTCAAAGCTTGTAATATGGGAACCAGATAGCTGATATAATACTTATATACTTTTTCTTTGTAAATAAATTCTTATTATTATATAACACCCAGACAGAGAACGAACATCTATGTTCATCAAACAAATGTTTGTTCGCGGTGGGGCGAACCCACGGCCTAAGTCGCGGAAGGCTAAGCTACTACCAACTGAGCTGTGAAGGCTGTGAATAAGTTCACCATCACCCATCGATCGAAACAGAAAAGTACAACTTCAAGATAGTTAACCGAAAAGTAAAGAATTAACCCACCTATCAGCTTCAAAAGAACAAAGGTGACATCCGAATGTCTCCTTGTCTTCGAGGCAGGCGGTGAGCGAGCTTGAGACGGTGGAGTCTACCTTCATACCCTTGGAAGTGCAGCCGCTCGGCACGGTTCCTGGATACTGGATAAACAGTTCAAAAACATAATAAAAAGAAAACTTTGTACAAAAGCTTACTATAAAATATCTGATTATACATATAGATGACAAAAAAGCTTGGGACTAATCTATGCTCCAACTCATTAAAAACACTAAACAATAAAGTAGGTACCTTATTAAAATTGTAAAAAGGATCATACAAAAAACGCTAGGAACCAAACCGTAAGTTTCTTGCCCGTTCTTCTAGGCTTTGGTCGCGAGGAACTGGCGAATTGGCGATAGATTCACCTAGTATATCATCATGTTTCAAAGACGTTTCAAAGTGATCCTTGTGATTGTACTGAATAAAGACCATTTTGATTTTTAAAGTGGAACAATGAGCAGTGGCGTAGCTAGGTGGACAAGGGCCCCGGTGCATAGAGAAAGAATTTTGTGAGCAGGCTCAATGTTTTCTAGCTTCTTCGGCAACTGGCTGACCCTCTCTTTTCAAAGCTTAGGTTAGGGATTCGCGCTTCGTCCGCCCTCGAAAGCGCCACGAAAAGAGGTCGTTCCGAAGCAAAAAATTCAAGAAAAATATTAAAAGTGCACCAAATTACCCGAGTGATACATGAAAAGTTGCGTATCGTCACGGCGCACACTACAGTGAATAAAAAAACCGCGCAGTTATCAGTGCATTTTTGACGGAGAAATCTACAAAAAAACAGTTTTTAGATCTTAAAAGTGAATTTACTCAAGTTCTGCAGCGAAGACCTGTACTTTTGAAAGTACCCCCTGAGCTCCAGGGCCCCGGTGCACTGTCCCTACGATAGCTACGCCACTGACAATGAGTGGTTTTTTATTGGACTTTTGTGTGTTGACAGGGAATTTGTTTACAAAGTTGAAGATGAAAGATCTGAATGCTGGAAACCGAAGTAATAAGGGCTTGAAGTATATTTTATTGAGCTGTGTTTTGCTCGAAGAGTGTGGTTGCCCGTGAAATTACAGGCAAATGAGGCTAAGGTGGATGGACACAGGGCAGTGCATCGTAGGGCACGTTGCTATCGTGTATTACTTACGAGGTAATGCTTTATTATGTGGGCCATCTGCTTGTTCCACCAGCTAGTTGTATAAAAAAAATCATCTGTGAAAATTTCAATTTTCTAACTATCACGTTCATGAGATACAACTTGGTGACAGACGGACAGTCAAACAGACAGACAGACAGACGGATGTCCGTCTGTCTGTCTGTCGGAGACTTGTACGGAGTCTGGCAGAGTCTTAGTAATAGGGTCCCGTTTTCGGTACGAAACCCCTAAAAACTCACTTACAAGTAGGTTCAAGCTGCTATTGGTTTCCTCGGAATGTGTGAAAAGCGTCTTGCTCCTGCATATCCTGGCTTTAAGGTTGTTGAAGAGGCGAGTCGCTGAAGATGTCCGACCGGCCACTGTGATGAAGAAGAACTAGGAATACCATCAATTCAAAGCGATCCTTGTGATTTAATTGAATAAATAAAAGAGTTTAAGAGATTTTAAAAGTAGTAGAGTTCTTTGTGAAGGGCTGGTCCTGGGAACTAGGTAGATACTACCACCTTTTTCTGCCGCCATTAGCGGTGCTGTGTTTTGGTTTGAAGAGTGTGGTTGCCGGTGTAATTACAGGCACATGAGGTTTAACATCTGTATGCCTCAAGTTGATGGACGCAGGGCAGAGGTTTTACTTCTGTAGATATCTTCGATCAACAATCAACCTAGATTACGTGTGACGGGCTCAAAAACGGCCCGAGAAATAAGAGCACAAATAAATTTGTGTTCTTATTTGAGTTTAGTATGCTCCGACCACAGCCAACGTGCGGACGTGCTAAAATGCCTTAGTGTACTTTAAAACTGCGAAAATAACCCCTAAAACAGTAAGGTTTCCGAAGGAATGTCTTTTTTCTGTAATTACATGTCAGTTTCCGTTTTGCGATACTTAAATCATTGTTAACAATTAAAAACAAATATTTTGTCGTTTATTCAAAGTTCGCCATCGAGGAACCATGTAGTGTGTGTGAGGAGTAGTAAAATACAAAGAAGCAAACAGAAACGATATAGCTCACAAAGAAATAATGGAGAAAAGTACTTTATTTGTTGGAACATAAGGTTGATTACAAAATAAATGTTATTTAACCTAAGTCTTTTAATTTCTAAGTGACGGCTGTAATTGACGAATGATCATAAGTGTAAGATAGTATTTTGAAGATTTGTGACTTTATTACAAGGGTTTATGGTTGTAATTAGGTTGAACTTGAAACTGTTTAAAAACCTTTGAATCAGTTCGATGTAGCTGTTTATGTGTGTGTAAGTAGATGTTCAAGCGGACAGTTTTTAGCTTTGATTTTGTATGTGACACGGAATCTAGTTGATTGTTGATCGAAGGTAGATATGCCTCAAGTTGATGGACACAGGGCAGTGCATCGTAAGGCACGTTCCTATCGTGCGTGACTTACGAGGCAATGCTTTGTTATAGGTGATGGTTACCACTTAACATCATCTGCTTGTTCCATCAGCTAGTTGTATAAAAAAATAAAATAAAAACTAAAAACTCATATTCATAGTGGCTACCTTTTAAGCGTCGAATTAGGTGATGTAAGTTACCGTAATAAAAAAAATCTATACCACCGTGTATATACGTAATAAGGGTGGTTGATTAAACCCTAGTAATTAACTGATGAGGAGGTAGATCTTACAACGGAATCCTTTGCTTCTGCGGGCAGACTCCGGTGACTTGGGGGGCGAGATACGTGGAACCGTGTTCGATTTCTCCTGGAATTTCAACCATCATTTTATTGAGCCGTATAATGATAATACAACATGTATATACCTACTATCTACCTACACATCAATGTGAAAAGGTACCTTCCTATACCTCCCTAACTACAAGGATATTTGCATAAATTAAGTAAATATTTTCTTATTAGAGTAAATTCATTTGTATATCTTAAGTAAAATTTGGAATGTAAAATTCTTTTTAGTTTAAATTCATTTAGCACAACTTCAGTAAAAAATTGTATCGTAAAAATTTTCTTTTTAGTTTAACTTCAGTTATCATAACTTAAGTAAAAAAAAAAAAGGTTAAGAGCTGATGTCACCATACTCTGGTAGGTACGCACGGAATAAAACAAAATCCTATTGTACTCTGTGTATTCCTATGCAATTAATAAATAAATATTAGTGGACTTTCCACACAGCTCTATCTAGCCCCAAACTAAGCCAGAGATCTGTGGCCAGAGCTAGTAATATGGGAACCAGATAGCTGATATAATATACATACCTAAATACTTTTTTTTTTGTAAATTCATACTTATAATATTGTATACCCAAACAGAGAACAAACATCTATGTTCATCACACAAATATTTGTTCTCGGTGGGGATCGAACCCACGGCCTACGGCGCAGAAGGCAGAGCTACTACCAGCTGTGAAGGCTGTCAATTGAGCTGTGAAGGCTGTCTCAAGAAAGTATAAATACTTAAATAAAATCCTGAACGTACCAGCAGAATCTTCGGAGTGTTCAGTTCAGGGAAGTCGTTGGAAGGCTCGTGGTGAAGCTGACGATGCATCAGGAGGGCACTCTCGAACTGCGCCGTGAAGCTGCATTGCGGGCAACTGGAACAACATTTCAGGGTTTACGGTTCTGCCCACATAGGCACCTATCTACTGAACCTATCTACTTAAGGGGCTGACAACCATCAAACTACTTCTCGCTCGCACGTTTCGACATGTTAAAATATATAAAATCACTAAACTAAGTTTCGTAAAATCGCAATCAACCATTTTGTGTGCAATCACATTGCACACAGTTTAGTAAAAATTTCATTTTGATCGATACAAGTTTTCCTACTTAAGGGGCTGACAACTATCAAACTACTTCTCGCTCGCACGTTTCGACATGTTAAAATATATAAAATCACTAAACTAAGTTTCGTAAAATCGCAATCAACCATTTTGTGTGCAATCACATTGCACACAGTTTAGTGAAAATTTAATTTTGATCGATACAAGTTTTCCTACTTAAAAGTTTGCTTATGTACGAAAACTAGTAAAGCAAACTTTTGAATAGGAAAACATGTATCGATCAAAATGAATTTTTTACTAAACTGTGTGCAATGTGATTGCACACAAAATGGTTGATTGCGATTTTTCGAATATGAGTTTAGTGATTTTATACCTTTCAACATGTCGAAACGTGCGAGCGAGAGTCACATTAGCTCTTGCGTCTTCGCCTTAAGAAACTTTTTTTTTAAATACCTACAACCTGCTGATGGAACAAGCAAATGGTCCCCCTGATATTAAGTGGTAACTATCACCTATAACAAAGCATTGCTTCGTAAAATACGCACGTTAGGAACGTGGCCTACGATGCCTTGCGTCCATCAACTTGAGGTAGGTATAGGTACAGATGTTGCTTGTATTTTAACCACACAGCAGAAAACACAGCAGCATCTTGTTTGCTTGGCGGCAAAATAGACTCACCAATACATTAGTAAAAGCTAAAAAACTCTAGGATTATAAACACTTTGAACCTAGAGAAACTAAAAATTCCATGAAACCTGTAATTAAGTCAGCTATGACAGATTTGAATGATAGCCAAAATAACCTCTTTTGATAAAATAACCTAAAATACGTGACCTCTTTTGAAGGTAAATTATTGTTATAGAGCAGGAGCTAGTTGCTTGTAATTCATATCAAACAAAATACTGTCATGGTAGCACTTCAAATGGATATTTGTGCTCACATCTTTTTTTGCCAAATACTATGAAATGTAGTTCCCCTATTCTCCTACATTTGTCTATTTTTTACTCACGAGACAAATACGCAAAAACTTTTTTTCAAACTTCAAAAACTTACTATAAAATATCTGATTATATAGATGACAAAAAAACTTGGGACTGAACTATGCTCCAACTCATTACAAAAACTGAATAATTAAGTACCATTGATTGTAAAAAGGATCATACAAAAAAACGCTAGGAACCAAGCCGAAAGTTTCTCACCTGTTCTTCTAGGATTTGGTCGCGATTCACCTAGTTTCAAAGTGATCCTTGTGATTGTTCTGATTAAAGACCGTTTTGTTTTTTTTTTTGACATAATAACGGCGAATACCGAATAGCCATGTGAAGTGCTACCATCGGGTTTTATTTTAGTCCATGTTTTTACGACGGGCTGAACGCACATTCAAAATCTTAGTTCCATATTGTATACCTACATTAATTTATTTATTTCCAATAAATAAAAAAACCAACAGCTTGTTATAACTCAAATAACATACATGATATAGAAACGAGAGAGCCAATTAAAGGTTTTCACGGATAAAATAAATTAATGGATAAAGAAAAAGATTAGAGAAATCACAAAGATTTTATAATGTCCTCAAAGTTATTCCATAACCCACTGGGATAATAACATTTGGAAATACAAAATCTCAGCATGAAATCGCGAGAAGTGCAAAGTGGGTTGGTTTGCGATACCACCAAAGCTACAAGGCTACAAAGTAACATAATTGGCAGGCTTTATTCATCATTAATCAAACAGGTCCACTACTGGACAATTACCTGCCCCGTATTTCTAGGAAGACTGATTTGTAACCCTATTATCTCTCACCAACTTCCTGATTCGGATCTGCATAATGTCATACTTTTTAAACTTGGTCCAATCTTAAATCCAAATTTACTTAAATTACTGATTGTTAATTAAGTTATTTAGCTTTAAATATAAACTAAAACTATAAATATAAAATTGTTTAATTCATTGAGCTGTCTGAAATAATACAACGAAACTAAAGCCGCCACCACGCCTTTTTCTGCCGCCAAGCAGCAACGCTGTGTTTCGGTTTGAATAGTGTGGTTGCCGGTGTAATTACAGGCACATGAGGCTTAACATCTGTATGCCTCAAGTTGATGGACGCATGGCAGTGCATCCTAGGGCACGTTCCTATGGTGCGTGACTTGCGAGGCATTGCTTTGTTATACGTGATGGTTACCCATCAGGTGGGCCATCTGCTTGTTCCATCAGCTAGTTGTATAAAAATAAAAAGCCCCTGCTAGTTGTACCTTAGCAACACTAGCTTAAAGTAATTTCTTTAATTTTATCATAAGATCTGACAAACCAGGTTAGCTTTCCTTGGAAGGGAAAACACTAAAAACGACTTTCTTCATCCATACCCTAGCATTAGCAGCGATTTGCAGCAAGCTTGTTAACTACTTTAGCACGATATAAATAAACATCGAGATAAACATACATAAAGCCGTCAATTTAAAACAATATAACAGAAAAACTGCAATTACGTTGAAAACGTGAGAAAAAAATAAATTCTCCATTGAAAGCGTTTATTTCTTTCGACAGGTATGGGAACAATCTCGGTGATGTTTCTTAAAAGTAAAAAAAATTGAGTTGTAAAATCATGCCGTAAGCTTCTGCAAATAAGGTTGTATAGCAATCGAGGTCCGATATACGTAAAGGCGTTTTTATAGTGTAGCCTGAGCGGCCATGTTTCATTTCTTGGATCCCAGAACCAGTCAGCAAGGTGCGGAGGACCGGCGCAGTCGCGTTTTTACCGGCGTTTTCTAATATTTTTTCTATCTACAACAAACAAATTTACTACAAAATTGTTTTACCTTAAACACGGAACTTTCTAATCAGTGCGCGCGGTGAATACAAAAATACACGTAAAAGTTATTCGCAAACCGGTTGGGATAGGAAGTTGGTTAACTGTTATATAAAAGTTAACTGAGTTCTTTTGTGTTTTGAACAGAGTTTTGTTACGTTAAGTTTTGTCAAAACAGTTGTTTTTTTGTTCTGTGAAATCGAGTTCGCGCTGTGAGGTGAGTTAATCTTTTTGTGAGCGATGGAGTGAACGACTTTCTCTCGGGGTTGAATGCATTTCTTGAGCTTCGTTTTAAGTTTTTTCTAACGTACCTACTTTTATATTTGATATTAGAACTAAAATGTCAACTATTGTTCTATGTAGGTATTGCAGTGAATATGTCTGGTAATAAAGCATTCGTTTTTGATTGAATACACTTGTTTTTGTATGGCTTTGAAGAATTTGGTTACCATAGAAACCATTTTAAATACATTACTAACTTGTTTGAACACGAATTGAGGTCTTTGTCCCATTTTGCAACTAGATATGGGAGAAATAAAAAAAACTCTGTTGATTTAGATAACATCTTATCTAAGCTACCTATTTCGCTTTATACCTCTCATTTTGACCACAAAGTAAAAATATCTTAATCTTAGCAACGAATTCCTCGCTTTCATCTACAGTTCCCACACTCGAACCACTTACCTACCTACTGCATTGTTCAGCATATTAAATACAGTAAATTTTTCATCAAATGAAATGAGTGTTTAAGATTGTTATTTTAGGAATTCAAATGGATTACCTACGGTTAACCCCTCGAAATGAAATGAGTAAGACAGCTGTTCATTGAATGACAAAAAACTTTATTTAAAACGCTCTTTTTGTTCTGTGGATTTTAATAAACATTATTTTAAAACCTATCTACTTACTTATTTAAATTATAAATTGTACAGAAATAGGTAGGTATACTAACTTTATAAGGTACTTAGGAGGCAACTTTTTTGACTATAATCAATTGGCTTTCTCATTTCTATAACATGTAGGTATTAGGTTATTAGATCAATGAAAGACATAAGTTTAATATAAACGAATAATATTTAATAGAGTTCCTTCAGGAAGGTGTGTGCTCTATTGAACTACGCGCTACAGACTGTTCAACAATTAGGAGCTAGAGGGACTAACCATGAGGTCATGTGTATACGTTTTATGAAAAGACAAAGAGCTGCTTATTCAAGTAGTATATACATTTTTGTTATTCCAACACGCCCCCTCAAAAATGAATCCTCTTTCTCAAAAATTAAAAATTATTTACAAAAATAATAACACACCTCCCTGTATCTGGGGTACAAATAGCATGGTCCACCATTCAGTGCAAAGGATTAGGGAAACCCAGGAAAACCTAATCAGACCAATTCATACTTATCTTTAAGTTTATATCTTAAAGTTATTCAATCGACCTTATTTATTAAATATTTACAATATTTATTTCTTTTACTTTTACATAGTTAATCACATCAATCCCAGCTTTTCACTCATCTGGGTAATACGCACAGCCGGTAATGATTTCGTAAGAATATCAGCCAACTGATTACCTGTGGACACATAAATCATTTTAATACAATTTTTCTCCACTTTCTCATATTTTATATCAATATGTTTCGATCTTTTGCGATTCGTGGGATTATTTGCAATTCTTATACACCCATTATTATCCTCATAAATAGGAATAGCACTGGGTATCTCGATGTTAATGCTGTTCAATAATGATTTTAACCATAAAGCCTCTCTAACTGCTTCAAACAAAGCCATGTACTCAGCTTCTGTAAAAGAAACCGCCACAGTTAGTTGACTCTTTGTATTCCAGCATATTGTGCTTTGTTTAAATAGTTTAAACAAATAACCTATAGTACTTTTCCTGTCTACTTCGTCACCTCCCCAGTCAGAATCAACAAAGCCACTTAATATGTCATCATTGTTACAGTTACTTCTTACATAAGTTTACTTTAAATCAATCGACCCTTTCAGGTAACGTAACACCCTTTTTAAATATTACCAAAGTGTATGATTGCCTTTGTTAGCAAACCTACTTAGGTAGGATGTATACACTAACGCTCAAATCTGGACGAGTGCATACCATCAAGTACATTAGGCATCCAATGAGATTTTTACAAGGGGCCTTTGTTGTATCGCTATTGTTCAATGCGGCAAAGTCAACTTTATTCTCTAAAGGCGTTTTCATAGTTTTACAATCTTTCATTTCAAACTTTTCTAAGACTGTTTTTATGTACATTTTCTGGTATATTGTTACTTTGTAAGTTTACTTTAACTCCCAATAAACAACTTATCTCTTTCAATTATTATGAATCTGAAACTTGTGATTCTTGCAGCAGGTGCAAACGTTTCATTATAATCAATCATATATACCTGGCTAAAACCGCGAGCAACTAACCGCGCTTTATACTTTATGGGTTTTCCAAACTCATCATTTTTTACAGTAAACACCCATTTACAATCAACAATATTTCTGTGTACAAGTGTCCAGGTTTCATTTTCAGTAAGGATTTAATTTCCTCATTTATATCATTTATCCAGTTAACCTTATCATCTCTGGATTCAATTTCGTCATACGATGCAGGTATTGTGCATACCAAAGATTTAGCATACAATAAATAGTTCATCAAAGTATCACCAGTTTCATAATAAGATACAGTAGGTTTTAATACGATCACTCCTACGGTTATTCTCAGTGAGTTCATTTCGAGTCGAAGTCAATTTACCTTCAAATGTAGAGTTATGTTGCATATCTGTTTCACTTACAGATTTATTAGGTGGCGAACCTAATGATTCAGGTATATTTTCCGTTTGCTTACATATTTACATTACGGTGTGATTTTCAGAGTCTCCGAAACTTTCGGCCAAAACTCTCTCAGACTTTAACGGTCTGCTTGACAAGAAATTAATCTCATCAAATATCACGTCATATGCTTATACAAACTTTAATCTATCACATCCCACACCTTATAACCATTCGGTTCATAACCGATCATTATTCCTTTTAATGATTTTTCATCAAACTTGGTTTTTCTATTTTTATTCACATAACAAACAGTTCAACCAAAAACCTTTAAATACATTAGTTATAACTTTTCATCGTGCCACAATTCAAATGGTGTGTTATCTTTTCTCAGTGCTTTTGTGGGGCTGAAATTAATCAATTAAGTTGCTGTCAACACAGCCTCCCCCAGAACGTTTTGTCTAACTTGGCCCTAGAAACCAGTGTACGACTTCGCTCTGTTATTGTTCTTATCATTCTTTCTGCCACACCATTTAAAGCAGAATTATGCGGCACTGTTAAGTGATAGCTTATACCTTTTCGCACACAAAACTCTTTCATTTCATTTGACAAATATTCACCGCCGTTATCACAATACAGATTGACTATTTTCGAATCGAAACGAGCCTCACACTTTGCCACATAATCTTAAAACATAGCAAAAACATCTGATTTATGGGCAACTAAATAGGTCACACAGTAGTGCATGTCGTGTATTCATCGACAAATATCACAAAGTAGTTTTTACCGTCAAGTGTTGAAGGAGTGATGGGACCACACACATCTGAATGCACATTGAATAGAGGTCGTTTTATGTTTTTAGCTCTTTGTCTTATTAAATGGTAAGCATGCTTGTTTTCCGTTTATACAAGCTTCACAAATTTTATCATAACATGATTTATTTTCTCAATGTCATAAAACATTTGTTTGTTTTTTATATTGACAAACTTTGATTTACTAATATGACCAAGTCTTTGATGCCATAATTCATAACTATTGTTTACGACCCCATTCGATAAACAATCAGTATTAAAAGCACAATTTTCAAGCACATAATGAATGCCAATTAATTTGTTCAAAAACTCACCCGTTGTTACCACCTTACCATCGTTATAGATTTGTACTCAACCATCATTCCCAAAAACAATAGTCATCTCAGCTTGTTGCATTTTCTTTACTGAGAGCAAGTTGTAAGGAATTTCAGAGCAGAAAAGAACATCCTGTATTGTTCCCTTCACAACCAAGTCGCTGGTTACTTGAAGGTTACCCTTTTTCGTTGCAGTAATAAATGTCCCATTCTTTGCAACTGAGATGTTTATGGGCCTCTCAAGTGTTTCGAAGTTTTGTGCCAGATCTTCTCTATTAATTTTATGATCTGAAGCTCCCGAATCCAGAATAAATGTAATTTCATTTCGTTGATTTTCATAACTCCTGGTTCCGGCCATAAAAGCAAATCCAGAGTTAGGGTTTGTATCTTGTTTATTTACAGTTTGGATTGTCTTATTATTGTTGTTAAAATACTGTCGGGCTCTTTTATTATAATAGCAGTTCTTTTGCATGTGACCGTTTCTACCACAGCAATGGCATTTAATGTTTTTTATTTTATTTATTGTGTGATTAAAAGTTTTCGACTGATTGTAATGGTTTGGCCTTCTTTTATTGAAATTTTCATGAAATGTTGTTGTGTCCTGTGTTTTTGTGGTTTCTGCCTGAAGAACTTTTAAGCTAGTATCGCGTCTTTCATTGATCAGTTTTATTTCATGATCTAGCAATCTGGTTTTCACAAAGGTCAAGGTAAGATTATCCTCTGCCAGAGTTTCAATTGCAGTAACAACCCCATCATAGCTTTTCGGTAAAGTAATAAATAGATGTGTGATTTTATCCACTTCTTCTAATTTTGCGCCAGCAGCCATTAATTCAATTAGCAAATCGTCGAATTCTTGAAAGTGTTTCATCAATGAATTTTCCTCTTTCAACTTCATGTCCAACAATCTTTTTCTCAGAGATAATTGAGTTGCTATGCTTTTTCTCTCGTAAATAGAATCCAGCTTAATGAATATTTCTTTAGCAGAAATGTTACCACTTGTAAGTCCCAACAATGAATCGGATAGATATTCTATTATCGTGTTTTTAGCGATGTTCTGCTTTTTGTGCCACTCAGCATCCATATCAGTAGGTGCATCTTCATCGATTACTTTTAGCACTTCAAACTCATTCAAGAGATTACGTATTCTAAGTTTCCAGACACTGTATTTGTCTCCATCAAATGGTTTAATATTTCTTTTCATTCTTAAATGTTCCATTATATTAAATCACTAAAAGTCACTCAGAATACTAAAATCACTGCCACAAATTTCACAGGGCTCACGTCTCTTTCACTTTGCACAAAAAGCGTCTTTTAATTTAATTTAAAAAATTATCTTTATTTATTTAGTCCGAATCACTGGCTTTACTAATTACACTACAAATGTCTGGGCCCATAACCTATTAGGTTATTAGATCAATGAAAGACATAAGTTTAATATAAACGAATAATATTTAATAGAGTTCCTTCAGGAAGGTGTGTGCTCTATTGAACTACGCGCTACAGACTGTTCAACAATTAGGAGCTAGAGGGACTAACCATGAGGTCATGTGTATACGTTTTATGAAAAGACAAAGAGCTGCTTATTCAAATAGTATATACATTTTTGTTATTCCAACAGTAGGTATGTTATTTAAGTTATACCTAATAAGCTGTTGGTTTTCCAATAAATAAATATCTAATCCAATTTTACCAACACACTATACGTAATACCTACCTCATATTTTTTGACAGACGTTAACTCAAAATTGAGTTTAACAAGTCATTAATTATCAAGTTATTAATATTTATGGCTCCATCATCAGATTGATTGGTAGTTACACTTTATATTCATCTTCATATTAAAACTTAATTTGAAGTTATAGATTATGATGTCACTTCATATAGCTATTCGTGTTCGCTTAATCGAAGTGTAATGGACCCTATTCGCCTATATTTGCCTATTTTTTACAAATAAGACCAATACGCAAATATACGAGCAAATTAAAATGCAAATACCGAATAGCCACCGAAGTTAGGAGAACTAACTGAAATAGTTCTTACGAAACGAAATGCTCTTGAAAGTAAGCAAGCACAAAGCTCTGAGACAAATTCTGATTCATGTCTCGTCTGGCATCTATCTCACTCACTCCTTTAGCGCAAGAGTATCGCGGCCTCACTCTCGCAATTCGCAGTGGTCATAAACACGGATATACCGTTATGTATTTAGTTTGGTACACCGAGTGCTTCTAAAGATTACAAAATAGATACAAACATAGTTGGCTTGCCAAACAAAAACTACATAATTGCGTTCTTACATTTAAAGAACACAAATCAAAAATTAAGAGGCTCACAACCGCCTAACACCTCACTCGCACATTTCAAAATATTTTAAGATAACAAACTACCTACTGGTGGTAGTTATGAAAAATCGTCAATAACCGTTGCGGTATTTTATTACTACTTGTTGACGGTTCAAGCAGATGTTAAGTCGTTGGCCCACCTGATGTTAAGTAGTCACTATAACCTATAACAAAGCCTTGCCTTGCAATTCACACACGGTATGAATGTGCCCTAAGATGCATAGTCCATCAACTTCTAGTATACATTAAGCGTCATGTGCCTGTAATTTCATCGGAAACCTTTCAAACTGAAACTCAGTAACGCTGCTTGAATGCAGGAATAGGTATGGTGGTAGTACTTCGTTGGATAAGCCACACACAAAGAGCTCCTATTCTTAAAGTTACTGTATTTAACCAGAGGTTATGGAAGGTTATTCTTTAAAACATCTGCTGTAATTTAAAAAACAATGTGAACTTGAGCTGTATAAATGTCAAAACTTAACTTAGTGATATTTTATGAATAATAATTTTATTTTATGTCAGTTAAAAGTTAGTACCTATTTAATTTATGTAAAACCTTTAAGTTTTCTTTTATGGTTCTTTAGGAACGTATTTTTAGAAATTTCATAATATTGTCTAGGGAATATCTACAACACACAGAGTTAGAAAGTACCTACACGTAAAAAAATCACATCTATCTCATGTTACTCATCATGGCACAGATATAGATAACTTTCGAGTACCAATTCTATTAGTTCGTGGGTAGATTTAACATCTAATCAAGATTTATCAACAATGCAACCGAATTAAATACAATGCAATTCCTTTTAGAAAACTGAAAAAGCGAAAGTAAGACAATTAGGAGAAAGCACTATCAGACCAATTACAGCACAACGTCTATCTGTAAGCCAATCACGTGCGCTGAAAGTTGGTCCCACCAATTTTGGTCAAAGCTGATTGGCTGATCTAAATGCGCAATTGCAGTGACATTAGAAATGACACTGTCAGCTGTCGCTTTGATTGTTAGAAATCGTTTAGTTGCGTTCGAAAGTGAAACTCATTTAACTCAAGTGATCGTTCGATTTTCGCTGAGAACAGTAGTGTCCCTCGCGTCGCGTTCGCGTAGGTACCTACAGTGCAAAGTGCAAACGCATCATAACAACGTCGCCGCGGACGTGCCGCCGACTGTGACAATGACCCAGTTATTTGTCGCGTAAGGCATGTCTATCGACGACTAATCATATTGTTAAGGCGACACTACTTGCCCTAACAATGGATACACCAAGTAAGGAATTTACAGTGTTGCTGCGGACAGAGCTGGAGTATACATTGTATGACCGCTATAATAAAACATATGAGCGCTTCAGAGAAGAAAAGCAAGAGCGGGAAAAACTGCAGGGCCTTGTGGAAAATATGAAGAACCAAATAGAAGTTCTTCAACAGCAGCTCAAATGCGTTGCAGAATCTAACATTCCAAAAACATCATCAACAATGGAAACTTCTTCAGTACAGGCTGAATATGCCACGGACGAAGAAGATTTAGTAAGAGAGACAGAGTGGATAAGAGCGAAATCCAGGAAAAAGCGGAAAATGAACACGTCACCCACTCTTTCACCACAAGGAAATACTAACGTTCCAGTTATAGAAAAAATCAAGACAGTTCCTTCCCCCCCTCCAATTATAGTGGACGGGGTGAACAACTACCAAAATTTTTATGACTCTTTGTCATTAAAACAGCCCGCTAGTACCTTTCGAATTAAGATACTGAGCGGTGAGAGTGTAAAAGTGAACGCCATTAACGATGATGCGTACAGAGCTTTAACAAAAATTTTGAGCGAGAGTAGTTGCCCCTGGCACTCTTATGAAAATAAGCTAGAGAGGCCTATAAGAGTTATGGTCAAGAAATTGCCTTCCACTTGTGAACCTTATCGGATCATCGAGGACCTTAAAGGAAAGGGCTACAAGATTGAAGAAGCAGTGAATAAACTGAGCTGGAGAACTAAAGAACCACTCAATATGTTCATGCTCACCTTCAGCAATGAAGAAAACATTAAAAAAGTTTATGAGATTAAAAATATACTGGGGTGCGTGGTTGAGATCCAACCTCTGAGGTCCACCAAACTGATCCCTCAGTGCAAGAGATGCCAAGTGTACGGCCATACACATAAGTACTGCTCCAAAGAAGCAAGGTGTGTTAAATGCACAGGTAAACACCTTACCAAGGACTGTAAAAAACCTGCAGACGAGAAGCCAAAGTGTGTGCATTGCGGAGAAGCGCACCCATCAAACTACAGAGGCTGCATGATAGCCAAAGAAATGCAGAAAATGCGGACCAAAACCATGAAGAAAACCCCAGCTACGCGGCAAATCTTCAGTACTAAACAGCAGGTAATTCCTCCAAGCTCTTCCAAGAGTAACATAGGAACTCCGTCGGCCAACACTACCCATAAATCTGTATCATACGCCCAAGCAACTGCTAAAAACACACTAGCTATGCAACGCAATGAGCCAAGCAACAATAACAAATTAGATGAAATTCTGAAATTCATGACATCTTTTGATGAGCGATTGAGGAAAATAGAAAACAGCACCAAACTTGCTGTTCCTAAGAGCAAACAATGATTTATACGCTAAAAATCATGGCTTGGAACTGCAATGGGCTACTTAATCATCAAAACGAACTGCAGGTAGTCCTTGATATAGAGAATATAGATTTGTGTCTCGTATCGGAGACACATTTCAATAAACAATCACACATTACATTTAATGGCTATAAAGTCTATCATGCTCTACATCCTGCCAACAAAGGAAGAGGAGGTAGTGCTGTTATCGTAAAAGAAAACATCAAACACTATGAAGTGAGTAAATGTGAAGAGCCAGATATCCAGTCTGTAGCTGTCTGTGTCAATACAAAGCGAAATTCTCTTACGGTAGCAGCCATATACTGCCCACCGCGACATACAATAGATGTAGATAAATATTCAAGATTTTTTCAAACGCTTGGCGAAAGATTCGTTTTAGGTGGTGACTTTAATGCTAAGAACACGTATTGGGGTTCCAGACTAACGAATACAAAGGGGAATAATTTGATGAAAGCCATAAATCAGATAACTGGAGACGTCATATCTACTGGCTCACCGACATACTGGCCAACTGATCCAAACAAAATTCCAGACTTGATAGACTTTTTTATCTATAAAAACCTATCTCGTAACTATTTACAAATAAAACAGAGTTATGATCTGAACTCTGACCATTCTCCAATATATCTAGAAATAAGTGAACAAATTTTACAAGTGCAAAATACTCTGACCCTAGTAAATAAGTATACTGATTGGGAGAGTTTTAAGATAGAACTAGATTGTAATATAGATCTTAAGATTCCACTAAAAACACCAGAGCAACTTAACCTAGAAGTAGACAATTTTACAAAACTTATACAACAGGTTGCCTGGAACAATACACCAGTAAACAAGAAAAGGACCACCAGTAACAACTACCCGTATGATATCTTACAGCTTATAAATGAAAAAAGGAAACAGAGAAAAGTTTGGCACCAAACTAGATTTCCTCAAGACAAAAATAAGTTGAATAATCTCACAAAACAGTTAAAAAGAAAAATTCATCTCTTTAACGATGCGTCAACTGAAAGTTATCTTCAAAACCTCACCAGTGACCGCAGTACAAACTACTCACTCTGGAAGGCAACAAAAAATATGAAACGACCCGTTACCCTTATTCCTCCAATTAATATAGGACCTGGAAAGTGGGCCGTTAGCAGCGAACAAAAAGCAAAAAGATTTGCAGAACATCTAGAAGAAATATTTAAACCTAACGAAGCCCAAACCAACGATATATCAACGATAAACGAAGTTTGTAACGAATCACTAACCATAAAGCTGGTATCACCCAGAGAAGTCTGGAGTGAAATAAAACATCACATAAACCCAAAAAAATCTCCTGGGTTTGACCTCATAACGGGAGTAATACTACATAACCTTCCAAGAAAAGCACTAGTCAAACTGACAACCCTTATTAATGCAGCACTCCGACTAAAGTGTGTACCAGATTTATGGAAAGTTGCCGAAGTTATCATGATAGCCAAGCCAGGAAAACCGCCACATGAGACCTCATCTTACAGACCGATTTCCCTGCTACCTATGTTATCAAAACTATTTGAAAAGTTGTTTCTTAAAAGACTTAAGCCACTTATAGATAGCAAAGACATCATACCAGATCACCAATTTGGATTCCGAGAACAGCATTCCACAATTGATCAAGTTCACAGAATTACAGATGTCATTGAGAAAACACTCGAAGAAAAAAAAGTCTGCTCTACTGTCTTTTTAGATGTAGCTCAAGCATTTGACAAGGTATGGCATGAAGGGCTATTACTGAAACTGAGGAGAGTACTACCTTCAGAATTCGTAGATTTAATAGAATCTTACTTATCCAATAGAGTTTTTAGAATAAGGCAAGAAGATGCTTACTCCGAACTTAAAAAAATTAAAGCTGGAGTGCCACAAGGAAGCGTACTAGGCCCGGTCCTGTATCTTCTTTACACAAGTGACATCCCCGAGCTACCAAATAACACCATTGCAACCTTCGCTGATGACACTGCTATAATGGCTGTCGGAAGCACCCATGCAGAAGCCGCTGAAAAGTTACAAGCAGCTGTAAATGAAATCCATGATTGGACGATAAAATGGCGAATAAAGCTTAATGAATCCAAGTCGGTTCATATCAACTTCAGTAACAAGAAAGAACAGTACTGTGCGGTATTCATTAACAATAAAATCATACCATACGAGAACACAGCAAAATACCTAGGTATGACGCTTGACGCGAAGCTGCGCTGGAAAGCACATGTCAAGAAGAAAAAAGAAGAGTTAGAATTACGCTACAAAAGGATGTACTGGCTGCTTGGAAGGCAATCCGCTCTGTCAGTGCATAACAAGCTTTTGTTGTACAAACAAGTCCTGATGCCAGTATGGACGTATGGTATACAGTTATGGGGCTGTACCTTTCAAAGCAACATCCAAATAATACAGCGATTTCAAAATAAAGTACTAAGAGGTATTGTCAATGCACCTTGGTACGTGAGAAACGATGACCTACACCGGGACCTCCAGATTGAGTTCGTTGATAAATTAATTAAGAAATACGCAGAAGCTCATCAAAAAAGACTTCTTCACCACGTGAACGTCGAGGCCATCCAGCTCCTCGACAACACAGACAAAGTGAGAAGACTCAAAAGAACCAAACCTTTTGAGTTAGTGCAGTGATAAACCTAATATTGTGTAGTGATAGTGCTACTTTTAACCAACTCAAGAACAAAGTGTCGCCTTAAGTAGAGACTGTAAGAAAAGTGCCAATGGACACATTCTTATTAATATTATTTGTATAAAATTAAGTCAAAACAAAATTACTCATTAGCCTACCTGGCTAGATCGTAATGATATTAGGTTACCGCATGTCTTGCGCTAAACTAATTTAGTAAAAAAAAAAAAAAAAAATTTACTTACCAATTTTAGCAACTTTAGCAACCAATTAGTTCTAAATTGCTTACTCTTCGTATTCCAAAACGGAATTCGCTGAATTGATACTCTTGAGTATCGATTTATTGGACAATATTATTGAAAAGTGACAGTTACTGCTTCAATCTCTAGGCGTTCTATTAAATGAAAATATTAGTTTCACCTTTGCTACTAGATGGCGCAGTAAACAAGTAAGGTCCATATATCGACAGTGACGTAACGAATTCACACGATTTAACCTCCATGTATTGGAAAAAAAGTAGGTCTTTTTTTGTAGAAAATACGCATCATTCGTTTTCATCATCGATGCCTCACATTGCTCGCATATCATAATCCTATCAATTTGAAGCCATGATACAGCTAGGTATGAAGTGTACTTGCCTACAGAGTGTATTGCTTGACCGTAATTAGTCATAGTATGACGTAACAAAATCCACTTTAGCTTCCGGACTATTTCGTTTGAACACGGGAAATCAAAGACAAAATCTTATTTCAAAACTTTCTTATACTTACTTATGAAACCCTTTTTTTTTTAATGTATCTATCTATCTAGCTAAGTAGATTTTTATCCTGATAATTTACTTAGGTACTATAGCAAATTTATTTTAGTAGCTACCATTTTTAAAAACCAAAATTGCTAACCTAACCCGTCAAACAACTTCTCGCTCCATTCAACATTCAACATTTTTGAAGTACTATTTGAAAATTTGAAAAGTGTAGAGTTTCGGAGGATTACAAAGATACAGCAAATAAAAAATCATCTTGAGTAGTTGGAGGCCTCGTTTTTAGGGTTTCGTACCCAAAGGGTAAAAAGGGACCCTACTACTGAGACTCCGCTGTCCGTCTGTTTCCAGGCTGATATTTTTTATACAACTAGCTGGTCTAACTACTCTAAATCTAACTACATCATTGGTATCTACATACATTATACCTATTTGACCATAAAAAGGAAGTACGTCTAGGAACCGGAACCACAAAGAACTGTAGGCGTTTCCTGTGACTAACCTACTTAAAAAGAATCCGCCCCTTTTTGTTTTTTACCGCTGACGTACGGCCGGTTTCTGAAAGCTCGATCAAATCTAATCACATGTCAAATCACTTGCTATTTCAGTACATCAAATTTAACTAAGTTATGAGTAGTAGAGCTCTTTGTGTGTGGCTCGTCAGGGGAAGTACTACCAGCATGCGTATTTCTGCCGCCAAGCAGCAACGCTGTGTTTTGGTTTGAAGAATGTGGTTTCCGGTGTAATTGCATGCACATGAGGCTTAACATCTGTGTTCCTCAAGCTGATGGACGCAGGGCAGTGCATCGTAGGGCACGTTCCCTTCGAGCGTAACTTACGAGGCAATGCTTTGTTTTAGGTGATGGTTTATATCAGGTGGGCCATCTGCTTGTTCCATTAGCTAGTAGTAGTAGTATAAAAAAAAAACTGAAATAGCAAGTGATTTGACATCTGATTATGTTAGGCTATTGTTAGGAACAGAAAGGTAATTTTGTCCTGTCCGTCTTTCGGCCGTTAATAAATAAATATTGGTGGTCTTTCCACACAGCACTATCTAGCCCCAAACTAAGCCGAGCTTGTAATATGGGAACCAGATATATAACTGATGTAGGCTGATACTTATACATACTTTTTATTGTAGATACAGACTTATTTATAACAATTTAATAGCAAAGATTTTTTTATAATAAAAGTTATTATTTCATTCGGATCGTAATAACTTTGGAAAATTATAAAATATCTTTGGACATAAACACTATAAAATGAATAAAAATGAATTTAATAACACACAGACAAAGAATCAACATCTATGTTCATCACGCAAATGTTTGTTCTCTGTGGGGATCGAACAAAATGGGTTCAGTACCCCAAGTATGAGATTTGCTTACGATATTTCGTTTTTCGTTT
Source organism: Chloroclysta siterata (assembly GCA_932294275.1). Lineage (NCBI taxonomy): Eukaryota > Metazoa > Arthropoda > Insecta > Lepidoptera > Geometridae > Chloroclysta > Chloroclysta siterata. Next base: position 18,298,427 of record OW028596.1, on the reverse strand, counting down.
TACGTTTTTGTTCCGTGTTCATTGCGAGTTTTGTATGAAGACGCGATATTGATACCGATACGGAACTTTACAAAACCCGCAATGAGCACGCAGCGAAAACGATTCGTTTTTGTTCCGTGTTCATTGCGGGTTCCGTATCGGTATCTCTATCGCGTCTTCATACAAAACCCGCAATAAACACGGAACAAAAACGTAAAACGAAAAACGAAATATCGTAAGCAAATCTCATACTTGGGGTACTGCGCATTTTATTTATTTTTTATATGAAAATATGGGTTTTACGCAGCGTGGATCGTAAATATGATTGTAAAACGCACATTCCCGACCAAAACAAACATTAAAAAACAGCTGTAAACTCGATAAACCCCTCTCATGACTCAGATGTGCGATTATCATAATATAAAATAAAAATAAATAAATAATTACCAATACTCTCAAACGGCGAGGGAAAACATCGCGAAGAAGCCGGCATGTCGAAAAACCTAAAAGGTTCTAAAAAACACGTGTCAAAAGAGGCGCATTTAAAATATTTTGACCTATTTCGAAAGAACTAGTGAAGAAATGTAAAACGCACATTCGCGAAAAACAAACATTTAATAAAATACCTGAAAAAAAACCGACTTTTAATACACTAAAAATAGCTAAATACGAAATTTAATTTACTTGGATGACATACCTTTTTCCTGTTATTTTGATTAAGCCTTACTACTGAACCGACTTTGATTAAATTTCTATGAAAGGACCAATCTGAAAATACTAATATCCTCATAAATAAAAAAGATTTTGTATAAATCGGTTCATAAATGACGGAGATATACGTATCCTCTCAAATAAAAAAGTTATTGTATAAATCGGTTCATAAATATCGGTATACGGTAGATAGGGTAAGGGGATATATATTGGTGATAAAAATGACAAAATCTAATTTTATAGGATTTGGTAACTAAGCAAAAAGTCGTTTTTGTTTTATTGTATTATATATTATTTGAGGTAAGTACTGTGATTAGTTTATATAACAAAAATCTAAAGATATTGAGAATAAAATATCAAATGAATACAAAAGAAATGAAAGGGAAGTTGGCGACATGGTTCGGTAGATTGGTGATACAGGGTAGGAAATTTGGTGATAGAAAGAAATTATCTATTTAATCATATATTTTGAACTTAAATTTAAAAATTGAATATGTATCATTACATGCAACGATCACATTTGTAATATAGCTGTATCTCGGGATCAAAATCTTCGATAGATACACAGATCTTGTGATATGGCGTCAAGCAATACGAGCACTAGATCCATTTGGCTTCATTCCTTTTTTTAACATCAGCTGAGTACAAGGCCTCACATAATCCACACTCCTAATCATCTTCGATCTCTTGGATATTATAATGTTTTGCTTTATTAGCTTTTTGAGCAGATTTGCCCGATGTTGAGGGTTGCAGGCTCTTCATTCTAGGTAACGCTTTTAGGTGCTCCATGGGACGTCTGCTTCCTTAGCAGCTTTATAAATGGTTTTACCTTCATTTCTCATTAATTTGACGGCTTTTTTAAGTTGCTGCTGGTTATACTTTCTATATTTATTCTCTTTTTCCATTGCCAATCTAAAAAAACAAAAAACTAGGTTATTTGGTGATATCAAAAAAATCTTATACAGCTAATTTGGTGATAAAAAAAAACTTATACAGCTAATTTGGCGATAAAAAAAAATACCTTTAAAATTTAAAATAAAACACATTCACGAATTACCCAAAATAATACCTTTCGAACTCTATATTAGACTTCTGTAGTACATTTTTAATATAAGGGCTAAATAGATCTCAAGTTACCCTCTCAAAAATGTATCCAAAACATTGTCAAAAACACTAAGAAACAACGGTCAGAACTTAAGGAATAAAAACTTACCTGGGATGTGTCACGACTTCAAAATAGCTTTTTTTTAATGATAATTTGTTTATTGATCGATTTTAGTAAGTTTTAACACTGATACAATAATTATATCAATACATTTTTATAAAATACGTAAACGCTGCCGACATTCACTAAACAATGGCGCCACTGATGCACAATTGTCAAAAAAGTTTGTTTACCAAACGCAGAAACGATGTAGCGAAACGCATCATATATGTCTATCTTCCTCATAATCGTAGCAACTCGCTAGCGCTGTCTCTTGAATGTGCTTGCATAGGTAACATTGTGGTAGTCTGTTTAAAAACTATCACCAAATTGCTTATATCACCAATATATATCCCCTTACCCTATACGTTAACAACATTAAAAAAAAAAGTCTGTTAAAAACAGGTGATAAGTAAACCTAATAAACCCATAGCTCTTATGACTCAGATGACCAATTATCATTATTAAAAACAAAATAAATAATATCATTATCAATAAGTACGACACATAAGTAATCATAATTTCTGGAACCCGTCTGTATTTTTGTAAACACCGCGGCCGCAGATTATCTAGCAGTGAATAGGGTAATACCGAATTCGGCATGGTACGGCATGGTACAGATTTGTGACGGAGTGGACGGCGTTATGCAATAGCAAGCCTGACAGAAAATGTTTCGTAATACGTGTTTTTTTAATATGCGTACTACGTAAAGGTGTCTATTAGCATTATTATAAAAAAAAAGTGCTCGAAAGCATCTATGACGCGCGACATCCTTTCACCACCCTGTTTTGAAATAACTGACACGACAAGAAGAATAAGATTTAAAAAAAACTGTTTTATATTATCTTAAAGTATTAAATCATAGCAACTATTACCTACTAAAATGTCGATAAAAAAATTATACCTAATTTAAAAAAAACCTACTGGTAGGTGTACTGTTCAATATACTGGCACACCTGTCTCTCGCCCTCGCACCAACTGGGTGTAAATAAACAAGTAAAGCAGTGTGGGATTGTTTTGTTGCCACTGAACTAGAACAATGAACGGAGCCACAGAAATAAGGACTGCTAAATAGGTATATGAATAAGTAGGTATATTCTTGAGGCCAATAAATAATGGTCTATGTATATTTTTTGTTGATTACAAGTTCTTCAGTATCCCAAGTTTGAGTCTTGCTTTTCGTATTTCGTTTTTCGTAACGTCACGCCATTTTTGTATGGAAGCTCCATACAAAAATGGAGCTTCGCTAAGTGCCTGATAACTCACGCGACTTCATAAAAAAAGGCTGTGGTACTTACCTACTTAAATTTGATAAGTACCTAGGTATATTGTTTTTAAGACTGTATGTAGGTACGGCATTTTGTTCTGACGTACTGATCATATTCTTGCCATTATCCCACTTTATGTGGGTTTGGCATAAAATGATCACCTCAGTGAACGGATATAAATCATAGCACTTAATATTCCCTCAAGGAAAACATAAGTTGATTGTAGTACAAACTCCACAATTTTATGACGGCTTTTTGCCATCAAATAGTTCACCTACGACATTTCAAATATGATAAAAAAAACGCTAGAACCAAATACTGGAGATAAAAAAAAATTGTGGATATTTATCGATTATATAATGTTTTTTGTTTATTTCCGAATAAATTCGTGACCACGTACTGGATGACCATCTTCAATTATCACTGACAGCGTCCGAATGGCCGTCACATGTTATCTGTGCGGCCGCTCATCATTTACATCAATAAAATAAACGTACGAGTCAGTTCAGTGCAACGCAGCGCGCCGTACCGTACGCTAGTGTGGCGTGGACTTTCAACTCGAAGTACGAAACAAAAACTTTTTTTTAATCTAAAAAGCTCTCGCGCTGTTCCAATAAAAAAAACACAGTTTTTTGTTTCTTTTGTTGTAAAAAGTGGCAGTGTCAATGAAAACGATGGCGGACGGCGATATGCCTTTAGTCACCAGTTACGGAGTCAGCGAGCTTGAGTTCAACACAAACGGGACGAAAACTAGCAAGTCCAATTCGAGGTCAGTATTCTTTTTGGCAAATTGTCATTTTCTTTGTAAAAGTGCGTAAACGAAAGTGGACCCTATTTTCTTTGTGCTAACGGCTACGTTCGGATGGTCATGGTGCGTGTCTATGACGTTCAGGCGCAATAGATTGTAAAAGGAAACTGGTAGTTTCGTCAATCGTTAATTTGAAGCAATTTGACCACAGTTCTCGTAATATTCAGGTAATTATAGTAAACGAGACTGTTATTTTGGTTTTGTAGGTAGTTTTGCATCTTTTGTTGCACTAAGGTCGTGGTCATGCAAGCATGACGCAAACATTTAGCGGTCAAGAATTCAAATATTAAGAAATGAAGTTGACTAGACAGGTTTTTTGTATTATTTTGCTATTAAATTGATGAGAAAGATGAGATCTTTCGACTTTTAACATACCCAATTTATTATACCTAAAATTCAACCTATCTTCTGTTCAGTGGCTATATGAAGAAAGCGATCATAATTATTTCCTGCTAATAGGTCATTACGGTCACTTTACTCGTAATTTATGTTTATTTATTTAACTTAAATAGAACATTACTTGCCCAAGTAGTTCTCATACCAGTTTGTCAAGTGACAAGTCAGAAGTCAGTTTTCCAAGTTCTATTGTAGGTTGATACTTGGTTCTGACGTAGCTACCATACTTGATGATCTTAGAACATAAACATAACATAAGGAAGGTTTTGTTTATCATTTTACATTGTTATTTTAATAGCGTTGCAATAAAATCTATTAGTTTTAAACTACTCAATAAACTTTTTATTGTCTATGATTAGAGAGCTTGTTTACTAAATTGCTATTTTTTAATGTCAAAGGTCATGGGATATTCTTTAACAAAAAATCGTGATTGTATTTTAAAAGCATTTGACTATTTTTATTGATTATTTTATTGTGAAAACTTGCTACTGCAAAATGTGGGTACCTATACTACCTACGTAATGTTGGGACGTACCTCTGAATACCTCCCTTAGATATCCTCATAAAGAATTATGAGTTCGTACTTGGTATTAAGAGTACTGTACTAGTTTCAGGGGATATCTACCGTGACTGAGGATCAAAATCGTGAAGCTGTTTCTTTTTTTTTTCAGAATTATCTGACAAATTTAATTATGAAAAAAAGGAATTTAGGCTTCAAATTATCGAAAATGCTTTAAATTTTCTCTGTCACTGTTTGTCAATATGCAATGGTAAGAGATGGCAATAGTTTAAGCATTCTTGAGTTTTTGACAGATTTTTATAGATAAGTAAGAGGTTAAAGTACCTACAGTTTTTTTTGCGTCACACGAACAGATAAAATGTAATAACTATCTAACTACCTACTAAAAGTAGTCAAAACGAGTACCTAATATCCATTTATTACTTACCTACTTGGCGAGATTTTCAAACTTTGCACTTAGATAAGTAGTGTTAGTGTTACGATGCTTCCTACGTCATCAAACCTAGGTTTTTTTTATACTACTTGAAGCAGACAAAACCACAGTAGTACCTAAGTATGTTAAATACAAAGAACGCCGCGCCGCCGCTAAAGTTTTTCTTTCCATAATAGTCCTACCTAATGTAGGTAAATGTCTGGGTGTTAACATTTTATGAATACCTAGTTCTCTTGTCTTTTTTGCCGTATGACAGAAACATACAGATAAAGTACCTACCGAGAGGGCTCAATGCTCAAGCATTTACTACCAGCCAACCTACGAGTAAGTGGCACAGAAAAAAGATTGCCGTGCAACAAATATAAACTAACCCTCATATTCATAATTGGTCACTGAGCGCTCCATTAGCTTATCAGACCGATAAGTCTGTTGCTGTCTCTTCGTTGGCATGAAAGTGACAGTGACAAGTATACTCTATAGAGCCGGTTTAAAATGGCAGGGAATATGAAAAAATTAAATTAAATAAATAAATATTGGTGGACATTCCACACAGCACTATCTCGCCCCAAACTAAGCCAAAGCTTGTGATATGGGAACCAGATAGCTGATATACTACTTTTATATTTTTTTTTTGTAAATACATAAATACTTATAATATTATATAACACCCAATAATAATTAATAAGGGCCGCTACTATAATATACTGTTTATGGTAACGAAATATAATACATTAGGTATACATAATATAATATACTTACCAAAATACAAAAACGTCATACGACGGGACCGGGACGTCCCGGGATCAAATTTGACCCACAGACGCAACTTGCTGGCACCTCTTATTTTTTTTTTATCAACCTTGTTTTTTCTTTTTTTTATGTATAGTTTCCATATAGTTATATTTAGTTGTAAGTTCTTTTTAATTTCTTGTTTTTATCTGTGTCAGTAGTTTTCTCTGTGTATGTTTTATGTACGTTAAATAAAAGTTCATTCATTCATTCATTCATACAAGGTGATACCTATATCTAGCGTTTACTTTACTCATTCCGTACCTAGTGTATGTACTACATCACAAAAATGATAATTGTACTGAGAAAAGGTAACATGAATTCTACAAAAATGCATATGTTGCATTGCGTTGCGTTTTACGTTTATCCGCGAAAAATTGCGTGCGCTCATTACATGATAGCATATAGAACGAAACACGAAGGTTGTGTTATGCAAAAATAACCAAGCATTGTTTTAATTGGATACGAGATCACGTAATTGCAAATGATTTATGCAAGAAATCAATGCGCTCAATTCTCAATGCATTCATTTTTATTGTATTGCTACCTAGTATTGTTTATTGTTCGCATCGTATCTTCTTTAGACTTTAGATCGATTAAAATAAGCAGCTTACTTGGTGTTGCCATAGACGTGCTATTTTTTTTGTTCAGTTAAGATGACGTTGTTCATATCGTTTACAATAGATGTAAAAGGCCTGTTTTTTTTTTTAAAGTAAACAGGCAAATTATAAGTCGTTTTGTAACTCTTTAAACTACTGTTTAGCTGACTCAAAAAAGAAAGAATTTCTGACTGTACGTGTTTTTGTTATTACGCGATTTCTCCGCCAATTATGTTTTTATTTTTATGACTTTTATTTGTTTGGTTGGCCTTACTTTAGAGGTACTCTCGTACAAATTTTATCAAAATATATTCAGAACTTTTTGAAAAAAAACCAATAAACTATTACACACAATGACGTTTCGGTTTGTGTTTCCGATTACGAAAAGTTTTAAAGTTGGTTTTTTTTTGCAAAGAGCTAACTATTATGTCAAAGTATTTAGGTAGTTCTGTTTCGTGCAAATATCTAACACTAAATGTGAAGTAACGAATGTTAAGTTGAGCTGAAGGAAGGTCAGTCTCGAAAGGAACAAATCCTACGATGATGCAATACAATTGTCATTGTACAAACGGTTATTTTCATAATATTTACAAAAATTCTTCCTTCTGTTGATCTTCGACCTTTTTTGTAATTATTATTGGCTTCTCAGTTTTATTTGCGTAAGTTTGTTTACTAGTTTATCAATCAAGACATCAAAAACACATCATAAAAAAACATATTTTGTACTTCTTAGATTAAATACCTATTTTTGGTAAATACGACGTAATAACCACAAAATTTTCTAGATTTTGACGTGCACCGTAAAAACAAAACTTGGTAATGGCAGTAATTGAAAAAAAAAACTTAGGTATTTAATTATTTAACAACAGTTTATCACTAGGCGATATACATATTCTAATTGGCCGAACACTGAAAATTGCAGTAGTAAAAACTGTGTCACGATTTACATCGCCCAATCTTGGTACCAAAAAGATTAAATAAAAAAACACAGGACTTAACTAATAAGGGTTTCAAGAGATCTCTGTTATTTTAACTAGAATGATAACATTTTAGTTAGTTCCATTTAGCATAGGTGAGTTACATTTTCATTGACAATTTGCCTGCCACTTGCTCAAATATTGAATGGAAATGAGGAAACAAGCTTGTGCCAGATTCAATGTGGACTTAAATTATCTATTTGGTCTTGTTACATTAGTCAGTACAGTACCATAAATATACGTAATATTATACCACACGTAATATAGGTACATGAGCCGGCCGTTTGTTTTAAGGATTGTCTACCCAGATTTTTCATTGTAGTAGTTTTAAAAAGATTTGTTAGTAGGCATTCCAAATGTCATGGATTTCTGCTAAGAATTACGAAATTAATAAAAGAGATACTAACTGTCGAAGTATTATTTTTATTGTCTGAATAATAATTGTATGTATCATAACCGCTTTAAAAAATATTTAAAAGTTAAAATAGTAAGAGGAATAAATGTTTAACACAGCACTATCTAGCCGCAAACAAAGCAAAGCAAATAATGGAAATAACTCTAGTCAAATATTAATGAAAGTCCGCCTTATTATTGGCGTATGTATTAGTCGTAAGATAATAACACAATATGCCTAAAAATGTAACCATGCATATCGCTGTTGGCATTCCTATTTATAAATAAATAAAGCTAATATAGGAAGCAAGTAGCTAGCTGATTTAATTCTAATTTGTAAATAAAACGATGAGAACAGTTGACAACTCAAAATTATGTCTTTTTGAATGTTTTTTGTAACACCAGGAATGTTGTATTAAAAAACAGATTAGGCTGATTTGCCACAATGACGTAAAAATCAGCACCATAGAGCACATTATTTTTTATACTACCAAGTTAGCAAACAAGCGTACGGCCCACGATCAATATGAGAAAAATATCAGTATAAAATAATAACTTATATTTATTTTGCAAAATAATTCTAGAAACAGACAGCAACGGAAGCTGTTTGAATGATCAGAGTGATTATAATACTTTTTTCGCGTTATTTGGATAAATGGGAACTGTGCCTTGAAAATTATTATGAGCGAAAGCTTTAAATAAGCCAAAAGTTTGATCATGAGAAAATCCGGAGTTATTCTAGATTTTTAATCATCAATTTATGTTATTCCTCTTCCGTTTGACTATTAAAGTAAGTTTTTTGTGTTGAAATTTTATTTTAGATTGAATAAGCTTAATTTTGTCTGGAATCTGTTTTATATTTTCACTTTATAATTAAAAACTGCGCAACTTGCGCCCCAAAAAGTGGCGCCAGTGAATGAAAAGATGAGGAGTAATATGATGGAGTAGGTAGTTATAAGTTAGTTAAAGGAGTAGAGGTAAAGAAAAGAAGGGTGGACTGTATGAAAGAGAACATGAGTAAGAAAAGAGTGACTGCTGAGCTGACGGCTGATAGACACGAGTACAGAGAAAAAACTTGTTGTTCTAGCTTCACATGAAGTGGAATAAGGACAAGAAAATGACGATGACTTTATAATTAAAAGCTGTTTTACAGTCATAAAATATGTACCTATCTTTACCTAGCTAGCAACGACAGCCATCCAGAGGCAAAATGTCATATCTACAGCTATATCACGCCGCCTTTTTTATCTCATTGTAAGTGAGCTATGTATTGTTTTTATGAGAATATTCTTTAAACCTAAAAACCAGTCAAGTGGGAGTCGGACTCGCGCACGAAGGGTTCCTTACCATTATCTATAAAAACGGCAAAAAAAAACACGTTTGTTGTATGGGAGCCCCCCTTAAATATTGGTTTTATTAAATTATTTATTTTTAAAGTGAATATATAACTAAATATTCTGTGAATATTTCAAGCGTCTACCTGTTGCCGTTATCAATATCGAGCAAAAAAATCACGTTTGTTGTATGGGAGCCCCCTTAAATATTTATTTTATTCTTTTTTGTTATTGCGGCAACAGAAATACATCATCTGTGAAAATTTCAACTGTCTAACTATCACGGTTCATGAGATACAGCCTGGTGACAGAAAGACAGACGGACGGCTGAACAGCGGCGTCTTAGTAATAGGGTCCCGTTTTACCGGAACCCTTAAACCCCTAAAAACTGACTGTAAATTAATAAACGGTAGAGTAATCATTGCATTAGTTATTCCACCTAAACCTAGATTCCAGAACATTACACCGGGTGGGCGTCACACGATGCGTCAGAGTAATACTACTCCCCTCGTGTTGTGATTACTGCTTTTGTGATGATGCAGTTGTTTTTAGAATTTAGCATTGTTACTTCTTTTGTACAGCTAGTCATGTTTTGTAATCCTAGTCATTTGGTACAATCACTACATAGTATAAAACAAAGTCGCTTTCTCTGTCCCTATATCCCTATGTATGCTTAAATCTTTAAAACTACGTAACGGATTTTGATGCGGTTTTTTTTATAGAAAGAGTGATTCAAGTGGTAGGTTTATATGCATAATCTCTTAGGGATAACCCACAACCCCACAATAACCGTGCGAAGCCGGGGCGGGTCGCTAGTAATATAATAATAATAATAATCAATATGAAATAAACATTTAGAGCTGATTTCACTATGCTCTGTTAGATTAACAAAGGATTAAAGGGCCGTTAAATATTTCAAAATGTACGCGTTTGACATCTAAGGTTAGATTTAACGGCCTGTTAATCCTTGTTTAGTAACTAACAGAGCATGGTGAAATCAGCACTAAAACAAAAATATATCATTTACAATTTTTTTGAAGTTTCTGTTTTCAAACGCCCTTTTGCATAACACCATCCAAAGTAAACTTTGAAATTTAATAATGAAGTCAACGAGGTTTCCAGTATTTATTCACCTTTTCATTAATAATAATTATTATATTATATTATACAAAATAATAGTATTATTTTAAAGTTGAGAGTACCTATACCTACCGTTTGAGAGTACGCTGGCTCTGCGCACCGTTCCAAGCCTCACTTTGCTGAGCGCGCGGTGTTGTATAGCTCGCGTCAAAATCGCTCGCGTTAGTCTCGCGCGGCGTAAACTAGCGCGCGGTTTTCACACTCGACGTTTTGCCGAGCACGATTTTGAGCACCATTCGTGTATACTATAATATTTTGAACAAAAAACTTATTGGTGCACGACCTTATTATCGGAACTGGCACCTAGATTCATCTAGTTTTTTATACAACTCGCTGATGGAACAAGCTGATGGCCCACCTGATGTTAAGTGGTAAACATCACCTATAACAAAGCATTGTATCGCAAACTTTAGGCATACAGAGGGCTTATTACGAGTTTAGTGCCGATCGAGTGCCGATCGTCGATCGTTACGATACACCGAATTTTCTATATAAAAAAAAACAGGTTCTCAAAGAATACGCTAGATGCCGTTGATTTATTTTCATAGAAAATTCGGTGTATCGTAACGATCGACGATCGGCACTAAACTCATAATAAGCCCTCAGATGTTAAGCCTCATGTGTCTGTAATACTGGCAACCACACTCTTCAAACCGAAACACAGCGTTGCTGCTTGGCGGCAGAAAAAGGCGTGGTGGTAGTACTTCCCCGGACGAGCCACACACAAAGAGCTCATAAATTCTAAACAAACATCTACACATATCTACTATCTAACAAACGCCATAATCCTTCCGCTCCTTGCACAATAAGTAAATATTAGCTTTGTTACGATACAAAGTACACAATTATAATCCCACTGCGAAAAAGACTAATCCCCAGTCACGGTAGACATCCCGTCCTGGGGGCCGACCGGTACCTCTTATAGCATTTCAGTGTAATATACTCGTATTAAAATAATATTACACTGAAATTTCGTACCATATTATATACGTCATCAAGTCTGTTCAACTACAACCAGATAAAAAAGAATGCTGACAAATGTTTTCATGACGTCATCTCCACCGTGAGATAATCTCGCTCGAAGTGAGCATGCATAAGGCCCCTGTGCTCTCTAAGTCTCAGTTTCGGTTGGTGTGTTGGACACATATGGCGAAGGCGAGCGAGCGTGCGGTCCCAGCGGCGAATCCCCGCCTCTAGCCTTCGCTTGCGTTCGCTCGCGCGGTTTGCGTCTGTATCCGGCTTATGAAGTAGATTTTGTCTTATCTAACAAGAAAAACTAAACAAAAACTAACAATGTACGTACCGTATGGCAATTTGCCAGCTGAATACCAAACGTCTTACATTTTATTTATTCTCATTGTTCAAGTAGGTATTTCTTTGTTACGCGACTGTGTCAATGTACCTACATTCCGTGTTTACTTACGTGTTGCAAATAATGAGGACTAAGTAGGAAGTAAGAAGGTAGTTAGGTATGTTCCGGATTTAGCTTAGAAGTTTAGAACTAGCAGGAAATTTATAAATACAACAGGCTAGGCTGTAATCCCCAGGCATGGTTGACATACGCGATTTTCGCGGTCGTTATTGCAACGCACGAGTAAGTTGGAACGATATCTTTCCAAAAGGCGAGTTTATCTTAAGTACCTACCTACCTACTATTCCTAGAATTGTTTTGGTACCGTACTTACCTTTTAACTTTTTTACGTAGGTACTTTTTATGCCTACAAATTCTTTAAGTACGTACCTAGTAGGTACCTTACCTACCAAGTGAGTTTGAGTGGGTTTATGAATATACATATACACACTTGCTTGTTCCATCAGCTAGTTGTTTAAAAAAAAATTGGTTTCGTTTCATCTTCAATCAAAAGTATTTGGCAATGCGAGTGCACTGCACCACATTCTACCACACAACCTGATATTAAAATGACATTGAATGTTTCCAAGAACATTCAGCATTTGTTGCATTCCAAGAGCTAATGTGACTCTCGCTCGCACGTTTCGACATGTTGAAAGATATAAAATCACTAATCTCATTTTCGAAAAATCGCAATCAACCATTTTGTGTGCAAACACTTTGCACTAGTTTACAGCGATTTTTCGAAAATGAGTTTATTGATTTTATATCTTTCAACATGTCGAAACGTGCGAGCGAGAAGTTGTTTGATAGTTGTCAGCCCCTTAAAGGAAAACTTGTTTGGACCAAAATGATATGTTTGCTAAACTGTGTGCAATTTCACTGCACACTGATTGATTGAGATTTTTCAAAAATAAGTCCAGTGATTTCATATCTTTTAAAATGTAGAAATATGCGATCGAGAGGTACCTACATTAGCAGTTGTCATCGCCTTAAATGTTTCCCTGAAACTGTTTTATTGCAATGTTCAATTAAGTGCATTTCAACACAATTTAAGATCATTTGGGAAGATAATATTTCACATCCTAAAATGGCATTGAGACACTCCCTTCTAACATTATTATGTTTTTGTCGCCAATTGCACCAATTAAGCACTAAATCCTCCTCTCTTTAACTCAATCATCCGCCGTTTGTTTGTTTTTATACTACTTGCGGAACAAGCAGATGGCCCACCTGATGTTAAGTGGTATCCATCACTTATAACAAAGCATTATGTAAGTCACGTACGATAAGAACATGACCTACGATGCACTGCCCTGCGTCCATCAACTTGAAGCATACAGATGTTAGCGTACAAGTTTGCTCAATATGCGTTAAGCGTACAAGTTTGCTCAAATTGAATGAGGAAGATGGCGTTACGTTACTCAAGTTAGCACAGCTTCAAATGCTTGTAACATCGTTGGTTACTTGGTATATCCGAATCCATGAAAATACGTTTCGATGTAGTCATAACTATTTGTATGGAAGTTTGAGATAAATCGGATGACGGAAATCGAAACAAAACGTAAACTATCAAACAATTCTATGACTATTTTATTAGTCTGTGGTTGACACGGATTTACAAAATACATAGAATTTGGCAAAAGGACTAGTATCCAGCTCCAAAACATCAAAAATTAACCCTATGCCGACTGCCTACTGTAAAAGCCGGAACGTGGCCGGAAGGAACAAACAACGTCCTCCGACCTGAAGCACGGAAGCGTTCTTCCTTTAGTTAGATTTTAGACCAACATTGTTCGACAAATCTGTTAGAACGAGACGAAACAAAAACAAACGCTATGAAAATTTAAACACCCAAGCATTCTGTTACGCAAATGGACACTACATATTTATCATACACTCCACGCTTACTCAATTGTATTATGTGGGGCGGCTATGCAATCTTTTGTTTAATGTTTTTTAATTAATTATAATCAACAGTCTGGCCTGTTGGATGCGTAGTTGGAAAAACAAGATGGTTTGTAGGCATCTATTATGTTTGTTTCCATGTTGACATGTTAATCTTCATTAGATACTTGATTATGTAAAGGTAGCTATAGTTTACCTACTTCATTTTTAGGATTCCGTACCTACCCAAAGGGTAAAACGGGACCCTATTACTAAGACTCCGCTGTCCGTCTGTCTGTCTGTCTGTTTGTCCGTCTGTCACCAGGCTGTATTTCATGAACTGTGATAGTTAGACAGTTGAAATTTTCACAGATGATGTATTTCTGTTGCCGCTATAACAACAAATACTTACTAAAAAACAGAATAAAATAAATATTTATAGATATTACCGTTTATATAGATTATTTTTTATTTTATTTTTATTTATTTTTGAACATAATCCATAGCTCATAAGATACAATGTAAATACTTAGGTTTCTAACATACAGCCAATAACGGATTTACATTTTTAGAACAATAAATGCAGAATGATAATGGTACGGAACCCTTCGTGCGCGAGTCCGACTCTCAGTTGGCCGGTTTTTTTTTAATTCATATTAAGAAGGCTAAATGCTTGTTTATAATCAACTAACTGGTAAATATTAAGGTATTCTTTGTACATTTCCAGGTAGAATGATTTCGAGCCCTCTTCATCCACCGACTTCCCGCGATCCTCTGAACGCCGTCGGTCCATTAGGTTCTACAAGTTATTTTTTTAAGCCAATGTGTACCTACTACTAGATAGACACCTTCCTTAAGTACACCTTCAGGTAGGTACCTATCGTGATTATATCTGCATTGACGTAACTATCAAGATTAATTCAGATAAAATTCTGGGTTTTCCAAGTTTCAGAATAACATAGGTTCACCTTACATATACTTATTATTTTTATTGCTTAAAAACTACTTTACCACAAAAAAAAGGGAATCAAAACTTTGACGATAGTAAGCATTTCGTTTTAGCTGTAATCCAAATCCTTAAAAACTGAACTATGGTTTTACTTTTATTTTATACTTATTACTTTTATTTTAACTTGGCACTGACACTTTTCTCCAAAATTTTGAGTTTGAAAAGTGCAAAATTACAGGCATATGACGCATACCATCTGTATTCCTCAAGTTCATAGACGCAGAGCAGTGCATCGTAGGGCACGTTCCTATCGAGCGTAACCTTCGATGCAATGTATTGCTATAGTTGATGGTTACCACTTAACATCAGATGGGCCATCTGCTTGTTCCATAAGCAAATTGCATAAAAAAACCTAGGTTTACTCTATGCACATCGAAATAATTGCTTTGAACGACAGTTCTCTCGATAACAATGAGGGGCGTGAGCTCTTTCACTTTTAACCTCAAACGGTTGTTAGTGATAGGGCTGGGCGTTTAGACGGTGGAATAAAAAAGAGCATTAATTCACAACGAAAATTACAGTAAATGAGTCGTCTAGTTTCAAATGCGGCAATCTGTGCTTTTTGTCCAAAATGACTTCTTGATATGGCAACACAGATAATTTTGAATAAAACTGTCTTAGTTTGACTTCGACTATCAAATCCGGCAATTTGTCATTGAAAATGCTGAATGAAATCATAGTGTCAGATTTCCGGTTTTGACCAGTTGCAAGTGACAAAACATAGCTGAACTGATCCAAATCAGTGCCAATCAGAAGCGTTCTGCTATAGGTCTTATACAAGGTGTTCCAATAATTGTGTTTATAAACTTCAGAGGGCTAAAGTACTTACCCATCAATATGAATAACTTTTTCTAAGGAACCAACATTGTGAACACGAAAAAACAACAGAAAACAAAAACAAAAAGTTATTCATATTGATGGGTAAATACTTTAGCCCCCTGAAGTTTATATACACAATTATTGGAACACCTTGTATACATCTATATGTATATTTTTCTATAATTGCTTAACAAAAAAAATATTTTAATTTTATAATCCAAAAAGCCGGACATGTCCCATCACTACGATTGCCATTTCACGCCGGTCGCCATCTTGGAATTGTTAACCTTTTTGCCGCGCTCAGATTATGAATTGAATGAATTTTTGCATCAATGCAACTTTGATCTAGTTCTAGATGAGGTTAGGAATCAAATTCTAATTATTTTTTTATGAAACTAGTTTAACGTCATGGGAACATGTCGAATGAGTTATTTATATTATACATTATAATATAACTTAAGTACTTATATTATAATTTATAATACACGTGTAGTCAGTTTTATAAAAAATGAAATTATACACGATCAAATCGAATTAGGTACACCTACTACAGACCTCGGCGCGGCGGCGGCGCGGCGGGGCAATTGTAAGCTGAGATAAGACCAATTTTTTTTCGCGTTCACAGTGTTGGTTCGTTAGAAAATGTTATTCATATTGATGGGTACTTTTTAGCCCCCATAAGTTGTAATACAAGTAAGTACCTATTGGAAGACCTTCGTTTGTGTTAAAACCCTAATTTTTCAGAAATGTCCGAGCGAGACTCTAGGTGTAAAATATCACTTTCTTTTGATATTTAAGTAGATAAAGTAGCAGGTAGATCGTTAACAATGAAACACGATAGGTTTGTAGGTGTAGAGTGTCCTCTTATGCCAGAAAAAATCTATAGGCTGCAAAAAGTTTCTACTCTATTAACTGAGGTACAGACACGTGACGAAAATAACTGTAATAAAAATGTATCTAGCTTTTTGAAGAGCCACCACACCTAATATGTAATTTCTAATGTTTTAGGGCAGTGTATTCGCTAAGTGACAAAACCCTAATAAATACTTATAAAAAACTACTATCCTAAAGTACCTACATTGTTCCACCTAGTCACTAGTCAGTTAGTAGGTAGGAAGGTTCATAGCCATATCATACAAAAAAACGGTAGGAAAACATAGTGATGCTTGTGATTCAATTGAGTGGTTTCACTTGATTTTTTCACTGTCAGTTTTATCTATACCTAGGTATGCGGTAATGCTATGACTATGTGTTAAAGGTAACTATGATTTGCATTTATTTTAGTACCTATTTAGCGTGTCGTCAGTCTCCATAGTTAGCATGACCTAGACACACATCATGTCATGCACCAGTCAGATAAAACGATGTGGAAGTATGTATGTGTATTGGTAACCGGCCGGCAAAGTAAAAATTATAAGACAAAAATACGCGCGAACTTCGGTTTTATAATCTAGTGTTGGGGTAATACTAGGATTTATTTGTATCGATAGAATCAAAATAAGAAAGTATTTTTTGAGAGTTGACGGATCTAGGACAGCTCAGCACTTCAGCAGTGAGCCAGTATAGGATAATAAAAAATAATACAATAAACTGAAATGGGCTCACTGCTATACCTACTTACGCACGCAAAAGCATTTTGAAATTTAAATATCATAAAAAAAAAGTGTATGTTGTAGGTACCTACCTAATAACATTTGTAGGTAAGGTAAGTAACCTACCATCACCAATCTAACTGGTTTTTGCTATGGTATCTATTATTTATACAATACATCGCAAGACCTTGAATCATCGCCCATGCAATGTTGGTCATTGTCGCTTTTATATCGCGTTTTGATGTTAGCTGCTATTTTGTTACAATTTACTCTGATTTGCCTCATTTTAGAATTGCTAGATCGTTTGATTTGAGTTATTATGTTTAGTTTCCTTGTTTTTTAGCAGATTGCCTTCTAAATCTGTTCTATCAATTTGACAGCCCAAACTTTGACACTTTCTACTGGATGATAAACCTATATCAGTTACCATTATAAGTAGGTGAATTTCATATATCTAATACGTTTACCAAGTAAACTTGGTTTAGTTATTTTTTACTCCCTTGTATGTAGTAAATTATCTTTTTTTATTCTACTCCAACAGAGTAAAATAAAAAGATAATTTACTACATACCTCCTTTACTTAAAATTTAAAAATAAACATTTCAGTGCTTGTGCTAGCCAATCAATGACGTGTGTGACGAACCAATTGTCGAATGTATGTATTGCATTTTATTACCTTCAGGGTTACTCATATTTCTTACACAAAAAAATTTATAACTATTTGAACATCGCTTAGATGATTATCATGCTTTGTTTGCAAAAACAATTAATTTGTGTCTTTACCTGGTCGTTTCTAATGAATTTTGGCGGATTTTTAACGTTTGGGGTTTTTGCTGTTATGTGAAAAAACTGACTATTAATAGGAAGGATATTTATATACCTATCATTATGTTGTTCTTTTGATTGAATGTTGCATATAGTTCGTATTATTGTATTTCGGTATTGTTTTAAATCAAAATAATTATTAAATCTAAATATTTGAATTAAAAAAAAAAAAAAATCTTCATGTTGCTGTTACAGTAGATATTGATAAAAATCCGTTTGGGATTTACTTTTAGGTTTTATCAACCTGTGTTCGAAAAGTCCCTTCTGTTCTTTGGTCTAATTATTTAGGTAATTCTTACGGCCGGTTTCTGAAAGCCCGATCAAAACTAATCGCATGTCAAGTCACTTGCTATATCTATCTAGTTCGATTTAATAGCTGAAATGGCGAGTGACTTGACATCCGATTAGTTTTGATCGAGCTTTCAGAAACCGGACGTTAATCTCTTCGATTTTTTATTTTAAGTGCCTCTTTGTCTCAGTTATTTATTTACGTCTAGATATAACTTTAAAGTTATTTAACAGACTAGGTACTTAAATATTTTTGAGATTAAGATTCACAAATATTTTATGGTAATCGTATTCAAAGCATTTTTCGGATCTTTACTCCTCATTTCTTATTCTTCACGATTCTGAAGTTATTTATTATTCTGCATTGAAAAATAAACCAAAGGAAATTATGTGGGATTTAGGTTGAAAGTATCATGCAAAAAGTAAAATAGAACTTCGTCTTACCTACATTTTTTCGGTGCAGTGTGAAAATAATTCTATTGTATCTGTAAGATGGATTACAATAACTACCATCCGTGAGAACGTAATATAAAAATAAATCTTAATTGCACCTGGCAACACCATAAACAATGTTTATGGCAATCTTGGCATAGCTGTCATGACGCCAACACTGACAGGTTATGAGCACAAAGTGTGTTCCAAATTCAAACTGAAGCTACTTCAAGATTTTCGCTATTCGGATTTCGTATTCCGTAATTCGGACTCCGTTTTTTCCAGCGGGTTTTGTATGACACGTTAATTGAACGTGCAGAGAACTAATGTTTTTCAAGCCCGATAGGTTAGCACTTATCACGTTTACTTAGAAAACTAAAAACAGATTAAGAAATCCGAAAAATAGAAACAATTTGTCAGAAGAAGGAATAAAATGAAAATGAAACTGTATGGGACGTGCGTTTTTCTCCTGGCAAGTCTTGCCTACAAGAGTAACTATAAATCCTCAAGTCCTTGAGGAACAAAGACACTTATTCCTTCAGTAGAAGTCCGTACCAGTCACCGCACACAATGTTTGGACAATGCATGACCTTAGGGTTACGAAATAGGAGGGGAGATACGGAACGGAGGAGTGTAAACTGGATTTGGGTCATATTCTGCCTCATAGCTCTGTTAGATTACGATTGCGCGTATTAATGAGCATCGGTAGTCTAGTGGGAGTGAGCCCGCCTTCTGATTGTAAGGGTTCGAATCCGGTCGTGCATCATTGGATTTTTTTATTTTAAAAATTTATGTGCGCAGTGCCAGCGCTCTCAAAGGTGAAGGATAATATCGTAAGGAATAGGAAATCGGTTAATATTCTAACAGCGGCGATTAGCTTGCAACATGTCTGCAAAACTACTGAAAAATATGGGTATAACTGCTAAATGTAATATTTGAATCAAAGCCGTAAAGCTTTTTTTACTTTTTTTTAACAAACTGCTAAGAATCTGTTCAAATGATTTTAGACAGGTGTTCCTTTCGGGATGGATATTTTACTTGGAAGAAATAAACGAATTTATTTGCTTCGACTAATATAATTGTAATGCTTCCTGTACAATGGTTTCTAGGTTATACAAAATAGGATAGAAGCTGTCAATGTCAAATGAGCACGAAGCTATTTACATCTGGATGACACTGACAGTTGATATGCACCTCCGCGACGTCATAGGCCGGAACACAGGTTTGTACAAAGAAGTTCCTTGAATTTTCCCTGTCAAGAAATGAAACTACCGTCAATAGAAAATGAAATCTTACGAAAACTAACCGTCAAACCCATAAACGGCTAATTTCATAAGGCGTGTTACACCGCCAATCCGCGTCGGGTTATACATTTTGCTGTAATGTACTGGACGATTGAAGCTATAGGTTTTATGGATGATGCCGCGGTAGGCTATTTCTGATGATAGACAAGCAGCGTTGCTGTGTCTCAGTTTGAAGAGTGAGGTTACCCATGAAATTACAGGCACATGAGGTATGTATATTCCTCAAGTTGATGGACGCAGGGCAGTGCATCGTACGGCACGTTCACATCCTTGTTCGTTCCTTACCATTATCTATAAAAACGGCAAAAAAATCACGTTTGTTGTATAGCCCCCTTAAATATTTATTTTATTGGTTTTTAGTAGGTATTAATTGTTGTTATAGCGGCAACAGAAATCTGTGAAAATTTCAACTGTCTAACTATCACGGTTCATGAAATAGGTACGGCCTGGTTAACAGACGGACAGTCGGACAGCGGAGTCTTAGTAATAGGGTCCCGTTTTACCCATTGGGTACGGTATCCTAAAAGACTTCCCATATTACCAGCTTACAAGATAGCAAGTGACTTGACATGCGTTTTAAAAAATATATCGGTATAAGTATATAAATAAAAAAGTAGTCTATAATAATATGTACATAAGAGTAATAAATTCATGAGATTCATGTAGTTAAAACGTATTAAATGCATAATTAATTATTGTAAAACAATAATAATTCCATTTACCCATCTGTCGACTAAACGACGCAGTAGAGTTGCGCGTGGCATATTTTATTGATAAGTAGATGTTGACGTTGTATGGTTTTTATCGATAGTGCAAAATCTCGATTTATTTAATTACCAAGTATATTAAATGAAATGAAATGTTTTTATTGAAAACACACAAATGGTAAAAGATTACAAGCAAAGATGGTTGGATACATGGGTTCGGTCGCGGAATAAAAAAAAGTACGCATGGTACTTACTTTAAGGCGAATACAAGAGCTAATGTGACTCTCGCTCGCACGTTTCGACATGTTGAAAGATATAAAATCATTTAAACTTATTTTCAAAAAATCGTAATCAACCTTTTTGTGTGCAATCACATTGAAATTCTAGAGATCAGATCAGTCACGAGTAATTCTAAAGTAGAATCCTAAGCGTAGCGAGGGATTCAAAGTACTTCACTCGAGCTTAAAATAGTGTTGCTCCCGAGGTGGACACTCTACTTTTTATCACCCTCTATGAGAAAATAACTTATTGCAACTTATGAATAATCATAATCATAGTCACAAATTCACGAAGTCACAAAGTCACAAAGTCACAGTCACAAAGTCACAAAGTCACAAAGTCACAAAGTCACAAAGTCACAGTCACAGTCACAGTCACAGTCACAAAGTCACAAAGTCACATAGTCACATTGTCACATTGTCACATTGTCACATAGTCATAATCATGTATTTATTGTAATTTTATTTATTTTCATAAAACTAAGTAAAATCTGAATTTGAGTAAACAAAGAACAAAGGTGGAATGCGCGTTTCACGTGTTTTTGTTTATTTTTATTTAGTTCAGGCGCTTTTTTTTTAATCATAAAGCCTGCTTGTTCATACAGTGTTCGTGATCTCTTTGGTGATTGGAACTTTTACTCAAATAAGCACATTCCAAATTCAAATCACTTTACCGCCCTTGGGATCAAAGTGCTATTTTGCTACCTGTTTTCGAAGAGCAAACTATCTATTTTCGAATTGATGTGATAAAAAAGTGTTTATGTAATATAAATACAAAAGTAGACCTTTACCTAGCCTTTTAAAGGACAGGCGCTAGATAAAATTGTACTATAAATTTTATGTGTCAAATAAGTGTCAAATGTCAGTTGGGTTCTGTTATTTGGAATTGGGTTATCGCAAGCTAAATTTAGCTAATGTGTCTGGTAAGTATCACATTGCGCATTCAGACATCTATACTGATAAAATGATTTATTCATAATTAAGTACCTACTTATTATAAGTAGGTAGGTACGTAAGATTGCCTTTAAATAAATTAGAAAGTTTAGGTGTTTGCGTTGTTGTTCAATCATGCTGATATATCTACATCTACACTTCTACACTAATATTATAAAGAGGAAACATTTGTATTTTTGTATGTAACGAATAGGCTCAAAAACTACTGGTCCGATTTCAAAAATTCTTTCACCATTAGAACGCTATATTATCCCTGAGTAACATAGGCTATATTATATTTTCAAAAAAATCAGGGATCCTTACTAAAACTTCAATAATGTAACCCAAGGTGTAAAACAAAAACCTTACTTGAAGATAGAACAAAATAATGTACTACGATTTTGTAGAACACGTCATTATCTACAAAAAATGTCGCGACAGCATATGTCTAACTATTATAGTTATGTCACAATAAGTGTTCTTTTATTATAAAAAAATAATTGAAATGCCTCCGCTAGAAAAGGGTCTTTATTTGTACCTTGGTATTAATCCTTATCCAAATAAATCATTTCATAATTAAGACGGTTTCAATACCTATAGATTACTTCTAAAATTTTTCAAATCGGACATTCCATTCAAAAGATATGACGAAATTAAAAATGTTAACGGGTCCACGGATCACGCGCGGGGTGCGATTTCACTCACTCAAGGAGAAGCGCGTGCAAATGTATGAAATAAGTAGACGCCAGGCTCAAACCCACGGTCTAAGTTTATCCTAAAATGTTCAAAAAATGTATGACCACCCATGCGAAGCTGGGAGAGGCCGCTAGTTATATTTGATCGAGTGAGCGAAGCGAACGAAGATCTTAGTTTCAACTTGGGCGATTTGGCATTTTATGTATGTATGTATGTATGTATGTATGTATGTATGTATGTTTGTCTGGCGATAACTTTAGAACCGTTGATCCGATCTGCATGAAATTTGATATGTCGATAGCTTGTACTTGAGAAATTTACTGGTAAGTATATGAGTAAAATCGGATGAAGGGTTTTTGAGATATGGGGGTTTTTAAGAGGGCAAAAATAAAAAAAGTTACATAAAAAAATCAAGTTACATGTCATACGAAAGGGCTTAGTTTGGACATTCCAAAACAATTTTTACTTTTTTTTTGGGAAGCTCGGTTTTCGAGATAAAGTTTATAAAGTTAAATTAAGATAACCAGCGATCCAAGAGCTCCCATCTGTAAGAGTTTCGTTGACATCAAGGTTTTTCTACTGGTCGGCCAGTTACTTTGATTTTTCTTATTTTTTTTTCTTGAAATAAATTAAGGAGGTACTAAGTTCTCATAAAATGGTGACGTCGACCAGTTCTGATGATGGAGCCAAGGTCTGTTCAACGGAACTCTTCAATAAATAGGCCGATAGAGTTGAAACTTGGTAACCATACCAAGTTAGTAGGGGGTAGTCAGAAAAAAGTCCAAAGATAATGTTTGGACTTGCCTCTGACTACTACCGACTCAAAGTTTTGATGCGTTCGTCGGGTCGCATCACGAGATCTCAGTTCGGGGCGAACTACTAGTATAATAAGAAAAACAATTGAGCCCTAAAGAAAAAGTTATAGAAAACAAAAGGTTTTTTTTACTGTAATGTCAAATGATTATGTTAATTACATTAACAATCCAATCTGTACGAATATTAAAACAGGGAAGATTTGATTGTTTGTTTTTTTGTTTGCATTGCCATTGCAATAGGCTCCGAAACTACTGGACTGATTTGAAAAATTATTTCACCGTTGGGAAGCTACACTATCCCCGGGTGACATTCATTTTTATACAACTACATAGAATAACGAAAAAAATTGGAGGGTTTACCTTACTAGCTATTTTGTATGAAATTAAACCTAATTTGGTCACCGACTTTTTTTTAATTCATGGAATCCGAGAAAATCGTATAAATGCGGTGGGTTATATTACAAAACAGTTAACAAGTCATCAACATCGGGTAAATTACAAGCGGTAACCGCGAAGATACGATACGCTTGCAAAATGTTGCCATGCTAGGTTTTCCCACCAACATTTTTATAAAAAAAAAAACCTATTTTTTTTTACTTTTATAGTAATAATAGTTTTGACCATCACTCGTCCGTGGCTCTCGTTACCTACATTTAAAGATTACTGTTTAATAAAACTTTATTAGGTATTATTTTTATACGTACACACTACAAGATACAAGATATTTAATCGCAGAAATAAATGTTACGCGAGTTCTTAATATAGTAGGCATTGCACTTTAGACTTATTCTACCCTTTTCGTATCGCAAAATGTATTTATATTTTGGGCGCTTAAATTTAGATATTTTTTATAAAGCCAATAAATCCATGCAATCAACTTGTTTTTAATATGATCCCTTCGAAATGTCTGCCCTACTGACCAGAGACTAAATAGAACCTATCGTAAAAGTGGCGTAATAACTAGGTACCTACCTTGTAAAGTAGGTAAGGTACTACGAGTCAACTTTCCATAACCTAAACTTTATACGTTAACATAAAAATTTATGGCTGCACTTCCCGATGTTTTTTGTTATGCATAAGGGCGTTTATATTTTTTATGTGAATTTATGTTTTATGGTGCAGCTAAAATACAGATTTGTTTTTATTAGGTGTAAATTCGTAGCACAAAACGTTTTTTTAATATTTTAATGCAAAATATTTAGGCTATATTCGTTAGCATAAAAATTTAAGTAGGTACCTACCTGCTTAAATTTTATACATTTTTGACATAAATATCTCTATATTTTTAATAAGTGTTGCAAGTTTAGAATTTTCTAGAACGTGATCATAATCCTAGTCTGTGAATTTGAACAAGAGCTACCTAAACGTTTATGTTAAACAGCGGACATTCAAATTTGACTTCTATTTATAGGATCTAAGGCACATTTTTCGTAAACAAAGGTCAGCTGTTCTTAAAATAACTACATCTCAACTGAAATTCCGTGCATAATGCAAGCATGAGTCATTGTCCCACACCTTCACTAACCTGTGTCAGTTATGCTTATTATCACTGTAAAATAAACCTTATTTCAATATATTTAGAACACAAAAACATTCAGTCTTAAATAACAATTGTAACTTGTAAATTTTAAACAAACGGAATTAGAGCTAATAGTCATAAACTTAGGTTTCAATGTCGCTTGACTGCGAGCTATTAATATTCATTTCAATTTCAGTTATTTAATAACAGAATTCGTTTTATTCTTTTTTGTGTCGAACTGCCCAACTTTATAACATCGTTTATGAACACAATAAGTCAATGAATGTGCATTTAGAAAAGTTTTCATAGAGAAGCATTAAAATGAGTATTTTTTGAATTTAGAATTTGAGTATTGAATACAGACGCTGAGCTGATTATGGTTTAGTGTTAGCTAAATAGTGCTGTACTTCTAAGTTGGTACCTAGTAACTACCAATTTTATCGATGAAATTCAAGAAAACAATTTAACAAGATGTCATATTGTTAGACTGGCTTCACAGATCAGTTGTTAGTAACTCTGTTCTCTGTCGGAGAATAAAAATGATAATATAAGGATTACGAAATAAAACTGTGTACTTCTCAATTATTTGATCTCCATAGCTTGGCTTAGTTTGGGCGTTTGATGGCGTTCTGTTAATGTAATATTAATATTTATTATTATTTTGTGTTAAGAGATAAGGCAGGTAAATTCCAATGGCAAAACTTTAGGTCATAAAAGATTACTTGGCAGAAAAGTTTTTCCTTCCTTATAAAGCTGTATACGTTACACAATTTTTAATTTTATTGTCATCACTAGAACTTCATTATTCTTATTTTCTTCTTCTAAGAAGAAGAAAATAAGAATAATGTATAATGTAAAAAGTAAAAAGGATCATTTATAGAGTAATAGTCTTTGTGTCAAGTACTATCACCATGCCTATCTCTGCCCCCAAGCAGCAACGCTGTGTTTAGGTTTGAAGGGTTACGTTGCCTGTGAAATGCCTATGATAATTTTCCAGCATCCTAGAGATTTATATTTTTCATTATTCATTCCACTTTATGCCACGTTTTGTTCAACAAGTCTATTTATTATGTTCTAAGGCCGCTGGAGGTTAAATTTACATGTTTTAGGACCGTCGAAGTAAAATCTTTTACTATATCAAAGTACAACTACCCACACACAACACTACACTAGGTACCTAGTACCCAGAGACACGGAAACAAGACAAGACGAGACTGACAACTCGAGTCTTCCAGTAAATTAAGTCATAAGTGCTGTACTTACATCAACGTGGTCGCTAGGTGTCATTTTCTACGTCTCGTAAAGATGAAGTAAACAGACAGCTATGATACCTAATTTTATTTATTTGTTATTAGTTCTTAGGAAAACACAGTACTCATAGCTATTGACCATTAAAATAATACTACCTAACACCACCTACTAATACTTTACAATTTGACATTCTATTTATACTCATGCGCTATGAGGGGCCATCCGCTTGTTTCTTTAGCTAGTTGTAAACCTTTGATAGTACCTTCTACACCAGCATAAACCCTTTGTAACGATAAATCTGGTTAGTTTTACGGCAAAATAATTAATTCAAAATATTCTGTTCTCAGAAGAAGAGAAGCTCAATTTAAAATTTTCATAATAATATTTTATTTTATTTGTCCTATGCCGTTTAGATTCCTTGATTCGTTTTGGAATATGTAATCTTACTTGGAGGGGATATGCTTCTGCTATCTTCTAATTCTTCGAACAGCGAAAGTTTAGATGTTCCGAAAATGTGATTCTATCACTACTTGTCCTAACGTCTATACCTACCGATTTAGATAGCACCAAGTAAAAAGTTGCATATTTTATTGGAGTACTACGATAGCGTCGTTACGATTGAAAGCTTGTAAATAAATAAAACTTATTTCATTGCGTACATTTTGTACAAAATGGCCTAAACAAATCATTGTACAATCTAGTTTCAGTTACCCAACCTAACCTTTTTGAACCTAGCTAGTTAGTTTGAAATAGTATCAGTAAGTCTATTTTGCGTTGTGCCTATCAATTGACTTCTCACTAATAGACTACTAGGAATTGAGAACATCATCCACATAAAAGTTGCTCTAAATTGTTTTGATACTTATCATTTTGTTCTTGATACACCAGATGGTGACTCACTAGAGATCTACGATCAAACGAATAAAACTTGGAGAAATTAACATAAACGGTACCAATTACTAATATCGTCTGGTCAAAAGTCAAGGTTAGGTCAATCTATGCTTCCGGCTTTCAAATCAAATCAAATCAAAAATCTAAGTAAGTATACTTACTATCCCTTTTAAGTAGGTAGGTATGATACATACATAGGCCCACAAAGTCTATGCTTTTAAAGTCAAGAATAGTAGAGATCCTTGTGAAAGGCTTGTCCGGGGAAGCACTACCACTAAGCTTATTTCTCCCGCCGAGCAGCGTTGCTATTTCGGTTGAAAGGTGCCTGGTGAAATTACAAGCACATGAGGCTTTACCTGCCTCAGGTTGAAGACCGCAGGGCAGTGCATCGTAGGGCACGTTCATATCATGACTTGCAAGGCAATGCTTTGTTTTATGGTGGCACACATATTCACGTTTCCATTTGCTTCGTGTATTGGCGTTTTTGTCTTGCTCGTGAAAAATAGGCAAATATAGGCGGATCATTACATCCGTATTTGGGAAACTACGACGAATATGCGAAAACAAATAGCGATGTGAAGTGCCACCATTAGGTAATGGTTACCTCTTACCATCAGGGTGGACTATATGTTTGCTCCGTCAGCAGGTAGTATTCAAAAAGTCAGTGGGTTAAACAGATTCAAAGACAAAAAGCTAAGCACCTATATTTTATTTGTTCTACAACAGCTATATCTGTCAGATCTCTCTTATAGGTACGAGTAGTATGGCGTACATCGGTTTGAAAGTCCTAAAACTAAGCGCCTTTATTTTATTCACTTTACAGCAGCTAAATCTAGTCAGAATTGTGAGCAGAATTCAACTGCTTATCTCTAGTTTTTCCTGAACACGGCAAAGGATAGCAGTAAATATTCCAACACTGCTGCATAGCCTGTGGTGTCTGTGCGCGTCCGCGTTATGCAAGCGCAAGCATTCTTGTTTGTATCGATGAATAGAAAAACTTGCATACTAAACGATAATGAAAACAAAACTGTTTTAGTGAATATTATTAGGAGAGCAATAACTGCTGTGCATTATTTTTTTTGCGTTGGCTGATTTTTTTATTACGTGATTCAGAAAAAAATGCCACTTACTTTTTCCGCTGCAGTAGGAGTTAATATTTTTTATTTAAATTCAATCAATGAAGAATATTTTGGTTTGATATATAATATCGACTCGATTTTAAAATTGAATAAAAAAACACAGTTACAAGTCAGTGAACTTCTTGATTCTTAATAAATCATAAATATAGCTCGCAAAATAGATGACACTTAAGTAATTCGTTAGGAAGAAGCTGACTTTTAATAATTATCGTTTGTAGTAGTTTTTGGATGAATCTTATTTTTTTTTTTTCGGAAATAAACATTTAATATTGATGACATGCTTAAAAATATATATAAAAGCCCCGTAATATATCAATTTAGGATCGAGCTCTTATGTGTAAATAACCTGCCTACGCTCGTCGTTGATTCTATCAATTCAAAAAAGTAGGTATATTATGTATTATTACCTAAAGTGATATTATATCTAAAGTAATATTAATATATTATATCTTATTATGTAAGTACCAATTTTAATATTCATTATACATATTTTAATATTTGTTATATCAAATACGTATTTTGCTGTATTTTGTCCGTGCATTTTATTTATTTCATTTTTAGTCTGTTCTTGTCTGTGTCACCTGTTATAGAACTGTCAGTAAACTGAGGTGGAATGTGTATAGGACATTAGCCTGTCGGTTCCGAGTGTTATTGTAAAAAGGTAATTGTTTTTTCTTTTCCTCTTTGGGCCAGCTTGGCGTTACACGCATATGTTAACAATTATTAAATTTGGTGAGTTGTTTGACTAAAAGACTTCAGAATCTGTTACGTAGTGTGCTTGAGTATTCACGCGTTCGTTCCGTTCACAGGAATTATACATTTTTACAGTAGTAGTAGTAGTAGAAAACAGCTCCCTATCATCCATGTGTGTGCACTACCCTTTCGGTTTTTTCAAAACTACACAAAGGTTAACTGAAAGTTAATGCTCTCTAGCATTAAGTTCGCCTATGTACGATACATTTTGTTCTGTGCAATAAAGAATTTTCTATCCATCTATTATTTCTACAATCTATCGACAACACCCCATCACTAGCACAACAAGTGTGAATGAACGTGTTTCGTTGCATCAGTGTGCGAGCCGTGTCAGTCCGTACGAAGTACGGGCCGGTCCAAGGCGTCGTTCTATAACAACCTAACCGACATCACTATTCATAGTACTTTCAACCTTGCGTCTAAATTTTAAGGTCGCAATTACTGTGATTACATTTCCTTGCTTCAGGGCGCCGCGGTTGCTTAGTAGAGTACGTACAATGGATTTCGATTCTAATGTCAAGGAAGTTAGGGTATTAATTAGGTGTAGATTATTTGAATCTGTGTTTGGTCGAAATGTCTGTGTTTTTACATGGATAATGTTCTTGGTAGTTTGTCTATCGCTATGCTATCAAATAGACTTCCTTCCTAATCCCAGATTTTTCGTAGACAGATGGTTTGTATAATAATACCTATACTTACCTACGATGCTGTTTTCAGTGCTGTCAATAAGACAGGGATGTAGCCAGGGACAGACAAAAGGGGCAAATGCGTGAAATAAAAAAATATTATGTTTGAATATAATATTTATACATACAAAAAAATACATTACTTATAAAAAAAAATCTTCGTTATAAGTGTTTGTCATACACTTAAGAAAATCACAAAGATTAACATAATTCATAAAACACAGACTAAATTAAATTCATAAAACTAACTATTATAATTATTCCAGAGAGATTATAAATATATCCAACTATTATAAATATATCCAGAAAAAAATGTTGACTACATTTTTTTAAATACTACAGGCTGATGGACCTAGCAGGTGAAGTTAAGTGGTGACCTATAACGAAGCATTGCATAGTACGTCACGCGCGATATGAACGATGCACTGCCCTGCGTCCATCAACTTGAGGCATACAGATGTTAAGCCTCATGTGCCTGTAATTTCACTGTCAACCACACTCTTCGAACCGAAACACAGAGTTGCTGCTTGGCGGCAGAAAAAGGCGTGGTGGTAGTACTTCCCCGGACGAGCCACACACAAAGAGCTCTACTACTCAAAAAAAACACTTTTCTGGATTTTATATCTATACATTTTAACCATTTAGTTATTTTTAATAAACCACATCTCAGTAGTCTACACAGCATCTGTATCCGTGTAGTGTACCAATATGTTTGAGCCTTGTACGAAATGACGATGAGTAGACAAAAAAGTAATAGGTCTCTGCTTTTAATAAGTCGGCATGTTGGTATTAGGTAAGTACCTAAGTACCTAGTACAGGGATGGCGAACCTATGGCACGCGTGCCATTGACGGCACGTGAAACAATATTTTGGGCACGACACGGATTAAGGGCCGGTTTCACCATGCTCTGTTAGTTACTAATCAAGGATTAAAAGACCGTTAAATCTAACCTTAGCTGTCAAACGCGTACATTTTGACATATTTAACGGCCCTTTAATCCTTTGTTAATCTAACAGAGCATGGTGAAACCGGCCCTAAACGTCTAGCATTTTTAGTTTAAGCTATCCGCTACTTTGACCGCCATGCGCCAGCCCGTGGGAATTGTTGTCGTAATTATTATAATAATTATTGTATTAATGATTGAAATTAATTTACTGCACGTCTATGACCTAATATTTTCTTTTGAAAAAATTACCATTTGTATAAAAAAGGTTCGCCACTGCTAACCCTTTTTTTTTTTTTTTTTGACGCTGGGAAAAATGCATTACGCATTCCCCCCCATTGGAGGATGGAGGGGATATGTGGGACTCCCCGGTTTTCCGCTCCACCTAACCTAACCTACCTACCTGGGCTAGCGTTATTGAAAACATTTGAATAGTTTTTTTATCTGTACAAAAACATTTATTTACAAAGAAAATTACATTGAGATGATAGTATGGAGACTTGTGAGTTCCCAGAAATACGATAACTTATCTGCAAAAACAAAAAAACAATTTCAAATAGGTACACTGAAAACATAAAACAGCAAAATAAGCAAACCAAACTACTGAGCCAATTATGATTAAATTTCTATGGGACCAATCTAAAAGGATATCCTCTCAAATAAAAAAACAATTTTTCAAATCTTTTCATAGGTGACGGTGATGCGGTACATAAAAAAAACTTTTTTATGTTTTTATGCAAACATAAAAATCTGTCGAATTGAGAAGTTGGTGAAAAAAGGCCTGACGTTACGAAAATCGAAATACGAAAAAAAACTCAAGACTTGGAGTACTGTAGCAGCGCGGAACAGGATCGGATCAAGGTTAACATTGTTAGTAAATAAAACATTACCAACATGACAAACGTAATGCAAATATTGTATTCGTAATTGTATTCGGCAGAGTCAAGGTTGGCCGACCTTTCGATCAATGAAGCTTGTGATGTTATTAATATCAATGTTAACAATGTTTGTTTTTCTTGAGAAGTAAGGTTATTTAACAAAAAAACTTTAACATAGATGAGACGTTCCTACCACTACCTGGTAAAAGAATAAAGTATCTTCTTATTTGTGATTTTAAGGCAAAGACAAGAGCTAATGTGACTCTCGCTCGCACGTTTCGACATGTTGAAAGATTTAAAATCACTAAACTCATTTTCTAAAAATCGCAATCAACCATTTTGTGTGCACACAAAATGGTTGCACACAATTTAGTAAAAAATTCATTTTTATCGATACAAGTTTTCGTACTGGTAAGTTTGCTTTACTAGTTTTCGTACATAAGCAAACTTTTAAGTAGGGAAACTTGTATCGATCAAAATGAAATTTTTACTAAACTGTGTGCAATATGATTGCACACAAAATGGTTGATTGCGATTTTTCGAAAATTAGTTTAGTGATTTTATATCTTTCAACATGTCGAAACGTGCGAGCGAGAAGTTGTTTGATAGTTGCTAGTATTCTCTTATCTGTGATAGTTGTCAGCCTAAGCATTTTAAATGTTGTTTACCATACAAATTTAAGTAAACTTATTTACTTCATATAATAATGATAGTACCAACATGTGCGTGCAAAACATCGTCCTTCGTATATCGTGATCAATGTATTGATACAAGTATAATGTTCAATTAATTAATCAATGGATAATGGCTCTATAGAAGTCACGGTTGAACATAATATTGGGTCGTGTTATTCTACCTATGTTTTGTTTGTTTAAGTATGTTTTTTTATACAACCAGCAGATGGAACAAGCAGATAGCCCACCTGATGTTAAGTGGTAACCATCACCTGTAACAAAGCATTGCCTCGTAAGTCACGCACGATAGGACCGTACCCTATGATGCACTGCCCTGCGTCAATCGACTTGAGGCATACAGATGTTAAGCCTCATGTGCCTGTAATTACACCGGCAACCACACTCTTCAAACCGAAACACAGCAACGCTGGTTGGCGGCAGAAAAGGGCGTGGTAGTAGTGGTAGTACTTCCCCGGACGAGCCACACACAAAGAGCTCTACTACTCTCTTGAATGTGCTTTGGATATTAAAAATTATACCCAAGTATTAGTTATGTAATCTTTTTTTTCTTGTGACATTAGTTTTTTCGAAACAGTGTGTGGTGAAAGGATTTTCAGTGCGCTCTGTAATCCCATGATTATTAATACACATATTATAATTATCAAATAATACTTTAATTATATGTATAATCCAAGAGCGTCGCCAGCCCATGGCCCAAGGGGGGGCATGTTAATATTATGGAGGATGAGAATAATATGAATTGTAGGCACAGTCAAGAGTATGAAGCTTTACAGCTTGTAGCGCGAGTCTTTGCATCTATGGCGATTGTAATAATAATAAATAATAAATAAATAAATATTGGTGGACATTCCACACAGCACTATCTCGCCCCAAACTAAGCCAAAGCTTGTGATATGGGAACCAGATAGCTGATATAATACATATTTACTTTTTTTTTGTAAATACAAACTTATTATATTATACACCCAGACAGAGAACAAACATCAATGTTCATCACACAAATGTTTGTTCTCGGTGGGGATCGAACCCATGGCCTACGGCGCAGAAGGCAGAGCTACTACCAACGAGCTGTGAAGGCTGTCGAATAAGAATGGTTCCAAATTAGGCCTTAGGACTTTGGTTTCTTTGCAGTTGGCTACATTTTTTCAATCTCTAGGGGCAGCTGCCTCTCCCTGCCCCCGTGGCGACACCCTTGGTATAATCTATAATAGTACTGGTTATTAGTTAGTTTTTACTACACTTAAGGAAATTACAAAGATTTTTTATTATACATATCCCAAAATATATTACCCGAGTGGGATTTATACCCGTGACCCCTTGATACGAAAATACTATCCGAGTATCCCCTCGGATAATATTTTTTTGTGATATTATAAAAAATCTTTGAGAAAGTATACAAATACCTAGGTATACAAATTACTTTACTGCATTATATTTAAATAAAAATAAATAAAATAAAATAAAATCCATTTATTTCGGACAACATAAATCCATAGGTTGTTAGTTACACAATAAAATACAATAAATGGTTAGTAAGCTATTCAAGACACAAAATAAAATAAACGCCGGCCTCATTCCCAGAGTGATCTCACCAGAGAAGCGGGACTATTCCCGGGATCACTCTGCGTATCAGGCTTGCCCACAGCGGCGAAGAGTATCTATTCGCTATGGTTTTCAGGATGCTGTTTTGACTGTCACGTATTCTGCGGATCAGGAATGTAGTTTTTTTGCGAATGATGGCACCGAAGCCATCAGTTTAAAGCCATCAGTTTATTTAAATATTATTATAAAAAACTCAAGTTCACATTGCATTAGCACGTACCTACATAATTTCTTGTGGAAGATTTAATGGCTAAGCACCTGCACAAACAATACCTTACCTACCTATTTACTTTATTAACTACCTACCAGATAAAGAACATCACGATTTGTTTCAATAAAAAAACTTATGGAATAAAACCTAATTACCTACTTACCTAGCCAACTAGACTTTGGCATTATATGTAGTAATGTTTTTGACAGCCTTCACAGCTCCGTTGGTAGTAGCTCTGCCTTCTGCGCCGTAGGCCGTGGGTTCGATCCCCACACAGAAGAAACATTTGTGTGATGAACATAGATGTTTGTTTTCTGTCTGCGTGTTATATGTATAATATTAGAGGTATAAGTTTGTACAAAAAAATTATATACTAGTAGTTCGCCCCGAACTGAGATCTCGCGATGCGACCCGACGAACGCATCAAAACTTTGAGTTCGTAGTAGTCAGAGGCAAGTCCAAACATTATCTTTGGACTTTTTTCTGACTACCGCCTACTAACTTAGTATGGTTACCAAGTTTCAACTCTATTGGCCTATTTATTGAAGAGTTCCGTTGAACAGACCTTGGCTCCATCATCAGACCCGGTCGTCGTCACCATTTTATGAGAACTGAGTACCTCCTTAATTTATTTCAAGAAAAAAAATTAAGAAAAAGCAAAGGAACAGGCCGACCAGTAGAAAAACCTTGATGTCAACGAAACTCTTAGAGATGGGAGCTCTTGGATCGCTGGTTATCTTAATTTAACTTTTATTATTTTATCTCAAAAACCGAGCGTCCCAAAAAAAAAGTATAAATTGTTTTGGGGTGTCCAAACAAAGCCCTTTCATATGACATGTAACTTGATTTTTTTATGTTACTTTTTTTATTTTTGCCTTCTTAAAAAACCCCATATCTCAAAAACCCTTCATCCGATTTTACTCATATACTTACCAGTAAATTTCTCAAGTACAAGCTATCGACTTATCAAATTTCATGCAGATCGGATCAACGGTTCTAAAGTTATCGCCAGACAAACATACATACATACATACATACATACATACATAAAATGCCAAATCGCCCAAGTTGAAACTAAGATCTTCGTTCGCTTCGCTCACTCGATCAATAAGTAGTATATCAGCTATCTGGCTACCATATCACAAGCTTTGGCTTAGTTTGGGGCGAGATAGTGCTGTGGGGAATGTCCACCAATTTTATTATTTTTAATTCACACAATATCTTTATAAATTGTAGCCTATGTGTTATTCTGATGTATAAGATATTTTTTAAACTAGTTTTTACGTGAAAGAGTAACTAATAAACATCCATCCATCCATCCATCCATCCATCCATTCTTACAAACTTTCGCTTTTATAATATTATAGTAGGATTGAGTATTGAGTATCACAAAGATTTAATATAGTCCCAAAAAAAATAGGAAGGTCGTGGGTTCAAATCCCACTCGGATAATAACTTTTGGGACTATATTAAATCTTTGTAACTTAGATTTGTTTGGAGAAGTTTAAAATAAATATGGTTGAATGTAACTAAAAGTTAGTTTTCCTTGTTTCCAGGATGTCCAACCTCATATTTTGGGAGAAGAAAAACAAAGCGAACGGCGCGCCAAACGGCCGCAACTGGATTCACGCGCCAGACGCACTAGTCAAAGGACACGTCGCATATTTAGTAAAGGTAATACGCATTCATTTACAAAAAAAATTACATTCTTCTTCTTCTTGTCGTGTTACTAGTTTCTTTCGAAACAGTGTGGTGAAAGGATTTTAAGTGCCCCTCAAGAGGCTCCTATCGAGCACTTGACATATAGAACTTTTTATTGAACTTTACTGGCATTGTGGCAGTACTCGCATTTTTCGAGAGGGGCAGTCAGAGGCACATCAGAACATGTTGTATATGCCCATTTGAAGTAGTTACCGGTAGGTATTAACAACAAAAGACCTGTGTAAACGTACCTACGGCTAATAATAGCCTTTATCAGTGCACGTGTGCATCTGGAAATGGACGGTAGGGGGCGTCGCCGGCCGTCATGACACCGGAATGTCAATGTTTGGACTGTAATTTTTTTGCGATGGGTGGTCGAGGATAGTATTGTAATATTGTATGCCCGAAAGGGACTGTTGGAATAAAATTACCTCTGTAAGATCTATTTACACAGTTTTACAATAAATTATCCTTATTCTTATAGTATAACTAGCGACCCGCCCCGGCTTCGCACGGTTATTGTGGGGTATCCCTAAGAGATAGACATATAACATCGCGGACTTTTTTGTAGACCTTTTTAAGGTGTACAATACTGTAGTACATTATTTTGATCTATGTCGTAATGTTCAGCCAGCGTTTGTAATGTAAGCGCAAAAAAATATGTTATTTACGGCATCACATTAGAAACCTCTTAAATTATCAGTGTTTCTCGCCTATATTATGCATGTTTTATACATATAAACCTTCCTCTTGAATTACTTTATCTATAAAAAAAAACCGCATCAAAATCCTTTGCGTAGTTTTAAAGATTTAAGCATACATAGGGATATAGGGACAGAGAAAGCGACTTAGTTTTATACTGTGTTGATAGTGATAGTGATGACA
This sequence comes from Chloroclysta siterata, assembly GCA_932294275.1. NCBI lineage: Eukaryota > Metazoa > Arthropoda > Insecta > Lepidoptera > Geometridae > Chloroclysta > Chloroclysta siterata. The sequence continues at coordinate 18,261,785 of OW028596.1, read as the reverse complement.
GCCTTCACAGCTCAGGTGGTAGTAGCTCTGCCTTCTGCGCCGTAGGCCGTGGGTTCGATCCCCACCGAGAACGTAGTTTGTAATGAACATAGTTGTTTGTTCTCTGTCTGGCTGTTTCATAATATTAGAAGTATGTATTATATTATACAAAAAAAGTATACATATTATACCAGCTATCTGGTTCCCATATTACAAGCTTTGGCTTAGTTTGGGGCTACATAGTGCTGTGTGGAATGTCTACCAATATTTATTATTTACTAGCGACCCGCCCCGGCTTCGCACGGTTATTGTGGGTTATCCCTAAGAGATTATGCTTGTATTATGCATATAAACCTTCCTCTTGAATCACTCTTTCTATAAAAAAACCGCATCAAAATCCGTTGCGTAGTTTTAAAGATTTAAGCATACCTATGTAAATCTTATATAAGGACAGAGAAAGCGACTTTGTTTTATACTATGTAGTGATTTAATGCGACTCTAAAACTCCACCAGAGCAAATACTCACCATTTTCTGATCACAGTAAGGAAGTAATGGTATTTCTTTATGCTTATGCCAATTAAAATACATAAACATGGCCCCTTATCATAATGAATGGAAATACAATAAAGTTTATCAATACTACAATATTTATTTCAATGTGGGTAAACACAATATGGAAATGATTGAGCACGTCTAGATAACTTGGCAAAGTAAATAATTACTTAGTTTATTTTCTTTTATCATCAACTATTTTACCCACCGCTCTCTTGTCAAAGTCAAAGTCAAAAGGTATTTATTCAATAAAATCGCGAGGATCACTTTGAAACGCCGAGCTAGGTGACTCTAGATGCCAGTTCCACGCGACCAAGGCCTAGAAGAACAGGCAACAAACTTACGGCTTGGTTCCTAGTCCTTTACTTGTCTCATGTCGTCTCATTTTCTTTCATATATGAAGGTCGCGTGGAACTGGCACCTAGATTCACCTAGCCTTAGACGTTTGCAAGTGATACTTGTGATTCAATTGAATAAATATGACTTTGACTTTGAAACTTTGAGGATACGCATCAGGCTAAGCACGGCTCGCTCTTATGTCGTTGTAGTAAGCGTCATTTTTCTTTGACGTTGTGTAATTGTTGTTGCCTGATCTGGATCTGTGTAGAACTCTGTTTTTATTGGTGCTTTGGTAGTCTCGTCTCATGATCTCTCATTCTCTCTATGATCTATGAAGAATAAATAAAATAAATAAATATTGGTGGACATTCCACACGCCAAACTAAGCCAAAGCTTGTGATATGGGAACCAGATAGCTGATATACTACTTATATACTTTTCTTTTGTAAATACATACTCATAAATTATATAACACCCAGACAGAGAACAAATATCTATGTTCGTCACACAAATGTTTGTTCTCGGTGGGGATCGAACCCACAGCCTACGGCAGAAGGCAGAGCTACTACCAACTGAGCTGTGAAGTCATACGAAAAACAGTAGATTTTACTTTTACTTCTACGCTTGGTCGCGTGAAACAAGAGCCTAGAATCACGGACTTCAAAAAAGTCTTCAGAGGTGATCCCATATAAATTTTATCGAAATTGATTCAGAACTTTTTGAAAAAATCTTTAAACCAATAAAATACACAGATGAAGTTTGGTTTGTGGTTACCTTCAGCAAAAGTTTTGTTTAATATTTTTCAATAGATTTGGAGATGTTTTTTTTTAATTTTATTTACATTAACACTACGGAGCTCATCAGTAATCAAACCAAATGAACCTCTTCGAGGCGCACTTAAAATCCTTTCACCACACTGTTTCGAAAGACACTAGTGACACGATAAGAAGGAGAAGAAGGGTTAATTAAGTAGATTCAGTTTTGATACGCGATGTTTTTTGATGTTTTATTATAGGGCAGTGTGGTCGCCCAGCGACAAAACCCTTAAAATAAATAAAAAAAAAAAAAAAGAAGGAGAAGAAGCAATCAAACATCATCTGGGTAATGTCAGTGTACACGCATTAGATAATTTATTTCGCCAGCCATTTGTAGTTATGCACGCGAATTCACACGACCCTCCCTTGACCCTTTTTGTTTGTTCTACGTTTTACGTGTGCTACCTAATAGAGTCTAATTACCTATTGTGTAATGTGTATTGTTAAATGCATTCATCTTGAATTGATGGAAGGCCTTTAGCTAAGAAAACTAGTTGCAAATTTTTTGGGTAACCTTACCTTACCAAAGGTTCAAAGGTTGTCTGGATGATTTTTTTGGGTAACCTTACCTTACCAAAGGTCCAAAGGTCGTCTGGAAGAGATCGCTTTTTATCGATAAGACCTCCCATTTTACATTTTGTTTTTCTATAATTGTTATAATTTGTCCTATTTTGTTAGTTTGTAAGGTGTGCAATAAAGAATTTTCATTCATTCATTCATTCACATTCATTCATTCATTCATTCATTCACATTCATTCATTCATTCACATTCATTCATTCATTCATTCATTACCTTACCGGGTTATTCCCGCTCATCCCCAGCGATCAGGGAAGTTTTATACCCTCTCATTGGGACGAGCGGGTATACCTTACCTTACATTACCTTTTGGGTATCTTGTAGGTACCTGTCCTGTTGTGTATGTGTACTCAACTGAATTTGACTGACTATCTGGCTGATTATCTTGCGGTTGTAGTTCTCGTAGTACGAATGTTTGTATGATGAGAGAATATGCTGGTCCCATTGCTAGACCATTTGGTAGGACCTTGTAGGACCAGCATATTCTAACGAGTAGAAGGTTTTAGGAAAGGTAAAATACCAATTGTCAGTATACAAATTTATTAAAACGATTCTTCAATAAAAATTAATTAATAATTTAACAATAATTTCTTCCCCGGTCACAGATTTTACGGTTGCTTTAGAGAAGGTCGGAGTAAAGTACTCTCCTGAATTTAGATGCTCGGATGGATGGACGTCTCGTTCTGTGTGGTACGATGGCCTAGGTCGGATGGAGGTCCCAGGACCGTCCAAGGCAGGTGGCGACTCTGGCGACCTTGCGGATGAGGACGCCAAGCTTCTAACTGGATTCCGATCTTAAAATTCAGATTTCCGAATCCCGGACTTAAAACCTATCAAACAAAAAAGAATTTATTTATTTTTATTTATTTTATTTTATTCTTAGATTCACAGTTTTTCTTATTGTCTATTTTAATCTATTAAATGTACACTGTGCACTAACCAAATTGAATCTACATTTTAAAGCAAAGTAAGTAGGTAGGTAGGTAGATGATACTGAGAAAACCAAAATAATAAGGTGAAAGTAAACAAATAAAACAAAAAATCAAAGTTAAACTTAATCGCATAATAAAACAAGTGTAAGTGTGTAAATTATCAAATTCAGTTCATAATTAGCGGAGTAATTGCCTTAACAATACAAAAAACATACATTTGGATTGAGAACTTCCTTTTTTGATGTCGAATAAAAAGCTCTAATTTCAAGTCAGCATTCTACCGCATCATCTGACCCACTTCTCTAATTTTCAGTTCCTCGGCTGCACGCAAGTGGAGCAGCCCAAAGGCATCGAGGTAGTTAAAGATGCCATCAAGAAGCTTCAGTTTTCGCAGCAGCTGAAGAAGTCTGAAGCGAAGGATGGTGCCAAATGCAAGAAAGTCGAGATCACCATTTCAGTGGATGGCGTTGCGATTCAGGTATTCTTCAAGCCTACTTGCTGTTGGAACAAGCAGATGGCCCAATAGACAACATTAAGTGGTAACCATCACCTATAATAAAGCATTGCCTCGTAAGTCACGCTCGATAGGCACGTGCTCTGCGTTCATCAACTTGAGGCATACAGATGTTAAGCCTCATGTGCCTGTAATTACAACCACACTCTTCGAACCGAAACACAGCAACGCTGCTTGGCGGCAGAAAAAGGCATATACCAAAAACTAGAAAAACAAGCTTACGGCCAGACTGATGGAAATAAGTTACCTTAGCATCAAGGATCATACAAAAGAACGGTAGGAACCAAGCCGTAAGTTTGTTGGCTGTTCTTCTAGGCTTTGGTCGCGTGGAACTGGCACCTAGAGTCACCTAGCTTTAAGACGTTTCAAAGTGATCCTTGTGATTTTATTGAATAAATACCTTTTGACTTTGATTTTGACTTTAGTAACTATGGTATAATCAAAATTATCTGTGCTGCCAAATCATTATGTCATTTTGGACAAAAAGCACAGATTGCCATAGTTTGAAACTAGACGACTCATATAACCACAGTTTACTTATATTATCTTTTCTCGTCACGTTTCAATTGTTCTCTTGTTAAAGGGAGGTAAGTAGCCTTACCTTTTTACCTACTTTTAGAAACCAATCATTTTTCTTGCATGTTCTTTTAAGCTTGGTTAGGCTGGCACCAATGTGCGATTTAAATCTCTTTAGGTCAATAGTTTTCTAATATGCAAATCTATGGGTAATAATTCACAAAAATATGTTGTTGAGAGATCTCTCTTATATCTTATGAGGTTATACAATTAACTATATTTTTTAAGGATTATGAAATATTGAATTAGCCCCACCTTTGTCCTAGATTCGGCCCTGCGTAATCCTTCTTCATTGTCTATTGTATAACTTATTAGTTATTCTTCACGCGTGGCGTTTTCTATTTAATGATTTCACTTTTTTCTCTAACGAAAGTACCTATATACTTTTGAATAGTCTCACAAAGTGATCCCAGAAATTTGTTACACATTCGGGTAAGAAAGAAAGGAAAGGAAGTGAACGTTCCAGAAACGCACAGACAATAGAGAGCGAACCGGTGACGCGTCACTGGCAGTCACCGCGGTGACCTTGCGCATGCGCGTGACGGGAAAGCGCATTTACCTGCGGCTATGTGCTAAGCTGTGGCTTTGCTTGCCGGATGCTAGGGCCCCCATAGTACAAGTGCTACCTACAAGTATTGCTTACTCATCGTTTGTCTTTGGCTTTGTAAGCAGTCACACAGAAAGGGCTACTATAAAAAAAAAGTTGTCTTTGCTTACAAAGCCAACTTTTTTTTTTATAGTAGCCCTTTCTGTGTGACTCTTCCAGGGAAGAACTCCCATCATGCATATTTCCGCCAAAGGACGTAGCTGTCTTTCGGTGTGGCTGAAATTACAGACACATGAGGCTTAATATCTGTATTCTGTATGCCTCGAATTGGTGGACGCAGGGCAGTGCATCATAGGGCACGTTCCTATCGTGCGTGACATGCGAGGCAATGCTTTGCTATATGTGATAGTTATCACTTAGCATCAGGTGGCCCATCGGCTTGTTTCATCAGAAAGTCTTATAAAAAAAATGTTTATCAACATTTATTATATTCGAAAAAAGGGTATAATTTATTACCTATACGAGAAAAAATTGTAAAGTTTATTTTTTCTTTTTCAGGAACCGAGATCGAACAACATAATGTACCAGTTCCCGCTCCACCGGATATCCTATTGCGCAGACGATAAGGGCGCGAAAAAGTACTTCTCCTTCATCGCAAAAGGTGGCAGCACTGTCAATAATGGCGTCAACGGTCATGATGGCACCGTTTTGGAAAAGCACGAGTGTTTTGTGTTTATTTCTACGAAATTAGCTTCGGAGATCACTTTGACGATTGGGCAAGCTTTCGATTTAGCTTACAGGTTAGTATTTAAAAAAAACTATTAAAATACCTATTTTGGTACTCTACACAGATAACATTTTAAGGCCACTTTTAGACTATGCACAGTAATTGTTAGTTTAAAGAACAATAAATAAACTAGGCTTTAAGATGAAAAATCTCTGATCGCAGAAGTTACAAATTAGCTAAGAAACCCTGACACTAGGATTATAACCTAGGTAGTTACAAATTAAAATAAATGAACCATAAACTTACCTATTATTTTTCCAACGATATCCGGAATCCAGGATAAGTAAGATTTGCAAGCATCATGAAAATCAATAGGACATCGTCGCAGCTTTAAAAACGTGTTCTGCAAAATCAAAGTCATTTAAACAAATGCATCCCATAAAATTAATTTATACTATGCAAAGTAAGCCAATTTAACTTTGCGCGTAGCGAAATATTCTAACTACTACGCTCTATGGACAATCCTGTTTCCTGCGACATTTTGAAATGCTTAGATAACATTGTCGGGCTGCTTAGAATGTCTGCTTATAAAGTACAGTAATGAAGCTCATCTTTGTCTGAGAGTGTTAATATACCAAATAAGAACGAACAATGTCACCATGTTCGATACACACACAGTTAAGTCCATCTAATGTTGCTTGGTAGAGTCTACTGTGTGATAAGACCGCTCACATAAAATAGTATTTTCCGAACTGTTAGAAAATATAATTTTTAAATTTTATGAATACAATATACGGTATTGATGATGTCTTTGAATACAAGTTATTAGTTTCTAGATTATATTGTATTACATAAGTAGGTATCTGTAAAGTTATACCAAGGTGTAAATGATAAAATAATGACTGAATCAATAAAACTCCGTTTTATTGATTCAGTCAAGCAAACAAAGCTGCGGGCTGTAGCTAGTTTTTAATTTTATTTATAATACATAGGTCCTCGTCCTTGCTTGCTAATTGTTATTCCGAGCCATCATCGGAAGAACCGGTTATAAAGCTGGCGGCAAAATATTATTGTTTACCTACGTTTTTAGCTTTTATGGCGAGTTCAAAAAACTGTTGAGGAAAATTACAATGGATTAATATTATATTCAGGTCATGTCTAAGATGGGTATTTTGCACAGCTGTTAAGCCGGCTGAGTGGTGTCATTTGCATTTAAATTAACGAAGACTATTGACTGTAAACGTCACAAAAGGCTGAAGTATCCGAGTCGATTGCTGGACATTTGCCCCCCCTATATTTGGAGGGGCTTCTTATAAACTTGAAGCTTATAGGATTGAAGGCCGCAGTGTTTGTGTTAAGTATTTTGTTTTAATATAAAATCTATTTCTATTTTCAGGCGGTTCTTGAACGATAACGGCAAATACATTGAACTACAAAAACTAGCGCTACAAAACAAGAAGTTAGAACTACAGATGAGCACGTACAAAAACCGTTTACTGGTACGTAGATATTCGAACTTTTCTTGGATACTTCTTTTTTCTTTCAATTTTTGGGTTAAGGTATAAAATGATAATTCAGTCGACGGTATAGCACGTTTACCTAGAAATACCTATTCACTCTTCTCTTGAAAACATCCAAATTATAGGCATTCGGAAAAACGGATGCCGGTAAGGAATTCCACTCGTTGGCTGTACGCATTATGAAAGTAGAAGTAAAGCGCTTGAGGGCTGTAGATATGTCAACCACGAATGGATGAATGAATGAGGTAACCAAGTTGTGTAGTTCCGTCGCACTCTCCACTCATCTATAAAATAAACTCACAACTGTCACAATAACATAAACCTGAAACAATTCCAAGAGTCCGTGTTTCTGGTATCTTCTATACCTATGAGTACGTAGAAGTATCCTAGATTGGTACACCCACGGGGAACGGCCAGACCAGAAAAAAAGCGTTTTAAATGTAGATAAATTATTATTTTTTTATACAACATTTCAGGAGCTTTCAAAAATCACATACAAAGATGACCTGTCAGCTTACCTCACGCGTCACAACCTATCGGACATCGCAGAGTTCAAGCCGCCGGCAGAGCTCGCGAAGCAGCTCGCTACGCTCACTATGGCCAACGGTGACTCCAACCACGGTCAGAACGAACATGGTAAGAATCTTTCAGTACCTAACTTAATACCTGAGGTAGATATTAAATTACTAACTGTAATAACTACTTGTGATTTGTGATCGTGGCCTCAAACGTAACTGTCGTGCAAAGTTTTATGCACTGCTCGATACCTTTTTCCTACTATCATAACAGTATAAAATAGGATCTTTATTCAAAAAGGTCGGTATATTATATTAAGCAATCCTAATAGTTTTTGCGCATAGTAAAGAAATACTCTTTTTTACAAAATACTAAATAAAATATCGAAATACTAATCACCAATTAGAGATATGTTCGCATACACAATAATAAAGAATACTTAATTAAATTTATCTAATAATTTACCTACTGTTCAATATAAATAATTTTAATGGAACATTCACTGGGCGCTGTCTGGAACTAGCATTATTTTCATCCACATTGAGAATGTAGTGTTGGGAGTACAACTTTTTCACCGGTTTTTACCGAAAATTCAAATCTATGTGTATTTTACAGGCGGAGACGCAATGTCGAACAATTCTACGGACACCTTCAATTCGAGCAACGATAACAACTTGTTGCTGGCGACACCGCCACCCACGCACAATGGAAAAATCAACTTTAATTCTGGGTATGTAGAGCTTATTTTTAATTAGCAAATTCTATATTTTTAAGGACGAATCATGACTTACCTATGCACTTTCCGAACCACTGCAGATGTAAAGATGAATTTTGGACTGATAATAATATTTTTTTACACAAAAAACAAAATATTTTATTCAATAATTACAAGTGGGTTATAGTCGCGTTAAACACTCGCTGCAAACTCGGTCATAAATTATTGGAACGAGACAGCAATTTGGTCTCTCTTTCGTACTTAGTAGAACGCCACGATCCTTTTGTTTAAGCGCAGAGATGTGCATTATTGGAGTCGATAAGAACTATCGATACATGAGCTCTCCGAGCGCGCAACCACCGGGCGCTCTCACCGAGTTATTCTTTTTATCGATAACGTGAATGCGCCCGCGCCGAGTACTCTCAACACTTGTGTTATAAGATGATTTATGACTGAGTTTGCAGGGAGTGTTTAACGCGACTATAGTATTTACATAAAATGGATTGAGATTTTTTTAGTTGTAGAAGCTGAATTAAGAACTCTTCTTTTTATTTCTAACAGTACTGATTTATTTAGTTTCTTTTATATCTATGATAATATATTTGTTACAGAAGGAATGATTTGCCACCCAACAAGAACCCAGTAGTAGGCACCAGACTCGAACACGCCCTATTATTTCCTTCAGATGATGACAGTGGTATGTAAAACCTATTTTATTCTACTGATCATTCTTGTCACCCGATGTATCGGTTTATATGTTCTCTCAAAGAATCTTGACTTCGTGTTACTAAGAGATCTGAGGGGATATCTACCGTGCCTGGGTATCAAAGCCGTGAAGCGAGAGCACTGGTAGTCTAGTGGTAGCCGCCCCGCCTTCTTGGGTTCAAATCCGGTCATGCACCAATGAATTTTCTGTTCAAAATTTTATGTGCACAGTGCCATTACTCTCAAACGGTGGAAGAAAACATCGTGGAACCGGAATGTCGTGGAACCTTAAAAAGCTCTAAAACATGTCAAGTACTCGAAAGGAGCCTCTTTGAGGCGCACTTAAAATCCTTTCACCGCACTGTTTCAAAAGATGTGACACGACAAGAAGAAGTGAAGATTATTGTGATATTGATTATTTTCGTCGTTTGTTTAGATTTCGACCCCCGCGCCTTTGAGTCTGAGCCCGCATCTCGCTACTCAGCGCCTGCTGAAAATACTGTTTCCCCTTCAGCGCCGATTTGTAAGTACTTTTTGCTATTAAGGCCAAGACGACAGCTAATGTGACTCTCGCTCGCACGTTTCGACATGTTGAAAGATATAAAATCACTAAACTCATTTTCGAAAAATCGCATTCAACCATTTTAAAGTAGTAAAAATTTAATTTTGATCAATACAAGTTTTCCTACTTAAAAGTTTGCCTATGTACGAAAACTAGTAAAGCAGTCAAGAGTCACATTAGCTCTTGTATTCGCCTTAACGAGGACCTACTTACTATTTAGCTTACGAAGTTTCTTTCTATTTGATGAGCTCTTTTCTCCAAACATAACATTGTTCAGTTAATTTGAACTACTCGCTTCATTTGCTGTTGTAGTATTTTTTCAATTCAATTATTTAATTGAATTTCAGACATATAAAAATTTACTAGAGTCAATAGTGCAGGAGGTAAATAGTACGTTTTTCTTTATTGCACACAAATTTACATACCTACATTATATAAAGTAGTGGTATATAGCCTAAGTTAAGTTTGTCTAACCACTAGGTTCTCAATTACATATGCAAATGAGCGCACACTCAAACACCGTTTCCAAGGTAACTTCGTAGTTATAGGTTTATGAATAGGATTTGAAATTGAAATTAGATTTTTTTTATACAACCAGCTGCTGGAACAACTAGATGGCCCACCTGATGTTAAGTGGTAACCATCACCTGTAACAAAGCATTGCCTCGTAAGTCACGCACGATAGGAACGTGCCCTACGATGCACTGCCCTGCGTCCATCAGCTTGAGGCATACAGATGTTAAGCCTCATGTGCCTGTAATTACACCGGCAACCACACTCTTCAAACCGAAACACAGCGTTGCTGCTTGGCGGCAGAAAAAGGCGTGGTGGTAGTACTTCCCAGGACGAGCCACACACAAAGAGCTCTACTACTCTAGCTGACTTCACCATGCTCTGTTAGATTAACAAAGGATTAAAGGGCCGTTAAATATGTCAAAATGTATGCCCTTGACATCTATGGTTAGATTTAACGGCCTGTTAATCTTTGATTAGTAACTAACAGAGCATGGTGAGGTCAGGTGTTTTGTTATAGACTTATCTTATTAAATAAGCGTTTATTCCCTTCCAGTGGCCCCACCACCGAAAACGTCTAAACGCCAATCCACCCCAGTGCAAGCAGTGCAGCCGATCCAAATGGTACAACCTTCTCCACCTGTTAACGGAAACGACCTATTCGGCTCAACGCCGTTCTCTGTGCCGCAAACCCAGCTCTCTTCACCCGTCAGCCGACCCAACTATGACATAACACAGAGCGACTATAACCTCCCGATATCTGTGTTCAACTCTAGCACGAATTCGTTCACGAACGGACTGAGTGGGTACGATCCTTTTGACACCCAAAAGGGCGGGAATATATTTGGGAACGGCTACGGAAATACTTTCAATGGTTTTGGGAATCTGAGCGAGAAACAGACTGTTGAGTTGGATAAGAATTTCAATGGGTTCTTGGATAAGACTATTACGGAGATGAAGGTTGGTAACAGTTAGAAGACGGTCGGTGCTTCCATTAACCCGTTATTTAAAGCATATTGTAGAAATTCGTAAGAGGTGCTTTCACTATAACTGAAGCTGTTGATTTAAACTTGGTCATGTAAACAACTTGGTCATGTAAACTAACTTTTTTATATTGGTTCTTGGTTATATTTCAGAACTACCCATTAATCTTATAAAAATGGTCGAGCATGCAGGCTAACTTTTTTTTAAACTTGGTTATATTTCAAATACCTACATAATTAATTTTATTTATATTTTAACAGCTAAATGATTGGTGAGTGAATTAATTTAAGATTTCCGATGTATTTCTAGTAAATCATGAAAATAACTCTATTTATTTTTGTCCCCAGGATGGCTTTAGCAGGGGCATCACCTTTGGGAACGATGATTTTTCAATAGACAACCTCGATCCCCTGAAGAAGAATTAAAAACTTTACAATTGTAAAATAATAATTAGATAATTATTTCTAGATAATGTTACAAAACAGTTTTCGTTCATACAACTTATACATTATACAAAATATAAATAAATTAAAAGTTGTTGTGTGAACCAAAACATTATTGGTACAGATTATAAAGATGTGTGTTGCCATGTTATTGGTTATTCTAATCGATTTTATTCAGTGATAATAATAGATAAATTAGGTAGAATCTTTTAGGTAAAATCTTCTAAACTTTATTGTAGAATCTCAAAATTCGTAACCAGTAATGTGACAACATTTTGCTATATTTTATTTAATAAACTAAGATTTTGGTGATAACTCGTATTAGGTATAATATAATGTACGCTCAATGTCATTCCTTAGTGCCTTAAAAATGAAATACAATTTTATTACAATAAAATTAATATGATAATTATTAAAAAATAGTTATCATGAAAAACAATTTTAATTATTCACCTAAAAATATTATAAAAAATAAATATGAAAGGTGAATTTTTGACTAATAAAGTTTTTATGAAAAGAGGGACCAAAATTTACTGAAACAATTGAATTTATTTGAAGATACCTCAAATTATTCTGTGATAATTCTTTCTCATGTTGGGGGACTTCAAATTGGTATAATACACGTCCAAATTACGACTAACATATAATTTAATAATTTGGTATTTAATAAAATGTAAATAAAAATGTATAACTAACTTAATTTTAATTCAATTTATTATAATTACGAATGGCATTGCAGCTTTTAATGGTCAACACATTCCATGCTATTTTATTGATTGATAACTATATTTTTATCCTTGATATAAGTATGGTAAACATTTATTATAAGTTTTGTATAATAGTTATCGTAATTAAACTGTTGTATCGCAATGTCTCATAGTGGAATATTGTTTTAGTATTGTGTACACTAATGTTACTGTGTAAGGCCAAATGATATACATAATTGTGTATTTTTGAAAATAAAATGTATGTTTATAATAGAAGTTTCCTTACATTTTACAACTCCTTGCCACAACTTGCCTGCCTTTCACAACCACAAACCAAAAAATACATTATCTACATTGCCATTCAATTCATTTGAACGAAGTTAGTTTTAAAATAAATAGGCCCGTGTCCAGGAGTGAACTTTTTCGTGATGATGATGATAATGGCAGCTGAAGTACGGTTTAAGCGAATAAAAACTTTTCAATCTGTGCACAAGGGTAATAACCACATAGGTACACGTTTAATACTGAAGTTAAAAAGTTTAAATGAAGTGGGCTTGCTAAGAACCTACACTACTAGTATTCTTCTATCTGTGCTTATACCATCCTTTCTATCATGCTAGCTTAGTAAGCCTAAAGTACAGGCAAGAATATTAAGGTAAATACATACAAAGCTCACTAAGCTGTGACTTTCCTCACGGTATTTTCCATGTCACTTTGTGTAGCGATATTTCTTGTTCAACTAAGCTACTCCCAGTATAGGCCCATGTACTGTTTTCGGCAGCAGGTCGCAACGCAAATGATTGGCGTATTAAATGACGGCCTATCAGCATTAAGCGTGCGAGGACAGAAATGATGATGATGATGATGATGAGAATGATGATGACAAAAATTTTCGGAATTTGTCCCCTCACTAACCCAACTGACAAATTCATCTGTTTTCGTGACTCAAAAACACAAGAGTTGTCAATGTCAAAGTCATCTGTGGATACAACTAAACAATTTCTTGTAAATTGTGTGGAATCTTCACAGAGTTTCGTTAATTTAGCAAAGAAAACGCAATTTCTGCTGAAACAATGATGTAAATTGGGTTCAGTATAACCTTAGTATAAACCGAGTGCAGTATTAGGAGGAAAAGCTCAGTATTACCCAAAATGGTGGATCTTAGCGGCGGGCCCGATGGTCCATTGGAGCTGGCTTTCTCTAACGATGTTTTTATTCTACCCGGCATCGTGGTTGTCGGATTATCAGGTAAGAAACGTTCTTCTACCATTCAACTACAAAATCTAACTACTCATGAACACTAAAAATGAGGTTTTGTATCAGTTTGTATCTAAATAATTCGACATGTTTTCAACCTGTTGCAGTCCTGTTTTTTTGTAAATAGGTCTCTATTTGGTAAAATAACTTACAGTTTTTGTATTTCACCTTCATTAAACAATGTAATTATTATAGATTTTTTTCCACATCTAACTACTAAACATGTTATTTTGCTAAAAATATTATGTAGCTACATTTATGTGAGTAAATTTTGCTTAACGTAAGTATTAGTGTGGGATGTGGATCCCTTGAGGGTGGAAACCTCTTCCTGGTAGCACCATGTGACCCTGTTATTCTCTGCCAGCCAGCAACTTCTATAATTCATGGGCCCACTGATTTCTTGGTTGACCAGTTGTTTTTTCCTTGAAGGCCCTTCCATTTAGTTATTGGCTGTGTGCATCTGATATTTTCGTATCTAGATGTGACCAGCCCATTTCCACTTAAGTTATAGTGCAATTGAGTGCACCTGTAAAAATTTTCTGCATATTCAAACCTGTTAGCAATTAGTCACATCCAAACATATTGCCTGTATACTATTGTAAGTAACCTGTCATTTGGAAGTTAATTAGTACCTGGGTATATCTATAAAGGCAGAGATGATATTAAAGTCTTTTAGCCGATTTCTAAAAGCCCGATCAAAACTAATCGGATGTCAAGTCACTTGCTATCTCTATCTAAACTCGCCATTTCAGCTATTAATCTCTCGATGTAATAGCTGAAATGGCGAGTGACTTGACATTTGATTAGTTTTGATCAAGCTTTCAGAAACCGGCCGTTAGTCTCTTAAAATGTGGAGTAGGTAGAATGGCACCTAGATTCACATAGCTTATAGATGTTGTAATATGTATATTTTTATTGTGTTAGATTATGATCTCTTTATTTGATTCATTATATAGTTTTAAGTTGACATTCACATATGATTGTGAAAATTGTTTGCGAATAAATTAATTAATTAAATTAACTCGATGGTGTAAATTATCTCTTGCAAATAAAATGAAGCAGCATCTATGCCATTAAAATCAAAGTCAAAAGGTATTTATTCAATAAAATCACAAGGATCACTTTGAAACATCTTAAAGCTAGGTGACTCTAGGTGCCAGTTCCACGCAACTGAAGCCTAGAAGAACAAGCAACAAACTTACAGCTTGGTTCCTACCGTTTTTTTTGTATGATCCTTGTTACAATGTATTATATATAGATTATAATACAATATTGAAGCTCCGGTGTGGTGCCAATCGAATTTAGTGAGGTATAGGCATAACCGAAATAGGTAAAGATAATCAAATTCATAAGACAGCACATGCAATAATACCTAATGCATATATATACAATCTATTAAAGTAGAGAAAAAAAATAAGCCAGATTGTCTATCATTTGTTATAAGAAAACTGTGTATTACAATAATAAGGGCCGGTTTCACCATGCTCTGTTAGTTACTAACCAAGGATTAAAAGACCGTTAAATCTAACATTAGCTGTCAAATGCGTACATTTTGACATATTTAACGGCCCTTTAATCCTTTGTTAATCTAACAGAGCATGGTGAAACCGGCCCTAATTCTTATAATCATAATTCTTTGGTGCCACTATTATTCAATGTGCACATAGATGTATACATTTTAATCAACTTAGCTTTTACTAAATTCTTTCAATATTATTATACAATTATTTCCACTATTTTTTATGGTGCATAATGCAACTTCATATGACTTTTCTTGTACCAAGTTTCCACAACAGGTTTTTCAAATATGTCTATGGGCGTAGTCAGAGGTATGTCCAAAGAGGCACATACCCACATTTAGCAAAAGTTGGTATTCTATATGTGACTTGCAATCCTATCTCCGCTGCTAGAATACTAAATGGTTTTCTCAAGACTTAACTTAGTAGCTATACCTAGTAATGAGAGCAAGGGTGGTTAGTGATAGCGGCCCCGCTTTCCGATCCTAACGGCGTGGGTTCAAAACCGGTCGTGCACCAGTAAGTTTTTCTTTTCCAAAATTTTTGTGCACAGTGCCAGTGCCGGCATGTCGTAGGACCTAAAAAGTTCAAAAACATGTATCAATTGTTCGAAAGGAGCCTCTTTGAGGCGCACTTAAAATCCTTTCACCACACTGTTTCGAAAGAGCACAGCAAGCAGCAGCAGCAACCTAATAATACATAATACTTATGAAATAACTTACAGGCAAACAGACATAATCATTAACAAATGTACCTATAAGACCCAGAAATACACTTTGCGTTATCAATATCTTTGGTGTGTGGCACAAGTTTTAAGGATTAGCGTTTTCGCGATGGCCGATAGTCTCTTAAAAGCTTAAGGACTGATGAGAATTTTTAGTGTCATCAGTCCGATGATGCTGCTACAGATCATCGGACTTCTGAGCCTTTTAGTCAAATATTTATACATTTCGACTTTCCATGAAAATGGAACGTATTTTTTTTGTTTGTTTGTTTTGTTCATTTATTTTTTTGGGTAAGTCGAAATGGGTAAATATCGGACTTAAAGGCTCAGTAGTCCGATGATCTGTATTGATCAGCATCATCGGACTGATGAGATGAGATTAAAAAGTCTAAAAACTGTGATAAGGTTTTCCAAATTAACTTTTTTATAAATCCTACGTAATATAAAAATTGCGAAAGTTACGCTCTAATCACTGAACTAATCAGGATGAAATTAGAACAAATATAGCTCATAATCTGGATTAGCATATAAGCTACTTTTTATCCCAAAAAAACCGGAAACGGTCTATTTCTGCCGCCAGGCAGCGTTGCTGTGTTTCGGTTTGGAGTGTTTAGTTGCCGGTGTAATTACAGGCACATGGGGCTTTACATGCCTAAAGTTGAAGGACGAAGGACAGTTCATCTTAGGGCACGTTTCTAACAAGCGTGACGTGCAAGGCAATGCTTTGTTATTGTTAATGGTTACCACTTAACATCATTGGCCATCATTAAGGTCGCGAGAACATTATGACCATGGCATATTGTATATTTTGACGATGAAGCGTATTAACCTAAGTACAAATTAGTCTTCTACTCGTTCAAGTTCCGGGGCGCCATATATACTTGTTCCATAAGCAGTTTAAATAAATAAGACTTCATAAGCTTTCAACTTCCACCACACCATATCCCGATACGTGGCTCCACGCTTTACCAATTACGATAACTCATTCAGCGTTCGATCTTACTGAAAAGTGTTGATCATCAAAAATGGAAGGTCCCGACTTGGAAAGCCTGCAGAAGCTAGAAGAGCTGCTCGCTAGTTCTGGTAACAAAGAGAACCCGTCGAGGAAGGATATCCTGGAGCTGATAGACTCGGCGGATTTTTCTGAGGAAGTGCGGGAGAACCTCAGGGCGATGGTGCGAGGGGATGTGCCTCAAGTTTTCGGAAGTTATGGCAGCGGCGCGTTGCTAGCTGTGTTTTTTGTGATCATCATTTGTGCTATTGTTTGTAAGTACTGAACTCGAAACACCATCAAAAATGAACAACAATAAGGGATACAGATGTTATGCCTCATGTGCCTGTAATTACACCGGCAACCACACTCTTCAAACCGAAACACAGCAACGCTGCTTGGCGGCAGAAAAAGGCGTGGAAGTAGTACTTCCCCGGACGAACCCTTCACAAAGAGCTCTACTACTCTTACCTGATGTTAACTGGTAACCATCGCCTATAACAAAGCATTGCTTGGCTAGTCACGCACGATTGGAACGTGTCCTTAGTAGGTCAGTCTTACGATGCACTGCCCTGCGTCCATCAACTTGAGGCGTAAAAGAGCCTAATTTTACCCACTCCCTTCAAACCGAAACACAGCAACGCTGCTTGGCGGCAGAAATAGGCATGGTGGTAGTTTTTCCCCGGACGAGCCCAAACGCAAAATTCTTCTATGTTCGATTACTTTTTTCGATTTTCTATTTAGCTTTTACAAAGCAGGCATACGATTAAAAAAAAACTTTAGGTACCTAAGTAGGTATTTAAAAATCGTCGCTAGTGTCAGTGTAAGGGCCGGTTTCACCATGCTCTGTTAGTTACTAATCAAGGATTAAAATACCGTTAAATCTAACCTTAGCTGTCAAACGCGTACATCTTGACATATTTAACGGCTCTTTAATCCTTTGTTAATCTAACAGAGCATGGTGAAACCGGGCCTAAAGGTTAAAAACTCAACCTTTGATAAAATCAATGCAACTATGTGTGAATTACAATTATTTATCCAATATTATTTACTTGCACCTCAACGGGGTCACGTATCAACAGTTTATCAACGAAGCGAATTTAAAATAGATAAAATAAATAAACAGATTAGGAGTTGAAAAGAAATCTTAAGTAGGAGGGTAAAACCCAGAAATAGCTTCACTACTTTTATCCCTAGGCACGGTAGATATCCCCTCAGATCTCTTAGTACCAAGTAGCAACGCAATATTCTTTGAAAAGGTCTTAGTGGAGTAGTCAGAGGTATGTCCAAATATTAAATTTGATTCATACTTTCACAGCCTTCACAGCTCGGTTGGTAGTAGCTCTGCCTTCTGCACCGTAGGCCGTGGGTTCGATCCCCACCGAGAACAAACATTTGTGTGATGAACATAGATGTTTGTTCTCTGTCTGGGTGTTATATAATATTATAAGTATAAGTATGTAATTACAAAAAAAAAAGATATTTAAGTAGTATATCAGCTATCTGGTTCCCATATCACAAGCTTTGGCTTAGTTTGGGGCGAGATAGTGCTGTGTGGAATGTCCACTAATATTTATTTAATTATTTATACCGATTCGATACAGATTCAAACTCGTTTGATGTCTATCTGAATCGATTTCAATCGATGATCATCGTTCCGTAAAGTTGATTAATAGAGAAACGTAGATACATTCCATTTCTATTCTTATAATTTCGCTCGCGTTTAGAGGTGATAGCTAAAATAAATATTTAAGCGTTTTTCCCTTTTTGGGTACTAATTAAATCGATATATATTAGAATAGGTAATATTTATTCAGAACAGTTACATACCTAGTGCACAAGTTACAAAATAACGATGAAACTGCGAAAATAATATACCCCGTTTACACTCAGCTTATGTCCGTGGAAATGTGCAGAGACATGAGCAGGGACTTGGGCAATACGAGAATGTAAACAGGCCACTTCCATGTCCACTCGCGTTGCCCGTGTTGCGTGTTCAACACATTGCCGGCGACGCTGACGCAGACTTAAGGACGGCAACATTTCCGTCCACGCGAATGGTAACGCGAATGTCTAAATGTAAACGCAGTAATAAACTGTGATTCCATATCCCAATCGTTTCAGTGATTATGGCGTACGAGCCATTTTTTATACCAGGTACTTGCTGATGGAACAAGCAGATGGCCCACCTGATGTTAATTGGTTACCATCACCTATAACAAAGCATTGCCTCGTAAGCAACCATCACTATCACTACATAGTATATAACAAAGTCGCTTTCTCTGTCCCTATATCCCTATGTATGCTTAAATCTTTAAAACTACGCAACGGATTTTGATGCGGTTTTTTTTATAGAAAGAGTGATTCAAGAGGAAGGTTTAATACAAGCATAATCTCTTAGGGATAACCCACAATAACCGTGCGAAGCCGGGGCGGGTCGCTAGTTCTCTATAAACTGAAACACAGAAACGTTGCTTGACGGCAGAAAAAGACATTGCATTTCTCATTACCTATATCTTTATATTTTCAGTAACTATCCTCAAAGCATTTAGGTAGATATGTTACTACATTATACAACGTGTTTATTAAGAATTGTAGGGATCCGAAAGCAGGATATTCTACCGGTCATAACGAACAACTTTTGTTCTACGACTTTTAAAATATCAAAGTTTTTCATTCATGAAATGCCTCTTAAACTTTTATCTAAAATGAATCTAAACGCATCATGAGGCAGCCCTATTTACAGCTGTTCTTTGACCTCTAGTTGTTAACCTTAGATAAAATAGGTAACAGAACTGCCACCAATTACCTAGTAATGTGCCTACCTAATAATGATGTTGCTGTTTTTAAAGATCTTGGTATGTAAAAGAAATATTTTCGCGACTGTAATCCCTAGTCACGGTAAACATTCTCTGAGATCTTTGGTACTAATACCTATTCAGAAACTAGGTACCTACGTGGCTACGTACTCAATATTTAATAGAATATTTATTTTTGTTTAATTACTAGATGTCGTAAACCAATGTTTATGATATTCATAGTTCTTTAAATTGTAACATGTTACTTTACCACCATGGTTCATTGACACGACAAAATTATTCAACTGCAATTTTGGGAAGTGTCTAGTCTGTCCTATTTAATCTTTGACTAACCTGTCTGTCATTGGTTGCATTTAAAAACGCATATCCAATCAGGACGGCCGACGGCCGCCGATCAGTGTTACCATTTGTGGCAGATTTCTGCCATTTGGCAGATTTTAAATATTTCAAGAAAAATCTTATTAGTTTGAATTTTTAATGAAATAATATTTATAATTTATTTATTTTTTACCGAACTGGAAACTTCTTATTCTTTTTACCTTTATTGATTTGGTTTCTAAACAACTTCTATCTCGTTTTAGATAACTGCTACCGTTACAAACGATCAAAAGATAGTAACTGAATGTAATGTAGGTATTTAATTTATTCCGTAGCCACGAAGGAGATGGTATGAAGTCATATTTTTGGTATTTTTATCGTCAAGCTTGGTAGATTTTGACAGATTTTTTGGCAGGTGTGTGGTAGAACCGCCACTTTTGAGATGGTCACCCTGTTTGTGTTTACATGCGTTGTTGTACATTGTTTTGTTGAGAAAATGTCATCAAACGTGATAAAATGGTGATTGTTATGTAAAAAGCCGTCGTCAGTCAGTGTGTGTATGAGCAGTGCCTACGAGGTAATGGTTTAGTGTGAAGTTTGAAGCCTGTGTCGTGCGAAATCTCGCAAACTTACCAAAATCCAGTTTTATCCAGTGTTATTATAGCCAGTAAATAATGACAAAATCCATAGGAACCAGTAAAAATATCGTGTCAGGGGATTGGCGGCGTACCTACCTACCTACCGAAAGGTAAGTATTTCAAATTATCTCGTAGGTTATCGTTGTTTTTCTCTTTCCTAGATAGAAGCGCGCGTGCGTGTGACCTTGACACGTACACAGACAGGGCTGTTGCAAATTTCTGAGAAAATATTAATTTTACTTTTCTATGGGAATTTCGAAAACGATGTATTCAACCGTTGCACACGTCAAAGTATTCCAGTGCTTGGTCTAAATACACGCTCTTTGTTTCCCTACATAACTTCATCAACACGTTGTATATTATAATGAATATGTTATACCGATAATACCCGATCAGCTCCATTACTATGGTTTTCTTATAAGTTTATTCTCGATTGCGAGTTTTGTTTGTTAAATTTCTACACACTAGCCCTGTCTCTGTTTGTCATTAGCAGGGGTCGGAATAGGTAGAGTTTTTAAGTACCAAATGACGTAGAATTCCTACGCAATCTTAACATTGCCTTTTAAACCCTAAATCGGGGATTAATAAAAATTGTTTTCTAAAACTTATGGGTTTTTTTATATAGGTACAACTAGCTGTTGGAACAAGCAGATGGCCCACCTGATGTTAAAATTGATATTATTGTCTTCTAAAACTCTTTTTTCTTATGTTAAACACAAACTAAGCAGCGTTACACGTTACACGTACAGCAGAGCTATTTTAAAACATTTGTAAAGGTTTCGGTAACAGCAGTTTTTATCACAGATGATTTCGAACCCGAATAGTTTCCGACGCGGGGATTAAAAAAAACATATCAATATTTCGATTTCGTAGTAGCGTATTTGACGTCATTTGGTACTTAAAAACGAGAGAAGACATTTTTTTTTAATCCTACTAAAAATCCATAGTATACCTACTAAAAAATTATTTTGCTAGTTTTCTTAAAGAAAAAGGTAAGAAAACGTGTTCTGTTCTTGAATTAAGTTTGTTGCAACAGAATTTTCACCAGTACCCGAAGTCTAGTCTAGTTCTCAGCGCAACCGATAGTGGCGCTAATCTAGTCTCCATACAAAAACGGGCTAACGATACAGAAAACGATAAACGAAAAAAAAACTCAGATTTCGAGTACAGTGGTATATTTTAGTTCTCAATGTGGCCGCTAGATAGCGCTTTATCAATTCACTATCGACTTTAAAACGTAGACTCGTGGTAGCGCACGTTTGTCAGATAAACAATTTAGTTTATCTTCAATCGTCGAAGTCAGTGGTAAGTTTATCACTTTGAATTGTATTATTACAAGATTATGTAATGTAAATAATTTATATAGATGCAGGTTTTGTAAATTTCTTTTTAAATACGTTTACGATTTCGTTTGCCTGTGGTTTGGTAAAATGATGTTGTCTATGTAACATGAGAGAAACGCCCCCTTCTTATTTTAAACTTTATTTACTGGTAAAGTAATAATACGGGAATTACTTTCGAAAAAATACTTATAGTTGCGGAATGCTTTGGTGTGATAAGTTTTATCACAAAAAAAGTTGATACCTATCGCAAAGAAAAATATTTTTAATGAATTGATACCTGGCCATATTTTGCACAATGATCTTGGACCCTAAGAGTTTTGTATTGTCTACCGTGCGGTAGGTGGTTTTCGGTCGTTCGTGGGCCCATTTTTTTATAAACTTGTTACGATTAAGTACGTCTTATTCCGTCTTCGTTAGATATTTTTACTTTGATTATAGTTACAATTTCTCTAAACGTACCTAATCTTAATATTATTTCTATACCAGCTGCATTGGCTTTTGTGTCAAATATAAAATTGATAACCACACGTGTTGTTCAACAGTCAAAATAAACAAACAAATGCTAGCTGCTAGTCTTCAAAATGGCGCCAAAAATCCTTACATTGTAATTGTACAGAATATTTTGGCGGCAATCCAACTGAAAGGGCAGCTCTAAATAACCCATCATGGATCCCTCCCTAGTCTTGTTGAATTTCTGTTATTTGATGTTCGTGTATAAACTTTCTCTTACTGTTTTGCAAATATCCATCAATGATAGCATTGTCTGTGGTAAATTAGAATCAAGGTTTGAATTTTTTGTGACGTTATCTTATTTATGTGCTGTCATTTATTAAAAATGTGAATTATGTTGCCAACTTTGTTCTCGTAGAACTAAAACTAATTAAAAAAAAAAGAACTCATTGATCAAATAAAACCTAAGACAAATTTATTTCTTGCAAACGAAATCGTAAATATAAAAGTAATTTAATTCAATTTAATAAATAAAGGACTTCGCGTTGATATAATAAAAACCTTATTGCAAACGAAATCGCAAATTAAAAAGTTATTTCATTAATTTTTTTATTGTCCACCAATAACAATTTTTCCCGCCTAAACCAGCAAAATGGCGGACGACGCACCGGCTGGAGCTGGACCTTCGGGCATGAACCTAGGGGGTATAATCAGCGAAAAACTATCGGAAACAATCAAAAACATGGACGTGATGACCGTTTTACAAAAAATGGTGGCCACCACGCCTGAGGACGAAGAGTCTGAGGACATCAGACAGAAATTACAAGGAGTACTAGCTCAGTTCAATGCTATGAGTGATGCTGATAAGGAGGCTTTTGCTAGTAAAATAAAAGAAGGTCTAGCTAATAAAATTAGCTCGAGACTGCAAGACTCAAAGTCTTTGGACCTTAATGGCTTGGAAGAGGCTATAGGAAACGCGATAGTGAATCAAATTTACATGGTTGGCGCTGGCGTTATAATAATCTTTTTTATTGTCGGTATGTGTTTTTGACCGCGGTCCCGGCATAGAATTAAGACCCCTCCATCATTAGTCCGCCATCTTTAGAAGTCCGCCATATTGGATTTCGAGTGACGTCACTTTATTTTTCGAGTTATTTTCAAGCCCTTTCATTTGATTACATACATTGAAAGTTAAATCAGAAACCGGCCGTTAGGGTGAGGAAAGCACTGGTGTTGTAGTGGTAGCGGCTCCGCCTTCCGATCCTAAGGTCGTGGGTTCGAAACCGGTCGTGCACCAATGAGTTTTTAACGCCAGTACTCTCAAACGGTGAAGGAAAACATCGTGAGGAAACCGGCATGTCGTAGAACCTAAAAAGTTCTATAACATGTGTCAAGTGCTCGAAAGGAGCCTCTTAAGGCGCAATTAAAATCCTTTTACCACACTGTTTCGAAAGAAACTAGTTACACGACAAAAGAGGAGAAAAGAGGGCCGCAAAGAGATGTGCAGCAGCATCTCTCGAGTCTTCTTATCGTGTCACTAGTTCAAACAGTGTGGTGAAAGGAGTTTAAGTGCGCCTCAAAGAGGCTCCGTTCGAGCACTTGACACATGTTTTAGAACTTTTTAGGTTCTACGACATGCCGGTTTCCTCACTATGTGACGCGACAAGTAGAAGGCCGATTTCGCTCTGTTTTTGATAGTTAGAACTTATCTGATTGATAGCAAAATTATCAGGATTAGCAGTGGTTCTGATTTCAAAATGGTTAAGCCGTAATTACCTACCTAAATATTTACTTAATTTTGAATACTTTCTGGTAATTTATCGTCCGAATTTACAATTATTGTATGTATAAGAGTAGTAGAGCTCTTTGTGAAGGGCTCGTCCGGGGAAGTACTACCACCACGCCTTTTTCTGCCGCCAGCAGTGTTGCTGTGCGGTTTGAAGAGTGTGGTTGCCGGTATAATTACAGGCACATGAGGCTTAACGTATGCCTCAAGTTGATGGACGGCAGTGCATCGTAGGGCACGTTCCTATCGTGCGTGACTTACGAGGCAATGCTTTTTTATAGGTGATGGTTACCACTTAACATCAGCTGGGCCATCTGCTTGTGCCATCAGCTAGTTGTATAAAAAAAATACTAAGTCAGGCTACGAAATATATTTGTTCCAAGTTTTACCCCAATCGGTTCATTGTCACATCCAAATTTGGAACTTTCGCATTTATCTATTACTAGATGACCCCTGTACTTCGTATCACCTATCCTAACGACATAAAAACTCTCCCTTCGCTTTAAGTAAAATCAGTTTATAAGGGAAAATGAAATTATTGTTTTTACTATCTTCCTCGCAATTTTTCCATATTTTCTCACCGTTTAAACCTTCCCTGGACTACGACAAACATTTAAAAACCAAAATCAGCTAATTCGGCCCAGCCGTTCTCGAGTTTTAGCGAGATAAACGAACAGCAATTGATTTTTATAAATAGAGAAGAAATGTTGGATATAGGAAAGTAAATTCCACGACAATTCATCAAAAAGATTCAATGCCAACTTTTATCTCTGGTTATCTAGTTTTGTTTATGCTTACTTTTTGTTTATGTACCTCACAAGATCACTAAAAGTTCATGTTTTATCAACCTTTTGAGCGTACCTAGAATTTTTACGTGTACTCAAACTCTAAAGGTATATTCAGTTGAATAACTTCGAAACGAGGTGAATGTAGGTGCTAGTTCTTAGCGAACAAGCCTATGCAAGGTGTTCCAATACTTTATAAGTATATATTTACAAAAAAAAAGTATATTAGTAGTATATCAGCTATCTGGTTCCCATATCACAAACTTTGGCTTAGTTTGGGGCGAGATAGTGCTGTGTGGAATGTCCACCAATATTTTTTATTTATTATTTATTTATTTAAAACTTGTAATCCGTAGGAGAACTAAGGTAGCCGACATAGCTCGCAGAACCAGCAGGTTGAAGTGGCAATGAGCAGGTCATATAGCTCGAAGGACTGATAACCGTTGGGGAATAAAGGTTCTCGAATGGCGACCACGAACAGGAAAACGAAGCGTGGGACGCCCTCCCACCCGATGGACTGACGATATTGTTTCCTCACGATGTTTTCCTTCACCGTTTGAGGGTACTGGCATTATGCAAATAATTTTTTGAACAGAAAAACTCATTGGTGCACGACCTGTTTCGAAACCCACGACCTTAGGATCGGAAGGCGGGGCCGCTACCACTTGACCACCAATCAAACATTTCAACATCAAACATTAAACATTTGCTTATAGGTATTTAACCAAATTCTGTTTTTTTTCAGTATTCTTCGCCTACAAGCTATATAAGTCTATAAAGGACAAGGAAACGAAAAAAGAAGAAAAGAGGAAAGCGAAACTTTTGAAGAAAAAGAAGTAAATTATTTGAAAATGACGTCAATGGCCTAAGATTAGTTGTCGGGGAGTTTATGGGTGTATAGATTGCTCTTGACTGTTTATGTATTTAATTAAAATAACCTATACTGACAGCTGTCAATTATAATTTCTAACTGACACAGATAATAAAAAAACAAAAAAAAATGTTTAGATGTCCGTCTTAGATTTTCTAAAAAGAATCTAAGGGACTGAAGCTTAAAATGTCTACCGTGCATAAATTACAGTCGTGAGCCTTTTTTTATTTTTGTAAATGTTAAAAAAAAATATAATTCGATTATCTACAATGTTTTTTCTGTGTACCTACTACGATTGTTAAATTTTGATATCTATTTATTTATAACTTAGATATGTTGTGTGAAGTAAATATCTATAAAAAAATATTATAATGTATATTATAGCTAAAGGCTCTCAAAACTGGCTACTTTTACTACAATTTCTTTCTGAATTCGTTCACAAACCTTTTGTGAAAGCAATACAGCTAAATTTTGCCAAAATAACTAGTTGAATATTTATTTTCCCGCGCCAATTAAAAAAAAATCAAAACGGCGCCGCTTATAACAAATGTATTTATTAACATTAAAAAACCCGTCTGGAAAACAATTAAATTCACAAAAGATTATACAAAATTCAAAAAAATAACAGTTATTAATAATTACTTACACAAGTTTTTTTTTAAGTAGCTAGTAATTTTTTTTTATTTTTTTGCGCGGTTCAGGATAGAGAAATGTGTAGAACGAATAATAATTGATGTTATAAATAAGTAGATTGAATTTCGAAACATTATTTTATCTAAATGTTGTATAAATGTACCAAATTTTATTCCTATCCGTAATACATAGTTTTTTGACATTATTTATTTTAAAATGACTGAATTCATAGAAAATTATATTTTAAGATGAAGGTATGTTAGATTGTTTTTTCTTTGTCAATTACAATTTCTTTTTGGAGCGAACTATTACGGGAATTTTCATGTAGCTAAAACTATTTAGCTTAGATTTCTTTGGTAGCTAAAGAATTATAAATAATATGTAAACATATCTTTAGCCAAATATACCACCCCTCTTACATTTCAACCCACATCTCTCACGCACATTTCAATTCAAAAATACTTTTAACAAAAATATTGTTTCACAAATTTCTGAACTTGGAAAACTTGCTTGGATCTAAACAATATTTTTCTGAACGTTAATAATCTTTCCAAAACTTAGATTTTTGCGATTTTTCATTAACATTCAGAGATTTGATATCTTCAAAAATATTAAATGTGCGACTGAGAAGTTGTCAACCCTTAATTCGAGAGAAATCTCCTTTTATTAGGTTTGTTATAATATTTGGGGAAATCTGCCCTGGATTACTGCCCATACATCTTATCAGCTGAAAACATAATTCGCAACTTTATTGTACACAAGAATACATTGAATCCCGACAGACTTTGGTTAGGTCTACCAAAAGATTATCTTTGCACTGCACAGTAGTAAGGTCCAACCCACAGAAATGCTTATTGAAGTATTACACGGGTATATACTTTTACCTTTATTATATTCCCGACGTTTCGGCTATGTTGCAATAGCGTGGTCGCGGGCAGACGCTGCCCGCGATCATAACACATGTTGAAGTATTACGCGGGTATTTATCGCGTTTACCTTCTGCCCGCGACCACGGCTAGTGCAACATAGCCGAAACGTCGGGAAAATAATAAAGGTAAACGCGATAAATACCCGTGTAATACTTCAATATGTGTTATGATCGCGGGAGTTTAAAAAATACAACAGAAATGCTGTTCCGTGGTCCAACCCATTTGTATACCTACCTACCCTAATTGAAATTGAAAGCAATAACATGACACTTTTTATGAAAACGCCTAACGGCCGGTTTCTGAAACCTCGATCAAATCTAATCAGATGTCAAGTCACTTGCTATTTTAGTTAAATTTGATGTAATAGCTGAAATAGCAAGTGATTTGACGTTTGATCAAGCTTTCAGAAACCCGTAAGTAGGTTGGTATAGGTACCTATCTCAAAAAATGAATTTTTTTATTCAGTATTTATCTTCCGTTTATTTAACATACCTATTTATGGTAGGTAGTATACCTACTTGACATTCCTGTAATATAAGGATTTTTTTAGTAATTGTATTAAATTGATGTTGTTACTCATTATTTTGTTTATTTTCTCTCTCGCTATACTATTCCCTGACCTATTTCACAGCCCTCACAGCTCAGTTGGTAGTCAAAGTCAAAAGGTATATCTACACTTCTACACTAATATTATAAAGAGGAAAGATTTGTGTTTTTGTTGTTTTGTATGTAACGAATAGGCTCAAAAACTACTGGTCCGATTTCAAAAATTCTTTCACCATTAGAATGCTACATTATCCCTGAGTAACATAGGCAATATAATATTTTCAAAAAAGTTAGGGATCCTTACTAAAACTCCAATAATGTAACCCAAAGTGGAAAAAATAATCCTTACATCGCGTGCGCTGCGAAAACTATTGATGATAGAACAAAAATGTACTACGACTTTGCAGAACACGTCATTATCTACAAAAAATGTCGCGACAGCATATGTCTAACTATTATAGTTATGTCATAATAAGTGTTCTTTTATTATAAAAAAATAATTAAAATGCCGCCGCTAGAAAAGCGTCTTTATTTGTGCTTTGGTATGAATCCTTATCTAAATAAATCATTTCATATTCAAGACGGTTTCAATACCTATAGATTACTTCTTAAATTTTTCAAATCGGACATTCCATTCAAAAGATATGACGAAATTAAAAATGTTGACGGGTCCACGGGTCACGCTCGGGGTGCGATTTCATTCACTCAAGGAGAAGCGCGTGCAAATGTATGAAATAAGTAGACGCGAGGCTCGAACCCACGCTCTAAGTTTATCCTAAAATGTTCAAAAAATGTATGACCACCCATGCGAAGCTGGGACAGGCCGCTAGTAATCAATAAAATCACAAGGATCACTTTGAAACGTCATAAAGCTAAGTGACTCTAGGTGCCAGTTCCACGCGACCAAAGCATAGAAGAACAGGCAACAAACTTACGGCTTGGTTCCTACCGTTCTTTAATTGTATGATCCTTTGACAATAGTAGCAGCTCTGCCTTCTGCGCTGCGCTGCCCGTGTAAATAGAAAAAAAATAAAAAAAATTAAGCGAGTCAATCTTAGACTAAGATTGTGACTAGGAAAGCAGTAGTAGCTGAGAGGTTATTATTAGAGTGACAGCGACCAAAGCAAAGGCTCGAATTATTCAAATTCAAATTTATTCACTGAAATAACATTACAGATATAATCCAAAGCGTTAAAGAGTAGTAGAGCTCTTTGTGAAGGGCTCGTCCGGGGAAGTACTACCACCACGCCTTTTTCTGCCGCCAAGCAGCAACGCTGTGTTTCGGTTTGAAGAGTGTGGTTGCCGGTGTAATTACAGGCACATGAGGCTTAATATCTGTATGCCTCAAGTTGATGGACGCGGGGTAGTGCATCGTAGGGCACGTTCCTATCGTGCGTGACTTACGAGGCAATGCTTTGTTATAGGTGATGGTTACCACTTAACATCAGGTGGGCCATCTGCTTGTTTCATCAACTAGTTGTATAAAAAAAAATAAAAAAAAAATAAAAACTACTTATTTTAATAATAATATTGCATTCTTAGGAGGTAATAAAAATACTACAAAAAATAAAGAAACATAAACCATAACAGAAATATAAAAAATATAAATAAAAATGTAACCAATGCAATGGAATAAAAATAAGAGAAATTTACAATAAAACTTTTTTTTTTTTTAAACTTAATAGCCGTAATTTGTGTGTAGAATAAACACAAGTTCCCTAAAAGATGACTTGGAATGACAAACTAAATGAATTACCACGGTAACAAGGAACTGGGTTCCTCACAGTAGCTCAAACAGATACTTTCCAGCGTTGGCAATCTATCATCAAATATGTCGCAATATGCTCTTGCTGTTACCATAGCGTTGAGGTGACGTTGTGCGCAGCAGACTGGGGATTGCTGGCGTGCAACTGTACGCGCGTTTTTAGGAGCCAGCAGAGGTACCCTACCAAGGCGGAATCTAGTTCGGTGATCCGGCACGCACATCCTACTAACTTCAGACAGTAGGTCTGGGCAGTTGACAAGCCCACGCAAGATGCGACAGATTGTGACAATTTGTACACATAATCTCCTAGTTTCAAGTGAGTTGAATCCCAGTGTTCCCTGAAGGTATTTGGTAGGATACAAAAAAGCATAGTAGCCGTATACCCTTTTGTATAGAAAACGCAGAAATCTTTTCTGCACTTTTTCCAACATCAGAGTATACGTCACTTCGTGGGGATTCCAAACACATGCACTTGATTCTAGTTTAGACCTGACCAAAGACGTGTAGAGTAGTTTGATTGCACTAATTTTGGAAAGCCTTTGCAATTTCGGGTAACAAAACCTAGTTTTTTGAAATTATGATCTTAGCGTCGAGTTGGGTAAAGTACCAGGCTCGCATAAAACTAGTAGAGGTAAGCGGCGTAAGCGCAAGCGAGCTAGATGCCGAGTAGTAAGTACGACGAGATGGGTGATTCAGCTGTGCGCGGGCCCACACACATAGAATTGTTGAAAAGCGCGGACCACGCTTGTGTGCAATTTTGTAGCAGTGTGAAATAAGATGTCCGCGGATGGGACGCGATGACGTAGTATGCGATACACTCTCGCCAAAGGCTCGAATTATGATCTTAGCGCCGAGTTGGGTAAAGTACCAGGCTTGCATAAAACCTGTAGAGGTAAGCGGCGTAAGCGCAAGCGAGACAGATGCCGAGTAGTAAGTACTACGGTACCTGACCGACGACGACACGGGTGATTCAGCTGTGTGCGGGCCTACACACGCGTTCATAGAATTGCTGAATGGCGCGGACCACGCTTGTGTGCAATTTTGTAGCAGTGTGAAAGAAGACGTCCGCGGATGGGACGCGATGACGACACGTAGCGTA
Organism: Chloroclysta siterata; assembly: GCA_932294275.1. Lineage (NCBI taxonomy): Eukaryota > Metazoa > Arthropoda > Insecta > Lepidoptera > Geometridae > Chloroclysta > Chloroclysta siterata. The sequence goes on along the minus strand of OW028596.1, from coordinate 18,231,090 downwards.
TGCGATACACTCACCAGTCACCAAAGGCTCGAATTATGATCTTAGCGGTCGAGTTGAGTAAAGTACCAGGCTCGCATAAGACCAGTAGAGGTGAGCTGCGTAAGCGCAAGCGAGACATGCCGAGTAGTAAGTACGATACCTGACCGATCGACGACGACACGGGTGATTCAGCTGTGTGCGAGCCCACACACACGTTCATAGAATTGCTGAATGGTGCGGACCACGCTTGTGTGCAATTTTGTAGCAATGTGAAATATGACAGACGCGATGACGTAGTATGCGATACACACTCACCACTACAGATAAGTCCGTACGCGCCTGGACTTGTGCGTAAAGACAATCGCATGCGCGCTCAGTGGTGCCAGATTTAGAGTAAAATTGAAATATCAGGGTAATTTTTAGGGTATGAATTTAGTTATGGTATTTTTTGGGGTAGCACGATGCAGTTGCGTTGCCTCCTTTATCAGCACCAATATTGTCTAATGCCGCTGTAGAAAGATCATTTTCGGTTAATGCTATTGTCAAGTCTTAACTTAGAAATACATAGATTGTACCTCAACATGTTTCAAAATATAATGTGTAAATTTGATTCATCAGTAATTTCCCCTACACTTTTATAGTAAAATATTAATTCAATAAGTATGTCAATGTCAATTTGTAGCAGGTAAAGATAAAATTTATGGTATTTTTTCCATATTCACACTAAATTTAGGGTAAATTTAACCAAGCGTAGGGTAAAGTGATATTAAGAACTGGCAACACTGTGCGCCACAGAGTACATTTATATACTGGAAACCGTGCGCGCTCCTCACAACCGTTATAGGTAATGAGAGATTTAAATGTAGTAAATTTGATTTAAAAATTAAAATAATAACTTAAAAATACTCGGTTCCGAGGTCCGGGGGAAAGGGACTTAGTTTGTAATAAAACCAATGAATCGATTAAAACATTTATTTTCATGACATCGATTACTTCAGATCTATGAGAGATATTTAGCAATACTCATTTCACAAGGAACTACCTACTTCTATTGCTATTGTTTTTCTTAGGTTATAAGCCTTACCGGTATGTTAAGGGGCTGACAACTATCAAACAACTTCTCGCTCGCACGTTTCGACATGTTGAAAGATATAAAATCACTAAACTCATTTTCGAAAAATCGCCACCATATTGTGTGCACATTGCACACAGTTTACTAAAAAAATCATTTTGATCGATACAAGTTTTCATACTTAAAAGTTTGCTTATGTCCGAAAACTAGAAAAGCAAATTTTTGGGTAGGAAAACATGTATCGATCAAACTAAAATTTTTACTAAACTGTGTGCAATGTGATTGCACACAAATTGGTTGATTGCGATTTTTCGAAAATTAGTTTAGTGATTTTATATCTTTCAACACGTCGAAACGTGCGAGCGAGAGTCACATTAGCTCTTGTCTTCGCCTTAAGGTGGCACAGTAAAGCTCTAAAGACGCTGACAACCGTTGGAGAACTTCTTGCTTGCACATTACATTTTTGACGATATAAAATCAGTGAATGTTGTATGAAAATCCACAAACAGCCCAATTACGGGAATATCATACTTTTATATATTATTTATTTTATTTAATAAGCACGGGTGTCACATGGCAAACATTATTACAATGGTTCAAAAATAAAAAATATATCGCTCTAAACAAGTTTCCCAATTATTTTTTCAACTATGAAAACTAGTAGGTACCTACAATTTCCAGTTACCAGCGTCTAAACTCATTAGTAAATATGTTCTTAAAACGAATATTAAGTTTAATCAGTGATTAATATCTTAAGGCCCAGTTTCACCATGCTCTGTTAGTTACTAATCAAGGATTAACAGGCCGTTAAATCTTACCTTAGCTGTCAAACGCGTACATTTTGACATATTTAACGGCCCTTTAATCCTTTGTTAATCTAACAGAGCATGGTGAAACCGGCCCTTAGGAATAAGACAGGCATGTAATACAAATAGGTCCTAATAATTTATCAACAATTTACACAATGAATTTTTTGATATCTTACCAACTAGCAATATGCAGAATCGAATCTTATACAAGTGGTACATTATGCTTAATTATTAATATTACTTTTAACCAAAAGTATTTTACAATTATACAGGCTTTGGCATCTACTATAGAAGATTTATACAGCGTAATCATGCCCCTACTTACGGGACTCTATAGTAACGGATATAATTATATTGTAACTTAAACGAATATTACCTATGAACGATAAAATTAGAAGCTCTATAATATCTACCTCTTGGTTTCTTGTAGATCATATACTTGTTATGGAACGAAACTCTAGCCTTTTTTGATCTGTGGCAACACAAAAAACTTTGGATGTAATGGCGGACGCGCAACGTAAGAAAGATTTGTAAAACTTAGATATTAATTCATGACGGGTGTAAACAAGATAATAAAACTGTGGAACTATCTCAAGAAACCTTTTTATTGAAACTACAACAAGTGGCGACCGTGACAAAAGAAATTTGACAACGATTTTGGCGCTGTGTGAAATTGCGACCGGCCGGCGAACCCTACAAGCAAAGAACACTAACCTACAAGATACCACGTGCTTCCATTTTTTACATCGAGAATGGAGGCCGTCGTAAAGCTTCTACGAGAAAGGGATCAAGTAAGGCGTATAGTTAACAGACACACAGTAATTATAGAAGAAGCGTTAAAGAAACATTGTTTACCCGATGATGCAGACATGGATTATCTTGAAGAAAAGGCGTTGACGTTGGAAGCTCTAGACCGATCCATTCAAAGTGTGCTACTCGAAGCATCTGACTATTCCGAAGTGAAATGTTACTCAGAATATGACGAGGCGGAAAAGTTTAAAAAGAAATGGATGCTACTAAAAATGCAGGTCGAAAAGAAGAAACCGAAGAAGGAGCCTCCACCTGCACCCATCATAAAAGAACCGTCTCCAAGATCACACAACCTGAAGTTACCACAATTAGAGCTGAGAAAATTCAATGATGATCCTAGGAACTGGGTACCATTTTGGAGCCAATTTAGAAAGATACATGAAGACGTCAGCATCGATGAAGACGAGAAGTATCAATATTTATGTCAAGCGATGGCTCCAAATTCTAAAGCAAGGACCCTAGTGGAAGGCTATGCGCCCACAAAAGGAAACTACTCTAATGTGGTACAGATGCTGAAGGAGAGATTTGCCAAGGATGAGATTTTGATTGAAACTTATGTTAGAGAAATCTTAAAACTGGTGATGTCCAAGAGCAAAGTGGCGGTTGATGTCCTCTATGACAAGATAGTAGCAAATTTACAGACCCTCGAGACTTTAGGAATAGTTAAAGAAAAATATGAGTGTATTTTATACCCGCTAGTAGAGTCAGCCTTACCAGATAGTACCCTCTTAAATTGGAGTCGACTTCCCCATACTGATAAGTCCAGACTAACCCAGCTATTAGATTTCCTGAAAACCGAAGTAGAAGCACGGGAAAGATTGAACCTAGCTAGGATAGATTTTTTACAGGTTGATGAATCAGCAGGCGGGGAGAAGACAGTTCCAACAGCAACATGTCTCTTGGCCAAGGACATGAAGGGTAAGAAACCAGCAGAGAGTTCAAGAGGTAAGGATCAAAATATTACTTGTTATTTTTGTGATAGTAATCATAGTTCCAGCAAATGCACCAATGCCAGTAAATTGAGCCTTGAAGATAAAAAAGAACTGATAAAGAAAAAAGGGGGTTGCTATATCTGTTTAAGGAAAGGTCATCTTGCAAAATATTGTAAAATGTTTATTAAGTGTAAAAACTGTAGCCGACGCCATATGGCGATATTGTGTCCTTCACTGCATTCCCATGCCACTGTTTTCATATCGAAGAGCTCCCAACCTGAAACAGAAAATGTTCTAGTAAATTCCAGTAGTAAAACCACCACTCTTTTGCAGACACTGATTGTGAAAATATCCAGCAATGGTAGAGAGAAAAAAGTTCGAGCATTGCTGGACTCCGGAGCACAACGAAGCTACATCAAAGCTGGTCTGGCAGATGAGATGATGCTGGAGGTATCAGGTAGTGAGAGACTGGGACATATAGTATTTGGAGGCATCAAGAAAGGAATGCAGGTACACCGGCATATTGATTTTGAGGTAAGCAACTTGGATGATACCTATAAAGCCAGAATGACAGCATTAGAGCAACCAACACTATGTGGCAACTTACCTAAAGTACATGATGCAAGCATCATAAGAAAGCTGCAAGATCAAGGCATAAGGCTAACAGATGCAAGAGAAAGTATATCCGAAATAAGCTTGCTCATCGGATCGGATTACTTAGGATCAATACTTGAACCAGATTTAGTTCAAGTGGAGAACAACTTGGTTGCAATAAAGACCAAACTGGGATGGACGTTGCAAGGGCCCATACAGGGTATATACAACACATTAGTGACCTCCCATTTTGCAGCAACAATACAAGAAAATGAATCTTTAGAATTCCTCTGGAATATTGAAACTTTAGGTATAAAAGATCCTTATGATACAGAACTTGAAGTTAAAGAATCAGAAATGCTAAGATCTTTCAATGAAACTGTTTCAGTTAACGAAGAAGGCCGCTATGAGGTGAGCCTTATGTGGAAGTTGGGCCATCCAGAGCTGGAATCAAACTATGACCAAGCATACAAGCGCCTACTCTCCACAACAAAGAAGCTGGAACACACAAAGAAAATAGAAGCTTATCATGAAGTTTTTCAAAATTGGATAGATGAAGGCATTATTGAGGAGGTATTGGATGACAGAAATAATAGTGGACATTACTTACCGCATCATGCTGTGATCAAGCTGGAGAGTGCTACTACGAAAATACGTCCGGTATTTGATGCTTCAGCCAAAGACAGAAACAGCAATTCACTGAATGCATGCATAGAGAAAGGTCCTAATCTTATTGAGGTAATACCAAAGCTATTGATATTATTCAGAGCAGAAGCTTATGGAGTCATATCCGATATAAAGAAAGCATTTTTACAAATATCAATCTGTCCACAAGATAGAGGAAACTTGAAATTGCTATGGTGGAATGATCCCTGCAAAAAGAATGAGGTAACAACATACCGGCATGCCAGAGTACCCTTTGGGGTTGCATGTAGCCCATTTCTGCTTGCAGCTACTATAAATCACCATCTAAAGAAGCATGAAGACAAGTACCCAGACACAGTAAAGAGACTAAAAGAATCTTTCTATGTAGATAACTGTGTGACCAGTTTCCATAGTGAAGAAGAGAAGTTGAAATTCATCGAAGAAGCTACAAAATTAATGGAGATTGGAAAATTCGAACTAAGAGGATGGATGTCAAATACTTGCCTTAAAGAAGAAACAGAATCAGTACTAGGTTTGTTGTGGCATAGAAAAACTGATAAATTACAGTGCCATATAAATCTGAAAAGTAAACTAACAGAGGGGTTACTCCCTCTGTTAGTTTACTTTTCAAAAAGAGAAATATTATCAGTTACTCAACAGGTATTTGATCCACTAGGATTTGTATGCCCAGTTACACTAGTACCTAAACTAATAACCCAGAAGGTCTGGTCACTGAAAACTGGCTGGGATGAGAGAATACCTGAGAACTTAGCAAAGGAATACAATGAATGGATAAGTACACTTCACTATGTTAATGAATGCCAAGTGCCAAGGCGAATCGCGACGGCGCCGCTACAAGAATGTGAAACGAGCATACATGTATTCAGTGACGCCAGTAAAGATGCTTATGCTGGTTGTATATTCTTACGCACAAAGCATGAAAATCAAGTATCAGTCCAGCTTATAATAGCCAAGAGCAGAGTAACTCCAATCAAGAGAAGCATGACTCTACCAAGACTAGAGCTGATGGGAGCACTTATAGCATCTAGATTGTATACAGAAGTGATGAAATCAGGCTTACTCCGATCATGCAAGAAATATGAAGTTTACTGCTGGACAGATTCATCAGTAGTACTAGCTTGGCTGAAAAGAGACAACACATGGAAAACATTTATAGGAAACAGGGTAAATGAAATATGTAAAAATACTGACAAAGATACATGGAACCACTTACCTGGTAGTTGTAACCCTGCAGACTTACCCTCACGTGGCTGCTCCGCGAAGACACTGCAGCAGAAAAGCTGGTGGTTGGGCCCACAATGGCTATATTTAGACAAAGAAAACTGGCCAAAGTCAGACTCTAACCTGAAAGAAAATGAAGAAATAATTAGTAGTGAACAACTTAAAAATGCAGCAGTCAATGTAGAGGTAAATACAGAAATGTTCAGTAAAAAGTTATTATATTTTAATAAATATAATAAAATAGTACGTTTGGTAGCAAGATTACTCAGAATGAGCCCAAGAGTGAGACAAAAATTTAACATAGACTCTGAGCACATAACTTATGATGAATACAAGAATGCAGAAGAAGTTCTTATAAGATTAATACAGAAAGAACATTATGAAGAGCAAACAATATCTGGACAGAAACTTCTGCTAATAAATGATAATGGAATTTTGAAAGTGAAAACAAGACTAGAGTTCAGCAATGAAGACAAAGATTTCATTTATCCAATTTTACTACCAGGGAAAGAAGAAATAGTCTCACGCATGGTACAAGAGAAACACATAAGTATGGGTCATGCTGGAACTCAAATAATGATGTCTTCACTCAGAAATTCACTCTGGATCATAGGCATCAGAAGATTGACAAAGAAGATTGTGGCAGATTGCATCATCTGTAAAAGGTATAAGGCAAAACATTATCTAGCACCACAACCACCATTACCTTCTGATCGCATAGCCAACACAGCTGCATTTGAAGTAACCGGAATTGACTTGGCAGGTCCATTGTTCCTGAAAGATAATAGTAAATGCTGGATAGTGTTGTTTACTTGCGCTGTGTATAGAGCTATACATTTAGAACTCACTGACTCATTGTCTACAGCCAGCTTCATCATGTCGCTGAGAAGATTCATAGCGAGGCACGGCCGAGTTAGAGTAATCTATACAGACAATGGCACTAATTTCGTGGGTACCGCAAACCTGTTGCAAGAAATAGACTGGCAGGAAGTTGAAAACATCACTAACTCCCACAACATAAGATGGAAATTTTCGGTTCCTGCTGCCCCCTGGTGGGGAGGATGGTGGGAAAGACTGGTTAGAGTAGTGAAGGAGATGCTGCGTCGCATTCTAGGTAAATCAGTTGTGAACTGGATAGAGCTATCTACTATTCTATGTGACTGTGAAGCGGTTATAAACAGCAGACCTCTAACATATGTGGAGATGGGGGAACTAAAACCATTAACTCCTATGATGTTTTTGCACAACTTACCAACCAATGATGTACCAGACTTGGATCAGATAGACCATCGTGGCTTGAACATTAGATATAGATATCTGCAGCAGCTTAGAGAAGAGATTCGGAAGAGGTTCAAAAACGAATATCTATCGCTCCTGATAAATAAAGGTAAAGAAAGGAAAAGAGAACCTACTATTGGGGAAGTGGTTTTAATTGAAACGGAATCTAGTAGGTTAAAGTGGCCAATAGGTATTATTAAAGAGATTTTTACAGGTAAAGATGGATGCACGAGAACTGCAAAGGTGAGGACTTCTTCGGGAGAGAAGGTAAGAGCCTACCAAAGACTGTACCCTTTAGAACTTAGCACCTCGGATGACTGGATACAACAAGTATCTGATAGGAAAAATCCAGTGAGCGCGAACATGCCCCGGACTGCTAATGATGACTCCATAGAGCCACTCCAGGTATCAATTCCCTCAGCTTCTAGATCCGGACGTGCTATTAAAATACCATCCAGATTTTTAGATTGAATACTATATTTATTGTTTGGTTAGTTTGGACTTAGAAATATGGCAATTGTCAAATGTGTAAGGAGATCTATTGCCTATCTTAGAATGTACTCAATGTTAATTCCTGCAGTAGTACTTACTCACATTTTAATTCACACTATTTATTGTGAATAAATAGTATTTTTTTTATATAATGTAGGTAATCGTGCTAACTAATTATTATGTTGTAAAGTTTTAATTGTTATTTTTGATATATTGAATTTGTGATGCCATAGTATTTGTAATAGAATAACATAAAGTAAGTAAACAACTTTGTTTCCGCCCTCGGGAGGATGTTATGGAACGAAACTCTAGCCTTTTTTGATCTGTGGCAACACAAAAAACTTTGGATGTAATGGCGGACGCGCAACGTAAGAAAGATTTGTAAAACTTAGATATTAATTCATGACGGGTGTAAACAAGATAATAAAACTGTGGAACTATCTCAAGAAACCTTTTTATTGAAACTACAACATACTTGTAAGAAATTGGGAATACCTATTAGTGGGTATTATATTTTGTATTGGTTCTTGGGTGAAATCTTTAGAATATAACAATGCGTTTTTGTTGTACGTCCGGAACGGACAAACTGTTAAAACTGTACATAACCATAGCTATAAGATCTTTTTTGAACTACAGTTATACAATAAATAATTTCTGTGCCTATGCCTATACCCTTAATACCGTCAGCAGATACTAAATACTAATGGATCAAGATCCACTTTGCTTGACAGCTTCACACGCCAAACTAATAATAACTACTTGCTCCGACTTGACTATGAGCTGACTTGACTAAAAAGTATTCAATACAAATCGCTTGACACTGGCAAGATTGTCTGTCGAATGACGGACAGGAGCCATAAATTGAGAGAAGAAGAAGAAGATGGAACTAGTAGAGTAGAGAGCCCACTGGATTTAAAGTGGTAACCATCACCTTTATCAAAGCATTGCCTCGCAAGTCACCCACGATAGGAACGTGCCTTACGATGCACTGTCTGCATCCATCAACTTGAGGCGTATAGATGATAATCCTTATGTGCCTGTAATTCCACTGGACAACCTGTAATTCGGCCATTTTCGGATTTTATGTCTTTGGTTTTTATATCATCAATCAGTTTTCAAATATACACAAATTTGTCATGAGAAAACAATTTACAAAAACGTTTTATGTTGCGGCTGACAATTCACATATACTATAAATAATACTAGAATCAAATTTTATGCCTTTTACATGTATTTACATACTAACTACAACTACCTACTATTTATACTAAAATACTAGTTATGAATGAGTTGAAACCATTTTTCTGTGATAGCACATAAATACCTACTGACCTATCATGACCAGAAACGTTGCTTTGTTTGTGTGCCTATACAGAATGTTTAATAATTTTATGCTTAATCTGATACTATTTAAATTGTTTGAAAATAAAAAAAACTCAATTACGAATGAATGTAAATAAAACCTTTTTTAAATCAATACTAGATAGTAGCACTACACGTGTATTAATTTAATGTCGTACAGTCCTTTACACGTTGTATATTCCAGCTAACGCCAATATTACAGTTAATAACGCCAATATTACAGTTAACAAATATACTGTAATGGTCACGCATAATTTTCACAATGACAGTTTGGAAATAGTCCTGACTTAGAGCTGATTTCACCATGATCTGTTAGTAACTAATCAAAGATTAACAGGCCGTTAAATCTAACCTTAGATGTCAAACGCGTACATTTTGACATATTTAACGGCCCTTTAATCCGTTGTTAATCTAACACAGCATGGTGAAATCAGAGCATAAGCCACTAAGTCCTCTTTACACGTCATAGGTAGGTATAGAACGAGCCAGTGTTAGGGACAGTCCGAGTCGGCTTCTGGCTCAACAAAATCCAATTTAACACTTTAAAAAGTTTTTGTAATCGAACTTACGCCAATATAACACCCTAATAACTCTTAACTGGTCACATTTTCAAACTTGTCAGTTTAAAGCCCGAACTCCACCGCGAGCGGAGCGGAGCCATTTAGGACTCCGTTTAACTTGCAAGAATAAACTGCATACTTGTATTTCCACTAACAAATAGTCGAGCGCAAAGGATTGTGCGAGCAGAAAGTGTTGAAATGAACTTGCTCAGCTCTTTTTCCTTTGCAGTGGAAATCAAAAGATAAAACTCTTTGTTGGTGGAAATGTAAACCTATTTCATTGAAAAGGAGTCCGTTCCGCTAACCATTTCTCGCTCATTACCCTTTCGCGGTGGAGACTGGGCTTAAGTATTAGATAAATATATAATTAGATATCATCTTGGTTTAAGCTTATGTCTTCTTAGCTTCTATAGATATGTCCAGGTCAAGCTGGTGTCAACGGCAGACATACTCAACACAAGAGTAATATTTGTGAAGAGTAATATTTGCACTGACTAATATTACACTTTACAAAGTCACTGGCCAAACGAGGTCACAGGCCTTTTTTACATTATGCACTGACTCTTTCCCTTGTCGTGTCACTAGTTTCTTACGAAACAGTGTGGTGAAAGGATTTAAAGTGCCCTCAAGAGGCTCCTTTCAAGCACTTGACACATGTTATAGAACTGCACTGACTAATACTCGTATATACTTTACAAGGTCACAAGCCTTTTGTACATTATGCACTGACTAATATTACACTTAACAAAGTCACTGTACTAGCCAAAGTCACAGGCCTCTTTCACATAACACTTAGATGTCAACGTTGTTTAAATCACTAAAGAAGAAATCCTCTCCGCTCGACATGGCCAGAAACTGGTCCAAATCGAGCTGTTGTCAGGGACACTCTTCATTTTCAACAAGTTCCACGGTCACAGCCTGGTTCTCTGGAGGGATTTCGTCATCGGTGATCTGAGCGATGGAGGTTTGGGAGTCAGTCTCGCTGTCCGAGTCATCTTTCTGAAATGGATAATATTTTATTAGTATTATGAAAATAATGTTTATAATGAAGAGCACAGGGGCATTATTCTCTATGACATAGGAGATTCCGTGCCATAACCGTGTGACGTCACAGCGTGGTCTAAACGCAAACGCGATTCATAAACCAAAAAATGTACTAAGAATGACAACTAAGTCATAGGGAATACGGTTTTGTCCGATTTCCCGCCGCTCTGTCTAGTCGTATCTGTGTAACGCGATTGCATTGGCAATAGAGAATAATGCCCCTGGTGGTCTAGTGGTAGCGGCCCCGCCTTCCGATCCTAAGGTCGTGGGTTCGCACCAATGAGTTTTTCTATTCAAAAAATTTATGTGCCAGTACTCTCAAACGGTGAAGGAAAACATCGTGAGGAAACCGGCATGTCGTAGAACCTAAAAAGTTATATAACATGTGTCAAGTGCTCGAAAGGAGCCTCTTGAGGCGCACTTAAAATCCTTTCACCACACTGTTTAGAAAGAAACAAGTGACACGACAAGAGAATGTTTATTATCCTCCATAAATTACTAGTTTACATGTAAAAAAGAAAGAAAAAAAGTAAGAAAGAAAATACACACAAAACAAATAAAACAGAACGAAAAACTGAAGCAGCTTCACGACTTTAATCCCCAGGTCACGGTAGACATCCCCGCAACTCTCTTGGTACCAAGTACGACTTTTAGATGTATGTCCAAACGTTAATTTGGCACATACCCATTTCTGCTTCTTATAATGTACATGAACCTGCCTTTCTCTAGTTTGCTGGAAGAAAACTCTTGGTAGGGCCACCAATATTTATTTATTTACCTTGAGAGTGAAGACAGTGTAGGCAGGTGGGTCGGTGTGGTATCGACAGGCGTCAGAGGGTAGAGGCAGCTTTGCCACCGGCTCCTTACATCCGTCCACGCCGCGAATGTCGCTGCAGGGTGCGAACAGCACCTTAACAAATCAAATCAAATATTATTATATTTTTCTACTAGCTGATGGAACAAGCACATGGCCCACCTGATGTTAAGTGGTAACCATCACCTATAACAAAGCATTGCCTCGTAAGTCACGCACGATAGGAACGTGCCCTACGATGCTCTGCCCTGCGTCCATCAACTCGAGGCCTACAGATGTTGAGCCTCATGTGCCTGTAATTACACCGGCAACCACACTCTTCAAACCGAAACACAGCGTTGCTGCTTGGCGGCAGAAAAAGGCAGGGTAGTACTTCCCCGGACGAGCCATTCACAAAGAGTTCTACTACTCTTAAACTAACTACTCTTCTTATTTTGTCAGAATTTTAGGTACAAACTAAGAGGTCTTCTTAAAAATAATAGTATCACTAAAATCTTACCAATACAGGCGTACAAAATTATTCAGATGCCTACCTACCGTCCTAGGCAGGTACTAGGATGAGTCCTTAGCAAAATAGCACGGTACTATTGTACCACTCTACTACTGCGTTTACCAACGCACAGTTAATATTGTTTACAAGCTGGTGCCCACGACTTCGTCTGCGCAGGATTAGTCAAACAATATCTTTATAAATTGTAGCTAACTAGCGACCCGCCCCGGCTTCGCACGGTTATTGTGGGTTATCCCAAAGAGATTATGCTTGTATTATGCATATAAAGCTTCCACTTGAATCACTCTTTCTATAAAAAAAAACCGCATCAAAATCCGTTGCGTAGTTTTAAAGATTTAGGGCCGGTTTCACCAGGCTCTGTTAGATTAACAAAGGATTAAAGGGCCGATAAATTTGTCAAAATGTACGCGTTTGACAGCTAAGGTTAGATTTAACGGCCTGTTAATCCTTGATTAGTAACTAACAAAGCATGGTGAAACTCGGCCTTAAGGGGCTGACAACTATCAAACAACTTCTCGCTCGCACTTTTCGACATGTTGAAAGATATAAAATCACTAAACTCATTTTCGAAAAATCGCAATCAACCATTTTGTGTGCAATCACATTGCACACAGTTTAGTAAAAATTTCATTTTGATCGATACAAGTTTTCCTACTTAAAAGTTAGCTTATGTACGAAAACTAGTAAAGCAAAATTTTGAGTAGGAAAACATGTATCAAAATGAAATTTTAACAAACTGTGTGCAATGTAATTGCACACAAAATGGTTGATTGCGATTTTTCGAAAATGAGTTTGGTGATTTTATATCTTTCAACATGTCGAAACGTGCGAGCGAGAGTCACATTAGCTCTTGTCTTCGCCATAAGCATACATAGGGATATAGGGACAGAGAAAGCGACTTTGTTTTATACTATGTAGTGATGTGTTATCCCACCTGGTTCCTATCGTGTAGAATATGTTTCTGGCAGTGCTTAGAAGCCGGCACGGAGTGGTTGGTGCATCGCACCGTTTCTTCTATGTAGGTGCATCGCGCCGCCGAAGGTATCGGCCGATTCGCGACGCTATCGTTGACCTGTAAATTAGTTCGTACTAAGTTCGCTTTACTAGTTTTTGTACAGCAAACTTTTGAGTAGGAAAACTTGTATCGATTTAAGTTTTCCCCCAAGATCCCCACCGAGAACAAGCATCTGTGTGATGAACATAGATGTTTGTTCTCTGTCTGGGTGTTATATAATATTATAAGTATGTATTTACAAAAAAAAGGAGGTATATAAGTAGTATATCAGCTATCTGGTTCCCATATTACAACCTTTGGCTTAGTTTGGGGCTAGATAGTGCTGTGTGGATAGTCCACCAATATTTATTTATTTTACAAAACTGTGTGCAATGTGATTGCACACAAAATGGTTGATTGCGATTTTTCGAATATGAGTTTAGTGATTTTATATCTTTCAACATTTCGAAACGTGCGAGCGAGAGGTACATTAGCTCTTGCCTTCACCTTAACTTGGTCTATGGTTACCTTAGCTCGTTTCTTATGCAATTTTCTAGCAAGCACGGCGTTGACGCCATGTTTCCTGTGGTAGCCGGCGTAGGCCTTCAGTTTGCGAAGCTGCCTTCTCTCCCGCGCGTTCAGGGGACCGCTCCGGGCTTGGCTGTTTATGCTGCCTGGAATATATATTTATAATTGATCGAGTGAATAGAATAGAATCATTAATTGCACTTATAATGTTACATATGGATCTTAAAGTAGGTATGTACATTGTTTGTTTCAAACATAAACCCTTTGAGCGAAGCGAACGAAGATCTTACAATCAACTTGGCCGTTTTGGAATTTTATGTATGTATGTATGTACGTTTGTCACGCCATAACTTTAAAATCAAACAGTTTACGCCACACCTTCTTCACCGTCTTTTTGCACGCCCAGGATGACTGGTAGACAATGCTATTAGCGTTAAGTACTCCTAGCACTACATTGTTTTGTGTGAATGTTTTAAATAAATACATAAACTTTCGAACCGTTGATCCGATCTGCATGAAATTTGATAAGTCGATCGGATGAAGGGTTTTTAAGATATAGGGGTTTTTAAGGGGGCAAAAATAAAAAAAGTTACATAAAAAAATCAAGTTACATGTCATATGAAAGGGCTTTGTTTGGACATTCCAAAACTATTTTCACTTTATTTTTGGAACACTCGGTTTTTGAGATACAAGAAAAAAGTTAAATTAAGATAACCAGCGATCCAAAAGCTCCCATCTCTAAGGGTTTCGTTGACATCAAGGTTTAGCGGCAACAGAAATACATCACCTGTGAAAATTTCAACTGTCCAACTGTCACACAGTTCATGAGATACAGCCTGGTGACAGACGGACGGACAGACATACAGACAGACAGACGGACGGACAGCGGAGTCTTAGTAATAGGGTTCCGTACCCAAAGGGTAAAACAGAATAAAATCTATATTGAAGGGGCTTCCCATACAACAAACGTGAATTTTTTGCCGTTTTTATAGATAATGGTACGGAACCCTTCGTGCGTGAGTCCGACTCGCACTTGGCCGGTTTTTTTGTACTACAGTTACACTTAATAAATTCTGATTTCTAAAATGTACTCAAGCTACTCACAATATTGCTCCTTCTCCTGCTTCAACGACCTCAGGTACTGAAGTCTAGCGGTTTGCAGTTGTTGCCTCAATCGCTCCATTTGCCTCAAATATGCATTATGCAGCGCGGTGAGGATTCCCTGAGTCTCTCTGACGGCTTCTTCGGCTGTGTACACTCCCGAACGCCTGGAATGAAGAGATAGTAGATTAAGGGCCGGTTTCACCATGCTCTGTTAGATTAACAACTTAATTAACTTCCTTCCGCGCACTCTAAGATTGTGGAATGCGCTCCCTGCGGATGTTTTCCCTGGAGAATACAGCATGGGGTTCTTCAAAAAAGGCGTTCAAAAATATTTAAAGGGTCGGCAACGCGAGTGTGACACTTCTGGTGTTACAAACGTCCATAGGCTACGGTAACCGCTTCCCATCAGGTGGGCCGTACGCTTGTTTGCTTACTCGGTAGTATAAAAAAAAAAAAAAAGATTTAACGGTCTTTTAATCCTTGATTAGTAACTAACAGAGCATGGTGAAACCGGCCCTAAAAGTTGTTTTAAATGCCGGTCAAAATCAGATAGAGAAGATCCTTATCCAAATAAATCATTTCATTCAATCATTTTTGTTACTTCCTTCTTTTTATCTTGTTTTATATTCATCTGTTAACTTCTCTGTTCTGTGTTCCTCTCTAATCATTGAATGTTAGAACAAGCTTAAATTTTTTTTTGTGTTTTTTTTTTGTTGGACTTTTTTTTTTTTTTTATACCACCAACTGATGGAACAAGCAGATGGACCACCTGATGTTAAGTGGTAACCATCACCTATAACAAAGCATTGCCTCGTAAGTCACGCACGATAGGAACGTGCCCTACGATGCACTGCCCTGCGTCCATCAGCTTGAGGCATACAGATGTTAAGCCTCATGTGCCTGTAATTACATCGGCAACCACACTCTTCGAACCGAAACACAGCGTTGCTGCTTGGCGGCAGAAAAAGGCGTGGTGGTAGTACTTCCCAGGACGAGCCACACACAAAGAGCTCTACTACTCTTGACTTGGCTAGCTACCGAGGAATATCACGTTTATAAGCCCTGAATCCAAATCCATGAACACAGTTTTGCGTCAGCGATGCTTGGGACGATTAAGGGAGGAACAGTCCCCTGAAACACAGTTTCTAACTAGTTCGCGGGGCTGTGGATACCAAATCAGCTCAACTACGCAGTCAACGATGCAAAACATTAGTCCTAAGTTATGATTAAAATAACGGTTGTCTGGAAGAGATCGCTACTTGCGATAAGACCGCCGATTGTAGGACAAACCTAATGTACATTTACGTTTATAACTTTCTCCATTCTGTCCTCAATAAAGTTGTTATTATTATTATTATTATAATGTGTGTGTTAATATGTGTGTGTATTTCATTTCATTTTCATTTCGTATTCAAGACTGTTTCAATACATATAGATTACTTCTTTCAATCACTTTGACAGCCTTCACAGCTCAGTTGGTAGTAGCTCTGCCTTCTGCGCCGTAGGCCGTGGGTTCGATCCCCACCGAGAACAAATATTTGTGTGATGAACATAGATGTTTGTTCTCTGTCTGGGTGTTATATAATATTATAAATATGTATTTACAAAAAAAAAGTATATAAGTAGTATCAGCTATCTGGTTCCCATAACACAAGCTTTGGCTTAGTTTGGGGCGAGATAGTGCTGTGTGGATTGTCCACCAATATTTATTTATTTATTTATATTTCTTGATTTTTTCAAATCGGACATTCCATTCAAATTGCTTACCAGTGAGGCATGTCCTGTACCACGGAGGCATCCTCAATATCGGAGCCACATTCCATAACACGGCAGTTCCCGCGCGGTCCCAGGGTTATGGTCTCGCCTTCGCTATCGCTACAGCTAGCACAGTCCAGGATAGATGCTGAGTAGGCAGCGTTGATTGCTGTTGCGTCCATTTGTTCTGTAAAACAAATGTTTTATAATCTTGACAGCCTTCACAGCTCAATTGGTTGGTTACCATACCAAGTTATTCGTCGAGTGTGATTAGAATCCGATGGCGCAGTTGGTTAGCGCGGCCCCGTATCAAGGGGAAGGTCGTGGGTTCAAATCCCACTCGGGTAATAACTTTTGGGACTATATTAAATCTTTGTGACATACCAAGTTAGTAGGCGGTAGTCAGAATAAATATAAATAAATATTGGTGAATTTTCCACACCACACTATCTAGCCCCAAACTAAGCCAAAGCTTGTGTTATGGGAACCAGATAGCTGATATAATACATATATACTTTTTTTTTGTAAATACATACTTATAATATTATATAACAGCCAGACAGAGAACAAACATCTATGTTCATCAGACAAATGTTTGTTCTCGGTGGGGATCGAACCCACGGCCTGCGGCGCAGAAGGCAGAGCTACTACCAACTGAGCTGTGAAGGCTGTGAAGAATAAAGTCGTAACATAATTTTAAGGACTTGCCTCTGACTACCACCTGCTCAAAGTTTTGGTGCGTTCGTCGGGTCGCATAACGAGATCTCAATTCGGGGCGAACCACTAGATTTTTTATCTGAATTGAGTAATATCTTACTCTTCTCTTCTCTTGTCGTGTCACTAGTTTCTTTCGAAACAGTGTTGTGAAAGGATTTTAAGTGCGCCTCAAGAGGCTCCTTACTAGCACTTTACACATGTTATAGAACTTTTTAGGTCCAACGACATGCCGGTTTCCTCACGATGTTTTCCTTCACCGTTTGAGAGTACTGGCATTGTCCACATAATTTTTTGAACAGAAAAACTCATTGGTGCACGACCGGTTTCGAACCCACGACCTAAGGAACGGAAGGCGGGGCCACTACCACTAGACCACCAGTGCTTTCGAAAATATATCTTATATAATATCTTACTGAAAGGGTCGAGGGCAACCGGCGATGTCTGCTCTGGTTCCGACGGCTCGCTGACCACGGAAACTGTGGAGGCACATGATGTGGTCCTTGGACGCTCCGGCCTGGATACAAACATTAATGTATTTTTATGTATGTGTCTAATATAAAAACAAATTAAAAAGCCTTTTTATTCCTAACTAAACACAATTATACAACGTGTAACATAATACCCCTATAAGGCCAAAGACCAAGAGATCAGACCAAGCACTGGAATACTTTGACGTATGCAAAATATGAAAATTTATTTTTCGAAATTCTCATACAAAAGAAAAATTAATATTGTCTCAGAAATGTACAACAACCCTGATAATGTGTACGTGACCTTGGTACATACGCTATTTGCGTTTCCTAATTGGTGGCAGTTATAAATACTGAATATGTAAATAAATAAATATTGGTGGACATTCCACACAGCACTATCTCGCCCCAAACTAAGCCAAAGCTTGTGATATGGGCACCAGATAGCTGATATACTACTTATATACATTTTTTTGTAAATACATACTTATAATATTATATTACACCCAGACAGAGAACAAACATCTATGTTCCTCACACAAATGTTTGTTCTCGGTGGGGATCGAACCCACGGCCTACGGCACAGAAGGCAGAGCTACTACCAACTGAGCTATGAAGGCTGTCAAACAGTTCTGTTTCCTATTTTATCTATAGTTCACTAAAGGTCAATAAACAGCTGTAAATAGGGCTGCGTCATGTTGTGTTAGTTTCATTTTGGAGGAAAGTTTAAGAGGCATTTCATGAATTAAAAACGAAATTTCAGAAGTCTTATAGCAACAGTTGCTCGTCATAACCTGTAGAATACCCTGCTTCCGGGGTTATAGGGGTATTATCTTACACGTTGTATACATCTTATTTATTAAAAAACTTAAAATTAAATTTAAAAAAATGTTAGGACCCCACTTTATGTGTGTACAGTGTGTATAGATAGAACATTCTAAAAGCAAAGACATCCCTCACAGCTCAGTTGGAATGAAATAGAACATTATGAGCTGATTTCACCATGCTCAGTTAGTGTTGAACACAGCGCCATCTATGATTCAAATGCTGTACTAGATACCAAGATCATTATAGAGTCTGACATTTCAATAGATTACCTAATCCTTAAAGTAAATTGTAGTCTAGTTAGTTAGGACAGTGGCCGCTAGGGGCGCTGTTCAACCAGCTATATAAGCTAGCCCGCGATCTGGAGGCGGCCTCTTTTCTGCGACCACATGACCTGTACAACCTAGAACTAATAATATACGCTTTCTGTTATATAGCTGGCTCGTGTTTCTTCTCCTGCATTTGACAGTTAGTACTAATCAAGGACTAACAGGCCGTTAAATCGAACCTTAGATGTCAAACGCGTACATTTTGACATATTTAACGGCCCTTAAATCCTTTGTTAACCTAACAGAGCATGGTGAAATCAGCTCTAAACGTTTTAAAGTACCTACGCACTAACTCAGTTTTTTAATAAAAAACACATAAAGTCAAAGTCAAAGTCAATAGGTATTTATTCAATAAAATCACAAGGATCACTTTGAAACGTCTTAAAGCTCTAGGTGCCAGTTCCACGCGACCAAAGCCTAGAAGAACAGGCAACAAACTTACGGCTTGGTTCCTACCGCTCTTTTGTATGATCCTTTTACAATGTAATATAATATATTATTGAAGTTAAGTGAGGCGTAGGCATACAGAAAAAGGTAAACATAATCAAATTTATAAGACAGCACACGCTACGCTTCAAACTAATAATACTTCATAGTTCGATGGTAATGGCAGTAGGTATCAACCATCAGATGAACTACCACCTTTTTCTGCCGCCAAGCAGCGTGGC
This sequence comes from Chloroclysta siterata, assembly GCA_932294275.1. Taxonomy (NCBI): domain Eukaryota; kingdom Metazoa; phylum Arthropoda; class Insecta; order Lepidoptera; family Geometridae; genus Chloroclysta; species Chloroclysta siterata. The sequence goes on along the minus strand of OW028596.1, from coordinate 18,211,556 downwards.
TGTGTTGCGGTTTGAAGAGTGTGGTTGACGGTGATATAACAAGCACATGAGGCTTAACATCTGTATGCCTCTAGTTGATGGACGCAGGGCAGTGCATCGTAGGGCACTTTTCTAGCGAGCGTGACTTACGAGGCAATGCTTTGTTATAGGTGATGGATACCACTTACTTGTTCCATCAGCAAGTTTGTACAACAAAAAATGTTAAATCAGTGGTACGTAATTTATATATGAGTAAAATCGGATCAAGGTTTTTTTAGATATGGGGTTTTTAAGAGAGCAAAAATAAAAAAAGTGACATAAAAAAATCAAGTTACAAGTCATATGAAAGGGCTTTGTTTGGACATTCCAAAACTATTTTGACTTTTTTTCTAGGACGCTCGGTTTTTGAGATACAACAAAAAAGTAAAATTAAGATAACCAGCGATCCAAGAGCTCCCATCTCTAAGAGTTCCGTTGACATCAAGGTTTTTCTACTGGTAAGCCAGTTACTTTGCTTTTTCTTATTTTTATTTTCTTGAAATAAATTAAGGAGGTACTCAGTTCTCAAAATGGTGACAACGACCAGTACCCCAAGTATGAGTTGTGTTTACCATATTTGGTTTCTCGTTTTTCGTTCTTGTTCCGTGTTCATTGCGGGTTTTGTATGAAGACGCGATAGAGATACTGATACGGAACTTTATGTTGCAAGTATGATGAACATTAATAGTAGAACATAAAGTTCCGTATCGGTATCTCTATCGCGTCTTCATACAAAACCCGCAATGAACACGGAACAAAAACGAAAAACCAAATATGGTAAACACAACTCATACTTGGGGTACAGATACAGGTCTTATGATGGATGGTCCAAGGTCTGTTCAACAGAACTCTTCAATAAATAGGCCAATAGAGTTGAAACTTGGTTACCAAACCAAGTTAGTAGGCGGTAGTCAGAGAAAAATGTTTGAACTTGCCTCTGTCTACCACCTACTCAAAGTTTTGATGCGTTCGTCGGGTCCCATCACGAGATCTTAGTTCGGGGTGGACCACTAGTGTAAATTTGAAGTAAAAACAATAGTTACTTGACGTAGTGTTGTAGTTGGTTTAGCAGAGTCTCGGTGCTGGGAACGGGCGGTGGAGGAGCTCCGGCTTTGGTTCGGGACAGCAGGCAAGCGCGGGCGTGCTCGAAACATAGCCTGCAACATGAGAGGATACATTAAGGCGAAGACAAGAGTTAATGTGACTCTCGCTCGCACGTTTCGACATGTTGAAAAGTATAAAATCACTAAACTCATTTAGGAAAAATCGCAATCAACCATTTTGTGTGCAATCACATTGCACACTGTTTAGTAAAAAAAATCATTTTGATCGATACATACTTTCCTATTAAAAGGTTTGCTTTACTAGTTTTCGTACATAAGCTAACTTTTAAGTAGAAAAACTTGTATCGATCAAAATGAAATTTTTACTTACTTGTGTGCAATGTGATTGCGATTTTTCGAAAATGAGTTTAGTGATTTTATATCTTTCAACATGTCGAAACGTGCGAGCGAGAAGTTGTTTGATAGTTGTCAGCCCCTTAACATTCATTACTTTAGCTGACGAATCCAACTCGGCACGGCATCGTTCGGGAAACTACCTTAAGGCGACGACAAGAGCTAATGTGACTCTCGCTCGCACGTTTCGACATCTTGAATGATATAAATCACTAAACTCATTTTCGAAACATCGATACAAGTTTTCCTACTTAAAAGTTCGCTTATGTACGTAAACCAGTAAAGCAAACTTTTGAGTAGGAAAACATATATCGAGGCTTTTGATGGCTTACCGTTGGCGTAGGAATGCTCGCATTGCATGTGCGGCTCGGCGCGGTCGTTCAGGATTTATTTATTTGTTTATTTATTTACTTTAGGAGTTAAATTTTTGGATGTGCGCGACGTAGAAAGAAGAATAACTCATGGGGAGTCCCATCGTCTTTTCGTCTTTTTTTTACTTTTAAATAGAATAACTCACGGTGAATCCTATCGTCTGTCCGTCTTTTGTCATCTTTCGCACGGCGAGTCCCTAGGATCATGTACGGCGCGGCGCGGTCGCACAGGATTTATTTATTTGTTTGTTTATTTATTTTAGGAGTTTAGTTTTTGGACATCTATGTCCAAAAATTGGATGTCCGCGACAAAGAAAGAAGAAGAAGAACTCACGGCGAGTCCCTGGGGTCGGGTTGCGGCGGCGCGGGCGCAGGGCAGCGCTCGCCGTTCGCGTAGGAATGCGCGCATTGCATGTACGGCGCGGCGCGGTCGCAAAGTATGTGCGCGCCGCAGTACTGGCGCTCCTTCAGTGCGGGCGCGTGGCATTCGTACCCGGTGTACAAGCATGGGTGGCTCACTAACTCTTTCGGTACCTGTAAGTTATTGAATATTTATTTTACGACACAAAACATATCAATAAAGATTGAATAAAACACTTTTAAAAATATAAAAATGAAGTGTCGTAAAAAAGGCTTCTTAGTATTTGCCATATTTTAAAATGTTGAAGTACCTACGAGTGCGTAGTACTAAGAGTAGAAGAGCTCTTTGTGAAGGGCTCGTCCGGGGAAGTACTACCACCACGCCTTTTTCTGCCGCCAAGCAGCAACGCTGTGTTTCGGTTTGAAGAGTGTGGTCGCCGGTGTAATTACAGGCACATGAGGCTTAACATCTCTATGCTTCAAGCTGATGGACGCAGGGCAGTGCATCGTAGGGCACGTTCCTATCGTGCGTGACTTACGAGGCAATGCTTTGTTATAGGTGATGGTTACCACTTAACATCAGGTGGGCCATCTGCTTGTTCCATCAGTTGGTGGTATAAAAAAAAAAAAAAGACGATAGTCTTACAAACAAATACACCTACCTACAGCTTGGCAAAAAGTTTACTACCGCGTTTAAACTCAGCTCATGTCCGTGGAAATGGGCAGGGACATGGGCAGTGCGAGAATGTAAACAGGCCACTTCCATGTCCGCTCGCGGTGCCGCTTGCGTTGAAGTTCGCGTTGCCTGCGCTCCTAAGTGTCCGGGCTAAATGTGAACACACGTTGCCGGCGACGCTGCCGCGGACATATGGCCGGCTACATTTCCGTCCACGCAAATGCCAGTGCGAATGTCGAAATGTAAACGCGGTATACAAACGGAACTAATTTGACATGCGGGTGTTTCGCATAGGTGCGAGCGAGTTCGCATGTGAGTAAACGTGGAAAATGTATAGAAAGTGGCGCCCCTATTTTCTACTCTTTTTTTCAACCTACTTATCTATAATATTCTATGAATAAAAATAAATAACCAACCTCCACTGTCAGTTTGTCAGTCTCCTGCTTCTTAGCAGCGTCAGGGTTCGGAGGCCGGATGGACCTGACATTGGTGATGCTAATGCGTCCACCAGTTCTGCCTCCGCGGGCCAGCATCCTGATCCGCGGAAGGTGCAGCATTTTACGCGGCTGTTGCTGCGACATGCCTGCAAATGGCCTTCTAACTGGAACACCAGAAAAAAATATTTAAAATTGAGAATTTTACGAGTAAAGAGTCAACTTTTCAGCGCCTTACGTTCAGTAATTCTAATGTTATGAGCCGACAGCTGCTCATTAGTTGCACGTAAAAATGAAAACATTTTATGAGCTAATTATACGATAGTTGGTTATGTAGTTTACAATTCAGCACACAGCGATCTAAACAAATAAATTGTGAAAACGAAACAGTAATTGCGTAATTATTGCGCAGCATAGAAAGAAATATTTTTTTTTTGAATCGTGAAATGAAAATCTACGTAGCCGCGCAAAAAATCCACTTTTCAATCGCCGGTCAAAACTTCAATTTATTATTTTTGAACCAAACACCCACTAACCATTTGTATTTTTTAAGTGCAGTGTATGATTCACAAAAACAATTAACTAATTTCACCACTGTTATCGGCTATTTAAGTTATAAATTAATGGATTTCGATGTGACAAAAAGTAGCGTGATTGTAAACAGTGATGGTCGGCCATTTGCACGGTGTGACACAGTCCCTAGGTCCGTAATTTTATTTTGCCTATATTTTGATGAAAAGTTCACGAATCGCAATAAAAATATGCACAAAACAAAGAGATTAGTCTATACTACAAAAATAAACATAGTGATAAAGTGAAACTTACTTGTGCTTGTTGCAGAACATCATTGTGTCACCGGAGACCTCACTACGTTATCCACCAACTTTTGCAATGATGGCGTCTCATTGAAGAATACCTACCTACCTATCAAAATTTAGATTTGTGTCATTTTTTTTACCTACGTTATTTTTAGTTCTATTGTTTCAAAATACTTAAATTATTTTAAGCTTATAATTAGTGAGCAATTACGGTAAAACGACCGTGAAATGTTGAGTTAACTTGTAACAAATCCCTCAAATGTTAACTTGGTCCACATCCGGTAGTCGCTGTCATAGCGCCGTCCCTTTCCCACTCACGCACGTAGACGGAGCGCTGCTTTCCGTCGTGCTTTCTCGCGCGCAGTCGGAACATCCGTTCAATGGCTGGTGGGCAAGAAAAATGGTATTTTACAAAAGATCAGCTACAGAATTCAGCAAGCCGAAAATGCGGTTTAGATGCAGATAAAGAACTAGCTTATCGGCAGCAGGCCGCCAACCTCATACAGGATATGGGACAGAGGCTTCAAGTGTATCCTTTTCAAGAAAGTGGTGGTTTGAGTGCAATGTTTTTGTCGAGTCATGTGTGTGAAATGCGTATTACACGCTGTTTATCGTGTTTTCATTACTAAAATCATGATCTAAAGTGTTCCAAACACGTCTAAGAAGTTATAAAGTGTATTGTGATAATGTGCATTGGCTTGGAGATGACGAAATTTCATAATTGTTACGGCGTCACTCGAGCCCCACTTTCGCTTTGGCTTCTGGGATTTCCCGCTCTCAGTGAGTAACGCGCTGCATTCTAGAGGTAAGAACTTGCTATTCATGAACAAATTAATGATACAGGTTCATTGTTTGGATTTAGGTTAGGGCCGTGAGTACCACGCGTGGTTTTTTTTCGAGGTCACACGTCCGACAGCTGTGTCGTTGACGGGACGCTTGCGCGGGTGACGTCGGGCACCGGTGATCGACCTGTCTGCCCGCGCTAAAATTACTCTTCCAACCACCTTTTCACGTGAGCGTGAAACGTGCGTTCATGTAAAAACAAAACGACCTCTTGCGTTATCGTTTTCCTGGTATGCACGTCTATATACACTGATTATAAGAATCGTTTCAGCTATTATCACGCCACTTAAACGCGTAAAAGTCATGTACTTGAAGAATAAGTGATGATTTCATTCAGAAAGTAGAGATAACATTGGCTATAGCATAATGTTATTGAAATTTCGTCACTTCCAACACAGCTATACCTATTCACGTTCCTAAGCAATAACTACACCTAAATGTTTAAACAACTTGAGAAATGTATCTATCTCTGACACTGGTCAAAGTTATGACCTCATTTGACCTGTCTGTGAGGGCATGACCTAACATGGACCTCTAGACCCCTCTTGAATTATAAGTATTATTACATTATTCATCTACAAAATAAATTTCCACTTAATTTATCTCGTACAAAATCCTTCAGTTTTATGCACTATAGTTAAAAAAAATTGAACTACATAAATTCTAAACTTAAATGAAACCGATATGATCAAAGAAAACATGTCATGCTTGTGGGATGGATTCATGGTGCATCGACCCCTGGCTTCATTAGCTGGGCCCTTTTCAGGTTCACCGATTCTTGTCATGGTCATTCAACCTTGATGAACGGCAATGATAATGTGGAAAACTTATTGAGTGGAATACAGTTTCTTAGAACAATATAATTCTTAGTATTACTTAAACCTACAAGTCTGTCAAAAGGTAAACAATGATTATCTATATGCCATCTGGTACTTAAAGATAATGATAATGCTAAATAAACATTTATAAATAAATTTGATTATGTTTACCTTTTTCTGTATGCCTATGCCTCACTAAACTTCAATAATATATTATACCTATTATTACATTTTAAAAGGATCATACAAAAGAAGGGTAGGAACCAAGCCATAAGTTTGTTGCCTGTTCTTCTAGGCTTTGGTCGCGTGGAACTGGCACCTAGAGTCACCTAGCTTTAAGATGTTTCCTTGTGATTTTATTGAATAAATACCTTTTGACTTTGACTTTGACTATACTATAGGTATGGGCAGTATAACAATTATTTGTTTATCCTACTAATATTATAAATCTTAATGAAATATCCTCGAAAGCCTATCTGTCCTTATTACAAAGAGATTTAATTGAGAAAAAGATGAATCTAGAAATCTTGTGGGATTGCGTTTTAGTCTGTGGTATGGGAGTCAATGCATTACCAATATTATTTAATTCATTGACAAATGAAGTTATTAATTCAAATATCTTTTTATCCATGGATATATAATATCTCACTGAATAGGAATAGTCTTATGATGGCTTTAAGATTATGTTTCGGGAACATTCCAGGGAACAAGTTTGAGTTTCGAAGAAAGTGCCATCACCGAATTGTACTGAATGCGGTACATTAGAAGACATCCTACTAATATTATAAACGCGAAAGTTTGTAAGTATTAATGGATGGATGTTTGTTACTCTTTCATCTAAAAACTACTGAATGGATTTTAATGAAACTTTACAATAATCTAGCTTATACATCAGAATAACACATAGGCTAACAATTTATAAAGATATTGTGTGACAAATCCTGTGCAGACGAAATCGCGGGCACCAGCTTTTACAACATATTTTGTTGGAATGTGTCCGAAACAATGCATTTAGATTAAGTTGTTTTGGAAGGCGATGTATGAATGTTGGTATTATTAATAGCATCTTCGCTTGTCCTCTGTCAGGTCAAGCCAAGATGTAATATAGGTTGGCTGAATTAGGGTTAATTAGGTAGATAAAGTTTTGATACAAGATGTATTTTATTTTTGATGTTTTATTATAGGGTAGTATGGTCGTCCAGTGACAAAGCCCATAGAATAAAAAAAGAAGTTATTAATGTAAGAGCTGTTTATGAAAAAAAAACAGCTGTTTAAATATAAATAGATCAATCTCAAAACGAATAGAGACACATTGGAAAAAACCCGCTTTTGTTTTTGCTGTAGTTGCAAGATTGTGTGAGACTGGAATATTCCCTCACTGAATTACCCAAATAATAGAGCAATAATAAAATAATAGTCGTGTATTACCCAAAGAAACAAAACTTGATAACAGAAAAACAAAACAAGGAAAATTACCGCAATAATACAAAAATACGGTGTAAATGCATCAATAAAGTATTCCGAGAATGTAGTGTTATTTATATGAATGAATCACCACACACAGATTATAAACCAGTAGCCGAGTAATGAGTCAATTTTCAATGCTCTTTAACCATTATTTGACTAACTGTGTAGGTATTTTTACAGCGTTTATTTCTATGACCTCTAAAATTCTTATCTTTCTTTAGCTAAACATTGGCCTTTATTTTTATCTACATTCTATTGTACTCAAGAGCGCTGGTAATCTAGTAGTGACCCCGTCTTCCGATCCTAAGGTCGCCGGGTTCGAATATGTTTGTGCACTTAAGATTTTTTCATTCGAAAAAAAATCTGTGCAAAAAAATCTGGGAGACCAGTGTTGTAGTAGTGCATCAAACACTATTACAGCATAAACGACCGATTTTGTTGTAACAATATTGTTCTTTATACCTATTTCGCCTATGTTTTTGAGACAATTAGCGATTTTTGATTTGCTTTCAAATAGTGACTGAAAACATCATGAGATTACCCGTGAGTTTGTCGTCTCGAAACGACTCTATGCGGTCCTTTGACGAGTATGGGTCAGAGATTTTGTTCTTCTTCCTCTGTTTCCTATCCAGTAACATTCTTTCTACAAGGTAGGTATATGGGTTATGGGATGAATAAGGGCCGGTTTCACCATGCTCTGTTAGTTACTAATCAAGGATTAAAAGACCGTTAAATCTAACCTTAGCTGTCAAACGCGTACATTTTGACATATTTAACGGCCCTTTAATCCTTTGTTAATCTAACAGAGCATGGTGAAACCGGCCCTAAAGGGTGTACAAACTATTTTATTCTGTGATCTTAAGATATATCTACTACTAATCCGTGGGTTAGTTGGCTCTGCAAATATTGGACAAGTCTTTCCTGTGGATTAGGAGAACTAAGCTCTGAGGTTGGTATAGGTGCTGGGCAAGCCTTCTCCATCTAAAACCCTGGCCCAGGCACCATCTCGTCGACAGAGACATGAGTAAAAAAAAATTGCCCCTCACTCTGTGTATAGGTAATTCATCTTATGCTACATTACCTACAATACACAGCAAAAAAAAATCCTATTAATATTATAAATGCGAAAGTTTGTAAGTATGGATGGATGGATGAATGGATGTTTGTTACTCTTTAACGTAAAAACTACTAAATGGATTTTAATGAAACTTTACAATAATATAGCTTATACATCAGAATAACACATAGGCTACAATTTATAAAGATATTGTGTGTATTGACCAAAATATGACGATAAGTGTCAAGTAAGTAGGAAAAAATCTATCATCTGTGAGCTATTTTGGCGTGCGCTGCCAAAACCGCTAGAGTTACACACACATATTATGTACTACGCCACGCTAATATAATCTACTTGAAATACTAATCCTGCGCAGACGAAGTCGCGGGCACCAGCTAGTAAGACATATTTTAACCCGTCGAATATAGTTTAAAGTATACTCAAATATGTCTTAAACATGTCTTGGTAGGTACTCAAGACCCTTTCAATATCACATCACAAGTCAAAAAGATTTTATTCTATTTAAAACTGTTTTCATATTGTTGTCTCTGAATAATGAAAAAAACTGCGCACTTTGCAAGAATGTGTACGATATACCATTGTATTTCTTACCTACCTGTCTACCCTTATTCTAAAGGCAATGCTACCTGCCTGGTCAAAGTGATTGTTAAAATTGTCGCATTATCACAACATGCTTTCAAATATGAATAGAACCTTTTTTGTATACCTACCTACATTGCTGACATTGTATACATTGTTGAGCGGACTGGTCTCCGCAAGTAGGCAGCTGGTGGTGGTGGTTGCTAGCTCAGCCACCCGATGTCCTCTAGGAAGGCCAATAGCTCGCTTATACTATACATTGGTACATAACTGGAAGAAATTTAACTTGCATCCGATCCACGCCTTTTGCTGCCGCCTAGCAGCGGTGGTGTGTTTCGGTTTGAAGAGTTCGGTTTGAAGAGTGTGGTTGCCGGTGTAATTGCAGTCACATGAGGCTTGACTGTGTAACAAGTTGTCAATTGTCATGTCACCCAGTATTTCCTTAGATCAGTAACCTACAGCTCGCAACTATGTATCAACACGGCGATTGTATACATGCACCGTTTCTACGCGTTCCACTCCTTCACACAGTTCCACAGGAACGCGATAGCGGCCGCTGCGCTATTCCTCGCTGCAAAGGTGAGTGATACTTTTTATCGTTCCGTAAAAAGACGGACGGACATCGGAGTCTTAGTAATAGAGTCCCGCTCTATTACTAAGACTCCGATGTCCGTCCGTCTGTCACCAGGCTGTATCTCATGAACCGTGATAGTTAAAGAGTTGAAATTTTCACAGATGATTTATTTCTGTTGCCGCTATAACTACAAATACTAAAAAACAGAATAAAATAAATATTTAAGGGGGCTCCCATACATACAAGCGTGATTTTTTTGCTAGATATTTATAACGGCAACAGGTAGAGGCTTGAAATATTCACAGAATATTTAGTTATATATTCACTTTAAAAATAAATAATTTAATTAAAATAAAACAAATATTTAAGGGGGCTCCCAAACAACAGACATGTTTTTTTTGTAGATAATGGTACGGAACCCTTCGTGCGCAAGTCCGACTCGCACTTGGCCGGTTATTTTCTTTATTTAGCCTATTTCGTCCCACTGCTGGGCTATGGCCTCCCCAAAAAAAGGACAAAGTCCAAAAGATTTCCAGTTCTCCCTATCCCGAGCCTCCTCGATAATCTATCGATAGATAGATAGATCTCAATTCTATGAAATGTCATTATTTTGGAAGATCCCTATGCCAAAATGCAATGGGGTATTTCAAGCTTTCACTTTGTGAAACCAAAACTTTCACTTTGTGTACCCACATTCTTTCACTCATTTGGTGAACCCAAAACCATGGCTCAGTTACCATGAGTTTTCCTAGACTCGCTAGCGACTAGTAAGACTTCCCTGTCCGTCCGCCTGTCTGTCTGTCCGTCGGTCACCAGGCTTTATCTCATGAACCGTGATAGTTTGACAGTTGAAATTTTCACAGATGATGTATTTTGTTGCCGCTATAACAAAAACACAATAAAATAAATATTTACGGGGCCAATGACCGATTCTTCCATGATCTGTCATCACCAGTTTCTCAGTACCATTCTATCTGTATGTTACGTCAATATAATTGTATCCCAGAGCAAAAAAATATCTAATAAATCTATGTATCTCCAACAGGTGGAAGAGCAACCAAGGAAATTAGAATATGTCATAAAAGTAGCCCACGTCTGCCTCCACAGAGGTGAGGGAGTCAGTGCCCTCACCTCGGAGCAGTACCAAGAACAGGTGAGAAAACTTGTATAAATAAGAGATAGATATATAATTAAGTCTCGATCACGCCTGCGGAAAGATAAGATTGTATAAAAATGACTTTAGCTTGGCAAATGCTCGCCAATCGAATGTCATTTACATACGATATTTCCGCAAACAGAGGCCCAATGACGAATTAATTCTGACATTTGTGGCGTTAGGGGCCTTCCATAAATTACGTCACACGAATTTCATGATTCTTGACCCCTCCCCCGTCCTTGTCACAGCTGGTCACATTTGTGAGACCCCCCTCCTCACCTACCTAGTGTGATGTCACATATTTTGCAATCTTACTAAAAATTTTTGTGGTGTCACAAATTTGTTGTGTTATAATACTCAGATATTAAATATTACATTTGAAAAAAATAGGGATCCTTCCCCACCTCTTGTCACACTTCGTCGACCCCCACCCTCCCCTTAACGTGTGACGTAATTTATACTTATTCTGCGGCCTGTACCCCAAGTATGAGATTTGCTTACGATATTTCGTTTTTCGTTTTACGTTTTTGTTCCGTGTTTATTGCGGGTTTTGTATGAAGACGCGATAGAGATACCGATACGGAACCCGCAATGAACACGGAACAAAAACGAATCGTTTTCGCTGCGTGCTCATTGCGGGTTTTGTAAAGTTCCGTATCGGTATCAATATCGCGTCTTCATACAAAACTCGCAATGAACACGGAACAAAAACGTAAAACGAAAAACGAAATATCGTAAGCAAATCTCATACTTGGGGTACAGATCACGAACGAATTTGACATTTGCCGCGTTAAGGCGACAAGAGCTAATGTGACTCTCGCTCGCACGTTTCGACATGTAGAAAGATATAAAATAACTAAACTCATTTTCGAAAAAGCGCAATCAACCATTTTGGGTGCAATCACATTGCACACAGTTTAGTAAAAATTTCATTACATATATGTTTTCCTACTCAAAAGTTTGCTTTACTAGTTTTCGTACATACGCATACCTACACAATGAATTCCTTCACCGTAGAACAATGCCAGTTATCCATAGTACGATAACTCTTGAAATCGTCTATTGCACCATGTTTGTTAAATTATTCACAATCTGTTGATGAAACAGGTCACTTTCTAAAGGTTATCGATTACTGATTCATGCGAATAAATATTTATCTGAAGATAAAGTGAAATTACAGCTAAAAAAATAGTAGGTATAGGTATAACCCGCGTCGATGAAACGAATCATAAATGGAGGCGCTAATGTATACCTCTCACGAGTGCGAGCGAGAAGGAACTAGTGGCAACAATAGTGTGTGAGCGAGAAAAGTGAGAGTCACCATAATTACTCTGAAAAATGAATAAGTGGAACACTGCCGCCTTCACAGCTCGGTAGTAGCACTGCCTTCTGCGCCGTAGGCCGTGGGTTCGATCCCCACCGACAACAAACATTTGTGTGATGAACATAGATGTTTGTTCTCTGTCTGGGTGTTATATAATATTATAAGTATGTATTTACAAAAAAAAAGTATATTAGTAGTATAAAAGCTATCTGGTTCCCATATCACAAGCTTTGGCTTAGTTTGGGCCTAGATAGTGCTGTGTGGAATGTCGACCAATATTTATTTATTTTAAGATATTTTTTGTACTACAGTTATACAATAAATTTCTATTTATTTCCAGGCGCAAGACCTAGTGTTCAACGAGAACGTACTCCTACAAACGCTAGGCTTCGACGTCGCTATCGACCATCCGCACACGCACGTGGTACGAACGTGTCACCTTGTGAAAGGTGAGACGAAAGTCGCGGGTCGCGGCGACTTGGCGCGCGGCAAGTCGCTGCGGCGAAAACGGTTGCGTCGGAAACGGATTCGGAGTTTTGACCCGTTTTGATTCTTTGGCAAATGTTATTGGTTTATAAAATGTTTCTTTTTTCAAAAAGTCTTTTTTTGAGGCTTTATTTAAACCATTTTGTTTGGTTCAAGTGTCTTTAAGTACTACCCAATGTTCCAATGTAATGACTTATATAGAGACCGTTTTAGAACCATTTGAAATGGTGATGTTTAAGTTAAATTCTTCGGACTGTTTAATAGTAAAAATTGAGCTTATTTTTATTTATGTCCAATATTTTAATAGAATTTCATCTCCTTTGAGAGTACTTTACTTCTAAAACAATAATTTATTCAGTTATACTGATTCGCTATACTGCAATATCTTAGTAATTTCAATCGTATTATTCTTAATATTATCCTAAAGAATAATCTATTTCTAAAATACAAAAGAAAACCTTCTTAGTGAACAAAATCTTTCTTAAGTTTACAATACAATAAATGTCATTATTTTCGTTTTTGTGTCATTTTCGACGCTAAAATGCCCCGAATAGACCATCTTCTGTTTTCGTCATGAGACTCAAAAATCCCCTATTAAAAACATTCAAAATTTCTTTCAAAACCGGGAATTAACAGACCGTTTTCGATAACCGCGCACGTCTTGGCCAAGCGAATAAAAATGGAAGAACAACAGGCAATGTATCAAAACCTCTTAGGAGAAAGGTATGTTTAAATGATTAAAACTTATTTGTCACCCTTCACTTCACTCTCACGGAAAACAAAAGGCTTAGACTCCACGTAAGCATGCTTTTTCCCTTTTTATGTTGTCATTTTATAGTTATAATCTTTTTTTGTAGGAAAGTATAATATTTCCATGATTTCTGATTTCAACGTGCTGTGTTTCGGTTTAAGGCGAATACAAGAGCTAATGTGACTCTCGCTCGCACGTTTCAACATGTTGAAAGATATAAAATCACTAAACTCATTTTCGAAAAATCGCAATCAAGCATTTGTGTGCAATCACATTGCACAGTTTAGTAACAATTTCATTTTGATCGATACAAGTTTCCTACTTAAAAGTTTGCTTATGTACGAAAACTAGTAAAGCAAACTTATGAGTAGGAAAACAGTATCGATCAAAATTAAATTTTTGCTAAACTGTGTGCAATGTTATTATTGCACACAAAATGGTTGATTGCGTGCGATTTTTCGAAAATGAGTTTAGTGATTTTATATCTTTCAACATGTCGAAACGTGCGAGCGAGAGTCACATTAGCTCTTGTCTTCGCCTTAGTTGTTGCGGTGAAATTACAGGCACACGAGGCTTAACATCTGTATGCCGTAAGTTGAGGCAGTGCATCGTACATGTTCCTATCGTGCGTGACTTACGAGGCAATGCTTTGTTATAGGTGATGGTTACCACTTAACATCAGATGAGCCATCTATTTGTTCCATCAGCTTTAAAAAAAGCAGGCCTGTGCTAGTATTTCCACCGCCAAGCAGCGTTGCTGTTTCGGTTTGAAGGGGTTACATTACAGGCTTAATACCGCCTCCAGTTGATGGACGCAGGTGCATCGTAGGGCACGTGCCTTACGTTCGTGTCCTTAGGTTACGTGTGTTGTGGGAGATGTCTTAGACATTTTTTTTAATACATCAATATTAACAACAAACATCCATGTTACACAAATGTTTGTTCTCGATGGAGATCGAACCCACAATCTACAGCGTATAAAGCAGAGCTACTCTACCAACTGAACTGTGGGGGCCAACCATGATTTACGTCACACGTTAAGGGGGAAGAAGGGGCTGTGACAAGGACGGGGGAGGGGTCAAAAAATCATGAAATTCGTGTGACGTAATTTATGGATGGCCCCCAATCTGTATATCACTGATCTAATGCATAAACCCATTAAAAAACCTCCCTAGCTAAAACCATTACAGCACCATTTTATGCTACATTTTTGTAATGTCCAAAGTAGCCGATCAAAAACTAACTTCCAAAGTACTGACTTTTCTAAATTTCACTATAACCTGACTTACTTGTTTTTCATTAAAAAACTAACACGCGTCAACTTTTGAAAATACATAGTAATAAAATAAAAAAACACGCAATACACCACTATACTAGAAGTTACCTGTTATTCTGCCGAAAATAATTGTAACGTTAAATTTGAATAGGTAAATACGTTTTCTTTAAATGCTTAGGTTTACTTTGTCTAGTTTCATAATTATATTAACTTCAACAAGGATTGGACGGTAGGAACCAAGCCGTAAGTTTGTTGCCTGTTCTTCTAGGCTTTGGTCACGTGGAACTGGCACCAAGAGTCACCTAGCTTTTAAGAGTAGTGGATCTCTTTGTGAAGGCCTCGTCCGGGGAAGTACTATCACCACGCCTTTTTCTGCCGCCAAGCAGCAACGTTGTGTTTCGGTTTGAAGAGTGTGGTTGCCGGTGTAATTACAGGCACATGAGGCTTAACATCTGTATGCCTCAAGTTGATGGACGCAAGGCAGTGCATCGTAGGCCAGGTGGTGGTTACCACTTAACATCAGGTGGGCCATTTGCTTGTTCCATTAGCAAGTTATATAAAAAGAAAACCTAGCTATAAGACGTTTCAAAGTAATCCTTGTCTATACCCAGCAGTTGCCAACGGGCTGAATAGATAGCTGGGTATAAAATTATTAGTCACTAGCGACCCGCCCCGGCTTTGCACGGTTATTGTGTGTTTCTCTACTATATTATGCTTGTATTATGCATATAAACCTTCCTCTTGAATCACTCTTTCTATAAAAAAAAACCGCATCAAAATCCGTTGCGTAGTTTTAAAGATTTAAGCATACATAGGGATATATGGACAGAGAAAGCGACTTTGTTTTATACTATGTAGTGATGTTAATTCATAAACCTCTCAACTAGTAAAGGCCGCCTCCATTTTGCTCTATCGCCTCTAATAACTAATAACACGTGTCAATTTGTTCCAGCACCGAAAGACCTCGCTCAGACGTCCTATTTCATGGCGTCGAACAGTCTTCATCTCACCACCATGTGTCTACAGTACCGGCCCACGGTGGTGGCCTGCTTCTGTATACACTTGGCTTCTAAGTGGAGTAACTGGGCGGTGAGTGTCCTCGTATGGGGTTATTGGGATGAAGGTTTACAGTAAATTAAGGTATGTTGTTTATTGTTGATAGTCTATGCTGCTTAACTTAGTTTGTTTAACCTGTGTGTGTAGGTTGTCACCGTATATAAATTTTTCGGTCATATTTCGATTATTCATAATTAATTTTAGACTAGGCATCCCTAGCCCCCTCCGCACCCCTCTCTTACCTCCAATCCGAGCCAAAAATAGCTACAAAATCAAAATTGTCTTTATTCAGTACAACCACAAGGATTACTTTGAAACGTCTCATATACTAGGTGAATGTACCGCCAGTTCCTCGCGACCAAAGCCTAGAAGAACAGACAAGAAACTTACGGCTTGGTTCCTAGCGTTTTTTTGTATGATCCTTTTTACAATTATGGTACTTTAATGTTTAGTTTTTGTAATGAGTTGGAGCATAGTCCAGTCCCAAGCTTTTAGTCATCTATGTAATCAGATATTCTATAGTAAGCTTTTGTAAAAAGTTTTCTTTTTATTATGTTTTTGAATTTGCTAATTGATCTTGCTCTCGCATTAATCTCGCTGGGATGGGAATTTGTTATAGAAGCGTACAAATTGTCCTGCAAACGATTTGCTTGAGAACAGCGAGCTTATCTTTATTTCTAGTGTTAACATTATGATGGTCCCTCTTTTTGGCAAATCAAATAAGTTAGCTAGCTGTAGCTAACTTCAGAGGGACTTAGATCCGTTGCGCGTACTTGTTTTTTTTTAAATTAGGTGAGCCTTATGCTTGGAACAAGTAAGTAGTACAAAAAGACCTAAAATTACAGTCTTCTCATTGGCTGTGTGCAGCGCCTTCTTCCTGTTCTATTATAGCAAGTAGCGAAGACCTAACAATCCAGTCTTCTCGTCTTCTGTATGCAGTTCTTCGTTCCAGATCCCGCAGTCGAACGAGGGTCGGCATTGGTTCTCGTACGTAGACCGCACAGTGACCATGGAACTACTCGAGCGGCTGACTTCGGAGTTCCTGCTTATATTCGAGAAGTGCCCTTCTCGGCTGAAGAGGAAAATGATGAACCAGCAACGTGCTGGTATGTATGCTTACAATATAAATAAAAGGGTTGAGCTATAAACTCAACCCTTTTATTTATATTGATCGCTGCGCGCTCCATTAGCTTATCAGACCGATAAGTCTTTTAAGAAGAAGAAGAGACAGTTCTTCTTCTTATTTGTATGGCCTTTGCAGTGTAGCTCGCAATTTCAGAGTAGTAGAGCTCTTGTAAGTCACGCACGATAGGAACGTGCCCTACGATGCACTGCCCTGCGTCCATCAACTTGAGGCATACAGATGTTAAGCCTCATGTGCCTGTAATTACACCGGCAACCACACTCTTCAAACCGAAACACAGCGTTGCTGTTTGGCGGCAAAAAAAGGCGCGGTGGTAGTACTTCCCCGGACGAGCCATTCACAAAAAGCTCTACTACTCTTAAATTTGTTATTAAACATTATTATTATTAGGCAAAGTATTTACACACATAATGTTTTGAAATATATGTATTGTAATGTGTAGCGGACACGGGCTCCCCCGGCGGAGTGGCGCACGCGGGCGCCGCGGCTCCCGGCCCGGCCAAGCACGCGCCGCCGCCTAACGACGACTTCGACAAGCAGTTCGACAAGGGTACGTTACATCCAGCTAATATTATAAACGCGAAAGTTTGTAAGTATGGATGGATGGATGGATGGATGTTTGTTACTCTTTCACGTAAAAACTACTGAATGGATTTTAATGAAACTGTACAATAATATAGCTTATACATCAGAATAACACATAGGCTACAATTTATAAAGATATTGTGTGAATTGTCCAAAATATGACGTTATGTGTCAAGTAAGTAGGAAAAAATCTACCATCTGCGAGCTATTCTGGCGTGCGCTGCCAAAACCGCTAGTTACACGTAAGTAACTACGCCACGTTAATATAAGCTACTAGAAATACTAATCCAGCGCAGACGAAGTCGCGGGCACCAGCTAGTCTCATCTAATGGTAGCCCTCACGGCTCAGTTGGTAGTGGAAAAATAAATATTTTTTATTTGCTGGAAATATGGTTACAAGCTCTTACATTTTGCATTGAATTCCTCATTATCTCATAGACAACAAACATCTATGTTCGGCACACAAATATTAGTTCTGTGTGGGGATCGAACCCACGGCGCAGAAGAAGGCAGAACTACTACCAACTGAGCTGCGAAGGCTGTGAATAGCATGCTAATAACAGTCAGGCTTCGTATGGTCCTGCCAACCTTGCGGTTATACGGACACAAACTATGCACCGAGACATGTGTCAAATGCAGGAGAAGAAATACGAGTCAGCTTTAGAACAGAAAATGTATATTATTATTATTAGGTTGCACAGGTCAGTTGGTCGCAGAAAAGAGGACGACCCGAGATCGCCAACAAGCTTATATAGTGGTTTAACAGCGCCCCTAGTGGCAACTCTCAAAACTAACTATGGTCGCGTTAAACAATCGCTGCAAACTCGGTCACAAATTATCGGAACGAGACAGCGATATTGCTCTCTCTCTCGCACTTAGGAGAGCGGCACGTTCCTTTTGTTTAAGCGCAGAGATGTGCATTATTGGAGTCGATAAGAACTATCTTTTTATCAATAACGTGCATGCGCCCGCGCCGAGTACTCTCAACACTAAAGTTAAGATGATTTATAACCGAGTTTGCAGCGAGTGTTTAACGCTACTATAGTAAGTAACAATTTATTTTATGGAGTCAACTATCGAAGTGTCAAGATTCTGTTCTAGGTATCTAGTATTTGAATCACAGATGGCGCTGTGTTCAACAGCATGCTAACAGCAGTATATTATTACAGAGTACGAGCGCGAGCGTCGCCGCCTCGCTGCGTCCGTCCCCGGCGGCTACGTGCCGGCCACTGCACCGCCCGCGCCGCCCGCGCAGCCGCCGCCGCAGAAGATAGACTACAACCTGTATAGAGAGAAGAGGGAGCGAGAGGAGCGGGAGCGCCGCGAGGAGAGAGAGAGACGGCAACAGGTAAGAGCGTCGTAGCCGCCCGCCGCCGCAGAAGATAGACTACAACTCTACTACTCTTAAAACACAATTACTGTTGAAACACTCGCTTAGTTCAATGCATAGTGTAAGTCAGTAGAATCAGATGATAGACCAACAAGGAGGAGGAAAGAGGGAGCGAGAAGAACGGGAGCGGCGTGAAGATAGACAGAGACAACAGGTAACAATTCAATGTACAAGAAGTTTTGCAGGATGAAGGGAGGGAAGGGGCAGTCATAATTTTTATGTTGTATAAAACAGTATTATCTTTCTAACAGGCAATGCAACGGCCCGGAGCGCCGGTTAGACCGAGACCCGAAGCCAGACCCGAGGCCAGACCCGAGAATCCCAGACCGGAAACAGCTAGACCGGAAGGCGCTAGGCAGGAAAACGTCCGGCCCGAAGCCAGACCGGAAGTCGCAAGACCGGAAGCGAGACCGGAAGGAGCGACCGTTCCACCCCACCACCAAAGGCCGAGCCAACACCACCACAAGGCCCACCATCCCTGGCCACCTGGGCACCACAAACACCATCCGAAACCTCCACACGACCACAGACACCATCGGCCACCACAAGTACCAACACACCCGAACCAACCTACTCAAAGCCAACCTCAAAATCCAACGATACAGAATCCAGAAGTATTACCACAAAGAACACGACCACCATCGTTGTTCTCACCGGAGAATGTCACCACTCCTACTGTTGCAGCTTCAGCTCCGAGAAGACCGGCTCATCCCCAACACAGGCCTAAAGACATCCGTCCACCACAGCAGACCCAAGAACCCAGGCCTGTCACGGTCAGTCCCAAGAAAAGGCCAGATGCCACCGCAGCGATCAGAGAAATGCAACCACCTGCTATTCTATCTCCTTTCTCGTCCCCACCGGCTAAGGAAGTCCCTAAGCAAAGACAGAGGCAGCAGTCTAACTCGGAGCCTGAACTACAAGTTGTGGTCAAAAAGTTGGATATGACACCTGGGTACGAGAATGTTATAAGAGAGTCTCAACGAGGTAATACAACTAAAGTTAAACTACCCGATAAAAAAGAACCTACAAGTCGATCACTGAACGGGATAGAAACAGACCCTACCTTAGTATCGAACCTACTCAAAGAGAGCTTAGCTAAACCCGTACCTATCTCTGTACCGACAGAGAGAAAGTCTCCTATCGTAGAAGTTAAAAAGGAGGTTGTAGAACCTATCCAACCTCCTCCGCAGCCCGAGGTCCAGAACACAGAAGAACCGGAACACAAACATAAGAAAGAGAAAAAGAAAAAAGAGAAACACAAACACAAAGACCGTGACAAATCTAAGGAGGAACGGAAGAAACATAAAAAAGACAAAGAGAGAGAGAAGAAGAAGGAGGAGAACCCACCTCCGGCAGAACCAGCGAACCAAGATGGTGGACTCCGGATAACAATACCCAGAGATAAGTTATCTACGAGTCCTGGTCTCAAAATCAAGATTCCTAAGGAACGGTTAGCTGCTCCACCACCACCCCCGCAGACTTCCGGTCTCAAAATCAAGATATCTAAAGAAGTACTGGAAACATCGAGAAAGAGAGCTGGTGCCCCGGAGATAGGACCTCCCCAGAAGCACCCGAGGCAGAACGGACATCCCAAGGTAGGTTGGCAACCACACCCTTATCGACCACCTTTGCCTTACTATATGGTTCAACCCCCACCTATGTACTATAACTACCCGATGGAAGGTTTTTATTATCCTCAAATGTACCCGCACCATCCTCCCCCGAACCACCATATTCCTCCAAACCACCACGGTCCCAACCACCACGGACCTCCCAATCACCATGTTCCCCCAAATCACCTCGTTCCCCCAAACCACCATGTTCCCCCGAATCACCATATTCCCCCAAACCACCATGTTCCGAATCATCACGCGCCGAGACAGATGACGCCACAACCACCGCCACAGCCACCGTTACCGGCGATGCCACCGCCACCGGTCCCGCCACCGCCACCAGAATAATCGACAAAAGTTGAGGGGAAGAAACGTTATATGATTGTCTAATGGCCGCTTGCAAAATGATGATGTAATAGCTAAAATCGCGAGTGACTTGACATCCGATTATTTTTGATCGAGCTTTCAGAAACCTGCCGAAAGTACTGCTAAATGTTGGTATGTCAAAGGTAGTATTTAGACGTGCCTCAGACTACACCCCTAGCCATTCTCAAATCTTAAGTTAGTACTTGGTACTAAGAGATCTAAATGTTTATCTACCGTGCCTGGGGATTGTTAGTGCTTGAAAAGAGCCTCTTTAGGCGCACTTAAAATCCTTTCACCACACTGTTTCGAAAGAAACTAGTGACACGACAAGAGAAAGAGAGTTGTTTATTTCTTTCTGTTCAGTTTGCTCTGTTAGATTAACAGGGGATTAAAGGGCCATTAAATAAATACAAAATATGTACGCGTTTGACATCGACGGTTAGATTTAACGGCCTGTTAATCCTTGATTAGTAACTAACAGAGCATGGTGAAATCAGCTCTTATTATAATTAAATCAGATCGTTGTGCAAGTGGCCACTGAAAAGAGCTCTTTATTAAGAGCCATTGTGTAAAAGCTCTTTTATGTACGTTTTCTAACCTCAAGTCTGAACAAGAACTCCTATTATGAGCCAGATTTGGAATACAGTACCCCAAGTATGAGATTTGCTTACGATATTTCGTTTTACGTTTTTGTTCCGTCTTTATTGCGGGTTTTGTATGAAGACGCGATATTGATACCGATACGGAACTTTACAAAACCCGCAAAGAACACGGAACAAAAACGAATCGTTTTTGCTGCGTGCTCATTGCGGGTTTTGTAAAGTTCCGTATCGGTATCTCTATCGCGTCTTCATACAAAACTCGCAATGAACACGGAACAAAAACGTCAAACGAAAAACGAAATATCGTAAGCATTTCTCATACTTGGGGTACAGGTCTTCAGATAGAAGTCAAGTCGGAGAAAAATCTTTGTTCAATATCTTAATGTGCCAAATTTTATCGGATTTGCCTCTGACTACCTTAGTATCATCAGGGACCTTGTGATCGGTGAGGATGTCATGGAGATTGTTTTTTTGGAAGCTATTTTAACATCATATATTGTAGGGCACGTTCGTTATAACCTGCAAGGCAAGGTTTCGTTATAGGTGATCTTTACCACGTTATTAAATAAATAAATAAATATTGGTGGACTTTCCACACAGCACTATCTAGCCCCAAACTATGTCAAAGCTTGTAATATGGGAGCCAGATGGCTGATATAATACATATATACTTTTTTTTGTAAATACATACTTATAATATTATATAACACCCAGGTAGAGAACAAACATCTATGTTCATCACACAAATGTTTGTTCTCGGTGGGGATCGAACCCACGGCCTACGGCGCAGAAGGCAGAGCTACTACCATCTGAGCTGTGAAGGCTGTCAAGTGGCCATCTGCTTGTTCTTTCAACAAGTTGGATTAAAAATACCTTTTTACCGGGATTTTATTGATATTGTACCAAAATTGACGTGTGTTGAACAGATTTTTGACAAACGAGTAATTAAATTATATTAATACATTCAGATGTCTCGAATTTGAAATTGATGTCGAAAGATAGAATAACATTAGTAGACATTTTTGGATTTGAACTCAAGAATTAATAATTAATTGTCAAACTTGACAAATCCATGACATCATTTTGATCACTTGAGACCAAAATCACATTATAGTTATATCAGATAGTAATTAATTATATTATAAATGTGTTATACAATACTGTTGCTTCCATAAAAAGATATAATCCTTATATTTTTTGTAAATATTTAAATAAGTGTCCTAATTGTACTTAGTTGAAAACTATTCTTCCATTTTTTTTATAATATTATATTTAATTTAAATGTTAAATCGACGTTAGATGTATTTATATATACAAAATGGGTGCTATTGCCCTTTTAAAAGTACTGCTTTGTTGTTTTTTTATTATATAATTAAATTACGTTAGGTATTCGCTAGAGAATATATTATTTATTTTAAAAAAAACTGTTTACAAAATAAACATATTTCTGTGTAGCTAGATTTACTAAAATAGCTTACTATTGAAACAAAAATCGAATCATGGTCTAATAATATCACATCACAAATTCTATGAGCTTAAAAGTAGTTATACGTACATATACAGTTTTTTAATGTGTTGACAAACTTTTATATTATCAAATCGTTTAAAGAATATTCTTTTATAAATATTTAAAAGCTATTTTTTCTATAAATGTTGTCAAGTGAGGTTTTAAATGTTAAAAATATGCTTGTTCCCTATAATAACATATTTTATGCAAAAAAATATAACTTTACATACTATATCATGATGATAAAATATTTAATTAAATAATAACTAATTTATTCAAAATTGAACAACACAATTATAATGACTGTTCTGTAAATACATATATTTATAGGGATCATGCATATAAGTCAATTTATAAATATATAATATATTATTAAAGAAAGAGCTTTTATATAAATGATCGATGTATCGTGTGTTGTATCGTCTAAATGGCCTAAAAGAAAATACTTAAAAATAAAAAAATATTTAAACTTTATAAAAATATTTAAGAGTTAGCTTTTGCTAAATAAATTATATAAAAGCTTAAAGCTATTTTATCAAATTATAGTTCTACAAATATACATAAAATATACTTACATCACTTTTACATTGACGTTCGTTATTCGTGTCGTTTATAGATTTTAATGTTATATATTTACTCATGGTAATTGGGACTATATATTTTGACATTCCAAAATTAACTTTATTATAATATAAGTAAATATATTAATATCATAATTTAATAATTTTAGTTATACACAAACCTACTATTTATTATTATTGTTCTCGTAATATTTTTAATATTTTAATATTCTGTTATTTTATTATAAGAAAAAGCTTTGCTCAATCAAAATAATGATCAAAAACTGTAAGCATTATAACTAAATGTTTCTTCTTCACGAACATTTGATAGCCAAATTGAGAAGTATTACAAATAAATATATTTTGTAAAAAACTTTAACTTATAAAGGTAATACACAGAGTGTATTAAAATTACTCCCGAAAATGGAATAACCATAATAACTACAACCTAAAATTGAATACTAAACTTGAATAAATCTCAAAAAACGTTTATTGTGTCACAAAAAACCAAATCAAATAAAAAAAACTTTGATTTTGTCTCACAAAAACATAGGCGAAATAAAAAGAACAATATTGTGACAACAAAAGCGGTCGCCACTCAGCTTTCTGTAAATGTAATTCTGTAATAGTGTTTGATGCACTACTACTCAATATTATATTATAATACATTGTAACAAGGATCATACAAAAGAACGGTAGGAACCAAGCCGTAAGTTTGTTGTCTGTTCTTCTACTCTTTGGTCGCGTGGAACTGGTACCTAGAGTCACTTAGCTTTAAGACGTTTCAAAGTGATCCTTGTGATTTTATTGAATAGATACCTTTTGACTTTAACTTACTACAACGCTGGTCTTCCGTGACGCCGGAGTACAAAAGCAGTTTAATTTTCTCAAATAAATGGAAACAATATCAAGAGATCATACATAAATTAGGGTTGAAACAAAAGATCATTAACATTGAATTAGAAAATACGGCAATATACATTCCTAGTTCTAAAACGTAGGTGAAATGCAATAAAAAAAAACAAAATTGGTTATTGGTAGGGTTGCCATTCGTCCGGGTTTCCCCGGATTTGTCCTAGTTTAAAGGAGCGTCCGGACGGGGTTTCATTTCACCGACGAAAATTAAATTTAGTCATCTTTTATCACCATTTTAATTAAGTGTTAATGAAATCTCAATCAAAAGCCGTAAATACCTTCATTATTCGGGAGATGTCTTATTACACTCAGCATAGAGTCCATTCTTATTTGCTGAATGATTGTTTAGGTGATGGTTAACACTTACCACCAGGTGGGCCATCTGCTTGTTCCATCAGTTTATCAGGGTTATAATAAAACATGTTGACAGTTAAAAAATCGGTTTCATATTTAACGTTTTTGTGGTTGTAAATAAAATATATACGAATTATCACTATTAATGCGGAATAGTGCCATCGTTGTTACCATTTAACTGTAGTTTAAAAATAAAAAATAAAAATATTTTTGTCATTTTTCAAATTGTACTTAATTTTTTTAACGTTTAGTAATTTTATTGGTATGTGATTATTTTTAGTGTTGTTAAACTTAAAAGTTTTAAAGTCTGTCCAATTATTTGTTAGCTTTGTAGATGTAATCGTTGTTGTAAAAAAAAGTATTTAGCACAAGCGGTTTTGTCTTAAAACTATTTAACCGCCGTAAATATTATATTCTTTAATTTTTTTTTATAAAATTTAGAATAATTTTCTTCACCTTTTAAATAAATAGCTTGTGCTAAATAAATAAAATAAAAAAAGAGATTACCATCACGAATTTCAATTTATTATATTATTAGTAAGTTAAGTTTTTTTTCCTATGTAAACTGTTTTCTAAGTTGACCAACGAATTTAATGTATGTTTTTGATATCAGCTGATCATTAAAATGTGATTTTGAATGTGAAAGTTTTATTTTATTTTCATTATGTACTATGAAGCAAGATAATTCGTGAAATATTATTTTGTTGTTTTTTTTATATATTAATAATAATTTCAATAACTTCAGCCACATAATATTTTACATGTTTTGGTTTTAGCACGTAATATTGTATTTTTTAAGGTTATACTGACATCATAATATAGTTAAATATAAATTTGCATGTACATATTTGCTTTGATACACAAATCATTTTTCTCACAAGCTCTGTGATGGCACTTTTTTCGCTATGATTTAGCTGTTATATTGTAAGCTTTTGTGTTTATTTTAAAATCGGGATTATTTAAACTTATGTCCATTGTTTTTTTTTATTGTTGCTTCAATTTTCTTTATCGAATGTACAGTTTAAGATTTATTTGTAAATTTTGCCTTGTGTTTTGTGTATTTTATATTATCAGTAACTTCCAATTGGTTACTGAATTTTTACTGCCGTTTTGCGGAGTCACACAATTTTTATTTTTATTGATAATATAATAAAATTGTTCAAAAAAAATTTTTTTTTTTTAAAACAGGACTTATAATTAAATAATATTACTTTGCCCAGCAGTGAGACAGTATAGATAAGTGAAAGGTACAGAAAAAAAAAGTTTTATCGTAAGACTTTGTAGTGATCTACCCTCTTTTCAACTTAAAACGTGTGACTCGCGCTTTAACGGTTCTCTGATCTGTCAATGTCATTTTGACAAGCCTCTGTATTATGTAACAGCTAAATGGTAGCTTGCGCGGCTGTGTTACGTACCTTGTGGGGCTCATAAACTGTTCCAAATAAAAAAAAATAACCTATAACTAAACTTATTTGGAATAGTGGGTTTTATTGGCACAACGCTGGGTATTTCTGCTTGATAAAAACACTGGTGGCGGAATGGCATCACGTCATGTCTCGGAGGGTTTCGGTTGTAAATTAAAAAGAAATAACAATCCGAGTGTGATCGTGCAACGCGCGGCGGTGGTTCAAGAAATTTCGATAATAAAAATTCTTGCATAAGCAAAAGTATAATAAGAACATTCAGTTAAGTCATAAAACCATTTTTTTTTCCATTATTTCATATTCGGTATTTAATCAAATCATTCAAGTTTATTTTGTTCATGGATTTGAATTTTCTACGCGAGCTAATTTTGTAAATACGAAACAAAAAAAAACGAAACGTTCATATTAGTTACACATTCAGTGAAATTAACCAAATTTTCAATCATATAATCGCTTTTAAGTGACAAACACAACAAGTCAGTAGTATAAAAGTATACATATCGCGAATGAATTTAATTTTTCGGTTATAAAATCGATAAGTTTATATCGCGTTAGTTATAAATTTAGTAAAATTAACCAAATTTTCAATCATGTAATCACTTTTAGGTGACAAAAACAAATCAGGAACTTTTTTAAATTGATTTATATATCTAGAACGGTTTAAAGACGATCACGGTTATAAATGAACGGAGTTAAGTTGATTTTCCGGTTATAAAATAAAAAAACGTCCGCCATTTTGTATCCACCGCCCAGCGTTGTAGCCAGCCTCATTAGGAGCGCCGACACAGCGCGTGAGCTCACCGCCCCTAACGGTTACAGGTCGAGCCTCCAATGGGGAACGGACACAAGTGACGTCACACGCGCCCACGTGACGTCACGAGCCGAGCCGACGCGTGTGTCGACGTTTCTCTACAACTTACGGACCTCAATAGTGTAGTGTAACTACGGTTTATTTTTTTCTTTTTGCCGTGGCCGCTGACTGAGCTTTTTTGGGGTTCGATCGATCTGAAGGTTCATTGTGTTTCGGTTAGATTTAAAGTTGCTTATGGAGTTTCGAAGAATTCAGGTGCTATTTATTTTGTGTACCTACTCAACATATAAAAAATAAAACGGAACTACCCACAAAAAAATATTTTTAAGAATTTCACATTCGCGTCATACGGTTTAACGAAAAAAACTCAGTCAGTGTTCATAGTAAAGTGTCACAGTGACAGAGATTATCAAATGCAATTGAAAGATTCGAGTAGAAATAAAAAAAAGCAATTGGTAATCTTTGTGGCTTATGTTTTTTTATCAATGTACAGGACCAACGCACACGGCACTTTTTAATTGTAAATAATTCATCTATTTAATGCTGACTTTATACTGTTTATTTTATAGCTAAGTGGTTGTCGTGTGCGATGACCCGTATAATCATTGCAATTGGGACGGTTTTGGCTCGTCAATGTTTTCTATTCTGGGCTGATAAGCTTTTCATGTTGTAAATATGTTCGTCATCTTCAGATGTGTAAGAAATTGTCTGAAACCAAAACGATTATAACCTCACAGAATTTAAGTAGGCAAAATTGTATATAACAATGTTAAATAGGAATAACGATAAATAAAATATAGTTATAGTATTTGATGAATTAAATTTCGATATTGCAAAGTGACGAACACCTTTTTTCTAACCATCATCTTTCTCAATTCAACCAATCAGAGCAATCACAAATCATCTTTGCACCAATCGGAAACTTTGAATAGATTCACTAAATGTTCGTCACTGGAAATTGTTGTTCATTTCAAAGTTCATCTTGTTACATATTAAATAGTTTTTATTATAGTGTCTAAAGTGTATGCTGTGCCTTCCCCCAAATACTAGAGAGAGAAAGAGATAACCAGTGTTATGTAACTAAACCAATAGACTGAATATATTTGGAGCCAAAATCGGACCGTACGTATATTTGGCGGGATACCGGCTTCGATGCTGTTTGAACGGAATCTTTCATCTCTGAAGTTTTACCAGAAATATAATAAGTAATTTTGAAGCTTTCTAAAAAACATTGTATGCCCGTACCAATAAAGAAGTGAATCTAATAAAAAGCTTAATTACCTTATTGGTAAGAAACAAATAAATAAAAAATATTGGTGGACCTTCCACACAGCACTATCTAGCCCCGAACTAAGCCAAAGCTTGTAATATGGGAACTAGATAGCTGATATAACGCATATAACTTTTTTTTGTAAATACTTCCTTATAATATTATATAACACCCAGACAGAGAACAAACACAAAATGTTCATCACACAAATGTTTGTTCTCGATGGGGATCGAACCCACGGCCTACGGCGCAGAAGGGAGAGCTACTACCAACTGAGCTGTGGAGGCTGTCAAAAGAAGAAAGAAGTTGACAACAAAAACCTCTCCGTCTTACTTTGATAAGATAACTAGATTGTGTCAAAATGATGTTGTTGGTGAACCCTTGTTCAAGTTGAATATTATTTTCCGAAACCTAATTCTTTAATATTTTTCATAAAAACACTCAGTGATTTTACATTCTCAAATTCTTAGACATGTGCGAGCGAGACGGTTGTCAGCCTCTAACAGTAGTGTGCAAGTGAGAGGTAATGATTAGCAGCGCCATTTTGGATTCGTTTATTGACTCATGCTATAAGAATGTACTTATAATGTTTAATACTATTCAGTTGAATATTTATGCTGATGTAACAATATAATTAATAATCTCATTATAATATCTTGTAAAATTGTATATTTAATTTGATTACTTAATAAACTAAAAATCTGCTGTAAATTATACATTATATTTCTGGTAAAAACAAGAAACGGAATAAAAAGTGGGTAAGCAGAAGAAATGTATATTACTGTCGTAACGTTTTTTTCTGCTGTCAACGATATATTTGACTGGTTAGTTTAAAATGCGAGACTTACTAATTTCAAAAAAAATCTAGAAATAACTTTCCACCAAGGCCTTTTTTTAATCACAGATATTATATTGAACTAGATACTTCAAGTTGGTTTGCGTGCCACTGTTTACCCTTCAAGTAGGTGCAATGCGCTCAATTTGCGAAACTACTAAGTTCAGATGTCAGGTGGTAGGTACAATATGTGTTACGCTTGGTTTCATACAATTTTAAAGCACTTGCGTGCGATGCACTCATTCGTGTGCGGCCAAATTTGGTGACTTTATCACCTAAAGGGTTATGGTTTTCATATAACATGTTCTTGCCGTATTTAGTTCAATATATGTCTGTGCATCATATAACTATACGAATGTATATCCACGATTTCTGTTTTATTATTACAAAAACAACTTTTTTAGTTGGTGTACTAACTTTAGCAAGTGGGTGTCAAATATAATTTATTAAACTTGCATCTTGATAGCCCCCTCAAATCCTATAAGAGATCTTAATTACTAAGATATCGTGAAACATCTGAGCTATCAGCCGACCGTTGCAATCGATCTATAGATAGCTATCCCAATCTGATACCGACTCTTCGGAAGCTTCCCCGAGAAGTTGGCTGTATTGCAACGCTGAATGGCCAAATATAATGTTTAGACGTACCTCTGACTATCCTCTTAGACATCCTCAAAAAATGTACTACTAAGAGATGTGAGGGGATATCTACCGTGCCTGAGGATCAACATCGTGAAACTGTTTCAGTAATGTCTAAATCAGATTAAACTAAAATTTGATAACGCGAAACTGGATAATGTAGGTATACATTTTCCCTCATACTATAAAATGGTGTTTAAATTTAAATAATGCTTAAAATTTGCGCTGTCTCTGTTTGCCATTACGCATTGGTAAGAGATGGCAATAGTTTAAGCATCGTTTTTGTAGTAAGTCTGTTAATGTCGCAATGTTATTTTTTTACTCTACTCGTATATTTTTTTTTAGCAAAACATGGTTACAGACAAAGAATTTCTTGGTTATACTAACTATTCGTGGTTATACGTTTCTATGGTTATAGTGGTTACGTGGCATGTCAGTGGTTATGTCCCATAGTGTATATCTTATAATAAGTGATCTGCCTGTTTAAATCACGCTGGGTCTTAAGTGGTTGCGTATGGGAATAATAAAAACTAATATCTGCTCTATATTTATAAATATGAATACGTGCGTGACTTGCGAGATATTTGTTCCATCAAGTAGTATAAAGAAGCATAGAAGTTTTTTGATGCCTGAAAACTGAGGTATTGTGAAATGTATAAAATGAAAAATGACTCAGTCGTAAAAATGATTTTTTTGGTTTGTTAGAGGTTATCATCGGCGCCATTTTAGATTTGTTTCTTTATTGGCGCGAATTTTCATTGTATTGAAAAGTTTCATTATTCTCGCGATTGCCACTTTCATGTCGACGAAGATGTAAGATTTATCGGGCGTTTTAAAGGTTTTTAAAGGCAATCAAAGGTAAACTACTGCGTTTTCCCATACGCAATTCACAGCTAAAGCTTACGGGAATCGTATGTGACTATTCTTATGAATATTGATATAGTTAGATGTAAAATAATTATGAAAATATAAAAAAAATATCGACTTAGCGTTGAGTGAATGAACAAAACCTATTAATTAATTATTTGATAAAAAAAAGATTAAAAATTAAAAAATCTGTGTATAGTTTGGATTTATAGAAACAAATTGGTGAGTAGAAGTTAATTTTAGTTTTTTCTTAAGTTCTTAATTTAGTTTTCGAATTATTTTTATACTGGATTAGAATTATCTGAGAATATTTCTACTAATATTATAAACGCGAAGGTTTGTAGGGATGGATGGATGTTTGTTACTCTTACACGTAAAAACTAATGAATGGATTTTAATGAAACTGTACAATAATATAGCTTAAACATCAGAATAACACATAGGCTTCAATTTATAAAGATATTGTGTGACTAATCCTGCGCAGACGAAGTCGCGGGCACCAGCTTGTTATATTATAATATCATAATCAAAAATCTAACCTAATACAGCATTTGATGAGCTTATAAAGTCGTTGTGTCATAATTTATTGAAATAACAGAAGCAGTGATTAGTATAGTTGTGTATTGATTTGAAGGGTATGGGTGCATTATACTTGAGATTTACCTATCTTATTCGTCTCGTGATGGCACCAGTACAACGCCACATAGGGCACGTCCGCGGTGGACGTTTGTAGTGAGGTAAGGGACCATCCATTAATCACTTGAGGCTTGAAAAGGGGAGGGAGTTTAGCAAAAATCACGAAATATCACAAGGGGGGAGGGGGGTGTAGTAAGATATCACGTGTATTGATTTTTTTGTCAAACGCACGATTTGTAAACCTCACAACGTAAAACATCACTTGATTAATGGACGGCCCCTAATTGGTATAGACAGAGGGTAGACGTGCCATTCGCTTGTTCTAAAATAATAACCACGAAATATTTCCAAAGATACCTATTTCCAGTGAATATAATAGTTTGTAGTTTAGTGATTTCGTTGAGTCTGCTACTTTCATACGGTAGAATAAGTGTAAATAGGTTAAACCTCGCTAGCTTATCGCGTAGACGGTAATTTGGGAAGAGAATAACTCGCGCCGATAAAAAACGAATCTAAAATGGCGCTGATCATTCCCTCTCACTCGCACTATTGGTGACAATACGGTAGATTGAGAGGTCGTTTGGATGCTTTTTTGTCTCGTTTCTTTATTGGCGCACGTCATACAGTTAAAGTTACACGGTTCGGCAATCTTCGGAACTAAGAGCGAGATAGCGTAATCGAAGCGCGTAACTTTAGGTGTAGGTACTGTTCTCTCCGAAATCTTGTAAAATATTAATCAAAGTGCCTGACACATGTACACGGTTGCTGTTAAGTCAGCGCGGAAGATAGCTTGAGTATTTTAGGATCGTAAAAAAAGTCTTACCCCGCTCCCTTAGCATGTAACTCGCGACTGTACCTCGACAAGCGTGAGGCACACTTGACAGCAATAATTGCCATTAACGCTAATCGCAGACCTATTGCGAGTTGCGTAATATGAGGAACGTTCCAACTCTACGTGCATTTGCTTGTAGCCCTACAGATGATCGTAGATCGGATAATCTCATCTCATTGGCTAATGTAATCTGGCTTTCTTACATAGCCAATGAGAGATTATTTGACCGACGACCCGTAGTGCGGACGCTCGTAAAATTAAGGAACTTTGCCTATGAGTACTAGTGGGGCAATTACGTAACTTTGTTGCAATCATTTGCCATCTATTTCTATTTGAAGTCAGTAAATATGACTGCTTACGACGTATGCCGTACGTTAAGCAGTTGTTAACAAAGTTTGATAGCAAGAAGTGCCGGTTTTTATGTAAAACCGGTAAATATGATGACTTACCTACGATATATGCCCTACGTAACTATGATGCCGTTGCTAACTAAGCTTGATTGCAACAAGTGCAACTTGATTGCAACTGGTGCTTATAATAGGCGACTAAGTTGTCCGGTGACTGACCACGTGAGCTGCGCAGAACACATTTTGTACATTATTTTCTGTTCTGCTTGTCGCGTGGTTAGTCAAAGAACAACTTAGTCATATCGCAAAGTGGGGCTAATGTTTAATATTTTTTAGGGATAAGACCGCGTGCATGTGTACAGGCACTAAATAAAATATAGTACGTCCACCCTTCGAACAAACTATTAAAAATACGATGTATAAAAAATAACATTTCTATATAATAACGCTATATCAATCGGCCACGTTCTTAAAATATGAAAAAAATGTGATATATAGTTGGAATCTGATTTAGAGGTTGTAATCCTAATATTTATAAATGTGAAAGTTTGTGTAGATGTTTATATGGTGCAATCACTAATGGATTTGGATGAGTTTGGAATAGATAGATCGTGGTTTGGAATAGCTTGGCAATGGAAACGACGTGCGGAGCCGCGGGCAGGACTTAGTGTTGTTTCCTAATAGTGATGAGTTGTGGTAATTTTGGTTTTAGTTGAACTCATATTTGTTAATCTACCTTACAACAAATTAAAGTGTATTGTCACTTTATTTTTTATTTACCATGGACTTTATAAAAAGGATATAGGCAGAACATTTTTAAATAATGCCTCAGATCCTTGTAAGGAATTTCGAAAAAACTGAGTAACGAAAGTTTGGTTCAATCTAAAATCATTTTACCACTTTTCCACATGTACTGGCCTTTAGCTGATAGGAATATCCAACGCGCTTTTCTCGTGTCCTAAAAGTAATCTTGGCACTTGTATACTATGTTATCAGAAAGTTGTTATTGATAAATATAATCGTATATATCTTTACCCGCAGAACCTAAATTATATCATAAAATATAACGAAAGAAATCATTTTGTTATAGAACTTCATTATTATTTCAAATTAGAGTTTCATAGAACCATATTTACATAATCTCTAACTCCATTGCACATACAGTAACTCGCCACGTGAAAATAACGCTAACTAACCTGCGTAGTAAGCGATATTTGGGTTTAACTGATTGTAAGTCACGTTATTGGATTCTTGGTTAGTTGGTTGGACAAACAAGTTGTCTACTGACGAACCGCGCAAAACATATTTCTTGTATGAATTTACATTCTGTGTAACTCACTTGATTCGTAATTAGCGGACAGCTTGTATCGCCAATGCCAAAAAATGCCCTGAAATTTACCGTTAATTTTACGTGGCGCGAACTATGTACTAAAAAAACTTCCAAAGTTACTAAAATATCTTGAAGTCATCATGACCGTCCTTACTCAAGTTATATTGTAATAATAATGCTGAACTGTATTTTATCACAATCAGATTTTTTATGTTAGCTGACTTCATAGTCAGACTGATGAAACCCCTACAATTTCTTGGTTACAATGGCTAACTGACGAATATGTTGTCCTCTGTCTAACCACGTAGCTAAGCTGCGCAGGACACATTTCTTATTTGAATTTTCGGTGTTGGTCAGTTGATAACTAGTTAACCGCTTATACCTACTATGTTGTAAGTTTTCGGTTTATTTTATCCAATGAAACTAAACGACTAATTTGTAATATTGTAGTAGTTTTATAGAGCTGATAAAATTTCGATTGATTAATTTAAGTAGTTGTGTAGGCCTATCTTGTGTTTTGAAAAACTGCATTTACAATAACATCAAGATGACTTAAAATGTTTATTCAAAATAACGTTTTTATCAGTTTTTTTGTCTCCGAAACTGAATTTGTGTTTTTTGTGATCTAAAAACACTTGGAGATTATGACGACGATCATACTTTTATGTTATTTAGTCCAATTTATGTTAGTAGGTAATTAACAAATTTATTTTTAGCTTTAGTGAGTACTGTCGATAGGCACTGTGTCTGTGGGCATAGAAATCGTAGCAATAATTTATCAAATATTGAAATTTCGACCTTGTCTTATTTGAAATCTTAAAAAAAAAACTTGAAGTTCTATACGTTTTTCCAAAGATGTATGTTCTGAATTTATTTTTTTAGATAACCACAGGAGGGATGTTTCTGGTAATGTAAATATAGCTGTAATCGGAAAATAAAGCATTCTTTCTGGAATTTTATTTGTTTTCGTTCGTCTTTTCAACCCTGATAGGATACAGTCTGTGACAATAGTAATAGTAGGTATGAATATGAACCTTTCTGGTTTGTAAAGTTTTAAATAGAGTGATAAAAATATGTTAAGTGATTTAAATGGTTGCTGATGAAATTACAGGCACCTGAGACTTAGAGCTAATTTCACCATGCTCTGTTAGATTAACAAAGGATTAAAGGACCGTTAGACATGTCAAAATGTACGCGTTTGACATCTAAGGTTAGATTTAACGGCCTGTTAATCCTTGATTAGTAAATAACAGAGCATGGTGAAATCAGCTCTTAAGATCTGTTTGCCTCAGGTTGATGGACGCAGGGCAGTGCATCGTAGGGTACGTTCTTATAGTGCGTGACTTAAGAGGTAATGCTTTGTTATGGGTGTTGGTTAGCACTTAACATCAGGTGGGCCATCTGCCTGGTCCACCAGCTAGTTGTATAAAAAAACTTAAACTAGTAGTTCGCCCCGAACTGAGATCTCGTGATGCGACCCGACGAACGCATCAAAACTTAGAGTCGGTAGTAGTCAGAGGCAAGTCCAAACATTATCTTTGGACTTTTTTCTGACTACCGCCTACTAACTTGGTATGGTTACCAAGTTTCAACTCTATTGGCCTATTTATTGAAGAGTTCCGTTGAACAGACCTTGGCTCCATCATCAGACCTGGTCGTCGTCACCATTTTATGAGAACTGAGTACCTCCTTAAATTATTTCAAGAAAAAAAAATAAGAAAAATCAAAGGAACTGGCCGACCAGTAGAAAAACCTTGATTTCAACGAAACTCTTAGAGATGGGAGCTCTTGGATCGCTGGTTATCTTAATTTAACTTTTTAAATTTTATCTTGAAAACCAAAAAAAAAGTAAAAATTGTTTTGGAATGTCCAAACAAAGCCCTTTCATATGACATGTAACTTGATTTTTTTATGTAACTTTTTTTATTTTTGCCCACTTAAAAAACCCCATATCTCAAAAACCCTTCATCCGATTTTACTCATATACTTACCAGTAAATTTCTCAAGTACAAGCTATCGACATATCAAATTTCATGGAGATCGGATCAACGGTTCTAAAGTTATCGCCAGACAAACATACATACATACATACATACATAAAATGCCAAATCGCCCAAGTTGAAACTAAGATCTTCGTTCGCTTCGCTCACTCGATCAACAAGCACAAAACTTAAATCTTTATAAGATTGCATTTGCGTTTTGTGGTTCTCAATAATTAACGTTCGTTACATACCTTTACCTAGTGGATTTGAAATATAATACCTACTCTGTGGGGATCGAACCCACGGCCTATAGCGCAGAAGGCAGAACTACAACCAACTGAGCTGTGACCAGTGGCGTAGCTATTGTAGGCCCAGGTGGTGCAGTGCACCAGGGCCCGGAGCTCAGGGGGCCCTCTGACCTAAGCTTTGAAAGGAGAGGGTCAGCCAGCTCCCAAAGCTAGAAAACCTTGAGCCTGCTCACATTTTTTTTTAATGATCTTGATAATGAATATCAACAATCAGAGAACTCCCGATTTACCTAAGACTTTCAACACATTCGACAAGCGTCCTCGAGCATGTGCTGTTTGGAATTGTTATTTGGTGTTTTCGGTTGAGTAGGTACGCCCGTAGCACATTGCATCAGCGATAAGCTCACGTGATTGACGGTCGTGAGATCAATTCGACAATTCCACCCGTCAACTTTTCAGTTAAGTTTTCATCCCGCTTTTTTCTCTATGCACCGGGGCCCTTATCCACCTAGCTACGCCACTAACTGAGGGCTGTCAATGTAAGGTTCATGGTAGGTAATACAACGCTGAAGAGATTGCAAACCAAACGGTAAGTCTGCTCTGCACTGCACTGCACCACTCCTGAAGTGTATTTTGCTCACGCGGTAGGATAGTTGCTTGAGCCAT
Source organism: Chloroclysta siterata (assembly GCA_932294275.1). Classification (NCBI taxonomy): domain Eukaryota; kingdom Metazoa; phylum Arthropoda; class Insecta; order Lepidoptera; family Geometridae; genus Chloroclysta; species Chloroclysta siterata. The sequence goes on along the minus strand of OW028596.1, from coordinate 18,175,091 downwards.
AGCTAGTGAGTGAGTTCACTTACTTTACCTACTTTGTTGATCGATTGAGTGAAGCAAACGAATATCTTCGGGGCAATTTGACAATGTATGTAGGTAGGCAGGTAGTACCTCTTGTAACTAATGTTTATTACACTCTAGAAGAGTCCTATAATACCTAGGTACTTACCTACTTTGGGCTGTTATTAGTTTTAAGTAAATTGTAACCTAGTATAGTAATACTGTTTGCCCGAAAGCGGTAGACTGTTGGAACAAAATTACCTCTGTAAGATCTATTTACACAGTTTTACAATAAATGATTCTTATTCTTATTCCTTTTTTTGTTTTTTTGAGTCTTCGATACATGAAGCGAGCGAAAGCGAGCGAGGAGTGTGACGACGAGACAATAGTATCATTCATGGCAGACATGAAACCTTAGACTAAGTATCATATACCTCCATGCATAAAACAGATTGTTATAATAAAACGATAGAAAACCAAGTAATGTGGTTTTATCCAAAATAAAGTTGTGCTAGAATGAATGACAGACACTTCTGACATTCATGTCGTAGTCAGACATATTTCTATAAGAAGTATTTACACCACATTCACCCATGCTCTAAAACCTCAACTAAAGTAGTCTTGCAAACGAACTGGGATTCGTCGTTCTCTGGTCGAGCTTCGAATAGGTGTTCCCGGTATACTTCCTGGGATATCTTCCGTAGCATCCTCGAACTGTTCTTCAGGCTCTGGGACTGATTCACTGTCTATGTTAGGTTGTGGAAGAAGGGCTAGCTGTCTATTTGAAATAGTAGCTTCGCGTCCATCTGCTAACCTAACATGGGAGTATGAAGGATTTGCTTCTAAAAGTTTAACTTGTTCACACTCCGAATCATATTTTGTGCGTCGATGGTTGTTTCGCATTAGTACAGGACCTGGCTCCGAGAGCCACGTTGGCAGAGATTCTCCATTTGCTTTTCGACGTGGATGATTAATAAATCTTTCATGAGGTGTAGCGTTAGTAGACGTACACGGTAAGGAACGAATTGAATGAAGTGCGTTTAAAAGCACATGCTCCCAATTTGTTGTGTCTAGCTCCCTCGTCCTCAGGCACAATTGAATAGTTTTCCATAGGGTGCCATTAAGACGTTCTACCCGACCGTTTCCTTGTGGATTATAAGGTGTGGGTCGGCTGCAAGCTACTCCATTTGATGCTAGAAAGGTACGTAATTCTCTTGATATGAAGGCGGTTCCACGATCCGAATATATGTACTGCGGGGCTCCGTAAGTTGCGAATAATTCTTTTAAACATTTGATAACTGTGCCAGCAGATAGGTCCTTACATGGGTAAGCAAATGGGAATCTGGAATATTCATCTATGATTGTCAAGATGTAGCGATTCTGCGTATTAGTAGGTAGAGGTCCTTTAAAATCAATATTAAGTCTTTCGAATGGTTTAGTCGCTTTTATAAGATTTCCTTGCATCTTTGCAAATCTCGGTTTAATTTCTTCGCAAATACGACAAGCTGATGTAATCTTCTTGATATACCTTCGTGTTTTCATAGCGATTGGTTTAACATTAGTAGACAAATTGGTGAAAAGTGAAACTGGGGGCACCGTAGCTTCCATAACATTGCAGATCTTGAGTGGTTTTTCTAAGCCTCCAAATTTGATCTCTAGTGTTGAGTGCAAGTTTAAGATATCATGTCCAATAACAACATCAGCACATAGATCTTGAAGAATGTACAAGGGTCTTCGAGTGTATTTGTGCTCATTCAACGTTATATTTGCATAACAGAATCCATCAACGGATGTGGTCTGTTTCTTTGAAGCTAGTGTTATCGTTTCTTTCCAAGGATGGCGTTTTAAACTTAGCATATGAGCGATTTTTTTATCGATGAAGCTAATCGAACTTCCGCTATCGATTAAGGCCTCGGCTCTGTAATCATTTACATTGATGGAAACTATTGTTTTACGAAGACTCGCTGGTAAAGCTGCTGATATTGCTCATGTACATACCTCCATTTCCGCTGCAGCTGTAGTTTTGTCTGCATTTTGACTTCTACAAACCTTAGCGAAGTGACCTTTCTTCTCGCAGGTTGTGCAAGTTGAGTGGAATGCTGAGCATTTTATTCTCTGGTGGATGTTCCCACCGCAGAAGAAACAACGTCTTCGTGCCGGTGTTGCAGCCAGGTTTTGATTACTTACGTTTCCATCGTTATTGTTTTCTATTTGACTAAGTAACCTTGTATGATTATCTTTGCTTAAGTCTCTTGAATTGTTTTCAGCCATTTCGAGTGACATTGCCTGATTGCTTGCCTCCTCCAGAGTTATTTCCAGGTTTTCTAGCAGTCTCTGTCGAATTCTTTGTGAATGTATGCCTGTAATAAAAGCATCGCGTACATATTCGTTTCTGTATATTTCGGCAGAAACGGCTTTGAAGTTGCATTCAAAAGAAAGTTGTTGTAGTGTAAGTAAATACTCTGCTATCGTCTGATCTGGCTTTTGCTTCGACGAGGTGAGCATGAATCTGGCGTGTATTTCATTTTTAGATTTAATATAAACTTTGTCCAATGCACTTATAGCTGTAGAATATGCTTTTTCTTCTCGAATTATTGAGTATATGATCGGTGATACGTTGTTCAGTAGTAATTTAAGCTTTGTGTCATCAGAAAATTTTGACAACCCTGTTTCTACGGAACTAAGAAAATTCTGGAACGTTTCCTTCCAGTGTCGGTACTTGAGTTCGGCCGTTGGAGTTCCCGGATCTATATCAAATTTTTCTGGCCTTAGCAGTCGCGTTAGATCCATGATTCACACGTTTTTATATTTTGGATAAATTGTTATAATAAAACGATAGAAAACCAAGTAATGTGGTTTTATCCAAAATAAAGTTGTGCTAGAATGAATGACAGACACTTCTGACATTCATGTCGTAGTCAGACATATTTCTATAAGAAGTATTTACACCACACAGATGATGACTGACTTTCAAAAAGAGCAAAATGACAAGTATCAGAAGTTATATGCGGTTGTCAATGACTTTCGCTCGGCCGTTGATTTTTTGATGACCAAGAATGAATCCTTAGGCTAAGTATATGAATCACTCGGACCAGGGGCCTTATGCTCACTTCGAGCGAGATTATCTCACGGTGGAGATGACGTCATATCTCGTTCGATAAACTATTTATCCCCATTCTCACCATCGCACTCCCCAATTTTCTCATTCAAAGTTCATGCGAGACGCAATGTCAACGAGTTATTGAACGAGATATGACGTCATCTCCACCGTGAGATAATCTCGTTCGAAGTGAGCATAAGGCCCCAGGTCTATAGAGTTTGAGTCTGAGAAAAAGGAAAGCTTGCAATACATCCGATCTCTGGAGAGTAAGCTGGATGGCACCGCAATCGAGCCTCGATTGCGGTGCCATGCCAGATCCACTTGCCTGGAGATTTTAATCCTTAGCCATCAAGAACAGACACCCCCTCCCCCACAAAGGGGGTGGTCACCCCCTCGGAGGGCGTATGACGTCAACAACCACGCCCCGTGGGTTGAAGGAGGGGGGGAGGACATTTTTAGTTCGAGTAGTGAGAAGAAACCTTCCTGCATCTCAAACTGAGACGAAGCTATCTCCTTTAGATGCTGCTTTTAATGTGGGTAAGGTCCTTCAAGTAGAAATACAGCCCCATGAAGTAAAAGACGTCTTCAGGATTCCCACCAAAGATCCCGCACAGAGAACAGCGATCGTGGACCTCACCAGCGTCCGCGTTAAAGAAAAAAATATCTCTAAAAACTAATCTAGGTATATATAGTAGGAAATCTAACAGAGAAAACAATAATCTAACTACCGAAAAATTTATAATCCATTTTTTTTTTAATTCTGATTCCGACCTTACAAAACCAACCGCTAATAAGTGACTAGTAGGTACTTACCTCTTGTATTCGAGTCCGGTTATTGTACGACATGATAATGTACAGCATGATATTTGGAATCCACTTTGGTACCTTTTTGGATTCGTTTTATCTGGGTGTACATTATCGGGGTGTGCATTATCTGGCTGTGCAATATCGTCACGTGTCAATAATGTACACCCAGTAATGTACTAGGTACCTGTTTCGTGTAAATAAGTCTTATTTAGTTATATAAGTATACCTTAGCAGAATACTGTGAAATTATCATCACTCACACTCAACCATTCACTACACATACCTACCGACGTACTGACAATAACCTGGCATCAGTTAACCGACAGTGGAAAATTTTAAAGTGTCCGGTCTTCCCACCCTTTGTACTTTAGGTATAGCATAAAATGTAGTAAGTACTTCCAGCTACACTAAGTTGAACCGCCCAGTCAGCGTAAACAATAACCTAAAAGGAGTGATTGAATAACATGTTAGATATTTGTAATGGCAATGAATATGAGCAGATTTAGAGTAGGTAAGATAATAATGTTGTTGCAAAATTATAGCAACAGGCTAATGTTAAGGTAGTGGCATTTCAAGAAGCCGAAAAAAAAATCCTAAAAGGAACTAGGCTGTCGGTTAACTGTTGAACTGACTGTCGGTTAACCTACTTATAAATGAAATAAAACAAACAAATGAAACAGAATTGTCGCTTTTAATCAGCAATTTCCAGTTGAAAAAAAAGTCAACAAAACTACACTGAAATTCTGAACATGACTATTTTACAAACAATTTACAGCGATTTATTTTATTAATTAGCGCAGTTTTTGAATGTCTCCTGTACCGAGCGAAGCGTGTGACACGATCGAAACTAAATTATACATAATATTTACAGGGTAGGTACCGACGCACGGTTAATAAGCTAAATTAGGCTAAAAAATACATTGCGTTCAAATATAAGACGCACATCTCCAATAAGCGCAAGAACTATACGAGAAAAATTTACGTCCACTTTTAGGTTGAACGTTATTTTTACAAGTGCAAAAGAGCGCAGCGAGCCGCCAAAGTTTGTAAAACTGCCACTGCCTGTATTCGTGAGAGCAAAGCGATCCATCCATTTTTTATAGTCCTAGAAAATAAATAAACGACTATGTGCTTAGATCGCATTAAACATAGGCAGTTCTATACCTACGCAACTCGCTTCGGACTTCAGCTTTTTTGCGTACACAGTTCTTCGTTGTTTTAAAGTTTGCGCCTTAAATATGGAGAACATTCAAAAACTCCGCCGTGCCTAGTTTACAAATTAAGAGCTTACGATCTAACCACTTTACTAAGCGTATCATAACGGCCCCAAAATAATGAGGCCAATTTTTTTTTACATTTTTTCTCAAATTGCAGCCTTTTGTACAGTATATGATACTTACTAATATTATATGTATAGACATAGTTAAAACCGTTAATTTTTTTGGTCGCGATTTATTTTTTGCTACATCTCTGTGGGATGGCACAAAAGATAGTTCGCTTGTTTTTTAAAAGGTAATATAACATGACATTGCGTAACACGAGTGATATAAGTATCGCATAGCTAATAATAAACTCTGCAGAGTTACAAATTACATATTCACGTTATTTTTAAACATTTTTTTTTTATTTTTCTGAAAATAAATGTAAATAGCCGAACTGCTTGAACTTTATGCCGAAAAAGAAACTACATATTAACATAATGAATAATAAATTTAATAACTGTAAGTCTTTTCAGTTCGTCACCAAACAACACTAGGCAGAAAGGAGTTAGGTTATTGAATACATTATATTTATAGTTTCAATATTTATTAGATAGAGACACTTGCGACAGTAAGACATAATTGCAGTCCCATTCATGATAAGATTTTTTTATTATTTTATTTTTTCATATTCTATCTACATATTTTGTCTACGATAATTCCTAATAATGGACACACCCTAACCACTACAGTACCAATTAATTGTTATAATTAATATTCTGGTTTATTTTTTATTTCAATTAAAAGAATATATTATGAATGGTAAGTCATCAAGATAACTGACCGTAAAAAAATAAGTTGAAATAGTAACACGTCGCATTTTGTGTCAGCTTCAACCCGGTCCCCTAACAAATTTTGTGATTACAAAAGTGGTCCTTTTGGTGTAGGTAATATTTGAAATTATTGTTTTGTCCAAACTGAATACGGGACAACGACCCCGGACGACAAGTTGTGGTGCGTGCGCTCAGGCACCCCGCATCGGCTTAGCACCAACCGCTTCCCAACTTTTTTTAATAAAATAAAAAATAAATTATTAGACTTTCCCAGTTAATTACGTAATAGATTAGTAAGTGGACGTAAGGCCGGATTGAAACTGTTTTCACTATTTTTTGCGTACATTTGCGTTTAAAATTATTGAATACATTTTTTTTCAATCATTCACATTATTTTCGCTTCATACACGTATATTTTATATTGATTTGTTTACCTACACATACTGAAAGCGGGATAATTAATTGAAAAATGTATCTAAAAATACACAGGTTTTATAATACATCTTGAATCTCACTTCGTGTCATTTTTTAACAATTTTACAAGATAATGTAGACAGTTCTATTAGGGCAACCCGAATTTCTTTCACAAACCGAATATTTGGTTGATCAAACATTTTACTCCCAAATGTGCACCACCAACACTATAAACAGTTATGTTATTAATAATTTTACCATTATTTAAGAAATTCACGTTAGGATACACATTACAATGAAGTAAGCAGTAATTTCTTTTATCAGTATAATTATAAGGTAACTGTGGGTTCTAAAAGAGAAGTAAAGCAAATAGTGCTAAAATATAAGACGGTGGTTATTTTTCTGTTAAGCAATGTTTTTAAGACATCCTTGATATAACTAATATTTCCTATGCTTTTGTCGAAAAATGAATACATTATTTATGTTGGGAACACAGTTGACTTCTGTCAATGTTTAATTGAGTTTAGTTTAGCAGCTATGTACAGAATCATTATAAATATTACCACTGCGCATATTCAATCGTGATCTCTAACTTAATACATTTATTTTGATTTCACATTTAATATATTTAAATTATTTTAAAACCGCTAAACAGTCATATAGAATCCTTTAAATATATGATTAAATATTGATGAATACGATTAAAATGTAATGAATATAATGTATTACATAAAATATACATAGTTGCATATACTTGTACATACTTGCATATAAAGACATTGCATTTCGAGCAGAAGAGACTGAGTATAACATTTACTTATGTATGCCTTGACTCAATAGCCTTGTATTGGATTATAATATTTTATTTGGATGTTAACTACAGATAATATATGACCATTTAAACGTACGAACATGTATCATACAAATCTTAAAATCTGGTCCTGCCAGTCGCTCCTAATTTTATTTTCACCATTCATTAATATACACATACGACTATATAATACAAATATTACGGTAATTATTTTACACAAATCGATACACATTAGTTATACATTTTTACTCGCATTTTGTTAGAGTACTAAGTGAATGTTTTTTTTGCTATTTAAAAACTACGTGCATATGCCAGCTATTATAAATTATTTAATAAAAATGTACAGGGATTTTATAAATAATACAGGATGTAATTCTTATACACCCTATATCCACTTTGTATACTGATAATTTACAAAGATATCTTATAAAAAGGTAGGTAAATAAAAGGTGGTAATGCATCACTGGTTATCAAATTCTATGAAACTCTTTGACAAAATAACTTGATATAGGATTCACATTTTCGCAAACCCGTCTTGCCAGAATGATATTAACTTATTAGCTTAACCAGAATGATAATTTGTAAATAATATTGAAGGATATTCCACAACATCTCTATCTAAAATTTTAAACTTACATATTTTGTTCTTCTTCGAGTGCTTTTTAATATATTCAGTATCAAGCCTTCTATTCTGACTCAAATATCCCTGTTATCAAATATTCATCAATTAGAAAACATGACTTTTTAAGAGCTTCTTGTATATAAATGTGACAAACTCTAAACGGGGAGTGGCTGAAGATTCACATTCCTAAAACAAGGAGTAAGTAGGTACTGATTTTGATAAGTTAAGCTATCTTTAGATCGTTCGCAACGATCTACAGATAGCTCAACTGTTTCAGGTGTATTTTGTTAATATCGTAAATACTTGTATTAATTGTAATTTCCTTTGTAAATCATGGATTTAATACTTAAATGATGATGATGATGATGATGGACTTAATATAATGCTAGTACTCCCTAACAGTGAAGAAAAACATCGCTTTGAAACCCGCCAGCCAGAGTATAGTCAGCTATAGATCACGTATTCGATCCTGTGGTGTGTGTAGGCTGTCTAAGCTGTGATGATGGTATAGGTTTCTCCGTACCAAGCCATCAAGTTCTGGAATAAAAGACTGCTAATATCATAACACACGTTCAAAAACAAGCATTTTTAAACAATTTTATATATTCAAAAGCTGCGCTTTGGAGTACGAATAGAGATGGCGCAGGCGTCGGACAAATCCTCGTATCTAGGGGACGTGGTTCGAACTGAGTTCATAACTTTTGGGATAATAAAAATTATTTATAATTTTCAAAATTTACCTATAAAACTAATAAAAACCTGAAGCTGTATTCTTCACGTGATAGACACAGACACAGGTCGAATATTAGTACGACCACATAGGAATCATTGTTTATGTATCCGTAGAAAGTTATGTATGAAACTAAATAATATAAGTGTTTTAATTAATATAAACTAAATAATATACTGTGTGCGAAGAGCCCAGTATCGATTACCGAGATATTTGGACCAGTAGAAAAGCCTCAAAATCACGTCATCAACAATCAAACGGGTCCTATTGGTCAATTTTACACACCTCCATAAACCTTGTATAGTATTTAATACTTAGTTTTTTTTAATACTGGCATATGCATTAACAATAAATCAGAGTAATAAACTATTTCACAGCCACTTAAAAAAAACTTTAGATGAAGCTTGTAATAAACTAAAACGGACCTTATGTTAAGGGTTTTAAGACGTTTTTTATCAATCCGAAAGGTAAATCTTATCCACACTGCTGAGAAATTGCAGTTGTGTAATTCAATTGCCATATTTTACTCTTATTTTTGAAACGTCAATAACCTAAGTTGATCAACTTTTGACACACGAAGCTGTGTCGTACAATATTGAATCTTAGTACAATGCAACACGTTAAACTCTCTAAGCGAGAGTCCAGGATTAGCTAGCTTATGAAGTACTTAAAATAATTCCTTGTATTTCTGTTTTAAGCCCGAATTTAATGGCTGTATTACTAACAAAATTATACTAAATGAAAAATTTAAGTTCCCCGCGGAATGAATCCGCCATTTTGTCACTACGCCACAAAATGGCGGTGATACTAAAAGAAGAAAAATAAAATAAAAACTAAAGCATATAGGTGTTTCATTACTTTAATATCACACATTTTACTACAAAAATGAATAATACAATATATACAAATGCCTTGTTAAAATAACAGAGGAAATAAACAAAATGGCAGATTCAATTCGCAGGAAACAATAACAGGTAAACTGAAACCCGAATAAAGACAAAATAACTACCAAATTGATAATTCTACCTACTTTACAATATCGGGTTTAACTCCAGTTTTAAAACCAAAATGAGCAATACAGGCTTTTCGGGCTTTCACCTTTTAGTACATTCGGTGGGAGATTGAGAATCTTTCGTCTCTAGATATTTCAGCTGTTTACTTTTAAGCCAGCACTATAGTCGCGTTAAACACTCGCTGCAAACTCGGTCATAAGTCATCTTAACACTAGGGTTGAGAGTACTCGGCGCGGGCGCATGCACGTTATCGATAAAAGGAATGACTCAGCGAGTACGCCCGGTGGTTGCGCGGTCGGGGAGGTCATGTATCGATTGCTCTTATCGACTCCAATAATGCACATCTCTGCGCTTAAACAAAAGGATCGTGTCGTTCTCCTAAGTTCGCGAGAGAGAGCAATATTGCTGTCTCGTTCCGATAATTTATGACCGAGTTTGCAGCGAGTGTTTAACGCGACGGAATTATTCTCAATTCAGTACAGTACCTCCGTCTCGTTTAGCCATATTTAATTTCACATTTATGTTATTGTTTTATCGGTAATATTTTTTATCGACGCCATCTTTGTTATGTAGATAAATTAATATCTTTCGTTCAATAAACATAGATTTGAAATGACTCACATTTTCGACTAAATCTCTATATTATTTAGTTTTTGTATTATTTAGTTATTGAAAATCAGTAGGATTCGTTCCTTTTTTGCGATCGAAGCCATCTTTTTTAGTTACATTTTTATTTTTCTGTGGTTGTTTTGATTTCAAATTGGTGATATTAAACACATTATCGTAATTTTCAACTAAATTTACATTCGTTGATACTTGTATTATTTGAGAACCATCAATATTAGTCGTAGTAGTAGTAAAATGTTTAGTATCATTTTTACCATTGCCGTTCGAGGTAGGCTTCCCGTATTGAAGCCATCAAAAGTACTTCCTTTTGATCCAATTGATTTATTTTTAGTTGTGGGAACTTTTGTCTCGTTCTTCTATTTCTTTTCTTTGGAAATACTTGAACGATTGTCTTTGTTGTCTTTACCATCTGTGACAGTGTCCTGAACAAGGTTTTCATACAAACTATTTTTCGGGAGATTAGAGGCATTTTTGGGAGACTTCTTGTCTTTTTCATTTTTATTGATTCGCCTAATTTCGGGTACTTTTTTACTATGTGGCGGTCTTTCTTTAATAACAGGATCAAACACAAATTCTTCGGCTGAATCTTCGTCAATAATTTTTGGATAAGTAGATTCTTTCATTAGTAAAAAAGATAACAAATTAGAACGAACTAGTTTGAGGTTCAACTTCCAAAGTTTGCATTTCATTGGGATCTATATTTTGCTTAAATATATTATTGATCTTTTCGAATGATTGTACTACAGGCTTAACTTTTTCTTTTTCGTTTAAAATACTTTCTTCTTTTGGTTTTTCTTGAGAAGTCGCATTTAAATCTACATGAATACTCGGCTGATTTACTTTCGGGAGTCCTATGGGTGGCATTTTGCAATTTTACACTTCAACGGTTCTAGCGTGTTATAAGTTATGGGAAGTTCAGATGTGTCTTCTTTTAGTTTTAGTACGTTTAATATCATTTCATTGAAATTTTTATCATTTATACTTTCGTTTAAAATTTTTCGTGACATCTCAAATCTACACAAACATCAGTTTGACTTACCGCCGGTTTCTGAAAGCTCGATCAAAACTAATCGGATGTCAAGTCACTCGCCATTTCAGCTATAACATCGAATTAGATAGAGATAGCAAGTGATTTGACATGCGATTAGTTTTGATCGAGCTTTCAGAAACCGGTGGTAAATCTCGTAAACCCTAAAGCTGGTGTTTTAGTTACAATAAATTCAGACATGTCTTCAATTATTTTTTGTTGATTGATAAGTGTTTTTGTATCAGACGCATATTCTTCTTGCCTATTACTTTTATTTGGTGTTTTTTTTTGAAGAATCGATTTTTGATCTACATTTAAATAAGTTTGACGTAAGTAGATCGGAAGTAATTCCGGAAGTGTTTTTGTTGCAGTATTGACTCTTTCGTGTTCTTTTATTTGTGCTGAAGGTTCTAGCGCGTTTACAGTTACAGGATATTTAAATGTATCCTCGGTGAATTGTTTTTTATTTAAAAGTAATTCTTCATCAACTTTATAATTTAAATCTTAAGTTTTTTCCCGACAACTCAATTTTAATGGTACAGTAATATCAGTTTTAATAAATTCCTTATGTATTGTAGCTGGTATGTCGACTCCATTACCGTTATTTGGTGTTAACGCTTTATTCGTTACAGGTAATTCAGTGATTTTTTGTTGATTCAAAACTGTTTCGGTATCACAAGCATATTTTTCTTTAAAAATGCTTTTGCTTAGTATTGTTTCTTGACGAGTCGATGTAAGATCTAAATTTACACTATTGTACGTAAACGCTTCTAGCGCATTTTTGGTTAAAAGAAGTTTATATGCATCTTTAGTAAATTTTTGGTTTATCAAATGAATTTCTCGACCCTCTTTATCATTTAAAATACTTTTTTCTTGACAAGTTGATTTAAGATTTACACTAACATTCGTTGGTTTTACTTCCGAAACTACTGAAGTTGATTTTTTTACTCTTTTGCGCTTTGATGGTTCTAACGATACTTTAGTTACAGAAAGTTCAAGCGGATCTTCAGGTAATTTTTGTTTCTTCAGAGGTATTATTTTATCACCTTTTAAAACAAAACTTTTTTCTGTTGATTTTTCTATAAACATTTTTTTTACTCTGCTACGCTTCTTCGGTTCTAACGCTTTTTTAGTTTCTGGAATTTCAGCATAGTTTTGTTCATTTAACAGTATTTTATTATCAACATTTTTATTGAAAATACTTTCGTGTAGTGATTTTTCGGGAAGAGTTGATTTTAGATCTACAGAAATATTTGTTTGACTAACTTCCGGAAGGTTTTTAGTTGCTATGTTGATTGTTTTAAGGTTTAATGGGTCTAACGAGTTCTTAGATACGGAAAGTTCTGAATCTTTATCTTTTACAATGTTTTTTTCTAGTAAATTTTCTTGACAAGTTGGTTTAAGATCTACACTAACATTCGTTTGTTTTACTTCCGAAACGATTGTAGTTGCTTTTTTTACTCTTTTGCGCTTTGATGGTTCTAACGAGTCTTTAGTTACAGAAAGTTCAGGTGCAACTTGAGTTAACGTTTGTTTCTTCACAGGTATTATTTTATCATCTTTTACAATAAATCTTTTATCTGTAGATTTTTCTACATACACTTTTTTTACTCTTGTACGCTTCAACGGTTCTAAAACTTTTTTAGTTACAGGAGTATCAGCACGGTTTTGTTCATTGAATAATATTTTTTTATCATCTCTTTTATTCAAAAGACTTTCGTCTAACGATTTTTCTAGATGAGTTGATTTTAGATCTACGTAAACATTTGTTTGACTAATTTCCGGAATTTTTTGATTTGCTATGTTGACTTTTTCATACGTAAACGCTTCTAGCGCATTTTTTGCTACAAGGAGTTTAGATGCACCTTCAGTACATTTTTGGTTATTCAAATGTATTCCTTGACCATCTTTATAATTGAAAAGCCTTTTTTCAATAGAATCTTCTTGATAAGTCGATTTAAGATCTACATTAACATTCGCTCGACTCACTACGGGAACTATTTTAGTTGCTATTTTGATCATTTTCTGATTGAATGGGTCTAACAAGTTCTTAGTTCCGGCAAGTTTAGATGTATCTTCAGTTAATTTTTGTTTTACTAAATATATTGTCTTATCATTTTTATCTTTCAAAATACTTTTTTCTGAAAAATTTTCTTGACAAGTTGATTTAAGATTTACATTAACATTAGTTAGATTTACTTCCGAAACTATTTTAGTTGCTTTTTTTACTCTTTTGCGCTTTGATGGTTCTAACAATGCTTTAGTAACAGAAAGTTCAAGTGGATCTTTAGGTAATTCAGGTGATTTTTGTTTCTTCAAAGGTATTACTTTATCACCTTTTAAAACAAAACTTTTTTCTGTTGATTTTTCTATAAACATTTTTTTTACTCTGCTACGCTTCTTCGGTTCTAACGCTTTTTTAGTTTCTGGAATATCAGCATAGTTTTGTTCATTTAAAAGTATTTTATTATCAACTTTTTTATTGAAAATACTTTCGTTTAGTGATTTTTCGGGAAGAGTTGATTTTAGATCTACAGAAATATTTGTTTGACTAACTTCCGGAAGGTTTTTAGTTGCTATGTTGATTGTTTTAAGGTTTAATGGGTCTAACGAGTTCTTAGATACGGAAAGTTCTGATGTATCTTTATCTTTCACAATGTTTTTTTCTAGTAAATTTTCTTGACAAGTTGGTTTAAGATCTACACTAACATTCGTTTGTTTTACTTCCGAAACTATTGTAGTTGCTTTTTTCACTGTTTTGCGCTTTGATGGTTCTAACGAGTCTTTAGTTACAGAAAGTTCAGGTGAAACTTTAGTTATTTTTTGTTTCTTCACAGGTATTATTTTATCATCTTTTACAATAAAACTTTTTTCTGTTGATTTTTCTATATACAATATTTTTATTCTTGTACGCTTCTGCGGTTTTAACGCTGTTTTAGTTACAGGAATTTCAGCACGAATTTGTTCATTTGTAACTATTTTTTTATCATCTTTTTTATTCAAAAGACTTTCGTCTTGTGATTTTTCTGGATGAGTATTTAGATTTACGTAAACATTCGTTTGACTAACTTCCGGAAGATTATTAGTTGCTATGTTGATCGTTTTATGCTTTAACGGGTCTAACGAGTTCTTAGATACGGAAAGTTCAAATGTATTTTCACATAAATTATGTTTCTTCAAATTTGTTTCCTTATCTTTATCTTTCAAAAGTCTTTTTTTAATAGAATTTTCTTGACCAACCAATTTAAGAGTTCCATTCGTTTGTCTCACAGAGGGAACTATTCTAGTTAGTATTTTGATTGTTTTATGCTTTAATGGGTCTAACGAGTTCTTAGTTCCAGAAAGTTCAGAAGTATCTTCGGTTAATTTTTGTTTTACCAAAGGTACTGTTTTATCATCTTTATTTTTCAAAATACTTTTTTCATTAACATTCGTTTGATTTACTTCCGAAACTATTTTAGTTGCGTTTTTGTCTCCTTCGCGCTTTGGTGGTTCTAACGAGTCTTTAGTTACAGAAAGTTCTGGTGTAGCTTTAGTTATTTTGTTTTTCTTTACTGGTATTATTTTATCATCTTTTAAAATAAAACACTTTTCTGTAGATTTTTCTATATACAGTTTTTTTATTCTTGTCCGCTTCTGCGGTTCTAACGCTGTTTTAGTTACAGGAATGTCAGCACGGATTTGTTCATTTAAACCTATTTTTTTATAGCCTTTTTTATTCAAAAGACTTTCGTCTAGTGATATTTCTGGATGAGTATTTAGATCTACGTAAGCATTTGTTTGATTAACTTCCGGCGGTTTTTTAGTCGCTATACTGACTTTTTCGTCATTTAACGCTTCTTGTATATTTTTGGCTGAAAGAAGTTTAGATGCATCTTCAGTACACTTTTGGTTACTCAAAAGTATTTCTCGACCATCTTTATCACTTAAAATACTTTTTTCTAATGTTTTTTCTCGCCAAGTTGATTTCAAATTCATATTAACAATCGCTTGACTTACTTCGGGAACTGTTTTAGTTGCTATTTTATACTTTAACCGGTCTAACGAGTTCTTAGTTACGAAAAGTTCAGATGTATCTTCACATAAAATATGTTTCTTCAAATTTGTTACCTTATCATCATTCTCTTGCAAAAGCCTTTCTTCAATAGAATTGTTTTTACAAGCCGGTTTAAGTTTTTCATTTGTCTGTCTCACAACGGGAACTTTTTCAGTTACTATTTGGATCACTTTATGCTTTAATGGGTCTAACGAGTTCGTAGTTTTGAAAAGTTCAGATGTATCTTCAGTTAATTTTTGTTTTACCAAAGGTATTGTTTTATCATCTTTATCTACCAAAATACATTTTTCTGTTAAATTTTCTTGACAAGTTGATTTAAGATCTACATTAACATTAGTTTGATTTACTTCCGAAACTATTTTAGTTGCTTTTTTTACTCTTTTGCGCTTTGGTGGTTCTAACAAATCTTTAGTTAATTTTTGTTTCGTCACAGGTATTATTGTATTATCTTGTAAAATATAGCTTTTTTCTGTTGATTTTTTTATTAACACTTTTTTAACTCTTCTACGCTTTAGCGGTTCTAACGCTCTTTTAGTTTCTGAAATTTCTGCCACCTTAGCACATTTTTGTTCATTTTCATATATTTTTTTAGCATCTATTTTATTCAAAATACTTAATTTTGATTTAAGATCTACTTTAACATTTGTTTGACTAACTTCGGGTAGCTTTTTAGTTGCTATATTAACTCTGTCGCACTTAAGCGATTCAGAGTTTTTAGTTATAAGAAATTCAGACAGATTTTTGACTATATTTTGCCTTTCTATATCATTTGTATCTTTAACTATCAAAGAACTTTTATCTACTACTTTTACTTGGGAAGCCGTTTTTACAGCTCCATTAACATCCGCTTTACTCACTCCCGGATCTTTTTTAGAGCTTTTTGGTATAAGAAATTCTGATAGATCATTGGCAAGTATTTGTTTTTTCAGAAGCATTTTGCCACCACCTGTATCTTTATCATTGTCTACAAGTTTTACTTGACTTGTCGGTTTTAGAGCTACATTAACGTTCGCTTGATTTAATTTCGGAGGCTTTTTAGCAGTCTTTCGACGCCTGACGCTGTCGTACTTCAACGGTACTGAAGCTCGTTTAGGTACAAGAAATTCAGATAGATCTTTAGTTAATTTTAACCTTTTCAAAAATTTTTGTCTCTCATCCTTCTCTTTCAAAATATGTTGTTTTTCTCTACAAGACAATGGAGCTGCACTAGCAACTTCCGGTTTTTTAGGTACTATGTTGAGTATTACGCATTTGGACGGCTTCACTACGCCGGTCCTAGGTGGTAATAACACTTTCTTTGTAACAAGGAATTCAGATAAATCGTCTGTTACATTTTGCCTATTCAATATTGTTTCTTTATGAATGTGTTCTTCTTGCAAAATACCTTGGTTTAATGAATTATCTTTACGCGGCGATTTTAGATCTACAAGAACATCAGTTTGAGCTGCTTCCGGAACAGCCAAAATATCTGGAGCATCAACAGCTAACGTTGGATTATTCAATAATGTCTCTTCACCTGCATGTTTTTCGTTCAAAGTACTGTCAAATTCATTTTCTATTATAATCGATTTGAAATCTACGTTATCATTGGTATGATTTACTTCCGAAAGATCAGTTAGATTGACGTTTTGGCTCTGTAAGGGATCCGACGCGTGACCAGATGATGTTACCACAGTGATGACACCTTCTTTGTCTGAATCTGTATTTACTTTAGCTATCTTACCTGTTAGCGAGAGATTCTTTGTTTCTAAATCCCTTTTTTCATTGACGTCAGCTAACCTTGGTTTATTCGAAAATGTCTCTTCACCGGGATGTTTTTCGTTCAAAGTACTGTCAAATTCATTTTCTTTTATAATCGATTTGAAATCTACGTTATCATTGGTATGATTTACTTCCGAAAGATCAGTTAGATTGATGTTTTGGCTCGGTAAAGGATCCGACGCGTGTCCAGATGATGTTACCACAGTGATGACACCTTTTTTGTCTGAATCTGTATTTACTTCAGCTATCCTACCTGTTATCGAGAGATTCTCTGTTTCTAAATCCCTATTTTCATTGACGTCAGCTAATCTTGGTTTATTCGAAAATGTCTCTTCACCTGTATGTTTTTCGTTCAAAATACTATCCAATTCATTTTCTTTTAAAATCGATTTAAAATCTACGTTATTATTGGTATGATTTACTTCCGAAAGGTCAGTAGCTAGATCGACGTTTTGGCTCTGTAAAGAATTCGACACGTGTCCAGATGATATTACCACAGCGATGACACCTTCTTTGACTGAATCTGCATTTAGTTTAGCTATCTTACCTGTCATCAAGAGATTCTCTGTTTCTAAATCCCTAGTTTCATTGACGTCACAACTACAAATGGTATTACCACAATCAAGACATAAGTATTCTTTGTCATTATACTTATCAGTGTTACCAGCATTGCTAATTTTGGTTTCGCCACCGTCGTTGTGCCACAAAATAACTTCATTATACTTATCAGTGTTACCAGCATTGCCAATTTTGGCTTTGCTACCATCGTTTTGTGACAAAATAACGTCTACAAAATCAGTGTATAATTCAGAAAAGCGTGAATTTTCATCTAAGGAGTTAATAGAAGAGTTGGTTACATTGCCATTGCCTACATTCTCTTCATTGGTGTTGCCAACGAGACCTAAATAATCTTTGTTGGTAAAAACTTCGATTATTAGACTATCATAATCTACTTCACCTACAGTACTGTCAGTGTTGCCTATATCATGAACTATCGTATCTTTACCCACAGCATTTTCACAAACATAACCGACGTTGCCACAAAGGATCGTGACATCACCACCAACATTCAACGCATTTGCGTCATTACTTAGAGGCGTAACATTGCCTACATTCATAACACTATCAAAAATGTCACCATTAACGTTACAGCCATCACCATTATCGTTCAAGCCATCATCCTTAACGTTCCGATCGTCACCATAAGCCTTCAGATCGCGTCTACAGATGCTTGTATCACACAGATCATCCCAGTACTTGCCACCAGCGTTCCAGCGGTCACCGTTAGCGTTCCCATCGCCGACACCGGCCGCGTCGTCGATACAGTTCCCGTCACCACGAGCGTTCCAGAAGTCATCAATAACGTTCCAGCCGTCGTTATAAACGTTTCCGCTATCGACGGGAACATTTTGGCCGCTACCAATGTTCCAGACATCTCCATCAACATTCCACAGGTCGCCATCAACATTCCACACGTTGTCATAAACGTTTGCACCGACGTCAAAAACGTTACCATGTCCATACCCGCTGTCAACAGAAGCGTTGGCCTCGCCGCAAAAGTTTATTTCCCCACAATCGTTTCCAGCGTAGCCACAGACTCCACGAGCGTTTACGCTATTACCAATAACACCGAACTCTTCATAAGCGTTCACATCGCCACAGACGCCCATGTTATGACAAACGTTTTCATCATTGCCACTGACGCCGTCATCACAAACGTTTTCATCGTTGCCATAACTCTCATCAAAAACGTTTTCAATGTTGCTACCGACGAAGTCATCATTAAAGTTTTCATTTTTAATACAGACGAAGTTATCGAAAAAGTTTTCATCGTTGCCACAGACGCCGTCGTCACAAACGTTTTCATTGTTGCTACAGACGAAGTCATCAAAAACGTATCCATATCCATTGTTGCTTAAGACGAAGTCATCAAAAACGTTTTCATCGTTGCCACAGACGAAGTCATTAAAAACGTTTTCGTCGTTGCCACAGACGGCGTAATCACAAATGTGTTCATCGTTGCCACAGACGGCGTAATCACAAATGTTTTCATCGTTGGCATAGACGTTATCATCACAAATGTTTTCATTGTTGTTAAAGACGAAGTCATCAAAAACGTTTTCGTCGTTGCCATAGCCGCCGTAATCACAAACGTTTTCATTGCCTCCACAGACGTCTTCGCGAAGAATGTTGCTGTCATCACAAACGTTTCTGTCATCACCAAGAGCGTTTATGTCCTCGGCACGAACGCCCATCTCAATACACACATTGTCATTGTCGCCACCGACGTTTTCATTCCCTCCACAGGAGTCTTCATGATGATCGTTGCTGTCAACACAAACGTTTCCGTCATCGGCAGGAGCGTTTATGTCTTCAGCACGAACGCCCATCTCAGTACAAACATTGTCATTGTCACCACAGACGTTTTCGCTAACGTTTTCATTGCCTCCATAGACGTCTTCGCGAGGAACGTTGCTGTCACAAACGTTTACGTCATTGCCACGAGCGTTTATGACAATATCGCCACACACGTTCCCGTCATCTACAGCGTTCACAGCCTCGCCAATAAGGTTGAAGATGTCGTCAACGGTCGAATCGCCATAACCATCGATGTCGGCACCAACGTTTTGAGGATCGCCGCAGATACTGTCACCACGAACGTTCCAAAAGTCGTCGAAAACGTTCCATTCGTCGCTATCGTCGTTCACGCCATCGCCAATATCGCTGAACAGGTCGTAATCGTAATCGCTCAAATCGCCGATGTCGCTTATAACGTTTTGATCTTCGTCTTGAAGGTTCCAGCTGTCGTCAAAATCGTCCCAGTCGTCGCCGCCGTCGTTAACGAGATCGTCAATATCGCTGAAATCGTTGTTAACGCTCAAATCGCCATAAACGCCCAAGTCATTGGAAACGTTTCGATCGTCGCCACACATACCGTCGCCAGGCACGTTCCAGTCATCACCATTGTTAACGCCACCAACAACAACGTTAGACTCGTCGGAAACGCCCGCGTCGGCACAATTGTTTCGATCTTTGACACAAACGTTCACATAATCTTCACGAACGTTCCAGTCTCCGCTACCCACGACATCGCCACAAACATTTCCGACGTCGTCACCGACGTCTCCGGCGTCGGCACAGTTAGACACGTCGCCACAGACGTTCCCAACGTCGCCACAAACGTCTCCGACGTCACCACTGCAAGGCACCTTGCCACAGACTTTTCCGTCGTCGCCACAGACGTCCCTAACGTCGCCACCGACGTCACCACAGACGTCTCCAACGTCGCCACTACCTCGCACGTCGCCACCGACGTCCGCAACGTCAACACAGACGTCCCCAACGTCGCCACAGACGTCCCCAACGTCGCCGCAGTTAGGCACATCGCCACAAACGTCTCCGGCGACGAGTCCGGCGCGGCCGCCGGCGCTAGCTGGCGTCTGTTGTCACGTGACCTCCATGGGCAGCGTGTCGCCGGCCCGCCGCCGCACGGCGCCGTTCGTTTCCGTCTCCTCCGAGCCGTCTTGCGGGTGAGACTGTTGCGATGACGTCGCTACCGGTATGGTGGACGCTTCTACTATTTCTCTGTAAAGAAATCAGAGTGTTATTATTTTAATAAGATAGACAAGTTGTCTGGATCGCGAATTCTCACATAAACATTTTTCCATAAAAAAATATGTGCATAATGCTAGTACTCTCAAACTGTGAAACAAAACATCTTGAGGAAACCCGCGACTCAGCTACGCAGTATCCTGTACTACAGTACTAGGCTGGCGTAAGCTGAGTTGATGGTTGATGGTAGAATCAGCACCTATCTATAGGTGCTGATTCTATTGAGAGAATTTAATTGCTTTGTTTATATAACTTAAAACCTACCTTCCTACTAATAATATTGATTCAGAATTATTTATTGACGAAAGTATAAGTAAGGAAAGTACTTACGCTTGAGGCGTGGGTCTCGGCTGAGCTATAAGCCTCGTCTGGCGAGCCTTCAGTTGCGCGGCTGTGAACGCTATGGCTTGCACGTTGGCTGACAGCGCCTGCCCGCCCGGTCCCGATATCGCTATCTTCTGACCACCTGATGTTCATTATAATACTTTAGTCTTATCAGTTTTTTTTTCTATGAATCAGTCGGAAAAAACGCTAGAAATCAAGCCGTAAGTTTCTTGCCTGTTCTTCTAGGCTTTGGTATTATTGTATTGGAACACCTTGTATAAGACGTTTTTTTTTATACAATGACTGCTAATGGAACAAGCAGATGGCCCATCTGATGTTAGGTGGTAACCATCACATATATCAAAGCATTGCCTACAAGTCACGCACGATAGGAACGTGTCCTACGATGCACTGCCCTGCGTCCATCAACTTGAGGCATACAGATGATAAGCTTCATGTGACTGTCACTTTTTTTAATTATCCACATAAAAAAAAAAATTATGTTCATCACACAAATGTTTGTTCTTTGGAGATCGAACCCACTACAGCACAGAAGGCAGAGCTACAACCAACCGAGCTGCGAGGTCTTTCATAATATTTTAATTACCCGCATATTAAAAATAAACAAGCTACAAAGGTTCTACTAGTAAATGTTGATACATACTCATTATCCTACCTTTAGGTAGCTGTACGTTCTTCTGCAGCAGATTCGCCACAACGGAGCTGGGAATAGAGGTGGTTTTCGCTTGCGGCTGCGCTATCGTGATCGACGTGGAAGGCTCGGCGGGGTTCCGTAACTGTGGGCCCGTTACTTGGAGACCTACAAGGAGATATTATTTAAATTAGTTATTTATTCTCTGACGTATTCATTCTGACATATTTCTCTGATAGACATCCTCAAAGAGTATGGGGCAATCCATAAATTACGTTAATCCATAACATCCATCACACACGTTAAGGGGGTGGGAGGGGGTCACCGATGTGTGACATTCATTCGAAGTGGGTCTCACTAATGTCACCAGCTGAGGCGGGGGAGAGATCAAAAAATCAAGAAATAAACATAATAAATGAAATAAACAATATGGATAGGTGCTAGCGTCACCATCACCAACCAACAGTTTCTGGTGCTTATAGCTGCTTCATTATTAGGTTCTAACATCACCATGTTAGGTTCTAACATCACTGTTTGGTCAGCGTCCCCTTAACAGGTTCTACCATTACCCTTTACAGGTTCTACCATCACTTTTTCAGGTTCTATCATCACCCATTCACGTTCCGAATCACCCTTTCAGGCGTCACCCTTTCAGGTTCTAACGTAACATTTTTCAGATTCTACCACTCCCCTTTCAGGTTCTACTATCACCCTTTCAGGTTCCACCATCACTTATGCAGGTTCTACCACCACATTACCTTGCAGCGTCCGGTTCTTGAGCTGTATCTGATGCCTCTGATGCGGCGCGCGCACGGCGCTCGGCTGCAGCGGCGACGCGGCGCGGACCAAGTGCCGCGCGTCCAGTGATACCGAGACGCGGTGCGGCCTCGTGGGCGCCGATAGGTTGCCCTGTGGAATACCATGGGCTTGTTACATTCGTCATAATTATGGTGATGAATGGATGGAAAATCGAAAAAAAAATAATACTCAAAACAAAATATTGAGAATGAATGGTTTCAATCGTTTGTAATAAATCACTTGAAAAAATTATCAATAGGTAATTTTTGGTTAGTTTAATGGGGAACTAGATTTTAAATTGATTTTTTCCATAATATGTAGCAAAAATTGATGATTTTAATGAAAATGTATTTTTTTTTGTTATTATAAGATAAGTATCAAATTATGACAAAAATTTTTGAAAGTACCGCTTGCTTCTTGCGGTATGTAAGCGGAACTTTTAATCGTTTACAATAGAGACTATTTAGCTTCATATTCATTTATTTTGAACCATAGGGATTTTTGTGCAACACTTAGTTACGTCAATTTGTTCGTACAAAAACAAAATGTTATTACAATATTTCACTGGGTAGGTACATAACCTTAGATGCAGCTGCATAGAGCCTTCTTACCTTGAGCGTAGCATCAAAGACCAGCTTAGGCTTCGCTAGATCCAGCCTGGGCGGCGGCGGCTGGCGCAGCACATTGACGAGATGCGGCCCCTTGCCCAGCTGTCCGCTCTTGATCTCGAATAACTGAGCGACGGAACCCGGCGCCGCCTTGAACAGCGCGGAGGACTTGGGTTCCGAGAGCGTCGCGAGGGAAACCACGGCGGGAAGTTGGCTGATGCCGCGGTTCTGCGCTAGTAGTTGCGTTCTGCGAATGTTAGTAATTGGGTTATTAGTATGTATTTGCAAAAAAAAGTATATCGAATAAATTAATAAAATAAAAGTCATTTATTTCAGTCACGATTAGTATAAAATAGTGAGTCTCTTTTAATATTACAACAATTTAGAATAAAAATTAAAATAAAAACAATGGTCACAATAAAACTATGGTCTACTAATGGTCACTGGGAACGCAAAAAAAACAGCTGTTTCATACATTTTAGCCAGGTAGGTATTGATATTTTGTATGAAACAGCGGTTTTTTTTTCGCGTTCACAGTGATTGTTCCTTATTATTATTTTTTTTTTTTTTTCCTTACTCCTTTTTTTTTTTTTTTTTTTAACCTTAGAAAAGGTTATTCATATTAATGGGTACTTTAGCCCCCTGAAGTTTTAAGTACAAGTATTGGAACACCTTGTATATTGAATTGATTAAACATGAATGAGTTACCTCTGCGTGTGCGTCAGCGGATGCGCATGCAGCACCTTCAGTTTGCTGGGCTGCAGGTGCGTGTGCGCGACTACTAGCGGCGCGGCGTGCGCGTGCGCGTGCGCGTGCGCCTTGTGCAAGGCCGCGGGCGCTAACTGTACGAGCGGCGCCGACACGCGCCGCGCGCTGGACGCGCCGCCCACGGACACGCCGGCTATGGACGTTATGGTGCTCACATCTGGAATTGTAAATAAAGTAAATAAATTATAATATATTTTTGTTACCTACCCTATCAAGTTGCGGTTGTATCTATAGATAGATAGATAGATAGAAAATTCTTTATTGCACAGAACAAAATGTATCGTACATAGGCGAACTTAATGCTAGAGAGCATTCTCTTCCAGTTAACCTTTGTGTAGTTTTGATAAACCGAAAGGGTAGTGCACAAACATGCATGTTAAGGAGCTATTTTCTACAAATACAGAAAAATACATATATTATATATTGATATATCAAATACTTATGAAAATAATATGAATAACGAATATTTAAATTGGTACATAATAAGATTTAATAATATTCTTTAGGTACTACATAGTCACAAATGCATAAATTATTATATTATCTATCACTATAGGTATATTATATCATATTAAGTACGTGGCCCGATATCCCGGTCGCTCTGCCCATCGGCAGCTAACAAGTCTGTACTACTGTTTGTTTCTTTAATATATTGTATGTATTACATAATACTTATTTGAAGAGTAGCATGTGCTATCTTATGAATTTGATTGCATCTATCTTTTTCTTTTATGCCTACGCCTCACTTAATTCGATTGGCATTACACTGTAGCTTCAAAATTTTAATATACAACATTGTAACAGTGATCATACAAAAGAACAATAGGAACCAAGCCGTAAGTTTGTTGCCTGTTCTTCTAGGCTTTGGTCGCGTGGAACTGGCACCTAGATTTACCTATTTTTAAGACGTTTCAAAGTGATACTGTGATTTTATTGAATAAAAACTTTTTGAATTTGACTATGTCCTTTTAGAGCGTTTTTTAGCGTCGTTCTTTGGCTTTGTGTAACTTAATCTGTATCCGTATGTACCCCATGACCTTACGATCTTGTCGTGTCACTAGTTCCCTCGAACCAGTGTGGTGAAAGGATTATAAGTGCGCCTCAAAGAGGGTCTTTCGAGCATTGATACGCTCAGTTCCCACTTGGCTGATGCTCCTATTTTTTTTATTTTATGTACGATCCTCATATAACTTACTCTCTCTACTCTGAATGGGAAGCGACACGACTTGAGGGAACGGTCCGTTTTGCATTAGCACGCCGCCCTGGGTAGACAGAAGATGGTTTTGTAGCCGCACCTGTTGAATAAAATAAGCTTTATTGTACTAATAATTATTATAGACCTTTTCCCAGCAGTAGGAAAAGAAAACTTATTTATGATTGCAGCCAGTCTTATTAAGGTCAGCCTGTTTATATGTGGCTCGTCCGGGGAAGTACTACCACCTGTGTACTTCTGCTGTTTCGGTTCGAAGAGTGTGGTTTCTGGTAAAATTAAAGGCACTTGAGGCTTAGCACCTGTATGTATATTGTATCACCTACCAAGTGTATACTGACCTTTGTGATAAAAATCACCCATAAAAAAGTATCGCTTCGTAAGTCACGCACAATAGGAACGTGCCCTACGATGTACTGCCCTGCGTTCATCTACTTAAGGCATACAGATGTTGAACCTCATGTGCCTGTAATTACACCGGCAACCACACTCTTCAAGCCGAAACACAGCGTTGTTGCTTGGCGGCAGAAAAAGGCGTGGTGGTAGTACTTCCCCGGACGAGCCACACACAAAGAGCTCTGCTACTCTTCTTAAAGTCTGGTATTACCTTAAGCGTGTCGGAGGCTGGGTGCGAGATGATCTGATGATGCGGCGCGCTACTAACTGCTACCGGCTCGCTGCGCACGCGGCCCGCGCCCGACGTTATGATGTGCTTCTTGAGCGGAGAGTGCTTCGTCTGTACCGTCTTGAGTTGCACGCCGTGTGGTAGCTGAACCTGGAATAATATTTTTAAATATTTATTGGATGCAAAGTTACTAAAGTATTATTACAGTAGTGGTTTAAAGTCTTACTAAGATTTGTCTAACCACTAGGTTCTCAGAATAATCAATTTATTGGTAATAAAAATCATTACATGTCAGGGTTTGAGTGGTACGATTGTACTTAATTAAAATAATATAAAATATAGAAATTTACAAAAGCTTGCTCTAAAATATCTGATTATTTAAATGACAAAAAGCTTGGGACTGAACTATGCTCCAACTCATTAAAAAAACTAAACAATTAAGTACCATAATTGTAAAAAGGATCATACAAAGAAACGCTAGGAACCAAGCCGTAAGTTTGTTGCCTGTTCTTCTAGGCTTTGGTCGCGTGGAACTGGCACCTAGAGTCACCTAGCTTTAAGACGTTTCAAAGTGATCCTTGTGATTTTATTGAATAAATACCTTTTGACTTTGACTTTGGCAATAAGGAACTATACATACCTCCTCGATAGTATCCTCCTTCTTCCTCTGATTCTGGCTAACCCTGACCGTCTGGTTGACCTGATGCGAGTTGCTAAGATGCGGCGTGATCTGTATAGTCTGGATCTGGTGCGACGAATGAGGCGGGTCATTGACCTCCTCTATGATCTTGAGCGTCGGGACGGGCGCGAGTGCGGGCGTGGAAGCGGAAGCGGTAGCGGTAGTGGTAGCGGGCGACGATTCTACGCGTAACGATGGCGGGCGGGATTCCGCTACCTGTTGGGAACGTTTATAGATTAAGATAAGATAAGAACGATTTAAAAAATTAGATTATGTAGTCGTGTAGATTATGTTTGAGACGTTCAAGTTTCTCTTTCAAGCTTAGCCGTGAGATATTGACAGCTTTCACAGCTCAGTTGGTAGTAGCTCTGCCTTCTGCGCCGTAGGCCGTGGGTTCGATCCCCACCGACAACAAACATTTGTGTGATGAACATAGATGTTTGTTATCTGTCTGGGTGTTATTTTATATTATAAGTATTTATTTCCAAAAAAAAAGTATGTATGCATATCAGCTATCTGGTTCCCATATCACAAGCTTTAAGCAAACTTTTAAGTAGGAAAACTAGTATCGATCAAAATTATTTTTTTACTGAACTGTGTGCAATGTGATTGCACACAAAATGGTTAATTGCGATTTTTCTAAAATGAGTTTAGTGATTTTATATCTTTCAACATGTCGAAACGTGCGAGCGAGAGTCACATTTGCTATTGTCTTCGCTTTAATTAAAAAAACAATTGATAACAGAATCACATAAATTAGTGCATGCGGCCTGATTTACTAGTTACCTTCTTAGTATGTATCTTTGTGGGCGTCGTAGCAGTCGCAGAGTGTGTGGTGGCCGTGTGCGCGGGAGTGCGGGCCGCAGCTCGCGCGGGGGTCGCGGGGGCGGCGGGCGCATTGGGGGCGGGGGCAGGGGGGGCGGACTCGGGCGCGAGGGGGGCGCAGTAGATCGGCTCACGATCACCCGCGGTTACGCGCACCTGCGACGAACCGAACGCATCCGCCTGAAACAACATAAACGTTAGTACGGTTCCGTTACACACTCGGTCATAAATCACCTTAACACTAGTGTTTGAGAGTACTCGGCGCGGGCGCATGCACGTTACCGATAAAAAGGATACAGACAGCGGGAAGCGACTTCGTTTGATACTATGTAGTGATGATATAGGTACCATAGTAGTAGTCCGGCCAGAGTAGGTCCGCGCGCCCGCACTCTGGCCGTGCAATAAAAAAGGATCGCTCCGCTGCGCGCGCGCACCCGCCGCACCCGCCGCGTCCGCCGCGTGCGCCGCGCCCGTCTCTAGCAGCATGCTCTGCATCTGTGCCTCCGTCAGACCTGCACACACAAATAGAATACAAGATTTTTTTATATTAGCCTTCACAGCTCAGTCGGTAACAGCTCTGCCTTCTGCGCCGTAGGCCGTTCGATCCCCAGCGAGAACAAACATTTGTGTGATGAACATAGATGTTTGTTCTCTGTCAGGGTGTTATTATATATTATACTAGTAGTTTTTGAGCCTATTCGTTACATACAAAAATACAAAAATACAAATGTTTCCTCTTTATAATATTAGTGTAGAAGTATGTATTTACAAAAAAAAAAGTATTTAAGTATTATATCAGCTATTTGGTTCCCATATTACAAGCTTTGCTTAGTTTGGGACTAGATAGTGCTGTGTGGAAAGTTTACTTACTTACTTACCTCTAGCTAAGGCGGCGGGGCGGAGACGGGTAGCGGGGGGAAGGTTGAATGACCGCGAGAACACATCTCCATTTAGTTTTTTTTTTATACAACTAGTTGATGAAACAAGCAAATGGCCCACCTGATGTTAAGTGGTAACCATCACCTATAACAAAGCATTGCCTCGTAAGTCACGCACGATAGGAACGTGCCCTACGATGCACTCCCTGCGTCCATCAACTTGAGGCATACCGATATTAATTAATTACACCGGCAACCACACTCTTCAAACCGAAACACAGCGTTGCTGCTTGGCGGCAGAAAAAGGCGTGGTGGTAGTACTTCCCCGGACGAGCCACACACAAAGAGCTCTTCTACTCTTAGATATCCTTACCAGTAAAATGTTCCCTATACAGATCGTCCGCCGGCAGTGGTTGCGTCCCGCACAGGTCCTCCAGCGAGAACTCGTCCGTGGTGAACTGCTGAGAGTCTGCGGACAGTAGCTCCACCGCCAGCGCGGAGTGCGGCGCGAGCGGCGGCGAGGGGGCGGGGAGCGGGGGGGAGGGACTCGGTCGCGCACGGAAGTGTAACCTGCAAATGTATTTAATTAAAGTCAAAACGGTCTTTATTCAGCAGGCTGATCACGAATGCATTTTAGCATTTGTCGCGTTAACGTATCCTAGCAATATTCGACCTTATTCTGTTGTAGTTAGGTATACGATAGGTTTACGCGACTAAAGTCGAATTCGTTCGTGACTATAGTTATAATAATAATAATAATAACTTTATTGAGGACAGAATGGAGAAAGTTATAAACGTAAATGTACATTAGGTTTGTCCTACAATCGGCGGTCTTATCGCAAGTAGCGATCTCTTCCAGACAACCGTTATTTTAATCAAAGCTAGTAGTCAATAGTCGCGTTAAACACTCGCTGCAAACTCGATCATAAATCATCCCAAGACTAGTGTTGAGAGTACTCGGCGCGGGCGCATGCACGTTATCGATGAAAATAATGACTCAGCGAGAGCGCCCGGTGGCTGCGTGCTCGGAGAGCTCATGTATCGATAGTTCTTATCGACTCCACTATTGCACATCTCGGCGGTAAACAAAAGGATCGTGCCGTTCTCCTAAATTGCTGTCTCGTTCCGATAATTTATGACCGTGTTGCAGCAAGTGTTTAACGCGACTATAGGCTGCAGTCACAAGGATCACCAATTGTAGTTACTCAAAAAAAAAAAAAAAGTACAGAGACTCGGTGAGTTTTCAGCACGCACGATAAAGACGCTTATCGATTCTCCATTCGTAAGGCCTGACGTTACGACGTTACGAAACTCGAAATACTAAAAACAAAACTCAGGCTGTACTGATGAAACTAGCAGACGGCTCATCTGATGTTAGGTGGTAACCATCACCTATAACAAAGCATTGCCTAGTACGTCACTCACGATAAGAACGTGCCTTAGTGCACTGCCCTGCGTCCATCAACTTGAGGCATACATATTTGTTATTATAATTGCTACATTAATATAAGGTAAGTGTTCAACTCTTTCACAAATATCTTTATTGCATCTAATTCTAATTGGTGGTGGGAGAATAATATCTACACTGACTTCCCTCAAAGGGGTGTATTGAGCATTGTGCCCCTGCTAACCTCACCCCAGTCAGCCCAACTCCTCAAATTATCTCTACAGCATATCCAACTCACCATTTCTTATCCACCTCATCGATGAACCGTTCAAACTCCTGCTCCACGGGCTGCAAACTCTGATCAGAATCGTAGCTGCTATCACTACAATCGCTATACGATCTCTTCCTGTTCACGTCCATAGTTCTAACACTATTATCACAACACTTCTCACTGTCTTGCACAACATCAGGTAACACGTCCATAGATTCGACTCTGGAGAAGTTCGGGTCGTCGAAGCTCGGTTCAGTTTTGACGTCGAACTTGAGCTCCGGCTTGACGTGTTGCTTGACGTCGACTGACGTGACGTCAGGCTTGACGTCCGTCCAGAGGTCGGGGTTCCGTGCGAGATGCCGTCGGAAGGCGTGCCTCCAGGGGTACTTTCCGCTCGTGTGGTAGTCTGTTGT
The DNA here is from genome assembly GCA_932294275.1 of Chloroclysta siterata. Taxonomy (NCBI): domain Eukaryota; kingdom Metazoa; phylum Arthropoda; class Insecta; order Lepidoptera; family Geometridae; genus Chloroclysta; species Chloroclysta siterata. The sequence goes on along the minus strand of OW028596.1, from coordinate 18,145,043 downwards.
GATCTCCTTCGGTGTCCGATGCCGTGTGTTTTCGATGTCATCTTTCTCGTGCTGCAAGCGAAATGGAAAATTTAATCTAAAAGTTTAAAATTAAACAGTTTCAAGTCTTATAATATTATTATAGGAACGTAATCCTACCCGATGGACCGACAATGTGAAGATCGCGGGAAGTCGGTGGATGTAGAGGACTAATAATCGTTTTTTCCATGAATAATGAGTATGGCTCTTTGTCAAAAAAATGCGAACCACCTCGTTCTCATTCTGTATCCGGCAGTTTCTTACACGTAAAGAGCTCTCATCATCAATAACCTATTGCAAACCGCTGCTAGACACAGGTCTCTCCCATGGCTCGCCACTGATCCCGGTTTTCTGCTCTCCACATCCAGTTGCTGCAAGTCAACCTACGCATTGTCGCTCCATCTAGCCCGAGGGCGTCCTACACTACGTTAGCCCAAACACGCAATGAGCTACTACTCTCGAAATATCTGATGCTTAGTAGTTCAAGCCTTGCACGACCTATTAGCCAAATAAATAAATAAAAATTATTTCAGGCAACACAGTAGTTTAAAATACAGGCCATTATCATGAATTCCTTAAGTATATGTATTAATTAATGAACACTGATAGTCTGCGCCATATTTCGCAGCGTCCCGGTATCTCGCAGGTGCCCACGGAAGCGTCTGTAGACGCCTTTTCGCCGAACTCTTAATCCATAATGGTCGAAAGTCGAGCAGTGGGAGGCGCTCTCACCTTAAAAGATTGTTGTGAAGATTCCAACTGCTCAACCCTCATGGTAGAATCAAAGATGTGGTGGTTACCTGCTGGTCTTCTGTCGTCGGTAGATGCATTGCGATGCATTGCGGGTACGGGTGGCTGATAGATGTGAGGGTGTACCTGGGAGTGCTGGCAGTTTGTGGTGGTTACCTGCTGGTCTTCTCTCGTCGGCAGATGGAAAGAAAGCGAGGTCCAGAGGTCGTCGAGAGGCGTCGCCACGCGGCCGCCGGAAGCCGATGCATTGCGAGTACGGGTGGCTGATAGATGTGAGGGTGTACCTCGGAGTGCTGGCAGTTTGTGGTGGTTACCTGCTGGTCTTCTCTCGTCGGCAGATGGAAAGGCAGCGAGGTCCAGAGGTCGTCGAGAGGCGTCTGCACGCGGTCCAGCAACACGCGGCCGCCGCGACCAATGCGTCGCCGCGCGAAGCCGATGCATTGCGGGTACGGGTGGCTGATAGATGTGAGGGTGTACCTGGAAGGAAGATACTTGTTAACGCGCTGATAATCGCTAGGATACTCTTTTCAATGCCACCTAGTTTCAATCTTAGCAGATAAGTGTTTTTTTTAAATAATGCACTAATATAATACCCAGACACAGATAAACAGTTTTTTTTTATATACAACTAGCTGATTGAACAAGCTGATGACCCACCTGATGTTAAGTAGAAACCATCACATAACAAAGCATTGCCTCGTAAGTCACGCACGATAGGAACGTGTCCAAGATGATGCACTGCCCTGCGTCCATCGACTTGAGGCATACAGATGTTAAGCCTCATGTGCCTTTAATTACACGTATCCAGTTTTCGCACGTTGTTGTTTTTACTCGTATTCGTTGGTTGTTTGGTTGATTGAAGATCGATTATAAAAAATATATTTTTAATTGATCGAGTGAGCGAAGCGAAGAAGATCTTAGTTTCAACTTGGGCGATTTGGTATTTTATGTATGTATGTATGTATGTATGTATGTATGTATGTATGTATGTATGTATGTATGTATGTATGTATGTATGTATGTATGTATATTTGTCTGGCGATAACTTTAGAACCGTTGATCCGATCTGCATGAAATTTGATATGTCGATAGCTTGTACTTGAGAAATTTACTGGTAAGTATATGAGTAAAATCGGATGAAGGGTTTTTGAGATATGGGGTTTTTTAAGAGGGCAAAAATAAAAAAAGTTACATAAAAAAATCAAGTTACATGTCATATGAAAGGGCTTTGTTTGGACATTCCAAAACAATTTTTACTTTTTTTTTGGGACGCTCGGTTTTCGAGATAAAATTTAAAAAGTTAAATTAAGATAACCCGCGATCCAAGAGCTCCCATCTCTAAGAGTTTCGTTGACATCAAGGTTTTTCTACTAGTCGGCCAGTTCCTTTGATTTTTCTTATTTTTTTTTCTTGAAATAAATTAAGGAGGTACTCAGTTCTCATAAAATGGTGACGACGACCAGGTCTGATGATGGAGCCAAGGTCTGTTCAACGGAACTCTTCAATAAATAGGCCAATAGAGTTGAAACTTGGTAACCATACCAAGTTAGTAGGCGGTAGTCAGAAAAAAGTCCAAAGATAATGTTTGGACTTGCCTCTGACTACTACCGACTCAAAGTTTTGATGCGTTCGTCGGGTCGCATCACGAGATCTCAGTTCGGGGCGAATACTTCAAGGCACTTTGCCTTGAAGTATTCTGGGCTTTTTGTGTTTTCTTTATTGGTAATTAATATTATTATTATGTATTGAATTATGCTATTATTGCTATTATATTCCATATTCTTTATTTATGTTCCTCTTATCATCTGTCTATTATAATTATATATTTTCTTATTCTCTCCTGCCTACCTACGCATGCAGACAGATGCATGCACACAGCAGACGTGATGTCACCCAGATTGGTCTAAACTGAAAACCAGCGCTGCGTCGTCGTCGCCCTGGCGGCGGCGGGGCAGCATTTTGCTGAGTTGAGACCATTTTGGCTCATAAGGTACTGGTCGGCATCCATACTAGGTACCTACTATAGGTTTAGGTATAGGAAACCTGCATTGTTGTTTTTGAATGTTTCTTTCTATATTATAAGTACCTACCTTTCTTCTTACCTACTATACACCTACCTGCTTTGTTATGCAGTTTTTTCTTCTTCTTGTTTTTCTTTTTACCTAATATGTGATGCTGTACCCGTGTTTGTGTGTCGAATAAAAAATCTTCTATTCTATTCTATTCTACTAGTATTCTAGAGAACTTAACACCGACACTGCCCGTCTCTAATTCGCCGCATCAAGCGTGGTTACTCCAGAAAACCCCCCCAAATATGAGACCATAAGAGTAGTAGACTCTTTGTGAGGGCTCGTCCGGGGAAGTACTACCACCACGCCTTTACTGCCGCCAAGCAGCAACGCTGTGTTTCGATTTAAAGAGTGTGGTTGCCGGTGTAATTACAGGCACATGAGGTTTAACATCTGTATGCCTAAAGTTGATGGACGCAGGGCAGTGCATCATAGGGCACGTTCATATCGTGACTTGCGTGGCAATGCTTTGTTATTATAAGTGATGGTTACCACTTAACATTAGGTGGGCCATCTGCTTGTTCCATCCGCTAGTTGTATAAAAAAAAACTTAACATAATGTGATTATAACATACCTATGCCGTGGATCGAGTTCGTGCTGAAAGAGCCCATCTTTCGACGGGTTCTCTGGGTCCACCGGGTCTCCACACAACGTGGAGGTTGGCTGCAACAAACAAACATACACTGAATAATATAGAAAAATATGGAGCATGCTGTGGTTGCCTATAATTATAGAGCATGCTATGGTTGCCTATAATTATAGAGCATGCTATGGTTGCCTATAATTATAGAGCATGCTGTGGTTGCCTATAATTGAAAGAGCAACTTATTTAATTCAAACTGCATGGAATTTATTGTAATTTTGTGTATCTTTTGTTGGTAAGCCTAAATAAATAAATAAATAAATAAACGAATCAAAATACTTAAATTGTACACCAAACAATACAACAGCCTTCACCGCTCAGTTGGTAGTAGCTCTGCCTTCTGCGCCGTAGGCCGTGGGTTCGATCCCCACCGAGAGCAAACATTTGTGTGATGAACATAGATGTTTGTTCTCTGTCTATCACCTATCTGGTTCCCATAGTACAAACTTTGGCTTAGTTTGGGGCGAGATAGTGCCGTGTGGAATGTCCACCGATATTTATTTATTTACAACTGTATACTTAAAAAAAAATCATAAAAAATTATACTGTACTACTATACTTTAAAAAGGGCGGTCTTATCGGTGAAAGAGATTGTCCAGACACACTGCCTTACTATTCTATTGATAAACTAGCGGCCTGTCCCAGCTTCGCATGGGTGGTCATAAATTTTTTGAACATTTTAGGATAAACTTAGACCGTGTGGGTTCGAGCCTCGCATCTACTTATTTCATACATTTGCACGCGCTTCTCCTTGAGTGAGTGAAATCGCACCCCGCGCGTGAACCGTGGACCCGTAAACATTTTTAATTTCGTCATATCTTTTGAATGGAATGTCCGATTTAAAAAATTTAAGAAGTAATCTATAGGTATTGAAACCGTCTTAATTATGAAATGATTTATTTGGATAAGGATTAATACCAAGGTACAAATAAAGACCCTTTTCTAGCGGAGGCATTTCAATTAATTTTTTATAATAAAAGAACACTTATTGTGACATAACTATAATAGTTAGACATATGCTGTCGCGACATTTTTTGTAGATGATAACGTGTTCTACAAAATCGTAGTACATTATTTTGTTCTATCTTCAATAGTTTTCGCAGCGCACGCGATGTAAGGTTTTTTGTTTTCCACCTTGGGTTACATTATTGAAGTTTTAGTAAGGATCCCTGATTTTTTTGAAAATATAGTATAGCCTATGTTACTCAGGGATAATGTAGCATTCTAATGGTGAAAGAATTTTTGAAATCGGACCAGTAGTTTTTGAGCCTATTCGTTACATACAAAAATACAAAAATACAAAGTTTACCTCTTTATAATATTATTACTAGCGGCCTGTCCCAGCTTCGCATGGGTGGTCATAAATTTTTTGAACATTTTAGGATAAACTTAGACCGTGGGTTCGAGCCTCGCGTCTACTTATTTCATACATTTGCACGCGCTTCTCCTTGAGTGAGTGAAATCGCACCCCGCGCGCGACCCGTGGACCCGTAAACATTTTTAATTTCGTCATATCTTTTGAATGGAATGTCCGATTTGAAAAATTTAAGAAGTAATCTATAGGTATTGAAACCGTCTTAATTATGAAATGATTTATTTGGATAAGGATTAATACCAAGGTACAAATAAAGACCCTTTTCTAGCGGAGGCATTTCAATTAATTTTTTATAATAAAAGAACACTTATTGTGACATAACTATAATAGTTAGACATATGCTGTCGCGACATTTTTTGTAGATGATAACGTGTTCTACAAAATCGTAGTACATTATTTTGTTCTATCTTCAATAGTTTTCGCAGCGCACGCGATGTAAGGTTTTTTGTTTTCCACCTTGGGTTACATTATTGAAGTTTTAGTAAGGATCCCTGATTTTTTTGAAAATATAATATAGCCTATGTTACTCAGGGATAATGTAGCATTCTAATGGTGAAAGAATTTTTGAAATCGGACCAGTAGTTTTTGAGCCTATTCGTTACATACAAAAATACAAAAATACAAAAATACAAAAATACAAAAATACAAAGTTTACCTCTTTATAATATTAGTGTAGATTAGTGTAGATAAAAAAAATACTGTACTGTACTTAAAAAGAGCGGTCTTATCGCTGAAAGAGATCGTCCAGACACACTGTCTTATTATTCTATCGATAAATAAATAACGTAAATTCGCGCTTCTTGTGCGAATTATAATATGTATACTCACTACGTGGTTTATATTATGAGGATTATGATTTGTGAGAATTACGATGTATATACACACTACCTGGTTTATATTATGAGGATTATGATGTGTACAAATACAAATTCGAGTTTCTTGTGAGAATTACAATATGTATACTCACTACCTGGGGCCTTATGCTCACTTCGAGCGAGATTATCTCACCGTGGAGATGACGTCATATCTCGTTCGATAACTATTTATCCCCATTCTCACCAACCTACTTCCCAATTTTCTCATTCAAAGTTCATGCGAGACGCAACGTTAACGAGTTATTGAACGAGATGTGACGTCATCTCCACCGTGAGATAATCTCGCTCGAAGTGATCATAAGGCCCCTGGTTTATTTTGTGAGGATTATGATTTGTGAGAATTACGATATGTATACACACTACCTGGTTTATATAATGAGGATTATGATGTTTACAAATACAAATTCGCGTTTCTTGTGAGAATTACAATATGTATACTCACTACCTGGTTTATTTTGTAAGGATTATGATTTGTGAGAATTACGATATGTATACACACTACCTGGTTTATATAATGAGGATTATGATGTGTTAACTCACCATCTCGTAGTAACAGCCCGGTTTCCGACGGAACGCGAACGGTCCGTCGTCGGGCGGGGAAGTCGGCTCCACGCGAGGGCTCTCTTCTTCCGATGACGTGTACACACCGGAATCTGGAACAGTCGGAAGGTACTCCATGTCAACTTGTACCCAGCTGGCGCTTTATAGCGGTACGTAAGTAGCAAACTAAGGCAAACGAAGGCAGGCGAAGGCTCAAAATTTTACATATAGAACTTTATGAAATTAAAACAGCAGTGTGCCGAAATTATTTTTATTTCCATTTAAATTATATTTCAATAAAATTATGTGTTGTAATACTTAGTTATAAAATATTATATTTTGAAAAAATGTGATGTCACAAAATTTGGGACCCTGTCACATTTAGTCGACCCCCGCCCTCCCCCTTAACGTGTGACGTAATTTATGGATGGCCCCCCCTACTAAGTAGGACTGAGCTGAAGGATAACTTGTCGATTCCCTCTACACCAGTCAGATACGCTCGCTGATAAGCCTTCGCTTGTCTTCGTTCGTTTTGCTACTCGGCATGTACCCCAAGTATTAGTTGTGTTTACCATATTTGGTTATTCGCTTTTGTTCCGTGTTCATTACGGGTTTTGTATGTATCTCTATCGCGTCTTCATACAAAACCCGCAATGAACACGGAACAAAAATGAAAAACCAAATATGGTAAACACAACACATACTTGGGGTACTGGTTCGACGTTTTCTCGACCAATAAAGGCTTTAACACACACGCGTAAAGTACGACTATGTTTAAGTACACAAATGTAACCGAATACGAAGCATGTGTGAAATAGTCTTTTACGATGTAGAAAATTGCGTAAATCATTAATAATTTGCTGGAAATCGGTGCTTACATAGTAATTGGGGGTTTGTAAGTTTGAAGTATATTTGAAGCTCCCATAACATTTTAGTGGCATATTAAACTAGCTAATGAAATGGTTTTGGCTTTTTTCCCCGAAAATGTGGCTCAGGTCAGGGCTACCATACGTTATATACCAGCGTTTCTTGACCTTTACATTCGCTATGCATCTCACATTCATTATCAAAAAAATATAAGTGATAATCGTATGATAAACGTGTTTTTTTTTTCAATAAATAAGGTTAAAAAACGCTGTTTTATACCAAGCCCGTACCAGACTCACGCCAAGACATAAAATAAAACAACGAACATACAGTTATGTGCAGGTTTGAAACCTCGCGTAGCGTTATTGTGCTTAACGAACTAGATATTGCGACAAGTTCTAGCTGCAATTGTATGGCGGTTTAATTTACGCAAATAAAGTTTAAACGGAAAAGTTTAACAATTGCGGTAAAACGTTGCAACAATATCAGGCTGTTCGATTGTATGTCAAAATAGATAGTAGTTTTTGACCATTTTGACACATCTCAGATATAACACGAGAATTGAAGACCTACATCCGATTAAACACCACATCACCCGACATACCAAACTGATAACACATAAGTCACATTTAAATTAATCAAAGTGGAATATTTACCATGGTTTGTGACTGTCGATATTTTAACACAGTTTGAACATGCAGTTCACAAATACAGGTTCAATATTCCGTTTTCATGAAAATAAAGTGCATAACCACGATAGTTAATACTGATTTGCCTAAAGACAAATATTTGCAGCATGTATCGTCTTGTGTGGAATCGTCTTTCGGAAATTATCAAGCATACCTGCATATATCGGTGCTGTCTCGGCGTGAGTGTGGAGCGTGCTTTAGGCCATCGCACATTATAACACCAACTTGACTCAAAGTGAAGCATTGAAATATTCAAAACACGGAGGTACGAATATTTATAACACAGCATACGAACGAGAGCGAACGAATTTTTTTAAAGTTTTCGCTTGTGTTCGTTAGTTAATCTGGCTTATAGATAAAATGTGTAAAACAAAACAGTTCTAAATTCTGTTTCCAAACAAGACCAGAATGATGAATCTTTATTATATTTGTGATTTCGTTAGGCAACTTTAGAACATGGTATAGAGGTATAATAAAGAAACAAATCTTAAATGGCGGCGTTAATAATTCCCTCTCACTCATACCCTATTATTGACATCAGTTACCTTTCACTTGAACCCCTGAGAGGTACGGGTAAGCGCGCCATTTTAGATTCATTTCTTTATCAGACCAGGTTACCAGGACCAGGTTAAAAACGCCAATAAAGAAACGAATCTTAAATGGCGCCGACCTATACCTCTCACGAGTGCGCGTGGGAGGTAAATAATGTCAACAATAGTGTGTGAAGTTTAGAATTGACACCAATACCAATGTCACAATGTAATTCATTTTAGGCTCGCTTTAAAACATGTATTTAGTAATCACAATTTATAAATGTTTCTGTGTTCAAATAAAAAAGATAAGGCGAATGCAAGAGCTAATAAATGTGACTCTCGCTCGCACGTTTCGACATGTTGAAAGATATAAAATCAATATACTCATTTTCGAAAAATCGCAAACAGCCATTTTGTGTGCAATCACGTTGCACACAGTTTAGTAAAAATTCATTCATTTTGATCGATACAAGTTTTCCTACTCAAAAGTTGGCTTTACTAGTTTTCGTACCTAAGCAAACTTTTGAGTAGGAAAATTGTAGGTATCGATCAAAATGAAATGTTTACTAAACTGTGTGCAACGTGATTGCACACAAAATGGTTGATTACGACTTTTCGAAGAAGTGATTTTATATTTTTCAATATGTCGAAACGTGTGAGCGAGAGTCACATTAGCTCTTGTCTTCGCCTTAAGAGTGAGTGGGTTCAAAATTTTACAGTAAAAACCGTTACCCTCCTGGGCTGTCTGTGTTCCCATTCAATGCATTTACTTTGAGTGAAGTTGTATGTGTATGTATATGCAATGTCCGTATGTGTAGGTGTGTGGGTACGGCACTCACCTCTGAGCCCCGGCGCGGTGCCGACCGGAGCGTGCCTGTGTTTCCGTCTCTTGTACGGACGTTTCTCGCGCTGTAAGCCAACCAATCACCACCATAATAACGACGCACACACTCACTATACCTATAGCGGTATGCGTTCAAAAAAAATAACTGTTCTTATTTTAAAACGTGTTCTAACAAACAGTTGGTACTATTAGGTCATATAGAATAAATCACTGTACCTATAGCTCATGTATGGGTAAAAAAAGTCCTGTTCTTATTTTAAAACGTATTCTAACAAACAGTTGGTACTATTAGGTCTAATAGAATAGATCACTGTACCTATAGCTCGTGTGTCAGTTTAAAAAAAGCCCTGTTCTTATTTTAAAACGTGTTCTAACGTGTTTCAGTTTTCTAACAAACAGTTGGTACTATTAGGTCATATAGAATAAATCACTGTACCTATAGCTCGTGTATGGGTAAAAAAAAGTCCTGGTCTTATTTTAAAACGTATTCTAACAAAGAGTTGGTACTATTAGGTCATATAGAACAGATCACTGTACCTATAGCTCGTGTATGAGTTACGTTCTTATTTTAAAACGTGTTCTAACAAACAGTTGGTACTATTAGGTCATATATAATAGATCAAAGTACCTATAGCTCGTGTGTGAGTTTAAAAAAAAGACCTGTTCTTATTTTAAAACGTGTTCTAACAAGCAGTAGGTACTATTAGGTCATATAGAATAAATCACTGTACCTATAGCTCGTTTATGGGTAAAAAAAAGTCCTGTTCTTATTTTAAAACGTTTACTATTAGGTCGCAAAAATAAATTTACCATACTTTTAATTTAAATTCAAAAAATACTGTTCCTATTTTAAAAATGACTTCTTGGTAATATAGACTACATATTATAACAAGCAGTACTATATGGGTATATCACAATATTATATTACTGACTAGCGACCCGCCTCGGCTTCGCACGGTTATTGTGGGTTATCCCTAAGAGATTATGCATATAAACCTTCCTCTTGAATCACTCTTTCTATAAAAAAAACCGCATCAAAATCCGTTGCGTAGTTTTAAAGATTTAAGCATACATAGGGATATAGGGACAGAGAAAGCGACTGTTTTATACTATGTAGTGATGTACGCGTTAAAATAAAATAGCTCGAACCCCTGTTATTATTCATAAGGTCATAAAAGGTACACCCCAGCCTATGTAATCGTTACCAAACCTTGTCCGTATTATAAAAGTCTTCTAGATAAATCAAATTATTACATTCCAGTTCTAAATAATCATAATCCGTACTGCTATAGTTAGTAATTTTAATTCAATACAGGGGCCTTATGCTCACTTCGAGCGAGATAATCTCACGGTAGAGATGACGTCATATCTCGTTCGATAACGATATAGCCCCATTCTCACCATCTCACTCCCCAATTTTCTCATTCAATGTTCATGCGAGACGCAACGTCAACGAGTTATTGAACGAGATATGACGTCATCTCCACCGTGAGATAATCTCGCTCGAAGTGAGCATAAGGCCCCTGTTGTCATGTAGAGTATGCGTTTTAGAAGATGACATTTAAGGAGGTTTTCAATTCTAAAGAATATTATTTAAATGAAATAAAAATATATACTTATGGGTGCCTGTAAGAGCTAATTTTAGGAGGACTTGTTTACGCTTTTTATTTCAGTTTAAATTAAGAACTAATCAGATACTAACTAACCATTTGTAATAACTAATTTTACGAGTAAAGATATGAGTACCAATACGAGCTATAAAAAACACCCTGAAGAACGTGAAAGAATTTGGCAGTCTAACAAGTTAGACAATTAGGACGGTACGCGCACGAGTTAGTAGTATTGTGTGTGCAAATGTGTACATTAAATGCTATTTTTGTTGTTTGTTGAGTGTGTCCCTAAGTAGTCGGCACAATTTCTAGAAGAATAAATGCCCGCTACGTTCCTTAGTGATCTAATAGGTACAAAGTAGTTAGTGTCGCCAACTTATCTGTTCAGCGGGCGACAAAAAAAGCAACTGACAACTGGCGAAATGAAAAAGCGACTTTAGTTTTTTTTTAATACTAGTTCTACATCAGGTTGGCCATCTGCTTGTTCCATCAGCGCGTTGTATAAAATACTTGAAGATGGAACATGCTGATGGCCCACTTGACATTATGTGGTAACCATCACCTATAACAAAGCAGTGCCTCGCAAGTCACGCTCGATAGGAACGTGCCCTGCGATGCACTGCCCTGCGTCCATCAACTTGAGGCATGCAGATGTTAAGCCTCATATGCCTGTTAATTACCGGCAACCACCTTCGAATCAAAACAGACAGCCTTCACAGCTGAGTTGGTAGTAGCTCTGCCTTCTGTGCCGTAGGCCGTGGGTTCGATCCCCACCGAGAACAAACATTTGTGTGATTTAACATTGATGTTTGTTCTCTGTCTGGGTGTTATAAGTATATTATATTATAAGTATGTATTTACATAAAAGTTGTATTTATGTAGAGGTATAACATCAGTTATCTGGTTTCCATATTACAAGCTTTGGCTTAGTTTGGGGCTAGATATTGCTGTGTGGAAATCCACCAAAATTTATTATTTAAAAAAAAAACACAGCCCTTCACAAAGAGCTCTACTTTTAGAACACTTCAGAATATGCGACTTGTTTAAACGCTCAGAACAAATAAGTTGGCGGTACCAATGGTACTATAGTGTACAGTAGTGGCATAGTAAGTGTGGCAGCTCACCTGTCTGGGCGCATCGACTGGCGTGGGCTGAGGTCTGGGAGGGTAATGCGGTGCTGAATACTTCTCTGGGCGAAACGCGTTGAGAGGTACCGCCGTGTATGCTGGTCTGTAACGGAGAAAACTGCTTAGATTCCTTCTTGACTTAATTTGACTTCTTGAATAAGATCTGCACTGACTTCCCGCTATGTATTGCGCATTGTCACCCTGCTAACCTCACCCCAGCCAGCACAACTCCTTAAAGTAGCGTTGAAGGACTTTTAGTTGACGGCAGCTATGTTCTAGCATCCCCGATGATGAAGTGGTTGTAAAAGAGCAAGAACCAATCAGGTCTTGCCCCGTTTTATACATATCTACAGTAATCTTCTTCTTTCGAAACGATGATCAACAATTCATTTTTATTACAGCCACTTAAGCCCGGTCACCACCGCGAAAGGGTAATGAGCGAGAAATGGTTAGCGGAACAGACTCCTTTTTAATGAAATAGGTTTACATTTCCACCAACAAAGAATGTTATCTTTTGATTTCCACTGCAAAAGGAAAAAGAGCTGAGCGAGTTCATTTCAACACTCTCTGCTCGCTCAGTCCTTTCCGCTCGACTATTTGTTGGTGGAAATACAAGTATGCAGTTTATTCTTGCGAGTTAAACGGACTCCTTAATGGCTCCGCTCGGCTCGCGGTGGAGACCGGGCTTTAGACCAATAGGTGGCCACGTCTACGACATTGTCCGTGCAGGTCCTGAGGTCTTTCATTGTGAAGGTGTTGGGGCAGGATGGACAGTCAAGGGGTGCTACTATCGACTGGATGAAAAGGCTCTGCCAGTTTCCCAGTTCCCCTCCATACAGGCGACGCGGGAGTGTCGCTGGGTTGTTTAGTGGGTATACCGGGAGCGGAAAACCGGGGAGTCCCACATATAATAACGCATTTTTCCCAGCGTCAAAAAAAAAAAAAAGGATGGACAGTCAAGCACGTGTGGATGGACAGTCAAGCACGTGTGGATGGACAGTCAAGCACGTGTGGATGGACAGTCAAGCAAGTCATTGACTGCAGCGGAGCACCACACGCACATTGCGTTTCATTTTCACCGATAATACCCCATCTGCTTAAGTTACAACTACTGAGTGTATTATTTATATACGAAAGTTACCTAGGTGGTGGGTCCGGCAATAGCTGGTTGGCGAAGTCACCAGCCGCGTACCGCCTCTCAGCGAGCAGCGCGGTGAGCTTCACCAGCTCTCGCTTCGCTCGCTCCCTTCGCGCGACCAGCTCGAGGAGGTTCAAGGCGCGCGCCAGATCCCGACGGAGCTTAAGCATCTTCTCGTACGAGCTCTCGTCGTTTTTTCTGGAAATATTTTGACAGAATTTTAAATAAACAAGTCCAAGTCCTGAGCCCAAAAGATAGATAAGATAGATCATTTAATTTATTTTTTCTCTGCGCAAAAGGTATAGGTACATTTCATGACTTATTTTAGGGGTACAATTTAATATGTTAAACCTGTTATGCGAGAGACTGGTGAATGAGATAAGTTTTATAAGAAAAACCTGTAATACAGGTCATCAGTGCCCTATTTTGCAGATTTAACAAAGGGATGTTGTTGTAGTTTGATTAACATAGTTTGCTAGTAGAATTAGGATGGTATCAGTGGAGCAACCAGCGACACGTGGAACTGGGGCATAGATTCAGCTTGATTAGAAGACATCCAAACGACATACAAAGCAAACCTACCCAAATATGGGGCAGGCCTAAGTCCAACGGGGGCTTAATAAGGCTGATACGAGAACACGTTTCAGAGTGATCATTAACATTTTAATAAATAAATACTCTATAACTTTGAAAAATGCATAGTCCTGTAGTATAGTGGGCATAACCCTGCCCATCCTAAGATTGTAGGTTTGAATCCAGTCATGCACCAATGGAATGTAATGTGCACCACACCAATGCTCGCAAACAGTGAAGGAATACATCGTGAGGAAACCAGTTAGTATTCTAGCGGCGATGCACTTGCATCAGTGACCATATTTTATAAATTTTACATTAAATCATATAATATAGTATACTGGAGTGATATAGTATACTGGAGAACTGAAAATTCATAGTCAAGATGGGATGAAGGCTCCATTGGTGCACGAAAATAGTCAAAATACAGATGATAGACAAGTGAACAGACAGATGCTTTCTCTAAACCAATGTAATTTTTCATACAATTTCTCTTTCCGCACACGTGTTCAGCCAAAAGTAAGTCGATCAGGCCTAGACCTTTACTGCGAGCTATGTCTGTTATCTACATGTTGGGTAATAAATATCTATGATAACATAACATTTGGCTTGTGATGATTGAGTACGTATCGTGTCAGAAGGTCGGAAATAAACCTCCAATTTGACTGTCTTGAACTAGATGCAGAATACCCAAATTTCGTCGTCCGATTGATCCCCCTAGTAAGAAATTTGCCTTCATTGCCAAAAAGAAATGTTAATTAACGGTAACTTATGTCAATAAGTGAGCCAATAGGTAATGGATTTTCGGGGTAGTTCACGCCCCGACTATCTCCTTGGAAATTTCAGTGTTGGGCTTATTTTAAAACATCCTTTCAAGATATTAGCATAGTGATTTAAGCGAATGTCTACCGTACTACAGTTTCGTTAGCCTATTTATCTTTATAGGACACTTACCTTCGGCTGCAACTTACAGTCTTCACAGACCCTGGACCTCACCTGTTCTTCCTGGTCTGCATTTTCTCAGTGCGCCGCCGGAAGGCAAGGTACGGATTGTTGGACGACTGGCCGGGTCGGTTCTCAGTCCGGACAGATAGGATGAGCGGATGTTGCTGTGGATGGTACATTAAGACGTTGGATATAAACAGTTGTTTTCATTGACCAATGGGTGCTGGTGAATTTTAGTCTCTCAATTCTTAATGGAAAAATTGGCAAAAGTGTCTGATTGAGTCCTAAATAAGTTTGCATAAGTGTTCATATCCTTAGTGCATAAAAGCTTCATGACCTCGGTCTAACTACCATACGTTTATTCTTTGCGTCGTTAATTTAAGGGGCAGTCTGAATGCCCAAAAATCCGTGCTTCCAAAATGACAGTTCGTTTAAGCCAAATCTACTCAGAGGCAAAATTTCTGGGAGTAGATTTGCCTTGCCCAACTCAACCATCCAGAGCTATCCACACCTCACCTAAATTCTTCTAGTCTGCTTTAAACTTACAGTGGTAAGCCGCTTGTTGAGCCAGTAGTCGTAAACAGCAATGACAAGGTCGTCTTGCCTCTCGAGGAGCAGTTTTGCCTCGTTCAGCGTCACCACCGTCTGGCCAGAGCTCTTTTCGAGCTTGTCCATCATCTGTTCGAACTTTAGCTCTGAAAAGATGATAAACTTTTCTGAAAACAAGTAATTACATTTAAGATATTTTTTTCTCGACGTACCTAGGTATTTATTTCTTAAATATTCCATACGTGTCGATCGTAGCGCCCCTTAGTGAGGTTCCCCTAGGACTGTACTATTTACAGTATCTGCTCCAGAAATTGAGAAGTACAGAAAATTGCTTAGCAAAGCTAAGAAGTGCTAAGATCAATTTCTCTCAACCGATCCTGCGAAGCCTCCAGGATTAAGATTGGCTACAAATTCTCACGAATAATGAACCGCCGAATTGACTACGCAAGTATACAAGTAACAATTCCCCCTGACCGATGAACCGCCTCCATCTACTTCTGATGACGAAGGGATAGAGAATGGATAGAGACTTAAAATCAATTGTCCTGGTATAGAATAGCTCGATAAACTTGATCAAAACTTGAATAAAAACATTAAACATTGTTAAACGGATAGGATATATTTAGTATAAATAATAGGTGAACACATTCTTAGCAATTTTATTAGGAACAAATTTTGTATAAAATCATAAATAGGCATTACCAAGGACTCTGATTACGTCAGAGGGACAATTAGTGGCATTTAGAAATGCCGAAAAAAAAAAAAAAAAAAAAAAAAATTGCTCGATATCCACCACAGCATTCCCGCTGCTATCGATGATGACAAGGTCTAACAAACGTACCTGTGAGCTCCGGATGTCTTTGCTGCTTCAACCACCGCTCGTCCTCCGAATCCATATCGTACTCCGGCGCCTCTTGTTCCTCCCATAGTGCTGTAACAACAACAAACATATTTGATCAGTAAAGGTAACAAATAGGATTATGCACGACTGAAATACTCTTGCACGGTAGACATTGTCCTAAATTTCTTAGTACCTATTTGAGAACATTGAATAGTCAGAAGCCCATCCAAATATTACATTTGGCACATGTAATATTTTTGCTGTTATCAAATAGTAGTACTCGTCGTCAATACTTTTTTGTAGGCTTCCTTATTATAATAAACTAGCGGCCTGTCCCAGCTTCGCATGGGTGGTCATAAATTTTTGAACATTTTAGGATAAACTTAGACCGTGGGTTCGAGCCTCGCGGATACTTATTTCATACATTTGCACGCGCTTCTCCTTGAGTGAGTGAAATCGCACCCCGCGCGTGACCCGTGGACCCGTTAACATTTTTAATTTCGTCAAATCTTATGAATGGAATGTCCGATTTGAAAAATTTAAGAAGTAATCTATAGATATTGAAACCGTCTTAATTATGAAAAAAATTATTTGGATAAGGATTAATACCAAGGTACAAATAAAGACCCTTTTCTAGCGGCGGCATTTCAATTATTTTTTTATAATAAAAGAACACTTATTGTGACATAACTATAATAGTTAGACATATGCTGTCGCGACATTTTTTTGTAGATGATGACGTGTTCTACAAAACCGTAGTACATTATTTTGTTCTATCTTCAATAGTTTTCGCAGCGCACGCGATGTAAGGTTTTTGTTTTTCACCTTATTGAAGTTTTAGTAAGGATCCCTGATTTTTTTGAAAATATAATATAGCTTATGTTACTCAGGGATAATGTAGCATTCTAATGGTGAAAGAATTTTTGAAATCGGACCAGTAGTTTTTGAGCCTATTCGTTACATACAAAAATACAAAAATACAAATGTTTCCTCTTTATAATATTCATTCGTTCATTGTTCTTTTATCTCGATCGGTTCAATGGCTTAGACGTGAACAAGTAACAAACCGACAAACTTTTCGCATTTACAAATTGGTGGATGGATATGATGTTGGTCATATTAAATTCTCGTTGGTAAGGCCGGGTTTAGGCTGTGAGAATAGTATAGATGCTGGGCAAGCCCACTCCATCTAAAAACATGTCCCAGGCACTACAAAGTCCCGTAAGCAGTGTAATATTTTTCCTATATTCATCAAAAAGTACGGTATCAGTAAATTAATCTATCCAAAGCATTACATACTCGTAACTGTACTGCGTTAATATTTTGAAATTGAATTTCAAAGCGGTGGATGGCAAACTGGCTATCTGAAATCATAGCACAGCGCCAACATGGAATACGTCTTCAATCGTCGGCCGTCAGAGGCGCTCTGAGCTTGTACCGTATCGTGGCCGGGGGAGTAATCGAATAGCGAGCCAGACGGTCCGGCGCGCACGGGCCGAGAGATGCGGAGATACATCGATGGATATGTCCGAAGATATTGCACATATTCACATATACATATTTGATATTGAGTCCCGTTACATATTAACATTACAATTCAATTTTTTATTCAAGGTGGGAAGGGGTTTCTGGCAAGTTAAAGGGTAATTCATGCGACAATGCGCCGAATTCATCAAAATGTATTTCAGCTAACAACAAAGTCATCGATAATTTTTTTTTTGTCAATGATTTTTTTTTGTGAAGATCCTTTTATTCTATTTGTCTAGTAGGGTCAAGTTATTTAGCAGCAATTTAGGATATATCAGTACCAACGATAATATCAACGAATAAAACACGGTGATGATTTTAAAGAACAATTTTGAGAGTTTATTTTTAAAGAAATAGACGTGCAGATCATTCATTTCACAAATATTCTAACGGAAAAGGCATCGGTGGAAGCCAGTCAATAATTCTGTTTGCTAATGCGGATTGAATTTCTGCACACTTTGCATGTTTCAAAGAATTCCCGGTTGACCAATTCTGGATAGTGTAGTAGTCAGCATATCTGATTTATCTCGGACAACAACTCGTATTAAAACCACTCTTACGTGAAATTTAGGTACATGAAAACTATTAAAATATCATAGGTTGTTTAGAATTGTTTTTTTTTAAATTTTGTAACTACTCACTTAGTAGGTAGTACACACAAGATATAATAATAAGTAAAAATACGGGATCTTTTTTCACATTTGTGTCGGTTCGATTCCCAGGCGATGCAAATAATTTTTAGAATATCTTTGAATGCAGCAAAATATCCTATCTACAATATTTAAGGTACTTTCTCTCATGTCGCATAGTCTTGGCACGCCCTATATTCTACTACATTATACAAGGTGTTCCAATACTTGTGTTTAAAAACTTCAGGGGGCTAAAGTACCCATCAATATGAATAACTTTTTCTAAGGAACCAACACTTTGAACTCGGAAAAAAACAGCTGTTTCATACAAAAGTCCAATACCTACCTGGCGTAAATGTATAATGTTAAACACAAGTATTGGAACACCTTGTATAAGTATATTCTTGTAACCCACGGTCTATGTCTACCGTGCCTGGGGATCAAAGTCGTCAAGCCGTTTCTGTTTTCGTTCCATATCGTCCACGTCTACAAATCCTATCTCAGGAAGCTTGGTACCACGTGTGTCCGCCGCACGCACACCGACAACCCACTCACTAACACAGCGACGGCGCATGCAAATACGTACGCAAGCAACGTTGTGAATACAAACTCATGACAAATCGTATTTACTGGGTTCTGCGAGGCTGTGAGTAATTATTTTTTCTACGGTAGATTTCTTTAGAGAAATTAGCCTAACTCTTCCAAAGGAATACAAAACTTATTAGTTTTAGTTTTGTAGATAAAATTGAAATGAAAACTGTAAATATTTAACTGTAAAAGAAAATATTAACTACTAGCTGCCTCCCGCTGTTTCGCTCGCGTTTAAGGGGCTGACAACTATCAAACAACTTCTCGCTCGCACGTTTCGACATGTTGAAAGATATAAAATCACTAAACTCATTTTCGAAAAATCGCAATCAACCATTTTGTGTGCAATAACATTGCACACAGTTTAGTAAAAATTTCATTTTAATCGATACAAGTTTTCCTACTTAAAAGTTAGCTTATGTATGAAAACTAGTAAAGCAAACTTTTGAGTAGGAAAACATGCATCGATCAAAATGATATTTTTACTAAACTGTGTGCAATGTGATTGCACACAAAATGGTTGATTGCGATTTTTCGTAAATGAGTTTAGTGATTTTATATCTTTCAACATGTTGAAACGTGCGAGCGAGAGTCACATTAGCTCTTGTCTTCGCCTTAAGTTGTGATTGCTAACATAAATATTAGGCATTTTCCTTATATGGATTCGTTCATGTTTTCTACTCCGTTTCAGGTATTGTTGTGGGATAAAAAATAACCTATTGCAAATCAGGTCACGAAAAAAACGATTGAATCACATAATTATCTCTTATATCGTTACTTTCCTGGCTAAAATGTATGAAACAGCTGTTTTTATATTATCGTTCACAAAGTTGGTTCATTAGAAAAAGTTATTCATATTGATGGGAACTTTAGCCCCCTGAAGTTTTCGGTAGTAGTATTTTAACACCTTGTATATTTAAAAAGAAGGAAGTAAGATTACAAAAAAAAACAATATTCTACCACCGAATAACATGATGATGATATGATTACAAAAAAAGAACATTGCATCATACCAAACAGAGACATCTAATCATAAATAATATTCGATAACACCCACACTATACTAGACAAACCTGTGGCGTGGTTAAAGAATTATAAATATAGAATCTTGAATTATTGCCTAAAAAGATAGTAATTCCTGAACCATTGAAACCATCAAACCTCAAGGAACTTATTCATATTCCTCGCCATTTTATAACTGATAAGAAAGTCGAAGTCAAAAGGTATTTATTCAATTGAATCCCAAGATTCACTTTGAAACGTCTTAAAGCTGGGTTAAGCTGGGAACGGTAGGAAGTAGGAACCAAGCCGTAAGTTTGTTGCCTGTTCTTCTAGGCTTTTTGGTCGCGTGGAACTGGCACCTAGAGTCACCTACCTAGAGCTTTAAGGCGTTTCAAAGTGATCCTTGTGATTTTATTGAATAAATACCTTTTGACTTTGATTTTACTATGTAAATGCTTTGACTTGACCTTGACTTTGCCAGTTCCACGCGACCAAGCCTATAAGAACAAGCAACAATCCATTATTAGATTTGGCTCTTTTTGTCAATCTTTTTTTTCTAATACACATGTCAAGTGCTCAAAAGGAGCCTCTTAGAGGCGCACTTAAAATTTATTTCGATATAACTGTGACACGACAAGAAGATTTCGCTCTTCCTATCACCACGTCCTCCATACTAAAAAGATGTGTAAATATAAGCCGTTGCTAGTTTCCTTACGATGTTTTCCTTCATTATTGGTGAGCGTAAACAAATTAACCTAACGAGTCCATAACTCAATACCAGATTTGTCACAGTGGAAAAAAGAATTAGTTATGACTCATTCAATTGAATTTTCTCAGAAAACATTCACAATCATACAAGGTCGGATATATGCCTGATAACAAGTGCCTAATGTAAACATAAATTCTCGTACCTTCTCCTTTTGAAGTTAAATGCGACAATTTTGATAGATAAAATGATTTTATTCTAGGAAACAGCTCTTTTGTTCCATTTATCGTAAATAGCGATACTTTAAACTTACTACTCTAAATTTAATGAAGGTTTAAGTTACAATCCAAAAACAAACAACAGGTTTGGAGTATTTGGCCCGCAAATCGATTTATAATCGATATATAAAGGACCTGGTGAGTTCTACTCACTCACTCAAACTACAGTAATCCTACAATATATGAAAATTCGCACCCTCAGTGGTTGAAAAGTGGTATAGAACACAAGTCAGAAAGAAAAAAAAAAGAAAAATCTCCACAAATTTGATCTCCAGATATTCCCCTCAGATCTCTAAGTACCAAGCACCAACTTAAGATTCTTTGAGGATACATAATACAGTCTGTCTTAGCCAGCGTCCGAACAAATATGCCCCTAACTCAGTATAACAGGATCTAGAACTTTTACTTTTTTATCTATATTCACAAACAGACATACTAATAAGCTTCAGGGTCCCATGACGCGGTCAAAACCGAATTAAAAACTCATTGCCATCACCAGAACAAGCAAGTCATTTAATTAATTAAAAACATAATTTTCGCATCAACCCAGCCCCGCAACTTCGACGAAGACTGCGTGACTGCCTGGACCGATATTAGCACGAGTATTCAGCAAACAGAGGAATCATTACCACCGGCTTGCAGAAATTTTTGGACATAGGTTTCTCTACATATTTATAGAAAGCACTATTTTGAACTCTTTATCAATCGACTTCCCGCGATCTTCGTCGGGTAAATTGAACATGCAGCTCTTAGATATTTAATAGCCGTATTTCCTAACCTCAAACTAAAAGTGGGTTACGGAAACAACGAGTACTATATGAAAAAAAACATCAACGAAGGAAGGGTCGAAGGAAAAATAGGAAGGGTAAGACAACATGGCTGCATGAGCCAAATAAAAAGTTGTCGCTGTTTGTCGCATAGAGGTCAAGGAAGAAGCCCTGAATATGTACAAGTGGAGAGTAACGCATTACACTAAGCGTAGGTCTATAGTTAGAAACATCAGAACTATAAAATAAAGGCATGCAGTAAAAACGAAGAAAAATTCTGAATAGCTAATAATCTGTAAGTAAATTTACTCATGTGCCCATATCAAAATGCAAACGAGGGGTTGATTTTATGATCTCTTTAGGAAATTGTACTTTATTTCTATGGTGTATAGTACAATTTTGGGTTGTGAGCACAAACATGGATGGTAAAAGATAACAAGAGGTACGGTAAGGTTAGTTGGAGTACTTCAACACGTGACCGCTAAAATTGATTCGACTTTCAAAAGGTTCCAGTTCCGTTCTAGCAACATTTTCAGTGTTAACCATATTTTTCGTTCACAAATGCAGATGGCAGAGTATTCAAGTTTTAAATTGGAAACGAGACGATGCCCGCCAAATTTCGGAGCCGGAATTTTAATTTTACAGACATAACCCTTCAATACTGTGCCAAATACCAGAAACTCTGGCAATAACAAAAGATAGGGCCACCTAGAAAGTGGGTGCGAATATATTAGTGGCCTGGCGTCCATACCCCAATGCTTAGTGTTCTTTGGTACCCCGAATAAAATAAACGGATAAGTACCAGTTACAAAACCTGATATTTAGTGATTACAGTTACCTTATGAATTACTTAAAGAATTGCGTCGCCATTCACGCATAACAGGAGGACGACCTCACAGGGGTCGTCCTCCTGTTATTCAGGGGGTTATTCGGGGTACCAAAGAACACTAAGCATTGGGGTATGGACGCCAGGCCACTAATATATTCGCACCCACTTTCTAGGTGGCCCTATCTTTTGTTATTGCCAGAGTTTCTGGTATTTGGCACAGTATTGAAGGGTTATGTCTGTAAAATTAAAATTCCGGCTCCGAAATTATGCGGACATCGTCTCGTGTCCAATTTAAAACTTGATTACTCTGCCATCTGCACTGCCTTGCGTCTATTAACTTGAGGCATACAGATGTTAAGCCTCATGTGCCTGTAATTTCACCGGCAACAACACCTTTCGAAACCCATCAAACAACAGAAACTCAGCAACACTGCTTGACAGCAGAAATAGTACTTTCCCGGACGAGCCCTTCACAAAGAGCTCTGCTACTACTAAAACATTCTTACAGACATACATGCGACAACCGTGCGTAGCGATGAAACAATATTACTCAAACATCCTCAAAAACTTCGCACTAATACAATATTAGATATTTATTTATGGAAACGGACATTTGAGGAAAAGGCCGATGGGATCAATAAATCCGTACACATGTTGCATTTTTAATGCGTGCGTCATAGTCGGTACAATTTCGGAGGGAGGCAAGTAGTACGAGGACTTGCTTATATTTAGAACTTATGCTTACTGTTTTTGTAGGGCCATGTGTTATGTTATGATTATGGCTTGGCTGGGAAACCCACATCACTTGCGCTCAAATTCATAGTCCAACACCCTATATTCTAAAATTTTTAAACTAGAAGGGTTGGGATACATTTTTCCAGATAAAAATTATAGCCAACAAGCTCATTATTTACTGAATTATGAATTTAAGGGGACTGCTCTGCTCACGCCCCGACTATGAATCCCATTGTTAGATAGTATTTTTTTTACATCCAAAGCTATAATAGATGTTATAGTCTGATGTAATACTTCGACATACTGTTTCTACAAAGCGTTTGTTTATCATTAGCTTCTGAAAGTCAACCTCAAAATGTCTTTTTATTCAATAAAATCACAAGGTCACTTTGAAACGTGTTATTGAGACTTTAGGCGCCAGTTCTATGCGACCAAGCCTAGAAGAAATACTTGGTTCATAACGATTTTTGTATGATGATTTTAGAGCAGAACCTTTTTCTGCGATACGCACATATTTAGCCCGAGAACCACACAAGGTCATTCAAACAAAAAACTAAAGTATTTTTCTCATCCCGTGATAAGAAAAATATTTTAGTCTTTTATTGCAACTTATATATTATCTGGGTAAGTTAACAATAAATAGGAAATGCCAATGCCGTAGCAACATCCACCGCAAATAGCTTTTCCGTCGTTGGAAGACGTCAATTTTTCAATATATCTCGTCTAGACATAACTAAATTTCCGCCGCTCGATTATTTTGCGCAAGTTTTTTTACTTCCAATCTGTTCACTGCCAGTTTTTGAGCTTCTCCGTCGCGAAAATTCTGTCTCAGACTTCGTAGCTTATGATCGTCACAATTTCTAATTCTAATCTACATAAAACATGAGTTGAACATTAGATAAGCTAATAAACCGTTTGGCTGAAGTACCATCAACAATCGGCCATTCAGCCAAGTTATTACAGTAGAACTGTCTAATTTCACATCTATCTCACGCTCTTTGAGGACATCTAGGGTTTTTATTTTCAACAAGTTTTGGTACAAAACTTTTGGTACCAAAAGTTTCACTTTCCTTTGATGATATACCATGTGAATGTGACCAACTGCCTGATTTCATAGTTTTTATCTATACGCAATTACTGTTAGTCCGGTACGTCCAAACATAACATTTGGCTCATACCCGTATTTTGCAGTAGTTGGGTATTGCATTCGTGACTAGATTTTTCCTTCGGTAATCTTCAGCAGTCTCAATAAGCAAGTCATCAAGACGCCAGTCAGTCATCCTCGCGATGCCCACCAATTCATTACTGGCCGTCCACCCTCGCGCGATGAAGCGGATGTACCCTGATGCGCCCTAATAGAATGGGGCATTTATCTAAATTACTTTATCCATCATACTTTGTTCGTGACGCTGGGTTTTAGTGAAGATTTTCGTATCACGTCTCTGAAAATGGGTCTCCTGCTGATGTTTTTTCCGAAACACAGCACAAAACATCTTTTCGCTACAAATTTTGTAGAAACTTTGAGAGACAAAACCGAGAGCTTAAACGTATTTACGTAACGTTCTATATGTTCAGCAAAAACATAGGCAGGAGACCCGGCTTAACCTACAGAAGTCCAATTACTCGATATCGAGTCTGTAAAAATAGAAAATCAATTGTTTCGCATTCCTTTAACTCAAACTGGACATAGATTCAAATACAGATTTTAATAGAAAGACGTCATAAAATCAAAGAGTCTCTTATTCGATTTGGGCTTCTTTAAGCATGACATGCGTAAGGAACAAAGACTTGTTAGGAGAAGAGTGTTAGATTGATGTATGGGAATGAATATAGAAGTATGCTAACGAGTAGATGGATGGATTGGGTGAAAAATATCAATAATAAAATAACTGGCCAAGTGCGAGTCGGACTCGCGCACGAAGGGTTCCTACCATTATCTATAAAAACGGCAAATCACGTTTCTTGTATGGGAGCCCCCTTAAATATATATTTTATTCTGTTTTTAGTATTTGTTGTTACTAGTTTGTTGTTATATAGGGGAAACAGAAATACATCATCTGTGAATATTTCAAATGTCTAACTTTCACGGTTAATGATGAGACAGACGGGACGGACAGCGGAGTCTTAGTAATAGGGTCAATTAGGGTCCCGTTTTACCCTTTGGGTACAGAACCCTAAAACGGACTGTTGAGATGACGGATGACAACGGAAATTGTAGAGAAAAAATATGTAATGTTGAACCTACATGAACTGGGAGCGAGATAAATAAAAAAACAAGATTTTTGATGATTATTGTGTATCTATTCTATACATTGCCTGAGCCCATTCTCGCTGCTTGAACACAAACTGGTTTCACGATGTTTTCCTTCACTTATAGTTATGAGAGCACTGACATTGCGCAAATCCATTGGTGTACAACGGGATTCGAACCCACGCCCTTACGATCAGAAGGCGGGGTCATTCCCACTAGATCATTGGTGCTTTCAACAAACGTACCACAGTCATTGCCATGCCACGCATAAAACCCCTTTTAATTCACCACAAAATCGGTAGACCATTGAACCCGTGCCAATCGCTATGGGAATGGCGGAACGTTGACGCCGCGAAGCTACTAAATAATTTATAACGGCGGCACACAGGTATGAAGACTGTGAAGTCAAATGTTCCATGTGAAGGAATGGCCAGGTGATTTTGTCAGTCGATTCACGAAGCGGCCACTATGTTAAATTACATAATAAGGAGCTAGGCAATATACTAACCAATCCTCATCAACATCCTGAATAAGTATGCTGGACATAGGTATCTCCCATCTAATTCTAATTCTTATTCCTGGTGAAGGAGTGAGATCTACTTACACGGACGTCCCGCAATGGGTTGTATTGTGCATTGTCCCCCTGCTAACTCCCCCTCCCCTGTTATCTCTTGTATTTGGGGGGTTTGTCGTAGTTAGCACCCTTGGCAGGCCGATTGGTGAATGCAGTATAGAGAGGTGTTATGTACCCAGAAGGTGCTAATGCCAATCTTCTGGTGCATTATGCCCTGTGCCGCCTATTAACATATCCAAGGGAGGTGATCCTTTTTCACCACTACTACTGACAATAGACCACAACTGACAATATATATCTGCATGCCTCAAGTTGATGGACGCTGGGCAGTGGACTTTTCTATAGTGCGTCACTTTCGAGGCAATGCTTTGTTATAGGTGATGGTTACCAAAAACATCAGGTGGGTAATCTGCATGTTCCATCAACTAGTTGTATAATAATCTGTCAATTTTTTTTCCTCATGACGTTGTAGTGTTGGACAGGAAATAGTTGCTGCAGGCTTTCCCAATACTCTTCTTAGCTAAGTCAGCCTTATGCAATGGAAAAACACTGTCATTATGGGCAGAAGCCTTTTGGACCAAAACTCGTTGAACTGCCGCATCCTATAAAAACTACTCTTTATCAGACCATCTCATTTCATATTCTACAAACGGAATCTCCCGACTACGAAATGTTAATTTTAAGTATTCGTCATTCCTAGAAAAGTTCTAAACATACTATAGACGGGTTTGTGGAGTATTGAAAATGCAAAGATTGAACGTTTCGGTTCCACACATTTAATCAATTTTTTTTGTCAAGGCCTCACATCTCAGCTGTTAGTAGCTAGCTGTATTCTGATCGTAAGGTTGTTCGAATGCGGTATGGAGAACCAGGTACTGAAAAATTATGGTATGTGCCAAACGTAATGATTAGACGTACCTTTGACTTACTTTTTAAGAGTAGTAGAGCTCTTTGGAAGGGCTCGTCCGGGGAAGTACTACCACCACCCCTTTTTCTGCCGCCAAGCAGCGTTGCTGTGTTTCGGTTTGAAGAGTGTGGTTGCGGTGTAATTACAGGCACATGAGGCTTAACATCTGTATTCCTCAAGTTGATGGACGCAGGGCAGTGCATCGTATGGCACGTTCCTATCGTGCGTGACTTACGAGGCAATGCTTTGTTATAGGTGATGGTTACCACTTTAAGCTTGTTGTATAAAAAAAACTTAGGACTAAGAAATCGGAGGGGATATCTACAGTGTCTCGGGATCAAAGTTGTGAAGCGGTTTCTGATTTATCACGCCAAATTATTCGTAGGACACCATCGAGCTTTATCTAAAACCACTATCATAGTGCGTGATGATGTACAGATAAAACGCGTGTTATGATCGGCTGTGCCATTGACCTTTCGTTTATTTAAAAACTTTATGAACTAACGTAATCTTTTTGGTTTTTAACGAGTAATCACTATAAATACTCTTAAATTTTATGAGTTTTTACACGCCGAAGAAGTTTACGGTTTGTGACGGAACTTTTAGGCTAGTGATGCCCTCCGTCCTCCGTCCAAAAGGTATTTATTCAATTGAATCACAAGGATCACTTTGAAACGTCTTAGAGCTAGGTGAATCTAGATGCCAGTTCCACGCGACAAAGCTTAGAAGATCAGGCAATAAACTTACGGCTTGGTTCCTACCGTTCTTTTGTATGATCCATGGTCTATGCTTCTTGCAACAGTACCGTAGTATTGGTGTGTATTCAAATAACTCATTGCTACAATGTTCGATTGTGGTTTGTTTTGTTACATGGAATGGTATTTTCATAATTTACTTGGTATCATAAATTATTCGGGTATTTGATACGAAGCCGCATCATAAATCATTTACGGGGTTGTAAATAGGTCAATTGTGATCGATGATTTTTGAAACATTCGTTGTATTCGTGGCGTGATATTTCCTAATACCTACTCGTACATACATAAAGTATTGTTTTTTTGTCGCGGTAAAGGCGGTTACTGCAATTAGATCGAAAATGAAAGAAAGACAGAAAAAAAACCGTCACACATTTCGATGAATAATCCTTCTCCTGAATGTTGGTAAATTGCATCATCTTCATGCCCTTATCCCACGCTGCATGGGGTCGGCACAACAGGTTTTCTTCTTACACTCTCCTCTATCATCTCGGTGCTCACTCCTTTCTTACTCATGTCATCTTTCACACAGTCCATCCATCTTTTCCTATCTTTCTAAAACCATCCACATTCATACGTAACACTCTTCTCGTAATATGACTTTCTTCCCTCCTCATGACATGCCCATACCACGCTAACCTATTGCTCCTCAACTTAT
Source organism: Chloroclysta siterata (assembly GCA_932294275.1). Classification (NCBI taxonomy): domain Eukaryota; kingdom Metazoa; phylum Arthropoda; class Insecta; order Lepidoptera; family Geometridae; genus Chloroclysta; species Chloroclysta siterata. The sequence goes on along the minus strand of OW028596.1, from coordinate 18,116,850 downwards.
CCGTCACAGGCGCTACTTTCAAACTGCCTCTAATATACTCATTCCTTATTTTATCCATCCTTGTCACTCCGCACATCCATCTCAACATTCACATTTCTGTTGCATGCATTCTTCTCTCATCCGTCCGTCTCATGGTGAAAGGAACACACATAACGAAAATAACATTGATCAAATCTAAGTATTTTCGGGTGCAAACAGCTTTCTTTTTCACCCGTGCTTTTTCAAGGACTTCTTTTTTTTTCTCATCTACTAAACCTAATTTTTTTCGAATTTGTATATTCCTATTACCTTTACTTTACTATTATTTATATTATTCTGTGCATTTAGGTCCTCCGAATCTGGCCAATTGGCTCACTTCGATGCGTTTATCCACTACCGGGCATAGGCTAGAGGCTTTGACTTGTAACTTTATGGAAAAAAGACAATAACTTTTACATGTTTACGTCCCGCCACTCGAATCTGGGCTGAGTTTCTTCCATCCCGGATTTTAACGACAACAATAACACCAACAATCTGGCTGTTTGTTTGCCAAGGAATCTGCGATTATCTGCGTATGAATTATAATTAATCGCAAAGAATCTTATAGAATCGCACAGTCTCAGTGGCTGAGTTCAAAAACGTATGTGCACAATGCCAGTACTCTCAAACGGTGTGCTTGAAAGGAGCCTCTTGAGGCGCACTTAAAATCCTTTCACCACACTGCTTCGATAAAACTAGTGACACGACAAGAGAGAGTGGGCGAGTCAATAATAAATAACATTTTTTTGGAAAAAAAGCAGACTTCAAATATAAGAGACTGCTGAAATTTTAAGGGGGCTAAAGCACCCATGAAGTTTTCAGCAGTGGTATTTTTACACATTGTATAATAAAAAATCCTGGTAAATCTTAGAGTGTATTCAGAGGCACGTCAAAATAGAATAAACTTTGCAAATTACTTGCAGACGCCCGTCACAGGCAGAACATCTAGATCCTCCACAACGAAGTTAAAAGTTTACACCAACTATTAATTCCATCAATTTCGTTCGCAAACCTTTTTAGCTGCCACACTGAAAGTTTGTAAAACTCGTCCTTACTGCCACACCCAGAAGATGTCAAGTATCACTAAATCCGCTCATAAGTAATGTTTTTTCTGGAAAATTCTAGAGATCTGTGTGTGGTTCATCAGTACTGCCACCATGCCTATTTTTCAAGCAGTGTTGCTGTGTTTCGGATTGAAGGGTGTGGTTAAAATTACTGACACATGACGCTTACCATCTGTATGCCACCAGTGGATGGACACAGGGCACTGTAGGGCAGGCCATACCGTGCGTGTCTTGCGAGGCAAGGCTTTGTGAGCAAGGCTAGGTGAATAACACTTAACTACTATGACAGAATTTATTACCACTTACTCGTAAAATAAAGTGGGCCATTTGCTTGTACACACGGATACAGATTAAACTACACAAAGCCAAAGAAAACTAACGCTTACTACAAGGACTTTAAGAGTAGTAGAGCTCTTTGTGAAGGGCTCGTCCGGGGATGTACTACCGCCACGCCTTTTTCTGCCGCCAAGCAGCGTTGCTGTGCTTCGGTTTGAAGAGTGTGGTTGCCGGTGTAATACAGGCACATAAGGCTTAACATCTGTATGCATCAAGTTGATGGACGCAGGGCAGTGCATCGTAGAGCAAGTTCCTATATCGTGCGTGACTTACGAGGCAATGCTTTGTTATAGGTGATGGTTACCACTTAACATCCGGCCATCTGCTTATTAAAGATATAAAAGCGAGCAGCCTGATAGTGTGTATAAAAAAAACTAATGAGCGCATTAAGTAACTGTTAAAATCTGAGTAAAGCAGCAAGGACCAGTTTTAAAATTCTATAAAAGAAGCCATAGAAGATTCGTGCGAAGGAACCTTTATGATTACAGTCACTTCTCAGTATTGAGCGAGCAGATGGTGCAAAGCATATGGTCAGAGTACAGGAATATCCTGTGCACTGTGTTGTACAGTGTAGGGTTTCATTAAGTCATAATGAAACCAACACGTAATTATGGTGCTTTTTGCCCATATGTTCTCTTGTCGTGTCACTAGTTTATTTCGAACAAGTGTGGTGAAAGGATTTTAAGTGCGTCTCAAGATTTTAAGGCTCCTTTCGAGCATTTGACACATGTTATAGAACTTTTTTAGGTACTACGACATGCCGGTTTCCTCACGATGTTTTCCTTCACCGTTTCAGAGTACTGGCAAATTTTGAGACAATATTAATTTAACTTTTGTACGGGAATGTCGAAAACGATATATTCAAACTTTGCACACGTCAAAGTATTCCAGTGCTTGCTCTGACCACTTGGTATTTTGTCTTATTATGTAACACGTTGTATTTGCCTATTGTTCACGAACAAGACGAACGAGCAAATACAAGAGCAAATAAAAACACGAATACCGATGTGAAGAGCCATCATAGTACATCGAAAAAGTTTCTTATAACTTAGAACTTGAACGTACTGTATTGGATGGAATATTTACGTTCTGTTTATCGACAAGTTCATTGGGAGTGATGACGTCAAGACGAATATCACCCAGCTGTCACCGACAATCGGATGGAATTTATCGGTTCTCGGTCGAGATGTGACGTCATCACTCACGCAAGGACATTTCGCCAAACCCTTTGGGAAAGACCTCTGATAGCAAATAGCATATTCTTATATTGTTGTGTATTTATACAAGGATCATACGAAAGAACGGTAGGAACCAAGCCGTAAGTTTGTTGCCTGTTCTTCTAGGTTTGGTCGCGTGGAACTGGCACCTAGATTCACCTAGCTTTAAGACGTTTCAAAGTGATCCTTGTGATTCAATTATGATTTTTCATAATGAATTCAGTGAATTTATATCGTTCAAAATGTTGAAATGTGCGAGCGAGAAGTTGCTCCCCTTAAGTGTAGCAGCGCTGCATAGTGCCCATAAAATCACAAAAAGATTACAGGGGATGATTATTATTTCATCTGCGCCCCTGTTACTTGCCATAAAAGCCCCACACAGCATAGTATGCCATACTCATTGTTACAACCTCTATTGTGTTGTAAGCCCCTATACTATAAAATTGAGACTGTCATACTCATAACTAAGCGCGTTTGTATGAGTTGGCCAATAGTTTTTTGGCACACCGAAGGCTTTTGTTACATGTAAGTTCTCTTTTGAAAGCAGTTTATATTCTAGCAGCGGCAATGGCCTTGCCTGTCGCGTATAGAATACTAACTACTGCAAAGTTTGGGTAGGTATGTGCCAAATTTACGCACCTCTGACTTAGTCTAAGGAGGGTTCCTCAGACATCCCTCCTGAGTCACCTAGCTTTAAGACGTTTCAAAGTGATCCTTGTGATTTTATTGAATAAACGCCTTTTGATTTTGACTTTGACATCCTCAAAGAATCTTGAGAGGCACTTGGTTCTAACAGCTCTAAGGTTACACCTACCGTGCCTGGGGATCAAAGTCGTGAAAGTGAAGTACTCTTTTTTTACTAAATTCATCAGCCTCGTGCAAACTAACACCTAGTTTATGTAACCTAAATATGTTTTCACTGTGTGTGTGTTTTTAATATGCTTTTACTGTTTTTACTGACATGATTGGCACCATTTTGGAGCTTCAATATTGTATTATTATAATACCTACATTGTAACAAGCATCATACAAAAGAGTGGTAGAAACCAAGCCGTAAGTTTGTTGCCTGTTCTTCTAGGCTATGGTCGCGTGGAACTGGCACCCTAGAGTCACCTAGCTTTAAGACGTTTCAAAGTGATCCTTGTGATTTTATTGAATAAATACCTTTTGACTTTGACTGTGACTTTACCATACCATAAGACATTACACTATGGAAGTAGCTAAAATATACTAGTCTAGCTGTAGCTTCATCTGTAAGCCATCTTATTGTGCGAACTGCGTATGCAGCCGAACTCAGTCTACCAGCAAGTGATTTGATGTGTGGACCCCACTGCAATTTTGCATCAATATTAAGTCCTAAAAAAATTGTAGAATTGAGAAGGGTAAGTGATTCACCATTTAATTCAATATTGGTTGGTCGCTGAACCACATTTGGCAAAGTAAATTTAATGCATTTCGTTTTCCCAGCATTGAGCAAAAGATTATTAACAGTAAAACCAAACCAAACCTGTAGTAGTGTAAATGAAAACTGATATTACAAGTTTTTTTCCGCAAGTCTAATGAAGAGCAGATATCAGCGTTTGGTCGGGATCTATCTCACAATGCCTAGACTCACGTACTTTTTTTGTGGACATTCCACATGCCATTATCTAGCCCCAAACTAAGCAAAGTTTGTACCATACGAACCAGATAGCTGATAAATTACTTACATCCTTTTTCTGTTCTCAGTTGGGATCGAACCTACGGCCTACAGCGTAGAAGGCAGGGCTTTTTCTATATAATTAGCTGATGAAAAAAGCAAATGGCCTACCTGATGTTAAGTGGTAACCATCACCTATAACAAACCATTGCCTCGTAAGTCACGCACGATAGGAACGTGCCCTACGATGCACTGCCCTGCGTCCATCAACTTGAGACATACAGATGTTAAGCCTCATTTGCCTGTAATTACACCGGCAACCACACTCTTCAAACCGAAACACAGCGTTGCTGCTTGGCGGCAGAAAAAGGCGTGGTGGTAGTACTTCCCTGGACGAGCCCTTCACAAAGAGCTCTGCTACACTTAAAACTGCTACTACCAACTGAGCTCAACTGAGCTGACCAAATTAGTGATTCAACTTATAAAGTGGCATTTTACGGTACCACGTTGTACCAGCGGGCTCTGACTCATTCATTCGTCTCAATGTTAAAGATCATGATGACGTCACATCACGACATTGACACCTGTTAGACCCAACTAGGTAAAGACTCATAACATTTTACCATACACGTTGAACATTATTATGTAACTAGCTGGTGCCCGCGACTTCGTCTGCGCAGGATTAGTATTTCGAGTAGCTTAATAACTTAACTCTAGCGGTTTTGGCAACGCACGCCAGAATAGCTCGCAGATGGTAGATTTTTTCCTACTTACTTAACACTTATCGTCATATTTTGGACAATTCACACAATATCTTTATAAATTGTAGCCTATGTGTTATTCTGATGTATATTATTGTAAAGGTTCATTAAAATCCATTCAGTAGTTTTTACGTGAAAGAGTAACAAACATCCATCCATCCATCCATCCATCCATCCATCCATACTTACAAACTTTCGCGTTTATAATATAAATATAGTAGGACTAGTGAAGCCCCGGGCTTGCTTGAAGCTATTTCTACTTTGGGTGAGAATTTGCAAAAATCTATTGTTGAGAAATGAGAATTTCAGATCTCCATTTCAGATCAAGATAGGCCTTGCATATTTCATTTTGCAGTAGTTAGTATTCCGTACGTGACAGGTCGCAAGCCCAACGCCGCTGCTAGAATACAAACTAGTTTCCTCAAGATTATTTCCTTCACCGATTGAGAGCACATAAATTCGTCAAACAAAAATCGTAGAGAAAGATCTTTCGGTGGACGACCAGAACCCCAAGTATGAGTTGTGTTTACCATATTTGTTTTTTCGTTTTTCGTTCTTATTCAGTGTTCATTGCGGGTTTTGTATGAAGACGCGATAGAGATACCGATACGGAACTTTATGTTGCAAGTATAATGAAAATTAGTAGTAGAAAAATTAGTGGTAAACACAACTCATACTTGGGGTACAGATTCGAACCTTACGATCAGAAGGCGGGGTCACTCCCACAACAACACCGGTGCTCTTATATTAGATATTCTATGATATTAGTATTTTATTACTAAGGTTATGAGTAATGTAGGGTACCTATGTCGACATTGAAACTATTGCGTGATAAAATATGTTATGGTTCAACCTTCAATGGTACGGTGAACGTAATGGGAAAAACCGGTGTTTAAAACTATTTTGTTCAATAAAACTTGCTGATGGAACAAGCAGATGGCCCACCACAAGGCATGGTGGTAGATCTTCCCCGGACGAGCCCTTCACAAAGAGATATACTACTCTTAAGGGGCTGAACTAACAAAAAACTTCGCGCTCGCACTTTTCCACATAAAATCACTAAACTCATTTTCGAAAAATCGCAATCACCATTTTGTGTGCAACCACATTGCACACAGTTTAGTAAAAATTTCATTTTGACCGATACAAATTTCCTACTTAAAAGTTTGCTTATGTACGAAAACTAGTAAAGCAATATATATAAAACTAGCGGCCTGTCCCAGCTTCGCATGGGTGGTCATAAATTTTTTGAACATTTTAGGATAAACTTAGACCGTGGGTTCGAGCCTCGCGTCTACTTATTTCATACATTTGCACGCGCTTCTCCTTGAGTGAGTGAAATCGCAACCCGCGCGTGACCCGTGGACCCGTTAACATTTTTAATTTCGTCATATCTTTTGAATGGAATGTCCGATTTGAAAAATTTAAGAAGTTATCTATAGGTATTGAAACCGTCTTAATTATGAAATGATTTATTTGGATAAGGATTAATACCAAGGTACAAATAAAGACCCTTTTCTAGCGGAGGCATTTCAATTAATTTTTTATAATAAAATAACACTTATTGTGACATAACTATAATAGTTAGACATATGCTGTCGCGACATTTTTTGTAGATGATGACGTGTTCTACAAAATCGTAGTACATTATTTTGTTCTATCTTCAATAGTTTTCGCAGCGCACGCGGTGTAAGGTTTTTGTTTTCCACCTTGGGTTACATTATTGAAGTTTTAGTAAGGATCCCTGATTTTTTTGAAAATATAATATAGCCTATGTTACTCAGGGATAATGTAGCATTCTAATGGTGAAAGAATTTTTGAAATCGGTCCAGTAGTTTTTGAGCCTATTCGTTACATACAAAAATACAAAAATACAAATGTTACCTCTTTATAATATTAGTGTAGATCACTAAACCCATTTGCGAAAAATCGCAAACCACCATTTTGTGTGCAATCACATTGCACACAGTTTAGAAAAAAATCCTTTTGATCGATACAAGTTTTCTTATTCAAAAGTTTGCTTAAGTACGAAAACTAGTAGAGCAAACTTTTGAGCAGGAAAACGGGTTTAGAAAATGGGTTTAGTGATTTTATATCTCACAACATGTCGAAACGTGCGAGCGAGAGGTACATTAGCGCTTGTATTCGCCTTAAAAGTACTAGTCTGTATCGCATGTGGAAGAGAGGTTGTAACACAAGGTTTTGAGTACGGTATAGGCTAGCAAGCCTCTAAAGTTGAGAGCATTTCGAGTGTTAGAGTTTAAACCGATGATGTGACCAATCGAGATTGATACCTATCAAACTACATTGGTCACGTCGTGTTTGCATAGTGCAAAATACGAACCCAGGCACTTGGGCAACAGAAGGCGGTATCATGAAAATTGTGCACGTATCACCACAGAATAAATAATAGTAAAAATGGAATAAATAGGTATTGTGTATGTGTATGATTCAGTAGTTAAAAAGCGGATACAAAAGTTATACGAATATTATGCTTGCTTGTTCCATCAGCAAGAAATATTATTTTGTCGTATTTGTCTGAAATGATGTTTAAATATTATTACATTGTACCTCTATAGAGTGTGGTTGCTGGTGAAATCACTGCCACATGAGGCTTTTAAGGGGCTGACAACTATCAAACAACTTCTCGCTCGCACGTTTCGACATGTTGAAAGATATAAAATCACTAAACTCATTTTCGTAAAATCGCAATCAACCATTTTGTGTGCAATCACATTGCACACAGTTTAGTAAAAAAAACATTTTGATCGATACAAGTTTTCCTACTTTAAAGTTAGCTTATGTACGAAAACTAGTAAAGCAAATTTTCAAGTAGGAAAACATGTATCGATCAAAATGATTTTTTTACTAAACTGAGTGCAATGTGATTGCACACAAAATGGTTGATTGCGATTTTTCGAAAATGAGTTTAGTGATTTTATATCTTGCAACATGTCGAAACGTGCGAGCGAGAGTCACATTGGCTCTTGTCTTCGCCTTAACATCTGTATGACTCAAGTTGATGGACGCAGGGCAGTGCATCGTAAGGCACGTTCCTATCGAGCGTGACTTACTATGCAATGCTTTGTTTTAAGTAATGTTTACCAATAAACATCAGGTGGATCATCTGCTTATTCAAAGATTGTCTGGAAGAAATCACTTTTAGCGATAAGATCGCCCATTATACCACTAGGTTTTTTTAAGTATTGTTTAGATTAATTCCTCATATTCCACGTAGTAAAAGAAAAATATTGTCTTGAAATATTATCTTTTAAAATACTTATATAATTGTACTGTACGTGTGTATGTGTATGTCACTGAACTCCTCCTAAACGGCTGGACCGACTTGAATGAATTTTTTTGTATGCGTTTGGGTGGCACCCTGGATGGTTTAGATTCACAAATCAGCCCGGCAGATGGCGCTGCAGTCGGTATCTAGGTTATTTATCTATACTGCAACTAAATCATGCAGGACAACGTCTGTCGGGTCCGCTAGTTTTATATATTACTAGCTGGTGCCCGCGACTTCGTCTGCGCAGGATTAGTATTTCGAGTAGCTTATATCAGCGTGGCGTAGTGCATATGTGTAACTCTAGCGGTTTTGGCAGCTCACGCCAGAATAGCTCGCAGATGGTAGATTTTTTCCTACTTACTTGACACTTATCGTCATATTTTGGACAATTCACACAATATCTTTATAAATTGTATGTGTTATTCTGATGTATAAGCTATATTATTGTAAAGTTTCATTAAAATCCATTCAGTAGTTTTTACGTGAAAGAGTAACAAACATCCATCCATCCATACTTACAAAATCCATCCATAGTAGGATAGTGTACTCACGTTGCATGTGTATGTGCTGTTTGGGCATCTTGTAATCTGGCGGGTAGCATTTTTCGTAGAAGTCGATATCGCACACTTGGGTCACTTCCGGAGTAGGAATTATCAGCCCCGTGCCCGATATCGCTCTCTGTAGGTGATGCTCCTGTTGACAAGAGAAAAAAAATCATTAATACTATGAACCACACAAGACTCAATAATAGATGACATCAATTATAATTCGTCGCTTCATTCTTCAGTTATAAACATGGTAGTATCCTCTTTTATGCTACTGCAACCTTCGCACGTTTAAAAAAAGAAAAATAAACAAAGAGAAGGCAGACCCCGGTACGGCCTGCGACATATCGTCATTCTTTTTTTTTGCGCAGCAACAAGCACACACATTTTTACTGTCAAAAATGCAGAAACGTAGAGCTTGCTAGAAAATCTTGAATATTATTCTGAAAAGATTGAAAAACTACGTAAGCAATATACCGCTAAAAAGCGTCGTGTGATTGTGTATTCGTCATCATCATCTGATCGTCATCTAATTCCTCATCATCATCTGATTCCGATGAAAATTCAGGTCAGTTTTTTACAATCATGCCGATTTAAATATTAGCCAGCGTCTGTAAGCTACCCTGGAGGATTAACTGCGGGTTATCACGAGGGGTTAGCATGATGCTTAAAAATTGCCTGGAGGTTCGACTGCGGGTCAACACGAAGGTTTTAATATTTCGGATAATACAAATAATTATATTTTACAAACAAATTAATAAAAAATATATCATTGTTTAGAATGCAATCATGTCGATGATGGAACGCCACCTGCGTCGGCTCTCCTCACGACATCAGACGAGCCCTCGGTGATTCCGCAAGAGACTACTGAAACTGTGCCTGAGCTCGAGCCAGAGTTATTACAGGCTTTGGGCGATGCTTCAGATATTTACCTTCCTGTTTATGACCCTGATATTCATGACAAGCTCGCCCAACTTTGGCTATCAATCCTAAAAAAGGAATACAGAAGGAAGTAAAAGAAAAGCTTTTAAAAGACTATTCTATTCCCGGTAATTGCAAACTGCTGAAAGCACCCACATTAAACGCGGAAATATCCGCTGCCGTCTCTGATATAGTGAGAACCAGAGATAAGAAAATTCAGACCAAACGAGACCAGCTGGGTCTAGGCATATCGGCAATAAACAAAGCAATGAGTTTGCTTTTGACTAGTGATGATAAAGTACAAGCCGTAAAAATATTATCTGACGGCTGCCGCATACTAACAGACATCCGCTATACCGAATCTCAAGTTAGAACCATGCTCATCACTCCAGGATTAGAAAAGGCGTTCCTTACGCTAATACAAGACCAAGAAAGAGATGAAACTCTCTTTGGTAGTAAATTGCCTGAAAAAATTAAGGCCTTAAAGGCGATCGAAAAACAAGGGTTGTAGATCAAAAAGACTCCCGATCCGAAGCTTTCTGCTTCGGGTACTCAGTCGTCAGCTGGCCGTTTTCAACACCAGGGAAACTGGTCGGGGCCCCCTCGTTACACGCCATCAAGAAGGGGGGGGGCGGTCAGCTGCATACAAGACGACAACAACCGTATCGTCGAGCCCAGCCATCGACGTCGACGCAGTACACGCGTCTTTCGACGAACACGAGCTACAACAAACATGCCCCTACGAAACAGTAGCACAGGTACATGGTGGCAGATTACAATTTTATTATAATTGCTGGATTGGCATTAATAATAATCAAGTTATTTTGGATATGATTCGTAACGGTTATAGTATACCTTTTAATCGTAAGGTAAACCAATTTTATAATTCTAATAATAATGATTTTCTTTCAATCAAAGAAAAGAATGAAATGAGGTTAGCCATCCAGAATCTAACAGAGTTAGGTGACATTTCTAAATGTAAACCATAAAAGGATCAATTTATCCAATATTTTTTTAGCACCCAAGCCGTAGATTGACATGGATTTATGAAGCGGTGGACATAGATTTATACTAAACCTTAAACAGTTAAATAAATTAGTTTCTAATGTCCATTTCAAAATGGAGACTGCATCAAAAATGATACCTAACCATGGATTCATGGCAACCATCGATCTTAAAGAATCGTACTTACTTGTTCCTGTAGCTAAGTCCGATCGTAAGTATTTAAGATTTCAATTTGACAAAACAACATTTCAGTTTAGTGCTATGCCGTATGGTATTTGTTCGGCTCTGCGAACTTTCACAAAGATAATGAAAGAAGTTGTTGGTTGTATGAGGCATCGTGGATTTAGATCTGTAATAATATCGCAACGATTGGCTCTGTCTAGGTGACAGTTTCGATGAGTGCCAAAGAAATGTTACTGAAACTATTAAGTTACTTAGCTGTTTAGGTTTCGTGATCAATTTCAAGAAAAGTTGTTTACGTCCTCAACAAAGTTGCAAATTTTTAGGCTTCATATACAACTCTGTGGATATGTCAATATCACTGCCATTAGATAAGCAGCACAAAATACTAGAATTAGTACATAAATTTTCACGATTATCAGTTTGTACTGTTAGGGAATTTGCCCATTTGTTATGGGTCCTTACATCAGCTTGCCCAGCTGTAAAGTATGGTTGGCTCTAAAGAGTTAGAGAGACAAAAATATTTAGCTCTTGTAGAACATCACTTATATGAAGCTAAATTCAAACCTTGTAATTCTATACTTCCTGATTTTAAATGGTGGTTAAAAATATTTATACCACAACATTCCCTCCGGAAACTCCTCATTTTGTAATAGAAATTTTTAGTGATGCGTCTAGAACAGAATGGGGCGCGTATTGTGATAACAAGCGCGTAAACGGTGGATGGAAAGATGGAGAATTCGATTTCCATATCATATATATATCATATTTAGAGTTACTAGTTGTTTTCCTCGGCTTAAAATGTTTTGTTCGCGAATATAATAGGTAATTATAGTATTCTGTTGCGCGTTGATAACACAACCACTACAACAATAGGATGGGGGGATCCAATTTCCTCACCTAACAGACCTACCAAGAACCATTAGGCGATGGTGCGAAAAGCAAATCTAGAAAAGTTAATCCTGATATCGAATGGTATCTTTCTGTCTCGGAATATCAAAGAGTAGTAACAGCTTTTGGCGAACCAGAAATAGATCTTTTGGTTTCTCGTACCAACCCTAAATGTAAAACCTATGTCTCGTGGAGGCCAGATCCAGATGCCGTAACAGTTTACGCATTTACTATGAGCTGGAAAAAGATTTTCTTCTATCCCACCGTTTTCACTTGTCTTGAAATGCACAAAGAAATTTATTATGGACTAGTGGCTTCCCGCGGCTTCGCACGCGTTGAAGTGGTGAACCGTGATTGAACCACAAACATCCAAACATCGTAACTTTCGCATTGATTTGTATATTATTAGGGTAGGATTTTAAATACCTACGTAGGTATAAGGGATACCTATAGGCGTACATTACCTATATTAGGTAGGTAGGTATAGGTACTGAGTTTAGCACAAACATGACAAATACAACAAAGACAACCTTACACGGAAAATATGTACTTATTTGTTCCTAGTTTCTACCCCAAAAGCAAACGAAACGAAACAGCTTCACGACATTGATCCACAGGCACGGTAGATAGGTACCCTCAGATCTCTTCGTACCAACTCAAGATTCCCGTTTTTAGAACATTGACGCCTCGTTGTAGGTATTCTTTTTACTCGAGCGCAACGAAGGAGGAGGGTAACGTCTTTATGTTATTTATCCACAGAACACATTTTCTTTTAGTTTGAAGTTAATTACACAGTTACAGTTAAAAATCTCCCATACAAACCTTGAAACTTTGCAGGGGTAGTTTTAAAATATTGAAAACGTGATTTTAAATTATTTATTGTACTTCAAGTTTGAAATCAATCGCACTATGCGTTAAAAAACTCCCATACAAACTTTGACATCCCTTTGCACGGGTAGTTTTAAAAAATTAAAAAAGCCTTTCCTATTTTTTTGCCTAAAAGTTCATATACTCCAAGTTTCAAGTTTGTAGGTTCAAGGTATACTATTTTTCATGCAAACGTTTTCAACCCTTTTACACCCCTTGGGGTTTCATTTCCAAAACCCCCTTCTTAGTACACCTCTAAGTCATAAGACCTATGTACTCTTCAAATTTCAAGTCTCTAGGACCATCGGTCAAAAAACTCCCTTACCAACTTTTACATCCCTTTGCACATTTATTAAGGGTAGTTTTACAAAACTAAAAATGCCTTTCCTATTTTTTTACTTTGAAGTATATGTACTCCAAGTTTCAAGTTTGTAGGTTCAAGGAATACAATTTTTCATACAAACGCTTTCATCCCTTTTTACACCCTTAGGGGTTGAATTTTCAAAAACCCCTTCTTAGTACACCTCTAAGTCATAAGACCTATGTACTCTTCAAATTTCAAGTCTCTAGGACCATCGGTCAAAAAACTCCCTTACCAACTTTTACATCCCTTTGCACATTTATTAAGGGTAGTTTTACAAAACTAAAAATGCCTTTCCTATTTTTTTACTTTGAAGTATATGTACTCCAAGTTTCAAGTTTGTAGGTTCAAGGAATACAATTTTTCATACAAACGCTTTCATCCCTTTTTACACCCTTAGGGGTTGAATTTCCAAAAACCCCTTCTTAGTACACCTCTACGTCATAAGACCTATGTACTCTTCAAATTTCAAGTCTCTAGGACCATCGGTCAAAAAACTCCCATACAAACTTTTACATCCCTTTGCACACTTATTAAGGGTAGTTTTAAAAAACTAAAAATGCCTTTCCTATTTTTTTGCTTTGAGGTATATGTTCTCCAAGTTTCAAGTTTGTAGGTTCAAGGAATACTATTTTTCATACAAACGTTTTCATCCCTTTTTACACCCTTAGGGGTTGAATTTCCAAAAATCCCTTCTTAGTGCACCTCTACGCCATAAGAGCTATGTACTCCTCAAATTTCAAGTCTCTAGGACCAGCGGTTTAGGCTGTGCGTTGTCTATATGTCAGTCAGTCAGTCAGTCAGTCAGTCAGGACTTTGAGTCTTATAGTATTAGAGATGAGGCTGAAGGTATCCTAATATTTCTTAACTGGCCATCCCAGCCTTGGTTTCCACTGCATAAAAGACTGATTCGGTCGGATATTTTATATTTTACCCCGAATCCTTTGACCGTTTTTAGGACTCCTCCACCCAGTGGTGACAGTTTACCCTGGCTGCAGCAGTGCTCTCCGGGTTGCCTTTGAAGCAAGGGGATCACCAAGCGTATCACTCGATCTAATAATGGCTTCCCTTTCCAACATTTTGTTTCAGTACAATGGAACCTAAAAACTGTTCCTGGTGGCAGTTCTGTTCTGTGATCAAAATCCTTTTGTATGTTCATTCTCAAACATAATGTTATTTCTTACTGAACAGTTTAACCATGGGGCTGCTTACTTTCTCTTTCAAGGTGTCTACAAGCTTAGACCAGCTTTGCCGAAATATACTTCTACTTGGGATCCTCAGTAGTATTAAACTTTTGCATAATTTTACCATAGACTGATAGTAGACGCAGGTATCTTTGCAAGATCGGTATTATAACATAATCATTCAGTGATTCATTGTGAGTAGAAACATAATTAATAATGTAATATTCTATGGATAGAATTGTATTTAATTTTGTTTCTGAATTGATTACTAAGATACTTATGGATAAGTTATAAAATCTGTAATAAGTATCTCAATAGTTCTAATTTTATTTTCGCTGCTGTATTTTCACAAAATTTTCATCTCTAAACATCTACCATGTTTATAACTGAAGAATGAAGCGACGAATTATAATATATGATCAAACGAACTTGCAAAGTGAAGTTCGATCGATATTATATGAGTACGCTTCATTTGAAGTTATATACACCCTCCCACCACCAAAGGAGCCCCATAATAAATAAATTTTGTGATTGTTCTCTAAAAAGAATGACGATATGTCGCAGGCCGTACCGGGGTCTGCCTTCTCTTTGTTTATTTTTCTTTTTTTAAACGTGCGAAGGTTGCAGTAGCATAAAAGAGGATACTACCATGTTTATAACTTCAAATGAAGCGTACTCATATAATATCGATCGAACTTCACTTTGCAAGTTCGTTTGATCATATATTATTGAGTTTAGTTTAATTATAAGAGACATCAATTATGACATAGACATCAATAATAGATGGACCACCATACGTATAGAAGTGGCATAAATAATATAATAATAAACACGATTTTTATCCCCAGGCATAATAGATAGATATCCCCTCAGACTAAGAGATAGTACAAAGCAATTACTGATTTGGAAAACCGGCATGTCGTAGAACCTATAGTCACGTTAAAGTCTCGCTGCAAACTCGGTCAGTGCTCAACCTACAGTCGCGTTAAACTCCCGCTGAAAACTCGGTCATAAATCATCTTAACACAGCTTAAACAAAAGGATCGTCCGTTCTCCTAAGTGCGAGAGGGAGAGAGAGAGAGCAATATTGCTGTCTCGTTCTGATAACTTATGACCGAGCTTGCAGCGAGAGTTTAACGCGACTATAAAAAGTTTTATAACATGTGTCAAGTGCTCGAAAGGAGCCTCTTGAGGCGCACCTAAAATCCTTTCACCACATTGTTTCGAAAGAAACTGACACGACAAGAGAAGAGTGATTAGAAAATAAAGAGTAAGTCATCGGCGAAAAGGAATGCCCTCTTATATGTTACCACTTTACATCATGTGGGCCATCTGCTTGTTCCATTATCCAACGAATCCTCTAGATTCCCAAGCATTACGTCATCGACATGAAAGGCCAATCTATAAACTATGACGTCATACATTTATCAGTACATTTTAACGATATCGTATAAGATACGAGTATAACGGATACCTGGATAAGATAATTTCGTTTATTTTAGGGTTCCGTACCCAAAGGGTAAAACGGGACCCCATTACTAAGACTCCGCTGTTCGTCCGTCTGTCACCAGGCTGTATCAGTAGAGAGTTGAAATTTTCACAGATTATGTATGTCGGTTGCCGCTATAACAATAAATACCAAAAAAAGGTATTTTTTTATGAAAAGAGCTTGTAGATTGAAGCGTACTAAAACCTTAAGAGCTGATTTCACCATGCTCTGTTAGATTTAGGTTAGATTTCACCATGCTCTGTTAGTAACTAATCAAGGATTAACAAACCGTTAAATCTAACCTTAGCTGTCAAACGCGTACATTTTGACATATTTAACGGCCCTTTAATCCTTTGTTAATCTAACAGAGCATGGTGAAATGAGGCCTTAGGGCCGGTTTCACCATGCTCTGTTGCGTTTGTTTCTGTATGCGTTTGACATCTAAGGTTAGATTTAACGGCCTGTTAATCCTTGATTAGTAACTAACAGAGCATTTTGAAATAAGCTCTAAATCACGCATGTTCATCATTAGTCATCACGGTAGACCAGCGTTAAGCTCCATACTCACATTCGGTATTACTCGATAGTATTCATCCAAAATGAGTAAATACTAATCTTAACACACGTTAAGATTTACTCGTTTTGTAGTAAAACTATCGAGTTATACCGAATGTGAGTACGGAGCTTTATAGTAGTGAATCAAACACTATTATAGCCCAAAGCCGAGTGTCGACCGACACGACCATTGTCCAAACCTTTAAAAAAAAACTTTGTATTTTTCGACTACGTTTTTGTGACACAAAATATATGTATGTATGATTTAGTCACAAGTTGTAACAGCTCCTTTGTAAATTTAAAGATTTAAGAATTATTTCTTAAATAAAGATTTTTCTATTATATTCTTATTAACATGTTCCGAGCATGGTCATTGCTATAATACGCATAAATAAAGAAACAATTCGGATCAAAAGCTTCGTTAACCTACCTCTCACTCGATACCAGTGCAAAAAAAAAGTTTAGGTCAAAGTGTATTTATTTATAAAAGTTCCTACAAACACAAACGTTAACAGCCTTACTACAAAACAACTGTCAAACGATAAACTATGCATAAACTATTGCCATCTCTTATCAATGCGTAATAGCAAACAGAGACAGCGCTAATTTTAAGCATTATTTAAATTTAAACACCATTTCATAGTATGAGGGTCAGTGTTCCAGAAGCAGACTTTAAAACCCTCTAAGGCCATATCCAAACAACTATCTCACAAAAAGTACCTCAAACTAAACCCATTAAACCCCTAATACACCAGTCACGTTGAAAATAAGCCAGGAGTGTACGAAAAATTACCTCGTAATGCTCGTAATGTAAAATTACTCGTGAAATATTTTTTTATAAAAATATTCCATACAACACTATGCAAAGCTTATTGCAACCCTATGCATACTTATAACATTACACTAGTTAGTAATATTAGACAGAGAACAAACAGCTATATTAATAACACAAATGTTTGTTCTGTGTGGGGATCGAAACTACGGCCTACAGCGCAGAAGGCAGAGCTTTTTGATGGCTGTCTGATCATCAAACTGGTGGTAAACATTAGGGGGTCGTATTACGAGACTGGGCAATACAATTTTAATATGGTAACATGTAACAAAAATAGAGTATGACGGAGTTATAAAAATACAAAGAGCTCGTATAAACTAAAATCTGCACCTCAAGTCAAATTATTGTTTTTCGATTATGTTTTTTTTTTATTTGGAGTCTGGGTTTTGTACGGAGACGCGATAAGTCTCCGGACTAGAATTACAGAAAATAAAAACGAAAAAAATTGACTGGTATTTGTTGCATTTTCCTACATAAACTCAACCAGATTGCACTAAAAATAAAAATTGATATTTGATTATTTTTAAATCAAGCCCGTTTAGGAGAACAGAAACACCAGAATTAACCACCGATGTGTTATTTTATTTAAAGTTTTTATATAAACACAATAAATTAAACTAGTAGTTCGCCCCGAACTGAGATCTCGTGATGCGACCGGACGAACGCACCAAAACTTTGAGTAGGTGGTAGTCAGAGGCAAGTCCAAACATTATGTTTGGACTTTTTTCTGACTACCGCCTACTAACTTGGTACGGTAACCAAGTTTCAACTCTATTGGCCTATTTATTGAAGAGTTCCGTTGAACAGACCTTGGCTCCATCATCAGACCTGGTCGTTGTCACCATTTTATGAGAACTGAGTAGGTACCTCCTTAATTTATTTCAAGAAAAAAAAATAAGAAAAAGCAAAGTAACTGGCCGACCAGTAGAAAAACCTTGATGCCAACGAAACTCTTAGAGATGGGAGCTCTTGGGTCGCTGGTTATCTTAATTTAACTTTTTTGTTGTATCTCAAAAACCGAGCGTCCCAGAAAAAAAGTAAAAATTGTTTTGGAATGTCCAAACAAAGCCCTTTCGTATGACATGTAACTTGATTTTTTAAGTCACTTTTTTTATTTTTCCCCCTTAAAAAACCCCATATCTTAAAAACCCTTCATCCGATTTTACTCATATACTATATATACCAGTAAATTTCTCAAGTACAAGCTGTAGTCTTATCAAATTTCATGCAGATCGGATCAACGGTTCGAAAGTTATGGCCAGACAAACATACATACATACATACATAAAATGCCAAATCGCCCAAGTTGAAACTAGAATCTTCGTTCGCTTCGCTCACTCGATCAATAAGATATCCATTTTAGATTTGGATAAACGGTAAAGTTCCTTTTTTAACGTTTTAAAATTCTTATGAGTCATACTCTACTCATCTTACTCCGAGAACATAGAGGTAAGTCTTCGAAGGGATGTGGTGTACCACGATCCTGCGATAACTTTTTTAAAAGAGGTTTTATTTATAGCAGAGCACAAAGAGTAATAAAATAACAAGTTTTCCTTAAGAGCGGAAATGCGGTTAATTTTAGTATCTAAACTTCCTTTTCTCTGTAGAAGACATAAAATTTTATTAAAAAAGGTATCCATTAGAAACAATATTAACGTAATCCATGAACTTTGCAGGTATACTTTGTGTCTTATTTACATAGTTGCTAAAGGCAAAAGCAGCTTGTACATTCAAACATTATGAGCTATTGCTAGTTCAATCCTTCCTACTAATATTATAAACGCGAAAGTTTGTAAGTATAGATGGATGGATGGATGTTTGTTACTCTTTCACGTAAAAACTGCAGAATGGATTTTAATGATACTTTACAATAATTTATCTTATACATCAGAATAACGCATAGGCTACAATTTATAAAGATATTGTGTGAATTGTTCAAAATATGACGATAAGTGTAAGCAGGAAAAAATATACCATCTGCGAGCTATTCTGGCGTGCGCTGCCAAAACCGCTAGAGTTACACATATGTACTACGCCACGCTATAATATATAAGCTACTCGAAATACTAATCCTGCGCAGACGAAGTCGCGGGCACCAGCTAGTACAAAAACATTCCGTCTTTAAAGATTTTTTTTTGAGAATTCAGTCTTTCATGAATCAGAACATGCAATGGACCCCGTACTAGGACTACCCTGTATCGCGGGAGATAAATAATAAATAAATATTGGTGGACATTCCACACGGCACTATCTCGCCCCAAACTAAGCCAAAGCTTGTGATATGTGAACCAGATAGCTGATATACTACTTATATATCTTTTTTTTTGTAAATACATACTTATAATATTATATAACACCCAGACAGAGAACAAACATCTATTTTCATCACACAAATGTTTGTTCTCGGTGGGGATTGAACCCACGGCCTACGGCGCAGAAGGCAGAGCTACTACCAACTGAGCTGTGAAGGCTGTCAAAAGATCTACATTAATGCAACAAAAACCCTATCCGATCCGAAAGGGGGGTATTAAATATGAAAAGTATCAAATTGTGATCACGAAAAGTTTCCTTAAAAATAAAAAAATCCCGACCAGTTTTAATTATTTGGTGTTCAATTGTTCGAAGCTTACCTCGCAACACAATATAGAAAGTTGATGAATCAACATTGCGTTTAAAGTTATTTTCAGTCACATTTTACCTAGTACCAGACGGACGCAAAATCGATTCCACATAACGTTCCAGTTGGTTACAAACCCCTACCTTTTTTACCCCGAGGGTTGTGCTTGGGAAACCCGGTTGCCTGAGTCTACGGAAAGGGGACCTTGGATCAATGACATTTTCTTCGTGAACTGTTGGTAGCCATGGCTCGCTAGCTAACGCAAAACATGTTATCCAATTTCAAAGAAACATTGTAGCTTTAATGTTTTAAAAAAATATATATTCTAAGAAAACCGAAAAAGTTTAAACTTCATCAATAATACCCATACATTTTTTGCTTTTTTAAAAAGCACAGAATAAATTTCGACAAAAAAGTCATCAAAATCAATTCATTATTGGTGGAGTAATTGCCGTAATTTAAATTTTTATGTTATCACGCACACCTACACACTAGTAATCTTTACCAACAAAACTCTTCAATATAAAATAGATCTAAAATGAACATTAAGGGGCTGACAACCATCAAACAACTTCTTCAACATGTCGAAACGTGCGAGCGAGAGCACCATTAGCTCTTGTCTTCGCCTTAAAAAAAGATTTGTATCCATAAAGCATCCTAGATGTCGGGAGTGACCCGCAGTATTGATTCTCTAGAGAGAGACCTACGTCTTTCTCTAGAGAATACCCCTTATAAAATAAATAAAAGAATGCTCTCTAGCATTATATGTATGTTCGCTTATGTATTACACATTTTGTTCTGTGCAACAAATAATTTTCTATCATTTCTATCTATAAAATAAAAAAGGCTTTATCCAGCCTGCTATGACAATAATTATTTTTACAATTACTCAAAATCTTACTACTTATTGTACTCTATTCTATCTAATAGATAATATCTAATAGATGAACTCTGATCACACTAGAAATGAAACAATTAAATCAAGTCTTGGGTTTCTGTTGTTGCCTATTTTTATTATGATTTTAGTATTTCTTTGACTTTTACTTTGTCTTGTTTGACTTTATCATGTATTTTAGTTTTAATTTTATTTAAATTCCGCACACAAATGTATTTGTTTTTTGGAATAAATGAATATAAATAACTATCTCCTCCTCAGCAGCAGTCGTCTCTACGGCGTAGGCCTCCCCTAAATAACAGCAGACAGCCTTCACAGCTCAGTTGGTAGAAGCTCTGCCTTCTGTGCGGTACGTCGTGGGTTCGATTCCCACCGAGAACAAACATTTGTGTGATGAACATAGATGTTTGTTCTCAGTCTGGGAGTTATATAATATTCTAAGTATGTATTTACAAAAAAAAAGTATATAAGTAGTATATCAGCTATCTGGTTCCCATATCACAAGCTTTGGCTTAGTTTGGGGCGAGATAGTGCTGTGTGGAATGTCCACCAATATTTATTTATTTATTTAAATCTCTCCACACGTCCCTTTCACGAGATTCAGAGAATATTGAAGTAAAATACAAAACAGAAACTAATTCTTTTCTAATAACTGAACAATATGATAAAAAATATTATATCAACATTTAGAAAATGAGATCCTAGCCGAAACGCCTAGATGCCTACCTAATTAGTTTACCTAACAGAGTTCGTCCTGTCTGGCGTAGGTCGCGAGGAGGGCGTCTCAAGGGCATTTTGTTGTTCCTACTTGCTTATTTGAGTTTTAGATTATTGGCATTGCGTGGTTGAAAGCTGAATAAATGCTGTCATTTATAAGCAATATGAAAGTAAATATTAATGTGGGCCAGGGTTTAAATAAAAACAGTTTCTTGATACACTGGCACGTTTTATTTATCACCGTTTCATATTTTATTTAGTCATGTTTCAACTTCTTACCGGTATCAAATCATTCAATCATAACATACTTTGCATCAACAACAATAATTTAATTGGACTAATGTAAATAAAAACCTTAAGAATGTTTTTTTTGGATAGCCTACTTTGATTTGTTTTTGAAGACGAATAAAACACTACACTCACTCCACGCACACACACTATAACTACACACATACTCTTCTTTTCTAGTATAACTGTACATAGGGTACATTCACTCGTATAACTATCCTGGAGGGCAGTAAAGTTTTTTTTTGTGATATTGTTTATGATATGATTAATAATAGGAAAATCTATTAAAAGATTATACCTCTACACACCCAGCTATAAATAAATCAATGAAACATTCTGTAACATAACTATATAACACTAGTGGCTTCCCGCGACTTCGCACGCGTTGAAGTGGTGAGCTGTGATTGAGCCACAAACATCCAAACATCGTAACTTTCGCATTTATTTGTATACTATTAGGGTAGGATTTTAAATACCTACGGAGGTATAAGAGATACCTATAGGCGTACATCTCTAATACTATAAGACTCAAAGTCCTGACTGACTGACTGACTGACATATAGACAACGCACAGCCTAAACCGCTGGTCCTAGAGACTTGAAATTTGAGGAGTACATAGGTCTTATGGCGTAGAGGTGCACTAAGAAGGGATTTTTGGAAATTCAACCCCTAAGGGTGTAAAAAGGGTTGAAAACGTTTGTATGAAAAATAGTATTCCTTGAACCTACAAACTTGAAACTTGGAGTACATATACTTCAAGGCAAAAAAAAAGGAAAGGCATTTTTAGTTTTTTAAAACTACCCTTAATAAGGGTGCAAAGGGATGTAAAAGTTTGTATGGGAGTTTTTTGACCGCTGGTCCTAGAGACTTGAAATTTGAGGAGTACATAGGTCTTATGGCGTAGAGGTGCACTAAGAAGGGATTTTTGGAAATTCAACCCCTAAGAGTGTAAAAAGGGTTGAAAACGTTTGTATGAAAAATAGTATTCCTTGAACCTACAAACTTAAAACTTGGAGTACATATACTTCAAGGCAAAAAAAAAGGAAAGACATTTTTAGTTTTTTAAAACTACCCTTAATAAGGGTGCAAAGGGATGTAAAAGTTTGTATGGGAGTTTTTTGACCGCTGGTCCTAGAGACTTGAAATTTGAGGAGTACATAGGTAGTATGGCGTAGAGGTGTACTAAGAAGGGATTTTTGGAAATCTCTAATACTATAAGACTCAAAGTCCTGACTGACTGACTGACTGACTGACTGACATATAGACAACGCACAGCCTAAACCGCTGGTCCTAGAGACTTGAAATTTGAGGAGTACATAGGTCTTATGGCGTAGAGGTGCACTAAGAAGGGATTTTTGGAAATTCAACCCCTAAGGGTGTAAAAAGGGTTGAAAACGTTTGTATGAAAAATAGTATTCCTTGAACCTACAAACTTGAAACTTGGAGTACATATACTTCAAGGCAAAAAAAAAGGAAAGGCATTTTTAGTTTTTTAAAACTACCCTTAATAAGGGTGCAAAGGGATGTAAAAGTTTGTATGGGAGTTTTTTGACCGCTGGTCCTAGAGACTTGAAATTTGAGGAGTACATAGGTCTTATGGCGTAGAGGTGCACTAAGAAGGGATTTTTGGAAATTCAACCCCTAAGGGTGTAAAAAGGGTTGAAAACGTTTGTATGAAAAATAGTATTCCTTGAACCTACAAACTTAAAACTTGGAGTACATATACTTCAAGGCAAAAAAAAAGGAAAGGCATTTTTAGTTTTTTAAACTACCCTTAATAAGGGTGCAAAGGGATGTAAAAGTTTGTATGGGAGTTTTTTGACCGCTGGTCCTAGAGACTTGAAATTTGAGGAGTACATAGGTAGTATGGTGTAGAGGTGTACTAAGAAGGGATTTTTGAAAATTCAACCCCTAAGAGTGTAAAAAGGGTTGAAAACGTTTGTATGAAAAATAGTATTCCTTGAACCTACAAACTTGAAACTTGGAGTACATATACTTCAAGGCAAAAAAAAAAGGAAAGACATTTTTAGTTTTTTAAAACTACCCTTAATAAGGGTGCAAAGGGATGTAAAAATTTGTATGGGAGTTTTTTGACCGCTGGTCCTAGAGACTTGAAATTTGAGGAGTACATAGGTAGTATGGCGTAGAGGTGTACTAAGAAGGGATTTTTGGAAATTCAACCCCTAAGGGTGTAAAAAGGGATGAAAACTTTGGTATGAAAAATTGTATTCCTTGAACCTACAAACTTGAAACTTGGAGTACATATACTTCAAGGCAAAAAAATAGGAAACACATTTTTAGTTTTTTAAAACTACCCTTAATAAGTGTGCAAAGGGATGTAAAAGTTTGAATGGGAGTGTTTTGACCGCTGGTCCTAGAGAGACTTGAAATTTGAAGAGTACATAGGTCTTATGGCGTAGAGGTGTACTAAGAAGGGCTTTTTGGAAATTCAACCCCTAAGGGTGTAAAAAGGGTTGAAAACGTTGGTATGAAAAATTTTATTCCTTGAATCTACAAACTTGAAACTTGAAGTAGATTTACTTCAAGGCTAAAAAAATAGGAATAACATTTTTGGTTTTTTAAAACTACCCTTAATAAGTATGCAAAGGGATGTCGAAGTTTGTATGGGAGTTTAATAACGCGTGGTGCGATTGACTTAAAACTTGAGGTAAATATACTAAGAAATAAATATTTGAAGTTTTGATAATTACAAATGCAAAGGGTGCAAATGACTGTAAAAGTTAGTATGGGAGATTTCTAACGCATAGTGCGATTGATTTCAAACTTGAAGTAAATATACTCCACAATAAATAGATTAAAATCACGTTTTCACTATTTTAAAACTACCCCTGCAAAGGGTGCAAAAGACTACCAAAGTCCCAAGGTTTGTATGGGAGATTTTTTACGCGTAGTGTAATTAACTTCAAACTAAAAGAAAATGTGTTCTGTGGATAAATAACAAAAAAACAGTTTGATTTTCGAAAACAACCCCTGAAACGTTACCCTCCTTCGTTGCGCTCGAGTAAAAAGGATACAACGAAGCGTCAATGTTATATTCTGTGTTATATATGAGATATTCTAAAAACGGGAATCTTGAGTTGGTACGAAGAGGATATGAGGGTATCTACCGTGATTGGGGATCAAAGTCGTGAAGCTGTTTCGTTTGTTTTTGAGGTAGAAACTAGGAACAAATAAGTACATATTTTCCGTGTAAGGTTGTCTTTGTTGTATTTGTCATGTTTGTGCCAAACTCAGTCAGTACCTATACCTACCTACCTAATATAGGTAATGTACGCCTATAGGTATCCCATATACCTACGTAGGTATTTAAAATCTTACCCTAATAATATACAAATCAATGCGAAAGTTACGATGTTTTGATGTTTGTGGCTCAATCACGGTTCACCACTTCAACGCGTGCGAAGCCGCGGGAAGCCACTAGTTACCTATATGAGGTAGGTAGGTATAGGTACTGTTTAGCACAAACATGACAAATACAACAAAGACAACCTTAAACGGAAAATATGTACTTATTTGTTCCTAGTTTCTAACCCCAAAAACAAACGAAACGAAACAGCTTCACGACTTTGATCCCCAGGCACGGTCATACCCTCAGATCTCTTCGTACCAACTCAAGATTCCCGTGTTTAGATGTCCCTTACAAACATTGACGCCACCTTGTATCCTTTTTACTCGAGCGCAACGAAGGAAAAACGTTACCCATTTTAGGGGTTGTTTTCGAAAATCAAATTGTCTTTTTGTTTGTTTGAAGTTAATTACACTACGCTTAAAAATCTCCCATACAAACTTTGACCTATGTACTCTTCAAATTTCAAGTCTCTAGGACCAGCGGTCAAAAAACTCCCATATAAACTTTTACATCCCTTTGCACACTTATTAAGGGTAGTTTAAAAAAACTAAAAATGCCTTTTCTATTTTTTAGCCGTGGAGTACTTCTCTACTGTGGAGTCTACTTCAAGTTTCAAGTTTGTAGATTCAAGGAATACAATTTTTCATAGCAACGTTTTCAACCCTTTTTACTCCCTTAGGGGTTGAATTTCCAAAAATCCCTTCTTAGTACACCTCTACGCCATAAGACCTATGTACTCTTCAAATTTCAGGTCTCTAGGACCAGCGGTCAAAAAACTCCCATACAAACTTTTACATCCCTTTGAACACTTATTAAGGGTAGTTTTTAAAAACTAAAAATGCTTTTCCTATTTTTTTGCCTTGAAGTATTTCTACACCAAGTTTCAAGTTTGTAGGTTCAAGGAATACAATTTTTCATACAAACGTTTTCATCCCTTTTTACACCCTTAGGGGATGAATTTCCAAAAATCCTTTCTTAGTACACCTCTACGCTATAAGACCTATGTACTCTTCAAATTTCAAGTCTCTAGGACCAGCGGTCAAAAAACTCCCATATAAACTTTTACATCCCTTTGCACACTTATTAAGGGTTGTTTTAAAAAACTAAAAATGCCTTTCCTATTTTTTTGCCTTGAAGTATATCTACACCAAGGTTCAAGTTTGTAGGTTCAAGGAATACTATGTTTCATACAAACGTTTTCATCCCTTTTTACACCCTTAGGGGATGAATTTCCAAAAATCCCTTCTTAGTACACCTCTACGCCACAAGAACTACTTACTCCGCAAATTTCAAGTCTCTAGGACCAGCGGTTTAGGCTGTGCGTTGTCTATATGTCAGTCAGTCAGTCAGTCAGTCAGTCAGTCAGTCAGTCAGTCAGTCAGTCAGTCAGGACTTTGATTTTTATAGTATTAGAGATAACTACTACAAATCATTTTTAAGAGTAGTAGAGCTCTTTGTGAAGGGCTCGTCCGGGGAAGTACTATCACCACGCCTTTTTCTGCCGCCAAGCAGCAACGCTGTGTTTCGGTTTGAAGAGTGTGGTTGCCGGTGTAATTACTTTCACATGAGGCTTAACATCTGTATGCCTCAAGATGATTGACGCAGGGCAGTGCATGGTAGGGCACGTTCCTATCGTGCGTGACTTACGAGGCAATGCTTTGTTATAGGTGATGGTTAAAACTTAACATCTGGTTAACCATCTGCGTGTTCCATCAGCTAGTTGTATTAAAAAAAAATACGAGAGATAAAATATTTGGTTTGCTAGAAAGAAGGGTAAATAGGAAACTGTCGAGGACCCGTTATTTTCCCAGACAGGTAACGGCCGCCGGTCGACAGCTTGTCAGCTGTCAGAAACTTGTACTCCCTTTTTCCTCTCCTAGTTTTTTTCTCCTAAACCAGTCCTGTCGTATGTGTCGCGGGAAAAACAATGTATTAAGGTCTGGCTGTTCTAAGCGAAAATTCTGTTAATTTTGTTAGAAAAATGATCGTTGGACCTTGTGCAATTTAAAAATTGCAAAACAATAGGATTACGTTTTCGCTAGAAAGAGATTATTGCCGACACGAAGCTCTGGGTATAACAAATAAGCTCAGTGCTTCTTTTATAACTTTTATTTTTTAAACTTGCTATGTATATAAAAATTGCTTCCTTGTGTCTTGAATAGATATTAGTGATTAGAATGACAGTGTATTAATGTGATATCTTGATTTGAACGAAGATGTTTCGTAAGTTTTGAAGGCAACCGCCACCATTTTGACAGCCGTCACAGCTCAGTTGGTAGTAACTCTGCCTTCTGTGCTGTAGGCAGTGGGTTCGATTCCCACCGAGAACAAATATTTGTTTGATGAACATAGATGTTTGTTCTCTGTCTGGGTGTTCTTATCTATTATTATAAGTATGTATTTACAAAAATATTTAAGTATTAGGTATATCAACTATCTGGTTCCTATATTACAAGCTTTGCTTAGTTTGGGGCTAAATAGTGCAGTGTGGAAAGGCTACCAATATTTATATATTTATTTATTTATTTTCTTCGAAACTTGAAACGATGACCGACTTGCCTACGGAATGATTTGACTAAAAAGTTTTTAATCTATTTCACTTGACACTGGCAAGATTTTCTGTCGAACACCGGACAGGTGTCATAAAAAGCAGCGTAGAAGAAGAGTATCACAGTATTTTTTTTTAGTAAATAAATCACTAACTACGACCCACAGTGCGCGTAGTACCGCAATACCCAGACCTAAAATAAATATTTGTAAATGATGCAAACATTCGTCCTCCTACTGAGCTTATTTATTTAACCTACCTACCTTTTTATCGACCGATGACAGCGACCCCAACTAGAACTTTAAGAATAGCTAGGCTAATCTTACTAAGAGTAGTAGAGCTCATTGTTTGGCTCGTCAGGGGAAGTACTACCACCACGCCTTTTTCTGCCGCCAAGCAGCAACGCTGTGTTTCGGTTTGAAAAGTGTGATTGCCGGTGTAATTACAGGCATATGAGGCTTAACATCTGTATGCCTCAAGATGATGGACGCACTGCATCGTAGGGCACGTTCCTATCGTGCGTGACTTACGAGGCAATGCTTTGTTATAGGTGATGGTTACCACTTAACATCAGGTGGGCCATCTGCTTGCTCCATCAGCTAGTTGTATAAAAAAAAATAGCAGCTAATAGCAGTTAAATTTAAGATTATAGTTTTCGTGTATAAAATAGCCTAACTCAGAATTTTATCTAACAGGGACAATTAAACAAACTCGTACCAGTTAAACCAACAACTATTAGTTATCTGTTAATCCCATCGCCTAGTTAAACTCAGTAGGGTAATAAAACAAGCGAACTCTAAAACAAGAAACTCTTAAAAAACAAAAGCTTGAAACGGACCAAGAACTAGACGGGAAGATGAGTATGCAAGGAGTGAGCAACGATATTTTTTTATATATTTTTTTTATGTAGTATATCAGCTATCTGGTTCCCATATCACAAGCTTTGGCTTAGTTTGGGGCGAGATAGTGATGTGTGGAATGTCCACCAATATTTATTATTTTTATTTTTTTATTATATAGATAACGAATGATGAAGGTGGTGGAAGAAGTACGCCCGTAGTCATAGAATAAATACCTACCCTGTTGTAGTGCCGACTCCACTAAGCGTGGGTTGGGGGCAAATCAAATCAAATATTTTATTTTGTCAGAATTGTAGGTACAAACATAAAGGTCTTCTTAAAATAGTATCACTAAAATTCTACCAATACAGGCGTACAAAATTATTTAGATACCTACCTACCTACCGTCCTAGGCCGGTACTAGGACGAGTCCTTAGCAAAATAGCACGGTAGAACGCTGCAGTGGCAAGATTGTGATGATGATGAAAAAGTTAAGAATTTGTACTTTTTTGGACTGTGTTCGGTCAGTGTGATGATTCTGTAAGGGATTTAAACCGATGGTAGCACCTTACTCTTATTTCGTTTATTATATTCTAAATATTTCTAAACACAACTTTCTCGAGCTCCCCTTTGTACAAACTATGTCTTGTGCGATAAAGAAATGAATTATTTCTTGAACATTTCTTAATTTTTAAGTTATTCCTTTTTGGTAGACGTTGAGTCTGTTATTTTTATTCAGACAAACAACCTCCCCTAGATTCGCACAGT
This sequence comes from Chloroclysta siterata, assembly GCA_932294275.1. NCBI lineage: Eukaryota > Metazoa > Arthropoda > Insecta > Lepidoptera > Geometridae > Chloroclysta > Chloroclysta siterata. The sequence goes on along the minus strand of OW028596.1, from coordinate 18,087,651 downwards.
TGAACAATAACATTTACACAGAGAGACTGAAATAAATAAAAACATAAAATAATACTAGCAAATACTTTCGGGTAACTTTTTCTCAAAGAAGTATCTAAAACTTTGTTTAACTTACTAAACATATAAAAGTCAGGATTATAATTAAAAAAAAATGGAGTTATGTACTCTAGGTATTTGAATTACCCGCTGGATGGCATGTGATGAAGAATCTTCGTAGGTAAGTGTCCGGGACTCGAGTGGCGCAGAGTCGATTTCAGCTCAGGGAAAATGTTAGCAGAGCCGTGAAACCAAACTCTTTAATGAATACGATATGACCAAATTACACTAGCATTAAGTGGACACTTGAAATCAGCAGAATCCATGTTGATTTTAGAATATGATATTTTTGCATTCTATTTGTCTTATTCATATTAGTCACTAGTGATCCACTAGTTAAAATGACCGACATTCCTGTTGCCATCTCGTTTTGACAAGGAATAAAGGGCCCATTTCTTTTATACTTAAAAAAATAGAACGCATCAAAGTACCTACATAGTTAAAATCATACTTTTGTGCAAAATCGCATCATAGAACCTTGACGGAAAAAAAAAACATTTCACCCCAAACCACACGCCACATCTCTTGCACTATGCTGCTTACGGGAGAAAATATTACAGGGGTTTGTCGGCTTCGGCTGTTCACTCAGACTTTTATACCCAAACGACGAAGGAGGATAAAATATTGCCAATATAATAGCTTGAATACGAGTAAGTCCACTGTTGGATATAGGTTTCCTCCATATTTTTGAAGGCCCTTATCTGAATTCCCACAAGTAGAAGCGAGTTGTAGAAGATCGGATTGATGTGCTACTAACGGAAGACAGTAGAAAATAGGAACTGCGCTTGCAAGCAATGCCACGAGCATTATACACACGTCTGTATTTGTGTATAGCATGTTGCGTTTTCATACATCCAAAAGTACTTGGATATTGTACTAACCGTTTCGTGATTGAGATCAAGAAGTAGTCTGAAAAAACGAACGGAAAAACACGCCTAGACTAGGCTAAAAGCATAACGGCTCAACAACTGGAATACGCGATCTGGTCTCGGCGAGAGTGTAAATCTGACATTGGACTAAAGCTCCCCTTTGAAACATAGTCGACTTATTCCGTAGCGAAGCGAAAAAATAGGTTTTTACACGGGATAAGGGTGTAGAGTGGTTGCAATGATAGAAATACCTACTATCGAACCACATGTTAGGTTTAAAAACCAGTTTTCGAAGCGCGTAGCTTACCTGGCTAATTGGCGTGGCACGCAAGATATGATTGGAAAGTCTACTAATATTTGTTTTCGAACCCAACAGAAAAATGAGGTAAGATAACATTCAGCGACTCCATCCCTCCAATTTCTTGATAATCATGATCCTTGTAGAAGTCTAAGGCACGTCATCAAAGGCACGTCCGAGGTAACATAATGGCACATGCCTGGATAAAAAGTGTGCTCGTATGATGTTCCACAACTGGCGAATTTCGAGCTTACAAAAATTTGGTTTGTACGCTTTTCCTCAAACATAATATAGGTATTTCATAAGTGTGGGATTCTTTAGATCGATTAAAACACAAATATATTATTATACGAGGTTATGCCCTCCGCCCGGCCACGCCGTCCAAGCAAGTGTGGCCAGCATGTCGCTAGTGTTGCCAGCGCGACTAGGCTAGACACCACATCCTCATCTTTATTAAAATTTACAAATTTCAGAACACTTACAGTAAACCATATTTGTAAAAGAGTCAGTAATCATGAAAGTATAAGGCACAGTTTAATAGTTATGGATTAGTTTATACTTTATATTATTATACTTTGTATATAACACATTTATAAACAAAGCAAACCACAACTTATACAGGTACACAAAAATGTATAAAACACACATGATGCAATGGAGCATTTGTAGCTCTTTGCAAACGCTATTATTTATTACTTACATTTTAGATTGTATTGTCACCATTGATTTCCTTATTTACTTACCCATATTCAATACATATTGTAGTATGTAAGTACATACCTAAATTATTGGAAATGTAGCATAGGTTGAACAAAGATTAAACACGATGAAATAAATAGTAAGATTAGTTTGTATAACAGTTATAGTATAGGTACAACATTTTAAGTCAACACTAACATTTTCAAATATTTTGGAATAGTTATAGGTATGATAAATAATAACTGATTAACTCTTTCTTCTTACTATCACTACCTATATTCCTTCCCCTTATCCTTTTTTTTTTTATCCTTAACCTTAAACTAATACCAGGTAATAGAATAAAATTTGACCGATTCAAAATGTTGAACGTTCCGTTCGCCATTCTATTAATTTGCGGCCTTTAGTATTGAACATTGATTAACATATGGAATTTTAAAATTTCAAAAAGTTAAACTACTGGTAGAACTTACAGGTTAGTCAAGGCACTAATATTTGTTTATCTGTGGTCAAGGCAATCCATTCGTGCTCTTTGATTGAATTTTACAAATTCATATTCAATAAACTATACTAAAAGGAAACTAGTTAAAATAGTTGGGTGAGACATCATATAGAAATCATGCCGATTTCACCTCTTGTTACTTTTATTTGCTGGTTTAAATCTAAAAGTTCTTACATTGTATCAGCATGAAAGATGCTTTAATTGTTATTATTAACATGAACATTTTTGTAGGTACATTTACATATTTAATAATTGAACGAATAGATTTCAAATTCATCGTATTAGTAGAAGGATATTTCTACAAGAATAAAAGCATAATTCTTCATAACTCATAAATCTTGTCTGATGCACAACAGATTTTATAAAGAAATAGAATAATATCATTATCATAACATTGATTTTGTCAGTCGTTTTCAAATTTGAATGTAACCTCTTTAGTAAGCTGAAAGAACAATTTAGCCTAACTTGGTTCCTAGTAGTTTCTTCATAGCTCAATTCAATTCAACAGGTGATTCGTTTTCTGACAATTTGGGAAGCAACATAGCTTTTTCATTTTAATTATTTTTCTCATCTGCGTCTAAGGTTTTTCTAGTGTTATTTTGAGTTGTGTTGTGTAATTTCGGTGGCATTTTAACCAACATTACTTGAGGTCTTAGCACAAAGTTTAAGCATTTGGAATGAAAGTGTCTGTACCTATATATGATATCCTGATTTGACCGAAAATGTTTCTAATGTTTTGAAGAAAACCGCTACCATTTTCTTCGAAACAAATGATGGCCCACTTGACTATGGACTGACTTGACTAAAAAGTATTCAATACAAATCACTTGACACTGGCATGATTGTCTGTCGAATGACGGACAGGAGCCATAAATTGAGAGAAGAAGAAGAATTCAACAGGCAGAACATTTACCTCCATGGGCAGAACAACTCAGCTCTTGGCGTTTGTTTTGTGTTGATTAGCATAATCTAGTTCTTGCCGGAATAGGTACATAACATCAAGAAGAGGTCAATCCACCGGTCTGATCCAAGATCCGTGCGGATACAATCGATCATACTTTGAAGCAGTCTCTAATTACCCAATTATCAATTTACCTAACCCATTGAAGTATGTAATCACTGATTGATTCTGTTACTCAGATACCCCCCATTTTCCAGATAGGCAGGTACACCAAAATTTACAAGTTTATACAGGACCTTTAGAACAGCTAGGAACTAGGGGTATGTAGGTATAAGAACTGACCAAATCTACCACCAATCCAATTGATAATGTTCTCTAGGCTATGTATAACTTTCATTAGGTATCCATGGCAGTATCAAATAGATTATACTTAGGTCAGATTTCATCGCCCCTACTGCAGCCGGCAAATATGAAGTATTTTAGATAGCACCTAAAACACACTCAAGGTGAATATAGGTCCGCCCAAGCAGGAGGTGTGAAAAGACGTAAACATTTAAAACAAAGATGAAGATCTAGATTTCATATTTTGTCTCTTCACTCTCAGACCATTAACAGACATATCATGGAAAACCAAGGTTCTTTCAAGATAGGTACAATGTTTAAATTTTCATAATAAAACCTATTATCTCTTTGAACTTCTTGTACTTAGTAATTTTACCTTGTTTTAAGTATGTACCTACCTAGGTAAATAAGTAACATAATTTATTTATTCATCATCATCACCCTTATTCTAATGTAATAATGGTAGTATGTACACTTAGTCAATATACTATATGACTATAAGGTATTGATATAGGTTCAATTCATTAATACAGTTGATATAGCTTTTGGTAGAATCCTTACCAGAAAAAGACACGCTTTGATATATTCAGCTTGTTCATTAGATGTCTCATGCCTTCAAAGAGTCTAGTAACTTTTATAAGTCAGTACGTTCTTTTTACAGTTGCTCACTACCAGTCTGAGTGACCAGTAGATTTTATCAACATTATCAAAATCATACAACACATTGAAAAACTTACTTAGTGACACATTAAGAACTGTGTGCAAGGCCAAAGTTAAGTTTTAGTAGAGATAAAAAGTACTTTTTCTCCATTATCAGATAAAACAGGGTAAAATACCAATTTCTATCAAAATGTTGCTCAAACATTTATTTTTAATTGTTATGTATTACTGATAATTTATTTCTATTCAAAACCAGTTTTTAAACTGTACTTTGTCAAGTTTAGTTAAACCAATGTAATTCTTTTCCTTTTGTTTACTTGATTATTATATTATTGTCTATTATAAATCTTCATTTAGTTCACTTAGTAATAAATACCAAGGTAGGCAGGTTGAATGTTCTATTGGCTTGTGATAAGCAGATAGGTTATTTAATACTTACTTTCACACATAAAATTGATGCTAATAGCATTCTCTATCAATCATCCAGGAAATACAAGAATATAGTGAGGTATGACTGTCTCTACCTAAGTATATAGGCATCGGTACAATAATTTTACTTTTTACGTGGATGTTCCATCCATACACCATGTTTGAACATAGGCACAAGTCTCTTTTGCTGCTGTAGCTACAGAATGCAAACTCCTACTAACACAATTTCTGCTTTTGTTTCCATCATTCCTGTAATTATTATTTTTTAGAAAATAAATAACCTTTATATTATTTTCGTAAATGCTGTCGACGTTTCTTTAAATAGATCAACCACTTTTTAAACAGTTTGATTTACGTATGGCTGTTTTGAATTTATATAGTGTTCTACAATGTAGGTAGGTAGCTCAAAAATCTCTGAACAAAATATGCAGTTATGATTACCATTCTATTGATAGTATAAGTATATAGTAAGTATTTATAATAGCTACCAAGCAGGTCGGTCGATTTTTGGAGTGTTCGTACCCGAGTGGGTTTTACCGCCTTGTTTGCTGTAAATGATGATGGTCTATCTTACATATATTAAATTAGCAGAGTTATAATAACATAATTAGAATAAATTGTCAAGGCATTTAATTATATTATGTATTCGTGCATATTTATGCATATTCGTGGCGTTATCAACTGTTAACAGTTGCATTGCCATGTTTGTGTAGGTTAAGTTTCTTCTTAATTTCTTGTTACATAATACCTACTCACATTTTAATAATGGGAGGTAGTTTGATATTCTATATTATTACGGAACAAATATTTTTATTTATTTCTAAAGATGCGGTAATATTATTATAAATTGTGAAATTCACAACACACATAAACTTTTGACAGTAAAGCAACCACTACGAATAATCAACGAGGTAGATTATACCCACCCAGTAGATTAATTATAATGATAATGGTAAGTATATAGTATGTTACAAATGAAACGGAAATCGAGATAATACCCAATAATCTTCCTGTGTTTTGCCTGCCACACCTGGCATTGGTATACTATAACACAGGGTTATTCTAGTTTGGGTACAAATGTTGTTCGAACAGGAAATATAGCAAATGTTTAACATAAACCCAATTTAATAAAATACTATAATGTTTGTTAACGATTTTAAATAAATAAATTTCATTTCATCTAAAACACTCAAAAGCTAAGTGTTATTAAGTATGTTTGTGATCCAGTTTCCGATGCATATTTAACAAATACGAATTATTCATGGCCTTTAATTTTTATTATATTGTCACATGTGATCACACACAGTGCATTTGATGATTTTTCATTTCTTTTGCCTTTTTGTCATTTCCGATGACCATTTATTAAATGCATGGCTTTGTTTTCCATCTCTGATGAAATATTTCTTGCATGGCTTTTTGGTTATCTTTAATAACATTATACATAGCCTTTATATCATCTCTGATGACATTAATTACATGGCCTTTACATCATTTCTGATGAGATTAATTACATAGCCTTTCCGTCGTCTCTGATGTGATGACACTTATTGCATGGCCTTTATTTACATGACCGGTATTTGGAGCCTGTAACATAACATTTTTCATATTAGATATTGTTTATTCATTTTAGGCTGTGGCTCATGCTCAGCGCAACAATAGTATAGCTACTTTGTTGCATTGCCCTTAAAACTGGTGCTGGTTTTTCAGTCTAGATTTCAGTTGCAATAGGTAGGTATAAAAGATATAAAAACCATTCACCTAATTGCTAGTAAAAAATAATAGTAAAATAGCAACAGCCTCAAGACTTTGATTCCCAGGCACGGTAAATATCCTCACACATCCCTTAGTACCAAATACTTTTAACATTTGGCACAAACCCAGTACAGGTACAGTAGTTGGTATTCCATACACTGTAGTACCTGGTGACGTGGGTCAAGACGTACAGATATGGTTGATGATGATGTGATGTGTCGTCCAGGCCGATTTTGGCTACGGCAGCATTGTTAATGCTAATAATTTTCAAAACATTTCTACCTTCATAGTGATCAAAGTAAAAATCTTTTCTTTCACAGAAGGTTTTCGTAGGTTAGGGTAGGCAGGTAAAATTATTATGCAGCGATAAATTTTTCTAGATCTTTTTCTAACAGGTATCTCAATTACGTAAGTAATACTTTGATCTAATATACGGTACCCTCGTACTGTACATGTTAGTTCAACGTAGGTTTCGTACCTTGTTTAGTGAATTGGAACTTGAACTTCAACTGCAAAATAATTACTTTGGAATGCCATCTATCCCTTCCTTTTCAGTAAAATGAGTTAAATTACTCACGTTCTCCTCAGTCGCCACTTTGTGGGATTCTTTAGATCGATTAAAACACAAATATATTATTATACGAGGTTATGCCCTCCGCCCGGCCACGCCGTCCAAGCAAGTGTGGCCAGCATGTCGCTAGTGTTGCCAGCGCGACTAGGCTAGACACCACAATAAGGCTATTTTTTCTCCGAATTCATAACGTAATATCACATTTTGAACTTTGAGATGTTCTCCGAAATATGAAGTACAAGCTGGTGCCCGCTACTTCGTCTGCGCAGGAATATTCACACTATATCTTTATAAATTGTAGCCTATGTGTTATTCTGATGTATAAGCTATATTATGGTAAAGTTTCATTAAAATACATTCAGTAGTTTTTACGTGAAAGAGTTACAAACATCCATCCATACTTACAAACTTTCGCGTTTATAATATTAGTAAGGATTGCAGAAATACTCAGAGAATTAAATGAAAGCCACTTCGTCATTCAAGGACTTTAATCCCCAGGCACGGTCAACATAATCTCAGATATTTTAGTACAATATACCTGCTCAGAAATAGGGGTAGTCAGAAGTACATAATACAAATATAACAATTGGCACATATCCATACTTTGCAGTAGTAGGTATTACATAATATGCGTGAATAATGACATTTACAGATACTAAATCACATTTCTTATTGTGGGAATCTAAAATACGAATGATGCGGGTATCCGGAAGTCTGATGACAATGAATAATATAAATAGTTAAACATCTAACAGTCCTGAATCAGAAATGAGGAAATCCGTCGAAGAACCAAGGTCATTGACATAGCTCGCAGAGATAGCAAGTTGAAGTGCCAATGGCAGAAGCTCATAGAACCGAAACCGCCGCGAATGGTGACCACGACCGGGAAAAACGAAGCGGTTTACGTTATCACCTGATGCATCGACGACATTGAAAACATCTATAGAAGTTTGTGGACAGAGAGAGCTCATAATCTTCCTTTTCTGTCCTACACTAGGTTCAATCAGCGTTGTCAGACGTATACGTTTTTTACTATGTCCCGCTTTCGACGAAAGAATCCCGCTTTTTACACTAAAAAGTCCCAAAATCCCGAATTGGCAAAATAAAAGCTGGCAACGCTGACTAGGTTCCTTGTGTTGTGTATCACATAGTACTATGATCTATGTTGTGATAAGTGTAACTAAGCGTACCATGTATCACAACAGAGGCTAGCAGCCAAAGCTAAGAAAAAGCTAAACATGACTCTCCCCTTGCAAATGATAAGCAAAAACCTATCAGTTTTCCTCAACCGTTCCAACTCGTATCCCGGCAAGAAAACTTGGCAAACGCGGCCAGTCTTTCGACAGGGCTTATGTCACACAACATCTTGTAATCTAAAAAGTGATCTATCGAGCTAACTTTAAGAGCTAAGGAATTGTTAATTGATTCTAGCCTGGTTTTTGTAGACCAATATGTTTCGAATTGGGTTCAATATGAAATTGCATATTGGAAATCATTTTATCATCAATGCTCGAAAGTGAGACGTTTGATTAAAAGAAATAACCCCTGAACGCTCCTAGATGGTAAGGCACGTGAATTTTTCATACTGGATAAATATTCTTTTACCGTTTAGATTATAACTAAACAAGAGATGCTTGCCAAGCAAACTACGTGCTTGTCAAGCAGATGACGTCATCTGGCTACGAAATTAAACAAATTAAGCTCTCCGAGGCTGGGTCGCTGTATCGTGACTTTTGTAACAAGGATTATACAACAGAACGGTAGGAACCAAGTCGTAAGTTTGTTGCCTGTTCTTCTAGGCTTGGTCGCGTGGAACTGGCACCTATATTCACCTAGATTTAAGAAGTTTCAATGATATCACAATTTGATTAAATCACCTTTTGAGTTTGAATCGTCGTCGTCACACCATTGTATAGTAGTCTGTACTTTGGCAAAGTTAGTTATGCCTGATTCAAAGATCCCCTCGATTGGATGGCGCGATGGCGAGATGATACACTAGGGAGTGCGTTGTGTGTGAGGAAGTTTTCGTAACGGATCGAGATCAACTCTCTAGTGGGACCTTTGATTCTCATCTTAGGTTGGGAGTTAATTCTAATGCTTTCACAATTGAAGATTGTTTATTTATAGTTTGTCTTTTTTCGTTGACTGTTACAGTTCAAATACTTCATAGCTCACCGTTCATATAACAGTAAAATATACTCAATTGTGCTACAACGCGTACACTTGACACATGACTACGCTTCTCATTTTGTATTTCATGAAATCGATATTCGCTAGTCTAGGTTTTTGAACAGTCATTTCGCCGTCAATCTCATTTTTCTGATATTTGTACTATCGCCACAGACTGTAGAATGCGTTTTGGCCACAGGCGTCGGGCCACTAGTATTACGTATTAGTTACGAGACAACGTGAACAGTGTGACGAATGATTTCTTTCCTAAATAATAATTATCTCTAACCATGTTAACCCTGTACCCTGTGATGCTGGCACATGCGTCTCTGCCGATTTATTCATACCGAGTATTCGAATATTTGTAGTACCTTTGGGATCGTATTTTGTTATCAAGCGTCAAAACTATCATAAATTGCACGCAAGTCAGGAGATTTTCGTCTTTACTTTGTACTGCGGGCTCCGAGTTCTGACAGAGTTTTTCGCAATGCTGACGAATGAGGGTTGGATAAAACGCTGGTCAGTACACAGACACACAGATACGCATCAGATTAAACAGTTTGGACTTTGAAATGTTTGAAGTTGAATGCTGCGAATCGTGCGAGCGGGTACGAGTTGTTGTATTTACTTCGTTTTCGCCCCACTAACGCCATCGCGCGCCGTCCCTTTCCTAACTGCGTTTATAGTTAGACATTCGCGATGCCATTCGCGTGGACGGAAATGTTGCCGTCCATATGTCTGCGGCAGCGTCGCCGGCAACGTGTGTTCACGCAACACGGGCAACGCGATCAACGCGAGTGGACATGGAAGTGGCCTGTGCTGGTTTACATTCTCGCATTGCCCAAGTCCCTGCTCATGTCTCTGCACATTTCCACGGACATAAGCTGAGTGTAAACGGGGTATACGATTTTCTGTATTATATGTAGCGTAGTTATGGGTTTAAAGGGTGTGTGTGTGTGTAACCTGTTACCTGATACGATAACTTTAGGTAGCGATTAATACAGGGTTGTATGGTGAAACTATATCGCAATAGACCCAATTGAACACCGAATAACCTTCTAGCGGTATCCAGCAAAATGATATCGTTCAACATCCCCTGGATGCTTGGTAGGTTCTGCGTGCTCCACGAAAATGGAAATTTGCATGCGTAAATAGATACAGGCTTTGTACCACGCTAATTTAAGTAAATAATGTATGCTAGGCCGTGGTTCGTGTGGATTATTTTAATAGTAAATCTGGTAAGTAAATGTAGGTTTGATGGAAATGAACAAAAAAACGCCAAGAATTGAATTGTTTATAAAGTTTATTTTTGATCATGTGGTCTGTGCTGTACCCGAAGTCTGAGTTTCGTTTTTCTTTGTTAGTTTTCTGTACATTTCACTAAAAAGGGTTTTGAGGGAATTTTTTAATTTTGTTAAAGATAAACTGCTTTCTAAAAGTTATTATAAAATTGACGAAGCTCTGGCTGATAAATTTATATTTTGTGATCAATTATGTGAGTAACTTACCTATTAATTTTCTATTCCTATTAAATAGTGTTATTTTATTGTCGTTTTTTAAATTTACCTACTTTTGTACTTATTTTATTTTATTGTTAATGTTTTGTTTTTATTAATTTGAATTATTTTTATATTGATTATTTTGTATGACGTATCTAAGTACATGTGACATGTCAAAAGAATAATAAAGATTATGATTATGAGTACGAAGAGATCTATGGACATGTCTGCTGTGTATGATCCATCAAAATATTATAATATTGAACGTTCTTTACGAATACACCTTATTTTATATTCGTCGCCATCGGATTTAGATAGTAAAATATTCGTGACACTATAATTGTATATTATTCAATGTCGTTCAAAGGTGGAACAATAAGTAGCAAGATGGACGAGGAAAGCCAAGGTCGTGGGGAAAGGCTGGAGCAAAGAACGGCCTATACTCAGCAGTGCGTGGAGTAACAGCTTCTCAACTTTCCATCCACATGCTCGGTAGATATCCCGAGATCTCTTAGTACCTACCAACTCAACATTATTTGAGGTTGTCTAAGGGGGGTAGTCAGAGATACTCAAAAATATAACTTTTGAAGTCTGGCTGCGAACCAAACCAAACATATTCTATGATAAGAGGCTAGAGAGTCTCCCTTATCATAAAATAGATTTGTTAGAATAAAGGCAAGAATACCTATAACACGGAGTAAATAATGGGTATTTATTTTGTCTCTGTTACAATTTGTATGATGACAAAAAGGCCACCACTCAGCATTTGCTGTATGAGCTCAAAACCCCAAACAGCGCTGGTTTTCAGTAGCGCCTATTAATTAGTAACCTCAATAAAACCAAACTCCTCCCACGGGAAGAACACGAGTTTACGAAGTATTTTACTGACCTACTTGCCTGGCCACTTATAAGGGATCGTCAAATTAAACTATTCAGACTTTACCAAGCTACATAAACCTCCAAAGGTTGATAAGGAGCAGCTGGTACTTTCTCGTCTCTATTTACGTTCCATGCTGGTATTTTTTTTTATATACTACTTGCTTGCAGATGGCCTAAAGACCTTATGTTAAGTGGTAACCATCACCTATAACAAAGAATTGCCTCGTAAGTCACATACGATATAAACTTCTCTGCGACTTTTTACTCGTACTTATAATAATCATAATAATAGCAAATATATCTATATGATCCCATTTAGTTTTTCTACCAAAAAATATAAGTTAAGTTTTTAAAAGTAGTAGAGCTCTTTGTGAAGGGCTTGTCGGGGGAAGTACTACCACTAAGCCTTTTTCTACCGCCAAGCAGCGTTTCTGTGTTTCGCTTTGAAGTGTGTGGTTGCCGGTGTAATTACAGGCACATGAGGCTTAACATCTGTATGCCTCAAGTTGATGGACGCAAGGCAGTGTATCGTAAGGCACGTTCCTATCGTGCATGACTTAAGAGGCAATGCTTTGTTATAGGTGATGGTTACCACTGACTATCTCGTGGGCTATTTGCTTGTTACATCAGCTACTTTTATGTAAAAAAAAAATTGCCCTACTAGTTTTCGTACTTATGGAAACTTTGACGGGTGTCCTCAGCCTCTCACATAGTCAATATACTGGTTTTAATGGATGGCCTATGCCCAGCAGTCGTAATCATCAAGCTGCAGATGTACCTACATTACAAAAGATTTTGACTAAATTGTAATGCAGAGCAAGGTAACAAGAAATCAAGTACTCAACTTCATTATTCAAAAGTTCAACAAACTTGAAGCTCTGTTAAACTTTAAGTACAGTTCAAAACAGGGAAAGTTCGTCGTCCTTATTAAATAAAGAAGAAGGTACTTTAGTGCTGTTTAATCTTTATCGTTATACCTACTCGAGTTCTTTGGACACGTTACCAGAAATGATGACTCCATGGAACGCTTTACGCAAAGACCGGAATAACACGACCCCGGACAAGACTTCAGTTATCACTTTATCACCCTTCGAACCGAAACACAGCGACGCTGTTTGCCAGTAAAAATGAGCATGGTGGTAGTACTTCTCCGGACGAACGTACGAAGCGTAGAGTGTGCTGTCTTATAAATTTGATTATGTTTACGTTTTTCTGTTTTGCCTACGCCTCACTAAATTCGATTGGCACCACACTGGAGCTTCAATATTGTATTATATTACATTGTAACAAGGATCATACAAAAGAACGGTAGGAACCAAGCCGTAAGTTTTTTGCCTGTTCTTTTAGGCTTTGGTCGCGTGGAACTGGCACCTAGAGTCACCTAGCTATAAGACGTTTCAAAGTGATCCTTGCGATTTTATTGAATAAATACCTTTTGACTTTGAACCACACACATAGAGCTCTATTACTCCTCAAAAAATAAGTTTTATGCAACGGCCCACAGGATCTAGACAATCCACTTTCTGTTGGCGTTACACGCCTGCGTAAAAAAAAAAATACAACTTTTTCGTTAAGGCCTACTGCGAATGTACAATACCTCTCTTTTTGAAGGGAAGATCTATGTTAAACTATGTTCTACCTGTTATAATTTTTTTCATATACTCTGTATGTAACCATTCTTTAGGACCCCTAATTGGCTTCTGTGATGATAACCTACTAGGTATATTACTTACCAATTAATTTTAAAATAAGCTGTTGGTCTTACTAATAAAAGATAAAAAAAATGATTTATAGGTGATGAAATGCACTTAGTTGTATCAGCAACATTTCGGCTACAAAATAAACTGACATTGAAAGCGTATCCCCTATATTCCATACAAAGCGCACCATCAAAACAACCGTAGAAACTAGATAATATCAAATGTAATAAAACTTCCCGGCCTTCTCCAAATCCTTAAATTTAGTGAGTTACGTAAACCCTGGGGTCAATGAACGGAGGCCCGGAAGGCGGCGCGGCCTCGCGCTTGGCCCGACGAAAGATTCGTGTGGATAGGTACTTTTTTTGCACGATTCAGATCGCTTCAATGTGGATCGTGTTGAAGTGATAAAATTTATGAAATATGTTTTGAAAAAGCGCGCTTTTGATTGGTATAAATGTGCTTTTGGTGAAATGAGATTATTGCTCTCTTGTGTTTAGTTTAGCTATGATATCACTGTGCCAAGAAAGACAACCAGACACGGAATATAGGAAATATTATGCCAGAGCTCACGCTCGCTTAAAACAGATATTACTCTTAACCCCTGTATCCCTTATGAAGATGGACGCGGGTAGTGCATCATAGGGAAAGTTTAATCTGATTGTTATATTAGCAAATAGGTAGGTAGACTAGGTAGTATAAAAACATATAAATTCGTACTCAATACACATACAACACTTTCAATATTATGTACCTATATTATTAGTTTATGCCATCAATTAGTTAAGTGATAGTCGTTTATCTTACCGGTCTCAAAAAAAATGGGAATTATCTTTCAGTCTTCTTCTTGTCGTGTCACTAGTTCTTTCGAAACAGTGTGGTGAAAGGATTTTAAGTGCGCCTCAAAGAGGCTCTCAGTTATACTCATGTTATATTTTATACATCTAATACAGCGTTTACATTTAGACATTCGCGCTGCCATTCACGTGGACGGAAATGTTGCCGTCCCATTCTCGCATTGCCCAAGTCCTTGCGCCTGTCTCTGCACATGTATTTGGTTAAATAAATAAAATAAAAAACCAAGCCTCATCCATACTAATCTATCATTAAACCAGCTGACTCGTGACAGTTTGCAAGGATTCATCGTTTTGATCGAATTCGCAAAACCAGAATGACGAGGCCTGGTTTATTGTCTAAAATCATTTTGCCCAGTCTAATACTGCGTTTACATTTAGACATTTGCGCTGCCATTCGCGTGGACGGAAATGTTGCCGTCCTTATGTCTGCGGCAACGTCGGTCGCCGGCAATGAGTGTTCACGCAACACGGGCAACGCGAGCGGCAACGCGAGTGGACATGAAAGTGGCCTGTTTACATTCTCGCATTGCCCAAGTCCCTTCCCATGTCTCTGCACATTTCCACGGACATGAGCTGAGTGTAAACGGGGTATTCGAAATTGAAAGCTGTGTTTGTACGATAATGTTGTTCGTGCTGTAACTGAGCTTTGGCACTAGGCCTGACGATCTCTCATATAAGTTTTTATGACATTTGGGTGTAACTAAGCAACAAAGAAGAGCACCAATCTAAACAGACTAGAATAAAGCTCTACCTCGAGCACCTATCCATACACCCGTATTAAGTTGACATTTAGATATGAATTCGATTTTTTTTTGTGAATAAATACCTACTTCAATTGAAGTATCGGTATAACGGTATATTGATGTCATTCGTATAATATAATCAATAAAAATAATGGATGAAATAATCAAAGCTAGGAGCAACTTTTATCTATTCTGTGTCCAAAATAAAAGCTAAAGCAAAGCTTGTTCTAGAGGTACCAGCTGCCTAGCCGCGAAGAAAAATGTTTTTATTGGCGGCATAACAAGGCGTGGTGGTAGTACTTCCCCGGACGAACCCTTCACAAAGAGCTCTTCTACTCTTACTACTACTAGTCTACTCATGGTAATCACAGACAAATTCAAAGTCAAAAGGTACTTCTTCAATAAAATGACAAGGATCACTTTGAAACGTCTTAAAACTAGGTGAATCTAAGTGCCAATCAAAACTTTAATGATATTTGTTTGCAATATTTACAGGATCAGAAGTTTTATAGCATGATAATTTAAAACGAGTTGATATATACTATCCCCTATTTAAGTTTTAAAGGATTCAGATACCGGTAAGACTGGACATTTTATCATGTTTTGATTCCCATTACCATTTTTCTTTGCGGTTAGGCAGTAGTTCACTGATAGAATAATTATTACATATAATATATTGTAATGTCACATCTAGAATAGTTGAATATTACAAACGTAAAAATAAAACCGTCCACGTGGGAGTCGGTCTCGCGCACGAATTTTTCCGTACCATTAAAAAAATCTGGTCCCCTTAAATATTTATTTTATTCAGTTTTTTTCCTTTTTCCCGTTTTACCCTTTGGGTACGGAACCCTAAAAAACAACCAATTGCAAAATATTTGCTAGTGCAACCTGTTTTAATGTTGTGAGTGACGAACTCTAAGAAATGAACACGCGATGAAAAAATATTTCAATAGAAAAATAGAAGCGCAGGTTACTCGTTACGTTACTAGTTTGCTTGGTCAATGGTCATGTCCATTCCTAACCGAAGCCTTAAATTTATCATTTATGCAACCTCAAAGCAAACAAGGTTCCTAAATTTATAGACTTTTAGCCAAATTATCTTCATAATTATATTACTTTTAAGAGTAGTAGATCTCTTTGTGAAGGGCCCGTCCGGGGAAGTACCCTCCATATCTTTTTCTGCCGCCAAGCAGCAACGCTGTGTTTCGGTTTGAAGAATGTGGTTGCCGGTGTAATTGAATTACAGGCACATGAGGCTTAACATCTGTATGCTTCAAGTTGATAGACGCAGGACAGTGCATCGTAGGGCACGTTCCTATCGTGCGTGACTTACGAGGCAATACAATCTGCTTGTTCCATCAGCTAGTTGTATAAAAACAACGGACGACAGGCCACTCAACAAATAAGATCGTGATAACGTTTTAGTAAAGTACATTAAAAAAAACATTCAGCTTCAAACGATATAAATTCCCTCTTGACTTGAACCAGGTCAAACGGAAAATGTTTATAAATAGCCATAGAATAGAACGTACATAATATACGCAGGCTATATATATACCTACAACCTATAATACGTATTATATCATAGGTTTGCGCGTTTGCTCACGCCGATTTAAGCACGAAGGGTGTGCAAACATTTTTTCGAATTTTCTATTATTTTCCGTTCGTGTTTACAAACACAAGGCACCCCCGTCAAAGTACTTCCCGCTCACATATTTCAACATTTCAAAAGATATAAAATCACGGAACTTCTTTAAGGCGAAGACAAGAGCTAATGTACCTCTCGCTCGCACGTTTCGCCTTGTTGAAAGATATAAAATCAGTAAACCTATTTTAGAAAAACCGCAAACAACCATTTTGTGCAATCACACAAAAGTTTTCCTACTCAAAAGTATGCATAAAAGCAAAATGTCATTTTTTACTAAACTGTGTGCAATGTGATTGCACACAAAGTGGTTGTTTGCGATTTTTCGAAAATATATTTAGTGATTTTATATCTTTCAACAAGTCGAAACGTGCGAGCGAGATGTACATTAGCTCTTGTCTTCGCCATAAGGAAAATCGCAATCTAAACATGTTTTCCTACCAAAAACTTTGCTTTTTGTACATAAACAAACTTTTTAGATAGAAAAACTTGTTTATGATCAACATTACACTGCTGAACTGTGTGCAATATCACTACTTGGTTGATTGCAATTTTACATAAAAGTTTAGCGATCTATCTTTCAAAATGTTGAAATGTCCGAGCGAAAAGTACGTTGACGGGTTTTTTATACAACCAGCTGATGGAACAAGCATATGGCCCACCTGATGATTTAAGTGGTAACCATCACCTATAACAAAGCATTACCTCGTAAGTCACGCACGATAGGAACGTGCCCTACGATGTACTGCCCTGCGTCCCATCAACTTAAGGCATACAGATGTTAAGCCTCATGTGGCTGTTATTACACCGGCAACCACACTCTTCAAACCGAAACACAGCAACGCTGCTTGGCGGCAGAAAAAGGCGTGGTGGTAGTACTTCCCCGGACGAGCCCTTCACAAAGAGCTCTACTACTTTAGTTACTCTATGTACCTACTTCTTTATCAAATACCCATGCCTAGACACACATATGGCAGCGTTTCCTATTCATATACCTACTACCTTACTGGGTACAGAAAACGAATATCTATTTGGTTTTCCTGTTTTTTGTCATTAGTTTATGTGCGCGCGTTACGGAACATTTGTAAACATGTTACTAATTAGTAATATCTATAATGTTCTATTAAATAAATCAGCATCGTGATCAACGTCAGCCTGCAGAAGTTCATTCCTAGACATACGCTTACCCAGAACATTTCCAGAAAGAACGATTCTAATACCGATACGAATATTTCCAGTAAGAACGATTCTGAACCCTGTCCATCCACCGGATTCCCGCGATCTTTATAATGTTGTCGGTTTTATTGGGGGGGCGCGGGGGGGAGTTATGTCCTATGCATACTAAAGTAAGCTTTTGGTGAATTAATGTATTTGTATGATCCTTCTTACAAAATAATATAACAACTAGCTGACCCGTGCCCACTTTGTTGGGCGGTGTCAAATTTGCAATAAAATAATATTGCGGCTATAAATTGAGATGAAGGCTATCCTATCTTTTAAGTTAGATCAAACTGCACACGGTGCGCAAATTTGATTGAAATCGGTAAGTAAGTAGTTTAGGAGTCCATAGCGGACAAACAACGTGACGCGTAATTTATATATTAATATAACAATGAAGCTCGAGTGTGGTGCCAATAGAACTTAGTGACAATACGTGTACAGTTTGGGTAATTGCCTTTATATGCCTCATTTCTTAATCTAAACGTTTTAGAACATGTCTTAGATAATAAGCAAAGTATGTAGTCCGCATCAACATACGTATGCTAAATGCGTGCCAATGATGCTAAGTGCTCTTCTAACGCCCAAAGACTCCCATGGGCTTTATCCTCAGGCCTTCATTAGATCAATCATGGAAGAGTATAATACGCACAAAAGCCAGTGTTCCTTTGTCTGTACTTTCACGTACGTAAGCGGCCCTCCATGAGTATGTTAAACTGAACACCATTTTAGCATTGGGTACAGTCGGCTACAACTCAGATTAGATTTAGACCCAATACACCTATAACTACGTGTAACGTAGAACAATATAGATAAGATAAGATAAGATAAGAAAATTATTTATTGCACATAAGTAAAGTACATAGGCGAACTTAATGCTAATTAGCATTTTCTTCCAGTTAACCTTTGTGTTATGTGGAGTGGGTGGTAGTGCTCTTTGAGACAATAAAGGAGAAAACCTTTAAAAAACAACAACTATAACATAAAAATAACCTACTCAATATATATTTACCTACAATACATACCTACATACAAATTAAAGAGATACATACTATTATATAACTATAAATATATATAATACATATTCTATTAGATGCTCAATTTTGTTGAGATGTCTGTGTGGACAAAAAATGGTGGTATAATTTCCCTTTGAAGATACCCAGAGATGTAGCTTCGCGTATACGTTGGAAAGAGGCGGTCTACGCAGTAGTGTGTCGAAAGAATTATAAGAAACTACAGTAACTTATTGCACCCTCTCACACGATTCGCAGCGTTTAACTTCTAATAGTTCAACGTAATAGTCCAAAGTCTAAGTAGACCGCCGCCGCGCCAGTTACACACAGAAAACATGTTTGATGAAATCGATGAAGTGCTTTTTTATACTACCTCACCAAATTTAGGGACAAGGACATATAACTAACATTGGCTTGAGTAGCGAACAGCCTTGGGTGTTAGTCAGTAAAGAATCATGGTCTAGGTCGTAATCTGAAAACGATGACGCGACACAGTCTGCCTATATCTTTGACTTTTTATAACTACGATAAAAAAAGACGAATAAACACGTGTGGAAACACAATCCCAAAAACATTCGTTTGAGTAGCGACAGCCCTATATATTATGAAACCTGTAGATCGTCTCTAGGCTCTTGAGAACAATTGATTTTCAAGGCGTAAGTAATAAATAACCCAATAGGCGCGTTATGACGGCTCGCTAGCGTTTGCTAGCGATGAAATGCAGTATCGCTGAGCTGCTTCGCTGCAATCTTTAAGTCAAAGTCAAAAGGTAGGTATTTATTCAATAAAATTGCAAGGATCACTTTGAAACGTCTTAAAGCGATGTGACTCTAGGTGCCAGTTCCACGCGACCATAGCCTAGAAGAACAGGCAACAAACTTACGGCTTGGTTCCTACCGCTCTTTTGTATGATCCTTGTTAAAATGCAGGTATTAAAATACAATATTGAAGCTCCAGAATGGTGCCAATCGAATTTAGTGAATACCTGCCTTATTTCTACATAATTCTGCCCTCTTTCTAATTTCTACATACAGCGCCCTACAGGGTACGTGTACTCGCCTAATAGCTACCTTAGACCTATATAACTGATGTATGTTGGCAATAAATAAATCTAAATCTACTGAAATTGGATTAGGTATTCAAATCGAGATGAAGCTAGGCGATAGGTTATTCCAATTGACCTACTGACTCACGGTGATCTGAGGAGCGGATTTAACTAGATCATTAGTTACGATGCAGTCCGAAATTATCAGTTCAGTTTGGTCCAAACGGGATTGCAATATCCTAGTGTGGGGGGCTAGCGAACGTCTACCTAACTTACTTTTTAGTTTATTTTTGTATCGTGGTAAGCCTGCCTAATTAAATGCCTAGGGTACATGCCTATATCCACTTACACACAACACTCACTAAACAACAAAAATCCACCCTTACAATTCTATATTACAATAATTTTCAATTTTTGTTAAAACTTTTAATTAACTGAACTACATAATAGTTCTCTTAATGTCTTTAGAGTTCATAATGTCTTTGGAGTTCTTAAAGTCGGAGGAGGGCGTTAATGTTCGCGACACAGTTTTTTAAACTTCTGCGAATATTATCGTTTTCTCCATTATATTGTGCTTTGTTTTTGTTCCAAAATAAACTTTTTTTTGTTTTTGACTAGGTGGTTCTCATAGTATTGCATGTTTGATTAGATTATGTACTCGTATACGAATAAATAAATTATTCTGTCCTATAAATATACATACCTACAAAAAACTTTTATGCTGCCTGGCTGTCAGAAAACAAACTGTCTAATTTCTTGGACTTTGTTTGGATTTGGTTGAACCTGTGGTGATCATTCGAACGATGATCAGTGTATACTACGGGTTCCACCATTGCCGATTTAACGCAAATATGTCTCGAATTCGGATCGATCTATTAAATCTGGACATATGTACCTATTATAAATTGAAAAGCGCGTGGCATTTTGGTAGTTCTACACTCGACAGGGTTATAACTATGAAAGGATAATGAACTATGGGGATGGGGTATGGGCGCGCTTGGCCACCCTTAGTTTTATTTAAATACTAGACGAATACTCGTTTAATGTATAGCTCAATAAATTTAATCTTGATTAAAGCTTTTATGTTTTTTTGATACTTGTGTTTTAAACATATTTTGGCCACATTGCGAGACGTGGAGTCAACAATTTAGAAAAGCTGGTCATAGGCGGCCACGTGGAAGGGAAACGATCCCGTGGAAGATACCCAACCAGATGGTCTGACCAGCTTAGAGAAATGGACACGTCATTCTACAGTGTAGTGCAGATGGTTACGGATCGGAGTCGCTGGAGACAGTCCATCTACCCCTACAGAACAACACCTGGTTGATCACGATCTTCAGGAATGAAGTACCGACCAAGAAGAAGTTTTAAAAAAGCAGTGTTTTGCAAAATATCACATAGCTGTTGTTCTAGAATGACTATCTGAATGACTACTCTCGTTACTGGAATCCAATCTCAATTTGGTTGGAATTTTGACAGAAAACCTTTTATTACGCTTACAATAATGTTTAAATTACCATGACTCGTTAACAAGCCTATTTTGCTTTTTTTATGGTAATCAATACGTATGCCTGTTAGAATTATACTAAATTTAAGTTTTTTTCTCATGTAAGTGAATGTAATATTCTAAATGGGAAATAAATCTTCTAAAACGATATTAGAGAGAACCGTACCCCAAGTATGAGTTTTGCTCACCATATTTGGTTTGTCGTTTTACGTTTTTGTTCCGTGTTCATTGCGGGTTTTGTATGAAGACGCGATAGGGATACCGATATGGAACTTTACAAAACCCGCAATGAACACGGAACAAAAACGTAAAACGAAAAACCAAATATGTTAAGCAAAACTCATACTTGGGGTACCGTTTAGAGTTTCAATGACTTAACAGTTGAGATAAGATTGCCAACCATCGATTCGCTACGTCGCGCATCGCAAAATAGCGAGATCTCAGTTCGAGGCGAACGATGCATGATTAATACCAACGCAGAGCTCAAATGTAATGTAAGTTGCAGAAACAGGAAATGTGGAGGTTCACGGAATGTATATAGTTTTAAAGGAGTGCGGGTAGGTGAAGTTTGTTGGATAAACTACTCTAAAATCGCGACCGGATTCAGGCTTTCCACTTTGTGCAGAACCACACTACACGGTACAGCAAAGCTTCATTAGCTTCCTATTCAATACAGCAAGTAGGTGTATTGGAACTGGCTGTAAGCTAGGTTTCGATTTTAAATTATGAAATTATTTGCTAGCAGATAACACTTTTTGGGATAAGCTCTCTTTCGCACATTTATGTTTTATGATTAAGTGGTTACCATAACCTAACAAAGCATTGCCAATAACGCACGTGCCCTGCACTGCCCTGCGTCCATCAACCTGATACAGATGTTAAGCCTCATGTGCCTATAAGTTCACCGGAAACCACACTCTTCGAGCCGAAACACAGCAACGCTGCTTTGCGGCAGAAAAAGGCAAGGTGGTAGTACTTCCCCGGACGAGCCCTTCACAAAGAGCTCTACTAATCTTAAAAGCAACATTGTAAAACTTTAAATTGCGGTCAGTCTTGTCCACATTCCGTATCGAGGACAATGAGGCCAGTCCAATCGATACGGTTTAAGTTATTTATAGAGCTTTCAGGTGCATCGACTGATTGCTTTGTCATAATTTATGGATTGTTTAGATCGTTAGAACGTTGCCAGATATTTTTTGACTATTTTTACTTACTTTACGATCTAAACACTTAGATATATTAACAGCCTTCACATCACAGTTGGGCTCAGCTCTGCCTTCTGCGCTGTCGGCCGTGGGATCGATCCCCACCGAGAACAAATACTTATTTGAGTGATGAATATTGATGTTTGTTCTCTGTCTAGGTGTTATAATATGATATTATAATTATGTAGGTATTTGCAGAAAAAAAAGAAATTAAGTACTATACCAGCTATCTAGTTCCTTCCTTTATTATCATAAATGTATCCTAGCGCACGCCAGAATAGCTCGAAGATGGTAGATTTTTTCCTACTTACTTGGCACTTATTGTCATATTTTGGACAATTCCCACAATATCTTTATAAATAGTAGCATATGTGTTATTCTGATGTACAAGCTATATTATTGTAAAGTTTCATCAAAATCCATTCAGCAGTTTTTATCCATCCATACTTACAAACTTTCGCGTTTGTAATATTAGTAGGATGGAATGATTGACTACCTTACTTGAGATATGAAGTTGGTAACAACACAGTATGTATATTGCCTTATTATCTAAGTTTAAGGTCGACATATTTTTTTTTACTAGGACTAAATATATTTTTGTAGGCTTTAACCCAGTGATACAAAAGAGTAGAAGCGGATCGATATTGGTAAGATTGATTAAAGAAGGCATAATTAGCTTTCAGATTGATCCTCGTGATTTATTACATGAACCTGTCTAGACTTTTTGGCTTACAATGATACAATCGTATGTGTATCGTAGTACGTTTACAGGTTTTCGAAAACGATGCAATGAGAATTCATTGTAATACGAAAGTTTTGTTATGTTCGTCTGTCAGTCAGTTAATGCAAATATTTACTGGCTAACTTTAGCACAGTAACATTCGCCACACAAAACTCATCAACAAGCCCAAGTTGAAACAAACATTCAAAGCACTATTTCATCCAATACGGGAGGTATTTCCTCATCCTACCCTAACGAGGGGACTCTGCAATGTTGTGTTAAATATGTCTCGTTTCCTTTTTGCTGAGCGAAAGGTAACGCTACACAGAAAGCGACACGACTTCGGGTTAACTGGCTTTAGTATGAACGAGCGTTAATAAGCCGATTGTTCCTATACGCAAATAAATTATTTCATTTCATTTCATTTCATTATAAAAACACTATGTTTAAGGCGAATGCAAGAGCTTATGTGACTCTCGCTCGCACGTTTCGACATGTTGAAAGATATAAAATCACTGAACTCATTATCGAAAAATCGCAATCAACCATTTTATGTGAAATCACATTGCACACAGTTTAGTAACAATTTCATTTTACTCGATACAAGTTTTCCTACTTAAAAATTTGCTTATGTACGAAAACTAGTAAAGCAAACTTTTGAGTAGGAAAACATGTACCAATTTTTATATCTTTCAACTTTATATGATTTTCCGAAAATGAGTTTAGTGATTTTATATCTTTCAACATGTCGAAACGTGCGAGCGAGTCACATTAGCTCTTGTCTTCGCCTTAATAAAGCGTAGGACATAATTGTAGGGCCCGTCGGTTTATTATCCAAAAACAAACTGTAGCGTAGCGACAGTTGTAATATTAGTTGCTGCTTGATCTTAAATTTTTATTTTCCAAATCTAATGACATCACCAGAACTACAAAAACACATAAAACTGTTCATTTCATGCTTCTAGAACCGATGTGATGAGGTTAGTTAGGCTATCATAGACCCAGCCCATAGGGCTTTGGAGCATGAAATTGGAAAGTCATCTTTCTTTTCTTATACTGTAAGAAAGGGAGACTTTTAGAATGAAATTTAAAATTGAAAAAAAAAACATCGGACATTCCACTAGTTTACTACAATAAGATAATTTAAAAGTAGTATAGAGCTCTTTGTGTGCGGCTCGTCCGGGGAAGTACTAACACCACGCCTTTTTCTACCGCCAAGCAGCGTCGCTGTGTTTCCGTTTGAAGAGTGTGGTTGCCGGTGTAATAACAGGCACATGAGGCTTAAAATCTGTATACCTCAAGCTGATGGACGCAGGACAGTGCTTCGTAAGGCACGTTCCTGTTGTGCGTGACTTACGAGGCAATGCTTTGTTATAGGTAATGGTTACCACTTAACATCGGGTGGGCCATCTGCTTGTTCCATCAGTTAGTTGTATTAAAAAAAATACATACATATATAACAACGCAACGACCATCGCTTTCTTGGATCGTAGCTTTATGCTTTTTCCGTATCAATAAAAGGAGTCCATTTGTTGCGATATTTCCTTAGGGGTTTCTCTAGAGACGACACGATCAATTTATGGCATGCGTAGGTGGTGAGAAGTAGTGAGAACTTATAGCAATGAAATTATAACTCTATACTGTATACTATACCAACACTATATCTATGTCGTGAAGTTGTTTCTGTATCATTACATCTGATAGAAGTATAAATGTGGGTATTATATAATTTGTATGTATTTAAAAAAAATATAGGAACCTACTTATAAATATTATATCAGCTATCTAGTTCCCATAATACCTATAAGTTTTGCTTAGCTGTAGTTAATAAAACGCCCTTTTCGAATAATCCCAAAAACTATGTATAGTGTAGTGTGTATGTAACCATATTATTATTATACATATATTAAACACTACATTCATCATTATTATATACTAGCGGCCTGTCCCAGCTTCGCATGGGTGGTCATAAATTTTTTGAACATTTTAGGATAAACTTAGACCGTGGGTTCGAGCCTCGCGTCTACTAATTTCATACATTTGCACGTCCATCTCCTTGAGCGAGTGAAATCGCACCCCGAGCGTGACCCGTGGACCCGTTAACATTTTTAATTTCGTCATATCTTTTGAATGGAATGTCCGATTTGAAAAATTTAAGAAGTAATCTATAGGCATTGAAACCGTCTTAATTATGAAATGATTTATTTTGATAAGGATTAATACCAAGGTACAAATAAACACCCTTTTCTAGCGGCGGCATTTCAATTAAATTTTTATAATAAAAGAACACTTAACACACACACATAACTATAATAGTTAGACATATGCTGTCGCGACATTTTTTGTAGATAATGATGTGTTCTGCAAAGTCGTAGTACATTATTTTGTTCTATTATCAATAGTTTTCGCAGCGCACGCGATGTAAGGTTTTCTTTTTCCACCTTGGGTTACATTATTGGAGTTTTAGTAAGGATCCCTGATTTTTTTGAAAATATAATATAGCTCAGGGATAATGTAGCATCCTAATGATGAAAGAATTTTTGAAATCGGACCAGTAGTTTTTGAGCCTATTCGTTACATACAAAACAACAAAACAACATAACAACAAAAATACAAATCTTTTCTCTTTATAATATTAGTGTAGATTTATGTGCACAATGCCAGTACTCTCAAACGGTGAAGGAAAACATCGTGAGGAAACCGGCATGTCGTAGAACCTAAAAAGTTCTATAACATGTGTCAAGTGCTCGAAAGGAGCCTCTAAAGACGCACTTAAAATCCTTTCACCACACTGTTTCGAAAGAAACTAGTGACACGACAAGAGAGAGATTATTTACCTACATGACTGTGCAAGTGCATACAGTAAAATGATTTCAACCTAGTTCATTCACCTCGACTTAAATTGTACCTAATTTAAATACCTACATAATCGTGCAGATAAGCATTAATAATCCGGTCGAGAAAAATGCAGTTAGCACAATAAAAGTTGCATGCAGTTGTCCGTCCTTTGAACTTCTTAACTTTACCTGATAAAACTTAGGAGTTGATTTTGGTTAAACTTACAATAGAACTCTGTTTTGAAACAAAGTTTGTATACCTTGTTTTACACTGGAGCTTCATTATTATAACAAGAATGAAAGGACTTAAAATCCTTTCACCACACTGTTTCGAAAGAAACAAGTGACACGACAAGGCAGTGGCGGATTTACCAGCGTAGGCTTTTTTTTCTAATATGTATATCTATATCTTGTTTTTGGGTATATTTCTAAGCTAATAAACGCTCAATCATGTACTTTCTACTTAAAAGATTGAGCTGTTGGAAAAGGAACTGACACATCGATCCCCTAGTTCACAACACAATAATACTTATACCCCGTTTACACTCAATGTGCAGAGACATGCAGAGACAGGCGCAGGGACTTGGGCAATGCGAGAATGGGACGGCAACATTTCCGTCCACGCAAAAGGCAGCGCGAATGTCTAAATGTAAACGCGCTATAATAACGAGACAAATCTAATGTAATGAGTACGATAGTGCACAAATCATAAAGTTGAAATTTCATTGTAATTTCTTTTTTAAATAAATATGTCTGTAAATTACGGTATCGAATTAGAGGTCAGTAGGGGCGGCATGAATAGCCTACTGGCGGCAAATATGTAAATCCGCCACTGCGACATGGATCATACAAAATAACGTCAGGAACCAAGCCGTAAGTTTGTTGCCTGTTCTTTTAGGCTAGGCCGCGTGGAACTGGCACCTAGATTCACTTAGCCTTGAGACGTTTAGGACGAATCCTTGTGTTTCAATTGAATCTATTGGACTTTGTATTATCTAGCTAGCTGGTGACCTTTTAGGTCGCGCTTTAGGCTTCCATCCATCATGTCATGTGTGGCGAGTCTTTGTGTGTGAAAGGATTCAGTGCGACGAAGTGCTAATAGGCGATATGCTTGTAACATGTCATGCATGGAATACCAACTACTACAAAATGTGGATATGTACCAAATGTAATGTTTGGACATACCTCTGACTACCCTCTTGGACGTCCTCAATGAATCTGGAGTTCGTACTTGGTACTAAGAGATCTGAGGGGATATCTACCGTGCCTGGGGATCAAAGTTGTGAAGCAGTTTCAGGGATATCAGTTTGAAAATAGCGCGATTGTGCGACGTATTTGCCTACTAAGCTCAGCTCATGAAAATTACGGATCCGAGCATTCCGAACGTCGATAATTAATAACATAAAATGTAATATCGCTCTATTGAATCGAAACTCACGTTAATTTTAATTGGCAATCAGGTAAAATAATCATAGGTACTATAGTCTTATTATTGCTAAGTTAATTTGATTATTTACTCGACTGTAATATAAAATCACTAAACTCATTTTCGAAAAATCGCAATCAACCATTTTCCTAGTTTTCGTACACAAGAAAACTTTTAAGTAGGAAAACTTGTATCGATCAAAATGTAATTTCTACTAAACTGTGTGCAATGTGATTTCTGAATCTTTCAACATGTCAAAACGCTCGAGCGAGAGTCACATTAGCTCTTGTCGTCGCCTTAAAGACTCTAAATAAACGTGCCAAATTTTCAGGCCTAAAATTCAGGCCATCAGACTATGTGTGCTCCTTATTAGGTACATTTGAGTCACGATAGTATATCAACTCGTAATTCAAGAGCGATAAGAGGCATAACATTGCGTCATGCACATTGATACAGCTAACAATGAAGCTGAAACTGGCAGCCAAAAAGTAGCAGCCAAACGTCCAGGGCCGGACTAAGTGTGAAATACCATTTCAAAAATGAAATTTCTATAACTATATGTCAGCTATAGTATCATAATGATGAGTGGTATATAGTGTATGTGGTGTATGGTGTTGCAAGAGTCCAGGAAATAGAAAAAACGTGTATTTTTTTAAAGTTTTTTTTTATAAGTTTTGTAATTGATTCCGCTCCCTTAAAATTCATGCTTACATCCATAACAGATCTCCACTGGAAGGTCTCCAGCAATTTTCATAAAATTCTATCGTTGCAAGAGTCCAAGAAATCGAAAAAACTTTTTTTTTTCAATATTTTATAACTTTTGTTTTTGATTCCGCTCCCTCAAAATTAATGCTCAGATCCATAACAGACCTCCATGGGAAGGTCTATAGCAATTTTCAGAAAATTCTACCGTTGCAGGAGTCCAGGAGATAGTAACAGCCAAATCGAAAAATGACTTATTTTTAAATATTTTATAACTTTTGTTTTTGATTCCGCTCCCTCAAAATTCATGCTAACATCCATTAAAGACCTTCATTGGAAGGTCTCCAGTGATTTTCAGAAAATTCTGTCGTTGCAAGAGTCTAGGAAATAGAAAAAACGTGTATATTTTTAAAGTTTTTTTTTATAACTTTTGTAATTGATTCCGCTCCCTTAAAATGCATGCATACATCCATAACAGACCTCCATTGGAAGGTCTCCAGCAATTTTTAGAAAATTCTATCGTTGCAAGAGTTCAGAAAATCGAAAAAACTTTTTTTTTTTACATATATTATAACTTTTGTTTTTAATTCCGCTCCCTCAAAATTCATGCTCAGATCCATAATAGACCTCCATGGGAAGGTCTATAGCAATTTTCAGAAAATTCTACCGTTGCAGGAGTCCAGGAGATAGTAGCGGCCAAATCGAAAAATAACTTTTTTTTCAATATTGTGAAACTATTGTTTTTTATTCCGCTCCCTTAAAATTCATGCATACATCCATAACAGACCTCCACTGGAAGATCTCTAACAATTTTCAAAAAAATCTATCGTTGCAGGAGTCCAGGAGATAGTAGCAGCCAAATCGAAAAATGACTTTTTTAAAAGTTTTGGACTCCTGCAACGATATAAATTTCTGAAAATTGCTAGAGACCTCCTTATGGAGGTCTGTTATGGATGTAAGCATGAATTTTGAGGGAGCGGAATCAAAAACAATAGTTATAAAATATTTAAAAAAAGTCATTTTTAGATTTGGCTGTTACTATCTCCTGGACTCCTGCAACGGTAGAATTTTCTGAAAATCACTGGAGACCTTCCAATGAAGGCCTTTAATAGATGTTAGCATGAATTTTGAGGGAACGGAATCAAAAACAAAAGTTATAAAATATTTAAAAAAAGTCATTTTTAGATTTGGCTGTTACTATCTCCTGGACTCCTGCAACGGTAGAATTTTCTGAAAATTGCTATAGACCTTCCCATGGAGGTCTATTATGGATCTGAGCATGAATTTTGAGGGAGCGGAATTAAAAACAAAAGTTATAATATATTGAAAAAAAAAAAAGTTTTTTCGATTTTCTGGACTCTTGCAACGATAGAATTTTCTAAAAATTGCTGGAGACCTTCCCATGGAGGTCTGTTATGGATGTAAGCATGAATTATGAGGGAGCGGAATTAAAAACAAAAGTTATAATATATTGAAAAAAAAAAAGTTTTTTCGATTTTCTGGACTCTTGCAACGATAGAATTTTCTAAAAATTGCTGAAGACCTTCCAACGGAGGTCTGTTATGGATGTATGCATGAATTTTAAGGGAGCGGAATCAATTACAAAATTTATAAAAGAAAACTTTAAAAAAATACACGTTTTTTCTATTTCCTAGACTCTTGCAACGACAGAATTTTCTGAAAATCACTGGAGACCTTCCATTGAAGGCCTTTAATGGATGTTAGCATGAATTTTGAGGGAGCGGAATCAAAAACAAAAGTTATAAAATATTTAAAAAAAGTCATTTTTAGATTTGGCTGTTACTATCTCCTGGACTCCTGCAACGGTAGAATTTTCTGAAAATTGCTATAGACCTTCCTATGGAGGTTTATTATGGATCTGAGCATGAATTTTGAGGGAGCGGAATTAAAAACAAAAGTTATAATATATTGAAAAAAAAAAAGTTTTTTCGATTTTCTGGACTCTTGCAACAATAGAATTTTCTAAAAATTGCTGGAGACCTTTCCATGGAGGTCTGTTATGGATGTAAGCATGAATTATGAGGGAGCGGAATTAAAAACAAAAGTTATAATATATTGAAAAAAAAAAAGTTTTTTCGATTTTCTGGACTCTTGCAACGATAGAATTTTCTAAAAATTGCTGAAGACCTTCCAACGGAGGTCTGTTATGGATGTATGCATGAATTTTAAGGGAGCGGAATCAATTACAAAATTTATAAAAGAAAACTTTAAAAAAATACACGTTTTTTCTATTTCCTAGACTCTTGCAACGACAGAATTTTCTGAAAATCACTGGAGACCTTCCAATGAAGGCCTTTAATGGATGTTAGCATGAATTTTGAGGGAGCGGAATCAAAAACAAAAGTTATAAAATATTTAAAAAAAGTCATTTTTAGATTTGGCTGTTACTATCTCCTGGACTCCTGCAACGGTAGAATTTTCTGAAAATTGCTATAGACCTTCCTATGGAGGTTTATTATGGATCTGAGCATGAATTTTGAGGGAGCGGAATTAAAAACAAAAGTTATAATATATTGAAAAAAAAAAAGTTTTTTCGATTTTCTGGACTCTTGCAACAATAGAATTTTCTAAAACTTGCTGGAGACCTTCCAATGAAGGCCTTTAATAGATGTTAGCATGAATTTTGAGGGAGCGGAATCAAAAACAAAAGTTATAAAATATTTAAAAAAAGTCATTTTTAGATTTGGCTGTTACTATCTCCTGGACTCCTGCAACGATAGAATTTTCTAAAAATTGCTGGAGACCTTCCCATGGAGGTCTGTTATGGATGTAAGCATGAATTTTGAGGGAGCGGAATTAAAAACAAAAGTTATAATATATTGAAAAAAAAAAAGTTTTTTCGATTTTCTGGACTCTTGCAACGATAGAATTTTCTAAAAATTGCTGAAGACCTTCCAACGGAGGTCTGTTATGGATGTATGCATGAATTTTAAGGGAGCGGAATCAATTACAAAATTTATAAAAGAAAACTTTAAAAAAATACACGTTTTTTCTATTTCCTAGACTCTTGCAACGACAGAATTTTCTGAAAATCACTGGAGACCTTCCAATGAAGGCCTTTAATGGATGTTAGCATGAATTTTGAGGGAGCGGAATCAAAAACAAAAGTTATAAAATATTTAAAAAAAGTCATTTTTAGATTTGGCTGTTACTATCTCCTGGACTCCTGCAACGGTAGAATTTTCTGAAAATTGCTATAGACCTTCCTATGGAGGTTTATTATGGATCTGAGCATGAATTTTGAGGGAGCGGAATTAAAAACAAAAGTTATAATATATTGAAAAAAAAAAAGTTTTTTCGATTTTCTGGACTCTTGCAACAATAGAATTTTCTAAAAATTGCTGGAGACCTTTCCATGGAGGTCTGTTATGGATGTAAGCATGAATTATGAGGGAGCGGAATTAAAAACAAAAGTTATAATATATTGAAAAAAAAAAAGTTTTTTCGATTTTCTGGACTCTTGCAACGATAGAATTTTCTAAAAATTGCTGAAGACCTTCCAACGGAGGTCTGTTATGGATGTATGCATGAATTTTAAGGGAGCGGAATCAATTACAAAATTTATAAAAGAAAACTTTAAAAAAATACACGTTTTTTCTATTTCCTAGACTCTTGCAACGACAGAATTTTCTGAAAATCACTGGAGACCTTCCAATGAAGGCCTTTAATGGATGTTAGCATGAATTTTGAGGGAGCGGAATCAAAAACAAAAGTTATAAAATATTTAAAAAAAGTCATTTTTAGATTTGGCTGTTACTATCTCCTGGACTCCTGCAACGGTAGAATTTTCTGAAAATTGCTATAGACCTTCCTATGGAGGTTTATTATGGATCTGAGCATGAATTTTGAGGGAGCGGAATTAAAAACAAAAGTTATAATATATTGAAAAAAAAAAAGTTTTTTCGATTTTCTGGACTCTTGCAACAATAGAATTTTCTAAAACTTGCTGGAGACCTTCCAATGAAGGCCTTTAATAGATGTTAGCATGAATTTTGAGGGAGCGGAATCAAAAACAAAAGTTATAAAATATTTAAAAAAAGTCATTTTTAGATTTGGCTGTTACTATCTCCTGGACTCCTGCAACAATAGAATTTTCTAAAAATTGCTGGAGACCTTCCCATGGAGGTCTGTTATGGATGTAAGCATGAATTATGAGGGAGCGGAATTAAAAACAAAAGTTATAATATATTGAAAAAAAAAAAGTTTTTTCGATTTTCTGGACTCTTGCAACGATAGAATTTTCTAAAAATTGCTGAAGACCTTCCAACGGAGGTCTGTTATAGATGTATGCATGAATTTTAAGGGAGCGGAATCAATTACAAAATTTATAAAAGAAAACTTTAAAAAAATACACGTTTTTTCTATTTCCTAGACTCTTGCAACGACAGAATTTTCTGAAAATCACTGGAGACCTTCCAATGAAGGCCTTTAATGGATGTTAGCATGAATTTTGAGGGAGCGGAATCAAAAACAAAAGTTATAAAATATTAAAAAAAGTCATTTTTAGATTTGGCTGTTACTATCTCCTGGACTCCTGCAACGGTAGAATTTTCTGAAAATTGCTATAGACCTTCCTATGGAGGTTTATTATGGATCTGAGCATGAATTTTGAGGGAGCGGAATTAAAAACAAAAGTTATAATATATTGAAAAAAAAAAAAGTTTTTTCGATTTTCTGGACTCTTGCAACAATAGAATTTTCTAAAAATTGCTGGAGACCTTCCAATGAAGGCCTTTAATAGATGTTAGCATGAATTTTGAGGGAGCGGAATCAAAAACAAAAGTTATAAAATATTTAAAAAAAGTCATTTTTAGATTTGGCTGTTACTATCTCCTGGACTCCTGCAACGGTAGAATTTTCTGAAAATTGCTATAGACCTTCCCATGGAGGTCTATTATGGATCTGAGTATGAATTTTGAGGGAGCGGAATTAAAAACAAAAGTTATAATATATTGAAAAAAAAAAGTTTTTTCGATTTTCTGGACTCTTACAACGATAGAATTTTCTAAAAATTGCTGGAGACCTTCCCATGGAGGTCTGTTATGGATGTAAGCATGAATTATGAGGGAGCGGAATCAAAAACATAAGTTATAAAATATTTAAAAAAAAGTCATTTTTCGATTTGGCTGTTACTATCTCCTGGACTCCTGCAACGGTAGAATTTTCTGAAAATTGCTATAGACCTTCCCATGGAGGTCTTTTATGGATCTGAGTATGAATTTTGAGGGAGCGGAATTAAAAACAAAAGTTATAATATATTGAAAAAAAAAAAGTTTTTTCGATTTTCTGGACTCTTGCAACGATAGAATTTTCTAAAAATTGCTGGAAACCTTCCAATGGAGGTCTGTTATGGATGTATGCATGAATTTTAAGGGAGCGGAATCAATTACAAAATTTATAAAAGAAAACTTTAAAAAAATACACATTTTTTCTATTTCCTAGACTCTTGCAACGACAGAATTTTCTGAAAATCACTGGAGACCTTCCAATGAAGGCCTTTAATGGATGTTAGCATGAATTTTGAGGGAGCGGAATCAAAAACAGTTGTTATAAAATATTTAAAAAAAGTCATTTTTAGATTTGGCTGTTACTATCTCCTGGACTCCTGCAACGGTAGAATTTTCTGAAAATTGCTATAGACCTTCCTATGGAGGTCTATTATGGATCTGAGCATGAATTTTGAGGGAGCGGAATTAAAAACAAAAGTTATAATATATTGAAAAAAAAAAAGTTTTTTCGATTTTCTGGACTCTTGCAACGATAGAATTTTCTAAAAATTGCTGGAGACCTTCCAATGGAGGTCTGTTATGGATGTATGTATGAATTTTCAGGGAGCGGAATCAATTACAAAAGTTATAAAATAAACTTTACGTTTTTTCCATTTTCTAGACTCTTGCAACGACAGAATTTTCTGAAAATCACTGGAGACCTTCCAATGAAGGTCTTTAATAGATGTTAGCATGAATTTTGAGGGAGCGGAATCAAAAACAAAAGTTATATAAAATATAAAAATAAGTCATATTAGATTTGGCTGCTACCATCTCCTGGACTCCTGCAACGATAGAATTTTCTGAAAATTGCTAGAGACCTTCCCATGGAGGTCTGTTATAGATCTAAGCATGAATATTGAGGGAGCGGAATCAAAAACAATAGTTATGAAATATTTAAAAAAAAAGATTTCCTGATTGATTTCCTGGACTCCTGCAACGATAGAATTTCCTGAAAATTACTGGAGACCCTATAATTGATGTCTTGTATAGACCTAAGCTTGAATTTCGACAGAGCGCAATCCAAAACTAATGAATTCCTAAAAGAAGACAACTGTTGTCGGAGTATTTTGTATTATTAAAAGTTTTTTTGATCCTGTTGGGGCATAAATGGTATCACAATTGTTGCTAGAACTGACACCTAGCGTTAAATAGATAAGTTTAGAAATTTTAATTATAATATTCGTAAGTCTTAATTCGGCCCTGGATTTTTATGTTTGGCTGCTACTATTTGGCTGCCAGTTTCAGCTTCATCAGCTAACAAACTATACCTATCTGACAAAGCTAAGTGCAAAGTTTATTCAGACTATACTTTGCACACTTTTCTAGGTTTTAAGGCGAAGACAAGGGCTAATATTAAAATAAAGTTTTCCTACTCAAAAGTTTGCTATACTAGTTTTTGTACTTATGCAAACTTTTGAGTAGGAAAACATGTATCGATCAAAATGATTTTTTTACTAAACTGTGCAATGTGATTGCACACAAAATGGTTGATTGCGATTTTTCGAAAATGAGTAGAGTTATTTTATATCTTTCGACAAGTCGAAACGTGCGAGCGAGGTGCATTAGCTCTTGTTTTCGCCTTAAACAGGCTTTGACACAACATATATTGGATCAGTTGAGCTAGATCGTTTGCAACGATCGTTTGATCGTTTGCTCAATTGTTTCATAGGTATTTTTTATTGAAAATTATTTATTGCACAAAACAAAATGTATCTACATAACGAACCTAATGCAAGCCTAATGCAAGAGAGCATTCTCTTCCAGTTAACCTTTGTGTAGTTTTGAACAAAGGATAGTGCACAAACATGGTGCAACAATGATTCTACAAATACACAAAATTACCTATTTGATATAATAAATATTAAAATTGGTACAAAATAAGATAATATAATCTATTTTCTAGAGATTTTATTGCATAAAAACAATTTAACTTTTGCATTAACAACCGTAGCTGCAAAGAAGGCTACCCGGCAACTATTACGGCGGGTTTATCACCTCTTAAAAATCCTCTGGTGTTGCAGGTGTCTATGGGCGAAGGTGACTACTTTCCATCAGGTGGCCCGTATGCTCGTCTGCCAGCTTAAGCATAAAAAAAAACTAATACAAATCCACAGTAGTCTACATAATTAGATAACTGCCTACATAATTACTAGATACTTGAACAAACTGAACACAACACGTTCCAAAACGGCAAAACCCACACCATAATATTCACCCTTTATTTAATAAATAGCGACGTAACGCACACACCAGGAGGGTT
The DNA here is from genome assembly GCA_932294275.1 of Chloroclysta siterata. NCBI lineage: Eukaryota > Metazoa > Arthropoda > Insecta > Lepidoptera > Geometridae > Chloroclysta > Chloroclysta siterata. The sequence continues at coordinate 18,051,818 of OW028596.1, read as the reverse complement.
GAAAAAACGTCTACCTGGAAAACCAATTAGCCCCAAGCAGGAGCCAGGGGTTCGCGTTATCAGAATTCAGTAGGGTATAACCACTTCAAATGAAACGAGGACGTACTATAAATCCACACAAAGATGATATTCCCTCTTGGATTTACCATCTTCCTCCTACCCAAGATTGTTGGTTTGTTGGTCGATAATGCAATTTGTATTACTTGGACCTCGGACTACCCTTTTTGATATACTCAAAGAATCCAGTTAGTACTTAGTACTGATATTCCGCGTTTACATTTGGAAATTCGCGTGGATGGAAATGTGGCCGGCCATATGTCCGCGGCAGCGTCGCCGGCAATTGTTCACATTTAGCTCGGACACTAATACTGCGTTTAAATTTAGACATTCGCGCTGCCATTCGCGTGGACGCAAAAGTTGCCGTCCATATGTCTGCGGTAGCGTCGCCGGCAATGTGTGTTCACGCAACACGGGCAACACGAGTGGACATGGAAGTGGCCTGTTTACATTCTCGCATTGCCCATGTCCCTGCATATTTCCACGGACACGAGCTTAGTGTAAACGCGGTTATATAGGATCTGAGGAGATATGTACCGTGCCTGGGATCAAAAAATTATGAAGTTGTGTGCGAATTTTATGTGGGCTCACAGAACCAAAACGTATTCTTAATATATGTAAGGTATTAATGCAAAGAAATAAATAAATACTTCACGATCAATTTATCTGCATAAGTAAAGATTCCGCGAAAATACTTGTTTACTTGGAAACCTTCATAACAATTATTTTTCCTCAATTCGGCTTATTTTTCTTCGGCACTTCACAACAAGATATTACGTTCAAAGCAAAACATTAACAAAGGGAAGGAAGGGCACTTTATTCGATATTATACTTCATTTCGCTGATTTATTTGTCGTGATGTTTATTTATTAAAATGTAGCTGTGGCTCGTGGCTTTTGGGAAACCATCTAGGTTACTGATAAGTAAAAGTTTTTCATATATCTAAATAACTGGCACATGAGGCTTAACATATGTATGCCTCAAGCTGTTGGACGCGGGGCAGCGCATCTAAGAGCACGTTTATATCGTTGTCGATTTAATTTATTTAAATTTGAGGTATAATAACTTCCTTCAAACACAAATTGCACGAGTAGATCTCAATAGACTTTATAGGGTATTTCGTAACTATGATCGAAAGGTGCCAGGGCTTTTGCACATAAATAGAAAAAAATAGTTAACCCAAGAGCCTGTTTATAGATGTGTACGGTGTCGCAGAATTACCACCAAAGGGGTATTTTTTTTGTTTTATTCGACATGTATTCCAAGTAGCAACAAAGTAAGGCAAAGCAAGATATTTAGGTAGCAACCAATTTTAAATAACGACAATATTAAAGCCTACTGCGTCGTCCTCATATTGATTTTACGAAACTATTTATTAGCGCGTCACTCGAAGGTGATACAATTTAAAAATAGTACAGAATAGTTTGATATTTAAATACAAAACAAACCGATAACTTTGAACTCATTAAAAAGCCGCAAGTGGCTGATATAATACAATCGGCTAACCTAGTTGGTAGATAAGATAGAGATCTAGCATGCATGACGTTACAGAAAGTAGGCGAGACGACAACTGATCAGCGACTTGTGATTGAGGCTACCTTTCTTAGCGGTATTTGATATTTTCTGTTTCTCTATATGACTTCGATATTATGCAGTTTACTATGAATCAATCGGTGAAGGAAAACATCGTGAGCAAACCATTTACACTCGCTGAAAACTCGGTCATAAATTATCGGAACGAGACAGCAATATTGCTCTCTCTCTCGCACTTAGGAGAACGGCACGATCCCTTTGTTTAAGCGCAGAGATGTGCATTATTGGAGTCGATAAGAACTATCGATACATGAGCTCTCCGACCGCGCAACCACCGGGCGCTCTCGCTGAGTCATTCTTTTTATCGATAACGTGCATGCACCCGCGCCGAGTACTCACAACACTAGTGTTGTAGTTTAACAGCGGCAAAGGACTTGCAACTAACGAATATGCAAGTTCCTAGTACCTTTACAGCTTAGACTTGTTCAGTTTTTTTTCTTCCTTCCTGAGGTACGGGAACCTAAAAAGACATAATTGTTCAAAAAAAGATTGTGTCAAAAATTTCCTCCGTATCCGCCTAGATTTGTAATGTATACTTTGTGTACAATAAAGTGTAATCTATCTAATCTTTATCTAGAACCTATTATAATTATATACCTATACGTGAAAAGGTTTAATTATGGTAGGTACTGTAGGTACTTTGTATTCCGATACGTAAAGCCGTTCCAGGATGTATTGTAGCACGGATATTCTATAAATTCTCCGTAAACGGACCCCGAAACTGTCAGCAATTTCATGCTTGTGGTAGAGGGCTTAGACAAATAGGAAATGAACGCGCCCGGAGCAGGTATAGGCAGAACTAAAGGATTCAACTAAGTTTCAGGGTTTTGTTACTTTAAATAAGAATAGAATATAAATTTATTTGACAACAAATAAGACATTGTATTAAAACATGGTTTTACGATACCTAGGTACCTATATGTATAAAACATACAATTCGAGAGAGAGAGCCTGTAGTATGTTAAAGAAAACTTGCGTTACAGGTCACCATTATATGAGGTAAAGTAAAAAATACTTATATTGGTAATCTATTTATTTAAGCCTGTATCGTCTCTCTGCAGGACTCTTAACATGTGTCAAGTGCTCGAAAGGAGCCTCTTGAGGCGCACTTAAAATCCTTTCACCACACCGTTTCGAATGAAACTAGTGACACGACGAGAGAGAGAGAGGGCAAAGGTCTCCCTCCCTTCATTTAAATGGCAAACGAGATCGTCCCGCCATCTTCTCTGTGTCTACCTTCTTGTCCAATCGATTGTTATTTTGGGCCAAAGATCGCCTGGCATACGAACCAAATGCCCTGTTCAATCCCACTTCAGGTTTAACGCATTAAAATGTTATGAATGATAAAGATATACTCCATCAGAGGTAAATATTTTAGGTTTAGGCTAGATAGAGTTCTGTAAAGGTCCACCAACATTTATTTATAGTTCAGAATAATCAATCAACTTCTGAGCTGATTCCGTAGTCGCGCGCGTCGTCCTTTTTTGTAGCGCAAAATAATTGTACAATATATTTTATTGATACACAATTCGTCTTATTTATAAATCCGTTACCTCCGGAACCAGATAGACTTGATATAATATAATATAAATATAATTCAAAGAAAGAAGCGATATCTAGTCGTATCTAGTAGTAAGACTAATGTGAGCACCTAGACAAACCGGCAAATATTTATTGGTGCAATCTCAATATACATGTAATTATAGTGTTAATAATAAATAAATATGTATATAATAAAATATATATATATTCTATACTAGCGGCCTGTCCCAGCTTCGCATGGGTGGTCATAAATTTTTTGAACATTTTAGGATAAACTTAGACCGTGGGTTCGAGCCTCGCGTCTACTTCTACACTTCTACACTAATATTATAAAGAAGAAACATTTGTATTTTTGTATTTTTGTATGTAACGAATAGGCTCAAAAACTACTGGTCCGATTTCAAAAATTCTTTCACCATTAGAATGCTACATTATCCCTGAGTAACATAGGCTATATTATATTTTCAAAAAAATCAGGGATCCTTACTAAAACTTCAATAATGTAACCCAAGGTGGGAAACAAAAACCTTACATCGCGTGCGCTGCGAAAACTATTGAAGATAGAACAAAATAATGTACTACGATTTTGTAGAACACGTCATCATCTACAAAAAATGTCGCGACAGCATATGTCTAACTATTATAGTTATGTCACAATAAGTGTTCTTTTATTATAAAAAAATAATTGAAATGCCTCCGCTAGAAAAGGGTCTTTATTTGTACCTTGGTATTAATCCTTATCCAAAAAAATCATTTCATAATTAAGACGGTTTCAATACCTATAGATTACTTCTTAAATTTTTCAAATCGGACATTCCATTCAAAAGATATGACGAAATTAAAAATGTTAACGGGTCCACGGGTCTCGCGCGGGGTGCGATTTCACTCACTCAAGGAGAAGCGCGTGCAAATGTATGAAATAAGTAGACGCGAGGCTCGAACCCACGGTTTAAGTTTATCCTAAAATGTTCAAAAAATTTATGACCACCCATGCGAAGCTGGGACAAGCCGCTAGTATTTCATACATTTGCACGCGCTTCTCCTTGAGTGAGTGAAATCGCACCCCGCGCATGACCCGTGGACCCGTAAACGTTTTTAATTTCGTCATATCTTTTGAATGGAATGTCCGATTTGAAAAATTTAAGAAGTAATCTATAGGTATTGAAACCGTCTTAATTATGAAATGATTTTTTTGGATAAGAATTAATTTATTTGGATAAGGATTAATACCAAGGTACAAATAAAGACCCTTTTCTAGCGGAGGCATTTCAATTATTTTTTTATAATAAAAGAACACTTATTGTGACATAACTATAATAGTTAGACATATGCTGTCGCGACATTTTTTGTAGATGATAACGTGTTCTACAAAATCGTAGTACATTATTTTGTTCTATCTTCAATAGTTTTCGCAGCGCACGCGATGTAAGGTTTTTTGTTTTCCACCTTGGGTTACATTATTGAAGTTTTAGTAAGGATCCCTGATTTTTTTGAAAATATAATATAGCCTATGTTACTCAGGGATAATGTAGCATACTAATGGTGAAAGAATTTTTGAAATCGGACCAGTAGTTTTTGAGCCTATTCGTTACATACAAAAATACAAAGTTTACCTCTTTATAATATTAGTGTAGATTAAACTTATCTTCAAGGCATCGCACAAAACGATAAATCTACATTATACATCCATGATACAGATAAATGGAAGTCTGTCTCCAGGGAAACAGATACCTAGAATATCTCAAGTCTACGCCATCTCGTGCCAGCAATACCGTCAAAGTCTCAAGTTTATGACCACGACTGAAATTATAATAAAGATCGCCTACGTAGTTTCCATTCATAAAATCTTCAGTAGTGAGTTTTGATCATAATGAGAGTAGTTTTATGATGTCTGTACAAAATAATAGTTTTCGATCGAAAGAGTTTATGGGGAACGGTATACGCTTCTATAATAAACTTCCAGAAAGTGCCACTGGGCTTCCTATTAGAAAATTTAAGTCATACATTAAGAATAATCTAATAAGTAAAGCTTATTATACTTTAGATAGCTATATTGATGATAAAAGTGCGTGGCCCGATGTCCCGGTCGCTCTGCCCATCGGCAGCTAACATGTCTGCAATGTCTGTACTGTACCTACTATTGTGTGTTTTATTTTTCTCTGATTTAATAGATTGTATTTAATTTTATGCATTAGGTATTATTAGTTTGAAGCGTAGCGTGTGCTGTCTTATAAATTTGATTATGTTTACCTTTTTCTGTATGCCTACGCCTCACTTAACTTCAATAATATATTATATTACATTGTAAAAGGATCATACAAAAGAACGGTAGGAACCAAGCCGTAAGTTTGTTGCCTGTTCTTCTAGGCTTTGGTCGCGTGGAACTGGCACCTAGAGTCACCTAGCTTTAAGACGTTTCAAAATGATCCTTGTGATTTTACTGAATAAATACCTTTTGTCTTTGATTACCCCGAGTGCCAAAGGCGACCGGGCTATGTGTTTGGCGTGTATCTATGTATCTCTATTATGTTTATGATATTATGTAATAATCGCAGGCAGTCGGAGGCGTCAGTAAACTGCTAGGGCATACACGAGCCTCCGATTGCCTGTGATTATAAAATTTTAAGACTGAACAACAGGATTTTACTATCAATAAGTGATTTAAAACACTTAGTTCTGGCACTCGGGTTTTTTATTTTTTAATAAAGATTTTATTTTACTTTGTAAATGCCTTGCAGAGCTGGCTGGCCACAAGAAACTATTACGCAGGTGTTTTGTTTTTATATGTAAAACTTATCCACATTTTAAAATTCTATCACGACGAGCGTTCTAGCAAAACTTTGATTTACTTTCCCGACCATCAGACGCAGCACATGCGAGTTGCGAGATTGTGCCTCGTCCCACAAACATTGTGGTGTGATGCAAGCGAAACTGATCGAGCACAGAGCAATGAGGAACAGAGGCTGCCTTTCTTGTCTGTTCATCTAGGCTTTGGTCGCGAGGAACTGGGGCGGTAGATTCAACTAGTTTAAGACGTTTCAAAGTGATCCTTGTATTTGTACTGAATAAAGACCGTTTTGATTTAGATTTTAGACCAGTCTTTTTTTTATACAACTAGCTGGTGGAACAATCAGATGGCCCACCTGGTTCCTGTTCCTCCACTGTCGACCTTTGTGTTCCGTACCACAACAGGAAAACACGGAATCCATAATAGGATGACGTAGTTCGTCTCCTTGCCATGTCCTTCAGCCTTTTTCTAAAATTGTAAACTGTGTTTCAAGTATGAATTTAATAACTTTTACTACTACTTTTCCTTTTTTTTTTTACATTTTTAATTTTAATAATATTTAATTAAATTCTTTGTATTCATTGTTTTATAATGTATTCTAATCTGTTTAATTAATGTAATTGGTTATTTACCGTGTTAATTAAAGTTAATAAATAAATACATAAAAACGATGAAAAATATCAAATTAAAAATAAATGGAAATGGCACAAAGTTAGAATCTTATTCACTACTATTATTTATTCTGTGACATAGGGTATCCTTCTAACTTTATTTGGCCAAATAGATCGTATTTGGGGCGGCTATCAGGTATCAACGCTGCATAGAAGTTTCAATGTACTTTTACACACACTCAAACTTTATAAACGGCGAAAGAGGTCATCGAATGTGACCTCTTATAGAAAGAATAATTTATCGTACTTTTTTAAGCACGTAAGCTTAGTCCCGCTTTAGATATCTAGCACAACGCGTGCATACTTGACAGGAGGCTTATGCGCTAATGTTCACGCTCTAGTTGTAGCTAGCATATTTACCCTGAGGATCGACCTATATTACCGCCTATATACGGTGTACTGGAGGGATAATGGTTTTGCATCTGATTTTATGAGGATCGCCATGATACGTAATTATAAGCTTAGTGCTAATGGTAGGTATAACCAGGTATGGGTGTTGCTGAGCCATGCGTCTACTTATCCTATGGTGGTATTAGGTCGTGAAATTCTTGAGCACACCTCAACATGTAATTTATAGAAGATCGGAGTAGTAGAGCTCTTTGTGAAGGGCTCGTCCGGGGAAGTACTTCCACCACGCTTTTATCTGCCGTCAAGCGGAGTTGCTTTGTTTCAGTTTGAAGAGTGTAGTTGCCGGTGTAATTACAGGCACAGGCTTAACATCTGTATGCCTCAAGCTGATGGACGCAGGGCAGTGCATAGTGGGACACGTTCCTATCGTACATGACTTACGAGGTATTGCTTTGTTATAGATGATGGTTACCACCTAACATCAGGTTAGCTAATTGTATAAAAAAAGAAAGAATTATTTGCGACGATGTTACAAGACACTGAATCTAAGTCTCCAACATGTTTTGCTCACCAATAAGACTTCGGCGTGTTAAAAGCTCTTTGTCTTATCACGTCTAAGAAAGCAAGCTGAATTTTGGCATAGTCATCCTGGATTCCATACCATACCGACTATTGTTCTGTACAGATTAAGGCGAAGACAAGAGCTCTCGCTCGCACGTTTCGACACCTTGAAAGATATAAAATCACTAAACTCATTTTCGAAAAATCGCAATCACTCATTTTGTGTGCAATCACATTACACACAGTTTAGTAAAAGTTTGCTTTTGTACGAAATCTAGTACCTATTTTATATATTTCAACATGTCGAAACGTGCGAGCGAGAGACACATTAACTGTTGTATTCGCCTTAAGACCTGGCGTGTTGTGTAAGTATTCCCTAATCCTGTTCAAGATGCCTAGTTTCTCCTAAACTCGAAGAAAGGAGCCGTCGAAAAGTTTTAGCCGAAAGTTGGGTAAAGCAAGGACTTCCAGCTGATGGTTTTGTGGGAGCAACTCTACAGGGCTGACACACAAAAAATCCATAATATATCAGATGCTAGGAGCACCATGGTACAGCCAACAGCGATAAACGTTTTATACATATATGGTTATTTTTTTTAATAACCTGCCGAAACTCCTACATATTGCACGGGTAGTAATTGAGACCAAATGTTTAGATTAGTACCTACTCCATCGCCTTAGGGTTAAAAAAAACCTGTTATGATGTTATGTTACTGTCTTATAAATAAATAAAAAATACCTATTGGTCTATGTTACAACTATGTTCTTGAAATAAGTCATTGGACACATTTTACAACTGGCAACGTATCGCAACAGTGTGGGTCATTGCTAACAACCGCTCAACTAATAGTAAATGTAATGCGGGATTGGAGTGTATGACGTAATGCCCACGGATGTAACGCATTGGTACTAACTATCACAGAGCGGTGGCAAGGTTAGATTTTAAAAATTGTAACTACCTAGTTACATGGTTATGATGAGATGAGAGATAAACATGTTAACAACCTTCGGAGAATAATATTACATGTTCCAGAATGAAATAATAAACATGTTCATGTTACAAAAGCTCAATATTTTGGTTGACGGTTGTCAGCCTCTTAAATTGAGCTTATTGCAGACGATCCATAAATAATAGTAGAGTATAGAAGATAATTTTGCGCATTTAATGGGTAACAAAGTTTATACGAAGATTAAATTTATAAAGATATTCGCAAAATTGGATTCTCTCGAAAGTCGAGAGATATCTGAAGACGCAACAGTGAATATTTTTAAGTTTTACAATTCTTATTCAACATTTTTGTTTTGCAGGACATAAGACGTGCGATGTTACGTGACAAAATGCTAATAGCATTGTCGTGTTTGACGGAATTCAATTGTGTTTTTAGCAGACGAACTGACTTGTAAGTATTATGTTCTTCTCGAGGGACAGAGAATTCTTATTCCAAACCTGTTTTGGTTGTTTGCTTTTGGTGCGGAATCGATAGTCTCAAAAGCTTTTGTGGAAATATTTTGAAATAAAATATTGGAGATAACGCTGACCCATCTATTCGTTTGCATGCAACGTTTCTGCCGCCGAGCAGCGTCGCTCTGTTCAGTGACGTAGCTATCGTAGGGCCAGGTAGTGCAGCGCACCAGGGCCCCGGAGCTCAGGGGGACCTCTAACCTAAGCTTTGAAAAGAGAGGGTCAGCCAGCTCCCGAAGCTAGAAAACCTTGAGCCTGCTCACAAAATTCTTTCTCTATGCCCGATTGTCCACCTAGCTACGCCATTGGCTCTGTTCCGTTTTGAAGGTTGTGGTTGCTGGTGAAATTACTGGCACATGAAGCTTAACATCTTTATGTCTCAAGTAAGGACGTAGGGCAGTGCAAAGTAAGGCACATTCCTATCGTGCGTGACTTGTGACATATCGACATCATGTTACATTTTACCATCAATGTAACCTGTTGCGGTGTTGAGATCTGGATATCTACCGTGTCTGGGGAATTGGTCTTCTATCAAGTCCAGATCTGTTGCGGTATGCGGGGTCGCGGAAAACGTCACAAAACAGCTGATCCTATCGTCTGGAACAGCAATAACCAACTCGCACAGCCAGTTACGTAGCCATAGCTAGTCCAATCCAGACTGGCAGTTAGCCAAACTCTCGCTTCAACATTTTACAACTTCCCCCCTATCAATCCTCGTTTCATTGTAATTAAAAAATGTCGTTCTCGAATTCAGTTTGCATGGAATACCTACTTCATTGCGATGTTTGTAACGAATAATCTACATCTACACTAATATTATAAAGAGAAAAGATTTGTATTTTTGTTGTTTTGTATGTAACGAATAGGCTCAAAAACTACTGGTCCGATTTCAAAAATTCTTTCACCATTAGAATGCTACATTATCCCTGAGTAACATAGGCTATATTATATTTTCATAAAATCAGGGATCCTTACTAAAACTCTAATAATGTAACCCAAAGTGGAAAAAGAAAACCTTACATCGCGTGCGCTGCGAAAACTATTGATGATAGAACAAAATAATGTACTACGATTTTGTAGAACACGTCATCATCTACAAAAAATGTCGCGACAGCATATGTCTAACTATTATAGTTATGTCACAATAAGTGTTCTTTTATTATAAAAATTTAATTGAAATGCCGCCGCTAGAAAAGGGTCTTTATTTTTACCTTGGTATTAATCCTTATCCAAATAAATCTATTCATATTCAAGACTGGTTCAATACCTATACATTACTTCTTGAATTTTTCAAATCGGACATTCCATTCAAAAGATTTAAAAAATATAAGGTCACGGGGCGCGTTCTCACCCAGCGCGGGCCCGGGCAAGGCGCGAGTTAGAAGTAGGGTTGCCAGATGGCCGGGATTTCCGGGAAAGTCCCGGAATTTCACGTGTGGTCCCGTGTCCAGTAATTACACTTTACTGTCCCGAAATTCATGATCACTAGTTTTTTTCTACAAAGTAACGACACCAAGGGGCGGCACGCATACTCGTACCTCAGACGAGCCGAGACGATATTTATTTAAAGAGTAGCCTAATTTTTATTTGGAACTAAAAATTCTAATATGTGATTTTGTATGGTATGAATAAAAATTACCTATAGATTTAATAAAAAATAAATTTATTTTCAAAGTAATTTGTTTTTTCTTTTAAAATAAGTGCTTAACTAGCATTTTTGTAATATTTTTTGTATTGCCGGTCCAACAGCAAACATTTGTAGTTGGATTTGGACTCTAAAAACTCCAACTCCGTTTGTAACCCCAGAAATGTCCAGGAAATAATAAACCAGTATCTGGCAACCCTAGTTAGAAGTGACTCGAACCCACCACGGTCTAAGTTTATCCTAAAACGTTGAAAAAATTTATGTCCACCCATGCGAAGCTGGGACAGGCCGCTAGTTAATAATATAGGTACATTCCCTTATAAAACTCTTTTAAATGAAACCAAATCAAAAAGCGTTGGCGAAGTACAAAGAACAATATTTGTTAGGACATCGAATCGGCCGTCATTCAGCTTTGTACTAAAATAGCGTTTGATATATTAACTTTATCTGTCTAGATGAAGTTAATAAATGAATTGAAGTTATAGTTAGATGAAGAAAATATATGGTTGCAGGGGCTACAGAGCCACGTAAATAAACTGAAACAGCTTCACGACTTTGATCCCCAGGTACGGTAGATATCCCCTCAGATCTCTTAGTATCAAGTACGAACTCCAGATTCTTTGAGGACGTCTAAGGAGTTAGTCAAGAGGTACGTGCCATTACATTGGCACATACCCACATTTTAGCGCCCCGTAAACAGGGGCAAAGATAAACAGTAGCGTCTGGCATTTATTTGTAAATCACCAAGGAGATGCATCGATTTATGCCAATAATATTCACCAGAATGTCATCTGATCTACATCTAGGAAGAAAACAAAACGAAATCACAATAACCGCACAGCGCATCATATCTCTGATTTCTCAGAAATCGAGGCGCATAGCAAAATTTTATCTTTACCGAGTACAAAGTCTGCTTGAATTCAATTCAATACAGTTTCACAATATTTTCTTGTTTAACACGCAGATTGCGTTACAGTTACTAAGCATAATATTAAAAACTAGCGGAATGACCGCGACTTTGTTCGAGTTGAGTTATATTCATGCAAATGACCTCAGCGCCAGTGGATTTTTCCTGGTTCGAGTTTGTGAAACAATATTATTTGTATACTTATATAGGACACACGACACAGGAAAACCAATATCTAAATAGACTTTGTAATATATGCATAATTGTTAAAAAAAAATAGAAACAGCTTCACGACTTTGAACCCCAGGCACGTTTTTACGTTTTTATACAAACAGCTGATGTAAAAAGCAGATGGCCCACCTGATGTTAAGTGGTAACCATCACCTATAACAAAGCACTGCCTCGTAAGTCACGCACGATAGGAACGTGCCCTACGATGCCTGCCCTGCGTCCATCAACTTGAGGCATACATATGTTAAGCGTCATGTGCCTGTAATTACACCGGCAACCACACTCTTCAAACCGAAACCCAGCAACGCTACATGGCGGCAGAAAAAGGCGTGGTGGTAGTACTTCCCCGGACGAGCCCTTCACAAAGAGCGCTACTAGGTACTTTAGATGTGGGGTTGTCACATTAGGCCATATACGCACTTTTAATATGCATATTTGATGGTGTATTTATTGTACTAGTCAATAATACATTCCAAGATCCGTGCTTTGTACCTTATGTAGCATATTATATGCTTTTATAGGTTACTATACGAACAATATTTATTCCAATTTCATTTAAATTGTTCAGCAGTTGCTGCAATTTCTTTCAAATAGTTCAACGGTTGCGAGGTAATTGGCTACAACCATCGAAATTTTCGTTATTTTTATTTGCTAATCCTGCCTGCCTTAGTTCGTCTATCATAGTACAATTTAAACAATTTATTTCCACTTAAACCTTTGTTTTCACAGTCAAACCGACAATATCGCAGTGTTTTATATTCAGAAAGTAGGCATCCACTATAGATGGTACAAAGTTAGTCAGCTGGGGGACGTGGCCTAACGCAATCGCTGTGTGCGTAATCGGTGTCTGCGATGCGTAGCAGGCAACCTTCTTATCAAAGAGTAGGTAGGCACTTTCAATGTAGCTTCCATATGTAGGATGTTTTTTTTTGTTGCATCCATAAAATTTAACAATAGTTTACCCGTTACAATCAAACCTCTTCAAGAAAATATATTCCTAAATCATTTGAGAAAATGGTTAGTCTCAAATGCATTTTCTTTTCTATCTTAAATTAATGTTTTGAACGATTATGTAAGCTCATATTTGTATGATTATAAAATGTTCTCGTGTTATTGGGTGCAAATATAAAAAAAAAATACAGCGCTTTTGTTGTACATCCGGAACGGATAAACTGTTAAAACTAAACCTAACAAAAGCTATTAGATCCTTTTTGAACTACAGTTAATAATTTATGTTCCTATAATTTCTGATTTAAGGTGGTCCATTATGCGTAATTGAGGGAGATCTGGCTAAATTTAAAACAAAAGCTTTACTACTTCAGCAGGCTTCGAGGAATGACCTGGCGAGCTTTTAGAATTTGTTTTCGTCGAGTTGCTACGCCCTCGCATTCCAGGACTACGTGGGCAGATTTTTGTTTAGTTAGATAACCTGCGCAGAGTAGACTATCAGTGACTATGGACAGTTACCTGTCGGAGTCCCCAGACTCTTTCTTAATTAATTTATTGACTTACACAATTCCAATAACTCTTCAGAGTTCTAAACGTCATTTATTGATAAGCACATGGAATACAGAACCGGCAAAATTAAGAGTACAATATCAACTGATAACCTTTCAACCTGTCCATTCTCCACCACATTCTTTGGCTTCGAAACACGCCACAAGCCACGTGACAGAGTACACACTGCAAGATATTCTGTGGTGCCGAGTAAGCCAACTGCTATGTAATCTGTGGATTGCACTGCTAAATGTTCTGTGGAGTTTGAGTCATCGCCCGGCATTCATTCAGAGATAATGGGCACTATCAGCTGTCTTCGACGTGACTCTTTAAAATGATATCTACGAAGTTCGTTGTTGTTATTTTAGCGGTGGCGCATCTCATGCTTGGTCATTCTTAACCGATAAATAAAGTTAAACAATATTCTTCGTAGTCACGTGGGTTTGAAACTCAGCTGTTTATCTTTTTAGCTGTGATTTACATAACAGCACAGATTTAATAATATTATTGCATCTGTAAATCAGCTAGGGTTTGTGTACTCAGAAAGACATCACGAAATCTTTCTCGCCCACTTCAACCTTTTTGAAGTTGTGTGTGATTTCCAGTTGACTTGTGATTTTATATAACACTGAATGTAGAATGGAAAATCGCCAACAACAAAGTTCTAGCCGCTCTAGATAAGGCGATGACAAAGGCTAATGTACCTCTCGCTCGCACGTCTCGACATGTTTAAATATTATAAAATCACTAAAATCATTCAGTTCCGTGATTTTATATCTTTCAAAATGTTGACATGTGCGAGCGAGAGGTAGGTACATTAGCAGTAATTGTCTTCGCTTTAAATATATAAAGAAGCAACTAAAGAGAGAGACGGAATTCCAATTGCATGGAAATCCGTCTCGCTCTTATAGTTGCTTACTTTCATTCTTAGTGTGCGAAACTTCTGGTAACAAAAAACGCATTGCCTTGATGGAGCAGCTGTCAATTTATCTGCAGATGTCTCGCAAGCCGAGGTCAGTTTTGGCAATCGAATGAGGCTTCGAACATTCTTGGCCTTACCTTATGAATAAGAATAAATAATAGTACAACGTATTGTGTGTCGACTCAAGACCGTCGAAGAATAACGCAACCGTAATACTGCGTTTACATTTAGACATTCGCGCTGCCATTCGCGTGGACGGAAATGTTGCCGTCCATATGTCTGCGGCAGCGTCGCCGGCAATGTGTGTTGACGCAACACGGGCAACGCGAGTGAACATGGAAGTGGCCTGTTTACATTCTCGCATTGCCCAAGTCCCTGCCCATGTCTCTGTACATTTCCACAGACATGAGCCGAGTGTAAACGGGGTATCGATTATAATATTTCCGTCTATGTTTTCGACAACTCTAAAGTAGAAACAAAAAAACATTTTTTGTTTGACGGATACCGTTATGTGATGTTAAACCCAGCTCTTATTTATTTATTATATTATACAAAGCGACACCACACTGGTAACATGCTTGGAAAAGGTACAAGGAGCAATGCTGAACAAATTATATTTTACTAGCTGGTGCCCGCGACTTCGTCTGCGCAGGATTAGTATTTCGGAGAATATCTTTATAAATTGTAGCCTATGTGTTATTCTGGTGTATAAGCTATATTATTGTAAAGTTTCATTAAAATCCATTCAGAAGTTTTTACGTGAAAGAGTAATAAACATCCATCCACCCATACTTACAAACTTTCGCGTTTATAATATTAGTAGGATAAAAATACATAAGATAAAATTTTGCCATGTCTTAACAATGGGTAATGAATGCCTAATGATAATAACATACAGTGATAGAGCTAATTTAAAATAATCGTTCGTTTGTATGGGCACTGATTAGTAGCGTAGTATACTGGCATGCTTGGAAGTACAGCTTTTTAATTTTAATTACTTAGGTCTCAGCACAAAGTTAGAATGAAAGTGTATTGTGACAATGTCCTGATGACAAAAATCTAATTTTAGAAAACTGCCACCATTTCCATAACTACTGACACAGCCTGACACGTCACGCTAGCAAGATTATCAGTCAATATACCAGATATGATTTCTATGAGGAAATAAGTATGGAAACCTTTTTATAAATGTGAAAGTTGAGGTTACCTTGATGTTTAAATAACTCATTATCGCCGAACGACTTCATTAATTTAGTTAGAAGATTACGTCATAAATAAACAACGAATAACACCCGGGTGCTACAACTGCGAGTAATTCATCTGTTTTCGCCCGAGATATGACGTCATTTCATAGTCAAAGATTATTTTTTTTATACTAGCTACTTGCTGATGGAACCAGTAGATGTACCATAAGATTTTTTTCTTCGTGCTTTGTTTATTAGATAATACCTACGTAGAGGTTTTTACTGTAACTGTACCTGTCTACTAACTATACGAATATTAATTTAAAACCTCGGCATGTCTCCATGTTGCCATACCCTATGCAGGGTCCATGTAATACTTACTAACACCTAACAACAATGTATGTACCTACACTAAACCATGTGTAAGCAATAAATGTATTGAGTTTTGAGATGTTAAGTGGTAACCATCACCTATGATAAAGCATTGCCTTGTAAGACACTATATGAACGTTCCCTATGATACATCCATCGACTTGAGGAATGCAAATGTTAAGCCTCGCGTGCCTGTTATTTCACCGTCATCCACACCCTTCAAACCGAAACACAGAAACACTGCTTAGTGGCAGAAATTTGACATAATTTTGTTCAATAAAATCAAAAGGATTACTTTGATATCTCCCCTAATTATACAGCGCTTCAGAGCATAAAGCTCTCGTCAGCTCTCAAAGGTCGTCGATGTTAATAACGATAATTTCCTAATGAACCTAACAACAAGATAACAGGGTGTCTAGTTTCAGCAAGTGGATCCGCGTTCTCTTCGATCACTCACGTTGATATTTCCACTCATCAAAACACCCACGCGGCGCTAGTGATGGGTGAATGTATTATTTTTTTTTTAACCTATACTATCCCACTGCTGGGCAAAGGTCTCCCTCATTTTTCTCCACTCTCCTCGATCCTCTGCTAACTCTTCCCACTTGTTGTGGAAGGAATCTAGGTCGTCACGCCAGCGTATGTATTATAGAATGACATTTTGAAAACTCACTGCGGATTCCGCGGTCACTCAGGTGAATGTTGTTTACGGAATAGCACTACAGGACTTGTCACGTCCACAGCTCGATAAAGCAATCATTTAAATTGAAACCGCATACATACACCTGCGATTGACGCGGCGATAGTGAATACATCTTTACATCTTATGAATATGCAAAGCCTTTGACGTGTGCATTAGCCTATTTTATGAGGGTCGTCGTTTTATACTCTTATTGAAATACATTTGAATTGAAAATGTTCTCATACAAGCAACTTTCTCATACCTAGTTAGTTACATTTGCTTACAAAGGCTGCACTATGCACTTTTGTTTATTTAAAATACATAAAAAAAGTAACAATATCACGAATTTGATCCCCAGGCACAGTGGAATCCTTACAGATATCTTAGTCGATTACCAATCATAATAACTTCATTGCGAATATAGGTAAGTAGGTACATGGTAATACAGATGTCAGGATTTGTAATGAACGATCGTCCATATTCAACTTAATAATAGGATGCAATAATTTAGGAATGCAATTTAAAATTAATAATGTCATGGATTAAACCAACCAACTCAAGATTCTTTAAGGTTGTCTAAGAGGGGTAGTCAGAAGAACGTCCCAAATATTACATTTGACACATACCTATATTTTGCAGTAGTTGGTATTCCATAAGAGACAAGTTGCAAGCCCATCGCCCATGCTAGAACACTAACTGGTTCACCTTTATTGGTAATGAACTGACTCCTGACATCTTCTGGTCTTTGTCATATACCCCATTTATACTCAGCCCATGTCCGTGGAAATGTGCAGAGACATGGGAAGGGACGAGGACAATGCGAGAATGTAAATAGGCCACTTCCATGTCCACACGCGTTGCCCGTGTTGCGTCAACACACATTGCCGGCGACGCTGCCGCAGACATATGGACGGCAACATTTCCGTCCACGCGAATAGCAGCGCGAATGTCTAAATGTAAACGCAGTATAAGAGTAAGGACTTTATTTTTTATTACCTTAGGTTCGATACTCTTACCATGGTCGCACATACTCTTCTTCAATCTGAACTTGGACCGAAACGCTGGTACTATGAATTTTGGGAACTCAAAAGTGGCCCCTTTAGAAGGTAATTTGAATGTTTCGATTAATGGTAAATGTCTGTGGCTAATTTATACTAGGCAAGGTAGACATTCCCTCAGATCACTTAATACTGGTAGAAATACGTGTTCTTTACAAAACTATCGGGAAAACCGTAGTGAGTTTCTGAATAAAACGTATTGAACAACAAAGTTGGCAACCTTCCACAGGCTACCCTACCAGGAATAGGAATCATTACAAATTTCACGTGGAATATCCACGACTTCGTTCGCGTGGTATTGAACAAACTGAAACAGCTTCACGAGGCAGGGTAGATGCCACGACTTGTGGGGATCATCTTTGTTTACCGCTAGATGAATGAATTACCTATAATTGCCTAGTGCCTTGATTAATTGCCTGATGTACCTAGGTTGTTGTTTTTTTTAAAGTATGTAATATTTTCCAATAATTGATATTCAGTTGATACGAATGGCCTTATGCAGGGCGCTAAAGTAGGTACAGTAGGTATTTTAAATAGTGAACAATTATTTGACTGTGAATTCTGCTACAAAAACCTATCTAAGTGAATGCTCTGTCGTATCCAGAGGTAACAGCTCAACATCAGCTGGTCTGCGAATTCGGCTACAAATAAAATAAAAATGAATATTCACCACCTCAAAATTGTTGTTCCAAAGTTTACAAAACGCCCTCCAAACTCGGCTATTCAGGAATTTCAACTCGAAATTACAATTATAAAACGCATTTCTGATCCCCTGCTCGCATTCTCCCGTATCTATGGCTTTGATAAAGGTGGATTTCGGTATTAGCGACAGACGTAACTTTACAAATAGGTATTAGTAAGTTCTTCTTCTAAGATCTATTCCTTTCAAATACTAAAAGTGAATACCATTGGTATTTGTATTTGGTATTAGAAATTATATAGCTTCTATTTTAAAACAATAGGAGCAACCTCACCCTTTTTCGCAGGTATATTTTATTGCCAAGTGATTTACTTATGATAGTAAGTAAAAATTCCGGAATGAAGTGAATTTGTAAAGGCAGGATTGTATTATGATCATAATATTAAATTATTACAAAGCAAAATAAATTGTTTCTGTGACTGTACCAAAAGTTATGTTTTGGTATTCGTTGGGAGTAGATTTTGTACTTCATTTAAATAATTTGAGATTTGGTATTCGTCAGGAACATAAAATTTATTACGACAAAAACAAATACCATTGGCATTAGTTTTTGATATTAGAAAGGAATAGATCTCTTTTTCGTGTCATGTCACTATTTAGTGATACGACAAGAAGAAGACCAAAAACTTTCGAAACAGTGGAGAGAAAGGATTTTAAGTGGGCCTCAAAGAGCGTCCTTTCGATCACTTAACACATGTTTTAGAACTTTTTAGTTCGACATGCCGTTTTCCATACGATATTTCCTTCACTCAAACGGTGAAGTACTGGCACTGTGCACATAAATTTTAAACCGAAATACTCATTACTCAGACTCCACGACACAAGTTACAAATACGAAAGTTTTGTAAGACTTGTAGGTACGTAAAAATATCACATATAGCTAAATCAATACCCGAAATCGCGACCTTCATGATGTCACCGACCTTATCACGCTATCGACTACTGGCCTCTTCTGCGCAACGTCCAAATGACTAGCGAATACAGTTTACATTGCCGTGAATATTTCGCTTTAATTTGAACACTTCAATCAATAAAATAAAACAACGGTAAAAGAAATACAGGCTCTGAAATAGGTGACTGTCGTACCCTACCAGACTCATGTTGAAATAATTATGTAGGTAGATCGGACTAACTTACCGAGTGAAGTCCAATCCTAAAATATTGTAAATAATTTACTTCCTCTAAATACTTTAGTAGTACGAAAGTGCATACTGTAAAAGTATTCGGAGTAACTAAATTATTTACAATAGTTTGGGCGATCTTTTTTCATTCAACATGAACGCAAAATATGTTATAATATGGTTTAGAACGTTATTCCAAAAAAGATTGACCTGCTTGACAGTAATGTAAACAAATTATGCAATGCCCGTGCTAAGAGCATAGGCATGCGGTCAATATTTTTTTAATCGGTGATGAAAAACATCCTGAGGAAACCAGTTAGCATTCTAACAGCAGCGATAGGCTTCCAACTTGTCTCGCATGGAATAGCAACGCAAAATTTGGATATGTGCTAAATATAATATTACACGCATCTTTGATTACCTCTGTACTAAAATATATGGGTGGGTACTAAAAGATCTGATATAAAGAAGGGATATCTACCGTGCCGGGTGATCAAAGTCGTGTATAAATCGTATCGCCGATCGACCGTGACGCCGGAGTACAATGGCATCAAATACGGCGTAGCAATGATCCAAATGGTACTCCATGAGTACTCAATTTAGCTGGTTGTCGCGTGTATCAGAACGTCACCTTAAACAATCCACTCTGCCAATCCCTGATTTAATTAAAGCTTTACCTGTCGAGTGAAAACCCTCGTTTTTCCGTTTCAACGCGCAGTAATATGGAATTTCATAAAAAACACGATACGCCCGTTCACGGGTTTCCTTCATTTGTTACCTTGCTTTATAAACTAACAAAGAACGGCGTTTTTAGGGAAGTTCAAAGTCAAAAGGTTTCTATTCAATTGAATCACAAGGATCACTTTGGAATGTCTTAAAGATAGGTGAATCTAGGTGCCAGTTCCACGCGACCAAGCCTAAGCCTAGAAGTTCATTTGTGAAACCTTATACTAATGATATTAAATGAAGGTAGCAAGCAGTGAAAGCTAATAAAACATGGAAGCATTCTTACCGCTAAAATATGACTTAAAAATAACTTAGCCGCGGCTCAGTTCGCCAGTACTGACGCACAGTTTGGCAGGCGCACTGACGTAGTAATGTCGTAGGGGACCTCAACATTGGATGGCAATTTAAACCCAAAACATACAAGCAATAACAACCACTTTCAACTGTGCTATTAGCCCAATTAAGTTTAAGTTTTTGTACCACAATCCACGTTTGTTTTCCTTGAAGGAATACTTTACGTATTATTTCAGTTCACTGGTTTCAAGACATTACCGAATGTGCTCACGAAACTAGGTTGTGATCCACGTCTCACATATTTTAGATACAAAGAACCTACTTTATGATATCTACACTACTCTGCTGGCGCAATAGTTCTTGGGTTAATAAGTTTGTTCTACGTGTAGGAAGCTAAGAAAACCAAAGAAAAATGACGCTTACTACAAGGACATAAAAGCGAGTACTGTTTATCCTGATGCGTATCCCGTGTGTACTATCGTAGTTCTAAGAATTCTGCTACCCATAACCCCTGGGGGACCGCGATGTAGGTATTTGTATATATTAGATTTTCTTATTTCTGGTACAGTTGCCTGCATAAAGATGGTTATACCCCGTTTACACTCAGCTCATGTCCGTGGAAATGTGCAGAGACATCGGCAGGGACTTGGGCAATGCGAGAATGTAAACAGGGCACTTCCATGTCCACTCGCGTTGCCCGTGTTGCGTGAACACACATTGCCGGCGACGGTGCCGGACATATGAACGGCAACATTTCCGTTCACGCGAATGTCTAAATGTAAACGCAGTATTACACCTCTCGAAACCTTGCCGAATTCTTTTTGTATTTACGTCTGGTAGAGTAGAACAAACAAATTGACAAAATTTTGACAGCTTTTCTAAAATTATGTCAGATCTAGCTAACAGGTGTTTTACAGACAGCATGAGTGTATAACAGCTGTTTGCTATTTGCAATCAATAGTTTTATTACTGCCACGGGAATCAAACTAGATACAATTCCAATCATTGTCAGAATAGCAACCGCAGAACGCGGAATATCTCTTTGTAGACGAAGGTTTACCTTACCCTTACAGAATAAACAATAGTGTACGTGCCCTATCTCGATACCAACCATAAGAATGTGTATTTTGACTAAGCATCAACGAAAATTCAATTTATATGCAATACACGCCGTCTACGTTCATTCATAGGATAGAAATGCCATACACATTGTTCGTTTCCGTCGTCTGTCTGCCCACAGATTAGAGCCAAGTCACTACGCTAGCCTGGATACTGTTTTCGTCCATTGATTAAAATCTATTGGTTATAAGTAAACTGATGATATACGTGAGGGTATAGACGATGGACGAGTTACTGTACTAACGTTATTCGATTTCAGCAATGCTTATAACAATGTTGACTTAACTCTTAACGTATCTCCAACGTCCAATCTTATTCATATTTGTCGCTAAACGCTTCATTAGCTAAACTGACCGATAAGTCGGTTGCTATCATTTTTTGTTAACAAGAACTTGACTGACAAGTATAATGAATAAAAAATAAAGGTTGACATTTCACACATCAGTATTTGGCCCAAAACTAAGCAAAGCTAGTTCTATGGGAACCTGATATAGGTAATACTCATACCGTTTTTTGTAAATACATAGCTACTTATTTTTTTACGTTATTTTTATACGAATAGCTGATGGAACGAGCAGATGGCCCACCTGATGTAAATTGGTAACCATTACCCATAACAAAGCATTGCCTCGCAAGCCACGTACGATAGGAACGTGCCCCACGATGCACTGCCCTGCGTCCAAGAACTTGAGGCATACAGATGTTAAGCCTCATGTATCTGTAATTACACCTGCAACCTTTAATTAATTAATGGGTTTATTTTATTGCACAATTTGGTTTAGATTGAATGATTTTGTTAATGTTTTTCCGTAAAGGCACTTATTGTTTTAAACAAAGTTACAAATAGTTATGTAAGTAGTTATTTTATTAAATGTATCCCGTATCGCAGACGTTGCTGCGCCACATACTTTCGGCGTCACTGAAAACCAGCGCCATACAAGCCACTAGGCTCATATGGCAAATGCTGAGTGGAAGCCTTTTTTACGACACTATATTTATAATGTTTTTTAATATGTCTTCTTGTGTATCTTTTTTGTTTTTAATTTTATCATTGTATTTTGTGTTTAAAATAAATATTTTCTATTCTATTCTATTCAACCACACTCTTCAAACCGAAACACAGCAACGCTGTTTGGCGGCAGAAAAAGGCGTGGTGGTAGTACTTCCCCGGACGAGCCCTTCAAAAAGAGCTCTCTTAAAATAACACCCAGAGAACAAACATCTATGTTCATTACACAAATGTTTGTTCTCGATGTGGCTCAAAGCTCGAGCTGTTAAGACTGTGATTATACTTTATAGTGCCGCTTTAAAATGGCAGGGAATATGGATAAAAGCCTATAAGTTTATGAGTTGGTAGTTTTATCCTGTTGCAGTTGTTCTCTGATAAACCCTCAGTTAATGAATCATACTAATGAATATAATTTTCCTGTGTATGCCATTGTTATAACAACCGGAAATATTTTATCAACCTTAGCACATTATTCTCACATAACCAATTTGACAGTTTATCCTCAGAGCACCGGTGGTCTAGTGGGAGTGACCCCGCGTTCTGATCGTTAGGTCGTGGGTTCGAAACAGAGGCGTAGCTATCGTAGGGCCAGGTGGTGCAGTGCACCAGGGCCCCGGAGCTCAGGGGGCCCTCTAACCTAAGCTTTGAAAAGAGAGGGTCAGCCAGCTCCCGAAGCTAGAAAACCTTGAACCTGCTCACAAAATTCTTTCACTATGCCCGATTCTTTCTCTATGCACCGGGGCTATTCTCTTATCTGTGCCCTTGGTATAACTGCTTGACAAGTTTTTTTGGGAATGGCGATAATAATCGAATAACGGCTGATTTCTTAAAGCTCGATCAAAACTAATCGGATGTCAAGTCACTCGCCATTTCAGCTATTACATCGAATTAGATAGATATAGCAAGTGACTTGACATCCAATTAGTTTTGATTGGGCTTTCAGAAACCGGCCGTAAGCCTCTAAATTGTGGCAAGATAGATTTTATATTGTATTTTGAATCAATAAAAATAATACGTTTACAAGTAATGAAATAAAACCCCCTGAAGGTTTAAATACAAGTATTGGAACTGCCACTATTATGCCACTGTGTACGTTCACACTTTCTGTAAAATATATTATTCTCGGAAAGTGAACTCTGAGAAATAAATATCTTTAACATGAGACTTGAGACGCAGCGAGCGAGAAGTTGTTTAACGGTTGTCCCCCTCTTAACTTTACATCTCAGAGTGATATCTTTGGACGTGCTCTTGGAGAATACAATTTGTTATAGAACAGAAAGAGCAGCTCAAGATCAGGAGGTATATTTCCCGTCAGTTTTTCTTATAAAAAATGGAGAAAAAGTAGTATATTTACGAGCTTAAGATACCCAAGCCTGTATTTTATAGATCAAGGCCGACCTTCGAAGCCTTATTTAGGTTTTTATGGCGTCTCAGGCGGCTAGTACCTCATTCAAGATTATGTGTTCTTGATGTGCTGAAGACCTTACTAGAAATATCTTTGTAGTAAGTCAATAATATAGAAATGAAATGAAAATAGCCTCACACGAAAATAGACTCACAGCTTTGGAAGAAGAAAAAAAAAAAAATTTGTAAAGTTCCTAACTAGTTATTGTATAGTAACTAGAAATAGTATAGTAACTAGTTATTGTATAGTAACTAGAAATAGTATAGTAACTAATTATTGTATATTAACTAGAAATAGTATAGTAACTAGTTATTGTATAGTAACTAGAAATAGTATAGTAACTAGTTATTGTATAGTAACTAGAAATAGTATAGTAACTAGTAATTGTATAGTAACTAGAAATAGTATAGTAACTAGAAATAGTATAGTAACTAGTTATTGTATAGTAACTAGAAATATTATAGTAACTAGTTATTGTATAGTAACTAGTAATCGTATAGTAACTAGTAATCGTATAGTAATTAGTACCTAACTAACTAAAAAAAAATACCTTTGTGCGTCGCAAAACGGACTATGATTCAGCAATAAGTTGGTTGCAAACTTTAATCCTACTGAACGGAAGATTTCCTCTCAGATCGCTTTTTTATACAACTATCTAAACACCTGATGTTACGTGGTAACCATCACCTAAGAAAACCATAACTAAGAAAACATTGCCACGTAGGTAAGTCACGCAGATATAAACCTGTACGTATTCTCTTATCTGTGACCGGGGCCATTGTCCACCTTGCTACGCCTCTGGTTCGGAATCAGTAAAAAAAAATCTTCAAATAAATTATGTGCGCAATCGTCTAAATATCTATGGTCTAAGTCTGATTTAAATCAATTGAATTAAATGCTATTTGCCTCGAACGGTGAGGAAACCAGTTGGTATTCTTGCAGCGGCGATAGGCTGCCACAATCAGCTTGTATGAAATACTAACTACTGCAAAATGTTGGTATGTGCCAAATGTAATATTTGGACATACCTCTGACTATAGTCGCGTTAAACAATCGCTGCATCGGTCATAAATCATCTTAACACTAGTGTTGAGAGTACTCGGCGCCGGCGCATGCACGTTATCGATAAAAAGAATGACTCAGCGAGAGCGCCCGGTGGTTGCGCGGTCGGAGAGCTCATTATCTGTAGTCGGTATGAATGTATCGATAGTTCTTATCGACTCCAATAATGCACATCTCTGCGCTTAAACAAAAGGATCGTGCCGTTCTCCTAAGTGCGAGAGAGAAAGAGAGCAATATTTGTGTCTCGTTCTGATAATTTATGACCGAGTTTGCAGCAAGTGTTTAACGCGACTATAGCCAAGTTTCACTACGAAATGGAAACTTGAACTGTATGTGGCACGCAACTGAAATTGAAACGTAATAGCAGCAACATTGTGGCTTAAATTAGTTTAAATGGTATGCGAGTGGTATGAAATGAGTTACAAATTGTTTGAATATATTCAGCTACGTAGGATCCCTGATAAAGGAAAGTACCTACTCATAAAACTTTCCACAGGAAAAACACTCGGTATGATAAAATATTGATTGTAGCATTTTTCCCGGAATACCTTCTAATTCTGGTTCCCGGAACATTGTTAAGAGCACACCATCGCAAATTGGCCTATTTAAATTCTGCGCTACTTCAGCGTAATGGTCCTTTGAGGGGGAGTAAAACGTGACGTAAAATTAAGGGGAAAGGAAGTGGCGTACCTATTTAGGTTTTGGTTCATTGTGGATACGTTTTTCTTTAACCCTTGTTTAACATTTATCTATCCATTAAATTCGCCGGTGTGTACCTGCTGCTGGGTATTATGGCTCATCTTTAACGCCATTCTCTTCCGTCCTATGCCAGTCTTCGCCATTGCTAAGAAAAACTAACCGAAGTTTACACAGTAAATAATAATATAAGGTCGCTGAAAACGACAGTAGTAGGCAAACGTACCCTGTACGACATAAACTAATGTATATACAGGGTGTGGGTGGCGTAAAGAGTGGATAATCCTTTACCTACGGAAAGAGGCATCATAACTTCTCAGAAAATAAAAAATTGTACCCAGTAAAAATCGCGGTATTCGAGTTATTGGACATTTTCAAAAAAGTTGGGACATTTTGCCACATTTTTCAAAAAAAACTGTTTCCTTTGGCACACAAATGGCAGTTAGCATTGGATAACACAGTTATCCAAGCATGTTATAAAAAAGGCAGATTGAGAAATTTCCTTGATTTGTGATCTTGGCATCGAAAAGAATGGACAAGGGTAAAAAATATGTCCAATAACTGGAAAACCGTGAGATTTTTACTGGGTACAATTATTTAATTTCTTAACAGTTATGAATTATGATATCCCCTACCAGTAGGTAAAGGATTAAGGCGAAGACAAGAGCTAATGTGACTCTCGCTTGCACCTGTTTTCCTACTCAAAAATTTGCTTTAGTAGTTTTCGTACATAGGCATTCTTTTAAGTAGGAAAACTTGTATAGATCAAAATGAAATTTTTACTAAACTGTGTGCAATGTGATTGCACACAAAATGGTTGATTGCGATTTTTCGAAAATGAGTTTAGTGATTTTATATCTTTCAACATGTCGAAACGTGCGAGCGAGAAGTTGTTTGATAGTTGTCAGCACCTTAATCACTTTTTACGCCACACGCTGTATGTACATGTTGGGAATATTATTTAATTTCTTTACAGTTATGATACCCCCTACCCGTAGATAAAGGGTAATCCACTCTTTACGCCACACCCTGTATGTGTAACTGTACATGTTGGGAATAAATAAATCAAAATCAATAGGTAGCCCTATTATCGACTGGATCAAACACAAAGGTACTTTTCATCCCGGAAAATGAAGGAAGCCCTCGGGATGACTTCCAATAACGCGCACAGGCGTACTAGGTCCGTAATGTAACGAATTCTCTAGGTATGTTCAATATTTCAGATACCGTACATTATCCGAACGGTAAAAAATAATGCATCGGAAATTGAGATTGTAAATGATTAATACGAAAATCGTGTTCTTAAATCCTACTAATATTATAAACGCGAAAGTTTGTAAGTATGGATGGATGGATGTTTGTTACTCTTTCACGTAAAAACTACTGAATGGATTTTAATGAAACTTTACAATAATATAGTAGCTTATTCATCAGAATAAAACATATGCTACAATAAAGATATTGTGTGAATTGTCCAAAATATGACGATAAGTGTTAAGTAAGTAGGAAAAACTCTACCATCTGCGCAGACGAAGTCGCGGGCACCAGCTAGTAATATGATAAGCTAGCTACCGCCTGTGGCTTCGCTCAGATGATATCTATGTAAAAACTAGCCTACCTATATGCAAATCCAGAAGAAACGTGCACCACGTCACGAACCTCAAATGAGTTTATTTCTATTACTCAGCGACATCTAGCCCCAAACTATGTGCTATGGGGACTAGATAACTGATATAACATGTTTGTTTGTTAACACATACCTACATAGTTTTAATTTATCAATCACCCAGAGAACCATACTTTTAAGTGAATACATATTTTTTTATAGGAGAGCTTAGCAGATAAGATCGGTCGAGTTGAGAACGAAATCCCATATGTTAACTTTTATTTTTAAAAGCACACGTCATAATACCTATACCATACAGTCACAAATCTTGGAATAAGGTGTGACGAGACAAATAGAATAGGTACCTACTTTAGCTAAGTATGGGCCGGGCCTAAATTAATGTTATTTTCTATGTTTATTATGACACAATCACGCCGTAACAGCAGCAGGACTGATTTGGATAAAAGTAGAAATAGATAGGTAGGCACATAAGCGATTCTTGCGTACAAGTCAGGTAGGTTACCTATATTACATTATCCGGGTCTAGTGCGAGAGAAGTCGAAAGCAGAGCCTCGTATTAGAATAAACGACTGTAGGGATCTATTTGTTTAGCAACAAAAATGTTAATATTCCAACGTCAGCATAAGGTAGGCGGTTCGCCATGAGTGTTATGGTCATGGGAGGTTAAATTATTTAAAAAACGAATACAACGTGTTGTAACGAAGCTTACTTGAAAGCAATAACGTCTTTCAATAAAATTACAAGGGTCGCATGAAGTGGAAGCGTCTCTATAGAATTTATTTAGTAATAATAACAATACCCATTTTCGCGCAGACGAGTAATCCCGCCGAACTAGAAAGATCGAGTAGGTGTTAGATGATACTAAAATTCTCATCGGTTTCGCGAAATTGGTTCCATTTTCTAAATTATACATAAGACTAGCGAGACTTAACGATAATATTCAATGACCTAACTGGGTTTGGTTTGCAAATATAAATATTAAAGTCATTTAGAAAAGATTACATGCAGCGGAAAAAAACATGGTCATTGACTTCAGAAAGTCGAATAATAGGTAGGTAGGTACACGGTACCTGTTCTTCTAGATTTGGGTATTTTTATATTAATAATACGAGGAAATTGTCACATTCTTAAGAAATAAAACCATACACAGGGGAAATCTTACGACGAATCTTTGGAACTCATTATTCGAGTCTGAATGACGCCTACTCAGTACCTACTTAGCTCCCTTTTCATCGAGGTAGGTATCTATTGTTTGTCGTGACGAGGTTTATTTCCTAGGAAACGGTAAAAATCTGGTGTGTAGATCACAGAACCCCATCCTTTTTTCTGTTCTATGTGTGTGAGATACAGCCCGTGACCTTGGGTAGGTAGTACCTAGATACCTACCAGACAAAAAACATACATTTACATAGATAGGTACATAAATTAGCTTGGGTATTCGAAATTGTAAAAGAAGGTACCTATACCTATCACCCAAAAAAAACGCTGTTGCATATCATGCATTTGTCACACACGGGAATAAAACCCGCATTCCTCCCTCATAAACGCAATGTCAATAACGCCCTGCTATTCAAGCTGTGGTGCATTGAAACGAAAACAATGACGTCATTCATCACATACTATCACTTGATATTACTTGTTAGGCTTCATGTATAAAAAATAAATGTTGTAATTCTATTGTACCTAGGTAGGTTTTCATATAAAATAATTACCAACATAGTTATATTGTAATAGCCAGAAGTACATTGAATTTATTCACAAATGAGTATTCTGTCACAAATCTGCACAGGCTTTGATTAGTTTTGGTAGGGAAATATAAAATGTTTAAAATCTTAAAGCCAGGTGAATCTAGGTGCCAGTTTCAAAAGACCGAGTCTGGTAGAACATGCAACAAACTTACAGCTTGGTTCCATTCTTTGGTATGATCCTTGTTAACAAATACGTAATATAATAATGAAGATTGAGTGGAGTGCTTATCGAACAGAGTGAGGCATAGGCAAAACAGAAGGTGCACTAATGTTGGAACTAACTTCATTAGAGCTGATTTCACCACACTCTGTTAGTTACTAATAAAGGATTAACAGGCCGTTAAATCTAACCTTAGATGTCAAACGCATACATTTTGACATATTTAACGGCCCTTTAATCCTTTGAGAAATATATGATTATCAGATCTAGTTGTTATTATCAGGTCTAGAGTTGCTGTCGATAGCCAAGTAATTAACGGACAAACGAAACAAATTGTTATACCTCAATTGTATAAACTGCAGCAGTAAGCTTGTTTAGCCAGAGTAAGACAATCTTCCGAACTAATATTTTTGAAGCATGTGCAGTAACATTACCTACCTACTTAACAAGGTACAATTAAATAAAGATGATAACATTAATTATAATAAATGCAATATATATCTGGTACAGCATAAGCATAAAACCCTTTAGTAGACCTACTAATTTAAAATCAACTTACTTCTGGTTATGGAAAAATCACGAAAATTATTGAATCAATGTTCGAAATCATCAATGATACTCTTAAGTTTCGAATACGTAGGTAACTATAAATTTTAATTTAATTATTAATGGGTAAATCATAAGTTACAATGTCGCCGGCATGTTTTGTTTGTAAACAAATAACAGATGATCGGACAACCGGCGAATTTTTGTTTTCATACCATGTTTTCTACACAAATTCGTCTTGGCTGTACAAAAAAACCAGCTCTTCCAGTCCCTAAATAAGCGAGAAATAAAATATTGTAACAAACATGTTGATAGAAAGAACTTCGGAAAAACACCATGTGCATGAGCGCGCCAAAATTGACGTTTGTTTTGATCTTTTCTGAATAAGTTTTTAGCGTTGGAACCTACCTTTTTTTATTAGAAATTGTGACAAATAAATATATCGGTGATAGAACGAGGATACTTTGTTACAGGTACAGAGTTTTACGAAGAAATAAATAATTTATCGAAAATAATTACGCCCCTGGCGGCGAAAACAAGCAACTGGAATATAATGGCCGCCATTCAGTGGTTTCGATGACTTAACATCTAAATGCGCAAATTACTTACGCTTTCCTCCTCTTTTTCCATTCCAGAGGGCATTTGAGGTACTGCACGGTTAATCGCCGAGTAGTCCGGTAGATCCGGGAGCTCCTCGGCGAGATATATGGGCATTGGTTTCGATGCATCCAGGGCCCTCGCCCTAAACGAGAGCTTCGACATTTTGTTGACAGAACAAAACACGTTAGCGTCGACACAAAAATGCACTTTTATAACACTTTATAGCTCCTCCAGGAGGTCCCAAAGGACCTTAAACTGAACTTTGCACACTCTAGTTCGTTCCCATGGTTAATTTTTGCACGCACTCAGTCACAATTAACGAAAAACATTAACGAAACTTTACATATTGAACGTACTTTACAGAAAGCCATCATGGCGGCTTTCCGTTTGGCGGACGACCATGACCAACTTCCACCTTGTGCGACGTGCGCGGGAAGGAAACACGCGGGAATGATTTGACTAACTATTTTTTGGTCATTCTAAATATAAATATATTTCACAAATAATACTATTTTTTGACCAATAATAATCTTTTTAATAATATTGGTTACATAAACACTGTATATATTTTTATTTCAAAATTATTTATAAATAAGAGAACTGAAATGATAGCGGCCATTGCCTTTTTACCATAGACAAACTGATAACGTTTCGTTTCACGCAAGAAGTACATCCTTGTACGTAAGGGTAGATCCGTACTTACTATCTAGTTTTATTTGAAGCGGATGAGTTCTAACTATTTTTATTGTAAATAAACACGCATTATGGATTTGTTTCCAAAATATATTTTACGTACATATTTTAATCTCAAAAATGGAAGACGAATTTATGGCGATGTACGGTTTATAAAAATTGTCTATAGATACGTATGTGAGCATAGATAATTTTTTCTTCTTGATCTTTGATGTACTGGCATGGCAAACAAAACTTCAGATATTCTACCAAGGTTTCTTGAGATATATTATTATATCCTGTAGTATTTACACTTTCTGAAAGCACTTCAGCGTTATTTTACTATTAAATAATATGTAGTACATACTAACTGCGTACACAATGTAGTAAATACAATACAGGTAGTTTACATAAGCCAAATGTTTACAAATAGCAAATAAGTACATAAACTTTTTTGATTTGTATTATGTGGGTCCACTGACCTCAATAAATATACTGGACAGGCTTTCACCATTAGAATGACAGCAATTTTTTGTGCCAATTTGAAGCGCCACTTTTGACATACGAAAGTCCCTAGAACTAATTGTGACGTATATTGCAAATGGCTGCCGTGGTAAATTACATAGAAGTAGGGATGTTCCGATACCACCAAACGCAAAGTATCGATACCTACTCAAATCGTCTTGCGATACTACTAACTGGAGTACCTGAAAAGTATCGATACTTACTCATATCTATAGTATAAGTAATTTAAACTTTTTGGAAAATTAAATGTAGGCAGATATTTGAAACTAAAAATTAAATAATGAATAATCTTATAATAATGAATTATTAAGTCAACCAGCTTTTATACTATTCTTCATTTCAATAGATACCTGCTTGCTTCGATAAATCAGAATAATGTCAATTTATTCAGACGCACAGAACCTTATTAGATACCTTTTAAGTGATAAAAAGCTTCTTCCACAAATTGTGCGACAAGTACATAATAGTCACCCACAGCACAGCTACATACAAACCATGAGCGTATAGCTATCGATAAAAACATTAGATGTCGACTTGCGTGCATCACTAACTTTAGTTCCATGGACACTCGTATTTGCTTACAGCGCCAAAATGGCGTAAATCAAATAGGCACAAATCTATCTTGCCAGCCGCCTGTCCAGTGTATTTATTGAGGTCAGTGTGTGGGTCCGAGCAGAAAACGAATATTCCGTAATTCATCGTCATCCCTCATCCTATGCTGGGAGTGGGGTCGGTTAAACAGAGTTTCTTCTTCCAATTTATTCTATCATTCGTCGTCATTCTTACTCATGTCTTCTTTCACACAGTCCATACTTTTTTCTTTGGTCTGCATTTCCTACTAAAATAATTCATTCAACATACATAGCTTATCACTCTTCTCGTACCAATATGACCTTCTTCACTTCTCATGATATCCTATTACCTGATGAAATGAACTGCAGCAGGTGAACACTTTAACACCCCTTATTTATTCGTAGAACACAGGTAAAACAATTTCACTTTTATTCCTCGCACTTGTTACAGATGACAGCATGTTAGCCAGTCAAGTTTACTCCACTGAGTCTCTTTCCAGAATGCCACATTTTTACAATCTTCTCCTTTCCCACTTTTTACAGTTCCGCAACCTACCAACGTTAACAATCCTACCCACCTAGCCGACCAAAGCTGCGACTTGGCGGTCAATTGACTGACTAAAAGACAGGAAGATATAAAACTAATTATGCTACTTCAATTTTAATCTAAAAAAACAAGCTTAATATTTACAAAATGAATTATAAAATTCGAGAAATCATTACACTACTCATCAACTCGTCCGTCAAAGGCGCTACTTTCAACCTCCCATTAATACTCCCAGTAGGTACTCTTTCCCTAATTTATCCTCTCTTGTCACTCCACACATCTATCTCAAACATTCGCATTTCTGCTGCGTGCACTCTTCTCTCATCCGTCTCTTTGGTTGCCTAGCACTCAGAACTATATGTTTCTCCTTTAGTTTAAGGGGAATTCGTGGATCACATGGTGTTAGTATTTTAATTTCATATGAATTACATTTTCTTGTTAATTGTTCAGTGAAAAATTTAAGCGTTCGTGATTTTTTTTATTTTTTTTAGTTTAGGTTTGAAGGAGGTCAGAGCGGCCTAAAAATTCCGTCACCAAAGTAGGCCACTAGCTCATACGAGCTTACTTTTCTACCTCGTGTGTTCATAAGTTTTGAGACGAACTTATTTAATTAATTTAAAAAGAAAGTAATTCATGCAACCTTTTTTAAACTTTTAAAATTTTAAATTTCGAATGTTTTGAATCAGAAAAAATATACATTTGAATATTTGTTTCATTCTCCGTAAAAATGGCGCCAACAAAAGATTTGCGTGCGACTGTAATTTCACTGTTTCAAGCAGGAAAAAAACCAATGCAAGTTTTTAGTGAAATCCAAAGTTTGGGATGTAGTCGGAACTTTGTGTATTATACCATAAAGAGGTACAAGGAGACCGGCTCTTTAGAAGACCGTGGAAGATGTGGCCGCCCGCGGTCTGTAAGGACGCCCGCCAACATCAAAGTAATCAGAGAGCGAATTCGTCGCAACCCTTGCCGGACTCAAAAGAAATTAGCTCTGCAGACCAACATTTCGCGAATATCGGTGAACAGGATACTTAAATATGATCTTAAACTAAAGGCCTACAGTCGAAGGAAAGTGCATTATTTAAACGAGCGTCTTCGTAAATTGCGACTGGAACGATGTCGGAACCTATTGAAGAGACACGATCCAAAAAATATCCTGTTTACCGATGAAAAGATCTTCACGGTGGAAGAAAAGTTTAACCGGCAGAACAATAAGGTTTACGCCAGAAGTTCAAAGGACGTCCAGCCATCTGTACGCAATGTCCAGCGTACTCATCATCCAGCAAGTGTGATGGTTTGGTGGGGTGTTTCCTACGAGGGGGTCACTTCGCTTCATTTTTGCCAGCAAGGCGTCAAGGTGAAGGCACAAAATTACCAAACCGACATATTGGAAGCGGTGGTTAAACCATTAAATGATACGCTATTCGCTGGAAATTACTGGGTTTTCCAACAGGACTCTGCTCCCTCCCATAAAGCTAAGACTACCCAACGTTGGCTGGAGGCCAATTTGCCAGGCTTCATTCGGAGCGAAGATTGGCCCTCGTCAAGCCCTGACTTGAATCCTTTGGATTATTCTTTATGGACGGAATTGGAGCTGAGGGCATGCAGAAAGTCTCACCCAAACCTGGATTCTCTCAAGCAAGCCCTTATTAAAGAATCGAAACGGATTCCCATTGAAAAGATTCGTGCCGCCATAGATGAATGGCGCACGCGTTTGAAGGCCTGCATTGAATGCAAAGGCGGCCATTTTTAATGATTTATTTTTAAATACAGATCTAGATGTCAGTAGTTTTAATTTTAATATCCAATAAATGAATACTCAACTTAGCTCCAAAAATATTTTAGTTTTACTGTGTCTCAAGACTTATGAACACACGAGGTAGTACCTACCTACCTGCAAATAATAAAAGGCTCTTCTGGGGAAGCGTCCATGTCTTTTTCTACCGCTGAGCAGCGGTTGCTGTATTTCGGTTCGAAGAGTATGGTTGCCGGTGAAATTACAGGCACATGAGGATAACATCTGTGTGCCCCAAGCTGATGGACGCAGGGCGGTGCATCGTAGGGCATGTTCCTATCGTGCGTGACCTACGAGGCAATCATTTGTGGTGATGGTTAACATCAGGTGTTCCATCCGCTTGTTTTATCAGCAAGTAGTATTAAAAAAAAACCGCGGATATAAAGCTGGACATTATTACAGTAATGTGGCAATAAATAAGTCCAGCGCCGACTCTCTCTCTCTTGTCGTGTCACTAGTTTCTTTCGAAACAGTGTGGTGAAAGGATTTTAAGTTCGCCCCAAGAGCATTTGACACATTTTATAGAACTTTTTAGATTCTACGACATGCCGTTTTCCTCCTTCACCGTTTGAGAGTACTGGCATTGTGCACATACATTTTTGAACAGAAAACCACATTGATGCACGTCTGGTTTCGAACCCACGACCTAAGGATCGGAAGGCGCGGCCGCTAACACTAGACCGGCAGTGCTCACTGCTCACCAACCCAGTTGCAGCGCTGACTGGGTACGTATTGCTTGGCGAGTCTTGAAAAGGAACTAATTTGATATGCGGGTGTGGTGGTGCATAAGTACAAGCAAGACAGCATGTGAGCGGACGTTGAAAATGTATGAAAAGTGAAGCCTAATTATTTTATACTTTTTTTTGTTATGCTGTTTAAACTAGTTCAAGCCGGTCCAGCACAGAAGACCTCGCCCTTGCAATTCCGTTTTTTTCGAACCAAGAGGCTTCCACTTACTCTGTTGGGATAGGGAACGTAATAACGATAAAATAAAACAAACAAATCAATGTCATGATTTTTATTTATGTTCACAGTGGATTTTAACATCAGTAAATAGGCGAATAGTTGTAACTAATAAACTTAATTTGGATTCAATTTAAAGTGTTCTAATGGTTATCGCATGCTAAGTAATATAATAAAAAAATCCACACTGACCTAGGTAATGAATTCGATAATGAATTTATTGATCTGTAGTGCGATTCCGTAAACAACTATCACCCAAGTGACCGCAGAATCCGCAGCGAGTTTTCGATTTGGCATTCTGTAATACGTTCACCCATCACATCACTAGCGCCACTTTGTGAGTGTCATGGCTAGAGGAAATGCAACGTGAGTGAGGTGAAGCCCGTGATAGAAGTGAGCGCGGTTCCACTAGGAGAAACTCTTCGTGATTTGGTTGTTTACGGAATAACACTACTGGTTCTAATGACCAAATTCACAAACCAGTATTTAATGGATCAGTAGCTATGGTAATTGAATAAGCATGATAATATTTCAGTGATAAATTGACTTAAATTTTAGTAAATTCGCTTAACAATAATAGGATAGGTAGTAATTCATTTACTGTAAATACTCGAACGAAATTATTGTCTCTTAAATAAATTTATCATAGTTATAGGAAGGTAATTAGACAAAAAATACAGATATCGGAGTAAAATTAAATAGTGTAAAAAACATACGTGCAAAAAAATAATTATATCATAATTCAGATTTATAAGATGTATTTATAACATACGTCGTGTACAACCAATTTTATATTGCCTGACAGAGATGCCAAGCCCAAACCATTCCATAATATTATTACAAAATCAATCATACCAAGACAAATCCAATGTAGGCAAATAGAGTAAAACTATTATGTAAATTTAACACAACTAACTAGGTATATACATTATTTAACCTTTCCCCCAGAGGGGTAGACAGAGCTTGTAACTTCACAATACTATAACAACTCAAAACATACTTCCAAACGTAACGAACATACATAACATTATTAATTTGTAATCAAATTTTATCTCAGTATTTTGTTTATAATATTAAAATTTACATGTTTTTACTCTAATTTATTTTCTGGTTGTTATTTTATAGTACTTACCAATCGACAATATAAAAAAGCCTTAAACAATAATTGACATAATTAACCTCTAAGCATAAATATTGTTATTATATAAAAAATCATAATTATTATTAGAATTTGTAATAAATAATATATAACTATTTCATGCATCAATTTTAAATCAGTTTACACTAGTTTAGTAGAAGGGCAAGTCACTCGATCTAGCAACTTGACCACACAATATTATGCACAAAATTACTACCGATGCATACTGTATTGTTATACTAAATAATACCTACCATCATGTTGATTAGTAAAAAAATTAGTTTAGATTTGAATACTTTTAATTAATTAAATATATAATTTGAATATTTTTAATGTTATGTTGTTGATTATTATTAGGCCAATGACGGAATGATATAAATAAAATGATCAAAAAGGCAAAAAAAAAAAAAACTGGCAACCAAAATGCTGAACTATGATTAAGTTTTGTACACAACCTGTTTAAAATAAAATAAAAAGAAATTAAATCCATTTTAAACCAAATTTATTAAATCAGAAAAATGTTAAATACGATTTAATATTCCATAACGCGATATGAGTATCATAATTTCATATTTAATTTAAAAAAACACATTTTTACATACATTTTATCATACTAAATTACAAAATATCACTGGATTAAGCAAATATTGAGCAAAATCATCTATTTAGCTAATATTTTATAGAGCAAAAGCAATAAGTTTAAATGTTTTGTAAATATAAATCATAACTTTTAAAATAAATGTTGCAGCTGTGTAGTCAGCTACTCTTACAGTGTAAATAAGCCTTTACAAAACTAGCTACTGTATATTAAATTGATTAATTAAAATTTTGACAAACAAGCCATTGTCATTCATGATAAGCACATTAGCAAATCAAATGAAGTTCATAATTTTGTCATAAATGCACAAAAGAGCATGGTAGACATTGCTCTATTAGAGAGGACACGATTGCTAAAGATATTTTAGGATGCAAAAGAGTTCAGTAGCTTTGAAATTTGTGTAAAATCTTAAAAGATATCATCTGGGTCTAGTCTACCAGTCATGGAGTCTTAGGACTTGGAGTCTCGACTAGTTGGGTAGCGCTTTATTATGTCGAAGGTATTGGGTTCGAGTCCCACCCATTCCCTAATCACGTATCTTGCGACAGGTTCCAAAAAATTCAAAGTGATAGTGTAAATATGGATCGATAAATTACAACAATAAACCGATAATCAGACTTTTCAAAATGTTTTAGGGTTTATGTTTCGGTATTGGAAACTGAAACTGTAAATATAAAATGACTACCATGTGTTGTAAAAATCACTTCTGTGATAGTGCATTATGGGTTCGATAAATAAATAAATATTGGTGGACATTCCACCCTGCATCTAGAACCAAACTAAGCAAAGCTATGAGCATGAGAACCCGTACCCCAAGTATGAGTTTTATTAACCATATTTGGTTTTTTGTTTATGTTCCATGTTCATTGCGGGTTTTGTATGAAGACGCGATAGAGATACCAATACGGAACTATTATGTTCTACTACTAATTTTCATCATACTTGCAACATAAAGTTCCGTATCGGTATCTCTATCGCGTCTTCATACAAAACCCGCAATGAACACGGAACAAGAACGAAAAACCAAATATGGTAAACACAACTCTTGGGTCACAGATAGCTGATATAATACTTATACAACGTGTAACATAATACCCCTGTAACCCCGGATGTAGGGTATTCCACAGGTCATGGCGAACATTTATTATATACGACTTTTGAAATTTTGTAGTTTTACATTCATGATATGCCTCTTATACATTCCTCCAATATGAAACTAAACACACCATGAGGCAGCCCTATTCAAAGCTGTTTGTACGTTCCGTGTGTGCGTGGCCTTGGTGCTTGTGTAAACAGTATCAGGGATGCTGCAAGTATCTGAGAAAATATTAATTTTACTTTTGTATGGGAATTTCGAAAACGATATACTCAACCTTAGCACACGTCAAAGTATTCCATTGCTTGGTCTGATCACTTGGTCTTTGGCCTTATAGGGGTATTATGTCACACGTTGTATAATGTAATATTGCTAATTGCTGGTGTTGAAGATATATACAATTTCTATTAATAGCTAAATAGATGACCTTTCTCATA
This sequence comes from Chloroclysta siterata, assembly GCA_932294275.1. Classification (NCBI taxonomy): domain Eukaryota; kingdom Metazoa; phylum Arthropoda; class Insecta; order Lepidoptera; family Geometridae; genus Chloroclysta; species Chloroclysta siterata. The sequence continues at coordinate 18,013,142 of OW028596.1, read as the reverse complement.
CGTTAAAAGAATCAGCTTTGATCGATCGAGTCTTCGGAGCGTTGGCCGCTCATACAGTCGCCCCTGGGCGCGACTTTTGTTGGTTTCGCTGTTTTGCCGACGAAGATTTCCACCTCCTGTTGAAATAAAAAACATTTTAATAACCAGTTTAAACAGGTCTATACAAACAAGGAAGAAAGAAGAGCACCAGTTGTCTAGCTTGAGTAGCACCGCCTTCTGGTCGTAAGGCTGTAGGTTCGAATACGGCCGTGCACTAATGGATGGCACTCTCATTAGACCAATTACTATTACAGGCACATGAGGCTGAGGGCTGATTTCACCATGCTCTGTTAGATTAACAAAGGATTAAAGGGCCGTTTAATATGTCAAAATGTACGCATTTGACATCTAATAGATCTAATAGATTTAATCATAAATAAATAAATCATAAATCATTTATTCTCTGTGAATCTAGGTAGGTTTATGAAAACAGATGTCATGGTTAGAGATGAACACTAGATTCTGCCATTAGGCATACAAAGCATTTTCTTACAAACTAATTTACAAATTTTACATTAAATCATTTATAAAAATAGTAATTGGGAACATTAAATAGTTCATAATAAAATTCAAATCAAATAAATAATACATAATAAAATTCAAATCAAAATTAAATGCAAAAAAGTCAAATAAGAAAGAAAGTTAATAAAAATAATAATAATTCAGTCAGACAAAAATTCATTGACGCTATAGATGGCTTTATTTATCAATATATTTTTTAATTTAGTTTTAAATTCGGTAGTGGACAGCCGGCGAACAGATATTGGAATTTTGTTGTATATTATAGGAGCCATGCAAAATACACTCATGCGTAATAAATGTGTTCTACATGGTACATTACGAAGATTTAACGGCCTGTTAATCCTTGATTATTAACTAACAGAGCATGGTGAAACTGGGCCTTAACATCTGTATGCTTCAGGTAGATGGACGCAGGGCAGCGCATCGTAGGGCACGTTCCTATCGTGCGTGACTTGCGAGGCAATGCTTTGTTATAGGTGATGGTTACCGCTTCACATCAGGTAGGCCATCTGGTTGTTCCATCATCTAGTTTTATTAAAAAAAATAAAAAATACAAATGGTTTTCTTTGTTTACCTGGCTGCCTTCAATGGCCATATCCTGGTTGTCCTCGGCGCTGGTCCCAGGCGCCGCGCCGCGCGCCGCCACCTGCCGCTCCCGCGCCACGCGTCTGCAAATACAAACATGTTACATTAACCACTTTAAATATATAAGATCACGCTTATTTCCCATAGGGGTAGATAAATAACATTGATGTTCATTCGCTGTCTGGGTGCAATATTATTTTATAAGCAGAGATGTTGCGAATGTTCGCATCCGCATCCGCAAATGCGGAGCTTCCTCATAGATTTGGACATCTGCATCAGGGATGTTGCGAATATTCGCATCCGCATCCGCAAATGCGGAGCTTCCTCATAGATTTGGACATCTGCATCAGGGATGTTGCGAATATTCGCATCCGCATCCGCAAATGCGGAGCTTCCTAATAGATTTGGACATCTGCATCAGGGATGTTGCGAATATTCGCATCCGCATCCGCAAATGCGGAGCTTCCTCATAGATTTGGACATCTGCATCAGGGATGTTGCGAATATTCGCATCCGCATCCGCAAATGCGGAGCTTCCTCATAGATTTCGACATCTGCATCAGGGATGTTGCGAATATTCGCATCCACATCCGCAAATGCGGAGCTTCCTCATAGATTTGGACATCTGTATCCGCTTATAACCAATGCGGATGATCATGCGGATATATGCGGATACAATTTGCGACAAGAATGAAATTGGGCGGCAAAGGGCGCAAGCCGTTCGTACGTGACAATGACCTATGGGAGCGAAGAAATTGGTGAAAAGATCCGACGCATTTGTTGTGGTGCATCATTTGTTTCTTGTAAACAAATCATTACGTGTTTGTTTGGGCTGTCTCTATCTCTTGTCGTGTCACTAGTTTCTTTCAAACCAATGCGGTGAAAGGAGTTTAAGTGCGCCTCAAGAGGCTCTTTTCTAGCACTGCATACATGTTATAAAGAACTTTTTAGGTTCTACGACATGCCGGTTTTCCTCACGATGTTTTCCTTCACCGTTGGCATTGTGCACATACATTATTGAACAGAAAAACTCATTGGTGCACGACCGGTTTCGAGCCCACGATCTTAGGATCGAAAGGCGGGGCCGCTACCACTACACAACCATTTGCTCTCGAATTAACCACTTCAAATCCATGCATAAGATCACGCCTGTTCCTCATAGGGTTAGATAATAAACATAATATATTATATTGGTGGACTTTCCACACAGCACTAAATAGCCCCAAACTAAGTAAAAGCTTGTAATATGGGAACTAGATAGCTGATATAATACATAAAATACTTTTTATTGTATATACATAAATAGTTATAATATATAATACCACTCAGACAGAGAACAAACATCTATGTTCATCACACAAATATTTGTTCTCGGTAGGGATAGTTTGAAGCAATATTTCTTATTTATTTCACAACTTACCCTCTATAATTTTTATATTATCCCCAAAGTTATCCGAGTGGGACAAAAAGTTATTACCTCACTCGGATAATAACTTTTTGTCCCACATAATAATATTAAAATAATATACAAATCTATGTGATTTTTATGAAGTGTAGTAAACATAGCGGACGCAGGGCATTGCATTGTAGCATCGTAGGGCACGTTGCTATCATGCGTGACTTACGAGGCAATGCTTCGTTATAGGTGATGGTTACCACTTAATATCAGGTGGGCCATCTGCTTGTTCCAAGAGCATGTTGGGGATTGGGAGTTACTGTAAAACACACTTTTGTCGAATACCGATTTATTGTAGGGATATAAATGATATGATGGTGCGTTTACCCTACTTAAATTCACGTAGCGTCAGGGGAGCATGTAAAATGATAAACGTCCGTTTCCACATAAGTAGTGATTTATATTTGCACTTTAAAGTAGTTATTACATGTCTGAACCTAATGAGCGGGGAGAGACGACTGACGCGACGCTACATACAAAACCTTCGCGTCAGCCCGATTGCAAGTACCTGTGTGGCTAGCCGCCACAAGCAGTTGTATAAAAAAAATTACCTTCTATGTTCCAGCATAGCTTTCCTATCAGCCTCTCGTTTCTCTGCAGCTAGTCGTGCCTTTTCGTTCTTGACAGCGGGGGGTGCGCGGCCGCGGGCGCGGGGGGAACCCGCCGTAGCGGCGCAGGGGGGCTTCATACGGGGGACTGATATCTGGAAATATTAGAAAATCACATTTTTAGACATCTTTATATAAAGGGTGTAAAGTTATGTACGACATTAAATTGAAACACGTTTATTATTTACATTTTTAGTCTTTAGGAGTTGGGTTTATCAAAAAAGCCTGAATATTTATCGAGATATCGATACTTTTACAATAAATACGTTATACACAACCTGTATCTCTAATCGCCGGTGCTGAGGTCAAATTTATGGGGTCATAAAAAAAACTCAATTATGAATGAATGTATATAAAACCTTTTTTTAATCAATAGTAGATAGTAGCATTACACGTGTACTAATTTAATGTCGTACAAGCGTTTACACGCTGTATATAATTCGACAGCCTTCACAGCTCAGTTGGTAGTAGCTCTGCCTTATGCGCCGTAGGCCGTGGGTTCGATCCCCACCGAGAACAAACATTTGTGTGATGAACATAGATGTTTATTCTCTGTCTGGGTGTTATATAATATTATAAGTACATTTATATGTATTTAATATTATATGTATTTACAAAAAATATTAAAGTATTTATGTATTATATCAGCTATCTGGTTTCCATATTACAAGCTCTGGCTTAGTTTGGGGCTAGATAGAGCTGTGTGGAAAATCCAGTAATAAATTAATAAAAAAAAAACTACTGTGCGTGTGTATGTCACTGAACTCCTCCTAAACGGCTGGACCGATTTGAATGATTTTCTTTGTATGCGTTTGGGTGGCGCCCTGGATGGTTTAGATTCACAAATCAGCCGGCAGATGGCGCTGCAGTCGGCATATCATGCAGGACAACGTCTGTCGGGTCATATGTATATACTAAGGTCCTATAAAAAATGTATACAACAATAGACTTATATTTTTTGCGCTGTTTGTTAAAATCGACATAAACAAAAAATATCGGTCCGTATCAGAAGGACAATCTAGCATAACGCCCTTGTGGAGCTAACGACATAAAAGTAAAATAACCGACAGAGACATACACTATTATTTTAAGTTGTCTACCGTGCCTGGGGATGCCAGTTGTGAGCTGTGATTTTATTTATCCAGTAATTACCTCCTGCCAGTTATTGGCCTTTAGTTCAGCAATATTCTGATAGATGGCGTCCACGTTCCGCACTTGCAGACACACCATGTCCCAGAAACCTTGGAGGTCTTCCACCGTGGTCGGGAATGGCTCGTCTTGCCTCTCGTTTATGTGGTTGTAGCAAAGGCCTGGAATTGTAAAGAATACTGTGATAATATACAACGTGTAACATAATCATCACTACATAGTATAAAACAAAGTCGCTTTCTCTGTCCCTATATCCCTATGTATGCCCAAATCTTTAAAACAACGCAACGGATTTTGATGCGGTTTTTTTTTATAGATAGAGTGATTCAAGAGGAAGGTTTATATGTATAAAACATGCATAATATAAAGAGAAACACTGATAATTTAAGAGGTTTCTTATGTGATGGCGTAAATAACATATTTTTTTGCGCTTACATTACAAACGCTGGCTGAACCCTACGAGATAGAACAAAGTAATGTACTACAATATTGTACACCTTAAAAAGGTCTACAAAAAAGTCCGTGATGGTATATGTCTATCTCTTAGGGATACCCCACAATAACCGTGCGAAGCCGGGGCGGATCGCTAGTACCCCTATAACCACGGAAGCAGGGTATTGTACAGGTCATGGCGAACAACTTTTTTTTTACGAGTTTTGACATTTCGTAGTTCTTAATTTATGAACTAAAAAAAATATGAACCATGAGGCAGCCTAGTCATAGCTGTTTGTACGTCCCGTGCGTACATGACCTACGTAACTTAGACTTACGTAAACAGTACCAGGGGAATTTCTGAGACAATATTAATTTTTTTATGGGAATTTCAACGATATATTCAACCTTTGCTCACGTCAAAGTATTTCAGTGCTGCCCAGCGTCCATCAACTTGAGGCATACAGATGTTAAGCCTCATGTGTTTGCAATAACACCGGCAACCACACTCTTCAAACCGAAACACAGCAACGCTGCTTGGCGGCACAAATAGGCAGGAGATTGCCTGGAGGATGGGTGGTCTTAGTGGGAGTGACCCCGTCTAAGTGCTGATTTCACCATGCTCTGTTAGATTAACAAAGGATTAAAGGGCCGTTAAATATGTCAAAATGTACGCGTTTGGCACCTAAGGTTAGATTTAACGGCCGGTTAATCCTTGATTAGTAACTAACAGAGCATGGTGAAATCAGCTCTTAAGATGATGGAGGAAGCTGATGAAGACATACCCTCAAATTGCTGCATCTTCTGAGTGGCCAGAAGCCTCGCCTTTCCTGCCGCGGAACGCAGAAAACCAAGCACTTCCTCGCTCACTTCTTGATCCTGAAATATTAATTATGATTATAATTCAATATCCAATTCAATATACATTGTATTTATTTCAGACATTGTCCATAGATGTATTTGTTAGTTATATTATAGCTAAAAAAATTGCTATTTTTTATATTTGTCTGTCTGTCCATCTGTCACCAGGCTGTATCTCATGAAATTTTCACAGATGATGTATTTCTGTTGCCGCTATAACAACGAATACTAAAAAACAGAATAAAATAAATATTTAAGGGGGCTCTCATACAACAAACGTGATTTTTTTGACTCGCGCTTGGCCGGTTTTTATTTTTAAATCTAGTCATTATCTTTCCCTGCGAGATACATATAAAGCTGCCCGTCTTTGGAATGCTCTTCCTGTTGAAATCAGGAAAGCAAAGACTCTCCCTATTTTCAAACATCGGATTCACAGTCACTTTTTATTACAAGTAGGTTCTTAATAATTTATTTAGTAGCATTATGTATTAGAATTGTAGTATGTATATATTGTATGCATATGTTTTTGTTATATTTGATATAGTTATATATGTATTTCATAATATACTTTAATTTATATAATTTGTTATTTTGGTACCCTATACAAATTAGAGTAGTCTGTCTTTATGACACCGTTTTGAAATGTTCAAATGAAATCCTGTCCATCCAAAGGTTGTCTGGAAGAGATCGCTCTCAGCGATAAGACCGCCCATTGTACTTCACTGTAACTTTTGAACTTTATTTTTGTTTTTAATGTGTTAAATGTCCTTGTGGTGTGCAATAAAGAGTTTTCTATCTATCTATCTCTATAGAAAACAGCTCCCAGTTCCTAATGAGAAGAGCTGAAGCCAGCTCTTCCTCTGCTCTTGGCGCACTATGGGAGACCTATGCCCAGCAGTGGACTATAATAGGTTGTTGATAATAATTATTGCTGTGTTCCTGTTTGAAGGGTTAGGGCGCCGGTGAAGTTACAGACACGTAAGACTTAACAGCTTTTTGTCTCGGAGTGGAGGATGCAGAGAAATGCCAAATAGGGCACATCCTCAGAAGGCATGCTCCCAAGGTAACCGCCCCACATCAGTTGGGCCATTTCCTTGTTCCATCACTATTTCTGAAACCACACTATTTCACAAAACAAAAGAGTAGTAAGAGTTTTAAGGGCTCCTTGTGAAGGGCTCGTCCGGAGAAGTACTACCACCACGCCTTTTTCTGCCGCCAAGCAGCAACGCTGTGTTTCGGTTTGAAGAGTGTGGTTGCCGGTGTAATTACAGGCACATGAGGCTCAACATCTGTATGCCTCAAGTTGATGGACGTAGGGCAGTGTATCGTAGGGCACGTTCTTATCGTGCGTGACTTACGAGGCAATGCTTTGTTATAGGTGATGGTTACCACTTAACATCAGGTGGGCCATCTGCTTGTTCCATCAGCTAGTAGTATAAAAAAAAACCTCACCTGCAAACTTTCCAATTCCTTTTCTGCGGATGCCGAAAGCGCCAACAGTCTTTCAGTCTCTTTCTTCTCTACCATCAGGAAGTAATGCGCGTCTTTTACCACATCATTGCCATTCACTTCAAGCCCATTCACTTCGCGCCCATTCACTGCACTCCCATTCACTTTACCCCCATTCACTAAGTCCTGAGAATCTAAATGGATTCCAGAAATCCCGTTGATTACATCTTCAGTCTTGGAATGTGGAATGTGTTGGTCCTTGGACGGGGAAGTGTCATCGCTCTTAAGGCTCTTCTTCGGTGAGAGGATAGGTAATTGAGCTCTGAATTCTGGTCTTAAATGCCTGAGAACAGGTAGGGAGACATTCGACTCCTCGCTGCTAGGACTAGTCACCTCTATACTCTCTTCTGACTTCTGAGGAGTTGAGAACTGGTCGGGACAGTTCAGGGATTTCTCTTGTAGGACTTTGGATTCATCGTCTTCGCAGCCGCTTTTCAGTTTATGTCGCTTCTGATTGAAGAATCCTTGAGCTAGTGCACCCGGACCGTACAGTCTTTCGACTCTCTGTTGGATGAAGCTTTTCATAGGACTAGTCAGTTGCTCGCCATTCTCTTTCGTGATCTCAACTCTTTTTGAGACTCCGTTCGATGATATGGTGTACGATTCCGAGCTAAGTCTTGACTCCCTGGTGTCTTTGCCGTTTGTGACAGTTTTCCTGAAGTTCGTTTCCGAATAACTGGACTTGAAAGTCATTTCTTTCGCGTTATCGACCTCATCTTTCTGATGGAGCATGGAAGCCGCGAAGTTTTTGCTTTCCGTGGAAATGTATGACCTCGTTGACGTCATACTTGGTCCTAGGAAGTCGTTCTTCAGCTGTTTGTTCTCAGCCGCCATGAAGACGTGTAGTGGTGACGTTGCTAAATAAGGGTCCGTGTGCGCCTTAGTAGGCGCTTTCGATGTCAAATCAGTTCTAGTATCATGAGGACCGAAGGTCGGCACCAACAGCTTATTTGCGCTGACTGGAACGGGTACCAATAAGGAGTTATTTTCGCTTCTGTACTGGTAGGTATGGGTGATAGGCCTGATCGGGGAAGCTTCTCTGCTTTTATTAATATCCTGCCTTAATTTCGAGTCGTAGGTAGTGAGGTTTGTGTATCCGTTGACAGAACACGCTAGATTTAGATAACTTGGCTTCTTCTGAGGAGGGTCGTCGCACTTTTTATGATGGGTTCTGGAGCGGTGGCTGCCTGAATCAATGTGTATCTTCACCGGAGGTTTTAACAAGTGGTCGGATTTCCTTGGTGTGGGTGTGGCGTCATCTGGAGTTCTTGTAGGGGTAGGCACAGGGGTAAGGTGCGGTATTAGGTTAGAGCCAGCTCGCTCTTGTATTCTGGATGTGAAGTCTCGGATCCTGCTGTTGGTTGAGGATGGTGTCAGGAGATTCAGGCTACCCGATGTGGTATCTATAATTGAGAAAATAACCAATTAGACGGTTATAGACTTTACATTAATCAAGTAGCTTTTCGTGTGACTTTGTTTTTATTTAATTTACAAATCCAATCGGTGAATGAAAGTATTGGGAGGAAACCAGTTTAGTATTCAAGCAGGAGTGATGGTCATGTATTGAATACCAACTACTGCAATGTAATATCTGGACGTACTTCTGCTTAAACATGTATGAAACATGGGTTCCTCAGACATCCTCAAAGAATGACGAGATGTTTCTTGGTACTACTAAAAGATCAGAGGGGATAGCTATCGTGCCTGGGGATTAAAGTCGTGCAGCTGTTTTTTTCTGTTTTAATGTTTGTTTTCACTGCAGAACCTTAACTATACAGTACAGAAGGCAGACTACCAACTGAGCTGTGTAAGCTGTAAATGTTTCAACTTCGAGTAATGTTTATATGTTCATTTTTAATTTCAATACCTAACCACTCACATGTAAATAGGAGATAGTAATCACACATTACGAAATGCCTCATTTATCATGTGTTACTTAAGACATTTCATTGCCAACTGAACAAATCAAATAACTCAAGGATTTTAATTTTTGAACTAGTGTTGGGAAACATGATTATAAAAAAATATGACACATTATCATCATCAGCCTGACTAAGCCCACAACTGGACATATTATTCATCATTCAACTCCTCATATTTGAGAGGGTTTGACAGCCTTCACAGCTTAGTTGGTAGTAGCTCTGCCTTCTAATTATAATTCGTGGTGGGGGAATGATATCTTCACGGACGTCCCGCAATGGGGTGTCCGCAGCATTGCCTTCTGGACTGTAGGCTGTGAGCAGTGGCGTAGCTAGGTGGACAAGGGCCTCGGTGCATATAAATAATCGGGCCCTCACCCCCTCTTTCCACATAGCTTGTACTTATATTGGCCTTTAAAATAAATCATATAAAAAAAATGTGAGAAAGCTCAAGGTTTTCTAATAACTTTGGGAGCTGGCTGACCCCCAAATGCACCACCTGGCCCTACGATAGCTACGCCACTGGCTGTGAGTTTGATTCCCATCGAAAACAGACATAGATGTTTGTTCTCTATCTGGGTATTAAACTGAAATTGAAACAGCTTCACGAATTTGATCCCCAGGCATGGTAGATGTCTCCTCAGATCTCTTAGTACCAAATACTAACTCCAGATTCTTTGAGGACGGCTGAGTGGGGTAGTCTGAAGTACATTCAATCATTACATTTGGCACATTTTGTTTTTTTTTGTAAATACATAATATGTATTATTGTAAATTATATACATTTGACACATACACACATTTTGTTATTTTTTTTGTAAATAATATGTATTATTATATCAGCCATCTAGTTCATATTGTACAAGTTTTGCTCAGTTTAGACTAGATATTGCTGTGTGGAATGTCCACCAATATTTATTGTATTTATTATTTGCTATAGTCTCCACTGCTGGCCGGCAGATGACAGCAGTGTTGGTGTTAAGTTTTCAGGAGATGGCGCTGCCCATCCTCTGATAGAACATCAATCTGATAGAAGACGCCTAGGGAAGCCTGCACCAGCATAAACAAGCTGCTGGCCTTTATAGAGGACATCGGGTGGCTGAATTAGCAACCACCACCCATCACACAAAAAGGGTCCACCAGCGGCCTACTAGCGGAAACTAGTCCGCCCACCAAGTACCAAGGAGAACATCAGATGGCCCACCAGATGTTAAGTGGTGACCATCACCTATAACATAGCATTGCCTCACAAGTCATGCACGATAGCATCCTGTTGTTTGATTGTTGTCTACATCTACATATATAGTCCACCTCATCGATTTCGATGACGGCGACCGTAACTATGTGTATTTTTAGTAGCATGAGCCCTAATGTGACTCGCTAGACCAAACTAATTTTTAAATACCCGATCACATGTGGAGCAATAGAGTTAACCAATGGAGTTGTATGTATATGTATTGGGTCTCTCTTTGCTTGTTTCGCGTTTTATGTCTACATCTTAATAAGACCTTGGCAAAGCAAATGGTGTAATTGATGGTACAACTGAACTATGAGGCCTAGTATTTTCCCATCACTACCTTTATCAATGCTATTACAAATAATGCAATCAAATGCAGATAATGGAATTAGATATCATAGTAGTTACTTATAAATAAAACATGACTGATTAATAACATATGAATAATTATTCACATCCTATGGGAAATGATGATGATGATGTCCGCCTTAACGTATCCGTCAACGGCGAAACGACGACAAACTACCACTACGCCATGCAGTGATGCTGTGTTTCGGTTTGAAGAGTGTGGTTGCTGGTGTAATTACTTGCCAGCTTAAAATCTATATGCCTCAAGTTTATGGACGCAGGGCAGTGCATCGTAGGGCATGGTCCTATGGTGCGTGACTTACGAGGCAATGCTTTGTTATAGGTGATGGTTACCGCTTAACATTAGGTGGGCCTTCTGCTTGTTCCATCAGCTAGTTGTATAAAATAATATTTATTTTTAATTTTACCTACAGTACAAGAAATCACAAAGAAGAAGACATTTATATTTTCAGTTTCATGTTTTTGATAGTAAGTTGAGAGAGATTTCAATGATTAACTTATTCTTTGAAAGGATACTCACCTTCACTGATTTCAGATGAATAGTGCATTTTCAGTTCAGTACTATGCAGTAGAATGTTATATTGATGAAGAGTCTATGATACAGAAATCAAACTTCTATTGTATAAACGAATGAAAACTTTTTACTATTAAAGTTTTGATGTTTTTTTGTAGTTTCAAAAACAAAAAGGTTAAAATAAACCCAATTGTCATGCAGTAGGTACAGAAAAAACAGGTTTCAAAAAAAATATTAAGTTAGTAGGTTACAAACACAGAAGTTTGCTTGACTGGATTTTGGCTATGTTATGCGGGTTACTGATGATTTTGATACCTAAACGATAGGACAAAACACTCAGGAACATAAACAGGTAGTAATTTCTAGAAAATCATGTTAATTGGAAGGAGAAATAAATAAAACTCGAAGGTAGGTCTCGGTACAGAAGGATAACTTTGAAAGCCGAAAAAACAAAGAATTCCATTCAAATAAATAACTTACCAATAACAACTACAGAAAACAATTAATGCACAACTAATAGATGGAATGAATAAAATGATTTTCACAATTTACGAACACTGCAACAAATTTTTAAATACGAAAGAAAACTATGACATCACATTACAAAAGAAATGTCAAACTTTTTCTTTTTTTTTTGTCGCCGCGTCAAGTCAATGTCAAATCCGAAGACGCGTTCCGTTTTGTTCCTTCCTAAACTTATGTTTGGTACCTTTGGTACGTTCCGTTTTACGGTTCTGTTCCCGATGTGTAATTTTTATTTGTTGTATAAAATAACTACCATGGATTGAGGGCTAGCATCTGATCTGCCAACAATGATAACACGAGTGCAAACGAGGTCAACACGAGTTATTTGATGTAAACATTCAAAGCTGTTTGGTTTTTTTGTTTGCATTGCATGCATTTTGTAACATGTATTGTTTGCATTTAATTTTATTCGTGACCTAGTTAGATTTGGCGTCTGTAGGAAATCATTTCTTATTTGAATTGTTCTTTTATTCACAAAGTTAGTAGGTACATTGATACTGACTGTTTAGTCATTGTGTAGTCAGAATCAATGTAAATAGCTAGATGACGGCTAAACACTTAGACTGAAGTGAGAAACCCAGAAACTGAAAATTATGGTTGATCTAATAGATAGTACGCGGGAAATCGGTGGATGAAGAGGGGGGGCTCAGAATCATTCTTCCTAAAATCTGTAGGGGAGGATGTCCATCGGTAGACTTCTTCAGGCTGATGATGATGAATAGACTGTAGTCCAGAGTCCGGAGTACTTTAAACTGCGCTACATACCTACTATAATTATTTAACATTGTTGTCAGATGTACTAGCTAGTATCGAGAGCGAATGAACTTTATTCCACCAAGGCTAAATTACGTTTCGGTTTACGCAGTTATTTTGACAGCCCTCACAGTTCAGTTGGTTGGAGCTCTGCCTTCTGCGCTGTATGCTGTGGGTTCGATCCCCACACAAGAAAAACATTGGCGTGATGAACATGAATGTTTGTTTTTTTGTCTGGGTGTTATTATGTACATTATGTATATTTAAAAAAAAAGTATTCTATCAGCTATCGGGTTCCCATGATACAAGCTTTGCTTAGTTTGAGGCTAGATAGTGCTGTGTGGAAAGTCCACTAATATTTATTTATTTATCACCTTTGTTGATTTCCAAACGGGGTTGCACAAAGCACCATCCTAAAACAGCATCTAAAAATACCGCTACAGTTGAGATTTACGAGAGAAAGGCGTGGAAATGTCTCGATTTATACCGAAAGCAATCAAGTCATGTCGACGAGCGCAGAACTGACTGGTACAGTCAGCACCAAAAGTAAAAATACATTCTCAAAGCAGGTGCAGACTCTTCTGAATTTAAGCACCTGTTTTTCATTTCATTTTATAACTTGTTTTTCATAATAAACACACGTGTCAAAGTATAAAAAAATAAAATTATTGCAAAGTGATTTGGTCAGACTATTGTGATATGTATTGCAGTGCGATTCTTTTGGAAAATTATGATGCTAAGCTATTGATGCTGACTGTACCTATCGTGAGTACAACAGATACACTAACAGTAGGAGAAATACTGATGTCGTTAAGGTGTAGTTATAAATAACGGTACTAAAGTTCTAAGTTTGTATGTAGAAGCATAGGATCTAGTAGTGCTCGAAAAGAGCCTCTTGAGGCGCACTTAAAATCCTTTCACCACACTGTTTCGAAAGAAACTAGTGACACGAAAAGAGATAAGAGTAAAGAGTAAATATCGACTAAATACTAAACACAAGACTTAACAAGCAACAATCACTTAAGATGAAAAGAAAACACTATGAAAATAATGAACAATTTATTAAACAAACGATACAAATTAATACATGTATAAATGATAAGAAGTAAATGTAATAGCGAGTCTACTGAAAAATAACAATAATATACAAACTAGATTTTAGAAATTAATTGCAAAAAAATATAAATTATTTTAAAGTAGACTAAAGAAAGATTTGATGCTTGTAAAAATAATAAAAAACAAACTTCAAGAACTTACAAGAAACGATAGATATGAGTCGTCTTGTTTCAAATGCGACAATCTGTGCTTTTTATCCAAAATGACTTCTTGATATGGCAGCACAGATAATTTTGAATAAAACCGTCTTAGTTTGACTTTGACTATCAAATCCGGCAATTTGTCATTGAAAATGCTGAATGAAATCATAGGTTGGGATCAAATCCGGCGATCTATACTTTATATTCAAACGCGGCAATCTTTTTTTTTCTTTTTTTATGATCTGTAATACTTTAGATTCAAACGCGGCATTCTTTTTTTAAAATTTTAGCAAAAGTCAGATTGCCGGTTTCGAAACTAGTCGACTCTAACGATACACAATCACATGCTAACAAACAGACAAACAAGCTACACAAAAACCGGTTTACCTGAAAAATCTGTGCTCGCGTCCACATCCAGAGAGCAACTCCCGATAGAATCCACTGATTTATCCATCACCTTAACCGTCAAGTTCTTTGTAACTTTCAACAGATCTGCTTCTTTGACCTCTATCTCATACGCCCCTATACTATCTAAATCTCTTTCATCAGACTTTGGACTCACTGTGGAGCTGGGTAGTCTTATATCAGTCTCTTCAGTGTTTATGGTAAGCAAGGAGTCTATCTTTTCCGGGTTATTTTTGTCGAGAATCAAGGTGCTTTGACTTGTGAAGTTGCTCCTTATAGGCTCAATGTATTCAACGTCGTCATCGTCAATGAATATGTTATTAGTGTGTCCGCTTGTGCCTTGTATATCAGTCGCATCTTTAGGGACTGCGTCGATCACTTGAGACTTGGCAATGCTTCTGTAGTAATGGTTTTCTAACTTTTCCAACTGTCTACGTGTTTCTGAATGCTTTTTGCGCACTGAATCTATTATAACTGGTAGATTTAGAAGGTCTGGTGTTCTTTCCCTGTTTTGATCTCGTTTGAAAAGAGGTGAATCGTCGCTTTCTAGTTCAAATCTTTTGTATTTGGAAGAGCAGTAGTCATCAACGGATGATGAATCAGATTTTTTGTCGAAGAATGTGTCTAGGGAAAAGAACGATTTCCGTTTCTTCTTAGGCTGGCTGGCCTTGCTAAAATTTGGCTGAAGGAATGGTTCTGGCTTTAACGGCTGCACGCAAATATTACTCGTGGCCACCAGAGATTTAGGGCGTTTATCCTGAGGCAACGTCAGAGGTACACGATTGGTTTCAATTTTTCTGGAGTCCAAGCTGAGGGTTTTACGAAACCTTTCGTTTAAATTTGATAGAAGGAAATGCCTCCGTTCGGTGGATTTTGGAGTAACATTATAGCTCTGCTTGCTGCTAGAGGGCTGTGAATCTGGAATGTGTTCTGTGTATTTAAACTCTATTTCATTTTCTGAAAAGTCCTTCGTTTCTCTCTTATAAATTTCGGAGCTGAACGACTGATTATCAGGTTTGTGGAACGAAAACGAGCCTCGATTCGAGCTCTTCTTCCGTTCACAAATGCAACTTCCTGCACAGTTCAGCTTGAGACATCTCCTGTCTTCCGGCTCCAAAGACACATCATGCTCATTATTAATGTATCTGTCTGGCTTACTCTTATGAACTAAGAGATCTTTCCTTATTTTCTCCAATCTCTCGTCTCCATGAAGACCTCTAGTGTACTTCGATTTTGGTGGACGAAAGAATCTTATTGAGCCTGATGTGTGGGGTTCTATCGATTTTCTTCTAACGAACGGCGATTCAGATATTCTGTTGACCCCTAACAACAGGACTGGTGATTTCTTGTCTTCTTCGTCTGGTAGATCACTGAAATAAAACAGGGCTTATCAATATATTTTTCTTTACACATCAAATTCTATTCGGTATGTGATTAGTCAAAATCAGTAGTTATTATAACTCTTTATAAAAAGATCAGTGCATGACAAAGCGTCACGAAAACAAAAGATTAACACAATAGTAAAAAAAAACAAGCAAACACAAATATAAACACAGTGAAGGGTATACTCACAACAAAAAACCACACACAAATGAAAATAAACGTACGTTAGGAGACATTAATTTAGTAGGAAAGTGGAAGCAGAGTTTTCTATCTTTTGTTTTAAAAGAACCTATCACTTATATAGACTAATGTACCTATACTTGGTTAATAAATAGTGCAAATTGTCACAAATAAAAAAAGAATTCGCACCATGCAGTAACTGGCACACCCTTTCTTTTCCTTTCCTTCCAAGCCGATTGGACCCTTTATAACATTGGTCACGCGAGTTTTTGTAGCATTCTTTCGTAAAATAACGTTAACCTGATACAATTTCAATTATTTCTACAGCACGATCAGGCTACTACATTCTGTACGGCAAGCTTTTCATTTTTATGTAGATTATTCAGAAGTTATCTAAACTATAGCCAATTTCACAAATCTTAATTTAAAAAGTTTTACTTTTGACGTTATTTAAGACGTAAAGTTTTTGTGTTGTCTAGTAAATTTATAAGTTACTTATCCCTTGACTGGACCCAATATCGATTATTCGATAAATATGTTATCAATATTATCGAACACACGATAGAAGATATGTTAAAATTTGTTTACGTAACTAAACCGATACGATTTCTGTCTAGTTTACTGCTCTGGAATTTTTATGCGTATCATTAAAACAACCGCTAGGGTATGTACTTGAAGATATAAATTCACTGAATCTAGTAATGAAAATCGTGAACAACTAAGTTTCGGCGAATAGTAGTGATATGATATCTTCATCACTTGAAATTATTAATAAAACTAGCTGGTGCCCGCGACTTCGTCTGCGCATTTCGAGTAGCTTATATTAGCGTGGCGTAGTACATTATTATGTGTAACTCTAGCGGTTTTGGCAGCGCACGCCAGAATAACTCGCAGATGGTAGATTTTTTCCTACTTACTTGACACTTATCGTCATTTAGACAATTCACACAATATCTTTATAAATTGTAGCCTATGTGTTATTCTGGTGTTTATGGTATATTATTGTAAAGTTTCATTAAAATACATTCAGTAGTTTTTACTTGAAAGAGTAACATCCATCCATACTTACAAACGTTCGCGTTTATAATATTAGTAGGATCTTTGTAATAATTCTGGCAGACTTTTTGAGACGTAATACAAAATTTGATTTCAATGATAATGACGTTATTTTAAAAATAATGTATTTAGGTTAGTGCATGCGTTAAACTGTACATTATGAATGAACCTTTCGTATACATAATTGTAAAACTGAAACTGAAACAGCTTCACGACTTTAATCCCCAGGCACGGTAGATATCCCCTCAGATCTACTAACCAAGTACTAACAAGTACTAACCAATCACCAAGTACTAACTCCAGATTCTTTTGAGGATGTCTAAGGGGGGTAGTCAGAGGTACGTCCAAACATTAAATTTGGCACATACCCACATTTTGCAGTAGTTGGTATTCCATACGTGACAGGTTGCAAGCCCATCGCCGCAGTTAGAGTACTAACTGGTTTCCTCACGATGTTTTCCTTCACCGTTTAAGATCACTGGCATTGCGCACATAAATTTTGCGATAGGAAAAATCCATTTGTGCACGACCGGATTCGAACCTGCGACCTTACGATCGGAAGGCGCGGTCACTCTCAATAGACCACCGCACCGGTGCTCTCTAAAATTGTATATGTAAAATTTATTCATAAAATGTTTATATCTGTTACGTACCTTTACCTTTAGGAATAGGGTTGCCACCCGTACTTTATAATAAAGTATTGTACTTTATTTCAGGTAATTGTACTCTATACTTTATGAGAACAATAAAGTACACCAAAATACTTTATTTCGCATGATTTAATTTCTTTGGGATTTTGACCAGTTTAGTCGTAAGTATTTTTTCGTTAAACGACTATAACGATTGATGCTGAATCGATGTCGCCACTCGCCAGTGCCACATCACATATGCGCTCGTTTTTAACAATTTCTAAACACAACCTAACCTCAATTGTACCTAAAAAAATTGAACTTTATTTTGATACTATGTACTTTTTTTTTCTTACCTGTACTAACCAAAGTACTTTAACTTCAAAAAAAAAAGGTGGCAACCCTATTTAGGAACGACCTTCCTGCTTTCGACTAGAGTCGTAACATAATACATTAATAATCGAAAACGATTAATCTATTGACCAATAGGCGAATCGGAATTCCGTTAGACTAATCCTTCCGCCATAACAAGACACGGTCCACAAACTCTCAGCCAGACGAATACATGTGGTTCAAATTCTTGAAGGTTCAACTCTAATGAATGAGAGAGATCGTTGTAAATAAACCGGCCAAGTGCGAGTCGGACTCGCGCACGAAGGGTTCCGTACCATTATCTATAAAAAACGGCCAAAAAATCACGTTTGTTGTATGGGAGCCCCCTTTAATATTTATTTTATTATTTTTTAGTAATCTGTTGTTATAGCGGCAACAGAAATACATCATCTGTGAAAATTTCAACTGTCTAACTATCACGGTTCATGAGATACGGCCTGGTGGCAGATAGACAGACATAATTTAAAAAACTTGGGACTTGACTTCTTGGCTTATAGCTTTTGTGGCTTGTTATCTGGCTAATTTGGCATCAGTCAAGCTAATGTCATTTATACAATCTTTACTCAGGCGTGTTCTGAAATCAGAAAGTGTATTTTAACTGGACTCCCAGAGCCCAATCAAGCTATTTCCAAACGATTCCAAGCACTATGTTCTATTGGCACCACACTAGAGCTTCATTATTTATTTGTAACAAGGATCATACAAAAGAACGGTAGAAACCAAGCCGTAAGTTAGTAGTTTATTCTTCTGGACCTGGTCACGTGGAACTGGCACCTAGATTCACTAAATTATACGAGTAATTCAAAGTAAACCTTGTCATTGAAATTAATAAAGACCGTTTTGATTTGACATAAAACTCACTGTAATCACTGATCTATGACTGCGACGAATTGTTTTAATGCTGTTTGAGCAAACACTAAAGGCAATTTGTTTGCTGATAATCTATCATTGTCATCTACCGTTATTTATTATTCTATCAAATGGGTCACCTGTACAATGCAGCGGTGTACAGCACAGTACCGACACACGGTCGCAAGTAACAGTAAGCTCAATGGTGCGTTTCGTTCGATCAGGCGATTAATGACAGCAGTACTTACCTACCTAGCTAGCTAGAGATGTTTACCTATCTTTAATTGTTATTGCAAAAATATTTTAATTATTATTTATATTATAGTACAAAAGGAGATCTATACCTACTGTACTTTTTACCAGCTAAACCAAAATGGTGATCGGAATCATAACTATGATCTTTTTTTTGCAATATGAGCAGTCTCTAGATTTTTTTTAACTCTTAACTCAGAAACTGGCAGATCGGATTGTCAGTTGATGGTTTGGCAGTTACGCTCTGACAATCTTCCATAGTAACATACAATCGTCGCAAGTTATCATTAATTGTCGAAAGTTTCGCTTGATCGACAAGTAATTACATTGCAGGATCCTAAGCACCAAGTTCCCGGTTCTGTACCAATATCGATAAAAAATTACCGGTACTGAGAGTGTTACCGATTTGCCGATACTGCATGCCCTAATCCCAACACTATGCGCCCCGTTGGGAAGACGAAGCGCAAATTGCTCTATAGCACGCAAAATGTAGATTATACACAACACAAATAACGGATGAACGGACCGATCAAGCACAACACACGAGTGCGAGTGAAAGGTAAGTAATGCAATCAGCCATGTATGAATGAGAAGAAATGATTAACGCTGCCATCTATGCTTCGTTTCTTCATTGGCGCGGGTTATACCGTTTTTATGTAGGTAGCTACGGTACCTATCGCGCACTCTTGTTTTTTATCTTATGGATGAGAATGTATCTGCCAGTAGTCCGGTGACGCTATCAAAAACATCGTCGATCGAGACGATTGGAGACTCAACCATATAATTTTTTCTTAGTACTTACTTATACATTTTTATTGAGGTATTTAAAGAACCGAACTATATCACCCGCCTGATGGTCGGATGATATAGTCGAAGTAGTTGGGCGGCGATGGCAAAGACTGGCACAGGACCGGAGAGAGTGGTGTTTTAAAGGGGAGGCCTATACCCAGCAGTGGGTGCATACATACAGGCTGAATTGATTGATTGATGTAAAGAACACAATTTGGGTATGCAGCATCTACAGTCTGACAGGGTTTTACTTTTTTTTTTGTTAGTTTGCAAGGTATTACGGTTAGGAGTTTTCATTCATTCATTGGTGGACCATCGGTTCAGTCGCTTTATCTCATAAAAAAATACCAATGAAGGACCTTGTGCTAAGTGGCCTAACTATCTACCTAGTTTCCAATAAACAGGTACCGCAGCGAGGTCATACTTTAGGAAACAAGCAATTGAATATGACAGGCGCATAAAACCAAGATGTCTTTCAATAACGACGTCAATAAAATGTAATTGGCCAGTCGTCTTATACCTACTTATTTAAATGTGCTCTTCAGAAACCATGGGAACACGATCAACCGTCTCATTAAATATTTATAAGTGTTCTAAATATTGGGTTTCTAATAATAATCGAATCGTTTTTGGTCATGCTATCATAGGTTGCCCTTCCCTTTCTCACCATCCTCATTAGCTTGAAGAAGTCTTCTGTTGAATAAGCCTTCCTCATACGTTTCCAAGAAGAACAATTTGAGAACTCCATTCCTTCACCTTCACGATTTTTTCATTTCGTCCGTCTATCAGATGGAGAGGATTTCCTACGTTTCGTTTATCTCCTGTAGATGTCGTTTTCGCTTTACCCCGTTTACACTCAGCTCATGTCCGTGGAGATGTGCAGAGACATGGGAAGAGACTTGGGCAATGCGAGAATGTAAACAGGCCACTTCCATGTCCACTCGCGTTGCCGCTCGCGTTGCCCGTGTTGCGTGAACACACATTGCCGGCGACGCTGACGGCAACATTTCCGTCCACGCGAATGGCAGCGCGAATGTCTAAATGTAAACGCAGTATTAGGTTAAATTATTATTTTTTGTAAATTTTGTGAGCGATCGGTTGAGAAACGAATTTCGCCAATATCACGTTGCAAGTCGCAAGAATAAGATCGGTGTATAGAACTATAAATTTGCATGTTCACAATTTCGACTACTAGAAACTCTAGAAAGTGACAAGAACAATTTAACGGTCATTCGAATAACAATGTCGATTATGGAACGCAATGAGGAATCGATTCTATTATATTGGTTGCATAAATCGGTAAAACTTCCGATTGCGTGACTCTAGTGACGTGATTCAGATGTGTTCGATACGGTAAAGATTAATGAGTTTCGCACAAACTTTTTAAATTAAAAACTTTGAAAGGTAACATCTACTATGCTTTAAGTATGCCATTAAATAAAAATCAAAACAGTCTTTATTCAGTTCAGTCACAAGGAACACTTTAAATTATTAAACGATCGAAACAAGATGTTTTAATTAGAGGGAAGACCATCGCTACGCTAGCAATAATCGCAACAAAATTAGTTAGTATCTAGCCTTGCCACTTGTCTGTCTGTAGGTACCCATGGAAGCTAAGCTGTGACATAAAGCGCAATCTCTCAACGATATACCCCCACTTCTCCAGTGGACGAGGGTTCTTCGACCCAGAGTTCATTTACGTTGGTATTATTTCGTAAGCATTGTTTCGGATAATTTGACGGCTTTCCTTGTAAGTGTACCGAAATGCTGTAATGGCTCTTCTACACTTTTAGCCAATTTGGGAAAATAAAGATTCGTAAATGATTACTCCCATCAATGCGCAGTTGTCCACACGTGGACACGCGTGCAGTGGCCCGAAGTCCTTTGACGTTTTTCGTAAAGACGAACACAGCGGCGAATACGCGCCAAGACACGCCACGGGCAAATACAGGCAAATATTTTATCCAGACGTTAGTTTTGGCCTGTGTTGGCCAAACGTGTAGAGGCCCCATTATAGTTCCGCTCACAAGCTTCATAAAATTATAATACTTACCTAGGTACGTTCCACCTGCTTCAAATTTACAGAAACCCGTTCTACGAATCTTTTTATTAGAAAAGGTATCAGCTTCACATTTTATTACTACATTTACATAGGAAACATAACTTTTGAGTCCCGGAAAGAATAATTATAAGTAATTTTAATTCAACGTTGACTAAATAAAAGCTGTACCTAGTTTTATGATTTATAATAAAGGTACACAACATAAACTGAGATTGAGAACATAAACTAACGATTTGTAGATATTATGAAGAGCATTTAAATAAACTTAGCCAAACTAGTCTCTATAGACTCTTTAATAAGACTATTTTGACTGACTATTTAAGTTGACTAACTCACTATTGGAATGGGTAGAGTGGATCGAGGATCGAGGGAAGTGGAAGAACATGCGGGAGACCTTTGACCCAGTGAAACAGTAAAGGTTAGAAAAAAAAATTGTCTCTGACTATCATTGTAGATTTATATTCTGTGGTACTAGTTAAGTAATTAAGTATCAAGATATATTGGGGATATCAAACGTGCCTGAAGAATGTTAAAGTCTAGCAAAACTGCATTAGTGTAAGCAGGACGAACGTAAAGCCACAACTTCGGTTTAAAGAGTATATTCTCATAAAGAAAATCACCCCACATTTCGGTAAAAACTCAAAATGATGGAATGTAATGAATGCTGAGGGGTTCAATAGTAGTAGGGGAAGAAATAGGGAACTTTTAACTCCCCTCAGAGGATTACGTGACGATCATAAATAACTACCCATAAGATGATAATCATACGAATCGAGGGAGAATAAAACACGATAAAAATATAGTCATACGACTTAAATCTTCGGAGAGATTAAGTGCTTGTTTTTACTTCAGTTTTTGGGACATTGTTTAAAATAATCTTCATCTAAATAACTTTATTACCAAATTAGGTAACCAAATTGTAATTACCAAATTTTAAGAGTAGTAGAGCTCTTTGTGAAGGGCTCGTCCGGGGAAGTACTACCACCACGCCTTTTCCTGCCGCCAAGCAGCGTTGCTGTGTTTCGGTTTGAAGAGTGTGGTTGCCGGTGTAATTACAGGCACGTGAGGCTTAACATCTGTATGCCTCAAGTTGATGGACGCAGGGCAGTGCATCGTAGGGCACGTTCCTATCGTGCGTGTCCATCAGCTATAGTAGTATTTAAAAAAAAATTTTGTGGTTTGAGCGCATTTCCACCAACATTACACCACTATCACTTAGCATCTCATCAAAACAACATTCTAATTTAAAAAAAAACTATGTACCAAAACTAAACGATTACCTTCAAAATAGGCATACACCTAATGAATACATTTTTTTTTAATTATGAACAGGAGGATTTTAAAAGGTGTAATTAAACCTTTTTGTACACGTCAATAAGCCAAGTGTGTGGCATACATAATGTCATTCACGATGTGAATTGCAATAAAAAGATGAAAGTTGCAGCAGGTTGCAGTACCAGAAAAAGCGTTCACAATCTGATCCAGTATTTTTATAGCCGCGCCGTTGACTGTTTCTGGGAAACTCGAGTGGAAAGCTTGTCTGTGGCATAGAATAAATTGTCTGTGGTCCGGGTCCGTTAGATAAAATGCGGCTTGAAATTGGAGTGAAACAATTTATCAATTTCATTTTTACCGTTTCATGAAATTGTATCATGCTCGCTTATCATGTTTCAAATAGTTTTCAAAAACTATTTTTGCCTAAAACAGACTTTCTCTTCTGCCATCAGAATTCTGTTGCAAATTTTAACAAATTATATTGAAACCTACTTCTTAATAATTTGCGTAATCTTTAATTATTACCTAGATTATGTAAAAACTGAACAAAGAATAATTTTACTTTCAAAATGACAGACATTGGCTTTTAGGCCAAGAAACAATTGTATTTATGGCAATTAAGATCTAAATGTAAATTCAACATTCCCACAACGAGGAAATGACACTATTGTCATCGCCCAGCTTAAACGTTGTTCCCACAAGCCAACCCCAATCGTTATAGCTTTTAAACAGTCATCTTTTATAAAGCAAGAGAAAACTGAAAATTATAAAAGACTAAACGCGGACGTGCTCTGTGACTAAAGCAATGCAATTGATATAGGCAAAGCAGAGGTAACCGATCAACTTCAGGTTCCATCACTTATTCTCATTCTCATTTCAGTGGTTCACATAAATCGTAATAAACTAACGGTAGGAATCAAGCTGTAAGTTTATTGCCTGTTCTTCTATGCCTCATCGCGCGGAACTAGCATTTCACCATAGCTTTGATACGTTTCAAAGTGATCCTTGTGATATAATGACCTTTTGACCTTTTTGTGTTTCGAATTTCAAATTAGAGGCTTTGTTGTTTCGGAGATTTCGTTATAAGTGAGACAGTGAGTGGAGCATTGTAATCCACCTATTCATAGATGTTGCAGAAAATAACTTACAGAAAGATTATAGACCAGATTAGCACTATTCAGCACAATTGTTACAAAACCATAGTGCTAACGAAGATGTTAATAGACAAACAGATGTTTAAAAAGGTCACATCTATGACGAAAGAGTAAGCGCAGCAAGAAGTGACGAACCACAAAGGTCAGTCGATTAGGCTTCTTGCGAAGCATAATTAAGGACATCAATACCGTCAGCTTAAGTTCGATGACTTCTGTAAGCGTTCTTGTTTTTGTATTTCTTTTTCTTTTTGTCGTTCTTGTGTCTAACTCTATGGAC
The DNA here is from genome assembly GCA_932294275.1 of Chloroclysta siterata. Lineage (NCBI taxonomy): Eukaryota > Metazoa > Arthropoda > Insecta > Lepidoptera > Geometridae > Chloroclysta > Chloroclysta siterata. The sequence goes on along the minus strand of OW028596.1, from coordinate 17,988,704 downwards.
AGAAGTTAATTTACTACCGATGACACTAAGATAAAAAGATTTCAATTCTACTTCCAATCGTAACTCAAATAATTTTTGTCAATCAATATTATGAGAAATGATGTTTTCGAAATTAAGAATTCAGGGGTTTGAAGTTACATTTAAAAGACACTTTCCCTATCAGGAAAACCAACGTCAAGTTCCGGTTGAAAAGAGAAGAAAGTGAGAAAGTAAAATAACTTAGTTCTCACGTCAAGGGCGAATCGTAATACAATACCTATGAAAGACGTTTCTAAATGCCTAAGCGAAAAGTGTATTGCATTTTTGAGTAGATGAAGCTATTACTAAAACAGTCTTGAGTACTTTTTTGATAGGACAATGTCCATAAAAACTGTAGGTACGAGTAAGATGTGGATTTGGGTATCTACGAGCAAATTAATGAGCACGAGTGTTTTGTAGATACGATGATGAAAAGTACACCTGAGCAGGAGCTCAATAAATGTATACCCCAAGTCTTAGTCATGTATACAAAAAATAAAGTCGGGCTTTTTGTTTATTAGAGCATGAAGTGATTTCTTAGGGATTGTACATAAAAACTAGATACTTAAAGGCTGTTGTAATGATATAAAAGTGGTACATAGAATCGTCGCTTTGACAGTTTTAGGGAGGGTGCCTGTGCAGCCAAGAAAAGCTATAAAGTTATGTAGCTGGTGTTATCTATAGAGCGTAAAGATTAACAGCTTCTATTTTCTTTCGAACACATCGTAAAAACAATCATTAACAAGCTGTTAAACCTTAAACGAAGAAATTTCACTTTAACACATTCACCATCAACGTTCAATGATTCATCATTTACACAGCGAAACAAAACCAGCCTTCGGCTAATTCAAATAAGATGTATTTTAAATAAACAAACACAGAAGATTTCTTAGTCATTCAAACTATAAACAAAAAATCATGAAGACAATGCCTCGCTTTGATTGAAAAATACTTACACATCTCATGCATATTTTTCATCTGATCATTGAACCATTGTACAAAGTTCTCATCACAAAACCATGGGAAGTTAGGTTTCACAATTGAAAGTGCATTAATTAGAAGATTTCACTTTTAAACACTGTCACAATAAATCAAGCGATAAAGAGAGGTGATAAAAAAAGGTCCCAAAATGGAGCCTCGACTATCACCTAATAATTTCTCCGAGTAGCCTTATTCCGATCGCCGGCGCACGTCTACCTTTCCGTGGGCGGTCTGACTGTATGACGTGGTCTCGAAATCAAGCAACAGAACGGTTCTCTCGCTTAAATAATACCGTTAGGAACGATGACTACCCAATCCAATGCCTCTTTAAAGTCGGGATAGTGTATTGGTATGGAAATAAAACTTGCGATGGTTGTGCCGTTAGCGATTGGATTGGGATTTAATAGGTTGTAAAGTAGTGGAGGGGTTACAGAGGGGAATGGAGAGTAGACTACCGGTATGTTTATGTTTCATGGTGTGGCACGCGCCATGAGTACCGTATGTGATGATTGCACCTGAACAGATGTTTTGCGTACTGTTTTTGTAGTCTCATCACGGCTTATTTGGTCTTCAGCTTTTAAATTAGACTTTTTACGGCTGCAGTAATTGCCCAGAGTCTTGTATTCAAAGAACTTAATCAATATTGTGAGAGTATCAAAGATTGGATCTTTTGTAAGTTTCAATTTAGGATTCTTATCTTCCCCATTCCGTTGTGGATGTTCAATGTTGATTAATTTATGACTATTGCGGTCTTGTAGAATGAATTTCATGAGTATATAAATTAATTAATTGCTATCAATGTAAGCAATTAAGGAGATGGATATAAGATTGAGGTAAAAAGAAATCGTCTGCCGGCGGGGTATCAATTAAACCGGGATTTTAATTCATCACCACCCAAACACGGTTCAAAACAGCTCTTCACAGCTCTATTGGTATTTAGATCTGCTTAGAGGTCGTGGATTCGATCCCCATTGAGTGATACACGTGATAAACCTAATGAAGATGTGCTAAAACTTTAAAAACAATAACTAGGTATTTTATCAGATATCTAAAAAAATGGTGGACTTTCCTTTCTTTATTCCAAAATCTTCGGGTATAAACGAAAAAAAAAACTTTACATAGCATTATTAGATTTATTAGTTATTAACGAGTAGGTAGGTAGGTACATTCTATAGAATTGTGAGACATTGCTTATTGCGATCGTACATTACTGAATGTTTAGTAGGACGTGTGGTTTCCCAAGGAATCCACTTTTTGTCAACAGCCGTAGGTTCCAAGTTCCAATATGTATTAAAGTACGTTCTAGGACCTTTTCTGGACTTTTGAGCTGTCTTTTTTTAGGCCTAAGTATGAAATATCGTGTAGCTATTTATTAAGCAACGTTATTCTAGATAAACTAATTTGGACTACCTATTTAGATAAAATAGATGTAACCTTCCCATGTTACTATAGATAGAAAGGTACTCTTTATTGATTGCCACGACAAATGAAGACCTACACAGTTTACACCTAAAAATAAACAACATAGTACCTATAACAATTATTCTAAGGCCTTATGGCTTATCCTAAGGCCTTATCGTTATCTTTACCTCTGTAATAATTAACTATAGCTGCATCGCCGCCAAAGCCATGAACATGGTAATTCTTGATTATTGTACTCATTTTATAGTGAGCTACGTCAGCCTTGATTCAATAAGGAAATTGTGTACCTGCATCTTTTTTTTTTTTTAAACTGCTAATGGAATAAGCAGATGGCCCACCTGTTGTTAAGTGGTAACCATCACCTATAACAAAGCACGCCTCGTAAGTCACGCACGATATGAACGTGCCTCACGCTGCACTGCACTGCGTACATCAATTTGAGGCACAAAGATGTTAAGCCTCATGTGCCTGTAATTACACCGGCAACCACACTCTTCAAACCGAAACACAGCGTTGTTGCTTGGCGGCAGAAAAAGGTGTGGTGGTAGTACTTCCCCGGACGAGCCACACACAAAGAGCTCTACTACTCTTTCCAAGAAAGAGTCTTGTGTCGTTACTAGTCTACCTAACTCCTCCTAAGGCTCCTCGTATCAATTTATAAATTACCTAGTTTTATAATAGATGCTACTACAATAAATATATATATACAGGGTGTCCCAGAAATCAACGTCAAGCCGAAAACGGGCGATGGGCCAAGTCATGATAGTTATCAGAAAAATATAAAAAAAAATATTTGTCATGTACTTTTCGAATTATGAGTATTACAAAAAATACAGAAAAACTGACACCCTGTGATGATCTTTAAGTCCTGTGACTACAAATATTAACTATTCGTAAAACTTTTTTCTGTAATGTAGCCATGAATAACCCTTCTGTAAAATACAATTCAAAATTAAATCATAAATGCCAAATCATAAATGTCAGTTTTAAATAAAATGTTGATTTTTGGCCAACATTTAATTTAAAATAATTACATCACCCATCTTTAACCGACTGTACCGTAAAAAAAATATACTACACTATTTTGGCAAGTAACTTTAAAAGATGGCGCATTTAGTCAGAATTCCAAAATGGTATAATACTTGCTAGAGTACTCCTTAATTTTGGAAAAAAAACTAACTGAACCGGTTTTCTTAACTAAACCGGATTTCATGACAATTTTATTTAAAAAGATAAAATGGTTGTTTCCTTTAAATTATGGACTTAAAAATGCCTATGCTGCGTTTTTAAGTCGCTCACAATTCACAGGTACAAGTACATACCATTTCGACAATGTAAGTGAAACAGATAGAGCAACCATCTTGTCGAAAGAGTAAAATGTACTACACTATTTTGGCAAGTAACTTTAAAAGATGGCGCATTTAGTCAGAATTCCAAAATGGTATAATACTTGCTAGAGTACTCCTTAATTTTGGAAAAAAAACTAACTGAACCGGTTTTCTTAACTAAACCGGATTTCATGACAATTTTATTTAAAAAGATAAAATGGTTGTTTCCTTTAAATTATGGACTTAAAAATGCCTATGCTGCGTTTTTAAGTCGCTCACAATTCACAGGTACAAGTACATACCATTTCGACAATGTAAGTGAAACAGATAGAGCAACCATCTTGTCGAAAGAGTAATAACCATGGGTTATCAAGTAATTTGTTAGTTGATTGATTTTAATTTAATTACATCAAGGATTTACAGCAAATGTTCAAACTGTTTGCCTTCAGCTGTACTGCAAGCTCTAAATTAACTCGAGAAGATATGCCCGTCTTATTACACGGTCATTTTTAAGGAGATGTAGAGCTTGCATTACAGCTGCAGGCAAACAGTTTGAACATTTGCTGTAAATCCTTGATGTAATTAAATTAAAATCATGACTAAAGAAATCCTATGACTGAATTTTATTTCAAACTTGCTCCTAAAACTAACAAATGGTTATTACTCTTTCAACAAGATGGCGGCTCTATCTGTTTCACTTACATTGTCGAAATGGTATGTACTTGTACCTGTGAATTGTGAGCGACTTAAAAACGCTGCGTAGGCATTTTTAAGTCCATAATTTAAAGGTTACAAACATTTTATCTAATTAAATAAAATTGTCAAAAAATCGGGTTTAGTAAGATATCAATTTTTTTACCCAAAATTAAGGAGTACTCAAGCAAGTATCATACCATTTTGGAATTCTGACTAAATGCGCCATCTTTTAAAGTTACTTGCCAAAGTAGTGTAGTATATTTTTTTACGGTACAGTCGGTTAAAGTTGGGTTATGTAATTATTTTAAATTAAATGTTGGCCAAAAATCAACATTTTATTTAAAACTGAGGCAGTTACAGTTTAATTTTGAATTGTATTTTAGAGAAGGTCTATTCATGGTTACATTACAGAAAAAAGTTTCACGAAAAGTTAATATTTGTAGTCACAGGACTTAAAAGATCATCACAGGGTGTCATTTTTTCTGTATTTTTTATAAAACTCATAATTCGAAAAGTACATGACCAATATTTTTTTGTATATTTTTATGATAACTATGATGACTTGGCGCATCGCCCGTTTTCGGCTTGACATTGATTTCTGGGACACCCTGTATATATACTACATCAATCACAGGCGCTACTTTCAAACTTCCTCTAATATTTATTTATCCATTCTTGTCACCGTACATCCATCTCAACATTCGCATTTCTGCTGCATGCACTCTTCTCTCATCCGTCCCTTTGGTTGCCCAACACTCATATCCATACAGTACGATAGGTTTTATGATCGTCTTGTAAACTTAGCACCTTTCAAAATGGTCTTTATTCAGTACAATCACAAGGATCACTTTGAAACGTCTTATATACTAGGTGAATCTATCGCCAGTTCCTCGCGACCAAAGCCTAGACAATAATAATAAAGAACAATTCATAATCGGCGGAGTAATCGAGGAAGACAGCCTTCACAGCTCAGTTGGCAGTAGCTCTGCCTTCTGCGCCGCAGGCCGTGGGTTCGATTCCCACCGAGAACAAACATTTATGTGATGGACATAGATGTTTGTTCTCTGTCTGGATGTTATACATATAATATTATAAGTATGTATTTACAAAAAAAAAGTATATTATAAGTATTATATCAGCTATGGTTTCCATATTACAAGCTTTGGCTTAGTTTGGTGCTAGATAGTTCTGTGTGGATAGTCCATAAAAAAAAAATACTAACAAAATAAAACATTCGGTCTTATTGAGAAACACCTCATTTTTTGAACTCAGTTATTAAGAGCGGCCAACCCGTCTTACTTTTCATACAAACGCTCGTACGTGATTATGGCGTTGTAATAGATCTTTCTTTGAAACTTTTAAATAATAGATATCTTGTACACTATAGCTAGGTTTCTATCAAAACAAAAAATTCAAATTTGGAGAAACATATTCAGTATAAGCCTCCAAACATCTGCTTTTTTGCACAAATTTTACTTGAACTTTGGACGTTCATAATGTACTCATTAATTGTAAAAGTAAAGAAAATATTTTGATAGAAACCTTGCAAATGTAATGGAAATTCTAAACGACAAACTTTTATTTCACAAACTTGTAAATCTTACTGAAAAACACGTATGTCCTGGAGCAAGTTTTATGAAATTTCCGCACACTATTTTTCGTTCAATGTTATCGCGTTCTCACTTGGTTGTTAGCCAAGTGGCGGTAAGAGGCGGGGTGAAAGGGGGAGAAACGCTGCTCGGTCTCGTTCGGGTCGGGTCGGGCCTCTCAGAATTGTTAGTACGAGTTGAATTTGTTTACTGCGCGTACGTAAATGTTCTGTTGCATTTGATTTTTGTGAATTCTGTTTTACCTACTAGTTAGAAAAAGTTAGACGGAACTCCCTGCTAAAACAAAACTGAATCCCATATAGGTGTGAGTGTTGACGTTTGCGCCGTTGCGCGTGTCAAACCATTTTATTCGTATCTCTCATTGTACGAAAATTGATACAAAGCGAGGCCAAGTTATACTGGAAATGCAGAGCTTGACTACACACTCATTTCGACACTGTACCTACACTTACAGCGAGTTGGCCGACTCTGAGTGGCACAGTTTTTTGTTAGCGAGAATCTGTCTGACTTCTTTGTTTGCCCATGAGGTATTATACCTATACATAAAATAAAAAAAGGTAAGAAAATCTATGTACTTTCCATATTGTAAAAATAGCGCACATACGGTAGGTATCTAGATTGGTAAAAATACAACACACAATGACATATCTGGCATTTTATGTATGTATGTATGTATGTATGTATGTTTGTCTGGCGATAACTTTAGAACCGTTGATCCGATCCGCATGAAATTTGATATGTCGATAGCTTGTACTTGAGAAATTTCTGACAACCACCTACTAACTTACCAACCAACTTGGTAACCAAGTTTCAACTCTATTGGCTTATTTATTGAAGAGTTCAGTTGAACAGACCTTGGCTCCATCATCAGACCAGTTCGCTATCACCATTTTATGAGAACTGAGTACCTTCTCAATTTATTTCAAGAAAAAAAATAAGAAAAAGCAAAGGAACTGGGCGACCAGTAGAAAAACCTTGATGTCAACGAAATTCCTAGAGATTGGAGCTCTTGGATCGCCGGTTATCTTAATTTAACTTTTTTGTTGTATCTCAAAAACCGAGTGTCCCAGAAAAAAAGTAAAAATTGATTTGGAATGTCCAAACAAAGTCCTTTCATATGACATGTAACTTGATTTTTTAATGTAACTTTTTTTATTTTTGCCCCCTTAAAAAACCCCATATTTAAATAACCCGCCATCCGATTTTACTAATATACTTACCAGTAAATTTCTCAAGCACAATCTATCGACATACCAAATTTCATGCAGATCGGATCAACGGTTCGAAAGTTATGGCCAGACAAACATACATACATACATACATAAAATGCCAAATCGCCCAAGTTGAAACTAGAATCTTCGTTCGCTTCGCTCACTCGATCAAAAAAGGTAAGAAAATGTATGTTATATACTTTCCATATTGTAAAAATAGCGCACATACGGTAGGTAGGTACCTAGATTGGTAAAAATACAACACACAATGACATTATCTCCGAGGCCAAGCGCTACGTCCGTACAAGACAAAGAGTATATAATAATATACTAATAATATAATACGTTGCTAAATGTAGGTACTTATGTACCTGCATGCATTTACAAAACTACGGCTATGCGCGGGCGAGGCCATAGTAGGTAGATAGAGAAAATAGATAGGCGCGCGCGCGATGTTATTATCATGATGAATGCCCTATGAATGAATGGCATAATGCTTATCGTAGAGCCGACAGCCCGCGAGTGAGCGGCGAAAGTAACCGAATGCCAACCGAGCACTCAGGCGCTTTCTCTCTTTTTTCGCTTTGCCTCTTTTTCTAACATTGCGCTGGATGAAACAACAAGCTTTTCAATCACGCTCGCATTGACGATAGTAGGACCGGGAAGGCCCCTCTTAATAGTTTTTAGGGTTCCGTACCCAAAGGATAAAACGGGCCCTATTACGGGACTCCGCTGTCCGTCTGTCACCAGGCTGTAACTCATGAACCGTGATAGTTAGACAGTTGAAATTTTCATGGATGATGTATTTCTGATGCCGCTGTAACAACAAATACTAAAAACCAGAATAAAATAAATATTTAAGGGGGCTCCCATACAACAAATGTGATTTTTTTGCCGTTTTTATAGATAATGGTACGGAACCCTGCGTACGCGAGTCCGACTCGTACTTGGCCGGTTTTATTATCATGTTATTGTGTTGCGGCGGTGGTGGAAACTAACAGTTATACCAATAATGTGATGCATCATCGAGCTCTGTAATCTATGGTCTATGGTCTATGCCGGTTAGGAACGAACTTGGAATGTGGAACAAATTACAAATAGTTGTAATCTTGTCAATATAGAATGCAATGTCATTGCAATGTTGCAACCTACAGTTTGCATTAATAATGTTCTTTTGAGTTCAATTGTTCTATTTTTTTTTATACTACTAGCTTATGGAACAAGCAGATGGCCCAACTGATGTTAAGCGGTAACCATCACCTTTAACAAAGGATTGCCTCGTAAGTCACGCACGATAGGAACTTGCCCTACGATGCACTGCCCTGCGCCCATGAACTTGAGGCATACAGATGTTAAGCCTCATGTGCCTGTAATTAAAATATTCTTTGACGCCTTTTTGACGCAGACAAAAACAGTCGCAGAAGAGCGCCGGTTGTCTAGTGGCAGTGACCCCGCCTTCCGATCGTAAGGTCGTAGGTTCGAATCCGGTCGTGCACCAATGGATTTTTCCTACGAAAAATGTATGTGCGCAATGCCAGTGCTCTTAAACGGTGAAGGAAAACATCGTGAGGAAACCAGTAAGTATTCTAACAGCGGCGATGGGCTTGCAACCTGTCACGTATGGAAAACCAACTACCGCAAGTGCTAAATGTAAAGTTTGGACGTACCTCTGACTAAGTTACCAGTTACTAAGAGATTTGAGGTTATCTACCGTGCCTGGGGATCAAAGTCGTGAAGCAGTTTCAGTTTATTTTTTCACACATTTACCTAGATTTACCTACTACCTTTAAGACGTTCAATGTGATCCTTGTCATTTAATTGAATAAATGTCTTTATCTTGATATTGACACATTTATGACGATAAAAATTTACTACTGAAGGTTGTATAAAGGGGCGTCTAAACGGGCTATATTTTACGACAATTTGTGGCGGAAATACTGTTGCCGGCAACATTGCTAGCAATACCAGCCACACTATGCAATATTTTAAGGATGGCCCGGCATTAAAGCCACATATTTTTTGGTATGTCAAAATGTTTTTATGTGTAGCCGGCGTGTGGCCGAACGATCGCCTCGCAATCGAAAATACTGCAATATATCTGGGCCATCTTTATTGTTGTTCTGTTTTACTGTATATGCGCGTCCCTTTCTCCCTGCGAATTTGTTCACAAGAAATTCGAAGTCGCTCTTAGACATTGTTGTAAAATTTTTTATAAGTATTTTTATAAGTATAATTAAATAAGTATTTATCCAGCATTAATTCCTTGTCTACGGAATCCAAAGTGTCACGCCTACTTAGGTAGGGTCGAATCCACATTCGTGTCCTTTTTTTTCGTTTTTCTGCCAAAACAATGTAAGCGGCTGCGATGAGCGTCATTTCGTCGGCCATTGTTGCTGGATTGTGTGGCTCATAAAAGGGTTCTGAATCAAAGGCCATACTATTGCAGCCATATTGCAACATGTTGCCTTCAATTGATTGCTCAGCCATAAAATGCACTAAAATGTTTTTTTGATGGCTGGTCAATGATTGCCAATAATTGCAGCCACAAATTGTCGTAAAATATAGCCCATTTAGACGCCCCTTAAGAACAATCTCAATCAACAAAGGAGTTGTTTCATCAATGTATGGAGCCCGGGGTAGGTCTGTGTACAGTGTATATCAATATAGCTTAGCAATATAGTAACTATTTTAAACTGCTTTTTTTCTTTATTTTTAATTCGTTTTCTTGCGCTTCAAGATTTTCTTGGTCAAAGAGAGCAACACAATGCACTGAAAATATGGCGGACTGACATGCTTGAAATGTCAGAGAATAATTTTTCAAAGGTATAATATACATAATATATCATTTTGATCCAAAGGTTTTTTTTTGGTAGGATTATTATTGTTTATCAAAAACAAAATTATATGATACATCCATCTGAATTAAAAGATAAATGCCAATAAAAATGAGCAAGAGCGAACTTCAATAGACTGAGTAAAGATCTAGATTTCAACCTTTTCAGCCAGACAGCGGCTGAACAGAGAATTCTTTGGTATTGAATAGTAAGCACTATATAATATTATATTCACCCTTCCATCTATTTTGATATAATGTCGACTACGGCGTTCACATTATATAATTTAATAATGTATTTTATCCGTGAAAATCTTTAATTGGCTCTCTCGTTTCTATATCATGTATGTTATTTAAGTTATAATAAGCTTTTTTAATACTACTAGCTGATGGAACAAGCAGATGGCCCACCTGATGTTAAGCGGCAACCATCACCTATAACAAAGCATTGCCTCGTAAGTCACGCACGATAGGAACGCGCCCTACGATGCACCGCCCTGCGGCCATCAACCTGAGGCACACAGATGTTAAGCCTCATGTGCCTGTAATTACACCGGCAACCACACTCTTCAAACCGAAACACAGCAACGCTGCTTGTTTGCAGAAAAAGGCGTGTTTATAAATAGTTTTCTATTACAAACTGCCAAGCAAGTTACGTTACGACATGATTCATTACCTTTTATCAATATAACAATCTAACAAGAACTTTCAACCCGTAGCGCGTGTTGTTAATTTGTAAAACGCGTGCATACATCAATTGATCACACAGTTAGATACCGATCTAAACCTACTTTCTATCACACAGAACTTGTAGTAACAGAAAAGTTTGTAGGTATGTCTTTACAACATATTGCAGAGTGGTCGAAAGGAACGTCTTTGAGGCGCACTTATAATCCTTTCTACTTCTAGACACTGTTTCGAAAGAAACTTGTGACATAACAAGAAGATTAGAGTTAGTTTTATATTTGTTTTTTTTTATAAAGCCTACAAAAGTAGAAAAGCAAACGTACGGCCCGACCGCCAGATGGAAAGCAGTTATGGACACCTGCTAAACGCGCTCGTTGTGACATTAAAAACTCCTTTTATTATTCGTGTGCACGTCGTATTTTGGGACAAGCGCAGGGAGATCATTCCAGAACCGAGCTGTTAGCGTAAAAAATTGTCTAAAACTGAAAAATATCCTCGGCATTCGCCGATGTTGATGTTGAACTGTCTATGGCGTAGCGTGTGCTGTCTTATAAATTTGATTATGTTTACCTTTTTCTGTATGAGCCTTACTAAACTTCAATAATATATTGTATTATTACATTGTAATAAGAACAAATCATACAAAAGAACGGTAGGAACTAGGAACCAAGCCGTAAGTTTGTTGCCTGTTCTTCTAGGCTTTGGTCGCGTGGAACTGGCACCTAGAGTCACCTAGCTTTAAGAGGTTTCAAAGTGATCCTTGTGATTTTATTGAATAAATATCTTTTGACTTTGACTTTGATTTTGACTTATGCAAAGAATAGAAAATATTTTTTTTTCAAGATAGTTTTCTTTATGTGATATGTGGTGCAATTTTTTTTTTAGGACAAATGCTCAAGTATTCTATAAATTTAAATTATGATTCCTTTTCCTTTTTTTGGTCTTGTATGTGTGCACCATTAAGGCGCTTATTATTTATGCCTACGACACTGGTAGTCCAATTCTGAGGTCTGAACTATATGTTTTTTTTTATACAACTAGCTGTTGGCCAACCTTATGTTAAGTTGTAACCATCACCTATAACAGCATTGCCTCGTAATTCACGCACGATTGGAACGTACGATGCACTGCCCTGCGTCCATCAACTTGAGGCATAAAGATGTTAAGCCTCATATGCCTGTTATTACACCGGCAACCACACTCTTCAAACCGAAACACAGAGTTGCTGCTTGGCGGCAGAAAAAGGCGTGGTGGTAGTACTTCCCCGGACGAGCGCTTCACAAAGAGCTGTACTAATCTTAAAATATGTGGTTGGATATATAGAAAATCTTAGTGTAAAAGCAGTCGAAGCTGGTAGTAAAGTAACAGCTACTAATTGAAAACAAGAAACTAGCTCATTATGCACGCCAGTTGAACTATTACTTGGTAGGTGATGCGTTAAATTGAAATGCAGGAAGTAAAAAGACTTGCTCTATAAAATCAAGCAATTGTAGGGTATTATACCACTGTACCGTCTTCCCATGTAGTAGTCACGGCATAGAATGAGGTTCCCCTATCACCTGTCGTGGATGTCAGCGTAAGGGAGCTACATCAAAATCAAAACGGTCTTTATTCAGTACAATCACAAGGATCACTTTGAAACGTCTTATATACTAGGTGAATCTATCGCCAGTTCCTCGCGACCAAAGCCTAGAAGAACCAGCAAGAAACTTACGGCTTGGTTCCTAGCGTTTTTCTGTATGATTCTTATTACAATTTTATTAGTGTACCTACTTAATTGTCTAGTGTTTGTAATGAGTTGGAACATAGTTCAGTCCCAAGCTCTTTTGTCATCTTTAAAATCAGATATTTTATAGTAAGCTTTTGTAAAAAGTTTCTAGTTTTAACATTATGATGGTCGCTCTTTTTGGCGACTTTTGGAGCATCCACGACGGGCTAATGAAGATGCAGCGTATGATGAGAGTACTGTAGCTCTGTGCAGGCGTGGTTCCAGCCCTCAAACAAGGTTGTGGTCACTGCCACCCGAAAATCGGCCAAGTATGAGTCGGAATATGAACTCGCCCATCATCGCTATAGTGCACTCCGACAAAGAAGATGTTTACAAAATGTATATGACGCCCTGACCAGGATTTTGTACAGTGCGCCTATAGTTCCACGTGGTAAACACTGTGTGTGAGACGTCCCAAGTCTTTTAGGGTTGTGGGCATGCCCATTGTGCCCACAACGGTGGATCCGCGCTTGGCTCTTTGTGTGTCTCGTCCGGGGAAGTACTACCACCATGGCTATTTCTGCCGCCAAGCAGAGTTGCTGTGTTTCGGTTTGGAGGGAATGGTTGTCGGTGAAATTACAGACACATGAGGCTTAACATCTTTCTGACTCAAGTTGATGGACGCCGGGCAGTGCATCGTGCGTGACTTGCGAGGCAATGCTTTGTTATACGTGATGGTTACCGCTAATTATCTCTCTCGTTAAACTAATGATAAGCATCATTGAATAAGTTTCCTTAATGAAACGAATTATCAAAAACGAAAATTCTCTAGAGTTTACATATCTAGTGTATAAAAACCAGTCTAGTACCGCTTTTGTTTGGCCGTGATGACAGCATACTACGTAGGCGTCAAGCGCAGTGGGTCACTTGCGAAACTGATATACTTTTAGCAGCCCACACCCACTTATCAAAAGCTTTTATAGCTTTATACATGGTCACTACAGAAACCTCTACAAACTTATTGAAATTCGCAGACTTCTGAGGTGAGACAATATCACTATCACTACATAGTATAAAATAAAGTCGCTTTCTCTGACCCTATATCCCTGTGTATGCTTAAATCTTTAAAACTACGCAACGGATTTTGATGCGGTTTTTTTTTATAGAAAGAGTGATCCAAGAGGATGGTTTATATGCATAATACAAGCATAATCTCTTAGGGATAACCCACAATAACCGTGCGAAGTCGGGGCGGGTCGCTAGTATTTTATAAGCAGCTGTGTGTGATCCTTGAAAGATTTCTGTTATGCTTATGCCTAAGCGTCAGTAAGTTCGATTGGCACCAACCTGGAGCTTCATTATTTTGTAACAAGGATCATACTAAACCAAAGAACCAAGCCATAAGTTATTTGCCTTTTTTTTTCTAAGCTTGAACTGGCACCTAAAGCCCCCTAAGCTTTATGACGTTTCAAAGTGATCCTTGTGATTCAATCGAAATATAAATACCTTTTGACTTTGATTCAATCAAACATCAGACGCAAAATCTGTTACTGTACTTTTTGTCTACACAAGTATAGAAATTTATAAAAACTATACCCAGCCATGTTTTAACTTTTATTTAAACACACAATGATGGGCGAGGCTTCGTGTCAAAGAACTTAGATACCATTAGTAGATACGTACACTCTATAATATATATAGGTAGGTACACTTTGGTTATGTTCCCTTCCCATACCAACATTAGGCGTTAATTTGTTTTACATGGTCAAACAAACATTTTCTTTTAAATAGGTTGGTACTACTTGCCAATAGAACTAGTAGATGGCCCGCCTGATTGATTACAAAGCATTTCCTCGTAAGTCACGCATGATATGACCCTACGTTCATCAACTTGAGGCATACTGACATTTAGCCTCATGTGCCTGTAATTTCTCTGGCAATGAACCCCTTCAAACCGAAACAGCAACGCTTGGCAGCAGAAATGGGCATGGTGGTAGTACTTTCCCGGACGAGCCCTTCAAAGAGCTCTACTACTCATAAAAAACATCGAACATGTTCGAAATAACTGAGGGTATAAGAGTTGGATATAAAACTGCCGATTCAAAGTCATCTTCAACAGTTTCATAAATTAATTCCGACAAATCATCAGACCTTATATTTCCATTCCCGTACATCCAAGCCATTAATTTCAGCGGATTGTGTCATTAGAAGACCTTGGTCTCGGTCTGCCTGTTTATGACAATAGTTTGCAGTCTATTGTATTATGATGATGTCATTTTGTAAAACAGATCAATTCTAGATTAAAGGCTCATAAACCACGGGACCACGTTTCCTCGTGTACGTTTTTTTTGCGTGCTTTAAGAGCTGATTTCACCATGCTCTGTTAGTCACTAATCAAGGATAAACAGGCCGTTAAATCTAACCTTAGATGTCAAACGCGTACATTTTGACATACTTAACGGCCCTTTAACCCTTTGTTAATCTAACAGAGCATGGTGAAATCAGCTCTAAACATTTTAGAATAACTTTTGAAATATTGTTTGAATTTTTCACTCTCCTTAACAACTACTAGAGCTGAAACTGACCGCTTTACGTATCGTTACTCCGAAGCACGGAGGTCAATTGATAGATAGGAGTGCTTAGGAGGTATCATTGACTAATTTGCTTATTACTCATACGAGTATAGCTTGTAAGACAAGGGCTAGAGAAATGATTAGCTTAAGACATAATTAAGAAGTAATAAAAACAGTTTTGTTTAAAAACAGGCACTATGATTCTTTGTCTCGCTAAAAATACAGAAATCCAACAAATCGTTGTATTAGTCAGCCACAAACGTTACACAATATGATGGTATTATTAGAATCTTTCCAGCATGCAACTTTGCGGTTTAGTAACAAAATCACACGTTAGGCTCTCACAGAACACCCTTTACCTTCTCATCCAACGAAAGAACCGGTTTCCCCCTTTCTTCCCGCTATTTTTCTTCTTCTTCCCCATTATTATGCTCTATGGAAAGCATAAAACACTGGCACTTTGTCTATAAAACACAACACTGTCTATGGATACAATTCGAAAATAGAACAGTCTGTCCGAAGGCACTCACGACACTGGCCACTTGTTTATCAGTAGAAAGTTTTAAATCTTTATTTGAACATCGAATGACTTATTTATATTTAGAACGGACTGTCTCTGGCCGATACAGGACTCTATACTTGGGCTCTATGAATTAAAAAAATGTATTAAGAACTTATTCTAACTCTTGAAATGAGTCCGATTTCAAGATAAATTTTGTTAACCACAATGCAAACAAGGAGAGGAAAAGCAAAAACCAAAGAAATGTATGTACAGGAAGAAACTCAACGCCTAATATTTACCAAAAGACCGCAAATATCGAAGAAAATTAAGACAACTCTTTAAGAATACGAATTGTAAAACCGAATGAGGTGCACGATGGGGTGCGCGCGCGCCGGTACTGGCGCGTGGCCACGTTCAAATTTAGAAGCCAAAAAAAAGCAAAACACGCTCGCTGGATGCACATTGCGAGAAATGCATACAGTGTCTGTTTATTTTCGTAACAAACTAAGAGAGATAGAGAATCGTGATCAAAACGATAGGAAATGTAATGATACGTTTTCAAACGTGATGGAAGATAATTACATGCCGAAGACATTAAAGAAGTCCACGGAGCGGAAAATGCTACTTTGGCAATACTTACAAGCTTGTTGAAATTACAGAGCACACGTGGGTGAACATTCTTTCTTTGTGAAATGTGGATAAATATGACAATGAATATAATAATATCTAGCTATCAGCTATAAAATATATTGAAGGTATTACAAATACTGTGAAAAATAAAAACATAATGCAAAGTTGCCAACAAGCAATCAATTATTCTCCAAAATGGACGATAAAATCTGCGAATTGCGATGACAGAAAATCAGCGCATGGAGTTACACTGTTTCAAACGTTTCAAACTACCAGATAAATTCTAAACATAACGATGATCCTGTTAAACATTTGACATCCCCATTTACAAAGTGTAATAGACACAAAAACAAAACGGTCGCAGACAGAAGAGACTAAATCAATGCTCATCTGAGTCACGGATTTATTCTGGACTGAAGAGGGCGAGAAAGCAATTATGGGTATAAAGTACAAGTAGGTATCTAGCCTGGGTACATGCGTTCAGCAGTGTCAGACTCAGAAGTTGTAGGTTACGAAGTATTTAATATTTTGTAGCAGTAGTTTTAAATTTAGTTAAAGTCTCACTGTTTGCAGTATTCATCTGCCATATCTGTTGAAAGTTTTAATGATTGTTAAGTAAGCCCATAGATATTTTAAGAAGAGCACTATCGCAATTGGTTGCTATCTCCGACCTAGGAGAAGCCTAAGAAGTACTTAGTTTTCTTGCGGTATTTTATCAATGATCTGTTCATAGTTTTAGAAGATCGCTGTCAAACCTTACCAACATAGAAAATGTTTGAAAGGTTTGACAGCGATCTTATAAAACTATGAACCGATCATAGATAAAATACCGCTTTCAATACTGTTTCCAATAATGATTTATTGATAAGAAAATAACTAGTTTCTTTGATGTTTGGCTTTTATTATGCATTCTATAAATTCGCTAGGATAAACCGTAAAGTTTCTATTGCACCACAAACATAAACAAAATGATGTAACTAACTGATACTTGGGCACGCGCCAAATCTACCTAAAGTCTGAACTCAACACGGAAATGACAAATCTAAATAAAATGCGGGGATGAAGACTTTTGATAACTGCTATACCTATATTTGAATATGATGAATATAATGTGCTCGAGTACAAACAAGATTTTACAAAAAATTAAAATATTAAAACCAAATAATAAACAAATCCAATCCAGAGATAATAACAAGACAGGACAAGATAATAATTTTCACAAACCTAAGTTATGAAAACATTGAAGTTTCAGAAATAGTCCTCAGTTCATTCTCAAGAATGCACAAATCCCTGTGAGCCCGTGGAAGGGTAAACACCAGCCTGACCAGACCTCCCCTTCATAAACGAGATAAGAAAAGAGGCAGAACGTACCACGCATAAGAGTCTGCAAAGAGCTCACATGTTACTGGTCACAACAAAGACACTTTCACGGAGCGACGAAAGCGAAATGACACGCGCCGCTCCATTTTCAACACTTCCTGTTCCGTTTTAGAAATTTTGAAACACTGACAGCTAACTAATCACCCTTCAGACAGCTGTCAAATCAGAAAAAAAACAGCGCTTTTTATGACCAAAGAGATTCATTAATTTTAGTGAAAAATCACCGTAAAGAATGTCGAGCGCTGACCACGAGTCCTGTAGCGTCAGACGATAGCAAATTCAACGCGTCAACTGACCGAATATTTTTGTATGTGTTCACACGAATATACGAGCATTTCGGGAAGTCACAGTGTTAATTATAGCACAAGATGAAACGCTGATAGTATACACCAGATGCGCAGATAAAACTCAATAAGCGATGCCACGAAATCGGGGAAAGCCAATGCAGATTTCTGGAAATGGTCATCTTACTAATATGTTTCAGAAAACTCTATCAACAGAATTAATGAGAAACATCTGTATCTGGAAGTATAAAATAAAAGCAACCGCTTAAGAACTTTAAAATTTAAACCAATGTTATTTGAATACGAAATACCAAGACGTAAGTAAACAATCAGGCATATTGCACATAAGATTCAAGAAAAGTTATAGTGTAAACAAACAGCCACCTTGAAGCATCTCCGTTTGCGGCGGCATTACGAAAGTCCAAGGTCTCCCGATAGGTCTTATTTCCAAACGCAGACGCAGCTGACTAAACTTTTCGCAGCTTTAATTCAGGGTCGTGAGAGAAATATTGGCTCAGAAGTTATTGGCGAGCACAATGATTTAGAGGTTATAAAAAAGTTCTAAGGTCGTAGCTAAGCTAAGAAACTGCGCCAAGTATAATATTTTAGTTGAAATACGATTAAATATAAATATAATTAAGCGCATTTTCCTGGCAAGGACTGAAAATTTTCCTAGAGGAAGACAAACTGGTTCTCTTCAACAAATACGTTTTGATTATTAATACATATATAGCGATATCTATCAGATTTAAAAAAAGTTTAAATTAAGGTCAGGCCAAGTTTTACCAAGCCTATTTTTGTCCCAAAATAATCCGTCTCGAAACCCACGTTATTTTTTTGGCCAAACGTCCAAGCTATAATCATTACACGATTATGATCGTAAAAGGGTGCTATTAAGTTTATTACCATGTAAAAGCTTAAAATAGTCTGAACAAATCTATGATTTTACTTTGTTATTGCAAATTATAGCAACATTTTTATTATGATCGCTCTGTTTTCTTTCAAATTATTTTTTGAGAGAGTGATGTAGGTATATGAGGATGGATATGTGGGTAGAGTAATGCCAAAGAAAATGTGAAAGATGACATGGATAAAAGAGTGAATAATCATAATCATATCATTATCAATCATTGACAGCCTTCACAGTTGATAGTAGCTTTGCCTTCTGACCATAAATAAGCCGTGGGTTCGCTCCCCACCGAGAACAAACATTTATGTTTTTTTTTTTTTTTTTTTATACAAAAAAAGTTCTAAGGTCGTAGCTAAGCTATTTATTCGTATTTTATGTGATGAACATAGATGTTTGTTCTCTGTCTGGGTAATATTATTTAATATGAGGTCTTATGTGTTTACAAAAAAAAGTATATATGTATTATATCAGCATTCTGGTTCCTATATTACAAGCATTGGCTTAGTTTGGGGCTAGATAGTCATCATCATCTTCCTGCCCTTATCCCACGCTAAGTGGGGTCGGCACAACAGGTTTTCTTCTTCCACTCTCCTCTATCATACGTCATCTCAGTGCTCACACCTTTCTTACTCATATCATCTTTCACACAATCCATCCATCTTTTCTTTGGCCTGCCTCTCCTTCTAAAACCATCCACATCCATTTCCAACACTCTTCTCGTAATATGACTTTCTTCCCTCCTCATGACATGCCCATACCACGCTAACCTATTGCTCCTCAACTTATCCATAACAGGCGCTACTTTCAAACTTCCTCTAATATACTCATTCCTTATTTTATCCATCCTTGTCACACCGCACATCCATCTCAACATTCGCATTTCTGCTGCATGCACTCTTCTCTCATCCGTCCCTTTGGTTACCCAACACTCAGATCCATACAGTACGACAGGTCTTATGATCGTCTTGTAAACTTTCCCCTTAAGTTTAAGGGGCATTCGTGGATCACATGTTGTTCCTGAGACCTGTCGCCATTTCATCCATCCCGCATTTATTCTAGTTAGTTAGTTCTAGTTAGTTTGGGGCTAGATAGTGCTGTGTGGAAAGTCCACCAATATTTATTATTATTTTAATCATTTATTCATTGTTGTTACAGGTTCTTAGGGGGCAACAATATGTCCAACACAAGAGCCCCGTTAGAATGATTTTTATGCCCATACATTACGACTACAATATGAATACAGATACGACGGCTGAGATAGGGGAATGGAAGAGGAAAAAGAAGGGATAAGAGCAGGAAGATAACAAAGCAAAGAAAGTATTGGTAAATTAGATCAGGGTAAAATTGCGAAGCCTGTTCGCTACTGACGATTTACTTAGGGCTATTTCAAGCTTGTAGGTAGTACCTACGTCTTATATAACTAAGATGTAATTATTAATTGCTTTACTGAATCCGTGATTGTTTTTATTGATCGAGTGAGCGAAGCGAACGAAGATCTTAGTTTCAACTTGGGCGATTTGGCATTTTATGTATGTATGTATGTATGTATGTATGTATGTATGTATGTATGTATGTATGTTTGTCTGGCGATAACTTTAGAACCGTTTATCCGATCTCCATGAAATTTGATATGTCGATAGCTTGTACTTGAGAAATTTACTGGTGGTTTTTGAGATATGGGGGTTTTTAAGAGGGCAAAAATAAAAAAAGTTACATAAAAAAATCAAGTTACATGTCTTATGAAAGGGCTTTGTTTGGACATTCCAAAACAATTTTTACTTTTTTTTTGGGACGCTCGGTTTTCGAGATAAAATTTAAAAAGTTAAATTAAGATAACCAGCGATCCAAGAGCTCCCATCTCTAAGAGTTTCGTTGAAATCAAGGTTTTTCTACTGGTCGGCCAGTTCCTTTGATTTTTATTATTTTTTTTTCTTGAAATAATTTAAGGAGGTACTCAGTTCTCATAAAATGGTGACGACGACCAGGTCTGATGATGGAGCCAAGGTCTGTTCAACGGAACTCTTCAATAAATAGGCCAATAGAGTTGAAACTTGGTAACCATACCAAGTTAGTAGGCGGTAGTCAGAAAAAAGTTCAAAGATAATGTTTGGACTTGCCTCTGACTACTACCGACTCAAAGTTTTGATGCGTTCGTCGGGTCGCATCACGAGATCTCAGTTCGGGGCGAACTACTAGTTTTATTTTCAACAAGCTGGTGCCCGCGACTTCCTCTGCGCAGGATTAGTCACACAATATCTTTATAAATTGTAGCCTATGAGTTATTCTGATGTATAAGTTTTATTATTGAAAATTTTCATTAAAATCCATTCAGTAGTTTTTACGTGAAAGATTAACAAACATCCATATCCATAGGATAGTATTTGATTGCACAATTCACCATTTTGTTTTCCAGTTCTTTCGCTAATCGACCGAGAAGCATGGAGTGAAGTGTCTATAATAAACCCTTTATTAAATACACAACATAAGTACTTTAAAGTTAATATTATATTATATAGTATTTCTTTAAGTCATTCTAGTTTTTTACATTAACAGCTGTGAGCCCGCGCAGCTGTCAAAACGAATCAAATGTCAAGCTATAAAACACTCAAAATACATTGAGTATAAAATGTTGTCCAAGATTTTCTTAGTCGTGTTGTTAGATTAACGTTAGGCCATTAAAATTTTAGTAATAAATTACAAATAGTTTATTATTTCACCTACGCAAAGACCATAATCGAGAATTCTCGGTATTTCCGGCTTATTTATCGATCTTAATGTAAAACGTAACAAAATGTATGCACCACGTGTTTTACTTGAATTCCTATGATGATTCAAGATGCCTCGCGCATAAAGAATTTCTGCACATGTGACAAACGCAGAATAAATCTAAATAATAATAAGAACACCAGTAATGATGTTTCGTTAAAAAAAATTATCATTATTATCTGTCGTGCGTGTTACTGTTAACATAATATAAAATAAGATAGGTATGTGGTGCAGTTTTATAAAATATTTTATTTTAATGTAGGTAGACGTAGAAATTATTCAAATGATTAGATTATAAGAAATCGGTTGGAAAAGAATCTCATTTAAATTTAGCGCCAAAAAGTCGAAATAAAATTATTGCCGCTTTGTCTATGCCCTATGGCTAGATGCAGTTTTCATGCCAGTGCAGAGCTGGCCCATCGCCAAATGCTACAGGGATCGTCGACCTATGATATTTCTTTCTTTTATTATTGTCTGAGCAAGCAATTCACTTTAATAGTGTTTATTGGGATGCCTTTGATAGGAGATTAAGGGATTTTAGTTATTTATGGGAGCGGAACAGCGTGTGATTTTGAAATTTTAAAAAGCTTCAGTGAAAACGTAATGGATCCAGACAGAATCAAAATAGTCTTTTCAATTTACAAGCATCAAATATGAAATTAATTTCTTCTCAGCTCACATGACTAATTGAGTTAAGAAACCAGCATACATATTTAGGAAATAACATGAAGAATAACTGAAATGTGAAATACCTATCATAAGGTTAAACGAAACGAAGTAAATTCATTTCAAGAGAGAGAGTACCTACATAATCTTAGAAAATACCAGTGATGATATCACATAGTAAGTAGGTAAGGTAGATACTCAATGTACCTAATACTAAGTCACACTTAACCACAGGATTGAGCAACCACAACCACGACCCACAACGACCACAACACTAATATATTATCTATCAAATCTAGATCTGACAACAATAACCCAAGACCCGGATATAATTAATCTACCTACGTCATTTAACAAACAGTTTAAAAAAACACCGCGTAAGAAGTATTTGGTTGTTTTACTGCAAGATAAAAAAAAGTTGTCTATCGATAGATCACTGACCGGAAACAGTTAATTTAAAAATCAATAATATAATGTTCAAATATCTAACGCGAATCGCGCGTCACATTTCGCGCGTAACCATCACTGGCCACTCACTGGTGATCAAAAACTATGACTCGATCATGGCGACAAATTAATAAAAGGCGTGCAATATTTATAAATTCAATTATGATTCAGGCTGCGTCTGTAGACCAAATTTGTGCGAGTAGAATGTGAGCTGTGAGACGTCAATTATTGAGGCCAACGGATAAGTAATTGAGTTATCGATTAGATTCATTGCAATGCCTGGAATGACAATGTATTTTATAACTGCCAGTAGACATGAGTTACCTACTTACATACAAGCAATTAAAAAATCTTAACACTTAATAATAAGAAAAACAACTATAATGGTACCCGAAAATGCCCTGAGGAAACTTTATGTGAAAGTTATATAAGCCATATTTTTGTAACCTTAGCATTTGGTATGTGATGGCCGACTACAGGGTAGATGCCAGCCTAGTGCAACTGGATGAGATGAGACACGTTCAATCAATACTGACACTGAGTAATTGGCGACATAGAGTGAAGCCCTTAAACTCAAAGGTGGGTGCTAGACAGATTTAGGCAGGTTAGACAGATTTGGTAAGTTTTCAGCACGGTCTACCGTAGTCTACCTAGCTATTATTATTTACTAAGTATTCCAGATAAACTGGAAAACGAAGCGTGGGGCGCCCTCTTACCCGATGGATCAACATTTTGAGGATCGCGGGAAATCGGTAGATGGAAGGCTCAGAATCGTATTTCGAATGTTCTGTTTTTCTCTCTATAGAATAGATTATATCTATAAATTAGGTATCATTATTTTGAAGCGTCGCGTATGCTGTCTTTTGAATATAATTGCCTCTACATATATCTGTTATGCCTACGCCTCACCAAGTTCGATTCGCAACACACTAGATTTTCATTATTAGGTACCTATATCATTTTGGAACTAGGATCATAAAAAAGAACGGTAGGAAAGTTTGTTGCCTGTTCTTCTAGGCTCGGTCACGTGTAACTGGTACCTAAGATTCACCTAGCTTTAGGAGTTTCAAAGTGATCCTTGATTGAATGACCTTTTGACTTTGGTCTCCCGTGGTATCTCGAGCGACTTCGTTCATTGTAAGTTATTTCCATAAAAACTTTAACAGCTCTATTCGACCTTTCATTGAGCTGTGCCTGTTCCTAATTTATAAGTATTCCTTCCAGATCCAGATCAGATATGTGAATATTGTGAATAACAAAAATAAGTGATCCTTTTATGTAAAGCTGTGGGTCTTCCGTAAGACAGGATGCTAATAAACCAATGAAGCAAGCTTGGACGGATACAAAGACAATGAAAGGCCGGCAGGATGTATCAATGTGCCTATAGGCCTAATGAATAGGTACAAACGTACAAAGTGTAATTTAGTCGTTAGCGCGGCCGGTCGGTCAACTGTACTGGATTTGACCATGAATTCTTGCGACCTTTAGTAATGAGATGATAAGACAACATTCCAACGACTTGACATTTCTAATAATCTTATCAAAAAAATATCTATCATGCCTAGGAATAACAATCACTCTTGTGGACATTGATATTTGTCAAAATTGTGGAATCTGAGTTGGAATGGGACATTCTCTTCTTCTTCTTCTTTCAATTTATGGCTCCTGTCATGCTCCTGTCCGTCATTCGACAGACAATCTTGCCAATTTCAAGTGATAAATATTTATTAGTTTAGTGAATACTTTTTAGTCAAGTCGGCCGTCATTTTGTTTTGAAGAAAATGGTGGCGGTTTTCTTCAAAATATTCGAAACATTTTCGGCCAAATCAGGATATCACATAATACACTTTCATTCCACAGGGACATTCTCTATTTCGTGAATGGGACTGTTGAGAGGGGAAGATCACAGCGGACGTATCTCGATCAGATAGCAGACGTTTTAGAGTAAGGCCGGGTCAAGAGTACCCTAAATCGACGAGCATGTATGAAGAGCAGAAGAAGCGAAAGAGCTAGTAATATAAAGTGAAATAACAATTGAAAATCCGTGGTCTCCTGGTCTCTGCCTAGAGTAGTATAGTTCTTTGTGAAGGGCTCGTCCGGGGAAGTACTACCACCACGCCTTTTTCTGCCGCCAAGCAGCGTTGCTGTGTTTCGTTTTGAAGAGTGTGGTTGCCGGTGTAATTACAGGCACATAAGGCTTAACATCTGTATGCCTCAAGTTGATGAACGCCGGGTAGTGTATCGTTCCTATCGTGCGTGACTTACAAGGCATTGCTTTGTTATAGGTGATGGTTACCACTTAACATCTGCTTGTTCCATCAGCTAGTTGTATATTAAAAAGGCGTGCTTTTATGCATGTGGAATGTATGTATGTGGAATCTAAGCCCGACGGATGATAGACACTTGAATCTTGCCAAGATTGTTCCGTCTGATTAACAGACAAGAACCTGAAATGAGAGAAGAACAAATACCTAAGTAGTTACTTAATGCAAATCAAGTAGATTACCTACTTAGAGCCAAAGCGATGAAGTCACACGTACCTAGTATAATATGCAAGGATTTAAGGAAAGGTGTTGTTATCCTTGTTTATAAACTAAAGTAATGAATGTTCAGTTCAGGGTCATTGATGAGGACAGTACCTAGGTTTAAACTGTTTAAACTGGTGTTTAAAACGGACTACCGAAACTCATCATCATCCTGCAGAAGTCCACTGCTGCACAAAGTCAAAAGGTATTTATTCAATAAAATCACAAGGATCACTTTGAAACGTCTTAAAGCTAGGTGACTCTAGGTGCCAGTTCCACGCGACCAAAGCCTAGAAGAACAGGCAACAAACTTACGGCTTGGTTCCTACCGTTCTTTTGTATGATCCTTTTACAATGTAATAATATACTATATTAATTAAAAATTTAGAGACGAGACAAGATAAAGAGATCGCTAGACGTACCGAAAACGCCTGGAAGAGTTATTGGGCCATGAAAGACTATATGAAGGGAGCACTACCTATATCTCTAAAACGTAAACTCATGGACGTTTGCATTCTCCCCATCCTTACCTACGGCGCACAGACCTGGTCTTTGACTATTCAGCAGAGGTCTGCCCTCGAGGTTTGCCAACGAGCAATGGAGCGTAGTATTCTCGGTGTGAAACTTACCGACCGCATTCGTAACACCATACTACGCTCCAGAACTCAAATTGTTGACGTTTCCCAAAAAGCAGCTAGACTCAAGTGGGACTGGGCCGTTCACGTGTGCCGTATGTCTGAGGAACTCTGGGCGAGAGCAACAACCGAGTGGAGCCCTAACAACGGGAAGCGGCACCGCGGCCGACCCAGACGGAGGTGGCGGGATGACCTCGACACATTTAACGAAAATTGGACCTCAAGGGCCCAAGACCGTAAAGAGTGGAAGGGGGATAGGGAGGCCTTTGCCCTGCAGTGGGACGATGCAGGCTGAAAAAAAAAAAAAAAAAAAAAAAAAATGAAGTTTAGTGAGGCGTAGGCATACAAAGGCCTACCCTATACATTTCCACGACGAACGATTCTGAGCCCACTCTATCCACCGACTTCCCGCGATCTTCACGATGTCGGTCCATCGACAAAGACATAGACAGACATTTATTTGCCATTTTAACACACACATTACAAATTAATTAATCGGTGTCCCACGGGTTCCATCGGGTGTCCCACGCTCCGTTTTCCAGTTCGTGGTCGCCATTCTATTCCCCAGTAGTTTTCAGTTCTACATGACCTCATCATCTTTCTGCCCTTATCCCACGCTGCATAGGGTCGGCACAACAGGTTTTCTTCTTCCACTCTCCACTATCATTCGTCATCTCGCTGTTCACTCCTTTCTTACTCATGTCATCTTTTACACAGTCAAAGTTGGCTGCAAGTAAGTTGTGGTATGACGAACCTCGTGTTTTTATCACAGTGTGAAGATAGGTAAGTACTATTAGTGTTGTGTATCGTACTGTGCACACAGACATTATGGACACGGATGATCAATATGTGGGTAGTCGTTGAAACTGCCACCACTTTTCGACGACGCGACGGTCGATCTCGCGTTCAACGCCCCAGTTTGCCCGCGACCACGGCTATGGCAACAGTCGAAACGTTGGAAAATTAATAAGGTAATACGCGATAACTACCCATGTTCAATAGTCATGGTTGCGAAAGTTTAAAAATACTACGTGAAATATTCGAATTACAATTCGAGCGAATCGTAATTCGAATCGAAAACGAATTTACTCGATCTACACAACTCACGTGATTTATGATACAGCAGATAAATAGCTTGTCGCCAATGAATGCCTATTTAGACCAAAACATTAATTTTACCATATGATAGTAAACAGAGTTGCAAAAACTGCAGATTCAATTACCGCAGTGGGCATGTCTATCAACTTAATATTCTTTTAGGATGTCTAAGGGGGTTAATCAGAGGTACATCCAAATATTATATATGGTACACACCAACGTTTTTCAGTAGTTGGTATATCATACATGACAGGTTGCAAGCCCATCACCGATTTCCTTCAGAATAAAAGCACTGGGCATTGGGCAAATAATTTTTTGCACAACCAGATTTGAACCAAAACCTACCAATCAGGTGAGGTCGCTCCCACTAGAACTCCAGTGCTCTTCCTGATTGAATCATACATAAACAAAGCCTGGACAGACAACTAGTGTAAATGTATATGGCTGAAGGGAAGGATAATGGCGCCTACATAAGCTTGTTATGGGCATGAGCACTCAGAACCAGTTTAAAATCTTGTCTTGCTTATTTTGTAGTTTATTGTGTGTGCTTACTGTGGCATTTCTAGAATGTTACCGCAGTAATGTGCTTTCACTGATTGCAGTTTTTTTCTATAAATCAATGTTTCTCTGTGAATGTGCTTTGAGGCATTTAAATTACATCTATCACTTGTAGGTATACAGACGTCAGGAAGAAATAGTTCTCCCCGGACAGAATATTTCATGAAAAGCTCTTAATTACTAAAAAATATACCCTTTAATAAATTCGCTAATGTTTATTATAATGTAAGTATGCAAGTGATATCTGTTTTTTTTTTACTGAACTGTATCTTAGTTGCTTTGCATATCATAAAAGGAAGGCAGTAAAAATATCTAATTTACTAGCGGCCTGTCCCAGCTTCGCATGGGTGGTCATAAATTTTTTTGAAAATTTTAGGATAAACTTAGACTGTGGGTTCGAGCCTCGCGTCTACTTATTTCATACATTTGCACGCCAGAGAGTGAAATAGCACCCCTTGCGTGACCCGTGGACCCGTTAACGTTTTTAATTTCGTCATATCTTTTAAATGGAATGTCCGATTTGAAAAATTTAAGAAGTTATCTATAGGTATTGAAACCGTCTTAATTATGAAAAGATTTATTTGGAAGGATTAATACCAAGGTACAAATAAAGACCCTTTTCTAGCGGCGGCATTTCAATTAATTTTTTATAATAAAAGAACACTTATTGTGACATAACTATAATAGTTAGACATATGCTGTCGCAACATTTTTTGTAGATGATGACGTGTTCTACAAAATCGTAGGACATTATTTCGTTCTATCATCAATAGTTTTCGCAGCGCACGCGATGTAAGGTTTTTGGTTTCCACCTTGGGTTACATTATTGGAGTTTTAGTAAGGATCCCTGATTTTTTTGAAAATATAATATAGCCTATGTTACTCATGGATAATGTAGCATTCTAATGGTGAAAGAATTATTGAAATCGGACCAGTAGTTTTTGAGCCTATTCGTTACATACAAAAATACAAAAATACAAAGCTTTCCTCTTTATAATATTAGTGTAGACTAGTGTAGATTGGTAAGTATTGATGAAGGCGGTTGTCCGGTGCGCTACGAAATAAAACTAAAATTCGTCAACTAAGAGAGCGCTAAAAATGTTGTGGTGGTGTGGGTAGAACTTAAATGAGGTAGAAAAACAAAGAAAATGTAAAAGTAAGTAGAGCAAATAAAAAAGCCCTTAACAAAATACCAACATACGAATTGCTTTTAATAAATAAACTTGGTACTTATTTAATTAAATAAAAAAACAACATTCAACTTACTGGGAATAAAGAAATCAGCTATTTACGTCGAAGTTTCTTCGCCAAGTTTTCATTAAATACACAGATAATTTGTTAACTCTTTTATCAAGAATCACGCTTAATCAAAATACTTATTTTGTTGTCAAAAATGCGAAATAAAAAACATTTTGTTTACACAAATCACCACATTCGTACACTTTTCAATTTCCACGAGATTCGATTGATTATTTTGACAGCGGACGACTGAATCACGAATGACATGACAACTACTTTGTTATGTTTGCGACCATGGATCAAGTATACAAAAATCTATCTCTTTGCTTCTAAAAAACAAAAATGTCTATGTTGAGCGACGTTTTATTAGGACTGGCAAGTATTGTTTTACAATGGCACCAATATTCAAATTAGTCGATTCTTCGTCGAAGTTTTATGTCGTTGTCTCTCTTTTCTGGTTTGATTGATAGACATCGAAGATCTTTTTTATCACATCAATTCGAAAAGAGATAGTTTGCTCTTCAAAAACAGGGAGCAAAATAGCATTTTGATCCCAAATCCTTAATATTAAAGTGATTTGAATTTGGAATAGCGATGTGTCAACTCGGTTTACCAAATCGGTTCAAATAGGTTTGACGATTGAACGAGTCAAACCTATTCAGGAGTTTAATCAAATCGGTTTAAAAAATATTTCATTATTCATTAAACGCGTTATTCATTTGAACAAAACCCAGTTTTTTTCTTGATTTTTTATAACTCAACGACATATTCATGAAAAACCGTAAGTAAGTATGTTTATGCACATATGTTTTTCTTGATTTTTAACGAGAATAAAACAAGTACCAAACCAGTCGACCTTAATTACATCGGTCAATACTATTTCGGTGCCATGTATTCGATTTGGATGCAAATCGGTTTGAATCGGTTTCAAACCGATTTGCTTATTTTTTCAAACCTATTTATCCGAGTTGTGTTTTTAACCGAGCTGCCCATCGCTAATTTGGAATGTGCTTATTGAGTAAAAGTTCCAATCACCAAAGAGATCACGAACACTGTATCAACAAGCGCCATAAAAAAAAAAGCGCCTGAACTAAATAAAACACGCGAAACGCGCATTCCACCTTTGTTCACAATTGTTTACTCAAGTTCAGATTTTACTTAGTTTTATGAAAATAAATAAAAGTACAATGAATACATGATTATGACTATGTGACTATGTGACTTCGTGACTTCTTGACTTCGTGACTATGATTATTCATTATTTGCACTAACTTATTTTCTCATAGAGGGTGATAAAAAGTAGAGTGTCCACCTCGGGAGCAATAATATTTTAAGCTCGAGTGAAGTGCTTTGAATCCCTCTCTACGCTTAGGATTCTACTTTATAATCCCTCGCTACGCTCGGGATTCTACTCTAGAATCCTTCGCTCCGCTTTGGATTCAAAAAACACTCTCGCCATTAAAATAGTTGTTTGCTTCCTTGGTAAACAATCTACTATTGCATCAGAATTATTTTTTAGCAAATATATTTTTACGTGGCTTTAAAAAGCCTAATTTCAGCCTAATAAAAGCTTGATATCATTGTTAAATAAAACTATTGGCTATTGAAATATCATTTATTTATAACCTACTATATTATTGCGTTTGTATTGTTACTATGAATTCAGTAAAATTTGTTTAACACTAATGATTACATAATAAATAAAGTACCTAGGTACTACTTATTCGATAGTACAAGTTTTTTATTACATTAAATATGAAAAATCTAGAATTCTCTACAGTATTTTAATAATTAGTATATAGTATATAGGAAGAAACTTAGGCAGAGAAAAATGTATACATTCTTATTACCAAATTCATATTTTATATTAGGTATAATTTAATGGTTCGATAAAATAGCGGCAAATTATCAAATTCTACAGAAGTAGATCTCTATACAATCAATACCTACAGTATTTTGAGACTATAACGTAAATGAAATGCGGCAATATTTGAAGGAACTAAGATTTATTTTATTTAGAATGGCTATGAACATTCTTACAGATAATTTGTCATTTTGTCTCGACTTTGGAACTTTGCTTTGGCTAGCTGTGCACATTTACTTTTTGTGAGTAGTATTTTAGGCTTATTCTCCTCCTGCGAAGGGGGATTCTAGCTTTTTGTCCAGAAATCCCCTTCCAGCTCTCAAAAGAGAAGCAAAGGGGATTTTTGGACAAAAGTTCGACTTATTCCACAATCAACCCCCTTTATACCCAGATCTTGTTGGACTCACTTATGTTTTAGACTCTTATGGCGGTCCATTTTCCGTTTCATATGCGATATGTACCCATAGTCAGAGATTTGTTTTTGGTTTTCTGGTTGTATCGCAAGCAATTTTGTACGTTCTGGAAGTCTTGAGACTCCATATAAATTTAAAATAAGAGTAGTAGAGCTTTGTGTGTGGCTCGTCCGGGGAAGTACTACCACCACGCCTTTTTCTGCCCCCAAGCAGCAACGCTGTTTCGGCTTGAAGAGTGTGGTTGCCGGTGTAATTACAGGCACATGAGGCTTAACATCTGTATGCCTCAAGTTGATGGACGCAGGGCAGTGCATCGTAGGCCACGTTCCTATCGTGCGTGACTTACGAGGCAATGCTTTGTTATAGCTGATGGTTACCACTTAAAACATCCCATCTGCTTGTTCCATCATCTAGTTGTATTAAAACTCTCTTTTGCCTTGAGGTACTGGCAGCCAAGCTCCTCTACTTTATTATCTAATTTTGTTAAAGGATAATACAAAATACTGTAAAACTCATAATCATAATCATTCACAGCTCAGTTGGTAGTAGCTCTGCCTTCTGCGCCGTAGGCCGTGGGTTCGATCCCCACCAAGAACAAACATTTGTGTGATGAACATAGATGTTTGTTCTGTCTGGGTGTAATTAATGTATTATATCAGCAATCTGGTTCCCATATTACAAGCTTTGGCTTAGTTTGGGGCTAGATAGTGCTGTGTGGAAAGTCACCAATATTTAATTATACTTTGCTGCTTGTTCAAAGCTTGGTCGCGTGTCACTGACGCCTAGATTAGCTTAGTTTAAGCCACCAAAGTGATCCTTGTGATTTTATCGAATAAATGCGTTTCGACTTTGATTTAAGAAGTGGAATATACATCAAAGCTTCCATCTTCATGTGCAAGTTAAGCTCTAGCAAGTGAAGGCCTGGAAAGTTCACCAACAGAGTTGGACATTTGCTCATACTCCTCCATCAAAAGATGTCACCAATTCTTCTAGGCGCGGATCCAGCCCTCAAAATATGTTGTGGTCACTGCCACCCGAAAATAGCCAAGTGCGAGTCGGCCAATTGAACTCGCTCATTATCGATACAGTGCATTCCTACAAAGATGTTTAAAAAATATATGACCAGGGCGTCATATATTTTGGATCTTAGGGGCCGTTCAAGTATTACGTAAGCAGATTTATTACAATTATTTACCCTCCTTTCCCCTTGTCAGCAAAAGTAAGCAAAGCTCTCACCCCCCCTCCCATGCCTACGTAAACATTGGTAAGTATATGCATTTTTCTTTTAATGTAATGTATTTTGTTTTTTTATCGATTCATGAGCAGCAGTGACGGAAGAAATTTAGACAAGTGAATAGCACGCGGTAATTCCCCTACTCGGTTCTAAGCAAATACCTAAACATATTCATTATTTGTGGGAATCCACGAATATGCGTTTCGTTTTAAAGCATAGACAATGTTGCCATATTTGTAAAAAAGTAAATAATTGCTCCTGACGTTATCACCATTTAGACCCCCCCACCCCCCATGTCATCAAAAATAAGCAAAGCATGGACCCCCCTATAGTGCTGACGTAATACTTGAATGGTCCCTTGTACAGTGTATAGTTCCAATGGGCAAAGCCTTGGGGCGAACACTGCGTGTGATGTCACAAGTCTTTTAGGTTATGGGTATGCCCATCGTGCCCACAACGGTAGATCCGCGCTTGAATTCTTCACTTTATCACCGAGGCCGATGACTACACAATCTTAATAGTCTTAATATCCAGTAGATGTTATCACCAATGATTTATTCATTACACTTTATTATTGCACCGAATGGTCCCACTACACAATCATATGTTGAGTAAATATTGCAAGGCCCGAGCTCCACCCTCGCTGGCCCAGTGTACTCCCCCGCAAGCGCCACTGAGCGCCCACACGTAAGGAGTGAAGAAGTCCTCCGGCCTGTCTTCTTCTACATACCGGAACTTTAGATCGGGGAATTTCTGAAAAGAATATAAATAAAAATTGAATAATAAATTCATGAAAGGCGGCATCACTCATAAATTCATAATAGACCCAACTTTTTTTTATATCCATTTAAACTATTATTTTTTAGGGTTCTGTACCCAAAGGGTAAAACGGGACCCTATTACTAAGACTCCGCTGTCCGTCCGTCTGTCAGTCTGTCTGTCTGTCCGTCTATCACCATTATTATGTAAGAGTAGGTATGTTATGTTTTTGACTACTATTTATATAACTTTCCTCGTGCACCTGCGACCAATCTTCCATACTTTAACAATCCTCTCCATCCAAAGGTTGTCTGGAAGAGATCGCTTTCAGCGATAAGACCGCCCATTGTACTACTTTATTTTATATTGTTGAGTGTTTTTTTGTTCAGTTTGGTCAAGTTTGGTGTACAATAAAGTATTTTTCATTCATTCATTCATTTTCATTCATTCACCAGGCTGTATCTCATGAACCGTGATAGTTAGACAGTGATAGTGAAATTTTCACCGATGATGTATTTCTGTTGCCGCTATAACAACCAATACTAAAAACAGAATAAAATCTACATTTAAGGGGCGAGTCCGACTCGCACTCGGCCGCTTTTATTTTTTTATCATTTGAAAGTATTCTTTTTTCCTTTTATGTAACATTAGCCTTTGAATGCATTATTTTTATTCTTTTATTGTTCTCTGGACCACCGCTTGACAGTACACCCTGTATAACAGTTATTATGATAGTGTCTGATACAAGATAAGATGAAGTGATTATACCTTTAGTCTATCACTGGACCACTGTTCAGCGCCTTTCTTGATACAAGCTAGGACCTCATTGACGCCCAACTCCCCTCCTGCGCCCTCTTGCACCCTTTGTAGTCGCGTAGAGAAGTAACCAATCACCTGGAAATATTATCACAGCACATTATTACTGACAGCTTTCACAGCTCAGTTGGTAGTAGCTCTGCCCTCTGCGCCGTAGGCTATGGGTTTGATCCCAACCGATAACCATTTGTGTGATGAACATAGATGTTTGTTGTCTGTCTGGGTGTTAATATAAAGTATATGTATTTACAAATATATTTTAAGTATATTGTATATTATAAGTATTTATAAGTTTTTAACACCTTTATTCCGCCGCGGTTGTCAGTTCATCGAGCTGTATGACCTGCCACTTCAACATGCTACCTCTACGAGCTATGTCGGTTACTTTGGTTGTTATTAATGATTCTATCACATATTAAAACTCCTAACATAGCTTGTTCTCCCGCTTAAGTATGTTAATGAGGTCAATAGTAAGCGACCAAGACTCAGTTCCATAAGTAAACAGTTCCACAACAAACTGATTAACTATGAAGATTCATGCATGAACCTGTAATTTCACCAGCAAGGATACTCTTCAAATCAAAACACAGGAACGCTGCTTGGCGGCAGAAAAAGCATGGTTTTCCTTTTTTTTATACCACTAGCCGATGGTAACAGCATAAGGCCCCCCTGATGTTAAGTGGTAACCATCACCTTTAACAAAGAATTGCCTCGCAAGCCACGCACGATAAGAACGCGCCCTATGTGCACTGCCCTGCGTCCATCAACTTGAGGCATACAGATGTTAAGCCTCATGTGCCTGTAATAACACCGGCAACCACACTCTTCAAACCGAAACACAGCGTTGCTGCTTGGCGGCAGAAAAAGGCATGGTCTTCCTAAAATAAGCAAATATATTTATTTATTTCTTGTCGTGTCGCTAGTTTCTTTCGAAACAGTGTGGTGAAAGGATTTTAAGTGCGCCTCAAGAGGCTCCTTTCGAGCACTTGACACTTGTTATAGAACTTTTTAGGTTCTACGACATGCCGGTTTCCTCAAGATGTTTTTTTTCACTGAGAGTACTGGCATTGTGCACTTACATTTTTGAACAGAAAAACTAATTAGTGCACGACCGGTTTCGAATCCACGACCTTAGGATCGGAAGGCGGAGCCGCTACCACTAGACCAGCAGTGCTCTCAAATATTAATAAGTAAATATTAAAACTACATACCATTTCGATGTTCTGCGCTATAGGCTGGTTCCTATGCTCATGGAAGAGTTGCCGCTTGTGCAACAAAGCGTACACCACATTCAAGTTGTTCGCTAACTGGTGCGTCAGGCAAGAGTTGATTATCTCAAGCAGCATGCGCAGTACTTCGTCTAATACTGCTATGTGGTCCATCTGGAAGGAAAAGTAAGATTATTTATGAACCTATATCATCATTTTCCTGCCCTTATCCCACTTCACCAGGGATTCTGACAGAATTGTACTACCTAGGGTTCCTCGTACAACATTATATTTAAATAATTGTTACGCAATGTGCGGAAAAATATTTAACGCTTTACCCAGAGAGTTGAGAAGCCTTCCGCTAAATAAGTTCACCAAAGAACTAAGACTTTGGCTTATTAGTAAAGGCTATTACAATTTAAAAGATTTCCTAGGTTAGAATGGTTACTGCAATTCATTGACATAACATAATTTTATTTAATTGGGAGTACTTTGACATGGATTAATATATTTTGACATACTATACCTACTAACATACTATTAATTATTTTGATTTAAAATTTGATTACTATTGTTTGTTTTATATTTATTGTGAATTTTACTGTTGTTTGTAGAGGTATAAAAAGTACCTACCTACCTACCAAAATGTATAAAGCCCACACCTACAATTTGCATCCCAGCTATGGGGAATGAGTGTTACTGATTTAATTTTTTTTGTCATCTTTATGTACCTACATTGAAGCAAATAAATGAGCATAGGGTATTCACGTGGAGTCAGCACAACAGTTTTTTTCCCTCCACTCTCCTCTATCAGCTGTCATCTCAGCAGTCACTCCTTTCTTACTCATGTCATCTTTCACACAGTCCATCCATCTTTTCTTTGGCCTACCTCTACTCCTATATCCATCCACATTCATCCCTAGCATTCTTCTCGTTACATCACATTCTTCCCTTCGCATAACATGCCCACATCACGCTAACCTATTACTCCTCATCTTTCAGTCACTGGCGGCGCCACTTTCAATAAAATAAATAAATATTGATGGACTTTCCACACAGCACTATCTAGCCCCAAACAAAGCCAAAGCTTGTAATATGGGAACCAGATAGCTGATATAATACTTATATACTTTTTTTTGTAAATACATATTTTAATATATAATTACACCCAGACAGAGAACAAACGTCTATGTTCATCACACAAATGTTTGTTCTCGGTGGGGATCGAACCCACGGCCTACGGCGCAGAAGGCAGAGCTACTACCAACTGAGCTGTGAAGGCTGTTTTAAGAGTAGTAGAGCTCTTTGTGTGTGGCTCGTCCGGGGAAGTACTACCACCACGCCTTTTTCTGTCGCCAAGCAGCAACGCTGTGTTTCGGTTTGAAGAGTGTGGTTGCCGGTGTAATTACAGACACATGAGGCTTAAGATAATGTAAGGGCACGTTCCTATTGCGCGTGACTTGTGAGGCTTAAAACTACGCAACGGATTTTGATGCGGTTTTTTTTTATAGAAAGAGTGATTCAAGAGGAAGGTTTATATGCATAATACAAGCATAATCTCTTAGGGATAACCCACAATAACCGTGCGAAGTCGGGGCGGGTCGCTAGTATCATATAATTTAAAGTTAACTTACAATTTCTTCAGTTTTCTCTTCGGCATGATGCGGTAACTCTAAATTGTTAATATCTCCACCTGGAATAAGAAAATCCCCATTACTTTGCGTTCCTAGTCTTCTTTTCAATCTATTTTCAATTTCCTTGCTAAATAAGATACATAGACAGCCTTCACAGCTCAGTTGGAAGTAGCTCTGCATTCTGCGCCGTAGGCCGTGGGTTCGATCCCCATACAGAAAAACATTTGTATGATGAACATAGATATTTGATCTCTGTATTGGGTTATTATTATACTAGTGGCTTCCCGCGGCTTCGCACGCGTTGAAGTGGTGCCGTGATTGAGCCACAAACATCCAAACATCGTAACTTTCGCATTGATTTGTATGATTAGGTTAGGATTTTAAATACCTACGTAGGTATAAGAGATACCTATTAGGCGTACACTACCTACCTCTATATTAGGTAGGTAGGTAGATTTGCACGAATAATGTCCAAAAAGAAAAATGTCCAAGAGCAAAATAATGCCCAACTATAAAAACGTCCAAGTATAAAAATGTCCAAGTATAAAAACGTCCAACTAGAAAAACGTCCAACTAGAAAAACGTCCAACTAGAAAAACGTCCAACTAGAAAAACGTCCAACTATAAAAACGCCCAACTAGAAAATTGACCATATACAGAAAAGGCCCTCTAGAATCAGGTCAATTTTGAGATTCAAAACGACTTCTTCACAAGTCACACTTCTTCACAAGAAAAGTCTTTGACAGCTGTCAAAATGACACTTACTGTCAGATGTGACGGAAACTGTCACAAATGCAAGTTATACAATGGAAAACACAAAAAAAATTAATGTCAACCTGACATATGTCAAATTTAAAACGGCCTTGGAAACTACTCGTACATCGGACAGAAACTGTCAGTTTGACAGCTGTCGTAGAAAATGTAGATTTTGTTCTTTCCTTTCATTTGAGCTACGAACTGAAAGTCTAGCTCGAGTAGTTTCCTAGTTATGACCGTTTCAGTTTTGACATCTACTGTCAATTCAATATTCATTGTCAATATTGACTGAAACAGTCTGTTTTCCTTGATTATCTTGGATTTGAGACAGTTTCTGTCACATCTGACAGTAAGTGCCAATTTGACAACTGTCAGTCTTTTCTGCACTTCTACTCTGTAGTTTGCGAATAATCAATTTGAAACGCTGATAAATAACACTTGACTGTACCGATTAGAAAGCTACTATTTGAAAATCTGACCATTTGAAAGTCTGACCATATGAAAATAAAGGGACAGACAGAACTACGCAACAGAAAAGGTGGGAATAGTTGAGATTGAAACCAGGTGTAAAGCATAGTCTTTTAAGTCACATAACTAATGGAAAAAAAACACAGTAGTTCTGTGAACAGAACTACTCAACAGAACGTGGGAGTAAACGGGCACGACGAGCCGGTATACGACATGATTCTACACATAACGATTGAAGACTGGCTGGACATTTTTACTTTTGGACCATTTTATTATTGGTCATTTTTACTTTTGGACCTTTTTATTATTGGTCATTTTTAATTTTGGACATTTTTATTATTGGACATTTTTACTTTTGGACATTTTTATTATTGGGCATATTTACTAATGGACATTGGCTTTGGACATTTTTCTGTTTGGACATTATTCGTGCAAATCGGTAGGTATAGGTACTGAGTTTAGCACAAATGACAAATACAACAAAGACAACCTTACACGGAAAATATGTACTTATTTGTTCCTAGTTTCTAACCCCAAAAACAAACGAAACAGCTTTACGACTTTGATCCCCAGGCACGGTAGATACCCTCAGATCTCTTCGTACCAACTCAAGATTCCCGTGTTTAGAATGTCCCTTGCAAACATTGACGCCTCGTTGTATCCTTTTTACTCGAGCGCAACGAAGGAGGGTAACGTTTTCGAAAATCAAACTGTCTTTTTGTTTGTTTGAAGTTAATTACACTACGCGTTAAAAATCTCCCATATAAACCTTGAAACTTTGGCAGTCATTTGCACCCTTTGCAGGGGTAGTTATCAAAAGTTAAAAGCGTCATTCTTAATTATTTATTTCTTAGTATATTTACCTCAAAAAAACTGCCATACAAACTTTAGCAACCCTTTGCACACTTATTAAGGATAGTTTAAAAAAACTAAAAATGCCTTTCACATTTTTTAGTTTGGAGTAAACTACTTCAAGTTTCAATTTTGTAGGTTCAAGGAATACAATTTTTCATACCAACGTTTTCAACCCTTGGCGGTTGAATTTCCAAAAATCCCTACTTAGTACACCTCTACGTCATAAGACCTATTCAAATTTCAAGTCTCTAGGACCAGCGGTCAAAAAACTCCAATACAAACTTTTACATCCCTTTGCACACTTATTAAAGGTAGTTTTAAAAAACTAAAAATGCCTTTCCATTTTTTTTGCCTTAAAGTACATGTACTCTAAGTTTCAAGTTAGTAGGTTCAAGGAATATTATTTTTTATACCAACGTTTTCAACCCCTTTACACCCTTAGGGGTTGAATTTCCAAAAATCCCTTTTTAGTACACCTCTACGCCATAAGACCTATGTACTCTTCAAATTTCAAGTCTTTAGGACCAGCGGTCAAAAAACTCCCATACAAACTTTTACATCCCTTTGCACACTTATTAAGGATAGTTTAAAAAAACTAAAAATGCCTTTCCTATTTTTTAGCTTTGGAGTACATCTACTTTAAGTTTCAAGGTTGTAGGTTCAAGGAATACAATTTTTCATACCAAAGTCAAAGTCAAAGTCAAAATGTATTTATTCAATAAAATCACAAGGATCACTTTGAAACGTCTTAAAGCTAGGTGACTCTAGGTGCCAGTTCCACGCGACCAAAGCCTAGAAGAACAGGCAACAAACTTACGGCTTGGTTCCTACCGTTCTTTTGTATGATCCTTTTACAATGTAATAATATAATATATTATTGAAGTTTAGTGAGGCGTAGGCATACAGAAAAAGGTAAACATAATCAAATTTATAAGACAGCAACCCTTTCAACCAACGATTTCAACCCTTTTTACACCCTTAGGGGTTGAATTTCCATAAATCCCTTCTTAGTACACCTCTACGCCATAAAACCTATGTACTCCTCAAATTTCAAGTCTCTAGGACCAACGGTCAAAAAACTCCCATACAAACTTTTACATCCCTTTGCACACTTATTAAGGGTAGTTTTAATAAACTAAAAATGTCGTTCCTATTTTTTTGCCTTGAAGTATATTTACTCCAAGTTTCAAGTTTGTAGGTTCAAGGAATACTATTTTTCATACAAACGTTTTCATCCCTTTTTACACCCTTAGGGGTTGAATTTCCAGAAATCCCTTCTTAGTACACCTCTACGCCATAAGACCTACATACTCCTCAAATTTCAAGTCTCTAGGACCAGCGGTCAAAAAACTCCCATACAAACTTTTACATCCCTTTGCACACTTATTAAGGGTAGTTTAATAAAACTAAAAATGCTTTTCCTATTTTTTTGCTTTGAAGTATATTTACTCCAAGTTTCAAGTTTGTAGGTTCAAGGAATACTATTTTTCATACAAACGTTTTCATCCCTTTTTACACCCTTAGGGGTTGAATTTCCAAAAATCCCTTCTTAGTACACCTCTACGCCATAAGACCTACGTACTCCTCAAATTTCAAGTCTCTAGGACCAGCGGTTTAGGCTGTGCGTTGTCTATATGTCAGTCAGTCAGTCAGGACTTTGATTCTTATAGTATTAGAGATTTATACAAGCTGGAGGCCGCGACTTCGTCTGCGCAGGATTAGTCACACAATATCTTTATAAATTGTAGCCTATGTGTTATTCTGATATCTAAGCTATATTATTGTAAAGTTTCATTAAAATCCATTCAGTAGTTTTTACGTGAAAGAGTAACAAATATCCATTCATCCATCCATCCATACTTACAAACTTTCGCGTTTATAATATTAGTAGGATTATAAGTATTAAATTTATTAATTAATTATTTATTACCAAAAAAATATAGATATAAGTATTAAATCAGCTATCTGGTTCCCATTATACAAGCTTAGTATGGGTACTAGTATTCTCTTATCTGTGGTATGGGGCTGGATTGTGCTATGATGAATGTCCACTAATATTAATTATTTAAAAATATGTTAAATAAATGTATATGACAATGACAGCCTTCACAGCTCAGTTGGTAGTCGCTCTGTCTTCTGCGCCTTAGGCTGTGAGTTCGATTCCCACCGAGAACAAACATTTGTGTGATGAACATAGAT
Organism: Chloroclysta siterata; assembly: GCA_932294275.1. Lineage (NCBI taxonomy): Eukaryota > Metazoa > Arthropoda > Insecta > Lepidoptera > Geometridae > Chloroclysta > Chloroclysta siterata. The sequence continues at coordinate 17,947,791 of OW028596.1, read as the reverse complement.
GTTTAATCTCTGTCTGGGTGTTATATGATATTATAAGTATGTATTTACAAAAAAAAAGTATATATGTATTATATCAGCTATCTGGTTCCCATATCACCAGCTTTGGCTTAGTTTGGGGCGAGATAGTGCTGTGTGGAATGTCCACCAATATTTATTTATTTATATTAAGTGAGGTTATATGAAAGGGATGTTTAAACAGTGCAAATCAATGTGCAGAAGGTAGATCTACCAACAACTGAGCCGGGGGGCTGTTAATACAGAACAACAGACTAAATAGTGTTATGTAGAAAACACCATTTAACATCAGGTGGGCCATCTGCTTGTTCATCAGCGAGATGTATAAAAAAAAGAAAAACTTTTTTTATACATTTTTTTAGAGTCAACGAATATCTCTGTTGTTCTGTGTTAAAAGAACGACAGATTCGATAGTGTTGTGTAGAAAACACCATAATTGTATATTTTTTTTAAAGTCACCGAGATATTCGCTCGCTTCGCTCGCTCGATCTTACCTTCTATCTGGGAGCAGAGCCGTGTTCTTCTCTTCGTCAGCGTTTCAAAGAGAGATATGAGTCTTTGCGCAACGTACGGATGAAGATTTCTGAATTCACCTGTCAAAAAGAGAAACAGCATCACGACTTTGATCACCAGGCACGGTCGATATCCCCACAGATCATCATGACACTAGTTTCTTTCGAAACAGTGCGGTGAAAGGCTTTTAAGTGCACCTCGAGAGGCTCCTTTCGAGCACTTGACACATGTTATAGAACTTTTTAGGTTCTACGACATCCCGTTTTCCTCGCGATGTTTTCCTTCACCGTTTGAGAGTACTGGCATTGTGCACATACATTTTTGAACAGAAAAACTCAATGGTGCACGACCGTTTTCGAACCCACGACCTCAGGATCGGAAGGCGGGGCCGCTGCCACTAGACCGCCAGTGCTCTACTAGACCAGTGCTCTGCAGTACCAAGTACTAGCTTAAGATTCTTTGAGAGTCATACAAATATTACATTCGGCGCATACCCTCATTTTGCAGTAGTTGTTATCCATATGTGACAGGTTGCAAGCCCATCGCCGCTAGAATACTAACGGCTAGAATACTTCCTCACTATGTATTTTTTTTTTATTTATACAAGTAACTGATGGAACAAGCAGATGGCCCAACTGATGTTAAGTGGTAACCATCACCTATGAAAAGCATTGCCTCGTAAGTCACGCCCGATAGGAACGTGCCCTACGATGCAATGCCCTGCGTCCATTAACTTGAGGCATACAGATGTTAAGCCTCATGTGCCTGTAATTACACCGGCAGCCACACTCTTCAAACCGAAACACAGCGTTGCTGCTTGGCGGCAGAAAAAGGCGTGGTGGTAGTACTTCCCCGGTCGAGCCACACACAAAGAGCTCTACTTCTCTTAATTTTCTGCAAATTATATTGTAATCTTTTGTGAATTTAAATAAATAAATACTTACAGCTCATATTAGCGATGGCCGCCGCACAGTTCGTGTGCAGATACTTATCCCGCACCCACGCCATATTGTGTTGAAGCACTCTAATGATCACCAAAACCATAAGACCGCCCAACGATATCTCGGACACTGATCGCTCTGTGTACCAGTTTAAGTTCTTTAGCATCTGAAATAAATGGAAAAAATCAAGGTCATTAGAGCCAGAGCGCTAACGGTTTAGTGGTAGCGGCCCCGCCTTCCGATCAAAGTCAAAGTCTGACAGCCTTCACAGCTCAGTTGTTAGTAGCTCTGTCTTCTGCGCCGTAGGACGTGGGTTCTATCCCCACCAAGAACAAACATTTGTGTGATGAACATAGATGTTTGTTCTCTGTCTGGGTGTTAAATAATATTATAAGTATGTATTTACAAAAAAAAAGTATATATGTATTATATCAGCTATCTGGTTCCCATATTACAAGCTTTGGCTTAGTTTGGGGCTAGATAGTGCTGTGTGGAATGTCCACCAATATAAAATAAAAAAAAAGTCAAAAGGTATATAATCAATAAAATCACAAGGATCACTTTGAAACGTCTTAAAGCTAGGTGACTCTAGGTGCCAGTTCCACGCGACCAAAACCTAGAAGAACAGCCAACAAACTTAAACCTTAAACTTGTTATTGAATAAATACCTTTTGACTTTGACTTTTATTCTTTCTAGCACACAAAATAATACATAGTGAACTGAAAACTTAAATTTTGTAAAAGCTTGTTTACTTTTAATCTTTCTTATAATATACATATATAAATTACGCGTCACGTTGTTTGTCCGCTATGGACTCCTAAACTACTTAACCGATTTCAATCAAATTTGCGCACCGTGTGCAGTTTGATCTAACTTAAAAGATAAGATAGCCTTCATCTCAATTTATAGCTGCAATATTATTTTATTGCAAATTTGACACCGCCCAACAAAGTGGGCGCGGGTCAGCTAGTTTATTAGTTTATACTTACAATGGCGTGCACATTTTTGATCAACGCCTCATCTTCCGTCAGTATCAGTAGAACTATAAGCGACATATAGATTTGATGAGAGTTGTTCAAATTCGCGTCGTACAACACTTGTAGTATGGGGACTACCTGTAATGAAAATAAATATATATATGAATTAAAAAAAAACCGGCCAAGTGCGAGTCGGACTCGCGCACGAAGGGTTTCGTACCATTATTAGATTAGATTAGAAAATTCCGTAATGCACAAAAGGAAGTACATAGGCGAACTTAATGCTAGTTAGCATTTTCTTTCAGTTAATCTTTGTGTAATGTGGAGTGGGTGGTAGTGCTTTTATGATACAACTAGCAGCTTCTCGCGGCTTCGCACGCGTTTTCACATCCCTTCGCACAATTATTAAGGGTAGTTTAAAAAAAACTAATAATGCCTTTCCTATTTTTTAGCCTTGGAGTACACGTACTTCAAGTTTCAAGTTTGTAGGTTCAAGGAATACTATTTTTCATACAAACGTTTTCAACCCTTTTTACACTGTTAAGGGTTGAATTTCCAAAAATCCCTTCTTAGTACACCTCTACGCCATAAGACCTATGTACTCCTCAAATTTCAAGTCTCTAGGACCAGCTTCGATCAACAATCAACCTAGATTACGTGTGACGGGCTCAAAAACGGCCCGAGAAATAAGAGCACAAATAAATTTGTGTTCTTATTTGAGTTTAGTGTGCTCCAACCACAGCTAACGTGCGGACGTGCTAAAATGCCTCAGTGTGCTTTAAAACTGCGAAAATAACCCCTAAAACAGTAAGGTTTCAGAAGGAATGTCTTTTTTTTCGGTAATTACATGTCAGTTTCCGTTTTGCGATGCTTAAATCATTGTTAACAATTAAAAACAAATATTTTGTCGTTTATTCCGCCAGTCCGCCATCGAGGCACCTGTAGTGTGTGTGAGGAGTAGTAAAATACAAAGAAGCAAACAGAAACAAAACGAAACGAAAGTAATAATGTAACTCACAAAGTAATAATGGGGAATAGTACTTTATTTGTTGCAACATAAGGTTGATTACACAATAAATGTTATTTAACCTATGTCTTTTAATTTCAAGGTGACGGCTGTAATTGACGAATGATCATAAGTGTAAGATAGTATTTTGTAGATTTGTGACTTTATTACAAGGGTTTATGGTTGTAATTAGGTTGAACTTGAAACTGTTTAAAAACCTTTGAATCAGTTCGATGTCGCTGTTTATGTGTGTGTAAGTAGATGTTCAAGCGGACAGTTTTTAGCTTTGATTTTGTATGTGACACGCAATCTAGTTGATTGTTGATCGAAGAGGACCAGCGGTTTAGGCTGTGCGTTGTATATATGTCAGTCAGTCAGTCAGGACTTTGATTCTTATAGTATTAGAGATAATGGGGAGAAGCGTCTAACTATTACATAAATTCAACAATACCTAACCTAAATACCTACTCAAAAAAAATCTATAAAAACGGACAAAAAAACACATTTGTTGTATGAGAGCCCCTTAAATATTTCTTTTATTGTTTTTTAGTCGGTATCTGTTGTTATAGCGGCAACAGAAATACATAATCTGTGAAAATTTCAACTGTCTAACTATCACGGTTCATGAGATACAGCCTGGTGACAGACGGACAGACAGACAGACAGACACACAGATAGACAGAAGGACGGACAGCGGAGTCTTAATAATAGGCCTTCTCAGTTATTCATATGAGGATACTGAGTACCCGTTTGAACACTGGTGGTCTAGTGGTAGCGGCCCCGCCTTCCGAGCCTCAGGTCGTGGGTTCCCAACCGGTCGTGCACCAAAGACTTTTTCTGTTCAAAAATGTATGCGCACAGTGCTAGTAGTCTCAAACGGTGGACGAAAACATCGTGAGGAAACCGGCATGTTGTAGAACCTAAAAAGTTCTAAAATATATTTGAGGCGCACTTAAAATCCTTTCACCACGCTGTTTTGAAAGTAACTAGTGACACAACACTAAATTCGATTGGCACCACACTGGAGCTTCAATATTGTATTATAATACACAAGCTGGTGCCCGCGACTTCGTCTGCGCAGGATTAGTTACACAATAGCTTTATAAATTGTAGCCTATGTGTTATTCTGATGTATAAGCTATATTACTGTAAAGTTTCATTAAAATCCATTCAGTAGTTTTTACGTGAAAGAGAAACATCCATCCATCCATCCATCCATCCATCCATACTTACAAACTTTCGCGTTTATAATATTAATAGGATAGGATTGTAACAAGGATCATACAAAAGAGCGGTAGGAACCAGGCCGTAAGTTTGTTGGCTGTTCTTCTAAGCTTTGGTTGCGTGGAACTGGCACCTAGAATCACCTAGCTTTAAGACGTCTCTTCTTCTCTCCGTTTATGGCTCCTGTCTGTCATTCGACAGACAATCTTGCCAGTGTCAAGTGATTTGTATTGAATGAATACTTTTTAGTCAAGTCAGTCCATAGTCAAGTCGGCCGTTATTTCAATAAAATCACAACATTGGAAACATTTTCAGTCAAATCATTTCACATATTACACTTTCATTCCAAATGCTTACACTTTGTGTTAAGACCTCAAGTAATGTTGGTTAAAATACCACCGAAATTACACAACACAACTCAAAATAACACAAGAAAAACAAATAAAATGAAAAAGCTATGTTGTTTCCCAAAATGCCAGAAAACGAATCTCTTTAAGACGTCTCAAAGTGATCCTTGCGATTTTATTAAATAAATACCTTTTGACTTTGACAAAAAGAAGTTTGTCAACTTACCAGGTTTTCAATATTGGGTACGGTACTGACATATTTCTTGTACGTCTTACACGAATGTAGCATTAGATACAGAAGTAACGTAGAGTGTTCACAGCCTGCTGTGGCGCACAAGAATTTGTGTAACTGTAACATAAATAAATAATAATCCTATCAATTTCATGCAGATCAGATTAACAGCCTTCACAGCTCAGTTGGTAGCTCTGCCTTCTGCGCCGTAGTCCGTGGGTTCGATCCCCACACAGAACAAACATCTGTGTGATGAACACAGATGTTTGTTCTGTCTGGGTGTTATATAATATTATAAGTATATATTTACAAAAAAAAAGTATATAAGTAGTATATCAGCTATCTGGTTCCCATATCACAAGCTTTGGCTTAGTTTGGGGCGAGTTAGTGCTGTGTGGAATGTCCCCAATATTTATTTATTTATTTATAGCTCAGTTGGTAATAGCTCTGCCTTCTGCGCCGTAGGCCGTGGGTTCGATTCCCACCGAGAACAAACATTTGTGTGATGAACATAGATGTTTGTTCTCTGTCTGGGTGTTGTTATATAAGTAAGTATTTACAAAAAAATATTATATATGTATTATATCAGCTGTCTGGTTCCCATATAACAAGCTTTGGCTTAGTTTGGGGCTAGATAGTGTTGTGTGGAAAGTACACCAAATATTTATAAATATTGATTTATTTACATACAATGCTTAGAGCTGATTTCACCATGCTCTGTTAAATTAACAAATGATTAAAGGGCCGTTAAATATGTGAAAATGTACGCGTTTGACATCTAAGGTTACATTTAACGGCCTGTTAATCCTTTGTTAGTAACTAACAGAGCATGGTGAAATCGGCTCTTAACCTCCTGAAATGTGATAAAGAGTCAGGAATAATAAGAGATATATATAAATATTATGGATATTCCACACAGCACTATCAAGCCCCAAACTAAGCAGAACCAGATAGCTGATATAATACTTTTTTCTGTAAATACATACATAGAATATATAAAAACACCCGGACAGAGAATAAACTTAATGTTCAACACACATGTTTATTCTCGGCGGGCATCGAACCCACGGCCTACGGGGCCTTATCACGAACGAATTTGGCGATAGTCGCGTACCCGTATCGTATTTGGGATATGATACGTTTACGACTACCAAAACAAAATAAGGTCTTATATCGCTCGGATACGTTAACGCCACAAAAATTAATTCGTGAGTAGGCCTCAGCACAAAAGGCAGAGCTACTACCAACTGCGCTGTAGGGTCTGTCTGATATAGTCAGGTATAAAAAAATATTGAAGCCACGGAATCTAGTAAATTATAATAAAGATTAATTACCGCTGCCATTTCTATTCTAGGCGGCGTGATCTGCGTTCCCTCGCATTGTGAATCTTTGGATGGCGTTGTTGATGACGTTTCTGAAACAATGTGTTATTATGAGTGTCGAGCGAAGCGAGCCGCTATTTTATGTCCGTCTCCTGGTTCTAAGCTACCCACCAATTTACAGCCAAATCGGTTCAGCCATTCTTGAGTTATAAATAGTGTAACTAACACGACTTTCTTTTATATATATAGATATTTTATTGTTATATTCTAATCACTACATCGTATAAAACAAAGTCGCTTTCTCTGTCCCTATATCCCTATGTATGTATTAAATCTTTAAAACTACGCAACTGATTTTGATGCGATTTTTTTAAAGATAGAGTGATTCAAGAGGAAGGTTTATATGTATAAAACATGCATAATATAGTAGAGAAACACTTATAATTTAAGAGGTTTCTAATGTGATGCCGTAAATAACATATTTTTTTGCGCTTACATTACAAACGCTGGCTGAACCCCACGAGATAGATCAAAATAATGTACTACAGTATTGTACACCTTAAAAAGGTCTACAAAAATGTCCGCGATGGTATATGTCTATCTCTTAGGGATACCCCACAATAACCGTGCGAAGCCGGGGCGGGTCGCTAGTTGATGTAATAATTTAAACGCAAGACCAAAGACGAGCGCAGCGAGCCGCACTCAACTCACCCGCGGTATCTTGTGCAGACAACAAAGCAGCTCTATACAAATTATCCTTCCTGATGCAATGGTTCGCCAGCGCAAGAAGCAGCAGGCAGGATTGGTTCGCCGCGGGATGCTCACACTTCAGGCGATCCAACAACTCGTGCCGGTCCGCTGGCGGATGCGAGTATATGGAGCGACGGGTCGGAGATGCGAATGTTAGCATGTTCCAGAATCCAGCTGTGGGTTTTTTTTGAAGTGTCAAAAAACGTATTATTGAATTAAAAAAAAAACTATAAAGTCAGAAACAAGTGTATAGTTAACAATCCAAACTAGTGTTGCCGATCAATAGTCGAATATCGATAGCTTATCGATAGTTACTATCAATAGTATGAATACCATTGATAGTATCGATACTATCGATAGTGTGACAGCAATACCATTGAATTTAACAAATACTATTGATATTGTCGATAGTATTGCACATCTAATGTGACTAAACAATCGATAGTTTTCGGTACTGTCGATAGTATTTCATAAAAACCAAAACGGTCTTTATTCAGTACAATCACAAGGATCACTTTGAAACCGTCGATAAAATCGATACTATCGATAGTGGCATATATTTCGATAGTATCGTTAGTATTTTAGAGTGTAAGTAGGTACGTGTAATTAGTAATGATCAACAGTTGAAAAAGAAATGAAAATGAAATGAAATGAATGAAATTTTCGATAGTTTTTATACAATACTATCGATATTGTCGATGTTATCGATAGTTTTGTCACTTTGTTATTTGATACTATCGATTTTATTACCAAAACAATAGCGTATGTAGGTATATCAATAGTATCGATAGACCAATCGATATTATTACTGATTTTCAAGGTCAACGATCGATAGACAAATAATCGATATTACGGCAACACTAATCCAAACATACACCTCAAACCTAAACTTTATTCGTGTCGTGTCACTTTCTTTCCAAACAGTGGAAGGATTTTAAGTGCGCCTCAAAGTGGCTTCTTTCGAACACTTGAGACATAGCAAAGGATGAAACTAACACGTCAGATCTATCAACTTACATTGCGAGATCGGTGAGTAAATCTCCCCTTTAGATTTCGGTCTAAAAAAACACGCCAAATCTTTCAACTCAGGTCAAATCCGACAACTTTTACGCCAGTTCCGACAACTAATACGCCAGATTTATCAACTTACATGCGAGTATAAGTATTTTTCCCCTTTCGGTTTAAACTAACACGCCAAATCTATTTATAAACAAGTCGACCTACCAACGAACACCACAAATCTAAACTAACACGTTACATTTATCAGCTAACAGGTCAGCCTACACCTCCCAAGTCAACCTAACAACTCCCACGTTGTGACGTCTTACAATAACTAACACGCCACATCTATCAACTTACACGCGATATGTATAAGTATTTTTCCCCTTTTGAACCAAACTTACACGCCAAATCTTATTACAAACAAGTCGACTTACCAATGAACACCACAAATCTAAACTAACACGTTACATTTATCAACTAACAGGCCAGATCTGACAACTAACACGCTACATCTAGCAACTAACACGCCAGATATGTCAACTTACATGCTAGATCGATCAGTATGCTTCCCCCTTCAGTCCTAGCGCCGAACATGGTAGGTGGCGCCGGTAGCATCGCGCATACATTGTTCACCAATGTTTTGACGAGAAGTGGGGCATGCATGCTATATCTTCCTTGGAATAGTGTTCTGTAACCAAACAAGTTAAGTTAGTTTAAGAGTAGTAGAGCTCTGTGTGTGTGGCTCGTCCGGGGAAGTACTACCACCACGCCTTTTTCTGCCGCCAAGCAGCAACGCTGTGTCTCGGTTTGAAGAGTGTGGTTGCCGGTGTAATTACAGGCACATGAGGCTTAACATCTGTATGCCTCAAGTTGATGGACGCAGGGCAGTGCATCGTAGGGCACGTTCCTATCGTGCGTGACTTACGAGACAATGCTTTGTAATAGGTGAGGCTTACCACTTAACATCAGGTGGGCCATATGCTTGTTCCATCAGATAGTTGTATAAAAAAAAATCGACATCTCGAAATGCCACTATCTTAAAATTACACTGTTGCTATAATTTAGCTTAATGCTAGGTTATGTCATGTCATCCGGCGTAGTACTACCACCACGCCTTTTTCTGCCGCCAAGCAGCAACGCTGTGTTTCGGTTTGAAGAGTGTGGATGCCGGTGTAATTACAGGCACATGAGGCTTAACATCTGCAAATACAATTGGCTATCAATTGTATTTGCAATAGTCCAACATTTATCTACCTTTAAGGTTAATAGGTAGAAAATGCTCATAGCATTAAGGGGCTGACAACTATCAAACAACTTCTCGCTCGCACGTTTCGACGACGAGATATAAAATCACTAAACGAAAAATCGCAATCAACCATTTTGTGTGCAATCACATTGCACACAGTTTAGTAAAAATTTCATTTTGATCGATACAAGTTTTCCTACTTAAAAGTTTGCTTTACTAGTTTTCGTACATACTAAAGAAAACTAGTAAAGCAAACTTTTGAGTATGAAAACATGTATCGATCAAAATGAAATTTTTACTAAACTGTGTGCAATGTGATTGCACACAAGACGGTTGATTGCGATTTTTCGAAAATGAGTTAGGTGATTTTATATCTTTCAACATGTCGAAACGTGCGAGCGAGAGTCACATTAGCTCTTGTCTTCGCCTTAAGCCCATCTTTTGTACACTTTATTTTTATTTTTGTGCAATAAAGTGTTAAATAAATTAATAGTGCCTGACTTCAGAGGGACTTCAATAATTTGCGCGTACTATATGATAATTGTTTTATGAGTAGAATAGCATTACCTGTATATTAGTGAAGATTCAATGAGCCTGGACTGCTCATGAAGACCGGCAAACATGTACACCGACATTAGTACTAATATTGAGTTAATGCACTCCAGATGTAGGTAGTATGTGTTATCGCTGAAACGATAAATTGTAAGCTTGTAGCAAATTAAAGTTAAAATAATTATATAAATATTGGTGGACTTTCCACACAGCACTATCTAGCCCCAAACTAAGCCAAAGCTTGTAGTATGGAAACCAGATAGCTGATATAATACATATATACCTTCACAGCTCAGTTGGTAGTAGCTCTGCCTTCTGCGCCGTAGGCCGTGGGTTCGATCCCCACCGAGAACAAACATTTGTGTGGTGAACATAGATGTTTGTTCTCTGTCTGGGTGTTATATAATATTATAAGTATATATTTACAAAAAAAAAGTATATATGTATTATATCAGCTATCTGGTTCTCATATTACAAGCTTTGGCTTAGTTTGGGGCTAGATAGTGCTGTGTGGAAAGTCCTCCAATATTTATTTATTTATTTATTTTATGATTTTATCATAAAAGCATAATTATCTCATGTGATACTTACGTAACGGGCACATCAATAATAAGACTGATAAGTGCATCAATAAGCATCTCCACCCGACTGTCAGGCAGCAGTTTAGGTGAGGAGTCTGCCTCATTGGCCGGTGACACTGGAATCTCTGTGCTTGGCTCGCCTTCTTGCTGTAAGGAAAACATTTGTATTTTAAGAGTAGTAGAGCTCTTTGTGTGTGGCTCGTCCGGGGAAGTACTACCACCACGCCCTTTTCTGCCGCCAAGCAGCAACGCTGTGTTTCGGTTTGAAGAGTGTGGTTGCCGGTGTAATTACAGGCACATGAGGCTTAACATCTGTATGCCTCAAGTTGATGGACGCAGGGCAGTGCATGTTACGGCACGTTCCTATCGTGCGTAACTTACGAGGCAATGCTTTGTTATAGGTGATGGTTACCACTTAAAATCAGGTGGGCCATATGCTTGTTCCATTACATAGTGGTATTAAAAAAAAAAAACATATTAATAGGATGAAAAATAGGTATTTGAATATAATGCTACTGTCTCGCTGCATGCCGCCGCCGCGCCGCAAGCAAAGGGACAACTGCAGCTCAGACCGTTTTAGGTACATAATTATTGACCAAAATAGCGTTTCGTAGTTAACTATTTACTCCCGCAAAACATACCCAAGAAATAATTAAACAAATTATGTGTTTTTTTAATTAATCCAACGCAATCAAGTACACATTAATTTAATAATATGAAAAGTACTCATTTATAAAAATCTCACGTGAGATTAGGGGTGGGGGAGGGGGTCAAGCAAAATAGCACGACATCTCACCAAGGGAAGAGGGGGGGGGGGTCGAAAAATCACCTCACTTAATGGACGCCCCCTAAACAGTATAAAATTAATCAAAATGTACAAAATACTCACAGTAGGCGACTCTTCGAGTACTCTATGTGGTCTTCGATCCGGCTGGACGTCCAAATGCTGGCACAGTTCGTGTTCAGCCACCATCTCTACAAGATATTTTGTGACGGCGCGAATCACAAATAGGGCGTTGTAGGTCTGCCATGCTAGCATTATACTGTGGAAGGTAAATACATATGAAATACTAGCTGGTGCCCGCGACTTCGTCTGCGCAGATGGTAGATTTTTTCCTACTTACTTGACACTTATCGTCATATTTTGGACAATTCACACAATATCTTTATAAATTGTAGCCTATGTGTTATTCTGATGTATAAGCTATATTATTGTAAAGTTTCATTAAAATCCATTCAGTAGTTTTTACGTGAAAGAGTAACAAACATCCATCCATACTTACAAACTTTCGCGTTTATAATATTAGTAGAATTGGTGGACATTCCACACGGCACTATCTACCCCAAAAACTAAGCCTATTTTGGGGACACGAATTTAAGTGCGCCACAAAGAGGCTCCTTTCGAGCAAATGTTTTAAAACTTTTAGGTTCTACGACATGTCGGTTACCTCACGATGTTTTCCTTCACCGTTTGAGTACTGGCAGTGTGCACATAAATTATTGAACAGAAAAACTGATTGGTGCACTGCCGGTTTTGAACGGACAACCTCAGGATCGGAGGACCACCAGTGCTCTCAGTGGTACTAAATTCATAGTTCATAGTTATTCATAACAGATTTGTTACAGGTCAGTATTGGGTAAACACTGATTAACATTGGCTAAGTAACATACATTGTTCATACAAATTTTAAAAACAATATACAAAATCAATAGATATCTATGAAACATAGGAAAAATTGGTAAATAATAATATAATAATTCCATAGGTATAAGTAAAATGATCTAAAACGTCATTCAATAAATTAATAAAATTATGTCAAATTAAATAAATAGTCAATTAATAAAGTGATCTGAGGGGTAGGATATCTACTGTTCCTGGGGTTTCTATAAGGGTGACAAATCAACATCGAGCTATGCTGCGCTGTGCTATGTTTGGTCAACTTGCTCGTCTAATATTTTAATGAGGATACAAACAAACCATGCTGTGCTGAGCTGTGTGAGGCTACGCTCTGTTTAAAAACGCAGCAGTCTCGAGCGAGGCGCGCTACCCGCCGTGCTGAGCCGCGCTGTGCCGAACTGTGCTATGTTTTTTATGGAGCTGCTGAATACTTTTATAAGCTAAGCAAAGCGCAGCACAGCTTGATGTTGATTGTTAAAAAAACGTAGCTTAAGAAACACAGCACAGCGCAGTACAGCGCAGCATAGCTCGATGTTGATTAGTCACCCTAGTCTTGGAGCTGTTTCTGTATTCATTTGTTAATAAGAGGTACATACTTGTCGCTGCTAGGAGAGGCAAGCAGGATAGATGCTCTAGTTATAAACACTTGCAGCAATGAACCAAGGTTGCCGGTCTCAAGGTTGTTCTGTAGAAACATGTTGAGTAGCGACTCTGTGCTTGAATCAAAGATCAGCTGTTCTTGCCTGTAAAAGGAAATTAATTTCATTACGTTCTTGTACCGTTTTTATCAATCTACACATTTAGCAAATTCTTAGGCTGGGCATAATACTCCTTTACCTGTAGATTGACAGATATTTTTTTGCTAAAAACACTTTCAAACCCGAATAGTTTCCGACACGGGGATTACAAAAGGTATATTCATATTTAGATTTCGTAGTAGCGTATTTGACGTCATTTGGTACTTAAAAACTCTACCTATTCCGACCCCTGCACAACACTTAGAGACACTTGAGAATGTTAGCATACAGTTTTAATGTGGTAAGCTGCAGCTGCTGCAAAGTGGTACTCTAATAAGAGTTAAATTGCGAAAAATTCCTTTCCTTACTTCAGGAAGCTGAGCACCAACTTCAGAGACACAGCCTAAGACTTTTTGCTTAGGCTATGAACTGGCAAAAGGTGAATTCAATAAAATCACAAGGATCACTTTGAAACGTCTTAAAGCTAGGTGACTCTAGGTGCCAGTTCCACGTGACCAAAGCCTAGAAGAACAGGTCAACAAACTTATGGCTTGGTTCCGTTTCCTACCGTTTTTTTGTATGATCCTTGTGACAATGTATTATAATACAATATTGAAGCTCCAGTGTGGTGCCAATCGAATTTAGTGAGGCGTAGGTAGGTATAACAGAAATATATAAGGTTAATATACTCACCCGCTAGAAGGTGGATTTATGTTGAAAGACAGCATCTGGTTCCAGAACGGATCATTGGGTGATATGATTTCCGTTGAGCAGAACCTCATGAGTAGCTCGTTGGAGCCTAACTCCGAGTATTTGCTTACAGCAACACCCATTTTCTGAAAAATATTATTTTTAATGCATGTATGTCCTGTGTTTCCTGTGGACAAGGATGTGAGGATGGTATATGTGCTGGAGTAGCCTACTCCGAACATGTTAAAGACCTAACTGAACTTTTATGTGAATCTTACTGAATTTGGTGTAGTTTGGTACCTTGATGCGAAGTTACTAGAAGCTTATTTCGATGAAATAAAGTTCACTAATTAAGCTCGAGACAAATAAGTACGAGAAATATATTGCTAATTATCAATTTAGGCACGTACTTCTGGTATATTTACGACTTTGATATTGGCTATTCTAAACAAACATGTTAGATCGATAGTATAGTTATGCAGAGAGCTCAATAGCGATTGTCACATTTGTAACACTTACCTGTAATCGATTTTGTAACAATTACAACTTATTAGGCAAAGCAATTGATGTAAAAAACTGATAGTTTACATAAAAAGTTAATTTCGCCACGAAACCATAGCCGCAAATTCTGACAACAATGAAACGACGAATGAATGAATGAATGATAAAGAAAAGAATGAATTTGAAGGAAATAAACGACCGCTCTGAAGTTAGGTGAATGACATGGTTATGATGCGTTCATAATTTTTACCTACCTTTCGGAAAACCTCGATTTTTTAACAATGGTTTATTTAGTTTTTACCAAGAACCGGACAAATAGTCTAAACTGAACACAACAACAAATCAACAAAAACTCGTGGAAAATAGCGATGGCGAATTTGAAAATTTTGAAAAGAGCGTTGCAATTTTCCGTCTTGCTTGATTTGTGAGAGAAAAGTGAGAATATTTGCTACGTTGTAAAGCTCTGTTATCTTATTTTATTTCCACATGCGATGTAAATAAAACATGGACGAGGACTTCACGATACGAGTTCTTCATTACCAGAACCCCCATTTGATGTGGGTTGAGGTGAAGAATCATGATACTTACACATTCCGGCAAATTGGTTTATTTGGCATAGTCCCCAGACAGGCCTCCTTGGTTGATGGAGAAAGAGTTTGCACGAAAAGCGACCGTTGGGACGCTCGGGCGAACGATGTTATTGAGGAGTTCCTTGATACTAAGCACCTGCTATGTTTCAAGTCCACGTACCGTCTTGATGATGATAATAAACAGTGAGTATTACAATTTACAAATTAATTATGTACATACATACATACATAAAATCACGCCTCTTTCCCGTAGGGGTAGGCAGAGACCACGGATTTCGACTTGCTACGATCCTGACATACCTCTTTCGCTTCTTTCACTTTCATAACATTATTCATACATGCTCGTCGGTTTAGGGTACTCTTGACCTGGCCCTTCTCTAGAACGTCTGCTATCTGATCGAGATACATTCGCCTAGATAACATTAATCAATATTCCAGGATGCTTCAAGATACAGTTATGTAAATATACTTGTATTATTTGAATTTTTGTACTGCAACAGGTAGCCCGGACATGCTTGCTACAATATCTACTATCGGTTTTATCATGATGTTTTCTTCACTGTTTAAGAGATGTGTTGTAAAGAATTTATAAATAAAATTTAAATTTTTATTAGTGCACGTCCAGATTTAATGTGATGACCTCAGGATCCAAAGGAAATGTTGCTTGAGTGCTAATTAACCTCTTGATTAGAGAAGAAATTATTAATTTGTACTTTTTATTATTATAATTAATTAAACATATGTAAATGTAAATCGCCTAAAGAGATGGCAAATACTAAACCTAGACCAGAGAGCCTGACCAGCTATTAAAACTAAACGGTGTCACTTCGCTGGAAACACACCCCAACCCCATGAACCCAGAAAAGAATCTGATTATGGCTAAGAATCCGATTGCAGATAATGAGCGCAAAAAAAATAAAATATAAAAAAATATAAATTTCAGGACATCAATCTTCAGGGAACATCCTCACATCTTCGGAGAAATATATTCCATCAGAAAACAAGATGGGGTCAAGAAGCAGTTGATCAATTGTCTCGACAATTCAGTCTATGCTTTTAAAAGCAGAAATGAATTCTGGGAAATGCTGTCCGAGGCCAAAATTTGTACTAAACTTGATGAGGCAGATGAGCTTGAAGTTATCCAGAAAATTGTAGGACATCTTGAAGCAAAAGGTAAGGATCTGTGATGACAACCGGATGTTTGTATATTCTATAGGCTTCATACTTTAGGTTGGTATTAAATTTATTCGTTAAACTCATGAGTGCAATATTTAATAAAAATTAATCATAGTCTTGCCGGGAATTTTTTAGACAACCCACACAAGATATATTTTCTAATATATTAAATTTGATATCAAACACTTTTCATCTAAAGTAGCGGAGCAGGACTTTGGGTTGGTGGCTGCAATGTTCTAGCATCCCCGATTATGATGATATGGATGCAGGGAGAGCAAGACTCGATCAGCTAGAGATACCTAATTCTAAGTAACGATTTCAGGAACATGGAATAAGAAGAAAGAGACATTTTTCAAGTGTCTATCTCCATCCCAAGTGGCGAAATTCGAAGAATCCAGCCCCAAGGAGCTGACCATAGAAAACCTTGAAAAACACCAAATTTTGACAAGCAAAGACAAAACTTCTAAACTAGATAATTTGTTTTCCAAAAACAAAAATTACCAAGATTTCAACTTTAATAGCAAAGAGTTGGATCCCGTTGATTTTGTTGAAAATGTCATAAAAAAGTGCACTTTTGAGAAAGTTAGGTCACCGAGTATGTCCGAATCGGTAATATCTAAGATAACTGTGTACGATGAGGAAATTAACCCTCAGGGTTATGAATATGAGGAGGATAATGGTAAGATCATCCCCTATACTCCATGGCTTAACTTTGTTATATGAAAAGAGATCCCTCACCACCCAGTTTGCTCTGAGTAAGTGACTGCTGTTTCATAAGAGTACTAGAAGTCTTTGTGCAGGGCTCGTCCGGTGAAGTTCTACCACCATGCCTCCAAGCAGCTTTGCTGTGTTAAGTGAAGAATGTGTGAAGAGAGTCAACTTGAGGCATACAGATGTTAAGCCTCATGTGCCAGTAATTACACCGGCAACCACACTCTTCAAACCGAAACACAGCGTTGCTGCTTGGCGGCAGAAAAAGGCGTGGTGGTAGTACTTCCCCGGACGAGCCCTTCACAAAGAGCTCTACTACTCTTAAAATCGCTTTTTTTTGCTTATACAGCTATTAGTTTACTGACACCAATTGTAAACCAGAAGTGTATGAGTTATGTGGAGATGGAATTGTATAAGATGATAAGTGGAGTTATAAATACGCCATTTTTCTATTACAGATTCTCTCAACCATCCAAAGTCACACGGAGCCTTAGGCCGAGCTACTAGCCGTGCGCGTAAGCCATTGCCGAAACAAGAGGAATCGAAATTCGCGAAGCTACTAAAGCTCAAAGATAAACACAAACAAAACAAAACACAGAATGTACAAAAAGAACCACAAAATGTTCATAAAGGACCTGATGATTCAAATTGTACACAAAATGAAATGAAGGGGTTGGAAAGGGACGAAAGAAGTGAATACTTTAACGAGTTGGAAGAGTATGTAGAAGGAAGATGCAGCGATTTTAAGAATCGTAAGTATGCTAGCTGTCTGCGACTTTGCTTGAAAATACAAAGCGAAAGTACATTCGTCGTTAGTACTTTTTTTTAGCCTCGTCTCTCTTCTCTTGTCGTGTCACTAGTTTCTTTCGAAACAGTGTGGTGAATGCATTTTAAGTGCGCCTCAAGGCTCCTTTCAAGCACATGACACATGTTATAGAACTTTTTATGTTCTACGACATGCCGGTTTCCTCACGATGTTCTCCTTCACCGAGTACTGGCATTGTGCACATAAATTTTTGAACAGAAAAACTCATTGGTGCACGATTGGTTTCGAACCCACGACCTTAGGATCGGAAGGCGGAGCCACTACCACTAGACCACCAGTGCTCTACGCTTTTTTAGCCTATATAGGTTTATACATACATCTTGTCAAAGAAGAAATCGACCAGGAAGAACGATTTTGGATCAGTTGCCTGGTTCCCATAATACAATATTTGCTTAGTTTGGGGCCATTTGGCGCTGTGTGAAATGTCCAACAACCAATATTTAATAACATTTGTATATATCTCTAAGGAACTAAGACACGCAAGTGCTTCTTTAATTTCAATAAACTATAATTTCGTTATATATTATATTCTATAAAATAATTGCATTTTTCAGCTCGCCGACCCAAAACTGAAGAAAGATATGTTGTTTACGGCCCACCCACAAGAAGGCCACAAGATCTTATACCAAAGCTAGTGGCAAAAGAAACCGATTTGAATCATTCTGAATCTGAAAATAATAATAAAGTACAAAATGGTTCAAATGAACATAAAAACAAAGATTCTGTTCAAAATAATAACTGTAGAGATTTTAAATTACGAGATAACAATGCGAAGGAGAAAGAAAATAACAGTAGCATCATTAACCAATCACTTCAAAGTAATAATACTAGCGACGGTAAAGATAAAGATTTCGTTCAGAAACAGTCCAGAAGTAAACTATTGGAATTAATGCGTAGACGAAAGGCGTCATACATCAATGATAGCATATCATCTGATGATAGTTCAGTCAAAAAAGAAACTAAACTAGATAACACTCAGTCATCTCATGATTCTTCAGTTGATAAACTAGATCTAACAAATGTAGTCTCAAAGACTCCCAACTCTAAATCATGTAGCCATGATTCCGACAATGAATTAGAAGAAATACGCGCTAAACTAAACTACTACAACAAACCGCTGACTATAAATAGAAAGCCAAAAATAGAGATTGCCAAAGCTAAAGTAAACGTCAATCCTTACAAAAATCTAGACGGTAGCAAGTCTGTTTTCGTTGACAACCTTATTGCACCGCTACTGCTCGCTCACACCAAAAATAACAACACGATTCGCCCACAATGCAGTCTAAGATATATACCGTTCAAAACTGAAATACATAACACTCTGCGTAATATGCAAGTGAAGAGTCCATCTCGCTTGCAATCTATAACTTGGCCTTATATCCTCAGAGGCCATAGTGTCTTTATGATCAGTACAGCGGAAAGTGGGAAAACATTAGGGTATTTGCCTGCTGTGTGCAGTCTTGTCTTAGACTATAACTTCGATTTCCCAGGGTTGGGACCGATTTGTATAATAGTTTGCGCTACAGCACTGTCCGTAGCTGATGTGGCGAGAGCGTGTGGTATGTTCCTCAATCATCAGAGGGTGGTAGCTTGTTTCCCAGGAATAGATTATACAAAATTGATTACGGATTTGCGAAACGGCTGCGATATTCTCGTCTCAACGCCGTCGATTTTGTACAAACTGATAGAAGCTGAAATTGGTGTTGATTTGCGAAGACTGACTACGGTAGTTTTTGAAGATGTTGAGCGACTGGATAAGGTATACGATTTGGAGGTGGCAGCTATACAGGTGTACGTAAAGAAAATGCTCAAATCGCGTACGGACAAACAGGTACTAGTACAGTATGTATTAGCGTCAAGAAAGTGGTGCAGGTTCATGTTCCGCCTCGCGAAAAGAGCGCCCAATACGGTTATAACCTTTGCAGCTTTTCATGAATGTGTGATCTACTCAAAAGCGCATACTATGGTTAGCTTTGTGCAAAAAAGTAAGAAAGTAGCCGAAGTGGTCGAGTTTTTGAAGGAAACTGACGATTCTAATCTGACGGTAATCGTTTGTAGGTCAGACGATGAAGTAGACCTTTTGGAGTCAACTTTGACACGCCTGAATATAGCAGTTGTAGCTTGCAACAATCAGATGACTATACACGATCTATACAAGATAAGGACCGAGGAACACAGTTCGGTTCTCATCTGCTGTGACGGGAATTTGAACCATCTGAACGTAACATACGCACACTATCTGGTTCACTTCTCAATGCCAGCACTCTACACTCAATTCTGCGCCCGATTCGCCGTTTTGAACGATAACTACCCTTCGATGTTCGATCCGGTGAAGCAAAATGTTAAAATAAAAATCTTGCTGGAAGAAACGAACGCTGAACAGCTGCCGAAAATCTTAAACTTCTTAAAACGATTCTCATACAAAGTCCCTGAAGTCTTGGAGAAAGTAGCTCGCGAGGTGTTGGAGCAGAAAGAAATCAGCAAAGCTGAGAAGCTGGTGCCGGTCTGTGATAGTTTATTGTCATTAGGTGAATGCGCTAATGACAGTTGTCAAGAAAGACACGCCGTCCTAAAAGGGTACGATGATCCGAAACCTTGGATGCCATGCAACGGTGTTATTACTTTCAAGATCATCCGATATAGTTCAGCTATTTGCTACTCAGCTAGGCTACTGTCACATCAGGCAAGCGGCGACAAAACTAAATACCCAGAAAGTTATGGAACGTTATGCATGAAACTAGGAATGTTCTTCAGCAAAGAAGAAAATAAGAGACTGCACGGTGAGCCGAAAGTAGGCGATGTTTGCGCTGTTTCTATCAGAAAAAACTTCATAGCGAGATGCAAAGTCCTCAAAATAAATAACTACGAAAAAGGTCGGGCCAAGTTCGTAGCTATAAATCTCATAGATGAGGAACAGATAACAGTAGTAAGAGCGGTAGAGTTATATTTCTTGCCTGAAAAGTTCAAAACTGTAGAGACATATGTGGTAAAAGTTAGGTTAGCCAGTGTCAGACCGCAAGACAGGGATGTAACGTTCTCAGAACTAGCGATGAACAAACTAAAGAGGGTCACAGATGATGACGAGCAGTTGTATTTGAAAGGTAGAGTTGTTATGACCATGGGCAATACGATATTCGTCGAAACCCTAGAAGCGTGCGCTGATCTCTCGGCGCTATGCGAAACAGTCGTAAAATTCGACTTTAAAACTATGTTATTGGACACACACGCGATACCCAATCCTGACCATTTAACAAAGCTGCAGAAACTCTTTGATAGCGGCGGTTTAAAAATACAACATGAACCAAAAGTCTTCAAAACTAAACCTCAAATAAAAGTAAATAAAGAGATAGAATACCGCTGGGCGCATTTAGACAAAAACGGCTGGTCGGACGTTCTATTCTCGAATACGATAAACGCAGGGAAGTTCTTTGTTCGTCTACAGAAATTCTCCAAATGCATCAACTCTCTGATAATCGATATAAAGAAGTACATCACAGAAAACCCGGAGGGGATTGAAAATGTTTGTGTTAAAGATTATGTACTAGCTGAGTTCCCTGATGATTCTGTGTATGAACGAGCGGTGGTTGAAGAAATCATTGATAAAACTAAAGTATTGTGCTTTTTCGTCGACAATGCAGACTGGAGAGAAGTGGCCGTCAGTAAACTTAAGCCTGCACCACCGAAACTATTCAATAAAATACCATTTCAATCTATTGAGTGTCGTTTAGTTGGAGTCAAACCTCCCGGTGATAATTGGACTGATTTTAGCACCAATTGGCTACACGACAACTGCTTAGAAGACGATAAAGGAAATTCTAAGAGAATTTATGCAAAATACTTTACGAAAGAAAAAGCAGAAGTTACTGGCGGTCACAAATACGGTGTTATTCTCGTAGACACAACAACTGAAGAGGATGTAGTGGTCAACAAAAGAATGATAGAACTTAACCTCGCATCGGTCAAAAAAGAAGAGCTTGACTTTCTTGAGAAACCGCTAGATTTCGTACGTGAAAAAACTGACACCTCGTCTCTTGAAGATGATTTAGATGAGTTGGATCAAAACGAGCAGAATGCACATGACACACGTGGTGCTAAAGACTTGATTCCTATTCCGATCAAGTTAGTACCAAATGAAGATTGGGACAATGATGAACCTGCTGAAATCACTGATAACAAAATAATGCCATACACCTCTAAAAACCGTGGAGAAGATGATGATGAAGCTCCTAAAGCATCGAACATATTCGCTGAAAAACCAATCAGATCCTTTCCTCTCGTAAACGATAGTGACGAAGATTCTGATAAATGGGATGTCTGTTTTAATGAAGACTTGGGAAAGTGTTTCGGTCTGGCCAAACTATCTCAATCGCACAATGATTTTAATAAAAAGAATAATATAAACCAAGACAATTCTGACGACATAGTAATATCTAAACGAGAAAAAACAGAGAAAACTGCTACAAAATATCCTGCTATCCCTGACGTGAAGAAAGTAAGTAACAGTAAGACTAACCTGTCAGATAAAACGGAAATGTTTGACGCTAAATTTGGAATAAATGATGGCCCAATTGGTAAACACGCAAGCGATGATGACAAAGGCCAATTAAATGAAAAAAACACAATAAAAACAGATAAAGAACCTAAGTGTTCAGACACTAGCAGAAATTATAAAAAAAATCCTACTGAAGACATAGACACAAATGGAATCGAACCTAACAATAACATAGATATACTCAGAGGCGAAATCAAAGACGTATCATTGTACGATTCTGATGATACCATTTCAATTACAACAACAGATGATAAAATTGAAATAAGCTTTCAAGAACCTACCAAAAAACTGTCAAACAGAAAAGAGCCATCCGATTTAGACTCTGATGACACACGATCAGTATTAACAGAATTCGATAAGGAGCTAAACGTTGAAGACATTAAGAAAGGCCTAAACAGAAGCTTTCTAGATTCTGACGATTCAGAGTCTCAAGAGGTTGTCAAAGAAGCTAAAAATGAACTAAACAAGAATACAACCAACGAAGTTAAAATTTTGAAAGTTGATGATGAATGTGAAAAACTTAACACGCAATTAGATAAAACTACCAGTATCTTCAAAGGTAAAGTGATCCCTATCACCGAGATCGCTAAGGCTGAAATTGCCATAAACGTCAAAACGGATCCACGAAGCAAAATAGTTGAAGTTAATAATTATACTAGCGCAAATATAACTACAGACGAACCGAGCGAAATAATCAAAAATGCTGAAAAAGAAGTTAACAAAACGGGCGAAAAAGATGCCCCTGAGTTAAAAGGAAAAACTTATACTGTAACACAAACAGTAGAACCGATCAGAGCGCCGCAAATAGTCTGGAAGCAAGACAAAAACACAATCACAGTCAAAATAAAAGTAATAACCGACGATTATACGCTAGAAACAGGAAACCGTTCGCTCAAATTCTCCGCATACCAAAACGAGATAAAATACTCATTTGACATAGAACTCTATGGGGTTATAGAACACGAAAAAACAACCCATTGCAACAAAGGCCAATACATACTAGTTACGCTGACAACAATGCTGAAAAAAAAAACAAAATGGCTGAAATTAACTAGCGATGTCAAAAACTTTATAGTTTATGATGTAGATTCATTAGATACATCATCAGATGAGGAAACCCCCGTGAATAAAGACGCTTTGAGGATAATCATGGATCATCATGAGAAGGATATGGAGTTTGAAAGTGATAATGATATGGATGACACAACTGGGTACCGCTTCAGGGAAGACTAAGTCAAAATTATACAAGGTGTTCCAATACTTGGTTTAAAACTTCAGGGGGCTAAAGTACCCATCAATATGAATAACTTTTTCTAAGGAACCAACACTGAACGCGAAAAAAACAGCTGTTTCATACAAAAGTTCAATACCTACCAGGCTAAAATGTATGAAACAGCTGTTTTTTTCGCGTTCACAGTGTTGGTTCCATAGAAAAAGTTATTCATATTGATGGGTACTTTAGCCCCCTGAAGTTTTAAACTCAAGTATTGGAACACCTTGTATAAGAACTTTTAAATATACTGAAAACAACTCCCGCCAAAATAGAAAATAATAAGTTCATTAATTCTCACGGCTAACCTATAAGACATTGTACTTTGTCTGGGCTGTTAATGGCCAAGTGTGTGTCGGGCCACGCAGTAACTTATGTTCCGTAGTCATTTGTAAACATCATCTTCCTGCCCTTATCCCACGCTGCATGGGGTCGGCACAACAGGTTTTCTTCTTCCACTCTCCTCTATCATTCGTCATCTCAGTGCTCACTTCTTTCTTACTCATGTCATCTTTCACACAGTCCATCCATCTTTTCTTTGGCCTGCCTCTCTTTCTAAAACCGTCCACATCCGTAGTCATTTGTATACGTGGTAATAATTGTATAAGTATTGTCCAACCAAAAATTAAAATGTTAATGTTAAAACTTAGTTTTAGAGCTGATTTCACCATGCTTTGTTAGATTAACCAAGGATTAAAGTGCCGTTAAAAATGACAAAATGTACGCGTTTGACATCTAAGGTTAGATTTAACGGCCGGTTAATCTTTTATTAGTAACTAACAGAGCATGCGGTGAAATCAGCTCTTAGTAAAGATTAAGGGCCGGTTTCACCATGCTCTGTTAGATTAACAAAGGATTAAAGAACCGTTAAATATGTCAAAATGTACACGTTTGACAGCTAAGGTTAGATTTAACGGTCTTTTAATCCTTGATTTGTAACTAACTGAGCATGGTGAAACCGGCCCTTAATAAGATTATTAACTAGGTACTAAAAAACATCTCCCGCCAAAATGAATTGAGTAAGTTTATTAATTCTCACGGCTAACTTGTATTTTGTCTAGTCTGGGCTCTTAAAACGGTTAGAAGTTAGAACGGTAGGAACCAAGCCGTAAATTTGTTGCCTGTTCTTCTAGGCTTTGGTCGCGTGGAACTGGCACCTAGAGTCACCTAGCTTTAAGACGTTTCAAAGTGATCCTTGCGATTTTATTGAATAAATACCTTTTTACTTTGACTTTGACTAACGGTCAAGTGTGTGTCGCAGCGTTAGGTTCTGTAGTCATTTGTATACGTGGTAATATATAAATTGTCCAAACATAAATGTTAAGACATTATAATGTTGTATCCATAATTTTATAACATAAGAAGAATTTATTTACTATGTTAAATTACATGTTCTATGTGTAATTTAAAAAAATAAGTTATAGTCGCGTTAAACTGCCGCTGCAAACTCGGTCATAAATCATCTTAGCACGTTTAAACAAAAGGATCGTCCGTTCTCTTAAGTGCGAGAGAAAGAGAGCAATATTGCTGTCTCGTTCCGATAACTTATGACCGAGTCTGCAGCGAGAGTTTAACGCGACTATAGTGTTTTTTTTAAGAATATGATAATCCGCCCTCACAGCTCAGTTGGTAGTAGCTCTGCCTTCTGCGCTGTAGGACGTGAGTTCGATCCCCACCGAGAACAAACATTTGTGTAATGAATGAAGATGTCTCTTAACTGTCTGGGAGTTATAATATATTAAAAGTAACCAAAAGTAAAAGTAAATTAAAAGTAAAAAATAAACAAAACAAAATATTCGTATTATATCAGCTATCTGGTTACCATAGTACAAGATTTTTTTCTATCATTGTTTAATATATTCGGGCGGTCCGAAGGTTGTCTGGAAGAGGTCACTTTTAGCGGAAAGACCACATATTTTTCTACTATCACTGAAATTTTTGTATATTATATTTACAGGCCGTACTTAAAAAAATGCTGAGTTAAACAATGCTTAAAACTTACCACATTATTATATTACTACTAAAATGTGTGTCATAAAAACAGTGACAGGGTTAGCTTTAAGCTATGTTTAAATTTTAGTGACTTTGTATTAAATATACAATCTATTTTTTACTCTAGGTTAAGAACGACCGAATGAATAGTAGATTGTTTACCAAGGGAGCAAATAACTATTTTAAAGGGATTCAAGAGAAAGGATTCTAAAGTAGAACCCTGAGCGAAGCGAGGGATTTAAACTACGTCACTCGAGCACATTGTTGCTATCGAGGTGAACACTGTTATCACTCACTCTATGAGAAAATAAATAAGTGCAACTTACGAATAAGAATAGTATGTTTATGTTATGTGGACAGCCTTCACAGCTCAGTTGGTAGTAGCTCTGCCTTCTGCGGCTTAGGCCGTGGGTTCGATCCCCACCGAGAACAAACATTTGTGTGTTCTCGGTGATATTTGTTCTCTGTCTGGGTCTTATTAAATATTATAAGTATGTATTTACAAAAAAAAGTATATATGTATTATATCAGCTATCTGATTCCCATATTACAAGTTTTGGCTTAGTTTGGGGCTAGATAGTGCTGTGTGGATAGTCCAACAATATTTATTTATTTATTCAAATTTTACTAAGTAAAATTTGAGTGAACAATTACGATTGAAACGCCCGGATTCATAAAACACTTCGCTCAGGATTCATTTTTTCGTCCTCGTCAAAAATATCTTTACTTAAGCCACTTGTGACACAATCTACTATTGATTATCTACATAGTTTAAGTATAAAGCATTTTGATATGTACGTATAATAGAATTAAAAATCTTACGGCCGGTTTCTGAAAGCCCGATCAAAACTAATCGCATGTCAAGTCACTTGCTATCTCTTTATAATTCGATGTAATAATAGCTGAAATAGCAAGTGACTTGACATCCGATTAGTTTTGATCGAGCTTTCAGTAACTGGCCGTTAGTGATTTAGAAGTTTACCTACTTAGTAGATACGAGTAGGTACCTTACCTACCTACTAGGATTTAAAATGATAGGTAAAAATAAGATAATTACATCCTTTGACTGTCTTGATGTTGATAATATCCTAGTTGCCTGGGAGAAATCGCTACTGAGCGATAAGGCCGCTCATTTCAGTTTTGATATTGTATTTATGCACACAGAGGCCATATAAGTTTAACGTGTGTCTGAGCCCTAACGAATGAACTAAGATTTTAGATTTAGACTTTAAGAGGTTAAGAGCTGATTTCACCATGCTCTGTTAGATTAACAAAGGATTAAACGGCCGTTAAAAATGACAAAATGTACGCGTTTGACATCAAAGGTTATATTTAACGGCCTGTTAATCCTTGATTAGTAACTAACAGAGCATGGTGAAATCAGCTCTTAGTATTTTTTGTTTGTAACTTGAAGTTATATAATGTTCTTAGGTTTGATTCAAGAAAATACCTTCAGTCGTTTGTCGATTAGCTCTTTTCTAGAGATTTTTTATTTTACTTTATTTAAAATGTGTTTGTTTTTTATTTTTTTCTGTCGGGTGTGATCATATCAATCTTTAATACGTAAGTGTGTCTGTCTGTTTGTTTTCACGGCTGAACCGCTAAACCGATTGCGATGAAACTTGGCACGCAGATAGCTTGACCGGAAACAAACGTGCTGCTTTTTATCTGTACTAAAGTTGATTACTTTTTGCATAAACTTTGACTTGACTTCTTGATTTAAGGCTTTTGTGGCTTGTTGTCACAATTCTGTCAGTGTCCGTTTCATGCTAGTTTCATAAACCATGGAGGTAGTATATACATAGTAGAGGAAGGAGTCTGTTAGTGTTAGTGGCCGATAGGGTTTGCCACGAATTACATAAACTTTTAAAATTATATTGTTTTGGTTACATTTTGAAAGTGACCCCGCCGCCATTACATAAAAAAGACAGATTCACGACTTCGAGGCCCGGTGGATATCCCTTCAGCCCCGCAAGTACCGATCTTTTTACGAACTATGCGATCGCAAATTTGATATTTCTATTCGTGAAAACGGGTTTAGCGATTTTGACGAAAGTCGTGATATTCGTAAAATTTTTTGAATTTCTCTAAAATGCTAGTATGGTAGTACTTAGTATGGTAGTGATTTTGATTTCACGGCGGTTCTGTCTACCAAACACTGGTCAAAAAATCTGCCAAACTTGATGTTAACAAATAAAATACATTACATTCAGTTGCTATCTTTACATCATTTGTAACGGTTTGCAGATAGCTCAAGTTATTTTTGTAAATATTTTCTTTTATCTTGGTTATACCTAGTGGTTGGTAACATGAATATTGGTGTGGGTTCGCTCATTTTTTCTACCTCGGTCCTGGTTATTTTCGGGATAAAAAGCTCACTAATTCAGGTTACAAACTATATTTGTTCTATGTTTCATCCCGTTCGGTTCAGTGGCTAGGGCGTGAAGCCACGAATATCCAAATATTGTTCGATAAACTTTCGCATTTATATTAGTAGGAAGTACCTACGATCCTATTTAAATATAAGATTACTTACGGCCGGTTTCTGAAAGCTCGATCAAAACTAATCGGTACGCCAAGTATGAGTTTTGCTTACCATATTTGGTTTTACGTTTTTGTTCCGTGTTCATTGCGGGTTTTGTATGAAGACGCGATAGAGATACCGATACGGAGTATCGATGTTGCAAATATGATGAAAATTAGTAGTAGAACATAAAGTTCCATATCGGTATCCCTTTCGCGTCTTCATACAAAACCCTCAATGAACACTGAACAAAAACGTAATACGAAAAACTAAATATGGTAAGCAAAACTCATACTTCGGGTACAGATGTCAAGTCACTCGCCATATCAGCTATTACATCGTATTAGATAGAGATAGCAAGTGACTTGACATCCGATTAGTTTTGATCGCGCTTTGAGAACCGGCCGTAAGAACGGTAGAATTTTTATATTGTATATTATTGACTCTAATCATAGGTTTAATACTACTTTTAGGATGGAGTTTAGTTCTGAATAAGATTGAAAAAGTCGTTTTTGTGATACTTTAGGTTAAAACCTTACATTGTCATTTGAGTATAAAAGTATATTTTGGGCAACTGTTGTTTGGGGCATGTTTTGTATGATTAAAAGAATTCTTATATTTTTGTTTTACTGTTTTTACCTTTACCTACGTTTTTTACCTACTCCTAATAATTATCGTGTTGGCAAAGCGCGTGTGATGTTTCTGGTGTTGCAAGCGTCCATAGGTTACGGTAACTGCTTACCATCAGGTGGGCCGTAAGCTTTTTGCTTACAAAGTAACAAAATAATACATAAATAACAGTTTATCATATTTAAATTTTACGAATTTGAACTAGGTGTTCGATTTTAATTTTGTTTTCTGTGTGGGTCTGTACTTCTGCCTTTATGCAAATCTGTCTTCCTGCTACGGGGCCGTTCAAGTATTACGTAAGCAGATTTATTACAATTATTTACCCCCCTCCTTGTAAGCAAAGCTCTTGCCCCCCCCATGCTTACGTAAATATTGGTATATGAATTTTTCTTTTAATGTAATGTATTCTGTTTTTTTTATTGATACATAAGTAGCAGTGATGGATGAAATTTAGACAAGTGAATAATACGCGGTAATTCCCATACTCGGTTCTAAGCGAGTATCTAAACGTATTCATTATTTGTGTGAATCCCCGAATATGCGATTCGTTTTCAAGCATAGACAATGTGTGGGTTTCTGTCACATCTGACAGTAAGTGCCAATTTGACAACTGTCAAAGACTTTTCTTGTGAAGAAGTGTGACTTGTGAAGAAGTCGTTTTGAATCTCAAAATTGACCTGATTCTAGAGGGCCTTTTCTGTATATGGTCAATTTTCTAGTTGGACGTTTTTCTAGTTGGACGTTTTTCTAGTTGGACGTTTTTCTAGTTGGACGTTTTTATACTTGGACATTTTTATACTTGGACGTTTTTATAGTTGGGCATATTTACTAATGGACATTGGCTTTGGACATTTTTCTGTTTGGACATTATTCGTGCAAATCCGCAATTCGTCCATGCTCATAAGCTTCATAGCCGCCTGGTACTTCTAGACTCTAGAGCGTGAGCCGCTACACCGCATCTGCCGCTTCACCCACGGAGCCCTGACCGTTGTCGTTATATTATTACATTGTAAAAGGATCATACAAAAGAACGGTTGGAACCAAGCCGTAAGTTTGTTGCCTGTTCTTCTAGGCTTTGGTCGCGTGGAACTGGCACCTAGAGTCACCTAGCTTTAAGACGTTTCAAAGTGATCCTTGTGATTCTATTGAATAAATGCCTTTTGACTTTGACTTTGACTTTGTCCTACCACATTATTGCTCTGATTGCACGCTGAACAAAACTGGGTCCACTGCCGCTACGAATTATCGCTTACATTTTCAATTTCGGTATCGCCTAAATATACACGCTTGAAGAAACTGCGATAGGTGCTTAATTCTACATTTTATTAGCAACTAGCTGGCGCCCGCGACTTCGTCTGCGCCGATGGTAGATTTTTTCCTACTTACTTGACACTTATCGTCATATTTTGGACAATTCACACAATATCTTTATAAATTGTGGCCTATGTGTTATTCTGATGTAAAGCTATATTATTGTAAAGATTCATTAAAATCCATTCAGTAGTTTTTACGTGAAAGAGTAACAAACATCCATCCATACTTACAAACTTTCGCGTTTATAATATTAGTAGGATTTTAGCTGTAATGCAGCGGTCACCGCCTTCGACGACTATTTGACCAACCATTTTTCAAACCCCGGTACATCACGCCGCATCGGATTCTAACATAGCTGTATCACCACTGCCAGTACAGGAAGCCTTTTCTTTTTCGAATATTGCTTCTCGTATTTAGATTTTTCACAGCTAGTTATCTTACTTAGCTTAAACTTCATTTGGCATTTACTGTTAATTTTACTTCTTGTTACTTTTAATTATTAACCATATTTCCCTCTTTATATTTTATTATTAGTATTTCCACTGTACTGGAGGAGGGCGTTGGTATCTGCGACACAGTTTAATACTTCTGCAGATATCATCGTTCCCGACTTTAAGTTACTGGTATTTTAAAACTAAATTGTTCAAATTATAATGAACTACTTGTTTCATTTAGGTATATTTAAACAATAGTTGTTTTACTTATCAAAACATTCTAGTAGTCTTGCCCACACTAGGTCTCTATCGAGCCTGTATAGCGGGCCAACAGCTACTCGCCTCGGCATCTCCATTATACTATTTCCTAGTAGGTAAATGTTTCGTGTCCTAGGTCTAGTCTGTCCAACACTGTTCTAAAGATAATCCTAGCATATAACCTAATAGTAGTCCTAAGTAATATATAATTACTAGCGGCCTGTCCCAGCTTCGCATGGGTGGTCATAAATTTTTTGAACATTTTAGGATAAACTTAGACCGTGGGTTCGAGCCTCGCGTCTACTAATTTCATACATTTGCACGTCCTTCTCCTTGAGTGAGTGAAATCGCACCCCGAGCGTGACCCGTGGACCCGTTAACATTTTTAATTTCGTCATATCTTTTGAATGGAATGTCCGATTTGAAAAATTTAAGAAGTAATCTATAGGTATTGAAACCGTCTTAATTATGAAATGATTTATTTGGATAAGGATTAATACCAAGGTACAAATAAACACCCTTTTCTAGCGGCGGCATTTCAATTATTTTTTTATAATAAAAGAACACTTATTGTGACATAACTATAATAGTTAGACATATGCTGTCGCGACATTTTTTTGTAGATAATGATGTGTTCTGCAAAGTCGTAGTACATTATTTTGTTCTATCATCAATAGTTTTCGCAGCGCACGCGATTTAAGGTTTTCTTTTTCCACCTTGGGTTACATATTTGGAGTTTTAGTAAGGATCCCTAATTTTTTTGATAATATAATATAGCCTATGTTACTCAGGGATAATGTAGCATTCTAATGGTGAAAGAATTTTTGAAATCGGACCTGTAGTTTTTGAGCCTATTCGTTACATACAAAACAACAAAACAACAAAACAACAAAAATACAAATCTTTTCTCTTTATAATATTAGTGTAGATATAGTATACAAGGTGTTCCATGTTGTGTATATAAACTTCAGGGGGCTAAAGTACCCATCAATATGAACAACTTTTTCTCAGGAACCAATACTGTGAACGCGAAAAAAAACACAGCTGTTTCATACAAAAGTTCAATACCTACCAGGCTAAAATGTATGTAATATAATATGTATTTATAATTTTATAAGTAATACAACATACATATATTTCCCAGAAGTAGTAATTATTTATGGTGTAGAGTAGAGTAAAATAAAATAGGACAAGTTGGTTCCTATAGCTTCAATATAAATAAATATTTTGTGATTATGATATTATTCATGTGCGTATGGTGTTATGATATTACTGCCATAAGATCTTCCGTACTGCCGTAGTCTAGTCTTTTAAGATAATTGTCAAGATTGCGTTTACAGGCATAGGCAGATTCATTTGCGATGTTGACACATTTGTTGATTTTGTTGTATACAAATGGTCCCAAGCAATAGGAAAAGTTATGAGTATATTTGGTTCTACACTTAGGAGTTTTGTAAACAATATCGCATCTTCTTTTATCAGCTCGCTTAGAATTACTAGGAAGTCTATGCTGATTAAGAATTAGGGTCCGAATAAATAGTTGTCGTACAGTAAGGACATTGAAATCTGTGAATAATTTGGATGTGGGATATAAGTATGGTTTGCATAGCATTACCTTTATAATCGCTATTTGAGCCCTCTCATGATTGATGACATGGGCTAGCATGATGGTTTTCCCAGCTCCTCCCCATCCAAGTATCCCCCATAGAAATAATTGATTGACCTAAACAGAAGTATACGCTTTTTAGAATTTCGATATCACCGATGTGTTTCAAGTTCTTAAATATAGATTAGTTTTCTTACTCGTCTAGTTTTCTTACTCGTCCTGTCAATAGCTTTGCTTGCTCATCCCATTTCAGGTGCTGATCAATTGTTACTCCAAGATATCTTATATTGGGGGTAGTCGTTAGTATGTAACAGTTACATGTGACTTGGTTATTGCACGAGTGGGCTTTTATTTTGAAGGAGTCTTTGCTTGGTTGACCACTGCGTATGATGCTAAAAGTGATAAATTTTGTTTTGTTGAGATTGAGAGTAAGTAAATTACTATCTAACCGTTTAACCATTTTAGAAAATCCTTCCGCTGCAATTTTTTGATTTAAAAATATATTGATAAATAAAGCCATCTATAGCGTCAATGATTTTTTGTCTGACTGAATTATTATTATTTTATATTATAATTATTACGATAGTTTCCCAAAATATCTAGGAGTAACGCTGGACAGATCATTATGCTAC
Organism: Chloroclysta siterata; assembly: GCA_932294275.1. NCBI lineage: Eukaryota > Metazoa > Arthropoda > Insecta > Lepidoptera > Geometridae > Chloroclysta > Chloroclysta siterata. Next base: position 17,914,961 of record OW028596.1, on the reverse strand, counting down.
AAGCAACATTGTCAAAAAACTAAAATGAAAGTCAGCTCACGCAACAACCTCCTTCGGCGTCTAACATCTACCAAATGGGGAGCAGCGCCAGACGTGTTGCGAACGACGGGAATAGCACTGTGTTTCTCTGCCGGCGAATACGCGTGCCCGGTATGGCATAGGTCAGCACATGCCAAGCTGGTTGACGTAGCGCTTCACGATACGCTTCGAATAATCACTGGGTGCCTCAAACCAACGCCTTTGAATATGTTGTACCCTTTAGCAGGCATCTCACCACCATGCGTGCGGCGAGATGTAGCATGTTCCACAGAGAAACACAGACAAGAGAGTGACAGCAGACATCCTTTGCACGGGCACCAAATTCCCCGAGCTCGCCTCAAAAGCCGCAACAGTTTTCAACGCACCACAAAAGCCGCAAATGAGAATCCATCTGTCACAAGATGCCAGTTGTGGAAGGAGCTCAATCCCCCACCACCTGTTTTTCTCTCCCCACAGGAGCAACTGCCACCAGGACACGACTTGCCTTGGTCCGTGTGGAAGTCGCTGAATCGACTTCGCACTCAAGTGGGCCGTAGCAGAGACAATATGTGCAAATGGGGGTTCAGAGATCCTAGCCTAACAGACTGCGACTGTGGTGCTCCAACACAGTCTATGCAGCACTTGCTAGTGTGCCCCTCGTGCCCAAATACCTGTACGAGGGAAGACCTCAATGCAGCCACAGGTAGCGCTATTGAGGTAGCCACATATTTAGCCAAAATTATTTAAGCATCGACACGATAAGAAGAAGATTATTATTTTTATTAACTTTCTTTCTTATTTGACTTTATTCCATTTAATTTTGATTTGAATTTTATTATGAATTACTTATTTTTATAAATGATTTAATGTAAAATTTGTAAATTAGTTTGTAAGAAAATGCTTTGTATGCCTACTGGCAGAATCTAGTGTTCGTCTCTAACCATGACATCTGTTTTTATAAACCTATCTAGATTCACAGAGAATAAATGATTCACTAATAAACATATTTAGATTTTTTTGATTTTGATTGATATCGTGCGTGACTTGCGAGGTATTATATTCTCTATCAAAGGTGATGGTTACCTCTTAACATCAGGTAGGGCATCTGCTTAATCTATCAGCTAATAGTATTTAAAAAATCTATCACTAACCGGATAAGGTATCATAAAAGCTCTACCACCCACTCCACATTACACAAAGCTAACTGGAAGAAAATGATAACTAGCATTAAGTTCGTCTATGTACCTTTTGTGCAATAAATAATTTTCTAATCTAATCTAAGGTTTAAAAATAAAACAGGCAATGAACATAGAACGATTTATTTCTGATTAAATATCTTACAATAACAGGTTAACAACATTTAAATAAATACATTTAATTCTAGACATAATAATACAGTTACAGATTATAATAACATTTATAAACGAAAATGTATCTACGCTTGCCAAAAAAGAGTGGAAAATTATAGAGGCGCCACTTTCCATACATTTCCGACGTTCTATCACATGCGGTCTCGCCGCACCTATGCGAAATACCCTCATGTCAAATTATAGATGCGCTAAACACTCGATGAAAACTCGGTCATAAATCATCTTAACACTAGTGTTGAGAATACTCGGCGCGGGCGCATGCACGTTATCGATAAAAAGAATAACTTAGCGAGAGCGCCCGGTGGCTGCGCGCTCGGAGAGCTCATGTATCGATAGTTCTTATCGACTCCAATAATCCACATCTCTGCGCTAAAACAAAAGGATCGTGTCGTTCTCCTAAGTGCGAGAGTGAGAGCAATATTGCTGTCTCGTTACGATAATTTATGACCGAGTTTGCAACGAGAGTTTGACGCGACTATAGGTGCAGAGTAGTCCTCTATATGCCAGGTGCGATATGCCCGTTTTAGCAAAATGCTGCCATCTATACATGTCAAGCAACGCTGGTTTTCAGACGAGACCAGCAGGGTGATTACGTAACTTTGTTGCAATCAGTTTCTATATGAAACTTCAGGGGGCTAAAGTACCCATCAATATGAATAACTTTTTCCAAGGAACCAACACTGTGAACGCGAAAAAAACAGCTGTTTCAAACAAAAGTTCAATACCTACCTGGCTAAAATGTCTGAAACAGCTGTTTTTTTTCGCGTTCACAGTGTTGGTTTCATAGAAAAAGTTATTCATATTGATGGGTACTTTAGCCCCTGAAGTTTTAAACCTAACACCTTTTATAAAACAATATGAAAGTTTTGCGATTATCCATCAATAGAAACAACAGTTGTAATCTAACTTTGTTAGCAACTGCAGCTAAACTGTAACCGCCGTCATATTTACTTATTAAAAATAGAGACTGATTGAAACTGTTACTTGATCAGCCAGCAGTTGGTAAACGTGTTTAAATATAAATAAATCAGATTTTTGTGTAAGGGGTCCTAATACGTAGATATTTACCATTTTTCATGGTAGACTTGCGCATAGAATAATGTAACAAAGCCGAAACATAAATTTCAGTTTTTTTTCAATATTACATCACAATAATATGAAGAATACAAGCTTTTTACAAAGGGTCATGCTTACATCGCATGCTTTAGCAAATGTACTTAAAATTTTATTGATTCATCGATAATTTACTATGGAATTCTTTATTATAATGTAATTAAACTTAATGATAATATTATTTGATTGAACCAAAGTAAAATTTACATGCCAAAGATTTGGTGAAATATGAGATACTACTTACCTACTAAGAATTAACTTCTAAAATATTTCTCGCAAAAAAATATTTCATTTCATTTTATTTTCATTTCAACGCTCCAAATTTTTATGTTTTGTATGGAATGTCATGTACCCCGAAGCTGAGTTGCACTAACTGTATTGCGAGACTGTTTTTGATGCGATTCTTGATTTTATTCTGTTCTATAATCGCTAGCGGTTAAATTGTACAGTCCAATGGAAATAAATATGGAAGGCCTATTCCAGATGTGGATGTTTCCAGACTTTCAAGGAAGAAAGTCATATTGGGAGAAGAGAATCCACATATAGATATGGATGTTTTTACAAAAGCTTACTATAAAATATCTCATTATTCAAGGTGTTCCAATACTTGTGTTTAAAAACTTCAGGGGGCTAAAGTACCCATCAATATGAATAACTTTTTCTAAGGAACCAACACTGTGAACGCGAAAAAAAACAGCTGTTTCATACATTTTAGCATTTAACTTTTGTATGAAACAGCTGTTTTTTTATTCGCGTTTACAGTGTAGGTTCCTTAGAAAAAGTTATTCATATTGATGGGTACTTTTAGCCCCCTGAAGTTTTTAAACCACAAGTATTGGAACACCTTGTATAGATGACAAAAAAGCTTGGGACTGAACTATACTCCAACTCATTACAAACACTAAACAATTGAGTACCATAATTTGTAAAAAGGATCATACAAAAGAACGCTAGGAACCAAGCCGTAAGTTTGTTGGCTGTTCTTCTAGGCTTTGGTCGCGTGGAACTGGCACCTAGAGTCACCTAGCTTTAAGACGTTTCAAAGTGATCCTTGTGATTGTACTGAATAAAGACCGTTTTGATTTTGATTTTAGAAGGAGAGGCAGGCCTAAGAAAGATGATATAAATAAGAAAGGAGTGAGCGAGATGACGAATTATAGAAGAGAGTGGAAGAATAAACTGTTCCACCCTATGCTGCGATTTTTTTATTATTTAATACTGTTTTTTAGCTACAATCTCACCTGATTAAAAGATCTCATTGAAGATAAGGGAAGATATATATATGAATGGGGATAGTTTTAGAAGGAGAGGCAGGCATGGATAAACTGTGTGTAATATGACATGAAGTATTAGCGAGATAAAGAATTATAGAAGAAAACCCAATAAAATGAACCTAGAAAAACCTATAAAAGAATTTAGCATGAAACAAGGGTTGGAAGATGATGAAGAGGATACACTAGACGTTGAATTTAAAAGTGTAGACAGAAAGAAGTGAGCGTTATGACAAATTAAAGAAGAAACCCATTAGCGTGGGCTGGAAGATGATGAAGAGCATCCACTAGACGTTTAATCTGAAAGTGTAGACAGATAGAAATGAGCGTGATGACGAATTAAAGAAGAAATACCCATATAACATGAAACGGGGTCACTAAAAGTATAAATAAAGACAGAAAGAGTGAGCGTGATGAATATTAGAAGAAAACCATTAGCGTGGGCTGGAAGATGATGAAGAGGCTCCAGACGTTGAATCTGAAAGTGTAGACATATATAAGTGAGCGTGACAGAAAAGAGTGGTTGAAGATAAGGGATGATTTATACATGGATGGGGATGGTTTTAGAAGGAGAGGCAGGCATGGATAAACTGTGTGTAAGATGACATGAAGTAGCGTGTTGACGAATTAAAGAAGAAAACCATTAGCGTAGGCTGGAGGTTGACGAAGAGGCTCCACTAGACGTTGAACCGGGTCTCGGAGCCGTCAGCCAGCATAAGAGTGACTGTCCTGCAGTTGGTCCACACGAGACGAGCCAGCCGCGCGGGGTTAAGACGAGACACGTCCGCCATAGGGGCGGTGCTGTAGCATTTTACGCAGCGAGTCTGTGCTGCGCCTAAACCGAACATACCTGTGGACGAAGGTGGGGTTAATGGCCGTAAAAATCTATAAGATCCCGGAACAAATTAAGCTCCTAGAAAATTATAACAAATTTGTAATTAAACTAAAGGAGATGCTATTACAAAAAACTTACTGTACACTAGACGAATATTTTAATGACTGAATAAGGAAGAATTAATTTAGAATGTGACTAGGTAGGTAAAGTATGTAAACGATGCATGTCTATATGTTTAAAAAAAAAAATATTACATGTTTTTTTTAATATCGGTCCGCTTCTCTCTATTGCAACACCCTTAATGGGTACATTATGTATTGAATCACAAAATACTTAGTCATAAGTCCTGACAATGTTAAGGCCCAGTTGCACCATGCTCTGTTAGTTACTAATCAAGGATTAACAGGGCGTTAAATCTAACCTTAGATGTCAAACGCGTACATTTTGTCATTTTTAACAGCCGTTTAATCTTTTGTTAATCTAACAGAGCATGGTGAAACCGGCCCTAAATCTACATACATACATAATAATGCAATAAATATACTGAATAATTAGCTGTTGGTTTTCCAATAAATAAATATTAAATTAAAAATAAAACCGGCCAAGTGCGAATCGGACTCGCGAAGTCTTCCGTCAGTCTTCATAGATGGTACATATATAAAAACTACAAAAAAAACGCGTTTGTTGTATGGGAGCCCCCTTAAATGTGTGAACACTGTGAACGCGAAAAAAAACTACCTTTTTTCAATATCTACCTTTTTTTTTATACAACTAGCTGATAGAACAAGCATATGGCCCACCTGATGTTAAGTGGTAACCATCACCTATAACAAAGCATTGCCTCGTAAGTCACGCACGATAGGAACGTGCCCTACGATGCACTGCCCTGCGTCCATCAACTTGAGGCATACAGATGTTAAACCTCATGTGCCTGTAATTACACCGGCAACCACACTCTTCAAACCGAAACACAGCGTTGCTGCTTGGCGGCAGAAAAAGGCGTGGTGGTAGTACTTCCCTGGACGAGCCGCACACAAAGAGCTCTACTACTCTTAACCTGGCTAAAATGTATGAAACAGCTGTTTTTTTTCGCGTCCACAGTGTTGGTTCCTTAGAAAAGTTATTCATATTGATGGGTACTTTAGCCCCCTTGTATAAATAATTTAGTATTAAGATTTATTTTATTTCGCGTGGAAACAAAGCTTTTTTACTTATTTATTTAGTAATGCTGTTGATATGGTGGTTCAAATATACAAGGTGTTCCTTAAGTTGTGTATATAAACTTCAGGGGGCTAAAGTACCCATCAATATGAACAACTTTTTCTAAGGAACCAACACTGTGAACGCGAAAAAAAAACAGCTGTTTCATACATTTTAGCCTGGTAGGTATTGAACTTTTGTATGAAACAGCTGTTTTTTTTTTCGCGTATAAATGTATATAGCTCACCGGCCGTGCTCTGCCAGAAGGACAGCCTGTTATCGCTAGTCGCGTAGGACACGAGGTACCGTCCGTCGGGACTGAACGCGCACGCCGTCACCGGGCCCTGGTGCGCTGCGAGGGACTGGCAGCGTCCCGCGCGCAGCTCGTACATTGCTAGCTGGCCTGTGTGGCTGCCCACTGTGAGAGCAGACATTAACATCATCATAACAATATTATAAAGAGGAAAGATTTGTATTTTTGTATGTAACGAATAGGCTCAAAAACTACCGGTCCGATTTCAAAAATTCTTTCACCATTAGAATGCTACAGTATCCCTGAGTAACATAGGCTATATTATATTTTCAAAAAAATCAGGGATCCTTACTAAAACTCCAATAATGTAACCCAAGGTGGAAACCAAAAACCTTACATCGCGTGCGCTGCGAAAACTATTGATGATAGAACAAAATAATGTACTACGATTTTGTAGAACACGTCATCATCTACAAAAAATGTCGCGACAGCATATGTCTAACTATTATAGTTATGTCACAATAAAAAGGATAAAAAGGATCATACAAAAAAACGCTAGGAACCAAGCCGTAAGTTTCTTGCCCGTTCTTCTAGGCTTTGGTCGCGAGGAACTGGCAATAGATTCACCTAGTATATAAGACGTTTCAAAGTGATCCTTGTGATTGTACTGAATAAAGACCGTTTTGATTTTGATTGATTTTGACAATAAGTGTTCTTTTATTATAAAAAATTAATTGAAATGCCGCCGCTAGAAAAGGCTGTTTATTTGTACCTTGGTATTAATCCTTATCCAAATAAATCATTTCATAATTAAGACGGTTTCAATACCTATAGATTACTTCTTAAATTTTTCAAATCGGACATTCCATTCAAAAGATATGACGAAATTAAAAATGTTAACGGGTCCACGGGTCACGCTCGGGGTGCGATTTCACTCACTCAAGGAGAAGCGCGTGCAAATGTATGAAATAAGTAGACGCGAGGCTCGAACCCACAGTCTAAGTTTATCCTAAAATGTTCAAAAAATTTATGACCACCCATGCGAAGCTGGGACAGGCCGCTAGTTACTAATAAATAACTATGAACTATCTGATTAAGTCGTGGACTGTACCTGCGATCCTCCTAGTAGCAGGACAGTGCGACACTTGGTTGTATCGACAGATCGCCGGGAACACTTCGTTGAGACCTTTGCTCTTCAGGTGGGATTGGTCCACGCAGTGCAGGATTATGTCCATAACCTGAAATAAATTATTCGTTTTAAGAGTAGTAGAGCTCTTTGTGTGTGGCTCGTCCGGGGAAGTACTACCTCCACGCCTTTTTCTGCCGCCAAGCAGCAACGCTGTGTTTCGGTTTGAAGTGTGTGGTTGCCGGTATAATTTTAACAATAGCTGTGTGCTTACTTGTGTACCTATATTTAAGTGGGTGCATGTTGTGTATTTTTTCGTGTATATTCTGTGTGATTATTATGTAAGTCCAACTCAATTGAATCACAAGAATTACTTTGGACCTCTTAAAGCTAGGTGGTACTATACTATAAACTCTCGCTGCAAACTCGGTCATAAATCATCTTAACACTAGTGTTGAGAGTACACGGCGCGGGCGCATGCACGTTATCGATCTGCAAGTTTTAGCTGATAACTTTTATTGATTTGTCATTATTTTTTTAATTCAATTTTACGCAGAACAAAGAAAACAAATCTGTAAGTTAATATAAAAATATAAAAAAAAATACTAATAACAAAATAACAAAGTAAAAAACATATATAAATGTATCGATAGTTTTTATCGACAACAATAATGAAATCTCAGCGCTTAAACAAAAGGATCGTGCCGTTCTAAGTGAGAGAGTGAGAAAAATATTGTTGTCTCGTTCCGATGATTTATGACCGAGTTTGCAGCGAGAATTTAACGCGACTATGTGCCAGTTCCACACGACCAAGCTTAGAAGAACAGGCAGCTTACGGCTTGGTTCCTATCTTGTTTTGTATGTACGTTACCTCGACCAGTAACTCGGCTAGGTCGGCGTGCATCCTATCTATGAGCAGTTCTATCCCCCGCAGCACCTCTGCCCTTCTCTGCAGAGCTACGGGTATGTATACATGGATGTATCCTGTGTATGTACGTTACCTCGACCAGTAGCTCGGCTAGCTCGGCGTGCATCCTGTCTATGAGCAGTTCTATCCCCCGCAGCACCTCTGCCCTTCTCTGCAGAGCTACGGGTGTGTATACATGGATGTATCCTGTGTGTGTACGTTGTACGTTACCTCGACCAGTAGCTCGGCTAGCTCGGCGTGCATCCTGTCTATGAGCAGTTCTACCCCCCGCAGCACCTTTGCCCTTCTTTGCAGATTTACGGGTGTGTATACATGGATGTATCCTGTGTGTGTACGTTGTACCTTACCTCGACCAGTAGCTCGGCTAGCTCGGCGTGCATCCTGTCTATGAGCAGTTCTATCCCCCGCAGCACCTCTGCCCTCCCCCTCTGCAGAGCTAGGTACGCGGGGGGAGGCGCAGCTCCGCTAGATAAGGCGGCGCAGCGAGCCACTTCACGCGCCATTGTAGTTATAAATGCTGCTGGTCTGAAGAATACAATTATTGAATGTATTTATTTTATGAGTAGTAGAGCTCTTTGTGTGTGGCTTGTCCGGGGAAGTACTACCACCACGCCTTTTTCTGCCGCCAAGCAGCAACGCTGTGTTTCGGTTTGAAGAGTGTAGTTGCCGGTGTAACTACAGGCACATGAGGCTTAACATCTGTATGCCTCAAGTTGATGGACGCAGGGCAGTGCATCGTAGGGCACGTTCGTATCGTGCGTGATTGCTTTGTTATAGGTGATGGTTACCACTTAACAGCAGGTGAGCCATCTGTAAATAATATGATTGTGTATCTATGAATGATAAATGATTGTCTATGTCTATGTCCATCAGCTTGTTCCATTAGCTGGTTGTATAAAAAAAATCCCCGTGGTGGAAGGTCGTGGGTTCAAATCCCACTCGGATCCCACTTTAGGGGTTGATATAGAAATCTAAAAGGAATTTATTTTTAAAGCTGTTCGATATCGCTGAATGTTAGCTCAACAGGCTTAGACCTGGGTGCATCATCAAAGACTGCCCACTCACCAAATACGACGGCAACCCAGCAGACTTTTTCACCCCTGAAAACGACGCTATCCAATGGATACAGTTTTTCTTTTCTTTTGGTGGACATTCCACACAGCACTATCTCGCCCCAAACTAAGCCAAAGCTTGTGATATGGGAACCAGATAGCTGATATACTACTTATATACTTTTTTTTTGTAAATACATACTTATAATATCATATAACACCCAGACAGAGAACAAACATCTATGTTCATCACACAAATGTTTGTTCTGTGTGGGGATCGAACCCACGGCCTACGGCGCAGAAGGCAGAGCTACTACCAACTGAGCTGTGAAGGCTACATTGCCATACGAATAAATAAATAAATCGCTGAATGTACAATACCTGGCAGTGGCGATAAGTGTGAGCGCATGCCTCGCCGTGCGACACGAGTCGGCTTGCGGCGTCAGAGGTAATCCGTAACTCATGGAGGGAACCAACTTGTCTGCGTCCGAGCACATCTCCAGCAGACCTGCCAACATTAAGTAAAATAAAAAAAACTGAAACAGCTTCACGACTTTGAACCCCAGGCACGGTAGATATCCCCTCAGAGCTATTAGTACCAAGTACTAACTCCAGATTCATTGAAGACGTCTAATGGGGGTAGTCAGAGGTATGTCCAAACATTACATTTGGCATAGACCCACATTTTGCAGTAGTTGGGTATTCCATTTAATTTTATGTAGGAAAAAATCGTGAGGAAACCAGTTATTATTCTAACAGCGGCGATGGGCTTGCACCCTGTCACGTATGGAATACCAACTACTGCAAAATGTGGGTGTGTGCAAATGTAATGTTTGGACATACCTCTGACTACCCCCCTTAGGAGTCCTCAAAGAATCTAGAGTTCGTACTTGATACTAAGAGATCTGAGAAGATGCCTACCCTACCGTGCCTGTGGATCAAAGTCGAGACGATGTTCCTGTTTGCCTGTTCCTTTTTTGTGGTCGGTCAAAAAAGACCACCCAGTAAGACATGGCTTTGGTCCAGATAAGGTTCCCATACCGTGAACCCACGACCCAGCAGATACACCGCACATGCGGGCACTCGGCGCCGATAGAAGCAGGTTACCTGATACTTTTTTCAAGTCGATTGTAAAAGAATTACCTAGTAACACGTGACTTTGGTCCAGATAAGGTTCCCAGACCGTGAACCCACGTCCCAGCAGATCCACTGCCGCTCGGCGCAGCGGCGTGTGCGCCGGCAAGCGGGCACTCGGCGCCGACAGAAGCAGGTGAGTTAGAGCCAGCGCGGTTAGACGAGCTAGGTTGTTGGACGAGCTTAGGGTGAAACCTGGAAGGTAGGATTTCAGTTAGTTTGCTGTTAGGAATATAAAAATGTATGATGCTAGGTGGCAGCACTTTCTACGTTATTGTAACTGAGTGTTCTTGCAAATGTTCTGTGTATCGAAGTTAATATACAAGGTGTTCCGAAAATTGTGTATATAAACTTCAGGGGGCTAATGTACCCATCAATATGAATAACTTTTTCTAAAGAACCATCACTGTGAACGCGTTCACAGTAATTTTTGGAACACCTTGTATATTAACTTCGATACACAGAACATTTGCAAGAACACTCAGTTACAATAATGTAGAAAGTGCTGCCACCTAGCATCATATATTGTATATCCTGTCCAACCAATGAGTTTTTCAGAAACGTGAGGAAACCGGCATGAAAACATGTGTCAATTGCTCAAAAGAACCTCTATGAGGCGCACTTGATATTCTTTCACCACACTGTTTCGAAAGAACAAGTGACAGAAGAAGACTGAGGGATCACTGACCTTCAACAACGGAGCTCTTTCTACTATCACCATCCTTGCGTCTCTTATTGCCAGCTGCACCTGAAAATATACTTCCTGAAAAGCTGGTTTTCACAACTGCGCATGCATTTTACATCTCATCGTCAACATCATCAGTCTGTAGAAGTATTAAGAGTAGTAGAGCTCTTTGTGTGTGGCTCGTCCGGGGAAGTACTACCACCACGCCTTTTTCTGCCGCCAAGCTGCAACGCTGTGTTTCGGTTTGAAGAGTGTGGTTGTCGGTGTAATTACAGGCACATGAGGCTTAACATCTGTATGCCTCAAGTTGACGACAGATAGTTGATATACCAAAAAATCGCTAGCGACCCTGCGCGTCCAATATCCTATCCTACTAATATTATAAACGCGATAGTTTGTAAGTATGGATGGATGGATGGATGGATGGATGTTTGTTACTCTTTCACGTAAAAACTACTGAATGGATTTTAATGAAACTTTACAATAATATAGCTTATACAATATATAGCAATAACACATAGGCTACAATTTATTAAGATATTGTGTGACTAATCCTGCGCAGACGAAGTCGCGGGCACCAGCTTGTAAAAATATATATTGTTGGACATTCCACACAGCACTATCTAGCCCCAAACTAAGCCAAAGCTGTTGATGTATCAATAAAAATTGCAAGAACTCTTACCCTCACTGGTGATATCCTGTCCGAACTCAGCGCCAATTACCCCCAACAGCACCACAGCTGTGGTCTGTTTTCTCTTCAATTCAGCCATGGAAGAGGGCTTGCGGATGATCTCTTCTTCTTCCTCTTCAAACTCTTCTTCTTGCTGGAATTGCAGGTTTTTAAATATTTTAAAAGAGAAGAGAGCACCGGTGGTCTAGTGGGAGTGACCCCGCCTTCCGATCGTAAGGTCGCAGGTTCGAATCCGGTCGTGCACCAATGAATTTTTCTATCGAAAAATCTATGTGCGCAATGCCAGTGCTCTTAAACGGTGAAGGAAAACATCGTGAGGAAACCAGTTAGTACTCTAACAGCGGCGATAGGCTTGCAACCTGTCACGTATGGAATACCAACTACTGCTAAATGTGGGTATGTGCCAGATTTAATGTTTGGACGTACCTCTGACTACCCCCTTTAGACATCCTCAAAATAATCTGGAGTTAGTACTTGGTACTAAGAGATCTGAGGGGATATCTACCGTGCCTGGGGATTAAAGTCGTGAAGCTGTTTCAGAGAGAAGATTTTAAAAGAGAGAAACAAAATATATTTATTTTGGACACAACACACACTTAGACCCTTATTAATATTGGTCGCTGAGCGCTCCATTAGCTTATCAGACCGCTAAGTCTGTTGCTGTGTCTTCTTCTTCTCTCCATTTATGGCTCTTGTCCGTCATTCGACAGACAATCTTGCCAGTGTCAAGTGATTTGTATTGAATACTTTTTAGTCAAGTCAGTCCATAGTCAAGTCGGCCGTCATTTGTTTTGAAGAAAATGGTGGCGGTTTTCTTCAAAACATTCGAAACATTTTCGGTCAAATCAGGATATGACATACACTTTCATTCCAAATGCTTACACTTTGTGCTAAGACCTCAAGTAATGTTGGTTAAAATACCACCGAAATTACACAACACAACTCAAAATAACATGAGAAAAACAATTAAAATGAAAAAGCTATGTTGCTTCCCAAAATGCCAGAAAACGAATCCTGTTGCTGTCTCTTTTCGTTGGCATGAATCATAAATCATTTATTTGCTTCAATGTTATAAAGATGACAAAAAAATTAAATCAGTAACACTCATTCCCCATAGCTGGGATGCAAATTGTAGGTGTGGGCTTTATACATTTTGGTAGGTAGGTACTTTTTATACAAGCAACAGTAAAATTCACAATAAATATAAAACAAACAATAGTAATCAAATGTCAAATCAAAATAATTAATAGTATGTTAGTAGGTATAGTATGTCAAAATATATTAATCCATGTCAAAGTACTCCCAATTAAATAAAATTATGTTATGTCAATGAATTGCAGTAACCATTCTAACCTAGGAAATCTTTTAAATTATAATAGCCTTACTAATAAGCCAAAGTCTTAGTTCTTTGGTGAACTTATAAAGCGGAAGGCTTCTCAACTCTCTGGGTAGAAAGTTAAATATTTTTCCGCACATTGCGTAACAATTATTTAAATATAATGTTGTACGAGGAACCCTAGGTAGTACAATTCTGTCAGAATCCCTGGTATAAAAGTGACAGTGACAGTGACAGTGACAAGTATACTCTATAGAGCCGCTATAGAATGGCAGGAAATATGAATAAGAGGGTTATACAGCACGAAAAGATAAATTTTCCATATAAATGATTGATTAATTCTTAAAATAATTGTCATGGAATATGCGAGTTTTTCTGCCGCCAAGCAGCGTTGCTGTGTTTCGGTTTGAAGGGTGTGGGACGTTAGGCACATGAGGCCTAACATCTGTATGCCTCAAGTTGATGGACGCAGGGCAGTGCATCGTATTGCACGTTCCCATCGTGCGTGACTTACGAGACAATGATTTGTTATAGGTGATGGTTGCTACTTAAAATTAGTTAGACCATCAAGCAAGTTGTTTAAAAAAGTGTGTTTTACTATTTGCTGTCTGTCTGTTCCTATGTATGCTTAGATATTTAAAACTACGCAACGGATTTTGATGCGGTTTTTTTTAATAGATAGAGTGATTCAAGAGAAACGTTTATATGTATAATACATGAATAATATAGCAGAGAAACACTGATAATTTCAGAGTTTTCTAATGTGATGTCGTAAATAAACACATTTTTTGCGCTTACATTGCAAACGCTGGCTGAACCCTACGAGATAGATCAAAATAATGTACTACAGTATTGTACACCTTAAAAAGGTCTACAAAAAAGTCCGCGATGGTATATGTCTATCTCTTAGGGATAACCCACAATAACCGTGCGAAGCCGGGGCGGGTCGCTAGATAAATGATAAGTATGACGTACCTGCATGTTCTCTGTAGTTGATACCTTCTCCGAGGGCTCTTTCGGCGTAGCGTGTGGGTTGATACTTTCCGTATGAGTGTATAGGGGTAGGTACTGTGCCCAGTTATCGACAAGGGTCTTACGCCCTTTGGGGCCGAGTCTAAAAATAAAGAACTAAGCATGAAAACCAGACTGCAGTCACACAACACTTTTTAAATGTAAATATATAATTTGAAAAAAGTATAGCACATAAGCATAAAAAAACATCAATTTGAGCTTTCAAAAATGTTTGTTTAGTGCGGGGATTGAACCCACGGCCTACAGCGCAGGAGGCAGAGCTACTACCAACTGAGCTGTGAGGATCAAAGGATAGACAAAATGTGAAGTGGCGGCCTACTAATTTGGGGATTATTTTTTTAAACTTTGTATCTAATTTCAAACAATTTGCACTCATTATTTATGTTTATTTATTTATTTATTTTTGGGAAGACCAACGGCTTATTAAAACTTCATCATCATCATCATCATCATCAGCCCAAAGAAGTCCACTGCTGGACATAGGCCTCCCCTATAAATTTCCAGGAAGAACGATTCCGAGCCCTCTCCATCCACCGACTTCCCGCGATCCTAACAATGTCGTCAGTCCATCGGGTAGGAGGGCGTCCCACGCTTCGTTTTCCTGTTCGTGGTCGCCATTCGAGAACCTTTATTCCCCAACGGTTATCAGTCCTTCGAGCTATATGACCTGCCCATTGCCACTTCAACTTGCTGATTCTGCGAGCTATGTCGGATACTTTGGTTCTCCTACGGATTTCCTCATTTCTGATTCTATCCCGTAGTGAAACTCCCAGCATAGCTCTCTCCATAGCCCGTTGAGCGACTTTGAGCTTGTTGATGAGGCCAATAGTAAGCGACCACGTATTAAAACTTAAATTCTAAGTAATATAGGTTAACAGAGAAGCCAATTAGCGATCCTCACGAATTTTTACAGAGTAGATGAGAAAAATGCGCAAACAAACAATTACGGCCTTACATAAAAAAAATATACAATGTTTTCATGTAAATGCCACTGCATCGATAAAATTTATTTATTTGCTATATACAATTCTACAGGATGGATTTTTGTGATGGGACAATATTGGCAGATACCTTTTTTTTTATTTATTTAACAAAATTACAGTAGTCATTTTACAACAACGCGAAACCTAGTAATGTTTGTGTCGATGTTGGTACTGACTCGAGCTGTTACACTTTTTCAAATCAAATCAAATCAAAAATATTTTATTCATAAAAAACTTTTTAAACACAGAAATTATAATAGCTTTAATTTGGTAAGTAAACTTCTTAAAATTAAAGTTATGACTTTACTGCATGCTAAGTAAGAAGGTAAAAACAATAACTTTCTTTTATTTGATAAACTTATAAGGGTCAGTTGGACCAAAAACAACATTTATAAAAAAGCAAGTAGGTAGATATTAGAAGGGAGGCAATAATGTACGGCTAAATAATGTACAGCATGATATTGCACAGCACGATAATGCACACCCAGATAATCCGTGTCCACTGGTTTGAATTATTGGGTGTACATTATCATCCCGTACAATAACATGCTGTGCAATATCGTCACGTGTCAATAATGTACACCCAGATAATGTACAGCATGATAATTGGAAGCCACTTTAGTACCGTTGAGTCGGATTGGTTAGGTTATGTTGAAACATATAAATTACGCACGAGGCGAGCGAGCAAAGCGAGCGTGCCGCGGCAGCGGCCGCCGAAGTGCCAGAAATTATTTTTTATGGTACCAAAGTGGCTTCCAATTATCATGCTGTACATTATCTGGGTGTACATTATTGACACGTGACGATATTGCACATCCAGATAATGCACACCCCGATAATGTACACCCAGATAAAACGAATCCAAAAAGGTACCAAAGTGGATTCCAAATATCATGCTGTACATTATCGTGCTGTACATTATCATGTCGTACAATAACCGGACTCTATTAGAAACATTGGTTCGCGCAGTACCCACTGTTATCTATTCTTTAAGCACACAATGCCGCTATTGTGTTACCTTAACCATTATAGTTATAGGAAAATGTTCCTAAGACACCATCCACAAGCAAAAATATCATAAAATATATAAAAAATTATAAAACTATTTAAGTCGACAAAAATAAAGACTAAAATTTTTATAGAAATTTTTATCGGTCTTTAATTTGTTGCCCAGCATTGCATATACAAGAATGGTCATAAAAAAATGACAGTGGCATATAAAATAGCTGCCAATTCACTGACCTGCCCAACTCAGCAAGAAGCAGAGCTTGAGAAGCGTCCCGCACTTCCAAGCAGTGGTGCTGCCATCTACGGGCCAACATCTCTACTTGGGGACGTTTGAAACTCTTTGCACCTGGAAATTGGGAGTAAATCATCACGTTAAGATCAAAATCAAAATGGTATTTATTCAGTACAATCACAAGGATCACTTTGAAACGTCTTATATACTAGGTGAATCTACCGCCAGTTCCACGCGACCAAAGCCTAGAAGAACAGGCAAGACACTTACGGCTTGGTTCCTAGCGTTTTTTTGTATCAAAGTCAAAGTCAATAGGTATTTATTCAATAAAATCACAAGGATCACTTTGAAACGTCTTAAAGCTAGGTGACTCTAGGTGCCAGTTCCTCGCGACCAAAGCCTAGAAGAACAGGCAAGACACTTACGGCTTGGTTCCTAGTGTTTTTTGTATGATCCTTGTTACAATGTAATATAATACAATATTGAAGCTCCAGTATACAATATACAATAACACCCAGACAGAGAACAAACATCTATGTTCATCACACAAATGTTTGTTCTCGGTGGGGATCGAACCCACGGCCTACAGCGCAGAAGGCAGAGCTACTACCAACTAAGCAGTGAGGGATGTCGGATGATGGTAACGTACCAGCAGCGAGCACTTTATCTGGAAGCAGTACAGCATGAAGGGTAGCCTGCAGCGACCAGCCCTGCTTGATGTGTGCCTGCTGGGCAGCCAGCTGCTCCTCCCTCTCTTCGTCTCCGGCCCAGGAGGAGGTGCTTCTGGTTGAGGGTCTGGGGATTTACAGACTTTAAGGCATCCAGAGAGTAGATTCGTTTAAACAATCTCTGAAGCGGTCTCTTGACTGTAATCAAGGCACGTGCTGTTTGGATCGAAATTGTATTTCTACTGAATTGAGTGCAATGTGATTGCACACAACTGGGTTTATTGCGGTTTTTCATATATAATTTCAGTGATTTTATATCTTAATAAAATTAAAATTAATTATTATTTTAAGAGTAGTAGAGCTCTTTGTGTGTGGCTCGTCCGAGGAGGTACTACCATCACGCCTTTTCCTGCTGCCAAGCAGCAACGCTGTGTTTCGGTTAGAAGAGTGTGGTTGCCGGTGTAATTATAGCCACATGAGGCTTAACATCTGAAAAACAAGTCTTTCTCTTTTCGTGTCACTAGTTTCTTTCGAAACAGTGTGGTGAAAGGATTTTAAGTGCGTCTCAAGAGGCTCCTTACGAGCACTGGACAAATATTTTAAAACTAAGGCTTAAACTTTAGGTTCTACGACATTCCGGTCTCCTCACGATGTTTTCTTTCACCGTTTGAGAGTACTGGCACTTTTAGAACAGACTATCATAGTTTTTCAATCTGTTTCTTGTTCCAAATAAATACTTTTTTATTTGAATCTGAATGTTCCTCTGAAAACTGACCATATTTTTATCCGCACTCCTCTACTATTTATAAAACCACCCCAAAACATACACTGGCAGCCATAAACCAAAGTCAAGTCACATCTTATCGCTCACCTGTGCATTCTCCTGGCCACCTCTTGCTCAGGCACAAAGCTGGCATTGCTCATGGACATGAGAGTGTTGGCTAGAGCCACGATGGACAGGAGATGGTTGGTCGTCAGCGTGGTAGACAGCTCCCAGTGGAGTTTCGATGAGAACAGCCTGAAAGAACATTGACGATCTTGATAAGCTCTATTTCGATAGAAGTGTGTTATCTTAAATCTTTTGTCTACTAAAAGATCTGGTTGAGAAAGAATAGAAAACCTGCCAGTAATCGCCACAGTTTAGAGGTCCTCCTCAGCCTGAAAAAGCTCACTGCTGGACAAAGGCCTACCCCATTCATTTCCAAGATACAAGATTTTAAGTTGTCCATTCACAGACTTCCTGAAATCTTTACAATTTCGGTCCATCATGTGGAGAGCGTGCTACTCTTCGTCTTCCAGTTCGTGGTCACCATTGGAGAACTCCTATATCCCAGCGGTTTTTGGTTCAACAAATAAAATGGCCATTGTATTATCATTGCCACTTCAACTTTTACCAATCTCACCCTAAGCGAATCCTGGGCAATATCGATGATCTTGGTTCTTTGCCAAATTTCTTCATATCTGGATTCCGGATTTGTCACGAAGCGAGATCCCAACAAGGAACTCAGAACCGCAGTCTATAAGTGTTTTAGCCTTAGGCTACGTCGTTCCACTGCTGGGCAAATTCGTCCACCAAAGACTTTCAGTTCTAGTCTAAGAGTTTAAGTAAAATAATCTAGCTACACGCCTTAGGATTTACTCTGCGAAATGACAAACGAATATCATACTAACCTGGTCAGTTTCTCCTGCCTCAGCAATTCTGGCGGAAGACCAGATGTGTTGAGGATTGGGTCGTCAGGAGCAGACGCGCAAGCCTGGTCCCAACCGCCAAGCCACGTCGGCAGCTGGACTGCCATGTGCCCATGCCGGGAGACCACACCGAAGCATATTGGCACCTAAGGAAAACCAGCCTTTAGGTTTTTATAATACTTGCTGATAGAGCAAGCCGATGGCCCATCTGATGTTAGTTGAAAAAATCACCTATAACAAAGCATTGCCTCGTAGGTCACGCACGATTGAAAACGTACTCTACGATACACAGACACTACGAAGCCCTGCGTCCATCAACTCGAGGCATACAGATGTCAAGCCTGTAATTTCACCTACAATTTTACTGGACATGATTTTAGATGAATCAGAATCAGAATAATCTTTATTGTAAACTGTTGAATGTTTATGGTGGTGAGTATATAAAAAGTAAAAACAGTCTGCCCTATTCGGACGTACAATTAAATGTTACAAACCTTTTGCTTAAATTTTATGAATTTAAATGTAGGTTTAACATACCTAAACTTTTTAATATATATTTTATCTCTATCTAATAAAACTTCTTAATTATAAATCTAACTTAATTTTAAAGGAACTATAGTTTACTTTGGTAGGTACTTATTTATGACTGCTTACTTATTTAGATGGATTACAAGAAAATCTGATCTTCGTAAGTCGTTTGAGAGCACTAGCCTTGCGCACATATTACAGTCCACATTGCCCACTGATATGAGAGATGACAGGCATCACCCTACACTTTCGTTCTTTTCGTTTCTCTGTTCATAGTCTTTATAATCTTTATTTCCTAGCGGTTATCAGTTCTTCGAGCTATATGACCTGCCCATTGCCACTTGCAGATCATTGCGAAGATTGCCACTGTGAAGGTGGGAAGTCGGTAGATGGAGAGGGTTCATAATCGTTTTTCCTAAATGTAAAGGGGAGGCCTATGATGATATCACTCACTGTAGTGTCTAACATTATACTATGCGCGCTGACTGGGTAGGCAAGCGTGGGCGGGTAGCTATTAAACACGCGGTCGTCGTGTGGCACTCAATTCCAGCCAACCGAACCAGGCGGACGTTACTCTAATTAAGTGTGTTTTATTTGGTACCCAAGCAACCTGTACAGTACACTTACCATGGGTCTCAAGAGGCCCAGCTTGCTCTCGCAAACTCTGTCCAGGTCCGGGTCCAGCCCCCACGCATGCAGCAGGGAGATGAGGATCTGCGCGATCTCCATAGTGTGAGGGGTCTCAGCGAGGGAGACATCGCGAGGGCGGCTCCGCTTGCCTGAGGGTTGTTCATCTGTTGAAGAGATCATAAATAACATTATATTTATGATAATTATGGTACTAAGAGATTTGAAGGGATATTGATAGATAACTCTTCATTGTTCACCATAAAGAAACATAGTACAGGGTTAAAGCATACATTAAGGTACAACAATGGGCGACCTTATAGCTGAGAGCGATCTCTTCCAGGCATTTACCATGCCTGGGGATAAAAGTCGAGGAGCTGTTTTTTTTATTGTTCATGTGGAATTATTAATTTCAATAGGTGTTAGGTGGTAGAAAGCGGTCATGTTGATGACACAAACAAAGAACTTCAACAGTCTTTTGCAGAAATCTACACCAGACCCTCTCGTTGGCATCAGAATAAGTTTAAGAGGCCGCTGTCTCTTCTGGATACGACGAGTTCTAGATTCGATCACTTCTTGTGATCTAAGGAGATAAATGGCCTTCTAAAGAGGGCCGTTTCTAGATTTGCCCCCTTTTTTTATAACTTCCTCTGTACGGTTCTCAAAGTAGCTATATTTTTATACCTAACTTTATATTAATATTCGCTAACCTAACCGATAGACAAGTTAAGCTATGTTCTGTGAGATCAACTTTTATACCCCGTTTACAAACAGCTCATGTGCATGGAAATATGCAGAGACATGAGCAGGGACTTGGGCAATTCGATAATGTAAACAGGCCACTTCCATTTCCACTCGCGTTGCCGCGCGCTTTGCCCGTGTTGTGAACACACATTACCGGCGACGCTGCCGCAGACATATGGACGGCAACATTTCCGTTCACGCGAATGGAAACGCGAATGTCTAAATGTGTAATGTGTGCATTTATATAGAAGCGCTTCCGTACTTCGGAGGAACCTTAAACGATCGGTCCTGTGCCTTTGATTGGCCCTACGTTCGGATACGTTCAAGGTTGCCTGGAAGAGATCGCTCTCAGCTATAAGGTCGCACATTGTTTTGCCTAAATTGTATGCCTTAACCCTGTATTATGTTTCTGTGTGGTGAACAATAATGAGTTAAGTTTCTATCTATCTATAATAATAATAAATATTGGTGGACTTTCCACACAGCACTATCTAGCCCCAAACTAATCCAAAGCTTGTAATACGGGAACCAGATAGCTGATACCTATAAACTTTTTTTTGTAAATACATACGTATATATAACACCCAGACAGAGAACAAACATCTATGTTCACCACACAAATGTTTGTTCTGTGTGGGGATCGAACCCACGGCCTACGGCGCAGAAGGCAGAGCTACTACCAACTGAGCTGTGAAGGCTATCTAATAGAATAATGCATACGGAAGTAAAGAGTATTAGTAGTACATATTAACTAACAAATTTACATAATATACGGGTTAATTTGGCTAAAATATGCGGAAATATTTACTTGCCTAATCTTATCTTGTAATTTATGAGTCCAATACGTTTTTTTTTATATTTTTATGAGTTCAAAATACATTTTTTTTTATTTTTACGTTCTTGCTGATAGAACAAGAGTATGGATTGTGTTGAATTCGCTTAGGTAAAGTATAAAAGAAGAGTCAGTGATGAAAATAGTGATACGGGCGACGAATGGTCATGTCATGCACTCAAGAAGTTCTCTAGAATGGTATTATTTTCTTGTCGTTTCGAAACAGTGTGGTGAAAGGATTTTAGCGTAGACACATGTTTTAGGACTTTTAGTTCTACTACATGCTGCATTGCCTTGGGAACGCTACCGATTGCTACTGATTTGGATCAGTCTAGCTATCTCTAGATTGCTAAGCAACGGTCTGTAGATAGCTCAACTGTTTCACATGCATTTTTCACATACTTGTATTCACTGTAATTTTCTTTATAAATAATTTTCTTAATTTTTTGCATCATCATCTTCCTGCCCTTATCCCACGCTGCATGGGGTCGGCACAGCAGGTTTTCTTCTTCCACTCTCCTCTACCATTCATCCCGGTGCTCACTGCTTTCATACTCATGTCATCTTTCACAGTCCATCCATCTTTTCTTTGGCCTACCTCTCTTTCTAAAACCATCCACATCGATATCTAACACTCTTCTCTAATATGACTTTCTTCCCTCCTCATGACATGCCCATTGCCCATACCACGATAACCTATTGCTCCTCAACTTATGTGTCACAGGCGCCACTTTCAATTTTCTTAATTTCTTTAAAAACCAATAAAACTTGAAAGTATTTTCTACGTATAAAGGTTTAATCGCAAAGCAAGTTATGTACTAGTATAGGCCAAGGAGAACTAATGTTGTTGGCATTACCTTTATCGCGGAATGATTGATCTATGGTTAAGTTAATTTAGTAAGTAGACACAAATAGCCGTCAGGCAACCTCTCCCTCGCACATTTCAACATGTTTGAAGATATAATCAAATAGAGGAAGGTTTATATGTATAAAACATGCATCTACACTAATATTATAATGAGGAAAGATTTGTATTTTAGTACTTTTGTATGTAACGAATAGGCTCAAAAACTACTGGTCCGATTTCAAAAATTCTTTCACCATCAGAATGCTACATTATTCCTGAGTAACATAGGCTTTATTTATTAATAGAAAAAAATTAGGGATCCATTCTGAAACTTCAATAATGTAACCCAAGGTGTAAAAAATTTGGCCATAAAATGTCATCGCATGCGCTGCGGAAACTATTGACGATAGAACACAAAATTGTTGTACAATATTAAAGAACATATCAATAACTACAAAAAAACTCAGCGATACTATATGTTTAACTGTCGTAGTTATGTTACTATAACTTCTTTTTTATATTTTAAAAGTTGGTAGAAACGCTGACCAAAATCAGACCATGTTATCCATACCTTTATATTTATATTTATATTTATCATTTCGTATTTAAGACTTTTTCAATATCTATAGATTACTTCTTGAATTTTTCAAATCGGACATTCCATTCAAAAGATATTACGAAATCAAAAATTTAGTTCGCTTTAAAAATATAAGCGAACGCACGGGGCGCGTTTTCACTCAGCGCAGCGGGCAACGTGGCGAGGGAGAAGAGCGTGCAAATGTATGAAATAACTAGCCGTGAGACTCAAACCCACGGTCTAAGTTTAAAAACTAAAATGTATACTAAATTTTGTCAAAAAATTATGCGAAGCTGGGACAGGCCGCTAGTAATATTATAAAAACGTTTATAGAATGTTTCAAAGTGCCGCCAGTGACTGAAACATGAGAAGTAGTTGGTATGGGCATGTTATGCGAAGGGAAGAGTGTCATGTAACGAGAAGAATGCCAGATATGAATGTGGATAGATATAGGAATAGAGGTAGACAAAAAAAAAATACACGCAGTCCATCCACTGTGTGAAACATGACTTGAGTCAGAAAGGAGTGACTGAGAAGACGGTTGATAGAGGACAGTTGAAAAAACCTGTTGTGCCGATCCCTCATGAAGTGGAATAAGGGAAAGAAGATGATGATGTCGAATTTTATTATACAACGTGTAACATAATACCCCTATAACCCCGGAAGCAGGGTATTCTACAGGTCATGGCGAACAATTGTAGTTATAAGACTTTTGAAATTTCGAAGTTTTTCATTCATAAACTGCCTCTTATACTTTCCGCCAAAATGAAACAAACACAACATGACGCAGCCCTAATTACAGCTGTTTTTTGACCTTTTATTGTGAACTGTAAATAAACTAGTAGTTCGCCCCGAACTGAGATCTCGTGATGCGACCCGACGAACGCATCAAAACTTTGAGTCGGTAGTAGTCAGAGGCAAGTCCAAACATTATCTTTAGACTTTTTTCTGACTACCGCCTACTAACTTGGTATGGTTACCAAGTTTCAACTCTATTGGCCTATTTATTGAAGAGTTCCGTTGAACAGACCTTGGCTCCATCATCAGACCTGGTCGTCGTCACCATTTTATGAGAACTGAGTACCTCCTTAAATTATTTAAAGAAAAAAAAATAAGAAAAATCAAAGGAACTGGCCGACCAGTAGTAAAACCTTGATTTCAACGAAACTCTTAGAGATGGGAGCTCTTGGATCGCTGGTTATCTTAATTTAACTTTTTAAATTTTATCTCGAAAACCGAGCGTCCCAAAAAAAAAGTAAAAATTGTTTTGGAATGTCCAAACAAAGCCCTTTCATATGACATGTAACTTGATTTTTTTATGTAACTTTTTTTATTTTTGCCCTCTTAAAAAACCCCATATCTCAAAAACCCTTCATCCGATTTTACTCATATACTTACCAGTAAATTTCTCAAGTACAAGCTATCGACATATCAAATTTCATGGAGATCGGATCATCGGTTCTAAAGTTATCGCCAGACAAACATACATACATACATACATACATACATACATACATACATACATACATAAAATGCCAAATCGCCCAAGTTGAAACTAAGATCTTCGTTCGCTTCGCTCACTCGATCAAATAGGTAACAGAACTGCCACCAATTAGTAAACGAGTATGTACCAAGGTCACGTACACATTATCAGGGTTGTTGAAAATTTCTGAGACAATATTTTTTTTACTTTTGTTTGGTAATTTCGAAAACTAAGTATTCAAACTTTGCACACGTCAAAGTTTTCCAGTGCTTGGTCTGATCACTTGGTCTTTGGTCTTATAGGGGTATGTTACACGTCGTGTAATGGCGTCATGTAAATATTTTTATTTTTTTCCTGTCGACATGTTATCAAATATAAAAGACAGAAAACTTACAACACCGTTCCTTGTTATACTATAATGGTGTGTCACAATACGAGCCGGGCGTGATTCCTTTGTTGCGCAAGCGCAGCCTAGCGCGAATGGACGGCCGAGATATTGTCGGCGCTTAGTGCGCGTACTTAGTAGTGCTAGTTGGTAAATCCATACTTCCATATCCATACTCTATCTGTCTATCTAATCGGCCCACATTTACTTACTGCTGGGTATAAGCCTCCTCCTTAGCACGCTACTCTTTCCGGTCCTGCGCCAACTGTATGTACCCATTTGGTTCCCACTGTCCTAACCATATCATCAGACCACCTGGCCGGTGTTCTGCCTCGTAAACCATACTATAAGTAGTCCATACTATAAATTAATATAATAAATGTTCCGTGAGCCGTTTGATGCGCATTGATCCATGAGCTACCATCGAGTTATTGAATTTGTAGTTCTCTTACTGGTTGGGAAGTTCTTTGGCTTTCCTTTTTTTGTTTTTACTTCAAAAAAAGGAGGAAGTTCTCAAGTCGACTGCCTTTATGAACCAATTTGAACCAGAACCAATTTTTTTTATTTGAATCAGTTCGCTGACACCATTTTATATTAACTTAGTACCAAATTTATTTGGTAAAAAAATAATATTATAAACTTTTCTGCAATTAAATACACTCTCTCCTGTCGTGTCGCTAGTTTCTTTCGAATCAGTGTGGTGAAAGGTTTTTAAGTGGCAAGAGGCTCCTTTCGAGCACTTGACACATGTTTTAGAACTTTTTAGGTTCCACGACATGCCGGTTTCTTCACGATGTTTTGCTTCACCGTTTGAGAGTACTGGCACTGTGCACATCAATTTTCTGAACGGAAAAACTCATTGGTGTACGACTGTTTTTTTAACCCACGATCGGAAGGTGGGGCTGCTACCACTAAACTACCAGTGCTCTCAATGATGTCAGGACTAACGGCCGGTTTCTGAAAGCCCGATCAAAACTAATCACATGTAGTTACTTGCTATCTCTATCTAATTCGATGTAATAGTTGAAATGGCGAGTGACTTGACATCCGATTAGTTTTGATCGAGCTTTCAGAAACCGGCCGTTAGTATATGATTGTGAAATTAAATATCTGACAATCATATACTAACGGCCGATTTCTGAAAGCTATATATATATACAACACTAAATTTTATTGAAATAGAATTTAAATGGAAATAAAAATAATTTCGGAACTCTGCTGTTTTAATTTCATAAATTTATTAATGTAAAATTGCAAAATATGTGACATCACACTAGGTAGGGGGGGGGAGAGGGGTCAAAAAATCATGAAATTCGTGTGACGTAATTTATGGATGGCCCCCCTACGAGATATATCAAATATTATTGTACACCTTAAAAAGGTCTACAAATATAGTTATTCATGTACAGATATTTATATATTATGTCGTAATATAAGCAGGCTAATAAGTAATCTAGAATTACCCAAGTAGGCGTGGCTAGCCTTGGCTTAGCGCTAGATTGGAACTGTTTATGCTACGACCGCATATGCCCGTACACGATCACCCTTTGTAGCCGACCAACCTTCACAAACTCAAAGTCAAAAGGTATTTATTCAATTGAACGAAGATCACTTTGAAACGAGGTGAAAGGATTTAAAGTGCGCCTCAAAAAGCTCCTTTCGAGCACTTGACACATGTTGTAGATTTTTTATGGCATGCCGGTTTCCTCACGATGTCTTTCTTCACCGTCTTTGAAACGTCGTTTGAATTGCCTCGTAAGTCAGGCTCGATTTGATCGTGCCCTACGATGCACTGCCTTGCGTCCATCAACTTGAGGCATACAGATGTTAAGCTTCATGTGCCTGTAATTACACCGGTAACCACACTTTTCAAACCGAAACACAGCGTTGCTGCTTGGCGGCAGAAAAAGGCGTGGTGGTAGTACTTCCCCGCACGAGCCACACACAAAGAGTTCTACTACTCTTAAAAGCTAGGTCTAAAGCTAGGTGGCTGCTAGTTCCACGCGACCAAGCCTTCATGGGCTTCAAGATCAAACAAAAGAACCTTAGGAACCAAGCCGTAAGTATGTTGCTGGTCCGTCCAAGTTTGGTCGCGTGGAACTGGCACCTAGATTCACCTAGTTCAGGGGTGGCGATCCCATTTTGAATCTCTGATAATTATTTAATATACGAGTATTATAATAATTTCAGCGGAAATTCCAACAGGAGCACTGGGCAAGGGTCGCAGCGACCCGGAGGGCGATTTAGCCAAGCAGTCTCTGGCGTATCGGGTGGGCGGGTGAAGTAGCGGATAATTTGACCTTAAGGGCCTGACAACTATCAAACAACATCTCGCTCGCACGTATCGACATGTTGAAAGATATAAAATAACTAAACTCATTTTCGAAAAGAACGCACACAGTTTAGTATAAATTTCATTTTGATCGATACATGTTTTCCTACTCAAAAGTTTGCTTTACTAGTTTTCGTACGCAAACTTTTGAGTAGGAAAACTTGTATCCATCAAAATGATTTCTGTGTGCGATGTGATTGCACACAAAATGGTTGATTGCGATTTTTCGAAAATGAGTTTAGTGATTTTATATCTTTCAATATGTCTAAACGTGCGGGCGAGAGTCACATTGGCTCTGTCTTCGCCTTAAAAATTCAAACTGTTTTGCTCCGTGGCGTGCCCAAAATATTGTGTCGCGTGCTATCAATGGCACGCGTTTCAAAGTGATTCAATTGAATAAATACCTTTTGACATTGAATTTGATATAGCCGCCACAAAACGCGGTCAGATACTTCAATGTAGGGGCTGATCCATAGACAAAGTGAATACTTAACTTATCTACTTATATTATTCGAGTCTATGGTCTTAGGTTTCTACTGCATTGTTTATTGTTACGCAATAAAGCTCTTAACGCGAAGCTTTTGTTATAATTTATCTTATCATACTTAGATACGACCTTCAATAGCCTTTATATAACCAGACTAGTTTGAACTCTGTTTGAAAGGAGGTTGGTATAAAATAGATTGTTTATCTAGGGAGCAAACAAATATTTAAAAGGCGAGAGGGTTTTTTTTGAATCCAGAGCGCAGCGAGGGATTTTTATAAAACTTATTGAAATCCTTATTTAGGTAAACAATTACGAACGAAAGTAGTAGTAGAGCTCTTTGTGTGTGGCTCGTCCGGGGAAGTACTACCACCATGTCCTTTTCTGCCGCCAAGTAGCAACGCTGTGTTTCGGTTTGAAGAGTGTGGTTGCCGGTGTAATTACAGGCACATGAGGCTTAACATCTTTATGCGTCAG
The DNA here is from genome assembly GCA_932294275.1 of Chloroclysta siterata. Lineage (NCBI taxonomy): Eukaryota > Metazoa > Arthropoda > Insecta > Lepidoptera > Geometridae > Chloroclysta > Chloroclysta siterata. The sequence goes on along the minus strand of OW028596.1, from coordinate 17,887,021 downwards.
GTTGATGGACGCAGGGCATCATAGGGCACGTTCCTATCGTGCGTGACTTACGAGCTTACGAGGAAATTCCTTGTTATAGGTGAAAGTTACCGCTTAACATCAGATGGGCAATCTACTTGTTCCACCAGCTTGTTGTATATTATTTGTTTATTTATTATGAGCCCTCCGGGTCCCACTGCTGGGCAAAGGCCCCATTCCTTCAACACATCGAGATCTTAGGCTATAATCTTATCTTTATCTTGGCATTTTTTATTTAATACAACTAGCTGATGGAAAAAGCAGATGGCCCTCCTGATGTTAAATAGTTACCATCACCTATAACAAAGCATTGTCTCGCAAATCACGCCTGATAGGAACGTGCCCTACGATGCACTGCCCTGCGTCCATCAACTTGAGGCGTACAGATGTTAAGCCTCATGTGCCTGTAATTACACCGGCAACCAAACTCTTCAAACCGAAACCCAGCAACGCTACTTGGCGGCAGAAAAAGGCGTGGTGATAGTACTTCCCCGGACGAGCCACACACAAAGAGCTCTACTACTTCTACTTGGCTATATTGGCTATATCTTGTGTATAAAAAAAGCAGTGAATTTGCTTGCTGATGATTGTGATGATGACGTTGACCTACACACTGGTGCTTGCGGTCAAGGCGACCATTGTTCTTTAAGCGCTGATAACCAACATCAAGGTTACATATTGTGAGAACGTCGAATTTACTAATTAAAACTCAAAATAGCCTCAGTACGCAGTGAACCTACCGGTCTACGAGAATGTCTACCGTGCGAGTGAAATTCAAAATATAGTTAGTAAATATTGAAGGACTTTCCGCTCAGCACTATCTAGCCCCAAACTAAGCCAGAGCTTGTAATATGGGAACTAGATAGCTGATATACTACTTACATACTTTTTTTTTGCAAATACATACTTATAATATTATATAACACCCAGACAGAGAACAAACATCTATGTTCAACACACAAATGTTTGTTCTCGGTGGGGATCGAACCCACGGCCTACGGCGCAGAAGGCAGAGCTACTACCAACTGAGCTGTGAAAGCTGTCAAAATATGATAGATAGATATTGATAGAAAATTCTTTATTGCACCGGACAAAATGCATAGTACATAGGCGAACTTAATGCTAGAGAGCATTCTCTTCCAGTTAATCTTTGTGGAGTTTTGAAAATGATCATTTTGAAACGATCTAAAGTTAAGATTGAGAACGTAGAATTACTTATTATAACTCAAAATAGGCTCACTACGTCACAGTGAACCTACCGTTTTATAAGTCTCAAAATCAACATCAAAACGGTCTTTATTCAGTACAATCACAAGGATCACTTTGAAACGTCTTATATACTAGGTGAATCTACCGCCAGTACCACGCGACCAAAGCCTAGAAGAACAGGCAAGAAACTTACGGCTTGGTTCCTAGCGTTTTTTTGTATGATCCTTTTTACAATTTTAGTATGGTTGGAGCATAGTTCAGTCCCAAGCTTTTTTGTCATCTATATAATCAGATATTTTATAGTAAGCTTTTGTAAATAGTTTTATGCCGTTCAAAGAGACAAAATATATTATGAAAATATATTTATCTAATTCAAAGTCATCAAATGGAAAAGTCTGGAGGAAGCCAAAACCCGTGAGGGGTTCTAGCATAACTTTAATTACTTTTAAGTTTTTAAATTATAATGTAAATAATTGTGTACATAAGTGTTTCGTTAGGAATAAAAAGGCTTTTTTATTTTTTTTTATTTGTAGATCCAAGTCATAAGTTATTTATTCGATTGAATCAGAAGAATCTCCTTAAAACGTCTGGGTGGGTATGGGAATCTGGGTGCTAGTTCTACGCAACCAAGCCTAGAAGAACATGCAACACATTACTGACACTACGGAACAGGCGAAAAACAAGTCCTTAGGCACGGCAGTCATTCTCTCAGATCTCTATATAAAGTTTAATATACAGACAGCCTTCACAGCTCAGTTGGTAGTAGCTCTGCCTTCTGCGCCGTAGGCCGTGGGTTCGATCCCCACCGAAAACAAACATTTGTGTGATGAACATAGATGTTTGTTCTCTGTCTGGGTGTTATTATATATTATAAGTATGTATTTACAAAAAAGTATACAAGATGTATTATATCAGCTATCTGGTTCCCATATTACAAGCTTTGGCTTAGTTTGGGGCTAGATAGTGCTGTGTGGAAAGTCCACCAATATTTATTTTATTTATTTTAATATAATAGATATTACTGTTACGTCCATCAATATTTATTTATTACTTTCAAGGTTCCTTTAAAAATAGAAACGCAAATATAATAAAAAATAATCACAGGTCATACAATAACTAATCCACTAGTGATGTATTTTATCGATAAAGTTAAATATCGGTAAAGGTTAATTATATTCGCGCTGGTCGTCGATTCGTCTTACGATAGCGTCAAGATTGCATGAACGAGACTATTAGATTGCATTGTATGTGATCATAAGAATCGTGTCGAATTGTCTTTTGAAATGTAGGTGAATCTGGGCTCTCTTGTGACCAGAGATAAAAGATTCAGGTACAGTCAGCGACAGAACTAGATCTTCATATCGTGTCACTAGTTCTTGCGAAACTGTTTTTTAAGAGTTGTAGAGCTCTTTGTGAAGGGCTCGTCCGGGGAAGTACTACCACCACGATTTTTTTGGGTTTGAAGAGTGTGTTTTAATTACAGGCACATGAGGCTTAACATCTGTATGCCTCAAGTTGATGGACGCAGGGCAGTGCTCGTTCCTATTGTGCGTGACTTACAAGGCAATGCTTTGTTATATAAGGTGATGATGGTTACCACTTGTTACGAGTCTACACTAAGTCGAGTATGTCAGCCGTGACTGACAGTTCGATAATCTGACGTCGCGCCTTTTTCCCCAGCGCGTGTCGGGCATAACCTATATCAGCAGAATGTGACGATGAATGTAAAAGTGGAAGTCTTGTATCTCTATTATATTAAAACTACATTACAGTTGATACAATACGTTTTATTACATATAAAACACCACTGAACATCAAGTGGGCCATCTCCTTGTTCCAAAAAACAAACAATTTGGCCTTTTAAACTTCATCCAGTTTGTAACATGTTGAAAGATATAAAATCACTAAGCTCATTTTCGCAAAATCGCAATCAACCATTTTGTGTGCAATCACATTACACACAGTTTAGTAAAAAACATTTTCATCGATAAAAGTTTTCTTACTCTACAGTTTGCTTATGTACGAAAACTAGAAAAGCAAACTTTTAAGTAGGAAAATATGTATCGATCAAAATGAAATCTTTACTAAACTGTGTGCAATGTGATTGCACACAAAATGGTTGATTGCGATTTTTGGAAAACGAGTTTAGTGATTTTATATCTTTCAACAAGTCGAAACGTGCGAGCGAGAGGTACATTAAGAATAAGAATAATTTATTGCCAGACAGAATCACAGGTAATCAAATAAACAGTTTCAGGACACAGAGGTTTCTTAGTACAGATAACTATGATTAAACGTCGAGGCCCAAACTAGGCCAAGATACAGGCTTTTGCCTGTATCTTGGATCTCAGGAGTACGAGTTACTTTGGTTTCATTTCAGTTACAATTGGGTGAGTTTTAGCGATGCATGTGTATGGCATATAGGTAGTTAACTAAGTTTATGAATTATAACAATCAAAGAAGAAAAGAAGAGAGCATTAGCTCTTAACTTCGCCTTAATCGATACCCATCATCGATAGCTTTCCCAACACTAGCGCTCGCGCACGACTGCCCCCGTGGGATCCAGTAACTTGACAACCTGTCATGACCTGTCACTTGTTAAAGCCTTGCCCTACTCAGCAAGGTGGAATAACTATAATTTTAAAGCACATTGAGTGCATTACAATATTAATTTAAGGCGAATGGATACCCCGATACCAGCGCCACTACATATTTTATGTTACCATTACGTTATACAAAGGAATTATCAAAAAATGGGACCGCGCGTTCACGATACCTATCACAAGCTTTTTTTTAATGTATCTGTAATAGATTTGTATTGTATTATTTAGGCAGGTACCTGTTTCAAGAGTTTAGTTCCTATTGGTGGCCACCAAGCTCTCCAAACAAAGTATCTGACTGAGTAACACAAAACAAAACTATTACAGATACATTAAAAAAAGCTTGTAATAGGTATCGTCTACGCGCGGTCCGAATTTTTGATAATTCTTACAATTAAATTCCTTCACCGTTTGAGAGTACTGGCATTGTGCACATACATTTTTGAACAGAAAAACTCATTGGTGCACGACCGTTTTCGAACCCACGACCGATCGATCGGAAGGTGGGGCCCAGGCACGGTAGATATCCCCTCAGATGTCTTAGTACCAAGTACGACTTCAGATTCTTTGAGGAATTCGTTCGAATATAGAATTCGAATTCCTCAAAGAATCTGAAATTACATGAGTCATGCGTGTGCGCACGTCACTTGTTACATACGCACATGGCTTACATATGACGTGACATGTTACACCGGTTTTGAACCTGCACCACAAAGGAATTCGTTCGAATATAGAATTCGAATTCCTCAAAGAATCTGAAGAGCCTTTAAGTGAAAGATAAATAATATTAACAGGAAGAAAGGCCAACACCACAAGATGCCCTTGGCATTTGTGGTGCAGGTTCAAAACCGGTGTAACATGTCACGTCATATGTAAGCCATGTGCGTATGTAACAAGTGACGTGCGCACACGAATGACTCATGTAATTGCATGAATGAAACTAACTAGTAAAACCTTTCGTGGGCTTGTTGGTGAAAATTGCAAGGGCATTGATCGTGGCTAATTTCCCGGGTCTCAGGATTTTTTTATAAAAAGTGCTGGGTCTCGGGATTTTGCGTTAAAAAGTGCTTTCCATAAAAGCCAACATCTCAATTTTAGGTAAATATGCATCCGAATATCCTATCTCTGATGATGATGTATTATCATCATGGATTTCCTCACGCTGATGATGTATTATCATCATCATCAGCGTGAGGAAATCCACTGCTGGACATAGGCCTCCCCAACACATTTCCAGGAAGAACGATTCCGAGCCCTCTCCATCCACCGCCTTCCCGCGATCCTAACAATGTCGTCAGTTCATATAGAGGTAGTTATATTCAGTATTCCGCGTGCTCCAGTTAGCTTGCGACATATAAATGCACTTCGCCTCAACAATGCCCTAAACACGCCAAACGGCAACACTAACAGCTGTTGCGTGCAACCGGTTCGGATAGTGAGAGAGTTGGCCGCTAATAACTATAATAGTCATAATAATAGTCATTTATTAATAATAGACATTACGTACTACGTCTACGTCATACGTACATACTACGTCACATGGGGTAGGTACATCATATACTTAGTACACAAAAAATCACTATATGTAAAAAAATAAAAAATCACAGCTAGAATTGAAAAAAAATCACATTACAAAAATACAATGACTATATAACAAAAAACCGGCCAAGTGAGAGTCGGACTCGCGCACTAAGGGTACCATTATCTATAAAAACGGCAAAAATCACGTTTGTTGTATGGGTGCCCCCTTAAATATTTATTTTATTCTGTGTTTCTTGTTATAGCGGCAACAGAAATACATCATCTGCGAAAATTTAAACTGTATAACTATCACGGTCCGTCCAGACAGACGGACAGCGTCTTAGTTAGTTAGTTTGGATCTTACTGATAATTTTCCTGAACTGTGTAACAATGTTATTGCACACAACTTGGTTGATAGCGATTTTTCATTAATAAGTTCAGTGATTTAATATCTTTCAAAATATTGAAACATGCGAGCGAGAGGTACATTCGAAGTATTCGAAGTTCAAGAGTAGTAGAGCTCTTTGTGTGTGGCTCGTCCGGGGAAGTACTACCACGACGCCTTTTTCTGCCGCCAAGCAGCAACGCTGTGTTTCGGTTTGAAGAGTGTGGTTGCCGGTGTAATTACAGGCACATTAGGCTTAACATCTGTATGCCTCAAGTTGATGGACGCAAGGCAGTGCATCGTAGGGCACGTTCCTATCGTGCGCGACTTACGAGGCAATGCTTTGTTACAGGTGATGGTTTCCACTAAATATCAGGTGGGCCATCTGCTTGTTATATCAGCTAGATGTATAAAAAAAAACCGCCTTAACCACTGTTGGTCATGGGCCATAGGTAGGGTAGCCATCTCTAAAATTTAGCAACCAGGACAAAGCGGGTGAAAACCCCGGATTTTGGACCCCAAATCCGGACATATCAACAGGTTTTTTTAAAACTTAGTCAGTATAATAAAAAACAGTTCAAGATGTCCTAAATCAACTTTATATTTATTTTCGCCCTTATTTTTATAGCGACCGTGTCGTGTCATTTGACGTGTGACATTTAAAATGATGATAAAAGATGGTTAAATTTAATTTTGCGGTGCAAGACTTTACATTTTTAAACCCGGACTACAAATGAAACCCCGCCCGGACGCTCCCCGGACGCCCTCTAAACTAGGACAAATCCGGAGAGGCATGATGTATCATTAAATTTTCTTGCGACCAGCTCCTGGTCTACAATAACATGTGGCAATAGGTGCCGCGTTGACCCCTGCAACCAGGAAACGACTGAATAGGATTTATAACGAAAGGACTTTGCTGGATTGCTTTACTTATTATGCCATTAAGTTATTAAATTTAGATTGTATGTACGAAGGTACCAACCCTTTGAATCAATTACAGGCACATGAGGCTTAACATATGTATGCCTCAGGTGTGTACGCAGAGCAGTGCATCGTAGGGCTTCTTTCATATCGTGCATCACTCTACATTTATTATGGCATTTCGCATAATAAATGTAGAAGCGCTTAGTGCGAATGGGTGGTATATTTACCAGATATGGGTGGTACTGAGCCGTACGTCTACTTGTCCTGTGTTGGAAAGGAGTGATGCACGATATATACAAGGAGTGGAACTCATTCTGTTTCGTCTGTCTTTCCTGATCACTAAGTACAACTTGGGTCTCTTCAAGGCAAGAGTGAATAGGTGTCTTCTAGACCGTTCTGCTCCATCGTTGGCTACATCGTCGCTTACCATCAGGTGATATTGTGGCCAAAGGACAGTCTATTAATTATAAAAAAAAGGTGATGCATTGGTTACCACTTTATATCTAAGCCATCTTTATGGAACAAGCAGATGACCCACATGATGTTATGTGGTAACCATCACCTATTACAAAGCATTGCCTCGTAAGTCACGCACGATAGGAACGTGTCCTACGATGCACTGCCCTGCGTCCATCAACTTGAGGCATACAGATGTTAAGCCTTATGTGCCTGTAATTACACACCATCAGCTTGTTCCATCATTATTAATTTAAAGCATAGCATGTGTTGCCTTTACATATTTCTGTCTTGTCTACGCCTGACTAAGTTATTATAGTATTTGTAATTATATTCTTGAGTAACAAGGATCATACAAAAGAACGGTAGGAACCAAGCCGTTAATTTGTTGACTGTTCTTCTAAGCTTCGTCGCGAACTGGCACCTAGATTCACCTAGCTTTAAGACGTTTGAAAGTGATGCTTGGTGATTCAATTGAAGAAATTAGTGCTTGAAAGGAGCCTCTTGAGGCGCACTTAAAATCCTTTCACCACACAGTTTCGAAAGTAACTAGTGATATGACAAGATAAGAGAATTGAAGAAATACCTTTTGTTTTTGACTTAGTCAGCACCTAGCTTTAAGACGTTTCAAAGTGTTCTTTGCGATTCTTTCTTCTTCTCTTCTCTCAATTTATGGCTCCTGTCTGTCATTCGACAGACAATCTTGCCAGTGTCAAGTGATTTGTATTGAATACTTTTTAGTCAAGTCAGTCCATAGTCAATTCGGCCGTCATTTGTTTTGAAGAAAATGGTGGCGGTTTTCTTCAAAACATTGGAAACTTTTTCGGTCAAATCAGGATATCACAATATAATACACTTTCATTCCAAATGTTCACACTTTGTGCTAAGACCTCAAGTAATGTTGGTTAAAATACCACCGAAATTACCGTTCGTCCGTCCGTCTGTCAACAGGCTGTAACTCATGAACCGTGATAGTTAGACAGTTGAAATGTTCACTGATGATGTATTTCTGTTGCCGCTATAACAACAAATAACTGAAAAACAGAATAAAATAAATACTGAAGGGGGCTCCCATACAACAGAAAAAATCCCCCCCCCCCATCCCATCTCAGAAAATGAAACCTGCTTTGCGATTCAATTGAATAAATACGGCCCCGCCTTCCGATCCTAAGGTCGTGGGTTCGAAACCGGTCATGCACCAATGAGTTTTTCTGTTCAAAAATTTATGTGCACATTGCCACTCTCCAACGGTGAAGGAAAACATCGTGAGGAAACCGGCATGTCGTAGAACCAAAAAAGTTCTATAACATGTGTCAAGTGCTCGAAAGGAGCCTCTTGAGGCACACTTAAAATCCTTTCACCACATTGTTTCGAAAGAAACTAGTGACACGACAAGAAGAAGAAGAAAGAATCGTATGTCATGTCATAACTCAAAATGATATCTAAGCATTTTGAAAGCGACCCTGGGTTAAGATTAAGTACGTCAAGACAAAAGTGGTAATGTATAATTATTGTGACACAGTCGTTACGATTAGGTATAATAATGTATGGGTGACCTTCAAGCACGGTGGTCGTGTTACCTTTGCGATTCCTGAGGTCTTTTATACCATTTGTTGAACACCATACCACCGTTCGACAAAATTCGTTGCGATCATGATAGTAATGTATGAGTGACCTTCAAGCCAAAAATTTAATAAATATAAAAATAAAATAAATATTGGTGGACTTTCCAAAGCACTATCTAGCCCCAAACGAAGCACAGCTTGTAATATGGAAACCAGATAGCTGGTATACTGGTATACATATAGGTAATACTTTTTGTAAATACATACTTATAATATTATATAACACCCAGACAGAGAACAAACATCTATATTCATCACACAAATGTGTTTTCTGTTCAAAATGTATGTGCACAATGCCAGTATTCTCAAACGGCGAAGGAAAACATCGTGAGGAAACCGGCATGTCGTACAACCTAAAAAGTTCTATAACAGTTCATGAACATAGATGTTTTTTCTCCGTGTGGGTGTTATAAGTACATACTTATGTTTTAGTCAAAAAATTAAGTAGATATGTATTTAATCTGTTACGGTTAACTTTACTACCTACCTACTATACCTTTGCTTAGTTTATGTCTAGATAGTGTTCTGTAGATATCTTACACCAAAATGTATTTATTTTCGTTAAGTTTCTTTCTACGTTCTATTAAAAGCCTGCACAATGCGACATTTCTGACATGTCTACAAAAAGTCGTAAAGATTAAGATCTGTAGCCATATTAGCAAGCGTTAAGAGCTACTTAAACTATATTTGGATGTAACTAACTGTACTGTGAGAATTTTAAGTTAAAAATGACACATACGCTCGAGATTTTGAGAAATAATGTATGTATGTAATAATAATGGAACAAGAATCGAATCTGTACGGTCGGTACTAGTTACTAAGAGATTGTGTTTACCATATTTGGTTTTTCGTTCTTGTTCCGTGTTCATTGCGGGTTTTTTATGAAGACGCGATAGAGATACCGATACGGAACTTTATGTTGCAAGTGTGATGAAAATTAGTAGTAGAACATAAAGTTCCGTATCGGTATCTCTATCGCGTCTTCATACAAAACCCGCAATGAACACGGAACACGAATGAAAAACCAAATATGGTAAACACAACTCATACTTGGGGTACAGAGGGGATATCTACCGTGCCTGCGGATCAAAGTCGTGAAGCTGTTTCGGTTTTTTACATAGATTTGAGGTAAGTAAGTACAAAGAAGATACCGTTAAGGCGAAGACAAGAGCTAATGTGACTCTCGCTCGCACGTTTCGACATGTTGAAAGATATAAAATCACTAAACTCATTTTTGAAAAATCGCAATCAACCATTTTGTGTGCAATCACATTGCACACAGTTTAGTAAAAGTTTCATTTTGATCGATACATGTTTTCTTACTCAAAAGTTTGCTTTACTAGTTTTCGTACATAAGCAAACTTTTAAGTAGGAAAACTTGTATCGATCAAAATGTTTTTTTTTTTTATATTATCTAAAGACAGTATACAGTATGTATCAATGTAATATATTTCTGAAATTAAGGACCATGACAAAAATGTCTAGACACAAAGCCGCTATTCGGTTTAGAAAACGCGCGTTTGACGAAAAATAAATACATCTGATATCTTACTACACCCCCCCAACCCCCTTGTAATATTTCGTGACTTTTGCTAAACGCCCTCCCACCCTTTCAAGCACCACGTCATTAATGGACGGTCCCTTTGTGGTTTAGATAATACTAGCGGCCTGTCCCAGCTTCGCATGGGTGGTCATAAATTTTTTGAACATTTTATGATAAACTTAGACCGTGGGTTCGAGCCTCGCGTCTACTAATTTCATACATTTGGACGTCCTTCTCCTTGAGTGAGTGAAATCGCACCCCGAGCGTGACCCGTGGACCCGTTAACATTTTTAATTTCGTCATATCTTTTGAATGGAATGTCCGATTTGAAAAATTTAAGAAGCAATCTATAGGTATTGAAACCGTCTTAATTATGAAATGATTTATTTGGATAAGGATTAATACCAAGGTACAAATAAACACCCTTTTCTAGCGGCGGCATTTCAATTAATTTTTTATAATAAAAGAACACTTATTGTGACATAACTATAATAGTTAGACATATGCTGTCGCGACATTTTTTGTAGATGATGATGTGTTCTACAAAATCGTAGTACATTGTTTTGTTCTATCATCAATAGTTTTCGCAGCGCACGCGATGTAAGGTTTTTGTTTTCCACCTTGGGTTACATTATTGGAGTTTTAGTAAGGATCCCTGATTTTTTTGAAAATATAATATAGCCTATGTTACTCAGGGATAATGTAGCATTCTAATGGTGAAAGAATTTTTGAAATCGGACCAGTAGTTTTTGAGCCTATTCGTTACATACAAAAATACAAAAATACAAATGTTTCCTCTTTATAATATTAGTGTAGAAGTGTAGATTGTCCAGCAGTCAAATATTGAGATCTCAGTTCGAGGCGACCCAATATTAAATCAAGTACAACTTATTATATACCGAGTTTATATACAAAATTCTCAATGAAATCAATCAAATACATTTCATCGGCATTGAGACACCGGATCTACGTACTTCCCTATCCTACCCACATCATAAATCAACCTTATCACCTAGAAAACAAGGTCTATTATTCCGAAAAGAAAATTACATGACTAATTACAAAAACCAACTAAACTTGATACGTGAAAAACCCTGTACGTAATTACGTGTTTCTTATGGTTATAGTAATAAAGGTGATAATAGGGTAGGTAAAGCGACTTGTGGTCCGATTGTAAGGATTCGTTGGCGGTGGACAGTAAGTCGGTGTCCCCGACGAGGTCAAACAAAATTATATCATTGGGTCCAGTGGTAGGAATGCGGGGTGAAAGGGTGGCGGTTTGTGATAAGCTGTAGCGATAGCGATTTGAAAACAGACTCGATAAGTTTATTTGTTTATTTATTCAGGGCTTCCAGTAATTAGTTTTCTTACCAAAAAAAAACCAGCCAAGTGCGAGTCGGACTCGCGCACGAAGGGTTCCGTATATAAAAACGGCAAAAATCACGTTTGTTGTAAGGGAGCCCCCATAAATATTTATTTTATTCAGATTTTTTGTATTTGTTTTTATAGCGGCAAAAGAAATACATAATAAGATTGTTTTTAAAAAAATACCTGCACATTGCGTGGGAAGACTACATTGCGTCATCAGATTAAAATATCTTATTTTTAAAAGGTATATTGGTATTGCATTAATTAGATGAAAATAAAAAGTAGGAAGTTTTAATTGACGAGATCATCACAAAAGTAAAACTACTATTTTGTAATTCTAACGGCCGGTTTCTGAAAGCTCGATCAAACCTAATCAGATGTCAAATCACTTGCTATCTCATTTAAATTTGATTTGATAGCTGAAATAGAAAGTGAAGTTAGACTAGTCATTCATTCATTCATTGCCAGTTTCACGCGACCAAGCCTATGATAGTAAAAACACAGAAAATAAAATCCGTAAGACAGACAAGCGCCAAATACGCGCCTGAAAATTACATTTGCTAAGAAAAAACTTAGAATGGTCAATGTAGTTAAAGAGACAATTTCTCACCCTGTCTCTATTTTGCTATACCCTAAGTATTTCGAGTAGCTTATATTAGCGTGGCGTAGTACATATGTGTAACTCTAGCGGTTTTGGCAGCGCACGCCAGAATAGCTCGCAGATGGTATATTTTTTCTTACTTACTTGACACTTATCGTCATATTTTGGACAATTCACACAATATCTTCATAAATTGTAGCCTATCTGTTATTCTGATGTATAAGCTATATTATTGTAAAGTTTGATTAAAATGCATTCAGTAGTTTTTACGTGAAAGAGTAACAAACATCCATCCATCCATACTTACAAACTTTCGCGTTTATAATATTTGTAGGATAGTGTTGCATTTCCCGTTGATCGCTCTGCTTATGACTCAACCAACAGCTTAAGTGTCTAGAATCGCAAGTGAGCGGTAGGCGTGACGTGCACAGACATTACAGAACTGTAATACTGTATTATTTCGTCGCTAATACTTGTATAGGTCTTGGAACCTTTAGCTTCATAAATCAATATTTGTAGACTAGGTATTTTTTTTATACAACTAGCTGATGGAACAAGTAGTTGGCCCACCTGATGTTAAGTGGTAACCATTACCAAGCATTGCCTCGTAAGTCACGCACGATAGGAGCGTGCCCTAAGATGCACTACCCAGCGTCCATCAACTTGAGGCATACAGATGTTAAGCCTCATGTGCCTGTAATTACACCGGCAACCTCACTCACTCCGAAACACAGCGTTGCTGCTTGGCGGCAGAAAAAGGCGTGGTGGTAGTACTTCCCCGTACGAGCCGCACACAAAGAGCTCTACTACTCTTAAAAGTTTTGAGTTTATTTAAGGATAGTGGTATGTAACCAATTTTTGGAACTTAATAAACAATCAACGTTCTGCATAAACCAGACTATCGCTAGACTATCGCTATCTAGCCCCAAACTAAGCAAACCATTTTTTTAGGGTTCTGTACCAAAAAGTCAAAGTCAAAGTCAAAATGTATTTATTCAATAAAATCACAAGGATCACTTTGAAACGTCTTAAAGCTAGGTGACTCTAGGTGCCAGTTCCACGCGACCAAAGCCTAGAAGAACAGGCAACAAACTTACGGCTTGGTTCCTACCGTTCTTTTGTATGATCCTTTTACAATGTAATAATATAATATATTATTGAAGTTTAGTGAGGCGTAGGCATACAGAAAAAGGTAAACATAATCAAATTTATAAGACAGCACACGCTACGCCTCAAACTAATAATACCTAATGCATAAATACAATCTATTAAATCAGAGAAAAATAAAAAAACACACAATAGTAGGTACAGTACTGACATTGCAGACATGTTAGCTGCCGATGGGCAGAGCGACCGGGACATCGGGCCACGCATTTTTATCAACAATATAGCTATCTAAAGTATAGTAAGCTTTCCTTATTAGATTATTCTTAATGTACACTTTAAATTTTCTAATGGGAAGCCCAGTGGCACTTTCTGGAAGTTTATTATAGAAGCGAATACCGTTCCCCATAAACGAGCCATTTACCTTTTGAAGTCGAAATTTAGGTATACATAATTTGTTTTTATTTCTAGTGTTAACGTTATGTGCATCACTCTTTTTCTTAAAGCTATCTATGTGTTTATGAGTGTATATAGATTTTCATAGATATACTGTGAAATGACTGTGAGAATATTAATTTCTTAAGGTAAAATGGAACCCTATTACTAAGACTCCGCTGTCCGTCCGTCTGTCTGTCCGTCTGTCACCAGGCTGTATCTCATGAACCATGATAGTTAGACAGTTGAAATTTTCACAGATGATGTATTTCTGTTGCCGCTATAACAAAAAAACTAAACTAACAAACAGATTAACATTCATATTTAATGGGGCTCCCATACAACAAACGTGATTTTTTTGCCGTTTTTATAGATAGTACGGAACCCTTCGTGCGCGAGTCTGACTCGCGCTTGGTCGATTTTTATTTCATAACTATCTTCAAAACTTGAAATTTGCGAGAGAGTAACTATTGAATGGCTGTCAGCTTGGCATAGAGGCGGCTTTTTTCAGTATAGTGGTAACCGTCTATGGGAACATCAGGACAATTAAGCCATGATGGCCATCATCTCCATGCTAATTTGCATTTAAGGATTCACATAGGGTCATAACGTGTACCTAAATATCATCCTTGCGAAAGCGAACCGGGGGCCAAGGTACACTGGTCACAGACAGTCGACTTCGACCATATTTAAACGGATACAATCGCTTTTAGTAAAGCAACCGGTACCCCAAGTCTGAGTCTGAGTTCTGAGCAAACCCGATAGAGGCGCTCATCGAGTCTCCATACAAAAACGACCTGACGATACTGAAAACGAATATCAAAAAAAAACACTCAAACCTAACTGTTTGCCTCAAGTTGATGGACGCATTGCACGGGGTAGCATCACGCTGAGATAGAACCAATTTAACCTCACTAGGCACAGAGCAGGACTAATTGGCATAATTATTTTGTTTTATTTTTGTTACTTCCTTCTTCTTTTTATCTTGTTTTATATTCATCTGTTAACTTCTCTGTTCTGTGTTCCTCTCTAATGTGTGTGTTAAATAAACGTATTTCATTTCATTTCAGGGCATCGTAGGGCACGTTCCCATCGTGCGTGACTTACGAGGTAATGCTTTGTTATAGGCGATGGTTACCACTTATTATCAGGTGGGCCATCTGCTTGTTCCATCAGCTAGTTGTATAATGTGCACAGGCAGGTGAACAGTCACCCACACCCTAACCGAAACACAGCAACGCTGCTTGGCGGCAGTAGACATGGTGGTAGAGCTCTACTCTAACCGTGTTTATTGGAAACACAGTCATAAAATACGGATGGGTATTTGAAAGTGAGGGTAGACCGCTATAGGTTACCATTGATGGGATAGGTACTTAGCTAGTAACCTTTAAACATGAACTATACAAAATGGTGATTTAAACTTAGCTTAGACACGGCCAATCGAAGAGCGATAATAAAAATAAATAAGCTCACGATTGTGTGATCCTTATCCTTGATCTAGAGGGCAGTTAGAGGCAAATCCGGGTAGCTATGAAGTTAATTAGCTAAAACTATCAGTTTTAGCTAATTAACTTCACAGTTACCTTTTACGGAAGACATATTTTGTATAACATAATTGTTTTGTGTCTGATTGACATAATTGATCGAGTGAGCGAAGCGAACGAAGATTCTAGTTTCAACTTGGGCGATTTGGCATTTTATGTATGTATGTATGTATGTATGTATGTATGTATGTATGTATGTTTGTCTGGCCATAACTTTCGAACCGTTGATCCGATCTGCATGAAATTTGATAAGACTACAGCTTGTACTTGAGAAATTTACTGGTATATATAGTATATGAGTAAAATCGGATGAAGGGTTTTTAAGATATGGGGTTTTTAAGGGGGAAAAATAAAAAAAGTGACTTAAAAAAATCAAGTTACATGTCATACGAAAGGGCTTTGTTTGGACATTCCAAAACAATTTTTACTTTTTTTCTGGGACGCTCGGTTTTTGAGATACAACAAAAAAGTTAAATTAAGATAACCAGCGACCCAAGAGCTCCCATCTCTAAGAGTTTCGTTGGCATCAAGGTTTTTCTACTGGTCGTCCAGTTACTTTGCTTTTTCTTAATTTTTTTTCTTGAAATAAATTAAGGAGGTACTCAGTTCTCATAAAATGGTGACAACAACCAGGTCTGATGATGGAGCCAAGGTCTGTTCAACGGAACTATTCAATAAATAGGCCAAGAGAGTTGAAACTTGGTTACCGTACCAAGTTAGTAGGCGGTAGTCAGAAAAAAGTCCAAACATAATGTTTGGACTTGCCTTTGACTACCACCTACTCAAAGTTTTGGTGCGTTCGTCGGGTCGCATCACGAGATCTCAGTTCGGAGCGAACTACTAGTTATATCCTAAGTACCTATAAATAAAAAAAGGTAGGTAGTACAAGTTAGGGCTCTTTGTGTGTGGCTCGTCCGGAGAAGTACTACCACCATGCTTTCCTGCCGCCAAGCAGCAACGCTGCGTTTCAGTTTGAAGAGTGTGGTTGCCGGTGTAATTACAGGCGCATGGGTCTTAACATCTGTATGCCTCAAGTTGATGGACGCAGGGCAGAAGCAAGACAGGCAATAAACTTACGGCTTGGTTTCTACAACTGTACAATATTTTTTATAGACTATTAACTTTTAGCACGGGAGGTAACCAGAGGTAATATTTGAAGTTAGTACTAACTATGTTTAGGTAGTTCTGTGTTGTGTCATAATCTGTTCGAAACCTCTGTCGCCCAAACAATGCTTGCAATGAGGTTGATATCTAACCCTATAAAACGTCACATGGAGTCAAAACAAGTCGTTATAGGCACAACGAACCGCAAATGTGTCATTTACGTGCCCACGGGGCCTAGACAAGAAGCAAATTTGACTTTAGCAGCGTAAACATATCGTAACCCTATACACAACCGATTATGGTCGAATATGGCTGGGATACTTTAACGCCACAAATGTCAAAATTCATTGGTGGTCATGCCACCTTCTGTTTGAGGAACAGGTCTGCTGAAAGATAAATTGTATAGAAATGTCAATAGCTTGACAAATAAATAAATAAATAAATATTGGTGGACATTCCACACAACACTATCTAGCCCCAAACTAAGCCAAAGCTTGTGATATGGGAACCAGATGGCTGATATACTACTTATATACTTTTTTTTATAAATACATATTTATAATATTATATAACACCCAGACAGAGAACAAACATCTATGTTCATCACACAAATGTTTGTTCTCGGTGGGGATCGAACCCACGGCCTACGGCACAGAAGGCAGAGCTACTACCAACTGAGCTGTGAAGGCTGTCAAATGCTCACGACAAACTAATGTCATTATAATAATATAAAAAAATTACAAAAAAATATATCACGTAATAAAGCATAGCCTCGTAAGTCACGATAACAATGTGCCCTACGATGCACTGCCCTGCGTCCATCAACTTGAGGCATACAGATGTTAAGCCTCATGTGCCTGTAATTACACCGGCAACCACGCCATTCAATCGGAAACACAGCAACGCTGTTTAGCGGCAGAAATATTCTATTTCATGTGCTTGCTGTGTCAGTTTTTCTCATAAAAAAAAGTACAATACATAGCTCTTCTTTAGTTGCAATAAATAAAATAGTTAAGCGTAATTGGCAAGTAAACAGAGCGTAACACTTTTCTAGACCATCGCATGATAAAGTCATGGACACTGTTGTGTACCGATATTTAGGGCTATATATATATTGACTTTATGTAATAAAACCACACTTTATATTGTAACAGTCACGTGTTTCGGGGCGTCTGCTCCAGTCAAGCGTACTCGCTCGACTGAGTCAAACGACCAACTTCGCCACACTTGACAACTCATTTATTCAAAACATCACATCATTCCTTTTTTTTTTTACTTAAAAACAATATTCATCATCATTTATAATGACCAAGCTTACAGATATTTTTAAACAATTTACTTTGTTATCACTATAGGTCATAGTTAAAACTAAGTTACTAATAGCCCAATGGCATAAGTTTAAACCTCATTTAATTTAAGGATATAGTAGTCAAAAGGCTTTAACAATATTGTAGCGGGTCTCATCAAACAACCATGAAACAATAAATAAATCTAGGTAGCTATTTATATATCTACTTGTATCATTTTCATCGACATAGTCCTTCCAATTTCCACAGGCCTTCCACTTTCCGTTTTTTTTTTTTTAACTTCTTTTTTCGCAGTATCTGTCCGTATCATTTTCTACTACAACAGCATTTCACTTCTTTTTGATAACTGTGTGGTGCATTAATGTGTAGGTTTTTTTATTATTTATTTATCTACACTAATATTATAAAGAGGTAAACTTTGTATTTTTGTATTTTTGTATGTAACGAATAGGCTCAAAAACTACTGGTCCGATTTCAAAAATTCTTTCACCATTAGAATGCTACATTATCCCTGAGTAACATAGGCTATATTATATTTTCAAAAAAATCAGGGATCCTTACTAAAACTTCAATAATGTAACCCAAGGTGGAAAACAAAAAACCTTACATCGCGTGCGCTGCGAAAACTATTGAAGATAGAACAAAATAATGTACTACGATTTTGTAGAACACGTTATCATCTACAAAAAATGTCGCGACAGCATATGTCTAACTATTATAGTTATGTCACAATAAGTGTTCTTTTATTATAAAAAATTAATTGAAATGCCTCCGCTAGAAAAGGGTCTTTACTTGTACCTTGGTATTAATCCTTATCCAAATAAATCATTTAATAATTAAGACGGTTTCAATACCTATAGATTACTTCTTAAATTTTTCAAATCGGACATTCCATTCAAAAGATATGACGAAATTAAAAATGTTTACGGGTCCACCGGTCACGCGCGGGGTGCGATTTCACTCACTCAAGGAGAAGCGCGTGCAAATGTATGAAATAAGTAGACGCGAGGCTCGAACCCACGGTCTAAGTTTATCCTAAAATGTTCAAAAAATTTATGACCACCCATGCGAAGCTGGGACAGGCCGCTAGTCTCTATATAAAAAAATACATAATAGATTTTTATAAATAGCACTAAGAAAACCACTAAGGTTTGTAAAAGTAATGCTACTAGAGAGTCTTTTGTCGATAGCTTCTAACAAAAACAACAAATAAACTGGGTCTAGGTATATGACACTTTTTCTTTTACCATATTTTTATATATATTTTTACACTGATTCCAATTTTACTCTCTGTAGCACACCTTCTGTAGGTATATTACGTTATCTTCACATATATTCCGCATCCGTTTCCTTTAGCTCAAGAACTGCATGTGTATAGAACTGCATAGTTTGTCCTGAGATTGGCGTAGATAATGACGTCATAACGAAATGTCAGAAAAATCTTCGTAGTGGGATAGTTCAACTATCGGTCTGATCAAGGTTTTCCATTCTGAGTTCGCACAGCTGACAAGAGACTCGTGAAGGCAAAGGTTTAATATTGGATATTGCTAGTGAAGCAATAGCACACCTATAAGTAAATATTATAGTTAAACCTATAAGTTCATGGAAAACATGCATCAAACTCTCCACAATCGTAGTTGGTTCTACTAAACTTTTTGGATACTACCGCCCGTTTTTTAAAACAAATGAGGTTTGTTTATAAAGCACTTGCTTTCCCCCAGGGAAAGTTAACGTAACATCGTTATTAATATGTAGTGTATGCAATATTACCTCAATTTTAAGTCCAAGGAAAATATTAGAATTAGTAAAGTTTACTGATGCACCCTTTGGTACAGTACTACTTAGTTGTAGAACCAAATTTAGCAAAGTAAATTTAATTCATTTCGTTTTACTTACATTAACAAATAATATTAGCGATGAGCCAGTTAAGTATTTTTTTCTCTTTTAGACCGAACAAGCAGACGGTCCACCTGCTTATGTTCAAGTGGTAACCATCACCCATAAAAAAAAGCATTGCCCACACAAGCCACGCTAGGAACACGTCCCTCTATGCACCACCCTACGTCCATCAATTAGGCATACAGATGTAACTCATTTGTGCCTTCAATATCACTGATAATCAATCTACTCAAACCGGAACACAGCAACGCTGCTGGGCGGCAGAAATAAGCATAATTTTAATTGGTCTTCAATCTTATCTATTTTAAAAACTTGAGCGGATACCTCACAGCAAATAGTGTAATTTCACAATAATATATTAGAGGTAATTCACATAAGCTATATTCATAAGGGACTTAATGTCATACCCTGTGGCAGCACTATTATATGAATGATTTACCAAGACGACGTCTCACCGCCATCATCAACTGATAGGACTCTATTAGTTAGGTAAAGCTGTATACATGGTCAATGGCCCGGTTTAAGATGCTATAATGTTTTAGTTTCACTTACCAACCCAGTCAGTTTTTTTTTTTTAGACAGCGTAGCGTACCCTAACACTTTTTGCTAGTGTTCAAATATCATATACCAACATAACTGACATACCAACAGTCGTTTATTGACCTCTGGTAAATCCAAGCAGATAGCTATGGTGTACCTACAACACATAATGTCATATTAGTGAGAGGTGTTATATTGAAACCACCATTTATGATTGGTTTCTTCATTATCACAGATAATGTTTTTTTTTTTATATCAAAGTCAATATCAAAGATTTTATTTAATTGGAGCACAAGGATTACTTTGAAAGCTGTGTGAATCCAGGCTTCACTTCCACGCAAAACCTAGAATAACCAGGCAATAAAGTTACGGATTTGTTCTTACCTTTTTTTTTTTGTATGATAAAAATAATATAATAATGAACATCCAGTATGACGCCAATCGACATTAGCTCAATTTCAACTTTCAATGACCAATTATTTACTATAAAATAAGTAGGTAATTTAATTAAATGACATAAGTTTTGTTGGACTAATTTAATTTTACCATTTAATCTTCACTTTCTTTTATTATTACTTTTTTCATATCAATAATAAATACATTGCAAAATGTCTATCTTGAAAAACATTCGTCTAGCTTGATTAGGTACCTATTGCAACACCCGACTCAGCTGATATGCGTACCCGCAAATATTATGAGTGTAGGTATGTACCAAACTTATTGTACCGTGATTCTACCCATGCTAAAACATCGTGGTCCTCTGACTCGGTAATATGCATTCCGATCAGATACAGCTCAAAGCGCCCTTACAATTCTCCCAACTTACTGAAGCTGACTCACCCACACAATCTAGATCTAGAGAATCTATGGGGTAGGTATTATAGGGGTTTTTGGTACATGTTCGTTTTCTGTCATCATAGGTGATAGAACTGTTTGGAATGTCCACCAATATTTAAACAAGACATTTCTAATGGAGCTACCAATGAAGATAGTAATTTCCTTTTAGGTACCGTTCAGATTTCTCAAAACTCCCGTTTAGAAAACATTATTCTAATACGTATCTTCAAACTGTCATTTTGATACAAATTTAGGTACCTACCGTAAAATTTTTCCAAATTGCCTTTGGAAAACATAATACAGATACCAGATAGGGGAGGCCTATATGTATTCTCTTATCTGTGCCTATATCCAGCAGTGGACTTCTTTGGGCTGATGATGATGATGATACAGATACCGTTTGACGTTTCGTCAAACTATAATTTTTGTAACAACTTCAGGTACCGTTCAGATTTTCCAAACTACCTTTGGAATACATAATACCGATACCGTTTGGCGTTTCGTCAAACTATCATCTTTTGTAACCACTTAAAGTACAGTTCAGATTTTCCAAACTACCTTTGGAAAACGTAATACCGATACCGTTTGACGTTTCGTCAAACTATATTTTTTTTTATTTTTTTTATTTTTTTGTAACAACTTTTAGGTACCTACGTACAATTAAGTTTTTAAAATACTTTCTCAAATCTGATGATATGCATTTCTCGGCAATCTGGTCTATTAAGTTATCTTTTTTTTTTTTTTACACACATAAATTTGCATTTTGTGCTTTAGTGACGCAGTCTAATGACAATTTTTCAAACGACGCCAGGTTCTTGTTTAATTAGCCGTAAAACATGGCGTTCTTATCTAAACGTAACTTTGTTTTGGAAAGGAAGAGATTATCTATTTTTTGCATCATTAATATAGGTAGCTTTAAATATATTATTTCTAAGCCCCTCTTCCACCGTTCCCATCGAACTCCTAGGGTAGTAAGCTCACCCTCGCAATCGAAGGTTTCCAGGGGTGGAAGCTGTTGCTGGGAAGCCATTTAAAATCTGTAATTATATATTTTTAAGTTTTAGGTAAAGTATCTTAAAATTGAATAAAGCTACGATATATTGTTATTTTATTTTATAGATCGAATTAGGTATCAGAAGGTGTGCAGTTTTTTTTTATCCATTAATTATTGGGTACGTAATACAATAGTGTATTAATTTGGAATATAATGAGGTAAGTATTATTGTTATGTAAAATTAATAACAAAATAGATTTTAGTCCTAAATGTCTTTTACATATTTGTTTGTGTCCTAGCTACATAATTTACCCGTCTATTGGGTTATAACCAAAATAAGCACAAGTTGTTTTTAATTAGAATTAAATTATAATATCGTTAATATCTCCTGTAACTTTAATGTGTTTTTGTAGACAAACATGGGTGTTGCAGTTGCTGCGTTGTTGCGTAGTTACGGAAGACCACCGTTATAGTAGCGTATGCTGTTTTATGTCTATATGTCACTTACTTAATTTTCATGTTTATTCTTGTACTTTTTATAAATTGTATTTACGTGTGGCATAAATAAATGATTGTGTATTGTATTGTAAATTATTGCAGAATATCCCTGAGAAATACATAATTTGCTAGTACCGGCCAATAACTTTCCAATTATTGCCCCTACTACTAGGTATATTAAGTTATAATTATCTATTATTATATAATATATCTGTTTAGTACCGATTGGCGTTGCCAATCTACTACTACTTATTTTTAGTACCAAACTGATCATCATGTTCCATCAGTTACTACTACTTTGGTTTCGATTACTTGTTAGCACTGACAAACGCTCTAAAACGTTGATCTGCTAGTATATTTTTTTTTCTTTGATACAATTGGTTAGCATCTGCAATAATATTTTATTGCATTGCTTGTAATCGAAACCTTTCTCAATAATGTAGGTAGGTAACTTCGTAACTTCGTGCAGTGTCGTAGAATAAAGCTTTGATCATTGAGTAGGTAGGTAAAACAGAAACAACTTCATGAATTTTAATCCCCAAGCAGGGTAGACATCCCCTCAGACGTCTTAGTACCAAGAACTAGAGGTAGGTATACCATTATTTATATAAGTAACTGAAAAAGTATTATTTTATCATCCTACTAAAGTGCGGTTTCACCAAAATTAAAAACTTTATGTAGGTAGGTAATTTACTGCAAAACAATAAAGAACGTAGACCACACAGATAGATAAATACTGCATGCCATTTCCCTTCCCTAAATCCTTGGTAGCTCCTACTACGAACACTGCACTACGTTAGCCTATCTTTTTATTTTGTTGTTACTCCGAGTAACCTCTTTTTTTTTCAATGTGTTTTATTATATGTACTTACAGTTTCACCTCGTCGCCAATGTTGTGTACCGATATTTAGGGCTATACAACGTGTTGATGAAGTTATGTAGGAAAACAAAGAGCGTGTATTTAGACCAAGCACTGGAATACTTTGACGTGTGCAACGGTTGGATACATCGTTTTCGAAATTCCCATAGAAAAATAAAATTAATATTTTCTCAGAAATTTGCAACAGCCCTTTCTGTGTACGTGTCAAGGTCACACGCACGCGCGCTTCTATCTAGGAAAGAAAAAAACAACGATAACCTACGAGATAATTTGAAATACTTACCTTTCGGTAGGTAGGTAGGTACGCCGCCTATCCCCTGACACGATATTTTTACTGGTTCCTATGGATTTTGTCATTATTTACTGGCTATAATAACACTGGATAAAACTGGATTTTGGTAAGTTTGCGAGATTTCGCACGACACAGGCTTCAAACTTCACACTAAACCATTACCTCGTAGGCACTGCTCATACACACACTGACTGACGACGGCTTTTTACATAACAATCACCATTTTATCACGTTTGATGACATTTTCTCAACAAAACAATGTACAACAACGCATGTAAACACAAACAGGGTGACCATCTCAAAAGTAGCGGTTCTACCACACACCTGCCAAAAAATCTGTCAAAATCTACCAAGCTTGACGATAAAAATACCAAAAATATGACTTCATACCATCTCCTTCGTGGCTACGGAATAAATTAAATACCTACATTACATTCAGTTACTATCTTTTGATCGTTTGTAACGGTTTGCAGTTATCTAAAACGAGATAGAAGTTGTTTAGAAACCAAATCAATAAAGGTAAAAAAGAATAAGAAGTTTCCAGTTCGGTAAAAAATAAATAAATTATAAATATTATTTCATTAAAAATTCAAACTAATAAGATTTTTCTTGAAATATTTAAAATCTGCCAAATGGCAGAAATCTGCCACAAATGGTAACACTGATCGGCGGCCGTCGGCCGTCCTGATTGGATATGCGTTTTTAAATGCAACCAATGACAGACAGGTATGTCAAAGATTAAATAGGACAGACTAGACACTTCCCAAAATTGCAGTTGAATAATTTTGTGGTGTCAATGAACCATGGTGGTAAAGTAACATGTTACAATTTAAAGAACTATGAATATCATAAACATTGCTTTACGACATCTAGTAATCAAACAAAAATAAATATTCTATTAAATATTGAGTACGTAGCCACGTAGGTACCTAGTTACTGAATAGGTATTAGTACCAAAGATCTCAGAGAATGTTTACCGTGACTAGGGATTACAGTCGCGAAAATATTTCTTTTACATACCAAGATCTTTAAAAACAGCAACATCATTATTAGGTAGGCACATTACTAGGTAATTGGTGGTAGTTCTGTTACCTATTTTATCTAAGTTCACAACTAGAGGTCAAAGAACAGCTGTAAATAGGGCTGCCTCATGATGCGTTTAGATTCATTTTACATAAAAGTTTAAGAGGCATTTCATGAATGAAAAACTTTGAAATTTTAAAAGTCGTAGAACAAAAGTTGTTCGTTATGACCGGTAGAATATCCTGCTTTCGGATCCCTACAACTCTTAATAAACACGTTGTATATACAGGGTGTAAAAAGACGACTTCCGAAAACGAAAGGGGGTGGTACAGCACCCCAAACCCAAACCAAAACAAAAATCAGTTATCCTGAAAAAAAATTATAGCCGGAGAAAACAATGTTTCAAGATTTGTGTTTATTTCGCCAGCCCGTAATGTACGTCGAATACGTAGGTAAGATCGCGAGCGTAGTAGGTACTATTATCTATTTTGTGTCGTAAGTGCCTAGGTAGGTACCTAACGTAGGTAGTAAGTTTATAATTAATGTACCTACTTACCTAATTCCGCTGTAACCTCGGTCGAACCAGAAATGGCTCAAACTGAGCTCCTCGTTCATGGCACAGCTGATCTCGCCTGATTGTTGACCGATGAACGCGATCCGGAATGTAGGATCCTCGGCACTTGTTGCATTAAGGTCTGAGAATACTAATCTAATACGGCTTCTCATTTCATCAGCTGTATCGCACTACCGATCAAAGACTCTTTCCTTGACATGACCCCATAGAAAAAAATCCAATGGGGTCAAGTCAGGTGACCGAGGAGGCCATGCACGAGGTCCAAATCGTCCAATCCACCGGTTTCTAGCATCAAACGGATGATGATGATTCAGGTAGGTACTTATCGCGGTTAATGCGCAAGGCTCGTGACGCATTTCCTCGAGCTTCACCATAGCACATCAGCATTTGTCCATATCGCACTAAAACTAGTGACTAACACTTACACTCACTGTTCTATCTAAAATCTTAACAAAAGTACCTAACCTTCTTCAAAAATAACTTTAAACTAACACATAAACTAATAAAAAACGCAGGCACTAAAAAACTAACTAAGTAGGTACCTACCTAATTAACTACGAAAATTAAACAATGTACTAATAAAAAAATAAAATAATTATTTCACGAAAGGTAGGTATGCAATTGGTTTGCACCGCGCGCGTGTCCAGTACGAATATTGAACACAAACTAAAAATAAATCAAAATATTCAAGTAAATATTGCAAATTAGCCCTATGACAAAAGCCGACAAAAAATCCGACAAAAAAATTTATGTTCTAAAGGAATGACCATAAGGTCCAGATTTCTATTTTCTTTTGGCTAATGCCGCACTTTTAATGCCTATTAAAGTCATCAATCTTTTATGTGTTCTAAAAGTATGATCATAAGGTTCAGATTTCTATTTCTCAAATTTTCTTTTGAGTGAGTGCCGAACTTTTGCCTATTTCCTATTTGTAGAAAGGTATTAGGTACCTAGGTAGTGTATCGCTCGCTACACCGAAAATCTGTTGACATCTGTGTGGCGCTCTTGGTAATAGTGGCTTAGACTCAGGAACTTGCGGGGTCGATTCCCGGTGCGGGCCAAATGTTTGTATGAGCTTCAGATAAGTATAGCTTAGACGCAGGCAACAGGTTGCAGGTTCGATTCCTAATGTCGGACAAGTGTTTGAAATGAAATGAAAATACTTTATTGTACACCAAACAAAACAACAGTAGGTACAATAACAAATAAAAATAAAATAATAAATGTAGGTACTATGGGCGGTCTTATCGCTGAAAGCGATCTCTTCCAGACAACCTTTGTTTTGTTTTTGTCTTTGTTTTGTTTGTTTTTTTGTTTGTTTGAACTTCAGATAGGTACCTACTACCTAATTATTATTCATTTACGTGTGTGTATCTGGAATCAACAGGCGCGGTTGTGGCCTATCCAGTTATGGCCTAAACAATCTAGATCAGATACCTAATTGCAATTTGTTTCAATTTTGTGGTAGTAACTAAGATTCTGTTGTTTGTAGAAATAAGGCAGGCTGGCAGCCTAGGTAGGTACCTAGTAGACGCAGACGCGGGTGTTTATAGTCGCGACCGCGCGATAGAGACGGGGGCGTCTCGTCTCGCTCGCACGCCGCGTACTCGAATGACCCGTCCGATGAACTCGGGCAGCTGTTCATGCGGTAGCATGCGTGCTGTACATTTTACATTGCTGTTTTATTTATTTTATTTGTTTTTTGCTTTTATAAATGATATAAATAGGTAGATATGTGTTATTATGTTGTACTGTGTGTATGTAACTAGAAAAAAAAATTAAACAGAGGTAGATACGGAAAAAAAAAATACGTTTTTTTTTCGCGAAATATGTTCAGTATCATGGTCTGATTGCAACCCCCAAGTTTTCGGAAGTAGTCCGGTAACACCCTGTATATTGACTTTATGTAATAAAACCACACTTTATATTGTAACAGTCACGTGTTTCGGGGCGTCTGCTCCAGTCAAGCGTACTCGCTCGACTGAGTCAAACGACCAACTTCGCCACACTTGACAACTCATTTATTCAAAACATCACAGACACATTAACTAAAACATAGTTTAAAATAAAATTTAAAATAAAATGGGCATAAAAACCAATAAATTAATTTTGATTATTTTTTCCTCGTAACTTTGCATTTATTTTTAAGTAGGTCTGTAACTGTTTATTGTTAATAATCGCACGCCAACATCATTATCTACCTTTAAGGTTGGCAGGTTTTTTGTGCAATAAAGTGTTAAATCACTACATTCTCTGTCCCTATATCCCTATGTATGCTTCAATCTTTAAAACTACGCAACGGATTTTGATGCGGTTTTTTTTATAGAAAGAGTGATTAAAGAGGAAGGTTTATATGCATAATACAAGCATAATCTCTTAGGGATAACCCACAATAACCGTGCGAAGCCGGGGCGGGTAGCTAGTAAAAAAAATAAAAAATAAAATTAAATATTGGTGTACATTCCACACGGCACTATATCGCCCCAAACTAAGCCAGAGCTTGTACTATGGGAACCTTATATAATACTTTTTTTTTTTTGTAAATACATACTTAGAATAATATATAACACCCAGACAGAGAACAAACATCTATGTTCATCACACAAATGTTTGTTCTCGGTGGGGATCGAACCCATGGCCTACGGCGCAGAAGGCCAGAGCTGTGAAGATAAAATTAAATTAACTTTTCCACAGTCTGTTCATCGCTTTAGTGAATCAAAATTATGCAAAGTGATTCTTCGGAGGCTTCACAGAGGCTCAACTCATTATTATGTCAGTTTATGATAATACCACCCACGTAACAATCTTGTAATGCGAGCGCGTTCATCTTTAAATTGTAATTGAGTGATAAACGCAGATGTAATTGGTAAGACGTTTTAAGTTTTATGATGTATTTATGACAGCTGTTACAGCTCAGTTGGTAGTAACTCTGCCTTCTGAGCTGTGTAGGTAGTGGGTTTAATCCACACCGAGAACAAACATTTGTGTGATGAACAAACATTTGTGGGATGTTTGTTCTCTGTCTGGGTGTTATATATGTAGGATTGGTATGAAAGAGTATGATGAAAGACGATAACGGAACGTAATGAGCTGTGTGAAATGGAACGTAAGAAAGAGTGAACGAACTGTGTGTGAGATGGTTGACGAATGAATGTATAAAATTTAATTAGATTAAAATAATTAATCGGTCCTTTGCCTAGAATATGATATTAGAAACAAGTTGCAAAATTTTACTTGATTTGTCTTTTTTACGTCGAAATAGTTGTACGCATAGGTATAATTTATTACCTATAGTCTATTTAAATATCGAACATAAAATTACATTAAGTACATTTAATTTTTTTTTTATACAACAAAGTAGACAAACAAGCTTATGGCCCGCCTGATGGGAAGTGGTTACCGTAGCCTATGAACGCCTGCAATACCAGAGGAATCACTAGCGCGTTGCCGACCCTTTAAAAATTTTAAAACACCCTTTTTGAAGAGCCCCATACTATAGTTTAACGGGAAAACCTCAGCAGGGATTAACATGTCGAAACGTGCGAGCGAGAAGTTGTTTGATAGTTTGTCAGCCCCTTAAAGATGGAAGATACTCTCTTCTTCCCTGGGCTTTGACGTGTGCATGTGCATTGTGCAACGTTGTAATAAAATAAGATTTTTCACCAAATAAAACGCAGTCAACAAATTTAAGTGTTTATAATTGCTCCGCATCCCACATATAATAATATAAGAATTGTAGCATTTAAATAAAAGTATATTTTTTATTTATCAACTATCTGGTTCTCATAGTATAAGCTTTCTTAGTTTGGGTCTGCAAAGTGCTTCAATATTTATTACGTAGATAGCAAATTTCCGATGATTTAATAAGATTTTTGGAAATTCTTCATTGAAATGCATAAATAACTAATTGAAATTCCTTTCCTTTTTTTATACAACTAGCTGATGGAACAAGCAGATATCCCACCTGATGTTAAGTGGTAACCATCACCTATAACAAAGCATTGCCTCGTAAATCACGCACGATAGGAACGTGCCCTACGATGCACTGCCCTGCGTCCATCAACTTGAGGCATACAGATGTTAAGACTCGCATGTGCCTGTAATTACACCGGCAACCACACTCTTCAAACCGAAACACAGCGTTGCTGCTTGGCGGCAGAAAAAGGCGTGGTCGTAGAACTTCCCCGGACGAGCCACACACAAAGAGCTCTACTACTCTAATAAATTACATAGGGCTACTTTTTTGGTATTCCTGTTGACGATTCAGGGTCCAAACAACCAAAAAATGGTTTATTCATATAATACTATTTTTCTTTCTTTAGGATTACAGCTTGATTCTAAGTCAGAGTCAATAAATCACAAAGATCACTTTGAAACCTCTTAAAGCTAGGTGACTCTAGGTGCCAGTTCAACGCGACCAAAGCCTAGAAGAACAACAAACTTACGGCTTGCTTCCTACCGCTCTTTTATATGATCCTTGTTACAATGTATTATAATATATATCTAAAAGAACTTTCTAAAAAAAGCACAATAATACTTGATAGGTAGACATTAACTTGCTAAAAAGCAAAAAAAGATTTGCTACTTCCAAATTGGCTTAATGGACAGCACCATGCGCCATGCTAAAAAAATTATGACGAGAAATCGTCTTGTCAATTCTAATTGAATTTCGATCAAGATCGTCTTGAAAGATCTCGATATAATTAGCTAAAAGTTCACTATACAGGGTATAATTCTAACTCATGGTGGGGGTATCTGCACTGACGTCCCGCAATGGGGTGTATTGTGCATTACATTATCCCCCTGCTAACCCCAGCCAGCCCAATTCCTTTAAGTAGCGGAGAAGGACTTTGGGTTGATGGCAGCAATGTTCTAGCATCCCCGGGGGTGATGAGGATGCAGGGCATAAGACTTACCTATCGATTTATTACCAAAATATTAGTTTGATACATTAAAAAAACATAACTTACCAAGGTATTTTTATTTGTTTTCAAGTGAAAGTAAGTAATAATTTTCTTTCGTTTGTCTGGGGTACCTACACCAAAATCTCATAGTGCTGCTGTAAATAAGACATTTTGCAACAAAGGATCTATTTTTAAAAAGTCATGTCATTATCTGAGCATCCTTAAAAATAAGACCATTTTGTCTCTATAAGGGGCCATTAAATAGGGGTTTGTATGCAATAAAAAAATATTCGCGTTCCTATCGGGCGTGACTTACGGGGCAAAGCTTAGTTTTAAGTGATGGTTACCACGCAACATCTGGTGGGCCATCTTCTTGTTCCATCAGCATGTAGTATGAAAAAATGTGTATACAACTCAACGTGGTCTTTTCACCCTATATACCAAGTCCATGGTCCATATATTTAAATATAGAAATACTACGTAAGTATATCTTATATACTTCCGTTGAGATAACAATAATGTAAGTAGGTACTTATTTACTAGTAACTTATATCTAAATATGACTTAGAATAATTTGTTATTCTTCTTCTATTCTTTGTCTAAGGCCCCTGTCCGTCATTCAACAGAAAATTTGCCAGTGTCAAGTGATTTAGATAAAATACTTCATAGTCAAGTCAGTCCATAGTCAAGTCGGCCGTCATTTGTTTTGAAGAAAATGGTGGCGGTTTCCTTCAAAACATTCGAAATATGTTCGGTCAAATCAGGATATCACTAAACTTGAATTCCAAATGCTTACACTTTGTGCTAAGACCTCAAGTAATGTTGGATAAAATACCACCGAAATTACACAACACAAAATAACATAGAAAAACAATTAAAATGAAATAGCTGTGTTGCTTTCCAAAATGTCAGAAAACGCATCGAATAATTTGTTTTAATGTAATGTAAATGCTTATATAATGGGGTATGCTCTGAAGAGTTGTTTGACATGATGCCTACATCGTCTTTTTACCATCGCACAGCTCGCCCATCGGCAGAGAGTCCATCCTCACACATTAGAGCCAGGGTGGTCGCGTACCGTTCGGTTCCAGAGGAACTTCCTCCCGCGAACACTTAGGCTGTGGAATGATCTCCCTGCTGAGGTTTTCCCGTTAAACTATAGTATGGGGCTCTTCAAAAAGGGTGTTTTAAAATTTTTAAAGGGTCGGCAACGCGCTAGTGATTCCTCTGGTATTGCAGGCGTTCATAGGCTACGGTAACCACTTCCCATCAGGCGGGCCATAAGCTTGTTTGTCTACTTTGTTGTATAAAAAAAAAATTAAATGTACTTAATGTAATTTTATGTTCGATATTTAAATAGACTATAGGTAATAAATTATACCTATGCGTACAACTATTTCGACGTAAAAAAGACAAATCAAGTAAAATTTTGCAACTTGTTTCTAATATCATATTCTAGGCAAAGGACCGATTAATTATTCCGCCAAATCATTATTTTGCAATTTATTTGCTTGAATTTAGTTAAATTTTATGACTTCCGATGCCGCGTAGAGTTGCAGATAATACGGCTAGATCTGGTTTGTTTCGTAATTTTGTACAGCAAAGGCGACCTAATCGCAACCCATATTCAACCAACGTACCTTTAAATCTACTTATCGCAACTAAACCTTTATCTAATCGCATAAAACCAGTCAAAGGTATTCAACAAAACCTACTTCACTGAGAAATAAATCCGGGGCCAACGTAATGTTTAATGGAACATTATCACAATTTTATGTCCATTTTATCAAGGTGTGTGCGATCTTTGCAGCCGCACAGCCTCTGACCATTGGCCGCCAAAACTACAAACGTCAAACGCAGCTGTCAAAAATTGGCGGGCTTCCTGCCACCCTTCCCGCCCTTGAAACTGCCACTTACTTTTTTTACGCGCGTTCTCACCACGCGGCTGGTATAAAAACGAGGCGCAACGAAATGAGAGCACACAGTAGCCTTCGAGCAGTCTACCAAGAAGTGCACGATGAGATTTCTGGTTGGTTTAACTAATAGACTAACTAAATAATTGGAATAAATCAACAAAGCGTTTTGTGCAGTGAATTTATCGTTCTAAAACTGGGTCCGAGATTGCCTTCGAATACGAGTTATCTCGATTAACCTAGACCTTCGTTCCAATTCTAATACAAAGCTCGAAAACCGTGAAAATAATAGTTGTGATTATTATCAGCTTTACATAGAAAGCTTCAAATTGCAACACACCTGAGGCCCTTCCCCGCAATGCGGACTTAGGGTAATAAAATAGTTTGGTGACAAATATTTCTGTCCTTAGATTGTCGCCACCGCCGTCCTCGCCTGCGCCGCAGCCGTCCCATCCGGCTTGCTGGCAGCACCCTACGGTCATGGCCTGATCGGTCACGGCTATGGTGCCCCTCTGGTCCATGGCGCCCCCCTGGTCCACGCGGCCCCGGTAGTCCACGCCGCCCCCGCTCTACCCACCATCTCGCCCGGAGACTTGGCCGGCGCTGCCATCGACGCCCACGTCGAACAGTCCGACCATGTCCGCGCCGCTGTGGACGCTCACCGCGAATACCATGACCAGGTAAACGTCACACTTTGTCTTAACAACATTGTGACATTGACATCAATGCATATCTGTCACTCGGATGAGATCAAACGAACTTGTAGAATTAAGATTGTCGTTTATTACAGGCTTCCGAGCTCCAGGGACAGGCCATCAACGCCGCTGAGGACCACTCATGGCAGGCCGTAGATGCCGTCAAGACCGCCCAGGCCCAGATCGACGGCGCCGCCGCCGGTGTTGCCCCCGTGCTCGCTAAGCAGCTGGTCGGACATGCCGCTCCCGTGTACGGACATGCCGCTTACGCCGCGCCCGCAGTCGTGGGTCATGCCGCTTACGCCGCCCCCGGTTACGGAGTCGCCGCCCACGGTTATGGAGTTGCCGCCCCCGGTCACGGAGTCGCCGCCCACGGCTACGGAGTCGCCGCTAGCAACACCGTTGTCTCTCAATCCCTCAGCCAGACCCACCCCGGTGCTCTGGTCCATGCCGCCCCCCTGGTCCATTCCGCCCCCCTGAGCTACGCTCACGCCGGCTACGGCCACGGGCTCGCGCACGGATGGTAAAAACTGTGATACTTAGGTAACCAATAAAGTCAATACTCACTCGGAATTGTAAATAATAAATTATAAAAAAAAACCTACAGGCAATAAACGGCGAGGATGTGTGTGAATAAATGAAAATAGTAATTTACTTTAATGTTTTTTCTTCCGTTTCCCTTACACCTTTATACTATTTAACCTTTTTCAATCATAAATATTTAATTATCATGACATTATGGACCTCATAAAACTACAACCTCAGGGCGGTCACCTATTATTTCCATAAATAAATAATTGATTTATTCAATATTACGTAACTAGGTCAATTTTGAATTGCAATAATATATAACGAAAAGTACCTACAAAGTGCCATAATCGTAGCACGACCAACTTAGGAATTCGGTATAAATTAGGGCTATCTATCTGTCATTCGAACGTCGAACATGAATTTGCTTTGTCTCACAAACTACTCGGCAAAGGCATGTTAACTACATATTGTATAAACTAAGCCGCCAAACAACACCACAAAATAATTAAAAATAATTTACTAGCTTCCTGGTCCGTCAAAATTAAATTAGATACAGTAAT
This sequence comes from Chloroclysta siterata, assembly GCA_932294275.1. NCBI lineage: Eukaryota > Metazoa > Arthropoda > Insecta > Lepidoptera > Geometridae > Chloroclysta > Chloroclysta siterata. Next base: position 17,853,137 of record OW028596.1, on the reverse strand, counting down.
AAGCAATTATAACATACCATGTAAAGGGTAAACGCAAAACCGATTGATCAAAACAACAAAGCGGAAGTAATTCAGGACCTTGAACGCAAGCATTCAAATATAAATTTAAAAAAAAAAGTGTTACGGAATTTAGAACTGGGTGTGGCAGTCACAAAAACTAAGTAAATGTCATTGTAAGATATTTACGTAAGTAATTATTCACTACAATAGGTAAGGCTGACTCAAAAGACCATTAGCCCGAGCGAAGAAAAAGTTAAACAAAACACAAAGGACCATAAAGAAAAAATAAAAAAAATAAGGTTCTAAATTTGAAATTACTACTTAATGCGCGAAGAACAAAGACCAAGGTTAGAATCAGAAGCCGTGGGAACTCGGTGTGTGCATGTTGCACAAGATTCCTCAAAGCCTCATGAGAAAAACCTTATTTTGTAATGGATATCATCTCTGACAATGATAACGGAAAACTCGATCTACTGATAGTTTGCTCAATGGGTTTCGGACCCAACGGTGCAGTTTTTTTAATGCCTAGTTAATTAGTGTAGTGTGTGAAGTGTGGGACCCACTATGTAATAAAAAAACCCATAAACATCCACTTCAGCGGTAGTTTCTGGGAGAGTGGTAGTTTCCACACCTTCGTTGCACCAATACATTTTCTGTTCATTAAATGTATCTGTGCAATGCCAGTGCTCTCAAACGGTGAAGGAAAATATCGTGATTAAACTAGATAGTATTCTAACATCAGCAAAGGGCGGGCTTGCACTTTGATACGTATTTCATACCAATTACTGAAATATATCGGTATGTGCCAAATGTGATATTTGGATATACCTATGACTACCCTCTTAGACATCTTCAAAGAACCTACCATGTATGAGGATCAAAGTCGAAAAGATTTTTTTTTTTAACCAACCAACCATTCTATAAAGTCTCCTATCCAGGTATTTTTTCAACCTAAATAATTGTTGCTCCGTTCCAATTTTGAAATTTTGTTTATTGCCGCGTTTAAAACACCTTTCGCCGGCAACAGGAAATGAACGACTATTATTCATTTTGTGATATTGCGTAGAATTTATAGAATTATCATCTTTACTTGGCCTAACCTAAAAATACTTCGATTTAAGTTTTTTTTTTAAATTCGGTAATTGAAAAGGAAACCCAAAGTTAATTGAAAGCGCTTCTGAGTTTTGACAACTTCTTTTTTCGAATTTTGAATTTCGTATTCTATAATTCAAGTTGTCAAAGTCAGAAAAGTCGTACTGTTTGACAGGCAGATATATTTAGACTCAGAAAACTTGTCCAGTTAGGTACCTATTATACCTCACAATTTGATGGAATGCAAGAGTCCTAGACCACAAATTACGGAAAATGCCTAAAATTGTACCTACGTATCAGCGTTGCCAGACGTCCCGATTTTTGCGGGACGTCCCGTTTATATATCGTCACGTAAACGTAATTTGAACTCAAATAAAAAGATAAATATTTAAAAACTTCTGATGGTATAAGTTTTTTACTATGTCCCGCTTACGACGAAAGAATCCCGCTTTTTTCACTCAAAAAGTTCAAAAATCTGTATACCCAACAATAACTTATTTAGGTATGTGCCATGTAATATTCGAACGTGTCTCTGACTTATCCCTTAGAACCTTGAGTTGGTTCTTGGTACTGAGAGATCCTTGGGAGGCCTGTCCAGCAGTGGACTTCTTCAGTCTGATGATGTTGATGAATAAGAGATCTGCGGGTATATCAAACTTGACTGAGGATCGAAATCGTGAAGCTGTTATTTTTGCCTATTATATATGCTCCTATATTTTATTAAAAGTTTCCGTGATGCGTACTATTGCAAAAGTTGTAGGCGCTTCATGGTAATATAATAAGCCGTAAAGTTATTTTCATAAGTGATAGATGGAGATGAACATTTCACAGCACCATCTAACACCAAACCAAGTACCTAAAGCTCGTACTAATAGGAACCAGATAACCAGTACCTCAAGTACCTCTCTAATAATCTTGTAACCATATTCCTATCGTTCGTAGCATTAGTTTTTTAGGTATCAATGTTAGTTAATTTTGTAAAAATAAATCTGCCGCCACGTAGCGTTGTCGTGTTTCAGTTTGAAGAGTGTGGTTGCCGGTGTAATTACAGGCACATGCGGTTTGACATCTGTATGCCTCATGTTGATGGACGCAGGGCAGTGCATCGTAGGGCAAGTTCATATCGAGCGTGAATTAGGATGCAATGCTTTGTTATTTATAGGTGATGGTTACCACTTAACATCAGGCTTGTTCCATCAGTAAGTAGTATTAGAGAAACCGGCCAAGTGCGAGTCGGACTCGCGCTCGAAGAGTTTTGTTACACTTGGGAAAGCCCCCTTTTAATATTTATTTTATTCTGTTTTTTAGTATTTGTTGTTATAACGACAACAGAAATACATCATCTGTGAAAATTTCAACTGTCTAACTATCGCGGTTCATGAGATACAGCCTGGTGATAGACGGACAGACTGACAGACAGACAGACAGACAGAGAGACAGACAGACGGACAGCGGAGTCTTAGTAATAGGGTCCCGTTTTACCCTTTGGGTACGGAACCCTAAAAAAGAACAGAAGAAAGCAAAGTATATAGGTACCTAGCACTTAGTTATGGTTATTTGATAGTTTCAATCAAAACTATGAACCAACCAAGCATTCGTGACATTTCGGGAAGCCTCAATATTCATCCTTTCAAAGTACAGTTACTTTCAAAAGAGCCCATATTTTGTTCCCACGTTTGCTACACACGCGCGCATCACGATTTGTATTTACAAATCGTGATGTGCGCGTGTGACACTGGTGATGTACACTTTTATATACAACTAGCGACCCGCCCCGGCTTCGCACGGTTATTGTGGGTTATCCCTAAGAGATAGACATATACCATCACGAATTTTTGTAGACGTTTTTAAGGTGTACAATACTGTAGTACATTATTTTGATATATCTCGTAGGGTTCAGCCAGCGTTTGCAATGTAAGCGCATAAAAATGTGTTTAATTACGACATCAAATTAGAAACCTCTAAAATTATCAGTGTTTCTCTACTATGCTTGTATTATGCATATAAACCTTCCTCTTGAATCACTCTTTCTATAAAAAAAAAGCGCATCAAAATCCGTTACGTAGTTTTAAAGATTTAAGCATACATAGGGATATAGGGACAGAGAAAGCGACTTTGTTTTATACTATGTAGTGATGATACCTGTGTTTGCTGTGATTGCCTTTTTTGGTGGATAAGCACAGGGCAGGATGTTGTTTTGTCTGAGTCTAGTGTTAACTTTTGTGTATATCTCCTGGCGATCCTAACAAGAGCGTCACCAGCCCATGGCCCAAGGGGGGGGCAAGTTAATATTTTGGAGAATGAGATAAATATGAATGAGATGAATTTGACAGCCTTCGCAGCTCAGTTGGTAGTAGCTCTGCCTTCTGCGCCGTAGGCCGTGGGTTAGATTCCCACCGAGAACAAACATTTGTGTGGTGAACATAGATGTTTGTTCTCTGTCTGGGTGATAAATAATATTATAAGTACTCTAACTGCTCTTGTTAAAATCACGGATGACATTCGTTTGGGAATGGAACATGGGCAGCTTACGGTGTTAACGTTGCTCGATTTTAGTAATGCCTTCAATACCGTCAACTTCGACATCCTCCTTGCACTTCTTCGCTCTCTTAATATTTCCCCAGCTGTGGTTGGCTGGTTTTCCAATTATTTACATGGGCGCCGTCAGCGAGTCCGCCTCGAAGAATCCTTTTCCTCTTGGTGTGACTTGCCTGCTGGTGTACCTCAAGGTGGCGTCCTATCTCCTCTTCTCTTTGCTATTTTCATTAACTCTATTTCTCAAAATCTTTGTTCGTCCTACCACCTCTATGCATCGTCAGATATATGCACAAGCTCCTCTCAGTAACATTGCCGAAGCTGTTCGGAAAACTAACTATGATTTATGCCTGATTAGTAAGTGGAGCCGGGTACATGGGTTGAAAATAAACCCTGCAAAAACTCAGACTATAATCATAGGCAGTTCTAGAACGCTTTGTAAGATGGATTGGTCTGCGACTCCACTGGTTGTTTTTGATGGTGTCACGATTCCTTACAGCGAGACTGTCAAAAGTCTGGGTATAACAGTGGATCGCAACCTTTCTTGGAGGGATCAGCTAAATGAAACTAGCCGTAAATTATTTGCTTCGGCTGGGTCTCTGAGGAGACTACGTAACTTTTTGCCAACTTCTACTAAGACTGCGCTTGCACAATCGCTTTTACTCCCTGTGTTGGATTACGCCGACGTTTGTTATCTGGATCTCACTGAGGAACAGCTTGACAAACTTGAACGGCTCCAAAATTTCTGCATAAGGTTCATTTTTGGCCTTCGCAAGTATGACCATGTGTCTCCTTTTCGTTCCCTACTTAAATGGCTTCCTATTCGTCTTCGCCGAAACATGCATATTCTTTCTCTTCTTTATTCTATTCTTTTCAATCCATTTTCACCTCGTTATCTTAAAGTTAGATTCGAGTACCTTCATTCCTGCAGTAATCGTTCGTTAAGGTCATCGGAAAATCTACTACTTAAAACTCCATGTCATAGCAGCTCCTTTTACAGTGACTCTTTTACTGTCCAAGCTGTTCGGCTGTGGAATGTTCTTCCTCTGGAGATTAAAATGGCGTCCTCGCACAACACATTTAAACTAAAGTTGAAGGAACACTACTTGTCGTCAATTACTACCTAGCTATTTGTATACATATATTGTTATTAAGCAGAAGCATATTATATTTATATATTATATGTATTAGTTTATTTATTATTTGTATAGTAAGTATTAGGATTGCTTAGATTGTTATGTTAGGCTAGTTAGGTTTAGGTGCCTTGAGTAGGTACTTAGGTACCTAGTTGGCTACATAATATGTATAGGTCCAATAAAATATCATATATTCCTTAAGTGACTACACCGCCGTCAATTCCGATTAGTTTTTATCCTTCCAAGGTTGCCTGGAAGAGATCGCTCTCAGCGATAAGGTCGCCCATTGTTTTTACCTTAATGTATGCTTTAACCCTATACTATGTTTCTGTGTGGTGAACAATAAAGAGTTATCTATCTATCTATCTATCTATCTATAAGTATGTATTTACAAAAAAAAAGTATCTATGTATTATATCAGCTATCTGGTTCCCATATTACAAGCTCTGGCTTAGTTTAGGTCTAGACAGTGCTGTGTGGAAAGTCCAGTAATATTTATTATTTATTTATTTATGAATTGTAGGTACAGTCAAGAGCATGAAGCTTATAAGCGAGTCTTTTGCCTCTATTACGATTGTAATAAGAATGGTTCCAACTTAGGCCTTAGTACTTTGGTTTCCTTGCATTTGGCTTCATTTTTTTAATCACTTGGAGGGGGGGGGGGCAGCTGCCCTTCCCTGCCCCCCCTTGGCGACGCTCTTGGATCCTAATAAATAAATAAACGATCTAGTGACGTGGCTCCACAAAGAAGTTTCCAACGCTCGGAAAATCTATTTTATTCGTTTGATACTTCGAATATTGACAGAGCCCTCACAGCTCAGTAGGTAGTAGCTCTGTCTTATGCGCTGTGCGCCGTGGGTTCGATCCCCATTTTGAACAAAGATTTGTGTGATGAATGTTTGAGGAAGTTTTCCAAGATATCGATGCGCTTGTTTTGTGTGAAACACAGCAACACTGTTTGGCACACACACAAACATACCTGGGTCATCTGCTTATTCTATTAGCTATAGTCGCGTTAAACTCTCGCTGCAGGCTCGGTCATAAGTTATCGGAAGGAGACAGCAATATTGCTCTCTCTCTCTCTCTCTCTCTCGCACTTAGGAGAACGGACGATCCTTTTGTTTAAGCATGTGGTAAGGTGATTTATGACCTAGTTTACAGCGGGAGTTTAACGCGACTATATAGGTTGAGCACTGACCGAGCCTGCAGCGAGAGTTTAACGCGACTATAGTTGTTAAAAAAAAAAAAGAGTATGTCAGCTTCGTTATTATTTGTAATTGTTTTGAATAAATAGACAAGTTTTCTTTCTTTCTTTATTACAGAACGCCATATTGAAAACTCACTTCAATTTCAAATACATTTCACTTTGGATTCCGCGGTCACTCGGGTGAATGTCGTTTACGGAATCGCACTACAGACACTACACTTGTTTTTTTTAACTAACTTTTGACGTTCTCTCAGTGAATCCCCTACAAAGTTAAGCATGCGCCCTACCACGTCACCGAACTGGTATCAGATTAAGTTCAAGACCACGAACGCGTTTTTTTGCACTCACGCATTTAAGGCGAAGACAAGAGCTAATGTACCTCTCGCTCGCACGTTTCGACATGTTGAAAGATATAATATCACTAAACCCATTTTCGAAAAATCGAAATCAACCATTTTGTGTGCAACATGGCACACAGTTTAGTGAAAAAAACATTTTAATCGATACAAGTTTTCCTACTCAAAAGTTTGCATATGTTCAAAAACTAGTAATGTGTGGTGTTATTACGGGCACATGAGGCTTAACATCTGGATGCCTCAATGGACGCAGGGCATTTCATCGTAGGGCACGTTCATAACGTGCGTGACTTGCGAGGTAATGCTTTGACAGCCATCACAGCTCAGTTGGTAGTAGCTCTGCCTTCTGCGCCGTAGGCCGTGACAAATATTTGTGTGATGAACATAGATGTTTGTTCTCTGTCTGGGTGTTATTAAATATTATAAGTACCTATGTATTTGCAAAAAAAAAAGGTCTAAATGTATTATATCAGTTATCTGGTTCCCATATTACAAGCTTTGGCTTAGTTTAGGGCTAGATAGTGCTGAGTGGAAAGTCCTTCAATATTTATTATTAAACTTGTGATGACTCGTGATCTACACGTCGAAACGTGCGAGCGAGAGGTAATTAGCTCTTGTCTTCGCCTTAAGTAGGCGCCATTTAAGACTCTTTCCTTAATGAAGGTCAGTGACATAAACAATATCACTTATCGTTACTTTTTTCTTCTTAATTTGACGATTTTTAAGTGTAATCTAAGAATCATCAACATCAGTTTAACCATCTCCTTGTTCAATATTCGTCTGTCCGTCTGTCACCAGGCTGTATCTCATGAACCGTGATAGTTAGAGAGTTAAAATTATCACAGACTAGCGGCCTGTCCCAGCTTCGCATGGGTGGTCATAAATTTTTTGAACATTTAAGGATAAACTTAGACCGTGGGTTTGAGCCTCGCGTCTACTTATTTCATACATTTGCACGTATTATACTTGAGTGAATGAAATCGCACCGACCCGTGGACCCGTTAACATTTTTAATTTCGCCATATCTTTTGAATGGAATGTCCGATTTGAAAAATTTAAGAAGTAATCTATAGGTATTAAAACCGTTTTAATTATGAAATGATTTATTTGGATAAGGATTAATACCAAAGTACAAATAAAGACCCTTTTCTAGCGGCGGCATTTCAATTATTTTTTTTATAATAAAAGAACACTTATTGTGACATAACTATAATAGTTAGACATATGCTGTCGCGAAATTTTTGTAGATGATGACGTGTTCTACAAAATCGTAGTACATTATTTTGTTCTATCATCAATAGTTTTCGCAGCGCACGCGATGTAAGGATTATTTTTTCCACCTTGGGTTACATTAGTGAAGTTTTAGAAGGGATCTCTAATTTTTTACAATAATAAATATAGCCTATGTTACTCAGGGATAACGTAGCATTCTAAAGGTGAAAGAATTTTTGAAATCGGACCAGTAGTTTTTGAGCCTATTCGTTACATACAAAAATACAAACATACAAAAATACAAATCTTACCTCTTTATAATATTAGTGTATATAATATTGCCGCTATAACAACAAATACTAAAAAACAGAATAAAATAAATATTTAAGGGGCAAACGTTTTTTTGCCGTTTTTATAGATAATGGTACGAGACCCTTCGTGCGCGAGTCCGACTCGCACTTGGCCGGTTTTTAATCAATATAATATTTTGTCTTTGACTAGCACAGTCTGGTCGTAGAAACAATTTGCACCTACAACGACTCATGTACTTTATATGTGTAATAAATAAATAGTATGTAAAAACAGCTTATCTAAATGCGTTTCTTACTAACCCAGACCAGAGTCTACGATATTCAAAATCAAATCTTATTACAAACGCATTACGGTCGAATAACGAACAGAAATTACTTTTTGTAGGTGAACAAGTACCTCCTTGTCAGGAATCCGTAATAATTTAATTTCCATGTAGCCCAAGAGCTGTTGGTGATTTTCTTACTTCATACTGTTAGACTGCTCCAAGTAAATAGTGTCCACTTCAGCATCCCGTAAAAAGCTGCATGGGTTGAAAAGTTTCCCCTGACGATGTATAAATCAATTTGTAAAGAAAATGCTAAAGGTTGCTAACTGATGTATTATCAAAAATGCTATATTACAACTAAGCGCTATAAAACAGGCAAACAAACTTTTCTATTTTACCTACTCTGAAAGCCCGTTTTTCAGCTTATAAATTCAATTAACCTTGTCAAAGTCAAAAGGTATAAAATCAAAATCAAAACGGTCATTATTCAGTACAATCACAAGGATAACTTTGAAACGTCATAAAGCTAGGTGAATCGAGGTGCCAGTTCTACGTGATCAAGCCTAGAAGAACAGGCAACAAACTTACGGCTTGGTTCCTAGCGTTCTTTTGTATGATCCTATGAATTTATATCTCAGTAGGAAATCGGATAGACTAAGAAGAATAAGGTTATTTCCCTTCTTTCTTCTCTCAATTTATGGCTCCTGTCCGTCATTCGACAGACAATCTTGCCAGTGTCAAATGATTTGTATTGAATACTTTTTAGTCAAGTCAGTCCATAGTCGAGTCGGCCGTCATTTTGTTTTAAAGAAAATGGTGGCGGTTTTCTTCAAAACATTGGAAACATTTTCGGTCAAATCAGGATATCACATATTACACTTTCATTTCAAATGTTTACACTTTGTGCTAAGACCTCAAGTAATGTTGGTTAAAATACCACCAAAATTACACAACACAACTCGAAATAACACTAGAAAAACAAATAAAATGAAAAAGCTATGTTGCTTCCAAAAATGTCAGAAAATTAATCGTTATTTCCCTTCTTTTTCGTGGCGCCGGAGATGACATGACGTGGACTCCGACAATCAGCTCTCTGACTTTTATTGACATTTCGTAAATCTATAACAATTGCGTTTAAAAAACGTCACCACTTGACATTTACCGATTTATTCGCAAGGATAGTATACATACCTGTACTTGGTTTTAATGTTCGATATAAAAACTGGCAGTCAACCTGTCTGTTGTGGATCAATAAATAAATTAATAAATAAATTAATTAATAAATAAATATATCAATAAAAAAAAAGTTCACAGCAGCACACAGTTTTGGCAGCCGGTGAAATTACAGGCACATGAGGCTTAACATCTGTATGCCTCAAGCTGATGGTCGCAGGGCAGTGCATCGTAGGGCACGTTCCTATCGTGCGTGACTTACGAAGCAATGTTTTGTTATAGGTGATGGCTTGTCCCATTAAAATTGTATTTATCAAAAACATATCCTTAGACTGCATTTTAGTTTCTATCTGACTATCTCTCTCTCTTGTCGTGTCACTAGTTTCTTTCGAAACAGTGTGGTGAAAGGATTTTAAGTGCACCTCAAGAGGCTCCTTTCGAGCACTTGACACATGTTATAGAACTTTTGAGGTTCTACGACATGCCGGTTTCCTCAAGATGTTTTCCTTCACCGTTTGAGAGTACTGGCACTGTGCATATACATTTTTAAATAGAAAAACTAATTACACGACCGGTTTCGAACCCACGACCTTAGGATCGGAAGGCAGGGCCGCCACCACTAGACCACCAGTGCTCTCATCATCATCTCATCTGTCTATAAAAATGCAGAAAACAAAACATGTTTTCTTGGTTTACCTATTCCTTGTTTCTTCTAGGCTTTGGTCGCGTGGAACTGGCACCTAGAGTCACCTTAAAGACGTTTCAAAGTGATCCTTGTGATTTTATTGAATAAATACCTTTTGACTTTGACTTTGTCTATTTGGAATATAAAGTTTTAAAATACCAATATAACAGTCATTATGAAAGTGACAGATGATAATGGCAGATCCTACTAATTCAGTACATAATTAAAAAGTGCTCGAAAGTGCTCTTTGGGGATTAATTTTCTGTCATTTTTGGAAGCAACACGGCTTTTTCATTTTAATTGTTTTTCTAGTGTTATTTTGTGTAATTTCGGTGGTATTTTAACCAACATTACTTGAGGTCTTAGCACAATGTGTAAACATTTGCATTGAAAGCGTAGTGATATCCTGATTTGACCGAAAATGTTACGAATAAAACCGCCACCATTTTCATCAAAACAAATGACAAAATTGTCTATCGAATGACGGAGGTGCCATAAACAAAGAAAAGAAGTAAGAAGCCACTTTGAGGCGCACTTCAAACCTTTCACCACACTGTCTCGAAAGAACCTTATGACAGAAGAACAAGAAGAAGAGAAGTTCATAATTCACCATAAGCAAAACAAAGTGTCCGAGCATGTATTCCAAGAGAAATGATGCAACATACACGCCCAGAACGAAAATGACCATCTTGCAATCAAAAATGGCGTCGCTGTCAAAAACGCGCGCACTTCCTGCATTCTTCCCGCCTTTTTACTTTTTTTTTTTAATGGCAACGACCATCTCTGGCATCCAGTTTTTTATTCTGATCTATATGCCAAAGTGGGTGGGTATAAAAACGGATTGTAAGGAGATGCAAGTAATCAGTAGCCATCGGGACCTAAGTGGTAGCAAGATGAGAGTGTTGGTTAGTTTTTCTTTTGTTTTTAATATTTTTCTGTGAATTTTGCGTTTTGTGTTTTCTTGTTTTTGTAAAAATGTATGTTTTAAAGCTCTGCTATGCTAAACATGAACATATTTATGAAAAGATCATAAGGGTATTTCTGCGAATTTTGTGTAATGTGTTTTCTTGTTGTAAAAAATATATTTTTAAAAGCTCTTCTATGCTAATCATGGAAGACTCATTGGGCCATTTTTCCATTGAAGATATTAGATAAATACTTTTGCATTGATTTGTGTGAAACTAGGCATGGACTTGAGTGTCTTAGTACAAACGGCCATTTTAACTGAAGCTTTTTTGGCTTAAAAGTGAAGTGTTTCCATGATTGTCATTGCGCCGGTTTCAATACACTTCTAAACCAATCATGCAAATATTCGGGTACATGATTAACTTACTGATTATTTAAAAACTATTATACTTAATAACAATAACTAAAAAAACTTTTTCTAAAAAAAGATAAACCGTCTTCAAATCAACTGAAAAACATAATACAAAACTTTTGAACGACAAATCAAAACGTAATTTGTGTATATTGTTATTACTCATCGGGTCGTCCATCAATCAGGTGATGTTTTTTGGCAACTTTTTAACCCCCTTCCCTCGCTGGTGATATTTGGTGAGGTTTAAGACTACCCCTACCCAAAAAACACGTGTATTTTTTTGTACAAAGTTTGTTGAAATTTTCAGTATATTATCTTTAAAAACAGGTATAATCTGATTAAATGGACAATTCGTGATATTTCGTGATTATATTCCGAACCCCTCCCCCCCTTTCGAGCCTCACCTAATTAATAGACGATCCCCTACCTAACAGAAAATATATCATCAAATCCATTCATAATTAGCGTAGTAATCACGTAACAAACTTACAAAAAAATACATACAATCGAATTGAAAACCTCCTCCTTTTTAGGGTTCCGTACCCAGTAAAACGCTATTACTAAGACTCCACTGTCCGTCTGTCTGTCTGTCTATCTCGTGATGGTTAGACAGTTGAAATTTTCACAGATGATGTATTTCTGTTGCCGCTATAACAACAAATAACTAAAAAACAGATTAAAATAAATTTAAGGGGCATACCATACAACAAACGTGTTTTTTTTGCCGTTTTTGTAGATAATAGTACGGAACCCTTTTAGGGCCGGTTTTTTGAAGTCGTTTCAGTATAGCATTATTGTATCATTTAGACATGCGTCATTCCAAATCACAGACAACAGCCCCCCACCAACATAACCCAACGTCAAATGTAGAGTACCGAGCAAACTTGATCTATTTATCCAGTTTCCTATAAATTATGCAACATTGTAACAAGTAATTTATAGCTTTTATACCAGTTGTTGATAATATATGCCGAACCTTGTGTTTCAGTATTGGCAAGTGAAGACTAAAGGTCGAAGCAGCCAACTTTAATTATTAGCTTTAATTATATGTTTGTTATAAGAATAAATAAATAACTTTATTACAAAATAAAACTACTTTAAATACAAAGAAAAACATAAAACAAGACTTTTGGGAAACAAAAAGTCATCTGTGTTTTTTTTGTTTATGTTTATTTTTCAAAAAGCGCTCAATCGATTTCGATAAAATTTATATGGGACTACTGAAGTAAGATCTACCAAACAAAATAGGAACCATCTAAATCAATTCATTAATGACGTACAAACATACATATAAACATACAAAAAAAAACTCAAAATCAAAATCAAAACGGTCTTTATTCAGTACAATCACAAGGATCACTTTGAAACGTCTTATATACTATGTGAATCTATCGCCAGTTCCTCGCGTCCAAAGCCTAGAAGAACTCCTCAAGCACACTCAACGATATCCAAAGAGAGACAATACTTTTCAAGGTGATAGCAATGACAAAACGAATCCCAACTCTGTTTCTCTTCCAGATCCTTTCTGCATTGGTAGCGTGCGTGGCGGCGGCTCCATCAGGGTTCCTAGCCCCGGTGGTGGTCCCTGCCGTGGCCTACTCCGCCGTACCCACCATCTCACCCGGAGACATCCAAGCCGCTGCGATAGACGCCCAAGTTAAGGCCCAGGACCAAGCCATCGCTGCTGTGGACAAAGCTAGGGAACTAACAGAGCTTTCCGTGGAAAACGCCAACGAAGGAGTGGTCTCCTCAAACGATCAGGTTAAGGAAAAGGCTGCGGAGGAGTTCTGGTCGATTGAAGACAAGAAATGGCAAGCGTTGGATGCTCTGAAGACGGCTGAGGCCCAGATTGATGGGTCTTTAGCGAGCAACGCTAATACATTAGCGAAAAGTGCTCTTACTCCATACAGTTTCAACCCCGTGGTCGCTTCTAATGTTGCTGTAGCCCCAGTAGCCATCTCTCCCATCGCCTTCGCTCCTGGTATCATCGCGCCGGTTCTCAAAACAGCTGATGGTGTGGAAGTCAAGGAAGAGAAGACGGAGGCTCAGGTCAAATCTGCAGAAGCTCCTGAGGAGAAGGATTCCGTTGCTGTAGAAGCTACGAAAGCTGACGAAAAGAGTGCTGATGTCAAAAGCCTTGACGCTAAGCCCTTGGCAGCGGTCATCGCATCACCGTTGGTTGCAGAACCGTACAGATACCCGATCGTCGCTCCTATTGTACCCCCTGTACTGAAATTCGGCGCGGCACTGCCATACGGTATCCAGACCATTGGCTTGACCCCTCAGACTATCGGCCTGGCCCCTCAGACTATTGGCCTGGCCCCAACCGTTTACAACACCGTCTGGTAAACTAACCTAAGTCATTGGAGAGAGAAAGAAAGAAGATAGTGAAATAAAGCTTTTTGAGATCTAAAGTTGTGTTTTTTTTTTTTTTTATTTAACTAACTGATGGAACAAGCAGATGGCCCACCCAAACCATCTCCACCTGTAACCATCACCTATAACAAAGCATTGCCTGGTAAGTCACGCACGATATGAACGTGCCCTACGATGCACCGACCTGCGTCCATCAACTTGAGGCATACAGATGTTAAGCCTCATGTGCCTGTAATTACACCGGCAACCACACACTTCAAACCGAAACACAACAACGATGCTTGGCAGCAGAAAAAGGCGTGGTGGTAGTACTTCTCCGGACGAGCCCTTCACAAAGAGCTCTACTACTCTTTTTCTTTGCAAATAGAAATTTCATGAAGCATTTTTATTATTTGAGATAACAAGCGATTGTTTGGCTGAGAGGTGCATCAATAAACTATAAAAAATACATATAAATATAAATACATTATCAGTAAAAGTTAACTCACGCTAAAGCTGCGTTTCCACCAGAGATGTTTGTAAAGAACCAATAGAATCGCTTCATTTACCTCGCCTCGGTCAGCACAGCTCTGGTGGAAACGGCTCAGCGGAGCTAGATTTTTGCGCATACAAAACAAGCGAATGATGTGTGCGAGGCTTGTGTTGCGAGGGATGTGTACGAGGGATGTGTTGCGAGGAATGTGTGTTGAGAAGGATGTGTTGCGTAGTTTGCGCATACTGTACCAGCCAGTCCACAGACGTCCAGCTTCGCAACGCATCCTCTCACCACACATTAATGCGCATTTTCACAGCTCCACTACACATCCCCGTAGGCACATTTTCATCGCACAGCTTTGGTGGAAACCCTCACACGTTTTCACAGCACAGCAAGACATCCTCGCACGACACATTTCCATCGCACATCTCTGGTGGAAACGCAGTCTAAACGGCTAGAATGATTAAAATGAATACTTAAAAAAAAAATAGTTTTTGAATTGGAAAATATTACTTGAAACAAGTTATGCGAACTTTTTGAGTTCAACGACATGCCGGTTTGCTCACGATGTTTTCCTTCACCGTTTGAGAGTACTGGCACTGTGCACATACATTTTTGAACAGGAAAACGATGGTTCTGAACTCACGACCTAAGGATTGGAAGGCGAGGCCGCTACCACTAGACCACCAGTGCTCGTCAATAATTCAATTATTGCTCATATTCTAGCCTAGTAGTAGGTAAATTACACTGGAATGTAGCAAGGTCACATATAATTGAAAATTAAGCTCCAATTTGAATAGCAAGTTACAAAAACCAATTTAAATACCAGTATCCGAAGTCTGAGTTTAGTTTATAGTTTTACTAGCGACCCGCCCCAACTTCGCACGGTTATTGTGTGTTTCTCTACTATATTATGCTTGTATTATGCATATAAACCTTCCTCTTGAATGACTCTTTCTATAAAAAAAAACCGCATCAAAATCCGTTGCATAGTTTTAAAGATTGAAGCTGATTGAAGCTGTCTGGATGTTATATCATATTATAAATATGTATTTACAAAAAAAAAAAGTATTTATGTATTATATCAGCTATCTGGTTTCCATATTACAAGCTCTGGCTTAGTTTGGGGCTAGACAGTGCTGTGTGGAAAGTCCAGTAATATTTATTTATTTATTTTAAGCATACATAGGGATATAGGGACAGAGAAAGCGACTTTGTTTTATACTATAAATAAATAAATAATAAATAAATAAAATTTGGTGGACTTTTCACACAGCACTATCTAGCCCCAAACTAAGCCAAAGCTTGTAATATGGGAACCAGATAGCTGATATATTACACAAATACTTATTTTTGTAATATATAATAACACCCAGACAGAGAACAAACATCAATGTTCATCACACAAATGTTTGTTCTCGGTGGGGATCGAACCCACGGCCTACGGCGTAGAAGGCAGAGCTACTACCAACTGAGCTGCGGAGGCTGTCGACTATGTTGATGTAGCGTCAGGCCTTTTTTGAATGGAGACTCTCTAGTTCCCAGCATACCGATAGAGGCGTTTATCGAATCTACATATAAAACTGCCTGACGATACAGGAAACGATAAACGAAGAGTAGTAGAGCTCTTTGTGTGCGGCTCGTCCGGGGAAGTGGTAGTACTTCCCCGGACGAGCCGCACAGCTCGCCTTTTTCTGCCGCCAAGCAGCAACGCTGTGTTTTGGTTTGAAGAGTGTGGTTGCCGGTGTAATTACAGGCACATGAGGCTTAACATCTGTATGATTCAAGTTGATGGACGCAGGGCAGCGCATCGTTGGGCACGTTCCTATCGTGCGTGACTTGCGAGGCAATGCTTTGTTATAGGTGATGGTTACCACTTAACATGAGGTGGGCCATCTGCTTATTCCATAAGTTGTACAAAAAAAAACAACTTAGACTTCGGGTACAGTAAGATAAAAATATAAACAAAAAATAATAAGAGTGACAACGATCCTTTGGCATTTCCAGTCGCAACAGAAAAGTAATTACTCGGGATTCGAACTCACGACCTTCGGATCGGAATCCGGACTTTGGCGCCTGGGAATAACTGTTTCTTTGGAACAATGAATAAGTAATTATTGGAGGATATTTTACACAGCGCCATACAGCCCCAAACTAAGCTAAGCTTGTCCTAGGAAGCAGATTCCGGCTTGCAACCTGTCATTATAGAATACCAACTACTTCAAAACGTGGGTATGCAACAAATGTATTATTTGGACGTACCTCTGACCACCTTTTAAGCCACCCTCCAAGATTATTTAGTTGGTACTTAGACTAAGAGATCTGCCGGGATACCCACCGTGCCTGAGACTCAGTCGCGTCAAAGTCAAAAGGTATTTATTCAATAAAATCACAAGGATCACTTTGAATTTGAAAGAGGCTTGTGAATATCTTTTTAAACCATCCTGTACCTACCTAAGTCATTACAGATTGGAATGTGCATTGCTTTGCGCCAATGGTTGACCACTCCTGTCCTGAGAAATAACTATATAAAAGACAAACGAAAAAGTTCCGACTGACTGACTGATAAATATTTTTCGAATAGTTAGAGATCCCTGCTGAGATTTTCCCTGAAGAACCTATGGGGTTCTTCAGAAAAGGAGTTTCAAAAATGCCCACCTTAAATAAAGTGGTAACGATCACCTTTCACAAAGCATTTAGATAATTTATTTAATTTTATGAAAACATACAGCTAGAAACAGATTATTGCTTGGTAATAATTAACAAAATCTATTTATAAAAAAAGAAAAAAAAAATGAAAATTCTTGTAGTATTTGTAAATACTAGAGAGTATAGCTCTTTATGAAGGGCTCGTCCGGGGAAGTACTACCACCACGCCATTTTCTGCCGCCAAGCAGCAACGCTGTGTTTCGGTTTGAAGAGTGTGGTTGCCGGTGTAATAACAATAATAAAATTAGTAAAAATTTCATTTTGATCGATACATGTTTTCCTACTCCAAAGTTTACTTTACTAGTTTTCGTACATAAGCAAACTTTTAAGTAGGAAAACTTTGCTTCAAAGAAAAAGTTTGCTTCAAACTTTTGAATAGGAACACTTGTATCGATCAAAATGAAATTTTTACTAAACTGTGTGCAATTTGATTCCACACAAAATGGTTGATTGCGATTTTTCGAAAATGAGTTCAGTGATTTTATATCTTTCAACATGTCGAAACGTGCGAGCGAGAAGACGTTTGATAGTTGTCAGCAATCTGCAGACCGTGCAAACGATCTAGTGATAGCTAGGTCTCTTGTGTAGCTACTAGCTACGTACCTATTACCTAAGCATGCGTACGTTCTTGCGTGAGAGAAACCGCGTGGATTCAGCTTGTTAAAATAATAACAGGCCTATTTAAATTACGTAGAACTAAGTATTATACTCGTAGTTTACAATAAACCGTGGTAATTGTTGCGATGTACTTAAGGTGTGATTGGGTCTAACACGCCTATACAAGGGGTTCCAATAATTGGGTTTAAAACTTCCGTCGGCTAAAGTACCCAATGAAAAAACAGCTGTTTCATACATTTTAGCCAAGTAGGTACCTAGGTATTGAACTTTTGTATGAAACAGCTGTTTTTTTTCCCGTTTAAATTGTAGGTTCTTTAGAAAAAGTTATTCATATTGATGGGTACTTTAGCCCCCTGAAGTTTTAAACCCAATTATTGGAAACAAGGTGTTCCAATGATTGGGTTTAAAACTTCATATAGTGTGCTCTTTTTAACCGACTACAAAAAAGGTTCACAATTCACTATGTTTTTGTATGTTTGTAAAAACAAAATAGTAGATTCTTTATCTAGGAAGCAAGCAACTATTATAAAATCGAGAGTGTTTCTTTGAATCCAGAGCGGAGCGAAAGATTCTAAAGTCGAATCCTAAGCGTAGTAATCTATATGTATTGAAACAGTCTTGAATACGAAATGATTTATTTGGATAAGGATTAATATAAAGGTACGGATAACATGGTCTGATTTTGGTCGGCATTTCTATCAACTTGTTAAATGTAAAAAAGAAGTTATAGTTACATAACTACGATAGTTAGACATATGGTATCGCTGAGTTTTTTGTAGATATTGACGTGTTCTTTAATATTGTAGAACATTTTTGTGTTCTATCGTCAATAGTTTTCGCAGCGCATGCGATGAAAGACATTTTATGGCCAATTTTTTTTACACCTTGGGTTACATTATTGAAGTTTTAGAAGGTATCCCTATTTTTTTCTTGTAATAAATATAGCCTATGTTACTCAGGGATAATGTAGCATTCTAATGGTGAAATAATTTTTGAAACCAGTAGTTTTAGAGCCTATTTGTTTCATACAAAAATACAAATCTTTCCTCTTTATAATATTAGTGTAAATGAAAAATATCCCGTCATATGACACCTCCTTGATATATTTGTATAACTTTTATGTCATATACATTGTATGACAGTTAGCAAGGTTATTTTTAAACACCCTGTAGGTATACCTGTATTTATTAGTGTTACAAAGAAATCTAGCCGTATTAATTAATATAAACTTGAAACTATCAAATTAATTCACACTTCCTTTACCTAGGTCGTGTGGTGAATGTAGCTATTACTAGAAGGAACTAGGTATGCGCTTGCGCATATTTTAACGCTAGACGTAATTTCACACGTTCCTATCGTGCGTGACATACGAAGGAATGCTTTGTTATAGGTGATGGTTACCATTTGACATCAGTGGGGCCATCTGCTTGTTCCATCAGCTAGATGTATTAAAATAAAATAAAGTTTTCATTTCTACAACATCGAGAAACCTAGTAAGTGTATGTGAAGGACTCAGGGTTTTATATTTAGTTATTTATTCGGTTATGCATCGTACGGCACGTGTTTAACGTGGTTCACCTTTCAAACGTCTTAAAGCTAGGTGACTCTAGGTGCCAGTTCCACGCGACCAAGCCTAGAAGAACAGGCAACAAACTTACGGCTTGGTTCCTACCGTTCTTTAGTATGATCCTTTTTGTAAAATAATATACGAAGAATATACGAAGCACTGCCCTGCGTCCATCAACTTGAGGCATACAGATGTTAAGCCTCATGTACCTGTAATTACACCGGCAACCACACTCTTCAAACAGAAACACAGCAACGCTGCTTGGCCGCAGAAAATGGCGGAGCTCTTTGTGAAGGGCTCGTCCGGAGAAGTACTACCACCAGTAGGTACTTCCCCGGACGAGCCCTTCACACTCTTAAACTGAGCTTAAGCCGAAAATACACGGATCACTTTTGCCTTTCAATTTTCAATTTGGATGCAGCAACCACATTGATCCATGTAAACATAAAAATGAATCATTCAATGTTTGGCATTCCTTTCATTTCTGCTCCATTCAACCAAAGTGATTCAATTTGGTTGAACCGTGTATTATCGGCTTTACAACTGAACCGACCTTCCTAAAGAAAGTACACATAGTTCGTTGAATATCATCATCTATTTGTTATTCTGGGCTCATAATGAGGTGACCAGGACATAGATGACGTAATTGCCTTCTTGGTACTTGCATAGAAAGCAGTTGACCTTCGTTAAGACGCAGACTACCGCTAATGTACTTCTCGCTTTTTTTATGCAAAGTAGAGAGCACTGGAGGTCTCGTGGTAGCGGCTCCGCCTTCCGGTCCTACAGTCGTGGGTTCGAAACCGGTCCACCACAGTTATTCTGGTCAAAAATTTATGTGCACAATGCCAGTACTCTCGAACGGTGAAGGAAAACATCGTGAGGAAACCGGCATGTCGTAGAACCTAAAAAGTTCTATAACATGTGTCAAGTGCTCGAAAGGAGCCTCTTAAGGCGCACTTAAAATCCTTTCTCCACACTGTTTCGAAAGAAACTAGTGACGCGACAAAAGAGATATGTAAGGTAGAAACACACGGGCTTACGGCCCACCTGATGGTAAGTGGTCACCGTCGCCATAGACATGCGTTGCCTGCCCTGAAGGACTATGTATACTTTTTTCTTGAGGCCCTTCATGTTGAGCGGGAAAACTTTTTTTATACTACCTATTAGCCAATAGCCAAGCTTATGGCCCACCTGATTGTAAATTAAATGGTAACTATCAACTATAACAAAGCATTGCCTTGCAAGTCACGCACGATAGGAACACGCCTTACGATGCCCTGCGTCCACCAACTTGAGGCATACAGATGTTAGCCTCATAATTCATACATTCACATGCATACTCAATACACACTTTATATACATGTTATTAGTATATGTCATCAAATTCATACTCAATACACACTTTATATACATGTTATTAGTATATGTCATCAATTAGTTTAGTGATAGTCGTTTATATTATAGTTTTTTGTTAAAAAATGTAAATCCGTTATTGGCTTTTAGCTATACTCATATGTTACATACTATTTAAATGAAGAGCTGTGGATTTTGTTAAATAAATCAAATAAAATATGCCTGTAATTACACCGTCAACCACACTCTTCAAACCGAAACACAGCGAAGCTGCTTGGCGGCAGAAAAAGGCGTGGTGGTAGTACTTCCCCGGACGAGCCACACACACAAAGAGCTCAGAGACAGCGTTAAAAAGTTTCAGCAAAAATTTCATTATGATCCAAATAAGTTTTCGAAAAACTTTACTCTATCTTCTTTTAATACTACTTGCTGATAGAACGAGCAGATGTTCCACTTCCACCTGATGATAAGTGGAACGATAGCAACGTGCTCTACAATGCACTACCCTGCGTCCATCAACTATTTTTATCTTAGCTCGGCAAAGGAATGCCATTTCATTCAGCCACAACCGGGTATTGTCGAAAACGGGGCGAGGTTTGACTGTGGTTCCTGAGATCCGTCGACCGTCATATTGCCATTCTTCTACTTCTTGTCGTGTCATTTCTCACAGTGTGGTGAAAGGATTTTAAGTGTGCTTTAAAGAGGCTCCTTTCGAGCACCGTTGTTATTTTTATTGCCATTGTGATATAATAAAAGATACAATATATTTGTTCGCATAAATAAGTGTAACATAAGTTCTTACCATAGAAGGCACTGCGCATAGCAAAATATATTTATATTTCGGGCACCTAAAGTTAGTTAAGTACAATTTAAACTTATGTAAGGTAACAAATTTTGCTATAATCATGGTATTTATTTTTTACTCAATATCACTATCTAGCCCCAAACTAAGCCATAGCTTGTAATATGGGAACCAGATAGCTGATATAATACATATATGTATACTTTTTTTTTGTAAATACATACTTATCTACACTAATATTATAAAGAGGTAATCTTTGTATTTTTGTATGTAACGAATAGGCTCAAAAACTACTGGTCCGATTTCAAAAATTCTTTCACCATTAGAATGCTACATTATCCCTGAGTAACATAGGCTATATTATATTTTCAAAATAATCAGGGATCCTTACTAAAACTTCAATAATGTAACCCAAGGTGGAAAACAAAAAACCTTACATCGCGTGCGCTGCGAAAACTATTGAAGATAGAACAAAATAATGTACTACGATTTTGTAGAACACGTTATCATCTACAAAAAATGTCGCGACAGCATATGTCTAACTATTATAGTTATGTCACAATAAGTGTTCTTTTATTATAAAAAATTAATTGAAATGCCTCCGCTAGAAAAGGGTCTTTATTTGTACCTTGGTATTAATCATTATCCAAATAAATCATTTCATAATTAAGACGGTTTCAATACCTATAGATTACTTCTTAAATTTTTCAAATCGGACATTCCATTCAAAAGATATGACGAAATTAAAAATGTTAACGGGTCCACGGGTCTCGCGCGGGGTGCGATTTCACTCACTCAAGGAGAAGCGCGTGCAAATGTATGAAATAAGTAGACGCGAGGCTCGAACCCACGGTTTAAGTTTATCCTAAAATGTTCAAAAAATTTATGACCACCCATGCGAAGCTGGGACAGGCCGCTAGTAATATTATATAACACCCAGACAGAGAACAAACATCTATGTTCATCACACAAATGTTTTTTCTCGGTGGGAATCGAACCCACGGCCTACGGCGCAGAAGGCAGAGCTACTACCAACTGAGCTGTGAAGGCTGTCAAAAGAAGAATTTTGATCAAACGAAGGCAGCGCCGGCATTTCAGAAACCCAAAACGTAAGGTCGACGAGGTTCTGATGAAATAGTTACAAGAATTGCTGGAGTGGCGTGGGCGAATGTCGTAGCCCTAAATCGCAACGCTAGATTAGGACTGTCAACTGTGACAGATTATAGTACCTACAGCCTTTCTTCGCCTTTTTATGGCTTCTGTCAGTCATTTTGACAGGCAATCCTGTCAATGTCAAGATGATTTTTTTTTATCAAGTTTCTACTACATGTCAAGTAATTTCTTTTAATGAAAATTGTGGTGGTATTCAAAATCTACGAAAAACATTTTCTTTGAAATCAGGATATCATATAATACAATTTCATTCCAACTGCTCACACTAAGTTCGGAGAACAAAATTAAATGTTAACGAGTAATCATGTTAAAAATACCTACTAGAAGAGCATGCAATGCAACAAACTTACGGCTTGGTTCCTACCGTTCTTTTGTATGATGCTTGTGTTTGATAGTCATACAACTAGCATATTGATTAAGCAGATGGGCCATCTGATGTTAAGTGATAACGATCACCTATAACAAAGCATTGCCTCGCAAGTCATGCACGATATAAACCATGCAATGCCCTGCGTCCATCAACTCGAGCCACACAGATGTCACCCATACCCGGCCGTCAAAGTTCGACAGCCTTCACAGCTCTGTTGGTAGTAGCCCTGCCTTCTGCGCCGTAGGCCGTGGGTTCGATCCCCCCCGAGAACAAGCATTTGTATGATGGACATAGATGTTTGTTCTCTGTCTGGGTGTTATATATAATACTAGCGGCCTGTCCCAGCTTCGCATGGGTGGTCATAAAGTTTTTGAACATTTTAGGATAAACTTAGACCGTGGGTTCGAGCCTCGCGTCTACTTATTTCATACATTTGCACGCGCTTCTCCTTGAGTGAGTGAAATCGCACCCCGCGCGTGACCGGTGGACCCGTAAACATTTTTAATTTCGTCATATCTTTTGAATGGAATGTCCGATTTGAAAAATTTAAGAAGTAATCTATAGGTATTGAAACCGTCTTAATTATGAAATGATTTATTTGGATAAGGATTAATACCAAGGTACAAATAAAGACCCTTTTCTAGCGGAGGCATTTCAATTAATTTTTTATAATAAAAGAACACTTATTGTGACATAACTATAATAGTTAGACATATGCTGTCGCGACATTTTTTGTAGATGATAACGTGTTCTACAAAATCGTAGTACATTATTTTGTTCTATCTTCAATAGTTTTCGCAGCGCACGCGATGTAAGGTTTTTTGTTTTCCACCTTGGGTTACATTATTGAAGTTTTAGTAAGGATCCCTGATTTTTTTGAAAATATAATATAGCCTATGTTACTCAGGGATAATGTAGCATTCTAATGGTGAAAGATTTTTTGAAATCGGACCAGTAGTTTTTGAGCCTATTCGTTACATACAAAAATACAAAAATACAAAGTTTACCTCTTTATAATATTAGTGTAGATTATAAGTATGTATTTAACAAAAAAAAATATATAAGTAGTATATCAGCTATCTGGTTCCCATATCACAAGCTTTGGCTTAGTTTGGGGCGAGATAGTGCTGTATGGAATGTCCAATATTTATATTTATATTATATTTATATTTATACCCTTTAAACTGAAACACAATATCGCTGCTTGACAGCAGTTATAGGCATGGTGGTATACTGTCCCGGACGAGACCTTTACGAAGGGCTCTTCTGCTCTCAAACTCAACAACTTTTGCTATACATAACTTGTTTGGATTTGAATAAAATTATTCCTGAACCTAATACAAATGTATTCCGAAACTTAGTTGTTTGCGGTTTTTCATAACTAAAATATAATATAAATATAATATAGCGAGAAGCGAGCGAGAAGTGTTTGACGGCCCTCTTAATAAATCCATCCTTTATCATTTCTTCTTTAAATATCTCCATAACACTACATGGTATAAAACAAAGTCGCTTCCTGCTGTCTGTCCGTCCCTATGTATGCTTAGATCTTTAAAACTACGCAACGGATATTGATGCGTTTTTTTTTAATAGATAGAGTGATTCAAGAGGAAGGTTTATATGTATAATACATGCATAATATAGTAGAGAAACACTGATAATATCAGAGGTTTCTAATGTGATGTCGTAAATAAACACATTTTTGCGCTTACATTGCAAACGCTGGCTGAACCCTACGAGATAGATCAAAATAATGTACTACAGTATTGTACACTATAAAAAAATCTACAAAAAAGTCCATAATTGTATATGTCTATCTCTTAGGGATAACCCACAATAACCGTGCGAAGCCGGGGCGGGTCGCTGGTTTTATAATAATCAAAGGTCATCTTGTCTCAAGAAAGAACTAATTGGATATACAACAATTAAAGCATTTTATATGGCATAAGACAAATAAAGAAGTAATAATATAAATAATACATTTATTTGTACCATAAAAGCGCTATAAATAGAGCAAAATGATAAAAGACGGCTTTAACTAAATAATTGTGATTTTATACTCTTAAAGTGCTGGCTGACACTTACACCAGTAAGTAACGCTAGATAAAAAAGAGCGCTTCATTACTTTAATCCCCAGGCATGGTAGATATTAGATCTCTCAGAACAAAGTGCTCAAAAGGAGCCTTTTTGAAGCGCACTTATAATCCGTACATCATACTGTAAAGAACTAGTAACACGACGCCTTTTTCTGCCGCCAAGCAGCGTTGCTGTGTTTCGGTTTGAAGAGTTTGGTTGCCGGTGTAATTACAGGCACATGAGGCTTAACATCTGTATGCTTCAAGTTGAAGGACGCAGGGCAGTGCGTCGTAGAGCACGTTCCTATCGTGCATGACTTGCGAGGCAACGCTTTGTGATGGTTACCACTTAAAATCGGATGGGTCATCTGCTTGTTCCAACAGCAAGTAGTATTGAAAAAAGAAATGAAAAAATAATGGATGGACTGTATGAAATAACATGAGTAAGAAAGGAGTGAGCATTAAGATGACGTATGATAGAGGAGAGTGGAAGAAGAAACTAGTAAAAGTTTGCAAGTACGAAAACTAGTAAAGCAAACTTTTGAGTAGGAAAACTTGTATCGATCAAAATGAAATTTTTACTAAACTGTGTGCAATGTGATTGCACACACAAAATGGTTGTTTGCGATTTTTCGAAAATGGGTTTAGTGTTTTTATATATTTTAACATGTCGAAACGTGCGAGCGAGAGGTGCATTAGCTCTTGTATTTGCCTTAACATAAAGTGGTCCTTTTGTTCAGTCAGCAACCAGCTAGCCCAGTCTCCACCGCGAGCGGAGCGGAGCCATTAATGACTCTGTTAACTCGTAAGAATAAACTGCATACTTGTATTTCCACCAACAAATAGTCGAGCGGAAAGGACTGAGCGAGCAGAAAGTGTTGAAATGAACTCGCTCAGCTCTTTTTCCTTTTGCAGTGGAAATCAAAAGATAAAATTCTTTGTTGGTGGAAATGTAAACCTATTTCTTTAAAAAGGAGTCCGTTCCGCTAACCATTTCTCGCTCATTACCCTTTCGCGGTGGTGACCGGGCTGTAAAGTATTCCTGGCACAGTACGGTGTGACAGTGTCAAAATGACACCTTAAATGTCAATACGCATAGTGACAGTTTTTTTGTTTCGTCTCAAAAAGCTTCCTGCTCCGCCCTAGCGATCGTACCAATTGTAAACATCAGCGTAGAGCTTAAAACGTGATAGAGCTGACTTGAACTTATTGTTTTTATTAAGTGGTTTTACCAAAATATTATACAATGTCATAATTGGTTTTTTGTAAAATAAATTGACTTTTGTAATAATAAAACAAAACTTTTGGTGAAACGTCACCTATATTTTATGTTTTTTTTTTACTTTATAAAAATTATATGGGTTAAAAGAAGAAATGAAGATGAAAAAGAAATGAAGTTTTTTTGGGAGAAACCTTCCAAACAAAAAATTTATCATCAAAATCAATTCGTAATTGGAATCCCAGATACGGTAGACATACTCCGGTTTTTTGTTACTTAAGATTCATGAGGATGCTAACTTGAAATGAAATATGATATGGTATGGCACATGGCATGGTAGACATTTCCGCAGATATTTTGGTATCCATTAAAGATCCTTAGTGATAGTTAAGGATAATCTAAGGGAGATATAATCTAGACTAAAAAGTAGTACTATTGTATCTATGTGACAGAGTACCTAATTGAATAAATGTTTTTTTTAGTAAACTTGGCTTATGTAAATATAAATAAATAAATAAATATTGGTGGACTTTCCACACAGCGGACATTTAGCCCCAAACTAAGCCAAAGCTTGTAATATGGGAACCAGATAGCTGATATACATATATACTTTTTTTTGTAAAAATACATACTTATTATATTATATACACCCAGACAGAGAACAAACATCAATGTTCATCACACAAATCTTTTTATAAACACCCAGACAGAGAACAAACATCAATGCTCATCACACAAATGTTTGTTCTCGGTGGGGATCGAACCCACGGCCTACGGCGCAGAAGGCAGAGCTACTACCAACTGAGCTGTGAAGGCTGTCAAATATGTAGGTACCCTAAAGTAGTAACAATCTTAGAATTATGATATAGTCAATGAAAATGCTAACAGAAGAAATCAAGGCAAGTGAACCAAGTAGGTTATATAATTTTGTATCTATCTGACACGTCAATATTTAGCTTCGGTTGGTTGCAAACAAGCAGATGATCATTTGGTGTACCTACGGTGTACCAATGTCTCACACACGCAATGGACCTACCTACCTACTTTCTTACATAAAATACAGAATAGATAGGTATAAGTACCAACTACGTACCTACTTGTTTCCAATTATAGTAACTCTTAAAACAAAAAAAAATATAAGAACCTTAGTATTTCCAAAATAAATTGCAAAATTAGTTACTGCTATTAAAATACAAAATTAACTAGTAGATTGGTACTCGTAAAACGTTAAAATGTAGTAAGTTGTCTATTATAAATAAATTTCAAAATTCGTTAAATATTATGATTTAAAATTACCATTTCTGATTTTCGAACGTGTAGGTAAATAATTAGGTTTAAAGACTTACTGCACTACCTATTTCAATATTAGAGTGAAAAATGCATTTTCAAGACCACAAAAACAAAAACTATGAAAAAAAACATGGACTATCGCACTACAGCCGATAGTTTTTTTTTATATTAGATATGTTTTTTTGGACAGTCTGAGTTCAGAGGAAAAAATACATTCTTTATCGAACTTTATATTAAACCAAACCAAAAAGTTTTAGGTAAAGGCGAAGACAAGAGCTAATGTGACTCTCGCTCGCACGTTTCAACATGTTGAAAGATATAAAATCACTAAACTCATTGTCGAAAAATCGCAATCAACCATATTGTGTGCAATCACATTGCACACAGTTTAGTAAAAAATTCATTTTGATAGATACATGTTTTCCTACTCAAAAGTTTGCTTTACTAGTTTTTTTCGATTTGCTTTCAACATATCGAAACGTGCGAGCGAGAAGTTGTTTGATAGTTGTCAGCCCCTTAAGAATATTTTATTTCTAAATTTCTGAATTCAGATGAACTTTCTCTACTACTAACATACTTCAGGTACTTGACTACTACATTCACTTGAATAAACAAAAATGAAACCCAATCCAAAAATCCTTGTCCATGCCCCAATAAACCTCTACCCATTCATAGCTCTACTGATAACAGGTGATAACCCTCAAAACGCGTCACCCCTATCACCGCCGCATACGGTTCAAAATAACGCCCAAAGGATCACTGCTATACTTTCAAGCCAGCCAAGGGGTCGGTATAAAAGACCACGGCGGTGGCAAAACAGTATTCAGTAGCTATCGAGCAGTCTACTAGAAGTGCACGATGAGATTCCTGGTACGAATAATTTTACGATAACAGTGATAACGGAAAACTGTGCGCGCCATCAAAAGTTTGACATCCCGCCAAAAAGTGACAGCGCGTTCGAATTTTGAATCGCAGATGTGTTTTTCTTTCGCGGCTTTTTGGATTGCTCTTAATGGATCGTAATCTTTAAAAGAATTAATCAAAGCTCATGAATTTTGTCATCATGGAACCCAAGTTTATCGTCTGCCAAAATGACGATAGACTTAAATACAAGAATTACAGAGACCCTAAAAATCTGTCACATTTACTAATAATTTTAGAAAAATCCTGTGACTGACAAACAGATGGACAATGTGGAATTAGTAAAAAGTTCCCTCTTTGGGTACAAAACCTTAAAAATAAAGCAATTCCCTTCATATAAGTCCGTAAAAGTCACTGTCAAGTATAAAAAAATAGGCGCTTAAATGTACAAAACAAATGGCAAAGCGCATTCTCCACATTCAACCACTTCCGTTATCACTGAAAAATGTGTGCACAGCCTTGTCGAATACAGTTGTTAACTAAATAATTAAAAAACAATAAAAAATAACAATTACAATAATTGAAATAGACAAGGCTGTACACTCATTGAATACTTGGGCAACATGTTTAGCATTATACAAAGTTATTTTATCAAAATCTTGTGTAATTTGAACCTTAATCCACAGAGATAAGAGTGATTTAAACAGCCAAACGCAACTTGCATATCGAACTATACATCATGTGCGTGTCATAGTTCTTACATTAAATTATAGTACCCGGCAAGTCCGAATTCTAAGTTCAATTCAGAACTGAATATAGATTCAATATTTAAACAAATCTAAACTATTTAAATCCTGGCTATCGATAACCCATCGGCCCAAAAAACGTACCATAGAAACAAAAAAATGTTATCATCATCTTCCTGTCCTTATCCCACGCTGCATGGGGTCGGCACAACAGGTTTTCTTCTTCCACTCTCCTCTATCATTCGTCATCTCGGCGCTCCCTCCTTTCTTACTCATGTCATCTTTCACACAGTCCATCCAACTTTTCTGTGGCCTACCTCTCCTTCTAAAGCCATCCACATCCATACCTAACACTCTTCTCGTGATATGATTTTCTTCCCTCCTACTGACATGCCCATACCACGCTAACGTACTACTCCTCAACTTGTCAGTCACTGGCGCTACTTCCAAACTTCCTCTATAACTTTCATAGAATTTCATAAAAATTATATCTTAGAAACAAAATAGTATTGTTTCTATTCAGGTATTTACCTACTCTTTTAAAATATAATACTTATTTTGCATTAGCTTCTGCCCTCATAGATGGCGCGATATCGGGATGTAAAGAAGCCTTATTATTTTCCAGCAGTACTATTTTAGAACATGCGGAATCGTTTCCGAATGTTTTAAAATGGCCATACTGGTTACTTTGTTTAATCTAAGTTTCATCCAAATCGGTTTAATCGTTTCGGCGTTATTAAGCGACAGACATCCGAACTATGTTATTTTTCTTTTCAAATACGTTCTCATCCGAACTTTGGCATTCATTATTTTACTGAAATTAGTTTTATATCACATACATTGATACCATATCATTATTTCTAATGTTTACGCAAAAAAAAACAGTTACTAAAGAGCATTCCTAATCAGGCTATGTTACGAAATCGAAGGTTACCTACAAACGGTTATGCGTTATACGGTCAAGCGTGATGAGCATGTAATGCGTTTGTCTATGGAAGAGCATTGACAAAAGAGTTTTCGGTGTGTGCATTCAAGACTTTTGGCCTTACTCATAAAAATCCATCAAAAGAACTATTACCATCTCTTACCACATAGCAACAAAAAGTACCAGCTCTTAGATCAGGTATGGATTAAAAAAATACATAAATTGCCATGAACCTACGTGAAATGAATTTAAATGCAGTTTTGAGAGTTCTTTGTTTTTCAATAGGCTAATGAATTAGCGATATCTCCATAAGTGGAAACCCTCAGATATCTGGATAAAGGGTTTTTGCTTTGCTACCCAAAACATCTTAATAGCAAAATGGTTACAATCATGTCACAAACATCTATAGACAACCAGGTTTTTTTTTATTGATCATCTGTGATCAGATAGGCTATCAGATCTTTTGAAGGGTTTCGTTGGCGAGCTAGGAGTGAGTATATCCCTCAATATCCAAGATAATTAAGTTTTTTTTATTACGATCAGCCTCAACCTTATAGAGTGCAAAATACGCCTTTTTCTGCCACCGAACTGCGTTGCTGTGTTTCGGTTTGAAGAGTGTGGTTGCCGGTGTAATTACGGGCACATGAGGCTTAACATCTGTATGCCTCAAGTTGATGGGCGCAGGGCGGTGCGTTGTGGGGCACGTTCATATCGTGCGTGTCTTGCGAGGCAATGCTTTGTTATAGGTGATGGTTGCCGCTTAACCACATAACATTAGGTGAGCCATCTGCTTGTTCCATCAGCAAGTGGTATATTTTTTTTTTCAAATTAAACATAGCACTATATCCCCAAGTATAACAAATCGATTTTTCACATTGTTTGACGTTTCAAGGCTGTCTATACTTATGTCATGGAACGAATCACAGGATCTATTGTCCACACGTACGCAAAAAGTATTACGTTCTTGAAGGACCATGTAATTAAATTTAAGAAAAAATAATAATCGAGCCTTGCGGAAGTTATTGTTAAATTCCAATGGTTCTATTTATATTGGTCGCTAAATAAAAAATGATTTTTGATTACATAAAAATAGCAATCAAGGATATTATAGAGCCGGTATAAAATTATTAGTAGAAAAAAAATGTAGACACGCGATCGTAGCCCACAGGCACGGTTGATATCTCCTTCCCCATGTAAGGTAATAATCTTATCCTGAATCTGTTAAAACCATTCAATGAAATGGTGAAATCAGTAATTACCTAGATAAAAATATTTACATCTTTGTTTTTTGAAAAGCATAAAGTAGAGAAAGAAATATTTAATAACAAAAAAAAAGTAAACATATGTATTACTTTAAAGCGACGAACAATGTTAGTCTGGCATGGAAAACCCGCCCTTATTGGATAATACCATCATTAATGATTGTGGCCAAAGGTCCTGAATTCATTCCAAAACAAAATTACAACGATGAGGTACCTATGTCTTAAAAACAGTTTCCGCGTTTTGCGCGATTTAGTTAAAACAATAAGCATGTGAATTCCGCCCTTAATGGATAATACCATTATTAATAATGATTCTGGCCAAAAGTCCTGAATTCATTCCAAAAGAAAATTACAAAGATGAGGTATCTATGTCATAAAAACCGTTTCTTAACGCGTTTTGCGCGATTTACTAAAAAAACAATAAGCATGTGAATATCATGTCGTCACTATTTCGTTGAAAATAATTGGCGGAATAATTAAATTTTAATTTGAGAATGTGTGAGTATGTGCCAGTATTATTTGTTACATACACATTACGCGGTTAGTTGAGCAAAAGTAGCGGTACAGTCAGCTGCATAAATTAATTTATGGTGTTCAGTTTGCTGCATTCCAAAATAATATTTAGGCAATCTAATAAATACTTGTTTTAATGCAAACTTAAAGAAGTCAATTCAGTGGTTTATAACGTCAGTTAAATTATGTCAAAATAATTGGAATATTGATGGAAATCTGTTAATTAAATAATCGCTAGTTGCGTACATGCTCGTCGCTATTATAGAAAATTATCTAACTATACAAGGTTTTCCAATACTTGTATTTAAAAACTTCAGGGGGTTAAAGTACCCATCAATATAACTTTTTTTTTTCGCGTTCACAGTGTTGGTTCCTTAGAAAAAGTTATTCATATTGATGGGTACTTTAGCCCCCTGAAGTTTTTAAATACAATTATTGGAACACCTTGTATAGATACCGTTCATTTACAAGTTATGCCGTGGATTGTACTCTTTTATTTACTCTATGCGAAAGGAAACAATAACCGCAGTAAATTACAGACTATAGTGTTTTTTTTTATTAAATTACTCGTGCATAATGTGCTAGTAATCAAGGTATACACGCGATTTATTTATGGACCACTGCAAATCCTTTTTAGGTTTTAGAAGGTTATTGATCTGCTGTGGATTGAAATAGAATACAAATAGGCTCATTAGATTTGAAGGTTGCATTTTAGGACAATTTTACTAATAGGTCATTTTATTTTATGTCGTTCATCCCACAAGGGCGTTATGCTAGATTGTCCTTCTGATACCGACCGAATTTGAAAGCAGCGGGCCTACCTTACTAATTTATTTATTTTTTTCTTCTTTTATTTGGGTAAACAAACAGTAACACAATATAATATGGTTAACAAGTAGGTATTAGGTAACTAAATAATAACTAATTGTGACACCAACACTGTTTACCACAATTAATTATCAGTATTTTAACAAAAAATATTTATAGCACACGCCCCAGACCACTGATGGCAACGACCCCGAACGGCGAGGCGTAAAAAGATCGGTCAATGACCCCGCATCACTAGCAAACTATAACCTATTTCTTTTTTCCAGATCGCTTTCGCCGCCGTCCTCGGCTACGCCTCCGCTGGCCTCATCTCCCCCCTTCTTCTGGGAGTGAACCACGGAGATGCACAGGTACCTATATATTTTTATAACTAGTGGTTCGCCCCGGGGCGTAAGGGGGCGTAAATATCATCTATCGGGCTCCAAGCCAACCTGCAAGTGGTGCACCCTGCTGACTAACGAACGAGGCTCTGACGAAAAACCACCCGCCAACACGCAATGGACCAGCGCGGCGGGTTTTGGTCCAAACCCCCCCTCAAACATGAATAGTAAATGGGGGAGACCTTTGCCCAGCAGTGGGACAGTATAGGTTAAGGTTCGCCCCGAACTGAGATCTCGTGATGCGACCCGCCTAACGTACCAAAACTTTTTTG
This sequence comes from Chloroclysta siterata, assembly GCA_932294275.1. Taxonomy (NCBI): domain Eukaryota; kingdom Metazoa; phylum Arthropoda; class Insecta; order Lepidoptera; family Geometridae; genus Chloroclysta; species Chloroclysta siterata. Next base: position 17,820,032 of record OW028596.1, on the reverse strand, counting down.
TACCAATGAGTTTTTCTGTTCAAAAAGTTTATGTGCACAATGCCAGTACTCTCAAACGGCGAAGGAAAACATTCATCGTGAGGAAACCGGCATGTCACAGAACCTAAAAAGTGCTCGAAAGGAACCACTTGAGGCGCACTTAAAATCCTTTCACCGCACTGTTTCGAAAGAAACTAGTGACACGACAAGAGAAAGAGAGTATTTTCTTTTTAGTATCATGTTTTATTATACGTACATAGCTCGCAGAATCAGCGAGTTGAAGTGGCAATGGGCAGGTCATATAGCTCGAAGGACTGATAACCGATGGGGAATAAAGGTTCTCGAATGGCGACCACGAACAGGAAAACGAAGCGTGGGACGCCCTCCTACCCGATGGACTGACGACATTGTCAGGATCGCGGGAAGTCGGTGGATGGAGAGGGCTCGGAATCGTTCTTCCTGGAAATTTATAGTGGAGGCCTATGTCCAGCAGTGGACTTCTTTAGGCTGATGATGATCATGTTTTATTGTAACAATAGTTTTTAATTGCAATTAAATTAGAATATTATCATTATTTCCTGTAACTTTAATGATGACATGGGTGTTGCAGTTGTGTAGAAGACCAGCGTTGTAGTAGCGTATGCTGCTATAGCATTTAAGCTAAGTGACGGCCAATTTATATCACTTACTTTTAATGTTTCTTGTATTTTTTTTATAAATTGTATTGACGTGGGGCATAAATTATTTGTATTGTATTTTCTAGGCCGCAGCCATTGACTCCGCCGTCGCCGTGCAAGACACAGCACGCGCCATCGGCGAGAATAACGCGCGAGCCAACGAAGCCGCCATCCAATACAACACCGAAGCAGTAAGACAAGTAAGTTCTTTTAGTTTATCTACAGTTCTTGTAAGAGTAGAGCTGTTTGTGAAGGGCCCATTACAGTTCTTGTAAGAGTAGTAGAGCTCTTTGTGTATGGCTCGTCCGGGGAAGTACTACCACCACGCCTTTTTCTGCCGCCAAGCAGCAACGCTGTGTTTCGGTTTGAAGAGTGTGGTTGGCGGTGTAATTACAGGCACATGAGGCTTAACATCTGCCTCAGGTTGATGGACCGCAGTGCATCGTAGGGCACGTTCCTATCGTGCGTAACTTACGAGGCAATGCTTTGTTATAGGTGATGGTTACCACTTAACATCTGCTTGTTCCATCAGCTAGTTGTATAAAAAAATAGTTCCTTTAATCTTCAGTTGGTCGCGTTGAATTGGCGCCTAGTCTTACTTCGCTTTTGAAAGTTTCAACGTGCTTCTTGTGATCTATTCAAATAATAAAAAAAAATCGCAAAAAGAACCGACTTCACATACACTAACAAAAATATAACTTTTGCTAAAGGGAACCACGAATGAAAACGTCATCTGTGTAGATAATTTTTGTTTTTGTTGATTTTGTCGAAAGCGCTGAATCAATGTCTATAAAATTTATATTTTACCTCTAAAGTATGACCTCCCGAACGAAAAAAAAACATCAAAATCGATTCCTAATTGGCGGAGTAATCCCGTAACGAACATCCTTTTTTGAAAACGGTTAAAATGATAGCTCATTATTCAACCAGTGGCGGACAAGGTGGACAAGGGCCTCGGTGCATAGAGAAAGAATCGGGCCCTCACCCCCTCTTTCCACATAGCTTGAACTTATATTGGCCTTTAAAATAAATCATTTAAAAAAAAGAGCAGGCTCAAGGTTTTCTAGCTTCGGGAGCTGGCTGACCCTCTCTTTTCAAAGCTTAGGTTAGAGGGCCTACGATATCTACGCCACTGAATTCTACGCTCGGTGAAACGTACTCAGCTCGTCTCTCGTGTTTAACTATTGTTTATTTGCCGTGACTAAATCTTTATTCCGTTCACCAGGTAGCCGAAGCCAGCCGCGATCTGAACCAAAACGCGTACTGGAACTCCGTCGCCGCCGGACAGAACTACGTCGCCGCCGCTCAATCCCAAGCCGCCGCCATCGACGGCGCCGCTGCCGCTACCCGCGCCGCTCACCTCGGCTACGCCGGCTACGGAGCCCCTTACGGAGTCGCCCCATACGGAGTCGCCCCTTACGGAGTCGCCCCTTACGGAGTCTCCCCTTACGGTCTCGGTCTGCGAGCTTGGTAAACGATTTCGCAATTCGTTATTCGAAACTGAAATAACCGTTATAACGGTTATAACGGTTTTGGATAGCGGCTTCGATAGCGTTTTCGATGAGTAACTATTTATTGGAAACGTTATCGTTTGTCGGTCTTGTCTGACAGCGTTATTTCGATATCGTTGTCAAATAACGCCGATCGATCATTAGTTAACGGAACACGCTCAATGTAAACAAACGGTCTCAAAGATGTAACTCTCTTTGTAAATAAAATGCCATCACTGCCAAAGTGTAAATAAACACATTTAAAAACTTATTTTGTATGGTTTTATTTTCCTTTTATAATATAAGTACCTAAGCTGAGGCAATGACCACAAATCCTACAAACTATGGACATAAATTTTCATTTCAAACGGGATACATATTTAGATAGTCGACAGCCTTCACAGCTCAGTTGGTAGTAGCTCTGCTTTCTGCGCCGTAGGCCGTGGGTTCGATCCCCACCGAGAACAAACATTTGTGTGATGAACATTTGTATATGTATTTGTATTTATTTCAACATTACATCTATCATTACAGGTACACCTAATACAATAGAGTAGTAAAAAATAATAATTTTAGTAATACAAAATGTCATATAGCAAAAATTCAATCAAATTATTTAAAAATAAATGTCATACAAAGCAAAACAAAATAAAAATAATAACAATTAAAAATTCAATCAAATTAAAAAAAAAAAAAAAAAAACTTAGATGTTTGTTCTCTGTCTGGGTGTTATATAATATTATAAGTATGTATTTACAAAAAAAAAAGTATTAAAGTAGTATATCAGCTATCTGGTTCCCATATTACAAGCTCTGGCTTAGTTTGGGGCTAGATAATGTTGTGTGGAAAGTCCACCTATATTTATTTATTTCATGTAGTACTGCATTGCTCTGCATCAAACGAAGCTAGTTTGTATAAATACAAACTAGCTTATGGAACAATCAGATGGCCCACCTGATTTTCAGTGGTAACCATCACCTATAAAAAAGCATTGCCTCTTAAGTCACACACGATAGGAACGTGCCCTACGACGCACTGCCATCAACTTGATGCATTCGATGTTAAGCCTCATGTGCCTGTAATTACCACACTCCTCGAACCGAAGCACAGCGTTGCTGCTTGGCGGCAGAAAAAGGCGTGGCGGTAGTACTTCCCCGGACGGGCCCTTCACAAAGAGCTCTACTACCCTTCAAAAGTCTAAAACGGGGCTGCAAGAACTGATCCGGTCTTCCTTGCATCCACATCACTACCTACTATGCTAGAACATTACTGTCCTTCTCCGCTACTTTAAGGAGCTGCGCTGGCTGGGGTGAGGTTAGCAAGGGGACATTGCACAATACACTCCACTGCGGGACCTCAGTGCAGATCTTATTCTCCCACCACGAGTTATAATAAGAAAGGTGAAGGTAGAAACAAATGGCATCACTTTTAGGCCAGGGAGAAGCTTGAGATTCTAGGCAATCAGAATTGAGTAGAATTTATAGAATAGAATCTACTATATAGAAGCTACTACACGGCAGGTGCTCTACAATGAAGCATTTTTGCTATTCCTCGTAGATTCCATCCAAATATTGATAGTATAGGAATAAGATTGGTGCTCCAAACTAGGGGCACTAAAATTCTTTTGAATTTTTTTTTTTGAAAAACTTATACAGCTTTAAGTCTTTCTATAAAAAGTAATTTGACTTTAAAACGCAACGATAGCGCAATCTAATTTTACCTGTGGCGACATCTAGTTATGTTTTGTCGTAAACTAACTATGAATTGAATGTACTGTATCCATTCTCTGTATGAGAGCACTGGTGGTCTAGTGGTAGCTTAGCTGCCTCGCGTTCCGATCTTAAGGTCGTGGGTTCAAAAACGGAAAACTGAAAAACCGATTTGAAACGAAAACTAGTAAAGCGAACTTTTTAGCAAAAAAACTTTTTGGATCAAAATTATTTTTTTGCTGAACTTTGCTCCTTAAGGCGAATACAAGAGCTAATGTACCTCTCGCTCGCACGTTTTGACATGTTGAAAGATATAAAGTCACTAAACCCATTTTCGAAAAATCGCAAGTAACCATTTTGTGTGCAATCACATTGCACACAGTTTAGTAAAAATATAATTTTGATCGATACAAGTTTTCCTATTCAAAAGTTTGCATAAGTACAAAAACTAATAAAACAAACTAGTAAAGCAAACTAGTAAAGCAAACATGTCGAAACGTGCGAGCGAGAGGTACATTAGCTCTTGTATTAAGTGCATTTTGACAGGATCAGGACAAGCAAAGCCTAGTGACATTACTTACTGATGACAACTGACATTTTAAAACAAAGAAAGAGCAAGTACAATTACTTCTTGCAAACAAAAATAAACCATATAGAAACAGCATAATGACTTATTTTCTTTTACTCGGAATTGTAGGGTAATAATAGTGGAGTTTCAAAAAGGTGTAGTCGCACGTTATCTAGATTAACTTTTTTTGAATATATTTTGTAAAAATAAATCAAGGTTTTCGTGATAACAGCCACGCACATGAAATAATTGAGTAAAGTAGCAAGGTTTTGAAGTCAAAATTAACATTATTGACGCGCTGTCACTACCTGAATGATTATTATCTTCTCTTGTCGCGTCACTAGTTTCTTTCGAAACAGTGTGGTGAAAGGATTTTAAGCGCGCCTCAAGAGGCTCCTTTCAAGCACTTGACACATTTTATAGAACTTTTTAGGTTCTACGACATGCCGGTTTCCTCACGATGTTTTCCTTCACCGTTTGAGAGTAATGGCATTGTGCACATAATTTTTTGAATAGAAAAACTCATTGGTGCACGACCGGTTTCGAACCCACGACCTTATGATTGGAAGGCGGGGCTGCTACCACTAGACCACCAGTGGTCTAGATAGAATGATTATAGGATTATATAGGATTATAGGCCATGATGCTAAATGGGGATTTCCTCGAGCCTCATAGAGACCTATTGGGTTGCAAAGCTTAGATGATAAGAAGAAAAAAATGTTATGTAAGTATACCTTTTCATCGGTGGGGCGAGCGGCTACAGATTTTCAAAAATGTAAAAAAAAACTGTTGCATTGACATACTCGAGCGCGTCAGATATTGATAAGACCAATGTCCTACGTATTTTTAATAATGTACGTATGTTAATCTGATCGTTTGCATGATGGGGGTGGTCGTACTTAAGGGTTGAAAATGAAAAAAAAAAAAAAAATCGAGCGCGTCAGATTTTTTAAGGGGGTGTTATGTGAACCTAAAAAATTAATATGCAAAAAAAATCGCCATTTTGAAATACTCAAGCGCGTCAGATTAAGATATACAGGGTGTCCCAGAAATCAACGTCAAGCCGAAAACGGGTGATGGGCCAAGTCATGACAGTTATGAGAAAAAAATAAAAAAAAATATTTGTCATATACTTTTCGAATTATAGGTATTACAAAAAATACAGAAAAACTGACACCCTGTGATGATCTTTTAAGTCCTGTGACTACAAATATTAACTATTCGTGAAACTTTTTTCTGTAATGTAACCATGAATAACCCTTCTGTAAAATACAATTCAAAATTAAATCATAACTGCCTCAGTTTTAAATAAAATGTTGATTTTTGGTCAACATTTAATTTAAAATAATAACATCACCCAACTTTAACCGACTGTACCGTAAAAAAAATGTACTACACTACTTTGGCAAGTAACTTTAAAAGATGGCGCATTTAGTCAGGATTCCGAAATGGTATGATACTTGCTAGAGTACTCCATAATTTTGGAAAAAAAAATTGTTATCTTAACTAAACCCGATTTCTTGTCAATTTTATTTAATTAGATAAAATGTTTGTAACCTTAAAATTATGGACTTAAAAATGCCTATGCTGCGTTTTTAAGTCGCTCACAATTCACAGGTACAAGTACATACCATTTCGACAATGTAAGTGAAACAGATAGAGCCGCCACCTTGTCGAAAGAGTAATAACCATTTGTTAGTTTTAGGAGCAATTTTGAAATAAAATTCAGTCATTGGATTTCTTCAGTCATGATTTTAATTTAATTACATCAAGGATTTACAGCAAATGTTCAACCTGTTTGTCTTCAGCTGTAATGCAAGCTCTACATCTCCTTAAAAATGACCGTGTAATAAGACGGGCGTATCTTCTCGAGTTAATTTAGAGCTTGCAGTAAAGCTGAAGGCAAACAGTTTGAACATTTGCTGTAAATCCTTGATGTATTTAAATTAAAATCAATCAACTAACAAATTACTTGATAACCCATGGTTATTACTCTTTCGACAAGATGGTTGCTCAATCTGTTTCACTTACATTGTCGAAATGGTATGTACTTGTACCTGTGAATTGTGAGCGACTTAAAAACGCAGCATAGGCATTTTTAAGTCCATAATTTAAAGGTTACAAACATTTTATCTTTTTAAATAAAATTGACATGAAATCCGGCTTAGTTAGGAAAACCAGTTTTTTTTTCCAAAATTAAAGAGTACTTTAGCAAGTGTTATACTATTTTGGAATCCTGACTAAATGCGCCATCTTTTAAAGTTACTTGCCAAAATAGTGTAGTACATTTTTTTTACGGTACAGTCGGTTAAAGTTGGGTGATGTAATTATTTTAAATTAAATGTTGGCCAAAAATCAACATTTTATTTAAAACTGAGGCAGTTATGATTTAATTTTGAATTGTATTTTACAGGAGGGTTATTCATGGTTACATTACAGAAAAAAGTTTCACGAATAGTTAATATTTGTAGTCACAGGACTTAAAAGATCATCACAGGGTGTCAGTTTTTCTGTATTTTTTGTAATACTCATAATTCGAAAAGTACATGACAAATATTTTTTTTTATATTTTTCTCATAACTGACATGACTTGGCCCATCACCCGTTTTCGGCTTGACGTTGATTTCTGGGACACCCTGTATATGGTTCATCTTTATGTCCTAGACGTGCTGTCTCATAATCTGACGATTATCTAAAGGGATTCGCCTAATCTGACAAAAAAATATATTTTTATATTGATTTATTTAAACCATTCAACTTAATTAATTGAAAAGCTCAGGAAATAGCATGCAAATAAAAAGTATCTATAAGTTTGTTAAGTAGAATACTTGTATTTATAAGAAAATAATTTAAAAACTATGCAATAAAATATTTTTTTATTTACAGTTAATTGATTAATTAGTCATCATCTTCATTAGTAGAATCATCTTCTTCTTCTGGCTCGATTTTATGGCACGAAATAGAAGCGCGCAGAGGAGAATATAGGCACCACGCAGCTAAACTTTATCGACGAATATTTGTTACTTCGGCTTGTGGAAATCGTCAGATTATATATTTTTCGTTATCCTTGAATTATTTACTTCAAAATAAAAAAAAAATTAGCCACGCTCGAGAATGTCGAGATGACGTTTTTTTTTTACAACTTTGTAGCCCTCCCCTTTCTTTACGTCACTCTCAAATTGTCAGATTAGTGGAATATACACTTTTTAGCATGTAATTAACTCACCCTAACTTAATCTGACGCGCTCGAGAATTTCTGATGATCAATTTTTTTTTACTAATCTGATCCTTTATCCTCGACAGGCGGCTTTATATAGGGGGCTCATATTTGGTGGAGGTTCTTAACCAGGTACAAGGTATATTAATCTGCCGCGCTCGAGGAAATCCCGAAATCCCCTCTTGGGCTCCCCTACTATTAGTAGCTCTACCTAACTGATGGTAGTAGTAGCTCGTAGTAGTAGGTTCGTAACGAACATTATACAGATGTTTGTTTTCTGTCTCTTTTATTGTCATTCGTAAAAGTATGTATAAAATAAAGTATCTAGTACCGACTGTTGTTTGTGTGTGTGTGTTGTGTTAGGGTGTGTGTGTGTGTGTGTGTCTGATGGTTCTCATGATTATGCAATTCTCTTAAGAGCCAAGGTTTCACAGGAGAACCCTCATGCGTGGGTGTTAGTGCGTGTGAGTATGCGTTTCGGGGTGTGATTGTGTTAAATGAGAATAAATGTCTGGATACAAAGGATAGTACTATAATTTAGTGTGAGTGATAGAAGGTTATGCATGTGAAAGTTTTATTATTCGTTATGTTAGTACTCTATGAAGCGCACAGTTATATTACTTTGTTATTAAAAGGTTTTCAGTGTCATCATAAGATTTACCCTGCAGCCATATATTTACTGTGTGCTTACAGTTGGCCAAGTTTAAAAGAAAAAAAAAGAAAGAAAGAAAACTTATTTATTAACCCAAAAAAAAAGATATACGCTAAATTAGAAACAACGCAAAAATAAATTCAAAATATAGGTACATAAAACACTAAAAATCAAATTATTATTATTATTATTATTAAGAGCCTGTAGTGTCCCACTGCAGGGCAAAGGCCTCCCTTCCTTCTCTCCAGTCGCTTCTAGTTTGGGCTACTGTGGACCAGTTCTTTAGGTAAAAATCAAATAAAAAATTAAAACTAAAACTAATTGAAAAACAATGTACTGTGCGGTGCATTAAGGGGCTGACAACTATCAAACAACTTCTCGCTCGCACGTTTCGACATGTTGAAAGATATAAAATCACTAAACTCATTTTCGAAAAATCGCAATCAACCATTTTGTTTGCAATCACATTGCACACAGTTTAGTAAAAAAATCATTATGATCGATACAAGTTTTCCTACTTAAAAGTTTGCTTATGTACGAAAACTAGTAAAGCAAACTTTTGAGTAGGAAAACATGTATCGATCAAAATAATTTTTATACTAAACTGTGTGCAATGTGATTGCACACAAAATGGTTGATTGCGATTTTTCGAAAATGAGTTTAGTGATTTTATATCTTTCAACATGTCGAAACGTGCGAGCGAGAGTCACATTAGCTCTTGTCTTCGCCTTAAGGGTTAATAGGTCCCTGACTCAGTATTTGCTGCACCGATACCCATTTTACAGGTAACAGCGCAGCACTGGTATTCTGCCAGGGCCTTGAGCGGGTAACACCACGGGTAAAAAAAGTTTAACGTGTTAATTGATAAAGTTTTATTTAATTAGTTGTATAGATATACAGGGTGTTAAAATACCACTCCCGAAAACTTCAGGGGGCTAAAGTACCCATCAATATGAATAACTTTTTCTAAAGAACCAAAACTATAAATAACTGTAATCCGCGAAAAAAAAAACAGCTGTTTCATACATTTTAGCCAGGTACATTTTATCTTTTGCATGAAACAGCTGTTTTTTTTCGCGTTCACAGTGTTGGTTCCTTAGAAAAAGTTATTTATAGGTACTTTAGCCCCCTGAAATTTTCAGGAATGGTATTTTTACTCCTTGTATAGATAAAAAATCAAAGTCTTCTCACAAGGTCTGAATGGTCGACTAAACAAAAAATCCTACTAATATTATAAACGCGAAAGTTTTTAAGTATGGATGGATGGATGGATGGATGTTTGTTACTCTTCACGTAAAAACTACTGAATGGATTTTAATGAAACTTTACAATAATATATCTTATACATCAGAATAACACATAGGCTATAATTTATAAAGATATTGTGTGACTAATCCTGCACAGACGAAGTCGCGGGCACCAGCTTGTATACAAATAAAACTACACCTTTTGCGTAAAAATTTTAGTGACAATAACCAAGTCTATAAATATTGAACGAATATGACCTTTATGAAATGGTAATACGGTGCAATTACAATTGAAATGGTTACTGTCGGCAGCGGGTGTAAGTTGATATCTAGTCTGCCTTGGGGAGGGCGTAGGCTTTGTGGACACACGGGATAATAGTTTGGCCAACATGTTCATTTGATTGTAGTACTTCACATCGCTTTTTTATACTGCTGCTGATGGACCATGCAGATGGCCCACCCAATGTTAATAATAAATAATAATATAATTTTATTTTAGATAACTAAGATCCATAAATTGTACGTACAAACTTAAAAACTATGTAGGTTAATAGTAAGAAAAATAGCGATCCTATGCCGTCAGTTGCTAAGTGTTAACCTATAAAAAAGCATTGCCTCGTAAGTCACGCACGATAGGAAGGTGCCCTACGATACGATCATCAACCTGAGGCATACAGATGTTAAGCCTCATGTGCTTGTAATTACACCGACAACCACAATCTTCACACCGAAACACAGCGTTGCTGCTTGGCGGCAGAAAAAGGCGTGGTGGTAGTACTTCCCCGGACGAGCCACACACAAAGAGCTCTACTACTGTACTAAAAGTCACTTTTGAAATGTAAATGACTCGAGACATACAGAGAAGTATAACAACTACGCTTATTGAAGTGCCGTGGTCGTGGCTATTGCAACATAGCTGAAACGTCGGGAAAATAAAAGAGGTAAACGCGATAAATACCCGTGTAATACTTCAATATGTGCTATGATCGCGAAAGTTTAAAAAAATAACATCTACGCTATTCGCTCGCCAACAAGTTCCCTGCTCCACCCGCCCGTGTGTCCCCAATATATATCAACTTAATACTAAAATAATTTATGAATGTAGATCGCCTTGGACTACCATAGCTTTGTATTTAACATATCTTATTACCTACTTGCATTTCCTTGTAGGTGGGGTAAATAGATTCAATGTAGGTAGGCCAGGTACAAGACAGCCTTTGCAGCACAGTTGGTAGTAGGTCTGCCTTCTGCGCTATAGGCCGTGGGTTCGATCCCCACCGAGAACAAACATCTGTGTGATGAACATAGATGCAGAGGGACGAAAAATAAAAAAAAAAAACATTATAACTTTTTTTGTAAATAAATGCCTCTAGAAATTAAGAAATAGTTTGATTGGTAAAGTAGTATAGTATAAGTATTAGTTTTAGTATGTCATGTTTGGGGAAGGCGCTACTTTTTTTTATACAACTAGCTGGTCGAACAATGGCCCACCTGATGTTAAGTGGTAACCATCACGTGTTACAAAGCATTGCCTCGCAAATCACGCACGATAGGAACGTGCCCTACGATGCACCGCTGTGTCCATCAACTTGAGGCATACAGATGTTAAGCCTCATGTGCCTGTAATTACACCGGCAACCACACTCTTCAAACCGAAACACAGCGTTGCTGCTTGGCGGCAGGAAAAGGCGTGGTGGTAGTACTTCCCCGGACGAGCCACACAAAGAGCTCGAGTCGCAAAAGAGAAAAAAAGTTTTGGGTAAAATATCATCAGATACGAGTATATCAAATTGTTCTTGTTTTTGGTTTTAACTTTAAACTTTATTATTATTAAATAACTCATAGAAGAACTTTACAGTCCACTTATACATACATACATAAAATCACGCCTGTTTCCCATAGGGGTAGGCAGAGACCACGGATTTCCACTTGCTACGATCCTGACATACCTCTTTCGCTTCATTCACTCTCATAACATTCTTCATACATTCTCGTCGGTTTAGGGTACTCTTGACCTGGCCCTTCTCTAGAACGTCTGATCTGATCGAGATACGTCCGTAAGTTCTTGCCTGTTCTTCTAGGCTTTGGTCGCGAGGAACTGGCGGTAGATTCACCTAGTATATAAGACGTTTCAAAGTGATCCTTGTGATTGTACTGAATAAAGACCGTTTTGATTTTGATTTTTTTGATTTTCCGCCGAGGTCTTTCCCTCCCAACAGTCCCATTTACGCTATAATAAGTCTAAATATTTATTTTTGTAGGTAGATATAAGATAAAGTTGTTATTTAGGTAGGTAATTTCTCTTATGTGTTGTAGGTAGGTGAGCAATTATTACGTTTTTTTAGTGCCTCGGAGATGAGACGGACGGCTTTTATGCCATCCTCCGCAAAAAGACAGCGTCTCTGATGGGTAGAACTCGAGGTAGCCACAACAATTACTATTATATACACACCCTTATTTGCGAAATTATCACTATTTTAACAAAATAATTCCCTGTTTAACACTAATCAATTTAACAACTTATTTAAACCTCATCACATCTGTTCTTTAATAACCTACAGCTAATTCCAAAACACCCAGCATTATCGAAAATAATCGACATCACACTGTTTCACTCTTATCTAGCGTAACTGCACACACTTGATACACATTACATGGACGAAAGAGGCTAGCTACCCACAACACAGGTTCTCCTAGGGTTGGAGCTAGCGTACTTGCAATTTGTTCTCTGTACCTACCCTACTTTTTTTTTTAATATTGGTGGACATTCCACACAGCACTATCTCGCCCCAAACTAAGCCTGTGATATGGGAACCAGATAGCTGATAAACTACTTATACAAGGTGTTCCATAAGTTGTGTATATAAACTTCAGGGGGCTAAAGTACCCATCAATATGAACAACTTTATCTAAGGAACCAACACTGTGAACGCGAAAAAAAAAACAGCTGTTTCATACATTTTAGCCTGGTAGGTATTGAACTTTTGTATGAAACAGCTGTTTTTTTTTTCGCGTTCACAGTGTTGGTTCCTTAGAAAAAGTTGTTCATATTGATGGGTACTTTAGCCCCCTGAAGTTTATATACACAACTTATGGAACACCTTGTATACTTTTTTTGTAAATAAATACTTATAATATTATATAACACCCAGACAGAGAACAAACAACTATGTTCATCACACAAATGTTTGTTCTCGGTTAGGATCGAACCCACGGCCTACGGCATAGAAGGCAGAGCTACTACCCACTGCCACTGAGCTGTGAAGGCTGTCGATACGAGACTTGTAATACTTAATTTAAGTACCTACTAGTATTTGATTGTATCAGCACTTTTTGGTTTAATTGTCTCATGTAAAATTGTCATCAAATAAAAAATAAATAAAATAAAAATGAAACAATATACTAAAAACAGTCGCGATGAGATGTACCTCCCTTATGTGGAGGCATTTCGTGCGGAGGGTGATCAACTGATGCAACCATTATGTGTGATCGTACCAGTTGATTACCTTCCCTTGTAAATTATTGTACTTTTTTATATTTTTATTTCATCACTAACAACTAGGCAAATCTTACTTCTTACTAACACAATGGATTGTATATTTTGTCCGAAATAAAAAACTTTTGATTTATTTGATTTGATTACCGGTTAGGCAAGTCTACCTACCAATTTACAATTTTTTGAATAAACTGAAACTGAAACAGCTTCACGACTTTAATCCCCAGGCACGGTAGATATCCCCTCAGATCTCTTAGTACCAAGTACACTTACAGATTCTTTGAGGATGTCTAAGGGGGGTAGTCAGAGGTACGTCCAAACATTACATTTGCCACATACCCACATTTTGCAGTAGTTGGTACTAGACCACTAGACCTCCTACTAGACCACGGTTGCGGTTCTATTTTTTGAATAGAAGTGAATAAACCTCATTTAAGAAGTTTAAGAAGAGCAACCGGTGGTCTAGTGGGAGTGACCCTACCTTCCGATCGTAAGGTAGTAGGTTCGAATCCGGTCGTGCACCAATGGATTTTTCTATCGAAAAATTTATGTGCGCAATGCCAGTGCTCTTAAACGGTGAAGGAAAACATCGTGAGGAAACCAGTTAGTACTCTAACAGCGGCGATGGGCTTGCAAAATCAAAATCAAAATCAAAATCAAAACGGTCTTTATTCAGTACAATCACAAGGATCACTTTGAAACGCCTTATATACTAGGTGAATCTATCGCCAGTTCCTCGCGACCAAAGCCTAGAAGAACGGGCAAGAAACTAACGGCTTGGTTCCTAGCGTTTTTTTGTATGATCCTTTTTACAATTTTATTATGGTACCTACTTAATTGTTTAGTGTTTTTAATGCATTTAGAGCATAGATCAGTCACAAGCTTTTTTGTCATCTATATAATCAGAAATTTTATAGTAAGCTTTTGTACAAAGTTTTCTTTTTATTATGTTTTTGAATTTGCTAATCGACAACTGATGAATCTCGCTTGGGACTGTGTTATAGAAGCGTACACATTGTCCTGCAAACGATTTGCTTACTTTAGTGAGCCTAGTAGTGGGAACAGCGAGCTTATCTTTATTTCTAGTGTTAACATTATGATGGTCACTCTTTTTGGCATATAAATTAAACCTTGCAACCTGTCACGTATGGAATACCAACTACTGCAAAATGTGGGTATGTGCCAAACATAATGTTTGGACGTACCTCTGACTACCCCCCTTAGACATCCTCAAATAATCTGGAGTTAGTTCTTGACACTAAGAGATCTGAGAGGATATCTACCGTGCCTGGGGATCAGAATCGTGAAGCTGTGTTAAGAAGATAGTATAAAACGTATGCAAAAAAAAACAAGTTTTTCTTCTTTCATTCTTATTCAACTCCTTACCTGCCAATAGTTGAACGCTGCCACGGATGAGTCGCTGCTTCCTATTTAAATAGAGACCTTAATCCACTTACCTTTAGGCTCAGTATTGCCTTTTAGTTGCTCGGCTTTCGCTTGTAACTTTGTCTGCATATTTTCAGCACCCTCTTTCATTTTGGCTAGTATACCTGTGAAGGAATAAATATATTATAAAAATAAATAAAAAAATATTAGCGAAAATTCCACACAGCACCATCTCGCCCCAAACTAAGCAAAGCTTGTAATATGGGAACCAGATAGCTGATATAACACATATACTTTTTTTTGTAAATACATTAAGATATATATTTATAATAAATTAAATATATTAAATAAATAAATAAATAATACATGTAATACATACGGCCTACGGCGCAGAAGGCAGAGTTACTACCAACTGAGCTGCGAAGGTTGTCAATCAATATTAAAATGTATTACAAAATCTAATTTAAATTAATTATTCTTCCATGTTATACAAGGTGTAAAGTCATGTACGACATTAAATTGAAACACGTACTCCTAATTGCATTTTTAGATTTTAGCAGTTGGTTTTATCAAAAAAGCCTGAATATTTATCGAGATATCGATACTTTTCCAATAAATAATTTCTATGCAACCTGTATCTCTAATCGCCGGTGATGAGGTCAAATTTCCGGGGTCATGAAGTCATGTGACTCATCAATCAAACGAAAAAAAGGACAGAGATATCATATTTATACGCGTTAGACCGCATAAGAAACATATTTGTGCGCTCACATTGTAAAATTTCGCTGTGCGACAAGGACAGATATCATTCCGCTTACGTGTGTGATAGAGACAGATAGGTACGTAGCGCGCCCCACTATGTGCCACGCTGCCGCCCGGTGGCCAGTGAAAGACATTATTATTTAGTAAACAATCGCCTTGGTAGCGACCTTGACATATCTAATTTTGAAAATTGTAAATTCGTGTTATTACTCGTGACTAGTGTCTAGATTTGGTACCGCGAAATAGACTTTTGTGTGAGTGTGTGTGTCTTGTTAATGTCATCAAAATGCAGAACTTGTATTATGAAGGGAAAGATAATTGTGAAACTAGGCATACAAAACAAACTCTAGAACAGTTGAAGGAGCTCTTCAGTGCATTCATTTGTATGTGCAACATGCAACAACGTGAGCATATTGGAAACGTACGGATTTGAGGTACCTAACTAGTTTTATTTTTCCTACATGCTAACGTTGCTCTACTATATCGGCGAATCAAAGACGCCGCCGCGCCGGCCGCGCGCCCGCGCTGAAAGGGCGTTCACCTTTAGGCACGGGCGCGCGGCACAGTTTAGGTTTAGTCGTAGTAGGAATGTATGTGCGGTTTCTGCGCGCGGGGCGCGGCATTGAATGAACGTACGTTGCTTTGCTTGTGTGTTTATACAGAATGTTCAATAATTTTATGCTTATTCTGATATTTAGTTTGTTTGAAAATAAAAAAATCTCAATTATGAATGAATGTTAATAAAACCTTTTTTAAATCAATACTAGATAGTAGTACTACACGTGTATTAATTTAATGTCGTACAGTCGTTTACACGTTGTATACAAGATGTTCCAATACTTGTGTTTAAAAACTTCAGGGGGCTAAAGTACCCATCAATATGAATAACTTTTTCTAAGGAAACAACACTGAACGCGAAAAAAAAACAGCTGTTTCATACAAAAGTTCAATACCTACCTGGCTAAAATGTATGAAACAGCTGTTTTAATTTTCGCGTTCACAGTGTTCGTTCCTTAGAAAAAGTTATTCATATTGATGGGTACTTTAGCCCCCTGAAGTTTTAAATACAAGTATTGGAACACCTTGTATGGTTTTCTTTATAAAACATGACATATAATTACACCCTGACATGACAGAGAACCAACATCTATGTTCGACACACAAATGATTGTTCTGTGTGGGTATCGAACCCACGGCCTACAGCGCAAAAGGCAGAGCTACTACCAACTGAGCTGTGAGAGTACCCACCATGTTTATCCTTTTCCTTCAATATCCTCTCCATATCCCCCGCCTTGTCTTTGACGCGTCCAAAGAAATCTATCCATTGTGTTAGCGTGTACAAAAGATAATAGTTTCATATTTATTTTCCTGTATAGAGTTTATAGGTGATGGTTACCAATTAACATCAGGTAACTTCAGCTTTTATAAAATAAATATTGGTTATTCCACACAGCACTATCTAGCCCCAAACTAAGCCAAAGCTTGTAATATGGGAACCAGATAGCTGATATAATACATATATGTTTTTTTTTATAAATATGTACTTGTAATCTCTAATACTATAAGAATCAAAGTCCTGACTGACTGACTGACTGACTGACTGACTGACTGACTGACTGACTGACTGACATATAGACAACGCACAGCCTAAACGGCTGGTCCTAGAGACTTGAAATTTGAGGAGTACATAGGTCTTATGGCGTAGAGGTGTACTAAGAAGGGATTTTTGGAAATTCAATCCCTAAGGGTGTAAAAAGGGATGAAAACGTTTGTATGAAAAATAGTATTCCTTGAACCTACAAACTTGAAACTTGGAGTGCACATACTTCAAGGCAAAAAAATAGGAAAGGCATTTTTAGTTTTTGAAAACTACCCTTATTAAGTGTGCAAAGGGATGTAAAAGTTTGTATGGGAGTTTTTTGACCGCTGGTCCTAGAGACTTGAAATTTTAAGAGTACATAGGTCTTATGTCGTAGAGATGTACTAAGACGGGATTTTTGGAAATTCAACCCCTAAGGGTGTAAAAAGGGTTGAAAATGTTGGTATGAAAAATTGTATTCCTTGAATCTACAAACTTGAAACTTGGAGTACATATACTTCAAGGCAAAAAAATAGGAAAGACATTTTTAGTTTTTTTAAACTACCCTTAATAATGGTGCAAAGGGATGTAAAAGTTTGTATGGTAGTTTTTTGACCGCTGGTCCTAGAGACTTGAAATTTGAAGAGTACATAGGTCTTATGGCATAGAGGTGTACTAAAAAGGGATTTTTGGAAATTCAACCCCTAAGGGTGTAAAAGGGTTGAAAACGTTTGCATTGAAAATAGTATTCCTTGAACCTACAAACTTGAAACTTGGAGTACATGTACTTTAAGGCACAAAAATAGGAAAGGCATTTTAATTTTTTTAAAACTACCCTTAATAAGTGTGCAAAGGGATGTAAAAGTTTGTATGGGAGTTTTTAAACCGCTGGTCTGAGAGACTTGAAATTTGAAGAGTACATAGGTCTTATGGAGTAAAGGTGTAAGAAGGGATTTTTGGAAATGCAACCCCTAAGGGTGTAAAAACGGATGAAAACGTTTGTATGAAAAACAGTATTCCTTGTACCTACAAACTTGAAACTTGAAGTAGATGTACTCCAAAGCTAAAAAAATAGGAAAGGCATTTTTAGATTTTTAAAACTACCCCTAATAAGTGTGCAAAGGGATGTCAAAGTTTGTATGGGAGTTTTTTAACGCGTGGTGCGATTGACTTAAAACTTGAGGTTAATATACTAAGAAATAAATAATTAAGAATGACGCTTTTAATTTTTGATAATTAACCCTGCAAAGGGTGCAAATGACTGTAAAAGTTAGAGAGATTTTTAACGCAAAGTCCGACTGGTTTCAAACTTGAAGTAAATATACTTCACAATAAATAATTTAAAATTACGTTTTCAATATTTTAAAACTACCCCTGCATAGGGTGCAAAAGACTGCGAAAGTTTCAAGGTTTGTACGGGAGATTTTTAACGCGTAGTGTAATTAACTTCAAACTAAAAGAAAATGTGTTTTGTGGATAAATAACAAAAATACAGTGTAGGGGATAATGAGATGATGCGTATTCCATAGTTTATTTCACGTAGCTTCAGAGGAGCATGTAAAATGATAAACGTCTGTTTCTACATAAGTACATATTTATATTTGCACTTTAAAGTAGGTATTACATGTCTGAACCTAATGAGCGGGGAGAGACGACTGGCGACGCTACATACAAAACCTTCGCGTCAGCCCGATTGCAAGTACCTGTGTGTGGCTAGCCGCCACAACAGTTTGATTTTCGAAAACAACCCCTAAAACGTTACCCTCCTTCGTTGGGAACGAGTAAAAAGGATACAACGAGGCGTCAATGTTTGTAAAGGACATTCTAAAAACGGGAATCTTGAGTTGGTACAAAGAGATCTGAGGGTACCTACCGTGCCTGCAAACGAAACGAAACAGCTTCACGACTTTGATCCCCATCAAAGTCGTGAAGCTGTTTCGTTTCGTTTGTTTTTGGTGTAGAAACTAGGAACAAATAAGGACATTATTTTCCGTGTAAGGTTGTCTTTGTTGTATTTGTCATGTTTGTGCTAATCTCAGTACCTATACCTACCTACCTAACATAGGAAATGTACGCCTATAGGTATCTCTTATACCTACGTATTTAAAATCCTACCCTAATAATATACAAATCAATGCGAAAGTTACGATGTTTGGATGTTTGTGGCTCAATTACAGCTCACCACTTCAACGCGTGCGAAGCCGCGGGAAGCCACTAGTATTATATAACACCGAGACAGAGAACAAACATCTATGTTCATCACACAAATGTTGGCTCTGTGTGGGGATCGAACCCACGGCCTACGGCGCAGAAGGCAGAGCTACTACCAACTGAGCTGTGAAGGCTGATACTGACCTGATATTCGTTTGGTGGCGTCAGGACTTGCCGACTGCGTCAGTGCTGCCACCTTCATGTATTCACTCGTAATCAAACCTGCTGCCTGCAACAAACACATTATTCAATCTTCTTTCGAAACAGTGTGGTGAAAGGATTTCAGTGCACTTAGAAATTAGTGTAAGTGCGCCTCAAAGAGACTCCTTTCGAGCACTCAACACATGTTGCAGAACTCTACGACATGCCGGTTTCCTCACGATGTTTTCCTTCACCGTTTGAGAGTACTGGCAATGTGCACATACATTTTTGAACAGAAAAACTCATTGGTGTACGACTGGTTTTGAACCCACCTTGTATTAGGCATCATTTTTAGGGTTCCGTACCCAAAGGGTAAAACAGGACCTTATTACTAAGACTCCGCTGTCCGTCTGTCTGTCTGTCTGTCTGTCCGTCTGTCACCAGGCTGTATCTCATGAACCGTGATAGTTAGACAGTTAAGGGGGATAGTAAGAGGTACGTCCCAACATTAGACTTGGCACATACCCACAATTTGCAGTAGTTGGTATTCCATACGTGACAGGTTGCAAGCCCATCGCCGCTGTCAGAATACTAACTGGTTTAATTATCATGATGGTAACTTACTTCTAGACTGGCTGGACTCATGGCGGAGTACTCCTCACTCAGCAGTTCCACGATGAGACCTTCGATGTCGAAGAACAGGATGTGGCTCTCAGGATCTGTGGAACAGGAATAAGATCATCATTTTTATAAGTCTAACTAACATATGCACTGCCCTGCGTCCATCAACTTGAGGCATACAGATGTTAAGCCTCATGTGCCTGTAATTACACCGGCAACCACACTCTTCAAACGGAAACACAGCGTTGCTGCTTGGCGGCAGAAAAAGGCGTGGTGGTAGTACTTCCCCGGACGAGCCACACACAAAGAGCTCTACTACTCAACCAAAAAGTATTTATTTTATTCTGTTTTAAGTATTTGTTGTTAAAGCGGCAACAGAAATGCATCATCTGTGAAAATTAGCGTCGTGAGATTTTGCTCGACCCCCCCCCCCCCCCCCACCCCTTATCTCACGTGAGATTTTTTAAATGAGTATTTTGCATACTATTATATGAATGTGTGCTTTATTGCACTTATAAAAAAAAACAAAATTTTCATTGCTTTTTTTTCATTAAATAAAAATAACCATTTTTCTCGCAATTTTACACTGTTACTCGCGGAATAATAAATTACGTGATATTTACCAAGACCCCTCCTCTCGTGAGATCGCCCCCCCCCTAAACACCTCACGTAATTAATGGACGCCCCCTTACCTCTTACATTTGTAGAACGCACAAATTAGGCTCGTATACTCCACTTATGATTTGCAAATAAATATCTTTATCTTTACCAGCTGGGTTGGACCTGAACCCCTGGACAGTCAGCGGGGCCCTGCGGCTCCTGGCCGGCTCCGCGAGGGGGCCCAGGCTGGCAGACCCGGCGCCGGAGCCCAGGGCCGCTAGGCCGCGCGCTGTGGCTGCCCGCATCGCGTTTATGTTACGATGTCTGAGACCTCTGAAAGTATAAATCAATATTACAATCTTCTTTTTATGTACATTTGCACTTGCTACGGACCTAACATACCTCTTTGGCTTCATTCACTCTCATAACATTCTTCATACATGCTCGTCGGTTTAGGGTACTCTTGACCTGGACCTTCTCTAAAATGTCCGTTATCTGATCCAGATACGTTCGCGCAGGTTTTCCCCTCCCAACAATCCCATCTTTTTGTGTAACTAGTTCATTCGAAACAGTGTGGCGAAAGGATTTTAAATTGCAATGGATACAAGTGTTTACTAAATACAAGGTGTTCCAATACTTGTACTTAAAACTTCAGGGGGCTAAACAGCAGTTTTTTTTTTCGCTTTCACAGTGTTGGTTCCTTAGAAAAAGTTATTCATATTGATGGGTACTTTAGCCCCCTGAAGTTTTAAGAACAAGTATTGGAACTCTTTGTATTTAGTAAACACTTGTCATCATCATCATCTTCCTGTCCTTATCCCGCGCTGCATGGGGTCGGCACAACAGGTTTTATTCTTCCACTCTCCTCTATCATACGTCATCTCAGTGCTCACACCTTTCTTACTCATATCATCTTTCACACAGTCCATCCATCTTTTCTTTGGCCTGCCTCTCCTTCTAAAACCATCCACATCCATTTCCAACACTCTTCTCGTAATATGACTTTCTTCCCTCCTCATGACATGCCCATACCACGTTAACCTATTGCTCCTCAACTTATCCATAACAGGCGCTACTTTCAAACTGCCTCTAATATACTCATTCCTTATTTTATCCATCCTTGTCACACCGCACATCCATTTAGTAAAATAAATTTAGTAAACACTTGTATCCATTGCAATTTAAAATCTTTTCACCAAACTGTTTGGAAAGTACCTAAAAGAATTAAATCAATGTTTACCTGAAGAAATGAACAGCAGGGTTGGCTAAGCCCTGTAAATCACTGCCAGCAGTCACAGAACCTCCGAGGTCGTCTGTGGATGTCTCGTCACACGCCGACAGCACCTCTTCTGCTATCATACCTGTCAATAAAATTATATTAGTACCAGCTGGTGCCCGCGACTTCGTCTGCGCAGGATTAGTATTTCGAGTAGCTTATATTAGCGTGGCGTAGTACATATGTGTAACTCTAGCGGTTTTGGCAGCGCACGCCAGAATAGCTCGCAGATGGTAGATTTTTTCCGACTTACTTGACACTTGTCGTCATATTTTGGACAATTCACACAATATCTTTATAAATTGTAGCCTATGTGTTATTCTGATGTATAAGCTATATTATTGTAAAGTTTCATTAAAATCCATTCAGAAGTTTTTACGTGAAAGAGTTACAAACATCCATCCATCCATCCATACTTACAAACTTTCGCGTTTATAATATTTGTAGGATAATTATTAGTGATACGTAGTTGAGAGCACTGGTGGTCTAGTGGTAGCAGCCCCGCCTTCCGAACCTAAGGTCGTGGGTTCGAAACCGGTCGTGCACCAATGAGTTTTTCTGTTCAAAAATATATGTGCACAATGCCAGTACTCTCAAACGGTGAAGGAAAACATCGTGAGGAAACCGGCATGTCGTAGAACCTAAAGTTCTACAACATGTGTCAAGTGCTCGAAAGGAGCCTCTTGAGGCGCAATTAAAATCCTTTCACCACACTGTTTCGAAAGAAACTAGTGACACGACAAGAGAGAGAGAGAGTGATAAGTTTGTAATTAATATACTTTCTAAGGTGCGTAATGCGTATACCTACGAACCGATTGAAGATACCCATTAAATGGGCATAAAAACCATTGCAATGCCTCAACGGGGCTCATGTCCTGGACATATTGTTACCCAGTCTCCATCTGTACACATGTACTGTTCCATCACTGCAGCCGACCAGCATAAATCGTCTAAAAGCCACTTCATCGCCACCACAGCCTAGGTCCCAGGAGTCATCTCCAAGCATCATACCATGCAGAACTCTGTCCAGGTGTCCAGTCTCCATCTGCCACACATGTACTGTTCCATCGCTGCAGCCGACCAGCATAAATCGTCTAAAAGCCACTTGATCGCCACCACAGCCACCTAGGTCCCAGGAGTCATCTACAAGCATCATACCATGCAGAACTCTGTCCAGATGTCCAGTCTTCATCTGCCACACATGGACTGTTCCATCGCTACAGCCGACTACCATGAATCGTCTGGAAGCCACTTGATCGCTATCACAGCCACCTAGGCCCCAGGAGTCATCTACAAGCATCATACCATGCAGAACTCTGTCCAGGTGTCCAGTCTCCATCTGTCACACATGGACTGTTCCATCGCTACAGCAGACTACCATGAATCGTCTGGAAGCCACTTGATCGCTATCACAGCCACCTAGGCCCCAGGAGTCATCTACAAGCATCATACCATGCAGAACTCTGTCCAGGTGTCCAGTCTCCATCTGCCACACGTGGACTGTTCCATCGCTGCAGCCGACCACCATAAAGTCGTCTGCTGGACGCCACTTGATCGCCACCACGGGAAACAGGTGTCGGGACGCTAGCGTCACACATTTGCGCTCTGTTAAACCTGAGAAAGAACGAAGAGAACTTCTATAAACTTCCCGTACGTCGCAAGATCGTCTGCTACTTTACAAATCTTCTGCATGCAGTTTGTAATAAACTAGCGACCCGCCCCGGCGTCGCACGGTTATTGTGGGTTATCCCTAAGAGATTAGCATACATAGGGATATAGGGACAGAGAAAGCGACTTTGTTTTATACTATGAAATGATATATGAATAGCGGCCTGTCCCAGCTTCGCATGGGTGGTCATATTTTTTTTGAATATTTTAGGAGAAACTTAAACCGTGGGTTCGAGACTCGCGTCTACTTATTTCATACATTCGCACCCCGTGCGTGGACCCGTTAACATTTTTAATTTCGTCATATCTTTTGAATGGAATGCCCGATTTGGAAAATTCAAGAAGTAATGTATAGGTGTTGAAACCGTCTTGAATATGAAATGGTTTATTTGGATAAGGATTAATACCAAGGTACAAATAAAGACCCTTTTTTAGCGGCGGCATTTCAATTAAATTTTTATATTAAAAGAACACTTATTGTGACGTAACTATAAAAGTTAGATATATGCTGTCGCGACATTTTTTGTAGATGATGACGTGATCTACAAAATCGTAGTATATTTCGGAAGCAGGATATTCTACAGGTCATGGCGAACACCTTTTGTTATACGACTATTGAAATTTTGTAGTTTTTCATTCATGAAATGCCTCTTAAACGTTCCTCCAATATTAAACTAAACACACCATGAGGCAGCCCTATTCACAACTGTTTGTACGTTCCGTGTGTGCGTGACCTTGGTACTTATGTAAACAGTATCAGGGGTGTTGCAAATTTCTGAGACAATATTAATTTTACTTTTGTATGGGAAATTCGAAAACGATATATTCAACCTTTGCACCCGTCAAAGTATTCCAGTGCTTGGTCTGATCACTTGGTCTTTGGCCTTATAGGGGTATTATGTTACACGTTGTATAACCCATCGCCACTGAATACTCCAAGTAATTATAGATAATTATAGATTTTACGCTATATCGGCCATCGGTGTCAATTGAAATGAAATGAAATGAAAATGAAATGAAATGAAAATGAAATGAAATGAAATGAATCGATTAAATCATTCTGAAAGATCTTGTTCAGAACAATGATGCATAATAATGTACCATCTAATCACGCTCGAACAAATAATCCATAGAGATAATGTTGATACGGTACTTATTTATTTTTTATACAAACAAGCAGATGGCCCACCTGATCTTAAGTGGTAACCATCACTTATAACAAAGCATTGCCTCGTAAGTCGCGCACGATAGGAACGTGCCCTACAATGCACTGCCCTGGGTCCATCAACTTGAGACATACAGATGTTAAGAGCGGATTTTACCATGCTCTGTTAGTTACTAATCAAGGATTACCAGGCCCTTAAATCGAACATCAGATGTCAAACGCGTACATTTTGACATATTTAACGGCCTTTTAATCCTTTGTTAATCTAACAGAGCATGGTGAAATCAGCTCTAAGGCTCATGTGCCTGTAATTATACCGGCAACACATTCTTCAAACCGAAATACAGCAACTCTGCTTGGCGGTAGAAAAAGGAGTGGTGGTAGTACTTCCCCGGACGAGCCACACACAAAGAGTTCTACTACTCTTAAAATGAGGATATGTGTCATGTGTCATATTTGCATACCTCTGACTACCATTTTAGACATCCTCAATGTTAAGTTGATACTTGATATGATATGTAGATGATACTGAGAAGACAAAACCAATATAATAAGGTTAACAAATTAAGTTAAGTTAAGTTAACAAATAAAACAAAAAATCTAAGTTGAAGCTAAAGTTAATCGCATAAAAATAAAAAACAAGTGTTAGCGTGCAAAACATGATAGGTAAGTAAGGAGTGTGTAGTGTAGTGTGTCATTGTGTGTAGGTAGGTAGTTAGTTAGATAGGTTGTTATAATAAAGATCGGGTAGGTGTGAGTATGAATGTGATCGACAAAACACCTAATAAAACTCTGCAGCAATCTAAGCGTGTAGGCGAAGTGCAGCTAGCGTAAACAAAGTATATCAAGTAAACTTACTCAGTAAAGTAACGCTGTGGTCCGAAGCGACGGAGCAGATGCATTTCTGGATTCGAGGCTGTAACGATTTTATTTATTTAATCGCTGGATGGGTTGTGTGAAAGATGACATGAGTAAGAAAGGAGTGACTACTGAGATGACACATAATAGAAGAAAATGGCGAGAAAAAAACCTGTTGTGCTGACCCCACATGAAGTGGGATAAGGGCAGGAAGATGATGATGAATCGCATGACTAAATTATAATAGGCATAATAAAATGTAACAACAAAATTTAAAATAAATTTTATTGGTTGGCGTATAGCAAAGGGTATGCATACTAGGTAAAAAATACTTTTTTATAAGAAAGATAAGAAAGATTTTTTTGTATGTATAAGCCTCCTTTTTTACGATTGCATCCTGTAGGGGGTTTATAGGGGGGTATACTTTGTTAAGAACATTGACCTCTGAAGTCAACAATAACAGAACTAGGGTCTAATACCGGAACTTCGTTACAAGGGCAAAAAGACTTAAGAACAAAAGATTTTTGAACAAAAAAATATGTATGTAAGCACCTCGTTTTATGAATGACTAGTTGGTGCCCGCGACTTCGTCTTATCGTCATATTTTGGACAATTCACACAATATCTTCATAAATTGTAGCCTATGTGTTATTCTGTTGTAAGCTATATTATTATAAAGTTTCATTAAAATCCATTCAGTAGTTTTTACGTGAAAGAGTAACAAACATCCATACATCCATCCATCCTTACAAACTTTCGCGTTTATAATATTAGTAGGATAACGTGAAACTAGTGATACGAAAAAAAGAAACTATCTTAATAACTTACACTGCAGTTGTGAGGCGGCACGATCAGCTGTGTGATCTCACCGGCGTGGACGCAGAATCGGTGAAGCAAAACACCAGAGAACAGGTCCCAGAGGCACACGGCGAAGTCTATGCCGCCGGACACTAGATGAGCTTTATCGTATCTGAAATTAATACAAATAATATAATATAATATAAATATATTTATTAAAAAATAAAAAACCCGACTGCCCAAACTAAAAGATTTGAAACAATTTTATGTTTCAAATTTCTTCTTGACAGTGAACTCCAGTTTTTCAGTCTTGACGAATAATACAATTTAATAATCACAGGCAGTCGGAGGCGTCAGTATACTGCTATTTATTTATTTATTTAATCGTATGACATTGCATAAAAGGCGAAACAAAAGAGTAAACAAAAAAAAAAAAAACTAAATATAATAACTACACTATTTAATTAATCTTATTTATAAGTCAATGTTCAGATTCCCAAGCCAGGCTAATGCTTCAGGGGGGAGATCGATGAGGTCGGTCCAGGGGCCTGGGTATTAGTGGATTAGGCAGCGTGAGATGATGTTCTCCATCGTCTGGTCTTCTTCGCCGCATTTGCAGAGCGCCGAGTCTGACCAACCCCACTTATGCCGAAAGTAGTATACTGCTAGGACGTACATACACGATACACGAACCTCCGACTGCATGTGCCATGTGTGTCCTAAGCCATAAAGCTTGTAATTTGGGAAAAAGATAGCTGATATACTACTTATATATCCTTTTTTTGTAAATACTCACTTATAATATTGTATAACACCCAGACAGAGAACAAACGGAAGACCAACGTTAGTTGCTAGCCAACTGACTTATGCTGAGTCAGGGTCCGTTTTGCAGCTCTTAGGTTTTTTTATTTTATTAATTTAGTTCTTTTTAGTTTTAAATCTAAGTTGCGTGCAAATAAATATGTTTTCTTTCTTTCTTTCTTTCTTTCAAACATCTATGTTCATTACATAAATGTTTGTTCTCGGTGGGGATCGAACCCTCGGCCTACAGCGCAGAAGGCAGAGCTACTATCAACTGAGCTGTCATGTCAAGTCTCGGGTCACTAACCTCTGGTGCACATGATGCGGGTATATCAGACAGTTCACTCGGCCGTTGTGGCCTAGCAGCAACTGGTGTGGTGGCCAATCTGCAACGAAATAACACAATAATCAATAGAAAACATAGCTTAAGGGGCTGCGCACATTCCAACATTTTCATCTTGTCGTGTCACGACTTTTCTAAATAGTGTGCTGTGTGTGTGTCTTATAAATTTGATTATGTTAACCTTTTTCTGTATGCCTACGCCTCACTAAACTTCAATAATATATTATATTATTACATTGTAAAAGGATCATACAAAAGAACGGTAGGAACCAAGCCGTAAGTTTGTTGCCTGTTCTTCTAGGCTTTGGTCGCGTGGAACTGGCACCTAGAGTCACCTAGCTTTAAGACGTTTCAAAGTGATCCTTGTGATTTTATTGAATAAATACATTTTGACTTTGACTTTGACTTTGACTTTGACTTTGAGTGTGGTGAAAGGATTTTAACGGTTAAGGATTATAAGCTACTAGCGACCCGCCCCGGCTTCGCACGTTATTGTGGGTTATCCCTAAGAGATTATGCTTGTATTATGCATATAAACCTTCCTCTTGAATCACTCTGTCTATAAAAAAAACCGCATCAAAATCCGTTGCGTATTTTTAAAGATTTAAGCATACATAGGGATATAGGGACAGAGAAAGCGACTTTGTTTTATACTATGTAGTGATATAATTGTAAAGTTTCATTTAAATCCATTCAGTAGTTTTTACGTGAAAGAGTAACAAACATCCATCCATCCATACTTACAAACTTTCGCGTTCATAATATTATAGTAGGATAGGATGGTAATACTCTCGCGATCAAACACATATTTAAAAGTATTACACGGGTATTTATCGCGTTTACCTTTACTATTTTCCCGACGTTTCGGCTATGTTGCAACATAGGTAAACGCGATAAATACCCGTGTAATACTTTTAAATATAGGATGGTAGTACCCCTTCGCGCGAGTCCGACTCGCACTTGGCCGGTTTTATTATTATACATTACCTACTGAAAACCTACCTCAAACTTCATTAAATAATGCATTCGCATAATAAACATAAATTACGTTACACATCGTATAATAAAACAATAAATAAATCAAATAAATTTCATTCATTCATAATTCCTACATTTAAACAATAAATTCCTTCCTATTCAATTATGATCAAAGATAAACAACGTGAACTAAACTAACATTTTCTAATATTAACTAATATTGACAGCCTTCGCAGCTCAGTTGGTAGTAACTCTGCCATCTGCGCCGTAGGCCGTGGGTTCGATCCCCACCGAGAACAAACATTTGTTTGATGAACGTAGATGTTTGTTCTCTGTTATATATTATAAGTATAAGTAAGTTATAAGTATCAGTATGTATTTACAAAAAAAAAGTTTATATGTATTATATCAGCTACCTGGTTCCCATATTACAAGCTTTGGCTTAGTTTGGGGCGAGATAGTGCTGTGTGGAATGTCCACCAGTATTTATTTATTCATAATACATTTAACCAACAGATTCCTAACATTACCTAGTTATTCAATTATAATGATGAAAGATAAACATCTTAAACCGAACCAATACAAATAGTGGATGAAGAAAGTCCAATAAACACTTTCTTCTTTCCATTTATGGCTCCTGTCTGTCATTCGACAGACAACCTTGCCAGTGTCAAGTGATTTGTATTGAATGAATACTTTTTAGTCAAGTTAGTCCACAGACCATGGAGGTATATGATACTTAGTCTAAGCCACAGTCAAGTCGGCCGTCATTTGTTTTGAAGAAAATAAAACGGGACCCTATTACTAAGACTCCGCTGTCCGTCCGTCTGTCTGTCTGTCCGCCGTCACCAGGCTGTATCTCATGAACGTGATAGTTAGACAGTTGAAACAACAAATGCTAAAAACAGAATAAAATAAATATTTAAGGGGGCTCCCATACAACAAACGTAATTTTTTTGCCGTTTTTATAGATACTGGTACGGAACCCTTCGTCGACGAGTCCGACTCGCAATTGGCCGGTTTTATTTTTTTTAAACAAGAAGAAGAACATTATTTACACTGCAAAGGCCATACAATACAAACAAAAACAAACAATTGTTTAAATTAAACATTAATTACATTCATACATATTATTATATTCATACATATTATTATATAAAACTAGCTCTTAACCGCGGCTTCGCTCGCGCACGTTTACTTTAGAATACTTACAAATAAAAGAATTGTTTATTGATACGATTGGCAACATCTTCCGCATGGAACAATCTTTAGCCACATAATTTTGTCAGAAGAAAGAGAAGAAACTGACGACTTGAAGTTCCTGCCTCTTCGATTGTTTGTATATATATATTTTTTTAAGTCTAAAAAGTCGGGATAAAAAGTATCCTATGTCCGTCTCCCGGTTCTAAACTACCAATTTTCAGCCGAATCGGTTCAGCCGTTCTTGAGTTATAAATAGTGTAACTAACACGACTTTCTTTTATATATAAAAAGATATATAGATGTATTATAAAATAGATTAGAAAAGATGGATGGATTGTGTGAAGGATGAGATGAGTAAGAAAGGAGTGACGACTGAAATGACGCATGATAGAGGGATGTGGAGAGAAAAGACCTGTTGTGACGACCCCACATGAATTGGGATAAGGGCACGAAGATAATGATGATTATAAAAAAGATTAGTAAAAAAAACTGGATCGGGCGTAGGCGTCGGCCTATGTCCGCATGCTGGACAAGGATCATACAAAAGAACGGTAGGAAGAGCCGTAAGTTTGTTGCCTGTTCTTCTAGGCTTTGGTCGCGTGGAACTGGCGCCTAGAGTCACCTAGCTTTAAGACGTTTTAAAGTGATCCTTGTAATTTTATTGAATAAATACCTTTTGACTTTGACTGACTTACTGACTTTATTACTTAGGGAAGTATGAATGAATGAATGAATTTAAATTCTTCATTGCACATAAAAAACACAAATACAAACAAAATAGGACAAATAAAAACAAAATGTAAAAGGGGCGGTCTTATCGCTAAAAAGAGTTTTTTTTTTCAACCAGCTGATGGAACAAGCAGATGGCCTACCTGATGTTAAGTGGTAACCATCACCACGATGGAAACGTGCCCTGCGTCCATCAACTTGAGGCATACAGATGTTAAGCCTCATGTGCCTGTAATTACACCGGCAACCACACTCCAAACCGAAACACAGCAACGCTGTTTGGCGGTAGAAAAAGGCGTGGTAGTAGTACTTCCCCGGACGAGCCCTTCACAAAGAGCTCTACTACTCTACGCGATCTCTTCGAGACAACCTTTGGATGGAGAGGAGCCTAGAATAAGATGGTTAGTTAGGGTGCAAGTAGTTGCGTGGTACTCAAGCAAGTGAAGCCGCGGTTAATAGTTATTATATTTCTATTTTCCTTATGCTAGGCTTATTGCGTTGCAAAAACGAATGCTCTCTGTAAGCATACATATCTATACTAATAACGATAAATAAGTGTATATTTGTTGCGTTAAGGCAAAGATGACCGCTAATATATTTCTCGCTCGCACATAGAGCTCTTTGTGAAGGGCTCGTCCGGGGAAGTACTACCACCACGGTTTTTTTTTCGTTTTTTCAAAAAAGGCGTTCTAAAACATTTAATGGGTCAGCAACGCGCGCGTGACACCTCTGGTGTTGCAAACGTCCATAGGCCACGGTAACCGTTTCCCATCAGGTGGGCCGTACGCTTGTTTGCTTTCTTGGTGGTATAAAAAAAACCATCGAAATCCACGTATCCGTTTGGGTGCTACGTGGTAATAAGGAAAGAAAGAAGGATATACATACAAAGATAGGTACGCGCGAAAACATAACCCGGTGGCCTTCGGCATTCGGGTAAATATCGCAATCAATCAAGTTACGATAAAAAGTTTACACGTGCGAAACCTTGAATAACAATTTTTTTGTAGTAAAGCTTGTTTGGATCAAAATTATATTTCTGGTGAATTTTAGTAACGCTATTCTCCGAATCTTAGTAAGCGTGGTATGTGTATGTCATGAGTCATGAGGGAAGAAAGTCATATTACGAGATGAGTGCTGGAAATGGATGTGGATGGTTTTAGAAGGAGAGGCAGGCCAAAGAAAATATGGATGGATTGTGTGGAAGATGATATGAGTAAGAAAGGAGTGAGCACTGAGATGACGTATGATAGAGGAGAGTGGAAGAAGATAACCTGTTGTGCCGACCCCATGCAGCGTGGGATAAGGGCAGGAAGATGATGATATTCTCCGAATCTAGGTTGATTCCGATTTTTCATAATTACCTTCAGTAGTTCATAGAAAAGTTAAGACGATGACAAAAGCGAATGTACCTCTCGCTCGCACGATTC
Source organism: Chloroclysta siterata (assembly GCA_932294275.1). Classification (NCBI taxonomy): domain Eukaryota; kingdom Metazoa; phylum Arthropoda; class Insecta; order Lepidoptera; family Geometridae; genus Chloroclysta; species Chloroclysta siterata. Next base: position 17,788,451 of record OW028596.1, on the reverse strand, counting down.
GACATATTGAAAGATATAAAATCACTAAATTCATTTTCGAAAAATCGCAAACAACCAAGTTGTGTGCAATCATATTGCACACAGTTTAGTAAATATTTCATTTTGATCCACACTATTTTTCCAACTCAAAAGTCTTTACTAAAACAAACTTTTAGAGTCTTCTTCTTGTAGTGTCACTAGTTTCTTTCGAAACAGTGTGGTGAAAGGGTTTTAAGTGCAAGTTAATCTCAAGAGGCTCCTTTTGAGCACTTGACACATGTTATAGATTAGCTCTTGTTTTCGCCTTATAATGTGGGTGTGAAATAGTAAATTGTTTACCAAGGGCGCAAACTATTTAATGGCGAGAGTGTTTTTTGAATCCAGAGCGGAGCGAAGGATTTTAGAGTAGAGTCCCGAGCGTGGCGAGGGATTCCAAAGGAGAGTCCTAAGCGTAGCGATGGATTCAAAGTACTTCCCTCGAGCTTAAAATAGTGTTTCCCCCGAGGTGGACACTCTATTTTTTATCACCCTCTATGAGAAAATAAGTAAGTGCAATTTATGAATAATCATAATCACATAGTCACATAGTCACGAAGTAACGAAGTCACGAAGGCACGAAGTGACATAGTCACATAGTTACATAGCCATATTCATGTATTCATTGTAGTTACTTTTATTTATTTTCATAAAACTAAGTAAAATCTGAATTGTGGTAAACAATTATGAACAAAGGTGGAATGCGCGTTTCGTGTTTGTATTTCTTTCTATTTTTTTTTATTTAGTTCAGGCGCTTTTTTTATATTAAAGTCTGCTTGTTTATACACAGTATTCGTGATCTCTTGTGATCTCTTTGGTGATTTAAACTTTTACTCAATATGCACATTCCAAATTCAAATCACTTTTCCTCCCTTGGGCGGAAAAGTACTTTTTTTTTTAAAGTACTTTTGAAAAGTGATTGAAGTGAGCGAAATGCTATTTTGCTCCCTGTTTACAAAGAGCAAACTATCTCTTTTCGAATTGATGTGATAAAAAGTTTTTTGTAACTGGCGTCAGCCTATTAATTGGGGTATGAAATACATGTCAACTACCCCGACATCGTTTGCAATCGTAAAGTCATACCGCAAAAAGGAAATTAAGGAAAACCTAGTTTTAAACCGGTTTTCCTGTTTATAATCTAGTTTTTTCCTTATTGTGTGAATTGTGCGTTAGGAAATACCATCTTATTCCTATCAGGCCACCTTTGACACATAATAATAAATACTATCATCGATTTGATTACTGAAGGTCGTACGAGTATTATAGATAACTACAATTGGCGGACCTTCCACAGAGCAACTGTGTAGTAACTATGTACGGAAGGAAGGTAATCTCAAACTCATATAATCCTATCCCACCCAACAAATAACTAATGATTCGCCCCGAACTGAGATTTCGTGATGTCCGCTCCTGTCTTGCATTGATACTAAACACGATATTTGGCCTCTGACTACCCCCTAACTTACTTGGGGTAACCAATTGTATCTCAAAAATCATACATACGTCCTAAAAAAAAAAACGGTATTGGGATGTCCAAACCAAACCCTTTCATATGACACGTCACTTGGTATATTTATGTATCAACTTTTTTTTTTATACAACTAACTGTTGGAACAAGCACATGGCCCACCTGATGTTAAGTGGTAACCATCACCTATAAAAAAGCATTGCCTCGTAAGTCACGCACAATAGGAACGTGCCCTACGATGCACTGCCCAGGGTCCATCAACTTGAGGCATACAGATGTTAAGCCTGTAATTACACCGGCAACCCACTCTTCAAACCGAAACACAGCAATATATTTATTATTTTATACATTACTAGCGGCTTGTCCCAGCTTCGCATGTGTGGACATAAATTTTTTCAACGTTTTAGGATAGACTTAGACCGTGGTGGGTTCGAGTCATTTGCGCGCCCTTCTACCTCGAGCGTTGCCCGGGCCCAAGCTGGGTGAGAACGTGCCCCGTGAGCCGCCCCATGAGCCCCGTGAGCCGCAAGTAATGTATAGGTATTAAACCAGTCTTGAATATGAAAAGATTTATTTGGATAAGGATTTATACCAAGGTACAAATAAAGAGTCTTTTCTAGCGGCGGCATTTCAATTAATTTTTTATAATAAAAGAACACTTATTGTGACATAACTATAATAGTTAGACATAATAATATGCTGTCACGACATTTTTTGTAGATAATGACGTGTTCTGCAAAGTCGTAGTACATTATTTTGTTCTATCATCAATAGTTTTCGCAGCGCACGCGATGTAAGGTTTTCTTTTTCCACCTTGGGTTACATTATTGGAGTTTTAGTAATGATCCCTGATTTTTTTGAAAATATAATATAGCCTATGTTACTCAGGGATAATGTAGCATTCTAATGGTGAAAGAATTTTTGAAATCGGACCAGTAGTTTTTGAGCCTATTCGTTACATACAAAAATACAAATGTTTCCTCTTTATAATATTAGTGTAGATTAGTGTAGATGTAGATTTCAAGAAAAAAAAATTGTTAGCAAAGGAACTGACCGACCAGTAGAGAAACCTTGATTTCAACGAAACTCTTAGAGATGGGAGCTCTTGGATCGTTGGTTATCTTAATTTTACTTTTGTGTTGTATTTAAAAACCGAGCGTCCTAAAAGCAGTGAAAAAAACAGTCGTGACTTAAGAAAATATATTGTATAATGTTTATTTATGTTCAAAGGATAAGATCTTTGAAAAGCAAGTTAATATAATAGACAATTGAGATTCTACGCGCATGTCTATATTATTTATTTCCATACTTATTTAATAGAAATGCGGTAGTGTATGAGTAAATCTGTTGTTCCATTTTCATGACTGCACCGGCCCTGACTACGTAATTCGCGACAAGTTCACGACAAGCAATAGATAGATAACACTTTACTGTACTGTTTGTAAGTATGGATGGATGGTTCACGTAAAAACTACTGAATGGATTTTAATGAAACTTTACAATAATATAGCTTATACATCAGAATAACACACAGACTACAATTTATAAAGATATTGTGTGACTAATCCTGCGCAGACGAAGTCGCGGGCATAAGCTTGTACATCATAAATCTAGGTGTAACTTAAAAAAGTACAATGGGCGGCTTTAGCGCTGAAAGCGATTTCTCCCAGGAAACCTTAATTCTCATTAGCAAATTGAAGCAATTCTCATCAATAGATATTTCTTGTCAGGAAAACAAAAAAGCATTAAAATACATTTCTCAAGTTGATTCATATCGTGCGTGACTTACGAGGTAATGATTTGTGGTGACGATTACCACTTACCAACAGGTGGGTCATATGTACCCCAAGTATGAGTTGTGTTTACCATATTTGGTTTTTCGTTTTTCGTTCTTGTTCCGTGTTCATTGAGGGTTTATAAGAAGACGCGATAGAGATACCGATACGGAACTTTATGCTGCAAGTAAGATGAATATTAGTAGTAGAACATAAAGTTCCGTATCGGTATCTCTATCGCGTCTTCATACAAAACCCGCAATGAACACGGAACATCAACGAAAAACGGGTACAGTTTGTTTTATCAGCTAGTTGTAAAAAAAAACACTGAACAAAAAACTACAGACTCTCTGAAGAACTGATGATGATAACTTGCGCCTTGCCAATTTCATATCACTAATGCCATTCAACCTTTGTTTTCCTTACCAAACAAATAGCTAAGTAGTAAGAGTACAAATCTTCAAAAGATCCCTTACATAACCACACAAACACAATAATTTTCCTTATCAATCAGTATATAACCGCGGGAGAGCTCGCTCCTTCACAGAACCAAGTTCCCTCTCAACCAGTAAACTACTCCAAGAAAACCAAACCAAAACAAAATGGCTGCTATCAAGGCTGTATCCGTCTTCTTCATCCTGCTGGTGGCAGCGTCGATGGTGATTGACGTCACCGAGGCGGCTACCAGGGTTGGACCTTGCGATCAGGTTAGTTCTTCATTTATACCACGTACTAGCTGATGGAACAGGCAAATGGTCCAACTAATGTTCAGTGGTAACCATCACTGTAAAGCATTGCCTCTCAAAACACGCACTGCCCTGCACCCATCAACTTAAGGCATACAGATGTTAAGCCTCATGTGCCTGTAATTACTTTGGCAACCACACTCTTCAAACCGACACAGCAATGCTGCTTTGCGCAGATATCTACCGTTCCTTGGACCGTAAATCGTCAAGCTGTTTCTATTTCATTTCTTGTTTTTCTTAGGGGGCGTTTGGTAGAGCAAAATACCCATTCTGATCTGATGATACCTTTATCTGATCCAATACTTGTGCTTAAAACTTCAGGGGGCTAAGGTACCCAACAGTTTGAATAACTTTTTCTAAGGAACCAACACTGTGAACGCAAAATAAAAACAGCTGTTTTATACTTTTTAGCCAGGTAGGTATTGAAGTTTTGCATGAAAAGACCTGTTTTTTTTTCGCTTTCAGAGTCTTGGTTCCTTTGAAAAAGTTATTCATATTGAATGGTACTTTAGCCCCCTAAACTTTTAAGTACACCGATATTGGAACACCTTGTATAGGATGAGGAGGGTTTTGGGTTAAAAGTATGAAGAGTAATAGAGCTCTTTGTGAAGGAAAGTACTATCACCGTGCTTATTTCCGCCGTCAAGCAGCGTTGCTGTGTTTCCGTTTGAAGGGTTTGGTTGCCGTTAACACCTGCATGCCTCAAGTTGATGGACGCAGGGCAATGCATCGTAAAGGATGTTCATATCGTGCTTATTTGCGAGGCAATGCTTTGTTACAGCTGATACCACCTCACATCAGTTCCATCAGCTAGTTGTATAAAAAAAGGTTCTAGGTCCATCGCCGCTGAATTTGTACAATTCTCAACCCAATATCCACATGCTTAAAGTCCATTTCTCCTCAGGTGTGCTCGCGCATCCCGGCGGAGAGAGACGAATGCTGCCGCGCGCATGGACACTCCGGCCACTCGTACTGCTCTCGCGGGAACATGTACTGTCGTTAACGCGCCAAACAACTATGCGGCTCCTCGCTGATCAGTGAGCAACTGATCAGTAAATGCTGAACAGTATTTTGTTAATTTAACTTACTTCTTAACTTTCGCGGACCTTTTAGAATTCGACTGTTTTAATAAATTTATTTATATTCATACTTTAGTTTTTTTAACCATTCCTTAACCATTATCAAATAAACTCTTTATTAAAAAAATAAAAAGTCCGTAATAACAAACCACGTAATATCTTCTTCTTCTCTCAATTTATGGCTCCTGTCCGTCATTCGACAGACAATCTTGCCAGTGTCAAGTGATTTGTATTGAATACTTTTTAGTCAAGTCAGTCCATAGTCAAGTCGGCCGTCATTTGTTTTGAAGAAAATGGTGGCGGTTTTCTTCTTCTAAACGGCTTCATCGCTGTCATAGGGTTTTTTGCATGGTTTTTTGTCATAATTGAAATATTTTGTCATTTTTTTATGATTTTGCATTTTTCAGTTGGATTCGTTTTCTGACATTTCTGGAAGTAACATAGCTTTTTCATTTTAATTGTTTTTCTAGTGTTATTTTGAGTTGTGTTGTGTAATTTCGGTGGTATTTTAACCAACATTACTTGAGGTCTTAGCACAAAGTGTAAACATTTGGAATGAAAGTGTATTATGTGATATCCTGATTTGGCCGAAAATGTTTCGAATGTTTTGAAGAAAACCGCCACCATTTTCTTCAAAACAAAATGACGGCCGACTTGACTATGGACTGACTTGACTAAAAAGTATTCATTAAACTAATAAATATTTATCACTTGACACTGGCAAGATTGTCTGTCGAATGACGGACAGGAGCCATAAATTGAGAAGAAGAAGCATTTTTCAGTTAAAGTTTATTGATTTCAGTATATTTGACTTTTCTGGAGTTAGTACAAAGTACTAACTCGATTCGTTTTCTGAAATTTTGGAAAGCAACATAACTTTTTCATTTTAATTGTTTTTCTAGTGTTATTTTGAGTTCTGTTGTGTATTATTTACAATAAATTTCCTTTCGAAGCGGTATATAACCGCGGGAGAGCTCGCTTCTTCACAGAACCAAGTTCCCTCTCAACCAGTAAACTACTCTAAGAAAACAAAAAAAAATGGCTGCCATCAAAGCTGTATCAGTCTTCTTCATCCTGCTGGTGGCAGCGTCGATGGTGATTGACGTCACCGAGGCGGCTACCAGGGTTCCACCTTGCGATCAGGTTAGTTATATAGTGATGTTTTCCTTCACCGTTGTCAGAGTCGCTAATACTCTGAAGACGCCTAGCTAAAGGGTAATAGATCTGCCTTCGCCGTATAGGTCGTGGCTTCTATTTCCACCAAGGGCAACTATGCCTGTGATAAATTATATTCAATTTTTCCTTAGCTCTTTTTTTGTCCTGGTGTTCTTACTTAGATACCTAGTTAAATTGTTTTTATCTTTCTATATATTACTAGCGGCCTGTCCCAGCTTCGCATGGATGGGTGGATATAATTTTTTTAACATTTTAGGATAAACTTAGACCGTAGGTTCGAGTCTCGCGTCTACTTATTTCATACATATGCACGCCCTTCTCCCTGAGTGAGTGAGAAGGAGAAGAAGAATTTTTTATAATAAAAGAACACTTATTGTGACATAACTATAATAGTTAGACATATGCTGTCGCGACATTTTTTATAGATGATGACGTGTTCTGCAAAGTCGTAGTACATTATTTTGTTCTATCATCAATAGTTTTCGCAGCGCACGCGATGTAAGGATTATTTTATCCACCTTGGGTTACATTATTGGAGTTTTAGTAAAGATCCCTGACTTTTTAGAAAATATTATATAGCCTATTTTACTCAGGGATAATGTAGCATTCTAATGGTGAAAGAATTTATGAAATCGGACCAGTAGTTTTTGAGTAGTTTTAAATTGTAAAAAGTTAGCTTATTCTGTGTCTGGGTATCGTATGATTACCAGGGGTAAGGTATAGGTAGAGTTTTTAAGTACCAAATGACGTCAAATACGCTACTTAGAAATCTAAATATGGATATGCCTTTTTTAATCCCAGTGTCGGAAATAATTCGGGTTCGAAATCAATTGAGATAAAAACTGACGTTTCCGATTGGAAACCTTTCCGAATGTTTTAAAATAGCCCTGCTGTACGTGTAACGTGTAACGCTACTTAGTTTATTTTTAACATCAGAAAAAAGAGTTTAAGAAGACAATAATATCATCTTAACATCAGGTGGGCCATCTGCTTGTTCCATGCGCTAGTTGTATATAAAAAAAACCAATAAATTTAGAAAACTATTTTTATTAATTTCCAATTCAGAGTTTAAAGGCATATCCATGTTAAGATTGCGTAGGTATTTTTACGTCATTTGGTACTTAAAAACTCTACCCATTCCGACCCCTGTTGATTACATACGTTATCAAGTATATGGCAATGATTTGGATCGGTTAAGCTATTTCTCGATCGTTTGCAACAGTCTGCAGATAGCTTAACTGTTTCATGTGCATTTTGTAAATATGTAACTACCTACTTCTATTCTTTTTTTTTATACTACTAGCTGATGGAACAAGCAGATGGCCCACCTGATGTTAAGTGGTAACCACCACCTATAACAAAGTATTGCCTCGTAAGTCACGCACGATAGGAACGTGGCCTACGATGCACTGCCCTGCGTTTATTTATTCAATGTAAAATTAAAAATAATAATTTCTATCTTCATTAAAATTAAAAGTACCTATACATATGGTTCAAGCATGCTATGATTAAAAATAAATTAAATTGCCGAATCGTGTTATAAAATATTATATTGCAACGGTGATCATACAAAAGAACGGTAGAACCAAGCAGCAAGTTTGTTGCCTGTTCTTCTTGGAATGGTCGCGTGAAACTAGCACCTAAATTCACCTATAAGACGTTTCAATTTCATCCTTGTGACTCAAATGAGCTTTGACGAGCCACACCCGACGAGAACTACTATACAAGTTTAGGAATTTTAGAAAAACTCAACCCTATATCTCCATACATGTAAAAGGGTTGTGTGGAAGAATTCGCGCCCAGTGATAGCTGTAGGACAATTATTGTAATATTTTCCTTCTCCTCAATTTTAAATCCGCAGATTTTAAAGCGTATTTCCCCACAGTTGTGCTCCATCATCCCGATGGAGAAAGATGAATGCTGCCGCGCGCATGGACACTCCGGCCACTCGCACTGCAATGGTGGGAGAATGTACTGTCGTTAACGCGCCAAACAACCATGCGGCTCCTCGCTGATCAGTGAGCAACTGATCAGTAAATGCTGAACAGTATTTTGTGTTTAACTTATTTCTTAACTTTTGCAAACTTTTTAAAATTTGACTGTTTCAATAAATTTATTTTATCTTCATTTTTTAGTTTTTTTATCCATTCCTATTCCTTTAGTGAGGCGTAGGCGTACAGAAAAAGGTAAACATAATCAAATTTATAAGACAGCACACGCTACGCCTCAAACTAATAATACCTAATGCATAAATACAATCTATTAAATCAGAAAAAATAAAAAAAACACACAATAGTAGGTACAGTACTGACATTGCAGACATGTTAGCTGCCGATGGGCAGAGCGACCGGGACATCGGGCCACGCATTTTTATCAACAATATAGCTATCTAAAGTATAATAAGCTTTCCTTATTAGATTATTCTTATTGTACACTTTAAATTTTCTAATAGGCCAATGAAAAGATGGATGGACTGTGTGAAAGATGACATGAGTAAGAAAGGAGTGACTGCTGAGATGACGGCTGATAGAGGACAGTGGAGGGAAAAAACCTGTTGTGCCGACCCCACATAAAGAAGGATAGGGCGAGAAAATGATGATGATGAGACTTTTAAATACATATGAATCAATAGTAATAAAAGGCTAATTTGTTAAATACTCAATACATTTATTGGTTACACATTGTCACAGATAATAGAATACTAGACATGGTTTAGTTCTGGTACATACATTGTTGTTAGTTGTTAGTAAGTATCACATGGACCCTGCATAGGGTATGGCAACATGGAGGCAGGCCGAGGTTTTAAATTATAATACGTATAGTCGGTAGACAGGTATAGTTACAGTAAAAAAGTAGGTGTTATCTGTTATACAAGGCACGAAAAAGAAGAACTAGGTATTCTAAATAAACAAGGTATTGGGAATGTATGTCAAAGTTAATGAAATGTTTAATTAAAAATAGTCAATACTTAGGTCAAAGTGTGTATATTTTTATTTTATTTTTTTATTTTAAGCCCTTTAATACAGATACATTTTACGAATTATACTCTATTTTACACTACGACATCGACACTATCTGTTTGCCCTTTTTTGGCAAAGGCCTCCTCCAAGCTCTTCCACTCTTCCCTATCTCTCGCTATCCTCGTCCATGTTTTCCCTGCAGTATATTTTAGCTCATCCTCCCATCTTTTAAACTGTCTCCCCCTTTTTCTTTTGTTGTATTTCGGGAACCAATTCATCAACATTTTGCTCCATTTCTCTTTTCCTCTTACCGTATGTCTCTTACGTATAAAGTGTGTATAGCCGAATGTTAAATAAAAATAAAAAATAAATGTCAAGATGTTGTTTTTTATATTACTCTTGATTCATATGTATTTACGCGCTGTATATCTTCCTTAAATAAAAAAAATAAAGACGTGGACATAAGTCAAACGAGGCCCATACATAGATTTTCCTTGCCAACGATGTATACGTATTATAATACCTAGATCAATACAAAGATATTATTTACAATCATTTTCCTTGAGGAATACAGGGTGTCTAAAGGCAAGTTTAACCATCTCAGAGTAGAACAGAATGGAGTATTAAGAGTAGTAGAGCTCTTTGTGAAGGGCTCGTCCGGGGAAGTACTACCACCACGCCTTTTTCTGCCGCCAAGCAGCAACGCTGTGTTTCGGTTTGAAGAGTGTGGTTGCCGGTGTAATTACAGGCACATGAGGCTTAACATCTGTATGCCTCAAGCTGATGGATGCAGAGCAGTGCATCGTAGGGCACGTTCCTATCGTGCGTGACTTGCGAGGCAATGCTTTGTTATAGGTGATGGTTACCACTTAACATCAGGTGGACCATCTGCTTGTTCCATCAGCTGGTTGTATAAAAAAAAAAGAACAGAATGGAGTATTACGAGTAGTAGAGCTCTTTGTGAAGTGCTCATTCGGTAACTACCATCATGCCTTTATATGCAGTTAAGCAGCGCAGTTGTGTCTCGGTTTTAAGAGTGTGGTTGCCGGTGTAATTACAGGCTCATGAGGCTGAACTATGTTGATTTGTTTTTTTTTTAATATCGTGCTAGACCTGTGTTCGTGAACGAAATAAGTTGTTTTTTGGACTACTAGCTGAACGAGAAAATGACCCACCTAATGTTAATTGTAACTATCAGCTATAACAAAGCATTGTCACGCAAGTCACAGACGATAGGAAACGCCCTACGATGCACTGCCCTGCGTCCATCGACTTGAGGCATACAGATGTTAAGTAAGCCTCATGTGCCTGTAATTACTGCAGCGACCACAAGCTCTTCAACCGAAACACAGCAAACGCTGCTATGCGGCTAACGGCTTGGTTCCTACCGACTTACAACAAACTTACGAGGAGTACAGTTCGTTTCAAGTTTTCGGAAGTATTTTTACACCCTGTATAATGCAAAATCGATTTAACTGACAACAACTATAAGAAGTCAACTAGTTTTCCTTATGATAATAGAATCTCATAATAACAAGCCGTTACAATAATGTACCTACGGATTATCTAATACGATACTGGTCGCTAAGCGCTCCATTAGGTGTTTGAAGACGTCTAAGAGGGGTAGTGAGAGGTACGTCCAAACATTACGTTTGACACATACCCACACTTTGCAGTGTTGGTATTCCATACGTGACAGGTTGCAAGCCAACCAAATAAATTGAGTTCACGGCTGCCAAGGAACAGCTGAACGGGTACGCATACAGCAGACCAAGCTAGGAAGAAATATGTAGATAGATAAGTAGATAAATGAGTAAGTATACAACGTGTAAACGACTGTACGACATTAAATTAATACACGTGTAGTACTACTATCTAGTATTGATTTAAAAAAGGTTTTATTAACATTCATTCATAATTGAGATTTTTTTATTTTCAAACTTAACCGGACGAGCCACACACAAAGAGCTCTACTACTCTTAAACAAAAAACTAGCTTCACGCAACGTCTCGCGGGATTCCAAGTGTATTTATGCGTATTATTTACAATAATTTTCCTTATCAATCAGTATATAACCGCGGGAGAGCTCGCTCCTTCACAGAACCAAGTTCCCTCTCAACCAGTAAACTACTCCAAGAAAACAAAACAAAACAAAATGGCTGCTATCAAGGCTGTATCCGTCTTCTTCATCCTGCTGGTGGCAGCGTCGATGGTGATTGACGTCACCGAGGCGGCTACCAGGGTTGGACCTTGCGATCAGGTTAGTTGCTATACAGTAGTGATGTTTTCCTGACCGTTACACACTTTAGCTATAGGATAAAAGTAGCCTAGCTCTGCCTTCAGCAGTATAGATCTTGGATTCGATTCCCACCCATGACAACTATTCGTGTGATAGATATAAATGTAAATGCGTATATAGCTTACTAGCGACCCGCCCCGGCTTCGCACGGTTATTGTGGGTTATCCCTAAGAGATTATGCTTTATTATGCATATAAACCTTCCTCTTGAATCACTCTTTCTATAAAAAAAATCATCGAAATCCGTTGCGTAGTTTTAAAGATTTAAGCATACATAGGGATATAGGGACAGAGAAAGCGACTTTGTTTTATACTATGTAGTGATTTTTATGGCGGTAGAACATACTTCCCCGGACGAGCCACACACAAAGTTTTTTTATACTTGCTTTTGGAACAAGCAGAGTTCCACCATCACCTATAACTGGAGATCGGATAAACGGATGCATATTTACCTAAAGTTAATTTTTGGCTAACAAATTATGGAAGCGGCTTCTTGGGAAACTTTTATTAAAAATAAAATTCCGGGATTGCATAAATAATCGGACGTATACAGGGTGCCACGTTACATGTATACTAAGCCGAAAGGGGGTGATTCTGGGTCCCGAAAGGCATATTACGTTGTAACAGGGATATTGTCATTCGTGTCACTTAAATTAGAATTTCCCAGGATTTTTAGAATAGAATAGAATCATTTATTGCACTTATGTTGTTACATATGGATCTTAAAGTAGGTAGGTGGTACATTGTTTGTTCCAAACATAAACCCTGTTAGGGCACAGCAATATTCCACTAGGGGCGCTATATTATAATATGTAATTGTACTTAGTCTAATTAATATAAGATTTAGACAAAAGCAAAGCTACTTACTTACTACTAAATATTTCAAAAGTAAAACTAAGGGCGCGTTCACATATAACGTCCGTTTTACAGGTCCGTTTAAATGTATGTGTTATTAGCGTATGTAGTTGTATGAGCGAGTTCACACAGAATAAAGTACTCCGGATCCAGTAAAAAATATCGATCCGATAAAATAAGCAGCAATCCGTTTTACAGGTCCGTTTAAACGTATGTGTTATTAGCGTATGTAGTTGTATGAGCCAGTTCACACCATAATACAGTATTCCGGATCCAGCATACTGATTTGTTTATCGGATCGAATTTGCCTTAACAATAGATGTATCCAATAACGCCGGGGCTTCCTCAGACGCAGGCGATGATAGTTCCAATACAACACGACATCGTCCATCCTCGTTGAAAGTAGGCGAACACTGAAGATCGAAAGTGGAGCAAAGTATCTCCAGTAGCGACGGATCCCTTAAAAAGGATCCTGTAAATGCTGTCTGAATACTATCTCCAGTAGCGACGGATCCGTTAAAAAGGTTTTTTTTTTTATAATGAATAAACCGTCCTTTGACTACAATCTCACCTGATGGTAAGCGACGATGTAGTCGACGTTGGAGCAGAACGGTCTAGAAGACACCTATTCACTCTAGCCTTGAAGAGATTTAGATTGTAGTGGTCAGGAAAAACAGACGACGGTAATGAGTTCCACTCCTTAGCAGTTCGCATAATGTAGCTAGAAGCAAAACGCTTAGTGCGAATAGGTGGTATGCTAACCAGATATGGATGATACCCGGCCGTGCGTCTACTAGTCCTGTGGTGGAATGGTGATGGCGGTATAATATCGTGAAGTTCCTGGGCACATTCCCCGAAATGTAACCTATAAAGGATCCTGTAAATGCTGTGTGAATACTATCTCCAGTAGCGACGGATCCGTTAAAAAGGATCCTGTAAAAACGGACATTATATGTGAACGCGCCTTTAACCCTGTATCCGCATATTTCAAAGTATATTTATCCACAGGTGTGCTCCCGCATCCCGGCGGAGAAAGACGAATGCTGTCGCGCGCATGGACACTCCGGCCACTCGCACTGCTCTCGCGGGAGCATGTACTGTCGTTAATGCGCCAAACAACTATGCGGCTCCTCGCTGATCAGTGAGCAAATGATCGGTTATCCACTGATCAGTATTTTGTGTTTAGCTTACTTCTTAACTTTCGCGGACCTTTCAAAATTCGACTGTTTTAATAAATTTATTTTATCTTCATACTTTAGTTTTTTTTAACAATTCCTATAGTACAGCTAATTCTATTCATTGCAGACTTTAGGAAAAGAAGATGACTATAAAATTACTTAGCCTTTTTTTAAACTTAAATATTCCTTTAGATATAATCATCGTCATCTTCCTGCCCTTATCCCGCGCTGCATGGGGTCGGCACAACAGGATTTCTTCTTCCAATCTCCTCTATCGTTCATCATCTCGTCGCTCACCCCTTTCTTAATTATGTCATCTTTCGCAAAGTCAATCCATCTTTTCTTTGTCCTGCCTCTCCTTCTAAAACCATCCACATACATATCTAACGCTCTTCTCGTAATGACTTTCTTCCCTCCTCACGACATGCCCATACCACGCTAACCTATATTGCTCCTCAACTTATCCGTCACAGGCGCTACTTTCAAACTTCCTCTAATATACTCATTCCTTATTTTATCCATCCTTGTACTCCGCACATCCATCTCAACATTCGTATATCTGCTGCATTTCACATATCGAAGACTGGAGGAATAAAAATGGCTCTAAAACAGCTGTCAGACAAAAGAGTGGATACCTAACCTCAAATACAAGAAAGGAAAATCCAAAACGAAAAGACTAGACTTGGTTTCTATAGCTACAACTATCTTCAGGGGCCTGTATTCGAGTACTTACCGTCTAACTGCTGATGCGTGCCGTGTAAGAGTTGGGAGCTGTACCCCAAGTATGAGTTTTGCTTAACATATTTGGTTTTTCGTTTTACGTTTTTGTTCCGTGTTCATTGCGGGTTTTGTATGAAGACGCGATAGAGATACCGATACGGAACATTATGTTGCAAGTATGATGAAAATTTGTAGTAGAACATAAAGTTCCATATCGGTATCCCTACCGCGTCTTCATACAAAACCCGCAATGAACACGGAACAAAAACGTAAAACAAAAAACCAAATATGGTAAGCAAAACTCATACTTGGGGTACTGAACTGTATGAGCTGCGTTCACGATGACTATGGACACATCTTCTCGTCCCACCACTAGGCGGTGTCACTATTTCTTTCGAAACAGTGTGGTGAAAGGATGTTAAGTGCGCCTCAAAGAGCCTCCTTTCGAGTACTTGACACATGTTTAGAACACAGGTTTTACGACATATCGTACTGCAGCCTAATCACGACCGAATTCTACGTCAAAAAAAATTATAAATTTGATTATGTTTACCTTTTTCTGTATGCCTACGCCTCACTAAACTTCAATAATATATTATATTATTACATTGTAAAAGGATCATACAAAAGAACGGTAGGAACCAAGCCGTAAGTTTGTTGGCTGTTCTTCTAGGCTTTGGTCGCGTGGAACTGGCACCTAGAGTCACCTAGCTTTAAGACGTTTCAAAGTGATCCTTGCGATTTTATTGAATAAATACGTTGATCCAATCTGCATGAATTTTGTTAAGTCGATAGCTTGTACTTGAGAAATTTACTAGTTTTTCTACTGGTCGGCCAGTTCCTTTGCTTTTTCTTATTTTTTTTTCTTGAAATTAATTACAGAGGTACTTGTTTTTCACAAAATGGTGACAACGACCAGGTCTGATGATGGAGCAAAGGTCTTTTCAATGGAACTCTTAAATAAATAGGCCAATAGAGTTAAAACTTGGTTACCAAACCAAGTTAGTAGGCGGTAGTCAGAAAAAAGTCCAAACATAATGTTTGTACTTTTAAAGACTTGCCTCTGACTACCACCTACTCAAAGTTATGGTGCGTTCGTCGGGTCACGATATCTCAGTTCGGGACGAACCACTAGATATTTAAAAAGAACACAAGGCACTTACCGTCTAACTGCTGATGCGTGCCGTGTAAGAGCTGGAGCTGAACCGTATGAGCTGCGTTCACGATGACTATGGATCCATCTTCTCGTCCCACCACTAGGCGGTTCGCGCATAGGAGGTATATCGAAGCTGTTAACTTTATCTCTGAAACAATGATATAATAACACTTTATTCAAAAGGATACGTTGATACATCATTAATCATAAAGTTCAATGGGCGGCCTTATCGCTGAAAGCGATTTCTTCCAGGTAACCACATACAAGCACATGTTGACATTGTTAAAATACTGATCATCCTTTCCATATTATAGTTTATGGGCGCGAAAGTTTAATAAAACCGGCCAAGTGCGAGTCGGACTAGCGCACGAAGGGTTCCGTACCATTATCTCCAAAAAAGGCAAAAAAATCATGTATGTTGTATGGGAGTCCCCCTTAAGTATTTATTTTATCCTGCTTTTTAGTATTTGTTTTTATAGCGGCGACAGAAATACATCATCAAGGCTAAAATCCATAATTATCTCTTTGGTAAATCGAATGAATGAGCAATTTTTAGAACTATTATTTGTGTATTTATATTAACATATATATTGATATATACCTATATATATATAATATGTTTTCCTTTATATTGTTATTTGTGTAGCATTTAGTATGTATTATTTATTATACATATTTAGATTCTGTAGGTAATTTTACTACTTTTTAAATGTATTACGATCTACTTTTTTCCTCTCCTGTGCACTACTTCTTATGTCCACAATACACAAAGGTTATCTGGAAGATAATGCTTTATAGCATTAAGTTCGCCTTTGTACTGTTGTTTTAATGTGCAATAAAGTATTTTCAATCAATCAATCATCTGTGAAAATTTCAACTGTCTAACTACCACGGTTCATGAGATACAGGCTGGTGACAGACGGACGAACAGCGGAGTCTTAGTAATAGAGTCCCGTTTTGCCCTTTTGTGTACGGAACCCTAAAGACAACTTAAGGATTTTTTGTGTCTTCCTACCTACCTGTAAGTACGTACACTTAAGGAAATCACAAAGATTACTATAAAACTATTAAAACATGAAAATAAATATACAATGACAGCCTTCACAGCTCAGTTGGTAGTAGGTCTGCTTTCTGCGCCGTAGGCCGTGGGTTCGATCCCCACCGAGAACAAACATCTGTGTGATAAACATAGATGTTTGTTCTCTGTCTGAGTGTTATTATATGTATATTATAAGTATAAATAAAAAAAAAAAGGTTTTAAGTACCTATTATATCAGCTATCTGGTTCCCATATTATGGCATATTACAAGCTTTGGCTTAGTTTGGGGCTAGATAGTGCTGTGTGGAAAGTCCACCAATATTTATATTTATTTATTTATTTATACAATATAAATTACCTGGTTCTTCAGGGTGGCTCAGTTGGTCCAGAATGCCGACAGGACTGGGGTTCATTTCCGCCCAAGCCATGTCTAAGCTTGTCAGCACGATTGGAGTGTGGGCTGAAACAAAAAATCTTTGAATGAATGAATGTCAATTCTTTATTGGAACCTTACAAACTAACAAAAGAGACAAATTAAAGTACCCAATATGTTCATTCAAGGGTATTATCACTAAAAAGCGATCTCTTCCGGACAACCTTGAGGAAACATAGCCTTTAATATTAATGTTAGCAAACACTACTAATACGAATACATATAATTAGTAGGATATAATCTTACTAGGTGTCTACATTCCACAGAGACAACTCCTGCCAAGTCTCGCGAAGCAGGAGTCGTCTTTTACCGCCGCACGACGTTATTATAAAATATAGCAAGCAAGATAGGATCTTACTCGATGTCTGGTTAGGCGGCAAGGTAGCTGCTGCGTCGACTTTCTACAGAGACACAACTCCTGCCGAGTTTCGCGAAGCAGGAGTCATCTTATCCGCCGCACGACGTTATTATAAAACATATAGCAAGCAGGATAGGATCTTACTCAATGTCTGGTTAGGCAGCAAGGTAGCTGCTGGGTCGACATTCCACAGAGACAACTCCTGCCAAGTCTCTCGAAGCAGGAGTCGTCTTTTACCGCCGCACAACGTTATTATAAACATATAGCAAGAACATACTAACTCGAACTCGGTGTCTGATTATGCAGCAAGTCAGCCGCTGGGTTGACATTCCAATCCAAACCTATCCTTCTTACTAATCCTTATAGTTAGAAGAGGAAATTAGTAAAAAAATATCTTACTCGGTGTCTGATTAGGCAGCAAGGTAGCTGCTGCGTCGACATTCCACAGAGACACGACTCCTGCCGAGTCCCCGCGAAGCAGGAGACGCCGTTGTTTGCCGCCGCATGACGTTATTATAAAACGCATTGACGGTGGACATGACAGGACCTGAAATATAACCCTTTAAATATTACAAAACACAGGTGCTAGTACAAGTTTAATAAACATCGATCATAAAAACTTAAATATTGCATTATGTATGTAATACATTTTAAATGTAACTACTTTATGTAGATACGTAATAACCTTCTTGGACTAATCTTGGATTACCTATTGTAGTTGATCGAGTGAGCGAAGCGAACAAAGATCTTAGTTTCAACTTGGGCGATTTGGCATTTTATGTATGTATGTATGTATGTATGTATGTATGTATGTATGTATGTTTGTCTGGCGATAACTTTAGAACCGTTGATCCGATCTGCATGAAATTTGATATGTCGATAGCTTGTACTTGAGAAATTTACTGGTAAGTATATGAGTAAAATCGGATGAAGGGTTATTAAGATATGGGGTTTTTTAAGGGGGCAAAAATAAAAAAAGTTACATAAAAAAATCAAAATACATGTCATATGAAAGGGCTTTGTTTGGACATTCCAAAACAATTTTTACTTTTTTTTTGGGAATAACCAGCGATCCAAGAGCTCCCATCTCTAAGAGTTTCGTTGACATCAAGGTTTTTCTACTGGTCGACCAGTTCCTTTGCTTTTTCTTATATTTTTTTCTTGAAATAAATTAAGGAGGTACCCAGTTCTCATAAAATGGTGACGACGACCAGGTCTGATGATGGAGCCAAGGTCTGTTCAACGGAACTCTTCAATAAATAGGCTAATAGAGTTGAAACTTGGTTACCATACCAAGTTAGTAGGCGGTAGTCAGAAAAAAGTCCAAACATAATGTTTGGACTTGCCTCTGACTACTACCTACTCAAAGTTTTGATACGTTCGTCGCGTCGCATCACGAGATCTCAGTTCGGGGCGAACTACTAGTTAAATTGTTTTTTTACGATGGGTGGTCGAGGATATTTATAGGGATAGTATAGTAATACTAGCTGGTGCCCGCGACTTCGTCTGCGCAGGATTAGTATTTCGAGTAGCTTATATTAGCGTGGCGTAGTACATATGTGTAACTCTAGCGGTTTTTGCAGCGCACGCCAGAATAGCTTGCAGATGGTAGATTTTTTCCTACTTACTTGATACTTATCGTCATATTTTGGACAATTCACACAATATCTTTATAAATGTGTTATTATGTGTTATTCTGATGTATAAGCTATATTATTGTAAAGTTTCATTAAGTAGTTTTATTATTCAGTAGTTTTTACGTGAAAGAGTAACAAAAATCCATCCATCCATCCATACTTACAAACTACTACTTACACAGTTTTAAAATAAATTATGCTTATTTTATTATGCTATATATGCTATTCAAAGCTCTAACTTGGCTTTATGGCTATGACCTTCCTCAAACATCACGATGTTTTCCTTCATCGACTGAGAGCACTGAGATTGCGTATTTTTTTTAAGAGTAATATTTGTTGGTGCATCATCGCATTCGAGCCCACACCTTACGATCAGAAGTCGGGGTCATTGAAACTAGACCACCGAAGCTCTCTAAGAATTTGTAATTTCTTTTAACTATAATACCAGTATACAACACTATACAAGGTGTTCCAATACTTGTGTTTAAAAACTTCAGGGGGCTAAAAGTACGAATCAATATGAATAACTTTTTCTAAGGAACCAATACTGTAAACGCGAAAAAAAACAGCTACCTGGCGTATTCTCTTATCTGTGTGTCCCTTGGTATAACTGCTTGACAAGTTTTTTTAGGAATGGCTATAATAATCGAGTAACGGCTGATTTCTTAAAGCTCGATCAAAACTAATCGGATGTCAAGTCACTCGCCATTTCAGCTATTACATCGAATTAGATAGATATAGCAAGTGACTTGACATCCAATTAGTTTTGATCGGGCTTTCAGAAACCGGCCGTAAGCCTCTAAATTGTGGCAAGATAGATTTTATATTGTATTTTGAATCAATAAAAATAATACTTTTACAAGTAATGAAATAAAAACCCCCTGAAGGTTTAAATACAAGTATTGGAACACCTAGTAAATCACTATTATTCCACTGTGTACGTTCACACTTTCTGTAAAATATATTATTCTCGGAAAGTGAACTCTGAGAAATAAATATCTTTAACATGAGACTTGAGACGCAGCGAGCGAGAAGTTGTTTGACGGTTGTCCTCCTCTTAACATTACATCTCAGAGTGATATCTTTGGACGTGCTCTTGGAGAATACAATTTGTTATAGAACAGAAAGAGCAGCTCAAGATCAGGAGGTATATTTCCCGTCAGTTTTTCTTATAAAAAATGGAGAAAAAGTAGTATATTTACGAGCTTAAGATACCCAAGCCTGTATTTTATAGATCAAGGCCGACCTTCGAAGCCTTATTTAGGTTTTTATGGCGTCTCAGGCGGCTAGTACCTCACTCAAGATTATGTGTTCTTGATGTGCTGAAGACCTTACTAGAAATATCGTTGTAGTAAGTCAAAAATATAGAAATGAAATGAAAATAGACTCACAGCTTTGGAAGAAGAAAAAAAAGAAAATTGGTAAAGTTCCTAACTAGTTATTGTATAGTAACTAGTTATTGTATATTGACTAGAAATAGTATAGTAACTAGTTATTGTATAGTAAATAGTTATTGTATAGTAACTAGTTATTGTATAGTAACTAAAAATAGTATAGAAACTAGTAATTGTATAGTAACTAGAAATAGTATAGTAACTAGTTATTGTATAGTAACTATAAATAGTATGTTAACTAGTAATTGTTTAGTAACTAGTAATCGTATAGTAACTAGTAATCGTATAGTAATTAGTACCTAACTAACTAAAAAAAATACCTTTGTACGTCGCAAAACGGACTATGATTCAGCAATAAGTTGGTTGCAAACTTTAATCCTACTTTAATCTTTATTGTATAGTAACTAGAAATAGTATAGTAACTAGTTATTGTATAGTAACTAGAAATAGTATAGTAACTAATTATTGTATAATAACTAGAAATAGTATAGTAACTAGTTATTGTATATTAACTAGAAATAGTATAGTAACTAGTTATTGTATAGTAACTAGAAATAGTATAGTAACTAGTTATTGTATAGTAACTAGAAATAGTATAGAAACTAGTAATTGTATAGTAACTAGAAATAGTATAGTAACTAGTTATTGTATAGTAACAAGAAATAGTATAGTAACTAGTAATTGTATAGTAACTAGTTATCGTATAGTTACTAGTAATTGTATAGTAACTAGTAATCGTATAATAACTAGTAATCGTATAGTAATTAGTACCTAACTAACTATAAAAAAATACCTTTGTGCGTCGCAAAACGGACTATGATTCAGCAATAAGTTGGTTGCAAACTTGAATTCTACTGAACGGAAGATTTCCTCTCAGATCGCTTTTTTATACAACTATCTAAACACCTGATGTTACGTGGTAACCATCACCTAAGAAAACCATAACTAAGAAAACATTGCCACGTAGGTAAGTCACGCAGATATAAACCTGTTATTCTCTTATCTGTGACCTGGCTAAAATGTATGAAACAGCAGTACGTACCTTGTTTTTTTATATTTTTCGTTCCTCTATGAGCAGGCCATAAGTTCTAAGACCATACCGCCTAGTCTAACGTTTTTTTTTATTTAGTTAGTTTTACAGTTTTTGTCTTGCGTAAATTTATTTGAGTCCGGTTATTGTACGGCTTGATAATGTACAGCACGATAATGTACAGCATGATATTTGGAAGCCACTTTGGTACCTTTTTGGATTCGTTTTATTGGGTGTACATTATCGGGGTGTGCAATAACTGGATGTGCAATATTGTCACGTGTAGTTAATGTGCAGCCAGTTAATACACAGCATGATAATGTACAGCACGTTAATGTACAGCATGATAATTGGAAGCCACTTTGGTACCGTAAAAAAGAATTTCTGGCACTTCGGCGGCCGCTGTCGCGGCACGCTCGCTTTGCTCGCTCGCCTCGTGCGTTATTTATATGTTTCAATATAACCTAACCAATCCGACTCAACGGTACTAAAGTGGCTTCCAATTATCGTGCTGTACATTATCTGGGTGTACATTATTGACACGTGACGATATTGCACAGCATGTTATTGTACGGGATGATAATGTACACCCAATAATTCAAACCAGTGGACACGGATTATCTCGGTGTGCATTATCGTGCTGTGCAATATCATGCTGTACATTATTTGGCCGTACATTATTGGCTCCCATTTATTTAAGAAGATATCATGTACGTACCTTGTTATCAGGATGTGCCAAGAGTCCGAACAGAAGCGGGCTGTCAGTCTCAACAGTGGGACCGTGAAATCCTTTATGGTCGGGCACAGAGCTGAAACATAAGCAATCAATCTATCTAGTCTTCTTCTACGGCTGTGGGAAAGGGCCTCTAGCTGTCGGTACTTACCCTAACTTCAACTACCCAACTGCCTAACCGCGAAACCAAATTTGTAATGGGAATCAAAACTTTGATGATCTTTTGAGCGAGAGCACTGGTGGTCCAGTGGTAGCGGCCCCGCCTTCCGATCCTAAGGTCGTGGGTTCGAAACCAGTCGAGCACCAATGAGTTTTTCTGTTCAAAACTTTATGTGCACAATGCCAGTACTCTCAAACGGTGAAGGAAAACGTCGTGAGGAAACCGGCATGTCGTAGAACCAAAAAAATTTCTATAACATGTGTCAAGTGCTCAAAAGGAGCCTCTTGAGGCGCACTTAAAATCCTTTCACCACGGTGTTTCGAAAGAAACTAGTGACACGACAAGAGAAGAGACAGCCTTATAATAAGCCATTTATTTTCCATAATAACTTAAATAATTTAATTATTTTTTTATGTGATTGCTTATACTTGTTAAAATGATTTTTGACTTATTAATACTAAGTTTTTTTTAGACTATAGATTTAGAAACTGAAACTGAAACAGCTTCACGACTTTAATCTTCAGGCACGGTCGATATCCCCTCAGATCTCTTAGTACTAAGTACTAACTCCAGATTATTTTGATGATGTCTAAGGGGGGTATCATCAAAATAGAAAATAGTCAGAGGTACGTCCAAACATTAAATTTGGCACATACCCACATTTTGCAGTAGTTAGTATTCCATACGTGACAGGTTGCAAGCCCATCGCCGCTGTTAGAGTACTAAATGGTTTCCTCACGATGTTTTCCTTCACCGTTTAAGAGCATTGGCATTGCGCACATAAATTTTTCGATAGGAATAATCCATTGGTGCACGACCGGATTCGATCCTGGGACCTTACGATCGGAAGGCGGGGTCACTCCCACTAGACCACCGGTGCTCTCTTTATACAAGGTGTTCCAAAAATTGTGTATATAAACTTCAGGGGGCTAAAGTACCCATCAATATGATTATCTTGAACGACATTAAATGGAAACACGTACTCCTAATTGCATTTTTAGATTTTAGGCGTTGGTTTTATCAAAAAAGCCTGAATATTTATCGAGATACTTTTCCAATAAATAATTTCTATGCAACCTGTATCTCTAATCGCCGGTGCTGAGGTCAAATTTCCGGGGTCATAAAGTCATATTATGTCTCATCAATCAAACCAAAAAAAGGAGAGAGCTACCATATTTATACGCGTTAGACCGCATAAGAAACATATTTGTACGCTCACATTGTAAAATTTCGCTTTGCGATAAGAACAGATATCATTCCGCTTACGTGTGTGATAGAGACAGATAGGTACGTAGATCGCCCCACCATGTGCCACGCTGCCCGGTGACCAGTGAAAGGCATTATTATTTAGTAAACAATCGCCTTGGTAGCGACCTTGACATATCTTATTTTGAAAATTGTAAATTCGTGTTATTACTAGTGACTAGTGTCTAGATTTGGTACTGCGAAATAGACTTTTTGTGTGAGTGTGTGTGTCTTCTTATGTCATCAAAATGCAGAACTTGTATTATGAAGGGAAAGATAATTGTGAAACTAGGCATACAAAACAAACCCTAGAACAGTTGAAGGAGCTCTTCAGTGCATTCATTTGTATGTGCAACATGCAACAACGTGAGCATATTGGAAACGTACGGATTTGAGGTACCTAACTAGTTTTATTTTTCCCACATGCTAACGTTGCTACCTGCCTATATCAGCGAATCAAAGACGCCGCCGCCGCCGGCCGCGCGCCCGCGCTGAAAGGGCGTTCACCTTTAGGCACGGGCGCGCGGCACAGTTTGGGTTTAGTCGTAGTAGGTATGTATGTGCGGTTTCTACGCGCGGGGCGCGGCATTGAATGAACGTACGTTGCTTTGTTTGTGTGTTTATACAGAATGTTCAATAATTTTATGCTTATTCTGATATTTAGTTTGTTTGAAAATAAAAAAAAACTCAATTATAAATGAATGTAAATAAAACCTTTTTTAAATCAATACTAGATAGTAGTACTACACGTGTATTAATTTAATGTCGTACAGTCGTTTACACGTTGTATACACAACTTTCGGAACACCTTGTATATAGATTTAGAATGAGTTTTATTTTTTTCTTTTGGGCACCCATCTTCGGGTTAAGGCCTCCTCCATTAGATAATTGACAAGCAAGACAGCTATAAAAATGCAGGAATACATTTCGACAATAGTACCATTTACAAGCGCCACTAGTTACACAAGTTATCGTCAATAAAAAATATGGATAAATGAAAGTGCGTTGCAAATTAGATAAATACAAAAATTAAATGGATTGCAACAAAATATCAATAATTTCAAAAAAAAAATACATAACTACACTTAGAGCTGATTTCACCATGCTCTGTTAGTTACTAATCAAGGATTAACAGGCCGTTAAATCTAACCTTAGATGACAAACGTACACTTTGACATATTTAATCAAAGTCAAAGTCAAAAGGTATTTATTCAATAAAATCACAAGGATCACTTTGAAGCGTCTTAAAGCTAGGTGACTCTAGGTGCCAGTTCCACGCGACCAAAGCCTAGAAGACCAGGCAACAAACTTACGGCTTGGTTCCTAGCGTTATTTTGTATGATCCCTTTACAAAGTAATATAATACAATATTGAAGTTTTGGTCCGGTTTCACCATGTTAGATTAAAAAAGAATTAAAGGGTCGTTAAATAAGTCAAAATGTACGCGTTTGACAGCTAAGGTTAGATTTAACGGCTTGTTAATCTTTGATTAGTAACTAACAGAGCATGGTGAAACTGGGCCTTAGTGAGGCCTTTCTTCCTTTGTTAATCTAACAGAGCATGGTGAAATCAGCTCTTATTCTATGCTAAGATTTAGGTACAGTTATATACTAGGTAAGGTTATTTATTATAATTTTAATAACTAAAATGAAAATACGTAAGTCCAAGTTCTGAACAAAACTCAAATTTGATTAAAGTGACAAAATATGTCAAAGATTTTTATTTTATCCCAAAAGTCATGACTGTGATATATAAACATGCCTTTTTCCGTCGCCAAGCAGCGTTGCTGTGTTTCGGTTTGAAGGGTGTGGTTGCCGGTGTAATTACAGGCACATAAGGCTGAAGTGTATGCCTCAAGTTGATGGACGCAGGGCAGTGCATCGTAGGGTACGTTCCTATCGTGCGTGACTTACGAGGTAATGCTTTGTGAATAGGTGATTGTTACCACTTAACATCAGGTATGCCATCTGCTAGTTACATCAGCTAGTTGTATAAAAAAGGCACATGAGGCTTAACTAGGCCTCAAGTTGATGGCCGCAGGGCAATGTAACAAAGTATTAAACTTCAATAATATATTATTACATTGTAAAAGGATCATACAAAAGAACGGTAGGAACCAAGCCATAAATTTGTTGCCTGTTCTTCTAGGCTTTGATCGCGTGGAACTGGCACCTAGAGTCACCTAGCTTTAAGACGTTTCAAAGTGATCCTTGTGATTTTATTGAATAAATACATTTTGACTTTGACTTTGACTTTGACTTTGACTTATTGCCTCGTAAGTCAAACACGATGTGAAAGCCCTACGATGCACTATATGATATTGATAATCATGATTCTGACAGTTCAGTGATCGAAGACATTGTTGAAGATTTTCATAACTTTAAGTTAACGGAGTAGGCATTTATTTTATTATTAACTTTAATTAATTGTAATTGCTTAACCAATTACATTATTAAATAAATTAAATTAAATTAAATAATATATGAAAACATTCATTTTTTTTATACAACTAGCTGATGGAACAAGCAGATGGCTATAACAAAGCATTGCCTCATAAGTCACGCACGATAGGAAAGTGCCCTACGATGCACTGCCCTGCGTACATCAACTTGAGGCATACAGATGTTAAGCCTCATGTGCCTGTAATTACAGCGGCGACCACTCTCTTCAAACCGAAACACAGCGTTGCTGCTTGGCGGCAGAAATAGGCGTGGTGGTAGTACTTCCCCGGACGAGCCCTTCACAAAAAGGTCTACTACTCTTAATGTTCGTAAATTTCAAAATGACGATGTATTTTTTAAATAATTTTTATACTACTTGCTGGTAGAACAAGCAGATGGCCAACTTGATGTTAAGTGGTAACCATTACCTATACCTCGTAAGTCACGCACGATTGAAAACATTTGAGCATTGTTTCAAAACATGGACGTAAAACTCTAAAAAGCTTTTGGACTTAGTGCAAGCAAATTAATTTAACTACATTATGAGTACTGTATCATTGATGTACTGTTTACTTTATTATAACCACCTTATTCATAAACACTTGGTGCCTTCGTGTTAGTTATCGGGCGTTTTAGAAAATTCAGATTTTTTTTCACAATGTTCAAAAAAGAAATATTAACTTAACTGATTAACAATTATATATTGATGACTTGATCCTAGTTCATTTAAGACATTATTCATTTTAATTAATAACGCCATCTATCGAAACCACAACGTAACTCTCTCTTGAGTCTATTAAATCTCTTTAATTGTTTATTAATGTTTAATTGTTTTGCTGTCATTATTATTATTAGTTTTTACTTTTTGTACGTAATTAATAACAGCAATTTTTTTTATGATTTTTATTGTGATTTTGTATTATATTTAGTATAATTCTCAATATTTACTGAATGTAAGCGACTATTATAATGGGGAGAGGACTCGGTACAGACTCGGTACAGTATTAAAGACTTGACAGAAGTTTTAGTAGTAACATCTATAGTAGGTTTATCTGGTATGAGCATGTCATGAGGAGGGAAGAAAATCATATTACGAGTAGAGTGTTAGGTATGGATGTGGATGGCTTAAGGAGAGGCAGGCCAAAGAAAAGATGGATGGACTGTGTGAAAGATGACATGAGTAAGAAAGGAGTGAGCACCGAGATGAATGAAAGAAGAAAACCTGTTGTGCCGACCCCACTTAGCGTGGGACAAGGGCAGGAAGATGTTGATAATCTATAGCAGGTTTATCAGACGTTTGTGAATAGAGGAGACAGTACAAAGTAAACAGTAAATCAAGTACAACAATTAAAAGATGTGCTGACCTACTGTGAGCCCGTCCACGCAGTTTGCTATAAAGAGAAATTGGTATGTTATTTATGTTAAATTAGCTTTATAGTACCATAAACTATGTTAAAATTTGATTATTTACCCCGATACATGTTCCCCAGTATTTGAAACCTGATAGAATATTACAAACATCACCTTTGAGAGAATATTTATTTATAACAAACTTCAAAGCGCCATTTTGTTTTACCTCCCTCTCACACTTATGAAAACTCAGAGGTAAGGAGGGAGACAACATATAGTTTGTCTGTTTACAATGGGCCCAAGTATTTGAAACCTGATAGAATATTACAAACATTACCTTTGAGACAATATTTTATAACAAACTCGAACGCACCATTTTGTTTTGCATCTCTCTTACACTTATGGAAACTCAGAAGTAAAGAGGGAGACGACAGATAGTTTGTCTGTTTACAATGAAAGGTAGACCAAAAATGAACATAGTTTAAGGTTAATCACCTATTCACACATAGCCAGTGCTTAGATGGAATCTAATGAATTTTGAATGAACTCAGCCAATTTACCCATCCCATAAACCCCCGGCAAGCCAAATGGATATGATTTTAGCATTCTTATAATTATCTGTACAATATTTTTCTTAAATTTCGTTAGTAAATGTTGGCGCTGTGTGAAATGTCCACTTTTATTTTTCTAGTTAGAGGGCGTCCATTAATTACGTGAGGCGTTTAGGGGGGGAGGGGGTCGAGCAGACACTCACACGAACTCACGTGAGGGAAAGGGGGTCACAAAAATATCACGTTATTTTTTTCCCGCGAGTAATTGTGTTAAATTGCGAGAAATTGGGTTATTTAATTTTTAAATCTAAAATATTCATTTTAAACATAAATAATCAATTAAATTATGTTCTTTTTAATTAATTCAATGCAATTATTGCATTCAACACAATAATTGAATAACATGACACAAACTCATTTTGAAAACTCACATGAGGTTGGGGGAGGGGTTCAAGCAAGATCTCACATCTCACCAAGAGAGGGGGGTTCGAAAAATCACCATCACGTAATTAATTGATGCAACAAAAAGGAAGCCCCCCTTTAGTTGGTAGATCTAAAAAGGGGCTGCAAGAGCTGATGGAATATTGCTCCCCTGCATCCACTGAGGATGCTAGAACATTGCTGCCATCAACCCAAAGTCCTGCTCCGCTACTTTAAGGAGTTGTGGTGGCTGGGGTGAAGTTAGCAGGGGGACAATGCACAATACACCCCACTGCTTCACGTCATTGTAGAAATTCCCCCACCAAGAATTAGAATAAGGGGGGATCGTCAGGGGGCAGTGGACTTCAGTTTGATGTATCGGGCAGTAAAGCGTACTTACTTAGAAGGTAGTCTGTACAAGTATCCCTTGCCTTCAGTAGACCAGACTAGCACCCTGTCAGGTGCTAGGAAGTCTCCAGACATCCATCTCTCGCCTGTTGGGGCTTGGATCGAACAGAGGACTGAGAAGTCACCTGTAGAAACAAAAACTGTTAATTTTTTTTTGCTTATTAAAATTACCGTTGTATACTTTTTCTATCATATAGTATTATAATAATAATAAAAAAACAGGGAACACAGTAATGAAATTTCAAGAGTTCCAAGAGTGGTAGAGCTCTTTGTGTGTGGCTCGTCCGGGGAAGTACTACCACCACGCCTTTTTCTGCCGCCAAGCAGCAACGTTGTGTTTCGGTTTCAAAGTCAAAGATTTGTTAAAGGCGCTGGTTACCACTAAAAATAATAATAAACCACCATAATACCACTTAAAGAAATAAATAATAATAATTACTATATAAATACGTGCTATGAATTCAACAACTAAAATACAACACCATGCATAAAACAATACAAAAATACCTTAAACAGATTTTACTCAGAGTACACTTTTGCCACATCCAGATTCGCTAAATCTACGTGACTTGCCTGCCATCAACACTTTCTTTACTTGCCTACCTCCAACAAGCCGCTTAAAAAATGTGTTGGTAAATTGTTGTACCAAACTGAAATTTACGTTTTTTATTTAATTTAGTTTATTTAATTTAAATATTTTTAAACGTACGAAAGTAATAAATTTGTTATTTCAATATTATTATTCTCAGCAAGTGAATTTATGTAATTCTTCTGAGAAATAAAGATTCTATACCACACTTAACATCAGGTGGGCCATCTGTTTGTTCCAACAGATCGCTGTATAAAAAAAAAAGCTCTTTTATTTATATGACAGGTTTTTACTTACCAGCATCATAAATCTGACAGTACTTAGCACACACAATAAGCACCGTCCGTTGGTTGTAAGCACAGCAGTTAAGAGAAAGGGCGTTGAGACAGCGAATCTGCTTCGATTCATTTTCGTAGATCGGCTCCGATTGCTTATTTTCGTGCCCAAGAAGGGACCATACCTGAAAATCGTATTTAACGTGATATTTAATTTAAAAGAACACTGGTGGTCTATAAGACCCCGCCTTCCGTAAGGTTTCGGTCGTGCACTAATGGATTTCTCCTAACGAAAAATGCATGTGCGCATGCTCCTAATCGGTGAAGGAAAACATCGTGAGGAAACCAGTCATTATTCTATTCTATATTCTACAGCGACGATGGGCTTGCAACCTGTCACGTATGGAATACCAATCATTCTTCTTCTCGCTCTTTTATTATTATTATCTCTTTCATTTCTAAAATAATCATAATCATTTATTAATAATAATAATACATGTCAAAAATTTTATATAAGTCAGGTAGGTAATTTTCGTATTAGATATTTCGTTATTATATATACAGATATTTCGTATATGATAAAAAAACTTACTTTGACGGTGCCTGTGATAGAAATAGCCAGCACGACGTCATCCTTTCTTGAAGACGGGCGTAAGACCTAAACAATAAATTGTATCTTATTACCATACAACGTGTAACATAATACCCCTATAATCCCGGAAGCAGGGTATTTTTCAGGTTTTTTTAACAACTTTGATTTTACGACTTTTGATAATTCGTAGTTTTTCATTCATGAAATGCCTCTTAAATGTTCCTCCAATATGAAACTATAATATTGTAATAAATTGTAACAAATTGTAATATGTACATTTTAATATTATAAAAAAAAAAAATTATAAATTGTAATAAACTGTAATAAATAGTAATAAATCTTGTAATAATATGTTAATCTTACATGCAAAGCTGATATCCAGTCCGGGTTCATCTTGGAACTAAGACTGAAGAGTATCTCCAGCGAGAACGGATCCATGATGAGGATTTCAGCATAGTATCCGTTGCAGAAGAGCCGTAGGTCTTCGCTGTTGCACATATGGTATGCCTGAAAGATATTGAAATGTAATTATTTGCTTAAAGTATGGTCCATAGGTTCTTAGGTCTCACAGACTCCGTCTTTTACCGACACGCAACATAAATAAATTCAGAAGTTGATAAAACGAAAGATTATAGCATAAAAAAGTCAGGTAATTTTTTGTTTTTTTTTTAATACGACTAGCTGATGGATCAAGCAGACGGCCCACCTGATGTTAAGTGGTAACCATCATCTATAACAAAGCATTGCCTCGCAAGCCACGTACGATAGGAACGTGCCCCCAGATACATACATATTTATAAAAAATCTGGTAAAATGTCAGCAATAATAAAGTTGTCTAATTGAAACCATTGAATTATCCCTAAAGCAACAGTATTTCTCTAATACTATAATAAATATTTTATAATTGATCGAGTGAGTCAGCTTGGGCGATTTGGCATTGTATGTACCTATGTATGTTTGTCGGGCCATAACTTTCGAACCGTTGATCCGATCTACATGAAATTTTGTAAGTCGATAGCATATACTTGAGAAATTTACTGGTAAGTATATAAGTTAAATCAGATAAGGGTTTAATAAGATATGGGATTTTATAGGGTGACAAAAAAAAGTAACGCAAATATATCAAGTTAGTATACGTACATATATTTTAACTTTTTATCTACGACGCACAGTTTTTAAGATACAACGAAAAATTCTAAATCAAAATAACCAACGATCCAAGAGCTCCCATCTCATAAGGCGGGAATACACATGACTGTAGCTGGCACACTTGCTTATAAGCTACTTGCACATGCCACCTAATTCCATGTGTATACGGTAACTGGCATGCCTGTATATGCCACGCAAGTCGTTAGCACATCATTGGATTTTCTGTCAGCTACTGGCATGCAACGTGAGGGATGGGACGCGGAGGGCTACGAAACCGGCATGTGTGTCGCCACGGCAACGGCATGCCAGTAGCTGACGTGTTGTCGCCGTTGGCGCACGTTTATGTGTGTTTTGTATTGTACTAGCGACCCGCCCCGGCATCGCACAGTTATTGTGGGTTATCCCTAAGAGATTATGCTTGTATTATGCATATAAACCGTCCTCTTGAATCACTTTTTCTATAAAAAAAACCGCATCAAAATCCGTTGCGTAGTTTTAAAGATTTAAGCATACATAGGGATATAGGGACAGAGAAAGCGACTTTGTTTTATACTATGTAGTGATAGTGATTTCGTATTGTTCACCATGTCACGATGGGAAGATGAAAAGACGATGCAGTTGAGTGTCATTGACATTATGGTTCTGTTATTGGTCGCTTTGTATTTTCTGATTGTAAAAAGTTCCTTTGCATTTTTTTATTTGGAATAAGTTAAGAAGAGTAATATTTTACCTGAATATTAGTATGCACTTGCGTAAGCTTGACGCTCTCCCTACACTTTCCATCCACAAGGTCCCAGGTACACATCTCGCCAGCTTCCGAGGAGCTCACGATGTAGTTGTTATCCTGAAATTAAGGCAACATAACTTGACAGCCTTCACAGCTCAGTTGGTAGTAGCTCTGCCTTCTGTGCTGTAGGCCGTGGGTTCGATCCCCACCGAGAACAAACAGTTGTGTGATGAACATAGATGTTTGTTCTCTGGCTGGGTGTTATTATTATATATTATAAGTATGTATTGTATGTATGAAAAGTATAGGTAGTAATAGTTTGGGGCGAGATAGTGCTGTGTGGAATGTCCACCAATATTTATTTATTTATTTACATAAAATAAGGTGCTGAAAACCAGCGCCTAAAATTCGTTTTTTTTTTTATATACAACTAGCTGATGGAACAAGCAGATGGCCCATGGATGGATGTTAAGTGGTAACAATCTAACAATCACCTATAACATAGCATTGCCTAGTAAGTCGCGCACGATAGGAACGTGCCCCACGATGCACTGCCCAGCGTCCATCAATTTGAGGCATACAGATGTTAAGCCTCATGTGCCTGTAATTACACCGGCAACCACACTCTTCAAACCGAAACACAACAACGCTGCTTGACAGCAGAAAACGGCGTGGTGGTAGTACTTCCCCGGACGAGCCCTTCACAACTACACTTTCCACTTTCTATTCTTTTCAAGAACTTGACACATGTTTTAGAACTTAGAAAGTAAAAATAACAAAACTTACTTGGATAATAGAAGCTCTCGACAAACAAGTGACCGGGGCGGTATGCCCGACCAGCAAGCATCGTGGTGTCATCTTCAAACTCTCCGGCTCAACTTGCCATATGCATATCTGTCCATCGTAGCATCCTGTGACCAGGGTCTTCTGGTCTCGGGACAAGTAGACGGAGGACACGCAGTGGGTCGGGGCATGCTTGCCCCAGAGAACCACGGGGACTACTAGGTTAGTGCCGGGCATGGTGGCCTGAAAGTCAAAAGATAAAGTTTTAAAACAAGTATTTTATATTATTTAATATTTAAAGGCGTTTTTTCCCTTTATTGTTCGTTCGAGGGCGTTATTGAGCCACAAACATTGTAAATTTCGATTTGGCATTTCATGTATGTAGGTATGTTTGTCTGGCCATAACTTTCGAACTGTTGATCCGATCTGAATTAAATTTGTTAAGCTTGTACTTGAGAAATTTAGTGCTCATACCAGTAAATTTCTCAAATACAATCGTTAAATCGTTATGGGGGCAAAAATTAAAAACATTACACAAATAAATTAAGTTATGTGTCATAAATAATCTAAAAGGGATTTCTTTGTACATTCCAAAACATTTTTTTTTTTACGACGCTCGGTTTTTAAGATATAACGGAAAATTAAAATTTACGTAACCAACAGTCCAAGAGCCCCTATCTCTTAGAGTTTTGTTGACGTCATAGTTTCGTTACTGGTTGGCTAGGTCCTTTGCATTTTCATATTTTTTTTTCTTGTAAAAAATTATTAAGGTAGGTACCTACTTAGTTCTCATAACATGGGGACAGTGACCTGCTCTGATGATAGAGCCAAGGTCTGTCAAACAAAACTCTTCAATAAATAGGGCAATAGTGTCGATAATTGTTTACCAAACCAAGTTAGTAGGCGGTCCGAAGCAAATCCAAATATACCTAATGTTTGGACTTGTCTCTGACTACCACCTACGTTAATTTTAAGAGCGTTCGGATCGCATCGCGATCTCTTAGTTCGGGGCAAAACACTAGTAGGTATATTGTGAATATTAATACTAGGCCTAAAATACTTAAACGTGGCAAAATACCTACTGTGTGATAAGTAGCAGTATGTCTGCATACTGCTACTTATCACACAGTTGTTACATATTCATGAAAAACAAGCTGGTGCCCGCGTCTTCGTCTGCGCAGGATTAGTATTTCGAGTAGCTTATATTAGCGTGGCGTAGTACCTACATATATGTAACTCTGTGGTTTTGGCAGCGCACGCCAGAATAGCTCGCAGATGGTAGATTTTTTCCTACTTACTTGACACTTATCGTCATATTTAGGACAATTCACACAATAGCTTTATAATTTGTAGCCTATGTGTTATTCTGATGTATAAGCTAGGTATATTATTGTAAAGTTTCATTAAAATCCACATACATGAAAGAGTAACAAACATCCATCCATCCATCTATATGTACTTACAAACTTTCGCGTTTATAATATTAGTAGGATAGTAGGATACATGATGGGTAAAGTTTATTATAAAAGTTCTATTTCAAATATTGCTATACCCAAAGATTGGTCCCAAAGCTGGCACATTGTAGAACCTGAAAAGTTCTGAAACATGTGTCAAGTGCTTGAAAAGAGTTGAGGCACACTTAAAACACTTTCACCACACTGCTTCGAATGAACTAGTGACAGAACAAAAAGAAAAAGATACCAAAGATATGAAGGTATCTGAGGAAGGTATCACAGCAACATTGCTTGGCGGCAGAAAAAGGTGTGATGGTAGTACTTCCCCGGACGAGCCCTTCACAAACAGCTCTACTACTCTTATAAATAAATAAACATTGGTGTACATTCCACACAACACTATCTCGCCCCAAACTAAGCCAAAGCTTGTGATATGGGAACCAGATAGCTGATATACTATAATATTATATAACAACCGGACAGAGAACAAACATCTATGTTCATCACTCCAATATTTGTTCTCGGTGGGGATTGAACCCACAGCCTATGGCACAGAAGGCAGAGCTACTACCAACTGAGCTGTGAAGGCTGTCTTAAATGTGTATTAACATAAACATTATATTATAGAAATAGTTTCACAACTTTGATCCCCAGGCACGATAGAAATCCCCTCCAATATCTTAATACCATATATAAACTCAAGATTCTTTAAGTATGTCTGGGGGAGGTAGTCAGTGGTATTTCCGAACATGACATATTGAATTTGAAACATATTTTGTAGTAGCTAGTAATCCAAAATAAAAATATGAAGTTAATTGTTTAGTAATTCATTATGCAATAGATTCCATGTGTAATGTGTCATTTTAAGATATATTATAATAATTATTGGAAGCTGTAGTTTGCTAATAATATCAACAATTTTAAAATAATAGGGTTCCATTTACTCCTTGTTAAATAAATATTAGAGTAGAAAATATTAGAGTAAGTAAGTAGGGTAGGTGAATATTTTTAAAGAAAAGTGTAAATGGATACTGATTATCGCTGAAAAATCATGAGAAGATATAGGAAGGATGTATGTATTATGTATCTATTTATTCCAGAAAACACGAAACAGTGATTTGACACACCTACTGAGCACATCACAATAAAATACTGATTATCTCACATTCAACTCACGTTCCGCTGGAACGACTTATTCAATAGTAAAGTATTGGCAGTGAAAAACAATAAAACCAGCCGTGAAGATGTTTTGTTTGTATAATTTTCTTGTTAACACATGATTTTCTTCGCTATAGAATCGGTACAAGGACGAATCAATTTATGACCTACCTGGTGCACTAAGAGCGTGGAAATCAACTGTGTACTGCGGCCACTGTGTTATTTCACCATTGAGAAACTGTAAAATAAGGGCTATCCAAGAAAAATCATTGGAAAAACTAATAACTTCGAGCCACTGCAAGAGAAACCAATCAGCAGCGCAATGACAGCTGATCGATTGACGACTGACTTGACATTGGCGACGGAGATAGACTTGACATTGTCAGTTTATCTCTCAATGTTGGTCTAACTGCAAACTGTCATTACATTAATGCGTTCAATATTTTAGTTTCAATCGTTTCGGAAAACACCGATTTTTATCAAATAGCGGTTTTTTAATCAAAAGTGGCCTAAAAACAACCGTCAAGGTCTCATTGGTAATCATTTTACTGACACTTTTCAGAAGCGAATCAGATTATTTTGTACTGATGCTTTGAGACTTATCCAAAATGGATAAAAATAAGAACACCATTTCTTCAACGAAAGTAAAATCCAAGCCCAATGCTAGAGAAGAGAAGATGGGTGATCTAGCTGCAAAAATAGATGAGACGGATGAAATGAAACTTAAAATGCTTGCAGCTCTTGAAAAACCAGAGCCTGAGGATCTTTTGTATCCTTCAGAGCTAAATTCACATCTCATTGAGCAGCTGAAGGTAAAGTCCCGTTAAACCTACTGGCGCAAAAATATAAACTGTAAGCAACGAATACGGGAGTTGGTCACTGACTTAGTCTAGTTTAATGATTTGCCTCCCAGCAGTAAAGGAGTAAGTAAGTAAGGTAAGTAAGGTAAGTAGGCAGTATAGAATCTCAGTAAGTAAATCATATAACGTTTTTGCTCATAGATAATGACGTGTGAGAACAACGAGCTACGAAAATGCGTGTTCACAAAAGACCAAGACATAAAACAGCTGAACAAGACCATTAGTGAGCTGAACCAACGGATCCGCGACATTATTTCCGGTTCTGGGCCTGCCATTTCCTCCAAATCTGCTGGAATAATCAGCGCCAAGATAACTGAACTCTGTAAGCAAAACCGACATCTTGTAGCAGAAGTTGAAGGCTATAAAACTAGAAACGCAGCTCTAGAGCGAAAAATCATGCAGCTTGAAATCATTAACAAAGAAAATGAGAAGCTAGATATCTGTATCTGCAAAGCCGAACCCATAGATGTGAGCCCCGATGAGTTAAAAGAGCTTAACAGTAAGCTGTCTATCGTAAACAAAAAGTTGTATGACAGTAAGAACAGAAATCTTGAGCTGAAGAATGATATTCTACTGGCGACTAAGATATTGCAGCAGGAGCTAGGCGATAAATTCACGAGTCTCAAGGAGCTGCAAAATGATATGGTGGGTTGGAAAGGTAGGGCTCAGCAGATTGTGTTGCTGCAGGCAAAAATCAGTGATTTAGAAGAGAAATTGACTGGGAAGCATAAAAACCCGATTGAGACAAAAAGCAAAGCTCAGGCTGAGGTACCTTCGTTATTTCGCTTCTTATTGTAGTACCTACTTACTTTGTTGTAGCTAGAAGCAGTAGTTTACCTAGATATTGGGTATTTTCTTGGGTATCATCTACATCGTGATAAGACACCAGCCAAAATAATCGACAGGTTATAGAAAAACGCCGCGCCCAATGGAAAGAGCTGGAGGACTTTACCCGTGAGGGATCCTACTTAGTGATACATAATTATATTAAAAAATATTGATAATATAAAAAATTTAAAACTTAGGAATAAACAGGCTTTTTAATTTTATTTATTTATAGAAAAACGCCTTGCAGTGGCTGATACTTTGCTGAGGGAGGGTAATGATGATGCAGTAGAGTAAAAGAGGATTAGTATGATACTCACTCACGCAATTTATCATATTCCAGGTCATAAGAGAACTAGAAATGAAAAGGAAAAAAGAAGTAGAACTAGCCATGAAAGAGTTACAGGCTCTGAGAGAGGAAAACCAAGACTTGAAGAAGAAGCTAGATGGAGCGAGGTGCAGGATTCGTAATCTTGAGTGCGACTCGACTACGATTAGGCAAAAGATGCAAACTTTGATGGAGAAGAGTAACCATGATGATCTACTGATCAATGAGCAGAGAGTAAGTGATCAATCGTATCCTCAGGAAGTCTGTAGGTACCTAACCTTTGTTCGTACCTACAGGTTGGTAATCTAGCGATGACAGTAGATCTATGACGCCGACGTAGGTCATCATAATAGTAGGTACCAAAGTCAAAGTCAAGTCAAAGTCAAAATGTATTTATTCAATAAAATCACAAGGATCACTTTGAAACGTCTTAAAGCTAGGTGACTCTAGGTGCCAGTTCCACGCCACCAAAGCCTAGAAGAACAGGCAACAAACTTACGGCTTGGTTCCTACCGTTCTTTTATATGATCCTTTTACAATGTAATAATATAATATATTATTGAAGTTTAGTGAGGCGTAGGCATACAGAAAAAGGTAAACATAATCAAATTTATAAGACAGCACACGCTACGCCTCAAACTAATAATACCTACAGCTAAAGGTAATTGCTGTAAATAGTTTAATCATTTAATTGTTTTCAGAACCAAATCAAGAATTCCGAGCTGTATTACCAAGAGATCCTCAAAGAAAATACGACAAAAATGAATAAAATGCACAGTGAAGTTACTGAATATCAAAAGCTCATCTCGAACACAGACGCCAAGATCGACGCTTTGAGGAAGCAATCCACCGAAAAGGCTTCTAAAATTGAGGAGTTACGAGCTCAGCTCCTAAGATATGAAGAGTGCTCATTGCAGAGTGTATTCTTCACGCCAATGAAGACTGCGACTGATAACGAAATCAAAAAGCTATCTGATCTGGTTATCACTTTGAATGATAGACTGGATGTAGAAAGACGCAAATGGGAGGAGTTAGAAATCAACCACAGAAAGATAAAGGAGAGAAAGCGACGTTTGGAGCGAAGAGTAAAGGCGTTGGAAGAAGAAGTAAAGCTTTACAAAGATTCTAAAAGAGGTTCAAGACTGTCTAAAACATCACTGGTCAAAGAAACTCAGTTTGAAATGTTTGGCGGAACGTCAGTTACTAAAAAGCAGTCCTCAATAACTGCGGTAGTTGAAAAACCAAGCGAGACCACGTCATCGTCGGAATCACAACCAACTGAGGGATATGAAGCTCTAGACAAAGATGATTTGAAGTACAAATTGGAGCTAGCTGATGAAAAATTGAAGATAATGGAGGACAAATTAAAAATGATTGAAGAAGAAAAACAAGATGATTACAATCATCTTACGGACATGATACAAACGTCGAAGCAATTATTCAATGAAGCGCTCGCTGTGTTGCAGCGAGAGAAGTGTCTTTGTTCGTAGTTTCCTAGATTTGTTATTATTTTTGTCAATAAACTGATTGCTTTAGTAGCTATAGCCATTACTTGAATGACCTATTAATTCGATCGGCTGATTGAGGTTATTAACAAAGTTGTTTTTACGAATTGGCATAATATATAGTGTTCTAAATCTATGATATATACCTATGCCACCCGCATTGCAGAGGTTTCGCGGTGTCACCAAAATGTGCATTTATTATGAGTTTATTCCCGAGAATACGAGTCTCAATGAATCAATGGAGCAGTAAAGAGAAAATATCCTGTAAATACCAAGCATGATAAGATTATCATGCTTGGTATTTACACGATATTTTCTCTTTACTGGACCTCATAGCCAACGTCGAGCACGAAATTTTATAAAAAGCCTGACTGCAGTTGGATGGATAAGATTGCTCTGAGAGATACTCAAAAAGTCAGTGGTCTTATAATATGATATATAGGGTAAAGGAGGCATGAATATACTCAACGTGTTTTTGTTGAGTACTAGAATGGCAACAATATAGTATTAGGTAAATTATGGTTCCTACCATGGTTCCTTTCGTGATGATATGTTGGCAGCCCCAATCGCCGCCATTTGTCATTCTAGTTTTTGGCATGCGCGTTCGGAGATGCTACGAAAATCGTGCTCCTGAGTGTTTCCCACCCACCCAACAAAAGTGAACCCAAAACTTTGTTTGTGAATTGTGAAAAGTTGTGTTGCTCTACGAAACAGTGCTGGTATCAATTTTTGTGTTTTGTGCGGGCGTCAGACATTCATCATGAATAAAACTTGCGCAAGGTGTGAGAAAACAGTTTATCCAACTGAGGAATTGAATTGTTTGGACAAGGTAATTTTCACATGCATTCCACGAAACTAACTTTCATAATTTTCATGCGCATGCGATAATTTTGCAACTACATAGCGTGAGCGCTGTAAATATTTCTTCTGACATCTTTTGA
Source organism: Chloroclysta siterata (assembly GCA_932294275.1). Taxonomy (NCBI): domain Eukaryota; kingdom Metazoa; phylum Arthropoda; class Insecta; order Lepidoptera; family Geometridae; genus Chloroclysta; species Chloroclysta siterata. The sequence goes on along the minus strand of OW028596.1, from coordinate 17,748,640 downwards.
TACAAACTTTGTTCGAAATTCGAATGAGTGTAACTTTTTTCGTAAGAGCCGCCGCGGTGCCGGCAGTAATTCATTGAATTACATTACATGCATACCACTAAACGCATGACTCACAACTTTATAGACTCACGCTGATATCATTGTCGGTCTCCCTTATACCGTAAGTGTACTAGAGTCGACCTTTTACTTAATTAGAGAACTTAGAGGTAATTTTTGACCTTGTGTCCTATTCAAATCGATTGTATTCAATTAACGCTGTTTTGCATCTGTTTTTCTTGCCATTTACGATAGCGGCAGTATGGAATGTTTACCATTATTGCCGTCACTGGCTGATAGATAAGATAAACCTATTTGGCTGATAGGGCGATAATTATAAGCAATTTAATTTGCCACCTGAAAGATAAACATTTTGTTGATTTTAGTTGACTTGTATGATAAAGTTTGATTTAGGGATCACTTGAAAATATACCAGTGTAAAATTTTGATCATCATTTATATATGTAGAATAGCGTCATTCCTTTTTCTTCCTAGTCACGTTGTTCAAGTTAGTACTAAAAGAAAAAGAACGAAAGAAAATGGATTTATTCATAGAAACTGTACTTGTCGTGTGTTTGAGAGCAATAAGTATTTATTTAAGTAAATAGTATTTAGTAGAGCAATAAATTGGTGCAAGACAGAATTTGATACTTTATAGTCAGGCAGGCTCTCACAAATATTAGAAAAATTTTGAAAATAAAAAGTGAAGACAACAGACTAATGTCATAGATGCACTCATACATGCACTAAGTGTTCCTGCACATGGGCCTCCGGCCACAACCACAAAACGCCGCCACTGGCATATTTCCTGTAGTTTTCATACATTTTATATGGACTCGCCGCACGCGGTTGACGCCGGTAGCCGCCACACGCTACAAATCGTCGCTGCTCGCTTCGTATGAAAACTGCAAGAAATATGCCAGTGGCGGCGTTTTGTGGTTGTGGCCGGAGGCCCGTGTGCGGGAACACTAAACCTTAAGTGGAAATGGGCTGGTCATATCTCTAGATCTAAAGATAACAGATGGACACAGCTAACAAGCAAATGGAAGGGCCCTAAAGGAAAACGAAAGACAGGTCGGCCAAGAAAGTGGTGGGCCGATGATAGGTATCATAGAAATAGCTGGATGCAGGTGGACAACCACTGCAAATAACAGAGATGCATGGTGAAACCTGGAGGAGGCTTTTACCCTCAAGGGATCCACATCCCACACTATCACTTAGGATAAGCCAAAAAAACAACTACTTAATAAATAAATAAATATAGGTGGACATTCCACACACTAGAAGCTAAGCCAAAGCTATATGGGAACCAGATAGCTGATCTACTACTTATATGCTTTTTTTGTAATTACACACTTATAATATTATACAACATCCAGACAGAGAACAAACATCTATGTTCCATCACACAAATGCCTGTTCTCGGTGGGGATCGAACCCACGGCCTACGGCGCAGAAGGAAAAAAACTGAAGATTGTCATAATCCCCACTGGTGGGGATAACTTAGTGGGGATTACGACAATAAACCAGGCAGAGCTAATACCATCTGAGCTGTGAAGGCTGTCACTAACAAACATAATTTAAAAATGTACATGTGTAAAGTGGAAATAAAAAGCTTTGTTATTATTATAATCGGGCAGGGTCACTCCTACTACACCATCAGAGCTACTATAAGTGTGTTTGCAGTAATATCTCTGATTTATCATTGCAACCATGACATTGTTAGGCTTGAGGTCATCGGTATACGGAATCACTCACACAGGCATACTTACCCACATAAATACACACCCTTACGCACTATCACACCTAACTCTCACTACTAGTATTGTAGTCTTTCATTCTCACCTTAGGTTTATTTGATTTTTATCATTGACTCTTTTACCTGTTAATATTGTTTATTGTCTACTATCTCAGTCTATGACACTACAATATACCAGGCCCTGGTGACCTGTAACACAGGTTTTATTAAACCTATCACAGGCACCAGTCTCTCGCAATGTAGGTTTATATCTAGCTTGCACTACTTAGTACTTAGACCTAGTTAAGACAAACCTTTTGTGAAGAGAGAATAAATACATTCTACATTTCATTTTTTTCATTTTCATCTGTAGATTTAATTATTATTATCCTTTTTACTTATTGAGGTTGTTTTTTTTTTCATAAATTACCAAATTTTTACCTGTTTCGGGCTCAATGATCAGGCTCACTATAGGACACTTAATTAGGTCACATTTGTCAAACAACAATAAATATGACATAAATGTAGTTTTCTTTTATAAATAACTGCTGGATATGGACCTCCGTCCCCCATATATTTCTTGGAAAATTTGAGCCCTCATGTATTGAACTCCTGTATTCACATATTCTCTATTATTCATATTTTCTGTCACATCAAACAGCTAGTAGGTACTTATATAAAATATTCGTGTCTTTCATTGCAATAGAATAAGAATAAGAATCATTTATTGTAAAACTGTGTAAATAGATCTTACAGAGGTAATTTTGTTCCAAAAGTCTACCCCTTTCGGGCTTTATTACTATACTATCCCTATAGACATCCTCGACCACCCATCACAAAAAAATTTTTTTTTTAACTACAATAGGTAACCTAAGATTAGTCCAAGGAGTTACATTAGTTACATTTAAAATGTATTATATACATAATGCGAACTAAAGCATTTAATATCATGTACCTAATAGGTTACAATATACTTAAAACTATTATCTAGGTATTAAAGTACTCTTCTTGTTATGAGCCATTTCTTTAGTTTTAGTTTGAATAAATTTCCATTGACCTCCTTTATATTTGATGGCAGATGATTATATACTTTTATGGCTGTATAATAGGTACTTCTATAGTTAAATAGGTAAGTATAAAGAGATGGCTCCAGATTTAGCGGGCATCAACTTTATCTCCTAAGCTAGTGGGCTCTGTGTAATGAACTTACTTGGTATACACCACACTCTGCAACCAATATGAAAGTGTGATTACGAGCATACTAGTCTTATATTCCCAAATACCTACGACAATGTGTAGGGACTCTTTTTGCCTATTTTGTGTTTTCATGAAACAAAATGTTTACACATAGGTAATGTACTTGAATACCGCTGATGTTGGTATTGTTGAGGTCAGTTCTGGTGAGCGTAAAAGGGCAATAATGCTGTCGTACCGCGACGCTGACGACTGATGACTAACCGGTGACAGAGTTTGTTCAAGAACAAAGATAGTTTTACTGGTTTTCCTTAGAGATGATGAAACATTGATGTACATGAAGTTATTGATGTACATGAAGACTTTTCTAGTTGTACAAAGCATGTAGAACTTATGATATCTTTTTGCATTGGATCTAAAAGTGGTGACTACGGAAAACATCCCCCTAAATACCCATACGGCAGGCCCATGGCCAAAAGATGACATTCACAAAGTTGTTAACTGTCTGAAAAACAGAAAATTAATATAAGCAGTCCTTACTTTAATTGAAACTTCAAATGACTTTAAGTCACGGTAATTATCCCGACCTATCTTAGTATAAAGTAAAAACTCAAAATTATTCTGAATAGAATATCTGAGGGAGTCTGTTCGCCGCTTGCCCCCTTTCTGATTTCGTCAATTATTTCTAGCCATCCATAGAGATTGTGGATCTTGGCCCCCTTTTTGAAATCTTGTACTTTTTATTACTTAGTTCATCGCCCACTTTCGTTATTTGCCCCCTTTACTAAGAATCGATCAATAAATTTTTGGTACAATTAGTTTGGTATAATTAGCTGTTTGTACACTAATACTTATACCTATTCTAAGTATTATCAATTATTTACTGTTTTTTTAAGTTTGTATAGATCTGTGACATCAGATTTTTTTTCTAAATTATATAAGTAAATACGTATATTCCATATTAATATGTACCTAATAGTAGGGGAGCCCAAGAGGGGATTTCGGGATTTCCTCGAGCGCGTCAAATTAATATACAGGGGGATACCTTGTACCTGGTTAAGAACCTCCACCAAATATGAGCCCCATATATAAAGCCGCCCGTCTAGGATAAAGGATCAGATTAGTAAAAAAAAATTGATCATCAGAAAATCTCGAGCGCGTCAGATTAAGTTAGGGTGAGTTAATTACATGCTAAAAAGTGTATATTCCACTAATCTGACAATTTGAGAATGACGTAAAGAAACGGGAGGGCTACAAAGTTGTAAAAAAAAACGTCATCTCGATATTCTCGGGCGTGGCTGATTTTTTTTTATTTTGAAGTAAATAATTCAAGGATAACGAAAAATATATAATCTGACGATTTCCACAAGCCGAAGTAACAAATATTCGTCGATAAAGTTTAGCTGCGTGGTGCCTATATTCCCCTCTGCGCGCTTCTATTTCGTGCCATGAAATCGAGCCAGAAGAAGAAGATGATTCTACTAATGAAGATGATGACTAATTAATCAATTAATTGTACATAACAAAATATTTTTTTGCATATTTTTTTAAATTATTTTCTTATAAATACAAGTATTCTACTTAACAAACTTATACTTTTTATTTGCATGCTATTTCCTGAGCTTTTCAATTAATTAAGTTGAATGGTTTGAAAAAATCAAAATAAAAATATTTTTTTTTGTCAGATTAGGCGAATCCCTCTAGATAATCGTCAGATTATAAGACAGCACGTCTAGGACATAAAGATGAACCATATATATCTTAATCTGACGCGCTTGAGTATTTCAAAATGGCGATTTTTTTTTGCATATTAAAATAATGGCTGCGAGTTTGCGTCACATCGAAATCGTCAGATTATTGAATGAGAATTTTTTTTAGGTTCACATAACACCCCCTTAAAAAATCTGACGCGCTCGATTTTTTTTTTTTTTCATTTTCATCCCTTAAGTACGACCACCCCCATCATGCAAACGATCAGATTAACATACGTACATTATTAAAAATACGTAGGACATTGGTGCTATCAATATCTGACGCGCTCGAGTATGTCCATGTAACGGTTTTTTTTTACATTTTTGAAAATCTATAGCCGCTCCCCCCACCGATGAAAAGGTATACTTATATAACATTTTTTTCTTCTTATCATCTAAGCTTTGCAACCCAATAGGTCTCTATGACGCTCGAGGAAATCCCCATTTAGCATCATGGCCTCCCCTACTATAATGGGTATTATTAAGTATTAATTAAGTCAATACTTATATTAATATTATACAAGTTGGGCCAAAAGGGTGTTGGCGATTTGAAAATTAATTTAATAATTAACTACAAATCGTACCACATTTTTATTCGTAATTATGAAAAATAGATATTTTGGAATTTTTAGGAATTAAACTTCACTCAAGTTGCGTAAACCGTATTCCTGTCGATCAACCGTCATGCAGTAATCGCCGATTTATTGTTTTCGTAAAACGCTCGGACACAAAATGCACGCTGCGCTCCTGTGTACGGCTCCATGATGACTAAATTTTCTCGAAACGGAGCACCTAGCGTCATAAACCCCCAGCCCCCCGCGCTAAGCGATTCCGAGAAATGAAGGAATCAAATCGCCAACACCCTTTTGGCCCACCCTGTACAATCTTCGTTTAATAGGTAGGTAGGTATCTTAGGTATGAACGATTCACGTATCAAAAAATCTTATTGCATTATTCTCAATAGAATTTTCTGAGAACTACCAGCGCGATCAGTAGGTAGGTATTTACCTAATCATTTTGTGAGAAATCATTTTCCTTCTTTGTTCGCCAAACTGTAAATTCCATTCAATCGTCGTGGTTTTCGTTTTTATTTTTAGGTTCTGTTACCTCTAGCTAGGCCGATTACTTCAATGAGGCATGTCTTTGGCGAAGTAAGAAGGCCAGCGTTGCCAGACGTCCCGATTTCGATGGGACGTTGCGATTTTTAAATCAAAATTAAATGTCCCGCTTTTCGGGAATAAATAGAATAAAATGAATAAAACTTTTTTGATTTTGATTTCTGTTTTTTTATATTCAGGATACGAATAAGACTTAACTATTTAACGATAGGGTAAATCTGATTTAAAATAGGTAGGTATCATATTTTTATTAAAATACATTTTCTATGGCTATTTTTGCCATCTATTGTCACGTAAACGTAATTTGAACTCAAATAGTTCACTCAAAAGTTCCAAAATCCCAAATTGGCAAAAAAAATCTGGCAACGCTGAAGAAGACCCAAACTCAAAAGTTACATAAAAATCTTTAACTCCCAAAAAATACATTTAATTTTAAGTTTTATTGATATAAAACTCTTTAAATTTACAAGAAACCCGTAAAAAACATTTTTCCAATAAATTGAAAAAAAAATCCAATGCAAAAATTTATGATTCCGGCCAGGATCGAACTGGCGGCCTTCTGCGTGTAAAGCAGATGTGATAACCACTACACCACGGAACCCATTGAGTGAGTGCCCAAAATAACGAAAGGAGACCGGCGAGCGTTGACGTAACACGCTTACGTAGTTGTATTGTAACTGTGTTGTTATCTGTGTTATAGGTCAACGCTTTAATAAACTAGGTACGTCTACTTGCGCCTATTTATGATTCGTTATTCCGGAAAGCTAGGTACCTATTTTCCTAGTTGTAAATTATTGTAATTCTCATAACTAGGTATGAGTCATATTAATTTAAATCTTTTGATCCTGTTGGTTTAATGCTCCTAAACGGTGAAGAAAAACATCGGCAAAGAAGAAATAGCAAAGCGTGGTTGGAAGAGACGAAAGAAATCGTGAATGCCGAATCTTTAGCGGTAATTCATCCAAATGATGACGTTGCTGATCTTGCTAGATCGGTAGACATATCATCAGTCTCAAGAAATCCACACATAAAAGTAGATTTTCAAAAGCCTATACCATCATCATATGGAGGTATTCCTCGTAGCGCACCCAGAAGAAGCGCACCAAAGTACGAAGATACTAGTGATGGGGTTGTTTTTCATCTAATTAGTAACCTATATTAGGAGAGCCCAAGCGGGGATTTCGGGATTAACTAAAGCTCTTGTTACCCGTTTATGGAATACCAAAGACAAAAAAATGTTGGGTATGTGCCTAATGTAAAGTTATAACGTCCCTTTGACTACTCCCTTAGACACACAGACTCTTGAATGGGAAACTGAAACAGCTTCACGACTTTGATCCCCAGGCACGGTAGATATCCTCTCAGATCTCTTAGTACCAAGAACTAACTCCAGATTATTTGAAGACGCCTCAGGGGGTAGTCAGAGGTACGTCCAAACATTATGTTTGGCACATACCCACATTTTGCAGTAGTTGGTATTCCATACGTGACAGGTTGCAAGCCCATCGCCGCTGTTAGAATACTAACTGGTTTCTTCACGATGTTTTCCTTCACCGTTCAAGAGCACTGGCATTGCGCACATACATTTTTCGATAGAAAAATCCATTGCTACACGACCGGATTCGAACCTACGACCTAACGATCGGAAGGTGGGGTCACTCCCACTTGACCACTTAATTTTTTATTTTATTTATTTTTGAACAATATCCTTAATGCTCTTAGTATACTTGAATGGGTACTTGGTATTAAGAGATCTTAGGGGATACCTACCGTGCCTGAGGAAGAATTATTTCCCCAGCAGTTTTCTTTTTTAAAAGCTACATAAGGGATAGCTACCGTGCCTGGGGAAGGATTCTTTCCCTAGCAGTTTTCTGTTTTAAAAGCTACCTGTTGGTCTGCCAAGTGCCACTTCAACTTGCCAATTCTAAGGGCTATGATGACCTTAGTTCTAAGGATTTCCTCGTTTCGCATTCTAAACGTATCTGCCATGAGTAAGAAAATAACTAAAGGCGAAAGTAGTTTATCAGGATATCAAGACACGGTTTTCACTTCCCACGTGCATTCTTGGACTGTGTTACCGGCATTTTAAGAGTAGTAGAGCTCTGTGTGTGGCTCGTCCGGGGAAGTACTACCACCACACCTTTTTCTGCCGCCAAGCAGCAACGATGTGTTTCGGTTTGAAGAGTGTGGTTGCCGGTGTAATTACAGGCACATTAGGATAACATCTGTACATGTTATACCTAGAACTTTTTAGGTTCTACGACATGCCGGTTTCCTCACGATGTTTTCCTTCACCGTTTGAGAGTACTGGCATTGTGAACATAAATTTTTGAACAGAAAACTCATTGGTGCACGATCGGTTTCGAACCCACTACCTTAGGATCGGAAGGCGGCGCCGCTACCACTAGACCACCAGTGCTCCTATACAATAATAAGAACCTGCTCGAAAGGAGCTTCTTTGAGGCGCACTTAAAATCCGTTCACCACACTGTTTCAGAAGAACTAGTGACACCAACAAAAAGAAGAAGCTCGAAAGGAGCCTGTTCGAGGCGTAGGTTCTTAAAAATCCTTTCACCACTCTGTCGAAAGAACTTACACGACAAGAAGAAGACGATTTCAATAGATGGAGTATGCTTGCCCAGCACCTATTTTTCAGAGTCGGTAGTCGGTAGACAGTAAAAAACCTCAGACCTATTACGTAATTATTACAAAACGTTGGGTGTAGCAATTAAGCCAAGCGCGAAAGTGCAAGTATACCGATAATTGACCTATTAGAGTTCCGTTTGATACTACAAACCTAAGAGAATGTGTTCAGTACCCCTAGTCTGAGTTTTGTTTGTCGTTTACCGTATTACCCCGTTTACACTCAGCTCATGTCCGTGGAAATGTGCAGACATTGGCAGGGACTTGGGCAATGTGAGAATGTAAACAGGCCACTTCCATGTCCACTCGCGTACTAGTGTTGCGTGAACACACACACATTGCCGGCCACGCTGCTGCCGCAGACATATGGACAGCAACATTTACGTCCACGCGAATGTCTAAATGTAAACGGCGCTCATCGAGTCTACAAAAACGGCCTGACGATACAGAAAACAAAACTCGGACTAGGGATACTGGTTTCCTTGCGATGTTATTTATTATGTCAATGTCTGAATCAGAATAAATAAAGCAATATGTACAACCCACGATATTCCCCGATGACAAAGGTACGATGGTACATCCTTGTTCAGCGATCCAGCACGTGTCATTGTGCTTCAATCAGATGGCGTGACGAGTCGCCATCCGTTACCGTTTCTGTAGGACATTTCTCTGGCTCAAGAACGCACCATTGGGAATCTAGGTATCTAGAATCTGTATCTTAGAAGGATAAACAACAAATAAAAAAACAAAATAAGTTTATTTTGGAACTAACACAAATAAGCACAATATAATATAGAAACCGGTAATATTCGCAGAAGTATAAAAAACTGTGGTATTTTTATGTGATGGAACAAGCAGATGGCCCACCTTATGATAAGTGGTAACCATCACCTATAACAAAGCATTACCTTGTAAGTCACGCACGATAGGAACGTGCCCTACGATGCACTGCCCTGCGTCCATCAACTTGAGATATACAAATATTAAGCCTCATGTGCCTGTAATTACACCGGCAACCACACTCTTCAAACCGAAACACAGCGTTGCTGCTTGGCGGCAGAAAAAGGCGTGGTGGTAGTACTTCCCCGGACGAGCCCTTCACAAAGAGCTCTAACTACTCTTAAACGTGTCACGGATATTAACGCCCTCCGACTTTAAGAACTCCAAAACATGTGAACTAGAAGATTAGTTTTAAAGGATGTAACAAAAATGAATTGTAAATAGAATTGTTAGAGTGGAGTCTCATGAGAGTTTGGTTAGAGACGAACCCCTTAATTGTGTACGTAATTGACCGGCATACAGATGGTAAGCCTCATGTGCCTGCAATTTCACCGGCAACCACACTCTTCAAACCGAAACACAGCAACGCACTATAGAAAGCCGTCAGCAGTTACCCTTATTTATCCAAAAACAGCAGTTGAGCTATCTCTAGATAGTTCGCAACGGTCTGCAGATAGCTCTACCGTTTCATTTGTATTTTTTACATATTGTAAATACTTGAATTCGTCAGTTTTTTTTCCATTTACAATGCCCTAACAGTAAAAACTAAATCAAAATAAATAAGTTGTTAGCGTGGTATGGGCATGTCATGAGAAGGGAAGAAATTCATATTAAGAGTGTTGGAAATGGATGTGGATGGTTTTAGAAGGAGAGGCAGGCCAAAGAAAAGATGGATGGATTGTGTGAAAGATCAAATGAGTAAGAAAGGAGTGAGCACCGAGATGAATGATAGAGGAGATTGGAAGAAGAAAACCTGTTGTGCCGACCCCATGCAGCGCGGGATGAGGGCAGGAAGATGATGATGAAATACTTGAATTTGTTGTAGGTAATTTTCTCTGTAAATAATTACTTAAAACATGCACCATTCTGCTAAATCGAACCCACACCGCCTGTACCACACCGATCGCCAATATATAGTTCTAGAAAGGCGTCAGCAGTTGCCCTAATTTGTCCATAGATGGCGCTCCGGGTCGCCGAGGTCGCCACAGAGGTTAGCTCACCATCTGGTTATGAAATAACAGACACAATGACTTAGTTAAAATTGAATGGGTTCTTTGGCTTTCCTGTCTAACTTTTAACTGCATATTGTATAGTAGCGTTATCGTTAAGTTTAACTTGCATAATACTTAGAATCGTGATATACGTCCGTTTCCTTATCGTGAGGAAACTTGCGGCGTCAGCTTTACACGAATAATAGACCATGTCTTTTTGAGAAGACCGTTATTAGTATGATATTAACGCTTTGATAAGAAGAAATCGATAGCTTACTCCGGAGATACAGTTGGACGCTTGTTCAGGAGTTGGTGAAAATCCAGATAGGTAGCTCATCACCCGTTGTCTGTGGCTGTGGAGCTTTGTTTGGACGCCTGACGCGACTAAGAGCTGATTACACCATGCTCTGTTAGTTACTAATCAAGGATTACCAGGCCATTAAATCTAACCTTAGATGTCATACGCGTTCATTTTGACATATTTAACGACCCTTTAATCCTTTGTTAATCTAGGACAGCATGGTGAAATCAGAGACTAAGCCTAATCTAATCTTGAGGCGAATATAAGAGCTAATGTGACTTTCGCTCGCACGTTTCGACATGTTGAAAGATATAAAATAACTAAACTCATTTTCCAAAAATCGCAATTAACCATTTAGTGTGCAATCACATTGCACACAGTTCACAAAAAAACATTTTGATCGCAAGTTTTCCTATTCAAAAGTTTGCATGTACGAAAACTAGTAAAGCAAACTTTTGATTTCATTCGTTACTAAAATAAGAAAATTTTATCCGTTTTGTAGCTGGTTATGAAACATGATTAAATATTCCTTTTTACTAACTAGGTAGTTACGAATCAGTGAAGAAAGCTTCTGTCATAGCTAGTTATGAAAAATGGTTATACAAGGTGTTCCATAAGTTGTGTATACAACGTGTTTATTAAGAGTTGTAGGGATCCGAAAGCAGGATATTCTACCGGTCATAACGAACAACTTTTGTTCTACGACTTTTAAAATTTCAAAGTTTTTCATTCATCAAATGCCTCTTAAACTTTTATCTAAAATGAATCTAAACGCATCATGAGGCAGCCCTATTTACAGCTGTTCTTTGACCTCTAGTTGTGAACTTAGATAAAATAGGTAACAGAACTGCCACCAATTACCTAGTAATGTGCCTACCTAATAATGATGTTGCTGTTTTTAAAGATCTTGGTATGTAAAAGAAATATTTTCGCGACTGTAATCCCTAGTCACGGTAAACATTCTCTGAGATCTTTGGTACTAATACCTATTCAGTAACTAGGTACCTACGTGGCTACGTACTCAATATTTAATAGAATATTTATTTTTGTTTGATTACTAGATGTCGTAAAGCAATGTTTATGATATTCATAGTTCTTTAAATTGTAACATGTTACTTTACCATCATGGTTCATTGACACGACAAAATTATTCAACTGCAATTTTGGGAAGTGTCTAGTCTGTCCTATTTAATCTTTGACATACCTGTCTGTCATTGGTTGCATTTAAAAACGCATATCCAATCAGGACGGCCGACGGCCGCCGATCAGTGTTACCATTTGTGGCAGATTTCTGCCATTTGGCAGATTTTAAATATTTCAAGAAAAATCTTATTAGTTTGAATTTTTAATGAAATAATATTTATAATTTATTTATTTTTTACCGAACTGGAAACTTCTTATTCTTTTTTACCTTTATTGATTTGGTTTCTAAACAACTTTTATCTCGTTTTAGATAACTGCAAACCGTTACAAACGATCAAAAGATAGTAACTAAATGTAATGTAGGTATTTAATTTATTCCGTAGCCACGAAGGAGATGGTATGAAGTCATATTTTTGGTATTTTTATCGTCAAGCTTGGTAGATTTTGACAGATTTTTTGGCAGGTGTGTGGTAGAACCGCCACTTTTGAGATGGTCACCCTGTTTGTGTTTACATGCGTTGTTGTACATTGTTTTGTTGAGAAAATGTCATCAAACGTGATAAAATGGTGATTGCTATGGTAAAAGCCGTCGTCAGTCAGTGTGTGTATGAGCAGTGCCTACGAGGTAATGGTTTAGTGTGAAGTTTCAAGCCTGTGTCGTGCGAAATCTCGCAAACTTACCAAAATCCAGTTTTATCCAGTGTTATTATAGCCAGTAAATAATGACAAAATCCATAGGAACCAGTAAAAATATCGTGTCAGGGGATTGGCGGCGTACCTACCTACCTACCGAAAGGTAAGTATTTCAAATTATCTCGTAGGTTATCGTTGTTTTTCTCTTTCCTAGATAGAAGCGCGCGTGCGTGTGACCTTGACACGTACACAGACAGGGCTGTTGCAAATTTCTGAGAAAATATTAATTTTACTTTTCTATGGGAATTTAGAAAACGATGTATCCAACCGTTGCACACGTCAAAGTATTCCAGTGCTTGGTCTAAATACACGCTCTTTGTTTCCCTACATAACTTCATCAACACGTTGTATAAACTTCAGTGGGCTAAAGTACCCATCAATATGAACAACTTTTTCTAAGGAACCAAACACTGAACGCGAAAAAAAAACAGCTGTTTCATACATTTTAGCCTGGTAGGTATTGAACTTTTGTATGAAACAGCTGTTTTTTTTTTCGCGTTCACAGTGTTGGTTCCTTAGAAAAAGTTGTTCATATTGATGGGTACTTTAGCCCACTGAAGTTTATATACACAACTTATGGAACACCTTGTATAAATGGGCCAAAGGTTATTTTGATAATGGTTTGAGGCAAGATGGTGCTATGTAAAATTTCCAACAATTTGTAATTTTTTTATCTTTCTTTAAAACTCGCTGATGGAAAATTTATAGAGGAACTAGCTGATGCCCGCGACTTCGTCTGCGCAGGATTAGTATTTCGAGTAGCTTATATTAGCGTGGCGTAGTACATATGTGTAACTCTAGCGGTTTTGGCAGCGCACGCCAGAATAGCTCGCAGATTGTAGATTTTTTCCTACTTACTTGACACTTATCGTCATATTTTGGACAATTCACACAATATCTTTATAAATTGTAGCCTATGTGTTATTCTGATGTATAAGCTTTATTATTGTAAAGTTTCATTAAAATCCATTCAGTAGTTTTTACGTGAAAGAGTAACAAACATCCATCCATCCATCGATACTTACAAACTTTCGCGTTTATAATATTAGTAGGATAGGATAATTCTCTTCATTGTCAATTGTTTTATTGGTTATTAATTATTCACTGTGTTTTATACATTCAATATTTTGTATGTTTTGTTCTCAGGTGTGGCACAAAGGCTGTTTCAAATGTCAGGATTGTGGCATGACCCTCAACATGAAGACATACAAAGGATACGGAAAGCTTCCATACTGCGAAGCGTGAGTATTAAAATAATATTAATATAAATATTGGTAGACTTTCCACACAGCACTATCTAGCCCCAAACTAAGCCAGAGCTTGTAATATGGGAACCAGACAGCTGATATAATAATCTCATACTTATAATTTTATCTCTCTCTCTCTCTTGTCGTGTCACTAGTTTCTTTCGAAACAGTGTGGTGAAAGGATTTTAAGTGCGCCTCAAGAGGCTCCTTTCGAGCACTTGACACATGTTATAGAACTTTTTAGGTTCTACGACATGCCGGTTTCCTGACTATGTTTTCTCAACTCATTGGTGCACGACCGGTTTCGAACCCACGACCTTAGGATCGGATATAATTCTATATAACACCCAGACAGAGAACAAACATCTATGTTTATCACACAAATGTTTGTTCTGTGTGGGGATCGAACCACGGCCTACGGCGCAGAAGGCAGAGCTACTACCAACTGAGCTGTGAAGGCGGCAGTATTGCACTTATTCATCTAGGCTAGTGGTAGCGGCCCTGCCTTCCGATCCTAAGGTCGTGGGTTATTATTATTAGTGCGTCATGCGCCATCAACTTTTCCTGTTCATAAAATGTGAAACTGGCACCTAGATTCATCTAGCTTTAAGACGTTTCAAAGTGATCGTTGTAATTCAACTGAATAAATACCTTTTACATCTCTCATTTTCGGTAAGTAGGTTCTTATTACCTCCAAATGGGGCTTGTAGGTGACTATTTAGCGCTCTAGGGTAATAATGTAGCTAGAAAAGCTCTAGGGCGGTAAGTAATAAAAATAAAAACACTTCTTTCTTTCAAAAAGTTCGCGTACATCTAACCATCATACTGGCAATAGACATCATGCATTCAGCGAGCCCAAAGAGGTCGCTTTGCTATTCAGCCTTGTCTTCGTGTGAGTATAATAGTCATCAATTTTAAATATCAAACGGCGAAGCTCAATATCAATCTTGAAAAAAAAAAAGTTCTTTACTTGATTCTTTTTAATGCTCGGGTGTAAGCACCAATTGCACCCTCGAACTATAGGCGCCCTCGCTGCGCTCGTGCGCCTAAATATCTCGGGCTGCCTTACAGCCCTTGGCTACTAATCTACTATTGACTTTGACTTAGGTACCATAAATACAGCTAGCTCTGTTTAGAATGTCCTTCGCGAGCTAGCATTCGACAATGTGCACCCTTGGCCTGGTCTCACCATGCTCTGTTAGTTACTAATTAAGGATTAACAGGCCGTGTAATCTAACCATAGATATCAAACGCATACATTTAGACATTTAACGGCCCTTTAATCCTTTGTTAATCTAACAGAGCATGGTGAAATCAGCTCTTAGGGACCGTCTCCATTAATCCCGTGAGGCTTGAAAGGGGTGGGAGGGGGTTTAGCAAAAATCACGTAATATCACAAGGGGGGGGGGGTGTAGTAAGATATCACGTGTATTTATGTTTTTTTGTCAATCGCGCGATTTCTAAACCGAAAAGCGGCTTTCTGTCTAGACATTTTTGTCGTGGTCCTTAATTTCAGAATAAAATTAAGTTTTATTTTATACCTGTCTTTAGATAATATTAAAAAAAAATTAAGTTTCTTCGTAGGTAACTACTAAAAATACACGTGATTTTGGGTGGGGGCGGGGGGGGTTAGTCTTAAACCTCACAACGTATCACCGAGGGGGGGGGGCGTTAAAAAATGCTAAAAAAACATCACGTGATGGACGATGGACGGCCCCTTAGGTATTCGACCTAAAAATGGGCGTGAATAATTGAAATAGTTCATACGGCAAATGAAAGTGAAATTACATCGTGTATCCGCTTGACTCACACTTTTTATTGTCCTTGTACAGTCACGTACGGTTATCTGTGCCAATACGTGTTTAAAATAAGGTAAATTAAATTAATAGGTATATATTAGTGGTAATATTAATAGGTAGTGGAGGAATTTGTGGGAATTACTATCACCATGACTATTTCTGTCGTCAAGGAGCGTTGCTGTGTTTCAGTTTGAAGAGTGTGGTTGCCGGTGAAATTACAGGCACATGAGGCTTAAGGGGCTGACAACTATCAAACAACTTCTCGCTCGCACGTTTCGACATGTTGAAAGATATAAAATAACTAAACTCATTTTCGAAAAATCACAATCAACCATTTTGTGTGCAATCACATTGCACACAGTTTAGTAAAAATTTCATTTTGATCGATACAAGTATTCCTACTTAAAAGTTTGCCTATGTTCAAAAACTAGTAAAGCAAACTTTTGTGCAATGCTTTGTTATAGGTGATTTGTTATAGGTACCACTTAGTAACCGGTGTGGTCCATCTGTGCTCATAGTTCTGTTGTCATGTCACTAGTTTCTTTCGAAACAGTCAGTGTGGTGAAAGGATTTTAAGTGCGCCTCAAGAGGCTCCTTTCAAGCACTTGACACAATGTTATAGAACTTTTTAGGTTCTACGACATGCCGGTTTCCTCACGATGTTTTCCTTCACCGTTTGAGGGTACTGGCATTATGCACATACATTTTTGAACAGAAAAACTCATTGGTGTACGACCGGTTTCGATCCCACGACCTTAGGATCGCAAGGCGGGGCCGCTACAAGTAGACCACTAGCTCATGTAGTGATTTGATATCTTCACCAATGTTGAATTGTGCGCGCAAGTTATTTGACAGTTATCAGGCTCTTAACTTAATCTATCGACTAGCGTGTGGTGCAGTAACACTTTTCTTCCCAACTCTACCACTCTCCATGCTTACCAATATACAAGGTTGAAAACACACGAAATCCTACCCTACTGCACCGATTATAAGCATCAATTTACCGTTTTCATGCCCGACCAAGCATGTAAAATCATATTGCGACTTCGTAATACCTCTGATTGACATGTTCCACGTCATTGGTCAGGATTGTATGTTAATTAGTTATTGATTATAAACTAATTGGTGTAATTACACCGCATAAGAGTAGTAGACCTCTTTGTGTGTGGCTCGTCCGGGGAACTACCATCATGCCTATTTCTGCCGCTAAGCATTAACGCTGTGTTCTGGTTTGAAGAGTTGCCGGTGAAATTACAGGCACATGAGGCTTAACATCTGTATCTCTCAAGTTGATGGGCGCAGGGCAGTGCATCGTAGGGCATGTGCATATTGTGCATATCATGACTTGCGAAGCAATTCTTTGTTATATGTTATGGTTACCACTAAACAGGTGGGTTATAATATGCTTGTCCCAACAGCAATTAAAAAAAACTTTTTGATGAGTCCGGGTATGAGTCAAATGATAGGATCTGGCATTGACTACCCTCCTAAAGCTTTCTCAAGCTTAAATAAAATATTTACTTACAATATACCTACCTAATTGCCTTAAACCAAGAGTAGTAGAGTTCTTTGTGTGTGGCTCGTCCGGAGAAGTACTACCACCACGCCTTATTCTGCCGCCAAGCAGCAACGCTGTGTTTCCGTTTGAAGAGTATGGTTGCCGGTGTAATTACAGGCACATGAGGCCTAACATCTGTATGCCTCAAGTTGGTGGACTTAGGGCAGTGCATCGTAGGGCACGTTCCTATCGTGCGTGACCAACGAGGCAATGCTTTGTTATAGGTAATGGTTACCACTTAACATCAGGTGGGCCATTTGCTTGTTCCATCCGATAATTGTATTTAAAAAAAAATACGAAGCGTGCCATATAATCGTGTCTACAACGACTGAATTTATCAGTGCAAGACACACTTACTCGGAAACAAATCTTAAGGCAAAAAATTCATTTCGATCGATACAAGTTTTCCTACTTAAAAGTTTGCTTATGTACGAAAACTAGTAAAGCAAACTTTAAAGTAGGAAAACATGTATCGATCAAAATGTTTTTTTTAGTAAACTGTGTGCAATGTGATTGCACACAAAATGGTTGATTGCGATTTTACGAAAATGAGTTTAGTGATTTTATATCTTTCAAAATGTCGAAACGTGCGAGCGAGAGTCACATTAGCTCTTGTCTTCGCCTTAAGACGGCTTATAACTGTCATAAGTACAAACTTCTTGCTCGCACATACATTTTTAAAGATATAAAATCACATATGTTGTATTGTATAATCGCAAACATGATTTGGGGAATAAAATCACAAAAAAGTAGGTATTAAAGCAAAAATATTTAGATCCTAAAACTAAACAAGCAAACTAAATAAAAAAATACGATGTACGATACTGTTAAACATTTGTATAAATAAACGTTGCCTAAAGTAAAAGCGAGCATAATCGCAAAAAAACTTTCGATTGCCGTCGACTCTGTAACACGCAATACACAATGTGAGATAGCCACCGATATATGCAGACAACTTGGACGAAGTATCTAGGTACAGTTTAAGCGTCGATTTTCATAACCATCTTCTTCTTTTCTCCGTTTATGGCACCTATGCGTCATTCGACAGACAATCTTGCCAGTGTCAAGTGATTTGTATTAAATACTTTATAGTCAAGTCGGCCGTCATTTGTTTTGAAGAAAATGCTGGCGGTTTCTTCAAAAACATTCGAAACATTTTCGGTCAAATTAGGATATCACTTAATACCTTGGCATAATACACTTTCATTCCAAATGTAGTCCTTTGTGCTAAGACCTCAAGTAATGTTGGTTAAAATACCACCGAAATTACACAACAAAAAGCTATGTTACAGACTAGCGGCCTGTCCCAGCTTCGCATGGGTGGTCATAAATTTTTTGAACATTTTAGGATAAACTTAAACCGTGGGTTCGAGCCTCGCGTCTACTTATTTCATACATTTGCACGCGCTTCTCCTTGAGTGAGTGAAATCGCACCCCGCGCGAGACCCGTTAACATTTTTAATTTCGTCATATCTTTTGAATGGAATGTCCGATTTGAAAAATTTAAGAAGTAATCTATAGGTATTGAAACCGTCTTAATTATGAAATGATTTATTTGGATAAGGATTAATACCAAGGTACAAATAAAGACCCTTTTCTGGCGGCGACATTTCAATTAATTTTTTATAATAAAAGAACACTTATTGTGACATAACTATAATAGTTAGACATATGCTGTCGCGACATTTTTTGTAGATGATAACGTGTTCTACAAAATCGTAGTACATTATTTTGTTCTATCTTCAATAGTTTTCGCAGCGCACGCGATGTAAGGTTTTTTGTTTTCCACCTTGGGTTACATTATTGAAGTTTTAGTAAGGCTCCCTGATTATTTTGAAAATATAATATAGCCTATGTTACTCAGGGATAATGTAGCATTCTAATGGTGAAAGAATTTTTGAAATCGGACCAGTAGTTTTTGAGCCTATTCGTTACATACAAAAATACAAAAATACAAAGTTTACCTCTTTATAATATTAGTGTAGATTACAGAACTTATTCAGTACTGTAACATAGCTTTTTCATTTTAATTGTTTTCTAGTGTTATTTTGAGAAATAACATTATGTTATTTATATAACTAGCTGAAGGAACAAGCAGTTGGCTCACCTGATGTTAATTGGTAACCATCACCTATAACAAAGCATTGCCTCGCAAGTCACGCACGATAGGAACGTGCCCCACGATGCACTGCCCTGCGTCCATCAACTTGAGGCATACAGATGTTAAGCCTCATGTGCCTGTAATAACACCGGCAACCACACTCCAAACCGAAACACAGCAACGCTGTTCGCGGCAGAAAAAGGCGTGGTGGTAGTACTTCCCCGGACGAGCCCTTCACAAAGAGCTCTACTACTCTTGGTCTGTAACGGCATTGCAATGTTATTTCGCAAGTTACAAGCTAAAAGAAATTGAAAGTTCTAGAATGTAGCAGTCTTAGAAAAATGGTTATGTTATTCCAGGCACGTGCCCAAAGCGAAACACACAACAATGGCCGAGACGCCGGAGCTCAAGCGGATAGCTGAAAACACCCGAAATCAGAGCACTGTCAATTACCACGCTGACTTCGAGAAGAGCAAGGGGAAGTGCACACAGGTACTACAACTTTTTTTATATTAGTATTCTATTCCATAAAAGGACGTATAAAAGAAGATTGCATGCAGCGGAGATGCGAATATTGAGATGGATGTATGGAGTGACGAGAATGAATGAGATAATATTTTAAAACTAGTAGAGCTCTTTGTGAAGGGCTCGTCCGCGGAAGCTAAGAGCACCATACCTATTTCTGCCGCCAAGCACCGTTGCTGTGTTTCGGATGTGGGGACACTACAGGCACATGAGGCCTAACATCTGTATGCCTCAAGTTGAAGGACGCCAGAGCATCGAAGGGCACATTCATATCGTGCGTGACTTACGAGGCATTGCTATGTTATAGGTGAAGGTTCCCACATAAAGGACCATCCAAAAATTACATCACACTTTCATGATTTTTTGATCCCTCCCCCGTCCTTGTCATAGCTGGTCACATTTGTGAGACCCCCCCCTACCTAGTGTGATGTCACTATTTTGCAATTTTGATTTAGTTTACGAAATGAAAATAGCAGTGTTTCGAAAGTATTTTTATTTCCATTTAAATTATATTTCAATAAAAGTGCTGTAATACTTAGATATACATACAATATTATATTTTAAATAAAAGTGATTTCACAAAATTTGGGACCCCTCCCCACCCCTTGTCACATGTCACAGAAACGTGTGACGTAATTTATGAATGGCCCCTAAGATCAGGTGGGCCATCTGCTTGTTCCATCAGAAGTATGAAAAAACACGAAATTCCACTATTTCAGGTATCAGACGATCCTGAAACTCTGCGCAACCGCGCAAACACACGCCTTATCTCAAACGCCACCTACCACGGTAACTTGGAGAAGAAGGCTCAGATGGAGAAGCAAAGGCAGGCAAACGAGAATGGAAAATTAGTTGGTAAGAATATTTTTTATAAAGATAATAATCATATAATTATTTATGTTGTTTTAATCATGGATAAGGTGTTTAGATTGAAGCCGGGGTGGAAATTTGGAAAAGTGTATTTTATTGAAGCGAAGCGAGTACAGGAAAGCAGCGTTACTGTATTTCAGTTAGAAGAGTGGTTGCCGGTTAAATTACAGGCACATATGGCATAACAAATTGAAGGACGCAGGGCAGTCCATCGTAGGGCACGTACCTATCGAGCGTGACTTAAGATTCAATACTTTGTTATAGATGATGGTACCACCTAACATCTGCTTGTTCCATCAGCAAGATGTATTAAAAAAACGAAAAGCTGTTTTAGTTCATGGTTACTAACTAAGATATATCAAATATTTTTATTCTTTACATCGTATTATCGAATTTCGATTGGCTAAGTATAGAAACAAAAAAAAAAAAAAAGGTTCATATATTCGCTCGTTTCAGTAAAAATGCACTTTGATATATCACAGTGGGAAATTTCTGTGATAGATGACGCTCAATTTCATCTGCTTTGCAGACGTTCGTGATCATGTGTTTGTTAGTGTTTAGATGTTATGTATGTCATTTGTGTGTCTTTGATGAGTTTGAAATGTCTAAATAAATAAAAAAGCGTTTAAGGCGAAGACAAGAGCTAATGTGACTCTCGCTCGCAAGTTTCGACATGTTGAAAGCTATAAAATCACAAAACTCATTTTCGAAAAATCGCAATCAACCAACTTGTGTGCAAACACATTGCACACAGTTTAGTAAAAATTTCATTTTGATCTATACATGTTTTCCTACTCAAAAGTTTGCTTTACTAGTTTTCGTACATAAGCAAAATTTTAAGTAGGTAAACTTTTTACAACCATTTAAAAATTGGTTGATTGCGATTTTTCGAAAATGAGTTCAGAGATTTTATATATCAACCAACGTCGAAACGTGCGAGCGAGAAGTTGTTTGATATTTTTCAGCCCCTTAAAGGGTTCACAATTTAATAAAATACTAGCTGGCTTGCAACTGTGTCGTACGGGTTAAATTTAATTAAATGCAATAAGATTAGTAGAGCTTTATGAAGGGCTCATCCGGGTCCGGGGAAGTACTACCACCACGCCTTTTTCTGCCGCCAAGCAGCAACGCTGTGTTTCGGTTTGAAGAGTGTGGTTGCTGGTATAATTACAGGCACATGAGACTTAACATCTGTATGCCTCAAGTTGATGGACGCAGTGCAGAGCACGTTCTTATCGTGCGTGACTTGCGAGGCATTGCTTTGTTACGGTGATGGCTACCACTTAATATCAGGTGGGCCATCTACTTCCATCAGCAAATAGTATAGTTCAAATAAATTAATCACAAAATGATAAAGACATTTAAAGCTTACAAATTCTCATTTAGTTTTTAAATTACAAAGATGTTCTTAAACTGCAAAAAATATTCTTTTATCGTTCAAAGTCATAAGGAATTGAAATCACTTTCACTTTGAAACGTTTTAAGGATAGATGAATCTATGCGCCATTTCCACGCGCCTAGAAGAACAACTACCTAACAAACTTTAGCTGGGTTTTGTAAGATATTTAACAAAATATGCCAAGTAGAATATTTTCTTTAAATCTTGTAAGAACATCTTTGTACACCATTGCACATTCGTGTTATTGTTACCGTGGGAATTGGGGCAATCAAAATGCCGTATGTGTTCATTGAAGTGGCCATTTTGTATTGCTAACTTTGTTTTGTATGATCAGACAAGATATTATAAGCTTTTTTATGAGAATAAGTATTAGAACAAGCAGATATCCCTGAGCAGCGTTGATGTGTTATTTGTTTAGATACACAGACTAATATTTTTAATAACTAATATTATATTGCTAATAATAAAACCCATTTTATTTTCGAGCATAACCTCACCCGATCTCACGTGAGGAACAGGGGTGGTTTCGGTAAATATAACGTAATTTTTTTTTCAAGTAAGTTTAAAATTACGCTAAAACTGAGTTAAAAATGTTTTACTGAAATGTAACTCTTCTTAACTCTTCTAAGTTTCCATAAAAAAAATAATTAATCAAATTATGTTTTTTTAAAGCCTACGCCGTCAAGCGCAAGCTGTGCTTGCTTATTTGATTTAAAATACACATATATAAATCTCACGTGAGTTTAGTGATGAGGAGGGGTTTGAGAAAAATCTCACTACATCTCATCTCACCAAGAGAAAGAAGTCAAAAAATTACCAAAATCACCTTACGTGATTAATGGATGCAAATAACAGACAAACACTTTTCGATATTTTTACAATTCATAACACGATCTAAATGAGTAATGGTATTATCCTTGTAGGAAAACCATTTGCAAATTCCTAAAATAGAAATTAGATCAGTTGGAATAACATTTACCGATTTTCATGATTTTGGTTATGTTTTATTTAAAGCAATTTCCAAAAAAACTTTTTTTAATGATAACCGATTATTTTTGAATGACAGTTCTATTTTCATGGGGTTTTTTCAAATGTACTGTAATGTAGGTCACTTAAGTTAAATTTATTATAGAAAAAGCATTATTTGTATAAAACATAAAAATGAAGTCAAAGAGTGATAGACGCAATGCAATTTCACAATTGAGTTCTTATCATAATTTATACCTCATGTCGATTAACGCAGACATCGTAGGGCACGTTCCTATCGTGCGTGACCTGCGGGTTATTGGTTTTTAATGGTTACTATTTTAAATCAAGAGAAACATCTGCTTGTTCCATTATTTACTCTCATAAAAAAGCTATTAGTCTATCTGATCAAATCTCATGTGTTCTAACCCCCATTATCTGTTCAATCAAGACGTACCAACAGATTACAACCAGCAAATCGACAACTACGCTACTGAAATGCTGCCACCCCCTCACTTACCCCCGAAAAGTCACTACCAAACCCCCGTCACCCAACCGGGCTTCCCCTCACCCTCCCATCTCTCACTCCAAAACGTGCATGACCATCAACTGCATATTCACAATATACAGACGCACCAACCTCTCCCGCACCAAACTATCCCGCACCAACCTCTCCCGCACCAAACTGTCCCGCACCAAACTGCCCCGCACCATTCTCTCCCGCACCAAACTGCCCCGCACCAAATGACCCCAAATCAAAACCGCCAGTATCAGGACTTGTACAAGGAAGACTACTACCAGGATTACGCTCAGGATTACCAACAGGGGATTGGGAAAATTCATGATTACGACCCTGATGATAGGAACCGGGCCCCTATGAACACCCAACGGGTTTCATCCACTGTTGTGTACAAGAGCGCTAATATGAATGATAAAAGAGGTTTGTACATGCTTTGTTTCTGCTGGAAGGTTCTCGAATGGCTTCATCATTTTAAGAGTATACTCTTTGTGTGTGGCTCGGATCGTCCGGGTAGTGCGAAGTACTACCACCATGCCTTTTTCTACCGCCAAGCAGAGTTGCTGTGGTCGCCTGTGAAATTACAGGCACACTCAAGCTGATGGACGCAGTGCATCGTAGGGCACGTTCCTATCGTGCGTGACTTGCGAGTTAATGCTTTGTTATAGGTGATGGTTACCACTTAACAGGTCAGCCAGCACAAAAAGCACAAAAAAAAGGATGCCCCTAATAGACTAACGGCTTTGGAAAGTAAGAGTCGATGGATGGACAGTTTACAAATTCGCTCTTCCTGGAAATGTGGAGGAGGTATATGTCCTGCAGTGGAATTCTTCAGGCTGATGATATCTGCTATTTTCTTCATGAATTGGTACCAACTCGAGCACATACATATATAACTTTTATTTTTATTTTTTTTACCCGAATAGGCATATTTATTTCAAAGATTTTTATAATGTCCAAAAAGATATTAAACGTTATTTTACAATCTTGTAATATGTCAGACCTGTAGATGGAACCAAGGTCGCATAAGTACCGTAGTAGCATGTCCCTGAGTTATTCGTCGAGTGCGATTAGACTCCGATGGCGCAGGTGGTTGGAGCGGCCCTGTATCACGGGGAAAGTCGTGGGTTCAAATTCCACTCTGATAATAACTATAGGGACATTATAAAAATCTTTGTGATTTCGTTAAGTTTCGATAACAACTATAACGGCCGGTTTCTGAAAGCTCGAAAAAACTAATCGAATGTCAAGTCACTCGCATTTCAGCTATTACATCGAATTAGATATAGCAAGTGACCTTATTATATTATAGTTAATCTAAAGTAAAATATTTATTTGTTTAATAAATGATGATATAATGTCCAGGGGCCCACCAGTCGACGCCGTCCCAGTCCCGCCCCATCGGCCGCGTGACGGATTATGACCCGATGATCAAGGAAATGCAGCGCGCCAACAACCACCAGCAACCTGCGCCGGCGCCGGTGTCTATACAGGTATTAACCCTTCTAAAAATCATGAGTCCATTTCATCCACAGTGGCGTAGGTAGGTGGAAAAGGGCCCCGGTGCATAGAGAAAGAATCGGGCCCTCACCCCCTCTTTCCACTTAGCTTGAACTTATATTGGCCATAAATAAAACATTAAAAAAAATCTTGTGAGCAGGCTCAAGGCTTTCTAGCTTCGGGAGCTGGCTCACGCTCTCTTTTCAAAGCTTAGGTTAGAGGCCCCCCTGAGCTCCGGGGCCCTGGTGCACTGCATCACCTGGCCTTACGATAGGTATGCCACTAATCATCCATCGTTTGGTTGGTAAAGATCGCTGGATAGCGAAAAAAAAACAGCTGTTTCATACATTTTAGCCAGGTACTGAACTTTTGTATGAAACAGCTGTTTTGTATCGCGTTCGCAGTGTTGGTTCCTTTTAAAAGTTATTCATATTGATGGGTACCTTAGCCCCCTGAAGTTTCTAAACACAAGTATTGGAACAACTTGTATATACTGACTGTACACAACACAGACCCGACCCCGGCACCATATATTGACTAAGTCAAAGTCAAAAGGTATTTATTCAATAAAATCACAAGGATCACTTTGAAACGTCTTAAAGCTAAGTGACTCTAGGTGTCAGTTCCACGCGACCAAAGCCTAGAAGAACAGCCAACAAACTTACGTCTTGGTTCCTACCGCTCTTTTGATTGATCAGACTCAGATCTCATTGATGAAACAGCGCCTTTTTTGACAGCCTTCACAGCTCAGTTGGTAGTAGCTCTGCCTTCTGCGCCGTAAGCCGTGGGTTCGATCCCCACCGAGAACAAACATTTGTGTGATGAACATAGATGTTTGTTCTCTGTCTGGGTGTTATATAATATTATAAGTATGTACTTACAAAAAAAAGTATATATGTATTATATCAGCTATCTGGTTCCCATATTACAAGCTTTGGCTTAGTTTGGGGCTAGATAGTGCTGTGTGGATAGTCCAAATATATTGATTTGATTGATTGATTGTATATATTTTGTTTCAACAGAAAGTATACATCGCAATGTACGATTACGAGGCGAATGACAACGATGAAGTATCGTTCCGCGAGGGAGACGTGATCTCCAACGTGTCCAGTATAGACGAGGGGTGGATGACGGGGCAAGTCCTGCGTACGGGGCGCGCTGGCATGCTGCCAGCTAACTACGTGGTGGAGCGTCCCGCACAACCCTATTAGGTAATTTTTTAACCCTATTAGCACGCACACTCGCTAGCGGAGGCATGCTTTAATAATGACTGTGATTTGTTTGTGGATGCATGGAGTGAGATTCTAGCTGTAAGTCTAAAGTACTGTCAATGTGATATTTAAATTTAATATATATAGTTTTTTAATATGAATTCCTGGATTCATTTTCTGACATTTTGGGAAACAACATAGCTTTTTCATTTTATTTGTTTTTCTAGTGTTATTTTGAGCTGTATTGTGTAATTTCGGTGGTATTTTATCCAACATTACTTGAGGTCTTAGCACAAAGTGTAAACATTTGGAATGGAAAGAGTATGTGATATCCTGATTTGACTGAAAATGTTTCCAATGTTTTGAAGAAAACCGCCACCATTTTCTTCAAAACAAATGACGGCCGACTTGACTATGGACTGACTTGACTAAAAAGTATTCAATACAAATCACTTGACACTGGCAAGATTGTCTGTCGAATGACGGACAGGAGCCATAAATTGAAAGAAGAAGAATATGAATACCTATTATTTATTGATATAGTTTTTTGCTGTGTTTATTAATTATTAAATTATTATTTTTGACATTATTGTAATTTAATGTTTGTGATTGTTTAATTAATTTATATATTAATTGTTAATTAGTGTACAGTGTACATGTTTGTGCACTACCCTTTCGGTTTATCAAAACTACACAAAGGTTAACTGGAAGACAATGCTCTCTAGCATTAAGTTCGTCTATGTACGATTGTTCTGTGCACTAAAGAATTTTCTATCTGTCTATGTATCTTACTGATTTCCTAAGGATCCTTAGAGCTGATTTAAACATGGTCTGGTAGATTAACAGAGGATTAAAGGGCCGTTAAATATGTCAAATGGTATGCGTTTGACATCTAAGGTTAGATTTAACGGCCTGTTAATCCTTGATTAGTAACTAACAGAGCATGGTGAAATCAGCTCTTAATCGTATGGGAGCTCTGGCATTGCGCTCATACAGTTTTGAATTGGTGCACGACCTGATTCAAACCCAAGACCCCTTTTCCCCACTCCCACTGTCCCACCACTGCCCCTAAAGTTTTTAAGAATATTTTTTCTTTATTTCAGTATATTCGACTACTTCCCCGTGTACGTTGAAAAAAGGATAAGGGCCGACACCAAAACCTGTGAAGTGGTGGACATCTGCTAAATAACATCATTTTAGTTAACACATGTTCGTTGCTTTCAGTCTCATTTCCCTTTGAAGAAGAGAGATTAATAGCTGATTTCACCATGCTCTGTTAGTTACTAATCAAGGATTAACAGGCCGTTACATCTAACCTCAGATGTCAAACGCGTACATTTTGACATATTTAACGGCCCTTTAACCCTTTGTTAATCTAACAGAGCATGGTGAAACTGGCCCTAAGAGCTGATTTCACCATGCTCTGTTAGTTACAATCAAGGATTAACAGGCCGTTAAATTTAACCTTAGATGTCAAACGCGTACATTTTGACATATTTAACGGCCCTTTAATCCTTTGTTAATCTAACATGGTGAAATCAGCTCTAAAACGCGTGAAAAACTAAAATTATGCTTCAGAATAACAAATTTGTCAAAAAACCACTTGATAGGATTAGGTAGGTCCTTTATTACTTTTAAATCATTCAAAAACATTTTGCATTCTTGAATACATTGCCAATAGAATTAAATAACTATATTTTTTATAAATGTTATGTATTTTAGAATAACGTTAACGACAATAATCTGCTTAAATTGTAAAAAAAAACATATCTTAAAAAACTGATTGTATGACTATTTAGGAATAAAAGTAGTTTGACTTGTATTAAAAAATATACATTTTATGAGTATTTTTAGTAATATAATATATTTAAATGTAGTCACAAACTTTGATATGTATTTTATATTTAATATTGTGAAAAATTTACAGAAAATGTGACATAAAAATCAACTTTAAACCACTTTATTTTGCATTTAAATATTCATTCCTTCAAAACTTATTAAACTTGATTTTTATTTGAAATAAAAAATGACTTATTTATATAAAAAATGACTTTTTTCGGTGTGAAATACGATTTAAGATAAATCTACTTGTAGAGTTAAAATCATTTTAAAACGATCAATTTTGTATCTGTATTTTACTGTAAGTATTATAAGCTAATTAATTTTTGTATACGTTTGCATCAGTTCTTTAGCTTGGGTATCTCTTATCGTGTCACTAGTTTCTTTAGAAACAGTGTGGTGAAAGGATTTTAAGTGCGTAAAAGGTTCCATTCGGCACTTGACACTTGTTTTAGAACTTTTTAGGTTCTACGACATTCCGGTTTCCTCGCGATAGTTATGTTATTTTATATTAAGGCGAAGACAAGAGATAATGTTCCTCTCGCTCGCACGTTTCGTCATGTTGAAAGATATAAAATCACTAAACTCATTTTCGAAAAATCGCAATTATCCAATGTGATTGCACACAAAATAGTTGATTGCGATTTTTATAAAATGGGTTGTGTGACTTTATTTCTTATCTCGAAATGTGCGACCGAGAGGTACATTAGCTCATGTCATGCCTTAAAACATGTTCGAGATTTTTCCATTCAGTGATGTTAGTTAATCTTCAAAAATGTTTAAATGTCCTTGCGAGATATTGCCTGACGGTTGCGTCTTGATCAGGGCACGCACGTTAGGAGCGTGCCCTACATTGCACTGCGTCCATCAACATGAGGCATACATGTCATACACAAGGATCACTTCGAAACGTCATAAAGCTGGCTGAATCTAGGTGCCAGTTCCTCGCGACCAAGCCTAGGAGTTCTTTTTGCGAATATCGTGGTTTTTGAACTGATGTAAACTTAAAATTGCCTGGTTATATTGTTATTTTAAACTTTAGATGATATAATTACGCCTTACGCTTTGTATATACTAATAATACAAAATATGGAAATAACCATATTTTACATAAAAATATATTTTTATACATTTTTGGTGTATTCGTGTAAAGAGATTATAAGCTTTTTCGGCGTACCATTGGGTATATAACTTTTATAGGGCCTATATTGTAATAAATAACCTCAATTCTTTAATCCCTAGGCACGGTAGATAGATATACCCTACTCTCTTACGGCCAGTTTCTGAAAGCTCGATCAAAACTAATCGGATGTCAAGTCACTCGCCATTTCAGCTATTACATCGAATTAGAGATAGCAAGTGACTTGACATCCGATTAGTTTTGATCGGGCTTTCAGAAACCGGCCGTTAGTATCATGTTACTACCAACTATGGCTTGAGGTACCTAAATAATATTGGACGTACCTCTAACTACCACCTTAGAAATTTCCAACCAATTTTTTTTGGGGATGCAAACCGTGCCGCGGAATGATAGTCGTGATCCTATTGTATTTAATTTAATTTGCTTAGAAAGTTTGCACTTTTGTTAAACATTAGCAAAAGAAGCAATGAATTTCTATCTACAGTACTACTAAAACGTCTTATAACTATCACGATGCGATGTTATCATACGGTAAACATTAGGATTAGTAAACAAATCCAGTGAAATTTTTGAACACATTCCGTTGTAACAGTCTATATTACTGTGACCTACCAGCTGTTTTATAAGTATCATTTAAAACGTGTAAAAATAAAGATTTGTAGTAACGCGAGTCAAAAGACCATCACGAGGTGTAGACTTTCGCGATTGTTTTAAATGCCAATAAATTTTAAAATACTTAACTTATATTTTTTTCTGATAACTATTATCACCCGTTTCTGGGTTGACGTCGGTTTCTGGGACACCATGTATACAATGTCATCTAAACAATATACAAAAACATAATTTTTAAAAATGTTACTGTTTTAAACAATCATTCAGCCCGTAGAAAAACAATTGGTAGTGTCGACCAGTTACACATGATTTTAATAAATAATTTTTCCCATAGCTGTAGTTAAGAATAGAGCATAGTTTAATTTATTTTTTAACAAACAAAATTGTTAATACATCACACATAGGCTTTTTCAGATACTTTTCTGTATGTGCCTTTTAACTGTTTAATAAATTTTATAAGCAATTTTTTACTTTTATTTACCACCAACCACCTCTAACATACCTATAGTGCTATTCCGTCAAAGCTGGGTACTAACAACGTGACGAGGTGTAATGTAACACTCGCATCGAGCATGTTACGCATTGAACATGTTCGCTGTGTTCTAAAAGTCGGCGTAAAATGCTCGTCAAAACTCTGTGTCGCCAGCCACTCCCAGTCAAGATGGCCGACTTGTTACAGCGACTGACTAAACCGCGTAACAGTCAAAGGATTCGCCAAAAAACCGACAGCCGGGTGGAGCACTTCAAGCGAGCAACGAGCGGCTCGTTGCTCGCTGATTTCCCCGTAACACTACCTACTGACTGCATGAATGCTCGCTGTGTAACATGTTACATTACACCTCGTAACGTTGGTCAGTAAACAGCTTAAAAACATTCACCCAAGTGACCGTGGCATTCACAGTAACTACCTACTCGCGTCTACTCCAACATGTTCAACTATCTGTTCAACCAGTTGAACATATTGGACAAATTTCCTCCAATTTGTTCAACTTAAAAAAGCAGTTGAACTAATTGGGACTGAAAATTACAATTCAATCACAATAGGTATTTTATTAAAAAAAAAGGGTTAAAAAAAAAACTATTCCTACCATGAATTTTAAAACAGGAAAGTCGATACCAGATCATATGAGGTACCAGGATAGCAGAAACGATGGAGAGGTACCTACGTTAACAATAAAAATAAAGTCACAATTATGTAGGTAGCTTCTAAAAGTACTTTTAGAAGATGTAGAATTCAATGCTGACTGTGATCAGTGATCTTGACTCTGTGAATCTACGTAGATACCTCTCCATCGTTTCTGCTAGCCTGGTACCTGATATCGACTTAGCCTGTAAAATTCACGGTAGGAATAGTATTAA
The DNA here is from genome assembly GCA_932294275.1 of Chloroclysta siterata. NCBI lineage: Eukaryota > Metazoa > Arthropoda > Insecta > Lepidoptera > Geometridae > Chloroclysta > Chloroclysta siterata. The sequence continues at coordinate 17,717,388 of OW028596.1, read as the reverse complement.
TAAAATTATTGTGATAACTTATTGAATTTTCAGTCCAATTAGTTCAACTACTTTTTTAAGTAGAACGAATTGGAAGTTTGTCCAATATGTTCAACTATCAGTAGACCACAGAGTACTTTGTTGAGTAGACGGACTACTCGCAGAATCCAGCACTAGAGCCACCCGCGTGAATGTTTTTTAGCGAGTGGAAATGCCGACGATAGTGAGGCAAAGCTTGTGGTCGAAGTCAGGGGATTCTCCTCGTGATTTTGATGTTTTGAGAATCGGACTCAGGAACTCAGGATCATGTACTGTTAAACCGACTGCTTAGATACACGGGGATGCGTTTAGTCGGCTCTTACTTAGATCATAGAATAATAACTTAGGTACAGTTTGGCAAAAAGATTTTTTTTTATTATACATCAAACAGATGGCCCACCTGATGTTAAGTGGTAACCATCACCTATAACAAAGCATTGCCTCGTATGTCACGCACAATAGGCTCGAAAGGAGCCTCAAAAGGCGCACTTAAAATTCTTTCACCACACTGTTTCGAAATAATCTAGTGACACGACAAGAGAGTGAACGTCGAAAACGTATGGTAAGTAGTAGGGGCGCCTATCATTTTCAAGACCATTTTGCCTATCTTTAGTTATTTTTTTATACAACTAGCTGATGGAACAAGTAGATGGCCCACCTGATGTTAAGTGGTAACCATGAACTATAATAACAAAGCATTGCCTTGTAAATCACGCACGATAGGACGCGCCCTACGACGCACTGCCCTGCGTTTAACTCGAGGCATACAGATGTTAAAATCAAGTAACGATTAGGGGTTTAGTAAAAGAAACAAGGTTATTAGTTTTATGTACATTTATTGACTAAAATTCATTTATATAATAATCTCTTAAATAATTCACTATTATAATACTCCGATAAGCAACTTCGCTAGACTCCATCACTGTTATAGATATACAAATTATTTTATTTGTCTCATAAGAATTTTAGTTTCAAATTGAAATCAGTCAGCCGCGTTTTCACTAGGGGACATATGTCCCGAGAACTGTCGCTCGACACGAAATTCACGTGGACATTTAACGGGTCGCGCGACTTGTCGCTAGTCGTTGCTCTGCGAGCGACGACACGCGCGACTTTCGTGTCCCTCGACATACTTTGAGTAGTGAGAACGATTTGTGTTCTGAAAATAGCAGTAGTGTGGTCCAACGAGGCGACATAGTCCCACAACACAACTAAGTGAAAGTCGCGCGAGAAGTCTCTGCGACATGTCGCCTAGTGAAAACGCGGCTTTACTTTACGTTTGAGATACAATTGTATAAACTCGCCAACATTTGGCTGTTTAAAGGCACTCACTTACTTATAAGGCAACAGCTTAAAACAAAATACCAATTTATCTGAAATCGGTTAATTCCTTCCTAATATACGAATATCTGATAAAAGCTGTTTACCTGTAACGTCTGGAATACTAATTACTTTAAAATGTGCGTATATGTTCGGACGTACCTCTGACTACTCCCCATAGAAGGCCTCAAAGATTCTGGAGTTCTTCGAGATTTTGATCCCCGAGACAGTAGATATCCCTCATATATGGATGTCTAAGGGGTGTAGTCTGAGGTTCGTCCAAAAATTACATTGGGCACATACCAACATTCCACAGTAGTTGGTATTCTATATGTGTCAGGTTGCAAGCCTCAAATGATAGTTACTCACAGATATTCGTACTATAGGAACCCAAATTCTACTTAGTACAAAGAATTATCTAAATAAATCGTGCTCTTTATATAAATCTTAATAATAACCTTATGTACCCTAAACAATGCTTAAGGTTGAATCCAACGAAACAGATTTTCAATGTAAATGTCACAAGCATTGTTTAAGAAGACGTTAAGGCTTTGTTAGCATAATTGTGACATATTTAATTAAAATAATAACAAAATAAAAAAACTAAAATATCAATTATAGGTAATTATAACAACTTAAAATGGCCTTTAGGCGTAGTGCTAGTTTTAAAAGAAACAAAAACATAATTAAAGCTATAAAAAAAACTTAAATATGGCATTTCTAAACAAGACTATGACTTTTATACTACTTCTATAAAAGTATACTAATTAACTACATTTGGTATTATTTTCATACACAATAACGTAGATAATACCTAGCTTAAAATAAAACATTCAATTAGACTTAGGCCCAGTTTCACCATGCTCTGTTAGTTACTAATCAAGGATTAACAGGCCGTTAAATCTAACCTTGGCTGTCAAACGCATACATTTTGACATATTTAACGGCCCTTCAATCCTTTGTTAATCTAACAGAGCAAGGTGAAACCGGCCCTTATTATTATTAAATATTTCTTATAAACATACAAAACAACTAACATCGACGTATCAAGATTTCTTCACACAGGAAATTATAATTACGGGGTTTATACTCTCGTCACGTTAAAGGAACGCCGAGTTAACAGCGCAGTAGACTATTTTTTTGTGATTTTATTATACCGTATAACTAAATCGTCAACTGTTTATACATTTTTGATTTGCTTTGTCAGTCCACTTTGCTCCCTCAATTTTTCTTTAGCGCTCTTTTCGTGACGCGAGTGTGAAAATAATTTAGAAATCTTAAAATACCTATTCCTTACAACCTACTAATATTATAAACGCGAAAGTTTGTAAGTATGGATGGATGGATGTTTGTTACTCTTTCACGTAAAAACTACTAATGAAACTTTACAATAATATAGCTTATACATCAGAATAACACATAGGCTACAATTCATAAAGATATTGTGTGACTAATCCCGCGCAGACGAAATCGCGGGCACCAGCTTGTCCAGTATAAACCTATAAAATACCAGAACTTGACACAGAATGTCCATCCATGGCTCACAAAGCAGACGAGATTTCAAAGGTTACAATCTTGAATTGGTAAGGTTTTAATTAGGTATTAATTAGATAGGTTACATCAAAATATGGCACTGCCAAGATTTCTTGCTTCTTTGGTAGTTTTTTCTAACAAGTTCAGAATATCTCGATTTCAAATTATATATCATTCAAAGAGGTATTTCAGGGAGTCGTTTTCTGACATTTTGGGAAGCAACATAGCTTTTTAATTGTTATTCTAGTGTTATTTTGAGTTGTGTTGTGTAATTTCGGTGGTATTTTAACCAACATTACTTGAGGTCTTTAGCACAAAGTGTAAACATTTGGAATGAAAGGGTACCTATTATGTGATGATCCTGATTTGACCGAAAATGTTTCGAAGGTTTTGAAGAAAACCGCCACCGTTTCTTTTTTCAAAACAAATGACGGCTGATCTCACTATGGGCTGACTTGACTATAAAATATTTAATACAATTCACTTGACACTGGCAAGATTGTCCAAGATTGTCTGTCGAATGACGGACAGGACCCATAAACGGAGAAAAGAAGAAGAAGCAAGTTTCAGCATGCTATTGGTCAGTTAAAAAAGTAAAGTTAAAGCTTTTTCAATTCCTTCAGGACATTGCACAAAAATCGTCTTAGACACATTACAAATATCAAGGCAAGGTGAAGTCTTATCGGCGATAGCGATATCTTCCAGACACATATTACAGCTATAGTAAGAAACAACAATCTTAAAATACATGTATTTTTATAATAAATTCTAATCCCAATAACAGATCACTGATATAAATTTAGCATTAAAATCTAATTATATCAAAAATATTAGACTGCACTTTGGTCATAATAATAAGCTTACTTTGAAACATTTTGCTACCAAATGTATATAAATAAATGTAAGTGGACATTCCACATATCACAATCTAGCCCCAAACTAAGCAAAGCAAGTACTATGGGATCCAGATAGCTGATAGAACACACTTTTTTTGTAAATACATGTAAACACGTACACTTATTTTTATAAATACATAATATAAAAAAGTCTGTCAATAGAAACATCTGTTGATTACAAAAATGTTTGTTATGTGGGGATCGAACCCACGGCCTACGGCGCAGAAGGCAGAGCTACTACCAACTGAGCTGTGAGAACCGTCATAGATTCCATTTTGTTAGTAGCTAGCTAGCTCTTCTCTTGTCGTGTCACTAGTTTCTTTCGAAACAGTGTGGTGAAAGGATTTTAAGTGCGCCTCAAGAGGCTCCTTTCGAGCTCTTGACACATGCTATAGAACTTTTTAGGTTCTACGACATGCCGGTTTCCTCACGATGTTTCCATTCACCGTTTGAGAGTACTGGCATTGCGCACATACATTTTTACAGAACAGAAAAACTCATTGGTGCACGACCGGTTTCGAACCCACGACCTTAGGATTGGAGGGCGGGGCCGCTACCACTAGACCACCAGTGCTAGCTAGCTAATCGGGTCTTGCTACTTGCATCCACATCACTAACGGGGATGGTAAACATTGCCATCAACCCAAAGTCTTCCGCTACTTCGAGGAGCTGGGCTGGTTGGGGTGAGGTTAGCAGGGGGATAATGCACAATACACCCCACTGCGGGACGTCAGTGCAGATCTTATTCCCCCACCACGAATTAGAATTAGTTGGTAGCGCACAGCAATAGTGCGTTACTATCGTCGACTCTCTCTAGTCGATAGGTCGAGTTGTCTGGAAGATTTCGCACCAGGTCATCGGTAAGCCTCACTCTCGCACCGTTGGGGCCAGAGACGAGTACCGTTTCGCAGTCCTGAAAATGAACAGAAAAAATATTTTTATTCAAAGCGTAGTAACATTACATTGTCAGTCATTACGGTCGGACAGACCTCTCAGCTTGGATCTTGATAATATTATTATACGAAACGTGATTGTTTGTCTTAACTACATTTTCTAATTTTTTATCATCAAAAATTTTCGCTGCGTCTTATTATTCAAAATAATCGAAATTTGTTTATTTCATAAATAGGACATACATTTACAATTTATAAAGTAGTAAAACGCAAAAACTCTCCAAATATTCCTTAGTTTATAAAAGTGAATGTTTAATACGGACATACGTACACATTGTACGCCTGTATTGGTAGGATTTTAGTAATTATTTTTAAAAAGACTTGTATGTTTGTACCTAAAATTCTGACAAAATAAAATAACAAATCACATCTATTTCACATAGGGGTTTACCATAGGGGTAGGCAGAGTACCCTAAACCGACGAGCATGTCTGAAGTATTTTATGAAAGTGAATGAAGCGAGAGAGTGTAAGGATCTTAGCAAGTGGAAATCCGTAGTCTTCACTTTTTTTATTAAACAAAGATCACAAGTACCTTAGCACAATCGTGCACAAGTGCCTTCAGTTTGTCCAGAAGTTCCTGAGCGCGGCAGGCGTGCAGGTATAATGCACAGTAGATGTTACTGCCGCTGGGACACACGTATACCGTCAGTCGCGGTTCTATGCGCCTGTGGAATTAAATAAAAATTTGATTGTACCACATGCTGTATCCAATTTTCAATTTATTAAGGCATTTTATTTAATTATATTTTTATTATGATTTGTATAATTTTAAGTTTGTGTAGAATTAGTATTATTGTAGCACTGATGGTCTAGAAAGAGCACTGGTGGTCTAGTGGTAGCGGCCCCGCCTTTCGATCCTAAGGTCGTGGGTTCGAAACCAGTCGTGTACCAATGAGTGTTACTGTTAAAAAAATTATGTGCACAATGCCAGTACTCTCAAACGGTGAAGGAAAACATTGTGAGGAAACCGGCATGTCGTACAACCTAAAAAATTCTATAGCATGTGTCAAGTGCTCGAAAGGAGCCTCTTGAGGCGTATTTAAAATCATTTCACCTCACTGTTTCGAAAGAAACTAGTGACACGACAAGAGAGATCCCAAGTAGGTGAGGGGGTAGTCAGAGGCCAAATATCTTGTTTTGTATCAATGTTAGATCGGAGCGGACATACGAAATCTCAGTTCGGGGCGAACTACTATAGTCGCGTTAAACTCTCGCTGCAAACTCAGTCATAAATCATCTTAACACACGCATAAACAAAAGGATCGTCCGTTCTCCTAAGTGCGAGAGAGAGAGAGCAATATTGCTGTCTCGTTCCGATAACTTATGATCGAACTTAAGACCGAGCCTCCAGCGAAAGTTTAACGCGACTATAGTATTGTTGTTTGTATAACTTACTTGGCATGTAAGGCGTTGAACAGACGTATACCATCGGCAAGTCCACATATCTGTATGATGTCGTCACGGGATAATCTAAAAAAAAGCCTTTATAAATAAACATTGCCTTACTAGCTGCCACCCACTCAAAGTCAAAAGGTATTTATTCAATAAAATCACAAGGATCACTTTGAAACGTCTTAAAGCTAGGTGACTCTAGGTGCCAGTTCCATGCGACCAGCCTGGAAGAACTCGCTCGCTTCTTCTTCTGTCGAAACAGTGTGACGAAAGGATTTTAAGTTTTAGCTTCCCGAGTCAATTCAGTAAGGAAACATTAAATAAATATTGGTGGACTTTCCACACAGCACTAACTAGTTTCTTTATTTCTTTTCTACAAGCACACAAAACTGCCAAAGTCTAGATGTGTCACGTCAAACGTCAATTACATAACTGTCATGGCGCCTCCAGAAGTGATGAATTCGACCAGATTTTTTTTTTATTGCATCTATCTTTGCCTGATAATTAATTAAATAGCATTGTTATGGTAATCTCCTATTTCTTTCAGATTTTTCTACATGGTGTACATAGGTGTAATGAATTATAGAATTCGAGAAATCATTACATTCGGCCATCCGCCATCATGCGATCTCCTGACGCATGATCAAATAAATGAACTGAACGTACTAATAAAATATTCTTAATTGATTAGTACGTTCAGTTCATTTATTTGATCATGCGTCCTGACGCATGATCAAATAAATGAACTGAACGTAACGTACAGGAGATCGCATGATGGCGGATGGCCGAATGTAATGATTTCTCGAATTTTATAATTCATTACATAGGTCAGACCAAAAATGAAACATAACCTTTAGAATTTTGAATCAGAGAATACTTTTATTTCACCTTAGCAAGTCGGCACCGGAAAAGTTGGCGAATGTGTTCGCGTGTTGAGAGAAGCGATGGCGGCCCAACCATGATTGGGTATCAGACGCCGACGCCTCTTTTGAAAGACCATAGTTCTGTAACAAATCAAAATCAAAACGATTAGATTAAATAAATAAATAAATATTGGAGGACTTTCCACACAGCACACCAGATAGCTGACATAATACATAATTATACTTTTTTTTTGTAAAAACATACTTATAATATTATATAACACCCAGACAGAGAACAAACATCTATGTTCATCACACAAATGTTTGTTCTCGGTGGGGATCGAACCCACGGCCTACGGCGCAGAAGGCAGAGCTACTACCAACTGAGCTGTGAAGGCTGTCAAAGTAGTAGAGCTCTTTGTGTGTGGCTCGTCCGGGGAAGTACTACCACCACGCCTTTTTCTGCCGCCAAGCAGCAACGCTGTGTTTCGTTTGAAGAGTGTGGTTGCCGGTGTAATTACAGGCACATGAGGCTTAACATCTGTATCGTAGCACTGGACGCAGGGCAGTGCATGGTAAAGCACGTTCCTATCGTGCGTGAATTATGAGGTAATGCTTTTTTATAGGTGATGGTTACCACTTACATCAGGTGAGCCAGCTTGTTTAACTTTTCGGATATTATAAAAAAATCTTTGTGATTTCCTTAAGGGTAATAAACACTATAAAAATAATAAAAAAAACATCAAAATATAAAACTTACATACATGGGTTTTTCGAATATGAGATAGATTGACAGTGAACTCTTTATTACACACCACAAAGTCATTTAACACAAATGGTAACATTGAAATACAATGGGCGGTCTTATCGCTGAGAGCGATCTCTTCCAGACAACCAACCAGAGATAACCAACAAGATCAGCCTTTCTCAAAGTGGGCGATAACGCCTCCTTGTGGGCGCTACAGGACTGAAGGAGGGCGGCAAAAGACCCAGAAAAAAAATGGGAATTAACTTGAGACCTGAGCGCCGTTGTGTACTACCGCTCAGGTCTCAAGTTAACCCTTGCGGGTTATAGTAAGTCTCGTTTAAAAAGAATGTTTAATCTCCGCTAATAAAGCTCACAATAATTAATTTAATTTGCAGTTATAGTGGTTTTTAAGTAGGTGAAAAAAATGGGGGCGCTAAAAAATTATTTATTCTCAAAGTGGGCAGTAGACAAAATAAGTTTGGGAACCCCTGTACTAGATGGAAAGAACTTAGGGTAGTCATAGTCACCTTATCGGGATCTTCGGTAGGCTGAGGCAAGTCCGGTAGAATAGCGCCGGGGGAGTGGCAAGGCGGCGAGTTCACTTTCATCTCGTTGCCACTGCAATAATACAGACATTTATGAACGACTATATAAAAACATAAATAATAAATTAATAAATATTGGTGGACATTCCACACAGCACTATCTCGCCCCAAACTAAGCCAAAGCTTGTGATACGGGAACCAGATAGCTGATATACTTTTTTTTTTAAATACTTACTTATACAGAGAGAGAACAAACATCTATGTTCATCACACAAATGTTTGTTCTCGGTGGGGATCGAACCCACGGCCTACGGCGCAGAAGGCAGAGCTACTACCAACTGAGCTGTGAAGGCTGTGTACGTATGTTTGTGGCTCAAAAACGCCCATGTTATTAACGAGGATCCTACTAATATTATAAACGCGAAAGTTTGTAAGTATGGATGGATGTGACACACTTATGACGATAAGTGTCAAGTAAGTAGGAAAAAATCTACCATCTGCGAGCTATTCTGGCGTGCGCTGCCAAAACCGCTAGAGTTACACATATGTACGCCATACTACGCCACGCTAATAAAAGCTACTCGAAATACTAATCCTGCGCAGACGAAGTCGCGGGCACCATCTAGTAAATAATAAATTGCTTTAAGTTTAAAAAGTTTAAAAAAATACTTACTCTTGGCAATATAGTGGCTTCATTTGCGGTGGTGATGCCAGAACCGCTGAAATAGATTTTTAATAAATTAATATATTTTGGTAGTTGTCGCACATAGCGCTATCTAGCCCCAAACTTAGCATCTGGTGGCACTGGTGGTCCAGGGGTAGCGGCCCCGCCTTCCGATCCGAAGGTCGTGGGTTCGAAAACGGTCGTGCACCAATGAGTTTTTCTGTTCAAAAAAGTTATGTACACAATGCCAGTCCTCTCAAATAGTGAAGGAAAACATCGTGAGGAAACCGATGCCGGTTCCTCGTAGAACCTAAAAAGTTCTATAACATTGTGTCAAGTGCTCGAAAGGAGCCTTGAGGTGCACTTAAAATCCTTTCACCACACTGTTTCGAATGAACTAGTGACACGACAAGTAGTTGTAGTAGTAATACCTAAGTTTGTAGTAAATTTTTATTTCTTCTAGAACAAAAAAAATTGGTAGTCTTTCCACACAGCACTATCTAGCCCCAAGAGAAGCAAAGCTGATATAATACTTATATACTTTTTTATTTTAAATACATACTCAAAATAGCCTATAGGTAACACCCAGACAGAGAACAAACATCTATGTTCATCACACAAATGTTTGTTCTCGGTGGGGATCGAACCCACGGCCTACGGCGCAGAAGGCGGAGCTACTACCAACTGAGCCATGAGGGCTGTCAAAATAAAGTATACAATATTATAGTACCAAGACAGAACAGTAAGAAGACTTACATAGAAGACAGACTAGCGGCCGGTTTCTGAAAGCTCGATCAAAACTAATTGGATGCCATCAGTCATTGAAATTACAAATTAAATTGTATAATTTAAAATAATAATTACCTGGAGGCGACTTAGTAACCACCATTGGACTTGAAACAGGTTTTGGAGCCACACTGTAACAAAAAAAATTACTATTAGTGAAATATCCTTCACGGCTCAGTTGGTAGTAGCTCTGCCTTCTGTGTGGTAGGCCGTGGGTTTGATCCCTACTGAGATCAAATATTTGTATGATGAACATAGATGTTTTTTCTCTGTCTGGGTGAAGTATGTATTTACAACAAAAAAACGATATAAGTTTTATATCAGCTATTTAGTTTCCATATTACAAGCTTTGCTCGGTCATATAAGTTACTAGCAGTGACCGTCCAGAATATTTATTTATTTATTCATTAATTGCGGACAGTACATTAATAAATAGCTTACGTCTATTTTTAGCATAAAGTCAAGTACATGCACCCGGTTGAGCACTGCAATGTCATAAAATAATTTTAAAGGCACAATTAATACCTAGTCAGGAATAACAACTAACAAATCTGTCGGAGGGTTAGTAAGCACTTTGACATAATTAATAATAGGTATCAGTTCACATGTCAAAGTTAAATAAGAGAAAGATATTGCTTTGAAATTGGTTGTAATGTGTATTTGTTGCAAAATTAAAAAAAAAACATGTCATGAAAACCAGCGCTGTATGGACTTGAGCTCACACAGCAAATGCTGAGTGATGACCTTTTTTGTCATCAAAATTGTAACAGCTCTTTTGTTTAGATTTTTAACTGACAAAATAAAGATTTTTCAATTCTATTCTAGTAATCATCCAATACCTGTCATTGGATCATGAAAGGATTTTAAGTGCATCTCAAAGAGGCTACTTTCGAGCACTTGGCACATGGAACTTTTTAGGTTCTACGACATGCTGGCCTTCTCACAATGGTTTCTTTCATCGTTCATGAGAACTGGCACATTTGCACAGTACATTTTTGTTGTCAATTCTTAAATCTACTGCCTTGTTTGTACCTCCATTGTCAAGTCTATTGAAAGCACAATAGAATTCTAGGAACCTTGATAGAGCATGGTAAATCATTTGTATTTTAAATTAGGTACATGTAGCTAAGATGATGTGGTAAATATACAGCTGCCTCTGTAATTAGATGTAGGTAGGTAGATTGTTTGTGTTGTCAGCTGTCATGTCTGCATTACAAAACAGAACATTTAGCAAGCTAATAAAAGATCTAATTCGCTCCCGTGCTACGCAATGAATGAAAATATAGTCGAAAACGCAGTATCTACTTCGACATAGTACCAGATCAGGTGCAAAGCAGTAAAATCCAGATAATTACGGTAAACGCGATCGCCGACATTGTACCAGCACGTTTGCCGCGCGAAACCTTCTAGACAGTTCTATGTACGTAGCTGGGTCCGCGTCGATCTCCACCTCAGCCCGGAGGAGGGAAAACTTCATGCGCCAACCTCTAGCTTCTAAACCATGCACGAAACGCGCTTTTAGGTACACCCCTCGTCCGGAATGGCGGGCACTAAGTCTTTGCTCGAAAACGAGCATTATTCTGTTCGCGTCAGCTGTAATCCTGTCTCGTCAGGTTGAAGAAGATGAAGGCACCGGATCCTAGGCGGAAGGAGCGCCCGCGTACAACCATAGCTTCACAGCAATACACCACAACAACCATTTGTGAAACGAACTGAACGGCACAAAAAACTAAGACCAAACAGTTATTTATCCAACATTATTTTACGCGAACACACTTTGGAAGAGCCCGCGGTTTATTCTCTTCAGATAAAACAACGAGGAAGTCAAGTATTTTCCGCGAATGCGATAAAGAATTTTCGATCGAAGCAAAATATTTTTGTAAACAGGAATGAGTTCACGACGTACGGCGAGGAGCGAAAGACTGAAGGCGATGCGCGTTGATTGGTCGGATAAATTGCGGCTAGTAGGCGCGTTCCATGATTGGACCGCAACCGGTTCAAGTCGGTTTGTGGAGGCCGCGGGCGGCTATGATCGGTCGGCGCATCGCGCAACGTCACAGAAACTAGTGATGTGACGGTGTGTAACATTTCAGATTTTTTATCGATAGTTTATTTTTATTTTATGGTTATTACGAAAACTCATTGAATTTGCAAACTAAGATATCGCTGTGATTTAATCAATGGAACCGGATAATACTCGAAAATGCAGCAAAACTGAACCGGATTCCATATTCGTAACTACCTAAATGTGGCTTGTCCAATTACTGTGTCATTCGCGGCTGCACCAGAATATACTGGCTTACGAATTAAACTATGCCTTATCGCCTATTTCCCATCTGTGGAACTCATTGCAGTTATGACCTGGTTTTGAAAGCTGTAATAAAACTGCATTTATGTGCAATGATTATCATCTTTCAACCGGCTTAACTGGAATTATTTGAAGCAATTTCAATTCGCACAATGAATACAAGCATGAAATGGCCTTTAAATGGGTTGAGTAAAATTATATTTTTATGGAAATTGATGATGTACCATCTGGCATGTAATAGAAACTAGTTATTTTGATGATGATGATAGTTTCCACTGTTTATTTAGCGTGAAAATAGTACAGCACTACCACGCACCCATACGTGCTCATACACTTACGACTACGAGTAGGTAGGTACAATACAATGTGTGTAGTGTGTTTAGGTACCCACTGCTCCAGACCTTAGACAACATTTTACGTACATAATGTATGCCCTTCAACCGTCTACGAATCCCGGAGCTTCGTAACCAGTGACGAACTAAACAGGAACCAACACTACTAAATAAAAACAAATGAGAAATTATTGCAAAGCTTCGTAGACATTCCTAAAGATCTCTTAGGTACATATTCTAACACTGTTAACTATAGAGGTATTGTTTTAGACTAGAGGACGACACGCGATTCGCGATACAATCTACGTAATTCCTATTTCTATACCAATTTCACGTACAAAATTATCTTGGCTCTAGCAAGGATATTTTGGAGACAAACTTGAGTGACCCAATCATCAATGACAGAGCACCTGTGGTTTAGAGCACATAAATACACGGCTTCCAAAGCAAACAGAGCAGAGTAACGTGAATAATTGGCTCAGGAATGCGAACTGCATTTTCTAGGCTTCTAAGAATCTGCTGCTACGCAATAAAGACCAACAATGTTCGTAAGTGGCATTATAATCTCATCATCACTAACATTAAAATGTCTACTTAGCTTCTCGTCTTGTCCTGCAAAAAGGGCCTCTACAGGGATCAGTCTTAAGCCGTCTCTCTTTTTTTTTATTAAACTAGCTGATGGAACAAGCAGATGCCCCCCCTGATGTTAAGTGGCAACCATCCTATAACAAAACATTGCCTCGTAAGTCACGCACGATAGGAACGTGCCCTACGATGCACTGCCCTGCGTCCATCAACTACGGATTTCTACTTGCTACATGGTACTCTTGGCCTGGCCTTTCCCTAAAACGGCTCCTATCTGATCGAGATAAGTACGCCAAGGTCTTCCCCACCCAACAGTGTCATTCACAATCGCCTGATGCACTTGTATCGTTAATATCCTTTCATGTCCACCACATTAGCATAGGTACTTTTATCAACACGTCTTCTTTCACTCCACATTTCACACCGCTCATGCTCTGAAATTTATCTGTCCGTAATTTCCACCCACGCCATCATCTCCATGTTCGTGATGGTTCTTCGGTGAAGGTAACCTTTAGGATTTGGCAAATTCTAGCGCTCGAGAATTCGTTAGTTGCACATAAAATTGTTATTTCTGATTTTACTTGTTTGTTTCAGTTTAATTGCATTGAAGGCTGCCAACAGAATCGCTCTTTTTATTTGTGTTTTGTAATATTTCCTTCAATTGCAAGATCAGTTGCTCTCTTTTAATTAAACAGTCAAAGTTATATTTGGGATAGTTTTAGAGAAGGTCACCATCATCTGAGCCCGGTATCACCCACTGCAGTGCATAGGCCTCCTTCATTTCCTGTCCTGTGCTGCTCTTGTCCAGGCGTTTACTGCGACCTTTAGAATGTTGTCTACAGTTGTAGGTAAATTGCAGTAAATAAACTTAACTTAATCCTGACCACATCTGGATTCCCTGTATCTTGAAAAACTACTTGTACCTGAAGCACAAGAACACCCAGACTCAAAGTCAAATTTTTTATATATAGCAAATTTTGACCTGTCGCTGGAAATAAACCAGCATCTTAGGCGTTTCAGTCACCCGCTATAGAAACCTTATATATAATCCAACGCATAACATGCAACAAACGAACGGTACGTTTTGACAGAACAGAGTCATTGACCTTAGTGCTCTTGCATTCTAAATAGACTGAACAGCTGAGTGCGTACGAATCACGTCTACAGAGAGGGACAGAGATTCTCTCTCGCTGCTACGAAGGCGCTTTGTAGACGTAATGCACCAATTATTATGCTCTGATAAAATTAAAGGATTCTCAAGCTGTACTTATACCTATACGGTTACCCATAAGCCAAGGACAATCTCAAACAAATTTGATCTGTCACATTAGTGTTCTTCTGGCCCACACAAACAAGCAAAAATATCCTTTTATTAGTTTGTCGAATAGTTAATCGCAATAGATAATAGTACTCAACCTATCAATGTATTAGGAGTATACCTAACTATAAATCGTTATCGATATAATCGAGACGAGCCAGGATAAACAGAACCGGCTGAAACAGGTTGGCGGCATCGGAAACCGCAAGCCGAATCTATAAATAGATTTGCAAACGAAATTGGACAGGCTTGTAACGACTGGAAACCGGTTCACCAGGACAAATCTATTCGGGAACCTTTGGATATTAACATCTGTTACATAGCTGATTGAATGAATAATTATTCAGTGTAACAGGAGTGGAGGATCAGGATGTTTAAAAAGACAAAAATCGGGTTGTGAATAGCGTTTTGGGCGTTTCAAATTGCAATAACCTACCTATTTTCTTAATTATGAAATCTTGGAGATTAATGGAAAAAAGTATGAACACAATTGAAACAAAGCATTACACAAACAAAATGATCACAGTAACATTACTTAAGTAATCATAGCTATCAAAATGATAATATTTTTTTTTCACTTCCGCGATCAACACAGAATTGCAATTAGAACTATCAAACTTCTATGCCTCTTCTAGGTTTTGGACGCAAGGAACTGGTGCCTAGATTGACCTAGTTTAAAAGACATTTTAGTGGTCCTTGTCATTGAACTAAATAATGACCTGATTGCCAATTTCAATATAGCCAGAGAATATAGATTGAATCCTTGCGCAGGCGAAATAACAGGTAACGAAATATACAACTGGACGACTTATTTCAAACCACGAACGTAAGTCCGTGCTTAACTGGACAGGATGTCGGACTTTAAGCGACAAAATAGAGCATAAATTGATACTTAAGAAGTGCCTCTATAAATAGTTTCTCATGACCATGTGACGGGTATGAGACACTTGAGTGGGATGAGGCATTAGAGCTCACTGAGCTTAGTTCTTAGATCACTGAAACTCCATCTGGGTAGTGACTAAGTCGAGATTTACTCAAGAACGGTAGGAACCAAGCCGTTTCTTACCACTCCTTTTAGGCTTGGTCACGTGAAACTGGCACGTAGATTCACCTAGCTTTAACACGTTTCAAAGTGATTCTTGTGATTAGATTGAATCAGCCTTTTGACTTTGACTTGTAATAGGCCAAGAGTCTTTCGAATGCTGTTCAATTGATCAAGATGTGCTGTTCACAGACGTTCAAATAAAGCGACAAATTTTTCCCATACCGTTGCTTAGGTGATGTTTGACAACCTTCTAATTCTAATTCGTGGTGGGGGAATGAGATCTGAACGTACGTCCCGCAATGGTGTATTGTACATTTTCCCCCTGCTAACCTCAAATTCAAAGTCAAAAGGTATTTTATTCAATAAATCACAAGGATCACTTGGAAACGTCTTAAAGCTAGGTGACTCTAGGTGCCAGTTCCACGCGACCAAAGCCTAGAAGAACAGTCAACAAACTTACGGCTTGGTTCCTACCGTTCTTTTGTATGATCACCTCACCCCAGCCAGCCCAACTCCTTAAAATAACGGAGAAGGTCCTTGGGTTGTTGGCAGCAATGTTCAAGCATCCCTGGTGGTGATTTGGATGCAGATGAGAAGGACCTGATCAGCTTCTGCCGTCCAGTTTCGGACCTGGCTTCGTTAGTTGCGGAGCAGTGCAGTAACCACGTGCTCCACCGTTTGACAACATTAGTTGTCAATGTAAATGAAAGAACATCTAGCAACTTAAACACTCAAATGCTCTGCGAAGACTATTCTTATTTACAAAATAATGGCTATTATTACATCGACATGAATAAAAGGGACAATCATACGAGCATTGAGCAACGCAATGCTAATTGTGCCGATTAGGGCCCATTCCGGATGTATCGAATGAACTGTTGTTGTGCGTTCTATTTCTGACCGTGTCTCAGTTTGCTGCTCATTCTTAGCTTCCTATTCGAATGATTTCATTCAACCACAACAATAATAATAAGCTTTATTTACCTTACACATAATGCATAAAACACACTTTAACGCTTATCTACTTACAAAATTATAACTATTTTTGTATGTATTTCTCTATTTATAACTACTATAATAACTTTTTATCTATTTATTTCAGGTGCCTACAGTTTGTTTTTCTTTGTGAAGTCCGCTATCCTATCCTATTATATCTTTTTCTTTTATGCCTTTGCCTCACTAAATTCTATTGGCACCACACTGGAGCTTCAATATTGCATTATATTACATTGTAACAAGGATCCTACAAAAGAACGGTAGGAACCAAGCCGTAAGTTAGCTAGCGGACAATTTTAGGTCAGTGGCACCGCCAGTTCCACACACTCTTTATAGAGTAGTAAAGCTCTGTGTGGCTCGTTTCGGATAAGTTCTACCACCTTGCCTATTTCTGCCACCAAGCAGCAGCGTGTAGCTGCTGAAATATGCACATAATGATTATCATCTGTATTCCTAAGTCAATGGACGCAGGGCAGTGCATCATAAGGTGCATTCATATTTTCCGTGACATGAGAGGCAAATGAGGCAATGCTTTGGTTGGTGATGGTTACTTAACATCAAGTGGGCTATCAGCTTATTCCGTCAGCAGTTACAGGCTAAGGAAACATTCTCCGCATAGACTTCAATACCAGACCACGCCACCTACCTACTCGTATTACTTTTTAGCATGATTATAATAAAATGAAGGTTCGATACAGAAAAATCTCGGCCAGTCGTGGTTAGCCAGTTATCGGGCCGGCTCAAACCACTTATTTGGAGAAACAAGAGGTTCGATTTCAAGCACTTCGCTTGCGCTTGCTTTCGCACTGTGCACGGATACGATGTTACTGTGATTAACTGGTTAGATTTGCATTTACCAAGATTGTGTGAACACAACCAGGTATTTGAGATGTCTAGATTATCAGAATTGGCTATACAAAACATAAGTGCTTACAAAATAGAATTATTATTAAATCGCTTATTTTGCCAGCTCCTTTTATTTCTAACTTTTTTCTATGAACCTTCTATCTGTCCTTGTTTAGTCGTCATTATTCTATATAGTCGTATTCTGATGTATAAGCTATATTATTGTAAAGTTTCATTAAAATCCATTCAGTAGTTTTTACGTGAAAGAGTAACAAACATCCATCCATCCATCTATCCATACTTACAAACTTTCGCGTTTATGATATTAGTAGGATAGGATATAGTTGAGTCTAGAATCCCGGTATTCTACAAGTAAAGCCGTAGAACGTACGTGATAAACAGCAAGTGTCGTGTGAAGATTACTATTTGGGACGAGGACGACTTTAACAGTAGGATACTAATCTCAACATCAATTGTAATACATGAAGTAATCTTTCACGTTTATTTAACTTACTTAAGTATATGTTCAAATTACTTATACGATGTTAGGAAGTTAGGATGTATAACGCCCTAACCACTGAACCAATCGAGATAAAACTTAGATCAAATATAGTTCGTAACCTGTATTACAGATTGGGTTGAATTGGGGCAAGCATAGAATTTTTTAACTCTTTAAAAGAACTGCCATAAACGTCATGGTCATAATACGAGCTTAGCGCTCCACTTTTTAGCAGAACAAAAAAGTGGATATTGATTAAACCATTGAGTTGTTAGGACCTCCCTTTGACTACGCCCTTAGTAACCCTTAAGCGGATTCTGACAAGAGATCCGACATGTTTAACCTGTATGCCGATTGCAGTAATTATTTCATTCTTGTAACTACATTTAGTAAGTTACGCAATAAAATTTGTATGTAGCGTTGCTATAAATAACTGGCATGTTACAAAATAGCAAGAATTAATATTTCATCCTTCCTTATAAATTGAGTACCTACCTACAGTAAATGTTTGATAAGGATTAAACATTTTAATTTCATAACATATTTATCAATAAAATATCTATATGATCGATAACTTGTCACAACACTATTTGTCAATCTTATTTTTTTACGTTTCGATAATATAGCAAGCAATGTGACGTGGGTGCATTCTACCGGTAGGTATTATGTCAATTATTTATATTATGTCAGTAAAAACAAACACAAAGTATTGGAAAAACTTTTATAACAATCATCATTACGTACAATCTACTATACTTACATTTCCTTGTTTTTTTTTTACATTTTTCTTTTATTGTTTTGAATGTGTTGTGTTTATTTAGGAAATAAATGTATGACTATCGGCCGTTTCTGAAAGCCCGATCAAAACTAATCGGATGTCAAGTCACTTGCTATCTCTATCTAATTCGATGTAATAGCTGAAATGTCGAGTGACTTGACATCCGATTAGTTTTGATCGAGCTTTCGGAAACCGGCCGTAAGTGTACCTACCTAAAAATAACTTTTCGGTCCTAGTCAAGATCACCAATATATGTATAAATATATTGGTGGACTTTCCGCAGCACTATCTAGCCCCAAACTAAGCAAAGCTACTTATATGAGAACTAGCATACTTTTTTTTTTGTAAGTTCATACTTATTACTGTATATGTATACAACTTGTAACATAATACCCCTATAACCCCGGAAGCAGGATATTTTACTGGTCATGGCGAACAACTTTTGTTCTAAGACTTTTGAAACTTCGAAGTTTTTCATTCATGAAATGCCTCTTAAACTTCCCTCGAATGAAACTAACACAACATGACGCAGCCCTATTAACAGCAGTTTTGTGGCCTTTAATTGTGAACTGTAGATAAAATAGGTAACAGAACTGCCATCATTAGTAAACTCAGATAGCGTATGTACCAAGGTCACGTACACATACATTAGGGTTGTTGCAAATTTCTTAGACAATATTAATTTTACTTTTGTATGGGAATTTAGAAAACGAAGTATTCAAACTTTTCAGATGTCAAAGTATTCCAGTGCTTGGTCTGCTCTCTTAGTCTTTGGCCTTATAGGGGTATTATGTTACACGTTATATTTTAAGACAGAGAACAAACATCTAAGTTCATCAGAGAAATGTTTGTTCTCGGTAGGGATCGAACCCACGGCCTATAGCGCAGAAGGCAGAGCTACTACCAACTGAGCTGTGAAGGCTGTCAAACTATCAGAAAGCCGATCTTGTCTAGATTCCTTTTTCTTACCTTATTTCCGGCGATCAGCTCACACTAAAATGGAACAAGTAGATGGCCCACCTGATGTTAAGTGGTAACCATCACCTATAAAAAAGGATTGTCTCGCACGTCAAGCTCGACTGAACATGCCCTACGATGCACTGCCCTGCGTCCATCAACTTGAGGCATACAGATGCTAAGCCTCATGTGCCTGTAATGTCATCGACAGTCTTCAAACCGAAACACAGCGTTGCTGCTTGGCGGTAGAAAAAGGCGTGGTGGTAGTACTTCCCCGGACGAGCCACACACAAAGAGCTCTACTTAAGGTTACATAAACATTTATATTTATTAGGGTTCCGTACCCAAAGGGTTAAACGGGACCCTATTACTAAGACTCCGCTGTCCGTCCGTCTGTCTGTCCGTCTGTCACCAGGCTGTATCTCATGAACCGTGATAGTTAGACTTTCACAGATGATGTATTTCTGTTGCCGCTATAACAACAAAAACTAAAAAAAAGAATAAAATAAATATTTAAGGGGGCTCCCATACAACAAAAGTGAATTTTTTGCCGTTTTTATAGATAATGGTACGGAACATTTCGTGCGAGAGTCCGACTCGCACTTGGCCGGTTTTATTTAATAATAGTGTACTCACCACATTTCAGGAGAATACGGCGGTGAGGTAACCAGCGACGGTGGCGGCATCATGGCATCGTTTGACAACTGCGGAGAAGGAAATTACATGATACACAATTCTACGCGGTATTTCCACCTGGTGTTAAGTGGTAACCATCACCTATATTGATTCTTTTTAAAATAAATTACTTCATATTCAAGACTGCTTCAATACCTTTATTTAATTTTTTGAATTATTAAATTCGTACATTCCATTCGAAAGATATTACGAGTTCAAAAATGTAGGTATTAGAAAAAAGTCGCGTGGTCGCCGCTCACTCCGCTCTCGGCTAACTATGCGATGTAGGCGTCACTGGGGTACGACATTTGTGTTTTATCGGATCTAAAGAATCCCACATGTGTATGTAGGTGTATGTGTGTGAAAGTCAAAAGTCAAAGTCAAAAGTCATTTATTCAATAAAATCACAAGGATCACTTTGAAACGTCTTAAAGCTAGGTGACTCTAGGTGCCAGTTCCACGCGACCAAGCCTAGAAGAACAAACTTACGGCTTGGTTCCTACCGTTCTTTTGTATGATCCTTTTACAATGTAATATAATATATTATTGTAATATGAATGATTATGAAAATAAGGTATTATGGTTACCGTGGACAGAACTGTGGCCTCACAACCCGGCTGGTACTTCTCCATGTCAGAGCGAGGCCGACGCATCACTTTCTCTCTGTCCTGCTTGTGCTTACGATCGGCCCCTTTCAGTTTGAAAACCTGGTGACAAATTGAAGATTTTTAATGAGGAATTGTTCTTTTTTATACAACTATCTCATGTTAAGTGGTAACCATCACCTATAACAAAGCATTGCCTCGCAATACACGCACGATAGGAACGTTACGATGCACTGCCCTGCGTCCATCAACTTGAGGCATACAGATGTTAAGCCTCGTGTGCCTGTAATTACACCGGCAACCACACTCTTCAAACCGAAACACAGCGTTGCTGCTTGGCGGCAGAAAAAGGCGTGGTGGTAGTACTTCCCCGGACGAGCCACACACAAAGAGCTCTACTACTCTTAAAATCTTATCTTCTTGTCGCGCCACTTGTTCTTTCGAAACTGTGTGGTGAAAGGATTTTAGGTGCGTCTCAAAGAGGCTCCTTTCGACATTCCATAATTACATTGATCAATATACAAGATATTTATTCACAGAAATAAGTGTTACATAGGTTGTTATTATGTAGGCACTATACTTAATTTGATTCGGACCACTTAAATCCATCTAGATGCCAATAAACCCGGTAAGGGGCTGATTAACCATTTTTTGGGTTATTATTACCATTTTGTGGGAATCTATTACCATTTTGTGGGAAATTACTACCATTTCGCGTGCTATTTACTACCATTTTGTGGGCTATTACTACTTTTCTGTGGGCTTATAGTACCATTCCGTGGGCTATTACTACCTTTTTGTGACCTATTACTACCATTTTGTTTGTCTATTACTGCCATTTTGTTTGGCTATTACTACCATTTTGTTGGGCTATTACTACCATTTTGTGAGCTATTTACCATTTTGTAGACCATTACTACCATTTTCTGGGCTATTTCTACCATTCCGTGGACTACGAGTACAATTACCTTGATCTGGCAAGCGGCGGCGTGCAACCGGCTGTGCTCATCGCTAGCTATGTAAGTCTCCACTTGGATGCAGAAAGGAACGCCCTTCTCTAAGCCGTGAGCTGTGAGGGCTCGCATATAATTGCCATTTTGTGGACTATTACTACCATTTTATGGGCGATTATTACCATTTTGTGGGCTATTGGGCATTGGCAAATAAATTTATATTCTATTCTTTTCTATTCTAATTTATATTCTAAATTTATATTCTATTCTATTCTATTACTACCATTTTGTGGGATTTACTACCAATTTGTGGGCTATTACTACCATTCCGTGGGTTACAATTACCTTGATCTGGCAAGCGGCGGCGTGCAACCGGCTGTGTTCATCGCTAGCTATGTAGGTCTCCACTTGGATGCGGAAAGGAACGCCCTTCTCGCCGCCGTGCTTCTTAGCTGTGAACTCTGTCGATATGCAGTTGACCTGGAAACAGTTACTGGTTTATTTATTTACTAACGACCCGCCCCGGCTTCGCACGGTTATTGTGGTTTATCCCTAAGAGATTATGCTTGTATTATGCATATTAACCTTCCTCTTGAACCACTCTTTCTATAAAAAATAGCCATATCAAAATATAGGGATATAGAGAAAGCGACTTTGTTTTATACTACGTAGTGATATCTCGCCTATACTGTCCCACTTTTTTTATTTTTTATACTAACTAGTTGATGGAACAAGCAGATGGCCTGATGTTAAGTGGTAACCATCACCTATAACAAAGCATTGCCTCGTAAGTCACGCACGATAGGAACATGCCCTACGATGCACTGCCCTGCGTCCATCAACTTGAGGCATACAGACGTTAAGCCTCATGTGCCTGTAATTACACCGGCAACCACACTCTTCAAACCGAAACACAGCGTTGCTGCTTGGCGGCAGAAAAAGGCGTGGTGGTAGTACTTCCCCGGACGAGCCACACACAAAGAGCTCTACCACTCATTATGGGAGCGATTTAAAGAAATTAATATTCTCACAGTCATTTCACAGTATATCTATGAAAATCTATTATACACTCATAAACACATAGATAGCTTTAAGAAAAAGAGTGATGCACATAACTAGAAATAAAAACAAATTATGTATACCTAAATTTCGACTTCAAAAGGTAAATGGCTCGTTTATGGGGAACGGTATTCGCTTCTATAATAAACTTCCAGAAAGTGCCACTGGGCTTCCCATTAGAAAATTTAAAGTGTACATTAAGAATAATCTAATAAGGAAAGCTTATTATACTTTAGATAGCTATATTGTTGATAAAAGTGCGTGGCCCGATGTCCCGGTCGCTCTGCCCATAGGCAGCTAACATGTCTGCAATGTCTGTACTGTACCTACTATTGTGTGTTTTTTTTTTTTTTTTTCTCTGATTTAATAGATTGTATTTATGCATTAGGTATTATTAGTTTGAGGCCTAGCGTGTGCTGTCTTATATATTTGATTATGTTTACCCTTTTCTGTATGCCTACGCCTCACTAAACTTCAATAATATATTATATTATTACATTGTAAAAGGATCATACAAAAGAACGGTAGGAACCAAGCCGTAAGTTTGTTGCCTGTTCTTCTAGGCTTTGGTCGCGTGGAACTGGCACCTAGAGTCACCTGTAGTCACGTTTCAAAGTGATCCTTGTGATTTTATTGAATAAATACATTTTGACTTTGACTTTGACTTTAGAACCACTGCCACAGCTGGGCAAAGGTCACCCCCATGCTCTTCCACTCCCCTCGGTCCTCGGTGCGTTGTACCAACTCGCTGTTGAAGGAGTCAAACTCGTCTCGCCTAGTTACTGGTTATTACTGGTCCAAGTTACTGGTTATTCACCTTTTTTATAACAGTTACAGACAGCCCTCACAGCTCAGTCGGTAGTAGCTCTGTATTCTGCGCCGTAGGCCGTGGGTTCGATACCCACATAGAACAAACATTTGTGTGATGAACATAGATGCTTGTTCTCTTGTCTGGGTGTTAGTATACAAGGTGTTCCAATACTTGTGTTTAAAAACTTCAGGGGGCTAAAGTACCCATCAATATGAATAACTTTTTCTAAGGAACCAAAACTGTGAACGCGAAAAAAAAACAGCTGTTTCATACTTTTTAGCCCGGTAGGTATTGAACTTTTGGTTTAGGCCCCTGAAGTTTAATGTAAAAGTATTGGAACACCTTGTATATGTATGTATGTTATATACTTTTTTTGTATGTTTTACAAAAAAAGTACATATTTAAGTATTATATCAGCTATCTGGTTTCCGCAGTACAAGCTTTGCTTAGTTTGGGGCTAAATGTATGTGGTAAGTCCACCAATATTAATTTCTTACCTTGATATAAACGCCCACATCTTTCGTAGGGTCCCAGAATACATGGAGGGCGTTGAGGCAAGATGGCTGCTCCACTCTGATCACTCCGTAGGAAAGAGGGACGTCGACCTAGACACATACAGTATAAATATTATACAAGGTGTTCCATAAGTTGTGTATATAAACTTCAAGGGGCTAAAGTACCCATCCATATGAACAACTTTTTCTAAGGAACCAACACTGTGAACGCGAAAAAAAAACAGCTGTTTCATACATTTTAGCCTGGTAGGTATTGAACTTTTGTATGAAACACCTGTTTTTTTTTTCGCGTTCACAGTGTTGGTTCCTTAGAAAAAGTTGTTCATATTGATGGGTACTTTAGCCCCCTGAACTTGGCTAGATTGTAATGATAATAAGGTATCGCATATCAAGCGCTACTCTAATTTAGTAAAAAAAAAAAAAAAAAACAGTAATAGGTGAAAAAAGTAAAATAATTAAAAATAACATGTAGATAAATAGATTTGACAGCCTTCACAGCTCAGTTGGTAGTAGCTCTGCCTTCTGCGCCGTAGGCCGTGGGTTCGATTCCCACCGAGAACAAAACATTTGTGTGATGAACATAGATGTTTGTTCTCTGTCTGGGTGTTATTTAATATAATATGTATGAATTTACAAAAAAAAAAGTATTTATGTATTATATCAACTATCTGGTTCCCATATTACAAGCTCTGGCTTAGTTTGGGGCTATATAGTGCTGTGTGGAAAGTCCACTAATATTTATTTATTTATAGATAAGGTACCTATGATGCCCATGCATCGTTGTGTGGGGTCAAAAAGGTCATCGTCTCAGCTTTACCATCTACCAAGTACTACCACCACGCCTTTTTCTGCCGCCAAGCAGCAACGCTGTGTTTCGGTTTGAAGAGTGTGATTGCCGGTGTAATTACAGGCACATGAGGCTTAACATCTGTACGCCTCGAGTTGATTTACGCAGGGCAGTGCATCGTAGGGCACGTTCCTATCGCGCGTGACTTGCGAGGCAATGCTATATAGGTGATGGTTACCACTTAACAGGTGGGCCATCTGCTTGTTCGGTCAGATAGTTGTATAAAAAAGAATAGGTACTATCGGCGTAAGATATAGCTATCCAGTTTAAAACAATTTTGCCTTGCGTTGGTTTTGGGTTACTGGTCACACCTTCTTTTTTTTGTTGTCTATTTTGACCAATAGAGAGTTTTATTACAATCAGGTAAAGCGGCATTTTTAGTAATTGACCAGCCCCACGAAATACGTAGCTCCTATTATTGGTCTTTAAATACCTCAACGATCCTCTCGCCCGGCCTCTCGGCGTGCCACTGTGATATCTGTTCCCTCTCCATATATTGCAGACGACGCTCGTGGAAGCAAATTTTGATGATACTCTGAAACAAATTGCAAATTGGTTTAAATAAATTGGTGATATTATTTTGATAATAAATAAAATAAAATAAATATTGGTGGACATTCCACACAGCACTATCTAGCCCCAAACTAAGCCAAAGCTTGTGATGTGGGAACCAGATAGCTGATATACTACTTATATACTTTTTTTTGTAAATATACACTTTTATTATTAACACCCAGACAGAGAAAAAACATCTATGTTTATTACACAATTGTTTGTTCTCGGTGGGGATCGAACCCACAGCCTACGGTAGACATGGGCGCTTTCGTTTTTTCCCGTAAACGGTTATCTAACCGATATACAGTTTGCATATCGATATAGAAAACGGTTTTCTGATATTGATATCAGTCGTAGGGGTTGCAAACGTTAACATCATTTTTTGTTATGGCAAACTAACAACGAAACGACAAACACAAACTATTTGGCTATTTGTTACGTCATATTCGCTTCATGTCTTTTTTACCAGTAAAACAATTCATTCTTAGAAAGGGAGGTAGCGAATATCAATTGGTGTTTATTTCATATCGTTTGGTTTGTGAAGTTTTCGTTGTGTTCGTGTCTTTAGCAGTAGGTAACAGTTGAGGTTTTGAATAGTTTTTATGATATCGGATATGTTGATAAGAATATCGATATGGTATGATATCTAACCCATATCCGATATAAGTTACGTTTTGATATATCCGACTCATGTCTAGCCTACGGCGCAGAAGGCAGTGCTACTACCAACTGAGCTGTGAAGGCTGTTAATATTAATAAACTTTTTTTTGTAAATACAGTAGGGCCTCGTTAATCCGGACTCCTGCTTGTTCGGTGATCGCTGTAACCCAGCCGGGCAATGAAGTGCGAAAATTATAAACAGAAGAGTATTATAGACTTTTTCAAGAAGAATTACACGGTTGTACCTAATTTCATGTACATTTTTGATGTTAAGCTTTAAAAATTGATTATTGAAACTAAAGTTAAACATGTGATAAAGGCATACATACTATAATCCGGACGCCTCGATAATCCGGAAAGGGTCTTGTTTTTGCCTCTCCGGATTAACGAGGCCCTACTGTACTTATAATATTATACAACGTGTAACATAATACCCCTATAACCCCGGAAGCAGGATATTCTACAGTTCATGGCGAACAACTTTTGTTCTAAGACTTTTGCAAGTTTTTCATTCATGGATTTTGCTCCAAAATGAAATTAACACAACATGACGCAGTCCTATTCACAGCTGTTTGTACGTTCCGTGTGTGCGTGACCTTGGTACTTACGTAAACAGTATTAGGGTTGTTGCAAATTTCTGAGACAATATTAATTTTACTTTTGCATGGGAATTTCGTAAAATTTATTCGACCTTTGCACACGTCTAAGTAAGTAAGTCATTAAGTATGCTTGGTCTGATCACTTGGTCTTTGGCCTTAAGTTGGTATTATGTTAAACGTTGTATAACATCCAGACGGAGAACAAATATTTATGTTCAAAATACAAAACTTTTGTGTGGGGACTCATCGAACCCACGGCCTACAGCGCAGAAGGCAGAGTTACTACCAACTGAGCTGTGAAGGCTGTCGAATAGGACCATCCATATTTCTCCCTTGTAGTCATGAAACTGTTTTGTTTCTTTTATCGAATAGGAACTGACTGACCTTCAATATTTTCGACTTTTTTTTTATACAATTAGCCGATGGAAATGGCTGCTATCAGACTCAAACACTTGAACCTATGGGGAACCACTAGGAGCCCACACGCTGGAAAGAGCGACATCACACGAACCGCTCATAGCAGCACCGTGCGACAAGATCCCCAAACAACAAATATTCCAGAAACACTACCGTATACAAACACACGAAGACCTAAGAGATCAATCAGACAACAGCGAAGTCCGAGTCTACACCGACGGCTCAAAAACCAAAAAGGGAACGGGTGCCGGAGTGCACTCGATGGATCTCAATATAAATATAACAATGACACTAGGCGCACATAGTTCCATATTCCAATGAGGATCGGAAACGCTAATCGAAGGACCAGCACCTTTCCTCCCTCTGCCATTCTCGCAGCTACGCACATGGATGCGACAACACACTCATAACCAACACAACCTACGCTGGACGCGGGCGACTGACTGCAGACAGTCAAGAGCAGCAATACCAGCCACCACACCCAGACTGACACGTCGTCTAATAAACCTACATAGACGAAACCTTAGAACCATCGTGGGGATTCTAACAGGTCACTGTCCACTTAACAAACATCTCTACAACATCGGAGCTACAGACAGTCCACTCTGCAGAGGCTGCCTGTCCGAAGAAGAATCAGCTGCCCAAGTAGTCCTGGAATGCGAGGGCGTAGCTTTTCAACAACAAGAAATCCTAGGAAACCCCAGGTCACTCCTCCAAGCCTGTGAAGCCACCGGGAAGCTTCTGAGCTTTTGGGAGGAGCTAGGCTGGTTACAAGTGTAACCAGATCACCCCTCACGCATAATGGACCACTTTGGAGTCTAAATGCGGATACAGGAGTCCAAATAGAAATACAAAAATAGCCGATGGAACAAGCAGATGGCCCACCTGATGTTAAGTGGTAACCATCACCTATAACAAAGCATTGCCTCGCAAGTCACGCACGATAGGAACGTTACGGTGCACTACCCTGCGTCCATCAACTTGAGGCATACAGATGTTAAGCCTCATGTGCCTGTAATTACACCGGCAACCACACTCTTCAAACCGAAACACAGCGTTGCTGCTTGGCGGCAGAAAAAGGCGTGGTGGTAGTACGAGCCACACACAAAGAGCTCTACTACTCTTAAAACTCTTGTAGTCCTGAAGGTATACCTACCGTGCCTGGGCATCAAAGTCATGACACTATTTTGTTTATTTGTCAAATAGGCACTTACCTTCAATATTTTCCCCTTGTAGTGTGACAGGTCTCCAAGTTTCTTCAGTTTTATCTCATAAGGCTGGCCCTGGTTCAAGTATGTTAGTGTTTCCTCATTCTGCTTCGTGGCTATCGAAGTGGCAGCCGCGAGAACGTACTGGAATCTGAAAATTGTTATTAACTATTCATTTAATCTTATAAAAAAAATAAAAATAACCGAAAAAAATATGGTAGAATGTTTATTGTTTTGTGAAATCGAATAATTAAATCAAATTTGAATGTTGACCTTCACATTTCATTAAATTTTATGAAGAATATTGTTTAATTTTTAATTTAGGTTTATTTTTATTATATTTTAATAACTTCATCTGACACTATTTGTAAGCATGACTGAACTATTATATTTTAATTTTAATTTGAACTTGACTGAAATAATTTGTATTGTATTTTAATTTTAGTTCATCATCATCATCTTCCTGCCCTTATCCCACGCTGCATGGGGTCGGCACAACAGGTTTTCTTCTTCCACTCTCCTCTATCATTCGTCATCTCGGTGCTCACTCCTTTCTTACTCATGTCATCTTTCACACAGTCCATCCATCTTTTCTTTGGCCTACCTCTCTTTCTAAAACCATCCACATCCATATCTCTCTCTCTTCTCGTAATATGACTTTCTTCCCTCCTCATGACATGTCCATACCACGCTAACCTATTGCTCCTCAACTTATCCGTCACAGGCGCCACTTTCAAACTTCCTCTAATATACTCATTCCTTATTTTATCCATCCTTGTCACACCGCACATCCATCTCAACATTCGCATTTCTGCTGCATGCACTCTTCTCTCATCCGTCCCTTTTGTTTAATTTTAGTTGTATTCTTGTAATTAGTTAGTGTAATTGGTCTGCGTACCGTTCTTATTAAATAAATAAATTTGATTATCTTTACCTTTTTCTGTTATGCCTACGCCTCACTAAATTCGATTGGCTTCTGGAGCTTTATTATTGTATTATATCACATTGTAACAAGAATCATACAAAAGAACGCTAGGAACCAAGCCGTAAGTTTGTTGGCTGTTCTTCTAGGCTGGTCGCGTGGAACTGGCACCTAGAGTCGCCAAGTTTTAAGACGTTTCAAAGTGATCTTTAAAATTTTAATAAGTACCCTTTGACTTTGATTTATTATTAAGAGGCAGGTCAAGAGTACCCTTAACCGACGAGCATGTATGAATAATGTGGTGCGGCGGGTGGCTCGCTCGCCGCAGCTTCATATTGATTTGACAGATTCTTACCTACTGTGTCATGCTATTGATTGAGTTTCGCGTAAATTAAGTAGTTATGGTTTGCCTAAATAGTTTAATTTTATTTATGATGGCTGAAAAGGTATTCAAATTTTTAAGGATCTTATTTTAGAACGTTTACATACAGCCTATTAACTAATACTATAAAGATTTTGTAATTACGTCAGTGTTTGGGACTGAACCGATAGCACGATTGAACGGATCGAAAGATCAATTCAAAACGGGTCAGTATCGAACCGGATCTCTAGAATTGAACGAACGACACACACCTACTGCCTACCCCTATGGGAAACAGGCGTGATTTTATGAATATATGTAATATTATTAAGGTTTTAAAACGTTTTAGTGAAAGGACAGATAATGTTATGAGAGTGAATGAAGCGGAAGAGGTAAGAATCGTAGCAAGTGGAGATGTTTGAGGCGCACTCAAATCCTTTCACCACTCCGTTTCGAAAGAACTACAAGAAGACGGTAGCCGTATTCACCTTGTGTCATCTTTGAAGCTGGCTTCAGACCGCTGCTGTACCGGCGAGTGCAGGAACCCTTCAAGCGAGCTCACTGGAGAGCACATCAGAAGACCAGCATCTATAAGTAGACCATCCATGTTAATTTATTTTCATTTTTTATGTAATAAAATATACACATATTTATTCACAAAGGTAATAACAATTGTATTTACACAATGTACAAAATACATATGAGACAGTTGAGCTATCTACAGACCGTTGCGAACGATCTAGAGATAGCTCAACTTTTTTTTAATATACAATTAGTTGATGTAACAAGCAGATGGCTAATAGGGTGTTTAACCAGCTAGACTGTACGTACTTTTGTTTTCTTGTCCATCGGGCGAATGGTACCCGTTCATTGGCATCATACCGTTTTGGGACATCATTGATTGGCACTGCATATCTGGACTTCCTGCGAAATAAGTTAACAGGTTTGAATTGCCTTCACAGCTCAGTTGGTAATAGCTCTAGCTTCTGCGCCGTAGGCCGTGGGTTCGATCCCCACACAGAACAAATATGTGTGTGATGAACATAGATGTTTTTTCTCTGTCTGGGTGTTATATCCTACTAATATTGTAAACGCGAAAGTTTGTAGGTATGGATGGGATGTATGGATGGTTGGATGTTTGTTACTCTTTCACGTAAAAACGACTAAATGGATTTTAATGAAACTTTACAATAATATAGCTTATACATCAGAATAACACATAGGCTACAATTTATAAAGATATTGTGTGAATTGTCCAAAATATGACGATAAGTGTCAAGTAAGTAGGAAAAAATCTACCATCTGCGAGCTATTCTGGCGTGCGCTGCCAAAACCGCTAGAGTTACACATATGTACTACGCCACGCTAATATAAGCTACTCGAAATACTAATCCTGCGCAGACGAAGTCGCGGGCACCAGCTAGTAATATTATAAGTATGTATTTACAAAAAAAAAGTATGTATGTATTATATCAGCTATCTGGTTCCCATATTACAAGCTTTGGCTTAGTTTGGGGCTAGATAGAGCTGTGTGGATAGTCCACAAAAAAAATGTTCGATTGGCACCACACTGGAGCTTCATTATCATATTAACTTGTAAATATAAAGAACGGTAGGAACCAAGCCTTAAGTTGCCTGATTCACCAGCTATAAGACGTTTCAAAGCGATGCTTGTGATTGCAGCGTTGCTATTTCGATTTGAAGTAATAATAATAAATAATAATAAAAAGTATTTATACCCAGAAAAAGGTTACAGAAATACAGAAGTACAGTAATAGTA
The DNA here is from genome assembly GCA_932294275.1 of Chloroclysta siterata. Taxonomy (NCBI): domain Eukaryota; kingdom Metazoa; phylum Arthropoda; class Insecta; order Lepidoptera; family Geometridae; genus Chloroclysta; species Chloroclysta siterata. Next base: position 17,686,038 of record OW028596.1, on the reverse strand, counting down.
GTGGTATCTAAATTTAGTTTACTTATAAGAATTTATAACCTTTGTAATGTCTTTGCATAGACACCTCGCTCTAACTAAGTATATTATACTTGTATGTAGACGCGAGTGATCACTGCTTCGGATATTACTCTAGAGGTAGTTGTATTTAATATCTTTAGTAATGAGTGGCAGAAGTGACGGTGAAATTACAGGCACATTAGGCATCATAAGGCACGTTCGTATCATGCGTAACTTAACACTTAACATCAGGAGGGCCATCTGCTTGTTCCACCTGATGTTAAGTGGTAACCATCACCTATAACAAAGCATTGCCTCGGAAGTCACGCACGATAAGAACGTGCCCGACGATGCACTGCCCTGCGTCCATCAACTTGAGGCATACAGATGTTACGCCTCATGTGCCTGTAATTACACCGGCAACCACACTCTTCGAACCGAAACACAGCGTTGCTGCTTGGCGGCAGAACAAGGCGTAATGGTAGTACTTCCCCGGACGAGCCACACACAAAGAGCTCTACTCAACGCTTTTAGAATACAACAAACATATCCCAAATGACGTTTCGGTTTGTTGTTCCGTTCACCAAAAGTTCACCAATTATTTTTTTCAGTGTATTCCTTTACAATAAACTTATATTTCAACTTACCATGTTGCCCCATCATTACACCATTGTGTGGTGGTGACTGCTGGCATCCATTCTCGTCCATCGAGTCACGGTTGTCAACCACCATGCTTGTGATCTGGAAAACAAGAATAAATAAATAAATATTAATAAATAAATATTGGTGGACTATCCACACAGCACTATCTAGCCCCAAAATAAGCCAAAGCTTGTAATATGGGAACCAGATAGCTGATATAATACAATATAATTTTTTTTTTGTAAATACATATTTATTATATATTATAACACTTACAAAGACAGACAGAGAACAAACATCAATGTTCATCACACAAATGTTTGTTCTCGGTGGGGATCGAACCCACGGCCTACGGCGCAGAAGGCATAGTGAATTGAGCCAACTGAGCTGTGAAGGCTGTCAAAGAAAACAAAATGTCAGTAAACATTTATCTTTCTTCTTGTCACTGGATCTTTCGAAAAAGTGTGGTGAAAGGATTTGAAATGCGCCTCAAAGAGGCTCCTTTCGAGCACTCGATACAAGTTTTAGAACTTTTTAGGTTCCACGACATGCCGGTTTCCTCACGATGTTTTCCTTCACCGTTTGAGAGTACTGGCACTGTGCACATACATTTTTGAACAGCAAACTCATTGGTGCGCGACCGGTTTTGAACCCACGACCTTAGAATCAGAAGGATCTCTCAGTTAACATTGAAACTAGACTGGCCTCACAGTTCAGTTGGTAGTGGTTCTGTCTTCTTCGCTGTAGGCTATGGGTCCGAATCTAGACAACAGTTACTCAGTGATTTTATATTGATCTATTACACATGGGTATTTATCGCGTTTTACCTTTATAATTTTCCCGACTTTTTGTGGATTCTGACGACCGAGTCTCTCTCTTGTCGTTTCACTAGTTTCTTTCGAAACAGTGTGGTGAAAGGGATTTAAGTGCGCCTTTTAGAGGCTCCTTTCGAGCACTTGACACATGTTATAGAACTTTTAAGGTTCTATGCCAAACCAGTTTCCTCACGATGCTTTCCTTCACTGTTTGAGACTACTGGCATTGTGCACATAAATTGTTGAACAGAAAAACTCATTGGTGCACGACCGGTTTAGAACCCACGACCTTAGGATCGGAAGGCGGGGCCGCTCCCACTAGACCACCAGTGCTCTCCAGTGACGATAAGTGAGGGTAGTTGTTGAAACTGCTTCCACTTCTCGACGGCGGTAGATCTCAAGTTCAATGCTCCAGTCTGCCCGCGACCACGGCTATTGCAACATAGCCGAAACGTCGGGCAAATAATAAAGGTAAAACGCGATAAATACCCGTGTAACTTCAATGTGTTATGATCGCGAGAGTTTAAAAAATACTCAGTGATTATTGATCGAGTGAGCGAAGCGAACGAAGATCTTAGTTTCAACTTGGGCGATTTGGCATTTTATGTATGTATGTATGTATGTATGTATGTATGTATGTATGTATGTTTGTCTGGCGATAACTATAGAACCGTTGATCCGATCTGCATGAAATTTGATATGTCGATAGTTTGTACTTGAGAAATTTACTGGTAAGTATATTAGTAAAATCGGATGAAGGGTTTTTGAGATATGGGGTTTTTTAAGGGGGCAAAAATAAAAAAAGTTACAGAAAAAAATCAAATTACATGTCATATGAAAGGGATTTGTTTGGACATAATCCAAGAGCTCCCATCTCTAAGTGTTTCATTGACATCAAGGTTTATCTACTGGTTGGTCAGTTCCTTTGCTTTTTCTTAATTTTTTTTCTTGAAATAAATTAAGGAGGTACTCAGTTTTCATAAAATGGTAACGACGACCAGGTCTGATGATGGAGCCAAGGTCTGTTCAACGGAACTCTTCAATAAATAGAGTTGAAACTTGGTAACCATACCAAGTTAGTAGGCGGTAGTCAGAAAAAAGTCCAAAGATAATGTTTGGACTTACCTCTGACTACTACGTACTCAAAGTTTTGATGGGTTCGTCGGGTCGCATCACGAGATCTCAGTTCGGGGCGAACTACTAGTTTTAAGTGGTTTTAAAACTATCACGAGCACTGGTGGTCTAGTGGGCGTGAACCTGTCTTCTGATTGGGCGCGGGTTCGATCGTGGTTTTACAGATCAGAAAATAATGTTACCTGTCTATCATCAGTGCGGCGGTGCGGCCAAGTTCTGCGCGGAGGAGATAGCACGTTGCCAGTCGGTGAGGGTGCTTCTTGTTTGAACACCGCCAATGAAGGCAGAGACAGGAGTGCCTCGCTGAAGGAGGAGATAGACGTCATTTTAGAACAGCTGGACGCTTTTTTGAGCGAGGTATCTATTACGTAATGTCAGGATCCAGCCCTCGAAAAAGGTTGTGGTCACAGCTACCCGAAAATGCGACTGCGAGTCTGATATAAACTCGATCATGATCGATATAGTGCATTCTGCATCATTAGACATGTTTACAATCCTACTGCTAATATTATAAACGCGAAAGTTTGTAAGTATGGATGGATGGATGGATGGATGGATGTTTGTTACTCTTTCACGTAAAAACTACTGAATGGATTTTAAAGAAACTTTACATTAATATACCTTATACATCAGAATAACACATAGGCTACAATTTATAATGATATTGTGTGAATTGTCCAAAATATGACGATAAGTGTCAAGTAAGTTGGAAAAAATCTACCATCTGCGAGCTATTCTGGCGTGCGCTGCCAAAACCGCTAGAGTTACACATATATACTACGCCACGCTAATATAATCATGTTTTCTTAATCATGTTTTCTTTCACAGAGTCCATCCATCTCTTCTTTGGCCTGCCTCTCCTTCTAAAACCATCCTCATCCATCAGCTACATCAGAAGTATAAAAAAACTAATAGGTTTGATTTTTTATTATGACGTCATCAAGCCGGTTACAAATACAAGTATAGATCGATAACCTTCCAACCAGCCATATAGTAGACAGTGTAATGTCCTGATATTCCTCGGCTCACCAACACCTCACCACGCACACAGACACACAACCGCCCTGTACGACGGCCGCGTAACGACTGTCTCGTGACGTCGGCGCTTGAGACGAAGTCAGTACATTACATCCCTTTTTTGTTTTAAATGTTTTTAAATCGATAACATCACAATACGTACATACGTTACATACGTACATACATACGTATACGTACATACGTTCTGTATTAGGTTGTTGATTTTATTCATTTATATATATCATATAAATGATTTGTTTGTGATAAATACATTTAATGCGATTCCCACTCTGTCACCCTATTAGTTTAATTTATATTACATACTGTTTCCTCATTAGCTTTATCGTCCATATTATAAGTTTTTTTTCTATTCTGGCTGACTATCCTCACACCTTGAATCTTCTTCAGATATACGTTTTTCAATATGTTTGGCCGGTCTCGTCATTTCAAACTTGTATATCTCCCGCAACATTTTATATTGTACAGTATGTGTAGTCGTATCATAGTTTAGGCTTAGTTTATTTCCTTTGCTCATATTCTTAACATATACCTACTTTATCTTTTCTCTTTCTATCAACATATTCCTATCCTTTTTTTTTCCATTCTTTAATCTGAGTCTTTCATCTCTGTATCTGTCAAAGGCCATTATGACACGTCTGTAATTATTGGTAGTTGATCTCTAAAAACTCCAGTGAGTATGGTGTACATACACAAGTACCCACTCTGATAAGCTTTCTTTCCTATCTTTTTTTTTAAAGCCTAACTAATCTTATGCTACCATTGTTATTGACGTAATTTTCCGATATATCTTAATTTCTTTATACCTTATAGAACTACAAATAGGTACACTCACAGATATATATGTACAATATAATAATATCTGTGGGTACACTAAATAGTAACAAATTTTGGGTACAGTTTTACCTCTTTAACCCATTTGCTATGATATAGGTACCTATGCCTTCTTTGACTTCAATGATTTCTTTATCTTCTTTTAAACAGTATAGAATTTTTTGAGTGACACTACTATTGGTCTTGCATAACAATTTGGTTGATACTATTAATTTTTATTCAAATCAGGGATCGATGTCTTTATACCATTATATATACACAGCATGGATAAGAATAACTTTATTAATCAATCAAAGCTTTTAACAATGCAGTAGGTAGCTTTAAAAGTAAGTAGGTACACTTTTGTCTTATAATTAGGTTCTCTCGTACTCGTACGTTACGTGGGAGTAGTCACTTTCACAAATTGGTAATGTTTACAGTTTTGCAGGTAGACCTTTGAGAAACTTTACCTCCCGTGATAGATCCCGTGGTTATAATTCTCGTTCTTTAGATAGACCAGCCGATGTACCTGTATCGATCCGGGTATGAGGTCCTGTATCGGTCTGTATACGGAATCTGCAATATTGATTTATTGATGAAGGAGTTGCATTTTATTCCGGCGATCATTGTGGATATAAAATGATACTGAATACAACAAGGTAAACCATGGATAAAGGGGTATCATGGATCCCTTGGTAATGACACTGCAGACGAGCTAGCCAGAAGAGGATCGGAAACGCTAATCGAAGGACCAGCACCTTTCCTCCCTCTGCCATTCTCGCAGCTACGCACATGGATGCGACAACACACTCAAAACCAACACAACCTACGCTGGACGTGGGCGACTGACTGCAGACAGTCAAGAACAGCAATACCAGCCACCACACCTAGACTGACACGTCGTCTAATAAACCTACATAGACGAAACCTTAGAACCATCGTGGGGACCCTAACAGGTAACTGTTCACTTAACAAACATCTCTACAACATCGGAGCTACAGACAGTCCACTCTGCAGAGGCTGCCTGTCCGAAGAAGAATCAGCTGCCCACGTAGTCCTGGAATGCGAGGGCGTAACCTCTCAACGACAAGAAATCCTAGGAAACCCCAGGTCACTCCTCCAAGCCTGTTAAGCCACCGGGAAGCTTCTGCGCTTTTGGGAGGAGCTAGGCTAGCTACATGTGTAACCAGATCACCCCTCACGCATAACGGACCACTTTGGAGTCTAAAAGCGGATACAGGAGTCCCAATACAATACAATACAATACAGATACTAAATACATATTTTTAATTGTATTGTCCTCAGAACTCAAGGTCAATCTTAAATATCGAATCAATCTGTCAATAGAAACAATAGCATACAGAAAACATTATACCACTCCTTAGTTTGCAGCGGGCTAGAGTACTGCAGTGTTGTGTGTGTGTGGAACCCATTCTATGAAGTTCACAGCAAGCGTTTGGAACGCATTCAGAAGCGCTTCCTATGTCACCTTACTTTCTCATATAACCAAGGAGAAAACTATTGAGCTACGAAGTCAGATTAATTCACTTCAAAATGACCTAACCCTCTGATAGAATAAAAATGCTTCACACTTTGTTTTGGTCAGAAGTTAGGAATGATGCTTATGGAGCTCTTCCCTTTCTGCTCCAAACAAGCTGCCGCGAGCCAGATTCCAGCTCTAATCTGGGGTACTACGCACCACTTACTAGAATGATGAGACAGTGCAATGCTTCCTGTAAGACTGGAGCGATGGATATTTTCACTGATGTAAATGTAGATTGAAATATTATTTTCTTATAATGTACAATATTGTAAATCATATTGAAATTAAGTTTGTATAAAATTATTATACAATTTAATTTATTCAATATATTTTTGTAAATACCTACTTGTATTCGTTAGAATTTTCTTTGTAAATAAATGTTATTTAATTCATACTTTGTATTCGTTTAGGTTTCCTTTTTATTGTTTATTTAGGTTTATGTATGTGTAAATAGTGTTAGTTAATAAGAATTCTGTTACTCGTTTGTCTAATGTGCATGTTGTTTTCACCTTTAATTGTAAAAGCACTTCTTTTCATTTTATCATGCAATCACTGTATTTTTCTGTTTTTATTAGTGTATAATATGTTGGTGTTCCATAAATAAATTAACTGGAAAAAGGTAACATTTTAATTACTTAATTTGACCCAAAAACAACAAACATGGCAAGCTAAATAAACATTTAAAAAGTCCTTTACTAGTGATTTTGTTGAACGTTATTGTGTGTCTCAAATCAGCTAGTGTTTTGATTTGGTAAAACGCGTTTTCAATATCTAGTTTTGTGAAGAACTTGGCACTCTTCATTTTCGGCAATAACTTATCCATTGTTTTAATGGATAATGATCGCGGAAGAGAACCGCGTTAGCTCACTTCATAACAAGGCAAAGACTCACTTCACGTTGTTTAAAACAGGCGCCACTGGTGCGACCCTTTTTGATGAACCAATAAATGGCTCTATTATGTTCATTTCCAAAAGCACTTCCATTTTGGTTCGACTTTTGCTTCTAATGGTCTTCTAAAAACCCTATGAGTTCAATAACAAAATAAATGTTATTATCCACTTGAATAATAACAAAATAATTGTTCAATTATTAGGTATACCTAATATCTGTAAGGTTGTGACACGAGCTGTAGCTTTTCTGTTTGTATGCGTTCTGTGTCTTTTGTTCTCTATCTATTTTCCTTTTATATTTTTGTCTTATTTTACAGTATTGTCTGAAATATAAATCTTTACTGAGCATTCCAAAGTCATTGAAGTGTATTTTTGTTACCACATCTTCCGCATATTCCCTCTTTTATTTTTCTGTTTTTTTTTTCTTTAAACACGGCTTTTGAACTGACCTACCTATATCAGCTTCAAGAAATTACTTAAAATTATTGCCTGATGAGCCTGAAAATATGCGTTCATATATTTTACTCTGCTCTGGGTAAACATCATCCAAGTTTAGATATCGCGTCACTGCAAACACATCAACGTCATTTGCAGCGGCAACGTTAGCGTATGTTGTCCAACTCTCCCATCTTACTCCTACAGAATAAGAATTATATGTCCAGTCAAACGTGTCCAGTTTGTTTTTATTTTTATTTTCATTTTCGAGAATTGAATCATTCGATTTAACGATTCAGATTTGATCAATCTGTTTTAACAATTAAATGTTCAGATTAAATCTGCTAGTCAACATTTTTTAGAGGTTAGGTAGGTACTTAATTATTACATACCTACAAATCAATAATTTAATTATCAATTGGCTTAATGTAACCATTTCTTGCACACACTTACACCACTTGCAACAAAAGACATAATCTGCTTTTTCCATTTTGATTTAAAGATCAGACCTTGTCTGCTTATTTTCATTTCAATTTAACGATCAGAAATAGCCTGCTAATTTAATTTAATTTCAAAGATCAGTCATTGCCTGATTATTTCAATTCGATTTAACGATCAGACATTGTCTGCTTATTTCATTTCGATTTAACGATCAGACATAGCCTGCTAATTTGTTTCAATTAAAAGATCAGACATCGTCTGATAATTTCAATTCGATTAAACGATCAGACATTGTCTGCTTATTTCATTTCGATTTAACGATCAGACATAGCCTGCTAATTTGTTTCAATTAAAAGATCAGACATCGTCTGATAATTTCAATTCGATTAAACGATCAGACATTGTCTGCTTATTTCAGACATTGTCTGCCTGTTTAATTTCGATTTAACGATCAGAAATTGTCTGCTTATTCAATTTCGATTCAACGATCAGACATTGTCTGCCTATTTCATTTCGATTTAACGACCAGACATTGTCTGCTTATTTAATTTCGATTTAACGATCAGACATTGTCTGCTTATTTAATTTCGAATTAACGAACAGAAATCGTCTGCTTGTTTCTATTGTTTTCGAATAGATACCATAGACCTAGACCATTAAATGGCCAGATATATTTTGTTACACTCAGCTTCAATCATCGCTGCGAAAGTACTAAGATAATTTAGTAAGATATGTACATGTATGTACATATCTACACGTATGTATTATTGTAATGTACATGTATGTATTTAACATGATTCAAATTTAATGGTCAAAACATTGTCTACTTCTCCAACTTGCGTTGTAACAACACGTCACGAACTCGTGGGTACTAAGTTAAAAGTTAAAAACTTTAATATGTTTTTATTATTAACATTCCATTTTTACTATTGCATTAACCCACCTGACAAGTAATTAAAAAGCGTAGCGTGTGATATCTTATGAATTTAATTGCCTGTGACTATTTCTGTTATACTTACGCCTCACTGAATTCAATTGGCAGTTGGCACCACACTGAAGCTTCATTATATTGTTACAAGGATTATACAAAAGAACGGCAGGAACCAAGCCGTAAGCTTATTGCCTGCTCCTCCAGGCCCGGTTGCGTGGAACCGTCACCTAGACTCACCCAGTCTCAAGACGCCATAAAGCGATCCCCGTGATCCAAAAGAATAAATACATTTTGACCCTGAAGCAGTTCTTACTTTATAGCGAAGTAAATATTCGTCCTATACCTACTTGGCTAAGGGTTAAGTAGGTTATATCATTTGTTAAGAGAAAATATGAGTAAAATTATTCAGATAGGTTTTACACCTACTTTACTTTTACATATTTAATTGTTTTGTACCTTCAGCAAAGACAAGCACCTAACTAATTTTATTTTCAATAACATGGTCAATAACAATTACATAGTTACTCGGACGTACATAACTAGTAACAACAGAGTGATATCTGCAAATAATGACGTTGGTAGGGTAGGTACTTTATAGCTTTTATACTTCTAAACAGATGTGTGCGTAAGTGGTGGACTACATTAAGTCCAACAAAACGAAGTTTCACAAACCGTAACATGTAGGTAGGTAGGCCTGATTTCTATTACTAGTAGCTTGTCAACAAACTTAGCCACTTCCACTATGTTTTTTTTTTTTTTTTTTTTTTTACTTTATGTACTTCATTATGTACTCACTTTTGTCCTCGTCGCCACATGTAATGTCCTGATATTCCTCGGCTCACCAACACCTCACCACGCACACAGACACACAACCGCCCTGTACGACGGCCGCGTAACGACTGTCTCGTGACGTCGGCGCTTGAGACGAAGTCAGTACATTACAGACAGGCATGTAGAAGAAAGGTGCAATTGACACCGAAAACCGCACCTACGAAATCACGCGTATGCCATTTGGGTTAACCTTTGCACCTGAGTAAAAACTATCATTAATATCAATAAGACTTACTTCATAGACAGTTCCCCGGGTAGATCCAGGTCGAGGTCGTTGACCTGCCATCCCGGAGACATGTGTGATGAAGAAGAGCTTGTGCCGCTGCCTCCCATATCGCCTAAAGCTGCTGAAAGTACAAAAAAAATATGTTGAATAGATAGCATAAGTACGTATACGCTTATGACCAGAACAAGAAAACTACCTTATCGTGTGTAAAAACCATGGCATTACTGCACGGCCTTTTTTTTATACAACTAGCTGATGGAACAAGCCGATGGCCCATCTGATGTAAAGTGGTAACCATCACCTATAACAAAGCAATAACTCGTAAGTCACGCTCAATATGAACGTGCTCTATGATGCACTGCTCTGCGTCCATCAACTTGAGGCATACAGATGTTAAGCCTCATGTGACAGTAATTATACCGGCAACCACACTCTTCAAACCGAAACACAGCAACGCTGCTCGGCGCCAGAAAAAGGCGTGGTGGTAGTACTTCCCCGGAAGAGCTCTCCTACTCATACCCTACGGAAGAACAGCGTTAGTTGCTAGCCAACTAACTTCATGCTGAGTCAGGGTCAGGGATCAAAATGAAATTTTTACTAAGCTGTGTGCAATGTGATTGCACACAAAATGGTTAATTGCGATTTTCCGAAAATGAGTTTAGTGATTTTATATCTTTCAACATGTCGAAACGTGCGAGCGAGAGTCACATTAGCTCTTGTCGTCGCCTGAACACGCAAGAAGAAGACGGTTTTCGACAGACGCGTTGTCTATGTCTATGTTTTAATTTTATATGCTTTTTAAATTATTGTTTATTATTATTATTATTATTAGTAAAAAAACCTGTTTTAGTTGTCTTTTTTTATCATTGTTTTCTTGTACCTTTTTATCTACATCTATATGTATTTTAAGCCTGATTGTATGTGTTGTGTGTTCTTGTGGCAAATAAATGATTGTCTATGTCTATGTCTACGCGTTCAGACGGTAGTGTTTAATAGAATTCAAAGTCAAAATGAATTCATCAGTTGGATTCACCACACGTGTCAAGAAACCGAGCCCCTTGATCATGCATTTCAATTCTGCTGGGGCTCCATTATAAGCCATGGCTTAACATCTGCTAAAGCCAGGACCAACTGCCAGTCCATATGCTATCATCGAGTTTGAAGATATTATGAAGACAATAACTCCCGCGCAAGTATATCGTAAAACAAATAACAAAAGTCATCAAGCTATTAAACTATCATACAAACACATTCAACAGATAAATAATCTAGAATGGGTATAGTTAACTTAACGACCCATGATAACGTGCGCCCGTGTTTGGGAGTTGGAAAAATATTGTAAACACCGATGCGCTCGTGGCGTTACTTGGTCGTTCATATCTTATTGGCTAATATAACAGTGGCGGTTGACACAAGGTTGCCACAAGCCAAGATTACAGATAATTCGACAGATGGCTGTAGTGCTTTTTTTTAACGCATGCTCGTAGGAATGAATAATATAAGAACCACAGCCAATAACTTGTCATGCAACACTTTAAATATTATTTATCTAACCTATCAGGAATACCCTTTGGCTCTTTGACAGGCCCTCTATCAGAAAATCTATGTAGATGCTAAAAATGAAGCTTTTTTTGAAAGCATGTTAAACACCCGATAACAAAAGCGGTCGCTACTGCAATATTTTTAGGCAATAGACCTGCGGGGCCTTAGAAGTCGTTCAGCATGGTTATTATTTGGATGACGAATTGCCGATGCTGGAACAGAGAGCCATCTGTGGTAGCTCAGATGTACTTTAAGAGCTTGGAATCGAAGAGGGACCGACAGCTCTGCCCCGCAAGTACCGATCTTTTTACGAACTATACGATCGTCAAATTTGACATTTCTATTCGTGATATTTTGACGAATTGTGCGAGTACGGAACTCGGGGTCGCTATCTTTTGACGATCGCATGCGATCGTCAATTTTCGCGATAATTGTAAAATCGGAAACTATCGGTTTTGAACACAGTCTATGGATTCGTGAAAATGATTCGTCTAATTCGCTTATTTGACAACACGATCGTTAAATCAAAAGTACCATCCATACCCGCATTTTAGCGAAATACGCTAAATTTTAACGAATATCACGACTTTAAAAAATAGCCAAACAATCGCTAAAACCCGTTTTCACGAATAGAAATGTCAAATTTGACGATCGCATAGTTCGTAAAAAGATCGGTACTTGCGCTGCTGGTCGTACAAGCTTTGGGTAGCTGATATAAAGGCATACTCCTTGCTCCTGATTTCTGCAGGGCTATGTCTTTGCTATGCCACTTTCTGATAGAACAGGCAGATGGGCCACCTGATTTTAAGTGGTAACTGTCACCTATTACAGAGCCTCGAAGGTCACGCACTTGCCCTACGATGCACAGCCCTGTGGTCATCAATTTGAAGCATACATTAAGCTTCATGTGCCTGTAACCTCACCGGTACCCATACCGACCCGAAATGCACCTTCGAACCCAAACACAGTAACGTTGCTTGGCAGAAATAGGACTTCCCCGAACGAACCCTTCACAAAGAGCTCTTCTACTCTTAAACTCTTGATCAGCTTACCATAAGCATTATAAGTGATGCTAGCGAACGCATGCGCGCCAAACTCCGCGAACCTTCGCCCCTCCCGCGCCTCTCTTGCCGCGAACTGCAGCACGGCAGCCGCTGACACCCGCTCTTGGGATGTCGGCTGCGTGGTGTCTTCCACCATCGCGTCGTCCACTGTCACTTGGCACCACTCCAGCACGGCGGTTGCAAGAGTTATGCTTGATAGTTTAGAGATGGCACTACTTTCGCACAACGATAATTGCAATAGTTGCGCCCTGATAGATGATAGATATCACTTCGCAGATGTCTAATAGATGGCAGATGTTTGTTTTGATGTTCGTTACAGTAGCGATAAGTATACAATAAATGCTACTACTGATGTTCTTAGGCTTGTTTTTAAGACCAACAGAAGGCACAATAGTTTTACTGGTAGATTAAGTCTTGCTGCTGTTGGATTGATCGAAGATTGTAGCAAGCTCTAGGCGAATGCCCAGCTACTGATTAGATTTCGGTCGCTTTATTTTTATCATTTTCTACTTCTCTTCACTAGGCGGTATTCGTAGTTCTTTAGATCCAGCTGTCGCTCTTATCAGTCTTTTCAATCTGTAGTCTTCATTCACTGTCAGAAACACCAACACTTAAAGGTCCATAAATGAGATTGTCTACACACACTTTGAAATTGTATTATTTCTGTTGATTTTAGTCCATTGGTTAGAGCACTCATTGTATTGTGGATTGCAAAGGTTCACTCCGTATCTCAGTTCCAATAAAAAAAAAAACGTCCTGCCTTCTCACGTAAAATAACTCCACGCAAAAGTAGCTCGGGGTTTAACTAAGAAAAAAATTGTTGACTGATCTACCTACACACGGACTACACCACAATATGTTTTAAATGCATGTAATGATGGCTAAGTCCAAATATGACATTTGGCATATAATCTCATCTCATTTTGCAGTAGTTTTTCCACATGTGACAGCCTGCAAGCCCATCGGTGCTAAAATACTACCAGTCAATGATAGCAATGGATTCAATACAAACACAATCACTGCTAACTATAGAAATAAGAACGGTAATAGTACTGCTCCTTTACGAACTCTTTTTCGTGCACCTAGTGGTGGTGAATTCTGTTGTTGCTTAATTTATTACTAGTAGTTCGCCCCGAACTGAGATCTCGTGATGCGACCCGACGAACGCATCAAAACTTTGAGTCGGTAGTAGTCAGAGGCAAGTCCAAACATTATCTTTTGACTTTTTTGTGACTACCGCCTACTAACTTGGTATGGTTACCAAGTTTCAACTCTATTGGCCTATTTATTGAAGAGTTCCGTTGAACAGACCTTGGCTCCATCATCAGACCTGGTCGTCGTCACCATTTTATGAGAACTGAGTACCTCCTTAATTTATTTCAAGAAAAAAAAATAGGAAAAATCAAAGTAACTGGCCGACCAGTAGAAAAACCTTGATGTCAACGAAACTCTTAGAGATGGGAGCTCTTGGATCGCTGGTTATCTTAATTTAACTTTTTAAATTTTATCTCGAAAACCGAGCGTCCCAAAAAAAAAAGTAAAAATTGTTTTGGAATGTCCAAACAAAGCCCTTTCATATGACATGTAACTTGATTTTTTTATGTAACTTTTTTTATTTTTCCCTCTTAAAAAACCCCATATCTCAAAAACCCTTCTTCCGATTTTACTCATATACTTACCAGTAAATTTCTCAAGTACAAGCTATCGACATATCAAATTTCATGCAGATCGGATCAACGGTTCTAAAGTTATCGCCAGACAAACATACATACATACATACATACATACATACATAAAATGCCAAATCGCCCAAGTTGAAACTAAGATCTTCGTTCGCTTCGCTCACTCGATCAATTAATTAGACTTCTTAATTAGACAGCGCTAAATTTATTGCCGTCCTCGTTGTTTCAGTTTATAAGAAAGAGACTGCAACATATATGTCGACTTTTCCAGACAGAGACAAACTTATCTCTTTATTTATCGTAAGTAGTATGATTAATTATGCAAAGTAGTATCGCCAAATCCAGCTATCACTGCGCAGATCTAGTTTTGTCGATAATGAAAGGTAGTAATCAGTGTTATTTAGATTTCTATCAGGCTGATTGGCAATGCTTATAACACCAGTCTTGAATGTTGATAGATTGTGTATTTTCTTAAGGCAAGGATTTCCGACACCGTTTTAGGTATTTTTTCCATAGAGAATTAAATACATTTAATTAAATATTTGAGGATTTAGATATTTTAACAATAAACTTAATATGGACTGAAAACCAGCGCCATACAAGCCACTAGGCTCATATGGCAAATTCTGAGTGGAAGCCTTTTTTACGAACCTTTATTTTTAACTAGCGACCCGCCCCGGCTTTGCACGGCTATTGTGTCTATCCCAAAGAGATTGACATATACCATCGCGGACTTTTTTGTAGACCTTTTTAAGGTGTACAATACTGTAGTACATTATTTTGATCTATCTCGTAGGCTTCAGCCAGCGTTTGCAATGTAAGCGCAAAAAAAGTGTTTATTTACGACATCACATTCTAAAATTATCAGTGTTTCTCTACTATATTATGCATAAATTATACATATAAACCTTCCCCTTGAATCACTCTATATTAAAAAACCGCATATAAATCCGTTGCGTAGTTTTAAAGATCTAAGCCCTACATAGGGACAGACAGACAGCGGGAAGCGACTTTGTTTTATACTACGTAGTGAAGTAATTTTTTGTCTCTTTGTATTTACTCCGTATGATGTCTTCAAATAAATATTTTCTATTCTATTAATTCTACTATGTTTTCCTTTGCCGATTGAGAGCACTCGCTTTGCGAACCAAATTTTGGTAGGGAAAATCGATTTTTGCTTGACCGAATTCGAACCCTTCTTACAATGACAAGGCGGGGTCACGCCCACTAGACCATCGGTGCTCTAACAAATATATCTACGTAATAAAAATATCTATTTATTCGGCATAAAAATAACCCAATTCCCAATAGCTGTACCAATATCTCACATACGTATAAGCTTGTCAATATTTAGCGCATACTCGATAATACTACCAAATTAGGTTACGCCGAGGCGTGCCTCGGAGAATTGAGATAATAATGTTATTTCTTTAATATCGGCTGTCGAAAATAATGTAATATAAAATAACAGATCGTCGGGTGAAAAGATGGATGGACTCTGTGAAAGAAGACATGATTAAGAAAGGAGTGAACACCGAGAAGACGAATGATAGAGGAGGGTGGAAGAAGAAAACCTGTTGTGCCGACCCCATGCAGCGTGGGATTAGGGCAGGACGATGATGATCATCGGGTGATGTTATCGGTGATACTATTGTTATTTTTTATGATGAAAATTTGCAAAATTTGCACGCCTTGACGAGGTAGAATGTAACGGGCCTCAAGCATTTTAAATTACCAACTATTGTACCTACACTTCTGCGAATAAATGATTATGATTATCGGAGCAGTTGTGCAGCATAAAGACACCATTGAAGGAAAGGGAAAGCGAGAAAGAGGAAGACCAAAAATGAGTTACATGGGCCAGATAAAAGGAAGGTCGGTGTCATGTCGTATAAGGAAGTCAAGGAAGCATTGGAAAAACTCAATTGGAGGAAACGCAGAATCCCGACCAAGGCTGAGCTCTTAAATTTAAAAAGGAGAGTTGGGCAGCAATTGCGAAGGCCAGAAGGAATTTGATTGGCTCCACATTGGAGCTTCATTATTATATTATATTGTAACAAAATAAATAACGGATAATAATACGTTGGTTCTCTGTGCGTGTTCTATCGCTTTTACAATGGGGAATGTTCCGAAGAGCTATTTAACCTTATCCCGGCGTCAAGATTTTACCACCGCTCCTCTCGACACCGGGATCGAGCTCATCCACATCTACTCGATCCTTGGGTTTCTCGGACTGCTCGCTTTTCGAGATCTTTTCTCCCCCATACTCATAAACTGTGGAATGAGCTACTCTGTCTGTCTCTTACATAAAAATAATAATAATAATGCTTAATAAAGTATATATTGTACCACTGGTGCTTTCCAGCACTGGAGTGATACCGAAATGCATACCAATACCTTAAAGTAATTGACATACCTGAAAACACATACATAACAATGCAAAAAGCTGCTATTTTAAATACATGTCGGATTGTGAGGAAATTCCTGCAAGATGACACAAATGCTCAAACAATTAATCATGATTCGCACTTGGCTTAGGCCCGTGAGCTTCATTATTACCACAATATTTATATTTTGAGAAAAAAAAACCATGATAATAATAATAATAATAAATAACAAAATAACGGTAAGAACCAAGCGGTAAGTTTGTTGCCTGTTCTTCTAAGCTTGGCTTCGTGGAACTGGCACCTAGATCCACTTGGCTTTAAGACGTTTCAAGTTATCCTTGAGATTCAACTAAACTTTTGAATTAAGTACTTTTACAGTTGTTATTTTCTTCATTAGATATTTTTTTCAATCAGAAATAAACCTAGCCAATTAGCTGCTATTTACCGCAACATATACATCACACCAAATATATATCTTTGACCTATTTAACCCAGCTTGTGTACAGAACTAGTGATAGCCAGAGTTCCGATATCAGCTGACCTCAGGGTCTACTGGTTATCTGAACTGGACAGAGCTACAGAAGGTGAGGAAGGTGACAGAAGGCTGTCTCTTTCACTCGCGAGGCACTGGTGTAACTCGGTTTCTGAGACAACTAGCCTTCTTTGCTGAGGGTCGAAAGTACATTATAAAACTGACTGACTATAATAATATGCATAGCCAAAATATAATGGAAGTTTGAGGAAAATAAATTTTGAGGGTTATCTTCATTTTGTGACGGAATCAAAAAAGAAATAGTCAAAATAATTCAACTCCGAAATAGTGCAGAATAAAAAAAAAAATTTTTTCTTACAAAGCAACTTCATTCATCGAGTGAGCGAAGCGAACGAAGATTCTAGTTTCAACTTGGGCGATTTGGCATTTTATGTATGTATGTATGTATGTATGTATGTATGTATGTATGTATGTTTGTCTGGCCATAACTTTCGAACCGTTGATCTGCATGAAATTTGATAAGACGACAGCTTGTACTTGAGAAATTTACTGGTAAGTATATGAGTAAAATCGGATGAAGGGTTTTTAAGATATGGGGTTTTTTAAGGGGGCAAAAATAAAAAAAGTGACTTAAAAAAATCAAGTTACATGTCATACGAAAGGGCTTTGTTTGGACGTTCCAAAACAATTTTTACTTTTTTTTTGGGACGCTCGGTTTTTGAGATACAACAAAAAAGTTAAATTAAGGTAACCAGCGACCCAAGAGCTCCCATCTCTAAGAGTTTCGTTGGCATCAAGGTTTTTCTACTGGTCGGCCAGTTACTTTGCTTTTTCTTATTTTTTTTTTCTTGAAATAAATTAAGGAGGTACTCAGTTCTCATTAAATGGTGACAACGACCAGGTCTGATGATGGAGCCAAGGTCTGTTCAACGGAACTCTTCAATAAATAGGCCAATAGAGTTGAAACTTGGTTACCGTACCAAATTAGTAGCCGGTAGTCAGAAAAAAATCCAAACATAATGTTTGGACTTGCCTTTGACTACCACCTACTCAAAGTTTTGGTGCGTTCGTCGGGTCGCATCACGAGATCTCAGTTCGGGGCGAACTACTAGTTTACACTAAAAAACAAAAAACACCACAGGAAGGAACCACAAACGATAACATCATCTATGTTTTTCGTTTTTTTTGTATACAACTAGCTGATGGAACAAGCAGATCGCTCACTTGATGTTAAGTGGTACCCGTCACCTATAACAAAGCATTGCCTCGCATATCACGCACGATAGGAACGTGCTCTACGATGCACTACCCTGCGTCTATCAACATACATACAGATGTTAAGCCTCATGTGCCTGTAATTACACCGGCAACCACACTCTTCAAACCGAAACACAGCGTTGCTGCTTGGCGGCAGAAAAAGGCGTGGTGGTAGTACTTCCCCGGATGAGCCCTTCACAAAGAGCTCTACTACCCTTAGAATTTTTCAAAAAGTGTACTAAATTCATCATCATCATCAGCCCAAAGAAGTCCACTGCTGGACATAGGCCTTCCCTATACATTTCCAGGAAGAACGATTCCGAGCCCTCTCCATCCACCGACTTCCCGCGATCCAAACAATGTCGTCAGTCCATCGGGTGGGAGGGCGTCCCACGCTTCGTACTAAATTAATTTCTATAAATTAAATGTGGACCACCTTTGAAGTATGAGCTAATGATGTTAAGTTTGAGATGGTTACCACTTAAGGTGAGCCATCTGCTTGTTCCATCAGCAGGTAGTATAAAATTTGCTTCACGATATCGAAGTGACGCAAGATTCCAAGTGCAATAAAACCAGACGAGAGATATCGAAACTATTTAGGATAAAAGTATTAACAGATAATAATGATCTAGATAGCAAGATAAGCGAGAAATGAATTGAAGAAACTGAACATCTAACTGTAAGTTTCTTGTCTGCAGTGCAAGTACGGAACTCATTTCGCTAAATTTAGCGATCGTCAAATTCGTGATATTTTGACGAATTGTGCGAGTACGGAACTCGGGGTCGCTATCTTTTGACGATCGTCAATTTTCGCGATAATTGTAAAATGGCAACTCGGAAACTTTCGGTTTTGACACAGATGTCTATGGATTGCTTTTCAATCTTTTAGAGTTTTGGTGGGAACACGAGAAAGATCATGTCGCCGCATTAGATGATCAAAAGTACCATACTCGCATTTTAGCGAAATTCGCTAAAATTTTACTTTCGTCTAATTCGCCAAAACATCGCTAAAACCCGTTTTCACGAATAGAAATGTCAAATTTGACGATCGCATAGTTCGTAAAAAGATCGGTACTAGCGCTGCTGTTCTTCTAGGCGCGAGTAAATAGCCGTAGAATCGTCTAGTATACAAAAGTTCAATACCTACCTGGCTAAAATATATAAATCCGCTGTTTTTTTTTTCGCGTTAACAGTGTTGGTTCCTTAGAAAAAGTTATTCATATTGATGGGTACTTTTGCCCCCTGAAGTTTTTAAACACAAGTATTGTAACATCTTGTATAGAAGACGTTTCAAGTGATCCTTGTGATCGTACTGAACCAAGACCGTTTTAGGGTTCCGTACCCAAAGGGTAAAACGGGACCCTATTCTAAGACTCCTCTGTCAGTCCGTCTGGCTGTCTGTCTGTCTGTCGGCCTCACTACTACGCCATTTATTTTTTAATACGAATTCGCTTCTCTAAGTCGCAGAGCACGTTTAGTACGTGATAATTGATACATATCGTTAGACGTGTTAATCAGATAGTGTCATGTCAACTAATGCACATGAAAACAGGCAATGCTGTTACAACAATCTTTGGTGGAGAGTTTTCCTTTTTTATACAACTAGCTGATTGAACTAGCAGATGGCCCACCTCATGTTAAGAGGTAACTATCACCTATAAACAAGCATTGCCTCGCAAGTCACGCACGATAGGAACGTTCCCTACGATGCACTGCCCTGCGTCCATCAACTTGAGGCATACAGATGTTAAGCCTCATGTGCCTGTAATTATACCGGCAACCACACTCTTCAAACCGAAACACAGCGTTGCTGCTTGGCGGCAGAAAAAGGCGTGGTGGTAGTACTTCCCCGGACGAGCCACACAGAAAGAGCTCTACTACTCTTCCTCTTAGCGTATAATCTTAATGCAAGTTACGATGCTCCACAGCTTTCATAGCTCAGTTGGTAGTAGCTCTGCCTTCTGCGCTGTAGGCCGTGGTTCGTTACCCGAATAGAACAAACATTTGTAAGATGAACGTAGATGTTTGTTCTCTGTCTGGGTGTTACATAATATTAACAAGTATGTATTTACAAAAAAAAGTGTATTATATCAGCGATCTGGTTCCCATAGTACAGGGATGGCGAACCAATGGTTC
This sequence comes from Chloroclysta siterata, assembly GCA_932294275.1. Lineage (NCBI taxonomy): Eukaryota > Metazoa > Arthropoda > Insecta > Lepidoptera > Geometridae > Chloroclysta > Chloroclysta siterata. Next base: position 17,665,744 of record OW028596.1, on the reverse strand, counting down.
GCGTGCCATTGATAGCACGCGACACAATATTTTGGGCACGCCACGGATCTAAACGGTTTGCATTTTTGTTGAATTTATTATAATAATTATTAAAATTACTAGATTTTGGTTAGAATTATTTGACGGCACGTTTATGACATCATGTTTTATTTAGAAATAATGGCACGTTGATTCAAAAACGTTCTCCACCCATGCAATATTACAGGGATGGCGAACCAGTGGCACGCGTGCCATTGATGGCACGTGACACAATATTTTGGGCACGCCACGGATCAAAACAGTTTGCATTTTTAGTTCAAACCATCTGCTACTTCAGCCGCCCACCGGATCCGGTCAGTGACTACTTTGCTTAATAGTGGGGCACTGTTTATAATCATTAAAATTATTATATTCTGATTGAAATTATTTGAGGGCACGTGTCGACGACTAAATAATATTTTATTTGGAAAAAAAATGCACTTTTATTGCGTTCGCCACCCCTAGATAGTAGAAGCTTTGCTCAGTTCGGGTCTAGATAGTGCTCTGTGGAATGTCCACGAATATCTATTTTTATTTTTTATCGATAGGTTGTCTGCTAGAGATAGCTCTTAATAAGACTGCCTTGCACTTCACTATGACTATGGACCTTGTTTGTTTTTAAATGTCCATACGGTGCGCAATAAAGAGTTCTTTTTCTCTATAGCCGATTTAAAATGAAAAAAAAAAACAGATTGAGAAACTAGTAGAAGAAAATAGTATAACCAGCGATGTAGGAGCTATGCCCTTTTAGCAAATGCTGAGTGGTATATGTATTTATTTATTTTACTATTTACAACGGTAAGTATAGTACACCAATTACAGTAATTAAAGGCAACGTACTAATAATATTAAACTAACACGTATATGTAAATAGAAATAATCAAAAATAAAAATTGAGAAAATTACAAAAGTTTGAAATAATTGGTGTCTGTCTTACGTCATTATTGTTTTTGTTATTAAATTTTTAGTGACGAAAATAAATTTCAATTCTATTCTATAAAACCATAATACATCCATTCCGTAATATCACTTATTACACAACACTACACGCGTATTTTTGCACTTATCACTATCCCAACACACACACAACCTGTTTACTTTGTTATGTTTATTTGCAAACCGTACGCGTAGTCTACGAACGTCGAATAGTCATCGCGCGTTACTACAAACTGATTCGATTCGTTTGTTACGAAATTCATAATTTGTACGTCATTATCAAAGATGTATAAACGTGTAGATAAAGCTAGTTTAAGGTTTCTGCCTGCTGTGGTTTACACTCAGTGAGGAAATCGACGTTCTCTTAACTCTAACATAGAAAAAATAATTGTACACCCCTAATTCGGAGATCCTACGAATATTGCAAAGGGTAATGTTTGTGAGTGAGTGAATTTGTTAGTGATTGTAATGTGAGTGAGTGTGTAAGTGTGTGAGTTTTTGAAGAAGAGATTATAGAAGGAGAAAGTTAAATAAATATATATATAAAAATAAATATGGCATACAGATGTTAAGCCTCATGTGCCTGTAATTTCACCGGCAACCACACTCTTCAAACCAAAACACAGCGTTGCTGCTTGGCGGCAGAAAAAGGCGTGGTGGCAGTACTTCCCCGGACGAGCCACACACAAAGAGCTCTACTTACTCTTATTACATTATTATCTACTAAATGGCCATAAATGATAAACAAAGCTTAAACTACTACTGTCTCTGTAGATTTTAAAGTAACGTTATGTAATTTTTAAGTAACATAAGTACGAAGTATTTGTAAGTAAGTTGATTACGTCATGAACCATGATAAAAGTTATTTTATCACCATAAACACATTCTTTTATGAATTACTAGCTGTATTTATGAATTATTAGCTGTCTTTTATACCTACATTCATAAGCACATTCTAATTTTTTGATATTCTTTCTTTTATTATTAACTAGCGGCCTGTCCCAGCTTCGCATGGGTGGTCATAAATTTTTTGAACATATTAGGATAAACTTAGACCGTGGGTTCGAGCCTCGCGAGCCTACTTATTTCATACATTTGCACGCCAGAGACTGAAATCGCATCCCGAGCGTGACCCGTGGACCCGTTAACGTTTTTAATTTCGTCATATCTTTTGAATGGAATGTCCGATTTGAAAAATTTAAGAAGTAATCTATAGGTATTGAAACCGTCTTAATTATGAAAAGATTTATTTGGATAAGGATTAATACCAAGGTACAAATAAAGACCCTTTTCTAGCGGCGGCATTTCAATTAAATTTTTATAATAAAAAAAACACTTATTGTGACATAACTATAATAGTTAGACATATGCTGTCGCGACATTTTTTGTAGATGATGACGTGTTCTACAAAATCGTAGTACATTATTTTGTTCTATCATCAATAGTTTTCGCAGCGCACGCGATGTAAGGTTTTTGGTTTCCACCTTGGGTTACATTATTGGAGTTTTAGTAAGAATCCCTGATTTTTTTGAAAATATAATATAGCCTATGTTACTCAGGGATAATGTAGCATTCTAATGGTGAAAGAATTTTTGAAATCGGACCAGTAGTTTTTGAGCCTATTCGTTACATACAAAAATACAAAAATACAAAAATACAAAGCTTTATAATATTAGTGTAGATGTCCTCACAGGGTCAAATGGCTCTGATCAAGGGTACCGGCAGAATAACAGCTCTGAGCCACCAAGAGTGACGAAGTATAATGCTGAGCTGGAACCGATTTGCTGCAGTCTTCTCTTGTCGTGTCACTAGTTTCTTTTCGAAACAGTGTAGTGAAAGGATTTTAAGTGCGCTTCAAGGCTCCTTTCGAGCACTTGACACATGTTATAGAACTTTTTAGGTTCTACGACATGCCGGTTTCTTAAAGATGTTTTTCTTCACCGTTTGAGAGTACTAGCAGAGAGTGCTACAGTAGCACACATATATTTATGTTATTATCTTGATTTTATTTTTGTTAATTCACTCTATTTATTTTTTCAAGTGTATATAAACTAGTTTAAAAGTAGGTATTGATTCAAGTCTTCTGTTAGTCTTCCTGTCGTAAGTCACGCACGACAGGAACGTACCCTACGATGCACTGCCCTGCGTCCAAAGCCTCTTGTGCCTGTAATTACACCGGCAACCACACTCTTCAAACTGAAACACAGCAACGCTGCTTGGCGGCAGAAAAAGGCGTGTATCTGTACTGTCCCAAATCTTTGCCAGCCCGAATCTCTTATTGGTGGTCTTATATCAGCAGTTTTGAACCAGTTCATTATCTTACGGTACGTACTAGGTACTTCGGCTTAATTGGCATATCATTTTATTTATTAATCTGCATCCCATATATCAACTAAATTAGTAACAAAATATAATGCAGTCATCAAATTGTGGTCGCCAAGACTATGCTCACTTTGAGAAAGTCTTCATTAAACAATGGTATGAATATTATAATCTACTACTAAGTACTTAACAAAATATATGCCTACTTTTCTAGGCGCTTGTGAACAGTAGTACCGACTTTCCTCAAAATACCTGACATTGTTCTGTCCGGTATGACCATTTATTTTTTACCGGACAGGCCTCGAAAATACCGGACTGTACGCTTAAATACCGGACATCTGGCAACCCTATCTGCTCTTGAAGATGGTTTTCTGATCGAAATATGTATTTAATTCTGCCAATTCATTCTCTTGGTTGGGTCTTGGTAGTTCTAAGTCTAATACTGCGTCTACATTTAGACATTCGCGCTGCCATTCGCGTGGACGGAAATGTTGCCGTCCATATGTCTGCGGCAGCGTCGCCGGCAATGTGTGTTCACAACACGGGCAACGCGAGCGGCAACGCGAGTGGACATGGAAGTGGCCTGTTTACATTCTCGCATTGCCCAAGTCCCTGCTCATGTCTCCGCACATTTCCACGGCCATGAGCTTGAGTGTAAACGGGGTATAATTCGTGGTGTGTGAATAAGATCTGCAATGACGTCCCGCAGTGGGGTGAATTGTGCATTATCCCCCTGCTAACTTCACCCCAGCCAGCCCAGCTCCTTAAAGTAGCGGAGAAGGTCCTTGGGTTGATGGCAGCATACGATGGTCTTGGTAGTTGTAGCGATTAGCGATCCCGGGTTCGAGATTTGACCCAGTTGTTTATTAAGGCGAATACAAGAGCTAATGTGACTCTCGCTCGCACGTTTCGACATGTTGAAAGATATAAAATCACTGAACTTATTTTCGAAGAATCGCAATCAACCATTTTGTGTGCAATCATATTGCACACAGTTTAGTATAAAAATCATTTTGATCGATACATGTTTTCCTCCTCAAAAGTAGTTTCGTACCTATGCAAACTTTTAAGTGGGAAAACTTGTATCGATCAAAATGAATTTTTTACTAAACTGTGTGCAACGTTATGGCACACAAAATGGTTGATAGCGATTTTTCGAAAATGACTTTTAATGTTTATTTATGCTGTATTTATGTGTGTGTTCGAAATAAATGCATTTTTCTTTTCCTTTCTAAAGCTGAGTGACGAGCTTTTCTTGTCCTACTAACCAATATTGTTATTTGTATCTCGCCTACGTTTTTGTGACACAATATAAACGTTTTTTGACTGGATTTGATTTGAAATCCAGGGGTTGAACAGGCAAGTAATATAAAAATAAATAAATAAATATTGGTGGACTATCCACACAGCACTATCTAGCCCCAAACTAAGCCAAAGCATGTAATATGGGAACCAGATAGCTGATATATACTGTTTTTTTTTTTAAATGCATACTTATTATTTTATATAACATCCAGACAGAGAACAAACATCCATGTTTATCACACAAATGTTTGTTCTCGGTGGGGATCGAACCCACGGCCTATGGCGCAGAAGACAGACCTAATACCAACTGAGCAGTGAAGGCTGTCTACTGAGGTGTAAAGGCTTTTTACTAGTTAAAAACTCGACTTACCCATCATTTTCTTCGGCGGCACTTTCCTCTGCTCCCTCTCCTCGCTCTCGTCCCTTCGCATCATCTTGCCGTCCCACTTCCTCTTCCTGCCCTCTCGCTCTTCAAAATACATCCCCAAGTCGTCTTCTCTCAACAAAGCTAGTCTCACTGTCGATTCCCAACCTATATCTTCTTTTCTACTCTCATTCATAATCAAATCATAAAATTCCATAACATATTACACACTAAAATAGTCTTTATACGTTTGGCTTTAGAAGCCTCGGTGCTAAATCTGAGGATTTAGAAAAGGACGAAGAATGAGTTGTAGAGTTTCTTGATGCCTGTTGTCTCTCTCTGGCGATGGCTTTGCAAGAGTTCGTTCTCGATTTTAAGCAGCATATTTGTTTTTCGCCAGTGGTGCTTTTGGGGCTGTGCGGCCAAAGGGATCCTGATTTGGGTGTGGGCAGGTTTGGTCTCCATCGGTCCCCGTGAGATCTGGTGGGAATCGGCGGCGATTCTGGCTCTTGTTTTAGTTGGGGCTATGGCTCCTGAAAGAAAGAAAAGGTTGTGTTATTTAAAACATATCATACATGTCCAGAAGGATGATTTGGAGAAAACAGGAGGAAAGCTATGGCCACGAATAGCAGGTGATAGAGGAAAATGGAAGGAATTGGAGGAGGCCTATGCCAAAAGGCACACAGAAAATCCAAACTAAAATATCAAACAGTGTAAATAGATTTAATTGTAAATTTCTGAATAAACGGCTTATTATTATTATTATTATACATGTCCAGTGGCGGATTTACCAGCAGGCTAAGAAGGCTGGAGCCTAGGGCGGCAGAATTTAAGGGGCGGCAAATTAATCTTTTTTTTCTGATATGTAATGTATTATCCTACTAATACTATAAACGCGAAAGTTTGTTAATATGGATGTTTGTTACTCTTTCACGTAAAAACTACTGAATATATTTAATTAAACTTTACAACAATATAGCTTATACATCAGAATAACACATAGGCTACAATATATAAAGATATTGTGTGAATTGTCCAAAATATATCTTATATTATAAGCTATTCGAAATACTAAGACTGCGCAGACGAAGTCGCGGGTACCAGCTAGTCTATAATAATATCTTGTTTGGGTATATTTCTAAGCTAAGAAAAGCTCATTCATGTACCTTCCACTTATAAGATTGAGCTTTTGGAAAAGGAACTGACACATCGATCCCATAGTTCACAACCCAATCATACAAATAACGGGAAAAAGCTGATGTAATGAGAAAGATAGTGCACAAATCATAAAGTTGCAATTTCATCGTCAATTTTTTTTATAAATATGATTGTAAACTAGAATTGTAGAGGTTAGTAGTATAGAGGTGAGAGCACTGGTGGTCTAGTGGTAGCGGTCCCGCCTTTCGATCCTAAGGTCGTGGGTTCGAAACCGGTCGTGCACCAATGATTTTTTCTGTTCAAAAATGTATGTGCACAATGCCAGTACTCTCAAACGGTGAAGGAACTCATTGTGAGGAAACCGGCATGTCGTAGAACCTAAAAAGTTCTAGAACATGTGTCAAGTGCTCGAAAGGAGCTTCTTGAGGCGCATTTAAAATCCTTTCACCACACTGTTTCGAAAGAAACTAGTGACACGACAAGAGAGAGAAAATAGGTTAGTACGGGCGTCAGGCGGCATGAATAGCCGCCCGACGCCCTGGTGACAAAATGTAAATCCGCCACTGTACATGTCCATGCCTATTTTGCCGCCAAGCGTTAGTTAGTGTGTTTCGGTTTGAGGGGTGTAGTTTCTTGCGAAACTACAGGCACATGCGACTTAACGTCTGTATGCCTCAAGTCGATTGAGTAGGCAAAAAAAAAACAATCTAATCCAACTAATATCAATCTAATCCTGCAAAAGTTACGATGTTCGAATGTTGATGAACGCCCGAAATTGACCAAATCGGGAAGAACCTTAGAACATATAGTATAGCCGCAAAAACTGAACCAATTTGGATGAAACTTGGAATAAAACAGTTTACCGTACATGAGTGCGACCTAATGATAACAAACCATCTAATGTGCATCAGTTGCGTTGCAATAGTAATGAGTTTTTAAATACTACATTACGTAAGCCTTACTCGCGTTGTCAACTGAAATACGAGACTTATGATATAAAAATCATACAAAAGAGCGGTAGGAACCAAGCCGTAAGTTTGTTGCCTGTTCTTCTAGGATTTGGTCGCGTGGAACTGGCACCTAGAGTAACCTCGCTATAAGACGTTTCAAAGTGATCCTTGTGATTTTATTGAATAAATACCTTTTGACTTGGACTTTGAAAACTAGTCTTCTTGTTATGTGCGAGCGAGATCGTTTCAACCGTCAAACAACTTCTCGCTCGCATATTTAAAAATGTTTAAAGATATAAAATCACTGAACTTATTAATTAAAAATCAGAACACCATCCAAACCACCTCAAATGTGGCAATTCTACCACACACTGGAATGGACTAGGCGGGAATCCAGTTCGATAAAATATAAAATAAATTAAAGTTTATAGATTTCATTGAACATTCAAACTACATACTTAATATGATTTTTCTTTAAATATTCCAAATCTGCCAAAATCTGCCACATTTGTAAAACGTCACCATATTCTGCCACAGTTTCACTCCTAAATTTTGGAGCCAAATCTGCCAAAATGGCAGACTTCTGCCACAAATGGTCACATTGAATCACAATCAAAGTTCAGCAAAAATATCATTTTGATCCAAACAAGTATTCCAAAAACTTTGTTTAACTAGTTTTCATACTAATACGTTGTTCCACGGTTGTCAGCCCCTTTATATCTTGGAGCAGTGCACTTTTAACTCAAACCTAGTAATTTATCTACTTACATATACACATTATTAAATATTATTTTTTCCTCGTATCTATTATCTCACGCCACATAAAGTAAAGACCTTGCAAAATTGCGAAATTTGAAAATGAGTTGTGCAATATTGTTTGTTTTTAAATAAGAAAATGAAATCGGCTCACGACTTTGATTCACGGCACGGTAGATATTCCGTCAGATCACTATGTACCAAGTACCAGCTTAAGATTCTTTTAGGATGTCTAAAGAGATGTCTAAAGTATAATATAGCCTATGTCACCCGGAGACAGTGTAGCTTCCCAACGTTGAAAGAATTTTTCAAATCGGTTCAGTAGTTTCGGAGCCTATTCAATACAAACAAACAAACAATAAAATCTTTTCTCTTTATAATATTAGTATAGAAGTATAGATAATCATCCATACGCTATGCTCAAGAAACTAGAAATCCTCAAAGGATCTCGAGTAGGTACTTAGTACTAAATGATCTATGGGGATGCCTACCATGCCTGGGGATTAATAGTGCCTTTTTTTGTTTTCGCGCAACATTTCATTTCATACCACTTAAAAACAAAACCTCGTACCTCGTAAGTCACGCACGATAGCAACGAGCCCTACGATGCACTGCCCTGCGTCCATCAACTTGAGGCATACAGATGTTTAGCCTCATGTGCCTGTAATAACACCGGCAACCACACTCTTCAAACCGAAACACAGCGTTGCTGCTTGGCGGCAGAAAAAGGTGTGGAGGTAGTACTTTCCCGACCGAGCACTTCACAAAGAGCTCTACTACTCTTAAGAGCTTCGTTCGCGTGGAACTTGCGGTAGATTCACCTTGCTTATAAGACGTTTCAAGATCCATGTGATCCATGTGATTGCACTGAATAAAGACCATTTTGAATTTGAAAATAAAAACCATGACGTCACCAGCTCACCTTTCAAACGAGTCCTTAGCACTTTTATCCCTCTTAAGGATTCCTAATATCAGCATCTTGGGTCGACACTAAGCCGTATTGGCGAAACACATAACCACTGTCCTGCCATCTCCGTCTTTCATATACATTCTAGACCACCATATTTGAAACCAAGATATTTTTTGGAAAAAAATAACAACACTTAATTTTACGCTTCAAAAAAAGGGATCTAATAAACCATCATAATAAAAAATTGGAAAGTTTAATATTTTTCCCAGAAATACTGCTTTAGTATTTTTTTCAATTGGGAAACAACGGAAGAAAAACTCCAAATAACTTCCCGAGTCTGGAACCGGTGCGCAGAAGTTTGCGTGGTGAGGATTGTCGCGAAATTGGCACCAGAATCAGGCAGAGTCTACTGCTAAATTGATGGTACAAAGACGGTCAAATGAATAAGTACGCTATTGTTCATTAATTCGCCAGCCAATCGTGCAAGCGAAGTCTATGTGTGGACGTCGGAGGAATTACGACCACTTGGCCGGCAGGGTCACGATGAGCGAAGACGATGTGCGGCGGGTACAAGATTGCATGTTTTCTGTGTGTTTTTATTTGCTTTGAACCATCTGACCCTCCTAATTTTTCTTGTGCTCTGATGAGTTAAACCCACTGGGTTCATTAAAGTCAGGAACAATATACATATTTGAATGGAATCCAGTTCAAGTTCTGCCAAAAGGTCTTGAAGACTGCTATAATCATTTATAGCTACGCTCTCCACTTGACTTACTTCACGATGATAGACGAAGACGATGTGCGTTGGGTACAAGATTGCATGTCTTCTGTATTTGCTAAACCAACTGACCCTCCAAATTTTTCCTATACGCTCTGATGAGTTAAACCCACTGAGTCCATAAAGTCAGGAACAATATACATTTTTGAATGGAATCCTGGCGGTCAAGTTCCGCCAAAAGGTCTTCGTAAAGGCTGCTACAGTTATTAATAGCTACTTTCTCCACTTAGCTTACTTCACAAATTGTAGAAGAGCTCTTTGTGTGTGGCTCGTCCGGGGAAGTACTACCACCATGCCTCTTTCTGCCATCTTTATGCCTCAAGTTGATGGACGCAGTGCATTGTTCCTATCGTGCGTCATTTAAAAGGAAATGCTTTGTTATAGGTGATGGTTACCACTTACCATTAGGTAAGCCACCTGCTTGTTCTATCAGAAAGTTGTATAAAAAAATAAAACCGGCTAAGTGTAAGTCAGACTCGCGCACGAAGGGTTCCGTACCATTATCTATAAAAACGGCAAAAAAAACATGTTGAATGGGAGTCCAGTTAAATATTTATTTTATTCTGTTTCTTAGTATTTTTTGTTATAGCGGCAACAGAAATACATCATCTGTGAAAATTTCAACTATCACTATACTATTTATACTATCACGGTTCATGAGATACAGCCTGGTGACAGACGGACAGACAGGCAGACAGACGGACGGACAGCGGAGTCTTAGTAATAGGGTCTCGGGTTTTGGGTACGGAACCCTAAAAAACCAACCCTTTCAGATTGAAGTAATTTAAACTGTTGATACCTACTGGCTCAAAATGGAGTCAAGAACAATGTACCTCTACGTTATTGTATCTGGGATCTTCTGGGATCGCCGATGGTGATAATGTTAAAGTTAAGTGGTCCGGAAGAGATAAGAGGCAGACGTGTTAAGCAGGTTAGAGTAATCAATTCATTAGAATTCGTGCGTAGATGAATTCACAATTGCATTATTTTATTTCAGATTGGATTAAAATACTGTAAGCTGATTTTTTTTTTAAGAATCGATGATGACAATTTAATAGTAAAAAGATTACACGTCAAAAGGTAGAAATATATTTAGATATTGATAATCCTTGTCAAACTGGCTGTTGGTATGTCTAAGCACATATTTTTTGGAACATTTTCATTTATCTCACTAAAGAACACTCAACAAAATTCAGTCTTTCCGGTACGTTTATCTCTTCATCTTATTCCAGGAAACATTCTCAAAAAATACAGAAACCAACATCTTTATGTCCGTATTCTTAAGACCTACAATTCCTTAAAAAGTACGAAGTACCAAAAGTTTCCATAACAATTAGCGGCAATCAGAAGTAATGGAGATGTGCGCACAAGCTTGTGCTTAATTAATATACATTGAGGGGAATTAACGTTTCGCGATCATTATCTGTGCGTTTTATAAGTGGTGTGAGATGGCTCGCGATATCATTTTGCATAATTCACGTAAGTAATGAAGAAAAAACAAACTTCACTATTTTTGATCCCCGGCTCGGTACCAAGTTCAGATCTCTTAGTACCAAGTAAAAACTCAAGGATGAAGTCTTAGGCATAAATTAGGTGGAATTAGGTGCTAAGCCCACGCGACGACGCTTAAAAGAGGCAAGAAACTTACAGCTTGGTCCGTTCTTTTGTATGATTCTTGCAATGTAATAGAGTATAGTAGAGTCTCCAGAGTGGTGCTAATCGAACTTAGTGTTTAAGCACACAAACAATTACTTAAAACAAACAAGGCGTGTAAAGTTTTGGGTACACCTATAAATTCCGTCTAACAAACTTCGTAATGGATTTTCATTAGAAGTTTGTTTCAAAGTTTCCTAATCCGAAGTCTTTGAATTTGTTGGTTTAGTTTGCTACCCGTCACGTCATCATCGTTATATCAGCCTGAAGACGTCCACCGCTGGACATAGGCCCCCCATTTTGCAAATCATTGAGATGGTTTGCCATAGTCACCACACATGGTATGGTGGATAAGTGATCTTTGAGGTATTTATTCAATTGGATCACAAGGATCACTTGAAACGTCTTAAAACTAGGTGCCAGTTCCGCGACCAAGCCTAGATGAACAGGCAGATTAGTGTTGATAGGTACTCATGGATGGTGCTGCCCACGTCTGGTTATTTCCTCAGACGTTTTTTTACGGGAACCCAGTCGCACCTCGCTACAGTGGTAGTGGCCCCTCTAGAATCTTTCGGTGAAAATCGAAGGATGCTGCTTGGATGGCGTTAGTTTTGAAAACTAAATGAGGCCCTAAACTAAGCAGATTTTAACCAAATAACTGGTAGAATGAGTGTTTGTTCCATATAATTTTTATTCATTCATTAAATTTGATTTACTGATTAAAGTACTGAAATCATCAATGATCCTGAATTCAAGGTTGTACTGAATGAGACACACCCACCATCATTCCTACAATTCAAATGATTCTGTACAATACAGCATGAGATCATGCTTTTCATCAGAAGTACTACTGATTGGTCGATCAGATATCATCGACTGAATGAAGAGAATCTAGGGACTGAGCACAATCTCAGTCCCTGTGAAGTTAAAATTATTATGTTGGTGGAAGATTTCTTAACAGCTTGGACGAATCAGCTTTACCAAATAAAACATTGCCTCGTAAGTCACGCAAGGTTAGGAACGTGCCCTGCGTCACATAAAGGTGTTAAGCTCCTCGTGCTTGTAATGTCAACCGCACCCTTCAAACCGAGACTTCAACGCCATCGATGCTGCTTGGCGGCAAAAATAGGCATGTCAGTACTTCCCTGGACAAAGAGCTCTACTACTCTTAAAATATCAACTCTTACATCTTATAGATTGGGTGCAAGCACAGTTGGGGGCGAACTACTAGTAAACATGAACATGCGCATGCCCTGCCACGTGTAACATATCATTACAATTGACTCTTCAGCAATCTATTTCATTGCAATTGTGGATTGTATTTCCGCTATCTTACTACGAGACTCCGAAAGTAGGTGTTTTTTTAATTGCTTTGGTACTTTCTCATTTCAAGTCTCATGCTATCATGTAATCCTACTGCTCGACCTTTAATATCTTCACCGGCACCCTTCAAACCGAAACTCAGCTCGACGGCAGAAATAGGCGGAAAATAGCAGAAACATGGTGGGTGGTAGTACTTCCCCAGACGAGCCACACACAAAGAGCTCTTCTATAATGCTAATCTCAAGAAACCCTACATCTATCCATGCTCTTCTAATGCTACACATACACACAGCAATGTGAGCATCACATTTCAGTCTGATAGAGGTACGGTACGGTGGTACAGAGTAGTCAGTCCCTAGACCAAATCTTTCAAAATGACTACACCCCAAGGATCTAGGATCTTTTGTAGCAGGAGATTTGAGAGCATGTCAAACTGAGACTCAAAAAAAAGTATTTTTCTTTGTCGTTCGTAATCAATGTTCAGCGCTTTCATTATTTGGATGTCTAACTGCTAAGGGCATTTTATCTGAGTGCTTTTGTGGGTCACTTGAGGCTGTTGTCGTCTATATCAGTCAGCCTTTAAACCACGACGAAACTCCTGGACTGCCTAGAAACTCGAGAGCTTCCGAGGGGTACTTCAAGCTGCCGTCTACTATATCACCCGCTAAGCCACGAATTATTGGTAAATAGAATAAGGTACGTACCATTCATAAGCCGTAGATATCCAAAGAATCAAACTATCAGAACTTCTGCTTGAAGAAACTGTTCATTCCCAGATGTAGTAGAAGTAGTCGTAGAAGAAGTTTATCTGTCTCTCTCTCTAACGAAGTGGATAGCTCGCTCGTTCTCTGTCTGAGGCGCTGATGATTTCGACCTTGATCTGAAAAGATGAGAATAATTGACGGTTGAAATCAGTTAATTGACGGTACATTGGACTGGCGACATCATAAGAACATGGCACTATTATAATGCTTGTGTGTATGTATGTCCCAACTCATTTCCGTATTAAGATTTAACTTGGATTAATCCGTTTTCGGTTTTTTTATCTGTTTTTAAAGATGAAGAGGTCCTAAGACTGATTTTATATCTACCGTGCCTAAGGTTAGGATAGCAAGCATTTTTCCTTTTCCCTTTCCCACAGATTCCACTTCCCATAGCGATATGACATAAAATATAATACTGTAGAGATGCTCAAAAAAAACGATCTCAGCAGTTTCTTGAGTTTTCTAGGTTTTTCAGGTGTTTCAGGGCCTTATGCGTAATTATGTGACATACACTGCCTAAATCATTAAGCATGAAGAAAAATGAACAAGCGCGAGTACGACTCACGCCAAGGTTTCCGTACAAACTAAATTACTTATGAAAGTATGTGTGAAGTAATAAGGGTTCTGTTATTTCCTTTTATTAGTATAAGTAAGTATTAGGGAATCTTAAAAACGGTCAAGTGTGAGCGAAAATTGTGCTCCGAGGTTTCTGTACACATAAAAAGTTATTTGCTATGCATACAGATATTAACTACGATGATCATGTAATGTGTAACGTATCTCCTACACAAACCCGAAACCATCCACGTGAAGGGAAGACGTCGTTTTACAATTACACCAGCACTGACAGCAAAATGGGACTTATTACCTCCTAATAGAGCTTAAATTGAGATGACAGACGCGCCACGCAATTTACAATGAGCAGTGGAGATTGAACTCTATTTCCTTTCTGCATAAAGTCGAGGATACGATGATTGTGACATGTCAACCATGGAGGGTTTTTAAGTGGGATATATTGGAGTCAGCGCATACCGATTACTGCCAGTTTTTATCGGAAATAATGTCTGGAAGAACGCAATAGACCGAAGGAAACGTGTCACTTAATCTTTCTTGATATGTATGTATGTATGTCTTCGATGGTCCACACTTTACCCATCTGTTCATCTATGGTATATGATTTATACAGAAGAGTAGTAGAACTCTTTGTGAAGGGCTCGTCCGGGGAAGTACTACCACCACGCCTTTTTCTGCCGCCAAGCAGCGTTGCTGTGTTTCGGTTTGAAGAGTGTGATTGCCGGTGTAATTACAGGCACATCAGGCTTAACATCTGTATGCCTCAAGTTGATGGACGCATGGCAGTGCATCGTAGGGCACGTTCCTATCGTGTGTGACTTTCGAGGCAATGCTTTGTTATATGATGGTTACCACTTAACATCAGGTGGGCCATCTGCTTGTTCCATCAGCTGGTAGTATAAAAAAAACTATTTACGAAAAGCTGGACAGTGAAGTGGGTTTACTTTATGCCAGATGTAATATTTGGACGTACCTCTAATTACCCCTTGGACATTTTCAAAGTATTGGTAAAAAGAGTTTATACTAGTAGATCTGAGGGATCTTCTGTGCCTGGGGATCAGAGTCGTGAAGCTGTTTTTTTTAATAATTTAATAGACTGTCCTTTGGCTACAATCTCACCTTATCACCGACGATTGAGGGGAACGGTCTAGAAGACGCCTATACACTCTTGCCTTGAAGAGACCCAAATTGTAGCGATCAGGAAAAACAGACGACGGCAATGAGTTCCACTCCTTGGCGGTTCGTCTAAGGTAGAGGCAAAACGCTTAGGGCGAATGGGTGGTATATTATCCAGGTATGGGTGCTACTGAGTCGTGTGTCTACACGTGTACTTGTTCTATTCAGGGAAGGATATCTTTTGGAGGAGAAGGCTTGTATACCTCATAATTAAGTATCCCTGAATGAAAACGTCGTGAGGAAACCGGCATGTCGTAGAACCTAAAAAGTTCTGTAACATGTGTCAAGTGCTTGAAAGGAGCATCTTGAGGCGCACTTAAAATCCTTTCACCACGACAAGAGAAAAAGAGGATAAAAAAAGTTTGTTTTTTAAATAATCTTGAAATGCGAGATAATTGAAGGTGATCAGCCTCTTAAGAAGGTAACAAAAGTGTTGTATGTGCCTTCATACCACTCTCGTCAAAAATGTAAAAATTCGAGCGACGAGAGAGATAGAGAGAGATAGTACCACCCAGTCCTAGTCATAAGACATGGGGGTTCTAAACCAGATCAACTTTTATTTGAGGAAAACACACGCGGAAGAGCTTTTTTTACCGACTTGCTGATAGTACAAGCAGACGGCCCACCAGCTGATGTTAAGTCACCTACCATCACCTATAACAAAGCATTGCCTCGTAAGTCCCTCACGATAGGAACGTGCCATACGTCCATCAACTTGAGGACTTAAATTATTATCTCGAACAAGCACAAACGGATTGTTACATCGTTTTAGAAACTAATCTGTTGTTGAGCAGTTGTTTGAATCGATCAAGATTTTAATGGATGGATGGTGATGAATAGCATAAAGCATACGTAGGTAAGTACTTTTTATTCTGATGGCGAAGCCGCGTGGTAAACTATTATAAAATAGTAATTCATCAAATTAAATTAAAGTTAGGGAAACTAACAAAAATACGCCTCCGAAAAACTAAAAATATTAATTTCTTTTAATTTCAAGAAAACGCGGTAACATGTAGCGTATTGTATTTTGTACTACCAAAATATTATTTGTGATATCTTAGGATGCAAAAACTCGTTGATAAGCATAAGTAGTTTAATTTCAAATTAATAATAAGGAGACAATATACTGACGAGGTACATCTACTACATGGTCCAAAACAAAATAAACAATTTTTACTCAATTAGCGTGGAAACAGGCGTCCATTATGTGAGCAACTTATAGAACTTACCAAAAACCGTCGTACTGGCCCAAAACGCATAGAAAAACTGCTTCGTCCATGATTCCAAATTTAAAATTTAACCGCGAAATGTTTTTTTTTCTTATGCAACCAAATCGGAGCACAGTCAGGATTGCAATGCTTCCAAACTGTGGTTGAGGACAATGAGAGGGGACAATTGGATACAAAATGACTGGTAAGTAGCGCAACCTTTTATTTGGATCACTTTATAGAACTGATTGAACTGACTAGCCTCACAGCTCAGTGGGTATTATGGTACTGGGCTTCGTTGTAGGTTCGACATAGTCGTAGTACAGACATACAACGAGCATTTATTGCACAAAAAAAAATGCGTCGGGGCAATTATTGTTGGTTATACCTCCGTGGGAATCCTGCAAACCACTGTTTAGGGACTTAAAACTGCTTACTCTACCTTGTGTCTATATCCTTGAGGCGGCTTCATTTGTCAGGAAAGATAGCCAGTTATTTGTAAGAGCAAACGAATTGTACCTACGGAATACCAGGGATTCTGACAGAATTGTACCTACTACCTAGGGTTCCTCGTACAACATTATACCTAAATAATTGGTAAGTACGCAATGTGCTTAAACATATTTTACGCTTTACCCCGAGAGTTGAGAAGCCTTCCGCTGAATAAGTTCACCAAAGAAGTAAGACTTAAACAGCCGGTTTCTGAAAGCCCGATCAAAACTAATCGCATGTCAAGTCATTTGCTATCTCTATCCAATTCGATGTAATAGCTGAAATGGCGAGTGACAGTGTTACCAGATGGGGGGGATTCCCTGCAAATTCGGGGGTTTTTTTCGACGTTGGGGGGAGATTTGGGGGGAAAGGTTTGTTGGGGGGATTTTCGGGGGTAAAAAAAACTTTGGCTAAATTCGCATCACATCAAAAAAGTATCTATCATAGATAGGTTATATATCATCTATCGCTATCTCATATCTATCGCTATCTGATTGCATGATAGTATTTGAAGCTGTAAATGAGGTTGAATAAAATTTTTAATATATTTGCTGTTTTTTTTCTCCTATAAAAAGTGTTTTGGGGGTTTTTTTCACAAAAAGCTAATTTTCGGGGGCATTTGGAATAAAGTTGGGGGGGAAACTCATATAGTGATCTGGTAACACTGGCGAGTGACTTGACATCCGATTAGTTTTGATCGAGCTTTCAGAAACGGCCGTAAGGCTAATTATTAAAATTATTATAATTTGAAAGATTTCATAGGTCATACATTTTGGTTACTACAATTTATTGACATAACATAATTTTATATAATAGAATGGGTACCTACTTACTTTGACATCGATTAATATATTTTGACAAAACATAGGTACTATTAATTATTTTGATTTGACATTTCATTGCTATTGTTTGTTTTATTATTTTTGTGAATTTTACTGTAGTTTTGTATAATAAGTACCTACCCAATTGAGTCAAGCCCACACCTTTTAAGAGTAGTAGAGCTCTTTGTGTGTGGCTCGTCCGGGAAAGTACTACCACCACGCCTTTTTCTGCCGCCAAGCAGCAACGCTGTGTTTCGGTTTGAAGAGTGTGGTTGCCGGTGTAATTACAGGCACATGAGGCTTAACATCTGTATGCCTCAAGTTGATGGACGCCGGACAGTGCATCGTAGGGCACGTTCCTATCGTGCGTGACTTACGAGGAAATGCTTTGTAATGGGTCATGGTTACCACTTAACATCAGGTGGGCCATCGGCTTGTTCCATCAGCTCATTGTACTAAATGTAAGCGTCATTTTTGTTTGGTTTCTGTAGCTTGATCAATATCTGTTTGTACACAGTACAGTACTATTATTTATTCCGTGGTTATGTTAAATTTACAGACCTTATGAAGAATCCTATGGTGCCAGGACTAACTAAAAGTTAATTGAAAAAAACAAAGTATTTTTGATATCTGTTATATTTTTGTAGATATATACAAAACAATTTACTTAACAATTCGAGGAAACTTACTACTATTATTGAATCTGTTAATCTAAACATAATTAATTCCCTCTCTACTCACCACACTTCTACATCTGATACTCTTCTCGACCTCATCATAACGTCCGAGTCTGACCGTGTATCCCATCACGGACAACTTGCAGCACCGGCTTTCTCCCACCACGACCTTCTGTTTCTTGCGTACAAAATCCGCCCACCTAAGCCCAAACCTGTTATTATCAAATTACGTAATTTTACACGTATCGATACTACTAAACTTACTGATGAAGCGACTGATCTTGGTTGGGCTGAGGTGAATGAACTGGCTTCGGTTACAGAGAAGGTCGCCTTCCTCAACACCAACATAATAGACCTGTTCGATCGGCATGCACCGATTCATTCGGTCAAAATTAAACGTCCTTCTTCGCCTTGGATCAGTGACTCCATCCGTAAAGCTATGGCTAGGAGAGATCGTGCATTTCGCAAATATAAGTGTGACAGGTCTGATGAGAACTGGTCATCTTATAAATGGCTGAGAAATCGCTGCAACCTGCTGGTACGAAACGCCAAAAAGCGCCACATCGCTGAGCAAATTGAGCTCGCCTCACCTGCAGGTCTCTGGAGATTTCTAAGAACGCTCGGATTATGTAAGCAGTGTGTTAACTCCGGACCGACTATTGATCTCAATGTTCTTAACGTCCACTTTACTAGCAGATGCAAACTTAACCCTCTAGACAAATGCATAGCTATGTCCGAGATATCATGTCTGCCTATCCCTAATACCGAGCTCTTCTCATTTACTATGGTTAGCGAAGACAGGATCAAGAAAACTTTACTTTCCTTCAAATCGAATGCTGTAGGCAGCGATAACATTGGGCGTATCATGGTCTCTCACGTCATTCATCAAATTCTCCCTACTATCACCCACATTGTTAATTTCTCTCTATCATCTTCCCAGTATCCCGACCAATGGCGTATGGCACATGTAATTCCTCTTCCCAAAATCCCCAACCCTATTCTCCTCAGTCAGTTTCGCCCCATCTCTATTCTTCCTTTTTTATCCAAATTAGTCGAGTCAGTCGTGCATAGTCAGGTAACACAATTTCTATCAGATAACCAACTTTTCAATCCGTTTCAATCGGGTTTCAGAAAAGGACATAGTACCACCTCGGCACTGCTAAACGTCACAGAGGATATCCGCGCAAACATGCAGGATTCTAAGATAACTATCTTAGTTCTTGTTGATTTTAGTAGTGCTTTTGACGCAGTCGACCATGACCTCTTACTAGCCCTTCTCCCACGTCGTAATTTCTCACCTTCAGTTGTCTCTTGGTTTTCCTCTTACTTAAACGATCGTCGTCAGAGAGTCCGTCATGGCGAAGACTTTTCTGAATGGCGAGAAATTGAGGCCGGCGTGCCTCAAGGAGGAATTCTATCGCCACTTCTCTTCTCTCTTTTCATTGACGTACTCTCTCCAAACCTACACAGCCAATACCATATGTACGCTGATGACCTCCAACTTTACTATTCTGCTTCTCCAGACAACTTAGATAGTGCAACCCGTGTTCTCAACGATGACCTCTGTCATTTGCTTTCATGGTCGACCCGGTTTGGCATTAAGGTTAACCCGAGCAAGTGCCAAGCCATCATGATTGGCAGCTCTCGTCAGCTCGGAAAAATAGATGCCTCCAGTTCTCCTAGCCTTTATTACGATTGCTCTATAATCCCTCTCTCATCAACGGTTAGGAACCTCGGGGTCATCTTCGATAACAACTTAAGCTGGTCGCCGCACGTAAAGGAGTTATCTAGAAGGTTCTATGCCACTCTGCACTCAATCTTAAGACTGAAGAACTTCCTCCCCATCTCTTCAAAAATATCACTTGCCAACTCGCTTCTTATCCCGATTTTGGACTATGCCGACGTCGCCTTTTTGGATCTGACTGAAGAACTTCTTAACAAGCTTGATCGTCTTCTCAACACCTGTATTCGCTTTATCTATAATCTGCGCAAGTATGACCACGTCAGTGAGTTTCGAGCTAAACTGAAATGGCTACCCATTCGTGAGCGTAGAAATCTTAGAATAATGTGTCTGCTCTTCTCCGTTTTAAAAGATCCGCACACTCCTGGTTATCTAAAAAACCGTTTTCAGTTTCTGACCGATGCTCATGACAGACAGCTTAGGTCTGCCAACAATCTTTACCTGTTTACTCCGCTTCACCACACCTCATTTATTTCAAACTCATTCTCAGTTGTGGCGGTTAAGCTCTGGAATGAACTGCCACTATCTATTAAGCAGTCTGACTCCAGAGACTCTTTCAAGAGACTGGTACGAGAACATCTCCTCAATAAACTCAAATAAATTTACCTCTCCGAACTGACTGCTACCTATCTTCTTAATAAATTCCTGTCACTATCTATATCAATATAAGTTTATCACGTTAATCAAGTATATTATTATAATATGTTGTATCATATATAGTTAGGGTTTAATAGTATCCCCTATTTATTTTATTTATTATTATTATTGGTATATTTATTATTATTATTTTTTTTATTAAAATAGCTTCTTACGTAGGTATAAATATATATTTATATATGCTTCTTCCCTCTATTATTTATAGTTTTAAAATATTACCTACCTAAAATAAAACAGTTTTCACGCCACACCTTCCTCACCATCTTTTTGCACGCCCAGGATGACTGGTAGACAATGCTATTAGCATTAAGTCCTCCTAGCACTACATTATTTTGTGTGAAAGTTTTAATAAATAAATAAATAAAAAAAATTTATTCTTAGCTACTATAAAATCCAGTAAAAACTTCGAATCTATGATTCAAAGCAGGGTTACAGTGTAATTTTGTGATAGACTTTAAGGCACCCTGCTGTGGATTGTCAAAAGAATAAAATACTCGTTTAATTCTTGCGTGTACCAGGCCCATGGTACACATAACACATGGCTCTCTTAACAAATATATGTAGTATCCTGTACATAAGTAAGGGTTTTGACTCAACTTGCTACTGTCTGCTATTTCCTCCTTAGTGAAATACTTCTTGGAACCAAATCTTGTGTGTCGGTATTTATCTTTTAAATATAGAAGTATGTCTTTATCGAAGCCACTTGTTTCAATGTTTGTGTGAGAAGTGCTCCATGCTCCGCCATTTTGAGTCTTAGCAACATTGTCTATAGCTATCATAGTTGCATGCTGTATAGGGTGGTCCTGTCGATTATCAAAGGCTACAGCCACAACAGATTCTATGGAAGGGTCTACAACTACAGCTATGTTCACATCGGAGAAGAAGAGATCGTTGACACTGGTACATTTGCCTAACTTAGTGATATACCATTGGCCAATGTCAAACACCATACCCATGTATCGTCTATGAATTTCAAGCTCATTCTTTTTAAAAAACAAATCACTTAGTAATCTCTCTATATATTTATCAGGATGGAAGTTGCAAGCCCATTTTTTTATGCACTCCGATTGCTGTTTTTTTGTTTTCGGCATGTATAGTGGTACTTCTATATCCTTGAAATAGTCAAATGCATCTCTCAGTTCCGGTACATGTCGTTCAATAAAGTCTTGTATTGATTCCTGTGCAGTGACATTTAAGTTAGTAACGGGACATAACAAAATACATGATTTGTGGACTCGTTTTAAATGCTGCAGTTCTTTCAGAGGAACATTTCTGTTGAGGATCATAATCGTCTCAGATAGTCGTTTCTGATCTTTAACATAACCAGCATAAACTTTGGTCAATGGAATACTGTTGTTGTACTCGTCACTCATAACAGCTTTTAAGTTTTTATCCGATGAAGTAATTCTTTGAATGAACTCGCCAATGTCTTCAGCCTTCTTAGCTCTTTTTTCTGGCGGTTCTAGGCTTTCCATTTTCAAGATTTAGCTGTAAATAAAGAAACAACACCATTTCTTCATAACACACTGACACTGCACTTGAAGATAATTTTATATTGCTTTTTAAACTGAATTCACCAAAAAAAAATTGCATCACAATAACTAAGGATTAAATTGACAAAAATAATTTTATAGCCAGCCTAGAATGCAGTACTGACTGCTTGGAATAGTGCTACAGTATTAGATTTCTTTATATTACCAAAATCAGCCAAAAATGTCTACTGCTGTATAGCATTCTCCTGATGATGTACATTATTATAATTGTGAGTTTTAAAATTCCAAAAAAATTAACAGTACCTACCAACACTAGTCAACCAATGGCAAAGTGGTTACCGATGAAATACAAAAATGCGGATTTTAATGCAAGTCTTCCCCATGGAGACTGATTGGGTTTTTTCCATTGACTTTCCATGATCACAATGTCTTAGTTCTATTGTAATCTGTCACCTCGTTTTTATAATACAAGCTTTGCTTAATTTGTGTTTAGGTTTGAAACAAATCTTCTTTACATCACTTAATGACTGACAAAACTTTGTTTTAGAAATATACCACAAGAAAAACCTTATAAAAGCATTTGTATTACGATCCACGCGGCATTGACTGTAATAATTATATTACAATAAGTAAACATCAAGTAGGTATGGAGTATGCACGTACTTCACAAGACCAAGGTTACCTACCTGAACATTTTGTCTCGCTAAATACACGGATCCATGAGTCTGTCTTCACACTTAAATCACATAAAAGGCATTTTATTATATCTCAACTTCTAATTACTCTAATTGTTTACATTATACTGATAATGATGTCTTTCGGTCAACATCAACGCATGTTACGGGCGCTCGACTGAGCCGTGTACAACGCAGAATCTAACTATTAGCACGTGAATAACCGATTGATCGGATACGACCAACGATAATTTGCATGCCTAATTCGTTTCGTTGGTAAATAACTAGCAAAAATAGGAAAATTTGTGATAATTTTACCTGCAATGCTTCAGTTTTTCCAGAGAAACCGCTTGAAAGTTCGCTATATGGAATTAAATGGATTCCAATACGATTTAATACTTGAACTGAATAGTGAAACTGATCTGATTAGCTAGCTGGAAGCTGGTGAGCGATGTAAACAGAATAAATTACAAATTGCCACACACGTACGTAAAACACAAAACAGCCAGACAGACAGCCATTAAAATGCAGTATGGTTTCGTTTACTTATGTAACATGGCAACAATGTATAAACATTCATTGGTGAAAGAGTTTCCAACAATACTATCAGGCCAATAGCGAGACAGACTTATCTGACATTAAAAATGATAACAACGAAAACTTGCTAAGTTATTACGTTCCGTTGCAACGGAACAAAATGAGAAAAAAAACGTTGTACGATTTTTTTCTTATTTTGTTCCGTGTTTGTGTCTGACCGATAACTAACTTGAGAAAAAAATCGTTGTATGATTTTTTTCTCAAGTTAGTTATCGGTCAGGCAGAACTGAATTTAATATAGCATTGAGAATAATTTTAGAATCGCGGACCATCAAAAAATATTTAAAAATGTTACAAACAACACCATTCAATTCACCCAGCTTCTTTATTTCCAGGTAAAGTACACATTTGACTACATGATTTTTAACTGTCTAGTGCGGTAAGATATCAAGACTCGACGTTGCGGATTTTCTTCACTTGCTTTCCATTGCCTGGTACCACGCCTGACAGGTTTCAGCGGCAATTTCACACAAAGCGGACATTGCTCTTCCAGTTGAGTCGTATTCTGAAATAAGTTCAGTGTTAAATATTTAACTAGATGGGGTTACAGGGTAAAAATAATTAAAGTTATGTACGAGAACCTTGTAATTCATAGTACACTAGTGGTTCGCCCCGAACTGACATCTCGTGATGCGACCCAACGAACGCACCTAAACTTTGAGTAGGTGGTCAGAGGCAAGTCCAAACATTATGTTGGACTTTTTCTGACTACCGCCTACTAACTTGGTATAGTAACCAAGTTTCAACTCTATTGGCCTATTTATTGAAGTGTTCCGTTGAACAGACCTTGGCTCCATTATCAGACCTGGTCGTTGTCACCATTTTATGAGACCTCCATAATTTATTTCAAGAAAAAAAAAATAACAAAAAGCAAAGGAACTGGGCGACCAGTAGAAAAACCTTAATGTCAACGAAACTCATAAAAATGGGAGCTCTTGGATCGCTGGTTATCTTAATTTCACTTTTTTGTTGTATCTCAAAAACCGAGCGTCCCAGTAAAAAAGTATTTTTTTTTAAATGCCCTGACAAAGCCCTTTCATACGACATGTAACTTGATTTTTTTAAGTAACTTTTTTTATTTTTGCGTCGTTCGCTCCGCTCACTCGATCAATAATGATTAGCGGTGTCAGTAACTCATAACTCATAGAAGTATGATAAACTTACCAACATTTCCTCTTTTGCCAAAGATAGATCCGTTGAAAGGAGGTTTTCTGTAAGTAGCTTCAGTGATTGTAATCAAGCAGATGGCAGCGACGACAAAGCAAAAGGGCATAATCATACGCATCTTGGGTTAACTGGAAGAAAAGTCTAAATTATGATACCTGCTGTACTTAAAAAGTTAGGGATTATTCCTAGTGAAGCAGACCTAGGCTTTTGTAAAGATATACTGAATAATTGTATAACGTTTTTTGTATTTTAGGTATATATATGTATACATTATATAGATATATATTTCTTTTAGGTAGTTATTAGGATAATAGCTTGATATTTGTCGCACGTCTTGGTTTATATACCTCTACTTAGGGGGGGTTGGTAGAAAATGCTTGTGCATTAAGCCCTCCTATTGTGCTATAACATTGTGGTTTGTGCAATAAATGATAAATAAATAAATAAATAAAGATAACGACAGAAATGTTACCTACTTGTAGGAGACCAAGTAAATAAAATATATGTTGTTATCTTCAAAGAGACTCGTAGACTGATGAACATTCCCGATTTCCAGCTTCTTTTATATCGGAACGTCTAAGCAAGCTTGAATTATCGATATTATTGGGAATAATAGGCAAAGAAGGATCTAATTTAACAAGATTCTATATATTTCCCTGAGGACATGCTCGCATTGTCAACTACTATACACTTCCACCAACAACTCCGGTTGCATTACGATGTTTTATTCACATTTGTTATTCTTTTAGCAAGACATAATAAATGCTTAAAAATCTTCTGTTTTTCTAGGGAACTCCTGCAGTCAGAAATAGTGAAAATGAGTGTAAGAGTAGTAGAGCTCTTTGTGAAAGGCTCGTCCGGGGGTAATACTACCACCACGCCTTTTTCTACCGCCAAGCAGCGTTGCTGTGTTTCGGTTTCAAGAGTGTTGTTGCCGGTGAAATTACAGGCTTAACATCTTTAAACCTCAAGTTGATAGACGCTGGGCAGTGGATCGTAGGGCACGTTCCTATCGTCCTGTTATAAGGTGATGGTTACCACTTAACATCAGGTGGGCCATCTGCTTGGCCTATCAGCAAGTAGTAGTTATTAAAAAAAAAACAGAAATAGGTGCTTTTAGTGTCCAATAACTATGTAGAGTTTTAGAAACTGAAACAGCTTCACGACTGATCCCCAGGCACGGTAGATATCCCCTCAGATCTCTTAGTACCAAGTACTAACTCCAGATTCTTTGAGTACCTACATCTAAGGGGGTAGTCAGAAGTAAGTCCAAACATTACATTTGGCACATACCCACATTTTGCAGTAGTTGGTATTCCATATGTGACAGGTTGCAAGCCCATCGTCGATGTTTTCTTTCACCGTTTAAGAATAATGGCATTGCGCACATACATTTTTGGATAGGAAATATTCATTGGTGCACGACCGGATTTGAACATCGCCTTACGATCAGAAGGCGGGGTCACTCCCACTAGACCAGCGGTGCTCTAGAAGAGTTATAGAAGTCTAAATAAATTTTATTAACATACCATTAGAGCATTTACCGACCTATTTTGGATCTTTACTTCTTAACTTCTCAATGAACACACTGAACGCAGGCAACTCGCAAAAGAGTAGGTAATAAGATTTTGTAGTATATTTTAAAGTAGCTACCTATTAAAGGTATATAGATAGTAGGTAGGTTCCTAAGTATTTACTTACTGAAGAAGGGTAAGGGTAGAGAGTAGCATTAAAATTCAATAACCCAAGATGATTACAATACAAACAAGACTATGAGAAAACCTCCATCTGATTTCATTAGGCTCTATCAAAGTTATAATCCATAGATTCCCTAGTGGCTATCATCCCCTTCAATATTGTGGTCAGTATCGAGTAATCCAATAATTGAGAGGGTTGAGTGAGTCAGTGAGTGCCCCCATTTCAGAGTATAAATTGGCGGGAAAATATCTACTAAGCATCAGTTGACAGCTGCCAACGGTAGAGTTACCAGCAAGAAAAAGATCATCAGAACTAAGGTAAAATTGAAGACATTAAAATATATCTCTCAAAATACTAACCTAACTATAAAATAACTTAAAATCACTTAATTTTTTTTTTATAAATAGACTTTATAGTACCTAGTGTATAGTATTCTTAAAATATTTTTTATTCATGTATAATGTACCTACCTAATACATTTTTTTTTGCTTGGTGAATAACTGTTGATAACCTATTATTAAGCAACATCATCATGGACCACTGCTGAAATCCTGACTTTGCTGATCGGCTACGGCACCTGAGTTGGCCCCAAACTCATAAGAACTTTCTTTCAGAATGTCCAGCCAAATGAGGGTTATCAGCGCTATCTGCATCGCCTTCGTTCTCCTATCTCTTGCTGGACTCAGCGAGGCAAACTACAAGAACGCGCCTATGAACGGCATTATGTTTGGCAAGAGAGGACCTTTGGGTAAGCCGGATTTCATCTACATTCTACATAGCTAGTACCATTTTTACAATAAGGTTTCTGATGATCTTTTTATTTATTCCGAAACTTACAAAAAAAGGTACACACGTGACAATACATAGGAATAAGATGTTTGAGGTACATTCAGATTTGATAGAACCATTGTGTCACGTGTCTTAAAATATATTTAAACTCAAGAATTAAAAGCGAAATAATCCATCTCTTTACCTGTTTTTTAAAGACTTAAACCTTAAATTATTAAATGATAATACATTTCAATAGGTAGTTTAAGTTTAAATCTACTTTCTGAGGAGTCTAAAATATACACTCTAGAATCAAAATTTAAATAATCCATCTCTATAAGTGTCTAAACTAATGACTACTATTTTTGAATGATAAGAATTCCTTACTAAAACTTTTTATTCTACAGATTACGACTCCCGTGTCAAGACCTTTACTTCTCTCTGCGAGATCGCCAGCGAGGCCTGCCAAACCTGGTTTCCTCCCCAAGAAAACAAGTGAAGAAACCCCGTCAGGATAATGGCACGAAGAAATATGGTTAATACAGCATGGTTACTTGACGACTGATAGAAATTAATTAATTTTTTTGTAACATGAACTTATTGCGCAATTAAAAGCTTTTCGCTCACAAGCTGTGTTATCTTTTATTATTATTTAATAAATGTTGTAGTTACATATGTGGCGAGACTGATAATTTCGTGTAAAGGAACGTAATTCGCCTACTTGGGCTGCTTGTCAGTTTGACAAGTTGACAAAATATATTTTAAGCATGGCAGCACAGCACCTACTGTGGACCGTGGGAACTTTTGTGTAGAATTCCTAACTTTCATTTTCATTGTGCACTTGTCAATATTTTTTGCTAGACATTCTCACTAGATTCTAATAAGAATCGGCATTTCCTTGTGAAAATCGCGCAAGCTTACAGGAAACGACAGAAGCAATTTTTTATTTGTTTTGTTTTTATGATAACAATACTGATAACACTGAAGGAGAATGTCAATAACCAAGTGACGTTTCGCATTGACGAAAAATTGCAATTTCGAAGTTCTGCTCTACCTTCTACAAATTAAAATGTATTTGCTAAGTTCTGAACTCGTGGTGAAATAATTAAAAAAGTGATAAAATTGTGATTAAAAGCTCATTTTCCAGACACCGGAATGACCACTAAGGAGTTATACACGAAGGTAAAACACTGGCTGCTTATTTCCTATTAATTTTTTACTAACTACATTTTGAATTTAGAATATCCAAATAAACAACCTACCTTTCTTTTTAATTTGATAGTGCTAAACGGTTAATGTAGTGATTAGCTAATCTATTATGCCAGAGAGATAAGTTGTTAAGATTACATCTTACCATTACATTATCTATCTGTGCCACTGAGCATGAAATCATTCTATACAACTTTTTTATGAATAACTTATTACAATGATGCCTTTCATAGTAAAATAGTATTAGTAACAGATCAGGATTTTAATATTCCTTTCAATCATCACTTTAAAAAAAATATGATGAAACCTATGCATAAATTTAATAAAAACCCTAAACTAGAAAAGAGCTTTTTTAATAGCTATTAATCTTCAAACAGCTGAATAGTTTTTTTTTTCATTTCTAAGAACATTCTTGATGAAGTCACTGGTCACCTTTGAAATAAAAATATAAACATTTAATATTCATGTTTTAATTAACTACAATAATGTTATACTGAATTAAGTATGTATTAAATTATAATAATTTTAGATATGAACATTATTAAATATTGATGTAGCCTATTGTATCACAGATCTATAAGTAACAAATAAATTAACCAATAACACTGGTGGTCTAGTGGTTGTGGCCTTGCCTTTCGATCATAAGAGTAAGAGTAGTAGAGCTCTTTGTGTGGGGCTCGTCCGGGGAAGTAGTACCACCTCGCCTTTTTCTGCCGCCAAGCAGCAACGCTGTGTTTCGGTTTGAAGAGTGTGGTTGCCGGTGTAATTACAGGCACAAAAGGCTTAACATCTGTATGCCTCAAGTTGATGGACGCAGGGCAGTGCATCATAGGGCATGTTCCTATTGTGCGTGACTTACGAGGCAATGCTTTGTTATAGGTGATGGTTACCACTTAACATCAGGTGGGCCGTCTGCTTGTTCCATCAGCTAATTATATAAAAAAAAAAAAAAAATTCAAGCTGGTTGTTTACCAATAAGCTTTTCTGTTTAAAATATATGTGCACAATGCGAGTACTCTCTAACGGTGAAGGAATACATTGTGAGGGAACCAGCATGTCAAAGAACCTAAAAAGTTCTAAAACATGTGTCTTGTGCTCAAAAGGAGCCTTATAGAGATGCATATGAAATCTTTTCACCACTTTTCAATTTATTTCATCAGTTTCATCTAGTAGGTACTAGGTACCTACTTGCTTACCTATCCTTATCAGGTGAAAACTAGCTTAGGCAAAATTACTTATTATACTCAGTATCTTTCTTATATGTATAGCTAAGGAGATTACCTACTTAATACCTAAAGAAAGAAGATACTTTAATTGCTTATTATAATATAATAATTCTTTATTGAGGACTAAATATGCATTTAGCATAGACATTACAAAGTACTAACCCAATAATCGGTGGTCTTATCTCGCACAGCAATTTATTCTGGATAACTGTTTGTCTTACTTTAATCTTTAACTTTTTAGCATAGGTACCTATAATATGTACTTAGTTTAACCGTAGAACACAGTCTGTATTCCTAACTGATTGATTAACGGCTGGCTTCTGAAAGCTTGATCAATACCGGCCGTAAGGTTACCACTTAGATGGGTCACCCACCATTAGTGGTATTTACATCTGAGTGCTTCCGAGCATAAGCGAGCTGCTGGCCTTCCTAGAAGACATCAGGTGGCTGAACTAGCAACCACCACCCGTCATGCAAAAAGGGCCCACAGGCGGCCTAGTTGCGGAAACCAGTCCAAGTACCAAGTGCTTCCATGCTATGGAGGGCTTTTTAAGCTATTGGTCCCGACTCAAGTAGTTGTTAAGCCATGATGGAGGCCAAGGTCTTCTGGTCTTTTAAATCCGACAAATGTCACAAAACACGAATTTTAACCCAAAGATAAAATTAGCTAGTATGAGCTAGTGACCAACATTGGTGACCAATGTTGGTCACTAGCTCATACTAGCTAATTTTATCTTTGGGTTAAAATTCGTGTTTTGTGACATTCCTAATTATGACATCATAGATAACTTACGCTTTTAAAGAAAGGATTTTAATTTTAAATGAGACTTCTGAATCTTCATTTAAAGGTAAATGACGATTCAGATTCACGAAGACAACCGCCACCATTTTCTTTAAAGCAAATGACGGACGGCCGACTTTATTATGTACTGAAGCGACTAAAAAGTACCCATTTAAACTACCTACTGAAATCACTTGACACTGGCAAGATTGTATGTCGAATGACGGACAGGTGCCATAAACGGGGCAAAGGAGAAGAAGTAGGAAGGAAAGCAAGGAATTTATGATGATGACCTACCGGCAGTGGCGTAGCTAGGTGGACAAGGGCCCCGGTGCTTAGAGAAAGAATCGGGCCCTCACCCCCTCTTTCCATATAGCTTGAACTTATATTGGTCTTTAAAATAAATCATTAAGAAAAAAAACAATTGTGAGCAGGCTCAATGTTTTCTAGCTTCGGGAGCTGGCTGACTCTATCTTTTCAAAGCTTAGGTTAGGGCCTCCTGAGCTTCGGGGCCCTGGTGCACTGCACCACCTGGCCCTACGATAGCTACGCTACTTCCTACAGGTACTGCAACCACAGAATAGAAACAAGTTACTACGCTGCAATCCTAATGCTAATTTACCAAATACCTTCGACGAACTCATACAAGGACAAAGGTCCATAGTACCTCGGAAATAAAACTCGTTTAGAATTAGATTAATTATTAATGTATTTATCTGAGGCCCTCGTTATGCCCACACTAGTATTATGCCTGCTACTTAGGTCGCGGGTATTCATAGAAGAAATGATTTTTTTACCCGCCTTTAAAAAAAGGAGGCTCTCATTTCGACTGTTCTTTTTACCGATTTCTTTTGTTATAATCGATTTGAAAACTTTTTTTATTTGAGAGTATACAACGTGTAACGTGGTGTAACATAATACCCCTATATGGCCATTTACCATGTGATCAGACCAAGCACTGAAATACTTTGCGCGTGAGCAAAGGTTGAATATATCGTTTTCGAAATTCCCATACAAAAGTAAAATTAATATTATCTCAGAAATTTGCATCACCCCTGATACTACTTACGTAAGTACCAAGGTCACGCACACAAACACAAACAGCTGTGACTAGGGCTGCCTCATGATGTGTTTAGTTTAATATTGGAGGAAAGTTTAAGAGGCATTTCATGAATGAAAAACTTTTTTGTTAATACTAATGCTTTTAAGCTGATGGAACTTTAATTTTAAGCTGATTGAACAAGCTGATGGCCCACCTGATGTTAAGTGGTAACCATCACCTATAACAAAGCATTGCTTCGTTTTGCAATAAATACCTTTTGACTTTGACTTTGACTTAACCATTAAGATTTCGTTAAGGTTCTGGAAACGCTGAGTCTATGTAATAATTATGTCTAACAGTCAATCCGTCGCTTAAGAATTTTATATAATTAGACTTATAATAAAGATATACCGGTTTGGTCATTATTTATTCGATAAACAAGTACCTATTTAGGCCAATCTACATAAAAAAACCGACCTTGTTACGTAAATATTACCTAAATACTAGTGGAACCCGACTTCGGTCGCTTGTAGCTATTTTTATGCAGATGTCTACGGAACTTTTTAGATCGAAATAGGTTATACTGATTTTGACTACCATGTTACTTATTTCTAATGTTACCCGACAAAGTAGGTACCTATCGCTCGCATATTTCAACATTTTGAAAGATATAAAATTTCGGAACTTATAAGTAAAACCGCAATCAGCCAAGTTATGTGCAAAAAATTGCACACACTTCTACAATAATATCATTTTGACCCGAATAAGTTTTCCTACTAAAAAGTTTGCTTTATATGCAATGTTTGATATTTTCAACTTCCGTCACCCAAATGCGTGGTATGATCATGTTATGAGAAGGGAAGAATGTCATGTAGGTAACTTGGAGAATCCTAGGTATAAGATGTGGATGTGGATCAGCATTCTTCATTTCTTAGATTACTTTTACACAATTGAAAGGTTTGTTTGCCGGTGAAATTACAGGCATTTTAGGCTTAAAATCTGGATGCAGCAATTTGATGAATGCAGGGCAGTGCATCGTAGAGCATGTTCATATCGTGCGTGACTTACGAGGCAAAGCTTTGCCTAAACTTCAATATTGTATTATATTACTTTGTAAAAGGATCATACAAAAGAACGGTAGGAACCAAGCCGTAAGTTTGTTGCCTGTTCTTCTAGGCTTTGGTCGCGTGGAACTGGCACCTAGAGTCACCTAGCTTTAAGACGTTTCAAAGTGATCCTTGTGATTTTATTGAATAAATATCTTTTGACTTTGACTTTGAATGAGATAGATCTCAGCGATAAGACCGACCATTGTACTACTTCAAAAAAAAGATGATCACACGACTGAAACGAGGCGGGCGGTTCTAGTTTTTATAATTTACCTATTAAGAAATCTATTTTTAACTCACAGCAGTCTGTGGTAGGTAGTTACTCATAATTTATTGCCTTTAAATGTATTGATAGCCTTATCTAGAAATTCGTATTTATGTTTTCTCAAACCATCGTGTTGAAACTGGCTTAAGAGCCTAAAAAAAAGAGTTCTAAAACTTTATTTTTTATACTACTAGCTAATGGAACAAGCAGGTGGCCCAACTGATGTTAAATGGTAAACATCACCTAAAACAAAGCATTGCCTCGTAAGTCACACTCGAAGGGAATGTGCCCTACGATCATCAACTTGAGGTATACAGATGTGAAGCCTCATGTAACAGTAATTACACCGGCAACCACTCTTCAAACCGAAACACAGCAGCGCTGCTTGGGGGCAGAAAAAGGCGTGGTGGTAGTTCTTCCCCGGACGTGTGTCAAGTGCTCGAAAGAAGCCTCTTTGAGGATATGAATAATTTGAGGCGCACTTAAAAATCCTTTCATTTCAAAAGAACTAGTGACAAGACAAGAATACTTTGAAAGCCTTCACAACTCAGTTGGTAGTAACTCTGCCTTCTATGTCGTAGGCCGTGGGTTCGATCTCCACCGAGAACAAACATTTGTGTCATGAACATAGATGTTTGTTCTCTGTCTGGGTGTTATATAATATTATAAGTATGTATTTACAAAAAATCTAAGTATAAATGTATTATATCAGCTATCTAGTTCCCATATTACAAGCTTTGGCTTAGTTTGGTCCACAAATATTAAAAATACTACAGTTACAAATAGGTTTCCTTTGTTTCCAGGGCGCCCGAATATGGGTGGACCATCCGGAGAAGGTTTGGGAGAGCGCCACTGTCACATCCGATTATCGCTCCGGAGTGCTCATCGTGAAAGTAGACCAAAGCGGCGCGATCCGCCAAATAAAGGTAAACATGATTTCAATTTAATTCAATTCCTTTATTTCAGATCAAATAATCCAATGTTATAGTACCACACAGAAATATAATCATGAGGCGAAGACAAGAGCTAATGTGACTCTCGCTCGCACGTTTCGACTTGTTGAAAGATATAAAATCACTGAACCCATTTTCGAAAAATCGCAATCAACCATTTTGTGTGCAATCACATTGCACACAGTTCAGTAAAAAAATCATTTTAATGTATATCTTGTATTACATACTTACTTAACGGTGAAGGAAAACATCGTGAGGAAACCAGCAACCTGTCACGTATGGAATACCAGCTACTGCAAAATGTGGGTGGGTTTGGACGTATCTCTGACTACCCCCCTTAGATGTCCTCAAAGAATCTGGCGTTAGTACTTGGTACTAAGAGATATGAGGGGATATCTACCGTGCCTGGGGATCAACGTCTTGAAGCTGTTGCTGTTTTAATTTTATTTGTAAATAAGTTAATCGTCTATTAAGCCATAGTTTTAAACTCACCAGATCAAAGATGAGAATCACATGCCGCCTCTTCGGAACCCTTCACTCCTCATCGGCCAGAACGACTTGACCTCCCTCTCATACCTTCACGAACCAGCTGTTCTACATAACCTTAAAGTCAGGTGAGTCCAAGACCAATAAGTCAGGTTTTCACCGGTTTCTTTGTGTTTGGCTCGTCCGGGGAGTACTACCACCATGCCTTTTTCTGCCGCCAAGCAGCAACGCTGTGTTTCGGTTTGAAGAGTGTGGTTGCCGGTGTAATTACAGGCACATGAGGCTTAACTGTGTTGTCGGTAAAATTACACACAGCAGTGTATCGTAGGGCATGTTTATATCGAGAACTAGCGATGCAATGTCTGGTTATATGATGGTTACTACTTGAAATCAAATGGGCCTTATGCTTGTTCCAAGCAACATTCAGAATCAGATAGCGGTCTTTCTTAAAAAAGTTCAGTGATTTCATATCATTGAAAATGTTAAAATGTGCGAGCGAGAAGCACGTTAACAAGCGTCACCACCCGAAAAATAAATAAAAAATAAAAGCCTTTTTTCAGCTTTTGACAGTTTTTTACAATTATTTGAGATTGCTACACTATTCCATCTCTAAACTCTACACTATTCTATCTAATAACTATCTCCTCCTCAGCAGCTGTCACTTTGACGGGTGTCAGCTCCTAAAATCATCAAAATCTAATACATACACCCAAAAACCACCTAACCGATGTTCAATGGCAGCCAGGCACACCCAAATTACATCCCATTGAAATCCTACCCGTCTGAAACCATTCTAATCAAGTTGCCAGTAATCATTGTTATTAGACATGAGTCGGATATATCAAAACGTAACTTATATCGGATATGGGTTAGATATCATACCATATCGATATTCATATCATCATATCCGATATCATAAAAACTATTCAAAACCTCAACTGTTACCTGCTATAGACACGAACAAAACGAAAACTTCACAAACCAAACGATATGAAACAAACACCTATTGATATTCGCTACCTCCCTTTCTAAGAATGAATTGTTTTACTGGTAAAAAAGAGATGAAGCGAATATGACGTAACAATAGCCAAATAGGTTTGCGTTTGTCGTTTCGTTGTTAGTTTGCCATAAATAAAAATCATGTTATCGTTTGCAACCCATACGACTGATATCGATATCAGAAAACCGTTTTCTATATCGATATGCAAACTGTATATCGGTTAGATAACCGTTTGCGGGAAAAAACGAAAACGCCCATGTCTAATTGTTATGTATCAATCAGAAAGGTCACCCAGCTAGTAGGTACGTTGACTGATTGCATTCTATTGGTTTCCTCAAGCTTTGGTCTCGTAACAAGCGGTGACGTCATCTTTTTTTTTATCACTAGCTGATGGAACGAGCAGATGGCCCACCTTTTGTTAAGTGGTAACCATCACAAAGCATTACCTCGTAAGTCACGCACGATAGGAACATGCCCTATGATGCACTGCCCTGCGTCCATCAACTTGAGGTATACAGATGTCAAGCCTCATGTGCCTATGACGGATAAGTTGAGGAGCAATAGGTTAGCGTGGTATGGACGTGACGAGCGAGGAGGGAAGAAAGTCGTATTAAGAGAAGAGTGTTAATATGGATGTGGATTGTTTAAGGAGAAAATATGGATGGACTGTGAAAAATGACATGACTGGAAAGATGACATGATAAAGAAAGAAGTGAGCTCTATGATAGAGGAGAGTGGAAGAAGAAAACCTATTGTGCTGACTCGAAATAATCTTGAGTTGGTACCAAATATCTGAGAGGATTTCTACTGGGATCAGTAGTGTAATTGTATTTGTTACAGTTATGGAAAAATTTAATACGACAATTTACGAAAAAACACGAAATCTAAAATTAGTATGTATTTGCAATTCAAAAATAACACCACAACATTGCTATATGTGTTTATTAGGTATACCTAGTGACTAATGTACAAGTAATCTACTGAAAAACCATAATACTTCCTGAACAAAACGGATTTACCAATGAGTCATAGATACTCGTACATTATCTGCTTACTTCCTGGTGAGAGTATCGATGGTCGTGGGAGTAAACCCGCCTTCTGATCGTTAGGTCGTGGGTTCGAATCCAGTCGAGCATCAATGGATTTTTCTTTTCGTAAGTGCGCATTGCCAGTACGCAAACGGTGAAGGAAAACATCGTGAGGAAACGAGTTAGTATTCTAGCAGCGCCGATGGGTTTGCAACCTGTCACGTATGGAATACCAACTACTGCAGAATGTGGGTATGTGCCAAATGTGATATTCGGACGTAGGTACCTCTAACCTCTGAGATCTTCAAAGAATCCTAAGTAACCTTGCTGCTAGAGATCTGAAGAGATCGTACGTGTCTGGGGAAGTCGTGGAGCTGTTTTAATTATCTCTGGTTAGACAAGTTTGTTGGCTGTTTTTCTAGGCTTTGGTCACGTGGAACTGGCACCTAGAGTCACCTAGCTTTAAGACGTTCCAAAGTGATCCTTGTGATTTTATTGAATAAATACCTTTTGACTTTGACTATGGCATTTACGTTCAATAGAAGCGCAGTTAAACCAATAAAAAATAACAAATACAATAACATACCCATGTCTTCATGATTTCATCGAAGAATTATGTAAACAGTCTCAAACATATTGATTTAGCATATTTGTACAAACATATTGACCTTTATTTCCATTAGTATAAAGTTGTGAATAGCACAAAACGACATTAATTTATGCATCTGTGACAGAAACACAGTTTTGATAACGCAACACTGCCCCATGATTACGTAATGATGAACATTCTTTTCAATGCTTCCCAATCGTTTCATAGATGGTGTTTTATTTTGCTTATTATACCCGAAGTCCGAGTTTTGTTTTTAGGGTTCCGTACCTCAAAAGAAAGAACGGACCCTTATAGGATCACTTTGTTGTCCGTCTGTCTGTCTGCCTGTCAAGACCCTTTTTCTCAGGTTCACGTGGAGGTATCAAGCTCTTTCTCTTGTCGTGTCACTAGATTCTTTCGAAACAGTGTGGTGAAAGGATTTTAAGTGCGCCTCAAGAGGCTCCTTTCGAGCACTTGACACATGTTATAAAACTTTTTAGGTTCTACGACATGCCGGTTTCGTCACGATGTTTTCCTTCACCGTTTGAGAATACTGGCATTGTGCACATAAACTTTTGAACAGAAAAACTCATTGGTGCACGACCGGTTTCGAACCCACGACCTTAGGATCGGAAGGCGGGGCCGCTACCACTGGACCACCAGTGGTATCAAGCTGAAATTCATATCAAATACTCAGGTCTACTGTCTCTTGGAGCTGTGAAAAAAATCAAACTTCTAAGCCAATGCAATTAAAAGATACAGCAGTTTATGCTGCAAATTTTCGACACTCGCAAGGGAATCAAAACCTACAGGGTACTTCCTGTGAACTCAGAATCTTGAAATTTGGTACGAAGCAACGTCTTATAGCACAGATAGCGGAAAAAAATTTAAAAAAATTCTTTGTTATTGATAACGGTACGGAACCCTTCGTGCGCGAGTCCGACTCACACTTGGCCGGTTTTTCTTTAACTTGATAAACGCCTCTATAGGGGGTGCTGAGAACTTATTCCTACAAGTATCCATACAAAATTTTGATTTTATCAAAACTATGTCATGTAACGAGAAGAATGTAAGGTAGGAATGTGGATGGATATAGGAGTAGAGGTAGCCAAACAAAAGATGGATGGAATGTGTGAAAGATGACATGAGTAAGAAAGGAGACGAGATGACGAATGATAGAGGAGAGTGGAAGAATAAAATTGTGTCGACCCACAGCGAGGGACGAAGGCAGAAAGATGACTTTTGACTACGCCCCTTAGAATTCAAAGAATTTTAAGTTTGTTTTTGGTACTAAGATCAAAGTCAAGAAGCTTTATTTTTTGTATAGACCCGCAATACAGTTACATCACATATCAAAAGAATGCGTAAGGTACGTTTGTTTAAACAGGTGTATTTTGGAGGCAAAGATATAGTAACCTCGAGACAAGTATATAGTAACCTCGAGTAACATTTTTCTTTTATTTAGCTGTATAGCCGTTCTAATCATTTTGAGAGGGAAGTTGTCGAATCTTTATTCCAACTCTCTAAAAGCATCTAGTTTTAGGCTGTGCACAGATTTTTTCAGCTATTTAAGGCAAAGACAAGAGCTAATGTACCTCCCGATCGCAATGTGATTGCACACAAAATGGTTGATTGCGATTTTTTGATTTGATCAATACTAGAACTGGACCTTCATTAGTATATTATTTTGTAACAAGGATCATACAAAAGAACGGTAGGAACCAAGCCGTAAGTTTGTTGGCTGTTCTTCTAGGCGGTCGCGTGGAACTGGCACCTAAAGTCACCAAGTTTTAAAACGACTCAAAGTTTCGACTTTGACTTTGAATAATCTTATTGTTTCAGATTCTGCGATCGGAACGCCATCTACACGTACTGCGGAATCGTTCTCGTAGCTATCAATCCTTACAATGACCTACCTATTTACGGTAAATATTCACTAAAAATATTCAATACATTTATCTATGAAAAGAATCTTACAGCCTCAGACCAAAGCGCCCCAAAGTTATAGAATACACAGAATAAGGGTACCCCATACACATTATACAACGTGTAACATACAGTTATACAACCTGTAACATAATACCCATATAAGCCTGGAGGCAGGATATTCTGCAGGTCATGGCGAACAACTTTAGTTATAAGACTTTTGAAATTTCGAAGTCATTTCATACATGAAATGCCTCTTAAAATTTCCTCCAAAATAACCCTAATTATGCCCTATTTACAGCTGTTTTTTGACCTTTAATTGTGAACTGTAGATAAAATAGGTAACAGAACTTAGTAAACGCAAATAGCGAATGAACCAAGATCAAGTACACATTATCAGGGTTGTTGCAAATTTCTGAGACACTATAAATTTTTCTTTTGTATGTAAATTTCGAAAACGATTTATTCAAATTTTGCACACGTCAAAGTATTCCAGTGCTTGGTCTGATCATTTGGTCTTTTGCCTTATAAGGGTATTATGTTACACGTTGTATAGGTATGTACTACAGGCAAATTAAATACTTTAAAACGTTTCAAAGTGATCCTTGTGAGTCAATTGAATAAATACCTTATGACTTTGACATGACTACTACACCCATTTAATTTACACAGGAGATGAAACCATCATGGCGTATCGTGGCCAAGCGATGGGCGACCTCGATCCGCACATATTCGCGGTGTCAGAAGAGGCGTTCACTAAGATGGAGAGAGAGAGGAGAGATCAGAGTATTATCGGTAAGAATTGGACACCTTTTTCTGTATGCCTACGCCTCACTAAACTTCAATAATATTTATATTACATTGTAAAAGGATCATAAAAAAGAAAGGTAGGAACCAAGCCGTAAGTTTGATGCCTGTTCTTCTAGGCTTTGGTCGCGTGGAACTGGCACCTAGAGTCACCTAGCTTTAAGACGTTTCAAAGTGATCCTTGTGATTTTATTGAATAAATACCTTTTGACATTGACACCAGTGGTTTCAAATTCTGCGTGCACCGGCTGATGGTTTTAGCTTGTAACACATTCCATTCAAAAGATATTACGAGTTAAAAACTTTAGTTTGCTTTAAAAATATAAGCGAACGCGCGGGGCCACGAGGCGCGTTCTCACTCAGCGCAGCGGGCAACGCGGCGAAGGAAAAGGGCGTGTAAATGTATGAAATAAGTAGCTGCGAGACTCGAACCCACGGTCTAAGTTTATCCTAAAATGTTGAAAAATTATTTCCACCCATGCGAAGCTGGGACAGGCCGCTAGTGTTAAATAATAAAGTTAAAACGCGATAAATACTCGTGTAACGTTTAATTATGAAAGAAGACTAAAGAAACAGGTGCATCAGGCGAGTGTGAATGGAACTGTTGGTAGGGGAAGACCTCAGCGAACGTATCTGGATCAGATAACGGATATTTTAGAGAAAGGCCAGGGCAAGAGTACCCTAAACCGACGAGCATGTATGAAGAATGTTATGAGAGTGAATGAAGCGAAAGAGGTATGTCAGGATCGTAGCAAGTGGAAATCCGTGGTCTCTGCCTACCCCTATGGGAAACAGGCGTGATTTTATGTATGAATGTATGTATGTATGTAATGTTTAAATATGTGTGATACTATCATATGTTTCGCATGCTGTAATACATATTTTCTCTTTGTTTTCAGTAAGCGGCGAATCGGGTGCCGGTAAAACAGTATCAGCAAAGTACGCAATGAGATATTTCGCAGCTGTAGGGGGTAGCGCCACGGAGACACAGGTGGAAAGAAAGGTTCTGGCGTCTAGTCCTATCATGGAGGTAAGTGAGAGCACTGGTGGTCTGGTGGTAGCGGCCCCGTCTTCCAATCCTGCGGTCATGGGTTCGAAACCGGTCGTGCACCAATGAGTTTTCTGTTCAAAAATGTATGTCCACAATCAAATAAAAAAAACAAAAATCAAAATATTTTATTCATAAAATATAAGTTTTAACAAATAAATGGTACTCTCAAACGGTGAAGGAAAACATCGACAGCCTTCACAGCTCAGTTGGTAGTAGCTCTGCCTTCTGCGCCGTAGGCCGTGGGTTCGATCCCCACCGAGAACAAACATTTGTGTGATGAACATAGATGTTTGTTCTATGTCTTGGTGTTATAAGTATATTATAAGTATGTATTTATAAAAGAAAAGTATATATGTATTATATCAGCTATCTGGTACCCATATTACAAGTTTTGGCTTAGTTTGGGGCTAGATAGTGCTCTGTGAAAAGTCCTCCCATATTTATTATTTATTTATGAGGAAACCGGCATGTCGTGGAACCTAAAAAGTTGCACTTCGTGCACTTGACACATGTTATACATGTGTCAAGTGCACGAAAGGAGCCTCTTGAGGCGAACTTAAAATTCTTTCACCACACGGTTTTAAAAGAAACAAATGACACGACTAGAATAAATAGTGCCATATCCACATTTATACAGAGTAGTAGAGCTCTTTGTGTGTGGCTCGTCCAGGGAAGTACTAACACCACGCCTTTTTCTGCCCTCAAGCAGCAACGCTGTGTTTTGGTTTGAAGAGTGTGGTTGCCGGTGTAATTACAGGCACATGAGGCTTAACATCTGTATGCCTCAAGTTGATAGACGCAGGGCAGTGCATCGTAGGGCACGTTCCTATCGTGCGCGACTTACGAGGCAATACTTTGTTATAGGTGGTGGTTACCACTTAACATCAGGTGGGCCATCTGCTTGTTCTATCAGTTAGTTGTATAAAAAAAAACATTCCCATTGTCCACAGGCTATAGGAAACGCCAAAACCACACGCAACGATAACTCCTCACGATTTGGCAAATTCATAGAGATACATTTCGACGAGCAGTACAGGATATGTGGCGCAAGCATGAGGACTTACCTATTGGAGAAGTCAAGAGTTGTGTACCAAAGTGGAGGGGAAAGGAACTACCACATGTTCTACCAGTTGTGTGCTGCTGCGCCTTCCATGCCTGAGTTGAGGCTAGGTGAGTCAGTCAAAGTCAGTTAGAGTGATTCATAGTTGGTTAGAGTAATTTATAGTCAGCCAGAGTCATTCATAGTCAGTTAGAGTCATTCATAGTTAGTCAGAGTCATTCGCAGTCAGATTCATCAATATTCAGTTAAAATCATTCGTAGTCAGTAAGAGGCCGATGCAAGGTTAGTTGTTGCCGTCACTACTAAATTACGTCAGTAATTTGAAGGTTAGGAAGGTAAGGTTATGTAGTGCTAGCATGAGAACTTACCTATTGGAGAAATCAAGAGTTGTGTACCAAAGTGGAGGGGAACGGAACTGCCACATGTTCTACCAGTTGTGTGCTGCTGCGCCTTCCATGCCTGAGTTGAGGCTAGGTGAGTCAGTCAACGTCAGTTAGAGTCGTTCATATTTGGTTTGGGTCATTCATAGTTGGTAAGAGTCATTCATAGTTGGTTAGAGTAATTCATAGTCAGCCAGAGTCATTCATAGTCAGTTAGAGCGAACTAAAGTTTTTAATTTCGTAATATCTTTTGAATGGAATATCTGATTTGAAAAATTCTAAAAGTATTGAAACAGTCATGAACACGAAATGATTTATTTGGATAAGGATTAATATAAAGGAATGGATAACATGGTCTGATTTAAGTAGGCATTTCTATCAACTTTTAAAATTTAAAAAAGAAATTATAGTAACATAACTACGATAGTTGATAGACATATGGTGACTTTGAGTTTTTTGTAGATATTAATGTGTTATTTAATATTGTAGAACATTTTTGTGTTCTATCGTCAATATTTTTTGCAGCGTATGCAATGAAAGACATTTTATGGCCAATTTTTTTAACACCTTGGGATACATTATAGAAGTTTTAAAAGGGATCCCTATTTTTTCCTAGGAATAAATATAGCCTATGTTACTCAGGGATTATGTAGCATTCTAATGGTGTAAGAATTATTGAAATCGGATTAGTAGTTTTTGAGCCTATTCGTTACATACAAAACAACAAAAATACAAATCTTTCCTCTTTATAATATTAGTGTAGATGTACTTAAATAATTTAATGAAGAGCTCATTAATACTTTAATGAGCTATTTGCAATAAAACACTGCAAATAGCTCATTAAAGTATTTATATTTATTTTTGTTATTTGGAAAATAATTAGCCGAAACAATTAAAAATGCTACCCAAAGACGCGGACTCCCGGACTTTCACGCGGACGAAGTCGCGGGCACAGCTAGTAATAAATAAATATTGGTGGACCTTCCACACAGCCCTATAAAGCCCAAAACTAAGCAAAGCTTGTACTATGAAAACCAGATAGCTGATATAATACTTACCTAAATACTTTTTTTTTGTAAATACATACTAATAATTGAATCCCTTGTTCTAGATCACCAGGATTCCTTCCATTATCTGAACCAGGGCGGCAGTCCGACAATAGACGGGGTGGATGATCTGAAGGCCTTCAATGAGACGAGAACAGCGCTTTCTACTTTAGGTATGATGATGGTATCATCAGCTTTAAGACACTTACGGCCGGTTTCCGGCAACCACACTCTTCAAACCGAAACACAGCGTTGCTGCTTGGGGGCAGAATAAGGGCAGTATGGCGGTAGTATCCCCGGACGAGCCACACACAAAGAGCTCTACTACTCTACGGCCTGTTTCTGAAAGCTCGATCAAAACTAATGGTATGTCAAGTCACGCACCATTTCAGCGATTACATCGAATTAGATGGAGATAGCAAATGACTTGACATTAGCGATTAGTTTTGATTGGGTTTTCAGAAACCGGCCGTAGAGTAGAAGAGCTCTTTGTGTGTATTTCTGCCGCCAAGCAGCAACGCTGTGTTTCGGTTTGAAGAGTGTGGTTGCCGGTGTAATTACAGGCGCATGAGGCTTAACATCTGTGTACTAGCATCGTGACTGCAGAAAAAGGCGTAGTACTTTCCCGGACGAGCCACACACAAAGAGCTCTATTCAAAAGCACAGAAGGCAGAACTACCCAGCTTTGTGGTCTGGGAACCAATCAAACTCACAAATCATGGTAAATATACGGGATATTTACGATGATTTGTGAATTTGATTTTGTTTGTTTGACAGTTTTAATTTTTGATTTTAGAGGTTTTAAATGAAAATTATGTGAGGGCTGTGTTTTAGAAGAAGATCCAATGTGTTCCAATAATTGGGTTTAAAACTTCAGGGGGCTAAAGTACCCATCAATATGAATAACTTTTTCTAAAGAACCAACACTAAACGCGAAAAAAAAACAGCTGTTTCATACATTTCAGCCAGGTAGGTATTGAACTTTTGTATGAAACAGCTGTTTTTTTTCGCGTTTACAAGTTAAAAAGAAAAAGTTATTCATATTGATGGGTACTTTAGCCCCCAGAAGTTTTTAAACACAAGTATTGGAACACCTTGTATAGAATATACATATACAAAATATATTGTATTTCCAGGAGTGACAGACTCCGAGCAGCAGAATATGTTCACGATCCTGGCTGCTGTGTTGCATTTGGGGAATATAGACTTGACGGCCGATAACCATGAGGCAGGCGATGACGGGGAAAACGCTTATATCAATGTAAGTATTAACCGAGTGTGAATGGGACTGTTGGGAGGGGAAGACCTCGG
This sequence comes from Chloroclysta siterata, assembly GCA_932294275.1. NCBI lineage: Eukaryota > Metazoa > Arthropoda > Insecta > Lepidoptera > Geometridae > Chloroclysta > Chloroclysta siterata. The sequence goes on along the minus strand of OW028596.1, from coordinate 17,621,496 downwards.
CGAATGTATCTGGATCAGATAACGGACATTTTAGAGAAGGGCCAGGTCAAGAGTACCCTAAACCGACGAGAATGTATGAAGAATGTTATGAGAGTGAATGAAGCGAAAGAGGTATGTAAGGACCGTAGCAAGTGGAAATCCGTGGTCTCTGCCTACCCCTATGGGAAACAGGCGTGATTTTATGTATGTATGTATATAAATAAACATGTATATAATAAACTTCCAGAAAGTGCCACTGGGCTTCCTATTAGAAAATTTAAAGCATACATTAAGAATAATCTAATAAGTAAAGCTTATTATACTTTAGATAGCTATATTGATGATAAAAGTGCGTGGCCCGATGTCCCGGTCGCTCTGCCCATCGGCAGCTAACATGTCTGCAATGTCTGTACTGTACCTACTATTGTGTGTTTTATTTTTCTCTGATTTAATAGATTGTATTTAATTTTATGCATTAGGTATTATTAGTTTGAAGCGTAGCGTGTGCTGTCTTATAAATTTGATTATGTTTACCTTTTTCTGTATGCCTACGCCTCACTTAACTTCAATAATATATTATATTACATTGTAAAAGGATCATACAAAAGAACGGTAGGAACCAAGCCGTAAGTTTGTTGCCTGTTCTTCTAGGCTTTGGTCGCGTGGAACTGGCACCTAGAGTCACCTAGCTTTAAGACGTTTCAAAGTGATCCTTGTGATTTTATTGAATAAATACCTTTTGACTTTGACTTTGACTATTAACCTATTTTTTTTAATAAGAAATAAAGTTTTTTTTGTGGATGTCAACATCCAAATATAAGTGCTGTCCAGTTGTCCATTGTCTTTGTTTCTTTCAGCCGTTGTCAGTGTGTTTGACAGCCTTCACAGCTCAGTTGGTAGTAGCTCTGCCTTCTGCGCCGTAGGCCGTGGGTTCGATCCCCACACAGAACAAACATTTGTGTGATGAACACAGATGTTTGTTCTCTGTCTGGTTGTAATTATATATTACTAGCGACCCGCCCCGGCTTCGCACGGTTATTGTGGGTTATCCCTGAGAGATTATGCTTGTATTATGCATATAAACCTTCCTCTTGAATCACTCTTTCTATAAAAAAAAACCGCATCAAAATCCGTTGCGTAGTTTTAAAGATTTAAGCATACATAGGGATATAGGGACAGAGAAAGCGACTTTGTTTTATACTATGTATTTACAAAAAAAGTATATATGTATTATATCAGCTATCTAGTTCCCATAGCTTTAGCTTACTTTGGGGCTAGATAGTGCTGTGTGAATATATATTTATTTATTAGTGTAGTCAGAGGCACGTCCAAATATTAGTCCTGTTCAATATCTTTGTTTGTTTCCAGCCGAACGACAAACATCTAACAGCAGTCTGCGACCTCCTCGGCGTATCTTCTACCGAGCTGCGACGGTGGCTCACACATCGTCGTATTCAGGTGAGACCATACAGAAGACCTAGAAGACCGGTAGGAATCAAGCCGCAAGTTGCCTAGCTTGGTCGCGTGGAACTGGCACCTAGATTCACCTAGCTCTAATACGTTTCAAATCGATCCTTTGATTCAATTCAAATACCTTTTCACTTTGATGTTGAGAGACATATCTCTTATGATAGACAAGCTGGTGCCCGCGACTTCGTCTGCGCAGGATTAGTCACACAATATCTATAAATTGTAGCCTATGTGTTATTCTGATGTATAAGCTATATTATTGTAAAGTTTCATTAAAATCCATTCAATAGTTTTTACGTGAAATAGTAACAACAACCTTTTTTACGACACTATATTTATAATGTTTTTTAATATGTCTTCTTGTGTATCTTTTTGTTTTTAATTTTAACATTGTATTTTGTGTCGTAAAATAAATATTTTCTATTTCTATTTCTATTTCTATTTCTATTTCTATTTCTATTTCTATTTCTATTTCTATTTCTATTTCTATTTCTATTTCTATTTCTATTTCTATTTCTATTTCTATTTCTATTTCTATTTCTATTTCTATTTCTATTTCTATTTCTATTTCTATTTCTATTTCTATTTCTATTTCTATTTCTATTTCTATTTCTATTTCTATTTCTATTTCTATTTCTATTTCTATTTCTATTTCTATTTCTATTTCTATTTCTATTTCTATTTCTATTTCTATTTCTATTTCTATTTCTATTTCTATTTCTATTTCTATTTCTATTTCTATTTCTATTTCTATTTCTATTTCTATTTCTATTTCTATTTCTATTTCTATTTCTATTTCTAACAAACATCCATCCATTCATCCATCCATACTTACAAACTTTCGCGTTTATAATATTAGTAGGATAGGCGTATGAGTGCTGGTGTTATTGGAGGACATAACAGAACGACCTTCCTTCAAATTTTTTTTTGAATAAACTTGAAACCCACTAATTACAAGGGTTCTCTCTCTCTTGTCGTGTTAGTAGTTTCTTTCGAAATAGTGTGGTGAAAGGATTTTAAGTGCGCCTCAAGAGGCTCCTTTCGAGCACTCGACACATGTTATAGAACTTTTTAGGTTCTACGACATGCCGGTTTCATCACGATGTTTTCCTCCACCGTTTGAGAGTTCAGGCATTTTGCACATAAATTTATGAACAGAAAAAGTCATTGGTGCACGGTCTGTTTCGAACCCACGACCTTTTAAGAGTAGTAGAGCTCTTTGTGTGTGGCTCGTCCGGGGAAGTACTACCACCACGCCTTTTTCTGCCGCCAAGCAGCAACGCTGTGTGTCGGTTTGAAGAGTGTGGTTGCCGGTGTAATTACAGGCACATGAGGCTTAACATCTGTATGCCTCAAGTTGATGGACGCAGGGCAGTGCATCGTAGCGCACGTTCCTAGCGTGCGTGACTTACGAGGCAATTCTTTGTTATCGGTGATAGTTACCACTTATCATCAGGTGGGCCATGTGCTTGTTCCATCAGCTAGTAGTATAAAAAATAAACCTTAGGATCGGATGGCGGGGTCGCTACCACTAGACCACCAGTGCTCTCGGAGAAGACAGGCATGAAACCACAAGGAACTGGGACCGCGGTCCCAGTCGCCTGTTTGCATTTTTTGTTCTGCCATTTGGGACCACAACCTGTATAGAAGTAATTGTACAGGCGCCAGAAAAATCAAAAGTTAAGACGCGATTTTTTTTTAGCATTATTTTACTATAGTATAGGTATATAGGTACTAGCGGCGTGTATAGTTGTACGTCTAAGTAGAGAGAGTTTTTATAAACTACTGGATCTACTTAGATTATTTAGAGATATCTATGTACAATAATTTAAATCTACACTAATATTATAAAGAGGTAAACTTTGTATTTTTGTATTTTTGTATGTAACGAATAGGCTCAAAAACTACTGGTCCGATTTCAAAAATTCTTTCACCATTAGAATGCTACATTATCCCTGAGTAACATAGGCTATATTCTATTTTCAAAAAAATCAGGGATCCTTACTAAAACTTCAATAATGTAACCCAAGGTGGAAAACAAAAAACCTTAAATCGCGTGCGCTGCGAAAACTATTGAAGATAGAACAAAATAATGTACTACGATTTTGTAGAACACGTTATCATCTACAAAAAATGTCGCGACAGCATATGTCTCACTATTATAGTTATGTCACAATAAGTGTTCTTTTATTATAAAAAATTAATTGAAATGCCTCCGCTAGAAAAGGGTCTTTATTTGTACCTTGGTATTAATCCTTATCCAAATAAATCATTTCATAATTAAGACGGTTTCAATACCTATAGATTACTTCTTAAATTTTTCAAATCGGACATTCCATTCAAAAGATATGACGAAATTAAAAATGTTTACGGGTCCACCGGTCACGCGCGGGGTGCGATTTCACTCACTCAAGGAGAAGCGCGTGCAAATGTATGAAATAAGTAGACGCGAGGCTCGAACCCACTCCTAAAATGTTCAAAAAATTTATGACCACCCATGCGAAGCTGGGACAGGCCGCTAGTATTATAAATTATCGTAAATAGGTATGTTTATAAATAATTTTACCTATATATAGTACACCGATGTAAGACTGATTTTTAAAACACGTTATTTTATTTTTAATTAATGAACATATTTATAATTGTTAGACTATTGTTTTATTGACAAATAAATATTTTACGACAGATTCGTTTTTTTATTTCATATACTTTTCGTTGTAACTGTACTTAAATTCGGATTAAACAATAGATTTAGTGGTAATATTGCGAGTGGTCCCAGTTGCCTGAGGAAAAGTAATTAAATTAATGAATCAAGCGTCTGGGACCGCGGTCCCAGTTTCTTGTGGTCCCAGATGCCTGCCTTCTCGCTCTCGTTACTTTGAGGCTAGGCGTGATGCAATTGACTTATATAGTATAGTATAGGATAACTTCACCGCGAAAGGGTAATGAGCGAGAAATGGTTAGCGGAACGGACTCCTTTTCAAAGAAATAGGTTTACATTTCCACCAACAAAGGGTTTTATCTTTTGATTTCCACTGCAAAAGGAAAAAGAGCTGAGCGAGTTCATTTCAACACTTTCTGCTCGCTCAATCGAGTCCGGTTATTGTACGACATGATAATGTACAGCACGATAATGTACAGCATGATATTTGGAATCCACTTTGGTACCCTTTTGGATTCGTTTTATCTGGGTGTACATTATCGGGGTGTGCATTATCTGGATGTGCAATATTGTCACGTGTAGTTAATGTGCAGCCAGATAATACACAGCATGATAATGTGCAGCACGTTAATGTACAGCATGATCATTGGAAGCCACTTTGGTACCGTATAAATTAATTTCTGGCACTTCGGCGGCCGCTGCCGCGTCACGCTCGCTTTGCTCGCTCGCCTCGTGCGTTATTTATATCATTCCTTTCCGCTCGACTATTTGTTGGTGGAAATACAAGTATGCAGTTTATTCTTGCGAGTTAAACGGAGTCCTTAATGGCTCCGCTCCGCTCGGAGCGGGCTTAAATCTATGGCTAATTTACTTCTTCTTTGTTTTAGTCCGCGCACGAAGTGATAGTATCCCGCGTGTCCACATCCCGCGCTACGTTCGCGCGGGATGCCTTGGCCAAGCGGTTGTACGGCGAGCTTTTCGCGTGGCTGGTGGCGGCTGTCAACCGCGCCTTGGACACCAGCCGGCATCGGAAGCATTTTATTGGTGAGTTTGGTTCCAGCACTGGGGGGTAACGGCAGCTCTATACAAGGTGTTCCATAAGTTGTGTATATAAACTTCAGGGGGCTAAAGTACCCATCAATATGAACAACTTTTTCTAAGGAACCAACACTGTGAACGCGAAAAAAAAACAGCTGTTTCATACATTTTAGCCTGGTAGGTATTGAACTTTTGTATGAAACAGCTGTTTTTTTTTTCGAGTTCACAGTGTTGGTCCCTTAGAAAAAGTTGTTCATATTGATTGGAATTTTAGCCCCCTGAAGTTTATATACACAACTTATGGAACACCTTGTATATTTATTTTCTATTGAACTAGCTGATGGAACAAGCAGATGGCCCACGTCATGTTAAGTGGTAACCATCACCTATAACAAAGCATTGCCTCGTAAGTCACGCACGATAGGAACGTGCCCTACGATGCACGGCTCTGCGTCCATCAACTTGAGACATACAGATGTTAAGCCTCATGTGCCTGTAATTACACCGGCAACCACACTCTTCAAACCGAAACACAGCGTTGCTGCTTGGCGGCAGAAAAAGGCGTGGTGGTAGTACTTCCCCGGACGAGCCACACACAAAAGCTCTACTACTCTTATAAGTTTTATTAGTTAAAACATATTAAACACGCTTCATTTTTATCCTTAGCTTTTGACGGCCTTCACAGCTCAGTGTTGGTAGTAGCTCTGCCTTCTGCGCCGTAGGCCGTGGGTTCAATCCCCACTGACAGACATTTGTGTGATGAACGTACATGTTTGTTCTCTGGTGCCGATTGTCATGTGTGGTTGCCGGTAACATTATTGGAAAATGAGGCTTAACATCTGTATGCCTCCAGTTGATGGACGCAGGGTAGTACATAGTAGGGCACGTTCCTATCATGCGTGACTTATGAGCCAATGCTTTGTGGGCCATAAGCTTGTTCCAGCATAAAAGTGCCACGCGACCAAGCCTAGAAGAACAGACAACAAACTTACATCTTGGTTCCTACCGGTCTTCTAGGTCTTCTGTATGGTCTCACCTGAATACGTCGATGTGATCGTCGTAAAGCTTTGTTATAGGTGATGGTTACCACTTAACATGACGCGGGCTATCTGCTTGTTTCTTCATGTAGTATATTTATTATTGTATTTCTAGGTGTCCTCGATATCTACGGCTTTGAGACTTTCGAAATAAACTCGTTCGAACAGTTCTGCATCAACTACGCGAATGAGAAGCTTCAGCAGCAGTTCAACTGCCACGTCTTCAAGCTGGAGCAGGACGAGTATATCAAGGTGTGTTGCTGTCTCCCTCTCTCCTAGATACTAGGCTATGCTTCTCACGAGTGCGAGTGAAAGGTCAATAGAGTTGTCAGTTATGACGCAAAAACCCTCAAACTACTTCCTCCCACTAAAAGTAGTTCATGTCTTCAAGCTGGAGCAGGACGAGTATATCAAGGTGTGTTGCTGTCTCGCTCTCTCTACTGGGCTATGCTCGTAATAAAGTCTTTCATTCAAGTCCTGGGGCATAATCACGAACAAATTAGACGTTAGTCACGTAAAAGTATCGTATCCCTAATGACAACAAAATAAGGTTGAATATCGATACGATGCGTTAATGCCACAATTTATTCTGGATAGTTTCTTAAGAGACTATAGGCTCGGGTACCGAATGAAAGCCACGAGATATACTCTACAGGGTGGTAAAATACTAGTAGCGAAAACTTCAGGGGGCTAAAGTACACATCAATATGAATAACTTTTTCTAAGGAACTAACACTGACCGCGAAAAAAAAACTGCTGTTTCAATATTTAGCCAGGTAGGTATTGAACTTATGTATGAAACAGATGTTATTTTTTTCGCGTTCACAGTGTTGGTTCCTTAGAAATAGTAATTCATATTGATGGGTACTTTAGCCCCCTGAAGTTTTAAACCCAATTATTGGAACACCTTGTATACACAAGTATTGGAACACCTTGTATATATGAAACTCAAACATGTATACATATTTCCAGGAGGAGATATCCTGGCAGATGATAGACTTCTACGACAACCAGCCCTGCATAGAGCTGATAGAAGACCGGCTCGGTATACTAGCGTTGTTGGACGAGGAGTGTCGCGTGCCGCAAGGTTCTGATGCCGGCTTCGCAATGAAACTGCATTCTACTTGCACCAAGTATCACCATTTTGTAAAGCCGCGGTTCGGGACCTCAGGTAAGAATCACACTCACAACAAACTCACAAATAGATAGAACATACTTTATTGCACACAACATATTATCGTCGTTGTGGTGCGAGAAGTAATTAAGTGCAAAAAGCTAGTTTCGAGATAATCGCGTTTGAAAGTTTTTTGTTCTTAAAATTGGTGTAACTCATCAACGCTTATAGTTACAAAAGTGGTTTCTTCATACAAAATATAGATACATTTACCTTGGACAGGAACGTTCAACAAATTATGTAACTAATTATATTGTTACTGAGATACATAATAAAAAGTTAGTTAATTAATTCTGGCGTACTCATTATAATTATATTTGTTGAGTTAATCAACTTTCTGTGTGCATTAAGTTATTATTCTGCGTACAGCATTGTTCTAATTAGGTGGATCGCGTCGAATACATTGTATGCGAAATGTAACTAAGTGACTTTCATGTGCAGTGCAGCCCCAATACTTGCAAAATATTGGAAGTAAAGCGATTGAATTAAATTACTTAAGAACCCTTAGATGATTTTTGTAGACAGATTTATGCCTCTACGGGTAGTTATGCACTTCTGACATTCTTCTATTATCTAAAATTTTAATAAAAGCAGCTATATTACTTTCTAAGAAGGTACATAATGGGTTGAAAAACACTTTGGCATCATTAACTCATTTTGGCACAAAATGTCACTTAGTGACTTCTCTCACCACAACGACGAAATTATACAAATTCAATATCCCGTTTTAAATGAAAATTAAGTTTAATTATAACCACGATAATTTAAAAAATAAAATCAGATGGGCCATATGCTTGTTCCTTCAGCAAGTTATATAAAAAAACATATATATTATTATAAATATATTTTTGATATTTCTGATTTTTCCAGCCTTTATCATCAAACATTTTGCCGATGATGTGGAGTACCAATCGGGTGGTTTCCTCGAAAAGAACAGAGACACGGTCTCGGAAGAACAGGTTTGTGGTATTCTCACTGATTATTGCACTGGTGGTCTAGTGGTAGCGGCCCCGCCTTCCGATCCTAAGGTCGTGGGTTCGAAACCGGTCGAGGACCAATGAGTTTTTCTGTTCAAAAATGTATGTGCACAATGCCAGTACTCTCAAACGGTGAAGGAAAACATCGTGAGGAAACCGGCATGTCGTAGAACCTAAAAAGTTCTATAACATGTGTCAAGTGCTCGAAAGGAGCTTCTTGAGGCGCACTTAAAATCCTTTCATCACACTGTTTCGAAAGAAACTAGTGACACGACAAGAGAAGAGACAGATTATTATTGAGCGAGTGGAAATATTTATATTTGTCGGAGAAAGTTTTTTACACATTGATGATGTGAAACGGAAGGATGTATATATCCATAGAGTAAACTTAGCATAAATAAGTAATCCAATACATAAATTATCGGAACGCGACAGTAATATTGCTCTCTCTCTCGCACTTAGGAGAATGGCACGATCCTTTTGTTTAACTATCGATACATTTATACCGACTATCTATAATGACCTCCCCAACCACCGGGCGTACTCGCTGAGTCATTCTTTTTATCGATAACGTGCATGCGCCCGCGCCGAGTACTCTCAACACTAGTGTTAAGATGAATAATATGACCGAGTGTTTAACACGACTATAGCTCTATGGTTAATCGATACAGTGTGCAATCGACTAAATCCAAACTACTTGCTACTACTAATTAGTACATAAAGACTGTAATTTTAACTTCAAGTCTGAAATAAAGGATGTTTTTATAAAACTATGTAGCGATGGGCAACTCGGTTAAAAACACAACTCGGTTAAATCGGTTTGAAAAAATAAACAAATCGGTTTGAAACCGATTTGCATCCAAATCGAATAACAGTTAACAAAATAAATGGAAATAGTATTAACCGATGTGATTAAGATCGAATGGTTTGGTACTTGTTTTATTCTCGTTCAGATTAAGAAAATCATAAGTAACTTACTTACGGTTTTTCATGAATATGTCGTCGAGTAAAAAAATGAAAGAAAAAAACAGTTTTTTGTTCAAATGATTAACACGTTTAACGAATAATGAAATATTTTTTAAACCGATTTAGTTAGACTCTTGAATAGGTTTGACTCGTTCAATCGTCAAACCAATTTGAACCGATTTGGTAAACCGAGTTGACTAAAACTAAGGGTGATGCAAAACGTACTCGGTGAGATTCTATTGAATCCACTTTGACAAGGTTATCTTAATCTATAGATGAGATAGATATTATTATATTTAGTACTAGCGGCCTGTCCCAGCTTCGCATGGGTGGACATACATTTTTTCAACGTTTTAGGATAAACTTAGACCGTGGTGGGTTCGAGTCACTTCTAACTCGCGCCTTGCCCGGGCCCGCGCTGGGTGAGAACGCGCCCCGTGACCTTATATTTTTGAAATCTTTTGAATGGAATGTCCGATTTGAAAAATTCAAGAAGTAATGTATAGGTATAAAACCAGTCTTGAATATGAAAAGATTTATTTGGATAAGGATTAATACCAAGGTACAAATAAAGACCCTTTTCTATCGGCGGCATTTCAATTAAATTTTTATAATAAAAGAACACTCATTGTGACATAACTATAATAGTTAGACATATGCTGTTACGACATTTTTTGTAAATGCTGACGTGTTCTACAAAATCGAAGTACATTATTTTGTTTTATCATCAATAGTTTTCGCAGCGCACGCGATGTAAGGTTTTCTTTTTCCACCTTGGGTTACATTATTAGAGTTTTAGTAAGGATCCCTGATTTTTTTGAAAAAATAATATAGCCTATGTTACTCAGGGATAATGTAGCATTCTAATGGTGAAAGAATTTTTGAAATCGGACCAGTAGTTTTTGAGCCTATTCGTTACATACAAAACAACAAAAATACAAATCTTTCCTCTTTATAATATTAGTGTAGATTATAGTTTTGTTTTAGTAATGTAATACCCAATTGTCTTTTTTAGTTTTAAGCACGCCAACCTCTTGTTCTTCACCTATCAAGGTTGGCTGGTAGAAAATGCTGTCTAGCATTAAGCTCTCCTTTTGTACAAACTTTGTTTGGTGCAATAAAGAATTAAATAAATAAATAGATGGCCCTGTATCTAACTTTCTATTTTACTCACAGGTTGAATGTATAAAAACGGCCACAAGTTGTCGACTCATTCACGAGATATTCGCAAACGAGAGACAGCCGGAACACAGCAACACTCTGCCGCCCCCTTCCAAACGACGGACCACGCCCTCTGTTCCTATTGGTAGTCTCACTGTAAGTATTAGGGCCTGTTTGGTATAAACACACACACAGAAAACAGACAAATACACAAACACACACACACACACACACCCTCACACACTCAAAACACACACAAAACACACCGAAAACAGACAAACACTCACATACTCAAGCACACAAACACACAAACATATCCACTATCTCTAATACTATAAGAATCAAAGTCCTGACTGACTGACTGACAGTACCTATACCTACCTACCTACCTACCTAATGTAGGTAATGTACGCCTATGGTATCTCTAATACCTACGTAGATATTTAAAATCCTACCCTAATGATATACAAATCAATGCAAAAGTTACGATGTTTGGATGTTTGTGGCTCAATCACGGCGCCCCACTTCAACGCGTGCGAAGCCGCGAGAAGCTGCTAGTAACATAATAAACACGCACACAAGCATACACACACACCCGAACAAACACGTCCACCTTAACACACACACATTTGCCCTCACATACAGAAACACACACTCAATCGCACACATAATTTCGCTCCTCCTTTGGTGTGCACTGCTGAGGATGGTACAATTTCGTACTAAAATTTTCAATTTTCTACTAAATTTAGTTATTTATTAGTTATATTTTAATATTTTTTTGTAGCAACCCCCTCGTCGAGCCTCTGGTGGAAAACAGACCGTAGGAGCCCAGTTCAGAGCTTCTCTATCAGCTCTTATGGCAACACTTTCGGCCACAACGCCTCACTACGTGCGTTGTATTAAACCGAATGACGAGAAAAAGGCCTTTATGTTCGACCCTGATCGTGCTGTTAACCAACTTCGGTAAGTATTTTACAAAGAGTAGTAGAGCTCTTTGTGTGTGGCTCGTCCGGGGAAGTACTACCACCACGCCTTTTTCTGCCGCCAAGCAGCAACGCTGTGTTTCGGTTTGAAGAGTGTGGTTGCCGGTGTAATTACGGGCACATGAGGCTTAACATCTGTATGCCTCAAGTTGATGGACGCAAGACAGTGCATCGTAGGGCACGTTCCTATATTGCGTGAGTTACGAGATAATGCCTCGGACGACAACCAAAGAGCTTTACTACTCTTAGGCACTGAAAATAAAACATACAAAATCTTATTCTAAAATAAATTTTATACATAAACATTATAATTTCATTAAACATTATTTTTGACAGCCTTCACAGCTCAGTTGGTAGTAGCTTTGTCTTCTGCGCCGTAGACCGTAGGTTCGATCCCCACCATGTTTGAATGCATGAATGAATGAAAACGCTTAATTGTACACCTTACAAACGAACAAAATAGGAAACAAATAATAACAACTAGATATATGTACAATGAGCGGTCTTGTCGCTAAAAGGCGATCTCTTCCAGACAACCTTTGGATGGAGAGGAGCCTATATATGTATAAAATGGTTGGTTAGGGTGCACCATAAAAAAAAATGTTTAAACAATACATAAACTAGCTAAACATACATGTTGTATACGATGTTTGTTCTCTGTCTGGGTGTTATATCATATTATAAGTATTTACAAAAAAAAGGCATATAATATGTATTATATCAGCTATTTGGTTCCTATATTACAAGCTTCGGCTTAGTTTGAGGCTAGATAGTGCTGTGTGGAAAGTCCACCAATATTTATTTTTATTTATTTCAGAGCTTGTGGAGTCCTTGAAACCATCAGGATATCAGCAGCTGGCTTCCCTTCAAGATGGCCGTACCAAGACTTCTTCAGCAGGTGAGGACTTTTGATAGCTCTTAAAGTTCAGTTGGTAGTAGCTCTGCCTTCTGCGAAGGAGGCTGTGGATCCAACCTTCACAGAACAAACTTTTGTATGATGTTTGTTCTCTGTCTGGGTGGTATCATTATAAAAGTATGTATGGAGCTTCAATATTGTATTATAATACCTACATTGTAACAAGGATCATACAAAAGAGCGGTAGGAACCAAGCCGTAAGTTTGTTGCCTGTTCTTCTAGGCTGGTCGCGTGGAACTGGCACCTAGAGTCACCTAGCTATAAGACGTTTCAAAGTGATCCTTGTGATTTTATTGAAAAAATACCTGTTGACTTTGACTTTGACTTATGTATATACAAAAAAAGTATGAAAGTATTATATCAGCTATGTGGTTCCCATATCACAAGTTTTGCTTTTTGGGGCTATTATATTTATTTACTTTTTATTATATTATTATGTAACGAGGATTATACAAAAGAACAATTTTTCTAAAAGCTGTTCTTCTAAAAAAAAAAAAACGATTTTGACGTTGACGTTGTATATACATTGTACAATGTATAATGTATACATTTAATACATTTCAAACGATACTTATAGCAATTTTAGGAAACATTAGTTTTAGGAAACATTACTTGTCATCTTGGGGAGCAATATAGCATAGCAACATAGCATAACTTCCGATCCTAAGGTCGTGGATTCGAAACCGGTCGTGCACCAATGAATTTTTCTGTTCAAAAGTGTATGTGCACAATGCACACTCTCAACAGGTGAAGGAAAACATCGTGAGGAAACCGGCATGTCGTAGAACCTTAGTTCTATAACAAAAAAAATCAGATTAAAATCCTTTCACCACACTGTTTCGAAAGAAACTAGTGACACGACAAGAACAAGAAGACTGACAGAATGACAGACATGTGCCATAAACGGAAGAAGAAGAAGACAGATTTTTTCTTAAGGATTTTACCGGATTTATCATTTAATGACGTTCAATTAAATCATATCTCATTATTTCCACAGATACCGTCTCCTCTGCCTACAAAAAGACATTGACAGAGCCAACATAAAGCTAACTTGTCAGAAGGTACTGGCGAGGCACATCAAGGATCCCGATAAATACCAGTTCGGAGCTACGAAGATCTTCTTCAGAGCTGGCCAGGTATACCTTGATCATCATAATCATACTGTATATTACTGAGTGTGGTTGCCGGTGAAATTACAGGCACATGAGGCTTAACATCTGTATGCCTCAATTTGATGGACGCAGGGACGCATCGTAGCGCAAGTTCCTATCGGGCGTGACTAAAAATTTAATGCTTTGTTATAGGTGATGGTAACCACTTAACATCAGGTGGGCCATCTGCTTGTTCCACCAACAAGTAGAAAAAAAACATACTTAACTAAGTTTAAGCGCCCGGAATAGAAATATTAATATACAAGCTGGTGCCCGCGACTTCGTCTGCGCAGGATTAGTCACATAATATGTTTATAAATTGTAGCCTATGTGTTATTCTGATGTTTAAGCTATATTATTGTAAAGTTTCATTAAAATCCATTCGGTAGTTTTTACGTGAAAGAGTAACAAACATCCATCCATCCATACTTACAAACTTTCGCGTTTATAATATTAGTAGGATATATACAAGTGCTGAATCAATTTCGATAAAATCAATATGAAACAAAAAAGAAACATCAAAATGAATTCATAATTGGTGAAGTTTCCTATCGGAATAGTTTGCGAATATTTTAGAATAACCCAGCAGATCTTTTTAGTACCAAGTACCAACTTAAATGAAAAAAATAATAATACATATTTTATTCAAAATCCCATTTAAAGTAAAATTACGCTCATAAGTTCATTTCAAACTCGACAGGTGGCGTACTTAGAAAAGATTCGCGCGGATCTCCAGCGTTTGTACTGCGTGCGCGTGCAAAGTTGCGTGCGGCGATTTGTCGCGCGACGCAAGTATCTGCGACTCAGGAAGGCGATACATAGACTACAGGCGAGGGCCAGAGGCTTCCTAGCTAGACGGTATGTGGATGAATAGACATAAACATACAGCGAACAGTCACAAACATACAACCAAAGGTCACAAACATACGGCCTACAACCGCAAACTTTCAGCCATCAGTCATAAATATACAGCAAACAGATACAAACATACAGTCAACAGTCACAAACATACACTCATAAGTCACAAACATACGGCCAACAGTCGCAAAGCTGCAGACAACAGTCATAAACATACACCCATAAGTCACAAACATATGGCCAACAGTCAACAGTGACTGTTGGCCGTATGTTTGTGACTTACCTGTTAGACTTACCTGTTGGGTGTACCCAACAGTCACAAACATACAGTCAAAAGTCAAACATACAGCCATCAGTCACAAAAATACAGCCAACAGTCACAAACATACAGTCAAAAGTCAAACATACAGCCAACAGTCACAAATATACAGCCAACGGGTCTCCGATTGCCTTAATAAAAAAAAATTGAATTAAATGCCTTGTTGACTTTGAGATATTAATAATTCAAAATTCTTACAGAAAAGCTCAAGAGATTCGCCGCAACCGCGCTGCCCTCAAGATCCAAAGGAACGTCCGTGGCTGGTTGTGTCGCGTCAAGTTCCAAAGACTACGTAGATTGGCTATTGGTCTACAAGCATGTGCTAGAGGATTCCTGGCTAGAAGTCTTTACAAGGACAGGATGCGGGTTAAGGCGGTAAGTTCCCGTAAATTAGGAGTAGGCAACCCGCAAAATAGGAGTAGGCTACCCGCAAAATCAAGACGATTAAATAGATAACCCGCAAAATTGTAGGTGACCCTCATTTACAAATTAGTAACCCGCAAATCCTAGTTAATCTCGCAAAATTAGAATATTGAGATACTAAGGAACGTCCGTGGCTGGTTGTGTCGCGTCAAGTTACAAAGACTACGCAGATTGGCTATTGGTCTACAAGCATGCGCCAGAGGATTCCTGGCAAGAAGACTTTACAAGGACAGAATGCGGGTTAAAGCGGTAAGTACCCGTAAATTAAGAGTAGGCAACCCGCAAAATATGAGTAGGCTACCCGCAAAAATCGATACGGTTAAAAAGATAACCCCCAAGACTGTTGGTGACCCTCAAAAGCAGGTGGCGTAAACAAGTTGGTAACCCGCAATACCTAGTTAATCTCGCAAAGTTAGAATATCAAGATACAAAGGTATATCTAAAGTTGATTGTGTCGCGTTAAGTTCCAAAGACTACGCAAATTGGCTATCTACAAGGTTGTGCCAGAGGATTTCTGGCTAGAAGGCTTTACAATTACAGGATGCGAGTTAAGGCGGTAAGTACCCGCATAATAGATAGGCTACCCGCAAAAATCGCGGTTAAATAAATAATCCGTGCAAATGCTTAAAAGTAGATGTCCAAAAACAAATTGGTGGAAAACTCATTGGTGCACGACCAGTTTTTGATCCCACTATCTTAGGATCGAAAGGCGGAGCCACTACCTCCAGACCACCAGTCCAGCTGAGCTGTCTAAGCCGCGTTCCTCACCATGTTTTCCAGCACTGAGCTAATAATTAATAGCTAATAATAATTATTTTTTATAGCAAAATCTGTTCTGAAATAATAATACAACATATTATAATAATTATACCACTAGACCGCCATTGCTTCTTTTCAAACACTTACACGGGAGTGAGTGTAGTACCCGCAAAATCAGTTCGTCACCCGCAAAATCCAGTACGTTACCCTATATTATATTTATTTGTATACTAAAGTATATAAATAATCTAATATCTACTCCTTATTTACAGGTAATCACAGTACAACGGTATGCGCGTGGATTCCTTGCGAGGGAGAGAGCCAAGAAGACGAGACGACAAATAGTTATTGCTCAAGCTTCTGTAAGTACTATTCTGAAGTAGTAATAGTAGATTGTGTCATAAGGGACCAAAATAATGTATTTAATGCGAGAGCGATTTTTCGAATCCTGAACGTAGCGAGGGATTCAAAGTACGTCGCTCGAGGTTAAGTAATTTTGGTATCGTGTGGCACTCTCTGCTTTTCATCCCCCTCGGTCCATCCATATTGACATTTAGTAGCAACGTATTTGACATCATTTGGTACTTTTCCGACCCCTTCTAATAACCGATATAATAACTGTGCTGTGTGCTGTCTTATAAATTTGATAATGTTTACCTTTTTCTGTATGCCTACGCCTCACTAAACTTCAATAATATATTATATTATTACATTGTAAAAGGATCATACAAAAGAACGGTAGGAAACAAGCCGTAAGTTTGTTGCCTGTTCTTCTAGGCTTTGGTCGCGTGGAACTGGCACCTAGAGTCACCTAGCTTTAAGACGTTTCAAAGTGATCCTTGTGATTTTATTGAATAAATACCTTTTGACTTTGACTTTGACTAACCTCGTACCAATCCACAGATACGTCGTTTCCTAGCCCGTAGGATGTACAAGCGGCTTCGCATAGAAGCCCGTTCTCTCGACCACGTGAAGACCTTGAACAAAGGCTTGGAGAACAAGATTATAAGCCTGCAGCAGAGGCTGGAGGCCTCACAGGACAAGGCTAGGAAAGTGGAGCCTCTGCTGACACAGATTGTGGATTTGAAGTAAGTATTTAAATATTGGTCTTATAGTGTCACTAGTTTCTTTCAGGGTGGAAAGGATTTTAAGTGCGCCTCAAGAGGCTCTTATCAAGCACTTGACACATGTTATAGAACTTTTTAGGTTCTACGACATGCCGGTTTCCTCACGATGTTTTCCTTCACCGTTTGAGGGTACTGGCATTGTGCACATAATTTTTTGAACAGAAAAACTCATTGCTGTACTCTTGCTGCACTCTTGCTGAAAGAGGCTCCTTTCGAGTACTTGACACATGTTTTTTTTGTTTAGGTTAAAATTGGTGAACATTCCACACAGCACTATCTAGCCCCAAACTAAGCAAAGCTTGTAATATGGGAACCAGATAGCTGATATAATACTTATATACTTTTTTTTGTAAATACATACTTATAATATATTATAACCCAGACAGAGAATAAACATCTATGTCCATCACACAAATGTTTGTTCTCGGTGGGAATCGAACCCACGGCCTACAGCGCTGAAGGCAGAGCTACTACCAACTGAGCTGTGAAGGCTGTCACTAAAATAGTCACTAGTTCATTTCGAAACAGTGTTATGGCGTTGTGAGTAGCTAAAATCAAGCCAGAAACGACTAAGAGAGTTGACAAGGCAAGTCATCAGGTGGCGCACGCGTACCTTTCAAGAGTAGTAGATCTCTTTGTGTGTGGCTCGTCCGGGGAAGTACTACCACCACGCCTTTTTCTGCCGCCAAGCAGCAACGCTGTGTTTCGGTTTGAGGAGTGTGGTTGCCGGTGTAATTACAGGCACATGAGGCTTGACATATATTATGTATGCCTCAAGTTGATGGACGCAGGGCAGTGCATCGTAGGGCATGTTCCTATTGTGTGTGACTTACGAGGCAATGCTTTGTTATAGGTGATGTTTACCATCAGCTAATATATAATGGGTGTTATATAATATTATAAGTATGTATGTATTTACAAAAAAAAGTATATAAGTAGTATATCAGCTATCTTGTTCCCATATCACAAGCTTTGGCTTAGTTTGGGGCGAGATAGTGCTGTGTGGAATGTCCACCAATTTTAACCTAAATAAAAAACATGTGTCAAGTACTCGACACATGTATAAATACCTACTTATAATATGTTATAACACCCGGACAGAGAACAAACATCTATGTTCATCCTTCAATATTTAATTTATTCTGTTTTCTAGTATTTGTTGTTATAGCGGCAACAGAAATACATCATCTTTGAAAATTTCAACTGTCTAACTATCACGACATAGACAGACAGACAGGCAGATGGACAGCGGAATCTTAGTAATAGGGTCCTTTTTTACCCTTTGGGTATGAAACCCTAAAAACATGTTTTATAATTTACATAAAATCTGGTTCTTATAGTAAATAAATAAATAAATAAATATGGGTGGACTTTCCACACAATACTATCTCGCCCCAAACGAACCTAAAGCTTGTGATATGGGAACCAGATAGCTGATATACTACTTATATACTTTTTTTTTGTTAACACATACTTATAATATTATATAACACCCAGACAGAGAACAAACATCTATGTTCATCACACAAATGTTTGTTCTCGGTGGGGATCGAACCCACGGCCTACGGTACAGAAGGCAGAGCTACTACCAACTGAGCTGTGAAGGCTGTCGTAAGTAGTAACACTTTGCTTAGTTCGGGACTAGATAGTGCTCTAGGGAATGTCTTCAAACCTTTCCATTTATAATTATTAATGTGTTCAATACATAATTATTAAGTTTTAATTCAAATTACCTATTTCAGAGCAAAAATGGACATCTTAAGAGCTGTGGAAACCGAAGCTAAAGCCCTCAGAATCGACCAAAACGAAAAAGACAGCTTAATAAACGCGCTCCAATCGGAACTCACGAAAGAAAGAGATGCCAATTGGAAGATACTAGAAGAAAAGAAAGAGATAGAGAGTAAATACAAAAAGGATAGACAGATGTGGGAGGGAGAGAGCGAGAAACTGCAGAATGAGTTGAAAAGCAACAAGGAGCATTTGGAGATGGCTATAGAAGGTAATTTATTATTTATCACATCTATATGACATGACATATCTATGACAGCCTTCACAGCTCAGTTGGTAGTAGCTCTGCCTACTGCGCCGTAGGCCGTGGGTTCGATCCCCACCGAGAACGAACATTTGTGTGATGAACATAGATGTTTGTTCTCTGTCTGGGTGTTATTATTAATTATAAATATGTATTAACAAAAAAAAATATGTTACATATGTAATATATCAGCTGTCTGGTTCCCATATTACAAGCTTTGGATTAGTTTGGGGCTAGATAGTGTTGTGTGGAAAGTCCACCAATATTTATTTATTCAAAAAAAAAGAGTAGTAGAGCTCTTTGTGTGTGGCTCGTCCGGGGAAGTACTACCACCACGCCTTTTTCTGCCGCCAAGCAGCAACGCTGTGTTTCGGTTTGAAGAGTGTGGTTGCCGGTGTAATTACAGGCACATGACTTAACATAGATAGATAGATAACACTTTATTGTACACAAGAATACATCATAAATCTAGGCGTAACATCTGTATACCTCAAGTTGATGGACGCAGGGCAGTGCATCGTAGGGCACGTTCCTATTGTGCGTGACTTACGAAGTAATGCTTTGTTATAGGTGATTGTTACTACTCAACATCAGGTGGGCCATCTGCTTGTTCCGTTGTCATTCAGCTAGTTAAATAAAAAAAAAAACTTAATGCAAAATCTGTATATAAAGCAACTACAAGAAAGTGATTTTTAAGTTAAGTACATCATCATTCTACATCGAATATGGCTGGAGTATAGTTTGTGCTTCGTAAACAGGGAGCAAAACAGATCTTTGATCCCTAGGGAGTAAAAGTGATTCAAATTTTAATATATTATCTCTATGTTACTGACTATCTACAAGTGCTTACAATCCACTCCACACTGCTTCATTATTTTATTATTTTTTATCACATCTATTACGAAAGAGCTAGTTTGTTCTTCGTAAACAGGGAGCAAAACAGATATTTGATCCCTAGGGAGCAAAAGTGATTTAAATTTTGATATATTATCTCTATGTGACTGACTATCTAGAAGTGCTTACAATCCACTCCACACTGCTTCATTATTATATTATTTTTTATCACATCTATTCGCAAATAACTACGTTGTTCTTCGTATACACGGAGCAAAACAGCTCTTTGATCCCTAGGGAGGAAAAGTGAAAGTTAGTTCTTTGTCTGGGTGTTATTTAGTATTAGTATTTATTTCCAAAAAAGAAGTATATCAGTATTACATATAAAAAACAGCTGTTTCATACATTTTAGCCAGGTAGGTATTGAACTTTTGCTATCGCGTTTACAGTGTTGGTTCCTTAGGAAAAGTTATTCATATTGATGGGTACTTTAATTAGCCCCCTGAAGTTTTAAACGCAAGTATTGTAACACCTTGTATATTAATTTCTACTTTTTGAAGTCTGTTTAAAATTAACGAACCAATAAAGAAAATGCCTTATTAATTTACTAGCGACCCGCCCCGGCTTCGCACGGTAATTGTGGGTTTTACCTAAGATATTATGCTTGTATTATGCATATAAACCTTCCCCTTGAATCACTCTTTCTATCAAAAAAAACCGCATCAAAATCAGTTGCGTAGTTTTAAAGATTTAAGCATACATAGGGATATAGGGACAGAGAAAGCGACTTTGTTTTATACTATGTAGTGAAGAAATCACTACTTATAAGCGAGGGAATCCGCGGATATGTGCTGGTTAGGTATTAATAAACGAAACATACCGGTATCAGATAACATTATCTAAAGATAAGCGGATAAAGTAATTATTCGTTATTTTATCAATCAGGTCGATATTTGGCACACACTCATATTATTTACAACAAACAGATTTTAACCTAAAAAGGAGAAGATGTGCTTCCTGAAGGCTGGTCCGGACTATGCTAGTGTTTTAGTTTAGTAGCGAGTACAGTGCTGTGTTATGTGCGGACGAATGTATCTATGGTGTCGATTCTGATAAATTATCTTAAACTAACTTAATTCGACAGTGCTAAAACTACAAACCTTTGCCCAACAACAATAATAATCCTTTATTTCAGGTAAACTTAATAGTAGGTTTACAAACTTCTTTAGAAAGGTTATTTTTTTGCATTAAATTTCGACAACCAAAGCATCTGTTAGCCCAATTTTGGCAAAGGCGTCTTTCATTGCCCAACAATAGGATGACTTAAAAGCCACTACAAATACTATAAATAAGAATTATTATTATTATTATTATTTATTATTATTATTATTATGAGCCCTCCGGGTCCCACTGCTGGGCAAAGGCCTCCCCCCATTCCTTCCACACGTCGCGATCCTGGGCTATGTTTGCCCAGTCTGTCAGGAAAACATCTAGCTCGTCCCGCCATCTCCGCTTTGGTCGGCCGCGTCGCCTTCTCACTGGGTCAGGACTCCAATCAGTGACTATCTTTGCCCACAGCTCACCTGGCATACGGCAGACATGACCAGCCCAATTCCACTTCAGCTTGGCGGCTTTCGAAGCTACGTCTGCGATTTGTGTCTGTGAGCGCAGTTCTGTGTTACGGATTCTATCCAGTCGCTTGACACCTAGAATACTGCGCTCCATTGCACGAAATAAGAATTATAAACAAAATAAATCAAGTTAAATTGAAAATAATAATAATAAATAATGGAATCTTTAAAATGCTGAAATAATATTATGTACTGAATTAAGTTATAGGAGGTATAAATAAATAAAAACTACAGCCGTCCTCTTTGTTTTAGTTATTTAGAAAGAGATGTCAACATTTTTAGTACTGTCAAGTTATGTTAGTTTAGGAAAATTAAACAGCAGAATTGAGCCCACTGTACAAGCACAGCTAAACACTATTTTAGTCAGTTTGACTCGCGCCATCGAAGAACGAATCATGAATATCGGTGCTAATCATTCCTTGTCACTCATACACTGTTGACATTAGTTACCTTTTCACTCGCACTCGTGAGGTTGGTGCAGGTTTACCAACATTTAGAAGAGTTTGATGTAAAAACATTCGAAATTCGATCTAATGTCAAATGAATAAAAGTTATTTTAGTTGTTTAGTGACGATGAATGGGAAGCCAAGTGACTCTTGTGGTGTTTACGTTTAATAAATGAAACTAGCGGCCTGTCCCAGCTTCGCATGGGTGGTCATAAATTTTTTGAACATTTTAGGATAAACTTAGACCGTGGGTTCGAGCCTCGCGTCTACTTATTTCATACATTTGCACGCGCTTCTCCTTGAGTGAGTGAAATCGCAACCCGCGCGTGACCAGTGGACCCGTTAACATTTTTAATTTCGTCATATCTTTTGAATGGAATGTCCGATTTGAAAAATTGAAGAAGTAATCTATAGGTATTGAAACCGTCTTAATTATGAAATGATTTATTTGGATAAGGATTAATACCAAGGTACAAATAAAGACCCTTTTCTAGCGGAGGCATTTCAATTAATTTTTTATAATAAAAGAATACTTATTGTGACATAACTATAATAGTTAGACATATGCTGTCGCGACATTTTTTGTAGATGATGACGTGTTCTACAAAATCGTAGTACATTATTTTGTTCTATCTTCAATAGTTTTCGCAGCGCACGCGATGTAAGGTTTTTGTTTTCCACCTTGGGTTACATTATTGAAGTTTAAGTAAGGATCCCTGATTTTTTTTAAAATATAATATAGCCTATGTTACTCAAGGATAATGTAGCATTCTAATGGTGAAAGAATTTTTGAAATCGGACCAGTAGTTTTTGAGCCTATTCGTTACATACAAAAATACAAAAATACAAATGTTACCTCTTTATAATATTACTAGCGGCCTGTCCCAGCTTCGCATGGGTGGTCATAAATTTTTTGAACATTTTAGGACAAACTTAGACCCCCACTAAGTTCGAGCTAAGGTCTAAGTTCGAGCCTCGCGTCTACTAATTTCATACATTTGCACGTCCTTCTCCTTGAGTGAGTGAAATCGCAACCCGAGCGTGATCCGTGGACCCGTTAACATTTTTAATTTCGTCATATCTTTTGAATGGAATGTCCGATTTGAAAAATTTAAGAAGAAATCTATAGGTATTGAAACCGTCTTAATTATGAAATGATTTATTTTGATAACGATTAATACCAAGGTACAAATAAACACCCTTTTCTAGCGGCGGCATTTCAATTAAATTTTTATAATAAAAGAACACTTATTGTGACATAACTTTAATAGTTAGACATATGCTGTCGCGACATTTTTTGTAGATAATGATGTGTTCTGCAAAGTCGTAGTACATTGTTTTGTTCTATCATCAATAGTTTTCGCAGCGCACGCGATGTAAGGTTTTCTTTTTCCACCTTGGGTTACATTATTGGAGTTTTAGTAAGGAACTCTGATTTTTTTGAAAATATAATATAGCCTATGTTACTCAGGGATAATGTAGCATTCTAATGGTGAAAGAATTTTTGAAATCGGACCAGTAGTTTTTGAGCCTATTCGTTACATACAAAACAACAAAACAACAAAACAACAAAACAACAAAACAACAAAAATACAAATCTTTTCTCTTTATAATATTAGTGTAGATTGAAAGACTAATGTAATGTGATGTGTGGATTTGAGCTAAACCTTCGTATACTTGGTGCAAGTTACTTGAAGGGTTACTAAATACAGTGGTTAAGTGATAGTGTCATCTAATGTTTTGTTTATATAAGACGAGCAAGTTTGAGTCGAGTAAGACCAGACTTGACGCAAAGTGATTAAGAAAGAAATAGTTGAGCTCATGGACCTTTAGATTCAAAGTGATTCTTTAGATATTACTGCATAAGACTTCGACTCAAAAATGATAATAGAAAAAGAACTAGATGCCCAAAATCGGGCTTTAGATAAAGAGAAAGAGGCTGAGGCTTCGGGAACTATAGGAGAAGTGAATACAGAAGGACGGGAGAAGGGAGGAGATAAAGATTTCGTGCAGTGGAACAAGGAGTTTGAGTCCCGGTCCAAGTTCTGGAAAGGAGTTCCGCCAGAAACTATGTTTAAAGCGAAAGAAGCACATATTCGAGCTATAGAAAAGACTGAAATACCTAAGCAAGGATTCGAAAAAGCGTTGGGGTTAAAAAATAACGAATTAATTGAAAAGGTCACCGGACAAGATGTTGAAACTATCGTAGAAGCAAAAGGTTCTCAAAATGTGGCTTTGGATGTAGCGAAAATATCTCTAAACCATAAAATGCTTTTCAAAAGATCCAAAGAAAAAGCATCTGATTTAGAGAAAACAAAAGCAGTAAAAAATTCAGAGTCAAATAAAACTACTGAAGTATTAAATAAGGATATTGAGAAACTAAAAGATAATTCTTCCTCAGAAATTGTGGGTACAAAAGAGACCCAAAGCTCAATTATAGAATGGAATAAAGAGTTTGAATCAAGAGCCAAATTCTGGAAAAGCGTTCCGACTGATCCTGATAAGATAGACAAAAGAGAAACTAAAAACAGCGTTTCTGTAACACTCAAAGATGTTCCAAATAAAGAAACGACTGAGAAATTAAAAAACGAATTACAATCTGATGAATTAGCTACTGAAAAGGCCAATAAAGTGACAAAATTAGAACAAGTTCTAAATGGAATTGCTACAGAGAAAATAAATAAACAAATAGAGACATTTCCTGTTGTTAAAGACAAAGATGTTACAAAAATAACACAAGAAGCGACAGAAGTGATCATTGTAGAAAAAGTCGTTCAAAAACCAACACTAGAGATAGCCAAAGAGTACAAAGGAACGGTACTTTCAGGAAACGCAAAAATACTTGAAAAAGCTTCACCAGAAATAGCCAAAGTAGCGTTAATGTATGAAATGATCACTGAAAAAGCGAATAGCGATAAAATAAACGCGAAACAAAGAGATTTATCTGAAAATACGACCCTAGAAAAAGAAATGGAAGCTAAAAATGGTGGTTTGAATACGGATGCTAACCATTTGAATGGGTCTCAAAATCGTGATGCAAATGCTAAAGTAGATGCGGAAAGAATTTTAGAAAAGACTCAAAATCATCAAACTCATGCAGATAATATGAAAATACCACAAAACCAAGCTCTCGAAGTTAAAGATGAAATATCTCAAAAGCGAGTTTCAGAGATACCCAAAGAAAATCCATTCACGGAGGTGTTTATTGAAGAAGCTCAAATCGATATAGCAGAGTGGAATAGGGAGTTCGAGACCCGCGCGATGTTTTGGAAAGGTGACGTTTTATTATTTATCTTCGTATGACATAAATTGACATAATATAAGTTTTTTGTTACAAAAGATTGACTTCCTTGAAGACAGACTTATTCATTTTCTGACATTTTTGGAAGCAACATAGCTTTTGCATTTTATTTGTTTTTCTAGTGTTATTTTGAGTTGTGTTGTGTAATTTCGGTGGTATTTTAACCAACATTACTTGAGGTCTTAGCACTAAGTGTAAACATTTGAAATGAAAGTGTAATATGTGATATCCTGATTTGATCGAAAATGTTTCCAATGTTTTGAAGAAAACCGCCACCATTTTCTTTAAAACAAAATGACGGCCGACTTGACTATGGACTGACTTGACTAAAAAGTATTAAATACAAATCACTTGACACTGGCAAGATTGTCTGTCGAATGACGGACAGGAGCCATAAATTGAGAGAAGAAAAAGAAGACAGACTTTTATAAAAAAATATTTTAAGGGCTTTGTCCGC
Source organism: Chloroclysta siterata (assembly GCA_932294275.1). NCBI lineage: Eukaryota > Metazoa > Arthropoda > Insecta > Lepidoptera > Geometridae > Chloroclysta > Chloroclysta siterata. The sequence goes on along the minus strand of OW028596.1, from coordinate 17,595,795 downwards.
CCCTTTGGCGCCCACACTGCCCTCTAATCATCATCTTCTTCCTGCCCTTATCCCCGCTGCATGGGGTCGGACGGCACAACAGGATTTCTTCTTCCACTCTATCATTCGTCATCTCGCTGTTCACTCCTTTCTTACTCATGTCATATTTCACACAGTCCATCCATCTTTTCTTTGTCCTGCCTCTCCTTCTTAAGCCATCCACATCCATACCTAACATATCTAAAAACAGCTGTTTCATACATTTTAGCCAGGTAGGTATTGAACTTTTGCACGAAACAGCCGTTTTTTCTTTCGCGTTCACAGTGTTGGTTCCTAAGAAAAAGTTATTCATATTGATGGGTACTTTATCCCCCTGAAGTTTTAAGTACAAGCATTGGAACACCTTGTTTATGAGTATTTATTTCTGTAGCCAATCTAAGTATAAATTTACAGTGTTGGGGCTCTCTTATAGGTAAATGCATGATTGTAAAAACCCCCCTCAGACCACTTTTTTCGAATTCCTTTTTATGATGGAAAAATGCTCCCTATATCAAGACGGATCGATAAAGCTTAAAAACACACCTTGGTCATAGTTCTTTTCCTCAGAGTTAGGGGTACCAAAATTTCGATGACAGTAAAAACCCACCTTATCCGACATTTTCAAAAATTTATAAAAATAAAACTAACAATATTTAATGTTTAATAAAATGTACATGTGATCTCTTTTGTTTAACTATATTTAAATACACAGAAAAATTAAATCATGTAGAACATTTTTTTAACACCAGATAGTTTTTATTGATTTCCCGAAATTTGGTCTGAGGGGGGTTTTTACAATCATGCATTCAAGTATGCAAATTCTTGTAGTAGACAAAATCGTTCTCCCATTATCCATAATCCAAAATTATCGTTGTTTCTTCTAGAGCGAGACAAAAAACACGAGCAAGAGAAGAGAGCACTGAGCGCGGAGCTAGAAGCGGAGAGACAAAGTCGACAGAAACTGCTATCTTCGCAATATGAGTTGCAGGAACGATTGGACTCTATGCAAAGGTAAATAAACCGGAACAGCTTCACGACATTGATACAGGCCCGGTAGATGTCCCCTTAGATCTCTTAGTACGTTTTGAGTTTTTAAGATCCTTTGAGGATGTCTGAAGGTGTTAGAGGTACTTATTAAGAGTAGTAGAGGTGTGTGGCTCGTCCGGGGAAGTACTACCATGCCTATATCTGCCGCCAAGCAGCAACGCTGTGTTTCCGTTTGAATTTGGTTGATGGTGACATTACAGGCACATGAGTCTTAACATCTGTATGCCTCAAGTTTATAGAGGCAGTGCATCGTAGGGCACGTTCATATCGTGCGTGAATTGCGAGTCAATGCTTTGTTATAGGTGATGGTTACCACTTAACATCAGGCCATCTGCTTGTGCCAGCAAGTAGAATAAAGAAAACCTGACCAATGCATAATGACAAACAGTGACAGGGCAAATTTTATGCATTATTTGAGTCGACTAATTTCAAAACCGGCAATCTGACTTTTGCAAAAATGTTGTTAATTTTAAAAAAAGATTCCCGCGTTTGTATTTGAAGTACAAATACGAATACAAAAATTATTTATTCGAGACTTCATTTTAACAAGGATCAAAATATAAATAAGTATAGAGGATTTGCTCCCAACCTATGATTTCATTCAGCATATTCAATGACAAATTGCCGGATTTGATAGTCAAAGTCAAACTAAGACGGTTTTATTCAAAATTATCTGTGCTGCCATATCAAGAAGTCATTTTGGACCAAAAGCACAGATAGCCGCATTTGAAACAAGACGACTCATTTATATGGGAGGCAATAATGTACGGCCAAATAATGTACAGCATGATATTGCACAGCACGATAATGCACACCCAGATAATGCGTGTCCACTGGTTTGAATTATTGGGTGTACATTATCATCCCGTACAATAACATGCTGTGCAATATCGTCACGTGTCAATAATGTACACCCAGATAATGTACAGCATGATAATTGGAAGCCACTTTAGTACCGTTGAGTCGGATTGGTTAGGTTATGTTGAAACATATAAATAACGCACGAGGCGAGCGAGCAAAGCGAGCGTGCCGCGGCAGCGGCCGCCGAAGTGCCAGAAATTAATTTTTACGGTACCAAAGTGGCTTCCATTTATCATGCTGTACATTATCTGGGTGTACATTATTGACACGTGACGATATTGCACATCCAGATAATGCACACCCCGATAATGTACACCCAGATAAAACGAATCCAAAAAGGTACCAAAGTGGATTCCAAATATCATGCTGTACATTATCGTGCTGTACATTATCATGTCGTACAATAACCGGACTCATTTATATTTAAGCAGCGTTTATATGTATGAAGGTTAATGTTATTTACTTTCAGGGCGCCTCCATCGAAGGAGCATCGAAGATCTCTTTCTGATGCCAGCACCAACTCACAGCAGGAGACCACAATGGAAGATGTAAGTTTTCTGCCGCCAAGCAGCAACGCTGTGTTTCGGTTTGAAGAGTGTGGTTGCCGGTGTAATTACAGGCACATGAGGCTTAACATCTGTATGCCTCAAGTTGATGGACGCAGGGCAGTGCATCGTAGGGCACGTTTCTATCGTGCGTGACTTACGACGCAATGCTTTGTTATAGGTGATGGTTACCACTTAACATCAGGTGGGCCATCTGCTTGTTCCATTAGCTTATGGTATAAAAAAAATAAAAAAATATGTATGTTGTGCGGGGCAAAAAGGTCGTCGTCTCAGCATAATGCTGCACCCAACCTAGATAGATGCAGTGCAGCGCTGGTTTTCAGACGAGGCCTGATAATGTGACTTGCGACAAAACAGCAAAACAATAAAAAAAAACATACAAATTATTACAGTAAAAGTACAATAATATAAACAGGTAAAAATAATTGATCGAGTGAGCGAAGCGAACAAAGATCTTAGTTTCAACTTGGGCGATTTGGCATTTTATGTATGTATGTATGTATGTATGTATGTATGTATGTATGTATGTTTGTCTGGCGATAACTTTAGAACCGTTGATCCGATCTGCATGAAATTTGATATGTCGATAGCTTGTACTTGAGAAATTTACTGGTAAGTATATGAGTAAAATCGTATGAAGGGTTTTTGAGATATGGGGTTTTTTAAGAGGGTAAAAATAAAAAAAGTTACATAAAAAAATCAAGTTACATGTCATATGAAAGGACTTTGTTTGGACATTCCAAAACAATTTTTACTTTTTTTATGGGACGCTCGGTTTTCGAGATAAAATTTAAAAAGTTAAATTAACATAACCAGCGATCCAAGAGCTCCCATCTCTAAGAGTTTCGTTGACATCAAGGTTTTTCTACTGGTCGGCCATTTCCTTTGATTTTTCTTATTTTTTTTTCTTGAAATAAATTAAGGAGGTACTCAGTTCTCATAAAATGGTGACGACGACCAGGTCTGATGATGGAGCCAAGGTCTGTTCAACGGAACTCTTCAATAAATAGGCCAATAGAGTTGAAACTTGGTAACCATACCAAGTTAGTAGGCGGTAGTCAGAAAAAAGTCCAAAGATAATGTTTGGACTTGCCTCTGACTACTACCTACTCAAAGTTTTGATGCGTTCGTCGGGTCGCATCACGAGATCTCAGTTCGGGGCGAACTACTAGTAATAACAAGTAAACAAGAATCAATGTACACCATAATTAATAATATTCCCTTGTTGTAGGACTACGGGTACGGATCCGTTCGTTCGGTGGAGACCACACGGCCGGCCCTGGAAGCTGTGAACTGGTCTGCAGGAACACATGGACCCCAAAATGGACCAGCTCCGGTGATTATTCTATCTTACTTCCTCACCCACTTCCTGTCAGGCGCGGATCCGGCGCTCAAAAAGGTTGTGGTCACAGCCACCTGAAAATCGGCCAAGTACGAGTCGGAGAATTTCTTGCAAAGGAGATGTTTATAAAATACATGACGCCCTGACCAAGATTTTGAACAGTATACAAGGTGTTCCAATACTTGTGTTTAAAAACTTAAGGGGGCTAAAGTATCCATCAATATGAATAACTTTTTCTAAGGAACCAACACTGTATGAAAAGTAGTAGAGCTCTTTGTGTGTGCTCGTCCGGGGAAGTACTACCACCACGCCTTTTTCTGCCGCCAAGCAGCAACGCTGTGTTTCGGTTTGAAGAGTGTGGTTGCCGGTGTAATTACAGGCACATGAGGCTTAACATCTGTATGCCTCAAGTTGATAGACGCAGGGCAGTGCATCGTAGGGCACGTTCCTATCGTACGTGAATTACGAGGCAATGCTTAGTGATGGTTACCACTTAACATCAGGTGGGTCATCTGCTTGTTCTATCAGCTAATTGTAAAAAAAACTGTGAGCGCAAAAAAAAACAGCTGTTTCATACATTTTAGCCAGGTAGGTATTGAACTTTTGTATGAAACAGCTGTTTTTTTTTCGCGTCCACAGTGTTGGTTCCTTAGAAAAAGTTATTCATATTGGTTGGTACTTTAGCCCCCTGAAGTATTTAAACACAAGTATTGGAACACCATGTATAAAAAACAAACCCAATTTTAGCACGGGGCAGGACAATTCTCAAAAGACTAAGAAAGAACCAGTGTTACTAATGTTGTAACCTGTCATGACAGATAGCTGATGCAGGCCTGGTCCTCAGAATGCAGAACAGGATATCAGCGTTGCAAGGGGAACTGTCGAGGACTTCGAAACGGGCTTATGACCTGGAGGAGAGGCTTATGAGTAAGTACATCTAACTATAAATAATAATAAATAAATAAATTAATATTATTGGCTTTCCACACAGCACTATCTAGCCCCAAACTAAGCCAAAGCTTGTAATATGGGAACCAGATAGCTGATATAATACATATATACTTTTTTTTGTAAATACATACATATAATATATAATAACCCCAGACAGAGAACACATCTATGTGCATCGTCTGTAGGCCGTGGGTTCGATCACCACAGAGATCAAAACACCGTGTTATTATATCACTACAAGCTGGTGTCCGCGACTTCGTCTGCGCAGGATTAGTCACACAATATCTTTATAAATTGTAGCCTATGTGTTATTCTGATGTATAAGCTATATGATTGTAAAGTTTCATTAAAATCCATTCAGTAGTTTTAACGTGAAAGAGTAACAAACATCCATCCATCCATACTTACAAACTTTCTCGTTTATAATATTAGTAGGATTAAGGCAGCTATCTGATTCTCAGAGCACAAGTTTTGCCTAATTATGGGCTAGGTATTTCTGTTTGTATCTCTTACTGTTCAATATTCTATTATCTTCGTCTGTTACCGTCTGTTACCTTCTGTCATCTACTATTACCGTCTGTTACCTTCTGTTACCTTCTGTTACCTTCTGTTATCGTCTGTTACCTTCTGTTACCTGTGTTATCGTCTGTTATCTTCCGTTATCTTCTGTCATCTTCTGTTATCTACTGTTCTCTTCGGTTTCTACTGTTCTCTTCCGTTATCTTCCGTTATCTTCTGTTCTCTTCTGTTACCTTCTGTTACCTTCTGTTATCGTCTGTTACCTTCTGTTATCGTCTGTGACCTTCTGTTATCTTCTATTATCTTCTGTTATCGTCTGTTTTCTTCTCTTCTGTTATGTTTTTGGTTAGTTCTATATTATTAATTCTATATGTTTTTATCCACAGCCCGTATGTCGTCACCTCCAACCAACCCCAACATAGACCGCTACAAGGTGGAAGAGCTAGAGATAGAGAACAAGAAGCTACGCGAGCATCTGGACAGGTTGAGGGCCGCTGGCGACTCGGCTCTGATCTCCAAGGAAGTTATAGGTAAGTGTTGTCCCAACAACATTGAAAATATGTATCCAACGTGTAACATAATATACCTCTATATATACTAGCGACCCGCTCCGGCTTCGCACGGTTATTGTGGGTTATCCCTAAGAGATAGACATATACCATCGCTGACTTTTTTGTAGACCTTTTTAAGGTGTACAATACTGTAGTACATTACTTTGATCTATCTCGTAGGGTTCAGCCAGCGTTTGCAATGAAAGATTAAAATATGTGTTTATTTACGACATCACATTAGAAACCTCTAAAATTATCAGTGTTTCTCTACTATATTATGCATGTATTGCACATAATATAAACCTTCCTCTTGAATCACTCTATCTATTGAAAAAAACCGCATTAAAATCCGTTGCGTAGTTTTAAAGATTTAAGCATACATAGGGATATAGGGACAGAGAAAGCGACTTTGTAGTGATGTTACCCCTATAACCAGGAAACAGGGTATTCTACAGGTCATGGCGAACAACTATTGTTCTACGAGTTTTGAAGAGTTATAAGTTGAGATCGGATATTCGGATGCATATTTACTTAAAGTTGAGATGCTGGCTATTATGGAAAGCACTTTTTATCGAAAAATCCCGGGGTCTAGGGAAATTAAAATTTTGCTTTTGTCTAAAAATTCCGGGATCCCAAGAAATTCACAAGTGACACGAGTAACAATAATTGTCATTCATGTAATTGTAATTCAGGGCAATTATTGCCCTGTTACAACGTAATATGCCCCTCGGGGCCTAGAATCACCCCCTTTCGATCGTAAGGTCGCAGGTTCGAATCCGGTCGTGCACCAATGGATTTTTCCTATCGAAAAATTTATGTGCGCAATGCCAGTGCTCTTAAACGGTGAAGGAAAACATCGTGAGGAAACCAGTTAGTATTCTAACAGCGGCGATGGGCTTGCAACCTGTCACGTATGGAATACCAACTACTGCAAAATGTGGGTATGTGCCAAATGTAATGTTTGGACGTACCTCTGACTACCCCCTTAGACATCCTCGAAAGAATCTGGAGTTAGTACTTGGTACTAAGAGATCTGAGGGGATATCTACCGTGCCTGGGGATTAAAGTCGTGAAGCTGTTTCAGTTTCAGATTAAAAGCTACGCCATTTATTACAGAACAATTAGCAGTGATGCAGAAAGAACTTGATAGAAGAAGCGATGAGTGTATTCAACTCAAGAGTGTACTATCCAATCAGGTATGTAAATCATAATTAAAGCTACTATAGTCGCATTGAATAGTCGCTGCAAACTCGGTCATAAATTATCGGAACGAGACAGCAATATTGCTCTCTCTCTCGCACTTAGGAGAACGGCACGATCCTTTTGTTTAAGCGCAGAGATGTGCATTATTGGAGTCGATAAGAACTATCGATACATTTATACCGACTACCTATAATGACCTTTCCGACCGCGCAACCACCGGCCGCTCTCGACACTCAACGCTAGTGTTAAGATGATCTAAGACCAAATTTGCAGCGAGTGTTTAACGCTATTAATATACACATGAAACAGTTGAGCTATCTGCAGACCGTTGCGGACGATCTAGAGATAGCTCAACTGATCCAAATCAGTGCCAATCGGTAGCGTCCCCAAGACACTGGCTGTATTGACACGCTGAATGGCAATGCTGATGCGCCGAGTCATATAAATTAAATAATTCTTGCAAATGACATAATATTATGTTTAATTAACTCCAATTTATTTAACTAGGGCTTTGTTTGGTAAATATTATTATTGGTGTTATAAAAAAATAACAAAATATGACAAAAGTTATAAGAATTCCAACTGTCGCGTTAAAAACTGCAAACTCGCTGCAAACTCGGTCATAAATTATCCGAACGAGACAGCAATATTGCTCTCTCTCTCGCACTTAAGAGTATGGCACGATCCTTTTGTTTATGCGCAGAGATGTGCATTATTGGAGTCGATAAGAACTATCGATACATGAGCTCTCTGACCGTTCAACCACCGGGCGCTCTCGCTGAGTCATTCTTTTTATCGATAACGTGCATGCGCCCGCGCCGAGTACTCTCAACACTAGTGTTAAGATGATTTATGACCGAGTTGGCAGCGAGTGTTTAACGCGACTAATGTTTATTTGTATGTATGTTAGGTAATTAACAAAATTTAGATAACATGTATTAAACTTATACACTAAAACACAAACAATTAAAAGAATAGTAGAGCTCTTGTGTGTGGCTCGTCCGGGGAAGTACTACCACCACGCCTTATTCTGCCGCCAAGCAGCAACGCTGTGTTTCGGTTTGAAGAGTGTGGTTGCCGGTGTAATTACAGGCACATGAGGCTTAACATCTGTATGCCTCAAGTTGATGGACGCAGGGCAGTGCATTGAAGGGCACGTTCCTATCGTGCGTGACTTGCGAGGCAATGCTTTGTTATAGTTGATGGTTACCACTTAGCATCAGATGGGCCATCGGTTTGTTCTATCAACAAGTACCTAGTGTAAAAATAATAATAAAAAAACCGGCCAAGTGCTAGTCGGACTCGCGCACGAAGGGTTCCGTACCATTATCTATAAAAACGGCAATAAATGACGTTTGTTGTATGGAAGCCCCCTTCAAATATTGGTTTTATTCTGTTTTTTAGTATTTGTTGTTAAAGCGGCAACAGAAATACATGATCTGTGAAATTTTCAACTGTCTAAATATCACGGTTCATGAGATACAGCCTGGTGACAGACGGACAGACAAGAGAGTCTTAGCAATAGGGTCCCGTTTTACCCTTTAGGTACGGAACCCTAAAAATCTGATTAAGCCTACTTACCCATATTTTCTTCCTTTCTTGATATTATTTGGTCTCATTCATATCGTGTTGGACACCTGACATTATCTGTATAAATATCTATTATCAGATAAAAAGTTGTTTGTCAACTAGAATTCTTCATCTATAATTTACAAACTGTGTATGTCTGTCTGTTTTATAATATTTGATGCAAAGCTGAGAATAGATGAAATAATTTTTAATTTGATGTGTTAAAAGTTAGAATGTTTATAATAATATAAATTATATTATATTCCAATACTTGTACAGTGTTGGTTCCTTAGAAAAAGTTATTCATATTGATGGGTACTTTAGCCCCCTGAAGTTTTTAAACACAAGTATTGGAACACCTTGTTCGTATTATATGTATAATAGTTAAGAATATTTTAAAAATGTACATAATACACATGTCAGCAAAGAGATGCATACTTAATGATAGTTTTTTTTTGATCTACACTAATATTATAAAGAGGAAAGATTTGTATTTTTGTATGTAACGAATAGGCTCAAAAACTACTGGTCCGATTTCAAAAATTCCTTCACCATTAGAATGCTACATTATCCCTGAGTAACATAGGCTATATTATATTTTCAAAAAAATCAAGGATCATCATCATTTCTGCCGCCAAGGCTGCTTGGCGGCAGAAATGAGCATGGTGACATTCTGCAAAAAACCCAGGTGCACCCCAGCACTTTCACTAGTCTCAATCTTAAACAAACATTTCAAAAACGTGTCACTGTGTTTGTACGAATTATAAATGTCATTTTGTTGCTCTTTAAATATAATAGCATTTTTATTCAATGTCTTCTGAAAAACCAGTTTCGAAACTTTACATCATCGTTTTCAGAAAGATGCGTTCTTTAAAAACTAGAACAAAACAAGCCAGAAATTCATAAAAGCAGACTGTAGATTCATTTAGTTTGTGAAACGTTTTAAAGTGATCCTTGTGATTTTCATGAATGTTATGACTGTGGACGACTGTTGTGAGTTTGAGTGATATATTAGTAACTAGCGGCCTGTCCCAGCTTCGCATGGGTGGTCATAAATTTTTTGAACATTTTAGGATAAACTTAGACCGTGGGTTCGAGCCTCGCATCTACTTATTTCATACATTTGCACGCGCTTCTCCTTGAGTGAGTGAAATCGCACCCCGCGCGTGAACCGTGGACCCGTAAACATTTTTAATTTCGTCATATCTTTTGAATGGAATGTCCGATTTGAAAAATTTAAGAAGTAATCTATAGGTATTTAAACCGTCTTAATTATGAAATGATTTATTTGGATAAGGATTAATACCAAGGTAATAATAATAAATAATAAAGACCCTTTTCTAGCGGAGGCATTTCAATTAATTTTTTATAATAAAAGAACACTTATTGTGACATAACTATAATAGTTAGACATATGCTGTCGCGACATTTTTGTAGATGATGACGTGTTCTACAAAATCGTAGTACATTATTTTGTTCTATCTTCAATAGTTTTCGCAGCGCACGCGATGTAAGGTTTTTTGTTTTCCACCTTGGGTTACATTATTGAAGTTTTAGTAAGGATCCCTGATTTTTTTGAAAATATAATATAGCCTATGTTACTCAGGGATAATGTAGCATTCTAATGGTGAAAGAATTTTTGAAATCGGACCAGTAGTTTTTGAGCCTATTCGTTACATACAAAAATACAAAAATACAAAGTTTACCTCTTTATAATATTAGTGTAGATATCAGTGATATTTTAATTAATTAAAAAAACTACCTCAACTTATCTTGTCGTGTCACTAGAAACAGTGTGGTGAAAGGATTCTAATTACTACCTGATAAATAAAAAGATAATTAAGTTTTTGATATGAAAGTATACCGTAAAAATATCATATGACACCGCGATTTAACATTATTAAGATCGTGTCAATCCAAAGGTTGTCTGGACGTTGCTCACAGCGAGAAGACCGCCAGTTTTGTAAATGTATTTGTGTATAGTAAAAAATAAAAAGTTTTCTTTCTATGCATTTCTTCAAAGTCAAAGTCAAAGTCTTAAATAAATAATTTAATATAAACAATCAAAACTCTGAACTATTGTGCTAAAAGTGGGCATGTGCCAACATGTGATGGTGAGACGTTTTTGGAGTAAACTAATCACCATCATATCAGTCTGCAGAAGACCGGCAGAGGACATCTCCCCCTAATCATTGGGGGGTTACCAATAATCAACTAGCTTGATAGACGTGAAATAGATAAATATAACTCTTAAAGTATCCATAGTTATTGTTTGCGTAAAGTAAAATGGCGTTGTCTATGTCCGGTATACGGATATCTAAAAGTCTCTACATGGATGCTCCTGTGAGTAGAAGCAACTTCTATTATTGTAGGAAAGAGGTATGTTCATTTCCGTTTGTATGTCATTTATGAAAAGTATAAAAAGAAGCGGGCCGAGCATCGAACCCTAGGTAACGCCGACAAGCAGACTTTGATTAAAAACTATTTGTGTACCAAGTAAAATTAAAATTTAGTTTTTTTATACTACTTGCTGATGGAACAAGCAGATGGCCCACCTGATTTTAAGTGGTAACCATCACCTATATCAAAGCATTACCTCGCAAGTCACGCACGATAGGAACGTGCACCACGATGCACTGCTCTGAGTCTATGAACTTGAGGAATACAGATGTTAAGCCTCATGTGCTTGTAATTACACCGGCAACCACACTCTTCAAACGGAAACACAGCGTTGCTGCTTGGCGGCAGAAAAAAGCATGGTGGTAGTACTTCCCCGGACGCGAACTCCACAAAGAGATATAATACTCTTAAGTCAATCAAAGTAGTAAAGATATTATCTTAGTTTTAAGTTGGCAATCCTAATAAATAAATAAATGTAATAAAATATTTTTTCGGCCGCAGAAACCATGGTTCCAAGCGTTAAAAAATGTTGTGAGTACATACGAAGCTTCAGAAAGCTTTTTAAATTATATTTTGTATATTTTTTTATTAATTAAATATTGTTTCTTATAGATAGTTGCATTAATTTCTTTTATTTTTGTAGTTGACGAGTTTTTTTATAATGGAACAGCTTTTTTTGAAAAGCACACAATCTTTTTTGCACGTTTTGGATGATTTGATTAGACATTGATTTTAAGGGTCATCCATAAATACTAAATAATACGTCACACGAGTTTCATGCTTTTTTGACCCCTCCCCCGTCCTTGTCACAGCTGGTCACATTTGTGAGACCCCCCCTACGTAGTGTGTCACATATTTAGCAATTTTACATTTAGAAATTTATGAAATCAAAATAGCAATGTGTTCCGAAATTAATTTTAATTCCATTTCAAATTTTTTGTTGTAATACATACATATAAAATATTATATTTTGAAAAAATGTGACGTCACAAAATTTGGGATCCCTCCCCACCCCTTGTCACACAATATCACACTTCGTCGACCCCCTCCCACCCCCTTAACGTGTGACGTAATTTATAGATGGCCCCTAAGAGGTTGGCAGCCGTGAAACAAACTCGATCGCATATTTCAAAATTTTTGAGTATACAAGGTGTTCCAATACTTGTGTTTAGAAACTTCAGGGGGCAAAAGTACCTTTTTCTAAGGAACCAATACTGTGAACGCAAAAAAACAGCTGTTTCATGCAAAAGTTATACCTATCTGGCTAAATGTATGAAACAGCTGTTTTTTTTTCGCTTTCACAGGGTTTGGTTCCTTAGAAACAGTTATCCATATGATGGGTACTGCCCTCCTGAAGTTTTAAGTACAAGTATTTTAACATCTTGTGTAAAGTCATGATATCGCACCCTATCGCACGATTCGCAGCGGTCAATTTTAAGTAGATCGAAGTTTAAACTTTAAGTTCATTTGTCTCTCTTCAACACGTATTATTTGTTATAGTCGAATTAAACACTCGCTGCAAACATGGTCATAAATTATCTGAACGAGACAGCAATATTGCTCTCTCTCTCGCACTTAGGAGAACGGCACGATCCTTTTGTTTATGCGCAGAGATGTGCATTATTGGAGTCGATAAGAAGTATCGATACATTCATACTGACTACCGATAATGAGCTCAACGACCGCACAACCACCGGGCGCTCTCGCTGAGTCATTCTTTTTATCGATAACGTGCATGTGCCCGAGCCGAGTGCTCTCAACACTAGTGTTAAGGCGAAGATAAGAGATAATGTGACTCTCGCTCGCACGTTTCGACTTGTTGAAATATATAAAATCACTAAACTCATTTTTGAGAGTCACATTAGCTCTTGTGTTCGCCTTAAGATGATTTATGACCGAGTTTGCAGCGAGTGTTTGACGCGACACTGCATGATTGTTAGTTCAAACTACTATTAAGTGTAGAAAAGTGAAATTTTTATTTAACGTTGTTATTGAGTAGTTACTTAAATTTGCCCTCCTTCCCCGATGGACCAAAGATATTGTGATCGCGGGAAGTCGGTGCCACTTCATATCATTTGACAGCCCTCACAGCTCAGTTGGTAGTAGCCCTGCCTTCTGTGCCCTAGGCCGTGGGTTCGATCCCCACATAGACCAAAATTTTTTGTGATGAATGTAGGTAGATGTTTGTTCTTTGTCTGGATGTTATAAAATATTATAAGTGTGCATTTAGAAAAAAAAATGTATGTGTGTATTATATCAGCTGTCTGGTACCCATATTACAAGCTTTGCTTAGTTTGGGGCTAGAAAGTGCTGTGTGGAATGTTCAGCAACATCTATTTATCTATTACGGAGATGAGTGAGAACAAACATACACTCTCTCTCACTCGCACCTGTAGTGTTATGTGATTTGTAGTAAAATGCACGTTATGTCCACAGACGGTGAACCTAAAATCGCTTGCTACGTCCAACTACGGCTCTGACGTCGATATCATCAATGAGGATGGAGAGTTGGCCACAGCTTACGAAGCACAGAAGGATATTAATAGGTAAAATGAACCTTATTTCCATAGACATAGGTTTACAATTGGAACATTGGTGGTTTAGTAGTAGCAATGACGCCTTCTTATCCTAAGATCGCGGATTTGAATCTAGTATTGTATGGACAAGAAAAAAATAATGTACGCAATGCCAGTGCTCTCAAACGGTGAAGGAAAACATCATGAGGAAACACGCATGTCGTAGAACCTAAGTTTTAAAACATGTGTCGAAACAGTGCTCGAAAGGAGCCTCTTGAGGCGCACTTAAAATCCTTTCACCACACTGTTTCGAAAGAACCCGTCACACGACTAGAACATTCAGCTCGAGGTAGGTATCCCTATTTGTAAACATAAAGACGGGTGGTTCAGTGGGAGAGACCCCTTCTAATTGCAAGGTCGTAGGATCAAATCCGGTCGGTTATTTAAAAAAAATTATGTACGCAATGCTAGTGCTCTAAATCGCAGAATGTAAAGATCGTGAGGAAACCAGTTAGTATTCTAGGGGGCCGTTCTAGTATTACGTAAGCAGATTTATTACAATTATTTACCGCCCCCTCCCCCTTGTCAGCAAAAGTAAGCAAAGCTCTTACCCCCCTCATTACGTAAACATTGGTATAATGCTTTTTCCTTTTAATGTAATGTATCCTGTTTTTATTATTGATTCATGAGCAGCAGTGACGGAAGAAATTTAGGCAAGTGAATAATAAATAGCACGCGGTAATTCCCCTACTCGGTTCTAAGCGAGTACCTAAACGTATTCATTATTTGTGGAAATCCCCGAATATGCGTTTCGTTTTCAAGCATAGACAATGTGTGGGTTGCCATATGTTTAAAAAGTAAATAATTACTGATGACGTTATCACCATCTAGACCCCCCCACCCCCATGTCATCAAAAATAAGCAAAGAATAGGCCCCCCTATAGTGCTTACGTAATACTTGAATGGTCCCTAGCAGCGGCGATGGGCTTGCAACGTGTCACGAATACCAACTACTTACCGCAAAATGTGGGTACTTATATGCCAAATTTTTGTACGTAAATCTTTACCCCCCTTAGACATCCTCAAAGAATCTTGAGTTGGTATTAGTACCAAGAGATCTGAGGGATATCTACCGTGCCTGGGGATTAAAGTCGTGAGCATATTCGTTTTCTGTTCCATTCAAAGACAACTGCAAGATGAACTCTTGGCGGAGAAGAAGTTCTACTCGGAGCACATTTCCAAGTCTAAGTCTGAAATCGACCGGCTTCGTGAGGAGAACGAAAAATATCAGAAGTAAGTTAACATTATTTATATTAGTCAACATACATAACATACATAAAATCACGCCTGTTTCCCATAGGGGTAGGCAGAGACCACGGAATTCCACTTGCTACGGTCCTTACATAATTCTTTCGCTTCATTCGCTCTCATAACATTCTTCATACATGTTCGTCGGTTTAGGGTACTCTTGACCTGGCCCTTCTCTAGAACGTCTGCTATCTGATCGAGATACGTCCGCCGAGGTCTTTCCCTCCCAACAGTCCCATTTACTAAATACCATTTATTAGTCAAAGTCAAAGCTAAAATGTATTTTTGTAATAATACTTGTTGATGGATCAAGCAGATGACCCACCTGATATGAAGTGGTAACCATCATCTATAACAAAGCATTGTCTCGCAAGTCACGCACGATAAGAACGTGCTCTAAGATTCACTACAGTGCGTCTATCAACTTGAGGCATACAGATGTTAAGCCTCGTGTGCCTGAAATTTCACCGGAAATCACACCCTTCAGAGTGAAACACAGGCAACAACTACAAGAGGCAATGCTTTGTTATACGTAGTGTTTACCATTTAACATCAGGTGGGCTATCTGCTTGTTCCATAAGAAAGTCATAAAATAAACTTGCTTAGACGATCTGGTGAGAAAATATAAATGTGTAGTACTCACTGTAAGCTTTAAATAAATTAATAACCCCAAACAAATAAACTCTAAATTCTAGTCACTACAAGTCTAAAGGCCGGTTTCAACCCCGAGCGGAGCGGACCCATTAAGGACTCCGTTTAACTCGCAAGAATAAACTGCATATTGCTCGACTATTTGGTGGAA
Source organism: Chloroclysta siterata (assembly GCA_932294275.1). Lineage (NCBI taxonomy): Eukaryota > Metazoa > Arthropoda > Insecta > Lepidoptera > Geometridae > Chloroclysta > Chloroclysta siterata. Next base: position 17,580,142 of record OW028596.1, on the reverse strand, counting down.
ATACAGGTATACAGTTTATTCTTGCGAGTTAAACGGAGTCCTTAATGGCTCCGCTCCACTCGCGGTGGAAACCGGCATTAAAATACGATGTTTTAAGTCACTGTTGGTGTTTCTGCTACAAAATTGCTAGTCAAAAACCATATGTACTCCCATAGTCTTAGAGCACATTATCCCTTTTCGTCTCTTCCAGCATATCTCAAGAACTTAAGAAAAAGATTATGAAAGACTTCTTAAGAAGATATTGGAAAAAACACTTCGATCTTAAAAAGCATTTTAAACAATTAATTTCGTCAAATAATTTATTTGTACATTTAACATTTTCTATTTTAAACGTATTTTAATTTTTATTGCATATATTAACTTATAAGCATGTTTAATTTTTGAATATAATTTTTGTTTTATATAAAATATTATTTCAAAAAACATTACAAATCCTACACTTACGTTAAAGTATCATAAATCTTTTAAAATATTTAAATTCACCATTAAACATTAAAGTCATAAATACATTCGCTTATAGAAACCTCATCGTCGCTACATCATCGCATCGCATCAAGATCTTTTCGAAGCGCCATTGCAACCACAACATCCATAACCACAGGCTTTTTCCAAACCTAACCAACATTGCAACCACAAAATCGCATAAACACCAGTTCTTTTCAGAGCTACATCGCACCACTAAAAGCTCGTTGAAGAGCTCCATTGCAACCATAACATCGCACTACCAAGACCGCTTTTCAGAACAACGTCGCAACCACAAGATCGCAATACTAAGAGCTCTTTTCAGAGCTACATCGCAACCACAATATCGCAACCACAATATCACAACCACAATATCGCAACCACAATATCGCAACCACAATATCGCAACCACAATATCGCAACCACAATATCGCAACCACAAAATCGCACCACCAAAAGCTCTTTTCAGAGCTCCATCGCAACCACAACGTCGCATAATCAGAAGCTATTACCAGAACTACATGCAACCACAACATCGCCAAACCACGAGTTCTTTTCGGAGCCACATCGCAACCCCAACATCGCATAATCAGAAGCTATTTCCAGAATTACATCGCACCCACAACATCGCAAACCACAAGCTCTTTTCAGAGCTACATCGCAACCACAAGCTCTTTTCAGAGCTCCATCGCAACCACAACATCGCACCACCAAAAGCTCTTAACAGAGCTCTCATCCACAACATCGCATAACCACAAGCTCTTTTCAAAGCCACATCGCAACACCACAGGTCGGTCCCTTCTATAGCAGTTATTAAGCCACGAAGGAAGCCTTCGGATGGCTTAAAGGTTCGGCCAAACCTGCGCGACCAAAGCGACTGCGAAGCGGGGGCGTCTGCCGCGCGGCGGACGCTACCCATACTTTCTACCTCGTTTACGCTCAGCTCATGTCCGTGGAAATGTGCAGAGACATGTAGAAACAGGCGCAGGGACTTGCAATGCGAGAATGGGACGGCAACACATTTCCGTCCACGCGAATTGCAGCGCGAATGGCTAAATGTAAACGCGCCATTCTATTGGCGCTTTGCACACCTACGCGACCGCAACGCAGGCAAAGCGCCATAGAAAAGTATGGGTAGCGTCCGCCGCGCGACAGACGCTCCCTCTTCCGACGTTACTGACGCTCAGGATTGGCCGAACCTTAAATCCTCAAAAATCCACTAACTCATAAAAACTGTTTCAGATTACTAAGTGCAGAGCTAAGCGAGCAACCGAAGAATAAGGGACAAGAGTTCGCGCAGAATGAGATCATAAGACTTGCGGCTGAAAGCTTAGCTTTACAGGTATGGAAGTTAGCCTACATGCGTGGAAGTTAGCTTTTCAGGTGTGAAAGTTAGCTTACAAGTATGGAAGTTAGCTTTTCAGGTGTGGAAGTTAGCTTACAAGTGTGGAAGTTAGCTTCACAGGTATGTAAGTTAGCCTACATGCGTGGAAGTTAGCTTTACAGGTGTGGAAGTTACCTTACAAGTGAAAGTTAGCTATACAGGTTTAGAAGTTAGCTAAGAAGTGTGGATTCTGTAGAAGATAGCTTATAACTTTGGATATTCCTTAGTAATTTTTTAAAGCAAATTTTCACACTATCGTTCTATCGTTCTAAGCTAACTTTTATTTGAACTTATTTTTTTTACTGTTAGGGTGTGTGCGTTTGTGTGTGGGGGAGTGTGTGTGTTTTTTGTTTTCACTGTGCTAGGCAGCGGGTTCGATCCCCACGGCCTAAAGCGCAGAAGGCAGAGCTACTACCAACTGAGATGTGAGGGCATTGAACAATATAATTATATGTAATTTCAGGAAATGAGAGCGTTACGTAGTATGTGTGGTATGAATTTGAGTAATAGAGTGAGGAACAGTGTAATTAGAGACAAATGTGGAGTGAAAGAAGACGTAGTGATGAGTAGAGAAAGGTATTTTAAGATGGTTTGGGCATGTGGAGAGGATGGATGAAACGAGATTAACGAAACAGGTGCATCAGGCGAGCGTGAATGGGACTGTTGGGAGGGGAAGACCTCGGTGGACGTATCTCTTCTAGAGAAGGGCCAGGTCAAGAGTACCCGAAACCGACGAGAATGTATGAAGAATGATATGAGAGTGAATGAAGCGAAAGAGGTATGTAAGGACCATAGCAAGTGGAAATCCGTGATCTCTGCCTACCCCTATGGGAAACAGGCGTGATTTGATGTATGTATGTATGTTAATTTCAGGAACGCGTGGACAAGCTATCTGAAAGCTGTCGCCGGTACAAGAATCAGATAAGACTGCTCGTGCATAAGCTGAGGGAAGTCGGCGTAGAAGATGTCAACGACATTTTGGAAAATAACGGTATTTATGTTACTTTCGATGTACGAGTATGTATTCACAATTTAAAGAGTGGTAGAGCTCTTGTGAAGCTCGTCCGGGGAAAAACTACTACCACGCCTTTTTCTGCCGCCAAGCAGCATTGCTGTGTTTCGGTTTGAAGAGTGTGGTTGCCGGTGTAATTACAGGCACATGAGGCTTAACATCTGTATGCCTCAAGTTGATGGACGCAGGGCAGTGCATCGTAGGGCACATTTCTATCGTGCGTGACTCACAAGGCAATACTTTGTTATTGGTGATGGTTACCACTTAACATCAGGTGGGTCATCTGCTTGTTCCATCAGATAGTTGTGTTAAAAAAGAAATACTTAAAAATAAATTCCACAGATTCAATAGTCCCGACCAATGCATCGATGACACAAGAGATGGCGCCCGTCACAAGGAAGAAGGAGCGGGAATATCTCGGAATGTTCGAGTATAAGATACAAGACGAAGCTACGATCATCAAGAAACTTATCACAGGTATAAATCAAATAAATAAATTAATATAAAAATTGGTGGACTTTCCACACAGCACTATCTAGCCCCAAACTAACCCAAAGCTGTAATATGGGAACCAGATACCTGATATAATACAATAATATAGCTTATACATCATAATAACACATAGGCTACATCTGCTAATTTATAAAGATATTGTGTGAATTGTCCAAAATATGACGATAAGTGTCAAGTAAGTAAGAAAAATCTACCATCTGCGAGCTATTCTGGCGTGCGCTGCCAAAACCGCTAGAGTTACACATATGTACTACGCCACGCTAATATAAGCTAATCCTGCGCAGACGAAGTCGCGGGCACCAGCTAGTAATACATATAAGCTTTTATTGTAAATGCTTACTTATCATGTATAATAACACCCAGACAGAGAACAAACATCTATGTTCATCACACAAAGTCAAATCACTCGGTGGGGATCGAACCTACGGCCTACGGCGCAGAAGGCAGAGCTACTATAATCATTGACTATCATCATATATAATAATTGATCCCAACTTCAACCTTATCCTTACAGATTTAAAGCCCAAAGTCGCAGTAGGCCTCCTACCAGGCCTGCCCGCCTACATACTCTTCATGATGCTACGTCACATGGACCACGTGGACGACGAGCCTAAGATGCATCAACTCATGAAGGCAGTCAGGACTGGAGTGAAGAAGATTCTGAAGAAGAGGGGTGACAATATCGAGTATAATTGTCTTTGGCTGGCAAATATGCTGAGGTAATAACTACTCTAATAGTCTAGTAAATAATTATAGTTGAAGTTTAATTTAGTTGAAATGACTGAGTGAAGAAGATTCAACAGAAGAGGGGAGACAATGTGAAATTAGAAAAATAAAATAAGAGTTGAATTATACAATACAATACAAAATATTTATTCAGTAAACTTAGTATGGTAGTACATTTCATGGGCTTGAGACCCTCTTTTAAGTATGGGAATACCTGTTAAAGAGAGTCTCGCTCTTCCATATGGGTAAAGTTTCTTAACTTAATATATTACTCTAAAAAAACAAGAAAATAATTAATTTTAATATTAAAAAGTATATAAACTAAAATAATTAGATTTGAATGATTGAGTGAAGAAGAAGGGAGACAATGTGGCGTATTACTGTCTTTGGCTGGCTAATATGCTAAGGTAATCACTACTCAAATACTCTTGTAATAGAAAAAAAAAGATAGTGTGAAAAAAACTTAAAGAAGAGGGGCGACATTATCATTATGTGAATAATATGCTAAGGTAATAACTACTCTAATACTGTTGTAATAGGAATTACATTAGAATATATTAATTGAGTGAAGAAGACTATGTAGAAGAAAGGAGACAATGTGGAGTATGACTGTCTTTGGCTGGCTAATATGCTAAGGTAATTACTTCTCTAATTCTATTGTAATAGGAATAACATTTATTTAAAATGACTGAGTGAAGAAGACTAAAGAAGAGGGGAGACAAAGTGGAGTATAACCGCCTTTGGCTAGTTAATATGCTTGGGTTATTACTACTATCGTAAAAGCGAAATAAAAAATAAATTATATTACAATGACTTAGTGAAGAAGAGTTTGAAGAAGAAAACACAGTGTGATGTATAGCTGTCATTGACTGGCTTATTATGCTAAAGTTTTTATTAAACCTCATGTACATGAGTCACATACCTGTATGCCTCAAGTTGATGGACGCAGGGCAGTGCGTCTTAGGGCACGTTTCTATTGTGCGTGACTTACGAGTAAATGCTTTGTTATAGGTGATGGTTACCACTTAACGCGGTGGGCCATCGGTTTGTTCTGTCGCATGTAGTTTAAAAAAAGGCTGAGAAAATAAATGAGTTTTATTTTTGGACAGCTTTCACAGCTCAGTTGGTAGTAGCTCTGCCTTCTGCGCCGTAGGCCGTGGGTTCGATCCCCATCGAGAACAAACATTTGTGTGATGAATACAGATGTTTGTTCTCTGTCTGGGTGTTATACAAAAGTTAAATACCTACCAGGCTAAAATGTATGAAACAGCTGTTTTTTTTTCGCGTTCACAGTGTTGGTTCCTTAGAAAAAGTTGTTCATATTGATGGGTACTCTAGCCCCCTGAAGTTTATATACACAACTTATGGAAAACCTTGTATAATATTACAAGTAAGTATTTACAAAAAAAAAGGTATATAAGTAGTATTATCAGCTATCTGGTTCCCATATCACAAGCTTTGGCTTAGTTTGGGGTGAGTTAGTGCTGTGTGGAATGTTCAATATTTATTTATTGATTTATTTATTTTTTGAAATTCGCAGACTACTCAACAACTTGAGACAATACAGCGGCGACGCGGTCTACCAGACAGCGAACACGCAGCGGCAGAACCAGCAATGCTTACGGATATTCGACCTTTCGGAGTACAGACAAGTCCTTAGTGACATTGCCGTGTGGATATATCAGGGTAAGCTTTATATATATATATATATATTTTATTACTTAGCCTTTCATCTAATTACCTTCAAACAGAAGCACGGCAGCGTTGCTTAGCGGCAGAAAAAGGCATTTTTGTAGTACTTTCCCACTTTTGACTCTCTTGCCGCTAACATGAAGAACTAGTATTGAGTATATTTATTGCATTATTATTAGAGATCGGATATACGGATGCATATTTACCTAAAGTTGAGATGTTGGCTATTATAGAAAGTACTTTTTATCGAAAAATCCCAGGGTCTCGGGAAATTAAAATTTAGCTTTTGTCTAAAAATCCCGGGATCCCAGGAAATTCAAATTTAAGTGACACGAATGACAATAATTGTCATTCATGTAATTGTAATTCAGGGGAATTATTGCCCTGTTACAACGTAATTATGCCCCTCGGGGCTCAGAATCACCCCCTTTCGGCTTAGTACACATGTAACGTGGCACCCTATTTATGCAATCCCGGGATTTTAATTTTAATAAAAGTATCCTATGAAGCCGCTTCCGTAATTTGTTAGCCATAAATTAACTTTAGGTAAATATGCATCCGATTATCCGATCTCTAATTATTATGTATGTATGTAGATTTAACATTGTCACGACTTATGACTAAGTAATTTGTGATTCAATACAATATGTACCCAGTAAGGGTGTTGCAATAGAAAGAAGCGGACCGATATTGAAAATCATGTAAATTTTTCAACGAACAACTTTTTTATTCTATTACAATTTTTTTGCAATTAATCTAGAGATTGCTCAACTGAATTACTAACCTCTCCCATTAAAAGTCAAAGTCAAAAAATGTATTTATTCAATAAAATCACATGGATCACTTTGAAAAGTCTTAAAGCTAGGTGACTCTAGGTGCCAGTTCCACGCGACCAAAGCCTAGAAGAACAGCCAACAAACTTACGGCTTGGTTCCTACCGTTCTTTTGAATGATCCTTTTACAATTTAATAATATAATATATTATTGAAGTTTAGTGAGGCGTAGGCATACAGAAAAAGGTAAACATAATCAAATTTTTAAGACAGCACACGTCTAATTTCATTCCAGGTCTAATCCACCTGCTCGAGAAACAGCTAGAGCGTCTCATAGTCCCAGCTATCCTGGAGCACGAGGAGATCAGCGGCCTGTCCGGTCCGGTCGGCCGTCCGGCGTCCGGCGCCGCGCCCGGCCCGCAGCGCCTGAAGCAGGAGCTCTCTCTCATGCACGAGCATCTGCATACCTACAGCGTCTACCAGCCGCTGCGAGTCATGATATTTAAGCAGGTTAGTTAATGCTGAGAAAAGTTGCAATGTTTTGTCATGCTGAGAAATGTTGCAATATTCTGTCACGTTTAGAAAAGTTGCAATATTCTGCCATTCTGAGAATAGTTGCAATATTCTGGCATGTTGAGAAAAGTTGCAATATTCATACCTCACAACACATACAAGTAAGTAGATATTGGTATAACACGGAGATATCAGTGGCCTATCCGGTCCCGTACATGAAACTGAAGCAGGAGCTCAGTCTCATGCACGAGCATCTGCATACCTACAGCGTCTACCAGCCGCTGCGGGTCATCATATTCAAGCAGGTTAGTTAATGCTTGCAATATTCTGGCATGCTGAGAAAAGTTGCAATATTCTGTCATGCTGAGAAAAGTTGCAATATTCTGTCATGCTGAGAATAGTTGCAATGTTCTGTCATGCTGAGAAAAGTTGCAATATTCTGTCATGCTGAGAAAAGTTGCAATATTCTGTCATGCTGAGAAAAATTGCAATATTCTGTCATGCTGAGAAAAGTTGCAATATTCTGTCATGCTGAGAATAGTTGCAATATTTTTTCATCCTGAGAAAAAGTTGCAGTAGTCGTACACATTTATTAGGTAGCATAAACCATGCTAAGTTGATGAAAAAACATGGCGACATTATCATTTCTTCTCGTTAATCATTTTAATTATTCTTTTTCCGTCTTTTCATTAAATATCTTGGTTGCAGGTTAGGAAACTTAACATTAATGAGGCTTAACCTCTGTATGTCTCAAGATGATAGTCGCAGGGCAGTGCATCGTAGGGCAAATTCCTAGGCGTGACTTACGAGGCAATGCTTTCTCAGATGGCCCATCTGCTTGTTCCACCAAGTAGTATGAAAAGTTACAGGGACATCAAAGGAATATTTCCCCACCACCCGAACCCCCTTGTCTCTACGATGCCCGATTATCCCTCCCGTCGATATATCCCTCCGTAGACCAAGGCATATCCTTGGTGATCCCGATGATGAGATCGCAACCGCTAACGCGGAAGCGATCGAGTCATCCAATTCGGACAGAGCTAACACTACACAGATTCACCGACCCCGCTGGCGGGGTCAAAGACGTCCCTTAGCGCCCGTCCACTCGGGCCTAAGCTAGATCGTACCAAAGCGGTGCCCTTGCGTTTGTTGCCCCAACCTAACTTTACCGGTTGAGTTAGCATCGTCAGACGGTCTCCAGCAATTAGTCTATTCGAAAAATAATTCAACAAAACCCATTGTTTCAGTTATTCTACTACGTGTGCGCGTACAGCCTCAATCAGCTGCTGCTTCGCAAGGACCTGTGCTGCTGGGCCAAGGGGCTGCAGATCCGGTACAACATCTCGCATCTCGAGACCTGGATCAAGGAGCATCTCGCCGAATACGGACACCAGAGCGTATGTATCCTGGAGTATCGCCTGATCTTCAGAAGCTTCTTCTATGGGCATTCATCAATTGTTTTATTCAGTTACTTATACAGGGTGTGGGGCCGTTCAAGTATTACGTCAGCAGATTTATTAGAATTATTTACCCCCCTTGTCAGCAAAAGTAAACAAAGCTCTTACCGAGGGGGGGGCCCCTCCCATGCTTTCGTAAACATTGGTATATGCATTTTTCAAGTATTCTGTTTTTAATTGATTCACGAGCAGCCGTGACGGAAGCAATTTAGACAAGTGAATAGCACGCGGTGATTCCCCTACTCTTTTCTAAGCGACTACCTAAAAGTATTCATTATTTATGGGAATAATGGGAAACCGGCATGTCGTGGAACCTAAAAAGTTCTATAACATGTGTCAAGTGCTCGAAAGGAGCCTCTTGAGGCGCACTTGAAATCCTTGCACCACACTGTTTCGAAAGAAAGTAGTGACACGACAAGAAGAAGAAGAATGGAAGAAAAACGCCACTGTGAAGTTGGCGCAACCAATGATTATTACATGTAATTCTGCAAATGAATATACTTTGACTTTGACTTTGCCCTCAGGGGCTACTGCTCCTCCTTGCTCCTTTCTTTAACCTAAGTTCTGCGTATAATGTTCCAGGTTGAAGAGATACTAGGCGTGCTACGTCCAATAACGCAAGCTGTACAGTTGCTTCAAGCGCGTAAATCTATGCAAGACGTGCAGAGCACTGTCGAGATGTGCTCTAATCTTACTGCTATGCAAGTTTGCAAGGTATGTATAAATAAATAATATAAGTAAATATGGGTGGACTTTCCACACAGCGTATCTAGCCCTAAACTAAGCCAAAGCTTGTAATATGGGAACCAGATAGCTGATATAATACAAACAAGGTTTTCCAATACTTGTGTTTAAAAACTTCAGGGGACTAAAGTACCCATCAATATGAATAACTTTTTCTAAGGAACCAACACTGTGGACGCGAAAAAAACAGCTGTTTCATGCAAAAGTTAAATACCTACCTGGCTAAAATTTTGAAAAAGTTATTCATATTGATGGGTACTTAAGCCCTCTGAAATTTTAAACACAAGTATTGGAACACCTTGTATACAAGGTGTTCCATAAGTTGTGTATATAAACTTCAGGGGGCTAAAGTACCCATCAATATGAACAATTTTTTCTAAGGAACCAACACTGTGAACGCGAAAAATCATCATTCCATCAGCTAGTTGTATATAAAAAATAAAAAAAACATCAAAGACTGCCCACTTACCAAATACGACGGCAACCCAGCAGACTTGTTCACCCTCGAAAACGACGCTTTAATTTCAATTTAATTTCTCTATCCATTGGATACAGAAATTAAATTTTATTTTGTAAAGAACGATTGTACATTGCCATACGAATAAATAATAAATTAAAAAAAAAAAATTAACTGTTAATTTATCGTCATCAGATACTGAACATGTACACTCCAGCCGAGGAGTACGAGGTGAAGGTCACCAGGGAATTCATCCATGAAATCCAGAAGAAAATGCAGGAGAAGGCGGGCACCAACCCTGACAAGGAACCTGTGAGTTATTTGTAATTGTATTTCTTAAAGAGTTCTACTACTCTTAAAATTATCTTATTTTTACAGTACCCGGCGATAAATATTGCACATCGACCTTTTGAAAGAGACAATCGGGTAATTTCGGCTTCGTAGAGCGTTATCTCTGTCGCACGAAATACTGTCGGGTATCTTTTATATAGGAGCTGTTAATACAATTATAATTTGCTTCCTTTGATAACTATTTTTATTACTGTACTGCTCCGCAACTAACGAAGCCAGGTCCAAAACTGGACTGCAGAAGCTGATCCGGTCCTTCCTCTCATCTGCATCCGAACCACCCCGGGGATGCTTGAACATAGCTGCCACCAACCCAAGGTCCTTATCCGCTGTTTTAAGGAGTTGTGCTGGCTGGGGAGAGGTTAGCAGGGGGACAATGCATAATACACCGCATTGCGGGACGTCAGTGCAGATCTCATGCCCCCACCACGAATTAGAACTATTTTTAATAATAATAAGTATGTAATAATAAGTAATAATAATAAGTATGGCGCAAATGAATTCTCCTCGAAGGGGGCAGGACTTACAACACAAGTCGACATGACTTAGTGTAGGTTCTGTCATATAAATTATAAAATGTATAAGCCTAAGAAAACTGTTATACTGTGTATTGTAATATAAGTGTGCTTAAATGAAATAAATAATTATCTTATCTTATCTTATCTTATCTTTTATGAAATGTGTCTCTTTCCAAAGGTCGTTGTGCAATATTTAACGCCGGGTACTGTATAAATTGTGATAAAATAATTTTAATAATAATGTATCTTTTCAGCAAAACCTCCTCATGGACTCGAAGATGATATTCTCGGTACAGTTTCCGTTCAACCCATCCCCCATCAGACTGGAGGCAGTGGACCTTCCAGAAGTCCTGGAATTAGATGGGTTGCTTACAAAAATATAGTAGTTTACTATTTTAGTTTTAGCGGCGATGGGCTTGCGACCTGTCACGCATGGATTTCTCTGCAAATTGTTTGTATGTACCTCTGAAGGTTGTTGCAAATTTCTGAGACAATATTAATTTCTTTTGTATGGGAATTTCGAAAACAAAGTATTCAAACTTTGCACACGTCAAGGTATTCCAGTGCTTGGTCTGATCACTTGGACTTTGGCCTTATAGGGGTATTATGTTACACGTTGTATGACTAAATAGGTATCTATGTCTTGCCTCCGTGCATTTTATGAATTATGTACTCAATATTTATACTGACAGCCTTCACAGCTCAGTTGGTAGTAGCTCTGCCTTCTGTGCCGTAGGCCGTGGGTTCGATCCCCACCGAGAACAAACATTTGTGTGATAAACATAGATGTTTGTTCTCTGTCTGGGTGTTATATAATATTATAAGTATGTATTTACAAAAAAAAAAGTATATAAGTAGTATATCTGCTATCTGGTTCCCATATCACAAGCTTCGGCTTAGTTTGGGGCGAGATAGTGCTGTGTGGATAGTCCACCAATATTTATTTTATTTATTTATACTTTGTTCCTATAAAACATTCCATTTTTTTTATAATAATTATTGCCATGTAATTAAAATCTGGTGCCATTGTACGAAACGAAATTCCAATTGACATAATTTTTGTTATGTTATTTATTACCATAATTTGTGTTATATGTTATTCCATTTACAAAATCATTTTTATACGTTAAGTTTATACTAATTATGTTTTTATATTTATTTGTTGCATTTTTTTCTATATTAAGGCTATGACTACTGCTAATTTATCTCTCGCTCGCACATTTCAACATCACTACATAGTAGCGGTTTTTTTTTATAGAAAGAGTGATTCAAGAGTAAGGTTTATATGCATAATACAAGCATAATCTCTTAGGGATAACCCACAATAACCGTGCGAAGCCGGGGCGGGTCGCTAGTTTTATAGAAAAATCGCAATCAACCAAGTTGCGTGCAATCACATTGCACACAGTTCAGCAAAAATATCATTTTGGTCCGAACAAGTTTTCTTACCAAAAACTTTTTTTTTTACAGCCTTCACAGCTCAGTTGGTAGTAGCTCTGCCTTCTGTGCCGTAGGCCGTGGGTTCGATCCCCACACAGAACAAACATTTGTGTGATGAACATAGATGTTTGTTCTCTGTCTGGGTGTTATATAATATTAATGTTATTACAAAAAAAAAAGTACATATGTAGTATATCAGCTATCTGGTTCCCATATCATAAGCTTTGGCTTAGTTTGGGGCGAGATAGTGCTGTGTGGAATGTCCACCAATATTTATTTGCTTTACTAGTTTGCGTACACAACTTGGTTGATTGTGATTTATAGTAAATAAGATCAGTAATTTTATATTTTTCAAAATGTTGAAATTTGCGAGCTAGATGTACCATTAGCGGTAGTCTGCGCTTTAAATAACATTCCTATTTTCTTAATATAAACTACTATAAGAGCTTTAGGACGTGCATTCTACTAAAGCTTTAAATAACTTAAGAAATAAAAATTTTTTAGAGCATAAATAGGACAATATAGTTATTTTGTTTATTATAAAAATACTTATACATGATAGACCAATTTGTTATAAGCATACCTCTTTTGAAAACACTCAGTTCCATAATAGTATTTTTTTATACAACTAGCTGCTTGAACAAGCAGATGGCCCACCTATAACAAAGCATTGTATCGTAAGTCACGCTCGATAGGAACGTGCCCTACGCTGCACTGCCATCCATCAACTTGAGGCAGACAGATGTTAAGCCTCATGTGCCTGTAATTACACCGGCAACCACACTCTTCAAACCGAAACACAGCAACGCTGCTTGGCGGCAGTTTTTTAACACGTTCACAGTCCAGTGAGCCCACATTGGGGACACTGGAGGGTACATACGTGACCCCATGAGGGCCCATGGTATCTATACATTATGTATTACAAGCTGGTGCCTGCGACTTCGTCTGCGCAGGATTAGTCACACAATATCTTTATAAATTGTAGCCCATGTGTTATTCTGATGTATAAGCTAAATTATTGTAAAGATTCATTACAATCCATTCAGTAGTTTTTACGTGAAAGAGTAACAAACATCCATACATCCATACTTACAACTTTCGCGTTTATAATATTAGTAGTATTAATCATTCAGATTAGACCTCATGGGGACTGTGAATGTGCTAAATGTTCTAAAGTAAAAATATCTCTTAAATCTAAAAATTGTTTTTTGGTTTAAAAAGTTTTATAAATTTAGAGAGTTTAATAAAATGACAGTTATTATGACTAAGCCTTTGCAGCTTAAGAGCTGATTTCACCATGCTCTGTTAGTTACTAATCAAGGATTAACAGGCCGTTAAATCTAACCTTAGATGTCAAATTCGTACATTTAGACATATTTAACGGCCTTTTAATCCTTTGTTATTCTAACAGAGCATGGTGAAACCAGCCCTAAGCCCTTGCAGCTTAAGAGCTGATTTCACCATGCTCTGTTACTAATCAAGGATTAATAGTCTGTTAAATCTAACCTTAGCTGTCAAACTCGTACATTTTGACATATTTAACGGCCCTTTAATCCTTTGTTAATCTAACGGAGCATGGTAAAACCAGCTCTAAGCAAGCCAATTTAAAAAATAAAATATCAGCTTAAATAATATAAAAAAAAAACTTAATATTATTTAAATAATATGAAATGGTACTTAATAAATTAAGTTTTTTTATGTTCCAACGAAATAGTTTAGCGATAATTTAAGTTAAATCCAATGTGTTATTGAATGTTCATTAATTTTTCAATAGAATCACAAAGATCACTTTGAATAATAGCAATGAACAATGCTATTAGCATAAAGTCCTCCTAGAACTACATTGTTTTGTGTGAAATTTTAAATAATTAAAAGCAATTTTTGAAGAATTGATAGCATTTATAAATTATAATAAAACAGCGTTAGGAAACCGGCATCTTGAACCTTAAAAGTTCTAAAACATGTGTTCGAAAGGAGCCTCTTTGAGGTGCACTTAAAATCCTTTCACCACACTGTTTTGAAAGAACTAAAAGAAAAAGAATTCGGCCGTCACCAATTATAGCAAATGTCGGATGTTATAATATTAAAATCCTTGGCAAAAAGCTGAGAATTGTTAGTTAGAATTATTAGTGCCAATATAGAAACGAATCTCAAATGGTGGCCCGAATCCATACCCCTCACGAGTGCGAGCGAGAAGCAACTATATCTACAATGTGTATGAGTGAGAGGGAATGATTATCGACGCCATTTTAGATTCGATTCTTATTGGCTAGAGTTTTACCTTACGTTTTATAAATTAGTTTAGTGATTTTTTTTATGCTATTTAGGGTGCTCGATTTTGAGATAATTCTTATGAAAATAGTAATAATTAGCGTTTGAATTGTGTTAAGTGCAGATATATAAAAATCTAAAATTATACGTGAATATCATTCATTGGTTAAAGAAATATAATTATGCGTAATGGACTCAATTCAATTAGATACTAAAGTGTTACCAATCATAATATTAAGTGCTTAGCATTGATAATTATAATCAATTTATTATTCTACAAGGTGTTAAAAGACTACTCCCGAAAACTTAAACGGAACTTTTAGATCGTGCTTCTCAAAGGAACAATAAATTGGTCAATTAAAAATGAAAAGTTAGTGATTTAACAAACCCATATTCTGATATAAAGTAATGGGAATGCTACAGGGTAGATTTATAACAATTTCATATCCCTCTCTCTCCCTCTCTCTTAGTTAATGCGAGAACAGGACAACAATACTGATGCAACAACATAAAGGCGTTGTTTCATCAATATATGGAGCCTGGGTCGGCTCTGCGTACAGTGTATATAAATATAGCTTAGCAGTATAAATTACTGTTTTGATTGCTTATTTTCTTCATTTCTTACATCACTTTCTTGAGCTTTAAGATTTTCTTGCTCAAAGAGAGCAACACGATTTACTAAAAATGGAGGACTGACATGTTATTTTGACAACTGTTGTATAAGTCAAGCTTGAGAGTGAAAGTCATTACCGTTAAAAAAACTGTCAAAAAATTATAAAATGCAATGCTTCATATCAAACGTCATACCAAACGTCAATAACAGACTGTCATGGCGGCTCCAGAAGTGTGCACATAGTAAGAATTTCGAACAGTTCTCCATTTAGTGATGGCATTAAATAAACATTTAAATTACAAAATATTAAAGATAAGAAAAGGAAAAATGGGTACCAATATAATACCAAACAGGAAATACGTTAAGCACAGAGTTTTCGCGAGTTGTCTTTTTACACCTTATAAATCAGTATTTATTCGATGTACTTAATTTGTTTGTATATTTGTTAAATATTTAAATATAACAATGTTTTATTGTTTGTCTGATGTCCATATTTTGAACATATTAATTCTTAGAAATTATTATATCCACAGTGATTTTATATGTAGAAAAATATATTTATGTAAAATGTAGAGAATATCTATTTCTTATGTTTTTGTTGAAAAAAAAATCAATATTAATTAGGGTGCTCAATGTATAACATTCCTTAAATATTATATTGTATTATTAATTATTTAAATATTAATATTGTTGTATTTAGTCAAATTCAAGAGCAGTATACTACAAAACAACAACACTTCACGACTTTGATCCCCAGGCACGGTAGATATCCCCTCAAATCTCATAGTACCAAGTAACTAGCTCGAGACTTTTTGAGGATGCATGTTTTTTTTTTAATACAACTAGCTGATGAAACAAGCAGATGGCCCACCTGATTTTTAGTGGTAACCATCACCTATAACAAAACATTGCCATTCAGTCAGAGGTACGTCAAAATATTACATTGGGCACATACCCACATTGGCACCCACATAGATATGGTGGTAGTAGTTTTAAGAGTAGCTCCTTTGTGTGTGGCTCGTCCGGGGAAGTACTACCACCACGCCTTTTTCCGCCGCCAAGCAGCAACGCTGTGTTTCGGTTTGAAGAGTGTGGTTGCCGGTGTAATTACAGGCACATGAGGCTCAACATCTGTATGCCTCAAGTTGATGGACGCAGGGCAGTGCATCGTAGGGCACGTTCCTATCGTGCGTGACTTACGAGGCAATGCTTTGTTATAGGTGATGGTTACTACTTAACAACAGGTGGTCCATCTGCTTGTTCCATCAGCTAGTTGTGTAAAGATTATGTAAAAAATCAAAGAAATAGATAAATCCTCCCTACTGAGTACTTAAAAATCATTAAAGAATCTTGAATGAGAACTAACTTGGCATTGAACGGTCTGAGGGGATATCTACCGTGCCTGGGGATCAAAATCGTGACACTGTCTCTTCCGGGTAGGTACTATAACATAAACTGCGAGTCATATTTCGTAATGCCCTTAATCCAACGGTGTGTTTGCTTTTCAAAATGAAAGTTATATAGAAAGATTTATATATGTGCTGTTTACAGTCTAGGTGTTATATATAAAAGTATATTATTACGTTGAAATGCAGATGTAATTAAATAATGTTAGAAAAAGTTGGTTTTATTATTAAACTAGCTGGTGCCCGCGACTTCGTCTGCGCAGGATTAGTATTAGCTTGATGAGAGCACTGGTGGTCTAGTGGTAGCGGTCCCGCCTTCCGATCCTAAGGTCGTGGGTTCGAAACCGGTCATGCACCAATGAGTTTTTCTGTTCAAAAATGTATGTGCACAATTCCAGTACCCTCAAACGGTAAAGGAAAACATCGTGAGGAAACCGGCATGTCTTAGAACCTAAAAAGTTCTATAACATGTGTCGAGTGCTCGAAAGGAGCCTCTAAAAAGGCGCACTTAAAATCCTTTCACCACACTGTTTCGAAAGAAACTAGTGACACGAGAAGACAGAGAGAGTATTGGCTTTAATGGCTTTCACATAAGGTATAGAAATATTCTGTGGCGGGAATTTTTGTAGAACTATTTAAGATAAACATTTCCATCATACATTACATTATGTGTAACTCTAGCGGTTTTGGCAGCGCACGCCAGAATAGCTCGCAGATGGTAGATTATTTCCTACTTACTTGACACTTATCGTCATATTTTGGACAATTCACACAATATCTTTATAAATTGTAGCCTATGTGTTATTCTCATGTATATTATTCTATATTATTGTAAAGTTTCATTAAAATCAATTCTGTAGTTTTTGCGTAAAAAACAAAAAAAACATCCGTCCATCTATACTTACAAACTTTCGCGTTTATTACAGTTATAAAGACCTTATTGAATAAATGAAATGAGGTGAGATGATATAAGATTAGATGAAATTAGATTAGATGAGATTAGATTAGATGAAATTAAATGTTTTCACACGAACTTTTGAAAGAATCATTCACCAGCAGGAAATAATGATAAATAAATAAATATTGGTGGACTTTCCACACAGCACTATCTAGCCCTAAACTAAGCCAAAGCTTGTAATATGAGAACCAGATAGCTGATATAATACATATATCCTTTTTTTTTTGTAAATAAATACTTATTATAATAACACCCAGACAGAGAACAAACATCTATGTCCATCACACAAATGTTTGTTCTCGGTGGGGATCGAACTCACGGCCTACACGGCGCAGAAGGCAGAGCTACTACAAACTGGGCTGTGAAGGCTGTCAAAGGATGAGATTAGGTTATCGTATGAACTTTGGAAAGAAAGATTTTATTTTTTATCACATCAATTCGAAAATAGATAGTTTGCTCTTCGAAAACAGGTAGCAAAATAGCACTTTGATCCCAAGGGCGGTAAAGTACTTTATCGCCCAAGGGCGGTAATGTCATTTGAATTTGGAATGTGCTTATTGAGTAAAAGTTCCAATCACCAAAGAGATCGCGAACACTGTATGAACAAGCAGGCTTTATGATTAAAAAAAAAAGCCCCTGAACTAAATAAAAATAAACAAAAACACGTGAAACGCGCATTCCACCTTTGTTCATAATTGTTTGCTCAAATTCAGATTTTACTTAGTTTTATGAAAATAAATAAAATTACAATAAATACATGATTATGACTATGAGATTATGTGACAATGTGACAATGTTACTATGTGACTATGTGACTATGTGACTTTGTGACTTTGTGACTTTGTGAATTGTGACTTTGTGACTTTGTGACTTTGTGACTTTGTGACTTTGTGACTTTGTGACTTTGAGACTTTGTGACTTTGTGACTTTGTGACTTTGTGACTTTGTGACTTTGTGACTTTGTGACTTTGTGACTTTGTGACTTTGTGACTTTGTGACTTTGTGACTTTGTGACTTTGTGACTATGTGACTTTGTGACTTTGTGACTTTGTGACTTTGTGACTTTGTGACTTTGTGACTTTGTGACTTTGTGACTTTGTGACTTTGTGACTTTGTGACTTTGTGACTTTGTGACTTTGTGACTTTGTGACTTTGTGACTTCGTGAATTTGTGACTATGATTATGATTATTCATAAGTTGCACTAAGTTATTTTCTCATAGAGGGTGATAAAAAGTAGAGTGTCCACCTCGGGAGCAACACTATTTTAAGCTCGAGTGAAGTACTTTGAATCCCTCGCTACGCTTAGGATTCTACTCTAGAATCCTTCGCTCCGCTCTGGATTCAAAAAACACTCTCGCCATAAAAATAGTTGTTTGCTCCCTTGGTAAACAATCTACTATTATTGTACATACCTACATTATAGGTACAGTACAGGAAATAATTATGAAAGGTGGCCTTATAGCTCAGTAGTGATCTCTACCAGGCAACCTTTGGAATAAGGGGATTAAGAGTAGGTAAATTTTTAAAATGGCCAATGCGAGCAAAAAAAAAATGCGTACTTATAAAAATATAATAATTAAATAAATATTAGTAAGTAGATAATATTAGACTGACCTTGTAGCTCAGTTGGTAGTAGCACTTCCATTCTGCGCTGTGGTTTGTGGGTTCGATTCCCACCATAATAAAAGTCCCTATATTTTTTTTTAATTTTTGAATATTGATTAGCAAGCACACCTTATGTTAGTTACCACTTAACATCAGGTGGGCTTTCTACCCTTTAACAATTTCTTGCCTCGTAGGTCTGTGTTTTATAATGTCATTTATTATGATAAATTATATTATAAACATTATTATAGTATAAACATTACAGTGTCTAAGTATTTTATCAGGTTTTCTAGTTTAATCTAATTGGGATGGTATTAACAAAATATGCGATAAGTACCTACTGATAAAGTATATAATAATTTAGATAAGATACTTCCTACCTATTAAGGTAAATAAGTAGGTACTTGCACATATATATCTACCTACTTAGGTACCTACCTACTTCGCCACTAACGGCCGGTTTCTGAAAGCTCGGTCAAACTAATCGGATGTCAAGTCACTCGCTATTTCAGCTATTACATCGAATTAGATAAAGATGCAGACATAAAGTTACATACAGTTACATGAGTAAGTGCTCGAAGGGAGCCTCTTCTAGGCGGACTTAAATTCCTTTCACCACACTGTTTCGAGAAACTAGTGACACGACAAGAAGAAAACATACAGTTCAACAAAAGGTTCAAGGCTTAAGTTACATTTGTCTAACCACTAGGTTTAAAATTAGCTAGTTAAATAAATAATTGAACTTAACAACCACATTTTGACAGCCTTCACAGCTCAGTTGGTATTAGCTCTGCCTTCTGCGCCGTAGGCAGTGGGTTCGATCCCCACACAGAACAAACATTTGTCTGATGAACATAGATGTTCGTTCGCTGTCTGGGTGTGATTTGTATATAATATGTAAAAAGTATATATGTATTATATCAGCTATTTGGTTCCCCTATTACAAGCTTTGGCTTAGTTTGGGGCTAGATAGTGCTGTGTGAAAAGTCCACCAATATTTATTTATTTACTCTCTCTGGAAGAAATCGAGCTATAATGTAGATCTAGGTACCTATTAGCTCCCAAACTCTGAGATTGCCATAAAAAAATATACGTTTGTCAACTTTTGTCGCTGACTGTACGCGAGTGTATCCACGCGCGGAAGTTAGTTCTTCACAATAGTGGAAAGTCTAAAAAACATTTAGGTCTTGAATCTAAAAAACATTTAGGTATATAGTATTGTATAAAAAATATACCCTTGAATTTGTTCATTGCATGAAAAGGTCATCATCTAAAATTACTTAATCGTATCTTTACGTGGTTGACTGACAACGCACAGCGCAAGCCAAAATTGTCGAATCGTTAAAGGGCTTACTACCGACAAACATAGGCAGGCACAACAACAATATCGTCGTTGTGCTGCGAGAAGTCAATAAGTGACATTTTTTGCCAAAATGAGTTAATGATGCCAAAGTGTTTTTCAACCCATTATGTACCTTCTCAGAAAGTAATACCTATATGTAGCTGTTTTTATTAAAATTTTAGATAGTAGAAGAATGTCAGAAGTGCATAACTACCCGTAGAGGCATAAATCTGTCTACAAAAATCATCTAAGGGTTCTTAAGTAATTTAATTCAATCGCTTGACTTACAATATTTTGCAAGTATTGGGGCAAAACATCCCTCGCTATGCATCCTCGCAAATCTCTGGTGGAAATGTAGCCTTAGACTGCCTTTTATGCCTCAAACTGATGGACGTGATTGTTGATGTCGTGGCTTGCGAGGCAATGCTTGGTGATGGTTACCACTTACCATCAAGTGCTTGTTCCCTTACCTTCATCTTATCTCAAGAAAAAAACTTAAGAATAACAATTGAATGATAATGTAGACCACAGGTTCTCAAACTTGTTTCATATCATATTGGGAAAGAAATCGTAAAATTAACAAAAATACCTAGGTACCTAAGTAGGTATATAAAAAAAAAGTATAGTACCTTTTCATTTATATTTTATTACAAGCTGGTGCCCGCGACTTCATCTGCGCAGGATTAGTCACACAATATCTTTATAAATTGTAGCCTATGTGTTATTCTGATGTACCTATACCTAAGCTATATTATTGTAAAGTTTAATTAAAATCCATTCTGTAGTTTTTACGTGAAAGAGTAACAAACATCCATCCATCCATTCTTACAAACTTTCGCGTTTATAATATTAGTAGGATAAATAATTATAGTACGCTAATACGCACAATACGAGGGACCTAGCAGCAGCTACATCCATTCGATACCTTCCTAGAATAATATGGTTTGCTAGCGTATGATGTTATTTATAGGGCTATCTGTTGGTCTGCGGCCGTCAATATTATGGTAATGGCAGCCCCGCCTTCCGATCCTAAGGTCGTGGGTTCGAAACTGGTCGTGCACCAATGAGTTTTTCTGTTCAAAAATGTATGTGCACAATGCCAGTACTCTCAAACGGTGAAGGAAAACATCGTGAGGAAACCGGCATGCCGTAGAACCTAAAAAGTTCTATAACATGTGTCAAGTGCTCGAAAGGAGCCTCTTAAGGCGCACTTAAAATCCTTTCACGACACTGTTTCAAAAGAAACTAGTGACACGACAAGGGAGAGAGCTGCGTCTAAGGGCGCTCTGTTGGCCTCTATCGCCCACTAGGGGGCATTATCTCCCACTTTGAGAATAGCTGATGTTGACCATAATTGTTTTGCTTCTTAGTTACACAGTAGATAGGAAGGAAGGTAAACATTTTCTCTGTTGTGAAAACATAGTGGTATTCACACAATGGTAATGTCAAACTAATTCAATCTTGTTTTTCGTTTTTGTAACAGTACCGGTGGTCTAGTGACATTGGCCCTGCCTTCCGACCGTAGGTTCGCATCCGGTCGTGCACCATATTCCTATCGAAAAAATTATGTGTACAATGCCAGTACTCTTAAAGGGTGAAGGAAAACATGGTGAGGAAACCAGTTAGTATTCTAACAGCGGCGATAGGCTTGCAACCTGTCACGTGTTGAATACCAACTACTGCAAAATATGGGCAGGTATGTGCCAAATGTAATGTTTGGACGTACCTCTGACTACCCCCTTAGACGTCCTCAAAGAATCTGAAGTTCGTACTTGTTAGGTACCTACTAATATCTACGATTTAAAGGTACCTATACCTCCTAAATCGCCAACATTGCCCAATGCACGGTGAGGCAAATACTGAGCCAGGGACCTAATTGGCCTAACTTATTTATGTAATTTGTTCTATGTATAGTTTGTGTTGGTCAATAAATAGCTTTTCTTTCTTTCTTACTTTATTTCTTTCTTTCTTCAATGTTTATGGATTATCAAAAGAAAAATCTCTTGACAATCTTCAAAATAAAAAATAACTATGAAAGGCTACTACTTATTTTATACTTATGACTGCTTAGATATCTTTTAGCATGACTTATCATCATCGTCACCCTCTCTCTTGTCGTGTCTTTCTTTCGAAACAGTGTGGTGAAAGGATTTTAAGTGCGCTTCAAGAGGCTCCTTTCGAGCACTTGACACATGTTATAGAATTTTTTAGGTTTTACGACATGCCGGTTTCCTCACGATGTTTTCCTTCACCGTTTGAAAGTACTGGCCGGTGTCGAACCCACGACCTTAGAATCGTAAGGCGGGGCCGCTACCACTAGACCACCAGTGCTGTATATACCTCTATTATCGCCCTGAAGAAGCCCACATCTGGACAAAGGCATTCTAACACTTCCAGAAAAAATAAATATATAAGTCTCCAAACAAAAAAAAAATACCACAGATTCTCAGTCTGATTCATCTGAGTTTGTGTAACATTCCGACTGTTGATTTTAATACGTACGTACCTACATTCAAAGATATACCTGGAGGCTTATAAACTCAGTTTGCGGCGAATTCTCGTGCGCGATACAAGTCTGCCAAACCGCGCCGCCATTTAAAAAAATCGTTCATTCAAAAACCGGTTAAGTTGTGTGTTTATTGTGAAATCAATTATCTTGTGGTGCACGTGATTTTATTAATATGAAAAGAGAGGTAAAATAATATAAAATATGTAGTTTTTGTAATACTTTTTAGGTTTTTGTGATATCATAAAACTAATTTCGTAATTTTAATTTCCTGCACGATTATTTGCTTAAGGACGTGATGGGAATCTAAATAACGAGAGAATCGAAAGTAAGGTTTTAAATGCGTAATTTTTTAGGTGCATCTCACAGCTCAGTTGGTAGTAGCTCTGCCTTTGCGCTGCAGGCCGTGGGTTCGATCCGCACCGAGAACAAACATTTTGTGCAACGAACATAGATGTTTGATCTCTGTCTGGGTGTTATATAAGCTTTGCTTAGTTTGGGGCTAGATAGTGCTGTGTGGAATGTCCACCAATATTTATATTCATTTACCAAGTCGCAATTTATTTTTAACTAGCGACCCGCCCCGGCTTCACACGGTTATTGTGGGTTATCCCTAAGAGATTATGCTTGTATTATGCATATAAACCTTCCTCTTGAATCACTCTTTCTATAAAAAAACCGCATCAAAATCCGTTGCGTATTTTTAAAGATTTACCTAAGCCTAAGCATACATAGGGATATAGGGACAGAGAAAGCGACTTTGTTTTATACTATGTAGTGATCATAATAACTTAAAAAAACACACCTAGGCCCTTATCGCATTACCCTAGTTACAAATGGCCTATGGCCAGCAGTGGACTTCTTCAGGCCGATGATGATAATGATGATGATGATGATAATGTAAGAACAGTAACAGCTACGAAAATAAATTAATTTGTCGATACTTATTCAATACCTACTCACTTCAAGAGAAGTAGAGCTATTTGTGTGTGGCTCGTCCGGGGAAGTACTACCACCACGCCTTATTCAACCGCCAAGCAGCAACGCTGTGTTTCGGTTTGAAGAGTGTTGTTGCCGGTGTAATTACAAGCACATGAGGCTTAACATCTGTATGCCTCAAGTTGATGGACGCAGTGCAGTGCATCGTAGGGCACTTTCCTATAGTGTGACTTGCGAGGTAATGCTTTTGTTATTGGTGACGGTTACCACTTAACATCGGGTGGGCCATCTGGTTGTTCCATCAGCTAGTTGTATAAAAAAAAAGTTAAAGTACAGTAGGGCTTAATGCTCAAGAATTTTCTACCAGCCAACCTGTGGTACCTATATAAAATAGATTGACGTGCGACAAATATAAACCTATTTCTTTCAAAATTTTGAATTGTGCGAGCGAGAGGTACATTCGCAGTTGTCATCTCCTTTATCAAATTTTCCAACAGAGGGTGCTCGATTGCCGACTGATGTTAATTAACACAGTTAAACATGCCTCAGCCATTGATTACAGTTGAGAATCAGTGTCGTAGCTAGGTGGAAAAGAGCCCCGGTGCATACAGAAAGAATTGGGCCCTCACCCCCTCTTTCCACACAGCTTGAACTTATATTGGCCTATAAAATAAATCATTAAAAACAATTGTGACCAGAGGAATTAGGAAACCTTGAGCCTGCAAGGTTTCCTAGCTTCGGGAGCTGGCTGACCCTCTCTTTTCAAAGCTTAGGTTAGAGGGCTCCCTGAGCTCCGGGGCCCTGGTGCACTGCACCACCCTACGATAGCTACGCCACTGAAGAGAATACACAATACTTTTAGTTTTTCAGAAATCAGAAATCAGAAAATATTTATTGTATAACTGTAGTACAAAAAAGATCTTAAAGCTATGGTTATGTACAGTTTTAACAGTTTGTCCGTTCCGGACGTACTACAACAAAAACGCATTGTTATATTCTAAAGTTTTCACCCAAGAACCAACTAAAACATTTTAATACCCACTGATAGGTACTCCTAATTTCTTACAAGTAGGTATATTTTCGGGAGCTCTCTTTCACACCTTGTAAATGCAACAGTATTGAATCACCAACCAATTGCAATAAAAAAAACTAGTTTCACGTTGTGGATTTGCCATTTGCAATCTGATAAATTTATGTAGATTTATTCACTTGCAGCTTGCTTATCAAGTTATGAATAAATGGAAAATCCATTTATTGATTAAACTTTAAATAATACTACTTTACTTTTCTACATCTACACTAATATTATAAAGAGGAAACATTTGTATTTTTGTATTTTTGTATGTAACGAATAGGCTCACTACTGGTCCGATTTCAAAAATTCTTTCACCATTAGAATGCTACACTATCCCTGAGTAACATAGGCTTATATTTTATTAAGGCTTATTATATTTTCAAAAAAATCAGGGATCCTTACTAAAACTCCAATAATGAAACCCAAGGTGGAAAACAAAAACCTTACATCGCGTGCGCTGCGAAAACTATTCATGATAGAACAAAACAATGTACTACGATTTTATAGAACACGTCATCATCTACAAAAAATGTCGCAACAGCATATGTCTAACTATTATAGTTATGTCACAATAAGTGTTCTTTTATTATAAAAAAATAATTTTAATGCCGCCGCTAGAAAAGGGTGTTTATTTGTACCTTGGTATTAATCCTTATCCAAATAAATCATTCCATAATTAAGACGGTTTCAATACCTATAGATTACTTCTTAAATTTTTCAAATCGGACATTCCACTCAAAAGATATGACGAAATTAAAAATGTTAACGGGTCCACGGGTCACGCTCGGGGTGCGATTTCACTCACTCGAGGAGAAGGGCGTGCAAATGTATGAAATTAGTAGACGCGAGGCTCGAACCCACGGTCTAAGTTTATCCTAAAATGTTCAAAAAATTTATGACCACCCATGCGAAGCTGTAGCTGTATTAAGTACCTACCTACTTTGTAGGAATTTAAAAAGAAAATTACAATGAATACAAGTATTTACAAAATGCACAAAAAAACACATAAGCAGTTGAGCTACCTGCAGATCGTTCAGAACGATCTAGAGACAAACTGGACTGGACTGATTCAAATCAGTAGGTACCAATCAGAAGCGTCCCCAAGACGCTGGCTGCATTGCCATGCTGGAGGAAATACTTAGGAAAATAATAATAACAAGCAAAGTCAAAGAAAAAAAGTAGGTATTTATTTAGTTGAATCACAAGAATCACTAACCACCGGTTTCTGAAAGCCCGATCAAAGTTAATCGCATGTCAAGTCACTTGCTATCTCTATCTAATTCGATGTAATAGCTGAAATGGCGAGTGACTTAACATCCGATTAGTTTTGATCGGGCTTTCAGAAACCGGCGGTTAGTGTGTTGCTGTGTTTCGGTTTGAAAGATTTGGTTGCCAAAGAAATTGCACACACTGAACATTTGTATGCCTCAAGTTGATGGATGTAGGGCAGTGTATTGTAGATATATTTTCAAGGATATTTAAACATCAGCATGACGAACAGATTATATTTGTTAGACTTTCATAAAAACCCTTGGAGAAGTACAAACCAGATCGCCAAATTATGCTGTCAAACCGGACCAGGTAGGTACTCTTGAAAGTCTTGATCGTCTCTTGCAATGTCTACTTATACGCTAGCGGGCTTAGGGCCGGTTTCATCATGCTGTTAGATTAACAAAGGATAAAAGGGCCGTTAAATGTGTCAAAATGTACGCGTTTGACATCTAAGGTTAGATTTAACGGCCTGTTAATCCTTGATTAGTAACTAATAGAGCATGGTGAAATCAGCTCTTACAGTTTTAGAGTCTGCAAACCGTCAAACCAATTCTCACTCTCATTTCAACATTTTTGAAGATATAAAACTAGTGGTTCGCCCCGAACTGAGATCTCGTGGTGCGACCCGACGAACGCACCAAAACATTGAGCAGGTGGTAGTCAGAGGCAAGTCCAAACATTATTTTTGGACTTTTTTCTGACTACCGCCTACTAACTTGGTGTATGGTAACTAAGTTTCAACTCTATTGGCCTATTTATTGAAGAGTTCCGTTGAACAGACCTTGGCTCCATCATCAGACCTGGTCGTTGTCAACATTTTATGAGAACTGAGTACCTTCTTAATTTATATCAAGAAAAAAAAATAAGAAAAGCAAAGGAACTGACCGACCAGTAGATAAACCTTGATGTCAACGAAACTCTTAGTGATGGGAGCTCTTTGATCGCTGGTTATTTTAATTCAACCTTTTTGTTGTATCTTAAAAACCGAGCGTCCCAGAAAAAAATAGTTTTGGAATGTCCAAACAAAGCCCTTTCATATGACATGTAACTAGATTTTTTATGTAACTTTTTTCTTTCTGCCCCCTTAAAAAACCCCATATCTCAAAATTATCCGATTTTACGCATATACTTACCAGTAAATTTCTCAAGTACAAGCTATCGACTTATCAAATTTCGTGCAGATCGGATCAACGGTTCTAAAGTTATGGCCAGACAAAAGTTTGAAAAATTTGGTCGCCAAAGAAATTGCACACACTGAACATTTGTATGCCTCAAGTTGATTGACGCGGGACAATGCGTTGTAGATATATTTACAAAGACGTCAGACGATATATCTTCCAAGGATATATCTTCGTCAGCATGACGAAGAGATTATAGTTGTTTGACTTACACGCTAGCTAAAAAACATCGTTATGTTACCTGTACCCCAAGTATGAGTTCTGCTTACCATATTTGGTTTTTTGTTCCGTGTTCATTGCGGGTTTTGTATGAAGACATGATAGGGATACCGATATGGAACTTTATGTTCTACTACTAGTTTTCATCATACTTGCAACATAAAGTTCCGTATCGGTATCTCTATCGCCTCTTCATACAAAACCCGCAATGAACTCGGAACAAAAACGTAAAACGAAAAACCAAATATGGTAAGCAAAACTTCGGGTAGGTACTGTTTGGGCTCCCACACAAAACCGCGTTGCGATACCTGCCGACCTACCGATAAATATCTACGTGCGTTTTGGCAGATATTTGCGATGCGATGCGAAATCGCAGTTAGGTGCCCTTTTTCCGTTTAACCACGTTTTGTAAGAGCTATACAAGACTTGGAAACTAAATCAAAACGCTTATTTGTTGGTCACCGTGTACCCCACAGAATAACGTGGGCTTCTTTCAACTTATTATGATTAAATAACAAAATCCTAAAACAACTGAAAATTTTGGTTTAAAAAGTAATAATTCCATAGAATACCATACTGCGTTTATTATATTTAGTCATTCGCGCTGCCATTCGCGTGGACGGAAATGTGCCGTCCATATGTCTGCGGCAGCGTCGCCGGTAATGTGTGTTCACAACACGGGCGACGCGAGCGGCAACGCGGGTGGACATGGAAGTGGCCTGTTTACATTCTCGCATTGCCCAAGTCCCTGCGCATGTCTCTGCACATTTCCACGGACATGAGCTGAGTGTAAACGGGGTAGTAGAGAAAATACCTAAAACTGTGTCAGGAATCGCCTCGCCTTAACAAGGACTTCTCTCTTATGATCTACATACATAATTAATAATGCAATCAAAATACTGAATAATGAATAAAATGTTTAACATTATCGAAGCGATTTCTTGTAAAAAAATAATTGGACGCTTTCGGGCCGATGTCCTGTCGTTCTTGCATAAAAACCAGATCGCCAAATTATGCTGTCAAACCGGACCAGGTACTCCATCGGGTATGTACTCGGTAATTTCTCTGCAACAGAGTATAATACCTAATTCAAATAAATCAGAAGGATCACTTTGAAATGTAAAAATGCAACCACACTCTTCTTCACAAACACAGCAACGCATAGATTTGGCCCTGGGAATACCCGTAACGCAATAATTAATCACGCATCAGGTAAGTATCATTAATTTTCCTCTGCATGACCCTGACATACCAATATCATAATAATCTTGATAAACTAACTTCAACCTTAAAGCTCAGTTGGTCAGTTCTGAGTTTTGACAACTAGTTTTTTTCGAATTTCGGATTTCGAATTAGATAATTGGGATATCGTTTTCCTGCGGGTTTTGTATGGAGTAGATTTGAGTAGCTTTGTGTGGCTCGTCCGGGGAAGTACTTACTACCATACCAAACCACCACGCCTATTTATGCCGCCAAGCAACGGTGTTTTAGTTTGAAGGGTGTGGTTGCCGGTGTAATTAAAGGCACATGAGGCTTAACATCTGTATGCCTCTAGTTGATGGACGCAGAGCAGTGCATCGTAGGCAGTGGCGTAGCTATCGTAAGGCCAGGTGGTGCAGTGCACCAGGGCCCCGGAGCTCAGGGGGCCCTTTAGCCTAAGATTTGAAAAGAGAGGCTCATCCAGGTCCCGAGGATAGAAAACCTTGAATCTGCTTACAAAATTCATTCTCTATGCACCGGGGTCCTTGTCCACCTCGCTACGCCACTGACCGATGACCGTAGGGACCGTTCCTATCTATCGTGCGTGGCTAACGAGACAACGCATAGTTATAGGTTATGGTTACCACTTATAATCAGGTGGGCCATCTGCCTGTTCCATCAGCATAGTGTAAAATAAAAATGTCTTAAGGCGAAGACAAGAGCTAATGTGACTCTCGCTCGCACGTTTCGACATGTTGAAAGATATAAAATCACTAAACTCATTTTCGAAAAATCGCAATCAACCATCTTAGTAAAAATTTTTACACAGTTTAGTAAAAATTTAATTTTGATCGATACATGTTTTCGTACTCAAAAGTTTGCTTTACTAGTTTTCGTACATAAGCAAACTTTTAAGTAGGAAAACATGTATCGATCAAAATGAAATTTTTACTAAGCTGTGTGCAATGTGATTGCACACAAAATGGTTGATTGCGATTTTTTGAAAATGTGTTTAGTGATTTTATATCTTTTAACATGTCGAAACGTGCGAGCGAGAAGTTGTTTGATAGTTGTCAGCCCCTTAAGTGTAATGTGTACGTATCTATTAAATAGTTAATATGAATGTGAATCCACGTTGCTAGGTTCGTCGAAAGATAATTTTTGTAGGCGTTATATGGATTAGAGATTATAAAAAAACGTTTTGATAAGATATCTAGCTAGAGTATTTACAATAAAGATATTTCATAATTGATGTCACCTATTGCGTATTCAAAATATACAATGAGTACAGAAAAAAGACAAGGATTTAAATCTTGGAGGAAATATCATATTAGTTTAAATCCTATCATTATTCCGTCTACTGGGACAAGAAAAAAATCCTACCATTATCAAAACAAGTTTTGGTAGTACTAAAAAGTTTGCTTACGAAAACCTCAGACAAAATTTTTATTTTGTCTGAGACGAAAACTAGTAAAGCAAACTTTTGAGTAGGAAAACTTGTATCGATCAAAATGTTTTTTTTTACTGCACTGTGTGTGCGCACAACCAACTGGCGGGTTCGAATGCAGTCGGCCGGCGTCCCACCATGAGTTTATGTTTCGCCGTGTGCTCACAGGGTAGCCTGTTTTTGACGTTGTGATGAATTGAAAACACTTGATTGAAGACACTGACCGTTTATTGAGTATAGATTGACCTTTTTACATGAATATATGATGATTTACACTTTTCCCGTGTCCCTGGCTCCCCGCCATATTGAATGATTGAACCTCTACCTGAATGATATAACTGACTGATCGATACAAATGTTGCCAGATCGGAACAACAACCAGTTGTAAATGATTACCATTATGAATAAATCTTAAAACTATTACACACAATTTCACAGCATGACCAAATTGAACCCTTGTTGGCTATATCAAAAATATTATGAGAAAACATGTTTATTTTCAATGAACACTGTGTGCAATGTGATTGCACACAAAATGGTTGATTGCGATTTTTCGAAAATAAGTTTAGTGATTTTATATCTTTCAAAATGTTAAAATGCGCGAGCGAGAGGTACATTAGCAGTTATTATCTTAATGTAACTGCACTTTTGAATATTATGTTTTAATAGACTATTATTTGTAATTATTCGACTGCACTTGTTATTGTAAGTGTGTGTCAAACGTGTATATCGCTGGTTTAGGCTATCGACAAAAAATCCTAAGAAACTAACCTTGCTGGCTAATCCTATATAGCTGTCGCCCACGGCTTTGGTCACGTATTTGTAGCGATACATTCTCAGATTTGTGATCTCAGAGTTTTAATAAGTTTTGACTTTGTCTGTTACTTTAAATATTATTAGTAGGTAGGTAGTATAGTACTTACGTCCGAAATGGATAAACTGTTGGTTCTTGTATTAATTTTATAGTATCTATAAGATAGTTAGATAAAGCTTTATTGTAAACAAGGTACCTACATCATGAATCTAGACGTAAATGAATAAAGTAGGTACAATGGGCGGCCGTATAAGCGACTTCTTCCAGGGAACCTTAGGATGGAAAGTATTTGTTAAGTGCGGTAATGGACGGCGGTGCACGTCAGTGCGGTCAACTTAAATAATTAGATTTTTGAGGAACTTAATACCTATAATTACTAAGATAAAAAATTATCCTACTAAAAAAATCCAATGCGATGCGCGCGAGATTCGCAGAGCATACATTAGGTATGGTTACCGTAGTTAGGTAGTTAGTGACGTAGCTTTTTACAAGGATTTGTCTATCTACGTAAGTATTCATATTCGCAATCTTTAGATAATTATTAACGTAAGTATAGGTAAGTCAGACTTATCTGAAGTAGGTAAGAAGTAGGTACCTATTCTTTAAAATCAAGTAAACGTGTTTGTAAGTGTATGGTAGGTATAGGTAGTATGGTAGGTAGGTACCTACTTGAACTTGTGTTTTGTATTGAGTTGATTAGGTACACAGTCACCTCTATCTACAAATATACTCATTTGTAATGTTTGCAAGCACGTGAGTCTCTTGTGTATTTTGTGGGCAGGTGTTTTATTATTCACAAATTAGCTTCGCTTCTTTAGAAATCAAAAATAATAATGAGTTTCATTTATTTATTTATTTATTTATCATTTATTGCACAAAACACAATGTTAATGCACAAAAGGAGAGCTTAATGCACAAGCATTTTCTACCAACCCCCCTAAGTAGAGGTATAAACATAGAATGACGTGCGACAAATATCAAGCGAATAGCTTAATAGCTACAAAAGAAATATATATCTATAAAATATATATATATATATATATATATATACCTAAAATACAAAAAACGTCAATACAATTTTTCAGTCTTCAACTAGCGTTTACATTAATACAGTCGGTACGTATGTACTACGGTATACGTACCACCTGATCACAAAAAGAATGTCATGCTTACTTGCTGGTTTTGCAGTAAAATCAATCAAACTAAGCAATAGAGGTAAATAGCAAGTGGTAAAAGTTTACTGTCCCACCTGCTATTTCTAATAGGTAAAGTAAATAACTCGGAGATTATTTAATTGGCTCTCTAAATTTAAAGAGGTGTTATGTCAGAAATCAGAAATAATATATTGTCATCTCAGACAAAATAAAAAAGTAAAGACGGAGCTCTACGAACAGAAAAGTGAGGCCAGTTTTCTAAACATGTGTGCGGAGGCCGGTGTTGCCATGACAATTCAAATTACCCCAAAATTACAAAAATAACATTACTAAATAAAACGTCTATCATGATATAATCTAACACAACATAACTGATTATGGGATCGGTTAGGTTGTGTTTGCTTCACCTAACGGACATACGAAATCTACGAGTTTACAATTTTTTACAGATTACAGATTACAATCTCGCGAGATAGATTATAATCTAACGGTTTTCACAATATTACGGATATGTAACCTATTTTAAGAAATAATAATCGTAAAAATCAGTTCACAAACGGGGAAGATATCGCGTTGCGCCGTGGGTCAAGATGACCGACAGTTCAGTACCCCAAGTATGAGTTTTGCTTACCATATTTGGTTTTTCGTTTTACGTTTTTGTTCCGTGTATATTGCGGGTTTTGTAAAGTTCCATATCGGTATCCCTATGGCGTCTTCATACAAAACCCGCAATGAACACGGAACAAAAACGCAAAACGAAAAACCAAATATGGTAAGCAAAACTCATACTTGGGGTACAAGCCATCAACGCGATGTTTGACAATTTCGTTCGGTGAGTATGAATTTCCGGTCTCGGTATTGTCTGTATTTCGTTCTGTATCGAACCTAGCTTCACAATGAGTGCAGCCAATGGGCGTTAAGGTAATTTGACCTCGTAGAAGTGAGCAACCAATGGGCTCGAAATCTTGTGTACATCCGGGTGTTCGCCGGACACGCGGGGCCCACGAACTTAGCGAACATCCGTGTGTTCTCTAAGCACTTGACGGGTTTAAAATATACTGATAACCATCATAAGAAACGAGTAACGTTACGTTGCGTATCACATTATTACCAAATAATAGGGTAAACAAAAACACTTCATACTGGCAACACTTGTGTTCCAAGCAATAACCTCAAACTTTTATTTTGATTTATTGAAAATTATTGGTTTCCAAATTACTTACGTGTGAAATGTGATTCCATCCCGCTTTTTTATATTTTGAAGATTGATTCTTACACTCTTTCACAACACAATTCGGCATTTTTACTGGTAAATTTATAATTTCTCAAAACGTTGCTCCCCACGAGCCGCGATAGCTAGACTGACAAGGTAAGGCGTAGTTACGTTGTACGGGTGTGTGTGTAATTGTGTATGTACACGTCAAGGCGTAGGTTGGCCGGCCTCACTTTGCTGTTCACAGAGTTCCGTCTTTACTTTTTTATTTTGTCTGAGATTGTCATAAATTAAGAGGCTGATACCCATTAAACAACATCTTGCTAGATATTTTAAGGCGAAGACAAGAGCTAATGTACCTCTCGCTCGCACGTTTCGACATGTTGAAACATAGGTACACCTATAATAGGGATAAATAGGGATACCTATAAAATCACTAAACTCATTTTCGAAAAATCGAAATCAACCATTTTAGTACAAAAACACATTTTATTCGATACAAGTTTTCCTATTCAAAAGTTTCCTTTAAGGTGCTCCGGGGTAAGATCGGATCTGGGGTAAGATCGAATAAATCGAATATCTCCATAACGTAGGGTATTTTTTGATTCTTGGCAACATTGCCAGCAACGCCATTTTGTTGGGCCCATCCCACTAGTCGCCGCCAGTCCATCGGACCATCAGCGCGCATTTCATTCACTCGGATATGAAAAGGTACGTAAAATGTGATTTTTTAAGGATCCGGACTTACCCCCGGCAACTTTAATCGTAAATTCTGGTATAACGGCTGTGTTTTTTACGAGTTTTGTGGCTTATCATATTAATGCGGCAACTTGTTTGCTGTTTAAAGTGGTCTAGACACGCTAGAACTGTATGTAGCCTGAGATCCGGTCTTTCCCCATCAAAATTTGAATGGGTAAAGTTCGGATGAATTCTGTCCGATCTTTCCCAACTGTAAAATATAAACAGTTTCTCAAACTTTTAAAAAAATATTTGAACTAAAAAGGTATTTGCTAGAGGTACGTCGCTCAATTTTTTTTTTATTTTGTGAACCAATTTGCCTGTTAATAAAAGCTAAAAGCTGTAATAATTATGTATGTACGGTACGTAATCCCATGCACGCTTAGCTTGCGCACACTTTTAGCTATGGTGTGTTTGCTTCGGTTTATTTTATTATTTTATATTTATTATTATGCCTAGAAACTACAAAAAAAAAAATCTGCGGGCGACTTCTACTCAAAAAAGATTTGGAGAAATGACTTTTAATAGAAATAAGTAATTTATGGTTAATAATTTATTAACTAGATCTAATTTGCTTCATTGATCAGGCTGGTTAGTTATTAAAACCAACTATGAGGTGCTTGCTAAACCTTTGTATCTCCGTATTTCTACCTACGCACCATAGTTAAAGTGGAGGTGTCAAAGTTTGAGAAACATAGAAACTTCATTTTTTCTGAACCGGGGTAACATCGGATTATAAGAATGAAAAAAACAATATTTTGCCTCTCACTTTTGTCGTTGAAACAGTATCTCGAAAATCGATGTTGATGCTTTATTATTGGATAAAACCGGATATTTTCATTATAGGTAGCTTATGTTTGGAGCTACAGAGGCGATTTTAGAATGTAGTCCGATGTTACCCCGTCAAGGTCCGATCTTTCCCGTGGTTTTATAAAAATTACTATCACTTTAATCCCCTATAACTCGGCCACCGTTGTGTTTAGAGGGTTATCGGATATACCGATTTATAAACCTGTCTTTTATACAAAGCTCTAACTAAATTTTAGGTTCGCCAACATTTTCATAGTTGAGAAAAAAAATATTTTGCAACATACGAATGGTTTGCTAAAAAACCGTCCGGTCTTACCCCGGAGCACCTTACTAGTTTTAGTACATAGGTATGCAAACTTTTGAGTAGGAAAACTTGTATCAATCAAAATTATTTTTTTTACTAAACTGTGTGCAATGTGATTGCACACAAAATGAAGAGGAGAGATATTACTCAAAAATCACAAAAAAATATTTATATTTTTCAGATTTAAATATGGAATGGCGCAATGACATGGGACTGTTACTACAAAAGTATACTCTACCTGTGGTGACATAGAGTTCAAACTGCTATCAGACGCTGATAAGGTCAAAAGAGTGTCCGTTCATTAACAAAATGGACGTTCTGAATCCACAAGAGGAAGAAAAAAATGACGAGGTTCGTATTTGATAATATTATTATAATTATATTATTAATTATATTATTATATTTAATATTATTATTTTATAATGTTCACGAAAATTATAAGAATAGTCTTATAATTTTCGCATAGACCCCATAATATGAAGGTCTTTATGTTTTATTGAAATGAAATGAAATAAATAACGCACCGGTGCGGTGGTCTAGTGATGGTCTAGTCCCCGTCTTCCGATCGCAAAGTCGTAGGTTCGAACCTACGGATTTTTGCTATCGAAAAATGTATTTACTACGCAATGCCAGTGCTTTAAAACTGTGAAGGAAAACCTCGTGAGGATACCAGTTAGTATTCAAACAGTGGCGATGGGCTTGCAACCTGTCACTTAAGGAATACCAACTACTGCAAAATGTGGGTATGTGCCAAATGTAATGTTTGGACGTACCTCTGACTATTCCTCTTAGACGTCCTCTAAGAATCTGGAGTTAGTACTTGGTATTAAGAGATCTGAAGGGATATCTACCGTTCCTGGGGATCAAAGTCGTGAAGCTGTATCTGATAAATAAATAAATACCGATAAATAAAACAATAATGGTTCTATCCAAAAGATTATAATAGGCAAACCCTCGCTAGCGCTCGACATTCTACTATACCTATAAAGAATCATTATTTGCGAGACCTACAGCCTGTTTCTGAAAGCCCGATTAAAACTAATCGCATGTCAAGTCACTTGCTATCTCTATCTAATTTGATGTAATAGCTGAAATGGCGAGTGACTTGACATGCGATTAGTTTTGATCGAGCTTTCAGAACCGGCCGTAAAACAGCTTTTTTATTCCAGCACACATCGGGCTCGCTACCGAGTGAGGAGGTGGAAATGGGTGACGTCGCGAAAACCAATGGAAGACGGCTAACTAATAGAGAGGTCAGTATATAAATATATAAATAAATAAATAAAATGAAGCTTAGGCTAAATAAGATCAATTCGAACGAATGAGGCGGCTCGATCGTCGAAGGAATCCGCTCCAATAAAAGGCTCGCCCACTCAACATGGAGGCAACATGGAGGCAGGCCGAGGATTTCAATAAAATAAAAAATTTAAAACAATTGTAGGAATTTGCACACAGCACTATTTAGCCCCAAACTAAGCCAAAGCTTGTGATATGGGAACCAGATAGCTGATATAATACATATAAGTATACTTTTTTTGTAAATACATACTTATAATATATAATATCACCCAGACAGAGAACAAAAATCTATGTTCATCACACAAATATTTGTTCTCGGTGGGGATCGAACCCACGGCCTACGGCGCAGAAGGCTTAGCTACTACCAACTGAGCTGTGAAGGCTGTCAAATAATAGGTAGACATGTATAGAGGTAGTAATATAGTATAAGGTATATGTATAGTAATATATAGCTTAATATCGTAGGTAGGTTTGTTTAATCGTAGTAGGCACAAGATTTTTTACAATCTAAACCTTTTTCCAGTTAAACCACGAGTTCCTCGACTACCAGCCCACAGGCTGGCTGGAGACTACCCTCACCAGGGTCGGTTCCTCCACAGAAGACTTCTTCAAAGAAAACGGCTCGTCAGTGAAAACGTTAACCATATTCGTCTTCAATGGCGTGGTTATAGGATATTTTCTCGGATGCTTATATTATTATCTTAGTTTTAGTAAGTACTTATTTTTATTTTTATTCATATAAACAAGGTCATAGAGATCCAAGAACTGATAACCGCTGGAAAATAAAGGCGAATGGCGACCACGAACTGGAAAACGAATCGTGGGACGCCCTCCTACCCGGTGGACTGACGACAATGTTAGGATCGCGGGAAGTCGGTGGATGGAGAGGGCTCAGAATCGTTCTTCCTAGAAATGTGTAGACTTTTTCAGGCCGATGATGATGATGATAACTCTAAACCCTAAAACGGTGAAGGAAACAAGTGAGTAACTTTGAAATAATAGCCAAAGAAATAATAGGTAGGTATGTGATAAGTGTGTTGCCTGTAAAATTATACTCACATCATTACAACTGTATGCCTCAAGTTGATGCAGTGCATCGTGGGGCACGTTCCTAACGTGGGTTCCTAGGTGCTAGTTTGGCTTCAGCCTATAGGAGAAGTTATCACTTCCATCGGGCCATCTGCTTGTTGCCTAAAAAAATAGAAAAAAAATAAAACACTGCAATATTTCCTGGCTGTAAACCATATTACAATAAACAAAGGAAACAATGAATACGTAAAAAATATGTACGTATGTGTAATAAGTACAAAATACATACGAAAAAGTTGAGCTTTCTGACGGTTGCAATCGATCTAGGGATAGCTCAACTGATCCAAATCAGTGCCAATCGGAAGCGTCCCCAAGGCACTGACTGTGACTGCATTGCCACGCTTGAAGCAATGCTAATGCGCTGAGACACTCAAACACATTGCACACAGTTTAGTTAAAATTCCATTTTGATCTATACATGTTTTCCTACTCAAAAGTTTGATTTTTTTACTAAACTGTGTGCAATGTGATTGCACACAAAATGGTTGATTGCGATTTTTCGAAAATGGGCTTAGTGATTTTATATCTTTCAACATGTCGAAACGTGCGAGCGAGAGTCACATTAGCTCTTGTATTCGCCTTCTTAGCTAAGAATTTCTATTTCTAGGTAACGAGCCCTTAGAGCTGTGTCATGGGTTCGGCAGCCTCATAGCATTCTTCTCAATTATTTACTTCTTCATCATCTACTTCTTTGTAGTGAAGAGGTTTTTCGGGAAATGGTTCGAAAGGATTGTGTGGGGAAAGGTCCAGGACATAAGTAGCTCGCTTTGGAAGTTTGTGTGAGTATGTTTGTTCACTTTAGGAGTACTTTTTAAGAGTGGGAGAGCTCTTTGTGTGTGGCTCGTCCAGGGAAGAACTACCACTATGCTTATATCTGCCGCCAAGCAGCGTTGCTGTGTTTCGCTTTGAAGGATTATTGCTGATGAAATTACAGGCACATGAGGCTTCACATCTGTATGCCTCAAGTTGATGGTCGCAGAGCAGTGTATTGTAGGGCACGTGCCTATCGTTCGAGCAGAGGCGTAGCTAACCGATGGCCCTGGTGCAAAACTGGGGCAGCCCTTAACTGAATAACTGTTTAGGGTTTTATCAAATAAAAAGATTTTATGAGAATGAGAATTATTGTCCCCACAAGAGTCAAACAGACACTCCTTCACAGCTCAGTTGGTAGTAGCTCGGCCTTCTGCGTCGTAGGCCGTGGGTTCGATCCCCACCGAGTACACAACATTTGTGCGATGAACATAGATGTTTGTTCTCTGGCTGGGTGTTATATAATATTATTTCCAAAAAATAAAGTATTTATGTATTATATCAGCCATCTGGTTCCCATATTACAAGCTCTAGCTTAGTTTGGGGCTAGATAGTGCTGTGTGGAAAGTCCACTAATATTTATTTATATATATTTATTTACCGAAGACAAAACTTGGGTATTTACCTGTATTCTTTCAATGATTTGCCATGAGTCGTGTTGCAACCTGTTATATTTACATTTCGAAGATGGGAAACATTTTAGCTAGATCAACACGAGGTTTGGTGGTCAGGGTCCGAGGGCCCTCTGAGCTCGTGGGCCCTGCACGGCACTGTCTAGCCCCTCGATAGCTACGGCACTGCGTACGAGGCTACGTTTTTGTTATAGGTGATCGTCATCACCTTCAATTTACCACATAATTATCTTAACAGCTTTATAGCCAAAACGATAACTCATTTCAGATCATTATTACAATATTTTTAACATACTTTTAAACTGACATGGCAAAATTAACAACGTAATAACTAGCAATGAATAAAAAAAACATAGGAAGTAATAGGAGTAGAACAATATATTATTTATATTACAAATGTCTCATAATATCTCCCTCACAGGAGGTACTTCAAACAAATCTTACTTAAGTGATGTTACTTATCCGCGAACACGTCATAGTCACCAGGGCCACCGGCTTCTTCAATCGGCATTGTAAAGAAATTAACTTTATCTTTATCTTACCGTTCCAGTTGGTTCCGGCTGTGTCTGACCGGCTTCTTCAATCGGCATTGTAAAGAAATTAACTTTATCTTTATCTTACCGTTCCAGTTGGTTCCGGCTGTGTCTGACCGTGGCTATTCTCGCTGCTGTGGCGATATACCTCTACTTCGACACGCAGGGATCCCCAGAGCGCCTCATCTCACTCATTGGTCTAGCAGTGCTCATGTTGTTAGGTAAGACCACTGTGAATGGAACTGAGCTTGTCAAAGTCAAAAGGTGGATTCAGTGGAATCACAAAGATCACTATGAAACGTCTTAAAGCTAGGTGACTCTAGGTGCCAGTTCCACGCGACCAAAGTCTAGAAGAACAGGCAACAAA
Source organism: Chloroclysta siterata (assembly GCA_932294275.1). Classification (NCBI taxonomy): domain Eukaryota; kingdom Metazoa; phylum Arthropoda; class Insecta; order Lepidoptera; family Geometridae; genus Chloroclysta; species Chloroclysta siterata. Next base: position 17,540,308 of record OW028596.1, on the reverse strand, counting down.
CTTACGGCTTGGTTCCTACCGTGCTTTTGTATGATCCTTGATATAATGTAGGTAATGTTATAATCTTGAAGCTTGAGTCAAGCTTATCGACCAGCTCGAGTCAAGAGCTTTTTGTGTCCTGGGAAGCACTACCACCATGCCTTTTTCTGCCTTTATTCTGTACAATCAAAGAGATAATATTGAAACGAATTAAGTATGTATTCTTTTTACAATAATTATGGTACTTCTTTTTTAGTTTTTGTAATGAGTTGGAGCCTAGTTCAGTCCCAAGCTTTCTGTCATCTATATAGGTTAGTTAAGTCCAACAGTCATCCTGGGCGTGCAAAAAGATGGTGAAGAAAGTGTGGCGTGAAAACTATTAGATTTTAAGTGGGTGCATTAGTACTAGTACGAAAACTAGTAAAGCAAACTTTTGAGTAAGAAAGCTTGTATCGATCAAAATGAAATTTTTACTAAACTGTGCAATGTGATTGCACACAAAATGGTTGTTTGCGATTTTTCGTAAATGGGTTTAGTGATTTTATATTTTTCAACATGTAGAGACGTACGAGCGAGAGTCACATTAGCTCTTGTCTTCGGCTTAACACTGAATGTGTGCTAAATGTAACAATGTAGTGAATGAAATGATTCCAGGGTTCATCTTCTCGAAGCACCCTGGGCGCGTGAACTGGCGCAGCGTGCTGTCCGGTCTCCTGCTGCAGTTCGTCTTCGGAGTGCTCTTCATCCGGTGGGACCCTGGCCGTGCGGCGCTCCAGTGCTTCTCCGACAAGGTAAGTTGAATATGGGATCATTAATTACATTTTTGACCCAGTTTCTCGCAATTTTACCTTATTTCTTGCGGGGAAAAAACGTAATATTTGCCGATCCCTCCCCCCTAAACGCTTTACGTAATAAATGGACGCCCCATTACCATCCTTTGCACGATTAATGTCCAATTATGAAAAATTACAAATAGTCTAAAAATTTCAATTCATAAAATATTAAAAAAAATTATTCATTGAAATTATAATTCATCATCACTACAGTGGTTTTTACTAACATTTTTTTTATACAACTAGCTGATGGAACAAGCAGATGGCCCTCCTGATGTTAAGTGGTAACCATCATCTACTTATAACAAAGCAGTGCTCTACGATGCGTCCATCAGCTTGTGGCATACACAATGTTAAGGCGAAGACAAGAGCTAATGTGACTCTCGCTCGTACTTTACTACATTTTGAAAGATATAAAATCACTAAACTCATTTTCGAAAAATCGCAATCAACCATCTTGTGTGCAATCACATTGCACACAGTTTAGTAAAAAATTCATTTTGATTTATACATGTTTTTCCTCAAAAGTTTGCTTGCGATTGATTGCGATTTTTCGAAAATGAGTTTAGTGATTTTATATCTTTCAACATGTCGAAACGTGCGAGTGAGAAATTGTTTGATAGTTGTCAGCCCCTTATGTCTTATGTGTGTAATATTAACAACAGCACACCCTTCAAACCGAAACCCATTACCGTTACCATTTTTGGTTAGCGGTAAAGGGTAGGCCTTTTCATGAAGCGTTCTTCAGAGTTCGTAGTGAGTACCTCGGGCCATAGGCTTTTCTTGTACACATAAATAAGATAAGATAACTGTTATCAATGATGTCATTGTTACACACGTTATAACGTCTTGTGTAAAAGTCAAAGTCAAATGGCGTTTATTCAATAGAATCACAAGGATCACTTTGAAACGTCTTAAAGCTAGGTGACTCTAGGTGCCAGTTCCGCGCGACCAAAGCCTAGAAGAACTGCCCAGAAACTTATGGTGCACACAGTAAACAATATTAAACTAATACCAACACTATTAAATAATCACTTAACATCAGGTGGGCAATCTGCTTGCCTCATGTACAATAATAAAACATTCATTTGTCTCTCAAAAAGATTATTAAGATTAGGGTTCAGTTTGAATAAATAAAAACCTTTCCTTTTATTCATATTCCTTGACACGTTATTTACACTTATGCCCATTTATATATTCGTATCACTGTCACTTTCATATCAATAAATAGAGATGGCGATATACTTAACGGCCATTTACTTTACATTTACGGCGATATACTTGACAGCCTTCACAGCTCAGTTGGTAGTAGGTCAGACTCAGTGGGTAGGGTGGGTTCGATCCCCACCGAGAACAAACATTTGTGTGATGAGCATAGATGTTTGTTCTCTGTCTTGGCTGTTATTATATATTATAAGTAGGTATATATTTACAAAAAAAGTACATATGATATTATATCAGCTATATGGTTCCCATATTACAAGCTTTGGCTTAGTTTGGCTTAGTTATATTTGAGCTAGTGGATCGCTCAGTGAATATGAAAAAAAGTCTCTTGAGAAATGAGCTTATGGCCCACCTGATGTTGAGTAACCTGTCTAAGCTCCTATCTCTGCTTTCCAGGTGGCGACATTCCTGTCGTACGGCGTGGACGGCGCTGCGTTTGCATTCGGTGATCTCCTGGTCAGGACAGAAGGAGTTTTTGCATTTAGTGTAAGTATACATACATCCTACTATATTATAAACGCGAAAGTTTGTAAGTATGTATGGATGGATGGATGTTTGTTACTCTTTCACGTAAAAACTACTGAATGGATTTAAATCAAACTTTACAATAATATAACTTATACATCAGAATAACACATACCTAGGCTACAATTTATAAGGCTCTTTTATACTACCACCTTATATTTTTAACAGTTTACAATACAGACTATTCTGATACTGTTACTTGGCCGATTTTTGGGCGGCTGTGACCACAACCTTGTTTACTGGGCTACTGTGCTATGTCATGTAGTTTTACCTAATATCTTTTGAATTTCAGACCCTGCCAGTAATATTCTTCTTCAGCATGCTGGTGGAAATCCTGTTCTTCTGGGGAGCTCTGCAGTGGTTCTGCCTGAAGCTCGGCGAGCTGCTGCGAGCGGCCACGTCTACCACCGTCTGCGAGAGTGTTATCGCTATCGGCAATGTGTTTCTGGGCATGGTAAGTTCTTCACAAATCAGAAATAATTTTTTAAATAACTGGAGTACAAAAAAAAAATTATTGTTATGGTTAGGTACAGTTAAAAAAAACACCAATATTTCATAGATTAGAAATATTGATTTAATTTTTATTCTTACAGTCTGAATCAACTCTACTTGTGAAGCCCTACTTAGCTCAGTTGACGCCATCAGAGCTTCATGTTGTGATGTCTTCTGGTTTCGCCACTGTATCAGGTAATATAATTTAAAAGATTTCCTAGGTTAGAATGGTTACCTACTGCAATTCATTGACATAACATAATTTTATTTAATAGGGGGCACTTTGACATGGATTAATTATTTTGACATACAATACTAACATACTATTGATTTAACATTTGATCACTATTTGTTTGTTTTATATTTATTGTGAATTTGACTGTTGTTTGTATAAAAAAAAACCTACCCAAATGTAGCCCACACCTAAAATTTGCATCCCAGCTATGGGGAATGAGTCCTACCGATTTTGTTTTTTGTCATTTTTATGTACCTACACCATTGAAGCAAATATACATGATTTATGGTATAACCAACGCCATCTATTGGGTAAATGATAAGCTACTAGTTTTTTTAACCACCTCGTCTTCATCTTCGTATCTGTCTTCTCTTCTTGTCGTGTCAATTTCGAAACAGTGTGGTGAAAGGATTTTAATTGCCCCTCAAATCCTCCTTTTGAGCACTTGACACATGTTTTAGAACTTTTTAGGTTATCGACATGCCGGTTTCCTCACGATGTTTTCCTTCACCGTTGGAGGACAAAACATATACTTACCAGTAAAATTCTCAAGTACAAGCTATCGACTTATCAAATTTCATGCAGATCGGATCAACGGTTCGAAAGCTATGGCCAGACAAACATACATACATACATCCATACATAAAATGCCAAATCGCCCAAGTTAAAACTAAAGATCTTTGTTCGCTTCGCTCACTCGATCAATAAAGAGGAAAGATTTGTATTTTTGTTGTTTTGTATGTAACGAATAGGCTCAAAAACGACTGGTCCGATTTCAAAAATTCTTTCATCATTAGAATGCTACATTATCCCTGAGTAACATAGGCTATATTATATTTTCAAAAAAGTCAGGGATCCTTACTAAAACTCCAATAATGTAACCCAAGGTGGAAAAAATTATCCTTACATCGCGTGCGCTGCGAAAACTATTGATCATAGAACAAAATAATGTACTACGACTTTGCAATACACGTCATCATCTACAAAAAATGTCGCGACAGCATATGTCTAACCTTGTCTAACTATTATAGTTATGTCACAATAAGTGTTCTTTTATTATAAAAATTTAATTGAAATGCCGCCGCTAGAAGAGGGTCTTTATTTGTACCTTGGTATTAATCCTTATCAAAATAAATCATTTCATATTCAAGACAGTTTCAATACCTATAGATTACTTCTTGAATTTTTCAAATCGGACATTCCATTCAAAAGATATGACGAAATTAAAAATGTTAACGGATCTACGGGTGCAAATGTATGAAATAATTAGACGCGAGGCTCGAACCCACGGTCTAAATTAATTCTAAAATGTTCAAAAAATTTATGACCACCCATGCGAAGCTGGTACAGGCCGCTAGTTTAACAGATAGACAAACGGGCTTACGGCCCACCAGCTCCACCAGTGCCCAGTTCGCCCACAGACACCAAAAAACATAAGGGGCGTTGTCGTTGCGTTGCCTACCCTGAAGGACTTTACTAAAATTTTTCTTGAAGTTGTTCATGTATCTTGGCGGAAAAACCTCTGATGGTAGCTCATTCCACAGTTTATGAGTATGAGTGAGAAATTATCTCGAATAAGTTTTTTAACACCATGTATACGTCCAGGTACAATCCTCGCTTCGTACATTGCCTTCGGCGCGTCACCAGCGCACCTGGTGACTGCTTCGGTGATGTCTGCTCCGGCCGCCATCTGCTACTCCAAGCTGCTGATGCCAGAGACTAAGAGATCTCTCACCACGGTCGATAACATCCAGCCTGTTGTCAGGTATGTTGTTGTGTGAGGGTATACGAGCAAGTGCGGAAAATTGTCTCTAGCGAGAGCAAATGATTATCATTTACCTTCGTCGCAAGAGACATTCTCGTTGAGTGAAGGCAAGTGAGCGTATGAGGTCAAGTGAGGTGAGTATGTTGTCTCTTGGGATGGTAAATGAGGGCAAACTGCCCTCTTTTACCCTCACTTACCATCCCAGTTAAGGTAAGTGCGGGTAAGAGAGAGCCAACTATGCCTTTGTTGGCTCTAAACTAAACGGAGACTAGAAAAGAGTAAAGATATTGTATTGTACCATTACATGTAGGTAATTCTTACTTTGACTTTAACACGTTCCCTGTCCCAAACAAAACTGCAAAATTGAGCCGCACGTCCAACAGACTTTTTGCAAAATACTGTTTCAGTGTTGTCAGAAGAACACACAACCAAATAAAAATAAATAAAAAATATGATCGTCTTAGCACGTCCCATGCAAATTTAGTTCAGTACCAGCGCGTCCCGTAGAAATAATAACTATAGACGTAGAAGTTGTATGTGTCCCTTGACACACATATGTCTCAGGAACGTATGAATGCTTTCCAAGTGCAAGTTTCCTGAGCCATATGTGGTTCAGCGGACAGGGAACGTGTTAACACAAGAAGTAACTTTTGTATTTTTGTTTTTCAGCCAAGACCAATCGGCTTTATCGGCCGCGACCCGAGGCGCGACCAACGGCATCTCTCTCATTTTGAACATAGTCGCGAATATAGTCGCGTTCGTGGCTTTCATTGCGTTCGTGAACGGCATTATCTCGTACTTCGGAGGGATGCTGGGACACCCTGAACTGAACCTCGAATGGATCATGGGCAAGGTGTTTATACCGCTGTGCTGGGTTATGGGTAAGTGACCTTACCTCTAACTAGTAGTTCGCCCCGAACTGAGATCTCGTGATGCGACCCGACGAACGCACCAAAACTTTGAGTAGGTGGTAGTCAAAGGCAAGTCCAAACATTATGTTTGGACTTTTTTCTGACTACCGCCTACTAACTCGGTACGGTAACCAAGTTTCAACTCTATTGGCCTATTTATTGAAGAGTTCCGTTGAACAGACCTTGGCTCCATCATCAGACCTGGTCGTCGTTACCATTTTATGAGAACTGAGTACCTCCTTAATTTATTTCAAGAAAAAAAGTTAAGAAAAAGCAAAGGAACTGACCGACCAGTAGAAAAACCTTGATGTCAACGAAACACTTAGAGATGGGAGCTCTTGGATCTCTGGTTATCTTAATTTAACTTTTATTATTTTATCTCAAAAACCGGGCGTCCCAAAAAAAAAGTAAAAATTGTTTTGGGATGTCCAAACAAAGCCCTTTCATATGACATGTAACTTGATTTTTTTCTGTAACTTTTTTTATTTTTGCCCCCTTAAAAAACCCCATATCTCAAAAACCCTTCATCCGATTTTACTCAAATACTTACCAGTAAATTTCTCAAGTACAAGCTATCGACATATCAAATGTCATGCAGATCGGATCAACGGTTCTAAAGTTATCGCCAGACAAACATACATACATACATACATACATACATAAAATGCCAAATCGCCCAAGTTGAAACTAAGATCTTCGTTCGCTTCGCTCACTCGATCAATTATACAGGGTGTAAGAAAAAAGGTATAAGTAGAATAGGTGTATACAAGGTGTTCCATAAGTTGTGTATATAAACTTCAGGGGGCTAAAGTACCCATCAATATGAACAACTTTTTCTAAGGAACCAACACTGTGAACGCGAAAAAAAAAACAGCTGTTTCATACATTTTAGCCTGGTAGGTATTGAACTTTTGTATGAAACAGCTGTTTTTTTTTTCGCGTTCACAATGTTGGTTCCTTAGAAAAAGTTGTTCATATTGATGGGTACTTTAGCCCGCTGAAGTTTATATACACAACTTATGGAACACCTTGTATAAGCAAATGATACAAAAAAGAAGAAAAATATTTAAAACATAGTAAATTTGTGTCTACATGAGCGTGCGTGTGGTGTGTTTTTGAGAGTTCTCCTGATTACGCAAGTCTTATAAAAGCCAGGGTTTCACACAGGAGAACTCCCACGTGTATGTGTGTGGTGGGGAGTGTTAGGGTGTATATGGGTGGGGTGTGTTGGGATGTGTAGATGGGGGTGTGTGTATGTGTGTGTTTATGGGAGTTCTCCTGATTACGCAAGTATTTTAAGAGCCATAGTTTCACAGGAGAACTCATGCTGAATATAGCTTATACAGCGGAATAACACATAGGCTACAATTCATAATGATATTGTGTGACTAATCCTGCGCAGACGAAGTCGCGGGCACCAGATTGTTTTCAATAAAATGACAAGGATCACTTTGAAACGTCTTAAAAGCTAGGTCACTCTAAGTGCCAGTTCCAAAGCCTAGAATAACAGGCAACAAACTTACGGCTTGGTTCCTACCGTTCTTTTCTTTGAGTTAAATACCTCATCTACTCATCAATAAGAATAACTTTTGCTACCTACTTGCCTAAAATGAATGAAACAGCAGTTTTTTTAAGCGGTAAAATATCATTTTGATCCGAACAAGTTATCCTATGAACCAAAAAATATATTTAATACTAGTTTCTTAGTAAGTTCTTTTATAAATTGTGGTCATGCATCTTTTTTAGGCGTACAAGAGCTAATCTGACTCTCGCTCGTACCATTTTTGAAAAATCGAAAAATATAAAAAAATTTTATATTTTTCAAAATGTCGAAATGTTCGAGCGAGTCACGTTAGTTTTTCTGTTCAAAAATGTATGTGCACAGTGCCAGGACTCTCAAACGGTGAAGGAAAACATCGTGAGGAAACCGGCATGTTGTAGAACCTGAAAAGAGTGTGGTTGCCGGTGTAATTACGCAGGCACATGAGGCTTAACATCTGTATGCCTTAAGTTGATGAACGCAGGGCAACGCTCGTGACTTACAATTTTTTGTTATAGGTGATGGTTACCACTTAACATCAGGTGGGCCATCTGCTTGTTCTATCAGCTAGTCGTATAAAAAAATACCTACCTGAAGGTCTGTTCCATCTTGCAGGAGTGCCGTGGGAGGAATGCGAGTTAGTTGGTTCTCTCATCGGCTTGAAGACGATCGTCAATGAATTTGTGGCGTACCAGCGCATGGGGGAGATGAAGGCAGCGGGTTTATTGTCGGTGAGTTGAAGGGCTTACCGAATAATGTTTCGCATATAATAATTGTTTTATTTTCAGGTAAAACATTCTATCTCTAATACTATAAGACTCAAAGTCCTGACTGACTGACTGACTGACTGACTGACTGACTGACTGACATATAGACAACGCACAGCCTAAACCGCTGGTCCTAGAGACTTGAAATTTGAGGAGTACATAGGTCTTATGGCGTAGAGGTGCACTAAGAAGGGATTTTTGGATATTCAACCCCTAAGGGTGTAAAAAGGGTTGAAAACGTTTGTATGAAAAATAGTATTCCTTGAACCTACAAACTTGAAACTTGGAGTACATATACTTCAAGGCAAAAAAAAAGGAAAAGCATTTTTAGTTTTTTAAAACTACCCTTAATAAGGGTGCAAAGGGATGTAAAAGTTTGTATGGGAGTTTTTTGACCGCTGGTCCTAGAGACTTGAAATTTGAGGAGTACATAGGTCTTATGGCGTAGAGGTGCACTAAGAAGGGATTTTTGGAAATTCAACCCCTAAGGGTGTAAAAAGGGTTGAAAACGTTTGTATGAAAAATAGTATTCCTTGAACCTACAAACTTGAAACTTGGAGTACATATACTTCAAGGCAAAAAAAAAGGAAAGGCATTTTTAGTTTTTTAAAACTACCCTTAATAAGGGTGCAAAGGTATGTAAAAGTTTGTATGGGAGTTTTTTGACCGCTGGTCCTAGAGACTTGAAATTTGAGGAGTACATAGGTCTTATGGCGTAGAGGTGCACTAAGAAGGGATTTTTGGAAATTCAACCCCTAAGGGTGTAAAAAGGGTTGAAAACGTTTGTATGAAAAATAGTATTCCTTGAACCTACAAACTTGAAACTTGGTGTACATATACTTCAAGGCAAAAAAAAAGGAAAGGCATTTTTAGTTTTTTAAAACTACCCTTAATAAGGGTGCAAAGGGATGTAAAAGTTTGTATGGGAGTTTTTTGACCGCTGGTCCTAGAGACTTGAAATTTGAGGAGTACATAGGTAGTATGGCGTAGAGGTGTACTAAGAAGGGATTTTTGGAAATTCAACCCCTAAGAGTGTAAAAAGGGTTGAAAACGTTTGTATGAAAAATAGTATTCCTTGAACCTACAAACTTGAAACTTGGAGTACATATACTTCAAGGCAAAAAAAAAGGAAAGACATTTTTAGTTTTTTAAAACTACCCTTAATAAGGGTGCAAAGGGATGTAAAAGTTTGTATGGGAGTTTTTTGACCACTGGACTTAGAGACTTGAAATTTGAAGAGTATATAGGTCTTATGGCGTAGAGGTGTACTAAGAAGGGATTTTTGGAAATTCAACTACTAAGGGTGTAAAAAGGGATGAAAACGTTTGTATGAAAAATAGTATTCCTTGAACCTACAAACTTGAAACTTGGAGTACATATACTTCAAGGCAAAAAAAAAGGAAAGACATTTTTAGTTTTTTAAAACTACCCTTAATAAGGGTGCAAAGGGATGTAAAAGTTTGTATGGGAGTTTTTTGACCACTGGACTTAGAGACTTGAAATTTGAAGAGTATATAGGTCTTATGGCGTAGAGGTGTACTAAGAAGGGATTTTTGGAAATTCAACTACTAAGGGTGTAAAAAGGGATGAAAACGTTGGTATGAAAAATTGTATTCCTTGAACCTACAAACTTGAAACTTGGAGTACATATACTTCAAGGCAAAAAAATAGGAAACACATTTTTAGTTTTTTAAAACTACCCTTAATAAGTGTACAAAGGGATGTAAAAGTTTGAATGGGAGTGTTTTGACCGCTGGTCCTAGAGAGACTTGAAATTTGAAGAGTACATAGGTCTTATGGCGTAGAGGTGTACTAAGAAGGGATTTTTGGAAATTCAACCCCTAAGGGTGTAAAAAGGGTTGAAAACGTTGGTATGAAAAATTTTATTCCTTGAATCTACAAACTTGAAACTTGAAGTAGATTTACTTCAAGGCTAAAAAAATAGGAATAACATTTTTGGTTTTTTAAAACTACCCTTAATAAGTATGCAAAGGGATGTCGAAGTTTGTATGGGAGTTTTTTGACGCGTGGTGCGATTGACTTAAAACTTGAGGTAAATATACTAAGAAATAAATAATTAAGAATAACACTTTGAAGTTTTGATAATTACCCCCGCAAAGGGTGCAAATGACTGTAAAAGTTAGTATGGGAGATTTTTAACGCATAGTGCGATTGATTTCAAACTTGAAGTAAATATACTCCACAATAAATAGATTAAAATCACGTTTTCACTATTTTAAAACTACCCCTGCAAAGGGTGCAAAAGACTGCCAAAGTCCCAAGGTTTGTATGGGAGATTTTTAACGCGTAGTGTAATTAACTTCAAACTAAAAGAAGATGTGTTCTGTGGATAAATAACAAAAAAACAGTTTGATTTTCGAAAACAACCCCTGAAACGTTACCCTCCTTCGTTGCGCTCGAGTAAAAAGGATACAACGAAGCGTCAATGTTATATTCTGTGTTATATATGGGATATTCTAAAAACGGGAATCTTGAGTTGGTACGAAGAGATATGAGGGTATCTACCGTGACTGGGGATCAAAGTCGTGAAGCTGTTTCGTTTCGTTTGTTTTTGAGGTAGAAACTAGGAACAAATAAGTACATATTTTCCGTGTAAGGTTGTCTTTGTTGTATTTGTCATGTTTGTGCCAAACTCAGTCAGTACCTATACCTACCTACCTAATATAGGTAATGTACGCCTATAGGAATCCCATATACCTACGTAGGTATTTAAAATCTTACCCTAATAATATACAAATCAATGCGAAAGTTACGATGTTTTGATGTTTGTGGCTCAATCACGGTTCACCACTTCAACGCGTGCGAAGCCGCGGGAAGCCACTAGTTTTAAATAAATAAATAAATAAATATTGGTGGACTTTTTCACACAGCACAATCTAGCCCCAAACTAAGCCAAAGCTTGTAATAAGGGAACTAGATAGCTGATATAATACATAATATACTTTTTTTTTGTAAATACATACTTATAATTAACTAGTAGTTCGCCCCGAACTGAGATCTCGTGATGCGACCCAACGAACGCATCAAAACTTTGAGTAGGTAGTAGTCAGAGGCAAGTCCAAACATTATCTTTGGACTATTTTCTGACTACCGCCTACTAACTTGGTATGGTAACCAAGTTTCAACTCTATTGGCCTATTTATTGAAGAGTTCCGTTGAATAGACCTTGGCTCCATCATCAGACCTGGTCGTCGTCACCATTTTATGAGAACAGAGTACCTCCTTAATTTATTTCAAGAAAAAAAAATAAGAAAAAGCAAAGGAACTGGCCGACCAGTAGAAAAACCTTGATGTCAACGAAACTCTTAGAGATGGGAGCTCTTGGATCGCTGGTTATCTTAATTTAACTTTTTTGTTTTATCTCTAAAACCGAGCGTCCCAAAAAAAAAGTAAAAATTGTTTTGGAATGTCCAAACAAAGCCCTTTCATATGACATGTATCTTGATTTTTTTATGTAACTTTTTTTATTTTTGACCTCTCAAAAAACCCCATATCTCAAAAACCCTTCATCCGATTTTACTCATATACTTACCAGTAAATTTCTCAAGTACAAGCTATCAACATATCAAATTTCATGCAGATCGGATCAACGGTTCTAAAGTTATCGCCAGACAAACATACATACATACATACATACATACATACATACATACATAAAATGCCAAATCGCCCAAGTTGAAACTAGATCTTCGTTCGCTTCGCTCACTCGATCAATAATAACACCCAGACAGAGAACAAACATCTATGTTCATCGCACATATTTTCGTTCTCGGTTGGAATCGAACCCACGGCCTACGGCGCAGAAGGCAGAGCTACTACCAACTGAGCTGTGATGCCTGTCAATTTTGCATTGTCCTTTCCTAACGGCGTTGCCAGACGTCCCGATTTTGGCGGGACGTCCCGATTTTTTAATCAAAATTAAGCGTCCCGCGCGGACATTTAATTTGACGTATAATTTTGATTACTTTAAAAAAATAAATAAAGGACAGGCTCGGTCCCGCTTTTCGGGGATAACTCGACGACGACTCGACAATTATTTAACGATAGGGTAAATTTGATTTAAAATATCATATTTTTATTAAAATACATTTGCTATGGATATTTTTGCTGTCTATTGTCACGAAAACTTAATTTAAACTCAACTAAAAAGATAAATATTTAAGAACTTTTGATTGTACGTACGATGTTCCGCTTTCGACGAAAGAAGCCCGCTTATTTCACTCAAAAAATTCCAAAATCCAGACTTGGCAAAAAAAAAATCTGGCAACGCTGTTGTTTCACTAACATTAGGTTTTTTAAAGATCAACGGCCTTACTACAAAAAATCTGTTATACAATAAACTATGCCAAAACCACAGTTAAGAGAATACTAGTACCTAAACTATTGCCATCTCTTACCAATGCGTAATGGCAAACAGAGACAGCGCAATTTTTTTTTTTTATTGAATTGAAAAGGGGATAGTTATGTGGTGTTGCCACATTGCTAAATGAAACCAAAATCATACCAAACGTGTCGTATCAAATTTTCGCGGAAAAAAAGTTTGGGTTTGTTTCATTTTTAGTTTTAGCTTACATTTTTATACTCTGTTTCCGGTAAATTTTAGGCATAGGGCGTAGGTAATTATGCCACAAACCTCCAAATATCGTAACTTTCGCATGATATAAAAAAAACTTGGTTTCAGACGGTTTTTATCGATATTTTTGTCAGTAATAAGCAGGGGTCGGAATAGGTAGGTAGAGTTTTTAAGTACCAAATGACATCAAATACGCTACTACGAAATCTAAAATTGGATATGTCTTTTTTAATCCCCGTGTCGGAAATGATTCGGGTTCGAAATCAAACGTGATAAAAGCTGACGTTTCCGATTGGAAACCTTTCTTTGAATTGGAATGTTTTAAAATACCCCTGCTGTACGTGTTAGTTTGTGTTTAACATAAGAAAAAAAGAGTTTTAGAAGACAATAATAGTAGTTTTTTAAGAGTAGTAGAGCTCTTGTGAAGGGTTCGTCCGGGGAAGTACTACCACCACGCCTTTTTCTGCCGCCAAGCAGCAACGCTGTGTTTTAGTTTGAAGAGTGTGGTTGCCGGTGTAATTACAGGCACATGAGGCTTATCTGTATGCCTCAAGTTGATGGACGCAGGGCAGTGCATCGTAGGACACGTTCCTATTGTGCGTGACTTACAAGGCAATGCTTTGTTATAGGTGATGGTTACCACTTAACATATATGCAGTTTTTTTTTTCTTTTCAGCCTCGTGCAGAACTAATAGCAACATATGCACTCTGTGGCTTCACAAACCCTGGCTCGGCGGGGATTATGATTGGTGCCATAGCTGCCATGGCGCCAAACCAACGAGAGACGTTATCTAGCGTAAGTAATCCTCAAGTTTCATCAGTACAGACAGTACATCGTAGGGCACGTTTCTATCGTGTGTGACTTACAAGGCAATGATTTGTTTTAGGCGATACGAAAACATAACCTGAAACAAAGAATCTTCAGCGGCCATCTTTTTTTCAATAACAAGTGGTAGGTATACCTAAATAAAACGCACAAAACATGTAAAAGCGTAATTGTAATTTAGTCAAAGTCAAAAGGTATTTCTTAAGTTTAATCGTTTTGAATGTTTTAAAGCTGGTGAATCTAGGTGCCAGTTCCACGCGACCAAAGCCTAGAAGAACAGGCAACAAACTTACGGCTTGGTTCCTACCGTTCTTTTGTATGGTCCTTGTTACGAGTACAATGACATATACAAATAGGTACCCTTGTATTTTCAGTAGACTATTTGTTTCAGTTGGCGATCCGGGCATTCTTCACTGGATGCGGTATTTGCTTCATGACAGCTTGCATAGCAGGTAAACAGAAGCGCACGAAGGTGTCCCTAACATTATATATAAAAACGACAATAATAGTAGTTCTTTTAAGAGTAGTAGAGCTCTTGTGTGGCTCGTCCGGGGAAGTACTACCACCACGCCTTTTTCTGCCGCCAAGCAGCAACGCTGTGTTTCCGTTTGAAGAGTGTGGTTGCCGGTGTTATTACAGGCACATGAGGCTTGACATCTGTATGCCTCAAGTTGATGGACGCAGGGCAGCGCATCGTAGGACACGTTCCTATCGTGCGTGACTTTCGAGGTAATGCTTTGTTAGGTGATGGTTACCACTTAACATCAGGTGGGCCATCTGCTTGTTCCATCAGCTAGTTGTATAAAAAAACCAACTGTACCCCAAGTATGAGTTGTGTTTACCAAATAAGGTAAACACAACTCATACTTGGGGTACTGAGCTGTAGGGCTGTCAAAATTTCGATGACTGTCCCAATATCTAAAATAACTTTTTTGTTCCAGGTATTTTGATGCCAGAAGGTGCATTTGGTTGAATTATGATTATAACTACTTATATAGAGTAAAAGTGATATTATTTATTAAAATAATTAAGGCTGTAATTTAAATCTATCTTTGTACTTACCTAGTAATTTTTAGTTATTATAAATAAAAGACATATTTTATAGACATGGGCGTTTTCGTTTTTTCCCGCTAACGGTTAACTAACCGATATACAGTTTGCATATAGATATAGAAAACGGTTTTCTGATATCGATATCAGCCGTATGGGTTGCAAACGTTAACATGATTTTTAGTTATGGCAAACTAACAACGAAACGACAAACGCAAACTATTTGGCTATTGTTACGTCATATTCGCTTCATCTCTTTTTTACCAGTAAAACAATTCATTCTTAGAAAAGGAGGTAGCGAATATCAATTGGTGTTTGTTTCATATCGTTTGGTTTGTGAAGTTTTCGTTTTGTTCTTGTCTTTAGTAGGTAACAGTTGAGGTTTTGAATAGTTTTTATGATATCGGATATGTTGATATGAATATCGATATGGTATGATATCTAACCCATATCCGATATAAGTTACGTTTTGATATATCCGACTCATGTCTAATATTTTATAATATTATATTTTTTTCTTACCTCTTAAAGTAGTCTGTAAATAGTCTGTAAATGTCAAAAGGATCAACAACTAGAGTCTTCGAGAATGTCTAAAGGTGTAGTCAGGGGTACGTTTAAATACAAGGTGTTCCAATACTTGTATTTAAAACTTCAGGGGGCTAAAGTACCCATCAATATGAATAACTTATTCTAAGGAACCAACACTGTGAACGCGAAAAAAAAACAGCTGTTTCATACAAAAGTTCAATACCTACCTGGCTAAAATGTATGAAACAGCTGTTTTTTTAGTTCCTTAGAAAAAGTTATTCATATTACATACATACATAAAATCACGCTTGTTTCCCTTAGGGGTACCCAAATACCTCGGATTTCCACTTGCTACGGTCCTTACATACCTCTTTCGCTTCATTCACTCTCATAACATTCTTCATACATTCTCGTCGGTTTAGGGTACTCTTGACCTGGCCCTTCTCTAGAACGTCTGCTATTTGATCGAGATACGTCCGCCGAGGTCTTCCCCTCCCAACAGTCCCATTTACGCTCGTCTGATGCACCTGTTTCGTTAGTCTCCTTTCATCCATCCTCTCCACATGCCCAAACCACATGTTATTCATATTGATGGGTACTTTAGCCCCCTGAAGTTTTTAAATACAAGTATTGGAACAGCTTGTATTAAATTTCGTTCATACAAAAGTTTTGCAGTTGTTAGTATTCCGTATGTGACAGGTTGCAAACCCACCGCCCACATGAATAAAAATAATAGCAAGCTCAATAACAGAAGGTGTATTTATTAAACTTCTTAAATACAATTTATTCATAAAATAATCACTGACACCATTTATAAACAAGAATATTCTGCAAACAAATAGTTAGGTCTAGTGAATTTTAGGTAATTTTTTTATATATTTTCAAATAAAATATAATAAACTAGCGGCCTGTCCCAGCTTCGCATGGGTGGTCATAAATTTTTTGAACATTTTAGGATAAACTTAAACCGTGGGTTCGAGCCTCGCGTCTACTTATTTCATACATTTGCACGCGCTTCTCCTAGAGTGAGTGAAATCGCACCCCGCGCGAGACCCGTGGACCCGTTAACATTTTTAATTTCGTCATATCTTTTGAATGGAATGTCCGATTTGAAAAATTTAAGAAGTAATCTATAGGTATTGAAACCGTCTTAATTATGAAATGATTTATTTGGATAAGGATTAATACCAAGGTACAAATAAAGACCCTTTTCTAGCGGAGGCATTTCAATTAATTTTTTACAATAAAAGAACACTTATTGTGACATAACTATAATAGTTAGACATATGCTGTCGCGACATTTTTTGTAGATGATAACGTGTTCTACAAAATCGTAGTACATTATTTTGTTCTATCTTCAATAGTTTTCGCAGCGCACGCGATGTAAGGTTTTTTGTTTTCCACCTTGGGTTACATTATTGAAGTTTTAGTAAGGATCCCTGATTATTTTGAAAATATAATATAGCCTATGTTACTCAGGGATAATGTAGCATTCTAATGGTGAAAGAATTTTTGAAATCGGACCAGTAGTTTTTGAGCCTATTCGTTACATACAAAAATACAAAAATACAAAAATACAAAGTTTACCTCTTTATAATATTAGTGTAGATTAGTGTAGATGTAGATAGTGTAGATATGTACAGTCAAACCAAAATCGAAACCCTTAATTATCTTAATTCTTATCTACCCTCAATTTTTTCACTAGGTCATTAAAAGGGTATGTATATACAGTCGCCTGCGCAAATTAGTTTACAAATCTCTAATACTATAAGAATCAAAGTCCTGACTGACTGACTGACTGACTGACTGACTGACTGACTGACTGACTGACATATAGACAACGCACAGCCTAAACCGCTGGTCCTAGAGACTTGAAATTTGAGGAGTACATAGGTCTTATGGCGTAGAGGTGTACTAAGAAGGGATTTTTGGAAATTCAACCCCTAAGGGTGTAAAAAGGGATGAAAACGTTTGTATGAAAAATTGTATTCCTTGAACCTACAAACTTGAAACTTGGAATACATATACTTCAAGACAAAAAAATAGGAAATACATTTTTAGTTTTTTAAAACTACCCTTAATAAGTGTGCTAAGGGATGTAAAAGTATGTATGGGAGTTTTTTGACCGCTGGTCCTAGAGACTTGAAATTTGAAGAGTACATAGGTCTTATGGCGTAGAGGTGTCCTAAGAAGGGATTTTTGGAAATTCAACCCCTAAGGGTGTAAAAAGGGATGAAAACGTTTGTATGAAAAATTGTATTCCTTGAACCTACAAACTTGAAAATTGGAGTACATATACTTCAAGACAAAAAAGTAGGAAATACATTTTTAGTTTTTTAAAACTACCCTTAATAAGTGTGCTAAGGGATGTAAAAGTATGTATGGGAGTTTTTTGACCGCTGGTCCTAGAGACTTGAAATTTGAAGAGTACATAGGTCTTATGGCGTAGAGATGTACTAAGAAGAGGTTTTTGGAAATTCAACCCCTAAGGGTGTAAAAGGGTTGAAACCGTTTGCATGAAAAATAGTATTCCTTGAACCTACAAACTTGAAACTTGGAGTACATGTACTCCAAGGCAAAAAATAGGAAAGGCATTTTTCGTTTTTTAGAACTACCCTTAATAAGTGTGCAAAGGGATGTAAAAGTTTGTATGGGAGGTTTTTGACCGCTGGTCCTAGGGACTTGAAATTTGAAGAGTATATAGGTCTTATGGCGTAGAGGTGTACTAAGAAGAGGTTTTTGGAAATTCAACCCCTAAGGCTGTAAAAGGGTTGAAAACGTTTGCATGAAAAATAGTATTCCTTGAACCTACAAACTTGAAACTTAGAGTACATGTACTCCAAGGCTAAAAAACAGGAAAGGCATTTTTAGTTTTTTGAAACTACCCTTAATAAGTGTGCAAAGGGATGTCAATGTTTGTATGGGAGTTTTTTAACGCGTGGTGCGATTGATTTAAAACTTGAAGTAAAATAATTTAAAATCACGTTTTCAATATTTTAAAACCACCCCTGCAAAGGGTGCAAAAGACTGACAAAGTTTCAAGGTTTGTATGGGAGGTTTTTAAAGCGTAGTGTAATTAACTTAAAACTTAAAGAAAATGTGTTCTGTGGATAAATAACAAAAAGACAGTTTGATTTTCGAAAACAACCCCTAAAACGTTACCCTCCTTCGTTGCGCTCAAGTAAAAAGGATACAACAAGGCGTCAATGTTTGTAAGGAACATTCTAAAACGGGAATCTTGAGTTGGTACGATGAAGAGATTTTAGGGTATCTACCGTGCCTGGGGATCAAAGTCGTGAAGCTGTTTCGTTTCGTTTGTTTTTGGGGTAGAAACTAGGAACAAATAAGTACATATTTTCCGTATAAGTATGTCTTTGTTGTATTTGTCATGTTTGTGCTAAACTCAGTACCTATACCTACCTACCTACCTAATATAGGTAATGTACGCTTATAGATATCTATAGGTATACCCTAATAATATACAAATCAATGCGAAAGTTACGATGTTTGGATGTTTGTGGCTCAATTACGGCTCACCACTTCAACGCGTGCGAAGCCGCGGGAAGCCACTAGTCTCACATATATCTCTAATACTATAAGAATCAAAGTCCTGACTGACTGACGTATAGACAACGCACAGCCTAAACCGCTGGTCCTAGAGACTTGAAATTTGAGGAGTACATAGGTCTTATGGCGTAGAGGAGTACTAAGAAGGGATTTTAGGAAATTCAACCCCTAAGGGTGTAAAAAGGGATGAAAACGTTTGTATGAAAAATAGTATTCCGTGAACCTACAAACTTAAAACTTGGAGTACATACAACGTGTAAATGCTTGTCACTCATAATTTTTCAGACTGACTAACAAATTTTCGCTCGCACAGTTAGATTAGTACAAATAATTGTTTGAAAAAAAAAGGTAGATAAACTTGTTTTTCAAAATTATAATGTGTTGTTTGTGATTTTCCATAACTACCTTCAGTATATCTTCAAAAATGTAGGGCACGTCCTCCTAACGTGCGTGACTTACGAGGCAATGCTTTGTTATAGGTGATGGTTACCACTTAACATCAGGTGGGCCATCTGCTTGTTCCATCAGCTAGTTGTATAAAAAAAATACTTGAAATGAGCGAATAGTTTTTTGAAGCTCATCTGCTTCTTCAGCGACCGAAAAAATGGGTTTCAGAACCCGAAAAAGGAGAGGCTAGGAGCTTTGCTAAAAAAAACGTAAGAGTAATCTCAATGTTCATTGCAAAAGAGTCCTTATTCCATTTAAATAGAGTCTTGATTTCTGTTGACGCCATCTTGTAGTAAAAGTTGCACGTTTACGTCTTGAATGCTCTGAAATACAATAAATAAATAAATAAATATTGGTGGACTTATCACAAAAACTTTTTTTCAAATAAAAGCTTATTTTCTCGAATATCCTACTCCTTCATAAACAACGTGTAACATAATACCCCTATAAGACCAAAGACCAGGTGATCAGACCAAGCACTGGAATACTTTGACGTGTGCAAAGTTTGAATACTTCGTTTTCGAAATTCCCATACAAAAGTAAATTAATATTGTCTCAGAAATTTGCAACAACCCTGATAATGTGTGCATGACCTTGGTACATACGCTATTTGCGTTTACTAATAGGTGGCAGTTCGGTTACCTATTTTATCTACAGTTCACAATTAAAGGTCAAGAAACAGCTGTAAATAGGGCATGTTAAATTGTGTTAGTTTCATTTTGGCGGAAAGTTTAAGGGGCTGACAACTATCAAACAACTTCTCGCTCGCACGTTTCGACATGTTAAAAGATATAAAATCACTAAACTCATTTTCGAAAAATCGCAATCAACCATTTTGTGTGCAATCACATTGCACACAGTTTAGTAAAAATTTCATGTTGATCGATATAAGTTTTCCTCTTAAAAGTTTGCTTAAGTACGAAAACTAGTAAAGCAAACTTTTGAGTAGGAAAACATGTATTGATTAAAATGAAATTTTTACTTAGCTGTGTGCAATGTGATGCACACAAAATGGTAGATTTCGATTTTTTTGTAATCTATAGGTAGGTATTGAAACAGTCTTGAATATGAAATGATTTATATAGATAAGGATTAATAAAGGTACGGATAACATGGTTTGATTTCGGTCGGCATTTCTAACAACTTTTAATATGTAAATAAGAAGTTATAGTAACATAACTACGATAGTTAGACATTGAGTTTTTTGTAGATATTGATGTGTTTTTTAATATTAAAGAACATTTTTGAGTTCTATCGTCAATAGTTTTCGCAGCGCATGCGATGAAAGCCAAATTATGGCCATTTTTTTTACACCTTGGGTTATTGAAGTTTTAGAAGATATCCCTAATTTTATCTTGTAATAAATGTAGCCTATGTTACTCAGGGATAATGTAACATTCTAACGGTGAAATATTTTTTGAAACCAGTAGTTTTTGAGCCTATTCGTTACATACAAAAATACAAATCTTTCCTCTTCATAATATTAGTGTAGACTAGCGCTGAGTGTACACTGAGAAAAAAATATTGTTGGGTGTAACAATAAAACTTTAACAGGGGAGAGCCGTTCATAGTCCATAGTCGCTACGGCAACGTTTTTATTGTTAGCAGGTTATTGTTAATGTGGCAAAGTTCTTATCCTGCGTATGAATTTGTTAGAATAACAAAATTTGGGTTGACAATAAATATATACCCTATTGTTGTTGCAACAGTATACCTTCTGTTTCTTTAACAACTTAACTATGTTTCTACATCAATTGAACTATGTTCCTGTAACTAAACCTCCTATTCCAACATTGTCGAAAGTTGTTACAGTATCTAAGTTTAACTAAGAAAGTTGTTACAGTAACTATGTTTAAGTTGTTGCAGTATTTAAGTTTAAGTAAGAAAGTTGTTGCAGTATCTAAGTTTAAATAAGAAAATTGTTGCAGTAACTATGTTTAAGTTGTTGCAGTATTTGTATTAAAGTAAGATAGTGTTGCAGTAACTATGTTTAAGTTGTTGCAGTATCTAAGTTTAGGTAAGAAAGTTGTTGCAGTAACTATGTTCAAGTAGTTGCAGGGTCTAAGTTTAAGTAAGAAAGTTGTTGCAGTAACTATGTTCAAGTTGTTGCAGTATCTATGTTTCAGTAAGAACTTTGTTGCAGTAACTATGTTCAAGTTGTCGTAGTAATAAAGTAACTTTGTCTTTACAACTACTCTTTTTTTGTTACCCTAGCAAATGAATATTGCTACCGTAGCAATTGAACAAGGTATTCTCTTTTTGTTAACGCAACAAAGTTCGCTTATCCCACAGGATTTTGTAGTTATTGGAAATCAGGAATCGACATCCATGTCACGAGGATTAGACTATTCCTCGTTACACACAGGAATAGTCTAATCCTCGTGACACAGATGTTGATTCCTGATTTCCAATAACTACAAAATCCTGTGAGATAAGCGAACTTTGCTGCGTTAACAAAAAGAGAATACCTTGTTCAATTGCTACAGCTAAAAAGAAAAACCCTAAAACCCTACCTGCCTATAAGATTTGTAAATTAAGGTTATGTAAATGAAAGCTTTAACATTAGTACATACATTATATTTATCATTAATTATAACTAAAGCATATATAGAACACACAAATGAATTCACACAGAAAGTTCTTATTTTAACTTCTATAATTACTTTTTCTATTTGTAAGGTGTACAATTAATAATTTTCTATTCTATTCTTATAAAAAAGTATAAAATCTACGATTTACATAACATCCTAATCATTATTAAGCATAGGTCGTATATTAAGTTAGGTGTAGGTAGGTGCAATGGAGCTCAATTTAAAAAGTGGGAATATGCGCACAATATTTTTTCCGCACTTTCTACTAAAATTACTTCTATGCATTCAAGGTCAGCGCTATTACACCGTGAATACATACATACATTACATTTTGCACGTATCTGGACCAGGCTTATTAAAAACGACTGTTAAATACAATCACGTACCTAAGTAAGATATACGTAAGTAAGATACATTGAAATTTGCGGTAACTGTTTTTGCTATTAAAAAAATTCTAATACCGGTGCTATTCAAAAAATGATAATGAACTTACTAGAAGCTAACTCCAACAAACCGAATGTTTTTCTTCTAGGGCAGACCATGCTCTGGAAGTTTTCCCGTTTGAGGCCAGCAATTTCAATCACTTTGTTTTAATTATTGGAACTTTCTTGTCGTAGCTATTTATTGTTTCTGGGTTGACTGCATTGAAATCGTTCGATAGCTGAAAAATAAAATAAAATATATTGTTCATTGCTGACTATTACAAAGTACAATACGGGCGCTACTATAGTGGCTTAAAAAAAATTACTTGACTCACAAATTCATATCCGTTGGGTCAGCAATCGCGACATCGGGCGGAGAAGAGAAACTTTGAAGCCAATCAAGTTGCTGGCAAAGACGCCGTCACCGTCGTGTTTCAAGTTTTCAGAAAGAGATTTGACTCGTTTGTTTTTGTGATCACTAGCTTTCCCTGAGCTGTGACCACTGTCACTTTCACTGCTACTGCCGCTGCCATTTCTTTTATTACCTTCAGGAGCCAATGATCTTCTATGTGTTATAAGTCTGTTGTGGATGAGCCTGAAATAAAGAATAGGTAAGTATATAAATGTATCGTTGACAGGCGTCTTAGCTCAGTTGAAGGTAGCTCTGTCTTCTACGCTGGCAGTCGTGGATTCGATCCCCACCAATCGATCTTGTCGTGTCAATAGTTCTATCGAACCATACTTACATGAAATTAGTACCTACCTGGATAGTATTTATGCGAGGTGTGGGGAAACATGTAGGTATCCGTCTCAACATGTGCATAAAAACCTATGGTCACGCTACCAACGTGCGTTGCGTCGCAAAATGGCGGTGGCCAATACATAAAATGAAAATAAAAAATCAAACTTACCAATCAGGTGATTTATAAGGGCTTCATTTAGACCGGCTTTCACTAAAATCACCTCAATAAGGAACTAGAACTACACTCATCCATCACTACTTTGCTTGCCGTCGCACACGCGTGAAGCCGCCAACACCGTTATACAAATGAATGCATAAAATTGATATCCTAACCAAATTGCCTGCTGGCGGATTGCCCCCCGCTGCCGCTGCTTACCCCCAAACATTTTTATCCTAACAAACTTAATTATGAATGTTGCTAGATCGACAACTTGAATTTAAATCCTCTAACAACTGCTTTTGTTTGATTAGACTTTGTTACTGTATCTATTTGAAACTTTTTTAAATTCACAATATAGGAATGTCACAACGACAAAATTATAAAACTTAGTTGTAGTGACTAGTCGCAAGTTGTTCCTGACACAATAAATGTTTAACAATAAAATTTTGTCGCACGCTCTAAGTTATTGTCATTATAACAAAGTTCATATTACGTAGTTAAATTGGCAATGTTGATATAAATACCACAACAATTGATAAGTTGCTAAATTTGGCTTTGTTTCAACGATAATCTTTACTTTGTTAAGAAAGCAAGGTGCTTTGGTTATCATAACAACTCAAAAATAACTTTGCTACATTGGCAAAATTTGAGTTGTTCGCGGCACTACAAACCCGAAACAATAAAAAAGTTGGCGCAGAAACTAAGCTCGCGTGGATGTGGTTACAAAGGTTTTTGTTTCTACAACAGGAAAAAAATAGCAAAGCATTTATTGTGACTTTGTTAGCCATTTTTTTTCTCAGTGTACCTACCTGTGCATTAGCCTCAGTCATTGGCCACTCCGATCGAAGGATAGCTGGTCTTCTTGGATTCTTCGTCATCACTCTGCGATGGAGCTCCATCGATTTGGCTGTAAGGTCATTTAATTTTTTTATTGTATACACGAATACAGATCAAGCCACACAAAGCCAAACAGTTACAGATTAAGGCGAATGGACACCCCGATACTAGCGCCACTACATATTTTATTTAATCATTACGTTATACAAAAGAATTATCAAAAATTCGAACCGCGCGTAGACGATACCTATTACAAGCTTTTTTTTAATGTATCTGTAATAGTTTTGTTTTTTGTTACTCAGTCAGATACCTTGTTTGGAGAGCTTGGTGGCCACCAATAGGAACTAAACTCTTGAAACAAGTACCTGCCTAAATAATACAATACAAAACTATTACAGATACATTAAAAAAAAACTTGTGATAGGTGTCGTCTACGCGCGGTCCGATTTTTTGATAATTACTTTGTATAACGTAATGATAAAATAAAATATGTAGTGGCGCTAGTATCGGGGTATCCATTCGCCTTAAGCTTCTCAATGCAAAAAAAATAGCCGCTCTCTTCTCTTGTCGTGTCACTACTTTCTTTCGAAACAGTGTCACCTAAAGGCGAGCTTATACTCATACTCATGTTTATTAGCTTAACGCGTATTCTTCCAGCAAACCTTTGAGGCAATTATTATGGTTAAATTGAAATGGTAGCTTGTATTACTGTTTTTTTTTCGCGTTCACAGTGTTGTTTCCTTAGAAAAATTTATTCATATTGATGGGTACTGCCCCCTGAAGTTTTAAACCCAAGTATTGGAACATCTTGTATATTTTTCCTATTACTATGAAAAATACTGGTTAAATAATAATAATAATAATATCTTTATGAGAACCTTGTCAATGAAATTTCCTCCATAAATGAAAAAACTCGTTTCTTTACTCGTTTCTATATTTCATTACTTTCTTCGAAAATGTCGAAATGTGGGGGCTAAAGGTTGTTTAACGGTTGTCAGCCCCTTAAGGCTGATGTACTTACCGTAGTGTTGTTCCGCGATGCTTACCCTCGGTAGAGAGAGTGTAGTGCGCGGTACAGTCCCCAACATGGCGAGTGCGCGTGCGCACATCGGGACTATGCTAGTCGCGCCCTGTAACATACAACTTGTTTATCGGATATATTTCTACTTTTGACAATTTTTTTTTCGGATATTTCGACTTTTAACAACTTGTTTATCGGATATTTCTACTTCTGACAAATTGTTTTTCGGATATTTCGAGTTTTGACAACCTGTTTATCGGATATTTCTACTTTTCACAACTTGTTTTTCGGATATTTCTAGTTTTTTGGATTTCGTATTCCGTAATTCAGATTCCGTTTTTTTCGTTTTCGGTTTTGTATATGGATGCGATAGGTAAGCGTGTGTATAAATTGGCGCGAAAAAAACATTCGACCTCAGAGGGCTTATTACGAGTTTAGTGCCGATCGTCGATCGTTACGATACACCCAATTTTCTATGAAAATAAATCAACGGCATCTAGCGTATGCTTTGCGAACCCGTTTTTTTTTCATAGAAAATTGGGTGTATCGTAACGATCGACGATCGGCACTAAACTCGTAATAAGCCCTCAGCTCGAAAAAAGGAATCCAAATTACGGAATACAAAATTTTTATTATATTAAAAAAAAAATATGCTGAACTTTGGTAAATAATGTTATTCTCTGAAACTTTTTTGTTCGCGATTTTTATTTAGTGATATACAAGGTGTTCCCTTAGTTGTGTATATAAACTTCAGGGGGCTAAAGTACCCATCAATATGAATAACTTTTTCTAAGGAACCAACACTGTGAACGCGAAAAAAAAACCAGCTGTTTCATACATTCTAGCCAGGTAGGTATTGAACTTTTGTATGAAACAGCTGTTTTTTTTTTCGCGTTCACAGTGTTGGTTCCTTAGAAAAAGTTATTCATATTGATGGGTACTTTAGCCCCATGAAGTTTATATACACAATTATGGAAACACATTGTATATTTTAGAATATTGAAATGTGCGAGTGAGGAGTCTGTCGGTTGTCAGCCTCTTAAATACCTTGGCGAAAGACATCACATTGATTTCGATGACTCTGTCTTGGCTGATATTGTTCATAACTATTGTGTTGAGCGCATCCGTTGGACTTATATTTCTTCCTTGAACCTAGAAAATTTGTAATAAAATAATTAAAGACTTTATTGCAAACAATCTCCGAAAAAATCTCACTAACACAGCTAGCTAGAGAGAGCACTGATGGTCTGATGGTAGTGGCCCCGCCTTCCGATCCTAAGGCCGTGGGTTCGAAACCGGTCGTGCACCAATGAGTTGTGCAAAAATGTATGTGCACAATGCCAGTACTCTCAAACGGTGAAGGAAAACATCGTGAGGAAACCGGCATGTCGTAGAACCTAAAAAGTTCTATAACATGTGACAAGTGCTCGAAAGGAGCCTCTTGAGGCGCACTTAAAATCCTTTCACCACACTGTTTCGAAAGAAACTAGTGACACGACAATGTGTTATTCTGATGTATAAGCTATATTATTGTAAAGTTTCATTGAAATCCATTCAGTAGTTTTTACGTGAAAGAGTAACAAACATCCATCCATCCATCCATCCATGCTAACAAACTTTCGCGTTTATAATATTTAGTAGGATGTTTTTTTTTATACAACCAGCTGATGGAACAAGCAGATGGCCCACCTGATGTTAATTGGTAACCATCACCTATAACAAAGCATTGCCTCATAAGTCACGCACGATAAGAACGTGCCCTACGATGCACTGCCCTGCGTCCATCAACTTGAGGCATACAGATGTTAAGCCTCATGTGCCTGTAATAACACCGGCAACCACACTCTTCAAACGGAAACACAGCGTTGCTGCTTGGCGGCAGAAAAAGGCGTGCTGGTAGTACTTCCCCGGACGAGCCACACACAAAGAGCTCTACTACTCTTTAAATGTGTAGTATAGCGTACCTCCAGAACGGCGATGGTAGTGGGATGGTAGAGGCGAGTGTGCGATCGTAATTCTGCGCGGCTCCGGTAGCGCTTGGCACAACGAGGGCACGCCCAGCCATTGTGACTCAACCAAGCTCTGCGTATACACAATACTGTGTTATTATAGTCGCGTTAAGGGGCTGACAACTATCAAACAACTTCTCGCTCGCACGTTTCGACATGTTGAAAGATATAAAATCACTAAACTGATTTTCGAAAAATCGCAATCAACCACTTTGTGTGCAATCACATTGCACAGAGTTTAGTAAAAATTTCATTTTGATCGATACAAGTACAAGTTTTCCTACTTAAAAGTTAGCTTATGTACGAAAACTAGTAAAGCAAACTTTTGAGTAGGAAAACATGTATCGATCAGAATGAAATTTTTACTAAACTGTGTGCAATGCGATTGCACAAAAGATAGTTGATTGAGATTTTTCGAAAATGAGTTTTCTGATTTTATATCTTTCAACATGTCGAAACGTGCGAGCGAGAGTCACATTAGCTCTTGTCTTCGCCTTAAACTCTCGCTGCAGGCTCGGTCATAAGTTATCGGAACGAGACAGCAATATTGCTCTCTCTCTCTCGCACTTAGTAGAACGGACGATTGTGTTAGGCCCGGTCTCCACCGCGAAAGGGCAATGAGCGAGAAATGGTTAGCGGAACGGACTCCTTTTCAAAGAAATAGGTTTACATTTCCACCAACAAAGGGTTTTATCTTTTGATTTCCACTGCAAAAGGAAAAAGAGCTGAGCGAGTTCATTTCAACACTTTCTGCTCGCTCAGTCCTTTCCGCTCGACTATTTGTTGGTGGAAATACAAGTATGCAGTTTATTCTTGCAAGTTAAACGGAGTCCTTAATGGCTCCGCTCCGCCCGCGGTGGAGTCCGGCCTTTAAGGCGAAGACAAGAGCTAATGTGACTCTCGCTCGCACGTTTCGACATGTTTAAAGATATAAAATCACTAAACTCATTTTAGAAAAATCGCAATCAACCATTTTGTGTGCAATCACATTGCACACAGTTTAGTAAAAATTTCATTTTGATCGATACATGTTTTCCTACTCTAAAGTTTGCTTTATGACTACTACTTTATGACTTTATGACTACTCGATGTTTTATGACTGAGCCTGCAGCGAGAGTTTAACGCGACTATAGCAGGGGTCGGAATAGGTAGAGTTTTTAAGTACCAAATGACGTAAAGGCATATCTATACTTAGATTTCGTAGTAGCGTATTTGACGTCATTTGGTACTTAAAAACTCTACCTATTCCCACCCCTGGTTATTAGACAATATAATTGATTGAGTGAGCGAAGCGAACGAAAACAGTCAATACTTTATTTTATGATATACCACTTAACATCATGTGGGCCATCTGCTTGTTCCATCAGCTACTTGTACAAAAAAATCTTTAAGGATGTCGAAGGGGGTAGTCAGAGGTACTTCCAAACATTACAATTACAGATGTTATAAAATAACTCTAATATTTATTGTAGTTCTATTAAACTGAAACTAAAACAGCTTCACGACTTTGATCCCCAGGCACGGTAGATATCCCCTCAGATCTCTTCGTACCAAGTAACTCCAGATTCTTTGAGGACGTCTAAGGGAGGTAGTCAGGGGTATGTCCAAACATTACATTTGGCACATACCCACATTTTGTAGTAGGTATTCCATACGTGACAGGTTGCAAGGCCATCGCCGCTGTTAGTGCCCATCGCCGCTGTTAGTACTGTAGTTATTCTATTAATATTCTTTAAATATTCTATAAATATTCTATTAATATTCTATTAATATTCAATTAAAATTAAATTAATATCCTATTAATATTCTATTAATATTCTATTCATATTCTAATAATATTCTATTAATATTCTATTAACATTCTATCAATATTCTATTAATATTCTATTGATTATTCTTTTTATATTTATATATTTATTGATTGGTTAGATACCTGTCTCCCTGACTGGTATACGCAGAGCTGATTAGACTAGAGTTGAGATCTTGCATCGACACGCCAGTATGTTCCTTTTTCCTATGCTTATAAAGCGCAGTTTTGTTTGGCAGTACTTCGTCGCAATCTCGGCAAGGTATTCTGGATTTGACACGGATTTTTCAAAATATTATGTAAAGTAGTTAATATTCTACATCAAAAAAGTAACGATAACGATATGAAAAACATATTAGGGTCTCCATTAATCACATGATGTGTTTTGGCAAATTTTTAAACCCCTCCCCCCTAGTGATATATGGTGAGGTTTTAGACTACCCCCCCCCCTACCTAAAATCACGTGTATTATTTTGGTACAAAGTATATTGAAATTTTCAAAATATTACATTAATTTGAATGCTGGGAAATTGTTGCCTGGCAACAGTGAGTCAAGGCTCCCACGTCTAACTATCACGGTTCATGAGATGCAGCCTGGTGACAGACGGACAGACAGACAGACGGACAGCGGAGTCTTAGTAATAGGGTCCCGTTTTACCCTTTGGGTACGGAACCCTAAAACTTTTTTTTATGAGGATTTGTGGGTGTAGCCCGAGGCACGTCCAAACATTACGTACCTATAGTTTTGAACTGCCTTCGTTTCTTCTGAGCTTTTGCCATGTAATTTTTTCCTATGGTATGCTAGACTCCAACTGTAATTAAATATATTATATAAACACTTCGAAGAACTGACAACCGCTGGGGAATAATGAATATAGTTAAGAATAGAATAAAGAAGAGAACAAAGAATAGAATATATAATAGGATAAATAATGGAATAATCAATAGGATAAAGAAAAAAACAAAGAATATAATAAAGAACAGAATAAAGAACAGAATAAAGAACAGAATAAATAATAGAATAAAAAATATAATAAAGAAGAGAACAAAGAATAGGATAAATAATAGGATAATGGAGTAAAGAATATAATCAATATAAAAGAATAAAAAATAGAATACATAAAAGAATAAATAATAGAATAAAGAATAGAACAAAGACAAGAATAAAGAATAGAACTAGTAGTTCGCCCCGAACTGAGATCTCGTGATGCGAGCCGACGAACGCATCAAAACTTTGAGTCGGTAGTAGTCAGAGGCAAGTCCAAACATTATCTTTGGACTTTTTTCTGACTACCGCCTACTAACTTGGTATGGTTACCAAGTTTCAACTCTATTGGCCTATTTATTGAAGAGTTCCGTTGAACAGACCTTGGCTCCATCATCAGACCTGGTCGTCGTCACCATTTTATGAGAACTGAGTACCTCCTTAATTTATTTCAAGAAAAAAAATAAGAAAAATCAAAAGAACTGGCCGACCAGTAGAAAAACCTTGATGTCAACGAAACTCTTAGAGATGGGAGCTCTTGGATCGCTGGTTATCTTAATTTAACTTTTTAAATTTTATCTCGAAAACCGAGCGTCCCAAAAAAAAAGTAAAAATTGTTTTGGAATGTCCAAACAAAGCCCTTGCATATGACATGTAACTTGATTTTTTTATGTAACTTTTTTTATTTTTGCCCTCTTAAAAAACCCCATATCTCAAAAACCCTTCATCCGATTTTACGCATATACTTACCAGTAAATTTCTCAAGTACAAGCTATCGACATATCAAATTTCATGCAGATCGGATCAACGGTTCTATAGTTATCGCCAGACAAACATACATACATACATACATACATACATACATACATACATACATAAAATGCCAAATCGCCCAAGTTGAAACTAAGATCTTCGTTCGCTTCGCTCACTCGATCAATAAAGAAAAAAGCCAGTGATCTCAATCGGTGAAGGAAAACATTGTGAGGAAACCGGCATGTCATAGAACCTAAAAAGATCTAAAACATGTGTCAAGTCTTTGGCTTAGTTTGGGGCTAGATAGTGCTGTGTTTATTTATTTAAGTGCTCAAAAGGCGCCTGCTTGAGGCGCACTTAAAATCCTTTCACCACACTGTTTCAAAAGAGAAATGACACAAGAATAAGTAGGTACCTGTTGGGAAACGTCATCACACACTGGTTACAACTATGAAGATAGTTATCGTTTGGATGCTTCATCCTTCTGTGGACTTGTAGATACGTCCAGTGGAGGTAAGACCGACCACAATCCTGAAAAAAACAGACTTCAGTTAGAGTAGTAGAGCTCTTTGTGTGTGGCTCGTCCGGGGAAGTACTACCACCACGCCTTTTTCTGTCGCCAAGCAGCAACGCTGTGTTTTGGTTTGAAGGATTGCCGGTGTAATTACAGGCACATGAGGCTTAACATCTGTATGCCTCAAGTTGATGGACGCAGGCATCGTAGGGCACGTTCCTATTGTGCGTGACTTACGAGGCAATGCTTTGTTATAGGTGATGGTTACGTAATATCAGGTGGGCCATCTGCTTGTTCCATTAGCTAGTTGAATAAAAAAAAAGTTTTTCTACTTTTTAGTTGAAATGAGCGTGCGAGAAGCTGTATGGCGGTTGTCAGCCCCTTAATTATAAAAACTATTCTTGCCTCGCATAGAAAGTGTTTGACAGTAGGAAAGTCTCCATATCCGACCACACTGCTGACGTCATTTCCTGTTACAGGCCGCTTGTAGAACCCATGCGTGGTTTTATGTGTCGTACATCTGACAATGAATTGATCAAGTGAGCAAAGCGAGCGACGAATTCTCAAGCAATTGCCTATCACAACACAATACACAATGTATCAAATCAGTACCCCAAGTATGAGTTTTGCTTACCATATTTGGTTTTTATGTTAAAACTCATACTTGGGGTACAGAGCATTAATTATGTCGTTTGCATGAGATTTGAAAGTATTGTACGACATTCGGCCAGTTTCTGAAAGCTCGATCAAAACTAATCGGATGTCAAGTCACTCGCCATTTCAGCCATTTCGAATTAGATAGAGATAGCAAGTGACTTGACATGCGATTAGTTTTGATCGGGCTTCCAGAAACTGGCCGATAGAGGAACAGGCAAACTTATGGCTTAGGGGGCATCCATTACGTGTGGTGATTTTGGCGATTTTGACCCCCCCCCCCCCTCGCCCCTTGGTGAGATGTCGTGAGATTTTGCTCGACTCCCTCCTCCACTCCTAACCTCACGTGAGATTTTCAAAATGAGTATTTTTCATGCTATTAAATTACTGAGTGCTTGGATTGAAATAGCGTTGGATTAATTAAATAAAACATAATTAATTAATTATTTTTGTTTAATACAAATGTTTTAGATTTTTCAGTAAAAAAAACAATTATTCCGTTTTCTCGCAATTTCACACTGTCACTCGCGGGAATAAAAATACGTGATATTGGCCTCCCTCTCACGTGAGTTCGTGTGAGGTTCCGCTGAATGAGTATTTATTTTTGGTTCTCAATGAAATCACAAAGATCACTTTGAAACATTTTATACAAAAGAGCGGTAGGAACCAAGCCGTAAGTTTGTTGGCTGTTCTTCTAGGCTTTGGTCGCGTGGAACTGGCACCTAGAGTCACCTAGCTTTAAGACGTTTCAAAGTGATCCTTGTGATTTTACTGAATAAATACCTTTTGACTTTGACTTATAATAATCAAGCTCCTACATTACCTGGAATAAGTTGCAAAGCTAACTTTGCAGATGTGGCATGTGAAGGGGTTTTTGACACCTTTGTGTATAGCACGGTGGATGTTCAGACCGTCTTCAATGTAGAAAACACTGAAAACAATAATTTTGCTTAAGGCGAAGACAAGAGCTAATGTGACTCTCGCTCGCACGTTTCGACATGTTGAAAGATATAAAATAACTAAACTCATTTACGAAAAATTGCAATAAACCATTTTGTGTGCAATCACATTGCACACAGTTTAGTAAAAAAATCATTTTGATCGATACAAGTTTTCCTACTTAAAAGTTTGCTTATGTACGAAAACTAGTAAAGCAAACTTTTGAGTAGGAAAACTTGTATCGATCAAAATGAACCTTTTACTAAACAAGAAAATAATACTGTTCAAGAAGAAAATCGCAATCAACCATTTTGTGTGCAATGTGATTGCACACAAAATGGTTGATTGCGATTTTTAGAAAATGAGTTTAGTGATTTTATATCTTTCAACATGTCGAAACGTGCGAGCGAGAGTCACATTAGCTCTAGTCGTCGCCTTAAGTTATAGGGATCTGTGTGAAATTTAATATCAATTATGCATTGAATTTTGAATTAGAATGTCTTTTTATTTTATTTTTTTTGTACTTATATAATAATATGTTTTCTTTGTCCTCACGCAATAATTTTGTTTTCAAAGTAGAGTCAAGTTATTTTTGTTATTTCTTTTTGTTTTGACTGTATTTATAGCTTCGTTTATGTATTTGTAAAAGGTGGTAGATTTTTGTTGTATTGTTATTTTATTTGTTTTATCTATTTTATAACTTAGTATTGAGTATCATGTCCGCTACACAAAATCAAATTAGGACCTAACGGAAGACCAGCGTGGGTTGTTGCCAACCCGCATTATGCTGAGTTAGGTTCCTTTTTGCAGCACAAAAGCTGGGTACCTATTTTGATGTATTGTTTTTTTTTGTATCGCTATATATTATAAATTATTAATCTGTCAAGTAGGTAATATGTAGGTGCCTTTAGTTTAAAAAAAACTGTTTTATATCTATTTTTAGTGTGTGTTGCAAATAAAATTAATTCTATTCTATTCTATTCTATTCTAAATGGAATGAAGCTGTGGCATGTCCAACGTACACAATTAAAATAAATTAAAAAAGATGTATGCAATAGCTAATCGGGTCTTGCTCCTTGCATCCACATCACCATCGGGCATGCTAGAACATAGCTGCCATCAACCCAAGGTCCTTCTCCGCTAGTTTAAGGAGTTGGGCTGGCTGGGATGAGGTTAGAGCGTAAGAGTAGTAGAGCTCTTCGTGTGTGGCTCGTCCGGGGAAGTACTACCACCACGCCTTTTTCTGCCGCCAAGCAGCAACGCTGTGTTTCGGTTCGAAGAGTGTGGTTGCCGGTGTAATTACAGGCACATGAGGCTTAACATCTGTATACCTCAAGTAGATGGACGCAGGATGCATCGTGCACGTTCCTATCGTGCGTGACTTACGAGGCAATGCTTTGTTATAGGTGATGGTTACCACTTAACATCAGATGGGCCATCTGCTTGTTCCACCATGCACCCCACTGCGGGACGTCAGTGCAGATTTGATTCCCCACCTTGAATTAGAATTAGAAGGTAGGATATGATGATTACTTACTCCTCACAGTATTCACAACGGAACGCCTTCTCGATCTCCACAACCCTTATAAGAGGTATAGCTTCGTCAGTCAACGTTGACAAGAGAGGTCCAGCTAGAGGAGAGGATACTTGGCGGGAGACACGGGTCTTTGGAGAGGGGCATTCTGGAAGAGGTCAAGGTCAGGGTTAAGCAATGTTGAGTTCAACGTCAGGGTAATTGCCAGTGCCAACACTGACAAGGATAGTAGTTCTTCGTCAAGGGATAAGTTAAGGGGTGCCAAATCGGGTGCACCCTGTTAACACTAGAAACGCCCGCGGAGTACTGCGGACGTGTATCATGGTGGCCAATAACCTGACAAGCAGAGGACACAGCGTGATGAGTAGAGATCGGATATTCGGATGCATATTTACCTAAAGTTGAGATGTTGGCTATTATTGAAAGCACTTTTTATAGAAAAATCCCGGGGTCTCGGGAAATAAAAATTTTGCATTTGTCTAAAAATTCAAATTTAAGTGACTCGAATGACAAAAATTATTGTCATTCATGTAATTATTACCCTGTTACAACGTAATATGCCCCTCGGGGCCCAGAATCACCCCCTTTCGGCTTAGTACACATGCTACGTGGCACCCTGTATACGTCAGATTATTAATGCAATCCCGGGAGTTTAATTTTAATAAAAGTATCCTAAGAAGCCGCTTCCATAACTTGTTAGCCAAAAATTAACTTTAGGTAAATATGCATCCGATTATCCGATCTCTAGTGATGAGGCAGGGTAGACTTACGGGTCTACCCGGGCGGTAGAGCGAAGCGGTAGAGAAAAACTTACCAATAACTTGGATGGTCCTTCGTACAATTCCACTTGTTGGGGAGAGTTGGACGGCGGTTTCCTCCTCGGTCTTAACTTCACCTGCGATCGCTTCCAGGCACTCCGTCGATTTTGAGGCATGCTCCTGGGATAGATTTAACCATGTCGGATACCGTTGAAGGAAATGGCTCTGATTAGTAAGAAGTTTTTTTTACAATGAATCCGTCTTTTGGCTACCATCTCACCTGATGCTAAGCGACGATGGAACAGAACGGTCTAGAAGACACCTATTCACTCTTGCCTTGATGAGACTTATACAAGGTGTTCCCTTAATTGTGTATATAAACTTCATGGGGCTAAAGTACCCATCAATATGAATAACTTTTTCTAAGGAACCAACACTGTGTACGCGAAAAAAAAACAGCTGTTTCATACAATAGTTCAATACCTACCTGGCTAAAATGTATGAAACAGCTGTTTTTTTTTTCGCGTTTACTGTGTTGGTTCCTTAGAAAAAGTTATTCATATTGATGGGTACTTTAGCCCCATGAAGTTTATATACACAATTATGAAAACACCTTGTATTGTAGTGGTCAGGAAAAACAGACGACGGTAGTGAGTTCTTTATGAAGAGTTCGTCCTTGGAAGTTCTACCATAATACCAATTATTTATGGCTATTTCTGATGGAACAGTAGATGACCTACCTGATATTATGTGGTAACCATCACCTATAACAAAGCATTGCCTCGTAAGTCACGCACGATAGGAACGTGCCCTACTATGCACTGCCCTGCGGCCATCAACTTGAGGCATACAGATTAAGCCTCATGTGCCTGTAATTACACCGGCAACCACACTCAAACACAGTGTTGCTGCTTGGCGGCAGAAAAAGGCGTGGTGGTAGTACTTCCCCAGACGAGCCACACACAAAGAGCTCTACTACTCTTATAGATTGGTGAGTGCCAGTCAATACGAGGTAGCGCCTGAAAGTGGATCCTGTGGCTTAGATAAATCTACTAAAATCGCATAGTCTATCACCTGTGCCTCCTGACTATCTCTGAATGCTCTACAGCATACCCTGCAGACCAGGACTAGGGTTGGAGTCAGGGCTTCTTCATGAGCCCTCACATGCATGCGGAGACGGGAGACCCGCGTCAGCTGCTTCAAGCAGATGTGACATTGGTATGGCTTTATCTGCGAAGATAGATGTATGGACTTGTATGTAGAAAAAAATATATATGGTGGACATTCTACACAGCACTATCTCGCCCTAAACTAAACCAAAGCTTATACTATGGGAACCAGATAACCGATATTATAAATATACAATATGGTATATTATAGTTACTTTCATTCGTTGATGTCCTATGGAATCCTTCTATGGGGCAATGCTGCAGACGCAAGTAGCATATTCATTTTGCAAAATCGAGCAATCAGAGTCATTTACGGACTTGGACCGAGAGTAAGCCTCAGGGAATTATTTAAGGAAATTCAAATTATGACTATGCCATCACTTTACATTTTTACAAATTTAATACATAATATTAGTAGTAGTAAATTTTATAAATGATGTCAGCTCCAGTCTTACATTGATACCCAACACGATATTTGGCCTCTCGACTACCCCCTAACTTACTTCAACCTATCTCAAAAATCATAAAAACGTCCTAGAATAAAAATAAAAATGGTATTGGGATGTACAAACCAAACCCTTTCATATGACACCTCACTTGGTATATTTGTGTAACAATAATGTTTCTTCACGATCAATGTTTTCCTTCACCGTTTAAGAGCAATAGCATTGTGCACATAATTTTTTCGAGAGGAAAAATATACTGGTGCACTACCGAACCTACGAACTTATGATCAGAAGGCGGTCACTCCCACTAGGCCCCGGTGGAGAAGAAGATGAGACTTTAAAGAATAGATGAGAGAGAAGAAGATACTTTAGAGAAGAAGAGACTTTAGAGAAGAAGAGACTTTAGAAAAGATGAGACTTTAGAGAAGAAGATACTTTAGAGAAGAAGTGACTTCAACGAGAAGAAGATACTTTAGAGAAGAAGAGACTTTAGAGAAGAAGTGACTTCAACGAGAAGAAGATGATTTACCTGAAGGTGTGTGACTCCATGCTCATCCAACGTCTGCTTATCCAGAAATCTTTTTCCACATGTCACACAGATGTACTTCCGCGTGTCTGTGTGAGTGCGACTGTGTTTTGTAAGTGTGGCCCTGTTAATGAATAAATATTGGTGGTATAAAAATAAGCTAGTCCGGGGAAGTACTACCACCACGCTTTTTTCTGCCGCCAAGCAGCGACGCTGTGTTTCGGTTTAAGGGCTCGTCCGGGGAAGTACTCTCTCTCTCTCTTTTGTCGTGTCACTAGTTTCTTTCGAAACAGTGTGGTGAAAGGATTTTAAGTGCTCCTTTCGAGCACTTGACACATGTTGTAGAACCTTTTAGGTTCCTTTGTCGGGGAAGTACTACCACCACGTCTTTTTCTACCGCCAAGCAGCGTTGCTATGTTTCGGTTTGAAGAGTGTGGTTGCCGGTGTAATTACAGGCACATGAGGCTTAACATCTGTGTGCCTCAAGTTAATGGATGCAGGGCAGTGCATCTTGGCCACGTTCCTATTGTGCGTGACTTACAAGGCAATGCTTTGGTATATAAGTGATGGTTACCACTTAACATCAGGAAGGCCATAAGCTAGTTCTATCAGCAAGTTGTAGCAAAAGACCACGATCATTAAGATAGGCACTTACCTTAAATAAAATGTTTTTCCACAATCCTGTACTGGACAGTGCCATTTCCTAGTCTTCTCATGGGTGAAATGCACATGATCGAACAGCTGCGTTTCAGTAGCGAATGTGCCGTCGCATTGCGAGCATTTATATTGTCCATCTGTCAGCATCGATGACTTTTCATGGAACTGCCTGAACAGCGAACAGAAACTGGTAGTTTAGTATACTTAGTCCGGGGAAGTACTACCACCACGCCTGTTTCTGCCGCCAAGCAGTAACGCTGTGTTTCCGTTTGAAGTGTGTGGTTGCCGGTGTAATTACAGGCACATGAGGCTTAACATCTGTATGCCTCAAGTTGATGGACGCAGGGCACTGCAACTTAGGGCACGTTCCTATCGTGTGTGACTTACGAGGCAATGCTTTGTTTTAGGTGATGGTTACTACTTAACATCAGTTGGGCCATCTGCTTGTTCCATTAGCTAACAGTATAAAAAAAGTTGTAAAATTGTAAAGGTGGAACAAATCATTTTTCACTTTCATTGTACCATCAATGGTACTGCTGTACCATCAATGGTACTGCCTAATGGTACAAGTGCCTAATGGTATTAGATGGCACTTTGATCCCAGGCACAGTAGGAACCAAGCCGTAAGTTTGTTGCCTGTTCTTCTAGGTTTGGTCGCGTGGAACTGGCACCTAGATTCATCTAGTTTTAAGACGTTTCAAAGTGATCCTTGTGATTTTATTGAATACCTTTCGACTTTGAGTGAGCTCTTGGTGTTGGGAGTAACCTGAGGGTAATAAGTCATGGCTTAATGACTGTAAGGATTAGAAATTAAAGTGGACCGAGTATACTACCTTGAGGAACTCCGAGCAAGATATTTTCAAATCCAGACTCTATACGTTCTATCGTTTAAGCAATTTGATTGTAGGTATGTATCATAGTGAATTGACTTCTTCATTCTTTACTTCTAAATACGACTGCATCAATGGTAATACTGCATCGCGTATGGTTATTTTTTCGAGTTTATCGATAAGAATGTCATGAACATGAACACAGTCATACGCATTCTAATTCGTGGTGGGGGAATGAGATCTGCACGGACGTTCCGCAATGTGTTGTATTGTGCATTGTCCCCCTGCTAACCTCTCCCCAGCCAGCACAACTCCTTAAAATAGCGGAGAAGGACCTTGGGTTGGTGGCAGCTATGTTCAAGCATCCCTGGTGGTGATTTGGATGCAGATGAGAGGAAGCACTCGATGAGCTTCTGCAGTCCAGTTTTGGACCTGGCTTCGTTAGTTGCGGAGCAGTGCAGTACCACATGCTCCACCTCACACATCTATAGCGTACCTATCTGATTTTGAACTTACATGTGGAATTTCAGCCGTACTTTGGATGTAAACGACTGGTTACAATCATGACAGGTCACGATTTGCGGCTCAGATGGGTCGTTTAACTTCTTACATTGCCTCTGAAATTAAAGTTAGTTTTTTTGTTACTAGCCCACTCGAAAGTTTTAAGCATGTGACGCCTCCATCATAACTTAATAATAACAATATACGTTTTATTTCCGAAATGTATTTAGAAGTAAAGAAATAGAATGTAAGATTTTATATTTTTTTCATGCAAAAGTAAAATTAATATTATCTCAGGAATTTGCAACACCCCTGATACTGTTTACGTACATACCAAGGTCACGCACACACGGAACATACAAACAGCTGTGACTAGGGCTGCCTCATGGTGTGTTTAGTTTCATTTCGGAGAAAAGATTATGAGGCATTTCCAGAATGAAAAACTTCGAAATTTTAAAAGTCTTAGAACAAAAGTTGTTCAACGTGAGCTATGGAATACCGGTATTCCGGGATTATAGGGACATTATGTTACACGTTGTATAAAAGCTTGTCGCGAGATTTAAGTATGTAGGTACTAGGTACCTACTCGTATTTATTTAGTTTGAAAACGTGACTAGCTTTTATATCATTTAAATTGTGTAATGACGTTATAATTTTATCGTAAAAGTTTTATAGGAAAAGATTATTTTATTATTTATAGTGCATTTCAATAAAAGCTGGTTTACTTTTAATTTATTTTTTAGTCCGCCATATTGGATTTAGAGAGTGACGTCACTTTATTTTTCGAGCTATTATCAGCAAGCGCTTTCATCTGATACCCATTTGTAAGAGTGCGTTAAAAATAACTTGTCCGCCATTTTGGGT
Organism: Chloroclysta siterata; assembly: GCA_932294275.1. Lineage (NCBI taxonomy): Eukaryota > Metazoa > Arthropoda > Insecta > Lepidoptera > Geometridae > Chloroclysta > Chloroclysta siterata. The sequence continues at coordinate 17,500,306 of OW028596.1, read as the reverse complement.
GTTCCGCCATGTTGGATTTATAATGACGTCAAAAAATGTAATTGTCATCCAAACAAAACGTGTATAGAAATTTCAGCTCAATCAGTTGAAGCTTCAAAATTGAGTTGCAAAATTCGACCTAAACAATAATACATACAAACAACAATAATACCCAACATACATACATACATATACATTGCAAGTAAAATAAAAGGTGTAAAAAAAATGAGTATTACCCTAATAAAATCCTCTCCGGTGGGTATAAGCACCGTATCATCATCCGACCTCCGTTTCTTTCCTCGACACTTGTGGGCAGCCAAAGCTTCTGATGACGGGAAAGTGTTACTGAAATATTTATCAGAATCTAAATTAATATACGTACCCAAAAAAGTAGATTACTAGAGTATTGTATTGATAAGAGTAGTAGAGCTCTTTGTGTGTGGCTCGTCCAGGGAAGTACTACCACCATGCCTATTTCTGCCGCCGAGCAACGTTGCATTGTCTCGGTTCAAACGAATTTATCGTGTTTTTTTATACAACTAGCTGATGGAACAAGCAGATGGCCCACCTGATGTTTAGCGGCCATCACCTATAACAAAGCATTGCCTCGTAAGTCACGCACGATAGGAACGTGCCCCACGATGCACTGCCCTGCGTCCATCAACTTGAGGCATACAGATGTTAAGCCTCATGTGCCTGTAATTACACCGGCAACCACACTCTTCAAACCGAAACACAGCGTTGCTGCTTGGCGGCAGAAAAAGGCGTGGTGGTAGTACTTCCCCGGACGAGCCACACACAAAGAGCTCTACTACTCTTAAATTATGTTTAATCGAAAAAGCTTTGTTTTTCTGTAAATTTTTTCAAAGTCGAATAGAGATCAAATGCGTCATTAACTAAAATTAAATCAAGCAGATTGAATAATTCGATTTATTCGAAATAGTTTTACCAACTTCGGAATTTTTACGACCAGATCACGCCTTTTTCGCATTACATACATGAAATATTGGTCTAAATTAGTAGGTTGCTTGCTACAGTGTGATGCGTTTTAGCCTATTCTTCTTCTTGTCACTAGTTATTTCGAAGCAGTGTGGTGAAAGGATTTTAAGTGCACCTCAAGGAGGCTCCTTTTAAGCACTTGATACATGTTTTTGGAACTTTTTAGGTTCCAAAAACATGTGTCAACATTTTTTTAGGTGGAATGAAATCAGAAACAATAGGAAATACTAAGAAACCGTCTAAAAAACAAGCAATATTTTATGAAAACAATTAACGGATAGTACCTACCAACCCAACTTTTTTAATTAAGCTATGCTTGAGGCCTAAATATACTAAGTTTTATGCGCCTGTAATTTCACCAGTAACCACTCCCTTCAAACGGAAACACAGCGTTTTGCTGCTTGGCGGCAGAAATAGGCGTGGTGGTAGTACTTCCCCGGACGGATTAGTTGCAGTTCGTGCGTCGTCATTTTAGAGTAAACAACCAAATAAGTCGCAGTTCGTGCGTTCTGCTACCCGGCACAATAAATACCTAAACCTTTTGTCGCTTTTCGTGCGTCGAGTATATTTATAATTATGTACAACTAAGTTTTAATCATAGAGCAGCAAAGCTCGTAGAAGTCTCATTATAATTATTCATTTTATCCACCTATTAAGTTGGATTAGTTGCAGTTCGTGCGTCGTCATTTTAGAGTAAACAACCAAGTAAGTCGCAGGAGCCACATACAAAGAGCTCTACTACTCTTGAACTACTTGTACTGCTACTCTGAACGAACCCACAAAAGGAAACCGCGGAGAGCAAGCGGTGATTGCTAACATAAATATTAAGGCGAAGACAAGAGCTAATGTGACTCTCGCTCGCACGTTTCAATATGTTGAAAGATATAAAATAACATAACTCATTTTCGAAATATCGCAATCATTTTGTGTGGTGGTAGTACTTCCCTATCCCTGGACGAGCCTTTCACAAAGAGGTCTACTACTCTTAAAATTATATACCTGCCTATTCCAATTATATTTAGTCGTGGGCTCAAATCACACTCGGATAATAGCTTTTGGCATAATATAAAAATGTTAACGTACCTGCAGTTGTGACATTTCTTGCTTTTATCTTCATTGTTGTCCAACTAAAACGAAATAAACATATTATGACGGACTTCATGACCCAGTTGGTAGTAGATGGACGTAGTTGCTAGCTCTCTATCTCATCATCATCAACATGAAGAAGTCAACTGTTAGACATAGACCTCCAATCAGTGGCGTAGCTAGGTGGACAAGGGCCCCGGTTCATAGAGAAAGAATCGGGCCCCCCTTTTTCCACATAGCTAATATTATAATAATATTGGTGGACTATTCACACAATACTATCTAGCCCCAAACTAAGCAAAAGCTTGTAATATGGGAACCAGATAGCTGATATAAAACAAATATACTTTTTTTGTAAATATACTTATATTATATAATAACAACCAGACAGAGAACAAATATCTATGTTCATCACACAAATGTTTGTTCGCGGTGGGGATCGAACCCACGGCCTACGGCGCAGAAGGCAGAGCTACTACCAACTGAGCTGTGAAGCTTGAACTATATTGCTATATTGGCATTTAAAATCATTAAAAAAAATTGTGAGCAGGCAGGTTTTCTAGCTTCGGGAGCTGGCTGACCCTCTCTTTTCAAAGCTTAGGTTAGAGGGCCCCCTGAGCTCCGGGGCCTGGGGCACTGCACCACCTGGCCCTACGATAGCTACGCCACTGTCTCAAATTATCCCGTTCCTTTACCGTGGTACCATTAGATAGTACCATCAATGGTACTGTGGTAATTTTAATATGCCGTTGAACCATTTATGGTACTACTATAGAGGTGTACCTCTATAGTCTTGCAAGTAACTCATTGCAAAAACTAAAAATTAAAAGTAGTACCATTCATTGTAATGGTGGCTTCACATCGCTTTTCAATTAAATACAAAATCATTAATTTATGCCATACATATAAAATAATACAAGAATAGATATGACATATTAATTGAAATAAATTCGTTATACAACGTGTAACATAATACCCCTATAAGACCAACGACCAAGTGATCAGACCAAGCACTGTAATACTTTGACGTGTGCAAAGTTTGAATACATAGTTTTCGAAATTCCCATACAAAAGTTAAATTAATATTGTCTCAGAATTTTGCAACAACCCTGATAATGTGTACGTGACCTTGGTACATACGCTATTTGCGTTTACTAATTGGTGGCAGTTCTATTACTTATTTTATCTACAGTTTACAATTATAGGCCAAAAATCAGCTGTAAATATTATTATTATTTATTATTATTCATTTATTTCAGATCAATTAATCCATACTTAAATTAAATTATCATTAGAATTCAATAAATAAGGGCCATATTTAAATAGGGTTGCGTCATGTAGTGTTAGTTTCATTTGGGCAAAAGTTTGAGGCATTTCAGGAATGAAAAACTTCGAAATTTCAAAAAGTCTGATAACAATAGCTGTTCTTCATGACCTGTAGAATACCCTGCTTCCGGGGTTATAGGGGTATTATGTTACACGTTATATTTTCCCAAATACGACGATGTGTTAGAGACTGAGCACTGAGATGACGAATGATAGAGGAGAGTGGAAGAAGAAAACCTGTTGTGCCGACCCCATGCAGCGTGGGATAAGGGCAGGAAGATGATGATGACGATGTGTTAGAGACTATCGCCTATTTTGCACGAACAAGACGAATACGCAAATACACGAGCAAACATAAATGCGAATACCGAATACCGTACCCCAAGTATGAGTTTTGCTTACCATATTTGGTTTTTCGTTTTACGTTTTTGTTCCGTGTTCATTGCGGGTTTTGTATGAAGACGCGATAGGGATACCGATATGGAACTTTATGTTCTACTACTAATTTTCATCACACTTGCAACATAAAGTTCCGTATCGGTATCTCTATCGCGTCTTCATACAAAACCCGCAATGAACACGGAACAAAAACGAAAAACCAAATATGGTAAACAAAACTCATACAAGAAGTCTGTTCTTTTGGGCTTTGGTCGCTACCACCACGGTACTTACTTTAGCAGCCTCCAACAACTGACTCAGATGTTGGGACTGTTCGTCGCCCGTCTGCACTATCCATATCTCGTCGTCACTGCTGATCGCCTCTTGCTTCACTTCCGTTTTGATTATCATATCTGGTATGTTCTTCTGAAATACAACGCATATAATCTGCCTACAAAAAGATCTGCCTTTCATACATTTTAGCCAGGTAGGTATTGACCTTTTGTATGAAACAGCTGTTTTTTTTTTCGAGTTCACAGTGTTGGTTCCTTAGAAAAAGTTATTCATATTGATGGGTACTTTAGCCCCCTGAAGTTTTAAGTACAAGTATTGGAAAACCATGTATAGTAATATCGGGAATGTTAGCCCCCTGAAGTTTTAAGTACAAGTATTGGAAAACCATGTATAGTAATATCGGGAATGTTACACCGTCAGTGCTCTTTAGCTGACACGAAAGTAATTAATGCATCACACAAACCGTTCCACCAGGATCTAGATTCTTAGCTTCTCCAGAAATGTTCTCCACACCTAAAAGGGTAAAAAATTTGGATAGAGTTATCATGACTCAAACACTTTTAAGAGTAGTAGAGCTCTTTGTGTGTGGTTCGTCCGGGGAAGTACTACCACCACGCCTTTTTCTGCCGCCAAGTATAGCAACGCTGTGTTTCGGTTTGAAGAGTGTGGTTGCCGGTGTAATTACAGGCACATGAGGCTTAACATCTGTATGCCTCAAGTTGATGGACGCAGGGCAGTGCATCGTATGACACGTTCTGTTTGCCTCAAGGTGATGGATGCTGTGCAGTACATCGGTGAAGGAAAACATCGTGAGGGAACCGGCATGTCATAGAACCTAAAAAGATCTATAACATGTGTCAAGTGCTCGGAGCCTCTTGAGGCACAGTTAAAAACATCGTGAGGGAACCGGCATGTCATAGAACCTAAAAAGATCTATAACATGTGTCAAGTGCTCGGAGCCTCTTGAGGCGCATTTAAAATCCTTTCACCACACTGTTTCGAGTAGAAAAAAAACACGACAAGAGAAAGAGAGTACATCGTTGGGCACGTTCATATCATGCGTGGCTTCCGGGCCAATACTTTGTTATAGGTAATGTTACCACTTAACATCAGGTAGCTCACTCGCTTATTCACCAAGTGATAAAAAAATTAACGCTTTTTTATGAATTTTTTTTAATGCTGAAACAAAGCAAAAGAGATAACTCGGTGGCGGAGCTAGTTACCGCTACCGCTCAACATCATGTGGGTCGTCTGCTTATTAATCTCAAAAAAACTACACTTACCTTCTGTTTCAATACAAGTAGAGTTTCGAATGGTGGTTATGGAAGAGGACGATTCCATACACACATCTGTAGAAAAAAATGGGTCTGTCATAATCTCATTACTAGTTGTACTAAGAGTACTGGTGGTGTAGTGGTAGCAGCACCGCCTTCCGATACTAAGATCGTGGGTTCAAAACCGGTCGTGCACCAATTAGTTTTTCTGTCCAAAAATCTATGTGCACAGTGCCCGTACTCTCAAAAACGTAGTTAGGAAATTGGCATGTCGTAGAACCTAAAAAGTTCTATAACATGTGTCAAGTGCTCGAAAGGAGCCTCTTTGAGGCGCTTATAAATCCTTTCACCACACTGTTCGAAAGAAACTAGTGACACGACAAGAAGATTACTAGTTGTTCGCCTCGTTCTTTCGAAACATGGTGGTGAAAGGATTTTAGGTGCGCCTACAACATGCCGGTATCCTCATGATGTTTTCCTTCACCATTTAAGAGTACTGGCACTGTGCACATACCTCTTTGGACAGAAAAACTCATTGGGGCACGACCGGTATTGAACCCACGACCTTTGGATCGGAAGGCAGGGCCGCTACCACTCGACCACCAATACTCTCTACCTAGTCTAGTACCAAGTTAGGATTCTTTCAGGATGTCTCAGGGGATTAGTCAGAGGAACGTCCAAATATAAAAAAAAATTGGTGGACTTTCCACACAGCACTATCTAGCCCCAAACTAAGCCAAAGCTTGTAATATGGAAACCAGTTACCTGATATAAAACATATACTTTTTTTTGTAAATACACACATAAATATATACACTGGCGACCCACCCCGGCTTCGCACGGTTATTGTGGGTTATCCCTAAGAGATTATGCTTGTATTATGCATATAAACCTTCCTCTTGAATCACTTTTTCTATAAAAAAAACCCGCATTAAAATCCGTTGCGTAGTTTTAAAGATTTAAGCATACATAGGGATATAAAAATAGAGAAAGCGACTTTGTTTTATACTATGTAGTGATACATATAACACCCAGACAGAGAACAAACATCTATGTTCATCACACAAATGTTTGTTCTCGGTGGGGATCGAACCCACGGCCTACGGCGCAGAAGGCAGAGCTACTACCAACTGAGCTGTGAAGGCTTTCAAACTTAAAATAAAACATTTAGTTACCCACATTGTGCTGTTTTGGTATTCCATGACAGGTTGCAAGCCCATCACCGCTGTTCTATCACCCTCACACAATTACACTGGAGCTTCAATAATTATTATACTACATTGTAAAAGGATCATACAAAAGAACGGTAGGAACCAAGCCGTAAGTTTGTTGCCTGTTCTTCTAGGCTTTGGTCGCGTGGAACTGGCGCCTAGAGTCACCTAGTTCGGTCCGTATCAGAAGGACAATCTAACATAACGCCCTTGTGGGATAAACGACTTATAAGTAAAATGACCTACTAGTAAAAGAGGGTAAATTGAGGGTAGGCGTGTACCTGTCAACATTGCTTACTTTTGCTCCTGTATTTAAAATCAATTTAAAAATAAATCCTCAGTAATTTGTAAATATTGTCAACTTTTACACATAAATAATTAATTCCTCCTTTGAATAAAAGAGTTTGTTTTGTTCTTAAGTGTCTTCAATGTGTATGTGACTGTAAACAAATTGCACTTACCTGCTGGCATAACCTCAACTCTGTAAGATGGCTCAAGTGCAAGATATATTGGATGTCCAACGCACCATGGAAGTTTCCCTTGCATCCCGCATGGATATATATGAGAAGTCACTGAAGTTGGCTTCCAGTGACAATAATAAGCCGGTTTTGGAAGAGTTATCTGCTGATTTCAAGAACTTCCAAACAATGGTTTGGTCACTATTAAAGGCAATGCGCTCCCAGATCCAGGCTGTCTTGCTTCAGATTGATGACATAGACACCTACAACAGAAGAAATGCTCTGCTGTTCAGTGGCATCCCTGAATCCGACAGCGAGGACTGCACTATGACCATTCTCAATGTAGTAAATTCTGTGATGAACCTGGGCGATATCGACCCTAACACTATCCAACTATGTCACCGTTTGGGCACAAAGAAGCCCACTGGTTGCCGCCCAATTCTGGTACGTTTCACTAGCTTAAAGGTCCGCAACCATATTTGGATGGAAAAGAAGAGGCTGAAGTCATCCACTACGGTAATTAGTGAATTTCTAACTAGGGCCAAACAGGCAGTCTTCTCCGCTACCCGATTACACTTTGGTATCAGAGGCTGTTGGACCCGTGACGGTGCTGTCTTTGTAAAGCTTCCAAACAACGACCGCAAGCGAGTGTCATCGCTGGAGGAGCTCGACGTGCTCAAGAAAAAGTATCCAGCTGCGCCACCGATATCGCTATCGAACTCTCCAAACCCAGCCTCGCAGCCACAACCGGGACCTTCGTCATCGTCGTCGTCGGCAGCGGCCGCCCCCGGTCGCCTGCCGCCGCCAGCGACCCGCAAGGCTGGAGCCCTGGCCGCTGCGGCCGTGGCTACAGCCGCGGCTGCGGGTCGCAAGGCCAACAAGTAGTCAGCGGATAGCGGTATTGAAGCGGTCAAGCACTACTCCAACCCACTCATTACGGACTGTGAAATACATCAAAACTTTGTGCTACGTTGCATCGCCTTGTATAACCTTGTACAATATCATTTCATTGATTGTCAACCCGCAACGGTGATTTTTCGCAAATTTATTCCCATCCTAGATTTTCACATCACGTCAACACATAATTTTTTTCTTATTTTTAGCATAAAATAACCCAATCCCTACTTATTTTTTAGTTTTTTTTTTGTTTGTTCATGTCTTCGAATGTTTCATGCTTAGGTTTTGTTCCGGACCATAGTCCTGCCTGTCAATCTGGCTGGATGTCAAAAACGTCAACGCCGCATTACCATCTAGAGGGTAAGGTACTGTCAGTGTCGCGACTTGTCATGTAATTTTCTTAATTATGTTTGCGAAGCATGTTTCTTCAACTTAATTCTATTTCTATTTTTTGTAAACTGTTTACGAAGTCTGTAATATCGTAATATAGAAATGTTTTTTGTGTAATTTTAGGTATTTATTGTCTGTTTTGAATACTTTTTATCTTTATTTTTGTTTTATATTTCTTTTTAAGCGCCAGCAGGATGTGCAAAAATATTGTGTTTTTGTAAAGTATACTCATTTTGGTATTCTTGTTAAAATCCCAATAGTAAGTGCATTCATTTGCCTGCCTACTTAACCAGGTGTACTGTTAAGTGGTTGGTAATTGAGGATTTGTTTTAAATTTTCCATACATACCTATATATCTTTTATTACCTACCTTGGTAGGCTCATAATCTAGTCTTACATATTGTTATATATTTTATTTTTATTATAGTATTATTATATTATTTATCGTATTATTTATACTTATTTATATAGTATGTCTCTTTGCAGTGATGAGGATTCGTTTCTAACCGCAGAGTCTTCTTCCGAAACTTCTTTCGAAAGTGTCAGCGATGGCGCGCTATCACTAGGTGACTCGTTGAATAATGCTTTTGCTCTGTACTCTAAGTCCCTTAAAATATGTCACATTAATGCTCAGAGCATTCCAGCACATTTCTCTGATCTCTTGGAAACTTTTGGCTCAGGCTGCGCTGATGCCATCCTTGTGTCTGAGAGCTTCCTTAAACCGTCTCTCCCCTCATCTTTCTTTCCTCTCCCAGGGTATGTGCTTGTACGTAATGACCGCACAGGAAAGGGCGGTGGTGGGGTTGCGATCTATATTAAGAGTCATTTCTCACACAAAATTTTAAGCCAATCACCCTCACTCTACAGTGCTTCTCCTGAGTATTTATTTCTTGAAATCAACATTGGGGTCAAGGTATTACTGGGTGTAGTCTACTGTCCTCCAACTATCGACTACTTCTCCAAGTTGGAAACTGTTTTGGAAGACCTGACATCGGACTACAACCACACTATAATTTTAGGAGACATCAACACCTGCCTCCTTAAGGCTGATTCGAGGTCGAGGAAACTTACTACTATTATTGAATCTGTTAATCTAAACATAATTAATTCCCTCTCTACTCACCACACTTCTACATCTGATACCCTTCTCGACCTCATCATAACGTCCGAGTCTGACCGTGTATCCCATCACGGACAACTTGCAGCACCGGCTTTCTCCCACCACGACCTTCTGTTTCTTGCGTACAAAATCCGCCCACCTAAGCCCAAACCTGTTATTATCAAATTACGTAATTTTACACGTATCGATACTACCAAACTCACTGATGAAGCGACTGATCTTGGTTGGGCTGAGGTGAATGAACTGGCTTCGGTTACAGAGAAGGTCGCCTTCCTCAACACCAACATAATAGACCTGTTCGATCGGCATGCACCGATTCATTCGGTCAAAATCAAACGTCCTTCTTCGCCTTGGATCAGTGACTCCATCCGTAAAGCTATGGCTAGGAGAGATCGTGCATTTCGCAAATATAAGTGTGACAGGTCTGATGAGAACTGGTCATCTTATAAATGGCTGAGAAATCGCTGCAACCTGCTGGTACGAAACGCCAAAAAGCGCCACATCGCTGAGCAAATTGAGCTCGCCTCACCTGCAGGTCTCTGGAGATTTCTAAGAACGCTCGGATTATGTAAGCAGTGTGTTAACTCCGGACCGACTATTGATCTAAATGTTCTTAACGTCCACTTTACTAGCAGATGCAAACTTAACCCTCTAGACAAATGCATAGCTATGTCCGAGATATCATGTCTGCCTATCCCTAATACCGAGCTCTTCTCATTTACTATGGTTAGCGAAGACAGGATCAAGAAAACTTTACTTTCCTTCAAATCGAATGCTGTAGGCAGCGATAACATTGGGCGTATCATGGTCTCCCACGTCATTCATCAAATTCTCCCTACCATCACTCACATTGTTAATTTCTCTCTATCATCTTCCCAGTATCCCGACCAATGGCGTATGGCACATGTAATTCCTCTTCCCAAAATCCCCAACCCTATTCTCCTCAGTCAGTTTCGCCCCATCTCTATTCTTCCTTTTTTATCCAAATTAGTCGAGTCAGTCGTGCATAGTCAGGTAACACAATTTCTATCAGATAACCAAATTTTCAATCCGTTTCAATCGGGTTTCAGAAAAGGACATAGTACCACCTCGGCACTGCTAAACGTCACAGAGGATATCCGCGCAAACATGCAGGATTCTAAGATAACTATCTTAGTTCTTGTTGATTTTAGTAGTGCTTTTGACGCAGTCGACCATGACCTCTTACTAGCCCTTCTTCCACGTCGTAATTTCTCACCTTCAGTTGTCTCTTGGTTTTCCTCTTACTTAAACGATCGTCGTCAGAGAGTCCGTCATGGCGAAGACTTTTCTGAATGGCGAGAAATTGAGGCCGGCGTGCCTCAAGGTGGAATTCTATCTCCACTTCTCTTCTCTCTTTTCATTGACGTACTCTCTCCAAACCTACACAGCCAATACCATATGTACGCTGATGACCTCCAACTTTACTATTCTGCTTCTCCAGACAACTTAGATAGTGCAACCCGTGTTCTCAACGATGACCTCTGTCATTTGCTTTCATGGTCGACCCGGTTTGGCATTAAGGTTAACCCAAGCAAGTGCCAAGCCATCATGATTGGCAGCTCTCGTCAGCTCGCAAAAATAGATGCCTCCAGTTCTCCTCGCCTTTATTACGATTGCTCTATAATCCCTCTCTCATCAACGGTTAGGAACCTCGGGGTCATCTTCGATAACAACTTAAGCTGGTCGCCGCACGTAAAGGAGTTATCTAGAAGGTTCTATGCCACTCTGCACTCAATCTTAAGACTGAAGAACTTCCTCCCCATCTCTTCAAAAATATCACTTGCCAACTCGCTTCTTATCCCGATTTTGGACTATGCCGACGTCGCCTTTTTGGATCTGACTGAAGAACTTCTTAACAAGCTTGATCGTCTTCTCAACACCTGTATTCGCTTTATCTATAATCTGCGCAAGTATGACCACGTCAGTGACTTTCGAGCTAAACTGAAATGGCTACCCATTCGTGAGCGTAGAAATCTTAGAATAATGTGTCTGCTCTTCTCCGTTTTAAAAGATCCGCACACTCCTGGTTATCTAAAAAACCGTTTTCAGTTTCTGACCGATGCTCATGACAGACAGCTTAGGTCTGCCAACAATCTTTACCTGTTTACTCCGCTTCACCACACCTCATTTATTTCAAACTCATTCTCAGTTGTGGCGGTTAAGCTCTGGAATGAACTGCCACTATCTATTAAGCAGTCTGACTCCAGAGACTCTTTCAAGAGACTGGTACGAGAACATCTCCTCAACAAACTTAAATAAATTTACCTCTCCGAACTGACTGCTACCTATCTTCTTAATAAATTCCTGTCACTATCTAGATCAATATAAGTTTATCACTTTAAGTATATTATTTTAATATGTTGTATCATATATAGTTAGGGTTTAATGGTATCCCCTATTTATTTTATTTATTATTATTATTGGTATATTTATTATTATTATTATTTCTTATTAAAATAGCTTCTTACGTAGGTATAAATATATATTTATATATGCTTATATTTATAGTTTTAAAATACCTACCTACCTAAAATAAAACAGTTTTCACGCCACACCTTCCTCACCATCTTTTTGCACGCCCAGGATGACTGGTAGACAATGCTATTAGCATTAAGTCCTCCTAGCACTACATTATTTTGTGTTTTTTTAATAAATAAAACGTCTACAATTATAAATGCCTTACAAGTAAAACGTCTGAATCGACAAATCGTCATGCCAGGTAAAGGACTGGTACACTGGCACAGAGAATAAAACCACAATTTAAAAAAAAAATATTTTATGCCATTATTATTATTTTAATCTACGATTGACCAAGTAGGTACCGTCAGTACCGTTAACGAACTACATTTTATAATTCTTAGTAAAAAAAACTTACTGTAATATTTATCTCACACGAAAAAAAACCTATCAAATAATTAACTAAAATCTTTTGTTTAATAAAAATGTTATTAGATTTAAGATATCTAATCATCATCTCCGAAGATAATGCGTATAATGTGAGATACACGTTTTAATAAAATAAACTGAGAGATTTCCTTTGCATCCAATTATATTATTTCCCTTTTGTAATGGTTTTCAAAATGGCCAGTACTAAAGAAGTGTTTATTTTGAATGCCAACTTACCCATTTAATACTCATATCAAACTTTGAATTAGATATGTTTGCACTTGAATGTATGTTATGTCATAGACATACAGCAAAGTAGTCATTTTTCTATCATGGTGTTATCATTTGTAGACTTATTATCCATATGACGAAATAATTTCCAGACGTTTTACTAGTAGGTCATTTTACTTATAAGTCGTTTATCCCACAAGGGCGTTATGTTAGATTGTCCTTCTGATAAGGACCGGGATTGAGGAGGCAAGTTTGTTAGTGTTGTTTCAAATATAAATACCTTTGTTAGATATCGTAGTTATATCTGTTTTCTTGTCATGCGCTGCTAACAAATGGCCTCTTAACCATTGGAAAGTTGCGTAACCTGAAAAGTGTATAAATATTAATAAAATAAATAATAAAATAAGAGAAAGAGTATCAGGATCGTAGCAGAGCTAAGAGCTTTAAGGGGCTGACAACTATCAAACAACTTCTCGCTCGCACGTTTCGACATGTTGAAAGATATAAAATCACTAAACTCATTTTCGAAAAATCGCAATCAACCATTTTGTGTGCAATCACATTGCACACAGTTTAGTAAAAAAATAATTTTGATCGATACAAGTTTTCCTACTTATAAGTTTGCTTATGTACGAAAACTAGTAAAGCAAACTTTTGAGTAGGAAAAGATGGATCGATCAAAATGAAATCTTCACTAATCTGTGTGCAATGTGATTGCACACAAGATGGTAGATTGCGATTTTTCGATAATGAGTTTAGTGATTTTATATCCTTCAACATGTCAAAACGTGCGAGCGAGAGTCACATTAGCTCTTGTCTTCGCCTTAAGAGTAGTAGAGCTCTTTGTGTGTGGCTCGTCCGGGGAAGTACTACCGCCACGCCTTTTTCTTCCGCCAAGCAGCAACGCTGTGTTTCGGTTTGAAGAGTGTGGTTGCCGGTGTAATTACAGGCACATGAGGCTTAAATCTCTATGCCTCAAGTTGATGGACGCAGGGCAGTGCATCGTAGGGCGCGTTCCTATCGTGCGTGACTTACGAGGTAATTCTTTGTTATAGGTGATGGTTACCACTTAAGATCAAAAGGGGCATCTGGTAGTTGTATAAAAAAATTTACATAATTCAGTTTACACGGAAGCGGATCCCTCACAGCGCGAGTCCTACTCGCACTTGTCCTTTGTATGACTAGCTAAGCTTTGTAAATATATTTTAGCATGTCAATTATACTTGGCATTCATTAGGTACACTGATTTTTAAGAATTTATTTAATTACCCTGTAAGACCAGACATAATTAATTATATTAAGGTGACGTGCGATCCAAAGTTCAAATTTTGTAGCCTTTATACTACAAAACCAACAATTTTTTTTTTTTTTTACAATTGGACGTAGTTATGCGTAAAGGAACCAATCCACACACATGTCAAAATCGACTTATGTATACAGAAAGCTTTTTAAATGCACGTTCTACCAACCCTATAAAGATCAAAGTGATCTGACAATTTTAATTGAAGAAAACATTTCCTCGACAAAGTTAACCCACATAACAACAGTTGTACAATACACTAGACACAATACAAAAGATCCATGCTCTATGGTAACCCGGCAATCTGATAAATCTACAAGTTTATTTTTTCTTTAAAGAACCAAACCACACATGGTTCTTTGTTAAAGCTTTTTCTTTGTAGCAAAACTGCTCATGTGTGGGTTGGTTCCTTATTAATTTATTAAATCTTTGAATATTATATGGATAAAATAATAAATACACGCAATATAATGTATATGAATTTTATTGAAATATAAATATCTTAGGTTTAACATCAAAAAGAGCTATAAAAATATTTATTTCAATGAGCAGTTTTGCTACAAGGAACCAATGAGTTTTATAAAAAATAATACTGTAAATATTAATGTTTTTATACGAAATTAAACTGGCATACATAGGAAACAGTATTTTGTACAATTAATTATTAACAAACTTAGTTAGAAATATGCATTACTTTTTCAACACACAATTTAGACAAAAACTGCATTTTCTCAAAACTATCATTGTGTGGATTGGGTCCTTCATGCATAACTACGTCCAATTTATATGTATCTTGTACATTTTGAAAATACTTGCATTAATTGTAATCTTATTTTGTAAATATAGAGGTATATGTTTAAAAAAATACTTTTATTATAAGCTATGAAATTCAAATATATAATTATACTAGTTAATAATATATTATACTGATTAAAAATTTCCGAAGGCTTGATAAATACTTAATATAGTTATGGGCTTAAATTTTTGTAAAGGATCTTATATTTTTTTTTAAAGCAATAAGTTGCATTAAAATTGCGCTGCACCGTCATATACCTTTGTTGATTATGATTTTTCATAAATATAGGTTTAGGGATTTATTTCAAAATGTTGACATATGCGGGTTTGAAGTACCTACATGCGGGTGTCTTTTTTTTATGCAACCAGCTGATGGAACAAGCAGATCGCCTGATGTTAAGTGGTAACCATCACCTATAACAAAGCATTGCCTCGTAAGTCACGTAAGATCGTGCCTACGATGAACTGCCCAGCGTCCATCAACTTGAGGCATACAGATGTCAAGCCTCATGTGCCTGTAATTACACCGGCAACCACACTCTTCAAACCGAAACACAGCGTTGCTGCTTGGCGGTAGAATAAGGCGTGGTGGTAGTACTTCCCCGGACGAGCCACACACAAAGAGCTCTACTCTTAACTGTGGAGCTGATGTGGAGTTTCTAAAGCTTGAGAAGACCGAAGAATGGAAAGTGAAAAGAGATGGAAGAAGAGAAACTGAAACAGCTTCACTAAAATGTTTTCGCCTTAAGGGGCTGACAACTATCAAACAACTTCTCGCTCGCACGTTTCGACATGTTGAAAGATATATAATCACTAGACTCATTTTCGAAAAATCCCAATCAACCATTTTGTGTGCAATCACATTTCACACAGTTTAGTAAAAAAATCATTTTTATCGATACAAGTTTTCCTACTTGAAGTTTGCTTATGTAGGAAAACTAGTAAAGCAAACTTTTGTGTAGGACATGTATCGATAAAATGAATTTTTTACTAAACTGTGTGCAATGTGATTGCACACAAAATGGTTGATTGCGATTTTTCGAAAATGAGTTTAGTGATTTTATATCTTTCAACATGTCGAAACTGGCGAGCGAGAGTCACATTAGCTCTTGTCTTCGCCTTAAGCTAAAATACTCACCGTAATCGCATAAAGGACACGGAAATACCACGTCGTCCTCAATAACGTGCTTATGCGTTTCACCGTGTTCAACCACTTCTGATACAGCCAAAAATACTAGCTGGCAAAACCTTAAACATAACAAGTTTTAACTTAATTTTAACAAATCTTATAGATCTAGGTACTTATTGCTATAGTGCTCTCAATCGTATTTATATACATGTTTTATATGTATGTTTATATCGTTTTCTATGTAAGTCATTCATTCACACCATAATTCGTTTTTTTCATATATATTTTTGGAATAAAATTTGTGTAGAAGTCCTTTGTGACACAGCCATTTTAGTCTAAGATCCGAAATAGAAACCCATCTGTTTAATGGATGAAAAGTGTATGATATCAAATTTAATATATTAGAAAATACAAGGTGTTCCTTAAGTTGTGTTGTTGTCATACATTTTAGCCTGGTAGGTATTGATTTTTGTATGAAACAGCTGTTTTTTTTTTCGCGTTCACAGTGTTGGTTCCTTAGAAAAAGTTGTTCATATTGATGGGTACTTTAGCCCCCTGAAGTTTATATACACAACTTAAGGAACACCTTATATATCTTGAGTAGGTCACTATACATATTTTCATCCATTAAACAGATGGGTGAAGGTCGTTAATGGTTCGGATCCTCTACTATTTGACATTATTAAAATCCTGTCCATTCTAAGGTTGTCGGGAAGAGATCGCTCATAGCGATAAGACCGCCTATTGTACTTCGCTGTAGTTTAAATTAATTCTTAAATGTTATGTTATGGTGTACAATAAAGAGTTATCTATCAGCTTCACGACTTTGATCCCCAGGCACGGTAGATATCCCCTCAGATCTCTTGGTACTAAATAACAAATCAAGATTATTTGATGACGTTTAAGGGGTAGTCAGAGGTATGTCCAAACATTACATTTGGCACATACCCACATTTTACAGTAATTAAGTAACATCGTTGAACCAGTTTGCCTTCTATCAGCGGTGATGGGCTTGCAATAAATAAAAAATATTAGTGGACTTTCCACACAGCACTATCTAGCCCCAAACTAAGCCAGAGCTTGTAATATGGGAACCAGATAGCTGATATAATACATAAATACTTTTTTTTTGTAAAAACCTAGTTATAATACTTATTATATAACACCCAGACAGAGAACAAACATCTATGTTCATCACACAAATGTTTGTTCTCGGTGGGGATCGAACCCACGGCCTACGGCGCAGAAGGCAGAGCTTCTACCAACTGAGCTGTGAAGGCTGCAATCTGTCACATATGGAGTCTAAAGATCGACTACTTTTAACAAAGAGAAAAATAAATACGATCGTAGACCTAATAGTTTGGCTACACTTGGGTCATCTAAAATCGGAATTAGACTAAAATTTCATAGAACCTGAATAGTTTTTGAACGACTGAATATCTCTGACCATACAGGGGGTTCAATCTATAGGCATTTAGGTCCGATGGGTGGCAGGGCGATGGGGGACCTCGATGACTCAACTTTATTACTTACACCTGTACAGTGTAAACTAAAAAAGTCTAGAGAAATAAGGGATTGATACATGCAACGAAATTTCTCGTGGTTTAGTTATTTAAGGCGAATGGATACCCCGATACATATTTTATTTAATCATTACGTTATACAAAGGAATTATCAAAAAATCGGACCGCGCGTAGACGATACCTATTACAAGCTTTTTTTTAATGTATCTGTAATAGTTTTGTTTTGTGTTACTCAGTCAGATATTTATTTATTTATTTATTAAAACTTTCACACCAAATAATGTAGTGCTAGGAGGACTTAATGCTAATAGCATTGTCTACCAGTCATCCTGGGCGTGCAAAAAGATGGTGAGGAAGGTGTGGCGTGAAAACTGTTTTATTTTAGGTAGGTAGGTATTTTAAAACTATAAATAATAGAGGGAAGAAGCATATCTCTAATACTATAAGACTCAAAGTCCTGACTGACTGACTGACTGACTGACTGACTGACATATAGACAACGCACAGCCTAAACCGCTGGTCCTAGAGACTTGAAATTTGAGGAGTACATCGCTCTTATGGCGTAGAGGTGCACTAAGAAGGGATTTTTGGAAATTCAACCCCTAAGGGTGTAAAAAGGGATGAAAACGTTTGTATGAAAAATAGTATTCCTTGAACCTACAAACTTGAAACTTGGAGAACATATACCTCAAAGCAAAAAAATAGGAAAGGCATTTTTAGACTGACTGACTGACTGACTGACTGACTGACTGACATATAGACAACGCACAGCCTAAACCGCTGGTCCTAGAGACTTGAAATTTGAGGAGTACATAGGTCTTATGACGTAGAGGTGTACTAAGAAGGGGTTTTTGAAAATTCAACCCCTAAGGGTCTAAAAAGGGATGAAAGCGTTTTTATGAAAAATTGTATTCCTTGAACCTACAAACTTGAAACTTAGAGTACATATACTTCAAAGCAAAAAAATAGGAAAGGCATTTTTAGTTTTGTAAAACTACCCTTAATAAATGTGCAAAGGGATGTAAAAGTTTGTAAGCGAGTTTTTTGACCGATGGTCCTAGAGACTTGAAATTTGAAGAGTACATAGGTCTTATGACGTAGAGGTGTACTAAGAAGGGGTTTTTGGAAATTCAACCCCTAAGGGTGTAAAAAGGGATGAAAGCGTTTGTATGAAAAATTGTATTCCTTGAACCTACAAACTTGAAACTTGGAGTACATATACTTCAAAGCAAAAAAATAGGAAAGGCATTTTTAGTTTTGTAAAACTACCCTTAATAAATGTGCAAAGGGATGTAAATTTTGTAAGGGAGTTTTTTGACCGATGGTCCTAGAGACTTGAAATTTGAAGAGTACATAGGTCTTATGACGTAGAGGTGTACTAAGAAGGGGTTTTTGAAAATTCAACCCCTAAGGGTGTAAAAAGGGATGAAAGCGTTTGTATGAAAAATTGTATTCCTTGAACCTACAAACTTGAAACTTAGAGTATATGAACTTTTAGGCAAAAAAATAGGAAAGGCTTTTTTAATTTTTTAAAACTACCCATAATAAGCGTGCAAAGGGATGTCAAAGTTTGTATGGGAGTTTTTAAACGCATAGTGCGATTGATTTCAAACTTGAAATAAATATACTCCACAATAAATAATTTAAAATCACGTTTTCAATATTTTAAAACTACCCCTGCAAAGTTTCAAGGTTTGTATGGGAGATTTTTAATTGTAACTGTGTAATTAACTTCAAACTAAAAGAAAATGTGTTCTGTGGATAAATAACATAAAGACGTTACCCTCCTTCGTTGCGCTCGAGTAAAAAGAATACCTACAACGAGGCGTCAATGTTCTAAAAACGGGAATCTTGAGTTGGTACGAAGAGATCTGAGGGTACCTATCTACCGTGCCTGTGGATCAATGTCGTGAAGCTGTTTCGTTTCGTTTGCTTTTGGGGTAGAAACTAGGAACAAATAAGTACATATTTTCCGTGTAAGGTTGTCTTTGTTGTATTTGTCATGTTTGTGCTAAACTCAGTACCTATACCTACCTACCTAATATAGGTAATGTACGCCTATAGGTATCCTTTATACCTACGTAGGTATTTAAAATCCTACCCTAATAATATACAAATCAATGCGAAAGTTACGATGTTTGGATGTTTGTGGTTCAATCACGGTTCACCACTCCAACGCGTGCGAAGCCGCGGGAAGCCACTAGTATAAATATATATTTAAACCTACGTAAGAAGCTATTTTAATAAGAAATAATAATAATAAATATACCAATAATAATAATAAATAAAATAAATAGGGGATGCCATTAAACCCTAACTATATATGATACAACATATTATAATAATATACTTAACGTGATAAACTTATATTGATATAGATAGTGACAGGAATTTATTAAGAAGATAGGTAGCAGTCAGTTCGGAGAGGTAAATTTATTTAAGTTTGTTGAGGAGATGTTCTCGTACCAGTCTCTTGAAAGAGTCTCTGGAGTCAGACTGCTTAATAGATAGTGGCAGTTCATTCCAGAGCTTAACCGCCACAACTGAGAATGAGTTTGAAATAAATGAGGTGTGGTGAAGCGGAGTAAACAGGTAAAGATTGTTGGCAGACCTAAGCTGTCTGTCATGAGCATCGGTCAGAAACTGAAAACGGTTTTTTAGATAACCAGGAGTGTGCGGATCTTTTAAAATGGAGAAGAGCAGACATACCTTGTTTGGAGAGCTTGATGGCCACCAATAGGAACTAAACTCTTGAAACAAGTACCTGCCTAAATAATACAATAAAAAACTATTACATATACATTAAAAAAAAGCTGTGATAGGTATCGTGTACGCGCGGTCCGATTTTCCTTTGTATAACGTATGATGATAATTCCTTTGTATAACGTAATGATAAAATAAAATATGTAGTGGCGCTAGTATCGGGGTATCCATTCGCCTTAATCAATATAACAACATATATATTACCTGCATTTAAGCTCATTAACTTCATCTCCTTCATATTTCCCCAAGAACACTTTCACATCCTCATCCGCTTCCTCCAAATTGTCTATTATCTTATCCACTTCCGTTTCCGTTTCTACAATCTCTACGTCGCTCGAACTGTCCTTTCTACTGTCTTGCACTAAAATTACATCATCGTCTATGGGCTTCGTCACTATCTCGCCGTCAGAACCTATTTCGAACTTCACAAACTCGTCATTCTTTCTTTTTTTATTGTCTATGTTTTCCGTTCGAAATTTGAAGTTCTTCGTTTTTTGAAAGATGTATTGCTGGTTATTCCTTATAACAAGATACTCATCGGAATTCAAGAATTGGTTGGCACCTTTCATTCTGGAAGGTTTGAAGTTATCGTTCAAGCAAATTTCGCATATGATTTTGAGTTGCGTAGACGTTTTCTTCTGCGGCGAACATTTGTGTATCTTCTGATCTTCTTTATCGAAGAGGTATACCTTATCATTACTTACATTCTTACCGCATATAAAGCAGTTTCTATTCCCCCCATCTCCTATAACTAACCCTTCAATATCAATCGCTTTCGCGCTCGTCTTCTGTACCATTTTGGTCGGATCTGTCTTCCTAACGTGTTTTTTCTCATTATTCTCATAAGGAATGCTGGTTACTGGTGAATCTTTGAGCATATTCAAGATCTCTTCGCGCGTGTACCTGAACTCTTCCTTATCATTAAAGTTCTCTCTTATCAAACTCCTTGGAGATTTGTTCTTTTTAGTAACTGTACTGAGAGTTGCGTATGTTTTGTTACTAGTTTCAAGATACTTCGTGAACTGAGCTTCGAAACCAGTGGTGTTGTTACAGACGAGTTTGAAAGGTACATGGTTAATAAAACCGCGTTTTGGGCTGGAGTCTGTTATAGGAATAGGGCTGGCTATGATTTTGTGAGATATATCCTCATACACATCGTCATTTACAACATCGATGATGTCATCGCTCACTTTGATAAATGGTAGTTCTTCTAACGACAGATCTAAAGGAGTGTCTTCGTTGTCAAAGTATATTTGTGAAGCTCTGATCTGTGTTCCGTCATCTAGCACGTAAAGTTGGTCATCATCCATAGCTATAGGCTCGTTGGAGTCGACAGGTCGGTAGCTCTGGACCATGTCAGGGTAATTCAGTTCCAGGTTAATGAGGAACTGGTAAACGTTTTCGGTCATTTCGACCGACTGGTTATTGGTTAGTGATGATATATCAATTTCATAGCCGAGAGAAAATCTGTAGATAAAAAAACAACCTATTTATTATTAATATAAATAAAAATGTTTCAAATTGTATTCTGTACATAAACAGGGTCACCGGTAAACAGCGGGTCACTTTTTTTTATGGCTTATTTCTCTTAATGTACCAGTAAGATTGGCTTTGTGGCCTTTAAATGGTGCACCTTTTCAACCTAAGCAATGCATTCAAACAGTTTTTCTAAATGTGACCCTAATTATGGTAAAAAAAGCCAGAATTAAAATTGGTTTAGGAAGTTATGGCCGTTTTTATATACCATTTTTTTTCCAGAGTACAATTTGAAAGTCGGAGGCTTATAAACAAATCGGAAAAGGAGATGTCCATATTTGGATGGACATCTCCTTATCCACTAGGTATCTACTATAGGCAACAAAAGAAGCCGCCATCTTACCTTTCACCTTGACATCTCCAATAAAGATCATAAAAACGAAATTGACGCAGCAAAAGAAATTGCACTGACCACAACATTTCAGATTTGTCGCGTGTAGGTGACAAGCCATTGGTTTGTGACATTAAAAAGTTGTTATCCGCCAAAATGACCTCATAGGTTACTTGAAGTGGCATAGACAACGCCCTCGGGCGATAAAAAAAAAAGTATACGTCAAAATTGGCGCGCTTCCTGCACCCTTCCCGCCCTTGAATGGGTTGAATCTTTTTTTTTTTGTTGTTCCATTTCACGCGAGTATAAAAAGGTCGGACGCCGAAATGAGATCATTCAGTAGCTTGTGAGCAGTCTATCAGTCATAACCAGACAACCGTAGAAGTGCATCATGAGATTCCTGGTTAGTGCCACTTATATTTGTTTATTTATACCTAAGTGAAAAGGAAGAATTTTAAGAGAATTTATCAGGTGTATCGGAGTGTTTAAGAAATGATGGGTGTTTTGAGCCGAAAAAATAAAAAACTAATTTTAATTCTATTAATACAACATAAAACATTTTATTAATATTGTTTTTTGGGAAAAATCAAATAAAATTCATTCATTTATTATTCCAGGTGTATCCGAGTGTTTAAAATGCCCATAAGTGTTTTAAGCCGAAAAAAAACTCAAATACTATTATTTCATCAAAATATTTAGTATATTTTTTCAGTAAAAGTTCTATAAAATATAAATACTACGTAACTTAATCATAACAGAAAAAAACTCACATTTATATTATGAAATTCACATACTTACGTGAATAATTTAAACAATTTTTACAAAATTCGAATAGAATGACTCATAGGAGTCCAAATATAACCGCCTACGAGACATTAAAACTATGCAAACTATTCACATCCTTTTGACATTTTCGATTTCTAGACTAATCTTACATCCTTTAAATAATAAGTCCATATCGATAGCCATTGGAGTCAAAGCTCTTCAAAATATTCATAAATAATGAATTGAATAAATTTATACAATCTATTTTGAAACTGCCAATGAATTGTTATTATATTTTATAGATTCGTCGCATTCAATCGATTCAGCCTTCTGCCAAGGTTAAACATGAATTAACTATATAAAATCTTACTACTACTAATTAGTATTACTACGCTATTACTACGCTCTCCGACCCGTTGGTTGGACCGTCTCCATCGTGAGGATCGCGTGAAGTCGGTGGATAAAGAGGTTTCATAATCGGTCTTCCTGGAAATGTATTGGGGAGGCCTATGTCCAGCAATTGACTTCTTCAGGCTGATGATGATAATGATGATGACTACTACTAAAGTAATTAAAGATAAGGGTAGGTACCAGAAATGTGTGGCTATTCGAATAGAAAAACATATAACTTTGAATCCTCTTTTATCACAAACTAGTGGCTTCCCGCGGCTTCGCACGCGTTGAAGTGGTGAGCCGTGATTGAGCCACAAACATCCAAACATCGTAACTTTCGCATTGATTTGTATATTATTAGGGTAGTATTTTAAATACCTACGTAGGTATAAGGGATACCTATAGGCGTACATTACCTATATTAGGTAGGTAGGTATGGGTACTGAGCTTAGCACAAACATGACAAATACAACAAAGACAACCTTAAACGGAAAATATGTACTTATTTGTTTCTAGTTTCTACCTCAAAAACAAATGAAACGAAACAGCTTCACGACTTTGATCCTCAGGCACGGTAGATACCCTCAGATCTCTTCGTACCAACTCAAGATTCCCGTTTTTAGAATGTCCCTTACAAACATTGACGCCTCGTTGTATCCTTTTTACTCGAGCGCAACGAAGGAGGGTAACGTTCTAGGGGTTGTTTTCGAAAATCAAACTGTCTTTTTGTTATTTATCCTTAGAACACATTTTCTTTTAGTTTGAAGTTGAAACCTTGAAACTTTGACATCCCTTTGCACACTTTGCAGGGGTAGTTTTAAAATATTGAAAACGTGATTTTAAATTATTTATTGTGGAGTATATTTACTTCAAGTTTGAAATCAATTGCACTATGCGTAAAAAATCTCCCATACTAACTTTTACAGTCATTTGCACCCTTTGCAGGGGTAATTATCAAAAGTTAAAAGAGTCATTCTTCATTTTATATTTCTTAGTATATTTAATTGAAGTTTTAAGTCAATCGCACCACGCGTTAAGAAACTCCCATACAAACTTTGACATCCCTTAGCACACTTATTAAGGGTAGTTTTAAAAACTAAAAATGCCTTTCCTATTTTTTAGCCTTGGAGTACATCTACTTCAAGTTTCATGTTTGTAGATTCAAGGAATACAATTTTTCATACAAACGTTTTCAACCCTTTTTACACCCTTAAGGGTTGAATTTCCAAAAATCCCTTCTTAGTACGCCTTTACGCCATAAGACCTATGTACTCATCAAATTTCAAATCTCTAGGACCAGCGGTCAAAAAACTCCCATACAAACTTTTACATCCCTTTGTACACTTATTAATGGTAGTTTAAAAAAACTAAAAATGCCTTTCCTATTTTTTAGCCTTAAAGTACATGTACTCCAAGTTTCAAGTTTGTAGGTTCAAGGAATACTATTTTTCATGCAAACGTTTTCAACCCTTTTTACACCCTTAGGGGATGAATTTCCAAAAATCCCTTCTTAGTACACCTCTACGCCATAAGACCTATGTACTCTTCAAATTTCAAGTCTCTAGGAACAGCGGTCAAAAAAACCCCCATACAAACTTTTACATACCTTTGCACACTTATTAAGGGTAGTTTTAAAAAACTAAAAATGCCTTTACTATTTTTTAGCTTTGGAGTACATCTACTTCAAGTTTCAAGTTTGTAGGTTCAAGGAATACAAATTTTCATACCAACGCTTTCATCCCTTTTTACACCCTTAGGGGTTGAATTTCCAAAAATCCCTTCTTAGTACACCTCTACACCATAAGAGCTATGTACTTTTCAAATTTCAAGTCTCTAGGACCAGCGGTCAAAAAAACCCCCATACAAACTTTTACATCCCTTTGCACACTTATTAAGGGTAGTTTTAAAAAACTAAAAATGCCTTTACTATGTTTTAGCCTTGGAGTACATCTACTTCAAGTTTCAAGTTTGTAGGTTCAAGGAATACAATTTTTCATACCAACGTTTTCATCCCTTTTTACACCCTTAGGGGTTGAATTTCCAAAAATCCGTTCTTAGTACACCTCTACACCATAAGAGCTATGTACTTTTCAAATTTCAAGTCTCTAGGACCAGCGGTCAAAAAACTCCCATACAAACTTTTACATCCCTTTGCACACTTATTAAGGGTAGTTTTAAAAAACTAAAAATGCTATTCCTATTTTTTAGCTTTGAAGTACATGTACTCCAAGTTTCAAGTTTGTAGGTTCAAGGAATACAATTTTTCATACAAACGTTTTCATCCCTTTTGACACCCTTAGGGGTTGAATTTCCAAAAATCCGTTCTTAGTACACCTCTACGCCATAAGACCTATGTACTCCTCAAATTTCAAGTCTCTAGGACCAGCGGTTTAGGCTGTGCGTTGTCTATATGTCAGTCAGTCAGTCAGTCAGTCAGTCAGTCAGTCAGGACTTTGATTTTTATAGTATTAGAGATATTTTATGCTGCGTGTTTTGGGGGTTGACATTTCTCGGGTCTATGAATGCCCTTCAAATTATACCTCAGGGCGATTCTGAAGATTTGATTCATATCATCTACCTACAGCTCGACTTTGCCCACTGCTGAGTGCTTGCTTCCTTAGTTTGTGCCATCTAGCACACCCTGTGCCAATTTAACCCATGTATCGGTCGCGTGTAGGGTAGAGCGGGGACAATAGAAACGTGTGATGGTTGAAACATCGCGTTTTTCTCAAATACCGTGTGACGTCACGGTCGCCACTCCATCAGCCATGGCAGCCAGCTTAACCGGCACCTATATTCACCTAGCTTTGCTTTATTTTAATTACTAGCGGCCTGTCCCAGCTTCGCATGGGTGGTCATAAATTTTTTGAACATTTTAGGATAAACTTAGACCGTGGGTTCGAGCCTCGCGTCTACTTATTTCATACATTTGCACGCGCTTCTCCTTGAGTGAGTGAAATCGCACCCCGCGCGAGACCCGTGGACCCGTTAACATTTTTAATTTCGTCATATCTTTTGAATGGAATGTCCGATTTGAAAAATTTAAGAAGTAATCTATAGGTATTGAAACCGTCTTAATTATGAAATGATTTATTTGGATAAGGATTAATACCAAGGTACAAATAAAGACCCTTTTCTAGCGGAGGCATTTCAATTAATTTTTTATAATAAAAGAACACTTATTGTGACATAACTATAATAGTTAGACATCTGCTGTCGCGACATTTTTTGTAGATGATAACGTGTTCTACAAAATCGTAGTACATTATTTTGTTCTATCTTCAATAGTTTTCGCAGCGCACGCGATTTAATGTTTTTTGTTTTCCACCTTGGGTTACATTATTGAAGTTTTAGTAAGGATCCCTGATTATTTTGAAAATATAATATAGCCTATGTTACTCAGGGATAATGTAGCATTCTAATGGTGAAAGAATTTTTGAAATCGGACCAGTAGTTTTTGAGCCTATTCGTTACATACAAAAATACAAAAATACAAAAATACAAAAATACAAAAATACAAAGTTTACCTCTTTATAATATTAGTGTAGATGTAGATAAATCCGCGATATAATTCAACAGACTTTTTGACATAACGAGATATTAAAATAAGAGTGTTAGATATGGATGTGGTTGGTATTAGAAGGAGAGGCAGGCCAAAAAAAGATCGATGGACCGTGTGAAAGATGACATGGACCGTGTGAAAGATGACATGAGTAAGAAAAAGTGAACACCGCGATGACGAATGATAGAGGAGAGTGGAAGAAGGAAACCTGTTATGCCGAACCCACTTAGCGTGGAATAAGGGGAGGAAGATAAAGATGATGACTTTTTGACATAAGCTCTTTGTAACAGATCGTAGCCTCCGTCCTCGCCTGCGCTGCAGCCGTCCCCGCCGCCCCCTACCAGTCTGTGGGCATCGCTCCAGCAGTGCCTACCATCTCTGCCGGTGACATCAACGGAGCCGCTATCGACGCCCAAGTCGAGGCATCCGACCAAGTCCGTGCGGCGTACGACGCGTCCCGTCAGGTTAACGACAAGGTAAACTGATTCTAGGCACTCTACCTACCCATATTTTTTATTCTACTTGCTGATAGAACAAGCAGATGGCCCACCTGTTGTCCCAACTATCACCTATTAACAAAGCATTGCCTCGTAAATCACGCACGACTCTTCATACTTTAAATGTGGCATAAGTTTAAGCAGTAGGTATGAAGCTTTGTTTTTATTTCTTTAATAGAATGTATTTATGCATTATTATTACCATGCATGCTAATTTGAAGCGTAGCATGTGCGTCTTTTGAATTCGATTGCCTCTACATTATAATTATCTGTTTTACATACGACTCACAGATTGTGATACACACGGTTACAGATCAAGATAAACAAAGCCAAAGAAAAATTACGCTTGCTACACGGACATAGCGAGCAGTGTATAGCCTGATGCATATCCGTGTATACAAATACTTAATCATTGGAACTCTGTCACAATTTTATGATGATAACACAGTCAATATATAGCACACAAATAGCACTGTTAAAAGTCGTTCTAATTTCCTGATAGGTAAGGATTTAAATTGCCAGTAAATGTTTAGATCACTTACGACATTTCTACGTCAGTGCATCCAATTCTGTGCCGCGGTATATTTCTATATTAGCGATAAAAACAAGCATTTTTACAGATGTGTTATTCGCGTTCACTGATTATATCTCAATTCACACAGGTCAAAGAACTGCAAGGACAAGCAGTCAACAATGCCGACGAGAGCGCGTGGAGGGCTGTCGACAACGTGAAGACTATCGAGGCGAGATTAGACGGCGCCGCCGCCGGTGCTGCCCCAGTACTCTCCAAGCAGTTGGTTGGACGTGTTGCCCCCGTTGTTCCCTACGCTGACCCCGCCGTAGCCGCATACTCTGCCCCCGGAGTGGCTTCATACGCTGACCCAGCAGTAGCTTCATACGCTGACCCCTCAGTTGCCGCTTCATATGTTGCCGCAGCCGTCGCTGCTCCTTACGCCGCCCCTTACGCCGACCCCTACGCCGCTGCCTACGCCGACCCCTACGCCGCCCCTTACGCCGCTCCCTACGCCGCACCTTACTCCGCGTACCCAGGCGACGTAGTCTCCCCGTACTACGCTTCCCCCCTTGGCTACTAAGCCTGGAAACCCGACAACAACAGCAAAGACTTATAGGAAATAATTCAATAAATAAAAAATGCCAAAAATGAGGCGAGGATACAAACTACTTTTATTACTTCCGTAAAAACTTCCTGTTTTTTATACAAACATGTCAGTTACTAATTTAAATTTATTGCCATGTGATTTTAACGACTAATCAATTCGGCTTCGTCATAAACTACAGGTTATGTTACCTACAATCTAAAAGATAAAGAACTGATGATCGCTAAAAACAAGTTAGTATATTTATAAATACAAGTATAAGTAATAAGGTACTTGCCTTCTAGCCTTACTTATAGGTATACTTGCAAACCTACCTTACAATGTTTTATCAACTGTTCGGGTAGGTATTATGAGTAGTAGAGCTCTTTGTGTAGGGCTCGTCTGAGGAAGTACTACCACCACGCCTTTTTCTGCCGCCAAGCAGCAACGCTGTGTTTCGGTTTGAGGAGTGTGGTTGCTGGTGTAATTACAGGCACATGAGGCTTAACATCTGTATGCCTCAAGTTGATGGACGCGAGCAGTGCAACGTAGGCCACGTTCCTATCGTGCGTGACTTACGAGGCAATGCTTTAGTTATAGGTGATGGTTACCACTTAACATCAGGTGGCCATCTGCTTGTTCCATCAGCTAGTAGAATAAAAAAAGGTAAGTATGGTTTATCTGAAAATGTTCAAAGTCTAGCTTTAATAACTCCATGTAAAATACACACGGAAAATGGGTTCGCATTACTCTCCCTGACATCTCTCTGTATATTTCTTTGGCAACAGCCTTAGTCGAGGTGTGTACCTACGCATGGGCACGCGATTGTTGCCTGAAAACCTGCTTGTATGGCAACAGTTTTGTATTGGAGAGGGCCCTTTGCGCTCGCTAGTAGCCCTGTACCTGCACGCTGGCAATCATCATACGATGATGCGGTTTTAGTCCAATAAAAATGGCTGGTATCACACAAAAAACAATGAGCGTAGATGACGCTAGAGGTAACCATCACCTATAAACTAAGCATTGCCTCGCAAGTCACGCACTTTAAGAACTTGATTTACGATGGACTGCCCTGCGTCCATCAACTTGAGGCATACATGTGCCTGGTGGTCCTACCTAATTCCCCGGACGAGCACTTCACGAACAGCTCTACTTACTCATGTAGTGTAGGTATGTTGTAAATTGAAAATATGAAGTGTTAACATAATGCAGGCGATTTTTCTTTCTTATCGACGACTCCTACAACTGATCGCTACCGCGGACGCCAGGTTGAGCGCAGTGGTTTGGCCTTAGTCTTAATTATGGTTATATTATAAGCGAAAAAATGTAGCATCACACCTTGGCCTAAACCTACCTCATTGGAAGTAGGTGTAGAACCCGCGTTACTGGTTTTCGTAAGGTCATACATATCCGTTTTGCGTTTATTAAATTTATAGTCTAATCGGTCACTACTTGAATTAATAAATATCGGTGGACATTCCACAATAGCATTAAAAAGTTTGTACCTACTATGGGAACCAGATAGCTGACACAATATTTTTATACTTGTTTTTTATAAATACATACCTAATTATAATAATATATATAGTACCTATATACATATATAACACCCAGACGGAGAACAAACATTGTTGGGGATGGAACCGACGCGGCGACGGCATAAAGCGCAGAAGGCATAGCTACTCCAACTGAGCTGTGAGGGCCAGTGGAGTACCTAGGTGGACAAGGGCCCTGGTGCATAGAGAAAGAATCTCTCAGGCTGACCCTCTCTTTTCAAAGCTTAGGTTAGAGGGACCTGGTGCACTGCACCACCTGGCCCTACGATAGCTACGCAAACCCCGTCTCCCCCGAAATATAGGGGAAGCCTATGTCCAGCAGTGGACTCTTTCATGCTGATGATGACGTGGTTTACTACAGAGTATCCCATAGGTAGTTTTAAGCTGAGGTCCAATCAAATCAAAACGGTCTTTATTCAGTTCAATCACAATAGACATGGGCGTTTTCGTTTTTTCCCGCAAACGGTTATCTAACCGTTATACAGTTTGCTTGCATATCGATATAGAAAACGGTTTTCTGATATCGATATCAGTCGTAGGGGGTTGCAAACGTTAACATGATTTTTAGTTATAGCAAATTAACAACGAAACGACAAACGCAAAGTATTTGGCTATTGTTACGTCATATTCGCTTCATCTCTTTTTTACCAGTAAAACAATTCATAGGTACTTAGAAAGGGAGGTAGCGAATATCAATTGGTGTTTGTTTCATATCGTTTGGTTTGTGAAGTTTTAGTTTTGCTCGTGTCTTTAGTAACAGTTGCGGTTCTGAATAGTTTTTATGATATCGGATATGTTGATATGACTATCGATATGGTATGATATCTAACCCACATCCGATATAAGTTACGTTTTGATATATCGGACTCATGTCTAAATCACAAGGATCACTTTGCAATGTCAACTATAATCTAGCGCCAGTTCCGCGCGACAAAACCTAGAAAAACAGGCAAGAAACTTACGGCTTGGCTCCTAGCGTTTTTTTTTTGTATTAACTTTCTTACATATTATGGTACCTACTCTACCATTAGTTTTTGTAGATCAAGATGGAAACGGTACCGACTCGATACATTTTGTGACGAAAGAAAAGAAGAAACATAAAAAAGGCTCTGACAGAAAACCTTTGTAGTATGGGCTTCTGTCAGAGCCGTTCGGTGATGCCGCGGACGATATGGCCTAAGGAGAAAACATACCTAGCCTTATCCATAAAGGCCTGGAAGTCGTCTTCCGGTTCGATCCTCAGAACCACCTCTTCACCGGCCGCGTTCTCCATGCAGAGGAGTAACGGCTGTGGTTCATCCATGGTACCTGTGATGAACAGGGTAGGTATTTATTTGAAGGTATTTCGAGAAGCTTTTCGGTAGGTACTTCGGTAAGACATTGGGTAAGGTACGTACCACCGTTGGGTACACTTCTTATATCACGTAGGTAATTAGGTAGGTGGACGTACCAACCTTTACAGTTCAATTTATTTATATCTCACACCACAGGTGTATCTATCTAACTATTTTGCTGGCAATAATTATGTAGCTAGGGAGGCTGGTAGCCAAATGATTTTAAAAGTTTGAGTGCTGGCTGGCACATTCAAATAGCAACAATAATAATTGTGTAGGTATGTTTTGTGTGACTGGCCACAAAATAAAATCAATTATCAAAATGCTGGCCGGTTACAATTTTACAGCCAGTATTTTCAATGTTTTTATTGTTGCAAAAGCACTGAAAGGTATTTTTTTTTCTTCATATGTGTTAGGAACTCACCGGTTAGTGATATTTAGTGAAAAAACATAATTTTCTTGACCAACTGGCACAATAAGCTCGGAAAAACAAATGAATTATTTGGTAGAAAGAAAATGTCGTGTTCATGAAAGTCAATCGACCAATCAGAAAATGTGAAAAGAAAACCGGAAGGAAGTCTGAGAATATCCCCATAGACGACAAATAATTCATTCAAAAGCCTGGTGGAAAGTGAGATGACATGATCGCGTAATTTCTGCGACCAAGCATAAAGTCATTCTGATTTTTTTATTATAGATCTGATTGAGATTGTGGACGCAAAATCGTAAAAAGATATTTTTGTATGACCTTTTTCTTCTTCTTCTTCTCTCCGTTTATGGCTCCTGTCTGTCATTCGACAGACAATCTTGCCAGTGTCAAGTGATTTGTATTGAATAAATACTTTTTTGTCAAGTCAGTCCATAGTCAAGTCGGCCGTCATTTTGTTTTAAAGAAAATGGTGGCGGTTTTCTTCAAAACATTGGAAACATTTTCGGTCAAATCAGGATATCACATATTACACTTTCATTTCAAATGTTTACACTTTGTGCTAAGACCTCAAGTAATGTTGGTTAAAATACCACCGAAATTACACAACACAACTCAAAATAACACTAGAAAAACAAATAAAATGAAAAAGCTATGTTGCTTTCAAAAATGTCAGAAAATGAATCGACCTTTTTCTTTGCAGTGCTGCAAAATTTTAGGAGTCATGTCTTCATTTATGTCAAAGTAGTCACTTGACAGGACAATACAAAACCAAAACTGTCACTGCCATTTTCATTCATGAATAACAATTTAACACACACACAATATGGCCGCTAGATCGTGTGCAGCAGTGTTTGTGTGCGAAGTTGAAGTTTATAAATAAACATTGAAGTGTTCTATGAATCGAATGATTTTTATGTGTACTGTTACGAAATGTTTCCTCTAACTCCACCAATTGTGAAAAAACTACTTGGCTGGAAAAAAGGACAAGAAGGATCTTCAATCGCTGAAGACAAGTGGTCAGAAAAAGCAGTAAAGAGTTTGGTCAAAAAACTC
This sequence comes from Chloroclysta siterata, assembly GCA_932294275.1. Taxonomy (NCBI): domain Eukaryota; kingdom Metazoa; phylum Arthropoda; class Insecta; order Lepidoptera; family Geometridae; genus Chloroclysta; species Chloroclysta siterata. The sequence continues at coordinate 17,467,692 of OW028596.1, read as the reverse complement.
AAGAAGAATGGCGCTATTGATGAGTTAGAGAGAGCTTTATCGACTCAAAGCTCTCACACTAGATGTGTTACAATACCCAGGTTAGTAAAATTATGGATCGATTTAGATGTCCAAAAAATACGACAAAGTGACGTTTCCTGTCTATTATCATTTTGTTTGTTCTCATCTCTAAGGCTCTTGTAATAAAGTTGAATCTCCCTTGCCTCATTGTGCTATGTAAATAAAAGAAGAAAAATTGGCTGGAAATTTTAATTGAAATTGATTCCAATTAGACCATTCGTAGATTCGTTGATTGTATGTATAATATTACTAAATAGAATATAATAATAGACTCACGCAAAAAACTATCAAATCAGCTGACTTTTCTTTATTCGTTCGGAAAATGCTAAATTTCGCCTTACCGCTATAACCCGAACAAATAAAAATGCTGTATTCACGTACCACGCTTCAAAAAGCTATACGACCTTCTTAGTTTGGCCGCTTAATATGGACAGGACGCAAAAACGCAAAGGTCAAAACACCGTCAAAAACAAATCGAACGAAAGAGCAAAACCATTGTCAATATGGCGGACATGTTTTGAACCCTGCGGTTTCTCAAATTCTATTTTCAAATCGTCTATTGAAGTTAAGTTGGTAATTCTTGTGCTTTTGTTGGTGCTTTCTCGAGAGTTCTAATCCGTTGTTTGGATCTTCACGAGTGTGCAGGTAACTAAATTTAAATATTTTGACTGCGGCAATGTTCATCTAATTTATTATGCAGAATTATGCTCAATTACGGTATTTAGGACAGTAAATGCTTTCCGCCTTAATCAAAAGAATACTCTGACTATTATATTATTGACGGAGTGTCTGTGAAAGCTTTTTATGGGATATATTGCAGCCAATCCAGTTTGTGTCGTCTTCGGTCGACTTGCGCCGGGTCAATAATCTATTTGCGAACTTTATTTTAAGTTCAGATCGGTTTGCAAAGGTCACAGGGCCAAAAGTGAACTATCAAACATCGTAGAACAGTATCCAGTGGCGAACTGTTCTTCAGTATAAAGTCAAATGGTTTTTATTCAATGTTGAAATATATTTAAAGTAAGTACCTACCTATGTAAACTTTGGAAATTTTAGTCTCTGAGTATCAACATCATCATTTCAGCCATATGATGTCCACTACTCAATGTGTTTACAGGCTATGATGTGAAGCAATTTGATATAGTCCACAAAAGATTGAAGTGGTGTCACGGAAGAGTGGTGCTATAGTAGCAGTAGTATTGTATACAATCAGACAGCCGCAGGCTCTCGGCGTTCATCTTGCTTCCATAGCACATCTTCCCCTATCCCATCTTTCTTTGACATGAATGATAGTGTTGTCGGGAACAATATTTAAATAATGTTATATGTATCTCTGTGGTCGGCACTTCATAACTGAAGATCGTGGTCACTTGAAGATGTCTTTCCTGTACTGGAGTGGACTGCTTGTCTGCAGCACTTTCTATTGGTGGCCATTCGGAGCACATCGTAGAACTGGCATCTACCTTCTTTGATGGTTATCAAAATCAAAATCAAAAATCAAAACGGTCTTTATTCAGTACAATCACAAGGATCACTTTGAAACGTCTTATATACTAGGTGAATCTATCGCCAGTTCCTCGCGACCAAAGCCTAGAAGAACGGGCAAGAAACTAACGGCTTGGTTCCTAGCGTTTTTTTGTATGATCCTTTTTACAATTTTATTATGGAACCTAATTAATTATTTAGTGTTTTTAATGAGTTGGAGCATAGATCAGTCCCAAGCTTTTTTGTCATCTATATAATCAGAAATTTTATAGTAAGCTTTTGTACAAAGTTTTCTTTTTATTATGTTTTTGAATTTGTTAATCGACAACTGGTGAATCTCACTTGGGACTTTGTTAAAGAAGCGTACACATTGTCCTGCAAACGATTTGCTTACTTTAGTGAGCCTAGTAGTGGGAACAGCGAGCTTATCTTTATTTCTAGTGTTAACATTATGATGGTCACTCTTTTTGGCATATAAATTAATATTTTTTCTAACATACATTAAATTTTCGTATATGTACTGACAGGGTAAAGTCATTACATTTATTTCTTTAAACTTATTTCGTAACGATTCTCTGAGACCCATGTTATAAATTGCACGAACAGCCCTCTTCTGCAGCACAAATATGGTGTTAATATCTGCAGCACTCCCCCACAACAAAATGCCGTATGACATAATGCTATGAAAGTAGCTGAAATAGACAAGTCTTGCGGTGTCCACGTCTGTAAGAAGGCGGATCTTTTTGACTGCGTATGCTGCAGAGCTAAGTCTCTTCGACAATTTGCCTATGTGTGGGCCCCATTGAAGCTTATTATCTAAGGTTATGCCTAAAAATACGGTGGTATCCACGAGGTCTATTTTTTCATTTTTGATTTTTACATCAGCATTTATTTGTTGGACATTTGGTAGTACAAAGCGAATACATTTTGTTTTATTTTCATTAAGTAACAAGTTGTTTACATTAAACCAGTTTACGACTCTAGAGATTGCATTGTTTACATCGTCATAGTTAGTTTGTCGTCTTTTCAATTTGAATAAAAGTGAAGTGTCATCTGCAAACAGTACAATCTCGTGATCATCTACTACTTGAGGTAGATCATTAATGTAAATTAAAAACAAAAATGGCCCTAATATAGAACCTTGTGGTACACCCATTTTTACCACTGACCCCGGAGAGCGCTTTCCATTCACGTCAACACTTTGTATTCTGCCATTTAAGTAAGAAATGAGTAGGTCTAGAGCAACACCTCTAACACCATAGTGGTTCAGTTTTCTGACCAACGTTTCATGGTGCACACAATCGAATGCCTTGGAAAGGTCACAGAAAATGCCTAAGGCGTCTTGCGACTGTTCCCAGGTCTGAAAAATATATGTTATTAACTCAACACCAGCGTCGGTGGTTGAGCGACCCCTTGTAAATCCAAATTGTTTACTGTCAAGTAAGTTATTTATAGTAAAGTGCCTTTGTAACTGATTGAGTATAAGTTTTTCGAAAATTTTACTAAATGTAGGTAGTACTGATATCGGGCGAAAGTTACTGGGGTCAGAATGACTACCTGATTTAAATAAGGGTGTTATTTTACTATGTTTCATAAGGTCAGGAAAAACGCCACAATCAATACATTGGTTGAATATAAAAGCTAGATCTGGTGCAATAATATCAATCACAGGTTTTACGGCAAAAACAGAAATGCCCCAGAGGTCCGTGGTTTTTTTTACATTTATCATTTTAAAAACTTTGATGATGTCATTAGTATTCACATAATCGAATTTAAACTGTTGTTTGAATTCTGATAAGTTATCTTTTAACAATGACTCTGCGATTATGTGGGAAGAGCTTAAGGACTTTGTAGTGGAGACTGGAATGTCAGTGAAGAAGGTTTCAAATGCTTTGGCAACATCATCATCTTTGTTAATGATGGTGCCGCCAACATTCAAGTTGTATACGGTGTTCTGTGTCTTGACTCTTCCTGTCTCACTATTAATTATTTTCCAAGTAGCTTTGATATTATCTTGACTAGTTTTGATTTTTGAACTTAAATATTGTGATTTAGCAATGCGACACACGCTTTTGAAAATTTTAGAATAGTCTTTAATTTTTTCTTTTAATTCTTCACTGAAATTGTATTGTTTTTCACTATAAAGGTTGTACAATGTTTCTCTGCTTTTATTAATACCCGCTGTTGCCCACTCACAAAATTTAGAACCGCCAGAGACCATTTTCGATTTGGGTGTGAAAATTGAACTGAATAAGTTATCAAATTCATAGAAAAATTGATAATATGAATTGCCATCATTACTGTAAGTTATTCTTGGTAGTCTAGAAATAAGGTTCAGTTTCAACTCTTCCAAACGACTTATGGTCAATGGGACGAAAGTAATTTTTTTTAATACATCGTTTTTAGTTTTTGCTTCTATTTTAATTATTTGACCAAGGTGGTCTGAAGGAATATTACTTATTAGATTTTTACTTATTATTTTTACATTGGTAAAGATATTATCTATACATGTGGCCGAAGAGGCAGTTATCCTAGTAGGCTCCATAAACAAATGTTCCAGGTCAAATGATTTAAAAAGACTAATTATCCTGGTATTTAAAGAGTAGTGAACTAGTAAATTAACATTGAAGTCGCCACATATGATTAGTTGCTTGTTTGATTTAGATATTTTATACAAAATTTCTTCCATAGCTTTTTCAAAAATATCGAATGAGGCAGAAGGTGGACTGTAAGCGCTTATAACAATGTACTGCTCCAACTCCACGCAAGCTATTTCAATGTGTCTTTCTACAGAGTGGTGGACAATATCTTTGCGTTCTTTAAATTTAATTTTATTACTAAGTAATATTAATGATCCACCTCTAATAAAGTGTTCTCTGCAGAAAGCACTACCAACCTGGTGATCACTGAAGCCAAACATCAGGTCATGGCTTTTCAACCAATGTTCAGTAATACAAATTATGTCAATATTGTTCGAGGTGATGTACAATTCCAGCTCTAATTCTTTACTACGCAATCCTTCAATATTTTGATGCACCAAATTGGTATGCTTAAATTTGTTTAATTTGATAGATTTAATACTTGACTGACTTTGTTTATTATGAATTTTATTTTTATTTAAAAAATTAATGCTAGAGACTTCCTCTATTGTCTGGTAATCTAATTTAAATGACTTGGAATAATTTCCAGAGTCTTGTTTTGTATGTCAAGACAATGCTCAAAAGAAGCATTTTGTTTAGCCAAGTTTTTGGCTGTAATACTAAAATAATATGATAGCGAGACAGCTACTTGTCGTTTGTGGTAATTAGAAAGGTAATAACTACCTTTAGATAAAACATAATTTTGACTAACAATAGTGTTAGAGTCAACTAAATGTATCAAATTATTATTGCATGTTAATGTATGCAAAGTCATATTTATCTTAAGTTATTTTCTGCTTGTGGCAAGCTGTTGCTGTAGGGGAATGTAAACATAACAATTTTGTTCACTTGTAGAGAGCATAAAGTTTCAATATATTTTATCAATTCAACTTTGTTTACATTGCCCCTATTTCCAACCCAAATTATGAGATTTGAATCACATTTGAGAGTACATTTTGATATTAATTTCATAATATCATGCAGGCTAGAATCAGGTAAACAATTATTCATGATGGAATGTCCTATTCTTGAACTTAATATCTGGCCCATGTTTTTTCCAATTTCATCGCTGAACATTATAGTGTTAGATGTTTGGTTTTGTGGACTGTCACACAGCTGGGAAGTTGACAGGGCAGCACACACTGGCCCTGGGCTTGCAGGATGTTGACAGTCACATGATACTTGACTGGCTATAATAGAGTCATAGCGGTCCTTATTGCTCTGAGATTGTTTGAGCAGCTCATCCATTGCCAGTGAGTACTCCCGTATCGCCTCCTGAGACTTTTCATAGCGAGTAGTGATGGATCTCAAGGAGCCCTCAACACTGGCCAGTTCACACTGAAGCTGCTGTATGTCAGATTCATAATGAATTTTTGAATTTTCTAATTGCAAGGTGCATACTTGCAGTTTGTCTAACAAATCATTTGTTTCTGTCTTATTTTTAGGCTTGAATACAATACTTTTTTTATTTTTTAACTTTTTAATAGTTCTATTTACACATTTTTTAGTTTTAACATATTTTTTTAGTTTTTTCCTACTCAATGTATTTCTGGTGCATGTCGAATAAGTTCCCACTGAGTCATCATTTGTCAAATCTGTTATAACAGTAGGGGTATTACAACTTGCATCAGAAATGTGGCCGTACTCCCTATCAGTTGGAATTAATTCATCAAATAACCTAAAGGTTTTCAGTGTCGCAGAGTACTGAGCGGCCTCTTCCAGAAGTGTGATTTGTTGATGGGCATCACATAACTCTCTCTCGAGAAGAGATGTTCTCTTCAGAGCCTGTTCGTACTCAATACAACACTGGTCGAACCCCTCAATCATATTCTGTAGCCTATTCCGTTCTTCAATAGCACAAGTATACTGTGATTGTAATGTGGCTAACTGACTTTTGAGCATTTTATTGCTGTCTAATGTATCTACTACTAACTTTTCATTATCTTCTCTTTCAAATGTCAACTGGTCGCACAAAACCTTAGTCGCCTTTAATTCCTGTAAAGCCCGTTGGAGCTTGGACTCCTCCAGACGGAACAAGGCTTTACGAGTCAACATTGCGAGATATTATACAATGCTAGTGTTTCTTCAGCTAGTAAACGAAGAATTCGCGCGAATGACTAAGGAAATGTCAACACAAAGTTGAGGTTATAAGTTTGGAATTTTTTGTACTTACGCGCAATAAATATACTTAATTAAGTAGGAAATTGTATTCCTGTGTCTCCCAAACACATAAGTGAACTACAAACACTTCCAAACCGAGAAAACAATGATCACATTCAAATATTTCAACCGACTAAGCACCGGTTTTTTATCAGGCCAATAAACTCTAACAACACGAAATTCACTAATAATAATCAATTGTACACGTTTGATAAGTAGTTTAAAAACGATGAAATCGAAAAGGGCTACGTAAAGATGCCTAAAAACAATAAAAACAATAATTTATATCGGGACAATTTACAACAGCTGTTTATCCTAGGGTTGCCACAAGCAAAATTATATGTATAGGACATCTTCAATTCATGCGGAAGCACCAAGACTTGAGGATTGCAAGAACCCAAGGACATAAAGACTGAATAATAAAAGTATAGAAACTTAAAAAAAACAAGAAATATAAAAACTTAATAAAAACTAGATATTCTGATCAATTTGTGTCGAAACGCTGCTTATTTTGAATCTTTGCCTGCCTCCATGTTGCTACACCCTCTGCAGGTGTAACTACCTTAAGCATGTGAGATATTGAATGAGATATAAGCATTAGATGTATTGAATAACATTTGTTGTGACTTACGAGGCAATGTTTTTAAATCAAACCAAATCATTTATTGTTCGTTCTGGGTTTTACAAAAAAAATAAGCTGGTTGGTGTATAGTTTAGACTCTCCAGATCCTGCTGCCTAGCATACAAACATAACAGAATAATACAGAAAGAGTAGAATGATTAAAAATAATAAATTTTGGTGAATTTAAAAAGTAAATTTGAAATTGAAATAATAAATTTAAAAAGGTGATACCACTTAACATCAGCTGGGCCATCTGCTTATTCCATAAGCAAGTAGTATAAATAAAAATCATTGCATGCAATATAAAGAAATGTTTTTATTGTTTCAGAGTGAAGCCAAATGACAACGGAATAAACGGACAATATCGCAAGGGATTACCGCATGTTGTCTACTGTCGGCTGTGGCGCTGGCCTCAGCTCCAGGTGAGGACAGCTACCTTCATCACCATATACTGGCACATGAGGCTTAACACCCGTATGCCTCAGGTTGATGACGCAGGGCAGTGCATCGTAGGGCACGTTCCTATCGTGCGTGACTTACAAGGCAGTGCTTTGTTATAGGTGATGGTTATTTTTTGACCATCACCTGTAACAAAGCATTGCATCGTAACTTACGCTCTATAGGAACGTGCCCTACGTTGCACTGCCCTGCGCCCATCAATACAGATGTTCTGTAATTTTAAACCAAAATACAGCGCTGCTGCTTTGTGGCAGAAGAAGGCATGGTGGTAGTAGGTACTTCCTCGGATGAGCCCTTCACAAAGAGCTCTACTACACTTAAAAAGGTTAAAAGTCAAAAAGTATATAAGAGGTTAATGCTAGCAGGGTTTAATATGTAATGTTTCTCTTTTATCTGTATCTGCACCTAATTGTTTTTTTTTTTTTTTTCAATTAAAGCCTTTATGTTTCATAGTTAATATTAAACACTCCGATGAAGTATGGGACACTCAAAATATAAGTACTTAACTGTAATCTGACCATAATTTATGTGAATAAATGCATTCATTTCGATTATATAAGACAGCCTTATTTATTTATTTATTGATCGAGTGAGCGAAGCGAACGAAGATCTTAGTTTCAACTTGGGCGATTTGGCATTTTATGTATGTATGTATGTATGTATGTATGTATGTATGTATGTATGTATGTATGTTTGTCTGGCGATAACTTTAGAACCGTTGATCCGATCTGCATGAAATTTGATATGTCGATAGCTTGTACTTGAGAAATTTACTGGTAAGTATATGAGTAAAATCGGATGAAGGGTTTTTGAGATATGGGGTTTTTTGAGGGGGCAAAAATAAAAAAAGTTACATAAAAAAATCAAGTTACATGTCATATGACAGGGCTTTGTTTGGACATCCCAAAACAATTTTTACTTTTTTTTTTGGACGCTCGGTTTTTGAGATAAAATAATAAAAGTTAAATTAAGATAACCAGCGATCCAAGAGCTCCCATCTCTAAGAGTTTCGTTGGCATCAAGGTTTTTCTACTGGTCGGCCAGTTCTTTTGCTTTTTCTTATTTTTTTTTCTTGAAATAAATTAAGGAGGTACTCAGTTCTCATAAAATGGTGACGACGACCAGGTCTGATGATGGAGCCAAGGTCTGTTTAACGGAACTCTTCAATAAATAGGCCAATATAGTTGAAACCTGGTAACCATACCAAGTTAGTAGGCGGTAGTCAGAAAAAAGTCCAAATATAATGTTTGGACTTGCCTCTGACTACTACGTACTCAAAGTTTGGTGCGTTCGTCGGGTCGCATCACGAGATCTCAGTTCGGGGCGAACTACTAGTTTAATAATAATAAAGTAATGTGTTCCAGAGCCACAATGAACTAAAGCCTGTGGACCACTGCGAGTATGCCTATCAGCTGAAGAAGGACGAGGTCTGCATCAACCCGTACCATTACACTAGGATTGATACGCCAGGTATGCTATCTTTATTATCATAATAGACAGCTCGCACGGCTCAGGTCAAAGTGACTGCCTACACAGCTCAGTTGGTAGTAGCTATGCCTTCTGCACCATAGGCTGTGGGTTCGATTCCCACCGAGAACAAACATGTGTGTGATGAACATAGATGTTTGTTCTCTGTCTGGGTGTTATATAATATTATATAAGTATGTATTAACAAAAAAAAAGTATATATGTATTATATCAGCTATCTGATACCCATATGATAAGCTTTGGCTTAGTTTGGGGCTAGATAGTGCTGTTTAAAAAAATATATATACATTATATATTGTATGTGTCTGTTCCAGCATTACCACCGATCCTGGTTCCCCGCTGCAACGATATAGAGGTCCGTGCGCCGCCGCCGTACACTGACTACCACCAGCCGCATCACGATCACGACGCGTATGTACTTTATACATAATTATGCACGGAGAGTACTGGTGGTCTAATGGTGGCGGCCCCGCCTTCCGATCCTAAGGTCGTGGGCTCGAAACCGGTCACCAATGAGTTTTTTTGTTCAAAAATGTATGTGCACAGAGTACTCTCAAACGGTGAAGGAAAACACCGTGAGGAAACCGGCATGCCGGTTTTTAGGGTACCGTACCAAAAGGGTAAAACGGGACCCTATAACTAAGACTTCGCTGTCCGTCCGTCCGTCTGTCTGTCTGTCCGTCCGTCGGTCACCAGGCTGTATCTCATGAACCGTGGTAGTTAGACAGTTGAAATTTTCACAGATAATGTATTTATGTTGCCGTTATAACAACAAATACTAAAAAACTGAATAAAATAAATATTTAAGGAGGCTCCCATACAACAAACGTGATTTTTGCCGTTTTTATAGATTCGTGCGCGAGTGACTCGCACTTGGCCGGTTTTCTTAAAAAAAAATTCAAAATACAAACTAGAGAAATAACCTGTTGTGCCGACGCCACATAACCTGTTGTGCCGACGCCACATGAAGTGGGATAAGGGCAGGAAGATAATGATAAAGTTTTTGTTCTTGTTGCATAAATATTGCCATATTTATTTTAGTGTGATGCAGACAGTCGGCATGGGCGCTCACAGCGCCATGTATTTAGAGGCGACGTTGGCGCAGCAAGTGCCGGGAAATACAACACTGTAAGTTTAACTTATTTACAAGAATATTACAGTTTGACAGCCCTCACAGTTCAGTCGGTAGTAGCTCTGCCTTCTGCGCCGTAGGCCGTGGGTTCGATCCCCACCGAGAACAAACATTTGTGTGATGAACATAATGTTTGTTCTGTGTCTGGGTGTAATTATATATATGTATTTACTAAAAAAAAAGTATATATGTATTATATCAGCTATCTGGTTCCCATATTACAAGCTTTGGCTTAGTTTGGGACTAGATAGTGCAGTGTGGAAAGTCCACACAATTCAAATTTGACCTCAGTACTATCTCAAGATTCATTAAAGATCAGATAGAAGATCAGAAGATAAGGGGGTAGTCAGAAGTACGTCCATTTACCTGCCATTTAACAGTAGTTGGTACTTTATATAGGTTAATAAAAATAGTTATATTAATAAAATAAAATATGTTCAGTATATTTTCTTGTTATTTCAGTAACACATCCTCGGTATCCACCCCACCGCCAGGGTACATCAGTGAGGATGGCGATCCCATGGACCACAATGACAACATGAGTGAGTTTGTAATCAATTTTATTACTTTTTTACTTATTTTACCTTCTTACATAATATAATCTACACCAATATTATAAAGAGGAAACATTTGTATTTTTGTATGTAACAAATAGGCTCAAAAACTACTGGTCCGATTTCAAAAATTCTTTAACCATTAGAATGCTACATTATCCCTGAGTAACATAGACTATATTATATTTTCAAAAAAATCAGAGAGGCTCTTTATTAGTACCTTGGTATTAATCCTTACCCAAATAAATCTTTTCATAATCGAGACTGGTTCAATACCTATACATTACTTCTTGAATTTTTCAAATCGGATATTCCATTCAAAAGATATGACGAAATTAAAAATGTTAAAGGGTCCACGGGTCACGCACGGGGTGCGATTTCACTCATTCAGGGAGAAGGACGTGCAAATGTATGAAATAAGTAGACGCGAGGCTCGAACCCATGGTCTAAGTTTATCTTAAAATTTTCAAAAAATTTATGACCACCCATGCGAAGCTGGGACAGGCCGCTAGTAATCTATATTTATAAAAGGCAAAGGTGATTGACTGATGCATCAATGCACAGGCCAAACCCTTAGGGCTAGAAACTTAAAATTTCGCACACGTATTCCTCTTATAACGTAGGATATCCTAAAAAGAAGGATTTTTCAAAATTCAACCCCCAAGGGGACAAGCGGGCCGCCCGACTATGTAGAGAATTTTTAATAAAGTACCTATAAAGAAGTTCTAAAGTAAACGTGCGTGAGCAACGCCGCGGGTTAGAGCTAGTAATTATTTTTGTAGACTTTCCACACAGCACTATCTAGCCCCGAACTAAGCCAAAGCTTGTAACGTGGGAACCAGATAGCTGATATAACACGTATATACCTTTTTTTTTTGCTATATAATTTGCTATCTCCGAATTCGTCCAAAAAAACCGCCTTTGCCTTTCACTACACCTTAATTAATCCTTTTGATATTGACCCTCAGACCTGACACGCCTGAGTCCATCCCCGGTTGGAGTGGGGGCCGAGGCAGCTCCGGTCCTGTACTGCGAGCCAGCATTCTGGTGTTCCATCAGCTACTACGAGCTGAACACACGCGTCGGGGAAACCTTCCACGCGTCACAGCCTTCTATCACAGTGGACGGCTTCACGGATCCTAGTAATAGTGAGAGGTTAGTGCCTTTACTGACCCCCGGTTAGTGACCCTACTGACTCCAGGTTAGTGACCTTACTGACCCCAGGTTAATGACCTTACTGACCCTGGGGTAGTGGCCGAACTGACCCCGGGATAGTGAACTTACTGACCCCAGGTTAATGACCTTACTGACCCCGGGATAATGACCTTACTGACGCCCGGTTGGTGAAACTCAAAAAAAGCAAAATCAAAACGGTCTTTATTCAGTACAATCACAAGGATCACTTTGAAATGCTTATATACTAGGTGAATCTAACGCCAGTTCCTCGCGACCAAAGCCTAGAAGAACTTGACCTCAGGTTAGTGCCTTACTGATCCCAGGTTAGTAACCTTACTGATCTCAGGTTAGTGACCTTACTGATCCCAAATTAGTGCCCTTTTTGATCGCAGGTGAGCGCAAGACGTTTTATATAGCGGTGCTTATCGTTTCTCTATACAAAACTAAAAAAAAAACTTGACTTGTGGTGCAGGTTTGTGACTTTAATGTCCGCTTGTTAAGTGACTGACCCCAGGTTTAAGCTGGCAGTATACAAACTAAATAAAACGGACTTGAGGTCCAGGTTAATGACCTTACTGACCTCCGATTACTGCGTTAATATTTAATTTCGTTTGCAGATTCTGCCTGGGTCTACTCTCGAATGTGAACAGAAACGAGGTAGTGGAACAAACGCGCCGTCACATCGGTCGGGGGGTACGACTTTATTACATTGGAGGTAAATCTATAAGGGCAGGTTTCACCATACTCTGTTAGTTACCAATAAAGGATTAAAAGACCGTTAAATCTAACCTTAGCTGTCAAACGCGTACATTTTGACATATTTAACGGCCTTTTAATCCTTTGTTAATCTAACAGAGCATGGTGAAACCGGCCCTAAACTCTACAATGTCAATTAAATAGCCCAAGTATTATGGATGAGGATAGAATATGAGTTTTTCTAATGTATTATTATTTCATTTCATGAAATTAACACAAAATGACGCAGCCCTATTTACAGCTGTTTTTTGACCAAACCGCCACCAATTAGTTAACGCAAATAGCGTATGTACCAAGTGCACGTACACATTATCAGAGGTGTTGCAAATTTCTGAGACAATATTAATTTAACTTTTGTATGGGAATTTCGAAAACGAAGTATTCAAAATTTGCACACGTCAAAGTATTCCAGTGCTTGGTCTGATCACTTGGTCTTGGTCTTATAGGGGTATTATGTTACACGTTGTTTATTAGTAGGAAGTAGATGGTAGTCGGTGCATTCCTGGCTTGGTCCGCGGGTAGTGCTCGAGTATGCCGTTCGCAATATTTTCAAAGTACCCACCCGGTATTGTAATATAAAATGTATTATAATGATTTACGATATGTATTCGAAGCATGGATGTGTTATTAGGATTAACCGTACGCATTATTTGTATGTTATAAGGTTGCAACGCTTGAAATTTTAAAACTAAAAATGAGCTTTTATTCAAAGAGCTCATTAACAAAAAAAAAAGTAAATTGAAAGGGAGCCAATAATGTACGGCCAAATAATGTACAGCATAATATTGCACAGCACGATAATGCACACCCAGATAATCCGTGTCCACTGGTTTGAATTATTGGGTGCACTATCGTCACGTGTTGATAATGTACACCCAGATAATGTACAGCATGATAATTGGAAGCCACTTTAGTACCGTTGAGTCGGATTGGTTAGGTTATGTTGAAACATATAAATTATGCACGAGGCGAGCGAGCAAAGCGAGCGTGACGCGGCAGCGGCCGCCGAAGTGCCAGAAATTATTTTTTACGGTACCACAGTGGCTTCCAATTATCATGCTGTACATTAACGTGCTGTACATTATCATGCTGTGTATTAACTGGCTGCACATTAACTAAACGTGACAATATTGCACATCCAGATAATGCACACCCCGATAAAACGAATCCAAAAAGGTACCAAAGTGGATTCCAAATATCATGCTGTACATTATCATGTCGTACAATAACCGGACTCAATTGAAATATAAAAAAAAATATGCTAAGTTAGGATTTATAAAGTGTGCATGTTCCATAAATAATAAGCCTGTTAATTTGTATTAAGAGTATTCAACTGAGCTAAACGGTTTTTAGTTTTAAGTGATTTTGAATTATTATAGTTAATAAAGAACTTTTAAAAACAAAACAAAAAGTTGGGATTGTAAATGTTAATAATTTCCAGGTGAAGTGTTTGCCGAGTGCCTGAGCGACTCTTCAATATTCGTGCAGAGCCCTAACTGCAACCAGCGTTACGGATGGCATCCGGCTACAGTGTGCAAGATACCACCAGGTACATACTTGAGCATTCTTGTATGTATTATGGGGCTGACACATGGTCAAAGTACGGTGCTTGTACCTCCCTATACCTATTGATTAAGGGGTTGACGCTCGTCAAAGTGTGGGCATTGTACTTGTCGCTCGTACATTTCAACATTTTACTAATAGTTAGTAGAGCTCTTTGTGTGTGGCTCGTCCAGGGAAGTACTACCACCGCGCCTTTTTCTGCCGCCAAGCAGCAACGCTGTGTTTCGGTTTGAAGAGTGTGGTTGCCGGTGTAATTACAGGCACATGAGGCTTAACATCTGTATGCCTCAAGTTGATGGACGCAGGGCAGTGCATCGTGGGGCATGTTCCTATCGTGCAAGACTTACGAGGCAATGCTTTGTTATATATAGGTGATTGTTGACACTTAACATCAGGTGGGGCATCTGCTTGATCCATCAGCTAGTTGTATGAAAAAAAAATAGTTGTACACCAATAATTTTCTGTTTAATAGTTTACTTGCATAATACCAGTACTCTCAAATGTGAAGGAAAACATCGTGAGGAAAAAAAAGCAAAAAAATTGCTCGAAAGGAGCCTCAATGAGGCGCAAATAAAATCCTTTCACCACACTGTTTCGAGAGAAACTAGTGACACCACAAGAAGATTAATTGATTAAGGGGCCGTTGAATAAAGGGGAATAAGGGTAACTTTGACCCGTCAAAGTACTTCTAGTACCCGTAGCAACACATTTTAATATTTTTAAGGGTAACTTATTTATGGAAAATCGAAGTCAACAAGGTGTGTGCAATAACTTTGCACACAGTTCAGCATACATATCATTTTCATCCAAACAAATTTGTGTAATTACGAAAACTAGAAGAGCAAACTTTTTGGTAGGAAAACTTCAACAAATCGGACAAAATTATATTGGTGGATATATCTATTGGTGGACATTCCACACAGCACTATCTCGCCCCAAACTAAGCCAAAGCTTGTGATATGGGAACCAGATAGCTGATATACTACTTATATACAATTTTTTTTGTAAATACGTACTTTTAATAATATATAACACCCACACAGAGAAAAAACATCTATATATGTTCATCACACAAATGTTTGTTCTCGGTGGGGATCGAACCCACGGCCTACGGCGCAGAAGGCACAGCTACTACCAACTGAGCTGTGGAGGCTGTTATGGTTTGGTTCTTACCGTTTTTTGTAGGATCTTGACTAAAAAAAACTATATAATGATAAACCTGACTACTGAACTGGACAAACTACTTATTCGTTCGTACTATAATACCTAACCTACTGTTATCAATAAATTTAATATGTATTTACTTTGTATTTCAGGATGCAATCTGAAAATCTTCAATAATCAAGAATTCGCCGCTCTTCTCTCGCAGTCAGTGTCGCAAGGCTTCGAGGCTGTGTTCCAACTGACGCGAATGTGCACCATTCGTATGAGCTTCGTCAAAGGATGGGGCGCAGAGTACAGGTAGACAAAAACGAAATCTATTTTAATAAGAATAATTAAGAACCGGCCAAGTGCGAGTAGCACTCGCGCACTAAGAGTTCCGTATCATTTTCTATAAAAACTACAAAAAAATCATGTCTGTTGTATGTACCCTTAAATATTTGTTTTATTTTATTTTAATTAATAATTTTTAAAGGGAATATATAACTAAATATTCTGTGAATACTCCAAGCGTCTACATGTTGCCGTTATCAATATCGAGCAAAAAAATTACGTTTCTTGTATGAGAGCCCCCTTAAATATTTATTTTATTCTGTTTTTTAGTATTTGTTGTTATAGCGGCAACAGAAATACATTATCTGTGAAAATTTCAACTGTCTAACTATCACGGTTCATGAGGTACATGAGATACTTTGAAATGTTCTTAAAACCAGCCGAAACTATGAGAGCACTGGTGGTCTACTACTAACTGTAACTGGTGGTCTTTAATAGTGGTAGCAGCCCCGCCTTCCGATTCTAAGGTCGTGGTTTCGAAACCGGTCGTGCACGAATGAGTTTTTCTGTTCAAAAATTTATGGGCACAATGCCAGTACTCTCGAACGGTGAAAGAAAACATCGTGAGGAAACCGGCATGTCGGAGAACCGAAAAAGTTCTTTAACATATCAAGCGCTCGAAAGGAGCCTCTTGAGGCGCACTTAAAATCCTTTCACCACACTGTTTCGGAAGAAACTAGTGACACGACAAGAGAAGAGGCGAAACTAGATGACAGTTCCACGCGACCAAAGTTTAGAACAGTACCCCAAGTATGAGATTTGCTTACGATATTTCGTTTTTCGTTTTACGTTTTTGTTCCGTGTTCATTGCGAGTTTTGTATGAAGACGCGATAGAGATACCGATACGGAACCCGTAATGAACACGGAACAAAAACGTAAAACGAAAAACGAAATATCGTAAGCAAATCTCATACTTGGGGTACAGGCAAGAAATATAAACATCTGCTTAGATGGTGGCACTACCTTACCAATACCTTTTGACTTTCCTACCCAGACGACAAACAGTGACGTCGACTCCATGCTGGATAGAGTTGCACCTGAATGGACCTCTGCAGTGGCTGGACCGAGTTCTCACGCAGATGGGGTCGCCGCGTCTACCCTGCTCCTCCATGTCGTAGGCAATATGGTGAGGACACTAGCTCATTTAAAGTTACGGGAGGTCATAAAAGTTGGAAGAGGTCATCAAAAGTCATGGGAGGTCGTTAAATCATGAAAGGTTTTAATAAGTTGGAAGAGGCTCCAAAGGCAGCTCACGGCGACGAGACGGTTGAAGAATCAATCAAAATCCTAAAATGTTATATTGATAAACTGTAAGATTTTTATTATGTACTAGCGACCCGCCCCGGCTTCGCACGGTTATTGTGGGTTATCCCTAAGAGATTATGCTTGTATTATGCATATAAACCTTCCTCTTGAATCACTCTTTCTATAAAAAAACCCGCATCAAAATCCGTTGCGTAGTTTTAAAGATTTAAGCATACATAGGGATATAGGGACAGAGAAAGCGACTTTGTTTTATACTATGTAGTGAAGATATGAATTTACGTACATCGATTGAATAAAAAAAATCTTTGTTTCAGATTCGTCTGTGGAATTATACTCACAAGCATACACCCAACGGATGTATAGCTCAAATTATTACCTCAACACGGTTCTAGACCATCGCGCCAAACTTTAATGCGTTCCGAGTGAAGTTAGCCGCACTGTATAATGACTAACTTCACGCGAGTGTTATAGTTTGATAATGTAGTTATAGTTATAGTCACGCCAACTTATCTGAAATCATCGAAAAATATCTCTTTTCATCACAATTACGTCGATTGAATCAAAAGAATCACTTTGAAACGTCACGCCAACTTATCTGGCTGAGATACAACACCATCGAAAGTCAAAAGATAAATTCTGTTAAATCAAAAGGATCACTTCTACTGCAAAATAAGAAAAATGAGGGTATGTACCAAATGTATTACTTGGACGTACCCCTGGCTACCCGTAGATATCCTCAAAAAAACTTGCGGTACTTCGTAGAGTTCTGTGGGGATATCTACCGTGCCTGGGGATTGAAAGTCGTAACTCTGCTTCTACTTACATAGACTGTAGAATGTTAAAACCGGGATAATAAAGATACGAATCTAAAATGGCGGCGCAAATCATTCCCTCTCGCTCACACTATTGCTGATATTGGTAACCTCTTCCTCGCACTCGTGTGGTATAGATTAAAGCCGCCATTTGAGATTCATTCTTGCAAGTAATACTTGGCGCAGATAAGTTGGCGCAAACCAACTAACATTATAAATTAACCCCATATTTAGAAGGACGTAGGGTCGATTCCCACCCCTTTATGGGATATTATAAAAATCCTTTTATTTTTCCCTTAGTGTGTATAGTCACTTATAAAGATAATGTACAGATACACATTCTACCCACCATATAACCATAGTACGCAACATTCAATTCAGAGAATGGTAGGAAAGAGATAGCGCGATTCAGCATTAGTGGGGGCGAACGAGATAACAACATATCGCACTCTCTCGCATGATTCGCAGCTTTCAACGCAGTTCAAAGTCCAAAGAGATAGTTGATGCATCAAAAATGTATACCTAAATAACAAATGAGTAACTTTTCACTCAAATAGTGATAAAAATTGTGCGCATAACTCTAATGGGAGTTAAAACACTTTTCACTCAAATAGTTCTAAAAATTGTGTGCATAACCCCTAACGGTTTCAAAATATATCAGGATTTATAAGCACAGATAAGAATACAAAAATAACGAGTTAAAAGTTTACACTCAAATAGCATAACAGGAACATTGAATTACTATTTACAAATTGCAAAGTATTTGAGAGTTGCACTTGTTGAAATAGACTAGTAGTATTTGAGAAAATTACACTGTTCACTCAAATAGTTCTACGGGAACATTAAATTAAGAAATGCAAGAATATTTGATTGTTAGACTTTGTTGAAATTCACTGGTAATGTTTGAGAATATAACACTTTCCACTCAAATAGACCTTTGATATTATATAAAAGAATATTAAAATAACACATTGCAAAAATATTTAAGAGATACTTTTGAGAAAAGAGCACTTTCACTCATATAGTTTTATAGAAACATTAAATTACTACTTACTACTATTAATAACAAATTGCAAAAGCATTTGAGAGTTACACCTTGTTGTAATAGACTAGTTACATAAAAATTTGAGAAAATAACACTTATCACTCAAATAGTTCTTCGGGAAACTTTTATAAACTAGAAACGAACATTGAACGAATTGCAAAAATATTTAAGAGATACATTTGAGAAAAGAACATTTTTCACTCAAATGGATACATGATGATTTTATATTCAAGAAGTGAATTTGAGAAAAGATCACTTTGCACTCAAATTGTTCTTTTGATATTCATTTATTTTCTCTGTACGCATATAACATGCTCTTATACACGGTGTTCCAATACTTGTGCCTAAAACTTCGGGGGGCTAAAGTACCCATCAATATGAATAACTTTTTCTAAGGAACCAATACTGTGAACGCGAAAAAAAACAGCTGTTTGATACATTTTAGCCAGGTATTGAACTTTTGTATGAAACAGCTGTTTTTCTTTCGCGTTCACAGTGATGGTTCCTTAGAAAAAGTTATTCATATTGATGGTACTTTAGCCCCCTGAAGTTTTAAGTACAAGTATTGGAAGACCTTGTATAATAATTATGTCAGTTGGTACAATCAAAAGAGTCCGGTTATTGTACGACATGATAATGTACAGCATGATATTTGGAATCCACTTTGGTACCTTTTTTGATTCGTTTTACATTTGGGTTACATTATCGGGGTGTGCATTAGCTGGATGTGCAATATCGTCACGTGTCAATAATGTACAGCATGATAATTGGAAGCCACTTTGGTACCGTAAAAAATAATTTCTGGCACTTCGGCGGCCGCTGCCGCGGCACGCTCGCTTTGCTCGCTCGCCTCGTGCGTAATTTATATGTTTCAACATAACCTTACCAATCCGACTCAACGGTACTAAAGTGGCTTCCAATTATCATGCTGTACATTATCTGGGTGTACATTATCGACACGTGACGATATTGCACAGCATGTTATTGTACGGGATGATAATGTACACCCAATAATTCAAACCAGTGGACACGGATTATCTGGGTGTGCATTATCGTGCTGTGCAATATCATGCTGTACATTATTTGGCCGTACATTATTGCCTCCCAATCAAAATCATGATTATTATATATTTTCTTAGAAATACATAAAATAACTAAAAGTTGTTGAACACAAAAGATATTAAACAAAATTTGGTAAATTATTATTTGGTTTTCAAAATTGGTATGGAATACGATTTTGGAGAGAGGGTATTTTGAAAAAATGAATGTTAAATAATATTTAGGAATGTTGGGGTATTGGAAAGTAGTTGACGACACATTTTTGTATGTTAAAAAGTCTCATCTGATGTTGAGCGGTTACCTGCATGCATTATCTCACAGGGCACAACCGTGCCCTATGTGGCATTGCATTTCATCACTGAGACGTAAATTAATTCTTATTTATTTTTTAAATGTTATTCATAATTAATTGTTACATATTGTTTTCAACATTATATTAATTCCCAAAAAGTTTTGTATAAAATATATTTAGAACTATGGCACATTTTGTTGCAAGCACTTTTAAGAAAGAAAAATAATATTTTTGTTGAATTCGAAAATCGATTGTTTTATTAAGGCGAATACAAGAGCTAATGTGACTCTCGCTCGCACGTTTCGACATGTTGAAAGATATAAAATCACTAAACTCATTTTCTAAAAATCGCAATCAACCATTTTGTGTGCAATCACATTGTACACAGTTTAGTAAAAAAATCATTTTGATCGATACATGTTTTCCTACTCAAAAGTTTGCTTTCAGAAAACTTGTATCGATTAAAATGAAATTTTAGAAAATGAGTTTAGTGATTTTATATCTTTCAACATGTCGAAATGTGCGAGCGAGAGTCACATTAGCTCTGGTCTTGGCTTTAAGAATATGCCATAATTTTATTCTAGTTGAATTTAATTAACAATAGTATTACCAAATCATTGAATAATTTATTTAATTAACTGTACCCGAAGTCTGAGTTTAGTTTTTGGTTTTCCGTTTTTGTATGAAGACTTGATAAGCGCATCTATCTCGAGTCTCCATACAAAAAACTTACCTCAGACTTTGGGTACCTGTGTATTATCGGACACTGAATTATGATTGTTTTATATAAAAAAAAACATTTTAAAATTATAACTAATTTCTCTAAGATTTGATACCTGTAGTATTATTATTTAGTTTTCGTAGTAGGCTGGGCCTAGAAATTTGTCGTCAGCTAATGTTTATTGAGAAGGGTTCAGTGTTATTGTATTTTATTACTTTGTATCTTAGTGGGATTTGGACGTGACTACCCTCAAAGACCTAGTGATTTTTGAGACGAATATTGGTATAAGAAACATTAATGTTTGTTCTTTGTCAGAGTGTTATTATAATACTATAAGTATGAAGTAAGAGTAGTAGAGCTCTTTGTGTGTGGCTCGTCCGGGGAAGTACTACCACCGCGCCTTTTTCTGCCGCCAAGCAGCAACGCTGTGTTTCGGCTTGAAGAGTGTGGTTGCCGGTGTAATTACAGGCACATGAGGCTTAACATCTGTATGCCTCAAGTTGATGGACGCAGGGCAGTGCATCGTAGGGCACGTTCCTATCGTGCGTGACTTACAACACCGTCTCTCACGAGCCCCCCCTTAAATCCACCCTTGGGGTAAATAAAATGTTTTTGAAGCTGTATAAGTTGCGCGCGAGTAGGTAATCGTCAGTTTTTGTCAAAACGGAAAGAGCGACCGTGTAAAGGCTAACAGCGGCCTTTACACAGAAACTTTATCGCGTCAAAAACATAATCACGCACGATTTTTAGAGCTCAGAGCTCGTTCGTACGAGCTTAAATATCCGTCGCGGTAAAACCTGGCGTTGGCGATTTTTTAACGCTCGAGATGTGAGTGTTCATACGAACGCGTTTAAATCACTCTTCTCTCGTCTCTCGCTACAGTAAGACGTTGAAATGAATCAAGCTAAATTACTAGCAGTAGCGGTTTGTGTCAAAGTCAAAGTCAAAGTCAATAGGTATTTATTCAATAAAATCACAAGGATCACTTTGAAACGTCTTAAAGCTAGGTGACTCTAGGTGCCAGTTCCACGCGACCAAAGCCTAGAAGAACAGCCAACAAACTTACGGCTTGGTTTCTACCGTTCTTTTGTATGATCCTTTTACAATGTAATATAATATATTATTGAAGTTTAGTGAGGCGTAGGCATACAGAAAAAGGTAAACATAATCAAATTTATAAGACAGCACACGCTGTGTCGCTAGAAGGCAAAAAAGGAAACAGAAGGCATTATGGGTACATCCTCTGAATGCACAGAGATACTTATAAGGGCAGTTTGTGATACTGTACGAAGACTTGAGGCAATATCCCAGTAAATTTGGTTATGAGAATTTTGGTTATGTCAATCCAGGCATCATTCTTCGTAACTTTATATAGGAATGGATGAGACTCCACTTCTATGATGAGCACTTCAGAATCTACAACCCACGACATCTTAGATATCGACGCTTACACAGACACTATCGCGCGTCTTATTTTGGGACATTTCTGTTATAAAAACTAAGATACAAAGTAATAAAATATATTACCATTGGTTAATATCATGGTGAGGTGCTAGAGTATGGTATAAGATGAGGATGTTTAAAGATTTGATTGTTTTAGAATCTGTTTTGGAAATTACATATTATGTATTCAGTTTAATCGTGTTGTACGACGAATGTTGTTTGTACGTTTCGTTGTAAGAATGAGATAAGAAAATAATGTTGAATTGTGAGACTAGTTCTGTCTATATCCGGTGTCCGGTAGCAGATGGTCGCTTAGCGCTCCATTAGCTAATTTGTACTTGTCAAAGTCAAAGTCAAAGTCAAAGTCAAATTTTATTTATACAATAAATCACAAGGATCATTTTGAAACGTCTTTAAACTAGGTGATGCTGATGGAACAAGCTGTCGGCCCACCTGATGTTAAGTGGTAACCATCACCTATAACAAAAGTCACGTACGATATGAACGTGCCCTACGATGCACGCTATGTCAATCAACTTAAGGCGAAGACAAGAGCTAAGGTGACTCTCGCTCTCACGTTTCGATATGTTGAAAGATATAAAATCACTAAACACATTTTGGAAAAATCGCAATCAACCATTTTGTGTGCAATCACATTGCACACAGTTTAGTAAAAGTTCATTTTGATCGATACAAGTTTTCCTACTTAAAAGTTTGCTTTTGTACGAAAACTAGTAAAGCAAACATTTTAGTAGGAAAATGTTTACTAAACTGTGTGCAATGTGATTGCACACAAAATGGTTGATTGCGATTTTTCGAAAATGTGTTTAGTGATTTTATATCTTTCAACATGTCGAACGTGCGAGCGAGAGTCACATTAGCTCTTGTCTTCGCCTTAAGTTGATTGACATAGCGTGAATCGTAGGGCACACTTCATATCGTACGTGACTTTTGTTATAGGTGATGGTTACCACTTAACATCAGGTGGGCCAACAGCTTGTTCCATCAGCATCACTTAGTTTTAAGACGTTTCAAATAGATCCTTGTGATTTATTGAATAAATAGATTTTGACTTTGACTTTTACTTTGACAAGTTTATTATAACAAAAATATACCTTTTGCAATATCATAAAAGAGATTTAGCAGTGAATTATGGTTCTAATTTATAATTAAAATGGACACCTTGACAATTTGAACCGACCAAAAATTATCATTTAATTGGAAATGTTTTTCCTAGCCAGCTAGTTTTTGACAATTTTTGAGTGAAAATAATAATAATCATATTTTTTCTGTTTGTTACCAGTCAATGTTATATTTTTGAAAAAGCATTTTAACGAAAGCTCTTATTTATGGAAATGTTACGATAGTAATAATGAAATTGAAATTTTCGTTTTATTTTTAATTTAATTAGGGTTCTGTTGATATTTTTAAGAATTGGGTTTTTTTACAAATATAACAGATTTTTTTATTTTGTTTATTTTAATATGTTATCGATACGATATTTTGCTTCGGTTGTGGCTTAATTCCGTTTGTTTTAATATGTTATCGATATTTAGTTTCGGTTGTGGCTAGCTTAGGCTAACGGCCGGTTTCTGAAAGCCCGATCAAAACTAATCGCATGTCAAGTCACTTGCTATCTCTATCTAATTTGATGTATTAGCTGAAAATAAAAAATAAAAATAAATAAATAAAAAAAAACTCAAATTTTAAGAAAATCAACAAAACTATTATAGATTTAAGATTTAGCGTATTTTTATGTAGGTTTTTTAAGATTTCTCTTTTCTTGGCTTCCATAGACGAATATTCTTAGACTAGTTGTAGGTTATGTTGTCGGGGAAAGGCTTTTTAACCGTCACGGCTACATTGTATAATAGTGAAGAAGATATTTTTTTGTGGTAGTTCTACCTGTGCCTCATGTCATATTTTTTTGTCGCATCGTGATAATTGAACCCGCACCTACCTACTCTAGTCCCGTGCTAGTTATAACTGGTATAAAGATATTCGTGCCTTCTGTTGCGATCTCGCTTAGATGTGAGAAGTTACGTTTATATAATGAACTACAATAAAATTGAGTGGTTTGTATCTGTGTGTTTTATTTGGCGGCAGCGTTTTTTTTTAATTTTCGGTTTAAAGATCTTTATTAAGGCGAATGGATACCCCGATACTAGCGCCACTACATATTTTATTTATAATCAGTACGATAAACAAAGGAATTATCAAAAATTCGGACCGCGCGTAGACGATACCTATTACAAGCTTTTTTTTAATGTATCTGTAATAGTTTTTGTATTGTATTATTTAGGCAGGTACTTGTTTCAAGAGTTTAGTTCCTATTGGTGGCCACCAAGCTCTCCAAACAAGGTATCTGACTGAGTAACACAAAACAAAACTATTACAGATACATTAAAAAAAAGCTTGTAATAGGTATCGTCTACGCGCGGTCCGAATTTTTGATAATTCCTCTGTATAACGTAATGATTAAATAAAATATGCAGTGGCACTAGTATCGGGGTATCCATTCGCCATAATAAATAACTTAATACAATTTGTAGTAGGTAGTTAAAAGATAAGGTTGGTAGTCAGCTAGTAGATACTTAAGATGATGAAGAATAGATGCTTAATGTTAGATACATTTTCTATGTTTTGTAGGTAGACAATTATTACAGGTTAGGTACTTTTACATGGGTACCAGTTTGTAACTTTTTGAGTAAGAGTTTTAGATAATGGAACAATCAGATGGCTCACACAAAGAGCTCTACTACTATACTAACGGCAGAATTCTGAAAGCTCGATCAAAACTAATCGGATGTCAAGTCACTCGCCATTTCAGCTATTACTTCGAATTACCTAGATAGGGATAGCAAAGCAAGTGACTTGACATGCCATTAGTTTTGATCGGCCTTTCAGAAACCGGCCATTATACTAGATGATACCTATAAAAACATCCAAGTTATTTCTAGGAGGTAGTAAGGAATTCCACTCCATGATTCTTGGCAATTTTTAACTAAGATTTAGCTAGAAATTACAATTTGTCTACACTAATATTATAAAGAGGAAAGATTTGTATTTTTGTATGTAACGAATAGGCTCAGGTCAAAAACTACTGGTCCGATTTCAAAAATTCTTTCACCATTAGAATGCTACATTATCCCTGAGTAACATAGGCTATAATATATAATCAAAAAAAATCAGGGATCCTTACTAAAACTCCAATAATGTAACCCAAGGTGGAAAACAAAAACCTTACATCGCGTGCGCTGCGAAAACTATTGATGATAGAACAAAATAATGTACTACGATTTTGTAGAACACGTCATCATCTACAAAAAATGTCGCGACAGCATATGACTAACTATTTTAGTTATGTCACAATAAGTGTTCTTTTATTATAAAATAATTATTGAAATGCCGCTCCTAGAAAAGGGTCTTTATTTGTACCTTGGTATTAATCCTTATCCAAATAAATCATTTGATAATTAAGATGGTTTCAATACCTATTATAGATTACTTCTTAAATTTTTCAAATCGGACATTCCATTCAAAAGATATGACAAAATTAAAAATGTTAACGGGTCCACGGGTCACGCACTGGGTGCGATTTCACTCACTCAGGGAGAAGGGATTGCAAATGTATGAAATTAAGTAGACGCGAGGCTCGAACCCAAGGTCTAAGTTTATTCTTAAATGATCAAAAAATGTATGACCACCCATGCGAAGCTGGGACAGGCCGCTAGTAATAACTATAGTAAAAGCTTTATTTCAGGCAACTTTATAGGTTCATATATATTGGGGTGCATTAATTAAATAAATAATTAATCGAGTGAGCGAAGCGAACGAAGATCTTAGTTTCAACTTGGGCGATTTGGCATTTTATGTATGTATGTTTGTCTAGCTATAACCATAGACTAACCTATGCTATAACTTAGAACCGTTGATCCGAATATCCGAATTTCGTTGACATCAAGGTTTTTCTACTGGTCGCCCAGTTCCTTTGCTTTTTCTTATTTTTTTTCTTGAAATAAATAAAGAAGGTACTCAGTTCTCATTCAACATCTATGTTCATCACACAAATATTTGTTATCGGTGGGCATCGAACCCACGGCCTACGGCACAGAAGGCAGAGCTACTACCAACTGAGCTGTGAAGGCTGTGAAGGATAAAAGGCAGTAAGATCTGGTAACTCGTGCACAGTTATAAATCAAACTCACCAATGTTTCTAATAACTCGAATTGCTAGAACGGAGCCTCTTTGAGGCGCGCTTAAAATCCTTTCACCACACTGTTTCGACAGAGCTAGTGATACAAGAAGAAGAAGACCAATGCTTAGGGATGAATCGATACTACCGAGTACTCATGGTATCGATACCTATCATTCGATACTACTACTAGTAGTACATACCATCAACATTCGATACTGAGTACTGGTAAAAACAATGGTATCGTTGTCACTCCCGCCTGGGCCGGTCGGTTGACTCGATTGACCATGGGGTACATACCTACTGCTGTCGCGTGGACTTGCTTTTAAATAATGACCGGCGGGTCATTGACCTATAATAGTGACCAGGAAGTAACCTTTTGTCATGACTAACAAACGATAACCAATATATCTATTTATTTATTTATTTAGGTTGGTACATGCAATTTTTAAATTGACTGCAAGAAATATGTATAATAAAAATAATCAAGTCATAAAACATAAAATTACATCAAAAATGCTTTAGCATATTATCAGCCGCTATCAAAAGTACATTATTGTGTAGGTAGTGGAATGCCTGCGACTTCGTGTGTCTTTTCATTTCTTCAAGTGAGCTATGTAGCAAGCAAAGTACAGGCCTACGCTTGACGCGTATGCCTCAAGTTGATGGACGCAGGCACAGATAAGAGAATACACGCAGGGCAGTGCATCGTAGGGCACGTTCCTACCGTGCGTGGCTTACGAGGTAATGCTTTGTTATAGGTGATGGTTTCCACTTAACATCAGGTGGTCCATCTGCTTGTTCAACCAGATGCTTAAAAAAGTTTAGCTCCTTTATTAAGGCTTTAGGGGGCTTAAAAATCTCGTCACGTAGAGTTCGCCACTATTTTCATTAATCATATGTTTGTTCTCGGTGGGAATCGAACCCAGGGCCTGCAAAAGGCAGAAATCCTTCCATGAATACTGAAATTTTACTTGTTTATTTAATTAACAATTTTTACTTAATGATACAAAAATACACCATTTGAGTACAAGAGAAGGGCTTCATGCTAATGCATTTTCTACCAGACAACGTGCGACAAAATGAAACTTTCGTATTTTTATATCAAATACCTATTTATAATAAAATAACACCCAGACATAGAACAAAAATTCACGAACAATAAATGATTTGATTTGATTTGAAAAATGTTAATTACACAAATGTTTGTTCTCGGTAGGAACCGAACGCACGGCCTACAGCGCAGAAGGCAGAACTACTACCAGCTAAGCTGTGAGGGCTGTTATTATACAGGTTTTGCGTTTAATTTGACAGACAGACTCACTCGAATAATATAGATAATGTTGTACATAATACATATCAGATGAATTATTGATAATACAGTATTTATAGATAATCGACTGATTAATAATTATCAATTCAGTTTACAGTGATTTCTGTGGTGGGTGAAGCTTCAAAACATTGCAGAAAATAAGGTATAAAATATCTATAAAAATTCAGTCGAGAAAAGAAATTTTGTACAGTCAAGATTTTAAACAAATGTTTGAGATTTGGTATGTCTAAATAACTTAATTTAATCGAGTAGCACGGTGGTGAAAATTCATGCCGTGCGTGACTAACGAGGCAATGCTTTGTTATAGGTGATGGTAACCACTTAACATCAGGTGGGCCATCTGCTTGTTCCATCAGCAAAAAATGTTAACCTTTCGTTTTAATGTGCTAAGTTTAAAAAAAAATAAGGACATTACAGCACGAACCCACGTGATTTTTATACTAATTGCTTATGGAACAATCAGATAGTGCGGTAACCATCAAGTTTGATATTTATGTACTATTTAGGGCCGGTTTCACCATGCTCTGTTTAATTAACAAAGGATTAAAGGGCCGTTAAATATGTCTAAATGTACGCGTTTGACAGCTAAGGTTAGATTTAACGGCCTGTTAATCCTTGATTAGTAACTAACGGAGCATGGTGAAATCAGCTCTTAGTATGTATTATTTATTAAATATATTTAGCATTTGTATGTAATTTTACTACTTTTTAAATGAATACAACGTATCTATATTTTTTCCTCTCCCGTGCACTACTGACACATCCTATGTCCACGATACACAAAAGTTATCTGGAAGATAATGCTTTATAGCATTAAGTTCGTCTTTGTACTGTCATTTTTTTTATGTGCATCAAACAATCAATCAATAAAAAAGTTTAACTAAGAATTGCCTCCATAAAAAAAAATATTTTTATTATATCTAATTATATGTTATTTATTATAAATTTTACAGAAATTATTATTCAAAATGAGATTGATACCATGTGTTAAGTCCAATGACGAAAATCAGGATAATTCGAAACAGATAGACAGAGAAATCAAGCAATGGATAAAATCTTATAACGAGGTATTTAAGCATGTTAATATACCTATAGTATAAGCATATCGCATGCACCTATGTGGGAAGATAATCAATATTGGTGGACATTCCGTTTGTTTGGACGTTAACCCTGACTACCCCCCTTAGACGTCCTCAAACAATCTGTAGTTCGTACTTGGATATCTACCGTGCCTGGAGATCAAAGTCGTAAAGCTGTTTCAGTTTTTCATTCCGCACAGCACTATCTAGCCCCAAAATAGAAGAATAAAGATCTGTAATACGATTTTAACCCCGATCTTGATATCTGGCGGTGGTTGGTTGCTTTGGAGGTTTTCAAAGGTTGTGAATTGCGACCTTAAACTGGAAAACGAAGCCATGGACTGACGACATTATGAAGATCGTGCAGTCGGTGGAGAGAGCTCAGTATCGTTCTTCCTGGAAATGTATAGGCATATTAGTCGTAGAGCTCTTTGTGAAGGGGTCGTCCGGGGAAGTACTACCAAAGAAGCGTTTCTCTGCCGCCAAGCAGCAACGCTGTGTTTCGGTTTGAAGAGTGTGGTTGCCGGTGTAATTACAGGCACATGAGGCCTAACATCTGTATGCCTCAAGTTGATGGACGCAGGGCAGTGCATCGTAGGGCACATTCCTATCGTGCGTGACTTACGAGGTAATGCTTTGTTATAGGTGATGGCTACCACTTAATATCAGGTGGCCCATATGCTTGTTCCATCAGTTAATAGTATAAAAAAATGATCAGCAGTAGACTTTTTCAGACTGATGATGGTGGTGATATGTGCTTTGGAGGAACCTTCATCAATATTGGCTAAAGAGCCGTTAAACAATGACGGTTGCCTTCAAGCAGCCTAGAACTTCGCCACTAGATTCTAAGCCGGATGTACTCAACTAGATTAGATAGCCCATTAGATTTTTCTGTCCTATTCCATTCGTTCGTAGGCATTACTCATTCAAACTTTCAGGCCATAAAACTACTTCTACTGGGGACAGGTGAGAGCGGAAAAACGACCATTATCAAGCAAATGAAGATATTGCACGTGCAGGGTTTTTCAACCAGGTGAGTAAAGCTTTTTTTTTACACAATTACTGATGGTATCAGCCAGATGGCTCACCTGATGTTAAGTGGTAACCATCACCTATATCAAAGCATTGCCTCGTAAGTCACGCACGATGGTACATGCCCTACGATACACTGCCCTGTGTCCATCAACTTGTGGCATACAGATGTTAAGCCTCATGTGCCTACCTACAAATGGGTTCATCAGACTTGTCTGAACCCACAACACTCCTTAAAGACTCTCGTCTATTCAACTGTTTTTATGCCCAAATGTACGTAGGTATAAAAATAAAATAAATAAATATTGATGGACTTTCCACACAGCACTAACTAGCCCCAAACTAAGCCAAAGCTTGTAATATGGGAACCAGATAGCTGATATAATACATTTTTTTTTTTTGTAAATACATACTTTTTTTTAATATATAATAACACCCAGACAGAGAACAAACATCTATGTTCATCACACAAATATTTGTTCTCGGTGGGAATCGAACCCACGGCCTACGGCGCAGAAGGCAGAGCTACTACCAACTGAGCTGTGAAGCCTGACAAAGCCTGTATACCTAGGTAGTTACTTTTGGTCATATTTTAGCATAGGTAGCAGTGGCGTAGTTATGTAGACAAGAGCCCCGGTGCATAGAGATAGAATCGGGCCCTCACCCCCTCTTTCCACATAGCCATTAAAACAAATCATAAAAAAAAATAGTGAGTAGGCTAAAGGTTTTCAAGCTTCGCAAGCTGGCTGACCCTCTCTTTTCAAAGCTTAGGTTAGAGGGCCCCCTGAGCTCCGGGGCTCTGACTCCACGATAGCTTTGGTGCTGCTAAAATATAAATCGGTGCTACCTGATGGAATATTATGTAGTATTTCCAGCTGAAACGGATTGAAAAAAATCTGTTGAAGAAATGTTTCAACCCAAATAAGAAACTTTTTACGGCAATATTTTTATTACAATATTCAACAATGTCATTTATTTCAGTGATAAACTAGAAAAGATTAAACATATTCGCCATAACGTCCACGAGTCTATCCACGACATCGTTCGCCACATGAAGTCGCTGAGCATCGCTCTGCAGTCGAACAAACACGTGCAGTCGCAGCAGTTTATACTGAAGTTAGGTCCAGAAGGGCCGCAAGAATACACCGAGGTAAAAATAAGACAGTTAATTAGCATTCTGATTTGTACCCAGCAGTTAATAAAACATAAGTTTTTGTTTGACTATAATTTCTGATTGTAGGAATATTTTGACCACGTACGAGTACTGTGGCGCGATGGTGGTGTGAGAGAATGCTTTAGAAGATCAAACGAATATCAACTGATTGATAGTGCTGAATAGTTGAGTATAAAAAAATAATACAAAACATCGAAATTAATACAATTTTAAATAGCGCCACCTAGTGATGAGTAGAGGTACATCCCAGTCGTTATCAAAAAAGCCTGGATTTCAACTTTACCGCGACATAAATCGCGCCATCTAGTAACGAGTAGAAAAACTAAATCCAGAATAAATGAACTTCAGTTTTATATACAACACTAGATGGCGCTAGTTTAGCGTAATTTTATTTTGTTCCAAGCAGGTAATATTATAATTTGTTACAGCTTTTTAGATAGAATAGATCTCCTAGTTAAGCCTGATTACATGCCATCGGACGCAGACATTCTGAGATGCCGACAGAAAACCACCGGGATACAGAAAATTGAATTCAAAGTGAAGGTAGGTTTGGAAACCCGCCACTGTTGCTAAAATCAAAAATTTTAACGGCTTAGATTATTTAGTACCTACCAACGTACCAACCCACTGAAGAAAATAGCTACCTACTAAAATTTTGATTTAAAAGGAAATTCGAAAGCGAGTTATTTTGAAAAAAAAATTAATTACTTTACCTAATGATAATTTGATTTTAATTTTAGTAAAGTAAGTACCTAATAAATAGGTAAGTAGGAACTATTGTATAGTTAAAGTTTTTTATTTAGATACAGAATATCAATAAGCGACTACACCGTCATTATAAATCCAAGGTTGCCTGGAAGAGATCGCTCTCAGCGATAAGGTCGCCCATTGTTATGCCAAAATGTATGCCTTAGCCACAGCCATATAATTACAGGATTAAACGAACTCACCTGAGTGATGTTCTATCCTGATTATTTAAGTGCTCATTCTGGGATATTTACTAGTAGTAGCCGCCTTTCTTGCATTAATATCGCGTGTCAAAAGCTTAAGATAATCTGTAAAAAAAATGTTAACAACCTGGCAACATTCCACAACATATCATTACGTTTAAAGTTCAGATAAGCATATTAGCCTATCAATGGGAAGCTATGATGTCATAGCTGTTGGGAGGGTGGGACTCTCTTATCCCAGAATGAGTACTTAAATAATCAGGATAGAACATCACTCAGGTGAGTTCGTTTAATCCTGTAATTATTTTTCGTACTCATTCTGGGATATTTACTAGTAGATGTTTAGAGGGATGAACATAGAATATAAAAATCACATTATTAAATAAAAACAATGAGTGTTTTTTAAACCTAACGACTAACTAATTATATTGTCTTAATAATTAAGTTCCTTTAACTTAAAGGTAGATAAAATCTACTAAATCACAAACTCAAAAGGAATAAACCACCATTAAGGAACAACTGAGATCCAGGAACATTAATCCTTAGTACCAAATTATCATTATTCTTGAAATCACAGCAAAATACATAGCATTAGTAATTGTTAACTTAATGCTTATATGTTTAGTTTCTACTTCTGACTAGAGGAACTACAAATATATAATAATATAAACTAAACATTTGCAATTGAAAATTGAGCATTAACACTACCTTGTAGTGGCCTATTATAATGCTTTGCAAAAGTCATTGACCTGCAAAGCTACTGGAATAGCCTACTGCTTTCAACATGCTATCTACTGTAAGTAGAATGAGAGGTGAAAATTTAAATGTCAATTCTACTGTATTTCATAACTTGTTTAAGCCACCTGATTATAATATTAATTGGGAAGTGGCTCTCCTAAAGGGGTCTTTAAAACATAGAAACAATTAATCAAATGATTCCTCCTCGTCCCTAAATGTCGGAACTCTTTGATCTGTTGTAAGAGCTGTAGTTGTAATTTTGGTTAGTTTCTTAAACTACAAGAAGAAACTTTAAAAAAGTGAGAACAATATTTGGGTACCAAGTGAGCATACATTTAGGTGCAAATGGCCTTTACTTGAATAATCCTTCAAAAACCAATGTGCAATAGTCAATAGTTATTTATTGGTAATACATTGTACAGATCACTGCACTCCTTGATATTCAAAGAATAAAACCTTACTAAATAATAATAAAAATAAAATAAAAATATTAATTTGTAATATACCAATGTGTATTCACAATGTGTATTTAATATTAAATTCAAATACTCATAATATCATTACCTATTATGAGAGAATGTTCCGAACGATGGCAGTTAGGTATATGTTTGGTAAGAGGTCCCCTAATTGAAAATTTTCATCATTAAATATATAGTTTTAACTAGAATATTATTATTATTTCCTGACGATGACATGGATGACGCAGTTGTTGCGTTGTCGCGTACTGGTCACAGAAGAACAGCATTATAATAGCGTATGCTGCTATAGCGTTTATGCTGAATGACAGCACATTTCTGTCACCTACTTTTAATGTCTTTTCTTGTATTTTTTATAAATTGTATTTATGTGTGGCATAAATAAATGATTTTGTATTGTATTATTGTTTTATAAATATGATAATACTTTAGGCACACATTACCTAGATCTTGATTATTTGTCTTGCAATACACCATCACTGTTAAATACAACTGTAATATTGTAATAGGCTATACTTTGATGATGACTCAATAATTACTGTTACAAACTTCATTAAAGGATACCAAACCTGGGTTGGCCAAATTGGACGCACTACAATACCAAAACCTTGTCTTTTCTAACCTTTTGTTAGATTTTCAAAATTAAGGGAATGCATAAAATAAATAATAACTCCTTTTAATGGTGAAGGCATTTACATTCCATGCAGAAGGGTCTCCATGTCAATATATTTGTAAAATTTTAAGCTTGAGTGAGAAGCAAACAAGTCAAAATTTGATTCTATAGGTATTATCCTTTGATTTAAAGTATCATACAAAAATCCATAAATCTAACACCATTGAAATTTGTAGGTTTCAACTACTTCTTGCTGTTTATTACTGACTGCTGTCAAACATATATGTTTCTGCCACAAAATAATTTGAATATTTCCAATGGTATAATTTGAAGTATGATTTGAACTATTTGATTTGAATGGTATATTTTTAACTGCTTTCATATTTCCAATGGTAATCATAGATCCCCCACTACGTTCCAAAGCTAAATTTTTTGTGTAAACATAGCAAAGATTTTTTGATAAACTGACCCAAGACGGCCTAATAATATGGCAAAATCTCTAATAGATCATTAAAGTTTTAAGAATATATTTATAAGTTATGTCTTTCTTTTTATAGGACTCTGTGTCCTATGAATTAAATTTGATCCAAAGCCTGAAAATTTCGTAATACTTGATGTGATGATTTTACTACAATCAGTTTTAATACTAAGCCAAAACATATAATAGCATAAACACAATCATGATATTCGTTATACATTCATGATATGAAGCTCCCAGGCAAATGTAATTATTGAAATAAATTACAATTCTATAGCTTTTATAGTAAGTATTGTGGTTTTCACATAATATCACACATAAACTCAAATCGAAATATATCATAATATGAGTAAATAATAACCATTTTTCAACTCTATTGTGCACATAGTATAGTCTTTACTTGAGAGTAATTTACTAACAGTCAATATCTTCCAGTTTAAACAGATAAGTTATTAAACTTTATTCAGATAAAATATGCTAAATATACAGCATCATGAAATTGCCCCAAAGTTTAAGTTTTTAAAATTTTAGTCTCCATCATAAGTTTTCCTGATATAATCAGTTTAACTTTATTGGACTTATAATGTTTGCTCCAGCAAAACTTAAAAAGGTATCTTATGCCATAAAGTATTCAAAAATTGTGGGTTCTTAAGTAATTATTTTTCAATACACATTGAAATACTACAATCTACCAGCAAAACATATCTCTAAGGATATCTTGTATGCCCTCTGTTGGATGGGCCTGCCTGATGATGGCTGTCTGTGGGCTTGTATGCCTATTGTTGCTGAGGGTGCTAGTGATAAGCCCCTCATAGGCCTTGGCTGTGATACTGAAACTGTGGCCTGCTGGTTGATTGAACCTCTTTTGTTAGTAATATTTGCTGCATTTCATGGTTTAATAAGATTTACAGCCTTTTAAGATAAAGATTTCACAGAGTCCTCCAAGTTTGAATCAAAATTTTCTCCCCTCCAGCTTTTCTTCAAGGATTTCATTAAGTTCTTGTCCAAGGATGGACTTATGAGCTTTCTGCAAATGTCTGTATATTGAAAATGGATATTACAAATTGAACGAACCTTGTTTCTATAAAACCTCAAGAAAACAATTTTCTTGACAAGACTGTATAGCTTGAGCAAGCTTAGCAGCTGACTGTCCCAGCACTTGCTGATGCTTCTGCAACAGCTCATCTTGGCTCTTGCCTGCTGGTGTCAGATTACCAGTCAGCTCTATGTTTAGTTTGGGTGCCTCTAATAGCTAGCAATTGTTTGGAATTTATAATCCACAATTTTCTCTTTCTCTGCCTTTGTAAATCCGTTTTTAGAATGGTCTCCATCACCAATGCCAAATAAGGATGATTTTCATCACTGTAGCCATTATCTTAGGTAGGCTCTCCCAAAGCTTCTGCTATGAGTGCCTCCTCTGAAGAATCTGTCTCTGCATCTGTGATATCTGTCTCACGGATTTCAACATCAGGATTCAAAGTGCCAGGGGTCCTCTGCTCCAGGCATTCAAACTGGATTAGATCCAATTCTAGAACACATTATTGTTCTGAAAAATGTATATCAAGTCTAATGTCTTAAAAGATCTTCCTTTACTTCTTCCTCTCATAGAGAGTGTAAAATTGCAATAACTATGCAATATTGTTTATATTTATTATTTGTTTATAAATATGTAAATTGTCATTGTATTTATTTCGATCCATTGAGCTGACATAACCTCCCCAACGGGAAGGTACATATTGTCACACAATATGCAATTGATTACATGTAGGTATTGCAATATATTCATCTTGATTCTTT
Organism: Chloroclysta siterata; assembly: GCA_932294275.1. Classification (NCBI taxonomy): domain Eukaryota; kingdom Metazoa; phylum Arthropoda; class Insecta; order Lepidoptera; family Geometridae; genus Chloroclysta; species Chloroclysta siterata. The sequence continues at coordinate 17,431,600 of OW028596.1, read as the reverse complement.
GAGCTCACATTACTTTCCCAACGGGATTGTACATATCGTCACACAATATGCAATTTGATTACATGTAGGTTTGCAATATAAATCATCTGGATTCTTTGAGCTTACATTACTTTCCCAACGGGATGTTACATATTGTCACACAATATGCAATTTGATAACATGTAGGTATTGCAATATAATTCATCTTGATTTTTTGAGCTCACATTACCTTCCTAACAGGATGGCACATACTGTCACACAATATGCATTAGATTAAATGTAGGTATTGCAATATAATTTATTATTGATATTTTGAGTTAAACATAACCTTCCCAACGGGAAGGTACATATTGTCACACAATAATGTATTTGATTACATGTAGGTTAACTCTTTACATGGCAGGGGACAGCCGGCTGACCCATACTGGTTAAATGTGTGTACACCAGTTAATAGGAACAAGATAACCCTTAGCCTGAAGTTGTCATCAGCTTCAACATAGCCTTCCCAACGGGAACGTACATACATTGTCACACAATTATGTAATTGATAACCTGTAGGTTATTAGGAATAATTCTAAGAGTTCACTTTGATTTGTGCAATAAAGTTAATCGTAATTTTTGATTTCAGCCAGCACCATAATGGCCGGCCGGCAAATTAGCATTACCGTGTGCTAAAGAATTACGCCTCATAACAGGACTATTTTCCGTGTAAATAACGTCGGCTAGGCACGAAATGTATTGTACAATATCCAATACAAACCAAACTTAGTAAATAGTCTACAAATTCTTACCTTCCTTTCAAAGTATAAAGGTATATATTCTTAAATTTCCTCTCCAACTTTAGTATTTTTCTGTCTGGATAAGAAGCCCTACGCTTGGGCATGATGAATGTTGATGAAAATAACATACTTTACTAGTTTATTACTAACTTTTTTCCCAAAAGTTTTGTAAATAGCGTGAAAACGCAGACGCCGCGATAGCGCGCAAAAGAACGAATGATATGTTGTGGAATGTTGCCAGGTTGTTAACATTTTTTTTACAGATTATCTTAAGCTTTTGACACGCGATATTAATGCAAGAAAGGCGGCTACTACTAGTAAATATCCCAGAATGAGTACGAAAAATAATATGTTTATGTGTGTTATAGTTATCTATCTATCTGTTGTTATAGCCTTCACACTTCACAGCTCAGTCGGTAGTAGCTCTGCCTTCTGCGCAGTAGGCCGTGGGTTCGATCCCCACACAGAACAAACATTTGTGAGATGAACTTAGATGTTTGTTCTCTGTCTGGGTGTATACACCACTATTTTGTGACTACCAAAAAAAATTTAAGGACAGTTGCAGCAGAGGCTACTAATGCTATTAGCACTGTCAAGATTTTTTAATATTTAACTTTTAGCAAGTTATCGAGGTTTGTTTTCAACCAAATTCCTGCACAATTTTATGGACACACTACAAGAAAATACTACGGAATACTACTGCTAGTCAACATCGTAAACACTCCATTCATTATGACTCCTTCCATCTACCGTCTCGTCGTATAGTACCTACCTACGTCACATCATCTTGTCGCACTCATCGTATTCCTTCTCTCTCGCTCACTAGATAAATCATTTAATGGGTAGGTAGATAGGTAAGTATCATAAAAAAGGCATTATTTTAGGGATTTTTTTAATACTTTTATTTGTAATTAATTGCCATTTTTCCTTCATAATTTTACGGGCTCAGGATGTCAAGCTATTTACAACAATTAAAGTTATTTACAGTATGTACTTACAACTACGCACGTATTTACACTTCCACTAACCACAAGTATTTTTAAAGTTGTTCAAAATGTCCACCTTCATTGTCAATGCAAACACACACACGTTTTAACAAATTGTTTTCAGGGAAATACTTAGTCTTTGCACTATCAAAAGGGTCTAATGCATTGTTAGGGTCACTTTCACATACACTAGTCTTTTTATTTCGCTCCACAAAAAGATTGGGGAATTTTTGAAAGATTGTCAGATCGGGCGAGCACGGAGGCCAGGCAACTGGGCCACCGCGACCAATCCATCGGGTGCCAAACTCCTGAGATAGATACTCGATAGCGCACCGTCCTGCTGAAACCATAGCTCCCGCCGCCAGGTTGAACGGAATATCCTCCAGCCTGGCGATGGCTAGTAGCTCCTGGGTCTTCATGTAGTGTATCTCAGCTGAGCGCACAATCTTCCAAGGGCAGGACTGGCTTGTGCTAAAGCGACGTGCCGCGTCACGCATGCTCCTCCGCGGATCTTCTTCAAAATCATTTAGGACTTCATCGTAGAAGTTTCGGGAGTATGCAGGCCCTCCTCGTCCTTGCGCATGCGACGGCACGTAAACAGAGCCATGGTCCAATATGCGTTGGTATAATATGCTGGACATCGTGGAGTAATTTGGTTGCCGATTGTTTGGGAACAATTCGCGGTACATCCGTAGGTAATCACTCACATTTCCCCAGACTAAAAATACGTACGTAACATGTATGCGTTATTCTCTGGCAGTGTACTGACAAGCTATCGTGAACGTGAAAACCACAATAAATTAAGTACCTACCCGCGTACAATTTTTATTTTACGGATGTCACTGACCTGCATCGAATTTAGAGTACCTATGTATGGGTTTCGTTCGACACGAGTTTGCCGGCCATAGATAAAATAATAGTTAGTATTGCGCGAGCGGCGCGTTTTGTTTCGTTTCGAACGAGACAAAAATTTATGAATGGATGAGAATGAAACTCGGGTAGAAGACTCTGTAGTAGGTACGTACGGATAATGGGTAACTAGTTATCATCCTTTTCTCGGGATATTCTTTTTAATATTTTTTTTTGAGTTTTAACTACATAAATGTGATCAGTAACTGACACTGAGCATGCGGTTTTTTTTTTTTTTGGTAATTACAAATTAGTATATATTATAAATATGTATTTAAAAAAAAAAGTTTCAATATCAGCTATTGGATTCCCATATTCAGTTATTTGGTTCCCATATCACAAGTTTTGGCTTAGTTTGGGGCTAGATAGTGTTGTGTGAAAAGTCCACCAATATTTATTTATTTATTTTATACGGCTAAGGACCAGTTTCACCATACTCTGTTAATTACTAATCAAGGATTAACAGGCCGTTAAATCTGACCTTAGATGTCAAACGCGTACATTTTGCCATATTTAACGGCCCTTTAATCCATTGTTAATCTAACAGAGCATGGTGAAATCAGGCCTTAAACTGATATATAAAATAAATATAATAATACACTGCACTGTGACTCTCATTTCGTGAATCGTGGAACGATTGGGGTAGCACTCTAAAAACTCACTATCCTATACATTTTAATGCCTGTTATAATTTTGTACTCAGGTGCCAAAGTCTATGCACGGTGGAACTCAAGAATTCTGGATGTTTGACGTCGGCGGCCAACGAGGGGAAAGGAAGAAGTGGATACAGGTCAGTAGGTGCTCACTCGTATCTGGGCCTTGATCACAAATACTTAAGGAAATACGATAGGAACGTGCCCTACGATGCACTGCCCTGCGTCCATCCACTTGAGGCATACAGATGTGTTACGCCTCAAGTGCCTGTAATTAATATTATAAAGCCCGGCCTCCACCGCGAGCGGAGCGGAGCCATTAAGGACTCCGTTTAAACCGCAAGAATAAACTGCATACTTGTATTTCCACCAAATAGTCGAGCGGAAAGGACTGAGCGAGCAGAAAGTGTTGAAATGAACTCGCTCAGCTCTTTTTCCTTTTGCAGTGGAAATCAAAAGATAAAACTCTTTGTTGGTGGAAATGTAAACCTATTTCATTGAAAAGGAGTCCGTTCCGCTAACCATTTCTCGCTCATTACCCTTTCGAGGTGGAGACCGGACTTTATATCATAACACAAAACTGAGGGACGACCCAATATTGTTCTCTGTTTTTGTGACCCAAAATGATGATGATTGATGAATGATGAACACTTTTTTTAATTTGATTTGAAAATATAATAAAACAAACTTATCAGGTGTTCGAAGGCATCCACGCTATCTGGTTCCTGGTGGCCTGCAGTGACTTCGACCAGACCCTACGGGAAGACACCTCGCAGAACAGACTGAAGGAGGCATTGCTCCTCTTTGAAGATGTTTGGCAAAGCAGGTTGGTGCAATTTATGTATTCAAGGAATTTAAGCTCAAAATCAATTCAAGCAATTTTTTTTATAATGCTGATGCTATCTCTATCTAATTCGATGTAATAGCTGAAATGGCGAGTGACTTGACATCCGATTAGTTTTGATCGGGCTTTCCAGAAACCGACGGGGCGTCTTAACTTGGTACTTGGTAAGAGATCTAGAAGAGAATCAAAGTAATGAAGCAGTTATTTTTGTAATTTATTTTATAATATTTGTTAATAAAATCTACAGCAATTTAACGATCATATTATAAAGAAAGTAACATATAAGTAGGTACCTATAACATAAAGTACTAGTATTCTATTATCTGTGCTTGAACCCAATAACGATTTTTTTAAGAAACTGGTAAAATTAACGACTGTCACTAAAATATACAAGGTGTTCCAATACTTGTTTCTAAATCTTCGGAGGGCTACAGTACCCATCAATATGAATAACTTTTTCAAAGGAACCAGCTAAAAAAACAGCTGATTCATACATTTTAGCAACCAGGTAGGTATTGAACTATAGTTCAGTACCTACCTGGCTGCTAAAATGTATGAAACAGCTGTTTTTGTATCGCGTTCACAGTGTTGGTTCCTTAGAAAAAGTTATTCATATTGATGGGTACTTTAGCCCCCTGAAGATTTAGACACAAGTATTGGAACTACTTGTATAGCTTGCCTGGAAGAAATCGCTTTCAGCGATAAGGCCGCCCATTGTACTTAAGTAATTTAAGTAGATTTATGATGTATCCTTGTGTACAATTAAGTGTTATCTATCTATATATGAATTTAAACACATGTATCTTCATGTCTGTTTTATCATTTTTTACATCTGCTATTTGACTCCCCAGGTTCCTGTTAGAAGCTGGTCTGATCGTGTTCCTGAACAAGCAGGACATTCTGGAGAAGAAGCTATCCCAGGGCAAGAGCGTGGCGCCGTACTTCCCGGAGTACCAGGACTTCCACGACGCGCCCGATGAGTTCTCCCGGACGAGGCTGTTCATCAGAAAAATGTTTTCGGTGAGATATTTTGAGATTTTAAAAATATTCTAATAGTAGACGTGAAAGGCTTGTCTGGGGAAGAACTAACACCATTCCTTTTTCTGCCGCCAAGCACTGTTGCCTTGTTTCGGTTTGAAGAGTGAAGTTGCCCGTGAAATAACAAGCACATGAGGCTTAACATCTGTATGCCTCAAGTTGATGGACAAGCACATGCAGGGCACGTTCTTATTATAATATCTTAAACCTTTCTCCCCGAAACTCATATACTTATCTAGAAATCATATACTTAATCATATAATCATATACTCATATACTTATCAGTAAACTTCTCGAGAAGGTAAACCTATCGACCTACCGACTTATTATATTACATTGTAACAAGGATCATACAAAAGAACGGTAGGAACCAAGCCGTAAGTTTGTTGCCTGTTCTTCTAGGCTTGGTCGCGTGGAACTGCCACTTAGCTGTTTCAAAGTGATCCTTGTGATTTTATTGAATAAATACCTTTGACTTCATGAAGATCGGATCGGCTCGGACAAACATACAATGCCAAATCGCCCAAGTAGACCTTCATTTGCTTTTATCACAAAGATAAAATTCAACAAGTGCATAGGTTGCAAGCTCACTGCCGCTGCTAGAACAAACAGGTTTCATCCCTTTTTTTTAATCTCAGATTACCTATTGTGAATTTATTATTTGCAAGGGGTAGTCAAAGATGGCTTTTCTACACTAATATTATAAAGAGGAAACATTTGTATTTTTGTATGTAACGAATAGGCTCAAAAACTACTGGTCCGATTTCAAAAATTCTTTCACCATTAGAATGCTACATTATCCCTGAGTAACATAACCTGTATAATATTTTCAAAAAAATCAGGGATCCTTACTAAAACTCTAATAATGTAACCCAAGGTGGAAAAAATAATCCTTACATCGCGTGCGCTGCGAAAACTATTGATGATAGAACAAAATAATGTACTACGACTTTGCAGAACACGTCATCATCTACAAAAAATGTCGCGACAGCATATGTCTAACTTTTATAGTTATGTCACAATAAGTGTTCTTTTACTAAAAAATTTAATTGAAATGCCGCCGCTAGAAAAGGGTCTTTATTTGTACCTTGGTATTAATCCTTATCCAAATAAATCATTTCATAATTAAGAAGGTTTCAATACCTATAGATTACTTCTTAAATTTTTCAAATCGGACATTCCATTCAAAAGATATGACGAAATTAAAAATGTTAACGGGTCCACGGGTCACGCGCGGGGTGCGATTTCACTCACTCAAGGAGAAGCGCGTGCAAATGTATGAAACTAGCGGCCTGTCCCAGCTTCGCATGGGTGGATATACATTTTTTGAACATTTTAGGATAAACTTAGAACGTAGGTTAGAGTCTCGCGTGTACTTATTTCGCACGCCCTTCTCCCTGAGTGAGTAAAAACGCGCCCCTTGGAACCGCGCGTTCACTAATAATATTTTAAAGCGAGCTAAAATTTTTAATTTTGTCATATCTTTTGAATGGAATGTCCGATTTGTAAAACTCAAAAAGTAATCTATAGGTATTGAAACAGTCTTGAATACGAAATGATTTATTTGGATAAGGATTAATACCAAGGTACAAATAAAGAGCCTTTTCTAGCGGCGGCATTTCAATTAAATTTTTATAATAAAAGAACACTTATTGTGACATAACAATAATAGATAGACATATGCTGTCGCGACATTTTTTGTAGATGATGACGTGTTCTGCAAAGCCGTAATACATTATTTTGTTCTATCATCAATAGTTTTCGCAGCGCACGCGATGTAAGGTTTTTGTTTTCCACCTTGGGTTACATTATTGGAGTTTTAGTAAGGATCCCTGATTTTTTTGAAAATATAATATAGCCTATGTTACTCAGGGATAAAGTAGCATTCTAATGGTGAAAGAATTTTTGAAATCGGACCAGTAATTTTTGAGCCTATTCGTTACATACAAATCTTTCCTCTTTATAATATTAGTGTAGATAAGTAGACGCGAGGCTCGAACCCACGGTCTAAATTTATCCTAAAATGTTCAAAAAATTTATGACCACCCATGCGAAGCTGGGACAGACCGCTAGTATTTTATAAAAACAGCTGATGGAACAAGCAGATGGCCCACCTGATGTTAAGTGGTAACCATCACCTATAACAAAGCATTACCTCGTAAGTCACGCACGATAGGAACGTGCCCTACGATGCACTGCCCTGCGTCCATCAGCTTGAGGCATACAGATGTTAAGCCTCATGTGCCTGTTATTACACCGGCAACCACACTCTTCAAACCGAAACACAGCGTTGCTGTTTGGCGGCAGAAAAAGGCGTGGTGGTAGTACTTCCCCGGACGAGCCCTTCACAAAGAGCTCTACTACTCTTAGAGGCTCTTAATGGCTAAAGGAATAGTATAGCAATATGTAGACTGTTGGGTAGACTGCCCGAAATGGGTAGACGTTGGAACAAAATACCACTGTAAGATCTATTTACACAGTTTTACAATAATGATTCTTATTCTATTCCCCAGGATATAACAAAGAAGAAGCGCGAACGCAAGAACTTGTCTATCTCAGCAGAACGCTTCGTGGTCGTGGAGGCCAGTAGACCGAGGGAATGCTACTTCCACTTCACCACCGCCACGGATACCGACAACGTGCGGACTGTGTTCAGAGACGTGCATCAGATGATATTGACGCACATGCTGACGAATATAGGCGTGTATTGAAATGAACGTTTTATGATTTACATTTCGTGTTTTTGGTTATCTAGCATCATAAGTTTTTTATTAGGTAAATCTAAACTAATATTATAAAGAGGAAAGATTGGATTGTTTGTTTGTTCGCATTGAATTGGCTCCGAAACTACTATACCGATTTGAAAAATTATTACACCGTTGGGAAGCTATACATTATCTCCGGGTAACATAGGCAATATTCAATTTTCAAAAAATTAGGGATCCTTACTAAAACTCCAAAAATGTAACAAAATGCGTAAAAAATTACCTAAAAAATTCCTTACTTCGCGTGCGCTTCGAAAACTATTAATGATAGAACAAAATAATGTACGACGACTTTGCAGAACACGTCATTATCTACAAAAAATGTCGCGACAGCTTAAGTCTTACTATTATAGTTTTGTCACAATAAGTGTTCTTTTATTTTATCAATATTACATTTTAGGATTTTGATTGAGTCTACAACCGTCATCGTCGTGACGTGAGCCGCCGCGCCGTCTTTATGATTTTCGCTTATTCTTTCCATCCAAAGATTGTCCGGATCGATCGATTAGGCCGCATATTGTACGTGAATTTGTCGTATCTGTATGTGTTTCAAATCAATAGTCTTTGTGTACAATAAAGTATTTATCTATAAATCTATCTATCTGCCTGCAGCCCCACTCGCGTGGTGCATATGGGTACAGATCTTATTAAGTTTTATTAAGGCGAAGACAAGAGCTAATGTGACTCTCGCTAGTACGTTTCGACATGTTGAAAGATATAAAATCACTAAACTCATTTTCGAAAAATCGCAATCAACCATCTTGTGTGCAATCGCATTGCACACAGTTTAGTAAAAAATTCATTTTGATCGATACATGTTTTCCTACTCAAAAGTTTGCTTTACTAGTTTTCGTACATAAGCAAACTTTTAAGTCGGAAAACTCGTATCGATCAAAATGATTTTTTTTTAATATTTTTTTTTGCATAGCTCTCTCCATAGCCCGTTGTGCGACTTTGAGCTTGTTGAAACAAGATAGTACCTAGGTACTATTATGTTGCATTTAAACATCGACTGTCAAGAAACATTATAATTTCGGCCCTAAAAAGGGCCTTGTCCACCCCCACCATGACCTACCATAAAAATTTCAAATCAACATAAATAATTTATTAAAAATCCACAATTTCACCCTCCAAAACCGTACAAAGTTCTGCCCTGCCTCTTCAGCGCGTACACAACATCCATGGCAGTTACAGTTTTTCTTTTAGCATGTTCCGTGTACGTGACAGCGTCTCTGATAACGTTCTCCAGAAAAACTTTCAACACACCGCGTGTTTCTTCGTATATTAGTCCCGAAATTCGCTTGACGCCACCTCTTCTTGCCAATCTTCTGATAGCTGGTTTCGTTATGCCTTGGATGTTGTCACGTAGGACTTTTCGGTGCCGTTTCGCGCCTCCCTTCCCGAGACCCTTCCCGCCTTTACCGCGACCTGTCATTTTTTTTCTTTTCTTGTTGGTGAGACGATGGTCGAACGTGGAATGCCTAGCGCGATCGTGCGTGCTCTGCTTTTATTGTAGCGGTTTTTATAATGATTTGAGGGTAGTTTAATAAATGTTTGCAAGCTTGATTGTAATGTACGGAGTTATCGTTTGTCGATTGGGAAGACATCAAATTAAACATGTTAATGTTAGAGCTTAATAATCATGCGTCTAGTTAATTGTAAAAGTTGATCATTGTTGTCTAATTTTATTATAGTTTTATACTTTTTCATTGGACACGCATGACAACAAACAAATTACATAACAAAAACTATACTCTTGGCACACACTATTAATTAAAATACCTATTATTAATAAGTTGCTCATGAATGTTTAAATGTGGATGCTGTTCAAATTAATATCCAATGTGGTACCTAGGTATGCACTTTCAACAAAAAGTACCTTTGACATCATTCAGTGTAAATGGCTATGTTTTATTATTACAGTAGGTAGATAGTATCGTATACCTAGGGCGCATTTGTATTTTCACTAGAGGGATTGTATATTCACAGGATTGCATAATGTAATATTATGTAAATTGATAAGTCGGCAAAAAACGCCTCAAAAGTTTATATTGGCTAAACAATTTAAACAGTTCTTTGTAGATGTGGAACCACTACCACCGCCATATGTATTATAATTTATTTAAACTAGAAACAATAAAAGAAAGAAGTCAATTTTATTGTTGTATCGTCATTACTGTATCGAACTTTTGAACCAATAGCAAGCCAATAGTAGGATAACTATCTCCCTACCTCCAAACGTTTCGCAGTAGGAGGCAACACTATAAAAACCTCCTTGTTTATCCGAACTGCATCACATTAGTTTTGAAAATCGAACACTCAGTTAGAAAAAATGGCGCGCACCAAGCAAACAGCTCGCAAATCCACCGGCGGGAAAGCACCACGGAAGCAACTAGCAACCAAAGCGGCTAGAAAAAGTGCTCCAGCTACCGGCGGGGTCAAAAAACCGCACAGATACCGCCCAGGCACGGTAGCTTTGCGCGAAATTAGACGTTATCAGAAGAGCACAGAGTTGCTTATCCGAAAGCTACCTTTCCAGCGGTTGGTGAGAGAGATCGCTCAAGATTTCAAGACCGACTTAAGGTTCCAGAGCTCTGCGGTTATGGCTCTTCAGGAGGCCAGTGAGGCCTATCTTGTTGGCCTCTTTGAAGATACTAACTTGTGTGCTATCCATGCAAAAAGGGTTACCATAATGCCAAAGGATATACAATTGGCGAGAAGAGTTAGGGGAGAACGCGCGTAAATTTTAAAATAAGTGTAGGTAAATAAAAAAGTATAAAAAGAGTAATTTATTGTTAAGTAGGAATCAGAAGCTGACAAAGCCCTTTTCAGGGCTGCAAATTTAATGTTTCTTGGCAAAGCTTTCATACTAGTTTTTTGACACTCCCAAAGGTTGGGGTATTATTTGACTAATTAGTTAAAAGCATATTACACAAAAACATGTGGACTTCACAAATATATACCTACCTAGACCTACAATAGTATACACGAACTACAACAAAAGAGTCGAATGAAGACTATCTAGTCCTCCGTCTGAAAATCGATTTAGACATAGACAGACATTTTTTGGTATTTATGGGCGATTCGGCCCTCGAGATATTTAGATGACGTATACGTTTTGCTATTATAGCATTACCTACTATCAAAACCTTCTGCTTACAAACAAGATCTCTATAACCACTGGTTTGAATTGGTTCATAACTTATTTCTTTGACTTTCCGATTTTTTATTTCTTAATTACATAATTCTTTACCTTTTTCTTCTTAACCTCAAGCAAAGTTTTCTATAAGTAATTTTAATTATAGAATGTAACACTGTTTGTTTTCCGAATAAAATAAAATAAATAAATATAAACCAAACTACATTACAAATTATTACAAAAAAACAGCTAAAAAGCTCATTAAATGAGAAAACTATTACGGCATATTTTTGATAGAAAAACTGGTTTTGTATCAAAAATATATTTCAGCTGAACTGTGTGCAATGTACACACAAATTGTATGTACATTGCAACCTATCTAGGGCATGAATACCGGAATCCCGTAATACCGAAATACCGGGATCCCGGAAGATTTTTTCGGTATTTCAATACCGGGATTGAAGGAAATCAATAACGGTATTGTCCGGTATTGAAATCGAATAATCAATATCGAATTTTGGGTGCAATTAGGCATATTTCATTAAAATCAAATAATGGAATTTATAATTGATTGGTAACAATGTCAAAATTTAAATATTTTCAGTTATTTAGATACTTATTGAGTTTTAGTCAACATTACCATTTCTTAGATAAAAATAGAGGAGTCTATCTAACTAAAGCTTATAAATATCTGATGCGTATTTTGCTTACAAGCGTTGAGACCTGAGAGTGAGCGAATATTTTACTCTGCGGGATACTTTTTTAACCGATTAAGAAGCTCACTCTCAGATAAAATGCTAGATTCTCTTTCATTCTTGAGAACACACAAGAACGTTTTTTGACCAAATAATAATGTCGTTGATTATGAATTGATTATTATCCAGGTATAATCTTATTACAAGCCAAAATTGGTTACTATAGTCATCTTAGAGCACACGATAGACAAATCAATAAACAAGCAGTAACAATGTCGCCGTAGTCGAAACCGGCCTGGACGACATCATCATCATTACGTGTAATGATAAAAATGTTATTTAATTTTTTTAAGCTACAATGTTGGTCCGTATATAGAAATATTTAATTTAAATAAAAGGTATATTATTGATAGTATGACTACATTTGGTACGTACGTATACGGACGTTTAAGTTCATTTAATTTAATTATATGATTAATACAGCTGATAAACAAATTATGTTTAACATTATAATAGTATATAATGAGATTTCTTATAAAAACACAAAGCTCCTAATCCTACATGCAGCGTTTGCGTACCTAGAAGATGAAGATAAAAGCAAATATAAGTAACGTTAGTTTGTTAATTGATCTATTTTCTTATTATTTTGATACAAATTAAGAAATACAAATTATTTTGATTTTATTCCTGCAGTTTTTCTTCGTTTCAAGTCCTTGTCTAATAGATCTTGCAAAAGTTAGCTTGAATTACATACAATACTAGTGGCTTCCCGCGGCTTCGCACGAGTTGAAGTGGTGAGCCGTGATTGAGCCACAAACATCCCATCATCGTATCATTGATTTGTATATTAGGGTAGGATTTTAAATACCTACGTAGGTATCAGAGATACCTACAGGCGTCCTTTACCTATATTAGGTAGGTAGGTATAGGTACTGAGTTTAGCACAAACATGACAAATACAACAAAGATAACCTTACACGGAAAATATGTACTTATTTGTTCCTAGTTTCTACCCCAAAAACAAACGAAACGAAACAGCTTCACGACTTTGATCCCCAGGCACGGTAGATACCCTCAGATCTCTTCGTACCAACTCAAGATTCCCGTTTTTAAAATGTCCCTTACAAACATTGACGCCTCGTTGTATCCTTTTTATTACACAGAACACATTTTATTTTAGTATGAAGTTACACTACGCGTTAAAAATCTCCCATACAAACCTTGAAACTTTTACAGTCATTTGCACCCTTTGCAGGGGTTTATCAAAAATTGAAAGTGTCATTCTTAAATATTTATTTCTTAGTATATTTACCCCAAGTTTTAAGTCAATCGCACCACGCGTTAAAAAACTCCCATACAAACTTTTACACCCCTTTGCACACTTATTAAGGGTAGTTTTAAAAAAATAAAAATGCCTTTTCTATTTTTTTGCCTTGAAATATATGTACTCCAAGTTTAAAGTTTGTAGGTTCAAGGAATACTATTTTACATGCAAACGTTTTCATCCCTTTTTACACCCTCAGGGGTTGAATTTCCAAAAATCCTTTCTTAGTACACCTCTACGCCATAAGACCTATGTACTCCTCAAATTTCAAGTCTCTAGGACCAGCGGTCAAAAAACTCCCATACAAACTTTTACACCCCTTTGCACACTTATTAAGGGTAGTTTTAAAAAACTAAAAATGCCTATTCTATTTTTTTGCCTTGAAGTATATGTACTCCAAGTTTCAAGTTTGTAGGTTCAAGGAATACTATTTTACATACAAACGTTTTCATCCCTTTTTACACCCTTAGGGGTTGAATTTTCAAAAATCCCGTCTTAGTACACCTCTACGCCATAAGACCTATGTACTCCTCAAATTTCAAGTCTCTAGGACCAGCAGTTTAGGCTGTGCGTTGTCTATATGTCAGTCAGTCAGTCAATCAGTCAGTCAGTCAGTCAGGACTTTGATTCTTATAGTATTAGAGATTAGTTTAATACGAACAAAAACTAGAATTTCTAATAAAAATTCCAATATCGGTATTAGTACCTATCCCTAACCGTACCGTTATTCCCTACTGGTAGGGAATACCCACCAGTATTCACCACCAGCATTCAGTTATTTCCACCTACTACTACTAGGGAGGATACTTTTCCACATAAATCCACTGTTTGATTATAAACAGTTCAGGGAATATTTGATAAAAGAACACACTTAAATTTAAAAACAATACAGTATTCAGCACACAAAAAAGAAACTACTTAAATAAAAAAAAAACAATCGAAAATTCAAACTAACCTACCAGTCGAAAGTACTAGGCCTACCAATGTATAGGTATTAATAATAGGTACCTAGGTATATTAGATATAGGTAGGTGTAAAAAAACAATATTATGGCAATTATTGTTAGTATTATGTTTGTGAACTTCAAAAGATAAGCTGTTCAATTTGTCTGAGTTGTGTAGGTACCTATACTCGGAAAAGTAACATTTTACAAAATAGTGTATTTGATTGCATTGATCAGTATCAGATCAGTATTATGTGTACAAGTGTTCATTTTCTGCCGTATAGCTAATCTGTCGATTCCAAGAATCTGCCCAATTCACGATCTGTCGAGTAGCGAATCTGTCCAATCCAGAATCTGTCCGAACAAGGGAACAAAAAATATGAAGTCATGAGATCCCAGAGATCATAGAGACGTTTTTAGTCGTGAGCACTGATGGTCTAGTGGTAGCGCCCCCACCTTCCGATCCTAAGGTCGTGGGTTCGAAACCGGTCGTGCACCAATGAGTTTTTCTGTTCAAAAATGTATGTGCACAATGCCAGTACTCTCAAACTGTGAAGGAAAACATCGTGAGGAAACCGGCATATCGTAGAACCTAAAAAGTTCTATAACATGTGTCAAGTGCTCGAAAGGAGCCACTTGAGGCGCACTTAAAATCTTATGAGATTCGTTACCTATTATTTTCCACTGTAAGTTTCCTGCTGGGCGCAAAACATCGCTCGCTCAACCACCCACTAATAGACAATCACAAAACCTTCAACACTACGATCGCGGACACCGTACGTAAGTAATCAAGAACCATTTATAAAACTAACCAAAAGCACCCAAAATGAATTCCAAATCAACAAAGAAAAACCGCACCCGTTCATCACGGGCTGGTCTCCAGTTCCCCGTCGGGAGAATACACAAGATCTTGCGGAAAGGAAACTACGCACCGCGCATCGGCAGTGGAGCGCCTATCTACCTCGCCGCCGCATTAGAATACCTATCGGCCGAGATCCTAGAACTGGCAGCCGATGCAGCAAGAGAGAATAAGAAGACCAGGGTGGTCCCGCGGCATATACTCCTGGCGATAAGAAATGATGAGGAGCTGAACAGGATGATGTCAGGAGTGGTGATATCACAAGGAGGGGTGCTGCCGTCTATACAACCGCAACTGCTTCCGAAGAAGACTATGAAGAGTCAGGGTTAGATGAATAGGTAACAATAAATTATAGACTTTCAGGGTTAGGTACTACCTAGGTAATAAGTTGACAAAGTCCCTGTCGGGACTGCAAATTCTTTATGTTTCATACAATGTCACTCGTAAACATGCTTTCATTTTGACAGCCCTCATAGCTCAGTTGGTAGTAGCTCTGCCTTCTGCGCTGTAGGCCGTGGGTTCGATCCCCTCATAAAACAAAGATTTGTGTGATGAACATAGATGTTTGTTCTCTGCTTGGGTGTTATTATATAATATACTAGCAACCCGCCCCGGCTTCGCACGGTTATTGTGGGTTATCCCTAAGAGATTATGCTTGTATTATGCATATAAACATTCCTTTTGAATCACTCTTTCTATAAAAAAAACCGCATCAAAATCCGTTGCGTAGTTTTAAAGATTTAAGCATACATAGGGATATAGGGACAGAGAAAGCGACTTTGTTTTATACTATGTAGTTATAGTGATAGTGAATTATGTATTTACAAAAAAAAAAAGTATAAATGTACGAGTATTATTCAGTATGTAAGGACTGTAGCAAGTGGAAATCCGTGGTCTCTGCCTACCCCTATGGGAAACAGGCGTGATTTTATGTATGTATGTATGTATTCATCAGATATCTGGTTCCCATATTGCAAGCTTTGCTTAGTTTGGGTACGTTTGGGGCTAGATAGTGCCGTGTGGAAAGTCCGCCAATATAAAAAAAAAAACTATCAGACTGAAGCCTACTATATCGCCTAGCCTACCTACGCCTAAGCCTACCTACTATATACATATACTAGATATCGGGGAAGCCTGACGAAATCTCAGTTCGGGGCGAACCACTGGTCATAAATAAGTTCAGTCATTTTGTAACTTTTAAAATGCTGAAATGTGCGAGCGAGAATGTACTTTGACGGGTCTCAGCCCCCGTACTCAGAACGCTTGAAGCGGTGCGAAGTAGTCAGGATGCTGATAATGCTGATAATGCTGATGATGTGCGTACCCTTAGTCACCAAGCACCGACATGCTCGGGAGGTAGGTAAGGGGTCCTTCTGTACCGGGATGTTTTAGAAAAATCTAAAATTGTTAAAAGTATACATATAGTGGTAGTAGTTAAATAGGTAGTACCTCTTCCTCCTCCTCCGTTTCAGATTCAATAATTTAAAGTATTAATTAATTGAAGTGAATTTATCAATATAACATTTATCTTATTAAGTGATGAACTATAATTTACAACTTTTTTATCAAAATAATATTCTAAATTGTAATACACTTTTGTTAAGAGCCATTTTTAAAGCTATTCTAAAAGCTTTCCGTTAAGTGGTTTTAATGGTAAAAGGAAGCATGTAGACTACTTTTTGTCCCGAAATTTTCCGGGCCCGTCCCCGGAAAATTTTCCGGAACGAACCGAATAAGGAAAAAACGCTTGAAATATTAATGTTATCAATCACTAATAAGACGCGAGTGAAGACGCGGGTGTGTTACTACACAAGAAGGTACACAATTATTCTTCTTGTCGTGTCACTAGTTTCTTTCGAAACAGTGTGGTGAAAGGATTTTAAGTGCGCCTCAAGAGGCTCCTTTCGAGCACTTGACACATGTTATAGAACTTTTTAGGTTCCACGACATGCCGGTTTCCTCACGATGTTTTCTTTCACCGTTTGAGAGTACTGGTATTGTGCACGTAAATTTTTGAACAGAAAAACTCATTGGTGCACGGCCGGTTTCGAGCCCACGACCTTTAGGATCGGAAGGCAGGGCTGCTACCACTGGACCACCAGTGCTCTCAACAATTATTATAATCTATCAAAACGGTGTCACAGCATTACATTCAACATAACGAGAATAATACATTGATTTTAAAAATACAATTGCATAAAACTGATTCCACCATTTTATAGTTGTTTGAAATTTGCAGTGTTTAGAGTTTATTGTAATGCTGTGATACCATTTTGTAAGTTGACAGTTTGATCCAGCCCACAGGTTTTGTGTATTATCACAGATAAGAGAAGTATTATGTTTGTTTACGTGGGCGTAGGCATTTCGTAGCAGACGTGAGCGCGTTTATGTCTTTTCTTCCTAAAACTCTTTTTTCTCTAATTATTTTCGTACTTAGTTTATTTATTTGCCTGTGAATGTTATTTAGAGATAATTTAGCCTATCCTTTTCTGTGGCAAGTGATAGAAAAGAGGTAGCATTCCAAATTGTATGTATTAGACCTCCGACTGATTATTTACCCTAATTATTTAATTAATTATTTGATTAGTGGCCCCGCCTTCCGATCCTAGGTCGTGGGTTCGAAACCGGTCGTTCACCAATGAGTTTTTCTGTTCAAAAATTGATGTGCACAATTACTCTCAAACGGTGAAGGAAAACATCGTAAGAAAACCGGCATGTCGTAGAACCTAAAAAGTTCTATAGCATGTGTCAAGTGCTTGAAAGGAGCCTTTTGAGGCGCTCTTAAAATCCTTTCACCACACTGTTTCGAAAAGAAACTAGTGACACGACAAGAGAGACTTACCCTAAGACCTTAAAAAGAAAGAATAACGTCTGTTCCACACAAGCGTGCTAGATTAGGTACAAAATACCTATATAATTAATGTAATCAATTCCTTGAGTAGGTAGGTACGTACTATACGTATTACGTATTACGTACTATACGTATTACGTATTACGTACGTATACGTATTAGGTATTTAGATTACTTACACATTCTCAAGTATTTTGAGTAAGTACCAAGAACTGAGTGATTGTTTTTTTTCGGACTTGTCAAATTGGTAGGTCAACCTCAACTTCTTTTTTTGCTACTGTGGCATTCTGGCAATGTCCGTTTCATGCTAGTTTCATAAACTTTAGTGGATAATACATATTTTCATGAGAATATGGCCGGTATTTTGTAATAATATGATCGGCATTTGGAATGATTGGTAGGTCTAGTATCTCATCTATGTCAGACATATTTACACTCACTTATTACTATGCGATGTAAGTTTATGTACCATTTTTTTATATGATTCATTTGTATGTACTGTTTATATTCAACATACTTTATAACACCTTTAACCTATTTTATAACACTCCACATTTATAAATTTCTCACAAGGTTTATTGGCTGAAGTTCTCGGCAGAATAACAGCGCTTACCTACTAAAATAATGGTGAGGCATACGCTGAATCGAGACCCTTTTGCTGCTGCAGCACACAAACACCCACACCTAGGTACCTATCTGTTTAGCCATTTCCTTTCTTTTATTGTTTTGTATGTGTATGTGTGTGTGTTTTTTTTAGCAAATAAAAGTCTGTCTATGTCTTAGACACTACCTCCATGTCTTAGACTAAGTATGTCTATGACAGGGTTACCGGCCTTGCCGAGTGCCTAAATCACTCTGACATGCAACTACTACTAGGATCTTCTTTTCTCCCCTTGTGAGGGGGAAGAGGGTAGGGCCTCGATGACATACATGCCCTGGCATCAACTCCAGGGGTAACAACCCCTGAATCCTGGGGTGATGCCGTTCGGCGGAGTTACCTATAATAATATCCTTTTTTTTTAATCTTTTGTTTTTTTGACATGCAAAATGGTTTGTTTAGCAGTGAGCAGCACCTCGGCTTAGCCATATGGGAGAGGAAATAGTACGGGGAGACCATAAAACTGCTATTCCATTGGTTGGTTTTATCCTTGACGCTTATTCCACATACCACAAGCCGCCAGACTCGAAAACCACCAAACGTAGGACAAATTCGTCAAACCAACGTTCTTTAATTAAAAAAATCTGCAATAAAACAAAATGGCGCCACCCAAGCAACCCAAGAAGCCGCTGAAGTCAATGGAAAAACCAATCGAAAAGCCTATCATGAAATCGAAGAGAGGCAAAAAGAAGAATTACCAAAGCTTTTCGATATATCTCTTCAAGCTGCTCCGTAGTCTTGGGTCTGACAACCTGGGCATATCGAAGAAATCCATGCTGATTATGAACAACTTTGTCAACGACATGCTGGAGACTATAGCTGTTGAAGCTGGCAGGCTGGTCGCCCACAGCAAGAGAAACACACTCAGCAGCAGGGAAATACAGTCGGCAATAAAACTACTCATACCTGGAGAACTGGCCAAGCATGCGAATATTGAAGGGATGAAAGCAGTTACCATGTTTCACAACAATACCAAGAAGGCAGATGTTTCGAAGACGTGAGGATAGACCAACTATGATTAATTGTAAATAATGAGGAGGCAGATTAGTGCCATGCATGGACACCACAAGCTTGACTATAAGTGTAAATAAAGATGATTTTATAATGTTTTAAATAAATGCAAACGCGAGGCTTTTTTCAAAGCCGAAAATTTTTATGTTTCTGACTAAAAACGTCAAATTGGAGCTTATTGGAAGCTTTGGTTCTGCATTCCCAACGTCGAAGACAAACAAAGGTCAAAGACGTTGGGAATCGTTTAACGGAACTAAAATGGAGCTGAGCAGGACACCTGGCAAGGCGAGGTGATGTCAGGTGGAGTAAGGCGCTAACTGAATGGCGTCCAAGAACTGGGTATAGAAGCGTCGTCCAGCGGCGAGATGGGCAGATGATGTAACAAACATCGTCGGCAAGAGCAGATGAGACAAGCGCAGGACCGTCAACGACGGCGAATTCAGAGAGAGGCCTATACCCAGCAGTGGGTGAAGTCGGGCTGTGGATGATGATGATGGTCCTGCATAAGTAAGAAAAGTGTGAGCGAGATGGCGAATGATAGAAAAGTGTGAAAAGAAACCCTATTTTACCAACCCCATGCTGATTAGCTTGTAAAGTTAAAAAATGGTTTATTTTATGATATTCCCATAGTAGTTATTTCAGACGAAATATCTCAAGTAGTTTTAATACTTAACTTGGATAAAATAAGGAATGAGTATATTAGAGGAAGTTTGAAAGTAGCGCCTGTGATGGATAAGTTGAAGAGCAATAATAATATGGGCATGTCATGAGGGAAGAAAGTCATATTACGAGAAGAGTGTTGGAAATGAATGTGAATGGTTTTAGGAGAAGCAGGCCAAAGAAAAGATGGATGGACTGTGTGAAAGATGATATGAGTAAGAAAGGAGTGAGCACTGAGGGTTGTGTCGTCGACCCCATGCAGCGTGGGATAAGGGCAGGAAGATGATGAGTATGATACTTAACTTGACAGCAACTTTGATAAAGGTTGAAGATGATAAAAACCTCAAAGCTTCTACCTATTTCTTTCTTTCATGATATCAGAAGACCATTCATACATGATTCATACTCTTTGCCATTCGAAATACAAATATCTGTCCTGTCGCTTTGTCACATCAAAAATGACACAGCGATGTACACACACGATAATCACTTATTTTTTGTATAAAAACAATTTAAAATCTCCAATTTCGTGTCAGTAATGATAATTTACCAACTTTATCGATGCCGTATCAAAATTGGGAGATATACGTCAGTTTTGCATTTTATTTTGGCGCGAAAATCATCAGTTTCATTAGAATGTTCAGACAAGATGCCCTGACTAGTATACCTGAACGAAACGAAGTGGAGGAACCGCCCATGAAATGGGTGCCCAAGAAAAAACACGAAGTACTAAAAGCTAAATACAAATGTTTGAAGAAACTCTTTCAGATATATGATGCTACAGCTATTATTGGTAAATTTTATCTTTAGGTACCTACCAGGGTAGTGCTCGAAAAGAGCATCTTTGAGGCCCACTTAAAAGTTCTTTCATCGCGCTTTCTCGAATACCCTGTTTAGACTCAGCTCATGTCCGTGGAAATGTGCAGAGACATGCGCAGGGACTTGGGCAATGCGAGAATGTAAACAGGCCACTTCCATGTCCACTCGCGTTGCCGCTCGCGTTGCCGCTCGCGTTGTCCGTGTTGTGAACACACATTGCCGGCGACACGCTGCCGCAGACGGACGGCAAAATTTCCGTCCATGAGAATGGCAGCGCGAATGTCTAAATGTAAACGCAGTAGAAAGAAACTAGTGTCACTTTTATTTATTTATTTATTTATATTATCGATCCATGAAAAACCGCCTAAAGCTATTATTCAGGCGTGAGTGGTAATTCTAATCGTAATAAAATTATAAACGCGAAAGTTTGTAAGTATGGATGGATGGATGTTTGTTACTCTTTCACGTAAAATTACTGAATGGATTGTAATGAAACTTTTCAATAATATAGCTTATACATCAGATTAACACATAGGCTACAATTTATAAAGATATTGTGTGACTAATCCTGCGCAGACGAAGTCGCGGGCACCAGCTTGTAAATGGTTTTTTTTTTTTATTTGCATTTTCGTTACAATGTTTACAAGATTTTACGAAACTGCTTTATGCGTTACTGCGTTATGCTAGCAATTACCATAACCACGCAAGCTATGCGTGGTTATGGTAATTGCTAGCATAACTACTTAAGGCGCTCTCGTGGTGTCTCCTGGTATAATCGTGCTTTCAACCCCGTTCCGGCTATTTTTTCGGGATAAAAAGCAGCCACATTTCACGAGCTTTATTTGTACCGATTTTCATTAAAATCTTTACAGTTCCACAAACATCTAAACTTCAGAATACAAACAAAAAATAAACATAGTCGAATTAGATCCTCCTAAAACTAATGGTGGTGAATCAAGCTAGCAAATTAGGATACGGGTCATCTCCTGTTTTAAGGATCTAAATGTAATATGTAGGATCTCTTTACTACTACTTATTTGTTATAGGAGTACTTCCTGAACCAATCACAGAAAACGCAGACGATACAAACACAAGACGCCGTCTAAAACGCTCTCACCGTACAAAAACCGACGCCTGTGCAGGCACAACAGAAACAATGCTCAACGGCGAACCGCAGGAGGAATACGACACTGAGTCCATAGCCCAGTCTAAGCCACGAGATTTAGAAAAAAAACAATCATGTTTCACACAAGTGCAAAGCTCGAGACATGAAAATGTATCGATTCAATCGCACGCGTCGAAATCAGAAATTACATCGAATTCTGACACAAGTTCAGACTTTTCTGAGACAAAAAGCTGTATAAATTGTCACTCAATGCCACAACACATGCCACAAAACCTGCCTCAACACATGACTCAACACATGCCTCAAAACATGCCACAGCACAACGCCCCGTACTTGATGAGTGGGCGTAGAAAGTTGACGCGGTTCCAATGCTTTGTGCAAAGAGTTTTTGGCATAAGACCGGAAGCTTTTATTCTACCGAGTGACACTTACGCGGCCAGTGATGGTTTTCAAGACAGAAGAAGAAGAAGAGGCCTTAGATTCAGAAGGTACATGCCCATGCCAGCTCCTCTAGTTGTACCTATACCTACGTATATATTCCAGCACCCGAAGTCGTGAGATAAGTTTATTGTTTTAGTTTGTTTTGTTTGTAGTTGTTTTTTAAGAGTAGTAGAGCTTTTTGTGAAGGCTTCGTCCGGGGAAGTACTAGCACCACGCCTTTTTCTGCCGCCAAGCAGCAACGCTGTGTTTCGGTTTGAAGAGTGTGGTTGCCGGTGCAATTACAGACACATGAGGCTTAACATCTGCATGCCTCAAGTTGATGGACGCAGGGCAGTGCATCGTGGGGAACGTTCCTATCGTGCGTGGCTTGTGAGGTAATGCTTTGTGCCCTTGGTATAACTGCTTGACAAGTTTTTTTAGGAATGGCTATAATAATCGAGTAACGGCTGATTTCTTAAAGCTCGATCAAAACTAATCGGATGTCAAGTCACTCGCCATTTCAGCTATTACATCGAATTAGATAGATATAGCAAGTGACTTGACATCCAATTAGTTTTGATCGGGCTTTCAGAAAACGGCCGTAAGCCTCTAAATTGTGGCAAGATAGATTTTATATTGTATTTTGAATCAATAAAAATAATACGTTTACAAGTAATGAAATAAAACCCCCTGAAGGTTTAAATACAAGTCTTTCTGTAAAATATATTATTCTTGGAAAGTGAACTCTGAGAAATAAATATCTTTAACATGAGACTTGAGACGCAGCGAGCGAGAAGTTGTTTGACGGTTGTCCCCCTCTTAACATTACATCTCAGAGTGATATCTTTGGACGTGCTCTTGGAGAATACAATTTGTTATAGAACAGAAAGAGCAGCTCAAGATCAGGAGGTATATTTCCCGTCAGTTTTTCTTATAAAAAATGGAGAAAAAGTAGTATATTTACGAGCTTAGATACCCAAGCCTGTATTTTATAGATCAAGGCCGACCTTCGAAGCCTTATTTAGGTTTTTATGGCGTCTCAGGCGGCTAGTACCTCATTCAAGATTATATGTTCTTGATGTGCTGAAGACCTTACTATAAATATCTTTGTAGTAAGTCAATAATATAGAAATGAAATGAAAATAGCCTCACACGAAAATAGACTCACAGCTTTGGAAGAAGAAAAAAAAGAAAATTTGTAAAGTTCCTAACTAGTTATTGTATAGTAACTAGAAATAGTATAGTAACTAGTTATTGTATAGTAACTAGAAATAGTATAGTAACTAATTATTGTATATTAACTAGAAATAGTATAGTAACTAGTTATTGTATAGTAACTAGAAATTGTATAGTAACAAGTTATTGTATAGTAACTAGAAATAGTATAGTAACTATTAATTGTATAGTAACTAGAAATAGTATAGTAACTAGTTATTGTATAGTAACTAGTAATTGTATAGTAACTAGTAATCGTATAGTAACTAGTAATCGTATAGTAACTAGTAATCGTATAGTAATTAGTACCTAACTAACTAAAAAAAAATACCTTTGTGCGTCGCAAATCGGACTATGATTCAGCAATAAGTTGGTTGCAAACTTTAATCCTACTGAACGGAAGATTTCCTCTCAGATCGCTTTTTTATACAACTATCTAAACACCTGATGTTACGTGGTAACCATCACCTAAGAAAACCATAACTAACGAAACATTGCCACGTAGGTAAGTCACGCAGATATAAACCTGTACCTAGTATTCTCTTATCTGTGGCTTTGTTATATAGGTGATAGTTACCACTTCACATCAGATGGGCCATCTACTTGTTCCATCAGGTAGTTGTATAAAAAAAACATAATTATTTCCTTAATTCAAACTGTACCTTTTGTAGGTTAAGAAGAGCAAAGAAAAACAAATCTGACAGTGATCTTAATGACATGAAGAGTTCAGGTATTCTATCGTATGTTCAGTCTGTTCAGAAGAGCTGTCTTATGGACACAACTCCTAGGCAATGCCCTATTCTCGGCTGCAAGATGGTCTCTTACGGTAAGTGGTCTATTGGTCTACTGCCAATGTCTTGCCTATCACTCGATAGGATTGGTAGCACACTGGAGTTTAATTATTTGAAGATTCATGCTTCGCACACGTTTAAGTAGTGATTGTAGTTATCAATTTATTTTGTACTAGTGGCTTCCCGCGGCTTCGCACGCGTTGAAGTGGAGAGACGTGATTGAGCCACAAACATCCAAACATCGTAACTTTCGCATTGATTTGTATATTATTAGGGTAGGATTTTAAATACCTACGTAGGTAAAGTAATTATCAAAACTTAAAAGCGTCATTATTAATTATTTATTTCTTAGTATATTTACCTCAAGTTAAGTCAATCGCACCACGCGTTAAAAAACTCCCATACAAACTTTGAAATCCCATACAAATTCCCATAAAAATGCATTTCCTATTTTTTTGGCTTGAAGTATATGTACTCCAAGTTTCAAGTTTGTAGGTTCAAAGAATACCATTTTTGATACAAACGTTTTCATCCCTTTTTACACCCTTAGGGGTTGAATTTCCAAAAATCCCTTCTTGGTACACCTCTACGCTATAAGACCTATGTACTCTTCAAATTTCAAGTCTCTAGGACCAGCGGTCAAAAAACTTCCATACGAACTTTTACATCCCTTTGCACACTTAATAAGGGTAGTTTTAAAAAACTAAAAGTTTAGTTCCTATTTTTTGCTTTGAAGTATATGTACTCCAAGTTTCAAGTTTGTAGGTTCAAAGAATTCAATTTTTCGAATTCAATAAAACTTCACGAATCGAGATACAGAATGGAGTGGTTTATTCTTGATGTGGGTATTTTGTAGGTACATCGCATCTGCCGAGCTACCCACAGTATGCGAACAGTGGGAACCACAGATATATATATCTGTGGTGGGAACACTACACAAACGTTTTCATCCCTTTTTACACCCCTAGGGGTTGAATTTCCAAAAATCCCTTCTTAGTACACCTCTACGCTATAATACCTATGTACTCTTCAAATTTCAAGTCTCTAGGACCAGCGGTCAAAAAACTTCCATCCGAACTTTTACATCCCTATGCACACTTAATAAGGGTAGTTTAAAAAAACTAAAAATTCAGTTCCTATTTTTTTGCTTTGAAGTATATGTACTCCAAGTTTCAAGTTTGTAGGTTCAAAGAATACAATTTTTCATGCAAACGTTTTCATCCCTTTTTTCACCCTTAGGGGTTGAATTTCCAAAAATCCCTTCTTGGTACACCTCTACCCTATAAGACTTATGTACTCTTCAAATTTCAAGTCTCTAGGACCAGCGGTCAAAAAACTCCCATACGAACTTTTGCATCCCTTTGCACATTTATTAAGGGTAGTTTTAAAAAACTAAAAATGCATTTCTTATTTTTTTGCTTTGAAGTATATGTATTCCAAGTTTCAAGTTAGTAGGTTCAAAGAATACCATTTTTCATACAAACGTTTTCATCCCTTTTTTCACCCTTAGGGGTTGAATTTCCAAAAATCCCTTCTTAGTACACCTCTACCCTATAAGGCTTATGTACTCTTCAAATTTCAAGTCTCTAGGACCAGCGGTCAAAAAACTCCCATACGAACTTTTACATCCCTTTGCACACTTATTAAGGGTAGTTTTAAAAAACTAAAAATGCATTTCTTATTTTTTTGCTTTGAAGTATATGTATTCCAAGTTTCAAGTTTGTAGGTTCAAAGAATACCATTTTTCATACAAACGTTTTCATCCCTTTTTACACCCCTAGGGGTTGAATTTCCAAAAATCCCTTCTTAGTACACCTCTACGCCATAAGACCTATGTACTCCTCAAATTTCAAGTCTCTAGGACCAGCGGTTTAGGCTGTACGTTGTCTATATGTCAGTCAGTCAGTCAGTCAGTCAGTCAGTCAGGACTTTGATTCTTATAGTATTAGAGATGTAGGTAATTGATTACAGTTACCTACACAAAACGCTCTGCATGCTCGCTGTAAAGCAGTTTAACGTTAGTTTAAAATTTTAAGGCGAATGGATACCCCGATACTAGCACCACTACATATTTTATTTAATCATTACATTATACAAAGGAATTATCAAAAATTCGGACCGCGCGTAGACGATACCTTATTACAAGCTTTTTTTTAATGTATCTGTTATAGTTTTGTTTTGTGTTACTCAGTCAGATACCTTGTTTGGAGAGCTTGGTAGCCACCAATAGGAACTTAACTCTTGACACAAGTACCTGCCTAAATAATACAATACAAAACTATTACAGATACATTAGAAAAAAGCTTGTGATAGTATCGTGTACGCGCGGTCCGATTTTTTGATAATTCCTTTGTATAACGTAATGATAAAATAAAATATGTAGTGGCGCTAGTATCGGGGTATCCATTCGCCCTAAGTAAATTGTTAATTCTTTTGAGAATAAAATTCTTTAACCACCCACTTTGCTTGTATTATAATTTCAGGCATTTTCCCTTCACTGGGTTCGTTCGTATTTTTTTACCCTGTTTCCGGTATTTTTTCCGGATTAAACATTCTAACATTAAAGCATCGTAACTTTCGCATTTAGGTTTACATATAATTATAGGAGTGTGATATAGGTAATTAAAAAAAAAGGATTATAAAAAGGCAAGGAACGGTAGGAAGCAAGCCGTAAGTTTCTTATCTATTATTTGTAGGCTTTCTTTCTAATGTGATCCCTATGTTTTGTTACTTGGACCTGTTTATGTTATGCCTACGCTGTATTCACTGAATTCCAGTGGCATCAGACTGGAGGTCCATTATTAGGTATATTACATTGTAACAAGGATCATACAAAAGAACGGTAGAAACCAGGCCGTAAGTTTGTTACCTGTTCTTCTAGGCTTTGGTCGCGTGGATGAGATAAGTCGTATAAGACGTTTCAAATTGATCTCGTGATTCAATTGAATTTTTCCCTTCCTTATTAATTTTGACATTTTGCGAAAGGGACATTATTACACTCCGATTCGCTTTGGTTTTGTATCTGCAGGGATTTCCATTTTAACATTTTTGGGTTTCTAAAAATGGACATAACATATCAAGAAGAAAACCTGTTGTACCGATACTATGGGATCAAGGCAGGAATATAATGATAATACATCTGTTACAGGCATTATTAACTACAACGATCACCTTAACCTCTGCCACTTTAAGCACCGCAAACACTTCTGCCACTACTGCCACGAAGGTTTCGAAATGGAGTACGACAAACTCACTCACGAGAGCGAACATATCGGCTTGAACAAGCTTAGCACTAACTCGAACCTCTCTAGGCAGAAGGTAGCTAGCAACTGCGACACGCAAACGGACCCAGACGTGATACCAAATGAAAAGTTGAAGAAGATTGTGTCGTTTTTTGATAGGATGGCAGTGGAAGATGCAGAGGTTGCGAAAAGGAGGTCGGAATCGAATTTGACGAAGGAGAGTGGTAGTGTTATTGAGTCTGAAAGTAAGTTGGCACTATCACTACATAGTTTTTGACAGCCTTCACAGCTCAGTTGGTAGTAGCTCTGCCTTCTGCGCCGTAGGCCGTGGGTTCGATCCCCACCGAGAACAAACTTTTGTGTGATGAATATAAATGTTTGTTCTCTGTCTGGGTGTTATATAATATTATAAGTATGTATTTACAAAAAAAAAAAAGTATATATGTAGTATATCAGCTATCTGGTTCCCATATTACAAGCTTTGGCTTAGTTTGGGGCGAGATAGTGCTGTGTGGATTGTCCACCAATATTTATTATTATTATTATTTATAGTATAAAACAAAGTCACTTTCTCTGTCCCTATATCCCATTATTCCCTATGTATGCTTAAGTCTTTAAAACTACGCAACGGATTTTGATGCGGTTTTTTTTATAGAAAGAGTGATTCAAGAGGAAGGTTTATATGCATAATACAAGCATAATCTCTTAGGGATAACCCACAATAACCGTGCGAAGCCGGGGCGGGTCGCTAGTTCTTAATAAAAATAAT
This sequence comes from Chloroclysta siterata, assembly GCA_932294275.1. Taxonomy (NCBI): domain Eukaryota; kingdom Metazoa; phylum Arthropoda; class Insecta; order Lepidoptera; family Geometridae; genus Chloroclysta; species Chloroclysta siterata. The sequence goes on along the minus strand of OW028596.1, from coordinate 17,403,125 downwards.
TCAATTATTTATTCAGACAGTCCATGGTCGATGGTGTTAGTAACTGTAAAAGTTTAATATTAGATTAGATAGGTTAGTAACTTATAACTAATAGTGATTTGGTTATCAGGATGAGTTTCCCTACCAGAGGATTATTTCAATAGGTACTCAATGCTCAGTACATTTATTGCTTACACATGGTTTAGTTTAGGTACATACCTACATACTTAGTTGTTGCTGTTGGGTGTTAGTAAGTATCACATGGACGCTGCATAGGCAACATGGAGGCAGGCCGAAGTTTTCGACGGCTCAGCCTTTTATTACTATTTAAGGCGATGACAGGAGCTAATGTACCTCTCGCTCGCACGTTTCGACATGTTGAAAGATATAAAATCTATCTCTTAGGTTGCTAGTGTATGATAATTCTCTTTTTTCCTCAGATTCTTCAGAAAAGCGAACAGTGAGTTGTATGAACATCGGCAAGTGCAAATGTGTGACCTCGAACACGCACACGTCGGTGACATCACAACAGTACGGGACACCTGTCTCCTGTCACATTGGACAAAATTCAAATTATCGGTAATTAACTCTGGCAACTCAAGGTTGGCAACCGTCAAATAATTTCGTCACGCGCACATTTAATTTTTTTTGAAGATATACCCTCATACTACAAAATGGTGCTTTTAAATAATGCTTAAAATTAGCGCTGTCTCTGTTTGCCATTACGCATTGGTAAGAGATGGCAATAGTTTAAGCATAGTTTAGGTTTGACAGATTTTTTATTTATTTATTGGAAAACCAACAGCTTAGTATAACTTAAATAACATACATGATAAAGAAACGAGAGAGCCAATTAAAGATTTCACGGATACAAAACATTATAAAAATTTATTGTGAATGCTATTTGTTAAACTTACTACAGAAATTATATATAAATTTCTGTAGTAAGTTTAACAAATAGCAATAACAAAGGGTCATCAAAAATATAATTATGATTCAAACATCCTAAGCATGTATTTAACTAGTTTAAGCACTAATTAAAAGCATAAATAATTTGAGAAAACTTGATTCGATCATACTTCTAGTTTTTTAGAACATTTATGATGTATTGCGGTTTTTCATAACTGAATTATATATTTAAAATAATGAAATATGTGTGGGAAATTATTTGACGGAGTCTGCGACTTAACGCGTTATAGGTAGGTACATGCGTCCCCAGTAAGTACCAAGACCTACCACGCGAGCAAAGTCGCAGGCGGTGTTGACTAAAACAAAGCTTAGCTCTTTTTTTTTTTTTACTTCCACACAGCACTTTCTAGCCCCAAACTAAGCCAACGCTTGTAATATATGGGAACCAGATAGCTGATATAATACCTAAAAGTTTACTTTTTTTTATAATAACACCCAGAAAGCGAACAAACATCTATGTTCATCACACAAATATTTGTTCTGTGTGGGGATCGAACCCACGGCCTACGGCGCAGAAGGCAGAGTAACTACCAACTGAGCAGTGAAGGCTGTCTAAGGCAATGATTTACGTATTTCGTCGCTTGGGACTTCCCTAGATCCACCTAGCTTTAAAACGTTTCAAAGTGATCCTTGTGATTTGAATATCTTTCGACTTTGCTTTTCAGAAGGCGTCTAAGCCTCCACGAAGACTCAAACCGCCGATACAGCCACAAATTCTCCAAGTTCTACTCCTGTGATGGCATCATAAACCACCCTCAGGTCTACCACTGCGCTTCAAAAGACAAGCGAAGTCGTGGCCTTGTTTCAGAAGATGGGAGGCTGAATGTTCGCAGTATTACCAGTCCTAGTGTAAGTTTTTTTTTATACAACTAGATGATGGAACAAGCAGATGACCCACCTGATGTTAAATGGTTACCATCACCTATAAAGCATTGCCTCGTAAGTCACGCACAATAGGAACGTGCCCTACGATGCACTGCCCTGCGTCCATCAGCTTGAGGCCTTAAACCTCATGTGGCTGTAATTACTCCGGCAACCACACTCTTCAAACGGAAACACAGCGTTGCTGCTTGGCGGCAGAAAAAGGCGTGGTGGTAGTACTTTCCCGGACCAGCCACACACAAAGAGCTCTACTACTCTTAATGTTCTTAGTTCTAAGAACTCTTAAATTCTTCTTCTTCTTCTTTCCGTGTATGGCTTGCCAGTTTCAAGTGATTTGTATTAAATACTTTATAGTCAAGTCAGTCCATAGTCAAGTCGGCCGTCATTTGATTTAAAGAAAATGGTGGCGGTTTTATTCAAAACATTCGAAATATTTTCTATCAAATCAGGATATCACACAATACACTTTCATTCTAAATGAACTTTGTTCTAAATGAACTCTTTGTGCTCAAGAAGGTAATGTTGGTTAAAATACCACCGAAATTACACAAACAACTCAAAATAATACAAGAAAAACAATTAAAATGAAAAAGCTATGTTGCTTCCCAAAATGTCAGAAAACGAATCTAGTGTAAGTTGATTAATATTTCAGGCTATGGGTTCAGGCGGAAATTGAATAGGTTATGGGCCCAAACAATCCGGTACTAGTGAAACTGTCTAGATTACATGCACATGACACTGAGCAGCTTTACGTGGTGTGATGGATGTAGTGGAATGCTTATGGGGCACGTCGTAATGCCAGCTTATATGGCAAAAGTTTATCAGTTCATTGACAAAACAATATAATATGTAGGATTTGTGATAAGGTAAAAATTTTATATTCAGTGGTAGTATCACTGAAGCCTTTATTGACCGACTACTAGGAGATCTAAAAGGATATCTACCATGCCTAAGGATCAAAGTCGTGAAGCTATCTTCTGAATTTTTATTCCGTTTCCTCTTTCTAAAACAGCTTCACGACTTTGATCCATAGACACGGTAGATATCCCCTCAGATCTCTATCAAGTACGAACTCCAGATTCTTTGAGGACGTCTAAAGGGGTAGTCAGACGTCCGAACATTTGGTAAGCACCCCACTTTTTTTTCTATTTCTTTCTTTCAGATGACAGGTTCAGATTATTCCACAATAACGCCTGCTGGTTCTGAAGTCACACTGACAAGAGGAAAATCCAATGAGAGTCTAACCTGCGAACCATCGACAAACATAGTCTACTGCACGTCCATAGACTCAATGAAGAAGGTATCTGCCGTAGAGTCCTTGGTCCAGAAGTTTAGGAAGTATAAATGGGAGCCCGGTACGAACGTTATTCGAGTTTAGCAGTTCTAGAATTTGTTGTTTTTATAAGAGAGGGCGCCACTTACCATACGTTTTCTAGCATGCTGTCTCGCTCGCACCTATGCGAAATACCCGCATGTCAAATTAGTTCCGTTTTTAGACTTTGTTTTTGTTCGTGTTGTGGTTTTTGTGATTCTGGTGTTTTTGAGATTGTGAAATTAGTGTCGTATCTTTGTTTATTATATTTTAAAATTACAATTTATTTTTTCTTTTGTTGCGTACCAAATCAGACTTAATTCGTGTTAATAAGAACATTCGTTATTCGTTATTTCGTTATTCGTGTTAATAAGAACATTTGTTTTATTTAATAGGTTAGCGTGGTATGGACATGTTATGCGAAGGGAAGAATGTCATGTAACGAGAAGAATGCTAGGGATGAATGTGGATGGATATGGGAGTAGAGGTAGGCCAAAGAAAAGATGGATGGAATGTGTGAAAGAGGACATGAGTAAGAAAGGAGTGACTGCTGAGATGACGGCTGATAGAGGAGAGTGGAGGGAAAAAACCTGTTGTGCCGACCCCACATGAAGTGGGATAAGGGCAGGAAAATGATGATGATGATGAAGAACATTCGTTATTTAATAAAATAGTATTCTTGTGTAAATCCATAAACTAACTTTTTATTTATAAAACTAGCTGAAGGAACAAGCACATGGCCCACTTGATGTTAAGTGGTAACAATCACCTATAACAAAGCATTGCCTCGTAGGTCTACGTAACGTTCCCTACGATAGCCCTGCGTCCATCAACTTGAGGCATACCAGATGACTTGACTGTAGCAAGTTTTCAAATATATTTTTATACAGTTGCTAGTAGGTAAGTTTTAGGCTCCTAGATATCTTTAAGACTTTTCAAAGTGATTCTTGTGATCCTATTGAATACTTAAATACCTTTTGTCAAAACTTTGAGTCAAAATTACTCTTACGTTTGAATGACTAGGTCTAGGTCAGATAAAGCGTAGTAATAATCAGTAGTTACCGGTAAGTCATTTTGCCGCCATTCTGAGTCAATGACGATACGGGTTGCTTGTAGGCAGGAGTTGTCAACATTTTGTAATTATGGATCAAAAGAGCCACAAAAGAAGAATAGGACATTTTTTATTTGACATACAAACAACAATAAGAAGAAGAAATGAAAAACAAAGGTGGGAAGTACATACTTAGAGGGTAAAACATTGAAAACACAAAAGCCAAGAAGTAAAGTCACGTGTCATAAGAGAACTCACCAGGTGATGAACAGTAGCATCTCCTGAGTACGTAACACCAATATTAATTTAGTATTACTCTATTGTATTAGGATAGTCCTGTAATACCCCGTTTTCACTCGGCTCATGTCCGTGGAAATGTGCAGAGACATGGGCAGGGACTTGGGCAATGCGAGAATGTAAACAGGCCACTTCCATGTCCACTCGCGTTGCCGCTCGCGTTGATTCAGGCTGATGAGGATAAATGAAGTGATTGTAGGCAGGAGCTCTTGAGCGCTGGATTCACGCGCCATTGCGTTTGACATACGACCGCTTGGCGTGCAAATCCTGTGCAAGTTTTCGTAGATTTCGTAGAAGAATAACGTAAAATAATTTCGAAAACTAGTTTGGATTAAATTAAATTTTAGCTAAAACTTTTAATTATTCTATGCTTCCATAGCATAGACTTATTAAAAGGTTTCTTAAAAAAGGCATCACTTCGTGATATAAATGTGCGAGCGAGAAAATGACCACACGTTTGTCAGCCTTATAACAAACGATTAGTGTATAGACTCAATCGAATTCATAAATTAGTAGGAAGAAGTAGAAAAGACTTCAACGCGTTACACAAACTACGCTTGCTACGAGAGCTACGACAAAGACAAAGCGTAGGAGTGCTACGAAGCGTAGCAAACTCATTTTTGTTTTTTCAACTAGCAACGACTCATTTACGTCTTGTTTTAGGATTTAGATAATTGACACACGTGTTATACTTTTTTGTTTTCCCAATGAGCCAAAAGTGCGGCACCCCTGCCACCAGCTGCCAGCCAGCTGCGCGTAACCGTTACACAGCACGTGCCTCGAGTCTCGACCCCTGCACACAGAATACATTGCAGTTTGTAGACGTCATCATAATAAACAAAGATACGTAAATACCGCGCGAATGTACGAATCGCGAATCTATACTTCACACGAGTGCGAGAGAGAGGGCACTTGTAAACAATAGTGTGTGAGTGAGAGGTCATGATTTCGTTTCTAGTATTCTTTTAATTAAAAGCCGCATAGCTATTTTCTAAGAAGACTGGGACTGGATCTGGTTCTTCTAGGCTGTTAAGACGTTTCAAAGTGATCCTTGTAAATACATGCCTTTTGACTTTGACTTTGGACCGACCGTATAACGTTCCCTTCGAATCACGGAATCAGATGGATCTACCTTTATGCCACTAGCGGTCACCCATCCAAATTAGTCTGAAACTTAGTCGATCGGTTAGGCAATACCTAAAAAGCTTCACCAAGTCTGTAGTCGATGCTAAAAATATTGATAAAGATAATATACAATCTTTTGGTTTTAACATAGCAGCTATAGGTACCTACTTACTGTAATATTATTTATTTTTCAACGGATATAAAGTACTTACGCAGACCCCTTCGAAAGTTCATTGAATCATTGTTGTGCAAAACTTATATTACAATTCTATGCTGCTCTAATTTCAACACTGATCTCAAAGAAATTACGTTTAAAATCGTTTAACTCTTTAATGATAAGTTACTGCACTTCGATTGTGGGGCGTTCGGTCCCGCTTAACAACAGGCTTCAAGGAATTTTGAAGCTTAACTACACGTTATAAGATCTATAATAGGAAATCAAGGTTTTATTGAATGGTGGTGGCGCGTGCCATGGGGTGCGCAAACGCCGTTTCCGATTTTTTTCGAAAATGGAATCCTTGGCAGTTGGAATCTGACCGTTGAGCGAAACAGACATGGTACTTAGATATTCTGAAAAAAACTGTGCTAAGAAAGATAAAGTTTTGGTGAAGCTTTAGTGATTGCAAAGTTTATTGTGCTAGTGAATTTAATAATTTCTGTGAGTGTAAAAGTGAATAACATCGGTCAAACATCGGTGATATAAAATATATATACCAAGACAATAAATTAGAATTGGGTGCCAACTAAATCATATACGTTGAAAGGTTTTCGAACCCTAGACTCCGTCTAAGTGGGGTGCAAGGTGCACTCTACGTAACCCATAGACCTGAACGGTTCCACACAAGACACAAGGAATCATGCTTTGTTGAGCACAAGACAATAGGCAGACTTCAAAATATACCTTTAAATTTGCTTGAGTAACCAACCCTAGTGACAGAGTTCAGGTCACCCTAAGTCCACCATGTTTTAGCGGCTTTACTAGATGTATTAGAACTGACAGAATAGCGTGCCCTGATCACTAGATCTGATGCACGAGAGCTGTTGACAATCTACCATTCGAACGAGTGCATATAGGAGCCAAAATCTATCAATATGGATTCACCAAAAATAGTCTACAAGTACTACTCAAATCCCGCCTTTTGCGGCCAAAGCGAAGGCTTCAAAGGCAAGCTGATATCACCAGATCGCAAACGCATGTCACCTCTAGGAGCCAACTCTCCGCGAATAACCGAAACCTACATCACCAACAGAATCCATAGAACCGATATATCTGATAATCCTCTCAGAATCTCACCAGCGGGAAGACTGAGAGACGAGCCACCAGAGCTGCCACCGAAGCCAGCGAAGTATCAAAAACAATTTCACAGACAGGCGTCCTTAGTTTACAAACCAACCCGGCAGGTGCGGTGTAGAACAAGAAGCGAAGACTTAGAAATGGCACAGTTCAGGCAGAAGAAAAGATACGATAGAAACGCGGACAGCGACGACGGCCTGGAAGACAGAAGACGCGAGTTCGAAGATAGCAGAAGACATAGATACGAGATCATTCAAGACATGGATGATTTAGCCGATCACTCTCCGACGAAGAAGCGAATCGTGCAAGCCGATGCCAGCGAAATCGAAGAATACAACGTGGATGCACCAGACGACAATGAACTCAAGGAAATACCGACGGAAATCGTCAAAACTGTTAACGGAAAGACCATGAGATACGCAATAGTGCCTATAGAAGACGATGAGCCTAGACGAAGCAACGTAACCTTCTCATCAACGATGTCGCAGAAGAACTTGATCGCTACGCAGAAGCTTCACGAGCTGCTGTCCACGCCTAGAAAGCTGAAGAGCTATGCAAGCCAGCCGTCTGTTCGCATCACACCGAATAAGGAAGGTTCAAGATATATTGGCACGCCACCAAAGATGATGTCCAGTACTCCAACACACGGCGTTACGCCCTCTAAGTCCTGTGCAAACTTATCCATGAACAGAAGTCTGGCCACATCTCCTATTTCTCCCAAAGCTCAACAGAAGTTGAACTATGGTCTGCCAGATTTTGAGAGAGATGTTTTTGTTACAAGTCCGAGGGAGAAAAGCTTTGATTTAGAGAGGGATATCAGTAGGGAGAGTCGGGGGAATTTCGACAGAAGGAGTCAAAGAAGAGACAGGACCACAGCTGTTATAGTACCTAGGTGAGTGAATATTTCCTTTATATATAAGTTGAAACTTTAGAGTAGTAGAGCTCTTTGTGAAGGGCTCGTCCGGGGAAGTACTACCACCACGCCTCTTTCTGCCGCCAAGCAGCAACGCTGTGTTTCGGTGTGAAGAGTGTGGTTGCCGGTGTAATTACAGGCACATGAGGCTTAACATCTGTACACCTCAAGTTGATGGACGCAGGGCAGTGCATCGTAGGACACGTTCCTATCGTGCGTGACTTAAGAGCCAATGCTTTGTATAGGTGATGGTTACCACTGAACATCAGGTGGGCCATCTGCTTGTTCCATGAGCTAGAAGAATTAAAAAAACACGTTGGCTGGTAGAAAATGCCTGCATTGAGCCCTCCTATTGTACTCTAACAGTATGCTTTTGAGCATCAAATAAATTAATAAATTTAATCGATATTTCAAGGCTTTAAACTGTCTGTTTGAATGCCAAACCTCTAACAGTATTCGTAATCACCAGGATCGCACAGCCACCGTCAGAATACTCCGAAACGACGTACAAATCCATCTCCATCATTAAGAAGGGCGCTGCCGCCTCGCTCATCATAGCTGCCCTGATGCTGACCCTGTGCGGAGGCTTGTCCACTGGCCTAAGCTTCTACATGATGTATGCTGTAAGTTTCATGATTTCTTAATTTTATTTATTTTGATTGGTGGACTTTTCACACAACACTATCTAGCCCCAAACTAAGCCAAAGCTATGGGAACCAGATAGCTGATATAATACTTAAATAATTATTTTTTTTGTAAATTCATACTTATAATATTTTTATAACACCCAGACAGAGAACAAACATCTGTTCATCACACAAATGTTTGTTCTCGGTGGGGATCGAACCCACGGCCTCCGGCGCAGAAGGCAAAGCTACTACCTACTGAGCTGTGAAGGCTGTCTGAGAAGGCTGAATTCTAGAAAAATGAAAAAAATATAGGTCCAGTATTGAGCTTCCACGTGCGGGAAACCTATGTCCAAGTCTAGCAGTGGGCTTAAGTATACAGGCGGATCATGATAATAAACAATGATGATGATGATAACTTAAGGCGAATACAAGAGCTAATGTGGCTCTCGCTCGCAGGTTGAAAGATTTGAAATCTGGCTGGTAGAAAATGCAATAAATCACTACATAGTATAAAACAAAGTCGCTTTCTGTGTCCCTATATCCCTATGTATGCTTAAATCTTTAAAACTACGCAACGGATTTTGATGCGGGTTTTTTTTATAGAAAGAGTGATTCAAGAGGAAGGTTTATATGCATAATACAAGCATAATCTCTTAGGGATGACCCACAATAACCGTGCGAAGCCGGGGTGGGTCGCTAGTGATAAATAAATTAAATCCTTGTAAGTTAAGTAGTCCTGCTGTCTTGCTGGGAAGTTCCTTACGTCTAATGATGAATGTATTACAGATGGGTAGACGCTACTACCTGGACTTCGGCGTGATGGCCGGCTTCACCTGCTTCTTGCTGGGTCTGCTGGGGCTGCGGGCGAGGAGGCGCGAGCTGCTGCCCAACAGGAACTATATATCTGGTAAACTAAAGCCTTGATTTATATTTAAGTCGTTCTTCGGCATGTTAAGGGGAGGCCTATATCCAGCAGTGGGCTTCTATAAGCTGATGATGATGATGAACCGACTATAAAAAACAGCGGCTGGATGTCAATCAGTTGTATAATTAAAAAAAAAGACACATAACTGAAGAAAAAACTCACAAGAAAGGCTACATCTTCTTGTGCTTCAGTTTTGTTTTCGGCGTTTTGTTATATTGTTATTGTATAATAATATAATTTTCTAACAGCCAACCTAAGTGGTCGTATAAAAAAATGCAGGTTCTAGGCTGGTCTGTTACAATGTTTTATTCACAGATGCCAGCGAAGCTCTGTAAGTGTTTCTAATTTCTAAGGTTTTTTTTCTTTATTTTTCAGGCTACATTGTCCTATCATCATTCTCCCTGCTCAGTGCATTTGGTCTTCTCATCCTGCTCACAGTCCAACCTATGGTGGGGACGCCACTCAGTGACATTACCTCCGGCGCTGTGTGCGGCGTCAGCATTCTGTCACTTTGTCTCGCGTCAGCAGGCGTGCTGACGTCGTATTGCTGTGCCAGAGACCCGCCTGATAACAGAGTAGGGACGGCACGGTGGTACTAGATTAACGAACGCTGGAAACACTATTCTTATAGGTAGGATTATGATACTGTCTGGCGTCAGAAGGCGTGCTTGACGTTTGCTGTGTATAACGAACGATTTTGATAAGTAGATTAGGTAAAAATAAAGTGCTTATCATTACTGAGTCAGCATTATTTTGTCTGGCGTCAGCAGATTGCTGACGTTGTATTGCTGAGCTAAGGGACAATACAAGGCGGTCCATATCGAAAAATAAGTAGGTAGGTACTAATAGAATGTTATTTAAGAAAACTGTTGTACATTTAAATTTAGAGAGCGTAATTATTATCTTTGCATACTGTTAGTATTACCAAAGACAATTTTTGTACTTAATACCTAGTTATAAATCGAGTAGGTAATCCATAGCATAGCTATGGAAACTAAATAAACGTTGTATACAATACTTTAATTATTGTATTCTGCTGTCATCGCTTTGCTACGTCTCCCTTGCAAAGGTACCTGCATAATCTATAAGTAACTCTTATTTTATTTATTATTTATAAATCCTACAGAGTTTTTAAACTTTGTACCCTTTTCACCATGGCACCATGACCATGTTTCTAAACATTGTACCTACTCACAAACGTTGCGTAAAATAAAGAACTGCCTATATTACAAAAATACCACTGTCTCCGTTTCTCATTACCGATTCGTAAGAGATGACAATACTTCAAGAATTATTTACCTATCTTTTGTTAGATTATTTATAGTATTTTTTTTAAGCCTAATGAGGCCTAATGTTAAAAAAACTCATAATATTTTAAGAATATTTGAATTCAAGTCTGTAGAAACATGTTTTTGGGCATGATGTGAATTGCCACCATACGGTAATTGGTAGGTTTAATTTTATACGTGTGACGTCGAGAGGGTCTGCTCTATTTGTCAATGTCAGTCAACGCTACTGCTGACTTCGCATTGCCTCGCAGGTGACGCTCGAAATGAAAATGTCCTACGATGTAGGAGGTACCTATACTGCCGTGCGTTGATCAACTTGAGGCATAAATAAAAACCGGCCAAGTGCGAGTCGGACTCGCGCACGAAGTGATCCGTACCATTATCTAAAAAACGGCAATAATGGGAGCCCCCTTAAATATTTGTTTTATTTTAATTTAATTATTTATTTTTAAAATGATGATTCTGTCTGTAAATATTTCAAACTTTTACCTGTTGCCGTTATCAATATCGAGCAAAAAAATCCCGTTTGTTGCATGGGAGCCCCCTTAAATATTTATTTTATTCTGTTTTTTTATCATTATTTGATATAGCGGCAACATAAATACCTACATTATAATCTGTGACAACTGTCTAACTATCACGGTCCATGAGATACAGCCTGGTAACAGACGGACTGACAGACAGACGGACGGACAGTGGAGTCTTAGTAATAGGGTCCCGTTTTATCCTTTGGGTACGGAACCCATAAAATTTACCTAATCATGGCCCTGTAATTTCGCCTTTATTGTAATAAGGTGGTGGATTTTTAAATAGTAAAGAAGTATATAGTATTACTTAGGTGGGATTCTTTGTGAAGGAATTCTTTTTTTCTAAAATGTACCTATATCTTGTTTTTGTATATATTTCTATACTAAGAAATGCTCAATCATGAGCTGATGTAATGAGGATGATAGTGCACAAATCATAAAGTGGTAATTTCTATGTAATTTTTTTTTAAATACTTAAATATTTTGGTAAACTAGGGTTTAAAATTGTAGAGGTCAGTAGGGGCGGCATGAATAGTCTACTGGCGGCAAATATGTAATCCGCCACTGAGGTAAGTAGGTAACTTATAGTTTTCGCATGCTTCAACTTTTCTATATACCTAACTAACACTACTCTTCTAAACTATTTTAGCTATTTCATTGTACCTATTGTGTATAATATTATGACAGTTAATCGATAGTAAAGTTAAAAACTTCATTATAATATACGCTTGTTATTTTGTTAATACCTAAATTATAAAGCTAAGAACTTGCATGTAACACAGTGTACGTCAGTAGGTAGGTAATTCATATTTATGCTTTGTATTATTTTATTCACCTTTAAGTACCTACCTACTACATATTATGTCCTACAACTGATTCGATTAAAATAAAATAAAATATTTATATTCTAAAACTCTTTTACTGTGTAATTTAGATAATCCTAAAGCGTGTGTAAATTAAATCTTAAATATTTACATAGTTCTAGCCAAAGTTGAATATTTTTAGAAAAGGTATACTTTTATTTATTTATTTATTTATTTAGTAAATTTTACATTGCCATTACAGATAAACCAAAGCGACAATGGAAAAACTTATCACCTACTACAAACTTAAATTTACTTACATAAAAAATGTATGACCATATCTGTGAATTTCGTCACGCTTAATATAAATATATCAACATCCTCGGCTACACAAAGACTGTTGATTGTTATAAGGGCTCGCGTAAATGGTGATTCACTAATGAGATTAGTTCGAGCCCTCGGAATTGCAAGCAGCCTAGGTCGACGTCGCGCGCCTACGTAGTTATCGGGTACGCACAAACCTACACACGCGAGCACTCGCGGATTGTGCACCATACCTCTCAGGAGTCGAAATATGTAGACTATCAGCATGGTTTCTCGTCTTACTTCTAATTTACAATAACCCACCATGCCTAAGACGAATAGAGTGGGGTACAGGGGTAAAAGGGATAAACCCCATACAATTTTAAATACAGAAACCTTGTGAACTTGTTCTGCATTTTTTCCACCATATTGCTGTATTTTTTTTCATAGGGGCTCCAGATCATAGCTCCACACTCAAGTCTGCTTCTCACAAGTGTATTATAAAGCACCTTAATAGTTCCTATATTGTGGAAGTCACAGCTCTGGCGCAGTATGAAGCCAAGGTTTCTGAAGGCCTTCTTACAGATATCCTTAACATGATCGCGAAAGTTTAAATAGGTATCTGTCCATGTGCATCCCTAAGTCACGAACCGAATCTACACGACAAATGTTGTTTGCATCCAGCTTGTAGTTGTAAACAATCGGATTGCGTGCACGGCCGTAGGTGATAGTGCAGCACTTTGAACTATTGAAAAAAAGTTTATTATCGTGACTCCACTGCGCAACCCGGTCAATATCCCTTTGCAATCTTTTACAGTCCGAGCTGTCATTGATCTGCAGTAAAAGCTTTAGATCGTCAGCAAACAGAAGACAAATGGAATCCCGTATTACATTTGGCAGGTCATTTATCATAATTAAAAATTCAAGAGGCCCGAGATTGCTACCCTGGCTTACACCAGAATTTGTATAAAACGGGTCAGATAGGAACGCGCCATAGTCCACATACTGCATTCTACCCTTCAAGTAGCTGGCAAAGAATTCTAACAACCTTACAGTGAATCCCATCGACGATAGTTTTATTAAAAGGATAACGTTATCCACGGTATCGAACGCTTTGCGGAAGTCAAAGTACGCTGCATCCACCTGCACCCCCGAGTCGACAGCAGGGACACTTTTTAAAGCCACGCCCGTAAACAGGCTGACAACCATGGAGGTAGACAACCTTTTCTACTCTCGAATTTATGGTAGATCCATGGGAATCCAAGATTCGACCAAGATTAGCACGAAGCATGGAGGTACTAGTTTATGGCACGAAGGATAATGACCGGCATAATTTTTTTTACTGTCATTGTCACTTGTCTGTCAAGTTGTATCAATGTCAAGTTAATGTCAGTGTCAAATTTGCGTTCCAGAGCCTATCATACAAACAAGAATAGGACATCTTTTACTTTGATATCATTTCATTATAAAGATGTTGTCTCTGTTTCACACTGCATAAATTGCAATAGCTGCCCTTGTCGTAATAAAATATTTTGTTCCTTCATTCAACTTTTTCTAGTAAGTATGTTTGGTTGGTTGGTGTAATGTAACTCTCCTCCCCCCTCTCGTTCGACTTGCATTGCATACATTTAATTTCTTGTTGAGACAAGACGAAAGAAAGAAATTGATTCGTTTAATTTAGAATATAATTTTCTAATTGATACATACACCTTGCTTTCAGATGAATGTTTGATTACGTGAGTGACCGGACCAATGTGTGATAAAATGTGTTTATTGTTTGTCTAATTTGATAGTGTTTGAAGTCCTAAAGTAGGTAAGCGAGCCTTTGTTTTGATTATTTACTTACTAGCTTTACTTAGATAAAACCCTACATTTATGAGCCAACTAAGCTGCATAGAATCATTCAAAAGTTGGAGCAGAAAGCTAATGTTTGAGGTCATCAAGTTGAGTTTATGATCTTGTTTTGATTTTGTAGGTAGGTGTATTGCTACATTCATTGCTTACGAAATCAAATATCGTCTGATTATGTGCAATGTGTCACATTAACAGTTGTTTGTCTGTTAAATTATAATCACTTATGGTGTGACAAATTTTACTTAGTTACTGCTATTATTTTTATATTGAGACATTTCATATTAGGTATCAATTAAAATGATTATTATTATTGTCACTTATGTTTTGCTATTCAAGTGACTTGCTTATTGAATTCTCTTATCTATGCTATTGTATCAATGAGCTTACCTATTATTCTACCCTTATTAGTATGAATTGTACCTACCTTATATCTACATAATTTTCAGCACCCTACAGGGTATGTGTACTCGCCTAATAGCTACCTTAGAGTTTAGACCTAAGCTATATAACTGTAATGTTGGCAATAAATAAATCTGAAATCAAATTGCACATGAGTACATCAATAGGTACCTACATAATTTAAATATAAGATGTTTATTTGCATAAATAAGTTAGATAACAAGTTCTTAAAAGTAGAATGGACCACACTTTGCATTTAGATACCTATCTTCTATTTTTAGAGGCTTGTAATTAGTTAGGTATGGTCAGCAACTAAACTAATGTTTAACTTATTTGCAAAGTAATTTTTTTTAAACCAGCTCACTTTTATTGTAGTTATAAACATTAAGAAGATCCGCATGAAGCCTTAGTTCTAAGTGTTTATTAGAAAATTTATTATTTTGTTCTAGGATTCCACAAGCATAATGGCGCAACCCAACCCGCAGTACCGGGAGGCCGCTGAGTCGTTACTCAGCAGCATCAACTCTCCCCCTTACAGGACTTTTAGTAAGTGCCCACCTATATTTAGACATACCTCTGATTACCCCCTTAACAGGTTCACAATCCAAAGTTCTCGAAATGTCCCACAAATACAAATGTTTTTCAAAATTTGTTTGAGCAACTGCAAGCCCATCGCTGTTGTTACTATACTAACTTCAGCTCAAAGAGGCTTTGCACACATATTTATTTTTAAGGGAAAAATTCATTGCTGTGTGATCTTTCAAACCCACATACTGACAATCAGAAGTCAAGATCACTACCACTAGACCACCTGTGCTTATACTTTATCAGACCATTTCTCTATTTCCAGCCCACTCACAATCAGTTAACCTGGTCACAGAGGATCTGGTAGCGGGCCACCGACCAAACGGCAAAATGTCTACAGTTAGACGGTTCTTCTGCCTGTTTGTCACATTTGATCTGCTCTTCACAAGCTTGATATGGCTTATTTGTGTAATGGTGGGTGAAACATGTTTTTCTTATAATTTTTACCCAACGAAGTACCTTAGAAACTTGAATGAATATACTTTATTGGAGGTTGAAAAGAAGTCACATCCTGGTCAAACTCAACTAAAAAATAAAGGGGGAAAAAGACAAAAATTATTCTTAAGTTAAATTATAGTGTTAATATGAGTAAAATGTAGTGCAAGTGTATACAAGTGCCACTTATAAAGAACACAAAAACAAAGTGTCTTCCCCTTAAATAGAGACAGTAAGAAAAGTGTTAATGGACACATTCTTAGTGAAGTAAGCTATAAATTCAGGTCAATGTAAAATTACTCATTAGCCCGCTATTGTGGCTAGATTGTAATATAAGTAGAGTACTTTATAATGTATAATGTAAACTTGTATAAAAAAAAAGTTAAATTATTCTATGGCGATTAGGGTCCAGACCCTAATCGCCATTCGTCCATCCACTCATCCGTCTATAGTCCACCAAATAATTGCGGATTCAAACAAGAACAAAAAATAAAACATTATTGTACAACAAACAAAACAACAGTATACTCAGAAATATAAACTATACAATGGGCGGTCTTATCGCTGGAAGGGATCTCTTCCAAGCTTCACAAGCTTTGCCTTAATTTGGTGCTCACTTCATATCTTTTCGTAGCAGTAGGTTTTTGTGTGTGGCTCGTCCGAGGAAGTACTACCACCATGTCTATTTCTGTCAACAAGCAGTGTTGCTGGGTGTGGTCTTTAAAGCCTGCCTGGCAAGCTGTGGCTGTAAAGGCACACAAGGCTTAACATCTGTATGCCTCAAGTTGATGGATGCAGGGCAGAGCATCATAGGGGACGTTCATATAATGTGTGACATACGAGGTGATTATTTAGAGGTAGGTGATTTACAAGTTAACATCAGGTGGGCCATCTACTTGTTCTTTATAGCAAGTAGTATTTAATAAAAAAATATTGATGTGTTTAAACTCTTTGTGTTGTATTAACTTTTTTTTATCAATTAATATGAATTATATGAATATTGTTTATTTTCAGATGAAAGGAGAAACTCTAGAACAAATATTTAACAGAGAAATAATAAATTATAATATAAAAATATCATTATTCGATATAGTAATAATAGCTATAATAAGATTCGCTGTGCTGTTATTGTTCTATGCATTATTATATATTAATAATTGGAGTGTTATATCTGTGAGTACACATTTTATAAAATAACTAGAACTAGTCCGATAGAGCACTGGTGGTCTAGTGGTAGCGGCCCCGCCTTCCGATCCTAAGATCGTGGGTTCGAAACCGGTCGTGCACCAATGAGTTTTAATGTTCAAAAATGTATGTGCACAATGCCAGTACTCTCAAACGGTGAAGGAAAACATCGTGAGGAAACCGGCATGTCGTAGAACCTAAAAAGTTCTATAACATGTGTCAAGTGCTCGAAAGGAGCCTCTTGAGGCGCACTTAAAATCCTTTCACCACACTGTTTCGAAATAAACTAGTGACACGACAAGAGAGAGAGATAAAATAACTAGAAAACGCCCGCGGCTCTGCGCATGATTGCTAACATTAATATTTAAGGCGTATTATCTTTATTGGGTAAGTTCATGTTTCTAACCCGTTCCCAGTAAATTTTCGGGAAAAAATAAGTTTATATAATAATCCAGATAAGGAGCTATATCTACACTAATATTATAAAGAGGTAAACTTTGTATTTTTGTATTTTTGTATTTTTGTATGAAACGAATAGGCTCAAAAACTACTGGTCCGATTTCAAAAATTCTTTCACCATTAGAATGCTACATTATCCCTGAGTAACATAGGCTATATTATATTTTCAAAAAAATCAGGGATCCTTACTAAAACTTCAATAATGTAACCCAAGGTGGAAAACAAAAAACCTTACATCGCGTGCGCTGCGAAAACTATTGAAGATAGAACAAAATAATGTACTACGATTTTGTAGAACACGTTATCATCTACAAAAAATGTCGCGACAGCATATGTCTAACTATTATAGTTATGTCACAATAAGTGTTCTTTTATTATAAAAAATTAATTGAAATGCCTCCGCTAGAAAAGGGTCTTTATTTGTACCTTGGTATTAATCCTTATCCAAATAAATCATTTCATAATTAAGACGGTTTCAATACCTATAGATTACTTCTTAAATTTTTCAAATCGGACATTCCATTCAAAAGATATGACGAAATTAAAAATGTTTACGGGTCCACCGGTCACGCGCGGGGTGCGATTTCACTCACTCAAGGAGAAGCGCGTGCAAATGTATGAAATAAGTAGACGCGAGGCTCGAACCCACGGTCTTAGTTTATCCTAAAATGTTCAAAAAATTTATGACCACCCATGCGAAGCTGGGACAGGCCGCTAGTTTGTTATAAGTTTCATCCCGATCAGTTCAGTGGTTAGGGCGTGATTAAGATTTGATTTCACCATGCACTATTAGATTAACAAAGGATTAAAGGGCCCGGCCGTTAAGGTCCGGTTTCACCATGCTCTGTTATTTAATAATCAAAGATTAACAGGCCGTTAAATCTAACCTTAGCTCTCAAACGCGTACATTTTGAAATATTTAACGGCGCTTTAATCCTTTGTTTATCTAACAGAGTATGGTGAAACTGGGCCTTAAGGTTAGATTTAACGGCCTGTTTGTTAATCCTTTATAGTAACTAACAGAGCATGGTGAAGTCAGCTTTAAGCCATCCGAATATCGTAACTTTCGCATTTATAAATTAGCTCTTCTTGCCGTGTCAATAGTTCGTTTGAAACAGTGTGGTGAAAGGATATTAAATGCGACTCAAATAGACTCCCTTTGAGCACTTTACACAATATGTTTTACAACTTTTTAGGTTCCACGACATGCCGGTTTCCTCACGATGTTTTCCCTTCACCGTTTGAGAGTACTGGCACTGTGCGCATACATTTTTAAACCGAAATATAATAGTGCACGTCCGGTTTTGAGCCCACGTTCTAAGATCGGAAGGTGGAACCACTAGACCACCAGTGCACATACATTTTTGAACCGAAAAAAATATAAGTGATAGTGGTAATAGTTGAGCCCACGATCTTAGGATCGGAAGGTAAGGCCGCTACCACTAGACCACCAGTGCTCTCAACTAGGTATTATGTATTAGTAGGATAGGTAGGATCGTGTTAACATTTGCTTGAAAACCAGCGCTGCTTGGCAAGGTAGGTTAACTGCTTTGTCAGGCAGCAAAAAGCTGAGTCTGGACCTTTTTGGCATACTACATGGGACGGGACAGGCTAGGAACCAATTATTATTATTATTATTACCGTACTTACCTACCAGCTTTGTTTATTGTGTTTTTTTTATTTTTTTATTTTTAGTTCATTTTTTATTTTATTGTACCTAAATGTGTTTTTGTTTTTTAATTTGGTAGGTACCTATTAGTTTTGCCGATTTGCGTGTATCTGTCCATTGTCCGTTTTGTGTGTGTCAAATAAATGTACCTATTTTCTTTCTTTCTTTTCTAAAATTATATTTTATTTTTATTTCAGCTATCTACAGGGGGAACATGTGCGTTCATGATTGCAAAAGTATTTGTATATGACGTAAGTATTATACATTACTAGAAAGTAGACTTTAAATTAAACCAATATTCAGCCTTCACAGCTCAGTTGGTAGTAGCTCTGCCTTCTGCGCCGTAGGCCGTGGGTTCGATCCCCACCGAGAACAAACATTTGTGTGGTGAACATAGATGTTTGTTCTCTGTCTGGGTGTTATATAATATTATAAGTATGTATTTACAACAAAAAAAAGTATATACTATGTATTATATCAGCTATCTGGTTCCCATATTACAAGCTTTGGCTTAGTTTGGGGCGAGATAGTGCTGTGTGGATAGTCCACCAATATTTTATTTATTTATTATAATACGAGAAAGAATCGTTCTGAAGAAATGTTTTAAAAGTAGTAGAGCTCTTTGTGTGTGGTTCGTCCGGGGAAGTACTACCACCACGCCTTTTTCTGCCGCCAAGCAGCAACGCTGTGTTTCGGTTTGAAGAGTGTGGTTGCCGGTGTAATTACAGGCACATGAGGCTTAACATCTGTATGCCTCTAGCTGATGGACGCAGGCCAGTGCATCGTAGAGCACTGGTGGTCTAGTGGTAGCGGCCCCGCCTTCCGATCCCTGAGGTCGTGGGTTCAAAACCGGTCGTGCACCACTGAGTTTTACTGTTTAAAAATGTATGTACAACGCCAGTACTCTCAAACGGTGAAGGAAAACATCGTGAGGAAACCGGCAAGTCGTAGAACCTAAAAAGTTCTAGTTCGAACGGAGCCTCTTGAGGCGCACTTAAAATCCTTTCACCACACTGTAGACGCAGTTATAACGCGAAAATTTGCAAGTATGGATGGATGGATGTTTGTTACTCTTTCACGTAAAAGCTACTGAATGGATTTTAATGAAACTACAATAATATAGCTTAAACATCAGAATAACACATACAATACAATTTATACAATTTATTTCTACAATTTATGAAGATATTCTTTGAATTGTCCAAAATATGACGATAAGTGTCAAGTAAGTAGGGAAAAATATACCATCTGCGAGCTATTCTGGCGTGCGCTACAAAACCGCTAGATTACATATGTACTACGCCACGCTATTATAAGCTACTCGAAATACTAATCCTGCGCAGACGAAGTCGCGGGCACCAGCTAGTCTACACTAATATTATAAAGAGGAAAGATTTGTATTTTTGTTGTTTTGTATGTAAATATTATATTTGTGCTTTGGTATTAATCCTTATCCAAATAAATCATTTCATATTCAAGACGGTTTCAATACCTATAGATTACTTCTTAAATATTTCAAATCGGACATTCCATTCAAAAGATATGACGAAATTAAAAATGTTGACGGGTCCACGGGTCACGCTCGGGGTGCGATTTGACTCACTCAGGGAGAATGGCGTGCAAATGTATGAAATAAGTAGACGCGAGGCTCGAACCCAAGGTCTAAGTTTATCCTAAAATGTTCAAAAAATGTATGACCACCCATGCGAAGCTGGGACAGGCCGCTAGTTAATAAATAAATAACAATTGTGTTTGTTTCAGTGGCCAAACGCGGCGCAGCCTGTGTATGTGGTCTTCCTTATAATGACTTCATTCGTGTTGGCGTGGGGCGAGGCTTGGTTTCTGGACTTCAGGGTACTACCGCAAGAGTTGCAAGCTAAGCAGATATTAGACTCTATAGGTATGTTTTTTTTTAATACTACTTGCTGATGGAACAAGCAGATAGCCCACCTGTACCCCATATTTGGTTTCACGTTTTTCATTTTTGCCCCGTGTTCATTGCGGGTTTTGTATTAAGACGCGATAGAGATACCGATACGGAACTTTATGTTCTACTGCTAATTTTCATCATACTTGCAACATAAAGGTCCGTATCGGTATCTCTATCGCGTCTTCATACAAAACCCGCAATGAACACGGAACAAGAACGAAAAACGAGAAACCAAATATGGTAAACACAACTCATACTTGGGGTACTGATGTTAAGTGGTAACCATCACCTATAACAAAGCATTGCCTCGTAAGTCACGCACGATAGGAACGTGTCCTACGAAGCACTGTTCTGCGTCCATCAACTTGAGGCATACAGATGTTAAGCCTCATGTGCCTGTAATTACACCGGCAACCACACTCTTCAAACCGAAACACAGCGTTGCTGCTTGGCGGCAGAAAAAGGCGTGGTGGTAGAACTTCCCCGGACGAGCCACACACGAAGCGCTCTACTACTCTTTTGTAGTGTTATTGTTTTCTTTTGTATACATTTATTTATAATTTTATACAATAATATTTATGTCATCATCCGTTTAATAATATCAATGATCACTCAGTAATTCTCTAACACAAATTTATTAACTTTATTTATCGTGAAACAAGACACCTCATAGGGCGTCTTTTCAAAAATAAGATTCTTTTAGGACGTCTAATTTTTTTCAGAAATTATATGAGCCTAATAATTTAGCCAAAACGCAACGATAGCGCGTTCTAGCATCGCGGACATTTTTAGCAGCGCCATCTAGTTCTGATTGATGAAACTCGTTTACAAAGTTTACTGCGGTCGCCAATCTACACTAATATTATAAAGAGGAAAGATTTGTATTTTTGTTGTTTTGTATGTAACGAATAGGCTCAAAAACTACTGGACCGATTTCAAAAATTCTTTCACCATTAGAATGCTACATTATCCCTGAGTAAAATAGGCTATATAATATTTTCAAAAAAATCAGGGATCCTTACTAAAACTCTAATAATGTAACCCAAGGTGGAAAAAATAATCCTTACATCGCGTGCGCTGCGAAAACTATTGATGATAGAACAAAATAATGTACTACGACTTTGCAGAACACGTCATCATCTACAAAAAATGTCGCGACAGCATATGTCTAACTATTATAGTTATGTCACAATAAGTGTTCTTTTACTATAAAAATTTAATTGAAATGCCGCCGCTAGAAAAGGGTCTTTATTTGTACCTTGGTATTAATCCTTATCCAAATAAATCATTTCATATTTAAGACGGTTTCAATACCTATACATTACTTCTTGAATTTTTCAAATCGGACATTCCGATTCGTTTCATACAAAACAACAAAACAACAAAAATACAAATCTTTTCTCTTTATAATATTAGTGTAGATTAAACAACATTATAATGAGCACACCATTTGAATGGTAAAATATGCTAATGAGTAGGAGAATTGTGAAATGAGCTATATGAGGTTTTAACTCAGCTACAACATGAAAAGCTTTATGAAAAAACGCCAAGCAGCAACGCTGTGTTTCGGTTTGAAGGGTGTGGTTGCCGGTGTAATTACAGGCACATGAGGCTTAACATCTGTATGCCTCAAGTTGATAGACGCAGGGCAGTGCATCGTACTACGAGGCAATGCTTTGTTATAGGTGATGGTTACAATTTAACATCAGGTGGGCCATCTGCTTGTCCCAAGTAGATGTATAAAAAAAAAGTTAATAAAGTTCTTCAGGGTAGACAACGCAACGACAACGTCCCTGGTTTTGTTGGTGTCTATGGGCAATGGTGATCGCTTTCCGTCAGGTGGGGCGTTTGTCTGTCTGTAACATAAAAAAGATAAGATAAAGATATTAATTGTTTATGGAAACTAGGTACAAATTTGGGTTATGAGGTAGTATTTTTGTGTCACTACTTCAGTTTGTGGTACTTCAGCCTGCCAAATAACAAAGCATTGCCTCGCAAGTAACGCACAATAGGAACGTGCCCTACGATGCACTGCCCTGCGTACACTTGAGGCATACAGATGTTAAGCCTCATTATATCTACTACTCTTAAATTGCATATTAAATATTATGAAGGTATTAAATCTAAAAATACTTAGACCTAAGACCTGACATTGTTGAACCTACAACATAATAAGGCAATAAATGTACTGAGTACCTAAACAAATGTGTGTTCTGTGCGGGGATCGAACTTCATCCGATTTTACTCATATACTTACCAGTAAATTTCTCAAGTACAAGCTATCGACTTATCAAATTTCATGCAGATTGGATCAACGGTTCGAAAGTTATGGCCAGACAAACATACATACATACATACATACATAAAATGCCAAATCGCCCAAGTTGAAACTAAGATCTTCGTTCGCTTCGCTCACTCGATCAAATATACTTTTATTTCAGGCATAAAAAAAATAATATATATAATACATACTTATATTATACATATAACTAGTAGTTTGCCCCAAACTGAAATCTCGTGATGCGACCCGACGAACGCACTAAAACTTTGAGTAGGTGGTAGTCAGAGGCAAGTCCAAACATTATGTTTGGACTTTTTTCTGACTACCGCCTACTAACTTGGTACGTTAACCAAGTTTCAACTCTATTGGCCTATTTATTGAAGAGTTCCGTTGAACAGACCTTGGCTTCATCATCAGACCTGGTCGTTGTCACCATTTTATGAGAACTGAGTACCTCCTTTATTTATTTCAAGAAAAAAAATTAAGAAAAAGCAAAGTAACTGACCGACCAGTAGAAAAACCTTGATGCCAACGAAACTCTTAGAGATGGGAGCTCTTGGATCGCTGGCTATATTAATTTAACTTTTTTGTTGTATCTCAAAAACCGAGCGTCCCAGAAAAAAAGTAAAAACTGTTTTGGAATGTCCAAACAAAGCCCTTTCATATGACATATAACTTGATTTTTTAATGTAACTTTTTTTATTTTTTCCCCCTTCAAAAACCCCATATCTTAATAACCCTTCACCCGATTTTACTCATATACTTACCAGTAAATTTCTCAAGTACAAGCTATCGACATATCAAATTTCATGCAGATCGGATCAACGGTTCTAAAGTTATCGCCAGACAAACATACATACATACATACATACATACATACATAAAATGCCAAATCGCCCAAGTTGAAACTAAGATCTTCGTTCGCTTCGCTCACTCGATCAATAAAACACAGACAGACAACTAACATATTTATTCACCACACAAATGTTTGTTCTCGGTGGAGATCAAAGTCAAAGTCAAAAGGTATTTATTCAATAAAATCACAAGGATCACTTTGAAACGTCATAAAGATAGGTGACTCTAGGTACCAGTTCCACGCGACCAAAGCCTAGAAGAACAGGCAACAAACTTACGGCCTGGTTCCTACCGTTCTTTTTTACGATCATTGTTACAACCGATCGAACCCACGGCCTACAGCGCAGAAGGCAAAGCTACTACCAACTGAGCTGTGAAGGCTGTCAAAAGTCAGACCTGTCGCATTGTGACGACAAGAAGAATGGCACCCGTGTCTAGGGATTTTTCTATTTTTCCTTTTATCTGGGTAAACAAACAGGAACACAATATAACATGGTTTATAAATATTGGGTAACTAAATAAAAACTATTGTGGCATCAACACTGTTTACCACAGATTAATTAAATATTTGACAGCCTTCACAGCTCAGTTGGTAGTAGCTCTGCCTTCTACTCCGTAGGCCGTGGGTTCGATCCCCACCGAGAACAAACATTTGTGTGATGAACATAGATGTTTGTTCTCTGTCTGGGTGTTATATAATATTATATGTATTTATTAAAAAAAAAAGTATATAAGTAGTATATCAGCTATCTGGTTCCCATATCTTTGGCTTAGTTTGGGGCTAGATAGTGCTGTGTGGAATGTCCACCAATATTTATTTATTTATATTATTGGTAGTAGCTCTGCCTTCTGCGCCGTAGGCCGTGGGTTCGATCCCCACCGAGAACAAACATTTGTGTGATGATGTTCATCAAACATTGATGTTTGTTCTCTGTCTGGGTGTTATATAATATGATAAGTATGTATTTACAAAAAAAAAATGTATATGTGTATTATATCAGCTACCTGGTTCCCATATCACAAGCTTTGGCTTAGTTTGGGGCGAGATAGTGCTGTGTGGAATGTCCACCAATATTTATTATTTAATATTTATTTATTATTTTAAATCTAGAGATATGAGAAGTGTGTAGTTAATTATCTAAATTACCAAGATTTTTTTTTAAGTTCTGTTCTAAATTATCATGAATAGTTTTTCTGAAGTTCTAGGGCGCAATCAAAGTCCTGAAGGTGTTTTTATTTTAATAGCAAGCTCACCATTTATTTCTTGTCGACAGTACAACACAGCGCGTCAGAGCGGACGCCACTTATCCCCCACTCGTCCCAAGGGCAGACCCACACATACGCAGAATCCACGGTCAAGTGGTTCTCGCCGGTCGAGACACCGGAGTCGAGTCCCAGGCCGAACCGAACGCTTATACTCACGCAGGAACAGGTATGACCCTTGACCTTAGGTTGTGACCTTGGCTAAGAAATGACCTACGACTTACACACGCAGAATCCACAGTCAAGTGGTTCTCGCGGTATACATACCGGAGTCGAGTCCCAGGCCGAATCGACCGCTTATACTCACGCAGGAGCAAGTATGATCCTTGATCTTAGACTGACCTTTGGCTAAGAAGTAACCTTCGACTCACACACGCAAAGTCCAGACACCGGACATCGAGACACCGGAGTCGAGTCCCAGGCCGAACCGAACGCTTATACTCACGCACAAGCAGGTATGACCCTTGACCTTAGAGTGTGACCTTTGGTTAAGTAGTAACCTTCGACTCGCACACGCAGAGTCCACAGTCAAGTGGTTCTCGCCGGTCGAGTCCCAGGCCGAACTGACCGTTTATACTCGCCCAGGAGCAGGTATGACCTTGACCTTAGGTTGTGACCTTTGGCTAAGAAATTACCTTCAATAGCGAGTATTTGAGTCAAAGTCGAATCAGAAAGTCAAGAGGTATTTATTCAATTGGATCACAAGAATCACTTGAAACGTCTTATATACTAGGTGAATCTAGGTGCCAGTTCCTCGCGACCAAGCCGAGAAGAACAGGCAACAAACTTACGGCTTGGTTCCTACCGTTATTTTGTATGATCCTTGTTACAATGTAATTGATTAAGTAAGCGAAGCGAACCAAAATGATACAGTTAACTTGGGCGATTTGGCATTTTATATATGTACTAGCGACCCGTCCCAGCATCGCACGGTTATTGTGGGTTATCCCTAAGAGATTATGCTTGTATTATGCATATAAACCTTCCTCTTGAATCACTCTTTCTATAAAAAAAACCTCATCAAAATCCGTTGCGTAGTTTTAAAGATTTTAGCATACATAGGGATGTAGGGACAGATAAAGCGACTTTGTTTTATTCTATGTAGTGATGTTTGTCTGGCCATAAAATTAGAACCGTTGATCCGATCTGAATGTAATTTGGTAAGTCGATAGCTTATACTTGAGAAATTTATTGAGTTAAATCGGATGACGAGTTATTAAGATATGGGGTTTTCAGAGGGAGCAAAAAAATATACCAAGTGAGGTGTCATTTGAAAGGGTTTGGTTTGTACATCCCAATACCATTTTTATTCTAGGACGTATGTTTGAGTTTTGAGATACAATTGGTTACCCCAAGTAGGTGTTATTGTTTACCCCAAATATCGTGTTTGGCATCAATGTAAAACTGGGGAGCGAACATCACGACATCTCAGTTCGGGGAGAACCACTAGTAATATCAATATGTTTAGTATAGTACGCGCAACGGATCTAAGGGCCGGTTTCACCATGCTCTGTTAGTTACTAATCAAGGATTAAAAGACCGTTAAATCTAACCTTAGCTGCCAAACGCGTACATTTTGTCATATTTAACGGCCCTTTAATCCTTTGTTAATCTAACAGAGCATGGTGAAAACGGCCCTAAATCCCTCTAAAGTTAGCTACAGCTAACTGCGCAGTCGCTATTTTTGGGTCTAATTGATGGTAAGGGCTAGGGATGTGACCTGTCTACAATTATCATTGACATGACCGATTAATTTAAATATTTTATTGATTATCGTATTATGTATTTGCAATAGTTGACAGCCTTCACAGCTCAGTTGGTAGTAGCTCTGCCTTCTGCGCCGTAGGCCGTGGGTTCGATTCCCACCTAGAACAAACATTTGTGTGATGAACATAGATGTTTGTTCTCTGTTTGGGTGTTATACATAAAATATTATAAGTATGTATTTACAAAAAAAAGTATTTATGTATTATATCAGCTATCTGGTTCCCATATTACAAGCTCTGGCTTAGTTTATGGCTCGATAGTGCTGTGTGAAAAGTACAGTAATATTTATTTATTTATTATTATTTATTTAATAGTGTCTGACATCAGAGGGGCTTAGATCCGTTACGTGTACTATACCTACGCGAGTGAAGCTGCTAGTCCATAAATGCAACAATGTATGGCCAATTGGTTAATAATTAAGAATTATTGGAGTCAAGTGAAGACCCAGCGGCACGTTTCGCTAATCAATCGTTAATTTAAGATTAATCTAACGAAATGCAAAAAAAATACAGGCCAGCAAAGTCTACACTATCTCTACACTATCACTATGTCTGGAAGAGATCGCTCTCAGCGATAAGACCGCCCATTGTACTTCACTGAAACTTTTGAACTTTATTTTTGTTTTTAATGTGTTAAATGTCCTTGTGGTGTGCAATAAAGAGTTTTCTATCTATTCTATCTATCTTCTATCTATCTATCTCAGCTTGAATGCAATTTGCACGGCCAAAATGTTCTTATCTTACTACACTAAGAGCTGATTTCACCATGCTCTGTTAGTTACTAATCCTACACATAATTTGTGCGGTTCTCCTGTGAAACCTTGGCTCTTAAGAGACTCGTGTAATCAGGAGAACCGTACGCAACACACACACACACGCACACATTCCCACACACAAAAACATAAATACACATATAAACACCCACACAATTGCATGCGATTACGTAGGTAGTTATTAATATAATATAATATTATAGTTTTACAATTATTATAAAACAACATAAAAATAAAAATAAAACACACTTACCTTTGCAACCCCTTAACATGCTCGACAACATTGTTGTAACAATTGAAGGCCACGCAGAGCCTGCGACACAAGATATTATAATCTTAGTGTAGGTTCTGCACGTCACAAATTTACGACACAACACAGGTGATAAACCTAATGCTGTCCTGTAACTAATTGTAAATGTATGTATGTCCTATTTTTGAAATAAATAATTTTGAATTTTGAATTTGAATTGAATTTTGAATCGGATTAAGAGGCCGTTAAATCTATCCTTAGATGTCAAACGAAATTTTGACATATTTAACGGCCGTTTAATCCTTTGTTAATCTAACAGAGCATGGTGAAATCAGTTCTTAAGGATAAATCAAATTCAAGTTTATTCAATGACAATTTATTTCCAATAGAATGTTTGATACGTTTGGCCAAAGTTACAAAGAAGAATTAATTCGTCCTAAAGTATGAATACTTTCAAGTAATATGAATTGAAACTATTAAATTTTACTTTTTGTTTTCTGTGTACTTCTGCCTTTATGCAAATCTGTCCTCCTGCTAATCTGGGATTTTGCTTATCTGTCCTTCTTCGTATCACTAGTTTCTTTCGAAACAGTGCGGTGAAAGGATTTAAAGTGCGCCTCAAGAGGCTCCTTTCGAGCACTCGACACATGTCATACAAGGTGTTCCGAAAATAGCGCCCTGAAGTTTATATATATACACAATTTTTGGAACACCTTGTAGAACTTTTTTAGGTTCTACGACATGCCGGTTTCCTCACGATATTTTCCTTCACTTTTTGAGAGTACTGGCGTTGTGCACATGAATTTTTTGAACAGAAAAACTCATTGGTGCACGACCGGTTTCGAACCCACGACCTTAGGATCAGAAGGCGGGGCCGCTACCACTAGACCACAAGTGTTCTCGTCCTTCTGCTGCAGAGACATCTCTCTCTATCCCGCTCCTTATTACAATATTCGAAAATTTATTATCCGAGTGGGATTTGAACCCACGACCTTTCGATCAGACGGTCCCACTAGACCAACGGTGTCATTCAACTAACTATCACTTCAATATTGTGAATAATTGAATTAGGATATTTTAATAAAAAAAAACAAAAAAAAATATTTAGATGTCATCGATGGTTCTGACGCATAATGACCAATAATTCAGAATTCTCATATTGACCAAACACATAAACGCGAAATGTCCAATTCTCAGAATGACCAATACGCATAATGACATATTAAGCCAAATTCCAATACGCAGAATGACGCATACGCCAAACGACTAAAACGCATTATGAGCAATGACTAATACGCATTTTGGCCCACAGTTTTGACCAATACTTAGACAAATTTCTGTAATTTTTTTGTAAATTTCTGTCAAATTTCATATTCGTCATTTTGTCATTTTCATGACACCGACCGCCTAAACGTTTTCAACATAAACAATTCGCAAAAGCATGTTGCATCGATAGCACGATCTGTAGCATAAAATTATATCCGACCAGCCGATCCGATCTTATTTATAATAACACCCAGAGAACAAACTATGTTCATAACACAAAATGTTTGTTCTCGGTGAGGATTGAACCCACGACCTACGGCGCAGAAGGCAGAGCTACTACCAACCGAGCTATGAAGGCTGTCAAGCTGTAGCAATTAATAAATCGCTATAAATTTAATACTAAAAGCTTTTAAATATTTTTTTCACGACATTTGACTGATTTCGTACTGTTAGATTGAAGTATGTATGACTTTAAGCGTCATAAGTAGAAATATTTCATAGATAAACTTTCAAGTGACCAGTACTTACGTATTTTGTGGAAAGAGTACCAATTACCTAGGTAATCAACAAACAATCAATCTACAAGTGTGTCATTTCGCGAATGTTTCATTGTGCATATTGGTCAATATACGGATAGGTCATTTCGCGTATGCGTCGTTCCGAGTTTAGGTCCAAATGCTTATGTGTTAATATGCGTTTTCGTCATAAAGCGAATATTTTTTTTTCAATCATTGGTCATTATGCGTCAGAACCTCATCGATCCCTATAAACTTAAAAATAACACATAATATAGGTTGAAATTATTATTATTATTACACATACATACATACATACATAAAATCACGCCTGTTTCCCATAGGGGTAGGCAGAGACCACGGATTTCCACTTGCTACGGTCCTTACATACCTCTTTCGCTTCATTCACTCTCATAACATTCTTCATACATTCTCGTCGGTTTAGGGTACTCTTGACCTGGCCCTTCTCTAGAACGTCTGCTATCTGATCGAGATACGTCCGCCGAGGTCTTCCCCTCCCAACAGTCCCATTCACGCTCGCCTGATGCACCTGTTTCGTAAATCTCCTTTCATCCATCCTCTCCACATGCCCATACCATCATATAACATACCTTTCTCTAGTCATCACTACGTCTTCTTTCACTCCACATTTCTCTCTAATTACACTGTTCCTCACTCTATCACTCAAATTCACACCACACATACTACGTAACTACTTAATTTATAAAATAAACTTAATTTTTTAATTTTATAAATAAATTTAATTTAATTTTATAAATAAATTTAATTAAATTTTATGCAATAGGTACTTTTAGTTTGACGCGTAGCGTGTGCTGTCTTATAAATTTGATTATGTTTACCTTTTTCTGTATGCCTACGCCTCACTAAACTTCAATATTGTATTATATTACTTTGTAAAAGAATCATACAAAAGAACGGTAGGAACCAAGCCGTAAGTTTGTTGCCTGTTCTTCTAGGCATTGGTCGCGTGGAACTGGCACCTAGAGTCACCTAGCTTTAAGACGTTTCAAAGTGATCCTTGTGATTTTATTGAATAAATACCTTTTGACTTTGACTTTGACTTAACGCTCTCATTTCTTATTATTATTATTATTGGTAATTCGATAAATTATGTATTTTATTGTCGTGATAGTGTCTTATTTCTGTACTTCAGTGTACTTGAATGATCTTTGAACTACATTTATCTTTGAATACAAACTGAGCGTTGACAACAAAATATTTGTATATGTTTTCTTGTACAGATAATAGTTTTTTTTTATATACAACTAGCGATGGAACAAGCTCATGGACCATCTGATGTTAAGTGGTAGCCATCACCTATAACATTGCATTGCCTCGTAAGTCACGCACGATAGGAACGTGCCTAATGCATCGTTAGTTAGTTTTTTTTTATACAACTAGCTGATGGAACAAGCAGATATCATGTTAAGTGGTAACCATCACCTATAACAAAGCATTGCCTCGTAAGTCACGCACGATAGGAACGTGCCTAACGATGCACTGCCCTCCGTCCATCAACTTGAGGCATACAGATGTTAAGCCTCATGTGCCTGTAATGACACAGCGTAATTACACTCGCGAGGCCGTCTCGCACTTGGCCGGTTTTTTTTTTTTTTGGTGGTAATCTCGTTACAAGCACCGTTTTAAGGCGGATTTCACCCTTTCTTAATCAGGGATTATAGAGACTCAGACGATATTTCAATCTTAAGTCGGATTAATCGTAGGGCGCGTTCCTATCGTGCGTGACTTACGAGGCAATGCTTTGTTATAGGTGATGGTTACCACTTATTACCAGGTGGGCCATCTTGTACCATCAGGAAGTTGTATAAAAAAAATGGTATCACCTATAACAAGGCATCGCCTCGCAAGTCACGCAATTCCCTGCGTGCATCAACACAAGACATACAAATATTAAGGGGCTGACAACTATCAAACAACTTCTCGCTCGCACGTTTCGACATGTTGAAAGATATAAAATCAATAAACTCATTTTCGAAAAATCGCAATCAACCATTTTGTGTGCAATCACATTGCACACAGTTTAGTAAAATTTCATTTTCAATTATTCAATTCAAATTTCAGTTGATTGCGATTTTTCGAAAATGAGTTTAGTGATTTTATATCTTTCAACATGTCGAAACGTGCGAACGAGAGTCACATTAGCTCTTGTCTTCGCCTTTAGCCTCATGGGCCTGTAATTTTACCGGCGACCACGAACAGGAAAACGAAGCGTGGGACGCCCTCCCACCCGATGGACTGACGACATTGTCAAGATCGCGGGTACACTGTTAAAAAAAAAACTGTAAAATTACATCTTTTTGAGGGCAACTCTCGTAGCCCTCACTTAGATGTAATTTTACATATTTATGTAATTTTACATTAGCATGTAAATTTACATAGCATGTGTTTTTACATAAATTGTAAATTTATTTTGTGTAATTTTTTTTATGTAAAATTACATAACTCATTGTCATGAGAAAAAATTACATATATTTATGTAATTCATTTTACATAAAATTATGTAAAGTAATTTCACATATAATTATGTACAAAATATCTTACATAAATACTATGTAAAATTATTTTACATAAAAATTATGTATTGTATTTTACGTAAGTTTTATGTAATATAATTTACATAAGTTTAATGTAACGTTTTTTACATATGTTTTCTGTAAATGAATTTACATAAATTTTATGTAGAAAAATTACATAGTCTTATGTTAAAATACATGAAAATGTGTTTTATTACCATTTTTATGTAGTTCTACATACATAAAAGTATGTTACTTTACCTTCATTCTATGTGAAATCACATAAAGTATAGATAATATAACACACAATTTTATGTAGATTTACTTACATAATATGTAAAGATTAAATAAGGTATATGTAATAAAACACGCATTTATATGTAGACTTACATACATATTACGTGAATCTACATAAAAATGTGTGATATTATTACCAATATTTTATGTGATTTTACATAACATGTAAGTTAATGTACATAAAGTATGTGTTTTTATTGCATAAACTTTATGCGATTTTACATATTATCTAGTTAAATTAACATGATTTGATGTAATAGAAATTACATAAAATCATGTAAATTTACTTGATATGTAGGTAAACTCACATAAAAATGTGTGCTTTATTACGTAAACCTTATGTAATTTTTACATAACATGTAGGTAAATCTACATATAAGTATGTTGTATTACCTATACTTTATGTGATTTTACATATCATTTAGGTAGATTTAAATAATATGTAGGTAAAGTTACCTGCTTTTATGGAATTTTAATTACATAACGTATGTAATATTTAATATTTATGGGGGATTTTACAGAATATTGTATGTGAAATACAAACCTTTATGAAAAATCACATTATTTGTTGGTACCAAAAAATACATATAATTAGGGTAAAATCCCAATATGTATGGAAAAACTCTGTATTGATATGTGAATTTACCAACATGAATGGTAGTTTTACAGCCAAACGGTTATTATATTTCTACCAGTAAATTGTAGGCGTTTTGTTCCTAAAAGGTTGCTTTCAGCATTACAACATCATCAACTCACATTTACGTAGGCAAATATGAAAATCTTATTGAAGGCAACCTATTAGAAACAAAACACCGGCAATTTACTGGTAGAAAAAATGTTACAGTTCGGCTGATAAACTACCGCTTATGTTGGTAAATTCAACAACTTATCAAAACAGAGTTTTTTTTTATACAAATTGAGATTTTTCCCCTAATTTTATAAATATTGTTGGTACTAACAAAATAATATAATTTAACAAAATCTAAAGCATTTATTTACTAAATATTAACAAACAAATGAATTAACTATTTACTTGAAATTTTCATTCACAATACTCTGTTATTTATAAAATAATATTATACTAAAATGAAACCAATGTTTAGTTGAACTATGAAGTTATATTATAAAAACCATCAATTATAAAAACAAATTACAGAATTATTGTTAGGTGGGTATACCTTTTACGATTGAGCAATCAATTAATAACATTTACACATTAACTCGTTGAATGTACCTCACCTCACTTAATTTCAAACACAAAAATAATTAAGAATTACGCACATGTTGTGCATGTTATAGAAAATCAATATAACGGGTTATTCTCACTTGTCCAAAACGTTTGTCCTCAGTGGGGACATATGGGAAGTCCTTTTCAAAAACCTTCCCGCCTGTCCCCAGTGGGAACAATATTAGTAAAATAGGAATGGGTATGCTATTCTTACCATTCACAGTTGTCTCCAATGACGACATAATTGGAAAATTAAATTAGTACGTCCTCAGTTATAACGGAGAATCGCTGAGGCAGAAATAACCTATTATATAAAAAAATATTGGGATTAAAAATTATAAAACAGTATTTAGACTTTTTAGGATTAAAAATTTAAAAATATGTTTATTAAAACTAGATAAAATATAAGTAGGTATGATGATCTTGTCACTTACTTAACTTTTTTATTTTCTCATAGGTTATTTCTACCTCTTTGCTTCGTTACAACTGAGGACGTACGAAATTAATTTTCCGATTATGTCGCCACTGGCGACAACTGAGAACGGTAAGAATGGTATTCCCATTTGTCACCAAAGGTGACAAATAAATCGTGTGTCGAATTAACTAAATTATCTTTATATTTTGATGTCTCGTACATAGTGACAACCAGGAATGACCATTTAATTAAGTCAAATACAAAAAATAATTAAATACAAGACACAGGCATGTACATGTTATAGATCTCAATATTCATCTCAGGTGCATCCGAATCTTGTGAACACTTAGACAATTTAGTTAGGTAATACTTGGTACTTGATCGAGGCCGGTTTGTAAAAGTTAATGAAAATCTTTGAATTCATCTGCTTGCTCCATCAGCAAGTTGTAGTCGTAAAAACGGGTTTTCTACTAAATTTTTCAAATCAAAATCATGCTTCCTAAGTGTTCTTAGGAATTTATAAAATAGTGTTCTATTTTATAAATTTTCTGACTTCCCTTTACTGACCGGTCTCGATGAATCACCCTGTATAATAATATTAAACAGTGTCATCAATCGCCATAATTAAGCAAATCCTGTAAACTCTTAATAATCATTAATTCTTAATAATAACATCATAGGTAGGTTAGGTATACTCAACCTAATACAGGATGAACACGTTATCAGGGCTGATCTAAAGTTATTAACTTTGGACACACTGTAAAGCCTACAAAATACCTACACCAGTGCCAGCCAATTGAGCATTATACATTGTAAGTTGCTTACATAACTGAAAGTATGCAGATAATATCACAATCAACCTTAATCGGAGCCGACAATACTCTCATGACAACACCCTTTATTCTGGTTTTATTTTTAAACTCCCTCTCGCCCGCCGTAGACGGCTATAAATAATTAATTTAGGAAAATACATGTCCCCTCGGGAAAAATAGCTGGAGTCTGATATGAAAACAAGGTATAGTTTTACGCCAATAGTATGAGGCCTGTAAGCGTGTCACTGTAATAAATCTTTGTTGCATTAACACATAAGAGTGCATGAGCACATATTTGGAAAAAAATATATGGGCAATTGACAAAATTAAAAGCATTCTCAAAGAGGCGTCAGCGGCTGAAGACATTGACGACGTTCAAACATTTTTTAAACTAGTTTGCAAATATTTTAAAGAAGATGTAACTATTATTTTTCAGAACTGTCAGGTTTGTGTGTAGCTATACTTTCAATTATATACATGCCTGTTAAGTATGGTAGCTTGAAATATTTTTTGTATTTAAATGTAGGTAGGTTCACAATTTATCTTAGGTTTTGTCTTTAACAGTTATTACATGAAACAGAAGTGACAAAAGCTGATGTACCGGAAATACCAAAAACTCCATCACCAACCATGATATCGGTAAATGTTGGAGGTAAGATTTTTTTTAATCACTGCTAATAACTAGCTGTTTTAAATTATACTACAATACTAACAAGTGAATAGCATTGCAAAACTCAATCTTTTCTTAGTTTTATAATTAAAGACAACATCTTAGAAAGAATGTTACCTCTTAGCTGCTTGGTGGTGCTCTTAACTTGTCTTCCCTTTAAAGGGTTTATTTCAAAAATATATCGCTGTATGAACTCCAGAACACACTGGGCTTCACGAGGTTAAGCCAAATTGAACTCGTAGTATGCAGCGCACAGGATTTTCAGTGAATCACTACCAGTTGAGACTTCGCTGATGATTTCTTTTTCGATTGCTAAATAGTCGATTTTAGTAGAATCTGTGAATATGAATACAAGAAGTTGTCAATAAAATAAAATAAAAAGTGTATCTAAATAAATTCCTGAGCCTCAATAATCTGGGAGGCGAATGTGTAAAACGATGGGTGGGTCTACAAAGCACAGTGGGTCAAAAGAAACTGAGAAAAGGGGACAACTATTATTTCTTCAAAAAAATGGTAAGTATGTTTAAGCATTCATCTTTTCTAAGACACTTTATGCAAAGTCGCAAGTATAATATAAATATAACAGCTAGTAAATAACAAAGAATTCAAAAATTCTTACCTCCAACATTTACCGATACTATGCTTGGTGATGGAGTTTTCGGTATTTACGGTACATCAGCTTTTGTCACTTCTGTTTCCTGTAAATGTAATAACTGTTATAGACAAAACCTAAGATAAATTGTGTACCAGCTTACATTTAAATACAAAAATTACCTATTTCAAGCCATTATAATTAACAGGCATGTATATAATTTAAAGTATAGGTACACAAACCTGAAAGTTCTGAAAAATAATAGTTACATCTTCTTTAAAATATTTGCAAACTAGTTGAAAAAATTTTTGAACGTCGTCTATGTCTTCAGCCGCTGACGCCTCTGTTTTATTTGAGAATGCTTTTATTTTTGTCAATTGCCCTTATATTTTTTGCCAAAAATGTTCTCATGCACTCTGATGTGTTAATGCAACATAGCTTTTCGAAGTGTTTTAGCATATACTTGGATTCCATTAAGATTGGCCATTCTGCGATAACAGCTGATATGGTTGGAGTTGTGTTTAAGAACAGTCTTGCATATGAATAAGCAACCTCCATGTAATGCTCTACTTTTTCTTCATCTCTTTCTCTTTCTTTAGTAGTTGAATTTGTTGCAAGCCACAGCTGTTTATCACGCAAACTCTCTACAGTTTCTTCTGTTGGTATATTCGGCTCCCATTCTTTACATTCTGCACTTAAGTTTCTTTTTTTCCTCTTGGAGATTATCAGTATCAGTGGATTTGTTTGGTCTTTGAAGATAATGTATTCTATCCTCAATTTCCTTAAACAGAGTACCTACTGTAGCCGGTTCCAATCAAAGCTTTGGTATCTTCATCTCTGTCATACAAACAC
This sequence comes from Chloroclysta siterata, assembly GCA_932294275.1. Lineage (NCBI taxonomy): Eukaryota > Metazoa > Arthropoda > Insecta > Lepidoptera > Geometridae > Chloroclysta > Chloroclysta siterata. Next base: position 17,365,921 of record OW028596.1, on the reverse strand, counting down.
GGGTATCATTCACATAATTCTTGAGCTATCACTCGGTATCTAGTCCCAATCTGGATGTGGGTTATCATGGATTAATCCTGCGCCACAATCCTGACAAGTGCATTGTGATTGTGTGTTCTTTAGAAACGAGTAGTCATCGTTAAGCTTAGCCAACAATGAATTTGGTAATTTATCGAATGGGATGATAAATGCAGTATTTACATCAGAGTTGCTATTACTTTTGAAATAAGACGGTGACAGTGGTAAATTACTGGCAGTACTATCACTATCGGTAGAATGACTCCTAACAGTCTTGTTGGTAAATTCATCCCCCCCTACAAGGAATGGGTTCTCTTTAAACTCTGCTACCGCTTCATCTTCGTCTATTTCTGTTCCATTGATTAAAAAGACCATGCATCCTTTAATTCATTTGGCATTTCTGTAAATAAACCAAAGAACTATAAACAGATAAGTTTGAGGGGCACATACTTCTTACAACTTATGTTTGTGTTCAAATAAATAAAAAAATATAAACTAGTACTTCGCCCCGAACTGAGATCTCTTGATGCGACCCAACAAACGCATTAAAACTTTGAGTAGGTAGTAGTCAGAGGCGAGTCCAAACATTACCTTTAGACTTTTTTCTGACTACCGCCTACTAACTTGGTATGGTAACCAAGTTTCAACTCTATTGGCTTTTTTTTTTAAGAGTTCCCTTGAACAGACCTTGGCTCCATCATCAGACCATCATTCGCTATCACCATTTTATGAGAACTGAGTACCTTCTTAATTTATTTCAAGAAACAAAAATAAGAAAAAGCAAAGGAACTGGGTGACCAGTAGAAAAACCTTGATGTCAACGAAATTCCTAGAGATGGGAGCTCTTGGGTCATTGGTTATCTTAGTTTAACTTTTTTGTTGTATCTCAAAAACCAAGCGTCCCAGAAAAAAATGTTTTGGAATGTCCAAACGAAGCCCTTTCATATGACATGTAACTTGATTTTTTAATGTAACTTTTTTTTATTTTTGCCCCCTTAAAAAACCCCATATCTTAATAACCCTTCATCCGATTTTACCATTAAATTTCTCAAGTACAAGCTATCGACTTATCAAATTTCATACAGATCGGATCAACGTTTCGAAAGTTAAGGCCAGACAAGCATACATACATACAAACATAAAATGCCAAATGGCCCAAGTTGAAACTAGATCTTCGTTCGCTTTGCTCACTCGATCAAAAATATTTTGATTTGATTTGGAAGCAGATTTAATAATGCCAATAAATAGTGAAAACTACATAGAAAGATTCCATTACATAGATAGATAAATGGTTTTTGGGTATAACCCCACCCTATAAAAAAATGTATGTTACACCCACATTTTTTTATAGGGTGAGGCAGCAGAACACGTCCTCGAAATATTTTGCACTATTTTGGTTCCACCCTGTATCGTGGTACCTGGTCGTGTCATGTTCCCGAAATATTTGAAGGTAAAAATCGGGTTATTCCCGCATGTCCCCGACGTTTGGCCCCACTGGGGACAGGAAGGTTTTTGAAAAGGATTTCCCATTTTTCACCATTTTAATTATGATTAGTTTTAACCGACTTTAAAAAAGGAGGAGGTTATCAACTCGGTTGTACGTTTTATATTTTCATTTTATTTATTTATTTTTATATCTCATATATATATTTATTTTTATATCTCATATATATATTTTTTAAAGTCGGTTAAAAATAACTCATGAATGATAAATTGTCCCCAGTGGTGACAAATGGGAAGACTTCCCATTTGTCACCACTGGGGACAAACGTTCGGAACATTCGGGAATAACCCTAAAAATCGGCCTAAAAGATCAATTTACAATATTGAAAAACACAGTTATCTTACGTATTCTATTGCATTCAAATAATATAGTTCCCAGTATTAGTTGATTTTACTATTTATTAGAAGACAGTGTAAATATTTGCTGCCTAAAACCGTAAGTGTGATAAACGGTGTTGGTACCACAATTACCAATATTTAGTTACTTATTACTTATAACCATACAAATTGTGATACTGATTGTTTACCCAAATCAATGGAAAAAAGTGAGAAAATGGCGGCATCATCATTTAAAGATGTATAAAGAGAATGAAGTATTTTTTGAATTTTTTATGGTGATTTTAAAATTTTTGTTAGTTACAATGACTCCCATCTAAACAAAATTGTGTTACTTTTTAACTTCATTTCATTATGTGCATATCCAATAACCTGGGGCATACAAGTGTTAAACCTCATATGCCTTTCATTTCAACAGCACCCATGCCCTTCAAACCAAATCACAGCAAATGCTGCTTGGCGGCAGAACATGATGGTACCTACGTTCTAGACATGGTGATTGTACTTCCTCGGGCCACAGATATAAGAATAATTTACTAGTAGCCCGGGTGAACCCCAACTACTATTATTTATTAATGAATTGATACATACCTACTGCAAATAATGTTCTCAAAATAAATACTTTATAGAGTGGGTACTAATGTCTCTGTGATTAGTTGCATGCAGCAAATGAATATGAAATCTAAAAATATATACTTACTAGTTCTAGTCACAGGATAACTACAGTTATTAGAAGTTTGTGTTTAAAATTTACCCTTCTGTAATAGCTCGGCAATACTCATTTCATTAGATCCAGTCTTTTTGTCTTTATGACATGTTGGCCAAATCTTTATAGCGGGCATGTTGTAGGTACTGTAGTGGTTTTGTTTTCTGCAAATTTAGATCATATTCTGACACAGCATAGATTTACACTAAGAATCTTAGTCTAGCTAGATAAAAAAACAAGACATTTTACACAGCGGTATCTAGTCCCAAAATAAGCAAAGTGTGTACCTTCTATGGGAACCAGACTAAATGATAGAGTACAGGTACAATTTTTGTAAATACATACATAGAATATATAACACCCAGACAGAGAACAAACATATATGTTCATCACACAAATGTTTGCTATCAGTGGGGATCAAACCCATGACCCCGGCACAGAAGGCAGAGCTACTGCCAACTGAGCTATGACGCCCGTCATAGATTAGAACTTCCCAGACATTGTTCTGCCATGGCCCGGTAATTTCCATAATGCCCTTTCGTGACCCACCCAATAGTTTTAAAGTAACTTACAATGTAGGTACAGTGCTCACTTCCCACTGGTGTAGGTATTTAGCAGATTATCTAGCCAGCGGTCCTCATAGTTTATAACATCAGATAAGCCCTGAAAAGTGTTATTTAGGTATATGAGTTTACTCGTGTTACTGGTTCTTTTGGTCAACCTGCTCGAGGTGGGTACCTATAGGATGCTATCACAGGCTGCTTGCTGAAGACAACACATATTTTCAAACAGACTTGTCTTGACCTGTCTTGTTGATTTTCAATTTGAAACTAAGGTACAAAAGTAGGCCTATGTCGATTTATTTGACGCTAGCCAAATAAGTGAGACTGGTGAAATAAATAGATAATTCAATAATGTAACCAAGCAAGCATTGTTTTACCCATTTATTTACGACTTTATAAAATGTGAATGGAAAGTCAGTACCATTTTGCAAATCCATTTGGATCTTTTGCATCGTCGAATATTTCGTAAACGTGCTGACACATTAGGTTCAAGTTAATAATAGGTTACGAAAAACACAATACATATTTACTTTTTATGCAAAAGTACTTACCAAATTATTAATTCACAATTTCACATCACAAACATAGCACTGTTGCTCGCTGCTCGCTGACAGTTCGAAAGAAAGTTTTTAAAAGTTTTTTAGCCCTCGTAGCAAGCAAAGCTAAAGTCATAGACCTATACTACCTCGGGAAGCGCTGCGGCCGCCGAGCGACGACGACGACGAAAAATGTGAATGTGTGTGAGTCAAGGAGTTTGGAAACACATTTCAATTGAGAAGAAAAGGAAACATGTTCCGTGTACACAATATCAGAACACAGCATGTTTTTGTAAAATTTTATGATATAAGTGTTTGTCGTCATGGCGAGCACTTGGCACAGACGCGAGGCTTTTATTGCACGCACTCTAAGTAAGCCGAGGATACACATGCCTGTTAAATGGAACAGTAGGTAGCGGGCATGCCTGACGGCATGTAGAAGTTACTGGCGCAATGTGGATAGATGTGCAAGATAAACAAGTTTGCAAGTTAATTTATTTTGCGTCCATGCAAGCCTGTATTTGCCGGTTTCATAGCTCTCCGTGACCCCTCCCTCACGTTGCATGCCTGTAGCTGACAGAAAATCAAAATGTTGCGTGGCAGATACAGGCATGCTTTTATGCAAGTGTGCCAGCTACAGTCATGTGTATTCCTGCCTTAATTGCCGTCGAAGTATGTAGGTACCGATATCCACAGATTATGTAGGTATGGTTCAACAAGTTGTATGACGTACGTACCTATTTATTGTATTGGGTAGAGGTAAGTAGGTAAGCTTATTTTATTATTATGTAGGTAGGAACTTACCTATATACTTACCTACCAACATTGGTAGGTACTACCTATAGCCGGCTACTGACCAGCCTGCCGCATGCCGCAGGGGCAATCTGGTGTATTGCCACCATAAATTGTGATTTGTTTATGTAAGCAGGGCTATTTCCTGGTTGGCTGATTGAAAATGCATTAGCATTAATTAAGCCCTCATTTTCTCCTCAATCAGAGTATTTTATGCAATAATGAATAAATAAATTAGTGTAGCTAGGTAACCTATCCCTGTCTATGGAACGTTAGTCATGAAGATCCCTCATACAACTCCTGACTCCATTATCAGATCTGCTCGACGGTACCTACCAAATTATTGTATTATAACCAAATTACATACACATGCAAAGTTTCAAATACATACGACATTTACAAGTAAGTTAAAATCGACATCCTAGATTGGTAAATATAGATTAGTAGTATGTACATACCTACCTACCTTTGATACATAATAAAGAAACGAACGCGTCACGTGCGCGATGGGTAGGTAGGTACCTACCTAATAAGAATTATGGCTATGGGTGGGCTCCTCCGATCGGCTGCCTTACCGCGACGCGAACCCAAAATTAATAGTACCTTACCTACTTAATGGGAATCAAAACTTTGATAATAATTTTTATAGACTTAGCAGTAAGTAGCCTACTACTTATATTGCAAAAATTATCAAGCAGGTAGGTAGGTAGGTAGGTACCTAGGTAATAAGTTTAAATCCCGATCACCATTTTGGTTTCGCGGCTATAATAAAATTTGTCTTGGAAGTCTTGGAAGGAAATCGGTAGGTACTTAATAATAGGTTATTCTATTAATTAAAACAACTCGACACTGACCACTGACCCGCGCATTATGCTTTCTCATCAAGAGGTAAGTATAATTTTGTTGTAATAATCGAAATCAAGCCGAGCGCGGATCTTGCTTGAGTTGTGACGTCACAGCAATCACGCCCGGCCCGGTCAGTGAACTTATCTAGTAATTTGGTCTTATCTTCGTCAATTTTTGTCGTAGAACAAAAAAAATTACACTGTAGGTATGTTATGGATTGCTTAGCTCTTTAGATCTGAATTCTCAACTAAATTCTTTACGGATCCTCGTTATGTACCTACTACCTACCTACTTACCAAAGAAGCTACACGGGCACTAAATAAATAAATAGGTAGTAATAGGTAGGTACCTACCTAAATACTTACCTAGGTATAAGCTAAATATATAAATACCTATTGGTGGACATTTCACACAGCACTATCTAGTCCCAAACTAGGCAAGCTTGTAGGTAGGTACTATGGGAACCAGAAAGCTGATATACCTACCTACCTAGGTAGGTAGGTATATCAGCTATCTGGTTCCCATAGTAAATAAAAGTATGTATTACCTAGGCTAGCCTAGGTAATACTTACTTATTTAACATACTTACTTTTTTTTGTAAACACATACCTACCAACTTACTAGGTTTCACGATGTTGTAAAATGAATAGGTTCTGTAATTATTGATTACGATAAATAAATATTTTTAAAAAAACTTACATAGTTTTGATAGCCTTCACAGCTCAGTTGGTAGGTAGTAGATCTGCCTTCTGCGCCGTAGGCCGTGGGTTTGATTCCCACCGAGAAGAAATATTTGTGTGATGAACATAGATTTTTGTTCTCTGTTTGGGTGTTATTATAATATTATAAGTATGTATTTACAAAAGTAAAGGTATGTAATATATTAGATTGCTGGTTCCCATATTAAAAGCTTTGGCTTAGTTTGGGGCTAGATCACACCACACAAATATTTGTTCTGTATGGGCTCAGACAAAATAAAAAAGTAAAGACGGAACTCTGTGAACAGCAAAGTGAGGCCGGCCAAGCTACGCATTGACGTGTACATACACAATTACACACACACACGTATAGCGTAACTACGCCTTACCTTGTCAGTCTAGCTATCGCGGCTCGTGGGGAGAAACGTTTTGAGAAATTATAAATTTACCAGTAAAAATGCCGAATTGTGTTGTGAACGGGTGTAAGAATCAATCTTCAAAATATAAAAAAGCGGGATGGAATCGCATTTCACACGTAAGTATTTGGAAACCAATAATTTTCAATAAATCAAAATAAAAGTTTGAGGTTATTGCTTGGAACACAAGTGTTGCCAGTATGAAGTGTTTTTGTTTACCCTATTATTTGGTAATAATGTGATACGCAACGTAACGTTACTCGTTTCCTATGATGGTTATCAGTAAGTATATTTTAAACCCGTCGAGTGCTTAGAGAACATACGGGTGTTCGCTAAGTTCGTGGGCCCCACTTGTCCGGCGAACACACGGATGTACACAAGATTTCGAGCCCATTGGTTGCTCACTTCTACGAGGTCGAATTACCTTAACGCCCATTGGCTGCACTCATTGTGAAGCTAGGTTTAATACAGAATGAAATACAGACAATACGGAGACCAGAAATTCATACTCACCGAACGAAATTGTCAAACATCGCGTTGATGGCTGGTCTGTCGGTCATCTTGACCCACGGCAACGCGATATCTTCCCCGTTTGTGAACTGATTTTTACGATTATTATTTCTTAAAATAGGTTACATCCGTAAAATTGTGAAAACCGTTAGATTATAATCTATCTCGCGAGATTGTAATCTGTCAAAAAATTGTAAACTCGTAGATTTCGTACGTCTGTTAACCGATCCCATAAGTTGTGTTAGATTATATCATGATAGCCGTTTTATTTAGTAATGTTATTTTTGTAATTTGAATTGTCATGGCAACACCGACCTCCGCACACATGTTTAGAAAACTGGCCTCACTTTTCTGTTCGTAGAGCTCCGTCTTTACTTTTTTATTTTGTCTGAGTGTATGGGGATCAAGTCTACAGCGCAGAAGGCAGAGTTACTACCTAGCTACCTACCAACTGAGCTGTAAATGCTGTCAAAAAGAAAGAAAGATAAGAATAAAGATTTATTCTGACGTTAGTAGGTAGATATACATATAACATACCTAGGTACTAGGATATACATATAACATACCTAGGTAGGTATTAAAATAGGTAGGTAGTTAAGGTAGGGTAGGGGTCATGTAGACGTAGGTAGGTAGGTAGGTATCTACAGACACGCCGTTTTCCTTATAGCTGGGTAGATAGAGGTAGGTAAACAGAGCTTCAATCAAAGAGCCAGCACCCGTGTGCGACACCTAAAAAGACTTGACAAATGGGTGAGTTCATTGCCCCGCCATGCCATCGCCATTTAATTTGATTGGACTGATCCTGCTAAACACTGCCTGCCTTTCTAGGTAGGTTAACCAACTGCTTACCTATCTACTGAAAAAATCTTAGATAGATACCGACCCGACCGAAAAGAAGGGGTGGTATAAGTTTACACAGCATGGGTGTCCAAGATACGGCTAAGGAGTCCAAGATTACGTACCTACCTACGATCAACAAAAAATCTTATCACTTACCTATCACATTTTGCTTCATGTTAGTTTGGGTAACAAGTCACGCCTTCTTTTCTGTTGTAGGTATTGTTTTGACAATGCGTTTGAATCGGAAAAAAGTAAGCCCTGCGGGGCTGCGGCCCATAATTACAAATAAGTTCTTACTACGTAGGTACCTGCGGGATAATCACGAATGAATTCGGTAGCGACAGCATTAACGTATCCTAGCGATATTCGACCTTATTTCGTTGTTGTTAGGGATACGATACGTTTACGCGACTTCTATCGAATTGATCACCTCGATCCGAAAATACGAATGGCAAGTTGTACAAAACTGCGAATAAGCCTACTGGTGGCACTTGTTGACGCTGTGGAACTCTTTGCGCGGTTCTATCTTTGCGAAACCCTCATAAATTCTATGCAGGGCCGATGCGCATATACCTACGTCCTACTTGCGTTCAGAATCTGAACGCAAGTCGGTTCATGTACATCTGAACTTCAGATACCTACAAGTAGCTACGCACAATGTTTGAAGTTTTACTGTGTAGTTACCTACTAGGTCTCAATAGATCTTACCTATAGTTGAGTTTGTAGTTTGTGACTTTGAATGTATGTAGAAGGTTATCTCCTGAACTACATAGATATGTCCGATCCAACCGATCCGATACTATTGAAAATTATTTCGCGAAAGCTTATTAAGAGAAAGCAAGGTATATAAATAAGGCTATACTTAGTACTAACATACTCCCGCGGCTACGTACGCTGCTTACACCATCCAGACACCGCGTGTCAACAAAAGGCTAAGTCTTAAAGCTAATCGACCTTTGAAAATACGGCTTATCACCAGCCGTTGGTTATAGACGTCCACTGCTGCAGGAAGCCATCCCTTTAGAACGTAGGTAGGTACGCAATGGTACTACTATGGTACTGCCTACCTACTCAGGTGGATGCTGGTGTACTTACATCCCCTACTTAGTAACCTTTTACGACATCCGTCCGTAACACGGTAGTAGCTAACTAAACTAACTACCTACGTAAATATCAGGTAGGTACAAGTAGCTACCCACCTATTGAAAAGTAGTATAGGTATCTATTATTTAACTACTTAAGTATAAGTCATCATCATCATCAGGATGAAGAAGTCCATGGTTGGGGCATCGTCCTAGGTAATATTTTATGATGAGTAGGTACCTACCTACTCATCACAAAATATTCGAAGGCTAACTACTCACGGACAGAGAAAGACTACTAATATTATGAACGCAAAAGTTTATAAGTATGGATGTTTGTTACTCTTTCACGTAAAAACTACTGAATAAATTTTAATGAAACTTTACAATAATGTAGCTTATACATCAGAATAACACATAGGTTACAATTTATAAAGATATTGTGTGTCTAGTCTTGCGCAGACGAAGTCGCGGGCACCAGCTTGTCTAACATGTAAATACTATTGTTATGTAAAAATCACATAATGTGATGTCAAAATCGAACAGAATGATAAGTAAAATTTACTTAAGTGTTAATTCACGAAATCATTATGTAAAAAACTATCAAAATTCCATATGATTATGTAAAACTTACAGAATATTATGTAATAAAAACAGAAATTTAAGTGAAATTACAGTAAACTGTAAGTCATCATAATCACTATGTAAAAGCTATCAAAATTTATATGCTTTTATGATATTTATAGATTTTTTTGTAAAATTTGCAGAATTTTATGTTATAATTAAAGAATATTATGTAAATTTACAGTAAGCTGTAATCATTAATTAAAAAAACCTACTGCTATGTAAAACTTACATCAGTTTTATGTAAAAACACAGGATGTTATATAAATTAACAGTAAGCTGTGAATTTACATAATCGTAATGTAAAAAAACTATCAAAACTCATAACCTTTTGTAAAATTTACAGATTATTTTAAACTATTTTCATAATTTTATGTAATAATTAAAAAGTTAGATGTAAATACTGTAACCTGTAAATTCACATCTTCATTATTAAGAAATAAAAATAAAAAACCCCTACAGCTATGTAAAACTTATACGAGTTTTATGTAAAAAATTAAAATTGCCACACTTTACGTAGACGTTATGTAATAAAATATATCAAATCCATGCGGCTATGTAAAATTTACAGAGTTGTATGTTAAAAAACAGGGTGATATGTAAATAAACGGTAAGCTGTAAATTTACATAATCAAATCCATATGGCTATGTAAAACCTACAGAGTTTTATGTAGAAAAACAGTGTGATATGTAAAAAAACAGTAAGCTGTAAATTAACATAATCAAATCCATACGGCTATGTAAAACCTACAGAGTTTTATGTAGAAAAACAGAATTAGATGTAAAATAACAGTAAGCTGTAAGTTTACATAACCATTATGTAAGAAATACAAACGTCAGGGTGATAACGACATCTTTTAAGTAAAAAAACCTTTAAAATGTAATAGATTACACAAACTTCTGTAAAATCTATAGATATTTTTGACATTAACTCTGCGAATTGTAATTTTCATTTTATATATGTAAAATGCTTATAAATCAATATGTAAATTCTCATAAATATGTAAAAATACATAAAAGTATTTTTTTGAATGTAGTTTTACATAAAAGTATGAAAAATTTAATTTACCAACTGTATTTTTTACAGATTTTATGTTATTAATACCAAACATTTAATTAAAAACACATATTTTATGTAAAATCTATAAAAATATACCTAAGATATGTAAAAAAACTTAAAAATATGTGATATTCACGCAAATTATGTGAAATTCACACAAATTATGTAAAATTAACTAAAAATATGTAGTTCTACTGATTTTTGTGTAGTTTTCACAGTTTTTTATGAAATTTTACATACTGTAAAATTTCGGGATGTAAAATTACATTTTTTCTAACAGTGTAGTCGGTGGATGGAGTGGGCTCGGAATCGTTCTTCCTGGAAATGTATTGGGGAGGCCTATGTCCAGCAGTGGACTTCTTGGGGCTGATGATGATGATGATGATGAACTGATAGCTACAAATGATTGCCAAAATGATGACTTCATCGGCTGGCCTTGGCTTCATTTAATTATCATAATAACACGATTAAATTATAACAGGCTCGTTACCTACTGATAAAAACTGCATAGCAACTTACTATCAAATGAACACTGCTTATAGAGCACCGGTGGTCTAGTGGGAGTGACCCCGCCTTCCGATCGTAAGGTCGTAGGTTCGAATCCGGTCGTGCACCAATGGATGCGCAATGCCAGTGCTCTTAAACGGTGAAGGAAAACATCGTGAGGAAACTTATCATCAGTTAGTACTCTAACAGCGGCGATGGGCTTGCAACCTGTCACGTATGGAATACCAACTACTGCAAAATGTGGGTATGTGCCAAACATAATGTTTGGACGTACCTCTGACTACCCCCCTTAGACGTCCTCAAATAATCTTGAGTTAGTTCTTGATACTAAGAGATCTGAGGGGATATCTACCGTGCCTGAGGATCAAAGTCGTGAAGCTGTTTCAGTTTCAGTTTATTTTTAATAGTAAACAAAGAAATGAAAAGCCATATTTCTTTTTTTTTTATACAACTAGCTGATGAAACAAATATGGCCCACCTGATGTTAAGTGGTAACCATCACCTATAACAAAGCATTGCCTCGTTAGTCACGCACGATAGGAACGTGCCCCACGATGCACTGTCCTGCGTCCATCAACTTGCATGTGCCTGTAATTACACCGGCAACCACACTCTTCAAACCGAAACACAGCGTTGCTGCTTGGCGGCAGAAAAAGGCGTGGTGGTAGTACTTCCCCGGACGAACCACACACAAAGAGCTCTACTACTCCTGGAAATTGAATGTTAAACGAAACTTTAGTGAATTTGTTTTTGGAAAATCATTCCGTGCGGACGTGATGGGATATTTGTAACATTTTTATCGATGCGGATAATATTTTAATCCGTAATACACCTATTGATAATTATATAATTAACTAGCTGTTCCCTGCCACGCTTCGCTGTGGCACATTGTGATTGAATGGTATAAAAACAACCCTTAATGCGAAGACAAGAGCTAATGTGACTCTCGCTCGCACGTTTCGACATGTTGAAAGATATAAAATCACTAAACTCATTTTCGAAAAATCGCAATCAACCCATTTTGTGTGCAATCACATTGCACACAGTTTAGTAAAAAAATCATTTTGATCGATACAAGTTTTCCTACTTAAAAGTTTGCTTATGTACGAAAACTAGTAAAGCAAACTTTTGAGTAGGAAAACATGTATCGATAATTTTTTTTTTTTTACCAAACTGTGTGCATTGTGATTGCACATAAAATGGTTCATTGCGATTTTTCGAAAATGAGTTTAGTTATTTTATATCTTTTAACATGTCGAAACGTGCGAGCGAGAAGTTGTTTGATGGTTGTCAGCCCCTTAAAATTTCAGCTCGATCCGTGCAGAACTAATCTACTTATACCTAAAACCGTGTAATATTAAGTGTAAAGGAACTACCTACTACCCTACTGTTTTTACGGAGGAGGGCGTTGAAGTCTGTGACACAGTTTTTTAACTTCTACAGATGTCATCGTTTTCTTTAAAATAATTATATACAAACTGTTTATGTTCCTAATAAATAAAGCATTATTAAACTTTTTGAGTTTTTGAAGCGTACCCAACATAACATTTTTATATATATAGATTATTAGACTTACACTTTAACGAAATAGGGGCATCAGGCGAGCGTGAATGTGAAAAAAAAACAGCTGTTTCATACATTTTAGCCAAGTAGGTATTGAACTTTTGTATGAAACAGCTGTTTTTTTTTCGCGTTCACAGTGTTGGTTCCTTAGAAAAAGTTATTCATATTGATGGGTACATTAGCCCCATGAAGTTTATATACACAACTAGCAGCGAAACCCGGCGTTGCTCGGGTTAAAATACATCGCATGTACTGACGAAAAGTCACTGGATTTCGTTTTATATATCGTCAAATATCTAGTACCAAAACACTCTAGAATATTCAGATAGTTCGGTCGTTTTTGTTTCTCGGAATTACTTGAATTTGTTTAATTACTGTTCACTCGAACTTTGAATGATCTTCAAGTTGTAGGCATTTTGGAAGTTTCTAGATCATTTCAGAAATTTTTAGAATTTTCTAGATCATTTCAGAAACTTTCTACAACATTCTAGATCGGTTACAACAATTGAAACCATTTTAGAATTTTCTAGATCATTTCAGAAATTTTTAAGAATTTTCTAGATCATTTCAGAAACTTTCTACAACATCCTAGTTCGATTACAACAATTGCAACCATTTTGGAACTTTCTAGATCATTTCAGAAATTTTTGAATTTTCTAGACCATTTCGGATCAATTTTATCGATTGCACACATTTTGGAACTTTCTAGATCATTCCAGGAGCTTACTGAAATATTCTAGATCGATTACAATAATTGCACGGCTTTTTGAAACTTTCTAGATAATTCCAGAAAGTTTTAGAACTTTCTAGATTGATTTCATCAGTTGCACACATTCTGGAACTTTCTAGATCATTCCCGAGATTCCCGAGTTTTTAAGAATTTGACAGAAGCTTTCTGTCCCTCTCTAACATGTATAGTTAGAGAAGGACTGATATATATTATTCCACATTTTCGCCACCCACAACCACCCTCTTCCACCCACCCCGACCAAACTCCCTTATGCACACCAGGAGACCAAGGGGTATTTGCCATCCCAACGGGAAGTTGATCGAAGTTGCGGATCATAGAGAAAACCGTGGACACACGTACGAACATTAGCATTTTATATAATATATTAAGAGTAGTAGTTCGCCCCGAACTGAGATCTCGTGATGCGACCCGACGAACGCATCAAAACTTTGAGTCGGTAGTAGTCAGAGGCAAGTCCAAACATTATCTTTGGACTTTTTTCTGACTACCGCCTACTAACTTGGTATGGTTACCAAGTTTCAACTCTATTGGCCTATTTATTGAAGAGTTCCGTTGAACAGACCTTGTCTCCATCATCAGACCTGGTCGTCGTCGCCATTTTATGAGAACTGAGTACCTCCTTAATTTATTTCAAGAAAAAAAAATAAGAAAAATCAAAGGAACTGGCCGACCAGTAGAAAAACCTTGATGTCAACGAAACTCTTAGAGATGGGAGCTCTTGGATCGCTGGTTATCTTAATTTAACTTATTAAATTTTATCTCGAAAACCGAGCGTCCCAAAAAAAAAGTAAAAATTGTTTTGGAATGTCCAAACAAAGCCCTTTAATATGACATGTAACTTGATTTTTTTATGTAACTTTTTTAATTTTTGCCCTCTTAAAAAACCCCATATCTCAAAAACCCTTCATCCGATTTTACTCATATACTTACCAGTAAATTTCTCAAGTACAAGCTATCGACATATCAAATTTCATGCAGATCGGATCAACGGTTCTAAAGTTATCGCCAGACAAACATACATACATACATACATACATACATACATAAAATGCCAAATCGCCCAAGTTGAAACTAAGATCTTCGTTCGCTTCGCTCACTCGATCAATTAAGGGAACACCTTGTATATAGATTATTAGACTTACACTTTAACGAAATAGGTGCATAAGGCGAACGTGAATGTGAAAAAAAAAACAGCTGTTTCATACATTTTAGCCAGGTAGGTATTGAACTTTTGTATGAAACAGCTGTTTTTTTTTCGCGTTCACAGTGTTGGTTCCTTAGAAAAAGTTATTCATATTGATGGGTACATTAGCCCCATGAAGTTTATATACACAATTAAGGGAACACCTTGTATATAGATTATTAGACTTACACTTTAACGAAATAGGTGCATCAGGCGAGCGTGAATGTGAAAAAAAAAACAGCTGTTTCATACAAAAGTTCAATACGTAGGTATTGAACTTTTGTATGAAACAGCTGTTTTTTTCGCGTTCACAGTGTTAAACCTTATAAAAAGTTATAAATATTGATGGGTACTTTAGCCCCCTGAAGTTTTAAATACAAGTATTGGAACACCTTGTATAGAAATGCGCAGGTCAGTCACGTGCTTAGTCAGAACAACTTGTTTGTCGTCTACGTCCATAATCTGCCGAACATTGACTGCAGACCTGACTAATGCACCAAGGCAATGTCTACCTTTGTAGACCTATTTTTATAAAAAATCGTATATGTATAGAAATTATCAATAATCAAGCCGCAAGTTTGTTGCCTGTTCTTCTAGGCTTTGGTCGCGTGGAACTGACACCTAGAGTCACCTAGCTTTAAGGCGAAGACAAGAGCTAATGTGACTCTCGCTCGCACGTTTCGACATGTGGAAAGATATAAAATCACTAAACTCAATTTGGAAAAATCGCAATCAAACATTTTGTTTTACTAAACTGTGCAGCAACAGTTTAGTAGAATTTCATTTTGATAGATACAAGTTTTCCTACAAAAAAGTTTGCTTATGTACGAAAACTAGTAAAGGTTCTAGCAAATCGTTGGTGGACGCAGGGCATCGTACGGCACTTTCATATCGTGCGTGACTTGACAAACAGAGAACAAACTATGTTCATACCACAAATGATTGTTCTGTGTGGACATTGAACCCACGGCCTACAGAAGGCAGCTACTACAAAGCTGTGAGGGTTCTGATAGTGAATCTTTCTAGTGTGAGCACTTGCATACTATCGGCCGATATAAATTCTACAATCTACAAGTGCTCTTTGTGTCGTAGTCAGTGGTAAAGCCGAAAATACACGGTTCACTTTTGCCTTTCAATTTGCATGAAGCAACCAAATTGATCCATGTAAACATAAAAATGAATCATTCAATGTTTGGCATTCCTTTCATTTCTGCTCCATTCAACCAAAGTGATTCAATTTGGTTGAACCGTGTATTTTCGGCTTAAGAGCTAGTGACTTTAGAAGTATTCATAAAAATAAAATTAATTAAAAAAAAAATAGCTTTATTTACTTGCACAGTAGGAAATAAAAAAATAAAAAAATTGCTTAGCCTATCTTTAAACTTTAGAAATAGTAGGGTTCCTTAAGTGTGGCTTGTCCGGGAAGTTTTTTTAACCGACTTCAAAAAAGGAGGAGGAAAAACAAACATTAAAAAAATGTATTTTTTTATGTTTGTTCACGCATAACTCCGTCATTTATGAGCCGATTTTATTTTAGAGGATATTCCGATCGGTCAGGCACAGAGCAGGACTAATTTGACATATTTTGTTTCAAAAATCAAAATCGAAACCGTCTTTATTCAGTACAATCAAAAGGATCTTTTTGATTTTTTTTTTATTTTTGTTTATTTTTTTTTTACTTCTTTATTTTTATCTTGTTTTATATTTACCCGTTATCTTCTCTGTTCCGTGTTCCTCTCGTGTGTTAAATAAACGTATTTCATTTTTTTATCGGTCCTATAGAAATTTAATCAAAATTTGTTCAGTAGTTTGACTTTAAATAAAAATAACAGGAAAAAGTTATGTCATCCAAGTAAATGAAATTGCATATTTTGCTATTTTATATTTTCAGTGTATTTGAAGTCTGTTTTTTGGATAAAATATATTATTACTATGTGTTATTCTGATGTATAAGCTATATTATTGTAAAGTTTCATTAAAATCCATTCAGTAGTTTTTACGTGAAAGAGTAACAAAAATCCATCGATCCATCCATACTTACAAACTTTCGCGTTTATAATATTAGTTAGGATACAAAACGTTCCATAGTTCAATTTCTTTATTGAAAGCGCAGTCTACAAGATGCCAACAAAAACTATTATTATTTTCATTACAGTCCTAAGCGCCAAGACAGGCGTATGTTGTTTTGAACTTTATACCGTGGAAGTTACGTGTGTAATTCAATTGCATGCGTCGAGGTGCTAATCTAGGATCAAACGATAATAAATATAGATGCGAGTTCCACGCGACCAAGCCTAGAACAGCCAACAAACTTACGGCTTGGTTCCTACCGTTCTTTTCTATGATCCATTTTACATCCTATCTCTAGATCGTTTGCGACGGTCAGCAGATAGCTCAACTGTTTCATATGTATTTTATTAAATTGTAATTTTATTTGTTAATAATGATTTCAAACTAACTATATTCTGTAGCGTTTAAAATCTTATAAATTTTTATTTGATTTTGACCTTTCTATTTTTTCCTGACCATTACAATATCAGTCTCTTCAAGGCAAGAGTGAATAGGTGTCTTCTAGAACGTTCTGTTCCAACGTCGGCTACATCGTCGCTTACCATCAGGTGAGATTGTAGTCAAAGGACGGTCTATTCATTGTAAAAAATTCAAAAAAACAACAAAAGCTTTGCAGCATTATTATTTGAATCAAAGATGCCCGACATAACAATATTAATAACAATCCATAAATTATCTTTATTCCGTAGCCGTTATCTAAAGTAGCGTCCTTTAAAAGGTAAATAAAATGTACCATTCAGAACGAAATGGGGTCAATAGCACTGGTCACTGACTGCGCCACAGAGTGCACGACAGTTGGTACTGCACACAGCGCATGCGCATATATCCAACGCTTGATGCACGAAATCGCAGTTTGTGTTCGTCTGTTATCTAAAGCGGACGCGTTCGTGTGTTTTAATTATTCAAAACAATTTTTAAACTTATCAGTAAACTTGTTAAAACTTGGCTGGTATTTATATCACTAAAAATTACTATTTTTATACGAAAGTTTAGATTTTAAACGTATTCTATCTCAATAGATGAAAACAATACACGGTCTTTTGCAAAAACTTCGCTGCCATTTAATAATTACTATTGTTGTTTCTGAAGAATAAAATTTAGACACTTTGTGGCATCATTTGGTCTCAATTACTAAAAACAAATCACGATTTTATTTATATAACAAAACCGCATAAAAACAATAAATAAACGACATAATTTGGTCTGAATTATTTACAAAACACGACTTTTTTAAAGCATAAAACACTCGGTACCAAAAAAAGTGATAAAATGGCTGCATCATCGTTGAAACGGGAGTCTGTCGAAAAATTCGACGAGGATGAATTCCAGAAGCAAATCAAAGAAGTCGAGGAGGCCACCAGCCCTGATGAATACGAAAGCAGGCTCGACAAGATTGGAGGAACCGTCTCCAAGTGGATGAAGCTGATCTTCAACAAAGAGTTCTCCAAAGAGGAGTTCAAAGCGGAATTGCTCAGCGTGAGTTGACCTTTTTACCCGAGTGCCGAAGGCGGGTTATGTGTTTGTCGTGTATCTATGTATATATCCTTCGATATTTTCTTTATTACCACGTAGCACCCAAACGGCTGGGTGGATTTTGTTCCGTGTTCATTGCGGGCTTTGTATGAAGACGCGATAGAGATACCAATACGGAACTTTATGTTCTACTACTAATTTTCATCATACTTGCAACATAAAGTTCCGTATCGGTATCTCTATCGCGTCTTCATACAAAACCCGCAATGAACACGGAACAAGAACGAAAAACGAAAAACCAAATATGGTAAACACAACTCATACTTGGGGTACTGAACACACGCTTACTAGGGTACTGGAGTTTATTTGTAGCACTTACATACGTGGAACTAATAGTGGTTCGCCCCGAACTGAGATTTCGTGATGTCGTGTCTCATTGATACCATTTAACACGATATTTGTCCTCTGACTATCCCCTAAATCACTTGGGGTAACCAATTTTTGAGCTCCGGAACAACAACCGACAATCTGTTTTTGATCAACTTTTTTTTTTCGTCTCATACCATGTTTTAATTGGACGCGTCAAAACCCGTTAAAAACGTACTAAATGAGACTCTAAAGATGGGCAGCAAGAACAAAATCCAACAATTGTTTTGTATTGTTTTGTATCTTCCCAAATATTACGTAAAGTGGATTTATCGGTTATTGTTCCGGAGCTCCTCAATTGTATCTCAAAAAAAAAAAAAACATACATACGTCCTAGAATATAAATAAAAATGGTATTGGGATGTACAAACCAAACCCTTTCATATGACACCTCACATGGTATATTTATGTTACAATATTTTTTTGCTCCCTTTGAAAACCCCATATCTCAATAACCCCTTGTCCAATTAAATTGATATGTACCCATATAAATTCTTATAATTTACCAGGTCACTATCACCATTTTATGAGAACTGAGTACCTTCTTAATTTATGTCAAGAAAAAACAATAAGAAAAAGCAAAGGAACTGGCCGACCAGTAACAAAACCTTGATGTCAACGAAACTCTTAGATATGGGAGCTCTTGAATCGTTGGTTACCTTAATTTTACTTTTTTGTCGTATCTCTAAAACCGGGCGTCCTAAAGTAAAAATGGTTTTGGAATGTCCAAACAAAGCCCTTTCATATGACATGTAACTTGATTTTTTTGTGTAACTTTTTTTATTTTTACCCCCATATTTTAAAAACTCGACATCCGATTTAACCCCTTGTCCGATTAAATTCGTACGTAATAAGTAAACTTAGTAAGTTGTACCTACTTCCTATCGACCTATCATGCAGATCGGATCAACGTGCTTCGAAAGTTATACTCGAACAATCACACACAAATCATAATTATAATTGTTAGATTACATAATCTTTTTTATTATCGATGTAAGTGTTTTCCATTGTTCTCTGGCACATCGTTTATTTTTAATAATCGACATCTACACTAATATTATAAAGAGGAAAGATTTGTATTTTTGTATGTAACGAATAGGCGTTACATACAAAAATACAAATCACTTAAAAAAAAATACACTAGTAGTTCGCCCCGAACTGAGATCTCGTGATGCGACCCGACGAACGCACCAAAACTTTGAGTAGGTGGTAGTCAAAGGCAAGTCCAAACATTATGTTTGGACTTTTTTCTGACTACTGCCTACTAACTTGGTACGGTAACCAAGTTTCAACTCTATTGGCCTATTTATTGAAGAGTTCCGTTGAACAGACCTTGGCTCCATCATCAGACCTGGACGTTGTCACCATTTTATGAGAACTGAGTACCTCCTTAATTTATTTCAAGAAAAAAAAATAAGAAAAAGCAAAGTAACTGGCCGACCAGTAGAAAAACCTTGATGCCAACGAAACTCTTAGAGATGGGAGCTCTAGGGTCGCTGGTTATCTTAATTTAACTTTTTTGTTGTATCTCAAAAACCGAGCGTCTCAGAAAAAAAGTAATAATTGTTTTGGAATGTCCAAACAAAGCCCTTTCGTATGACATGTAACTTGATTTTTTTAAGTCACTTTTTTTATTTTTGCCCCCTTAAAAAACCCTATATCTTAAAAACCCTTCATCCGATTTTACTCATATACTTACCAGTAAATTTCTCAAGTACAAGCTGTCGTCTTATCAAATTTCATGCAGATCGGATCAACAGTTCGAAAGTTATGGCCAGACAAACATACATACATACATACATACATACATATATACATACATAAAATGCCAAATCGCCCAAGTTGAAACTAGAATCTTCGTTCGCTTCGCTCACTCGATCAAAAATACACTTGAGAGCATAGAAATCGCACATAGGGCAATCTTCCTGCATTTTGATTACGACACTTGTTTTTTTTTTTTAAATTAAAGGTTGGTTGCAAATATAACTTAAATTAAATTTAAGTACACACTGTTAGCTTCCTAAAAACCCATAATGTCTGGCCTTGACCTTCCAAATCATAGCAGTGGCGGCTTAACAATGGAATGGCCTAAAATCGCTCGTCTCAGGTAGCGCGGTTTGTGACTTTGAGCAGGTATAAAAATATAAGGGATGATTTAAATACCATACCAACTCCCAGTCAGAAAGGTCCTTTAACGAATACGTCATCTCTCTAAACAAGAAAATGGATACCACACCAGAAGCAGCGTCTCAAGTTGTCGCACTAATCGAAGCTGGACAGAACCAAAGTCAAGTGGCTCGTCAATTAAATTTGAGCAGATATGCTGTTCAAAGTCAAAGTCTTAAAGCTTAAAGCTTTGAAACGTCTTAAAGCTAGGTGACTCTAGGTGCCAGTTCCACGCGACCAAAGCCTAGAAGAACAGGCAACAAACTTACGGCTTGGTTCCTACCGGTCTTTTGTATGATCCTTTTACAATGTAATAAGTAATATATTATTGAAGTTTAGTGAGGCGTAGGCATACAGAAAAGGTAAACATAATCGACGTGTATACCAGCGATATCAGCAAACTGGTGGTTATACCAGGCGACCAGGAACAGGCCCAAGTGTCAAAATCAAATTGCAGGAAAATTGCCCTATGTGCGATTTCTATGCTCTCAAATGTACAATCTCAAAAACTACTGGTCCGATTTCAAAAATTCTTTCACCATTAAAATGCTACATTATCCCTGAGTAACATAGGGTATATTTATTACTAGAAAAATTAGGGATACACGCGGTTCCACGGGGTGCGTTCTCACTCACTCAGGGAGAAGAGCGTGCAAATGTATGAAATAAGTAGACGCGAGATTCGAACCTACGGTCTAAGTTTATCCTAAAATGTTCAAAAAAGTATATCCACCCATGCGAAGCTGGGACAGGCCGCTAGTACAACGATAAATGTAGATACCATGTGCCAAATGTAATATTTGGACGTACCTCTGACTAACCCCCCCTGGAAATCCTCAAAGCATCTTAAGTTAGTACTTGGTACTGAGAGATCTGAGGGGATATCTACCGTGCCTGAGGATCAAAGACGTGAAGCTGTTTCAGTTCAATTTCAATAATAATACTCTCTCCTTTCTTACTCATGTTATCTTTCACACAGTTATTTTTTTAATTTTTTCCATCTTTTCTTTAGAGTAACAATGCCTTCATAATAACTTAAGTATGTAAAACTTATTTCTGGGAATAAATCTATATCTATCTACACTAATATTATAAAGAGGAAAGATTTGTATTTTTGTTGTTTTGTATGTAACGAACAGGCTCAAAAACTACTGGTCCGATTTCAAAAATTCTTTCACCATTAGAATGCTACATTATCCCTGAGTAACATAGGCTATATTATATTTTCAAAAAAATCAGGGGTCCTTACTAAAACTCCAATAATGTAACCCAAGGTGGTAAACAAAAACCTTACATCGCGTGCGCTGCGAAAACTATTGATGATAAAACAAAATAATGTACTACGATTTTGTAGAACACGTCATCACCTACAAAAAATGTCGCTACAGCATATGTCTAACTATTATAGTTATGTCACAATAAGTGTTCTTTTATTATAAAAAAATAATTGAAATGCCGCCGCTAGAAAAGGGTCTTTATTTGTTCCTTGGTATTAATCCTTATCCAAATAAATAATTTCAAATTTAAGACGGTTTCAATACCTATAGATTACTTCTTAAATTTTTCAAATCGGACATTCCATTCAAAAGATATGACGAAATTAAAAATGTTAACGTGTCCACGGGTCGTGCGAATGTATGAAATAAGTAGACGCGAGGCTCGAACCCAAGGTATAAGTATATCCTAAAATGTTCAAAAAATTTATCACCACCCATGCGAAGCTGGGACAGGCCGCTAGTAATCTATATCTATAAAAATCAATGCCACTTTTCGTTGTAATTTTATAACTCAATAACGGGCTCACCTAACCAAACCAAATGCTTAGGCTTTGTTCGGATTATTTAGTAGATGGTTTATGTGAAGTTTGCACAAAATCGGTAGAGCGGTTCTTCATTAAATACCCGTGCGAAGCCGGAGCGCGCCTCTAGTATCTTGTATATTCTACGCTTGACCGCGTGGAATAGCACTTTGGTTAAAGATAGCAATAATATTATAACCACATATTATTGTTCTGACAGATTTTTATAAGTAAGGCCGTAAATTTTTGTTTGCGCATTTTTCTCATCTACTCTGTAACCATTCGACAGCCTTCACAGCTCAGTTGGTAGTAGCTCTGCCTTCTGTGCCGTCGGCCGTGGGTTCGATCCCCACTGAGAACAAACATTTGTGTGATGAACATAGATATTTGTTCTCTGTCTGGGTGTTATATAATATTATAAGTATGTATTTACAAAAAAAAAGTATATATGTAGTATATCAGCTATCTGGTTCCCATATCACAAGCTTTGGCTTAGTTTGGGGCGAGATAGTGCTGTGTGGAATGACCATCAATATTTATTTTATTCGTGAGGACCGCTAATCGGCTTCTCTGATAACCTATATTACTTAGTAATAAGCTGTTGGTCTTCCTAAAATAAATAAATAGATTCATTTAGAATTTCCAAGTGATGCTTGTGATTCAATTGAATAATACCTCAACTCTTGTATTAGTACATTGTAACAAAGATCATACAAAAGAACGGTAGGAACCAAGCCGTAAGTTTGTTGGCTGTTCTTCTAGGCTTTGGTCGCGTGGAACTGGCACCTAGAGTCACCTAGCTTTAAGACGTTTCAAAGTGATCTTTCTGATTCAATGAATTTGACTTATAATATATTAAAACCTGTTAAAACTGAAGCCATATTCATACATATATTAAGTTACCTGTTCTCGCCAAAACCACTTATGGCGATTACGATAAGATTACCAAGGTCATTCTTACTTACTTCCGCGTTACTAAAAACGGCTTAAAAAATATAGAAATGATAATTATCACGTGCGTTATTGAGACAGTGAGTCACTGGGCTTGTAGTCTGGTGGTGGCATTCTTCCGATTCTAATCGCGGGTTCGAATCCGCGAAACACACGTATACCTACAAATAAATAAATAAATATTGGTGGACATTCCACACAGCACTATCTCGCCCCAAACTAAGTCAAAGCTTGTGATATGGGAACCAGATAGCTGATATACTACTTATATACTTTTTTTTTGTAAATAAATACTTATAATATTTTATAACACCCAGACAGAGAACAAACATCTATGTTCATCACACAAATGTTTGTTCTCGGTGGGGATCGAACCCACGGCCTACGGCACAGAAGGCAGAGCTACTACCAACTGAGCTGTGAAGGCTGTCAATGAATGCTGGCAAGAATAATAATAATAATAATAATAATAATTTATTTATTTGACACAAAAGTATGATACATAAAATATACAGACTAAAAAAGGCAATAACTGTAACTTATGTAGATTATAAGTAAAGTTGCTACAAATTACATTATAAATTTTCTAATTGGTAGGTACATAATAATACAAATTAATTAAAAAATAGAGTAATATGAGTTTCTGCACTGATCCCCACCCTAGGAATAAATCCTGTGTTGTGGGGGTCAGTTCTCTTTCGTGTTTGATATTGAAATTATGAATGTTGTGTGACTGTATGTGGAGGAGAAGGCTAAGTGTTTTTAGGGTGTGAGTGTGTATTTGCGGGCTCTCCCGCTACTACCAGTCTCTTGAGAGTCTGGGTATCGCAGGATTTACCCGCAAATGCGTGTAAATGTGTTGTTGTGTTGTAAAGATTTGTGCATTTGTAAACGTAATGTATGTTGTGGAGGGGTGTGTGTTTGTGTGATGCAAAGATGTGTGTATTTGTGGGCTCTCCCGCTACTACCAGTCTCTTAAGAGAATGTTGGCAATGAAATGCTGTACGTCTGTATCTTGTTTGACTATGTTTTAGCCTTAAACGTATCTTATATATTCTACCTTATTTTCTTGTATTTTAGGGATACGATACGTTTACGCCGTAGTACGTAGATTGTAAGCTCTTATATAACAGCCTTCACAGCTCAGTTGGTAGTAGCTCTGCCTTCTGCGCCGTAGGCCGTGGGTTTGATCGGTAGTAACAATGATCGTAAAAAAGAACGGTAGGAACCAGGCCGTAAGTTTGTTGCCTGTTCTTCTAGGCTTTGGTCGCGTGGAACTGGCACCTAGAGTCACCTAGCTTTATGACGTTTCAAAGTGATCCTTGTGATTTTATTGAATAAATACCTTTTGACTTTGATCTCCACCGAGAACAAACATTTGTGTGGTGAATACAGATGTTAGTTGTCTGTCTGGGTTTTATTATATGTATAATATAAGTATGTATTATATATTCAACAAAAAAGTATACAACGTGTAACATAATACCCCTTTAAGGCCAATGACCAAGTGATCAGACCAAGCACTGGAATATTTTGACATGTGCAAAGGTTGAATATATCGTTTTCGAAATTCCCATACAAAAGTAAAATTAATATTGTCTTAGAAATTTGCAACACCCCTGATACTGTTTACGTAAGTACCAAGGTCACGCACACACGGAACGTACAAACAGCTGTGAATAGGGCTGCCTCATGGTGTGTTTAGTTTCATATTGGAGGAACGTTCAAGAGGCATTTCATGAATGAAAAACTACGAAGTTTCAAAATTATTGAATCAAAAGGTGTTCGCCATGACCTGTAGAATACCCTGCTTAAGGGGTTATAGGGGTATTATTTTACACGTTGTATAAGTATTATATAAGCTAGTTTGAGGCTAGATAGTGCTGTGTGGAAAGTCCACCAATATTTATATATTTATTTAATAATGTTGTCAGTGTTTGTCAGTTCAATAACCTCATGAGGGTTCCAATATCGTGCACTGAAGTGTACGCTATCAGTCTTACACATATATATCTGTGGTCTTACATAATATACATTATATATTATGCAATATATAATTATGTATACCGTCGTACCTGTTTTTGGTCGTCAAGCAGATAAGCTGGGAATTCTTATTTTTATGAGAGCACTGGTGGTCTAGTGGGCGTGACCCCGCCTTCCGATCGTAAGGTCGTAGGTTTGAATGCGGTCGTGCATCAATGGATTTTTCCTATCGAAAAAATTAGGTGCGTGATGCCAGTGCTCTTAAACGGTGAAGGAAAACATCGTGAGGAAACCAGTTAGTATTCTAACAGCGGTGCTGGGCTTGCAACCTGTCACGTATAGAATACCAACTACTGCAAAATGCGGGTTGGTGTCAAATGTAATGTTTGGACGTATCTCTGACTACCCCCCTTAGACATCCACAAAGAATCTGGAGTTAGTACTTGGTACTTAGATATCTGAGGGGTTATCAACCGTGCCTGGGGATCAAAGTCGTGAAGCTGTTTCATTTTTCAAGCGCACAAACTTGGTTAAGGCCAAGACAAGAGCTAATGTGACTCTCGCTCGCACGTTTCGACATGTTGAAAGATATAAATCACTAAACTCATTTTCGAAAAATCGTAATCAACCATTTTGTTTACAATCACATTGCACACAGCTTAGTAAAAATTTCATTTTTATCGATGCATGTTCTCCTACTCAAAAGTTTGCTTTACTAGTTTTCGTACATAAGCAAACTTTTAAGTAAGAAAACTTGTTTCAATCAAAATGAAATTTTTACTAAACTGTGTGCAATGTGATTGCACACGAAATGGTTGTTTGCGATTTTTCGAAAATGACTTTAGTGATTTTATATCTTTCAACATGTCGCAACGTGCGAGCGAGAGTCACATTAGCTATGGTCATCGCCTTAACGTTCATATATTCGATTGTTACGTTATAGGATTAAATTTACACCGGCATTTGTAAAACCTTAACATTTATGTACAAATAAACATATTTTAATATTATATTATTTAACAAAATACAGCCTACGCAGTTTGTTGTAGCTCTGTCTTCTGAGCCGTAGCCCGTGGGTTCGATCCCCACCGAGAACAAACATTTGTGTAAGTATTGTAATGAACATAGATGTTTGTTCTCTGTCTGGGTGTTATAAGTATTTATTTACTAAAAAATATATTTATGTTATATATCAGCTATCTGGTTCCCATATTACAAGCTTTGCTTAGTATGGGGCTAGATAGTGCTCTGTGAGAAGATCACCAATATAGTTTTTTTAATTTTTTATTTAAATAAGAACATTTTTTTGTTTTTGTTGTCAGTATTGTTCTTTTATTTAATTTTCGCCTATGTTTTTGTGACACAAAATTAACATATTTTTATTTTTATTTTGATCCACAGATAGACGAATACAAGTCGCTTGCACACGAGAGCATGGTGAATGCCTGGCGGATCGTCAACCTCCCCGATTGGACGGTGGAGAAGAAAGGGGCGACGAAGGGGGATGTGGTAGAATCCAGGTAACAACACTATAAGGCGAAGACAAGAGCTGTCTCTCTTGTCGTGTCACTAGTTTCTTCCGAAACAGTGTGGTGAAAGGATTTTAAGTCCGCCTCAAGATTTTAAGGCTCCTTTCGAGCACTTGACACATGTTATAGAACTTTTTAGGTGAGGAAACCGGCATGTCGTAGACGACATACCGGTTTCCTCACGATGTTTTCCTTCACCGTTTGAGAGTACTGGAATTGTGCACATAAATTTTTGAACAGAAAAACTCACGACCGGTTTCGAACGCCGGTACCTTGGGGCCGCTACCACTAGACCACCATATTCGAAAACTTGTATCAATTAAATTTTTTTTTTTACAAAAAATCGAGGAAAACATCGTGAGGAAACCGGCATGTCGTAGACGACATGCCGGTTTCCTCACGATGTTTTCCTTCACCGTTTGAGAGTACTGGAATTGTGCACATAAATTTTTGAACAGAAAAACTCACGACCGGTTTCGATGTTTTCCTTCACCGTTTGAGAGTACTGGAATTGTGCACATAAATTTTTTTTGGAATTGTGCACATAAATTTTTGAACAGAAAAACTCACGACCGGTTTCGATGTTTTCCTTCACCGTTTGAGAGTACTGGAATTGTGCACATAAATTTTTGAACAGAAAAACTCACGACCGGTTTCGAACGCCGGTACCTTGGGGCCGCTACCCCTAGACCACCATATTCGAAAACTTGTATCGATTAAATTTTTTTTTTTACAAAGAATCGAGGAAAACATCGTGAGGAAACCGGCATGTCGTAGACGACATGCCGGTTTCCTCACGATGTTTTCCTTCACCGTTTGAGAGTACTGGAATTGTGCACATAAATTTTTGAACAGAAAAACTCACGACCGGTTTCGAACGCCGGTACCTTGGGGCCGCTACCACTAGACCACCAGTGCTTAAATAAGAGCTAATGTACCTCTCACTCGCACGTTTCGGCATGTTGAAAGATATAAAATCACTAAACCAATTTTCGAAAAATCGATTTTTTGTAAAAAAAAAAATTTAATCGATACAAGTTTTCGAATATGGGTTTAGTGATTTTATATCTTTCAACATGCCGAAACGTGCGAGCGAGAGGTACATTAGTCGTCTTGTCTTCGCCTTAACTTTCTTAGCGTATGTTTACTTATTTAAAACTTTATTGCAGTAACTTAATATTAAGTGTACAAAAGGATTAATGCTATGAGCATTTTCTACCTGCCAACCTTACAACAGCTAATGTACTAATGTAATATGTTTCGCTAGCACAAAATTCTTTGTGCTAGCGAAAGCACAAAGAATTTTGAAACATATTCATGAAAATTTGCAATAAAGTAAACTTTTTAGTAGAAGATGTTTTGTTCAATATTATGTTATAATAATATTTTGTAAAAAAATTCAGTGAATTTTAGGGTTCCGTAAAACGGGATCCTATTACTAAGACTCCGCTGTCCGTCCGTCTGTCTCAGGCTGTATCTCATAAACCGTGATAGTAAGACAGTTGAAATTTTCATAGATGATGTATTTATGTTGCAGCTATAACAACTAATACTAAAAAATAGAATAAAATAAATATTTAAGGGGGCTCACATACAACAGGCGTGATATTTTTTGACGTTTTTATGTATTTTGTACGGAATTCTACGTGCGCGAGTCGGTCTCGCACTTGGTCGGTTTTATTTATCTTTCGAAACGTTGAAATGTGCGAGCGAGGGGTACATTAGCTGTCGTCATCGACTTAAAACGTATGTGCGCAATGCCAGTGCCCTCAAAGCGTCCCTTTGGCTGCTCAACACTCAGATCCAAACATTACGACGGGTCTTAAGATCGTCTTGTAAACTTTCTCCTTAAGGCGAAGACAAGAGCTAATGTGACTCTCGCTCGCACGTTTCGACATGTTGAAAGATATAAAATCACTAAACTCATTTTCGATGTGTATGCAATGTGATTGCACACAAAATGGTTAATTGCGATTTTTCTAAAATGGGTTTAGTGATTTTATATCTTTCAACATGTCGAAACGTGCGAGCGAGAAGATGTTTGATAGTTGTCAGCCCCTTAAGGGGCATTCGTGGATCACATGTTGTTCCTGAGACCTGTCGCCATTTCATCCATTTAATCTACATACATACATAATAACGCAATAAATATACTGAATACTGAAGTTCTAAAACATGTTGTGTTGTGTCAAGTTCCTGCAGCCTCTTTGAGGCGGATTCTTTCACCACACTGTTTCGAAATAACTAGTGAAACGACAAAGAGAAGAAAAGGGGTATTCAGAGGGATTGACTCTTGTCGACTTTGTTGTAATACATTTTTTTTGTTTGCAGACAGACTGAATTCGGAAAGGTGTACAGATTTACTGTAAGTATTTATAGTGTTTATGTTTATCCGAGTGGGATTTCAACCCACGACTTTCCCCTTGATACTTGAATTTTAACTTGTAATATCATAGTTACTTTCAAAGACTTTCAACCTTCAGAAACGTGGAAATGTGCGAGCGAGCTATTTGACGGTTGTCAGCATTAAATCAATGTTAAAACCTGGTGTTTTTTTCACAGGGAACCGTGGAATGCCCCCCAGGTTTCTTGCACGAAGAGTTCAAAGTAAACCTTAGCAAGATGCCAGAATGGAACCCTACTATACTGAAAATAGAGTTTATAAAGGTATGTATGTATAATGTACTAGCGGCCTGTCCCAGCTTCGCATGGGTGGTCAAAAATTTTTTGAACATATTAGGATAAACTTAGACCGTGGGTTCGAGCCTCGCGTCTACTTATTTCATTTGCACGTCCTTCTCCTTGAGTGAGTGAAATCGCACCCCTTGCGTGACCCGTGGACCCGTTAACATTTTTAATTTCGTCATATCTTTTGAATGGAATGTCCGATTTGAAAAATTTAAGAAGTAATCCATAGGTATTGAAACCGTCTTAATTATGAAGTGATTTATTTGGATAAGGATTAATACCAAGGTACAAATAAACACCCTTTTCTAGCGGCGGCATTTCAATATTTTTTTTATAATAAAAGAACACTTATTGTGACATAACTACAATAGTTAGACATATGCTGTCGCGACATTTTTTGTAGATGATGACGTGTTCTACAAAATAGTAGTTCATTGTTTTGTTCTATCATCAATAGTTTTCGCAGCGCACGCGATGTAAGGTTTTTGTTTTCCACCTTGGGTTACATTATTGGAGTTTTAATAAGGATCCCTGATTTTTTTGAAAATATAATACAGCCTATGTTACTCAGGGATAATGTAGCATTCTAATGGTGAAAGAATTTTTGAAATCGGACCAGTAGTTTTTGAGCCTATTCGTTACATACAAAAATACAAATATACAAATGTTTCCTCTTTATAATATTATACTAGCGGCCTGTCCCAGCTTCGCATGGGTGGTCATAAATTTTTTGAACATTTTAGGATAAACTTAGACCGTGGGTTCGAGCCTCGCGTCTACTTATTTCATACATTTGCACCCGACCCGTGACCCGTGGACCCGTTAACATTCTTAATATCGTCATATCTTTTGAATGGAATGTCCGATTTGAAAAATTTAAGAAGTAATCTATAGGTATTGAAACCGTCTTAATTATGAAATGATTTATTTGGATAAGAATTAATACCAAGGTACAAATAAACACCCTTTTCTGGCGGCGGCATTTCAATTAATTTTTTATAATAAAATAACACTTATTGTGACATAACTATAATAGTTAGACATATGCTGTCGCGACATTTTTTGTAGATGATGACGTGTTCTACAAAATCGTAGTACATTATTTTGTTCTATCATCAATAGTTTTCGCAGCGCACGCGATGTAAGGTTTTTATTTTCCACCTTGGGTTACATTATTGAAGTTTTAGTAAGGATCCCTGATTTTTTTGAAAATATAATATAGCCTATGTTACTCAGGGATAATGTAGCATTCTAATGGTGAAAGAATTTTTGAAATCGGACCAGTAGTTTTTGAGCCTATTCGTTACATACAAAAATACAAAAATACAAAGGTTTCCTCTTTATAATATTAGTGTAGATGACATAATACCCCTATAACCCCGGAAGCAGGGTATTCTACAGGTCATAACGAACAACTTTTGTTCTAAGACTTTTGAAATTTCGAAGTTTTTCATTCATGAAATGCCCCTTATACTTTCCGCCAAAATGAAACTAACAACATGACGACGCAGCCCTATATACAGCTGTTTAATTGTGAACTGTAGATAAAATAGGTAACAGAACTGCCACCAATTAGTAAACGCAAATAGCGTATGTACCAAGGTCATGTACACATTATCAGGGTTGTCGCAAATTTCTAAGACAACATTAATTTAACTTTAGTATAATATCAATTTAAACTTTGCACACGTCAAAGTATTCCAGTGCTTGGTCTGATATCTTGGTCTTTGGCCTTATAGGGGTATTATGTTACACGTTGTATAAATAAATAATAATAAATATTGGTGGACATTCCACACTGAACTATCTATAGTATAATGTTTATCAATGCTTATTTATATAATAGTATGGCTCACAACTACTAATACTTAAGAAAAAAGGTGAGCACTAGTGGTCTGGTGCTAGCGGCCCCACCTTCCGATCCTAAGGTCGTGGGTTCTAAACCAGTCGCGCACCAATGAGTTTTTCTGTTCAAAAATGTATTTGCACAGTGCCAAAACTCTCAAACGGTGAAGGAAAAACGTGAGGAAACCGGGAGGAGCCTTATATTACATTGCAACAAGGATATCTAAAGAATATCTAAGTAAGAATATCTAAAGGTCCCTGGTTTCGGCACCAAATTTGTTAAGTGAATTAATTAAAACTTATTATTTTATATTTTGATGATATGAGAGAGAGTGAGTGAAAGCTGAACATAGCATTCTACAATTTTCTATAGGCTATATAACAATAAATCAACGATGGAATGAAGCTATTTATTTGTGTTTTATACACATACAAAAGAGCGGTAGGAACCAAGCCGTAAGTTTGTTGCCTGTTCTTCTAGGCTTTGGTCGCGTGGAACTGGCACCTAGAGACACCTAGCTTTAAGACGTTTCAAAGTGATCCTTGTGATTTTATTGAATAAATACCTTTTGACTTCGACTTTGACTTTAATTAAATTTGTGTTTATTTCAGGAAATAGATTCTAGTGTGGATCTATCATACCAAGTGACAGCCGGGGGTGGGCGGGGAATAATTGCGCCACGTGACTTTGTCATACTCAGGAAAAGTGCCCTTCTCTCACAAACAGGTACCTTAACTTTCATAATTCAATAAGAGTAGTAGAATTCGTCTTCTGACATTTTGGGAAGCAACGTAGCTTTTTCATTTTTTTATACCACTATCTGATGGCCCACCTGATGTTAAGTGGTAACCATCACCTAAAACAAAGCATTGCCCCGTAAGTCACGCACGATAGGAACGTGCCCTACGATACACTGCCCTGCGTCCATCAACTTGAGGCATACAGATGTTAAGCCTCAGGTGCCTGTAATTACACCGGCAACCACACTCTTCAAACCGAAACACAGCGTTGCTGCTTGGCGGCAGAAAAAGGCGTGGTGGTAGTACTTCCCCGGACGAGCCACACACAAAGAGCTCTACTACTCTTTTTTCTAGTGTTATTTTGAATTGTGTTGTGTAATTTCCAGGCGAAGTGGTACAAGATAATGCCTACAGCTACATCAACACTGGTCTAAGTGTGACCGTGCCTGGCTACCCCCCTGTCAAGGACTTGGTTCGGTAAGAATTAATTAATAAATAATAATACAATACAATATAATTTATTTACGCCACACGTAAATACAGGTTATAAAAAATAATAATTAAATTTATAGAAAAGTTGAAGCATGCGAAAACTTTATGTTACCTACTTACCTCAGTGGCGGATTACATAATTTCCGCCAGTAGACTATTCATGCCGCCCCTACTACCTCTACAATTTTAAACCCTAGTATACCAAAATATTTATTAAAAAAAAAATTACATAGAAATTACCACTTTATGATTTGTTAATAACAGGTCACAATTAAAGGTCAACAAACAGTGTAAATAAAACGGCTGCGTCATGTTGTGTTAGTTTCATTTTGGAGGAAAGTTTTCGAAATTTCAAAAGTCATATAACAAAAGTTGTTCGCCATGACCTGTAGAATACCCTGCTTCCGGGGTTATAGGGGTATTATGTTACACGTATAGAAATCTTGTCGTAATACCTAAAAAGTTCTGAAAAATGGGTCAAGTGCTCCAAAGGAGCTTTTTGAAACGCACTTAAAACCCGTTCACCACACTGTTTTGAAAGAAACTAGTGACACGACAAGAATTTAGTACCCCACAGAACAAAGTGGCCGCTTTTAGGGGTTTCCGTACCCAAAGGGTAAAACGGGACCCTATTACTAAGACTCTGCTGTCCGTCCGTCTGTCTGTCTGTCCGTCTGTCACCAGGCTGTATCTCATGAACCGTGATAGACAGTTGAAATTCTCATTGTAATTGAAATTTTATCAGATGATGTATTTCTGTTGCCGCTATAACAACAAGTACTAAAAAACAGAATAAAATAAATATTTGAGGGGGCTCCCATACAACAAACGTGATTTTTTGCCGTATTTATAGATAATGGTACGGAACTCTTATGCGCGAGTCCGACTCACACTTGGCCGGTTTTTTTAAGGAAATTATGTTTATCGTTTAAAAAACAAAATCCTATTTTCTTAAAACAATTATCTACGACATCAAAAACCTAAAAAGGTGTCGGTAATCCTCACCTTAATTATGTTATATTTCAGAGGTCACAATAAAGTGGGCTGTTGGTACCTGAGGCCGAAGACAGTCGCGACATCAGGTGGAAAGATAGAGGAACACACCACCTTCCAATGGCTAATGTGCTGTGATCTTAAAGGTAAGATGGCCATCTTAATGCTATGCTATTTCACATCTCTGAGTGACGCTAAATGCCGGCGCTCTTAAATATAAATAAATATTGGTGGACTTTCAACACAGCACTATCTAGCCCCAAACTAAGCCAAAGCTTATAATATGGGAACCAGATAGCTGATATAATACATACCTCTATATACTTTTTTTTGTATATACATACCGACTTAAAATACATAATAACACCCAGACAGAGAACAAACATCTATGTTCATCACACAAATGTTTGTTCTGTGTGGGGATCGAACCCACGGCAATCAAAACGGAGCTCTTTGTGTGTGGCTCGTCCGGGGAAGTACTACCACCACGCCTTTTTCTGCCGCCAAGCAGCAACGCTGTGTTTCCGTTTGAAGAGTGTGGTTGCCGGTGTAATTACAGGCACATGAGGCTTAACATCTGTATGCCTCAAGTTGATGCACGCAGGGCAGAGCATCGTAGGACACGTTCCTATCGTGCGTGGCTTACGAGGCCTCCTTAAAACTGATAATGTTTTATAATTTTCAGGTAAAATACCTCAATTCGTACTAGACGCAGCATTCGCAACAGTCATGTTGGACTACATTAAACATGTGAGGAAGTTCATAGCTACGAGCAAAGCCAACGGGAAATTCTAGTCTAGATATTCATATTATAGCATAATTAGTACCGTACAGATCAACAGGCGCATGCAATACATATAGGGTACGCACTCGTTGTACGTGCCCTATATGTTTTGCATGTGTCTGTTAATACAAAGGTGACCGTTCAATATCAGGTGTGCCTTATGCTTGTCAGTCACTTTTGTTCATAAAAACATGAATGCATATGATCAGCTCTATGAGGTTGAAATTGGTATATGCAAGAGGACCATTCAACATCAGGTGGCCTTATGCTTTTTCAGTCACTGTTCATAAGAACGATTAAGATAAGCTTTGTGATGTTGCATTTGGCATAAGGTGACTGTTCAACAGCAGGTGGCCTTATTCAGTCACTTTTGTCAACATAAAATATGGTATAATTATAATATAAAACATTACAAATTTACTCTCACAAATGATAGAAAATATATTTTTGCATTTATCAACGATACCACCATTTTGGAAAAATAGTCAATATAAGAAAAAGACAAAGTAAAGTAAGTATGTATTAGATAGAGGCCAGCTCTTATCTATTTCTAGGCCGCTCTAAGGCCTCCGACATAGCTTAAGACGCTGAAAACCGTCAAAAAACTTCTCGCTCGCTTATTTCAACTTTTTTCAAGATTTAAAATCATTGAAAGTAGTGAGAATCGCAAAGAACCCAGATTCGGAGAATAACATAACAAAAATTCAAAATATCTCTATACAAGGTGTTCCATAAGTTGTGTATATAAACTTCAGGGGGCTAAAGTACCCATCAATATGAACAACTTTTTCTAAGGAACCAACACTGTGAACGCGAAAAAAAAACAGCTGTTTCATACATTTTAGCCTGGTAGGTATTGAACTTTTGTATGAAACAGCTGTTTTTTTTTCGCGTTCACAGTGTTGGTTCCTTAGAAAAAGTTGTTCATATTGATGGGTACTTTAGCCCCCTGAAGTTTATATACACAACTTATGGAACACCTTGTATAATTTAACAAAAACAATACTTAAAAAACTAGAAGTACAATTAGCGGTCTTATCGCTAAAAGCGATCCATACTTTTCCAGACAGATGTATAATTTTAATCCAAACAAGTATTTGAGAGCACTGGTGGTTAAGTGGTAGCGGCCCCGGCTTCCGATGCTAAGGTCGTGGGTTCGAAACCGGTCGTGCACCAATGAATATTTCTGTTCCAAAATGTATGTGCAATGCCAGTACTCTCAAACGGTGAAGGAAAACATCGTGAGGAAACCGGCATGTCGTAGAACCTAAAAAGTTCTATAACATGTGTCAAGTGCTCGAAAGGAGCCTCTTGAGGCGCACTTAAAATCCTTTCACCACACTGTTTCGAAAGAAACTAGTGACACGACAAGAGATAGAGAGTAGTTGTTTAACGGTTGTCACCCTCTTAACGACACTGTAAATACCACTAGCGGTCACCCATCCGAATGATAGCGCAGCATGTTACATAACTTAGTTGATCGGTTAAGAATGACCAAGTTACAAACTTAAACTTAAAAATGTTGATGAGCGCAGAGTAGTGCATCGTAGGGCACGTTCGTATCATTCGTGACTTGCGAGGCAATGCTTTGTTATAGGTGATGGTTACCACTCAACATCAGGTGGATCATCTGCTTGTGCCATTAGCAAATAGTATAAAAAAATGTATAGCTTCCAAATTTTTTGAATAAGTAATAGTAATTTGCTTAAGAAATAGTAAAAAGATCACGATTGTATATCCAGGCACGGTAGACATTCCCGTAGATCTCTAGTGCCTTTTCAAAATCATAGGATGTCTAAATTCTTCTTTCTTTCTTCTCTCAATTTATGGCTCCTGTCCGTCATTCGACAGACAATCTTGCCAGTGTCAAGTGATTTGTATTGAATACTTTTAGTCAAGTCAGTCCATAGTCAAGTCGGCCGTCATTTTGTTTTAAAGAAAATGGTGGCGGTTTTCTTCAAAACATTGGAAACATTTTCGGTCAAATCAGGATATCACATATTACACTTTCATTTCAAATGTTTACACTTTGTGCTAAGACCTCAAGTAATGTTGGTTAAAATACCACCAAAATTACACAACACAACTCAAAATAACACTAGAAAAACAAATAAAATGAAAAAGTTATGTTGCTTCCAAAAATTTCAGAAAATGAATCCCGGATGTCTAAATTGTTAAAGCATTCTTTTAAATTAACATTTTAATTATGTCAAAGTCAAAAGGTATTTATTCAATAAAATCACAAGGATCACTTTGAAACGTCTTAAAGCTAGGTGACTCTAGGTGCCAGTTCCACGCGACCAAAGCCTAGAAGAACAGCCAACAAACTTACGGCTGGGTTCCTACCGCTCTTTTGTATGTTCCTTGTTACAAAATAAAACATGAACTTAATATTTTTAGGAGCCAATAATGTACGGCCAAATAATGTACAACATGATAATGCACACTCAGTTAATCCGTGTCCACTGTTTTGAATTATCGGGGTGTACATTATCATCCCGTACAATAACATGCCGTGCAATATTCTCACGTTAATGTACGGCATGATAATTGGAAGCCACTTTAGTACCGTCGTCGAGTCGGATTGATTAGGTTATGTTGAAACATATAAATAACGCACGAGGCGAGCGAGCAAAGCGAGCGTGCCGCTGCAGCGGCCGCCGAAATGCCAGAAATTATTTTTTACGGTACCAAAGTGGTTTCCAATTACCATGCTGTACATTAACGTGCTGTTCATTATCATGCTGTGTATTAACTGGCTGCACATTAACTACACGTGACAATATTGTACATCCAGTTATTGCACACCCCGATAATGTACACCCAGTTAATACCTTAGATCAAGAATACAATAGATAGAGCATCAAATAATAATACCAAGAGTAAGAGAGACGCAATAATACAAATTATACCTATGAGTGAGAGAAATATAATATAAATGTTTTGTCCCTTTCTGCGTATACGTTTTTGATTGTTTAGCACCAAGTTTGGTGCTAAACAAACCGCTTGGTGCTTGTGAGTTTACAGGTGTTTAGTGCCAAAGTTCTTTGAAAATAGTGTGTGCCTAGGTCCCAGTATACGTAGAGTTAAGTTTATAATGTGGTCCATTGTAGTATTTTAGGCTGTGATAATGATACAGCTCGGAAAACTGAAAATTAAGCTTCCTTCGGTAAGTAGCACTTTTATGTTCTATTTGTCAATTAAACTATAAAACGGAGAATGCACAGTGTCCACAATTAATCATTTAACGGTTGTGTTTACTTTCTATCGCATATCATATTAGATTTCTAGAATTTAATTATTTTGTAAAATTGAGTATAGGTTACTATAAACCACACAAATGACATGGCTATTCAAACCGATACAGTTCTATAGAAACATAATTTGGCTGGGTTATACAATCTTTCGGGCTGCCAACAAAAACAAAATCTATTTGCCAAAAATGTTGGGAAACGAACAACTTTAGGGTGGATTCGACTCTGATATGTTAGGATAAGTTCAAATACACACAATAATCTAGAAAACAAATGACAATGTCGCAACTTATTATTACTTTATTCAAAGAAATAAGGTTTGTTTGACTTAAGTACATAATGAAAAAAAAATATAATATAGGTATAGGTAGTAGGTACATATATTTTAATTTCATTTAATTTATTTTTTTAGCTTTGCGTTACATTTTAATAATTTAAGTCTCCTCACGATTTTCATATGAGAAGTTGGTAGTTATTTTATGTCTGAGACCACCATCGCGTAGTATGATTAAATACCTACATATGCCTAATAATAACATGTTTGTTTTACAGATTTCCCAAAGATGCAACTACTTTGGGCTGGTGGGTTAAAGCTACGGGTTACCAAGCTCCAGGTCACCAAGCTCCAAAATCAAAATCAAAACGGTCTTTATTCAGTACAATCACAAGGATCTCTTTGAAACGTCTTAAATTGGTACTAGGTGAATGTACCGCCAGTTCCTCGCGCGCGACCAAAGCCTAGAAGAACAGGCAAGAAACTTACGGACTAAAAAACTTTTGGGCTATTTCAACATAAACGGTATCTCCGCTTTTTTATCTGGATATAAAAAGTATGTTCTAAACTTTTGCTTTAAAAAGTGTGAATTAAGAAAATATTCTCATCTGAAATTGTTATGTACAAACTATTAGATATTTATCGTCTAATAAATAAATACGTACTTACACGTGATATATTTTAATGTATTTATGACATATTCATAGTGATGTTCTGAGAATAGCTGTATTCATAATGCCATCACTTCGCGCTTCAGGGCAAAGTGGTGGCATTGCTCAGGCTTATGGTCAGCTCTAGCATAAGCTGGCTTCCTCCTGTTAAGATGTATTGTTTATACCTACATAATTTAAAATTGAAGCACGCGTTATAAATTAACCTTTTGAATTACGGTTTCTGATGAGTAGGGATGTAGAATAAATAAATCAATGATAAATAAATAAATTATTTTTAATCATAAAAAATTTACCTAGCTGGTGCAGTAACATAGTTAAACTATTGGTAGGTGGTAGAATGTGAAGAATAGCACCACTAGCTAGCTCTGTCCCCCTCACTAGGAAAATCCAGGACTCTAGCTCGCGGGGCCTAGGGTTCTGATGTCAATGTCTAAAATGCCAGCTTAGTGCCAGTTTGCCATGTTTTTTTTATTTTATTTTTTATAAATATTGGTGGACGCTCCACACAGCACTATATAGCCCCAAAATAAGCCAAATCACAACCACCCAGTCAGAGAACAAACGTCTAGTATCACATCACACAAATTTTTGTTCTCGGTAGGATTGAACCCACGGCCTACGGCGCAGAAGGCTACCAACTGAGCTGTGTAGGCTTTTTTCTAGCTCATTCCTTAGAAGATATTAAAATGGCGTAACCTAGAGGAGGGTACAAACTATTAAACTGCAGAAACTAGCTTTAATTAAACATAATTAAACAAACAACTGGAGCCGCGGCGACAGCATAGCTTTTGCTTGGTTGGGTGAAAATAGTAAGATGTGGCAACCCATAAATTGTATGTACTTGTTGTCCGTCTTGCTCGGGTATACGCTCGTAGGCAATCTATAGTATTATAAATCTATGGTTAATACGAATCCAAAAAGGTACCAAAGTGGATTCCAAATATCTTGCTGTACATTATCATGTCGTACAATAACCGGACTCATTTTTTTGGGAATTAATTCTTGTTACTAAATATTAAAAACATGAACTACATAGTAATTTTTTTGGGAATTACATTAATATGCTATACAAAATGTTCAAATACTTTTGTTTAAAAACTTCAGGGGGCTAAAGTACCCATCAATATGAATAACTTTTTCTAAGGAAACAACACTGTGAACGCGACAAAAAACATCTGTTTCATACATTTTAGCCAGGTAGGTACTGAACTTTGTATGAAACAGCTGTTTTTTTTTCGCGTTCACAGTGATTAATATACAAGCGAGAGCGAAATACATTCATGACTCAAATTATACATGTATAGCGTGGCGCTAAAATTGGGTAAATAACTCTACAAATGCTACGGTATTTTCTATCTAGGTAAAATTACAGGCACATGAGGCTTAACATCTGTATGCCTTAAGTTGATGGACTCGGGGCAGTGCATCGAAGGACACGTGCCTATCGTGCGTGACTTAGGAGGCAATGCTTTGATAAAGGTGATACCACTTATCATCAGGCCATCTGCTTGTTCTATCAGCAAGTAAAATAAAAATAAAATGCATTTTACCCTAATTTATATTTATGTATTTAATTTATATTTTCTAAATGCCCTCCTAATTTACAAAGTGTTCCATTACTTGTGTTTAAAACTTCAGGGGGCTAAAGTACCCATCAATATGAATAACTTTTCCTAAGGAACCAACAATGTAAACGCGAAAAAAAAACAGCTGTTTCATACAAAAGTTCAATACCTACCTGAGGTATTGATCTCTTGTATGAAACAGCTGTTTTTTTTTTTTTAAATTCTTATCTTTTCAATTGCATCTGGAATTTATTTACTTATATTTGTAGTAAGAAGTGTCCACACTGTATAACCATAATTTGTACATACCTATAGTAATTTCCTATAATTTTAAGTTCTATTTAATATAGTTATATGTTTAACAAATATAGTTTAAGTGAAGGTATAAAAAATGCGGCTCAACCAATTTAGATGAAACTTTGAGCAGCAATTTAGCTTTTTATCGCTAACTGTGTAAATAAGTGTTATGTAAAAAATAATATTAAAATATATTGAATGGCTAAAATATATTGAATTTTATACTGGCAACTTTGTTTTATTTACAAAATTTCCTGAAGCAAAAAAAATATATTGACCAACCCCAGAGCTCAGTTGGTAGTAGGCATTTTTAAGATTAGTAGAGCTCTTAGTGAAGGGCTCGTCCGGGGAAGTACTACCAACACGCCTTTTTCTGCCGCCAAGCAGCAACGCTGTGTTTCGGTTTGAAGAGTGTGTTTGCCGGTGTAATTACAGGCACATGAGGCTTAACATCTGTATGCCTCAAGTTGACGGACGCAGGGCTGTGCTTCGTAGGGCACGTTCCTATCGTGCGTGGCTTACGAGGCAATGCTTTGTTATAGGTGATGGTTACCACTTATCATCAGATGGGCCATCTGCTTGTTCCTTAGACTAAGTATATAGCTTGTTCCATCAGCTAATTGTAAAAAAATAAAAAAAAGGCATGGAGAAAATACTTCGTCCAAGGTAGTAGGTATTCTCTTATCTGTGGTAGTAGCCAGTTTCAGTTAAAACAAAGTATTCTGAGGTAGTAGCTCTGCTGCGTTATAGTTTGTGGCATGGTTTGTGGGTTCGAACCCCACACAGAACAAACATTTGTTTGATGAACATAGATGTTTGTTCTCTGTCTGGGTGTCATATTGTATTATAAGTAGTATGTGTGACCTACGTGCGTTCTTTTTAAAAGAACTTAACAATTCTCTGAAAAAAGCTATTTGGCATTACAATTATCACATTCTTTGACAATTTTACAGCCGTCAACGCTTCACAATTCCGTGACATCAAAAATTGTTTAAAAAAAACATCCCACAAATTGGAGTAATGTTTAAAATTCTCGTTCAAAATGATCGACAACGGCCCTGACAAAGATATATTCGGGCCGGAATTTAGAAGTTTTTGTCGTAGTTCAATAGGAAACCATAATGCCTGTGTTTACAGCGAACATACCGAGTATCTTGAAGGTCGGAGATAGGATTGAAATCGGTGGAAAGATCAAGGAAAACGCAAGAAAGTAAGTTTTTATGTTATTAGATTGAATTATTTTACAACCCTCATAGCTCAGTTGGTAGTAGCTCTGCCTTCTGCGCTGCAGGCTGTGGGTTTGATCTCAACACAGAACAAACATTTGTGTGATGAATATAGATGTTTATGCTCTGTCTGGGTGTTCTAAATATAATATAAGTATGTATTCACTGTAAAAAAAGTATTATATCAGCTGTTTCCATACTACAAGCTTTGTTTTGAGTCTTTTGGATATGTGGAATATCCAGTCCACCATTAGATATTTATTTATTTAAATAGTTGATGCTAAATATGTATATCTGGGTCAGACGATTCATAGGTAGATGTCTAAACTGGACCTACCTAGGTCCAATTTAGACTGGTTATGAACTTGACGTCTATTTTCGCCTACTGCTTTTCTATGAGCAACGTCACGGCGGCGTATCTTTTCCCTTTTCTTCAAGGCTCTTCATTCTTTCGGAATCTATATGCTAGCTGTATGCGCCAACTCGCAAATCATGGTAGGTAAATGTCTCGTTTCAAGTGAAAATTATGATAGTTTCAAAAGTTACGTCCGCTCTAAAGGATTTACAATTTCCCCGGACAGAATGTCGGTAAATCTATGCGCTCAAGAAGGAGAGGAGCCAAGAGATGTGGTCCTGCATTTCGACGTGCGCTTCCATCGTGACA
The DNA here is from genome assembly GCA_932294275.1 of Chloroclysta siterata. Classification (NCBI taxonomy): domain Eukaryota; kingdom Metazoa; phylum Arthropoda; class Insecta; order Lepidoptera; family Geometridae; genus Chloroclysta; species Chloroclysta siterata. The sequence continues at coordinate 17,323,494 of OW028596.1, read as the reverse complement.
ACATCATATCCCTGTCTCGCAAGAACGGCGTCTGGATCGGCAGCGGGAATTACGACACTAACTATAACATGTTTGTGCCTGGTGAGAGAAATAGAAATATATAGGCATTTTATCAAAATGTCTTAAATAAAAAAGGTATTGTATTGTATTTTTTCTATATACAAAAGCATTGCCTCACAAATCATAGGCACATGCCCTACGATGCACTGCCCTGCGTCCATCAACTTGAGGCATGCAGATGTTAGGCCTCATGTGCTTATAATTTCACCGGCAACCACGCCCTTCAAACCGAAACACAGCAACGCTGCTTGGCGGCAGGAAAAGGCATGGTGGTAGTACTTCCCCGGACGAGCAAAAAACAAAGAGCTGTAATAATACCTACTCTCAGACCAGCGTATAGCTTCCTCACAGCTGCTAGGCAGTTGAGGTCCTCTAGCTGCTGTGGCACACGGATACATGACACTTTTCAAGTAGATACATAATATAGTATCGATCTTTTTAAATTATTATTGTGTCTTTACAGCCTTCACAGCTCAGTTGGTAGTGGCTCTGCCTTCTGCGCTGTAGGCCGTGGGTTCGACCCCCACCGAGAACAAACATTTGTGTGATGAACATAGATGTTTGTTCTCTGTATTATATATATAAAAAAATGGCTCAGTTTGGGGCTACTTTCTAGCACTTGACACATGTTTTAGAACATTAAAGAAGTAAGTAATTATTACCTACCTAGAGGTATCCTATTCCATTGGATGCTGACCAGCATTTGCATGAGCCAAACAGTTCCACTGGTATTCAGTTAGGACTAACTTATATTCTGTTGTTTTTTCTGATTTTGTAATTTTGTATCTGTGTAAGGCAAATAAATGTTAAATCCAATAAAATAAAAAAACTTTCAAACCCCTTCCAGGAACAATATTCCGCATAATATTTGAGATAAAAGACACGGACGTGATCACGATCTACTGTCAGGGCAAGTTCCACTCTAACTTCTTGCCGAAGATTCCCCTCTCCATGGCAAAGTACATGGTAGCTTGGGCTGACGTGGAGCGCATCACTCATTGCTACTTTCATTTGGGAAGCAAGGTATGTTCAGAACTTTTTTATACTACTTGGTGATAGCTAACATCCACTAGTGGTCTAGTGGCAGAGCCCCGCCTTCCGATCCTAAGGTCGTGGTTTTGAAACCGGTCGTGCACTAATGAGTTTTTCTGTTCAAAAAATGCCAGTACACTCAAACAGTGAAGGAAAACATCGTGAGGAAACCGGCATGTCGTAGACCCTAATAAGTTTTAAGTATAACATGTGTCAAGTGCTCGAAAGCCTCTATTGAGGCGCACTTAAAATATTTCACCACACTGTTTCGAAAGAAACTAGGGACACGACAAGAGAAGAGAGGCCGAAACAGGTGGTAGCAAGTCGTTTTGGACTTGAATGCCTTTTTCGAAGAGTGTGTTTGCCCGTGTCATTAAAGGTAGGTACCTACATTTAGGCCTAAAAATTGTAAGGTTGATGGACGCAGTGCAGTGCATCTTAGGGCACGTTCCTATCGTGCGTGACTTACGAGGCAATAGGCACTTTGTTATTGATGATGTCTTATCACATAACACCTGCCTATTCCACCAGCTAATTGTATTAAAAAAAAGATAGGTACCAAACCAAAACAAAAAACCAAGCTTACAAATGATTCAGTATCCATTCATAATAGACATAGACACAACATACAAATCATGATAATGAATAAATATACATATAGGAAGAATAATTCATCGTAAGTTTATCACAATAGAAAAACAAAGGGAGAATAAATTATCATTACCTACAGAAAAAATGTAAAACCCATGTTTCAATATGAAGTATGCTACAGCAGCAAATTATCAATTTGAATAATCAATTTACAATGACTGCATCGCTTGGTGTTTATCCGCAGACTGTCAGCGGCGATGAGGCGGGCGCTCCAGGTGCCTTCGCCCCCCAGTCCCCGCGGCCCACCATGCTGCCCGGAGATATGAAGCGATGGTAGATATACCCCGTTTACACTCAGCTCATGTCCGTGGAAATGTGCAGAGACATGCGCAGGGACTTGGGCAATGCGAGAATGTAAACAGGCCACTTCCATGTCCACTCGCGTTGCCGCTCGCGTTGCCCGTGTTGTGAACACACATTGCCGGCGACGCTGCCGCAGACATATGGATGGCACCATTTCCGTCCATACGAATGGCAGCGCGAATGTCTAAATGTAAACGCAGTACCTATTTGATACACAATCATTAGACACAAACTATACCGCCTCACTAAACTCGTCAAAATTTCAAAAACAAACATTTCAAAATTACGGCTACTAGATAGGTATAATCATTTTCAAATGAATTTGAAACATTTTGGCTATTAGGTACAAATTTCTCAAGAAACCATTTTTTCTTGCAATAAATCAGCGACACTGTGTACTGATCCGTTTTATTTTACTAAATTAGGGGCAGTTCATCAATCACGTGATGTTATTTTAACATTTTTTAACTTCCCCCTCCCCTTGGTGATAAATAGTGAGGTTTAAGACTACCGCCCCCACCAAAAATCTCGTGTATTTTTTTAGTACCTACAAAGAATCTTAAATTTTTTAGAATATTATCTAAAGACAGGTATAAAGTATAATCAAATTTTATTCTGAAATTAAGGTCCATGACAAAAATGTCTTTGTCTAGATATTTTTGCCGCTTTTTGGTTTAGAAATCGCGCGTTTGACGATAAAATAAATACACGTGATATCTTACTACACCCCCCTCCTGCCTTGTGATATTTCGTGATTTTTGCTAGACCCCTCCTCCCCCCCCTTTCAAGCCTCACGTGATTAATGGATGGTCTCTTAGTAGGTATAGCGCATGATATGCGATACCTACCCTAATATCTATCATTATCTAGTGATCTCACTTAGTAATAAGTTTGTTGTATTTGTTTTAAGTCAAGTATTAGTGGAAATGTTGTATCCGCCTATTATTGGCGTATGTGCCAGTCTAAAACAATAACATAATATATTTTTTGATGTAACCATACATATCGCTGTTGGCGTTCCTAATTGTAAATAAATCTACATCTACACTAATATTATAAAGAGGTAAACTTTGTATTTTTGTATTTTTGTATTTTTGTATTTTTGTATGTAAAGAATAGGCTCAAAAACTACTGGTCCGATTTCAAAAATTCTTTCACCATTAGAATGCCACATTATCCCTGAGTAACATAGGCTATATAATATTTTCAAAAAAAAAGGGATCCTTACTAAAACTTCAATAATGTAACCCAAGGTGGAAAACAAAAAACCTTACATCGCGTGCGCTGCGAAAACTATTGAAGATAGAACAAAATAATGTACTACGATTTTGTAGAACACGTTATCATCTACAAAAAATGTCGCGACAGCATATGTCTAACTATTATAGTTATGTCACAATAAGTGTTCTTTTATTATAAAAAATTAATTGAAATGCCTCCGCTAGAAAAGGGTCTTTATTTGTACCTTGGTATTAATCCTTATCCAAATAAATCATTTCATAATTAAGACGGTTTCAATACCTATAGATAACTTCTTAAATTTTTCAAATCGGACATTGCATTCAAAAGATATGACGAAATTAAAAATGTTAACGGGTGCACGGGTCGTGCGAATGTATGAAATAAGTAGACGCGAGGCTCGAACGCGAGGTATAAGTTTATCCTAAAATGTTCAAAAAATTTATGACCACCCATGCAAAGCTGGGACAGGCCGCTAGTAAATAAATAAATTACAATCTAGCCAGTACCTACCCATTAAGCTATTGAGTAATTTTACTTTGACTTAATTTTATAGAAATAATATTACTATAACATTGGCATTTACTTTGTTCTTGTGTTCATTAAAAGTAGCACTATCGCTACTATCACCTTTATCTACACTAATCTCTAATACTATAAGACTCAAAGTCCTGACTGACTGACTGACTGACTGACTGACATATAGACAACGCACAGCCTAAACCGCTGGTCCTAGAGACTTGAAATTTGAGGAGTACATAGGTCTTATGGCGTAGAGGTGCACTAAGAAGGGATTTTTGGAAATTCAACCCCTAAGGGTGTAAAAAGGGTTGAAAACGTTTGTATGAAAAATAGTATTCCTTGAACCTACAAACTTGAAACTTGGAGTACATTTACTTCAAGGCAAAAAAAAAGGAAAAGCATTTTTAGTTTTTTAAAACTACCCTTAATAAGGGTGCAAAGGGATGTAAAAGTTTGTATGGGAGTTTTTTGACCGCTGGTCCTAGAGACTTGAAATTTGAGGAGTACATAGGTATTATGGCGTAGAGGTGCACTAAGAAGGGATTTTTGGAAATTCAACCCCTAAGGGTGTAAAAAGGGTTGAAAACGTTTGTATGAAAAATAGTATTCCTTGAACCTACAAACTTGAAACTTGGAGTACATATACTTCAAGGCAAAAAAAAAGGAAAGGCATTTTTAGTTTTTTAAAACTACCCTTAATAAGGGTGCAAAGGGATGTAAAAGTTTGTATGGGAGTTTTTTGACCGCTGGTCCTAGAGACTTGAAATTTGAGGAGTACATAGGTCTTATGGCGTAGAGGTGCACTAAGAAGGGATTTTTGGAAATTCAACCCCTAAGGGTGTAAAAAGGGTTGAAAACGTTTGTATGAAAAATAGTATTCCTTGAACCTACAAACTTGAAACTTGGAATACATATACTTCAAGGCAAAAAAAAGGAAAGGCATTTTTAGTTTTTTAAAACTAACCTTAATAAGGGTGCAAAGGGATGTAAAAGTTTGTATGGGAGTTTTTTGACCGCTGGTCCTAGAGACTTGAAATTTGAGGAGTACATAGGTAGTATGGCGTAGAGGTGTACTAAGAAGGGATTTTTGGAAATTCAACCCCTAAGAGTGTAAAAAGGGTTGAAAACGTTTGTATGAAAAATAGTATTCCTTGAACCTACAAACTTGAAACTTGGAGTACATATACTTCAAGGCAAAAAAAAAGGAAAGGCATTTTTAGTTTTTTAAAACTACCCTTAATAAGGGTGCAAAGGGATGTAAAAGTTTGTATGGGAGTTTTTTGACCACTGGACTTAGAGACTTGAAATTTGAAGAGTATATAGGTCTTATGGCGTAGAGGTGTACTAAGAAGGGATTTTTGGAAATTCAACCACTAAGGGTGTAAAAAGGGATGAAAACGTTGGTATGAAAAATTGTATTCCTTGAACCTACAAACTTGAAACTTGGAGTACATATACTTCAAGGCAAAAAAATAGGAAATACATTTTTAGTTTTTTAAAACTACCCTTAATAAGTGTGCAAAGGGATGTAAAAGTTTGAATGGGAGTGTTTTGACCGCTGGTCCTAGAGAGACTTGAAATTTGAAGAGTACATAGGTCTTATGGCGTAGAGGTGTACTAAGAAGGGATTTTTGGAAATTCAACCCATTTAATAATAAAATAATAACCCATGAATAACATTTTTGGTTTTTTAAAACTACCCTTAATAAGTATGCAAAGGGATGTCGAAGTTTGTATGGGAGTTTTTTAACGCGTGGTGCGATTGACTTAAAACTTGAGGTAAATATACTAAGAAATAAATAATTAAGAATAACACTTTGAAGTTTTGATAATTACCCCCGCAAAGGGTGCAAATGACTGTAAAAGTTAGTATGGGAGATTTTTAACGCATAGTGCGATTGATTTCAAACTTGAAGTAAGTATACTCCACAATAAATAGATTAAAATCACGTTTTCACTATTTTAAAACTACCCCTGCAAAGGGTGCCAAAGTCCCAAGGTTTGTATGGGAGATTTTTAACGCGTAGTGTAATTAACTTCAAACTAAAAGAAAATGTGTTCTGTGGATAAATAACAAAAAACAGTTTGATTTTCGAAAACAACCCCTGAAACGTTACCCTCCTTCGTTGCGCTCGAGTAAAAAGGATACAACGAAGCGTCAATGTTATATTCTGTGTTATATATGGGATATTCTAAAAACGGGAATCTTGAGTTGGTACGAAGAGATATGAGGGTATCTACCGTGATTGGGGATCAAAGTCGTGAAGCTGTTTCGTTTCTTTTGTTTTTGAGGTAGAAACTAGGAACAAATAAGTACATATTTTCCGTGTAAGGTTGTCTTTGTTGTATTTGTCATGTTTGTGCCAAACTCAGTCAGTACCTATACCTACCTACCTAATATAGGTAATGTACGCCTATAGGTATCCCATATACCTACGTAGGTATTTAAAATCTTACCCTAATAATATACAAATAAATGCGAAAGTTACGATGTTTTGATGTTTGTGGCTCAATCACGGTTCACCACTTCAACGCGTGCGAAGCCGCGGGAAGCCACTAGTATAATATCTACACTAATATTATAAAGAGAAAAGATTTGTATTTTTGTTGTTTTGTTGTTTTGTTGTTTTGTATGTAACGAATAGGCTCAAAAACTACTGGTCCGATTTAAAAAATTCTTTCACCATTAGAATGCTACATTATCCCTGAGTAACATAGGCTATATTATATTTTCAAAAAAAACAGGGATCCTTACTAAAACTCTAATAATGTAACCCAAGGTGGAAAAAGAAAACCTTACATCGCGTGCGCTGCGAAAACTATTGATGATAGAACAAAATAATGTACTATGATTTTGTAGAACACGTCATCATCTACAAAAAATGTCGCAACAGCATATGTCTAACTATTATAGTTATGTCACAATAAGTGTTCTTTTATTATAAAAAATTAATTGAAATGCCGCCGCTAGAAAAGGGTCTTTATTTATACCTTGGTATTAATCCTTATCCAAATAAATCTTTTCATATTCAAGACTGGTTCAATACCTATACATTACTTCTTGAATTTTTAAAATCGGATATTCCATTCAAAAGATTTAAAAAATATAAGATCACGGGGCGCGTTCTAACCCAGCGCGGGCCCGGGCAAGGCGCGAGTTAGAAGTGACTCGAACCCACCACGGTCTAAGTTTATCCTAAAACGTTGAAAAAATTTGTGTCCACCCATGCGAAGCTGGGACAGGCCGCTAGTATAATATATAATATAATCTACACTAATATTATAAAGAGGAAAGCTTTGTATTTTTGTATGTAACGAATAGGCTCAAAAACTACTGGTCCGATTTCAAAAATTCTTTCACCATTAGAATGCTACATTATCCCTGAGTAACATAGGCTATATTATATTTTCAAAAAAATCAGGGATCCTTACTAAAACTCCAATAATGTAACCCAAGGTGGAAACCAAAAACCTTACATCGCGTGCGCTGCGAAAACTATTGATGATAGAACAAAATAATGTACTACGATTTTGTAGAACACGTCATCATCTACAAAAAATGTCGCGACAGCATATGTCTAACTATTATAGTTATGTCACAATAAGTGTTCTTCTATTATAAAAAATTAATTGAAACGCCGCCGCTAGAAAAGGGTCTTTATTTGTACCTTGGTATTAATCCTTATCCAAATAAATCTTTTCATAATTATGACGGTTTCAATACCTATAGATTACTTCTTAAATTTTTCAAATCGGACATTCCATTCAAAAGATATGACGAAATTAAAAACGTTAACGGGTCCACGGGTCGCGCTCGGGGTGCGATTTCACTCTCTGGCGTGCAAATGTATGAAATAAGTAGACGCGAGGCTTGAACCCACGGTCTAAGTTTATCCTAAAATGTTCAAAAAATTTATGACCACCCATGCGAAGCTGGGACAGGCCGCTAGTCTACACTAATATTATAAAGAGGAAACCTTTGTATTTTTGTATTTTTGTATGTAACGAATAGGCTCAAAAACTACTGGTCCGATTTCAAAAATTCTTTCACCATTAGATTGCTACATTATCCTTGAGTAACATAGGCTATATTATATTTTCAAAAAAATCAGGGATCCTTACTAAAACTTCAATAATGTAACCCAAGGTGGAAAACAAAAACCTTACATCGCGTGCACTGCGAAAACTATTGATGATAGAACAAAATAATGTACTACGATTTTGTAGAACACGTCATCATCTACAAAAAATGTCGCGACAGCATATGTCTAACTATTATAGTTATGTCACAATAAGTGTTCTTTTATTATAAAAAAATAATTGAAATGCCGCCGCCAGAAAAGGGTCTTTATTTGTACCTTGGTATTAATCCTTATCCAAATAAATCATTTCATAATTAAGACGGTTTCAATACCTATAGATTACTTCTTAAATTTTTCAAATCGGACATTCCATTCAAAAGATATGACGAAATTAAAAATGTTAACGGGTCCACGGGTCACGCTCGGGGTGCGATTTCACTCACTCAAGGAGAAGCGCGTGCAAATGTATGAAATAAGTAGATGCGAGGCTCGAACCCACGGTCTAAGTTTATCCTAAAATGTTAAAAAAATTTATGACCACCCATGCGAAGCTGGGACAGGCCGCTAGTCTACACTAATATTATAAAGAGGTAACCTTTGTATTTTTGTATTTTTGTATGTAACGAATAGGCTCAAAAACTACTGGTCCGATTTCAAAAATTCTTTCACCATTAGAATGCTACATTATCCCTGAGTAACATAGGCTATATTATATTTTCAAAAAAATCAGGGATCCTTACTAAAACTCCAATAATGTAACCCAAGGTGGAAACCAAAAACCTTACATCGCGTGCGCTGCGAAAACTATTGATGATAGAACAAAATAATGTACTACGATTTTGTAGAACACGTCATCATCTACAAAAAATGTCGCGACAGCATATGTCTAACTATTATAGTTATGTCACAATAAGTGTTCTTCTATTAAAAAAAATTAATTGAAATGCCGCCGCTAGAAAAGGGTCTTTATTTGTACCTTGGTATTAATCCTTATCCAAATAAATCTTTTCATAATTATGACGGTTTCAATACCTATAGATTACTTCTTAAATTTTTCAAATCGGACATTCCATTCAAAAGATATGACGAAATTAAAAACGTTAACGGGTCCACGGGTCGCGCTCGGGGTGCGATTTCACTCTCTGGCGTGCAAATGTATGAAATAAGTAGACGCGAGGCTTGAACCCACGGTCTAAGTTTATCCTAAAATGTTCAAAAAATTATGACCACCCATGCGAAGCTGGGACAGGCCGCTAGTAATATTATAAAGAGGAAACCTTTGTATTTTTGTATGTAACGAATAGGCTCAAAAACTACTGGTCCGATTTCAAAAATTCTTTCACCATTAGAATGCTACATTATCCCTGAGTAACATAGGCTATATTATATTTTCAAAAAAATCAGGGATCCTTACTAAAACTTCAATAATGTAACCCAAGGTGGAAAACAAAAACCTTACATCGCGTGCGCTGCGAAAACTATTGATGATAGAACAAAATAATATAATACGATTTTATAGAAGACGTCATCATCTACAAAAAATGTCGCGACAGCATATGTCTAACTATTATAGTTATGTCACAATAAGTGTTCTTTTTTTTTATTATAAAAAAATAATTGAAATGCCGCCGCCAGAAAAGGGTCTTTATTTGTACCTTGGTATTAATCCTTATCCAAATAAATCATTTCATAATTAAGACGGTTTCAATACCTATAGATTACTTCTTAAATTTTTCAAATCGGACATTCCATTCAAAAGATATGACCAAATTAAAAATGTTAACGGGTCCACGGGTCACGCTCGGGGTGCGATTTCACTCACTCAAGGAGAAGCGCGTGCAAATGTATGAAATAAGTAGACGCGAGGCTCGAACCCACGGTCTAAGTTTATCCTAAAATGTTCAAAAAATTTATGACCACCCATGCGAAGCTGGGACAGGCCGCTAGTAAGTAATAAAAAAATGTATTGTTTTCAGTCAAAGACCTTACAAGAAGTCTTCACCGGGTTCCCCTCAACTCCACTCCTCGAACGAGAGCTCTGATGAAGAGAAGCCTCGCACGAAGCCGGAGAGAGCTGATAGATACTTCTATGAGACCCTCATGTGCTCACCAGACAACAAGTTTGGATCACCGGACCGAAGGGACCATTTAGCTGCTAGAAGTAAAATGAACTATAAATATGCAGGTACGCATATACCAACGTACATTATGTTCAATTGAAAAACTTTTAAGACGACGCGACGACAAAAGCTAATGTGACTCTCGCTCGCACGTTTTGTTCGACATGATGAAAGATATAAAATCACTAAACTCATTTGAAAAATCGCAATCAACCATCCACATTTCGCACAGTTTAGTAAAAAATTCATTTTGATCGATACAAGTTTTCCTCCTTTTAAGTTTACTGCAAACTTAAAAGGAGGAAAACTAGTAAAGCAACCTTTTGAATAGGAAAACATGTACTTATCGATGTACATGTTCAGTGCAGTCAGCGTCGAATGTAGGTACCTATAGCGTTTAAGTTTTATTAAAACTGCGCACTTGTGGTATTTTATTCCAGATCCGCGATCAGATTACATTAGATAAAAATATCTGCCTAGCGTTATTCTGAGATAGTCGACCCCCCCCCCCCCTCCGTTCGAAGCCCCGAAGGCGTCAATTTGTTCTAGGCTTTGTCGCGTGAAACTGGTATTTTTTTTAGGCACTTGAGGCATACAGATGTTAAGCCTCATGCGCCTGTAAATGGCACCGGCAACCACACTCTTCAAACGGAAACACAGCGTTGCTGCTTGGCGGCAGAGAAAGGCGTGGTGGTAGTATTTCCCCGGCCTAGATTCACTCAGCTCTAAGACGTTTCAAAGTGATTCAATTGAATACCTTTTTACCTTGACTTTGATGTGGTACGTGTGAGCTATGCGATTTCCTAATGTTTGTGTGTCGCTTTGTCTTTACTTATGTCGTCTTAAATAAAAGCCTTTTTTACAGAAGAAACCGATACAGAAAAGAATGAGAGCGAAGATTTTTCTGAAGAGATTGCCTCAAAGAACATGGACTCTTCGATAGCAGAATCAGGTAGGATCTGGTTCTAGAACTGGCACCTAGATGCGCCCAATACCTACGGAATATCAACTACAGCAAAATGAGGGTATGTGTCAAATGTCATACTTGGGCATACCTGAACCTGACTACCCCCTTATACATGTTTACTGTAATGTAATGTAAGGGGCCATCCATAAATTACGTCACACGTAATGAGGTAAGGAGGGGGTCTACGAAGTGTGACATTGTGTGACAAGGGGTGGGGGGTCCTAAATTTTGTGACATCCCATTTTTTCAAAGCATAATATCTAAGTAATTACAACACAAAATTTTATTGAAATAGATTTTAAAAAGAAATATAAATAACTAGCGGCCTGTCCCAGCTTCGCATGGGTGGTCATAAATTTTTTGAACATTTTAGGATAAACTTAGACCGTGGGTTCGAGCCTCGCGTCTACTTATTTCATACATTTGCACGCGCTTCTCCTTGATTGAGTGAAATCGCACCCCGCGCATGACCCGTGGACCCGTAAACATTTTTAATTTCGTCATATCTTTTGAATGGAATGTCCGATTTGAAAAATTTAAGAAGTAATCTATAGGTATTGAAACCGTCTTAATTATGAAATGATTTATTTGGATAAGGATTAATACCAAGGTACAAATAAAGACCCTTTTCTAGCGGAGGCATTTCAATTAATTTTTTATAATAAAAGAACACTTATTGTGACATAACTATAATAGTTAGACATATGCTGTCGCGACATTTTTTGTAGATGATAACGTGTTCTACAAAATCGTAGTACATTATTTTGTTCTATCTTCAATAGTTTTCGCAGCGCACGCGATGTAAGGTTTTTTGTTTTCCACCTTGGGTTACATTATTGAAGTTTTAGTAAGGATCCCTGATTTTTTTGAAAATATAATATAGCCTATGTTACTCAGGGATAATGTAGCATTCTAATGGTGAAAGAATTTTTGAAATCGGACCAGTAGTTTTTGAGCCTATTCGTTACATACAAAAATACAAAAATACAAAAATACAAAAATACAAAAATACAAAGTTTACCTCTTTATAATATTAGTGTAGATGTAGATTTCGGAACATTGCTGTTATAATTTCATAAATTTCTAAATCTTAAATTGCAAAATATGTCACATAACACTAGGTAGGGGGGGGTCTCACAAATGTTAATGTTAATGTTAAGAGTAGTAGAGCTTTTTGTGTGTGGCTCGTCCGGGGAAGTACTACCACCACGCCTTTTTCTGCCGCCAAGCAGCAACGCTGTGTTTCGGTTTGAAGAGTGTGGTTGCCGGTGTAATTACAGGCACATGAGGCTTAACATCTGTATGCCTCGGGTTGATGGACGCAGGGCGGTGCATCGTAGGGCGCGTTCCTATCGTGCGTGACTTACGAGGCAATGCTTTGTTATAGGTGATGGTTGCCGCTTAACATCAGGTGGGCCAGCTGCTTGTTCCATCAGCTAGTAGTATAAAAAAAAAAAAAAGTGACCAGCTGTGACAAGGACGGGGGAGGGGTAAAAAAATCATGAAATTCGTGTGACGTAATTTATGGATGGCCCCTAATTGTAATGTAATTGGTACTGTGATGTAATGTTATTGGTACTGTGAGGTCTGAGGGGATAACTACCGTGCTGGGGGTTCAGAGTCGAAAAGCTGTTTCGGTTGTTCTTCTTCTTGTCGTGTCACTAGTTTCTTTCGAAACAGTGTGGTGAAAGGATTTTAAGTCTCAAAGAGGCTCCTTTTGAGCACTTGACACATGTTCTATCATTTATCATACAAAAGAACGGTAGGAACCAAGTAAAAGTTTGTTGGCTGTTCTTCTAGGCTTTGGTCGCGTGGAACTGGCACCTAGAGTCACCTAGCTTTAAGACGTTTCAAAGTGATCCTTTGTGATTTTATCATTTTTACTTTTTCTGCGACACCGTTTGAGAGTATACTGTGCAAATAAAAAATCTGTTTATGTTATTTATTTCTATTCTCTTTTTTATCAGATGACGTTCTCCAAGAGTTGGGTATGAAGAAACGCAGTCGCCGCGGTAAGTTCGCCCCTTTTGCCCAAGTAGTCAACTTCATGGGCAAAACTCGAAGGAACTAGTGTTGTGTCGCCGCGGTGAGATGTACCGTTATTGGTGAATTTATTTATTTTTTGAATGGTTTATTACATGTAAGTTAATATATTCTTTGTTTCGTTTGTTTATTTTACTAATTACTGCAAACTGTGGGTATGTGCCAAATGGACATAAGTACCTCTGACTGCCCCCCTTAGACGCCCTCAAAGAATCTGAAAGTCGTACTTGGTACCAAGAGGTCTGAGGGAATATCTACCGTGCCTGGGGATCAAAGTCGTAAATCTTTTTCAGTTTTATTTTATTTTAAGACACAATTTGAGCTTACAGCCAAAGCGCCCAAAAGTTATAAAAATACAGAATAAGGTAAGTACGGTCTACATAATAATGACAATAGACATAAATTGTACCTAACTGTTATAATGCAGCGTTGCGGTTTGAAGAGTTTGTGTGCCGGTGATATTGATGGACGCAGGGCAGTGCATCGTAGGACACGTTCATATCTTGCGTGACTTACCTACGAGACGTTGGTTTGTTATAGGTGATGGTTACCACTTAGCATCAGGTGTACTTGTTCCATCAGCAAGTTTATTTATTGATTGAGTGAGCGAAGCGAACGAAGATCTTAGTTTCAACTTGGGCGATTTGGCATTTTATGTATGTATGTATGTTTATCTGGCGATAACTTTAGAGCCGTTGATCCGATCTGCATGAAATTTGATATGTCGATAGCTTGTACTTGAGAAATTTACTGGTAAGTATATGAGTAAAATCGGATGAAGGGTTTTTGAGATATGGGGTTTTTTAAGGGGGCAAAAATAAAAAAAGGTTACATATAAAAAACAAGTTACATGTCATATGAAAGGGCTTTGTTTGGACATTCCAAAACAATTTTTACTTTTTTTTGTGACGCTCGGTTTTTGAGATAAAACAAAAAAAGTTAAATTAAGATAACCAGCGATCCGAGAGCTCCCATCTCTAAGAGTTTCGTTGACATCAAGGTTTTTCTACTGGTCGGCCAGTTCCTTTGCTTTTTCTTATTTTTTTCTTGAAATATATTAAGGAGGTACTCAGTTCTCAAAAAATGGTGACGACGACCAGGGGCATTATTCTCTATGACATAGGAGATTCCGAGCCATAACCGTGTGACGTCACAGCGTGGTCTAAACGCAAACGCGATTAATAAACCAAAAAATGGACTAAGAATGACAACTAGGAATGACAACTAAGTCATAGGGAATACGGGAATACGGTTTTGTCCGATTTCCCGCCGCTGTCTAGTCGTATCTGTGTAACACGGTTGCATTGGCAATAGAGAATAATGCCCCCAATAATGCCCCGAAAAAATCCAAATCCCCCCGATTTGGATTTTTTCGGTATCGGAGTCGTTACGTAAAGTCATTTTTTGAATTTGGAATACGATGGCTCCTGAAAAGCCTTGTCGGAACGCGATTTTGACATTTCAGACAAAGCTTTTGACAGTAGGATTTGAAAAGATAACTAGTGACTTTCCGACAGCTATTGAGTGGCGGAAACCTTTCCGTGAAAGGGTTTGGGTACGAAAAGAAACATCTTAGTGTAATGTGAATGTATGTAGGTAACTACTATTTACCAAGTATTGAATCGAGAAGATACATCACCATATATAAAATATGCATATTGCTTAGATTGCTTTTCGGGTTTTTTTCTACAACTAGCAGATGGCCCACCTGATGTTAAGTGGTAACCATCACCTATAACAAAGTATTGCCTCGTAAGTCACCTACCGTCCTACGTGTCGTCAATAGACTATTAAAAACTCTGTTTTTATTCATTTGCTTGTAACTCTGCTGAAGTTGACGTCCCGTCGCAAAAAAAAAAAGGTTAAAAATGCAACGCTTTTAATGTAAAATGCTGAACTACTTCATAGGTATCCTACCCCCCTAGGTCTGATGATGGAGTCAAGGTCTGTTCAACGGAACTCTTCAAAAAATAGGCCAATAAAGTTGAAACTTGGTTACCATACCAAGTCAGTAGGCGGTAGTCAGAAAAAAGTCCAAAAATAATGTTTGGTCTTGCCCCTGACTACTACCTACTCAAAGTTTTGATGCGTTCGTCGGGTCGCATCACGAGATCTCAGTTCGGGGCGAACTATACTAGTTTTATTCTGTTTTTAGTATTTGTTGTTATAGCGGTAATATAAATACATCATCTGTGAATTCAACTGTCTACCTATCACGATTCATGAGATACAGCCTGGTGACAGACGGACAGACAGACAGACAGACAGACGGACGGACAGCGGAGTCGTTACCTTTTGGCTCAGTTAAGAGAATACTAGTAAGACATTTAAAACACCAATTTATCTGAAAACAGCCATTTATAAGGAAAGCCGTAAACGCGTGATAATTATGTGTATGATAAAGAACCTACGTCCCCCTGGTTTTTGTACTCAAGGTCATATCTAGAAGGGGTAGTCAGAGACACGTGCAAACGTAATTTTACACAATAAAGAACGAATAATGCGCCCTAGCGCTGCCCTCAAAACTCATTCAACTGTAAATTAAGAGGGTAGCTTTTAAAATAAGCTTTAATATTAAGTACCTACCTATTATCTCTATCCAAATATCCTAACCTACTACTTAATATGCGAAAGGTGAATGTGAATGTTTTTTTAAGCTTTTCTTCGAAAGTAGGTACTAAAACTCAAATACGTGTATCAAAGTCAGAATCAAAAGGTGATTCAATTGAATCACAAGGATCACTTTGAAACGTCTTAAAGCTAGGATTTCGATGCCAGTTCCACCCGGCCAAGTCTAGAAGAGCAGACAATATGAAGATTGCAGACAGCGCAGCGTTACCGGAGAAATCAGGCTCGCTACTTCAGCATTTTAACTGCTTCAAATACAATCCCTCAGCTAGCGACTGTGTGAACAAGCGAAAAGTTGCAAATGTATATAAAACTAGCGGCCTGTCCCAGCTTCGCATGGGTGGTCATAAATTTTTTGAACATTTTAGGATAAACTTAGACCGTGGGTTCGAGCCTCGCGTCTACTTATTTCATACATTTGCACGCGCTTCTCTTTGAGTGAGTGAAATCGCAACCCGCGTGTGACCCGTGGACCCGTTAACATTTTTAATTTCGTCATATCTTTTGAATGGAATGTCCGATTTGAAAAATTTAAGAAGTAATCTATAGGTATTGAAACCGTCTTAATTATGAGATGATTTATTTGGATAAGGGTTAATACCAAGGTACAAATAAAGATCCTTTTCTAGCGGCGGCATTTTAATTAATTTTTTATAATAAAAGAACACTTATTGTGACATAACTATAATAGATAGACATATGCTGTCGCGACATTTTTTGTAGATGATGACGTGTTCTGCAAAGTCGTAGTACATTATTTTGTTCTATCTTCAATAGTTTTCGCAGCGCACGCGATGTAAGGTTTTTGTTTTCCACCTTGGGTTACATTATTGAAGTTTTAGTAAGGATCCCTGATTTTTTTGAAAATATAATATAGCCTATGTTACTCAGGGATAATGTAGCATTCTAATGGTGAAAGAATTTTTGAAATCGGACCAGTAGTTTTTGAGCCTATTCGTTACATACAAAAATACAAAAATACAAATGTTACCTCTTTATAATATTACTAGCGGCCTGTCCCAGCTTCGCATGGGTGGTCATAAATTTTTTGAACTTTTTAGGATAAACTTAGACCGTGGGTTCGAGCCTCGCGTCTACTTATTTCATACATTTGCACGCGCTTCTCCTTGAGTGAGTGAAATCGCAACCCGCGCGTGACCCGTGGACCCGTTAACATTTTTAATTTCGTCATATCTTTTGAATGGAATGTCCGATTTGAAAAATTTAAGAAGTAATCTATAGGTATTGAAACCGTCTTAATTATGAAATGATTTATTTGGATAAGGATTAATACCAAGGTACAAATAAAGACCCTTTTCTAGCGGAGGCATTTCAATTAATTTTTTATAATAAAAGAACACTTATTGTGACATAACTATAATAGTTAGACATATGCTGTCGCGACATTTTTTGTAGATGATGACGTGTTCTACAAAATCGTAGTACATTATTTTGTTCTATCTTCAATAGTTTTCGCAGCGCACGCGATGTAAGGTTTTTGTTTTCCACCTTGGGTTACATTATTGAAGTTTTAGTAAGGATCCTTGATTTTTTTGAAAATATAATATAGCCTATGTTACTCAGGGATAATGTAGCATTCTAATGGTGAAAGAATTTTTGAAATCGGACCAGTAGTTTTTGAGCCTATTCGTTACATACAAAAATACAAAAATACAAATGTTACCTCTTTATAATATTAGTGTAGATTATTATTATTATTATTATTATTATATTATTATTATTATTATTATAGTGTAGATTATTATTATTATTATTATTATTAAATAAAATAAATAAAAATAAAAATAAAAATAAAAATAAAAAATAAAAAAGCCTGTATATTCCATAACTTAAATTCATACAAATTCATCGAAACATGCACTTTTTTTTTATAGATTTAATATAAGTGAGTATAGAATCTAATTAGAGTTTACTTATTATTTATTTATATTATATATTTTATTTGTCTTGCTTATTTTCATTATTTTTACATTCATATGATTATTGTATTTTTTTTTATTATTTCTTTGTAAATATAATATTTCTTAGTTTAGGACCCCTCACGGGTAAAGGCCTCCTCCAGTTCTTTCCAGTGCTTGCGGTCTATTGCCGCTTCAGTCCAGTTCTGTGATTTCAGGAATCTCTTTATTTCGTCTGTCCATCTAGTCAGTGGCCTGCCTATTCTTCTTTTCCCTTTCGGTCCTTTCCAGGTCGTCAAAGTCAAAGTCAAAGTCAATAGGTATTTATTCAATAAAATCACAAGGATCACTTTGAAACGTCTTAAAGCTAGGTGACTCTAGGTGCCAGTTCCACGCGACCAAAGCCTAGAAGAACAGGCAACAAACTTACGGCTTGGTTCCTACCGTTCTTTTGTATGATCCTTTTACAATGTAATATAATATATTATTGAAGTTAAGTGAGGCGTAGGCATACAGAAAAAGGTAAACATAATCAAATTTATAAGACAGCACACGCTACGCTTCAAACTAATAATACCTAATGCATAAAAT
The DNA here is from genome assembly GCA_932294275.1 of Chloroclysta siterata. Classification (NCBI taxonomy): domain Eukaryota; kingdom Metazoa; phylum Arthropoda; class Insecta; order Lepidoptera; family Geometridae; genus Chloroclysta; species Chloroclysta siterata. The sequence continues at coordinate 17,305,337 of OW028596.1, read as the reverse complement.
TAAATACAATCTATTAAATCAGAGAAAAATAAAACACACAATAGTAGGTACAGTACAGACATTGCAGACATGTTAGCTGCCGATGGGCAGAGCGACCGGGACATCGGGCCACGCACTTTTATCATCAATATAGCTATCTAAAGTATAATAAGCTTTACTTATTAGATTATTCTTAATGTATGCTTTAAATTTTCTAATAGGAAGCCCAGTGGCACTTTCTGGAAGTTTATTATAGAAGCGTATACCGTTCCCCATAAACGAGCCATTTACCTTTTGGAGTCGAAATTTAGGAATACATAATTTGTTTTTATTTCTAGTGTTAACGTTATGTGCATCACTCTTTTTCTTAAAGCTATCTATGTGTTTATGAGTGTATAATAGATTTTCATAAATATACTGTGAAATTACTGTGAGAATATTAATTTCTTTAAATCGCTCCCTCAATGATTCGCGTGGTTTCATTTTATAAATGGCACGTATCGCCCGTTTTTGAAGTACAAATATACTTTGTACATCAGCAGCTTTCCCCCAGAGCAAAATACCATAAGACATTACACTATGGAAATAGCTAAAATATACTAGCCTAGCTGTAGCTTCATCTGTAAGCCATCTTATTGTGCGAACTGCGTATGCAGCCGAACTCAGTCTACCAGCAAATGATTTGATATGTGGACCCCACTGCAATTTTGCATCAATATTAAGTCCTAAAAAAATAGTAGAATTGACAAGGGTAAGTGATTCTCCATTTAATTCAATATTGGTTGGACGCTGAACCACATTTGGCAAAGTAAATTTAATGCATTTCGTTTTCCCGGCATTGAGCAAAAGATTATTAACAGTAAACCAGTTAAGTACTTGCGACAGAGATGCATTAACGTCATCGAAGTTAGTCTTCAATCTGTCGACTTTAAATATTAAAGAGGTATCGTCAGCAAATAGAACTATTTCACATAAATCCTTTACAAAAGGTGGAAGGTCATTTACATATACTAGAAATAAAAAGGGACCCAATATGGAACCTTGAGGTACCCCTATATCAATAACCGACCCAGACGACCTCTCACCGCCAACATCAACTTTTTGCACTCTATTGGTTAAATATGACTGTAAAAGACCAATTGCCTGGTTTATGATGCCGTAATGTTTAAGTTTAGATATTAAGGTGGCATGACTTACACAGTCAAAAGCTTTGGACAGATCGCAGAATACCCCAATCGCATCTTGTGAGTGTTCCCAAGCATCATAAATGTGCTTCAGGAGCGTCGAACCGGCATCTGTCGTTGATCGACCTTTAGTAAATCCAAATTGATGACTATGAAGTATGCCGTTGACGTTGAAATGTGATAATAACTGAGTAAGAACAATTTTTTCAAAAATTTTACTTATCGAAGGCAGTACCGAAATAGGCCTGTAGTTCGCAGGGTCTTGTTCATTTCCAGACTTGTACAGGGGAATGAGTTTACTGTGTTTCATTAAATCAGGGAAAACGCCCTCATCTACACATCTATTAAAAATGTATGCTAGACATGGTGCAATATCAGTTATAATAGCGCTTAAAACTTTTGTGGACATTCCCCATAGATCTTCAGTATTTTTAATATTTAAGGATTTAAAAGTTTTCACAATATTATCAGCATTAATATATTTAAAACTGAAGATATCATTACATTTTTTAACGCTAGACTCTAATAGTGTTGTCGCTTCAGCAGCTGAGGAATTTAGGGATGAAGTCACAAGTTTAGGTATACTGGAGAAAAAACTATCAAACGCGTTGGCGACTTCAATATTTTTAGTAAAAACATTATTGTTTACTTTTAAATTTATCTGTTTATTACCGATCTTTGATTTGCCTGTTTCGTTATTAACTACCTTCCAAGTGGCTTTAATTTTATTTGTCGATTTTTCAATTTTATTTCTTATATGCAATGATTTTGCCGCGTGACATACTTTTTTGAAAATTTTAGAGTAGTTTTTAGTGTGTAGAATAAACGTTGGGTCATTCAGCATTGACTCCCTAGCAGCGTATAGGTCATATAATTTATTCCTACTTTTGTAAATACCTGGAGTTGCCCAGTCAGCGAACTTGACACTTACACTAGCTTTACATGTTTTAAGTTGAAAAGTATCATTATGTTCTTCATTTATTAAATTTGTCTGTTTTATAAAAAGATCATTTGGGTCATTCAAATATGGTAAAAGGGACACTTTCAGTTCAACATTGTTCTGAAACTTTTTAGTACGGCTATCTGTGATAAGCCGATAGGTGAAGACCTCGTCTTTATCTGATACTTTATATTCAAACCTAGCGCTATGACCGTAATGATCTGAGCTAAAATGCTTAACTACGGACTTACAAATTGGTTCATGACTGCAAAAGATGTTGTCTAGACAGGTGGCTGTTGTTAATGTCACTCTTGTTGGGTCTTTAAACAAGCTGTGTAGATCAAAACATTTGAACAAATTTAAAAATCTCTCAGAGAGTGGATGAACCGGAATATCTATATTAAAATCACCGCAGACTATTAAAGTTTTTTTACTATCGAAGGTTTTAAGCAATACTTCTTCCATAGTGGATTCATACAACGTGAAGTCCGCGTCTGGGGGACGGTATACACTCACAACGATGTGCCGCTCCAGCTCCACACACGACAGCTCAATAGTCCTCTCAATACTGAGATTTGCAATGTCTTTACGCTCCCTGCATTTCAAGTTATTATTTACAACAATTAAAGAACCGCCATGTATAGCGTTCTTGCGTCTAAAAGAGCTCAAAATACTGTATTTATTATAAAAAGGGAGCAACTCTAGTTCTAATATCCAGTGTTCTGTAATACACATGATATCTACATTGAAACAATTCAAAAATAATTCTAGTTCTAATACTTTGCTGGGAAGGCCTTGCATATTTTGGTGTACAATATGTAAAGTGCCAGGCTTTCCCATTGTCGAAGAGACTAGTTTAAATGTTGGGCAATAGGCCCTTCTGCTTGTAAGCCCTCATTAGTACTGCTACTAACTACGGGCTTGTCTACGGACTGTGTTATAGTACCTATAACAGGATCAAAAATATTAAATGCTAACAATTTAGCAATGGTTATTTTACTATGTTTACATAAAGACATAGTACCTCTAGTCAATATAAAATTACTAATAAAATTATTAGTGTCGAAATACAAAACGTCACTATGACGACATGTCAAATTATAAAACATTAAATTAAGTTTAAAGATATTCTTATTTTCTTGAGTACTCAATGAATTAGAATAGGGAAACGCACATAAAATGAGTTTTCGAAGTCCTAATTCTAACTTTCCTAACAAAGCTTCCACCAGTTTAATTAATTCTAAATGCTTGATTACACTGCTCTCACCTAATTGCACTATCAAGGTGGTGTCTTTGTCAAGAGAACTGTCACTTTTTATGCTATTTATAAAGTAGCTAATGGGAGCATCCGGGAAGCAGTTGTTCGTTACTACCTGACCTAGTTGATCGCTAAGTAGCAGTCCCATCCCTATTCCTATCCTGTCCGAATATATTACAGTCTTCCGGGTCTTTAGACAAGCACTGTCTAGTCTAACAAGAGACTGTGATACACATACTTTAATGGGCTCATTGGTCACAGCACTGTATTATTATTATTAGTGTAGATTTATGTTGAAGTAAATTTGTCGAAAAGTTCTAGTGTAATTTTTAGTGCAGAGGGCGCTTTGACATTCAGAAAGGTAGGTACCTACAGGTATTCTGGGCAAGGAACTTATCGGCATTTTGGTTTTTCTTGCATAGGACTGCTGCCAAAACAAAATACTGTGCGAGCGGCCTCTCACCGATGCGGGGCCCCTAGGCAGTTGCCTGCATTGCCCTATGAATATACGGCCTTTTTTATATACCTACTACTTGCGGATGGTCCATGTGATGTTAAGTGGTAACCATCACCTATAACAAAGCAACGCCTCGCCAGTCACGCACGCTATAAACGTGCCCTACGTTGCACTCTTGCACTGCCCTGCGTCCATCAACTTGAGACTTAATTATGTGCCTTTAATTTCACCGGCTGCCGGTGAAATAACAGGTGACCAGCGACCACACTCTTCGAACCGAAATACAGCGATGCTGCTTGGCGGCTGCAAGCAATACGGGACGTTTTCTCTTCCGATGCCCAAAACTCATAACACATTCAATGCCGACACGCGGCTTTTCAACTACGCACATACGTGCACGCATGTGTACATAGTGAGAGACAAACTATGTATTTTCTAATATACTTATTTATATCCTCTGATCTTAACCGTATCAAAAGTATAAAATAAATTAAATAAAAAAATCTAAATTATTGAATCAAATTTTTTAATCTAAATGTTCCATGTTGTAAATTTTTAACTAAGGGCGCGTTCACATATAATGTCCGTTTTTACAGGATCCTTTTTAACGGATCCGTCGCTACTGGAGATAGTATTCACACAGCATTTACAGGATCCTTTTTAACGGATCTGTCGCTACTGGAGATACGCTGCTGCACTTTCGTTCTTCAGTGTTCGCCTACTTTCAACGAGGATGGACGTTGTCGTGTTGTATTGGTACTATCATCGCCTGCGTCTGAGGAAGCCCCGGCGTTATTGGATACATCCATTATTAAGGCAAATTCGATCCGATAAACGAATCAGTATGCTGGATCCGGAATACTGTATTATGGTGTGAACTGGCTCATACAACTACATACGCTAATAACACATACGTTTAAACGGACCTGTAAAACGGACGTTATATGTGAACGCGCCCTAACGCCGCGCCGGCGCCGGCCGGACAGGCGGACGCCCGCGCCACACCTCTATTTCCTTATTTTGACGAAATACGGGACAAATGCGGGACATGTAGTAATACGGGACGGGGTGGTCAAATACGGTGACAGTCCCGTATATACGGGACGTATGGCAGCTCTAGTGACGGACGAGCCACACACAAAGAGCTATCCTACTCTCAAAACCTACCTAAGTTACTGTTTCATTAGTTGTACCTACCTACCTAAAGATCAATGAAATAATTAAAACAAAATTACCTAGTCATTCATTTATTTTTCAAATCATATTAATATTAGTAATAAATAATCAACAAATCAATTTTAAGCGTGTGCTTTCGGCTTCATTTTAGGTTTTTTTATAATCGAACCTATGCTTTTTCGTTTCATCATGGCGCCACGTTTTTTTGTGGGAGTTTGCATTTCTTTTGCAATTTTAACCTTAACCTTCTTTGCTTTTACTTCGATTTCTTTTTTTTTCGGCTCTGGTTTTTCGGCTTGAGTTTTTTTTTGTTTTTTTTTTTCATCTTTATCTTTTTTTTTTATTTCCATCTTCTTCGGTTTCTTCACCTCCTTGCTTTTTTCTGTTTTTGCTGTTTTTGTCTCCATTTTGGTGCCCGTTTTTTCAGTTTTCTCAATTTTTTCAGCTTTTTGTGGTTTTTTCTTTATTTTTGGTTTTTCTTTAACGTTTGCTAGCTTGAAGGACCCGGAAGCGCCAATGCCCTTCATCTGTATGAACGTTCCATCTTCGACTCCAGCTTTTATGCTCTTTTTAATTAGATAATTTACTTTTTCCGTGTTCACGTTGTATTTTTCGGTGAGGTATTTTTTTATTGCGTACAGCGACACACCTTTTCTGGTTTTGAGTTCTATGAGCGCGTCTGTGATCATCATTTTCGTGGTAATCTTCTTGGCCTTCAAATCATCAGATGGACTCTTTGGTGCAGGTTTTTTTGGCACAATTTTTTTGGGTAAAGCTGATCTTATTTCGATATCCGATTCTGAGTCCGACATTTTGAAATTTGGGATAACACTTCGGGTCTCAAAAACAAACTCCGATTTCTTTTTTGAGGTGCTTATGTGATGCGAAGCAGTACCTTAACGAGAGAATAATGAGGGAGACAGTGCGAAGAAAGAGAGATACAATGGAATTATATACTGACCTAAATATTGACGCTCGTTCACTTCGTCGATTCTTAAAAAAAACATACTGCCTCTGACTCTGTGGAGATGTGTTTATTGTTTTTTTTTTATACAACTGATGATGGAACAAGCAGATGGCCCACCTGATGATGTTAAGTGGTAAACATCACCTATAACAAAGCATTGCCTCGTAAATCACGCACGATAGGAACGTGCCCTACGTTACACTGCCCTGCGTCCATCAACTTGAGGCATACAGATGTAAAGCCTGTATTTACACCGGCAACCACACTCTTCGAAACACAGCGTTGCTGCTTGGCGGCAGAAAAAGGCGTGGTGGTATTAGGTACTTCCCCGGACGAGTCCTTCACGAAGAGTTCTACTACTCTTAAATTTATGTACAAGAATCTGGAAGTACCAAGAGCTCTGGATATGAAGTGTCTACCGTGCCTGGAGTATCGTCAGCCTTTTTTATTTTATTAGGAATGTCTCCGGAAAGGATGGTATCATCATATTCTTGAATGAAACTAGTGATACGTCAAAAGAAGTACAAACTTATGATTCTTTAAGGATCTCTGAGGTGGTAGTCAGAAGTATACCTTCAAGCATGTTAGTCTAAGCCTTCAAGCATTACATTTGACACATACTCACTTTACTTAAGGCGAAGACAAGAGCTAATGTGACTCTCGCTCGCACGTTTCGACATGTTGAAAGATATAAAATCACTAAACTCATTTTCGAAAAATCGCAATCAACCATTTTGTGTGCAATCACATTGCACACAGTTTAGTAAAAAAATCATTTTGATCGATACATGTTTTCCTATTCTAAAGTTTGCTTTACTAGTTTTCGTACATAATCAAACTTTTAAGTAGGAAAACTTGTATTGGTAGGTATTGCGGAGGAGGGCGTTGATATTCGCGACACAGTCTTTTAACTCCTGCGGATATCATCGTTTTTATATCTGTTCTTGTACTTCTGTTTTCTTGTTCCAAATAAATACTTTTTGATTTGATTTGATTTGATAACTGGTTTCCTCATGACTTTTTCCTTCACCGTTTGAGAGCATTGGCAGTACTAAATATTTTTTAACAGATTTTGTTTAGTAAAAAATGTATTTATTATGAATTGATATTTATTTTATACATCAAATAACAAGTTAATGACTAAATCTAATGTATAAAAATAATTTTGTAATCATAACATTAGATTTAGTAAAGGTTTCACAAGAATAGATACGAATAAATTAATATAATATTGTAAAAGTACCTACTTAAAATAATAATAACAACAACGCACGGTAGACACGTTTAAAACAAGCTTTAAATGCTTTTTTAAACAAAGTACCTACTTTACTAAAAAACGCACGTCATGTGCACAAAATCATGTACCTACACTTCATAATTTTCAAAATTATGTGAAAGTTTTTGTATTCACGTTCAGTCACAAACATTCAACGCTCAAATATTTGTCCTCGGTGGGGATCGAACCAACAACCTACAGCGCAGAAGGCAGAGCTACGAGACTGAGCTGTGAGGCCTGAGCTGTGAGGCCTGAGGAAACGTACACACGGAGACAGATCAAGCTACATAAAGCCCTAAGAAGAATGACACTACCATGTGGACCTACTGTTGTTGATTCTTTGCTTAAACTAAGACATTTATATCTATACATCCAGTTAAATAGTAAAAAAACAGGCCAAGTGCGAGTCGGACTAGCGCACGTAGGGTTCCGTACCATTATCTATAAAAACGGCAAAAAAATCACGTTTGTGGTATGGGAGGCCTCCTTATATATTTACTTTATTCTGTTTTTTAGTGTTTGTTGTTATAGTGGCAACAGGTTTTATTTTAGTACAACCTGCTGATGGAACAAGTGTTATAGAATACCTACTAGCTGACGGATTCTATCGTATTTTAGTAGTGATTGCTAACATTATTATTTAAGGCGTTCTCTATTGGGTTATTTTTTTTTTCTATTCCGTTCCCAGCAATTTCATGATAAAACGTTACGCAGGTTACGAATAGCATTTGTTCAAAGTTTCATCCCGATCGGTTCTGTTGTTAGGGCGTTATTGAGCCATATACATCCAAACATTGTAATTTTCGCATTCATAGTTAAGGTAGGTAGGGTAGGATTATTTTATTTTAGTTTTTGCATAATGATTGCCTTTGTTATCGTAATTTAATTAATGAATGTTGTATTTGTGTCAAACGGTGAAGGAAAACGTGAGGAAACCATAACCCTCATACTATAAAATGATGTTCAAATTTAAGGCAACGTGAATTTAAGGCAACAAGAGCTAATGTGACTCTCGCTCGCACGTTTCGACATGTTGAAAGATATAAAATCACTCAAGTCATTTTCGGAAAAACGCAATCAACCATTTTGTTTGCACACAGTTTAGTAAAAGTTTCAATTTGATCTAAGTTAGCAGTACGAAAACTAGTAAAGAAAATTTTTGAGTACATGTTTCGATCAAAATTATATTTTTGCCCTAATGGTTGATTGCGATTTTTCGAAAATGAGTTTAGTGATTTTATATCTTTCAACATGTCGAAACGTGCAAGCGAGAGTCACATTAGCTCTTGTCTTCGCCTTAAAATTAGCGCTGTCTCTGTTTGCCATTACGCATCGGTAAGAGATGGCAATAGTTTAAGGTGAATGGATACCCCGATACTAGCGCCACTACATATTTTATTTAAGTAATCATTACGTTATGTATTGTATTATTTAGGCAGGTACTTGTTTCAAGAGTTTAGTTCTTATTGGTGGCCACCAAGCTTTCCAAACAAGGTATCTGACTGAGTAAAACAAAACAAAACTATTACAGATACATAAAAAAAAGCTTGTAATAGGTATCGTCTACGCGCGGTCCTAATTTTTGATAATTCCTTTGTCTAACGAAATATGTAGTGGCGCTAGTATCGGGGTATCCATTCGCCTTATGCATAGTTTATCGTTAGACAATTTTTTTGTAGTAAGGCTGTTAGTATTCTATCGTAGCAATGAGCTTACAACCTGTCACGTATAGAATATCAACTACTGCAATATGTGGGTATATACCTTCTGTAATATTTAAATACCTCTGACTACCCCCCTAAACATCCTCAAAGCATCTTAAGTTAGTACTTGGTACTAAGGGATCTGAGGGAATATCTACCGTGCCTGGGGATCAAAGTCGTGAAGCTGTTTTTTTTCTTTTTTTTCCTATCGAATTACCTACGTGGTCACCCGCCCTCGCTTCCTCCCCCCCCTAATTGTATATTGAATATACCTAGTAGGTAAGAATTCAAGGAAAATAATATTGATGACGATATGTTAGTAAGACTAATAAGATTAAATTATTTTTGAACACCTATCGGTTCCGTGATTAAGCGTGGTCGCTGGATTGGATCGCTTAGAAACATCCAAACATCTAACTAAACTTTAACGAATTGATAATATTCATGATGATGTTAGTAAGTTAGGAAGGCCTGGTTTCACCATGCTCAAAGATTAACAAAGAATTAAAGGGCCGTTAAATATGTCAAAATGTACGCGTTTGACATCTAAGGTTAGATTTAACGGCCGGTTAATCCTTGATTAGTAACTAACAGAGAATGGTGAAACTGGGCCTAAGGCTAGTAAGATAAAATTATTTCTGAACAATATGCGTATATTTTTATTTTCTCTGTATTTTCCGTGATTCACAAATAAATATTCTACTACACATTTTTTACACATACCTACACATTTATACACAATAATTACTATAAAAATACTTAAGATTAAAAGTATCTTATCACATAAAGTTTTTGAAACACAGCGGTAGGTAACTTCATGTTTTTCTGTGTCATTTTTACACTTTGGAACAAGTCCTATTACTTGTCCATTTCCAGAAAAACTATTCTATAATTTAAAGTATAAATTACTGAGCAAAATGATGTACCAAGGTCATTGCTCCTCTTACTGACATCATACATAAGAAAAATGGAAGTCATAACATTACTATTTATAAAAAAAACATCCAGCATAACATGTTTTATCCATCCTACGAATCATTTAAGTGTCTATTGTCACTTATCTGAAAAATCTTTACTTAAATGAGACATTCCTGAACTGATTTAGCAAATATTTTCACTCTTGTGTAGGGTATTTTGAATCCATCACTTTTAAGACCAAGTGTCTTATCTATCTGAAACCATATTTCACTTTCGTGAGACAAATCTGAACTGATCTTTCATTTACTTACTTAATTTTTACATTAGTACAGTACAAAGGCAAGCCTAACCCCAACAATAGTTTTATTTTAGAGATAAGTGACAATAGAGGCTGGTTCACTTTTGTGAAGGGATCTATCACTTATCACTTTTAGGAGACACTTATTTAAAAAAGTCTTTCACTTTTTTTAAACTGATCTAACACCTAATATTTACACTTATATGATACAGTTCATCACTTTATTGAAACACTTTTGCGCCGACACTTCTGTGAGATACGTTTGTGAAAGCATCTTTATTTAGATGTTGAGATATTTGTGTAAAATCATATTCATTACCTAAGAAATAAGATACCTAAGTAATAAGTGAGCTTGGTACTTTGACCCATTTCTACTAATCTACAAAAGTAGAGATGCTCACTCTTCAAAAATCGTATCATTTGGAAAGGTTCATCTATCCGTCTGTCTATTTATCCTGTGTATACTTCTGTACACTAAAGCCTCCTTAAGGGGCTGACAACCGTCAAACAATCGCACATTTTTTGAGATTACTGAACAAATTCTTCTTCTCTCAATTTATGGCTCCTGTCCGTCATTCGACAGACAATCTTGCCAGTGTCAAGTGATTTGTATTGAATACTTTTTAGTCAAGTCAGTCCATAGTCAAGTCGGCCGTCATTTGTTTTGAAGAAAATGGTGGCGGTTTTCTTCAAAACATTGGAAACATTTTCGGTAAAATCAGAATATCACAATACACTTTCATTCCAAATGTTTACACTTTGTGCTAAGACCTCAAGTAATGTTGGTTAAAATACCACCGAAATTACACAACACAACTCAAAATAACACTAGAAAAACAAATAAAATGAAAAAGCTATGTTGCTTCATAAAATGTCAGAAAATGAATCTACTGAAGATAGTTCAGAAAAATTGAAATAAACAACGTTACGGGAATAACATAACAATAACATTCAATATTTTTGAAATTTATATAATATAATCACTACGTTTTTTGTTGCAAGAACTTATTTGACAGTTGTCTACATCATAACGCCATTCAGGTCCTGTCGCAGTCTTCTTCTTTGCTGTTTAATTACTCCAACAATCACTGTTACAACTCAATAACATCACAATATTATAAAAAAACTTGTGTCCATTAGAACGAGAATAAAAAACTCATGGCACCATGTTTAGTCTTATTTGAACAACTCTTAACGTGCTCGTAAATTTGCATGAAACCCTTTCATCAGCTTGTGCTTCTTAGGGCACGTGTGAGGGCACGGCTTCTTTCTCAAGTGGCGTAAGCTCCACCAGAATTAGCCACCAGCACTAGATATGAAGAACAGCGTTTTTTAAAACAATCCAGTTTGATGAGACCATCAAGAAGACCATCGTTCAAAAACGGCGTTCTTTTAAACAATTTCCAGTTTGATGAGACCTATTAAAAGCCCATAGTTCAAGAACGGCGTTCTTTTATACAATTCTCGGTTTGATGAGACCGTCAAGAAGACCACGGTCTACTCCCGCTCCAGGAACGCGCTGAGAACCTCCTTTAAACAATCCACTTTGATGATACCATCAAAAAGACCACGGTCTACTCCCGCGCCAGGAACGCACTGAGGACCTCCACGTGCTCCTCGCTGACGCCGATCTGCAGCAGCTGGTCTTTGTTCACTAGCAGCAGAGACTCTCCGTCGATCTCCTCTTCTAGCAGCTTCTGGGCTGTGTCCTGCCAGGTCTCGTGGTCCATCAGATAGGAAGCCAAGTCGGAGACCTGGAAAATAATATTATATAAGTAAATAAATATTGGTGGACTTTCCACACGGCACTATCTGGCCCCAAGCTAAGCCAAAATGGGAACCAGATAGCAGATATATGACGTATACATACGTTTTCTTTTGTAAATACCTACATACTTATAATATTATATGACACCCAGACAGAGAACAAACATTCATCACACAAATGTTTGTTTTGGGTGGGGATCGAACTCACGGCCCCAACCGGGGCAGAATTTTAATTTTGCATGCCCTTAAACGGTAGAAGTACATTGGATCTATCAAAAATATTTAACATCTCATTACATGTAATTCTGCAAATAGATATACTTTGACTTTGACTTTGACTTTGAAGGCAGAGTTACAACCAAAAAAGAACATGTATTTTTTATGAGACACAATTTCGGAATGATTGAGCGACGATGGTCATACAATTTGTCACGTATGGAATTCCAAGTATTGCTTATTGTGTTGATCGATACAAGTTTTCCTACAAAACATGTATGTAGTAGGAAAACATGTTTTTTTTTTATAAAACTAGCTGATGGAACAAGCAGATGGCCCTCCTGATGTTAAGTGGTAACCATCACCTATAACAAAGCATTGCCTCGTAAGTCACGCACTATGGGAACGGGCCCTACGATGCACTGCCCTGCGTCCATCAACTTGAGGCATACAGATGTTAAGCCTCATGTGCCTGTAGTTACACCGGCAACCAAACCCTTCAAACCGAAACACAGCGTTGCTGCTTGGCGGCAGAAAAAGGCGTGGTGGTAGTACTTCCCCGGACGAGCCACACACAAAGAGCTTTACTACTCTTCATGTATTGATCAGAATAAAAATTTTACTAAACTGTGTGCATTGTGATTGCACACAAAATGGTTGATTGCGATTTTTCGAAAATGAGTTTAGTGATTTTATATCTTTCAACATGTCGAAACGTGCGAGCGAGAGTCACATTCGCTTTAAATTAAGAAGATACTTACAGTCCACAACTTGACCGCAGATAAACTGAGTATCTCGAAGGGATCTTCTGAAAAGAGGAAAAAAAAATTAATTCACTATTTTCGTTAGGCATCCTATGATTATTGGAGTGAGCAAAGATTAAAAAAAAACCGGCCAAATGCGAGTTACCATTATCTATAAAATCGGCAAAAAAAATTATGTCTGTTGCATGGTCCACCTAAATATTTATTTTATTCTGTTTTAGTATTTGTTGTTATAGCGGCAACAGAAATACATCATCTGTAAAAATGATGTCAACGTGTCTAACTATAACGGTTCATGAGATACAGCCTGGATTCGTTTTCTGACATTTTGGGAAGCAACATAGCTTTTTCATTTTAATTGTTTTTCTAGTGTTATTTTGAGTTGTGTTGTGTAATTTCGGTGGTATTTTAACCAACATTACTTGAGGTCTTAGCACAAAGTGTAAGCATTTGGAATGAAAGTGTATTATGTGATATCCTGATTTGACTGAAAATGTTTCGAATGTTTTGAAGAAAACCGCCACCATTTTCTTCAAGACAAATGACGGCCGACTTGACTATGGACTGACTTGACTAAAAAGTATTCAATAAACTAATAAATATTTATCACTTGACACTGGCAAGATTGTCTGTCGAATGACGGACAGGAGCCATAAATTGAAAGAAGAGATACAGCCTGGTGACAGACAGACAGCGGAGTCTTAGTAATAGGGTCCCGTTTTACCGTTTGGGTACGGAACCCTAAAAATCTTGTAGTCCAGTCAATAAAGCAGTTACATATTGCTCAGGGTACTCGTACTTAGAAGATGTACTGTAAAAGTGGAGGAGAGACAGAGGTCCCATTTTTAAGTATTACACTTATTTCTCAAAAACGGTGCGTTGTAGAGAAAAATGTTCTAAGACCAAATAAAAGCTCATAAAATTATCTACAACTTTTTTCTAAACAATATTTCCGAATTTCGAACCGTTCTTGCGCTGCACGCTCCGGAAAAGCGAAATTAATAAGTAAAACTCATTTTTAAAACGATTATCTACATTATAGACATGCCAATTACGCTTTCGACAAAGACTCAAACTCTATTTATAGCACAAAGCGTGACCGATTTTGTTGTCAAAACCATTTTTTTTTGGGTATTTCGCCTACGTAACACAAAATCAAAAAAAATGTTATTTTGTGTCACAAAAACATAAAAGAAATAAGTACAGAGAACAATATTTTGTTAAGACAACAAAATCGGTCGTCACGTCACTCACTTTTGTGCATCTAATAGTGTTTGATAAAAGTTTTGAATAAAAAAATATTTACGGCCGGTTTCTGAAAGCTCGATCAAAACTAATCGGATGTCAAGTCACTCGCCATTTCAGCTATTACATCGAATTAGATAGAGATAGCAAGTGACTTGACATGCGATTAGCTTTAATTGGGCTTTCAGAAAAAGGCCGTTAAAGTCGCGGTAAACACTCGCTGCAAACACGGTCATAAATTGTCGGAACGAGACAGCAATATTGCTCTCTCTCTCGCACTTAGGAGAACGGCACGCCCTTTGTTTAAGCGCAGAGATGTCATTGGAGTTTTTTTGATCGAGTGAGCGAAGCGAACGAAGATCTTAGTTTCAACTTGGGCGATTAGGCATTTTATGTATGTATGTATGTATGTATGTATGTATGTATGTATGTTTGTCTGGCGATAACCTAAGAACCGTTGATCCGATCTGCATGAAATTTGATACGTCGATAGCTTGTACTTGAGAAATTTACTGGTAAGTATATGAGTAAAATCGGATGAAGGGTTTTTGAGATATGGGGTTTTATAAGAGGGCAAAAATAAAAAAAGTTACATAAAAAAATCAAGTTACATGTCATATGAAAGGGCTTTGTTCGGACATTCCAAAACCATTTCTACTTTTTTTCTAGGACGCCTGGTTTTTGAGATACAACAAAAAAGTAAAATTAAGATAACCAACGATCCAAGAGCTCCCATCTCTAAGAGTTTCGTTGAAATCAAGGTTTTTCTACTGGTCAGCCAGTTCCTTTGCTTTTTCTTATTTCTTTTTCTTGAAATAAATTAAGGAGGTACTCAGTTCTTATAAAATGGTGACAACGACCAGTTCTGATGATGGAGCCAAGGTCTGTTCAACGGAACTCTTCAATAAATAGGCCAATAGAGTTGAAACTTGGTTACCATACCAAGTTAGTATGCGGTAATCAGAAAAAAGTCCAAACATAATGTTTGGACTTGCCTCTGACTGCCTTCTCAAAGTTTTGGTGCGTTCGTCGGATCGCATCACGAGATCTCAGTTCGGGGCGAACCACTAGTTTTATAGTTACCTTCATTTCGTTGTGCTATCACGCCGGCAGACTCAGCTATTTTCAGTTGCCCTTCTTCTTCATTTTCAGTGTTTGTCGCATCGTCTTCCGTTTCATTTAAAGTTAATTCAGTCTCTTCATCCGAAGACATATCAGTATCACCAGCTTCTAAATTGGCATCTAGATTACTTCTCGATTTGTTGGCTTCTGAATTGGTTCTCAATTCCTTTGCTTCAGAATTGCTTCTCAATTCCTTCGTTTCAGAATTAATTTTCAATTCCTTGGCATCAGATTTGTTTCTCAATTCCTTTGCTTCTGAATTGCTTCTCAATTCCTTTGAATTAGAAATGTTTCTCAGTTCCTTTGCTTCAGAATTGGTCCTCAAAACCTTTGATTCGGAATTGTTTTTCAATTCCTTTGCTTCGGAATTGCTTCTCAATTCCTTTGCTTCAGAATTGCTTCTCAATTCATTGGCTACTGGTATTTTGGTCGAAGATTGGTCAGTCTTTTTGGATGGGCTACTAGATGGTGACGTGTCCTCCTTAGCAATAGGGCTCGAACTTTTACGCGTTAATGTTGGCTTTTGTACCTGAAAGAAGAAATATAATATTTTTATTTGAAAGTCTTTGGTAAGAAATTTTGTCAAGGTCTACTTATTTTCCACTAGCGGCCTGTCCCAGCTTCGCATGGGTGGTCATAAATTTTTTGAACATTTTAGGATAAACTTAGACCGTGGGTTCAAGCCTCGCGTCTACTTATTTCATACATTTGCACGCCAGAGAGTGAAATCGCTCCCCGAGCGCGACTCGTGGACCCGTTAACGTTTTTAATTTCATCATATCTTTTGAATGGAATGTCCGATTTGAAAAATTTAAGAAGGTATTGAAACCGTTTTAATTATGAAAAGATTTATTTGGATAAGGATTAATACCAAGGTACAAATAAAGACCCTTTTCTAGCGGCGGCATTTCAATTAATTTTTTATAATATAAGAACACTTATTGTGACATAACTATAATAGTTAGACATATGCTGTCGCGACATTTTTTGTAGATGATAACGTGTTCTACAAAATCGTAGTACATTATTTTGTTCTATCATCAATAGTTTTCGCAGCGCACGCGATGTAAGGTTTTTGGTTTCCACCTTGGGTTACATTATTGGAGTTTTAGTAAGGATCCCTGATTTTTTTGAAAATATAATATAGCCTATGTTACTCAGGGATAATGTAGCATTCTAATGGTGAAAGAATTTTTGAAATCGGACCAGTAGTTTTTGAGCCTATTCGTTACATACAAAAATACAAAAATACAAAGCTTTCCTCTTTATAATATTACTAGCGGCCTGTCCCAGCTTCGCATGGGTGGTCATAAATTGTTTGAACATTTTAGGATAAACTTAGACCGTGGGTTCAAGCCTCGCGTCTACTTATTTCATACATTTGCACGCCAGAGAGTGAAATCGCACCCCGAGCGCGACCCTGGACCCGTTAACGTTTTTTAATTTCGTCATATCTTTTGAATGGAATGTCCGATTTGAAAAATTTAAGAAGTAATCTATAGGTATTGAAACCGTCTTAATTATGAAAAGATTTATTTGGATAAGGATTAATACCAAGGTACAAATAAAGACCCTTTTCTAGCGGCGGCATTTCAATTATTTTTTTATAATAAAAGAACACTTATTGTGACATAACTATAATAGTTAGACATATGCTGTCGCGACATTTTTTGTAGATGATGACGTGTTCTACAAAATCGTAGTACATTATTTTGTTCTATCATCAATAGTTTTCGCAGCGCACGCGATGTAAGGTTTTCGGTTTCCACCTTGGGTTACATTATTGGAGTTTTAGTAAGGATCCCTGATTTTTTTGAAAATATAATATAGCCTATGTTACTCAGGGATAATGTAGCATTCTAATGGTGAAAGAATTTTTGAAATCGGACCAGTAGTTTTTGAGCCTATTCGTTACATACAAAAATACAAAAATACAAAGCTTTCCTCTTTATAATATTAGTGTAGATTAGTGTAGATTAAATAAATAAATAATAATAAATTAATATTGGTGGACATTCCACACAGCACTATCTCGCCCCAAACTAAGCCAAAGCTTGTGTTATGGGAACCAGATAGCTGATATACTACATAAATATATTTTTTTGTAAATACATACTTATAATATTATATGACACCCATACAGAGAACAAACATCTATGTTCATCACACAAATGTTTGTTCTCGGTGGGAATCGAACCCAAGGCCTACAGCGTAGAAGGCAGAGCTACTACCAACTGAGCTACGAAGGCTGTGAATCTCCAATTAACTGGAATACGCGTGTGGGAGTGGGACGCCCTCCAACTCGATAGACCGACGACATTGTAAGGATTGGGGGAAGTTGGTGAATGGAGAGGGCTCAGAATCGTTCTTCCTGGAAATGTATAGGGGAGACCTATGTCATAGACTGGAGAGGACTTTTTCAGGCTGATGATGATCTTTTCCGATCCCAGTAATTCTTTATTTGTTGTTTTTTATTGTCACTTAGTTTTTTGGCAGTTCTTCTACGCTTAGTCACGTGGAACTGGCACCCTAAATACACGATATCATTTTTTGAGTTTCGAAACTCATGTAGAGAGGATGGATGAAAGGAGATTAACGAAACAGGTGCATCAGGCGAGTGTGAATGGGACTGTTGGGAGGGGAAGACCTCGGCGGACGTATCTCGATAAGATAGCAGACGTTTAAGAGAAAGGCCAGTTCAAGAATACCCTAAACCGACGAGCATGTATCAGAGTGAATGAAGCGAAATAATTATTTGAGGATGCAGTATCGATCTGTTCTTCTAGGCTTGGTTGCGTGGTACCGGCAACGTTGCTGTTTCCGCTTGAAGAGTTTTTGTCACGTCTTGAACTATAAGAACGTGCCCTACGATGCACTGCCCTGCGTCCATCAAATAGAGGTATAAATGATAAGCCTCATTTGCCTGTTATTTTATCAGCAATCACACTCTTCAAACGGAAACACAGCAACACTGCTTGGCGGTAGAAATAGGCATGGTGACACTTCCCCGGACGAGCCACACAAAGAGCTCTACTACTCTTAAGACCTACAGTACTTACAATGAACGGCACATTGGATTCTTGAATGATGTGACCATCCAGAACGTGTGTCAGTACGTATATGTCAGCTTGATCTTCCATAAAAACCTCCGGAGCTAATTCCCTTTGCGTTCTAGCTCTTTTTGTTTTACTCTCTTTATGAGCAGCTCTAAGCTCTTTTGATTTAATTTTAGGCTCTTTTTGTGTCTTAACTTTATTATCAGCGTTACTAGATAATAAAATTTTAGTCATTTTGGAGTTATTACGAGTCATAGTTCCATCTGCGTCATCAGAATGTAGAAATTGATTGATTTTAGGATGCTTTAGAACCTTAGTATCATCACATTCATTATTATAGGAAATCTCAGGCATTTTTGAACTGTTTTGTGCAATAGTTCTATTCAGATCATCGGTATGTATAAATCGAGCCATTTTAAGGATTTGTCGAAGCTTAGCATCATCACTTTCTGGAACATTAGAAAGCTTAGTCGGGTTTGAGCTATCTTTAGTAACAACAGAGTTCGGCTCAGCTTCAGGTGATACAGTCTGATTCACTGTCAATTTGTTATCATGTACTATATTAGCATCATTAGCGGGCAAAACTTCAGTGATTACTAAATCATTTGGAGCCGTAGAACTATTCATATGAACAGGCTTAGGCATGACATCATTTTGTCTACTATTTTCTCCAACATGTTCACCTCTGTCCCCTACAATAGAAATGTTAACTGAAAGATCAGGCTTACTGCTTTCAGTTTCTATTTGGTGTTCAATTGGAACTCCGAACTTTACTTTTACTATGTTATGTTGGGTTGCCACACTTGTACTTGTATTCTGCATTTCTGTTTTAGGCGGCTCATTAACTATACCTCGAGCTTGTACATAAACTGTGTTTCTTAATAACTTATCATTGAGCCTTCCTGTAGCAGTCTGCTCCTGTTGAAGTCGTTCACTAAGTACTGGGCCTGAATTTATGCTTTGAGGCTCAATAGCGTTTGTTGGCGGCATTTCTACTACCATCTTCCCCGCAGGAGGTTTATTTGCTGCCTCATGCTTGTTGACTAGACAATTTCTTTTAAATGCCTGAACTTCGCCTTCATCTTTGGTGTTTTGCTCTAGGATTTCTCTTATCTTGCGCTTGTAGTTTGTCTGTGAGTCCCTGTTAGAGACAGGCTTGACTACAGGTTTTGGGTAAACTCTTGGATGGGCTTCATCTACTGGAGCTATGTTTTGTACATACTCATTAGGCCTCACTAAAGCTGTGGCTGATAATTTGAACACAGTCTTAACGCTGAGTCCATCTGGAATTTGTTTTCTAATTTGCATTGGAACTTCAGCTTTCGGTTTTTCAAATGTAGCAGCAGGATTTTCTTTCTGATTGTGTGTCTGACATGTGTGGTTTGGTGCTATAGGATTCACGATTATCATCTGGGGTCGTGCGTGCGTTTGGAAATGGGGTCTTATGATCTGCATCGGAGATGCGAATTCGGTGTGTTGCGCTGGCACTTGCTTCGCCATATTGTTTTGTAAAATGTGGGATAGCATTGGCGATTCGCGTTTCTGTTCCATTTGCAATCTCATCGGACTTTGAATTACATTCTGTGTGCTCATAACATTCTGTGGGTTTTGGATCGTGGATTGATTCTGGATCACATTTTGTGCCATATTCTGTGGGTTTTGGACCACGCCTTGGACCATTTGAGGGTTCTGCATCACATTCTGATTCATATACGGCACTATATGTCTTATTTGATCGTGCATAATCATCGGTTGGTACTGATAGTTGTACATGGGATTTGGGACCATTTGCTGGTGTATATAGGGTTGCATATTGGCCATTTGCATCTGTGGCATGTATACCATGTTGGGCCTGTTTTGGATCCATGGCGGAGTGTTCTGTACGTTTAATAAAAAGCTTTGGTTTTGGAATGTCGGGTTTTGGTTTGGTGGTGCTGGCTCTGAAAGTGGTGGGTCTGAAAGAGGAAAAATGTATGTTAGCTTCAAATTTATTACCAAAGTCAGTGTTACATCTTTTACGCTTTTTACAGCGTAAACTGTCTTTTGAATTTAGTGACCTTTACCTATATCTGTTTTGCCTACGCCTCACTAATTTCGATTGGCATCTTTTGGAGCTTTATTATTGCATTATTATGTACCAAGGATCATACAAAAGAACGTTACGACGTTAGTACCCTTCGGCCGTCTACGAAACCGGAGCTTTGTAACCAGTTACGAACTAAACATAATTCGTCCTAACTAAGCATAAGTTTATTGCTTGTTCTTCTAGGCTTGCCACGTGCGTGGAACTGGCACCTAGTACCTATCTTTCATAGTGATCCCATTAAATAAATACCTATTGATTATGTCTAAGTAGGTACTAGTCTATGTATTCTACCTGGTTGCACCATAATCTGGGGCTCGTACACAAACTGGACCGGGCACAACATCATTTGTGGCTGCAGTTGCTGATATTGGGGTTGGTGTCTGAAAAGAACAAAGCAATAGTCTTAGGAAATGGCAACCCACTGGAACTTGTAATGATCGAAGGCCAGTGGATGAAAAGGGCTGATACCCTGTAGCGTTCCCTCATTGGCCTTTCATGACAGTCACGAGAAGTGATGTATATCCACTTACCTATGCAAAAGATTGGAGGTTTATTTCTATGTTTTACCTTATGGCACAAAAATACACAATTTGAGTACCTACTATACGTAGGAGGGCTTAATGCTAAAGTATTTTCTACCAGCCAACCTAAATAGTGGTATAACTGGTATAGGAAAGGTTAATAATAATTATAAATTAATAATAAATATACCGTTTATCGTATACCGTACCGTAATAATAAATATAATATAGCGAATACCTATATTAATGATAAAATATACAAGTATTGGAACACCTTGTATAGGCTACCTATAAATTCAATTTCTCGGGATGAAACTCTGAATAGATATACCTAAAGTCTTTGCCAGAAATGACGTACGTATTATTATCCGGATACAGGAACAGCAGATTATTCGTTACAGTGCAGTCGCTAAGCGACAAGCTCTTCAAATAAATAATTGAAAAAATCTGAGCACATTGATAGCGCCTTAGATAATGATGATGGCAATTACCGCTAACATGCAAGCGAACCCGAGGCCACAGCTAGTGTTCTGCGTTTGCTTTGGATCAAATATATCTTGGAGAATGACAGGGCTTGGAATCCACAAGCTTTGGGAAGCTACCTATGGAAGATGGTGGATGTAGCGGAATCGAAAACGTTATATCTAGAAATGAGGTAGACCTAAGTCTAGTAGTGGAATTCTGCGGGCTGATGAGGCTTTAGGTACCTACCTACGTGGGTAGGTTGGTCAATCTTGAGGCATACAGATGTTAAACCTCATGTGCCTGTAATTACACCGGCAACCACACTCTTCAAACGGAAACACAGCGTTGCTGCTTGGCGGCAGAAAAAGGCGAGGTGGTAGTAGGTACTTCCCCGGACGAGCCATACACAAAAAGCTCTACTACCTACTATTATTGTTCTTGTAGGTATCTAAATATCATGTATCTTGTACTCACGAGAATTGTAGGGACGGTTGCGTTTCATCATGACTTGGAGGCTGCATCTGAAATAAGAATAATAAATTTAAATTAGGTAAGTATCAGGTTTTATAAATAAAACATAATAGATGTTTCACAAATAGATGTTTCACATGTACTCGATCAAACGTAATCGGATGTCAAGTCACTAGGTATTTCACCTATTATATTATATCAAATTAGATAGAGATAGCAAGTGACTTGGCAATTAGGTTTGATCGAGCTTTCAGAAACCGGCCGTAAGGTTCGTAAGAATAATATATGCTACAGCCTTAAGTCGATAGCTTGATAATATGCAAAATACTGGTGGAATAGTGGTAGGTTCAAAACCTGTCGTGCCACCAATATTTTTTCTGTGCATTAGTTTAAGTGCACAGGGCCAGTACCCTCAAACGATGACGGAAAACATCGTGAGGACACCGGCATGTCGGTGAACCTAAAAAGTTCTAAAACATGTGTCAAGTGTTCGAAAGGAGCATCTTTGAGGCGCAATTAAAATCCTTTCACCACACTGTTTCGAAAGATCTACTGACACGACAAGAAGATAATACCTACATACAAAATACTTCAAACTTGGTCTAGGTAAGTGCAATTTTAGTGAATAAGGTGCTCCTTTACTTCGAGGTATAGTAATTGCTAACATTTATATTTAAGGCGTTTTCTTGTGGTTATAGAACTTAATTCTCAAAATAATTTACAATTCACTTATGGCGAAGACAAGAGCTAATGTACCTCTCGCTCGCACGTTTCGTCATGTTGAAAGATATAAAATCACGAAACTCATTTTCGAAACATCGCAATCAACCATTTTGTGTGCAATCACATTGCACACAGTTTAGTAAAAAAAAACCTATATAATATCCACAAGTTTCCCTACTCAAAAGTTTGCATTAAGTACGAAAACTAGTAAAGCAAACTTTTGAGTAGGAAAACTTGTATCGATCAAAATGAATTTTTTACTGAACTGTGTGTGCAATACTGCAATTGCACACAAAATGGTTGAATGCGATTTTACGAAAATTACAAGTTAAAAAGATCCAAAGATCCGAGTCCGGTTATTGTACGACATGATAATGTACAGCATGATATTTGGAATCCACTTTGGTACCTTTTTGGATTCGTTTTATCTGGGTGTACATTATCGGGGTGTACAATAAATGGATGTGCAATATTGTCACGTGTAGTTAATGTGCAGCCAGTTAATACACAGCATGATAATGTACAGCACGTTAATGTACAGCATGATAATTGGAAGCCACTTTGGTACCGTAAAAAATAATTTCTGACACTTCGGCGGCCGCTGCCGCGGCACGCTCGCTTTGCTCGCTCGCCTCGTGCGTAATTTATATGTTTCAACATAAACTAACCAATCCGACTCGACGGTACTAAAGAGGCTTCCAATTATCATACTGTATATTAACTGGGTGTACATTATCAACACGTGACGATATTGCACAGTATGTTATTGTACGGGATGATAATGTACACCCAATAATTCAAACCAGTGGACACGGATTATCTGGGTGTGCATTATCACGCTGTGCAATATCACGTTGTACATTATTTGGCCGTAAATTATTGGCTCCCTAAGATCCAATCGTACCTGAGCCACAGAATAAATAATAGAAGGTAAAGCTTGGCAGTAAGGAGTAGAAAATAATGAGGGCGCCACTTTCCATACATTTTCGACGTTTACACACATGCTGTCTTGCACCTATGCGAAACACCCGCAAGTCAAATTAGTTCCGTTTCTAGAAGTTTTTGCCAAGCTGTCTACGTACGCCTGAAGTATGAATGAAATCGTTGCAAGAGTAGGTAACATTTAATAGGAGTTCACGCATAACTGGGTTTTCGATTTAACACTAGATAAATGTATGAAAATGTCATTTAAAACTAGATAAATGTATGAAAAGAACAAAAACCAGGCTTACAACATTCATTCTCAGATGATCCCTCAGGTATTTTATAAAAGCCAGTGTTTACTTACACTGAGGGAATAAATAAAAAAAAACATGGCTGAAAAATATTTTATCCTACTAATATTATAAACGCGAAAGTTTGTATGTATGGATGGATGGATTAGGTAGGTACTCTTTCACGTAAAAACTACTGAATGGATTTTAATGAACATTTACAATAATATAGCTTATACCTACATCAGAATAGATAGATAGATAGAAAATACTTTATTGCACACAACTTAAGGATATAACAAAAAAAAAAAAGAATAACACATAGGCTACAATTTGTAAAGATATTGTGTGACTAACCCTGCGCAGGCGAAGTCGCGGGCACCAGCTTGTAATAAAATATTGCAATAAACTAGTGATGAGGTCAAAACATTATTTTATCATTAAAGCATTTTTGCGCACAAAGGGGAGACAGGGCAAACAAAGCAGGGACATCAAGTTTTTAGATTTGATTTAAACTATAAAAACTAGAATTTTCTTGTAAAAAGTATTATAATTTAAACAAAACTTTAGTTTCGTTTTGGTCATTGGGCCAAGGTGAGCTAACTTTGATCAAATACCAAAAAAATGATGTGAGCTCCTATTTGTAAGTGTATTCATGACGGCACAGATCAGCTTATGTTGGTCTTCGAGCCCTTAATCGAGTTACATTTATGTATGAATTTATTTTTTAAACCAGGGTTTTGAAGTTTTTTTTTAATTCTTTTATTATATCTTCTATAATATTTTGGTCACTGCTGAAGCAGTCTGAAAAACGTCCAAAAGTAAAAAGGGATTTATTTAATCGAATCCCAAGGATCACTCTTAGAAACGCCTTAAAGCTAGGTGCCAGTTCCACGCGACCAAAGCCTAGAAGAACAGGCAACAAACTTACGGCAAGTCATATCCTTGTCTCATAAAGACAGGTGACATAAGTAAGGATTTGGTTTTGCCAAGCTTTGACTAAAACACTAATAATTATTCATATTGGTCACATTGCATTTAATGATGTCCGTTATTTTATTTATTTTTATTTTATTTATTTATTTATTTAGTGAACATAAAACTTAGGAGACAAAATAATAAGAGAACTGAAAACTGCTTAGTAAAACTTGTGTTAGTGGATGTCACTTTTCGTTGACATAAAAGTGCCAGTGACAGTGACAAGTATACTTACCCGCCCTCTTTTGAGCTGCTATAAAATGGCGGGTAATTTGAATAGCACATAAACGATAAAGCCCCATGCTTACCGATCTAATGAGCGAAGATTTCTCAAAAAACTTAGATGATTGGCATTGTATGTTTGTGTGTGTGTTTGTTCGAGCTTAACTGTCAAACCGTTGATTTGATTTGCATGACAAATGGCTTCTTGATACATTGTAGGTACTTATAAGAGGGAAATTTTTAAAATACTTACTGGGCCCATCTGAGTTATACCTCAGGGGTACCGTGACTGGGAATTAAAGTCATAAGCCTATTTTTTTTTCAAATAGTTTTAGAGATAATAAAATTTAAAACCCAATTTAGCGTGAAATTCTATTGAAGTTTAACGCTGAATAGGGTTTTAACTAAATAATAAATGTTTGTAATAATGATTAAGATACAGTTGTCGTGATTTTATTATTCGTTGAGACGTAATACTATTATTTTTCTGTGGCTCAGGTAAGATTGTATCTCGACCATTGTGACATATCAGATAAGGGTGAACCTCTAGTTAACGTAAGTTTTAAAGCTTGCTCAAAATTGGCTATACCTTAAAACTCAAATTGAAACTGAAATAACTTCGTGGTTTTGATCCCCAGGCACGGTAGATATTAGATATCCCTTTGATATTTTAATACCAATTACCAACTCGAGAGTATTTGAGGATGAGATCAAAGTGGTCGTTGTGATTTTATTTAATATACTTTTTAACTTTGACTTTGATGCTTAAGGGTAGTCAGAGGTACATTTGGCATTAGTTGATGTTCCACGTGACAGGTTGCAAGCCCATCGTCACTGCTAGAAACTGGTTTCCTCACGATGTTTTCATTGACCGAGCATTGTGCACATATTTTGGTGCAAGCCTGAATTCCAACCCACGACCTTACGATCAGAAGGCAAGGTCATTCAGACTAGACTGATAGTGCTGAATTCAAATTGTTTCGTAAAAAATAGCAAGAAAGAATAGTATAAGCATCGCTTATATTTTAACAGGTGACAGTGTAAGTAGGGGAGGACAAAGACGTTTTTTAGTTTTTTTTTTCCACAAAAAATATAAATATCTTGCTAGATATGGTTTAACATTTATTATAACTGTCAATATCCATGTAGTCCATATATCAACCCTAGGTAATATACATTTGACCAATAATGTTGAATAATTAAGGATTAAGAATTTTGTGATAATAATGAGACATATAATTTTATTATTTCCTTTTTTGCTTCTAAAAATCTCCCTTCGTTGATTCATAAATCAAAGAATACCCTTGAAACTAGTCTATTTAACCAGTCAATTTCGATTAAATATCTGTTAAAGAAATAACAACTATATATTTCGGTACATAAGGTTTAAATTGCAATAGCTGACGCATACTTATTGTAAAATTTACTCTAACAGTGGTAGTGGTAAAGTTGAAATTTGCTTGAAAGTCAAATTTGTTAACCGCCGAAGTCGGGTGTGTCGGTTGGGGTCGGCAGATTATTTTATTTTTTGCCTCAAGAGAAATTTCGTTTCGTGAGAGATGGGATAATGTCGATGATTTAAATTTAATTAATTCATCAATTGGATTTGTATAATGGTATAAAAATCTAATTGATTAATCAACTACCTGTTTTGTTCATTTGGTTAATATTATTTTTATATTGTCGCTGTTTGTTGTCCTTAAATATATTTAATTAGAGACACTTTAGAGCAAAATTATTTTCTAATCCAATAAAATTAGGGGCGTCAGCGAAAGAAATATTCATAATAACATAGTAATATATTTGTATTTAAATACAAATACAAACCTCTACAATATAAAAACGGCCTTACGGCCGGTTTCTAAAACCTCGATCAAAACTTATCGGATGTCAAGCCATTTCAGCTATTAAATACATCGAATTAGATAGATCGTGTTTTTTAATAATTATAATAGACATACTTACCTCAGACTACTCCGATATCTAGGTATCTGGATATAAAATCGTAAACCGTTTGTTTTATTAATTTATCAAAATTATTCCAATTAATTAGTATTTACCTGTTCTAAAGTTAGTGTTTTCCTTATGGCTATGCATAATACAATATTTAATCACTCTTAACAAAATTTTCAGGATATAGGTAAATGCGTTTCAAATTAGAGAGATGAGAAAAAATTTTAGGTGTTATAATTATTATTAGCGACTGAGACTAGGATTCCAACAGCACTTAAATGTGCTCAAATAAATAGCACATATTAATTCAGCTTTGACAGCCTTCACAGCTCAGTTGGTAGTAGCTCTGCCTTCGGCGCCTTAGGCCGTGGGTTCGATCCCCACCGAGAACAAACATTTGTGTGATGAACATAGATGTTTGTTCTCTGTCTGGGTGTTATATAATATTATAAGTATGTTATTTAAAAAAAAAGGATGTAAGTAGTATATCAGCTATCTGGTTCCCATATCACAAGCATTGGCTTAGTTTGGGGCTTAGTGCTGTGTGGAATGCCCACCAATATTTATTTATTTATATTTAGCTTTGTAAAATATTATTTATAAGTATTAATAACCTAAGATAAATATTACCTAGAAACATTATTATGTAACGCATTTGTAAAGTTAAATTCCATACATAAAAAAATCCCAAATATACTGATCTGCCACCATGATTTTAATAAATAAATAAATATTGGTGGACACTTCACATAGCGCCATCTATCATCACACGCAGCAAAACTTTTCCCTTGAATTTTTTTCAGTACTTTTGATAGCTTACGAGGAGAACTTTGCACGGCATAAACACAGAACAGACTGAATAATAATAAAATAAAACAATATAGATTTTTCTGTTAATTAGGAAGGAAGGAGGAATTGTTTTTTTTTGTTTTATTTTATTTTATCCGTTTAAAAAATAAACGGTTATAAATAACACATGCTTTTGCAATTGATGCAATTGATATATTTAAATTAAAATCTATCGAAAGATAGATTTTAAATTAAAATCTATCTTCCGATAGATTTTATAATCTATCTTTCGATAGATTTTAATTACGTTATTAAGTAGGTAGGTGATAAAAATTAAGATAAAAAAATAGCTCTATCAATAACTTGAAGTTTATATCGATATCGATAAATGACAGCGACTATCGAGTCTCTCTTATCTCATCACTACCATAAAATTAGGGCGCACAGAAACCCCGTGTCGCTGGGATATCTATAAATACACGCAGGAGTAAACGGGAGAGCAAAGCATATCTGCCATGTTGTTAGAAAGAGATAGCCAACTATTATTTTGATATTCTGTACAAAAATCTACAAAAACGTATTCTGACCCTTATAACTCACTAGTAAGTATTAACGTCTACTCAGAATTGATAAAAACCACTGGGGTCTGATTTCAATTCACGAAAACGAAATAATAAACATCATATCAAATTATATCTACACATCACATTTTGTCACAGGTCACAACATTAACTACACAGCACAAAATAATAACAAGACAATCGCAAACAGCACCGCAAATGGTTTAACAACTAAAATATTCAAACAAATCGTGATGTCACATACAAATGATAGTAACTCTACATTTTAGTATGCTAGCGCACGTCAAAATAATGGTAGAGTCGATTTGGTGAGCTGTTCGCTACAAACTACACGCACATGCACAGTAGTGAAGTAAAAAACCACAAAAAAACTTACCCTCACTGTTATCACACGTCAAACGTTCACAAAACCGAATATTCTTAACAAAACAGCACACAGCTCCGGACGGACATCTTTCCAGTCATGGCTGCGCGAATAATATGAAAGGTCTTGACACAGACCGTGCCCCTTCTACCACTATACACCAAGCGACAAGCAAATAACGACAGTATCGCTTAAACTGTTCCTGAGCATCGTGTTCGTGGTATTGATTTTACTTGCCGCCATTTTCGTGGTACAAGTCGGGCTCAACCAATGATACAAGCCTCGCAAACGATGCACGGCATTGGACAAAACGCATTTCGAAATTCAAACACGTTCCATGACCTTATTATACCCTATTCATATAGGCGCAACAAGATAAACGAAAGCTTACCTCCCTCTTGCTTATGATTAGATTCTTTGAGATGGAAAGAGACACATATAGGTTTTTTTTTCCGTCTTGAAATAGAAAAATTGACCACAATGTTTTGAAAAGAATTGTTTCAACTTGTTGTAAACTTTATCATGAGACACTAAGGATGGTTTTTGGCTATAGTGATAATGACTTCTCTTAGTGACGTCATCAAAATGGCGGCGTGTAGTATACATTATTCATGTGATTTGGTGGTGATAATCATCGTGCTATTTTGGTTTGTTGACGATTTTCATTCTGAATTTTAAAACGCTTCACGAATTAAAGACGGCTTATATCATTATTTAAACAGTTTCATCAACATTATTTGACGTAGATAATTTGATATACCTAGGTATGTTTCATTTAAATACTTAAATAACCTGAACCCACCTAACTATATAATACCTATCGATCAGCTTTCTTACGAACCCCATTGAAATTAGAGTTTCCATTTCAGACATGCCACAATATAATGTAGACCAACATTTTATACCCTCGTTTTAGGATAAGAATCAGAATCAGAATAGTCACTTTATTGTAAACTGTTGAAAATATAAGGTGGTGGGTAAATATGTTAGTAGATATATAAAATTACTAACACTCTGCCCTATTCTGACGTAGGAACAATTAAATGTGCCAAACAATTTTGCTTAGATTCAAATTTAATTTACAACATAGGTATCTATCCTTGAATTAATATTATTTTAGTGTTTTTAGTATTCATATTATATCCCAACACTTCATTAGTAAAATGAAATGGTCGACTTAAAAAATAAAATTAAAAATAAAATAAAAGCAAACTAAAAGTTTCCCAAAATGCAAGTTAAAATATTGCGGTACTAATTTAGCTGACTCTCCCCTCAGTAAAGCAGATAGTGTTGTGGTGATGGTATTGTTAAGTTTCTTTTTTAATGTACTTACCTATTTTATTTAATAATGCTAAGAACTTGAGCTTGCTTTATTATAGCTTACAGGTACCTACATTTTGCAGTAATACCTACCTATTTCAGCCTTATTTTAAGAGTAGGATTATTATACGATACGCATGCATTATTTTGTGCGTGGTTCGTCCGGGGAACCATACCTTTTTCTGCTGCCTATTTGCCCATGAAATTAAAGGCACATGACAACTAACATCTTTACCTATGCCTCAAGTTGATGGACGCAGGGCAGTGCATCGGAAGGCACGTTCCTTTAAAATTCAAATTCATTATTCTATAAAAATAAAATAACATTACCTACAGAATATTTCGTGCGTGACCTACGAGGCAAAGCTTTTTATAGGTGATGGTTACAAATTAACAGCAGGCCATCTGCATGTTCCATCAGCTAGTTGGACCCAGTGGCGTAGCTAGGGACAAGGGCCCCGGTGCATAGAGCAGGCGCAAGCTTTTCTAGCTTCGGGAGCTGGCTGGCTCTCTCTTTTCAAAGCTTAGGTTAGAGGGCCCCCTGAGTTCCGGGGCCCTGGTGCACTGCACCACCTGGCCCTACGATAGCTACGCCACTGGTTGGACCCCTCCCCACATGGTCGTAAAAGGCGAACCATCCGAAATCCGCTTCCTAAGCGTTATTATTCTTGTCTCTTGAGGTCTTTCAAAACAGTGTGGTGCTAGGATTTTAAGTGCGCCTCACAGAGCCTCCTAGGTTCTACGACATGCCGGTTTCCTCACAATTTTTTCATTCTTGCGAGTTAAACCGTACCGTTCTTAATGGGTCCGCTCCGCTCGCGGTGGAAACCTGCCTTTAAACTTATACTTACAATAACTAGTAGTTCGCCCCGAACTGAGATCTCGTGATGCAACCCGACGAACGCACCAAAACTTTGAGTAGGTGGTAGTCAAAGGCAAGTCCAAACATTATGTTTGGACTTTTTTCTGACTACCGCCTACTAACTTGGTACGGTAACCAAGTTTCAACTCTATTGGTCTATTTATTGAAGAGTTCCGTTGAACAGACCTTGGCTCCATCATCAGACCTGGTCGTTGTCACCATTTTATGAGAACTGAATACCTCTTTAATTTATTTCAAGAAAAAAAAATAAGAAAAATCAAAGGAACTGGACGACCAGTAGAAAAACCTTGATGCCAACGAAACTCTTAGAGATGGGAGCTCTTGGGTCGCTGGTTATCTTAATTTAACTTTTTTGTTGTATCTCAAAAACCGAGCGTCCCAGAAAAAAAGGAAAAATGGTTTTGAAATGTCCAAACAAAGCCCTTTCGTATGACATGTAACTTGATTTTTTTAAGTCACTTTTTTTATTTTTGCCCCCTTAAAAAACCCCATAATTTAAAAACCCTTCATCCGATTTTACTCATATACTTACCAGTAAATTTCTCAAGTACAAGCTATCAACATATCAAATTTCATGCCGATCGGATTAACGGTTCTAAAGTTATCGCCAGACAAACATACATACATACATACATACATACATACATACATACATACATAAAATGCCAAATCGCCCAAGTTGAAACTAAGATCTTCGTTCGCTTCGCTCACTCGATCAATTAAAAAAAAACATTTATTTGTCACAATAACACACAACATATAGGTGTCTAGGTACAATTAGGCATAAGAATTTATGTAGGCAAGTACCTACAAGAAATAACAAGAGACAATTTAATAAAAAAAACAAAATATACAATTTCCAAAACAAAATAATTATACTTACCTACCTCCTAAATAATCTTCCGCGTAACACCTTTTTACTACGTGTCTTGTTAAAATAGGTCTTAGACCATGGAGGTACTTTATAGTCTAAGTCTTAGACCCATCGCCACTTGAGGCTTGTGATCCGCAGATGATGTGGAGATCTAGTTACTAATAGGTACTTACTTCTATGCCGGAGGCAGGGCTTTGGCCAGGATGATGGGCAGGACTCTCGGCAAGGTGCAGTGGCGGATTTACCAGCTGGCTGAGTAGGCTGGAGCCTAGGGCGGCAGATTTTAGGGGGCGGCAAAATTTTACATATTTTATTTTTGGGTATATTTCTAAGCTAAGAAAAGCTCAACCATGTAGGTACCTTCTACTTATAAGATTGAGGTTTTGGAAAAGAAAAAAAATCGTAAAGTTACAATTTCATTGTCATTTTTTCTTTTACTGAATGATTGTAAACTAGGGTATCAATTTGTATACCTATCTAGGTCTGTTGGGGCGGCAAGAATAGCCTACTGGCGGCAAATTGGTATGTTAATCCGCCACTGGCAAGGTTTTTTCCAAGAGATTGTCATTGTCGCATCAAGCACCCATTTGTCCGATGGTTTAATAATATTGTTTTTTTGCTATTCCACCACTTAAAGGTTGGCTGGCTGAAAATTGTGTGTTTTTGCAGTAAAGAATTAATTAATAAATATTGTTGCAGTGCATAAGACAAAATGAAAAGACTGAAGATGTGATAAAATCAGTAATGTCGAAATCCGTAGAAAAACCAAGGTCACTGACGTACCTAGCTCACAGACAATTAAGAAGTTGTAATTGCATTGGGCGTGTCATCAAACTGACAACCGCTGGGGACGGGTTCTCGAATGGCGAAGCGTGCGTGGACAGTTCCGAAAAGATGATGAAAATTAAATGATGGGAAGTCGATGGATGGAGAGGGCCTAAAATCGTTATTTCTGATTTACAGGGAAGACCAGTAGTGGACTTCTGTATGCTGATGATGGAGACTGGCACAAGACTGGAGATAATGACTTGGTAGAGGAGGACGCTTTATTACCTACTCAATTTTTTTGAACTCTGAAGTCCGACTAGAAACCTTTATACCCTACTTGGCCCGTTTCTCTGTGGTCGGCACAGTACTGGAGTGGACTGCTTGCCTCCAGCGCTTTCTATTGGTGGCCATTCGGACCACATCGTAAAACTTGCAGCTACCCTCCTTGAGCTGGTCTGTCCATCTAGCTGGGGACCTACCGCGAGAACGCTTTTCCACGTTACCAATGATGACCAGCTTTTCGAGGTTTCCGTCGCCGCGTCTTGCTCATAGGTATTTACCTACCTACTAATAACATTATTTACGTATAGCAAGGTTGTCCGTCGCATGACTGACTAGACTTAAAAGTGTAAAAGAAACAAAACTCGAGGTCTGAAACTCGAAAGGGCTTCAGTGATTTCGTGATAAATTAAGGTTTTCTTATTGAAAGCTTCTAGGAAAGTGCATCGTCTGACATAGCCCTTTACTACTGGCTCCCAGATAGATAGTATTCCTTGATAGAAAGACTAGTCGTAGCTCAGAGCCTGATGTCGCTTGGAAATCTTATCAGGCGCGGATCCAGCGCTCAAAAAAGGTTATGGTCACAGCCATCCGAAAATCGGCCAAGTACGAGTCGGAGAACTTAATGATCTCTTACAAAAGAGATGTTTATAAAATACTTGACGCCCTGACCAAGATTTTGTACAGTACAGTACATAGTTCCACATGGGTAAAGCCGTGGGCGAATACTGTGTGAGATGTCTCAAGTTTATTAGGGTTGTGGCCATGCCCAATGCCCATAGTACCTACCATAGAAATCTCTGTTCCGTGGTACCTACCCACAACGGTGGATCCGCGCTGGAACCTTAAGGGCCGGTTTCACCATGCTCTGTTAGTTACTAATCAAGGATTAAAAGACCGTTAAATCTAACCTTAGCTGTCAAATGCGTACATTTTGACATATTTAACGGCTCTTTAATCCTTTGTTAATCTAACAGAGCATGGTGAAACCGGCCTTGTTCAGTAGTTAATGGACGTCCTACGGTCGTTAAAATTATGCATAGGCACAGATATGAGGCATAGGTTACTAGGTACTTACGTACTTACTTAGGTAGGTACTGATGACGCGAGAGGCGTGGTCGCTGAACTATTATCCTCAAACGTAGTAGATAGGTTACCTATAGGTAGTAGGTAGGTTAGGTACACAATTAAAATTCTAGTCTAGTTTATTTTTTATCTAACAGAGAACTGAGTTATAGAGGTAGGTACGTTAGGTCTAATGGTGCTCGGTATTATCGTTTTTATTTGCTTAATAATCGGCTTCATTTTGTAGAAGTCCGAATAACTTAAACGAGAGATCACTGGTGGTCTAGTGGTAGCGGCCCCGCCTTCCGATCTTAATGTCGTGGGTTCAAAACCGGTCGTGTACCATTGAGTTTATCTGTTCAAAAGTTTATGTGCACAGTGCCAGTAGGCTCAAACAGTGAAGGAAAACATCGTTAGGAAACCGGCATGCCACAGAACCTAAAAAGTTCAAAAACATATTGTGTCAAGTGCTCGAAACTCTCGAGGCGCACTTAAAATTCCTTTCACCACACTGTTTCGAAAGAAACCAGTAGCGCATCGTGTATTCGTCTACTACACTACACACGTCGTATTTGGGAAAATACAATGAATAGGTAGGTACGCGAACACAAAAAGCGATGTAAAGAGCCACCATGAGATTTACCTAGAATAAAAGGCGCTATCCTTTGTAGGCTCCTTAAAGTCAAAAGGTATTTATTTAATAAAATGACAAGGGTCTTTTTCTTACCTATTTGAAACTTCTTGAATCTAGGTGAATTTAGGTGCCAGTTTCGCGCGATCAAAGCTAGAAGAACAGGCAACAAACTTACGGGTTAATTCCTACCCTTCTTCTGTATGATACCTACCTACTTGTTACAATGTAGGTAATAGGTATACTTAATACATTTTAGAAGCTCCAGTGTGGTGCCAATCGAATTTAAGAGGTAGGTTAGGTATAGGTACGACCTGCTAGTGCTGGGTTGGATCTCTGGCCTTTACGGTAGGTACGCAGTGCAATGCCACATAGGTAGGGAACTTAATTTTTTTGAAAATGTTTGTTTTAAATAAAAATATACGCTGCTTGCTCCGCTCGCAGGTTTAGTACCTGCTTGAGTTGCCAGTTTGACTCTTTACATGAGCTTAGGTATAATAGCTTCCTTCAGTATAGAAGTAAAAACTGCAACAAATAGATAAAACGGACAAGCACGAGCGATACTCACGCCCTGTTTGCTGGTAAAAGTGACAACTTCAGCAAAGAAGGCGTAATATAAAGAAGTCCACAAAATACTCTAACGATTGATCACAAGATAAGCGTTGAATAAGTTTTTTAACGGAATCATCTTTTTTTTAAAAAAAAATATTTTTATACATCTAGCTGATGGGCCACCTGATGGATGGTGGCGTTGTTTGTATGGTCTTTACAGTGTTGCCCGCAATTTCATTTTATGTTAGACCTTAACACGAAAGAGAATGACCGGTGTGGAGAAAAGTAGGTACTTAATGTTCGGTGGAGAATTTCGTGTGAGCATCTGTCAAAATACTGTCATCTTCTTATACAACTAGCTGATGGAGAAGCAGGCCCATGATAAGTGGTAACCATCACCGCATAACAAAGCATTGTCTCGTAAGTCACGCACGATAGGAACGTGCCTTACGATGCACTGCCCTGCGTCCATCAACTTGAGGCATACAGATTTTAAGCCTCATGTGCCTGTAATTGTAACTATTGTATGTATTTATAGGTCTAAGGTCGTACAAACAACAAATTAACTAGATAGGTATATTTATTATCAGTATACGAATACGCATACTGATATTCAATGTTCGCTCTTATATCCTTGGGGTAAGCGTCATATTTCATTGCATTTGAGCATTTTGATCTGAATTCGTGTGTACATAGTAAATATACACAATATTCAATTAGACAACAGATTAAAAATAAAACAAATAATCTTATCTTTATTTTATTAGACCAAAAAGGTAAATAAAGGCTAGTACTATTAACAATTTCAGTTTCCTATACACATACAATCATAAACAAATTATATTTTTATTATAATGTATAAATAAATAAATATTGGTGGACTTTCCACACAACACTATCTAACCCCAAACTTGTAATATGGGAACCAGATAGCTGATATAATACATAACATACTTTTTGGTAAATACATACTTATAATTAATAATAACACCCAGACAGAGAACAAACATTTATGTTCATCACATAAATGTTTGTTCTCGGTGGGAATCGAACCCACGGCCTACGGCGCAGAAGGCAAAGCTACTAACTACCAACTGAGCTGTGAAGGCTGTCTAGATATTGTTTCGAGATGCTTATAATTAAAATAATAAAATTATAAAACCAATGTAACGTGCGCTCCCTTTTGATAGTTACAATGACTACAATACCCCAAGTCTGAGTTTAATTTTTTTCCGTATCGTCAGGCCGTTTTTGTACGGAGACTTGTAAGTTCAGAGCACGCCCGATCGAGTCTCGATACAATATCGGCCTGACGATTCGCAAAACAAAACTCAGATTTAGGGTACAAACTCCTATAGTCGCGTTAAACTCTCGCTACAGGCTCGGTCAGTGCTCAACCTATAGTCGCGTTAAACTCCCGCTGCAAAATCGGTCTTATATCATCTTAACACACGCCTAAACAAAAGGATCGTCCGTTCTCCTAAGTGCGAGAGAGAGAGCAATATTGCTGTCTCGTTCCGATAACTTATGGCCGAGCCTGCAGCGAGAGTTTAACGCGACTATAGTATAATTAGGTATCTATGGTGTGATTCGTTTGGGGTCGCGAGGGAACATGGAAGTTTTGCGAATGTTGTCCAATCCGAGATACAGCATAACTACCCGTTCCATACCAATGCCTCCTCCTGGAAAAAGTAAAGAAATAATTTAAATTTGAAGTATCCTTTGCAAGTTTTAGTAGTAGTGCGGCCAATTTATGTCACTTACTTACTTTTCATGTATTATTAATTCATTGTTTTTAATAAATAAATAAATAAATATTGGTGGACTTTCCACACTATCTAGCCCCAAACTAAGCCAAAGCATGTAATATGGGAACCAGATAGCTATAATACATAGATACTTTTTTTTTTAAATGCATACTTATTATAATAACACTCAGACAAAGAACAAACATCTATGATCATCACACAAATGTTTGTTCTCGGTGGGGATTGAACCCACGGCCTACGGCGCAGAAGGCAGAGCTACTACCAACTGAGCTGTGCAGGCTGTCATTTACGTGTGGCAAAAATAAATTGTATTGTTTTGTTATTTTAAAATAAGTGTACCTGCGTGTGGTGGGCATCCCAATCTAAACGACTCAATGTACGAAGCGATTTTACTGATATCTGTAAAAAATAAACAAAAATGGTATAAGTTTTAGAGTAGTAGAGCTCTTTGTGTGTGGCTCGTCCGGGGAAATACTAGATAGATAATACTTTATCGCACACAACTTATGGATATAACAAAAATCATTACAAGTACAATGGGCGTACTTATAGCTAAATAGCGATCTCTACCAGACAACAGTTGGATGAAGTGGATTCATGAAATTTAGAAGGAATGCTTGTGCGAGGAGATAAAAAATAAATAGGGTGAAAAATAAAATATCTAGCTACATATACATTTACAAATGCTACCACCCCCACAAATGTTTCCGTTTGAAAGGTGTGGAACACAGCACATTAAACTTAACATCTATATGCCTTAAGTTGATGCATCGCAGGGTTTCCAAAAGTTCACCAAAAGTTTTGTCCATATCTTTCAGTGTATTTGAAGTTGTTTTTATTGCAAAATACTATTATAACATACCAATAGCGTGATGTTTGGCTCTCTCAGTCAGGAACTCAGGGTCGTGGATCCTCTGTGCGCCGCTCAGTATCTCCTCGCCTCGCATGAACATGTCGTATGAGTTAGACGCTTTCTGTAACAAATAACATAATAAATATTATATACCTCTAATAACTAAAAGTAAATGAGAGTACATCGTAGGGCACGTTCCTATCGTGCGTGACTTACGAGGCAATGCTTTGTTATAGGTGATGGTTACCACTTGACATCAGTTGGGCTATCTGCTTGTTCCATTAGCTAGTTGTTTTAAAAAACCGTTTTATATTTTTTTTGCTGTAAATCAAAATTTTGTTTTTCAAAGTTTTGCCTCGTAAGTCACGCACAGGAACGTGCCGTACGATGCACTGCCCTGCGTCCATCAACTTGAGGCATACAGTTGTTAAGCCTCATGTGCCTGTAATTACACCGGCAACCACACTCTTCAAACCGAAACACAGCGTTGCTGCATGGCGGCAGAAAAGGCGTGGTGGTAGTACTTCCCCGGACGAGCCACACACAAAGAGCTCTACTACTCTTAAAACTTAATACTTACAGGGTTGTTAGGATCCGGCATCGTATAAAACGGTCTCACAGCGAGTGGGTACTTGTCCAGGATGTAGAAGTCTGTATCGTACTTTGCCTTCACCAGCCGACCGAGCAGCTTCTCATCTGGTGTGGACAGGTCGTCTTCTTCTCCGATTGTCACTCCTGGAAAATAAAATCATAAATATACTATAGTCGAGTTAAACTCTCGCTGCAAACTCGGTCACAAATTATCGGAACGAGACAGCTATATTGCTCTCTCTCTCACATTTAGGAGAACGGCACGATTCTTTTGTTTATGCGCAGAGATGTGCATTGTTGGAGTCGATAAGAACTATCGATACATGAGCTCTCCGACCGCGCAACCACCGGGCGCTCTCGCTGAGTCATTATTTTTATCGATAACGTGCATGCGCCCGCGCCGAGTACTCTCTCAACACTAGTGTTAAGATGATTTATGCGAGAGTTTAACGCGACTATAATAAAAGACGTTTCTAAATGAGCACCGGTGGAAGTCTACCTACCTTCCAATCCTAAGGCCTTAGATTCGAATCCGATCGTGCAATTAAGAATTTCCTTGCTAAAAAATTATGCAAAAGTAGCCTATGTCCTAGGATGCAATCTATATCCTTATCAAATTTGATCGTAATCTGTTCAGTTATTTCGGCGTTAAAAGGTAACAAACAGACAGACAGAGTTACTTTCATTTTTTTTATATTAGTAAGTATGGAGTATGGATAGTGTTGCGCCGGACGCCTAGCAACTTGTTTCGTTATTTATCCTGACGTACAGGTGTTTTCAGAAGGCTGAAATATGTTTTCAGCCGTTGCCAGAAGAGGCTCTGTCACCTCCCAGTTGATTACAATTTCGACCAAGTTGCCGTGGTTTTCAGGCGCCTGAAACATGTTTTCAGTCCGTTTCAGGCTATTACCCATCGATCCATGCAATATCCTGAAAACCCGTTTTCAGGCGTTTTCAGGACCCCTTATGGACCTTCGAAGGATATTTCACTATAGAGCCATATTTGCATAGGAGTGACAGAGATAGCACTACTAGAAAAAGATAGCAGACTTTCGAATATTCTAGACTACTGTTCTAGAATCAATCGAAGGAAATGAACGAGAGCTATTACTGTGGAAAGAGATGCAAGTATGGTCTAGTATGATCCAGAACATTCTCGGGTTAGCTGCGTCGTATATAAAGCCAGTCGGCGAGAGTGACAGGCAGTCAGTTCGGTGAGATGGCTCGAGAAGTCAGTCAGTTCGGTGAGATGGCTCGAGAAGAGAGCCAGTTTGTGAAGATGACTCGAGGAAGAAGTCAGTTCCAGGGAATGGCTCAGGAAGAAGTCAGTTGGAAGAAGTGGATAAAGGAAGAGAACTTTTGTTAAGTGATAGTTGAGTGATAATTAAGTGTGTTAAGTAGTGTTAAGTAGTGTTAAGTAGTGTTTTAGTTATGTTAAGTGTTAGTGTAAATAAATAAGTCATCTCTTGGATTATTATTGTGCATTTTCTATCCATACGAACCCCGAGCTCGTAACAATATTGAATAAGGTTCAATTTTGTTTGACAATGCTCACCCGCTTCCTATAATAAAATAAAACGAATCAAAGAAGCTTTTATTATAACTTTGAAACTGATCATTATGTCAACTGAATAAGGATCAATTTCGTTCGACAATGATAGATAGATAGATAGAAAATTCTTTATTGCACAGAACAAAATGTATTGTACATAGGCGAACTTAATGCTAGAGAGCATTCTCTTCCAGTTAACCTTTGTGTAGATTTGATAAACCGAAAGGGTAGTGCACAAACATGGATGTTATGAAGCTATTTTCTACAAATACAGAAAAATACATATATTATATATTGATATATCAAATACTTATGAAAATAATATGAATAACGAATATTTAAATTGGTACATAATAAGATATAATAATATTCTTTAGGTACTACATACTACTCATGACTTTATTAGAGGCAGTTTGAAAGTGGCGCCAGTGACTGAAAAAATGAGGAGCAATAGGTTAGCGTGGTATGGGCATGTTATGAGAAGGGATGAATGTCATGTTACGAAAAGAGTGTTAGGTATGAATGTGGATGGATTAAGGAGTAGAGGTAGGCCAAAGAAAAGATGGATGGATTGTGTGAAAGATGACATGAGAAAGAAAGGAGTGACTAATGAGATGACGGATGATAGAGCAAAGTGGAGAGAAAAAACCTGTTGTGCCGACCCCACATAAAGTGGGACAAGGGCAGGAAGATGATGATGATGAGGTACTACATAATCACAAATGCATAAATTATATAGATACTTACCGTTTCAAATATAATAAGAAATTGTTTGATAGCTAAAATGAGTAATATAATAAATAAATAGAGAAAAAAAACAAAACAAAACAATGCTCACCCGCTTCCTTCAATATCTCAATCGCTTGCGGGAACTCCAGCCTGAGAGGAGGATCGAGGAACTTAAAGGGTTCCACTTGGAACTGCTGGCCGACTGCGGCGATCTCCGACGCAAATCTGCAAGAGATTCATTTAAAAATTTGTAAAGGACAGGTTTATTCTGGGTCTGGTCTATGTACCGCACATAGAAAAATTTGAAAAACATTGAAGATTACCATTCAAAAGCAATTTCATTAAAAATTTAGGTTAATAAAGTGTTCATCACTAAATGTTGATCTGTTCGAATATCTCAATATGTGCACATTTTAGAGCCGCCATGACTGTCTGTAATTGACGTTTGTTATGACGCATTGCATTTTTTTATTTTTTGACCTATTTGTTGCTTTTTTTCACGGTAATGACTTTCACTGTCAAGCTTGACTTATACAACAGTTGTCAAAATGACATTCACGCATGTCAGTCCGCCATGTTTTTAGAGCTTTGTGTTGCTCTCCTTGACAAATAAAATCTTGATGAGCAAGAAAACGAAGAAAAAACAAAGCAGATTTAAACAGCTAACACAGTTAAGTACTATATTGATAAGCGAAAATTATGTATAAACTGTACACAGACCCGACCCCGGCTCCATATATTTTTGATGAAACAACGCCTTTAAGAGGCTGACAACTATCAAACAACTTCTCGCTCGCACGCACGACTCGACTTGTTGAAAGATATAAAATCACTAAACTCATTTTCGAAAAATCGCAATCAACCATTTTGTGTGCAATCACATTGCACTCAGTTTAGTAAAAATTTCATTTGGATCGATACATGTTTTCCTACTCAAAAGTTTGCTTTACTAGTTTTCGTACATAAGCAAACTTTTAAGTAGGAAAACTTGTATCGTTCAAAATGAAATTTCTACTAAACTGTGTGCAACCACATGGCACACAAAATGGTTGATTGTGGATTTTTTTAATATGAGTTTAGTGATTTTATATCTTTCAACATGTCGAATCGTGCGAGCGAGAGTCACATTAGCTCTTGTATTCGCCTTAATTATATGTGAAGTGAGCTCCAAAGTTCCGTACTATCTATGTATCTCTCGCTCGCACGTTTCAACATGTTGAAAGATAAAAAATCACATAACTCATTTTCGAAAAATCGCAAACAACCATTTTAAAGCCAAAATATAAACCAAGGATATCGTTTTGGTTTGTGGTTCCTGTCACAAACCCTTTTACTACAAAATGGTGTTTCAAGTTAAGTAATGCTTAAAATTATCGCTGTCTCTGTTTGCCATTACGCATTGGTAAGAGATGGCAATAATTTAGGCATAGTTTATCGTTTGACAGATTTTTTGTAGTAAGGCCGTAGAAGTTTTGTATTGTGTTTTTCAGTCAATTAGAATTACAGCTATCTGGTTTATGTGCGGAAATTTAATAAAACGTATGGATTTCAGTTCACAAGTGTGCATTTATTTAATACCATAGATTATAATAGTCAGAAACAAAGTCTACCATTGACAATCCATAGACAGATCCATAAGCAGAGTTGCATTAAATTACCACTAGATGGTGATATAAATATGTAAGTATTTTGATATCAATTTATAACACCCCCACTATATCAAAATAACAAATTCTCTACTAAAACAAACAAGAAAATAACAAACTCTCTGTAAAAAAGAAAACACTAGTACATGATAAAAATAGATTACTTTTTGACAATACCAAGTAATTCCATAAACTTATAATGTTTTAACCCAGGCAAACCCTTGGTCAATAAGTCAGCGGGCATTTCGTTAGTTGGCAAATACTTTGTTTCAACAATATCATTATTAATTGTCTCTCTAATAAAATTATAACGCACATCAATGTGTTTAGAACGTTTGTGAGACTGATGATTATTTGCTAGCTTCAATGCACTCTGACTATCATTGTATAGTACAATTTTACCACAAAACCCTGTTATTTCTGACTCTAAATTTTGTAAATAAATGACTTCGCGGCAAGCTTCTGACAGCGCCATGTATTCCGCTTCACAACTACTTAAAACTATTGTTCGTTGTTTCTTACTCTCCCAAGAAACAGCAGAACCTGATTTCATAAAGCAAAATCCTGTGTATGACCGCCTATCTATAGCATCACTTGCCCAATCGGCATATACAAAGCCTTGTAATTCTGCTTTTCCTTTAGAGTATTTTAAACAATAGTCTTTTGTCTTTAACAAATACTTCAAAATTCTTTTCACATAATTCCAGTGAATGTGTGAATAGGAATTGTTAAATTGACTTAAGTAACTTACTGGATAAGCTATATCTGGTCGAGTCATTACAGCTAAATACATCAAGCTGCCAATCAATTTTTGATAAGGTAAATTCTCATCACACATGTTTGACTTTTCAATATTTAATTTACACTCAATAGGAGTTTCAGCTATATTACAGTCAGACATATCAAATTTTTCTAACAATTGCTCAATATAATGCTGCTGATCTATAGTAA
Source organism: Chloroclysta siterata (assembly GCA_932294275.1). NCBI lineage: Eukaryota > Metazoa > Arthropoda > Insecta > Lepidoptera > Geometridae > Chloroclysta > Chloroclysta siterata. The sequence continues at coordinate 17,262,181 of OW028596.1, read as the reverse complement.
TTACATTTGAATTTCTCTCAACATTAACTCTCATTCCTAAATATTGCTTGACTTGACCCAGATTCTTTATTTTAAATTGTTGACTCAAAGCTTCTATTAGACTATCACTTTCAGACTTACAGTTTGAAAATATCAGGAAATCATCAACATAAATACCAACAATAGTTTTCTTATCATTACTATGATTTTTCATAAAAACACAAGGTTCTATTTTACTTTTACTAAATCCTAAAATACACAATGTTTCCTCTACTCTTTGATACCAAACAAGTGATGACTGTTTCAAGCCATAAACAGCCTTTTTTAATTTTAACACTTTATTTGAATTAGTGACAGGAAAACCTTCTGGTAAATGCATAAAAATGCTCTCTTTGAGGTTACCATTAAGAAAGGCTGTTGTGACGTCTAAGTGAGTAATGTCCATATCTTGCTGTACTCACTCAAAGCTAATAATAATCTCAAAGTTGAATGTCTGATAACTGGAGAGAAGGTTTCTTGATAGTCCACACCAGCTTTCTGTGTGTAACCTTTAGCTACTAATCGCGCACGATATCTCACTGAATTTTCACAATTAAGTTTCTTTTTTAGTACCCACCTACACCGCACTACACTCACATTCACTGGAGTATCAACAACTTCCCAAACATCGTTGTCTTGAAATGACTGCAATTCTTCTGCCATCGCCTGCAACCACTGTTGCTTCTCAGGACCACTGATAGCTTTTGAAAAAGACATTTCATCATCTCCTACATAGCTCGTGCATATATTGGCATATCCATACCTCTCTGGTTGCTTCCTCTGTCGCTTTTGCCTCTCATCATTGATTTCCATAGATTGTGCAGTATCCTCCGACTGTTGCAGTCCAGTTGCTTCAGTTTGCACATCTTCATCTTCAACATCTAGGTATTCTAACTCACTTGAGCTTGACTCATTAAGAGGTTCCATTTTGGCCACAGATTCTACCATTAACTCCCCCACTGAATCTGTGTTTTCTATAGACACTGTGACAGTGTTCTGTTTTTTCTTTTCTAGAATCACAACATCTCTACTGGTTGTTACTTGATTCTTTACTGGATCATAAATTCTGTAACCTTTAACATTTTCCGAAAATCCCACTAGTATGTGTTTCTTGGATTTTCTGTCCCACTTGGTTCTCTTTTCTTTTGGCACATGTGCCATAACTGGACTTCCAAATATTCGTATATGTTCTAAATTTGGCTTTCTTCCGGTCCACATCTCATATGGAGTTTTTTCAAGGCCTGAAGCAGCTGATCTATTTTTTAAATAAACTGAAGTATTGGCTGCTTCTGCCCAAAACTTCTTTTCTAAATTGGCTTCGAAGAGTAGGCATCTAGCCCTTTCAACAATGGTTCGATTAGACCTTTCACTAAGACCGTTTTGCTCTGGTGTATAAGAGTTAGTCTTCTGGTGGAGTATGCCTGCACTCTTCAAAAAATTTTCAAAATCGTTGCTACAATATTCACTCCCATTGTCAGTTCTAAGGATTTTCTGTTTCTGTTTTGACAATTTTCTACCATTGACTTGAATTCCTTGAAATAACTTAATGCTTCACTTTTTGCCTTCAGGAAATAGATGAAAGTCATTCTACAAAAATCATCGATGAACAGTAGAAAATATCTGGCACCGCCAATTGAATTGCACTCCATTGGACCACAAATATCTGAATGAATGATTTGAAGTGGTGCTGTTGCTCTTGTACCCGTGGGAAAAGATAACCTTGCTTGTTTTCCTTCACAACAAATCTCACAGTTTGATTTACTGGTCACAAATGTGTCGGGATAATCCATCCCTTCAACTAATCCATGTTTCATTTTATTCATATCTTTGCTATTAAGATGTCCGAGTCGCCTGTGCCATGTGTCACCATCAACAGCTGTTGTAGAAGTAAGCAGACAGCTCTCTGTTGCTTTTAGACACAACTTGTAAACTCCATCAATCAGTGCAGCCTCTGCAACTAAATCACCTAATTTATTTCGTATAAGGCATTTGTTGGGCTCAAACAAGACGCTGTTTTCATTTTTGATTAATTCACTGACTGATAAAAGATTAGTCGTAAGACTAGGCACGCACAACACATTCTTCACGTTTATTTCATAATCACGACTTGTTGTGAACTCGACGTCTCCCGAACAAACAACAGGAACTTTTGTTTGATTAGCAATAATAATTTCAGGTAAATTCCGTGAATGCAACGGATTCTTTATCCATTTTTCGTTGGCAGTCATATGCATGCTGGCTCCGGAATCCACGTACCAATCACTTTTATTGAAGTTTCCGCTAAGAAAAACAACGCTGAAAGCGTTAGACTGTTTCTTCTTATCTGCTTTTTCATGTAAAAGAGGACATTGGTTCCGATAATGGCCAGTTTCTTTGCATTTATAGCAAGTAATTGTTTTCGTATTTTTGTTTACATTTGAGTTTGACGTTGACGTTTGGGAAGTCTGACCATGCTTGTAAAATTCCATCTTCTACACTAATATTATAAAGAGGAAACTTTTGTATTTTTGTATGTAACGAATAGGCTCAAAAACTACTGGTCCGATTTCAAAAATTCTTTCACCATTAGAATGCTACATTATCCCTGAGTAACATAGGATATATTATATTTTCAAAAAAATCAGGGATCCTTACTAAAACTTCAATAATGTAACCCAAGGTGGAAACCAAAAACCTTACATCGCGTGCGCTGCGAAAACTATTGATGATAGAACAAAATAATGTACTACGATTTTGTAAAACACGTCATCATCTACAAAAAATGTCGCGACAGCATATGTCTAACTATTATAGTTATGTCTTATCCAAATAAATCACTTCATAATTAAGACGGTTTCAATACCTATAGATTACTTCTTAAATTTTTCAAATCGGACATTCCATTCAAAAGATATGACGAAATTAAAAATGTTAACGGGTCCACGGGTCACGCGCGGGGTGCGATTTCACTCACTCAAGGAGAAGCGCGTGCAAATGTATGAAATAAGTAGACGCGAGGCTCGAATCCACGGTCTAAGTTTATCCTAAAATGTTCAAAAAATGTATGACCACCCATGCGAAGCTGGGACAGGCCGCTAGTATTTAATAAGTGCGTTAATGTGTGTGTGTTATTTATGTTTAAATATAAAATGTCTTAATGAATACTCTGAAAATACTAACTCATCCCGTAGTCCCCTGAAGATATCGGTGAAGGTTCCCGCTATGGTGTCCAGTACCTCGTGGTAATGGTGCTTGAACGACATCTCGAGATCCAAACCCACGAACTCCGTCAGATGGCGGTGCGTGTTCGAGTCCTCCGCACGGAACACCGCTCCTACTGTGAACACCTGCAATTCAATTAAGTTTGATTAAATTTAATCTCTCTCCACACCCCCTACTATCTCTTTTTCCCTTACTCACTTTCTTTTACTACCCTTCTTACTATATCTCTCTCAACACCCCTTTACTCTCTCCACCACATCTTACTATCTCTCCACACACTTTTACTCTCCCTCTACCCCCCTTACTCTACCGAAGTCAGCAGGTATAGCCATCTGATTGTACAACTGCGGTGATTGTCCGAGATATGCTGAAGACTTGAAGAGTGCACTGTGAACACATTAGCACCACCTTCTACTATCTCTCTTCCCCCCTACTCATTTTATCTCTCTCCTAAAACCCTCACTCTCTCTCCTAACACCCTTACTCCCTCTCTTCACAACCCCCTCTTCACAACCCCCTCACTCCACACCACCTTTATCTCTCCACCCCCTTACTCTCTCCTAACCCCCTCAGACTCTCCCTATCCCCTTACCTTATCGAAGTCAGCTGCTATAGCCATCTGCTTGTATAACTGCGGCGATTGTGCGAGATACGCCGATGACTTGAAGTAAGATACTGTGAATACATTCGCGCCGCCTTCTGAAGCCGCCGATATTATCTTTGGTGTGTGTATTTCCACGAAACCTGGAAATTAAATTAAGTCAAGCGAAAAAAAAACAGCTGTTTCATACAAAAGTTACCTACCTGGCTAAAATGTATGAAACAGCTGTTTTTTTTCGCGTTTACAGTGTTGGCTCCTTAGAAAAAGTTATTCATATTGATGGGTACTTTAGCCCCCCGAAGTTTTTAACCCAATTATTGGCACACCTTGTTTATACTTCTTTATTTTGTTTTATTTATTAAAAAAATATAACTTTTTGTAATAGTCAGTGACATACCTTTTTTAGTTAGAATATCTCTGAATAACCGACAAACGCCCGCTTCTATCCGAAAAATGGCTTGGTTAGCCGGCGTGCGCAGATCCAACACACGGTTATCGAGACGTGTGTCTTGGTTCACTCGGATTCTTAGCGCTTCTGGGTCCTGGAACAAGGGAAGACTTAGTCGGTTGAGGCGATGGCTTAGTCGGTTGAGACGATAGCTTAGTCGGTTGAGGCGATGGCTTAGTCGGTTGAGACGATAGCTTAGTCGGTAGAGGCGATGGCTTAGTCGGTTGAGATGATAGCTTATTTGGTTGAGTGATTGAGTGTGTGACTTAGACCTAAGACCTTATGTACCATACTTCTGGTAAATAAATGTATTTCATTTGAGGAGATGGCTTAAGGGGATGAAGTGTTCGTGTTAATAAGAATAAGAATAAGAAAAAGATTTATTGTAAAACTGTGGGTTAGGCTGAAGGCAATATTGATGTTTTGTTGTATTAAGAAGTGATAGTGAAATGAAATTGTTTATTACCACAGTATAATTTCATCAGTTTTATACACTTCATGTACTAAATGAGCATCACAGATACAATTAAGCATATTACAAGATTTTACTGGAAATTGTTGGTTATTTTGTGGCTTGGCAACCGTCATGTCGTTAGTTTACCTGTTTGCAGAATAACACTTGGTCGACAGATAATAGAATATTAATATGTGTGTTGGTGTCTGTTAGATGGTCTAAACTCTTAACAGTGGCTTAGATGGTAGAACTACTACATTAATAGGTGAAGAAGATGGCTTAGTTGGTTGAGGTGATGGCTTACTAGTTTGACAGGATGGCTTAGTGTATTGTGTTAACAAGATGAAATAGCTTACATTGTTCTTCTCAGGCCTCGCTGCATCTTCTACTTGCAACGGAAGCTGTGCTCTTGCCGCTGACACTACCCACACTTGGTTCCCGGAGAGCTCGACGGTGCTGACTGTACATGATTCCACTGGGGATGCGGTTTTCACTACTGTAGCGTTTATATCAACGATTGATTCTTTTGTGATGCTGTAATAAATAAGATTTTATTTTTATGTATGTAGAAAGATGTATAGTGAATTTATCAGTTTGTTAAGTTATTATTAGACCAAAAAAAATGTGCTTGATATAAACGTGTATTTAGATTTTTGTCGTGGGTTCGAATCCAGTCAAAGTCAAAGTATATTTCATAGTTTAAATACTGTTTGTTTTCCGAATAAAATAAAATAAAATAAGTATATTTATTTGCAGAATTACATGTACCTAATAATGATGTTAAATATGTTTGTTGAGTCAACGTAATTCTACCATTAGGGGTATGCAAAATTAAAATTCATAAACAATTTTATAAAATGAAAAATAGAAATTATATAAAATTTAAATAATTGATCGAGTGAGCGAAGCGAACGAAGATCTTAGTTTCAATGTTTGTCTGGCGATAACTTTCGAACCGTTGATCCGATCTGCATGAAATTTGATAAGTCGATAGCTTGTACTTGAGAAATTTACTGGTAAGTATATGAGTTAAATCGGATGACGGGTTATTAAGATATGGAGTTTTTAGGGGGCAAAAATAAAAAAAGTTACATAAAAAAATCAGGTTACATGTCATATGAAAGGACTTTGTTTGGACATTCCTACTCAAAGATTTGAAATAGAAATAGAAATAGAAAATATTTATTTTACGACACAAAATACAATGATAAAATTAAAAACAAAAAGATACACAAGAAGACATATTAAAAAACATTATAAATATAGTGTCGTAAAAAAGGCTTCCACTCAGCATTTGCCATATGAGCCTAGTGGCTTGTATGGCGCTGGTTTCCAGTGACGCCGAAAGTGTGTGGCGCAGCAACGTCTGCGACACGGGTTACCTACATTTAATAAAATAACTACTTACATGACTATTTGTAACTTTGTTTAAAACAATAAGTGCCTTGTGCAATAAAATAAATGGATCGTTCGTTGGGTCGCATCACGAGATCACAGTTCGGAACGAACCACTAGTATAGTAAAACATAGAAATAATAAATGACAAATTCGAAAAAAAAATGTGCACCAGTCATGTACCAATGTCAAAGTCAAAGTCAAAGTCAAAATGTATTTATTCAATAAAATCACAAGGATCACTTTGAAACGTCTTAAAGCTAGGTGACTCTAGGTGCCAGTTCCACGCGACCAAAGCCTAGAAGAACAGGCAACAAACTTACGGCTTGGTTCCTACCGTTCTTTTGTATGATCCTTTTACAATGTAATCTACACTTCTACACTAATATTATAAAGAGAAAAGATTTGTATTTTTGTTGTTTTGTTGTTTTGTATGTAACGAATAGGCTCAAAAACTACTGGTCCGATTTCAAAAATTCTTTCACCATTAGAATGCTACATTATCCCTGAGTAACATAGGCTATATTATATTTTCAAAAAAATCAGGGATCCTTACTAAAACTCCAATAATGTAACCCAAGGTGGAAAAAGAAAACCTTACATCGCGTGCGCTGCGAAAACTATTGATGATAGAACAAAATAATGTACTACGACTTTGCAGAACACATCATTATCTACAAAAAATGTCGCGACAGCATATGTCTAACTATTATAGTTATGTCACAATAAGTGGTCTTTTATTATAAAAATTTAATTGAAATTCCGCCGCTAGAAAAGGGTGTTTATTTGTACCTTGGTATTAATCCTTATCAAAATAAATCATTTCATAATTAAGACGGTTTCAATACCTATAGATTACTTCTTAAATTTTTCAAATCGGACATTCCTTTCAAAAGATATGACGAAATTAAAAATGTTAACGGGTCCACGGGTCACGCTCGGGGTGCGATTTCACTCACTCAAGGAGAAGGACGTGCAAATGTATGAAATAAGTAGACGCGAGGCTCGAACCCACGGTCTAAGTTTATCCTAAAATGTTCAAAAAATTTATGACCACCCATGCGAAGCTGGGACAGGCCACTAGTAATATAATATATTATTGAAGTTTAGTGAGGCTTTGAATGCTTTTTACCTTTAGAAAACATTCTGTGTGCAGTGCAAAACGTATCTAACGTTTATCTTTTAACAGCGGCGATGGGCTTACAAAGTGTGGAATACAAACTACTGTACAAATGTAATTAATGTAAATGTAATTATGCTGTACTAGCGACCCGCCCCGGCTTCGGACGGTTGTTGTGGGTTATCCCTAAGATATTATGCTTGTTTTATGCATATAAACCTTCATCTTGAATCACTCTTTCTATAAAAAAAACCGCATCAAAATCCGTTGCGTAGTTTTTAAGATTTAAGCATACATAAGGATATAATAAATAAATAAATAAATATAGGGACAGAGAAAGCGACTTTGTTTTATACTATGTAGTGATAAGCTAGAAGAGCACAGCCAGACCACCAGAATAGAATACCTATGACCAGTCAACAAACGATTAGGCAAGCTAGGTCGTATCACTGCCATAAGCCAACCGTTTCTTTTTTTACCCCTCACCTCGTTTAATTTCTTTTGTGCTATGATCTAGTATAAGATGAACACAGATGGCTTCCTTCGATAACCGTAGTCGTAAACGGCTGCAGTTATCGTGGAAAGTTAAACTGGTGTATAGTTTTATTTATAACTATATAAATTTGTATTTGTAACTGTAGCTCATAAATTGCAAGACTACCTTGAACCACAGAAATGAGGGGACTCTTCTTATACAGGTCTTAGAACTTAAAAGAAGAGATCCCAACCCATTATTTTGTTAAAACTTGTATTTTATGAATAAAATATTTTGATTTTGATTTTGATAGTGATAGACACTCACTTGCCAGTGAACTTGACCAGCTGCTTGCTGACCTTCCGCTCCTCACTAACGCTCACTAAGAGCTGCACCGTGCTGGATTCCTGTCGTAGCACCGCGAAGCACTGCTTGCCTTTCGCTCGGGATGTCTGGAGGCGAGCTGCAATAGAATATTCAATCACTAGTTATTTACTTTAGACTAGCTGGTGCCCGCGACTTCATCTGCGCAGGATTAGTATTTCGAGTAGCTTATAATAGCGTGGCGTAGTACATATGTGTAACTCTAGCGGTTTTGGCAGCGCACGCCAGAATAGCTCGCAGATGATAGATTTTTTCCTACTTACTTGACACTTATCGCCATATTTTGGATAATTCACACAATATCTTTATAAATTGTAGCCTATGTGTTATTCTGATGTATAAGCTATATTATTGTAAAGTTTCATTAAAATCCATTCAGTAGTTTTTACGTGAAAGAGTAACAAACATCCATCCATACTTACAAACTTTCGCGTTTATAATATTAGTAGTAGGATGGGCTATATGCATGTTACGAATTTATATATTTTTTTTTTATATTAATATATATTTAATATTAGTTCTAAGTTTCCATCCATAAGGTTAAAACTTCATTAATATATGTTAAAGTTTTAGGAAAACTTACAGCTAGGTACAATATTCCTTGATAAAAATATTACTAAATATAAAAAAAAAACAGACAAAAGCGCCTTGTTTTGACAAAGTAGCGCCTGTTATGGATAAGTTGAGGAGCAATAGGTTAGCGTGGTATGGGCATGTCATGAGGAGTGAAGAAAGTCATATTACGAGAAGAGTGTTGGAAATGGATGTGGATGGTTTTAGGAGAGGCAGGCCAAAGAAAAGATGGATGGACTGTGTGAAGGATGATATGAGTAAGAAAGGTGCGAGCACTGAGATGACGTATGATAGAGGAGAGTGGAAGAAGAAAACCTGTTGTGCCGACCCCACATAGCGTGGGATAAGGGCAGGAAGATGATGATAAAAAAAAACAGATTATGTTTATAACTAGCGGATGGAACAAGAAGATGGCCAACCTGATGTTATGTGGTATAACAAACCATTGCCTCGTAAGTCACGCACGATAGGAACGTGCCCTACATCCATCAAGTTGAGGCATACAGATGTTAAGCCTCATGTGCCTGCAATTACACCGGCATCCACACTCTTCAAACCGAAACACAGCAACGCTGCTTGGCGGCAGAAAAGGGTGTGGTGGTTGTAAAAAGATTACACAGATACAGATATATTATGTTAACTTAAAACTTATAACAGATAAGTATACATATTAATGGATCGCATAGTATTTTATAAGTATACATATTAATGGATCGCATAGTATTTTATAACATACCTCTAACCCAAACCTCCTTCCCAGCCAGTTGAACTCCCAAGTCCTTGACATCCGTGTACACTCTCCCCCGATGTTCTCCGGTCGACTGGATCAGTTTGAGGGTCCCGTACAAACCTTCTGAGAAGTCCGGCTCAGATTCTACTTGGGGCTGGGCTGTTGCTCCCTGATACAATTAAAGTTATGGTTACATACAATTGGATTATTGTCAACAAAGATAGATGGTCAATGAGCAGAATTATTATTATTATTTATTATTAAAAGGAAGGCAGGCAGGCCGCTATTATTATACCACCAATGGTCTCACTTTTTAATTACCTTATGCTCAGCCTTCTTCTGTAGTTTCTCAGCCTGCTTTGCTGCTTTCTTTGCTGCCTTCTTGCTGGCATCACCTCCTTGCACAGCCTCTTCAGATACCACCATTTTGTATCTGTCAAAATGTATAAATTTATATTTAATTCTTTATTGCACCAAACAAAGTTTGTACAATAGGACAGTTATGCTAGACAGCATTTTCTAACAGCCAAACTTGACAAGAGAAGATTTGTGTAAATTAAAAAAAAAAACTTTTTCTCTTTACAACTTTTCCCTTAATATGGCGCTAACCACTTGCGCCATCGGACGGACTCTAATCACACCCGGTGAATGACTCTTATGGATATGTTATATACAGTACCCACTTATTCTACCTGGATTCCATCTACAGGTTTGATATAAAGGTGTAAAACGACCACTGCCGAAAACTTCAGGGGGCTAAAGTACCCATAAAAATGAGTGACTTTTCTAAGGGACCAACACTGTGAATGAGAAAACAAAAACAACTGTTTCATACAGCCAGCTTGCGTTCGCCTATGCGTGGTCTCAAGAACCTTTCAGCCCCGAACAACTGCCGTCGGTTTCCCGAGCTTAACTACTCTTAGTTTTCTCCTCTTATCTAGGTTATGTGAGGTTATATTTTTACGAAAAACCGGGTGCTTTTGACTACTTACAACGCTGAGCATGACTGTATGTTTTTTCAACACAATTACACAAAGACTTTGCTAAGTTTTGAAGTATTTTCATCAAGATTCTGGATCATTGCATCATAAAAATCATTGCAATTTACTTACGTGGAGTTGCACAGGTCACCTAACCTAAACACTTGTACGTTTGTTTGTGTACTTTATTTTATATCAGTATCAGTCAGCCTGGTTTTCCACCACAATAGATAAGAAAATGCTCTTAATATTAACTGATAGTGACAGACAGGTAGCTAAACCAAACCTGCAACTTACTTTCTTTGCCTTTTTTGCGGGCGAGCGAGGATATGTTTATGTTTGTTTTTGTTTAGCTTTTTTTTAATATTGGTCTAGCGCTGAATTCTAATTTTTTTGCCAAGTCTGTTTTGTTAGCACGCTATCCGTGATGGTGCTGCCAACTATAAAATTACAATTATTGTACGTACTACGTATGTATTCTTTTTTTATGATAAGACTAGCGGCCTGTCCCAGCTTCGCATGGGTGGTCATAAATTTTTTGAACATTTTAGGATAAACTTAGACTGTGGGTTCGAGCCTCGCGTCTACTTATTTCATACATTTGCACGCGCTTCTCCTTGAGTGAGTGAAATCGCACCCTGCGCGTGACCCGTGGACCCGTTAACATTTTTAATTTCGTCATATCTTTTGAATGGAATGTCCGATTTGAAAAATTTAAGAAGTAATTTATAGGTATTGAAACCGTCTTAATTATGAAATGATTTATTTGGATAAGGATTAATACCAAGGTACAAATAAAGACCGTTTTCTAGCGGCGGCATTTCAATAATTTTTTTATAATAAAAGAACACTTATTGTGACATAACTATAATAGTTAGACATATGCTGTCGCGACATTTTTTGTAGATGATGACGTGTTCTGCAAAATCGTAGTACATTATTTTGTTCTATCTTCAATAGTTTTCGCAGCGCACGCGATGTAAGGTTTTCGTTTTCCACCTTGGGTTACATTATTGAAGTTTTAGTAAGGATCTCTGATTTTTTTGAAAATATAATATAGCCTATGTTACTCAGGGATAATGTAGCATTCTAATGGTGAAAGAATTTTTGAAATCGGACCAGTAGTTTTTGAGCCTATTCGTTACATACAAAAATACAAATGTTTCCTCTTTATAATATTATAGTGTAGAAGTGTAGATGTAGATAGTGTAGATTATTGTACGTACTACGTATGTTTTCTTTTTTTATGATAAGAATTTTGATTGAAGATTACGTTTCGCGAATTCTTTCAGTGTATAACTACTAGATGGCGCTTTTTTTTCTTAAAGTAAAATGGAATAAAAGACGTTAACAAAGTTTGGCCATGATTTAATTATATCATAAATATTTATACCACACTGCATCCATCTAATTCATAAAAATAGCTTAAATATTTTAGAATAGGTAATTTTTAATTTTTTACCCTCAAGGGATCCACATCCCACACTAACTGAGGATAAGCAATAAAACTAACAAACATACTTTTCAAATATGTACGTGTAATGTGGAAATAAAAAGCTTTATTATTATTAATATACTTACATCGAATTAGTTCGAGATAGCAAGTGACTTGACATGCGATTAGTTTTGAGCGGGCTTTCAGAAACCGGCCGTTAGCCAGGCAGCTATTGTACAGCCGTAAAATTATATTACGGTACCTACATTTATTTGTATTACGGTTTAAAAATATCATATTCATCAGGCTAAATGAATATTATAATTATAAATACATTAAAAAATCATATGAAATGTAACATTGATGTGTCGCAAATGCAATAAAATTTATCTTGTACACCTATTTTAATAAATGAAGAAATGGATGTACGATGTACGATAGTAGTATTCCATTATTGTACATGGTACTTTGTCAGATAATTATTATCTTACATGTACGGTTCCGAACACGCTTTACACTTTTAAAAACAAAGAGTAAAACAGGGATGGTGAAATATAAGTTTAGAATAATAATTATATTCGAGAAATTGAGTGTTCATATTAATACCACTAAAATTCAATAATATATTATATTACATTGTAAAAGGATCATACAAAAGAGCGGTAGGAACCAAGCAGTAAGTTTGTTGCCTGTTCTTCTAGGCTTTGGTCGCGTGGAACTGGCACCTAGAGCACCTAGAGTCACCTAGCTTTAAGACGTTTCAAAGTGATCCTTGTGATTTTATTGAATAAATACCTTTGACTTTGACTTTACCGTGCGTGGTACTATAGCTATTTATTCCGAGGATAATAAATAAAAATAGATGAATATTACAATACAATTTTATTGAATACTTATAATAACTTAAAAATAATATTCAAGTACGGGAAATTGATTGTACATACAATACCAAGACATAGTATCTAGACTGGGTTTAAGTATTACTTAAATTAGTTTATTATCCATATAAGACAAATTGTATACAGCCTAGAAATTTAAGTATTTACCTAAAAATAGGATTGTTACCCTTAATTGGGATTACCCCAAGTTGGGTACTTATAACTATGATTTACAAGAGTCTGCTTAATTTTAGTTTTACTAAAACACCTGGAATTAATAGTATTTTTACAGTCATCACAATTTTCGCACCATTAAAAGCACTGGTAATTTAAGATCGGGTACCCAGACTGGGGTTTTCGACACCCCAGACTAGGGGGTTCAGAGACGAGACAGGAGTTTATTACACCCCATTTAACACCAAACTGTAGTAGGTACTTGATGTTACAGGCTGGGGTTTCTAACAACCCAGACTAAGGGTTATGTTTTTGAGACTCAAGTCCGTGGTTGTTTTTATGCCGGAGCATAGATACCCTTTGGTGACGTGGGGTTTTTGATACCCTATACTGGCGGTATTTTCGTTGTTTTTAAGTCATTAGGCCGAGTGCCTTCTGTTTGATTTTTCGTTTTTGGTATTTAGTTTTCCGCATTGCGAGCCTGTATTTTGTATAGAGCCACGAGACTTCTCAGCACTTCTTAACGAATCCCCTTACAAAATCCTTGCAATACAAAAATCAAAACTCAAAACATGTGGGGTTACAGACTTATACTGCGTTTACATTTAGACATTCGCGTTGCCATTCGCGTGGACATAAATGTTGCCGTCCATATGTCTGCGGCAGCGTCGCCGGCAATGTGCGTTCACAACACGGGCAACGCGAGCGGCAACGCGAGTGTACATGGAAGTGGCCTGTTTACATTCTCGCATTGCCCAAGTCCCTGCGCATGTCTCTGCACATTTCCACGGACATGAGCTGAGTGTAAACGGGGTATTACAGTATAAGATTTCAGAATAAAGTTTACTGTCTAAGTGTTCGCGCTATTTAACCTCTACTATGCTTGGATTCTAGACACAATAAAATAAATAAATATTGGTGGACTTTCACCGCACTATCTAGCCCCAAACTAAGCCAAATCTTGTAATATGGGAACCAGATAGCTGATATAATACATAACATACTTGTTATATATAATTTTTGTAAATCCATACTTATAATTAATAATAACACCCAGACAGAGAACAAACATCTATGTTCATCACACAAATGTTTGTTCTTGGTGGGGATCGAACCCACGGCCTACGGCGCAGAAGGCACAGCTACTACCAACTGAGTTGTGAAGGCTATAGAAAAGCTATTGTGTCTAGAATCTATTCACAACCGAACGGGATTCTAGACACAATAGAAAATCCATTGTGTCTAGAATCTATTGGCATACCGTTAGCGTTGAAAACATTCTCAGTTTTTTCATTTCAGAAAACGTAATACGAAAAGTTGTTTAGTAAACTTTAAGTATTTTGCAACCTTTTTATTTTGATCACTAATAAATTTAAGTAACTAATAGGAGCAGCACAGCTATTTTAAGTACAATAAGTATCCCTTAATTTGCGTAACTTAAATTTATGATACAGTTGTTTTGTAAGCATTAAGTACTTTTTAAATTCTTTTAGTCACCATTTTAAGACAGATCACTTTTTTATTCACTTTCACTATATTCGTTTATTCTGTTCTGCTGGTCAATTCATCGTGGAACTTTACATCACTATTCTGCCGTCATACGAAGAAAGGCCGTAACTTACAATTTTGACAAAAAAGAGTTAGATTCAGATTCGGAATCATAAAAAGAACGGTAGGAACCAAGCCGTCAGTTTGTTGGCTGTTCTTCTAGGCTTGGTCGCGTGGAACTGGCACCTAGTAACACCTAGCTTTAAGACGTTTCAAAGTGATCCTTGTGATTCTACTGAATAAATACCTTTTGACTTTGACTTTGATCGGTGCCAGATAACTATAGCTATGACCTTTACTATATTTTATTGTAATCACTGTAATCATGAATCATGTAGCATCAATGAATGGTTAATGGTATTCAACTGTATTTGCAATTCACTTTGCAATGTTACCAGATCACTTTTTCTATTCAAAACACTTTTACAAGTACATTCTAAATTCACTTTTGGTCGCCATTCTTTGACGGGTCACTTTTTTAGTTTAACAATTCACTTTTCACTTTAGTCGCTTGGGGTTTTTGGTGCTTGGGGTATTATAAGCCCTCCCCGAAGAGGTTTTTAAGGTCGTGTTCGTAGAGTGCTATGACCAGCATTATGCCGATTCCTGTGGCCAGTCCCATCAGTTGGAGAAAGCATTGGCAGAGGGTACCTTCATTGCTGTGAGATGTGCTCAGTTCTGGCATCTGAAAATGAGAAATTTTGTTTTATTCTTCTTGTCGTATCAATGGTTTCTTTCAAAACAGTGTGGTGAAAGGAATTTAAGTGCGCCTCAAAGAGGCTCCTTTCGAGCACTTGACACTGTTTTGGAACTTTTTAGGTTCTACGACACGCCGGTTTCCTCACGATGTTTTTCCTTCACCATTTGAGAGTACTGAAAATAAGTAAAAATGTTTTAGGAATGGACAAAAAAATCCCTATTATATTATTCCTTAAACTTAATATATATTTGTGTAACTTTTTTTTTTGCCCCTTATAAAACCGATTGAACTCACTCATATACCAGTAAATTTACCAAGTACAAGCTATCGAATTTACAAATTTCATGCAGATCAACGCCGTAAGTTATGGCCCGACAAACATACATACATAAATATGTACATACATACATACATACACAATGCCAAATCGCTCAAGTTGATTGTACAATCTTCGTTCGCTTCGTTCACTCGATTAATAAGACTTAGAGCTGATTTCAACATGCTCTGTTAGCTACTAATCAAGGATTAACAGGCCGTTAAATCTAACCTTAGATGTCGCGTACATTTTGTCATATTAAGGGCCGTTTTCACCATGCTCTGTTAGATTAACAAAGAATTAAAGGGCCGTTAAATATGTCAAAATGTACGCGTTTGACAGCTAAGGTTAGATTTAACGGCCTGTTAATCCTTGATTAGTAACTAACAGAGCATGGTGAAACTGGGCCTAAGCGGCCCTTTAATCATTTGTTAATCTAACAGAGCATGATGAAATCAGCTCTTAACATATCAACATGTACGATATATAGGAACATGCCAGCCACAGCGGCGAACAGTCGCTTTGTTGGGTGATGATTATAACTTAACATCAGATGGGCCAGCTGCTTCTATTAACACTTACCATATCAACGAGCGCGATATAAAGGAACATGCCCGCCGCAGCGGCGAACAGCCAGCGAGTGGCGGAAGGCGCGTGTCCCGCCAGCACGCCACACACCATGCCCACCAGGCAGAGACCCGAGGAAAGGATGTTGTAGCAGACAGCACGCTTTACCGACATGCCGGCCTTTAGGAGGACTGCGAAGTCACCTGAAAAATAAGGACGATTAGGAATATCGTTCGTAAATACAGATTCGTAGTAATAGTAGAATGTTTAGGGAACAATCAACTCTTTCAAGGAAAAGAGTATTTATACCATTCCCCCTCTAAAAAGCTAATTTTATTCAACAGTGAATAAAAAGCACTTTTAATCCCTGTTTTGGTATTTGAATTTAGAGCACACCCAATACATTCGTCCTCCATCAATCAATGCTATACAAATTCCGTGTGCACTCCTCGAGATTGAACATTAGAATAAAAAACTCTATTCTAATTATTTTAACCTTCCTTTTTTCTTCATTATATGTCCATTTGCGCTTAAATCTTTCTTTTTCTCGTAGTCATGGTATAAAGAATAGTATACAACTCTGGTCTTGTCCCCTGTGCCTGCCCACCTGCATACGCGCGGACCTAAACCAGGCAACGGGACGAGGTATCGAAGTCGCCTCCTTCTGAGTTGACGTCATATAAAATTTGTTATGCCTTCAACACGAAAGAAGATGACTATCTTGCATTTGTGGCAGTTTCTGTCACATCTGACAGTAAGTGTCAATTTGACAGGTGTCAATCTTGTCAGCACTTCTACTCTGCAAAGTTGTTTGCAAATATTTAATTTGAAACGCTGAAAAATACTGGACTACTTATATTGTGAGAAAAAGAAATAGCTATTTTCTGATTAGAAGACCTACATTATAATGATGTGCAATTTAACTCTGGAATCAGTCAAACAATCAAACTCACAAATCATGGTAGATATCCCGTTTTAAATGAAAATTAAGTTCAACTTTTACAATAAAATAACAAAGTTGAAATAACTGGAATTTTTCGTACAATTAGTTCAACTGGTTGAACTTAATAGTTGAACTTTGTGGAACAGGTCATTTATATCGAGGGCCATGAATCACTCGCGTCGCTCAGGATTCTAGCACTTTAATCACTCGTGATTCAAAGTCAAAGTCAAAATGTAAGGATCACTTTGAAACGTCTTAAACCTAGGTGACTCTAGGTGCTAGTTCCACGCGACCAAAGCCTAGAAGAACAGGCAACAAACTTACGGCTTGGTTCCTACCGTTATTTTGTATGATCCTTTTACAATGTAATAATATATTACTGAAGTTTAGTGAGGCGTAGGGATTCATCTGTGATGATTCATCTATGGCCCTCGCTTTAATCCGTCCTATAATCACTAATTAGTGAGGGCACTATTATAGTATATTATGCAATTGCATAATATACTATAATAGTGCCTAGTATATTATGCAATTGCATAATATACTATGTATTATAATAATGATTATTTTTGTATTAATAAGCAAAGTGCTATTTTGCTCCCTGTTTACGAAATCAAATCAACTCTTTGCGAATAGATGTGATAAAAATATCTTTGACTAGCACTCACCTAATTCGTGAGGAAGCTCGTGACATAGAACAGCAATGGCTGTGGAGAAGCCGCCAGCTATGTTCGAAGCGAACGCAGCACCTGGAATAATACAAAAACTATGAATAATGAATTTTTTTTTCCAGGGGCTAGTCTGGATAGTACGTAGATGGAGTTTTTTTCCAGGGGCCAGGCTGGATAGTACGGAGATGGACTTTTTTTCTTTCCAGGGCTGGATAGTACGGAGATAGACTTTTTTTCCAGAGGTCAAGTTAGTATGGAATCGGACTCACCGATCGCCATGCCGTCGGTGAAGTTGTGCAGTCCATCGCCCATGATGACCATCCAGGCGACGGACGCGATAGAGGACGGCGGCGCGTGCACGTGCCCGTGCGAGTGCGAGTGCCCGTGGTGCGCGCGGGAATGCTCTCTGAAATGGAAAAAAACTATTATATAGTATATAGTCCGAAACACTCATATAACCATAATCATTTACGCATTGTTTCATGTTGTATACAGGTTCTTAGGGGGTAACAATATGTCCAGGACAGGACCCCCATTGGGGCATTACAATCTCTCTTGTGTCACTAGTTTCTTCCGAAACAGTGTGGTGAAAGGATTTTAAGTGCGCCTCAAGAGGCTCCTTTCGAGCACTTGACACATGTTATATAACTTTTTAGGTTCCACGACATGCCGGTTTCCTCACGATGGTTTCCTTCACCGTTTGAGAGTACTGGCATTTTGCACATACATTTTTGGACAGAAAAACTCCGGGCCGAAACAGAAAAACAGACAGAAAAACTGGGGCCGCTACCACTAGACCACCAGTGCTCTAATCTATTATATAGATATCTAACACTATTATATTGATTTTTATATTGTCCCAAAAGTTATTTTCCTAGAGGGATTTGAACTTTGAACCCACGACCTTCCTTGATACGGGGCTGCGCTAAGTCCGTCGATTGTTATTAGGAGGTTAGTGATTTTTATCTTACAACATGTCTGAACGTGCGAGCGAGAGGTACATTAGCTCCTATCATCGCCTTAAAGCGTCAGTTTTAAGTTCTTCCTCATGTCGTGTCACTAGTTTCTTTCGAAACAGTGTGGTGAAAGGATTTCAAGTTCAAAGAGGCACCATTCGAGCACTTGAGCAGTTTTAAGTAAGAAAAGAACTCACCTTAATATCACCGTATAACTATCACCATCTTTCAAATCCTTGACCCCATCATCCTTATGCTTGATATTGTTCATTTCCACCACCGCTGGCGTCTCCGACTTCAGCAACCAGTCTCTGGCTGAAGGCTCCTCCTTCCCCTCCGTGTTCAACGCATTGGAAGACACCACACTAACGGAGTTGTTGTGGTTCTTAGCTTTAGGACTGGGGGGGATCTGCCCATCCCTCATATGGTGATCGTCATGTGTATCCGTGTCTATTTCATCGTAGCAGTACGGGTATTCCGAATACTTGTGCTTGCAAGTCTTCGTTGTAGGATCCGCTTTGTCCTCTCGTTTGAAGATCTTCTTCAGAGCGTTCGAAGTGTTGTTCGGTTCTTTTGGCCCACCGGAACAGCCTCCAACGCTCTCATCCTTCAGCACCCTGACACGAGAAGGCAGCTTATCATCATCTAGCTTCTGTTTCCGCTTCCTCCATTCCACTACCACTGTGAGACCCTTCTCCGTGAAGTAGAAGAATACAACGCCGAGCATTGCAGCGAGACCTTTCCACATACCATCGTCATGGGAGATTCGAGAGTCTACTTCGGTCTCGTGACTGTGCCCGTGATCATGTTCCATTGGACTCATGGCATGAGGCATCAGATGGAGTAAGGCGTCCCCGCAAAGCGTCCCTACCGCCAACGCTACTAAAAATTGCAGCAAATGATTGTAATAAGTCTTATGCATTATAGGAATAACAGCTACTCCCAACAACCCACACGCGCTGATTGCAGCTATGCTGAGCGACGAGTACAACCATACTGCGTACATGTTTTTGGAGTAGGCGTTTTCATGTTTGTCTATATCTGTCTCGGCTGTGCTTCGTAAGTTTCTGTGATTGTTTGTCTCTTTCACACAACCGGTTCGCTCGACGCTGGTGTTGGCTAGTTTCTGATAGAGCAGGATGGGGCATATGGTTTGTAGCGTGCTTTCTGATATCAGGGTATCTGGGTCTACGTTGTGTGTTTGGTCAGCATGACCGTGGTCGTGCTCGTGCGGTTTTAACCTTGTGTTTACTGTTGTGATCAGCTCTTCGCTGCTTACGCACTGAAAAGAGAAACATATATAACTATATTTACCTTCAAGACCTTGGATTTTTTTATACTAATTGCTGATGGAACAAGTAGATGACCCAACTGATGTTAAGTGGTAACCATCACCTATAACAAAGCGTAGCCTCGCAAGTTAAGCAAGACATGAACGTGGCCTACGAATTACGATGCACTGCCGTGCGTCCATCAACTTGAGGCAAACAGATGTTAAGCCTTATGTGCCTGTAATTACACCGGCAACCACACTCTTCAAATCAAAACACAGGAACGCTGCTTGGCTGCAGAAAAAGGAGTGTTGGTAGTACATCCCCCGACGAGCCCTACACAAAGAGCTCTACTACTCTTACATTTTTGACTTCAAGACCTTGGCAAACTTTTTTTGACGAAAACTCTAGGGGTTAGGAGAGTTCATTGCTTACGACTCCCTAACAAAACTTGAGACTTTTTTTATACTATTGCTGATGGAACAAGCAGATGGCCCACCCACTGTCTAGTGGTGTGGTAACCATCACCTATAACAAAGCATTGCCTCGCAAGTCAAGCACGAAATGAACGTGGCACTTTATCCTTAACAAAAACCATGTTATATTTTATACGCTTGGACTCATCATTATCACCAAAAAAGTCCACAGCTACATAGAAGCCTGAGCCTTATATAATTAGAAGAAAGATTTTGAGCCTTCCGCATCCACCGACTTCCTACAATCCTATCTAGGATTATGTTAAATGTAAAAGATCATGAGCACCCAAAGTTTTTTTGACATTTTGATTTGTAGGATTGCATATTTTTACTGTCAAATGTATGAAAATGTATTGGCAAGTTTGTTTGGCCATTATAATCGCTCAATTACCCTAGGTTTCTTTAACCATATTATTACTGGCAGCCAAGCCATACGAACCGAGCTGTTATAGTTAAATCTACCAGTAGCAACCAGCTACTTCATCTGAAGACAGTGAAAGATGACAATAACAGAATGGTCAAAATTATCAGTTGTACATTACGAAATGACGACTTTCACGCGAGTCGCATCCGCGGCAGCACCAATACCATGCTGGCCGTTGTTGCTGATCGGTTGGATTCAGGCTTCTTCAGTAACTGGGTTAATAAACTGCTACCTATTGCTCAGTTAGTGACCCAGTAGGTGACAATATCTGTTTGAAGCCTAATCGAACATATGAATAAATTTTATTTGTTTCGTATACACTCACTACATAGTACAAAACAAAGTCGCTTTCTCTGTCCCTATATCCCTATGTATGCTTAAATCTTTAAAACGACGCAACGGATTTTGATGCGGTCTTTTTTTATAGAAAGAGTGATTCAAGAGGAAGGTTTATATGCATAATACAAGCATAATATAGTAGAGAAACAAACAATAACCTTGCGAAGCCGGGGTGGGTCGCTAGTTTTGTAATAAATAATATTCGTTTTTTAAGGTTCTATTTCTGTGTGGTACTAACAAATTGGATTATTTTGATCTGAAATAAATGAATTGAATTACTTACATTGACGACCTCGTCTCTCTGTCCGTAGAGGTAGGACCTGCTCTCATTCTTCTGACCTCCATTGATCAGATCATTAAGTTCTAGTCCTGCCAGCATCCTATTGAACCCTGTTAGGTTCATTGTCATTGTACTAGCATCGCCGTACAGTTGAAAGATCTGTGCGATGTATGTGTTAGGGTTCACTTCTTTGATCTCCCGCTTCGTTTTATCTCTTCCTCTTATCTTCTGTAGTTTCTGGTGGTATCTCAGCTTTCGTTTCTCTTCTACTATCTGGTGATTTGTCTCTGGTATTCTGTGCTCGTAGGCGAGTACATCTTTTGTTTTGGTATCTACATGGGAGCCGCATGTGTGCGCTGCGCATAGGAGGCAGAACATACAAACAGTGACGATATGGTGAGACATTTTGATCTTATATCTATTATAAGCTTACATTAAGAGTCCATTAGCTGTTAAACCATAGCTCAGTTGATCTGTGGACAAGGAGAATTCATAGTTAGTATAATATTTTATTAAAATTTAACTAAAAACATTTTTTTTTACTTTCCACACAAAACTATCTAGCCCCAAACTAAGCCAAAGCTTGAAATATGGGAACCAGAGAGCTGGTATAATACGTAACATACTTTTTTGTAAATACGTACTTATAATGATAAATAACACCCAGACAGAGACCAAACATCTATGTTCATCACACCAATGTTTGTTCTCGGTGGGGATCGAACCCACGGCATACGGCGCAGAAGGCAGAGCTACTACCAACTGAGCTGTGAAGGCTGTGAATAGATGTAGCCGTTTTTAATATTTTTATTTTGTTTTGAACATAAAACAAGCATTTGTTTACAAAGAATACACGTACATATTAAAAAAATGTACAAAATACATATGAAACAGTTGAGCTATCTGCAAACCGTTGCAAACGATCTAGAGATAGCTCAACTGATCCAAATCAGTACCAATCGGAAGCGTCCCCAAGACACTGGCTACATTGCCATGCTATATTCTTTTTAGTTTTACGTATTTTTCATGCCAATCTACACTAATATTATAGAGAGGAAAGATTTGTATTTTTGTTTTTTTGTTGTGTTATATAATTTACCATTAATGTATCACTTATTATATATATTATATAACTTATTAATGTATAACTTACATTTTACTAATTTATCTAAAATAACTTTCAATGAAGGAATTATGATCTTTTCATACTTTTAATTTAGATAAATTATATAAAATCGCCAGCAATGCTTTTCTGCTGAATAATGAACTTGAAATTATAGCTTAAACCTTACGATTACGATAATTCATTAATTTATCAGCATGTAACCGATTCGTTTCAGGTTTTCAACTGTTGACGTCACATTACATAGATCGTTGGCTATTATTATGTTTTAACCACCATGCTTATTCCTGCAGCCAAGCAGCGTTGCTGTGTTTCGGTTTGAAGGGCGTGTTTGCCGATGTAATTACAGTCACATGATGCTTAACTGTATGCTTCAAGTTGATTAAAGCAGGGCAGTGCATCGTAGGGCACGTTCCTATCGTGCGTGACTTACGAGGCAATGCTTTGTTATAGATAATGTTCAAACTTAACATCAGATGGGCCATCTGATGTTTGCTTGTTTCAACAGCAAGATGTATAAAAAAAATTGACACAAAAGTTAAAATGTTAGGGGCGCCACTTTCCATACATTTTCGACGTCCGCTCACATGCGGTCTCGCTCGCATATATGCGAAACATCCGCATGTCAAATAAGTAAGTTCCGTTCTAAGAGATCTTCATGGCCTTTGCAGTTTTGCTCGCGATTTCGCCAATATCACGTTTCATGTTAGACCTTATCACGAAAGAGAATGACCGGTGGAGAATTTTGTTTATTTTATTTAATGGTTCCAAACAAAATAAAAAAAAAACTAATAATAATCAAACATAAGGCACTTACATCTTTGGCAAATTTTTGTAAATGTGACAGTACTGTGCCATAGTATTTTCAAGATCAAAATTAGCTGTGACCGTTGTGTCGATCGACACAAACAGCTGTTCAAAGACTTGTCTGTGGAATAACAAGATACTTAGAAGACTAAGACATACTTTCGGCCAAGTGTGACCAATTATTATTACCCTTTGTTCGAATACCTATAATTTGAAAAAACTCTCATCTCACCCTACTCTCATCCCTGGCAACACGGCAAGCCAAAGTTCGTACATAAGTGTTCAAGGGCGGATTTAAGCGGTACCCCCCAGACGGTATTTTTGTTTATTGTGGATATTCCATCACAGTACATATACTTAGAAGCAAATCAAATTATCAGAGTTGTTAAAATATATGAATAAAATAACAGAAAGAACATGAGTGAAACTCTTATCTATTTCTGACTGGAATTGCGAATTTTGACAGTTATTGTTGATTTTTTTGCCCGTCCGCTCCTG
This sequence comes from Chloroclysta siterata, assembly GCA_932294275.1. NCBI lineage: Eukaryota > Metazoa > Arthropoda > Insecta > Lepidoptera > Geometridae > Chloroclysta > Chloroclysta siterata. Next base: position 17,238,396 of record OW028596.1, on the reverse strand, counting down.
GTGCCCCTCCCAGGAAAAAATCCTGGATCCGCCCTTGTAAGTGGTGCCCTTGCGTTTGTTGCCAATATATCCTTTATTGTATGGCAGAGCGCCTTTTGCGCTCGCCAGTAGCCAGGCAATACATTCGATTATACCAGCATTTTGTCTATTCGAAAAATAAACCTCTTTGGTCTACTGCTTCACACAGCCTTCACAGCTCAGTTGGTAGTAGCTCTGCCTTCTGCGCCGTAGGCCGTGGGTTCGATCCCCACCGAGAACAAACATTTGTGTGATGAACATAGATGTTTGTTCTCTGTCTGGGTATAAAAGGAATATACCTAATATGAATAAAATTATATCAGCTATCTGGTTCTCATAGTAGAAGCTGTGGCTTAGTTCGGGGCGAGATAGTGCTGTGTGGAATGTCTACCAATATTTACTCTACAATACAGATAGAACTAAATCCTTAAAATGGTTGAATTTTTTCGTTGTTTCAACTTATTACGTTTTTATCATCTGGCCTCGCGCCACATAGTTATTGAGGTTTAACTAAGCTGGTATTCTATGGAAACGTAGAAAAAATACCTAGTTGCTTGTGCAATAATGTGTGATGTGAGCTTCAGAGTGATAAATAGGAACAGATATAAGAGAGCAGTGAGGAGTGAATGAAAACGACACTTCATTTTCATTCACTCCTTACTGCACTTCACTAAGTACGTAGACACCGAAGAAGAAATACCGCGTTGCGTGCGCAATAAAACGTGGTGTGAGGTTGAGTGATAGAAAGAGGAACAGATATAAGAGAGTAGTGAGGAGTGAATGAACCGAATGACCGAAGACGAAATACTGCGTTGCGTGTGCAATGCGTGATGTGCGCTTGAGTTATAGAAAGAGGAACAGAGATTAGAGAGCAGTGAGGAGTGAATGAAAACAAAGTGTAGTGCGTAGAGAATGCAGAAGAAATACCGCGTCGCGTGTGCAATAATTCGTTTTTTTATTATACAACTAGCTGATGGAACAAGCAGATGGTGGTAATACGTGGTAAGCATCACCTAAGCATTGCCTAGTAAGTCATGTGATGTGAGTTTGAGTGATATAAAGAGGAACAGTGAGAGAGTAGTGAGGAGTGAATGAAAACGAAGTGAAGCGTAGAGACCAAATAATAAATACCGCGTTGCGTGTACAATACCGGGTGACTTCCTAACAAGAAAGGCTTACTATAACACCAATGATTATTTGGATGACAAAAGTGTCTGGGAGCTCGGCACATGACTAATTTAGTAGGTAATTATTGTAGTATTTTTATATCTAAATGTGTTTTAATGTAATTAGGTTTCTACCTATGTATTTTTTTTTTGTATGACTTGACTTTGTAAAAACGTGTATTTACATTTTAGTTTAAATTGTACTTACTCTTACTTGCAAATAAATGATTGAATTGAATTGAATTGATGTGAGCTTAAGGTAAGGGGGCATCCATTAATTACGTGAGGTGATTTTGGCGATATTTCGACCCCCTATACCCTGGGTGAGATGAGATTTTGCTCGACCCCCTTCCGCACCTCTAATCACATATGAGATTTTTCAAAATAAGTTCTTTCATGGTATTAAATTAATGTGTGCTTGATTGCATTGGAAAAGATAAAAAAACAAATGTTAAGTATTTTTTGTTTAAAGTAATCATTTAAGATTTTTCGACGACGACGCCCCCTAAAGACAAAAGCTAATGTACCTCTCGCTCTTGCTTGTCTTATCAGCAAATTGTATAAAAAAAATCTAAGTACACATATTTATTAAACTGATAAAAGTTCCAAAATTCTTTAAAATATCAAAAGATGTTTATTTTCCGAAGCCAAGGCACAGAATAAATAACTACGCACGTGACAAAGTAGAACAAGCTACAAGTAGGTCTTGGACTAACTAAATGCAATCGATATGTATTTTCATTCCGTTTAATTATTTACACTACAGTGCTAGCGACCAAATTATTATGTTTAAGGCGAATACAAGAGCTAATGTGACTCTCGCTCGCACGTTTCGACATATTGAACGATATAAAATCACTAAACTTATTTTTGAAAAATCGCAATCAACCATTTTTTACTATTTTTACTAAACTGTGTGAAATGTGATTGCACACAGTTTATTAAAATCCATCAAAATGAAATTTTTACTAAACTGTGTGCACTTTGTAACCATTTTGTGTTTATTGCACACAAAATGGTTGATTGGTGCGAGCGAGAGTCACATTAGCTCTTGTCGTCGCCTTAATGCTAATGTTTTCCTATTCAAAAGTTTGCATGAGTACGAAAACTAGTAAAGCAAACTCTTGTGCAAAGAAACTTGCATCGATCAAAAATAAATTTTTACTAAACTGTGTGCAATATGATAGCACACAAAATGGATGACTGCGTTTTTTCGAAAATGGGTTTAGTGATTTTATATCTTTCAACATGTAGAAACGAGCGAGCGAGAGGTACATTGGCTCTTGTATTCGCATAAACAAGCCATATAAAGCGTCTACTGAAGGTGACCGAAATATTTTTATGACAGATAATGTTACTCAGGCACGGTGGAGCAGGCACTTAACCTAGTAAAAAATAATAAAATGACACACCTACTCCTGTCCTATGTATAATATACACATAAATAGTATCTAATTAAGAGGCTGACAAACGTCATACACCTTCTCGCTCGGACATATATTTTTTTTTTGTTAAGTCGGAGGCGTCAATAAACTGCACGAGCCTATACACGAGCCTCCGATTGCCTGTGATTATTAAATTTTATCATTCATCAGGACTGAACAACAGGATTTTACTATCAATAAGTATTTTAAAACGCTTTCTTGTTTCTATCCTTTTTGTTCTGACACTCGGTTTTTTGTGTGATTCGGTGTGTTTTTTTTTTTCTGGATGTTTGTCAGGCTGGACTAGTGAAACAAAAATTTCTAACCCCTAACACGAAATTTGTACCTACCTAGTTTTCCATAAACAATAAATATCTTTATTCTTTTTATTTTTTAATAAAGATTTTATGAAGTATCTTATTATTTATTTTTGAATGTATGTTTCTTTGCTCAAAAGTTTGCTTTACTAGTTTTCGTACATAAGCAAACTTTTAAGTTGAATGAAGTCAATAAGCACCTTAATGAAAAAAAACATGTACTTGTTCTTTTTATTGATTTCTCACGTGCTTTTGATACCCTGGTGCATAGCCAGCTTGTAACCAGATTAGAGAACTGCGGAGTACGGGGCCCCTTGCTCGCTTGGTGCGAAAACTATTTGCACAACAGAACTTTTTCTGTTAAAGTCGACAACACGTTTAGTGTACCCATATCTGTCACTGAGGGCACGGCTCAAGGCTCGGTCTTGGGTCCTCTTCATTTTTTGTCCTACGTAAATGACATGAGCAACTGCATTGTTAACTGCACGTGCTACCAATTTGCAGATGATACCTGCCTTGTAATCGCTGATAAGAATCCACAAACTGCTTGTGAACTTATGCAATTGGACTTAAACGCTCTTTCTAAATGGTGTCACGATGCAGGCTTAGTACTGAACTCTAATAAAACTAAATTATTAATGATTAAGTCTCCATACAAAACGCATACCCCTATCCGAAACTTAATAGCCCACGACCATAGTTGCTTGCATAGTAATAATGTGTGTAGCTGTCCATCTATCGATATTGTTGACAGACAAACATACCTTGGCTTGATAATAGACCATAAATTCAACTGGAGTCATCACATCGAGCATGTTTGCAATAAATTGAGGCATTTCCTTGCCAATATCACAATCCTTAAAAATCGCATCCCGTTCAAAGTTAGATTAATGCTGTACAATGCACTGGCTGAATCGTACATACAATATGGTCTCACCAGTTATGGCCGAACTTATAAAACATACCTAGATGAAATTAATAAATTGCAATTAAGAATAGTTAAAACGCTAGTTTCACCCAAAATAAAAAATAAATTCTATGACGATGACAATGGCCTCTTTAATCACTGTAAGGTTTTACCAATTCATACACAGCTTAAATTTTTATTATTAAAAGAACAATTTTTTAACGATTCCGCATTAAACTTAATTGAACACCCTGTATACACTCGGGCCATTTCTAGAAAGCAGCTTTGCCTACCTCGCGCGAACAATGCGTACGGCGAGCGCTCAACCGGTTATATTGTCCCTCGGCTTATCAATGGCTTACCTTTGGATTTACGCGATAGTTTGACACCAACTAATATTAAAAATAAACTTAAAAGATATTTTCTGCACTTAAATAATCTCAATATAATAGTATGTTAATTTGTTCGTATTTATTTTACACAACATAAATAATTTTATAAGTACCTAGCTCCTCAGTTTTTATTTTACAGATTTAGGTACCTACTTGGTACTACTTTGGTATTGTAAAATGCGTCGTTAACTCGCGATAGCACCAGCACAAACCTTAGTGGTTTTTTAGATGCTATTTTTTACAAAATGTATGTATCCAGTTGTTAAATTGTTAATAAAAAAAAAAATAAAAAAAAAAAAGTAGGAAAACGTATATCGATCAAAATGAAATGTTTACTAAACTGTGTGCAATGTGATTGCACACAAAATGGTTGATTGCGATTTGAATGTAATTAAAATTAACGTGTGCTTTTAATTAGTGTACGTACATAGGTAATTAGTTTTTGAAACCGTTCTGGTTTAAATAAAATTAGATTCATAATAAACGCAATGTAGTTCTTAACCTGAAATACAGTAAATTTAGGTACATTTTTATATAAGTAACTTACCACACTGAAATATCTGAATAAACGTTCTCACAAATTTTCATAACTTTTTATTTTCATATTCGTATTAACGTTTAAAAAACACTCTCAAAAAATTACAAACATTGATATAAATTTTATATATTTTACAATGTTTTTTTATATTTTTTTTTATTTTGTTCACATTTCCACGCGATTTAATATATATGTTTTATAGCCGATGCCTATCATAGAGGGCGGCTAACTATCAACTGTCCGTCATGTCATGTCATGTCATTTCATTAAGTTATTGAATGTTCAACAGTTCAACTTCAAGGCAGTAATCGCCTGTGTGTACCCTGAGTTACCTTGGTAAAGCCTAATGGGACTATGCAGTGTTGCCAGCAAAAAACCGAAATAGTGCCGTGGCGGTAAATTTACGGTGTGTGCGACAAAAAATCAGTGTTATTAAAAAAAAACTACGTATTTTATTTTTCTGACTTCCTCAATCTGATTTATTTTATGTAAGAGTAGTAGAGCTCTTTTGTTTGGCTCGTCTGGGGAAGTACTATCACCACGCCTATTTATGCTGCCAAGCAGCAACGCTATGTTTTGGTTTGAAGGGTGTGGTTAACGGTGAAATTACAGGCACATGAGGCTTAACATCTGTATGCCTCAAGTTGATGGACGCAGGGCAGTGTATCGTTGGGCACGTTCTTATCGAGCGTGATTTGCGATGCAATGCTTTGTTAAAGGCGATCTTGCTGCGTTGTCGCGTACTGGTATCACGTAAGACCAGCGTTATAGTAGCGTACGCTGCTATAGCATTTATGCTGAGTGACGGCCAGTTTATATCACTTACTTTCTCTTAATGTAATTTTATAAATTGTATTTACGTGTGGCATAAATAAATGTTTTTGTATTGCATCTTCTTCTGTCTCAATTCTTTGTTATTGGCGGTTACTACCTGCTTAGCCAACTAACTCTTAAAAAAAATCAGCATACCTTAACTGATCATGGGCAGATCCTACGTAAAGTCCCGAGATCCAGTGAGGAGTTCTAACTTAAGATTCTTTGAGGATACGTGTGAAATTCGGTGCAATTATATGATCCTGAATGTAACAAAGCAGTCACTTTGAAACGTTTTAAAGCTAGGTGACTCTAGGTGCCAGTTCCACGCGACGAAAGCCTAGAAGAACAGCAAACAAACTTACGGCTTGGTTCCTCCCGGTCTTTTGTACGATTTTTGTTACAATATAATTTAATAATGAAGCTTTAGTGCGGTGTCAATAATAATAATAATAATAATAAATATCATTTATTTTCTCTCATAAAACAAGTCAAACCTAATACTAACAAACAATATACAGGTAGTAGGCATTACAATCAATTAGGTAGGTATAACGAAAAAGAAAAAAAAAATGCTTTATGATCGTTGGGTGCTCTTTTCCAATCGAATTTAGTTACGTGTTTTGATCGATATTGATAGATATCGATATTCTATCACCCCATGTTCTAACCATCAGATAGCCTAGAAATGAATTGGCGAAGACTTGATATCCGTCCACAGACCACATGCGGACTGCGGACTGTAAACCCGTAAAGGTGGCCTAAAAAGTCAGCATAGTTACTAGCTCATTCCAACTTGGCTGCGTGACGGGATCCGTTAGTTCGCTTGCCACATGTGCGTTCTAATTGGCACTCGTTTAGCGTCGTTATGTGGGGCACTTTCCACTTCTGTAGTCAACAAACTGCCATAATGTGACTAGTGTTTTTTAATTTTATGCAACTTGTTGGTGGAGCAAACAGATGGCCTGATGTTAAGTGGTAACCATAACCTATAACAAAGCATTGTCTCGTCTCGTAAGTCACGCACGATATAATATAAAATACAAATATTTACAAAATGTTCAAAATACACATGAAACAGTTGAGCTATCTGCAGACCATTGCAAATGATCTAGAGATAAGTCAAAGTCAAGTCAAAAGGTATTTATTCAGTTGAATCACAAGGATCACTTTGAAATATCTTAAATCTAGATGAATCTAGGTGCCAGGTAGGTCACGCACGATAGGAACGTGCCCTACGATGCACTGCCCTGCGTCCATCAACTTGAGGCATACAGATGTTAGGCCGATGTGCCTGTAATTACACCGGCAGCCACACCCTTCAATCCGAAACACAGCAACGCTGCTTGGCCACAGAAAAAGGCATGGTGGTAGTATCTTTAAAAATGTTGAAATCTGCGAGTTAGAAGTTGTTTGACGGTTGTTACCCTCTTAATGTTTTGGCAGCTATGCTCTCACATCTTATTTGAGGAATCATCGCTCGCTTTGCTCGACTCATACAAAAGAGCTATAGGAACCAAGCCGTAAGTTTGTTGGCTGTTCTTCTAGGCTTTGGTCGCGTGGAACTGGCACCTAGAGTCAACTAGCTTTAAGACGTTTCAAAGTGATCCTTGTGACTTTATTGACCTTTTAACTTTGACTTATCGGAATTTCGGCTACCGCATTTTTAATGGTTTTATCAATATCAATTAATTTCAAGATCAAGGCTTTAAATGGTTAGCAAGTTATGTTAATAAGTCATTAACTTATCTAAAACGTACTCAATTGATACCATCTTGGAAGACGCATCAGGAAGGTATAAACCAAGGTAACAGAATACCTACATGTGTAGGGCACACAAACAAGTTGTCATCCGTAACCCAAGTCTTTGTGAAGGGCTCATCCTGGGAAGTACTACCACCACGCCTATTTCTGCCGCCAAGCAGCAACGCTGTGTTTCGGTTTGAAGAGTGTGGTTGCCGGTGTAATTACAGGCACATGAGGCTTAACATCTGTATGCCTCAAGTTGATGGACGCAGGGCAGTGCATCGTAGGGCGCGTTCTTATCGTGCGTGACTTACGAGGCAATGCTTTGTTATAGGTGATGGTTACCACTTAATATCAGGTGGGCGATCAAAAACTCAGACTTGGGGTACCGAATGACGAACTACGTGAGCTGCGCAGTACGAGTAGATTGTTTATATACCAAGGGATCAAACAACAATTTTAAAGGCGAAAGTGTTTCTTTGAATCCAGGGCAAAGCGAAGCATTCTAGAGCCGAATCCCGAGCGTAGCAAGGGACTGAAAGTACGTCACTGGAGCTTAAAAAGTAAACAAATGAGTGCGACTTATGAATAAAGATAGCAAGTTTATTTATTTCTATAAAACTAAGAACTACCTCTTTTAGAAAAGATGTGATAAAAATCATTGATAAATGCGTTAAGCGCAACGTAATCACGTAACATTTCATTGCTGAATGTGTTGATACAAAAACCGGCCAAGTGCGAGTCGAACTCGTGCACGAAGGGTTCCGTACCATTATCTATAAAAACGGCAAAAAAATAATGTCTGTTCTATGGGAGCCCCCCTTTAATATTTGTTTTATTTTAATTTAATTATTTATTTTTAGAGTGAATATATTATAACGAAATATTCTGTGAATATTACAAGCGTCTACCTGTTGCCGTTATCAATATCGAGCAAAAAAATCACGTTTGTTGTATGGGAGCCCTCTTAAATATTGATTTTATTCTGTTTTTTTAGTATTTGTTGTTAAAGCGGCAACAGAAATACATCATCGGTGAAAATCTCAACTGTCTATCTACCACGGTTCATGAGTGACAGACGGAAAGACAGATGGACGGACAGCGGAGTCTTAGAATAGGGTCCAGTTTTACCCTTTGGGTACAGAACCCGAAATATCATTGAGAAATGCGTTCCGCGCAACGTAATCACGTGACATTTCATTGCTGAATGATGGATGATACAAAAAACTGGAGTAAACCGACTGTTTACTGAATTTACTGCTTCACAGTAAATTCGAGCCGCATTGCACTCACCGAATTATACAATCCTTACGTAAGCAAGTCTCTGACCTTGCCCTTTCAAGGCTTTGGTGGAGATATCAGTGCCGGCACCGAATTATGCTTCCTGCATTAAATGAATATTGGTCGACATTCCACACAGCACTATCTACCCCGAAATATGGTAAACTTGCACTGTGGGAACCAGATAACTGATATGAATTTCTCTTATAAGAATAGTAGAGCTCTTTGTGTGTGGCTCGTCCGGGGAAGTACTACCACCACGCCTTTTTCTGCCGCCAAGCAGCAACGCTGTGTTTCGGTTTGAAGAGTGTTGCCGGTGAAATTACAGGACATGAGGCTTAACATCTGTATGCCTCAGGTTGATTGACGCAGGGCAATGCCTCGTAGGGCACGTTCCTATCGTGCGTGCCTCACGAGGCAATGCTTTGTTACCAATTTACATCAGCAGTACCCCAAGTATGAGTTTTGCTTACCATATTTCGTTTTTCGTATCGTCAGGCCTTTTCGTATGGGCATGCTGAGACTCGTGAGTTCTCAGCATGCCCGATAGAGGCGGTTATCGAATCTCCATACAAAAAAGGCCTGACGTTACGAAAAGGGCTTTTCATTGTCGCTTTGGTTTTAAGTAATAATGGCAATGTAAAATTTAATCAATAAAAAAAAGTCTCTTAAGTTTCGTTGGGGAGTCGTAAGCAATGAACTCTTCTAACCCCAAAGTGATTTTTCGTCAAAACAACTTCATAAACTTAGATAGGTAAACAGGAAATCCGCGCCCAAATGCTAACAAATATTATACCCACCTCTATCTACCGAGTACCTACGAGTACTATCAAAATAAAGTGTTTGCTAAAAAATATTGCAAAACATCGGTTTCCGATAGCAAGCAACGAAATTAACAATTTATTAAAATCTTATCATTGATGTACTACTTTTTGTATGTCCACCAATATTTGTATGTATAATTCATTTGTATTTTTTTTATTAACTACTTGCTGATTCAACAATCGATACCATACAATAATTTATTAATAAAACCCTTTTATTCCTAAATTATTTTTCATCCCATTTATTCGAAAAGAGGCCCTTCGTTCCTCGATGAGTGCGCGCAAAATAGGTCATTCCAGCGCAGTTAATAACAGTGACGAAATGACTTTTGAATTTAGAACACTATTAAATTAAAAAGTTTGAACGCAATTCGCTTTGATAGAGTCCTGGATGAATAAAAAAAGCTGGCATTGGTTAACCAAATAAAAAAAATACGCTGAAACTTGTTATTGGTAGTAATATTACTTTTTATCAAAATATTTAAGACAATTTCAATATAATTCACACAAATTGAATAAAAGATGAGTTCTGGCAGCGATAAGACCGCCTATTGTACTTTGAAGTCTGTTTTTTTGTTATATCCATAAGTTGTGTGCAATAAAGCATCTTCTATCTACTTTCCCTACTAATACTCTCAAAATCTTAAAGATATTTATTGTCTATGGAAACTAGGTACAAATTGGTGTTAGGGTAAGTATTTAGGTTTCGCTACGCCGCAAGCCTGACGGCATATAAACATTTACGAAAATAAAACAATAAAGTTGCTGTGTTTCGGTTTGAAGAGTGTGGTTGCCGGTGTAATTACAGGCACATGAGGCTTAGCATCTGTATGTCTCAAGTTAATGGACGCAGGACGCATCGTGCATGTTCCTATCGTGCGTGACTTACAAGGCAATGCTTTGTTATAGGTGATGGTTACCACTTATCAGGTGGGCCATCTGCTTGTTCCATCAGCTAGTTGTATAAAAAAAATATTACTTACAGAGTTATCAAGGACCGACTTTAGCTGTCAAAGGAAGGCTTAAGCTAAAGCTTCACCCACGCCACGAAAGAGTGCAACCACTTAACACACAAATAACTATATCTACAACAAAATAAAAGTGTATCCTTTATATACACAGTGATCTTATCACTATCTAACGATAAGTGGACGATACGATAGCGGCGTTATACGCCGTTACATGCAAGTACTTGGAACAATAACGGTATGTAGGTCGTTGTTATAGATGAATAGGACTACAGATGTGTAATCTTACTAATATTATAAACGCGAAAGTTTGTAAGTATGGATGGATGGATGTTTGTTACTCTTTCACGTAAAAACTACTGAATGGATTTTAATAAAACTTTACAATAATATAGCTTATACATCAGAATAACACGTATGGTACAATTTATAAAGATATTGTGTGAATTGTCCAAAATATGACGATAAGTGTCAAGTAAGTAGGAAAAAATCTACCATCTGCGAGCTATTCTGACGTGCGCTGCCAAAACCGCTAGAGTTACATATATGTACTACGCCACGCTAATATAAGCTACTCGAAATACTAATCCTGCGCAGACGAAGTCGCGGGCACCAGCTAGTGTTTTTTATTACAGTGTTTATCTACACTTAAGAGGCTGATAACCGTCAAATAACTACACTCTTGCATATATATTTTAAGATTAGAGCATAATATTACGCATTGCATTTATGGAAAATCCTTAATTGGTGTCAAGAAAACCTACCTCTTTTTTTTACAACCAATAGGTAAAACGTTTGACCGCAATCTCACCTGATGTTAAGCGATGATGCGGTCTACGGTGTAGCACGTTTACCTAGCTAGAAGATACCTATTCAGTCACTTGAAAACATCCAAATTATAGGCATTCGGAAAAACGAACGCTATGTATGAGTATGCTAGTTTCCGAATGGTCGAAATAGCCTCATGAATTTAATCCCCAGACACGATTGGTAATCCCCCAGACCTCTCAGTACGAGGGTGTCCAAGGGGGTAGTCAGAGGTATGTCCAAACATTACACTTGACACATATTTTTCAGCGGCTGGTATTCCAATACAAAACTGTATTACAAAAAAGGCTTTGAACTTAATCTGACAATCTTGCCAAAAAACATCGCTATTATATCAGTTACTCTAGAAAAATCTTAAAAATTCACTTCATCTGTCCAAACCAATCTCACACCTAAATCTTCGGAAATAAGTCTGAAATTCCCCTGAAACGCTGTAAAGGAAACTGTTAGTTTTTTAGGTTCTATGTTTAGACTATGACTCAGTGATACGTAACGGTTGTGAGGGAGATGACGCGATCGGCATCGTACGATGTGCGAGCGAGAGGGAAACGTCTGACGTGGGCATGGTATTTTGCCAAAGTTTATGGGTTTTAAGTACGAATAAAAAGACTGACTGACTTTACATTCGAAAATGAATGATTTCATAAGAAATTTCAGTATTCCTTAATCATTTTCTATTTGTGAATGAGATTTTGATAGATCTATTTTCAACTTTACCCAAATCTGTTTAGCCGAAGACTCAAAGTCAAAAGGTATTTATTCAATTGAATCACAAGGATAACTTTGAAACGTCTTAAAGCTAGATGACTCTAGGTGCCAGTTCCACGCGACCAAGCCTAGAAGAACAGCCAACAAACTTACCGCTTGGTTCCATCGCAGATATGTAATTATGTCGTATATTAGTATGGTTTTTATTTTGTGCACATGTATTTTTCTATTTTATGTTAGTAACAATTACCTAAGTACCTATAAAAATAAGTGAAATTTTATTTGTGTATTCAGTCAGTAGTTATATTATATTATAATAAGCATTAACTTTATGTGACTATTGTATAAGAGGAACGCGTGTCGCAGCTGATGCTGCTCTACTCACTATGGCGGCACTGAAAACCAGCGCTGTAAGGGCTTGAGCTCTTACAGCAAATGCTGAGTGGTGGCCTTTTTGTCATCAAATTTATAACAGCTCTTTTATAAATTTATATTTTTAACAGACAAAATAAAGATTTTTCTATTCTATTCTATTCTAATTTAAAAACATTTGCCAACATGAATGAATGAATATTACTGCGTTTGCATTTAGACATTCGCGCTGAAATTCGCGTGGACGGAAATGTTGCCGTCCATATGTCTGCGGCAGCGTCGCCGGCAATGTGTGTTCACAACACGCGCAACGCGAGTGGACATGGAAGTGGCCTGTTTACATTCTCGCATTGCCAAGTCCCTGCTCATGTCTCTGCACATTTCCAAAGACATGAGCTGAGTGTAAACGGAGTATATGAATGCCATTATATGAAATTAATGACAAAAAAACAAAACAAACAGCTTCACGACTTTAATCCCCAGGCACGGTAGATATCCCCTCAGATCTCTTAGTACCAAGTACTAACTCCAGATTAGTTTTATTTGAGGATGTCTAAGGGGGTTAGTCAGAGGTACGTCCAAACATTAAATTTGGCACATACCCACATTTTGCAGTAGTTGGTATTCCATACGTGACAGGTTGCAAGCCCATCGCCGCTGTTAGAGTACTAACTGGTTTCCTCACGATGTTTTCCTTCACCGTTTGAGAGTACTGGCATTGCGCACACAAATTTTTCGATAGGAAAAATCCATAGGTGCACGACCGGATTCGAACCTGCGACCTTACGATCGGAAGGCGGGGTCACTCCCACTAGACCACCGGTGCTCTTTTAATGACACCTACATAAAATTGAACCCAATACTGTTTAGCCGTCGTACGTAATTAAACTTGAAACTTCATCAATTTTGATATTTGATCATCGCATTGTCCATGTCGGCTGAACCAATTTGGATAAAAACTAATAATAATTTACATCTGACAGGCGGATCTATTTCACAAATTATTTTTCAATCGAAAATGTGAGGAAACCCGTTAGTAGTACAACAGCGGCGATGGGCTCGCAACCTGTCACGTATGGAATACTAACTGCTATAAAATGTAATGTTTGGACGTACCTCCGACTACCCACTTTAGACGTCCTCAAAGGATTTGGCGTTTGTAAAGATTATTCTAAATCAAAAGAAATGTCGATTCACTTTGATGAGAATATACTTAATAGAAATTAGATAAGAGTATGAACAATAATATGCATACATAATACTTCTAATAAAATTATTAAAACCTTACCTATCCTCCGAATCCGCAATAAACTCATTACCCGAAAACCCACTTCTTTCCGCGTGTGACTCACAACCACAACACATCCGATGTACACAACGACTCTAACGATTCTGTCGTTATTCGTTACAACGGCCGCTATTTAGCCATACCGAGTTTTTGCGAGCCTTTTTTTGGCTCAGGCTTCGAGGAATTATGACGAAGAAGGCTTGAACATGTTCGAACTTGTTTTTGCAATTCTAGAGAACTTATTCCTCGTAACGCCGTTGTAGGTCGTTACGGAAACTTTGCAATTCAATTATTAATTTGCAAGTTAGATGTACAATTGTAAAAATGGAAATACACATTTCTTCCAAGTTTAAAAAAAATACATTAGGGAGAAACCAATTTACATTAGAATACATTATTTAATTAGAATCGAAGCTATTTTTAAACGGATTCAACAGAAAAGTCTGCGTGTAAAAAAAATATGTCTCTCTTACGGTGTAGTAAAACATCGTGAGGAAACCGGCATGTTGTCGAACCTAAAAACACGTATCAGGTGCTCGAAAAAAGCCTTGGAGGCGCACTTAAAATCCTTTCACCACACTGTCTCGAAAGAAAGTAGTGTAAGTTGATTTTTTTCAGTGTGTTCGTTACGCGATTACTCCGCCACTTATTATTGTAAAAAGGATTATACAAAAAAACGTTATAGAACTGCTTTAGGTTCTACGACATACCGGTTTCCTCACGATGTTTTCCATCACCGTTTGAGAGTGCATTGTGCACATAATTTATTCAAATACACTGAAAAACATAAACAAAAGTTTTGCTGAACCACTAACCAAAACGTCATCGCGCTGAATCAATTTCGATAAAATTTATAGTACAAATATTCATAATTGGCGGATAAATAGTGTAACTAAAATACAAAAAACTTACAGTCGAATTGAGAACCTTATTTTGAACGTCTGTTAAAAAGATCCGTTTTCCAATAAGTAAAGTAGGACTCTATCAGATATCCGTTTATTTGATAGATGGATCGTCTGACAAGATAAAACAAAAGATTCCAAGAACGAAACCTTAGAATATATACAAAGAAACGATTGAATTAGCATTATTTTTATGTTTTTGTACATACGACACGTAAAGAAGCATACCTAATGTACACGCATATTTAAACTTTTTTAAATATAACCAGAGATGTACAAAATAGTTTAAGAAATGTATTTGAATACAAAATGCAAATACTTTTTCGATTTACTATTTCAAATGCAAAATACCAAATAGTTTTGCGTTTTTTATTTTATTCATATTCATTTATTTCAAACCATAGGGATTTTTGTGGAACACTTAGTACACATTCACTGGATAGGTACATAACTTTAGATGCAGCTGTATAGAGTCTTTTAAATGCTAAATGCAAAATAGGTAATTTGCATTTTAAATACGAGTATTACAAATAAATCGCATCTCTGAATATAAAATCTCTAAATGAAGTTATGAAAAATCGAAAAAAACCGAATTTCGGAAATAGCAAACAAAAATTCTGCAAAATTTATATCCAAATAAGATTATTTTATTTAGATCCAAATAAGTTAAATGAGGTTTCATAAAGAATAGCGATGTAACGATCTCGAAATTTTTCAAACCAACTCAAACCGGTCTGAAAGATAAGCAAACCGACTTGTAAATCGAACCGCAAAAATCTATGTAAACCGGGTTACAAACCGAAATGACAAAGTCAATACGACGAACCAATTTGTATTGCTCATGCTAGAATTTTATGTTATGGAAACCGAAACGAATGAGTTAAATTTGTATTCATAATCCGGTATGAATACAAATTTAACTCATTCGTAGAACCCAAGAACAAATTGAATCGACTTTGTCAAGTCAATCTCATTTTCATATTTCGGTTCGATCCGACCCGAAGTACCGACTCGCGGTTCCGCGCCGCACCGTGCGTGAGTTGAAGAGGGACAGCGATCAACAAACCGCTCGCTTACTCAACTCGTCCAGATCGGTTTGGCATAGGTTCAACCCGACTTGAACGGTTTGAAGCTCAACCCGGTTTGAACCGGGTTGGTAACCCGGGTCGTAACATCGCTAATAAAGAAGTCTTTGGACGGGAGTCGAACCGAATCACACATAATTTTTAGATTCAGTAAAGATTCGAGTAAGAAACAGTCTACAATTCAAAGAAAACTTGGTAAATTTATGTTAATACAATGTGTTCCAATACTTGTATTTAAAACTTCAGGGGGCTAAAGTAACCATCAATATGAATAACTTTTTCTAAGGCACCAACAGTGTGAACGCGAAAAAAAACAGCGGTTTCATACATTTTAGCCCGGTAGGTACTGAACTAAATACAATCAATTACAACAAAAAAAAAACTACTTTTGTGTGAATAATATAAATGTTTGTTCTACGACTGGATGTTATTATACAAGGCTTCATACACTTTAGCCAGGTAGGTATTGAACTTTTGTATGAAACAGCTGTTTTTTTTTATTGTCGCGTTCACAGTTTTGGTTCCTTAGAAAAAGTTTTTCATATTGATGGGTACTTTAGCACCCAGAAGTTTTAAATACAAGTATTGGAACACCTTGTATACATATCTTTAATTTTTTTTTAATAAATAATAAAATAAGCAAACTATGTTTTTCAATTAAATTTAATACGATCAAACTAAGATTAACTTATTTACGTTAAAAATACGAATTTTAAATAATATCACGTGAGATAACAATCGAGTAAAATCTCACGACATCTCACCAATGGTAGGTGGGGGGTCGAAAATACGCCAAAATCGCCTCACCTAACTAATGGATGAACCTAACGTAAAATTAAATTTCTTAAACATATTTTCAACAAAATCTACTACAGCCACAGTTTTATGAATAACTAGCTGGTGCCCGCGACTTCGTCTGCGCAGGATAAGTATTTCGAGTAGCTTATATTAGCGTGGCGTAGTACATTATGTGTAACTCTAGAGGTTTTGGCAGCGCACGCCAAAATAGCTCGCAGATGGTCGATTATTTCCTACTTGACACTTATCGTCATATTTTGGACAATTCACACAATATCTTTATAAATTGTAGCCTATGTATTATTCTGATGTATAAGCTATGTTATTGTAAAGTTTCATTAAAATCCATTCAATAGTTTTTACGTGAAAGACTAACAAACATCCATACTTAAAAACTTTCGCGTTTATAATATTAGTAGGACTATTCATAAAACTTTAACAAACGACTTTTTGTTCTCTGAAAGATAAAACATAACCCATCACCGACAATTATGTTAAATAAATCATGAGTTATCTGTTATGTCAGATTCAAAGACATGTTGTTTTGCTAATAAAGAGCTATATTCATGGAAAAACCGTTGGGAATAAATAAATAATAATAAATAAATAAATATTGGTGGACTTTCCACACAGCACTATCTAGCCCCAAACTAAGCCGAAGCTTGTAAAATGGGAACCATAGCTGATATAATACATATATACTTTTTTGTTTTTTGTAAATATATACTTATAATATTATATAACACCCAGACAGAGAACAAACATCTATGTTCATCACACAAATATTTGTTCTCGGTGGGGATCGAACCCACAGCCGACGGCGCAGAAGGCAGAGCTACTACCAACTGAGCTGTGAAGGCTGTCAAGGAATGATTAGTTTATGAAGCGATTATCTTTATGAATGAATAAATGAAAATGCTTTATTGTACACCTCACAAACGAACAAAATAGGAAACAAATAATAACAACTTTAGATAACAATGGGCGGTCTTATCGCTAAAAAGCGATCTCTTCCAGACAACCTTTGGATGGCGAGGAGCCTAAGGTGGTTGGTTTAGGTGCACGAAAATTTTTTTTAAGAAATACTTAATAAAAATGATAAAACAACATACCCACTTAAACTAGATAAACATACATATATAGGTAAAATAAAAGTTACTACCGTAATCGTAGGTCACGTACAACATGCACGTGCCCTATGATGCATACTGCGTCCTTATCTATTATCTAGGTAAAGTCAAAGTCAAAAGGTATTTATTCAATAAAATCACAAGGATTTTACCGAAACAACAACGCTGCTTGGCTTACTATACTATAATATTATTTACTTATTTATATTTTGTGCTACTAGTGAGTCTGTACATGAGAGATCTAAAGGAATGTCTACCGTGCAAAGAAAAAAGCCTCGTTCAGCCAATTTCACAGAATCAAAAAACAAACCGCAGCAAATTCAAAATAAATTGCATAAGAAAAAAAGCAACACGAAATACCATGCAACACTCACGTGCGTTACGTCATCGCAATGCAGAAATCCAATATTCGAATTTAGAACGTGCGCACGAGTGGCCAACGCGCGCTAGCGATAGCGCTATCGCGCGATAACGCCCGGCGTTACGTTAGCGGTAACGAGGTGTCATAGATCTTGTGTCGACAGATGGGATGTGTTTTTTTAAGTAACAGTCTAAGAGCTGATTTCACCATGCTCTGTTAGTTACTAGTCAGGGATTAACAGGCCGTTAAATCTAACCTTGGATGTCAACCGCGTATATTTTGACATATTTAACGGCCCTTTAATCCTTTGTTAATCTAACGCAGCATGGTGAAATCAGAGCCAAAGAAACGCGAACGCTCAGACACAATCCATTAAATTTAAATAAAAAAATTGGTTAATTGAGCAAACCAATTATAGGTTTGAGGATTTTTGTTTATACAACTAGCTGATGGACCTAGCAGATGACCCAACTGATGTTAATTGGTAACCATCACCTATAACAAAGCATTGCCTCGCAAATCACGCACGATAGGAACGTGCCCGACGATGCACTGCCCTGCGTACATCAACTTGAGGCATACACATGTTAAATAAGTGTCATGTGCCTGTAATCACACCGGCAACCACACTCTTCAGTTGCTGCTTGGCGGCAGAAAAAGGCGTGGTGTTAGTACCTCCCCGGACGAGCCACACACAAAGCGCTCTACTACTCTTACGGCCGGACATGAGGTTAGGTTAACGGCCGGTTTCTGAAAGCCCGATCAAAACTAATCGGATGTCAAGTAAGTCACTTGCTATCTCTATCTAATTCTATTTTTTTTATAAATGTTATTCAGAGTGGGATTTGAACTCATGACCACTCCGATAAACTCAAATTATAGCAGCTATCTGGTTCCCATAAAACAAGCTTTGGCTTAGTTTGGCTAGATAGAGCTGTCTGGAAAGTCCACCAATATTTATTTATCTATTTATAAGCAGTTAAAACAAATACCGAATAACGATGTTTGGTGCCACTACACTCTCTTCTCTTGTTTCGTGTCACTAGTTTCTTTCGACACAGTGTGGTGAAAGGATTGAAAGTGCGCCTCAAGAGGCTCCTTTCGAGCACTTCACAAATGTTATACATTTTTTAGGTTCTACGACATGCCGGTTTTTCTCACGATGTTTTCCTTCACCGTTTGAGAGTGCTGGCATTATGCACATACATTTTTTGAACAGAAAAACTCATTGGTGCACGACCGATTTCGAACCCACGCCTTTTAACTTGCACGAAAGGAGCCTCCTCACAGGGCCGCAAAATTTCAATCCTTTCACACATACAAAACATACCACTACACTCATATGACACCTACTTTGTTATACAATATATTTTCTGCAGCCAATAAATGATGATTGTCCTATTTTTAACAGGTCAATTACCCGTTGCATTAGTTTCACAGATCACTTTTTTAACTCTGAGACAGCTATAAATAAACATGTGACGGTTTATTTATAGCTGTATCTGCGCACTCGCCGCGAATATAGAAGTCTGGCCATGCGCGCGCGCACTCATCATAAATCGTGTTGCAACTTTTGTATCTTGCGGCCCGCTGTCCACGAAGAGCTTGTATAAATCTTAGCTGTACCAAGTCTGAGTTTTATTTTTTAGTTTTCCGGCCGTTTTTGTATGAAGACTCGTAAGTGCATTGATCGAGTCTACATACAAAAACGGTAAAAAAAAACTCAGACTTGAGGTACTGAAGTAAGAAATCATTGAGACTAAATCAGTCTTTCTTAAAGTGGGTGATAACGCCCCCTGTGGGCGCTAGAGGGCTACAAAATCAGTAGTATTCTTCAAAGTGGGCGGTAGACGAAATAAGTTTGAGAACCTTTGCTCAAAATGGTGCACACTGTTCACGTTGTATTGGTTTTTCCCAAAAAAAAAATTCGAATATTAAACATAATATTAAAGTTCGTTCATGTTTCCTACCCCGTCCCCGGCAGATTTTTCGGAGTAAAATGTTGCCTATATGTTTCAAAGTGGGCGGTAGACGAAAAAAGTTTGAGAACCTCTGCTCTCAATGGAGCTGTTTCTTCGAATCTTTAAAAAAAACATATTTTTCCGCTTCCGAGGCAACGACCTACTAACGACCACTAACCGATATAGTCTAATCTGTAATGTACACTACTCTTTGGCCATGAGACTGAAGTACTGTCCTTAATAATGCTAATCAATAACGAAGATGTATCGTTTATGATGTACCGTACGTATTACAAGATTCACAATCTGATATTAAAGCTCTGATATGACAAGTGGTACCTCTCGCTCGCTCGCTCGCTGAACTCATTCAAAAAATGTATGTGCACTATGCCACTCTCAAACGGTGAAGGAAAACATCGTGAGGAAACCGGCATGTCGTGGAAAATAAAAAGTTCTAAAACATGAGTCAAGTGCTCGAAAGGAGCCTCTTGAGACTTAAAATGCTTTCACCACACTGTTTCGAAAGAAACTAGTGACACGACAAGAAGAAGACTGAACTCATTTTTGAAAAATCGCAATCAACCAAGTTGTGTGATTTTTGCGCATAGTTTAGTAACAATTTCATTTTGATCGATACAAGTTTTCCTACTCAAAAGTTTGCTTAAGTACGAAAACTAGTAAAGCAAACTTTTGAGTAGGAAAACTTGTATCGATCAAAATATTTTTTTTAACTAAAATGTATGTAATTTTTTTCTCTAGTATTTTTACCGACAACCACACCCTTCAAAACGAAACACAGCGTTGATGCTTGTCGGCAAAAACAGGCATGGTAGTACTTCTCCGGAGGAGCGTTATTTTGAAGCGTAGCGTGTGCTGTCTTATGAATTTGATTACCTTAAACATTTTCTGTTATGCCTACGCCTCACTAAATTCGATTGGCAACACACTGGAGCTTCAATATTGTATTATAATCATAATACATAAACATAAGGATCATACAAAAAAACGGTAGGAACCAAGCCGTAAGTTTGTTGCCTGTTCTTCTAGGCTTTGGTCGCGTGGAACTAGCACATAGAGACACCTAGCTTTAAGACGTTTCAAAGTGATCCTTACCTATACCTTTTGACTCTGACTTTGAGCCACACACAAAGAGCTCTACTATTGCTATGAGATTACTATTCTGATTTCTGATTTATACGTAACAGCGCAGCGCTGGTATTCTGCCAAACCCTCATTGCTAACATTAATATTTAAGGCCTTCCCTATATTGGATTCGTTCATGTTTTCTACCACATTCTGTACTTTCGGGATAAAAAGAAGCTTTATTCTAATCCCGGTACGTCTTATTACATTTACATTTAAGAGTAGTAGAGCTCTGTGTGAAGGGCTCGTCCTTGGAAGTACTACCACCACGCCTTTTTCTGCCGCCAAGCAGCAACGCTGTGTTTCGGTTTGAATAGTGTGGTTGCCGGTGTAATTACAGGCACATGAGGCTTAACATCTGTATACCTCAAGTTGATGGACGCAGGGCAGTGCATCGTAGGGCACGTTCCTATCGTGCGTGTCTTACGAAGCAATGCTTTGTTATAGGTGACAGATTACCACTCACCCATTAGGTGGGCCATCTACTTGTTCCATCAGCTAGTTGTAGATATAAAAAAAAACATTTGGTACATACATACATACACGCATTTTGCAGTAGTTGGTATTCTATACGTGACAGGCTGCAATCCTATCGACACTGTTACAATACTAACTGGTTTCCTCACGATGTTTTCCTTCACCGTTTATGAGCACTGGCATTGCGCTCATGATTTTTTCGATAGGAAAAATCGATTAATGCACGACCGGATTCGAACCTACGACCTTACGATCGGAAGGCGGGGTCACTCCCACCAGACCACTGGTGCTCTAGATGGCAATAATGTATTGTTTTTTATTTATAATACAACTAGCTGATGGAACAAGCAGATGGCCCACCTAATGTTAAGTGGTAACCATCACCTATAACAAAGCATTGCCTCGTAAGTCACGCGCGATAGGACCGTGCCTTACGATGCACTGCTCTGCGTCCATCAACTTGAGGCATACAGATGTTAAGCCTAATGTGCTTGTAATTACACCGGCAACCACACTCGGCGAAACACAGCGTTGCTGCTTGGCAGCAGAAAAAGGCGTGGTGGTAGTACTTCCCCGGACGAGCCACACACAAAGAGCTCTACTACTCTTGAAATTATTAATTCATGTAAATAATGTATTGATTGAAATCAAACAGTCAACAAACACGACATAAGTCATGTTCAAAGTCGATTCAAAGTGATTTTATTGAGACAAAACAATTTGACTTTGAATGAGATAGTATCACTTCTTCAATTGCTATACTTACTTAATTAAGGCGAAGACAAGAGCTAATGTGACTCTCGCTCGCACGTTTCGACATGTTGAAAGATATAAAATCACTATACTCATTTTCGAAAAATCGCTATCAACCATTTTGTGTGTAATCACATTGCACACAGTTTAGTAAAAAAATAATTTTGATCGATACAAGTTTTCCTACTTAAAAGTTTGCTTATGTACGAAACGTATGTAAAGCAAACTTTTGAGTAGGAAATCATGTATCGATCAAAATGATTTTTTTACTAAACTGGTTGATTGACAGCCTTCAGAGCTCAGTTGGTAGTAGCTCTGCCGTGGCCGTGGGTTCGATCCCCACCGAGAACAAACATTTGTGTGATGAACATAGATGTTTGTTCTCTGTCTGGGTGTTATATACTTAATATTATAAGTATGTCTTTACAAAAAAAAAGTATATATGTATTATATCAGCTATCTGGTTTCCATATTACAAGCTTTGGCTTAGTTTGGGGCTAGATAGTGCTGTGTGGATAGTCCACCAATATTTATTTATATTTATTTATTGCGATTTTTCGAAAATGAGTTTAGTGATTTTATATCTTTTAACATGTCGAAACGTGCGAGCGAGAGTCACATTAGCTCTTGTAACAACTTGACAACTGCTAATGTAGGTACCTCTCGCTCGAACAGTTCAACATTTCTGAAGGTATTCAATCACTGAACTTATATGAACAATTAATTGCAATCAACAAAGTTGTGTGCAATTACATTTCTGCTGTAATTTTTCACTTCAAAAACTGAATATGCGCAATGCCATAACTCTCAAACGGTGAAGAAAAACATAGCTAGAATACCAGTTAACTAATAATATTTTGCCATTTTTAGGGTTCCGTGCCCAAAGGGTAAAACGGGACTCTATTACTAAGACTCCGCTGTCCGTCTGTCTGTCTATCCGTCCGACTTTCGCCAGGCTGTATCTCATGAACCGTGATAGTCAGACAGTTGAAATATTCACGGATGATGTATCTCTGTTGCCGCTATAACAACAAATACAAAAAAACTGAATAAAATAAATATTTAATACAGACATGATTTTTTTGCCGTATTTATGGAACCCTTCGTGTGCGAGTCCGACTCGCACTTGACGCTTTTATTCTATCATAATAACATACATAGTTCTGCGGAAAACAATAATTATAGCTATTTTCTATAGCGTAGTTGTAGTAATCAACCCGTTTGAGACTCAATTCATAATTGAGATCAATAAGCAATCATTACTGTTGTCTATTTGTCAACAACTATCGCCCACTGATTAAGAGGCGGAGGAATCATTTTCTGTCATTTTGGGAAGCAAACATAGCTTTCCTGCAGAATAAGGGCCAGTTTCACCATGCTCTGTTAGATTAACAAAGGATTAAAGGGCCGTTAAATATGTCAAAATGTACGCGTTTGACATCTTATGTTATATTTAACGGCCTGTTAATCCTTGATTAGTAACTTATAGAGCATGGTGAAATCGGCTCTTAGGGTTAATTAAGTAGATAAAGTTTTGATGTATCTTTTTTTTGATGTTTTATTATAGGGCAGTGTGGTCGCCCAGCGACAAAGCCCTTAAAATAAATTAAAAAAAATAGCTTTCCCATTTTCATTGTTTTTCTGTGTTATTTTGAGTAGTGCTGTGCCATTTCGGTAGTATTTTAACTAACATTACTTTAAAGCGTAATGATTGAAATCAATGAAAAATTCTTGTACACCAAACTGAACAAAAAACACTTAAAAATATAAAATAAAGTAAAATGGGTGGTCTTATCGCAAAAAACTACTTCCTCCAGGCAGCCTTACCTATTATTATTTAACCTACATATTATCAATATATGTTTAGATTTTTTCACCGTTTCTTATGTTCCTAAAATCAATAGAAATAAAATTAGACAAATTCAATGGTGCACGACAGGATTCCAACCTGTTCTTAATTTTTTTTTAAATACAACTATGAAACAAGCAGATGGTCCACCTGATGTTAAGTGGTAACCATCACCCAGAATATCAAAGCATTGCTTCGTAAGTCACGCACGATAGGAACGCGCCCAACGATGCACTGCCCTGCGTCCAACAGAACATAACATCTGTATGCATCAACTTGAGGCATACAGATGTTAAGCCTCATGTGCCTGTAATTACACCGGCAAGATCGAAGGCTACTCCTAGAAGACCACCACCGTAGCTCTAGATTCTAGTTTCATTACGGCATTCCATGGATACTTTGGATATTATTACAAAGAGTCATTGTGGCTTAATCGTTAAAATCGTTAAAAGACACGTGATATGGAAATGGTTTGACACCCAGGGTGATGGTTGGTAGAGCTCTTTGTGTGTGGCTCGTTCGGGGAAGCACTACCACCACGCCTGATCTTGCCGTTAAGCAGCGTTGCTGTGTTTCCGTTATAACGGTGAGGTTGCCAGTGAAATTACGGGCACATGAGGCTTAACATCAGTATGTATGTTGAAGGTATTTTTTTTGTTCTATTGGCTATACATTAATATAATTAAATAAATACCAAGTACTATCGCATCAGCCCAAAACGCTTTTTCTTGAATCAGAGAAAAAGCGTTTTGGGCCTTCCGATTGATACGATGACGTAATTATATTTTCCTTTCCAGTAGCGTACGTCTTTCATTTTTTATAAACAAAATTCGCAAATTTCATATATTGTATAATCTACGGTAAAAACCTATCACGCGAACCTGAAATAATTTAAGTAAAAATCCCGTTTTGTTATTCTAAAACTTACCAAAAAATGCAGTGTTCCTGCACGTTCCAATCACAACACAACCTGAAGGGATGACAGACACCCCAACACTGATGATGAAATCGCGAACACAGTGATTTTATACATTAAAACCGCGGAAAAACGATCCAAACCGGAAGAAGGATGCGTTTTTGCAAATCGAATTTCAAACGCTCCATTAGGCAAATTGTCGCCCTTTGTTGAGCTCTCTATAGCTGTTTTTTCTTCTAATTGGTTTACAAAAAGTTTGTCATATTAACACGAATCTAAGCGGTAAAGTTTTTTCTTTATTTGCTTAGAGCAGTGGGATTCTGATGTCAATCTAAGTAAGCTGTGCGCTGACTTGTCGTATTGCGGTTTTTGCAGATCGTGCGTGACTAAATTATAGAAAATATTTACAAAATTAGTCCCAGGGTCGAGCCCTGTGGGACACCACACCGATAATGGAAAATGTGAGAGTTAATAGTTGTTATGTTGATAGCTTTGTGATGAATACAATGTTTTAAAGACGTAATAACTTCGGTGGATGAGGTTTGCTACAGAATGTACGATAGTGTTAGAAAATATTGTGAAAATTTCGATCGTAAGGATCGGTACAGTCTAAGGTAAGGATGCTTGCAATCATTATCATCCACAGCCCGACTTTACCCAAAGTCTTCTCTTCACATTCTGTGCCAGTCTAACCCATTCCGACCCGTGACTTTAACGATGTTGTCCATCCATCTAGCTATTGGGAACTATGTATGTAAAACCAGAAGTATCACTCGCGTATTACCGACCAGATATTGTTATTTAGTATCATTGGGGGAGTCATTTCACCGCTATTAAAGTCCTACCCCCTGGTAACAAATATAACCTCAAGGCTAAAGACTACGTCACCACATTTGGGAATACATACAAACGTTGCTATCTATAAATTAAAAAAATATTATTTATTTTTTTGTGTAAATAATGTATGTTTAATAAAGAATAACGAACGAAATGTTTGTTGACAAACCACACCGCACAATCTAGCCCCAAACTAAGCAAAGCTTGTATTATGGGAACCAGAAAGCTAATATCATACCAAGATGCTTTTATTAAAATAAATATGTTTCTTGGTATATTATAACACCCAGACAGAGAACAAACATCTATGTTCATTACACAATTATTTATTCTCGGCGAGGATGAAACCGCAACAGCGCAAAAGGCAACTACTACCAACTGAGCTGTGAGAACTGTCAAAGAAAGTAGTATACCCCATTCAAGAAATGATTCAAACCATTGCTATGAGTTGTGGCATGACTATGACTGTACAGTAGTGCTATTCCGTAAACAACAATATCACGGGGAGTATCACCTAGTGGCTTCACTTTGATAACGTTCGCCTCACTCACGTTGGCATTTTCACCATCAAAATACTCAGGCGGGTAGCGCTAGTGATGGGAGAATGGATTATACCCGTTTACTCTCAGCTCATGTCCGTGGAAATGTGCAGAGAAGCGGACAGCAGTGTTAGTAATAGGGTCCCGTTACCCTTTGGGAACGGAACCGTAAAAAATGAAGTTGGCAAAAGTCAAAATACGAGTAGATACCCTGAACACCAGATTAGAAAGTCACCGCGTATTCCGCGGTCACTCAGGCGAGTGTTGTTGACAGAATAGCACTTCTGGCATACAGCCGATTGGGTCACACAACCACACCGCGGCAGTTTGTTATAGTGTCAAATTCTGATGACACAGTCGATTGGAGCGATGTTGACGAACTATACCGAAACATAACGCTCGAAATAAATACTGAATAATGCAAAAGGACTCTTAAAATAGATTGGGAAGTAGAAACAGCGTCATGACTATCCCTAGGCACGGTAGATATCCCTTCAGATCTCTTTGTACCAAGTATAAAGAGATCTGAAATAGAATAGAAAATACTTTCTTTTTGCCTGATGTTAAGTGGTAACAAAGCATTGCCTCGCAAGTCACGCACAATAGGAACGTGCCCTACGATGCACTGCCCTGCGTCCATCAACTTGAGGCAAACAGATGTTAAGCCTCATGTGCCTGTAATTACACCGGCAACCACACTCTTCAAACCGAATCAGCAACGCTGCTTGGCGGCAGAAAAAGGCGTGGTGGTATTACTTCAGAAGAGAAAACATCAAAGTGGAATACAATACGCGTTCTTATCGCTAAGAGATCTCGTCCAGACAACCTTGACAGTCACTACATACTCTAAATTAGATTGGCACGACACTGGAGCTTCATTATTATATTACTCTTTTAAACGCATTTATACACAAGGGCCAACATATGGATATTTTTAATGACAAAATTCATTTTGTCTGTGATTCTATAATTATTATTTTAAGTTTAAAATTAACATAGCAAGCTTTGGGTCGGCATACAGTAAGCCTATCATTTATGTAATAAATAAATATAAATAAATAAAATTGTATTGCAACAAGAATAACGGTAGGAACCAAGATGTAAGTTTGTTGCCTGTTCTTCTAGGCTTGGTCGCGTGGAACTGGCACCTAGATTCACCTAGCTTTAAGACGTTTCAAAGTGATTCTTGTGATTTACGTCTCTGAGTGATGGATGCAGTAAAGCCATCCACGAAGTTAGTGTTCTGGACGTAAGAGGCGAGGTAAGGCAGACTTTTTTATACTACTAACAGATGGATCAAGTAGATGGCCCACCCAGGGGCGTAGCTACCGCCGTATCAATTATACGGGGCCCCTGGGCCACGGGGGTCCCCGACGTGCGTAAGCAAAATATAATATAAACTTTCCAAATTTTTTTTTATTTAAGTATTGACAAAGTCTATAAAAAGAAATTATGATGAATAAATATTTCTTATAATTTTATGCAAACATTTTTTTCTTTTGTGAGAAATCTTTACCCCTAACAAATTTTTATACGGGACCCCGCCAAGGCACGCTACGACTGGGCCCACCTGATGATAAGTGGACAGAGTTGACAGGGACAAAAAGTGACTAAGTTTAAAAAAACACTTCAGTAAACAAAACCTTCGACAGAGGCCTTAAACGCTACTAATTATAGAAGGACAGGAAAGTGGATCGAGTTTGTGTCGAATACTAATGTTCCAAGAAGGGCTGTTGAGGTCACCATTCGACCATCATGATCGGCCATTCAAAGTAATCCTTGTGATTTTATTGAATGAAAAACCTTTTGACTTTGGCCTGAAGAAGTTCACTTGTCCATAAACTTGCCCATTAAATATTTAAAAAAGTACCTCCGACTTCCC
This sequence comes from Chloroclysta siterata, assembly GCA_932294275.1. NCBI lineage: Eukaryota > Metazoa > Arthropoda > Insecta > Lepidoptera > Geometridae > Chloroclysta > Chloroclysta siterata. The sequence continues at coordinate 17,210,173 of OW028596.1, read as the reverse complement.
CCCTAGATATCCTACTAAGTGATCTGGGGGATATCTACCGTGACTGGGGATAAAAACGGCTGTTGAGGTCACCATTTGACTATCATCATCGACCTGAAGAAGTTTACTTGTACATAAACTTGCCATAAAATAAAAAAGAAGTACTTCTTACCTTAGAAGTACCTTAGATATCCTCAAAGGATCTTGACTTGGTACTAAGAGATCTCAGGGGATATCTACCGTGTTTGGGGATCAAAGTCGTGAAGCGTCTTTGTCTTGTCTTGTCGTGTCTCAAACCTGTCGCGTGATAAGTAGTCAGGCAGGCGGATCGTAGTGTAACGTACACGAGACGTGGTCACTCGACATTGGGCGAAGCCCTGACCGACCGGCGAGGTCACACTACGGTAGATAAAGAATTCATAATCATCTGTGATGTATTGATTTTGTTCGCTTTTAGCTCCGATAATATCCTACCTATTTTAAAAGTAGTAGAGCTCTTTGTGAAGGGCTCGTCCGGGGAAGTAGTAGAACTAAAGTTTACATATATATAAAATCTCTTTTATTACCAATTCACAAAGGAACCCTAATAAGTAGGTATCTAAGGCTATAAATAAAAACATTACAATGCATCTGTGTGCGTGATACACCGAATTATCACATTTGTTAGCTCTGGGCGTGGATACAGGGTGTTCTACTTTTACATTATTATTTTTTAACTAACCTAAAGCCCGGTCTCCACCGCGAGCGGAGCGGAGCCATTAAGGACTCCGTTTAACTCGCAAGAATAAACTGTATACTTGTATTTCCAACAAATAGTCGAGCGGAAAGGACTGAGCGAGCAGAAAGTGTTGAAATGAACTCGCTCAGCTCTTTTTCCTTTTGCAGTGGAAATCTAAAGATAAAACTCTTTGTTGGTGGAAATGTAAACCTATTTCATTGAAAAGGAGTCCGTTCCGCTAACCATTTCTCGCTCATTACCCTTTCGCGGTGGAGACTGGACGTAAGAGCTAAGGCGATGTTGCTTATGTACGAAAACTAGTAAAGCAAACATTTGAGTAGGAAAACTTGTATCGATCAAAATTAAATTTTTACTAAACTGTGTGCAATATAATTGCACACAAAATGGTTGATTGCGATTTTTCGAAAATGAGTTTAGTGATTTTATATCTTTCAACATGTTGAAACGTGGGAGCGAGAGGTACACTAGCTCTTGTCTTCGCCTTAAGAGTAGTAGAGCTCTTTGTGTGTGGCTCGTCCGGGGAAGTACTACCACCACGCCTTTTTCTGCCGCCAAGCAGCAACGCTGTGTTTCGGTTTGAAGAGTGTGGTTGCCGGTGTAATTACAGGCACATGAGGCTTAACATCTGTATGCCTCAAGTTGATGGACGCAGGGCAGTGCATCGTCGGGCACGTTCCTATCGTGCGTGACTTACGAGGCAATGCTTTGTTATAGGTGATGGCTACTACTTAACATCAGGTGGGCCATATGCTTGTTCCATCAGCTAGTAGTATTAAAAAAAAACCTGCCTACTATTGAGATCTGTCAATCGGTGCAGTTAAACCAGCAACAGTGACATTCAGATATATAATTCCTTTGACATTTTATATACGTTTGACTATGAACCATTATCTCTAATACTATAAGAATCAAAGTCCTGACTGACTGACTGACTGACTGACTGACTGACTGACTGACTGACTGACTGACTGACAGACTGACATATAGACAACGCACAGCCTAAGCCGCTGGTCCTAGAGACTTGAAATTTGAGGAGTACATAGCTCTTATGGCGTAGAGGTGTACTAAGAAGGGATTTTTAGAAATTCAACCCCTAAGGGTGTAAAAAGGGATGAAAACGTTTGTATGAAAAAATGTATTCCTTGAACCTACAAACTTGAAAATTGGAGTACACATACTTCAAGACAAAAAAATAAAAAAGGCATTTTTAGTTTTTGAAAACTACCCTTATTAAGTGTGCAAAGGGATGTAAAAGTTTGTATGGGAGTTTTTTGACCGCTGGTCCTAGAGACTTGAAATTTTAAGAGTACATAGGTTTTATGGCGTAGAGGTGTACTAAGAAGGGATTTTTGGAAATTCAACCTCTAAGGGTGTAAAAAGGGTTGAAAACGTTGGTATGAAAAAATGTATTCCTTGAATCTACAAACTTAAAACTTGAAGTAGATGTATTCCAAAGCTAAAAAAATAGGAAAGGCATTTTTAGGTATTTAAAACTACCCTTAATAAGTAGGTATTACATGTCTGAACCTAATGAGCGGGGAGAGACGACTCGCGACGCTACATACAAACCCTTCGCGTCAGCCCGATTGTAAGTACGTGTGTGTGGCTAGCCGCCACAACAGTTTGATTTTCGAAAACAACCCCTTAAACGTTACCCCCTTTCGTTGCGCTCGAGTAAAAAGGATACAACGAGGCGTCAATGTTTGTAAAGGACATTCTAAAAACGGGAATCTTGAGTTGGTACAAAGAGATCTGAGGGTATCTACCGTGCCTGCATGGGGATCAAAGTCGTGAAGTTGTTTCTTTTCGTTTGTTTTTAGGGTAGAAACTAGGAACAAATAAGTACATATTTTCCGTGTAAGGTTGTCTTTGTTGTATTTGTCATGTTTGTGCTAAACTCAGACCTATACCTACCTACCTAATATAGGTAATGTACGCCTATAGGTATCTCTTATACCTAGGTAGGTATTTAAAATCCTACCCTAATAATATACAAATCAATGCGAAAGTTACGATGTTTGGATGTTTGTGGCTCAATCACGGCTCACCACTTCAACGCGTACGAAGCCGCGGGATGCCACTAGTTTTAATATAAATATCATAAAATAATCCTTAGGACTGTTGATAAACAAAAATTAAAAATAAACTTGTCTTGTGTTACAACACGTGTATCATTATAGAACATTCAACCGTTTTATTCACAACATGCATTAAATATGCAGTAGCGCAACTACGCGATTGCGAAGAGTAGAGCTTTTTGTGTGTTTCATCCGAGAAAGTATTACCACTATGCTTATTTCTGCCGTCAAGCAGCAACGCTATTTCCGTTTGAAGAGTGTGGTTGCCGGCGAAATTACAGGCACATGAGGCTTGATATCTGTTCAAGTTGATAGACGCAGGGTAGTGTCATGTCAGCGTCTTAAAATAGAAGAAATAGTGGCAATACCACCGCTTATCGGAAATCAGCGTGTGATCTTTAGCTTCCGTGCCGACTTATAGACATGACCTACTACCGTTATCTGTACTATGTCACTACTGAAATAGATACCAATATTTTTGGTGTCTTTCTCCATCTTATTAATTACTAGCTACGGCCCACGTTCCGACTGAGATGTAACATAACTTGACCTACTGCCGTAATCGGTACTATGTCACTCCTAAAATAGATATTATTTTAAGTCTTTTTTTATACTACTTACTGATGTAACCAGCAGATGGACCACATGATGTTAAGTGGTAACCATCACATATAATAAAGCATGCTTCGCAAGTCACACGATATGGACGTGCCCTACGACGCACGCCCTGCGTCCATCAACTTAAGGCAAACAGATATTAAGCCTCATGTCTCTGTCATTTCACAGGCACACCCTCCAAAGCGAAACAGCTACGCTGCTTAGCGGCAGAAATAAATTTGGTTGTAGTACTTCCCCGGACAACCTCTTCAAAAAGAGCTCTACTACTCTTAAAACTCCTACTCCTGCATAGCTGGCCTGCAAGCATACACATATTTCTTAAGTGATTATAGTTTTAGCAGCAAGGGATCATCTACAGACACTTCTGAGGGTGCCTGCGAGACACCTTGACACTGTGGAATACAACGCAGACATCCTGGGAATAAGTATACACATAACCTTACATATGAATTAGGTAAGGTTATGTGCATAGGTACTTATTTGTTAGTGAATTGCTGTTATGCAATGCAGCCATCAGAGCATCAGCCAAACACAAGCATTTTGATTTTGATCAATGACAAGCTGCGGATTAGCAATGTTTTTTTTTTAGTTGGGACCGAGATATTTTTTAAGTGTGATGTGATTATAAGTTTTTTAGAAAATAAATAAATATGTGTAATTGTTAAATTTAAAATATGGACCTGAATTGTAATAACATCTATAAGTTGTTTGAAATAAAGTTAATATTATTATTATTTTCAATATACTTATTATAAGATTAATTTAATATTTATTAGAATTTAATATAGCTCTAACATGAGCACCTAATATGCGCTCTAACAGCTCAGTTGGTAGTAGCTCTGCCTTCTGCCCTGTAGGCCGGAGGTTCAATCCCCATTGAGAACAAACATTTGAGTGATGAACATAGATGTTTGTTCTCTGCAGAGGTACAAAAAAAGTATAAATCAAAATGGTCTTTATTCAGTACAATCATAAGGATCACTTTATAAAAGTAATAAATCAGCTATGTAGTCCCCATATTTCAAGCTTTGCTTAGGGTTCAATAGTGTTGTGTGGAAAATCCACCAATATATATTTATTTATATATTACAGAACTAAACATATAATATAGTAAGTAGGTTACTGTAGAATAAAATGACATTGTCTAGTCAAGGTCATTACATCATTAATTTACGAGGATTTATATATTCAATGCTGGCGTTTGTCTATGGACCGAGAATACAAAGCCGTTTGTGAAAGTGAAGGTGTTGCAAGATATAATTGGCATATACTTGCATAGGCAACATTGCATATGCATTTTGAACTTTAAAGAGTACCTAATTGGGTAAAAAACATGTATTTTGCACCCTCTTCCATAGACAGACTATCATTGTTGAGACTGTAGTTTGCTAGATAGTGATGTGTGGAATGTCCATCGCCAATTTTTATTCATTTAGTTACAAGGTATGTCAACCGTTTTAGGTATTTAATTTAGGGAAATAAGTCTACTTGGTTTATATTCACTGCCAACCAATCAAACAACAACAAAAATCCCTTGTTAAATCTACAAAATAAGGCACTTGTGACCTGTATAACAGGTTTTTCTTTTAAAACCTATCTCAGGCACCAATCTCTCGCACATCAGGTTTAACTTATTAAATAGTACCCCTAAAATAAGTCATGGCATGTATACCTTTTGCACAGAGAAAAGAAAGAAATAAATTAAATAAATAAATTATATTGTGTTAAATTACAACAATTATCAGTCCACATAACTAAAGTGTGGTTTATTTTTAAGACTTATTGTATATATCTAATAAAATGAGATGTGAAAGTGTGTGTAAATTATGAAATGCAAGAGGAATTCATTACAGATAATATAATGGTATCATTTTAATATTATAAGCATAGAGGTACTTATTTTTAATAACAAAGTCACAGTATGACCATTAGATTAGAAATATCAATCAAAGTGATAATACAGGACCCAATCACAATCAACAATTTCTTTGTTTACAAAGAGAAGTTATTCATTCTCACAACAAACACGTACAAACAGCAGTAGAATATACCGACTACGACTATCAGTTAATATACTGAAGCATTCTACCTGTTAACTACCCAAACACACTTTTAATTGATGCATGCTTGCCTAAAAGAAAAACGAAAAAGACAATTTTAGTAGACACCGATCAAGTTAGATACAAATTGGCGGTTCTCTTTCCTCGGTCACCTGGTGTTAAGTATTTATTGGCATAAGTATTACGAGAGCGTATTATGCCATTTGATACTACTGGAGATCCGTTGAGACCAAATAAGACAACAAAATATTGCTACGTCCATCACACACTGACCTGTATTCAACTTTCACTACGTCAGCGGCTTGGTAAATCCTTTCTAGAAAGAAACGTACATAGCACAACACATGGATTCTAATAAATATTGTTTATTTTACACAATTCAATCCGATTTTTTATAAATTTCACAAAAGCCTGACAGACTACACTCGCGCGCGGCATTAGCGGCATACAGCGCGGCGCGCGGGGCAGGCGGTGCGGAAGAAAGAAAGAACGAAACGAACGAAACGCGTTGCGTTTTGTTTGACAAACAGACGGTGCTGCCAGTGTCTAAGAAACCATTTTAAAATATCAATCAAAGGGATTGATAGGTTGGCTCAGACCTTGCAAAGGCTCAGACGAATTATCTCAATTTCCTTCAATGATATTGGAGATTGACCAAGGAATAATGTCAAAATTGTCATAAGTACTACTTAGTAATAAAGCTGAATAGAGCAAGGAAACCAGCTTTCACTTAAGCTTATGGCCTGTCGCGTAGACAGTAGTAGACACACGACTAGCGATGTAACGATCTCGAAATTTTTCAAACCGACTCAAACCGGTCTGAAAGATAAGCAAACCGACTTGTAAATCGAACCGCAAAAATCTATGCAAACCGGTTTGAAACCGGGTTACAAACCGAAATGACAAAGTCAATACGACGAACCAATTTGCTCATGCTAGAATTTTATGTTATGGAAACCGAAACGAATGAGTTAAATTTGTATTCATAATCCGGTATGAATACAAATTTAACTCATTCGTAGAACCCAAGAACAAATTGAATCGACTTTGTCAAGTCAATCTCATTTTCATATTTCGGTTTGGTCCGACCCGAAGTACCGACTCGCGGTTCCGCGCCGCACCGTGCGTGAGTTGAAGAGGGACAGCGATCAACAAACCGCTTGCTTACTCACTCAACTCGTCCAGATCGGTTTGGCATAGGTTCAACCCGACTTGCGGTGGCAGGGTGAGTCGATCGTGGATCTCTCATGGGCGACTCCTTCTGCCACACACCTAGTTTCGGGATGGAGAGTTGCGGAGGAGGTGGTCACACTATCTGACCACCGCTACATCGTTTTCGATGTAGCCCTTCGCCCCCCCGGACGTGCGTCCCGCCGCAGTGGCAGTCTGCCGCGACGATGGGCCCTCAAGCGGCTCGACAGAGATCTGCTCGAAGCCGCCACCATCGTCGCGGCCTGGTCGGAAGGCCAAGCCGGAGAGGATCTGCCCGATCCTGTTAGGGAGGCGGCCTGGTTCCGCGCAACGATGACGTCGATTTGCGACTTATCGATGCCCAGAACCGGGCCAACCAAGCGTGGGTCGGTGTACTGGTGGTCGGAGGACATAGCGCGGTTGCGTGAGACGTGCCTGCGGTCCCGACGCCTGTACACCAATACCCGGAGAAGACGGCGAGCCCCTGCCGCAGAGGTGGATAGAGCCTACGAGGTAAACCGAGGCGCTACAATGGCGCTTCAACACGCCATTGCCGACGCCAAGGCTCGGTCCTGGCATGAACTCCTCGAGGGACTGAATAGGGACCCATGGGGGCGCCCGTACAAGATGGTACTGGGCAAGCTCAGACCGTGGGCCCCTCCGTTGACGGAAACCCTGGATCCTACGTTTGTGGGAGGCGTGGTTGACACGCTATTCCCTAGGATCCAGGACAGTCCCTCATCACCCCCCGTGATACCATCGAGCCCGATTCCCTGGGACGATGAACTGGGGGTGACCGAAGAGGAGTTGGACCGAGCCGTGAAGCGCCTCAGGGCTCGTAACACGGCGCCTGGCCCGGATGGTATACCGGGTCGGGCTTGGGTGTTGGCTCTATCCGCCGGATTGGGGGACCGCCTTAGGCGGCTGTTTGACAGCTGTCTCCGTACAGGCGTGTTCCCCAAGGAGTGGAAGGAGGCGAAATTGGTCCTCTTGAAGAAGGATGGCAGGTCCGCGGATTCTCCCTCTGCGTATCGTCCCATTTGCCTGCTGGACGAGGCCGGCAAATTGTTCGAAAGAATAATTGCCGGTCGTCTGTGCGCGCATCTCGGGCGGGTAGGCCCCGACCTGTCGGATGACCAGTTTGGTTTCCGGCAGGCTCGTTCGACGGTGGACGCGATTCTTAGAGTCCGTTCGCTGTCGAGCCAGGTAGTGTCCCGAGGCGGGAGGATGTTGGCGGTGTCTTTAGACATCGTCAACGCGTTCAACTCCTTGCCTTGGAGGGCGATTAGGGAGGCCCTCGTGTTTCACGGGGTCCCCCCCTACCTGCAGGGCATTGTTGGAGCCTACCTGCGCGACAGACATGTCCAGTATGTTGGCAGGGACGGTGCATTGCACCAGAGGGAGGTGTGCTGTGGGGTTCCGCAGGGGTCCGTTTTGGGCCCGCTCTTGTGGAACCTCGCGTACGACGCGGTCTTGCGCATCGATCTCCCCGTTGGCCTACACGTCGTCTGCTATGCGGATGACACGTTAGTGTTGGCCGGCGGGGACGACTTCGAGGGGGCCAAGGGGCTCGCCGAGCTTGGGGTGGCTTGTGTCGTGGACAAGATCCACGCGCTGGGTCTGCGGACAGCGCCTCACAAGACCGAGGCGCTGTGGTTCCACAAATTCCCGAGGGGAAGGGAACCACCCAGCGTGTCGGTTCGCGTAGGTGACGTCGACGTCCAGGTGGGGCGGTACCTCAAGTACCTGGGCCTCATCCTGGACAGTCGCTGGGACTTCGGAGAGCACTTCAGTCGCTCCGTCCCCCGGATTCAGAAGGTAGTGGGTGCTCTGCACAGACTGCTGCCAAATCTCGGGGGACCTAGGGAAGGAGTTCGCCGCCTCTATGGAGGGGTGGTGCGATCGATGGCACTCTACGGAGCGCCCGTCTGGTCTGTGAGACTGGCGGGGGTTAGGCGCTATAGGCTATTGTTTAATAGCCTACAGCGTACTATGGCCATTCGTATCGCACGAGGGTATCGAACGATATCCTTCGAGGCGGCAACACTCTTGGCGCGGTTTCCGCCCCTTGACGTCTTGGCGGAGATGGATGCACGTGTGTATCGGCGGCGTCTCCGTTGCAATGACGACGGGAGTGGAACCGCGCCCGCTGAAGTGCGGGTGCAAGAGCGCCGGCGTGCGCTCGTGGAGTGGCGCGAGCGGTTCGACGAACCGCGCAGTTCGCGCCAGCGCATCGTCGGCGCCATTGCGCCAAATTTCGAAGCCTGGCTGGGAAGGGAGCATGGGCACGTCACCTATCGCCTTACTCAGGTACTCACCGGACACGGGTGTTTCGGTGAGTACCTGAGTAGGATTGGCCGCGAACCGACCCCACAATGCCACCATTGTGGGTGGGATCGGGATTCCGCGCAGCACACGCTAGAGCAGTGCTCAGCGTGGAGCGTGGAGCGCGGATTTCTGGTCAACAGGATCGGGCAGGACCTCTCTCTACCAAGCGTAGTCGAGGCTATGCTGGTAGATGAGACGGCTTGGAAGGCCGTGGCCTCCTTCTGTGAGACCGTTTTGGTCCAGAAAGAGGCCGCCGAGCGAGATCGGGAGAGGGCCGATCCCGCTCGGAGGAGGCGGCGGCGGGGTGTTGGCAACGGCCACCCCGCGCTGCCTGCCCCATGAGGGGCGAGAGTGGTACCCCCTGCCAAACAGGGGGCCTTTCGGGTCTGTGGGCGGTCGGAGCGAGGGCTTCGGCTGGTCAGTAGCGGACCCCGGGAGGGCGGCTGGCACATCGTGGCGTGTGCAGCCGTAGCACCACGAGTGCTGGGGCGGCAATGGGTGTCGTTCCCGGGACGTGCTTTTAGGCGTTATGCGAGAGGGGCACCGAAATGTTCCTTTTGGAGTTGTCGGAGCCCCTTGACATGCATTGAGGCTGGCCACCGGGGTGGTTTTAGTGAGTCGACGAGACCGTCATCCTCACACTACCCTATCGCATCCCTCGGTGTGGTAGGGTGTCTGTGTGCAGATTTCCTCCCCGTTAACAAAAAAAAAAAAAAAAGGTTCAACCCGACTTGCACGGTTTGAAGCTCAACCCGTTTTGAACCGGGTTTGAAATTTGTCGTAGAAAACAGAAAATTTGTATGGCGGCTGTACACTCTCGGGCGAGAGCTCTCGTCGAGAACTCTCGGACGAGAGGCTTATCCGCGAGCTCTACAATGTACACTCTCGTCTGTTCAGTTGCGGTTGCGAACGCCGAGAGGATGGACGTGCTAGAAATTGCATCTGCTCTTGCGCTATGCGCTGTTAATTATTATATGTTATTATTATTTTTTTATATTTTTTTGTATTATTATATATTTTTATTATTATATGCTCAGACAAAATAAAAAAGTAAAGACGGAGCGCTACGAACAGAAAAGTGAGGCCAGTTTTCTAAACATGTGTGCGGAGGCCGGTGTTGCCATGACAATTCAAATTACCCCAATATTACAAAAATAACATTACTAAATAAAACGTCTATCATGATATAATCTAACACAACATAACTGATTATGGGATCGGTTAGGTTGTGTTTGCCTTACCTAACGGACATCTAACGGTTTTCCCAATTTTACGGATGTAACCTATTTTAAGAAATAATAATCGTAAAAATCTGTTCACAAACGGGGATGATATCGCGTTGCCGTGGGTCAAGATGACCGACAGACCAGCCATCAACGCGATGTTTGACAATTTCGTTCGGTGAGTATGAATTTCTGGTCTCGGTATTGTCTGTATTTCGTTGTGTATTGAACCTAGCTTCACAATGCGTGCAGCCAATGGGAGTTAAGGTAATTTGACCTCGTAGAAGTGAGCTACCAATGGGCTCAAAATCTTGTGTACATCCGTGTGTTCGCCGGACACGTGGGGCCCACGAACTTAGCGAACACCCGTGTATTCTCTAAGCACTCGGACGGGTTTAAAATATACTGATAACCATCATATGAAACGAGTAACGTTACGTTGCGTATCACATTATTACCAAATAATACGGTAAACAAAAACACTTCATACTGGCAACACTTGTGCTCCAAGCAATAACCTCAAACTTTTATTTTGATTTATTGAAAATTATTGGTTTCCAAATTACTTACGTGTGAAATGCGATTCCATCCCGCTTTTTTATATTTTGAAGATTGATTCTTACACCCGTTCACAACATAATTCCGCATGTTTACTGGTAAATTTATAATTTCTCAAAACGTTGCTCCCCACGAGCCGCGATAGCTAGACTGACTAGGTAAGGCGTAGTTACGTTGTACGTGTGTGTGTGTAATAGTGTATGTACACGTCAAGGCGTAGGTTGGTCGGCCTCACTTTGCTGTTCACAGAGTTCCGTCTTTACTTTTTTATTTTGTCTGAGATTATATGTTTATATTATTATTTTTTTTGTCTTTGTGGAATTTGTTATTTGGTTCCCATAAAACGGGCTCTGTTTGATATATTTCCATGAAATTTAATTCAGTTTCATTGTTCCATATTTTGCTGGTAGGTTATACGTCGTAGGTCGCCTCAAGCGGGAACAAATCGTAGTAATACGTGTGTTCCGCACGAGAGCTCGCTGTGCACCACAGAGTACTTTGTTATAAATGAAACTGTGCACTAAAGTGCGCGAGAGTGTACAGCAATGCTTTCGGCGTTCCTCGCGAGACATGCCGAGACCCTTTGACTCGGGCGCAAAAAACAGCCACGGGAGCGAGAGCAGGCAAGACACCCCGAGACATCACGAGGCCAGGCGAGCGCTACCATTTACACTCTCGTACGAGTGCACTCGCGCGAGAGTGTACAGCCGCCAGTACATCTTACTTACCCTTTGTCTCTTAACGCCTAACGGTACTATCAATACTTGATATCACTCAAAAAATTTCGATTTTTTTCTATAGTCGATGCCAAATAACGTGGCAATAGTCATTCGCCGATCTTCACCACGATGTCGCAAAATTCAATTTATGTATCGCTATTTCTATCGTTTTCCATACAAACCAGTCGCCAGACGGTGTCGCTCGAATCTCGTGGTACCGTTTGCGTGAACGTCCATGATTGTTTATTGTTTGTCTAGTCTAGACGAAGTTGCACAGAAGCAGAAGTTGCAAACCTTGACGCCTACCTACTAAAAAGTGATTAATACTCAAGGGTCCGGTTAATTTACAACCAAGTATTACACAGCCCGAAAATGTACAACCCGGAAAGCACAGCCTGGAAAACACGGCCCGGATTCCATGTACAAAATGTACATGAAATCCGGGCCGTGTTTTCCAGGCTGTGCTTTCCCAGCACAGTCGGGATTGTACAGCCAGGATTGCACGACCATGGATTCTGTGACCATGCTCTGATTGGTCGAAAGCCTATGCTCTGTTTAGATGCACTACACAGTAAGTATAGGCAAGTAGCACAGATTAAAAATTATATAAAATAAGAGAATTATTCAGAGAATAATGTTAGAAAAAAATAAAATTCTGGCACTTCGGCGGCCGCTGCCGCGGCACGCTCGCTTTGCTCGCTCGCCTCGTGCGTAATTTATATGTTTTAACATAACCTAACCAATCCGAGTCGGATCAACAAGTGAGTGAGTAAGTAATTGACGAGTGTAAACAAAGCCTAAGTTTTGGCATCAAAATTTTGGTTGCGTTTTATCGGGTCGTGCTTTCCAAAGGTGTGCTGAATTTGTACGGCTTGGAATGTACAGCCTTGGATTACACAGCCATGGATTTCGCGACCAAATTGTACATCAATTCCGGGCTGTGTTTTCCTCGGCTGTACAATCCTTGGTTGTACATTATTGGCACCCATACTCAATACTCAAAAGTGATCCTTGAGATTATGCTGCGTGCGTGTTCATTCGCGCGCGATTAAGGGCAAATAATGTACAACCAGGAAAGCACGGCCAGGAAAACGCAGCCAGGAATTAATGTACAAAATGTACATGAAATCCGGGCCGTGTTTTCCAGGCTGTGCTTTCCCAGCACAGTCGGGATTGTACAGCCAGGATTATACGACCATGGATTTTGTAACCATTGCTCTGGGGCCTTATGCTCACTTCGACCGAGATTATCTCACGATGGAGATGACGTCATATCTCGTTCAATAGCTCGTTGACCTTGCGTCTCGCATGAACTTTGTATGAGAAAATTGGGGAGTTAGATAGTGAGAATGGGGATAAATAGTTATCGAACGAGATATGACGTCATCTCCATCGTGAGATAATCTCGCTCGAAGTGAGCATAAGGCCCCAGGGGCCTTATGCTCACTTCGAAAAAATAACTCGTTGACGTTGCGTCTCGCATGAACTTTGAATGAGAAAATTGGGCAGTGCGATAGTGAGAATGGGGATTGAATAGTTATCGAACGAGATATGACGTCATCTCTACCGTGAGATAATCTCGGTCGAAGTGAGCATAAGGCCCCTGATTGGTCGAAAGCCTATGCTCTGTTTAGATGCACTACACAGTAAGTATTGTACTATCCCATTCTCAATTAGGCAAGTAGCACAGATTAAAAATAATGTAAAAATATATAAAATAAGAGAATTATTCATTGGTGTAAGAAAAAAAAAAAATTTTGGCACTTCGGCGGCCACGTATGTTTTAACATAACCTAACCAATCCGAGTCGGATCAACAAGTGAGTGAGTAAGTAATTGACGAGTGTAAACAAAGCCTATGTTTTGGCATCAAAATTGGCTTGGCCTACTAGTATTCTCATATCTGTGCCCTTGGTATAACTGCTTGACAAGTTTTTTTAGGAATGGCTATAATAATCGAGTAACGGCTGATTTCTTAAAGCTCGATCAAAACTAATCCGATGTCAAGTCACTCGCCATTTCAGCTATTACATCGAATTAGATAGATATAGCAAGTGACTTGACATCCAATTAGTTTTGATCGGGCTTTCAGAAACCGGCCGTAAGCCTCTAAATTGTGGCAAGATAGGTTTTATATTGTATTTTGAATCAATAAAAATAATACGTTTACAAGTAATGTTTTAAAACCCCCTGAAGGTTTAAATACAAGTATTGGAACACCTAGTATATCACTATTATGCCACTGTGTACGTTCACACTTTCTGTAAAATATATTATTCTCGGAAAGTGAACTCTGAGAAATAAATATCTTTAACATGAGACTTGAGACGCAGCGAGCGAGAAGTTGTTTGACGGTTGTCCCCCTCTTAACTTTACATCTCAGAGTGATATCTTTGGACGTGCTCTTGGAGAATACAATTTGTTATAGAACAGAAAGAGCAGCTCAAGATCAGGAGGTATATTTCCCGTCAGTTTTTCTTATAAAAAATGGAGAAAAAGTAGTATATTTACGAGCTTAAGATACCCAAGCCTGTATTTTATAGATCAAGGCCGACCTTCGAAGCCTTATTTAGGTTTTTATGGCGTCTCAGGCGGCTAGTACCTCATTCAAGATTATGTGTTCTTGATGTGCTGAAGACCTTACTAGAAATATCTTTGTAGTAAGTCAATAATATAGAAATGAAATGAAAATAGCCTCACACGAAAATAGACTCACAGCTTTGGAAGAAGAAAAAAATGAAAATTTGTTAAGTTCCTAACTAGTTATTGTATAGTAACTAGAAATAGTATAGTAACTAGTTATTGTATAGTAACTAGAAATAGTATAGTAACTAATTATTGTATAATAACTAGAAATAGTATAGTAACTAGTTATTGTATAGTAACTAGAAATAGTATAGTAACTAGTTATTGTATAGTACCTAGAAATAGTATAGTAACTAGTAATTGTATAGTAACTAGAAATAGTATAGTAACTAGTTATTGTATAGTAACTAGAAATAGTATAGTAACTAGTAATTGTATAGTAACTAGTAATCGTATAGTAACTAGTAATCGTATAGTAACTAGTAATCGTATAGTAATTAGTACCTAACTAACTTAAAAAAAAATACCTTTGTGCGTCGCAAAACGGACTATGATTCAGCAATAAGTTGGTTGCAAACTTTAATCCTACTGAACGGAAGATATCCTCTCAGATCGCTTTTTATACAACTATCTAAACACCTGATGTTACGTGGTAACCATCACCTAAGAAAACCATAACTAAGAAAACATCGCCACGTAGGTAAGTCACGCAGATATAAACCTGTACTATTCTCTTATCTGTGGCTTGGCTACGTTCATGTTGTGTTTTCCAAAGCTGTGCTGAATTTGTACGGCTTGGAATGTACACCCTTGGATTACACAGCCATGGAATTCGCTAATAAATTGTACATCAATTCCGGGCTGTGTTTTCCAAGGCTGTACAATCCATGGTTGTACATTAATGGCACCCTTTGTATTGGACTGTGGGTCTGTCTATGGTCTGTCTCTTAGATCAAATCTATGGTCTGTCTCCTTTGTCTGCTATTTCGACGGACAATCCTGCCAGTGCTTAGATCAAGGATACAATCTATGTGCCAGTGTCAAGTGAATTATTTTAGAATAGAATTGTCAATGTCAAAGTCAAGTCAGTCATCAAACAAAGTCAACGACAGACAACGATGATCAATCAATCATTCTTAGTAAAGTCAGTCAGTCAGTGCTGCGGTTCACTAATGCTGTTTTCGCAAATTCGCAATCTTTCATGAACAATAATATGAATTCTAGATAAAATTCTGACCAGCGCACTATTTATTAATCAAAATGATCAAAGCGATTTTAGTGTTTAATAACCATGGCAAACCTCGGCTATCCAAGTTCTACCAGTACTTCGTAAGTGGAATTTACGACGATATACTGAACCTTTCACGATTTCCACTCCAATAGATCCTTAATAACAATCTCAGTCGTGATCCTAGTGTACGGTTGATATCTCAGATCCATCTCAACACACAGATCATGTGTGTTTTGTCAACTGCATATGAAAATTGTTATATTAAGTGGTAAAACCGCCAAGAAACTTAGGTTTACTTGATAATTTCCAGAATGAAGATATGCAGCAGCAGATTATCAAGGAGACTTTCCAGCTGGTCTCCAAAAGAGATGATAATGTATGCAATTTCTTAGAAGGTGGAAGGTAAGATATTTACAATAATTCTTCTTCTTAAATTTATGAGCTCTTGTGGGGGTTCAGATGCCGTTTCCTCCAATTGAGTCTTCGTCCAATGCCGCCTCCTTGACTTCCTTATGCGACTTATGCTCATCGGAGCCAACTGAGGTGGTGTGGGCATCTTGTGCGTATAGAAGACTCGCGGCTGCCGAAATCGGCTTTCTTTTCGGAGCTTGCACAAGATAAGCGTAAAGCTGGTGGCCAGTTATTGCGCTACAAGGAAGGATGTTTTAAAACGCCACTTATTATCATATGAAATTCATGAGGTTCATGAGATACAGCCTGGTGACAAACGGACAGACAGATGGATGGACAGCAGAGTTTTAGTAATAGGGTCCCGTTGTACCCTTTGGGTATGAAGCCCTAATTCTAATTCATGGTGGGGGAATGAGATCTGCACTGACGTCCCGCAGTGGGGAGTATTGTGCATTATCCCCCTGCTAACCTCACCCCAGCCAGCCCAGCTCCTTAAAGTAGTGGAGCAGGACTTTGGGTTGGTGGCAGCAATGTTCTAGCATCCCCAATGATGATGATGTGGACTCTAATACGAAGCCCTAAAAATGACTGAAAAATTAACTGTATTAAACATATTTGGTATTCAAGACTGGGTGAGAAGGGGAGTAGTAATGAATCTCAAGGGTAGTTATGTATTTCACAATTTTGGGTTATTCAGTTTCTGCAATTCTTTTTACCAATTTTTTTTATTTCAGTCTCATTGGAGGCTCAGATTACAAGCTGATCTACCGACACTACGCCACACTGTACTTTGTCTTCTGTGTCGACTCATCAGAAAGTGAGCTTGGAATATTAGATCTTATACAGGTAAGCTCACTCACACATGTATCTAATTCATGGTGAGGGAATGAGATCTCCACGGACATCCCGCAATGGGGTGTATTGTGCATTATCCCCCTGCTAACCTCACACCAGCCAGCACAACTCCTTAAAATAGCGGAGAAGGACCTTGGGTTGGTGACAGCAATGTTGAAGCATCCCTGGTAGTGATTTACTATTTACTTTATTTAGCAATACCAAGTTAGTAGCTAGTACAGAAGAAAAATGTTCTGAGCATAATTATGATTATAATTCCAGGTGTTCGTGGAGACCCTGGACAAATGCTTTGAGAACGTCTGCGAGCTGGACCTGATCTTCCACGCCGACGCAGCGCACCAGGTATAGCAGAATTTACGGAAGACGAAATAATAATAACAGCCTTCACAGCTCAGTTGGTAGTAGCTCTGCCTTCTGCACTGTAGGCCGTGGGTTCGATCCCCACCGAGAAGAAACATTTGTGTGATGAACATTGATGTTTGTTCTCTGTCTGGGTGTTATATAATATTATAAGTATGTATTTACAAAAAAAAAAAGTATCTATGTATTATATCAGCTATCTGGTTCCCATATTACAAGCTTTGGCTTAGTTTGGGGCTAGATAGTGCTGTGTGTAAAGTCCACCAATATTTATTTATTTATTTATAATAACTAAGGAAATAGACTTAATAGTTCACAAGTAAATTACTCCAGCTTTTACCTACTTGCTAAACTTTCAACCTTACTTACCTCTAAGCATTCTTTTTTTTTATACAACTAGCAGATTGCCAACCTGATGTTAAGTGGTAACCATCACCTATAACAAAGCATTGCCTCGTCATGACGATGCCCTACGATGCACTGCTCTATGATATCCTTGAACTTGAGGCAAACAGATGTATGCCTCATGTGCCTGTAATTACACCGGCCACCACACTCTTCAAACCGAAACACAGCGTTGCTGCTTGGCGGCAGAAAAAAGCGTGGTGTTAGTACTTCCCCGGACGAGCCACACACAAAGAGCTCTATAAAGAGACTAAATAGTTCACTAGTAAATTATCTCTCCAACGTTTACCTACTCCCTAAACTTTCAACCTTACTTACCTCTAAGTATTCTCAAATGAAGCCGTCCAACTTTTATTAGATAAGCAAAAGTGATTATAATTATTAGTGACTAGCGTTCATAAATTTTTTGAACATTTTAGGATAAACTTAGACCGTGGGTTCGAGCCTCGCGTCTACTTATTTCATACATTTGCACGCGCTTCTCCTTGAGTGAGTGAAATCGCACTCCGCGCGCGACCCGTGGACCCGTAAACATTTTTAATTTCGTCATATCTTTTGAATGGAATGTCCGATTTGAAAAATTTAAGAAGTAATCTATAGGTATTGAAACCGTCTTAATTATGAAATGATTTATTTGGATAAGGATTAATACCAAGGTACAAATAAAGACCCTTTTCTAGCGGAGGCATTTCAATTAATTTTTTATAATAAAAGAACACTTATTGTGACATAACTATAATAGTTAGACATATGCTGTCGCGACATTTTTTGTAGATGATAACGTGTTCTACAAAATCGTAGTACATTATTTTGTTCTATCTTCAATAGTTTTCGCAGCGCACGCGATGTAAGGTTTTTTGTTTTCCACCTTGGGTTACATTATTGAAGTTTTAGTAAGGATCCCTGATTTTTTTGAAAATATAATATAGCCTATGTTACTCAGGGATAATGTAGCATTCTAATGGTGAAAGAATTTTTGAAATCGGACCAGTAGTTTTTGAGCCTATTCGTTACATACAAAAATACAAAAATACAAAAATACAAAAATACAAAGTTTACCTCTTTATAATATTAGTGTAGATAAGTTTTAAAATATAGGTTCTAAGGTATACCTACGAACCGACTTTAGGATACCTATTAAATGGGTATAATAACCAATGTTATGCCCCAACGGGGCTCATGTCCTGGATAGCCTTCACAGTTCAGTTGGTAGTAGCTCTGCCTTCTGCGCCGTAGGCCGTGGGTTCGATGCTTTCCGAGAACAAACATTTGTGTGATGAACATAGATGTTTGTTCTCTGTCTGGGTGTTATTAAACATTATATTATAAGTATTTATTTACAAAAGAAAAGTATAATATGTATTATATCAGCTATCTGGTTCCCATATTACAAGCTTTGGCTTAGTTTGGGGCTAGATAGTGCTGTGTGGAAAGTCCTTCAATATTTATTTATTTTTTACCCCCTAGGAACGACTCTATACAACATGAAACAATGAATAAATTATTATGATTATGATTATGATTATGATTATGATTATGATTATGATTATGTTTAATGATTATGATTATGTTATGATTATGATTATGATTATTATGAATATGATTATAGGTGCTGGACGAGCTTGTGATGGGCGGTATGGTGCTGCAGACCAACATGGCGGATATACTCTGCAGGTTGCAGGAACAGAACAAGATGCAGAAAGCTGAGGTAACTTGCTTTTATATGAAAACTAGCGACCCGCCGCGGCTTCGCACGGATATTGTGGGTTATCCCTAAGAGATAGACATATGCCATCGCGGACTCTTTTGTAGACCTTTTGAATGTGTACAATACTGTAGTACATTATTTTGATCTATCTCGTAGGGTTCAGCCAGCGTTTGCAATGTAAGCTCAAAAAAATATGTTAATTTACGACATCACATTAGAAACCTCCAAAATTATCAGTGTTTCTCTACTATACCTCAATGGTGCACGACTGGTTTTGAACCTACGACCTGAGGATTGGAAGGCAAGGCCGCCACCACTAAACTAGTGCTCTCGTTGTTGACCTAAAATAAAGGTAAACAAGCCTCATTAATTGCGTATGTATATTCCACAATTCTGATTAGTTTTTTTCCTTCCAAGGTGGTCTGGAAGAGATCGCTCTCAGCGATAAGGTCGCCCATTGTTTTACCTTAATGTATGCTTTAACCTTGTACTATGTTTGTCTCTGCAGCAGAAGGACAGATGAGCAAAATCCCGGAATAGCAACATCCCAGATTAGTAGAAGGACAGATTCGCTTAAAGGCAGTTAATGTACTGTCGTGCAAAAAAATACAAACCTCCCAACTATACAAGGTGTTCCTTTAATTGTGTATATAAACTTCAGGGGGCTAAAGTACCCATCAATATGAATAACTTTTCCTAAGGAACCAACACTGTGAACGCGAAAAAAAAAACAGCTGTTTCATACAAAAGTTCAATACCTACCTGACTAAAATGTATGAATCAGCTGTTTTTTTCCGCGTTCACAGTGTTGATTCCTTAGAAAAAGTTATTCATATTGATGGGTTCTTTGGCCCCCTGAAGTTTATATACACAATTATTGGAACACCTTGTATATTATCAATTTGTGACCTGTTTTAATTGTCATAAATAGTCAACTATAGCATAGTTTCAAGTTTCAAGATGTCAAGTTGATCGGCAATCCACTTACTACACTTGATCAAGTTATAACGAGTTTATTCCATGACAAAATATCTGAAAATATTTGATACGTTTGGCCAAAGTAACAAAGTCGAATTAATTCGTCTTGAAGTATTATTGCAATCAAATAAAATTTTACGAATTGTAACTATTCAATTTTATTTTTGTTTTCTGTGTGGTCTGTTGCCTTTATGCAAATCTGTCCTCCTGCTAATCTGGGATTTTGCTACTACGGGATTTTGCTTATCTGTCTTTCTGCTGCAGAGACCTATGTTTCTGTGTGGTGAACATTAAAGAGTTATCTATCTATTCCAGGCCGGGATCTCGGCGGCGCCGGCGCGGGCGGTTTCCGCAGTGAAGAGTATGAATTTGCCGCAGCAGCTCAGAGATATGAAGATGCCCGACCTCCCGCAGGCCATAAAGGTAACCAACACTCATCATAATCGTGATCGTGATCGTGATCGTGATCGTGATCGTGATCGTGATCGTGATCGTGATCGTGATCGTGATCGTGATCGTGATCGTGATCGTGATCGTGATCGTGATCGTGATCGTGATCGTGATCGTGATCGTGATCGTGATCGTGATCGTGATCGTGATCGTGATCGTGATCGTGATCGTGATCGTGATCGTGATCGTGATCGTGATCGTGATCGTGATCGTGATCGTGATCGTGATCGTGATCGTGATCGTGATCGTGATCGTGATCGTGATCGTGATCGTGATCTTGATCATGATCATAATCATAATCATAATCATAATCATAATCATAATCATAATCATAATCATAATCATAATCATAATCATAATCATAATCATAATCATAATCATAATCATAATCATAATCATAATCATAATCATAATCATAATCATAATCATAATCATAATCATAATCATAATCATAATCATAATCATAATCATAATCATAGTCACAGTCATAATAAGAGTAGTAGAGCTCTTTGTCTACACTTCTACACTAATATTATAAAGAGGAAAGATTTGTATTTTTGTATGTAACGAAACGACAGCATATGTCTAACTATTATAGTTATGTCACAATAAGTATTCTTTTATTATAAAAAATTAATTGAATTGCCGCCGCTAGAAAAGGGTCTTTATTTGTACCTTGGTATTAATCATTATCCAAATAAATCATTTCATAATTAAGACGGTTTCAATACCTATAGATTACTTCTTAAATTTTTCAAATCGGACATTCCATTCAAAAGATATGACGAAATTAAAAATGTTAACGGGTCCACGGGTCACGCACGGGGTGCGATTTCACTCATTCTGGCGTGCAAATGTATGAAATAAGTAGACGCGAGGCTCGAACCCACGGTCTAAGTTTATCCTAAAATGTTCAAAAAATTTATGACCACCCATGCGAAGCTGGGACAGGCCGCTAGTGTTTAATAATTTGGGTATAGTGGTCGTCCGGGGAAGTACTACCACCACGCCTTTTTCTGCCGCCAAGCAGCAACGCTGTGTTTGCGTTGGAAGAGTGTGGTTGCCGGTGTAATTACAGGCACATGAGGCTTAACATCTGTATGTCTCAAGTTGATGGACGCAGGGCAGTGTATCATAGGGCACGACACAGCACGACGTGACTTGATAGGCCATGCTTTGTTAAAGGTGTTGGTTACCACTTAACATCAAGTGGGCTATCAGCTTGACTCTTTAGCAAGTTGTATAAAAAAACACAACTTTGCTGATTGCGATTTTTATAAGTTCAGTGATTTTTATGATATTTTAAAGGTGCTTAAGCAGTTGCCATCCCCTTAATTACCAATTTTGATTCCAGGACCTGAAATTCTGACCTACGCACCCGGGTGCGTTTGCCGCCAACCCCGCCGCATTAGCATCCAACATTATCTCCTCCATCTACCCTCAAGACAAGTACACAAGCATACACACAGACAAACCGCAGCCTAAGGACCTCACCAACAAATTCTTCGGCTCCGAAGTCCTCAGTGCCAAGTTCTCCGAAGGCTTCTCCGAGAATTACCAAAGAGCTGAAGGTGTTAACTTCCCCGAGTATGAAAGTAGACATTCTGATGGGTATCAGGATCTGAGTGGCACCACTGTGGAGTATGGGTATAGTGAGCGGAAGAAGAAAGTTAAGAAGAAAAAAAAGAAGTCTTACTAATGGTAAATTGAGCGGAAGAAGTAGAAAAATATTCGCATTATGGAATTACGGGCTACACTCAAATCAAATCAAAAGTTTTCAATTAAGACAATTACAAGTCACGCATTGTTAGAAAAAAACTTATAAAAAAAAAGTATAGGGGTCAGTACTTATTAACTGAAATAGATTTCGTCCTCTGGGACACGCATAATTGTTTACAATTTCTTTAAGATACTGTTGCTGAGGGCTTATTACGAGTTTAGTGCCGATCGTCGATCGTTACGATACACCGAATTTTCTATGAAAAAAAAAACAGGTTCTCAAAGAATACGCTAGATGCCGTTGATTTATTTTCATTGAAAATTCGGTGTAATTTGACAGCCTTCACAGCTCAGTTGGTAGTAGCTCTGCTTTCTGCGCCGTAGGCCGTGGGTTCGATCCCCACCGAGAACAAACATTTGTGTGATGAACATAGGTGTTTGTTCTCTGTCTGGGTGTTATATAAGATTATAAGTATGTATTTACAAAAAAAAAAAAGTATTTAAGTAGTATATCAGCTATCTGGTTCCCATATCACAAGCTTTGGCTTAGTTTGGGGCGAGATAGTTGTGTGGAATGTCCTCCAATATTTATTTATTAAGATGTCGACACCTGTCAAAGTACCTCTCGTTCACACATTCAACATTTTGAAAGATATAATTACTGAAGGTAGTTGAAAAATCGCAATCAGCAGAGTTGTTCCAAAAATATCATTTTGGGCCAACCAAGTTTTCCTACCAAAATGTTTGCATGTATGAAAACTGGTAAAGTAGGTCCAGTGATTTTATAAATAAATACAACGTGTAACTTATTACCCCTATAAGGCCAAAGACCAAGTGATCAGACCAAGCACTGGAATACTTTGACGTGTGCAAAGTTTGAATACTTCGTTATCGAAATTTCCATACAAAAGTTAAATTAATATTGTCTCATAAATTTACACAACCCTGATAATGTGTACGTGACCTTGGTACATACGCTATTCGCGTTTACTACTTGGTGGCAGTTCTGTTTTATTACCTATTTTATCTACAGTTCACAATTAAAGGTCAAAAATAGATGTAAATAGGGCTGCGTCATGTTATGTTAGTTTCATTTTGGCGGAAAGTTTAAGAGGAAATGAATGAATAACTTCGAAATTCCTGAAGTCTAACTGTAGTTGTTCTTCATGACCTGTAGAACACCCTGCTTCCGGGGTTATAGGGGTATTATGTTACACGTTGTATAAGAGGTACATTAGCCGTTGTCATCGCCTTAAGCAATGTTCAAGTTGAACCTCGGAAGTTAAAAAACGGCAAACGAAAGTTTATTTTGGTATTTTGTATGGAAGAGTGGTTGTATATTGTAAGAGAATATATGTGAATCTTACGGCCGGTTTCTGAAAGCTCGATCAAAACTAATCGGATGTCAAGCCACTCGCCATTTAAATGGCGAATGGCTTGACATCCTATTAGTAGACTAGTCGATTAGTAGACATCGAATTAGATAGAGATAGCAAGTGACTTGACATGCGATTAGTTTTGATCGGGCTTTCAGAAACTGACCGCAAGAATTCTCTAAAATGTATTAACTAGCAAATGTACCATGGATATTGTACGTAAATTAATTGTAAAAAGTTTAAGCGAATAAGTATTTTTGGACGTGCCTCTGGCTATCCTCAGATGTCCTCGGAGAATTTAAGTGTTTTCATTGATATATTTGATAGTCTTTTAACATGGCAGGTATTTTTTTTCTTATCTTTACTTTTTGGTGATCAGGAACTCTCTTCTTTCTTCTCTCCATTTATTTGTCATTTCATTCGTCATTCGACAGACAATCTTGCCAGTGTCAAGTGATTTGTATTGAATACTTTTTAGACAAGTCAGTCCATAGTCGAGTCGGCCGTCATTTGTTTTGAAGTAAATGGTGACGGTTTTCTTCAAAATATGTGAAACATTTTCGGTCAAATCAGGATATCACATAATACACTTTCATTCCAAATGCTTACACTTTGTGCTAAGACCTCAAGTAATGTTGGTTAAAATACCACCGAAATAACACAACACAACTCAAAATAACACTAGAAAAACAATTAAAATGAAAAAGCTATGTTGCTTCCCAAAATGTCAGAAAATTACTCTATTTTATTTTAAATGTGTTTTAAGAATTTCTTTGCCATCGTATGTATACGTAAAGTCATTAATAAGTCAATTTCATAAGTATGTAGTTTAAAACGAATTTTGTCAACACAATACAAAACTGAGAATTATTGTTGAAAGTAATGTTTTTTTGTTTTCCAAATATATACTCGTAAATTGATAAGCTTATTTAGGTTGAATATTGAAATTATCAAAATATCACATTCCATTTAAATTAATGGAGCTTGTATCTTTAAAATTATGTGTAATCGTGCAATTTTATGAATAACGTTAATGTTATTATAAGGGGTTTTATGGGGAGGGGTGGCGTGCACTTTAGGTTAACATAGCTATATTATGTCAAATAAATGTACTTTATGCATATTTCTATGTATTAGGTTGTAAGAAATATATTTTATCTTGTACCTAACTTGCATTTTATTAAACAAAATTATTGTCGAATGACTAAAAAGGTTGATTTTGGCGCCATCTATGGAATAAATACTTAACTGCTAAAGCGTTAAATAAACAAAACAGAGTTCCTTTCTTGCTTTTCTTTCGCTTTCCTATAAGTTTTAGTATTGCTACTCAACAAGAGATGGCGTACACGAATTTTTCCAAAAAAGCGCCACCTAGTAGCTTGTTTTTAAAAGACTTGTACAGCGCTACCTCTCATTTTAATTCGGAACTAGCGTCACAACTTTTGTAGTACAACTACTCAACAGTAGATGTCGCTTGCATTAAAATTAAAAAAAAGCTCGCTAGATGGCAGTAGTAGATATAAAAATTATGATTTTTGTAGTTTAGTAAAAGGTAATATTCTGAGGTGTGTGATAAGATTGGTCTAGACCAATTCTTTAAAACACCGGGAATCTAGATTCTCAAATGAATGAATCTCAGGGGTTTGACAAATCTATGCTTAAATCTCGATTCCAAAGTAGGTACACTATGAAAAACAATAAACGAAAGTATACTACTGATTTTTTGAGTTAGGTGGGTAGGTACTAATAATCATCATCATCATCAACTTTAGAATATAACAATGCGTTTTTGTTGTAGTACGTCCGGAACGGACAAACTGTTAAAACTGTACATAACCATAGCTTTAAGATCTTTTTTGTACTACAGTTATACAATAAATAATTTCTAATTTCTAATTTTTAATTAATGCTGGGTATAGGCCTTCATTTTCTGCCAGCCTCCTCTGTCCTATGTGTCTCTTGTATGAAATTTTTCTGCGACCTTTACAAAAAAAGTTAATAAAAAAGTACCTATTATTCTGAGAATAGGTAGTCTATTTTTTTTTCAATTGATCTCTGGGTAAACCACAATTAAACACAAGAAAGACTTGGAACTTTGCAACAGTAGTCTACAGGCCGGAGCTTAGCGGTTAACGACAAAAGAGTAACTTATTTAACCAAAGAGGTACTTAGCTATTAAGTACCCACTTACTGCAAAAAATCGGTAGGTAGGGTGCTTACGTTATTTTGGTAGGATGTTGGTAGCCGACCACAAAACAAGGCTTTGCGGTTTGGTCGTATATTTTGGACATCCTGAATCCAAAAGAAGTAACTGTGCTTTTTTTTTATTTTGCATAGAAATGGCATTTTCAGTTTGTTTACTTAAGGCTCAAGGAGTGGTTAGTGGTAACCATCATCTATAAAGCATTGCCTCGCAAGTCAAGCACGATATGAACGTATCCTACGATGCATTGTCCTGTGGATTTCAATTTGAGGCATACACGTGCCTCAATATCACCGGCAACCACACTTTTCAAACTGAAACAACAACGCTGCTTGGCGGCAGTATAAGGCATGGTGGTAGTACTTCCCCGGACGAGCTACACACAGAGAGCTCCACTACTCTACTACTCTCCACTGGTCGATATTTCCGTTTTAGGTATATTATTATCTTATCTTTATTTTGTTTATTTTTTTATTTATTATCTTCAGACGGCATGCGTTGACCAAACCACAACATCAAAGGTATTATCGGAACCAAGACAGACTGAATAAGGCGCTTTATACACGCTGTGGGCTGGCCGCTGCGGAAACTAGTTTTTTTTTATTTTTTATTTCGGCTTCTTGAAATGCCACTACCTTAACCTGTTTGCTATAATTTTGCAACAACATTATTAGCTTACCTACTCTAATCTGCTCATATTCCCTGCCATTACATATATCATTATCTTTGACAGCCTTCACAGCACAGTTAGTTGTAGCTCTGCCTTCTGTGCCGTAGGCCGTGGGTTCGATCCCCACCCAGAACAAACATTTGTGTGATGAACATAGATGTTTGTTCTCTGTCTGGGTGTTAATATATATTATAAGTATGTATTTACAAAAAAAAAAAGTATATTATGTATTATATCAGCTATCTGGTTTCCATATTACAAGCTTTGGCTTAGTTTGGAGCTAGATAGTGCTGGTGTGGAAAGTCCACCAATATTTATTTATTATTATTTATTTATTATCTAACATGTTATTCAATCACTTTTATCCATCACTCATTCAATAATACTCATAAATTTTATTTTAATAAATAAAATTTAAATTATTAAATTAAATTATTCATAACTAGATTCACCTAGTTTATCAAGGATAGTAGAGCTCTATATGAAGGGCACGGGAAAGCACTAACACCTAAGGGCGTCGCCAGGGGGGGGGGGGCAGGGAGGGGCAGCAGCCCCCCCTAGAGATTAAAAATATGTAGCCAACTGCAAAGAAACCAAAGTCTTAAGGCCTAAGTTGGAACCATTCTTATTACAATCGCCATAGAGGCAAAGACTCGCGCTACAAGCTTCATGCTATTGAATGTACCTACATTTCATATTTTTCTCATCCTCCATAATATTAACTTTGTGCTATATTAGTGTTTGATGCACTACTATAATACTTTACTTTTAGACATTCGCGCTGCCATTCGCGTGGACGGAAATGTTGTCGTCCATATGTCTGCGGCAGCGTCGCCGGCAATGTGTGTTCACAACACGGGCAACGCGAGCGGACATGGAAGTGGCCTGTTTACATTCTCGCATTGCCCAAGTCCCTGCTCATGTCTCTGCACTTTTCCACGGACATGAGCTGAGTGTAAACGGGGTATATCGTTTGTAATCTGAGAGGCACGCTTTGATATAGGTGATGGTTACCGCTAATATCAGTCAGCCATTCAAAGTCAAAGTCAAAAGGTATTTATTCAATAAAATCACAACGTCATAAAGCTATGTGACTCTAGGTGCCAGTTCCACGCTCTTTACGATACACCGAATTTTCTATGAAAATAAATCAACGGCATCTAGCGTATTCTTTGAGAAGCTGATTTATTTTCATAGAAAATTCGGTGTATCGTAACGATCGACGATCAAAGTCAAAGTCAAGTCAAAGTCAATAGGTATTTATTCAATAAAATCACAAGGATCACTTTGAAACGTCTTAAAGCTAGGTGACTCTAGGTGCCAGTTCCACGCGACCAAAGCCTAGAAGAACAGGCAACAAACTTACGGCTTGGTTCCTACCGTTGTTTTGTATGATCCTTTTACAATGTAATATAATATATTATTGAAGTTTTATTCCATTAGCAAGTAAGTATTATAAAGCACAAACATTTTTCTGACTTTGCCGGACCGGACCGGACCGGACCGGACCGGACCAGGCGGTAACGTGTGTGCAGCGCCTACCCCCAATTGTAAAATTGCAGTCTTTAGTTTATATTACATTTCTTGGACCTCTGTTAGCATTGTATAATTATAATTTGCTGACCAACATGACAGTTGGGTCATTTTTGTTTGTTGTAAATGGGACTTCTGTCGTTCCGCGAAATCTACCACAAAGTAGGTATCATACACACATAATTTTGGAACGGGAAACATGATTTTTTTAAAGGATGTACACATATTAATGGAAAATTTTAATATTCGTTATTTTTCGCGCTTTATTTAAAAAAAAGTCTATGCAAAGACGCAGGCGGAAATACCAACAACAGTAAAATGTGGGTATGTTATGTACCAAATATTAATTTCGGACGTACCCCTGACTAACACTTTGTGCTAAGACCTCAAGTAATGTTGGTTAAATACGACAAAATTACACAGAGCTCAAAATAGCACTAGAAAAACTTTTAAAATGAAAAAGCTTCCCAAAAGCGAATGTTTAAAAAAGTCAAAATTGGTTGAAAGCAAAGATATCAATCTGGCAAAGAGTCTAAACGTAAAATTGTCATCTACAATACAACACCCAAAAAAAAGTTTCACACAAAAAAAAAGGCTATTTTGCCATAGATACCTTGTTTTGACATGTCGCCTCCTTAACAATACTAAATTTATAGTTTGCGGTGACTTTGTACCACTTTTTCGGCTGTACCTGTTTCGATAAATCAAGGAAGGCGGTACCTTTGGGCATGGGTGGTCCACCCTGTGACAAAATTTGAAGGTTTCATAAAAGATAGAGCTTTTTGATAAATTAATACGTTCCTTCAATTTGTTGGTATAAATATTGTGACATTTATTTGGTGAGATCATAAATGGAGTTATACGATAATCTATAACGTAGGTAAATAATCTTTGTAAGAGTAGAGCTCTTTGTGAAGGGCTCGTCCGGGTAAAAAGTAAATGTATATAGGTGCATATATACTGAAATAATTTTTAAGAGCGAATGAATTTTGATAAAAAAAAGGTTAATCACTTACAGACTAATGTTATTATAGGACCTTTTAGAATTCATTCTTAGATTAAAATCATAATTGAAAATAAATCATACTTACCAGTAACTCTGGAGTCAAATAAATATGCAATGTCAAAAGATATTTATTCAACTGAAATACAAGGATCACTTTGAAACGTCCCAGTTCCACGCGACCAGAATGTATGAAATGAACCTACATACATACGGGCAAAAACGGCTTCTAAGCTAGACATTCTTAAGGTAAGGTGTTACTTCACACCGCGACAGCTTCTCAGTCTTTATAAAGCACAAGTCCGATCTGGTATGGAGTACTGCTGTTACCTTCGGGATGGCTCGGCCAAACACCAGCTTGCTGCCTTGGACCCGATTGAGCGCAGAGCTTTCAGGTTAGTAGGTGAGCAACACATAGTGGAGGCTAAAATCCAGAGTCTCGAACACCGTCGCAAAGTTGCTTGCTTATCGATCTTTTATAGGCTACATTTCGGAGAATGTGCCCAGGAACTGCATGACCTTATTCCACCATCTCCATTCCACCACAGGACAAGTAGACGCACGGTCCAGTACCATCCATACCTGGTTAGCATGCCACCAATTCGCACGAAGCGCTTTGCTTCTACCTTCATTATGCGAACCGCTAAGGAGTGGAACTCATTACCGTCGTCTGTTTTTCCTGACAACTACAATATCAGTCTCTTCAAGGCAAGAGTGAATAGGTGTCTACTAGACCTTCTGCTCCAACTTCGGCTACATCGTCGCTTACCATCAGGTGAGATTGCAGTCAAAGGACGGTCTATACATTATAAAAAAAAACCTTTTTTTAAGGTCGACTAAAACCTAGAATAAGCTGATGGGCTGATGTTAAGTGGTAATCATCACCTAACAAAACCAATGCTTGTTATAAGTGATGTCTTCAAGGCAACCCTCGTAAGTCACTCACGATAGGAACGTGCCATACGATACACTGCCCTGCGTCCATCAACTTGAGGCTTTATGGGCAGGCGTAATGCTAATCCTCATGTGCCTGTAATTTCAACGGCAACCACACAGCGTTGCTGCTTGGTGGCGGAAAAGGCATGGTGGTAGTACTTTCCCGGACGAGCCACACACAAAGAGCTCTACTACCTACTCGTATTAGTTTGGAGTGTAGCGTGTGCTGTTTTATGAATTTTATTACCACCTTTTTCTGTTATACTTACGCTTCACTAAATTCGATTGGCACCATTCTGGAGCTTCAATATTGTATTATAATACCTACATTGTAACAAGGATCATACAGAAGAGCGGTAGAGGAACCAAGCCGTAAGTTTGTTGCCTGTTTTTCTAGGCTTTGGTCGCGTGGAACTGGCACCTAGAGTCACCTAGCTTTAAGACGTTTAAAAGTGATCCTTGTGATTTTATTGAATAAATACCTTTTGACTCTGACTTTGACTTTGTAACAAAACAAAGAAACGCCATTTTAGAAACATAATAATTCCAAATTTGAAACAAAACTACAAAAAAGCGGTGCCTACCTACATAGCTATTAAGAACTTCGGCGTGTTGATCCGAAATATGATTTGTGGCTAGAAAAAAAAATAGTCTATGGAAAAAGCATAGATAATATAGAGTCATCGTTGACCATAGATTATATAAAGTCATCCCACCGTAATAATTTAGTTGAAAAAATGCAATGGCGGCCTATCTTCCTAATCTAGTAGGGTAACCTTAGTTTTATGATTTTTAAAATAAACTGGCTTCACAGTTTTGCCAGTTCAACCTTGATTTCTGTTTTAGTTACGGTTTCCTAGCAAAAATATTGTATACATGAATATTACTACCTACTGATGTACCACTCATGCACACTTTTCAACATTTTAAAATATAATTAACTGATTCAGGCGTGACTTTGCGGAATTCCATTGTTAAACATAAATTTAATGAAATAAATATATAGTACTAATCCGCTAATCTAATCTTATGTAAGTAAATCAAATGTAGACTTGTGTGTGCACCCTTCACTGCATCTGCAAACTCTGCATACTCTGCAAATTCTGTAACGTGAAAAAAGGTGTATTAGACGCAACAAAAATACCACAAAAAATATAAAATACTTAACAAGACTTCGACACGTGTTTCGCCTCTCTGCGAAGCTTCGTAGAGAGGCGAGAGACCTTTTTTCACGTTACAGAATTTGCAGAGTATGCAGAGTTTGCAGATGCAGTGAAGGGTGCACACTCAAGTCTACATTTGATTTACTTACATAAGATTAGATTAGCGGATTAGTACCATATATTTATTTCATTAAATTTATGTTTAATTTTAAAATATATCAAAAGACTGAACTTCATCATCTTCCTGCCCTTACTTCACGCTGCATGGGGTCGGCACAACAGGTTTTCTTCTTCCACTCTCCTCTATCATTCGCTATCTCGGTGCTCACTCCTTTACTCATATCATCTTTCACACAATCCATCCATCTTTTCTTGGCCTGCCTCTCCTAAAACCACCCACATCCATATCTAACACTCTTCTCGTAATATGACTTTCTTCCTCATGACATGTCCATTCCACGCTAACCTATTGCTCCTCAAATCACTGAAATTATTTAAGAAAAATCGCAACCAACCAAGTTGTGTGCAAAATATATTGATCCAAGCAAGTTTTCCTACCAAACAGTTCGTTTTACTTGTTTAACCAAACTTTTAGTAGGAAAATTTTGAAATGCTTCTGAAGCCTTTGAAACAGACCGATTTTCAATTTTGAGGCCTAAATTGGTAAAAAAAGCATAAGGTTGCTTTTTTCAGGATAAAAAGAAGAATAATGGCCGGTTTCTGAAAGCTCGATCAAAACAGTAACTAATCGGATGTCAAGTCACTCGCCATTTCAGCTAATACATCGAATTAGATAGACATATCAAGTGACTTGACATGCGATTAGTTTTGATCGAACTTTCAGAAACCGGCCGTAAGTATATCTAATTTAATCCAAGTTACGATAATTTTACTAAGTTTCAACCGGATCAGTGCGTAAATTTAACTTTTGCATTAATATATTAGTAAGATAGGGTTATACGCTTTTTTTTGGAATCATTAATAGATGCAGATTCAAGAGTAGTAGAGCTCTTTGTGAAGGGCTCGTCCGGGAAAGAACTACCACCACGCCTTTTTCTGCCGCCAAGCAGCAACGCTGTGTTTCGGTTTGAAGAGTGTGGTAGCCGGTGGAATTACAGGCACATGAGGCTTAACATCTGTATGCCTCAAGTTGATGGACGCAGGGCAGTGCATCGTAGGGCACGTTCCTATCGTGCGTGACTTTCGAGCCAATGCTTTGTTATAGGTGATGGTTACCACTTATCAGGTGGGCCATCTGCTTGTTCCATCAGCTAGTTGTATAAACAAAAAAATGCAGTTTGACCCCAAAAACATGGCTACCCTGTTCCAATTCTGGCAGACCGCACCTCGCCTGTTGATAATTATAATTGTACCCGGGTAAATTATAACCCATAGACAGATGAAACTTACAAAATGGAGGAAACCACCACCAATATAATGTGGACTGCACGAATCTTTGGTAATTTTGTTTGAAAATAGAACAATATTACAGACATAATTTGAGAAGGTGATAGATATAGTGTTTTTTTTCCGACCATAGATATTTTTACACAAAATGGAGGAAACGATTACCAATATAATATGGACTGAACGAATCTTTGGTAATTTTTTTTGAAAATAGAACTGTATTACAGACATTTGGGAACGTGATAGAGACAGTGTTTCTTTTCCGACCATATATATTTTTGACCATAGATTTGGAAAATGAACGAAAAAATAGAGGTTATACCTACAGTCAAAGTCAAAAGGTATTTATTCAAATAAATTACATATGAGATGTATTTTTTTGATGTTTTATTAAAGGGCAGTGTGGTCGCTCAGCGATAAAGCCCTTTAAATAAATAATATAAAAAACTGTTGAATACAAGGATCACTTTGTAACGTCTCATAGCTAGGTGAAGTGCTCGTGCCACTCAACCGACGCGTAACTTGTTAGAGAGCCGCTCAACATCAGAGCCGCTAAACTTCAATAATATATTTACTATTATTATTACATTGTAAAAGGATCATACAAAAGAACGGTAGGAACTAAGCCGTAAGTTTGTTGCCTGTTCTTCTAGGCTTTGGTCGCGTGGAACTGGCACCTAGAGTCACCTAGCTTTAAGACGTTTCAAAGTGATCCTTGTGATTTTATTGAATAAATACATTTTGACTTTGACTTTGACTTTGATGGACCTGTTTTTGCAACTTTTAAATAAAAGTAACAATACCAGATTTCAAAGTTTTCAAAAAACCCTGTAATTATAATTTAAATTAGAATACCTATTTCTAAAGTAAAGATGTAGAGGCCATTTTAAAATGGTTCTATCCTAGTTATTAATTTGATGCACTCCGGCATATTTTGGGGTGAGTGAAGGGGACAGCGATATTCATTAAGCTGAGTTAGAAAGAGACGGAGGATGTATTTTGTTGTATTGAACCGTATGGGCGGCGTTTGTTTTGTGATTATTGTACAGGATGCTACAAATATTATATATATAAATAAAAAAAAGCTTCACGACTTTGATCCCCAGGCACGGTAGATATCCCCTCAGATTAGGAGTTAGTACTTACCAAGTACTAACTCCAGATTATTTGAGGACTTAAGGGGGGTAGTCAGAGGTACCATTTGGCACATAACTTTTTCGCAGTAGTTGGTATTCCATACGTGACAGGTTGCAAGCCCATCGCCGCTGTTAGAATACTAACTGGTTTCCTCACGATGTTTTCCTTCACCGTTAAAGAGCAACGGAATTGCGCACACACATTTTTTCAGCACTGGTGCACGACCAGATTCGTAGCTTCGAATCTTCGACCTTACGGTAGGAAGGCGGGTCAGGGGTGCTAGGTCGGGTAACCTCCTCGTGGTGCACCCTGGTAACACCATGAAACACGCCTGCAGAGTACTGCGGACGTGTTTCATGGTGGCTAATAACCCGACACGGTGGGCCTCTCCGCGTGTCCCTCTGTCTAGCAGAGGGCACAGTGTGATGAGGCAGGGTAGACCTACGGGTCTACCCAGGCGGTAGAGCGCGCGCGAGAGACGCGGAACTTCTCGCGCCGCTCATGGTGGTGAATAGTGGGAGAAGACCTGGAGGGGCCTTCTCCCGCATTGCACATATTCACCACCCCGTCAGGCGGGAACGGCCGGGCACTCACGGTCGTTCCCGGGTCCCTCCCTGCAAAGGGGGGGGCGTGCGGGCCCCGCCGTAAAGGCGGGGGCGTTGCGGGGGCCCCGCTGTCAGAGCGGGCCAATCGCCGGCGGGGGACTGGATGAAAAGGCTCTGCCAGTTTCCCAGTTCCCCTCCATATAGGCGACGCGGGAGTGTCGCTGGGTTGTTTAGTGGGTATACCGGGAGCGGAAAACCGGGGAGTCCCACATATCCCCTCCATCCTCCAATGGGGGGGAATGCGTAATGCATTTTTCCCAGCGTCAAAAAAAAAAAAAAAAAAAAAAAAAGGAAGGCGGGTCACTCCCACTAGACCACCGGTGTTCTGGTAAAAATATATATACATCGCACGCAACATATTAAATATATGAATATATAAATATTGGTGGAAATTCCACACAGATTCTAGCCCAAATCTAAGCAAAGCTTGTAATATGGGAACCAGATAGCTGATATAATACTTATATACTTTACTACCCTGCGTCCTTCAACTTGAGGCATACAGATGTTAAGCCTCATGTGCCTGTTATTTCACCGGCAACCATACTCTTCAAACCGAAACACAGCAACGCTGCTTGGCGGCAGGAATAGGCGTGGTGGTAGTACTTCCCCGGACGAGCCACACACAAAGAGCTCTACTACTCTTAAGGCGAAGACAAGAGCTATTGTACCTCTCGCTCGCACGTGTCAACATGTTGAAAGATATAAAATCACTAAATTCATTTTCGAAAAATTGCAACTAACCATTTTGTGTGCAATCATATTGCACACAGTTTAGTAAAAATTTCATTTTGATCGATACAAGTTTTCCTACTCAAATGTTTGCTTTACTAGTTTTCGTACATAAGCAACATCGCCTTAGCTCTTACGTCCAGTCTCCACCGCGAAAGGGTAATGAGCGAGAAATGGTTAGCGGAACGGACTCCTTTTCAATGAAATAGGTTTACATTTCCACCAACAAAGAGTTTTATCTTTTGATTTCCACTGCAAAAGGAAAACGAGCTGAGCGCGTTCATTTCAACACTTTCTGCTCGCTCAGTCCTTTCCGCTCGACTATTTGGTGGAAATACAAGTATGCAGTTTATTCTTGCGAGTTAAACGGAGTCCTTAATGGCTCCGCTCCGCTCGCGGTGGAGACCGGGCTTTAGGTTAGTTAAAAAATAATAATGTAAAAGTAGAACATCCTGTATCCATGCCCAGAGCTAACAAATGTGATAATTCGGTGTATCACGCACACAGATGCATTGTAATGTTTTTATTTATGGCCTTAGATACCTACTTATTAGGGTTCCTTTGTGAAATGGTAATAAAAGAGATTTTATATATATGTAAACTTTAGTTCATAAAAACTTAACTGTTGAAAATAAATGGCTTATTTATTTATTTCATAAAAAAGGTCATGTGTCGCACATTCGGTACCGTGCCATATTACCTACAACTTAAAACTTATTAAAAAAAAAAAAAGATTAAGAGGCTGTCAACTGTCAAATAACTTCTCGCGAACACATTTTAACATTTTTAAAAGATATAAAATCACTTATTTATGACTATTATTGCTAGTTTTTGTACTTACGCAAACTTTTTAGTAGAAAAAATTGTTTGAGGCAGAATATTTTTTATTGTGAACTAAAGATAATAAGAAAAAATAGAAAAAAAAATAAAAGAAGAAGATAATATTTAATTAGTTCTTAAAAGTAATTAGGAACAAGACAGAATATAGGTAACTATCACAATGATATTTTAGATTTTTTGTTGTTGCAATGTCGCGTACAACTTGCGTTGATTGCGATTTTCCTCCCTTCCTTCGTGATTTTTATCTAAATGTTGAAATATTCTAGCGAGAGGTTTTTTTTTTTATGCGGAAGAAAACTGCGACACTGCTGACGAGAGTACGTGGAAGTCTCAATAGCATCCTGGGCATTGTTGCTCATAAATGGGATAGCCCCTTCCTAAAGCACTGTGTGCAAGTAATGGCGGCATAGGATTGCTGTCTTACTATTGATCTAACATAGTTTTTAAGTTTGTACGTACTAACAATGTATGGATCTTAGTTATCTGAAATAAAATTATATTATTATTATACTACTAGTTGATGGAACAGGCATGGTTCACCTGATGTTAACTGGTATATTAGCAAAAGTCTTCGTCTTAATGTATTGTGTTTTTTTGTTTTGGTTGATTGCGATTTTTTATAAAGTTCCGTGATTTTATATCTAACTACATATATATTTTGATGATTTTATGTGATGTTATATTTTTTTTTATACCACTAGCTGATGGGACAAGCAGATGGCCCACCTGATGTTAGGTGGTAACCATCACCTATAACAAAGCATTGCCTCGTAAGTCACGCACGATAGGAACGTCTACGATTCACTGCCCTGCGTCCATCAACTTGAGGCATACAGATGTTAAGAAGCCTCATGAAGCCTCATCACAAAAAAAATTGAAATCTGCAAGTTAGAGGTACCTACATCAGCAGTAAAAAAAGTCTTAATGTATTTTTTTATGTAGTACAGAACCCAACACGGTTCTCCAATCTTTTTAAACTACCTTCGAATACCGTGAGACTAGAACACTTTATGTACCATAGATAATTGGTTTTTCGGGACGAGAACTTCTTTCTTGCCCGCTTATTACCATAGTGTCATTATTTTTTTTATTTCTGAATGAATTACGAGTGAGATGTTGATTGGATATCTTTTTTATTTAGTTTTTTATTCCCAACTTGATGGTAAATAGAAAGTAGTAGTTGGAAACCATTTTGTGTGCATGTGACAGCCTTCAGCTCAGTTGGTAGTAGCTCTGCCTTCTGTAGGCCGTGGGTTCGATCCCCACCGAGAACAAACATTAGTGTGATGAATATAGATGTTTGTTCTCTGTCTGGGTGTAATTATAAGTCAAACTTAGTTATAATATTTATTTATTTTAGGCACCATCGGCATACTGAAATACACAATCGATATAAAAAACAAACACTGAGGTCTCCACTTATAGATAAATAATTAAAAAAAAAAATGGTGGACATTCCACACAGCACTATCTAGCCCCAAACTAAGCCAAAGCTTGTGATATGGGAACCAGATAGCTGATATACTACTTATATACTTTTTTTTTTAATATATATAATAAATAAAACCCAGACAGAGAACAAACATCTATGTTCATCACACAAATATTTGTTCTCGGTGGGGATCGAACCCACGGCCTACGGCGCAGAAGGCAGAGCTACTACCAACGAAGCTGTGAAGGCTGTCAACACAGATAAAACAAAACAAACAAAATAATATAAGTATCATATATTTTTTTTTAATTGTTAATAGCTATACTTTTGACTGCCATCTCACCTGATGGCCTGATGGCAAGTGAAGATACAGTCTAAGGTGGAGCACGCTTAGGAATTTTATAATAGCAATATTGACTCTTTGCATATTTTTTAAGGCATTTAAAAAAAAGAAACAACAAAACTGGCCGAAAATAAGTCTGTAAACATTTTATCGCTAAACTAAGCGGTCGCCTTAAATTATTGAAAAAAGAACTCGAAATTTATACTTCACCAGAAGATTTGAATCCTTTTATTTAAAAGTGGTATTGCACGGCTACTGGAGGCATGGAGAGGGTCGCAGGTGAAATAATTTAAATTTAAAAAGTTTACATTCTCTTAAAAAGAAAAACAAGAGTAGTAGAGCTCTTTGTGAAGGGCTCGTCCGGGGAAGTACTATCACCATGCCTTTTTCGGCCGCAGCGTTGCTGTGTTTCGGTTTGAAGAGTGTGGTTGCCGGTGTAATTACAGGCACATGAGGC
The DNA here is from genome assembly GCA_932294275.1 of Chloroclysta siterata. Classification (NCBI taxonomy): domain Eukaryota; kingdom Metazoa; phylum Arthropoda; class Insecta; order Lepidoptera; family Geometridae; genus Chloroclysta; species Chloroclysta siterata. The sequence goes on along the minus strand of OW028596.1, from coordinate 17,172,141 downwards.
TTAACATCTGTATGCCTCAAGTTGATAGACGCAGGGCAGTGCATCGTAGGGCACTTATCGTGCGTGACTTACGGGCTTTGTTTATAGGTGGTGGTTACCACTTAATATCAGGTGGGCCATCTGCTTGTTCCATCACCTAGTTGATTAAAAAAAAGGCAATAGAAGACGTTTCAAAGTGATCCTTGTGATTGAACCGAATAACGACCGTTTTCATTTTAATATCGACTTTTGATTTGACTTAAACTTGGTTTTTGTACCATAAAAATGGTTCTGAAATAAAATATTTTGATTTTTTCCTATTTCGATACCAAAATACAAAATACAGGTAAGCTGAAGGTAAAATGAAAAGAAAACCTTATCAAAAACTCATTTAAAACAAGGTAGGTGCAATATAAATAAATCCAATGCCAATTACTTATTTAAATTATACAATTATCATTTTTAAACCTGTAATTTATGCCAATTATTTAAATAAATAAATAATATACTTAGCCTTTTTAAACCTGTAATTTTACATATTATAACATATTTATATAGTACGCAAAAGTAGGTAACTGTTTTACTGGTAGGTAATATTTATTTATTTATTGCTTGCGGCTCGTCCGGGGAAATACCTACTACTACCATGCCTATTTCTGCTGCCAAGCAGCGTTGCTGTGTTTCGGTTAGAATGGTTCAGTCAGTTGCCGGTGTTCCATCGGTAAATATTATTAAAAAAAATTACTTGACTACGTCGATTCCAGAAAATAAAACTTCTTTTTTGTCTCGACCATCCTGGGATCAATCGAATCTAAATTTCTTACATGTTGATGATTTTCAAATTTAATGTTGAATCGTCTCTACATATTTTTGTTTTCAAATGTCTCCAATTTCAAAATCCGGTAGGGCATTACGCGTATCAAGCGCGATTTTTCATTGGCCCCTTTTGAAAAAGGAACGCACCTATTTTCTTTTTTTAATTCACTTAAGTCACTGGCCAGTAACTGGTTCCATATTTTATGCGGCATTTCTTGAGCTAATTGAATTTTTCTTTTTCTTGGACTAATTTAATTTTCTTTTTTTCTGTGCGCTAATTTAATTTTTATTTCGTTGCAATATGGCGGGTAATTTTTGTTTTAAAGCTTCATATTAATGGAGTTGAAAACTGGATAACGGTGTTCTGAATGTCACATAAATTATAAAATATATATATTTTGATGTTTTTAGAATGAAATACTATGGACTAAAACACGAATTCTGTTTTATAAAATAAATGATTTTTAAAAATAAAACATGACATCAATCATTTTATAAGTAAAGAATACCTAATTTACTAACAGGAACTAAGTAGGTAATTTAACAAAATCTGCAAGAGGCTTATATCCAAGAGGGGTTCTACCATAATTTTAATTTAATTTTATGTTTTATATAATATTAATCCACTTGGTATTCTAATGTGTTTAGTTAGGAATAAAAAGGCTTTTTATTTATTTTATTAAAAAAAACAAAGCGCTTCAAAGCTATCAACTCGACAAATTCTTAACATTGCAAATACCACAGATAAAAAATAAAAAACTTAGCAAAGACATCGACGTCAAAATGGAAATCTAACTCACTTGTTCACTAAAAGCTTGTTTCTGTAATGTGACATCCGTAAAAATGGTTGTAATTAAATTTTGGAAAGAAACACAAATTCTCATTCTGGAGACAATGGCCCATTAGGGGCATTAGGTGCCCATAGATACGTATCTAGAGCAGAGGATCTCAAACTTTTAAGTTTTTTTTTATACAACTAGCTGATGGAATAAGCAGATGGTCCATCTGACGAGAAGTGGTAACCATACCCTATAACAAAGCATTGGCTCGTAAGTCACGCAGAATAGGAACGTGCCCTACGATGCCCTGCGTCCATCAACTTGACGCATACAGATGTTAAGCCTCATATGCCTGTAGTTAGTTATCTTATTATAATTTTAAGACACGACTTGTAAACGTGCCACACAGTCGACCACATCACCACCAGAAACTTTTAATTTTTTGTAACTGTTTTATGTATAATGTGTATTATGTATAAATAGTATTGTTTATATATATTGTTATACAGGGTGTCCCAGAAATCAACGTCAAGCCGAAAACGGGCGATGGGCCAAGTCATGATAGTTATCAGAAAAATATAAAAAAAAATATTTGTCATATACTTTTCGAATTATGAGTATAACAAAAAATAACAGAAAAACTGACACCCTGTGATGATCTTTTAAGTCCTGTGACTACAAATATTAACATTTCGTGAAACTTTTTTCTGTAATGTAACCATGGATAACCCTTCTGTAAAATACAAATCAAAATTAGATCATAACTGCCTCAGTTTTAAATAAAATGTTAGATGTTTGGCCAACATTTAATTTAAAATAATTACATCACCCAACTTTAACCGACTGTACCGTAAAAAAAACGTACTACACTATTTTGGCAAGTAACTTTAAAAGATGGCGCATTTAGTCAGGATTCTAAAATAGTATGATACTTGCTAGAGTACTCCTTAATTTTGGAAGATAAATATTTTTTTTAACTAAACCGGATTTCATGACAATTTTATTTGATTAGATAAAATGTTTGTAACCTTTAAATTGTGTACTTAAAAATGCCTATGCTGCGTTTTTAAGTCCCTCACAATTCACAGGTACAAGTACATACCACTTCGACAATGTAAGTGAAACAGATAGAGCCGCTGTCTTGTCTAAAGAGTAATATGGGTTATCAAGTAATTTGTTAGTTTTAGGTGCAAGTTTGAAATAAAATTCAGTCATTGGATTTATTTAATTGGATGGATTTATTAAGGAGTACTCTAGCAAGTATCATACTATTTTGGAATCCTGACTAAATGCGCCATCTTTTAAAGTTACTTGCCAAAATAGTGTAGTACGTTTTTTTTACGGTACAGTCGGTTAAAGTTGGGTGATGTAATTATTTTAAATTAAATGTTGGCCAAACATCTAACATTTTATTTAAAACTGAGGCAGTTATGATTTAATTTTGATTTGTATTTTACAGAAGGGTTATCCATGGTTACATTACAGAAAAAAGTTTCACGAAAAGTTAATATTTGTAGTCACAGGACTTAAAAGATCATCACAGGGTGTCAGTTTTTCTGTTATTTTTTGTAATACTCATATTTCGAAAAGTACATGACAAATATTTTTTTTTATATTTTTCTGATAACTATCATGACTTGGCCCATCGCCCGTTTTCGGCTTGACGTTGATTTCTGGGACACCCTGTATATACGAGTATTTTATTAGCTACCTGGTTCCCAGAGTACAAGCTTTGGCTTAATTTGGGGTTAGATAATGCTGGGTAGAAAGTCCACCAAAAAAAAGAATCTTAATTTCTTGTTTACAGTTCATGGCAGCTTATTACAACTTATTTTTGTTTTTAAAAAATATTGAGAGCCTCAGAATTAAGTCAATTGTTGTCCCCAAGAATGCGAGGACGCGGGGTCGGGACGTTCCGGTCAGGCGCGGTGGTGAGGATTTCTGCGGCTCAAGTTTCGAATTTAGAACACGTTTGAATTTGGAACACGTTTCGATGGGTTGATGATTTTTTGGCGTTTACGGTGATTTAATTTTGGCGAATGCTTGACATGCTCTTAATGATTATTGCGACTAAATACGTCAAAATAGCAGCCAGTTTAAAAAAAAATGTGATTGGATCCTCTTAGCTTCTTTTATCTATGTTTTTTCAGGGTAACTTTTTAACAATCCTCAAAAAATGCATAAATCAATTCGAATTAAGAACGTATTTGAATGCGGACCGCACACGTTGCAAATACACGCAATCTGCGATCTGGCACGTTCACAGATCAGCAGTAGTTTATATTGTCACACGAAACGAATAAGGTAGTAAAGTACTTCATCTTGTATTTTATACATGAAAGAACCAATTTACTTAGTTAAAATAAAAGAACTTTACTCACTACTTATTTAACGCGCTCCTACGTAGGTACTGTTTAGTAAAAGGTGAAAAATATTTTTCTCTTAGCGCATCAAACCTACTTCTTTATTTATTATTTTATTTTTTATTTTAGATTTTTATAATTACTTTGTTAATATGCATAAAATAATAATAATAATAGGTTATATGTATACACATTAATACCTACTTATTAGATTGAATCTCTTCGAAATAAGTAATCAACATATTTAAAGCAGGTAAGTTATGTTAATAGGCACTTCGTCCCTACACACTTGTTTTACGTTTTAAACGAACATTTTAAGCCAGGTACATTATAGGATTCAAGAACACTCATGTACCTACGTGTTACATAGATTATGAGATGTGGGTTTTCACAAATATTATATATTACTTATGAAACAAGAGACGTTCTGCTACTGAAATTCGAATTAACTTGTGCACGAAAAGTATCAATTTCGATTCAACTCAAAGTAGGCAATATAAATTCAGATTTTTAAATTCAATCTGCATCGAAAGTCAAGTGTAAATTGAGCTGAGTTTCGAGAAGTGTGGCATTTAAGTGATAATTTGGAAAAGCCGAGTTTAAATTATTTCTTTTTAAAAAGTATTTTTAGTGGTGATGGTAACATTGGTAACCCAGATTTTATTTGGTGAACATTTATCGTGAAATTACTTTGAAACGATTTGATACTTCTTGAAATTTATTTACGGTACATACTTTAAATTTTTGCTGTTGATTTTAATTTATCTGGTTTCGTAATAATTATTAATACCAACTAGCCATTGATTTAAAATTGCGTATACAGCCCTATTCTCGGAGCCACAAATTAATTAAGTACCTACGCCATTTTGTCGAAATGTCACGCTGACATTCAACTTCGCGCGCTTTCCTGCAACCATAGATAAAGGGTTTATTTTTAAATCTCTATTCTTTTTATGGCAACCGTTAACCCGCGATTAGGGTTGAAATAAAATCAAACTGGTACCAACTAAATGCGACCATTTACATTCGTGTCACACTGTGTTTTGAAGCCGGAAGTAAGAAGTTTTTTTTGTGTAATCGGCGTATAATGTTTTATTACGTCCGGCTTGGTTTCACGAAATTGTTTCGGTTCAGTAGTGGCTTTTGAATGATCATAGACAAAAGCTTTTTTTTTATGAAATAAGCGATTATGCTTATTTCAACGTATGTTTGTTTGCATGATAGCGTATCTAAATGTGCATAAATTATAATAAAATTACGATACATGTTTTAAATTTTTTGTAAATATAGCTATTAGTTTGTGGTTAGAACTAAATTCCTGTATCTTAGATATTTGTGTAAACAATTTAATGATGTTGGTATTGTATCATATTATTTTTATTTAACCTAAATATAAGTGTTATTGTATAAAATATATATCTGGATATGCATTTTATCATAAAATATCTGCTTATTATTCAATGTTAAAAGAATAGGTATTCCTTAACTAATATAACCATAGGTAATTTTGCTGGACCACCATCAAACAAGATTCAGGTAAGCAAAGTTTTCTATGACAATACTTTCAACATTACTTTACAAAATGCTCACTTTGAGATTGCCGCGCACTCGCATTAAATAATATCTTTACCGGGGCAGTTTAAAATAGGCACCACAGACAATATGTCACTCGACGTCATTGCCTGCTAACAAAGGCGGCTATTAACGTCAAAATATTTTCAAAATAAGAACGCGCCACGCCAGGGGCTCTGCTTTGCAAACGCCGAACCGTAAAAGTGGATTTCGGTCATTTCTCGAGCCATTTTTTTATGTTTTGGCACAGTTGGGCTGATTTGTAAAGAACCTAATGGGCTTAGGTAATTGTGGGGCGTGATTTGTTGTAGAAAAGGAAGTGTTGCGAATGATTTTGGGTCTAGGTCACGAAGATGTTCAACACCGTATAAAAATATCTTTAATATAAGTATATAAATTACGCGTCACGTTGTTTGTCCGCTATGGACTCCTAAACTACTTAACCAATGTCAATCAAATTTGCGCACCGTGTGCAGTTTGATCTAACTTAAGAGATAGGATAGCCTTCATCTCAATTTATAGCCGCGATATTATTTTATTGCAAATTTAACACCGCCCAACAAAGTGGGCACGGGTCAGCTAGTTTAATTATAAATCACTTGCAGTTGCTGCAGAGGGCATAAGATTTTTTTTTGTGTATTTATATATAAATATATATATAAATATTGGTGGCCATTCCACACAGCACCATCTCGCCCCAAACTAAGCCAAAGCTTGTAATATGGGAACCAGATTGCTGAAACTACTTATATACTTTTTTTTTGTAAATACATAGATATTTATAATGTATAATAACATCCAGACAGAGAACAAAGATCTATGTTCATCACACAAATGTTTGTTCTCGGTGGGGATCGAACCCACGGCCTACGGCACAAAAGGCTGAGCTATGTACTACCAACTGAGCTGTGAAGGCTGTAACTGCACTCTTATCTTTTTTTTTAATTCAACTATCTAATGGAACCAGCAGATGACCCACCTGATGTTAAGTAGTAACCATCACATATAACAAAGCATTGCCTCATGTGCCTGTAATTACACCGGCAACCCACTCTTCAAACCGAAAAACAGCAACGCTGCTTGGCGGCAGATAAAGGCGTGGTGGTAGTACTTCCCCGGACGAGCCACACACAAAGAGCTCTACTACTCATAAACTTAAGATTTACCTACTTAAAATACATATACCATTTACTTTTTGCATGCTGTATAAACTAATAGGAATATTTGTATCAAAACTATACTTCCAGCAAATAAATAATTCATTTCAGTAAATAGGAAGATTTTGTCTATGCATGTCTTATTTTAGTCTAGGTATAACAAACGTCATATAGTTTCAAATTTCGAACTTCTCTATTTGAAGCGTATACTATAGTAGAGTAGTGGCTGTGTGGTAGTTGTATAATAGGTACGGGTACGAGTGAAAATATAGATTAAATAACCTACTTAGATAAAAGAAAAGTTAAGAAACTGTTGCACAAGCTGACCAACAAACTATTCTTTATTCAAACTCCACCTGGCGTACTATTACCTTGCAACACGTGTTCAAACAACACATACAATAATACCAAACAAATACTTACAACAGGATATGGCTGACCACTTTACATTTACTTAAAAAAAAACAATTTATGGTCCATCCTGACATCTGTCATATTTCCCGCGCGGGTAACGTCAAAGCTTTGGCGCGTAGTCGAAAGCAAAATGTAAGGTAAATTTCTTTTTTTTTTAATCTTGAACAAACGGACATGCATCAGCTGTCAACCACAAACTGACCGATGTAATGACTGGTATACAATACTGCAATCTTTGTATTGTTATTGTCTAAAAACAATGACAAAACCAACATCGCCAGACCTCGACTAGCCTCTAAGTGTTCACTGTAGACAGTTCCAGTTATAATAGTTCGCCGACTCGAGTTTTGACAAAGAAGCGAAATTCAGAGCTTTTAAAATGGACAACTGTCAGCCGTTTAAAGTTGGACCATGTCTGCAAACATCAGAAAGGATTGTAAAGATCTTGCTACATTAGCTGTCATTGTGATATTTTGTTTGTCGCGTGCGGAGGTGTAAGTAAACCTTTTTTGTTTTTTTTTTCAATTGTCTGACAAACAATGAGACAGTCTTTTGAGTGATTGTTTGAATAAATAATCAGATTTCGGCTACTGGTGTTGCTTCAAATTTTGAGAGGAAGTACTTTGTGGGTGCCTTTTAATGTTAATCAGTCGATGTTATATTGTTCTCGAATGTTCAAAGAAAGCTTTTAGGGAAAACCGCAATGTAGTCAGCTCCAGCATTAAAACTTATTATTATTTAAATGAATAGACGCTTCCTTTGACCTTCTTCCCTCATGGTAAGAGACGATGTAGCGGACGTTGGAGAAGAACGGTCTAGAAGACCTCTAGAAGCCTCACGGCATGAGCCTTGAACAATTCGGTTTGTAGTGGTCAGGAAAGACAGACGACGGTAATAAGTTCCACTTCTTAGTAGTTTGCACAATTCTAATAAAGATTAACGTCTTGCACAAGAAAATAAATGCCGCTAACAATGAGCGAACTGTCAGATAAAAATGATGCCTACGGTAATTCTGTTTACTTTTGTGCTAAATACAATTAAATCAGATTGGCGCAACGCGCATAGAACTCTTAGGTCAGTGTTTATATTTGAACAATGAAGATGGAAGACCATAAATTGTTCGTCATCTACGTGTTTATCGGGATACAACGTAGGGTGAAACATTACTAAAAGGTCAAAAGCACACCCTTCTCAACGTTATTCAAAACGCGTGGGGCTGCAGACGACCTGTGTGATATTAACAATCACAGCGACGCCTTGTAGGCTTCACTGCTTACAAACCATAGACTACAGCGTTTGTTGATTTTTTTTGAGTTTGGAACTTTTGTGTTTCGAACGTTATTTTTGTATTTCGAACGTGGGCTATTTTTTCTGTAGTCAACGCTTCTAGCATTTCTTTTTAATTTATTTTACGTTTGATAATTGGTTTTGTATCTTGAATTTATTGTATTTCGAACGGTGATTTTATATTTTGAACGTGGGCTGTTTTTTCTGAAGTCAACGCTTCTATTGTCTTTTTTAGTCTATTTCTTCGTCATCTTTATCGTCACTTACGCGATTGTTAATTGTTTTTGTGCATATAACTTTTTCATGTTTCAAATGTAACTTTTATGTATCCAGCATTAATTTTGTATATGTTGTATTGGGCCAATCCTCAATCCTTTTCTGAAGTCAATTCTAAAGCGTATTTATTTATTTAATAGAAAATCAACAGCAATTACAATAATACAATAGCTGGGTGTGGGTAATCTTAAAATAGGCCAATAATAGATTTTCCTAATTAATAAAATCAATCAGTATTCTTTATTTTGCTGTCTTACTCACACTTACACCACACAACAGGAAAATCCATTACATACAGGGTGTGGTCCCCGAGGGATTCGTAAACAGCTTATTGTTAACACCCTGTATCTGTAGGGTGCGGCGTGTTTTGAGGTTATTTCTGCGTTTCCTGGAAATTGTTTTGTTTTAAGCACTTTTGTGAATTTGTCAAGGGTTTTTTTAAATAGAGGTACTTAATCTTTAGAGAAAGGCCAGGTCAAGAGTACCCTAAACCGACGAGCATGTATGAAGAATGTTATGAGAGTGAATGAAGCGAAAGAGGTATGTCAGAATCGTAGCAAGAGAAAATCCGCGGTCTCTGCCTACCCCTATGGGAAACAGGCGTGATTTTATGTAGGTACTTAATCTTTGTTGCATTTCGTATTATGTTTTTCTCAAAATAACTAAAAATCGTAGAGCCATGAAAACAATAACAAATCTTTGCTATGAGAAAAGGCCTCCTTCAAGGTTTCCTTTAAGGTTTGCTGGAAGGTAACTCTTTTAGGGCTAAGCTCGCCTTGTACATGTTTTATATTTAAGTTTATTAAATGTTATCATGTGTACAATAAATAATAATGAATAAAGAAAATATAGACAGAAACAGCTCGACTCTCATCCAGACACGTTAGATCTCAGATCTTTTAGTGGCAAGGACTAACTCAAGATTCTTTGAGGGGTAGTCAAAGGTACGTCCAAACATTAAATTTGACACACACCCTTATTTAAACACTCTTCTCTCTCTTGTCGTGTCACTAGTTTCTTTCGAAACAGTGTGGTGAAAGGATTTTAAGTGTGTCTCACATGTGTCAAGGCTCCTTTCGGGCACTTGACACATGTTATAGAACTTTTTAAGTTCTACAAACATGCCGGTTTCCTCACGATGTTTTCCTTCACCGTTTGACAGTACCTACTGGCTTTGTGCACATAAATATTTTTGAACAGAAAAACACATTGGTGCACGACCGGTTTCGAACCCACGACCTTATAGGATCGGAAGGCGGGGACGCTAACACTAGACTACCAGTGCTATGGAGCACAGTATACAGTATAGTTCTCATTTACACAGTAGTTATTATTCCATACGTGACCAAGATACACGAAAAAAAAACAGCTTTACGACGTTGATCGCCAGGCACGGTAGTTACCAATAGAGGCAGAATAAAAAAGTTAATATCAGTCACAGTAAAAATCTGTCACTCACAGTCACGGTAGTTCCCAAGAGAGGCAGAATAAAAAAGTTAATGACAGTCACAGTTAAAAGAAATATAAAAAAAAACAGTCGCACCTAAAAGATAAAATCTTCGCCACACTACCCTAAGCTATTGCAGTTCATGAAACAACCCCAGATTATCAGATTTAATAGAATAAATAACTGATATCATCCCTCGAGAGGGTGTAAACAGGGATGTTGATCTGCCCAGCGGATGTGTAACCACGGTAATTGTTTTATTGTTAAGGGTGGGTAAATTTTAAGGGATTATGGCTACTGTGGTATTGCGTGGGATTGGGTAGCGAGGGGGTTGAACAGTAGCATTGTTTATATATAAGATATGTTTTGAATTATGGTTTGTTTATTTATGTTTAATGTGCTGAATGTCAGTGCTATCAAATGATGCAGTTAGAATCTACTCTAACATCGGCGATAGGCTTGCCAACTGTCGGGCGTGACTTGCGAGATTTCTCAAGCAGTATGCAAAAAAAATGTAATGCCCACAACGAACGACAACTTTTAAAAACCAACGTCACAATATGCAATCATCCTATAGACAATATTTTTTTTCAACGCATTGTCAAAAAAGAAAAGCGCGCGCTTTCATCCCACCGCGCAAACAAAATGGCCACAGAGTATGAAATGGTTACAATGGCGAAATCACAAATTACTCGTGCAATTTACATAGAAAAAGTGACAAGTTACGGACCGGAACATTTGTTAGCCCATTGTATTGTAAAGTATTATATCTTTTAGGGTTGGGACGGTTTGGGACTTTGTGGTGTCTGATTTTCAGTTACATCAGTCTTGTTTTACCAATATATTTAAGTTTAATAGACTTTCAGACGTGACATTTGATTATTGTTGATTGTGTTTTCACTGAGTAGTTTTGATTCTGAAACTGATTATGTTTGTGGTATAAATTCAAGTTTTTATTTTTATTTTGATGCTTGTTAGGTTAAGATTCACACACGATTTGTAAGAGAACTGTGAATAAGTAAATTAATATAAAATTGAAGTCAAACATTTGAGTATCCAAACTTTCACATTTAATATATTAGCTGAACAACATACTACGTACTGAAATACATTTATTGTGTTTTCTGGATCGGTCTTGTCTAAGATTTGAGACTGGTCCCGAAAATACAAAAGATGGAGTACCCTTCACGTGTCCCCTCCCTATCACCCTTACGCCCCACCTTATTTATATTTATACATTTTCGTATTTGGTGTGTACTAACAAGATGTTTACGCGCGGCCGCCTCGTGTCAAAGTGCCCGCCGAAACGTTGAATGGCCTTTATAAACTTTTTGCGACCATAGACAACTTTTTTCTTTTCGGCCAAGAGGCGTTTGACATACATCGAAACAGTGCGGTAGGTAACGCTTTGTTACCTTTCTATCTGTCTGATGGTAATCGGATTTTAAATTGTGATTAAATAAGGTGGAAAATTGTCGTTTAATTTTAAAATTGGATTTTTGAGTGACTTTCTTGCTTCGAAGTGGTTTTAATGCATCAGCGCGTTTAGATTGCATAAGTGTTCTTGTTAAAAGATATTATGAGCATAAGTGGTTTTCAAAGACTTGTTAAAACGACTTTCTTATTTTTTAGGTTAAGTCTAATCTAAATTGTTAAACTATTTCAAAATGAAAACTTTGTGCAGTCATTTACAGTAAGTATTTTAATGTATAATAAATCTTATATGTATCACACCGTCATGTACTTATCCTTGGATTGAGTTTTATTTTAATTTTGCCTTTAACCTGTTTTAAGTGGTAACGGTCGACGGTGTAGCAAGCTTACCTAGAAGATACGTATTCAATCTTCTCCTAAAACCTCCAAATTATAGGTTTTCAGAGCAACAACTAAATATAGCAATCTAAAACCTACTGATCAATTATGAATTCATTGTATTTATTTATTTATTGTAGCACTAGTGCTACGGCATTATAATAACAGCATGTTGTAGATAGACAAAGAATGAATGATACCTAAACGGAATAAATTTGATTATCTTTACCATTTTCTGTATGCCTACGCCTCACTTAACTTCAATATATTATATTACTTTGTAAAAGGATCATACAAAAGAACGGTAGGAACCAAACTGTAAGTTTGTTGCCTGTTCTTCTAGGCTTTGGTCGCGTGGAACTGGCACCTAGAGTCACCTAGCTTTGAGACGTTTCAAAGTGATCCTTGTGATTTTATTGAATAAATACCTACCTTTTGATTTTGACTTTGAAAAGACAACTAGAAGTACAAATACATCTAAATGCGAAAGTTTTCCAAAACTATTTAGAATAGGTAAGTTTCTATTCACTTAAGCCGTAGCCCAAACTGGCTAGTCATAAAACGAATCCGATGTTAGCAAATATTTTATATCAGAAAAGACATCAGCAGAATTTTCGCCCGTCCAACTATTCCATCCAATAAGACTTTCAATAACATTTTCAATAATACTTGGACCAAGTCAGCGGTAGAATCTAATATTGCCTTTGCCAACTGTCAAAAAAGAAACTTGGGCATAGACAAACCGCGGGAAAGTGATTGGGGAAATGTGGCGCCAAAATGGTAGCGTTATTGTCTTTCAAAATGGCTGTTTTTACGTTATGTAACAGCTGGGTTATAACGATAGTCTTCTGTTTTATGGGGTGTAAAGGAAGTAATATTATATATGGGAGTGGAACTCATAAATAAGTGCATTAATTGAAATACATGCTTACATAATATTATTCACTATGGCTTTCTGCCCTTATCCCACTCTATGTTATGTATGTTTATGTAAATATATACATAATACACTTATTTATTGTTATAAACGTATGTTCGCCTTCTTGTAATCATTTTAAATTCTAATTTGCTATCTAGATAAAGTCAAAGTCAAAAGGTATTTATTCAATAAAATCACAAGGATCACTTTGAAACGTCTTAAAGCTAGGTGACTCTAGGTGCCAGTTCCACGCGACCAAAGCCTAGAAGAATAGGCAACAAACTTACGGCTTGGTTGATTTTGAAACTATAACTCGTTAAATTAAACAAATAAAATATAGATCTACCAAAGAATATAGGTAAACTAGTTAAGATGATGATAATAGAAAATAAATAGATAAGATGAAGTAGGTATATAGTAAATATTTAACGACTCACCCCAACCATTAAATTGTTTAATTTAATGGTTGGGCCATTTTTAAATTGTATGCTATTTTAAAGTGGAATATGGAAGACAATTATTTGCAAACTTTTACTTTTTTTTTTTTATACAACCAGCTGATGGAACAAGCAGATGGCCCACCTGATGTTAAGTGGTAACCATCACCTATAACAAAGCATTGCCTCGTAAGTCACGCACGATAGGAACGTGCCCTACGATGCACTGCCCTGCGTCCATCAGCTTGAGGCATACAGATGTTAAGCCTCATGTGCCTGTAATTACACCGGCAACCACACTCTTCAAACCGAAACACAGCACTGCTGCTTGGCGGCAGAAAAAGGTGTCTTTTACATCTGTATTGACATGAACCAACCTATAATTGCAATAAAGTTATTATGATTATAATAATCATTATGACTTTCTCTTTATTTAGTATGTCATGTGTATAAATTTGTATCTTTGTTCCTAAAAATCCTATTTTCTTAACTATTTTCAATTAAAAATCTGCTGTATATTAAAATTTCTATTTAACAACATTAGTATTGAATGTTAAAAATATATGGACCTCAGTAGGACAGTCAGCGTAATAAGATGCTTAAGATAAACTTGTGAGTTGTCTGCATTAATATTACAGGCTCTGGCCGGTGGGGTGCCATTATAGCCTTGTTTTAGCAAAGCCTGTAATTAGGAACCAGGTAGTTGATAACAAGACTTATTTACTTACTTTTTTTATGAATAAATACTTACGTATTATCTCAGTTAGAGATCCACGCGACTAAGCACAGGGGTGGTAACTTGTCACTTTAAATTTTAGCTGAAATTATCCCATGCCTTACCAACTTTGATCGGGAGCATATAATAATAAAAATCATAATCATGTATACATTGTTGTAATAATAAAAATAATAGTATAAATAATATAATAATTAATAACACCGACACAGAGAACAAACATCTATTTATGTTCATCACATAAATGTTGGTTCTATGTGCACGGCCTAAAGGCAATGCTACTATCAACTGAGCTGTGAAGGATGTCATGTTGACGTGTTTTCCATGAAAAAAAAACACATTGCACATTGCCATTATAAAAAATTATGGAAAAAACAATAAATCATTTAATATATTTATTTGTTAACTATGGGGTTACAAAGATATCAAAGGTTTTCAAATAGCATCACATATTTTTTAACCAGCTTATGGTGTGCATACATTCAATTAGGTTCATTAGCAGATGACCCACCTGATGTTGAAGGGCTACCTTTGCCTGCAAATCGATTATAAACATAAATGTAGTGTAGTTTTTTTTATATTCCACTGCTGTTTTTAAATCTTATTTCTCAAGTCTCCAGTTATACCTGTGGGTTGTATTCAAATTTAGTTATAAGTTTTTTTCACAATTCAACAGGTACCAAATACGTGTTTTTATCGAATAACAATAATTTAAATAGTCAATTTAAACAATAAACATTTGAAAAGAATTTCTAAAACTCACGAAGATGGCTATCAAACTCATTATAACATTCGAAATTAAAATCTCCTATCGCAACATCATCATCACAAATCATCGACAAAAAATCATCCCTTACATAGGGGATGCTACCACAAAAACTACCAATAACATGCGTTATGTGGCTGAATATCGCAGCTGTTGCTTAGCCGCTTATGAGAAAAAAAAAGCTGTGTTTCTATTGGTTGATATGAAATGGCGGCAGCATTACTCGCATCTGTCTTCTAATACTCTATTATTGTCTATGGGCTGGCATTAAGGTTTTATGCTTAGGTACCTACTAAAGTGTTAATGCAATGCGATAATAATGTAATATTTACATACATGTTTCAAATAATGGTTTTTCACTGAATAGATAAAAAGGTAATATTTTTTATGGTAACTTGCTCGTAGGTATACTTTAAGCTAGTTTCATATTACTTGAGAATAGGTACGCATGCAGCTTGAGCTAAATATATTTTGATAAAAAAAAAAAAAAAATGCTACCTATGTATGTTATACAAAATCGAAAACGCATGTTATTTAATTTTCTATTTATTTACTTTATTCAATAGCTATACCTAGGTGATATGGTATTTAACATACAGCTGATAAAGTTTACCGAAAATTGGGTTGAAAATACGTTTTTTTTAACAGGTACATCATGTATCGATCAAAATGAAACTTTTACTAAACTGTGTGCAATGTGATTGCACACAAAATGGTTGATTGCGATGTTTCAAAAATGAGTTTAGTGATTTTATATCTTTCAATATGTCGAAACGTGCGAGCGAGTCACATTAGCTCTTATATTCGCCTTTACTGTTTCATAATAATATGTATTTTGTACGTTTTGTAAATTCATATTCATTGTAATTTTCTTCACTACATAGTATAAAACAAAGTCGCTTTCTCTGTCCCTATATCCCTATGTATGCTTAAATCTTTAAAACTACGCAACGGATTTTGATGCGGTATTTTTTATAGAAAGAGTGATTCAAGAGGAAGGTTTATATGCATAATACAAGCATAATCTCTTAGGGATAACCCACAATAACCGTGCGAAGCCGGGGCGGGTCGCTAGTTGTAAATCTTCTTATTATATAAAGGAAAGTCGTGTTAGTTACACTTTTTATAACTCAAGAACGGCTGAACCGATTTAGCTGAAAATTGGTGGGTAGCTTAGAACCAGGAGACGGACATAGAGTACTTTTTATCCTGTTTTTTTTTACTTTTTATGTTTTCTAAAGTAAACGTGCGCGAGCGAAGCTGCGGGCAAGAGCTAGTAAATGATAAATTCTTATTCTTAAACAACATTCTGGTAAATAAAACTAGACTTTTTTCTCGTTATTTAATTTATTAATGCTGCCTTTAAGGAGTATTCACTAATAAGGTCACCTCACTTGCACCTCCCGTGTCGGAAATGCAATAAGAACGAATTACCTACTTTGTAATTATATTTATAGCACACAGCAAGTTTACTTATAGGTAGGGTAAATACCTAAATACCTTGTCATTATATTTATAACACGCAGCATGTTTACCTACTTATAGGTAGGGTAGCCCTCACTTCAAAACATTCATTCGTGCTTTGTAGGTTTAAGCATTTTTAGAAGTAAAAATGCTGCTAAAATTAATGTTTTGAAGGCTACGCTGAACTAGGTACTTACCTATAAGTAAACTTGGTGTGGGAACAGTTTTTAGCATTTTTAATATAAAAAAAATGTTGCTGCAAAAATTTATGTTTTGAAGTTAAGGCTACGCTTATCTAGGTACATATAAGTAAACTTGGTGTATGAAACAGTTTTTAGCATTTTTAATATAAAAAACATGTGTACACTTTCGACGTACACTATCGATACCCAAATATAAATAATGTAAGTTTTATTTTTCAATACGACCGGGTTCGATTCCCGAACGAAGTACAAGTTTTTTTAAAATATATACATTCAGTTTTTCTTGTCACTAAACTCAATGACATGGTTCCTAAGAACAAATCTTTGTATGTCCTATAGTTACAGACTTCTGCCGTTAAGCAGCGTTGCTGTGTTTCCGTTTGAAGAGTGTGGTTGCCGGTGAAATAACAGGCACATGAGGCTTAATATATATGCCTCAAGTTGATGGACGCAGGGCAGGGCATCGTAAGGCACGTTCATAACGTTCGGGACCTGGGAGTGGGAGGCAATGCTTTGTTATAGGTGATGGTAACCACTTAAAATCGGTGGGCCATATGCTTGTTTCATCAGATGTTGCATAAAAAAAAAGTTCATGATATGTTTTTTGTAAAAAATACTGACTCCAAATACTGAAAAATATTAAACAAAACTGAACCACAAACCAAAGCATATTTTTTTTTGTATTTTTTCACATAGCTATAAAATTTATATGAGACCACTTCTGTATAACCTACCAAACAAATAATAATCATAATCATATCATAATCATTACCTCATGTTGTATACAGGTTCTTAGGGGATAACAATATCTCCAGGACATGAGCCCCGTTGGGGCATTACAATGATTTTTATGTCCATTAAATGGGTATCTTAAAGTAATTAGGTACCTAATTAAGTTATTTATGTAAAAAAAAATTAATGATAAATATCTCTTTTGCTTATCATCAAAATTTATTTTCAATTAGCGGAATAATCGCGTATCACTTTCAAAAGTGCGACGTTTCGTGAGCCTTTTCCCGCGTGACGTTTACGTCATAGTCCGGAATGCAAATGCAACCACAAAAGGTGCAAGTATGTGGGCAAATATGGTCGGAACCTGTAAGTAATTAGCTTAGTATATTAGTAGAACTGTTGATTAAGCCCTGGGAAGATACAAAAATACTTGTATAGTTGAAATAGCATTAATTCTTAGAACAAACTTTTAATAAGGATATTTTTTTAAACTTTAATGGCTTAGTCAGGTATTGACGTAGGGTCGTGTCAGCGATGGGCTTGCAACCTGTCACGTATGGAATACTAACTAAGTGCTATCTACTGTGACTGTATAATGTGGAAATGTAATTACAGGCACATGAGGCTTAACATCTATATGCCTCGAGTTGATGGACGCAGGGCAGTGCATCGTAGGACACGTTCTTATCGTGCGTGACTTACGAGGCAATGCTTTGTTATAGGTGATGGTTACCACTTAACATCAGGTGGGCCATCTGCTTGTTCCATCAGCTAGTTGTGTAAAAAAAATGTTTTATTTTGGACGTAGGTTGGAGTAGTAGAGCTCTAAATTGTGTGTGGCTCGTCCGGGGAAGTACTACCACCACGCCTTTTCTGCCGCCATGCAGCAACGCTGTGTTTCGGTTTGAAGAGTGTGGTTGCCGGTGTAATTACAGGCACATGAGGCTTGACATCTGTATGCCTCAAGTTGATGGACGCAGGGCAGTGCATCGTAGGGCACGTTCCAATCATGTGTGGCCGTCAAGACAATGCTTTGTTACAGGTTTGGTCGCGTGGAACTGGCACCTAGATTCTGGGTGAATTTTAAGACGTTTCAAAGTGATCCTTGTGATTTTATTGAACAAATACCTTTAGACTTTGACTTTGACACATTAGGCGAGCCATCTTGTTCCGTTAGCAAGAAGGTAATAAAAAAACCTCTAACTATTCTGCCAATAAAATTATACTAAATTGTCCATTCTGTATATTTTTATTGATCGAGTGAGCGAAGCGAACGAAGATCTTAGTTTCAACTTGGGCGATTTGGCATTTTATGTATGTATGTATGTATGTATGTATGTATGTATGTATGTTTGTCTGGCGATAACTTTCGAACCGTTGATCCGATCTGCATGAAATTTGATAAGACGATAGCTTGTACTTGAGAAATTTACTGGTAAGTATATGAGTAAAATCAAATGAAGGGTTATTAAGATATGGGGGTTTTTAAGGGGGCAAAAATAAAAAAAGTTACATAAAAAAATCAAGATACATGTCATATGAAAGGGCTTTGTTTGGACATTCCAAAACAATTTTTACTTTTTTCTGGGACCCTCGGTTGTTGAGATACAACAAAAAAGTTAAATTAAGATAACCAGCGATCCAAGAGCTCCCACCTCTAAGAGTTTCGTTGGCATCGAGGTTTTTCTACTGGTCGGCCCGTTCCTTTGCTTTTTCTTATTTTTTTTTCTTGAAATAAATTAAGGAGGTACTCAGTTCTCATAAAATGGTGACAACGACCAGGTCTGATGATGGAGCCAAGGTCTGTTCAACGGAACTCCTCAATGAATAGGCCAATAGAGTTGAAACTTGGTTACCGTACCAAGTTAGTAGGCGGTAGTCAGAAAAAAGTCCAAACATAATGTTTGGACTTGCCTCTGGCTACCTACTCAACGTTTTAGTGCGTTCGTCGGGTCGCATCACGAGATCTCAGTTCGGGGCGAACTACTAGTTTAAATGTTTATAACGTATATCCTACTTATATTATAAACGCGAAAGTTTGTAAGTATGGATGGATGGATATGGATGTTTGTTACTCTTTCACGTAAAAACTACTAAATGGATTTTAATGAAACTTAACAATAATATAGCTTATACATCAGAATAACACATAGGCTACAATTTATAAAGATATTGTGTGAATTGTCCAAAATATGACGATAAGTGTCAAGTAAGTAGGAAAAAATCTACCATCTGCGAGCTATTCTGGCGTGCGCTGCCAAAACCGCTAGAGTTACACATTGTACTACGCCACGCTAATATAAGCTACTCGAAATACTAATCCTGCGCAGACGTAGTCGCGGGCACCAGCTAGTAACCAATAAATTTGTTATTTAAATATGAGTACAAATGAGTTTTTTTTAATTCTTATGAGGAAATAAAGATTTTTCATAATAATAATAATAATTTATTTATTTATTCAGACAATATGGTCCATGG
Source organism: Chloroclysta siterata (assembly GCA_932294275.1). Lineage (NCBI taxonomy): Eukaryota > Metazoa > Arthropoda > Insecta > Lepidoptera > Geometridae > Chloroclysta > Chloroclysta siterata. The sequence goes on along the minus strand of OW028596.1, from coordinate 17,152,504 downwards.
TGTTAGTTACAGAAAAAGTTTATACATAGGTTAGTAACTTATAACTAATAGCGATTTGGTCCTCTGGATGAGTTTCCATACCAGAGGACAATTTAGTATTTCATCAATCGCATTTAGGATGCCGTTGCTACTTCCGCGCAATCTATGTAGCAGAGACGCTGTTTTTTTGCGCCAGATAGCGTCGAAGGAGTCAGTACGCATCGCGGTGAACATACCGGACGCACTGCAGTAGCGCGGGAGCCGCAACAGCGCCCTAAATGCGTTGTTATATTGGACCCGCAAAGCATTGTGCATAACTTTGTTTTTTTTAAGCACTTAGCTGATGGAACAAGCAGATCGCCCACCTGATGTTAAGTGGTAACCATCACCTATAACAAAGCAATGCCTCGTAAGTCACGCATAATAGGAACTTGCCCTACGATGCACTGTTGAGATGCAGCTTGAGGCATACAGATGTTTAGCCTCATGTGCCTGTAATTACACCGGCAACCACACTCTTCAAACCGAAACACAGCGTTGCTGCTTGGCGGCAGAAAAAGGCGCGGTGGTAGTACTTCCCCGGACGAGCCACACACAAAGAGCTCTACTACTCTTAAATGAGCATGGTGAAATCAGCTCACAGTCTCTTAAATAAGTAGGTACTTATTATATTGCCACTCGAGTGGCGTCAGTTTCAACGTAGCTGATAGAAATAAAAGATTTTTTATTTGACACACAAACACGGGTACAGCGTCACATAATATGTTTAACATAGCAGGTAGGTATATAAGTACATATAATAAGGAAAGAAACATTTTAAAACACGAAAAATAACAATGCCGGTTTCCTATACCTAAACCTATAGTGGGTACTATGGATGCCGACCAGTTCGATGATAGCGTGTCAAAAGTTCGTTTGTCTTAAAAGCTCGTAAATAAAGTTCTTGTTTTCAGTTAAAGCCTATTCATACTTTTAAATGTCTGTAGATTATGGAGTGGAAAAAGTAATCAAAATGTCAATTCGTCATTGTTATATCTAGGAATTAAAATAAAGAGGCAGGTTGACAAAATTAATAAGCGCAATGCCAGAGCTCGCAAACTTAAAAAAAAGCTGTGTTTTTTTTACAACAGGAAGTAAATTTGTGAAGTTGATAACGCGATTATGGCGATGACAAGTGCTAATGTAGGTACCTCTCGCTCGCTCATTTAAACATTTTGAAGGATATGAAATCGCTCAAAATCAAAATCAAAACGGTCTTTATTCAGTACAATCACAAGGATCACTTTGAAACGTCTTATATACTAGGTGAATCTATCGCCAGTTCCTCGCGACCAAAGCCTAGAAGAACGGGCAAGAAACTAACGGCTTGGTTCCTAGCGTTTTTTTGTATGATCCTTTTTACAATTTTATTCTGGTACCTACTTAATTGTTTAGTGTTTGTAATGAGTTGCAGCATAGTTCAGTCCCAAGCTTTTTTGTCATCTATATAATCAGATATTTTGTAGTAAACTTATTAGCTGAACTTATTTTACTACAAGTACACAAGTTTTAGTTTACTACAAGTTTTCCTATTCAAAAGTTTGCATAATAATGAAAACTAGTAAGCAAACTTTTGAGTGTGTGCAATGTGATTGCACACAAAATTGATGTTTGCGATTTTTTTTATACAACTATCTGATGGAACAAGCAGATGGCCCACATGATGTTAAGTGGTAACCATCACCTATAACAAAGCATTACCTCGTAAGACACGCACGATAGGAACGTATACCTACTCTAAGATGCACTGCCCTGCGTCCATAAACTTGAGGCATACAGATGTTTAGCCTCATGTGCCTGTAATTACACCGGCAACCACACTCTTCAAACCGAAACACAGCGTTGCTGCTTGGCGGCAGAAAAAGGCGTGGTTGTAGTACACGGACGAGCCACACACAAACTTTTTTGAATATTGAATATTGAAAATATCTCAATTGAATATTCTCAACTCATTTCAATTCAATTCAACCTTTTGACTTTAACTTTGTCTACCCTTAACATTCTCAAGAATCTTGCGATGGTACTGAGTGGATATCTACCGTGCCTAGAGACTGAGCCTCTAAACCGACATCGGCATTACTTGCGCCCTTAAAATCCCAGCATGTTGTCTCAACCCGGCTCAAAACGGTAATATTAACATATAAATTGATATTTTGTCCGTCGCCGTAGATAGAACACGCAAAGGTTGTCAAGAATATTTCACAGGTGGTAAGACTACAAGCTATCTCCTGTAGCTTCGTTTACTTGGAAAGTTATCGACGAAAGAACATCTAGTTTGTAAAAAAAAACAGCAACAGCTTCAAAGTCAAATCACAAGGATCACTTTGAAACGTCTTAAAGCTAGGTGACTCTAGGTGCCAGTTCCACGCGACCAAAGCCTAGAAGAACAGCCAACAAACTTACGGCTTGGTTCCTACCGCTCTTTTGTATGATCCTTGTTACAATATAGTATAATACAATATTGAAGCTCCAGTGTGGTGCCAATCGAATTTAGTGAGGCGACGTCACGACTGTGATCCCCAGGCATGGTAGATATCCCCTAATATCTATTAGTAACAAGTACTAACTCCAGATTCTTTGAGGACGTCTAAGGGGGGTAGTCAGAGGTACGTCCAAACATTACATTTGGCACATATCCACATTTTGTAAAAAGATATTGATAAAAACCCCTTATACACGACAAGAAAACTGACTATTCACCGGATTAGTGGACCGGATTAGTGGTAGAGACGCCTCCTTCCGATCCCAAGATCGTGGGTTCAAAACTGAACGTGCATCAATGAGTTTTTCTGTTTAAAACCTATGTACACAGTGCCAGTACTCTGAAACGGTGAAGGAAAACATCGTGAGGATACCAGCTTGTCGTAGAACCTAAGCTCTAAATGTGTCAAGTGCTCGAAAGGAGCCTCTTCGGGGCGCACATAAAATCCTTTCACCACACTGTTTCGAAAGAACTATGACACGACAAGAAGAAGAATAACTAGTAAACCTAATTTTATCACTGAAGAAATAAAAGAACCAGTGTGGTGAGTCAATGCATCTAAAAACGAAGTTATAGTTCAATTCTACGCGTATTGTTGTACCCAATTGACTGAACTAGTAAATCATCCCACGCATTGCCCACAACTGGGCTAAGTGGGACACAATTAGCTGACAGTATATCACAAATTACCCTCATACCTTCTAGGTAAAGCCGTTGGTGGAGTTATAGCGGGGATGCTAGCGGAGCGGGTAGCGGGCTTGAGCAGTCAAAGTCAAAAGGTTTCACTCGAAATGTCTAGCCTGTGTTGCCAGTTCTTAATTTCACTTTACCCTATGCTTGGTCAAATTTACCCTAAATTTGGTGTGAATATGGAAAAAATACCCTAAAGTTTATCTTTACTGCAAATTGACATAGAAATACTTATTGCATTTATATTTTTCTATAAAAGGGTAGGGGAAATTACAGATGAATCAAATTTTCAGATTGTATTTAATACACATTATATTTTGAAACATTTGAGAGACGATCTTTCTACAGCGGCATTAGATAATATTGGTGCTGATAAAAGAGGCAACGCAACTGCATCGGGTTTCCCCAAAAAATACCCTAAAAATTACCCTGATATTTCAATTGTACTCGAAATCTAGAGTAAAATACTCTAAGTTGGCACCACTGTGTCTAGCCGACTTCATTGTGGGGTAAATAAAAGGCCCTTGCTGTGGATAGACTTGACTGAAAAGTATTTAATTTTTTTACTTGACACTTGCAAGATTCTCTGATTAATGACGGACAGGTGCCCTAATAGAGCGAATATATATATGTGAATATAGGTCAGTTCCTTGCGATCAGTTCTAGAAGAACTTACGGCTTGTTTCCAACCATTCTTTTGCATCTATAATCCTTGTTAAAAAATAAATAGTGAAGCTCCAGTGTGGTGACGATCGAAGCGTATGAGTGAGAGGAATTTGGCACCGCCATTTAAGTTTTTTGAAATAAAAACTTCTTTAGCCGCGTTGAGCTATTGTTGATACGTGAAAATCCTATGGATTCGCGTCACTAATGACCTCTGAGACACTGCTGGTCTAGTGGTAGCGGCCTCGCCTTCCGATCTTAAAGTCGTGGGATCGAAACCGGTCGTGCACCAATGAGATTTTCTGTTCAAAAATTTATGTGCACAATGCCAGCACTCTCAAACGGTGAAGGAAAACATCGTGAGGAAACCGGCATGTCGTAGAACCTAAAAGTTCTATAACATGTGTCAAGTGCTCAAAAGGAGCCTAGGCTTGGTCAAGTGGAACTGGCACCTTGATACACCTAGCTTAAAGACGTTGCAAAGTGATCCTTGTGATTAGGGGCCGTCCATTAATCACGTGATGTTTTTTTAGCATTTTTGAAACGCCCCCCCCCCTCCCCCTTGGTGAGGTTTAAGACTAACCCCCCCCCACGCAAAATCACGTGTATTTTTTTGTATCTACAAAGGTCTTGATTTAGTCTTGATGTAGTCTTGACAAAGGATTTTGAATCTTAAAATGTTTTAGAATATTATCTTTAAATACAGGTATAAAGTATAATCTAATATTATTCTGAAATGAAGGACCATGACAAAAACGTCTAGACAGAAAGGTTGCAACGTCAAGGTCACACTACAACCGCTTTTGGTTTTAGAAATCGTGCGTTTGACGAAAAAATAAATAAGTATACGTGATATCTTACTACACGCCCTTCCCCCATGTGATATTTCGTGATTTTTGCTAAACCCCCTCCTTTAAGGTCCCTAATATTGAATATCTTTTGACTTTGAATATTCTGATTCTGAAAGCTCGCTAGCACTATGGCCCTCCCTCGTCCTCCTCCGGGAGCGAGGGTCCATATAGAAGATCTGTAACTGTATCGGGGCGATTAAATTACTCCGTGACATTATGGGGAGGGAATTCGTTTAGTTAATAACAGGCTATTGGTTATTTAAAATATTCAGTTAGTTACTATTCATTGACTACCCTCACTGCTAGAACTTGGCCTTTTGCGCTGTAGGACGTGGGTTCGATACCTACGAGAACAAATATTTGTGTGATGAACATATTTTTGTATGTTTGTTCTCTCCTAAATTCAATAAACTGTTCCAAAACAACCAGGGACATGACAGGAAGAAGCAGAATATATTTTAAATAAGTATTAAAGAGTAGTAGAGCTCTTTGTGTGTGGCTCGTCTGGGGAAGTACTACCACCACGCCTTTTTCTGCCGCCAAGCAGCAACGCTGTGTTTCTGTTTGAAGAGTGTGGTTGCCGGTGTAATTACAGGCACATGATGCTTTACATCTGTCTTTATGCCTCAAGTTGATGGACGCAGTTCAGTGTATCGTAGGGCACGTTCCTATCATGCGTGACTTACGAGGCAATGCTTTGTTATAGGTGATGGTTACCACTTAACATCAGGTGGGCCATCTGCTTGTTCCATCAGCTAGTTGTATAAAAAAAGAACTGGGCTCAGTGCACGTCTTACGAGTGACCTACGTCCAGGTGTGGACCAACATAGGTTGTTGATGATAAAATAAATAATACACTGCTAATTGTGAGTTTTTAGACCTTCTCATACTGGCCGAATGACAAACTTATAAATCCAACTTTTCTGATAAACCTTTGCCGCCTAAACTTGACTTATGTCAGTGTCAATGTGACAGTAAACAAAATAGGAAATCAATTTCCAATCCGGCATTTTATGTCCTTGGCAACGGCTTCCCACAGTATTCGGTTTCGTGTTTGAAAAAAGAACCTGTCAAATTTGAGATTAAAGGACAATGTTGAAGGGTTCCGTAGAGTGAAAAATTTTAATAAAAAAAGTAGAATTTTGTCTGTTGTTTTTGGTATACTTGGTACTAAGATATCTGAGGAAATATCTACAGTGCTTGGGGATCAAATTCGTATGGGGTTTTCTGTTATTAGTAAAAAAAATGTTTTCCACGGAAGAATAGTTTAAGAGTCGATTATATGTTTTTATAAATAATAATATACAAAGGTTATCTGGAAGATAATGATTTATAGCATTAAGTTCGCCTTTGTGTTTTATTAGACAGCCTTCACAGCTCAGTTGGTAGTAGCTCTGCCTTCTGTGCCGTAGGCCGTGGGTTCGATCCCCACCGAGAACAAACATTTGTGTGGTGAACATAGATGTTTGTTCTCTGTCTGGGTGTTATATAATATTATAAGTATCTATTTACAAAAAAAAAAAGTTTATATGTATTATATCAGCTATCTGGTTCCCATATTACAAGCTTTGGCTTAGTTTGGGGCTAGATAGTGCTGTGGAAAGTCCTCCAATATTTATTTATTTATTTTATTTATTTTGTACTGTTATTTTAATGAGCAATGATGTATTTTCAATCAATCAATTATAATGTTTAATGGATTTCTTCTATTAAGATTTACTTCAATATTAATTTTACTTATTTCATTTAAAACAATAAGATACTAAAAGAAAATGGCGTCCATAAAGTTATTCCCTTTAACATTCTTATCCAGACACTTAAACAAAACGAAACACTCAAATTCTCACAACATTTAATTACCCCGAGCCCTCCTCACACTTGACCGGTTTAACTGCCCAATAAAAAGAAGCCTGCCTCAAAATATAGCTATACCTACCTTCTTTATTACCCATCGATAACAAACTAATCTAAGTCCTTTACCACACGAATATTTAAAAAACAGTAAAGTCCCGCTGACGTCGGCCCTCTCAGAAGCCCGGCCTTATAATAAAACAGTCTAATTTATGCCTCGGACCCAGAATCCGAATCCAATAACAGGCCAACAACATTATAAGTATTTTTTTGACCACATAACGTGGCTGTATATAAAACTAGCCTTTGTCAAAAAAAAAGTCGATGATGAGGTAACGAACGGCGCTCGGTCGTTCTTTTTTTAAATCGTTTGCCGCTTTCGACGTGTGTGGTCTGAGTTTCTGCTTCCATTTGAAAATCAGCTTTATATTAAAAATTTAAGGTTGAATATGAAATGGATTGTGCTTTTTAAATTTTCCACGGCTTCGGTATGGCATTAAAAATTGAAAATGTTTTCGATAGTTAATTGGACCTGAAAGTGTATGAAGGGTTGTTTGGTTTGAAATTGACGCCATGTTTTGATTTTGAAGTGTCAAATTACGTGGTAGTCGAATAAGTGACAGTTTTTTCATGTATTGCCATAAAAGTACTTGATTAAATTATAGGTACGAGTACGCCATAAATTCTTTCATACACAATGTGTGTCGATCGTGAAAGTATTAAATACTATTTTAGCTACTCAATGTTCAATTTAGGAGTGATGTCCTTGACATAAAATTGATAAATGTCATAATAACGTACCACTTATGATGGTGGTAATGACAATAATTAGGTACAAATGTCTGTAACAAAAAGTATATAATCTTGTAACTATGCGTATGACATGTTTTTAATTATATGTATTTTTTAATTGTTGCAACACTGTATGACTTAATATGGTAGAATAAGTCCATGCTTATACTAGTTTGTACGTTTTTGTTTCTGTAATTATTATTTTTTGTTTTGTTTTATTTATGTCTAATTATCAGAATACATGTAGTTTAATTAAAGTTTTCTCTGAAATTATGTACGTGTAGCTATTTATTTTAATGAAAATAAGTACCTAATGGTTTGTTTATAATTCAGTTAACATTCACTTAACTAGGAGTGGTAGCGCATTTTTTTTGTACTATGCTTTCATTAAAAAATTTAATGAAATATAATTTAATTATTTTAAAACAACAACGGCATATTTAACTAAATTGGTAATTGTGGAAATAAGGGATACAAAATAATGTTATGATTTTAATTATTAACTTTATTTTAAGTAATTTAGAAAATTAATATTTAATATTTCGGTCTCTATTGGAGACTAACTTAAACACTTACTATTAAATAATTACTATGTTTTTTTAAACTCTTTTTTTATAATTTTTTATGAAGTATATTAATTTTACGTTATACGTAAAATTAAATATACTTACTTTATAAAAAATATATATATTTTTCGCTACAATCGCGAACGGTGATTAATAGACTTAAATAAAGATATTAATAGTTAAATTAAAAATAGCGGGTACGGGCTTGCAGCCTGTCACGAGCATAATTATATCTAACTTATTAAAATGTGGGTATGTCTATATAATTTACATTATCTAAACATTCCACACGCTACTAATAAATCAATCATTATGTACATTATAACACTCAATGTGTTAATAATTAAAACTTAAACAATATACAATTAATATGTATGTTTGTACGTTTGTTTGTTTGTAGTGTTATTAAGTAACGCAGTATGGATGAACCGATTTAATATTAAAAAAGAAAAAAATGGCTTTATATACATAATGAAATCTGTAAAAACATTAACAATACACAGTTTTTGAAACACATTTTAATCCTCTACTCTACTATATTGCTAAAATATGTACCAACATAAATAAATAAATTACCAGTAATGAGAGTAATATCAAATTATTAGGTATTATTAAGTAGTAGAGCACTTTGTGTGTGGCTCGTCCGGGGAAGTACTACCACCACGCCTTTTTCTGCCGCCAAGCAGCAACGCTGTGTTTCCGTTTGAAGAGTGTGGTTGCCGGTGTAATTACAGGCACATGAGGCTTAACATCTGTATGCCTCAAGTTGATGGACGCAAGGCAGTGCATCGTAGGGCACGTTCCTATTGGGTGACTTGCGAGGAAATGTTTTGTTATAGTGAAACTGAAACAGCTTTTCGACTTTGATCCCCAGGCACGGTAGATATACCCTCAGATCTCTTAGTAGGTACCAAGTAACTCAGGGGGTAGTCAGAGCTTCGTCAAAATATTATATTTGGCACATTTTGCCAAATATAATATTTGGTACTTAGTTGATATTCCAAAGAGCAGTCTCATCGCCGCTGCTAGAAAACTAAGAGCTGATTTCACCATGCTCTGTTAGTTACTAATGAAGGATTAACAGGCCGTTAAATCTAATCTTAGATTTCAAACGCGTACATTTTGTCATATTTAACGGCCCTTTAATTCTTTGTTAATCTAACAGAGCATTGTGAAATCAGAGCTAAGTAGCTTCCACGCGATGTTTTCGGTCACTGATTTACTCTTGATAACCGATTTATTATTGATGATACATCTGTTTTATGTGTTTATTATAATCTTCTAATCTATTATAAATACGTAAAGCCGCGAGAAGAAGCTAGTAAATCTATAAAATAACGCTATAAGTCACTAATCGACTGTAACTACGTCGATTAACTTATAATCGAAGTTAATAGCTTCAATAAGTACTAAATGATGGCGGGAAAAACTATAAAGTGTTTATCGATTTGAACATAGATGGCAGCACTGTATTTGTTTAAAAAAATAAAGGTAAGGTACTTACACTAAAAATACGCGCGAAATTTTTGCGGTGTTATTTTCTTGTTACTATGAATATTTTACTTATACTATGAATAACTTATAATAAATATTATAATATGAAGTTCTGTTCAAAATACTTCAATAACTTGGCTTCACGCTTTAAGAATATCATAAAAAACTGTCACGTATGGAATACCTACTCTTAGTTCAAAGTTTAGTAACGCTAAATTGATGGACGCAGGGCATTGCATCGTAGGGCACGTTCCTATCGTGCGTGACTTACTAGGCAATGCTTTGTTATAGGTGATGGTTATCACTAAGCATCAGGTGAGCCATATGCTTGTTCCATCAGCGTCTATCCCATAAAAATAAATTATAATTAGAATATTATATCACTTTTAATAATTCACACTTCGTAAGATTTAATTAAAAAGGCATAAACATAATGGCAACCCTAGCGAATAATTAGGTGCACTTAAGCATTAGACTGGCAACACCATAATTATCCTATTATATGTGACGTGCGCCCGCACTGATAATCAGCGTAAAGTTTATAAATCAGCTTGGCTGTGCGGATCTTGATATTCACAAGCCCTTTAATAGGACTTTAAAAAGTTAAGGAATTATAATGGAAATCATACTACGAGTCTAATAGGTTTTCAAAATGACTTTCTGATTGTAAGGTCGTGGATTGGAATCCTGTCGTGCACCAATAGATTTTTCCTATCGAAAAATGTATGAGCGCATTATATTAAATGGTGAAGGTAAACATCGTGAGTAAATGAGTTATAGTCGCGTTAAAATCCCGCTGCAAACTCGGTCATAAATCATCTTAACACACGCTTAAACAAAAGGATCGTCCGTTCTCCTAAGTGCGAGAGAGAGAGAGATAGAGCAATATTGCTGTCTCGTTCCGATAACTTATGACCGAGCCTGCAGCGAGAGTTTAACGCGACTATAGTATTCTAGCAAGCGATTTGCGTGCGACCTATCCCGAATGGAATACTAACTACCTGAGTAAGTGCCGAATGTAATACTTGGATATTACCTCTGAATGAATCTAGCTTAGGATAGGGTTAAAATAAAATAGTTTTTAGATAATGAAAATAAATTTATGAAGCTATGTGTATAGCGCATTCTACCACTGAAGAGGAGCAAAAACCGCGAACTGACTTAATCTTGCTCTATGCCGGGACACATGGAAAAGTCTGGAGGAGGCCTAATACCCAAGAGGGGTTCTAACCTAATTTGAATTATTTTTTAAGTTTTTTCAAATTATTATGTACTTACATAGACAATCAAGACATAGACATAGACAATAATTTATTTACTACTTAGCACACAACATTCAAAACATGATAATGAAATATACATATAGAAATAATAATACATCATAACAATAGAAAAACAAAAGAGAAAAAAAATATATACAGGGTGTCCCAGAAATCAACGTCAAGCCGAATACGGGCGATGGGCCAAGTCATGACAGTTATGAGAAAAATATAAAAAAAAATATTTGTCATGCATAAAATCCGGCTTAGTTAAGAAAACCAGTTTTTTTTTCCAAAATTAAAGGGTACTCTAGCAAGTGTTATACTATTTTGAAATCCTGACTAAATACGCCATCTTTTAAAGTTACTTGCCAAAGTAGTGTAGTACATTTTTTTTACGGTAAAGTCGGTTAAAGTTGGGTGATGTTATTATTTTAAATTAAGTGTTGACCAAAAATCAACATTTTATTTAAAACTGAGGCAGTTATGATTTAATTTTGAATTGTATTTTACAGAAGGGTTATTCATGGTTACATTACAGAAAAAAGTTTCACGAATAGTTAATATTTGTAGTCACAGGACTTAAAAGATCATCACAGGGTGTCAGTTTTTCTGTATTTTTTGTAATACTCATAATTCGAAAAGTACATGACAAATATTTTTTTTTATATTTTTCTCATAACTGTCATGACTTGGCCCATCGCCCGTTTTCGGCTTGACGTTGATTTCTGGGACACCCTGTATATAAAAATTAAACAATGTTAAAAACCTATATGCTTAAATATGATGTATGCTACAGCAGCAAATGGGTCTTAGCTCAGCATAATGCCTGCTTAATCAGTAGACGCTGTTATTTTGGCAACTCTACATAAACTCTACATAATAATACATCATAACAATAGAAAAACAAAAGAGAAAAAAAATATATACAGGGTGTCCCAGAAATCAACGTCAAGCCGAATACGGGCGATGGGCCAAGTCATGACAGTTATGAGAAAAATATAAAAAAAAATATTTGTCATGCATAAAATCCGGCTTAGTTAAGAAAACCAGTTTTTTTTTCCAAAATTAAAGGGTACTCTAGCAAGTGTTATACTATTTTGAAATCCTGACTAAATACGCCATCTTTTAAAGTTACTTGCCAAAGTAGTGTAGTACATTTTTTTTACGGTAAAGTCGGTTAAAGTTGGGTGATGTTATTATTTTAAATTAAGTGTTGACCAAAAATCAACATTTTATTTAAAACTGAGGCAGTTATGATTTAATTTTGAATTGTATTTTACAGAAGGGTTATTCATGGTTACATTACAGAAAAAAGTTTCACGAATAGTTAATATTTGTAGTCACAGGACTTAAAAGATCATCACAGGGTGTCAGTTTTTCTGTATTTTTTGTAATACTCATAATTCGAAAAGTACATGACAAATATTTTTTTTTATATTTTTCTCATAACTGTCATGACTTGGCCCATCGCCCGTTTTCGGCTTGACGTTGATTTCTGGGACACCCTGTATATAAAAATTAAACAATGTTAAAAACCTATATGCTTAAATATGATGTATGCTACAGCAGCAAATGGGTCTTAGCTCAGCATAATGCCTGCTTAATCAGTAGACGCTGTTATTTTGGCAACTCTACATAAATTTACTGTCTTATAAATTTTATTATGTTTACCTTTTTCTGTATGCCTACGCCTCACTTAACTTCAATAATATATTATATTACATTGTAAAAGGATCATACAAAAGAACGGTAGGAACCAAGCCGTAAGTTTGTTGGCTGTTCTTCTAGGCTTTGGTCGCGTGGAACTGGCACCTAGAGTCACCTAGCTTTAAGATGTTTCAAAGTGATCCTTGTGATTTTATTGAATAAATTCCTTTTGACTTTGACTTTGACTTTTAGTTAGGAATAAAAAGGCTTTTTTATTTTATTTATTTATTTATGTGTATAGCGTCGCAAAACAAAAAAATCAAATGAAGAGAAAATATATCGCACCATCATCGGTAGGATAAAGGCACAATTGACAAAAATAACTTATGCTCGTTAATACCGTGCTCGAGTTTAGTAATTTCGATGCGTTGCGTTTACAATGATATTTTTATATTATTATTGACTTTGAGTTAGAACCTAGTTGGTACTGAGAAATCTCAGGGATATCTACCGTGTCTGAGGTTCAAAGTCGTGAAGCTGTACCTTTTTTTTTAGTTTCAATAAAATAATGAACTAACATTATAGTAACTTCCTAAAAAGTAATCATATTTCAATCTCTAAAAACAGAATCTTTATAATTCCCCGACACGGCAGAATGTTTGGTTTTCGGTGTAAAAAAATACAATAAAAAAATAAAATATTTTGACAGGTAACACAATGGCGGTTTTCAAAATGGTCGGCCACATGCCGCGCTACGTTAGGGAGAGGATGTGTTGGGATTGTATAATAGGATTAGAAAGGTTTGTTAATTTCAATACATCTTCTTCTTGTCGTGTCACTAGTTTCTTTCGAAACAGTGTGGTGAAAGGATTTTAAGCTAGACCACCAGTCCAGGTGATCAGTCGATTCATCTCAATGATTGGTCTAAGTTTTCTTCCACCGCTACAGCTTACCGCTCATCCTATGAATACAGCCTAACCCTAACACCGTAGATTATATCCACTTTCATTGTATAACCAACGTATACCTAATTAGCTCTTGGGGTGGTAGAGATTGGTAATGCCATATTTCGAAATTTGAAATTCGATTGAAATTTTATGTTTAGCATGTTAATGTTTTTTATGTTACATGGTTTTTATTGCAAATTGAAATATTTTATTGCGCGTTGTTTGTTTTTACATAGAGATTATCTATAACTAGGCAACCGTTCGCGCTGTTTATATCATTTAAAAATAAATAATACAAATGCTAAAATGGCAAGACTATTTTGTTTTACTTTAAACGGATTAACTTTTTGTTTGCGACCGAATTTGAATTTCGAAATTCGAACAATATAATTTTATTTTGTTTGCGTAAGGTTTTTTTTAGTTTTAGAGCCTTTTTTGAATTATTTAACACTTTTTTTTGTATAAAAATTTTTTTTTGGACTAAAACCAACACATTCCAAAAGACAAAATATCATTTTGTATGATTACAATATCATTAGTGATAAGTTTTAAATTTCTTATATAACTTACTTAGGTACCTACTTACTATAAGACTACTTACTTACATTAAATGGGCATAAAAATCATTGTAATGCCCCAACGGGGCTCATGTCCTGGACATATTGTTACCCCCTAAAGAAACTGTATACAACATGACACAATGCCAAGCAGCAATGCTGTGTTTCGGTTTGAAGAGTACGGTTGCCGGTGTAATTACAGGCACATGAGGCTTAACATCTGTATGCCGCAAGCTGATGGACGCAGGGGAGTGCATCGTAGGACACGTTACTATTGTGCGTGACTTACGAGACAATGCTTTGTTAGTGATGGTTACCACTTAACATCAGGTGGGCCATCTGCTAGTTCCATCAGTTAGTTGTATTAAAAGAAACGAAGCAAGCAGTTTTGGATTTCTAAATATTAAAAAAAAATACATTGTTTTCTTAAACCATACTTTGTGTACCCACTTTATCAACGTTCTGTTAAAATGTTTACGGCATAACCTGATTACACACTTTGCCAGCATGCACGCAAAAATAAAAAAATAAACACCTCATTCTACCACGACACCTGATAATCAATTTACCGTAAAAATGTACAGAAAATGCAACAATCTTGCGTTCACTTTGCTAACTTTAAGTAATTTTACTAGTCATTGTTGATTTTGAACGGAAAAAAGCATTTGTAGACTTTGTTCAGAAACCACAGTCATTTAAAAATCCAATTCATTAGGCCGAGCGTGTCGCATTCGGCATCTGTGACTAATTTTGTAAGGGATTTTAGGAATTTGTAGAAAACGGCTTTATTTGGGTCGGGTAAAGGTCTAGTTTGGCTCAATGTTGAAATGATCTGGAGGTAATCAAGCAGGTAAATAGTGTTGGGCTGTTATACGCCGCTACGGATACTGAAACTTACGGATTTTACTTCGCGTAGTTTAACGGATTACCAACAAGTACTACAATTGAAATGAGTTTGTGGAGTTTGAAAATCAGTAATAGGTTCATCCTAATTTTAAGCTCTATTTTTTTTTTAATAATCCGTACATTTGTTGTTTTAGTTTTGAAATTTCATGTGGATTGCTGAATCTAGACTTTATTTGTAACTGTAGTGTATAAGTAATAGTGTAACTAATTAATTTTGAGTTATTTTCTGCAAGTTTGGCAATTTATTTAAATACCAATACGCTTAAACCACAGATAATGTACGGACTCTACAGATTTTGTATTGCATTTAAAAATGGCTCAAACATTAGATACACCTATAGGCCTACCTATATACCCATAGGCTCGGTATACCCAGCAGTGGTTGAAATGATGCCATGAATGTTATTTCGTCTACGGATTCTTCCAAAGTCCCATCACTACCCTACCCACTGCGTCACGAATCGCGCCAAAATATTGACGTTCGTTTTGACAGGTCGCAGAACTGTCACCGCACGTCACCTGGCCATAGACAATGGCTTGTTTACAGCGTCGCGAATCTGACCTATTCGTAAGACGGCTTTGTTGTAACCTTTTTTTTTCAGGTTAGAATAATTCTATTGTGCTGTTTGGGACTTTATTTTGTGCTTTTGTTTGTATACTACCGTGTTTGGACGTTACGCGTGCCATTACACAAAACCTTGAGAAATAAATACACTTAAATTTACAGTTGTAAATATCTTAAAAGTTTGATTAAGTACGAAAACTAGTTAAACGAACTTTTTGGTTGGAAAACTTAGAAAAGAATAAGAATAATAAAAAAATTGTTCGATCGGAATTATAACTACGCTGAAACTTTATTATGTTGCTCTACGAAGCTTGATTGTTTGCTATTTATCATAACTATATTCAGTGACCTTAAAGACCTTATATATAAAGTTAAATATTTTATGTTGTGTCATGTAATTGCATTCATTTCTGCAGAGTGAGGCTTTTTATAAAGAATAAAAAAAATATTCTTTCTTCCTTTTTTTTATAGTATCTCACATTTATAACGTAACTCCAGTTGCGCTCGAACCATAAATCTATTCACCATAAAACAAGCATGTGGAATAACAAATAACTAAACTAATCGGAAAGCGTAATTAAATCACGTTGTACGCTTTTTTATTGCCGGCTCGAATAGCGGACGTTTTTAACGCAGCGTTTTTTTATACATATTATTATACAATAAATGCCTTTTAATTTTATAAAAAAAAGGAAAAGTTTCGATTTTTATTATTGTATTACGACTGGACGGATTTGGATTAAACTTATAATAATAGGTGCTAAATTATGAGGTTGCCGGTAACTGTTTTAATACGAACCTATTACATTATCATTAAAGAGAATGGCATATATTTTTTTTATATTCACCTTAATATAAAAAAAATATGCCATTCTCAAGCACGCACAACCTATCATTTAATTAGTTTTGTTCGAATTTAAAAGTCGGACATAAAGCCAAACAAGTGCACGCTGAAAATAGTTACGAATGTATAAAGAAAAAACAATTCCATATTTAAATATAATGTTCGAAGTTTGAATATCAAATACAATCTCTTTGAAAACCGAGTCTCACCTCAAAACTTGCACTGAAATAAACCGCGCGTTAAAAAACCACACCGCGTTCATTCCACACAGTGCGTAATAAAAGCGCTATCACCAACCGACGCGTAGTTGTAAACCGAATAAAAATATGGCCGCAGAAACCAAAACAGTTTAATTATAAAAGCAACAGCGGACCACACACGCAGGCTCTGCTCATTATAACTGGATCCATAATAATTATATTCAGGGCTTATAATTTCGCGCTCGCCTCGAAAGCGTAAAAAAACAAAAATTAAAACATTACTTTAAGTTATTAATGTGTCAACAACTCAATTTATTGCAACGAGCGGTGCCGCCTTCGACGCGGGAAAATTCAACCAATGACGTGCGAGTTAAACAATGCGCGCTTAACTGACTAACCTATACCTGTCTCTCTCTGGCATTCGAATCACCAGTTTAAAAAAAGCCTTTGCACTCCTTACTGTTTCCCGTGTTTCTCTTGGTTCTCGTGTCACGGGGGAGGCGGGAAAGGTCAGTTTTCGGTGGTTTTTTTGGTAGTAATGAGTTTTGCTGTGAGGACGACATTATTAATTTATGCGTGGCCATAGAGTGTTTTTTTTTAATCGAAGCCTGGCCGTGATTACACACGTTTTGAGTCTGCCTGTACGTGATCGCGAATTATTGTTAGTTTATAAGCGTTTTGTTATGAATAATGCTGAGAAGTCACGCGTCGAAATCTTTAGTACCCATCTTTGAAATATGCTCGTTATATTTTCATATTTTTTCCGAACTTTAATTTTAAATAATGAATATATAGTACTAACTGTACATGTTACGTATAATCAAATATAAGTCTCGTAAAGAAGTAGAAATGAAATTGGTACAATTTTAAATTATCGTAGACGCTACGCCTCGTAGATGTAGCGCTACGGCGTAGCAAGTTTTCATTGCTATCATTCACTTGTATAATTTTTTTCTTTATAAATACTTGCGTCTAATTTATTTACCTGTATCTTAATTATACAAGGTGTTCCAATACTTGTGTATATAAACATCAGGGGGCTAAAGTACCTATCGATATGAATATTTTTTTCTAAGAATCCAACACTGTGAAAGCGACAAAAAAACAGCTGTTTCATACATTTGAGCCAGGTAGGTATTGAACTTTTGCATGAAGCAGCTGTTTTTTTTTTCACGTCATAATGTTGGTTCCTTAGAAAAAGTTATTCATATTGATGGGTACTTTAGCCCCCTGAAGTTTATATACACAAGTTTGGAACACCTTGTATATCAAGGTTAATTATTTAATAATTAAATGGGTTAGATTGCCTAGAGCCTGTTCGTATTGATTAATAAGATTAAATCTGATTCACGTTAAATTTTATTAATTTATTATTAAATCAATAGCAATTCATTTCTACAATAGCTGGGTATATGTAAGTATCCTTAAAATAAGCCAGTAATAGATTTTCCTAAGTTATCATAATTATCACAAAAATTGCTATCCCGCCCGTTTTTTTAAGAGAAAAAGTGACATAAGTAACAAATCTATGAATCTCCTGATGCTGCGTGGTCACGTATAACAATCGCATTACCTCTCAAGTAAGCCCAGGATATTGGGTGTTATTGTAAAAAAGAGAAAGGGCCCAAAACGCATAGTAATTTTATCTCACCCACTCTCAAATCTACTCATTTAAAGAGTCTAAATCACTATAGACAGCCCACCTCCGTAATTACGCGCCCAAAAAACTATATTCAAGCCGCCATTTTGTTTCGTTCGAAAATTGTTTCTTTAGTGTGGCCGGTGCGTTTAAAAACTTAATTTTTGATGGTCGTTTGTGGTAATGTCAACTACAGAATTTTTTTAAAATAAAAATAAATATAATCAATTAAGTACTTATATTTAAATTAGAATAACAATGTAAAAAATCAAATGCACGTTAGTTAATTAAGTACTTTATAATGGGAAATAAATGGTTTTATTATTATTATTATACATATACAACGAAATCAATTAAAAAACACATATAAACAAAACAAACAAGATAAAAAATAGTAGGTAGGTAAATTACTAGCTCATGTCCCAGAAATTAAGCTAAGTACTTATTTTTTTTTAAATATAACATCTTTTTACCTCAAGTTGATGGACGCAGGGTAGTGCATCGTAAGGCATGTTCCTATCATGCGTGACGAGGCAATGCTTTATTAAAGATGATGGTTACCACTTAACATTATATAGGTCTGTTAGTTCTATCAGAATTTTTTATAAAAATCTCTCAAACGATGAAGGAAAACATCGTGAGGAAACCGTCGTAGAACCTTAAAACTTATAAGACATGTGTCAAGTGTTTGAAAGGAGCCTCTTTGAGGCGCATTTACCCTTTCACCACACTGTTTCGAAAGAACTAGTGACACGACAAAAATAACTCTCTTATCGTGTCACTAGTTTCTTTCGAAACAGTGTGCTGAAAGGATTTTAAGTGCGCCTCAAGAGGCTCCTTTCGAGCACTTGACACTTGTTATAGAACTTTTTAGGTTCCACGACATGCCGGTTTCCTCACGATGTTTTCCTTCACCGTTTGAGAGTACTGGCATTGTGCACATACATTTGAACATAGGTAAAAACCTATTTGTTAAGCAGGTATATTTGAGAACAGCACCTCAAGTTTATCTGTACAAAAAGAACTAAAAGACTGTTGTGTATGTGTTTTGTAAAGGACTGTACGGTAATTGACACAAAATAACGTAACTGGTTTTCTTATTATAATATTACAAGGTGTTCTTAATGAGAATACCTTCACTGTAAGTATGTAAGTACAAAGTGTCATTACCGCACAGCTCAGTCCCCTAACTCTAAGTTTTGTATGTAGTTTTTCGTAACGTCAGGCCTTTTTGACAGCCTTCACAGCTCAGTTGGTAGTAGCTCTGACTTCCGCGCCGTAGGTCGTGGGTTCGATCCCCACCGAGAACAAACATTTGTGTGATTGAACATATAGGTAGATATTTGTTCTCTGTCTGGGTGTTATTGTATTTTAAGTAGGTATGAATTTACAAAAAATAATAATTATAATCACTGAATAAAGTACCTATATAAGTTTTAACGGCTACTTAGATATTTGCGCTCTCGCTTACAATTCTTCAGGGTAATAACTGATGCTAAGGGTTCAAAAAATCTACGAATTACAACGTATCACTGACATTTTAAACAAAATTCTTCTCAGAATTTAATCTCCATATTATTAAAAGGCATAAACATGTACCCGAAAATTATGAGCCGATTAATACATTTATTATAACGCCGTCTCTTTCTAGCATGTAGTGCTGTCTCGCTCTAACAAGGGTCATTTTAAGTCCGCGTGAACGCATGAAATTAGTCTCGCTTTTTCATCTCCCGCCGCGGACAATTTGAATTTGGAATCGGTTTTAGGGGTCTGTGAGAAAAATGTAAAGTCTAATCCTCATATTCATATTCAAGTCAAAGTCAAAAGGTATTTATTCAATAAAATCACAAGGATCACTTTGAAACGTCTAAAGTTAGGTGACTCTAGTTGCCAGTTCCACGCGAACAAAGCCTAGAAGAACAGGCAACAAACTTACGGCTTGGTTCCTACCGTTATTTTGTATGATCCTTGTTACAATGTAATATAATACAATATTGAAGCTCCAGTGTGGTGCCGATCGAATTTAGTGAGGCGTAGGCAAAACAGAAAAATGTAAAAAGGTAAAATTCATATTGATCGCTGAGCGCTCCATTAGCTTATTAGACCGTTAAGTCTGTTGCTGTCTCTTTTCGATGGCATGAAAGTGACAGAGACAAGTATACTCTATAGCCGCTATAAAATGGCAGGTAATATAAATAAGGGCATAAGAATCCTGCACAAAAAGCAGTACCATTTTATTCAGAACATATTGTTGTAGTAGAAATAGAGGTTAAGAGAGGTAGATTTTAAGAGTAGTCGAGCTAGTACTACCACCACACCTTTTTCTGCCGCCAAGCAGCAACGCTGTGTTTTGGCTTGAAGAGTGTAGTTGCCGGTGTAATTACAGGCAGATGAGGCTTAACATCTGTATGCCTCAGGACGTAGGGCAGTGCATCGCAGGCACGTTGCTATCGTGCAATGTTTTGTTATAGGTGATGGTTAGCACTTAACATCCGGACATCTGCTTGTTCCATCAGCACGTTGTATTAAAAAAAATATGCAGAACCCTCAAAAGCGAGAGCACTTCTCGCCCCTAATCACTTTTTATTTTTTACCACCGACCCCGAAGGCCGCTTGGGAGCCGCCATGATGCCTGATTTTTTTTTAATTATCAGTGTTTCGGTCGGCATCGGTCGGCACATACTTAATGCCCTCAAAAAAGGTTTAATACTGGTGCCATTTGGAAAATGGCGATTATATCAATTCCTCGGCTTCTGCTTCGTTAATCTAACGTAATAAATATGTCAGTTGGAGATTGGGAAGATTTGTTAGTAAATAAATAAATTAAGGCTAGTTTTGTGACATTTTTAAACGTGGAATCTCTGACATAATGATTAAAGTTAGCTAAAGTATACCTTACTTACGGCCGGTTTCTGAAAGCCCGATCAAAACTAATCGCATGTTAAGTCACTTGCTATCTCTATCTAATTTGATGTAATAGCTGAAATGGCTAGTGACTTGACATCCGATTAGTTTTGATCAAGCTTTCAGAAACCGGCCGTTAATTTAGTAGATCGCGACTTTTTTCTCGTGAAGCTATTTCCATACTCATTTATGGCGCAAAGTACAGCTAATTCACTTCTCGCTCACACTATAAAAAAAATATTTATAAATTTCCTTCCTACTATAAAAAAAACCGCATCAAAATCCGTTGCGTAGTTTTAAAGACATACATAGGGATATAGGGACAGAGAAAGCGACTTTGTTTCATACAATGTAGTGAAGTTATTTATAGTAGGTACAGGTAAAACAGTGAAAATGATGTTCATTCTTCCACTGTTTATAATGGATTTGAAAAGCTGAGTCCATTATGATGAAACAAATCATAGAAACCGCTCAGTCGTTTTTGGCCGCGCCCCCGAAAGTAGATTATGAGAAATAACTGTTGGATTATAAAATATGATGCCGCCATTTTGGGGTGCGGTAGGGTGACTGTGATATTCAATTGTTATTCGTTTTATTATGTTTACTACATTTTAAAAATCACAAAGACTTTTTTATGTAAAAAAACACAGCTTCACAACTGTGATTGCCAGGCATGGTAGATATCCCCTCAGATCTCTTAGTATGAAGTACTAAATCCAGATTCTTTGAGGATGTCAGGGGAAGGTTGTGGTTCAAATCCACTCGGGTCAAATCCACTTTATTGATATTTAAAAAAAAATTGTGACTGTGATCTTAGCTAGCTTTAGGTAATCAAATCAAATAACTTTTATTTCAGCATTCACACATGAAGTATTGCAGCCTTAAATACTTAAACCTAGGTAGGTACATTATTAATAATTAAAACTAGACATTATAACCATAAAAACTAAGCACACAAACTAAGAGCGCACCACATACATACAATATAATATAGCAGCATTTTGTTATTTATGACATATGTATTTATAACATTTTATACCTCATTTACACTCAGCTTATGTCCGTGGAAATGTGCAGAGACATGCGCAGGGACTTGGGCAATGCGAGAATGTAAACAGGCCACTTCCATGTCCACTCGCGTTGCCGCTCGCGTTGCCCGTGTTGTGAACACACATTGCCGGCGACGCTGCCGCAGACATATGGACGGCAACATATCCGTCCACGCGAATGTCTAAATGTAAACGCAGTAATAAGAGCTAGTGGTATAGCGCCTTCAGATCCTAAGATCGTGGGTTCGAAACCGGTCGTGCACCAATGAGTTGTTCTCTTCAAAAATGTATGTGTACAATGCCAGTACTCTCAAACGGTGAAGGAAAACATCGTGAGAAAACCGGAATGTCGTAGAACCGTAAAAAGGTCTAAAACATGTGTCAACTGCTTGAAAGGAGCCTTTTTGAGGCACTTACAATCCTTTCACCACACGGTAGGCGGTGGGGATCGAACCCACGGCCTACCGCACAGAACACACCTAGCTTTAAGACGTTTCAAAGTGATCCTTGTGATTTTATTGAATAAATGCCTTTTGACTTTGACTGACTTTGATTAACTTGAGGCACACAGATGTTAAGCCTCATGCGCCTGTAATTACACCGGCAACCACACTCTTCAAACCGAAACACAGCGTTGCTGCTTGGCGGCAGAAAAAGGCGTGGTGGTAGTACTTCCCGGACGAGCCACACACAAAGAGCTCTACTACTCTTAAATTACTTTCTCCTAATGTTATGTTATGGTCACCCTACCCACCATGAGAGAAGCCAGGTGTCCACAATAGCAGACCCGCCCTCTGCGCGCTTCGGCCCTTTGTGTACTAATGCACCCCTATTTATGAACTGGAGGAAATTATGTTACCTATCTTGTTTACACTGTAAGATCGATCCTCTGGAATATACTCGTAAGTAAAAAAAGATTAGCTTAAAATAGCTTTGATTACATTTTAAGATCGGATTTCACCATGCTCTGTTAGTTACTAATAAAGGATTTAGGGCCGGTTTCACCATGCCCTAAGGCCGTTAAATCTAACCTTAGATGTCAAACGCGTACATTTTGACATATTTAACGGACCTTTAATCCTTTGTTAATCTAACAGAGCATGGTGAAATCAGCTCTAAGAGTAGTAGAGCTCTTTGTGAAGGATTCGTCAGGGAAGTACTGCCACAATGCATTTTTCAGCAAGCAGATTTGCTGTGTTTTGGGGTTTAGACTGTGGTTGTACGGTGATATTACAGGTACGTGCCTCAATCTGTATGCCTCAAGTTGATGGACGCAGGGCAGTGCATTGTAGGGTTCCTATCGTGCGTGACTTACGAGGCAATGCTTTGTTAAATGATGGTTACCTCGTAACGTCAGGTGGGTCATCTGCTTGTTCCATCAGCTAGTAGTATTAAAAAAAACTATAAAATAAAAGTATGTACTTAATAAAAATAGTTTTGTTTAAATATAAAATGCACAAAGCTCTTTTTACCTCTCATTCTGTCTTAGTAATGCTGATACAAAAGTTAAGATGTTTATCAGTTAGGGAGATATTTTGAGAACCGGTGATATTTGTGACTCATCACCCCGTAACCAAACAAATTCTATTTATTCCATAAAATCACAAGGATCACTTTGAATCGTCTTAAAGCTAGGTCACTCTAGGTGCCAGTTCCACGCGACCAAAGCCTAGAAGAACAGGCAACAAACTTACGGCTTGGTTCCTACCGCTCTTTTGTATGATCCTTGTTATAGTGTATTATAGGTAACACAATATTGATACATTATAATTAGATTTAGAACTCGGAAATCAGAAATCAGAAATTATTTATTGTATAACCGTAGTACAAAAAAGATCTTATAGCAACGGTTATGTACAGTTTTAACAGTTTGTCCGTTCCGGACGTACAACAAAATCGCATTGTTATATTCTAAAGATTTCACCCAAGAACCAACTAAAACATTTTAATACCCACTAATAGGTACTCCTACTTTCTTGCAAGTATATGACCTACAAGAAACCGAGAGGTAGATATTAATAGATATAGTTCGTGGCAAATGCTACTCTTTCCACATAGGTGCAATGCAAGGGAAGCCACAGGCGAAACAAGCGGTAATAAAATGACAAATTACAAAAGAGAATCTATGGAAGGAAACTAACAAGCGCGGGAAATCTGACAGCTGTCACTCTGACAAGTAAAATGGCGGCGCATTCGCGGCAACAAAGAGGTCAATTAGCTATCAAACCTATACCTATTTATACCTGTTATTATTGTCTAAGTAGTAGTAGAGCTCTTTGTGATATGCCTGTTCGGAGAAGTATTACCACTATGTCTATTTCTGTCGCCAAGCAGCGTTGCTGTTACGGGTTGAAGAGTGTGTTTGCCGGTGAAATTACAGGCAGATTAGAGGCAATTAGAGGCTTAATATCGGTATGCCTCAAGTTGGACGCAGGGCAGTGCATCGTGGGGCACGTTCCTATCGCACTGACTACTAGGCAATGTTTTGTTGTAGATGATGGTTAGCACTTAACATCAAGTGAACCATCCACTTGTTCTTAACATCAGGTGGACTTGTTCCATCAGCAAATAATATCAAAAAATTACCATTTTAGACAACGAATATTTGTCCATTTTTAGGGTACCGTACCCAAAGGGTAAAACGAGATCCTATTACTAAGACTCCGCTGTCCGTCCGTCTGTCTGTCTGTCTGTCACCAGGCTGTATCTCATGAACCGTGATAGTCTAGTATGATGTATTTCTGTTGCCGCTATAACAACGAATACTAAAAAACAGAATAAAATAATTATTTAAGGGGGGGGCTCCCATGCAACAAAAGTGATTTTTTTGCCGTTTTTATAGATAATAATACGGAACCCTTCGTGCGCGAGTCCGACTCGCACTTGGCCGGTTTTTCTAAAGATATAAAATCACTGAATGTAGTTCCTAAAGTTTGATAAAGAAAACTTTATAAATTTTTTGGTATGAAAACTTGCTTGGATTCAAATTATATTTATCCTTTTTATTAAAAACTTTAATTTCAGATTTTTCATCTACATCCAGTGATTAAATTTTTCCAAAAATGTAATAATGTGCGAGCGAGATATAATTAGCGGTTGTCAGCGTCTTAACGTCATTATGCTTGTTTCATCAATGAGTTTTATAATAAAAATAATTTTTCAATTAATAAATCCATTGCTTTACCTACATTATACTAGCTAGCGACTACGTCTGCGCAGGATTAGTATTTCGAAAAGCTTATATTGGCGTGGCGGGGAAACTTACCGTCATTTTTTGGACAATTCACACAATATCTTTATAAATTGTAGCCTATGTGTTATTCTGATGTATAAGCTATAATGTTGTAAAGTTTCATTAAAATCCATTTAGTAGTTTTTACGTGAAAGAGTAACAAACATCCATCCCTCCATACAAACTTTCGCGTTTGTAATATTAATAGGATTTGGACCGCGTAGGTCAACAAGCTAAAGTCCTACCTCCATACCACCTCTTCTTATTAGCAATTTAATTATGTAGTCTAGCAATACTTAACGACAACACAAACAGAATAATAAATACTGTATTATTAAGTTAACTATAGTGCATTTAAGTTCACCATAAGATTACCAACAGTACCTAGGTAAATAGGCATTGTTGGTAATTTATACAGCGAGGCGAGTAAAAACTCATGCCCTAATTAAGGGCCTGACAACCATCAAACAACTTCTCACACGCACATTTTAACGTTTTTGACAGCTTTCACAGCTCAGTTGGTAGTAGCTCTGCCTTCTGCGCCGTAGGCCGTGGGTTCGATCCCCACCGAGAACAAACATTTGTGTGATGAACATAGATGTTTGTTCTCTGTCTGGGTGTTATATAATATTGAGTATAAATATGTATTTACAAAAAAAAAAGCATATATGTACTATATCAGCTATCTGGTTCCCATATTACAAGATTTGGCTTAGTTTGGGGCTAGATAGTGCTGTGTGGATAGGTAGTCCACCAATATTTATATTTATTTATTATTTTTGATGACCTTTGTGACCTTTGTAATGTTATTTTCGGAAACTTGGTTTTCAGTGTTTTGCTTTTAGATTTGACGGTGGTCCGCTACTTAAGACCACAGCAGACCCCCCAAATATAGGAAAGGCCTATGTCCAGCACTGGACTCCTCCAAGCTGTTTAAAATCAAAATCAAAATCAAAACGGTCTTTA
The DNA here is from genome assembly GCA_932294275.1 of Chloroclysta siterata. Classification (NCBI taxonomy): domain Eukaryota; kingdom Metazoa; phylum Arthropoda; class Insecta; order Lepidoptera; family Geometridae; genus Chloroclysta; species Chloroclysta siterata. Next base: position 17,126,379 of record OW028596.1, on the reverse strand, counting down.
TTCAGTACAATCACAAGGATCACTTTGAAACGTCTTATATTACGTTGAAGGTGTTCCAATGTGTTTAAAAACTTCAGTTTCATACAAAAGTTCAATACCTACCTGGCTAAAATGTATGAAACAGCTGTTTTTTTTTCGCGTTCACAGTGTTGGTTCCTTAGAAAAAGTTATTCATATTGATGGGTACTTTAGCCCCCTGAAGTTTCTAAACACAAGTATTGGAACACCTTGTATACTAGGTGACTCTAGGTGCCAGTTCCACGCGACCAAAGCCTAGAAGAACGGGCAAGAAACTTACGGCTTGGTTCCTAGCGTTTTTTGTATGATCCTTTTTCAATTATGGTACATAATTGTTTACTTTTTGTAATGAGTTGGAGCATAGTTCAGTCCCAAGCTTTTTTGTCATCTATATAATCAGATATTTTATGGTAAGCTTTTGTAAATTGATAACGCAAGTAAAGACGCAGATAGAAGCTAGCGCTAGCTACTTTGTCCAGCATGGGAACCCACGACCCCCGTCCACTTGACCACAGAAGCCACAAACTCATTTAATAATATAAAATGTAAATTAAAGGTGTTGTAGCGTACCGCAAGTACATTCGTGTTGCGTGTGCGCAGCTCTTAAGGCGAAGCGCGGGATTGGGTTACAGTCATATTTATATTTGCATACTTATTACATATTGGTTTGAACAAGCTTTAAATATTCATAATTATTTATTTTATTAGGCGCTAAAAACAAATGCTTTGCTTAGGGGTTTCTTCTTCTTCTTTACTCCGTATAAAGGACTTTTTATTTATTTTTGAATGAAATCCACAGCTCTTAAGATACAATGTAAATTCTTAGGTTTCTAACATACAGCCAATAATAAAAAAAACATTTTGATCGATACATGTTTTCCTACTCAAAAGTTTGCTTTACTTGTTTTCGTACATAAGCAAACTTTTAAGTAAGAAAACTTGTATCGATCAAAATGAAATTTTTACTAAACTGTGTGCAATGTGATTACACAAAATGGTTGATTGCGATTTTTCGAAAATGAGTTTATTGATTTTATATCTTTCAACGTGCGAGCGAGAGTCACATTGGCTCTTGTATTCGCCTTAACGCGTAGATCGTAAGGCGGACCACACGCGTCGACTCGGAAATAGATCTTCCACTGTTACTTATAACTACGTAATATAACCTACTAGCTGCTACCGTGGCTTCGTTCGTATCTATATCTCGCTATAGCTCGCGGCTGAACCGATTTGGCTGAAATTTGGTGGGGAGGTAGCTTAGGTACCAGGAGACGGACATTAGGACACCGGAACTTTTACTTTTCAAACCGAAACACAGCGTTGCTGCTTGGCGGCAGAAAAAGGCGTGGTGGTAGTAATTCCCCGGACGAGCCACACACAAAGAACTCTACTACTCTTACAAAGAGCTCTACTACTCTTGCTAATAGTTAACACAGCTACTGGACAGCTTTGTTTCGTATGAGTGATAAACAACGTGTAACATAATACCCCTATAACCCCGGAAGCAGGGTATTCTACAGGTCATGGCGAACACCTTTTGTTTTACGACTTTTGAAATTTCGTAGTTTTTCATTCATGAAATGCCTCTTTATCGTTCTTCCGATATGAAACTAAACACACCATGAGGCAGCCCTATTCACATCTGTTTGTACTTTCCGTGTGTGCGTGACCTTGGTACTTACGTAAACAGTATCAGGGGTGTTGTAAATTTCTGAGACAATATTAATTTTACTTTTGTATGGGAATTTTGAAAACGATATATTCAACCTTTGCACACTTTAATGTATTCCAGTGCTTGGTCTGATCACTTGGTCTTCGGCCTTTTAGGGGTATTATGTTACACGTTGTATATGTGTTAACTGTTTGAGCAGACTGACGCCAACAGACGGGGTGGTAGGGGCAAGTCCGGGGTCAAATTAATATTTAAGACACTTTTACTTTACGTGACACATTATGATAATTTCGTTATTGTTTGAAAATTGTTCATGTAAGAGTTAAGCAAATTGTGTAGCTGACTGTACGGACCTGGTAATAACCAACCAAGAGTAGCATCCATGATCCAAATTTTAGGTCTCTCTGAGATTTTTTTCTGTCTTTTATCTACGCTTACTTATCTGTAGCTTTAAGTGGTACTTTTGCAGTGGCAAAAGTAAGTAAACAATTAAGTAAGTACTAGTTATTTCTTAAACCGGAGCCGAAACCGGAACCGGAACCGAACCGGAACCTTCTCTATCTCAAACTTGGAAGGCACGCACGAAAGGATCGTGCGCTGCGTCCATCAACTTGAGGCATACAGTTAAGCTTCATGTGCCTGTAATTTCACAGGCAAACTCTTCAAACCGAAACACAGATCGCTGCTTTGCGGCAATAATATTGACATCTGTTGAGAGCACTGGTGGTCCAGTGGTAGCGGCCTCGCCTTCGATCCTAAGGTCGTGGGTTTGAAACCGGTAGCGCACCAATGAGTTTTTCTGTTCAAAAATTGATGTGCACAATGCTAGTCTCTCAAACGGTGAAGGAAAATATCGTGAGGAAACCGGCATGTCGTAAACCTAAAAAGTTATATAACATGTGCTTGAAAGGAGCCTCTTGAGGCGCACTTAAAATCCTTTCACCACACTGTTTCGAAAGAAACTTGTGACACGACAAGAGAAGAGACATCACAACGCACAGCTTATAAAAAACATTTTTACATCATTCAAACATTTTGTCCTGTCTGCAAAAATGACCCCACTAACGTCTATACTACGAAATAAACAAACATGGCTCCTCAATTTTATCATTACATTAAAAATAGTTCATCGAATAAACAAATTATAAACACAATACCCCGTCGACAATAGCTGAGATTGACAGTTGACAGGTATTTAGGCGGGAAACTCTCGTTAGCCGCCATGTTGGTTCCTTGTTTGCTTGTCATTGTCTTGTCTATGGGTCTACGTATGAACTTTGATAAGATTTGTTTGAACGGTGTTTTTTTTAATTTTAGTCAAAGCTACTCGCCGCGCCCGGTGATTGCTAAAATAAATTGATAATGACAATTATTTATAGGGCAAACGGACCTGGATTAGGCAGGCTAGGGATAGAGAACTATGGCGAGAGTTGGGGAGGCCTACGCCCGAGAGGCGACTTTGACAATTACTAATTACAATTACAGTACGGCCTCGTTAATCCGGACTCCCGCTTGTTCGCTGATCGCTGTAATCCGGCCGAGCAATGAAGAGCCAAAATTATAAACAGAAGAGTATTACAGACTTTTTCAAGAAGAATTAAGTAATGTTTTATTATAACTAACTGTTTTTCTTACATGATTATAATTTTGAAGATGTACATTTTTTTATTAGTTTTTTTTTATAGTGTTTACCTACACTTAAGGAAATCACAAAGATTTTAACTTTAACTAACTAATTACTAATAGGATAATAACTTTTGGGACTATATTAAAAATCTTTATGTAGGTACATTTTTGTCTTTATGCTTTAATTTAAAAGGACAAGTTTATTCTGGGTCTGGTCTATGTACCGAATATAGAAAAAAATTAAAAATATTGAAGGTTACCATTTAAATGCAATTTCATTAATATGTAGGTTAATATAGTTGTTATCACTAAATGTTGAACTGTTCGAATTTCTTACTATGCACACTTCTAGAGCCACCATGACAGTCTGTAATTGACGTTTGACATGACGTTTGATATGACGCATTGCGTTTTATAGTTTTTTGACAGTTTTGTTGCTTTTTTTGACGGTAATGACTTTCACTCTCAAGCTTGACTTAAACAATAGTTGTCAAAATGACATTCACGCATGTCAGTCCGCCATATTTTTAGTGCATTGTGTTGCTCTCCTTGACAATAAATAAATAAATAAATAAATATTGGTGGACATTCCACACAGCACTATCTCGCCCCAAACTAAGCCAAAGTTTGTGATATGGGAACCAGATAGCTGATATACTACTTATATACTTTTTTTTTGTAAATACATACTTATAATATTATATAACACCCAGACAGAGAACAAACATCTATGTTCATCACACAAATGTTTGTTCTCGGTGGGGATCGAACCCACGGCCTACGGCGCAGAAGGCAGAGCTACTACCAACTGAGCTGTGAAGGCGATGAAAATGACAACGAAAATCTTGTTAAGCAAGAAAACGAAGTAAAAATGAGGCAAATAAGCACTTAACACAGTTTCTATATTGCTAAGCGATAATTATATATACTGTACATAGACCAGACCCCGGCTGCATATATTGATGAAACAACGCCTTTATTAATGAAACTAAGGTTAAACATGTGTTTTATAACCATTAAATATGGCATAACTATAATCCGGATGCCTCAATAATCCGGAAAGGGTCTTGTTTTTGCCTCTCCGGATTAACGAGGCCCTACTGTACTTTAATAATTAGTAGCAAAATGAACCTAACCTTTATTTTGCTACTAATTATTCTTGATACTAATTATTTCTGGATATAAATAAGTCACTTTCATTTTGTTTTTTGCAAGTGTCCTCTATTTTGTGCGTCTCTTGTTAGTGTTCAAGTCTCTTGTCGTGTCACTAGTTTCTTTCGAAACAGTGTGGTGAAAGGATTTTAAGTGCGCCTCAAGAGGCTCCTTACGAGCACTTGACACATGTTATAGAACTTTTTAGGTTCAACGACATGCCGGTTTCCTCACGATGTTTTCCTTCACCGTTTGAGAGTACTGGCATTGTGCACATAAATTTTTGAACAGAAAAACTCATTGGTGTGACCGGTTTCGAACCCACGACCTTAAGGATCGGAAGGCTACCACTCGACCACCAGTGCTCTAGTGCTACTACTAATACACTTGAACACTGAGCACTGGTGGTCTAGTGGTAGCGGCCCCGCCTTCCGATCCTAAGGTCGTGGGTTCGAAACCGGTCGTACACCAATGAGTTTTTCTGATCAGAAATGTACTAACTGGTTACCTCACTATGTTTTCCTTCACCGTTTAAGTGCACTGACATTATTATAACACATATTTTTATCAAAAAATGGAAATTTCTTAATTGTTACACGACCGGGTTCGAACCTATACGATTTTACGATCGGAAGGCGGTGTTGAGGCGAATACCAGAGCTAATGTGACTTTCGCTAGTGATTTTATATCTTTCAACATGTCGAAACGTGCGAGCGAGAGTCACATTAGCTCTTGTCTTCGCCGTAATTTTATAACTGAAATTGTTTGACAGTTGTCAGCCCCTTAAGTAGAATCTTCTTCTTCTCTCAATTTATGGCTCCTGTCCGTCATTCGACAGACAATCTTGCCAGTGTCAAGTGATTTGTATTGAATACTTTTTAGTCAAGTCAGTCCATAGTCAAGTCGGCCGTCATTTTGTTTTAAAGAGAATGGTGGCGGTTTTCTTCAAAACATTGGAAACATTTTCGGTAAAATCAGAATATCATAATACACTTTCATTTCAAATGTTTACACTTTGTGCTAAGACCTCAAGTAATGTTGGTTAAAATACCACAAAAATTACACAACACAACTCGAAATAACACTAGAAAAACAAATAAAATGAAAAAGCTATGTTGCTTCCCAAAATGCCAGAAAACGAATCTTATGTAGAATCGGTAGGATCTATGTTTGTTTTGTCAGTGAAATGTCACAAGTGCTTACCGACCTGTCAAAGTGGGAGTATTTTGACACTTTGTAAAACCCATTGTTCTTTGTCGTGTCAAGGTGTACGATATTATAAACATCGTGAGGAAACCGGCATGTCGTGGAACCTACATGATTTTAATTTAATTTGAGTGTAGGTAAAACATAATACGGATAAAAATATATACTTACTAGCTGAGCCGGCAGACGTTGTTTTGCATATACTTACTTATGACTATTAAAGAATAGGGGTTGGTGATAGAAGGGTGAAAATGTAGGGTTGTATGTATTTTTTAATGCAAAAAAAAAAAAATGTCCTTAAAAAAATGTGACAACTCGAACTCACGGCCTACAGCGCAGAAGGCAGAGCTACTACCAACTGAGCTTTGAGGGCTGTCTAGTGTCTATAATGATGTTGCTTTGGTCGCTGACTGTACTAAATAGTCTTCTATAATAATAATTTCCTAGATAATCTAGTCTTAGTACAAGCTTGACTTGTAGAGATTTTGTTTCTTAAAAAACGGCGAACGTATTTTGACGGCCATTTTAAGTCATAAAACCAGAAAAATAGCTACACAACTTTGATCTTTGGTTTTTCGTTTTCTGTCTGACCGTTTTTAAGAAGAAAGAAAGCAAATGCTTTTTATTGACCAACATAGACAAAAAATAAAAAAAAACCGGCCAAGTGTGAGTCGGACTCGCGCACGAAGGGTCCCGTACCATCTACATCTACACTAATCTACACTAATATCTACACTAATATTATAAAGAGGAAACCTTTGTATTTTTGTATTTTTGTATGTTTGTATTTTTGTATGTAACGAATAGGCTCAAAAACTACTGGTCCGATTTCAAAAATTCTTTCACCATTAGAATGCTACATTATCCCTAAGTAACATAGGCTATATTGTATTTTCAAAAAAATCAGGGATCCTTACTAAAACTTCAATAATGTAACCCAAGGTGGAATACAAAAACCTTACATCGCGTGCGCTGCGAAAACTATTGATGATAGAACAAAATAATGTACTACGATTTGTAGAACACGTCATCACCTACAAAAAATGTCGCGACAGCATATGTCTAACTATTATAGTTATGTCACAATAAGTGTTCTTTTATTATAAAAAATTAATTGAAATGCCGCCGCCAGAAAAGGGTCTTTATTTGTACCTTGGTATTAATCCTTATCCAAATAAATCATTTCATAATTAAGACGGTTTCAATACCTATAGATTACTTCTTAAATTTTTCAAATCGGACATTCCATTCAAAAGATATGACGAAATTAAAAATGTTAACGGGTCCACGGGTCACGCTCGGGGTGCGATTTCATTCACTCAAGGAGAAGCGCGTGCAAATGTATGAAATAAGTAGACGCGAGGCTCGAACCCACGCTCTAAGTTTATCCTAAAATGTTCAAAAAATTTATGACCACCCATGCGAAGCTGGGACAGGCCGCTAGTTATCTATAAAAACGGCAAAAAAACATGTTTGTTGTATGGGAGCAATATTTATCTTATTCTGTTTTTTAGTATTTGTTGTTATAGCGGCAACAGAAATACATCATCTGTGAAAATTTCAACTGTCTATGACGGTTCATGAGATACAGCCTGGTGACAGACGGACAGACAGACGGACGGACATCGGAGTCTTAGTAATAGGGTCCCGTTTTACCCTTTGGCTACGGAACCCTAAAAACCCGCTCATATAGTAACTTTTAAAACATCGTGGTTGGTCGCTTTGTTTTAGAAAGTATTGAGGATTTTTTCTTACATGGTACTTTTATATTACTTATACCCCGTTTACACTCAGCTCATGTCCGTGGAAATGTGCAGGGACATGAGCAGGGACTTGGGCAATGCGAGAATGCAATCAGGCCACTTCCATGTCCACTCGTGTTGCCGCTCGCGTTGCTCGTGTTGTGAACACACATTGCCGGAGACGCTGCCGCAGACATATGGACGGCAACATTTCCGTCCACGCGAATGGCAGCGCGAATATCTAAATGTAAACGCAGTATAATACGGATGCATGCGTATGTCTCGTAAGAATAGTTTACGGTTTTTATTATATTAACTTTGACATACATTCCCAATACCTTGTTTATTTAGAATACCTAGTTCTTTTTTTTTTCGTGCCTTGTTTATCAGATAACATCTACCTAGAGGTTTTTTACTGTAACTATACCTGTCTACCAACTATACGTATTATAATTTAAAACCTCGGCCTGCCTCCATGTTGCCATACCCTATGCAGGGTCCATGTGATACTTACTAACAACTAACAACAATGTATGTACCTAAACTAAATGTGTAAGCAATAAATGTATTGAGTATTGAGTATCGGTCATTTTAACACGTTCAATGTTTTGTAGAAACTAACTGCTAGCTAGGAAGGAATGAAGTTATAGATCTGAGCTAGATTAGCTCGCGTGGTCTGACGAAGATATTTCCTTCCTCATTTCAACTGACAGCTCTCACAGCTCTGTTGGTAGTAGCTCTGCCTTCTGCGCCGTAGGCCCTGGGTTCGATCAATTTCAACCACAATATTTTTTTAGACAAATGTAATACGCAAGGTTAGATTAATCTTTTTTTATACAACTAGCTGATGGAATAAGCAGATGGCCCACTTGATGTTAAGTGGTAACCATCACCTATAACAAAACATTGCCTCGTAAGTCGCGCACGATAGGAACGTGCACGATGCACTGTCCTGCGTCCATCAACTTGAGGCATACCGATGTTAAGCCTCATGTGCCTGTAATTACACCGGCAACCACACTCTTCAAACCGAAACACAGCGTTGCTGCTTGGCGGCAGAAAAAGGCGTGGTGGTAGTACTTCCCCGGCTACTCTTAAAACTTCTAGGTACTTCTTCTTGTCGTGTCACTAGTGTCTTTCGAAACAGTGTGGTGAAAAAGAGGCTCCTTTCGAGCACCTGACACATGTTTTAGAACTTTTAAGTTTCTACGAAATGCCGGTTTCCTGACGATGTTTTCATTCACCGTTTGGGAGCACTTTGCATATAAAATTTTGAGTAGGTAGAAAATATTTAGGTAAGTGTACGACCGGTTTTGAACCCAGGACCTTAGGATCGGAAGTTTGGGACCACTACACCACCAGTGCTCTTATAATGCTTAAAGAAAACGACATTAGGAAACCAGGCAGTGTTCTAAAAGCGGCGATGGGCTTGCATCCTGTCACACTTACATAACAGTTCTAACAGGTAAAAAATACTCCAAAAAATTATGTGTGGAAAACTTTATATTTGGACGTGTATACAAACTACTGCAAAAAGTTAAAAGTGGCAAATTTTATGTTCGGACGTGTCTCTGATTGCCCCTCAGACATCCCAGCGGCAAGAAATACAAACAAGATTGTCTTTAACCTATTAAACTGAATAAAATAAATAAATAAAATATACTTAATAAATAAATTAAAATCATTACATAAGATTGCACTCAATCCGACCACGACCATCAAAAACAAATATAAAAACATTATACGTCGTTTTACATTAAAAATATCAATAACTTTAATAATAATCAAACAAAAAATAGTGCCATTTCCAACACTTTAGGTATTTATCTATAACATATCTTAATTATATTCGGTTATTATGATATAATTTAATAAAAAAACACGTTTCGATCAATAATTCATCAAGATGGCGACCTGTCTATCAATATAATAATTCTGTCAAGTTCAAATTGAAATTCTGTAAACGTTCAAAGCAGTATTATTGATACATTATGAGCCGCAAAAGAGCCATAGCAATTTACAGCTGCATTACAAATCTCTACACAGCCCACTAAATACACAATAAGCTAAATCAATTGCCGTACCACCTTCTCTTTCTGACAACAGAAACACGCGCAAGTTGAAAAGAGACGGCGATGTTCCCTCCGACGCTGCGTGTGGTCCGATCCGCCCACAAAAGAAGAAGGGAAGGGAAAAAAGCTTGTTTGAACAGGGGCGTGTCGTTGTCTCCATCGCAAGGCAGTCACTCCGCCGCCGCCGCCGCGCGCAGTCTCACGTCAGACGTCAAAACTGACGTTTAAAACTGACGTTTCAATCTGACAGCTGACGCGAAAAGAAACGATAGTGCGCCCGATAGCAACATTAAGAAATCATGCTAATGACTCGCAACGAATTGATCGATAAATATTAATGCGAGCCAACAGTGACATTAAAATCGTGTAGACTTTTATTGAATTTAAATGACAGTTTGAGACAATTGTGTTGTGTTCCACGGCTGATTAAGTGACAATGGCATTTGAAGATCGCTGCAGCCCGAACCAGGCCACGAGTCCCGGTCCTGTCTCCGGAAGAGTACCAGCTCCGCACGGTGTGAACCAGCTCTATCAGACACAGAGCCAGTACACCTGCACCACGATCGATAAAAGGTACGAAAGACCGATGGCTATTGTGAAAGTACAGCCGAACTCTCCACCGCCCAGCCCTGGCGGAGACTACCAGAACTACTACAGACCAGAAACCCCCGATGTCAAGCCTCAAATAGAGCAGCGTTTCGACGCAAAACAGCCGTCGGCACCGATCGCTTTCTCAATCAGCAACATCTTGCACCCAGAGTTCGGTTCGAATGCTTTGCGAAAAACCAACAAAATAGAAGGACCGAAATCCGTCGGGCCGAACCACAGCATTCTTTACAAACCTTACGATCTCTCAAAGCAGAATGAAACACAGAAGTACAACTTCGATTATCTGAAGACGAAAGAATCGAATGATTTCAACCCGTTACCTCCTTTGGGGGGCTTACGGCAAACGGTGTCTCAAATTGGGGAGAATAAAGAGAGTCCGCCTAAAGTGGTTGAGGTGCAAAAGAGGCCAGATTCTGCGAGTTCCATGGTATCTTCGACTTCAAGTGGTGCGGTTTCCAACTGCGGCAGTACGGACACGAACAGCCAAAGCGGGAACCCTTCGTTGTGGCCGGCCTGGGTGTACTGCACGAGATACAGTGATCGACCTAGCTCAGGTAATTATATTTAGATCTTTTTTTCGGGTATATTTATGCGCACTGCCCGCGCAAACGGTGAAGGAAAACATCGCATAGAAACCAGTTAGTACTCCAACGGTAATGGGCCTGCAACCTGACATGTATGGATTACTAACTCTCCAAAATGTATGTGCCAAGTGTCATGTCTGGACGTAGCTCTGACTACCCTTGGACGTTCTTAAAGAACTTGGAGTTTGTACTTGGTACTAAGAGATCTGAGAGGATATCTACCGTGCCTGGGGATTAAGGCCGTGAAAGATACCTAATATTGTGAGGTAATCTGTTATTTTAGCAGCGGCAATGGGCTTGCAACCTGTCACATGGAATACCTTTAAAATGTGGGTATGTGAAAAGTGCTATATTTAGATGTAGGTAGGTACCTCAGACTACGTCTTAGACGTCCTCAGAGAATTAGAATTAATAGAAGTTACCAGATATTAGTTCTATAGAACAAATGGACTAGTTTTCGTTTCAATAGTCCAGTGAACTACAGGTATAAAAAAGTTTTAACAGTTCTATGGCGTAACAGTCCTATAGAACAAATTTGGGAGTTACCGAATTTTGGTACTAAAGGATGAAGGCATAATATTTAACGTGCCTGTGAATCAAAGCAGTGAAATTGTTAGATTCATTTTCCTTTTCTAAATTCACAACTTTCAATTTTTTTTCTTTTTTTTTGTTATATTGTTCCGGGTTGCGTGGTTTTTTTTAATACGTGGATATGTGAGAAGAATGATCGTAAAGTTCATATTTCGAATGCCATTTAAAAAATGCATTAACGGTCGCTATACAATTTATTATGTCATTGTCTTTTTTGTTTTATATTTTGACAGAACTCTGTTCGTGTCTTTTGTTTGTGGCATTAACAATCATCATCCAACTTGCCTAATGCTGGTAGAAGTAGATTTAAAAAAATAAGGTATTATATTATTGTAGGTGTAGATTGAAACGATATATTTTTCGACATTTTCTTTTCTGAAATGAAGTTTGTATTGTTTATGTAATAAATTATTTCTGTGGCCACGTTGAGCAAAATCCATGCTCTAACAATTGTTGAGCTATGAAGGAGTCCGTTACCAAAGTTGACAGCTAGCTCATACCAACCTAAAAAAAAAGAAATAGTATAATGAGCGTATAATTAGCATAAGTAGGTACCTATTATCAAAACAGTTAGTTTAAAAGGTACTTACTTAAAAAAAAGATTTTTTATAGAGACACTATAGGTTACTAGAGACCAATTAGGATTTAGGTAGGCATATCTAACTAGTTTTAAAATCCATTTAGAACTTTTTAGTTCAGATATTTGATAAAAGCTGAAATCTTGAAATCGTAAAATTACTTTTTATGTCGGTAGGTACAACATTATTTATTTGTTGCAAGAAAATTATCTATCTATCTGTCCGTATGTCTATATTTCTGAGTAAGTGGACGTCACCAGATGGAAAGCGGTTACCGTAGCCTATGATGCTTGCTACAATAGAGGCAACACACGCGCGTTGTCGACTAAAAAAATACGCAAAATAAAAAAAAAAAAAAATTTTTTTTTTACTGTAGTTTACGTGCATTTTCGACTCTATAAACATTTTAAAATGGAATATTATGACAGAAAAAAAAACATTTTTTTCTAAATCGTTACCTTTACGTATTTTTTTTTAAATTATAGATTTATTCCTTTTTTTCACACTTGGAAATTAAACCTCTTGATGAACGAACTTTTTTCTAAATAGGTACGTCACTTTTGCGTTTAATTATTTTTTTATGTAGATTTATTCTTTATCCCAACACGTGTAAATGAAGAATGAAGAAATAAAACTGACTTATGTTTAAAAACATTATATAGCATGAATAATTCTTTAATGTGAATCCAATCACATTTAAATAACTACGGGGATCTAGCTGTGACCAAAACGTAAATAAGTGGTTTATTAAAAACGTATTCTGTTTGTATAATGAGTGTTGACATCATTTAAAATATACAATAGTTTTGTATTGTAAATGTTTAACAATTTTTTTTCTTATCTTTTAGAGTTCTGAAGACGACAAGTTCTATAACTCTTTTATAATTCTTCTCTAAAACTATTGAGTAGTAGGGCCCGTGGCGTAGCTAACGTAGGGCCAGGTGGTACAGTGCACCAGGGCCCCGGAGCTCAGGGGGCCTAACCTAAGCTTTGATAAGAGAGGGTCAGCCAGCTCCCGGAGTTAGAAAACCTTGAGCCTGCTCACAATTTTTTTTTTTAATGATTTATTTTAAAGGCCAAAGATGGGGTGAGGGCCCGATTCTTTCTTTATGCACCGGGGCCCTTGTCCACCTAGCTACGCCACTGAGTAGAGCTCATTGTACTACCACCACGCCTTTTCTGCCGCCAAGCAGCAACACTGTGTTTCGGTTTGAAGAGTGTGGTTGCCGGTGTAATTACAGGCACATGAGGCTTTACATCTGCGTACAGGGCAGCGCACGTTCACGAAGGGCACGTTCCTATCGTGCGTGACTTACGAGGCAATGCTTTGTTATTGGTAATGGTTACCACTTAACATCGCACACGTAACGACTTCGGGAACCTTCACTTTTCTTGCTCAGACACGCGCTTGGCCAGTTTCTTTTGCTTCGTTTTATTTTAAACATGGGATCGAATACGTTGACTTATAAGAGGGATTGTTATCTTTGTAGATTCTGATAAAGATATTATTCCGCACTAGCTCCCGTCCACGGCTTCGTATGCATTATTTGTATACAATGATAAAAATTCACTTTATAGTAGAGAGCATCGATGGCCTAGTGGGCGCCGCCTTCTTATCGTAAGGTCGTGGGTTCAAAGTGCCGGTGCTATTATAATGACACAACGCAATAGGGCACGTTCTCGGTGGATGTGCCCTTAGAAAAATACATAGGTATTAATTCCATAAATGGATCGTCTGTATCGGAATCGAACCGACGGCCTACCGAGCTGTGAGGCCTGCCGTTTTTTTTTTTTTTTTTTTTTATATACAACTAGTTGACGGAACAAGCAGATGGCCCACCTGATGTTAAGAGGCAACCATCATCTATAACAAAGCATTGCCTCGTAAGTCACGCATGGTAGGAACGTGCCCTACGATGCACCGACCTGCGTCCATCAACTTGAGGCATACAGATGTTAAGCCTCATGTGCCTGTAATTACACCGGCAACCACACTCTTCAAACCGAAACTATACAGCAACACAAAACTGTACATTTCAAGCAAAACTATTGAAATATGTTGATTTATTTGTCCTTGTATGCTAATAAGGACACAATACCAACATAATACCAACATCCGAACACAAAAAGCGGATATTGCCAGCGTCAGTTGTCACCATGCACAGTGATGGCGCTGTGATGACAGCTGTCAGTTTGACGTATAACTGACATGACGCGCTTCGGCCATGTTCTTTTTTATGTGCGATTTACTAGATTTCGCGCGCACATGTAGGTAATTGTTTGTGTTTTCGTGTTCTGACGGTTACAAGAACGTGTGGTAGTACCCGGCAAGTGAGTTTATTTTTTAGCAATATCTTTGACTATAAAGCCATGCCGTGTACGTATCACCAATTTTTCTAACAGTTTTAAAAATATGGCGTGGTTTTGATAAAGTATTGAATGAGGTCCGCGTGAGTGACAGTTCAGTGTAGCCGAAGTTCGAAATTTGAAAATTATACCTGTAAATTTGTGTAAATAGTTTACCTACCAAAGAGTTTCATACGTACGTAAACTATTGAAACAAACTTTTTGGTAGGAAAACTTGTTATTATTTGAAATATATTGTTTAAAAACTTATATTTTTGCTGAACAGTGTATAGGTTTGCATAACAATGTCACAGAACTTTGTTGATTATGGTTTTTCATAAATCAAATCAAATCAAAACGGTCTTTATTCAGTACCATCACAAGGATCTCTTTGAAACGTCTTATATACTAGGTGAATCTACCGCCAGTTCCTCGCGACCAAAGCCTAGAAGAACGGGCAAGAAACTTACGGCTTGGTTCCTAGCGTTTTTTTATATGATCCTTTTTACAATTATGGTACTTAGGTAATTGTTTTGTTTTTGTAATGAGTTGGAGCATTTTCAGCCCAAGCTTTTTTGTCATCTATAATAATCAAATATTTAATAGTAAGGTTTTGTAAAAAGTTTTCTTTTTATTATGTTTTTGAATTTACTAATCGACAACTGATGAATCTCGCAACGTCTAACAAAGTCCCAACTTTGTTATAGAAGCGTACACATTCGGCCGGTTTCTGAAAGCTCGATCAAAACAAATCGGATGTCAGGTCACTCGCCATTTCAGCTATTACATAGAATTAGATAGAGATAGCAAGTGACTTGACATCCGATTAGTTTTGATGGGGCTTTCAGAAACCGGCCGGTCTTGCAAACGATTTGCTTACTTTAGTGAGTCTAGTTCTATAAGTACAGTGATTTTAATTTTCTAAATGTTGATATAAATTTAAGAGTAGGTAGTAGAGCTCTTCGGGGAAGAGCTACCACCGCGCCTTTTTCTGTCGCTAAGCAGCGTTGCTGTGTTTCGGTGCGTGGTTGCCGGTGTAATTACAGGCACATGAGGCTTAACATCTGTATGCCTCAAGTTGATGGACGCAGTGCATCGTAGGGCACCTTCCTATCGTGCGTGACTTACGAGGCAATGTTTTGTTATAGGTGATGGTTACCACTTAACATCAGTTGGGCCATCTTGTTCCATCAGCTAGTTGTATAAATAAAAGCCAACGAGAAGAATACATTAACGGTATTCTTCGTCTTAACGTTTTTATTTTAATTTCTCTTTGTGCTTTTAAAAAAACTTGTCTTCATAAAAACGTTGCTATAATGGCATCTTATAAGAATTATAGTTATAAACTATATATCCTATATTCTTATAAGTTGCATTTTGAGTAAAAATAATGTTATTTTCCAATAAAAATTTAATGACCAAAGTAACCATTGCTACCTTAACGAGAAAACCGGTTTCATAACAAGCCTACCAACCTACTAAAAACGCAATAAACTAAAAGAAAAATTGACAACATAATTACGGTGCCAATTATTTAAAATTATCATTTTATCACGTTAAACCTTAACCGCCTATAAATAAAATGCAAAATTGCAAGATGAGAGTTCGTTTCACACTTGGACATATGAATATTTCTTTCATATGACATGCTAGTTTCTTCACGCGATTCTGACCTTTATGTTAAGGTGTTAAAGGCCTTTTTAAAGTAAAAGCGTCGGTTAATTTGGAGATACAACGACAGGTGATAATAAAGAAACAATTTAGCTGTAATTCCTTCGCGCCAATTTTTTGTTTTATCCGCCATCTTGTTGTGCACGTAATGGCGGTCTTTCCACTTAGCTCACAGTTTATAATTAAATAAAATCTGCGGATATAATTGGCGAATGTGATAAGTAGGACAGTGAGTCAATATAATAAGGGTCTTATAAGGTCGGTTAGATAATATTCTTACAAGAACACAGTCACATGCATTTTTCATTAACTTTTCCATGAAAATGGAAACGGTAAAATTGAAAAGGAATCACATCTCAGTAGGTACAGGACTCCTTTATTTTCTGCCAGCCTAGTAAATAAATAAAAAAGCATCTGCACACACACCTCATAGAATTACCTACTACCTACCTATATGTATAACAGCAACCGTGGACCACGTGACCAAATAATACTATCTAGCTAGCCGTTGAAGTACAGACCATAAATAGCTAAACAATTACCATCTCACTCAAACCGACCATAATTACCTTAACAGTGGAAGTGATAAGGGGTTTTTGTAGTATTGGTTCTCATACAAACTACAGGTAAATGGGATTACACGTTAAATAACACATTTTTCTGATTTAGATTCAAATCCTGTTGTTGTAGTGTTTGGTAGGTACTTGCTTTAGGTGGTCCTATAAAAATTTTACCAAAATTAATTCAGCGCTTTTTGAAAAAATCAACAAAAATACAGCATAAATTAAATAATAATACACAAAATTCAATGACGTTTTAGTTTGTGGTTTCCTTCAGCAAAAGTTTTAATGGTCGAAAGGAGCCTCCTTGAAGCTCATTCGAAATCCTTTCACCACTCTGTTTCGTGACATACACTCCAGTGACACGACAAGAAGAAGAGAAAGTTTTACATAATTTTTAAGTTTTTTAATTTGTTTTGTTTTTTACAAATATTAATAAATAAATTATTTATTAAATTATTTATTAATAAATTATTTTTTTAATAAATTATCCTTTTTTTTTAACAATAAATACTTAATTAATAAGTACTTAATTATAAATACTTAATTAATAAGTATTTATTATTAATAAAAAAACAAATACTAATATGAATTTTTGTATTAGGTTTCTCATTTATTAGGATTTCTCTTACTTTTATCTTGATTCTCCTATCAGCTTTTTCAATATATATACTTTAATCAGCTCTCTCTATCCTCTAAGGTTTGCTGGAAGAAAACTCTATCTAGGGTTAAGCTCGCCTTTGTACATGACTATTATTATCTTTTGTACAACCTTGCATGTGAAGAAATATTCTGTAAGTGGGCATTATTTATAATAAATAAGTAGTTAGTGCCCAGTGAACCCGTTACTCAAAGCTTGGGCTATAAACTCACCATGTTTGGGCATCCTTTGTATGGATCACTTGCAACATTCAACCGGTTAGGGTTCCGCAAGGTAAGTTAGAAAACCTTTCTTCATAATCGCACGGGTATCTTTATTTTATACGATTTGCTGATCTCTCTCGCTTGTCGTGTCACTAGTTTCTTTCGAAACAGTGTGGTGAAAGGATTTTAAGTGCGCCTCAAGAGGCTCCTTTCGAGCACTTGACACATACACTTAGGATTAGTATTTCGAGTAACTTAGGTATATTAGCGTGGCGTAGTACATATATGTAACTCTAGCGGTTTTGGCAGCGCACGCCAGAATAGCTCGCAGATGGTAGATTTTTTCCTACTTACTTGACACTTATCGTCATATTTTGGACAATTCACACAATATCTTTATAAATTGTAGCCTATGTGTTTATTCTGATGTATAAGCTATATTATTGTAAAGTTTCATTAAAATCCATTCAGTAGTTTTTACGTGAAAGAGTAACAAACATCTATTCATACTTACAAACTTTCGCGTTTATAATATTAGTAGGATTACGATTTTTTCTTTGTCGCAAAAAAAGCATAAAAAATATATACAGAACCCATTGCAAGCGTGTCGGCATCACGCTTCTGGCCCCGTTGACCAGTCAGCAATGATACTCGTTCGTTGTAACGATAGACTCGTTGCAGTAATGACGGTTCTGGGAACTGACGCTAGTGATGTGCCACGCAGTCCTTATTCAGTCTTGGTCTTGATTTCTGAATGAGGGACTTTAAAAAAAATGGTATCTATAGGGCATCCTTTGAAGTGATGACGGTTCTGGGAACTGACGCTAGTGATGTGCCACGCAGTCTTTATTCAGTCTTAGTCTTGATTTCTGAATGAGACACTTTAAAAAAAAGATTGTGTCTATATAATCCTTTGAAGTGATGACGATTCTGGAAACTGACGCTAGTGATGCGCCAAGCAGTCCTTTTCACTCGGTCTCGATTTTTGAATGGGGGACTTTAAAAAAAAGTGTTTTTACTAGGGCATCCTTTGTAGTAATGGTGGTTCTGAGAATTGCTGCTAGTGATGTGCCCCACAGTCATTATGAAGACTCGGTCTCGATAATCTGAATGAGGGACATTCTTATAAGTGTCCTTGATAATGGTTCTAACTGATGGAAAACATGTTTCTTAAAGACATCCTATAAGGTTCTTACTAGTCTAAGAAATTAATTTTAAATATAAATTTATTGGGAAGGAAGAACTTTTACTTTTACCAATAATTACGGAGAACTGATTTGAATGTTTTTTTACACAATAATCTAGCACACGGTGACTTCTTCCCCTTTTATTTGGTTAAAGAAACAGTAACATAATATATAAATACCTAATATATACAAGGTATTCCAATACTTGTACTTAAAAGTGCAGGGGGCTAAAGTACCCATCAATATGAATAACTTTTTCAAATGAACCAACACTGTGTACGCGAATAAAAAACAGCTGTTTCATACATTTTAGCCAGGTAGGTATTGAACTTTTGTATGAAACAGCTGTTTTATTTTCACTTTCACAGTGTTGGTTCCTTAAAAAAGTTATTCATATTGATGGGTACTTTAGCCCCCTGAAGTTTTAAGTACAGGTATTGGAACACCTTGTATGTAAGGTTACTAAATAACAACGAATTGTGGTACCAACATCGTTTACCACAATTTAAACAGTTTATTTCGTTAGTTATATATAATAATTTAACATGTAATAATTTTAACCTACAAGGTCCTAATATTCCTAAAGACCATGAATTAGAACTAAAATGTCTAAAAAAGGACCCTGATCTTTATTTCATCGTGTCCCATCCCTATTTAACAAAAAATGGACACAAATTGTTTGTTTTAATAGCTAGTGTGTTAATTGAATGATTTTAGCTTAACGGTTGAACGATACTTTGTGTAATTAGACTTCACTTAGAGCTCTCACTGCACTGGTTTTCTTTGTTAATCACTCGAAAACCGGTTTAAATAGACCTCTTTAATTGTAATGATATTAAATAGCCCGAAGCTCTTGTTGCGCTGGTTATTGAAGTGAATTGTTTGAGAAAATATTTAAGATAGAGCTCTCTAGTATGATGTTAATTATGAGAGTAACTTCATTTTTGTATCGAATTTATGTGCGCAATGTCAGCGCTCTTAAACGGTGATGGAAAACATCAAAAGGAAAACAGTTAGTATTCTAACAGCGGGGATGAGAGCACTAGTGGTCTAGTGGCAGCGGCCCCGCCTTCCGATCTTAAGGGGCTGACAACTATCAAACAACTTCTCGCTCGCACGTTTCGACATGTTGAACGATATAAAATCACTAAACTCATTTTCGAAAAATCGCAATCAACCATTTTGTGTGCAATCACATTGCACACAGTTTAGTAAAAATTTCATTTTGATCGATACAAGTTTTCCTACTTAAAAGTTTGCTTATGTACGAAAACTAGTCAAGCAAACTTTTGAGTAGGAAAACTTGTATCGATCAAAGTGATTTTATATCTTTCAACATGTCGAAACGTGCGAGCGAGAGTCACATTAGCTCTTGTCTTCGCCTTAAGGTCGTGGATTCGAATCCGGTAGTGTACTAATGAGTTTTTCTGTTCAAAAATGTATGTGCACAATGCCAGTACTCTCAAACGGTGAAGGAAAACACCGTGAGGAAACCGGCATGTCGTAGAACCCAAAAAAGTTCTATAACATGTGTCAAGTGCTCGAAAGCAGCCTCTTGAGGCGCACTTAAAATCCTTTCGCTGTTTCGAAAGAAACTAGTGGCACGGCAAGAGAGAGAGACAGCGTGGATGGGCTTGCAACCTGTCACGTATGGAATACTAACTCCTGTGCTATGTGCCAAATGTAGGTACCTCTGTTTGGATGTCCTCAAAGAATTTGTTGTTAGTACCTACTTGGTACTAAGTCATCTGAGGGGATATCTACCGTGCCTGGGGATCAAAGTCATGAAGCTGTTTCAGTTTTTCGGTAATGCATTATAGTGATTCAATTGTATAACAATTTTTTTCTTTATCTGTGGTAGTGAGTGTTTTTTTGTATAATAATAATAATTATAATAATAATAATAATAATAATAATAACTTTATTGAGGACAGAATGGAAAAAGTTATAAACGCAAATTTACATTGAGTTTGTTCTATAATAGGCGGTCTTATCGCAAGTAGCGATCTCTTCCAGACAACCGTTATTGCAACCGTGTTTCGTAGCAAAGAAAGAACTATTGGCACGAAAGTTATCAAAATGGCGGCTACCACGCTACTGCTTCTCAGATTCCGTAATGTCGTCTGTTACTGCATTCTAAAAACAATGGACTAGTGATGTGGTGTTCCTCTCATCGACATCGATAAAACGACATCGATATTGTTGCCTATACCCGTTTACCTCTCAAAGTGGAGCAAAATTAATACAACTAGCTGATGGAACAAGTAGATGGCCCACCTGATATTAAGTGGTAACCATCACCTATAACAAAGTATTACCTCGTAAGTCACGCACGATAGGAACGTGCCCTAAGACGCATAGCCCTGCGTCCATCGACTTTAGGCATACAGATGTTAAGCCTCATGTGCCTGAAATTACACCGGCAACTACACTCTTCAAACCGAAACACAACGTTGCGATGCTGCGAAAAAAACGTGGTGGTAGTACTTCTCCGGACGAGCCCTTCACAAAAAGCTGTATTACTCTTAAAATATTGTAACAAGGCTCATACAAAAGAACGGTTTGTACCAAAGTGTAAGTTTCTTGGCTGTTCTTCTAGGCTTTGGTCGCGTGGAACTGGCACCTAGATTTCTCTACTTTTAGGACGTTTCAACCTTTTAACTTTGATCAAAGTCAAAGTTAAAGTCAAGAAAGAAAGAAAGTAAAACCACGCAACGGTTAATTTAAATATTAAATTATTTGTAACTATGATCTAGTTACAAATATTTTAATTAAAATTCATATATAGTAACAGAATCACAACACATAATAAAAAATCAGCGCCAGCTTATTAATTAATATCCTTTCCGCACGTAAAACAAATGCACATTTTTAATTACGGTGTTTCCACAATCGATAAAAAATATCGATAATGAATTATGTATCGATACGTCGTTACGACACTATATACTCAGAAACGACCACCGAGACACAGTTTTTGCGATAAAGAATGTACTAATAACTTGATTTGGCTTGTTTTACTGTTGTCAAATATTTTTAGTGCTTAGTACTAAGGCATGGCCAGTGTTGCCACATTTAATTACCCTTTCAATGTATCTCATTTACATTTTGGAAAAAAATATATTGTTCCACTGAACACGGTGCGCTAATTATCAGTAACATAATTTACTTTTTGATTGCTGTATTTTTTTTAATAGTAGCAGTTTTTTTTTTAAGTTTTAAGACGATTTGCCAGCCAATTTTGTTAATTTTAGTTATAAGTGAATATTGTAATTAACCATCATTCGTTTTTGAAAAAAAACTTTACGACTCTAGAAACTTATGCTTATACTCAAATTTACATAAGTACTTACAAGTAATAAAAAACTTGGCATCTATACGTAAAAAAATTAACTTATACTCTAATATACGTAAACTTCTATATTTATGAGTAAATAGATAGATTTTAAATAAGGTCATAAATTATCCAAAAAAAGAATAAGTAAATATATTATCATTCGCAAGTAGAATGCTCAAACAGTCCGTCGCCATTACCGAAATGAAAAAAACAAAAAAGTTATCTAGCAAATGTTTCTCCAAACCGTGATTACTGCCAGTTGAGACAGCAATACAAACATCACAGGAGAAAAAGAGTCGGGCGATAGGAAACTCAACCACACCCTATAATTTTCGAACATAAACCTACCCACGAAAATCAAAGAAAATCAATTGTAATGCCTACACTATCACACCATTAGCAACTGATAATCAAAAACGAACCTTGTTTCCTAAACCTTATGTTTCAAACTCCCTTGCGTTTCGGAATGAAATTTAATACCAAAAAAAACAAAGGAAAGTGGATCTTATTGCGAGAGAAATAAAGTTGATATAGAGTGGTTTAGTTTAGGGAATTTAAGTACACGTATTGAATACGTAATGTTTCTTTGAATTAGGAATGAGTTTCGAAATGGATGTGGCATTTTCGTTCTGAGTTTCAAAAATCATAGGTGGTCTCTTGCAATTCGTTTTTGTGGCTTTTCTAATCACTGGGTGTTACGATGACGACTAGCACAGGTTTTTATTACTCTGTATGTGATAAAAAAATAAGGACTAAGAAATAGAACATTACAACTCATAAAATTTATCTGCCATTGAATTTCTTTAGATCTTTTTTATTACTGTTTTGTATTTGTTACCATTACCAAGTATATTGTTTTACTTCAGTTTTTTTTTCATTTCAAAACAGTTTAAATCTATTTTGTTCGTATTTTTCTCTTTAGGGACTGCAAAAACGGACTTAAACCGCCTCCATACGCCAACTTGCTCTCACTGTCTCATCATTACCATATTTCTGCCATTATCCCAATAGGTGGGGTCGGAACAGCATTTATCTTTCATTTTCTCCTCCTCATCATCGCCATCAGCCTAAATAAGTCCACTGCTGGACATAAGCCATGTTTACGAAAACTGATTCGAAGCCCTCTCCATCCACCTTCATACTTAATTCTTATGTCATCTGACATATCAACTGACAAAGTGGTAAGTAATACCTACCATCTGAAATATACCTTTATACTAGAAAAACTAGCATAAAGCATTGGCTTCTAGTGAAGGGTGTTCAAGATAGCAATGTATGTTTAAAAAGGTGTTTATTTTACATAAAAAAAACATAAATTAACAGTAAATTGAATGTACATTTAAATTACAGTCTTGCATGAGCCTATTTCTATTTTGCATTTTCAAATTGAAAGCTCAAAGCATCAGGTGATTGAGTGTCATATTTTTTTCATTTCTGATATTCATACAAATATGTAACATGCACATGCCTTATACAGTCAGTGGGACTATAACATGCCATATCCATCTTAAATAGAACATAAAATTTTATCACATCGCATTTATAGAACACCATCGAACGGCGACCACAAAAACCGCATAAGTCAAATAATTTTAAATTTATTAAGTAAAGAATATTTAATATGATTTGACACACTTTGCACTTGAGTTTTGCGGTTGCAATAATAGTATTCAATAAGATTGAGTTTACTGGTTATTGTGTTGGCATTGTCTGTTTATTTTATTTACCTCTTTGAACATTTGCTTATTGTTAAATGTTAATAAGTGCTCCTACAATGACAGCTTTGGATGCTTTATTATAGAGGTATATCAATTAAAAACTATAACTTACATAAGTATATCAGTTTCAGAAAGCCTTCACAGCTCAGTTGTTAGTAGCTCTGCCTTCTGCGCCGTAGGCCGTGGGTTCGATCCCCACCGAGAACAAACATTCGTGTGGTGAACATAGATGTTTGTTCTCTGTCTGGGTGTTATATTATATTTGATCGAGTGAGCGAAGCGAACGAAGATCTTAGTTTCAACTTGGGCGATTTGGCATTTTATGTATGTATGTATGTATGTATGTATGTATGTATGTATGTTTGTCTGGCGATAACTTTAGAACCGTTGATCCGATCTCCATGAAATTTGATATGTCGATAGCTTGTACTTGAGAAATTTACTGGTAAGTATATGAGTAAAATCGGATGAAGGGTTTTTGAGATATGGGGTTTTTTAAAAGGGCAAAAATAAAAAAAGTTACATAAAAAAATCAAGTTACATGTCATATGAAAGGGCTTTGTTTGGACATTCCAAAACAATTTTTACTTTTTTTTTGGGACGCTCGGTTTTCGAGATAAAATTTAAAAAGTTAAATTAAGATAACCAGCGATCCAAGAGCTCCCATCTCTAAGAGTTTCGTTGAAATCAAGGTTTTTCTACTGGTCGGCCAGTTCCTTTGATTTTTCTTATTTTTTTTTCTTGAAATAATTTAAGGAGGTACTCAGTTCTCATAAAATGGTGACGACGACCAGGTCTGATGATGGAGCCAAGGTCTGTTCAACGGAACTCTTCAATCAATAGGCCAATAGAGTTGAAACTTGGTAACCATACCAAGTTAGTAGGCGGTAGTCAGAAAAAAGTCCAAAGATAATGTTTGGACTTGCCTCTGACTACTACCGACTCAAAGTTTTGATGCGTTCGTCGGGTCGCATCACGAGATCTCAGTTCGGGGCGAACTACTAGTATAAGTATGTATTTACAAAAAAAAAAGTGTATATGTATTATATCAGCTATCTGGTTACCATATTACAAGCTTTGGCTTAGATTGGGGCTAGATAGTGCTATGTGGAAAGTCCTCCAATATTTATTTATTTAACGGCAAGATAAAATAATTTACAAACATTTACGTAAATGCTTTAATTCTAACTAATATAATATTCATCAGTACCAGTTTAAAAAATATAGCCATCTAGAACCATTAAAAGTATCAAAACATAATTAAAACGTCATCTCTATAGTCAAAATATGCAAACGACCACACTAGTTGAAAAGATTTGCCGGTTTTTGTAATAAATGGCGTCTAAGATGACTGTAATAACTTAATTTTACTGCAGAGGTCAAGGAACTTGCGAATCGTAACTAATCTAAGGTCAAGCGGAGTCGGATTCATCGTTTAACTGGTTCCGTACTTAATAATTCTTTAGAACATTTAATAAGGGTAAATCTCGAGCCTTGAAAGATGAAAAGTCTTATCGCACTTTTTTACTGTTATTTTATTATCAAAGATTATAGAACGCGTTTGACATACCTTTGCTGATGCAAGCCTCCATAGACACGGTAACATCTATCCACCAGTGAGTCGTAAGATTGTTTGTCTACTTTGTTGTATAAAAAAGGTATTAAAAATCTTATTACAATGTTAAATTATCAGGACTTGGGTCTACAGTTACCTTCTGTCAACTGGCGACATTGATTAAATGATCTTAATTCATCTCGACTACCTGTCACTTTGATAAGCATCCAACTTTTTATACTGAACTCTAAAATCAGACAAGTCGGAATCAGGTTTCAAACGATGACTACTTAATCACTTTTTTTACTAACTTTATTCGTTTTTGCTCAGCTTTTTGTGACACCTATTTTTTTCTGTCAAAATATTTCCTGTTTAAACTAAGTGATTGTTTTGAATGGTCATAATTGGGTTTTATTGCTGAAAGCGTTTTTTTTGTTTAATTAACTATATTATAACACCTGTTTCAAGTCTACGTAAATGTTTTTAAAGCTAAAATGTAGATTCAATAACATTTTTATATTCAGAAAATCTTTCAATTGAAATGGGATATTCTCAACTCACCGAGGTACTATTGAAGCTAATTATATATTTTCTGTAATTAAATCACAAACTTGAATATTGCGATAATTATTCATGTGATCTTTTATATTTATTTCTACCAAGCGTGGTGACTACTGCAAACTCCTTAGCTTTACATAATAGTATAGGTAGCTTATATTATATAGCTTAGCTGATGTCCAGCTAATTTTTGATTTATCAGGCTAATGATAATGAATACATTTCCGTAGGTTCAAGATGTTTAAAACTATTAATTAAACGAAAACCTTATATACCTTGGTGCGTATTAGGTAACCATAGGCCTCAACTTATTAATGTAGGGTTTTTAGTGTGTAGTGTTCTGTATGTGTGTCACCATTACTTCATAATTACATTTCGTATTCCGTATGTTAATAATTACAAAATGTAACTACGTGTTGAAGTTGTCACGCGAAGGCACAATCACGGTGGTACGTAATTATTGAGTCAAGAAAATGTTTTCAATATCGGGCGTTAACTCCGAGTAGTGTATAGGAATTGATTTAAAAAATTGAATTGTAAAGTTCAACCTTTGTATTCATGTTATGTTGAATTGAGGTTTCAGATTGATTTTTAAACAATCGTATTCGATTTGAACGTATGAAGTTGGTTTTTAGGAAAGCTTGATATTACACACGTACAGTTTTTAGAATAAATTTACTGTGTTTTGTCATTAATCATCTAGGTAAGTTATGATTATTTACACAACAAAATACGTAAACTAAAATATTTATTTTATGAAATGTAGGTATGTTTATAATATGAGAATTTCAAGCATAGCGTACCTATTTATTGCAGCAATTACTGTGTTACAGGAAATTGTGCTTTCGATCATTTTCATGTAAAAACAAACCTATAAGATAAATTATAGGTATTTATGTAAATATATTTAAGTATTTATGATTAAGTATCTAGGTAGCACAAGCGAATATAAATATACTTATCGAATACATTTAATTACAAGGCTCTTTTTCTCAATATAAAATAATATACATTTCTCGTTAATTTAATTACTTACTCATATACCTTATACCTTGCAACATAATCATTTTAGCATCGCGTTTTAATGATTTCATCACATATACAACTTCGGTCGCGCGCAGTCGATAATCTAATGAATTCATCTACGACAAGTATAAATAAATTATCATTCTCATTTGTCCAGGCCGTTAGGGTCGGCACGGAATGTTAATGCGCTAAGTTAGGGGTGCCACTATCGAAGAATAATAGCACAAACGTGGATACACAAGTTTCACTTTGACACGACGATAAACATGTAAGTACCTACAGTAGTTTAATAGTAGATTCTTTGAAAAAAAGTCGTCGTGGGAAGTACCTTCGTAAATATATTTGTTTGATTTGATGTGAGCATTGCTTCGTGATGCATTTTAAGGGTATGTACGAATAGTAGAAAAAAAAAATATAATAAGTTAAAATCTTGCTGGTCGAGAGGGCATTCTACAGTGTCCAGTATTTCTTTGACCTATGAATTTATTTATCTGTTCAATTATTTTATGTTAACCGAATTTATTTTTACAATTATTTATTAATAATTATTTATTATTGTTCCAATTTTATTAGTTGTTATATTATGATGTTTATTATTATTTTTATGAAGTACAATCGTACCACTCAAACCCTGACTTGTAATGATTTTTATTACCAATAAATTGATTATTCTGATTATTCATTGTTAGTCTAGTGGGAGTCAAAGTCAAAAGGTTATTTAGTTGAGTCACTTTGAAACGTCTAAAGCTAGGTGACTCTAGGTGCCAGTTCCACGCGACCAAAGCCTAGAAGAACAGCCAACAAACTTACGGCTTGGTTCCTACCGCTCTTTTGTATGAGCCTTGTTACAATGTAATATAATATTGAAGCTCCAGTGTGTCACTCGAATTTAGTTAGCCGTAGTTATTACAGAAACAGGTAGAGGAAATGAGTGAGGCTTCTCAGTGAGGTCTTAGGTTCGAATCCAGACGCGCACCAATGGATTATTCTCTTCCAAAAATTTATGTTCGCAATGCAAGTGCTCTCAATCAGTGACGGAAAACATCGTGAGAAAAACATTGTATGACAGTAACCAAATCCTTCAACTTTTTCCGCCCTTCTACTCTTACTATATTGAACCTTATTGCATTACAATAAAGCTCATTTTCCTTCAAACATCAGTTCGTAGTAGTAGGAGGTTCTTTAGGGGTGCCATTTCAAAGTTATACCTTTTTAGTCATTTATGTCTCTGTTTAATTTATAATGTTTGTTAATTGGCGAGTTTCGGTGATTATGCTGTTAGTGGGTCCATTTGTGGAGAATTACGACTGTTTGATAATTTGTAAGTTAAGAGTTGTGGAGCTCTGTGTGGCTTGTCCGGGGACGTACCTACTACATGCCTATTTTTGCCGCAAGCAGCGTGTTTCCGTTTGAAGGGTGTGGTTGCCGGTGACATTACAGGCACGTGATGCTTAAAATTGCTTTTTACGCTATTGCTATTTGCTGTTGAAACATGTAAGTCCACCTGATGTTAAATGGAAACCACCACCTTTGTAAAGCATAACCTCGCAAGTCACGCACGTTACGAACATGCGTCCATCATCTGGAGGCATAAAGGAAGTTAGGCCTCATGAGCTTGCGACTAGAAAGTGTTCAGAAAAGGTTCCTGTGGCACTTATCATACAGTTGTAATCTGGCTAAGAGACTGCCGAGTTACGAGGATCGACTACGCCATTTCAAGTTACAATCTCTTTACAACCGTAGGTTGGTGCACGATGGTATGTTCTTGTTTAAATGGGTTAACAGTATGACTGACACTACCTATCTTCTGTCTCAGATTCAGATAAGCATTCCAAAGTTCATGCCAAGGTTAAAAAAATACACCCCATTTGTCGGAAAGCCCGCTCGTTCGAACCTGGGTCACTTTGCTCCTCTAAACAGGATTCAGAGAAAGTACAACGCAATTCACAACACTGGTATTGTATTAGCTAACCAAGTCAATGAAATAGATATTTTCTCAGATCGCATGTCTACATTTAAGCATAAATTAATTCTAATTTGTAACTTTTCAATAATCTTACATCTCAATTTTTATTATTTAAATTATGTATTTTTTATCATTTTTCTTTTTAATGTTTCCATTGTAATTAATTTGTTATCTTAGCCGTTTATGCCTATAATTGAGGTGACATTTAACACAATAATTTTATGATTTTAGGCCTATTGATTTTGTTGGTGTTCACTTTGTTGGTGTAACTTAATAATAAATAAATAAATAACCCACATCCTTCTAACTGAAATACGGCAACGCTATTTGGCGGCAGAAATAGGCATTGTGGTAGTATTTCACCGGATGAGCCACACACAAAGAGCTGAATTACAAAAAAAAATATCTACTAAATTTGACAGCCATATTCTAATAAATGGCTTATCTTATACTAAGAAAAAACTATTCGTTGCTTTAGAGCGGTTAAAGACCATGAAGAACTTTGGTTCCATAAAACAGTGACTAAAATTTCACCGTCCAATAGGCTTTGTTATACTTTAAACCCTCGAAAAAGAAATAGGTGCAGAAGCTTATAGTATCAAAAGTCTGCCCTTAGTAAGTTGCAATTGCATTGAAAATTACCACCTTCTGTCAGGCAAGGTAAATACCAAAGTAACACTTTCCGAGTCGTGATGTGAAAATAGTAACACTTTAGCACGAACATGCTCGGTAGAACGCCGTCATGCATTTGCCATAAAAAAGTTAACGTTTCCATAGAACGTGCACATCCATCGGAGTAATCGCTTTATGGATTCATGTTCCGGTTTTGAAATTGGAAGAGCGATTTCGAAATTCAAATAGAGAATTCTGCGTTGGGCTTTCCTAATTTTTTTTTCTATGATTTTATTTGAATCTTTTAAAGGTGTGTTAGAAACTGCAAGTATGTTGATTTTTTTTTTAATTATAATTTATACAAATTATTTCAAAAAGATTAAATAAATTCTAGTGACTGGCAAGTGGCCATTGCGCATGCCATTACGACACGGCAGAATGCAAGTCCACGCCCTGCCATTAAGAAAACAACACGACAAAGAACTTTTTAAAAGCGTAAGAGCGAAGTGATATATTTTCTTTTTTCCCGCGTTTTTTCAAGGCTCACCTCGTTACGGAAAATTCTCAAATTCTCTGGCAAACGTTTTGGCGCGACTCTTGTTTAATTAAAAACACGAATAAAAAGTAACCGGCCATTTTATCTGGTGATAAACGACCGTAGCCACAAAAAAGCACCAGCAGGCGAAAGTAGCCTCTTTTGCGCGCACGCTACGGTGCATTTTTCTGTGTAGCGCAAAGCAATTCGTTCCACATTTTTCAAACACCAAAAAGATCGCTCAAGCCGTTTCCTGTTCTATTCTAAAAGCGATAAAACTCAGAATTCATTGCTTCAAAAACAGTTTCAATTTAGAACGGTTTCCGCAATTTCTTCGCTTCGCCTTTGGAATAAAATTCAAAATTTGAAAAATCTCCGCCGCTTTCTGCCGTACTGACGTAAGTCACAAAATACGTTTTCCTGATTTAGATTTTCATGTGTCAGTGTAGAGTGTTAAATCGTTTGTAAGCACAGGAAGGTAGAGAAGTGTTTATTGTTATTTTCCTCTGTTGATAGCGCTCGATTTACGTTTTCAGTTGCACGCTAAACGTCAAGATCTCTTTGGAGCGATAGTGGTGATTTAATATTCACTATTTGTATAATTAAATACATTTTACAGTAGCCTATTTGAATTCAAAGGCCTATTAGCAATTTAATAAATTGTTTCTGCTTCTAACTTACCTACTAAGTACCTTTACCTTTTACCTTTACCTTTGTATGTTTACCTTTGTATGTTTAACACACAAGATATAGAACTGAAATTAATAAGAGTAGTAGAGCTCTTTGTGAAGGGCTCGTCCGGGGAAGTACTACCACCACACCTTTTTCTGCCGCCAAGCAGCGTTGCTGTGTTTCGGTTTGAAGAGTGTGGTTGCCGGTGTAATTACAGGCACATGAGGCTTAAAACCTGTATGCCTCAAGTTGATGGACGCAGGGCAGTGCATCGTAGGGCACGTGCCTAAAGTGCGTGACTTACGAGGCAATGCTTTGTTATAAGTGATGGTTACCACTTAACATCAGGTGGGCCATCTGCTTGTTCCATCAACTAGTGGTATAAAAAAAATAATACTAGTTAAATTATTCATATTTTTTAAACGGACATTTAATTTTAGACTGCAGTCGTCAATCTTTTCAATATAAAACGTAGTAAAACCTCTGTTTTCACTCAAACTATAAAAAATGGCGTCGTCCACGTCACAGCTTATAAAAAATGCCATTTTATTCACTATCGCCCTGTTAATTAGAAGGGGAGGGAACATACACGCCGCGGTGTGAAATAATAGTTTTTTGTTGCCTCCGTCTGTAATTTCATTGTTTTTGGGTTACGTGCTTCTTTAATTGAATCTCATTCGAATTCGGAACCACGAATTAAGTTTGAGCTATTGTTTTTTTTTTATGAGAAATCGTAATTTGATTTTCATAACTAGTGAGATCTCGTGATGCTTGAAATCAAGCAACCAATTTAAAGAATGAACTACGAAATTATTAAAACTCTAGCAATGAAAAGCTCATGTTATTTTTTCACACTCTTGATTTTACTTTTCGATTCAATTTTTAAAAATATCTTTATTTGTACATAAATATGTTAAATTTTTTACAATCTCCAGTGTAAATTGAATCCTAGAAAGTAACAATCGAAGTATGAACGTAAATCAAGCTTGTGCCCTTCTCAAAACTTATTACTAATAAAAATTACTTATTACAAAACTTAAATAGAGATTGGGTTTGTGGATTACGATTATTCTTTAACTAGCTTTAGTCAAGCGTTACATTTCGATTGGCACCACACTGGAGCTTCATTATTATATATTTTAACAAGGATCATACAAAATAACGGTAGGGACCAAGACGTCTGTTTGTCTGTTTCTATTAAGCTTGTCGCGTGGAACTGGCACCTAGATTCTCCTTGCTTTAAGACGTTTCAAAGTGATCCTTTTGATTCAATTGAATAGAACCTTAGAAAAGACTTTGACTTTAGTATTTTTGTTCGTAGCCCAAAAAATGTTTCGGAATGTATTAAAAACATGACATATAGCTAGCATATTGTTGCTAGAGTAATAACTAGTTTTATAAACTAATTACAAGTTTAATTACATAAAGCATAACAGCCCTTCATCAAAACATTAACAATTACAATGTTTTCCATTATTTATTAACATTGCCTTCAATTATGAACCCTTTGGGGCTGTATAATTATTTATTACATGTGGGTTCGTAAGTACCTCTGAGGGGCCGTCGTTTAATTCTTTAATAGTATTTACTTATACAACTTTATATGCTGGTACCCGATAAAAAGGAAGTTCGTTTCAGCTTTTGTTCAATTTTGTAATCCAAGCCTTTTTTTTTTCGTTTTTCGTTTTCCGTACCGTCATGCTGTTTTTATATCATCGACAAAATGTGTGTTTTTTTGTGCATTTAAAATGTCTGAATAACGTATTAAAGATGAAATTTCTTTGTCAACAGGGCCCAGAAGCAGGCGGATGAAGAAAACAGGCCCCAGTGCTGAAGAGAAGAGGCCTAGAACTGCCTTCAGCGCAGCCCAGCTTGGTAGACTGAAGGTAGGTACCACTAAAACTAAATAAATACATTTATTTAGGAATAATTAAATTTAATCCTAAATTGAAAGCCTATTTGTACTATTTGTTCTTCTGGCTGGCTTTGGTCACGTGGAACTGGCACCTAGAGTCACCTTTAGCTTTAAGACGTTTCAAAGTGATCCTTGTGGTTTTATTGAAACCTTTTGACTTTGAATCATTTAGTTAAATTGCGTTAGGTGAGACTTGGTGGAAAACTTAAATAGAAATATGAAATGAATGAATTAATGGGATATCTACCGTGGCTGGAGGATCCAGTCAGGAGGATTTTGTAGTCCATTTTCGTTAGACGCAAAAAATGTATACAAAATCTAATCCATAATTCCTTTGTCCTCAGCACGAGTTTGCGGAGAACCGCTACCTCACCGAGCGCCGCCGGCAAGCTCTCGCCGGCGAGCTAGGCCTGGCCGAAGCTCAGATCAAGATCTGGTTCCAGAACAAGCGAGCTAAGATCAAAAAAGCGACCGGACAGAGGAATCCATTGGCCATGCAGCTGATGGCACAAGGTCTTTACAACCATAGCACAGCCAATGAGAGCGATGAGGAAGAAATAAATGTTATGTAGGATCTTTGACAGCCTTAAGCTCAGTTGGTAGTAGCTCTGCCTTCTGTAAGCCGTGGGTTCGATCCCCGCCGAGAACAAACATTTGATGTGATGAACATAGATGTTTGTTCTCTGTCTGGGTGTTATAATTATAAGTATGTATTTACAAAAAAATACAAGCTTTGGCTTAGTTTGGGGCTAGATAGTGCTGTGTGGAAAGTCCACCAATATTTATTTATTTGACAGCGTTCCAATTGACTAAACAAGACATCGATGTTATGTAGAATCTTTGACAGCGTGATCATTTTCAAAATGAGGGTAGTTTTTGATATTAGAGTTCTTTGTGTGTGGCTCGTCCGGAGAAGTACTACCACCGCACCTTTTTCTGCCGCCAAGCAGCAACGCTGTGTTTCGGTTTGAAGAGTGTGGTTGCCGGTGTAATTACAGGCACATGAGGCTTAATATCTGTATGCCTCAAGTTGATGGACGCAGAGCAGTGCATCGTAGGGCATGCTCATATCGTGTTTCGTGGCTTACAAGACAATGCTTTATGGTTACCACTTAACACCAGGTGGACCTTCTGCTTGTTTTATCAACTTGAGGTATACAGATGTTAAGCCTCTTTCAATCAAAATGTTAAAATTAAACAACAGCTGTAAATTAATTGCTAGGAAGTAGCTCTGACTACCCATTAACCATTCGCCAAGTTGTTGCTCTAGGAAATATGATACATCCTATGATAATTATAAGAAATATGTTCCTAATTTGTAAATAGGTTATAAACTCGCCAATAAAAAAATGAATCTAAGATGGCGGCAATAATCATTGCCTCTCACTTGCATGCTATTGTACACAATAGCCACCTCTCACTCACTCTCGTGAGAGGAATGAGTAGTGCCGCCATTTCATATTCTTTTGTTTACTAGCGCAGATTATACATTATAATTATTTATTTATATAAAATAATTAAATGAGGCACATAATATGCTGGTATTTTCAGACATGAGTCAAGATATAACATTAAAGCTTTGAAACAAGAAAATAACTTCAAATTCTCGTCAGTCAAAGTCGAAAGATTATTTTTTCAATCACAAAAATCTCTTTTGAATGTTCCACGTAACCAAGCCTAGATGATGATGATGAAAGTTCAATTGGCCTCATGGCTCAGTTGGCTCTGCCTTTTGGGCTGGTCGTGGGTTCAATTCCCGCCGTGACAAACCCAACTCATTTGTTTGTGGATGTTGACTATGTACAGTAAAAAAAAAGTTTTTTAGTTACCTGGCTTCCGTAGTAAAAGATTGGCTCAGTTTGGGGCTAGAAGGCGCTTAGTTAAATTTCTTACTAATTTAAATATTGTCTTCACTCTTGTCAAAATGCCAGCTTTGTAATATTAATAATTTATCAATAGTTTTAATATCTTAGTATTGTCAATTAGTGTAGATTCACAAAATTTCTTCAAAATTTGTAATTTCATGGCAACTTTAATTAATAGATACGATGCGAAAATAACCAAATAGTTCTTAAATATGATATTAATAGGTAGCTTGCGCCAATAGTGAAATGAATCTAAAATGGCGCCGACCTATGCCTCTTACGAGTGTGAGTGAAAGGGGACGGGTGTTTACAATAGTGTATGTGTGAGAAGGAAAGATTATCGCCACCATATTAGATTCGTTATAAATTTATGTAAAAAAAACTATTGAAATAGACTACCCACAATGTAAATATCATGTAATATTTTTTTTCAAAATTTGTCCGTTTTTGTAAAATTGTCTAAAGTTATTATTTGTACTTAAGTGACGTATTTTAATGTGTGTAAAAATATTAGTCATTTTATTTCTTCCATATTATTTTAGTTTATTTTGTAACTGTAAATATTAATTATTAAAAATTAGATTAGCAGATACCTAGTTCTAGATTATAAAAGAAATATATTATAATAATTGTTTAAATCTTTATTCTATTTTATTTTACCTTTCCTTACAAATTCTTATAAAAACAAGCCAACACAGGCCACTATAAGGTTAGAGATATTCCGAAAAAAAAAATTACCTGACGTAACTTAAAAAAAAAGTTATTTCCAAAAAATAGACAATAGTAAAGGGATATTTCGAAAAAATAACATAACCTGACGTAAATTGAATAAAAAGGTATTTCCTAAAAAGAGACACAATAAGTAAAAAAACTATTTTTTAACAACATTCAGTCAGTTCATGAGATAAAACATTGCAGGGAAAAAATGGACGTAGATAGCGAGAGAGAGGGAAGATAAGAAGATCTTGGAGGAGGCCTTTGCCAAAAAGGACAAACAAATAGTGTAAGTGTAAAATATTATTTAATTCTTAAAATGTATCTGCAAAAAAAAGGCTTGAAATTAAATCAAATCAATGACAGCCTTCACAGCTCAGTTGGTAGTAGCTCTGCCTTCTGCGCCGTAGGCCGTGGGTTCGATCCCCACCGAGAACAATCATTTGTGTGATGAACATAGATGTTTGTTCTCTGACTGGGTGTAATTATATATTTACAAAAAAAAAGTATATAAGTATTATATCAGCTATCTGGTTCCCATATGACAAGCTTTGGCTTAGTTTGGGTCTAGATAGTGCTGCGTGGGAAGTCCACCAATATTATTATTATTATTAAGTAATACAATAACATTTTGATTAAAAATTACATGCATACAAATTCATTCAAGACAGGAACAAGGACGCTGGTTCGAATCCAGTTGTGTACCTATAGTTTTATCGAATCGGAAAGTAACAGCTCAGAAAAGGAAAACGTGAGGGAACCCGTGGGTTAGTCAAAGTCAAAGTCAAAAAATCACAAGGATAACTTTGAAACGTCGTAGCTCGGTGAATGTAGGTGCCAGTAGGTATAGGGTAGGAACCAAGCCGTAAGTTTGTTGCCTGATCTTCTAGGCTTTGGTCGCGTGGAACTGGCACCTAGAGTCACCTAGCTTTAAGACGTTTCAAAGTTATCCTTGTGATTTTATTGAACAAATACCTTTTGACTTTGACTTTGACGCTGGTAAAACATGAAGGACGCCTGTAGCTATTTAAGAGTAGCAGAGATCTTTGTGTGTGGCTCGTCCGGGGAAGTACTACCACCACGCCTTTTTTTGCCGCCAAGCAGCAACGCTGTGTTTCGGTTTGAAGAGTGTGGTTGCCGGTGTAATTACAGGCACATGGGGCTTAACATCTGTATGCCTCAAGTTGATGAACGCAGGACGCACCACTGA
The DNA here is from genome assembly GCA_932294275.1 of Chloroclysta siterata. Lineage (NCBI taxonomy): Eukaryota > Metazoa > Arthropoda > Insecta > Lepidoptera > Geometridae > Chloroclysta > Chloroclysta siterata. Next base: position 17,090,218 of record OW028596.1, on the reverse strand, counting down.
CGGTTTAGGTAATTGTTATGAAACAGACAATGTCACAGCTAACAGCTAGTAATAATATAATTTAAATAATTAATTAACAATTCTCTCACAAATCGTGTTTCTCGAAAGATTGTTCATATAATTAAACATATAAGCAATTCTATTCAATTCGTTTATTCAATTTACAATTCTCTTACAAATCGTGTCTGAATCATAACCTAACATGAAACAAATAATTAAAATAAACAATTAAATTAAAATACAGTCCCCAGTGAAATTAAAATACAATACCTATCTGATGTTAAGTGGTAACCATCACATATAACAAAGCATTGCCTCGTAAGTCACGCACTATAGGAACGTGCCCTACGATGACCTGCGTCCACCAACTTGAGGCATACAGGTGCCTGTAATTACACCGGCAACCACACTCTTCAAACCGAAAAACAGCAACGCTGCTTATAATTTTCAATATTGTCCAAGTATGTTAACTAATCTAAATACGTGTTTAGTAGCCATTAAATCAAGTGTTAAATTGGTGTCTCATGGATCATTTTGACAGCGTTATGATTTAGCACTCGGTACTCAGAACGTCTCGCTTAAATGAACTTTAAATAAGATTTGTTTTCTGTCATTTTTGGAAGCAACATAGCTTTTTAACCGACTTCAAAACAGAATGAGATTCTCAATTTGACTGTATTATTTTTTAATTGTTTTTTTTACGCATAAATAACTCCATCTCTTCTCTAATCTCTAATACTATAAGAATCAAAGTCCTGACTGACTGACTGACATATAGACAACGCACAGCCTAACCCGCTGGTCCTAGAGACTTGAAATTTGAGGAGTACATAGGTCTTATGGCGTAGAGGTGTATTAAGAAGGGATTTTTGGAAATTCAACCCCTAAGAGTGTAAAAAGGGTTGAAAACGTTTGTATGAAAAATAGTATTCCTTGAACCAACAAACTTGAATTACGTGTACTCCAAGGCTAAAAAATAGGAAAGACATTATTCGTTTTTTAAAACTACCCTTAATAATTGTGCGAAGGGACGTGAAAACGCGTGCGAAGCCGCGAGAAGCTGCTAGTTATTTATAAGCCTATTTTAAAAAATTTCTTTTTATTTGAGAGGATATACTCTCAGATTGGCCCCATTGAAATTTCATCGGTTCAGTTTGGCTTTTAAATTAAAATAACAGAAAACTTAAGTCATTCAAGCAAATGAAATTGCATATTTTGCTTGCTATTTTGTTTTATGTTTTTAGTGTGTTTGAAGTCTGTTTTTTTGCAGAAAAGTTATTGTGTTCAATTTGACAGCCTTCACAGCTCAGTTGATAGTAGCTCTGCCTTCTGTGCCGTAGGCCGTGTTCGATCCCCACCGAGAACAAACATTTGTGTGATGAACATAGATGTTTGTTCTCTGTCTGGGTGTAATATAATATTATAAGTATGTATTTACAAAAAAAAGTATATAAGTAGTTTCAGCTATCTGGTTCCCATATCACAAGCTTCGGCTTAGTTTGGGGCGAGATAGTGCTGTGTGGAAAGTCCACCAATATTTTTTTATTTATTTATTGTAACTTCGCTGATCGCTGATGTAGGACGCAAGCTGGCAAAGCTGGAATGGGAGTGGACGGGTCACGTGATCCGCTTGGACCCTGAAGGTGGGCTAAAGGAGTCACAGGATGGACACCCGCAGACGGTAGAAGACGTCGCGGCCGCCCGAGAAAACGCTGGAGTGACGACATGGACTCCTTCCTCAACAAGTGGGAAGAATTAGCAGAGGATCGAGGAGAGTCGAGAAAAATGGGGGAGACCTTTGCCTAGCAGTGGGACAGTATCGGTTATTAATAAAACTAAAAAGTAACTTCACAAATATACCTTATTATCCGTTTCTTTACACTGAACAAGATCTATAACATTCCTAAGAACCTCATATCCTAGCTTATGTTCGACTGAATACATAGGAAATGCATCGAGTGCCCTACATGCAGTAACATATAACTCTTCCGTGTCGTTGAGGCTTAGATTTTTTAGTTTCAAAACGAGTTCTTTTTCACTTTCTGTCTTGTTTTCAGCACAGACTGTCACGTTATTACTATCTGTACAGTTTTGACAATCACATGTGTGTCGAATTGCTTGGAAAAGTCGGGTCGCTCTGGAATACTGTGTCTTGTTTGTGTCTACTGGTGTGTCGTATGGATGATCACTGAAACAAGCCGTTGGATATTTAACTAAAACTCTGATTAAAACTATTAATCCTACTAATATTATAAACGCGAAAGTTTGTAAGTATGGATGGATGGATGGATGTTTGTTACTCTTTCACGTAAAAACTACAGAATGGATTTTAATGAAACTTTACAATAATATAGCTTATACATCAGAATAACACATAGGCTACAATTTATACGATAAGTGTCAAGTAGAAAAAAATCTACCATCTGCGAGCTATTCTGGCGTGCGCTGCCAAAACCGCTAGAGTTACACATATATACTACGCCACACTGATATAAGCTACTCGAAATACTAATCCTGCGCAGACGAAGTCGCGGGCACCAGCTAGTTATATACATAAAGAATATACTTACATGTATGATATGGTGAGTTCCTCGTCTTTCTTGATGGTCTTCAAAGCTACCAGCGCGATTGAGTCGTTCAAAGCTACCACCGTCACATTTGGCTCACAAGAATGTTTTAACTTGCTACTCATAGAAAACCACCCATAATTGGTGCTTACCTCGGCTTCGAACTTTTTGCTGAAAAAATTAGCGAGGATTTATTTATAAAGAAAATTATAGTAAATACAATCAATTACAACAAAAAAAAACTACTTTTGTGTGAATAATATAAATGTTTGTTCTACGACTGGATGTTATTATACAAGGCTTCATACACTTTAGCCAGGTAGGTATTGAACTTTTGTATGAAACAGCTGTTTTTTTTTCCGCGTTCACAGTGTTCCTAAGAAAAAGTTATTCATATTGATGGGTACTTTAGCCCCCTGAAGTTTCTAAACACAAGTATTAGATCATTTTGTATATTAAAAAAAACATGTAGGTAGGTAGGTAGTATATCAGCTATCTGGTTCCCATATTACAACCTATGTTTAGTTCGTGGCTAGATAGTGCTGTGCGGAAAGTCCAATAATATTTATTTATTTTATTTATATTACCTCCGTAAATTATGTGCTGAGCTACGTATATGTATCGTATTTGTAAAAGTCACGTAGAGGTGCATTATAATTCGAGACATAGCTTCCTTTGCCGCTACCCGTTTTGATAGACCTTAAAAAAAAAGTTAAGTTAAATTAGACCTAAAAAATAAAAGTTAATAAATTTAAGAAGCAGAAGAAAAGTTAAGTCAAATGAGTGTTTTTTAATTAGTTTTATGAACATAATTATCGTAATTCTATATTTTGTTAATCAAAATTATCTAACATACATTTCAAATGTACTTAGACAACATGTTTAGATAAATAGATAGAAAATTATTTATTGCACAAGTAAGACATACTGTACATAGGCGAGCTTAATGCTGGATAGCATAATCTACCAGCTAACCTTTGGGTAATGAGAAGACATTTTTGGGTAGTGCACAATAAATGAAGGCCTATTATACTAAACAGAGCAAAGATTTAGTAGTACCTACTCATCTCAGGTATTACAAAAAATGATCAGTAGTTAGTTGCACAAATGAAATGAAATGAAAAGTCCACCCCCTGACTGCAGATTTTTAAGAGCAGTAGAGCTCTTTGTGTGTGGCTCGTCCGGGGAAGTACTACCACCACGCCTTTTCCTGCCGCCAACGAGCAACGCTGTGTTTCGGTTTGAAGAGTGTGGTTGACGGTGTAATTACTGGCACATGAGGCTTAACATCTGTATGCCTCAAGTTGATGGACGCAGGGCAGTGCATCATAGGGCACGTTCCTATCGTGCGTGACTTACGAGGCAATGCTTTGTTATAGGTGATGGTTACCACTTAACATCAGGTGGACCATCTGCTTGTTCCATCAGCTAGTAGTATAAAAAAAAAGATTCCAATAGATTAAAATAAAATTACCTTTGGGGAAATAAAAAGGCACGGCGTCAAGGCATTGTACTGCGCTCGCGCAAAAAATACTCCCGTTGAACTTTTTACCTTCCAAAATAGGTTTGTCAACGTCGCTGTAACTTAATATCGAGAGCGGTTCCTCCGAGTTGTAAGTTTGTCTGACTGTCGCTCTAATTCTCCCCAACCTTATGTCTTCAGACGCAGTTATAAAAGCGTCCCAACGCATTTTGAGCGACATCTTGATCGCTGCTCGCAAACTTAGCACTGGCAACCCTTTCTCGAATGAATGTCTGTCAATTGCAAATAGAAGATCTATGATTTGACATTCAATACGATGGTATTCATCCATGCATGTTTCGCGGCAGTCATCGCTGCAGAATAAGGCTTGGCCACAACCGTTGCACGGGTGCAAATTTGGAGTGAGCCTGTGGCAGTTATAACATGCCGTGCATGTGTTTGTAGGTGCTATAGAAACGAAAGCTCTCTCTACAGCCACGACCGTGCCTGCTCTGATATCTTTGACAGCTGCGGCTCGCTTCGCTCCAATGCTAAATTTCACGTTTGCGGACGCGCAAGGCACGTCTCCATTCCGTTTGTTATTGCGCTTAAAAACATTTAAGAACGAATGAATGAATATGTTACTAGATAACATATCACCTAATATTTCTTCATGGATGAATTCTAAAGCGTTACTCCACCTGGTTCTCAGTTTCATGGCTACAGCTTTCGGGCAGCCCATCGACAGGCACTGTTGGATATCTTTCTGGCACGCTGAGAAATACCTCATGGTGAACATTAGAGCTGATCGGTTGGAGTACGCAAGCACCTTGTCATCGTGTCTTCTGGCACGAGTAAGGGCTACGTTGTACATGAGCAATGCCTCTCTATTTTGGCCATTTATGTAGTGCTCATTGCCTATTTTCCGTATTTCAGAAGACGGCATGAGTTTTATAGTTTTTAAAAGTTCTTTTGCGTCGGGTATGTTTTTGGTCTTGTTGAGGGCGTTCGTGGCGGCTCTTACTAGCACGGCCATGTCGTCTGAGTCCATCGCATCGTAGATTTCGTCTATACTCCCACATTGGCGTAGTTTTTTTTTTATTTCATCAAAATCCATTTCAATCGCTTAACTCTGTATCTGAAAATTTAAAATTTAGATAAAAAACCATGCGCGTGTGATGCCTCCGGTGTTGCAAGCGTCCATAGGCTACCGTAACAGCTTTCCATCAGGTAGATCGTACGCTTGCTGACTTAGTTACAAAAAAACCGTAAATATAATGGGTCTTTTATCTGCGTTAAATTAACGTAATCGAAATTCAGAACCGGTCTTTTACCATTTACCTGCGTTAAAGTAACGCAAAATCACTACACACGTCACTGTCAAAATCAATCTTCTTGTCTTGTCACTTCTTTCTTTCAAAACTATGTGGTGAAAGGATTTTAAGTGCGCCTCAAAGAGGCTCTTTTCGAGCAAAATTAACCTAAATTCGTCCAATAATGTTTCACAAAACTGATTTTAATAGAAACAGATTTTAAAACGAAGAAAGAAATTACTTAATTTTTTAAGGCTTAAAACAAACTAGTTCGATGCTGATAAAAAGTATTCGACTGACCTTTTTTACATATATATAGTATGGATACTAATAGTAGGTACTTAAAATTACTTAACTAATTAACCTCATTAACTAATAGATGTTTTGCAAAGTTGTTACGTCGTCATCAACTTTTTCGATAACAAAAACCAGCCTATCATATATTTACGTAGAGCTCTTTGTGTGTGGCTCGTCCGGGGAAGTACTTCCACCACGCCTTTTTCTATCAAGCAGCAACGCTGTGTTTCGGTTTGAAGAGTGTGGTTGTCGGTGTTATTACAGGCACATGAGGCTTAACATCTGTATGCCTCAAGTTGATGGACGCAGGGCAGTGCATCGTGGGCACGTTCCTATCGGTATTGACTTACGAGGCAATGCTTTGTTATAGGTGATGGTTACCACTTAACATCAGGGCCATCTGCTTGTTCCATCAGCTAGTTGTATAAAAAAAGCTGTAAGTCAAGTCTATCATATTTAGTTTTCAGCTCATCCCATCTGTCAGTTGCCATGACAGATCTAATTGGCCTCTAATTAGTACCGCAAGATACATCAGAGGTTGTTAAGAGAAATGAAGCATGGCGGCCCGGGAATTTGCAGTTTATTTTCGGACGGTTCGGGTAATTGTCTACTGAAAAGGTTAGACAGTCGTAAATCTTAGTAATTATGTGCAGGGTGCAAAAAGACCAGCTACGTAACTTCGGGGGGTTAAATTACCCCTCAATATGAACAACTTTTTACACAATAGGTGCCCTACGATGCACTGCCCTGCGTCCATCAACTTGCGTACAGATGTTAAGCTTCATGTACCTATAATTTCAACGGCAACCATGCTCTTCAACCGAAATACAGCAACGCTGCAGATAAAAGCATGGTGGTATTACTTCCCCGGACGAGCCCTTCACAAAGAGCTGTTCTGACAAAGTTCAAATTTCTTCTTGTTCTGATACCCCGTTTACACTCAGCTCATGTCCGTGGAAATGTGCAGAGACTTGAGCAGGGACTTGGGCAATGCCAGAATGTGAACAGGCCACTTCCATATCCACTCGCGTTGTGCGTGTTCCATGTCCACTCGCGTTGTGCGTGTTGCGTGAACACACATTGCTGGCGACGCTGCTGCAGACATGTCTAAATGTTAACGCAGTATATCAGTGAGTAATATAAAAGAAAAGTTTGTGATTCTATGGGTTCAAAACATAATGTTTTGACACCAAACTAATTTTGGCAAAAAAACACTATTAACTTTTTTTTGTTTTGTTTTGGAAGGCGATGTATAAATGGTGGTATGAATAGCATCTTGGCTTGTCCCTTGTCAGGTAAAGCCAATAAGTTATATAGGTTAGCAGTTTTTTTTAATTTACATTGGTGGACTTTCTACACAGCACTATCTCGCCCCAAACTAAGCCAAAGCTTGTAATATGGGAACCAGATAGCTGATATAATTCATATATACTTTTTTTTGTAAATACATGGTTATAATATTATATAACACCCAGACAGAGAACAAACATCAATGTTCATCACAAAAATGTTTGTTCTCGGTTGGGATCGAACCCACGGCCTACGGCGCAGAAGGCAGAGCTACTACCAACTGAGCTGTGAAGGCTGTCGAATCTCTAATTAGAGTTAATTAGAGATTGAGTTTTTATATGAGATGTATTTTGATGTTCCTAATAGAGGGCAGTGTTGCCTCACTAAACGTTCGTTTAATGTCTCTTCAGCTATCGTATCTTTAAAAGCAGGAGCCCTTCAGCCTTTCAATAAAGCACTCAACACTTCAACAGAGTAAATTAACAAGCAAAGAAGGGGATACATCATATCTTATGGGGTGTAGTGATAGATGCAGTCACGAAGTAAATTACAATTAAATGTATCATAAATAATGAAGTTTGTCGGTGTGTATTAATGATTAAAAAGTAGAATTAATTTCAAAGTCAAAGTCAAAAGGTATTTTTTTAATAAAATCATAAGGATCACTTTGAAAGGTGAAGACAAGAGCGAATGTGACTCTCGCTCGCACGTTTCGACATGTTGAAAGATATAAAATCACAAAACTCATTTTCGAAAAATCGTAATCAACCATCTTTCATTGCACACAGTTTAGTAAAAATTTCATTTTGATAGATACAATCATGTTTTCCTACTCAAAAGTTTGCTTTACTAGTTTTCGTACATGCAAACTTTTAAGTAGGAAAACTTATATCGATAAAAATATTTTATATAAGATGGTTGATTGCGATTTTTAGAAAATGAGTTTAGTGATTTGATAACTTTCAACATGACGAAACGTGCGAGCGAGAAGTTGTTTGATAGTTGTCAGCCCCTTAAAACTATGTGAATCTAGGTGCCAGTACCACGCGACCAAAGTCTAGAAGAACAGGCAACAAACTTACGGCTTTTGTTTCATACATTTGAGCCAGGTAGGCTGTTTTTTTTCGCGTTCACAGTGTTGGTGGGTACTTTAGCCCCCTGAAGTTTTGAGGAGTGGTATTTTTACACTTTGTACACACAGCAGAATACAAAATACAAGCAAAACCACAGGCATTACTAGTTAATCCATAAAAAGTACGTGATGACACGTGATAAGTAAATCTGTCAATTCGAGACATCCATCGCGCCACTTATAGATTATTTATTTATGAACGGAATTCAACCCTTTGGAGAAAGTACATTAACGCTGGTTTATTCTTGCTCACTGTGATACGAGTATACAGTGGATATATAGTGGTTATTGTATTATATTATTTTATCAAAATAAATAAACTGAAGGAACCAAGCCGTAAGTTTGTTGCCTGTTCTTCTGTACTTGTTCGCGTGGAATAGGCACCTAAAATCTTAAGATACTGCAGATTTTAATTATTTAAGTTTACTGCACTTCGTGCACCGCCGTCCATTACCGCTCTGTAATTTATTTCCATCCTAAGGTTGCCTGAGAGAAGTCGCTTTCAGCGATAAGGCCGCCTATGGTACATTTTTAAATTACGCCTAGATTTATGATATTCTTGTGTAAAGCTTTAAGCTTTAAGACGTTTCAAAGTGATATTTTTAACTGGGCCTAATCACGAACGGATTTAACGTCACTCGCGTAACCGCATATTCTAACTACAACAAAATAAGGTCGAATATCGTTAGGATTTGTAAGGCGAAGACATTACGAGAAGAGTGTTTGGAATGGATGTGGATGGTTTTAGAAGAAGAGGTAGGCCAAATAAAAAATGGATGGACTGTGTGAAAGATGATATGAGTAAGAAAGGTGTGAGCACTGAGATGACGTATGATAGAGGAGAGTGGAAGAAGAAAACCTGTTGTGCCGACCCCATGCAGCGCGGGATAAGGGCAGGAAGATGATGACGTTAAGGAGAAGACCAGTGCTAATCCTACCTGACAAATCCTACCTTCCTACTCAAATGTTTGCTTAAGTACCTACAAAAACTATTAAAGCAAGCTTATACAACGTGTTGATGAAGTTATGTAGGGAAACAAAGAGCGTGTATTTAGACCAAGCACTGGAATACTTTGACGTGTGCAACGGTTGAATACATCGTTTTCGAAATTCCCATAGAAAAGTAAAATTAATATTTTCTCAGAAATTTGCAACAGCCCTGTCTGTGTACGTGTCAAGGTCACACGCACGCGCGCTTCTATCTAGGAAAGAGAAAAACAACGATAACCTACGAGATAATTTGAAATACTTACCTTTCGGTAGGTAGGTAGGTACGCCGCCAATCCCCTGACACGATATTTACACTGGATAAAACTGGATTTTGGTAAGTTTGCGAGATTTCGCACGACACAGGCTTCAAACTTCACACTAAACCATTACCTCGTAGGCACTGCTCATACACACACTGACTGACGACGGCTTTTTACATAACAATCACCATTTTCTCAACAAAACAATGTACAACAACGCATGTAAACACAAACAGGGTGACCATCTCAAAAGTGGCGGTTCTACCACACACCTGCCAAAAAATCTGTCAAAATCTACCAAGCTTGACGATAAAAATACCAAAAATATGACTTCATACCATCTCCTTCGTGGCTACGGAATAAATTAAATACCTACATTACATTCAGTTACTATCTTTTGATCGTTTGTAACGGTTTGCAGTTATCTAAAACGAGATAGAAGTTGTTTAGAAACCAAATCAATAAAGGTAAAAAAGAATAAGAAGTTTCCAGTTCGGTAAAAAATAAATAAATTATAAATATTATTTCATTAAAAATTCAAACTAATAAGATTTTTCTTGAAATATTTAAAATCTGCCAAATGGTAGAAATCTGCCACAAATGGTAACACTGATCGGCGGCCGTCGGCCGTCCTGATTGGATATGCGTTTTTAAATGCAACCAATGACAGACAGGTTAGTCAAAGATTAAATAGGACAGACTAAACACTTCCCAAAATTGCAGTTGAATAATTTTGTCGTGTCAATGAACCATGGTGGTAAAGTAACATGTTACAATTTAAAGAACTATGAATATCATAAACATTGGTTTACGACATCTAGTAATTAAACAAAAATAAATATTCTATTAAATATTGAGTACGTAGCCACGTAGGTACCTAGTTACTGAATAGGTATTAGTACCAAAGATCTCAGAGAATGTTTACCGTGACTAGGGATTACAGTCGCGAAAATATTTCTTTTACATACCAAGATCTTTAAAAACAGCAACATCATTATTAGGTAGGCACATTACTAGGTAATTGGTGGCAGTTCTGTTACCTATTTTATCTAAGGTTAACAACTAGAGGTCAAAGAACAGCTGTAAATAGGGCTGCCTCATGATGCGTTTAGATTCATTTTAGATAAAAGTTTAAGAGGCATTTCATGAATGAAAAACTTTGAAATTTTAAAAGTCGTAGAACAAAAGTTGTTCGTTATGACCGGTAGAATATCCTGCTTTCGGATCCCTACAATTCTTAATAAACACGTTGTATAGGAAAACTAGTATCTATTAAAATGATTTTTTTACTAATCTATTGTGGTGTAGGTCAACAAAGTGTTATCAATTTTTGTTCACGGCGATGGGCTTGCAACCTGTCACGTATCTATGGAATACCAATTACTTTAAAATGTAATATTTGGACATCCCGCTTACTACCTCCCTGAAATATCCTAATAGTAAATCTCTATCTCTAATACTATAAGACTCAAAGTCCTGACTGACTGACTGACTGACTGACTGACATATAGACAACGCACAGCCTAAACCGCTGGTCCTAGGGACTTGAAATTTGAGGAGTACATAGGTCTTATGGCGTAGAGGTGCACTAAGAAGGGATTTTTGGAAATTCAACCCCTAAGGGTGTAAAAAGGGTTGAAAACGTTTGTATGAAAAATAGTATTCCTTGAACCTACAAACTTGAAACTTGGAGTACATATACTTCAAGGCAAAAAAAAAGGAAAGGCATTTTTAGTTTTTTAAAACTACCCTTAATAAGGGTGCAAAGGGATGTAAAAGTTTGTATGGGAGTTTTTTGACCGCTGGTCCTAGAGACTTGAAATTTGAGGAGTACATAGGTCTTATGGCGTAGAGGTGCACTAAGAAGGGATTTTTGGAAATTCAACCCCTAAGGGTGTAAAAAGGGTTGAAAACGTTTGTATGAAAAATAGTATTCCTTGAACCTACAAACTTGAAACTTGGAGTACATATACTTCAAGGCAAAAAAAAAGGAAAGGCATTTTTAGTTTTTTAAAACTACCCTTAATAAGGGTGCAAAGGGATGTAAAAGTTTGTATGGGAGTTTTTTGACCGCTGGTCCTAGAGACTTGAAATTTGAGGAGTACATAGGTAGTATGGCGTAGAGGTGTACTAAGAAGGGATTTTTGGAAATTCAACCCCTAAGAGTGTAAAAAGGGTTGAAAACGTTTGTATGAAAAATAGTATTCCTTGAACCTACAAACTTGAAACTTGGAGTACATATACTTCAAGGCAAAAAAAAAGGAAAGGCATTTTTAGTTTTTTAAAACTACCCTTAATAAGGGTGCAAAGGGATGTAAAAGTTTGTATGGGAGTTTTTTGACCACTGGACTTAGAGACTTGAAATTTGAAGAGTATATAGGTCTTATGGCGTAGAGGTGTACTATGAAGGGATTTTTGGAAATTCAACCACTAAGGGTGTAAAAAGGGATGAAAACGTTGGTATGAAAAATTGTATTCCTTGAACCTACAAACTTGAAACTTGGAGTACATATACTTCAAGGCAAAAAAATAGGAAACACATTTTTAGTTTTTTAAAACTACCCTTAATAAGTGTGCAAAGGGATGTAAAAGTTTGAATGGGAGTGTTTTGACCGCTGGTCCTAGAGAGACTTGAAATTTGAAGAGTACATAGGTCTTATGGCGTAGAGGTGTACTAAGAAGGGATTTTTGGAAATTCAACCCCTAAGGGTGTAAAAAGGGTTGAAAACGTTGGTATGAAAAAATTTATTCCTTGAATCTACAAACTTGAAACTTGAAGTAGATTTACTTCAAGGCTAAAAAAATAGGAATAACATTTTTGGTTTTTTAAAACTACCCTTAATAAGTATGCAAAGGGATGTCGAAGTTTGTATGGGAGTTTTTTAACGCGTGGTGCGATTGACTTAAAACTTGAGGTAAATATACTAAGAAATAAATAATTAAGAATAACACTTTGAAGTTTTGATAATTACCCCCGCAAAGGGTGCAAATGACTGTAAAAGTTAGTATGGGAGATTTTTAACGCATAGTGCGATTGATTTCAAACTTGAAGTAAATATACTCCACAATAAATAGATTAAAATCACATTTTCACTATTTTAAAACTACCCCTGCAAAGGGTGCAAAAGACTGCCAAAGTCCCAAGGTTTGTATGGGAGATTTTTAACGCGTAGTGTAATTAACTTCAAACTAAAAGAAAATGTGTTCTGTGGATAAATAACAAAAAAACAGTTTGATTTTCGAAAACAACCCCTGAAACGTTACCCTCCTTCGTTGCGCTCGAGTAAAAAGGATACAACGAAGCGTCAATGTTATATATGGGATATTCTAAAAACGGGAATCTTGAGTTGGTACGAAGAGATATGAGGGTATCTACCGTGATTGGGGATCAAAGTCGTGAAGCTGTTTCGTTTCGTTTGTTTTTGAGGTAGAAACTAGGAACAAATAAGTACATATTTTCCGTGTAAGGTTGTCTTTGTTGTATTTGTCATGTTTGTGCCAAACTCAGTCAGTACCTATACCTACCTACCTATAGGTAATGTACGCCTATAGGTATCCCATATACCTACGTAGGTATTTAAAATCTTACCCTAATAATATACAAATCAATGCGAAAGTTACGATGTTTTGATGTTTGTGGCTCAATCACGGTTCACCACTTCAACGCGTGCGAAGCCGCGGGAAGCCACTAGTAATAAATAAATATTGGTGGACTTTCCACACAGCACTATCTGGCCCCAAACGAATCCAAAGCTTGTAATATGGGAACCAGATAGCTGATATAATACATAATATATACTTTTTATTGTAAATACATACAGAGAACAAACATCTATGTTCATCACACAAATGTTTGTTCTCGGTGGGGATCGAACCCACGGCCTACGGCGCAGAAGGCAGAGCTACTACCAACTGAGCTGTGAAGGCTGTCAAAGTAAAAGTATCTTAAGTTGGCACTTGGTACTAAGAGATCAGAGAGGTTATCTACCGTGCCTGGCGATCAAAGTCGTGAAGCTTCTTCATTTATTTTCTTCATTCGCTCTCTCAATATTAAAATGGAACAAAGTAACTCCTCATTATGTTCCTCACGATGTTTTCCTTCACCGTTCTAAGATGAACCTCCAATATTGGTGTTCCATTTGAAAGGGATCATGATCAATAAATATTGAACAAAGCGAGGTGATTATTGGTCCTAATTCCGTAACTGTAGCAGTTTGAGAGCTTGTTTGAGTTTTCAGTTATTTTTAGGGTTCCGTACCCAAAGGGTAAAACGGGACCCTATTACTAAGACTCTGCTGTCAGTCTGTCTGTCACCAGGCTGTATCTCATGAACTGTGATAGTAAGACAGTTGAAATTTTCACAGATGATGTATTTCTGTTGCCGCTATAACAACAAATACTAAAAAACAGAATAAAATAAATATTAAAGGGGGTTCCCATACAACAAACGTGATTTTTTGCCGTTTTTATAGATAATGATACGGAACCCTTCGTGTGCGAGTCCAACTCGCACTTGGCCAGTTTTTTTAGTCAAACAACTCTAACTCTAACAAACTAAGTACTTAGTCTGTTCTTGTGTGTGGTTTCTATAGTGGGTTTCAAAGGTCGCTGAGGGGCCCACTAGCTAAAATGTTTCTTTTAAACATAGTCCTAATAAAGTTCTAATAAAAGTTCTCAATTCGACCATATTTTTTGTATGTTTGTGACGCGATGACTCCAGCAGTTATGAATTTAATTTGATGATTCTTTTTTTGTTTGATAGGTCACACTTCAGAGGTAGTCCTAAATATATAAATTGTAGCTTATGTGTTATTCTGATGTATAAAAAAAAAGTATTTTAGTATTATATCAACTATCTGGTTCCCATATTACAAGCCCTGCTTAGTTTGGGGCTCAATAGTGCTGTGTGGAAAGTCCACCAATATTTATTTATTTATAAGCTATATTATTGTAAAGTTTCATTAAAATCTATTCAGTAGTTTTTACGTGAAAGAGTAACAAACATCCATCCATCCATCCATACTTACAAACTTTCGCGTTTATAATATTAGTAGGATTATAAGGATAATAATAATAAATAATATTAAATAATGGTGGACATTCCACACAGCACTATCATAGTTGGGTACTTTAGCCCCCTGAAGTTTTCAGTAATGTTAACGGCCTGTAAAAATAAATTGTTATAGAATTTATTTCAGCGCTTTTTGAAAAAAAATTATACACATTTGACAGACGTTTTGATTTGTGGTTCCCTTTTAAAAAAAGTTTATAGATAGTTTAACCGCAGAATTCGGTCTATAAGCTTGATGGAAAGTATAGCGAACGATATTGGTCGTTCATATTTGGGCATTGTACCCCTAATTATGACTATTAAGTGCGCTTATAGGATGTTTGTAAGACTCATAAATAAACTCACGTTGATGGAGGAAGTGGAAAGTCCAATTAACGAGCAATTTCGGCACTTTTCAAAGTTATCTTTGAAATGAAGAAAGTGTAAACAGATACTCAATATAATTTTTATTTGTTTTATAGTGTTTACTATACTTACTTAAAGAGTAGTAGAGCTCTTTGTGAAGGGTTCGTTCGGGGAAGTACTACCACCACGCCTTTTTCTGCCGCCAAGCAGCAACGCTGTGTTTCGGTTTGAAGAGTGTGGTTGCCGGTGTAAGTACAGGCACATGAGGCTCAACATCTGTATGCCTCAAGTTGATGGACGCAGGGCAGTGCATCTTAGGGCATGTTACTATCGTCGTGCGTGACTTACGAGGCAATGCTTTGTTATTGGTGATGGTTACCACTTAACATCAGGTGGGCCATCTGCTTGTTTCATCAGATAGTTGTAAAAAAAAAGCTTACGGCCGGTTTCTGAAAGCTCGATCAAAACTAATCGGATGTCAAGTCACTCGCCATTTCAGCTATTACATCGAATTAGATAGAGATAGCAAGTGACTTAGAGCTGATTTCACCATGCTCTGTCAGTTACTAATCAAGGATTAACAGGCCGTTAAATCTAACCTTAGATGTCAAACGCGTACATTTTGACATATTTAACGGCCCTTTAATATTTTGTTAATCTAACAGAGCATGGTGAAACCGGCCCTAAATCAAGGTTTTTTTGTTACGTTCGTGTTCAAGTCGTTACAAGTATATTGAATAATGTCAAAATTGGTTTATAATAAAATGTCAAAATTAGTTTATATCTGGCAATGCAGTCAGTGCCTTGGGGCGCTTCCGATTGACACTGATTTGGATCAGTTGAGCTATCTTTAGGTCGTCTACGCAATAGTAGTAAAAGGTAGGAATATATATTATTAACACTAAAAGGCAGAACTAGGCAGGAATAGTGTTAATAGTTAAAGGCAGAAATAGGCAGGAATCGTAAGAATATTAAAAGGCAGGAACAGTAGTAATCGTAAAAGGCAGAAGTAAGGCAGAAATCGTAGTGATCGTAAATACACTAACAGTAGTAAAAGGTAGGAATATTATTAACACTAAAAGGCAGAAATAGGCCTAGGAATATTAAAAGGAAGGAATTGTGGTAATAGTAAAACGCAGAACTAGGCAGAAATCTTAGTGATCGTAAAATACACTAATAAGAGGTAGTAATAGTTTAAGGCAGAATTCATCATCATCTTCCTGCCCTTATCCCACGCTGTATGCGTTCGGCATAACAGGTTTTCGTCTTCCACTCTCCTCTATCATTCGTCATCTCGGTTAAAGGCAGAATTAGTATTCTTTAAAGGCACCTAGGCAGAAAACGTAATAAAACTCGCAGGAATCGCAGTAATAGTATAAGGATTAAAACGTTCTATAACTGCTATTTCTAGCAGTTACAGAATAGTGTGTGTAGTAAAAGGCACTAATAGCAGTAACAGTTGACAGCCTTGACAGCTCAGTTGGTAGTAGCTCTGTCTTCCGCGCCGTAGGCCGTGGGTTCGATCCCCACCGAGAACAAACATTTATGTGGTGAACATAGATGTTTGTTCTCTGTCTGGGTGTTATATAATATTATAAGTATGTATTTACAAAAAAAGTACTTATATATTATATCAGATATCTGGTTCCCATATAACAAGCTTTGGCTTAGTTTGGGGCTAGATAGTGCTGTGTGGAAAGTCCTCCAATATTTATTTATTTATTTTAAAGGCAGAACTAGGCAGGAATAGGCAGAAACAAGCAGGTATGTCGCCTATCGCGGTATTATTGTTATTAATATCGCTCGTTTATTGCTTCTGGACGATTATAGCGGACGGGATCGCGGTTACGTAGTTAGGATACGTCGTTTTGGAATATCATTTTTATTAGTTTATGGAGGTTTTTTTATTTACAACTTGCTGGTAGAACAAGCAGATGGCCCACTTGATGTTAAGTGGTAGCCATCATTTATAACAAAGCATTGCCTCGCAAGTCACGCACGATAGGAACGTGCCCTGCGTCCATCAACTTGAGGCATGCAGATGTTAAGCCTCATGTGCCTGTAATTTCAGCATCCACACTCTTCAAACCGAAACACAGCGTTGCTGCTTGGCGGCAGAAAAAGGCTTGGTGGTAGTACTTCCCCGGACGAGCCACACACAAAGAGCTCTGCTACTCTTTCACTGGAACATTTTTATATTTATATTTAATTAAATGAGCGTTTTCCAACTAGAATCTTATCGGAATATCCACACTACGCGAGCGAGGCTGCGCGCGCGCACGCCGCGACGTGTGTGGTCCCTCCTAATGCAGTATGCTCTACTTGCTATACTCGCTATGGCGTTCTTGTAACTCCACTTGTGTGCACCACAAGTAACATACGTTTTAGAAAAGCATACTTGGTACTAAGAGATCTGAGGGAATATCTACCGTGCCTGGGGACCAAAGTTGTGAAGCTGTTTCAGTTTTTCAGAAAATATAGAAAGAAAATATGGGCCCTGTGTACATTATATAAGTAACATACGTTTTAGGAGAGAAAGAATACAGAATTAAAATGTGGGCCCTGTAACACACATCCAACACATATGTAGGATGTCATTGAACTTTACAACTAGACAGCCTTCACGGCTCAGTTGGTAGTAGCTCTGGCTTCTGTGCCGTAGGCCGTGGGTTCGATCCCCACCGAGAACAAACATTTGTGTGATGAACATAGATGTTTGTTCTCTGTCTGGGTCTTATTATATATTATAAGTATGTATTTACAAAAAAAAAGTATATAAGTATGTATTATGTCAGCTATCTGGTTCCCATATTACAAGCTTTGGCTTAGTTTGGGGCTAGATAGTGCAGTGTGGAAAGTCCACCAATATTTATTTTATTTATTTATGTAAAATACATTTAAGAAACCAAGAAAAAAACAAAAATAAAATTAATTTTGTAGAAAATTTGATACATGTTACATACATTTTAGGAACCAAGAAAAAAAAATACAATTTGTACAAAAAAATTCACGACTTTGAGGATTTTCCCCAGGCACGGTGGATATCCCTAGATCGTTATGTAAGTATCCAGTAGTTCACTTACATGCTCAAGTGCTCGAAAGGAGCCTCTTTGATGCGCACTTAAAATCCTTTCACCACACTGTTTCGAAAGAAACTAGTATCACAGAAAGAAGCTATCAGGTTCCCCTTGTACAAGCTTTGCTTACTCGTAGTAAAGAAGACAAGAGCGAATGTGACTCTCGCTCGCACCTTTCGACATGTTGAAAGATATAAAATCACTAAACTAATTTTCGAAAAATCGCAATCAACCATTTTGTGTGCAATCACATTGCACACAGTTTACTAAAAAAAACATTTTGATCGACACAAGTTTTCCCACTTAGAAGTTTGCTTGTGTACGAAAACTAGTAAAGCAAACTTTTGGCTAATTGAAGGACCGGCACCTTTCCTCCCTTTGCTATTTCTGCAGCTACGCACATGAATGCGACAACACACTCATAACCAACACACCCTCACACACTGTCACCAGTCATATATTAACGCACAGTTCCAACTCTAAATCTCATTCATACTCAATATCACAACACAATTTATAATATAGGTAAATCAAAGTACCTAGGTAGGTACTTACCTAAGTCTAAGATCCAGATATCTACTGATATCTAACTCATATAAGTAGTCAGTGGAGTGGGGCCCTGGTGTCCTGTAGCACAGGTTTCATTAACCTATTTCAGGCACCAGTCTCTCGCAAAACAGGTTAAGGCGAAGACAAGAGCTAATGTGACTCTCGCTCGCACGTTTCGACATGTTGAAAGATATAAAATCAGTAAACTTATTTTCGAAAAATCGCAATCAACCATTTTGTGTGCAATAACATTGCACACAGTTTAGTAAAAAAATCGTTTTGATCGATACATGTTTTTCTACTCAAAAGTTAGCTTTACTAGTTTTCGTACATAAGCAAACTTTTAAGTAGGAAATATCGAAACGTGCGAGCGAGAAATTGTTTGATAGTTGTCAGCCCCTTAACTTAAGATACCTAAGTTGTTATAAGAGCACCCAACGATCATTAAGCATTTTTTTTCTTTTTCGTTATACCTACCTAATTGATTGTATTGCCTACTACCTGTATATTGTTTGTTAGTATTAGGTTTGACTTGTTTTATGAGAGAAAATAAATGATATTTATTATTATTATTATTATGTTTCTGGTCTACAACTACTCGGTTTCAGAAAAAATCGGGATTAACTGAAATGCACGGGACTAAGCCAAGTGCACCTCAGTGGAAAAATGAGCTTCATGAGGAGGTTCGGTTTGCAGAAATTTTCTGACTATTCTGCATGTGTTTAAAATTGCAGCTTTTTGTAAAAGAATGAATATGTGTTTTGATAAGTCTAGATGGGATAATGATTGAAAGAGCTGCTTAGGGATGACACCAGTTGATGAGAGGACTATTGGTACTATAGAAACTTTTTGCAGGCGCCACATGCGAGTGATTTCGTTCTTCAAATCAATATATTTGGAGAGTTTCTCTGCTATGGTGTTCTGTAGGTTGTGAGTGTTGGGAATGGCAATGTCAATTAATAGTGCTGTTTTGTTAATTTTATCTAGAAGAGTTAAATCGGGTCTATTGAAATGCACAGTTTTGTCAGTTAAAATCGCTCTATCAAAATAGAGTTTATAATACGTATTCTCTAGCACGGTTTCCGGGGTATTATTATTAACCTACGCTGGACGCGGGCGACTGACTGCAGACAGTCAAGAGCAGCAATACCAGCCAGGCGCGGATCCAGCCCTCGAAAAAGACTGCGAGTCTGGTATACACTCGCTCATGATCGATATAGTACATTCTGCGTCATTAGACATGCTTACAATATATAATATGACGGTCTGACCATAATTTTGTTGCAGTTACACGTATGGACAAAGTCGTGTGACGTCACACGTCTATTAGGGTTATAGGCATGCGCCCACAACGGTGGATCTGCGCTTGATACCAGCCACCACACCTAGACTGTCAATAAAAATTTATAATAACCTTCCGATCGAAATAAAAAATATAGAAAAAAATAGTCTATTTACAAAAACATTAAAATCATTTCTAATTAATAAAACATACTATGACATAAATGAATATTTGCAATAATTCAATAAATAATTATAATTTAAACTTGACACTGAAATTACCTAGATTTAACTTTGACATTTATTTTTTATTTTTATTTAACATTCGGCTATACACACTTTGACCGAAATATTGACTATTTTTAATTAAATATTTCATTCACTTTGACATACATTCCCAATACCTTGTTTATTTACAATACCTAGTTCTTCTTTTTCGTGCCTTGTATAACAGATAACACCTACTTTTTTACTGTAACTATACCTGTCTACCGACTATACGTATTATAATTTAAAACCTCGGCCTGCCTCCATGTTGCCATACCCTATGCAGGGTCCATGTAATACTTACTAACAACTAACAACAATGTATGTACCAAAACTAAACCATGTGTAAGCAATAAATGTATTGAGTATTGACTGATATTACTACATAGACGAAACCTTAGAACCATCGTGGGGACCCTAACAGGTCACTGTCCACTGAACAAACATCTCTACAACATCGGAGCCACAGACGCACAGACAGTCCTGCAGAGGCTGCCTGTCCGAAGAATCAGCTGCCCACGTAGTCCTGGAATGCGAGGGCGTAGCTTCTCAACGACAAGAAATCCTAGGAAACCCCAGGTCACTCCTCCAAGCCTGTGAAGCCACCGGGAAGCTTCTGCGCTTTTCGGAGGAGCTAGGCTGGCTACAAGTGTAACCAGATCACCCCTCACTCTTAATGGACCACTTTGGAGTCTTAATGCGGACACAGGAGTCCCAATACAATGCAATACAATAGGGCACGTCATTACTAAACGTGCCCTTAGTGGCACATACAATACTACATCAATAATAGGGCACGTCATCACTGAACGTGCCCTTAGTGCCACATACTAAACTACATCAATAATAGGGCACGTGATCACTGAACGTGCCCTTACTTACTAAACTACATCAAAAGCTTAAAAACGGAAGTGTTTTCCAAACACAACTTAACTACACTCACATCGATCAAATAATAGAATAGTAAGTACTCGTACACTAACTTATTTCCCGAGCAGTAAGTGCTCGGTATAAAAGTGATTAAGGAGAGGTGTTGTACAAACATCGCGCTGGGAACATACGGGAGGGAGCTTTGGGCGTTACCGTCCAGATATTTTAAGGTACGTACGTCTATTCTGAGTGTTGTCAACATGCTTTTTTCGAATTTCGGATTTCGTATTCGATGATTCGGATTTTGTTTTCCAGGAGGATGCGATAAACGCACCTTGACCAAAGAACAGGTTGGGATAAAAATACAACGTAATCTGAAGTAGCAAATATTATCATATTTGCTACTTCAGATTACGTTGTATTTTTACAGATAGAGATTTTATAGATAGAGCGTAGCCGCGGGCGTTAGTTAGTATGAAAAATACTACGATCAAATTTGCCTCTTCGGTCAAGCACGATAAGAACGTGCCCTACGAGCCCAGGACGAGCCCTCCACAAAGAGTTCCACTCTACTCTTAAAAAACTAGTTTTTATAAATCTTTATTGTACACTACACAGTGACATCAATAAGTAAACTTAAACAAAAAAAATAATGAAGGCAGCCTAACCGTAATAAGAGTTATCTTCCAGTAAACCTTGAAAGATAAACCTTGGGGTGGGTACGTGTACAAAATGAAAGTTGCAATTATTTTTATTAATATTATTATGAGACAAGATATTCATATTATTTTTTTTCAAACCATAGGGACTTAATTTTTATTTGTTTTTATAGTGTTTACTACACTTAAGGAAAATCACAAAGATTTAATATAGTCCCAACAGTTATTACCCGAGTGGGATTTGAACCCACGACCTTCCCCTTGATACGGGGCCGCGCTAACCAACTGCGCCATCGGATTCTAATCGCACTCGACGAATAACTCAGGGACATGCTACTACGGTACTTATGCGACCGTGGTTCCATCTACAGCAGCAGGACTCTTGATAGTTATATGTCAGACCTGTAGATGGAACCACGGTCGCATAAGTACCGTAGTAGCATGTCCCTGAGTTATTCGTCGAGTGCGATTAGAATCCGATGGCGCAGTTGGTTAGCGCGGCCCCGTATCAAGGGGAAGGTCGTGGGTTCAAATCCCACTCGGGTAATAACTGTTGGGACTATATTAAATCTTTGTGATTTTCCTTAAGTGTAGTAAACACTATAAAAACAAATAAAAATTAAAATTAAGCACGGTGACATCTCTCGTCGATTCAACTGAATGCAACTTCGGTTATCGAGCAGGACTCTTGATAGTTATATGTCAGACCTGTAGATGGAACCACGGTCGCATAAGTACCGTAGTAGCATGTCCCTGAGTTATTCGTCGAGTGCGATTAGAATCCGATGGCGCAGTTGGTTAGCGCGGCCCCGTATCAAGGGGAAGGTCGTGGGTTCAAATCCCACTCGGGTAATAACTGTTGGGACTATATTAAATCTTTGGCATAGGGACTTATGTGGAACACTTAGTTACATCAATTTGTTCGTACATAAACACAGTGTTAAAACGATTTCACTGGGTAGGTACATATAGTTATTATAACGCCAATATCACATAAGTATTAAGACGTGTACAAAATAAGAATAGTTTTTTTTATAATATTAAAATGAGACAAGATAGTTTTTATAACGCCAGTATTATAAATAAGCCACTCAACAATAAAGTTGTCACAATAAGCGCTAATCTGGCGCACGCTCCCGTATGTTTCCGCACCAAATCGTCAGTACAAGTACAATCATCGGTTCAGATCAAAAAATGTATTGGCACAAACTCTCCGACTCTTAAACAACCTGTGTAGTGCGGCGAGCCCTCTTGATACTTGTGTTGACTAGTTTCAAAATCACCATCCTGAATGTCATAGCAGATAGGTATGATTTACCCATTCTGACATTCAGACGACGGATAGTCCCTACGAGAGTCTATTTGATCGGGACTTGATGAAGGATTCAAATAATTAATTAAAAAAAAAACTGAATTTTAATAATTGTACTAACACATTTCATATGTTTAATTAAGTTCTACTAACAAATTATGGATCATTGACATCTGAAATAAATGAATTGAATTGAAAACCGGCAATCTGACTTTTGCAAAAATGTTGAACAGTGTGGTTAACCTAACTGTAAGACGTTTTAAAGTCATCCTTGTGATTGAAATGATAAGCTTCAACATTTTGGTTTTAAAAAAAAAATTGACATGAGACAGACTAGTACTTTCGAAACAGGTTAGTGAAAGGATTTTAAGTGCGTCACATGATTTATACCTCTTTAAGATCTACGACATAATCAGTTTCCACACGATGGTTTCCTTCATAAGATTAGAGTATATTCATAAAATATACATTTGTCTCAGGTGAGATTCGAATACGCAACCTACAGCGCAGAAAGTGGAGGTACTATCCGAGATGTAGTGTAAGGCCAACGAATAGATCACTAAAGATAAAGATAAAGATAATTTATTTGCATAAACATGTCTTAAACTTACTATTAGCTGTCATTCATTTCACTTTACATAATTTACAAAACTACTTAGCACAAACATAATTAACATAAGAAACAAAAAGCAAATTACTTAAAAAACAGTCGCGAACATAATAACTACAAAAAAATACAAAAAAGCCAAATATCAAGACATTGGGCTCCATTTAAATAGCATACTACAAATGCCTGTACAACTTGGGTGGTCTGCGGTAGTTCTGTCTCTCTCGCACTTGCAGTGTACGGTTATAGCCGTCTCGCTCGCGCAGGTCATAGAGTACGGAGTGTAGACATGACATTCATTTGATTGGATTTGAGTGATAAAGGGAAAGTTTAGTACGAGGCGTGACGGGTTCGATTCCAGTTTCGGGTTTATTTTTATGATTGGAAAAAATTGATTCGTGATTCTAATCCCCGTGCGGTAGATCTGTATAAGAGTAGAGCTCTTTGTGTGTGGCTCGTCCGTGGAAGTACTACCACCACGCCTTTTTCTGCCGCCAAGCAGCAACGCTGTGTTTCGGTTTGAAGAGTGTGGTTGCCGGTGTAATTACAGGCACATGAGGCCTAACATCTGTATGCCTCAAGTTGATGGACGCAGAGCAGTGCATCGTGGCACGTTCCTATCGTGCGTGACTTACGAGGCAATGCTTTGTTATAGGTGATGGTTACCACTTAACAGGTGGGCCATCTGCTTGTTCCATCAGCTAGTTGTATAAAAAAACCAGTGGTCAAGTGGGACTGACCTTGCCTTCTGATCGTAAGGTCGTGGATTCGATTCTCAATACATTTATTGCTTACACATGGTTTAGTTTAGGTACATACAAAGTTGGTGGGTGTTAGGAGAGCACTAGTAGTCTAGTGGTAGCAGCCCCGCCTTCCGATCCTAAGGTCGTGGGTTTGAAAAGGTCGTGCACCATTGAGTTTTTCTGTTCAAAAATGTATGTGCACAGTGCCAGTACTCTCAAACGGTGAAGGAAAACATCGTGAGGAAACCGGCATGTCGTAGAACCTAAAAAGTTCTATAACATGTGTCAAGTGCTCGAAAGGAGCCTCTTGAGGCGCACTTAAAATCCTTTCACCACACTGTTTCGAAAGAAACTAGTGACACGACAAGAGAAGACTAAGTAGGTATCACATGGATCCTGCATAGGGTATGGCAACATGGAGGCAGGCCGAGGTTTTAAATTAAATAAATGGTAGACAGGTACAGTCTCGCTTAAAACCGTTAAAATATCAAGGTAGGTTCGAATCCTGTCGTGCACCAATGGATTTGTAAGTAATGCAAGTGCTGTCAATCGGTGAAGGAAAACATTGTGAGGAAACCAGTTAGTATTCTAGCAGCGGTGTTGGGCTTGCGACCTGTCACGTATGGACCATCCACTACAAAATATGGGTATACTCCAAATGTTTATTTATTTAACTAACTGATGGAACAAGTTTATAGCCCATCTGATGTTAAGTGGTAACTATCAGCTATAACAAAGCATTGCCATGTAAGTCACGCACGATAGTCACGTGCCCTACGATGCACTGCCCTGCGTCCATCAACTTGAGGCATACAGATGTTAAGCCTCATGTGCCTGTAATTACACCAGCAACCACACTCTTCAAACCGAAACACAGCGTTGCTGCTTGGCGGCAGAAAAAGGCGTGGTGGTAGTACTTCCCCGGACGAGCCACACACAAAGAGCTCTACTACTCTTATTTACTCTTAAAAATATGTAAGGATATATCCCTGACTACCCCATTAGACATCCGTTAAGAATTTTTAGCTAGTAATTGTTTCTAAGAGATTTGAGGGGATATCTATCGTGCTTGGGAACAAGTCGTGAAGATTTTTATTTATTTATTAAACAATCTCTCTTGTCGTGTCACTAGTTTCTATCGAAACAGTGTGGTGAAAGGATTTTAAGTGCGCCTCAAGAGGCTCCTTTCGAGCACTTGACACATGTTATAGAACTTTATAGGTTCTACGACATGCCGGTTTCCTCACGATGTTTTCCTTCACCTTTTGAGAGTACTGGCATTGTGCAATTACAGAAGATTCAGAAGAAGTTATTGTGTTGAAACAGTGTGGGGAGCACTAGTGGTTTAACGGTAGCGGCCTTTCCGATCCTAAGGTCGTGGGTTCAAAAATTACCCTACGTAGTATTATTTAATGGATACACTTCATCAAAAATGTGCAAGTGATAAGTTTTTTGACGGTTGTCAGACTTTTATGTCGAAATAAGGCAACTCGCACACGATTATAGGCGAGTTACACACGATTACGATCTAAGTAAATTGATATATTATCGGCCACCCACGCGGCACGGTTTTTATTTTGTTTGGACGCGTGTGATAGATAGACGCGCTGATCGCTGATTGGCTGTTGAGTTAGGGTTGGCACTGTCGTTGATAATTACAATATCAATTGCTGTTTTTCATAGATTAATAATTAAGGTCGATTCACACATATCAGTGAAGTCACAGTTCCGACACAGTACCGGCAGAGTACCGGCACAATGCGAAATATTCTTTCATACATTCTCTATGAACGCATCCCCACTTCTCAGTGCCAGTTCTTAATTAGGAAAATCTATTATTGGCCTATTTTAAGATTACACACACCCAGCTATTGTATTATTGTAATTGCTGTTGATTTTCTATTGAATAAAATACAGTTGAATAAATCAAAAATATTAAAATAATAAAATAAAAGTAATTGTGTATTGTATCAAATTATTACACTTGGGACAAAAATAAGTCTTTTAACTTATAATATAGAAACAGCCTCATGGGAGATCTTTTAAGTCAGATTAGAAAATGATTTATTGCATTTATACATATATGTATAGCACATAGGCTACAATCTTTTTGATAATGCTAATAAGCATTTTCTTCCAGTTAACGTTTGTGTTATGTGGAGTGGGTGATATTTTTTATTTTTTTTGTACGACTTTTTGGTATTGAGCACGTATATTTCAATTTTTTTTCATTGGTGCATGATCGGATCTGAAGCCACGACCTTATGATCAGTAGGTGGGGTCACTCCCACTAGACCACAAGTCCTCAAAGGCTCAAAGGCTCTTGATTTTATAAGCAAGGCCGTTAATGGGTAGTATCGTTGCGTGACAACCCTGTAAGCTGATTGGCTGGCGCCTCGCACATTCTATTTTCAAATTCCTTCTCGTATTGATCTAGATCGATCGCTTTATACAAACAAACATAATTATTGTAACTTGCGCCTTTTACTTGTCTCACACATCATCATCATCAACAACATCCTTATTTGATGAAAAATTTATGTATGTTTAAACATACATAAATTTTACGGCTTAAGCCGTCCTTTTTATGATTGCATTGCGTAACTTACAACTTACAATACATATGTATGAATTGTAAGTTGTATGTATGTATTTTGTGTGTATGTACATACATAAAATCACGCCTCTTTTCCATAGGGGTAGGCAGAAACCACGGATTTCCGCTTGCTACAATCCTCACATACCTCTTTTGCTTCATTCCTCTTTATACAACTTAGGTACAATGCAATTCAATTTATTTATTTCAGATCAAAATAATCCAACTTGTTAGTACCACACAGACATAGAAACCTCAAAAAACTAATGTTAGCTATTACAAGATAAGAGACAAATAAAATACAACCATAATCTCTTAAGGATAACCCACAATAACCGTACGAAGCCGGGGCGGGTCGCTAGTAATCAATAAATGTTACCTACTCAAATTTGCCAAACAGAAGTTCTTTAACACTTTAAAATGCACAAAAAATTTATTCAACCTCTTTTTATACAGAGTGTTAAAATACCACTTCCGAAAACTTCGGGGCTAAAGTACCCATCAATATGAATAACTTTTTCTAAGGAACCAACACTGTGAACGCGAAAAAAAAAACAGCTGTGACATTTTAACCAGGTGAAACATCTGTTTTTATTTTCGAGACCTCGAAAATTAATTAAATACCTAGTGTTTAGGTAAAGTTACCTTCACACGTTTAGATTGTACCTACTTAACTTGTGTCTTGGTGGCGCTTCCGATAGGCACTGTTTTGGATCAGTTTAGCTATCTCCGGATCGTTTGTAATAGTCTCCAGATAGCTAAACTGTTTCATATGTATATTGTAAGTACCTGTGTT
The DNA here is from genome assembly GCA_932294275.1 of Chloroclysta siterata. NCBI lineage: Eukaryota > Metazoa > Arthropoda > Insecta > Lepidoptera > Geometridae > Chloroclysta > Chloroclysta siterata. Next base: position 17,062,734 of record OW028596.1, on the reverse strand, counting down.
CATTGTAATTTTCTTTGTAAATGTCTATTACTTACTTACTTAAGTAAGTTTAAGCGTCCGAAATAGTGTTATTAATATATTTTCCGACAACCGAAAATGGTGAATAAGTGTAAGTGAGTTTTAAGAATTTTATTACCCTTACCTTTTCTGTTATACCTACGCTTCACTAAATTCGATTGGCACCATTCTGGAGCTTCAATATTGTATTACAAGTAAGTTGGTGCTTGCGACTTCGTCTGCGCAGGATTAGTCACACAATATCTTTATAAATTGTAGCCTTTGTGTTATTCTGATGTATAAGCTATATTATTGTAAAGTATCATTAAAATCCATTCAGTAGTTTTTACGTGAAAGAGTAACAAACATCCATCCATCCATCCATACTTACAAACTTTCGCGTTTACAATATTAAGTAGGATAATAGAATACCTACATTGTAACAAGGATCATACAAAAGAGCGGTAGGAACCAAGCCGTGAGTTTGTTGCCTGTTCTTTTAGGCTTTGGTCGCGTGGAACTGTGGCGTAGCTAGGTGGACTACGGCCCTAGCTACGCCACAGTTTCTAGCTTCGGGAGCTGGCTGGCCCTCTCTTTTCAAAGCTTAGGTTAGAGGGCCCCGTGAGCTCCGGGGCTCTGGTGCACTGCACCACCTGGCCCAACGATAGCTACGCCACTGTAGGAACCAAGCCGTATGTTTGTTGGCTGTTCTTCTAGGCTTTGGTCACGTGGAACTGGCACCTAGAGTCACTTAGCTTTAAGGCGTTTCAAAGTGATCCTTGTGATTTTATTGAATAAATACCTTTTGACTTTGACTTTGCAGTGTTCTCTTAATAACAACATATGTAACACTTATTTCTGCGAATAAATGTCTTGTATATTTTACTATATAGCACATAGCTTCCTTACAATTGCTGAGTCAAAACTCGGCACGTGCCGCCGGTCCCAAGCGCGGACCCAACGTTGTGGGCACGATGGGCATGCCCATAACCCTAATAGCCGTGTGACGTCACACACGGTGCTCGCCCCACGACTTTGTCCACGTGGAACAACAACACTACCAGTCAGACAGTCATATTATCCAAGATGTTCCAATACTTGTACTTAAAACTTCAGGAGGCTAAAGTACCCATCAATATGAATAACTTTTTCTAAGGAACCAAAACTGTGAACGCGAATAAAAAAACAAAATTAAAATCAAAACGGTCTTTATTCAGTACAATCACAAGGATCACTTTGAAACGTCTTAAAGCTAGGTGACTCTAGGTGCCAGTTCCACGCGACCAAAGGCTAGGAGAACAGCCAACAAACTTACGGCTTGGTTCCTACCGTTCTTTTGCATGATCCTTGTTACAATGTAATATAATACAATATTGAAGCTCCACCGATGATAAGATGTGCGAGCGAGAGGTACCTTTAGCAGTTGTCATCGCCTTAAGAAAGAGGCCTTAGAGAGGCCTTAAAAACTACTTATATTGGCCTCTAACTTACACAAACTTAATTTACTTTATCTAAAGACGCGAAATTCTAAATCCTTCGGCCATGTTCGCGCCTGCGCGCTGGGTGGTCCCCGTCAAAAGGTCGTTCACCTCTTTCGTCACACTTTTGTTTTTTGAGCCCGTTTCTTGTTAAGTTGATTGATACATAGATCAGCTTTTTATGGTCATTTGTGGTATCATTGGAGTGTGTCAAATGGGTATTTTGACCACTTGATGTATATACGTACAGTCAGCATCAATAGTTGGTTAGTTAGAATTTTCCATGGCAATATACAAAGCCCTCAAAATAAATAACAAAAAAAATTGCATAAGGCTTTTTTTTACAACTACCTGATCTTCTTGTCGTGTCACAATTTTTTTTTCAAAACAGTGTGGTGAAAGAAATTAAAGGATTTTAAGTCTCAAAAAGGCTCCTTTCAAGCATTTGGCACTGTTTTAGAACTTTTATCTTTAGGACATTCCGGTTTCGTCACGATGTTTTCCTTCACCGGTTGAGAGTACTGGCAGTGTACATATTTTTGAACAGAAAAACTCATTGGTGCACGACTGGTTTTGAACCCTCGACCTCATGCAGGATCGGAATATTGACCGATTAAATACGGACCAATATTGTATTATATTATATTGTAACAAGGATCATACAAAAGAACGTTAGGAACCAAGCCGTAAGTTTGTTGCCTGTTCTTCTAGGCTTTGGTCGCGAGGAACTGGCACCTAGTACCACCTAGCTTTAAGAAGTTTCAAAGTGATCCTTGTGATTTTATTACCTTTTACCTTTTGACTTTGACTTTGACTTTGGAAGGCGGGGCCGTTACTCCAGAACACCAGTGCTCAATATTTACAGGCACATGAGGCTTATCATCTGTATGCCTCAAGTTGATGGACGCAGAGCAGTGCATCGTAGGGCACGGTCCTATCGTGCGTCACTTACGAGGCAATGCTTTGTTATAGGTTACCACTTATGATAAGGTGAATTGTATAAAGAAAAAAAACCACGTGACCATTCCATATCCTACTAATATTATAAACGTGAAAGTTTGTTAGTATGGATGGATGGATGTATGGATGTTTGTTACTCTTTCACGTAAAAACTACAGAATGGATTTTAATGAAACTTTACAATAATATAGCTTATACATTAGAATAACACATAGGCTACAATTTATTAAGATATTGTGTGAATTGTCCAAAATATGACGATAAGTGTCAAGTAAGTAGGAAAAAATCTACCATCTGCGAGCTATTCTGGCGTGCTCTGCCAAAACCGCTAGAGTTACACATATGTACTACGCCACGCTAATATATGCTACTCGAAATACTTATCCTGCGCAGACGAAGTCGCGGGCACCAGCTAGTTATAAATAAATTACTACTACATTCTTTGTTAACTTAAAAAAATATATTAACATTATGTCTAATGGACTATGTTAACAAAGTTAGGGGTAGATAACCAAATAACATCAAATCGATAACGCAATAAAACCACCCCATTTTATTCAACTGTAAAAATAACACCTACGATTGCTCTTGGCGAGGAATTCGGGGCACCCCTTATCAACATCGGGTGGGGTTACATGGAGATGAAATATCAAATGTTGTAGCTTGTAGCTTGTAGCTAGTAAATACTGAAGTGTTGTTATAGGAGCCTTGAGGCGCACTTAAAATCCTTTCACCACACTGTTTTGAAAGAAGTAGTGACACGGCAAGAAGAAGTGTTGTGTTGAACTTGTCTTGGCACGGGAATCGAACCCGCATCTCTTGCGTTTCAGCTGGTCTATGATATAATTAAGTTTTCGAAGATAATACGAAAACAACTTCTTGCTGACACATTTCCTCATTAGAGTAGTAGAGTTCTTTGTGTGTGGCTCGTTCGGGGAAGTACTACCACGCTTTTTTCTGCCGGCAAGCAGCAACGCTGTGTTTCCGTTTGAAGAGTGTGGTTGCCGGTGTAATGACAGGCACATGAGGCTTAACATCTGTATGCCTTAAGTTGATGGACGCAGGGCAGTGCATCCTAAGGCACGTTCCTATCGTGCGTGACTTACGAAGCAATGCTTTGCTATAGGTGATGGTTACCACTTAACATCAGGTGGGCCATATTCCATCAACTAGTTGTATAAAAAAAGAGATATTAATCACTAAATTTGGTTATGAAAAACCGCGAACAACGAAGATTCGAAGACTAACATTCCAAAGATTTAATCCAAACAAGAAGTCTTTCCAAAAAGATTGATTATTGAAAAAAAAATTCTACTCAAAGATTTTTTGCTTTTTTTTTTTACGAAACTTTATTTTTTGCGATTTTGCAAAATGCCAAACTTCTGCCAACTGAACTGTGAGTGCTGTTTACCAGCTGGGTGTTACAAATTGAGTAAATTTTACAAACCTTTCGAGCGCCATGTCATTCGTCCCTTAGCCCCCGGAATCCGAAACGCGCGTCCGACATTTTAAATTAACTATTTTTTACTTCACTCGTTCGATTCGATACAGGGGAGAAAAGGGATTTCTCTTTATGTTGTTTTCTTGCGAAAAACATTTTGTCAGTCAATAGACTGTCTTTTAAACTAGAGTCGTACGTTAAAGTCAAAGTCAAAGTCAAAAGCTATTTATTCATTTGAATCACAGGGATTGATTAGTTTTCTGACATTTTGGAAAGCAACATAGCTTTTTCATTTTAATTGTTTTTCTAGTGCTATATTTTCAGTAGTGCTTTTTTTTTAATTTTTAATGTTTTCCAAAAATTTTATGTGCTCAATGCCAGTACTCTCAAACGGTGAAGGAAAACATCGTGAGGAAACCGACATGTCGTGGAACCTAAAAAATTCTATAGCATGTGTCAAGTGCTCGAAAGGAGCCTCTTGAGGCGTACTTAAAAATCCTTTCACCACACTGTATCGAAAGAAACTAGTGACACGACAAGAGAGAGAGTAGTGCTGTGTAATTTGAATGTATTAATGATTTTTTATTTAACACATAAAACATACACAGGGGAAACAACTGACACAGATAAAAACTTAAATAAAAAAATAACTTATGTGACTATGGATACCTGCTTAAAAAAAAAAACATAGTAGATAAAAAAAATACAAAATAGGTTGTCTGTGGGTCAAATTTCGGTCATAGTTTAACCAAAATTACTTGAGGTCCTATATACGCGTACAAAGTGTAAACATTTGGAATGAAAGTGTAAAGTGATATCCTGATTTGACTGAAAATGTTTCGTAAGTTTTGAAGGAAACCGCCACCATTTACTTCAAAACAAATGACGGCCGACTTGACTATGGACTGACTTGACTATAAAGTATTAAATATATATCACTTGACACTGGCAAAGTTGGCTGTCGAATGACACGTCTTATAGTGATGGCACCCGTGCCATGCCACATAGGCACAGAGTACTTTGTTATAAATGAAATAGAGGTACAACTCAGCAAAAAAATCGGGTAATACAAAGTGTCGCCCACTGGTTGAAGGTTTTGGAACTAATGCCAACACAGTATGTACGTAGGTAGGTATCTATAGCTCGCTACGGTTGCTAGCTAGCTAGCTATACATTTATCTCTACCTATCTACCGTTTTCTATAATGTTATTATTTTTAAATACAATAAAACAATGTTCATTTACATACTATGTGTTTTATTATTTAATATTTCTTTATAAAAACCTTTCAGACATGTTTTTTGCTCATTATTTGATGTTTTTGGATTCATAAATTTCATGTTTTTCATGAGATGCTTGGATTCCGTCCATGTTTTGTGGTGTATGGAAGTAGGCGTCACAGGTCCTAGAAGAGGCTTGCCATGCTCCTTTCTTTTGCTTATGCTTGCATTCATGGAATCAAAAACTTGGTCGAGAAACATATATATCATATCAGCTGTATTTTTGGCTTATTCCGGAAGAATGCCTTCATCTGAAAAAAATATACCTTTTATTAGTATTTTAATCTAATCTGGCAAAACAAAGAGGTGAGAACAGCATGGCAATATAGATAGGTATTACTAATGTTTCGTTTTTATTATTATTTATCACGCAAAAATAAATATTTAAAATAAGATCTTCTCTGCTTGTTCCATCATAACATAGAACAAAAAATAATATTATTTAATATGCTTAGTTTTATAATTTTTTACTGACCTGGTAGGTATTTTTCTCATGGGTACAGCTTCTTTAAGATGATTATTCCAGCATGAACACTTTTCTTCAAAGTGTGCATCACATACACGGCGATATTTAAAAATATGGTCATCTTTTAGCTGCAAAATATTGCCACCAATAGATTTTTGTCCTTAGCTGGAATAGGCAATTTATGCAAATTCATCTTGGTGTCTAAAAAAATAACAGATAGGTTACAGAAAAGTTATAAGTTTAAACATACAATAAATTTATATGAAGCATGATGTGCATGTTGCTAATTATTTTCAATTATATATTTTATCGTTCTATTTTGCAAGAGAAAATAGTTAAACAAAACAGTTGATTTAGTGGAACTGAGACTATTACCTCTTATCTGTGCTATTACACAATGTATTATCCAACTCAGTAGAAGGAAACGAAATTTTACCTAACCTATATTACTTGTAGGTACTTAAGTATGTACTAAATATGATGTACGGCTACTTGGGAAGATATCTGTACCTTACTTACCTAGAAATTGGAAAGATTACAGAAGAATTGATGTTATTAACATTAACACTACCATTTCGGTATCATGGTGAGGTTTGAGCTGCGATTCGGCTCGTGAAACACACGTAATCATGTTTTTTTGAATGATGAACTCCATGGCTGACTCTAACAGTTAAAACAATTACCTAAGCTATATAAACATCCGGGGACACAGCACTTTCTATTAGACTTTTGTTCAAAACCAGGAACAAAGTAAAACGGGAATTTTCAAAGTAGGTATAAACACTGTGAACAACGGTAATAACAAAAACTGCCATGTTGGATTCGCATCGCAGTTTTCTTTAAATCTTGCGGTAGACGGTAGAATGTGGATACAAGTCTTTTTGCCACGAGATGTTCAGAATTTTAAATACTGCCATCTTTGCAAAGGTTTTGGAGTTACATCACATTTTAGTGACGTAAGCGGTTACCCGTTTGACACTACTATGATTGTCAACCCTGCACACAGGGCACGTCCTCGCACCACGTGTTAGAGTGTCTGATGGTTAAAAGCCGCTTACCATAAGGTGGGTTAGCGATTACGCCAGTGCGGATGCTTCGATTGCCACAGATTTGGATCAGTTGAGCTCTCTAGATCGTTTCCAACTGTCTGCAGATAGCTCAAGTGTCTCATGAGTATTTTGTACATTTAGTAAATTATAATTCATTGCAGTTTTATTTTTAAATAAATGTTGTATAAAAAACTATTACTAAAATTCTGGAACTTTAATAAAAAAGACCCTTTCAAATAACAACTTAAAAACATAGTGTCAACCAAAATTAAAAATGCTCGCGAATCGAACTGAATTCCTGATTTGAAACGCCACATTCTAATATGAGCCCCTAAGATGAACAATATGGTGCCAAACTCTGTTCGAGGGAGGGACTCTGTACGAGAGGGACGCCGCTATCCTCTATGAAACAGTAGGTGACAACTGACAGCGAAGCGAAATATGTAGTAAGTTCATGTTGTAGAGCTCTTTGTGTGTGGCTCGTCCGGGGAAGTACTACCACCACGCCTTTTTCTGCCGCCAAGCAGCAACGCTGTGTTTCGGTTTGAAGAGTGTTTGCCGATGAAATTACAGGAACATGAGGTTTAACATCTATCGTACTGGTCGTGGTCGCCATTTAAGAACCTTTATTCCCAGCGGTTGTCAGTTCTTCGAGCTATATGACCTGCCCATTGCCACTTCAACTTGCTAATTCTGCGAGCTATGTCGGTTACTCATAAGTGTCATGGGGTAGGATTTTTTTAATTACATACATAAAATCACGCCTGTTTCCCATAGGGGTAGGCGGACCACGGATTTCCACTTGCTACGGTCCTTACATACCCATTTCGCTTCATTCCACTCTCTTAACATTCTTCATACATTCTCGTCGGTTTAGAGTAAGTACTCTTGACCTGGCCCTTCTCTAGAACGTCTGCTATCAGATCGAGATACGTTCGCCTAGGTCTTCCCCTCCCAACAGTCCCATTTACGCTCGCCATGTTTTGATTAAGTTTAGTAAAACAAAAAAATATTGACACAATTTTTTTTAATCAAATCTTTCTATTAACCGCTACTTTTACAAAATTGACAACAAATTGAATAATATGACTTTTGACCTAACGATAAAATATTCAATTCATTTTAGATGACGCCTCGACAAAAGATTATACAATATTTATATAATTAGGTGCGTTCGTTTCTCAATTATAAGCCAAATATGTTCACGACTGTAATCCACAGGCGCGCTAGACATCTTCTCGGATTTCTTGATCCATGAAGATGACTGAAGGTAGTTAGAGGCATGTCCAAGAATTTTTGTTTTATTTTGTCACTTATTTTAATTTGTTATCAATCTTTAATTTACTAATACTGCTACCATTGCACAATAAATAACTTAAATATTAAATTATTAATTAAATATTTATTTTATATCTAATATTTACAGACTCATTTAAAGTTAAAATACAAACTATTCAAGTGGAACTTTGTAATTTTTACAATAATTGATATTTTTCATATAATTTTGTTTTTAATAAACATTAATTTGTTTTTACAATGGCTTATTAATGACGGATTAATTTTATATTTTTACAAAAGTCAACATAATTAATTATTTTTATTAGTCATATTTACAAAGCGTCTTAATTATTATTTTAACAATAATAAAAATATACTAGTTGCCATAATCAAGTGGCTCGAAACAGATTGAGTAATTTAACACAATGTTTTTTTTTATTTTAAATCAAGTAATTCATAAACATTATAAGCAATTCTTGTACAAACGTCACTACTTCGACATTATTTACGCCAAATACATAATTTACATGCGATATGAAAAATGCACCAGAGAATAGACAGCAGCATCTCTTGAGAACTTAAGAGGCTGACAACCGTCAAACTCCAACCAATAAAATGGTTTGAAGAATGTTTTGTAGTACCAAGTGACGTAAAATTACCTACGCAATCTTAACACGGACATGCCTTTTAAACCCGGAATTGGGGAATTTTAAAAATTGTTTTCTAAAACTTATGGGTTTTTTTATATACAACTAGCTGATGGAACAAGCAGATGGCCCACCTGATGTTAAAATGACATTATTGTCTTTTAAAACTCTTTTTTCTTATGTTAAACGCAAACTAAGAAGCGTTACACGTACAGCATGGCTATTTTAAAACATTCGGAAAGGTTTTCAATCGGTAACGTAAATTTTTATCATATTTGATTTCGAACCCGAATCGATTCCGACACGGGGAATAAAAAAGGCATATCCATATTTAGATTTCGTAGAAGCGTATTGTCGAGAGCACTGGTGGTCCAGTGGTAGCGGCCCCGCCTTCCGATCCTAAGGTCGTGGGTTCGAAACCGGTCGTGCACCAATGAGTTTCTCTGTTCAAAAATGTATGTCCACAATACCAGTACTCTCAAACGGTGAAGGAAAACATCGTGAGGAAACCGGCATGTCGTGGAACCTAAAAAGTTCTATAACATGTGCCAAGTGCTCGAAAGGAGCCTCTTGAGGCGCACTTAAAATCCTTTCACCACACTGTTTCGAAAGAAACTAGTGACACGACAAGAAGAAGAAGTAGCGTATTTGACGTCATTTGGTACTTAGAAACTCTACCTATTCCGACCCCTGAATTCATCACACTGCAAGGCAGAGAGTTCATCCATTCAAACGTGATTTCTGATATGCTCAATAAAACATTCCTTATTCTTTATTCCTTACCTCGAAGCCAGGGTCGTGCACCTTTCAGCTTCAGAGGAACTTCCTCCCGCGAACACTGAGGATGAAGAATGGTCTTCCCTGCTCTGGTTTTCTCTAAAGATTGTAATTACAGTATGGGGTTCTATAAAAAGAGCTTGAGGTTTTCTTTAGAGACTACAGTGGGTTCTTTAAAGAGAGCGTTTTAAAATATTGCGGAGTCAGCAACGCGCTAGTCTTTTGGTATTGCAGGCGTCCATAGGCTTCAGTAACCGATCTCCATCAGGAGGGGTGTACGCTCTACTATTACTATCTTCCACGACCACCTGCACTTAGGAGGACTTAAGCGAGGCATCGGATAAGGCTATTGAGGTGGCAGCATATTGGTTGAGTGTGTCTTGACACGAAAAGAGCCTATCAGCCTGCGTCATGCCATCATTGGGCAAAGACCTCCCCCAATCCAGGCACTCTTTACGATGCAGTGCCACCAGTTGCCAGTCCTTTTCAAGGCGTCCAGCTCGTCCTACCATCGTCTGCGTGGTCTACTGTCGCCTCGTCTACTATGCTTTATAAAAATCTGTTACGTCTGCTCGTGGATGGGTTTTCCTAGCTTCCATCACCAGCTCTTCTTCTTCCTTAGCTAATAGGTACCGTGCTGTGATTATAAAGAACCGTAGGTGAAACAGGTCTACTAGGTGAAGCGCCCTCACTTCAGTCTCGAGCTTCGCCTCACTCACGCGGGTGGCTCTAGTTATGGGTAATATGTTACAAAATCCAAATCCATAACTCACTGACAGAATTGCACTGTATAAGTCGGCTGCTGATAAAAGCGTCCAGCTCCAAGCAATTCGATTCGTTCTTCGCAATTTCTATTGTATTGGTTTTGCCAATTTATAGTTCCTGATATAAGTGTTCTGGACCAAGAAATTTGGTTCGTTCTTCAAAAGTTCTTTTGTACTGGTTCTGCCAACCTATGACCTATTCTGGGCCTCTCTCTCCCGAGCCTTCATCTCCAGCTCCTCTTCCTCCTTGGTGAGAGGGACCGTGCTGTGGTTGTACAGACCCTGGGCCATCAGCTGCAACGCCAGAGGGTTCCTCTGTCCCGATGCCTTCTTGATCTTCGCGCGTTTGTTTTGGAACCAGATCTTGATTTGGGCTTCCGCTAGACCTGTGGGTGAGACGCTTGGTTTATTTGAATCTTCTATTTTTATACTACTAGGTAATGGAACTGGCCTATGGCCCATATGATGTTAGTGGTAACCATCACCTGTAACAAAGCATTGTCTCGAAAGTCACGCACGATATGAACGCATCTTACGATGCACTGCCCTGCGTCCATCAAGTTGAGGCATACAGATGTTAAGCCTCCTGTGCCTGTAATTTCACCGGCAACCACACTTTTCAAACCGATACACAGCAACTGCTTGACAGGTGAAATAAGGATGGTGGTTCTTCCCAAAGTTCAAGTCCTTCAAAAAGAGCTCTACTAACATGGACCCAATTGTTTTTTAAATATTTTAATTCAAAAGGTAATTTCAAGATACTTACCTAACTCAGCAGCGAGGGCCTGGCGTCTTCTCTCAGTCAGGTAGCGGTTTTCTGCGAACTCGTGCTGAGGACAAGAAGACATGTGATTGAAAACACCAGCTGAAGGGACTTATTTTGAGCTTATTCATCGTCGTGTCACTAGTTCATTTGAAACAGTGTGGTGAAAAGATTTTAAGAGTGCTTAAAAGAGGCTCTTTTCGACGTCATGTTATGGAATTTTTTTTTTATTTATTAAACAATCTCTCTTGTCGTGTCACTAGTTTCTATCGAAACAGTGTGGTGAAAGGATTTTAAGTGCGCCTCAAGAGGCTCCTTTCGAGCACTTGACACATGTTATAGAACTTTATAGGTTCTACGACATGCCGGTTTCCTCACGATGTTTTCCTTCACCGTTTGAGAGTACTGGCATTGTTTGATAGTATTTGGAGCAGTCACCCGCTTCGATTACGTAGTACTGGAGTAGCTTCTGTGCTGATGGAACAAGCAGATGGCCCATCTGATGGTAAGTGGTGCACCTATAATTCAAGCCTCGCAAGTCACGCACTATGAACGGGCCGACGATGTATTGGTCTGCGTCCAATACATCGAGAGATACTTGAGGCATAGAGATGTTAAGCGCTGATTTCACCATGCTCTGTTATAATAACAAAGGATTAAAGGGCCGTTAAATATGTCAAAATGTACGCGTTTGACATCTAAGGTTAGATTTAACGGCCTGTTAATCCTTGATTAGTAACTAACAGAGCATGGTGAAATCAGCTCTAAGGCAATGATTTGCACTGCCGGTTAGACGCAGGTTGAAATAAATGGCGTAGCGCACGTAGCTATTCCCGTAGCATTCGTAGCACTCTGCGTAGCACTTCTATGGCATAACGTACATTCAAGCGCAATTTAATTTAAAATATGATATGAGTAAGTGGTAAGTAGGTACTCAAAATAAACACTTCTTTAGTAGGTACTGGCCATTTAGAAAACCATTACAAAATGGAAATAACAAAATTGGATGCAAAGGAAATCCCTCAGTTGATTGGGCCACCAACATCCGAACATCGCAACTCTCGCATCCTACTAATATTATAAACGCGAAAGTTTGTAAGTATGGATGGATGGATGGATGTTTGTTACTCTTTCACGTAAAAACTACTGAATGGATTTTAATGAAACTTTACAAAAAAGAAAGAAAGAAAACTTTTTTGACCCAAGTAAAAAAAAACAATAAGCAGTAGGTAAGAAAAAGACAGTAACATCAACAATAATAGATGAAAAAAAAACATGTAGGTGAATCGTTGTGTGGGGTCGAAAAAGGTCATCGTCTCAACTAACTACAATAATATAGCTTATACAACAGAATAGGCTACAATTTATAAAGATATTGTGTGACTAATCCTGCTGCGAAGTCGCGGGCACCAGCTTGTTTATAATACGTAGAAAGAAGATTAGGATATGATACATCATACCTTTAACCTGTCGTGTATGGATCTAAGTGTTGGGCAACCAAAGGGTCGGATGAGAGAAGAGTGCATGCAGCAGAAATACGAATTTTGAGATTGATGTGCGGAGTGACAAGGATGGATAAAATAAGGAATGTGTATATTAGAGGAAGTTTGAAAGTAGCGTGACGGATAAGTTGAGGAGCAATAGGTTAGTGTGGTATGGGCATGTCATGAGGAGGGAAGACAGTCATTACGAGAAGAGTGTTAGGTATGGATGTGGATGGTTTTAAAGGAGACGCAGACCAAAGAAAAGATGGATGGACTGCGTGAAAGACGACATGAGTAAGAAAGGAGTGAGCACCGAGATGACGAATGATAGAGGAGAGTGGAAGAAGAAAACCTGTTGTGCCGACCCCATGCAGCGTGGGATAAGGGCAGGAAGATGATGATGACATACCTTTAACCTGGCAAGCTGAGGTCCTGAGAAGGCGGTTCGGGGTCGTTTCTCATCGTTAGGGTTGGTCTCTCCTGGAGGCTTCTTAGGTCTTCTGGTACGAGGACCTGGAAACAAACGTATGGAGAAATACCCATCATACTACGGCCCTCAAGTATTCTACCAAACGAGGGTAGTTTAATCAAAAAACTTGGCTTAAAGTTGATCGCCCAAGTTTGACCTACCTAATTCTATGTTAAATTAATCAATAAATTATTATTAATTAAAATTAATTAAATATTTAAAGAAAAGTAAATTTAATTAATAAATTAATTAATGTTTTGGCAGAAAGAAAATTCTATTTTTTGGTCTATCCAAAAAAATTTGCATTCTTTCTATATAATGCTGCGTTCACAAGAAATTGTTAGATTCAGACTAAAAACGCTGGCAACCGCTAGTTTAATAACCAAAAAAAAATTTAAGAACGAAAACTACTAAATTAAAATGTAGTCAAAACCTTTGAAATTTGCGAGCTAGGTCTACTAAAGTAGTTATCAGCGCCTTAAGCAGGCTCACTAGTATGAACATAAACGTATTAAAGTGAACGTAGTCTTACTGCTTTTAATTGTTGCAACATCACAAATATACTTAATATTTAATTCTAATAAGCAAACACAGACACAAAAAATCAAACAAAATACAAAAGATTACTAAACACCAAGATGCCACACAAATTATAAAACAAAATAGCTCTCTATGATCAGCGCCAATAAAAAAACGAATCTAAAATGGCGACGGAAAATATACTTTTCACGAGTACGAGTGAGAGGTAGCTATATCAACAATAACGTATGAGTGAGAGAGAATGATTAGTGCGTTCTTTTATTGGCGGTTTTACAAAGAAACGCATAGCTTGGCGTAGCGCACGTAGCTCTTGCCGTAGCATTCGTAGCACTTTGCGTAGCACTCAACATTTGTACACACGGATTCAGATCAAGAAACACATAGCCTAAAAAAAATACGCTTACTACAAGGAAATAAAAGCAGTGTAATGTTTTTTTATAATACAACTAGCTGATGGAACAAGCAGACCGCCCACCTGATATTAAGTGGTAACCTACAAAGCATTGCCTCGTAAGTCACGCGCAACAGGAACGTGCCGTACGATGCACTGCCCTGCGTCCATGAACCTGAACGTACATATATGTTAAGCCTTATTTGCCTTGAATTTTTACAGCTTTGTGTAGCTTGATTTGTATCCGTGTGTATGACCATGCAAGTTTGTATTATTTTTCAAATTACATTCTGTCGGTCAAGCTGGGTGTGAACGATTTATAAATATCCAAACATCAATTTTTTTGCATATATTTATATTTTTTCGTATAAACCCCGCCAATAAAGAAATTAATCTCAAATGGTGGCGTTCATCCATACCACACGAGTGCGAGTGAAAGGTAACTAATGCCAACAGTAGTGTATGAGTGAGAAGGAATGATTAGTGCCACCATATTAGATTCGGTAGTCATTTGAGATTATTTTTTTACCGGCGAGAGTTATACACGATTTTTTATTGAATCTACTGCTTTTATTAAATAGGCAACAAAAAACTTAGTTCACTTAATATTTTAACAAACAAATATAAGCACAAAACACAACTCTTAAATTAAAGCATCTTAGTTTCTACTTAGTTTTTGACAATATTCGAAGCACGGCACAGCGCAGAAGGCAGAGCTACTACCAACAAGCTGTGAGGGCAGAGGAGCTTATTGATAATGATGATTTGAGAGCACTGCTGGTCAGGTGTTAGCGGCCTCGACTTCCGATCCTAAGGTCGTGGGTCCAAACCCGGTCGTGCACCAATAAGTTTATCTGTTCAAAAGTTTGTGCTCAGTAACAGTACTCTCAAACGGTGAAAGAAAACATCGTGAGGAAACCGGCATGTCGTAGAACCTAAGTTCTAAAACATGTGTCAAGTGCTCGAAAAGAGCCTCTTCGAGGTGCACCTAAAATTCTTTCACCACACTGTTTCGAAAGAAACTAGTGACACGACAAGAGAGAGAGGTTCATACACGGGATAATATCGGCGTTCATAAAAAAATATAGTCTCACTAAAATCGTAACAATACATGGTCTAAAATTATTTTTGTACCTTCCTTCTTAGAGCCGATTGGGGTGAAACATTGAACAAATATATTGAGAACAATTTACCCAGAAAAATTACTAGGAATGAATAAAGATGAGATCAGCTGGCTCGAAGACTTGCCCACTCAATCGGACGATGCAATATCTTAACCAATTCACGGTTTTTTATAAAATTGGTCAAAACATTGCACCGGTCGCTTGGAGGGTGGTTGGACTCTTGAAGTAGACCCCTGGAACTCCGTAGATCTGCAGTTAATGATACGCGTTTACTTGTGACTGCGGGTCAGCGTAAACTGGGGATAGCGCGGCAGAACACTTCAATTGGAGAACTGTAGCAAATGGTACCGGTCTACTGATGACTTCGGGTCAACGTAAACTGGTGGATAGCAGGGCAGAAGACTTGATAAATATGTTATAAGTAATTGAGTGGTGGAGAGTTACTGGAACCTCTTGAAGTAGACCCCTGGAACTCCATAGAACTGTAGCTAATGATACACGTCTACTGACGACTGCAGGTCAGCGTAAAGGTGGATAGCACGGCAGAAGAATTAGAAAATATTGAATGGAGAAAATTTGTTGGACGGAAAAAGTTACAAACGAAGAGGTCCTAGAACGAGTAAATGAGAAAAGGATTTTACTTATGACTATAGAAAACCGTAGAGGTAAAATGTTTGGACATCTTATAAAACATGACAACTACCTAAAGAACATAATTGAAGGAAAGGTTAAATATTGTGTAAGGGTTAATTTATAATTGTAATCTTCTGATAAGGACCAACCAGCACATTCAGTTAAGGCGCTGTCAACCGCTACTTTTAACTATCATATCTCAATAATTTTAAAATATTGGTTTGCTTTACTGGTTTTTGTACTTATGCAAACTTTTAAGTTAAAAAACTTTTTTGGATCAAAATTAAGTTTATGCTGAACTTTTTGCAATGTGATTGCACACAACTTGGTTGATTGCGATATTTCATAAATATTTAAAATGTTAAAATATGTGAGCAAGAAATAGTTTGGCGGATATCAGCCTCTTAATAGTAAAGGTTAGTACAAAAACACAATAGAATAGAGTTTATGTTATGTAACCACGAAATAAGTTTGATAGTACCTTTCCAAAAAGATACCTATAATTGGATATTTTAAAGAGATAGTGAAGGTATCTTCTAGGTAAGCATGCTATACCGCCAGCACCGCTTAACATCAAGTGAGATTGCGGTCAAACGCATGCCAATAAATTGTAAATCAAATTTTACTTTGTAGTTTTGTTAAATGATTTACGAAACTTCTAAAAAGAACAATATTAATTCTTCATACTGATGAGGTCAGTGACCCCTTTTCTAAGTTACAAAATATACAACAACAAAGCGAAAACCACACACAGCTATATTAACATTATAAATTAACATAATATTATTCAAGAAATTAGTGAACAAGTCAATTATAGCTAAGCGTGATCCACCAAGACTGCATATTCACTATCCATCAGGTGAGATGGCAGTCAAACGTCTAGCTATCAATCAATAAAAAAAAAAAACAAAAAAAAATAAATAGAAAAAAATAAATATACATTCACATATTGTTACAAACTATACAAATTTTACAAAAATTACAAAGTTCTATTCCAAATTGTGATGTTGCAATAATTATATTTTTTATAAACCTACTTGGTAATAAAAAAAAGTTTACGCAAAATACTCAATATTTAGGGGATTAGCTCTTAGGTAAAATATCGTAATAAGATAAAAAAAGGGAGAATAAAAACAAAATGGCGGAATAAAATGGATTTATCTCACGTGTCTGCCGTGAGCGTGTCCCGTACTTACTTCTTCCTATAACAATAGAGAAAAACTATTAAAATACACTCAATAATAAAATAAAATTAATAAGAAGGTACATTTAATATAAACACAGATAAAAAAGTACAGAAAATACATAAAAAAAAAATAAAGCGGTTTATAGTCAATTTTACAAACGAGATGTATGTTAAAAAAATCATAAAACATAAAAATAAACACAAAAAAATACACAAAATAAATATGAGAATGAGGTAAAAAAAATATTCGATATGTCTATCACTCAATATTTTTACAATGACTTGTTTTTAATATTTAAGTCATCATCATCATCATCATTAGCCTGTAGAAGTCCACTGCAGGGGCCTTATGCTCACTTCGAGCGAGATTATCTCACGATGGAGATGACGTCATATCTCGTTCAATAACTCGTTGACCTTGCGTCTCGCATGAACTTTGTATGAGAAAATTGGGGAGTTAGATAGTGAGAATGGGGATAAATAGTTATCGAACGAGATATGACGTCATCTCTAACGTGAGATAATCTCTGTCGAAGTGAGCATAAGGCCCCTGGACATATGCCTCCCCTACACATTTCCAGAAAGAACGATTCCGAGCCCTCTCCATCCACCGACTTCCCGCGATCCTGACAATGTCGTCAGTCCATCGGGTAGGAGGGCGTCCCACGCTTCGTTTTCCTGTTCTTTTGAACCTGTTGATTTTGAAAAATAAAAACAATAAAATCAGGCCTTTATGTACTTTTCGCTATAACATAGTTTTGGATTTGGCGATGCACGTTTACGCACCAAAATATAAAAAATACATAAACTTTTTTTATACAACTAGCTAACGGAACAAGCAGATGGCCCACCTTAAGATATTATATATTAAGAGGTAACCACCACCTCCAACAAAGCATTGCCTCGTTAGTCACGCACGATAGGAACGTGCCTTACGATGCACTGCCCTGCGTCCATCAACTTGAGGCATACAGATGTTAAGCCTCATGTGCCTGTAATTACACCGGCAACCACACTCTTCAAACGGAAACACAGCGTTGCTGCTTGGCGGCAGAAATAGGCGTGGTGGTAGTACTTCCCCGGACGAGCCACACACAAAGAGCTCTACTAATTTTACAGCTTACAGAATTTTAAGAATAACATACTAAACAAACGTATGATATTTAAATTTTTACCACAATAAAGTCGCCAATAACTCCGTCTGTATTATTTTTAATCGCCCATTAAACCAAGTAATGAAAGTTTAAATTGAATAAATAATTCAGCATAAACTTTACCGTCTTAGGTATAACAATCCATCAAGCGGCTGTAATCGGTATGACTCATCCACGCATACCGATGGGTGCCCTTTACAAGAGCCGTCTCAGGGACGGGACGTGAAACCTTTTTTATATGACTATGAATTTAATTAAATTAAATTTAAATTAGAATTTAAATAAATTTAAAAAGTTCCAAAGTCAAAGTCAAAAGGTATTTATTCAATAAAATCACAAGGATCACTTTGCGTCTTAAAGCTAGGTGACTCTAGGTGCCAGTTCCACGCGACCAAAGCCTAGAAGAACAGGCAACAAACTTACGGCTTGGTTCCTACCGTTCTTTTGTATGATCCTTTTACAATGTAATAATATAATATATTATTGAAGTTAAGTGAGGCGTAGGCATACATAAAAAGGTAAACATAATCAAATTTATAAGACAGCACACGCAACGCCTCATACTATTAATACCTATTGCATAAATGCTCCTAATGTTTAAAAGGTTCCTTAGTTTTCGAATCAAACAAAATGTTTATATAACTGTAAGTTTACATCAAAATTATTGAACCAGTACCTACTTTCAAACGGTGAAGGAAAACATCTTGAGGAAAGCATGTCGCAAAACATAAAAAGTTCTATAACATGTCAAGTGCTCGAAAGGAGCCTCTTTGAGGCGCACTTAAAATCCTTTCACCACACTGTTTTGAAAGAACTAGTGACACAACAAAAAGACCAAACACATTATTATAAGTAAGTACCTATACAAGGTGTTCCAATACTTGTATTTAAAAACTTCAGGGGGCTAAAGTACCCATCAATATGAATAACTTTTTCTAAGGAACCAACACTGTGAACGCGAAAAAAAACAGCTGTTTCATACATTTTAGCCAGGTAGGTATTGAACTTTTGTATGAAACAGCTGTTTTTTTCGCCTTTACAGTGTTGTCATATTGATGGGTACTTTAGCCCCGTGAAGTTTTTTAATACAAGTATTGGAACACCTTGTATAAAAGTGGTACACAACTTGTCAAGGAAACAAATTGCACAACTTGTTTGGTTGGTGTTTACGTCGGAACTGCAGAAACAGTAGTAATTCTATTTAATTTGTCAACAATATGTTAAAGACAAACCCTCATACTATAAAATGGTGTTTAAAGGCGTTGTTTCATCAATATATGGAGACGGGGTCGGGTCTGTGTACAGTTTATATAATTATCGCTCAGCAATAGAGGTATAGTAACTGTTTTAATTTGCTTTATTTTTACTTCGTTTCCTTGCTCATCAAGATTTAATTGGTCAAAGAGAGCAACACAATGCACTAAAAATATGGCGGACTGACATGCGTGAATGTCATTTTGACAACTGTTGAGTCAAGCTTGAGAGTGAAAGTCATTACCGTTAAAAAAAGCAACAAATCTGTCTAAAATTAATAAATGCAATGCGTCATATCAAACGTACAGACTATCATGGCGGCTCTAGAAATGTGCACATAGTAAGAAATTCGAACAGATCAACATTTAGTGATAAACACTTTATTAACCTACATTTTTTAATGAAATTGCATTTGAATGGTAATATTCATTTTTTTTTAAATTTTCTATGTGTGGGAATCGTCTGGGTCTGGTCTATGTAGACCAGACCCAGAATAAAATATGTTCTTTAAATAATGCTTAAAATTAGCGTTGTCTCTGTTTGCCATTACGCATTGGTAAGAGATGGCAATAGCTTAAGCATAGTTTATCGTTTAGCAGATTTGTGTGGTTGCCGGTGTAATTACAGGCACATGAGGCTTAACATCTGGATGCCTCGAGTTGATGGACGCAGGGCAGTGCATCGTAGGGCACGTTCCTATCGTGCGTGACTTGCGAGGCAAATTTTTTGTTAGATGCACCAGGTGATGGTTACCACTTAACATCAGGTGGGCTAAATCAACGCGCTTCGCGGCAGAAAGCATTATCAGTTCCTCGTCTCGTGTACGTGTAAGTGCGGGCCATGCCGCCTATAGATCGAGAGATTGCCTTCTAATTACCCCGTAATATCTTAATTAGTCGTCTTGTGGGTGGTCTGACGTCATCGGAGGATATAAAGAGGTCTTTCGGAGTTTGCTGATGAATTGTGGACTTTTGGAAGACAAAATATTAAAAAAAAAAAAAGTAGTTTATTATTATTATTATTAAGGTATTTTTAAAAAAGAGATGAGAATTTTTTTTCGGAGTCTTTTTGACGTTCACTAGTTTCTTTCGAAACAGTGTGGTAAGAAAAAATGAAAAAAGTACTTAATCGAATTTGGTGACCCCCTTTGAGAAATCCTCAAAGAATCTTGAGTTGGTACTTGGTACTAAGAAATCTGAGGGGATATCTACCGTGCCGGGATAAAACTAAAAGAAACTTCTTTTTTTAACAAAATTTGGCATTTTGGCCGAAGCGTTAAAAATGTTGAGACAAAGTTTCTTACTCCCCAGATCGAATAGAGTCGAATCAAAATCAATATGGTCTTTATTTCGTTGTGCCAAGGATCACTTTCAAACGTCTTATGACAGCCTTCACAGCTCAGTTGGTAGTAGCTCTGCCTTCTGCGCCGTAGGCCGTGGGTTCGATCCCCACCGAGAACAAACATTTGTGTGATGAGCGTAGATGTTTGTTCTGTCTGGGTGTTATATAATATTGCAAGTAAGTATTTACAAAAAAAAAAGTATATAAGTAGTATATCAGCTATCTGGTTCCCATAGCACAAGCTTTGGCTTAGTTTGGGGCGAGATAGTGCTGTGTGGAATGTCCACCAATATATATATTTATTTATTTATAAACATGTACGGCCTAACTACAAAAAATCTGTCCATAAACTATGCTTAGACTATTGTCATCTCTTACCAATGCGTAATGGCAAACAGAGACAGCGCCAATTTTAAGCATTATTTAAATTTAAACACCATCTTATAGTATGAGCGGTTGAATGTAACGTTCCTGAAAAGCCAAAGCCTAGAAGAACAGCAGGCTGATCACGAATGAGTTTCGGCATTTGTCGCGTTAACGTTCCTATCGATATTTGACCTTATTTTGATTTAGCCCTTATTTTAGCCTTATTTTTTCAGAGTAGTAGAGCTCTTTGTGAAGGGCTCGTCCGGGGAAGTACTACCACCACGCCTTTTTCTGCCGCCAAGCAGCGTTGTTGTGTTTCGGTTTGAAGAGTGTGGTTGCCGGTGTAATTACAGGCACATGAGGTTTAACATCTGTATGCCTCAAGTTGATGGACGCAGGGCAGTGCATCGTAGGGCACGTTCCTATCGTCCGTGACTTACGAGGCAATGCTTTGTTATAGGTGATGGTTACCACTTAACATCAGGTGGGCCATCTGCTTGTTCCGTCAGCTAGTAGTATAAAAAAAAAAAAAAAAAACCGGTCTCCACCGCGAAAGGGTAATGAGCGAGAAATGGTTAGAAATGAAATGAAATGAAATACGCTAATTAAACACACACATTAGAGAGGAACACAGAACAGAGAAGTTAACAGATGAATATAAAACAAGATAAAAAGAAGGAAGTAACAAAAATAAATAAAATAATTATGCCAATTAGTCCTGCTCTGTGCCTAGTGAGGCTAAATTGGTTCTATCTCAGCGTGATGCTACCCCGTGCATGAACCATGTAAGGGGTAGCGCTGGTTTTCAGATAGAGCCACGAATAGGAGGAAATACATGGGCGGATCGGAAGCGGTTAGCGGAACGGACTCCTTTTTAATGAAATAGATTTACATTTCCACCAACAAAGAGTTTTATCTTTTGATTTGCACAGCTAAAGGAAAAAGAGCTGAGCGAGTTCATTTCAACACTTTCTGCTCGCTCAGTCCTTTCCGCTCGACTATTTGGTGGAAATACAAGTATGCAGTTTATTCTTGCGAGTTAAACGGAGTCCTTAATGGCTCCGCTCCGCTCGCGGTGGAGACCGGTCTTAAAAGATACGATACGTTTACGCGACCAACGTCAGATTTTTTCGTGATTAGCCTCATATCAGGTTCAGTTTCAGTTAGGTTAGGTTTGAGTTGTGACCACATAAGCGGAAGGCGAGCGAGAAAAGCGAGCGTGACGCGGTCACTGCCGGCGAAGCGCCAATAAAGCGCGAATATCTTCTTCTTCTTAAAAAAAATTATCAGTTAACTGGTATCCAAAATGCAAGCTTAGCAAACATTTTGTAGTGCAAATAGCTCCGTCAAAAAAAACAGAGATCATGCAAAATTTGCAGGCAAAGGTAACCGCTTTTTTTCTGGTGAGCCAACAGCTTCCATTACCTTATTCTAAAAACAACGGTTTTTTAGGCAAAGGTAACCGCTCAATATCCGGAGGGCCATCGGCTTGTTACGTTCTAAAAACCACGATGCGTATAGACGGAACGAAAAATAAAGAAGCCCGCACAAGTAGAACGCATTTCGTTAAAATAATTAGTAAAATCTTCAAAATCAAGATATTTAATGGTCGGTATAATTTTAAGTTGACATATGATAATCTAATTCATGAATTATTTTATTAGTTAATTCCTGCTTCCTGTTTATTATACACTGGGATGAAAAAGTTGGCAGATAAAAAATAACTAATATTTTGACGAGATTATCTGTTTTATGAGTTAATTAGATTAAAAGAGCAAATTAATATGTGTGTTTTTTTAATGCCAATGCTGGCAGACGAGCATACGGACCACCTGATGGATAGTGGTCACCGTCGCCCATAGACACCTGCAACAACAGAGGCGATGCTAATATGCAACCTTTCATGGATAGATATTTTAGGGCTCCGTACCCAAAGGGTAAACCGGAACCCTATCTAAGACTCCGCTGTCCGTCCGTCTGTCTGTCACCAGGCTGTATCTCATGAACCGTGATAGTTAGACAGTTGAAATTTTCACAGATGATGTATTTCTGGTGCCACTATCGATACTTGATTTCCTATACAAAAGTTTGCTTTACTAGTTTTCGTACATAAGCAAACTTTTAAGTAGGAAAACTTGTATCGATCAAAATGAAATTTTTACTAAACTGTGCAATGTGATTGCACACAAAATGGTTGATTGCGATTTGTCGAAAATGATTTTAGTGATTTTATATCTTTCAACATGTCGAAACATGCGAGCGAGAGTCACATTAGCTCTTGTCGTCGCCTTAACTTGATTTTACTCGACAGAACAAAAGCTCGTGTGTCACAAAGTCACAGTCATCAAAAAAAAACATAAAACATTTTTACTGTATCACGAAATACCGCATATTATGCAAATTTTGAGAACCACAATAAATTACAGAATTAGACGTAAATCAACTGATTCGACATTAATGGCTTTATTAGAGGCCGTTAATGAGCCGCCATGTTGTTTTTTTGACAGGTGGTTGTTTTTTTTTAAATTAACAATATGGTTAAGGATGCATTTATTTAATCTACTTTTTGATCGTTTTTTGGCGTGTGAACGTTACGAGATATCTAAAATGATAAATTATTTATATGAATTCACAGTATTATAATAACTTTGTTTTTAAATGCCACCTGATGTTAAGTGGTAACCATCGAGTATAACAAAGCATTGCCTCGCAAATCAGGCACGATAGGGACGTGCCCTACGATGCACTGTCCGGATTTCTTTATATATGCAAATGTTTTTTATATTACTTATATCATATGACATCAGTTATTATCTGCTTTATGGTTGTCTAAATATTTTACGTCATTTAATTTAAACTTATAAAAAATATTGTACCTACTTACCTAATAAATAAATAAATAATAAATATTGGTGGACATTCCACACAGCACTATCTCGCCCCAAATTAAGCCAAAGCTTGTAATATGGGAACCAGATAGCTGATATACTACTTATATACTTTTTTTGTAAATATACACTTATAATATTATATAACACCCAGACAGAGAACAAACATCTATGTTCATCATACAAATGTTTGTTCTGTGTGGGGATCGAGCCCACGGCCTACGGCGCAGAAGGCAGAGATATTACCAACTGAGCTGTGAAGGCTGTCTAGTTGTAAAGTTCAATGACCTTCTGTTTCAGAGAATATCATAACTAAGGTTTAGCAAAAATATTATTTTGATGTACTCGTATCAAAGTATTATTTCCTCTGATAGTTTTCCTATCAAAATAAATATATATTTTTTTAACTAGTCTTCGCTGTTAAACAAAGTTCGTGTTCGAAAAACTTGTTTGAAAAATGTTTCCAAAAACATAATAAAGAAATAATTATAATAAGAAAACAAATAAACTTTTGCGACAATTAAAAATGACTAAAGAACAAAATTCTTGGTTCTTTAACAAGTCGGCGCCACCAACGAAGCCTCTAATGAAGACATTTTGCGTCGAACAATCTTACCATTACTACTACACCCGATAAAGAATCTAATTTCGCGACAGTGCAAATTAAACCATAATTGCTGCAGCAAAAGGTTCAACATAATTATAACATTAAATTTTATAATTCGACGCACGATTCGAATTCCTTTTTCGAAAATTTTAAATCTCATTCGATTCCAAATTCAATTTTCTTTGATATAAAGTGTACATTGTTTCAAAATTTCATCCAGCCGGTCATCCAGTACATTTTAAGCTGTATTCCATTGATATAAGATAGAATTTCGTTTGCGTTGTTGTTAAAGGAGTAATTAATAAGAAAATAAAAGTTGGAAGCATTTAAAGGCTGTTTATTTAAGGTTATGGGCCCAGTTTATAGTGCGGTCTTTCAAAGGAGTTCCGATTCGTTACGGAAGCTACAAAGTAACCAGCGTCTAAGTTCCGGTTAGTTTTATAACTTTTATAGTTATATAAAACGTAATAAGTGGTTTCAAGTCTGTTACATTAAATAAGCCGCGTACCTAGGCTATGGTCAAGTAGACTTACATGTGGTGAAGCGTTATTTTGATCTGAAGCTTTAGTTGTTCCTTTGACTACTATAAGACTGCCCATTTAGCATAGTTTTAAAATTATTTTTCATTTATTTATGTGTGTAATAACGTATTTACTATTTTTTATACCACTAGCTGATGGAACAAGCAGATGACCCACCTGATGTTAAGTGGTCACCATCACCTAAAACAAAGCATTGCCTCGTAAGTCTCGCACGATAGAAACGTGCCCTAAGATGCACTACCCTGCGTCCATCAGCTTGAGGCATACAGATGTTAAGCCTCATGTGCCTATAATTACACCGGCAACCACACTCTTCAAACCGAAACACAGCAACGCTGCTTGGCGGCAGAAAAAGGTGTGGTGGTAATACTTCCCCGGACGAGCTCTTCACAAAGAGCTCTACTACTCTTAACCTGATGTTAAGTGGTAACCATCACCTATCTCTCTCTCTCCAAAGCATTGCCTCGTAAGGAACGTGTCCTACGATGCACTACCCTGCGTCCATCAACTTGAGGCATACAGATGTTTTGTACTTTGTGTGTGTGGAAAGATGGGCTCACCCCCTCTTCCAAATAGCTTGAACTTATATTGGAATTTAAAATTAATCAAAAAATGAATTGTGAGCAGGCTCAAGGTTTTCTAGCTTCGGAAGCTGACTGACCCTCTCTTTTCAAAGCTTAGGTTAGAAGGCCCCTGAGCTCCGGGGCTCCGCCTGGCCCTACGATAGCTACGCCACTGTGTGGTTGCCAATGGAATTACAGGCACATGAGGCTTAACATCTTCTGCCTCAAGTTGATGAGCGCCAGTGCATCGAAGGATTCTCTACTAAGTATTCTCAAATGAAGCCGCCCAACATGATGAGGAAACCGGCATGTCCTAGAACCTAAACAATTGTCAAACAAGTGTCAGTGCTCGAAAAGAGGCTCTTTGAGGCGCACCTGAAAATCCTTTCACCAAACTGTTCGAAAGAACTAGTGTAACGAAAAGAAGAACATAACGTTGACACAGTCACCTCAACATTCGAATTTCTGCTACATGCACTCATCTATTATCCGTTTCTGCGCCTATCAACTTGAGGCATGCAGATGTTAAGCCTCATGTACCTGTAATTACACCGGCAACCACACTCTTCAAACCGAAACACAGCAACGCTGCTTGGCAAAAAAAGCCGTGGTGGTAGTACTAAGCTGGAGTTTCAATATTGTAATACATTGTAACAAGGATCATACAAAAGAGCGGTAGGAACCAAGCCGTAAGTTTGTTGGCTGTTCTTCTAGGCTTTGGTCGCGTGGAACTGGCACCTAGAGTCTTCTTCTTCTCTCCGTTTATGGCTCCTGTCTGTCATTCGACAGACAATCTTGGCAGTGTCAAGTGATTTGTATTGAATAAATACTGACTGACTTGACTAAAAGTATTCAATACAAATCACTTGACGCTGGCAAGATTGTCTGTCGAATGACGGACAGGAGCCATAAATGGAGAGAAGAAAAAAAGAATATTGTCTTCTGATTTTCAGGCGTCAGTTGAACTAAAAGGAACAATTTTGTCCAGAAAGTTCAACTTTTACCAAAAAATAACATAGTTGAATTAACTGGAATTTTTCGTGCAATTAGTTCAACTGGTTGAACTTAATAGTTGTACTTAGTGGAACAGGTCAGATTTTTTTGAAGCTTTCGATGTTCGCAGTCTTACTCATGATGATGATGGTTATCGAGTACAAGGAAAGTGTAAAGTCCATACAGAATTAGGATATGGGCCCAGGCTGAGCTAATTCGGAGCGCGCAGATGGTAGGAATGGAAGGCATGGGTGGTCCGGCCACCCAGTACGGGTTAAAACTATGGAGAATCCAT
The DNA here is from genome assembly GCA_932294275.1 of Chloroclysta siterata. Lineage (NCBI taxonomy): Eukaryota > Metazoa > Arthropoda > Insecta > Lepidoptera > Geometridae > Chloroclysta > Chloroclysta siterata. The sequence continues at coordinate 17,036,004 of OW028596.1, read as the reverse complement.
GAGTTTTATATATCACTGGTCAGAATCTAAGTCCAAATTGATTAAAAAGTATATTCAATCACACTAAAACCTCTATCTCTTAGGCTCAGTGGCCATGGCTTCGTAAGGTCGCAGGCAAGAGTAGTAGAGCTCTTTGTGTGTGGCTCGTCCGGGGAAGTACTACCACCATGTCTTTTAATGCAAGCAGAGTTGCTGTGTTTCGGTTTGAAGGGTGTGGTTGCCGGTGTAATTACAGGCACATGAGGCTTAACATCTGTATGCCTCAAGTTGATGGACGCAGGGCAGGGCATCGTAGGTGGCATAAGTGGTAACCATCACCTATAACAAAGCATTGCCAGTAAGTCACGCCCGATAGGAACGTGCCCTACGATGCACTGCCCTGCGTCCAACAACTTGAGTCATACAGATGTTAAGCCTCATGTGCCTGTAATTACACCGGCAACCACACTCTTCAAACCGAAACACAGCGTTGCTGCTTGGCGGCAGAAAAGGCGTGGTGGTAGTACTTCCCCAGACGAGCCACACACAAAGAGCTCTACTACTCTTAAAGTAAATAAAGTGATCTGAAGGGATGTCTACCGTGCTTGAAAATTGCAGTCGATAACCCTTTGATTTTCAAATATTTTTATAACCAATCTGATATTCGGCATCTCCACACATTTCTTTTCCGTTTTGCTTGCTTGTCACCAAAACATTTTCAAGCTTGACTGCTCTGTAACTCGTCCCACATCCACACCCACTAAACTGCACCCTAGCTTATTGTGATAAGAATCAAATTGGCTCAGCAAACTGCGTATTGAGTTATTAATGTAAGTGAAATTTTACTTTATTATCGAGTAGGTAGAGCATATTTTAAATTGAAACCGGTTCGAAGGAAGTTTTATTGGATGATGACCGTGTGAGTGTAGACTTTATGATCGTAACTTAAGGGGTGTTTTTTGCTTGGCAGCTTCGTTTCTATTTGTGGTTTGACCTCTGCGAACTAATTGAGTTGTCTTCCGTTTGTTTTGTCGTTTTGTCTGTCTGTCTGTGCGCTATTGAATGTTTGGTATTAATGATTATTTTTAATCTGTGTTTTTTATTTATTATCTGTGTTTTTTTAGTTTTTATGGAGTTTATCTCGTGTTTATTGGGCTTGGATATCAAAGGATGGATTTATTTATCTTTGTACTGTACTGGCAAGTTTGTAGTGGATCTATTTAGGTGTGTAGCTTAAGTACTAGCAACCCGCCCCGGCTTCGCACGGTTATTGTGGGTTATCCCTAAGAGATTATGCTTGTATTATGCATATAAACCTTCCTCTTGAATCACTCTTTCTATAAAAAAAACGGATCAAAATCCGTTGCGTAGTTTTAAAGATTTAAGCATACATAGGGATATAGGGACTGAGAAAGCGACTTTGTTTTATACTATGTAGAATAATAGTAGTTAGAATAATTTATAATATACACTGACTCTAATATTGAATACACGTATTCACAAAATGTACAAAAAAAATGTTTTTTTATACAACTAGCTGAAGGAACAAGCAGATGGCCAACCCGAAGTTAAGTGGTAACCATCACCTATAACAAAGCATTACCTCGTAAGTCACGCACGATAGGAACGTGCCCTACGATGCACTGCCCTGCGTCCATCAACTCGAGGCATACAGATGTTAAGCCTCATTTAAAGCATACATATGTTAAGCCTCATGCTCATAAGCCTCGTTATGAAACAGTTGAGCTATCTGCAGACAGTTGCGAGCAATCTACAGATTATTATTATGACAGCCTTCACAGCTTAGTTGGTATTTAGCTCTGCCTTCTGGGTCGTAGGCCGTGGGTTCGATATCGATATCGAAAAGTATATAGCTATCTAGTTCCCATATTAAAAGCTTTGGCTTAGTTTGGGGCTAGCTTTGGTGCGTGTGGAAAGTCCACCAATATTTAATTATTTATTTATTCATACTAAATCATCATCAGTTTAAAAATATGTCCACGGCTAGATATCACTAGTGGTGTCACGGAAGATCAGCGTTATAGTATCTATATACAAGGTGTTCCATAAGTTGTGTATATAAACTTCAGGGGGCTAAAGTACCCATCAATATGAACAACTTTTTCTAAGGAACCAACACTGTGAACGCGAAAAAAAAAACAGCTGTTTCATACATTTAAGCCTGGTAGGTATTGAACTTTTGTATGAAACAGCTGTTTTTTTTTCGCGTTCACAGTGTTGGTTCCTTAGAAAAAGTTGTTCATATTGATGGGTACTTTAGCCCCCTGAAGTTTATATACACAACTTATGGAACACCTTGTATATAGCATGCATGCTGAATGGTAGCTAAGGGGTCGTCCATTAATCACGTGATGTTATTTTAGCATTTTTTAACCCCCCCCCCCACCCCGTTGTGAGGTTTAAGACTAACCCCCTGTTGAAGTGAAAGAGGATAGGAAATACCTGGGTCTTGACTTGCGTGATGGAAGGTGTGATGCGGTGTCTTCGACTTTCCTCTTGCCACTCCGATGATGTGCTGATGTTGGCGGAAGGCGCTGATTTTCCTTGGGACTTGGGTTTTTGCCGTGTTACGCGGTGGAAAGATTATTTTACGGAATTTTTGTGAGGAGCGATATAGAGCTCGACTCGAACGGCCGGTGGAGAAAACGTCAAGTGGTGGTGGTGGTGGATAGGAAGTTGGGTAGATGGGGGTAGGTGATAAAATACTTAAATATGATAGATAAGGTTCCGTTCGGAAATTGCTATCTTTACGAAACACCCCCCCTCCCCCACCCAAAATCACGTGTATTTTTTAGTAGGTACAAAGAACAAAGAATCTTATATTTTTTTGAATATTATCTAAAGACAGGTAATAAAGTAATAAAGTACATATAATCTAATTTTATTCTGAAATTAAGGACCACGACAAAAATGTCTAGACAGAAAGCCGCTTTTCGGTTTAGAAATCGCGCATTTGACGTTTTTTTTTTTACAATTAATAGACCGTCCTTTGACTACAATCTCACCTGATGGTAAGCGACGATGTAGCCGACGTTGGAGCAGAACGGTCTTGAAGACACATATTCACTCTTGCCTTGAAGAGACTGATATTGTAGTGGTCAGGAAAAACAGACGACGGTAATGAGTTCCACTCCTTAGCGGTTCGCATAATGAAGGTTGAAGCAAAGCGCTTCGTGCGAATTGGTGGCATGCTAACCAGGTATGGATGGTACTGGGCCGTGCGTCAACTTGTCCTGTGGTGGAATGGAGATGGTGGAATAAGGTCATGGAGTTCCTGGGCACATTCTCCGAAATGTAGCCTATAAAAGATCGATAAGCAAGCAACTTTACGACTGTGTTCGAGGCTCTGGATTTTAGCCTCCGCCATGTGTTGCTCACCTACTAACCACTCTACTACTCACCACTAATACACGTGATATCTTACTACACCCCCCCCCCCTACCCCCTTGTGATATTTCGTGATTTTTACTTATGTACGAAAATTGTAAAGCAAACTTTTGAGTAGGAAAACATGTATCGCCTTAAGGTTGCTTGGAAGAAAACGCTTTCAGCAATAAGGCTGCCCATTGTACTTTATTAAGTTACGCCTAGACATAGGATGTACAAGCTGGTGCCCGCGACTTCGTCTGCGCAGGATTGGTCACACAATAAGTATCTTTATAAATTGTAACTGATGTATAAGCTATATTATTGTAAAGTTTCATTAAAATCCATTCAGTAGTTTTTACGTGAAAGAGTACAAAACATCCATCCATCCATACTTACAAACTTTTGCTTATATAATATTAGTAGGATTTTTGAGTACACTTAAGTGTTATATATCTGTCTATCTACACTATCTACACTAATATTATAAAGAGGAAACCTTTGTATTTTTGTATTTTTGTATGTAACGAATAGGCTCTAAAACTACTGGTCCGATTTCAAAAGTTCTTTCACCATTAGAATGCTACATTATCCCTGAGTAACATAGGCTATATTATATTTTAAAAAAAATCAGGGATCCTTACTAAAACTTCAATAATGTAACCCAAGGTGGAAAACAAAAACCTTACATCGCGTGCGCTGCGAAAACTCTCGATGATAGAACAAAATAATGTACTACGATTTTGTAGAACACGTCATCATCTACAAAAAATGTCGCGACAGCATATGTCTAACTATTATAGTTATGTCACAATAAGTGTTCTTTTATTATAAAAATTTAATTGAAATGCCGCCGCCAGAAAAGGGTCTTTATTTGTACCTTGGTATTAATCCTTATCCAAATAAATCATTTCATAATTAAAACGGTTTCAATACCTATAGATTACTTCTTAAATTTTTCAAATCGGATATTCCATTCAAAAGATATGACGAAATTCAAAATGTTAACGGATCCACGGGTCACGCGCGGGGTGCGATTTCACTCACTCAAGGAGAAGCGCGTGCAAATGTTTGAAATAAGTAGACGCGAGGCTCGAACCCACGGTCTAAGTTTATCCTAAAATGTTCAAAAAATTTATGACCACCCATGCGAAGCTGGGACAGGCCGCTAGTGTTTAATAAAATCTCATATAACAATACCTACCTTTCTATTAAAGATGTGACACGTTGCAAACCCATTATCACCACAAAATTACAGGCACATGAGGCTTAACATCTGTACGCCGCAAGTTGACGGACGCAGGGCAGTGCATCGTAGCACGTGCCTATCGTACGTGACTTACGAGGCAAAGCTTTGTTATAGGTGATGGTTACCACTTAAAATGAGGTGGGCCATCGCCTTGTTCCGTCAGCTAGTTTAAAAAAAAACTCGCCCTAATACCTACTTACCAGTTAGCCCTATAACAAAAAATCCCTAAAACGCTACCTAAAAGATTTGTTTACGTTCGAAATTCAAACAATTTTTTCTCTACCTACCCACTTGACCGGTAAGAAATGACAAGCAAACTAAAAGTTAACACTCTTACCACATTCGAAAAAAGAACAGCTTTTTTTTTAATCTTGTCTTTGGCTACCCATAGCGGCGTGGTGAATCATAATACCACCCAACAAGAAACGTAGCCCCGTCTCTGTCTGTCGTATAGGTGCGTCTCGCTCGCGCGTTTTTTTTTCTCCTCCATTGAAGAGTTTGCTGTCAAAATAAGGATTATAAAAGCGTTTGGAGGGGATTATGCAACAGTGGTAATCCTTTTCAGGGAAAAAATGTTTTGTTCGATTTGAATGGCAAAATCGGAAGTGCGTACAAGTCGCAAAAAGTGCAATTATAGCATCAATTCTAATGTGTAAATACTTACGGATTTGGTCTATTATTTGTATAATTTATTGTTTTCGTTACCGGCATAATCCTTTAATGTATTAATAGAGCACGTTTGAAAACGTTTTATAATATTCAAGTTTAGTCAATAGGATTTTTTTAATTTATGGCACTGATTTGGATCAATTGAGCTGATTTGGATCTTTATCTTTAGATATCTTTTATATCTGTATCTTTGGACCGTTGAAAACGGTATAGATAAAAGTAAGATAGAAAGTTCAGCTCAAAATAGCTCAGCTCTTTGAAGTGTATATTATATATTTTTCGAATTCTTGTAAGTACCTATTTATTGTTATTTTCTTCATAAATAAAGGTAATCAAAGATTATTAAGATTATAAAACTAGTAAAAAGACAAATGTATAAATAACTAATATAAATGGACAAGTAATCTGTATTTTATTACCATTATCAGAAATATTCCGGCTTCATGACATAACTTTGGAAATCAGGAAACTCAAATCTCGTTTCAAATGAAAATTCAGCTTTACGACTTTGATCCCTAGGCACAGGACTTTTTATTTTTTTTATTACAACTAGCTGATGGAACAAGAACAAGCAGATGGCCCACCTGATGTGTTAAGTGGCAACCATCACCTATAACAAAGCATTGTCTCATACGTCACGCACAATAGGAACGTGCCCTACGATGCACTGCCGTGCCTCCGTCAACTTGAGGCATAAAGATGTTAAGCCTCATGTGCCTGTCATTTCACCGGCAACCACACTCTTCAAACCGAAACACAGCAACGCTGCTTGGCGGCAGAAAAAAGCGTGGTGGTAGTACTTCCCCGGACGAGCCCATCACAAAGAGCTCTACTGCTCTTAAAACATGTACCACCTGGACCGGAGGTGCCGGTAGAATAACAGCGCTGACCTGTCCTCGGATGGTAAAGCATAATGCTGAGCCGGGATCTTTTTTGCTGCTGTAGCACACAACACTTCTGTTAGGTATTAGTTTATATATTTAGTACGTCTGAATCATGTAAGTCTGTTTTTATTTTATATGCTTTTTAAATTGATTATTGTTTATTATTATTATTTGTAAAAAAATCTGTTTTAGTTGTCTTTTATATTATTGTTTTCTTGTAAGTACCTTTTTATCTACATCTATATGTATTTTAGGCTTGATTGTATGTGTTGTGTGTTCGTGTGGCAAATAAATGATTGTCTATGTCTATGTCTATGTCTACCATAATCAGATATGCCTAATTTTAATGATTCCCCACATCATCTCGCATACCGCCATCCAACTTGGCATTTAAAAAGGAACTAAAACGATCGATGTGAGTGATGACTTAATTTTTAGAACCACCACGACGTAACCGGACACTGCGCATGGGCGATGGCGATACTGGAATTAACTAGATCTTGGAGATATCATTGGAATAATCTTGTAAGGAAAGCTTACTATACTTTAGATAGCTATATCAACGTGGCCCGATGTCCTGGTCGCTCTGCCGGGCTAGTATCATTTCGTCTAAATAAGCTGCTGGTCTAATTAGCAAGTGTTCTAAAAAGTAGATGGTCTATAACAAACTGTCTAAAACGCAACTATCGGAAGTTATTATGTCAATCTGCAATGTCTGTACTATTGTTTAATAGATTGTTCTTCCAGGCTTTGGTCGCGTGGAACTGGCACCTAGAGTCACCTAGCTTTAAGACGTTTCAAAGTGATCCTTGTCATTAAAAAAAATTGGCTTTGATATTAGAATAATAAAAAAACTCAATCTAATAACAAAAAAATAGGATCTACAGCGAAATCTAGTTCTACTTGCTGATGGAACAAGCAGATCGCCCACCCGATGTTAAGTAGTAACCATCACCTATAACAAAGCATTGCCTCGTGAGTCACGCGCGATAGGAGCGCGTTCAGCGATGCACTGCCCTGCGTCCATCAACTGGAGGCATACAGATGTTAAGCCTCATGTGCTTGTAATTACACCGGCTACTACACTCTTCAAACCGAAACACAGCATTGCTGCTTGGCGGCAGAAAAATGCGTAGTGGTAGTACTTACTTCCCCGGACGAGCCACACACAAAGAGCTCTACTACTCTTAATCTTGCTATATGCCGGGCCACATGGAAAAGTCTGGGGGAGGCCTATACCCAAGAGGGGTCCTAACCTAATTTAAATTATTTTGAAGTTTTTTTTCTAAATTATTGTGTAAATAAGAAAGGCTTTTTTAATTTTATTTCTATTTAAAGACTTTAGAAAAATGATGCGTTATTGGTCCCGACAGCATCGCCTGCGGCCACACAGTCCTGTTATCGCATACATCCGTGATATACGATATGCCACGAAGCACAGTATTAGCTTACTTATTCATTACACTGTGACATTATAAGGCGAAGTGTACCTCTCGCTCGCACGTTTCGACATGTTGAAAGATATAAAGTCACTAAACTCATTTTCTAAAAATCGCAATCAACCATTTTGTGTGCAATCACATTGCACACAGTAATAGTGCTTATGGGTTATTAGGATAATTTGTATCGATCAAAATGATTGTTTGCTAAACTGTGTGCAATGTGATTGCACACAACTTGGTTGATTACGATTTTTAGAAAATGAGTTTACTCTCAAACGGTGAAGGAAAACATCGTGCGGAAACCGGCATGTCGTAGAACCTAAAAAGTTCTATAACATGTGTCAAGTGCTGGAAAGGAGCCTCTTGAGGCACACTTAAAATCCATTCACCACACTGTTTCGAAAGAAACTAGGGACACGACAAGAGAGACTGTGATGTCAACGTTAACTGTAAATTTAATTATAGTAAAGTGTTAAATGGACCATTCCACTACTTCTTTTTAATTAATTGGTAGAATGAATAAACAGTTGCACGAAATATATTAACAGGGTGAGGGCATCAAGCTAGCTAGACTTTGTAGTAGTTGGTAATTCATACGTGACAGGTTGCAAGCCCATCGCCGCTGTCAGAATGCGATCTGGTTTCCTTACAAAATTTTCATTTACCGATTGAGAGCCTAATTTTTATGTGTCTCGTTCGGGGGAGTACTACCACTATGCCAATTTCTGCCGCCAAGCAGCGTTGCTGTGTTTCAGTTGGAAGGGTGTTGAAATTACAGGCTGGTGAAATTACAGGCTCTCAGGGCAGTGCATAGTAGTGCACGTTCATATAGAGAGTTACTTTTGTGGCATTGCTTTGTTATAGGTGGGTTAGGCTATCTACTTGTTCTAGAGTGTGCTGTCTTATAAATTTGATTATGTTTACCTTATTATGTATGCCTACGCCTCACTAAACTTCAATAATATATTATATTATTACATTGTAAAAGGATCATACAAAAGAACGGTAGGAACCAAGCCGTAAGTTTGTGGCCTGTTCTTCTAGGCTTTGGTCGCGTGGAACTGGCACCTAGAGTCACCTAGCTTTAAGACGTTGAAAGTGATTTTATTGAATAAATACCTTTTGACTTTGACTTTGACTTTAACAGCAAATAGTATAAAAAAATGTCTAGATCCGAACCTACAATCAGAAGACGGGTTCACTCCCACCAGACCACCACTGCTCCTAAAGATCCACAGTAAACTTTATTCAAAAACGATTCTCTCATAACTGATAGTCCAACTACTCAACCAATAACAATAAAACACTTAACCCATCCCTATTGTTACCTAGATAACCCCGACCGCGTTTTGACATTAATTTGACAGCTGTCAAAGCATTCGGGTCGCTGTGATGGATGGTGCGATAGGTATTTCATTTTACAGGTGAACTGTACTTACGAGTTAACTGTTGAAGGTATATATATAAAATAAATTAAATATTGGTGGACTTTCCTCTCAACACTATCTAGCCCCAAACTAAGCAAAGCTTGTAATATGGGAACCAGATATATTACAAGCTTTGCATAATAGTCTGAAATAAAACGTTTTTATAACATACAAGCCCGCGACTTCGTCCGCGCAGGATTAGTCACACAATATCTTTATAAATTGTAGCCTATGTGTTATTCTGATGTATAAGCTATATTATTGTAAAGTTTCAATAAAATCCATTCAGTAGTTTTTACGTGAAAAAGTAACAAACATCCATCCATCCATCCATCCATCCATCCATCCATACTTACAAACTTTCGCGTTTATAATATAAGTAGGATTACCTACCTATCGTTATTCCTATAGTAATAAGTCCCTCAACTAACTTCAAAATTACTTCAAAACAAACTCTCATTATTTAATTATCCCGAAAGCTTACATTATTGTTCTAAACTTGTAATTTGATGACAAAACAAATAACCAATTAACCCAAGAAAACTTTTGAAAGACAATTACTCAACGCTTTCAATGAAACGGAACGTCACACCACAAATGCGCCTCGAATATAGCTTTTATCACTCTGTAATTGAGTCAAAAATAGACCACCGACAGCTTAAGCACATATCGCTTGCATAAACACGTCGACAAGCACATTACGTAGCACTAATCATGTATTAAATGCTTCCAAAATTATCTTGGAATATGTGACGCGTGAAATGGAACGGTTTGACAGCTCGCCCGTTGGCGCCAAATTCGCTGTCAGTGTGACAGCTTATGATTTACGCGGCAGAATATAAATATGTCGAGATTGGACAAATAAAGTATGTTGTGAATTAATAAAATTTAATACGCGCGGCCACACATCGCGTCTTGTATTGAGTGAAGTCTTTTATAAAGTTTGTTTTTTATAGTGTCTCTTAATAGATAGGCTAATTGGTGACGAATTTAATAGCGGTTAAAAATAAAAATGCATTTGAACGCGGCTACGTTTATTTAAGAGCTTTTTTCATAGAAGCTAAATTTTCATAAAAGGTAGAGCTTTTTTTTTAAGAACGTACCTATTTTTATTTTTATCAGTGTTTAGGTTTTGTCGTGTTTTGTTTCCGCTTAAATTGTATTTTTTTTTTTAATAAGTATATTATAAATTTGTTAGTAAATTGCTCGTTTAGTGAGTCATGTGACAGCTTTATTTACAGTGTATGAACCTGTTATTGGCAGGATGTTGGTTTTAAATAAATAAATATTTAATAAGCAGTAAGTATTAACTGTTGATAAAATAAAAAGTTTTCTTTTTTTCTCTTCGTCTTTTGACTTTTTAGCTGCGAATTTTTTTAATACCTACATACTCTTTGGTGAAATTTCGTTTTAAATTTAGAATGTCATTATCATTTTTTTTAATACATATTCTTTTGAATTTCGTTTTGAATTCAGAATGTCAGTTTCTATATTTAAAAACATCGTCATATTTTGATTAGAAACCAAGGCAACGGCAAGTTTGACAGCTAGCTACCAAAGACAAATCGACATTTTTCAAAACACTTTACGTCAATCCATAGATAAGTAAACTTTTTTCTTAAAACTTGACGAATGGGCCCTAATAGCGCTATTAATCCCGGTCTAAGTTAGATAAATCTGTGCTTTAGGGAATGTTTATCGACACCTTAACCGGTGGTTAAAGTTTAACCAAACCGAGCCGAGGTGAGTTCGATTCCCACCGAGAACAAACATTTGTGTGATGAACATAGATGTTTGTTCTCTGTCGGGTGTTATCATTAATTATAAGTATGTATTTATAAAAAAAAAGAATGTTCTGTATTATATATTAACAATCCAGCTATCTGGTTTCCATATTACAAGCTTTGACTTAGTTTGGGGCTAGATAGTGCTGTGTGGAAAGTCCACCGATATTTATTATTATTTATTTATTTGCGACCATCCTTAGATTATCAAACATTTTGACCGTCAAACAACTTGCTCGCACATCATTTTAGAAGCTAAATTATTGAAAATATTACATTTGACCAATATAATCTCCGGTTAAACTTTTGGTGAACACAAGCCTAGTTTTAAAAGCGTTTAAAATGTTATCGAATTTAATTGCAGGGAATTTGTCACTCAGCGAAAGAATAGTAAATAAAATAAATAAATATTGGTGGACTTTCCACACAGCACTATCTAGCCCCAAACTAAGCCAAAGCTTGTGGGAACCAAATAGCTCATATAATATAGCATAATTATAGCTGATATATATATAATACAAATATTTACAAAATATTTAAAATACACATGAAAAAGTTGAGCTATCTGCAGACTGTTGCAAATGATCTAGAGATAAGTCAAAGTCAAGTCAAAAGGTATTTAATTGCAGGTACTTAGTTGAATCACAAGGATCACTTTGAAACGTCTTAAAGCTAGGTGACTCTAGGTGCCAGTTCCACGCGACCAAAGCCTAGAAGAACAGCCAACAAACTTACGGCTTGGTTCCTACCGTTCTTTTGTATGATCCTTGTTACATATAGGTAAAATAATCATTAATGAAGCTCCAGTGCAAATCTAATCGAAAACAGTTGAGCTATCTGCAGACATTTGCGAATGATCTAGAGATTGTTCAACTGATCGAAATCAGTGGCAATCGGAAGCGTCCCAAGACGCTGGCTGCATTGCCGAATGGCAATACTGATGCGCTGAGCCAGATACTCAGATATAAATTTTCCTGCTTAAAAGTTTGCATAATGTACGATTTTCCTACTTAAAAGTTTGCTTATGTACGAAAACCAGTAAAGCAAACTTTTGAGTATGATAACATGTATCGATCAAAATGAAATTTTTACTAAGCTGTGTGCAATGTGATTGCACACAAAATGGTTGATTGCGATTTTCCGAAAATCCTTTCAACATGTTGAACGTGCGAGCGAGAGGTACATTAGCAGTTGTATTCGTCTTAAATACTTACTTAGCTGTACTTGTCGAGATCGAAAGTGTACTCAGTTATTTTGTAACGGCATCCCGCCCAAGTGGCCGCTCATATTTGTCATGTCAAGCTAACTAGTGAAATCACCCGGCTACGCACGGGTCTTCTTGCGTTTCAAAATTAATAAGGGTTAATAAGGCATAAACTGGACAGAAAAGAGTAGTAGAGCTCTTTGTGTGTGGCTCGTCCGGGGAAGTACTAACCATCATGCCTTTTTCTGCCGCCAAGCAGCAACGCTGTGTTTCGGTTTGAAGAGTGTGGTTGCCGGTGTAATTACACGCACATGGGGCTTAACATCTGTATGCCTCAAGTTGATGGACGCAGGGCAGTGCATCGTAGGGCACGTTTCCATCGTGACTTACAAGGCAATGCTTTGGTATAGGTGATGGTTACCACGTAACATCAAGTGGGCTATCTGCTTGTTCCATGAGCTAGTTGTATAAAAAAAATACGTAACTGAATAAAAACCTTTTGTATTATGATTTTGTTATATTTGGAGGACCTATGACTGTCTACCCCTGTTAGACAACCCCAAAGACTCTTGTGCAAGTCCCTGGTACTTAGATATCAGAGGGAATGTACCGTGCCTGAAAAGATGTCATTATTTTCAACCAACTTCAGAAAAGAAGGAGGTTCTGAATACGACTGGTTTTTATATTTATTCATCCATAACTTCATCATTTAATATGAACCGATTTTTATTTGAGGGGAAATTCGTTCCGATTGGTCCCATAGCAATTTCATAAAAATTGGTTCAGTAGTTTGGCTTTTAAATTAAAAGAAAAAGAAAAAGATATGTCATCCAAGTAAATCAAATTGCGTATTTTGCTGTTTTATGTTTTCAGTGTATTTAAGTAGGTTTTTTTATGCAAAATTGTTTATTACTTAATATATACAAGCTCCAGTTTGAGAAACATACCAACACACATACACTTTCATTTGTGATTCTGTATGTTTGTGGCGGGCTCGGAAAAAACATGACAAACACACATACACCTTCATTTATGAAGTTGTATGTATATTTCTGGCGAGCGCGACCAGGCGTGGGTACAATAGCTCTATAGACCTCACACGAAGCTGAGATATAGTTGTCAATCGGTGTCCGAGACTACAGGATGTTGCTTAAAATAAATAATAAATATTGGTTTATACAATTAGCACAAGCACCTGATGACCTCACCTGATGTTAAGTTGTAACCATCACCTATAAAAAAGCATTGCCTCGTAAGTCACGCACGATAGGAACGTGCCGTACGATGCACTGCCCTGCGTCCATCAACTTGAGGCATACAGATGTTAAGCCTCATGTGCCAGTTACACCGGCAACCACACTCTTCAAACCGAAACACAGCGTTGCTGCTTGGCGGCAGAAAAAGGCGTGGTGGTAGTACTTCCCCGGACGAGCCACACACAAAGAGCTTTACTACTCTTAACATACCTACTTAAATTCAAGACCTTGTGTTTCGAAGAGATCCTTGTGATTCAAAGTCACAAGGATCACTTTGAAATGTCTTAAAGCTAGGTGAATCTAGGAGCCAGTTCCACGCGACCAAAGCCTAGAAGAACAGCCAACAAACTTACGGCCTGGTTCCTACCGTTGTTTTGTATGATCCCTGTTGTGGTTCAACTGAGTGAATACCTTTTGACTTTGACTTTGACTTTAACTCAGAATTATTACGGTGGCACATCACAATACTATTCGGTATAACGTTTAACGTTGCACTGCGCTGCGTCCGTCAACTTGAGGCATACAGATGTTAAGCCTCATGTGCCTGTAATTACACCGGCAACCACACCCTTCAAACCGAAACACAACGTTGCTGCTTATCGGCAGAAATACGTTAGTTGTACTTCCCCGGACGAGCCACACACAAAGAGCTCTACTATTCTTACCTACTCAAACTTTAACATAATATCTGAGTGGCTGGAAACTTTAACTTCAGTTAAAATTAATCTTTTAAACTTATCTGACGCATTAGTCACTTCTCAAGCATTTTTATTCCCATTCTACCTTTCCTCTGTGAGCGATGGACCTTGTTGAAGACCTGTCAAAGTGACTTTGACAGTTAAATATGTCATCGCACTATCACGGACACCCTGTAGGAGCATCGTAAAAGGTAATCTTCGGGTTACACCCACACGCTGGCATTTTGCAATATTAAAAACACTACCTTCACACATGGAAAAGTCACTTTGTATAAGTTTTACTGTAATTTAAGCTCTATTCTAATGACCTTAGGTTGAAATAGGATTGACAGCGAGCTTAGAACTAGTAAAAGTTTATTCATGTACTTAACTGGGTCTTTTATGACGATTCAAAGAGATTTTTGTGATTTTATTGACTACTAGACACCGCCTATGGCTTTGATTACGTAGTACTTGCAATAAGGTTTATTATATTCAAAGTTTGGTCTATCGGACATAACGTAATTGCATCACAAAACTAGTAAATTTATGTAACTATTAATTAAGATGGTTACACACCAATTACATGGTAATTACTTTGTTTAGGACTCGTTCATTTTGATCGAACACAAGTTTTCCTACTTAAAAGTTTGCTTATGTACGAAAACTAGTAAATGTGATAGTTTTCGAAAATTAGTTTAGTGATTTTACATCTTTCAACGTGTCGAAACGTGCGAGCGAGAAGCACATTAGCTCTTGTATTCGCCTTATTATTAATGTTGGCAACACTCATACCAAATTTTCAGAAACCAGTGAGAATTCTCAGCATGCCACTCTTACATGTTCTGTTACAACATCACATTATTTGTTATTGTGGTAAAAAGCAAAAATAAAAAGAACAAAATGAACTAATAAAAATACATTTTAAACACCAGAACTTTGGTATAAGTAAATACTTTCATGGGAACCAAGATAACGTCATAATTTTGACAGTAACGTAAATTCTGACAGCTACAAGCAACTATTTATATATCAATTTGTTTTATCTGATTTTATATAAATTTATATTCTCTATAGTCTTATAGTCTGTTTAATTTATAGTCTGTTGACAGCCTTCACAGCTCAGTTGGTAGTAGCTCTGCCTTCTGCGCCGTAGGCCGTGGGTTCGATCCCCGCCGACAACAAACATTTGTGTGATGAACATAGATGTCTGTTCTCTGTCTGGGTGTTATATAATATTATAAGTATGTATTTACAAAAAAACGTATATCAGCTATCTGGTTTCCATATTACAAACTTTGGCTTAGTTTGGGGCCAGATAGTGCTGTGTTGGAAGTCCACCTATATTTATTATTATTTATTATTTATTCTAGATAGGACTTGACATTTTGTTTATGCTATAATCTTTTGTTTAATTTAAATTAGAATCTTATTATTTTACGCGATTATCATTTGTTTAATAATTTACTTTGAATTATACATTTAATTATGTTGTATGTCTGTCGTCGACGAAGCGTGTGAGTCCAATTAGACATAAGGCCTTATTTTACAATACTTCAGGCAAATAAATACCTACATTTCTTTTTCATTTTCATTTTTCAAAATACAGCGTAGATTTGAAACGAAATGTCGATGTTTTCTGTCATTTTGGAAAGCAACATAGCTTTTTCTCTTATTTTGAGTTGTGTTGTGTAATTTCGGTGGTATTTTAACCAACATTACTTGATTAATTACTTGGTCTTAGCACAAAGTGTGAGCAGTTGAAGTGAAGGTGAACTATGTGATATCTTGAGCGATTTTTTTCTCGTAGGCTTTGAAGGAAACTTGCCATCGTTTGGTTGAAACAAATAACTTTAAATAAATAAATAAATAAATATTGGTGGACATTCCACACAGCACTATCTAGCCCCAAACTAAGCCAAAGCTTGTGATATGGGAACCAGATAGCTGTTATACTACTTATATACTTTTTTGTTGTAAATACATACTTATAATATTATATAACACCCAGACAGAGAACAAACATCTATGTTCATCACACAAATGTTTGTTCTCGGTGGGGATCGAACCCACGGCCTACGGCGCAGAAGGCAGAGCTACTACCAACTGAGCTGTGAAGGCTGTCACAGTGACAGCCTCACAGAACTGTGACAGTACTCCACTAAAAGTTAAGAGTAGTAGAGCTCTTTGTGTGTGTCTCGTCCGGTGAAGTACTACCACCACGCCTATTTCTGCCGCCAAGCAGCGTTACTGTTTTTCGATTAAAAGGGTGCCTGTGAAATTACAGACACAAGGCATATGTGTTGTTAGCTGCGCAGGCAAAAATATGGTGATAGCAGTAGGTTTGAAAGCCAAACAAAGTAAAACGTTTGTAAAACACTTGTATTCGCGGTAAGAAAAAGGCTACGACAGCTAAGGTGCGTGTGACGTACGCGCGGTCGATATAAGTGTTCTGTGGGTTGCAATGGCGACGACTACCGACATTATTATATTATTTAATTTAAGTGTGTAGTCTAAAGTCTAATCTACGTGCCCTGGCGAATTCTAGAATGCACTGTTACATACATTTAGGTAGGTACACTAGACAAACAATATGATTTTTTAGGTAATTAAGCACTTATTATTTTGCTTTGCTAACATGCGTAAAGCGTATGCCTCAAGTTGGAATAAGAATAAGAATAAGAATAAGAATCATTTATTGTAAAACTGTGTAAATAGATCTTACAGAGGTAATTTTGTTCCAACAGTCTACCCCTTTCGGGCATACAATATTATTATACTAGGTTACAATTTACTTAAAACTAATAACAGCCCAAAGTAGTATTATAGTACTCTTCTAGAGTGTAATAAACATTAGATATATAAACAACAAAGTAAGCCATACTTTGCATCGTAGGGCACGTTCCTCACGTGCGTGACCTATGAGGCAATGCTTTCTTATAGTTGATGGTTACCATTTTACATCAGGTAGTTCATCTGCTCGATCTTTCAGCTAGTTGTATAAACAAAGAGAGTAGTCATAGGCACGTCCCAAACGTTTTTTATATATGCAGAAATATCCAGTAGCAATTCGTGACAGACAACCCATTTCGTAAAGAAAAAAAAGAAAAAAACAACAAAAAAACAAAGCGACCTTGTGGTACAGAATTTGTTACTCATACTTTACTAACTGCTGTGTATTCTGTGGCTCGACGTATGTTTTGACAAATTCATTCCTGCGGGCCTTGCCAGTAATTATATTTCATTGTAGGGTTGTCACTTTAAGTCACTTGTCCCTTAGTGCATTTGAATGAATCAATAAAAATACTCTCTTTTCACTTCTTCTTCTTGTCGGGTCACTAGTTTAACCGAAACAGCGTGGTGAGGGGATTTTATGACTCAAAGACTCTCATTTGGAGCACTTGATACATGATTTTTAGGTTCATGAGAACTTTTTAGGTTCTTTGACATGTCGGTTTCCTCAGGATTTTTCCTTCGCCGTTAGAGAGTACAGGGGCCTTATGCTCACTTCGAGCGAGATTATCTCACGGTGGAGATGACGTCATATCTCGTTCAATATCTCGTTGAGGTTCTCGCATGAACTTTGAATGTGGAAATTTTGGAGTGAGATGGTGAGAATGGGGATAAATAGTTATCGAACGAGATATGACGTTATCTCACGGTGGAGATGACGTCATATCACGTTCAATAACTCGAAGACGTTGCGTCTCGCATGAACTTTGAATGAGAAAATTGGGGAGTGAGATGGTGAGAATAAGGATTTAATAGTTATCGAACGAGATATGACGTTATCTCTACCGTAAGATAATCTCGCTCGAAGTGAGCATAAGGCCCCTGGTACTGTGCGCATACATTTTTGAACAGAAAAACTCATTGGTGCACAAGGTTTTGTATTGAATCCACGATCTTAGCATCGGAAGGCGGAGCCGCTACCACTAGACCACCAGTGCTATCATCCCTGCTCTCATTTCACTAGCAACGGGATACTTACCATGATTTGTGAGTTTTTATAATGAAAATAACGATAAAAAAAATATGGTTCAAAAGTTATTTAAATACTTTATTGTATGTACACACCAAACACAAAAAGAACTATGAAAGGGAATGAGTAAATTAGTGAATAAAATACACTTTTTATTATCATAAACCAAAAATACAAAAAAAACGGACCACGGGCGCTTTCAGGTATTAGAAACTGAAACAGGCTACTTTGATCCCCAGGCACGGTAGATATCCCCTCAGATATCTTAGTACCAAGTACCAATTCAAGATTTTTTGCGGGTGTCTTAGTCAAGGTACGTTCAGATATTACATAATTATGGCACATACCCACATTTTGCATAAGTTGATATTCCATACGTGACTGGTTGCAAGCATATCATCGCTGCTCTAATAAATTTCCTCACGGTATTTTCCTTCACCGTTTGACAGGCTTTGCGCATATAATTTTTCGAAATGGGAAATCCATCGGAGCACGACCAGATTCGATCTTGCAACCTTACGACTAGAAGGCGGGGTTACTCCCACCAGACCACAGGTGCTCTTTCAAACCAAGCGCCCATATAGTAATCAGTATTTTTTAAGTTAGATTCGGAATATATAATAGAATCTTAGTTGGTATTTAGTACAACAATGTCTAAGGAAACATCTACCGTGCCTGAGGATCAAAGTCGAGAAGCTGTTTTTTTTTCAGTTTATAATAAAATCTTATTAGAAACAATATTTTAGTAATACCTGACAACCCTATTCCCACATCTGGGTGGCCCGCGCGTCCGATAGAACGCAACAAAACCAATAAGAGTGTGCGAGCGAGAGGCTGTGACGTCACCGCCTGTCTCGCTCGCACGTTTCGCAATACCATTTCGCTGCATGCTCGTCGGGGAAGGAATTGTGTTGGATTTGTTTGTCCCATTCTACCATTCTGACATTAGCAGAAAAGTCCGGATATAGTTTTTTTTTAATTTATTTTAAGGGCTTTGGAATTCACACATTTCAAGTAGATAGGTACCCTCTAAAGGAGGTACCTATCTACTCACCTAGTATGTTCCACAGTTTTGTCATTTTTTAGGGTTCCGTACTAAGGGTACTAAAGGGTAAAACGGGATCCTATTACTAAGACTCCTCTGTCCGTCCGTCTGGCACCAGGCTGTAGCTCATGAACCGTGATAGTTAGACAGTTGAAATTTTCACAGATGATGAACTTCTGTTGCCGCTATAACAACAAATACTAAAAAAACAGAATAAAATAAATATTTAAGGGGGCTCCCATACAACAAACGTGATTTTTTTGCCGTTTTTATCGATAATAGTACGGAATCCTTCGTGCGCGAGTCCGACTCGCACTTGGCCGGTTTTTGTTATGTTGTACCTACCCGTTAATTACGATTTTTCATAAATAAATCCAGTGATTATCTTTGAAATTGATGAAATACGTGAGCGAGAGGTATATTGGCGGGTGTCAGCCCCTTAAAAATAAAATAACTAAATATTGGTGGACTTTCCACACAGCACTATTTAGCCCCAAACTAAGCCAGAGCTTGTAATATGGGAACCAGATAGCTGATATAATACATAATATACTTTTTTTTTGTAAATACATACTTATAATACCTATATAATAACACCCAGACAGAGAACAAACATCTATGTTCTTCACACAAATGCTTGTTCTCGGTGGAGATCGAACCCACGGCCTACGGCGCGGAAGGCAGAGCTACTACCAACTGAGCTGTGAAGGCTGTCTAAAATAACTGAGCAATGTAGAATGTGATTCATGTAGCGCCCTCTATCGATCGGCGACTGTGGAGTGTAGATAAAACGACTGTTCGCGAATCATTAGTTACAATGTTGTGACCATCCATTTGTGGCTTGTGAGACAACCACTTTATAGATATTAGCTTGCCTGTTCTTCTAGAACACCTGTGGCCTAGCGGAGTGAACCCACCTTCGATCGTAAGGTTACTGCGTTTACATTCAGACATTCGCGCTGCCATTCGCGTGGACGGAAATATTGCCGTCCATATGTCTGCGGCAGCGTCGCCGGCAATGTGTGTTCACAACACGGACAACGCGAGCGCAACGCGAGTGGACATGGAAGTGGCATGTTTACATTCTCGCATTGCCCAAGTCCCGGCGCATGTCTCTGCACATTTCCACGGACATGAGCTGAGTGTAAACGGGGTATTAGGTTCGAATCTAGGCTTGGTCGCGTGGAACTGGCACCTAGATTCTACAAAGGTTGTTTCAAAGATGAGGTTATCTACGCAATGCTATGGCTTGTTGGGTACAGAATAGACTTGAAAAATAAAAAAGATTAACCTGGTTTTAAGTCGTTTCAAACTGATCCTAGTGATTTAATTAAAATAATACCTTTTGACGTTGTCAATGTTAAAGTCAAAAGGTATTTATTCACTTTGAAACGTCTTAAAGCTAGGTGACTCTAGGTGCCAGTTCCACGCAACCAAAGCCTAGAAGAACAGCCAACAAACTTACGGCTTGGTTCCTACCGTTCTTTTGTATGATCCTGGTTACAATGTAATATAATACAATATTGAAGCTCCAGTGTTCCGCCAATCGAATTTAGTGAGGCGTAGGCATAACAGAAAAGGCTTTTTTCTTCGAGTCTAGTCCACTGAGCTAGAGTAAGTAGGTGTCATCATCATCATCATTTTCCTGCCCTTATCCCACTTCATGTGGGGTCGGCACAACAGGTTTTTTCCCTCCACTCTCCTCTATCAGCCGTCATCTCAGCAGTCACTCCTTTCTTACTCATGTCCTCTTCCACACAGTCCACCCATCTTTTCTCCCTAGCATTCTTCCCGTTACATGACATTCTTCCCTTCGCATAACATGCCCATACCACGCTAACCTATTACTCCTCATCTTTTCAGTCACTGGCGCCACTTTCAAACCGCCCCTAATAAACTCATTCCTTATCTTATCCATTCTCGTCACATCACACATCCAGTAAGTAGGTTTAATAGTATAATATTTTCGTTTTTAATGTAGGTACATATTTATGATATCAGCCTGTATTGTAATTTTAACTACAGTGCTGCCTGCTTTTTTTTATTTATTTATAGATGGCAACTTCAAAAATGTTCTAAAATTTGGACACCCTATTTTAAAAGACTGTATAATCGCGAATCGGCAACACTTGTTTTTACAGACATGAGAATACCTTTTACTACAGACGAGCCACCTTAAGGCGAATGGCTACTCCGATACTAGCGCCACTACATATTTTATTTTATCATTACGTTATAAAAAGGAATTATCAAAAATTCGGACCGCGCGTAGACGATACCTATTACAAGCTTTTTTTTAATGTATCTGTAATAGTTTTATATTGTAATAATTAGGCAGATACTTGTTTCAAGAGTTTAGTTCCTATTGGTGGCCACCAAGCTCTCCAAACAAGGTATCTGACTGAGTAACACGAAACAAAACTATTACAGATACATTAAAAAAAAGCTTGTAATAAGTATCGTCTACGCGCGGTCTGACTTTTTGATAATTCCTTTGTATAACGTAATGATTAAATAAAATATGTAGTGGCGCTAGTGTCGGGGTATCCATTCGCCTTAAAATTAACTTTATTGTGCAAATAGAATCACTTCAAATCGTCATTTTGGAAGTACTACCACCACGCCTTTTTCTGCCGCCAAGCAGCAACGCTGTGTTTCCGTTTGAAGAATGCGGTTGCCGGTGCTATTACAGGCACATGAGGCTTAACATCTGTATGCCTCAAGTTGATGGACACAGGGCAGTGCATCGCAGGGCACGTTCCTATCGTGCGTGACTTACGAGGCAATGCTTTGTTACCACTAAACATCAGGTTGGGCATCTGCTTGTTCCATCAGATAGATGTATAAAAAAAAAGTTCATTTTTATTCCCAAACCTAAAAAGTATATAATTACATAAATAAGTACCTATAAGTTACTCCAAACAAATAACAAGAACTAAAATTAAATTACAATTATAATTGAACCACACATATAATTACAACTTATTAAAATTGTATTCAGTAGAAAGGTGTTAACGCCTTAGATAATTAAAGATATCTAATTAGAGATACCTAATTATAAAAAAGAGAATGAAAAAAATAAGCTTAGTTTGTGGCTAGATAGTGCTGTGTGGAAGTCCACTGCTGGGTATAGGCCTCCTTCATTTTCTGCCAGCCTCCTCTGTCCTGAGCGTCTCTCGTCCAGGTGTTTCCTGCGACCTTTACGATGTCGTCGACCCATCACGCTTTAGGTCGGCCCTTATTTCGGCCACCATTCGGTCAAGGTTTTACTCCACCGGCCATCACCGCGTCTGGCAAGGTGTCCTGCTCAACTAAATAAATTAAAAAAAAAACTCAACTTGAGATATTTGTTGGTATGACATCCCTAGGCTGTCACCGACGTCGTAGATTAACGTATTTTTTTTTATAAATAACCTATAATTTTATTTTCAATGATAACAAAGTCACGGACAGAAGCTTGTACAGAAATACACAGTTATTGGTACCAAGTGTGGTATAATTTGATTATACTTCTTGGTAATTATACTTTTGAATCTTATATTATTCTTTACTGGCGCTTGTAATTATTATGTAGACACCTTATATGAACAGAGCTTAGAATTCGTGGTGAAACGAAGTTGAATCATCATCAGTCTTTTAATGATTCACATTGTTTTAAGACGTTTCAAAGTGATCCTTTTGATTTTATTGAATAAATACCTTTTGACTTTGATGATGACAATTTATAATCATTTATTTTTGCCATAGATCAAAACAATTTTGGTATAAACACAAGAATGGATATGAAAAGTGGACATTAAATGGACATAAAATCAGCCACCTAAAACTATCACCATCCCCTAAAAAAGCTTGGCCTCGTAAGACATGACGTTGATAAGAACGTGCCCTACGTTGCACTGCCCTACGTTTTACGTAAAAGTCATCCCTGTGATTTAATTTGACTTTGACTTTGATTTTTAAACCGAATTGTGCGCCACTATCCTGGCTCCAAGGTGGAATTTGGATAGCTGCATGATGTCCAGTAGTTAATTACTTAATTGATTCGGGCGTGACTTTGCGGAATTTCATTGTTAAATAAAAATTAACTGAAACAATTATGTAGTACTACTAATCCTTGATTTTTACTCCTCATGGTGTAAAATCATGTGTACCTGGTACCCTCGAGATGGGAAAAGGAAAAAGGCAGGCCGCCCCGGAGATGGGATGACGAGTTTGTCCAATCAATGGGAAAAACCTGGACAAGAGGTACTCAAAATAGAGAGGAGTGGAAGCGGTTGGAGGAGGCCTTTGCCATTGGGCACACAGATTCAAATAACTAAAGATAATAAAAATGTACTAAAAACCCTAGAATCTGATATGGGGCTTAAAAATAAAAAATAAAACTACTAATCCTTTAATAACGCGCCAACTCTAAGACCACTTACTCTTTTACGCATTTATACACGAGTTCCAACGTCTTATCTATAATTCTTTAATTTTAAGTATAAAATTAAGATAGTTATCATTTTGGTCAGCATACTGTAAGCCTACTATTATTTATGTCATAAATAAATTAATGCTATAAGCATACACTACCAAAACCAGTCAATGAATTTAAAAAAAAAAAACTTCTAGAAGAATAAACAAACTTTGCAAGATTCCAAACTCTTCAGCTAACTCGCAAGATAGTCAAGAATGTTACTTTAATTACTTCTGCGCGCTTAGGAAAGGGCGCGAAACTGTTACCTGTCAATTTTGACAGGCCGCCATCTTGGCTCTCAATAACGCTCCTTGGGATAATTACTTCGGCGATCAGTCAAGGGTTAAGGGACAAACAAAGATACTTTATTTTTAATGGCGTATTTGGTACGTAATGCTCTATAAGTAGTCTTTTTAAAATTTCGGAATTTCTTAGGGTGCGTTTATGGACAAACTAAGATGTCTGATCTGACCGAGAAAAACTTGGTAGAATAAAATTAAATACCTACCTTCTAGCTAAATTTCTTATACATACCTATACAATGTGTTCCAATACTTGTACTTAAAACTTCAGGGGGTTAAAGTACCCATCAATATGAACAACTTTTTCTAAGGAACCAACACTGTGAAAGCGAAAAAAAAGCTGTTTCATGCAAAAGTTCAATACCTACCTAGCTAAAATGTATGAAACTGCTAGCTGTTTTTTTTCGCGTATATATAAAAAAATGCCATAAACGAACATAACAATACTATTAGAAAAACAATAAATAAATAAATGTTGGCGGACTTTCCACACAACTATCTAGCCCCAAATTAAGCAAAGCTTGTAATATGGGAACCAGATAGCTGATGATTATATATATATTATATTTTTTGTTGTATATACATCATACCTATATTACATATAAAACAGTAGCAATTTTGGTAAAAATAGCTGAAAACGCCCCAATCCCAAAATCACACATTCTGAGTAGTTAACCCTCTTCAACTGTCAAAATGACATTGACATTTAGCACAGATTATCTAATAAAACTGCCACAGATTCAGTTAATAAGAATTCCAATTATTTCCATCGCTTAATAAAGCCGCGTGACAACTGACTGGCTTGTAATTGAGAAAGTTTGCGAATTGAAATTTCAACGAAAAGGGTGAACTTTCGATATACTTGCGATGCGATTGTAAAATGCGGCGACCGTCATGGCGGACGTGTTGTGTCGGAGACGTGACAGCTGTCAAATTCGGCGTGACGGAAGAATGAAATCCCAAAATCAGAAACGTGAATGAGGGTTACTCAGAAGTACGTCCGAATATTACATTCGGCACATATGTTGCAGCAGTTGGTTTTCCATTATTTTTTTAACATTCATGCTGATGGAACAAGCAGATGGTTCACCTGATGTTAAGTGGTAACCATCACCTATAACAAGCATTGCCTCGTAAGTCAAGCACGTTGGGAACGTGCCCTATGATGCACTGCCCTGCGTCCATCGACTTGAGGCATACAGATGTTAAGCCTCATGTGCCTGTATTTACTCCGGCAACCACACTCTTCAAAGCGAAACACAGCGTTGCTGCTTGGCGGCAGAAAAAGGCGTGGTGGTAGTACTTCCCCGGACGAGCCACACACAAAGAGCTCTACTACTCTTACTCTCTTACTCTGTAACAAGGATCATACAAAATAACGGCAGGAAGCAAGCCGTAACTTTGTTGGCTGTTCTTCTAGGCTTTAGTCGCGAGGAACTGGCACTTAGATTCACCTAGCTTTAAACGTTTCAAAGTGACTACATTGAATAAATACCTTAAGACTTTAAAGACTCGATTGACTGAATACGTAGGTATGTCTTTTGTGGATTTTTTTAAAGTGTTTGTGGCTATAAGCTTTTCTGAAACGGTGATAGGAAACCTCTTATGGCCAAATTCCTCTTGGCCAAGACCTGATGCCCATTATGTGCCCATTTTACTAGGTACTGGTGAGATCACTGGTGGTCTAGTGGAAGCGGCCCCGCCTTCCGATCCTAAGGTCGTCGGTTCAAAATCGGCCTTGCAAAAATGAGTTTTTCTGTTCAAAGATGTTTGTGCACAGTGCCAGTACTCTCAAACGGTGAAGGAAAACATCGTGAGGAAACCGGCACGTCGTGGAATCTAAAAAGTTCTAAAACATATCAAGTGCTCGAAAGGAGCTTCTTTGAGGCGCACTTAAAATCCTTTCACCAGACTGTTTCGAAAGAAAAAAATTACACGACAAGAAGAAGACTCCATCTTAAACCCTGTCCCACTATGTCCCGTAAATAGGGGTAAAGACTCCATCTAAAATCCTAACCCACTATGTCCCGTAAATAGGGGTAAAGACTCCATCTAAAATCCTAACCCACTATGTCCCGTAAATAGGGGTAAAGACTCCATCTAAAATCCTGTCCCACTATGTCCCGTAAATAGGGACATGAAAAGCCTCTGTCTCCGAATAAATCAGCTACTTGATGCAAAGGTTCTCCTAACATGACAGAGCTGAATCCAACCAATTACTCTTATTAAACTGTGAATGAACCAAACTCCATCTAATCAAATTAGGGTTCCCTTAGCGTGAAGTCGATAAATATTTATACGGGACACGGGAGGGTGGAAGCTAGAGATGTGCAATGTTGCGGATCTATACATCGATATCGATTTTGAGAGTATTTGGTGAATATTGAGTGTTTGGGGATTTATGAAATAATGAACGAATAAATGAATGGATGAGTGAATGAATGTTTTTTTTATTTATAGACTGTCCTTTGGCTACAATCTCACCTGGTGGTAAGTGACGATGTAACCAACGATGGAGCAGAACAGTGTAGAAGACACCTATTCTTTTAATTTAAATACTTTATTGTACACCAAACAAAACAACAGCACACTAAAAAATCAATAATACTGTTTAATAGGCGGTCTTATCGCTAATAATATTTGCAGTGATGTCTTATTTTTGATAAGCTTGGTAATTTTATCGATATCATAATACTATCATCCAATTTAATCCTATAGTCAAAGTCAAAAGGTATTTATTCAGCACAATCCTGCAGATCACTTTTTTTTATACAACTAGCTAATGGAACAAGCAGATGGCCCACCTGATGTTAAGTGGTAACCATCACCTATAACAAATCATTGCCTCGCAAGTCACGCACGATAGGAACGTGAGGCATACAGATGTTAAGCCTCATGTGCCTGTAATTACACCGGCAACCACTCTTCAAAGCGAAACACAGCGTTGCTGCTTGGCGGCAGAAAAAGGCGTGGTGGTAGTACTTCCCCGGACGAGCCACACACAAAGAGCTCTACTACTCTTAAAATGGTTATGCTTGTGTAGGTATGCTTGTTTTCTCTCGTAGCGAAGAATCCATTGTTCATACCGACTTTATCTACACTATAACTTGCTTATCACCTCTCACCTATAATTTACTCAACAACCTATTAACAACTATAAAAAAGTATTTTATTTACAACTCGGCCGTCATCGTGTCCGTAAATCGATCTGCGTGTGCGCATGACTGGAATAAGTCGGTGCGCATCAAAGCGAACTGAATTTACTCGCAGGATAAGTAGACGAACTATATCGGTTTTGTTGTGTATTTTAGAAATTGCCTTTAGCGATAAGACCGATTATTGTAGGATAATTGACATCTTTTCCTTCATTTTTTTTGCTCACATTAATCAACATAATAGACAAAAATAAAGGGAATGTACAAAGGCGAGTTTAACCCTAAATAGAACTTTCTTCCAGCAAACCTTATTACCTATAATGCTTCATGTTGTGAAAATAGGTGTTAAGGATTTGATGATGTGAACATCGAGGCTAACCAGCTCCTCGACAACAAGGACATGGTGAAAAGACTTAAAAGAACTAAACCTTTTGAACTATAGTCGCGTTAAACTCTCGCTACAGGCTCGGTCATAAGTTATCGGAACGAGACAGCAATATTGCTCTCTCTCTCTCGCTCGCACTTAGGAGAACGGACGATCATTTTGTTTAAGCGTGTGTTAAGATGATTTATGACCGATTTTGCAGCGGGAGTTTAACGCGACTATAGGTTGAGCACTGACGGAGCCTGCAGCGAGAATTTAACGCGACTATAGTGTAGTGTAAAGTTTTAATTCATGTAGTGAATGTGAATTAGTCTAATCAAGAACACAAGAACAAAGTGTATTCGCGTTAAATAGAGACAGTAAGAAAAGTGTTAGTGGACACATTCTTAGTTGTAGCTTACTTTAAAAAACTAGGCCAGTGTTTAATTACTTATTAGCCGTAATGATGGCTAGATTGTAATATGATAAGAGTATGTCATAAAATAGTAACGTACTTACACTATTAAAAAAAAGAGATTTAGGGATAACAAAAAAATATTATAAGCATTCCATCCAGCTCTATCTAGCCCCAAACTAAGCAAAGCCAAACTAAAAGTCAAGATCCTTACAAAAAACATTCAATTGAACCACAAGAATCACTTTGTCTCAGATGTAGGCAAATATAGGTGCCAGTTTCAAACGTCCAAGCCTAGAAGAACAGGTAACAATATACAATCATGTCGCATTTATTTTATTTTAATAAA
This sequence comes from Chloroclysta siterata, assembly GCA_932294275.1. Taxonomy (NCBI): domain Eukaryota; kingdom Metazoa; phylum Arthropoda; class Insecta; order Lepidoptera; family Geometridae; genus Chloroclysta; species Chloroclysta siterata. Next base: position 17,007,975 of record OW028596.1, on the reverse strand, counting down.
ACTAGTGGTTCGCCCCGAACTGAGATCTCGTGATGCGACCCGACGAACGCACCAAAACTTTGAGCAGGTGGTAGTCAGAGGCAAGTCCAAACATTATGTTTGGACTTTTTTCTGACTACCGCCTACTAACTTGGTATGGTAACCATGTTTCAACTCTATTGGCCTATTCATTGAAGAGTTCCGTTGAACAGACCTTGGCTCCATCATCAGACCTGGTCGTTGTCACCATTTTATGAGAACTGAGTACCTTCTTAATTTATTTCAAGAAAATAAAATAAGAAAATGCAAAGGAACTGGCCGACCAGTAGAAAAACCTTGATGTCAACGAAACTCTTAGAGATGGGAGCTCTTGCATCGCTGGTTATCTTAATTTAACTTTTTTGTTGTATCTCAAAAACCGAGCGTCCCAGAAAAAAAGTAAAAATTGTTTTGGAATGTCCAAACAAAGCCCTTTCATATGACATGTAACTTGATTTTTATATGCAACTTTTTTTATTTTTGCACCCTTAAAAAACCCCATATCTTAATAACCCTCCAACCGATTTTACTCATATACTTACCAGTAAATTTCTCAAGTACAAGCTATCGACATATCAAATTTCATGCAGATCGGATCAACGGTTCTAAAGTTATCGCCAGACAAACATACATACATACATACATACATACATACATAAAATGCCAAATCGCCCAAGTTGAAACTAAGATCTTCGTTCGCTTCGCTCACTCGATCAATAAAAACTAAGCCTCATACTATAAAACGGTGTTCAAATTTTAATAATGCTTAAAACTAGCGCTGTCTCTGTTTGCCATTACGCATTGGTAAGAGATGGCAATAGTTTAAGCATAGACAGTTAGACAGATTTTTTGTAATAAGGCCGTATTTGTTACGAACTTATTACGTATGTGTTTACAATAAATAGGAGGTATATCAGTATTATATCATCTATCTGATTAGCACAAGCTCCTAAGTTGGGCTACATTGTGATGTGTGGAATGTCCACCAAAATTTATTTATACAAGGTGTTCCAATACTTGTACTTAAAACTTCAGGGGGCTAAAGTACCCATCAATATGAATACCTTTTTCTAAGGAACCAACACTGTGAACGCGAAAACGCACTGTTTAGCCAGGTAGGTATTGAAATTTTGCATGAAAAAGCTGGTTTTTTTTTCGAGTTCACAGTGTTGGTCCCTTAGAAAAAGTTATTCATATTGATGGGTACTTTAGCCCCCCGAAAGTTTTCAGGATTTTTCACCTTGTACAAAATCACACACAATCGTCACAAAATTTTATCGATAATTTTTCTTGCGTACATTTTGTCACATCACTACGGAAGAGCCGTATCGAAACATACGTTTTCACACTTTGCGAAGATCGTACATCATGACTGTAGGGTATTGCACACTCACCATCATCATCATCAGATGACGTCCACGGACATAAACCTTGCCTTGATCTAGACAACTAGCTGAATTAGCGGAACAAGCAGATGGCCCACATGATGTTAAGTGGTAACCATCACCTATAACAAAGCTTTGCCTCGCAAGTCACGCACGATAGGAACGTGCCCTAAAATGCACTGCCCTGCGTCCATCAACTTGAGGCATACAGATGTTAAGCCTCATGTGCCTGTAATTACACCGGCAACCACACTCTTCAAACCGAAACACAGCGTTGCTGCTTGGCGGCAGAAAAAGGCGTGGTGGTAGTACTTCCCCGGACGAGCCACACACAAAGAGCTCTACTACTCTTATATTTTTTTTTAATGCGGTTTTTAATAACTTCAATCAGTGATTTTACATCTTCAGTAACGGGGCTTAAAAAGTATGTACCACATATAATATTTGAACATACACCTAACTACCTCCCTAAGCCTATCTCGAAAATCGTGTAGGACTTGGTACTAAGAGATTTGAGGGGATATCTACCGTGCCTAAGTACCAAAGTCATGAAGCTGTTTGTTAAACACCTATAATTTATTTATTTATATAAAACTTTCACACAAAACAATGTAGTGCTAGGAGGACTTAATGCTAACAGCATTGTCTACCAGTCATCCTGGGCGTGCAAAAAGATGGCGTGAAAACTGTTTTATTTTAAATAGGAAGGTATTTTAAAACTTTTATCTATAAATAATAAAGTCAACTCCCAAGTCTCCATTACAATCTATTAAAAAGTGTACCTTCATCATAAACAGCCCTGCAAGTGAGTTTAACACAACCACCCCGTGTTTACCCAATGGCGCGAATAAGTACCCCCGAGGGATGTTTTTGTAAGATAAGGGGTAGCGCGAATTTTATGATGCTGGTCAATTGTAAAACACTGGGAGGGTGTTTCGGTTTAGCGTTAAATCATTTTATAGGGTTGGGTTACAAAGGGTTGTTTTGAAGATTTCTTCTTTTTATTCGTGTCTTTTTTAAATTCATAAGATTGGTACTTATCCAATTTTAAGATGCGATTTTTTTTATTTATATCAGCCTTTCAGCTCAGCAGTAGCTCTGCTTTCTGCGCCGTAGGCCGTGGGTTCGATCCCCACCGAGAACAAACATTTGTGTGATAAACATAGATGTTTGTTCTCTGTATGGGTGTTACCATAATATTATAGGTAGGTTATGTATGTATTTACAAAAAAAAGTATGTTCTGTATTATATCAGCTATCTGGTTCCCATAGTACTTACAAGCTTGTAGCTTGTTAGTTTGGGGGTAGATAGTTCTGTGTATGGAAAGTCCAACAATATTTATTTCTTCCTCTTCTTCCCTTTATGGCACCTGTCCGTCATTCAACAGACAATCCTGCCAGTATCAAATGATTTAGTTTAAATACTTTTTAGGCAAATCATTATAAAATAAAGTCAGTCAGAGTTTTAAGGAAAATGGTGGCGGGTTTCTTCAAAACAAGCATTGCCTCGTACGTCACGCACGATAGGAACGTGCCCCACGATGCACTGCCCTGCGTCCATCAACTTGAGGCATACAGATATTAAGCCTCATGTGCCTGTAACTACACCTTCTTCTTCAACGCAAACACAGCGTTGCTGCTTGGCGGCAGAGAAAGGCGCGGTGGTAGTACTTCCCCGGCCGAGCCGCACACAAAGAGCTCTACTACTCTTGTTTTGTTTACCATATTTTGTATTTTGTTTTTCGTAATTTCAGGCCTTTTTTGTATGGAGACTCGTGAATTCTTAGCACGTCCGATAGAGTCGTATATTAAATAAATAAATAGATATTGGTGGACATTCCACACAGCACTATCTCGCCCCAAACTAAGCCAAAGCTTGTGATATGGGAACCAGATAGCTGATATAATACATATATACTTTTTTTCGTAAATACATACTTATCTTTAAATATATATAAATTACGCGTCACGTTGTTTGTCCGCTATGGACTCCTAAACTATTTAACCAATTTCAATCAAATTTGCGCACCGTGTCACAGATAAGAGAATACTAGTATGCAGTTTGATCTAACTTAAGAGATAGGATAGCCTTCATTTCAATTTATAGCCGCAATATTATTTTATTGCAAATTTGACACCGCCCAACAAAGTGGGCACGTGTCAGCTAGTAATATTATATAACATCCAGACAGAGAACAAACATCTATGTTCATCACACAAATGTTTGTTCTCGAATCGGTGGGAATCGAACCCACGGCCTACGGCGCAGAAGGCAGAGCAACTACCAACTGAGCTATGAAGGCTGTCATATCGGGTCAGTCTTCCAGTCCATTGTCCATTTGGAAACTCGTTCAGTTAAAAAGGAATCCAGTTAATGTTCACTTAACTTCTAAACCTTATCTTTGTAGTTTTTATAAATTATTCTGAATTTTTTAATAAAGATATAATAAAAAAAGACATTATTATTATTAATAAAATAACAAATAAATAACATTAATCAAATAAAAATAAAACATTCGTCAAAAACGTAAAAAAATCAAAAATAATAAAAAAAAGTAATGTTTTTGACTACTACTCACCGGAACTAGGTCGATCGCTGTACCTCGTGCAGTAGACCCACGCGGGCCACACCATGCCGTCGCCATTTGCTGAAAATTACAATAAAAAATATTAAAATTACATTTTTAGTTACAAACAGTTCTAAAACATACAAGTGCTCGAAAGGAGCTTCTTTGAGGCGCACTTAAAATCCTTTCACCACACTGTTTCCAAAGAAACAAGTTACACGACAAGAAGAATGCCTGGTGATCAAATTCGTGAAGCTGTTTCTGTTCTTTTGTTAAAAAAAGGTATACTCACTAGAGCCTGATTGGTTACTTCCACTATCTTCACTCTTCGACAGATCTATGGCCCCTTTATCACTAGGTTTGACTTCAGGAACCCTGGGTTCCTCCACCTTCGAAGCCACTTCCTTAACGGGCGAGGCTTTTACCTCAAACCTCTTCTTTCTTTTAATCGGATCAGTGATCCTCCTCCCAAAATCGGCCTTTAAAATATTATCAATGCTGAATTTCAGGCAGTTTTGATTGATATAGTCTCGACTGGACTCATTTTCGGGAGATTTGGGCATGTATAGACGCCGATTTTCATCAGTTCTACGTTCTTGCGTTTTCCGAAACCCGAAATTTAGACCGAATTGATTGGGTAAATTGGGAACTGGCATTCTAGGAACGGTTTTTAAGTCTACTTGGTTGATTAAAGGGTTCTGGAATAGAAGGGGTTGGTTTAGGAACATCAGGGGGTTGGGGGTGATGGGGCTGGGTCGTAAAAGCAAGGGTTGGTTGATTACATTCTGACTTAGTTGGGATATCGCGTTTAAATGAGTTTGTATATGCTTGAATGACGTTAGGCCTGGGTTGTCTTGGCTCTTGTCACTGTCAAAACTGACAGGTGCCTCGTTGCCCACAGATAATACAGTGTCGTCGCTAGAGCAGGAATTTTCGTCGTCAACACTGATTTCGGTTCTAGAAACATCATCTTGAATGGGGGATAGGCTTTCCGAATGTCTGGAATCCTCGAAATTCCTCATGTTTCTAGGATCTTCGAAGTTGGGAGTGCTTTGCATCAACTTTTCCGTGGAGAAGACGTTTTCGGGACTATTGCTATCCCTTTCCTTCTTCAGCACATTGTGAATGGAGAAAGAGGATGTATGTATGGATGTTTCTTCTGTTTTCTCTTCATCGTGGTATTCTGGCGAGGTGGTATCCCTTGTGTTGGGGGAATAGGGTTCATCGTCGCTTGCATCCTGTATTTTGATGGAGGATTCTTGTAGGTGCGTTGAAACCGCCGCCATTTTGGTGTTGGTCGGTTACGCCATCTGTTGGACAAAATTGAAATTAGAAAATGAAATATGACCACGGCTGCGGCGGCTATTTATTATAAACATGCACAGTAAACATCTTTTGGGTAGATTCTTGTGATTGAACTGAATAAAGACCGTTTTAAATTATATTTTCGTGTAATGTTGTTCTTCTCAACTTAGTTGTTTGCGCTTCGTCTGCGCAGGATTAGTATTTCGAGTAACTTATATTAGCGTGGCGTAGTACATATGTGTAACTCTAGCGGTTTTGGCGGCGCACGCCAGAATAGCTCGCAGATGGTAGATTTTTTCCTACTTACTTGACACTTATCGTCATATTTTGGACAATTCACACAATATCCTTATAAATTGTAGCCTATGTGTTATTCTGATGTATAAGCTATATTATTGTAAAGTTTCATTAAAATCCATTCAGTAGTTTTTACGTGAAAGAGTAACAAACATCCATCCATCCATCCATCCATACTTACAAACTTTCGCGTTTATAATATTAGTTTGATGCCAACCTCTTAACGTCAATTATATTATAGTTTACTTTCCTGTTCGTACCTACTTACCAAATGCACGTACTAGTAGGTAGGTACGTAGTGTCATTTAACAAAATGCTACATGTCATTTCATGGTCTGTAGAACATACATTATAACTGAAATTACATGCGAATGATACCAGCTTACTTATAATATAAGTGACTCTGTAAATAGTCTTTTAATGATGATAGCGATGCTTATATAGCTTCACGTCTTTAATTCCTAGGCACGGTAGATATCCTCTCACTAAGTTCGATTGGCACCATTCGATGGAGCACTGGTGGGCTAGCGGTAGCGGCCCCGTCTTCCGATCCTGTTGGTAGGTTCAAAACAGGTCGTGCACCTATGAGTTTTTTAGTTCCAATATAATGTGCACAATGCCAGTATTCTCAAACGGTGAAGGACGGTTTCCTCACGAAAACATCGTGAGAAAACCGGCATGTCGTAGAACCTAAAAAAGCTCTAAAAGATAATGTCAAGTGACCGAATGTTGCCTCTTTGAGGGGCACTGAAAATTCTTTCACCACACTGTTACAAAAGATACTAGTGACACGACGTGCACAAAGGTAAACTTAACCATAACAAGAGTTTTCTTCCAGCAAACCTTAGAGGCTAGATAAAGGTGGCTATAGTAGGTTTGTACTTGTACTTATTGTTTTTTTTCATACAACTAGCTGATGGAACAAGCAGAAGGCCCACCTGATGTTAAGTGGTAACCATCACCTATAACAAACCATTGCCTCGTAAGTCACGCACGATAGGAACATACCCTGCGATGCACTGCCCTGCGTCCATCAACGTGAGGCATTGAGAATGTTAAGCCTCATATGCCTGTAATCACACCAGCGACCACACTCTTCAAACCGAAACACAGCGTTGCTGCTTGGCGGCAGAAAAAGGCGCGGTGGTAGTACTTCCCCGGACGAGCCACACACAAAGAGCTCTACTATTAAATTATTTCCAAATATACAAAACATATCCAAATTTTGCAGTACTCAGTTGGTATTAGGTAGTTGACAGCCTTCACAGCTCAGTTGGTAGTAGCCCTGCCTTCTGCGCCGTAGGCCGTGGGTTCGATCCCCACCGAGAACAAACATTTGTGTGATGAACATAGATGTTTGTTCTCTGTCTGTGTGTTATATAATATTATAAGTATGTATGTACAAAAAAAAAGTATATAAGTAGTATATCAGCTATCTGGTTCCCATATCACAAGCTTTGGCTTAGTTTGGGGCGAGATAGTGCTGTGTGGAATGACCACCAATATTTATTTATATTTATTCCATACGTGACAGGTTGCAAGCCCATCGCCGCTAGAACACTTACTGATTCCCTCACGATGTTTTCCTTCACCGTTCGAGATCAAAATACTTACTTAAAATAGTCTAGAATAAGCCGCAATGGTGGTTTTGCAAAAGATACAAATATTTCATATTTGCATGTTGCTCTACATAATTAAATGTGACAAGTCAGTGAATATTGAATGAATTTATAAAAAAAAGAACATCACTCGTTGATAAGGTTACAATCATAACGGTTTTTTACGAGATTTGGCACGGATTTCCTACCTTTTGGCGATATATTAAGTATATTACTTGTTTTACACTTTTTATACTCTGCATATTTTAGTAGGTAAATATCTGACATGACTGACACAACAGCTTTCACAGCTCAGTCGGTAGTAGCTCTGCCTTCTGCAATGTAGGCCGTGGGTTCGATCCCCACCGAGAACAACATTAATTTGTTGAATGAACATGGATATTTCTTTAAGGTCGAATCCGAACTTTTCTAGTTTCTTTACGATTTTTTCCTCGCTTTTTGATAGCACTGGTGTTGCGCACTTCAACATTTTGACAACGAAAAGTTCAGATACGAACCCACGTCCTTACAATCAGAAGGCGGATTCACTCCTCCTTACTGTACCTACACTTATATTATCTAACGACCCAACTCTTTATTATTATTATTATTTAACAATTTACGAAGCTTCAATATTATATTATAATACATTGTAACAAGCATCATACAAAAGAGCGGTAGGAACCAAGCCGTAAGTTTGTTGCCTGTTCTTCTAGGCTTTGGTCGCTAGGAACTGACACCTAGAGTCACCTAGCTTTAAGACGTTTCAAAGTGATCCTTGTGATTTTATTGAATAAATACCTTTTGACTTTGAATTTGACTATGTTCCAACTCATTTACAATATTTACAGTTCGTGCGTCACCAATACCATGCTCGCCGTTGTTGCTGATCGGTTGGATTCAATTACTTGGTAAATAAACTGCTGCCTTTTGCTCAGTTAGTGACCCAGTAGGTAACAACATCTGTTTTAAGCCTGAATGGAACATATCAATAAATTTGTCTCATATTTTGTAATAACTAACATTAGATTTTAAGGATCTATTTCTGTGTGGTACTAACAAATTGGATAATTTTGATCTGAAATAAATGAATTGAATTGAATTGCAACACCCTTAATGGGTACATTATGTATTGAATCACAAAATACTTAGTCATAAGGCCTGACAATGTTAAATCTACATACATACATAATAATGCAATAAATATACTGAATACTGAATTGAAAAGCCTTGTGCTGAAAACCAGCGCTGAGAATTAGTTCACAGCTGATGCTGAGCTCAGGGCTTTTTATACAGACCGTACATGGCAGCGCTCCACATGCATATTGCGTAGACGTGACACACACACACTTTTTTATTGCTTTTTAGTTTTTTCTCTGCTTACGTCTCATTTCTACGTATCTAGAATAGCTTTATACCCTTTAAATGTCCTGTACCTTTTAGTGTACAGTTTGTATGAATAAATGCCTTTTCTTTCTTTCTTTTTTTCTTTCGAACAAATAACAAAAAACTTTTTTTCTTTCCTAGCGAACAAACAACAAAAAAATAAAAAAACAAAAAAACTATTTCCAATTCTAAATTCATCTAATTATCACATTCGATTTCGGCACATCAACAAAAGCGAGACTCGCAACACCGCAAAATTCCAGAAAGAAAATTCTTCGCAAAAAAACTAGCATCAAAAAACGAAGTAGAGCATCTTTTCGTTCGTACCGCTTCGGACCACACACGAAGCATCGCCTAACCAGATATTTCTCCTGTACTCTCTCCAATCTATTTTCAACTCTACCTTCATAGTAATAAGAGCTATTTCAACAGTAACATAAAATACAAAGTTGCATGGGAAATCCGCCTTCGTATTTCCGATTCTATTTTCAAAAGTTTAAAGTTGGTTTTGGTAGAGTCTTGAAGGATAATTTGTTTTGCCATGTTTTAGTTTATTTTAGACCTTAGGATACAAGAAATAAGGGTAATTTTCTTTAGAAAATTGTATCAATATAGTTAGGCGCGAAATTGAATGTTCTTTTTTAATATCACGAGTATCAATTTTAGGTGTAAGTTGCATTTTTTTTTTTAATTTAATTGGATCGTCGAAAAGTTTTACGCTAAGTTAAAATGGATGTATACATAGAAAATTACATTTAATACAATAATTTACAAAATTACGTATTTTATTTGAACTCAACTGATATAAATCAAATACCAAACGGAAGCGACAACAAGATCCTGCATTTTAAATTAGATGGTAGTCAGAGGTACGTCCAAATAATACATAGACATACCAACATTCTACAGTAGTTAGTATTCCATACGTGACAGGTTGCAAGCCCATCGCCGCTTTTAAAATACTAACTGGTTTCCTCACGATGTTTTCTTTCACCGTTTGAGAGCACTAGCATTGCGCCCCTAAATTTATCAAAGAAAAATCCATTGGTGCACGACCGGATTCGAACCCACGACCTTACGAGCAGAATGCCATTCCCACTAGACCACCAGTGTAGTTATATTTCAACATATTTATATCCTATAAATATAAATACTCGTATTATTATACCACTTTTATAAAACACATATCATTTTAACACCTTTAGCAAAAAACCTTTATTTATGGGCATTTTCATTTTAAATTGAATTACATTAGCAATTCAATTATATGTCTGACCTCACTGCTCGTTGGTAGCTCTGCCTTCTGCGTTGTAGACCGTGGGTTCGATCCCCACAAAGAACAATTTGTGTGATGAACATAGATGTTTGTTCTCTGTCTGGGTGTTATATAATATTATAAGTATTTATTTACAAAAAAAAAAGTATTTATGTATTATATCAGCTATCTGGTTCCCATATTACAAGCTCTGGCTTAGTTTGGGGCTAGATAGTGTGGAAAATCCACCAATATTTTTTTTTATTCTATGAAAGTGTATCGTACCCATTTAAAAGAAATTGTTGTGAAAAACTTATCTCAGTTATATTTTTGGGTAATTATCTTTAGTCCTAATTATATTTAGTCGTTTGTTTATTGTCATGTAATTGTTTTTGTTCTTTTTTTATATCTACCGTAATGAAGTTCTTACTTTTAAGTTTTTTTATTTAGATTTAGATTTATTTATTGCCAACATGTACATACAGTTACATAGCTTAGGTCTAAGGTAGCTGGGTATCACGTAGGGCGCTGCAAATTAAGTAGATATAAGGTTGATACAATTTATACTAATAGGTCAGGGTACAATATTAGTTATGCTCATTGATACAATAGCATAGATAAGAGAATACATTATGCAAGTCAAAAATTAAATGACAATAATAATAATTATTGTAATTGATAGTCTGAATGTCTCGATATAATAAGAATATTAGTAACTAAGTCAAATAAGTATATAATGTCAACTATTAGATTAAATTAAATTTGAATTGTCTGTTTTACGGAAAAATCACTTGCAAGTATTTTATCGGTTAGGAATTCTTCTACAGAATAATAACATTTAGTCAAGAGTAGGTTTTTTAAATCGGTATGAAATAGGGAGTCTATTTTTAAACTACTTGCTGACGGAACAAGAAAATGGACCTGATGATAAGTGGTAACCATCACCTATGACAGCGCATTGCCTAGCAAGTCACGATAATGCCTTACAATACACTGGGCTGCGTCCATCAACTTGAGGCATACAGATGTTAAGCCTCATGTGCCTGTAATTACACCGGCAACCACACTCTTCAAACTGAAACACAGCGTTGCTGCTTGGCGGCAGAAAAAGGCGTGGTGTCAAAGTCAAAGTCAAAGTCAAAATGTATTTATTCAATAAAATCACAAGGATCACTTTGAAACGTCTTAAAGCTAGGTGACTCTAGGTGCCAGTTCCACGCGACCAAAGCCTAGAAGAACAGGCAACAAACTTACGGCTTGGTTCCTACCGTTCTTTTGTATGATCCTTTTACAATGTAATAATATAATATATTATTGAAGTTTAGTGAGGCGTAGGCATACATAAAAAGGTAAACATAATCAAATTTATAAGACAGCACACGCTACGCCTCAAACTAATATTACCTAATGCATAAATACAATCTATTAAATCAGAGAAAAATAAAAAAAAATAAAAAAAACTTGTGGTAGTACTTCCCCGGACGAACCACACACAAAGCTCTACTACTCTTCAAATCTTACCTTATTAAACTCATTTACCTAATTATATGTTGATTGATCTTGTGGCCAGTAAGTAATTGTCTATCGGCCGGTTTCTGAAAGCCCGATCAAAACTAATCGGATGTCAAGTCACTTGCTATCTCTATCTAATTCGATGTAATATCTGAAATGGCGAGTGACTTGACATCCGATTAGTTTTGATTGAGCTTACAGAAACCGGCCGCATGTCTATTTGTTTTCTATGTCAAATCAAAATCAAATCGGATCTGTTTTCTGACATTTTGGGAAGCAACATAGCTTTTTCATTTTAATTGTTTTTCTAGTGTTATTTTCTTAGAGCAACACGGGCCACCGGCGGACCGGAGGGGAGTAGCCTTCGAAAGCATTCCCCTCTGTCAAAGTACAAGTCCACGCGGTCCTAGACGTACAATAAAACTGACACAGAATGTATCTATGTGTGCATGATATTGTTAGTGTATTTTTAATTAGGTATGTGTGAGTTTCGTAGTGACAGACGATTATTTTTGTGTGGGAATTTGAGAAAGTGTGCGTAACACAAATTTCCCCCCGCAAAAAATGGCAGACAGTTTTGTATCGGTACTAAACGCTACGGCCACTCCCCTCCGTGTTGCTCTATGGTTATTTTGAGTTGTGTTGTGTAATTTTGGTGGTATTTTAACCAACATTACTTTGTCTTAGCACAAAGTGTAAGCATTTGGAATGAAAGTATAATAAGTGATATCCTGATTTGACCGAAAATGTTTCCAATGTTTTGAAGAAAACCGCCACCATTTTCTTTACAACAAAATGACGGCCGACTTGACTATGGACTGACTTGACTAAAAAGTATTCAATACTTGTATTAGTATTCTATTCATCACTTGACACTGGCAAGATTGTCTGTCGAATGACGGACAGGAGCCATAAATTGAGAGAAGAAAGAAAGAAAGAAGAAGAAGAAATCAAAAAAACGTTTATTTTGTGTCACAAAAACATTATATGTAGAACTATAAACTATAGAACTAGAAATATAAAGAACTAGCTGGTGCCCGCGACTTCGTCTGCGCAGGTTTAGTATTTCGAGTAGCTAATATTAGCGTGGCGTAGTACATATGTGTACTCTAGCGGTTTCGGCAGCGCACGCCAGAATGGCTCGCAGATTTTTTCCTACTTATTTGACACTTATCGTCATATTTTGGACAATTCACACAATATCTTTACAAATTGTAGCCTATCTGTTATTCTGATGTATAAGCTATATTATTGTAAAGTTTCATTAAAATCCGTTCAGTAGTTTTTACGTGAAAGAGTAACAAACATCCATCCATCCATCCATCCATCCATAGTTACAAACTTTCGCGCTTATAACATTAGTAGGATAATATTGGATATGACAATAAAATCAATACTGCAAGGAACGTAATCAGGCAGATGATAATGATGACGAACGTGACAGTTTGCAAGCACATCGCCGATAACATTCAAATACACAATCATAAAGTTTGTAAATGCAGTTTGGATATTTTAAGTAGCGTTTTAATAATATTTTTATGGTTAATTCTTAATTATTAATTTAAAAATAATTAGAAATTCAAATTATACTGCAATTTGAATGAATATAACTATAAAATACGATAGTTTTATTGGTAAAAGAAAATTGTAGAGTTAGTGATGGATGGATCGAGGTATATTTCACCCGATGTTAAGCTGTTACCTCTGCTTAAAACTGCATTATCGCACAGACATGCCGTAAATAGCAAAATACTGATTTAACAATAATTAAAGTTCCTCTTCGGTCATCAGTAACTTAAAAAATCAATAGCTATTTCAATTGAATCACAAGAATCACTTTGAAACGTCTTAAAGATAGATGAATCGAGAAGGCAGGCATCTGGGACCACGAGAAACTGGGACCGCGGTCCCAGTCGCCTGATTCATTAACTTTCCTTTCCATTCCTCAGGCAACTGGGACCACTCGCAATATTACCACTAAATCTATTGTTTAATCCGAATTTAAGTACAGTTAGAACGAAAAGTATATGAAATAAAAAAACTAATCTGTCGTGAAATATTTATTTGTCAATAAAACAATATTCTAACAAATATAAATATGTACATAAATTAAAAATAAAATAACGTGTTTTAAAATCAGTCTTACATCGGTATACTATAAATGATTTATAAACATACCTACCTATGTACGATAATTTATAATATTTAAATTATTGTACATATATATGTTTATAAAAACTACTGGATCTACTTGGACCTACAACGACACGCGCCGCTAGTATATATGATGCTAGTAAAATAATGCTAAAAAAAACGCGTGCTAGCTTTTGATTTTTCTTGACTGTACAATTACTTCTATACAGGTTGTGGTCCCAAATGGCAGAACAAAAAAGCCAATCAAGCGACTGGGGCCGCGGTCCAAGTTTCTTGTGGTCCCAGATGCCTGCCTTCTCGATGAATCTAGGTGCCAGTTCAACGCGACCAAGCCTAGAAGAACAACGGGGTAAAAATGAAGGTACCTACAGCAGGGAGGGCCTATGATACCTACGTTTCAAACATCAAGTCAACGCCATAACTGTGATCATGACTTGACCAATAGACTTATTTATAATTCTTGCCGACAGGTAGATTATAATTTAATCGATATCTATCAAACAATAAATAAATACGTAAATAAAATAACTAAGAGGTCAGAATCGATCGAAGATTATGACAATAAATCAACACAATATTATAAATTGAGTAAATATTTTAAGTGTTTGCTTCTCTTGTCGTGTCACTAGTTTCTTTCGAAACAGTGTGGTGAAAGGATCTTAAGTGCGCCTCAAGAGGCTCCTTTCGAGCACATATGTGTAGTGTGTGTGGCTCGTCCGGGGAAGTACTACCACCATTCCTTTTTCTGCCGCCAAGCGTTGCTGTGTTTCGGTTTGAAGAGTGGTTACCGGTGAAATTACAGGCACATGAGGCTTAACATCTGTATGCCTCAAGTTGACAGACGCAGAGCATCGTAGGGCACGTTCCTATTATGCGTGACTTACGATGCAATACTTTGTCATAGGAGATGGTTACCACTTAACATCAGGTGGGACACTAGCTTGTTCCAGCAGATAGTTGTATAAAAAAAACTATCACACAATCCTACTATAATATTATAAACGCCAAAGATTGTAAGTATGGATGGATGGATGGATGTTTGTTACTCTTTCACGTAAAAACTACTGAATGGATTTTAATGAAACTTTACAATAATATAGCTTATACATCAGAATAACACATAGGCTACGATTTATAAAGATATTGTGTGAATTGTCCAAAATATGACGATAAGTGTCAAGTAAGTATGAAAAAATCTACCATCTGCGAGCTATTCTGGCGTGCGCTGCCAAAACCGCTAGAGTTACACATATGTACTACGCCACGCTAATTTAAGCAATCGAAATACTAATCATGCGCAGACGTAGTCGCGGGAACCAGCTAGTAAATAAATACGTTAATACAATAACTTTAAGGTCAGAATCGATCGAAGATCACACAATAAATCAAAAGTGTTATAAAGCGACTGCCAGCGCCATCTATTTCTAGAACGTGGAACTTTCGTGAAAATATAATTATTGTTGGACGTGTAATGATTTATCTCTTGGAACAATTGTTTTAGAATCGAGTTATTAGTCCGCATTTTCATTTAACTTTCTATAATTACTCTTTGCACGTGACTTTTTATTTATCCTACTAATATTATAAACGCGAAAGTGTGTAAGTATGGATGGATGGATGGATGAATGGATGGTTGTTACTCTTTCACGTAAAAACTACTGGATGGATTTTAATGAAACTTTACAATAATATAGCTTATACATCAGAATAACACATGGCTACAAATTATAAAGATATTGTGTGACTAATCCTGCGCAAACGAAGTCGCGGGCACCATATTTTTATTTTTATACAATTAGTTGATGGAACAAGCAGATGGCCCACCTAATGTTAAGTGGTAACCATCACCTATAACAAAGCATTGCCTCGTAAGTCACGCACAATAGGAACGTGCACTACGATGCACTGCCCTGCGCCCATCAACTTGAGGCATACAGATGTTAAGCCTCATGTGCGTGTAATTACACCGGCAACCACACTCTTCAAACCGAAACACAGCGTTGCTGCTTGGCGGCAGAAAAAGGCGTGGTGGTAGTACTTCCCCGGACGAGCCACACACAAAGAGCTCTACTACTCTTAGACCCGCTTGTTTATTTATAAATAGGAACGCCAACAGCGATCTAGGTTACGATTTTAGGCACATTGTGCTATTGTCTTAGAGTTACTGATACATACGCCAACAATAGGCGGACTCAACATTTTCATTAATATTTGAAATACAACACAACAGTTTGATAAATTAAAACTTTTTACTTAGTGATGGGTCTAGAAGACTAGACAAGAGCTAATGTGACTCTCGCTCGCACGTTTCGACATGTTGAAAGATATAAAATCTCTCAACTCATATATGAAAAATCATGTTTTCCTCTGGTGATAGAGTTTCTTAATCCATCCGTCATGGCTTAGCGACTGTTAGAGCTGGGGTAGATAGCTTAAGAGACTGTCCGGTCAAAGTAATTCTCGCTCGCACATTTCAACATTTTTAAAAAGATTAAAATCACTAATCTTATTTATGAAAATCGCAATTATCCAACCAAGTAAAAGTTGGTCAAAATGACATTCTCGCTGAACTATGTACAATGTGTGCACAAAACTTGGTGGATTGACGCTTCTATAACATGTGTCAAGTGCTCGAAAGGAGCCTTTTGAGGCGCACTTAAAATCCTTTCACCACACTGTTTTAAAAGAACTAGGGACACCACAAGAAGAAGAAGACTAGAGGTCACCAGCTCACACAAACTTAATTATTGAAATATCGCGTAAAAATCGCCGTCTTTAAAATGGTAACATTTGTGTCAATACAACAACTATTTCTATATTAAACATAAGTTATGTATTATTTGTATTTCGGTGTATTCATTCTTTATTAATATGTATAATTTATTGACACATCTGTATCAATAAGTAAAGTGTGGTTTTAAATAATATTAAATTCATACCTCATTACTTAAAGAGTAATTATGAATATTAAGAGTAGTAGAGCTCTTTGTGTGTGGCTCGTCCGGGGAAGTACTACCGGTTTGAGGCTTAATATCTGTATGCCTCAAGTGATGAAGGGATGGACGCAGGGTAGTGCATCGATGGGCCGTTTTGCTTATTTTATCAGCAAGTAATATAAAAAAAATAGTTTGGCACTGATTTGGATCAGTTTAGATATCTCTAGATCACTAGCAATGGTTTAAACTAATTAAATAACAACATGTACCTAACAGTCAACTGTTTCATGTTGTTATTAAATAAAATAAATAAATTATACTAAAGTTATTGATAAAACAAAATGAAATTGCATTCAAAAATAATTTTAAATCACGGTTTAGTTAGTTTATCGGTGAAGGAAAACATCGTAAGTTCCTTCATCTAATGTGCACTACCCAAAAATGATTTCTCATTACCCAAAGGTTAGCTGGTAGATAATGCTATCCAGCATTAAGCTCGCCTATGTAAAGTATATTTTATTTGTGCAATAAAGATTTTTCTATCTATCTATCTAAACCAGTTACCCTAACAGCGGTGATGGGCTTGCAACCTGTCACGTTTGGTCACAACTACCGTAAAATTTGGGTATTTGCCAAATGTAATATTTGGACGCACCTCTCCCTCCTTAGACACCCTCAAAGAATCTTGGATCACTCCTTGGCACTGAAAGATCTGTGGGGATATCTACCGTGCCTGGGGATCAAAGTCGAGAAGCCGTTTCAGTTTCAGTAATTTTATATTATCTTAACAATTTTGAAATGTGTTAAATGTTTGAAATATTATCTCCCCTATTAAATCCTAATAAATAAATATATGTGGGAGCGAGAAGTGATATGACGGGTAATGAAAATAATTTTGCAAATTATTTTTCACACTAAATAAAATTAAAAAACACGGCTACGTTCTAAACAAAATAGAGTAAAATATAATTTTCTTTTCTTCACGACAAAAAAAAAAATCTTGTCGTATCACTAGATTTTTCGAACCAATGTGTGAAAGGATTTTAACTGCGCCTCAAAAAGATATTTTCGAGCAATAATATACCTAATGAGCGTTCTTATCGCTGAAATCAATTCTTTCTTCCAGACAACCTTTAGTGGTGATGATTTTAAAATTACGGAAAATTGGTTAGAGGCAAAAGACAATGCAAAAAAACAAAGTGATTCTTTTGATTCAATTAAACCCAATTACGCTATTATTTAGTCTAAATCAAAGTCTTAGATTTTGAAAAATAATAGCGTTTTATAAACGTAAAAGTTAATTCGCTTTTACGTAGTGTACCAATAATTTTAATAAATAAAACAATTAGCACCATGCCGAGAATAAATTTGAATACCTAATGTAGGTACAATTCATTATAAAAGTCTTGCGAAAAAAACATGTTTTTTGTGTAAAACAACATAGATATATTTAATTTCAACGTAGACTTTTTAGACAAAAGAAAAAGTTCATTTAGATTTTTTAGCAACTGCATTTTGTTCATTTAGCCATGTGTTTATTTGATAGCTTTTCTCAAACGGTGAAGGAAAACATCGTGGAAAGCAACGCGCGTGTGACACCTCTGGTGTTGCAAGCGTCCATAGGCTACGATCACCGCTTCCCATCAGGTAGGCCGTAGGTACGCTTGTTTGCTTACTAGGTAGTACAAAAAAAAAGTGAGGAAACCGGCATGTCGTAGAACCTAAAAAACTCTAAAACATGTCGAGTGTTCGAAAGGAGCCTCTTTGAGGTGCACTTAAAAACCTTTCACCACACTGTTTCGAATAAAACTAGTGAGACGACAAGAAGAATTGTTTAAAATAAATATAAATAAATAAATAAATATTGTTGGACTTTCCACACAGCACTATCTAGCCCCAAACTAAGCCAAAGCTTGTAATATGGAAACCAGATAGCTGATATAATACATATATACTTTTTATTGTAAATACATACTTATAATATTATATAACACCCAGACAGAGAACAAACATCTATGTTCATCACACAAATGTTTGTTCTCGGTGGGGATCGAACCCACGGCCTACGGCGCAGAAGGCAGAGCGACTACAAACTGAGCTGTGAAGGCTGTCATTCAAAATTACTTCTGGATGATATCTACATGAGAAAGAAGTTTACTTCCTAGATACGAAGTATTATTAATGTTCGGATATGAACATAACAGTCAAGTAAAGTTTAAGTAGGTACCTACTCTTCTAAATTTCTAGCCCTCATTTAAAACTATTTAACATTTATATCCCTTTAGTTTTATCCTACTAATATTATAAACGCGAAAGTTTGTAAGTATGGATGGATGGATGGATGTTTGTTACTCTTTCACGTAAAAACTACTGAATGGATTTTAATGAAACTTTACAATAATATAGCTTATACATCAGAATGACACATAGGCATACAATTTATAAAGATATTGTGTGAATTGTCCAAAATATGACGATAAGTGTCAAGTAAGTAGGAAAACATCTACCATCTGCGAGCTATTCTGCGAGCTGCCAAAACCGCTAGAGTTACACATATGTACGCCACGCTAATATAAGCTACTCGAAATACTAATCCTGCGCAGACGTAGTCGCGGGCACTAGCTTGTATACTCATAGTGCTAGAATAAGGCTAGATTTCACCATGCTCTGTTAGTTACTAATCAAGGATTAAAAGACCGTTAAATCTTACCTTAGCTGTCAAACGCGTACATTTTGACATATCTAACGGCCCTTTAATCCTTTGTTAATCTAACAGAGCATGGTGAAACTGGCCCTAAGGTTAAGGAGAATGTTTAATTACCTTTAATTTTTGACAATAAACATATTTGATTTGAAGTAAAGCCGGGAAAAAACTGCTAAGGGATGCTAGCTAGAACGGTAGGAACCAAGCCGTAAGTTTGTTGGCTGTTCTTCTAGGCTTTGGTCGCGTGGAACTGGCACCTAGAGTCACCTAGCTTTAAGACGTTTCAAAGTGATCCTTGTGGTTTAAGTTAATAAAACCTATTAGCTTTAACTTTAAATAGATTATAACAGAACCCAGAAATAATAAACAAACACTGATTAATAGATTACAAGCTGGTGCCCGCGACTTCGTCTGCGCAGGATTAGACACACAATATCTTTAGAAATTGTAGCCTATGTGTTATTCTGATGTATAAGCTACTAGCGACCCGCCCCGGCTTCGCACGGTTATTGTGGGTTATCCCTAAGAGATTATACTTGTATTATGCATATAAACCTTCCTCTTGAATCACTCTTTCTATAAAAAAAACCGCATCAAAATCCGTTGCGTAGTTTTAAAGATTTAAGCATACATAGGGATATAGGGACAGAGAAAGCGACTTTGTTTTATACTATGTAGTGATATTATTGTAAAGTTTCATTAAAATCCATTCAGTAGTTTTTACGTGAAAGAGTTACAAACATCTATCCATCCATCCATCCATCCATACTTACAAACTTTCGCGTTTATAATATTAGTAGGATAGTAGAATATCACTAATATTTTTTTCTATTTGTGCTAATTTAATAAAATAAAATTAAGTACCTACCTCATTACCCCAAGTCTGAGTTTTCTCAATACTCAATACTCAATACATTTATTGCTTACACATGGTTTAGTTTATGTACATACATTGTTGTTAGTAGTTAGTAAGCATCACATGGACCCTGCATAGGGTATGGCAACATGGACGCAGGCCGAGGTTTTAATTTATAATACGTATAGTCGGTAGACAGGTATAGTTACAGTAAAAAAGTAGGTGTTATCTGTTATACAAGGCACGAAAAAGAAGAACTAGGTATTCTTAATAAACAAGGTATTGGGAATATTTATTTTTTCGTAACGTCAGGCCCTTTTTATGAAGATTTAATAAGCGCCTCTATCGGCCATGCGGAGAACTAACGAGCTCCATAAAAAAACGCCCTAACGATACTGAAAACTAAAAACGAAAAAAAAAACAGACTTTGAGGATAATATTCAGAGGTATTTCAAGCGAGCACCGGTGGTCGAGTAGGAGTGAGCCCGCCTTCCGATCGTAAGGTCGAAGGTTCGAATCCGGTCGTGCACCAAAGGATTTTTCTGTCGAAAAATGTATGTGCGCAATGCCAGTGCTCTTAAACGGTGAAGGAAAACATCGTGAGGAAACCAGTTAGTACTCTAACAGCGGCGATGGGCTTGCAAGCTGTCACGTATGGAATACCAACTATTGCAAAATGTGGGTATGTGCCAAACATAATGTTTGGACGTACCTCTGACGATTAGATTATTTGAGGACGTCTTGAGGGGGGTACCCTTAGACGTCCTCAAATAATCTGGAGTTAGTTATTGATACTAAGAGATCTGAGAGGATATCTACCGTGTCTGGGAATCAAAGTCGTGAAGCTGTTTCAGTTTCAGTTTTTTCATTTCACGCGAATAACGATAATTCTGGTTAGATTCTTATTTATATGTGAATAATAATAATACATACATACATAAAATCACTCTCTTTCCTATAGGGGTAGGCAGAGACTACGGATTTCCACTTGCTACAATCCTGACATACCTCTTTCGCTTCATTCACTCTCATAACATTCTTCATACACGCTCGTCGGTTTAGGGTACTCTTGACCTGGCCTTTCTCAAATAATTATAGGTAATAATTAGGTAATCTTTATTGCAAACACGGGTAGTAAAAATTACCTACACAATTAGATACACACTGTAAATTTAAAGTAAAGTCAAATATTGTATTCCGTAAATATATAAAAAGTGAATCCCGTATTAGAGATGAGGATATCAAAAAATCTGATACAGAAATATAATACTTTCTCTAGCCACAAAGGTTTGCTGGAAGAAAAATCCTGTTAGGCTTAAGCTCGCTTTGTTGTCCTTTGATGGCTTTTTCCTATGTATCGTTTTGTGCGTATAAATAATTAAGAACTAGGTATTTGTATTTGTAAAACGACTTGGAAAAATGTAGGTATAATATCTAACCCTACTAAGCCTACAGAATACATTAGAGTACGTAGTAACGCATATATGGTCATAATTACCATCGTATTTCCTGTTCAATTAAACGCCCAATCAAAATCTACCATGAAAAAGTATTCCGAGACTTATTCGCACCTAATACTTCATTATCAAGTTTGAACTCGGTCAATTATCTATCGCAGGAACTCACAAGTTACCACATTACCCGCTAATTATACGCGTACCTTAGAATTCTATTCCATTACAGCGACAAACACGACACACACTATTCCATAAGTCACACACACACGACACTCCCGAACGGAACTTCTAATGTCAGCTGTCAAATAAACGCGGGAAATCACTGACACTCGTTATAAAGAAGGAAATTGACTAAAAAGGTTTATTTCATTAATTTAAAGACAAAGCTGTACGATATCTGCGAATGCCAGACTCGACTGGCGAATAAAGGGTTTCCCCCACTCTGCCGGGGCGTGGTCTGCCCACCGCTGGGCGGGGCAATGTCGCTTTTTTTCCTATGCCTATTATACGTTCGGAAATGTAGCATGGTTTTATTATTTTCGTTCGGCCAGTTTATTATATTGTAATGTCTGTTTGTTTGGATTTAAATAAAGAACTTGTCGTTTCGTCATTGTATAGGTTGGCGGTATGATCTTAATTGTGGTAGGTTTTTTTTTTTTAATTTGAAATCGGAGTCGAATGCATTAAAATAATGTTTTGAAATTATTAAAATGCTTAGTCAGATGTTGGAGTTTGTATAAATAAATATTTGATAGAGATGTCTAACATTGCATTTCAATTATAACAAATAATATTTTAAACAGCCTTCACAGCTCAGTTGGTAGTAGCTCTGCCTTCTGCGCCGTAGGCCGTGGGTTCGATCCCCACCGAGAACAAACATTTATGTGATGAACATTGATGTTTGTTCTCTGTCTGGGTGTTATTTAATATTATAAGTACGTATTTACAAAAAAATAGTATATATGTATTTTATCAGCTATCTGGTTCCCATATTACAAGCTTTGGCTTAGTTTGGGGCTAGATAGTGCTGTGTGGAATGTCTACCAACATTTATTATTTATTTATTTAAGCCTGTTTGATTGTGTTAGCAATAGGTACTTATATTTACCTATAACAGGATATTTTAACAGTGTCCTTTGTAAATCCGTGTAAATTACATCATATATTTTTTTTATTACTATGTATTTACTTAAGAGAAAACAGCTTAAAAATAACATTAATTTTAGAGATGATGGAGATGATAAGGATAATTATTAAACTAGCCATTTCTTACAAATTATTACACGAAATAATAACTTTAAAGACATCTTATTAAAATTAAAAAAAAAAACGCACGTTATTTACCTATTTTGTACCATTGGTAAAGTTCACACATTTTATTTATTTAAATATATAAATAAAAATAAATATTGGTGAATTCTCAATAGTTTACCTATAATATTACTTATGTAGTAGTCATATAAATAAAATGTCAAATAATTACATAATTTATTAATTTTGTATCTTACATATGTCAATGACTGTACCTAACGTACCTATATAAGACCCACTACATTATTTTTTTTTTCCTTTTTCAGCTTCCGTTTTTCTTTGTATGACTGAAGTACAAGAGCTTTTTGTGAAATTGTTCGTGAGTGTAAATTATAAAACACTAGTGGCTTCCCGCGGCTTCGCACGCGTTGAAGTGGTGAACCGTGATTGAGCCACAAACATCAAAACATCGTAACTTTCGCATTGATTTGTATATTATTAGGGTAAGATTTTAAATACCTACGTAGGTATATGGGATACCTATAGGCGTACATTACCTATATTAGGTAGGTAGGTATAGGTACTGACTGAGTTTGGCACAAACATGACAAATACAACAAAGACAACCTTACACGGAAAATATGTACTTTTTGTTCCTAGTTTCTACCTCAAAAACAAACGAAACGAAACAGCTTCACGACTTTGATCCCCAATCACGGTAGATACCCTCATATCTCTTCGTACCAACTCAAGATTCCCGTTTTTAGAATATCCCATATATAACACAGAATATAACATTGACGCTTCGTTGTATCCTTTTTACTCGAGCGCAACGAAGGAGGGTAACGTTTCAGGGGTTGTTTTCGAAAATCAAACTGTTTTTTTGTTATTTATCCACAGATCACATTTTCTTTTAGTTTGAAGTTAATTACACTACGCGTTAAAAATCTCCCATGCAAACCTTGGGACTTTGGCAGTCTTTTGCACCCTTTGCAGGGGTAGTTTTAAAATAGTGAAAACGTGATTTTAATCTATTTATTGTGGAGTATATTTACTTCAAGTTTGAAATCAATCGCACTATGCGTTAAAAATCTCCCATACTAACTTTTACAGTCATTTGCACCCTTTGCCTTGGGGGTAATTATCAAAACTGTTATTCTTAATTATTTATTTTTTAGTATATTTACCTCAAGTTTTAAGTCAATCGCACCACGCGTTAAAAAACTCCCATACAAACTTCGACATCCCTTTGCATACTTATTAAGGGTAGTTTTAAAAAACCAAAAATGTTATTCCTATTTTTTTAGCCTTGAAGTAAATCTACTTCAAGTTTCAAGTTTGTAGATTAAAGGAATAAAATTTTTCATACCAACGTTTTCAACCCTTTTTACACCCTTAGGGGTTGAATTTCCAAAATCCCTTCTTAGTACACCTCTACGCCATAAGACCTATGTACTCTTCAAATTTCAAGTCTCTCTAGGACCAGCGGCCAAAACACTCCCATTCAAACTTTTACATCCCTTTGCACACTTATTAAGGGTAGTTTTATAAAACTAAAAATGTGTTTCCTATTTTTTTGCCTTGAAGTATATGTACTCCAAGTTTCAAGTTTGTAGGTTCAAGGAATACAATTTTACATACCAACGATTTCATCCCTTTTTACACCCTTAGTGGTTGAATTTCCAAAAATCCCTTCTTAGTACACCTCTACGCCATAAGACCTATATACTATTCAAATTTCAAGTCTCTAAGTCCAGTGGTCAAAAAACTCCCATACAAACTTTTACATCCCTTTGCACCCTTATTAAGGGTAGTTTTAAAAAACTAAAAATGCCTTTCCTTTTTTTTTTTGCCTTGAAGTATATGTTCTCCAAGTTTCAAGTTATACTATTTTTCATACAAACGTTTTCAACCCTTTTTACACCCTTAGGGGTTGAATTTCCAAAAATCCCTTCTTAGTGCACCTCTACGCCATAAGACCTATGTACTCTTCAAATTTCAAGTCTCTAGGACCAGCGGTCAAAAAACTCCCATACAAACTTTTACATCCCTTTGCACCCTTATTAAGGGTAGTTTTAAAAAACTAAAAATGCCTTTCCTTTTTTTTTGCCTTGAAGTATATGTACTCCAAGTTTCAAGTTTGTAGGTTCAAGGAATACTATTTTTCATACAAACGTTTTCAACCCTTTTTACACCCTTAGGGGTTGAATTTTCAAAAATCCCTTCTTAGTGCACCTCTACGCCATAAGACCTATGTACTCCTCAAATTTCAAGTCTCTAGGACCAGCGGTCAAAAAACTCCCATACAAACTTTTACATCCCTTTGCACCCTTATTAAGGGTAGTTTTAAAAAACTAAAAATGCCTTTCCTTTTTTTTGCCTTGAAGTATATGTACTCCAAGTTTCAAGTTTGTAGGTTCAAGGAATACTATTTTTCATACAAACGTTTTCAACCCTTTTTACACCCTTAGGGGTTGAATTTCCAAAAATCCCTTCTTAGTGCACCTCTACGCCATAAGACCTATATACTCCTCAAATTTCAAGTCTCTAGGACCAGCGGTCAAAAAACTCCCATACAAACTTTTACATCCCTTTGCACCCTTATTAAGGGTAGTTTTAAAAAACTAAAAATGCCTTTCCTTTTTTTTTGCCTTGAAGTATATGTACTCCAAGTTTCAAGTTTGTAGGTTCAAGGAATACTATTTTTCATACAAACGTTTTCAACCCTTTTTACACCCTTAGGGGTTGAATTTTCAAAAATCCCTTCTTAGTGCACCTCTACGCCATAAGACCTATGTACTCCTCAAATTTCAAGTCTCTAGGACCAGCGGTTTAGGCTGTGCGTTGTCTATATGTCAGTCAGTCAGTCAGTCAGTCAGTCAGTCAGTCAGGACTTTGAGTCTTATAGTATTAGAGATAATCGATAATGGTAGGATTCCGTACCCAAAGGGTAAAACGGGACCCTATTACTAAGACTCCGCTGTCCGTCCGTCTGTCTGTTTGTCGGTCTCTCACCAGGCTGTATCTCATGAACCGTGATAGTTAGACAGTTGAAATTTTCACAGATGATGTATTTCTGTTGCCGCTATAACAACAAATAAATACTAAAAAACAGAATCAAATGAATATTTAAGGGGGCTCCCATACAACAAATGTGATTTTTCGCCGTTTCTCTCCTCTATCATTCATCTCGGTGCTCACTCCTTTCTTACTCATGTCATCTTTCACACAGTCCATCCATCTTTTCTTTGGCCTGCCTCTCCTTCTAAAACCATCCACATCCATATCTAACACTCTTCTCGTAATGACTTTCTTCCCTCCTCATGACATGCCCATACCACGCTAACCTATTGCTCCTCAACAGCCTAATAATAATAATATGTCTTTAATAGTAGATTAGTAGCCAAGGGCTGTAAGGCATCAATTGCAGCCCGAGATATTTAGGCGCACGAGCGCAGCGAGGGCGCCTATAGTTCGAGGGTGCAATTGGTGCTTACACCCGAGCTAACTATTCTGCTTTACATCTCGATTGTGAGGTAAGTAGAAAAAAACCGGCATTACAAGAATTAACAATATATAAAAAGAATCAACTTTTAAATTATTTTTTTAAAGATCAAAATTGAGCTTCGCCGTTCGATATTTAAAATTGATGACTATTATACTCACACGAAGACAAGGCTGAATAGCAAAGCGACCTCTTTGGTCATTGGGCTGAATGCATGATGTCTATTGCCAGTATGATGGTTAGATGTACGCGAACTTCTTGAAAGAAAGAAGTGTTTTTTTTTAAATTACTTACCGCCCTAGGGCTTTTCTAGCTATATTATTACCCTAGAGCGCTAATTAGTCACCTACAAGCCCCATTTGGAGGTAATAAGAACCTACTTACCGAACATGAGAGATGTAAAATAATATTAAAGATTACTTGCGTTTTCGACAAAACAATTTAACAAGCAATTTGTTTAAATTAGCAAACAGTTGTATCATCACGAAATCGCCCCCTGAAGAGCTTGAGGGTGTAGGCAGGGAAATAAAAATACCCTCTTTTAGGGAGTTTTTTAATTAGTCACCATTTTTAAGTGTTTTAAGACGAAAGGTTTGTTCACACTGTTCAAGTTGACAAGTAAGTAAGTTGACTTGCCATAAGCGCTGCACGTTATTTTTGTAAATTCTTATGAGTAACAAAGATTGTAAATTATTAAATGAAAACTGAAAAGGGGGAATTTTGGATTTTTATGATCGTTGCTCACGTCCGTACGAGCCGCCACTAACACCCAACACGTATTCCCTGGGTGGTGCTAAAAGAGCCACCATGGTGAATGGATTTGTGCGCCTCAAAGAGCTTCTGGAGCACTTGGCACATATTTTGGAACTTTATAAGTTCTATGACATGCCGGTTTCCTCACGTTTTCCTTCACCGTTTGAGAGTATTGGTACTGTGCACATAAATTTTAGAACCGAAAATCTCATCGGTGCACGTCTGGTATTGAACCCATGACCTTAGGATTGGAAGGCGGGGCCGCTACCACTAGACCACAAGTGCTCTCGTTAATCATCGTAAACAACGCCACAGCAACTCAATTTTTCAAAAGTTTTAAAAATGTGTCAAATGCTCGAAAGGAGCCTTTTTGAGGCCCGCTTAAAATCCGTTCAACTGTTTCGAAATAACTAGTGACACGACTAGAAAGAAGAAGAATCGTTCAAAAATATACAAGGTGTTCCAATACTTGTATTTAAAAACTTCAGCTGTTTCATACAAAAGTTCAATATCTACCTGGCTAAAATGTATGAAACAGACGTTTTTTTTTTCGCGTTTTCAGTGTTGGTTCCTTATAAAAAGTTATTCATATTGATGGGTACTTTAGCCCCCTGAAGTTTTAAATACAAGAATTGGAACACCTTGTATAGGTAAGTAGGTACTTGTGTAGTACAAACGCAGCACAGCACGGTACGTAGGTACTCTCCCTTATAAACTAACAAAATAAGACTTTTCGTAAGACAAAGGTTCGCTTACTTCACGGCTACGAATTGGTATTTTTTTAATTAAAACTTTTTTTCGAGTCACTTTTGCTTAATTTGAGACGATTCAACATTCTGTACCTTTCTTTTTAAGTAGAGTCATCTTACTAAGTATCTTTTTACAAGTATAAGTTTTTTTTTTTCAAGGAATCTTAATTTGATACTTTGACTAAGAGATCGTAGGGCACGTTCCTAGTGTGCGTGACTTACGAGGCAATGCTTTTTTATAGGTAATGGTTACCACTTAACATCAGGTGGGCCATCTGCTTGTTCCATCAGCTGGTTGTATAAAAAAAAAGATCCGAGGGATATCTACCGTGCCTGGGTATCAAAGTCCTGATTTTTGTTGTTATATGTAAGTCTTTGTTTATTCCGATTGACAACATATTGTGTGTTTCTAAAAGGAAGAACAATTTGGGTTGGCTCATCTACCTACTACCTATCTGATTCATGTAGAGAAGTGGAGAAGTCTAGTGAAGCGTAATATATACATTTGAAGATAAGGAAGGCGCGAATTAAATCTAAAACGTGACCAACTTAAAAGTAAACCTCCTGTAAATATAAATTATATTTATATCAACGGAGCACTCACATACACATTATGTGCTAAAACCTTTAAAACCAAAATTGATTACTACAAAAATGGCCATCTAAGAGCACATGCAAGGCAAATGAACACTTAAGCAGGAACAATGTCGCCGCAGTCGAAACCGGCATTCACGACATCACCTATCTGTTAACTACGATTTTTATATTCTTTAACAAAGCATTATTACAAAGTCAAGTTCATTATCAGCTTTAAGAAGTCCACTGCTGGACCTAGGCCTCCAAAAACTATTCCGAGCTTTCTCCATCCACCAACTTCTCGCGATCTTAAAGAGTAGTAGAGCTCTTTGTGTGTGACTCGTCCGGGGAAGTACTACCACCGCGCCTTTTTCTGCCGCCAAGCAGCAACGCTGTGTTGCGGTTTGAAGAGTGTGGTTGCCGGTGTAATTACAGGCACATGAGGCTTAACATCTGTATGCCTCAAGTTGATGGACGCAGGGCAGTGCATCGTCGGGCACGTTCTTATCGTGCGTGACTTCCGAGGCAATGCTTTGTTATCGGTGATGGTTACCACTTAACATCAGGTGGACAATCAAATGTCGTCGGTCCTTTGTAGACAGGCGTCCTCAAGCGCGGATCCATCGTCCAATTATTTGGGTCCTATCCGTTAGGCATCTATTTCATCCGCCCATTCTCGCCGCTGTGTGCCGTGAGGTCGTTTTCGTAAAACCAAGGAAGTTAAGAATTTAACCCAACCATAACAATGGCAGCCAGAAAACAACGCAATTCGTTTTAAAACGAAACATAAATAATAAGTAATAATACATTTCTTTCAGCAAGTCAATACTTTCAGCAACCCATATAACGCTTCAAAGCTCGCATGCACTACGTGGTACAGGTTTATATCTGCGTGACTTACCTACGTGGCAATGTTTTCTTAGTTATGGTTTTCTTAGGTGATGGTTACCACGTAACATCAGGTGTTTAGATAGTTGTATAAAAAAGCGATCTGAGAGGAAATCTTCCGTTCAGTAGGATTAAAGTTTGCAACCAACTTATTGCTGAATCATAGTCCGTTTTGCGACGCACAAAGGTATTTTTTTTTAGTTAGTTAGGTACTATACGATTACTAGTTACTATACAATTACTAGTTACTATACTATTTCTAGTTACTATACAATAACTAGTTACTATACTATTTCTAGTTACTATACAATAACTAGTTACTAACTAGTTACTATACTATTTCTAGTTATTATACAATAACTAGTTACTATACTATTTTCTAGTTAATATACAATAACTAGTTACTATACTATTTCTAGTTATTATACAATAATTAGTTACTATACTATTTCTAGTTACTATACAATAACTAGTTACTATACTATTTCTAGTTACTATACAATAACTAGTTAGGAACTTTACAAATTTTCTTTTTTTTCTTCTTCCAAAGCTGTGAGTCTATTTTCGTGTGAGGCTATTTTCATTTCATTTCTATATTATTGACTTACTACAAAGATATTTCTTGTAAGGTCTTCAGCACATCAAGAACACATAATCTTGAATGAGGTACTAGCCGCCTGAGACGCCATAAAAACCTAAATAAGGCTTCGAAGGTCGGCCTTGATCTATAAAATACAGGCTTGGGTATCTTAAGCTCGTAAATCTACTACTTTTTCTCCATTTTTTATAAGAAAAACTGACGGGAAATATACCTCCTGATCTTGAGCTGCTCTTTCTGTTCTATAACAAATTGTATTCTCCAAGAGCCATCCAAAGATATCACTCTGAGATGTAAAGCTAAGAGGGGGACAACCGTCAAACAACTTCTCGCTCGCTGCGTCCAAGTCTCATGTTAAAGATATTTATTTCTCAGAGTTCACTTTCCGAGAATAATATATTTTACAGAAAGTGTGAACGTAGGTACACAGTGGCATAATAGTGATATACTAGGTGTTCCAATACTTGTATTTAAACCTTCAGGGGGTTTTATTTCATTACTTGTAAACGTATTATTTTTATTGATTCAAAATACAATATAAAATCTATCTTGCCACAATTTAGAGGCTTACGGCCGGTTTCTGAAAGCCCGATCAAAACTAATTGGATGTCAAGTCACTTGCTATATCTATCTAATTCGATGTAATAGCTGAAATGGCGAGTGACTTGACATCCGATTAGTTTTGATCGAGCTTTAAGAAATCAGCCGTTACTCGATTATTATAGCCATTCCTAAAAAAACTTGTCAAGCAGTTATACCAAGGGCACAGATAAGAGAACTACTACTACTACTACTAGCCATGACTGACTACGTCTCAAAATAAAGGTTTTGGGAATAAATAACGCCATCTATGGACGAGTAGAAAAAGTATTCTAGAATCACTGCCGCTGCTGTTAGCAAATAGCGACATCTAGCATCGAGTAGTATTAACTAAAAACTTTACAGACTTGCTTAATAAATATTTCAATAGATGACGCGGTACCACATAATTAATTTTAGTTTTTACAATGGAAACCTGTAAAAAAAGTAATTTCTGTAAAATTTGCATGTTTTTAGCAAGAACATTGCTTGAAACATGCAAAATAGATAAAACCCAATCGACTCTCCACCGTTGATAATCCTAATTTTACTCATTTTACTGAATTCTGTAAGGATGATAGTGAAGGGTGAGGCTCGTGTAAAGAAAACAATTTTTTTTACACTCTTTTAGTTCACATTCCAGAGCAAAATAAATCTCAAAATAAAATTCGATTCTTAAATCTTGCGTGCTGCATTTAGCTGCATCTTCCGCATCGTCAAGTTATCGATTTTGTAGCAGTTTCGAAACGCATGCGCGTCGATTGCCGCGCCATCTGCAGAAGAATCGATAAATCCGGAAGAAACGCCGCCATTTTGACATTTGTTTGGCTTTGTGTTCCGCGATGCAATTTATCATGTAATTTGTTGTTACGAGTGCATTTTTGTCGCGTTTCCGCGATCGGGCAATATCGCCAGGCTGCCGGACGCACAATTTACAACCCATCAATGATAATTGTATCCATAAACCAGTGAAAAATCGATAATGCTTCGGTGCCGCTTTTTTACTTTCGCGTTGCAATTTTTTCGATAAATTTACGCTTATCCCAATGAATCTCCATCGGAATACTGCAATAAATATTTATAAAGTGCTATGGACATGATTACGCTAAGTTTTCAAAGTGATATGTGGTAAAAAGTGGTATTTGGAAAAGGCGCGAACCAGCGCCGCGCCGAAATTTTCGCGATCCAAAATAAAACAATTTTACAGCGAAACAAAGAGGG
This sequence comes from Chloroclysta siterata, assembly GCA_932294275.1. Classification (NCBI taxonomy): domain Eukaryota; kingdom Metazoa; phylum Arthropoda; class Insecta; order Lepidoptera; family Geometridae; genus Chloroclysta; species Chloroclysta siterata. The sequence goes on along the minus strand of OW028596.1, from coordinate 16,976,425 downwards.
ATATTGGTCGCTCCGTGTTTTCCAAACGCGGCCGCGTCTCTGTCCTATGTTTTTGTTATCCTGTTAGCACAAACAAATGGATTGATTTCTAACTTTCTATTTCTCAAATTGAGTTCATGTAAGTATTGAGAATAATTTGACCAAGATGTGTGTAACTTTTACCATACATCTTAAAACACCCCAGAGGGTAGTAATTGCATCAGCGCAACTTTGTTTATACTTGGATGTAAATAAATAAACAAGTTAATCTTATCTCTGCCGGGCACAGACCAAACAAATAAATGCAATCAAAGGTGTGTTGTATAATCTTTCACTGGCATTTACTTACTCGACAGTCTAGCTCGATAGTAGTATAGTTTAAAGTAGCCTAGAATACAGAATTCTTATATAAATAAAATCATTTCAGCCAATATTTTTTAATTTATTATTTATAATTATTTAATTGATTATAATACCATGTAATATTATGTTAAAACACCCAGACGCCGAAGAGCTAACCCAGGCAGTTACTTAGCTGTGAGGCCTTGACTGTCAATTTTTAAAGTTCAATTCTTACACTACGCTTTAAGGCGGGAATACACTTGTCTGTAGCTGGCACACTTGCATAAAAGCTACTTGCACATGCAACCTACTTTCATGTGTATATGCTAACCGGCATGCCTGTATCTGCCACGCAAGTAGTTTGCACCACATTTGATTTTCTGTCAGCTACTGGCATGCAACTGGGAAGGGATGCGGGGGGGCTATGAAACCGGCAAGTATATGCCAGGATGCAAATTGCATGTAGGTTTAACTTGCAAATCTATCCACATTGCGCCAGTAACTTCTACATGTCGTTCGCAAGCATGCCCGTTACTGTTCCATTTAAAAGGCATGTGTACAGCCACCTTTATAACGTAGATGAAAAAGATTACCACCAATACTTATATATATATTTATTGTTATAATTCTCGCTCAAGCTCTCAAGCTCGACAACTGGCTTCGAACAAACCAATCCATGCTCAAAAAAATTCATCATACATAACAACAATTCCAACACTGCGATATAGACACATCAGCGACAGCTGCTCGTCTATCTATTAATAAATAAATAAATACATAAATAATTTTTAAGCTATGTTGCCGGAACCATAAAATTAAACTACATTTAATTTCTAAGACAGTTAAATTTTTTTATATAGAAATATACATCCATGAAATCTCTGTTTCCCATAGGGATAGAAAGAGACCAAGGATATACACTTCCTACGATCCTGACATACCTACCTCTTTATACTGCGCTTACATTTAGACAATCATGCTGCCATTCAAGTGGACGGAAATGTTGCCGTCCCATTCTCGCATTGCCCAAGACCCTGCGCATGTTTCTGCATGTCTCTGCACATTTCCACGGACATGAGCTGAGTGTAAATGGGGTATTAGAGTCCAAAAGTACCATTCCTCATAGAAATGTTGGAGGGACCTTAGTCCAGTTGTAGGTTTCTTCAGGCTTCTCATCATAGATACACAATATTTTATTTTATTTATATTATACATCTAACAAAACAAAGATAAACTATGATATTACCAGGGGTCGGAATAGGTAGAGTTTTTAGGTACCAAATGACGTAAAATTACCTACACAATCTTAACATGGATATGCCTTTTAAACCCGGAATTGGAGTTTAATAAAAATTGATTTCTAAAACTTATGGGTTTTTTTATAATCAACTAGCTGATGGAACAAGCAGATGGCCCACCTGATGATAAGATTGATATTATTGTCTTAAAAACTCTTCTTTCCTATTTTAAAAACAAACTAAGCGTTACATGTACAGCAGGGCTATTTTAAAACATTCGGAAAGGCTTCTAATCGGAAACGTCAGTTCTTATCACAATTGATTTCGAGCTCGAATCATTTCCGACACGGGGATTAATAAAGGCATATCCATATTTAGATTTCGTAGTAGCGTATTTGACGTCATTTGGTACTTAAAAACTACCTATTCCGACCCCTGGATATTACATACCTAATGAAACCAACCCATCATAAAACAATAAATGTTCTTCTTTTACAGGTTTAGTGCCCCTATAATCTTGCAATGCGGCTAAGAAGCAGAAAAAGAGAGCCGCAGCTCTCGAAACTAAACATAAAAGTCACTAAAATAACCAAAAAACCTATAAAAAAAGTCCTGAACCGCTCCCCAGCCGCCTGGAAGAAAGTCGTCAAGAAGGACATCAAAAATGTACTATCAAATCCTCAGATCTGTATTACGAGGTCTCAGAAATTGAAATGTCTTAAAACTCATCCCGTCAGGACCAAGGTCACCAGAAGCATGGAGAAGCCCGTGGAGTCACACAAACCTAAACCCAAAAATGAACGCACAAAGAAGCCGATCTTCCAAACTGTTGTGCGGAGTACAACGAAGGACACCGTCACATCTTCAACGTCAATGAAAAAGGCTGATAAACCCTCAAAGCCGAAGGAGGTTAGGAAACTTCCAACCCGACATAGCTCCTTAAACCGTGATACAAAGAAAACTGAGGTGACATCAGCTATGAACTCTCCTCGCAAGACCCGTCGCTTAGACAAAGCTGACAAGGCATCGTCTCTCAACAGCTCTCCAATCCGCAAAGTCCGTCAAATCGGTGCCACGAGCCCGATCAAACTCGCTGTAACATCTACCAAAGACAGCCCAAAGGAAGCTAAAAAAGACTGGAATGAAGATGACATCACTATGTACGAGCCACACACTACAATGGTAGATTTCCCATCACCGAAATCCGAGGAATCAGATTCCGAAGCGAATATAGACTCTGAGCTTTGTCTCTCGAGCGATTGCATCAACGATTTCATCGCTATACCCTCTGCAGATGAGGATATCAACTTCCTCGCTGATAAAGCGGCCAGGGTGATGACAACGGAGAAGGTGGAGTCTCGGAAGAGCTCGGTGGACAAACGCTTGGCCAAGAGAAGGAAGTCTAGCAATGAAGAGATGTACCAGCCCACTTCAACTACAGGTGACTTGGATACTATAGAGGCAGATTTCTTGCCCAGCGGAGATAAATATGTACAGGTAAGAATTTCGTCTACCGCCCACTTTGTGCTTATTCTCTAGCGGGCCCAAATATAGAACTTGTTTGCTAATAGGCTACCTAGAAAAGCAATAATACATTATTTATTTCATACTAGATGCTCGTGTATCAGTAGTATGAACTATTTGTCCTAAGTTGGTTCTTTGGTTAGGGTGTGATTGAGCCACAACCATTCATAATGCACAATACGCCCCAATGCGGGACGTCAGTGCAGATCTCATTCCCCCACCATGAATTAGAGCCACAACCATCCAAACATAGTACCTTTCGCAATTAGGGTTGCCAGGTGAGTCGCGAAAAAATACCGGACCGTTTTGCGTTTGAGGGATTTCATATGCCTACTTTTGCAGGCGCTTGTGACCAGTAGTACCGACTTTCCTCAAAATACCGGACATTGTTCTGTCCGGTATGACCATTTATTTTTTACCGGACAGGCCTCGAAAATACCGGACTGTACGCATAAATACCGGACATCTGGCAACCCTATTCGCAATACATCATCATAATATGTAATAACATCACCCAGACATTATTATTATTCATTTATTTCAGATTCATAATCAATCCATAAAATGGAAAGTTATCACACAATTGATTATTATATTTGTTTGATCCCCACCGAGAACAAACATTTTTGTGATGAACATAGATGTTTGTTATCTATCTGGGTGTTATTATATATTAAAAGTATGTATTTACAAAAAAAAAAGTATATATAAGTAGTATCAGCTATCTGGTTCCCATATCGCAAGCTTTGGCTTTGTTTGGGGCGAGATAGTGCTGTGTGGAATGTCCACCAATATTACATTATTATTTACTAGCTGGTGCCCGCGACTTCGTCTGCGCAGGATTAGTATTTCGAGTAGCTTATATTAGCATGGCGTAGTACATATGTGTAACTCTAGCGGTTTTGGCAGCACACGCCAGAATAGCTCGCAGATGGTAGATTTTTTCCTACTTACTTGACACTTATCGACATATTTTGGACAATTCACACAATATCTTTATAAATTGTAGCCTATGTGTTATTCTGATGTATAAGCTATATTATTGTAAATCCATTCAGTAGTTTTTACTCGAAAGAGTAACAAACATCCATCCATCCATACTTACAAACTTTCGCGTTTATAATATTAGTAGGATATAATACAAGCTTTGGGCCTAGATAGTGCTGTGCGGAATGCCCACCAATATTTACCAATCAACTCTTTCAAAACTTCGTTTCCAGCCGGACCTGGTATCAATGCTGGAGGCAGAAGACGCGCGAGGCAGCGAGTGCGAGATCTCGTCCTCCTGCGACGTGTCTGCCCTCGGCGCAGGCTCTGCCATCGAGAGCCTCGAGGCACTGTCGGCACGCACCGGGACTGGCTTCCTGCGGGAGCTGTCGCAGAGTCTGCATGATCATAGCTGGGTGTGTATTTTTATGTTAAACCTCATGTGCCTGTAATTTGTCTCATATAGTAAGACATCTGTCTGATGGAACACCAGAGAACCTTTTTTGAAAAATAAAATAACAGCTTCACGACTTTGATGATCCCCATGACCCCAGGCACGTTAGATATCCCATCAGATCTCTCAAAGTTTGTGGATATCTAACGGGAATAGTCAGAGGTACGTCATAAAACGGTAGTTTTCTGTTCAAAAATGTATGTGTAACAGCACAATGCCAGTACTCTCGAACGGTGAAGGAAAACATCATGAGGAAAACCGGCATGTCGTAGAACCTAAAAAGTTCTATAACATGTATCGTACTCGAAAGGAGCCTCTTGACACACACACACACAAAGAGCTCTACTACTCTCATACCCAAGGCCGGATTCAGGATTTTTTTCTGGGACAAGGGGCCGACGGGCAAAAAAATCAACGATAACTGTCAAAATTCGCAATTCCAGCCAGAAATAGACAAGATTTTCACTCATGTTCTTTCTGTTATTTTATTCATATATTTTAACAACTCTGATAATTTGATTTGCTTCCAAGTATGTACTGTGATGGAATCTCCACAGTACACAAGAATACCGTTGGGGGGGGGGCACGTGCCCCCTAATCCGCCCTTGCTCATACCTATGCCTTCCTTTTAATCTTTTTTTAACCAAATTTCTTTTTTTCAGAATGCTAATGACTTGTCATCGGATGAAACCTTAGCGCTGCATCATGAGGAGGCCGCTGATTTAGAGGTAAGCCCATTTCTACTGGCACCTAGAGTCACCTAGCTCTAAGACGTTTTGAAGTGATCCTTGTGATTTTATTGAATATTTATTTATTTAGGCACACAAAACAGGGTACAATCAGTTAAATGACAAAATAAAATACAATTATGTAATTATGAGCTAGACGGCACCCTAAAACATGCGTACACAACATGACATATAAACCAGAACAGCTTAGTTAATTAAATGACCTTATCAGTTGATAGGTAGGAAAGAGAACATTGGGTAGGGTTACAAAAATAGGAAGGTACACGCACTTCGAGTTAAGACTCGAAGGGTGCTGAATTAATTAAATTACAATCGAGTTTTCGGCACACTCTAATGACAGAGTGGCCAAAGCGGCTCTTGAATTTTGATTGTTTATCATTAAATATATCTAAGATATCACTGTGTTATAAAATAAATACCCTTTGACTACATACCCTAGTCGTAAACAGAACGACTTGATCCCCTCGCACGGTAGATATCCCCTCAGATCTATTACTACCAACTTAAGATTCTTCGACGATATCTAACGGGGGTAGTCAGTCAGAGCTACGTCCGAATATTACATTTGGCACGTACATTTAGCGTAGTTGGTATTCCATATTCCGACAGGATGTAAAACCATCGCCGCTTTTAGAATATTGTGAGGAAACTAGTTGTTTCCTCGCGATGTTTTCCTTCACCGATCGCTCTATTTTTGTAACCATAATTATTGATATGGAAGAGCGAGGTTCCAAAACACAAGTATTTCATACTTCTAAGAGGACCTCAACACTGTAAAGGACATATTTCATTCTGGGTTTGGTCTATGTACACCACGTAGAAACATATGAAAAAAATAGAAGATTACCATACCAGTACGATTTCATTAATTTGCAGGCAAGTAAATGTTTATCTGGTCGATTTTTTTACAATGTGAACACATCTAGAGCCGCCATGACAGTCTGTAACCGACGTTTGACATGTGGAATTGCATTTTTTTAATTATCTGACAGTTTCGTTGCTTTTTTTGACGGTAATGAGTTTCACTCTCAAGCTTAACGCATACAACTGTTGTCAAAATGACATTTCACGCATGTCAGTCCACCATATTTTTAGTAAATTGCGTTGCCCTCGTTAATCAAGAAAATCTTAAAACGCAAGAAAATGAACTAGAAATGAAGAAAAAAGCAATCAAAACAGTTATCTATATTGCTAAGCTATATTTATATACACTACACAGACCCAACCCAGGCTCCATACGTTGATGAAACAACTCCTTTATACTTATTGGCTACAAATCTTTTTTCTAATACGTTTCAAAATGATCCTTGGGGTTCAATCGAATACCTTTTGACTTAGATTATTGTTGTTTTTAGGAGGAAGCGGCCGATGTTATATCATCCTGCAGTAACCGGGTGGACTGTGAACAGATGACGTGGGTAGACGCTTTCGACCCCTATTTATTCATCAAGCAGGTAATATAGAACCGCCTATTTGTAAGTTTAATTTAACCAAAGTAATTGGTCTGGCCTAGGGCGACGAGAAATGTATTATATGTAGGTATGTATTTACAAAAAGAAGGATATAAGTATTATATCAGCTATCTTGTTCCCATATTACAAGCTTTGGCTTAGTTTGGGGCTAGATAGTGCTGTGTGGAAAGTCCACCAATATTTTTTTTTAACTTGAAACATGTTGGAATGTGAGGGCGGGCAAGTTGACAGTAGTGTTTCTTTATTTTTTACTAGCGGCCTGTCCGAGCTTATGGGTGGTCATACATTTTTTCAACATTTTAGGATAAACTAAGACCGTGGGTTCGAGTCCGCGGCTAGTTGTTTCATACATTTGCACGCCCATCACCCTCGCCGCGTTGCCCGCTGCGTTCGCATATATTTTTAAAGCGAACTAAAATTTTTAATTTCGTAATATCTTTTGAATGGAATGTCTGATTTGAAAAATTCAAGAAGTAATCTATAGGTATTGAAACAGTCTTGAATACGAAATGATTTATTTGGATAAGGATTAATATAAAGGTATGGATAACATGGTCAGATTTCGGTCGGCATTTCTATCAACTTTTAAAATGTAAAAAAGAAGTTATAGTAACATAACTACGATAGTCAGACATATGGTATCGCCGAGTTTTTTGTAGATATTAATGTGTTCATTAATATTGTAGATTTTTTTTGTGTTGTATCGTCAATAGTTTCCGCAGCGCATGCGATGAAAGACATTTATGTCCATTTTTTTTACACCTTTGTTACATTATTGAAGTTTTAGAAAGGATCCCTAATTATTTCTAGTTATAAATATAGCCTATGTTACTTAGGAATAATGTAACATTCTAATGGTGAAAGAACTTTCAACATCGGACCAGTACTTTTTGAGCCTATTTGTTATATACAAAAATACAAATCTTTCCTCCTTATAATATTAGTGTAGATTTATAATTGTATTGTAGTGTTCGATAAGAGCCTCTTTGACCACACTGTTTCGAAAGCAAGACTTTAAGTTTGTGTTATTTGTTGGCAGCTACCGCCGCTAGAGAGCGTCGCGACGGGAGCGCTTCGAGCTAGGTACCCGGCTCTGCCTCTCAAGACCAGGACCAGTCCTGATTTCAGTCTTGTAAGTACATTGTAGTTAGTTATTTTTTATTTATATTAGCCACATTGGGTTTAAAAAAATTGTATATTATGCAATTAGTGAATAAAGGACGGATTTAAAGCCAGGGCCATGAATGAATCACGAGTAAGTGAAGGATTCTAACGACTGAATCACGACCGTAGGGAGTATTTCATGATGATTGGATCTTGAGCGTAGCGAGTGATTCAAGTGTTAGAATCCTGAGGGACGCGAGTGATTCATGGACCTCGATATAAATCCGTTTTATTCAAGAGTTGCATACTATACTTTATACCATGACTACGAGAAAAAGAAAGATTTAAGCGAAAATATTTTAATGAAGAAAAAAATAAGGTTAAATTAATTAAAATACAACAAAACAATTTTTATTCTAATATCGACCAATCAAATCTCGAAGAGTTATTTGCCCAAGGAGTTTGTATGTCGAGTATTCTTTTCACAAGAAATTTGTATCGAGTCTTTTTTGCGCAAGGAGTTTGTATAGCATTGAGATGGAGGACGAATGTATTGGTGTGCTCTAAATTCAAACACCAAAACCACTTTGGTACCTTTTATGGATTCGTTTTATCTGGGTGTACATTATCGGGGTGTGCAATAACTGGATGTGCAATATTGTCACGTGTAGTTAATGTACAGCCAGTTAATACACAGCATGATAATTGGAAGCCACTTTGGTACCGTAAAAAATAATTTCTGGCACTTCGGCGGCCGCTACCGAGGCACGCTCGCTTTGCTCGCTCGCCTCGTGCGTAATTTATATGTTTCAACATAACCTAACCAATCCGACTCGACGGTACTAAAGTGGCTTCCAATTATCATGCTGTACATTATCAACACGTGACGATATTGCACAGCATGTTATTGTACGGGATGATAATGTACACCCAAAAATTCAAACCAGTGGGCACGGATTATCTGGGTGTGCATTATCGTACTGTGCAATATCATGCTGTACATTATTTGGCCGTACATTATTGGCTCCCAATTTAAGTATATTTTTTTTTATAACCGCGTTTGTTGTCAGGTGTTGGATTTAGACGAGACGCTGGTACATTGCTCGCTGCAGGAGCTTCCAGACGCGAGCTTCCACTTTCCAGTTCTCTTCCAGGAGTGCAGGTACACTGTAAGTTATCATTTCATTTATTTATTAATCTTTACAAATACATTTATATCTTATTATCTCTATATTATAAAAGAAAGTCGTGTTAGTTACACTATTTATAACTCAAGAACGGCTGAACCGATTTGGCTGAAAATTGGTGGGGATGTAGCTTAGAACCAGGAGACGGACATAAAATACTTATATCCTGACTTTTTTAATTATTTTTTTATATTGTATACAAACAGTCTTCAAATTGTCAGTTAGTACGTTTTCACTGACAAAATTACATGGTTATTAGGTACAGAAAATACATTTGACAGCCTTCACAGCTCAGTTGGTAGTAGCTCGGCCTTCTGCGCCGTAGGCCGTGGGTTCGATCCCCACCGAGAACAAACATTTGTGTGATGAACATAGATGTTTGTTCTCTGTCTGGGTGTTATATAATATTATAAGTATGTATTTACAAAAAAAAAAGTATAGAGGTATATGTATTATATCAGCTATCTGGTTCCCATATTACAAGCTTTGCCTTAGTTTGGGGCTAGATAGTGCTGTGTGGAAAGTCCTCCAATATTTATAATATTTAATTACAAAAAAAATTATTTTCTTCCCCATGGAACACTCAATTGTAAAAAGGAAATACATTTTTTTTATAAAAGATGTTGCCAATCATATCAATAAACCATTATTTCATTTGTAAGTATTCTAAAGTAACGTGCGCGAGCAAAGCCGCGGGTAAGAGCTAGTTATTAATAGACTATCATTTAATTATCTACACTAATATTATAAAGAGGTAAACTTTGTATTTTTGTATTTTTGTATTTTTGTATGTAACGAATAGGCTCAAAAACTAGTGGTTCGATTTCAAAAAATTTTTCACCATTAGAATGCTACATTATCCCTGAGTAACATAGGCTATATTATATTTTCAAAAAAATCAGGGATCCTTACTAAAACTTCAATAATGTAACCCAAGGTGGAAAACAAAAAACCTTACATCGCGTGCGCTGCGAAAACTATTGAAGATAGAACAAAATAATGTACTACGATTTTGTAGAACACGTTATCATCTACAAAAAATGTCGCGACAGCATATGTCTAACTATTATAGTTATGTCACAATAAGTGTTCTTTTATAAAAAATTAATTGAAATGCCTCCGCTAGAAAAGGGTCTTTATTTGTACCTTGGTATTAATCCTTATCCAAATAAATCATTTCATAATTAAGACGGTTTCAATACCTATAGATTACTTCTTAAATTTTTCAAATCGGACATTCCATTCAAAAGATATGACGAAATTAAAAATGTTTACGGGTCCACCGGTCACGCGCGGGGTGCGATTTCACTCACTCTAGGAGAAACGCGTGCAAATGTATGAAATAAGTAGACGCGAGGCTCGAACCCACGGTCTAAGTTTATCCTAAAATGTTCAAAAAATTTATGACCACCCATGCGAAGCTGGGACAGGCCGCTAGTTAGTATATATAGTAATAGAGCACTGGTGGTCTAGTGGTAGAGGCCCCGCCTTCCGATCCTAAGGTCGTGGGTTCGAAACCAGTCGTGTACCAATGAGTTTTTCTGTTCAAAAATGTATGTGCACAATGCCAGTACTCTCAAACGGTGAAGGAAAACATCGTGAGGAAACCGGCATGTCGTAGAACCTAAAAAGTTTTATAACATGTGTCAAGTGCTCGAAAGGAGCCTCTTGAGGCGCACTTAAAATCCTTTCACCACACTGTTTCGAAAGAAACTAGTGACACGACAAGAAGAAGAAGAAGAGAATTATTCGTTTATCCCATAGACTATAATGTTAAATACAATAGACTCTATGATATCATCTATGGTCAAATACCACAATATTGATGATGTTTGTACATCCGCAAAACTTTTTTTTTGATTCAACAAGCTATGGAACAAGCAGATGGCCCACCTGATGTTAAGTGGTAACCATCACCTATAACAAAGCATTACCTCGTAGGTCACGCACGTTAGGAACGTGCCCTACGATGCACTGCCCTGCGTCCATCAACTTGAGGCATGCAGATATTAAGCCTCATGTGCCTGTAATTACACCGGCAACCACACTCTTCAAACGGAAACACAGCGTTGCTGCTTGGCGGCAGAAAAAGGCGTGGTGGTAGTACTTCCCCGGACGAGCCACACACAAAGAGCTCTACTACTCTTAAAACTAACATGTTTATCCTTAATCCCTAGACACTTTTTACATTATATTTATAATGTTTTTTAATAAGTCTTCTTGTGTATCTTTTTGTTTTTAATTTTATCATTGTATTTTGTGTCGTAAAATAAATATTTTCTATTGTTACTTGATGTGTGTGTATTATATTGTCCCGCAGGTATTTGTCCGCACGCGTCCGCACTTCGCGGAGTTCCTGTCGCGAGTGTCGCGGCTGTACGAGGTCATTCTGTTCACGGCGAGCAAGCGAGTCTACGCTGATAGACTACTCAACCTGCTCGATCCTACCAGGCAGTGGATCAAATACAGGTAACATACAAGAATTATAAATGTTGGGCAACCAAAGGGACGGATGAGAGAAGAGTGCAGCAGAAATTTCCCACAGCTTCATTCTATCATCGCACTGCTCGCCATAGGCAGGGGGCTCATCCACATACCTTGGAACCAGGATGGTCGCGCACTGTTCGGTTTCAGAGGAACTTCCTCCCGCGCACTCTAAGGTTGTGGAATGCACTCCCTGCGGATGTTTTCCCTGGAGAGTACAGCATGGGGTTCTTCAAAAAAGGCGTTCTAAAACATTTAAAGGGTCAGCAACGCGCGTGTGACACCTCTGGTGTTGCAAACGTCCATAGGCTACGGTAACCGCTTCCCATCAGGTGGGCCGTATGCTTTATTTGCTTACTTGGTAGTATTAAAAAAAAAAAAAAAAAAGAAATGCGAATGTTGAGATGGATGTGCGGAGTGACAAGGATGGATAAAATAAGGAATATATTAGAGGAAGTTTGAAAGTAGCGCCTGTGATGGATAAGTCAAAGTCAATAGGTATTTATTCAATAAAATCACAAGGATCACTTTGAAACGTCTTAAAGCTAGGTGACTCTAGGTGCCAGTTCCACGCGACCAAAGCCTAGAAGAACAGGCAACAAACTTACGGCTTGGTTCCTACCGTTCTTTTGTATGATCCTTTTACAATGTAATATAATATATTATTGAAGTTAAGTGAGGCGTAGGCATACAGAAAAAGGTAAACATAATCAAATTTATAAGACAGCACACGCTACGCTTCAAACTAATAATACCTAATGCATAAAATTAAATACAATCTATTAAATCAGAGAAAAATAAAACACACAATAGTAGGTACAGTACAGACATTGCAGACATGTTAGCTGCCGATGGGCAGAGCGACCGGGACATCGGGCCACGCACGTAGTGGTAAGTTGAGGAGCAATAGGTTAGCGTGGTATGGGCATGTCATGAGGAGGGAAGAAAGTCATATTACGAGAAGAGTGTTAGAAATGGATGTGGATGGGTTTAGAAGGAGAGGCAGGCCAAAGAAAAGATGGATGGACTGTGTGAAAGATGACATGAGTAAGAAAGGAGTGAGCACCGAAATGAATGATAGAGGAGAGTGGAAGAAGAAAACCTGTTGTGCCGACCCCATGCGTGGGATAAGGGCAGGAAGATGATGATACAAGAATTATAAAAAATATATCGTACAACCTAGAATAGATATTAGCACTAGAGGTGTAAAAGTAACGAGAAAAGCGTACCCGTATGTATTCGTTACTTTAACAAAAAATACTCGTTACTATCGAATCGAATCGAATCGTTACTTCTGGTACCTCATTCATCATACATGTTAGAGCAACGAATCGAGTCGTATTGCGTACGTGTACGCCGTACAGTATGACGTTGCGGCGCGGCGGCGTCTCAACATTTGTAATTTGTAGAAAACATACCTACTTAGACCAAGGACGACGAATTTCCAAAATAAACAAACATCTTTGTAACGTACCTACTTTTTAAATTCAAAAAATACATACGATGAGCAAACGTTTTAATACACGCATCAACGGTACTTGAATTGAACCGATTCGGTTCAACCGAAACAGTGTAGGTACCCGTGATACGAAACATGCGAGTAACGAGATGGATTCGTGAGTAACGATTCGTTACTCGTTACTAGATGGCGAACCCGTTACTCAGTACCGAATACATACGGTTTGCTACAGCTTTAATTAGCACACAGAAACAACAATTACTCGGCAGTACAAGGCAGTAGGGTCGAGCCTCACTGCCTAATCGATCCTACCAGGCAGTGGAACAAGTACAGGTAAAACATTGCTGTGTTTCGGTTTGAAGAGTGTGGTTGCCGGTGTAATTACAGGCACATGAGGCTTAACATCTGTGTGCCTCAAGTTGATGGACGTAGGGCACGTTCCTATCGTGCGTGACTTACGAGGCAATGCTTTGTATGCTATGCTGTCGTGTATAGGTGATGGTTACCACTTAACATCAGGTGGGCCATCTGCTTGTTCCATCAGCTAGTTGTATTCAAAAAACTCTTGAATGTGTAATTGTGTACCAATATTTATTACCGCATAGTACCGTACTATCAAGGGGAAGGCCGTGGGTTCAAATCTGGCTCAGACAATAACTTAAGAGATATTTTAAACGAATCCTTAATATTTACTTAAGGGGCTGACAACTATGAAACAACTTCTCGCTCGCACGTTTCGACGAAAGATAGAAGATGGTTGATTGCGATTTTTTGAAAATTAGTTTAGTGATTTTATATCTTTCAACATGTCGAAACGTGCGAGCGAGAGTCACATTAGCTGTTGTCTTCGCCTTGATGAATTTTGGTCTGTTTCAGATTGTTCCGTGAGCATTGTCTACTTGTGAACGGTAACTACGTTAAGGATCTCTCCATCTTAGGGCGGGATCTACGCCGAACTGTCATTGTTGACAACAGTCCACAGGTAACACACACTTTGTTCTAAACTTTGAATAGACCGTCTGACTACAATCTCACCTGATGGTGAGCGACGATGTAGCCGACGTTGGAGCCTGTCTTGAAGACACCTATTCACTCACATTGGTATTGTAGAGGTCAAGAGATACAGACGGTAATGAGTTCCACTCCTTAGGGGTTCGAATGAAGGTCTCTCTTGTCGTGCCACTACTTTCTTTCGAAACAGTGTGGTGAAAGGATATTAAGTGCGCCTCAAGAGGCTCCTTACCGGCACTTAACACATGTTATAGAACTTTTTAGGTTCTACGACATGCCGGTTTCCTCACGATGTTTTCCTTCACCGTTTGAGAGTACTGGCATTGTGCACATACATTTTTTGAACAGAAAACTGATTGGTTCACGACCGTTTCCGAACCCACGACCTTAGGTTCGGAAGGCGAGGCCGTTACCACTACACCACCAGTGCTCTCAATGTATGAAGGTAGAAGCGAAGCAATAATACATTACATACAAAACTCGTATAATAACTAGCTTTTTTGCAAAATAAACCGACTAAATTCACTGAAAAATATAAATCAAAACTTTTGGTGAAGGAGACCACAGATCCAAAAAGTCATAGGTGTTTCGTTGATTTATAAAACACGATATGAACGTGCCCTACGATGCACTGCCGTCACGGCTCAGTTGGTAGTAGCTCTGCCTTCTGCGCCGTAGGCCGTGGGTTCGATCCCCACACAGAACAAACATTTGTGTGATGAACATAGATAATTGTTCTCTGTCTGGGTGTTATTATATATTATAAGTATGTATTTACAAGAAAATGTATATATGTATATTATATGTATCAGCTATCTGGTTCCCATATTACAAGCTTCGGCTTAGTTTGGGGCTAGATAGTGCTGTGTGGAAAGTCCACCAATATTTATTTATTTACTTTTTTCTATGAAGTCGTCAAAAACAAAGTATTATGGCGGTTTCATAATGGTCGATATGGGACCACTCATTTCATCATAATGTTACCATTCATTTCAATTCTTAATTCTATGGCCTTGCCCGCATTTTTTATGCTACTTGCTGATATAACAAGCAGACGGCCCATTGATATTAAGTGATAACCATCACCTATAACAAAGCATTGCCTCGCAAGTCACGATAGGAACGTGCCCTACGATGCACTGCCCTGCGTCCATCAACTTGAGGCATACAGGTGAAGCCTCATGTGCCTGTAATTTCATCAACCACACTCTTCAAGCCGAAACACAGCGTTGTTGCTTGGCGGCAGAAAAAGGCGTGGTGGTAATACTTCCCCGGACGAGCCACACACAAAGAGCTCTACTACCTTCTTACTTACTCTTGTTTTTGCTTACAGGCGTTTGGATATCAACTTGAGAACGGCATTCCCATAGACAGTTGGTTCGTGGACCGAAGCGACAAAGAACTGTTAAAGTTGCTGCCGTTTTTGGAACATCTTGCTACTGTAAGTACAACTAGTATAACCTAAAAATACTACAATACTCTTTTTTATACTATTTCCTGATGGTACAAGCAGAAAGCCCACCTGATGTTAAGTGGCATCACCTATAACAAAGCCTGCCTCGCAAGTCACGATAGGAACGTGCCCTACGAAACATCGTGAGGAAACCGGCATGTCGTAGCACCTACTAAGTTCTAAAGACATGTATCTAAAGCTGATATACTACTTATATACTTTTTTTATTGTAAATACATATTTATGATATTATATAACGCCCAGACAGAGAACAAACATCTATGTTCATCACATAAATGTTTGTTCTCGGTGGGGATTGAACCCACGGCCTACGGCGCAGAAGGCAGAGCTACCAACTGAGCTGTGAAGGCTGTCAAAATAAAGACTTATAATTCTTATTCTTCTTTTTTCAGAAAGATGATGTCCGCCCCTATATTAGGGATAAATACAAGCTATTCAGCTACCTGCCACCCGACTAATATCATTACATAAGTATAAAACCACAAAAGGTACTTGTTTACAATATTATATAAGAAAATTACAAAGATTTCGTATAGAATCAAGTTTTTAAAACATATGTTCCGCAAAAAAACTTTTAAAAAACCAATCTTTTGATACAAAAACTGTTGAGATCCAAATTATATTGTTGCTACATTTTATGTTAGTCTCCGAAACGTTGTTTGTGTTTTTTTTTTTCATTCGGTGATTTTATATCGAATTTTATAACTTGTGTGTTAATTTTAAACATCCTTGAGGATGTCTTAAAGGTAGTCAGCGGCAAGTCCGAACACATTTATCTCATGTCTATCATTTTGAGATTTTTTTAAATATGAGAATTAAAAATAATCTTTGTAATTTTCTTCTTAAATTAAATTATAATTGGTTACACACATCACTGGCTCTTTCTTACTATAAGTTGAATCTAGCACCCTGGTTCTTAAGTTATCCACTTATAAACGATACTTAAATTTTAACAATGCATACAATTTTATCTTTCACTGTTTTTCAATACCTGTATTAAAAAATGGCAATAGTTGTCTATTGAACTGTTTGCATTGTTTGTCTATTGAAGTTCTGATAAGTTAGTAACTTGGGACCTATATACCATCTGTGATGCAAATTATTAAAATAATGACGAATAACCGTATTACGACAAATTTCTTCATCGTAAAGTCAAAGTAAAATGTTGGAAGATGATAAAAGAACCAAGGTGCGAACGGTGTTTCATACATAAACAAATTGTCATGCATCTTCTCGCTAGTTTTCGCACTTAAACAAACTTTTGGAAAACATGTTTGGATCAAAATTATATTTTTTCTGAAAGGCGTTGTTTCATCAATGTATGAAGCCAGGGTTTGGTCTGTGTACAGTGTATATAAATATCGCTTAACAATATATAAATACAGCTGTTTTGAAGGCTTTATTCTTCGTTTTCTTGCGCTTCAAAATTTTCTTGATCAAAGAGAGCAACACAATTTGCAAAAAATATGGAGGACTTCTTGTACACATGCGTGAAATGTCATTTTGACAACTGTTTTTTAATTCATACACCAAACCCGGAATGAAATACGTCCTTTCGTAATGTTATTGTCCAAAAATTTGTTTTTTGCGATATTTCATAACTACCTTCAGTAATTTTTATTTTCAAAATGTTGAAACGTGCGAGCGAGAAGTGTTTGGCGGTTGTCATCCTCTTAAATAAGCTCTTAAAGAACATTGTTAAATATCTGTCTGATTTTACTTATGTCAGTTTGTAAAGAGCCGTAACGAATTTGTAAATTATGTTTAACTCAAAAAAACTAGTGAATTCACTAAATATAATTAGGAACATTCATAAAAAAAGCTTCCTAATCGCTTCATAGATGGCGTTGCCGTTGATCGGAATTGAAATTTTACTTCTGATGTAATCCATCTGATGTTAAGGGTTACCACTTAACATCAGATGGACTATCACCTACAAAGCATTGCATCGCTAGTCACAATAAGTACGTGCCCTACGATGCACTACCCTGCGTCCATCAGCTTGAGGCATACAGATGTTAAGAGCTGATTTTACCATGCTCTGTTAGTTACTAATCAAGGATTAACAGGCCGTTAAATCTAACCTTGATGTCAAATACATACATTTTGACATATTTAACGGCCCTTTAATCCTTTGTTAATCTAACAGAGAATGGTGAAATCAGCTCTAAGCCTCATGTGCCTGTAACCACCCAGACCCTTCCAGACACACTTGAAAGTAGAGAGAAATAGGCATGGTGGTAGTGCTTCCCCGGACGAGCCACACACAAAGCCATCTTTCGTTTGATTGGTTAGGCACACACAATACAACGTGTTACATAATACCCCTATATAACCCCGGAAGCAGGGTATTCTACAGGTCATGGCCAATATAACGACTTTTGAAATTTCGTAATTTTTCATTCATGAAATGCCTCTTAAACGTTCCTCCATTATAAAACTAAACACACCATGAGGCAGCCCTATTCACGGCTGTTAGTACGTTCCGTGTGTGCGTGACTTTAGTACTTACGTAAACAGTATCAGGGTTGTTGCAAATTTCTGAGACAATATTAATTTTACTTTTGTATGGGAATTTCGAAAACGATATATTCAACCTTTGCACACGTCAAAGTATTCCAGTGCTTGGTCTGATCACATGGTCTTTGGCCTTATAGGGGTATTATGTTACACGTTGTATAATCAAATTCATCCTTATTTTGAATCCTACACAGCTCACTACCGCCATCTATGTTGACTTATGGAAACTTTTTTGTTAAATGTTCTTGATTTTTTTTTTATTTAAATATAAACTTACTGTACAAAATTTCTAAATCAGTAAGAAAATTATCCCAATCCATTTATTGTTGATAAATAACTTTGTGTATAAAAATAAATGTATAAATTATAAGCGGATATTTCGTAGGTATTATACAATTCAAATCATTGCATATTATTAAAAACCTTAAAATTAAATCGAATCTATTAAATTATGAAATTTATTATGACTTTTGAAATCGGCATTCTTTAGGAATATTTTATTTTAGAAATTATTTTTATCGTGCTTATTTCAAAAACTTATTGGATATATCTGTGATGTTATTAAATTGAATTATAATCAAAATTATGAACATAAAATCAATTTTGATTGTATTCAAAAAATTCTAAATCGAATTGAAATAAATTTGATATTTTTGTAAGATTTTTTATTGTTTACTTTCTTGTATTCATACATATTATAATTAAGTTTAATGGAATTTTATATTGATTTAAAAGTATTAATTATAAGTCTGATACTACAATTCACACTGTAATTTTTATATTTTTTTCTAAATGTATAGTGGGTAGGTGCTAATTAATTAATAATTTTGATTTTTTTCTATATTTTTGACTATATGTGGCCTAGTGATATTTATAATTGGATAGTTACAACATTTTAGTGATGCAACAAAAGTGATGCACCTAGTTGGATTCGAACACACTACTGACCTGACAACGTCAAAATTTGTTTGTTGAATAAAAACACATTTAAATTGTCTCACGACTTATCCCCGGCACGGTAGACATTTTCTCTGATCTCTTGATGCTTACCTAGTACACTTCAACCTGTCACGCATGGAATACCCATTACTGCATAATGTTGGTATGTGCCATAGTTGGTACGTATCTCTGACTACCCCGTTAGAAATCCTAAAATAATCTTGAGTTGTGTTTAGTACTAAGAGATCTGGGGGGATATCTACCGTGCCTGGGAATTTTTATACCACGAATTGTAGAAATCCAGTTAGTATTCTAACAGCGGCGATGGGCTTGCAACCTGTCACGTAAGGAATACCAACTACTGAAAGTGTGGGTATGTGCCAAATGTAATGTCTGGACGTACCTCTGACTTACCCCCTTAGACGTCCTCAAAGAATCTGGATTTAGTTCTTGGTACTAAGAGATGGGGAGGGGATATCTACCGTGCCTAGGGATCAAAGTCGTCTTACTGTTTCTGTTTTTTAATAGCATGAATTTTAGCACAGATTTTTTTATGAAGTATGCTTGAAGTAGCTATACCAACTTAGCGGGACAGTAGTAGGTAGCGAATATGCCATTACCGCCATTTGTCGAAATAATGTAAAAACATAATAATACTTATAAATAATCATGTCAGTACAGACAGCAACAAAAATTGATAAACCATTCTGATTAGTTCAAATAGTTGTATTATTTACTATGCTATTATTATATCAAAAACTAAGCTATTTTGTGTTATAATTAAGCTACATAAAATAATAAAAACTCAGCTACATTTTTTATATTACTCGACGAGAGTGTTGTAGTCAAGAATAGTTCTCTGTCACTGATGTTGGCACAGAGCATGTTAAGGGCTGATTTCACCATGCTTTGTTAGTTACTAATCAAGGATAAACAGGCCGTTAAATCTAACCTTAGATGTCAAACGCGTACATTTTGACATATTTAACGGCCCTTTAATTGTTTGTTTATATAACAGAGCATGGTGAAATCAGCTCTTAGGATAAGTACACTTAGGGCCGGTTTCACCATGCTCTGTTAGATTGACAAAGGATTAAAGGGCCGTTAAATATGTCAAAATGTACGCGTTTGACAGCTACGGTTAGATTTAACGGTCTTTTGAAACGGTGAAAACGGCCCTTAAAAATGAATAAACACGCGAAAAGAATACTGAAATACTGATAAAAAGCGTTAATAATAGAATCTGATAGAATATCATTTATTAAAAAACGTTGCACAACATGGTTTACTTACTTTTGCTGCTGACTGTACGCTCTCTTCAGATAGCAAACGACGGTCTAATAATTAGTGCAATAGAATATCGGCTTAAATCAATATCCTATTTAAATAATCATTGTAAAATAACAATTTTATGTCTCGTTTACACTGTTTTAGTAAGTGGAAAAGAAAATATGTACATTAAAATTTATTCGATTACACAGACACTAATAATAATAATTATAAAACAAAAATACTACACGTAAATAAAAATAAAATAAAACATCACCAATAACAATGCATTGCCTCGTAAGTCACGCACGATTAAACGTGCCCTACGATGCTCAACCCTGCGTCGATCAACTTGAAGAATACAGATGTTTAATCTCATGTGCTTGTCATGTTTCTTTTTTAGTAAATAAACGATTAGAATTTGGTAAAATGGTTCTATTTTTAAAATATTTTTTAAATAATTGAACAAGCCGATGGCTAGTTTATTAATATTTTTTATCATAAAGTTTAGTTAATTTAGAAATCGTTTTTAGGATTTACGTCAAAAAAACATGAAAAGAATCTCTGTTTCATAATTAAGATAATGTCTAAAAGGAATTGCTTATAGCGATCGAGTAGCGTTTTAGCGACTCGGTCTAGTTACTCGACCAGTGCCAACGCAGCACTTAACTTTTATTGCATGGTCTATTTAGGCTGATCTGAACTGCATTAGTATTTTAGTTGTGTTTATCTTTTAGTAAGCGTGCCAGTGTAATTACAGGCACAAAATTAAAACACACAATACAGTACAATCACAAGGATCACTTTGAAACGTCTTATACAAGGTGTTCCAATACTTGTACTTGAAACTACATTTTAGCCAGGTAGGTATTGAACTTTTGTATGAAACAGCTGTTTTTTTTTCGCGTTCACAGTGTTGGTTCCTAAGAAAAAGTTATTCATATTGATGGGTACTTTAGCCCCCAAAAGTTTTAAGTACAAGTATTGGAACAACTTTTATACTATGTGAATCTACCGCCAGTTACGACCAAAGCCTAGAAGAACAGACAAGAACATGAAACCTATGTTCGTGATAGCTCTCATAGCTCAGTTGGTAGTAGCTCTGTCTTCTGCGCTGTAGGCCGTGGGTTCGATCCCCTCACAGAACAAATATATCTGTAATTTATGTTTGTTCTCTGTCTGGGATATTAGATAATACACTACTAAAATAAATAAAAAACTACTACAATACTAGCCCAGTTCCGCCTAGCTTTTATAAATGAAATGTTTATTTTGATAAATATGGTTAGTAGTTAGGTAGTTTCCTGTATTTCACCAAATCATTGGCGAGATAAGAGTAGTAGAGCTCTTTGTGTGTGGCTCGTCCGGGGAAGTACCAACACCACGCCTTTTTCTGCCGCCAAGCAGCAACGCTGTGTTTCGGTTTGAAGAGTGTGGTTGCCGGTGTAATTACAGGCACATGAGGCTTAATATCTGTATGCCTCAAGTTGATGGACGCAGGGCAGTGCATCATAGGGCACGTTCCTATCGTGCGTGACTTACGAGGCAATGCTTTGTTTTAGGTGATGGTTACCACTTAACATCAGGTGGGCCATGTGCTTGTTCCATCAGCTATTAGTATAAAAAAATATTGTAATATCATTAAATTAAATTACATTATAATAAAGAAGTCCATAATAAATTCAATGACTAAATAAATTTAGTAAGACAGGTAAGTACTAATACCCAGTTACTGGAACAGTGTAAAGCGACCACTAGATATTTATGTAATATATTTCAAAATTCTGTTTCATAATTCCCGTCATTTTATAGCGATTTTATAATTATACTGATCAACATTCTTATTGGTTATTTTAGCTATTGGAGCCCTCAGTGACCGTTAACAATCCAACAATAAAAGTTATATCTAACTGTTCTATAATATCTAATCGTAGATTTGCAGATTTTCATTAGATATTTTATTAGATTTATCATAAATCTTTTTAATTTTTGATTATTTTAAAGCACCTGTGGTCTAGTGGGTGACCCCGCCTGACCGTAAGGTCGTAGGTTCATATCCGTCGTGCACCAATGGATTTTACCGTTGGAATTTTGTACACCTACACACAGTATGAAGCAATAATGGTTAGATTTAGCTTTTTTTCAAAAATGGCTTCTTTTTTCCCGAAATAAATAAAATAATCTAAGATTTTGTGTAAAACTTTAGTTATAAGGAAACTTTGAAACGACTTAATGATTTTTTTTAATTTATGCTATAAATGGTTTATTTATATGAATTTAAATATGTACATAATTTAAATATGTACATATTTAAATTTTCGGGTTCCGATAACACGCTTTCTTTGGTGAAGATTCTTATCCATAATTTTTAACATTATACAAAATTATCGCTTTCTCTTCTCAATCAAAGTTTTATAAACATTATAAATTAAGTTTTTTTCTACTAAGTAAGCAAACAAGCGTGCGGCCCACCTGATGGAAAGCGGTTACCTTAGCGTATATGGACTCTTCAACACCGGAGGCATCACGCGCGTTGTTGATCCTTTAAACATTTCAAAACGCCCTTTTTCTTCTTCTTCTTTTATTTGTGGCTGTTCAGTGGTGGTATGGTTTGCCACGATTTTGCCAATGTCAAGTTGTGAAAACAAATAGGCGGAGATCTGAGTAAACCAAGGGAAACTCTAAAAGTTGATTCTTTAATATTATAAAAAATATAATTATTTGTAAGGAACTTAAAATTACGCCCTTTTTCTAAAAACCTCGGTAGTTGTCATTTACTTGTTTATACAATTTCGTTTGAGAAGTTAAAAGCATAAAATTGCATGAAATCTTTTTCAAAGGGACCATCTTATTTTGAGTGTACTCAACTGTATAAAGGATATCAATTCTCTAAACAACAAAATAACAGGTAATTTCACCTAGTGAATCCGCGCTCACTTTGATCACGCATGCCTCACGTTGGCATGTCCACTCACAACACTCACGCGGTGGCGCAAGTGTTAAGTGAATCTATAACAGAATGTCAAATCAACTCACCGCTGATCCCGCGGGCACTTGGGTGAATGTTGTTTACGGAATAGCACCGCTGAACTTGACCAAATGAATGATAGTGAATGAAGCGAAAGCGGTGTACAAGGTGTTCCAATACTTGTTTTTAAAAACTTCAGGGGGCTAAAGTACCCATCAATATGAATAACTTTTTCTAAGGAACCAACACTGTAAACGCGAAAAAAAAACAGCTGTTTCATACATTTTAGCCAGGTAGGTATTGAACTTTTGTATGAAACAGCTGTTTTTTTTCGCGTTCACAGTGTTGGTTCCTTAGAAAAAGTTATTCATATTGATGGGTACTTTAGCCCCCTGAAGTTTTTAAACACAAGTATTGGAACACCTTGTTTAAGGATCGTAGCAAGTGGGAAACAGGCGTGATTTGATGTATGTATGTGACGTGAGCTATTGGGGCTACCCGTAGGTCACGGAGTGCATGTTATCGCACGATTTTTAACGTGTAATAGTTCCAACTGACGCGTGTGTATCATTTGGTGGTGGCATTCTACATCGTTATTCGGTATTCGCGTATTTTGCTCGTGTATTTGCGTATTCGCCTTATTCGTGGAAATTAGGCAAATATAGGCGAATAGTCACTACCACAGAATTATAGACAGATAGAAATATCTTTAGTGTACAAATAAAATATACTGTACATAGGCGAGCTTATTGCTGGATAGCATTATCTACCAGCTAACCTTTGGGTAATGAGATTTTTTTTTTTTGGGTAGTGCACATTAGGTGAATGCCTATACTAAACAAAGCAAAGATTTAGAAAAAAAATTGAGAATTATAGGCGGTTTCAATGCAAACAGCGGACACCCTTCTGTCCTTTGAATGTATCTGTACTGTCTGAGATTTTTTGTTCGTAACATTAGGCCTTTTTTGTATGGAGACTCGTAAATTCTCAGAGACAATCGAATCTTCATACAAGGCCTTTTTTTTTAACGATGGGAAAATGCTTTACGCATGTCCCCCGGCCCGAGGAGAGCCGACGGGGTCTGTCGGACTCACCATCAGACTGGTGGCATACCGACTAAAAACCCAACGATAATCCGGCTATTCACCTTAGTGCCAATGCGTCCTCAAACGGATCGTCATTTGACGATTCGTTCGATGACGCATTAGCACTTGACACGGTTACGGGTTCCCGACCCTGTCGGTGACTGTCCGCATAAAGCGAACCCTTCGGTTCACCCCTTGTGGGGCGGGGAGATGCCCCGGAATATTTAAGGGGCTGACAACTATCAAACAACTTCTCGCTCGCACGTTTCGACATGTTGAAAGATATAAAATCACTAAACTAATTTTCGAAAAATCGCAATCAACCATTTTGTGTGCAATCACATTGCACACAGTTTAGTAAAAATTTCATTTTGTTCGATACAAGTTTTCCTACTTTAAAGTTAGCTTATGTACGAAAACTAGTAAAGCAAACTTTAGAGTAGGAAAACATGTATCGATCAAAATGATTTTTTTACTAAACTATGTGCAATGTGATTGCACACAAATTGGTTGATTGCGATTTTTCGAAAATGAGTTTAGTGATTTTATATCTTTCTAAATGTCGAAACGTGCGAGCGAGAGTCACATTAGCTCTTGCCCTCCCCCGGCAGCGGAGGCCTGTGCAATGCAGGGCTTGGGTTCCTCGCACCCGCGCCGAGCTGGCCTCCGTCTAGAGGCAGAAGACGGATGAATTGCCTCCGCCTTCTGCCGGTCCTCCTCTTTCCTTGCGGGTCAGCAAGTGGATCTTGCTCCCTCATCCTTTCCGCAGTCTCTTTCTACGATGACATATCGGGCATAGAAAACCCCTACACATTTCCAGGAAGAACGATTCTGAGCCCTCTTCATCCACCGACTTCCCGCGATCCCAAATGTCCCGATTTGATGTCCTCGCAGAATGAGACTACAGATACAAAAAAGGCCTGACGTAACGAAACAACTCAGACTTGGGGTATTGTGGTCATTAAATCATCGTTTTTTATACAACTAGCTGATGGAACAAGCAGATGGCCCACCTGATAAGTGGTAACCATCACCTATAACAAAGCACTGCCTCGTAAGTCACGATAGGAACGTGCACGATGCATCCTGCGTCCATCTACTCGAGGTATACAGATGTTAAGCCTCATGTGCCTGTTACACCGGCAACCACACTCTTCAAACGGAAACACAGCGTTGCTGCTTGGCGGCAGAAAAAGGCGTGGTGGTAGTACTTTCCGGACGAGCCACACACAAAGAGCTCTACTACTCTAGTATTTGGGAAAATGAGACGAATACTGGAACACGAATAGCGACGTAAAGTGCCACATTAACATTTAAAAAAAATACTGTACGTTTAGTATTTGTTTGTACATAAATTGATAAAAATCATATTGACTTGTTTCAAACGCTTCCTTTAGATAGATTCCTAAAGATATGATAAGGAAAATTTAATAATCTAAATAGCGGTAAGTCTTTGTAGTGTCGATCAAATATTCAAAATGTAATTAAGAATTGAGTATCGCATTGTTTAATCTATTAAAAGTATTTAAAGAAAATGCTGTTTTTGTTTTATTACAAAAGAAAATTGCCACAAGTGTAGAGGGAAGATATCGTCTCAGATATCCACCATGTAGTTGCCTGGGAGAGATCGCTACTGAGCGATAAGGTCACCCATTGTACCGTTCAAGTTTTTGTTTTACTCTTGTTCATTAAGGGGCTGACAACTATCAAACAACTTCTCGCTCGCACGTTTCGACATGTTGAAAGATATAAAATCACTAAACTCATTTTCGAAAAATCGCAATAAACCATTTTGTGTGCAATCACATTTCACACAGTTTAGTAAAAATTTCATTTTGATCGATACATGTTTTCCTACTTAAAAGTTTGCTTATGTACGAAAACTAGTAAAGCAAACTTTTGAGTAGGAAAACATGCATCGATCAAAATGAAAACGTGCGAGCGAGAAGTTGTTTGATAGTTGTCAGCCCCTTAAATGAAAAAACAGTGGCAAAAATAACATTTTGACAGCTGTCATTTAAAATGTTCAATGTTTAAAATTTTACGTCTGCACCATTCATGGGGTAAATCAATGGTGCAAACAAACCGCGGGCCTGTTAAGGCGAAGACAAGAGCTAATGTGACTCTCGCTCGCACGTTTCGACATGTTGAAAGATATAAAATCACTAAACTTATTTTCGAAAAATCGCAATTAACTATTTTGTGTGCAATCACATTGCACACAGTTTAGTAAAAATTTCATTTTGTACGATACATGTTTTCCTACTCAAAAGTTTGCTTTACTAGTTTTCGTACATAAACAAACTTTTAAGTAATGTGATTGCACACAAAATGGCTGATTGCGATTTTTCGAAAATAAGTTTTGTGATTTTATATCTTTCAACATGTCGAAACGTGCGAGCGAGAAGTTGTTGGATAGTTGTCAGCCCCTAAGTGGTTACTATTATCTACAAAAAAGCATTGTCTCGTAGGTCACGCACGTTAGGAACGTGCCCTGTAATGTGATGGACCTGCGTTCATCAACTTGACAATTTATACACGTATACAACTCAAACAAACAAAGCAAAATGACCCTTGCTTCAAAAACATAAAATCGACCAGTGTAGAGCGTATCCGTTTTTTATGCAACTTGCTGTTGAAACAAACAGATTTCCCACCTGATTTGAACAGGTTAGCTGTCCCGAAGCAAGTTTCGATCTTCTTTGTACACGTCCTCGTAGTAAATTTAATTTCCTAATTTTTGTTGGCAACCCTAGTTCAAAGGGTCTCACAATAATAGTAACATCGGTGAAAGAATAATTTTGTGTTTGAATAAGGTTAATGTTAATTTTTAAGTGAAATTTATTTTTTGTTTAAGTTCAATAATAAATTGATTGGTAGAATTTGGTTGTAGTATAATTTACTAATGCTACAAATAATATAATTATTAAAAAAAATTATCGATAGATCGATTGCATTATCTACATCATTGGCCATGAGGCACATATGCCTCATGGACGTACCAGTGCAATCACCCATGAGGCACATGTGCCTCATCGGACAGCTAACCTGTTAAGTGGTAACCATCACCTATACAAAGCATTGCTTCGTAAGTCACGCTCGATAGAAATGCACTGCCCTATGTATATCAACTTGAGGCATACAGATGTTAAGCCTCATGTGCCCGTAATTACACCGGCAACCACACTCTTCAAACCGAAACACAGCAACGACAGAAGTCAGATCTTAAGTCCTTGGAGCAACACCTATATTTAAAGGCTCAATTCACAACTACTGTACTTTTTTAATAGTTTTATAGTGTAACGGCCGGTGTCTGATAGCTCGATCAAAACTAATCGGATGTCAAGTCACTCGCCATTTCAGCTATTACATCGAATTAGATAGAGATAGCAAGTGACTTGACATCCGATTAGTTTTGATCGGGCTTTTAGAAACAGGCCGTTAGTGTGCTGCACTTATTTTTTTTAACAATATCCCAAAAAAATCACCGGATGTGATAAGAGTCCGATGGCGCAGCCCCGTATCAAGGTCATGGGTTCAAATCCCACTCGGATAATAACTTTTGGAATATTATAAAAAAAAACTTTACTGTAGGACTATTTCTATCGCTGCGATTTGTGCAAACAAACCTGATGTTAAGTGGCAACCATCACCTATAACAAAGCACCTCGTAAGTCACACTCGATAGGAACGTGCCCTACGACGCACTGCCCTGCGTCCATCAACTTGAGGCATTAGATAAACCGCCCCGCTAGAATGCGTGTTGGTGGGACAGCGATTTATAGTCGTAATAAAACGGTGCCTTTGATTTCATTGAACGCAAAAAGTGCAGGTAATTGTCCTGAAAGCTATTGCCCCTATTCCTAGAACATATAGACTTATCATCATACTCATACAAGGAAATCAAAGAGACATAAAATAGTAATTATTTTATTACGTTGATTACAAACTGATTGCATTCTTTTTTGATTAAGCGACATGAAAATAGAGCGTAGAATTGTGTTTTTATTATGATCACTATCGGAAATAAATAAATATTGGTGGACATTCCACACAGCGCTATCTAGCCCCAAACTTAGCCAAAGTAAATATGGGAACTGATAGCTGATATAATACCTACATAAATACCTATAGGTATGTATTTTTCATATCTATTATATCAGCTATCTGGTTATAGTTCGGTTCATACTGAAATCTTCACTTAAGTATCTATTAAATTTATGCTAAACACTATGATAGGACTTTCCTCTGATTACTCCATACTAACTTGGTATGGTAGCCAAGCAGTGGCGTAGCGTGCTTTGGCGGGGCCCCGTATAAAAATTGGTTTGGGGGCCCTTATGAAGGGTAAAGATTTCAAACAAAAGAAAAAAAATGGTTGCATAATATTAAAAGAAATAATTATTCATCAGAATTATCTATCTGTCACTTTTCCATAATTTTTACAAACATTTCAAATAATATTGTATGACATTTCTAAATAATTGTATTTATGTAATAATGTAACTTGTAATTTAGTAGTAACAATGTAATTTGTAATGTACCTGTAGATTTAATTTCAATTTTATTCATAATTGTGTGTTATTTTAATGAATTGTTATTGTAGTTAAGTATTTAAATTGGATTTTATGTAATGTACCTACTATATGGACCCGTGTAGTCTGAAATAAAGAGATTATTATTATTATTATAAATAAAATATAGGTATACTCTCCTTGCATTTTTTCCAAAAATTTGGGAAGTTTTTGGTAATTTTTGCTTACGCACGTCGGGGGCCCAAGTGGCCCGGGGTCCCTGTATAATTGATACGGCAGATACGGCGGGGCCGCTACCACTAGACCACCAGTGGAAGGGAGGGGGTCGACGAAGTGTGACAAAGGGTGGAGAGGGGTCCCGAATTTTGTGACATCGCATTTTTTCAAAATATCATATTTTACCTATATTTAAGTACAAATTTTTTTTATGAAATAGAATTTAAATGGAAATAAAAATAATTTCGGAACACTGCTGTTTTAATTTCATAAATTTCTTAATGTAAAATTGCAAAATATGTGACATCACAGGTAGGGGGTGGGTCTCACAAATGTGACCAGCTGTGAAAAGGACGGGGGAGGGGTCATAAAATCATGAAATTCGGGTGACGTAATTTATTGATGGCCTCTAAGAAAATCGAAGGGTCTCAGCAGAAACCGAACCACGAAACTCTAATAATGGTGGCTTCACATCGCAATTCCTGTTCGAGTATTCGTCTTATTTTGGCAAAACGACGATGTGTAGTGATTCTACACGCCTCTATTATTATTATACTAGTAGTCGCCCCGAACTGAGATCTCGTGATGCGAGCCGACGAACGCACTCAAAACTTTGAGTAGGTGGTAGTCAGAGGCAAGGCCAAACATTATGTTTGGACTTTTTTCTACTACCCTACTTTTGGACTACCGCCTGAAACATACATACAAACACAAAATGCCAAATCGCCCAAGTTGAAACTAAGATCTTCGTTCGCTTCGCTCACTCGATTAATTATCTATCTAAATGAGTAAAACTTTCCAAGACACAGTAGTAGGTAGGTAGGTACATAGATATATAGTGATTAGTGACTTCATTCAATGACTTAATATACCTACTTCGAATATTAAATCATTGAATGGTATTCGATACCCTCCGAGATAGTATTCCGAGTATTTTAAGTAGTTCGGAGTGTATTGCAAATCTGATCCGCCAACCACCAGTTAGGTATATTATAGAAATGTATTTCTATCTTCCTATTACTACCTAAGTATTGTTAATTGATGTATGTTTGTCTGGCCATAACTTTCGAAGCGTTGATCCGATCTGCATGAAATTTGATAAGTCGATAGCTTGTACCTACTTGAGAAATTTCCTGGTAAGTATATGAGTAAAATCGGATGAAGGGTTATTAAGGTATGGGGTTTTTTAATCATCACGAGATCTCAGTTCGCTTTAAGTTTAAATAAGTTAGTCGTCTGTACGAGGTCTTGTTTTGGAAATAAATATATTCAAAAATGTCGATATGTGCGAGCGATAAATTGCGTAAGGTTAGATTTAACGGTCTTTTAATCCTTGATTAGTAACTAACAGAGCATGGTGAAACCGGCCCTTAGGAAGCTATTCACGATTAACATCTTGCACAAGAAATAAGCCGCTATTACTATAACTTTATTTGCGGGTAGTATAATTTATGTTTATTTGGTATTTGTGTATAGTCTGTACGGGGGTGGCATAGTCATTGTGACAAAACTCCCATTTAAATAAAGATTTAAAAAAAAAAACATAATAAGCGAATTGACAGACAATGTAAATAGCCGCGTACCCACCTAGCGCACAGGCTCGCGCGGCAGCCTCGGTGTCCAGATCGGGAGCGATGGCTCCCGAGGCAGCCTCAGTAGTTTTGTTCAATTTACACGAGGCTGCCTCGGGAGGCAGGCTGAGCCATCATAAGGCTGAGCCATCGAAATGGACAGTCGTGTATACAGACCGTTCCCACCTAACACACAGCGCTCACTGAGGCACCTTTGAGCGCGTCAAGTTTACCGACAACAGATGGCTCGGGGCCGAGCCGTGCTCAGCCGCGCAAACGCGCGCCCGAGTCAGCCCGAGGCACGTCCACACCAGCCGAGGCATTTGGCTCGCGAGGCTGCCGCGCGAGCCTGTGCGCTAGGTGGGTACGCGGCTAATGATGTAAGCTAATTTCGTTTAGTTTGGTGCGGTTTGGTAAACATATTTACCTAAATAAAATTAAATCAGTTCGCTGTGCAAGCGAACCCAATCATACATTTAAAATTCAGTAACGAGGTAGAACTTAGATAAGTATTTCCGTGTAACTATTCTATAAGCTGAAATTATATTATCTCTAATTTCAATAATCCATTTTATCGTTAATTAGAAGTAGGTACCTATATAATGCCGCTTATATAAATTTTTCTTGTCGTTCAAAGGTATTTTATGTTGGTCACTGATGTTACCGACCGACCAATCTAATACCTACCTGTAGATATGTTATGTCATCATTATCATCAGCCTGAAGAAGTCCAAAGGCCTCCCCTACATATTTCCAGGAAGAACGATTCTGAACCCTCTCCATCCACCGACTTCCCACGATCCTGACAATGTTGTCAGTCCATCGGGTAGGAGGGCGTCCCACGCTTCGTTTTCCTGTTCGTGGTCGCCGTTCGAGAACCTTTATTCCCCAGCGGTTTTTTTTTATACAACTAGCGTCCATCAACTTGAGAAATACAGATGTTAAGAGCTGATTTCACCATGCTCTGTTAGATAAACAAAGGATTAAAGGGTCGTTAATTATGTCAAAATGTACGCGTTTGACATCTAAGGTTAGATTTAACGGCCGTTTAATCCTTGATTAGTAACTAACAGAGCATGGTGAAATCAGCTGTAAGCCTCATGTGCCTGTAATTACACCGGCAACCACGCTCTTCAAACCGAAACACAGCAATGCTGCTTGGCGGCAGAAAAAGGCGTGGTGGTAGTAGGTACTTCCCCGGACGAGCCACACACAAAGTCAGTTCTTCGAGCTATATGACCTGCCCATTGCCCCTTCAACTTGCTGATTCTAATAGCTATGTCGGTTAGCTATGTGTGTTATGCATGGAGCAATACACGTTCCTCAAATGAATACAATAAACTGGCCGGTTATAACTTGATCACCTATATACAGCACAGATAGATGGGCACACTAGCGGCCTGTCCCAGCTTCGCATGGGTGGACATAAATTTTTTCAACGTTTTAGGATAAACTTAGACCGTGGTGGGTTCGAGTCACTTCTAACTCGCGCCTTGCCCGGGCCCGCGCTGGGTGAGAACGCGCCCCGTGACCTTATATTTTTAAAATCTTTTCAATGGAATGTCCGATTTGAAAAATTCAAGAAGTGATGTATAGGTATTGAACCAGTCTTGAATATGAAAAGATTTATTTGGATAAGGATTAATACGAAGGTACAAATAAAGACCCTTTTCTATCGGCGGCATTTCAATTATTTTTTTATAATAAAAGAACACTTATTGTGACATAACTATAATAGTTAGACATAAGCTGTCGCGACATTTTTTGTAGATGGTGACGTGTTCTACAAAATCATAGTACATTATTTTGTTCTATCATCAATAGTTTTCGCAGCGCTCGCGATGTAAGGTGTTCTTTTTCCACCTTGGGTTATATTATTAGAGTTTTAGTAAGGATCCCTGATTTTTTGAAAATATAATATAGCCTATGTTACTCAGGGATAATGTAGCATTCTAATGGTGAAAGAATTTTTGAAATCGGACCAGTAGTTTTTGAGCCTATTCGTTACATACAAAACAACAAAAATACAAATCTTTCCTCTTTATAATATTACAGCGGCCTGTCCCAGCTTCGCATGGGTGGTCATAAATTTTTTGAACATATTAGGATAAACTTAGACCGTGGGTTCGAGCCTCGCGAGCCTACTTATTTCATACATTTGCACGCCAGAGACTGAAATCGCATCCCGCGCGTGACCCGTCGACCCGTTAACGTTTTTAATTTCGTCATATCTTTTGAATGGAATGTCCGATTTGAAAAATTTAAGAAGTAATCTATAGGTATTGAAACCGTCTTAATTATGAAAAGATTTATTTGGATAAGGATTAATACCAAGGTACAAATAAAGACCCTTTTCTAGCGGCGGCATTTCAATTATATTTTTATAATAAAAAAACACTTATTGTAACATAACTATAATAGTTAGACATATGCTGTCGCGACATTTTTTGTAGATGATGACGTGTTCTACAAAATCGTAGTACATTATTTTGTTCTATCATCAATAGTTTTCGCAGCGCACGCGATGTAAGGTTTTTGGTTTCCACCTTGGGTTACATTATTGGAGTTTTAGTAAGGATACCAGATTTTTTTGAAAATATAATATAGCCTATGTTACTCAGGGATAATGTAGCATTCTAATGGTGAAAGAATTTTTGAAATCGGACCAGTAGTTTTTGAGCCTATTCGTTACATACAAAAATACAAAAATACAAAGCTTTCCTCTTTATAATATTAGTGTAGACTAGCGGCCTGTCCCAGCTTCGCATGGGTGGTCATAAATTTTTTGAACATATTAGTATAAACTTAGACCGTGGGTTCGAGCCTCGCGTCTACTTATTTCATACATTTGCACGCCAGAGACTGAAATCGCACCCCGAGCGTGACCCGTGGACCCGTTAACGTTTTTAATTTCGTCATATCTTTTGAATGAAATGTCCGATTTGAAAAATTTAAGAAGTAATCTATAGGTATTGAAACCGTCTTAATTATGAAAAGATTTATTTGGATAAGGATTAATACCAAGGTACAAATAAAGACCCTTTTCTAGCGGCGGCATTTCAATTAATTTTTTCTAATAAAAAAACACTTATTGTGACATAACTATAATAGTTAGACATATGCTGTCGCGACATTTTTTGTAGATGATGACGTGTTCTACAAAATCGTAGTACATTATTTTGTTCTATCATCAATAGTTTTCGCAGCGCACGCGATGTAAGGGTTTTGGTTTCCACCTTGGGTTACATTATTGGAGTTTTAGTAAGGATCCCTGATTTTTTTGAAAATATAATATAGCCTATGTTACTCAGGGATAATGTAGCATTCTAATGGTGAAAGAATTTTTGAAATCGGACCAGTAGTTTTTGAGCCTATTCGTTACATACAAAAATACAAAAATACAAAGGTTTCCTCTTTATAATATTAGTGTAGATTAGTGTAGATAGTGTAGATGTAGATAACATACTATAGTCGCGTTAAACTCTCGCTGCAGGCTCGGTTATAAGTTATCGGAACGAGACAGCAATATAGCTCTCTCTTTCTCTCTCTCGCACTTAAGAGAACGGACGATCCTTTTGTTTAAGCGTGTGTTAAGATGATTTATGACCGAGTTTGCAGCGGGAGTTTAACGCGATAATAGGTTGAGCACTGACCGAGCCTGCAACGAGAGTTTAACTCGACTATAATACTTATTTTTACTATACCTAAAAGTTTTAAAGAATATAAGGTTTTTAAGATAGACTGATTATGTAAAATTTCGATAACCAACAATCCAAGAGCTCACGTCCGTTTCGTCGTAATTATAGTTTTGTTATGGGTTTTTGTAATAAATTAAGAATGTTCCTACCTACTTTGTCCTCATAAAATAGAACAGAATCTAATTTAGATACAATATTAAAAAGATGTGCAAAAGTAATGATAAAAAAAAACATTATTTGTGTGACACCAGCCTTTCGACACAGTGACAGCGAACTGGTCTGATGATGGAGCCAAGATCTGTTAAACGGAACTCTAACAAAGAGGCCAATTGAGCTGAAGCTTGGTTACCATACCTAAATTTGATTATGTTTACCTTTTTCTGTATGCCTACGCCTCACTTAACTTCAATAATATTTTATATTACATTGTAAAAGGATCATACAAAATAACGGTAGGAACCTAGCCGTAAGTTCGTTGCCTGTTCTTCTAGGCTTTGGTCGCGTGGAACTGGCACCTAGAGTCACCTAGCTTTAAGACGTTTCAAAGTGATCCTTGTGATTTTATTGAATAAATACCTTTTGACTTTGACTTTACCAAGAGAACTCGTTCGGGGCTAACCACTAGTTAGTCACTAAACAAGGTTCCTGTAATTTCAGGGTCCTGTAATGTGCCTGTAATTTCACCGGCAACATCTTAAAACCCAAGCACAGCAATGCGGTTTGGCGGCAGAAAAAGGCATGGTGGTGGTGGCCCTTCACAAAGAGCTCTATAGGTAACACTACACGGTAACTGTGCTGAAGGTACCACGCCTTTTTCTGCCGCCAAGCAGCGGTTGGTGATGGTTACCACTTAAAATCAAGTGGGCCATCTTGTTCCATCTACTATATTTTTGCATGCTTTTAAGTAGAACATGGCAGAACTTACTTAAATTATATTTTGTCACCTTTTTATAACCTGGTGTTTCGCAAATAAATGATTATTGTATTGTATTGTACATTCTATAAATATATTAAGTTAGGTATTTATTTATCCATAATTTAAAGATCTAGTACGTAAATTTATAAAATGTGTAATCAAATTAGTACTATTGTACATTTTATCATTTGATAACATTAATCTGTTCTTCCTTAAAGATTGCGGCCGAAAATTTATCTAAACGAACTGGACACCTCTACTGCCTTGAAAATAGAGTTGAAAATGCTGCGATTTATTGTTTGTTAACGGCAAAAGATATATTTTCAGTTTGTTAGTGCAATTTTCTATATATCTGTGTAATTATTTATTTCAATCAGACGGTTATAAACAGCTAGTCCTGTAAGGTACTGTCGAAAGTGTTTTATAGTGTAATTTTGTGTTATTTTTTTTGTGAAATTTTGTGCCTATCTTTCCGAATCATGTTTGGTGAGTCATATCTTTTTTTTCGCTAACAACTATAGGTACTTATAGATAGATAAGTTGAAAATTTCTTTAATGCACAGAACAAAATGGCGTAGGCGAACTTAATGCTAGAGAGCATTCTCTACCAGTTAACCTTTGTGTATTTTTGAAAAAACCGAAAGGGCACAAACATGGGTGCTATTGAACTATAGGCGAATCTCAGTGTTTAGTTATCGCTCAAAATACCATGATTTTTATAAAATTCCGCTCTATTTTACTCCATTAAGAGCTGATTTCACCATGCTCTGTTAGTTACTAATCAAGGATTAACAGGCCGTTAAATCTAACCTTAGAGTTCAAACGCGTACATTTTGACATATTTAACGGCCCTTTAATCCTTTGTTAACCGGCCCTAAACCTCCAAACCTTTCCATTTGAAAGTGATTTTTGTGATTTTATTAAATAAATACTTTTCTGACTTTGACTTAAATCCTTATTCTTATCAGAAGTCAGCGGGTCATCTAAAAAGCCTAAGCTGTAAATTCACCATGCTGTCTTTGTAACAAACTATTAAGGGGCCGTTAAATATGTCAAAATGTACGCGTTTGACATGTAAGGTTAGAATTAACGGCCTGTTAATCCTTTATTAGTAACTAACAGAGCATGGTGAAGTCAGCTCTAAATTTACCTACTTACCTGCCACCAATTATAGATACTAACTAAAATCAGAATCATATCACTAACTAAATTCACCACTAATGGCTTTAGTCCTTAGCTAAGAGCTGATTTCACCATGCTCTGTTAGATACTAATCAAGGATTAAAAGGCCGTTAAATCTAACATTAGCTGTCAAACGCGTACATTTTGACATATTTAACGGCCCTTTAATCCTTTGTTAATCTAACAGAGCATGGTGAAACCGGCCCTTAGGTAATAAAACTTTTCTGAAAAAAACTGACTTCAAATACACTGAAAATATAAAACAGCAAAATACAGGATTTAATTTACTTGGATGACATAACTTTTTCCTGTTAGTTTGATTTAAAAGCCAAACTACTGAATCGATTTTGATTAAATTTCGTCTTTATCGTGTAAGTCCGAATAACTCGAACACACCGTCCACACTTTATCACGAGTAGCGTTATTCGTCTTATTCGTGAAAATAGGCAAATATGGCGACTACCTAGAGTCACTACACATCGTCGTTTGGGCAAATAAGACGAATAGGTATGCAAACACAAATAGCGATGTGAAGTGCCTATTTGGTAACTATTTTGCTATCCTGATGCTGATAGTGTTACCAACCCTAATGTTTTAACATGGTTTTAACCTTAGATTTGCTGTTTTAACATTGATATCCCTGTTTTCTGTTTCATTCCTAAGTTTTACTGTTTTTCAATTAGCGTTCAGCGCCGCCTATTACATTATGCATATTTTTTTTTATAACTACTATGTAGGTAATAAAACGCAATGACACTAGATGACAGTCGCTTTTGCCGGGTTTCGAGGGAATTCCCCGACCAAATTTTGTTTTTTATTAGGTTCTGATCAATATTATAATATAACAATGTATGTGAGTCCTGAGGGCTTATTACGAGTTTAGTGCCGATCGTCGATCGTTACGATACACCGGATTTTCTATGAAAATAAATCAACGGCATCTA
The DNA here is from genome assembly GCA_932294275.1 of Chloroclysta siterata. Classification (NCBI taxonomy): domain Eukaryota; kingdom Metazoa; phylum Arthropoda; class Insecta; order Lepidoptera; family Geometridae; genus Chloroclysta; species Chloroclysta siterata. The sequence goes on along the minus strand of OW028596.1, from coordinate 16,939,118 downwards.
GCGTATTCTTTGAGAACCCGTTTTTTTTTCATAGAAAATTCGGTGTATCGTAGGGCAAGGCGCGAGTTAGAAGTGACTCGAACCCACCACGGTCTAAGTTTATCCTAAAACGTTGAAAAAATTTATGTCCACCCATGCGAAGCTGGGACAGGCCGCTAGTATAAAATGAACTCAAAATAACTACAAAGGTATATAATATAAAAGAAAAAAAAACATTCTAAAGACAACAATAAATCACATATTCTACCAAACCTTAAGCTATTATAGATGTTGTAGTAGATTATACAAGCTTTACTTCCCTCTATATTCCGTTACTCATTCGTGACTCCTTTCTTTTCCAAAATAAGATTTTGAAAATAAGACGAATAGCGTGTGTAGTGCCACCATTAGAGCTGATTTCACCAAGCTCTGTTAGATTAACAAAGGATTAAAGGGCCGTTAAATATGTCAAAATGTACGCATTTGACATCTAAGGTTAGATTGAACGGACTATTTTAATCCTTGATTAGTAACTAACAGAACATGGTGAAATCAGCTCTTAGATTAGAGTATTTAGCTATCCCAGCACCTACGAGCGTAACCACGGTTTAATACTAGTGTTATCTATAATAATCTATTAATCTAGCTAGGCCTAAGCCCGTAGATAAATATTAATTCTTAATCTAAAACGTAAGTTGGCTCTAATAAAAACACGTAGGCGCAAGGTATACGTTCTCGAACTTACTTGGAACATGCCATTATGTAATCTACTTATTAGGTAAGTAAATAATAGTAAATAAGAATAAATATTGGTGGACTTTCCACACAGCATTGTCCCCCGAACTAAGCCAAAGCATGTTGGTAATATGGGAACCAGATAGCTAATATAAGTAGGTTACCTACGTAATTATGATCAAGCATGTTACATACTTACCTACATTTTAAGAATGTGTAGAGCCACACGGATTAACTAAGTTGATATCACGAGTTATTTCCAAATGACTTATCAATAAACAAAAATAACTTTTTGTAGACATTCCACACTGCACTATCTAGCCCCAAACTAAGCAAAGTTTGTAATACAGGAACCCGATAGCTGATAATATACCTTCTAACTTAATACTTTTTTTTGTTAATACCATATCTAAAATATAATGTAGGTACGAGTATTAGGTAGGTATAACACCCAGACAGAGAACAAACATCTATGTTCATCAATCATCACACAAATGATTGTTCTCGGTGGGGATCGAACCCACGTCCTACAGCGCAGAAGGCAGAGCTACTACCAACTGAGCTGTGAGGGCTTTGAAATACGGTCAAATATTGCGGGCTACAATGCTAAGGCTATACAAACAAGAAGAAGAAACGAGATAGCTAAAACTTATTTCTACCTTTATTACACTCAGTTCATGTCCGTGGAAATGTGCAGAGACATTAGCAGCGACTTGGGCAAAGCGAGAATGTAAACAGGCCACTTCCATGTCCACTCGCGTTGCCCGTGTTGTGAACACACATTGCCGCCGGCGCGGCGACGCTGCCGCAGACATATGGACGGCAACATTTCTGTCCACGCGAATGGCAGCGCGAAAGTCAATGTAAACGCAGTTTAAAGATAGCGAGCTACAATTCAAAATTCGAATAAGAATCAAAAGAACGAACGTAGGATGCCTGTTCTTCTAGGCTTGGTCGCGTGGAACTGGCACCTATATAGATTCAAGTAGTTTATGAGGTTTCAAAGTCACCCATGTGATTCAAATGAAAAAATACCGTATGACTTTGCCTTTAAAACTTTATTTTTAACAATAGGTACTAGGTACCTACTAGAAATACCCAGAACGTTTTGAATGTGATTAGTAAAACATCCTCGAAATCGTCAAAAGATAAACAATACTTCAACTTTTGTTATCTCTTAAGTACCTTTAAGAATCAGCTACTTATTACTGAAAACTAAAACAATTTCACGACATAGATAGTACTAGTACCAAGTAGCTACGAACTCCAGATTCTTTGAGGATGACAGACTTATTACCGGTAGAACAATATGCTATACGTAGACATAGATAAGACAATTACTACTAACCTTACAAGCATGCTCTTATCTGTGTCAGTGTTTTCCAGAGATAGTTTTTCCATGGCTGGGTAGAAGTGGTAAGTAGTTACCTACATAGTATGAAATTATACTAGGTAGGTACCCTTCTGTCACCTACTCTTTTTTACCCCGTTTACACTCAGCTCATGTCCGTGGAAATGTGCAGAGACATGAGCGGGGACTTGGGCAATGCGAGAATGTAAACAGGCAACTTCCATGTCCACTCGCGTTGCCCGTGTTGTGAACACACATTGCCGGCGACGCTGCCGCAGATATGGACGGCAACATTTCCGTCCACGCGAATGGCAGCGCGAATGTCTAAATGTAAACGTAGTATAATATGAACTAAAAAAATACTCTTGTTATTCTTATGATATTTTTTTCTTTAACGATTAAAATTGGATCATTAAAATTGAAATAATTTGTCGGTTTTACAAAAAAAAAATTCTTTAATTTTTCTATCACCTCAATGTTTTCTACTAACGTGACACAGACTATAGTTTTAACTGCCCTGCTGAATTCGCCAATAAAAATAAAGTTTATGTACAAAAAATATATTCAACAAAATAATACACAAAATAAACTATAATATCAACTTATGATTCTCACATCAATGCATTCTCCCCCTTCTAAATCTAGCTCCTCAGCAGTTTGTTTTCCTGAAAAAAAAAAAACAAAAAAATATACCTACTGTTATCCTGTTTTGAATGAAAAGTGGAAAATTTATGTATGTATTTCTCTTTCTATCTTCATCAATATTATTGTTTGAAAGGGTATCCATGAAAAGTGGTCTCATTGTCACCTTAACGGCCGGATTCTGAAAGCTCGATCAAAACGAATCAGATGTCAAGTCACTCGCCATTTCAGCTATTACATATAATTATATAGAGATAGCAAGATAAAGATAAAGATGAAGATAATTTATTTACATAAACATGAGTTAAACTTAGATGGTAACAAATGACAGGTATGTGTACAACATGTTTTACCGATGTCGGTGTGCAAAAAACAGTAACGGAGATGGCATGAAATGTCAATGGTAAATTAATTAAAAACTTATTACAAACTATAGTGACATTAAATAAAAATAATAGGATGTCAATAAAAATAAAGCTAGAATCAATTATAATTTGTCGTTTAGGAACTCGTCAATACTATAATAACATTTTTCTATTAAAAATCTTTTAAATTTAATTTTAAATGAATTTGAATTAAGGTCCTTATAGCACCTAGGAATTTTATTATAAATTATTGGAGCAGTGCATACAATACTTTTTTGCAATAAAGTGGTTTTGCATCGATGTCTACAGAGTCTGTCTTCACGTCTGTTTCTAATGACAGTGTCACACATACGTGGAAACAAGTGAGGGTTATTTCTAACAAATAGCGATACTTCAAATAAATACAATGACGGAAGTGTAAGAATTTTATGCTCTAAGAATAGTGGTTTACAACTATCAGTCACTTGAATTTTAAACATAGCACGCATACAGCGCTTTTGCGCCTTAAATATAACGTCTTTGTCAGTAGAATTCCCCCAGAATATAATGCCGTATCTAAGTACAGACTCTACTACACCATAATATGCTGTGAGTAGTGTGTCCGTGCTACCCGTGGATGATAGTTTATGTAGAGCATAGACAAGGCTGCTAACTCTCTTACTCAACACTTCGATATGTTTTTTCCAGTTTAATTTTTTGTCTATTTGCAAACCTAGGAACCGAGTAAAATCAGCCTGCTGCAGTATATCATCGCGGAATATGAAATTTATTTCAGATGGATTTTGAGCCCTTTGATTAAAATGCATTATAATAGTTTTATTTAAATTAATTTTTAAATTATTATTGTCTAGCCATGAAATTATAGATTTTAATGATTTATTTATTTGATGTTCATAAGATTGAATGTCATTACATTTTATTGTCACTGTGCTATGATCAGCAAATAGTGTCATAGGTTGGGTTATAGTGTTTGGTAAGTCATTTATATATATGATAAATAAGAGTGGTCCTAGAACGCTTCCCTGAGGAACACCGTATAACACACTTCGTTTCATTGATTTATAAATGTCATCATATTTAGTTTTATAGTATAATCGTGATATCTCTGTTATTTGTTGCCGATCTGTAAGATATGACTTAATTAATTCTAAAACATTACCTCTTATCCCATAAGCTTCAAGTTTCTTAGTTAGAATATTATGGTCCACATAGTCAAAGGCCTGAAGTGACTTGACATGCGATTAGTTTCGATCGGGCTTTCGGAAACCGGCTGTGGGTCAGTCAAACTTAGGCCCAGTTTCACCATGCTCTGTTAGTTACTAATCAAGGATTAATAGGCCGTTAAATCTAACCTTAGCTGTCAAACGCGTACATTTTGACATATTTAACGGCCCTTTAATCCTTTGTTAATCTAACAGAGCATGGTGAAACCGGCCCTTAAAGTTGTAATCATTGCTAACATCATCATCATCATCAGCCTGAAGAAGCCCACACAGGCCTCCCCTATATGATTCCAGGAAGAACAATTCCACCCTCTCCATCCATAAACTTCCCCCAATCCTAACAATGTCGTAAGTCCATTGGGTAGGAGGGCGTTCCACACTTCGTTTTCCTGTTTATTGTTGTCAGCATGGCTAACATAATAAATAAGCCTATTTAGACACTAATTAATCTAATGGTGTCGATTCTGTTGTTGCATTATTCTAAATCTAAACTAACCTAATCTGACAGCTCTAAAATTATAGCCGTCCTTGTTGTTTCGGTCTTTTTTTTTTTTTTTTTTTATACAAGCAGCTCATGGAACAAGCAGATGGCCCACCTGATGTTAAGTGGTAACCATCACCTATAACAAAGCATTGCCTCGTAAGTCACGCATGATAAGAACGTGCCCTACGATGCACTGCCCTGCGTCCATCAGCTTGAGGCATACAGATGTTAAGCCTCATCTGCCTGTAATTACACCGGCAACCACACTCTTCAAACCGAAACACAGCGTTGCTGCTTGGCGGCAGAAAAAGGCGTGGTGGTAGTACTTCCCCGGACGAGCCACACACAAAGAGCTCTACTACTCTTTTGGAAAGGGACGGCAATATTTTTAGTGCTGTCAAATTAGGTAAAATTAGGAAAATTAACAACAGAATTGACACCAATATCTGCCTGTGTCTCTTTGGACAAAGGCCTCCTCCAATTGTGACCATAGTTCTCGGTCTTTTAATACTCTGGACCATGTGATGTGGTCCTTTGTGCATGGATAACAAACCTGAAATTAAATCTCCATCAAAATGAAACTTAAGGTTCTCCAGGGGCTTCTCCAAATGCTCGGCACACTTCATCATCACAACCGACATCTTGTCTCTCGGTAGTATGCTCAATACAAAAGGTTTCTTAACATTTTGGCATTGAAACTTCAGCTTTATTCCTTCATCTTTGCCATTATTCTTTACAATACTAGACACACTTTGATTTATAATACCTCCATCTATAAACTTCACAATGCTATAACTAATAGAGTCAGGAGTATCATCACATTTGAGTATCCTATCATTGTATGTAAAGAATAATTTATCTCGGCTAACGTTTTCTCTCTCAGCAAAATGGTCAAAGATCGGACTTAGCTTCTGAAATCGACGGATGTTAAACTTAACATGTTCTGCACTCTGCCAGTAGACTTTAACAGATAACTCTTCATTTTGATCCAGTTCCTCCTCCTCTACAGTAACAACATCGCTTGTCGGTTTAGGCGCGTTATTGAATAGCGGTTGGTCATCGGACTGGTCTGGGTATTCATCTGTGTTGCCGACACTGTACACTGGACCGTTGGTGACCATGCTAGCAGCTAGAGCAGCAGCAAAGTCGAACAGTGCTGGGTCGCTCATTGCCTCTTCCCAATAGTTACTTTGACGCGCGTGCGTCTGAGTTCTTCTACCACGGGCTCTAGAGGTATTCCCAAATGTAGGATTAGTAAAAGCAGGGATGGTGAGTTGACGACCCCGGCCACGGCCACGACCTCTTGGGGTTCCCTGCCTTGTTGTACTTCCACGGCGACCTCTACCTCGATTAGACCTTGTTTCATCAATTATACTTTCATTATTGGTTGAATCTAAGGCACTTGTGTCCGCATTGATACTGTTCGCTTCACTTTGTGTTGTGTCAGTTTGGGCGTCTTTCCTGGTTCTCATTTTCTTTTTAGTAACTTTTTCTGGTAGAATGTTATCCGTGCAAACATCAGCCGCGCGTTTGGAAGACTTCGACGCACGTTTCTTGCTGTTTCTCGCGATAATAGCGTCTAACGTGTATTCTTCACTGTTCTGGGATAGATCGCAATCTTTTTCTGAGGTCAGGGAATCGTTTTTTCGCCAAGAATTGTCCGTTTGCTTCTTTACATCTGCGATTAGTAAGTTGGTGGTTTCGATTTTATCATCACTGTATTTGTTCTTCATCGACTGCAGGCGTTGCGCAATATTGCCGTAGCAGTCGTCATCAGAGTCTGATGACATTTTAGTGTACAAGGTAAATCAAAAGTTTTATTGAACTCGAAAATTTTTAAAATTCACAAACAAACAAACAACACACAACCGGTCACAACCACAGATAAAAAGAACACTACTCCCTCCTCCAATTCCTCCATCCACAGCTAGCCGTGGGTAAAAGGAGTCAGACGTACGCGTCTGGAGCGGCTCATACCGTAGTGAGCCGTCAGTACCGGCTCTATATCTTTTGGAGCGGCTCAACAGCTCTCATGCCAGCCTAATATAAATTTTATTCCTAGGTTGATAGGGTCTACATTAGAAATAAGATATCCAGATCAAAAATTTTGCTAAATGAATTTCGGCGCGCTTATATAAACCGATTTTTTTTATGTGTGGTTTGGTTATAATGTTTGCATTCGGTCTTTCGACAAATGTTTTCACATTATATTCTACCATGTAACTTTCTGATTCTTAAATTATAAATGTGAGCATAATTTCATTATTATTCCACTGAATCCAGAAAACATCGATGTATAAATAATGTTTACGCATGCATCGTCAACAAATTATTATAAAATGCTGACATTTTATATACTGCACTTTAGCAAACATTTTTATTAAGGTTGTATAAATCTTCACTACATTAGCTTTGATGCTAGTTTTGGTGACATAGAATTATACATAGTTAGTATGGGATCGGGTGATGATGATGTAAAAAATCGGTGAAAATAAGATTTTGGCGAATTACAGAATATCAGATAGTTACTATGACACATAGAAACTACACTTGAATCTGTGTCACACTTTTGCGTGACACAGATTATAGTTTAGTTATTATGGATAATAGTAATTTTCGGTGTAACTATGATTTAAGCGAATTACAGAATATCAGATAGTTACTTTGTCACATAGAAACTACACTTGAATCTCTGTCACACTTTTGCGTGACACAGATTCAAGTTAAGTTAATAAGGATTATAGTAATTATCTGTTACTTGTCATAATAATTAGTTATATTTCGATGATGTATTTGTTATTAAGTGTAGCTGTTTGGGATGCGTATTTTTTTATTCAAGAATTTATACATAGTACTGTATTTCAATTAGCTGATATGATGATGGAGCCAAGTGCTGTATAATGTAGATCCTACATTATACAGGTGTTCGACTAGGTGTTCTGTTGGTGTGTGTAAATTAATTAAAATTCAATTTAATTAAGTATTTATTCATAAAGTACTATCATATTGAGTTGGTAAAATAATAATGAAAACATCAGTGGTGAAAACAGAATAAATGTTATAATATTAGTAATACTTAATATAAATTTTATTTCAGATAACTTAGATCCTTATTGTTAGTACATAATAAACTTAATGAACTATGTTAGGTTAGTATTTAGAAAAATGGTGATCCTGTGCTGTCATTACTCGCAAACAGTGCTTGAGGAAGGGGCTATCCTATTAATGAGCAATGATGTCCAAGATGTTATTGGAACTTCCACTGACTCTCGTCAGCTATGATGCAATTTTCTTATGCATGCAGGCAGCGAAACTGTCAGACCTCTTCAGCGGCACTGAATTTGTTTTCATAGAATTTGTGTACAGTAAAGTTCTCGGTCTTGTAAGTTTTTTTAGTTTAATAATGAATTATAGTGGTATTCATGGGTATTCACATCCACAATGAAGTGTGGTAGTTTGCTGTAGATTTTGAGACAGTAGGAGTTGGTGGTGGCATCTCATGATGTGGCAGTTACTGTTCAGTAAAATGTTCAAGGTTGCAATAGGACTGCTCAGCGAATAATATAATTTTATGACAATGTTTTTAATTTATAGTACCTGCAAAATAATAAATAAAACTTTAATTATGAAAACAGGATCAATTTTATCAGCAGCAATAAATTTGTCTTTAAAGAAATTCGAGTAGGTACAGTACAATAATCTATCGAGTAAGTAGGTATTTACCTAAATCTTGGATGGAACAGCAGACTCTGTTTCGAGCTCTCTTGGTAGGTGTACCACCCATCAAAAATGTTACTTGGCAAAAGGTAAATATAGGCACCACAAGCTCGTGCTACATGTTACTCTATCTGTATCGATGAGGCTAACGCCACAGAACAATAATACTCCTGGCTAACGCGGTGCAACCGTTTATATGCGTCCGACAATCAACATACATGCAATTATTGAATAGGTGTGCAAATCCAAACACATAAACATTAGACAATAAACAAACAACTAACAAGTCAACGCCACGCCAGTTGCCAACTAAATTTCCCTAAATATAAATAGCGTAAATTCAGTTTAAAAAAACGGGATAGTCAAATTAATATAGATAACACTTTATTGTACACAAGGATACATCATAAATCTAGGCGTAAAATAATAAAGTACAATGGGCGGCCTTATCGCTGAAAGCGATTTCTTTCTTGTTTTAAGTGTAATCATTCTGTTTGTTTCTCAAACTGAAAGTTATATACTTAGTTGATATATGACTAATAGATTTATTTTGATTCCTTATTCAGTTTCTCATAGGACTTTGTCAGAGACCACGGATTTCCACTTGCTACGGTCCTAACATACCTCTTTCGCTTCATTCAATCTCTAAACATTCTTCATACGTTGTTGGTTTAGGGAAGGTAGGTACTATAATATTGTCCTGGTTGTTCCGTAGAACGTCTGCGTCGCGTACGTCTTCTGAGGTCTTCCCTCCCAACAGTCCCATTTATAGAATAGAATCTTTATTTTGTCTGTTAAAAATCGAAATTTACAAAAGAGCTGTTACAATTTTGATGACAAAAAAGGCCATTTACGCTTGCCTGATGCACCTGTTTCGTTAATCTCCTTTCATCCTTCCTTTCCACATGCCCAAACCATCTTAACATAGCTTTCTATACCCTCATCACTAGGTATGTCTTCTTTCACTCCACATTTTTCTCTAATCACACTGTTCCTCTATCACTCAAATTCACATCACACATATTAAGTAACGCTTTCATTTTTAATGCATTACTCTACTCTGATGTTTGCCCAACTTTTACTAGGTACCATACATTATTGTCGGCACGAACACCCCCCTATGTACAGCTATTCGTGCCTTTTACAGTTTCTGGCTGCTCATAAACGTGTCTTGTGCCCCATTCGCTCTATTTCCAGCAGTCACTCTCTTTTCGATATAATATTCATGCTTTCCATGTTTCGCAAATAAAGTCCCTAAATAGTTCGATACAAAGTAGTAGTTCTTTTTGGTTCTCAAATTATGTAAAATAGCTGAAATAACCCAATAATGATTGATTATGTTTATAATGCAGTTTGATTACCTTTATCATAGGCAAACTTGGAGTTGGCAACATTTACATATTATTTTGTTAGCAATCTTCTACTTCTTCTTTATTTTGTAGATGTTCTTGCTAACAATCAATAGCAAGCAGTTTGATAATTGACAATATGAAATGTCAGTTTTGACAGTAGAAATATCAGTTATGTCAAAACAAAAACTGAAAAAACAAAAAGTCCGCCATTTGTAAAATCGGTATAAATAAGTCCCGCCAATGAATTTGAATTGTTTCGTCTAGATAATAAGATCTAATTTCCAATGCTGCATTTTTGGAACCGCTCATCTGTGGAGCGGTTCTCAGGTCTACTCATAAAATGTGATATACAACTCAAACGGTTCAAAGATTGGTTTTATGATAAACAGAACCCTGAACCGTTTGAGCAGAATATTTATTTTGATTCATTGGAAGTTTTACTACGTACTCGAACCGTTGAATCGTTTGAAGTAAAATCTGTTAATCTTGTTTTTTCGTTTTGACGTCTAGTCCTTTTGCCAAGTCTTATCGGTGCTTGCTTGGAGTCTTTGAAGGTACCATGAAAATAAATTGGTCCTGAAATTCTGAGCCGTTTGAACCGCGGTTCGGCTCGGGCTAAAGAATGTAAATGAGCTGATGAGCTGCAGATCATGTTTTTTGAGTGAGTTAGCCCATAGCTGAACTGACTGACTGACAGTGTTGCCAAGTCTTAATTTCACTTTACCCTTGGTAAAATTGGTTTATGCTTGGTCAAATTTACCCTAAATTTGGTTTGAATATGGAAAAAATACCCTAAAGTTTATCTTTACTGGAAATTGACATAGACATACGTATTGCATTTATATTTTACTATAAAAGTGTAGGGGAAATTACATATGAATCAAATTTTCAGATTGTACGACAATAGCTTATACCGAAAATGATCTTTCTACAGCGGCATAAGATAATATTGGTGCTGATAAAAGAGGCAACACAACTGCATCGGGTTACCCCAAAAAATACCATAACTAAATTCATACCCTAAAAATTACCCTGAGTTTTCAATTTTACTCTAAATCTAGAGTTAAATACCCTAAGTTGGCACCACTGCTGACTGAACTAGACGATTAGACGAACGAATGGAACTGCGTTCAGTTCACTCACTCACTCATATTCCTGCCTCGATTGGGTGCCAATAATGTACAACCATGGATTGTACAGCCGTGGAAAACACAGCCCGGAATTGATGTACAATTTGGTCGCGAATTCCATTGCTGTGTAATCCAAGGGTGTACATTCCAAGCCGTACAAATTCAGCACACCTTTGGAAAACACAACCCGTTAGAACGCAGCCAAAATTTTGATGCCAAATCTTAGGCTTTGTTTACACTCGTCAATTACTTACTCACTCACTTGTTGATCCGACTCGGATTGGTTAGGTTATGATAAAACATATAAATTACGCGTGTAGTTAATGTACATCCTTTTAATGGACGGCCTCATAATTGTTAGTGCAAGTGCCACTGCCTTGAAGTACTGCTTGCTTTGTTTGCTTCAAATTTAATACTGCCCAAATCGTAGTATTCTGAGAAATAAATAAGAGGTTAGTGTGAATATATAAACCTTTTCTGGTGGCTGCGACCGCGGCATGCTCGCTCGCCTTAACTTAATCGCTTGAATGATTTCCCACGCGTGAAATCCGAGCAATGATTGATTTACCGTTTAGCGGGAATTCGAGCGTGCGGTCGGCATCAAATTACAATCAATTATTTTCTACTTTTTGTGCCAAGCACCAATCAAGCTACACACAGCCTTAGCTCCTCTACACGTCAACAGATGCGTCCGCCGGCCGCGGGCTCTGGGAGAAGCATCCGCAAATGAATTTCCACGAGCTGTCCACACGTTTGTAGGTAGGTGGTCGGTCAGTCTATGTTCATTCTCGCCATGTGCAAGCGCAACGCGCCTTCGCTTCGCACATTAAAGTTAAAAAAATTGATATTGTGACCGTAGCTGCCGCAGCTATTTATTTATTTAGTACTTTTAACTATTAATTGAGTGTACATCGCAGTAGGGTTAATAAAAAGAAATGGAGAAGAATAAGGTGGTGGATGCTTGCTTTACACAGAAACATAACTAGGTACATAGATTTTTAGTCATTTCGAGCGTTTTTACGAATGACGCGCCAAGTAGTTACGGGAATTATACCAGAAACACGCGTAGGTACAATTTCAATCGCAACTCAAATCAAACTGATGCGTCGGCGGGCGCATCCGCAGATGCATCTGTTGACGTGAAGAGGAGGCTTGATGCTTACTTTAGAACATAAAAGCGAGCGGGGCAGCCTTGATACCCCAAGTATGAGTTTTGCTTACCATATTTGATTTTTCGTTTTACGTTTTTGTTCCGTGTTCATTGCGGGTTTTGTATGAAGACGCGATATGGATACCGATACGGAACTTTCAAACGAAAAACCAAATATGGTAAGCAAAACTCATACTTGGGGTACTGTTGATGCATATCAATGTTTTTTTTGGTAACTTCCTCAGTATCATGATCAACAGAGTACTTAGGTAAGCAAACCATAATCGGATTATTTCTAAAATTAGCATTACCGTAAAAACACAATCGAATATCACGCTAGTGTCGATACTTACGGCGCAGACGACCGTCAAAATACTTCTTGCTCACATTTCAACACTTAAAGATACTAATGGTTCGCCCCGAACTGAGATCTCGTGATGCGAGCCGACGAACGCACCAAAACTTTAAATAGGTGGTAGTCAGAGGCAAGTCAAAACATTATGTTTGGACTTTTTTCTGACTATCGCCTACTAACTTGGTATGGTAATCAAGTTTCAACTCTATTGGCCTATTTATTGAAGAGTTCCGTTGAACAGACCTTGGCTCCATCAACAGACCAGGTCGTCGTCGTCACCATTTTATGAGAACTGAGTACCTCCTTAATTTATTTCAAGAAAAAGAAATTGGCCGACCAGTTGAAAAACCTTGATTTCAACGAAACTCTTAGAGGTGGGAGCTCTTGGATCGTTGGTTATCTTAATTTTACTTTTTTGTTGCATCTCAAAAACCGGGCGTACTAGAAAAAAAGTAAAAATGGTTTTGGAATGTCCAAACAAAGTCCTTTCATATGATATGTAACTTTATTTATTTATGTTACTTTTTAAAATTTTGCCCCCTTAAAAACCCCCATATCTTCATCCGATTTTACTCATATACTTACCAGTAAATTTCTCAAGTACAAGCTATCGACTTATCAAATTTCATGCAGATCGGATCAACGGTTCTAAAGTTATCGCCAGACAAACATACATACATACATAAAATGCCAAATCGCCCAAGTTGAAACTAAGATCTTCGTTCGCTTTGCTCACTCGATCACTGAATGTGAATATGAAAAACTGCAAACAAAAAAGTTTCGGAGAATAATATGTTTTCTAGCAAAACTTTTGCGTTACAAATAATCGTTCTCAATCAAACTTTTTTGGTATCTACCTACCTACGAAAACTTTTTTTTTATACATTTAGCTGATGGAACAAGCAGATGGCCCACCTGAGGTACCTAACCATCACCTATAACAAAGCATTGCCTCGTAAGTCACGCACGACAGGAATGTGCCCTACGATGCACTGCCCTGCGTCCATCAACTTGAGGCATAGGTACAGATGATAAGCCATGTGCCTGTAATTACACCGGCAACCACACTTCAATCCGAAACACAGCGTTGCTGCTTGGCGGCAGAAAAAGGCGTGACTTATTTGGAACTTGGTCGTTTCCGATTTTTCTGAGTTAGGTACATTCAGTGATACATATTCAATAAAACGTGCAAGCGTGAAGTTGTTTGACGGTTGTCAACCTCTTAAAATAAGCATGCTGTAAAATGTGATAACGATCGTATTTTTTATTATAAGTCAAATCTTTGGCTCGTAAAAAAACACGTTTAGATAAGTACCTACTTGATAAGTTCATGACCATTAATAACAATTTCTTTTTTTTTTTCGTTTTTAAAGTAGGGAAGCAAACAGCGCGGGAAACTTTCCAAGATTATAAAGGAGTTTATTAGGTATAAAATTATAAATCCCAGTGACTAAAATATAATCTCTAATAGGATTTCAGAAATAAATTATATTAATCCGTTTACGGAGATGGTATCGTAGCAAATTAGCCAGATAGCGGCGAATTGAAATCAATCACAGCAATTTTACAAAACTTATAATTTTTTGCCGCTGTTTTACCCTCAAACTTAGTTGCAAAAAAAATCATTATGGAAAACATGAAAAAAAAAATACTGTAAAATATTCTGAAGTAATGGTGAAAACCTAGTTCAACTAGTATTTTTCTATTTTATAATATTATAAATGTAGGTTAGTAGGTAGGTACATAGTTCACTAAGCAGTTAATTATTTTTTTAGTGTTACCGTATTACCATATTTTACATAAATCATTCAAACCGAGGTTTGAATGATTTATGTCGTGACCTCGATAACCATGCTCGAATTTTTGAGTTTGGTTATTGTACGACATGATAATGTACAGCACGATAATGTACAGCATGATATTTGGAATCCACTTTGGTACCTTTTTGGATTCGTTTTATCTGGGTGTACATTATCGGGTGTGCAATAACTGGATGTGCAATATTGTCACGTGTAATTAATGTGCAGCCAGTTATTACACAGCATGATAATGTACAGCACGTTAATGTACAGCATGATAATTGGAAGCCACTTTGGTACCGTAGAAAATAATTTCTGGCACTTCGGCGGCCACTGCCGCGGCACGCTCGCTTTGCTCGCTCGCCTTGTGCGTTATTTATATGTTTCAACATAACCTAACCAATCCGACTCGACAGTACTAACGTGGCTTCCAATTATCATGCTGTACATTAACTGGGTGTACATTAACAACACGTGACAATATTGCACGATATATTATTGTACGGGATGATAATGAAGGTACACCCCGATAATTCAAACCAGTGCAGTGGACACGGATTATTGGGTGTACATTATCATGCTGTACATTATTTGGCCGTACATTATTGGCTCCCGAATTTTTAGTAGGAAAATTTGTTTGGATCAATTTTTTTTTAATTTTTTTTAAAGGGCTTTTTCGTTTGGTGACTACACCGCCCTATAATAAAACATAAAAAAAAATACATCTTGTATCAAAACTTAATCTACCTAATTAACCCAAATAATTTGAATCTAGTTATTCTCCGAAACTTGGTTATTTTCCTTTTTTCCAGTGAAAAAATGTTGAGATATGCGAAAGAGTTGTTTCACGTTGTCAGCATTCTGGCCTTAGCTTTTGAGAGTGGTAGAGCTCTTTGTGTGTGGCTCGTCCGGGGAAGTACTACCACCACGCCTATTTCTGCCGACACGCAGCGTTGCTGTGTTTCGGTTTGAAGGGTGTGGTTGCCGGTGTTATTACAGGCACATGAGGTTTAACATCTGGGTGCCTCAAGTTGATGGGCGCAGGGCAGTGCATCGTAGGGCTGCACATTCATCTAGCGTGACTTGCAAGGCATTGCTTGCTTTAACAGCGAGTTGAGAGCACTGGAGGTCTAGTGGTAGCGGCCTCGCCTTCCGATCCTAAGGTCGTAGGTTCGAAACCGGTCGTGCACCAATGAGTTATTCTGTTCAAAAATGTATGTGCACAATGCCAGTACTCTCAAACGGTGAAGGAAAACATCGTGAGGAAACCGGCATGTCGTGGAACCTAAAAAGTTCTAAAACATGTATCAAGTGCTCGAAAGGAGCCTCTTGAGGCGCACTTAAAATCCTTTCTCCACATTGTTGCGAAAGAAACTAATGACACGACAAGAGAGAGAAAGCGAGTAGTACCTATAGCTATAACATAAAACCTAATAGAGGTGAAAGACCTATAGAACGGACATCAACTGTGGACTAACTTTGCGCTCGATCATAAATGGCGTATAAAAAATTGCGTACTACTAAAATATGATAAAGTACGTAGGTACTTATCTATCAACATTATCGCAGCCATCTTAATCTCTTCGTCAACATGATTGTACCTTCTGAAAAAGTCTGTTACCTATAAGAATAGTCACCCCTAATTTAATCCGTGGGTAGGTAGGTACCTAATACCATAACCTTAAAGGCGGCCCGGGAATACACATGACTGTAGCTGGCACACTTGCATAAAAGCTTCTTGCTCATGTCACCTACTTTCATATGTATACGCTAACCGGCATGCCTGTATCTGCAACGCAAATAGTTATCACAACATTGATTTTCTGTCAGCTACTGGCATGCAACGTGAGGAAGGGGCAGCAAGGGGCTACAAAACTGGCATGTGTGAACGTCACGATAGGTACAGGCATGCCAGTAGCTGACGTGTAGGTAGCGAGATTATTGTATTTCGTATTGTTCACCATGTCACGATGGGGAGCTGAAAAGACGATGCCGTTCATTCATTTGTATCGAGAATACAAATGTCTTTGGAACCCTAATAGTTCTCTTTTTTGAATCTTCTTTTTTTCTCTCATTAATTTGGCCACGCATTGTACTGCTAATTGCAATACGATGCTCAATACTCAATCTACATCTACACTAATATTATAAAGAGAAAAGATTTGTATTTTTGTTGTTTAGTTGTTTTGTTGTTTTGTATGTAACGAATAGGCTCAAAAACTACTGGTCCGATTTCAAAAATTCTTTCACCATTAGAATGCTACATTATCCCTGAGTAACATAGGCTATATTATATTTTCAAAAAAATCAGGGATCCTTACTAAAACTCCAATAATGTAACCCAAGGTGGAAAACAAAAACCTTACATCGCGTGCGCTGCGAAAACTATTGATGATAGAACAAAACAATGTACTACGATTATGTAGAACACGTCATCATCTACAAAAAATGTCGCGACAGCATATGTCTAACTATTATAGTTATGTCACAATAAGTGTTCTTTTATTTTAAAAAATAATTGAAATGCCGCCGCTAGAAAAGGGTGTTTATTTGTACCTTGGTATTAATCCTTATCCAAATAAATCATTTCATAATTAAAATGGTTTCAATACCTATAGATTACTTCTTAAATTTTTCAAATCGGACATTCCATTCAAAAGATATGACGAAATTAAAAATGTTTACGGGTCCACGGGTCACGCTCGGGGTGCGATTTTACTCGAGTGAAAATGTGTGAAAATGTGTGAAATGTATGAAATTAGTAGACGCGAAGCTCGAACCCACGGTAAAATGTTCAAAAAATTTATGACCACCCATGCGAAGCTGGGACAGGCCGCTAGTACTCAATATATTTATTGCTTACACATGGTTTAGGTTAGGTACAAACATAGTTGTTGGGTGTTAGTAAGTATCACATGGACCCTGCATAGGGTATGGCAACATGGAGGCAGGCCGAGGATTTCAATTTACTAGTAGGTTCATAGGTATAGTCTTGCTTAATAAAAACCGTTTAAGTTATCTAGGTAGGTCTATTTAATCGTTGTAGGCATATAAAAAAAAATGCTATTTAATTCATTTCGAATGTTTTCCATTGCAAAAAAGCTTGAGACTGATATATGCTGGCTTGTGTATACGTCGTCAATACAGGCATGCAAGGACGCAAATTGCATCCTCATTGCGCCAGTAACTTCTACATGCCGTTAACAAGCATGCCCGGTACTGTTCCATTTTACAGGCAGGTGAGTAGTAGAGCTCTTTGTGAAGGGCTCGGCCGGGGAATTTCTACTCACCAACATGCTTTTGTCTGCCGCCAAGCAGCGTTGCTGTGTTTCGGTTTGAAGAGTGTGGAATTATAAGCACAATTATAAGCACCCTGAGGCTTAACATCTGTTTGCTTCAAGTTGATGGACGCAGGGCAGTGAATCGTAGGGCACGTTCCTATCGTGCGTGACTTACGAGGCAGTGTTTTGTTATAGGTGATGGTTACCACTTAACATTAGGTAGGCCATATGCTTGTTCCATCAACAAATAGTATAAAAAAGAAACCTATTTTATAAATGTTAACAGCTTCACGACTTAGATCCCCAGGCCCGGTAGATATCCCCCAAGATCTATTAGTAGGTAGGTACATACGGATCAAGGTACACAAAGCTAAAGAAAATTACACTTACTAGGGGGGTCCAATCATTACGAGAGGTGTTTGAGGGAGGGGGGGGGGGGTCTCGGCTAATATCACGTAATTTATTTTCCCGCGAATAACAGAATAAAATTGCGAGAAGATTGGGTATTTTTATTCATCAATAATTATAATATTACCTACCTAGTCCAAATTCTGTTTTTTTATGAATCCAAATCAATCAAGCACACATTATTTTAATAACATGAAAAATACTGATTTTGAATAATCTCAAGTAAGATTGAGGGTGGGGGAAGATTAGGGGTAGAAATGTGCTAAAGTGCGGCAGACTACTATTTTATACTTAAGTCAAAGTCAAAATGCATTTAATCAGTAGAAATACAATCACATTGAAACGTCTTATAACTAGGTGAATACAGTAACACTACCAAAACTTCACATGAATTTGATTTTGTGCGGTTACTGAAGATATCGTATTAAGTAGAGAGTCTTAAAATAAATAATAGAAGTCAAGCCAAGTCTAGAAAAACAGGCAACAAACTTACGGCTTGGCTCCTACCTTTCTTTTCTCTGCTCTATCCTACCGTGATGCCAATCGAATTTAGTCGCAGGCATAACAGAAACAGATAGAGACAACAGTGGCGTAGCTAAGTAGACAAGGGCCTCGGTGCATTGAGAAAGAATCGGGCCCTCACCCCCTCTTTCCACATAGCTTTTAACTTATATTAGCCTTTAAAATAAATAAAAAAATTGAGAGCAGGCTCAAGGTTTTCTAGCTTCGGGAGCTGGCTGACCCTCTCTTTTCAAAGCTTAGGTTAGAGGGTTCCCTGAGCTCCGGGGCCCTGGTGCACTGCACCACCTGGTCCTACGATAGCTACGCCACTGAAAGGCAATCAAATTCATCAGACTATCCCATTTGAAATTAGTTGCTAGGGAGCAAGGAATCGAAAAAAAAACGAACCGCTAAAGAGTGGAACTCATTACCGTCGTCTGTTTTTCCTGACCACTACAATATCAGTCTCTTCAAGGCAAGAGTGAATAGGTGTCTTCTAGACCGTTCTGCTACAACGTCGGCTACATCGTCGCTTACCATCAGTTGAGATTGTAGTCAAAGGACGATCTATTCATTGTAAAAAAAAAAACTTTTCTGTTCTAGCAACTATTACCGCCCGCTGTCCATGGTTTTTTTTTACAATTACGTAATTTTAGTCAGACAGACATCTACTTACGTCGGTACAGTATTAGAATTTATAAGTGTTATGCCTACTTATTTGTTGTCAAAAATTCACGATAAAAATCTAGCCAATGATAATATTGAGTGATTATCGGAGTAAATTCAATTATGAGTTTTTAGATACAATCTGTATTTTTCACACTTAGCAGGAACGAATATTTCGTGATTTTATCTATTTTTTTTGGAATCTTTTCCGACTTGAAAACCTTCCATTTGCCACGTGGTACAGATAGGCAAGTTTAGTAATGAAACGAATAAAAATTCGCGGCGCTAAGTTATATTTCTCACGAGTAATGTGGGAGGTATGGTAACTAATGTCACAGAACTCTCACGGTGTAAGAGGACGAAAACGTAGTTGGCATTATGTCCATAATGTAGATAATCTTTTAGACGATTTATTTTAATATATTATACTAGCTGACCCGTGCCCACTTTGTTGGGCGGTGTCAAATTTGCAATAAAATAATATTGCGGCTATAAATTGAGATGAAGGCTATCCTATCTTTTAAGTTAGATCAAACTGCATACGGTGCGCAAATTTGATTGAAATCGGTTAAGTAGTTTAGGAGTCCATAGCGGACAAACAACGTGACGCGTAATTTATATATATTAAAGAAGATAAGGAAGACACTGTTTGTTTTCCAAATAATGTAAATTTACAAGTAAGCTGTGGCCATAGTATTAGATGCATTACTAATAGCGTGGTTTATGGGCAGGAAGACAATGATTATTGATGACCAGGGGTCGGAATAGGTAGAGTTTTTAAGTGCCAAATGACGTCAAATACGCTACTACGAAATCTAAATAAGGATATGCCTTTTTTAACCCCCGTGTCGAAAACCATTCGGGTCCGAAATCAAATGTGATAAAAACTGACGTTACTGATTCGAAACCTTTCAGAATGTTTCAAAATAGCCCTGCTGTACGTGTAACGTGTAACGCTACTTAGTTTGTGTTTAACATAGAAAAAATGAGTTTTAGAAGGCAATAATATCAATCTTAACATCAGGTGGGCCATCTGCTTGTTCCATCAGCTAGTTGTATATAAAAAAAAACCCATAAGTTTTAGAAAACAATTTTTATTAATCCCCAATTCCGGGTTTAAAAGGCATATCCATGTTAAGATTGCGTAGGTAATTCTACGTCATTTGGTACTTAAAAACTCTACCTATTCCGACCCCTGTATAAGACATATACCTAGTCCTATAGCCCAGTCAATGAATTGCTAAAAAGTGGTTGTAGAATAGGTACCTAAGCGATTCCTACAGAATATTGTTCAGCGTGCTTAGGAGATGAGCATAGGTACTAAAATTCTGAAGGTCAAGGCGTACAACTATTGATATACCTAAGACTTTTGAAATTACGAAGATTTTCATTCATGAAAGGCCTATTAAACTTTCCGCCATGAAATGAAATGAAACTAACACAACATTTTTTTTTTTTTTTTTTTTTTTTAATTAGTGTACGTTATTATTTTATAACATACTCTAATAATATTACAATCTAGCCATAATTACGGCTAATAGGTAATTTAACACTGACCTAGTTTTTTAAAGTAAGTTACATCTAAGAATGTGTCCACTAACACTTTTCTTACTGTCTCTATTTAAGGCGAAGACACTTTGTTGTTGTGTTCTTGATTAAAGTTTTTCACCTTCACTACATGAATTATAACTTTACACTAGTTCAAACGGTTTAGTTCTTTTAAGTCTTCTCACTATGTCCGTGTTGTCGAGGAGCTGGATGGCCTCGACGTTCACATGATGATGAAGTCTATGTTCGTGAGCTTCTGCATATTTTTTTATAACTTTGTCAACGAACTCAATATTAAGGTCCCGGTGAAGATCATCATTTCTGACGTACCAGGGCGCATTTACTATTTCTCTTAACACCTTATTCTGGAACCCTTGTATAATTAGGATGTTAGTCTTTTTGGTACAGCCCCACAGCTGTATACCATATGTCCATACTGGCATTAGGACCTGTTTGTACAATAAGATTTTATTTTGAACTGACAAAGTGGAATGCCTTCCAATCAGCCAGTTCATTTTTCTGAAGCGAATATCCAGTTCATCTCTTTTCTTTTTCACGTGAGCTTTCCAGCGAAGTTTTACGTCAAGTGTCATGCCTAAATACTTGGCTGTGTTTTCGTAGGGTATGATCTTATTGTTGATATATACTGGACAATAATTTTCCTTCTGATTTGTAAAATTTATATGGACTGATTTAGTTTCATTTAATCTAATTCGCCATTTTTCTGTCCAGTTGTGGATTTTGTTAACAGCCAATTGAACCTTTTCTGATGCTTCTGCGTGAGTGCTTCCTATAGCCATTATAGCAGTGTCATCAGCGAAGGTTGCAATTGTGCTATTTTCTAGTTTAGGTATATCACAGGTGTATAGCAAGTACAGGACCGGACCCAATACGCTTCCCTGTGGTACACCAGCTTTAATTTCTTTTAGGTCTGAGTAGGCGTCGTCTTGTCTTATTCTAAAGAACCGATCCGTTATATATGATTTTAAAATGTCTGCGTATTCTTTGGGTAGCATTTTTCTTAGCTTAGCTATAAGTCCTTCATGCCACACTTTATCAAAAGCCTGTGCTACATCTAGGAATATGGTGGAACAGACTTTTTTCCCTCAAGGGTTTTTTCTATAACATTTGTTATTCGGTGTACTTGGTCTATGGTCGAGTGCTTTTCTCTGAAACCAAACTGATGCTCTGGGATAAGATCTTTGGTTTCTAATATTGGCTTAAGCCGCTTTAGTAGTAGCTTTTCAAATAATTTAGACATTATGGGTAACAAGGAAATCGGCCTATACGATGAAGTGTCATGGGGCGGTTTTCCTGGTTTTGCTATCATGATTACTTCGGCAACTTTCCACAGGTCTGGTACAAATTTCAATCTCAGTGCGGCGTTGATGAGGTTTGTTAGCTTGACTAATGCCTTTCTTGGAAAATTATGAAGTATTTCTCCAGAGATGAGGTCGAATCCAGGAGATTTTTTAGGATTTATGTTATGCTTAATTTCACTTTGTACCTCTCTAGGTGTAACAAGATGGATACAAGGTTGTTCATCAAGTATTTCATACGTGATACTAGATTCGAAATTAGTTGGACCGTCGTTTGGTTTAAATATGTTTTCTAAATGTTCAGCAAACCGTTTGGCTTTTTGTTCGTTACTCACGGCCCATTTCCCATTTCCATCCTTTATTGGAGGAACTTGGGCACTAGGCCGTTTCATGTTCTTGGTTGCTTTCCAGAGAGAATAGTCTGTACTGCGATCGTTGGTTAACTTTTGTAGTAATGTGTTGGTTAGAGCATCATTGTGGTTTAGGATCTTTCTTTTGAGTTGTTTTGTAAGATTGTTTAGCTTTGTTTTATCCTGTGGAGATCTTGATTGGTGCCATTGGTTTCTTTGTCTTCTCTTTTCATATATGAGCTGTTTGATCTCTCTGGGGTAATTATTTTTTGTAGTCCTCTTTGTAGAAGGAGGTGTGTTTTTCCAAGTGGTCTGCTGTATGATTGTAACAAATTTTTCTAAGTCTATGTTTAACTGCTCCGGAGTTTTGAGCGGAACTTTAAGGTCTATTTTATCATCTAATTCTATTTTAAAACTCTCCCAGTCTGTGTACTTATTACTTAGGGTCAGAGTATTTTCTCTAAACAATATTTTTTCACTTATTTCTAGGTAAATAGCAGAGTGGTCAGAATTCATATCATAGCTCTGATCGGTTCTTATGTAACTTGGTGATATGTTTTTATGTATAAAGAAGTCTATTAGGTCAGGTATTTTTAGCGGATCGGTTGGCCAGTAGGTAGGCGATCTTGTTGATGCAACGTCACATTTGAATTCTTTTATAGCATTCATAAGTTCCCTTCCTTTTGTATTTATTAGTCGGGAACCCCAATACGTATTTTTTGCATTGAAGTCGCCTCCTAATACGAATCTTTCACCGAGTTTTCGTAGGAGACTCAGGTATTCATCTTTTCTGATTGTATAGCGTGGCGGACAGTATATAGCTGCTAAAGTAATACCTTGGCGGTTGGTGTTAATACAGATTGCTACAGATTGAATTTCTGACTCTTCTTGTTTATATTCTTCGTGATGTTTTATACTTTCTCTAACAATTACAGCACTGCCGCCTCTTCCTTTATTGGCCGGGTGTAAAGCATGATAGATGTTGTAACCTTTGAAACGAATGTGCGATTGTTTTGTAAAATGAGTCTCTGATATTAGACACACATCAACATTTTCTATGTCTAGGACTACTTGTAGTTCGTTCTGATGTTTTTGTAGTCCGTTACAATTCCAGGCCATAATTTTTAGTGAGCTAATCATTTTTGGGCCTTAAATGCAGCCGATTTGGTGCTACTTTCTATTTTTTTTAGTCTCTCATCAAACGAGGTCATGAACTTAAGAATTTCATTCAACTTACTGTCGTTTGTATCGGTGTGCTCGTTGCGCTGGCTGGCTGTAGTAGTATTCTTAGCGGCTGCTTGAGCGTAAGAGATGTTTTTACTTGTAGTAGCCATAACTTTTAAACTGGGCTTACACGGCTTGTGCTGATTGATAGAAGGTTGATTGCTAGTAACTTGCTGGTGCTGGTTAACTGTTGGGTATTTTAGGGTTTTATTTTTGATCTTTTGCATTTCTTTCGCAATGATACATCCTCTGTAATTAGCCGGGTGTGCTTCACCGCAGTGTACGCATTTCGGCTTTTCTTCAGCTGGTTTTCGGCAGTCTTTGGTCAAGTGTTTACCAGTGCATTTAACACACCTCGGCTCTTTGGCGCAGTATTTATGTGTGTGGCCATAAACCTGACATCGTTTACACTGGGGGATCAGTTTTGGCGATCTAAGGGGTTGTATATCAACCGTGCACCCTAGTATAATCCTTATATCATATATTTTCTTGATATCCTCTTTGTTGTTGAAGGTAAGCATGAACATATTTAGCGGTTCCTTGGTTTTCCAGCTTAATTTGTTCACCGCATCTTCGATCTGGTACCCTTTTGTTTCAAGGTCACTTATAATTCTGTCAGGCTTGCAGGTAGAAGGCAGCTTTTTCACCATCACTCTGATCGGCCTGTCTTGCTTGTTTTCGTAGGAATGCCAGAGGCAGTTATGTTCAGTCAATGACTTAGTTATGGCTCTGTACGCTTCATCATTACAAGCATTCACCTTGACGCTATCACCGCTTAGCATCTTTATTTTGAACGAGCTAGCGCTCTGGTTCGTAGACAAGAAGTCATAGAAGTTTTGGTAGTCACTTACGCCATCTACTATAATTGGTGGTGGCGGGGGCACTTTTTTAGTTTTTTCAACCATTGGATTTGGATTTTGTGTTGGTGAGAGTGAGGGTGAAGTGTTCAACTTTCTTTTTTTCCTTGTTTTTGTTCTGATCCACTCTGTTTGTTTAACGAGATCTTCTTCATCAGTGCAGTATTCCACTTGGTGAGAAGAACTCTCAATGTTGGAAGTGGATGGAGGTGCGGTAGGTTCGGTCTCCATAGTACATTTCAGCTGTTGCTGAAGAATATCTATCTGACTTTGTAAGTCATGTACTAGGCTTTGCAGTTTTATACGCTCTTGCCTTTCTTCATTGAAGAGGTCGCGTTGTTCTTGGAAACGGTTGTATAAAAGCACCTCAGTTTCCGTCTTCAGTGTAATTTTGCTTTCTTTTGATGGAGTATCCATTGTTGAGGTTGGGACTTACCTCGCCTTAACAATATTATTAGCCGTTCGTAAGCATGCCTTACGCAATGTGTAACTGGGTCAACATCGCGGTCAGGCCGTGTCGCGGCAGTTTTGTTATGATGCGTTAGCACTATGCACTGTTGGTACGCGCGATCGCGTGTGACACAACTATTCTCAACGAAAATCGAACGATCACTAACACAACATGACGCAGCCCTATTTACAGCTGTTTTTTGACCTTTAATTGTGAACTGTAGATAAAATAGGTACCAGAACTGCCACCAATTATTAGTAAAAGCAAATAATTTATGTACCAAGGTGATGTACACATTATCAGGGTTGTTGCAAATTTTTGAGACAATGGTGTCAATTCTGTTGTTTAATTTTCCTTTGACAGCACTAAAAATATTGCCGTCCCTTTCCAAAAGACCGAAACAACAAGGACGGCTATAATTTTAGAGCTGTCAGATAAGGTTAGTTTAGAATATAATAATGCAACAACAGAATCGACACCAATATTAATTTAACTTGTGTATGGGAATTTAAAAAAGTAGGTATTCAAACTTTGACACGTCAAAGTATTCCAGTGCTTGGTCTGATCACTTGGTCTTTGGTCATAAAGGGGTATTATGTTGCACGTTGTATATATTTTAAGTTTTTTTCAGCCCAATCTCTTACGTTCCTGGTGTTGGCCGCTGTGGCAGTCTCGTCTGCTGCTATCCCTGAGGAGGAAGCTCCCGCTGTATTCAAGCCGATGGAGGGCGTCGACCCCAACAGCGTTAGCTGTGACCCCGAAGGACTTGTGAGTTATCTATACATATTATCTATCTATATTTTTTTATACATATACTCGTAGAAGCAAGTCGTCAACAGTTGTAGAGCTCTTTGTGTGTGGCTCGTCTGGGGAAGTACCACCACCATGCCTATTTCTGCCGCCAAGCAGCGTTGCTGTTTCGGTTTGAAGGGTGTGGTGAAATTAGAGGCACATGAGGCTTAGCATACCTAAGTATGATTCAAGTCGATGTATGCAGATCAGTGCATCGTAGGGCACGGTCACATCATGCGTGACTAACGAGGCAATGCTTTGAGGTGATGGTTACCATTAAACATCAGGTGGGCCATCTGGGCCATCTGCTTATTCCATCAGCAAGTAGATTAAAAAAAACCATCTCATGTTATCTCTCAGCCAGCGTTCCTTTAAGGTTATTTATTACATTAGTTAAATTACCTTTTGCATGTCTTTCAATAAATAAATAAATACATAAATAAATATTGGGGAACATTCCACACAGCACTATCTCGCCCCAAACTAAGCCAAAGCTTGTGATATGGGAACCAGATAGCTGATATACTACTTCTATACTTTTTTTTTGTAAATATATTCTTATAATATTACTAGCGGCCTGTCCCAGCTTCGCATGGGTGGTCATAAATTTTTTGAACATTTTAGGATAAACTTAGACCGTGGGTTCGAGCCTCGCGTCTACTTATTTCATACACTAGCGGCCTGTCCCAGCTTCGCATGGGTGGACATAAATTTTTTCAACGTTTTAGGATAAACTTAGACCGTGGTGGGTTCGAGTCACTTCTAACTCGCGCCTTGCCCGGGCCCGCGCTGGGCGAGAACGCGCCCCGTGACCTTATATTTTTTAAATCTTTTGAATGGAATGTCCGATTTGAAAAATTCAAGAAGTAATGTATAGGTATTGAACCAGTCTTGAATATGAAAAGATTTATTTGGATAAGGATTAATACCAAGGTACAAATAAAGACCCTTTTCTAGCGGCGGCATTTCAATTAAATTTTTATAATAAAAGAACACTTATTGTGACATAACTATAATAGTTAGACATATGCTGTCGCGACATTTTTTGTAGATGATGACGTGTTCTACAAAATCGTAGTACATTATTTTGTTCTATCATCAATAGTTTTCGCAGCGCACGCGTTGTAAGGTTTTCTTTTTCCACCTTGGGTTACAATATTAGAGTTTTAGTAAGGATCCCTGATTTTTTTGAAAATATAATATAGCCTATGTTACTCAGGGATAATGTAGCATTCTAATGGTGAAAGAATTTTTGAAATCGGACCAGTAGTTTTTGAGCCTATTCGTTACATACAAAACAACAAAACAACAAAACAACAAAAATACAAATCTTTTCTCTTTATAATATTAGTGTAGATTTGCACGCGCTTCTCCTTGAGCGAGTGAAATCGCACCCCGCGCGTGACCCGTGGACCCGTTAACATTTTTAATTTCGTCATATCTTTTGAATGGAATGTCCGATTTGAAAAATTTAAGAAGTAATCTATAGGTATTGAAACCGTCTTAATTATGAAATGATTTATTTGGATAAGGATTAATACCAAGGTACAAATAAAGACCCTTTTCTAGCGGAGGCATTTCAATTAATTTTTTATAATAAAAGAACACTTATTGTGACATAACTATAATAGTTAGACATATGCTGTCCCGACATTTTTTGTAGATAATAACGTGTTCTACAAAATCGTAGTACATTATTTTGTTCTATCTTCAATAGTTTTCGCAGCGCACGCGATGTAAGGTTTTTTGTTTTCCACCTTGGGTTACATTATTGAAGTTTTAGTAAGGATCCCTGATTTTTTTGAAAATATAATATAGCCTATGTTACTCAGGGATAATGTAGCATTCTAATGGTGAAAGAATTTTTGAAATCGGACCAGTAGTTTTTGAGCCTATTCGTTACATACAAAAATACAAAAATACAAAGTTTTCCTCTTTATAATATTAGTGTAGATAAAATGGTTTAAAGCTGCAAGAGCTGATTGGATCTTGCTCCCTTACATCCACATCACCACCGGGGATGCTAGAACATTGCTGCATTTAAACCAAAGCCCGGCTCCACTGGGCTGGCTGGGGTGAAATTAGCAGGGGGATTTTTTCTGTTATACCTACCCTTTACTAAATTCGATTGGCACCATTCTGGAGCTTCAATATTATATTATAATAATGTACATTGTAACAAGGATCATACAAAAGAGCGGTAGGAATCAAGCCGTAAGTTTGTTGCCTGTTCTTCTAGGCTTTGGTCGCGTGGAACTGGCACCTAGAGTCACCTAGCTTTAAGACGTTTCAAAGTGATCCTTGTGATTTCATTGAATAAATACCTTTTGGCTTTGACTTTGACGATGCAAAATACACCCCACTGCGGGACAGGTATGGATCCAGCCTACAAAAAAGGTTGTGGTCACAGCCACCCGAAATCGGCCAAGTGCGAGTAGGAGTGTACTCGCTCCTGATCGATATAGTGCATTCTACAAAAGAGATGATTGTAAAATATATGACGCCCTGACCAAAATGTTGCACAGTGTATATTGTTCCTCGTGGGCAAAGCCATGGGATGAACACTGCGTGTGACGTCACAAGTCTATTAAGGTTGTGGGCATGCCCATCGTGCCCACAACGGTAAATCCGCGCTTGCTGCGGGACGTCAGTGCAAATCTTATTGTCCCACCTTGAATTAGAATTAGAGACCAAATAAATGGTGATATATTGAATGAATGTTGAATATTCCAGATCTTCCTCCTCCTGCCTCACTTCACGGACTGCACCAAGTTCTACATGTGCAACCACGGCAAGGAGTACGAGTTCAGCTGCCCCGCGGGTA
This sequence comes from Chloroclysta siterata, assembly GCA_932294275.1. Lineage (NCBI taxonomy): Eukaryota > Metazoa > Arthropoda > Insecta > Lepidoptera > Geometridae > Chloroclysta > Chloroclysta siterata. The sequence continues at coordinate 16,910,615 of OW028596.1, read as the reverse complement.
CCCGCTTCGACTTTGAATTGCAGGTGTGGAGCAAAAACCTTTTTTTACATTGACTCTTTAGATGTGAAGCTAAAAACTTTGCCAACGATCGGTGTGAAGCTGGAACATTTTTTTTTAATTATTTAACTATTTTAAGGGCTTTGTCGCTAGGCGACCACACTGCCAAACTAAAACATAAAAAAAAATACATCTCGTATCAAAACTAATCTACCTAATTAACCCTAATTCTGCCAACCTATTTATCATCTTAACCCGACAGGGGACAAGCCAAGATGCTATTAATAATACCTACCAACATTCATACATCGCCCTCCAAAACACCTTAGAGCTGATTTCACCATGCTGTGTTAGATTAACAAAGGATTAAAGGGCCGTTAAATATGTCAAAATGTACGCGTTTAACATCTTAGGTTAGATTTAACGGCCTGTTAATCCTTGATTAGTAACTAACAGAGCATGGTGAAATCAGCTCTTAATCTAAATGAATTGTTGTATCTAACGAACTATTTCCCAATTTTTTTTAATTTGACAGGGCTGTGGCCATGAGTGGAACACAGAATGCGTCGTCCGTGAGGAAATCGACGTGGAAGGCTCCGGAGACGACATTCTGGGAACGTATGGCGAGGAGGCTGAGAACGGACCTCTTTGTTAGTAACTATGCCTTTTTAAATGAGGAGCACCACATATCCTACTAATATTATAAACGCGAAAGTTTGTAAGTATGGATAGATGGATGGATGGATGGATGGATGTTTGTTACTCTTTTACGTAAAAACTACTGAATGGATTTTAATGAAACTTTACACATATTTACTATATAGCTTATTCATCAGAATAACACATAGGCTACAATTTATAAAAATATTGTGTGACTAATCCTGCGCAGACGAAGTCGCGGGCACCAGCTTGTTTTATATATAACTAGCTGGTGCCCGCGACTTCGTCTGCGCAAGATTAGTATTTCGAGTAGCTTATATTAGCGTGGTACGTAATATTAATGTGTAACTCTAGCGGTTTTGGCAGCGCGCGCCAGAATAGCTCGCAGATGGTAGATTTTTTCCTACTTACTTGACACTTATCGTCATATTTTGGACAATTCACACAATATCTATATAAATTGTAGCCTATGTATAAGCTATATTATTGTAAAGTTTTATTAAAATCCATTCAGTACTTTTTACGTGAAAGAGTAACAAACATCCATCCATCCATACTTACAAACTTTCGCGTTTATAATATTAGTAGGATACACAAAAAAAAAACTTAAACAGGGTTGCAAACCATAGAGGAATATGTTCAAATCAGGATATCACATATAATACACTTTCATTTCAAATGCTTACACTTTGTGCAAAGACCTCAATTAATGTTGGCGGTATACTAATTGTAATAAAATATTTATCTCCAGCCATTCTGACCGCTGAGTCCAGTGGCACTGTGCGCCCCATCTCAGCTGTGGATGCGCAGCAGTTCAACAACATTCTGAACTGCAACCGCGCTGATGAAGCGTCCAAGCTGGTTGCCTACAAGTAAGTACAAAACCGGATAATCGGTTTTTTCCCATACCGTCTGACTACACTGGGTTTGTTTAACAGGGAAGACGAAGTGCCTCTTCGCGTTACATACAAGTACTAAAACCGGATAACCGGTTTTTCTCATGACGTCTTACAACAATGGCTGGTATACTGGGAACCGAGCGTCTAGCTAGGTTAACCGGTTTTACCCACGATACGACGCATTACAGCACTGGGTTGTTATAACAGGGAACTGCGAAGGGTTCAGATAGGTTCTATACACGTACAAAAACCAAATAACCTGTTTTTATACATGACGTCTGAAATTGTGTATTTATGTTATTTGGTTAAGGAGTTCAACTTCTTAGACCTTAGGTTCTATTCTTAGGTAGACAATGTCCTAACCACCAATTTCCGATTTTGTAGTCAAGATTTTCTGAAGAATGTTTGGCCTAACACATCTTACAGCAAGCTGAGCCTCTACCAACTGAACTAGTTACCTATAGGTATACATGTATACAACTGTTGGGTTATTCATTTGATGCCATAATCCCCAGGAATGACTGCCAGCGATACTGGAAATGTGTAGCCGGCGTGCCTCAGGTAGCCTACTGCTCCGACGGCCTCTTCTTCAACAACAGAACGCAACAGTGCGACTTCGAAGCCAACGCGCTCTGTGCCATCGACCCCGTCGACGAACTGGCAGGAGAGTTCATTGTTTACGAATAAACACGGTTACAACATGCTTATTTTACGAAAAACCTTCATTTTTTCGCCATCAGGACCTTCAACTTCTGATTCACAAGACAAATCCAAATAAGACAATAAGTGTTACCGTTAAAAATAAACATTAACGGTCTTAAAGAATGTTTACTGCTTTTCACGAGGAGATTATAAGAGTTTGAGCCTCAACTTTCATTTCACAAGGCTTTATATTGAACAGCATAAGTATCTTTATTATTAATTTCAAAATTGGGCTGCAGGACTTGAAAAATTGATGAGATTTCTTGTAAATACTCTCTCAATGACATTCTGCGGATTTATGAGATTTTTTTCCAATCACAGGCTTGAAACTAAGATCTTTAAGCCCCTTATTTCATGAGATATCATCAAAAGAAAGACCATCAGCTCAATTTATACATTTTGATATTTAGGAGCAAGAAATGATAATAATATAACTCATTCCGAGTTTTTTATTTATTAACGCGTTAATCGTAAACAAGAACATTCGGTAAAATCAGAATAGTAAGAAATCGCACGGAATTATTCGCAATTGTAGTTTTATTTTTATTCTTTTTATATTGATGAGATTTAACTTGATCGTAGAATATTAAGCTGTTGATTTTTTATAATAAAACTAATTCTGAAATAAAAATTGCCCCTAACTTGTCAATTTGTAATAAATATTGTATCATTACCATGTGTTTTTTTTATTTACAAGATTAGAATAGGTTATAGAAATATTGTATAGGATATGGATTTTACTTGTCAAAATTAACTTGGTATTTAAGCATAATGTGACAGTATTATTTTGTGAAGCTTTCGTATCAAGTTAGTTTTGAATAGGCTCTAAAATTGTTGCTATAAAAATAAAATACCAGTTTAAGAATATTTCCGTTTTATTGTACTATGCCAACCTGTCAAGGTACCTACTTGACTATATCCAAGCCGTAAGTATGTTGCCTGTTCTTCTAGGCTTTGGTCGCGTGGAACTGGCACCTAGAGTCACCTAGCTTTAAGACGTTTCAAAGTGATCCTTGTGATTTTATTGAACCTGACTCTGACTTTGACTTCGACTTTGACTTTGATATCATACACGTAATGTAAATGTCGGCAAAAAAGACTTTAAAAAACCGGTTGTAGTTAAAACCGGTTTTTCCGTTAAACTCATTGAACGTGAGGGGTTAATTTCTGGTTGAAGACTTTGTTTAGTCGTTGCGCGAATTTGAATATCGAATGATCGAACGGTTTTTTTAAAGAATTAAATTAGTGCCATTATCTCCTGCACCATAAATAAGAGACCCTGTACCAACCCAAAGGTACTATATTAAAAGTAAAGTATAATGTACCACACCACCTAAAAATCTTCTCATTTTTTTTTTGAAATATTTTAATCGCTTTGTCACTGAGCGACAACACTGCCGTATAAAAAAACACATTTTATTAATATTTAATTAAAAAAAACAGGGACAGGTTCATGACTTTGACGGGTTTGATAAGGCACGGAAGATATTCCCTCAGCTTTTTTTTAATAATAATATTAATCATTTATTCCCATTCGTATGGTCTGATGAGACATACCTACTCAAGGAATAAATACTAAAAAGGAATATAATCGGAATAGGTAGAGTTTTTAAGTACCAAATAACGACACATACGCTACTAAATAATCTAAATTTGGATATGCCTTTTTTAATTCCCGCGTCGGAAATGATTCGGGTTCGAAATCAAATGTGAAAAAACTGACGTTTCCGATTGGAAACCTTTCCAAATGTTTTAAAATAGCCCTGCTGTACGTGTAATGTATAACGCTACTTAGTTTGTGTTTAACATAGGAAAAAATCTTAACATCAGTTGGACTATCTGATTATTTCATCAGCTAGTTGTATATAAAAACCCATAAGTTTTAGATTGATTTCTACGAATCCCCAATTCCGGGTTTAAAAGGCATATCCATGTTAAGATTGCGTAGGTAATTTTACGTCATTTGGTACTTAAAAACTCTACCTATTCCGATCCCTGCTAATGAAGCATTATCTTATCATATCTAACAAAAAATATAGTTTAAGTATAGGTATTATACCTACTTACTCTTTTTAATAATATTCTAGATACTTAACATACATCAATTTGTAGGCATATAGGTAGGTAGGTATATTATGCGTGTGAGTCGGTCACTTGAACGTGGATCCGCCGCCCGAACTGCACCCCAAGTATGAGTTGTGTTTACCATATTTGGTTTTTCGTTCTTGTTCCGTATTCATTGCGGGTTTTGTATGAAGACGCGATAGAGATACCGATACGGAACTACGGGAATGTCTAAATGTAAACGTGGTAAGTATAGGGTTGTGAACAAGCCCGTAGCGCCCACAACGTTGGCAGGCGCGGTCCCAGCCTGAAATTTTGGAGGGGTCACTAATAATAATACAATATGTCGAGTAAATTAGACTTTATTGCACAATAACAAGCACCGTTACATGTCAGCAAACCATAAAATGCATCGCGGCTAGGGGCATAAATTGCTTTTCTTTATTTTGTAAATCTTTTATAAGATTTTTCAATTTGACGTGTACGATTTTGAGGGGTCATGTCCCCGGGGGGTCATGTCCCCTGTGACCCCCCCCCTTCGGACCGTGCCTGTGGTGGATACGCAGCAGTTTACTCCTTCCCCAAGTTCCATCCCAAAGGATCAGCCCCGGGAACCTCTGCCCTCTCCATGGAGAAGTAAGGGTGGTTCTGCCAAGCAGTGGGCCATACCACGCGGTAATCTTTGTTGAATTTACCTGAAATAAATAAAAAAAATGTTATCACCTGTACCCGAATGAAATCAAATAGAAAATAAGTACCTAGGGTTATTGATATTGATATTTTAATTAAGTCACGTTTTATTGTTATTAGTAATCATTCTTTTCATCAATTTGTTTAAGATCATTCCTTTGTAGCGGATCTATGTTTTGACTCAAGCGGGTTGGCTCGTGGCCTCGTGGCATGTGGGTAGAACATGGACGAACTCGATTTGCGCGAACATCGAGAGGTTGTTAAAAAACTCGGAGAAATAAAATCAAGTGAAAAGACTAATAATTGTTCTTTGAGAGGTTGTTAAAAAACTCGGAGAAATAAAATCAAGTGAAAAGACTAATAATTGTTCTTTCGGTTAGGTTAGTTTTCACGAAGTACGAATTTGCTTTTTCGTTTTACAGTATCGTCGCGCCTTTTGTATGACTCTCTCCCGATAGAGGCACTTTACCGAGTCTCCATACAAAAACGGCCTGACGATACTGTAAAACGAAACTCATACATTCTCAGACTTCGGGTACAGATAACTTATATTTTTTTCACATCCGATATAAGGGCACAAAACAAAACCCGCTGGAAAAACGGAATCCGAAGTACGGAAACACTAGTTGTCAAAAGTTTTTTTTTCCAACTGGTGGAATAAGTTGATGGCATCACCTATAACAAAGCATTGCCTCGTAAGTCACGCAGGACAGGAACGTGCCCTGCGTCCAAAGTCTGAATAGACACTGCTTTATTACGTCAAAAACAATTATACAAAACTCACTTAATTCCTCCATTTCCTCAGCGGTAAGTTCAAAGTCGAAAATATCGATGTTCTCCTCAATGCGCTGCTGTTTCACGGACTTGGGGATTGGCGCCACACCTCTTTGGACCTGGAAAAGGTTTATGTAACTATAGTATGTTTCGGATTAGTTTTTTCTATCCACCACTATTACCCCGATTACAGCTCATGTCCGTGGAAATGTGCAGAGACATGGGACGGGACTTGGGCAATGCGAGAATGTAAACAGGCCACTTCCATGTCCACTCGCGTTGCCGCTCGCTTTGACGTTCGCGTTGCCCGCGCTCCCTAAGTGTCCGGGCTAAATATGAACACACATTGTCGGCGTCGCTGCCGCGGTCATATAGCCGGCCACATTCCCGTCCACACGAATATCGTGCCTCGCAAGTCACGCTCGATAGAAACCTGCCCTACGGTGCACTGCCCTGCGTCCATCAACTTGAGGCATACAGATGTTAAGCCTCATGTGCCTGTATTTTCACCGGCAATCACATCCCTTTTTAACACAGCGTTGCTGCTTGGCGGCAGAAAAAGGCGTGATGGTAGTACTTCGCCGGACGTGCCACACACAAAGAGCTCACAGAGACACTAAGTACTATTAAAACTAATCTACTTCTCTGGTGGAAATTACAGACAATGAAACATAGGTTCGTGATCCAGGACAGGGCATCCAAAAAAACACAGTTGAATTAAGAATCTCCTACTTTTTTGAAGTCGATTTAAACAAGTTGAGCCATCTAAGCAGTGGCGTAGCTATCGTAGGGCCAGGCGGTGCAGTGCACCAGGGCCCCGGCCCTCTAACCTTAGCTTTGAAAAGAGAGGGTCAGCCAGCTCCCGAAGCTAGAAAACCTTGAGCCTGCTCACAATTTTATTTTTTATTTAATGAATTATTTTAAAGGCTATGTGGAAAGAAGGGGTGAGGGCCCGATTCTTTTTTCCGAGACCTAGCTACGCCACTGCATCTAAGCTGTGAGGGCGGTCTCAACAGACAATACCCCGTATACACTCAGCTCATTTCCGTGAAAATGTGCAGAGACATCGGCAGGGACTTGGGCAATGCGAGAATGTAAGAGGCCACTTCCATGTCCACTCGCGTTGCCGCTCGCGTTGCCCGTGTTGTGAACACACATTGCCGGCGACGCTGCCGCAGACATATGGACGGCAACATTTCCGTCCACGCGAATGGCAGCGCGAATGTCTAAATGTAAACGCAGTGTAAAGTTACGGCAATGATAACGACCATACTCACCAAGTACCTCAGAGCAATCTGCGGGACGCTCTTTTTCTTCCCATCAGCTATCCTCTTCAGCGTAGGATCGTCTACCCGCGGCGCGGGTGCTGTGGAGTTCTTAGACTCGAAGAGAGATCCGAATGGCGTGTAAGCCATGACCACTATTCCTTGCTCCTTGCAGTAGGTTATCAGATTGTTTTGGGCTAGATTTAAATTAACCTGGAATAAATAAGGTGTAGAAATTTATTGTCTCTTTAGCGCTTTGGTGACTTCAAAGGCTGAATAAGAATTATTTATGGTAAATCTGTGTGTAAATTAGGTTCTCTTCATAAAAAGCCATCATGTGACTTCCATCTTATTCCTCTGTTCCGTGGAGTAAATACCTAGTCTTAGAGTTAGGTAATTTTGTTCCAACGGTCCCGCCATTTCGGGCATACAATATTTCTCCGACGAAAGGCGAAACCCCATGAACCAGGGGTTGTTACTCCTGGAGTTGGAGCGAGGGTAAAGTTGTAACATCGATACCCTACCCTCTTCCCCCTCACAAGGGGGGAAAAGAAGATCCCAGCAGTAGCAATATTGCTTGACTATCCCTATCATGCTACTTTCTTTCCATCGTTAGGTATATAGTTATTGGTTGGAATGGCAAATGTAGTTGAGTGAGATAAAAGAATTATAATACCTACTTCTTGAGTTAACAAGTCACTTAAACTGTTTGGTAAACTAGGAACGTACTATCGTCAAAATCAAAATGATCTTTATTCGGTACAATCACAAGGATCACTTTGAAACGTCTTATAATCTAGGTGAATATACCGCCAGTTCTTATCGACCATCGTCACTTCGGTCTTTTCGGAAAAACAAAGTCAAGCAAAAATATCATTTAGATCCAAAAAACGTACCTCAACTTGCAACACGGTCGGCTTCGTCTCACTATTGGCAATAAGTCTTTGAATCTGGCTGACGTTGAAGTTAGAAATACCGATAGACTTGGCCAGACCAAGTTTCTTGGTCTCTTCCATCCCCTTCCACGTGTCCAGGTAGTCGACGACATCGAATGCTGAATGATCTGGCTGGAACATATAATACAACTTGTAGGTATCATAATTTTAAGAGTAGTAAGGCTCTTTGTGTGAAACTAAACACACCATGAGAGAGCTCACAGCTCTTGGTTTTTGGCTTTATTAAGGGTATTATGATACTTTTTTTTATACAACTAGCTGATGGAACAAGCAGATGGCCCACCTAAATGGTAACCATCACCTATAACAAAGCATTGCCTCGTAAGTCACGCACGGTAGGAACGTGCCCTATGATACACTGCCCTGCGTCCATCAACTTGAGGCATACAGATGTTAAGCCTCATGTGCCTGTAATTCCGGCAACCACACTCTTCAAACCGAAACACATACTACGCTGCTTGGCGGCAGAAAAAGGCGTGGTGGTAGTACTTTCCCGGACGAGCCCTACACAAAGAGCTCTACTGCTCTTCAAAAAATCTACTATTCTTCGCTTTCGATTAGCACTGATTTGGATCAGTTCAGCTATCTCTAAATCGTTTGCAACGGTCTGCAGATAGCTATTATTTCATGTGTAAATTGTACATTTTGTAAATACTTAAATTCATTGTAATTATCTTAGTAAATAAATATTATAAGTTGAATATTCCGTAAAGTAGACATTTAATAAAGAATTTTACGAACGAGACACTGCAATCTTAATTCTGTATCCGATTTAGCCACTTAATTAAAGAGATATAAATCAAAACACTGATTTGTACTTAAGTCTATACAATTATCGGTCATTATGTGATTTAAAATGTTGAAAACCGATTGTTGAAACCTTGAATTTAAATCAGATTTATCACCTACAGGGTGTGAAAAGCTTTCTAGAAGGGTTTTATGAGTAGTAGAGCTCTTTGTGTGTGGCTCGTCCGGGGAAGTAATACCACCACGCCTTTTTCTGCCGCCAAGCAGCAACGCTGTGTTTCCGTGTATAGGGTGTGGTTGCCGGTGAAATTACAGGCACATGAGGCTCAACATCTGTATGCCTCAAGTTGATGGACGCAGGGCCGTGCATCGTAGGGCACGTTCATATTGTGCGTGGCTTACGAGGTAATGCTTTGTTATAGGTGATGGTGGCCACTTAACATCAGGTGGGCCATCTGCTTGTTCCATCAGCTAGTTGTATAAAATACATAAAAATCGATCATCAAAAATCGCTGGACAGTACCCGTCCTGTTAGGTTAGTTTAATTAGGTTTTGAGTTTTCTTTATGGGGCATACAAGAGCTAATGTACGTACCTCTCGCTCGCACGTTTCGACACGATGAAAGATTTAAAATCACTAATCTAAAAATCGCAATCAACCATTTTGTGTGCAATCACATTGCACACAGTTTAGTAAAAAAATCATTCTGATCGATACTACTTAAAAGTTTGCATAAGGACGAAAACTAGTAAAGCAAACTTTTGAGTAGGAAAACATGTATCGATCAAAATGAAATTATTATTAAACAGTGTGCACGCGATTTTTCGAAAATGAATTTATTGATTTTATATCTTTCAACATGTCGAAACGTGCGAGCGAGAGTCACATTAGCTCTTTTAAGCCCCATCAACGTCAGATCGTTTTTGTACGAAGAGTTGGAGACTCGTGAAGTTCTCAACCCGCCCGATAGGCGACACGCACGCTTATCGGGTATCTATACAAAAACGATACAGTACCCCAAGTATGAGTTTTGCTTACCATATGTTAAGCATACCTTACAGTGTTCATTGCGGGTTTTGTATGAAGACGCGATAGGGATACCAATATGGAACTTTACAAAACCCGCAATGAACACGGAACAAAAACGTAAAACGAAAAACGAAATATCGTAAGCAAATCTCATACTTGGGGTACTGGTCCGAAGACGGTGGGACGGGCAGGGCCGGATTAACCCTATAGGGGCACCTAGGCAATGCAATTCTCGGGGCCGTTTTCCTTTACCCAGAAGCGCGCTTCTTAAGCCCGGTCTCCACCGCGAGCGGAGCGGAGCCATTAAGGATTCCGTTTAACTCGCAAGAATAAACTGTATACTTGTATTTCCACCAACAAATAGTCGAGCGGAAAGAACTGAGCGAGCAGAAAGTGTTGAAATGAACTCGCTCAGCTCTTTTCCTTTTGCAGTGGAAATCAAAATCAAAAACTCTTTGTTAGTGGAAATGTAAACCTATTTCATAAAAAAAAAGTCCGTTCCGCTAACCATTTCTCGCTCATTACTCTTTCGCGGTGGAGACCTGGCTTTACTTTTTAAAATGTATTCGTGTCGATCAGATCGACTCCTGCTTTTTGCTTTCATTGAAATGATCATGAATCGATTAAAGTTACAGATAAGTGATGATGACCAAATAACGTTAGATGGCGCTTTTTACAGTACCTAAAGTAAGATCATTTATTTTATGGCAACATAATAATATTCCACAAATAATGGGGAATGTCACGAATGAAACGTTTTTTATTCTTGGTGCGTGGCCCGCATCTACTAGGCCCTGTGGGCCCCTAGTCGGTGCGGGGCCCCTAAGCAGTTGCCTAATCCGCCTAATGGATAATCCGGCCCTGCGGACGGGGGACATGACCAAAATCGTACACGTCAAATTAAAAAAATTCTAAAACTTAAAATAAAATAAAGCAATTTTTTCCCTAGCCGCGATATATTTTATGGTTTGCTATGATAACCATTATGATCGAACGGTGCTTGTTATTGTGCCATAAAATCAAATTTACTCGAAATATTGTAAGTATATTGTGCAATAAAGTCTAATTTACCAATGTAAGTATTGTTATTAGTGACCCCTTCCAAAATTTCAGGCTGCGACCGCGCCTGGGTACAGTACCTACCCCAAGTATGAGTTTTGTTTACCATATTTAGTTTTTCGTTTTTGTTCCGTGTTCATTGTGGGTTTTGTATGAAGACGCGATAAAGATACCGATACGGAACTTTATGTTCTACTTTATGTTCTAAATTTCAGGCGCGGTCGCAGCCTGAAATTTTGAAGGGGGTCACTAATAATAATACTTACAATATGTCGAGTAAATTAGACTTTATTGCACAATAACAAGTACCATTCGATCATAGATGTCAGCAAACCATAAAATGTATCGCGGCTAATGGAAAAAAAAATGCGTTATCTTCATAAACATAAAGGATTTAATTAAAATTCTTAATAAAATAGTATGGTACTTACAGTGACACCCACAGGGTTGTGTATCAGGTACAGATCGACGTAGGAAAGGTTCAGTCTGCTGAGAGATTTCTGCAAAGCACCCACCACATCTCTTTTCTCATCGATGCCGAGCTGAAACCAAGAGATAATGTGAAAAAAAACATTTAAGTTCGACACATAAAAAAGTTGAACAATAAAAAGCAAAGTGTTGAAATTTGCGAGCGAGAGGTAAATTTATTTATTTGTCATAGCCTTAAACATTAATGTTAGCAAACTACTAATACGCGAGCTAAATAAAATACGATAAATAGAACATCTAGTTGCTTGCTAAAGCTTGCTTGTTCACCTTAGTGACAACAAAGATGTCTTCCCTTGGCACTGATGACGAAAGAACTGCTTTGCCGACTTGCTCTTCGTTTTGGTAAGCTGATGCCGTGTCTATCATTCTGTAAAAATCGAAATAAATCAAAATCCATGCACAGAATAAATAATAAGTCAAATTCAAAAGGTAGGTAGGTAAGTTGTTCCCAAGCCCAACTTAAGAGTAGTAGAGCTCTTTGTGAAGGGCTCGTCTGGGGAAGTACTACCACCACGCCTTTTTTGCCGCCAAACAGCAACGCTGTGTTTCGGTTTGAAGAGTGTGGTTGCCGGTGTAATTACAGGCACATGAGGTTATTATCTGTATGCCTCAAGTTGATGGACGCAGGGCAGTGCATCGTAGGGCACGTGCTTATCGTGCGCGACCTACGAGGCAATGCTTTGTTATAGGTGATGGTTGCCACTTAACATCAGGCGGGCCATCTGCTTGCTCCATCAGCTAGTTGTAAAAAAAAAACCTTGATATTGTGGGTGACTTGCGAGGCAACGGTTTGCTCTATCAGCAGTAGTATAAAAAAAAAACCTAATGACTAAGTTTTTCGTATGCTTTTCGTACTGCGCAGCTAACGTGTTTCGTCATTCAGTACCGCAAGTCTGAGTTTTGATTTTAGTTTTCCGTATCGTCAGGCCGTTTTTGTAAGCTGCGTGCTGAGAACTTGATGCACTGCCCTGAGTCCAGCAACAACTTGAGGCATGACAGATGTTACCGTCAGGGCACATTGGCACTAAGGTGAATTGCCGGAATGTCGATGGGTTTTTAGTCGGTATGCCACCAGTCTGGTGGTGAGTCCGACAGACCCCCTCGGCTATCCTCGGGCCGGGGGACATGCGTATAGCATTTTCCAATCGTTAAAAAAAAAAGACATATGTTAAGCCTCATGTGCCTGTAGTTTCACCGGCAACCGCACTCTTCAAACGGAAACACAGCAACACTGCTTGGCGGCAGTAATAGGCATGGTATTACTTCCCCGGACAAGCCACACACAAAGAGCCTTGGAGGAAATAATATTTGAGCAAAGAGCTCTATCTACGTGTTTTGTCTTTTTTTTTTTTTACTTTTGTCTGAGACTTTGAAGAAAAGTATCAATTTCCAAACCTTCTCTTTGGCGCGTTCAATACTTAGTGCTTATGTGGTTGGCTAGATGGCGCCACAAGTGTCATTGGGTAGAATGGAGAGCACTGGTGGTCTAGTGGTAGCGGCCCCGCCTTCCGATCCTAAGGTTGTGGGTTCGAAACCGGTCGTGCACTAATGAGTTTTCTGTTCAAAAATGTATGTGCACAATGCCAGTACTCTCAAACGGTGAAGGAAAACATCGAGAGGAAACCGGCATATCGGAGAACCTAAAAAGTTCTATAACATGTGTCAAGTGCTCGAAAGGAGCCTCTTGAGGCGCACTTAAAATCCTTTCACCACACTGCTCCGAAAGAAACTAGTGACACAACAACAGAAGAGATTGGGTAGAATGTTTTCTTACCTGTAGCCTGCATCCAAAGCCCATTTCACTGGATTTTCAACTTCTTTGTCAAAGGGCTTTCTTGTTCCGTGCTAAAAAATAAGATTATTAAAGGATTCATTTTCTGACATTTTGGGAAGCAACATAGCTTTTTCATTTTATTTGTTTTTCTAGTGTTATTTTGAGCTGTGTTGTGTAATTTCGGTGGTATTTTAACCAACATGAGGTTTTAGCAAAAAGTGTAAACATTTGGAATGAAAGTGTATTGTGATATCCTGATTTGACCGAAAATGTTTCCAATGTTTTGAAGAAAACCGCCACCATTTTCTTCAAAACAAATGACGGCCGACTTGACTATAGACTGACTTGACAAAAAAGTATTTATTCAATACAAATCACTTGACACTGGCAAGATTGTCTGTCGAATGACAGACAGGAGCCATAAACGGAGAGAAGAAGAAGAAGATAAGATTATTAAAATCTGATATTGAGTTTAACACATTTTGAGATGGTTTGGACGAATAAGGCGAGAATTAATTGGACTGTTGGGAGGGAAAAACCTGGACCACAGATAAGAGAATACTAGTACCTGGACGTACCATCAATACACTTATATATTAATGTATAGTCATTTTCACGAAAGAAGTCCCTTGGCGTTTATAGAAAAATATTCTAATTTCGAAATCTATTATATATTTTATTACCCAGTTATATGTATAGTGTTTACTTACTACACAAGGAAATCAAAAATATTTTTAAATTGTCCTTATTTTTATATTATCCCAAAATTATCCCACTCGGATTTGGTTTGGGCAGTTTGGGTAAGTCATAAGTATTTGCCGAAAGATTTCATACGCTTATAACACACCAACAGTTATCGTTGGCAACCAGTTGTATTAATTTTTTTTTTTTTAAAACGGACTTTTCACTACTGTGAGACGTCAAAAAAGTAAAAAAACCGGCCAAGTGCGAGTCAGACACGCGCACGAAGATTCCGTACCATCTCTAATACTATAAGACTCAAAGTCCTGACTGACTGACTGACTGACTGACTGACTGACTGACATATAGACAACGCACAGCCTAAACCGCTGGTCCTAGAGACTTGAAATTTGAGGAGTACATAGCTCTTATGGCGTAGAGGTGCACTAAGAAGGGATTTTTGGAAATTCAACCCCTAAGGGTGTAAAAAGGGATGAAAACGTTTGTATGAAAAATAGTATTCCTTGAACCTACAAACTTGAAACTTGGAGAACATATACCTCAAAGCAAAAAAATAGGAAAGGCATTTTTAGTTTTTTAAAACTACCCTTAATAAGTGTGCAAAGGGATGTAAAAGTTTGTATGGGAGTTTTTTGACCGATGGTCCTAGAGACTTGAAATTTGAAGAGTACATAGGTCTTATGACGTAGAGGTGTACTAAGAAGGGGTTTTTGGAAATTCAACCCCTAAGGGTGTAAAAAGGGATGAAAGCGTTTGTATGAAAAATTGTATTCCTTGAACCTACAAACTTGAAACTTGGAGTACATATACTTCAAAGCAAAAAAATAGGAAAGGCATTTTTAGTTTTGTAAAACTACCCTTAATAAATGTGCAAAGGGATGTAAAAGTTTGTAAGGGAGTTTTTTGACCGATGGTCCTAGAGACTTGAAATTTGAAGAGTACATAGGTCTTATGACGTAGAGGTGTACTAAGAAAGGGTTTTTGTAAATTCAACCCCTAAGGGTGTAAAAAGGGATGAAAGCGTTTGTATGAAAAATTGTATTCCTTGAACCTACAATCTTGAAACTTGGAGTACATATACTTCAAAGCAAAAAAATAGGAAAGGCGTTATTAGTTTTTTTAAACTACCCTTAATAAGTGTGCAAAGGGATGTAAAAGTTTGTATGGGAGTTTTTTGACCGATGGTCCTAGAGACTTGAAATTTGAAGAGTACATAGGTCTTATGACGTAGAGGTGTACTAAGAAGGGGGTTTTGGAAATTCAACCCCAAGGGGTGTAAAAGGGTTGAAAACGTTTGCATGAAAAATAGTATACCTTGAACCTACAAACTTGAAACTTGGAGTATATGAACTTTGAGGCAAAAAAATAGGAAAGGCTTTTTTAATTTTTTAAAACTACCCATAATAAGCGTGCAAAGGGATGTCAAAGTTTGTATGGGAGTTTTTTAACGCATAGTGCGATTGATTTCAAACTTGAAGTAAATATACTCCACAATAAATAATTTAAAATCACGTTTTCAATATTTTAAAACTACCCCTGCAAAGTTTCAAGGTTTGTATGGGAGATTTTTAACTGTAACTGTGTAATTAACTTCAAACTAAAAGAAAATGTGTTCTGTGGATAAATAACATAAAGACGTTAGACGTCCTTCTTTGCGCTCAAGTAAAAAGAATACCTACAACGAGGCGTCAATGTTCTAAAAACGGGAATATTGAGTTGGTACGAAGAGATCTGAGGGTACCTATCTACCGTGCCTGTGGATCAATGTCGTGAAGCTGTTTCGTTTCGTTTGCTTTTGGGGTAGAAACTAGGAACAAATAAGTACATATTTTCCGTGTAAGGTTGTCTTTGTTGTATTTGTCATGTTTGTGCTAAACTCAGTACCTATACCTACCTACCTAATATAGGTAATGTACGCCTATAGGTATCCCTTATACCTCTACGTAGGTATTTAAAATCCTACCCTAATAATAGTACGTATTTAAAATCCTACCCTAATAATATACAAAACAATGCGAAAGTTACGATGTTTGGATGTTTATGGTTCAATCACGGTTCACCACTTCAACGCGT
Source organism: Chloroclysta siterata (assembly GCA_932294275.1). NCBI lineage: Eukaryota > Metazoa > Arthropoda > Insecta > Lepidoptera > Geometridae > Chloroclysta > Chloroclysta siterata. The sequence continues at coordinate 16,894,735 of OW028596.1, read as the reverse complement.
GCGAAGCCGCGGGAAGCCACTAGTTATACTATAAAAACGGCAAAAAAATCACGTTTGTTGTATGAGAGCCCCCTTAAATATTTATTTTATTCTGTTTTTTAGTATTTTTTGTTATAGCAGCAACAGAAATACATCATCTGTGAAAATTTCAACTGAATAACTATCACGGTTCATGAGATACAGCCTGGAGACAGACGGATAGACAGACAGCGGAGTCTTAATAATAGGGTCCCGTTTTACCCTTTGGGTACGGAACCCTAACAATTAGGAAACAAAGGAATAAAACTGCGCAGATCTAGAGAATACGAGGCAGGTTCAGTAAGGTTAAAACAAAAAATTGTAGATAGGTAGGTACTTACTTCATCAAAGCCTACAAATGTGCCAAGTCCGAAACCAGGGATGGTGTTGCCATCGTTTAGGGGTAACCACGGCGCTTTGCCACTTTTACCGTCACATAGCTGAAAAAGAACATAACTATCTTGAAATACTGAAGTTGGATTACACCTTCTTCTTCTTGTCGTGTCACTTCTTTCGAAACAGTGTGGTGAAAGGATTTTAAATGCGCCTCAAGAGGCTCCTTTCGAGCACTTGTTATAGAACTTATTATGTTGTACGACATGCCGGTTTCCTCACGATGTTTTCCTTCACCGTTTGAGAGTAATTTTGAGGCATTGTGCACATACATTTTTGAACAGAAAAGCTAATTGGTGCACGACCGGTTTCGAACCCACGACCTTAGGATCGGAAGGCGAGGCTGCTACCACTAGGCCACCAGTGCTCTCAAAATTCATTCGGATTACACCTAAAAAAACAGACCGAAGGCCTAGAAGAACAGGCAACAAACTTACGGCTTGGTTCCTACCGTTCTTTTGTATGATCCTTGTTACAAAATAATAATACTTAAAGGAACGGCAACGCGAGTGTGACACTTCTGGTGTTACAAACGTCCATAGGCTACGGTAACCGCTTCCCATCAGGTGGGCGTACGCTTGTTTGCTTACTCGGTAGTATAAAAATATATATATATATAATAATTATGATCCATCGTGCCGATCGAACGTAGAGGCGTAGGCAAGACATAAATAGGTTGGTGGTACCTACTTAGGGTTATTAACATACATGGAAGAATGTGAACACGCACCCAGAACCCCAGTTTAAGGCGTTCAGAAGGACCCCGTTGGGTTTTAGTCAGTAAGAGTCTGACATAACTCTCTGGTTGCCCCCGCTTCCAGAGAGTATCCATGAGGATTTCCCAACGTAAAAAAAAAAGGGCAATTAACATAATAATAATTAACTTATTAATATCCTGTTTTTTTAACCTATGCACTGCTGGGCAAAGGTCTCCCCCATACTCTTCCACTTCCCTCGGTCCCCGGTGCATTCCACCCACTATCCTCTTTAAAAATAAAACTTACCGCATTTACAAACAAAGAACACACTAAAATACTAAACAACATTCTGATTCAAGTTATAAACAGGAACTAACTGGAAATGTAGTGAACTGACTTCAATCTTGATTTAGTACCTACAAGGCAGTATGCTTGTTGGTAGGTAGCTATATTACATTTACCTACAGTGGCGGCGCAAGATCTAAACTTATGTGGACAAGGTACATTTCGCGAGGCCCTCTGATGGTGCAACCCCGAGCTATGCCCCGTCTCTGACCGGGGACTCCACGCGATAGCAGCTTTACCCCAACTAATGTTGCCAGACTCAATATTAACAAATGATCAGAAACGCCAAAGATGAGATTTTTTATTTTTAAATTTTTTGATTTTATAACATAGGTAATATAAAATAGTTTAACAGAAATATCGATTATTTAATTCACATTCAATTCGTTCGCCGAAGAGTGGAATATCTTTAAGTTGAGAATTAGTTCTAATGTACCTATTTAATAAGAACAACCTTGTGGCGTGTACTTTTTTTAATTTATTTTCGGATGAACTTATATTTCGGCCCACGAGGCGGTGGCCCACACCGCCCACGCCTTACGCCGCCTCTGTTTACCTATAACCCTAATATAAGTACGCCATATCGGACAAGAGTGAGTGAAATTTGCGCCCAGATGGTCTAGTCTAGTCCAACACAACACTGAAATAATACATTACACACACGCGCACATTCCAACATTTTGAGACTGACGAAATATCTTATATACAGACACAGATAAGAGAATACTAGTAATACAGAGCATTTTGGTTTTAAACGTCTCCGTTTTTTTTATACAACTAGCTGATGGCACAAGCAGATGGCCCACCTGATGAGTGGTATCCATTACCTTTAACAAAGCATTGCCTCGTATGTCAGGCACGATAGGAACGTGCCCTACGCTGTACTGCACTGCGTCCATCAACTTGAGGCATACAGATGTTAAGCCTCATAAGTGCCTGTAATTACACCGGCAACCAAACTCTTCAACTAGCTCCCGCTTCGCAGTCGCTTTGGTCGCGCACGCAGGTTTGGCCGAAGCATAACGGTTAAAAAAGTACCTTCTTCTTCTTTTCTCCGTTTAAGGCTCCTGTCCGTCATTTGTTTGACAGATAATTTGGCCAGTGTCAAGTGAATTGTACCTAATAAATGATGATGTCCTAGCCGTTTTCGGCTGCGGCGACTGCTAATGGATGTTTACTGAGTGAGGACTTTGTGGTTCTGCCCTCTGATGCGCTCTAATGTGGCTCGTGTACCCAATTTTTTTATTAACCTAATAAATACCTAATAGTCAAGTCGAGTACCTACCTATAATTTTATTATAATCAAAGTCAAAAGGTAATATATTCAAAATAAATGTAGAGAACCCTACAAACTTTGTGTATGTAGATACATATACCTATGAAAATTATAATAACCAGTTCTATTTTATGAGGTCACTTATTATTTGACTAAGTATCAAAATAGGTAAGTAAGGTAGGTAAGGTACCTCTACTAGAATATTATGAATGTATCTACAAAAAAATATCGCAATCACATTTCAAGGTTAGGTAACGTTAATTATCTAGGATCGTGCGTACCTAATGTCAGGCAACTAGTTCTCGTCTATGGTTTCGCCTGAGTGTTACTCAGCATAGAAAATATCACCATCATCATCATCTTCCTGCCCGTATCCCACGCTGCATGGAGTCGGCACAACAGGTTTTCTTCTTCCACTCTCCTCTATCATTCGTCATCTCGGTGCTCACTCCTTTCTTACTCATGTCATCTTTCACACAGTCCATCCATCTTTTCTTTGCCTACCTCTCTTTCTAAAACCATCCACATCCATATCTAACACTCTTCTCGTAATATGAGCCTTATAAAATATCATCGTCACATCATTATCATGCCTTTTTCTGCCGCCAAGCAGCGTTGCTGTGTTTCGGTTAGAAGAGTGGTTGCCGGTGAAAGTTGATAGACGCAGGGCAGTGTATCGTACGGCACATTTCTAAAGTGCGTGACTTACGAGGCAATGCTTTGGTTACCACTTAACGTCGGCGTCGTGGGCTATCTGCTACGATGCACTGCCCTGCGTCCATCAACTTGAGGCATACAGATGTTGAGCCTCATGTGCCTGTAATTTCACCGGCAACCACACTCTTCAAACCGAAACACAGCGTTGCTGCTTGGCGGCAGAAAAAGGTGTAGTGGTAGTAGGTACTTCCCCGGACGAGCCCTTCACAAAGAGCTCTACTACTCTTAAAAACTGACTTAGTACGAGTACGTACCTACTTCCTTATTACTACATTTTTTTAGAGGTAGAGGTACCTAGGTAATGTATCGAGTTAAAAATCAAACACTTGTGTAGATAACCTTACGACTGAGGTCATCACCATTACCGACACTTAGACTACCTAGATTTGCGCCATCGTTAACCTAGCTACGCCTCTGTCTGTACCCTGTGTACCTACCATCAGTGTTTAGGAAGCTTTAGGAAGAGAGGAGAAAGACATTGACATAGACAGACATTTATTTGCTAACTATAGTCAGTGAACTAGGGTGAATAAAAGATCCTTGACTATAGCACAAACATTACAAAGTATTAAAAAAAAAAACTGGAGAAAAATTGTGTTTAGTAGATGTGTGATTGTGTTTGTGTGTTTCTAAAATTCTAGACACATCCATCTTTCCATTTCTTCAAAGCTAGTGGAATATCCATTTTCTGTGAGACTTTCTCAAACGGATAGTTGTCGTAATCCTGCCAAAAGATTGGTCGCACACAGCGGAACGCGCAGTCGAACTTCTGCAGTACATCCGCGTCGCTTGCGTCTATAGTAAAGTCGAAAATGGATGCGTTTTCGAGAACACGAGCCTTTGTGATGGTTTTTGGGATACTGACGATACCACGTTGGGACTGAAAGAAAAATTTTGTTGAGAGATTTTCATTTTCCGCCAAAAAAAAAGACAAATGGTTATCTATAAATTTTAGGCACACTTTGACACTTTTCTCAGTTGCTAGTAACTACTCTAGTATTCTCTGTAGGCTCTAGAAAGCAAGAGTAGTAAGAAACGCGCCTTTTTTTGTTTTTATTTAATGTTTTGTTATGGGTTTTACTAGTACATATTCTCAACTATGATAAGGACAACATAAAAAAAAACAAAAAAAGGGCAGAGTCATGGAGGTAATATCATACTTAGTCTAAGGGCAGAGTGGTTGGCAAAGCCCATAAAAAAAAAAGAAACGCCCAAATCAAAGTTCCCGTGTGGCTTTTCCCGCCACTCAATTTCACTGCCAATCTCGACTTGGATATAATTTTGACAGAATTTTGACTCTTAGCTTTGAAGGTAGGGTAAATAGCGCCAGCTAGAGGCCCTTAGAAAAAGTTATTCATATTGATGGGGACTTTATCCCATGAAGTTTTTAAACACAAGTATTGGAACACCTTGTATATTTCGAAATTGCTCAATTTTGAAGATGTTTGTTTCAAAACCTACTAACCAGACACTACTACTACACTACCACTGTCGCTACTAACCAGATATTTCAAAGCAATTTGCGTTACAGTTTTTCCATACTTCTTCGCCATAGCCACAAGGGTAGGGTTGTCTAGCTTAGGCTCAGGGCTGTCTGGTCTAACGCGGCTCGGTACCATGGTCCCGAACGGCGAGTATGCGACCACGACGATATTGTTAGTCTGGCAGAATGAGACCAACTCACTTTGGCCTAAGTTGAGGTTTATCTGTAAGCAATAAGGTAAACAAGAAGTGTCTGAACATGACAGAAACACCTCTCTATCTAGGAGTTTTTTTTAATACAACCTACTTGCTGATGGTACAAGGCCCGACTGATGTTAAGTGGTAACTATAACGAACCTTTATCAAAGCATTGCCTCGTAAGTCAGGTACGCTATAAACGTGCCCCACGATGCACTGCTCTGCGTCCACATAAGGCATACAGATGTTAAGCCTCATGCGCCTGTATTTTCACTGGCAACCCACAAAGTAAATAGGGTGTCTATTTACTAAGACTCCGCTGTCCGTCCGTCTTTCTGTCTGTCTGTACTCTGTCCGCAGCGCAGTTGAAATTTTCACAGATGATGTATTTCTGTTGCCGCTATAACGACAAATACTAAAAAATGTTATAAAATAAATATTTAATGGGGCTCTTATTTTTTTTATACATCTAGCTGATGGAACAAGCAGACGGCCCGACTGATGTTAAGTGGTAACCATCACCTATAACAAAGCATTACCTCGTAAGTCGCGCACTATATGAACGTCAACCATCAACCTGAGGCATGCATTATGCATGTTTCAAGTTATTAAGCCTCATGTGCCTGTATTTTCACTGGCAACCACACCCTTCAAACCTAAACAACTTGCTCGATCTATAAGGGAGTGTTCTAGCTACGATAACATTTGGTCTCATCGCACCTCCACCTGGTTGATAGCTGGTGGGACCTTGCAGTTCTTCAACAGTCTTTTCAGCTGGTCAATGGTAAAGTTGGAGACTCCAATGCCCTTCGTTAGACCTTTGGCCAGAACAGACTCAAATCCACGCCATGTTTCCAAGTAGTCGATTTTCTCATCTACGCCATCTTGCTAAAAGAAATGACATAAATCAGTATTTTCATCTTCTTCCTGCCCTTATACCACGCTAAGTTTCGGCTCAGGTTTTCTTCATCCACTCTCTATCATTCGACAGACATAAAAATAACTTAAATCATATCATAACCAGTGGCGTAGCTATCGTAGGGCCAGGTGGGGCAGTGCCCCAGGGCCCCGGAACTCAGGTCAGAGGGTCAGCCAGCTCCCGAAGCTAGAAAACCTTAAGCCTGCTCACAAAATTCTTCCTCTATGCCCGATTCTTTCTCTATACAAGGTGTTCCATAAGTTGTGTATATAAACTTCAGGGGGGTAAAGTACCCATCAATATCATACATTTTAGCCTGGTAGGTATTGAAATTTTGTATGAAACAGCTGTTTTTTTTTTCGCGTTCACAGTGTTGGTTCCTTAGAAAAAGTTGTTCATATTGATGGGTACTTTAGCCCCCTGAAGTTTATATACACAACTTATGGAACACCTTGTATATGCACCTATCTACGCCATTGATCATAACATAAACTAATGTAAGGACATACATTTTCCGAGACACTTTAAAGAGCAAGTGTTAGGATAAAACTAAACCACTACCGAAATAAAACTAAATTAAAAAATATATTGATAAATAAAGCCATCTATAGCGTCAATGAATTTTTGTCTGACTGAATTATATTTATTTTTATTAACTTTCTTTCTTATTTGACTTTTTTCCATTTAATTTTGATTTGAATTTTATTATGAATTATAATAATGTTCCCAATTACTATTTTTATAAATGATTAAATGTAAAATTGGTAAATTTAGTTTGTAAAAAAATGCTTTGTATGCCTAATGGCAGAATCTAGTGTTCATCTCTAACCATGACATCTGTTTTTATAAACCTACCTAGATTCACAGAGAATAAATGATTTATGATTTATAAAAGTAGGGAATAGTCTCAAAAAAGGGTCTCAAATCAGCAAACTTCAAACTTACATTGATAGACATAGGCCAGTGCATGAGCACCATATCCACATAATCCAGGTTCATTCTCTTCAGCGACCCTCGCAGAGAGACCTCAACATCAGCTTCCCGATGGTAATGCTGCCAGACCTGGAAGGTTAGGGTATTATTACATTGTAAAAGGATCATACAAAAGAACGGTAGGAACCAAGCCGTAAGTTTGTTGCCTGTTCTTCTAGGCTTTGGTCGCGTGGAACTGGCACCTAGAGTCACCTAGCTTTAAGACGTTTCAAAGTGATCCTTATGATTTTATTGAATAAATACATTTTGACTTTGACTTTGACTTTGAAGGATCAGAATTCAACTATGGTGTCATTCCGTTGCAAGAGAAATATCCTCGATTATGCTAAACCAAGCTGTCTCTCTCTTGTGTCACTAGTTTCTTTCGAAACAGTGTGGTGAAAGGATTTTAAGTGCGCCTCAAGAGGCTCCTTACGAGCACTTGACGTATGTTATAGAACTTTTCGTTCACCGTTTGAGAGTACTGGCATTGTGCACATACATTTTTGAACAGAAAAACTCATTGGTGCACGGTTTTGAGCCCACGACCATAGGATCGGAAGGCGGGGCCGTTCCCAACTTTAGTTTAGAAATTTTGATCTCATGCCTAAAAACTTTGTCCACATGGTACAAACACCAACTGAGATTTTTGAAATACCGTACCTATGTACTCTATTTCTATCTCAGAGCAGTGACACTCGCAACACAGTGTTCTGATTCAAAGTGTATGCCAGTGCAAGTGGACAAATGAGACTTAAGACTTTTACGTCTCATACTGTAGGATTCGTCCTCAGTTCATGAGTGTGATGAGTATGTCATAGGAAAGGTACCCCTCATCGAAACTCCATACAAACGGCCTGACGAAAACGAAAAACAATATCCCGACTTGGGGTACGCACTGAGCACATATATTTTTAAACAGAAAAACTCATTGACCAGTAGTGAACCCACGACCTTAGGATCTGAAGGCGGGGCCGCTACCACCAGTGGCGAAGCTGATGGACAATGGCCCCGGTGCATAGAGAAAGAATCGAGCCCTCACCACCCTCTTTCCACAGACCTAGAACTTATATTGGCCTAAAAATTGTGAGCAGGCTCAAGGTTTTCTAGCTTCGGGAGCTGGCTGACACTCTCTATTCAAAGCTTAGGTTACAGGGCTCCCTGAGCTCCGGGGCCCTGGTGCACTGCACCACCTGGCCCTACGATAGCTACGCCACTGGCTACCACTCGACCACCAGTGCTCTCGTTGAAGACCAGATGGATTCAGTCAAACCTTTGTAGTGATAAACAACTCTTCCCTCTTCACCACGCCTTCCTTAATCTTCCTGTTTACGATCTGGCCGATCTCTGGCTCGACTCTATAGAGGTGGGCCGTGTCGATATGTCGGTAGCCGATATCAACGGCATAGGATAGGGCTTCCATCATCTTCGGACAATCTTCAATGTAGAATTCAAACTGAAATACACAAATCGTTTTAGCTTCTGTCTCGCTGATAATCAATGCACGGCCTAAAAAATCTAAGGTATGAAAGTTGGGGAAAGATTTTCTAAGTATTTATTAAGTTGTTCGTGCTAAAGGGGGGAGCGCAGATGTCTATCGTACCTATACTGTTCAAAGTCTAGTTTAAAGATAGGCTATCAATTAAAATATGTTATTGTTGTTTGTTGCATTTAAATTTTATTATCAGTGAACAATGTTATTGTGCTACAGTCCTACGAAGATGTAAGTAGGTACCTAATAATTGAACTGAAGCACGCAAACAAAGCCTGCTGCCGCTCACAAGTTATTGCTATGTACTGACTGGAAGTTTTTTTTTTATTCAACCAGCTGATGGAACAAGCATATGGCGCACCTGATGTTAAGTGGTAACCATCACCTATAACAAAGCATTGCCTCGTAAGTCACGCACAATAAAAACGTTCCCTACGATGCACTCCACTCGTCCATCAACTTGAGGCATACTTCTTCTTGTCGTGGCACTTGTTTAATTTCGAAACAGTGTGGTGAAAGGATTTTATGCGCCTCAAAGAGTTTCCTTGCGAGAACTTGACACATGTTTTAGAACTTTTTAGGTTCTACGACATGCCGGCTTCCTCACGATGTTTTCCTTCACCGTTTGAGAGTAGGTACTGGCTAGAAATACTCATTGGTGCACGACTGGTTTTGAACCTACGGCCTTACAGAGCTGTTGTTGTGCACCTATTAGAGAAAACTTTGATCATGACATGAGGTTACGAGTTTTGGAGTTATTCAAGATTTTCAATCATTTTCTATTCTCTCATGTCATGTCACTAGTTTCTTTCGAAACAGTGTGGTGACCTTTCACCACACTGTTTCGAAAGAAACTAGTTTTAACTGCGCCTCAAGAGGCTCCTTTCGAGCACTTGACACATGTTATAGAACTTTTTAGGTTCTACGACATGCCGGTTTCCTTACGATGTTTTCCTTCACCGTTTGAAAGTACTGGCATTGTGCACATACATTTTTGAACAGATAAACTCATTGGTGCACGACCGGTTTCGAACCCACGACCTTAGGATCGGAAGGCGGGGCTGCTACCACTAGACCACCAGTCAATTAAAACAATCATTTCAGTCATTAAAACAGTTTGCTGATTATATACAGCCTTCACAGCTCAGTTGGTAGTAGCTCTGCCTTCTGTGCCGTAGGCCGTGGGTTCGATCCCCACCGAAAACAAACATTTGTGTGGTAAACATAGATGTTTGTTCTCTGTCTGGGTGTTATATAATATTATAGGTATGTATTTACAAAAAAAAAAAAAGTATTTATGTATTATATCAGCTATCTTGTTCCCATATTACAAGCTCTGTACCCCAAGTATGAGATTTGTTACGACTTTTCGTTTTTCATTTTTCGTTTGGCGTCGTCGTTTCGTGTGGCTACGAAAAACGAAATGTCGTTACGATCCGTATCGGGCTCACCTTAGTATGAGATTTAGGAAACGACATTGCGAGCCCACACGCGGATACGATAAGTGTAAAATTTTAGTATGTTGTTATCTTGATTTTAAAACAATGAATCTATCAAAACTCTATGGAATTTGATTTTTTAACTTGTCAGTGTCATTGCCTACTGTCAAAATCAATGTCTGTCGAATGACAGACATGAGCCATAAATGGAGTGAAAAAAGAAGAAGAAAAAGGTTGGCTGTTGCAGTGGTGCCAGATTGCGAGTGGTGCTAGATTTAGAGTAAAATTGAAATAGCAGTAATTTCTAGGGTATGAATTTAGAGGTTATATTTTGGGGTAACCCGATTCAAAGCCATTCGCAAATATTTCTAAGCTTGTTTTGTCTCTTTTGTCAGCACCAATAATATCTAATGCCGCTGTAGGAAGAGCATTTTCGGTGTATGATATTGTCAAGTCTAAACTTAGAAATAAATTGTCCCTAAACTTGGTTCAAAATATAATGTGTAATACAACTAAAAGATTTTTCATAAATCGTGTGTAAACTTTGTTCTCACAAAAACCCTATTGGATAGATTTTTAATAACAGTAAGTACCTATGATGAAAAAAGCGATGACGCTGAGGAAACTTTATTGAAGGTTGTAAATATTTTTTAATATAATTTACTATAAATTAAAATGATTTGTGTGTGATTCATCTGTAATTTCTTTCCCCTACACTTTTAAAGTAAAATATAAAATGCAGTACTTAGGGATGTTTATATCGATTTAAAGCCAAGCATAGGGTAAAGTGAAATTAAGAACTGGCAACACTTTAAACATACATATATCTATCCATAGGTACCTAAGTGCGCTGGAGTAAATAAAAGTTATTAGTATTTTTGTTTGCAAACGATTCAAAATTAGAAAGTATAAGATGCAGCTGGGCGCTGGCTGGAAAAGCTAGTTTAGGTATGCTTTGTCATAAAGAGTAAAATATGGAAGGATGCCGCCCCGTTGTACTACTACAGAGCGGCAGCTTTAGCTTCTGCTGGAGTTTGTCGAGCCTATTTATCAGGCAATTGGCCCTTGGCACTCTGGTTAAAAGTCTCTGGCGCTCTAACGGCACGCCTTGGGTATGATTGTGTGAACATCTGAAAGTCTGTCTAATGTTCTCCTCAAAAATAGTTCAAGAATTTGATCAAAATAACGAGATATAAACCATAATACATACCGACCCTACATCATACCTACATCTGAGATTGCTGTATCTAATATTATATACCTATACCTATTTCTTTATTTTCCAGGGTTCCAGCATATAAACACAATGAAAAAGATGAATGAACTGTTGAACAAAATTATAATTGATTTGATACCGAAGAAATCTGTCTATTCTTATAGACATAGCTACAAGAATATATCATTGTTATGAAGGTATTCACTTAGATAGATTTATCTACTACTAACATTTAGGTTAGTAGTTTATTTGTACCAGTAGCATTGCTTTTTGCAAGCAAACCTAGCTCATTATTGTTGATGAATTAATCTAATTCTTATTCATGGTGGGGGAATAAGATCTGCACTGACATCCCTCAATGGGTTGTATTGTACATTGTGAATGCACATGTGACGAATGAATATTACTAAAATCTGTAGCATCACTGGTTCATTTGACACTGCCTCTATAAGGCACAATTAAAATTACTGCACAACACTAGTGAAAAAAGAATAGTGCCTTAAAGAGGCTTCTTTCATGCATTTGACACATGTTTTTGAATAACATCCCAGACTCCTCACAATGTTTTTCTTCAGCGTCTGAGAGTGGCATAGTTCACTGCACATAAATAGGCCATACCTATGGCATAGGCGCTGCTACCACTAAGCCACCAGTGCTCTCACACCACATATATTGTGTACCACATCGTGTAACGGTACAAAAACTAAACTTTGTTAGTAGGTAGGTAATGTATTAATATTATACAAGCAAATTGCAATAACTTGTCAATTGTTACAGGCAGATCAATGTTGTGGAGGTGCACTATTATTGGAAGGACCAGAACTGTATACCAATGCTGCTAGCCTAGTTGATGTTATTCATCAGCAATGCATAACATAAAATTACAAAAAGTTGTTAAGTGCGTGGAGCAGTATAATTGATAGGTATATGAGCAATATGATTGCTGTATGATTAATTAGCTTGTTAATAAAAGACCTAATAATTATAATTTGTTTTTTACTATTGATAATAAAAGTTAGAAGGATGACTGAAAGAAAACAAAATAAATGTGGGTAAGGTGTTAGTGCAATTTATTAGTAATATAATTTACTGTGTAAGTAAGGTTAGTGATAATTGCCCATTTTTATTATGAAATCTTCCGCTTTATCTGTCTCTACCTACATAAAACCTTTTCTCCAAAAGTTCTGGAACAAATTTGAAACCAACCATGCCTGTTTACTAAGAAAGTCACAAGGATGACTGAAACAAAACCAAAGAAAACATGCTATGGGTGTAATGTGTTAATAAAATATAAGTAAGTAATACAATTATGTTCTTCCTTTGTAATATGTTCCTACTTGCTCCTATATAAACAAATAAACTTTATTAATTTCTAAGTCCTTGTAGCCTCCTTCTTAGCCTTGTTAATGTGGTCACGGTGGCCTCATAAAGGTACACCTCCGTCACTTATGAATTCCTTGGCTATTACTTGAGTTAGGTAGAATCTCCTTTATCTACCAATGGCCCATCCATTGGTAGTACACTGCACAGTGCATTTCCCTGTAAAAGAAAGAAAGATCAGACACTAAATCCTCCTGAAAACTCCAATCTAAAGAAATGATTGTGTAGATGTAAGTAGGATATAATAGCCTAGTTTTATTATGAAGTCTGTCTGTAACCTACAAACTATTCTCCAATGTTTTTGAACAGTTTTGAAGCCGGGCATGCCTACTATGTAAAAAGGAACACACACACACACAGAGAATGTTTTTTCATATTAGTTTGGTATCAACTATACCTATGTATATTACCTACATTATTATTTACCCAGAAATATGTAAGTAGGTGATTTACCTTTATTTACTAGGTACTTGATTTGGTTTGGTCAAGTCTTATCCTTTGCAGAGTGTTTGTGTGGTAGGTAAGTATAGTTCTTACAAATAAAAGTTACAAGGATGACTGAAAGAAAACAAAATTAATGTGGGTAAGGTGTTAGTGCAATTTATTAGTAATATTATTTACTGTGTAAGTAAGGTTAGTGATAATTGCCCATTTTTATTATGAAATCTTTCGCTTTATCAGTCTCTACCTACATACAACCTATTCTCCAAGTTCTTGAACAGATTTGAAACTGCCCATGCCCTGTTTAGTAACAAAGTCACAAGGATGACTGAAACAAAACCAAAGTATACATGCTATGGGTGTAAGGTGTTAATAAAATATATAAGTAAGTAATACAATTAGGTTCTTCCTTTGTAATATGTTCCTACTTGCTCCTATATTAACAAATAAACTTTACTAATTTCTAAGTCCTTGCAGCCTCCTTCTAAGCTTTGTTAATGTGGTCACGGACCACTATGCATTATAAAGGTACACCTCCGTCACTTATGAATTCCTTGGCTATTACTTGAGTTTGGTAGAATCTCCACTAACTACCAATGGCCCATCCATTGGTAGTGCACTGCACAGTGCATTTCCCTGTAAAAGAAAGAAAGATCAGCACTAAATCCTCCTGAAAACACCAATCTAAAGAAATGATTGTGTAGGTGTAAGTAAGAGATAATAGCCTAGTTTTATTATGAAGTCTGTCTGTAACCTACAAGCTATTCTCCAATGTTTTGAAACAGTTTTAAAGCCGGGCAAGCCTACTATGTAAAAAGGAACACATACACACAGAGAATGTTTTTCATTTTAGTTTTGTAGGTAGGTGTCAACTATAACTATGTACCTATATTACCTAGATTATTATTTATCCAGAAATATGTAAGTGGGTGATTTACCTTTATTCATTACTAGGTACTGAGTTTGGTCAAGTCTTATCCTTTGCAGAGCCTTTGTGAGGTAGGTAAGTATAGTTCTTACAACACAACAACTTTTCATCCTCTCTCATTCTTGTCATCGATGGTGAAACCTATAGGTAGGTACGCTACGCAGCTCCTCGTTTACGAATGAAAAGGCATCTATGTACAGCCAAACCCATCCGAAATTCTGTCTCCGGGAGATCTTCGAGGGGATCGAAGGATTCCCGTAGGCTAGCGCGCCTTTCTCGTAATTTACGAGCCTGATTTTCCTCCAGCAGCATCATCCTTGCAAGATAAAATCTTGCAGCCATCCTCATTAGGTTTTCACTTCACTTTCAATCACTTCAAAACTCTCAACACAATTTTTAGCAACGTTCACGAAAGGCGCTCACGTTCAATAAGCACAGTGTGGGATGACACGGCGCAAAACGAAAACTAACAACGAAAAACGGTCAAAACAAGCGCGTAAAGCTGTCAAATTTGGTCTTGTACTTCCATTTACACAAAAAACGTTGGAATCGTGAGCGATTTGATCGTTTGCGAGACGCAAACTACCAAATTACGCAAATTTGACGCAAAACGAAAATTGGTAATTTTCGTTTTGCGTCAAATTTGCGAAACGAAAATTCTTATACTTGCAACTTAAATTTCCGTATCGGTATCTATCGCGTCTTCATACAAAACCCGCAATGAACACGGAAACGAAAAACGAAAAACGAAAAACGAAATATCGTAAGCAAATCTTATACTTGGGGTACTGGCTTAGTTTGGGGCTAGATAGTGCTGTGTGGAAAGTCCAGTAATATTTATATTTATATTTATACCTACCTTGTCCGATAAACCCAGCCACGTTCCATATCCCAATGCTGGAATCTCAGCGCCATTGTTCAACTTAAATGTGGGGATGTTTACCTGAAATCAATATACCTACACATATTATCTAACTTGTTACATGTTTTATTAATATACCCATATCATTTATAACCCAAGTCATACAAAATATTATGGTTTGGGGTCGTTCATTAATCACGTGTTACTCTTGGCAAATTTTTAACACCTACCCCCCGCCCCTACCTAAAGCTGGGTACTCACTTAGCAGTGTAGCACGTAACGTATCAGATACGGTATCAACCTGCAAGTGGGTACGGCTCGTCCACGGTCCTCCGCGTATCTAGCTACGAGCTGCCTGATCCGCAGTGCTCGCAACGACGTCACGCCGACAACATGTCTCAAATGGTGGCTAGTGCTGCGTTCATATTCATGTATAATATTTTAGATAATTATAAAAGCCCACGTCGATTTTGGCAAAGTGAAATTTTCAAAGATAGAAATCGTTCTAACAATTTAATAATGGATATGAAGTCTCAAGAGATTAGTGGACATTTCAAGAATTTCACTCGTATGTCGAGTACAGATTTTGAGTATCGTACGTACTCACTACACAAGCGGTCGTGACGCCGTCCACGAGCACACTGCGAGCCGCCTTTGTGTTCGCAGTGAAACCGCCACTCGGCGGGTCACTGCGAGCTTACAGCGCTCCACGCGCGAGCGGCTCGCAGCGGGCTCATGCCTACGTACTCACTTGATACCGTATCTGATACGTTACGTGCTACACTGCTAAGTGAGTACCCAGCTTAAGATCACGTGTATTTTTTGGTACAAAGTATATTGAAATTTTCAGAATATTACCTTAAAATACAGGTAATCTGCGTACATTTTGTAAATTTGTACGCTTGGAAATTGTTGCCTGGCAACAGTGAGTCAAAGCCACGCGCCGCTGTTTGGTGTTTATAAATCGTGCGTTCAACGAAAACTAACCGTGGGTAGAAGGAGTCAGACGTACGCGTCTGGAGCGGCTCATACCGTAGTGAGTACGTCAGTACCGGCTCTATTTCTTTTGTAGCGGCTCAACAGCTCTCATGCCAGCCTAATATAAATTTTATTGCTAGGTAGATAGGGTCTTTATTAGAAAAAAGATATCCAGATCAAAAATTTTGCTAAATGAATTTGAATTGTTTCGTCTAGAAAATAAGATCTAATTTCCAATGCTGCATTTTTGCCACTCTTGATCTGTGGAGCGGTTCAAAGGTCTAATCATAAATGTGATACACAACTCAAACGGTTCAAAGATTGGTTTTATGATAAACAGAACCCTGAACCGTTCGAGTAAAATATTTGTTTTGATTCATTGAGAGGTT
Organism: Chloroclysta siterata; assembly: GCA_932294275.1. Classification (NCBI taxonomy): domain Eukaryota; kingdom Metazoa; phylum Arthropoda; class Insecta; order Lepidoptera; family Geometridae; genus Chloroclysta; species Chloroclysta siterata. The sequence continues at coordinate 16,878,592 of OW028596.1, read as the reverse complement.
CAATACGTACTCGAACAGTTGAATCGTTTGAAGTAATATCTGCGCCGGGTGAGTGAGTGGAGTTAGGATGAATTTAAGGATTATGGTTCTTTTTAGAAAAGCATGTTTTTAAATGGTATGGGTTACGAATTTGAATTATTAACTTGAGTTGTTTTAGCAACAGCCCGTGGATGCCCTCGCATGTTAGCATACATATTTAAGGATATTTTGCGTTCTAGGCTCGTCATAATTTGCATAAATATTTTCCGTTTTATCGTTTAATCAAGTAAGGTTCATTTTGAATAGTAGAACTTATACTTTAATTTTTTTTCATTCCGTCGTTCATTGTTAGCAATATTTATTAGTTGCTAGCATACAAATTCAAGGATTTTTTCCTGTTTATTTTCCGTTTATGATTCATTTGTTTTTCTACAAAATTATATTTATAGTAGTATTTTTTTGTTTTGGCGTCTAGTCCTTTTGCCAAGTCTTATCGGTGCTTGCTTGGAGTCTTTGAAGGTACCATGAAAATAAATTGGTCCTGAAATTCTGAGCCGTATGAACCGCGGTTCGGCTCCGGCTCGAGACTGTAAATGAACTGATGCGCTGCAGATCATGTTTTTTGAGTGAGTTACCCATGGCTAACGAAAACTAAATACACGTGATCTCATTATATCCTCCCCCCACCCTTGTGATATTTCGTGATTTTTTCCAAAAGGGGGGGACCCATTCGAGCCTCACGTGATTAATGGACGACCCCTTTGATAACGTGTTGCCACAATAATGAACCTCTACAACTAGGTATATCGTCTAATAAAATGCATTGTTTAATAGATAGTATATGTATACAACTAGACTATAACCTATACCTACACACATATCGAGAATATTTTCCAAGGTAGGTACCTACAGTCAGCGACAAAAATAGATTTAAGATTTCAGATAAACCTATATCGCTTTTTCTTTGAATTTAGCGAAGATGGCTCACGGTGAATGTTCATAAACGTTAAAAACTGAACTTTGCAAGCCTCATAATCTTTTCCTCCAAGCTCTCATATCCATAAAGCATAAATGTTTGATTATTATGTCTCGATACTAATAATCAATATTTATCAAAGAATCAATCATATTTGCAACATTATTTCTGCGGGTTCACTGCGTAGTTAGTGCACCAAGTTCTATCTGTGTTTGCACCTTCTCCTTTAGTAGCAACACTTACCTTAGTCATGATGTTCGGTGAGCCCAGTGGAGTAGGGTAAGTAGGGATGGTATAATTATAATCCGTAATCTGCGTTTGCGGGTGAGATGTATATTTATAAAAAATCCCCACAGCTGTAATATCCAATATAAACTACAATAAGTATGTACCAGTACCAATAAGTTCAATGAATTTAAATTGGCGGGCCTTTATTTAGCTTTTGGCGAATCTGTCAATTAGCCATTTAAATAAGCACAAATGACCAACTTTAAGTAGGTAGGTACGCCAAGTTAGACTTAATAAATGTAATAAATGTAGTACCTAGACGCACGCGCTTTACCGACGCTGGCTGGCTAGTTACTAACCTTGACATGACATTGACAATTATTATTGAGAGTGAGATTGGTTTACCAGCCAAAGAGTAATAAAAACAGCAAGCACCGCTCAGAGGTGTCATTGACTCTCATCTATGTTTTTAAGAGGAAGTGTTTGTATGTGTTTATTTTACCTAGAGGTAGTGCTATTATTTACAAAAACTACACAAAGCCAAAGAAAAATGCCGCTGACTAAAATGACGTAAAAGCGAGCCAAGCGCGGATCCACCATTGTGGGCACGGGCATGCCCACAGCCTAATAGACTTGTGACGTCACACGCATTGTTGGCCCCAAGTATTTGCCTACGTGGAACTATACACTGTACAGATCCTGGTCAGGGCGTCATACATTTTGTAAATATCTCCTTTGTAGGAATGCACTATATCGATCATGAACGAGTTCATGCATTGGTCGATTCGCACTTGGCTATCGTCGGGTGGCTGTGACCACAACATACCTATTTTGAGGGCTGGATCCGCGCCTGAAGCGAGCAGTGTATATCCTGTGTATGAGCCTGATGCGTAGGTATTCGTTTGTTCAAAGCTTTGAAATAAAGAATAGACTTTTCTATAATTACAAGTTTCAGTTTTAGATAGGAAAGGAATCTCAGGAATAATTGACTTATTAATTAATGATATTACTTAATTTTATTACTCTTTGTCAAGCAGCGTCTTATCAATTTGATAATGTTAAACACATAACCTGATTAGGACGCTGCTGGACAAAGATTAATAAAATAACATTACGTACCTAGCGTGTATTTGTATAATCAAGGTAAACCTTGATACGTCAATACACGCTAGGTACGTCAGTAGATGGTACCTAGTCATTATTAGATACCTTTGTGTGTAGGATTTGCAAGTAAGGGCCTCGGGTATATAATCCATAACACTGTCACCAACTGCGGGCACTGATCACCACAAGATCCTTGGGTCACGGGGGGGCTTAGACTTTTTAGTGACTTCCTGGCTCACAGGGGCGCATCGGCTCCTTCAGATGTTTGCATGCCATTTATTTACCATGATTACCTGCTTTTACTGTCAATCATCATCTTCCTGCCCTCATCCCACGCCAACTAATGTCAATGTCAATTTAAAAAAAAGAAGAAGAATCTTGAAGACAGCAAAACAAACTTTTGTAAACGGAAAAATATTTAAAAACATGAAAGAAAAGTTTAAACCAAGATATTCACGAACTTAGATTGTAATTAATAACAATTATTATATAAACATATATCTAATAAGTACGTAATACATAATAGACTGTAGTAGATTAGTTTAGAAATTAAAATTGATTTAGTTCGTCGAAACATGTCCAACGCATCGGTAACATCATCAAAACACGAGGCAAGTAAACCCTGAATACCAAACCTGCTCTAAACAAGCTAGCTAAAGGAATTAAAGGCCGCTCAATCGACCCATGGGCCTTCAAACTCACTGTACCTAATACATAAGTTGGTAAACCTCAAGTCAAAATAAATAAAATACAGTAGAATTTAATTACATACGAAGATTCTTGTTGTGTAAGTAGCTCTATCTTGTAGGTATAACGACAAGTAGTACCTGGGGAGAGAAGCATTCTCCTTGCCGTAACACAGTTTTTAACTAGCACGGAAGGTAAAGTTCCGAAACCACAGAGTATGCCAGTTGCTTTATACTATACAAATCTTTAGAATAAGACTTATGAAAATGGCTCAAGTTCTTTTTTTGGAAATAAACATTACTTATCTTACCTAGTAAGAATCTGTCAATTACAATAAGTAAAGTAGAGAGCACTGGTGGTCTAGTGGTAGCAGCCTCGCCTTCCGATCCTAAGGTCGTGAGTTCAAAACCGGTCGTGCAGCAAATAGTTTTTCTGTTCAGAAATTTATGTGCACAATGCCAGTACTCTCAAACGGTGAAGGAAAACATCGTGAGGAAACCGGAATATTGTAGCACCTAATAAGTTCTATAACATGTGCCAAGTGCTCGAAAGGAGCCTCTTGAGGTGCACTTAAAATCCTTTCACCATACTGTTTCAAAAGAAATTAGTGACACGACAAGAGAGAGAGACAATAAAGTGTTATCTTTTAATCTAAAGTTCTAAAAGAATTGTTCTCTTTTATTTCAGAAAGGAATCGCTGAACTATCCCTAGAGTTAGATGCCCTGAGAGCCATGAACCAAAGCTTCCGGACATACCTGGAACACCTGCGAGGGTTCAAGAAGAATCTAGCTGCTTTGAACGAAAACTATGTCCAGCTTAGCAAAGTTAACTCACAATGGGTGGAGGCTGTTAAGACATTGAAATGAGACATTGATGTTCGGGAAGTATTTTTAAGAGTTTTGTAATTATAATGAGGTAAGTTAGTTAACCTAAATTAAAATAATAAGCATTAATTACCAGAATTTTTATTTCAATAACATTTATTTTCATTTTGTTTTTGGTTAAAATATATTACCTATTAACAATAGTTATTAATTCTTTAATTAAGATAATGCTCTTCTGGCATTTTTATTGTTTTACATAATTAGGTAATTTTTGGACCCCACAATATCAAGAAATTTCTATATTCAAATAATCTTGCCTGAATAAGATAACATAAAAAAAATAGGTTTGCCCTTATTACTATTATCAATCAAATTCTTGATTCTATTGTTCAGAAACTAAACCAGATGAATCAGGATGATTCATTTCATCTGTAACATTTTCGGTGACTGCTGCCCTCGCTGATGTTTTCTCTGAAAAAGAAAAGAAAATCTTTAAGTAGGTAGTACCTTCAATGCAGTCATCAGGTTGAGGCGAATTCTTCTATGATGTAACTTTGTTGCAATCAGTTTCTATATGAAACCAATCCTACTAATATTATAAACTCGAACATTTGTAAGTATGGATGTTTGTTACTCTTTCACGTAAAAACCGTTTTCTGAAAGCTCGATCAAAACTGATTGGATGTCAAGTCACTCGCCATTTCGGCTATTACATCTAATTAGATAGAGATAGGAAGTGACTAGGAAGCGATTAGTTTAGATAGGGCGTTCAGAACCGCCGTTAAAGTACATGAAACTTTCTTTTATAGTTTTGAAGAGTTAAGTTACTCCCATATGAGCTTACCAATAACACACACGGAGTACTGAGGGATATCACACGGTAGTCCGTACACAAGCCCGCTTAGGTGATCCTGTCTATCAAGATTCAGGCATGGACTGTCCATGGTAAAGTCTTCAGCCAGCCATGGCGGCATCTTAAACAGAAATTTGTAAATAGTGACATCTATTGATAACTACAGGAAGCTTGAAGCGACATTCAGGGTCCAAAAAAATACTCTAAAGTGACATCTAGTGAATTTTTCGGAAGCTTCGTTTAGAGACATCTAGTATGGAGTAGCAGTACTTATTTGGTTAGCGACATCTAGGTAGCTTCTGATGGTACTAATCGAAAATTCACCGTGCCATCTAGTGTGGAGTATTAAGCCTCAAAGACAAAAGTACAGGTGCGAAAAAAAACTTTTGTATATCTGGTTACCTACATCGTTTTTCATTCGTTATTGTTTTCTGTTCCCTATCAACTTTCCGTATCTAGTTAATTTCGATTAAATAAAAAATATATATGTTCAGATGTCACAAATCTCATGTACTGCCGTCCTATAGCTAAAATGCCGTTATCCAACACTTGCTCAATTTCGACTTTTCTATGGCAATTTTATCAGAATTCAAATAGCTTTAATAGTTTTAGAAATATGAAAAAAGAAAATGCCGTTACCGGAACCAAGTTAATATCAATTCAATGCTTAAATGTTGCTTATGTGTCATTGCTAAGCTTAAAAATGGCTGGTTATTTCATTTTTACGTCAACTTAAACGGTAAGTTGGTTGCCTAGCGTACCTATGTATCCTTTTGGCTATAAAGCTGTTATGATAATAATTATGTGTAGTAAATAATAAATAAATAAATAAATTGATTGCCGTTAAATATTTTTTGTAAGCTTTTGTTTTTGTCTCGCGTAACTCAAAAAGTAGATTTTGAACGGCCTTTTAGCTATAGGACGGCAGTGTAATGCTATGTAATACTTTACTCTTAAGTGTTCCCGCACATGGGCCTCCGGCCACAACCACAAAATGCCGCCACTGGCATATTTCCTGTAGTTTTCATACATTTTTTAGGGACTCGCCGCACACGGTTGACGCCGGTAGCCGCCACACGCTACAAATCGTCGCTGCTCGCTTCGTATAAAAACTACAGGAAATATGCCAGTGGCGGCGTTTTGTGGTTGTGGCTGGAGGCCTGTGTGCGGGAACACTTACAGAGGAATACCAACTTACGTAAAGCCCAGAAGCATCTCCGAAGGTTTTGGTATCTGGTATTTTCTTTCCGTTACCAGGGCTGTACCAGCCGTAGGATATCGCATCAGTGGCGACATCTTTAGTCATATTCAGACGCCCCGAAATCCAGATGTGGTTTACCGCTGCGAAAAAAATGTTCCCAAGTTGTGTGTAGGTACGCTACATATTCACGAGGCATCTACAAAGCTAATGAACCTATTCTAAAGGTAATATTATTATTAATGGAATTCTATTTATGACTTCTGAAAACGAACACTTCCTAAAATTTTCTTAAACAATTTTGCTTTTCATTGTACACATAGCTTCTGCTACTCCCCAACAGATGGCGCTTAAACTCACGTTCCTCCTTATTCTCCCCCATAACCAGCAACAGCTGGATCAGAATGTCGTTGTTATCTAAGCTGGCAAGACTTCCGTTCATTTTCTGACAGTTTTCGAATGCGTGTTGCCAGAACAACTGCTGTCGCACCAAGATGTAGTAGTATTGCTCGTCGCTAGGTGGCGTTGATTGTTTTCTGAGCGATGTCGCTCCTGAAAAAGTAAGAAAATATGAATTTCATTTTATTTTTCCGTTTCATATTAAGAGTAGTAGAGCTCTTTGTGTGTGGCTCGTCCGGGGAAATACTACCACCACGCCTTTTTCTGCCGCCAAGCAGCAACGCTGTGTTTCACACGAGTGTGGTTGCCGGTGTAATCACAGGCACATGACTCTTAACATCTGTATACCTCAAGTTGATGGACGCAGGGCAGTGCATCGTAGAGCACGTTCCTATCGTGCGTGACTTACGAGGCAATGCTTTGTTATAGGTGATGGTTACCACTTAACATCAGTTAGGCCATCTGCTAGTTTTATAAACTTGATTTGTGTGTGTTGAACTTGATGTTTTATAAGATTGAGTTCATCAACTTGAGGCTTGTGTACTGTAATTACACCAGCAACCACACTCTTCAAACGGAAACACAGCGTTGCTGCTTGGCGGCAGAAAAAGGCGTGGTTGTAGTACTTTCCCGGACGAGCCACACACAAAGAGAACTACTACTCTTCAAAAAACTTAACTTTCACTCTTAACTTTCTCACCTTGGTAGCATATAAACTGCATCTGTCTGTCACACCGCGCCTCCATAAACACCGGCGCATGGGACTCGTGGCGATCCAACTGAAGACATCCACTCTGCTTTATTGTGGATCTATCTCTGTAAAGACTTGACTTGACAGACTTGATAGCCTTCACAGCTCAGTTGGTAGTAGCTCTGCCGTCTGTGCCGTAGGCTGTGGGTTCGATCCCCACCGAGAACAAACATTTGTGTGATGAACATAGATGTTTGTTCTCTATCTGGGTGTTATAATATTATATGTATGTATTTACAAAAAATAGTATATAAGTAGTATATCAGCTATCTGGTTCCCATATCACAAGCTTTGGCTTAGTTTGGGGTGAGATAGTGCTGTGTGGAATGTCCACCAACATTTATTTATTTATTTATAAACATATAGATGTTGTAAGAGAGTCACTGATTGGTACCCCAGAGATGGCAAGCGCAATAGAGGGCATCAACAGACAAGATGGGAAGATGACCTTAAACTCACAGCTGGTCACCACTGGAGAAGGGTAGCACACGACAGAACCCAGTGGAAACTGTTAGAGGAGGCCTATGCCAAGAGGCACACTGAACTTAGAGACATCATATAACTTTATTTATTAATAATAATTATATACCAGAAACATGTACTTAAACCCAAAGTTTGGAATAAATGGCTTATCTTATCTTATCTTAAACATATAGATGTGAGCTACCATCAGTTTTCCCGCTTAGCCATTAATTAAACAGCTTCAAGAAATAAAAACCGGCCAAGTGCATGTCGGACTTGCGCACGAAGGGTTCCTTAAATATTCATTTTATTCTGTTTTTTAGTATTTGTTGTTATAGCGGCAACAGAATTATGATACATCATCTGTGAAAATTTCAACTGTCTAACTATACCAGGGGTTCCCAAACTTATTTTGTCTACTGTCCACTTTGAGAATAAATAATTTTTTAGCGCCCCCATTTTTACACCTACTTAAAAACCACTATAACTAGTAGGTAGTACAACGGCGCTCAGGTCTCAACTTAATTCCCCCCATTTTTTTCTGGGTCTCTTGCCGCCCCCCTTTAGGCCTGCAGCGCCCACAAGGGGGGCGTTATCGCCCACTTTGGGAAAGGCTGAACTATACAGACAGAAAAAGGCGTGGTGGTAGTACTTCCCCGGACGAGCCACACACAAAGAGCTCTACTACTCTTGAGAATAATAAGCAAAGCCTAACTTGACAGGCTAGAAAATGTTTTACCTTATCGGTGGCCACATTCCAGGTCTTGCGTCAGAATATCCTGGCGTTTGGAAGATGCTGGCGCCAGAATCTATCCAGTTCCACTTGCCAAGGGAGCCTCGGGCGCCAATCCACGCGCTTTCTATACCTGAAGAACAAAAACATGCAAAAAGTTTATCTTACTGAGATTTGAACCTGCGACGCCGTGCCTCTGATCTTCGCAAGAAAAAAATAAATTCATATTAATACACAAAGTAGGTAATCATCATCATCATAGGCATAAGGCATCTTTATTATGATGATTTAAGCAGCGTCTGTTATCGAGGTGCGGCACACGATAATGGCTGGTAAGGCCGATACGGCAGTGACAACTACGACCGCATATTTGGCAAACAAATCGTGTATGCGTGACTTAGGTACTCAAAGTAGATAATACATACATAAAATCAAGCCTGTTTCCCATAGGGGTAGGCAGAGACCACGGATTTCCAATTGCTAAGATCCTTACATACTACCATCTTCTTCCTGCGGAAGGCGGTCCAGCCTTCCGATCCTATAAGGTCGTGGGTTCGAAACCGGTCGTGCACCAATGAGTTTTTCTGTTCAAAAATGTATGTGCACAATGCCAGTACTCTCAAACGGTGAAGGAAAACATCGTGAGGAAACCGGCATGTCGTAGAACCTAAAAAGTTCTATAACATGTGTCAAAGTGCTCGAAAGAAGCCTCTTGAGGTGCACTTAAAATCCTTTCACTACATTGTTTCGAAAGAAACTAGTGACACGACAAGAGAAGAGACCATCTTCGTCGTTTACGTCTAACCCTTTCTCTTTCCAGTGTCTATTATAGGGATGTCTACTTATGCACTAAAACTTATCTAATGATAGCAGGTTTTCTGAACATTTCTAAGGGTGACTTTTGATTTGATCTCTAATATAAGTTTACTTACTCGGTCGCGTTTTGAGCATTGCCATTCCCAGCTTCTTCAAGCATCGAGCAGTGGCTACGTTGGCTAAGCTGAAATAAAGTTACTAGTTTTTTTAAATCATCACCTATAACAAAGCATTGCCTCGCAAGTCACGCACGATGGAACATTCCCTACGATGCAGTGTCCTGCGTCCATCAACTTGAGGTATACAGATGGTAAGCCTCATGTGCCTGTAATTCCACCGGCAACCACAATCTTAAAACCGAAACACAGCGTTGCTGCTTGGCGGCAGAAAAAGGCGTGGTGATAGTACTTTCCTGGACGAGCCACACACAAAGAGCTCTACTACATTGTTATGATGATACATGTGGCTTAACATCTGTATGCTTCAAGTCGATAGACGCAGGGCAGTGCATCGTAGGGCACGTTCCTATCGTGGCGTGACTTACGAGGCAATGCTTTGTTATAGGTGATGGTTACCACGGTTCATCAGGTGGGCGATCTACTTGTTCCATCAGCTAGTATAATAAAAAAAAACCTACAGCCAAGGACAAGGGCCCCGGTGCGTAGAGAAAGAATAAAAAGGCTCAAGGTTTTCTAGCTTCCCTGCTGCACTACACCACCTGGCCCTACGATAGCTACACCACTGCCCCCGTATCAAGGGGAAGGGCGTGGGTTGAAATCCCACTCGGCTAATAACTTATGGGATAATATAATATATAAGTGATTTCCTTGAAGAAATCCTCCTTCCTTAGAGAAAGTTGAGGTCTTACGTCATTTCCTTAAGCAGGCAGTAGGATGCAGCCTGTCTCCAGTCCAACCTTCCATCGAATACGCGGTACAGGCCCGTTCTGCATCGCACTGTCTTCAGCTCCAGCACTTCCACCACTTCTTTGGCATCTGTTGAGAGCGCAGAGGACAATCGAGGCTTTAGTGGTAATGGCATAGAGAGAAACCTCTCCATTGCAAGGTTTAAAGGAATTATTATTCATTTGTTTATTTTAGTAGGTATACAAGGTGTTCCAATACTTGTACTTAAAACTTCAGAGGGCTACAGTACCCATCAATATGAATAAGTTTTTCTAAGGAACCAACACTGTGAACGCGAAAAAAACAGCTGTTTCATACATTTTAGCCAGGTAGGTATTGAACTGTTGTATGAAACAGCTTTATTTTTTCCTTGACTGTACTCTCGCTTAATCTACCCAGAAGTTGATCTATATATTATCTGTCCTTCTCAGCATCTGTCGTACTCAGAATTAGACGTACTGTGCATCTGGGTATATAATTAAGTGACCTACTCAGAATCCGAAACTATAAGAATCTGGCATATTTACATTTTACCTATCAATAATCTAACCTATTAGGAATTTGACTACCTCCATAAATGTTCTATTTAGAATCTGATCTATTTAGAATCTGAATTAAAAAGAAACAAGCCATCTCAGCCTACTCAGTTTTTGTCCTAAAGCTCAATTGACTTAATCCGAATATGACCTGCCCCGCCTAAAGGGTTCTTTTTTTCGCTGTCACTATAAAATTATTATTAGAAGCCAAATCTATTTAAGATTACATATATGTAAAAATTACTGACACTGGCAGGACTCCTTTCCGGGAGTGCCTGATCTCTTCGCCATAATAAAGAAGAAAGAAAGAAAGAAAGAAAACATATTTATTTGTCCCAACACAAAAAAACACTAAAAATAACAGTGGGTTGGTACCTAAAAAATAAAAAAATGGAATAAAAATAAAAGTGAAAATAAAAGTGAAAAATAAAATGAATGTAAAAGTAGGTACTATACACAAATTAGGTATGTTGTGCGGGGCAAAAAGGTCTTCGTCTCAGCATAATGCTGCACCCAACCTAGATAGGTGCAGTGCAGCGCTGGTTTTCAGACGAGGCCTGATAATGTGACATGCGACAAAACAGCAATGCAATTAAAAAAAAAAAAACATACAAATTATTACGGTAAAAGTACAATTATAAAAAGGTAAAAAAAAATAATAACAAGTAAACAAGAACAATGTACGCCATGGAAAACAATATACAATAAAAATAATTATATTAATAATGCTAAATAAGTATCATATTATAAGTACTTAAAAATGAAATTTTGCTACGACTACATAATTGATTTTATTTTAATAAGATTAATAAGAACTCGCATAGCGGCATTCTGGGATCGGGTAGGTCGCTCGAACAACACTATCCTGAGGGCTGTGTCTGACTATCTGGCCAACCCCATTTTCAGGCACTCAGACACACTCAGACCCTTACCTCGTTCGCAAGCGAAGGGTCGGTCCAGCTCGCAGGGTAGGTCCAGGAACACAGGTCTGTCATGCTGCACCCTCTCCACCGCTACGCAGTCGGCGCCGCCTTCCGGCACAGGGACGTGGGTTCGATTCAACCACTGGATAATTGAATTATGGACAAAATATTTAGTGAGTAAAACATTATGTAGGCCGTGGATTCGATTCCCATCGAGGAAAAATATTTTTGTGATGAAAAATTGAGATGTTTGTTCTCTGTCTGGGTGTTAATATATATTATAAATATGTATTTACAAAAAAAAAGAATATAAGTAGGTAATATATCAGCTATTCTGGTTCCCATATTACAAGCTTTGGCTTAGTTTGGGGCTAGATAGTGCTGTGTAGAAAGTCCACCAATATTTATTTATTTAGTAGTCAGCCCCTAACTGAGACGGAGACCTCTTTGCCCCATACCACAAAATATTGGTATCAGTATGGGTATCACAAATTCACAATTTACCTATGATTTTTTTTGTTATTGCTTAAGTAAGTTGTGATACCTGTTTATTGTTTTGTACATAATTGAAACTGAAACTGACACAGCTTCACGACTTGATCTCCAGCAGGCACGGTAGATATCCGCTGAGATCTCTTGGTACCAAGAACGAACTCGTTTGAACTTATTTGAGGACGTCTAAGGGGGGTAGTCAGGTGTACATCCAAACATTACATTTGGCATAAACCCGAATTTTGTACCAAATTTGTGGGTAAAAAAACAGTTTTTTTTTCTTTCTTTATCAACTACTAGCGGCCTGTCCCAGCTTCGCATGGGTGGTCGTAAATTTTTTGAACATTTTAGGATAAACTTAGACCGTGGGTTCGAGCCTCGCGTCTACTTATTTCATACATTTGCACGCGCTTCTCCTTGAGTGAGTAAAATCGCACCCCGCGCGTGACCCGTGGACCCGTTAACATTTTTAATTTCGTCATATCTTTTGAATGGAATGTCCGATTTGAAAAATTTAAGAAGTAATCTATAGGTATTGAAACCGTCTTAATTATGAAATGATTTATTTGGATAAGGATTAATACCAAGGTACAAATAAAGACCCTTTTCTAGCAGAGGCATTTCAATTAATTTTTTATAATAAAAGAACACTTATTGTGACATAACTATAATAGTTAGACATATGCTGTCGCGACATTTTTTGTAGATGATGACGTGTTCTACAAAATCGTAGTACATTATTTTGTTCTATCTTCAATAGTTTTCGCAGCGCACGCGATGTAAGGTTTTTGTTTTCCACCTTGGGTTACATTATTGAAGTTTTAGTAAGGATCCCTAATTTTTTTGAAAATATAATATAGCCTATGTTACTCAGGGATAATGTAGCATTCTAATGGTGAAAGAATTTTTGAAATCGGACCAGTAGTTTTTGAGCCTATTCGTTACATACAAAAATACAAAAATACAAATGTTTCCTCTTTATAATATTAGTGTAGAAGTGTAGATGTAGATTTACTTACCACAGGGTACCTCTCCCCTCCCCCCTCGGCTTCGTTCAGCAGCACGTCGAATGCGGTTCTTCTAAGTTCTACTCCTTGATTCCATCTGCGAAATTACAAGAAAAGTAACTAATAACTTATTATAAGTGAAAAGTGGAGGAAAGAATGTCATGTAACGAGAAGAATGCTAGGGATGAATGTGGATGGATATAGGAGTAGAGGTAGGCCGAAGAAAAGATGGTTGGACTGTGTGAAAGACGACATGAGTAAGGAAGGAGTGACTGCTGAGATGACGGCTGATTGAGGAGGGTGGAGAGAAAAAATCTGTTGTGCCGACCCCACATGAAGTGGGTTATGGGCAGGAAAATGATGATGAAGTGTTAATGAATTCTAAGTTTAAAATGTTTTTTCCAATTGTTAAGAGTAGTAGAGCTCTTTGTGTGCAGCTCGTCCGGGGAAGTACTACCACCACGCCTTTTCTGCCGCCAAGCAGCAACGCTGTGTTTCGGTTTGAAGAGTGTGGTTGCTGGTGAAATTTGAGGCTTAACATCTGTATGCCTCAAACTGGAGTGCATCGTAAAGCACATTTCGTGCGTGACTTACGAGGCAATGTTTTGTTATAGTACCTACATTTATTTTTGTTATAACTAACGATTTAGTAGCGACATACACTTGATACACATTTTATGGACGAAAGAGGCTAGCTACCCGCAACATAAGTTCTCTTAGGGTGGGAGCTAGCGTACAGGTGCTACGCTAGGTCGGGAAACCTCTTCGTGGTGCACCCTGGTAACACCATGAAACACGCCCGCAGAGTACTGCGGACGTGTTTCATGGTGGCCGATAACCCGACACGGTGGGCCTCTCCGCGTGACCCTCTGATTAGCAGAGGGCACAGCGTCATGAGACAGGGTAGACCTATATACCTACTATATTTTTGCTACTGAGTTTGCATTGTTGCTTTTCTTTAAATAATTTGTAATGTGTGTGCTATATATAGTATCAGTGTGTGTTGCCAGTGATGACGTATGGAACTGAGACGTGGTCGCTAACTATTGGTCTCATCAACAAGCTCAAAGTCGCTCAACGGGCTATGGAGGGAGCTATGCTGGGAGTTTCACTACGGGATAGAGTCAGAAATGAAGAAATCCGTAGGAGAACCAAGGTAGCCGACATAGCTCGCAGAATCAGCAAGTTGAAGTGGCAATGGGCAGGTCATATAGCTCGAAGGACTGACCGTTGGGGAATAAAAGTTCTCGAATGGCGACCACGAACAGGAAAACGAAGCGTGGGACGCCCTCCTACCCGATGGACTGACGACATTGTCAGGATCGCGGGAAGTCGGTGGACGGAGAGGGCTCGGATGTCCAGCAGTGTACTTCTTTAGGCTGATGATGATGATGGTGCTATAGTAGGAAATGTCTGTCTATATCTATGTAATAATCTCATTACTGACCTGTACCCAGCTGCATCCTCAGCGGAGTCTCTCCGAGCTCCTACCCATATGGAGTCTATTGCTGGAATTCAAATAATTGATCGAGTGAGCGAAGCGAACGAAGATCTTATAATCAATTTGGGCGATTTGGCATTTTATGTATGTATGTATGTTGGTCACGCCATAACTTTCGAACCGTTGATCCGATCTGCATGGAATTTGATAAGTAGATAGCTTGTACTTGAGAGAACTTTACTGGTAAGTGTATGAGTTAAATCGGATCGCGAGTTATTCAGTTAAGGGGTTTTTAAAGGGGCAAAAATATAAAAAGTTACATGAAAAAATCAAGTTACGTGCCATATGAAAGAGGGCTTTGTTTGGACATTCCAAAACAATATTAACTTTCTGGGACGCTTGGTTTTTGAGATACAACAAAAAAGTTAAATTAAGATAACCAGAGATCCAAGAGCTCTCATCTTTAAGAGTTTCTTTGACATCAAGGTTTTTCTTCTGGTCGGCCAGTTCCTTTGCATTTTCTTATTTATTTTTCTTGAAATAAATTCTCATAAAATGGTGATAGCGACCTGGTCTGATGATGGAGCCAAGGTCTGTTTAACGGAACTCTTCAATAAATAGGCCAATAGAGTTGAAACTTGGTTACCATACCAAGCTAGTAGGCGGTAGTCAGAAAAAGGACTTGTCTCTGACTACCACCTACTAAAAGTTTTGGTGCGTTCGTAGAGTCGCATCACGAGATTCGGGGCGAACCACTAGTTACTATTATTTTTAAAACATAACCTGCTAGAAGAAGAAGAAGCTGTTTTCTTTAGTGGACAAGGAAGTATGTTGTTATGTTTTTGGTTCATTATATTATTTATTTATTTACAATGAATACAATTATTTACAAAACATACAGTATTTTTACAAGAAAAAACAGGTAGGTACAGGCTAGAGTGATATAAAAAAAGCTTTCGAATAATAATCAATGCTTAACTTACAGAATTGTGATTCAGAAAGTGCTTCTGCAAGAAATTCTGCCTTTTCTTTTGTGTCCAGCACTGCCAACGTACCGTTGTGATGGCCCCTGAAACAAAGCACGGTGTGAACATGGAGAGAACGCATCTATTACCCCGTTTACACTCAGCTCATGTCCGTGGAAATGTGCAGAGACATGAGCAGGGACTTGGGCAATGCGAGAATGTAAACAGTAACCCCAAGTATGAGTTTTGCTTACCATATTTGGTTTTTCGTTTTACGTTTTTGTTCCGCGTTCATTGCGGGTTTTGTATGAAGACGCGATAGCATTTTGCGATCGATTGCGATTTTTCGAAAATGAGCTTTAGAGATTTTATATCTTTCAACATGTCGAAACGTTCGAGCGAGAAGTTGTTTGATAGTTGTCAGGCCTTAATTCGTTGTGGAAATGTGCGCGAGCGACCGAGGCAAATTTTGAAGAGAGTGAGTAGTTATAGGGACCCCTCCCTATAGGGTAGAATATAGGAAACAAAGTAGCATTTTCCCCTCAATCAAATATTATGCGATCAATTGAGTCAAATATCAATAATTGTGTATAGAAATGCATGAATACCTAACCACTTTCACGCACATCACAACATTTTGAAAGATATAAAATCGCTGAACTGAGAGCAGTGGTGGTCTGGTGGTAGCAGCCCCGCCTTCCTATCCTAAAGTCGTGGGTTCGAAACCGGTCGTGCACCAATGAGATTTTCTGTTCATAAATGTATGTGCACAATGCCAGTACTCTCAAACGGTGAAAGAAAACATCGTGAGGAAACCGGCATGTCGCAAAATCTAGAAAGTTCTATATCATGTGTCAAGTGCTTGAAAGGAGCCTCTTGAGGCGCACTTAAAATCCTTTCACCACTATGTTTCCAAAGAAACTAGTGACACGATAAGAGAGAGACAGACTGAACCCATTTATGCCTCGCAAGCCACGCACGGTAGGAACGATCCCTACGATGCACTGCCCTGCGTCCATCAACTTGAGGCATACAGATGTTAAGCCTCATGTGCCTGTAATTTCACCGGCAACCACACTCTTCAAACGGAAACACAGCAACGCTACTCGTCGGCAGAAATAGGCGTGGTGGTAGTACTTCCCCGGACGAGACACACAGAGCACTCTACACTCTATTTCAAGTTACCTCTATACTGCTCATGGTAGCTGGCTGCACAGAATCCAAAGAGTAAAATTTTCTGAAACCACATGATCACTTTCTAAGCACACGTTATAAAATAAGCTATTTTATAAGGAATTGTAGTTTAATATGCGCATGTTTGATAATCTGTAATGGGTAACAATGCATGTTTTATATTATGGAGTTTTTGTTTTACAAATAATATATTCTATTGCTTACCACAGACATAGAGTCTTCTTCTTGTCGTGTCTTTAAACAGTGTGGTGAAAGGAAATTAAGTGCACCTCAAAAAGGCTCATTTCAAGCACTTGACACATGTTTTTGAACTTTTTAGGTTCTACGACATGCCGGTTTCCTCACGATGTTTTCATTCACCGTTTGAGAGTTCTGGCACTGCACATAAACTTTTGAACAGAAGAATTCATTGGTGCACGACTGGTTTGGAACCCACGACCTAAGACTAGACCACTAATGCTCTACATACATACGTAGATTGAACTATGTAGATATCGTAAGGTGCTGTCTCTGCGTGCCACATTCATCCCTCAAGTGAGTGTAATGCGCTTACTCGTCGTTTGCGGTATCTTTAGTAGTAGTAGAGCTCTTTGTGTGTGGCTCATCCGGGAAAGTACTACCTCCATGTCTATTCTTGCTGTCAAGCTGCGTTGCTGTGTTTACGTTTAAAGGTTGGGTGTGAAATATCATCTAAAATAATATTTACATCTGTATGCCTCAAGTTAATGGATGCAGTACTTTATAGTGCATGTTCCTAACGTGCATTACCTGCGAGGTATGCCGTGTCATTTTTGTGATAATTACTATTTTATATAAAAAAATTGAAATAAAAAAAAATATCATCTTATTTCATATCTAATGCAGAACTTTTATCTAGACATCTACACTATCTACACTAATATTATAAAGAGAAAAGATTTGTATTTTTGTATGTAACGAATAGGCTCCAAAACTACTGGTCCGATTTCAAAAATTCTTTCACCATTAGAATGCTACATTATCCCTGAGTAACATAGGTTATATTTATAACTAGAAATAATTAGGGATCCTTTCTAAAACTTCAATAATGTAACCCAAGGTGTAAAAAAATGGCCATAATATGTCTTTTATCGCATGCGCTGCGAAAACTATTGGCGATAGAACACAAAAATGTTCTACAATATTAAAGAACACATCAATATCTACAAAAAACTCAGCAACACCATATGTTTAAGTATCGTAGTTATGTTACTATAACTTCTTTTTTACATTATAAAAGTTGATAGAAATGCCGACCAAAATCAGACCATGTTATCCATATCTTTATCCTTATCCAAATAAATCATTTAGTATTCAAGACTGTTTCAATACCTATAGATTACTTCTTGAATTTTTCAAATCGGACATTCCATTCTAAAGATATCACGAAATTAAAAAATTTAGTTCGCTTTAAAAATGCATATAAGCGAGCGTGCGGGCAACGGGCGTTCTCACTCAGCGCATCGGGCGACGGGCAACGCAGCGAGGGATAAGGGCGTGCAAATGTATGAAATGTATGAAAGGTCTAAGGTTATCCTAAAATGCTGAAAAAAATTATGTCCACCCATGCGAAGCTGGGATAGGCCGCTAGTTGTTTATACTATGAAACTCTTGCGGTATCTAGTTTATATCTATGTCTATGACTGTTACATAACGTGGGAGAATGAACATTGGTGACATAAGAACGTACGATCAAATGAGCGAAGCGAGCGATAAGCAACTTGGAGGATTTGGCGTGTTTGTATGTATGTTTTTTCCGGGAACTATGTAAGACCAACTTTGAAAGGTATATATCCAATTGAATCACAAGGATCATATTGAAACGTCTTCAAGCTAGGTGAATCAAGGTCCGTCGTCGACGTGATCTGCACATCCTGTCTCTTCTCTTTAATCCTGTTTAATCCTGTCTCTCCTTCTTACCTCCGTGAGCGGTTCGATTTCCTTGTCCCACATGGTGAGCCCTGCAGAATAGCTAAATCGTTTTTTTTTTTTTTTTTATACAATTAGCTGACGGAACAAGCAGATGGCCCACCTGACGTTAAGTGGTAACCATCACCTATAACAAAACACTGCCTCGTAAGTCACGCACGATAGGGACGTGCCCTACGATGCACTGCCCTGCGTCCATCAACTTGAGGCATACAGATGTTAAGCCTCATGTGCCTGTAATTACACCGGCAACCACACTCTTCAAATCGAAACACAGCGTTGCTGCTTGGCGGCAGAAAAAGGCGTGGTGGTAGTACTTCCCCGGACGAGCCCTTCACAAAGAGCTCTACTACTCTTAAACTCTTATCTCTTTTACTTAAAACACCCCCTCACTCTACAAGTCGCTATGGTGGCTCTTTTACTATCCAATCCGTCAAACTGGGGGTCTACGGATGGGGGTCAAAGTTACCCACGTCCGTAGGTGAATACTCTCGAGACCCTACACGTGGCCCCTGGGTAGTGCTAATTGGGTAACAACTTTCTGGTGGTAGGCTTCGGCCGCGGCTTGTCACCACCCACCGGACAAAGTCACTCCGTGAAGCGATAATTTCGTGTTTCGGAGTGTAGTCCGGTGTAGCCAGCGACACAAAGTGGACGTGACAGGTCTGAGCAGTTCTTGCAAGTGAGTCAGGCTTGAGCGTTTGGGCCAACTCAGTAAAATAAATGCGCCGGATGTCTAGATTTGGAGGGTAGCGGGATCCGAAGCACGGTTTTCCGCTGGCCGACCGCAGGTTGTAGGGGGCCCAATTAGCGAGTAGCCACTCGTGAAAGGCTGCCCCGCCGCCTTGCGAAAAATCCCGGAATGCTCCATCGTGCCGGTTGGCGACCGGAAGAGAGGATCCGATGGCCATTCTTGGGGGGGTTCGGGCGTCCCCGCAGTCTCCAGTCTAGCCATCCACCTGCGCAGGAATTTTGCTGAGTGCCGCTGAGCTCGAGAGACCTTGCCTCGCTCAACTACTGTCTTTCCCCAAACCTAAATATCACTCTTAATGAAAAAGTCTAAAAATAATAAGTTGTGCTTACAGCGGAAGCACGTCCTCTCACTTCAAGTGCACCTCTCTAACATTCGACTCAAATCTCGATCCGGTCCACCACCATCTCGAGACCAATAAGCCACACTTATTATTCCTCACGGAGACGCAGATTCAGTGCCCCCCTGACACAGCTTACCTCACATACCCAGGCTATGCACTGGAGCACAATTTTAAACCCAAAGCTGGTATATGTCTGTACGTTCGGGATGACATTTGCTGTCTGCGTCTGCGTGACCTTGAAGAGTCAGATTTTTCTGTTATATGGGTTTTGGTGGATACCGGCTTAGATAAGATCATCTATGCCGGTTTATATCGTAGACACTCTGGAGACTTCGAGACAACCAGGCTATTTAACTATATTAGTGAAGCGGCGGATGTGGCTCAAGAACGGTACCCTGACGCAAAACTGGTACTTCTAGGGGACTTTAACGCCCACCACCAACAGTGGCTGTTCCCTTACCAAACTACTGACCATGCTGGAATAGAGGCTCACAAACTTGCCCTATCCCTTAATCTCACGCAGCTGGTTAGGGAAGTAACCAGGGTTCCGGACGTTGAGAGCCATACAGCCAATTGCTTGGACCTTCTGCTGACAAACGAACCGGATCGCCACATGGTATCAGTAATGCCCCCTTTGGGCACTTCAGATCACTGTGTGGTGAGGTCTGTGTCGTCATATTCGCCACCCGATCCGTCTCCTAGAGGATGTAGGCGAATATGGCGATACAAGTCGGCAGACTGGGATGAGATGCGCCATTTCTTCGCGTCTTATCCTTGGCGGCAAACCTGTTTTTCTTCCTGTGATCCGTAAATTTGCGCTGATGCCATTACGGAGGTGATCAAAAGGGCAATGGAGTACTTTATTCCATTCTCTGATGCTTCACCTTCAAACAGTACTCGCCCATGGTTTGGCCCCGCGTGTGCAAGCGCAGAAGCGCAAAAACATGCAGCCTACCATTCATGGGTCGTTGCACGGAATGCTAAAGCTAAAGATACACAGGAAAAGAAAAAAGCCTACAATAAAACCGCTAAATCCTGCAAAAAGCTGATACGGAAGTCGCGCTTTAGCCGGATTGGCCAATTGGGGGCTAAGCTTGCCACATACCCTGCGGGAAGTAAAGCCTTCTGGTCTTTGGCCAAGTCGGTTGAAGCGAACTTCAGCCGCCCTTCTCTTCCCCCACTACTAAAACCGGATGGATCTCTAGCTCACGCCGCGATTGAGAAAGCAAATCTTTTTGCAACTCAATTCGCTGAAAATTCACGCCTAGACGCCTCGGGCGAAATTCCACCTAGCCTCCCTCGATGCGAAGCGTCAATGCCGGAAATTCGCATCCAGCAAAAGGAAGTGCTGAAAACGCTACGTGGCCTAGATGTGAATAAAGCTAGTGGTCCTGACGGTATTCCAGCTGTAGTATTAAAAACCTGCGCACCTGAGTTGTCTCCGATTCTGACTAGACTATTTCGGTTATCCCTTGTAACTGGTGTAGTTCCTAAATCTTGGAAGCTTGCCAATGTGCAACCTGTGCCCAAGAAAGGTAGTCGCGCCGACCCGTCAAATTACCGCCCTATTTCGGTCACCTCCATACTATGTAAATGTATGGAGCGTGTACTGAACGGAAAGCTCCTCGCATACCTAGAAGATAATGAACTCCTCAGTGACCGCCAATACGGTTTTCGTAAAAACCGGTCTACTGGGGATCTTCTTGTGTATGCCACTCACATTTGGAGCGAAGCCATTGAGAAATATGGTGAAGCACTAGCGGTTTCACTTGACATCTCGAAGGCTTTTGACAGGGTTTGGCATGCGAGCCTTATTGGCAAGCTTCCGGCATTCGGACTCTCAGTACAATTCTGTACATGGCTTGCCGACTTTCTGAGGGAACGATCCATTCGAGTAGTCATTGATGGCTGCTCGTCTGATCTATTGGCTATTAATGCCGGTGTACCTCAGGGGTCGGTGCTATCTGCCACGCTGTTTCTGCTGCATATTAACGATCTGCTCATGCCCGGTATCGTTGGGTATGCAGACGACAGCACAGTTGTGGAAAGATACGTATCAAATGCCCAAGCCAGACAGAATGTGGTTATTCAGGAGAGAGACGAAATGCTGCATCGCTTGAATTTGAAACTGAAGGCAGTGTCCGACTGGGGCAATGCTAATTTAGTCAAATTCAACGCGTCTAAAACGCAAGCATGTCTTTTTCTGCCAAGAAAAGTCCGTTTCTCCAGGTTCCTGTTTTCCGAGATGTACCTATAGCAATACAAGATCGCCTGGAACTCCTTGGCACTACACTAAGACCTGCTCTCAATTTTGGCACGTACATTGAGTCTAGGGCAAAAACTGCTTCCATGAAGCTGGGCATCCTAAATAGGGTAAGGCGGTACTTCACACCTGGACAGCTTCTCAATCTTTACAAAGCTCAAGTCCGGTCTGGTATGGAGTACTGCTGTCACCTATGGGATGGCTCGGCCAAACACCAGCTTGCTGCCTTGGACTCGATAGAACGCAGAGCTCTCAGGATGGTAGGTGAGCAACACATGGCGGAGACTAAAGTCCAGAGTCTCGAACACCGTCGCAAAGTTGCTTGCCTATCGATCTTCTATAGGTTACATTTCGGGGAATGTGCCCAGGAACTTCACGATATTATACCGCCATCACCATTCCACCACAGGACTAGTAGACGCACGGCCGGGTATCATCCATATCTGGTTAGCATACCACCTTTTCGCACTAAGCGTTTTGCTTCTAGCTACATTATGCGAACTGCTAAGGAGTGGAACTCATTACCGTCGTCTGTTTTTCCTGACCACTACAATCTAAATCTCTTCAAGGCTAGAGTGAATAGGTGTCTTCTAGACCGTTCTGCTCCAACGTCGACTACATCGTCGCTTACCATCGGGTGAGATTGTAGTCAAAGGACGGTTTATTCATTATAAAAAAAATAAAATAAAAAAAAAAACTGTGGAATTCTCTCCCTCATGATATCCGCGCTAGTCCCTCGCTTGGTATATTTAAAGGCAAAGTCAAAGAGCACTATCTTTCCCTTTAAGTTTGTATATAATATATATATTTATATATAAAATTTTGTATTTGAGTAAATTATATGTATGTTTATGTAATTATTGTGTAGATTTATTTATTTTATCTTGTTTTTAATAATAATAATATAATTTAATTTTTTCGCATCTCTCATTTTGTACACGCACCCACCTCTCATTTCAATTTTATCTACCCTTCAAGGTTTGCTGGAAGAGAACTCTTTTTAGGATTAAGCTCGCCTTTGTACATGTTTTATATTTAAGTTTACTAAATGATAATACTGTGTACAATAAAGAATAAAGAAAGAAGGTGCTAGTTTCTACGACCAAGCCTGAAGAACTTGCAACTATGATCATTTGAATCAATTAGAGTTAAGGCGAAGACAAGAGCTAATGTACCTCTCGCTCGCACGTTTCGACATGTTAAAGATATAAAATCACTAAACCCATTTTCGACCCACTACTAAAAATCAAACTTTTGAGTAGGAAAACTCGTATCGATTAAAATGTTTTTTTTACTAAACTGTGTGCAATGTGATTTTTAGAAAATGTGTTTAGTGATTTTATATCTTTCAACATGTCGAAACGTGCGAGCGAGAGGTACATTAGCTCTTGTCTTCGCCTTAAGAATTGATTCCCAAGCACGGTTGATATCTCTTCAGATCCTGAAGAACCAAGTGACAACTCAACGTTATTTGATGATATCTAAGGGGGTGGTCAGAGGTAAGTCCGAATATTACATTTCATAAGTCACGATCGATATGAACTTGCCCTACGATGCACTGCCCTGCGTCCATCAACTTGAGGCATACAGATGTTAAGCCTCATGTGCCTGTAATGACACCGACAACCACACCCTTCAAACCGAAACACAGCAACGCTGCTTGGCGACAGAAAAAGGCGTGGTGGTAGTACTTTACTTCCCCGGACGAGCCACACACAGAGTTCTACTAATAAAACAGCCATTTTATTTAATCAGGTCAATGATTACACAGTGTTATGTTACCTTATCGTTAATCGATATGTATAGTGGAATGATTTGACATTATATTATAGTTCGAACCACATCGCACAGACCGGAAGCCCTTAAGAATCTGACAACCGTCAAACAACTCGCTCGCACATTGCGACATTTTTGAATATATTAAATTTGAAGTTTTGAGGTTTTGTAAACAATCAAGATAAGCTCTGATTTCCCCATGCTGTCTTAACAAAGGATTAAAGAGCCGTTAAATAAATAAATAAATATTGGTGGACTTTCCAGACAGCACTATCTCGCCCCAAACTAAGCCAAAGCTTGTAATATAGCAACCAGATAGCTGATATAATACTTAAATACTTTTTTTTTGTAACTACATACTTATAACACCCAGACAGAGAACAAACATCTATGTTCATCACACAAAATCACGGCCTACGGCGCAGAAGGCAGAGCTACTACCAAATGTGCTGTGAAGGTTGTCAAAAAATGACAAATATGTCAAAATGTAAGCATGCGTTTGACTGTGTTTTATTAGTGCTAGGGGATTTAAAACTCACTCGGTTCATATCTCTTGAAACATTATAAAATCTTTGAAGTGAATTCTAAGAAGTTTGAAAACCGAAATTTCATTAACCTAGGTAATTAAAATGTTATATAAAAATGTTTTTTTTTTTAATAACTCTATGTATGCTATGAAAGAGCGATGCCTCCACACAGGTATTTTTTTTACTTAAAAGGAGGTATCAAACTACTGTAAAATTTATGTATCATTTGGAAATGAAAATAGACATTTTGTATTTTTGTATTTGTATTTGAAATCTAAGGTTAGATTTAACGGCCTGTTAATCCTTTATTAGTGACTAACAGAGCATGGTGAAATCACCATGCTCTGTTAGTTACTAATCAAGGATTAACAGGCAATTAAATCTAACCTTAGATGTCAAACGCGTAAATTTTGTCATTTTTAACGGCCGTTTAATCCTTTGTTAATCTAACAGAGCATGGTGAAACCGGCCCTTAAGTTAGTTAAGCTTCGGAGAATCTTACATTGGTTGAACGGCTAAGAAATTGATTGAATGGCGGATTAAACCAGTTGGCTGCCACATACCAATACTACAATACAAAAATGTAAAGCAATTCTTGTGCATTTTTTTTTCAGTTATTGGTATTTTTGTTACCTCAATGAGTTTATCAGAATGAAACAGAAACCGAGCCAATCCAATGTTAACAAGCGTGATGATGCTATATTTCATAACTAGTCGATACGCGCGCCTTCGTTCGCGTGGAGCTATAGTATAAGAATTCTTATTTTGGAAGGCGATGTATGAATGTTGGTATGATCAATAGCATATTTGCTTGTTCCTTGTCGGGTAAAGCCAAGATGTTATATAGGTTGGCAGAATTGGGGTTAATTAGAAATTTAGAGGTTTAGGGTCGGTTTCACCATGCTCTGATAGTTACTAATCAAGGACTAAAAGACCGTTAAATCTAACCTTAGCTGTCAAACGCGTACATTTTGAAATATTTAACGGCCCTTTAATCCTTTGTTAATCCAACAGAGCATGGTGAAACTGGGCCTAAGTTTTTATATGAGGTGACAAAGCCCTTTTTTTATACAACTAGCTGATGGCCTACCCGATGTTAAGTGTTAACCATCGCCTACAACAGAGCATTGCCTCGTAAGTCACGCACGATAGGAACGTGCCCTACGATGCACTACCCTGCGTCCATCAACTTAGAAGAAAGAAAGAAAAAGAAAGAAAACTTATTTATTAACCCAAAAAAACAAAAAAATATACGCTAAAAGTGGGAAAGGGTACAGTGCAAAAAGAAAATATAAAAAAAATACATAAAACACGTAAAACAAAATAAAAAATTAAAACTAAAACTAGGTAATGAAAAAAAAAAACACTGTACTGTGTGGAGCATTATGGGTTAATAGGTCCCTGACTCAGTATTTGCGGCATACTTACAGATGTTAAGCCTCATGTGCTTGTAATTGTACCGGCAACCACACTCTTCAAACCGAAATATAGCAACGGCGGCAGAAAAAGGCGTGGTGGTAGTACTTCCCCGGACGAGCCACACACAAAGAGCTCTACTACTCTTAAAAGAGATCGCTGAAAGAACAGTACCTATAACAATGCTTTGTTATAGGTGATTGTTACCACTTAACATCAGTTCCTTTATTACAAGCTTGAGAGCTTGGAGCTAGTGGTAGCTGCCCCGCCGCGGCGCCGTTCGATTCTAAGGTCGTGGGTTCAAAACTTGTCGTGCACCAAGTTTACGTACAACTTACAAATTTCTAAAACATGTGTCAAGTGCTCGAAAGGAGCCTCTTTGAGGCGCACTTAAAATCCTTTCACCACGCTGTTTGACACTATGTGTCACGACAAGAAGATAACAAGTTTTGCTTAGTTTGGGGCTAAATACACCTAAAAGCATGGACTGTCAGTCAGTCAGTAACGTGAAAGTTTTATATATTTAGATAAGCATTTTAATCTCTGAATATCGCACAATCATAATATAATACTTTACCTATATAAATCGGTTGGAATCGACAGATATCATTGATCCTGCATCGCCGGCGCCGATACTCGTAAATATGACAAAGGTTAGTGTTAGTGTTTTTTATTTGCATGCCATGACAGCCCTCACAGCTTAGTTGGTAGTAGCTCTGCCTTCTGCGCCGTAGGCCGTGGGTTCACATAAAATTACAAGGTGTTCCAATACTTGTGCTTAAAAACTTCAGGGGGCTAAAGTGCCCATCAATATGAATAACTTTTTCAAAGGAACCAACACTGCGAAAAAAAACAGCTGTTTCATACAAAAGTTCAATACTTACCTGGCTAGAATGTAGTTTTAAAACACAAGTATTGGAACACCTTGTACAGTATGTGTGTTTATGGTTTTTTTTAGTTTTTAGAAAATAAATGTCTGTCTATGTCTTTAGTACATACTAATTACCTATGCATTCAATATTGGCATTTATAGAATTTATATTTTTTATATCAGGAAGGCATGTACACTATTGCACATGCGACTTTTCTAGATGTAAAACTCTATAAATAAATATTAGTGGACATTCCACACAGTACTAAATTATAGCTCCAAACTAAGCCAAGCTTGTTCTATGGAAATTAGATAGTCGATATACTAACTTACTGATATTATACAACGTGTAACATAATACCCCTATAACCCCGGAAGCAGGGTATTCTACAGTCATGGCGAACAACTTTTGATATAAGACTTTTGAAATTTCGAAGTTTTTCATTCATGAAATGCCTCTTAAACTTTCCTCCGAAATGAAACTAACACAACATGACGCAGCCCTATTTACAGCTGTTTTTTTGCCTTTATTGTGAACTGTAGATAAAATAGGCCACAGAACTGCCACCAATTAGTAAACGCAAATAGCGTATGTACCAAGGTCACGTACATATTATCAGGGTTGTTGCGAATTTCTGAGACAATATTATTTTTACATTTGTATGGGAATTTCGAAAACGAAGTATTCCAGAGCTTGGTCATAAAGGGGTATTATATTACACGTTGTATACCTGTAGTATTAATAAAAATGATTTTGTATTTTATAAGAAATATACCAACAAGGTTGAGGTACTTATCTGATAACCTAAGAAGCTAAAGTATCGATAACTAAAACGATAACTCGGAGGGAACCGATCAAATCGATAATCTAGTAATCAAACGACCTTCAATCTTTAGTTAATGTGAGTAAATGTAAGTATTGGACATTCCACACAGTATTATCTAGCCCGAAACTTATTGCCGGTTTCTGAAAGCCCGATCAAAACTAATCGCATGTCAAGTTACTCGCCATTTCAGCTATTACATCGCAATATAGCAAGTGACTTGACATTCGATTAGTTTTCATTGAATTTTCACAAACTGGCCGTTAGCAAAGCCTGTAATGTGGGAACCAGATAGCTAATATCTACACTACTAGTGGTTCGCCCCGAACTGAGATCTCGTGATGCGACCCGACGAACGCACCAAAACTTTGAGTAGGTGGTAGTCAGAGGCAAGTTCAAACATTACGTTTGGACTTGCCTCTGACTACCGCCTACTAACTTGGTATGGTAACCATGTTTCAACTCTATTGGCCTATTTATTGAAGAGTTCCGTTGAACAGACCTTGGCTCCATCATCAGACCTGGTCGTTGTCACCATTTTATGAGAACTGAGTACCTCCTTAATTTATTTCAAGAAGAAAAAATAAGAAAAAGCAAAGGAACTGGCCGACCAGTAGAAAAACCTTGATGCCAACGAAACTCTTAGAGATGGGAGCTCTTGGATCGCTGGTTATCTTAATTTAACTTTTATTATTTTATCTCAAAAACCGAGCGTCCCGAAAAAAAAGTTAAAATTGTTTTGGGATGTCCAAACAAAGCCCTTTCATATGACATATCTACACTAATACTCAATACTCAATATATTTATTGCTTACATGGTTTAGGTTAGGTACACACATAGTTGTTGGGTGTTAGTAAGTATCACATGGACCCTGCATAGGGTATGGCAACATGGAGGCAGGCCGAGGTTTTCAATTTACTAGTAGGTTCATAGGTATAGTCTTGCTTAATAACTACCGTTTAAGTTATCTAGTAGGTCTATTTAATCGTCGTAATGTTGTAATATTATAAAATGGAAAGATTTGTATTTTTGTATGTAACAAATAGGCTGAAAACACGACTGGTCCGATTTCAAAAAATCCATCAACTTGAGGCATACAGATGTTAAGCCTCATGTGCCTGTAATTACACCGGCAACCACACTCTTCAAACCGAAACGCGCTAAGTGGGGTCGGCACAACAGGTTTTCTTCTTCCACTCTCCTCTATCATTCGTCATCTCGGCACTCACTCCTTTCTTACTCATATCATCTTTCACACATTCCATCCATCTTTTCTTTGGCCTGCCTCTCCTTCTAAAACCATCCACATCCATTTCCAACACTCTTCTCGTAATATGACTTTCTTCCCTCCTCATGACATGCCCATACCACACTAACCTATTGCTCCTCAACTTATCCATCACAGGTGCTACTTTCAAACTTCCTCTAATATACTCATAAAACTACTACTACTCTTAAAATGATTATTATTATTTAACTTATATCTACTATTTATTTTATTTCAGATCAACATCCCCACGTTTAGACTTAACAATGGCCAGGACATTCCCGCTATCGGTTACGGCACATGGCTTGGAGGCAGCGATAAGGTAACTCCTGCTTCTTTTTTTTCGTAAAAGACTGACAATAGACAATTAAAGACAGCTTACGGCTACTACTAGTATTCTCTTATCTGTTTTATGGCTCACCTACCCCGTTTACACTCGGCTCGTGTCCGTGGAAATGTGCAGAGACATGAGCAGGGACTTGGGCATGTGAGAATGTAAACAGGCCACTTTCATGTCCACTCGCGTTGCCGCTCGCGTTGCCCGTGTTGTGAACACACATTGCCGGCGACGCTGCCGCAGACATATGGCCGGCAACATTTCCGTCCACGCGAAGGGCAGCGCGAATGTCTAAATGTAACGCAGTATAATGTTCACCGATGCATGTAATGTCCCCAACAACACTAGCTTGTACAAAGTGTAAACCTTTGGAATGATAGTGTATTATGATATCCTGATTTGAACAAAAATGTTGTGCAAGTTTTAAAGAAAATGGAAGCAGTTTCTATAGAAAAGACGGCCGACTTTACTACGGTCTAACTTGACTATAAAGTATTTAATAAATATCACTTACCACTGGCAAGATTGTCTGTCGAATAACGGAAAGTTGCCATAAACCTTGAGAGAAGAAGATAATTAAACAAAATTGAAAACTGATTTAATCAGAGTTAACTGATTTAATCAGAGTTTAACTCACATTTGTTTTTTTCAGCCTGCTGTAAAAAGCCCATCAGATAAATCTGCCCTCTCGGAGTCTTTCTCGGTAAGTAGCTGTTTTATTCAGGCGTTATTTGCGAAATTAGAATAGAATATAGATTTTTTATTTGACACACAAACACACACAATTATTTTTATTCATAGAATGTAATATGTATGTTATTTAATTGATCGAGTGAGCGAAGCGAACGAAGATCTTAGTTTCAACTTGGGCGATTTGGCATTTTATGTATGTATGTATGTATGTATGTATGTATGTATGTTTGTCTGGCGATAACTTTAGAACCGTTGATCCGATCTGCATGAAATTTGATATGTCGATAGCTTGTACTTGAGAAATTTACTGGTAAGTATATGAGTAAAATCGGACGAAGGGTTTTTGAGATATGGGGTTTTTGAAGAGGGCAAAAATAAAAAAAGTGACATAAAATAATCAAGTTACATGTCATATGAAAGGGCTTTATTTGGACATTCCAAAACAATTTTTGCTTTTTTTTTGGGACGTTCGGATTTTGATATACAACAAAAAAGTTAAATTAAGAAAACCAGTGATCCAAGAGCTCCCATCTCTAGGAGTTTCGTTGGCATCAAGGTTTTTCTACTGGTCGGCCAGTTCCTTTGCTTTTTCTTATTTTTTTTTCTTGAAATAAATTAAGGAGGTACTAAGCTCTCATAAAATGGTGACAACGACCAGGTCTGATGATGGAGCCAAGGTCTGTTCAACGGAACTCTTCATTAAATAGGCCAATAGAGTTGAAACTTGGTTACCGTACCAGTTAGTAGGCGGTAGTCAGAAAAAAGTCCAAACATAACGTTTGGACTTGCCTCCGACTACCACCTACTCAAAGTTTTGATGCGTTCGTTGGGTCGCATCACGAGATCTCAGTTCGGGGCGAACTACTAGTTTATGTATGTTTAGCTAGTTTATGTAGGTATATTGTTTTATAATTTTTATTATTTCATCATGTTATTTCTATGGTGCACCCAAACCAACCATCTTTTATACAAGGTGTTCCAATTCTTGTGTTTTAAATCTTCAGGGGGCTGAAGTACCCATCAATATGAATAACTTTTTCTAAGGAACCAACACTGTGAACGCGAAAAAAAACAACTGTTTCATACAAAAGTTCAATACCTACCTGGCTAAAATATATAAAAAATAAATTAATAAATATTGGTGGACATTCCACACAGCACTATCTAGCGTCAAACTAAGCCAAAGCTTATGATATGGGAACCAAATAGCTGATATACTACTAATTGATCGAGTGAGCGAAGCGAACGAAGATCTTAGTTTCAACTTGGGCGATTTGGCATTTTATGTATGTATGTATGTATGTTTGTCTGGCGATAACTTTAGAACCGTTGATCCGATCTGCATGAAATTTGATATGTCGATAGCTTGTACTTGAGAAATTTACTGGTAAGTATATGAGTAAAATCGGATGAAGGGTTTTTGAGATATGGGGTTTTTTGAGGGGGCAAAAATAAAAAAAGTTACATAAAAAAATCAAATTACATGTCATATGAAAGGGCTTTGTTTGGACATCCCAAAACAATTTTCACTTTTTTTTTGGGACGCCCGGTTTTTGAGATAAAATAATAAAAGTTAAATTAAGATAACCAGCGATCCAAGAGCTCCCATCTCTAAGAGTTTCGTTGGCATCAAGGTTTTTCTACTGGTCGGCCAGTTCTTTTGCTTTTTCTTATTTTTTTTTCTTGAAATAAATTAAGGAGGTACTCAGTTCTCATAAAATGGTGACGGCGACCAGGTCTGATGATGGAGCCAAGGTCTGTTCAACGGAACTCTTCAATAAATAGGCCAATAGAGTTGAAACTTGGTAACCATACCAAGTTAGTAGGCGGTAGTCAGAAAAAAGTCCAAAGATAATGTTTGGACTTGCCTCTGACAACTACGTACTCAAAGTTTGGTGCGTTCGTCGGGTCGCATCACGAGATCTCAGTTCGGGGCGAACTACTAGTATACTTTTTTTTTGTAAATACATACTTATAATATTATATAACACCCCCCTGAAGTTTTTAAACACAAGTATCATGGGAGGAGGCACGTCTAGCAGCTGAGGATGGGATGCGCATTGTTATTCGATGGCTTAATATGAATCTACTCACACTTAATTTGTCTAAAACAAGGTACATTACATTCTCAATTTATAATAATACACAGCCAAGCTCTGACTTCACTATACGAGCCCACTCATGTCCAAATAACGACAATAGCAATTGCGCATGCTATACTTTATCCGCTGCAGATAGCATTAAATACCTCGGCATCACGATCGATAAAAACTTGAATTGGGTGCCGCACATTGATATTCTTAAATCCCGTGTTAGGAAACTCATTCACATCTTCAAAAAAATTAGACACCTGAGAGACGACACAACTAATAAAACAGTGTATACAACTTTGTGCCAGTCTATTTTAACTTACGGGATCTCTGCTTGGGGAGGAGCGTCAAAAACTTGTCTCATAAAGTTGGAACGAACACAGCGTACTATCCTCAAAGTTTTAAAATTTAAACCGTTTAAGTACCCTACAGCTGCCCTATATAAGGAATCAGGAGTTCTGACAGTGCGGCAGCTTTTTATAAAACTGATAATTCTACGACAACATGCCTATCCTGGTCGCACTGACAATGCAAGCGGTAGAAGAGCACATGAAATCTACAAAATTCCTGCATGTAGGACTAGTTTCGCGCAAAGATGTGCCCATTTCTTGGCACCTTTATTATACAACCGTATCAATAAGGTTTCTACGATCGAGAACAAAACTAGATATGCATGCAAAATAGCTCTTGACGAGTTCCTACGTCAATATGATTATGACGGAACAGAAAACCTGCTTAAAATTGTTAGATGAGAATTGTCAGCATCAAATTCAAGCAATGTCAAAGTCAAAGTCAAAGGTATACCGAATTAAGTAAAACTCTATTTTTAGATTAGTATTAATGTTAGTGTATTAAGTTACTGATTATATTATATAGTTTTATATTATATATTATTAAATTAAGTTATACCTCTATTTCTTGTTCTAAAAATGTAAATCCGTTATTGGCTGTATGTTAGAAACCTAAGTATTGCATTGTATCTTATGAGCAGTGGATTTTGTTCAAAAAAAAAAAAATTGAAAACTAGGCTCACAACTTTCACAGTCATTTACGAAACACAATTATGTATAATTATTACATAGATTTCATAAATTTTACTAAACATAGAGAGGGTAATGTTAACCTCTAATGGTTTCGTTAAATTAAAAACGAGTGTTGTCAAAAATGTCTTCACCAACTGTAAATTTTATTTATCTTTTGTTATTCATTATTTTGTCTTTATTATGCCCACTTAGATTAATTATTAGGTTTCTGCTCTTTCTATTTTCTTAATTTTATCTTATTCGATAATACTGCATCGTTGAAATAATTTTATTTTTTTTGTTTTAGTTTATTTTTATTTTTTTTATTACCCACCTATATAAGAGCTAAATACATTGTTACCAACTTACGAAGATTCTTGTTATGTAAGTAGCTTCTTGTAGATTCTTGTTGTGTTCCTATCTTGTAAGTATATATAACGACTAATAGCACCTAGGGAGAGAAGCATTTACCTTGCCGTAACACAGTTTTTAACTAGCACGGAAGGTAATGTTCCGATACCATAGAGTATGCCAGTTGCCTTTTATCTTACAAATCATTAGACATAAGAAAATGTAATACTCTGCATATGTTCTTCTTTTTTCTTGGAAATAAACATTATCTTATCTTATCTTATCTTATCTAGTATTGGAACACCTTGTATAGGCTCCTCTCCATCCAAAGGTTGTCTGGAAGAGATCGCTTTTAAGCGATAAGACCGCCCATTGTACATATTTATAGTTTTTATTATTTGTTTCCTATTTTGTTCGTTTGTAAGGTGTACAATTTTCATTCATTCATTCTTCTCTTCATACTTCCAGTTTGAATTCAGCGGCGCCGATATCCCTCGCATGATAGACACGTTGTCACATGCCATCGACATCGGATGCCGGCATGTGGACACCGCTCACGTCTACCGAGTGGAACCAGAGGTCGGGCAGGTTATCAACCAGAAGATAAAGGAGGGACTCAAGAGAGAGGAGCTGTTTGTTACCACCAAGGTAAGAAGATAGACAAGCATTTGATGGATCGTCATTTTCCTGCCGTTATCCCACGCTCAATACTCAATCCAAAACGCGAAAGTTTGTAAGTATGGATGTTTGTTACTCTTTCACGTAAAAAATACTGAATGGATTTTAATGAAACTGTACAATAATACAGCTTATACATCAGAATAACACATAGGCTACAATTTATAATGATATTGTGTGAATTGTCAAAAA
The DNA here is from genome assembly GCA_932294275.1 of Chloroclysta siterata. Classification (NCBI taxonomy): domain Eukaryota; kingdom Metazoa; phylum Arthropoda; class Insecta; order Lepidoptera; family Geometridae; genus Chloroclysta; species Chloroclysta siterata. The sequence continues at coordinate 16,844,769 of OW028596.1, read as the reverse complement.
TATGACGATAAGTGTCAAGTAAGTAGGAAAAAATCTACCATCTGCGAGCTATTCTGGCGTGCGCTGCCTAAACCGCTAGACTTACACATATGTATTACGCCACGCTAATATAAGCTACTCAAAGTCAAAGTCAAAGTCAAAAGGGATTTATTCAATAAAATCACAAGGATCACTTTGAAACGTCTTAAAGCTAGGTGACTCTAGGTGCCAGTTCCACGCGACCAAAGCCTAGAAGAACAGGCAACAAACTTACGGCTTGGTTCCTACCGTTCTTTTGTATGATCCATTTATAATGTAATAATATAATATATTATTGAAGTTTAGTGAGGCGTAGGCATACATACTCGAAATACTTATCCTGCGCAGACGAAGTCGCGGGCACCAGCTAGTAGAAAAAAAAATTATGGATCATCATCTTCCTGCCCTTATCCCACGCTGCATGGGGTCGTCACAAAAGGATTTTCATAAATCATAAATCATTTATTGTTTTTGAATCCAGGTAATATAATAAGATGGTAGGTGGGTGTGGTTTGGAATCTCCAGATCATGCTTCTTACAGCTGATTTCACCATGCTCTGTTAGTTACTAATCAAGGATTAAGGCGAAGAGAAGAGCTAATGTGACTCTCGCTCGTACGTTTCGACATGTTGAAAGATATAAAATCACTAAACTCATTTTCGAAAAATCGCAATCAACCATTTTGTGTGCAATCACATTGCACACAGGTTAGTAAAAATTTCATTTAGATCGATACATGTTTTCCTACTTAAAAGTTTGCTTATGTACGAAAACTAGTAAACCGATTTTTCGACGATTTTTCGAAAATGAGTTTAGTGATTTTATATCTTTCAACATGTCGAAACGTGCGAGCGAGAAGTTGTTTGATAGTTGTCAGCCCCTTAACGAGCCGTTTAATCTAACCTTAGATGTCAAACGCGTACATTTTGACATATTTAACGGCCCTTTAATCCTTGATTAGTAACTAACAGAGCATGGTGAAATCAGCTCTAAGAAGTAGGATGGATGGATGAGGAAGGCAAGAGAAAGGGACGTGTGGAAAGATTTAGGGGAGGCCTACGCCGTAGAGGCGACGGCTGCTGAGGAGGAGGAGGAGGAGGAGATAGTTATTACATAAAATAGTTTAGAATTAAGTAGTAATATAGAGTACCTAAGTGTAAAATAGCAAATTGCAGCTGAATAAAGGCTTTTTTATTTTTATTTTATTTTTTTAACAGAGCATGTTGAAATCAGCTCTTAGCATACAAAACATTAATTTATAAAATAATTTAAATCATGTCAATCAGTAGAAGTATAATAATAATTTCTATTTCAAATCAAATCAAATCAAAATCACAAAAAGGTTTATTTTGTGTCACAAAAACAGAGGCGAAATATAAAGAACAATATTGTAACAACAAAATCGGTCGTCACTCAGCTTTATGCTGTAATAGTGTATGATGCACTACTACAACGCTCTCTCTTTTTAAGTGCGCCTCAAGAGGCTCCTTTCAAGCACTTGACACAAGTTATAGAACTTTTTAGGTACTACGACATGCCGGTTTCCTCACGATGTTTTCCTTCACCGTTTGAGAGTACTGGCATTGTGCAAATAACTTTTTGAATAGAAAATCTCATTGGTGCACGACCGGTTTCGAACCCACGACCTTAGGATCGGAAGACGGGGCCGCTTCCACTAGACCACCAGTGCTCTCAACTACTAACAACTAACTCAGTTTGAACTAAAAATGCAATCTGTTTTGATCCGTGGCGTGCCCAAAGTATTGTGTCACGTGTATCAATGGCACGCGTGCCATTGGTTCGACATCCCTGGTCTAGGGACTACCGTGCCTGTGGATTAAAGTCATGAAGCTGTTGAGATATGGTAGCGGATGCGTGTTCCATCAATCTGACACGAACCGAAGTAGGTTGGACATGTTCATCAAGTGAATTGTATAATGGCACGATGTCACGTATACTTTAGTATATAAGATAAAACTTATGCAAAAATAAAGGTTAGTCATTCAAGATGTGACTGTACGTTTTATTTCCTCCACGCCTCCGGCACACGATATTACATGGCGATCGTGACAGGACATACACGATATTACACTGTATTATATTGCAGGTTTGGCAACACTTCCACCGCGTCGGTGACGTGGAGGTATCCCTCAGAGGCTCCCTGCGTCGTCTGGGGCTGGACTATGTGGATATGGCGCTGATGCATTGGCCTTTCTCTTTCTCAGTGAGTATCTGTGCTGTTTTTGTGATAACTAGTAGCAGAGATCGCCTCCAAAAAAGAAATCACCGTTCCACCACAGGACTAGTAGACGCACGGCCGGGTATCATCCATATCTGGTTAGCATACTACCTATTCGCACTAAGCGTTTTGCTTCTAGCTACATTATGCGAACTGCTAAAGGGTGGAACTCATTACCGTCGTCTGTTTTACCTGACCACTACAATCTAAATCTCTTCAAGGCAAGAGTGAATAGGTGTCTTCTAGACCGTTCTGCTCCAACGTCGACTACATCGTCGCTTACCATCAGGTGAGATTGTAGTCAAAGGAATGTACTAATTGATCGAGTGAGCGAAGCGAACGAAGATCTTAGTTTCAACTTGGGCGATTTGGCATTTTATGTATGTATATATGTATGTATGTATGTATGTATGTATGTTTGTCTGGCGATAACTTTAGAACCGTTGATCCGATCTGCATGAAATTTGATATATCGATAGCTTGTACTTGAGAAATTTACTGGTAAGTATATGAGTAAAATCGGATGAAGGGTTTTTGAAATATGGCGTTTTTTATGAGGGCAAAAATAAAAAAAGTTACATAAAAAAATCAAGTTACATGTCATATGAAAGGGCTTTGTTTGGACATTCAAAAACAATTTTTACTTTTTTTTTGGGACGCTTGGTTTTTGAGATAGAACAAAAAAAGTTAAATTAACATAACCAGCGATCCAAGAGCTCCCATCTCTAAGAGTTTCGTTGATATCAAGGTTTTTCTACTGGTCGGTCAGTTCCTTTGCTTTTTCTTATTTTTTTTTCTTGAAATAAATTAAGGAGGTACTCAGTTCTCATAAAATGGTGACGACGACCAGGTCTGATGATGGAGCCAAGGTCTGTTCAACGGAACTCTTCAATAAATAGGCCAATAGAGTTGAAACTTGGTTACCACACCAAGTTAGTAGGCGGTAGTCAGAAAAAAGTCCAAAGATAGTGTTTGGACTTGCCTCTGACTACTACCTACTCAAAGTTTTGATACGTTCGTCGGGTCGCATCACGAGATCTCAGTTCGGGACGAACTACTAGTGTATTAATGTTAGAAAAGTCGAAATCAATTTGAAATTGCAGCAAGAAGGCGTAGATGAGAAGATCGACTATCTGGAGACCTGGCGCGGCTTCGAAATCGTCCTATCCAAGGGTCTGACGAAGGGCATCGGCGTCTCCAACTTCAACCTGGAACAGATGAAGAGGCTTCTAGCTAACTGCAAGGTTCCTCCTGCGGTTAATCAGATTGAGGTGTGTTTTCGATATTATTTACACAAGTAGTTGTCCCAGCTGATGTTAAGTGCATCAAGCAAAGCATTCTTCTTCTTGTCGTGTCTTCTTTTCTTTCGAAACAGTGTGGTGAAAGGATTTTAAGTGCGCCTCAAGAGGCTCCGTTCGAGCATTTGACACATGTTATAGAACTTTTTAGGTTCCACGACATGCCGGTTTCCTCACGATGTTTTCCTTCACCGTTTGAGAGTATTGGAATTGTACATATACATTTTTGAACAGAAAAACTCATTGGTGCACGACCGGTTTTGAACCCACGACCTTAGGATCGGAATGCGAGGCCGCTACTTCTAGGCGACAAAGCATTGCATCGAAGCCTCAGGAACGTGTCCTCAGGAACGTGTCCTACGATGCACTGCCCTGCGTCCATTGAGGCATAGATGTAAGATGTACCTAATTTTATCGGTAACTATACCCTTCAAACCGAAACACAGCGTTGCTGCTTGGCGGCTTCTTTTATGATGTTTTAATTTTCAATCTCACTCGCTCAAATTGAATAACATCTTCCATCTCACGTTTCAGCTGAACCTAAACCTAGGCCAGAAAGAGCTGGTAGACTACTGCCAGGCTAACAAAGTGCTGGTCACAGCGTACAGTCCCCTCGGCACCATGATACCTAGCCGTGCGGCATCAGACAGCCCTGAGCCGAAGCTGAACAACCCTACCTTGGTGGAGATAGCGAAGAAGTACAACAAAACTGTGACGCAAGTGGCTTTTAGATACCTGGTAAGTGGACGCTTGCTTTAGTCTTCCAGCCTAAAAATGCCTGACGTTACAAAAAAACAACATCATAAACAAATCAAAACGACTTCGGGTACTGGCTTCAAACAAACCAATCCGTGCTCAAAAAAATCTATCAAATTTAATGAAAATTCCAACATTGCACTATAAATAAATAATTAAAGTATTTTTTCTTCCATTTGAAATTGCACTTGGAATTCGCTTCATCATCATAATTAGATAAGATTAGATTAGAAAATGATTTATTGCAGAAAAGAGAAGCACGTGGGCAAACTAAATGCTTATTATAAAAACTAGTTGTATACCACTTATTTCAATTTCAATTTATTTACTTTCAGAGTAAATGTTTTTTCAGATAAAAATATAACACAGAAATATAATAATAACAAGAAATATAAATATAAGAATAAGAAGAAATAATAATAAAATCTTAAATAACTAATGTTAGTTAGACGGACAATGCAAAATATTGAAAAAATATAGTATATTCTTACCCCAGGGGTGAAAGTAACTTAATTAGTCCCGAGATGGGGTTTGTCGTTTTAGCGAGGGCGCCAATAGTTCGAGGGACTAAATAAATCATTAACCTGAGGTAAACACTGTGCTTTTCATTACGAATACAAGGAAAATAAAATCCATTATTGTAAAAAAAACTAGTTCTTTTTTCACATTTCCTAAGAAAAAAACCACTTTGGCTTACACTGTATACAGTATACAGTAAAACTGTATACAGTTTTCACTAACTTGGCTGACGAATGTTAACAGAAGGTCAACAGTCAGTCATACTGTTGACATTCGTAAGCCAAAGTGGTTTTTTTCCTAAGAAATGTGAAAAAATAACTAGTTTTTTTTACAATTTGTCAGCAGCTGTCAGTTAAAACCGATTCTCCCCATGGCTAAAATGTATTACTTCCAACCCGCTCCTCATGCAACTTCAGACCTACTTTCCGAGTATGAGTAATGAAATAGTACATTGTTACCCTAGGGGTGAAAGTAACTTATTGATCGAGTGAGCGAAGCGAACGAAGATTCTAGTTTCAACTTGGGCGATTTGGCATTTTATGTATGTATATATGTATGTATGTATGTATGTATGTATGTATGTATGTTTGTCTGGCCATAACTTTCGAACCGTTGATCCGATCTGCATGAAATTTGATAAGACGAAAGCTTGTACTTGAGAAATTTACTGGTAAGTATATGAGTAAAATCGGATGAAGGGTTTTTAAGATATAAGGTTTTTTAAGGGGGCAAAAATAAAAAAAGTGACTTAAAAAAATCAAGTTACATGTCATACGAAAAGGCTTTGTTTGGACATTCCAAAACAATTTTTACTTTTTTTCTGAGACGCTCGGTTTTTGAGATACAACAAAAAAGTTAAATTAAGATAACCAGCGACCCAAGAGCTCCCATCTCTAAGAGTTTCGTTGGCATCAAGGTTTTTCTACTGGTCGGCCAGTTACTTTGCTTTTTCTTATTTTTTTTTCTTGAAATAAATTAAGGAGGTACTCAGTTCTCATAAAGTGGTGACAACGACCAGGTCTGATGATGGAGCCAAGGTCTGTTCAACGGAACTCTTCAATAAATAGGCCAATAGAGTTGAAACTTGGTTACCGTACCAAGTTAGTAGGCGGTAGTCAGAAAAAAGTCCAAACATTATGTTTGGACTTGCCTTTGACTACCACCTACTCAAAGTTTTGGTGCGTTCGTCGGGTCGCATCACGAGATCTCAGTTCGGGGCGAACTACTAGTTTAGTCTAAATAAGTCTTTGACGCGAGGTAAACACTGTACTTTTCATTACGAATAAAAGGAAAGTGAAAATAAAAACATGACAGCTGCTGGTTGAAAACGATTTTCCCTAAGGCTGAAAAGTATTACTTCCAACCCGCTCCTCATTCAACTTCACTCCTACTTTGAATTTCATTTGAAAATGAAACTGGTCATGAAAATTTCATTTCTTTTCAGTATCAACGAGGTCTGGTCATCATACCAAAGACAGTCACCAAGTCACGTGTCGAAGAAAACATCTCCATTTTCGACTTTCATTTGGACGCTGATGAGGTCGCCACTATAGCAAAGTTTGACAACGGATACAGGACCTTAAAACCTATCTTTTTCCAGGTAAGCTTCCAAACTACCTTCAGAGTAACTGTCACTTTCAAAATGAAACTATAATAATGTTTTTTTTAACCCGAATAATGTTTTCGCCGAAATAACCATGAAACCCAAAAAGTATAAACAAAATGTAAAAAAAACCGGCCAAGTGCGAGTTGTACTCACGCACGAAGGGTTCCGTACCATTATCTATAAAAACGGCAAAAAAATCACGTTTGTTGTATGGGAGCCCCCTTAAATATTTATTTTATTATGTTTTTTAGTATTTGTTGTTATAGCGGCAACAGAAATACATCATCTGTGAAGATTTCAAGAGTCTAACTATCACGGTTCATGAGATACAGCCTGGTGACAGACGGACGGAAAGCGGAGTCTTAGTAATAGGGTCCCGTTTTACCCTTTGGGTACGGAACCCTAAAAACTATTACTGAATGCAGGCCATATTCTTAATTTCTTATGATTCTATTTTATTCACTTCGGTTGTTTTCTTTTTGCGTAGTTTTCGCCTTAATCGTTTTAAAGGCGTTATAAAAATAACAAATTTTTTTTCAAGTTTATTTTTCTTTTTCAGAAATACGAAAACTTTCCATTTGAGAAATATCCAGGAGAAATGGACGTCCCCCTTTCGTTGAGGAAATGGAAAAATGGAGCTAACTTCGATATTGAATAAATTATACATAAACATATATTTTTTCTTTCGCATCCATAACGCATGCTTTTAATAGAATCTGATATGAAGAAATCCGTACGAGTAGTTCATAGTAATTTATTGGTAATAACTAGTAAATAATTGGTTCATATTAAATTATTATATAACATGTCAGGGAATGATGTAGGTACGGCTGCGAGGGAGGATACAAAACGACCGAATAATTGTTTAGTTAATATTTAAGGGGCTGACAACTATCAAACAACTTCTCGCTCGCACGTTTCGACATGTTGAAAGATATAAAATCACAAAACTCATTTTCGAAAAATCGCAATCAACCATTTTGTGTGCAATCACATTGCACACAGTTAAGTAAAAAAATCATTTTGATTGATACAAGTTTTCCTACTTAAAAGTTTGATTATTTACGAAAACTAGAAAAGCACACTTTAGAGTATGAAAACATGTATCGATCAAAATGAAATTTACTAAACTGTGTGCAATGTGATTGCACACAAAATGGTTGATTGCGATTTTTCGAAAATGAGTTTAGTGATTTTATATCTTTCAACATGACGAAACGTGCGAGCGACAGTCACATTAGCTCTTGTCTTCGCCTTAATTAATAAAATGGAATTACAAGCTAATTAAACCAATGTCCGATGTGAGGAACAGAAGTGAATCACTTTGAAATGTCCAAAAAGTCGCCCGGTACGACACCTGATGGAAAACGCACCTGATGGAATTCCTTTGTATCGATCGCGGTAGGTGGTCGTTGCGAAACGCGGCATGATTCGCGAGAAACACAGGTGCTGTAGCCGATTGCTTAACAAGGCTACATAAATATTATGTTGTATGAATACATTAAAATATACAAAAAAAAATATTATACAGGTGAATAATCATAAATGTCAGTAATAATCATAAATTAAGATATTGCTTACTTTAGTGATCCTGATGGATCAAGAAAGGTCGGAATTCCATTTTCTATGAATAGATTTTCTAAAACAGGGTGTAAAAGACGCCCCCAAAAAAGAAACCCATCCCTAAATCTAGGAATTAGATCCCAGACTTTTGCATCTATAGTAGAGCTATTAGAGTAGTAAAGCTCTTTGTGTGGCTCGTCCGGGGAAGTACTACTTGGGCTTCGCTGAAACGCTAGGAAACCTATAATATATTATATTACATTGTAAAAGGATCATACAAAAGAACGGTAGGAACCAAGCCGTAAGTTTGCTGCCTGTTCTTCTAGGCTTTGGTCGCGTGGAACTGGCACCTAGAGTCACCTAGCTTTAAGACGTTTCAAAGTGATCCTTGTGATTTTATTGAATAAATACCTATTGACTTTGACTTTGACTTATGCTCAAAAATACAATTCAAAATTCGTGTCGCTATACAATAAAATGAAAATTACAATGAATACAAGTATTTAAAAGTCTTTATTAAAAAAATAAAAAAACTGTACTAAAAGGACCTAAATGTTTTAAATTTCTTTATGATAGTGAACTCCAGTTGTTCAGTCTTGACGAATTATACAATTTCATAATCACATGCAGTCGGAGGCTCGTGTATGTCCTCAGTATACTGACGCCTCCGACTGCCTGTGTGTCAAGACTGAACAACGCTCTGTCGCAATATCATCGCTCTTTGACAAACACCTAACTTAGGGCCGTTTTCACCATGCTCTGCTAGTTACTAATCAAGGATTAAAAGACCGTAAAATCGAACCTTAGCTGTCAAACGCGTACATTTTGACATATTTAACGGCCCTTTAGTCCTTTGTTAATCTAACAGAGCATGGTGAAACCGGCCCTTAGTCTTCTAAGATTCAGCGCTGATTTCACCATGCTCTGTTAGATTAACAAAGGATTAAAGGGCCGTTAAATATGTCAAAATGTACGCATTTGACATCTAATGTTAGATTTAACGGCCTGTTGATCCTTGATTAGCAACTAACAGAGCATGGTGAAACTGGGCCTTAGTCAGTGACCACGTTTGAGCAAACGATCTAGAATTATGAAAGTAATTAAGTTTAATAAACTCACTAAAGGGTTTATTAGATTATGTTTCCAGGGATAGTCTTTTACACCTTGTATAATTTTTGGCAGCATTTTTTTAAATTAGCTTCATCTGACTTCGAGCTGAGGCTGGACACGGTTATGCAATAGTGAGCCAAGCCCTCACAGCTCAGTTGGTAGTAGCTCTGCCTTCAATGAAATAATACATACACACATGAAATCACGCATGTAGGGGTAGGCAGAGACCACGGATTTCCACTTGCTACGATCCTGACTTCTTTTGCTTCATTCACTCTCATAAAATTCTTGGTACAAGTTCGTCCATATAGGGTACTCTTGATGTATGATATTGTATTAAGAAACATACAAAAGAACGGTAGGAACCAAGCCGTAAGTTTGTTGCCTGTTCTTCTAGGCTTTGGTCGCGTGGATTATACCAGCACTCTAGTCCATTCGAAAAAAAAGGCCAGCTCATTTGCTCGTTGGCGTTCTATGTGTAAACATTAATGGGAAGTCGTTCTGATAGTTAATTAGGTCATGAGAGCTATTTTTTGGTGTGATTATTCTGCGTAAGAGTGTTTAAAGTCGTGTGATTTGTGTCTTGTTCCATTTTGATTATTTTTAGTTGAAGTGACAAAAAAAAAATCTTACATAAAGTTAGGTTTTCGGCGATATTTATCTTTAATCCACTCCTGTTCCTTATAATACTAATAATTTATAAAATTTTGTAGACCTTGGTACATCCTGCATGAACCCGTCCAATTTAGAGGAAAATAATATTTAACGCAATTTGTTTCAATAACCGACCGCGAACCATTTTATTGCATTCATAAAATGTATTTTTATCTCGAAAAATTCTATATTTTCCCAGCATTCTGTTGGACATTAAACGGACGCCGAGAAAACCTGTACCCCAAGTATGAGTTGTGTTTACTACATTTGGTTTTTCGTTTTTCGTTCTTGTTCCGTGTTCATTGCGGGTTTTGTATGAAGACGCGATAGATATACCGATACGGAACTTATGTTGCAAGTATGATGAAAATTATTAGTAGAACATAAAGTTCCGTATCGGTATCTCGATCGCGTCTTCATACAAAACCCGCAATGAACACGGAACAAAAACGAAAAACCAAATATGGTAAACACAACTCATACTTGGTTCTTCTAGGATACATCATCATCATCATAGCCCGGTAAAAACCGCTAGCTTGTAATCTTGCTGATGGGACAAGCAGATGGCCCACCTGATGTTAATTGGTAACCATCACCTATAACAAAGCATTGCATCTCAGGTCTGTTTTATTGCATTCATAAAATGTATTTTTATCTAAAAATCGATATTTTCCCAGCTTTCTGTTGGACATAAAACGGACGCCGAGAAATCCTGTTCTTCTAGGATACATCATCATCATCATAGCGCGGTAAAAAGCCGCTACTGCTTGTTGTCATCTTGCTGGTGGGACAAGCAGATGGCCCATGGATGTTAAATGGTAACCATAACAAAGCATTGCATCTCAAGTCACGCTCGATAGGAACGTGCCCTACGATGCACTGCCCTGCGTCCATCAACTTGAGGCATACAGATGTAAACCCTCATGTGCCTGTAATTTCACCTGCAACCACACTCTTCAAACCGAAACACAGCAACGCTGCTTGGCGGCAGAAAAATCATGCTAGACGCGGTAGCTGACAACCACTGGAAAATACAGGTTCTCGAATGGCGACCACGAACAGGAAAACGAAACGTGTGACCAGTGGCGTAGCTAGGTGGACAAGGGCCCCGGTGCTTATAGAAAGAATCGGGCCCTCACCCCCTCTTTCCACATAGCTTGAACTTATTAAAAAAAATTGTGAGCAGGCGCAAGGTTTTCTAGCTTCGGGAGCTGGCTGACCCTCTCTTTTCAAAGCTTAGGTTAGAGGGCTCCCTGAGCTCCGGGCTTTGCACTGCACCACCTGGCCCTACGATAGCTACGCCACTACGTGTGACGCCCTCCTACCTGATGGACTGACGACATTGTTAGGATCGCGGGAAGTCGTTAGATGGAGACAGCTCGGAATTGTAACTTGGAAATGTATAGGGAAGGCCTATGTGAGATATAAGATAATCAAAGTCAAGTTAAAATTTGTTTTAAAATTGAATTAATTGTAAAATAGTCGTTTGTTTAAATTGTTTTGTGTTTTATACCTATTATCATGTTATTGTTTCATCATGTTGTCACTGTTTTTGTTCATTTTTGTACCTACCTACATTACCCTAATTTTATGTTGTGTGTTCTTGTGGCCAATAAATAACTGTCTATGTCTTTGTCTATGTGCGGCAGTGGATTTCTTCAAGCTGTTAAGAGTATTAGAGCACTTTGTGAAGGGCTCGTCCGGGGAAGTACTACCACCACGCCTTTTTCTGCCGCCAAGCAGCAACGCTGTGTTTCGGTTTGAAGTGTGTGGTTGCCGGTGTAATTACACGCACTTGAGGCTTAACATCTGTATGCCTCAAGTTGATGGACGCAGGGCAGTGCATCGTGACCGTGACTCACGAGTCAATGTTTTGTTATAGGTGATGGTTACCACTTAACATCAGCTGGGCCATCTGCTTGATCCATCAGCTAGTTGTATAAAAAAACACTACCGGATCGGAAGGCGGGGTCGCTGGCACTAGACCACCAGATAAGGACAGGAAGATGATGATGATGATTACCGTTCACCAGCGTGACTACCCCCAGTGCTCTCCAGTTGTCGGTAAAGCCACAAAGGTTCAAATTACACTTGAACTTTTTATCGCGTTCATCGCTAATCTAACTTTAAAAGCACTTTAAGGCAGTAATCCTTTAAAGTGTGTAAGCAGTTAATTCCTGAAACTTATTACGATGATCGGTGTTTTTTTATACTCAAATTCAAATTTAATTTATTAATAACTGTCCACAAGCATATGGCCCAGATAGAACATCATTACTGAAATGTTTGGGCTTAAGCTAGGTAACTTTAGGTGCCAGTTCCACGCGACCAAAGCCTAGAAGAACAACCAACAAACTTACGGCTTGGTTCCTACCGTTCTTTTGTGTGATCCTTGTTACAATGTATTATAATACAATATTGAAGCTCCAGTGTGGTGACAATCGAATTTAGTGAGGGTAACAGAACAGAGGCATAACAGAAAAAGGTAAATGCAGGAATGAAATTTATATAACTTCTAAGGTGCAGAGATACCTACAAATTTAAGATACCCATTAAATGGGCATAAAAAACATTGTAATGCCCCAACGGGACTCATGTCCTGGACATTTTGTTACCCCTAAGAACTATTTTGATAACTTGAAACAATGAATAAATTATTATGATTTGATTGTATGGTGGTATAGGCACTATATAAATACTCATATACTATACCTATATTACCCACATACTAATGAGTAGGTAATTCAATAATTATATATACTATACTATATTATTTTTTAGGAGCAAGTCTGTTATTTGATAAAAGAGATTAGGTAATTAATTTTATGTTCCAGTAAACCTAGATAATTACCTAAATAGCATGTGAGGTAACGCACTTATCAATACGCAGTGGGCTAGAACTGAACTTGAGCGGTCTTATCGCTGAGATCCTTCAAATAAATCTGAGAACTGTTCAGCTAATCTCGTAGTTAAAATCCGCCCAACTCGAAGCATGCGTGCGTACCGGAACAGAGAAAACTGTGGAGACGCTCTACAATTACATATTTTTGGTCCAATAGTTTTGTTTCATTTCGTTTTTTTATACAACTTGCTGATGGAACAAACAAATGTCTCATCTGATGTTAGGTGGTAACCATCACCGATAACACAGCATTGCATTGTAAGTCACGCACGATAGGAACGTGCTACGATGCACTGCCCTGCGTCCATCAACTTGAGGCATACAGATGTTGAGCCTCATGTGCCTGTAATTACACCGGCAACCACACTCTTCAAACCGAACACAGCGTTGCTGCTTGGCGGCAGAAAAAGGCGTGGTGGTAGTATTTCCCCGGACGAGCCCTTCACAAAGAGCTCTAATACTCTTAAAGATAATATATTTTTACATATTCTCTTTTGTACATAATATATTTATTTTATCATATACCAACAATCATCCAAAACTTTTAGATATAATGTTAGTTGTATTAAAATCTCATCATCATCGTCCTGCCCTTATCCCACGCTAAGTGGGGTCGGCACATCAGGTTTTCTTCTTCCACTCTCTATCATACGTCATCTCAGTGCACATTCCTTTCTTACTCACATCATCTTTCACACAATCCATCCATCTTTTCTTTGGCCTCTCCTTCTAAAACCACTATTCACAAAAATACAAAAAGATTGAAATTAACTACTACATCTGGTTATCACATAGAGCTACTATACAAAGCTGTAAAAATGGCCATTTTATTTAAATAAAATTATTTTAAAAATTAATTATCCTCTCCACCTCACTCTGTGTCCACCAAGCTCCGCCCACCTGTTCATGCCACATAAAAGGCCAGTTCTTCAGCCGCCAAGCTATTAGCGCATTGTCACAGTGGTGGTTAGACGTGCAGGCCTTCCGTCGAAGACTAAGCAGTAAGTAATACTTTTTAATTGTAGAAGACAAATTTATTTACAAAAAAAATTACAATGAATACATGTATCATATGTACAAAATACAGTGATAGATAGATTGAAAATTATTTATTGCACAGAACAAAATGTATTGTACATAAGCGAACCTAATGCTAGAGAGCATTCTCTTTTGTAGTTTTGATAAACCGAAAGGGTACACAAACATGGATGTTATGGAGCTATTTTCTACAAATACAGAAAAATACATATATTATATATTGATATATCAAATACCTATGAAAATAATATGAATAACGAATATTTAAATTGGTACATAATAAGATATAATAATATACTTTAGGTACTACATACTCACAAATGCATAAATTATATAGATACTTACCGTTTGAAATATAATAAGAAAATGTTTGAAAGTGATATATTTTATACAAGGTGTTCCAATACTTGTATTTAAAAACTTCAGGGGATAAAGTACCCATCAATATGAATATCTTTTTCTAAGGAACCAACACTGAACGCGAAAAAAAAACAGCTGTTTCATGCATTTTAGCCAGGCAGTTATTGAACTTTTGTATGAAACAGCTGTTTTTTTGTCGCGTTCACAGTGTAGGTTCCTCAGAAAAAGTTATTCATATTGATGGGTACTTCAGCCCCCTTAAGTTGGTGGAACACCTTGGATTGTAGATTAGGGTGGAGCGAAAAAACTATTTTTTTAATTTTAGTTTTCCTGTATTATTAATCAATGACCAATAGGTTTAGAAGTATTCATGTAAATTTTCAGGTTTTTTAATCAATATCTTAAGGTGGCGCATTCGATTTAAAGTTTTAAAAAAAGATGGAATTTTTGTTTACAAATAGAATTTTATTTAGGAAGATATGACAATGTGATACACTATATTAATGCTAAATATTACTAATATGACTAATAACTATTTAAAACACGTAATAAATTAACATTTCAATAACGTTTTAACGATCTACATCACTTTCTTGTTGACGGAATTTACTGTGATTTGGTGTCGAAATGTGGTATGTCTTGTCTGGCTTTTATCCTGGTGCGAATGAAACCATCTCTTGCTTCTGGCCCGCAAATAAATAATGAAACCTTTGTTACAAGTTTGACGCACCTTTCTACTGCCTGAACGTGGAAAGGATACTTCTCTATCATAAGCCAATACCCTCCTAATTAATAATGTTTGAAATTTCAGTGTCGCTATATTTCATTGCCATTGTAAGTTCTGTTACTTTTTCTTTCGCCCAATCTATTAAATCTTAATAATTTGACGCTTCAATATTTAGTTCTGGAAGGTGGAATTCGCGAACTTTCTTTCCGTTGGACTTTTTTCTTTCCTTTAAAACTCTTTGAAGAGCCAGTTGCCATAAGTGTGACGCATCATCTTGTAAAATAGCCAACTACATATTTTCTGGGTGTGCAAAGAAGGCATTCCTTTGAATAGTTTTTAAGATAATGCTTTTCAGGTCATCTCGCAAATACAAACATCTTTTATTAAAGTAAATACATTAATAGGGCCATAATTACAAATCGGCTTTGTCTTGATTTCAAACCAGGATGGCGCATAAACTTTCATGATAAAAGTAGCTAATTCTTTCAAGTTATTAGTTGGTTTAGTTGTTCCAATATACAACCGAAGAATCCGATTCGCGCAAGTCAACCATATAGTAGTAACGTCGTAGTAAATTCGAGATTGGAAAACAAATGGCGAAGCAGTAATTATTTTTCATTATTCAACTCGAGCATATTGTTTCTTACCCACAAGTAATATTTAATTATATCACAATGCTTCGGTAACATATTACCACTTAGTTTAAGTCCAATGCCAAACAAAGGACACTGCAAATTCTTCAGTGTTTTGGGCATTCTTGAACTAAAACTTCGTTAGTAATTGTGAAAAATATGTCCTAAAGTTAAACTATTTTCAACATCAATTTTTGAGATTTTGCTTATAAGTAATTCATTCAAATGCAAGTTTGGACTTCAATTAACATAGAAATAAAAATTGTATAACAAAAAAGTAACGTAAGATTTTCAATTTGTGGGTACAACATAAAAGTAAAAATGTAAGTTTTGAGTAAACTATCTTCAAAGTGCGCCACCTCAAAATGATGTCGTAGACTTATGATTTTCTGTACCAATAAAGCTTTTTCATAGGGTCATCGATTAACAATACAGGAGATAAAAAAAACAAAAAAAAAAATTTTTTTGTCGGTTTCACTCCACCCTATTGTAGATATCACATTTATTAACTAAATAAAAAAAAAATCTGCAAAAAAAAAACAACTTCAAATACACTAATAACAGCAAAAATAATTTCATTTACTTGGATGACATCACTCTTCCTGTTATTTTGATTTGAAAGCCGAATTTGATAAAACATTTATGGGACTGATCTGTAAGTAGCTCTCAAATAAAAAACAGAATTTTCAAAATCGGTTAATAAATAACAGAGATGCGGTAACAAACAAAAAAAGAGTCGAATTGAGAACCTCCTGTTTTTGAAGTCGGTTAAAAATACAATGAATCTATTTACAAAATACATATGAAAGAGTTGAGCTGTCTGCAAACCGCTACGAACGATCTAGAGATAGATCAACTGATCCAAATCAGTAACATTCATTTTTTTATAATAATCTTCGATCCTCACCGAGAACAAACATTAGATGAGCATATATGTTAGTTATCTAAGTGTTATAAAATAATATAGGTATGTTCTTACAAAAAAAAGAGTAATACCTGATGTTAAATTATGTATAAATAAAATTAGATACGAGGGGCTAGCCCCTAACTAGGCAAAGTTTGTAGTATGGGAACATAGCTGACATAATACTTATACACTTTCTTAGTAGTGCATACTTATAGTATTTCATAACACCCAGCCAGAGAAAAATCATCTATGTTCACTACAAAAATGTTTGTTCTGTGCGGGGATCGAACCCATGGCCTACAGCGTAGAAAGTAGAACTACTACCAACAGCAGGCCTAGCACGGGCAGTGGAAAAGTTGTCTTTCCACCGTTTTTATCTACGAACTATTTCTGTGAAGGCTGTCAAATGCCTTTTGACTTTAATCTACCGTGCCTGAGGTACGTCAAAATCAACCTATTTCATTTTTTTTATTGATAGGTATACCTAGTAGCACTTACCAATAACCATTAGTAGGTTCAAAGCCAAAGTCAAAGTCAAAAGGTATTTATTCAATAAAATCACAAGGATCACTTTGAAACGTCTTAAAGCTAGGTGACTCTAGGTGCCAGTTCCACGCGACCAAAGCCTAGAAGAACAGGCAACAAACTTACGGCTTGGTTTCTACCGTTCTTTTGTTTGGTGGGTTGGGTGTGGGTGCCGGTGAAATATCATACACATGATTGACACAGGGCAGTGCATCGTAGGGCACTGTCATATCTTGCGTGACTTGCAAGGTTGAAATAATCATAATAATCATAACCATTTATTCGCAGGAATGTAGGTACAATAGTTGGTAATTTAAAATGTTTGAGGCCCATTATATTTAACCATGTCAAGGCGTGCAATATAGGTGATGGTAGCCACTTACCATCAGGTGGGCCATCTGCTGGTTCCATCAGCAACAATTATTAAAAAAATACTTTATTTCGTTTCCTTCGAATAATTTATGAGGCTCATTTAAAACCAGGCTTTTTTTATCCTTAATTTGATTATGGCTTTTATTCTTAAAGATAGAATACTTTTTCATGGTTTCTTAATTTTTTTTTTTCATTTTTATTTGGGAAAGCAGACAGAACAGTCACACTGAAAGTAAAATTTAAAACTGTTCTTTATTGTACACAAATTGATTTACACAAAAAAGATGAGGTCGCTAGGAACTGGCGGTTGATTTATTCTACTTCCTATCCGTTGTAAGTATGGATGGATGGATGGATGTTTTTTACTCTTTCACGTAAAAACTAATGAATGGATTTAATGAAATTTTACAATTATATAGCTTAAACATCAGAATAACACATAGGTTACAATTTATAAAGATATTGTCTGAATTGTCCAAAATATGATGATAAGTGTCAAGTAAGTAGGAAAAAATCTACCATCTGCGAGCTATTCTGGCGTGCGCTGCCAAATCCGCTAGAGTTACACATATGTACTACGCCACGCTAATATAAGCTACTCGAAATACTAACCCTGCGCAGACGAAGTCGCGGGCACCAGCTTGTCTCGTATATTAGACGTTTCAAAGTGATCCTGGTGATTGTACTGAATAAGGACCGTCAAAACGGTCTTTATTCAGGTAAGTCAAAACTTTGATTTTGAGTTTTGAGTTGACAATAGGTACACGTACACGTAAAAAGTCGCAACATACAATGGCAACTTCCCAACGGCCCCACATTTATTTAGTTAAATTATTATAATTTATTGTTATTACTAGCTTAACGAGGCAAAGGCCTCCCCCAATCATCCCCTATTTCAATAAAAATAGCCAAGCAAGGAAACTCGACAGGAGAGTCTTGGGTCAAAAAAGTGGATTTATTATTTATTCATTATGCCTATAATTTGGATGTTTTCATGATTAGATTCGATTGGAAAATTCTTTATGCACAAAAGGAAGTACATAGGCGAACTTAAGGCTAGTTAGCATTTTCTTCCAGTTAACCTCTGTTTAATTTGGAGTAGTTGGTAGTGCTTTTATAATCCACGCCTTTTTCTGCCGCCAAGTAGCGTTGCTGTGTTTCAGTTTGAAGAGTGTGCTTGCCGGTGTAATTACAGGCACATGAGGCTTAACATCTGTATGCCTCAAGTTGATGGACGCAGGGCAGTGCATCGTAGGGCACGTTCCTATCGTGCGAGACTTGCGAGGTAATGCTTCGTTATAGGTGGTGGTTACCACTTAACATCTGCTTGATCCATCAGCTAGTTGTATAAAAAAAAGTGTGTAGATACTTTTTTTTTTACATATTTTTTAGTAGTAAAAGAGATGTCAAATTATAAAAGTGAGTCTGTGAACGTTGCATATATGGCTGGTATGATCTTCTTGTCTTGTCACTAGCTCCTGCGAAACAGTGTGGTGAAAGGATTTTTAGTGCGCCTCAAGAAGCCTTGAGGCGCACTAAAAAGCTCGAGCACTTGACACATGTTATAGAACTTTTTTGGTTCTACGACATGCTGGTTTTCTGACGATGTTTTCCTTCACCGTTTAAGAGTACTGGCAGTGTGAACATAAATTTGTCTCAATACAGGCAAATTTATGTAGTAAAATAGTAGGCAAATAATGGTAGATCAGAAATGGCGTGGTCCTTCCCCGGACGAGACACACACAAATAGCTCTAATCGGATTTCAAGATTGTTATCTCTATCTAATATTGATATATATTGATATTGGTGGACTTTCCACACAGCACTATCTCGCCCCAAACTAAGCCAAAGCTTGTAATATGGGAACCAGATAGCTGATATAAACTATAAACTATAAACTTTTTTTTGTAAATACATACTTATAATATTATATAACACCCAGACAGAGAACAAGCATCAATGTTCAACACACAAATGTTTGTTCTCGGTGGGGATCGAACCCACGGCCTACGGCGTAGGAGGCAGAGCTAGTACCAACTGAGCTGTGAAGGCTGTCCTTACTTAGTGTCTACTTACTAGGTACTATTTAAAGAATATAAGAAGATTTATTATCAAAGGTAAGGGGTATCTTACCTTTGATGGCAATATCACTGTCTCCTTTATTTATGCACTTAATAATAGTTAACTAAGAGCCATAAAACAACATTCGCAGATTAAGTTTGTCTAACTTCGCCAGGTTTAGTTTAAAAGTAATTAAAGAGGAAAGTCATAATTCAGCTATGGCACCTCTCCGCTTATTATAAGCAGTCTAGTTTATTACAAGTCTTCATCATCATCATTCAGCTCTCCCTCTCTTGTCGTGTCACTAGTTTCTTTCGATACAGTGTGGTGAAAGGATTTTAAGTGCGCCTCAAGAGGCTCCTTTTGCACTTGACACATGTTGTAGAACTTGTTTGGTTCTACGACATGCCGGTTTCCTCACGATGTCTTCCTTCACCGCTTGAGAGTACTGGCATTGTGCATATACATTTTTGAATAGAAAAACTCATTGGTACACAATCGATTTCGAACCCACAACCTTAGGATAGGAAGGCGGGGCCGCTACCAATAGACCACCAGTGCTCTACATCATTCAGCTAAAACGTTTAAATAAAAGTAAAAAAGGTATTCGATAAAATCACAAGGATCACTTTGAAACGTTTTAAAACTAGGTGAAACCAAAGCCTAGAAGAATAGACAAAGCATTGTATCGTTAGTAACGCACGATAGGAACGTGCCTTACGATGCACTGCCCTGCGTCCATCAACTTGAGGCATACAGATGTCAAGCCTCATGTGCCTGTAATTACACCGGCAACCACACTCTTCAAACCGAAACACAGCGTTGCTGCTTGGCGGCAGATATATGCGTGGTGGTAGTACTTCCCCAGACGAGCCAGACAAAGAGCTCTACTACTTGCTTGCTAGTCGATCGGTTATAAATGATCAAGCCAGCTACGTCAAAACATCAAGTTTCCTCTACGAGGTCGTAGCAAAGTGCTACGCGCTACGTGTGCTACGAACGCGAGATTGTACCTCTTTTGTTTTAAACTTCAAATCAACTGTTTAGGGATGGGAAAAGAAAACTTATCGATAGATAAACGGCTACAATCGACGATATAAATGTAGCTCGACTCCTGATTTATTTCATTTTATTTATTTTAGGTACTAAAACAGTTAACAAATTTAAACAGAAAGACAATGAATTCGTTATGTAGGCAAAGTTAATTTGTTAACCTAAAAGTTGTACACAGCATTGTATGTTTGTTTATGTATGTTTGTAACGCGATTACCCTGTCAATTATAATTTGATTGTGATGATTCTTCTTTCTTTTTTATAGGTCATAATTCAAAGTTAGTCCCATAAAAAACAGCTCTTCTTGAAAAAAAAGTTTGTAGATGACGTTTTGGTTGATGGAAGACGCAAAGAAACCCCTTAGCAAAAGTTAAGTTTTATGTTTTTCAGTGTGTTTGTAGTCGGTTTTTTGCCACTAGATATGTACGCGGAATATGAATAAGGACATTTCTTTTTATAATTAATATTGATACTGATGGTATGTCAGATAAAACAAAACAAAAATGTACTCTGAGTTGGTGACAAACATCTTGACGCTATGTTTTTCTATATTTTAAGATAGCGTAGCGTGAACCTGACGGTCGCTCTAGCAACGATTAGGAGAAGAAAAAAAATTAAGTTCATATTATCGGTTTTTAGATTACCTATATTTTCTAGAACAGATTTTGTATTTTCGTTCTATATACAACAATTTTATAAATTAACAATAGGCAGTTTTGGCACGCTCAAATAAAATTGTTTTGCGAAACATCGACAGTGTCCCCTCACTAGCGTACCTGTTGAAAGCTGTCAGTAATTTCAGGCTGATTGAAGCGTCGGAAAGAGCGGGGAACACGCAACACTAGTGATGGGAAAATTGCGAGCTTTATGGTGATGATGGTTTATACCTTTTTAGAGTGTACCAGTTTGTTATTTCTAAGTTTTGAATAGAAATAAAGTTAGAAAGATATTTATTTGCCGCACAAACATACGTAGCCTTTTTCTGTCGCTGCTTAGTCTGTTGCCTTTGAAATAGTTACAGGCACATGAGGCTTAACATCTGTATGCCTCAAGTTGATGGACGCAGGGCAGTGCATCGTAGGGCACGTTCCTATCGTATGTGACTATATGATTCTTGTCACTAAATATTATAATAACGTAGCTCCAATGTGGTGCGTATTGAATTGCCCCATGAATACTACTACTACTACTACATCTTACTTCGTATCCTAAATAAGTGCAAAAGTCACAATGTTTGCATGTAAGGATGTTTGTGGCTCGACCACGTCCTAACCACTGAACTGGTTAGAGTGGAACTTGTTATATAGACTACTTTTTATCACAGAGAATAAATGATTTATGATTTATCTCTAAAAATTACCGGGAACGGGGTAGAAAAAAATTACCAACCCAATAAAGAAAAAATAATATTTAAGGCGTTTTACACGCATTAAATATTAATTTTAGATCACTACTAATGCCCGAACCCTTTAATACCTTTTTCTGTTATGCCTACGCTTCACTAAATTCGATTGGCACCACACTGGAGCTTCAATATTGTATTATACATTGTAACAAGGATCATGCAAAAGAGCGGTAGGAACCAAGCCGTAAGTTTGTTACCTGTTCTTCTAGGCTTTGGTCGCGTGGAACTGGCACCTAGAGTCACCTAGCTTTAAGACGTTTCAAAGTGATCCTTGTGATTTTATTGAATAAATACCTTTTGACTTTGACTTTGAGCTAAGACGCAGGTAGCAGCTAGTATGTATAAATGTTTATGTAGTGCGCCAAAGTCTATGTAGCAAATAAAAAATAAAATTTGAAAGGTGTTCATGACAAAAGCCTATCTATCTACCCTCAACTTGAAAGAAAAACAAAGCTTGTGGTTGTAATAGGATAGGGTCGAACTTTTCATCGTCAGACACACTTAAACTCAGACACAAATAGGTGTTTTATTTATTTATTTTAAGCGGTTCGTCGAAATTGGTATTATATTGTTTGATTGAACAAACCCTTGACAAATCAGACGAGGTTTTAATCTAACTCATTTAAAGTTAGTTATAAATCTTGTTAAGTAAAAATAAGTAGGTATGGGACATTAAAAAATGTTTATGTAAAACTTTGTACTATTTATTTATTTACAATAGAAATAATATGACAGATACCTACATAGAATTAGGACATTCTTATACAAACAATTAGGGACAACGCTTTTAGGAATCTACAATCCACAAAAACATATAACGACTTCATATACCTACACTGACAAAACATTGAACAAAACTTTGCAGATTGAGTATTGTATGTATAAAAATTTGTGTACCAATTTTAATAAAAACTATATAAGACCACCTCTGAAGTATGATCTACCAAACAAAAAAGAATCGTCAAAATAAATTCATAATTGGCGGAGTAATCGCGTAAAAATCATGAATAGAAATGAATCGATAAAAAAAACATCTGCTGGCTGATCACATAACTTTGTTGCAATCAGTTTCTATATGAAACCAATGTGTACTTATATAAAACAATATGAAAGTTTTGCCATTATCCATCAATAGAAACACCAGTTGTAATCTAACTTTGATGGCAACTGCAGTTGAAATGTAACCGCATAGACGTCATATTTACTTAATACAAACAGAAAATGATTTATTATCTTTCCAAAATTCTTTATTATCAAAAATGAGATTTTCCCACGGCAGCGGTCGCAAACGCCACGGCTGAGTGCATTTGATTTTAAACTTTATTACAATGATGTTACGCGTGTAATTTGAAATTGCATGCCTCGACGTGCTAACTTTGCTAAAGGCACACATCATTATCTTTAACGCCCTAAAGAAGTCCACAGAGATCTCTCTTTCTCGAGATTTTTAGAATGTATTCTTGATTGTTAGTTTTTGAAATTAATGCAGTTTCTTTATTTGTGTGTGCAAGCAATATTAGCTTCTCGCTTGCACACACATATCAACAATTTGAAGATATTTTTTTTTATAATTTTTATTTAAATTCGCAACCAGTCAACGAAATCTGGGAAGATCTACATTAAAATTGGAATGAAAATGAAAATGGATCAAAATTACTAAGTTAAAAGCAAAAAATAAATTTTGATATAAATAAATATTCGTTCTTAAATCTTTCATTAAATACGAAGATCAGTAAAACTATTTGTTTGAGGGTTATCAGCCTCTTAACTTAGATAAAAACTCACAGAATTATTTATTTATTTATTCTTAGATTCACAGTTTTTCTGAAAACAGTTTTCAGTTTTTCTTATTGTCGTTTTTAATCTATTTAATGTACACTGTTCACTAACCAAATTGAATCTACATAATTTATTTGCTTCAATTATCTTATAATTCGTTAAATAAATAGAAATAACGAAATGTATCGCTTAAACTTTTAAAGCCACAACAATGCCTATATTCAACTTTGAATAGAATGCAACGGAACGCACGTATTCCAATTTTGAATAACGCCCACTGCTGCCAACTGCCAACTCAAAGGCGCGAATTCCAACCTCGCGTCGTCTTATTTTCACGGTTGGCTGCACTGTAACTAGAAATGGCAACTTTGAAGATAAACTTAGGTATAATTTAAAGAGTCATGTTTTACAGGTTATGCATATAAATTTGATTGCTAATTGCGATGTTGAGCCGAATTAGAGGCGCTCGTGGTTGAATAATATTAGTTAAAAGGTCTTTTCGAGTATTCTAGGCTCTTTTCATATTGCCCGCCATTTTGTTGTGGTTCTATAAAGTATACTTGTCATTGTCACTTTTATATCAATTAAAAGTAACAGCTAGAGACTTAACGATCAGGAGTCAGCGACATATATGAAATCATTCAAATTATAGGCATTCGGAAAAACGGACGCCGGTAATAAATCCCTCTAATCTTTTGTTTAATTTACTTTGATATAATAAGCGTGTAACACTTATTATATTATGTACTATAGATAGGTACTTCAAGCAAATAAATATATTAAATTTCATTTCTGTTTCTCTCGTTTTCTTTCTCTCTTTGGCTGACCGAATTATAAAAGTTGAAGCAAAGCGTTAAATCGTCATTCTTTTCTTTATTCTAAATAGCTAAGTACACCATTGGATTATGAAGTAGAGCTCTTTGTGTGTGGTTCGTCCGGGAAAGTTCTACCGCCATGCCTAGTTCTGCTGTCAAGCAGCAACACTGTGTTTAAGTTTGAAGGTTTGACAGACACATGAGGCTTAAGGGGCTGACAACTATCAAACAACTTCTCGCTCGCACGTTTCGACATGTTATAAGATATAAAATCACTTAACTCATTTTCGAATTCATATTTAACGGCCCTTTAATCCTTTGTTAATCTAACAGAGCATGGTGAAACCGGCCCTTAACCTCCTTTTTTTATTATACATCGGTTAAAAATAGTCCACATTCGTCTATTTTTATGAGGCCTAAGTGAACCAAAAATACTTCAACAGTTACAAGTTCATTACTTAATCCCCCTTTAAACCTCTGATTAACTTTAAGGCTCCTGTAACGAGGTTTCAGGATTTTCAGGAGACATTTTAATTGGTTAACACATTTGGGAGTAGTAAAGTTTCCTTGTAGCTTAATTAAATACCATTAAAAGATTGAAAAGTAAATTGGCTTTTGTTACGTGTCATTGAATGGCGTTTACAAATATAAGATGAAGCGTGCGATGGACCCCCACCGGATGGAACGACGATATTTAATAGGCACTTATTTAATTAGGGACAACAAATAGCAACAAATAATACAAAAATTATCTAATCATCGAAGTAATAAACCATTGAATAATATGCAGTAAAATATGTAGTTATGTATTTACAGCCTTCACAGCTCAGTGGGTAGTAGCTCTGCCTTCTGCGCCGTAGTCCGTGGGTTCAATCCCCACAGAGAATAAATATTTGTGTGATGAACGTAGATGTTTGTTCTCTGTCTGAGTGTTATATAATATTATAAATATGCAATTACAGAAAAAAGTATATAAATAGTATATCAGCTATCTGGTTCCCATATCACAAGCTTTGGCTTAGTTTGGGGCGAGATAGTGTTGTGTGGAATGTCCACCAATATTTATTTATTGTTTATTTTAGTGCTCGAAAGGAGCCTCTTGAGGCGCACTAAGAAATCCTTTCACCACGCTGTTTCGAAGGAAACTAGTGACACGACAAGAGAAAATTTATTTTATAACGCGAGCAAAGACAGGTGCTGTAACTAGTGACTAAAACAATGTTCGATATAAGTTGGTTAATTTTAGCGGCTGAAGAGCACTGCAATGTTTGGGTATCTCTCCAAACCGCTGGGAGCCAATATTTAGGTTAGTTTGAACCTAAAGTAAACTAAAGTCTATGTTTAACCAACTTTTTGGTTAAATATATCCTGCTGAAATTGTTAATGCGAAAGTTCGAGAGTACTACTTGTCGTGTAACTCTCTCGAACTAGTGTGGTGAAATTATTTTGAGAGCGCCTCAAAGAGGCTCCTTTCGAGCATTTTACACAGGTTTTAGAACTTTTTAGGTTCTACGGCATGCCGGTTTCCTTACGATGTTTTCCTTCACCGTTTGAGAGTACAACTCATTGGTGCACGCCCGGTTTCGAACCCACGACCTTAGAATCGGACGTGAGTTCGAGAGTGTGAGGGTCTAGTCTTTGTCAAAGTCAATGTCATTCAATTTAATCACTTGATAGATCACAAGACAGCCCTCATAGCTCAGTTGGTAGCAGTTCTGCCTTCTGCGCTGTAGGCCGTGGGTTCGATCCCCACTGACTACAAACAATTAAAATAAATAAATAAATAAATATTGGTGGACTTTCCACACAGCACTATCTAGCCCCAAACTAAGCCAAAGCTTGTAATATGGGAACCAGATAGCTGATATAATACATATATACTTTTTTTTGTAAATATATATTTAGTATTGTAGAGGTATATAACACCCAGACAGAGAACAAACATCTATGTTCATCACACAAATGTTTGTTCTGTGTGGGGATCGAACCCACGGCCTACGGCGCAGAAGGCAGAGCTACTACCAACTGAGCTGTGAAGGCTGTCAAAATTATGTGATGTATATAGGTTTTTTTTCTCTGTTTGGGTGTTAATGTACCTATTCTCTTATTGTACCCTTATTAGTATGAATTGTACCTACCTTATATCTACATAATTTGCAGCGCCCTACAGGGTACGCGTACTCGCCTAATAGCTACCTTAGACCTGAGCTATATAACTGTATGTACATGTTGGCAATACATAAATCTGAAATCTGTTATTATACAAGGTGTTCCAAAAATTTGGGATAAGCGGAAGTTCAAAGTTTGCTCGCATTTTATTGTAGAGGCCGATGCTAGTCACACTTCCAAACTAAACTAACATATTTTTTCATCATACCAAAATATATTTCCTCTACGGATCGAATCTCTAGGTTTCTTTACCAATCAGTGGGCCTACCACTCATACAGGCTTTCTGTGATTGGCTGTTAAAAAGTTCAGTTTAATTCTATGCACGCGTAGGCTTTGCTACGCAGCTGCTACGGAACTACGAAGGTGCTACGAGCGTAGAACAAAGGAGTATTGACTATGAAGGTTTCAATAACTTTGTTCTTTGAATAGAAACTATAAAGGCGGTCACACAGAGAGTACACAGTTTTTTTTATACAACTAGCTGATGGAACAAGCAGATGGCCCACCTGATGTTAAGTGGTAACCATCACCTATAACAAAACATTGCCTCGTAAGTCACGCATGATAGGAACGTGCCCTACGATGCACTGCCCTGCGTCTATCAACTCGATGTATACAGATTCAAAAAAATCGCGAAAGGACTCAAAGGGTTCATCCGGGAAAGTACTACCTCCACGCCTGTTTCTGCCGCCAAGCAGCAACGCTGTGTTTCGGTTTGAAGAGTGTGGTTGCCGTTGTAATTACAGGCACATGAGGCTTAACATCTGTATGCCTCAAGTTGATGGACGCAGGGCAGTGCATCGTAGGGTACGTTCCTATCGTGCGTGACTTACGCAGCAATGCCTTGTTATAGATGACTAGCGGCCTGTCCCAGCTTCGCATGGGTGGTCATAATTTTTTTGAATATTTTAGGATTAACTTAGACCGTGGGTTCGAGCCTCGCGTCTTCTCATTTCATACATATGCAGCGCCCTTCTCCTTGAACGAGTGAAATCGCACCCCGTGCGTGACCTGTGGACCCGTTAATATTTTTAATTTCGTCATATCTTTTGAATGGAATGTTCGATTTGAAAAATTTAAGAAGTAATCTATAGGTATTGAAACTGTCTTAATTATGAAATGATTTATTTGGATAAGGATTAATACCAAGGTACAAATAAAGACCCTTTTCTAGCGGCGGCATTTCAATTATTTTTTTATAATAAAAGGACACTTATTGTGACATAACTATAATAGTTAGACGTATGCTGTCGCGACATTTTTTGTAGATGATGACGTGTTCTACAAAATCGTAGTACATTATTTTGTTCTATCATCAATAGTTTTCGCAGCGCACGCGATGTAAGGTTTTTGTTTTCCACCTTGGGATACATTATTGGAGTTTTAGTAAGGATCCCTGATTTTTTTGAAAATATAATATAGCCTATGTTACTTAGGGATAATGTAGCATTCTAATGGTGAAAGAATTTTTGAAATCGGACCAGTAGTTTTTGAGCCTATTCGTTACATACAAAAAAACTAAACAACAAAAATACAAATCTTTTCTCTTTATAATATTAGTGTAGATGATTACCACTTCACATCAGATGGGCCATCTGCTTGTTCCATCAGAAACTAGTATAATAAAAAACCGACCAAGTGTGAATCGGACTCGCGCACGAAGGGTTCCGTACAATTATCTATAAAATCGGCAAAAAAATCACGATTGTTTTATGGGAGCTCCCTTAAATATATTTTTTATTCTATTCTTTAGTGTTTGTTAGTTATAGCGGCAACAGAAATACATCATATGTGAAAATTTCGTCTAACTATCACGGTTCATGAGATAAAGCCTCGTGATAGACGGACAGACAGACAGACAGACGGACAGCGGGTCTTAGGAATAGGGTCCCATTTTACCCTTTGGGTACGGAACCCTAAAAACAAGGTGGACGTATTTTTTTCTTTTTAAAGTTTATGCAGAGTATCAAGATAGTATCTACCCCTGGTTTCCTTTCCTCACGATGTTTAAGAGCATTAGTATTCAAGGTAAGTAGGGACACAAGTTATCAAATATTAAGTTTTTACATCATCATTTAAACTTACGTTAAGCTTTTAGGGTAACGCACCCTTTTAAGTGAACATTTTTGTGAGTTTTATCTCGACTCTTCTGCTACTTGTACTTACGACGTCAAGTCTTGAACTATATTAATTCAAAGCTTTATCAAAACTTATTCAGATTAAGGCGTGATAAGCCACAATTTAATCATCATTAAAGCCAAAGTTAAATCACAAGGATCACTTATTCAATAAAATCACAAGGATCACTTTGAAACGTCTTAAAGCTAGGTGACTCTAGGTGCCAGTTCCACGCGACCAAAGCCTAGAAGAACAGGCAACAAACTTACGGCTTGGTTCCTACCGTTCTTTTGTATGATCCTTTTACAATGTAATATAATATATTATTGAAGTTAAGTGAGGCGTAGGCATACAGAAAAAGGTAAACATAAATTTATAAGACAGCACAGGCAAGTTGCAAGCGCATCGCCGCTATTACTGAATTAACCCATTGAATTCCACGTTACATAGCGTTCGTCGTTATATAAGAAACCCAAGCCTCAGATAGGGGTGAGTCGCGTCCTTTCAAAGAAATAATAACACGCGATAGCATCGGATCCAAAATAGAAATCTAAGGAAAGACTTCGACTACTTATACACGCATGGATAAGCTCTTTGTGATTATTGCGTCACAAGCGCTTAAAAGCCCTTATTCATATTCCCTGCGATTTTATAGCGGTTCTATAGAGTCTAATCATTGCCACTTTCATGCCAACGAAAAAAGACAGCAACAGACTTATCGGTCTGTTAAGCTTATGGAGCGCTCAGCTGGCATTTACGTTTTTTTAATAGACTTTTCATTACTCATACTCTGAAAGTAGATCTGAAGTTGTCTGAGGAGCGGGTTGAAAGTAATACTTTCAGCCCTAGGGAGAATCGTTTTCAACTGACAGCTGTCAAATTATTAAAAAAAACTAATTCTGTTTCCAAATTTCCTTGGAAAATAAACAAACCTCTTTGGTTTACGAATTTCAACAGTATGACTGATGACCTTCTGTTGGCATTCGTAAACAAAAGAGGTTTATTACCTACCAAAGAGATACTTATTCAGCCAAGTTAGTGAAAACTGTAATGGATTATTTTAAATAGTTTTTATAACTCTTTATTCTCATATAAAATATTTTTTTTTTTCTTTTTAACAAAACAAAACCTTCTCGTAAATATAATATAAGTCAAAATCAAAAAATTAAAACTGTCTTTATTCAGTACAATCACAAGGATCACTGTGGGATTCTTTAGATCCAATAAAACACAAATATATATTAATAAACGAGTCTGGGCCGCCATCCTGCCGGAGTGTCGTGTAGCAAGTGATTGCCAGTATTGCCAGCGCAAAGACCCGACAGGGATAGACACCACAATCACTTTGAAACGTCTTATATACTAGGTGAATCTATCGCCAGTTCCTCGCGACCAGTAGTTAGTAAGTAGCAACAAGTAGTACAAGTAGTAAGTAGTAAGTAGCATCCATAACATCAAATGACATCGAAGATAAAAACTCTTTGATTAGAATGCAGCAAGGATTGGATCTACTACAATTCACTCATTTTTTCTTTAGCTAATTCATGTTTTTATTTTTACTTTCCTTGTATTCGTAATGAATAGTACAGTGTTTACCTCGGGTTAAAGACTTATTAAGTCCCTCGAACTATTGGCGCCTTCGCTGTGCTCGGGCGCCAAACTCCGTCTCGGGAATACATACTGACGTAATTTCAATATGTGTTATGATCGCGGAAGTTTAAAAAATACTATTCTCTTTATCTGTTTTGTTTTGCCTGATCGCTTTCGCGCACGCAAGTGGACGCAAGTGGAACGCGTGGGTTGGCTAAGTTTGCGTGTGTGCAAATAGGGTTGATGCCTATAGAAAACATACAATGCCATTTTTAAGTTAACGATGAACTGTATGGTTATCTGACCTCTTTGAGTAGGTATTTGCGTTTTGTAAGTGGTCAATGTTGAATTGAAAAGGTTTTGTTTGGGTTTTTGCCAGCTATTTATAGGAAGAATGGAATCAAAAGCACGGTGGAAGAATAATAGGTTGAAGCCTTCACCCAAACAAGGAAAATAATTACTTAACCCTTCGCTTGCTTACGGCCGGTTCAAAACTAATCGCATGTCAAGTCACTTGATATCTCTATCTAATTCGATGTAATAGCTGAAATGGCGAGTGACTTGACACACTTGGCTTTCAGAAACCGGCCGTTAGTGAGCCTCAAAATTGCCTGATGCTTATACAAATTACTAAACCTTTAGCTTACTTACGGTTTCTGAAAGCCCGATCAAAACTAATCGCATGTCAAGTCACTCGCTATCTCTATCTAATTCGATGTAATAGCTGAAATGACGAGTGACTTGACATCCGATTAGTTTTGATCGGGCTTTCAGTAACCGGCTGTTAGTGAGCCTTAAAAATTCCTGATCCTTATATGTTTATTGAGTGGATAGGATATTTTTAGGACGTATAGATTGTAACATTATAAATTACTTGTGTACATTGAAAGCGCTTGTTACATACTCCGAATATTCTCATACGAGTGTGAGTAACCATACAAACCGCTAGAGGTTTATAGGGTACAATATTTAAATAGCAGTTAATAAAGTTTACAAATAAATAAAAAATTAAAATAAAAGCACACGTATACAGATCAATCTACACATAGGCAAATAAAAATTACGCTTACTACAAGGCCTTCTGCGCCGTAGGCCGTGGGTTCGATCCCCACCGAGAACAAACTTTTGTGTGATGAACATAGATGTTTGTTCTCTATCTGGGTGATGATATACCTATATTATAAAAAAAATGTATACCTATATGTATTATATCAGTTATCTGGTTCCCATATTACAAGCTTTGTCTTAGTTTGGGGCTAGATAGTGCTGTGTTGAAAGTCCACCTATATTATTATCGAAACGGAATAACAAAACTTAGACTTCGGGTACAGGATCGGCAGTTGTGTTGAAAACTAAAAGTGTTCATAAAAACAAACATAAATTACCTTTTCGGTGTTGCGTCGGCCGGTTAGTACGACTAAATGTCGGTCTCTTGAGGGCCGTTTTATCCGGATTCATTGTCTACTTGTTTTTAATTACTGTAATTGGTAGGTGTTACCGTTTTAATTAAAATAAATAATTACACAAGGTTTTGCAATACTTTTATTTAAACTTCAGGGGGCTAAAGCACCCATCAATATGAATAACTTTTTCTAAGGAACCAACACTGTAAACGCGAAAAAAAACAGCTGTTTCATACAAAAGTTCAATACCTAATACCTGGCTAAAATGTATGAAACAGCTGTTTTTTTTCGCGTTCAGTGTTGGTTCCTTAGAAAAAGTTATTCATATTGATGGGTACTTTAGCCCCCTGAAGTTTTTAAACACAAGTATTGGAACACCTTGTATGTTTACATATTATTCATAGTCTTTAATTATTGTAATTAGTATGTTTGTGACGTGACATGACGAAATTCACAGATATGGTCATACATTTTTTATGTAAGTAAACTTAAGTTTGTAGTAGCTGATAAGTTTTTCCATTGTCGCTTTGGTTTATCTGTAATGGCAATGTAAAATTTTATAAATAAATAAATAAATGTTTGGCCTGTTTACTTTCACCATCAGGTGGGCAGTAAGCTTTGCCTGTGTCACGGCTTAAACAAAGATTGTCCACTGACAGCTTATCAACACGTTATCAATGTCGTCAATCCTCTAATTGATAATTAAACGTATGCACTACAAGTAGCGATAAGATTTTTGTGTTATTAAATTTACTCGAAATGAGGGTATCGATTCTAGAGTGATAGATTCGGCTGGGTTACACATTTTACAAAAAAAAATGTGGTACCCGTCCTACCTTACCTATGTTATTTATGGTTGCGGCCGCTATTAAGCAGTTGGTTCGTTGACTCGTCTTTCACATGCAAGATCCCTAAATTATTAGATAAATCCCACTGGCGACGAGGACGGGATTGAGTTATAAATAAACTGGGTTATAAAAATGTCATCCAGTTTTTTCAAACAGAAACATAAACAGTAGAGTAGTAGAGCTCTTTGTGCGTGGCTCGTCCGGGGAGGTACTACCACCACGCCTATTCCTGCCGACAAGCAGCAACGCTGTGTTTCGGTTTGAAGAGTGTGGTTACCGGTGAAATTACAGGCACATGAGGCCTAACATCTGTATGCCTCAAGTTGAAAGATGCACAGCACTGCATCGTTTTCACGTTGCTATCGTGCGTGAATTAAGATGCAATTCTGTGTTATATAGTATAAGTATTAGTAATAACTCCAGCTTATATAATTTATATAAGTATATTATATATTTATATAACTTTTATAATAGTAGTTGCTGTCATGGTTACCACTAAACTGTGTGCAAATTATACACAACTTGGTTGATTGCAATTTTTCAAAAATGAGTTCAGCGTTTTTATATCTTTCAATATGTCGAAACGTGCGAGCGAGAGGTACATCAGGTACATCTGCTTGTTCCATCAAGCAAATTGTATCATAAAAAAAAACAGCAAATTCATTGCCTTACGATATTTTAACTTGTTCATGTTGTCCACAGAAGCAATGCGCCTCCTCACATGGATGTTGGTAGTGCTGTGCGCCGCGTGCGCAGTCGCGCAGTATCCGCGCCCGCGCCGCCCGGAGCGGTTCGATACTGCGGAGCAAATCTCCAACTATCTGAAGGAGTTGCAGGAGTACTACTCTGTGCACGGCCGGGGAAGGTAGTATTTATTTATTAATTATAAATAAACATTTTATTTACAAAGGACATTACAATGAATACAAGTATTTACCAGAGAGGCGTGATTATTTTTATTTTCAAGACGTCAGCTTAATGAAGATATTTAAAACGGATTATAACGCTCAAAGAATGTATCAAAACAAAATTCGAAACGCCCCACTTGGGGCGCCAATAATTTGGTATACTTTTAGGTAAGGTTCATCATTTTCTTGTCTTTCTTATTTTTTCGAAGCAGTATGATGAAAGGATTAAAATCGCCTTAAAGAGGCTCCTTTTGAGCACTTGATGACGCATGGTTTACCACTTTTTAATTAAGGCAAGAGCTGCTGTAGGTACGATTCGCAACAGATCTAACAGCTTGTGCAAAAATAGGTTTGTAGTACCAATAACATTGCAGTGGTGACTTTATGATGGTAGTTTTGGGTAAATCAAACACACAAATTTTGTCCCACGTTGTGTGCCATTTTTAAAACAGACAATAATAAAATCATCTGAATGGAGATAAATAAAAACAGAGTTATCAAATCGACAGCCATGTTTTTTTAAGTGTTTGAAACCAACGCTCATTGTTCCCTTCTAGCGAGCTATTGTATCTTTTAATTTGAAAATATAATTGGGTACCTTACGAATTCATGTGATAATGTACATCAACATCATCAGCTGTAGAAGTCCACTAGCATAGGTCAGATAATTTATTTATTGAAAAAGTATTGACTCCCACAGGACACTACATTCGTACAATTGGTTTTTGTTTTTTAATAAAATAAATATTGATGGACTATCCACACATTACTATCTAGCCCCAAACTAAGCCAAACCTTGTAATAAAGGAACCAGATAGCTGATATAATACATATATTACATACTTATAATATTATATAACACCCAACCAGTGAACAAACATCTATGTTTATTACACAAAATGTTTGTTCTCGGTGGGGATCGAACCCACGGCCTACGGCGCAGAAGGCAGAGCTACTACCAACTGAGCTGTGAAGGCTGTCGATCGGCTTTAATTGTTATTTATAAATAACTGGACATCTTTTGCGTGTGGGTTCCCTATAGGTGGGCGTTTTTTACTTGTTTCTATTGCTGAATGAATTTATGTAATAAACACCTCATGTTATTTAATGTAACCTGTTCTCAAAGAAACTTTAAACAAGAAACAAATCTATTTACAGAAATATCTTACTTACAAACGTTACTTAGGTTTAAACATTGCTCGAAGTGTCCCTGTCTCTGTTTTACATGGCTCATGGGTAAGAGATGGCAATAGTTACAGGTTATATTTTGACAGATGTTTAGCCATTCGTCTTTTTATGCATATTTTTTCTTTTAGCTACAATGTCACCTGATTTAGCGACGATGAAACCGACGTTGAAATAGAACGCTCTAAAAGACACATTCTCTTATAAAACGTATTAGTTTATTTAAAAATAATTTAAAAGTTTCGTATTACCGGTTAGCCGTACCCCAAGTTGGGCGCCAATGTAGAATTTTGTTAAAGCTCCATCTATAGTAGCTGAAATAAAACTCATCTTTACTTGTTGCCTGTGGTTCGAACTGTGTTTTCCGCGTTACAGCGTAGCTCTGAAAAGTGCACAAAGTTGCGTATTCGTCCAATAGATGTCACTTTACTTGATTTCAATATCTGAAATGGTATGCTTACGTGGCACAAATTCATAGCAATTTGTGGCTGCAAAAGTATGTTAGTGTGTTTTTAATTACTAAATTTGTTTTACATAACTGCATTTGCGATATTACATAACTTGATTTGACTTGATTCAGTAATTTAGTACCTTCAAAAATGTTAATGTGCGCTCTAGAAGTTGTTGAAGGTTGCATACTAAACTTTTTTTTTCTTTGCAGATATGGCAAGAGGCAGATGCACGTGGCGGATGCTTCCGTGATTTTCAGAGAGAGCCCGATTTTCGAACACAACCTGGAAGGACCCTTGTTTAAGAACCTTGGCTATAAATAAATAATAAGTACAGATAGGCCACTTCACTTACAGACACGAATATTTATTATTTATGTAATCAATTGACGATATTTTTTTCTGGACATTTTCAACAAAGCTTCGATAATTTTTGAGAATGGTTGATATAAAGTATTGGCGCGAAAATTCAGACAAGTTTCAAATGGAAAAAAAAAATAGTGGTTTTTGAGATTTTATTGGCTTTATTTTGAAAAAGCCATCAACTTTTAATGCTGTCTTATTTAAATAATTTATTTAAGTAATAAATACGTTCTTCCCACTCCTTCATCTATCGAGATCATAAAAATGGCGTCAATTTTGTTAATTCAAAAGATTTTTTGTTATTTTGTTTCTAAAATAAAACAATGCAATTTCTAGTCAATTTATATTCCGTCTTCATATTTTAGATATAGAAATAACTGAAAAAGGTTTAACGCCTGTCTGCACTAAGTTTAGTTACTTATATATTACTAATTATATTTACTAATTAGTTACTAACTCGATTTTTCATTAGTAGTAGAGCTCTTTGTGTGTGGCTCGTCCGGGGAAGTACTACCATCATACCTTATTTGGTCTGTAATAATTCTGCTGTACCGATTTGAAAGGTAAGGGTACCGGTTCCATTACAGGCACATGATACTTGACACCTTCGTCTCAGTGATGGTACTCACCAGTGTAATGCACTCTATGCACGTTTTCTTATGTGCTCTACGCTTCAATGCAATCATAAGGTGACCGCTCAACATCTGCTTGTTTGTTCTTTTTTAATAATTGGTGCGGACAGGTTAAGGCTGGGTAAAAAACCGTTTTCAGTTATTTAAAATAATGTAAAATAGAAATTAGTAGTATTTAATTCTAAATTATACTCTACGACTATTTCCTGGCACCTTTGTTTTATTTCCTTCCTAAAATACGTTTGTATCTGGACTTACCTCTGACTATCCCCTTTAGACACCCTGAAAGAAGATCGACATGTCATAGAACCTAATAAGTTCCAAAATATGTGTCAAGTGCTCGAAAGGAGTCTCACTTTCACTTCACAGAGGCGCACTTTTGAAATGAAATGAAATGAAATGTTTATTTGCGAGAAATATGGTTAGAAGTTAGTTCTTAGTTGGTAAGTAGTATCACATATTTCACCAAATCATTGGCATGCAAATTTTTACTTTGGTACAATTAAATAATATTATCATCAAATTAAATTAGGTACATTATAATAAAGAAGTCCATAATAAATTGTCAATAAATCAATAAAATTAATAAGTCAGTGTACAAGTTCAATTATTCAAAAAATCATTAACATTATAAAAACTTTTTTCTATTAGCCATAATTTTAACTTTTTTATAAATTGTCTGGTTGGTAAGTTTTTTATTTCACTGGGCACTTTATTAAATATTTGTCCACACATAGCAAAAGAGTTTTTTTTATATAAAGTAGTTCTGGGTACTCTAGAAAGAACAATTCTGTCAGGGTTTCTTACACATCTTGAATAGATATCTCGCGCGTTTGTAAATAAGCTAGAGTTATCTTTGGCAAATTTAGCAGCTTCCAAAATGTACATGCTAGGCAATGTCAATAGTTCTAACTTAAGGAATACGGGTTTACATGATTCCCAAGGAGGTTTTAGAACTATCACCACACTGTTTAGAACTACCTCCGATAGGAAGAAGAAGGCCCTCAAAGAATCTTAAGTTGACTTGGTAAGATCTGAAGGGATATCTACCGTGCCTGGTATCATAGTAGTGATGCTGCTTCCTGTTCGTTTAAAATACGTACCTACCTAGGTATCGGTACCTACCTACTATATACTGCGTTTACATTTAGACATTCGCGTGGACGGAAATGTTGCCGTCCATATGTCTGCGGCAGCGTCGCCGGCAATGTGTGTTCACAACACGGGCAACGCGAGCGGCAACGCGATTGGACATGGAAGTGGCCTGTTTACATTCTCGCATTGCCCAAGTCCCTGCTCATGTCTCGGACATGAGCTGAGTGTAAACTGGGTATAGTAATTAAAACCTACGTGCGCAATGTCAGTGCTCTTAATCCGTAAAGAAAAACATCAGGAAACCTGACTACTAACTACCTATAGTATTGTAAAATCAGCGATGGGCTTGCAACCTGTCACCTATGGAATACCAAATACTGCAAAATATAAATGAGTAGGTATGTGCCTAATGTAATATTTCGACACATACCTCTGACCATAAACATCCTATAAGAAAAAATAGTCTTTTTGAGTAGTATTTTTTAAACTTTCGCGATCATGACGCATTGAAATATTACACGGGTATTTATCTACTTCTTGAGTATGTGACCAATAAATCTGAGAGGATTTCAACCGTGCCTGGAGATCGCAGACGTGAGCCTATATTTTGTAAGTATTTCAATTGTATTCATAGACATAGACATAGACAGACATTTATTTGCTAAAAAAACAACATACACATACAAAACAATAAAAGAAGAAAATGGCTAAACAGATAGATAGTACCTAGTACTTTGTTTGTATGTAGGTGTTTGTGTGCTGCAGCAGCAAAAGGGTCTCGACTCAGCGTATGTCTCACCACTATTATAGTAGATAGGCGCTGTTATTCAGCAATCGTTTTTTGAAAAATCTAGTCTAAATTTCGTCTTCCAAAGCTGAATATATGAACGATACATAGATTTATAAACCAATCTGTTCTGGAACCACCGGTGTTGGATCTAGGCTACAATATTGATCACCTATCATATCCCTACAGGCAATCTAACTTCACCGGTATACATCTCAATACTGCCATTCGAAAACCAACCTTAATCCTGACACCAACCATTCAGTTTCCCTTGGCAAACTGCACAATCTCTTACAGCAACTCGCTTTGCTCTACGATGCACTTGAAACAAGGGAAATATGACCTTATTTTTGGATATTTAAGGTTGGTTTTGAGTCTGAGGGTAAGGATGCACTGAATTTGTATTTAAAAGGATTATAAACAAGTTGCGCGCGCATCTCTGGAACCCCAACGTCATGGGAAAGGCTCTTTTCAGTCGACGGTTGTGAAACTTATCTTAGCTACTCGAAATAACGGTTATAATAACGAGTTTTATTTAACGTTATAACTTAGTATAACTTAGTAGTACCTAGTGTTTAAATACACGACACTTGGTAAGTGTAAAGTAAATACGGCGTTAATAAATACTCGACCAACTTTATTCTCTTCAATTAGTATATCACACGATCGATAGGTCTCTCTCTCTTGTCGTGTCAGAAGTTTTTTTAGAAACAGTGTGGTGAAAGGATTTTCAGTGCGCCTCAAGAGGCTCCTTTCAGGCACTTGACACATGTTATAGAACTTTTTAGATTCTACGACATCCGGTTCCTCACGATGTTTTTCTTCACCGTTTGTGAGTACGTACCTTGGCATTGTGCACATAGATTTTTGAACAGAAAAACTGTTTGTGAACAGAAAAATTGGTGCACGACCGGTTTCGAACCCACGACCTTAGGATCAGAAGGCGGGGCCACTACCACTAGACCACCAGTGCTCTCGATTAGTAAAAGATAGTTTTTTTTTTTATATATTGGTGGACATTCCACACAGCACTATCTCGCCCCAAACTAAGCCATAGCTTGTGATATGGGAACCAGATAGCTGATATACTACTTACATACATTTTTTTTGTAAATACATACTTATAATATTATTTAACACCCAGACGGAGAACAAACATCTATGTTTATCACACAAATGTTTGTTCTCGGTGGGGATCGAACCCACGGCCTACGGCGCAGAAGGCAGAGCTACTACCAACTGAGCTGTGAAAGTTAGGAAACTAGGTAGAATTTGGGTTAGTTACTTTGGTGTCAGGTAAATGTTGGTCTCACATGGCTGTGCGATAAAATAACATGATAATTTTTATGGGAGGTTTTATTGGTATTATAAAAAAATTGTGATTTCCTGAAATTGAACCCAATAAAATATGTTAATCTAATATGTTAACATTTCAAGCACGTAAACATTGAATTAATTAAGACTGAAAACATTATCAACACGTCAAAAACAGGATTTGTACCTAATACCTAAGTAAGTGCCAGATAAATTACACGTTACAAAAATTTAATTTAATAATCATGTGAAGTATACCATATAAATTACCCGAAACAAAAATTAAATCTAATAATCGTATTAAATTCAACTATTAGGCGGTACCTACATTCATTCAGTTCATGTTTTACCATTAACTTCCTCGTAACCTATTCAGCTATTTCAGTTGCTTAATATAACTTACAGGCAACCGTTATTGCAACGTTACCGAAAGCCTGAATGTCTCTACAAAAGAACCTATTCCATTTCGCTTTAGGAACAGGATGACAAAACATTATTTTGTAATAATATTCCTATTTGCTCGGCAAAATTTTGATAAAACCCCCAATTTTTACTAAAACTATTCGACTGCGCCCTAGAGTTTGTATTTTAGAAGTGGTTTTGACGTAATTTCTATCCAATTCATGTGTTCCTCTTTTTGCGTCTTAAAAATAATATTTTGTGAAAACTTTACCCTAGATATACCCTTGAACTGAAAAAAATCCTTCTATGTGTTCTCTTCTTCTTTTATTGTGATTGGTAACGTGGCAAGGTGAGTTTATAATACAACAATGAGGTTTATACTTTAAAATAAAAAAAAAACTAAGAATAATAAAAAAAGGATGTTGCATTTTTATTTGTGACTGCATGCATACAGACTTCAGAAAAAAAAACAGAAAAAATATGTCGTCAGTATGATTGTTGTTCATATTTGATTATTTTGTCTGCGACAATAAAAATACATGTTACATACCGGCTTTAGAAGGAAAGAAAACTTATTTATTTAAGCTTTCAGATTATTTATTTCTCTTAAGAATACAATATTCACTTTCATGAGAAAACAAACTAAGGAGAGGATTCCCGATACCTCAGACGAAATATCGCCCGACACTGTTTTGATGACAAAGAGAATTATTTTAAGAAAATATGATTTTGTCTCCTTCGGATAAACTTTTTTTTCAGGCCAAGTTATTCCGTGGATTACGTATAATAAAATAAAATAAATAAAAATGCCTGTTTATTCCACAACTTAAATCAATAAAATTTCATCGATACATGCACTTTTTTTTTGTTTTTTTTAATGATTTAATATACTTAAGTAAGTATTTAATTTTATTAGAGTTTATTTGTTTATATTACATATTTCATTGTTTGCTTTTTTTTTGCAAATATTTCTTAATTTAGGACCTATGTGGGTTGCATAGTGACCAACAATTAGCGTTTCTATGCTGCCTGAAGGATTACTTTGAAAGCCTTTTGACTTTGACTTCCTTACTCTTATGGTGGGATTTCACATTCGTGATCTTATTTTCCCAAATATAGACGACGATGTGTAGTGACTATTCGCCTATACAAGGTACACCTACAAGGTGTAAAAAAACCACCCCTGAAAACTTCAGGGGGCAAAATTACCCATCAATATGAATAACTTTTTCTAAGGAACCAACACTGTGAACGCGAAAAAAAACAGCTGTTTCATATTTTTTAGCCAGGTAGGTATTGAACTTTTGCATGAAACAGCTGTTTTTTTTCGCGTTCACAGTGTTGGTTCCTCAGAAAAAGTTATTCATATTGATGGGTACTTTAGCCGTACTGTATATACAACAACGACTTATTAGTGCTACTTGAAAGAGTACTAGAAAAAACAGGTTTGACTAGCATTGCGCACATTTTCCGAATAGAAAACCCACAGGTGCTCGCTCGGAGTGACGATTTTTGTATATCGAGTGAAAATGGACCAACACAATTTTACTGAATTTCTTCCCAACCAATATGGAAAGATTGTCCATCCAAAGATTGTCTGGAAAAGATCGCTCTCAACGATAATACCGCCCATTGTACTTCACTGAAACTTTTGAACTTTATTTTTGTTTTTAATGTGTTAAATGTCCTTGTGGTGTGCAATAATGAGTTTTCTATCTATCTATAGATTAGTAGGGATATCTGGAATATATATGTGGAACAAGCGCTATACAACTTGTAGCATTTTCTACCAGCTAACTTTAGTAGACAACGTGTAACATAATACCCCTTTATGGCCAAATACCAATTGATCAGACCAAGCAGTGGAATACATTGACGTGTGCAATATATATCGTTTTCAAAATTCCCATTCAAAAGTAAAATTAATATTGACTCAGAAATTTGCAACACCCCTGATACTGTTTACGTAAGTACGTAAATACACGGAACGTACAAACAGCTTTGAATAGGGCTGCCTCATAGTGTGCTTAGTTTCATATCGGAGGAACGTTTAAGAGGCATTTCATGAATTAAAAACTACAAAATTTCAAAAGTCGTAAAACAAAAGTTGTTCGCCATGACCTGTAGAATACCCTGCTTCCGGGGTTATAGGGGTATTATGTTATACGTTGTATACCACTACTAAAGTTGGCTGGTAGAAAATGCTTCAGCATTAAGCCCTCCTATTATGCTTTAACTTTGTGTTTTGCAACAATATGCAATAAATGATAAAAAAATAAATATATTTGTCTATTTTTCTCGAACAAGACAAATACGCAAATGCACGAACTAGGTAGGTACCTAATAAAAACGCGAGTACCATATATCGATGTTAAGTACCACTATAACGGAATATTCCTCTGCCTTTTTCTGCCGTCAAGCAGCGTTGCTGTGTTTCGGTTTGAAGAGTGTGGTTGCCGGTGAAATTACAGGCACATGAGGCATAACATCTGTATGCCTCAAGTTGATGGACGCAATATGCATCGAAAGGCACGTTCATATCGTGCGTGGCTTGCAAGGTAATGCTTTGTTATATGTAATGGTTACCACAGGTGGGCCATCTGCTTGTTCCTTCAGCTAGTTGTATAAAAAATATATATATTCCAGATGGCTCCAAAGAAGTTTGGCCTCTTCAAAGGCCGAAGTCGCGAACAACAAGAGCAGCCTTCGACTGAGAACCTGCTGCAGAGCCATTCCTCGTACTCTGATATCGGTGAGCTGGGGCCTTATGTTCACTTCGAGCGAGATTATCTCACGGTGGAGATGACGTCATATCTCGTTAAATTACTCGTTGACGTTGCGTCTCGCATGAACTTTGAATGAGAAAATTGGGGAGAGGGATGGTGAGAATGGGGATAAATAGTTATCGAACGAGATATGACGTTATCTCTACCGTGAGATAATTTCGCTCGAAGTGAGCATAAGGCCCCAGGTCTTTCTCTAGAATGTTTGTTATCTGATCCAGATACGTTCGCCGAGGTCTTCCCCTCCCAATAATCCCATTCAAACTCACCTGATGTACCTGTTAACTTGTGATAAATAGTAAGAGTAACGGCCGATTTCCGGAAGCTCGATCAAAACTAATCGGATGTCAAGTCACTCGCCTTTTCATAGCTATTACATTGAATTAGAGATAGCAGGTGACTTGACATGTGATTAGTTTTGATCTAGCTTTCAGAAGCCGGCCGTTAAAGTCGGGAACGATGATATCTGCAGAAGTATTACTGTGTCGCAGATACCAGTTGCTGGCATTATGCTGAGTCGAGGCCCTTTCTGTCTGCTATAGCAGCAAAATGGCATTAGCTACGATATTTTTTTTTTCAAATTTTTCTTATTTTGTGCCTTTCTGTATTTATGTAGTAAATAAATAAATGCCTATATCTAGGTTTGAGCGAGCAGTCAATGTAGTGACTATAATATTATAATTTGATTTAATTCCATTCAAATAAACCTTTTTTGGATGAATGAATGAAAATTATTTATTGCACACTTCAGAAACAAACAAAATAAGAAACAAATTACAGCAATTAACCTTTAGATGGAGAGAATTCTATTTATTGTAAAATGGAGATAAACGTATTTTAATTTTTTTAT
Source organism: Chloroclysta siterata (assembly GCA_932294275.1). NCBI lineage: Eukaryota > Metazoa > Arthropoda > Insecta > Lepidoptera > Geometridae > Chloroclysta > Chloroclysta siterata. The sequence continues at coordinate 16,801,532 of OW028596.1, read as the reverse complement.
TGTGCTCTTTAGCTCTTACCCGCGGCTTCGCTCGCGCACGTTTACTTTAGAATATTTACAAATAAAAGAATGGTTAATTAATATGATTGGCAACATCTTTAATAAAAAAAAGTATTTTCTTCCCCATGGAACAATCTTGAGCCACGTAATTTTGTCAGAAGAAACAGGTACTAACTGACAACTTGAAGTTCCTGCCTCTTCGATTGTTTGTATAAAATATATTTAAAAAAAAAAGTTGGGATAAAAAGTACCTCACAAATTTTCAGCCAAATCGGTTCAGCCGTTCCTGTGTTATAAATAGTGTAACTAACACGACTTTCTTTTAAACTCGTATTATAGATTTAGGGCTGATTTCACCATGCTCTGTTAGTTACTAATCAAGGATTAACAGGCCGTTAAATCTAACCTTAGATGTCAAACGCATACATTTTGACATATTTAACTGCCCTTTAATCCTTTGTTAATCTAACAGAGCATGGTGAAATCAGCTCTAAGACTTTTTATTATGTGTTTAGTGGTGTCCCCCCCGACACCGCCGTCGCCGATTCCTTCCACCAGTCGCGGTTACCACAACGACCCGAACTGCGTCTCCGAGTTCGCGATGATGCGCATCGCCGACAACAGCGATGATGATGATGAGGTTTGTTCTGCGCAGGATTAGTATTTCGAGTAGCTTATATTAGCGTGGCGTAGTACATATGTGTAGCTCTAGCGGTTTTGGCAGCGCACGCCAGAATAGCTCGCAGATGGTTGATTTTTTCCTACTTACTTGACACTTATCGTCATATTTTGGACAATTCACACAATATCTTTATAAATTGTAGCCTATGTGTTATTCTGATGTATAAGCTATATTATTGTAAAGTTTCATTAAAATCCATTCAGTAGTTTTTACGTGAAAGGGTAACAAACATCCATCCATACTTACAAACTTTCGCGTTTATAATACTAGTAGTTCGCCCCGAACTGAGATCTCGTGATGCGACCCGACGAACGCACCAAAACTTTGAGTATGTGGTAGTCAAAGTCAAGTCCAAACATTATGTTTAGACTTTTTTCTGACTACCGCCTACTAACTTGGTACGGTAACCAAGTTTCAACTCTATTGGCCTATATATTGAAGAGTTCCGTTGAACAGACCTTGGCTCCATCATCAGACCTGGTCGTTGTCACCATTTTATGAGAACTGAGTACTTCCTTATTTTATTTCAAGAAAAAAAAAAAGAAAAATCAAAGGAACTGGACGACCCATAGAAAAACCTTGATACCAACGAAACTCTTAGAGATGGGAGCTCTTGGGTCGCTGGTTATCTTAATTTAACTTTTTTGTTGTATCTCGAAAACCGAGCGTCCCAGAAAAAAAGTAAAAATTGTTTTGGAATGTCCAAACAAAGCCCTTTCGTATGACATGTAACTTGTTTTTTTTAAGTCACTTTTTTTATTTTTCCCCTTTTAAAAAACCCCATATCTTAAAAATCCTTCATCCGATTTTACTCATATACTTACCAGTAAATTTCTCAAGTACAATCTGTCATCTTATCAAATTTCATGCAGATCGGATCAACGGTTCGAAAGTTATGGCCAGACAAACATACATACATACATACATAAAATGCCAAATCGCCCAAGTTGAAACTAGAATCTTCGTTCGCTTCGCTCACTCGATCAATTAGTAGGATTTATGTGTATTTGGGAAAACAAACAGACAAAATAAGAAGTAATTATAAACCTTTTTTTTTAAATTTGATGTATTTGCAATTCCGAAATTTCATTGTGTCCGATTTGTAGTGGGTACTTCCTTGTTTTTTTTTTTTTTTTTTTTTTTACGTGTTTTGTCCACCAATTTTAAGTGTATGATAAACTTAATATTGGAAACATTGTTGGATTAAGAACTAGCTATACTTTCGGCCGGTTTCTGAAAGCTCGATGAGAACTAATTGGATGTCAAGTCACTCGCCATTTCAGTTTCAGTTCATCGAATTAGATAGAGATAGCAAGTGACTTGACATGCAATTATTTTTGATCGAGCTTTCAGAAACCGGCCGAAAGTATAGCTAATTCTTACTTAATCCAACAATGTTACCAATATTAAGTTTATCATATACTTAAAATTGGTTGACAAAACACGTAAAAAAAACAAAAATTAAAAGAAAAACATAAGGAAGGCCTACTACAAATCGGACACAATGAAATTTCGGAGTTGCAAAGATATAAAATTTAGAAAAAAGGTTTATAATTACTACGTTAGCAATTTATACAGATAATTCAATTCAAAATATTAATAAACTCACAGAGATCACTTTCAAATGACGTATAAACCAGGTGAATCTTTTTTTTTATACAACTAGCTGTTGGCCCTTATGTTAAGTGGTAACCATCAAACAACAAAGCATTGCCTCTTAAATCACGCACGATACGAACGCGCCCTACGATGCACTGCCCTGCGTCCATCAACTTGAGGCACACAGATGTTAAACCTCATGTGCCTGTAATTTAACCGGCAACCACACTTTTAGTGTTTATTCACTAAATAATATTTATTTAACTTTAAGATGTTCGTTTAATTTACACGAAAAGATTAATACAGTTACATAGTGCAAAGTTATAATTATGGAACCACAAACTCTTGCGGCTAACGCTAGCGACTTAGCGACAGACTGAATAACATTTTTCAGTCGCCGAGCTTTACAAGCGTTGAGTTGTAAACAATAAGTATGAATGTAGCTAGGTACTTGTATAGATAGATACCTACACGTAACACGCTATACACTCTTCTACCCCGTTTACACTCAGCTCATGTCCGTGGAAATGTGCAGAGACATGCGCAGGGACTTGGGCAATGCGAGAATGTAAACAGGCCACTTCCATGTCCACTCGCGTTGCCGCTCGCGTTGCCCGTGTTGTGAACACACATTGCCGGCGACGCTGCCGCAGACATATGAAAAAATGAAAATGAAAAATGTTTATTGGCAATAATAAAATCAACAGTAAAGTGTGAGGCTCTGTCTCCTGGAATAGCGTTAGCTGTGGCCCAAGAAACAGTACTCTCCCGAATGACAATATACTTCTAGTTTTATAGTTATGAATTAATCTAATTTTAACATTATATAATTAAACGAAAATTCTAGCTTAATTGTTGCTAATAATAATAGGATAGTGTGTGTGTTGAATATGTTTGTGTGTGTGTATGAGAGTTCTCCTGATTACACAAGTCTCTTAAGAGCCAGGGTTTCACAGGAGAACCCTCTTGTGTAAAGTGTGTGTGAGCGAGTGAGGGTGAGTGCGTGTGTGTGTGTGAGGTTGTGTGTGAGGGTGAGTGTGAGGGTGAGTGTGTGTGTGTATATGAGAGTCAGTGTATGCATGGGTTTTATTTATGTGTTTTTGCTTAAAATTATATAGAGTCCTACTTAAGTAGGTCCTCAATACCGGTATAATCAGTTGATAATAACCATTGCGTTAATATGCCCTTTAATTGATGATTACTATGATGTTTTAGGCACAGTTTTATATCCAGTTTTGTATATAAACGTGGAGCATTATAATCGTACTGTCTGCGAGCTAGTGAAGTTAAAATTAGGTACAGGGTAGCGGATGATTCTTCTTTGCGGTAAGTTAAGAGTCGGAACCGTGAGGCGGTGATATCTGTGGATGCATTGTAAGACATATAATTTGCGAACACTAAGGACTTTAAGTTGGTTATGTAGGAGATTTGTGGGGTATTTAAATGGAAGATACATCATTATTTTTAGAAGAGCTCTTTGAGCTCTTTCAACTTCAATCATATAAGTTTTAGGAGCGCCCCCCCAAGATGTAATGCAATATATTATTATGCATTGGCATAGTGCCTTATAAGTTTTTATTAATTATTAATTAAATATGGACGGCAATATTTCCGTCCACGCGAATGGCAGCGCGAATGTCTAAATGTAAACGCAGTATTCAAACCGAAACACAGCAACGCTGCTTTGTTGTGCTTTGCACCTACTTTGTTTTTTATTTATTTTTAACTTTGGCTTTGTTTCAGGATGACATGGACCTGGCCAGTGTGTCCCGTCGAGTAGCTCTGGCTAAAGCAGAAGAAGCGAAGGTAATAAATCCATAGCGCCACCTATATTTAGATCTTTAGTTAGTTAAACAGTTGAAATTTTCACAGATGATTTATTTCTGTTGCCTCTTTATCAACAATTACCTAAAAAACAGAATAAAATAAAATATTTAAGGGGGGCTCCCATACAACAAACGTGATATTTTGGCTCGATATTGATAACAACAACAGTTTTTACATTCACTTTAAAAATAAATAATTAAATTAAAATAAAACAAATATTTACAGACATGATTTTTTTCCGTTTTTATAGATGGTATGGATGGACCTTCGCGCGCGAGTCCGACTCGCACTTAGCCGGTTTTTATTTTGTTAATTTTGTTTGATAGTGTAAGAGCTGTTTCACCATGCTCTGTTAGTTACTAACAAAGGATTACATGCCGATAAATCTAACCTTAGATGTCAAACGCGCACATTTTGACATATTCAACGGCCCTTTTATCCTTTGTTAATCTAACAGAGCATGGTGAATTCAGCTAGTTAGTTAGGGTATGGGAATGTCATGCCATGTCGGCAAAAGTCCCTAATAAAATCAAGAATAAAAAATAAAGTTACAAATATTATTGCTCTTCATTCACTGACGCGAAAGAGGTATGTAAGGATCGTAGCAAGTGGAAATCCGTGGTCTCTGCCTACCCCTATGCTGCGGTCCTATAGCTAAAAGGCCGTTAAATGCAAAATCTGCTTTTTGAGTTACGCGGGACAAAAACAAAATGCGGTAAAGCTTACAAAAAATATTTAACGGCAATCAAGCTAGGCAACCAACGTACCGTTTAAGTTGACGTAAAAATGAGATAACCATTAGCCATTTTTAAGCTTAGCAATGACACTTACAACATTTAAGCATTGAATTGATATTAATTTGGTCCCGGTAACGGCATTTTCTTTTTTCATATTTCGAAAACTATTAAAGCTATTTGAATTGTGATAAAATTGGTCGATGTAGCTTTTTTTTTCAGATTACAATGCCATAAAAAAGTCGAAATTGAGCAAGTGTTGGATAACGGCATTTTAGCTATAGGACGGCAGTATGGAAAACAGGCGTGATTGTATGTATGTACTAGCTCTTACCTGCGGCTTCGCTCGCGCACGTTTACTATAGAATACATACAAATAGATATGATTGGCAACATCTATAATAAATAAATTGTATTTTCTTCCCCATGGAACAATCTTGAGCCACGTAATTTTGTCAGAAGAAACAGGTACTAACTGACAACTTGAAGTTCCTGCCTCTTCGATTGTTTGTATAAAATATACAAAAAAAGCAAAAAAAACAAAAAAAAATTACCCTATGCCCGTCTCCTGGTTCTAAGCTACCTTCCCACCAATTTTCAGCCAAATTGGTTCAGCCGTTCTTGAGTTATAAATAGTGTGACTTTCTTTTATACAGGGTTACAGGAAAAGTCGTGCTAGATCCGTTAAGGGCGTGGAGTACCCATCATTCCTGACATATTTCACTATGAAACACCCTACCCTAAACTAAACCCTTTTCGAGATATTCGACTTTTAATTTTTTTATTGAAAATTGCCGATTTTTAGGCAATTAAATTTATTTTTGGTTGTTTTGTGTATCTTATTATTATTATTATTGCATTTTTACATGTGTAATTAGATGCTTTAGGACGTCAATCATTAAAATAGTGCATAAGTTAATTGAATAGACCGTAGTAGACAAGTGAAAGTTAAGAAATAAAAAAAAAATTAGAAAGTTTATTTTTCTCTAAGGGATATCTAAAAAAAATATTATGGCAATTCTTCGGCAGATGTTTTTAAAAATATCTACGTTTCATCAGCTATCTAACGAGGTATAATAATCTAGGGTTTTATTCAATTGCATTGAAAAAAAATTAGTTTTATAGGCGACAGTGGAGAAGAAAATTTATACTTAGCCCTAAAAAGTAAAAGTAAAACAATAGGTAAGCATGAAATGTCATTTATTAAAGGTTTTCACACAACTTTTTCTTATTCTACAGTTCATGTTCAACATGGCCGCCTCTATTTCTGATACATTGTCGCATCCTTCTACGGAGACCAGTCTTCACTACTCCAGTGGTCAACGTGGTCCTCATTTTATTTGCTGCATCCACAATCCTTTCTCTTAGGTCTTCCACAGACGAAACTGGATTCGGCTCGCTGTACACAAGACTTTTCATGCACCCCCACACATGAAAATCCATGGGGGTTAGGTCCGGACTTCTTGCTGGCCATGGCAACGGCCCACCTCGTCCTATCCATTTGTTTGGATAATTTGTGTCCAGCCAGTCTCTGACACTTCTCCTGAAATGGGCAGGGCAGCCATCGTGTTGGAACCACATGTCCCTGATCAGGTTGAGTGGCAGATCATCCAGCAAATCACTCAAGTCTGCTCTCAGGAAATTTTCGTAGCTTTCCCCATTTAAATTATCCGGTAGAAAGTAAGGTCCAATCAAATGATTGGAGATAATGCCCATCCACACATTCACGCTGAATCTTCGTTGGGACCCCTTCACTCTTTTCTTATTGGGATTCCTTAGTGCTTTTGGGGCCCAGTAATGGGCGTTGTGATAGTTAGTTATGCCATCTTTATCAAATTTGGACTCATCCGTCCACAAGATATTTCTTAGAAAATCTGGGTCTTCTACGTCAGCATTTAGCATAAATCTGCAAAAGTCCAATCTTCTCGCGGGGTCTCCTTCTTCAATAACGTGTACCGGCGTGTAATGGTATGGGTATAGGCCAGCAGTATGCACTGTAAACCACACTCTCCATTGCGAAAGTCCCAGATCACGGGCAACAATATTAGTGGAAGTAGTCGGATCCGCTCGAAAGCGTTGCACTATCTCATTGTCCTGTTCTTCGTCGTCAATTCGTGGTCTACCCATGTCTGTATTACGTCTCAAAACAGAGCCAGATTCTCGAAGTCTTCGATAAACTCTGTCAAAAACGGCCACATCCGGCACTCGACGACCGGGGTAGCGAGTTACGTATTCGTTGCGAGCTTGCGCAGATACACAATCGCAGTATCCGTAACAAATAAGCATATCAGCATATTCCTCAGGTGTGTAGGACGTCATCTTCAACACTTCCGTATCACAGGTACAAATCAGAGTCCGGTTAACAAGTATAGTAGTCACAAATCAGAAGAAATAGTCCAGAATCACAGCCAAGTCGAGAAAAAGAGCAAAACGATATCACATCTACTATGTACGAAGCACAAAAGCAGACTGACAACCAAAACAATACCCCCTGTTGTATTCCCAGCCCTAACCGGTCTCTACACATTTTTTCTTTCATTCATACCTACATAAATCGTCACTTGTCTCGCTCTCACGGTGTGTCTGAACTTGAAGGACAATAGGCGCGGGACCGTTAGAACTGCTACCTGGAGCGTCCCAACTACTTTTTTTCCACGAAATGTAATACAAACCCTAGATTGTTATACCTCGTTAGATAGCTGATGAAACGTAGATATTTTTAAAAACATCTGCCGAAGAATTGCCATAATATTTTTTTTAGATATCCCTTAGAGAAAAATAAACTTTCTAATTTTTTTTTTATTTCTTAACTTTCACTTGTCTACTACGGTCTATTCAATTAACTTATGCACTATTTTAATGATTGACGTCCTAAAGCATCTAATTACACATGTAAAAATGCAATAATAATAATAATAAGATACACAAAACAACCAAAAATAAATTTAATTGCCTAAAAATCGGCAATTTTCAATAAAAAAATTAAAAGTCGAATATCTCGAAAAGGGTTTAGTTTAGGGTAGGGTGTTTCATAGTGAAATATGTCAGGAATGATGGGTACTCCACGCCCTTAACGGATCTAGCACGACTTTTCCTGTAACCCTGTATATCATCATCAGCCCAAAGAAGTCCACTGCTAGTAAACTTAAGGTTCTTCAAGGATGTGGATGTGAGCATGTGAGCATGTGAGTATGTGAGCATGTGAGCATGTGAGTATGTGAGCATGTGAGCATGTGAGGATGTGAGCATGTGAGCATGTGAGTATGTGAGCATGTGAGCATGTGAGCATGTGAGCATGTGAGCATGTGAGCATGTGAGCATGTGAGCATGTGAGTATGTGAGCATGTGAGCATGTAAGCATGTGAGCATGTGAGCATTTGAGCATGTGAGCATGTGAGTATGTGAGCATGTGAGCATGTGAGCATGTAAGCATGGGAGCATGTGAGCATGTGAGGATGTGAGCATGTGAGCATGTGAGCATGTGAGCATGTGAGCATGTGAGGATGTGAGCATGTGAGCATGTGAGCATGTGAGTATGTGAGCATGTGAGGATGTGAGCATGTGATCATGTGAATATGTGAGCATGTGAATATGTGAGCATGTGAGCATGTGAGCATGTGAGCATGTGAGCATGTGAGCATGTGAGTATGTGAGGATGTGAGCATGTGAGCATGTGAGTATGTGAGCATGTGAGCATGTAAGCATGTGAGCATGTGAGCATGTGAGGATGTGATCATGTGAGCATGTGAGGATGTGAGCATGTGATCATGTGAATTTGTGAGCATGTGAGCATGCGAGCATGTGAGCATGTGAGCATGTGAGCGTGTGAGCATGTGAACATGTGAGCATGTGAGCATGTGAGCATGTGAGGATGTAAGCATGTTAGCATGTGAGGATGTGAGCATGTGAGCATGTGAGCTTGTGAGCATGTGAGGATGTAAGGATGTGAGCATGTGAGCATGTGAGCATGTGAGCATGTGAGCATGTGAGCATGTGAGCATGTGAGCATGTGAGCATGTGAGCATGTGAGGATGTGAGGGTGTGAGCATGTGAGGATGTGAGGATGTGAGCATGTGAGGATGTGAGCATGTGAGCATGTGAGCATATGAGCATGTGAGCATGTGAGCATGTGAGCATGTGAGCATGTGAGCATGTGAGGATGTGAGCATGTGAGCATGTGAGGATGTGAGCATGTGAGGATGTGAGCATGTGAGGATGTGAAGATGTCTCGAAGGTACGTCCATTTACCCACATTTTTCAGTATCATAACACACTAAAGAGGATTTAATTTACAAACTCATTGATTAATTTAAATTAAAGTAGATTTATTCATGACAACTGCAAATCGTACAGCTATTAATTGTATCCTTTTTTTTTACGAATTAATGATCCCGCTTTAAAAATAATTCCCTTATACTATACCACTTAAATTAAAAGATCAACGGATTGTTACCCTGGCTTACATTTAAAGGATGTCTTTCATGCATAAAATATGTATATGTATTACTTGTGGCTTCCCGCGGCTTCGCACGCGTTGAAGTGGTGCCGTGATTGAGCCACAAACATCCACACATCGTAACTTTCACATTGATTTGTATATTATTAGGGTAGGATTTTAAATACCTACGTAGGTATAAGAGATACCTATAAACGGCCATTACCTATATTAGGTAGGTAGGTATAGGTACTCAGACTCAAAAACTTGCCAAATACAACAAAGACAACCTTACACGGAAAATATGTACTTATTTGTTCAGGAGGTAGTTTTACTTTGCAGGGGTAGTTATAAAATATTGAAAACGTGATTTTAAATAATTTATTGTGGTGTATATTTACTTCAAGTTTGAAATCTATCGCACTATACTAAAAATCTCCCATACTAACTTTTACAGTCATTTGCACCCTTTGCAGGGTAATTATCAAAAGTTGAAAGCGTCATTTTTAATTAATTATTTTTTAGTATATTTACTTCAAGTTTTAAGTCAATCGCACTACGCGTTAAAAAACTCCCATGCAAACTTTGACATCCCTATGCACTTTTATTAAGGGTAGTTTTAAAAAACTAAAAATGTTTTTCCTATTTTTTAGCTTTGGAGTACATCTACTTCAAGTTTCAAGTTTGTAGGTTCAAGGAATACAATTTTTCATACCAACGTTTTCAACCCTTTTTACACCCTTAGGGGTTCAATTTCCGAAAATCCCTTCTTAGTAAACCTCTACGCCATAAGACCTATGTACTCTTTAAATTTCAAGACTATAGGACCAGCGGTCAAAAATCTCCCATACAAACTTTTTAACCCTTTGCACACTTATTAAGGGCAGTTTTGAAAAACTAAAAATGCCTTTCCTATTTTTTTGCTTTGAAGTATATCTACTCCAAGTTTCAAGTTTGTAGGTTCAAGGAATACAATTTTTCATACAATCGTTTTCATCCCTTTTTACACCCTTATGGGTTGAATTTCCATTAATCCCTTCTTAGTAGACCTCTACGCCATAAGACCTACGTACTCTTCAAATTTCAAGTTTCTAGGACCAGTGGTTTAGGCTGTGCGTTGTCTATATGTCAGTCAGTCAGTCAGTCAGTCAGTCAGTCAGTCAGGACTTTGATTCTTATAGTATTAGAGATGTATTATTGCTCTTTTTTTAATCAGATGAACTACAGAGCTCTGCCTTCGACGAGCGCGACCTCTATGACGACACTACACGATATGCAAGACAGCGACTATCAGCCACAGGTGGAAAATCTTCAGGTAATACCTCCTCTAGAGTAGGTACCTAGACAGTAGCGTAGCTATCGTAGGGCCAGGTGGTGCAGTGCAGCGGGGCCCGGAGCTCAGGGGGCCCTTTAACCTAAGCTTTGAAAAGAATGAATGAATGAATGAATGAATGAAAATTCTTTATTGCACACCTTACAAACTAACAAAATAGGACAAATTATAACAATTAAAGGATAACAAAATGTACAATGGGCGGTCAATAAAGAGAGGGTCAGCCAGCTCCCGAAGCTAGAAAACCTTGAGCCTGCTCACAATTAGTTTTTTTTAATGATTTATTTTAAAGGCTAGTATAAGTTCAAGCTGTGTGGAAAGAGGGGGTGAGGGCCCGATTCTTTCTCTATGCATCGGGGCCCTTGCCTACGCCACTGTACCTAGAGGGTAAGGGCTCGTCCGGGGAAGAACTACCACCACGCTTTTTTCTACCGCCAAGCAGCAACGCTGTATTTCGGTTTGAAGAGTGTGGTTGCCGGTGTAATTACAGACACATGAGGCTTTACATCTGTATGCCTCAATGGACGAAGGGCAGTGCATCGTTGCGCACGTTCCTATCGAGTGACTTAAGAGGCAATGCTTTGTTATAAGTGATGGTTACCACTTAGCATCAGGTGGGCCATCTGGTTGTTCCATTAACAAGTTGTTTATTATTTTTTTATTTAGCCTCTTTCGTCCCACTACTGGGCAAAGGCTTCCACCAAGGACTTCCCGAGCCTCCTCCCACCATCTACCTTCAAAGGAATCCAGATCGTTCTTCAGTTTTTTTTTAATACAAGATACCTAAATCTCTCTATACAAGGTGTTCCAATACTTGTATTGAAAACTTCAGGGGGCTAAAGTACCCATCAATATGAATAACTTTTTCTAAGGAACCAACACTGTGAACGCGAAAAAAAACAGCTGTTTCATACATTTTAGCCAGGTAGGTATTGAACTTTTGATATAAAACAGCTGTTTTATATCAACTGCTTTTCGCGTTCACAGTGTTGGTTCCTCAGAAAAAGTTTTTCATATTGACGGGTACTTTTGCCCCCTAAAGTTTTGAACACAAGTATTGGAACACCTTATTTAAAATACCGAACTCTCTAGAAATTCGAGCTGGCAACCCCCGACGATGCGACCTCCATCGACGTGAACTCCATACAATTCGACCAATCGTCGATAGCGAGTGACGAGGCGCGCTACTGCGGCGCCGTGGCCGCCAAGAAGCCGAAGAAGTGCAAGCCGCGCGCGACGCAGACGCTCACTGACGATGAGATGTGGCAAGTCAGTGACACGCACGTCATAGAGGTAGGTACTTTGAACTGTCTTAGTCTGAGGTATAGTCTGCAAACTCGGCCATAAATTTTAACACTAGTGTTGAGAGTAGGCGCGGGTGCATGCACGTTATCGATAAAAGGAATGACTCGGCGAAAGCGCCCAGTGATTGCACGGTCGGAAAGGTACTCCTTGTGGTTAGTCGGTATATGTATCGATAGTTCTTATCTACTCCAATAATGCTCATCTCTGCGCTTAAACAAAAGGACCGTGCCGTTCTCCTAAGTGCGAGAGAGAGAGAGCAATATTGCTGTCTCGTTCCGATAATTTATGACCGAGACTCTGAGTCTGACTCTGAGTCTGAGTCTGAGTCTGCCCGCGACCACGGCTATTGCAACATAGCCGAAACGTCGGGAAAATAATAAAGGTAAACGCGATAAATACCCGTGTAATACTTTTAAATATGTGTTATGATCGCGAGAGTTTAAAAACTACTAGGTACCTAATTATTGATTAGGTACTACAGGTTATTGTTTATATTCGTTTATTTGCTACGTATAATAAACAACTGGCTACCATCCAACATCGGCCACGACCTGCTCCGGGAGGAGCGAAAAACAAAAAGAGTATCGGCCACCTGGCGGTGTAAATAAAAAATCTGTACAAATCTACATAAGTAGGTATTCAGTAGATATCTGTTTGATCCATCAGAAAGAAGTACCTACCTATTAGAAAAGACTTCACTACAACTAACTCTAACAGTAATTATTAATCTAGTTCTTGGAGATCTAGTTAGTCTGCGAATGAACTCTAATGATTGAATGACTTCAATCACTTAATCACTTGTTTTTTTATTTTAAGTAGCGCCTCCTTGCGCGTAACTGCAGCATCAACGAGCTTATCAAGTGGGAGGCCATCGCTCTTGCCAGAGGTGACACAACAGTTTTATCAAAACTCCTTATTATGTTTTACTGACTTGTTACTCAAACTGTTTTTTTTTTTATATTCTCAGGTATATGCACTCTGACCACAAACTGCATTTGTCGCGACTGCAACCCGCGCGTGCCGCCGCAATCCGTTACAGATGGTGATGCGGGCATGGCTAGTGCGCCTTTCCTGAGCGCTGTTAGCATTGGCTGCGAACTGCAGTGAATTGCAGTCATTCGCTCACTGACTAAAGTCATTCGGTTTTTATTATTTTTCCTTCTTGACTAGGAGCGTTTATTTTAAACCTATGTAAAAAATATGAGCAGCTGTGAAGTAACAGTTTATTGGTCAAGGTTATTTATAGGTATATTGTAAACTTGATAAAGAGCGCAAATTGTGAGTAACCGTAAAGTCATTCGATAATTGCTAAATTGCTAAAGCTGTCAAGGCATATTTTGAAATGTGAATTCTTAGCTCTAGCAGCAATTATTATCAGAAAAGTCAGATTTCCATCAGCATTTATCATTGAATATTCCATACCATCATGTATAATTAAATAACTCTTTCGTGTATTTTTTTATAAAAAAACTATTAGGTAAGTAAGTATATAATCATAGGATAGAAACTATTTTAATATGTGTATTATTTTTAATGCTATGCATACCGATCTTGTACGATAAATGTTAATTCACGTGTTTAATGTCTTGTACTCCTTGAAATGTCAGAAATAGTTTAATTCTAATCTAGATAAGTTGTTAGATATAAATGTTTAGACTTGAATCAAATTGAATTTGTGACTAAATGTCTATTGATGTCTAGTCTTAGAGAGTAGATTCTTATCTTCATAACCTTATCTAGTAATTTGATATACCTAACCTTTTTATATTACATATAAAGTAAAATACTACTCAAAGTGAAAGTGGAGTAGTAGGTACACAATAAAAAGTATATGATATGATTTTATATGATTTTACTAGCTGAAATAAATGTATTCAATGAAATGAAAACAAATTCGTTCCTGAATGACTAAGTAAGTAGGTTCAGTACAGAAGCCTACCATTTTAACTCTCCATTTATTACCCAACTGCTCAGAAGTAGGGTAATGAACCTATCTAAATAGGTACTAGTGGTTTTATGTCTAAGACAAAATGACTTTATTTCAATAAATCACAATAATTTCTCTGAAGTGCGTCATAAGTGTAAGATTTTGAATTTATTAGAGAATTTCCTACGCACTATTACTTTAGAACTAATTCACCCTCTAATATAAATAATCGCATTTGGTGAAAAAAAATCCTCTTGTTAAATGAAGTTAAAATTCTATGATAATATTATTGTAATGATGATTTCACAATATTGTAAAATGAAATCCAAACAAACAGTCGAATCTCGGGCTGGCCTAACTAGTTACTAAGTGTATTTTTTATAATTATATAAAAAAAATATGTAATAAGCTCACGTCTTTAATCTCCAGGCACGGTAAGTGTTTTATTTTCAATAGTTTATTTTTTTTTATTAGACAAGAAGTAATTTTTTTAATGCCTTAGTTTTATGAGATGAGACTGATGTAAAAAAGTAAGCCAAGATCGGAATGATGGAATGTGGAAGCGATGGTTTTATTATACAGCATTTTTATGCAGTCATTTATTCATACAAATAGTTAAAATCTTAATTTGAGTTTAACATGTGAACCTTCTTTGGTTTACAATGGAAACTTTTAAAGCCTTAGGATTGAGTTAACATATTTTCATTGTTTTCTATTTTGAATAATACAATTTATACTTACTGGCTGATTTTTCTTAAAATTATTCCATCTTTCTATGGCACAATACCTACACATGGAATTGTATAAATTAAAAGATTATAATAGTATAATAGTAGCTTATAAGACAAATATTTTTCAGTGTATAACTTTTCTTACTTTTGTAGTGAGTAGGTAATTAACAATGTACCTTATGTAAGGCAAGTACCTATTATAGGTACCTACTAACTGAATTATACACTATGCAGGTAGAATTGACTTATAGATATTTTTATCTTTGATATTGTGAGTATTCTAAGGTAAATAAATAGGTATCTACCGCAAGATTTTTTAAAAATCATTTTAGATACTCTCGAAAGAACGCTTTATTTATGCCAAACTATCGTTCCTACTTATCTTATGTGACCTACCTACTGTGTAGGTTTTAATTTATTTATTTACAATTTTGTACGTACCTTTTGGTGGTACGGCTACTCAACGTTTTATTTACCTACTGTTGGGCCTAGGCCTAAAAGGTTAAACATACCTATTAAGAGTTTTCCCAGCAGTTTATACATAAATAAAACATACCTAAATTGTTAAGAAGCACAGTAAAATATAGCTATTGGTGTCGATGTTTAGTGTTTAGCAACTTGCATTTATAAATTATTTGGTGTCTATTATTTCATCGTTTTATTTAAAAAGTCTACATTCCGATGACTATACCAATGGAGCCTATCAGTCAACCTTCAGATTATTGTATTAAAAGATTTGTTCATGATCATTTAAAAACGTACGAACTAAAACATACTAATTTTGGTTTTAGTTTCTATTTTTTAGGCAAGACCCCGAGCAAAATAAAGATCGAATGACTTCACTTGATTTCGTTCTTATGAAATAACGTACACACGGATACGCATCAGGCACTGCTCGCTTTTTTATTTGGCTATGTGTAGCTTGATCTGTATTCGTGTGTACATTGTATAAATGCTATTTTGGCTATAAGTGGCATTTAATTCATTTAAATTCCAATCATTCATTTCGCTCACTCAATCAGCTTTATATTATATACTCTGTTCTCTCGGGGTCTTGGGTCATTCGTTCCGTTCTATAATATTTCATTCGGGAGGCAATAATGTACGGCCAAATAATGTACAGGATGATATTGCACAGCACGATAATGCACACCCCGATAATCCGTGTCCACTGGTTTGAATTATTGGGTGTACATTATCATCCCGTACAATAACGTGCTGTGCAATATCGTCACGTGTTGATAATGTACACCCAGATATTGTACAGCATGATATTTGGAAGCCACTTTAGTACCTTCGAGCCTCGTTTGCACTGTACCAGTTCAATCAAGCAGTTTGCTTATAAATGGTTCTGACGCTAGATGCTTGTCCTTTTGCCAAGTCGTACTGGTTTGCTAAACCATTAAGACTGTCTGTTTCACAATGTTTTGAATGAAAAATTGTTGTAATATTTTTGACAAAACAAGTATAAATAACATCCAACAATGCAAGAGCCCCCATCTCTTAGGGTTTTGTTGAATCATAGTTTCGTTACTGGTTGGTCAGTTCTTTTGTTTTTTCTTATTTTTTTTATGCTTGTAATTAATTTTAATTGAGAAGGTTTGGGTGTACATTATCATCCCGTACAATAACGTGCTGTGCAATATCGTCACGTGTTGATAATGTACACCCAGATATTGTACAGCATGATATTTGGAAGCCACTTTAGTACCTTCGAGCCTCGTTTGCACTGTACCAGTTCAATCAAGCAGTTTGCTTATAAATGGTTCTGACGCTAGATGCTTGTCCTTTTGCCAAGTCGTACTGGTTTGCTAAACCATTAAGACTGTCTGTTTCACAATGTTTTGAATGAAAAATTGTTGTAATATTTTTGACAAAACAAGTATAAATAACATCCAACAATGCAAGAGCCCCCATCTCTTAGGGTTTTGTTGACATCATAGTTTCGTTACTGGTTGGTCAGTTCTTTTGTTTTTTCTTATTTTTTTTATGCTTGTAATTAATTTTAATTGAGAAGGTACTAAGTTCTCGTAAAATGGTGATCTGTACCCCAAGTATGAGTTTTGCTTACGATATTTCGTTTTTCGTTTTACGTTTTTGTTCCGTGTTCATTGCGGGTTTTGTATGAAAACGCGATAGGGATATCGATATGGAACTTTTTCTACTGAACATAAAGTTCCATATCGGTATCCCTATCGCGTCTTCATACAAAACCCGCAATGAACACGGAACAAAAACGTAAAACGAAAAACCAAATAAGTACTTAGGGTACTGATGATGAAGACATGTTCTGTCCAACGGACCTCTCCAATAAATAGTTTAGTAGAGTTGAAAATTCGTCACAATACCAAGTTAGTAGGCGGTAGTCAGAGTCAAGTCTAAATAAACCGAATGTTTGGACTTACCTCTAATTATCACCTACTTGAATTTTTGGAGCGTTCGGGTCGCATCATGAGATTTCAGTTCGGGATGAACCACTAGTTTATTTTATTTTCACATTTTTAAAGGACATGCGCGATTATTACAGCCGTATTACAGCTTATAATAAACTATACCTACGACTTAATTAAAACAAAAAATGATGTCAGTGAGCTGACAGCTGATGTCAGTTGTCTGATAATGGAGCCAAAGTCTATTCAATGGAAATCTTCAATAAATATGTCGATTGAGGTGAAACTCGGATAACATACCTACCAACTAAGTAGGTATCTACATAATGAATGTCCACCAATATTTATTTATTTAAAGAGCTTTAGAATTGGTAGGCAGCAATAACCTTCTTCTTCTCCTCGTCATCGTGTCACTAGTTTATTACAAAACAGTGTGGTGAAAAGATTTTAAGAGTGTGTTTGCCAGTGAAATTACAAACACATGTGGCATAAGATCTTTATGCCTCAGCTGTTGATGGACGCAGGCACAGATGAGAGAATACACGCAGGGCAGAGCATCGGTGGCCACGTTCCAATCGTGCGTGACTTACAAGGCAATGCGTTGTTATAGGTGATGGTTACCACTTAACATCAGGTGGGCCATTTGCTTGTTCCATCAGCAAGTTGTATAAAAAAATGATCCTGAAAGAGGCTCCTTTTGATCACTAAAAAGTTCTACAATATGTAGGTACCTACATTTTGTAGAATTTTTTAGGTTCTACGTCATATCACTATACTTCTAGAATAGTGCTCTCCATAGGAGTAGGTAACTATCACTGAAAAAACGGAAGAAATGAAAATAGTATTGAACAATGAACACTCCATCAAAAGAGAACTTGCTGTACCCCAAGTATGAGTTTTGCTTACCATATTTGGTTTTTTGGTTTACGTTTTTGTTCCGTGTTCATTGCGGGTTTTGTATGAAGACGCGATAGAGATACCGATACGGAACTTTATGTTGCAAGTATGATGAAAATTAGTAGTAGAACATAAAGTTCTATATCAGTATCCCTATCGCGGCTTCATACAAAACCCGCAATGAACACGGAACAAAACGAATCGTTTTTGCTCCGTGCTCATTGCGGGTTTTGTAAAATTCCATATCGGTATCCCTATCGCGTCTTCATACAAAACCCGCAATGAACACGGAACAAAAACGTAAAACTAAAAACCGAATATGGTAAACAAAACTCATACTTGGGGTACTGATTTCCTAGCAGGCTGCAGACAATATAGTACGATTCTCCAAGACATTTCAAAACTACAAAATAATCGTTACAAACTACAAATCAAAGAGAAATTTCAGAATATTCCGTAATCTTTATAATGACGACATATAAACATAATCGGATCTAACTAAGTACGTGTAAACTAAAAATGTAAAATGGTACAGCAATGCAAAACTCAGCTTGCTCAACTCACTGTTTTTGGTCGAGTGGCATATTGCATGGCAAGCAAAAAGACCGATCGAC
This sequence comes from Chloroclysta siterata, assembly GCA_932294275.1. Lineage (NCBI taxonomy): Eukaryota > Metazoa > Arthropoda > Insecta > Lepidoptera > Geometridae > Chloroclysta > Chloroclysta siterata. The sequence continues at coordinate 16,783,058 of OW028596.1, read as the reverse complement.
TCCAGTCCAGCGCCATAAAACAAAAAAAAAAAAAGATAATAAATGAAAAACCTTAGATCAAGTATAAATCTATGTGAAAAACCTAGAAGAATTATTTTACATATATTTAGAGTGAATTACCAGTGTAACAGTTTTAAATAGTATGAATGGACTGTATATTCTTAATCTTTTTCACGACTAATGGCGATTTGAATGTTTACATACACTTTTAGAAGCTGATCAGGGCCTGTTAACTGCTGCCGCTGATACGCGTGGAGAGTTTATTATAAATTACCCAAAAACACAACTTAAGCACAAATTCAAATGCACTTTGCTCACCGGCTGTTACATAACCTTCAGGCACCGTTTAACTCCACTATCTTAAATGATATATTATATACACTATATTATATGACCATGACACGGAGGGCACGTGACTTTGCAGCAGGGCTACAGGTGGTTGCTGCGGAGCTCTAATAGTAACAAGATTCAAGATCAGCTATTGCAAGAACGAGATGAGACATTGAGGCTCTAATGATTTAATTGACTTGATGATTTTGGGTCAGAATAGAATCCTCAAGAAGCAATTGGCCGAGCTAGCCACCCAATACAAAACTGATCATGATCAATTAGAAGGCCTAACAGTCGAGACTTGAATGTATGAACCATTGGTTCTTACCACTCATGACATGAAACATGTATAAAATCCAGGAGTTATATGAGTGTAGACTAAAAATGATCATTATGAATCTGTGCATGTGTCTATGTCTAATGATTATAGTATTGGATTTAAAGACGTCACCAGGGACCCTAACTTCTCACTAGTTGATTTCTCTTCACCTAAAAGCCAAGGAGTATCTAAATTAATTTCCTAGCATTGTCAAAAGTTCCTAGCATTTATATTGTAAATATCTAGGCTATACCTTTTGTACTTGTATTAGTATTATATAGATGACAAAAAAGCTTGGGACTGATCTATGCTCCAACTCATTAAAAACACTAAATAATTAAGTAGGTACCTTAATAAAAGTGTAAAAAGGATCATACAAAAAACGCTAGGAACCAAGCCGTAAGTTTCTTGCCCATTCTTCTAGGCTTTGGTCGCGAGGAACTGGTGATAGATTCACCTAGTATATAAGATGTTTCAAAGTGATCCTTGTGATTGTACTGAATAAAGACCATTTTGATTTTTATTTTGAGTTGTAATTTAAGTATAAAAACATAACTAAATTAACTGTTGTACTATTAGTTTTTCTGTACTATGGGTAGGTAATTTAAATAATATAGGCTATCATTTACGATCTTATAGACAAGCATAGTATGGTTGTTGTTATTTTTTCTGATGTTCTAAAGTTCATAAAAAGGAGATTATTGCTCCTCTAAGAAACTGCAATCCAGTACAACGACCCAACCTAGGTTTATAGTAAGTATGCAGATGTTAAGCCTCATGTGTCTGTAATTTCACTGGCAACCACCCTTTAAACCGAAACAGCAATGCTGCTTGATGGTAGTATGCACACCTGGTCAAGCTCATTGCAGAGGTTTTAAAATAAATAAATAAAATTGGTGGACTTTGCACAACTCTATCTAGCCCCGAACTAAGCAAAGCTTGTATTATGGGGTCCTGATAGCTATTTAAATAAAAAAAAAAATTTTATGAAATCATACATAGGTACTTGTATTTAGAATTAGAATTAGGTACTTGTAACATATAATAATACCCAGACTGAACAAACTATGTTCGTCACACAAATAAATTTTGTTCTTGGTGGGGATGGAACGCACAGCCCACAGCAGAAGGCAGAGCTATTACCAACTGAGCTGTGACGGCTTTTGAGGCTACGGCTAGATACTGTAACGTACCTACTTAAGGTACATTCATTCGTACTAGGGCATGCAATACCGGGACTAATCTCAATACTGGTATTGAGTTCGGTACTGGAGCCCAATACCGGAATCCGGGTACTAATACCGGTATTAACAATTTTATTAAAAATTCTAGTTTTTGTACGTATAAAACTACTATTGTATGTAATTCAAGCTAACTTTAGCAAGATCTATTAAACAAAGACTTGAAACGAAGAAAAACTGCAGGAATAAAATCAAAATAATTTGTATCAAAATAATAACAAAATAGATCAATCAACAAACTAACGTTACTTATATTTCCTTTTACCTACATCTATCTAGGTACGCAAACGATGCATGTAGGATAAGGAGCTTTGTGTTTTTATAAGAAATCACATTATATTCTAATATAATATGATAAACACAATTTGTTTTTCAGCCTCATTAATCATATAAGTAATTAAATTAAATGAACTTAAACGTACGTAAACGTACGTACCAAATGTAGTCATACTATCAATTATATAACTTTTATTTAAATTAAATATTTCTATATACGGATAAACATTGTAGCTTAGAAAAATTAAATAAAAATTTTTATCATCACACGTAATGATGATGATGTCGTCCAGGCCGGTTTCGACAACGGCGACATTGTTACTGCTTGTTTATTGATTTGTCTATCGTGTGCTCTAAGATGACTGTAGTAACCAATTTTGGCTTGTAATAAGATTATAGGTACCTAGACAATAATCAACTCATCATTAACGTCATTATTATTTGGTCAAAAAACGTTCTTCTTGTTAATGTGTTCTCAATATTCGTAATGTGAAAGAGAATCTAGCATTTTATCTGAGAGATTTTACTTATTAATCGGTTACAAAAGTATCCCGCAGAAGAAAATATTCGCTCACTCTCAGGTCTCAACGCTTGTTAGCAAAATACGCATCAGATATTCATAAGCTTTAGTTGGATGGACTCCTCTATTTTTATCTAAGACTAGCGGCCTGTCCCAGCTTCGCATGGGCGGTCATAAATTTTTTGAACATTTTAGGATAAACTTAGACCGTGGGTTCGAGCCTCGCGTCTACTAATTTCATACATTTGCACGTCCTTCTCCTTGAGTGAGTGAAATCGCACCCCGAGCGTGACCCGTGGACCCGTTAACATTTTTAATTTCGTCATATCTTTTGAATAGAATGTCCGATTTGAAAAATTTAAGAAGTAATCTATAGGTATTGAAACCGTCTTAATTATGAAATGATTTATTTGGATAAGGATTAATACCAAGGTACAAATAAACACCCTTTTCTAGCGGCGGCATTTCAATTATTTTTTTATAATAAAAGAACACTTATTATGACATAACTATAATAGTTAGACATATGCTGTCGCGACATTTTTTGTAGATGATAACGTGTTCTACAAAATCGTAGTACATTGTTTTGTTATATCATCAATAGTTTTCGCAGCGCACGCGATGTTAGGTTTTTGTTTGCCACCTTGGGTTACATTATTGGAGTTTTAGTAAGGATCCCTGATTTTTTTGAAAATATAATATAGCCTATGTTACTCAGGGATAATGTAGCATTCTAATGGTGAAAGAATTTTTGAAATCGGACCAGTAGTTTTTGAGCCTATTCGTTACATACAAAAATCCAAAAATACAAAAATACAAATGTTTCCTCTTTATAATATTATTAGTGTAGATGTAGATGTAGAAATGGTAATGTTGACTAAAACTCAATAGGTAATTAACTTTTTATCACATCAATTCGAAAGGAGATAGTTTGCTCTTCGAAAACAGGCAGCAAAATAGCACTTTGATCCCAAGGGCGGTAATGTGATTTGAATTTGGAATGTGCTTATTGAGGAAAAGTTCTAATCACCAAAGAGATCATGAACACTGTATGAACAAGCAGGCTTTATAATTAAAAAAAAAGCGCCTGAACTAAATAAAAATAAACAAAAACACGTGAAACGCGCATTCCACCTTTGTTCATAATTGTTTACTCAAATTCAGATTTTACTTAGTTTTATGAAAATAAATAAAATTACAATGAATACATGATTATGACTATGAGACTATGTGACAATGTGACAATATGACTATGTGACTTCGTGACTTCGTGACTTTGTGACTTTGTGACTTCGTGACTTTGGGACTTTGGGACTTATTTTGGAGCTATTTTCTCATAGAGGGTGATAAAAAGTAGAGTGTCCACCTCGGGAGCAACACTATTTTAAGCTCGAGTGAAGTACTTTGAATCCCTCGCTACGCTTAGGATTCTACTTTAGAATCGCTCGCTACGCTCGGGATTCTACTCTAGAATCCTTCGCTCCGCTCTGGATTCAAAAAACACTCTCGCCATAAAAAAAAGTTGTTTGCTCCCTTGGTAAACAATCTACTATTAAATACCTATTAAAATTTTGACATTGTTATCAATCAATAATAAATTCTATTATTTTATTTTAATTTAATATGCCTAATTGCACCCAACATTCGATATTGATTATTCGATTTCAATACCGAACAATGCCGGTATTGATTTCCTTCAATCCCGGTATTGAAATACCGAAAAAATCTTCCGGGATCCCGGTATTTCGGTATTACGGGATTCCGGTATTCATGCCCTAATTCGTACCCATCCTATACCTACTTACTTAGCCTAACGTAGATCTAGTAGATATTACATCAAGGCTAGACCACTTCTTACTAGAACCCTAGGTGGGTTCTACAGTACATTCGTACTGTTCCCAAGTTTATACCTTAGTTGAACTTTAGTTTTTAAGTAAGTATACGATAGGATCCAGTTTCAAATCCAGTCGTGCACCAATTGATATTTCCTATCGAAAAAATTATGTGCGCAATGTCAGTGGTTTTAAACGTTGAACGAAAACATCGTGAGGAAACCAGTAAGTATTCTAACAGCGGCGATGGGCTTGCTACCTGTCACGTATGGTAGGTATACCAACTACTGCAAATTGAGGGTATGTAGGTAGGTATGTACCTATATTTTTCATTATACCAAATGTCATGTTTGGATGTACCTACCTACGTCTGACTACCTCCCCTAAACGTTCTAAAAAAATCATGAGTTTTAGGTAAGTACCAACCTACTTGGTACTAAAAGGTCTGAGGGGATATCTACGAGGGGAGGGGGGGCAGTGAACCTGTTTCAGTTTGGTATGATGTAGGTAGAAAACAAGAGCGATATGATTCCAATCGTCATAAGTAGGTAGGTAAGCACTAGGGTTGCCACCCGTACTTTATAATAAAGTATTGTACTTTATTTCAGGTAATTGTACTCTATACTTTATGAGAACAATAAAGTACACCAAAATACTTTATTTCGCATGATTTAATTTCTTTGGGATTTTGAATAGTTTAGTCGTAAGTATTTTTTCGTTAAACGACTTTAACGATTGATGCTGAATCGATTTCGCCTCTCGCCAGCGCCACATCACTTAAGCACTCGTTTTTAACAATTTCTAAACACAACCTAACCTCAAATTGTACCTAAAAAATTTGTACTTTATTTTGATACTATGTACTTTTTTTTTCTTACCTATAATAACCAATGTACTTTAAATGCAAAAAGGTGGCAACTCTAGTAAGCACAGTGACCATCAAAAGTCAATAAATATTGAAACAAAGTTTCAAGTGTTGTTTCAATGAAAGTTCGTTTTTTGATAAAGGAGCTGTTTCATCAATATATGGACCCGTGGTCGGGCCTGTGTAGGTACAGTATAATACACCACTATTTTGTAATTACCAAAAAAAATGAACTATATGATCAGTGTCTGTTACTGATCACTTAGATGTAGCTAAAACTCTAAATAATTAATTAAAAAGAATATCCCAAAAAAAGGATGATAATTGGTTACCCTTTATCTGTACTAGCCTAATACTACTTACTACTGACCCGAGAACCATTCTTAAATGTTTGTCTCATTCGAAACGAAACGCAGCGCTCGCGCAATACTAACTATTATTTTTTCTATGGCCGGCCTCAGACAAAATAAAAAAGTAAAGACGGAGCTCCACGAACAGAAAAGTGAGGCCAGTTTTCTAAACATGTGTGCGGAGGCCGGTGTTGTCTTGACAATTCAAATTACCCCAAAATTACAAAAATAACATTACTAAATAAAACGTCTATCATGATTATAATCTAACACAACTTATCTATTTTAAGAAATAATAATCGTAAAAATCTGTCCACAAACGGGGAAGATATCGCATTGCCGTGGGTCAAAATCACCGACAGACCAGCCATCAACGCAATGTTTGACAATTTCGTTCGGTGAGTATGAATTTCTGGTCTCGGTATTGTCTGTATTTCGTTCTGTATTGAACCTAGCTTCACAATGAGTGCAGCCAATGGGCGTTAAGGTAATTTGACCTCGTAGAAGTGAGCAACCAATGGGCTCGAAATCTTGGGTACATCCGTGTGTTCGCCGGACACGTGGGGCCCACGAACTTAGCGAACACCCGTGTATTCCCGTGTAGGCATAGTTACGTTGTACGTGTGTGTGTGTAATTGTGTATGTACACGTCAAGGCGTAGTTTGGCCGGCCTCACTTTGCTGTTCACAGAGTTCCGTCTTTACTTTTTTATTTTGTCTGAGTATTACATTTATAAACATTTCCACTGTCCGACCTTTCATACGAACCATCAGACGAATAATTTATAAGACTTTATGTAACAATAATTTTGTAGAAAAATGAACGAGCCCAAAACGTAAAATATTATATAATTTTATATTATTATTAGTAATATTAGGCCAATTCAGTTGAAACTTGGTTACCATACCGAGTTAGTAGGCGGTAGTCAGAAAAAAGTCCAAACATAATTGAAAGAAGTTGAACCGTGGTTCAAACGGCTCAGAATTTCAGGGTACTACAGTACAGTGCCACAAACATATCTGGACTTTGTGGCACTGTAACTTCAAAGACTTCAAGCAACCATCGAGCAATTGCAGGATTCGCGAAGACACGACTATGTTAGCTACTTTACTTACCTACTTCTAGTTACCTTTATGAAGTGACCTTCATAAAAAGCTTGAATAATTCTACTTTTGAATATTGGCCTCATTTGGGAGGGTTTTTCAAAGTCACCATAACCTTGCGAGGCTTTGTAAAATAAAGAGTTTTATTTTTTTCCACTCATCATCAGGTCATCTGTATGTTCCATGTATAGTATACATATACATTACAATATACATTTGTATATACATTATAATGTTTTAAATAAATCTCATCAGAACAAGCAGATGTTGATAACCCACCTGATGTTAAATCGTAAACATCATCTTTATCAAAGCTCGCAAGTCACGCAATATTTATACGTGTCCTACGATGCACTGTTCATCCATCAACTTAACGTAACGTACAGACGTTATTGCGGACGACTCATTTAACTGTAATTCTACCGGCAAGCCTGAGGTGTCAAACCACACACACACGACGAAACACAAGAAACGCAGCAACGATGCTTGGCGGTAGAAATAGGCATGATGTGGTCGTGGTAGTACTACCTGACGAATTGTATAAAAGAAAGACTAGGTATATGTAAATAAGTCCTTCTGCAACTTATAACCTAGTTTTTAAGTAATGTATGTACCAAGTATCTAACTTTATTTATGTATGTATGGTCGGTAGTAATAGATCGAAATTACTATCCTATCCTTAGATCAAGTATACAATAGATAGAGCATCAAATAATAATACCAAGAGTAAGAGAGACGCAATAATACAAATTATACCTATGAGTGAGAGAAATATAATATAAATGTTCTGTCCCTTTCTGCGTATACGTTTTTGATTGTTTTTGAACCGCCTGGTGCTTGTGAGTTTACAGGTGTTTAGTGCCAAAGTTCTTGGAAAATAGTGTGTGCCTAGGTCCCAGTATACGTAGAGTTAAGTTTATAATGTGGTGCATTGTAGTATTTTAGGCTGCGATAATGATACAGCTCGGAAAACTGAAAATTAAGCTTCCTTCGGTAAGTAGCACTTTTATGTTCTATTTGTCAATTAAACTATAAAACGGAGAATGCACAGTGTCCACAATTAATCATTTAACGGTTGTGTTTACTTTCTATCGCATATCATAGTAGATTTCTAGAATTTAATTATTTTGTAAAATTGAGTATAGGTTACTATAAACCTCACAAATGACATGGCTATTCAAACCGATACAGTTCTATAGAAACATAATTTGGCTGGGTTATACGATCTTTCGGGCTGCCAACTAAAACAAAATCTATTTGCCAAAAATGTTGGGAAACGAACAACTTTAGGGTGGATTCGACTGATATGTTAGGATAAGTTCAAATACACACAATAATCTAGAAAAAAATGACAATGTCGCAACTTATTATTACCTTATTCAAAGAAATAAGGTTTGTTTGACTTAAGTACATAATGAAAAAAAATATAATATAGGTATAGGTAGTAGGTACATATATTTTAATTTCATTTAATTTATTTTTTTAGCTTTGCGTTACATTTTAATAATTTAACTCTCCTCACGATTTTCATATGAGAAGTTGGTAGTTATTTTATGTCTGAGACCACCATCGCGTAGTATAATTAAATACCTACATATGCCTAATAATAACTTGTTTGTTTTACAGATTTCCCAAAGATGCAACTACTTTGGGCTGGTGGGTTAAAGCTAAGGGTTACCAAGCTCCAGGTCACCAAGCTCCAAAATCAAAATCAAAACGGTCTTTATTCAGTACAATCACAAGGATCTCTTTGAAACGTCTTAAATTGGTACTAGGTGAATGTACCGCTAGTTCCTCGCGCGCGACCAAAGCCTAGAAGAATAGGCAAGAAACTTACAGACTAAAAAACTTTTGGGCTATTTCAACATAAACGGTATCTCCGCTTTTTTTTCTGGCTATAAAATGTTCAAAAATCTTGCTTTAAAAAGTGTGAATTAAGAAAATATTCTCATCTGAAATTGTTATGTACAAACTATTAAATATTTATCGTCTAATAAATAAATACGTACTTACAAGTGATATATTTTAATGTATTTATGACATATTCATAGTGATGTTCTGAGGATAGCTGTATTCATAATGCCACCACTTCGCGCTTCAGGGCAAAGTGGTGGCATTGCTCAGGCTTATGGTCAGCTCTAGCATAAGCTGGCTTACTCCTGTTAAGATGTATTGTTTATACCTACTTAATTTAAAATTGAAGCACGCGTTATAAATTAACCTCTTGAATTTCGGTTTCTGATGAGTAGGGATGTAGAATAAATAAATCAATGATAAATAAATAAATTGTTTTTTATTCATAAAAAATTTACCTAGCTGGTGCAGTAACATAGTTAAACTATTGGTAGGTGGTAGAATGCGAAGAATAGCACCACTAGCTAGCTCTGTCCCCCTCACTAGGAAAATCCAGGACTCTAACTCGCGGGGCCTAGGGTTCTGATGTCAATGTCTAAAATGCCAGCTTAGTGCCAGTTCACCCCGTTTTTTTTATTTTATTTTTTATAAATATTGGTGGACGCTCCACACAGCACTATATAGCCCCAAAATAAGCCAAATCACAACCACCCAGGCAGAGAACAAACGTCTAGTATCACATCACACAAATGTTTGTTCTCGGTAGGATTGAACCCACGGCCTACGGCGCAGAAGGCTACCAACTGAGCTGTGTAGGCTTTTTTCTAGCTCATTCCTTAGAAGATATTAAAATGGCGTAACGTAGAGGAGGGTACAAACTATTAAACTGCAGAAACTAGCTTTAATTAAACATCATTAAACAAACAACTGGAGCCGCGGCGACATCATAGCTTATGCTTGGTTGGGTGAAAATAGTATGATGTGGCAACCCATAAATTGTATATACTTGTTGTCCGTCTTGCTCGGGTATACGCTCGTAGGCAATCTATAGTATTATAAATCTATGATCCTATCCTACCTATTTACGAAAGCATTATTTTTTTTATTCTAATAATATTGTGTAAAGTTTCTAATCGGGAAAAATCCTTCAAAAATTATGTTAGTAATCATTGCTACCGCGTGAGTGAAGCCACGGGCAGACGAAATAATCTACATCTACACTAATATTATAAAGAGGAAACCTTTGTATTTTTGTATGTAACGAATAGGCTCAAAAACTACTGGTCCGATTTCAAAAATTCTTTCACCATTAGAATGCTACATTATCCCTGAGTAACATAGGCTATATTATATTTTCAAAAAAATCAGGGATCCTTACTAAAACTTCAATAATGTAACCCAAGGTGGAAAACAAAAACCTTACATCGCGTGCGCTGCGAAAACTATTGATGATAGAACAAAATAATGTACTACGATTTTGTAGAACACGTCATCATCTACAAAAAATGTCGCGACAGCATATGTCTAATAGACATGAGTCGGATATATCAAAACGTAACTTATATCGGATATGGGTTAGATATCATACCATATCGATATTCATATCAACATATCCGATATCATATTAACTGTTCAAAACCTCAACTGTTGCCTACTAAAGACACGAACAAAACGAAAACTTCACAAACCAAACGATATGAAACAAACTCCAATTGATATTCGCTACCTCTCTTTCTAAGAATGAATTGTTTTACTGGCAAAAAAGAGATGAAGCGAATATGACGTAACAATAGCCAAATAGTTTGCGTTTGTCGTTTCGTTGTTAGTTTGCCATAACTAAAAATCATGTTATCGTTTGCAACCCATACGACTGATATCGATATCAGAAAACCGTTTTCTATATCGATATGCAAACTGTATATCGGTTAGATAACCGTTTGCGGGAAAAAACGAAAACGCCCATGTCTAATGTCTAACTATTATAGTTATGTCACAATAAGTGTTCTTTTATTATAAGTGTTCTTCTACACTAATATTATAAAGAGGAAAGCTTTGTATTTTTGTATGTAACGAATAGGCTCAAAAACTACTGGTCCGATTTCAAAAATTCTTTCTCCATTAGAATGCTACATTATCCCTGAGTAACATAGGCTATATTATATTTTCAAAAAAATCAGGGATCCTTACTAAAACTCCAATAATGTAACCCAAGGTGGAAACCAAAAACCTTACATCGCGTGCGCTGCGAAAACTATTGATGATAGAACAAAGTAATGTACTACGATTTTGTAGAACACGTCATCATCTACAAAAAATGTCGCGACAGCATATGTCTAACTATTATAGTTATGTCACAATAAGTGTTTTTTTATTATAAAAATTTAATTGAAATTCCGCCGCTAGAAAAGGGTCTTTATTTGTACCTTGGTATTAATCCTTATCCAAATAAATCATTTCATAATTAAGACGGTTTCAATACCTATAGATTACTTCTTAAATTTTTCAAATCGGACGTTCCATTCAAAAGATATGACGAAATTAAAAACGTTAACGGGTCCACGGGTCACGCTCGGGATGCGATTTCAGTCTCTGGCGTGCAAATGTATGAAATAAGTAGGCTCGCGAGGCTCGAACCCACGGTCTAAGTTTATCCTAATATGTTCAAAAAATTTATGACCACCCATGCGAAGCTGGGACAGGCCGCTAGTTTATTATAAAAACTTAATTGAAATGCCGCCGCCAGAAAAAGGTCTTTATTTGTACCTTGGTATTAATCCTTATCCAAATAAATCATTTCATAATTAAGACGGTTTCAATACCTATAGATTACTTCTTAAATTTTTCAAATCGGACATTCTATTCAAAAGATATGACGAAATTAAAAATGTTAACGGGTCCACGGGTCACGCTCGGGGTGCGATTTCACTCACTCAAGGAGAAGCGCGTGCAAATGTATGAAATAAGTAGACGCGAGGCTCGAACCCACGGTCTAAGTTTATCCTAAAATGTTCAAAAAATTTATGACCACCCATGCGAAGCTGGGACAGGCCGCTAGTCATCAAGTAAATTTAGTTCAACTTTGTAAAATGAACCTTCTTCAATAAAAGAACAACAATAAAAATGTTGATGCAAATTATTTTCCACCGTATTGTTACATTTTCTATTAATATCACATTTTATTATTATTGTGTGGCGTTCCTAATCGGAAAATATTCCTTCAAAAATTATGTAAGCAATCATTGCTGAGAGAATCCACGGGCAGCCGAAAAAACCCTCAAGTAAATTTAGTTAACTTTGTAAAATGAACCTTATTTATAATGTACACAACCTTTTTATTCAATAAAAGATACAACAGAAAATCTTGATGCAAATTGGTACCACCGTATAAATAAATAATTAAAATAATGTGGTAAATAATTTGCATCAAGATTTTCTGTTGTTCAATTCATCCTTACTTCATAAGTCATTCGCCTGCGCAGATATTACTTCAAACGATTCAACGGTTCGAGTACGTAGCAAACCTCCCAATGAATCAAAATAAATATTCTACTCAAACGGTTCAGGGTTCTATTTATCATAAAACCAATCTTTGAACCGTTTGATTGTGTATCACAATTTTGAGTAGACCCTGAGAACCGCTCCACAGATGAGCGGCTCCAAAAATGCAGCATTGAAAATTAGATCTTATTATCTAGACGAAAAAATTCAAATTCATTTAGCAAAATTTTTGATCTGGATATCTTTTTTGTAATATAGACCCTATCTACCTAGGAATAAAATTTATATTAGGCATGAGAGCTGTTGAGTCGCTCCAAAAGAAATAGAGCCGGTACTGACGCGCTCACTACGGTATGAGCCGCTCCAGACGCGTACGTCTGACTCCTTCTACCCACGGCTAGCTCTGTATCACATTTATGTGTAGACCTGAAAACAGCTCCACAGATCATGAGTGACAAAATAGTAGTTTTGGAAATTCGATCTTATTTTCTAGAGAAACAATTAAAATTCATTTAGTAAATTAATTGATTAAGATTTTCTAAAATAGACCTTATCTATATAGGAATAAAATGGCTGGCATGGATGTGTGGAGTGGGAGTTGAGTCATTGCGAAAGGGATAGTTCTGATATTGACATACCTACTCACTGCGATGCAAACAAGGTGCCTACAAAATATCCCGAACACCTTATTTGGACTTGCCTCTGTCTACCCCTTACTATCTATGGTATGGTATGGTATACCTAGAACATCCTCTAAATATTTCTGTTGAAATTTTGCAAGTGAGAAGTTGTTTGATTTATAGGTAGGTAGGTACTTACTACCAATAAATTTTTCAAATAAAAACTGTCAACCTTCCTCCCAAATTTCATGCAGATTGGATCAATGGTTCAAAAGTTTTGCTTAGACAAACTTAAAATTCCAAATTACCTACCCAAGTTGTCATGAAGATCTTTGTTTATTTCATTCACTTGCCTCTGCAGCCTCTGCAGGCTCGACTTGAGCATAAGTATGACGCTGCACTGAGGATTAATGCTGTGAAGGTAGCAATGATCCTAAATCCATATCACATTTAATGGTCCACTGTATGTACCCCTATGCCCTGAGCAATCTATAAGATGCCACCCTGGACTACCTGAATAATATAGGTAGACCAGCCTTTGACATGTCTGTCCACAAAATCAATAATGTTGATGAGATTCAAAATATTGATTAGGTATGTTTTCGGAATATTTGCAATATCTAGATTTACCTATACCTAAACATGATATATTAAAACCAATCATACTAGTGTATCAAACTCTATTACAGCATAAAACTGAGTTTTCTTTTTGTTCCAATTTCATCTGCGATCAGTCTTCAGACTATGAGCAGGTTTGTGGTGGGTCGTTTGTCTTTTAGAAGGTGCACTCCAGCGAGTGCTTCTCCTTTTAAACTAATCCTAATCCATAAAACTGAGTGACAACCGATTTTGTTGTGCTAACCAATATTATTCTTATATTTTACCAATGTTTTTGTGACACAATATAAATGTTTTTTGATTTGATTATTGTCTTGTCCATTATCTCTTTGGTTTTATGGTTGCAATGCTAGGTGAGTACGCAAGCTAACAAACTACTACTACTATTGAAATACTATAGGTACCTACCTAGGTCATATTCAAAATCAACATTATACTTAAATTTATTTATTTATTAAAAATACATAAAGTAGTATATAACACAACATAGTTTCAGAGTCTGTCTTGAAATAGGTACATTAAAATTATATAGGTATCATGTTCATGTTTAATTTACAACTTTACTACCTATTCCATAATTTCATACACCAATTTATAACCATACTATGTAGAGTAAGTAGGTATATTTAAAAGGCCAGGTCAATCGAGAAACACTACATGGTATACAAATTCAACAACAACTCTGCAACCCTCTAATAGTCCTCTGTGTAAACTCCAGTTGTAATTATTATAAGAGTGAGTGGATGCTGCATATCGGGTGCCGGACAACGGTGGCATCAAGTGTATTGGTAGCTCTCTTCACCAATTCTTCTCATAGGTACTTACTAATTATCATGATTCCGACAAAGAACACCATTTTCTTATTTTATTAAGCTCTTGGGGCATATGTACCTACTCCTCTGTTACTACAGTGAAGAAACTTTGTTCATAAAATTATAATCAGACTTCTCTTTTCTGATTTTTCGTATTCTATTACCAGGTTCGTAGGAACTCAAAGTTGATTATCCTTACTCACTGGGCGTGTAGGCGTTTGCCATAAATAAAAGACATTTCCCCTGCAGAAATCATCCTGAATATGTATAGTTATTTTTTGCTGCTTGTTGATGTATTGATGATGAATACACCCACACTCTGCTTCGCTACAGTGCAGTCCAAAATTTTAAATTATATTTATGTTAATGCGTTCATAATGTTCCTATTTTCAGTCAATATACAACAACATTTATCGAAAGTTTAGACCTCTCGAATTTCTGTTTCTGAAAATAATCACTGCATACGGTACCTACTAGTAGCACCACTAAAAATACTAGAAACAACAAACAAAATAAATAACAAAACAAAACATGCATTCAGGCATGTTTTGATTTGAAGAAATCCAAAAACTTCTTCTTGAATTTTATTAAAGCAAACAAAGCAAGCAGCAAGACAGTCGCACTTGAACACATCTCGCACATGAAAACGAGGCATAGCTTCGAGGTACTAAATTGGCTTCCAATTATCGTGCTGTACATTATCGTGCTGTACAATATCATGTTGTACATTAGCTGGCTGTACATTATTGACACGTGACATATTGCACATCCAGATAATGCACACCCCGTTAATGTACACCCGATAAAACGAATCCAAAAAGGTACCAAAGTGGATTCCAATTATCATGCTGTACATTATCGTGCTGTACATTATCATGTCGTACAATAACCGGACTCTTTCATTCATTCATCAAAATAAGCGTTGTGAAGCGTCGATTTTGTGAAAATAAAACACAAAATTACTCAAAAAATACAGTTTCTCGATCAAAATGAGTGCGCCTAACGGCATGCTCTACGGCGGCGATGAAATAGGCGCGCTAGTGTTCGATCCTGGGCATCATTCGCTTCGAGTTGGATATGCCCAGGAAGATACTCCCAAAGCGGATATACCAGCGGTTATTGGCGTTGGACCAGCGACTCATATACCAGAAGCTGAGGAAAAGGTGCCTGATGGGACTGTCACACAAAGCGGTAAGTGAAAAAGTCATTTATATACAAACATAGTAACCTAAACTGGCGGCAAAATTGTAGCATTCTTCGGGTAGTATATCAGTAAATTTTGGTTGTTAGGATTAAAACTTTAAGGTTTTTGGTCAAACAGTGCTACAGCTATAAGCTACAGACAGAATGGATCCGAATTCTACAAATATATTTGCAAAAATAAGGAAAATAACCAAAGGATTGACCAGCTTCAACCCAGTTAAAAATAGTAACTAACCTATGAATGAGGAGAAAACTGGACCGTAAATACAGCAAAGGCAGGGCACATAACACTAATAAAAATATTAGGATCATTTTGAAACATCCAATGTCAATAGGCCTCACATCATAATCGGTAGTAGCTGTACCTTCTGCGCTGTGTTTTGTGGATTCAAACTCCACACAGAACAAGCATTTGTGTAATGAACATAGATGTTTGTTCTCTGTCTGGGTGTTATTATAAAAAGTATAGAAGTAGGTATTATAATAACAGCTATCGGGTTTCTATATTATAAACTATGCTTAGTTTCCTTGCTATCTAGGAAAGTAAGCAGAGTCTGTGTTTAAGTAGTAGCTTACTTTAAAAAAATAGTGTTTAATTACATATTAGTCGTAATAAAAGCTTTTTGTGTGGAAAGTCCACCATATTTATTTATAATATCATTTCCAGGCACAAAGACGGGTGACCTCAGCTACTATATAGACGTGACTCGGCTCCACACGCCCCGTCCCAACATGGAGGTGCAGACCTACATGAAGGACGGACAGATTGACAACTGGGATTTATTTGAGAAGATGCTTGATTATTGCTATACAAAAGTAAGCTAATTACTATCTATTTCTGTCGCCAAAAGAGTTTTTTTTTAATACAGCTAGCTGATGGCAGAAGCAGATGGCCCACCTGATTTTTAGTGTTAACCATCACCTATAACAAAGCATTACCTCACAAGTTACGCATGATAGGAACATGCCCTGCGTCCATTAACTTGAGGCATACAGATGTAATTTCACCGGCAACCACACTGTTCAAAACAAAACACAGCGTTGCTGCTTGGCGGCAGAAAACGGCGTGGTGGTAGTACTTCCCCGGATGAGCCCTTCACAAAGAGCTCTACTACTCTAAATAATGTTGCTATGTTTTGGTTTGACAAGTGTAGATAGATAGATAGAAAATACTTTATTGAACACCACATGATATTTACACATAATGAAGAAGATTACAACACGAAATGAAGCAGTGCTTGCAGTTACCACTTAACATCAGGTGGGCCATCTGCTTGTACAGATGGATATGCATCAGGCTATGTACTGCTCTTTTTTATGTTCTTACAAGCATAATTTTTCTTGAATTTTTAAATGCAATTAATTTCTTTAATTAAAAACACTAAGGGCTCGACTATTGGACTAGATATTAATAAATAATTAATTATAAATAAATATTGGTGGACTTTCCACACAGCACTATCTAGCCCCAAACTAAGCCAAACCTTGTAATATGGAACCCTGATAGCTGATACAATACATATAATATATGTACATTTTTTTTAAATACATACTTATAATATTACATAACACCCAGAGAACAAACATCTATGTTCACCACACAAATGTTTGTTCTTGGTGGGGATCGAACCCACGGCCTAGGGCTATATTGCTCGACTATTTGTGGGTGAAAATACAAGTATGCAGTTCATTCTTGCGAGATAAACGGAGTAATGGGTCCGCTCCGCTCGCGATGGAGACCGGCCTTTAGGCATATTTATATTCTCTGCCATTTTATAACGACTCTTTAAAGTATACTTGTCACTGTCACTTTCATGCCAACGAAAAGCGCTACCGAGAGACAGTAACAGACTTATCCGTCTGATAAGCTAATGGAGCGCTCAGTGACCAATATGACATACGTATACATAAAATCACGTCTTTTTCCCATAGGGGAAGGCAGAGACCACGGATTTCCACTTGCTACGATCCTGACATACCTCTTTCGCTTCATTCGCTCTCATAACATTCTTCATACATGTTCATCGGTTTAGGGTACTCTTGACCTAGCCTTTCTCTAAAATGTCCGTTATCTGATCTAGATACGTTCGCCGAGGTCTTCCCCTCCCAACAGTCCCATTCACACTCGCCTGATGCACCTGTTTCTTTAACCTCCTTTCATCCATCCTCTCCACATGCCCATACCATCTTAACATACCTTTCTCTACTCTCATCACTCCTTTCACTCCGCATTTGTCTCTGATCACACCAAACCAATATGAATAAGATGGTAAATATTCCAGGTTATTCGCTCTCCACCGGAACACCATCCAGCTCTGTTCACGGAAGCGGTGTGGACCTCCCGGCCGGCCAGGGAGAAGCTGGCGGAACTCCTCTTCGAGAAGTACAATGCACCGGCGTTCTTCTTGGTGAAGAGTGCTGTGTTAGCAGCGTTTGCGAACGGCAAGAGTACAGCTTTGGTGGTCGACGCTGGGGCCAGTCAGACCTCGGCTGTGCCAGTCGTGGACGGGTCAGTATAAAAGAAGAAATATATTTTTTATTTGACACAAACACGGATACAGTATGTTATAACAAGAAAAACAAGAAGAAGAAATGGGAACAAAGTAGGTAGGTAGGTAAGTATATAGTATATAAGTATATAGTAAGTTTTCGCCATTTGCCAGACATAAAATCAACCTTAACGCTCACCACATAAAGCACAAATTACAATACAGAAATGGTGCCCCCGAACCGGCAATATATAGCTACTCTTAGACAGTAAATGAGAGGGCAATTAGAGGTACATTTAATAAAACTGCAAAAAATCACGTTTGTTGTATGGGAGCCCCCTTAAATATTTAATTTTATTCAGTTTTTTATTATTTGCTGTTATAGCGGCAACAGAAATACATCATCTGTGAACATTTCAACTGTCTAACTATCACGGTTCATGAGATACCAACAGCCTGGTGACAGACAAACAGACGGACGGACAACGGAGTCTTAGTAATAGGGTCCCGTTTTACCCTTTGTGTACGGAACCCTAAATATAAACAATTATTGTAGGTTTCCTATATTAATGCCATAATATTATGGATGCCGACCAGCATTTCGTAGCTAGATTGTAGTTCACAGTAAGAGCACTGGTGGTATAGTGGTAACGGCCCTGCCCTGCGATCTTAAGGCCGCGGGTGCGAGTCCCGTCGTGAATAGTTGGTATTCCAGCAGCGGCGATTGTCTTGCAACCTGTCACGTAAGAAAAACTGACGACTGCAAAATGGATATGTGCCAAAATGTATAACTTACCTTACTTTGAGGATGGCACAGGGATCCCTCTGAGGAAGGTTTTTTTTGTACTACACCGGGAACCACCTTCAAACGGAATCACAGCGCCGCTGTTTGGCGTCGTAGTAGCAGAAATAGGCATCGTAGTAGTACTCCCCCGGACGAGCCATACACAATGAGCTCTACTACTCTTTTATAAGACTTAGAAAAGCGGCCCGTCCCGGCTTCGCATGGGTATTTAAGGCGAATGGCTACCCCGATCTAGCGCCACTACATATTTTATTTTATAATTACGTTAAACAAAGGAATTATCAAAAAATCGGACCGCGCGTACACGATACCTATCACAAGCTTTTTTTTAATGTATCTAATATCTAATGTATTTAATAGTTTTATATTGTATTATTTAGGCAGATACTTGTTTCAAGAGTTTAGTTCCTATTGGTGGCCACCAAGCTCTCCAAACAAGGTATCTGACTGAGTAACACGAAACAAAACTATTACAGATACATTAAAAAAAAGCTTGTTATAGGTATCGTCTACGCGCGGTCCGAATTTTTGATAATTCCTTTGTATAACGTAATCATTAAATAAAATACATATGTAGTGGCGCTAGTATCGGGGTAGCCATTCGCCCTGACAACATTTTCAAATATTTTAAATTTTAACACATTCACACTCGCACACATACACCTGTGGGACCTTTAGATCCAATAAAACACAAACATCGTACCCCAGTGACGCCTACATCATCGCATTCAGCATGGAAAGTGCACTGGTGGACTAGTGGTAGCGGCTCCGCCTTCCGATCCTAAGGTCATGGGTTCAAAACCGGTCGTGCATCAATGAGTTTTTCTGTTCAAAAATGTATGTGCACAATGCCAGTACTCGTAGAACCTAAAAAGTTCTATAACATGTGTCAAGTGCTCGAAAGGAGCCTCTAAAAAGGCGCACTTAAAATCCTTTCACCACACTGTTTCGAAAGAAACTAGTGACACGACAAGAGAGAAAGAGCATGGAAAGGATCAAATTTTTTTTCTAGTAATAAATATAGCCTATAATATAGCCTGAGGGATAATCTGGCATTTTAATGGTGAAAGAATTTTTGAAATCGGATCAGTAGTTTTTGAGCCTATTTATTACATACAAAAATACTTAAGAGTAGTAGAGCTCTTTGTATGTGGCTCGTCCGGGGAAGTACTACCACCACGCCTTTTTCTGCCGCCAAGCAGCAACGCTGTGTTTCGGTTTGAAGAGTGTGGTTGCCGGTGTAATTACAGCCACATGAGGCTTAACATCTGTATGCCTCAAGTTGATGGACGCAGGGCAATGCATCGTAGGGCACGTTCCTATCGTGCGTGACTTACGAGGCAATGCTTTGTTATAGGTGATGTTAAGTGGTAACCATCACCTATAACAAAGCAACAAAGGTGGGCCATCTGCTTGTTTCGTCAGCTAGTAGTATAAAATATATATATAAAGGGTGTCCCAACAAGAACGCAAGATTTAAATTTTAAATAAAACACAGATATTTTTAAAAAAATCGTGCAACTTTATTATATCGTAAAGTAGATAGAATGAGGTTATGTATGGAACAACATATCGGGCAGATGACCGCCGCGGCTTTGCTGGCACACACGCGATCTTTTAATGAAATTTTCAATGACCGTTTTGCATAATTGCTGCGGTATTTCATTAATGCAGCGTCCAATTTCCTCTTTTAAGGCTTGAGTCGTCGTCGGCTTATTCGCGTCATTCGATTCATCGACTTCAAAAAACCCCAAAAAAAAAGTCTAATGGTGTTAAATCGCACGATCTAGGCGGCCAATTCTGGTCGCCAAAACGCGAGATAACACGACCGGGAAATGACTGATGCAGCAATTGAATTGTTTCTCTGGCTGTATGACATGTGGCGCCGTCTTGTTGAAACCACATGCCCTCTACATTCATTTCTTCAATTCTAGGCACGAAAAAACTGGTTATCATTTCACGATACCGAACACCATTGACTGTTTGCGCTTGACCTGCCTCATTTTCATAAAAAAAAGGTCCAATGATGCCTCCAGCCCAAAATCCACACCACACAGTGACACGTTGAGATGCATTTGCTTCTCGTGAATCACTCGGGGATTTTCCTCACCCCAAATGCGACAATTCTGCCTATTGACGAAGCCATCAAGATGGAAATGGGCCATCAAGATGGTTCGCAATTTGCGAACTGTAGCCGCAAAACTTTCACCATTTTGGTAAAACAATTTCACAATGAGAATGCGTTGTTCATTCGTGTAGCGCTCCATTTTTACTAACCTCGTACCTTCAACTAGCAAATAATAACAATTGTTCAAATGTCAAACAATGACACTTCGAATGGCGTCAAATTTAAATCTTGCGTTCTTGTTGGGACACCCGATATATGTTTGTCCACAGATACGCGATAGTGAGTGCGGCGGCGCGCTCGCCCATAGGGGGGGATCACTTGGCCGCGCAGGCGAAGCAAATGCTCAATAACATGCACATACAAATGCTGCCTATCTACAGTATACAGGTATAAGTACCGTAGTAGCATGTCCCTGAGTTATTCGTCGAGCGCGATTAGAATCCGATGGCCCGGTAACGCTGTCGGCAATCGTCATACGATTACACCAGCATTTTAGTCCATTCGAAAAAAAAAAAAAAAAAAAAATAGAATCCGATGGCGCAGTTGGTTAGCGCGGCCCCGTATCAAGGCGAAGGTCGTGGGTTCAAATCCCACTCGGATAATAACTTTTGGGACTATATTAATACTTTGTGATTTTCCTTCAGTGTAGGTAAACACTATAAAAGAAATAAAAATTAAGTATACTGGTATCTGTTGATTGCATTTCAGTGATCCTTTTTTATTTCATTCTATAGTAATGATGAGGGAACAGAATGAAGAAAAAACGTTCAAACTCGTGAAACTGTTCAAGTTCATTTATTGATAACAGATAAAAGGTTACAATGTCATAGAAAAAACACATAATAATATACCTATAAATTGACAGCCTTCACAGCTCAGTTGGCAGTAGCTCTGCCTTCTGCGCCGTAGGCCGTGGGTTCGATCCCCACCGAGAACAAACATTTGTGTGATGAACATAGATGTTTGTTCTCTGGCTGGGTGTTATATAATATTTGATCGAGTGAGCGAAGCGAACGAAGATCTAGTTTCAACTTGGGCGATTTGGCATTTTATGTATGTATGTATGTATGTTTGTCTGGCGATAACTTTAGAACCGTTGATCCGATCTGCATGAAATTTGATATGTCGATAGCTTGTACTTGAGAAATTTACTGGTAAGTATATGAGTAAAATCGGATGAAGGGTTTTTGAGATATGGGGTTTTTTGAGAGGTCTAAAATAAAAAAAGTTACATAAAAAAATCAAGATACATGTCATATGAAAGGGCTTTGTTTGGACATTCAAAACAATTTTTACTTTTTTTTTGGGACGCTCGGTTTAAAACAAAAAAAGTTAAATTAAGATAACCAGCGATCCAAGAGCTCCCATCTCTATGAGTTTCGTTGACATCAAGGTTTTTCTACTGGTCGGCCAGTTCCTTTGCTTTTTCTTATTTGTTTTTCTTGAAATAGTTTAAGGAGGTACTCTGTTCTCATAAAATGGTGACGACGACCAGGTCTGATGATGGAGCCAAGGTCTGTTCAACGGAACTCTTCAATAAATAGGCCAATAGAGTTGAAACTTGGTTACCATACCAAGTTAATAGGCGGCAGTCAGAAAAAAGTCCAAAGATAATGTTTGGACTTGCCTCTGACTACTACCTACTCAAAGTTTTGATGCGTTCGTCGGGTCGCATCACGAGATCTCAGTTCGGGGCGAACTACTAGTATAAGTATGTATTTACAAAAAAGTATGTAAATAGTATATCAGCTATCTGGTTCCCATATCACAAGCTTTGGCTTAGTTTGGGGCGAGATGGTGCTGTGTGGAATGTCCACCAATATTTATTTATTTTACTGACTTATTAAAAAACAGCTGTTTCATACAAAAGTTCAATACCTACCAGGCTAATATGTATGAAACAGCTGTTTTTTTTTTCGCGTTCTCAGTGTTGGTTCCTTAGAAAAAGTTGGTCATATTGATGGGTACTTTAGCCCCCTGAAGTTTATATACACAACTTATGGAACACCTTGTATAAAACATGCTGAAAAAGGAATACTCGCAATGGAGACTCGATCCATACAAAAACGGCCTGACGATACAGAAAACGAAAAATAATACTCATACTTAGGGTACTGTACTAAATAGAGTCACCTAGCTTTAGAGCACTGTTGGTCTAGTGGTAGCGGGCCCGCCTTCCGGTCGTGGGCTCGAAACCGGTCGTGCACCAATGAGTTTTTCTGTCCAAAAATGTATGTGCACAATGCCAGTACTCTCAAACGGTGAAGGAAAACATCGTGAGGAAACCGGCATGTCGTAGAACCTAAAAAGTTCTATAAGATGTGTCAAGTGCTCGATAGGAGCCTCTTGAGGCGCACTTAAAATCCTTTCACCACACTGTTTCGAAAGAAACTTTACGACCCAGCTTTAACGTGACGTTTCAACGTGATCCTTGTGATTTTATTGAATAATTACCTTTTGACTTTGAAAATAACTCCTTGCATATTCCAGAGTAAAGAGGTTATCCGAGAGAGGGAAAGAGGCCGCTACACTCTCAAGGCGCTACCTGCCGGACTTACCACCTCCTGGCAACAGTACATGCTCAAGAAGCAATATGAAGACTTTGTGCATTGTGTGGCACAGGTTAGTTTTACCACCCATTTAATTTAATTATCTTTATAATGACGTGTATAGTGGTAAGTTTGTGTAGAACTATAGAGTAAGTAATATTGTATGGATTTTTATAATCTTGAATAAATGAATAATAATAATAAGTTGGGTATGGCAGAATAAACATCAGAGTAGAGTGAATGCAGTAGAGATGAGAGCGTTACGTAGTATGTGTGGTGTGAATTTGAGTGATAGAGTGAGGAACAGTGTAATTAGAGATAAATGTGGAGTGAAAGAAGACGTAGTGATGAGGGTAGAGAAAGGTATGTTAAGATGGTTTGGGCATGTGGAGAGGATGGATGAAAGGAGATTAACGAAACAGGTGCATCAGGCGAGCGTAAATGGGACTGTTGGGAGGGGAAGACCACGGCGAACGTATCTCGATCAGATAGCAGACGTTCTAGAGAAGGGCCAGGTCAAGAGTACCCTAAACCGACGAGAATGTATGAAGAATGTTATGAGAGTGAATGAAGCGAAAGAGGTATGTAAGGACCGTAGCAAGTGGAAATCCGTGATCTCTGCCTACCCCTATGGGAAACAGGCATGATTTTATGTATGTATGTATGTATAATAATAGGGCAGGAAAACGATGCCTGGAACGCCCGCACCCGATGGACTGACGACATTGTCAGGATCGCGGGAAGTCGGTGGGTGGAGAGGGCTCGGAATCGTTCTTCCTGGAAATGTGTATAGGCTATGTCCAGCAGTGGACTTCTTCAGGTTGATGATGATGATTGGGCAAAACTATTTTTTTTTTAAATTAAAGGTCACGTGGCTGGTTGATGTCTAATGATAGAGTAGATACAGTAGTAAAAGTAACGACTAACGAGGGTTCCGCTGAAGCGGCATACCACATTTGTTTGTATAGGGTAGGGCTAGTAGGATCAATAAAAAACAAGTGTCCGATGGAGCATTATGATGTAAAGAATCTATTCTTCATAAAACAAATTTGTCTCAACTCCAGGTATCAGAGAACAGCTACGACGAGCGAGTAGCTGTCAGCATGCCGATGATACACCACGAGTTCCCCGGAGGGTACCACCAGGACTTCGGACCAGAGAGAGTCAAGCTCGCGGAGTGTTTGTTCGACCACTCGCTAGCTGCCACACATCTAGGTGAGGTTTTACTGTAAGGGGGTCTTATCGGGGTTACTGTAAAGGGTTCTTGCCGTGGTTACCGTAAGGGGTTCTTACCGGGGCTACTAAAAGGTAGTCTTACTGTAAGGGTTCTAACCCGGGCTACTGACAGGTGATCTTACTGGAGGGGGTTCTTGCTGGGGTAACCGTAAGGGGTTCTTACTGAGACTACTGTAAGAGGGTCTTACTGGAGCTACTGTAACAGGTCCTAACTGGTCTCATTCTCTTGAAAATGTTAACATCTTATGATGAATGATATCGCTCTTATTAATCTTATAATATCGCTCAGTATCCTAAAAAATATCCTACTAATATTATAAACGCGAAAGTTTGTAAGTATGGATGAATGGATGGATGTTTGTTACTCTTTCACGTAAAAACTATAGAATGAATTTTAATGAAACTTTACAATAATCTAGCTTATACATCAGAATAACACATAGGCTACAATTTATATATATATATATATATATATATATATATATATTGTGTGAATTGTCCAAAATATCATATATCATAGCATCTTCGTCGTCTGTGCAAACAAAAAATACACATTTTTACTCGCACACAAACACACCACACCTGCATTCGCAACCAATCACACATTTATCTATTTTTTACACTACATGCACATACTCACACCCTTTGGTTTCTCCTGTGAAACCCTGGTTCTTAAGAGACTTGTGTAATCGGGAGAAACCAAAGAAATATCTACATTATTTCCAATTTTCTTTTATACCTACTTATTTAAAAACATTCACATCTTTTGATATTCTTCCTTTTATTAATAATGTCCTCACAGGGTCAAATGGCTCTGATCAAGGGTACCGGCAGAATAACAGCGCTGAGCCGCCAAGGGCGGTGAAGTATAATGCTGAGCTGGAACCGATTTGCTACAGTAGCACACATATCTTTAAGTTAATTTAGTTTTGTTAATTCACTCCATTTGTTATCTGTCCATTTATTTTTGTTACAACTATATTTATTTTCATCTCATTCAATCATTATGTATTTTTAAAATGTTTCTTTTTTTAATAATTTGTAATGTGTGTGTTAAAGTAGCAAATAAATGTCTGTCTATGTCTATGTCTGTGCTACGCTTAAGACTTAAATGTATGGCTCTACATGTTCTTTTTTTTGGAAATAAACATTATCTTATCTTACCTTAGTGTGCGCCGCCGCCGGCGCTTGCGACGCGGACGCGCGGCCCGCGCTGTGGGGCTGCGTGCTGCTGTGCGGCGGCGCCGTGCCGCCCGGCTACCCGGAGCGCCTCACGCGGGAACTCACCTCGAGGTAACGAACAGTAGTAGTAGCTAGTAGTAGAGCTCTTTGTGTGTGGCTCGTCCGGGGTACTACCACCACCTACTACGCCTTTTCAAAGTCAAAAGATATTTATTCAATATAATCACAAGGATCACTTTGAAACATCTTAAAGCTAGGTGACTCTAGGTGCCAGTTCCACGCGACCAAAGCCTAGAAGAACAGGCAACAAACTTACGGCTTGGTTCTTACCGTTCTTTTATATGATCCTTTTACAATGTAATAATATAATATATTAAAAATTGAAGTTTAGTGAGGCGTAGGCATACAGAAAAAGGTAAACATAATCAAATTTATAAGACAGTCTATTTACTTGCAGCTAAAACAAAACTAAACAAGGTCTCTCCCTCAGGGCACCACACTCGCATCGTCTGAAGATGCACGCGTCAGCGCCGCCGCCAGAGAGAAGATTCGCCGCGTGGATAGGTAAGATATAATATCTTTACAAAAAACCAACTTCATATACACTGAAAATAATAACGGAACCACAACCAATAATTAGTTTTTCTGTTCAGTAGTAGAGCTCTTTGTGTGTGGCTCGTCCGGGGAAGTACTACCACCACGCCTTTTTCTGCCGCCAAGCAGCAACGCTGTGTTTCCGTTTGAAGAGTGTGGTTGCCGGTGTAATTACAGGCACATGAGGCTTAACATCTGTATGCCAGTTGATGGACGCAGGGCAGTGCATCGTGGGGCACGTTCCTATCGTGCGTGACTTATGAGACAATGCTTAGTTATAGGTGATGGTTACCACTTAACATCAGGTCTGCTTCTGCTTGTTCCTGCGCTAGTTGTATAAAAAAAAAAAGTTCACAGTGCCAGTCAAAAAACCTAAAAAGTTCTAAAACATGTGTCAAGTGCTCGAGAGGAGCCTCTTTGAGGCGAACTTAAAGTCCTTTCACCACACTGTTTCGAAAGAGCTAGAATTAAACACGACAAGAACTTAATTTAATAAGTTTGGGGCTAGATAGTGCTGTGTTGAAAGTCCACTAATATATTAAATACTAGCTGGTACCCGCGACTTCGTCTGCGCAGGATTAGTCACACAATATCTTTATAAATTGTAGCCTATGTGTTATTCTGATGTATAAGCTATATTATTGTAAAGTTTCATTAAAATCCATTCAGCCGTTTTTACGTGAAAGAGTAACAAACATCCATCCATACTTACAAACTTTCGCGTTTATAATATTAGTAGGATTATTTTATTAAATAATATTATTTTATATTTTGCAGGTGGTTCCATCCTCGCTTCAATAGGCTCCTTCCAGCAGATGTGGATATCATCTCAGGAGTACGACGAAGGCGGGAAGGGGCAGCTTGAAAGGAAATGTCCGTAATCTCACTAGTTCTGTCTTGGTCACTGCCTCCTTATTAACTTGCGACTGGTCTACGATAAGCATAAATAGATAATGATTTCATAAAAATTAGGGTCATACAAAAGAACGGTAGGAACCAATCCGTAAGTTTGTTGGCTGTTCTTCTAGGCTTTGGTCGCGTGGAACTGGCACCTAGAGTCACCTAGCTTTAAGACGTTTCAAAGTTATCCTTGTGATTCAATTTAATGAATACCTTTTGACGTTGAATTTCGCTGTGAAATTTATTTACGCTCAAATGCGCTTCCAAACGTAACGGGCAAATTACGGGTCTTTCGAGACAAACTTTAAAATAATTTTTATTTTACTTTGGTCTATTTCTTTCTTTCTACTCTCCATTTATGGCTCATGTCCGTCATTCGACAGACAATCTTGCCAGTGTCAAGTGATTTGTATTATTTTATTTTTTTATTTATTTATTAGGATCGCCAAGAGATAATACACAAAACTTAATACTAGACACAAACAAAACAACATCCTGCCCCGTGCTTATCCACCAAAGGCAACCACAGCTAACAGTATTGAATACTTTTTAGTCAAGTCAGTCCATAGTCAAGTCGGCCGTCATTTGTTTAGAAGAAAATGGTGGCGGTTTTCTTCAAAACATTCGAAACATTTTCGGTCAAATCAGGATATCACATATTACACTTTCATTCCAAATGCTTACACTTTGTGCTAAGACCTCAAGTAATGTTGGTTAAAATGCCACCGAAATTACACAACACAACTCAAAATAACACTAGAAAAACAATTAAAATTGAAAAAGCTATGTTGCTTCCCAAAATGTCAGAAAACGAATGTACTTTGGTCTCTAAAACGCAAGGCAATAATTCTATGAAAATTACATTATTAAAGTCATACAAATTGAACCTACCATCCTGCAAAATGTGGGTTTATGCCAAATTTTATGTTAGGACGTACCTCTGATATGGGAACCAGATAGCTGATAGAATATTTAAATAGTATTTATTGGAAAGACATACTCATTCTCCTAATATTATAAACGCGAAAGTTTGTAAGTTGGATGTATATGGATGTTTGTTACACTTTCACGTAAAAACTACTGAATGGATTTTATTAAAACTTTGAGCACTGGTGGTCTAGTGGTAGCGGCCCCGCCTTCCGATCCTAAGGTCGTGAGTTCGAAACCGGTCGTGCACCAATGAGTTTTTTGTTCAAAAATGTATGTGCACAATGCCAGTACTCTCAAACGCTGAAGGAAAACATCGTGAGGAAACCGGCATGTCGTAGAACCTAAAAAGTTCTATAACATGTGTCAAGTGCTCGAACGGAGCCTCTTGAGGCGCGCTTAAAATCCTTTCACCACACTGTTTCGAAAGAAACTAGTGACACGACAAGAGAGAGAATGAAACTTTACAATAATATAGCTTATACATCAGAATAACACATATGTTGACATGTGAACAGAATATGTTGATTTGGGAAACATAATGTGTGCAATATTAGATCTTGTAAAATTAATAATTCGGAATGAAACCCTGGTATCTATTAAAATGCCTTACGTTTGTCGCAAACTGGTCGTAAGTTATATAATAAGGAGCATTTCCCAGCATACTTTATCGAGGTTGACCAAAATGGGTCGTGTAATGTGAAAAGACCAGAGTGGTGATAGGTATCGGTACTTTTCTGTATCCTTGTACAATGTATTTGTATTTTAAACTATCATCGATGAAATCTTAATCTAAGTATTGTAAAGTGTTTAGTATAAATGTGAATGATTGAAGGATGAAAATAAAATAGTTGTAAGAATTTGTTTTTTTATTAACATATTTTTTCTACTTAATATTATGTATAATAAATATGTATTAAAAAAACCCTAATAATTAAGTTGTAGTGAAAGTATGTTCGGCATTTTAACAGAGGGCTTATTACGAGTTTAGTGCCGATGTATCGGCACGATACGAAAATTCGGTGTATCGTAACGATCGACGATCGGCACTAAACTCGTAATAAGCCCTCAGAATAATCGGCCGAATACGAATGTTCGGTAAACCTGCCGAATACCGAACATTAAAAATATTCCGCCCATCTCTAATGTGTACCACCATTAGGTGTAAATAATAACATGGAGGCAGGCGGAGGTTTTACAGTAGGTAGATGTTTTAATTGATGGTTATAATGACTTAAGTTTATTCTAGGCATAGCAAAATGATTTTAAAAGGTATATGTATATTATTGCGGAACGACCTTACAAATCTAAGAGACTTCATTATTATAAAAATAAATAAATAAATATTGGTGCACATTCCACACAGCACTATCTCGCCCCAAACTAAGCCAAAGCTTGTGATATGGGGACCAGATAGCTGATATACTACTTATATACTTTTTTTTTTGTAAATACATACTTAGAATATTATATAACACCCAGACAGAGAACAAATGTTCTCTGTCATCTATGTTCATTACACAAATGTTTGTTCTCGGTGGGAATCGAACCCACGACCTATTATTATAATTGGCGTGACACTCGTGTAAGAAATTCTCGCTCGCACCTTTCATTTTGAAAGATATAAAATCACTGAACGTATTTTTGAAAATTCGCAATCAACCAAGTTGTGTGCAATCACATTGCACACAGTTCAGCAAAAGTATCATTTTGATCCGAACAAGATTTACTACCAAAAAGTTTGCTTAAGTACTAAGCGAAGACCAGGTTTTGTATTTATGGTATACTAGGAATGTACCACACTACTTGTATAGCATAAGTAAGAAAAATAAGTATTTTAACAAAAGAAAGTACTGTAAAGTTATGTACTATACAAGCTAGGTTCTACCTAAGTTTGCTAAAATATTGTCTAGATTTAGACAATAATTTATATGCCACAAAAACAATATACAAGGTGTTCCAATAATTGGGTATAAAATTTCAGGGGGCTAAAGTACCCATCAATATGAGTAACTTTTTCTAAGGAACCAACACTGAACGCGAAAAAAAAACAGCTGTTTCATACATTTTAGCCTATTGTACTTTTGTATGAAACAGCTGTTTTTTTTCGCGTTCACAGTGTTGGTTCCTTAGAAAAAGTTATTCATATTTAGCCCCCTGAAGTTTTAAACCCAATTATTGGAACACCTTGTATACAATCAGCCAACAGAATTTATGTAGGCGAGTAAAAGAAAAAACAAAAGATTCAAAAGATAAAACTACAACTGGATTTTTTACAAAAAAGTATAAAAACTTAATGCGATAAATAAGTTAAGAGATTTTATATATTTCAAGATGTTGAAAGGTGCGAGCGAGAGGTTTAGCGTTAGTTTTCGACTTAAATATAAACTAAACATTATTTCCAACATTCACAGTCTTGATACCAAACTACTTTAGTAGAGTCCTTTGTGAAATAGTTCGTCGGGGAAGTGCTACCATACCTATATCTTTCTAGTATCTTTAAACAGTATACAACGTGTAACATATTACCCCTATAAGGCCAAAGACCAAGTGATCAGACCAAGCACTGGAATACTTTAACATGTGCAAAGTCTGAAAACTACGTTTTTGAAATTCCCATACAAAAGTAAAATTAATATTGTCGGAAAAATTTGCAACATCCCTGATACTGTTTACGTAAGTACTAAAGTCACGCACACACGGAACGTACAAACAGCTGTGAATAGGGCTGCCTCATGGTGTGTTTAGTTTCATATTGGAGGCGTTTAAGAGACATTTCATGAATTAAAACCTACAAAATTTATGTAGGTATGTTATGTTTTCGACTACTATTTATATAACTTTGCTCGTACATCTGCGACCAATCTTCCATACTTTAACAATCCTCTCCATCCAAATGTTGACTGGAAGAGATCGCTTTCAGCGATAAGACCGCCCATTGTACTACTTTATTTTATATTTTTGAGTGTTTTATTTTTTGTTCAGTTTGGTGTACAATAAAGTATTTTTCATTTATTTCATTCAATCATTCAAAATTTCAAAAGTCGTAAAACAAAAGTTGTTCGCCATGACCTGTAGAATACCCTGCTTCCGGGGTTATAGGGGTATTATGTTACACGTTGTATAAGACATTTCAAAGTGATCCCTTTTGATTGTACTGAATATGACAATTTTGATTTTCTGTGAGCAGTGATGTGAGAATTGCTGTGTGAAGCATTTGAAGGATGCCGATTAATACTAAGTCTCATAGTAATGGCCATCAGTGCAATACCACTAGGGCACGACCCCAGTGGACATAATAGGTAAGTAATGCAATTAATTGTTATCGCAGAGGTAACTGCTCAAAATGAGGAGGTCTAACTGCAACACGTGAGTCTTAGTACTATATTATCTCAAGAGTGATGGTATCAGTGCAATATCACTAGGGCACGTCCCCTGTGGACATATTAGGCGAGATAATGCAATTGTTATCACAGAGGTATCCGCTCAACACGAGGTGAACTAATCTGCAACACATGAGACTTATTTACTCTCATTGTGATGGCATCAGTGCAATGCCACGTTCCCAGACATGTGAAATTTATATCGACAGAGGTAACAGCTCAGGTAAGGTGGAATATCTGCATGATACATTTCACTCATCAAATAGGATTTCCAGGAAAGTATGCATACTTATAAACATTACTTAAATGTAAACAGCTTGACGCTAGCTTTGTATCTATTTGATTCAGCATTGTGATGATCTGAAATAAAAATCTAAATTAGTTTAAAAGATAAGTAAGCAGTCAAGTTGTTTTTAATACCACTAGCTGATGGAACAAGCAGATGGTCCACCTGATGTTAAGTGGTAACCATCACCTATATATAGCAAGGCATTGCCTCGAAGTCAAGCATGATAGGCCCTACGATGCACTGCCCTGCGTCCATCAACTTGAGGCATACAGATGTTAAGCCTCATGTGCCTGTAATTACACCGGCAACCACACTCTTCAAACCGAAACACAGCGTTGCTGCTTGGCGGCAGAATAAGATGTGGTGGTAGTACTTCCCCGGACGAGCCACACACAAAGAGCGCTACTACTCTTAAATTATAGGCATTCGGAAAAAAGGACGTCGGCAAAATATATTTTGACTATCACTTACCTCACGCGATTCTAGTGATAGCGCCGTGTTCCTCTTCAATATGCGTTCTGAAGATTGCCCTGTCCCCGGATTCGAACCCGCACGCTCCGCAGACGAGCACGTCCGCCGCTTCCACCTCCTCGCTATCCAATTGTAATGCCGCTGAAAAATAAATCCAATATAATAATGTACGCCCGAAAGTGGTAGACTCTTGCAAAAAAATTACCTCTGTAAGATCTATTTAGACAGTGAAACATTATATGATTCATATAAAAAAATATAGAAAGACAATTTTAACCTATTTCTTATCATAGTTCAATAGTTTAATGTACAATAAATAAATATATATTGGTGGACTTTCCACACAGCACTATCTAGCCCCAAACTAAGCCAAAGCTTGTAATATGGGAACCAGATAGCTGATATAATACATACATACTTTTTGTTTTGTAAATACATACTTAATACATACATACATACGTAAATACATAATAATATTATATAACATCCAGACAGAGAACAAACATCTATGTTCATCACACAAATGTTTGTTCTCGGTGGGGATCGAACCCACGGCCTACGGCGCAGAAGGCAGAGCTACTACCAACTGAGCTGTGAAGGCTGTCAAATCTATTTGTATAACTATACACAGTTTAACAATACTCGTAAATGATTCTTATTCAATTATATAGAAAATTTTGACAAATTTGTGACGTACAATGGTCGGTATTATCGCTGTGAGCGATCTCTTCCAAACAACTAGTGGATGGGTATAAAGACTAAAAAGTAATAACAGCGCTCTACAGACATTAACACGTCTGTCAGCATTTTTGCTGAATATACTATTTTTCTTCTGATGTCTTGCTGATGTAACAAGAAGATGGCCCACCTGATGTTGAGTGGTAGTGTGTTTGCCGGTGATATTACAGGCACATGAGGCTTAACATTTGTATGCATCAAGCTGACATATGCAGGGCAGTGCATCGTAGGGCACGTTCTTATCGTGCGTGACTAGGCAATGCTTTGTTTTTAGGTGATGGTTACCGCTTAACATCAGGTTGCTTGCCATTTGCTTGTTCCATCAGCAAATTATATCAGGGTTGTTGCAAATTTCTGAGACAATATTAATTTTACTTTTGTATGGGAATTTCAAAAACGATACATTCAACCTTTGCACACGTCAAAGTATTCCAGTGCTTGGTCTGATCACTTGGTCTTTGGCCTTATAGGGGTATTATGTTACACGTTGTTTAACCTACTATCCTACTAATATTATAAACGCGAAAGTTTGTAAGTATGGATGGGTGGATGGATGTTTGTTACTCTTTCACGTAGAAGCTACTGAATAGATTTTAATGAAACTTTACAATAATATAGCTTATACATCAGAATAACACACAGGCTACAATTTATAAAGATATTGTGTGAATGGTCCAAAATATGACGATAAGTGTCAAGTAGTAAAAAAATGGGAGCCAATAATGTACAGCATGATATTGCACAGCACGATAATGCACAGCCAGATAATCCGTGTCCACTGGTTTGAATTATTGGGTGTACATTATCAACCCGTACAATAACATGCTGTGCAATATCGTCACGTGTCAATAATGTACACCCAGATAATGTACAGCACGATAATTGGAAGCCACTTTAGTACCGTTGAGTCGGATTGGTTAGGTTATGTTGAAACATATAAATTACGCACGAGGCGAGCGAGCAAAGCGAGTGTGCCGCGGCAGCGGCCGCCGAAGTGCCAGAAATTAATTTTTACGGTACCAAAGTGGCTTCCAATATCATG
Source organism: Chloroclysta siterata (assembly GCA_932294275.1). Taxonomy (NCBI): domain Eukaryota; kingdom Metazoa; phylum Arthropoda; class Insecta; order Lepidoptera; family Geometridae; genus Chloroclysta; species Chloroclysta siterata. The sequence goes on along the minus strand of OW028596.1, from coordinate 16,748,884 downwards.
CTGTACATTATCATGCTGTGTATTAACTGGCTGCACATTAACTACACGTGACAATATTGCACATCCAGATAATGCACACCCAGATAAAACGAATCCAAAAAGGTACCAAAGTGGATTCCAAATATCATGCTGTACATTTTCGTGCTGTACATTATCATGTCGTACAATAACCGGACTCAAAAAAATCTACCATCTGCGAGCTTTTCTGGCGTGCGCTGCCAAAACCGCTAGAGTTACACATATGTACTACGCCACGCTAATATAAGCTACTCGAAATACTAATCCTGTGTAAAATACTTACTTATATACTCATTCGTTACTCCTTCGGATGTGCATTCCTTCACATGTGCATGCGTTATATGATTTACTAACTGAAAAAGAAAACACATGGTCAGTTATAGCGAATACTATTGCTATGTACCTTTAGCTCGCGCATTTTAACATTTTGAAAGATATAAAATCACTGTTATAAGAGTAGTAGAGCTCTTTGTGTGTGGCTCGTCCGGGGAAGTACTACCACCACGCCTTATTCTGCCGCCAAGCAGCAATGCTGTGTTTCCGTTTGAAGAGTGTGGTTGCCGGTGTAATTACAGGCACATGAGGCTTAACATCTGTATGCCTCAAGTTGATGGACGCAGGGCAGTGCATCGTAGGGCACGTTCCTATCGTGCGTGACTTACGAGGTGATGCTTTTTATAACAAAGCATTGCCTCGCAAGCGGTTATGGTTACCACTTTATATCAGGTGGACCATCGACTTGTTTCATTAGTGGTCTAGTGGTACGGCCCCGCCTTCCAGTCCTAACGTCGTGGGTTCGAAACCGGTCGTGCACCAATGAGTTTTTCTGTTCAAAAATGTATGCGCACAATGCCAGTACTCTCATGAAGGAAAACATCGTGAGGAAACCGGCATGTCGTAGAACCTAAAAAGTTCTATAACATGTGTCAAGTGCTCGACAGTCTCGCGCACTTAAAAGCCTTTCAGCACACTGTTTCGAAAGACACTAGTGACATGACAGGAGAGAGAGACGACACGAAGAAGAAGCGTGTACCTGTCTCTGCGTGTTCCCCCGGAAAGGGCACCGGGCGCACTGCAGGCCGGCGGCGCGGGCCGAGGCTGACCCCTTCACTGTACTGGAGTGCTCCGATTTCTGTAAATAATAAATAAAATAAATAAATAAATATTGGTGGACATTCCACACAGCACTATCTCGCCCCAAACTAAGCCAAAGCTTGTGATATGGGAACCAGATAGCTGATATACTACTTATATACTTTTTTTTTTGTGATATGGGAACCAGATAGCTGATATACTACTTATATACTTTTTTTTTTGTAAATACATACTGATCACTACATAGTATAAAACAAAGTCGCTTTCTCTGTCCCTATATCCCTATGTATGCTTAAATCTTTAAAACTACGCAACGAATCTTGATGCGGTTTTTTTTTATAAAAAGAGTGATCCAAGAGGAAGGTTCATATGCATAATACAAGCATAATCTCTTAGGGATAACCCACAATAACCGTGCGAAGCCGGGGCGGGTCGCTAGTATAATATATAATAACACCCAGACAGAGAACAAACATCTATGTTCATCACACAAATGGGGATCGAACCCACGGCCTACGGCGCAGAAGGCAGAGCTACAACTACGACCAACTGAGCTGTAAAGGCTGTCAAATTATAACAATACTAGCTGGTGCCTGCGACTTCTTCTGCGCAGGATTAGTATTTCGAGTAGCTTATATTAGCGTGGCGTAGTACATATGTGTAACTCTAGCGGTTTTGGCAGCGCACGCCAGAATAGCTCGCAGATGGTAGATTTTTTCCTACTTACTTGACACTTATCGTCATATTTTGGACAATTCACACAATCCTACTAATAATATAAACGCGAAAGTTTGTAAGTATGGATGGATGTTTGTTACTCTTCCAAGTAAAAATTACTAAATGGAGTTTAATGAAACTTTACAATAATATAGCTTATACATCAGAATAACACATAGTCTACTAAAGATATTGTGTGAATTGTCCAAAATGTGCGCAGACGAAGTCGTGGGCAGCTTGTAATAATATAATTTTATTTCAGACAGCCTTCACAGCTCAGTTGGTAGTAGCTCTGCCTTCTGCGCCGTAGGCCGTGGGTTCGATCCCCACCGAGAACAAACATTTGTGTGATGAACATAGATGTTTGTTCTCTGTCTGGGTGTTATATAATATTATAAGTATGTATTTACAAAAAAAAAAAAGTTTATATGTATTATATCAGTTATCTGGTTCCCATATCACAAGCTTTGGCTTAGTTTGGGGCGAGATGATGCTGTGTGGAAAGTCCACTATTATTTATTTATTTATTGCGGTCAAAATTTCATTAATTTTGAGGGTAGTCACCTTATGCGCCGACATTTCCTTGACAGCATTGCATTTGAACGTGCACAGTTTACAACTGTACAGATACAGCTTGAAATTGGGCGAAGACAGTAGCTCGATGGGCGGCGGTATATCGCTCTTCTTCCTTCTGCCTCTTCTTCTTTTATCTGGCAATGATAGAAGAGCTCTGTGAAAGAATATTTAGTTTTTGTAGTGTAATAAAAATATAAATAATATAATATCCTACTAATATTATAAACGCGAAAGTTTGTAAGTATGGATGGATGTTTGTTACTCTTTGACGTAAAAACTACTGAATGGATTTTAATGAAACTTTACAATAATATAGCTTAGACATCAGAATAACACATAGGCTACAATTTATAAAGATATCTCTTGTGAATTGTCCAAAATATGACGACAAGTGTCAAGTAAGTAGGAAAAAATCTACCATCTGCGAGCTATTCTGGCGTGCGCTGCCAAAACCGCTAGAGTTACACATATGTACTACGCCACGCTAATATAAGCTACTCGAAATACTAATCCTGCGCAGACGAAGTCGCGGGCACCAGCTTGTGTAATAATAAGAGTAGTAGAGCTCTTTGTATGTGGCTCGTCCGGGGAAGTACTACCACCACGCCTTTTTCTGCCGCCAAGCAGCAACGCTGTGTTTCGGTTTGAAGAGTGTGGTTGCCGGTGTAATTACAGGCACATGAGGCTTAACATCTGTATGCCTCAAGTTGATGGACGCAGGGCAGTGCATCGTAGGGCACGTTCCTATCGTGCGTGACTTACGTTACGAGGCAATGCTTTGTTATAGGTGATGGTTACCACTTGACATCAGGTGGGCCATCGACTTGTTTCATTAGCAAGTTGAATAAAAAATAAATAAAAAAACTTACTTTGCTTTCTGTAAGGCTTTCGCTTTTTCCAAAATCTGTGTCGGCGTTAGCTGCTTTGCCTTTTTGGAAGATTGTGATGGCGCAGGTCCAGGCTAAAACATACAAAACATTAAATGAATAGTAGGACCAGGACTGATGAGGCACGGTAGACATCCCCAAAGACTTCTTAATGGCTACAATACTTTATTACTTGCAGAACATACATTTTTGAACAGAAAAGTTTTGAGCTCACGACCTTAAAGTGACATTGGCGAAATTGCGCGCTACATTCCAAAGGCCATACAAATAAGAAGACGAAGAAGAAGGATCGGAAGGCGGGGCCTACCACTAGTCCACCAGAGCTCTCAATAAATAAACATACATAATATTAGTATATAAAATAGTAGTTTATATAATATATTAATAAACATACATAATATTAGTTAATATGCCATTTACAGATTCATACCATTGGAATCCGATGGCGCAGTTGGTTAGCGCGGCCCCGTATCAAGGGGAAGGTCGTGGGTTCAAATCCCACTCGAATATTTTGATTTGATTTGAAAAATTACTTTTGGAATATGATAAGGGAAGTGTCGCTAAACACTTAAATTACTCGGTGAAATTACAGCCTTTTTTTTTTTATACTTGCTCATGGAAAAGCTGATGGCCCACCTGATGATAAGTGGTAACATCGCCTATAACAAAGCATCACCTCGTAAGTCACGCACGATAGGAACGTGCCTTACTATGCACTGCCCTGCGTCATCAACTTGAGGCATACAGATGTTAAGCCTCATGTGCCTGTAATTACACCGGCAACCACACTCTTCAAACGGAAACACAGCGTTGCTGCTTGGCGGCAGAATAAGGCGTGGTGGTAGTACTTCCCCGGACGAGCCACACACAAAGAGCTCTACTACTCTTATCATGATACTTAACATCTGTATGCAGGTATGCCTCAAGTTGATGGCAGTGCATCGTCATATGGCACGTTCCTACGTGACTTGCAAGCCCATGCTTTGTTATAAGTGATGCCACTTAACATCAGGTGGGCCATCTGCTTGTTCCATTAGCATGTAGTAAACAATTACCTCAGGTTTTTGACTCTCAACAGTAACGGATGTGGTAGGCTCGAACTGTTCCATGGTCTCTTCTGACTGCAGGAACATGTAGGGATCCTGATCATCATCAGTTTCCAGCATCACATACGACTCTGTGTTGTCTGCATCTGAAATAATTATAATCTACATCTACACTAATATTATAAAGAGAAAAGATTTGTATTTTTGTTGTTTTGTTTTTTTGTATGTAACGAATAGGCTCAAAAACTACTGGTCCGATTTCAAAAATTCTTTCACCATTAGAATGCTACATTATCCCTGAGTAACATAGGCTATATTATATTTTCAAAAAAATCAGGGATCCTTACTAAAACTCCAATAATGTAACACAAGGTGGAAAACAAAAACCTTACATCGCATGCGCTGCGAAAACTATTGATGATGGAACAAAATAATGTACTACGATTTTGTAGAACACGTCATCATCTACAAAAAATGTCTAACTAACGGACAGCATATGTCTAACTATTATAGTTATGTCACAATAAGTGTTCTTTTATTATAAAAAATTCGATTAAATTCGATAAAACCTCGGCCTGCCTCCATGTTGCTATACCCGCTTAGAGCAACACGGGCCACCGGCGGACCGGAGGGGAGTAGCCTTCGAAGGCATTCCCCTCTGTCAAAGTACAAGTCCACGCGGTCCTAGTACGTACAATAAAACTAGTTGCAGCCGCACTGCTCACTAGACTAAATCTAGTTGCGGGACAGAATCAATGTCCTTTAAAAAATGCCGAATTGTTCTGTTTTATGCTGCAAAAAGACATCTGCCACGTCAAATTTACAAAAAGATGGCGTTACTTTTCATATGTAAGTAATTTTTAATCACATTATTACTTTAAACTTCTTTTAAACTTAAAAATCACAATATTATCGGTCGTGTTGTTTCCGATTTGTTAACAAACACAGGCCGCTCGCCTTCATACAATAAGCGGATCGGTCGAGTGACTGATCCGAGACATTTCCTAGAAGTCGCTGTCGCCGAGCGATAGTGTTGTTACCGGTTTGTTTGTAGATAGTTATCGATAAAAATGGCAAAGGCAAAGGATACAGACATTTTTGTGATTTAAGTTTTCTGATTAATTTAAAATATTATATTGTGAGCTTTATTTTAATTGATCGAGTGAGCGAAGCGAACGAAGATCTTAGTTTCAACTTGGGCGATTTGGCATTTTATGTATGTATGTATGTATGTATGTATGTATGTATGTATGTATGTTTGTCTGGCGATAACTTTAGAACCGTTGATCCGATCTGCATGAAATTTGATAAGTCGATAGCTTGTACTTGAGAAATTTACTGGTAAGTATATGAGTAAAATCGGATGAAGGGTTTTTGAGATATGGGGTTTTTTAAGGGCGCAAAAATAAAAAAAGTTGCTTAAAAAAATCAAATTACATGTCATATGAAAGGGCTTTGTTTGGACACCTCAAAACAATTTTTACAATTTTTTTGGGACGCTCGGTTTTTGAGATAAAATAATAAAAGTTAAATTAAGATAACCAGCGATCCAAGAGCTCCCATCTCTAAGAGTTTCGTTGACATCAAGGTTTTTCTGCTGGTCGGCCAGTTCCTTTGCTTTTTATTATTTTTTTTTCTTGAAATAAATTAAGGAGGTACTCAGTTCTCATAAAATGGTGCCGACGACCGGGTCTGATGATGGAGCCAAGGTCTGTTCAACGGAACTCTTCAATAAATAGGCCAATAGAGTTGAAACTTGGTAACCATACTAAGTCAGCAGGCGGTAGTCAGAAAAAAGTCCAAAGATAATGTTTGGACTTGCCTCTGACTACTACGAACTCAAAGTTTTGATGCGTTCGTCGGGTCGCATCGCGAGATCTCAGTTCGGGGCGAACTACTAGTTTAAATAGTTTTTTAATAAAATTGCATTACATTCAATATAATACAATACTTACGAGTACAAACACATAATTACTTAGTGTGAACCATAATGTTTTTTATTTATTTATTGCAGGTTTCCTAAAGATCCAAATTTTAGGGATGCTTGGAAGAAATTTTGTATTATCAGACTAACCTGGACGCCCATAAGAAATAGTGTAATTTGCTCAAATCATTTCAAGACCTCTGACTTTCAAGTGTTGGCGAACAATAGAAGGAAATTAGTCAAGGGCACCATTAATGGAACTGACAAGATTAGTAATGGAAAAATATACTGGTACAAGCATTTCTTTCTTAATGAAAAAAGAAAACCCACAAAAATGTAATCGTCATATACATTATATAGAAAACTAATCCATTTTAAAAACCAGTGAAAGATACAACTACAATTAAAATGATATAAACATTATGTTTATTGTGATAATTATTGTATTACATAATAAATAAAGTCCATTTTTATGATAACATCTTACCTTTCTATCACTTTAAAAACCTAATTTCCCTAACCGAGTTCTTGAATTTATCGATAATGCGTATCGACAGTTGTTACAACTACGGCTGTAAGCAAATTGACAGTGTCACCCATAGAGCAACACGGAGGGGAGTGGCCGTAGCGTTTTTTACCGATACAAAACTGTCTGCCATTTTTTGCGGGGGGAAATTTGTGTTACGCACACTTTCTCTAATTCCCACACAAAAATAATCGTCTGTAACTACGAAACTCACACATACCTAATTAAAAATACACTAACAATTTCATGCACACATATATACATTCTGTGTCCTAACAGTATGAGGTGACACTGACAATTTGCTTACAGCTAGCCGTGGGTAGAAGGAGTCAGACGTACGCGTCTGGAGCGGCTCATACCGTAGTGAGTACGTCAGTACCGGCTCTATTTCTTTTGGAGCGGCTCAACAGCTCTCATGCCAGCCTATTATAAATTTTATTGCTAGGTAGATAGGGTCTTTATTAGAAAAAAGATATCCAGATCAAAAATTATGCTAAATGAATTTGAATTGTTTCGTCTAGATAATAAGATCTAATTTTAGAATAATTTTAGAAAATCATGTTTTTAAATGGTATGGGTTATGAATTTGAATTATTAACTTGAGTTGTTTTAGCAACAGCCCGTGGATGCCCTCGCGTGTTAGCATACATATTTAAGGATATTTTGCGTTCTAGGCTCGTCATAATTTGCATTAATATTTTCCGTTTTATCGTCTAATCAAGTAAGTTTCATTTTGAATAGTACAACTTTTACTTAATTTTTTTTTCATTCCATTGTTCATTGTTAGCAATATTTATTAGTTATTGCTAACATACAAATTCAAGGATTATTTCCTGTTTATTTTCCGTTTAGGACTTGTTTATTATTTTTATAGTAGTATTTTTTTGTTTCGGCGTCTAGTCTTTTTGCCAAGTCTTATCGGTGCTTGCTTGGAGTCTTTGAAGGTACCATGAATACATATAAATTGGTCATGATATTCTGAGCCGTTTGAACCGCGGTTCGGCTCCTCTCGAGACTGTAAATGAGCTGATGCGCTGCAGATCATGTTTTTTGAGTGAGTTACCCATGGCTACTTACAGCCGTAGTTGTAACAACTGTCGATACGCATTATCGATAAATTCAAGAACTCGGTTAGAGAAATTAGGTTTTTAAAGTGATAGAAAGGTAAGATGTTATCATAAAAATGGACTTTATTTATTATGTAATAGGTATAAAGGGATAGCACCATCACTATCCTTATCAGGAGGCTCCATGATCGACGTTTATTGACGGTAGGCGTGAGTTTGTCGGGCGAAGAGAATAAAACGAAACGGTATAATCAAAAGAAGTTACTATTCACTAAAATATGATTATCAATGGATACAGGATAGTCTAATCTACGATAATACACAGACACTCCGCCGAACACGTAATGCGCATGCGCGATGTAAGCCGATTCGATCTGTAATGCCGGCAATCGAGCGGTCGACCCGCGTCGCACACTAGCGCTCGTAGTTGTGTCAGAGTGACAGTCTTGCCACTCTAAAATAATCAACGCGCCGTCAGGTATAATAATTATCACAATAAACATAATGTTTATATCATTTTAATTGTAGTTGTATCTTTCACTGGTTTTTAAAATGGATTAGTTTTCTATATATGAATATCACGAATACATTTTTGTGGGTTTTCTTTTTTCATTAAGAAAGAAATGCTTGTACCAGTATATTTTTCCATTACTAATCTTGTCAGTTCCATTAATGGTGCCCTCGACTAATTTCCTTCTATTGTTCGCCAACACTTGAAAGTCAGAGGTCTTGAAATGATTTGAGCAAATTACACTATTTCTTGTGGGCGTCCAGGTTAGTCTGATAATACAAAATTTCTTCCATACAAAATGCATCCCTAAAATTTGGATCTTTAGGAAACCTGCAATAAATAAATAAAAAACATTATGGTTCAGACTAAGTAATTATAGTAAAATGTGTTTGTACTCGTAAGTATTGTATTATATTTAATGTAATGCAATTTTATTAAAAACTATTTAAATTAAAATAAAGCTCACAATATAATATTTTAAATTAATCAGAAAACTTAAATCACAAAAATGTCTGTATCCTTTGCCTTTGCCATTTTTATCGATAACTATCTACAAACAAACCGGTAACAACACTATCGCTCGGCGACAGCGACTTCTAGGAAATGTCTCGGATCAGTCGCTCGACCGATCCGCTTATTGTATGAAGGCGAGCGGCCTGTGTTTGTAAACAAATCGGAAACAACACGACCGATAATATTGTGATTTTTAAGTTTAAAAGAAGTTTAAAGTAATAATGTGATTAAAAATTACTTACATATGAAAGGTAAAGCCATCTTTTTGTAAATTTGACGTGGCAGATGTCTTTTTGCAGCATAAAACAGAACAATTCGACATTTTTTAAAGGACATTGATTCTGTCCCGCAACTAGATTTAGTCTAGTGAGCAGTGCGGCTGCAACTAGTTTTATTGTACGTCTAGGACCGCGTGGACTTGTACTTTGACAGAGGGGAATGCCTGCGAAGGCTACTCCCCTCCGGTCCGCCGGTGGCCCGTGTTGCTCTAAGGTGTCACCTCATACTGTTAGGACACAGAATGTATCTATGTGTGCATGATATTGTTAGTGTATTTTTAATTAGGTATGTGTGAGTTTCGTAGTGACAGACGATTATTTTTGTGTGGGAATTTGAGAAAGTGTGCGTAACACAAATTTCCCCCCGCAAAAAATGGCAGACAGTTTTGTATCGGTAATAAACGCTACGGCCACTCCCCTCCGTGTTGCTCTATGTATACCCGACAGCCTTCACAGCTCAGTTGGTAGTAGCTCTGCCTTCTGCGCCGTAGGCCGTAGTTGGATCCCCACCGAGAACAAACATTTGTGTGATGAACATAGATGTTTGTTCTCTGTCTGGGTGTTATAATATTATAAATATGTATTTACAAATAAAAAGTATATATGTATTATATCAGCTATCTGGTTCCCATATTACAAGCTTTGGCTTAGTTTGGGGCTAGATAGCGCTGTGTGGAAAGTCCACCAATATTTATTTATATACTTACTGATATTCATACCGTGTTCCACTGAAATAGACATGAAAAAGACAAAAATAAAAAACATGCTTAGAGTGCTCAAAATAAGCCTCTCTAAGACCTTTCACCACACTGTTTCGAAAGAAACTAGTGACAAGAAGAAACATGCCTTTGCATATATTGTAGATCAGGGATGGCGAACCTATGGCACGCGTGCCATTGATGGCACGTGACACAATATCTGGGCACGCCAAGTATTCAAAATTGCATTTCTAGTTCAAACTATCTGCTACTTTGCCCGCCCGCCCGTTCCGTGGGGCACCGGTTGGAATTTTCGTTGGAATTATTATAATAGATATTAATATTATTATTATTCTACTTTAGTTAAATTTAAAATAAAATTAAGTTTAAATTATTTGAGGGCACATCTAGGGCCTCAATTCTTTGTAATAAGTGATGGTTACCACTTAACATCAGGTGGGCCATCTGCTTGTTCTATCAGATAGTAATATAAAAAAAAACTATCCTTAATTACTAGGAAACTAAAGTAGCTTAAATTATAATATAGTTTAGTTAACATTAGTTATTATTGTGCCAAGTAATTTATTTTTTATTTTTTTGTAGATATGTAGGTAAATCTGTAAACAAAGCCGCTGGTCAGTCAAGTTTTTTTATATACAACTAGCTGATGGAACAAGCAAATGGCCCACCTGATGTTAAGTGGTAACCATCACCTATAACAGGGATGGCGAACCAGTGGCACGCGTGCCATTGATGGCACGCGGAACAATATTTTGGGCACGCCACGGATCAAAACAGTTTGCGTTGCACAACATTTTACACTATCCGCTACTTCACCCTACCCGATCCGGTCAGTGACTAGGTATTAGCTAAATAGTGAGGCACTGTTGGAATTTATGTTGAAATTATTATAATAATAATTAAAATTATGATATTCTGATTGAAATTATTTGAGGGCACGTCGACGGCCTCATATTTTTTTTTAAATAAATGGCACTTTTATTGAAAAAGGTTTGCCACCCCTGACCTATAACAAAGCATTGCCTCGTTAGTATCACCTCTGATTATATAGATGACAAAAAAGCTTGGGACTGAACTTTGCTACACTACAACTCATTACAAACACTAAACAATTAAGTAGGTACCATAATAAAATTGTAAAAAGGATCATACAAAAAAACGCTAGGAACCAAGCCATAAGTTTGTTGGCTGTTCTTCTAGGCTTTGGTCGCGAGGAACTGGCGATAGATTCACCTAGTATATAAGACGTTTCAAAGTGATCCTTGTGATTGTACTGAATAAAGACCGTTATGATTTTGATTTCGTACTAGTTTGCACTGTATGACGGTAGCATGTTTATCTTCCAATCTGGGCTCTGTGTTAGCAAGATACAGTCTAGAATATACTGTTTCTAGGCACAAAGAGAGTGGTATACCTTCAGTATCATCATTGGACAGCACACATGTGATGGTAGTGTCACCATTGTCTGCCGCCGAGTCAGTGGACACCATTTCGTAGGTGCTGGTGCCATCTGCATTCCTGAAATTTTAGTAGTTATAATTAGCCAATGTCAAGCATTAATTTTGTGACTATTGTATGAGAGGAACGCGTGTCGCAGCTGCTGCTATACCCACTATGGTGCCACTGAAAACCAGCGCTGTAAGGGCTTGAGCTCTTACAGCAAATGCTGAGTGGTGGACTTTTTTGTCATAAAAATTGTAACAGCTCTTTTGTAAATTTAGATTTTTAACAGACAAAATAAAGATTTTTCCATTCTATTCTATTCTATTCTAAATAACACGCAAATATTTATATATTTCGATATTTTTTATACAACTAGCCGATGGAACAAGCAGATGGTCCACCTGATGTTCAGTGGTACCCATCACCTATAACAAAGCATTGTTTCGTAAGTCACGCACGTTTTGCGTCTATCCTTTCCATCGAAAGGTTGTCTGGAAGAGATCGCTCTTAGCAATAAGGCCGCCCATTGTACCTAAATTTGACAGCCTTCACAGCTCAGTTAGTAGTAGCTCTGCCTTCTGCGCCGTAGGCCGTGGGTTCGATCCCCACACAGAACAAACATTTGTGTGATGAACATAGATGTTTATTCTCTATCTGGGTGTTATATAATATTATAAGTAAAAAAAGTTATTTGTATTATATCAGATATCTGGTTCCCATATCACAAACTTTGGCTTAGTTTGGGGTGAGATAGTGCTGTGTGGAATGTCCACCAATATTTATTTATTTATTAATATTTCTGTGTGTGTGTGTGTTTTTTTCTTTGTGTACAATAAAGTATTAATTTATCTAAAATTTGATATGAAAATTCGTAAATAGAAGCTGTTTTTGTTTGTTTCTGGTCCGACTCGCCCTTGCAAAGATCACTTACTTGAGTAGGGTGAAGTTGAGTAGATCCAGCTGAAGGTATTTCGTTTGCTCCTCGTCCTCTTCATCATTCGAGGGTTCAGGAAGAGCGGCATCTACTTCATAAGCAACCTGATTGTCCGTATCAACCTGGAAGAAAAAGGATAAGTCTCTAAGTTTGAGTAGTAGAGCTCTTTGTGTGGCTCGTCCGGGGAAGTACTACCACCACGCCTTTTTCCGCCGCCAAGCAGCAACGCTGTGTTTCGGTTTGAATAGTGTGGTGCGAGTGTAATTACAGGCACATGAGGCTTATGGTATAAAAAGAAGCGATCCAATCCTTACCCCTTTGTCATATTGAGACACTTCCACGATATGCAGCCGACCTGAAATAAAAGTCTTTGGCTTATTAACTGAAGAATATTTAAACAGTTTTTTATGAAATAATTATCAGTGGATACAGCACTATCTCGCCCCAAACTAAGCAAAGCTTGTAATATGGGAACCAGATAGCTGATATAATTTCTTATATACATTTTTTACATACATACTTATTATACAGACTTAGAACAAATGTTACACACAATTTTTTTTATAGTACGGAACATTCATGTGGCCCACCTGATATTAAGTGGTAACCATCAACTATAAAGCATAGCCCTGAACCCATCAACTAGAGGCATACAGATATTAAGCCTCATGTGCCTGTAATTTCACCGGCAACCACGCAGTAACAGGCATGGTGCTAGTACTTCCCCGGCTACAAAGAGCTCTACTTCTCTTAAACTCTCTCTCTTACTCTTACCATCTTTATACTCTGCAGTGTACATCTGATTTTCATCAGACATGTCTGAAGGTAGATCCGGTTCAGCCATTGTTTCCTCTTCGTTAGACATTGCTCAGTTCTGCAATAAATAACTTTATTATTAGATTTATACAACTTCCTGATGGAATAAACAGATGGCTTGATGTTAAGTGGTAACCATCACTTATTAAAGCATTACCTCGTAAGTCATGCACAATATAGGAATGTGCCCTACGATGCACTGCCCTGCGACCATCAACATAAGGCATACAGATGTTAAGCCTCATGTGCCTGTAATTACACCGGCAACCACATTCTTCAAACTGAAACAAGGCAACGCTGCTTGGCGGCAGAAAATAGCGTGGTGGTAGTAGTTCCCCGGACGACCGGAAGAGCCCTTCACAAAGAGTTCTACTACTCTTAAAGTATTTATTATTATTATGAGCCTTCCGGGTCCCATTGCAAGGCAAAGGCTTCCAAACCTTTCAACATTTCGGGATCTTAGGCTGTTTGGGTGAGGATGCCAATTGTGCCTTGATGCCTGCCTATGTCCACAGCTCATATGGCATATGACAGACCAATATGATATGATATGACCAGCCCAATTTCACTTTAGCATAGCGGCTTTCTAAGTAGAAAGTATAGTGGCTGGAAACAAGAGTGTCGCCAGCCCATGGCCCAGGGGGGGACAAGTTAATATTGTGGAGGGTGAGAAAAATATGAATGGTAGTCAAGAGCATGAAGCTTTACAGCTTGTTGCGCGAGACTTTGCCTCAATGGCAAGGTTTTGGTTCCTTTGCAGTTGGCTACATTTCTAGGGGGGGGCAGCTCCCCCTCCCTGCCCCCCCTTGGCGACGCACTTGGCTGGAAATATTTGTGTCCCCTAATATTTATCTCTCTATGAATGCAGCCAGTGTCTGGCTTTTCTGATTGGCACTAATTTGGATCAGTTAAGCAATCCCAGGATTATTTGCAATGGCCTGCAAACAGCTCAACTGTCTTATGTGTATTTTACAATTTTTGTAAATAATAGTAGTAATTTTCCCCTTAAATTTAGAATAATTTATGTTTATTAATTTAAGTTTGTTGCCTGTTATTCTAGGCTTTGGTCGCGTGGAACTGGCACCTAGAGTCACCTAGCTTTAAGACTTCAAAGTGATCCTTGTGATTTTATTGAACCTTTTGACTTTTGACTATAAGAACACCTACAATGTCATCATCATCATTAAATCTCAATATAGTGTGTTCATTCTACAACCATTATTTTTAGTTCATAAAAGCTGAAGCTAGTCTCTAGCTTTAGGCGAATTATAGTTATGTTTGAGAACAGTGTCAGCCAGACGAACAAATACCATGGAATTAAGTACTACATATTACGGTTAAAGAAATATGGAATAGAAAATTAAACAAGACTAATAATAATTTCGGATTTGGTATGTAACTGCTTTCGAAAAGGGAGCGAGCAATTTGAGTAATTTAGGGTCCGATTTTATGGTAGGTACCATTTGGAAAAGGTCAGCTGACGAATGTAGTCCAATGGATGGGGTATCCTAATCAATAACCATAAGAACTTTCCTATAGATCTTCTCAAACAAAGATGTATTTCAGACATCCTAATTTTCAGCGTATTTTATTATTTAAGTTTTACGATGTAAACAAATCGTACGTCAGTCAGCTGAATAGTGAATATTAAATTCTCTTTTTCATTGCAACACCGTAATCGGGGTTTCTATTCTTTTATCGAAAATATCGAATTTTATAGTTGCAACAATAAACCTGTACTTACAATTTCTAATGGCAACAAATCCAGTCCAATATGTACAGTTCAACAGTTCAACTATGTACAGAACACCAACGGAAGTTAAGCACAAAAACCTTACGGCAATGTTATCTCACAATTTCTGAAATACTTAGCCGCCATTTTCGTATGATTTCATTTCATTCTACTAAATTCAATTCAAAAAAATCAAGATGAAAATTCATGTCATGTACGAAAACCTACTATTTTCTACCATTGTATCTCGCATCCGCCCATAAAGCAAAATTTCTACTAAATTATTAGGGCTGCCAGAACTTAGAGATTACTTGACTTTCTATTTTTACGCTGAATTTGGTAAATTACTTTATAATTTTTAACAAAAAAAATTACAAGTAAGGTATGAATTTTATCATGTTTCAAATACAGTTTTATAGTTATCTCTTTCACTCATGTAGAAAACACGGTAGTCTTGTCTTTTTCTAAAATCAATTGCATTCAGGTAGAGTCCTCCGAGGTGATTGTAGAGCAAGACGTATCTACTATCTATTAGTGGAATGCAATGCGAGTATGAATGTAGCATTGAATCTCCAACCATGCGCTCTTGAAAGCGCGGGAATTAATATTGGCTGTCTCTTTTGCTCTAGTAAGAATCTTATTGAAACATGAAAAGTTGTTGCTCAGATTTTAGAAACCAAACAAGCTTGTTTTAATTAAACAATTAAGTCAATAGAGTAGATTTCTAGTACTTGATTGTAAAAAAAACCTTGTAAGTGTCTAAAATACGTCGACTTAAAGTTAAAGCACCATGAAATTCAAATTCTGGATCGCGCAAACAATGTTTTTTGCCCATTTAAAATACAATCTTGCTGAGTTTATTTACTAACGGGGAGTCCGTAGCTACTACGTAAGCCGGCATTGGTGGGGAGCCGGTCTAATTCCACACCATCAGATATGTTGAAGCGTATAAGCAATCATATTATGGTAAAAATAAATAATGATGTCAAATAATGTCAAGAAAATGATAAGAGAGGCCTAGGTCTCATCCTCACGTTAGTAGCTAAATTGACTTCCTTTTGCTATTTTACTAAAGTTAATCATTAACTAATAATAAAATGTATTCTTCATTGTGTAAAAAACCTTTGCAATCAAACACAAAAAATATTAACCCAGTCATGTTTATTGGACCTTGTATTGTGCTAAGTGTCAGGTGCAATGTTTTGTGTGTTCACTTGCGCACGTAAGGCATTAGTTGTAATTAAATACCGATATTTCTTTAGTGGTAGAGCACAGACAGCGCGCGCCGGATGTAGGTATAGAGTAAGTAGGTATACTTATTACCAGACATTTTAATCGAACTTGGTCAAAAAATAAGTTGATATCATATTTTTAGATAAGTAGGCATGTTCTTACAAAGTAATAGCACTACACTACTAGGATTTAGGATTTAGGAGTTAAGGTTAGGTACAGAAAAAGTAATTTGACTGCAGAGACATCTAGCCGAAATTAAAGGAATTAGATAAAAACCTTTGGAACGTGCTCTACACCTTAAAATAAAGCTCACTTCAGCTCTCACTCGGCACTCACTAAAGCTATAAAATATTGCTTATTTTCGCTAGGTGTCGCTTTGAGGTTTTAATTTAATACATAATAAACACACTACATGATAATTATTATGTAAGTAGGTATCTAATTTATTTTACGGATATAGCAGACGAATCACGATAATATAACTAAGAGTTAATGTAGATACAATTAAATTTTGCTATGTTTTTAGAGTAGACGACATAATAATACATTTTTATGGTGCACCCAAACCAACCATCTTATTATAGGCTCCTCCCCATCCAAAGGTTGTCTGGAAGAGATCGCTTTTTAGCGATAAGACCGCCCATTGTACATTTTGTTCGTTTGTAAGGTGTACAATAAAGCATTTTCATTCATTCATGCAATAAATTATAATATGCCAACGTGAAATTTTTCCTTTGAAAACTTGATCAATATGATCAAGAACCTGATAACGAACGGCAAAAGGAAGTCAAAGTAGCTACTTCGGTGAGGTTGAGAATCATTAACTCTCGTTTTTCACTTTACAGAATTTTATGTTTCAGTTTTATGTTTCGTTTTCATTTGTTTTTATATTATCCATACCAACATCTATCTATACAGAAGACATCATCAGAATTGCCAGGGGTTTAGATCGGCCCCCTGCCATAACCGACTTCCCGTGTAGCTTCGGACTCCCCGGACTGAATATTTGTAAACTTTAACTAATGCTAACTAACGAAAAAACTCTGCTTGCGCGATCTAGAACGTGACTTGTTATTGGTTCATTTGTGTGACGTATCGAGGGCTCTACCTTAGAATTACGTGACTGAGAAACTCTACTGCGACTATGTATGCATTTCAGACGTATATTGTTAGGTTTATTGATGCGATAAATTATTTTTTTGAAGAATTACATATAATATGATATTAAATATGTTTGATTTATGAAAATATGTTTGTTTTTACAGCGAAGAAAAGAAGATTGCAACAAAGCATAAGTAGAAACTAGTGCAAAACGCAACTAGTTTGAAAGGATTTGAACTCGCAACCTTTATAAATTGTAAGATGTAATTATATAAGTAAGTAATCAGGTGTGGAGAACGACTCTTTCCTGCACATAAATTCATTTCAAGGGTTTTATTTTTATATGATACAGTTTAAATAATTTGATTGTAAACTTTTGACTGCATTTAATCATTATTACTTAAAGAAATTGGTCCGATCGTTCGTAATTTCAAGAGGTTTCATAATTCATGAATATTTTTTAAGTTTTATAATAGGTACCTTACCTACTTACTTACTACACCCTTTAAACAATTTATCTTCTTATAACTAGTGGTTCGCCCCAAACTGAGATCTCGTGGTGCGATCAGAACGCTCCGAAAATTAAAGTAGGTGGTAGTCAGAGGAAAGTCCAAACTTAAGGTATATTTGGACTTGCTTTTGTTTTTGCTTTTGCTTTTGCCTACTAACTTGGTACGGTAACCAATTTTCAAATCTATTGACCTATTTATTGAGGAGTTCCGTTGGACAGACTACGATTCCGATTATTACTTCCGATTATTGGTTTTCGTTCACTTCGCTCACTCAATCAAAAATTGCATTATCTCACTTAATAGGTACATCCACTCAGGATAAGCACTATGTGGCATTACATTGCGTCCATCACTTTGTGACGTGTAATAGTGGTCTCATTGTGTACCAGCCATCACTGCTTGACGGCAGAAGTACACTGTTCTACAATAACACACTAAAACCTTACTGTCTCCCGCATTGTCCTTTCATTTCTACTATTCGAGACAAAAAAAAATACTTTCCTTGGGAGGGGTAGTTTTTCCGCATAATGACAACCCTAAAACTGTGTACCTTATCTACTGCGCAAGTGCGCAAGTCAATACAACGTCAAATTAGTTTCCGCTCTGTCAAAAAGCGAGCAAGCTCTCCAAAAAATTAAATCAAAATACAAAAAAAATACTAATTCTTATAATAAGTTATAATTAATAACAAACGTGGCGTACCTAATTAAAATACAGCAGTGAAAAATCTAAAAAGGCATTTGTAAATCTTACCGGATCCAACGGTAGGTAATTTAAATCGATCAATATTTTGCATAATTCATTATATTTATTTCAAAACCAATTTATTGGGTAGGTTTATTCTTGAGTCCTATCATTCATTTTATTTTATTATTTCTAGAACATCTACTAAAACAGTATTCTTTTCTGACCTAGTTTTTCGGCAGGTTGTTGTTTTGATTATGAATGTGGAATTCATTCATGTTGATTTTGTAAAGGTGTACTTACACAGCCAGGATAAATTATATAGCATTACACAACACGTTAAATAGGACTTGGCTACGTCAAATCTTGGTATTTTAAGGGCCGGTTTCACCATGCTCTGTTAGATTAACAAAGGATTAAAGGGCCGTTAAATATGTCAAAATGTATGCGTTTGACAGCTAAGGTTAGATTTAACGGCCTGTTAATCCTTGATTAGTAACTAACAGAGCATGGTGAAACTGGGCCTAAAGGTCGTTACAGCAAATAAAACTATTCGAAACCACTGCAGTGATCGCCAAATCACATTTAATTTGGTAAAAACGTTACTACATTAACCTAGATATAAAATCTGCCAAAAAATAAACAATATATTGCCATCTCTTACTAATGGGTATTATCAAATAGTGACGGGTTTTTTTTATTTAGGTACAATAATAACAGAATAAAATAATAGTACGTAGGTAGGTACTACGTGAGGGTTACGACCGGTTTCTGAAAGCCCGATCAAAACTAATCGCATGTCTTGACATGCGAAAAAATCAAAAATGTATAAGCTCAAGTGCTCAAGAGACAAGTCACTTGCTATCTCTATCTAATTCGACGTAATAGCGGAAAATGCGAGTGACATGACATCCTATTTGTTTTTATCGAGCTTTCAGAAACCGGCCTTTAGTGTTCTTTATTAGGTACTTTTGGATTATCGTGATAATGAGGCTAGTTCAGGTACCTACACCTAGTAACTATAACAGTAAGGTATGTATTGTACCTACTACCTAGGTTGTTTTAATTTATGTATGGTAGATAAGTACCTACTTATTTATTAAGGTAGTAGGTAACTAGGTACCTACCTACCTAAAATCTGTGCAAGTGAGTTTAGTGTCTACATAAAACAAAAAAAAATATGTTTCTTTCCAGATCAACTATGACCACTGGAGCGCCAGGAGCCGTGTTTTTTCTTGGAACGAGGGCTCACTACCAGGTTTGTATTAAATAAATAAAGTAGGTACCTACCTAGCTAGATTCCTACCTAGTTATGTGTGTGTGGTGTTTTCATCTATAGGTATTTGTTTTCACTAATCTCCGTAACGGCTTCACAGATTTAGATGATACTTAGAATAAGTATAGGTTACCTAGGTACCTACATAATTTGTGACCTGGGATAACATACAGGCAACTTTCTATCCAGTTAGGTAAGTACCACGAGCAGAGCCTTAGGCGGATTATTATTGTTATTGTGCTGCTGTTCTAATGTTTTTGATTGATCGAGTGAGCGAAGCGAACGAAGATCTTAGTTTCAACTTGGGCGATTTGGCATTTTATGTATGTATGTATGTATGTATGTATGTATGTTTGTCTGGCGATAACTTTAGAACCGTTGATCCGATCTGCATGAAATTTGATATGTCGATAGCTTGTACTTGAGAAATTTACTGGTAAGTATATGAGTAAAATCGGATGAAGGGTTTTTGAGATATGGGGTTTTTTAAGGGGGCAAAAATTAAAAAAGTTACATAATAAAATCAAGTTACATGTCATATGAAAGGGCTTTGTTTGGACATTCCAAAACAATTTTTACTTTTTTTCTGGGACGCTCGGTTTTTGAGATACAATAAAAAAGTTAAATTAAGATAACCAGCAATCCAAGAGCTCCCATCTCTAAGAATTTCGTTGGCATCAAGGTTTTTCTACTGGTCGGCCAGTTACTTTGCTTTTTCTTATTTTTTTTTCTTGAAATAAATTAAGGAGGTACTCAGTTCTCATAAAATGGTGACAACGACCAGGTCTGATGATGGATCCAAGGTCTGTTCAACGGAACTCTTCAATAAATAGGCCAATAGAGTTAAAACTTGGTTACCGTACCAAGTTAATAGGCGGTAGTCAGAAAAAAGTCCAAGAGTAATGTTTGGACTTGCCTCTGACTACCACTTACAACGACGAGTTACGAGTACGTACGAGTTTTGGTGCGTTCGTCGGGTCTCATCACGAGATCTCAGTTCGGGGCGAACTACTAGTATATTCTGTTTTTATTTTTATTGCTGTTGGTCTTTTCAATAAATAAAAATTTTAAAAAATTATTGAGCCTGTAGTTTCCCACTGCAGGGCAAAGACCTTCCTTCCTTCGCTCCAGTCGCTTCTACTTTGGGCTACTGGACCAGTTCTTTGAAAATGCGTCTATTTCATCCCTCCCATCTATGCTACGATCTCCCTCGACGTCGTTTTCCGTTTTCAGTCGTGCAACCAATCTGTAGTGGATTTAGCCCATACGCATCCGAAATGCGGCAGACGCGGCATATAAGCGGATACTAGAAAAAAATATTGTTTGTTACTTGCAGGTGCTCCAACAACCCGAAAGCCATTTTGACGCCGAAAACGGCAACACAGAGACAATTTACCAGAACCCATCCACGTGGAAGTCCAATGGGCTGGATCCGCGAGAATGCTACGGCCGGTATGCCGGAGGCGGCCTTACTGCTGGGCTTGGCGATTATCACAATGGAGCTGGGCCTTTTGCTGATCGATCGGGATATTCTGTCCTGAATGATATTAATGGTAATACCTTAAATACTTTTTTTATCTGCCGAAACACACAAAACAATGCCTATTTCATGTTGCTATTTAGCAGCGTTGCAGGGTTTCGGTTTGAAGGGTGTGGTTGCCGGTAAAATTACAGGTAAAATGAGGCTTAACATCGCCAAGGGATAGCGATAAAAAAAACGTACCCAACTGCAAAGAAGGACTTAGGTCCTAAGTTTTTGGAACCATTCTTATTACAATCGCCATAGAGGCAAAGACTCGCGCTACAAAAAAAAGCTTCATTAAAGTAAAGCTTAAGTAAAGCTTAAATAAGTAAAGCTTCATGCTCTTGACTTTACCTACAATTAATATTTTTCTCATCCTCCATAATATTGATAAATTGGCCCACCCTTGGCCATGAACTGGCGACGCTCTTGTCATGGTCGCAGGGCAGTGCATCGTAGGGCATGCTCATATCGTGTGTGACTTGCGAGGCAATGCTTTGTTACCTATAGGTGGTGTCAATGTCAAAAGGTATTTATTCAGTAAAATCACAAGGATCACTTTTAAATGACATAAAACTTGGTGAATCTAGGTGCCAGTTCCACGCGAGGCGACCAAGCCTAGAAGAACAGGCAACAAACTTACAGCTAGGTTCCTATCGTTATTTTACATACGAGCACTAGTGGTGGCGGCCGATCGGGCACCAATGAGTTTTCTGTTCAAAAATGAATATGCACAGTGCCAGTATTCCCAACGCTGAAGGAAAACATCTTGAGGAAACCGGCATGTCGTAGAACCTTATATCCCGTTTACACTCAGCTCATGTCCGTGGAAATGTGCAGAGACATGGGACGGGACTTGGGCAATGCGAGAATGTAAACAGGCCACTTCCATGTCCACTCGCGTTGCCCGTGTTGTGAACACACATTGCCGGCGACGCTGCCGCAGACATATGGACGGCAACATTTCCGTCTATATGTCTGCATGTAAACGCAGTATTAAACGTTCTAAAACATGTGTCAAGTGCTCGAAAGGACCCTCATTGAAGCGCACTTAAAATCCTTTCACGACACTGTTTCGAAAGTAACATAGGACACGACAAGAAGAACGGAACAAAATGACGATTCTTCTAACAAGTCACTTTCTTCCAGTAACAGATGAGAAAGACAAAGATACAGGAACTAAGAAGCGTAACAAACGACGGCCGAGCGAGACGACGCTCTGTGGGGAAGACATGAAGCCGTCTCAACTGAATGACGTGGCAGACGAGTATGTACCTTTTACATTATTTTAATCATCATGTTTTTCATTGAGTAGTAGAGCTATTTGTGTGTGGCTCGTCCGGGGAAGTACTACCACCACGCCCTTTTCTGCCGCCAAGCAGCAACGCTGTGTTTCGGTTTGAAGAGTTTGGTTGCCGGTGTAATTACAGGCACATGAGGCTTAACATCTGAATCTGTATGCCTCAAGTTTATTTATTTATTTATTTTTAAGACAGTATCACATCATAAGTTGATGGACGCAGAGCAGTGCATCGTAGGGCGCGTTCCTATCGTGCGTGACTTACGAGGCAATGCTTTGTTAAAGGTGATGGTTACCACTTAACATCAGGTGGGCCATCTGCTTGTTCCATCAGCTGCTTGTATAAAAAAAATTGGCATTACCTCTCGCTCGCACATATCACCATTTTGAAACATGTAAAATCACTGAACTTACCTCTATATGAAAAATCGCATTCAAACCAGTTGTGTGCAATCACATTGCACACAGGCACAGATAAGAGAATACTACACTGGTCAGCAAAAATAAAAATTTTATCCAATAAAGTCTTCCTACTAAAAAGTTTGCTTATGTACAAAAACTAGTGAAGCTCTTTGAGATTCTTTGAGGACTAAAAAGTAAGGGGAAACCCCCTTCAGGCATCATCCAAATTGTTTCCATCCGGAAACAAACTTAGTACTTTGTACGAAGATATCTGAGGGGATATCTACCGTGCCTAATCGAAGTCGTGAAGCTATTTCTGTTTTTATTATAACTTTTTGGTTTGATCCCTTAACAAAATAATAATGACTAATCCTGGACTTTAGTTTACATCAGTTCAATGCCTATTTCCTTATTATCACGCGTGCGGTTCGTTATTGCAGGATGTACCTACTTAGGTTTGTAACGTGATTCACTGGTGGCTTATTAGTGACTGGTAATGACCAGAACCTTGTTATGATAAAGGTCACATTTGAAGCACGTGCTTGTATGTTTGTTATTCTAATTAACCTTAGGCCCAGTTTCACCATGCTCTGTTAGTTACTAATCAAGGATTAACAGGCCGTTAAATCTAACCTTAGCTGTCAAACGCGTACATTTTGACATATTTAACGGCCCTTTAATCCTTTGTTAATCTAACAGAGCATGGTGAAACCGGCCCTTAGTAATTACCTATTGATCGCCGGATAAGCCATGGACAAAATGTGGGAATGTCTCAAATGTAATGTTTGAACTTACCTACCTCTGACTAACCCCTCTTGGACATCCTTTAAGAATCAGGAGTTTGTATTCTTTGAGGACTAAAAAGTAAGGGGAAACCCCCTTCAGGCATCATCCAAATTGTTTCCATCCGGAAACAAACTTAGTACTTTGTACGAAGATATCTGAGGGGATATCTACCGTGCCTAATCGAAGTCGTGAAGCTATTTCTGTTTTTATTATAACTTTTTGGTTTGATCCCTTAACAAAATAATAATGACTAATCCTGGACTTTAGTTTACATCAGTTCAATGCCTATTTCCTTATTATCACGCGTGCGGTTCGTTATTGCAGGATGTACCTACTTAGGTTTGTAACGTGATTCACTGGTGGCTTATTAGTGACTGGTAATGACCAGAACCTTGTTATGATAAAGGTCACATTTGAAGCACGTGCTTGTATGTTTGTTATTCTAATTAACCTTAGGCCCAGTTTCACCATGCTCTGTTAGTTACTAATCAAGGATTAACAGGCCGTTAAATCTAACCTTAGCTGTCAAACGCGTACATTTTGACATATTTAACGGCCCTTTAATCCTTTGTTAATCTAACAGAGCATGGTGAAACCGGCCCTTAGTAATTACCTATTGATCGCCGGATAAGCCATGGACAAAATGTGGGAATGTCTCAAATGTAATGTTTGAACTTACCTACCTCTGACTAACCCCTCTTGGACATCCTTTAAGAATCAGGAGTTTGTATTCTTTGAGGACTAAAAAGTAAGGGAAACCCCCTTGAGGCATCCTCAAAAAAACTTGAGTTAGTACTTACTTGGTACTGAGGGGATGTCTACCGTGTCTGGGGATCATAATTTTGAAGCTGTTTCTGTTTCTGATATAGGCCGTTGGGGGCTCAGCATAGAATAGTCAAAATCAAAAGGCATATTTATTCAATTGAATCACAAGGATCACTTTGAAAAGTCTTACCGATAGGCTCTTATCTATGTGGCAGTTCCACGCGACCCAGCCTAGAAGAACAGGCAATATAGGACATCTTCATCGCTTGCCGTGGATGTCGTAAGAGGCAAACAGTCCTTTACTTGCCTCTTACGCATCATGTGAAAGGCAGATGAGTAGTTGCTCGTAGATTAAACATTATTTACGATATTAGCCAGTGTGATTGACGTCTGGTCCTCTGCCAGAAAATGTATTTGTACTAAAAATAAAGCTTTTTGGACAACAAAGCGAGCGATGGCGATAACTTACCAGTTTTTTATCAACAGAAAAAAATTAACAGCTTTCATACTTTGATTCCCAGACACGATATTATATTCCCTCAGTTCTCTTAATACCAGTTATCTAATTAATATTATTTGAGGATACCTAAAGTAATATTTCGATGTAAGTACCTCTGAATTCTAATATTTGGGAGTAGGTACCTCTGATTTCTAAGACCCCCGTCTTAGAAGGCAGAGGTACATTCAAATATTGCATTTGGCATATACCTACCTACCCACATTTTCTCATAAACTCAACTGACTAAACTCAAACTAATGTGCTCCAGTAGGGAGCTACTATGCCCTCATCCGTTGCCTTTACGAGATCTGCTTATGTAGGTACAACTGATTGTGCATAGAGCGCAGGAAAGCAAGTATATCCTTCCAGCAACACCCTATTTTTATTGTTGGTTTATAGTTCAAAAAAATAAAAATTATGTAAAAAGATAGCCTATATACTTTAAAAAGGACCGTAGCAAGTGGAAATCCGTGGTCTTGCCTACCCCATTGGGAAACAGGCGTGATTTGATGTACCTATGTATGTATACTTTTTTATGTAAAACTAAGTTTAGGTAGCCATTGCGTAAGTATTTATAAAATATACTTTTCAGCAACGCCTCTCCAAAGGCGAAGTCGAGCCGTCGGTCTCTGCTAAGCTTCCTATCCTCGCTGGCCCGACGCAAGAAGCGGCTCGCCGACCCCCAGTACTTGCAGCATGTCGAGAATGTGCTCACTGTGTGCACATACAGGGAGTCTTGTCGCTGTCTCGAGTGTCAGGTTAGTACGCGACGCATCACCAATTTTAATTTCAAAGTCAAAGGGTTCTTATAATGGCAAGGATCACTTTGAAATGCTGGTGAATCTAGGTGCCAGTTCAACACAACCAAGCCTAGAAGAGCAGGGAACAAGCTTTTTAGTTTATACCTTTTGTATGTATACGAACATACCTCTAAGAGTAGTAGAGCTCTTAGTAAAGGGCTCGTCCGGGAAAGAACTACCACCACGCTTTTTTCTGCCGCCAAGTAGCAACGCTGTGTTTTGGTTTGAAGAGTGTGGTTGCCGGTGTAACTTCAGGCACATGAGGTTTAACATCTGTATGCCTCAAGTTGATGGACGCAGGGCAGTGCATCGTAGGGCGTGCATGACTTACGAGGTAATGCTTTGTTATAGGTGATGGTTACCACTTAACATCAGGTGGGCCTTCTGCTTGTTCAATCAGTTAGTTGAATTAAAAAAAATATTATACTATACATAGCCTAAGTTTTGATGGAACGAAACTCTAGTTAGGATTCAGCTCACCTTTGTACATGTCCTCGATTTCTGTCTGATTTTCTATGTAGGTATTGTGTGCAATAAATAATTAAGAACGTAAAAGAAAACATGAACTTGAAGTATTGGGATCCTACATACATTCGCGTGGGGTCGGTCGTCGTGGTGGTAAAAAGTAAAACACCTACGTCTGGTCAAATTTGCATTTTATTAATTTGTACATCTGTACTAACATGCGAATAGCCGAATGTAAAAAACAACGGTACAAAACATGATAATATTATTTTAAAGACAAGAAACTGTGTTTCAATAAAAATTGCATTCCTAATCATTAAACAATACGGAGTTTGACAACGATTTTCACAACATTTTTTGAGCAGTTATATTAGCCGAAACTTCTATTAAAATATAAGGTAACATGATTGGTAAAATATACTTAATACTTATGCGAATTAAAGTAGATATTACATTAATCTCTATTCGAGTAACAGAAATATTTATCCATTCATTCCTTATTTATATTCCACCGTGTGTACACTTCTTTACAATTTTGGCAAACGAGTCAAATTAGAGCTTGTGTTCATATTTAATCTGTACTAATTAATTTATTTTACATGTTTATTCACTATTTTTATATTTACATTGCATACATAAAATACATGTAAATATTCACAGGTTATTTTATAGGTGTATCCTATCTAATTAGAAGCTTAAATTACGATTTTCAAGCGTTATGTCAAGGCATTTCAATTTATAGTAAAAAAAGATTTCCGCTTACAAGCAAAAGCTGCCTTTTCGCGCTCTTTCTAAATAGGTAACTCTAGCACCAATTTCAAAAGAAAATACCAAAGATAATACTGAAAACCAGCGCTGCAGAGGCGCACCCCTATACCTACCCCGTTTACACTCGGGTCATGTCTGTGGAAATGTGCAGACATGAGCAGGGACTTGGGCAATGCGAGAATGTAAATAGGCCACTTCCATGTCCACTCGCGTTGCCGCTCGCGTTGCCCGTGTTGTGAACACACATTGCCGGCGACGCTGCCGCAGACATAATGGACGGCGACATTTCCGTCCACGCGAATGTCTAAATGTAAACGCAGTATTAGCAAATGAGTGGTTTCCATTTTCGTCATTGTTTTTGTGACGATAATAAATAAATATGTTTATTTATTCTATTCAAAGGAGCAACAAAAAGTTCCGAGCAAAGCGAGTCAACAGTTAGTGGGTCAGTGGTAAGGCTCGCTTCTCTCTCTATTTGGATGGAAAAAAGTATTAAGTATTACAAAACTTTGAAAAAAAAAAACAGCCTTCGGTAAGGCTCGCTTCTCTCTCTATTTGGATGGAAAAAAGTATTAAGTATTACAAAACTTTGAAAAAAAAAACAGCCTTCAAATAAACTGAAAAACATAAAACTAAACTTTAGCTGCGGGGAACCACGACAAAACGTCATAGGTAATCTGTGTCGGTATACCTATACTTTTAGTTTTTCTTGATTTTTGCAATAAGCGCTGAATCAATTTTGATAAAATTTATATGAGATCGCCTCCAAAGCATACTTTGGAGGCGATATAGGTAGGTCATATCATAACCTACCAAACAAAAAAAGAAACATCAAAATAAATTGATAATTTGCGGAGTAATCGCGTAACAAAAAAACAAAATAAACGAACAATTGAATTAAGAACACCTCCTTTTTTGAAGTTGGTTAAAAAAGTCATGATGACTCACTCTTCTCACATACCTACCTCGTTCATTCGCCGTTTAAGAGCACTGATTGGTGCACGACCAGATACGAATCTACGACCTTACGATCGGAATTCGGGGTCACTCCCACTAGACCACCGGTACTTCTACCATTCCCTTGACTGAAATTCTTCTTACATGACGCCAAACGCCATCATTTAATTTTATCGAAATTAGCTACTTCCTAATAGTTCATTCACCTTTGGTGTTTTAGAGGTACTTTCTGACTCACATTTATGTACGTTGGATTTTTTTCTATGAACTTGGTTGGCCTTGGCGAGAGATACTTACATCTATTTCTTGACTGAAAAATGCACTTACAGTAGATAAACATAATTGTACTTAAAAGAAGGTTATATTAAAATAAAATTTTAATCATTATTAGCTGGATAAATGTCATACAAAGTCAAGCTATTCAACAAATCGATCTATGTCGAATTCCTTTACATCCGGGCTGTCTATTTCAACTGTTTTTCGCCTCTCTTCCAATCTTGAACACTTAACACATTTCTGACCTTTTCGAAGCCAGCAACCTCTGTGGTACATTGAGTTGCATTTATCACATAACAATGCACCACTATCGAACGGGTACAGTACCTCATTATTCTTGCACACTTCACATATGTACCCCTTTCCCGAGCAACGGGAGCATCCTGTTATGTGTGACCGGCAGACCTCTGTTAGCTCGGTCAGTTGAGTCTCCAACGACCCATCGTTTATCGCTTGTAGGTGTGCCATACTGTATTTCTTATTGACATCACCAAGCTGAACGAAGAGTGGTGATAAAAGGCTGGTTCCTTCTGTACAGTTGCAGAGGTACCGCCTCATCCACTGTAGGTCTTTCCTCATCTTATGCACCCATTCTAACTCAGAGATAAAGTTGAAAAGTTTGGAATTAATCTTTTCTACATCTATGTACGGGCGTGCCCATGAAAGATTAAGCATTTGGTAAGCCAGTCGGGATACATATCGCTTCTCCCAATCCCAGTTGTGAACGACTCGAGCTGGTATCGCTGATGAGTCGTTCCAGTGACAAGTTGCACAGAAGTACTGCCCTGTGTAGTCACACAATCTTGGCTCGTTCCACGAGTCTTGGAAGGTCAGGGCTGTGTGGCACTCGGCGCATTTGTAATCTTGATTTGCAAGTCCTTTTTCTGGGCAGATGCTCATTTCGAACTGGCCTCGTTCAGTCATAACCACATGAGCACACATCCTACATATATGATCAACACATTTGTAATGACACAAGTAGCTACAGTCGGTGCATATGTAAGAACTTTGAACAATGCTCCATATAACTCCACTACAGTGATCACAGTACTGTTTTCTGTTTGATGGGTTCACTTGCTGCTCAAAATGGTGGCCTTTGATTGAAACTCGTATTCTAGACAGCCCGTCGTTTTCATTTAGATCCTGTAACCGCAGTCTCAGCTCGACTAAGTAACGTACCAGCCATTTTCTTTCCTCTGAGCATTGTGGGCAGTTCAGAACTAGCTCCTTGCATTGATTGATAGCCTTCTCGATCTCTTCCTTCGTCGCAGAGCTGTGTATCTTCAGTTTCTTGTTTGCGATGGATTTAGGAACGAAGGTCGTATCATAGTTCTCGTCTCCTGAGACACAACCCGATGTAGAGGACGAAGATTCAGTGATGGAGGCGTTCTCCACGCTTCTGGGGCTGCAGCAAATGAGGCTGTTGCGGTATTTAGGCGAGTCGTTCGCTAGCGCTGCGGCCATGGTCACAAAATTTGTAAAAACTACGAATGTTTTTCCAATCAACACAAAGGATTTAATGTTTACGCATTTGCACTCTGAAATTTACTACTCGGAGTAGTTATAGTCATTGATGATTACGTCTCATCGTAGCTGGGTTTTACGTAGGTTTGATAGTGGTGGAATTAATTGAGATTAGACGCGGAAACTGCGGAAATTATAAAATAATTCGTCATTATATTTTGACGAGACTGACGTTTTAGCTTGGTCAGTGGTTGACATTGACACTTGACAGCTGATTTGATTTAATTTTTATTTGGTTGGTGCTAGACAAACCTGAAAACACCGTTCCGTTTTATGTAGTTTTTTTACGATGAGGATTTTTGACAATAGTTTTCTTGGTCTAATAATCAGGAATACATTGAAAATTAAATAACAGCCAGCAAACCTCCAATTTTTTATACTTTTGATTGAGGTTGATATTTTTAAATAACTTTTGAAATAATGAACCTAGATAGGATAAAACTCTTTGATTCGAATATTTTGTAGAACGGAACGTTGCTGTATGACGTAAAATCAGGCGTGCCAACATTGCGACCCAAAACAAACCTACTTTGTTTACTTCGCTTCCCAATGCGCAGCGTACGTCGCTATCTTCATTCTACCACATTTTAACATATTCTAAACGCATGAAAATGACGTAATCCCTCCACACAAACGCATTAGAAATACTTACATGCCTTCGATGACCTACTAGCATTTAGCTGCGCTAATCAACTAGATTATTGGCGTTGATGACCTAATCTTATTACGTACTTGGGTACTTTAGCAACATGTGGGGCGTAAATACTGGGTCATAGGCCGCGATACTCCCCCTATTGAGAGTAATAACATTATCTTAATTATGCCTTTAGGGAGGAATAACATTAGCAATATAAATAGACATGCTGGCGTTAAAATGTTGATACCTAAATGTCACTAGCGGTCACCCATCCAGTGGTTTCCGTGTAGAAAATCGCTTAGCGCAGTCGATCGGTTTGGTAGGACTATTTTATGAGTGACCAAGCTAGGTATGCTACATAAGTACCTATCAAGGTAGCAGTTGGTATCACACACGTGAAAAAAGCGAGACTTTATTCAGACAGTTTATTCTTTGGTTTAGGTAAGTTTATATGAGCTAGTGGCACTCGGGGTCACGCATAATGCCCACCATTTTTTATACTACTTGCTGATGAAGTCAAAGTCAAAGTCAATAGGTATTTATTCAATAAAATCACAAGGATCACTTTGAAACGTCTTAAAGCTAGGTGACTCTAGGTGCCAGTTCCACGCGACCAAAGCCTAGAAGAACAGGCAACAAACTTACGGCTTGGTTCCTACCGTTCTTTTGTATGATCCTTTTACAATGTAATATAATATATTATTGAAGTTAAGTGAGGCGTAGGCATACAGAAAAAGGTAAACATAATCAAATTTATAAGACAGCACACGCTACGCTTCAAACTAATAATACCTAATGCATAAAATTAAATACAATCTATTAAATCAGAGAAAAATAAAACACACAATAGTAGGTACAGTACAGACATTGCAGACATGTTAGCTGCCGATGGGCAGAGCGACCGGGACATCGGGCCACGCACTTTTATCATCAATATAGCTATCTAAAGTATAATAAGCTTTACTTATTAGATTATTCTTAATGTATGACTTAAATTTTCTAATAGGAAGCCCAGTGGCACTTTCTGGAAGTTTATTATAGAAGCGTATACCGTTCCCCATAAACGAGCCATTTACCTTTTGGAGTCGAAATTTAGGAATACATAATTTGTTTTTATTTCTAGTGTTAACGTTATGTGCATCACTCTTTTTTTTTAAATGAGACAAACAGATGGCCCACCTGATGTTAAGTGGTAACCATCACCTATAACAAAGAATTGCCTCGCAATCGTAAGTGACGTTCGTGAATCGTGACGCACGTGGCTTACGCTTGAAGTTGATGGACAGGCTGTGTCCATCAACTTTAAGCCGCTCGTGCCTGTAATTTAACCAGAAACCACATTCTTCGAACCGAAACACAGCAACGCTGCTTGGCGGCAGATGTGGGCATGGTGGTTACTTAATTGTTTCGTACTTATGCAAACTTTTGAGTCGGTTATCAAGCCAAAGTTTATATTTGTATTTATTTTCAAACGTTATATCTTTCATTACAGCTTAGATTTTATACAATAAAGTAGTCATCAACAATAATTATTTTAGTCAAACAGTAGAAATAGAAATTATAACAGCTCTTTTGTAAATTTCGATTTTTAACAGACAAAATAAAGATTTTTCTATTATATTCTAAATACAAATGTCAAAATACAAAAACAATCACGAAAATGCGTAACTTTCATACAATTTACCTTTCCGCTGGCGTGTTTTCAAGGGAATCTTGTCTTAATCTCTAATCTACCGAACCTAGTCTAGATTTTGACAGGTAACCTCAAACTTTCAGAGCAGCTACTTCGACTGCGACGAGGACGAGGAGGACTACGAGTCTGAGGACGACAGCGAGTACACGATGTACGTAGCGCAGCTGCAGGCCTCGCGGGAGGAACCGCCTTCGCCGGAGGAGGACGATGATGAGGTAGGTAGTAGGTTCAGTACCCGGCGATAAATATTGCACATCAACCTTTGAAAAGAGACAATCGGCTACTATACTTCTTGATAGCTGTACGAGGAAATATAATGAAATGAAAATTACTTATCGATAACTCAAAATAACTAAGAGTTTTAAGAGTACCTAGTAGAGCTCTTTGTGTGTGGCTCGTCCGGGGAAGTACTACCACCACGCCTTTTTCTGCCGCCAAGCAGCAACGCTGTGTTTCGGTTTGAAGAGTGTGGTTGCCGGTGTAATTACAGGCACATGAGGCTTAACATCTGTATGGCACAAGTTGATGGACTCAGGGCAGTGCATCGTAGGGCGCGATATTCTCTGTTCCGTGGGCGCGATCCTATCGTGCGTGACTTATGAGACAATGCTTTGTTACAGGTGATGGTTACCACTTACCATCAGCTAGTTGTATTAAAAAAAAACGGCCTAATGATACGGAAAAAAACAGATTTGGGCTACAAATAGCTCTAGTGCGAATTTCAGATTGTAGACTCAATTTTAATACGCATTGGTTCTCAGGTATTCGTAGACGAAATCCCCAGCGATAACACGTCCACAGACCTACTGCTCGAGCCGAAGAAAATGTCCGTCTCATCAGACAGCTCCGAAGACCCGGAGACCATGAACTTGGAGGTAGCAGCTGGAACACCACTACTTCTGAACTTTCTTCTAACGCATCCTATCACTTGTTCTATTCAATAATTCTAATTTTTCTGTTGACTGCCATGTTGGTTTTATTATGTAACTCGCGACCGGTCTGCGGGGGCCCTCAAAATGAGGCAATGAGGCTTAGCATATGTATGCCTCAAGTTCAGTATATTTATTGCATGATTATACAAGGTGTTCCATAAGTTGTGTATATAAACTTCAGGGGGCTAAAGTACCCATCAATATGAACAACTTTTTCTAAGGAACCAACACTGTGAACGCGAAAAAAAAAACAGCTATTTCATACAAAAGTTCAATACCTACCAGGCTAAAATGTATGAAACAGCTGTTTTTTTTTTCGCGTTTACAGTGTTGGTTCCATAGAAAAAGTTGTTCATATTGATGGGTACTTTAGCCCCCTGAAGTTTATATACACAACTTATGGAACACCTTGTATAAGTACTTATGTATGTAGATTTAACATTGTCAGGAGTTATGACTAAGTATTTTGTGGTTCAATAATGTACCCAGTAAGGGTTGCAATAGAGAGAAGCGGACCGATATTAAAAAACCGGCCAATTGCGAGTCGGACGCGAAGGGTTCCGTACCATTATCTATGAAAACGGCTAAAAAATCACGTTTGTTGTATGGGAGCCTCCCATACAACATATTTATTTTATTCTGTTTTTTATAATTTGCGTCCTAAGTGATGATATAATTTTAATTCCTATAAAGTAGGTAGGTACTATTGTGTGGTATTTATTGTGTCAAAGTCAAAGTCAAAGTCAAAGTCACGTAATGTTGTCCACCAGTGGGTATCCAAATTGCGTGTTGTTTTTTTGAAAACTCAGTTGGTCTCTCTGCCTTCTGCGCTGTGGGCCGTGGGTTCGATCCCCACACGGTATAAACAGTTGGGTAATTAACATAGATGTATACCTACTCTCTGTCTGGCTGTTACAGTGTACTAATACGAGAGCACCGGTGGTCTAGTGGTAGCGGCCCGCCTTCCGAGCCTAAGGTCGCGGGTTCGAAACCAGTCGTGTACCAATGAGTTTTTCTGTTCAAAAATGTATGTGCACAATGCCAGTACTCTCAAACGGTGAAGGAAAACATCGTGAGGAAACCGGCATGTCGTAGAACCTAAAAAGTTCTATAACATGTGTCAAGTGCACGAAAGGAGCCTCTTGAGGCGCACTTAAAATCCTTTCACCACACTGTTACGAATGAAACTAGTGACACGACAAGAAGAAGAAGAATGTACTAATTGTTTGTCATAGTACCTACAACATTTGCTTAGTTTGGGACTAATTATATTGAATAAAGATTTCATTAAAAACTTGTTTGACGATAATAGATTTTACAAAGTTTACATTTTAGTCAAAATCCTCAAAATGTACCTTGCAGTTTCCTGTTGAATTTATTTAAGTACCTGACATACTTACTATACTTACATATAATTAAAATAATTAACTATTTACGCACTATATAATAATTTATATACTAGATGACACGTAGACGATACTTCATAAAATTGGCACGTAGGTACTACATGGAATAACGCTTTGGAACAATTCTGTAATGTTATTTTGATTCGTTTTCTGACATTTCTGGATGCAACATAGCTTTTTCATTTTAATTGTTTTTCTAGTGTTATTTTGAGTTGTGTTGTGTAATTTCGGTGGTATTTTAACCAACATTACTTGAGGTCTTAGCACAAAGTGTATACATTTGGAATGAAAGTGTAATATGTGATATCCTGATTTGGCCGAAAATGTTTCGAATGTTTTGAAGAAAACCGCCACCATTTTCTTCAAAACAAAATGACGGCCGACTTGACTATGGACTGACTTGACTAAAAAGTATTCACTAAACTAATAAATATTTATCACTTGACACTGGCAAGATTGTCTGTGGAATGACGGACAGGAGCCATAAATTGAGAGAAGAAGAAGTAATGTTATTTTATTTTTATTTAATCGAGAATTTGAATTTGGGTTACAAAGTACAGAAATGTATCATTGCTTGTATAAATTACAAAACTCACCCCTATCTCTTTCTATTAAAATGTCAAAAAACCTTACTTTTACCGCCGGTTTTTGAAAGCCGATCAAAACTAATCGGATGACAAGTCACTTGCTATCTCTATCTAATTCCTTCACAGCCTTCACAGCTCAGTTGGTAGTAGCTCTGCCATCTGCGCCGTAGGCCGTGGGTTCGATCCCCACCGAGAACAAACATTTGTGTGATGAACATTGATGTTTGTTCTCTGTCTGGGCGTTATATAATTTATAAGTATGTATTTACAAAAAAAAAGTATATAAGTAGTATATCAGCTATCTGGTTCCCATATCACAAGCTTTGGCTTAGTTTGGGGCGAGATAGTGCTGTGTGGAATGTCCACCAATATTTATTATTTATTTATTTATTACATGTAATAGCTGAAATGGCGAGTGACTTGACATCCGATTAGTTTTGATCGAGCTTTCAGAAACCGGCCGTAAGTCTATTGATTTTCCGATAGAGGGCCAGTAGTCAATCGCCCTCTGTCGGAATTTGTTTCATTTCTTATTCTAAATGATAATAAGATAATGATAGTAGGTACTAAGTAATTAATAAAATTATATGTAAAAATAAATATGTATAAATATGCTAGCCGTTTCCTGCGAATTCGTCCGCTACTAATAAAATACTCTCGTGTCGTGGAAAATTTTAGCTTTTGTCTGAGCCGAAATTGCAGAAAAATTCAATGTTTGTATGAGGTAAGTCATCATCATGTTCCTGCCCTTATCCCACGCATGGGGTCGGCACAACAGGTTTTCTTCTTCCACTCTCCTCTATCATTCATCTCGGTGCTCACTCCTTTCTTACTCATGTCATCTTTCACACAGTCCATCCATCTTTTCTTTGCCTACCTCTCTTTTTATAACCATCCACATCCATTTCCAACACTCTTCTCGTAATATGACTTCTTCCCTCATGCCATGCCCATACCACGCTAACCTATTGCTCGTCCACTTAGCCATCACAGGCGCTACTTTCAAACTTCCTCTAATATACCTACTCATTCCTTATTTTATCCATCCTGACAAACAGACACACACTTTAGAATTTATAGGTAAACGTATGGATGGTGGGTGGATGGATTTTTTGTGTAGGTATTATTGCAAAACGCACAAGGCATGCCTTCGAAATTAAGTCTAACTTATTAAATGAATGTTTGTCAGCTCCTTAATATAATGTATTCTAAGCTTTTATTATTAACGTTGTCTTTTAAAATCTAAACTTTAAAAAAATCTCTTAAACATTACTACAAACTTCAGGGATTTTAAAATTAAAAGTACTTTCTTGAAAAATGCATAGTGTTGTAATAAAGGCTAGTTTTTGCTGCAATTGTATAACTGTCTAGTTAACGTAATAGCGCTTATAATAGGGTTAGTTTGAAGATTTTTATAACTGCTTTGTATAACCTTCTGGTTATAAACTTTAAGGTATGAAAGTACTAGTTATGTACTTATGCAGGAACCTACCTGCTATGAAAATATTAGCCATAAAATTGTACTAATTCCAAAGGTAGAAGTTGTCTCGTTTACAAACTACAGTCAACTGTACAGCTAGAAATTATCAAAATTATGTAGGTATCACAAAAAAAACCCATCGATGGATCGTATAAAATGTTAGATAAATAAGGTTTAAGTATTTCAGCTGTGGCGTTATTAGTGGGAGTGAATGTCGAGATATTGTTGTTAACACAGTACCTAGTAGTAAGGATGTTAGTACAGTCACAAAATTGTAAGCTGGACGCAGAGCAGTGCATCGTAGGGCACGTTCCTATCGTGCGTGACCTACGAGGCCATGCTTATTGTTATAGTTGATGGTTACCACTTATTTCAGGCGAGCTATCTGCCGTCAGTAAGTAGTATAACAAAAATAGTAGATCCACTGGACTCCAAGTCTTGAGGTTTTTTTTAGTTTTTCGTTACGTCAGTCCTTTTTTGTATGGAGATTCGATAAGAGCCTGTCAGGCGCGCTGAGAACTCCCGGATTTCCATACAAAAAACAAAACTCGGACTAGGGGTACTGGAAATGGCTAAAGGCGGGAATACACATGACTGTAGCTGGCACACTTGCATAAAAGCTACTTGCACATGCTAACTACTTTCCTGTGTATACGCTAACAGGCATGCCCGTATATGCCATGCAAGTAAATAAATATAAATAAATAAATATTGGTAGACATTCCACACATCACTATCTCGCCCCAAACTAAGCCAAAGCTTGTGATATGGGAACCAGATAGCTGATATACTACTTGTGTACTTTTTTTTTGTAAATACATACTTTTAATATTATATAACACCCAGACAGAGAACAAACATCTATGTTCATCACACAAATGTTTGTTCTCGGTGGGGATCGAACCCACGGCCTACGGCTCAGAAGGCAGAGCTGCTACCAACTGAGCTGTGAGGGCTGTGAAGTAGTTAGCACAACATTTGATTTTCTGTCAGCTACTGGTATGCAACGCGAGCGTTTACTCCCACCTGTTCTTTTGACAGAACTACTGGGTTTTTTTTCCCATTAGTTTTGTGACTTAAAAGACTATGCTGTCAAAGACTTTTCCTATGGTGAAGAAGTCGTTTTGAATTACAAGATTTGTGAACAGAACTACTGGGAATTCATTTCCCATTTGTTCTGTGAACAGATCTAATGGGAAGAAAAACCCAGTAGTTCTGCCGACAGAACTACTCAACAGAACAGGTGGGAGTAAA
Source organism: Chloroclysta siterata (assembly GCA_932294275.1). Lineage (NCBI taxonomy): Eukaryota > Metazoa > Arthropoda > Insecta > Lepidoptera > Geometridae > Chloroclysta > Chloroclysta siterata. Next base: position 16,711,223 of record OW028596.1, on the reverse strand, counting down.
CGAACGCGAGGGAGGGTCACGGGGGGCTACGAAACCGGCAAATACAGGCATGCAAGGACGCAAACTAAACTAGCTTGCAAATCTATCCAAATTGCGCCAGTAACTTCTACATGCCGTTAACAAGCATGCCCGGTACTGTTCCATTTCACAAGCATGTGTACCGCCTTAAGGCTAAGTTGGTGATGTTCTTTCGATTCTCACATTTACCACGAACGTAGATATTTGCTATCTGGGGCCTTATGCTCACTTCGAGCGAGATTATCTCACGGTGGAGATGACGTCATATCTCGTTCAATAACTCGTTGACGTTGCGTCTCGCATGAACTTTGAATGACAAAATTGGGGAGAGGGATGGTGAGAATGGGGATAAATAGTTATCGAACGAGATATGACGTCATCTCCACCGTGAGATAATCTCGCTCGAAGTGAGCATAAGGCCCCTGGATCGTCGTACAGCATTTACTTTGATGTTTAGTATTCGGATCTAAGTGTTTATTTATAAGCTGTCTAGTCTTAAATTAAATGTAAAATAAGCTTGCAAAATTGTATAATGTGCTTTTTAATGAAAATAAAACTATTATTGAAATTAAATTCCAATTTTATTGCGCTAAACATAATTTTGACATCGTACCACGCTCTCGCGTTGTTGTATGAAATCATTAGATATTCTACAAAACATCTGAATTTCCAGAAAAAATATAATCACTAGATACGAACCAAATTTTCAAAAGAAGCGCTTGTAATCCGACTAGATTTGCGGCAAATTTTATATACAAGGTGTTCCATAAGTTGTGTATATAAACTTCAGGGGGCTAAAAAGAACCCATCAATATGAACAACTTTTTCTAAGGAACCAACACTGTGAACGCGAAAAAAAAACAGCTGTTTCATACATTTCAGCCTGGTAGGTATTGAACTTTTGTATGAAACAGCTGTTTTTTTTTTCGCGTTCACTGTGTTGGTTCCTTAGAAAAAGTTGTTCATATTGATGGGTACTTTATCCCCCTGAAGTTTATATACACAACTTATGGAACACCTTGTATAAAATATATTGAAATAATCCATAAGATTTAGGTCGTCTAAGATTTAAATTGGATTCTCTTACGGAGTTTACACTCACAGTAATGTATAAAATATCATAGAAACTAGGGTCCTGGTCTGGTGCCATGGTCAATCCTAATTGCAGCTAGAAATTGCCAAAGATTGCAGTGCAATGCCGCATAGGACACGTCCTCAGTGGACGTAACAGCTTAAAATCAGGTAAGTCAATCGATAATTCGTTTTTAATATAAACATATCTAGCTCGTTTACAAGCACTATTCAGAATAATTGAAGTTTAAATTAATTTAATTGCTACGTGTACAATTTATATTACTTTGACGTCTTCGGTGCAGGTTCGACGCCTGAGGCAGCACAAAAATCTATTCATGACATGCTTAAGAACATTTTCAAACCTCAACATGTCTCAAATAAAATAAACTTGAAAAAACCTACAGTCCTTAAAAAATCTACAAATTTTCTAGCATAATCCAATATTTTACATCATATAATCGAGACATTAGATCTTAGTTATGGGCCTTATTCTTGAAACGTTCGATAAATCTCATTTATTTACGAAAAATACGGTCGCAACCAAAACATCATCAATATAAAAACCGTTCGAAAATAACGCTTTATGGCCGTCGAGAAAGTAACAAGAAGGAAGTCATTTCATTTAGCTTCTGCCAATTGCAATTGTTTTACATATTTTGACAGTGATGTCATCTCTGTAGTCGCATAAATTTGACAGTGCTAAAGATATAGCCGTCCTCAGTTCAGTTCATAAAAAACGAGGTGGCAACATATTTAGTGCTGTCAAATTAAGTTAGTTTAGGTTATTGCAACATTCTCACGCGTATTTAGTCATAACTTAAATCGATGCTGCCTAGTCTGCCGTAAATATACCTGCAACTGAATAGAAAAATGCTTAGGAATGGCAGTCAGAGGTGGTATGCTAAGTTGAACTTTATTAAAAAGAATAATCTTTCATAGTTCACACAATTTTAGTTGTAAAATAATCGACAGTGTCGCCCCTCGTCTAACGTGAATTGGCGATACTAATTTCCATCCGAGATGTGAATTATGATGACATTTATCGAACATTCCCTTGTTTAATGCAAGCGCCTTGCAAATACTTACATGATTCATTTGAAAAGGCTTATGTGTATTATAAATCTTCCATATTACATAATATAGTTTTGATAAAACCGTGAAAGTTATCAGACGTTAAAGTTTAGTGTCTTGTCCCTCAAAACAGAGAATAACGATGAACGTCTTTTAACAAACACAAAGTTATCGACGGATTATAAGACGGTCAGTTTATATTATCTCGCGTTATAAAACAAATTGCACCATTTCCACGTCAAAGGCTTTAAAATATTGTTTTTAAAATGTATGTTGAATCTCAGTCCATCGAAATCGTGTCCCAGACACTACAGAGTCCCATATATCTTGACCCAGACACTACAGAGTCTCGTATATCTTGTCCCAGACACTACAGACTCCCGTATATCTTGTCCCAGACACTACAGAGTCCCGTATATCTTGTCCCAGACACTACTGAGTCCAGTATATTTTGCCCCAGACACTACAGGTTCCCGTATATCTTGCCCCAGACCAGACGACACTACAGACTCCCGTATATCTTGTCCCAGACACTACAGACTCCCGTATATCTTCACCCAGACACAACCGAGTCCAGTATATCTTGTCCCAGACACTACAGAGTCCCGTATATCTTGTCCCAGACACTACAGACTCTCGTATATCTAGTCCCAGACACTACAGAGTCCCGTATATCTTGTCCCAGACACAACCGAGTCCAGTATATTTTGTCCCAGACACTACAGAATCCCGTATATCTTGCCCCAGACGACAATACAGACTCCCGTATATCTTGCCCCAGACACTACAGAGTCCCGTATATCTTGTCCCAGACACTACAGACTCCCATATATCTTGCCCCAGACACTACAGAGTCCCGTATATCTTGTCCCAGACACTCAGACTCCCGTATATCCTGTCCCAGACTCTACAGACTCCCTTAAATCATGACAGAAACTATAGCATTCCGTGAATCATGCCCCAGATACTATCGCGCTTGTGAACAGGGTTTGGTTAAAACTTGGTACATTTTGATCTGTTTCGTGAATAAGTCTACATACATTTTAAAAATCATAATATTCTGTATTTCATTTTATGCATTACAACATGCAGTACACAAAATTAATCCATTATGTCTATTTTTATTATAACTAACAGTACACCTAATTATTTTTATTCAAATGGCTTTCTTCATACTTGGTTGACACACAAGGCTGAGGGGACTTTCCCAGTCCCGAAATTCATGTTCCAGACACTACAGCGACCCGTAAATAGGGGCATGGGTGATACTGACCCGGACGCCGTATATTACCATCTAGAATAAAGAACACGGGGTGTAAAAAAACTACTTGTAACAATCCAAACTGAAAATTTCGAGATGACATATTTATAACAAAACTTTAAATTTTTTTCAGTGATAATCGATAAAGAAGCATATTCCGCTTTCCAAAAGAAGTCCTTTTACACTCTGTATCTAGCCAACAACCATCGAATAACCTACCTTACAATTTGAGGCGCGATTTTTTCTCTAGCGATTTTATATTAATTTACCTACTAAAATTATATTACTTATATAAGTACTTACTTACTTAGACAAATTAATTTAATTATGAAAATATTTTCACCGTATCAAGAACTATGCTTGAACACATGAATTTACAACAGGCTTGGCTTATTATAAGGGTCTTTTCCATCGACTGAGGCTATCATCTAAGGGTAGTCAGAGGCAAGGCCAAACGAACTCAACATCTTTTGTGCTTCAAACTGGACGCGTGCTGTCAAAAAAGCAATTTTTGTCTTTTATTTGTTTATTATTGTTGAGGGTCAGTCATCAATCGACTTGCCCTCTATCGAATATTTGTTTAAACAATACAATAATTATTTATTTGCGAAACACAACTTATAAAAAGGTGACAAATCTATAAACGATTAATTCGACAGCTACAGCTGTCGTTACGGCCTGTTCTTAGAGAATAAACTGAAAATGCTTCATGGATTTGATCCCCAGGCACGGTAGACATTCCACATTTCTTAGTACAAATTCTAGATTCTTTTAGGATGTCTAAGGTAGTCAGAGGTACGTCCATTACAGGCAAATACCCAAATTTTGCAGTAGTTGGTATTCCATACGTGACAGGCTGCGAGCCCATCGCCGCTGTTAGAATAACTGGTTTCCTCACGATGTTTTCCTTCACCGTTTAAGAGCACTGACATTGCGCACGTAAATTTTAGTAAATAGCTTTGTTGTGGTATGTAAACAAGTTTGAACATTTTACCAGATGCTTTTAAAAGAATAGTCATATATTAAAATTATATTAGAAATTTGAGAAACTAAGATGAGGCCTCTTTCACAGCTAAGCTTCCCAGGCACTGTAGACACCCCTCAGATATCTTGGTACTAACTTGTTCTCAAGATCTTTTGAAAATGATCAAAGGTAGTCAGGTCAGACTCCAAATATTTTGCACATATCCAAATTTAGAAGCTGTTATTCTATTCGTGACAGGTTGCAAGCCCATCACCGCTGATAGAATACTGAATGAATAGAATTATGGACATATTTAAACTCGTTTTGTTTGAAGAATTATAAATAAATAAATAAAATAAAAAAGTCAAATTGCATTTAGAAGACTTTTATAAATAACTTTCCACAGATTCGTTCTATAATGCAACCTAGATGGCGGTAGTGAGCCCTAGTATTGGGATCAATCAAGGAAATTTTAGTTGCCTGTACGTACAACGCCTTCTATTAATCGATCGGGAAACATTTTATTTTTAAAATTGTTCCTGTGGGATCAATCGATTAGTTTCCTGTGCGTACAACGCCATCTATTGATCGATCGGGAAACTTTTTAATTTTAAATTGTTCCTATTACCTTCTATCATAACTATATTGAAAGAGGCCAAAATTAGGGTTAGAAGAGGGTATAAAGCCTGTACCAGGCATTATACCGACCCGTAAATAGGGGCGTGACGTTGCCCCTGACATAACTATTATCTAAGGGTATGTATAAGTAAACGTTCAATTTATAATTATATTTTAATTTAGACATATTTTATAACTAATCGTCATGAATTGGGTGTTCGGCGAATTATTGAGCAAAACTTATTTTTTTATATTAATGTATGGTTTTGGGATGATAAGGAGTTTTTTTGAGGGCGAATTTTAGGGTAAAAAATTCAGGGGATAGAAAACATCCCCTAACTGCAAGTAGGGAGGTTTCCCCTACTTTCTTACATACCTACCTTCATATCATATTAACTAAGTATTAGTAATTTATTTAAATTAATTTAAGTTCCATTATGCTATAAATTGTATAGAGCAGAAATACTTATATAGTTGCCTGGAAGAGATTGATCTTAGCGATAAGACCGCACCTTTTCTAATATTCAAGTCCAAGACAAACCGTATTAATATACGCTTGATAGCAACATATTAGTTAACAGTCATTAGAACAAATTCTTTATATAAATTGTACAATCCCGCGTTAAACGTCTGCTAACAAATCTGAAGATAACAAGCGTTTACGAATAGGGGGAAGTATAAAAATGCTCTATAGGGAGATCTTAAGTTTTATGCAAGATATCTTTCACCAGCGACAATTTTTTTCTACATTATTTCATTTTTATTAAGATCTTTGAGTAGCTTGCTTCCTTATTCCAAGCCAATATACTTTACCTATCCAATTCCAAGCAACTTTCTGTGCAGTCACCGTTTGGAGATTTGCAACCGAGTGCTTCTGTGCTTCGGGCGCGTTAAGAGGCTGACAACCGTCGGACAACTCGGTATCGCTCATTTCAACATTTGAAGATATAAAATGAATGAATGTAGTTATAAAAAATCGCAAAGAACCAAGTTTCGGAAAATAACATTACAATCAGTGAGCATTATCATCTTGATGCAAATCAGTTTTCCTACAAAAAAAATTGATTTGAGTACAAATAAGTTATAAAATTAAGAAAATTTGATACTTAACTGATTCAAATTATTATTATTTTCAGAAACTTGGTTGTTTGCGATATTTCATAAATAAATTCACATGAATAGTGTGAGCGAGAACTTATTTGACGGTTGTCAGCGCCTTAAACTATTGTTCCCAGTTCTAACGGCTGTTAATGGTACGACACGTTTATGAGGCCATAAGGAGGCCTATAAACTTGGTCTCATTTATCAATGAGGCCTAAGTGAGGCCTACAAACTCGCCCGCCAGAATATGCTTGCTTTTAAATTACTCCACAATTATCTGTCGTTGGTGAAAAATTCCTAGAGTCATTTAAATCTAATTATTATAATTTATATTAAATTGTTAGCACTTTTAATTTAGTTATAATATATTTATATCTAATTATGATAAATGGGTTGGGTTTTGTCAAATTTTTATAATTTAAAGGCTTAAGTTAAATAGAGGGCACTTAAATGGTTTCATAACTCTTCGCCAAGTGCGAGTCGTGCCTAAGCTTCGACCTTATTTGTAAGACACACTGAAGCTCCACTATATTATCAACAAGGATCATACAAAAGAACGGTAGGAACCAAGCAGTAAGTTTGTTGGCTGTTCTTCTAGGCTTTGGTCGCGTGGAACTGGCACCTAGAGTCACCTAGCTTTAAGACGTTTCAAAGTGATCCTTGCGATTTTATTGAATACATTTTAGTTTTAACTTAACTGTGAATATTTTCGAACATATAAGTGATAAGCAGAGATCGGATATTCGGATGCATATTTCTTAAAGTTGAGATGTTGGCTATTATAGAAAGCACTTCACAAGACCCGGGAAATTAAAATTTTGATTTTGTTTAATAATCTCGGGATCCTGGGATTTTTAATTCGCAGGAAATTCAAATTTAAGTGACACGAATTACAATTGCTCCTTTACAACGTAATATGTCCCTCTGGGCGCAGAACCACTCCCTTTCGGCTTAGTACACATGTAAAGTGGCACCCTGAATACATCTATTTATTTATTTATTTATTTATAATTAGGAACGCCAACAGCGATATGTATGGTTACATTGTAAAATATATTATGTTATTGTTTTAGACTGGTACATACGCCAATAATAGGCGGACACAACATTTCCACTAATACTTGGCTTAAAACAAATACAACAAACTTATTACTAAGTGAGATCACTAGAATGAGGATCACTAGATCACTACATCCGATTATTTATGCAATCCCGGGATTTTAATTTTAATAAAGTATCCTAAGAAGCCGTTTCCATAATTAGTTAGCCAAAAATTCACTTAAGGTAATTATATGCATCCGATTATCCGATTTCTAGTAATAAGAAAGTATAACTGAAATTCGTTATGAAAAATCATATTTTTTTTATTATTCTAATTTATCCAATATTTCGTAGTTTTTATACAATTTCTCTTGAAAGCTACAATAAGTTACCTAAGATATTATTGCCAGTCAAGATTGAGTAGACAACGAAAGATAAGTTTTTATAGTGAAGACTCGTCAGTACGCTTACAAATATGGTCGAAGCCTCAGTCATAACAGACTTATCCCAAGCCCATTTACCTCTAAAAACTACTAATAGTCCTTATCACACCGATCATCATGATCCCAGTATTTGTGGTTCCGGGGCACATCGGACACATGTCTTCTCGGAGACTTCTCATCACTGTTCCTCCGGTTAACCCTCGCAGGGTTCCTACTCCGAGCACCATCATCCGACACACTGTCTTTAGACTTCTGCCTCGTCCAGGTCTTCGGATCCTCTTTAGCATCACTCTTATCCCTTCTCCAGTTCTCCATCGGCTTGCGACTGGATTTTTGTATTTCATTGTTGACTTTGTCTGTTACCTTGTCGTTGTCAGGTGCAACGGTTCTATCATCAAAGTTCTCGAAGTCAGCTATGGTGGCACGTTCTGGGATCTCCTCGTAGTGTTCCGAGTATGATTGCACTGGCTCCGAGTAAGTTCTATCGGAGACGGGCAGTTCTGGGAACACTCGATCAGACAACGCTTGCTCGGAGAACTCCTCCTCTTGTCCCTGGTACACGTCATAGTTAAACTGTTGGATATAATGTCCATCTCCTTGCTGCAAGTAGTTGTGATAAGGCTCTTTGTAGTTGTAGTTAGGTGGTGGGTACTCGCTGAAGTTCCTTGGTAAGCTCGGAGGGACCAACGGTGGTGGTAGAACCGAGGGATCAAAGACTGGTTCCTCCTTCTCATCCTGCCTCCAAGAGTTCAAGTCATACCGCTTAGCCAAGCTGGTCTTCTGAGTCCAATCAAAGTTATCTTGCACCGGTGGTTTGTGTAACCCTGCTCCGGCCCCCAAAATAGGTCTTAACTTGGGCTTTGTTCCATCTTCATCTGTCAACGATACATTACTTAAGTTGTGGCCTAGGCTTTGGCTGTCATCTGACTTGTCATCCGGGCTTTTCTTCCAAGAGCCATAGCTGACTTCGCTGTAGTCTGTATCGGAGGTTAGTTTAAGGTTCGATGCGTAGAACTGTTGGAGGCAGTTGGGTAGAGGTAGGAACTTGTTGAGAGCCATATCTGAGGATAGGAGGAGCCAGACGATGCCGCACGGTGGTGGAGTGAGGAGTCGGAGGCGGATCTTGACTGTCAACTCTTCGGCTTCCGTTTGCTGGACGGATAGAAGTTCTCTGCCGTTCTGCATCAGCTGAAACAGATGAATACTTTATTAGGCATCTTGGAATAATAAGTAAGATATAATGAGGCAGAGAACAAACATCTAAGTTCATCACACTAAATCAAATGTTTGTTCTGTGTGGGGATCGAACCCACGGCCAACAGCGCAGAAGGCAGAGCTACTACCAACTCAGCTGTGAAGGATGTCAATAAATTTTAAGTTAAAAGGTTTTTAATTGCGTTTATTCACTTGAATCACAAGAATCACTTGAAACGTCTTAAAGCTAGGTGACTCTAGGTGCCAGTTCCACGCGACCAAAGCCTAGAACAAAAGGCAACAAACTTACGGCTTGGTTCCTAACGTTCTTTTGTATGATCCTTGTTACAATATATTATAATAAAAGAAGCCTTTTGGAGTCGCATTCAAAATCCTTTCACCACACTTTTTCGAAAGAAACTATGTAGTGACACGACCGGAGAAGAAGAAGAATAAAGCTCCAAATTGTAATATAATATAGAAGCTCCAATGAGGGGCCAAGAATTCGAAAAAGTCGGCTTTTACAAATAATTTAGACTAGATGTTGATACGTACCTGTGTGGCGAGACTACGGTGTGCTCTGACGTCATCGCTCGCCAGCAATGCCTTCATGTACTGAAGTAATGGGGATGCCAGAATATGCACCTTATTCCCATTACATAATCGCGCCTCTGAAATAAAATATATAAATAAACAAATAGATAGCAATCATCCGGCCTCTTGAGACGCACTTACAATCCTTTCACCACACTGTTTCGAAAGAAACTAGTGACACGACAAGAGAGAGAGAGTGAACTTATTTATGTAAAATCACGATCAACCAAGTTGTGTGCAATCACATTGCACACAGTTCAGCAAAAAATCATCTGTATACACTTGTAAGTAGGAAAACTTGTTTGGAACAATTTTTTTCTGAACTGTGTGCGTTTTTTTTATACAACCAGCTGATGGAACAAGCAGATCGCCCACCTGATGTTAAGTGGTAACCATCACCTATAACAAAGCATGGCCTCGTAAGTCACGCACGATAGGAACGTGCCCTACGATGCACTGCCCTGCGTCCATCAACTTGAGGCATACAGATGTTAAGCCTCATGAGTCTGTAATTTCGGCAACCACACTCTTCAAATCCGGAACACAGCGTTGCTGCTTGGCGGCAGAAAAAGGCGTGGTGGTAGTACTTCCCCGCACAATGTGATGTTCACACAACATAGGTGGTTGGAATTTATCATAAATAAGTTTAGTGATTTTATATCTTTCAATATGTTGAAATGCGCGAACGTGAGATACATTGGCAGTTGTCCTCGCCTTAATATTGTAAGTATCCTAACTTCTTGTATTTATATTTGTAGGTTATGGTAGGTACTCTCTTTCTCTCACTTGTCGTGTTACTAGTTTCTTTCGAAACAGTGTGGTGAAAGGATTTTTAAGTGCGCCTTTTAAGTGAGGCTCCTTTCAAGCACTTGACACATGTTATAGAACTTTTTAGATTCTACGATATGCCGGTTTCCTCACGATGTTTTCCTTCACCGTTTGAGAGTACTGGCATTGTGCACACAAATTTTTGAACAGAAAAACCTATTGGTGCACCACCCGTTTCCACGACCTTAGGATCGGAAGGCTGGGCCGCTAGCACTAGACCACCAGTGCTCTATGGTAGGTACTTGTATGTTACTATGTTCCATTCGTACTTTTTCTGTATCTATTTATTTTCTATTCGTGAAAATTATATGTAGATAATACTCAATAAAAATACCTGAAAAGTAATCTCCCATGAGGTTTGCTGCGTTGATCAGGAACAGTGGATTTGCTCGTTCTAATATATCCAATTCTGAAATCATAAATGATATATTAACATTATGATGACCAGGGGTCGGAATAGGTAGAGTTTTTAAGTACCAAATGACGTAAATACGTAAACTATGTATCATGCATGACCTATTTTTTTTTTATTTGATTTGGGTTCATGACAATCCTAAAGCTAAATTAGACCTAGCTGTACATTGTATGCATTTAATTGAAATGAAATGAATGAAAAATGAATATGAAAACAAAGTCAATATAAATAAGAAATAACGCCATCTATGCAAATTCACGGCATTTTTTATTTTATTTAAAAAACTTAGTTTACAAACCTTAGTTTAAATTAAGTTAATATGTTACCAAAGTAACATATTAATTTCAAAAACGTAATCCCTAATTTCAAATTCCCGAAAATGTTTACAATTTGTTTGATTCATTTCTGTTTCGATAGACCGAATATAATAATTCCATATTTTCATATTTTTTTTATATTTCTGGTGTATTGAATAACTACAAAACATACCGAAATATTATAATCGCGACCGATTATTTAAATAATTACCTATTAACATTTAGCATAGATAAACCCTAGATAAAAATATAATAATTTAAAAAACCTAGTGTGTGTGCATAAAACCTACAGCCTATAAGCAAAAGCCGAAGCTACTACCAACTAAGATTGAGGAGTGTAAGATAAATAAAACAATTAATTTTATAATATCCGTGATAGAGGCGCCGACGTCATGTGTCACTATTGTCAGGCAGGGAGCAGTATACAGTAGAGTACTCACTGGCGAAGGTGCCCTGCATGATGACATTCAGCAGTGTGGTGCGCAGCAGCTGCTGGCGCTGCTGGCGCGTGAAGGAGGCGCCGACGCCGGCCAGCTTGCGAGCTGTGACCGGATTGCGGAGCGCCGCGCCGCGGAATGTACTGAACGCTGCTCTGTTTGTACAAACAACGTTGTATTAGTAGACGTTACATTTTGAATACTAACATCCTATCCTACCTATCCTATTCTTCTGACAAAATAACGTGGCTCAAGGTTGTTCGATGGGGAAGAAAATACAAAAAAATGTATTAAAGATGTTGCTAATCATATCAATAAGCCATTCTTGTATTTGTATGTATTCTAAAGTAAACGTACGCGAGCGAAGCCGCGGGTAAGAGCTAAAATAATAACTAGACTAGAGGTGGACTTTCCACACTATTGGTGTTTGCAATCACCGTTACCACGCGAGCGAAGGCTGCTAGTAGATAATAGATTATCCTATTAGTTTTACGAACCAAAGAGGCCAAAAGAATAAATAAATACTAACTAAATTGGTGCCTTGCGAGCAGCAGCGAGGTCGGTATTAATATAAATAAATACATGGGGAGGTTTTATAGAAAAGGAACAAAACTAGTACTAAAAGAACCCGATACCAGTTGATAGAATACTACCAGTATAACTCAGGCAAAAAAACCAATATCTTAGTAGTATTTTCGGTATATCGATAATGAAATGAATAAAAAAAATATCAACATATTCGAGATTTCATTTTCGAATTAAAGTAAGTAACCGATTGGTTGTTACACATAATGATGTCTTAAAAGTCCAAAAAAACAAACTATTCAAAAATTTGTAAAATGTTTTCGGGAATTTAAAAATCGCGTTTTCATTATTCAATACTAAAATAGCCAATCGTCTGCGTGTTGCATTGTTCGATAGTTTAAGTATGTATAAGTAACCGTTTGGTTTTTAGATAACGATGTCTTTTGTGTCCAACAAATTATATCCAAATAAAAAAAACTGGCAAAAGTTTTCGGGATTTAAAAATTCGAGTTTTCATTCTTCGAAACTAAAATAGGCTGTCGTCTGCGTGTTAAATGGATGTAAATTAGTTTTGTCCCCTCAATCAAACATAATACGATCAATCGAGTCAAATATCAATAATTATGCATAGAAATGTATGAGTACGTAACAACCGGAAACATGTTTTTCATCACTAATACTCACTGCAGTCTGTTCTCGTCCGGGCACATATTGGTGATGGTCGTTTCAAAGTTCCGCAGCTTCCTATTAAACTGTATGCCATCTTCCGAGGGTGAGAACTGCTCCAGCTGAAAATACAAGATGAAAGGTAAATACTACCGCCATACACACGACAGCCTTCACAGCTCAGTTGGTAGTAGCTCTGCCTTCTGCGCCGTAGGCCGTGTGGGTTCGATCCCCACCGAGAACAAACATTTGTGTGATGAACATATATGTTTGTTCTCTGTCTGGGTATTATACATATAATATTATAAGTATGTATTTACAAAAAAAAAAGTATATAAGTGGTATATCAGCTATCTGGTTCCCATATCACAAGCTTTGGCTTAGTTTGCCCTTGGTATAACTGCTTGACAAGTTTTTTTAGGAATGGCTATAATAATCGAGTAACGGCTGATTTCTTAAAGCTCGATCAAAACTAATCGGATGTCAAGTCACTCGCCATTTCAGCTATTACATCGAATTAGATAGATATAGCAAGTGACTTGACATCCAATTAGTTTTGATCGGGGTTTCAGAAACCGGCCGTAAGCCTCTAAATTGTGGCAAGATAGATTTTATATTGTATTTTGAATCAATAAAAATAATACGTTTACAAGTAATGAAATAAAACCCCCTGAAGGTTTAAATACAAGTATTGGAACACCTAGTATATCACTATTATGCCACTGTGTACGTTCACACTTTCTGTAAAATATATTATTCTCGGAAAGTGAACTCTGAGAAATAAATATCTTTAACATGAGACTTGAGACGCAGCGAGCGAGAAGTTGTTTGACGGTTGTCCCCCTCTTAACTTTACATCTCAGAGTGATATCTTTGGACGTGCTCTTGGAGAATACAATTTGTTATAGAACAGAAAGAGCAGCTCAAGATCAGGAGGTATATTTCCCGTCAGTTTTTCTTATAAAAAATGGAGAAAAAGTAGTATATTTACGAGCTTAAGATACCCAAGCCTGTATTTTATAGATCAAGGCCGACCTTCGTAGCCTTATTTAGGTTTTTATGGCGTCTCAGGCGGCTAGTACCTCATTCAAGATTATGTGTTCTTGATGTGCTGAAGACCTTACTAGAAATATCTTTGTAGTAAGTCAATAATATAGAAATGAAATGAAAATAGCCTCACACGAAAATAGACTCACAGCTTTGGAAGAAGAAAAAAAAGAAAATTTGTAAAGTTCCTAACTAGTTATTGTATAGTAACTAGAAATAGTATAGTAACTAGTTATTGTATAGTAACTAGAAATAGTATAGTAACTAATTATTGTATAATAACTAGAAATAGTATAGTAACTAGTTATTGTATATTAACTAGAAATAGTATAGTAACTAGTTATTGTATAGTAACCCGAAATAGTATAGTAACTAGTTATTGTATAGTAACTAGAAATAGTATAGTAACTAGTAATTGTATAGTAACTAGAAATAGTATAGTACTAGTTATTGTATAGTAACTAGAAATAGTATAGTAACTAGTAATCGTATAGTAACTAGTAATTGTATAGTAACTAGAAATAGTATAGTAACTAGTTATTGTATAGTAACTAGAAATAGTATAGTAACTAGTAATTGTATAGTAACTAGTAATCGTATAGTAACTAGTAATCGTATAGTAATTAGTACCTAACTAACTAAAAAAAAATACCTTTGTGCGTCGCAAAACGGACTATGATTCAGCAATAAGTTGGTTGCAAACTTTAATCCTACTGAACGGAAGATTTCCTCTCAGATCGCTTTTTTATACAACTATCTAAACACCTGATGTTACGTGGTAACCATCACCTAAGAAAACCATAACTAAGAAAACATTGCCACGTAGGTAAGTCACGCAGATATAAACCTGTACGTGGTTTGGGGCGAGATAGTGCTGTGTGGAATATCCACCAATATTTATTTATTATCTACACTAATATTATAAAGAGGAAAGCTTTGTATTTTTGTATGTAACGAATAGGCTCAAAAACTATTGGTCCGATTTCAAAAATTATTTCACCATTAGAATGCTACATTATCCTTGAGTAACATAGGCTATATTATATTTTCAAAAAAATCAGGGATCCTTACTAAAACTCCAATAATGTAACCCAAGGTGGAAACCAAAAACCTTACATCGCGTGCGCTGCGAAAACTATTGATGATAGAACAAAATAATGTACTACGATTTTGTAGAACATGTCATCATCTACGAAAAATGTCGCGACAGCATATGTCTAACTATTATAGTTATGTCACAATAAGTGTTCTTTTATTATAAAAAAATAATTGAAATGCCGCCGCTAGAAGAGGGTCTTTATTTGTACCTTGGTATTAATCCTTATCCAAATGAACCATTTCATAATTAAGACGGTTTCAATACCTATAGATTACTTCTTAAATGTTTTAAATCGGACATTCCATTCAAAAGATATGACGAAATTAAAAACGTTAACGGGTCCACGGGTCACGCTCGGGGTGCGATTTCACTCTCTGGCGTGCAAATGTATGAAATAAGTAGACGCGAGGCTCGAACCCACGGTCTAAGTTTATCCTAAAATGTTCAAAAAATTTATGACCACCCATGCGAAGCTGGGACAGGCCGCTAGTTATTTATTATACCTATTTCTGCCGCCAAGCAGCAACGCTGTGTTTCGGTTTGAAGAGTGTGGTTGCCGGTGTAATTACAGGCACATGAGGCTTAGCATCTGTATGCCTCAAGTTGATGGACGCAGCAGGGCAGTGCATAAGGCACGTTGCGTGACTTGCGAGGCAATGCTTTGTTATAGGTGATGGTTACCACTTAACAATCAGGTGGGCCGCGTGGAACTGGCACCTAGTTAGAGGAAGTTTCAAAGTGATCCTTGTGATTTTATTGAACAAATACCTTTTGACTTTGACTTGAGACCTCCTCAAAGAATCTGGAGTCACCACTTGGTACCAAGAGATCTGAGGAGATCTATATATCTAACTAGTGACACGAAAAGAATGATACATTTTCTACTTGACATTATTATTATTGTTTTATCTAGTACCTTAGTTATCAATGACATTACAATTTGACATTACATATTGGACATTTAATTTAATTTTTATATTATACTGAGTTTTCCCTCCATTATAAGATATATTTTTGATTTAAATTTGAATATTGTATTTTTGTAATGTTAATTTAATTATTGTAGGTAATGTTAATTTTTGTGTTTTTTTTTCTGAATGTTTATATGCCGTCAGGCAGGACTAGTGAAACAAAATTTTCTAACCCCTAACACCAAATTTGTGCCTAGTTTTCTATAAACAATAAATCTTTATCTGGTTTTTTTCACCATGGTTTCCTTCAAGGTCGACAGCATTAGCATTGCACACTTCAAGATCGGACAGACAGCGACCTATGTCGTGGATGTCTTCAGGAAAAAGAAACTGTGGAGCATGTGGTACTGCACTGCTCCGCAACTAACGAAGCCAGGTCCAAAACTGGACTGCAGAAGCTGATCGGGTCATTCCTCTCATCTGCATCCAAATCACCACCGGGGATGCTTGAACATTGCTGCCACCAACTCAAGGTCCTTCTCCGCTATTTTAAGGAGTTGGGCTGGCTGGGGTGAGGTTAGCAGGGGGACAATGCACAATACACCCCATTGCGGGACGTCCGTGCAGATCTCATTCCCCCACCACGAATTAGAATTAGAATTAGCATTGCACACATTTTTAGAAGAGAAAAATCATAATCATCTTCATGCCCTTATCCCACGCTGCATGGGGTCGGCACAACAGGTTTTCTTTCCCACTATCCTCTATAATTCGTCATCTTAAAATAAAACCCACCAGAAGCAGCAAAGGTTGGAACTGCTCGTCTACATTCAGCAACTCCTTCAGCACGGCATCGTCCTCCGAGGAGATGTTGTCCAGCAGGTCAGCTGTCTCCGGCTCCAGACCCTCGCGCAGCTCCGAGGTATCCTTGGGCATCTCCAGGTCTCGTGGCTCGGGGATCTTGGTCTTCTCTCGCTGCTCTCTGGTCTCGCGATCTGGGGATCGGTAGGCCATTATGATAAGATAAGAAAAGAAAATTATTTATTGCACATAAATAAAGTACATAGGCGAACTTAATGTAATTAGCATTTTCTTCCAGTTAACCATTGTGGTTTTGGAAAGGTTAGTGTGTACGGGTAAATCAGTCACAACATCATAGTAACCAATATTAGGAAAATTATAGTACCAACATCAGAATTAAATTGACACAGCTCATCAGTTGGTAGTAGTTCTGCCTTTTGTATTTGTAGGCTGTGGGTTCGATAACCAACACATTAAAGATTTTAAGTGGTAACCATCACCTATAACAAAGCATTGCCTCGTAAGTCACGCACGATAGGAACGTGCCCTACGATGCACTGCCCTGCGTCCACCAACTTGAGGCATACAGATGTTAAGCCTCATGTGCCTGTAATTACACCAGCAACCACACTCTTCAAACCGAAACACAGCGTTGCTGCTTGGCGGCAGAAAAAGGCGTGGTGGTAGTACTTCCCCGGACGAGCCACACACAAAGAGCTCTACTACTCTTGAAATTAGATTTAGATTAGGTCTAGTTAGTGTTGTGGGGAAAGTCCACCAATGTTTATATTAATTTACTAGCTGGTGCCCGCGACTTCGTCTGCGCAGGATTAGTATTTCGAGTAGCTTATATTAGCGTGGCGCACTTAACTGTAACTGTAGCGGTTTTGGCAGCGCACGCCAGAATAGCTCGCAGATGGTAGATATTTTCCTACTTACTTGACACTTATCGTCATATTTTGGACAATTCACACAATATCTTTATAAATTGTAGCCTCTGTTATTCTGATGTATAAGCTATATTATTGTAAAGTTTCATTAAAATCCATTCAGAACGGTAGGAACCAAGCCGTAAGTTTGTTGGCTGTTTTTCTAGGCTTTGGTCGCGTGGAACTGGCACCTAGAGTCACCTAGCTTTAGGGCGGATTTCACCATGCTCTGTTAGATTAACAAAGGATTAAATGGCCGTTAAAAATGACAAAATGTACGCGTTTGACATCTAAGGTTAGATTTAACGGCCGGTTAATCCTTGATTAGTAACTAACAGAGCATGGTGAAATTAGGTCTTAAGACGTTTCAAAGTGATCCTTGTGATTTTATTGAATAAATACCTTTTGACTTTGACGGTAGTTTTTACGTGAAAGAGTAACAAACATCCATAATATTAGTAGGATGTACCACCAGTACAATTATCTAATGAGTAGTAGTGAGATATATAACCTGCAGCCCTCGGGCTGAGCTCAGCAAGGGTCCGTGCAGTGTCCTCCTCTGTCCTGTCTCCGGGCCGAGCTCTGGTGTGATGTCGCCCCGTGTAGCCACGCCCGCGGCCACCGCTTGACATATTATGACGCTGCTGGAACCACACAATATTAGATTACATTTACTTATTGCCAGCATGTAATGATAGATAGAAAATTCTTTAAAACATACTGTACATAGGCGAGCATGACTACTAGGGGGTAAAAATAGGTATCCTCATTATAGCAGCATATGTTCTAGAACAGGGCCAGCGAACCTTTTTAATTCGATGTGCCATTTTTTCTAAGAATAAAAATATGAGGCCCTAGACGTGCCCTCAAATAATTTAAACCAAAGTAGAATAATATTAAATAATATTAATATCTATTAAAATCATTTCAACGAAAATTCCAACAGGTGTAGCGTGTGCAAAATATAGTGTAACATGCCATTGAAGGCACGTAAATAAAGATAGAAGGATCATAAATAAAGATAGAAGTCAAGCCATAAGTTTCTTGCTTGTTCTAGGCTTTGGTCATGAGGATCAAATGTGAAATCAAATTTTGAGCCCAATTAAATGTGAAATGTTTGCAAACCAACCCCACATAGTTAAACAGAAAATAATTTTACTCATTGTTGATTTTTGCCAGAATTTGTATCCTTTCATTTTCCAGAGAAGATCAAGAGCAAATACAGATGCAAATACTGTTTAGACATCACACTTAGCACAAAAATGTGTGTCAAATCACAGAATATATAATAGTATATAAAACTTAGACCCAGTCACATGCAGGTACATAACTGACTAAAAGTGAATATCTGATGGAACGTTAACCTGTTGAAGATTACTACAAATGCTCTCCAGAGTGTGGAAGCTCTTATCAATTCTACTAGCGGTCACCCATTTGTGGTGATGAACGTTGCAAGCGCATCTCTGTGTAGGTATGTTTTGTTTTCTAAAACTTGGCACAATAGATTCACAGGAAGTAGCATTGCATTTGAAAGATAAATAACATCTTGTTATCTTGTCAAACAAGAGTTTGATACAAAATATCTATTACTTATTGAGAATCTTATTGAGAATCAAAGGACGAGAAACAGTTTATAGGTAACAAAGGTCAAAATTTTGGAACAATAAAGTGTATGACCTGACGACGAATTTGTGACATATCATCGCAATGTTGTTTGAAAATTAATGAAAGTCGTCTTGATATTTATATTAAATTATTCGTCATGTTTTATTGATGATTTCTACTCTGTAATGTTTATGTCAGCCCACGCATTAAGGAAAAATTGTTATTTGCGCCGGCAGAAACCCATTGTGAATATTTGTAGGTTTTCGAGAAAAGTATTATCGTTATTTCACTCAGCAAGCAATAATGTTTATAAACAGTATTTAGAGATATATTGTTACGATTTACTTACCAAAACAAGATTTTCCACAAACTCTGCGTTATTTATTTTCCAGTTGTTTTGTCGCAAAGCGAACGGCTGTCAACGTTTCGCTTCCATATTGGAAATACTAGTGATGTATGATGTGGTTTCGTAGGTAAGTAATGCGGTCGAATCGGTGTAAGACTTTAGCAGAGTAACCGATTTTTGGAATGCTTATATCGCCACCTTGAAGTTTTATATTTTACAGGCACGTATTTAAAAGTATTTAGTTTAATTTAGTCTTTATTCTGAGATTAATAGCTTACATGTCTGATGCAGTATATATTTTTTATGATTACCTTTAAGATTCTCGACAATATGCTCAATCGCTATCAGTTAGACTATAAAGACAAGTTTTTGTTTATAAAAAGCTGTAGTACAATAAATTATTGAATCGCATCGCAATCGCAATTGCATCACAAGCCTTCAAAAAAAAAAAAAAAATTTAAGCTCACAAAGGCATCCACCGGTTTGTTGAACTCGTCGGTTTCTATCCCTATCGGAAAGCCGATCGAAAGTTCAATTGACATTTCAGTGACGAGGGTGGTGAATGAAGTAAAGGGAGAGGGGTGTTAATTCAGTGCGGGTGGAAAAGCGAAATTCTGTTTTTCTCTTCTATCTCTTGTTTTATTTAGTTCAAATGCATTTATTCTTACTCTGACCTATCTAAAATACCTTCGTAAATGTCCGGACTCCGTAAACCTGCTTTAGTTCGTACGCATTTGAATAAATAAATCCCCCACTGTGACTGTTAGATCTGTTTTTATTTACCGACATAATTTTTTTGTGGATGTGACGTAATTGATCGATTTTTTATAATAAAAAAAAATTCAAAAATCGATAGTGCTGTACGGTGACAATCAAAAAACCGGTCTAAACGTAAAATTTCCTGAAAAATGTCGGAAGCTCCTATTGAGCCAATCTCTCATGCTTCTTCATCAACGCACTTGAGGAAGGAAAGCGTGGTGGTAGCGGGTGTACCTAGTGACAGCCCAGTGACGGATCCAGGACAAGTCCGAGGGGGCGCGACTGATGCAGCCGCGGGGAAGTTTGAGGGGCAGCGCGGGAAATCGGGGGCTTTGAAGAAGTCTGCGAGATACCGAAGTCGGTCTCTGTCAGCGTCTTCTGCTGATTCCTACAGTTCTACCTCGTATACTGGTAAGTTTATGAACTTATTATTTTTAATTAAAATAAACAAACATCATCCAGAAATGATTGCCATTTTTACAATAAATAAACGCTGTTGAGCCAAAACACCTGTAAATACAACTTTGCAGGTTTGGTAAAGCGTAAAATGTAGGTAGGTAACTAAGTTCCGTGGGTAAGTACAGATATATAATTAAACATAATATTAGGTATTTAATAAGCTCTTATGTACTAAGTTCATAAATAGCTGTTGCCGTTTGAGAAATACAGCCGGTAGCTAGGTAAGAGGTAGGTACCTACTTAATGCTAATCTCTATAATCACAAACAACATTATGGTAATATTGCAATTTAATTTACATGCTAGAGCTCTTATGACGAGTGATTTATCACCTAGGTACCTATCTAGCTACAAACAATGAAAAAATGAATTATCATCATGATTTTACAAAAAACTTACATGGACTTTTATTTACCACGACACGTGTCCAAATAGGTTCTATTCGTAACAACCTGCGCTCTGCCATTGCGCAGGACCATAGCCTACAAAAAACTGTAGATACACGTAGATACAGTGACAAAGAATCTAGATCAAAACAAGTGCAAAAATAAAACTTAGACTTGGGGTAGGTAGGTAGGTACAGTTGGAGGCAGCTAGGTACGTAGACTAGGCGAGGATTACCACAGCACTAATGTACGTAGGTAGGTACTTCTCGCATTTCATCACTGTACATTTATTAAAAAATAAAAAATCACTGAACTTATTTCAAAACAATCGCAATCAACTAAATGTGTGTAATTGCACTCAGTTCAGCCAAAATATAATTAGGTATGATCCAAACAAATTTTCCTACCAAAAAGTTTGCTTTACTAGTTTTCGTACTTTTATAGGTATGCAAACTTTTGTGGTAGGAAAACTTGTTTGGAAAAAAAACACCAGAGACAACGAATATGAATAGTTTTAATTTATTTTCTGTGACGTGAAAGCCCGTGAAAGGGTCTACGCTTGGTCTACGTTTAATTTTGAGAATATTGATGATCGGAAACTATCTGTGACTTTAATGCATAGCACTAAAAGTATGCTTTGAATGGGGGACTAAACCCCCCTTGATTGTCACGAGTTCGTCACTGGACTTAGTATTTTGAGTAATAATGTCATGGTTAACTCCAGAATAACCATTACGATTCCTGCAATACCATGATGTGCGTGCGTTTATACATAGCAGTTCCCATATTACAAGCTTTGGCTTAGTTTGGGGCGAGATAGTGCTGTGTGGAATGTCCATCAATATTTATTTATTTTACCTAGTCGTAGTAATACAATGGGCGGCCTTTTCGCTAACAGCGATCTCATCTAGGCAGTCTGGTGAATGTTATCTAGATAGGTAGGTAGTACTCACTCACACAAACGTAAAAAGATAATAGAGAGGTAGAGCTGTTCTTTGTGTGTGGCTCGTTCGGGGAAGGAGGTACCTACCTACACCACCATGCATGGTGGTAGTAGGTATAGGTGCACATTTCCCCCGCCAAGTAGCTTTGCTGTATTTCGGTTTGGGGTATCGTAAACGGTGAAATTACAGGCACATCATTCTTCATGAACATCTGTCTCAAGTTGATGGACGCATGGCACGTTCCTATCGAGCGTGACTTGCGAGGCAATAAGTACTTTTTTATACCCCGTTTACACTTAGCTCATGTCTGTGGAAACGTGCTGAGACATGGGCAGGCAGGGACTTGGGCAATGCGAGAATGTAAACAGGACATTTCCATGTCCACTCGCGTTGCCGCTCGTGTTGCCCGTGTTGTGAACACACATTGCCGGCGACGCTGCCGCGGAAATATGGACGGCAACATTTCCGTCCACGCGAATGGCAGCGCGAATGTCTAAATGTAAACGCAGTATTATAGGTGGTGGTTACCACTTAACATTAGGTTAGCCATGTGCTCGAAGTTTTTGTGTACGTTATTATATAATACTTGTTCCATCACAAGTATTAGGTATATAATAACGTACACAAAAACTTCGAAACTTTAATAAATTAGAAACTATAATTTCAGACCCTTTTCTCTTTCAAGTGTAAGCAGGCACTTAAAAATAAGCACATAAATAGTAAATAGGTAGTTATTGTACTTAGGTAGTACAAGTGACTAATAAAACCTATGGACTTCTTTCGTGAAAAAGATTCTAGTTTAATAAGTTGCCTGACAGAATTATCTTAGCAAACATTTCCACACAAAAATCATATCTTTTATGTAGGTATAGTTTGATTGAGCGTACTTTTGTTTTAAATTCAATTTGAAGATCCGCCGATTCTAGAGCCGTACCTGCAAACAAAAAATCTTTTTAAAATCTAACAAAGGACATTGAATGGTGCTCGAAAGGAGCTCTTTGAGGCGCACTTAAAATCCTTTCACCACACTGATTCGAAAGAACTAGTGACACGACAAGAAGAAGATTGAATAACTGTACCCAAGAGCGTCGCCATCCCATGGCCCTACTTAGGTCCCTATGTAGGTACCTACAGTCAAGGGCATGCAGCTTTACAGCTTGTAGCGCGAGTCTTTGCCTCTATGGCGATTGTAATAATGGTTCAAACTTAGGCCTTAGGACTTTGGTTTCTTTGCAGTTGGCTACATTTTATTAATCTTTAGGGGGGGGGGGCAGTTGCCACAAGGTTGCCACTCCCTGCTCTTGGCGACGACGCCCTTGACTGTACCCCAAGTCTGACTTTTGATTTTCGTTTTTCGTAACGTCAGGCCTTTTTTGTATGAAATGAAATAGTTTGTTTTGGTTATTTTAGTCTGTGTTGCGCTTTTAAATATTTTGTCTAATTTTCTGAGTGGGCTTGTCAGAGCCATGGAGGTACTATACTAGTCTAAGGTCAGAGCTATGATACGTGATACCTCACAACGTGCCCGGTAGGGGCGCTTATGGTGACTCCATACACCTTATTCTAGCATGATTAATACCTCCATGCCATACACACACTGATAAACAGCAGCGCAAGTAGGTACCGATCTTTTTACGAACTAGGTATGCGTTCGTCAAAGACATTTCTATTCCTTAAAACGGGTTTTAGCGATTGTTTGGCGATTTTGACGGAAGTCTTGATATTCGTTCGGGGAGCCAATAATGTACGGCCAAATAATGTACAGCATGATATTGCACAGCACGATAATGCACACCCAGATAATCCGTGTCCACTGGTTTGAATTATTGGGTGTACATTATCATCCCGTGCAATAACATGCTGTGCAATATCGTCACGTGTCAATAATGTACACCCAGATAATGTACAGCATGATAACTGGAAGCCACTTTAGTACCGTTGAGTCGGATTGGTTAGGTTATGTTGAAACATATAAATTACGCACAAGGCGAGCGAGCAAAGCGAGCGTGCCGCGGCAGCGGCCGCCGAAGTGCCAGAAATTATTTTTTACGGTACCAAAGTGGCTTCCAATTATCATGCTGTACATTAACGTGCTGTACATTATCATGCTATGTATTAACTGGCTGCACATTAACTACACGTGACAATATTGCACATCCAGATAATGCACACCCCGATAATGTACACCCAGATAAAACGAATCCAAAAAGGTACCAAAGTGGATTCCAAATATCATGCTGTACATTATCATGTCGTACAATAACCGGACTCTTCGTTCGCATGCGATCGACAAAAGATAGCGACCCCGAGTTCCGGACTCGCACAATTCGTCAAAATATCACGAATTTGACGATCTATAAATTTTGCGAAATGAGTTCCGTACTTGCGCATGATATTTTGACGAATTGTGCGAGTACGGAACTCGCTCGCAAAATACAAATCTTTCCATGTGCGTTCATCATCATTATCATCATCCGCAGCCTGACTTAGCCCACTGCTGGGCATAGGTCTTTCCATTTTAAACGGTGTTGGGCTACCCTCATCCATTTACGGCCCACGCCATGACGCTGTTTTTCTTTTCCGGGTTTGTCTACTGGTCCGCCGCCAGTTCCTTTGCTTTTTCTTATTTTTTTTCTTGAAATAAATTAAGAAAGTTCTTACCTACTTACTTAAAATGCTACTCATACTACTCATAAAATGGTGACAACGACCAGGTCTGATGATGGAGCCAAGGTCTGTACAACGGAACTCTTCAATAAATATGCCAATAGAGTTGAAACTTGGTTACCATACCAAGTTAGTAGGCGGTAGTCAGAAAAAGTCCGAACATAATGTTTGTACTTGCCTCTGACGACCACCTACTCAAAGTTTTGGTGCGTTCGTCGGGTCGCATCACGAGATCTCAGTTCGGGGCGAACCACTAGTTAAGTATTAGTAATTCCACAAACTTTGCATTTATAATGAGTAAATTATGCACATAATCTCAGTCAATATTACCTACCTAGGTAGGTACGTAACGTAGTTTTATAACAAGCGCAAAACATAATACCGTGTACAGCTTGACCAATCAATTCCATGCAGTGAATGTACTGCAGCCGTGTTCGCGTTGTGTGGAGACGGCTTCTGGTATATTTAAACAGGAATTTATTTATGTCTATAAATAAGTACATATTTAGATAAAACAATATGTCGAAAGTGTAAATAAATAAATTCTTATTTAGATAAAACAGTATAACACTATGTTTATCACTGTTATGTCACGGGACTCGAGCTACACTGTGTCCACACTTTCTGTAAAATGTATTAGAATGCTCTGTAAGTGGACTCTGTTCTTTGAGAAAATAAATAAATATCTTTAACCACGAATAAAACAAAAACTGTTAAAACTTTAAGCAGTTTGTTTGAACTTTACTTAAAAATTTACAAATAGGTAGGTACTTTTTTTAAACTATTTATTTTAACCTACCACAGCCCTCTATTAAAACAATATTATGGAGGGACTAGTCTTAATTACTAGGTAATTATAATCTAAACTTTAAATTACATCTTTAAAAGAATTAAATGAAATATCTTTATTTGCATGAAGTAATGGTACAACAGTAAAACTAGATCCAAGTAGGTAAGCAATCAGAATCGCGATTTTTATTAGAGACTGATAATCAAAATATTATACTAACTGAATTATATTGACAGCCTTCACAGCTCAGTTGGTTGTAGCTATGCCTTCTGTGCCGGAGGCCGTGGGTTCGATCCCCACCGAGAACAAACATTTGTGTGGTGAACATAGATGTTTGTTCTCTGTCTGGGTGTTATATTATATTCTTAGTATGTATTTACAAAAAAAAAAGTATATATGTATTATATCAGCTATCTGGTTCCCATATTACAAGCTTTGGCTTATTTTGAGGCTGCTGTGTGGAAAGTCCACCAATATTTATTTATTTATTTATTATTATTATTAAAGTACCCACAGAAAATAACCTTTATACTTCGAGATCTCTAAGCTTTCTTTATGCAAACGCTTATGTATTTTTCAAACTGGGTAAAATATGGTGAAATCAGGACAAATTCGTAAACAACTCCAGGGCCGCTTTACATACATAAATGAAGATACATTATTCATAAATGTAAAAATAGAATTACTTGTTTATGCTGTTTGTATACAAAATGTTTCTGAGAGAATAAATGGGGCAGTTACACAAAGCACATCAGAACGTTTAAACACATTCCGAAGTTTGTTATTATACCTATTTGACTGAAAATATATGCAAGACATTTTCTGTTTTGGTTAAAAAGTGCAAGCAAAATCCATTACCTACCGAGTCTCAATCACAAGATACAGAGTTGCAAGATTCTTTGGATTTTTAATTCTACTCCTACTCCTTGCCCACCAGATGTTGAGTGGTAACTATTACCTAACACAAAGCATTGCAACCATGTATTGTGGTGATATTAAAATATAGTCTTAGTCCTCCTGTTAGTGCTTAGTTTCATCTTTATTTCGGACATTTAACATTCTGTCAACCCGAACAGACCTACCTGGTGACGAATTAATGTTTCTTTTAGTAGGTAGCTAACCAATCGATTACGATTTGAAAGTCATTAATAAATGTACACTACCTACCACACGTATCTGTCATTTCATTTTACCGTACATATTACCGTTTACTACTGTACCTGCTGATCGCGGTTTAATTTGACAGACAGTAATCTTTTCGATAAAATTAGAATCTTATGTTACAGAAATGTTATTAATGAAAGTCCTCAATCTTGGTTCTATTTTAATATAATAGATTTGTCAGATATATCAATCATCATGTTATAAAACGGGTATTCAACGATTAACAGTTTTATAAATCTTTTCTTTGCGTGACAAGACTTGTAAGCAATTTCGAGAATTTTGTTGTTTCTGCTATAGGGTATGCGATTGGTTCTTGAATTACGTTTTCCTTCCATCTTAGAGTTAAATTATTTTTTTATAATGTCAATCAACATCTATTTACTGACATTTATTCCACAGTTAATATTGTCATGAAAAGTATCATAATACCTAACTGTATTTGTGTTGAGACTGATTTCACAGATAGAGTAATCATAATCTCAAGTCAACTAATA
Organism: Chloroclysta siterata; assembly: GCA_932294275.1. Taxonomy (NCBI): domain Eukaryota; kingdom Metazoa; phylum Arthropoda; class Insecta; order Lepidoptera; family Geometridae; genus Chloroclysta; species Chloroclysta siterata. The sequence goes on along the minus strand of OW028596.1, from coordinate 16,684,256 downwards.
TTTCAAAGACTTATGGAAGGAAGAGAATACCATCGGCCTTGAGTATTGGCGTATAAATAGACCGGGTACTGACTTTGGAGATCGTAAAGTCGTTGCTTAGGACTGTTACTAGGTATATACTCTTTGTTCGTTGCTATAGAGTTGACGATGTAAAGTTTAATACCTAGATCAGTTAGAACGCCTAACTATAAAATTTTCATATAATTAGATAATAATACCTTTGATCAAATAATACTTCTGAAAAACAGCTGAATATCTATTGTTTTAAATCTATATTTCAAGAGTTAATTGCTTGGCCATCATCATCAACACAAAATCAAGGAAAAATCGCACTCTAATATTCTCTACGTATAGGTACATTTTTAATCCCTAGGAAGTATCAAAGTAAGAACTGAATAGACATGCATAGGTCTTCCCGTTACACTATCAGATTACATCTTGTTAAGATCACATTGAATTTGATAGGTATATCCACAGAATCGCAGCAGTTGTAAATTAAACATGGTAAAATGTAAACAGAACCGTTGCTACAGCAATGAGTGACACCGTGATTATGTTCTGTCATCACGAGGATTTTTTACAAGACGAGAGTCAACGACCTTCAACAATGAATACTTTGCTAAATGCGAGAACAATGATTCAGTATTACTTTTTACGATTATTTCGAATGAAGTCAGTTTATTATTATGAATAAATTAGATAAGATAGAAAGTGACGTTTGTATCACATTCATTTATGCAAAAAATAATACACGACCTAATTGAAATGATAAAATATATTAATATTCCTGAATGAAAATTCAAAATGCTTGTATTGAAAAAAAATTATACAGTTAATACCTACAATAAGAGGACTACTAGTAGGTGATGGTTAAACAAAAGCTAGGTATTAGAGTAGATCCATAGTAGAGCTAAGTAGAATATAGCTAGGTAAAATTACTATCATGACTTTTATGAATCAAACCGGTTTCGCAATATTTGATCAGTTAATATCACTATTTAAACACTTAAAACCTTTTAAAGAGTTTTCAAGCATATGATAACTAGTAGCAAAATATTTACCGTCCCTTAATGACTTTCAAAATGATAACCAAACAAAACATGACGGCGTAGACCACAAGTTGTTGTAAAAAGGTGCAACACAATAGCGTCGGATAGGCTATAGCTAAAAAACTTTGTTTTTTTTTAATATCTAACTGAATAACCTTGATAGAATTTTATTAGTATCAGCTATTTACGTCCTCAAAATAAACATCCACCGAGCTTCATCATTTTTACTTGAGTACGTTGAATGATTCTGCCAGCTTCTCCAAATCTGTCACGCATGTTGATGTATCTATGTTTGCAGTTGGTTTATATTATCTACTATGTTCATCTGTTTTTACTATCTAGGTTAAAAATAGATTATTAAAACATACCTAGTAGCATAGAGTATACCTTAATCCCGCACTCTGGCTAATGAAAAACATACTGCATTTCTAATCAGCTACATTTCCTCATCATAAAACCGCACTGCAATCTGCAACAGATAATGTCAATCAAGATCATAAGATTTTTATGTTTTATTTATTTTACGAAATCCTACTCCGTCCTATACTAGCGCAAATACTTCGCTCGAATCAAGAATACTGGGGGTCTAAAAAGGCCACTTTGAATGAATCATAATATGATCCTAATATGAATCACCTAAGAAATCGTAAAATGGCCACATAGAGAGAATTCATATTATAATTCGTGATCCGATTCATATTCGTAATTCATCTGTTTGACAGTTTTCTATAGAGATTCGTAAAATGGTCCACTAAATAGGAATTGCAATAATGTCAAATAGCCGATTCATAAAAAGTTACTCGAGACGAACTTTTTTCAATTCATGTCGTTGATTTTGTTGAAAAATAGCAAAGATAATTTAATCACTACGTTGAAAAATACTTTAAATAATGGCAGATTTAGGTCTGTATGAAAACTTTTTAGAGCATGCACGTGTTACGGAAAGCATTTTATATCGCCGGAAAAGTGTAGTTCTTCGCAAAATGGAACTAGCCTTTGAAATGCCAGACTCCGAGTTTGTTCATTTGTATAGACTAAATAAAAGTGTGTGCAGTGATCTCATACATGAGCTGGAGCCTTATTTACCATCCCGTCGTCGTCAAGATGCAATAAGTTCAACATCCATGGTAAGTGAAGAAAACATAAGGTTTATAAAATATTTTTAGGTACCTACTACCTATGAACCCTTCCCTATGCTTTTTTACTTGAAACTAATAGGTCTATAGGCCCTAGTTATAATAAATGAAATTGACATAAGACATCTTTAAAGTTCCATATAATTATAATCTTCACTATTTCTCTTAATATAAAAAGAATAATCAATCAACATTTCTGTATTCGACTTAACGTTTAACAAAATATTCTGTTTTAGGTATTAAGTGCATTGAGCTTCTATGCATCAGGTTCATACCAGAGGCCTATTGGAGTGAGTGCACACAATAAAATGCACCAAGTTAGTGTGTCTAACTGTGTGCGGACTGTGACACGAGCACTTAACAATGACCACTTCCGGAGAAAATATATTCATTTTCCACAAACTTTGGAGGAACGAAATATTATCAAACAAGGGTATGTGGGTTAGGTACCTTAAAATACTATCTACCATCATACACACATCATTAATCACGTACATCATCTCCCGTTTCCACATACCTACATCTACTTAAAGTATCTACTTATAAACATTACACATTTTCAGGTTTTACCGGAAGTTTAACATGCCCGGTGTTTTGGGGTGCATTGATGGAACCCATATCGCTATCGTTAAGCCTGCAGAATATGAGGAGAGGTTTTTTAACCGGAAACGGTATCACTCTATAAATGCTCAAATAGTAAGTAGGTCCTAGATGGGACTTACCTCACAATATTATAAAAAAATACTATAAAAAAAGTTATCTAAATCTAATAACATTTGTTTTATAATTATTAACTAATACCACCTAATACCTACTATTAATTTTTAGGTATGTGACTCTGACTTAAATATATTAAGTATAGATGCAAGTCATGGCGGGGCAAATCACGACTCATTTGTGTGGAGCCACCATCCACTCAAATTACACCTCGATCAACTTCACCAGGCTGAAAATGAAACAGTGTGGTTCTTAGGTTAGAAGTACTTACATATTAAAGATAACTGCTGAATTAAATTGTTATATTTTTTCTCATCATGCAGGTTGTTCTGTTGCAGGTGATTCAGGCTATGCCCTACGACCAACCCTGATGACACCAATATTAAACACTGAACCCGGCTCTCCCCAGCGCTACTACACGGATCTGCATTGTCGGGTCCGAAATACAGTGGAGAGGTGTATTGGGGTGCTCAAGGCTCGCTGGCGATGTATGCTAGTAGATCGGAAACTTCATTACCATCCCACTACTGCTGGATTCATTACAAATGCTTGTGTGGTGTTGCATAATATTGCAAATGCAGCTAGACTGCCTGTACCACCATTAACACAGCAGGAGGAGCATAATGAATCCAACATGCAGGTAATTAATAAAAAAAAAACCTTACCATAACATTACTTATTGTGTAGATTAGATAGAATACTTATTTATTACAAAACTATTGTTTCAGATACATGTACAGCATTATGCTGAAAATTTCGCTGCTGGAGAGTCCAGAAGGAATAATCTCGTAGAGAGACTTTGGTCTGCACGATAATAATGTTAATTTCATTATAAAAAATAAAGTTCTATTCAATTAATGAATAGAACTTTATTTTTTATAAATATATAATGATGATCCATTATTATTTTGTTAAATATAATCAAATAAAAAAGCCTTTATTTCTACTACCTGCTTTATATTTTATTTAAGATAACTATACTAGAAAAAGTTTCTCAGCTGCATCTGCAAGCCGGCCAAGGTTCCTTGCAATCAGGTCGAGAGCACGTGCAGTAGCAGAATCAGCGGCAGCTCTCTGCATCTCAACCTGAGACAGAATTCGCCGAGCCTCATCTAGTGGAGCAAGCGGTCGACCTAAAATCAATTATATCTTTTTTGAAAAAAAAAAATACGGATTTGTTTGACCCACAACCCAAACAATAACAATAACAGTGGGTAATAGGTACCTTCATAAAGCTGAAGAAAAGTAGATAGGTAGGTACATAGAATATAATAAAAATAGTTAATAGATTAGGTAGGTTATACCTACTACCTAAGTTGTGCAGGGCAAAATGGTCGTCTCGTCTTAGCTTAATGCTGCACCCAACCTAGATAGGTGCAGTGCAGCGCTGGTTTTCAGACGAAGCCTGGTAGTGTGACCTTTTTTTTCTAGTAGTTAGTGTCTTACAATACCTACTTATTTCATAATCTATGTAATAGTTTTGATTCACTTACTACGGTATCGGCTTTGCCGAGTTGCTCGAGGTAGATCCGGTGCTTCAGCATCAGGTGGGCCATGGCTTGCTGATACAATAGGACTCCTGTCTCTAACATCTATTTCGGCCAGCAGCGAGTTTTCCACCTCAATGTCTTCAAAGCTAAAAAAATACTTCATTCAGTTACACATTAAAGTTTTTATATGAAAAGAAAAATAAATTAATTTTGTACACACTATTCAACATGCTCTGCACTTCCTACCACTGGTTGCGGCACTTGTGGCTGAAGCTGATGTTGGACCTGAATGAAAATAAATGAAAAGTTATGATATTTTATATTGCATACACCAGGGTATGCAAATAACTTTAAGAATTTTATGATAATATTTAATTTTTAGGAACCTACTTCATTGGGGAAGGGCTCTACTCTCACCCCATGCGCTGTCTGGCCAAATCCGGGTCCCATTATAGCCAGAAACCGACTTTCGGTATGCGACAATGAGCTTCCTTGGGGAGGTCCTCCACCTGTTCCACTGGCATCAGCATTTATGTCTGCAACTATCTTTTTCAGCTTGCTTTTATAATTACTGACATACTGAAACAAATTAGTTGAAGTAAAATAAAAGTTAAACTGAATACCTACCTAGGTAACGCACCAATTATTTCTATAAATACTTACAATGGACCAATCTTTGGGAGTTTTGGTGGTACCGGATCCCTCTGCGTTTAATAATAGAGCCACTTCCTTCCATAAGCGTAAAGATTCTGCTCTTCCCCGGGCACTGTTATTGTAGCCTCGTGCTCTGGCTAGGTTGGGATGACACCCCAGGAACTCGATCAAAATACTCCACTGAGCCTCAGACACTCGACCCGTACGCTTTTCCATAGCACAACAATAAACCGACTTTATTTTATTACAAGTTTGTAAAATAATAAGTTTGGCGCGCAAAGGTCGCGAAACAAGAGAGAGAAAAAACACTAGATGGCGCTGCAAGCGAAGCGCGCCCGACATCGGATTTGGCGCCTTTTTCGTCCAATCGCTGCCACTATGCTGACATTGACGTCGTTATAAAAGTGAAGTGTGATTGCCGTTCAACTTATTGCCAGTCGAAAACAAAAGATGTAACCTAATATTGTATCTTAGGCTTGTTTTAGGTGAATTTAAATAATTTAAACCGTTATGACTGTGTAATGATGCAAATTATGTTCTTTATGATTAAATTTCTTACAGAATATCCTTATAAAATAATAAAATGCGACAGCAAAAATATATCGGAAACTTACGGTTTTTATTTTTGTCGTGTGGCAATAAAAACGCTAAATATGAATCTGCTGCTGCATTGAATTGCCTACGATTCACTCTTTTTGGTGACCATTTTACGAATATTAGAGGAATTGCTAAGGATCTGCTAGGAATTCGGGAAATGAATTGATAGCAGATGAAATGCTCAATGTGGCCTTTTTAGACCCCCTGGTCACACTTTTCGCGCGCTTTCTGCCGGTACAACGTATTTTATTTTTTCCGAATTCGATTTTTAAACCGGGAGCTTTTTGCGCTGCCAGTGTGTTTTGTGCCCGTTTGTGATTGGTGCTAGTGATGTGATGATGTGATGGAAAAATCGATAATTTCTAAGAATACGGAAATAGGTCGATTGAGTGCCGTGAAGTGAATTCCCCGAACAATTTGTAAAGTAAAACGTAACAGCGGAAAAATATTTGAGACATTGTTTTAAGGGTTATGTTGGGGCTTTTACAAAAATGGTAGGCAGGAAAGAGCGGTAGGTACTTAGGTACCTACCTAAGTACCTACCTATGTTAGATATTATACTATAGAACATTATGAAGTCTTGGAAGAATGCATTATCATTGCTAAGAAAAATATTATTAAACAAGGTGTAAAATATTAGATACAACATGTCGTCTGACCATATTCTAATTTACCACCATAAACACAAAAAAAAATACCATAAGTATAAAAAAAATTGTCCTTGTCTTTGAAATACAAGTTTTTGAAATTAATTGACGCATACCAAGGTACCAACAAGTACCTACTAACAGTAAGCGACAAAATTTTATGACTATTTTTTTTTTTGTTTTTTTTTTAAGTATCTACCGTGCCTGTGGATTAGAGCCGTGAATCTGTTTCTTCTTTATATACTTACCACATCTACCTAGTACCTACTTATACTACGTTTTCAGTATTCAGTATGTTTATTGCCATAATATGTATGTAGATTCAACACTGTAGGGCTTGAATCTCAGCCTAAGTATTTTGTGATTCAATACATAATGTACCTAACCTACCTACCATGTGTAATGGAATAAGTGTCAATTTCATAAGTTTAATAGACGGACTTCTCTCTTCGCGGATCTGCTTGTTCCATCAGCTAGTTGTAGAAAAAAAAGTAAGTAATATCATCTCGTTTATAGTTTGCTATCTACTCTTACGGGTTATTGTATACATATACATGGTGTTCCAATACGAGTACTTGTGTTTAAAAACTTCAGGGGGCTAAAGTACCCATCAATATTAAAAACTTTTTATATGGAAGAAAAACTGTAAATGTGAAAAAAACATCTGTGAAAAAAAAAAACAAAAAACTGTGTGCAATCACATGGCACACAGTTTTTCAAAAATGGGTTTAAAATGGTTGATTGCGATTTTTCGAAAATGAGTTTAGTGATTTTATATCTTTCAACATGTCGAAACGTGCGAGCGAGAGTCACATTAGCTCTTGTATTCGCCAAGTACTTTATAAATGCTCTAGGTATTTAACCACAGAAATGTAAATCTGTTCCGTGTATTTAACTAGTCTACTATGCATTACGTACTTTATTTCGAGCCTGAATGGTAGGTAAGTAGTTAAGTTTGTGTCTAACCTACATCGCGAAACCGCAGCTTAAGTTATCTTTTCTAGGTATGTGGTTACTAGAATACAAACATTTATACCTAGTAGGTATCTTTATGTAGGTACAATTATGGACAAAAGTATTCTGTAGTAGAGCTCTTTGTGGATATTTTTTTCGTCTGGAGAATCCTACTAATATATCCTAATCCTACTAATATATAATAAACGCGAAAGTTTGTAAGTATGGATGGATGTTTGTTACTCATTCACGTAAAAACTACTGAATGGATTTTAATGAAACTTTACAATAATTTAGCTCATACATCAGAATAACACATAGTCTACAATTTTTAAAGATTCGTCGCGGGCACCGGCTTGTAAATAAATATTGGAGGACTTTCCACACAGCACTATCTAGCCCCAAACTAAGCCAAAGCTTGTAATATGGGAACCAGATAGCTGATATAATACTTAGTATATTTTTTTTTTGTAAATACATACTTATAATATATAATAACACCCAGACAGAGAACAAACATGTATGTTCATCACACAAATATTTGTTCTGTGGGGATCGAACCCACGGCCTACGGCGCAGAAGGCAGAATTACTACCGACTGAGCTGTGAAGGCTGTTTAAGCTAGATGTTAATGTGGGAAAATAATTATCAAATATTTGAATGTAAGTAGGTAGAATTATCAGCTGTCTGAAGGTTCCCATAGTTCATTTGAAATTTTGCATAAACAAACTGTTTTTATGACGCTGATAGGTACCTAGGCATCGCTTCTTCGTCAAAACAACCTTAGCCTTTACGTAAAAAAGAAATAAGAGTATTATATCAGCTATCTGGTTCTTTGCTTAGTTTGTGGCTAGATAAGTGCTGAGTGGAAAGTCAACCAATATTTATTTATATTTGTTATTATCCATCACCAATAACAAATATGGTTATAATGGCAATTTGCTGGTAGAAAATGCTTGAGCATTAAGCCCTCCTATTGTGCTTCTTCGTGTTTTGTGCAATAAATGATAAATAAATAAATAAATTAACAAATCAATAAAGCATTGCCTCGCAAGTCACGCACGTTAGGAATCAGGTGGGCCAACTGCATGTTCCATCAGCTGGTTGTAATAAAAAAAACGTGCCCTACGATGCACTGCCCTGCGTTCATCAACTTGAGGCATACTCTCTCTAGATCTCTAAGGCCCGGTTTCACCATGCTCTGTTAGTTACTAATCAAGGATTAAAAGTAACGCAAGTTAACGTGTTCGCTAGTAGGTTCGACTGTCATTACATAAACCATTGCTGTATGATTCATATGTAATGACAAACAAAAATACAATTAGGTAAGTCAGGCATTGCTATGGGGTTCTCTTTATATTTTGTGTTTTTATATGTATTCAATAATGTTATAATTCTACTAACAATAGATGTAAGTTTTACTAACAAAATGATCCATTGTAGATTGAAATAAATGAATTATTATTAAAAGACCGTTAAATCTAACCTTAGCTGTCAAACGCGTACATTTTGATATATTTAACGGCCCTTTAATCCTTTGTTAATCTAACAGAGCATGGTGAAACCGGCCCTTAATCGCTCAGATCTGTTTCATGTCAAATGAAATATATTTTATTCAGTTTTATTTAATACATTTTGATAATTCTTGTATTCATTGTTATTTTCTTTGTATATAAATGTTTATCATTTACATCAGTAGGTAGACAATGTCATTGACCCGAATGAGCGCATGACGTAGTAGCATACCTACCTAGGTACAGTCAGCCACAGAAATTCATGTTCTTCTATAGACTTGGTCGCGTAGAAGTGACACCTAGATTCAGACGCTTCGAAGGTATTTATTCAATTGAGTCACAAGGATCACCTTTGTGTCTCAATTGAATAAATACCTTTTAACTTTGACATGAAGGGGAAACCTTGAAAAACTGCCAGTGTAATTACAGGCACATGAGGCTTATCATCTGTATGCCTCAAGTTGATGGACGCAGGGCAGTGCATCGTAGGGCACGTTCCTATTGTGCGTGACTTACGAGGCAATGCTTTGCTATAGGTGATGGTTACCACTTAACATCAGGTGGGCCATCTGCTTGTTCCATCAGCTAGTTGTATTGAAAAAAAAACTGCGGAACCTGTCAATATATTTGAAGATTTGCCATGGCTTATAACAATTCTCAAGGCACGGTTGAATGCATGGCAAGAAAAAATTATTAAACAATTTTTTTGGTAGAAAAACTTTTCATTTAATTTAATTCCATTCAATTCCATTCAATTCCATTCAATTCCATTCAATTCCATTCAATTCCATTCAATTCCATTCAATTCCATTCAATTCCATTCAATTTCATTCAATTCCATTCAATTCCATTCAATTCCATTCAATTCCATTCAATTCCATTCAATTCCATTCAATTCCATTCAATTCCATTCAATTCCATTCAATTCCATTCAATTCCATTCAATTCCATTCAATTCCATTCAATTTCATTCAATTCCATTCAATTCCATTCAATTCCATTCAATTCCATTCAATTCCGTTCAATTCCATTCAATTCCATACAATTCCATTCAATTTCATTTCCTATCATTTCACCTAAAACTTGTTTGGAACATAAGTAATTTAGAAAGTCAAAATTACAGAAAACTACAAATATACCTACCTTCTGAGCTCTGAGGGTTGTCACTTGTAAGTTAGGATGGTAGGTATCTTATGATCGATGTCCTTTCGTGTCCTTGTCCTCTGGAGGTCACAGACTTCAAGTACATACGTGGTATGAACTTGCCATTGACCTGTAGTAGGTATGTAAATACATACGTAGGTAGCCAATTTCTTTAGTAAATATTTTTGTATCTATTTATATTGTGTTTTTTTTTATTTTACTACAAACGGACAATAAAATATTCTATTTTAGCTGTGGTTAAAAATAGTATGAAAAAACCGGCCAAGTGCGAGTCGGACCCGCGCACGAAGTGTTCGGTACCATTATCTATAAAAACGGCAAAAATAAATCATATCTGTTGTATGGCTTTATTTTAATTTAGTTATTTATTTTGAAATTGAATATATGTATAACTAAATATTCTGTGAATATATCAAGCGTATACCTGTTGCCGTTATCAATATCGAGCAAAACGAGCATAAAAATCACGCTTTTTGTATGGGAGCCACTTTAAATTTTTATTTTATTCTGTTTTTTTAGTATTTATTGTTATAGGGGCAACAGAAATACATCATCTGTGAAAATTTCAACTGTCTAACTATCACGGTTCATGAGATACAGTCAGACAAGACACATGGACAGCGGAGTTTTAAAAATAGGGTGTGAGTGTAGCTAGGCGGCCCCGCCTTCCGATCCTAAGGTCGAGGGTTCGAAATTTATGTGCACAATGGCAGTACTTTCCAACGGTGAAGGAAAACATCGTGAGGAAACCTAAAAAGTTCTATAACATGTGTCAACTGCTCGAAAAGCCCTCTTGAGGTGAGGCGTACTTAAAATCCTTTCACCACACTGTTTCGAAAGGAACTAGTGAAACGACAAGAGAGAGAAGCTAGGTGGTAGGTGACAGTTCCATTCCACGCGACCAAGACTAGAAGAAGACATAGACATAGACAGACATTTATTTGCTTAAAAAACACACATACACATACAAAACAATAAAAGCTAGGAAATGGCTAAACAGAGATATACCTCTATATTGCAGTACTTTGTTGGTATGTAGGTGTTTGTGTGCTGCAGCAGCAAAAGGGAAAGAACAGGCAACAAACTTACAGCTTGGTTCTTACGTTATTTTGTATAATATTTAGTATAGTTATCATTCAAAACTTTTAGCGCGCATTCAAAAAAGTGTTTCTTTGTAAGCACCTACACCGTTCAAGTGCTTGTGACAAATTTCAGAGCTCTAGATGCGACTCAGTTCGCCAGTGAGTGAGTGAGTGAGTGGACTTCCCCTTCAGACCTTCAGATAACAGATACACTAATATACATCTGTGTACGGTAAAACTGTGTCCTATTTACAGCACACGTCTTGACCTATATTCGTCTATCCAAGGGGTTATGCAATATAGGTTGGTTATTGCACGGTCCATCGGTTACGTAACTAAGTCGTTATTCTGCATTGAATATTGAAAAATATAATAACTTTTCTGCAAAAATACACTGGAAACATGAAACAGCAAAATACGCAATTTCATTTATCGGATGACATAACTTTTTCCTGTTATTTTGATTTAAAAGCCAAACTACTGAAACGATTTGGATGAAATTTCTATGGGACCAATCTGAAAGATAATTATTCTCTCAAATAAAAAAGTATTTTTCAAATCGGTTGATAAATGATGCAGTAGTTTTTAGACGTTTCAGTGAGGTGAAGTGATCGTTGTGAATTTATTGAATAAATACCTTTTGACTTTGACTTTGACTTTGCAGTTATGTGGTAACAAACAAAAAAATTACAGTCGAATTGAGAACCTTTTAAAAGTATATGCCTAAGTATTATATCAGCTATCAGATTTCTCATATTAGGTACAAGAGTTGCTTAGTTTGGGGCTAGACAATGGAAAGTCCACCAATATTTATGTGTGAAAAAAACTCGGACTAGGTCCTTTTTCAAGTTTGGTCACTTTTTTTTAATAATTAGTTCAAGGAACAAGCAGGTGGCCCATCGGATGTTAAGTGGTAACCATCAGATTTAACAAATTGTCCTTCATTTGACAGACATGCATTTTAAAAATAAAGGCCCACGAACAATCGATTGGTGCCAGGCCAGCTTCATCCGATATCCAAATCGATTAGGTTTAATTGAAACGTAGGGTTGTGCGTATCGTATCGAATAGGTACCTATATGTTTTTCTCGTAAAGCTTGGGACTGAACTATGCTTTTAAGACTAGTAGAGCTCTTTGTGTGTGGCTCGTCCGGGGAAGTACTACAACCACGCCTTTTTTTTTGTCGCCAAGCAGCAACGCTGTGTTTCGGTTTGAAGAGTGTGGTTGCCGGTGTAATTACAGGCACATGAGGATTAACATCTGTATGCCTCAAGTTGGTAGACGCACGGCAGTGCATCGTAGGGCACGTTCCATCAGCTAATTGTATAAAAAAAAACTCTATACACTCTCGTAACTCTATAAAAAAAAAACAAAAAACCTCTCGTTCGCTACAATTAGAACTTTGCTTAGTCTGGATCTAGCTGTTGCTGTCACTTCTCGGAAACAGTGTGGAGAAAGGATTTTTAGTGCGCCTCGAGGGGCTCCTTACGAGCACTTGACACATGTTATAGAATTTTTTAGGTTCTACGACATGTTGGTTTCCTCAGAATGTTTTCCTTCACCGTTTGAGAGTACTGGCATTGTGCACATACATTTTTGAACAGAAAAACTCATTGGTGCACGGTTTCTAAATAAAAATACTATTTCCTTTAGTAGCAGCCCTAACATATGCAATTACGTGCAACCTTGATTGCCTCCTATTTCTGGAGAAACAACCTTGTCGTCTGCGATTGCGAGTGGACCAGTGGGTCAATATGAGTTTTCTTTGACAGCCTTTACAACTCAGTTGGTAGTAGCTCTGCCTTCTGCGCCGTAGGCCGTGGGTTCGATCCCCACACAGAACTAACATTTGTGTGATGAACATAGATGTTTGTTCTCTGTCTGGGTGTTATTATATATTATAAGTATGTATTTACAAAAAAATAAACTATACATATATGTATTAACAGCTATCTGGTTCCCATAATACAAGCTTTGGCTTAGTTTGGGGCGATATAGTGGAAAGTCCACCAATATTTATTTATTTATACCTACTAGTAGTTCGCCCCGAACTGAGATCTCGTGATGCGACCCGACGAACGCATCAAAACTTTGAGTAGGTAGTAGTCAGAGGCAAGTCCAAACATTATCTTTGGACTTTTTTCTGACTACCGCCTACTAAGTTGGTATGGTTACCAAGTTTCAACTCTATTGGCATATTTATTGAAGAGTTCCGTTGAACAGACCTTGGCTCCATCATCAGACCTGGTCGTCGTCACCATTTTATGAGAACTGAGTACCTCCTTAATTTATTTCAAGAAAAAAAAATAAGAAAAATCAAAGGAACTGGCCGACCAGTAGAAAAACCTTGATGTCAACGAAACTCTTAGAGATGGGAGCTCTTGAATCGCTGGTTATCTTAATTTAACTTTTTAAATTTTATCTCGAAAACCGAGCGTCCCATAAAAAAAGTAAAAATTGTTTTGGAATGTCCAAACAAAGTCCTTTCATATGACATGTAACTTGATTTTTTTATGTAACTTTTTTTATTTTTACCCTCTTAAAAAACCCCATATTTCAAAAACTCTTCATCCGATTTTACTCATATACTTACCAGTAAATTTCTCAAGTACAAGCTATCGACATATTAAATTTCATGCAGATCGGATCAACGGTTCTAAAGTTATCGCCAGACAAACATACATACATACATACATACATAAATACATACATACATAAAATGCCAAATCGCCCAAGTTGAAACTAAGATCTTTGTTCGCTTCGCTCACTCGATCAACTAAAGATTGTCGTAGGTATTATCGCTTTTTTGAAAAAAATAACTGACTTTATACAAAGTGTTCCAATACTTGTATACAAGGTGTTCCATAAGTTGTGTATATAAACTTCAGGGGGCTAAAGTACCCATCAATATGAAAAACTTTTTCTAAGGAACCAACACTGTGAACGCGAAAAAAAAACAGCTGTTTCATACATTTTAGCCAGGTAGGTATTGAACTTTTGTATGAAACAGCTGTTTTTTTTCGCGTTCACAGTTCAGAGTTGAAAGGCTCCGATATATACCTTTTTTAAGTAGTTACCTTTTTCATTTAGCGTAGGTACCCAAACACCGTTACTGGGTACATTATGTATTGAATCTCAAAATACTTAGTCATAAGACCCGACAATGATAAATCTTCATACATAAGGCTATAAATATACTGAATTCTGACAGTTATAAACTATATAGTAGAAATTAGAAATAGAAATTAGAAATTAAAACAGTAAAAATCTTTATAGTTAAATAAAATGTCTATACTAAAGAAGAAAGTATACTCAGTATCTGATGAGATGAAAGACAAGAAGAAAAAAAACACAGTGATACAAGACTTCAAGCCAAAAACAAACCCTATCATAGAAGATACAAAGAAGAATGAAGTTATAGAATACATCGCGATAGCAGAAGAAGATGAGATAGAAGATACAGAGAAGACTATAGAAGAAAATGAGGAGAAAAGAGAATCTTCCTCAAAACCCAATTTGAAGAAACGACATTCTGTTGTATCGGGGAGAAGTGATTTTTGTAAGTATTTTAATAAAGACGGTGAAGGAAAACATCGTGAGGAAACTCTGGGGCTAATTCAGCACGTTTTTCTTTCAAGTTTGCTTGACTTGTTTTCGTACTAAATATGTTATGCAAACTTTTTATTAGGAAATCTTATTTGGTTCATTGTAGGATACAGACCCTTCAGTGGTTTTATTTATATTTTTAAAATGTTGATATTTTATGTGTAAGTGGGAGGTACATTAGCAGTTGTAAGCCTTCTCTAAATAAAAAATACACCATCGAAGATTATTATCTACTAGTGAGGGTACAGTACATCTGATTATATAGATGACAAAAAAGCTTGGGACTGATCTATGCTCAAACTCATTAAAAATACTAAACAATTAAGTAGGTACCATAATAAAATTGTAAAAAGGATCATACAAAAAAACGCTAGGAACCAAGCCGTTAGTTTCTTGCCCGTTCTTCTAGGCTTTGGTCGCGAGGAACTGGCGATAGATTCACCTAGTATATAAGACGTTTCAAAGTGATCCTTGTGATTGTACTGAATAAAGACCGTTTTGATTTGATTTGATTTGAGTACTTAAGTAAACCTAAGTATCTAAGAACTACGAGTAAATTAAATAGATTTTATGAAATTTTGACTTTTTTTAATTGCGTTAAAACGGTGTACAACATGTGTGTGATAACATGATTTTTGCCAAAAACTTAGATAGGAAAAAAAAAAAAAATTGCGCATGTTTCGATCTCAAGCACTCTAGGGATATCAAGATTACATTTACGCTTGGCAAGAATATAGTTTATTAGGTCTCATAGTGCAGTTTTTATTAAAAGCAAAGAGTATACTTAATAAAAAACTTTTTTTCATTTCGTAAAAATTAGCAAATACATTTCAAAAGCCTTATGTCCTGTGTGCTTTACCTTTTTTATTTTATTTTTGTACCAAGATCGGACGCTGTCATACACGACACAGTTTTTACTACTGCGATTTTCAGTGAACGGTTTGTATATTGTCTAGTGGTAAACAGTTTAAATAAATAAATAAAAAAAAAGTATTACATATTGCAAATACATTTTTGTTTTTAAAGTTTTACTTTGCGCTTGCGCTTGCACTGCATTTATTTTTTACTAAGTTCAAATTTAGTGCAAAAAGTCTGAATGCTAATTTAGGCTGTGAGGCGATCATACAACGTGAATAAATGGGGACCTATTGAAGTACATATTACACGGGTATTTTATCGCGTATATCTAAACTCTCGCGATCAAAACACATATCTAGATATAGAGTTTAGATAAACGCGTTTAAAAAATATTAAATAGGTATTGACACACTATCCTATAATCCATTAAATCCAAGTCTATTCTTACTAACAAAGGATCTTCATCATTCCAGGGTCATCATCAGACGAGGACGAAGGCGTCCAGCCTCACGAGAAAGCCATCGCGGCTGGACAACCGAATCCAGCGTACTGCGTTCGGAACATAGAGCAGAATGCGTTCGGAAGGAGAGAGATAGAGATAGCGGAGCAAGAGATGCCGGGCATCATGGCTTTGAGAGCCAGGGCTAAGGAGGACAAGCCACTAAAAGATGCTAAGGTATGTAGCTTAAGTAGGACAATTCACTAAAATATGGCAAGACACCTATCTAATGTTGCTTAAATGCAACAACCTTTAAATTTTTCTGCTAAGCCTCACTAAATTCGATTAGCTTTGGCATCACACTGCTTCAATATTGTATTATAATATGTACATTGTTACAAGGGTCATACAAAAAACGGTAGGAACCAAGCCGTAAGTTTGTTGCCTGTTTTTTAGGCTTTGGTTGCGTGGAACTGGCACCTAGAGTCACCTAGACGTTTCAAAGTGATCCTTGTGATTTTATTGAACAAATACTTTTTCACTTTGATTTTGACTTTAACAAGCCATTAAAAGATGCTAAGGTATGTAGCTTAATGTAATGTAGCAATAATGTTGTAATGTGTATTTTATTACTTAATTGGAATTACCTTGAAGTGGGATAAGTCTCACGCTTGAAATCATGGTTTAAATGATTTTATTTTTCTTCTCTTACCCTTACCCTTAGGTAAAAAAAGTTGAGGCTGAAATAAATAAGTTAGTAACTGTCAACAGATAGTGGGGTGCACGCACATAAACGCGCAGACGGCCGTGCTGATCGAGACGCTGGCAGCGCTCGGCGCGCGCGTGCGCTGGGCCGCCTGCAACATCTACAGCACGCAGAACGAGGTCGCAGCCGCGCTCGCGCATGCCGGTCAGTGCACTCACTAACGTTCTACCAGCATGCCGGTCAGTGCACTCACTAACGTTCTACCAGCATGCCGGTCAGTGCACTCACTAACGTTCTACCAGCATGCCGGTCAGTGCACTCACTAACGTTCTACCAGCATGCCGGTCAGTGCACTCACTAACGTTCTACCAGCATGCCGGTCAGTGCACTCACTAACGTTCTACCAGCATGCCGGTCAGTGCACTCACTAACGTTCTACCAGCATGCCGGTCAGTGCACTCACTAACGTTCTACCAGCATGCCGGTCAGTGCACTCACTAACGTTCTACCAGCATGCTGGTCGAGCCGCTCCAACATCTACAGCACGCAGAACGAGGTCGCGGCCGCGCTCGCGCATGCCGGTCAATGCACTCACTAACGTTCTACCATCGTGCTGGTCGAGACTAACTAACGTTCTCTTTGTGTGTGGCTCGTCCGGGGAAGTACTACCACCACGCCTTTTTCTGCCGCCAAGCAGCAACGCTGTGTTTCGCTTTCAAGAGGTGGTTGCCGGTGTAATTACAGGCACATGAAGCTTGACATCTGTATGCCTCAAGTTGATGGACGCAGTGCATCGTAGGGCACGTTATCATGCGTGACTTACGAGGCAATGCTTTGTTATAGGTGATGGTTACCACTTAACATGGGCCATCCGCTTGTTCCATCAGCTAGTTGTATAAAAAAAAACTCCTTTGTTTCTTTAAAGGTTTCTCAGTATTCGCGTGGCGCGGAGAAAGCGAGGAAGCATTTTGGTGGTGCATCGACCAATGCTGCGCGCCCACTGCTGGCTGGCAGCCCAACGTGATACTGGACGACGGCGGAGACGCCACGCATCTCATGCTGAAGAAGCATCCTCAGGCATTCAAGTTTATCAAAGGTAAGCCCTTCTATTGAAGAGAAAGAGAAGAAGTGGTAAACCGCAAGAAAGGGGCCGTCCATCACGTGATGCTTTTTTAGCATTTATTAACCCCCCCCTCCTCCCCCTTGGTGATATGTTGTGAGGTTTAAGACTAACCCCCCCCGCCCCTACCCAAAAACACATGTATTTTTTAGTATCTACAAAGAATCTTAAAATTTTTAGAATATTATCTAGTATTATCTAGTATTAATAAGGACCTAACTTATATTTAAGCATACCCATTATACCTACTCATAAAGTAACCTAATATTTCTATTCGTTCATTCGTTCATTCAATGGCTTGCCCACAGCCATTTAATAAAAATAAAACTTTTTGCAAGCTTATTATAAAATATCTGAGTATATGGATGATGAAAAAGCTTGGGACTGAACTATGCTCCAACTCATTACAGACACTAAACAATTAAGTACCTACCTACCTCAATAAAATTGTAAAAAGATCAAACAAAAAATGCTAGGAACCAAGCCGTAAGTTTCTTGCCCGTTCTTCTAGGCTTCGGTCGCGAGGAACTGGTGATAGATTCACTTAGTATTTATGACGTTTCAAAGTGATCCTTGTGATTGTACTGAATAAAGACCGTTTTGATTTTTGACAGCCTTCACAGCTCAGTTGGTAGTAGCTCTGCCTTCTGCGCCGTAGGCCGTGGGTTCGATCCCCACCGAGAACAAACATTTGTGTGATGAACATTGATGTTTGTTTTCTGTCTGGGTGTTATTATTTATTATAAGAAAGTTTTACAAAAAAAAAGTATATATGTATTATATCAGCTATCTGGTTCCCAGTTTACAAGCTTTGGCTTAGTTTGGGGCTAGATAGTGCTGTGTGGAAAGTCCACCAATATATATATTTTTGATATTGACAGGTATAGTAGAAGAGAGCGTGACAGGTGTCCACAGACTATACCAGCTGAGTAAAGCGGGAAAGCTGGTGGTACCGGCTATGAACGTGAACGATTCCGTCACAAAGACCAAGTTTGACAATCTATATTCTTGCCGGTAAGTTTATACTCATACCTCTCTCTTGTCGTGTCACTAGTTTCTTTCGAAACAGTGTGGTGAAAGGATTTTGAATGCGCCTCAAGAGGCTCCTTTCGAGCACTTGACACATGTTATAGAACTTTTTAGGTTCTACGACATGCCGGTTTTAATTTACTCATACTTAATTTGACAGGGAAAGTATAATCGACGCTTTGAAAAGGAGCACAGATCTCATGTTTGGCGGCAAGCAAGCCGTGGTCTGCGGCTACGGAGAAGTCGGCAAGGGATGCTGCCAAGCTCTGAAGGCATTGGGCTGTGTTGTAAGTCATTCACTCACTCAGTTAGCGGGCCACTTGGCGCTGAAGGCATTGGGCTGTCTAATGTCGACCAATCAAATCCCGAGGAGTTATTTGCCCAAGGAGTTTGTATGTCGAGTATTCTTTGCACAAGGAATTTGAATAGTCTTTTCCGCAACGAGGTTGTATAGCATTGAGATGGAGCACGAATGTATTGGTGTGTTCTAAATTCAAACAGCTTGCTTATTAGAGGGGGAATGGTATAAAGTTATTATTTTCCTTCCACATAAATGTCCAAAATCATTCGTTCTTTCGTCAACGATTTGAATATCTCGCTTCGCTCGCTAAAGTTCATTTGTTTTTACAGGTATACGTCACAGAAATCGATCCAATATGCGCGTTACAAGCGGCGATGGATGGATTTAGAGTTGTCAAGTTAAACGAGGTAAGATTTTCGTTTCGTCTTCTTCTTCGGCCTGGAGAAGTCCACTGCTGGACATATACATTTCCCGGAAGAACGAGTCCAAGCCCTCTCCATCCACCGACTTCCCGCGATCCTAACAATGTCGTCAGTCCATCGGGTTGTGTTAGTTTTTTGGTACTAAGCAAAGCAAGCAAGCAAAACCGCCAAGCTGGGTTGCTGTGTTTCGGTTTGAAGGGTATGGTTGAAATTACAGGCACATGAAGCCTTACGTTTAATGGCGGATTTACATATTTGTCTACAGTACACCAAGTATGACTCTTGCTTACCATATTTCGTTTTTCGTTTTACGTTTTTGTTCGGTTTTCATTGCGGGTTTTGTAAAGTTCCATATCGGTATCCCTATCGCGTCTTCATACAAAACCCGCAATGAGCACGGAACAGAAACGAATCGTTTTTGCTCCGTGCTCATTGCGGGTTTTGTAAAGTTCCGTGTCGGTATCCCTATCGCGTCTTCATACAAAACCCGCAATGAACACGGAACAAAAACGTAAAACGAAAAACCAAATATGGTAAGCAAAACTCATACTTGGGGTACTGTAGACTAATTCATGCCGCCCCTACTAACCTCCACAATTCGATACTCTAGATTAGAGGTATAATCATATTTTAGCCTAGAGAGACCTATAATTGGCTGTTCTAATGTTTTTGATATATTCTGTTATTAATTATTTTTTGTGCTGTTGGTCTTTTCAACAAATAAAATAAAAAATATTTATAAAAAAAATTGACAAGGAAATTGCAACTTTATGATTAGTGCACTATTTTCCTCATTACATCAGCTTTTTCCCGTTATTTGTATGATTGTGTTGTGAACTAGGGAATCGATGTGTCAGTTCCTTTTCCAAAAGCTCAAAAGCTCAATCTTATAAGTAGAAGGTACAATGATTGAGCTTTTCTTAGCTTAGAAATATACCCAAAACAAGATATAGATATACATTACATATCAGAAAAATAAGCTTAATTTGCCGCCTCCTAAAATCTGCCGCCCTAGGCTACAGCCTTCTTATCCAGCTGGTAAATCCGCCACTGCTTACATCTTTTGAAAAAAATATACAGTGATAACCGCCAATAGACTTAAAAACAGCCTTCACAGCTCAGTTAGTGTAGCTCTGCCTTCTGTGCCGTAAGCCGTGGGTTCGATCCCCACACAGAACAAACATTTGTGTGATGAACATAGATGTTTGTTCCCTGTCTGCGTGTTATATAATTGATCGAGTGAGCGAAGCGAACGAAGATCTTAGTTTCAACTTGGGCGATTTGGCATTTTATGTATGTATGTATATATGTATGTATGTATGTATGTATGTATGTATGTTTGTCTGGCGATAACTTTAGAACCGTTGATCCGATCTGCATGAAATTTGATATGTCGATAGCTAGTACTTGAGAAATTTACTGGTAAGTATATGAGTAAAATCGGTTGAAGGGTTATTAAGATATGGGGTTTTTTAAGGGGGCAAAAATAAAAAAAGTAGCATAAAAAAATCAAGTTACATGTCATATGAAAGGGCTTTGTTTGGACATTCCAAAACAATTTTTTTTTTTTTTATGGGACTCTCGGTTTTTGAGATACAACAATAAAGTTAAATTAAGAAAACCAGCGATCCAAGAGCTCCCATCTCTAAGAGTTTCGTTGGCATCAAGGTTTTTCTACTGGTCGGCCAGTTCCTTTGCTTTTTCTTATTTTTTTTTCTTGAAATAAATTAAGGAGGTACTCAGTTCTTATAAAATGGTGACAACGACCAGGTCTGATGATGGAGCCAAGGTCTATTCAACGGAACTCTTCGATAAATAGGCCAATAGAGTTGAAACTTGGTTACCGTACCAAGTTAGTAGGCGGTAGTCAGAAAAAAGTCCAAACATAATGTTTGGACTTGCCTCTGACTACCACCTACTCAAAGTTTTGATGCGTTCGTTGGGTCGCATCACGAGATCTCAGTTCGGAGCGAACTACTAGTATTGTAAGTATGTATTTACAAAAAATAGTATATAAGTAGTATATCAGCTATCTGGTTCCCATATCACAAGCTTTGGCTTAGTTTGGGGCGAGATAGTGCTGTGTGGAATGTCCTCCAATATTTATTTATTTTATTATTAAAACCCACGATTTAACTTTTGAGTCTGGTCAACTTCGACTTTGATTATCTTTCTCTTGAACAAAACCGTTTAGGGCCGGTTTCACCATGCTCTGTTAGTTACTAATCAAGGATTAAAAGACCGTTAAATCTAACCTTAGCTGTCAAACGCGTACATTTTGACATATTTAACGGCCCTTTAATCCTTTGTTAATCTAACAGAGAATTGTGAAACCAGCCCTTAACCTAAAAACTCTTTTTCATCATTTTTTTCCAGGTGATAAGACAAGTAGACATAGTAATAACGGCGACAGGAAATAAAGGCGTCGTCACACGCGACCACATGGAGCGCATGAAGAACGGATGCTGTGTGTGCAACATGGGCCACAGCAACACCGAGATCGACGTGCACGCGCTCAGAACGCCGGATCTCCTGTGGGAACGCGTGCGGAGCCAGGTGACAGTAATTATCGCTATCACTTTTCCTATTAGCACTTACACATTACCTATTAGCACTTTCACTTTTCGTATTATCACTTATTTAATAGTGGAGTCAGGTGGTAGTTGTTATCGCGATCACTTTTTCTATGAGCACTTTACTTTTCGTGTTATCACTTATTTAATAGTGGAGCCAGGTGACAGTTAATGTCGCTATCACTTATTCAATGATCACTTTCTGTGTTATCATTATCACTTTTTATATTAATACAAATATTACATTTAGGCACATACCCACATTGTGCAGTAGTTGCTACCATACGTAACAGTTTGCAAGCCCATCGCCGCTAGTATACCAACTATGTTTAACTTCACAATGTTTAACTTCACCGTTTGAGATATCTATTTTTTTTTTTTTAATACAACTAGCTGATAGAACAAGCAAATGGCCCACCTGATGTTAAGTGGTAACCATCACCTATAACAAAGCATTGCCTCGTAAGTCACGCACGATAGGAACGTGCCCTACGATGCACTGCCCTGCGTCCATCAACTTGAGGCATACAGATGCTAAGCCTCATGTGCCTGTAATTATACCGGCAACCACACTCTTCAAACCGAAACACAGCATTGCTGCTTGGCGGCAGAAAAAGGCGTGGTGGTAGAACTTCCCCGGACGAGCCCTCCACAAAGAGCTCTACTACTCTTATAAGCGTATTAAGAACGGCTGCTGCGTGTTCAACATGGGCCACAGCAAAACGGAGATCGAAATGCACGCGTTCAGGACGCCGGATCTCCTGTGAGAACGCGTGCGGAGCCAGGTCACATTAACAATCGCTATCACTTTTTCTATTACCACTTTTCCTATTTACTCTCTGTGTTATCACTTATTTGCTATTTTTGTAACAGTGGAGTCAGGTCACAATAATTATCGCGATCACGTTTTCTATTAGCACTGTCACTTTCCTTATTATCACTTATTTTATAATACAAATATTACATTTAAGCACATACTCGCAGTAGTTGTTACAATATGTGACAGGTTGCAAGCAGGAAAAATACATTTTTTAATTTTGCTTAGTTTAAGGCTAGACAGAGCTGTGTCCACCACCATTTTACACTTGTTCATATCAATAACTATTCCGACTTTAAGCTTTCAACTTAGATTATGTAGGTACGTCCACTCGGCGCAAGCTCTTGTTACGGAATACTTGCTCCACCGGCCGCATCCAAGCATAACTCGCGATGACGTCAAACTTGCGTTCAATGCTGCCATCTCTCAATTATAGATGGCGCTACAACGAATCTTTTATGTATATATACAGTTAGTGAGGCCTATAACATCTATAAAAGATGATTTAAACAGCGTCCAAGGCCAATAGGCACTTACGTTCATGGCTTGTAAGGCCTATACGAGAGCGACAGGCTCGACCACATTTTGTGCAAGAATATTGTGTCGTATATATTATAACGTGTAGCATAATACCCCTATACCCAGGAAACAGGATATTCTACCATAGCGAACAACTTAAGTTCTACGACTTTTGAAATATCGAAGGTTTTCATTCCTGAAATGCCTTTTAAACTTTCTTCCGATATGAAGCTAAACACACCATGAGGCTATTCACAGCTCTTGGTTTTTGGCCTTATAGGGGTATTATGTTACACGTTGTATAACATCTCCGTCTCCAGGTAGATCATATAATCTGGCCCAGCGGCAAGCGCATAGTGCTCCTGGCCGAGGGTCGGCTGGCCAACCTGTGCTGCTCCTCGCTGCCGTCCTTCGTGGTCTCCGTGACGGCGGCCACGCAGGCGCTCGCACTTATCGAGTTGTACAACGCACCGCAGCATAGATACAAGGTGAACTTTTATTTATTTAAGGCCCTTGATCATATTCCCTGCCATTTTATAGCGGCTCTATTACCCCGTTTACACTCAGCTCATGTCCGTGGAAATGTGCAGAGACATGGGCAGGGACTTGGGCAATGCGAGAATGTAAACAGGCCACTTCCATGTCCACTCGCGTTGCCGCTCGCGTTGCCCGTGTTGTGAACACACATTGCCGGCGACGCTGCCGCAGACATATGGACGGCAACATTTCCGTCCACGCGAATGGCAGCGCGAATGTCTAAATGTAAGCGCAGTATATAGAGTATACTTGTCACAGTCACTTTCATGCCGACTAAAAGAGACTGCTACAGAATTATCGGTCTGATAAGCTGATGGAGCGCTCAGCGACCAATATGAATGAGAGGGTTAAACTTCAATGTTCAGTCTATGCTTATAAGTGAGCACCGAGATGACGAATGATAGAGGAGAGTGGAAACTATTTGACTTTGAGTATGCGTTAAATTTCCCGTTGTCCCGTTGTTGACTTTGACTTCCACTTCCCACTTCCCGCTTCCCGCTTCCCGCTTCCCGCTTCCCACTTCCCACTTCACTACCCACTTCCACTTCAACTTTTCGCCTTTTGTAATTTCACAATATTAATGAGTAAATTTCTCTCCAGGCCGATGTGTACCTCCTACCTAAGAAAATGGACGAGTACGTAGCCTCTCTCCACCTACCGACGTTCGACGCGCACTTGACGGAACTAACGGACGAGCAGGCTAAGTACCTAGGACTCAACAAAGTAGGCCCATTCAAACCTAACTACTACAGGTATTAATAGTGTAAAAATAATGAAGCCAGGGCTTTTTGAAACATTCGGAATCATTTCCAGACGGAAATGTCAGAATTTGTCTCTCTTTCTTTGTTTGCATTTAAACAATAATATAACTTGCATAAAAAACCAGACTTCACATACACAAATGTTTTTTAGTAAAACAAAACTTTTGGTGAAGAGAACCACAAAGCAATACGTCATCTGTGTATATTTTTTATGTTTACGTAGAGTTTTTCAAAAAGCACTGAATCAATTTCGGTCAAATTTATATGGGACCACCTCTGAAGACCTACCAAGCAAAAAGAGAATTATTAAAATCAATTCAAAATGGCGGAGTAATCGCTTAACAAACATACAAAAAGCAGTCGAATTGAGATCTCCTTTTGTGAAGGCGGTGAAAAAAGACAGTTACTGACGTTTCCGATCGAAAAAATCCGAATAGCTCTGCTCTAGCAGTATCTCAACTATAGTTTTGTGTTTTGATTTTCTGTATTACGAAAATAATTATGCCTCTAGTTGAAGGACGCCTGGTCCATCTACTTGAGGCATACCTTTTCTTCGCTCATTTATCACACCTGTCTGTCAATTAGACAATCTTGCCAGTGTCAAGTGAAATAGATTAAATAATTTATAGTCAAGCCAGTCCTTATTAGTCTGCCGTTATTATTTAAGAAAATGGTGGCTGTTTCCTTCAAAACTTACGAGAAATTTTCGTTCAAATCAGGATATCACATGATGAAATTGCCTTCTTTTATTTATGGCTCATGTACATCATTTTGACAGACCATCTTGCCAGAGTCAGGTGGAATAATCAAAAAGTCTTTAGTTTTTTGTCATTTATGTCATGTCATGTCTTGTTTTGAAGAAAATTGTGGCGGTTTCTTGAAAACCTACGAGAAAAGTAAACTGGAAAAGGAAAATCTTCATCTACTTTTGTCGCTCAACGAGCACACGGATACAGATCAAACTACACAAATCCTAAGAAAAATGTCGCGTTAAACAGTCGCTGAAAACTCGGTCATAAATTATCGGAACGGGACAGCAATATTGCTCTCTCTCTCTCGCACTTAGGAGAATGGCACGATCCTTTTGTTTAAGCGCAGAGATGTGCATTAGTGGAGTCGATAAGAACTATCGATACATTCATACCGACTACCGATAATTACTTCTCCGACCGCGCAACCACCGGGCGCTCTCGCTGAGTCATTATTTTTATCGATAACGTGCATGCGCCCGCGCCGAGTACTATCAACACTAGTGTTAAGATGATTGATGACCGAGTTTGCAGCGAGTGTTTAACGCGACTATACAATGACTTAAAAGAGAGCAGTACCCTATACAACGTGTAACATAATACCGCTATAAGGCCAAAGACCAAGAGATCAGACCAAGCACTGGAATACTTTGACGTGTGCATTTGATTACTTAATTTTTGTAAATTAAGTAATCAGACTCGTAAATACGCCCGATAGAGCCGCTCATCGAGTCTCCACACAACTTAGGGTACTGTATAGCTTGATGCGTATTCGTGTGTACCTAGACTTACCTACATGTAAAAATGTGTAATTTAGTGTAAAAAGAAATATAGATAAAACACTGGTAGTAAATAAAATAGGTGTTGAAAGTATGAAGTTGTCATTAACTTCATATTTTAGCCCCTTAACTTATGTATATGCTTATTTAATTTAAGTTATGCCAAAAAGGTATTTTTAATTATTGTTATTTCGTTATTCATTTATATAACACTTATTTAATAATTTTATGTTAAGTAATAAAATGTTAGGTTAAACACATAGTTTGGCTTCAAGCTATCTTTATCTTTGTAACTTACTTTGATACCATGTTACCATAATATTACGAACTTTGTAAATTTCCATTATTTGAACATCCTGTAGGTACTATATTTAAGAAGTGCGATTGTATTAACATATTTTGAGCACTCTTTAGTTAATTTTTTGCCATATACTATACATAAACCAAAATTAAATTATATTACTATTTGTTTACCCAAATAAAAGGAAACAAAACGCATTAAAAATAATTTAAATTTAACATAAATTTTTCCATTCATAAATTGCTACGGATCTTAAACTACCTACAAATAATTTAAATTAATAATAAATTTATTTATATTAATAATAAATTATTTTATTCCAAAGATATCATTAGTATTTCACATGTTTTTAATTCTTCTAAACGTAGATTGATTGGTAAAGAACAGACAATGAATCATGACAATACACAGACCCTAAAAATTTAAAACAGCGCCATCTGTGTTTCGGAACTAGTATTAATTGAAGTGTAAGCCTAAATTGTGTGGCATTAGTTTAGTATGAAATTACATAAAAGCGTTGTTGCCATGTTTTATTAAAGAACATTTAGAAAATAATTTGTTTTATTTCGATACATATTCGTTTTATCGAGTTTACTTGAGGAAATCTGGAAGATTTTATGACGTCGTAAAGTCAACGTAAAGTAAAGTTATTATCCGAGTGGGATTTGAACCTACGATCCTTGTTATGGGAATGCGCTAACCAAAAATTTTATGAGTAGTAGAGCTCTTTGTGAAGGGTTCGTTCGCGGAAGTACTACCACCACGCCTTTTTCTGCCGCCAAGCAGCAACGCTGTGTTCCGTTTGAAGAGTGTGGTTGCCGGTGTAATTACAGGCACATGAGGCTTAACATCTGTATGCCTCAAGTTGATGGACGCAGCGCAGTGCATCGTAAGGCACGTTCCTATCGTGCGACGTTTTGAGAAATAATAAGAAAGTCGTATTAGGCACCAAGAGATCTGAGATCTACCTTGCCTGTTTCACTTATTTCTTTATATCTTCTTGTCGTATCACTTTTTCTTTTAGATTTTGAGGTTCTACGACATGACGTTACCTTGTTATATTTCTTCATGAAAAAAGACCAATCTGTGTAGAAATGACGAAAAAGCGTTTATTTATTATCGCAAATCTGACTAGCTGCTTAAATAATTTTATCAGATTCCTTGTATATTAATTAATGACACATGTATAGATAAAACAGTTTATCGGGAATGCATTGCGCGGGCCAGCTATTTAGTAGCTCGTGGATATTTAAAAACAAAATTACATGTGAATATAATTGTGAGGTATAAAAAGGATTACCTACTTTGAAACGGTGAGTTTATTTTTTTTGTTTTTGACAGCTTTATTTAATTTGACAGTTCTCACAGCTTGGTAGCTCCGCCATCTGCTCTCTCTCTCTCTTGTCGTGTCACTAGTTTCGAAACAGTGTGGTGAAAGGATTTTAAGTGCGAGTCTAGAGACTCCTTTCGAGTACCTGACACATGTTATAGAACTTTTTAGGTTCTACGACATGCCGGTTCCTCAGGATGTTTTCCTTCATGTTTGCCTTCTGCTGTAGGCCGTGGGTTCGATCCTTGCACAGAACAAACATTTGTGTTTGTCCTTTTTATAAAAGCCCTCAGTTGGTAGTAGCTAAAAGCCCTCAGTTGGTAGTAGCTCTGCCTTCTACGTTGTAGGCGGTTCGATCTTTACACAGAACAAAATGTAGATGTTCGTTCTCTGTCTGGGTGTTACTATTATATCATGGACGTATTTACAAAAAAAAAGTTATTTTTATACAACTAGTTGATGGAACAAGCAGATGGCCCACCTGATGTTAGGTGTTAACCATCTCTTATAACAAAGCATTGCCTCGTAAGTCACGCACGATAGGAACGTGCCCTACGATGCACTGCCCTGCGTCCATCAACTTGAGGCATACAGATGTTAAGCCTCATGTGCCTGTAATTACACCGACATCCACACGCTTCAAACCGAAACACAGCGTTGCTGCTTGGCGGCAGAAAAAGGCGTGGTGGTAGTACTTCCCAGGATGAGCCACACACAAAGAGCTCTACTACTCTTAAAATGATGGCAATGCTTGGTGATGGCTACCTTAAGTGGTAACCATCTGTGGTCACCTAATGTTAAGAAATCAGGTGGACCATCTGCTTGTCGGCTAGTTGTGTTAAATTAAACAACCTTTTAATATATTTTATTTATTGTATTCCGTTTAACTGCGAAAAAAAAAACTATGCATAAAAGATTTATAAATCTTAAAAAAATTATAAAAATGTGGTTTCTCCAATAAAACAGCGTTTTCGACTAGAATAATCCAATAAAACTGATTTTTATTACATTTACAACTACTTATGTAATATAACATGATAATCGGCACCTTTGAAGTTCTTTCAAGTATACCGAAGATCTGTTATCGGCTTGATAATCCTAATGTACAATTATGTACTTTATTGTCATATGATTCATTCATGATTTTAGGGTTCCAATTTTAAAGTTTGTAAAGAAACCGTAGCGGAAACCAAAGCGTTCAAAATGCGTGCACGGTGGTGTTCAATATTTTTAAGAGGCTAACGGCCGGTTTTTGAAAGCTCGATCAAAACTAATCGATTGTCAAGTCACTTGCTATCTCTATCTAATTCGATGTAATAGCTGAAATGGCGAGTACCTTGACATTCGATTAGTTTTGATCGAGATTTCAGAAACGGCCGTTAGTATTTCATTAAAATAAAACGGCGCACTTCACTTTCACCACACTGTTTCGAAAGAAACAGTGTGGTGAAAAGAAAAAGTGACACGACAAGAGAGAGAGTATTTCATTTTGATACAACCATGGTCCTAGTCAAAAACTAGTTAAAGTTCGGTAGGAAAACTTGTTTGGAACAAAATGATAAAAAAATATTTTATTTCCTCGAACAATTTATAGGTACAATATCAATAATTAATTTTAAAGTAATTTGCATGCAAAAATTTTTAATTGAATTGATTTAATTTTATTGTAGTCTTCAAATACACTGAAAACATTAAATAGCAAAATACGCAAACATTTTCGGGAGCCAATAATGTACGGCCAAATAATGTACAGCATGATATTGCACAGCATGATAATGCACAGCCAGATAATCCGTGTCCACTGGTTTGAATTATTAGGTGTACATTATCATCCCGTACAATAACATGCTGTGCAATATCGTCACGTGTTGATAATGTACACCCAGATAATGTACAGCATGATAATTGGAAGCCACTTTAGTACCGTGGAGTCGGATTGGTTAGGTTATGTTGAAACATATAAATTACGCACGAGTGCCAGAAATTATTTTTTACGGTACCAAAGTGACTTCCAATTATCATGCTGTACATTAACGTGCTGTACATTATCATGCTGTGTATTAACTGGCTGCACATTAACTACACACCCCACATTGCACACCCCGATAATGTACACCCAGATAAAACGAATCCAAAAAGGTACCAAAGTGGATTCCAAATATCATGCTGTACATTATCGTGCTGTACATTATCATGTCGTACAATAACCGGACTCTCATTTTCATGAATGACATAACTTTAAAAGCCAAACTACTGAACCCGATTTTAATGAAATTTCTATAGGGATTTTAGTTTGAAGCGGAGCGTGTGCTGTCTTTTTTTTTAATACAACTAGCTGACGGAATAAGCAGATGGTCCACCTGATATTAAGTGGTAACCATCACCTATAACAAAGTATTGCCTCGTAAGTCATGCACGATACGAATGTGCCCTACGATGCACTGCCCTGCGTCCATCAACTTCAGGCATACAGATGTTAAGCCTCATGTGCCTGTAATTACACCGACAACCACACCCTTCAAACCGAAACACAGCGTTGCTGCTTGGCGGCAGAAAAAGGCGTGGTGGTAGTACTTCCCCTGACGAGCCACACACAAAGAGCTCTACTACTCTTATGAATTTTCCCATACAACAGACATGAATTTTGTGCCGTATTTATAGATAATGGTACGGGAACCTCGAGTCCGACTCGCACTTAGCCGGTTTTTTTTTTCTGAGCAGTTGTGAGAAAAATCAAACTGTCAGTAGGTATTAAACAATTTTGCTATCAGTTGATTACTTCGTTATTGGTTTTTACAATCAGCATCTTGCCTACGTACAATAAACATTTTATCAAAATTCCTTTAACAATCATAATAACAGTCATGATTCCGTATTTTAAGATTGTGATTTGGTGAAAATGTGATAATTACAAGCCTACTACGTCAACGAACGTCGACCAATTATTACAAAACAAGCCTACTACGTCAACGAACGTCCACCAAATAGACCGACAAAGGGATTCATTTTCTGTCATTTTTGGAAGCAACATAGCTTTTTCATTTTATTTGTTTTTCTAGTGTTATTTTGAGTTGTGTTGTGTAATTTCGGTGGTATTTTAACCAACATTACTTGAGGTCTTAGCACAAAGTGTAAACATTTGAAATGAAAGTGTAATAAGTGATACCCTGATTTGACCGAAAATGTTTCCAATGTTTTGAAGAAAACCGCCACCATTTTCTTTAAAACAAAATGACGGCCGACTTGACTATGGACTGACTTGACTAAAAAGTATTCAATACAAATCACTTGACACTGGCAAGATTGTCTGTCGAATGACGGACAGGAGCCATAAATGGAAAGAAGAAGAAGACCGACAAAGATGGACATCACGGGAAGTCTTTGAAGGTCAACTTAGCATTTTTTTTTTATTATAAAAAATCCTTTAATACAATCATAATTACAGTTCCGTATTTTAAGATTGTGTTTTGATAAAAATGTGATAATTACAAGCCTGTTACGTCTACAAACGTAGTCCACACTACACAGAATAATAGACCAACAAAGTTGTGAAGATCACGGGATTTTTTTTAAGTCAACTTAGCATCTTTTTTATTATTATAAAAAATCCTTTTACAATCATAATTACAGTTTCGTATTTTAAGATTGAGATTTGGTGAAAATGTGATAATTACAAGTCTATAAACGTAGTCCACAGAATATATCAACAACGATCACGGGAAATCTTTAGAAGTCAACTTAGCATCTTTTTTATACTAATCGCTTATGGAACAAGCAGATGTCCCAATCACCTTTAAAATCCTATCACCACACTGTTTCGAAAGGACCAGTGTTGTGGTTAAGAAGAAGAAGGGCACATTCCTATCGTGCGTGACTTGCGAGGCAATGCTTTGAGAAGTAGGGCTCGTCCGGATCTTTGTCTTTGAGAAGGGGTCGTCCGGGGAAATACTATCACCACGCCTATTTCTGCCGCCAAGCAGCAACGCTGTGTTTCGGTTTGAAGGGTGTGGTTGCCGGTGTAATTACTTGGACGAGCCACACACAAAGAGCTCTACTAATCGTTACTATAATGCAATTGATATCCTTATACCAGTGTGATGAAAGTACTGTCGTGTCGGCTTATTTCATAAAGTCGTGACATTTCGGCTTCCCTTACAAGACGATGTTTTCGTATCGTTTTAATCACTTTTATCTATAAGATGTTTATCTAATTTCACAGTAATACATTGCAACGCTACACGAATTCTGAAGTAGCTATACTATCGCGGCGATCTAAGATCCTTTTTAGATCATAGATAACGTACCTTAGATGTGTAACGCCCATAAAAAGGTAGTTGCGGCAAGGCACGCCCATTACGAATTGTTAAAATAACCATAATCATTTTTGACAGCCTTCGCAGCTCAGTTGGTAGTAGCTCTGCCTTCTGTGCCGTAGGCCGTGGGTTCGATCCCTACCGAGAACAAACATTTGTGTGATGAACATTGATGTTTGTTCTCTGTCTAAGGTATTATTATTATTATTATTATAAGTATATATTTACAAAAAAAGTATATTATGTATTAAAATTATCAGCTATCTGGTTCCCATATTACAAGCTTTGGCTTAGTTTGGGGCTAGATAGTGCTGTGTGGAAAGTTCACCAATATTTATTTATTTATTTATTCATTGTTAGAAAAGTTCAATGTCCAGGACACAAGCCCTACAATGGTTTTTAGGTCTATGTATTGGCTATTTTAGAAATTCCCGCGGCATCTTCTTATCGTGTCACTAGTTTCTTTCGAAACAATGTGGTCAAAGTATTTAAAGTGGCAAAAATTTGATTTAGAAGTTTTTATCTTCTACGACATGCCGGTTTCTTTATTTTTTATACAACTAGCTGATGGAACAAGCAGATGTCCCACCTGATGTTAAGTGGTAACCATCACCTACTTATAACAAAGCATTGCCTCGTAAGTCACGCACAATAGGAACATGCCCTACGATGCACTGCCCTGCGTGCATCAACTTGAGGCATACAGATGTTAAGCCTCATGTGCCTGAAATTACACCGGCATCGGCAACCACACTCTTCAAACCGAAACATAGCGTTGCTGCTTGGCGGCAGGAGAAGGCGTGGTGGTAGTACTTCCCCGGACGAGCCACACACAAAGAGCTCTACTACTCTTAAAATCCTTACGTTGTTTTCCTTCACCGTTTGGGAGTACTGGGACTGTGCACATACATTTTTAAACAGAAAAACTATTTGAACCGGTTTTGAACCCACGACACGGAAGTGCTCTTGTTTTAAAATTATTTCAGAGAATTTACTAAAAAATAAAATTGTTTTATGACTTTGTCTTTGAAAATTAATTAATAACATAATAATTAATAACTAAAGTAGCGTAAATCATAAAAGAAATTACCGTAGTGGTAGCCATAATTTTTACACCACTCATTATCAAGTTCCTTTTATCAAAAAAACTTTAGTACCTACTAAGTAAATTTGTATGATAGCGATCGATTTAAATTATTACCTACCGTATTTTCTAAGAAATTGAATAGTAGTTCCCAACTTAGTGATGTCCATTTCACGAACCGGTTTCGGCCAAATCGCAGGATTTTCGGCTAAATCGAAAGATTTTTGGCCTTTATTAAGTAACTAGCGACCCGCCCCGGCTTCGCACGGTTATTGTGGGATATCCCTAAGAGATTATGCTTGTATTATGCAATATAAACCTTCCTCTTGAATCACTCTTTCTATAAAACTAGTAGTTCGCCCCGAACTGAGATCTCGTGATGCGACCCGACGAACGCACCAAAACTTTGAATAGGTGGTAGTCAAAGGCAAGTCCAAACATTATGTTTGAACTTTTTTCTGACTACCGCCTACTAACTTGGTACGGTAACCAAGTTTCAACTCTATTGGCCTATTTATTGAAGAGTTCCGTTGAACAGGCCTTGGCTCCATC
This sequence comes from Chloroclysta siterata, assembly GCA_932294275.1. Classification (NCBI taxonomy): domain Eukaryota; kingdom Metazoa; phylum Arthropoda; class Insecta; order Lepidoptera; family Geometridae; genus Chloroclysta; species Chloroclysta siterata. Next base: position 16,650,455 of record OW028596.1, on the reverse strand, counting down.
ATTAGACCTGGTCGTTGTCACCATTTTATGAGAACTGAGTACCTCCTTAATTTATTTCAAGAAAAAAAAATAAGAAAAAGCAAAGTAACTTGTCGACCAGTAGAAAAACCTTGATGCCAACGAAACTCTTAGAGATGGGAGCTCTTGGGTCGCTGGTTTTCTTAATTTAACTTTTTTGTTGTATCTCAAAAACCGAGCGTCACAGAAAAAAAGTAAAAATTGTTTTAGAATGTCCAAACAAAGCCCTTTCGGATGACATGTAACTTGATTTTTTTTAAGTCACTTTTTTATTTTTGCCCCCTTAAAAAACCCCATATCTTAAAAACCCATCATCCAATTTTACTCATATACTTACCAGTAAATTTCTCAAGTACAAGCTGTCGTCTTATCAAATTTCATGCAGATCGGATCAACGGTTCGAAAGTTATGGCCAGACAAACATACATACATACATACATACATACATACATACATAAAATGCCAAATCGCCCAAGTTGAAACTAGAATCTTCGTTCGCTTCGCTCACTCGATCAAAAAACCGCATCAAAATCCTTTGCGTAGTTTTAAAGATATACATAGGGATATAGGGAAAGCGACTTTGTTTTATACTATGTAGTGATAGTGATACGTTTCAAGAAAATGTCTTCCATATTTTGTTTATCAAATTATTATTATCTTGTTCCAGCAGCTGGTAGTATGAAAAAACAAATGTTAATATACAAACTGCAGTAAAATATTCCCTTGTTTTTTTTTTTATAAATTAATTGAGTGTGAAGAAAAAATTGAATAAAAATATCTATGGGAAAATGCTTTTTTTAAATATATCAATAAAAAACCTTCATAATGTTAATCCCTCATCATTAGGCGTTGTTTTTTATCTTTAAGATATTTTATCTTCTACTCACGGCAATCAGAGGATTAAAAAACGTGATTTGTTTTGAATTCCTTGATCAATAACTATTTAATGACAATAATTATTCTGAAATTCAGCATGCACAAGAAAAATGCCCACGTATGTTATGCCCCTGCACGGTAGACATCTGCATTTTAATCAAGATGGTTGAAAACGGATAAGGTTTGGATAAGATTGGCTATGCAAAATATTCAAAAGTGCACAATGACGCAAAATGCCAGTGCTCTCAAGCAGTGAAGGAAAACATCATGAGGGAACCAGTTAGGACCCAGTGGCAATGGGCTTGCAACCTGTCACGTATGTCATTATACAACCTGTCAATGCTAAAGGTAAAGGCATTTGCCTAAAACTGCCCATGGAATTGTCTCATTTCGCCATGTTTTTGGCCCAATTGTATTAAGGCACGGTGCTAGCCGCCGTGTGTCTATGTACAAAAATGTAGTTAGTAAATATGTAGATTAATGTGAATACTTACAGACAAAACATTTCGACTACACGTTTCAAATTCTATTATCACCTATATCTAGTGTAATCTTGAACAACGTACATTTGCCTAATTGGATTTTAATACGTTATCACAGTTATCTTCTTCTGATTTTGTTTATGCGTTGTGCAAATAATAAAACTTTTTTGTAGAAAATTAATAGCTAAGCAAATAATTCGTTGTCTGTAAATTTGGTTTACAGACGATAGTTTAACGCAGGGGTTCATAAACTTATTTTGTCTACTTTTTTTGTTAGCGCCCCCATTTTTCCTCTTACTTAAAAAGCACTATAACTTCAAATTAAATTAATTACTATGAGTTATATAAGCGGACATTCATTCTAAACGAGACTTTTACTATTACCAGCAAGAGTTTCTCAGTAGGTAGTAGTCGCAACGGCGCTCAGGTCTCAAGATAATTTTTACGGGTTACACCTGCCAATGAGAGTTATCATTGAAACGCAACTTTATAGTATTCAGAAAGAGTATCTTTTATTCAAACGCCCCCATTTTTTTCTGGGTCTCTTCCGCCCCCCTTTAGTCCTGCAGCGCCCACAAGGGGGCGTTATGGCCCACTTTGGGAAAGGCTTGTTTAACGTGACAACAATGAGCGTAACGAGACAATGAGCCATCCTTTTTCGTGCATGCAGCCGGCGTTCATCGATTTATTAGACGTTGTAAATACTGAACTAATTTGACATGTGGGTATTTCACTTAGTTGCGAGCAAGACCACATGAACGTCGAAAATGTATGGAAAGTGGCGCCCCTATCATTTTCAAGACTATTTTGCAAAGTTGTACTTTTAGTTTACGAGTAATCTCGGTACCTATCGGCATTCCGTGATGACTGAGTTTTTATAAACAATAAAGACCGAAACTATTTTTTTTTATTGAATCAGCCTGATAATAATATTTTTTTAATCATATCTACCTACGTATTGCTACGCATTTTCCATTTTTTATACACCTCACTAAATAAAATTGGCACCACACTGGAGCTTCATTATTATTATATCATTTTGTAAAATGGGTCATACAAAAGTACGGTAGGAACCAAGCCTTAAATGTCTTGTTGCCTGTTCTTCTAGGTTTGGTTTTGGAACTGGCACCTAGAATCGCAATTTAAGACTTTTCGAAGCAATCCTTGTGATTTGAATGAAATTATATCTTAAAACATTGACTTTTTTCGAATAATCACCATGTTTGTATTTTTGAAATACTTTTTTTACACAACTTACTGATGGAACAAGCTGATGGCCCACCTAATGTCAAGTGGTAACCCTCATCTATAACAAAGCATTGCCTCGTAAATCAAGCACGATATTGTGATCGTGAGCTATGATGCACTGCCCTGCGGCCATCAACTTGAGGTATTGATGTTAAGCCTCTGTGAACTTATTGCTTGTTTACAGTTTTTTTGGAACATTGATACATTTACGATTTTTTATCGATTTTGCAGTAGATTAGTATCACAGAATAAAATAACATTGGATTATGGTAATCGTTTCTTGCAAAAAAATACGGAAAAGATTTGTTTATCTTTGAAGGTTTATCGATTGCCTTGAACTTCTGTCGTGGTCATTCAGGTGACATGGCTTGATAATTAGCAAAAAAAATTTTTTTTTATAATATTCAAAAAGATAGGGAAGTCATCTATCCTGATCCTGAGGCCTGGTATGATGAGATGATGATGGACCAGGCTGAGATGATTATGATTTTCTTCTTTTCGTATCACAAGTTCATTCGTAACACTGTGGTGAAAGGATTTTAAGTGCGCCTCAAAGAAGCTACTTTCGAGCACTTGTCACATGTTCACGCGTAGGAGGGTGTCCCACACTTCGTTTTCCTGTTCGAGTTTAATACATGAAATATTAAAAACACGCAAAGTGCGATATCAAATCTGAACGTTTGTCAATCACAAATCTATAAAATTTTAACATTTTGATTATTTCGGCTTCCTATCCATTCGGGTAAAATTCGGCTATAGTTATCCAACACTCTTTGACATGTGTCTCATAGCACGAGTAAAAAATTGTTCAATCGATATTATTATTGTTATTATAAATCGATGTAATCTACTGATTACTATTTCTTAGAAAAATGAAGTTAATCCAAATACTAATCGAGTTATACTAAAAAAATATTATAATGTTTGTTTATTTTACGTACTTGTTACACATTTAGGGCTAAATCCTAAAATTTGGTTCAGAGATAGTCTATCCACTGGATACTGCTATAGATTTTTTTCCATAGCTTATTTCGTCCCAAAGTCAAAGTCAAATTCAAAAGGCATTTATTCAATAAAATCACAAGGATCACTTTGAAACGTCTTAAAGCTAGGTGACTCTAGGTGCCAGTTCCACGCGACCAAAGCCTAGAAGAACAGGCAACAAACTTACGGCTTGGTTCCTACCGTTCTTTTGTATGATCCTTTTACAATGTAATAATAGGTATAATATATTATTGAAGTTTAGGCGTGCCTCACTAAACTTCAATAATAATAACATGCCCAATGCTGGGCAAAGGCCTGCCGCAAGGACTTCCAGTTTTCCCGATCCCGGCCTCCTCTCGCCATCTACCTTCAAAGGCATCTAGGCCAGCGCTTTCTCGGTCGACCACGAGGCCGCCGTCCGTCCAAGCGGATCCACCGTTGTGGGCACGATGGGCATGCCCAACCCTAATAGCCGTGTGACGTCTCACACAGTGTTCGCCCCACGACTTTGTCCACGTGGAACTACAACACTGTACAACATTTTGGTCAGATCGTCATATTATATTTGTAAGCATGTCTAATGATGCAGATTGCACTATACTGATCATGAGCGAGTTTATATCAGACTCGCAGTCGCATTTTCGGGTGGCTGGCGACCACAACCTTTTTCGAGGGCTGGAGGTGTGCAGATCCTCGCCCATCTTTCGGGAGGCATCCGGCTGATGTGTCCCGCCCAACCCCATTTGAGTCATAGATTACTTTAAAAAAATATAACATTGTGTACTGCATTCCAGTACCTACTTGCATTTCCATAGACTATAAAAAACTAGCAACAGCCCGCCGCGCTTGCGTATTATTTACATTGTAACAAGGAATGGTAGGTAGCCGTAAGTTGGTTGCCTATTCGTCTAGGCCAGTGGTGGCGAACCCAGTGAATTAACGTGCCATTAAAAAATATAAAAAATATGACGTGCCGTCAAATAATGGGACGTAGTTACGCTGAAAGGACTCAATCCATAAAATGTCACTATGTAGATATGGCATTTTAAAGATAAGACGATGATTCAACAATTATTGCATTCGGAAAATTTTGCATTCAGATGATTTTATTTAACAGACTAAGTCTGTGGTATAAAATCATTAACGCGAACAAAGTCACAGAATTCCACTAAGTATATTTTTTGTTTACCACAGTTATTAGGTATTTTAATAAATAGGTAAGTGAGTAGGTACCAATTTAATTCTAAGAACGCAATCTTCCAATCAAGCATCAAGATTTTGGAGATAAATTTTCATTAACCAATAACAAGTTTCTGTTTTGCTACTTAGAAATTGGGGTGGAGTTTTTCAATGTCATGGTAAATACACAATTTTTGTGTAGACCTCTTTGTGTGTGGCTCGTCCGGGGAAATACTACCACCACGCCTTTTTCTGCCGCCAAGCAGCAACGCTGTGTTTCCGTTTGAAGAGTGCGGTTGCCGGTGTAATTACAGGCACATGAGGCTTAACATCTGTATGCCTCAAGTTGATGAACGCAGGGCACGTTCCTATCGTGTTTAACTTACGAGGCAATGCTTTGTTATAGTTGATGGTTACCACTTAACATAAGGTGGGCATCTGCTTGTTCCATCAGTTCGTTGTATAAAATTAAACCATAACCGTAATGAGCACCGGTGGTCCAGAGGGAGTGACCCCGCCTTCCGATCCTAAGGTCTAGGGTTCGAAACCGGTCGTGCACCAATGAGTTTTTATGTTCAAAAATGTATGTACACAATGCCAGTACTCTCAAACGGTGAAGGAAAACATCGTGAGGAAACCGGCATGTCGTAGAACCTAAAAAGTTCTATAGCATGTGTCAAGTGCTCGAAAGGCGAGCCTCTTGAGGCGCACTTAAAATCCTTTCACCACACTATTTCGAAAGAAACTAGTGACACGACAAGAAAGAGAGCGTAAATATAATTTTTCCTAATAAAATTTGTTTGACTCCAAAGTCAACTATTCGTTATTTATTTACAAAGAAAATTATAATCAATACAAGTATTAACAAAATGTACCTACAAGATACATAAATATATGAAACAGTTGAGCTATCTGCACTAATCTGCAGACCGTTGCAAATGATCTAGAGATAGCTCAATTAATCCAAATCGAATCGGAATCGGAAGCGTCTATTAGTTTGTCTGCAGAAAGATGAAATTATAATTATAATATAAATAATAATAATAAATATTGGTGGACTTTCCACATAGCACTATCTAGCCTCAAACTAAGCCAAAGCTGCCATATGGGAACCAGATAGCTGATATAATACATTATATATATTTTTTTATAAATACATGCTTATAATAATTAATAACACCCAGACAGAGAACAGACATCTATGTTCATCACACAAATGTTTGTTCTGTGTGGGGATCGAACCCACGGCCTACGGCGCAGACGGCAGAGCTACTACCTGAGCTGTGAAGGCTGTGAAATTGAGATTAGTTTGGCGTAAGCATCTGTCAAACTTTATGTCATTTTCATACAATTTTTTCTACTTAAGCACCGGTGGTAGTGGGTGTGACCCCTTGACCGCAAGAGCGTGGGTTGGAATCCGGTCATTCTCCGGATTTTTTGTTTAAGAAATATATGTGCGCAATGCCAGTGCTCTCAAACGGTGAAGGAAAACATCGTGAGGAAACCAGTTAGTATTCTAACAGCGGCGATGGGCTTGCAACCTGTCTTGTATGGAGTACCAACTCTGCCAAATGTGGGTATGGACCAAATGTAATATTTGGGCGTACCTCTACTGTACTTTGGAGGTTTTAAAAGAAAAACTTGTAATACAGTTCAACAGTGCCCCATTTTGCAAATCTAACAAGGGATGTTATGGAGTTTGTTCATATTTAAAAAAATAACTAGAAATTTACAAGGAGTATGAGTAGTACCCCCCCAAGACATCCTAAAGTTATCTTGAGTTATATTTCTAAGAGGCTTGGTAATAGGAGATCTTAGGGGATATCTACCGTGCCTGGGGATAAAAGTCGTGAAGCTGTTTTTATTCCTAACCAGTACAATGTGTAATTTATTTATTTATAACCAGCTGGTGCCCGCAACTTCGTCTGCGCAGGATTAGTCACACAATATCTTTATAAATTGTAGCCTATGTGTTATTCTGATGTATAAGCTATTTTATTGTAAAGTTTCATTAAAATCCATTCAGTAGTTTTTACGTGAAAGAGTAACAAACATCCATCAATCCATCCATCCATCCATACTTACAAACTTTCGCGTTTATAATATTAGTAAGGCTTTATAGTATACTAGAAGCTTCTCGCGGCTTTGCACGCGTTAAAGTGGTGAGCCGTGATTGAGCCACAAACATCCAAACATCGTAACTTTTGCATTGATTTGTATATTAGTCGGGTAGGATTTTAAATACCTACATGTACTCCAAGTTTCAACTTTATAGGTTCAAGGAATACTATTTTTCATACAATCGTTTTCAACCCTTTTTACACCCTTAGGGTTCAATTTCCAAAAATCCCTTTTTAGTACACCTCTACGTCATAAGACCTATGTACTCCTCAAATTTCAAGTCTCTAGGACCAGCGGTTTAGGCTGTGCGTTGTCTATATGTCAGTCAGTCAGTCAGTCAGTCAGTCAGTCAGTCAGTCAGTCAGTCAGTCAGTCAGGACTTTGATTCTTATAGTATTAGAGATTGTTATACTAGGTGCTAAATTTATACCTAGATAGATTTATAAAAAACTATTTATTACAAACACTAGGACATTTAACACAAAACAAAATAAAAGTTCAAAAGATTTAGTCAAGTACAATGGGCGGTGTTATCGCTGAGAGCGATCTCTTCTAGACAACCTTGACCTATACGAGGTAGTTTTACTACCGAGCTTTAGCGAGGGAGTAAATAGAAACCGGATAATAAAGATTTCGGATATTTAAGTTTGAGGAGAGACTTCTCCTCTCTGTGTGTGTTCTACCGCTTGTATAATGGGTTGTGTTCTGTAGAATTGTTTGACATGATGCCCACCGCTTCATTCTATCATCGCACTGCTCGCCATAGGCAGGGAGCTCATCCACATACCTTGGAACCAGGATGGTCGCGCACTGTTCGGTTTCAGAGGAACTTCCTCCCGCGCACTCTAAGGTTGTGGAATACGCTCCCTGCGGATGTTTTCCCTGGAGAGTACAGCATGGGGTTTTTAAAAAAAGGCGTTCTAAAACATTTAAAGGGTCCGCACAGCAACGCGCGTGTGACACCTCTGGTGTTGCAAACGTCCATAGGCTACGGTAATCACTTCCCATCAGCTTGTTTGCTTACTTGGTAGTATAAAAAAAAAATCCGCTCCAATTCCTTTTTTTTATTTCTTCTGTAGCCGCAAAGCACTGCACGCATTCTACCAAAGAGATCGGCATTCGGCGCTTTTAGTTCCAATTTCAAAAATAAAATGCTATTCTTTTTTTATGGAACAGTAATAAGTCGATTATGATTTAGTTTAAATTATTACATACTCTTAAATAGAATAACGTATTGGAAAATGTATTTTCTATCATTTTATTTTATTATAATTAAACTAGTAGTTCGCCTCGAACTGAGATCTCGTGATGCGACCCGACGAACGCATCAAAACTTTGAGTACGTAGTAGTCAGAGGCAAGTCCAAACATTATCTTTGGACTTTTTTCTGACTACCGCCTACTAACTTGGTATGGTTACCAAGTTTCAACTCTATTGGCCTATTTATTGAAGAGTTCCGTTGAACAGCCCTTGGCTGCATCATCAGACCTGGTCGTCGTCACCATTTTATGAGAACTGAGTACCTCCTTTATTTATTTCAAGAAAAAAAAATTAGAAAAAGCAAAGGAATTGACCGACCAGTCGAAAAACCTTGATGTCAACGAAACTCTTAGAGATGGGAGCTCTTGGATCGCTGGTTATTTTAATTTAGCCTTTATTATTTTATCTCAATAACCGAGCGTCACAAAAAAAAACTAAAAATTGTTTTGGGATGTCCAAGCAAAGCCCTTTCATATGACATGTAACTTGATTTTTTTATGTAACTTTTTTTATTTTTGCCCCCGTAAAAAACCCCATATCTCAAAACCCCTTCATCCGATTTTACTCATATACTTACCAGTAAATTTCTCAAGTACAAGCTATCGACATATCAAATTTCATGCAGATCGGATCAACGGTTCTAAAGTTATCGCCAGACAAACATACATACATACATACATAAAATGCCAAATCGCCCAAGTTGAAACTAAAGATCTTCGTTCGCTTCGCTCACTCGATCAAAATAAAGAATTTGAATTTGAAGAATTTATTCTACTTATGAGTAGACTTTTGCAATATCGCGCTCCGACAACTAAAAATAAAAATTACTTTTTCCCCTACAGAAAGAAAGGCAATTTTATCTTCGCTCTAGTACGCTATAATGACGTTCTTTTTGAGCAAGAAGAGTGAATAAATATACAATATCCAGCTGATCATTATCAACGTAATAGCATTATACGCTAACGCATGTCCCATCTAATCAGATGGACGCTTCGGGGAAACATTTGGTCGTTTCCGTTGCGTTTTTACTACGCACTCGTATAACTAACGCGCGTTTTCAAGAGCGAAAGATTTATTTATTTATTTATCAACAACATCATCCTAACTCTATCTTTACAGGCTTACCTAATACGATACTGTAATTTCATTTAGATTTTTTTATAAATTTAACTAAACTATCCAAATAATAACATATCAAATCATACATAAAAAACAAAAATTAAATAGAAAATAACATAAAATAAAAAATTATCAATTAGGTATATTCTAAAATATGCAAAGAAGTCTTTGCGAATTCGCTGAAAGAACATTGAAAAACATCAATACTCTCTGTTACTAGATTTAGTGTCCGAATGGTCCGTGTCAGGGGTGCCTTGCCCAGTAAGTTAGTTCTCCCCCGCGGCACATCCAGTAGAGGCGGCCGCCTCCGCCTGTGCACGAACTCGTTGGGAACCCGCACTCGTTGGGAAGATATAATAATGCCTTTCAGTAGAATCAATTTCAGTAGCTAAATACACACTATGGTAAGTAAAATAAAAGTTAAAACAAAGAATTATGAGTTGATTATAAGTAAATTACAGGTTGAAAAGAGGCCTTTTAAAAGGGTATTATGAATAAAAATAAGTGGCACACTCAATCCTTTCACCACACTGTTTCGATTGAAATTAGTGACACGACAAGAGAGGGAGAGAGAGTGACACTTGAAAAAACTGGCAGTGTATACAAATATTTGCATTAGTAGCATACTTTATTACCTTTAATATTTCTCGCTATTATGTATATGCGAGTAAAGTACAAATTCAGTAATTCAATTATTTATTTATTTATTAGGATCGCCAAGAGTTAACTTAATACTAGACTCGGACGAAACAGCATCCTGCCCCGCGCTTTTCCACCAAAGGCAACCACAGCTGACACAATTACTTATATTTTTTTTCTAGTTACTACTCAGTCAAACCTATAAGTAGCTTCAATTTCCATGAATAAAACACTTTTATGTTGCAGATATATTCAAGTTTTACAAATGAAATCAATAAGATAAGATAATTTATTTATTTTCTCTGCGCAAAAGGTTATAGGTATACATGCCATGACTTATTTTAGGGGTATATACAATTTAATAAGTTAAGCCTGTTATGCGAGAGACTGATGCCTGAGATAGGTTTTAAAAGAAAAACTTGTAATACCCCATTTTGCAAATCTAACAAGGGATATTATGGAGTTTGTTCATATTTTAAAAAATAACTAGAAATTTACAAGAAGTATGAGTAGTAGTATTGAGAAGTATAATAATAAAAATATTGATATACCATCATGGTTATAGATTTGTAACTCGCTTAAAAAAACGCAGCGTCAAATCTACGCAGTGCGTAAACCCACACTCCTCAAACCACTTCCAGATTCTGAAAGATATAAAGATTATCAATGTTGTTTAAATGTAATGTTATTATAAATGAGGCGGCGTTTATGTCAATAATTTTTAGTACATGATAAATTATATTGCTCGCTACTCATTTGTTAATTAAAACTATTTATAGGTATTCAAATATATTTTGGTCAATATATTATTTAAAACAAGTGGATGCTGCTTAGAAGGAAGGTGAGTAATTAGTTTTATATTATTGACAACTGAAACATGTTTGGACGTACCTCTGACTACCCCTCATAGACATCTTAAAAAATAATCTGGAGTTCGTACTGAGATCCGAGTGGATACCTAATAATATAAATTATGAGTAATAGAGCTCTTTGTGTGTGGCTCGCCCGGGGAAGTACTACCACCACGCCTTTTTCTGCCGCCAAGCAGCAACGCTGTGTTTCGGTTTGAAGAGTGTGGTTGCCGGCGTAATTACAGGCACATGAGGCTTAACATATGTATGCCTCAAGTTGATGGACACAGGCCAGTGAATCGTAGGGCCACGTTCCTATCGTGCGTGACTTACGAGGCAACGCTTTGTTATAGGTGATGGTTACCACTTAACAGCAGGTGGGCCATATGCTTGTTCCATCAGCTAGCTGTATAAAATAAACTACCGTGCCTGGGGATCAAAATGGTGAAGCTGTTTTAGTTTTTTCAGAAAAAGCATCACTACTAAGATACATTGCACTAGTTTGGATTCCATACGTGACAGGTTGCAAGCCCATCGCCGCTGTTAGAACACTAACTTGTTTCATCATCATAGGTATAGACACAAAGTCAAAGTCAAAGTCAAAAGGTATTTATTCAATAAAATCACAAGGATACTTTGAAACGTCTTAAAGCTAGGTGACTCTAGGTGCCAGTTTCACGCGACCAAAGCCTAGAAGAACAGGCAATAAACTTACGGCTTGGTTCCTACCGTTCTTTTTTATGATCCTTAGTATGATTCATTGTTATAACAATCTCTATTATAATAATATTTTTATTCGTTATTAAATATCTAAGTATATATATTTTATTATTCCACACTCTGCTACCGATTTTAAATATTACCTCGACTGTTATCATAGGCTTATACTACTTGATATGGAACAAGCAGATGGCCCACTTGATGTTAAGTGATAGCCATCACCTATAACAAAGCATTGCCTCGCACGCACGATAGGAACGTGTCCTACGATGCAATGCCCTGCGTCCATCAACTTCAGGCATACAGATGTTAAGCCTCATGTGCTTGTATCACCGGCAGCCGCACCCTTCGAAACGAAACACAGCGTTGCTACTTGGCGGCAGAAAAAGGCGTGGTGGTAGTACTTCCCCGGACGAGCCACACTCAAAGAGCTCTCCTATCTTAAATCGGTATGTGGTCTCTTGTATGTACCTCTATGTGATGGTTACAACTTTACAGCAGGTGGACCATCTGATTGTTCCATTAGCAAGTTGCGTGACCAAGGTGAAAGGTCATTTACCTACGAAACCGTGTCATCAGTCGCGTGACATGTCGACAGCCTTCACAGCTCAGTCGTCAGTGCCACTTCTCTTAAACGGTGAAGGAAAACATGGTGAGGAAACCGGCATGTCGTAGAACCTAAAAGTTCTATAACATGTGTCAAGTGCTCGAAAGGAGCCTCTTGAGGCGCACTTAAAATCCTTTCACCACACTGTTTCGAAAGAAACTAGTGACACGATAAGAGAGAAGAGACAGCTCAGTTGGTAGTAGCTCTGCCTTCTGCGCTGTAGGCCGTGGGTTCGATCCCCACCGAGAACAAACATTTGTGTGATGAACATAGATATTTGTTCTCTGTCTGGGTGTTATATAATATTATAAGTAATTATGTATTTACAAAAAATAAGTATATATGTATTACATCAGCTATCTGGTTCCCATATCACAAGCTTTGGCTTAGTTTGGGGCGAGATAGTGCTGTGTGACATTATGTAGGCCATCTGCTTGTTCCATCAGCTAGTTTTATTAAAAAAAAAACACACACAAAGGTTTGTTCTGTCGGGATCGAATTCACGGCCTACAGCGCAGAAGGCAGATCTACTACCAACTAAGTATTACATTATTATTAAGTAAACGGAACCCTAAAAATCATTAGTCACTCTCGACAACTGAAAGAAAGTATTTATCATTAAACTCAAGTAGTTCTACGAACTTATTAGTAACGTATAACGGTAGTAGAATGTATAATATTTTAGACAAAATTATTTATTTGTTTAACGGACTGTTCTGGGGCGGACTTGGGACGTACCTTCTTTTTATTTTATTGTTTATTTATTTATTTATTACATAAATGATAGTTGGCTTACAGGGTGCAGAAATAATTATTAAAAGATGTTTAATATCATTACTCTCAAATACGCCATTAAATTAATGTCAGGGAATTCAAGTATTTTACAATTTTTTCTACATTCTCGCCACTGTAGACCCTTCTTTGAATATGCCAGTATTTTATAGAGAAACTTGGCATAACGCAGCGCAAGTAACGATCGGTTTACGAACTATGCGACCGTCAAATTTGACATTTCTATTCGTGAAAACGGGTTTTAGCGTTTTTTTGGCGATTTTGACGAAAGTCGTGATATTCGTAAAAATGTAGCGAATTTCGCTAAAATGCGAGTATGGTACTTTTGATTTCACGATCATATAATGCCGCGACATAATCTTCTTCGTGTTCCCACCAAACTCTAAAAGATTGAAAAGTAATCCATAGACATCTGTGTTCAAAACCGAAAGTTTCCGAGTTGCCATTTTACAATTATCACGAAAATTGACGATCGCATGCGATCGACAATAGATAGCGACCCCGAGTTCCGTACTCGCACAATTCGTTAAAATATCACGAATTTGACGATCGCTAAATTTAGCGAAATGAGTTCCGTACTTGCACTGCTGGACATAATATCAGTAATTGAGCGGTATGCTCCGACTAGGCCAACTCAAATAAAATGTTATCAATACATTTTCCGCTTTTTAGTCGTGTCGGTTCATTAGCAATTATATAAGATTAAATGGTCGAACGATTTGAATAATTTCATTCGTCTCTCTTGATGGTATTTATATTAAAGTCACCATAAATTACTTTATTTTTACCGTAACTATATTTAGACAACATTTTATTAAATAATTTAAAGAATTTGGCTAAATCATCAACTTTTATCCTAGGTGGTCCGAAAGTTCTATACTTGCACATTTTTGTTTTTTCTATACGGAGATTTGCTAAATCGTCAATAACTTTAAATCTGTGCGAGTTTCATCAAAATACATGCTCCTCCGTAAATCTGTGAAAATAGTACGACCCTAAAGAACAGTTAGTTACTTGAAGTAGATCTGAGTCACTCGAATAATTATTAAGTTTACAGAACTGAGGGCTTATTATGAGTTTAGTGCCGATCGAGTGCCGATCGTCGATCGTTACGATACACCGAATTTTCTATGAAAAAAAAAAACAGGTTCTCAAAGAATACGCTAGATGCCGTTGATTTATTTTCATAGTAAATTCGGTGTATCGTAACGATCGACGATCGGTACTAAACTCGTAATAAGCCCTCTGACGATGATGATTTCAAGTGACACTGCACATTACTTCAACATTATTTTGTCTTTTTTTAGTCTCTAAAGTAACAATTAATCAATCAAACTTGAAATGAAATGAAATAATAATTGTTTATGAAACTAGGTAATGTAGGGTTCAGATTACGTTACTTGAATCCTCTAGTTCTAACCAGTCCAACTTAGAGTTTAAACCACCTATGTTTTGGTGTATAGATATTTTTAAGAAAAAACTCACGTGTCATATTTGCAGCATCCAACAACGGTTGTGTAAACCTGAGGTCTCTCTTCAATCTTAAACAAGCTAGAATCGAACAGATTTTTATCTATTTGAACGTTCATCAGCCTTTGTAATATTTATCTGTTTGATTCAGGGACTGGGTAGTGCAGAAGTCAAAATGTCTATACGGTCAGCGCAAGTACCGATCTTTTTACGAACTATGCGATCGTCAAATTTGACATTTCTATTCGTGAAAACGGGTTTTAGCGTTTGTTTGGCGATTTTGACGAAAGTCGTGATATTCGTTAAAATTTAGCGAATTTCGCTAAAATGCGGGTATGGATGGTACTTTTGATTTAACGATAGTGTTGTCAAATAAGCGAATTAGACGAATCATTTTCACGAATCCATAGACTGTGTTCAAAACCGATAGTTTCCGAGTTGACATTTTACAATTATCGCGAAAATTGATCGATCGTCAAAAGATAGCGACCCCGAGTTCCGTACTCGCACAATTCGTCAAAATATCAGGAATAGAAATGTCAAATTTGACGATCGCATAGTTCGTAAAAAGATCGGTACTTGCCGGGCTGGCTGTCTAATTGTCAAAAATTATTAACGTCAAAATGCCCCGGTGTCAAAATGTTCATATTATCATGGTCACAATGTTTTAGTGACAAATAGTACCTACACATCTCAAAATGTGACATAGAAATGCATGGAGGTAATAATAGTATAAGTGGAAATGTAATTGTTTTTTTTTGGTTGTATTTCAATTTCTAAAATTTGCTGTATTCGGCATTTGTGAGACACCAAATACCTACATACGTTCGGGCATAAAAGATGATAAATTCATATTTACAATGAATTTCAATTTATAATTTAGCTTTATTACGTTTGAGAAACGATTGAAAGGTACTCCTGACATAATAACATGGAAATTTATTTATTTATCATCCTTACTCTATCCTTACAGGTTATCCTAATACGATAGCGTAACATTAATATGAACTACATTCAGTCATCAGGATATATATCAGCCTTAGAGGCAAAGATAAAAATAAACAAATAAAAAAAAAGTAAGCTTATTCGACCTGAGTCCGGCCCTGGGTACATCCCGGAAGGCAGATCCTCACGATTTTTATAATGCTTATAAAATCATAGGAAAACGATTATACCACTTTTGTGCGTAATCATGGCAACATCTCCGAAGTTTTTGTGAGTTTGCAATAAAACTGTGTTCTGTGAAGGATTTACTTGAAAAAGGTTAACTTAGGAGGCTCCAAGGAGTGGAACTCATTATCCTGATCACTACAATTTGGGACTCAAGGCAAGAGTGTCTCAACAAGAGTGTCTTTTAGTCCGTTCTGCTTCACCGTCGCTTACCATCAGGTGAGATTGGAGCGAAGAGATAGTCTATGAGATTATTAAAAAAAAAAGGTAGGACGTTTTATCTAATGTTGTCTCTCTCTTTCTTGTCGTGTCATTAGTTTCGTTCGAAACAGTGTGGTGAAAGGATTTTACGTTTTATAAAAATATCTAATGTTTATAAAAATAAACAAACTTAAAATCATCCCTAATTACTTAATCGGTGATTGACAAAAATAAAAATAAAAGTAAAACCACTTTTTTTTCTAATCGTGTCACGAAACAGTGTGGTGAAAGGATTTTAAGTGCGCCTCAAAGAGCTTTCGAGCACTAGACACGTTTAATACTATTTAAGTTATTTTTTTTTTACACACACAAATTAAACACAAATTAAAATTCATCCCTAAATTTATCAGTGCTTGACAAAATTAACTTAAAACAAGTAATATACTTTTAAAAAATGCCGTATGAAAAATGATGATGATTATCATTGATTTTTGTGGAAAAATCTTTATTTTAATTTACTTTTATTTTTTTGCAAAAAAACCCACTGAAGTTTTTGTTTTTACCTATATTTTTATAGGTATTTTTGATATCTTTCTGCCGCCAAGCAGCGTTGCTGTGTTTCGGTTTGAAGAGTGTGGTTGCCGGTGTAATTACAGGCACATGAGGCTTAACATCTGTATGCCTCAAGTTGATGGACGCAGGGCAGTGCATCGTAGGGCACGTTCCTATCGTGCGTGACTTACGAGGCTGTGCTTTGTTATAGGTGATGGTTAGTTATGGCTAGTTGTATAAAAAAAACTTCATTTTTCCAAAAAGTGCGATACTCGATAACATTTAAATAAGCTGGGCACAGAAATATACCTTCCATACAAAAGTATCGTGTAACAAACATACAAATAAAACCTACAGTCGAATTGAGACCCTCTTGCTTTTTGGAAGTCGGTTAAAAATAAAAAAACACATGAAAGACTAATCTGAAAAACTGAAAAATTTAAACAGCTTCACGACTTTGATCCCTAGGCACGGTAGATATCCCCTCAAATCTCTTAGCACTAAGTAACTAAATCCAGATTCTTTGAGGACTTCTATGGGGGGTAGTCTGAGGTACATCCAAACATTACATTTGGCAGACATTTTGCAGTCAAAGTCAAAGTCAATAGGTATTTATTCAATAAAATCACAAGGATCACTTTGAAACGTCTTAAAGCTAGGTGACTCTAGGTGCCAGTTCCACGCGACCAAAGCCTAGAAGAACAGGCAACAAACTTACGGCTTGGTTCCTACCGTTCTTTTGTATGATCCTTTTACAATGTAATATAATATATTATTGAAGTTTAGTGGGGCGTAGGCATACAGAAAAAGGTAAACATAATCAAATTTATAAGACAGCACACGCTACGCTTCAAACTAATAATACCTAATGCATAAAATTAAATACAATCTATTAAATCAGAGAAAAATAAAACACACAATAGTAGGTACAGTACAGACATTGCAGACATGTTAGCTGCAGTAGTTAGTATTCCCTACGTGACAGGTTGCAAGCCCATCACCGCTGTTAGAATACTAACTGGTTTCCTCACGGTGTTTTCCGTCACCGTTTAAGAGCATTGGCATTCGCACATAAATTTTTCGATAGGAAAAATCCATTGGTGCACGACCGGATTCGAACCTACGACCTTATGATCGGAAGGCGGGGTCACTCCCACTAGGCCACCGGTGCTCTAACTAACTTTTTTTTTAACCTGAAGCGTGTCCGTGTGTGCATTGATGATGTTATGTTAATGTTTATACCACTGATGATTAAGTAACGGGTGGCGCAAAAGTAATGACCTATTTGGTACAGCTACAACTTCATTTCTAAATAAAAAAAATAAAAATAAAAAGTTTTTTTCAATTACATTTGTGCCATGAAACTTCGTCGCATTAGGATTTGAAGATGATGTCTCTTAAGGGGCTGACAACCATCAAACAACTTCTCGCTCGCACGTTTCGACATGTTGAAAGATATAAAATCACTAAACTCATTTTCGAAAAATCGCAATCAACCATCTTGTGTCCAATCACATTGCACACAGCTTAGTAAAAATTCATTTTGATCGATACATGTTTTCCTACTGAAAAGTTTGCTTTACTAGTTTTCGTACATAAGCAAACTTTTAAGTAGGAAAACTTGTATCGATATCGACTTTCAACATGTCGCAACGTGCGAGCGAGAGTCACATTAGCTCTTGTCTTCGCCTTAAATGGTGACCTCCACAGTTGATGCACATTTGAGCCCTATTTATAACATTTTCTATAGCTTGCTTGTAGACCTTTTTAAGGTGTACAATACTGTAGTACATTATTTTGATCTATCTCGTAGGGTTCAGCCTCGTTTGCAATGAAAGAGTAAAAAAATGTGTTACAACATCACATTAGAAACCTCTAAAATTATCAGTGTTTCTCCACTATACTATGCATGTTTTATACATATAAACCTTCCTCTTCAATCACTCTATCTATTAAAAAAAACCACATCAAAATCCGTTGCGTAGTTTTAAAGATTTAAGCATACATAGGGATATAGGGACAGAGAAAGCGACTTTGTTTTATACTATGTAGTGATAGTGGTGATGATTATTCCGTAAAAACATTGACACGATTATTTCACGTTCTTGTAGAGTAAAACGGTCCATGTTTATTTTTAGTGAATTTTACATTTGTTTACTACACAATTTTTTATATCAGAAAGCCAGTAGATATATTTATTATATTTATGTATACAAAAAGGAATTTCTATAGTGCCTGTTATTTTGCGCCACCTGTTATAAGTAGGTTGGTACTAGGTATAATAAAAAAGATATACATTTAACTACGCATAAGATTAGTAACTTGAAAAAAAAGTAATGGCAAAAAAGGTTAGTCTCAAAAAGTACTATTAAAAAAAACACGGAAGCTTACATACCTCATTATTTAGAGAAAAACATAATTACTTGATGTACAATTATTGCTATGAATAATAGAAAATTATTTGTTAATTAGAGCATCGTAACTATTTAAATAAAATTGTCTTATTTCGATCGTCATCGAAACATATGTTTAACTTTTTTTAGCAACTATTTTTGACAAAGAAAATTACTATAAATACAAGTATTTCCAAAATGATTTTGAAGTGTGTTTTTTTTATACAATTAGCTGATGGAACAATCAGATGGCCCACGTAATGTTCAGTGGTAACCATCACCTATAACAAAACATTGCCTCGTAAGTCATGCACGATAGGAACGTGCCCTACGATGCACTGCCCTGCGTCCATCAACTTGAGTCAGATGTTAAGCCTCATGTGCCTGTAATTACACCGGCAACCGCACTCTTAAAACCGAAACACAGCAACGCTGCTTGGCGGCGGAAAAGGCGTAGTACTTTTCCGGACGAGCCCTTCCCAAACAGCTCTACTACTCTCAAAATATTATTCTTATTCTGTATATTTTTTAAATATTTGTATTAATTGTAATTTTCTTTGTAAATAAATGTGTTTACAACTTTACAGACATGTACAAAGCAGCAGTCCTCTTCATGCTAGCGACGGCTTCGGCGCAGCATCTCCCCAACGGCTGTCCGTCCGACTGGCACGTCCATCTCCTGCTGCCCCACGAGGCAGACTGCGCCAAATACTACATCTGCAGTCATGGCCAGAAGATAGCCATGGACTGTGCGCCTGGGACTCTTTTTGACGCAAACTTACAGGTACTGTACCCCAAGTATGAGTTTTGCTTACCATATTTGGTTTTTCGTTTTACGTTTTTGTTCCGTGTTCATTGCCGGTTTTGTATGAAGACGCGATAGGGATACCGATATGGAACTTTACGAACAAAAACGAATCGTTTTTGCTCCGTGCTCATTGCGGGTTCCGAATCGGTATCTCTATTACGTCTTCATACAAAACTCGCAATGAATACGGAACAAAAACGTAAAACGAAAAACCAAATATGATAAGCAAAACTCATACTTGGGGTACAGTTTTATATCTCTAGGTAGATCGTTAGCAACGGTCGGTAGATAGCTCAACTGTTTCATTGTATTTGGTACATATTATGTAAATAAAGATATTTATGTTGTCCCAAAAGTAAGAGTAAAAGTTTTAAGAGTAGTAGAGCTATTTCTGAAGGGCTCGTTCTGGGAAGTACTACCACCACGCCTTTAGCTGCCGCCAAGCAGCAACGCTGTGTTTCGGTTTGAAGAGTGTGGTTGCCGGTGTAATTACAGGCACATGAGGCTTAACATCTGGATGCCTCAAGTTGATGGACGCAGGGCAGTGCATCGTAGGACACGTTCCTATCGAGTGTGAATTACAAGGCAATGCTTTGTTATAAGTGATGGTTACCACTTAAATTCTGCTTGGTCCATCAGCATGTGGTAAATATAAAAAAAAACATATAATGCGGTCGTTATTTATACTAATACCTGTTTTATTTTATTTGGTCATTTTAGATCTGCAATTGGCCAGCTCAAGTCACATGCAACATCGCACCCACACAACCAACCACCCAATCCACGCCCGGCGAGCCACCCACGCCGCCAACACTACCTTCAACACAACCCGCGTCAACACTACCCCCGATACCATGCCCGGGGTATGAGCACCAGCTACTACCCCACGGGAAAAACTGCTCTCAGTTCTATCAGTGCAGTGGGGGTGTGTTGGTGTTGAAGGAATGTCCGGCGGGGTTGCACTTTGATGTAACTTTTCAGGTAATTGAGTCCAAAATAATCATTTATAGTACTACTAGCGGCCTGTCCCAGTTTCGCATGGGTGGTCATGAATTTTTTAAACATTTTAGGATAAACTTAGACCGTGGGTTCGAGCCTCGCGTCTACTTATTTCATACATTTGCACGCCCTTCTCCCTGACTGAGTGAAATCGCTATCTATCTATATATATATCTTTCTTTTGAATGGAATGTCCGATTTGAAAAATTCAAGAAGTAATCTATAGGTATTGAAACCGTCTTGAATATGAAATGATTTATTTGGATAAGGATTAATACCAAGGTACAAATAAAGACCCTTTTCTAGCGGCGGCATTTCAATTAAATTTTTATAATAAAAGAACACTTATTGTGACATAACTATAATAGTTAGACATATGCTGTCGCGGCATTTTTTGTAGATAATGATGTGTACTGCAGAGTCGTAGTACATTATTTTGTTCTATCATCAATAGTTTTCGCAGCGCACGCGATGTAAGGATTATTTCTTCCACCTTGGGTTACATTATTGGAGTTATATTAAGGATCCCTGACTTTTTTGAAAATATTATATTGCCTATGTTACTCAGGAATAATGTAGCATTCTAATGGTGAAAGAATTTTTGAAATCGGACCAGTAGTTTTTGAGCCTATTCGTTACATACAAAACAACAAATTAACAAAAATACAAATCTTTCCTCTTTATAATATTAGTGTAGATGTAGATTATGATTTTTTATGTGTTACCAGTATTTTTGAAGTTTCAAAGTAAAGGTGGGAAGAGATACCCACTGGGAAATTACAATTACGTCTAGAAATGTTATGTTAAAAAATTAACTAAATCTCTATTATAAGTGATGTGAAAAATTTATCTCAACTTGATAAAGGAAAAGTTCCTATCGTGCTTGACTTTTAAATCCATGCTGTATTACAAAACTATAGGCAATGGTCACCACTAAACATCAGGTTTTAAGAGTAGTAGAGCTCTTTGTGTGTGGCTCGTCCGGGGAAGTACTACCACCACGCCTTTTTCTGCCGCCAAGCAGCGTTGCTGTGTTTCGGTTTGAAGAGTGTGGTTGCCGGTGTAATTACAGGCACAAGAGGCTTAACATCTACATGCTTCAAGTTGATGGACGCAGGGCAGTGCATCGTAAGGCACGATCCTATCGTGCGTGACTAACGAGGCAATGCTTTGTTATAGGTGATGGTTACCACTGAACATCAGGTGGGCCATCTGCTTGTTCCAACAGCTAGTTGTATAAAAAAAAAAGGCGAACAATATTTTTGTTCCATCTAAGATTTCTTTTACTACTTGCTAGTAGTAAAAAAATAAATTGCTACAATTGTCTAAAACTAATTTCGTTAAATCATAAATTATTGTTGTCATTATCATTTTAGTATAATAATAATAATAATAATAATCAGATCTGCAAAAAACCACTTTACTCCAAAAACCTTTTTAAGGCCTTGAACACCTATGCCATACCCATTCTCACATACTCGTTTGGTATCGTAAAGTGGTCTGCGACTGATATAAAGAAATTAGAGATGAAGACACGATCAACGCTTACCAAACACCATTATTTACATCCTAAATCAGCTATTGAAAGAATGTCTATTGAAAGGTTAAAGGGGGGGAGAGGACTGATTGATATAAAGAACTTGTGGGAAGGACAAATTACAAACCTTAGGAGTTTATTTTACGAAAAATCAATATCCAGCCAGATACATTTAGCTACAACAATATCTGACAATAAATATACACCACTAAACTTAGTAGATAAAAATCGTAAATTTCTAACCGTGACTGAAAATACTACTGCAAAATTTACAAACTGGCGTAATAAGGAATTACATGGAAGACATGTGCAGGACTTGGAACAACCACATGTAGACCTACAAGCTTCTAACAAATGGCTTAAGTTCGGCTCTCTGTTTCCGGAAACAGAAGGCTTCATGGTAGCGATTCAAGATCAGGTTATCAATACGAGAAATTATAGAAAGTTCATTAAATCCAACCATACAAAATCTACAAAATCCAACTATACAAAATGACAAATGTCGAAAGTGCCACCGTCTTCCGGAAACAATCCAACATATCACCAGCGCCTGTCCCAGCCTCACACAAACAGATTATACACACAGACACAACCAAGTAGCACACATCATTCATCAAAAACTTGCCCTAAAACACAAATTAATAAACGGTAAACTTGCACCTTACTACCAATACTCTCCAAAACCTGTGCTAGAGAATAGCAGCCACAGAATGTACTTTGACAGAGCTATTTTAACAGATAAAACGATTCATAATAATAGACCAGATATAACACTAATTGATAAAATAAATAAAGTTGCTTACATAGTAGATATTGCGGTACCAAATACACATAACTTACAAAAAACTGTTACAGAGAAAATACATAAATACACTGAACTAAAGGAAGAAATAATGCGAATATGGAGGCTTTATAAAGTATATATTGTACCACTGGTGCTCTCCAGCACTGGAGTGATACCGAAATGCATTCACCAATACCTTAAAGTAATTGACATACCTGAAAACACATACATAACAATGCAAAAAGCTGCTATTTTAAATACATGTCGGATTGTGAGGAAATTCCTGCAAGATGACACAAATGCTCAAACAATTAATCATGATTCGCACTTGGCTTAGGCCCGTGAGCTTCATTTTTACCAAAATATTTATATTTTGAGAAAAAAAAACCATAATAATAATAATATTAATAATGGACTTTCCATACAGCACTATCAAGCCTCAAACTAAGCCAAAGCTTGTAATATGGGAACCAGATAGCTGATATACTTTTTTTTTTTTTGTTAATACATACTTAGAATATTATATAACACCCAGACAGAAAACAAACATCTATGTTCACCACACAAATGTTTGTTCTCGGTGGGAATCGAACCCACGGCCTCCGGCACAGAAGGCAGAGCTACTACCAACTGAGCTGTGAAGGCTGTCAATAAACTGGTTAAATCACTTTCAGGTTTGCAACTGGCCGTTTATGGCAACGTGTGGTACGGGGACAACCACTGCACTACCTCCTACGTCAGCACTACCCACAACCCAGTTATCCACAACCCAGTCTACCACAACCCAGGTAAACGAAAACTTTCAATTCGGGAGGCCCCTCTCCTGCCTTGCCTTAATTATGGTTTTGCTGCTAACTATTAATCGTTTCAATCTTATTTTTTGTACTCTAGCCTCCTGCGATACAAATCAAATCAAATCAAAAGTTTTTTATTAAGACAATAATTACAGGGCCACATTGTTAGTAAAAAACTTAAGTATAGGGGTTAGTACTTAATAACTAAAACAGATTTCGTCCTCTGGGAGAGCTTCCACACCAGGGGACACGCATAATTGCTTACAATTTCCTTTAGGATGCTGTTGCTGGTCCAGCGCACTCTGCTCAGTAGTGAGGCCGTCTTTTTCCGCCAGATGGCGTCAAATGTGTCAGTGCGCGCATCGGCGAACATGCCTGACGCGCTACAGAAGCGCGGGAGTCGCAACAGCGTCCTAAAAGCATTATTAAATTGGACTCGCAGAGCATTGTAAGCCTTTTGAGTATGCTGAAACCACAGGCTCGCAGAGTACATGGATGTACAGTACGCTTTAAATAGAGTTATTTTAACGGCGTCCGTACATCGCGCGAACCTGCGGGCCAGCATATTGGCCCTGACTGACAATGCTCTGCGTTCCCGCTCCATATCAGCTTCGTCTTGCAATTTGTCGGTTACAAAATGTCCTAGGTATTTAAATTGAGGGACCCTCTTATGTGGACTACCGTAGATGGTGATAGGAGGAACAAAACTAGGACATTTGGTACCCGCCCTGAAGACCATAAACTCTGACTTTTTTACATTATAAATAAGCCCATGCGAGGCCACATACGACTCGCATACGGCAAGTAGTTTCCGGAGTGCACTAACTGAGGGAGCCAGGCTTGTCTTTCTTTGTTTGCTTGTCTTGTAAGCATTTCTTTTTGGTAAATAAATAAATAAATAAATATTGGTGGACTTTCCACACAGCACTATCTAGCCCCAAACTAAGCCAAAGCTTGTAATATGGGAAGCAGATAGCTGATATACTACTTATATACTTATTTTTGTAAATACATACTTATAATATTATATAACACCCAGACAGAGAACAAACATCTATGTTCATCACACAAATGTTTGTTCTCGGTGGGGATCGAACCCACGGCCTACCGCACAGAAGGCAGAGCTACTACCAAATGAGCTGTGAAGGCTGTCAAATATATAATAAATAATTTGTATTTGTATTTCAGTCAACAACGTCCGAGGGTGCAGAAGTGGAGTACCTCCCCAACGGCTGTCCCAAGGACCACCACATCCACCACCTGCTACCACACGAGCGGTGCGACATGTTCTACCAATGCAACTTCGGGAATAAGGTCCGTATCTTTAATTCATCAACGATCATCAATCTACACTATACAAGGTGTTCCAATAATTGTGTATATAAACTTCAGGGGGCTAAAGTACCCATCAATATGAATAACTTTTTCTAAGGATCCAACACAGTAAACGCGAAAAAAAAACAGCTGTTTCATACAAAAGTTCAATACCTACCTGGCTAAAATGTATGAAACAGCTGTTTTTTCTTTCGCGTTCAGTGTTGGTTCCTTAGAAAAAGTTATTCATATTGATGGGTACTTTAGCCCCCTGAAGTTTATATACCTACACAATTATTGAAACACCTTGTATAATTGATTGAGTGAGCGAAGCGCACGAAAATCTCTAAGTTAACTTCGTTGATTTGGCATTATATGTAATCGTAATCAATTATTCGCAGGAATGTAGGTACAATAGTTGGCAATTTAAAATGCTTGAGGCTATTCTACCTCGTCAAGGCGTGCAAAATTTTCATCATAAGAAAAATAACAATAAAAAGATATGTATGTATGTATCATATATACATACATACATACACATACATACATAAAGATATGTAAAAGTTTTTGAATTATTTTTGACTTTTACTTTATTAAATTGTTTTTTTTTCAGGTGCCGCGGGAATGTGCTCCTGGAACTCTTTTTGATTATGAACTTCAGGTAACATTTTTACATATATTACAGACTAGCGGCCTGTCCCAGCTTCGCATGGGTGGTCATACATTTTTTGAACATTTTAGGATAAACTTAGACCGTAGGTTCGAGCCTCGCGTCTACTTAATTTCATACATTTGCACGTTCTTCTCCCTGAGTGAGTGAAATCGCACCCGGTGCGTGACCCGTGGACCCGTTAATTTTTTTAATTTCGTCATATCTTTTGAATGGAATGTCCGATTTGAAAAATTTAAGAAGTAATCTATAGGTATTGAAACCGTCTTAATTATGAAATAATTTATTTGGATAAGGATTAATACCAAGGTACAAATAAAGACCCTTTTCTAGGGTCGGCATTTTAATTAATTTTTTTATAATAAAAGAACACTTATTGTGACAAAACTATAACAGTTAGACATATGCTGTCGCGACATTTTTTGTAGATGATGCGTGTTCTACAAAACCGTAGTACATTGTTTTGTTCTATCATCAATAGTTTTCGCAGCGCACGCGATGTAAGGTTTTTGTTTTCCACCTTGGGTTACATTATTGGAGTTTTAGTAAGGATCCCTGATTTTTTTGAAAATATTATATAGCCTATGTTACTCAGGGATAATGTAGCATTCTAATGGTGAAAGAATTTTTGAAATTGGACCAGTAGTTTTTGAGCCTATTCGTTACATACAAAAATACAAATCTTTCCTCTATACAATATTAGTGTAGATGTAGATAATTTTTTTATTATTGGACATTTTTAATCATGGATATTTTTACTTATGGACATTGGCTTTGGACATTTTTCTTTTTTGACATTAGTCGTGCATATCACTTTTTTATGCAAATGTAGTTTTTATTTACAAAGAAAATAATAACGCATTAAGCTCGCCTACGTACAGTATGGTTTTATTTTTGCAATAATGAATTTTCTATCTATTGTCAATTCAAGAATTAAAAAAAGGTACAAAATACACATGAAGCATCAGTTGAGCTATCTGCAGACTGTTGCGAACTATTTAGAGATACCTCAGTTATGTTAAATACCATTTTTTTAATAAATAAACAATGGCGACAATTTCACACGGCGCTATCAAGACCAAAACTAGACATAGTTTGTTCTATGTAAAACAGATACTTATCTAGTAGAATAGATTTATAATAAGTAGGTATGTATATTTTTTAATTTATACTTGGAGTACAAATAAGACACCAAATACAATACAATTTATGTAGATATTTGTATTAAATGTGATTTTCTTTGTAAACAAGAAGTTAAATAAAACTTAATCGTCATAAAGACTCGTAAAACACCTGTAAATAAATACCCATAAAACATAATTGCAATGATGTGTCATTGTAACAACGTAAGAAAAACCATGATACAACAAGTTTGAACATTCCAAACAAGGCCGTGCACGCAAGTCAATAAACTACGAAGAATTTCCATAAACATGAGTCATAATAAAATAATATCTACATTATTACTTACCATCATGCCCAATAGAGCCGCCCGATAGAAAATCTGGCCTGACCATACATAAAACGTAAAACGAAACTCGGGCACAGGTTCTATTACTGCGTTTATATTTAGACATTCGCGGTGCCATTCGCGTGGACGGAAATGTTGCAGGCTATTCGCTCATCTCTAATACTATAAGAATCAAAGTCCTGACTGACTGACTGACTGACTGACTGACATATAGACAACGCACAGCCTAAACCGCTGGTCCTAGAGACTTGAAATTTGAGGAGTACATAGGTCTTATGGCGTAGAGGTGCACTAAGAAAGGATTTTTGAAAATTCAACCCCTAAGGGTGTAAAAAGGGATGAAAACGTTTGTATGTAAAATCGTATTCCTTGAACCTACAAACTTGAAACTTGGAGTACATTTACTTCAAGGCAAAAAAATAGAAAAGGCATTTTTAGTTTTTTTAAACTACCCTTAATAAGTGTGCAAAGGGGTGTCAAAGTTTGTATGGGAGTTTTTTGACCGCTGGTCCTAGAGACTTGAAATTTGAGGAGTACATAGGGCTTATGGCGTAGAGGTGTACTAAGAAGGGGTTTTTGGAAATTCAACCCCTATGGGTGTAAAAAGGGATGAAAACGTTTGCATGTAAAACAGTATTCCTTGAACCTACAAACTTGAAACTTGGAGTACATATACTTCAAAGCAAAAAAATAGGAAAGGCATTTTTTGTTTTTTAAAACTACCCTTAATAAGTGTGCAAAGGGATGTAAAAGTTTGTATAACAGTTTTTTGACCGCTGGTCCTAGAGACTTGAAATTTGAAGAGTACATAGGTCTTATGGCGTAGAGGTGTACTAAGAAGGGATTTTTTGGAAATTCAACCCCTAAGGGTGTAAAAAGGGTTGAAAACGTTGGTGTGAAAAATTGTATTCCTTGAATCAACAAACTTGAAACTTGAAGTAGATGTACCTACTCCAAAGCCAAAAAATAGAAAAAGCATTTTTAGTTTTTTAAAACTACCCTTAATAAGTGTGCAAAAGGATGTCAAAGTTTGTATGGGAGTTAGTAGATGTACTCCGAGGCTAAAAATTAGGAAAGGTATTTAGTTTTTTAAAACTACCCTTAATAAGTGTGCAAAGGGATGTCAATGTTTGTATGGGAGTTTTTTAACGCGTAGTGTAACTTCAAACTAAAATAAAATGTGTTCTGTGTAATAAAAAGGATACAACGAGTCGTCAATGTTTGTAAGGGACATTCTAAAACCGGGAATCTTGAGTTGGTACGAAGAGATCTGAGGATATCTAACGTGCCTGGGGATCAAAGTCGTGAAGCTGTTTCGTTTCGTTTGTTTTTGGGGTAGAAACTAAGTAAACAAATAAGTACATATTTTCCGTGTAAGGTTATTTTTGTTGTATTTGTCATGTTTGTGCTATACTCAGTACCTATACCTACCTACCTAATATAGGTAATGGACGCCTATAGGTATCTCTGATACCTACGTAGGTATTTAAAATCATACCCTAATAATATACAAATCTATGCGAAAGTTACGATGTTTGGATGTTTGTGGATCAATCACGGCTCACCACTTCAACGCGTGCGAAGCCGCGGGAAGCCTCTAGTTTGGTATATAGAACATCGACGTATAATTGACAGTATTCCATTTTTACAGGAGAACGATTATTGTTTTTTTGGAATTCTTTAATGAATTTGTAAGTAACTGGTGGAAAGATTATCTTTGTACTAGATAATTATATTAAAGCTGTATTCATACAATTTCTAATGTCATTTTAAAAATATTTAAACTATGCATAGTATTTCCGTAATTTACATAATTGACATACTGAACTCATTATTGCCAAAAATGACAATTGCGTCATTTTTCCACCAAATGAGCGATGTCCGCGGCAGAGTCACCGGCAATGTGTGTTCACATAGCCCGGACACCGGGAGACGCGAGTGGTAACGCGAGTGGACATGGAAGTGGCCTGTTTACATTCTCGCATTGCCCAAGTCCCTTCCCATGTCTCTGCACATTTCCACGGACATGAGCTGAGTGTAAACGGGGTATATAATTAGGGACAATAAATAACTAAAATACCTCTATAAGTAAATCAAATTTTCTTAAGAATGGGTATGATCAAAGATTTTACCACCGCTCCTCTCGGCACCGGGATCGAGCTCATCCACACATACTTTATTCTTGGGCTTCAAGCACTGTCCGTTTTTCAAGATCATTTTCCCCCATTCCCATAAACTGTGGAATGAGCTACCATCAGAGGGTTTTCCGCCAATAAACAACATGAACAGCTTCAAGAAAAATGTTCTTCTTCTCTCCATTCATGGCTCCTGTCTGTCATTCGACAGACAATCTTGCCAAGTGATTTGTATTGAATGAATACTTTTTAGTCAAGTCAGTCCATAGTCAAGTCGGCCGTCATTTGTTTTGAAGAAAATGGTGGCGGTTTTCTTCAAAACATTCGAAACATTTTCAGTCAAATCAGGATATCACATATTACACTTTCATTCCAAATGCTTACACTTTGTGCTAAGACCTCAAGTAATGTTGGTTAAAATAGCACCGAAATTACACAACACTACTCAAAATAAAACTAGAAAAACAATTAAAATGAAAAAGCTATGTTGCTTCCCAAAATGTCAGAAATAATAAGGTAAACGCGATAAATACCCGTGTAATACTTTTAATTATGTGTTATGATCGCGAGAGTTTAAAAACTACTATGTCAGAAATGTTAATAAAGTCCTTCAAGCAACGACAACGCCCCTGGTGTTGTTGGGGTCTATGGGCGACGGTGACCGCTTACCAGGTGGGCCGTAAGCCGGTTTGTCTATCGTTTACATTAAAAAAAAAAGTTTTCTTTCCTGTGACCCACAGCACAAAGGATCGTAGTGATCCTTGTAACCGTTTTGTTTTTTTGGTACAGAACTTGTATGTTAAATGTTTAATATGACTTCAAGATACGGAAGCTATCATGGCCAGTCACGGCATAGTTTTGATGTAATTTGCATCGGAAAAACTAATAAATACCCATCAATCAGTTGTAATGATGATAATAAATGATATCACTCCACACATCTTCGAAGTAGTGGAACGCACGCTACTTCTTTTCAGAAAATGTATAGGTACTCACGTAATATAAAAAAATAAAAAAACCGGCCAAGTGCGAGTCGGACTCGTGCACGAAGAGTTCCGTACCATCTCTAATACTATAAGAATCAAAGTCCTGACTGACTGACTGACTGACTGACATATAGACAACGCACAGCCTAAACCGCTGGTCCTAGAGACTTGAAATTTGGGGAGTACATAGGTCTTATGGCGTAGAGGTGCACTAAGAAGGGATTTTTGGAAATTCAACCGCTAAGGGTGTGAAAAGGGATGAAAACGTTTGTATGAAAAATAGTATTCCTTGAACCTACAAACTTGAAAATTGGAGTACATGTACTTCAAGGCTAAAAAATAGGAAAGGCATTTTTAGTTTTTTAAAACTACCCTTAATAAGTGTGCAAAGGGATGTAAAAGTTTGTATGAGACTTTTTTGACCGCTGGTCCTAGAGACTTGAAATTTTGGGATTACATAGGTCTTAAGGCGTAGTGGTGTACTAAGAAGGGATTTTCGGATATTCAACCCCTAAGGGTGTAAAAAGGGATGAAAACGTTTGTATGAAAAAGAGTATTCCTTGAACCTACAAACTTGAAACTTGAAGTACATGTACTTCAAGGCTAAAAAATAGGAAAAGCATATTTAGTTTTTTAAAACTACCCTTAATACAAAGGGTTGTAAAAGTTTGTATGGGAGTTCTTTGACCGCTGGTCCTAGAGACTTGAAATTTGAAGAGTACATAGATCTTATGGCGTAGAGGTGTACTAAGAAGGGATTTTTGGAAATTCTACCCATAAGGGTGTAAAAAGGGTTGAAATCGTTTGTATGAAAAATTATAATCCTTGAACCTACACACTTGAAACTTGAAGTAGATGTACTCCAAGGCTAAAAAATAGTAAAATATTTTTTATTGTTTTAAAACTACCCTTAAAAAGTGTGCAAAGGGATGTAAAAGTTTGTATGGGAGTTTTTTGACCGCTGGTCCTAGAGACTTGAAATTTGAACAGTACATAGGTCTTATGGCGTAGAGGTGTACTAAGAAGGGAATTTTGGAAATTCAATCCCTTAGGGTGTAAAAAGGGATGAAAACGTTTGTATGAAAAATTGTATTCCTTGAACCTACAAACTTGAAACATGGAGTACATGTAGGTAAATAGTAAAGGCATTTTGAGTTATTTAAAACTACCCTCAATAAGTGTGCAAAGTGATGTAAAAGTTTGTATGGGAGTTTTTTGACCGCTGGTCCTAGAGACTTGAAATTTGAAGAGTACATATGTCTTATGGCGTAAAGGTGTACAAAGAAGGGATTTTTGGAAATTCAACCCCTAAGGGTGTAAAAAGGGTTGAAAACGTTGGTATGAAAAATAGTATTCCTTAAACCTACAAACTTGAAACTTGGAGTACATGTAGGTACTCCAAGACAAAAAAATAAGGTAGGTATTTTTAGTTTTTAAAACTACCATTGATAAGTATGCAAAGGGATGTCAAAGTTTGTATGGGAGTTTGATAACGCGTGGTGCGATTGTCTTAAAACTTGGAGTAAATATACTAAAAAATAAATAATTAAGAATGACACTTTTAATATTTGATAGTTACCCCTGCAAAGGGTGCAAATGTCTGTAAAAGTTAGTATGGGAGATTTTTAACGCATAGTGCGATTGATTTCAAACTTGAAGTAAATATACTCCATAATAAATAATTTAAAATAACGTTTTCATATTTAAAAACTACCCCTGCGAAGGGTGCAAAAGACTGCTAAAGTTTCAAGGTTTGTAATTAACTTCAAACTAAAAGAAAATGTGTTCTGTGGCTAAATAAATAAAATACAGTTTGATATTAGAAAACAAACCCTAAAACGTTACCCTCCTACGTTGCGCTCGAGTAAAAAGGATACAACGAGGCGTCAATGATTGTAAGGGACATTCTAAAAACGGGAATCTTGAGTTGGTACGAGGAGATCTGAGGGTATCTACCGTGCCTGGGGTTCAAAGTCGTGAAGCTGTTTCGTTTCGTTTGTGTTTGGGGTAGACACTATGAACAAAATAATAAGTACATATTTTCCGTGTAAGGTTTTCTTTGTTGTATTTGCCATGTTTGTGCTAAGCTCACCTATACCTACCTACCTAATATAGGTAATTTATTTATTTATTTACAATGAACGCCTATAGGCATCTCTTATACCTACGTAGGTATTTAAAATCCTACCCTAATAATATACAAATCAATGCGAAAGTTACGATGTTTGGATGTTTGTGGCTCAATCACGGCTCACCACTTCAACGCGTGCGAAGCCGCGGGAAGCCACTAGTTATCTATAAAAACGCCAAAAATCACGTTTGTTGGGAGACCCCTTTAATATTTTATTCTGTTTTTTAAGTATTAGTTGTTATAGCGGCAACAGAAATACATCATCTGTAAAAATGTCAACTGTCTAACTATCACGGTTCATGAGATACGGCCTGGTGACAGACGGACGGTCAGCGGAGTTTTAGTAATAGGGTCCCGTTTTATTCTTTGGGTACGGAATTCCAAAAACCGACTTCAAATAAGTACGCAGAAAATATAAAACATCAAAAAACGCAATTACATTTACTTGGAAGACATAACTTTTTCCTTTTTATTTTAATACTAGCGGCCTGTCCCAGCTTCGCATGGGTGGACATAAATTTTTTCAACGTTTTAGGATAAACTTAGACCGTGGTGGGTTCGAGTCACTTCTAACTCGCGCCTTGCCCGGGCCCGCGCTGGGCGAGAACGCGCCCCGTGACCTTATATTTTTTAAATCTTTTGAATGGAATGTCCGATTTGAAAAATTCAAGAAGTAATGTATAGGTATTGAACCAGTCTTGAATATGAAAAGATTTATTTGGATAAGGATTAATACCAAGGTACAAATAAAGACCCTTTTCTAGCGGCGGCATTTCAATTAAATTTTTTTAATAAAAGAACACTTATTGTGACATAACTATAATAGTTAGACATATGCTGTCGCGACATTTTTTGTAGATGATGACGTGTTCTACAAAATCGTAGTACATTATTTTGTTCTATCATCAATAGTTTTCGCAGCGCACGCGTTGTAAGGTTTTCTTTTTCCACCTTGGGTTACATTATTAGAGTTTTAGTAAGGATCCCTGATTTTTTTGAAAATATAATATAGCCTATGTTACTCAGGGATAATGTATCATTCTAATGGTGAAAGAATTTTTTAAATCGGACCAGTAGTTTTTGAGCCTATTCGTTACATACAAAACAACAAAACAACAAAACAACAAAACAACAAAAATACAAATCTTTTCTCTTTATAATATTAGTGTAGATGATGGTCTTGATGGAGCGCATACAAAACAAATTTACAAGGTACCTATACTGGAAACGATATGGCGTTTACCCTTTTTATCCGTTGATGTATCCAACCTTGTTTGTACTGGGCATGGTTGGATACAACAAATTAAAAAGAAACTAGGCGGGCACTTAGGGTGTTTCGAGGCAGTATTGTCAATCCAGGAATACTGGAATTAATGTTTTTATGCGTGCCAAACGAATACTTGCGCTTAAGAGGCGCCTTGTACAACAGGCAAGGCGCGTCTTACGCGCGCTATGCACACGCTCAATAGGATTACAGAGGCTGTTGATATACTGCATGCTTCTCTGTACGAAATTGCTAAGGCCACTTTGTATATAATATGTTATGGTTTAGTTAGAATAGGAATAAGATAAGATTTAGAATTACTCTATTGCATTAGGATTGTCCTGTAAAGATAGAGGTAACTTGAAATAAATAAATAAAAATAAAAAAAGATTTTTATAAAATTTTCTATGGGACCAATATCGTACATCGACTCCAATAAAAAGAAAATTTCAAATCGGTCCCTATTTTTTTTTTACATAAAAATAATATTTTACTGAGAATTACAAAAATTGCAGGCACACATGAGCCTTGACCTCTGTATGCCTCAAGCTTATGGACGTAGGGTAGCTCTTCAAAGGTCATGTTCTTAACGTGCGTGACTTGCGAACAATGTTTTATCATAGGTTGGTGTTACCACTTAAAATCTGGTGGGACAATCACTTGGTTTTACCAGATCAGTTGAACTATCTCTAGATCGTTTTAAACGGTCAGCAGATAGCCTTATTGTATGTTTACTCAATATTGCTCCAATGCATGTAACAAGCAAAACATCTTTTATTACAGGTTTGTAACCATCCTTACTTGGTGACGTGTACACCAGGATCAACAACTTCTACAACATCGCCACCCGATGTGACAGAGCCCACCACGTTCGAACCAACTGATGTACCGACAACTTATGAACCTCCTACGACTTGGGAACCAACAACTTATGAACCCAGCACAGACGAACCTACTACTACAACAAAAGAGCCTACAAATAAACCAACAACACTAGAACCTACTACAGCGAAACCGACAACAGTAAAACCAACAACACAGGTACCTACCACGAATAAACCAACAACATTGGAACCTACAACAGCAAAAACTACAACAGCAGAACCTACAACTAAAGAACCTGCAACACAAGTACCTACAACAAATGAACCAACAACACTGGAACCTACAACAGTAGAACCTATAACAAAGGAACCTACTACAGTAGAACCTACTACAGCTGAACCCACAACAACTAAACCTACAACAGCTGAATCTACAACAGCAGAACCTACAACTAAAGAACCTGCAACACAAGTACCTACAACAAATGAACCAACAACACTGGAACCTACAACAGTAGAACCTATAACAAAGGAACCTACTACAGTAGAACCTACTACAGCTGAACCTACAACAGCTGAACCTACAACACCAGTACCTACAACAAACGAACCAACAACACAGGAACCTACTACAGTAGAGCCTACAACAAAGGAACCTACGACAAATGTACCAACAACACTAGAACCTACCACAGAAGTGCCTACAACGAAGGAACCTACAACAGTAGTACCTACAACAGCAGAACCTACAACAGCAGAACCCACAACAGTAGAACCTACAACAGCAAAACCTACAACAGCAGAACCTACAACTAAAGAACCTACAACACAAGTACCTACAACAAATGAACCAACAACACTGGAACCTACAACATTTAAACCTACTACAGTAAAACCTACTACAGTAAAACCTACAACAGTAGAACCTACAACTAAAGAACCTATAACACAAGTACCTTCAACAAATGAACCAACAACACAAGAACCAACAATAGTAGAACCTACTACAAATGAACCTACTACAGTAGAACCAACTACAGTAGAGCCTACAACAGCAGAACCTACAACTAAAGAACCTATAACCCAAGCACCTACAACAAATGACCCAACAACACTGGAACCTACCACAGTTCAACCTACTACAGTAGAACCTACAACAAAGGAACCTACTACGGTAAAACCTACTACAGTGGAGCCTACAACAGCTGAACCAACAACAGCAGAACCTACTACAGTAGAACCTACAACAAATGAACCTATAACAGCTGAACCTACAACAACTAAACCTACAACAGCTGGACCTACAACAGCAGAACCTACAACAGAAGAACCTACAACACCAGTACCTACAACAAACGAACCAACAACACTGGAACCTACTACAGTAGAGCCTACAACAAAGGAACCTACGACAAATGTACCAACAACACTAGAACCTACCACAGAAGTACCTACAACGAAGGAACCTACAACAGCAGAACCTTCAACAGCAGAACCCACAACAGTAGAACCTACAACAGCAAAACCAACAACACAAGAACCTACAACAGTAGAACCTACAACAAAGGAACCTACTACAGTAGAACCTACAACAAAAGAACCTACTACAGTAGAGCCTACTACAGTAGAGCCTACTACAGTAGAGCCTACTACAGTAGAGACTACAACAGCTGAACCTACAACAGTAGAACCTACAACTATAGAACCTACAACACAAGTACCTTCAACAAATGAACCAACAACACAAGAACCTACAACAAATGAACCAACGACACTGGAACCTACCACAGAAGAACCTACTACAGTAGAGCCTACAACAGGAGCACCTACTACAGTAGAGCCTACAACAGTAGCACCTACAACAGCTGAGCCTACAACAGCTGAACCTACAACAGCAGAACCTACTACAGTAGAACCTACAACAAATGAACCAACAACACTGGAACCAACAACAGTAGCACCTACTACAGTAGAGCCCACCACAGCTGTACCTATAACAGTAGAGCCTACAACTAAAGAACCTACAACACAAGAACCTACAACAAATGAACCAACAACACTGGAACCTACTACAGAAGAACCTACTACAGTAGAGCCTACAACAGTAGCATCTACAACAGCGAAACCTACTACAGTAGAACCTACAACAAATGAACCAACAACTTTGGAACCTACAACAGTAGCACCTACTACAGTAGAGCCTACAACTAAAGAACCTACAACACAAGTACCTACAACAAACGAACCAATAACATTGGAGCCTACAACAAAGGAACCTACGACAAATGTACCAATAACACTAGAACCTACCACAGCAGAACCCACAACAGTAGAACCTACAACAGCAAATCCTACAACAGCAGAACCTACAACAGTAGAACCTACAACTAAAGAACCTACAACAAAGGAACCTACAACAGTAGAACCTACCACTAGTGAACCAACTACACTAGAACCTACAACAGCAGAGCTTACAACAGTAGAAATTACAACAGTTGAACCTACAACAGCAGAACCCACTACGAAAGAACCTACAACAGCAGAACCTACAACAGCAGAACCTACAACAGTTGAACCTACAACAGTTGAACCTACAACAGTTGAACCTACAACAGCAGAACCCACTACTAAAAAACCTACAACAGCAGAACCTACAACAGTTGAACCTACAACGAAGGAATCTACAACAGCAGAACCTACAACAGTTGTACCTACAACAGCAGAACCCACTACAAAAGAACCTACAACAGCGGAACCTACAACAGCAGAACCTACAACCGCAGAACCTACAACAGCAGAACCTACAACAAATGAACCAACAACAGCAGTACCTACAACAGAAGTTCCTTCAACAGTAGAACCAACACCAGCAGTACCTACAACAGCTGAACCTACAACAAAAGAACCTACAACACAAGTGCCTACCACTAGTGAACCAACTACACTAGTGCCTACAACAGCAGAACCTACAACAGCAGAACCTACAACAGTTGAACCTACAACAGCTGAACCTACAACAGCAGAACCTACAACAGCAGAACCTACAACAGCAGAACCTACAACAGCAGAACCTACAACAGCAGAACCTACAACAGCAGAACCTACAACAGCAGAACCCACTACTAAAGAACCTACAACAGTTGATCCTACAACGAAGGAAACTACAACAGCAGAACCCACTACTAAAGAACCTACAACAGTTGAACCTACAACGAAGGAACCTACAACAGCAGACCCTACAACAGCAGAACCTACAACAGCAGAACCTACAACAGTGGAACCCACTACTAAAGAACCTACAACAGTCGAACCTACAACGAAGGAACCTACAACAGCAGACCCTACAACAGCAGAACCTACAACAATTGAACCTACAACAGCAGAACCTACAACAGTTGAACCTACAACAGCAGAACCTACAACAGCAGAACCTACAACAGTTGAACCTACAACAGCAGAACCTACAACAGTTGAACCCACTACTAAAGAACCTACAACAGTTGAACCTACAACGAAGGAACCTACAACAGCAGACCCTACAACAGTTGAACCTACAACAGCAGACCCTACAACAGCAGAACCTACAACAATTGAACCTACAACAGCAGAACCTACAACAGTTGAACCTACAACAGCAGAAGCTACAACAGCAGAACCTACAACAGTTGAACTTACAACAGCAGTACCTACAACAGTTGAACCTACAACAGCAGAACCTTCAACAGCAGAACCTACAACAGCAGAACCTACAACAGCAGAACCTACAACAGTAGAACCTACAACAGTTGAACTTTCAAGCACTTATCAACCCACTTCTTATGCGCCTACTACAGTTCAAGAAACTACAACAGAAATTATTGAAACAACTACAATCGCTGAAGAATCTACTACAGAAAATACACCAACTACTATTCAGATAGAAACTACCACAGTAGCAGCGTTATGTCCAGTAGGTGTGATCGGTAACGTCCCCCACCCTGAAAAGTGTAACTCGTTCTACATGTGTGCTGGCGGCCATGCAGTACAGCTGTTCTGTGTCGATGGGTACGAGTTTGATCCAGTTATGAAGGTTAGTGTGATGCGTTACTGTTGTAGTAACAAACGACGAGAGCACTGCTCCTCTAGTGGTAGCGGTCCAGTTTTGTGATCCTATGGGTGCAAAACTGTGCAGCAAGTGCTCCTGTTAAAAAATGTAGATGCACAATGCCAGTACTCTCACAGAGGTAAACATTGTGAGGGAACCGGCGGCGGCATATCGTAGAACCTAAAAAGTTCTAAAACATGTGTCTTTTCTAACATGTACTCGAAAGGAGCCTCTTTGAGGCCGCTTATAATCCTTTCGCACCACTCTTTCGAAACTAGTGAAGGTCATCAAACGGTCTTTCTTCAGTTTGATCACAAGGATCACTGAAACGCTAAACTTGAAACATTCTATAAACTAAATGAATCTAGGCGCCAGTTCCTAGCGACCAAAGACACGCAAGAAACTTGCTCTAGACTTGGCTTGGCTCTTTGTGTATGATACTTTTTACAGCAGTACTCTATTTTATTTTATTTGTTTATTTATTTTGTAAGCTTTTTGAAAGAAAGAATTCGGTCTCATTTCCTATTTGGTCCGTTTTTCCGTGAAAGCTATTCTATGGGCTAGATAAGCAGTCGATAGATAAGCAGTTGAACTACTCACTTTAAATCTTATTTTCATCTTCCAGACCTGTGTGCCTATTGCTGAAGGAGGCTGTACTTTGGGAGCTGCAACTGAAAGCATTTCCACAACTGACGCTTATTCAACCACATTGAGACCGGATCCATCGACGGGTTCTACCGATTCACCAACAAGCTCTACTGATTCACCATCGGGTTCTAGTGAACCAACGACATCCTCTGAGTCACCGACGATTTCTACTGAGTCATCATCAGGTCTAACTGAATCGCCAACGAGTTCTACCGATACACCGAGTCCTACTGACCCGGCAACGAGTTCTACCGATTTGTCAACGAGTTCTACCGAACTACCGACCTCTACTGAGTCACAATCAGGTCCTACTGACCCGCCAACTAGTTCTACAGACTTACCAACGAGTCCAACAGAATCACTAACGAGCTCTACTGACTCGCCAACGAGTCCTACCGAGGGGATCTCAACAGGTTCTACTGACCCACCAACGACTTCTACTGGGGCACCAACAAGTTCTACCGATTCACCAACGACCTATTTACCAACGAGTACTCCTGAATCGCCTGTTGTAACCACGACTGAATCCGCCGCCTCCACTGAAGCGTCAACTGATCTACCAACTACTACTGGTAACATTCATTTTAATATTATTCTTTTAGAGTAGTAGAGCTCTTTGTGTGTGGCTCGTCCGGGGAAGTACTCCGCCACGCCTTTTTCTGCCGCCAAGCAGCAACGTTGTGTTTCGGTTTGAAGAGTGTGGTTGCCGGTGTAATTACAGGCACATGAGGCTTAACATCTAAATAAGCATGGTGGTAGTAATTCAGACGAGCCACACTCAAATAGAGACTACTCTTATAAAAGTAGTCAATATTTGATCGAGTGAGCGAAGCGAACGAAGATTCTAGTTTCAACTTGGGCGATTTGGCATTTTATGTATGTATGTATGTATGTATGTATGTATGTATGTTTGTCTGGCCATAACTTTCGAACCGTTGATCCGATCTGCATGAAATTTGATAAGACGACAGCTTGTACTTGAGAAATTTACTGGTAAGTATATGAGTAAAATCGGATGAAGGGTTTTTAAGATATGGGGTTTTTTAAGGGGGCAAAAATAAAAAAAGTGACTTAAAAAAATCAAGTTACATGTCATACGAAAGAACTTTGTTTGGACATTCCAAAACAATTTTTACTTTTTTTCTGGGACGCTCGGTTTTTGAGATACAAAAAAAAAGTTAAATTAAGATAACCAGCGACCCAAGAGCTCCCATCTCTAAGAGTTTCGTTGGCATCAAGGTTTTTCTACTGGTCGGCCAGTTCCTTTGCTTTTTCTTATTTTTTTTTCTTGAAATAAATTAAGGAGGTACTCAGTTCTCATAAAATGGTGACAACGACCAGGTCTGATGATGGAGCCAAGGTCTGTTCAACGGAACTCTTCAATAAATAGGCCAATAGAGTTGAAACTTGGTTACCGTACCAAGTAAGTAAGCGGTAGTCAGAAAAAAGTCCAAACATAATGTTTGGACTTGCCTTTGACTACCACCTACTCAAAGTTTTGGTTCGTTCGTCGGGTCGCATCACGAGATCTCAGTTCGGGGCGAACTACTAGTATAAAGTTGTTTCTTTTTTTTTAGATGCTCCGACCACGCTTGCCAGCACGACTCCGCAGCCTATTTGCCCGCCTGGAGCATTCGGCAATGTAGCTAATCCTGACCAATGCAACAGCTTCTTTATGTGTGCTGGTGGAAATGCTATCAAGCTGTACTGCAGTAGTGGGTTCGAGTTCGACCCCAAATTGAGTGTAAGTATCTTTTTACCCGAGTGCCGAAGGCAACGGGTTATGTGTTTAGCGTGTATCTTTGTATCTATCCTTCAATATTTTCTTTATTACCACGTAGCGCCCAAACGGCTGGGTGGATTTTGATTATTGAGGTATCAAAAGATTTGCCTCAACTGCCCGAGCGTCCTAGGATACAAAAAGTTTCAAAAAATTAGGTGAGCAGGAAAGCAGGAACAATATTCTAACACATGAAAAAAAAACCTTACACAATAATTATATGTCAAACCGGTGGTGTAGTAGTGACTCTGACTTCTGTTCGTAAGGTCGTGGGTTTGAATCCGATCGTGCACCAACGTATATGCCAAATGTAATGTTAGGATGTGCCTCTGACATTATACACATCCTCAAATAATTTTGTATTGATCTTGGTACTAAAGAGATCTAGATAAAGAAATATCTACCGTGCCTTGGATCATGATCCTTGGCTACACTATAATTATAATGTTACTTTGCTCTAAGTCATAAATAAATTAAATTATATTTACATTATACATATATTTTTTTATTACTTTTGCAGACTTGCGTCAAAATAGCTGAAGGTGGATGTACCCTCGGATCCGCGACAACAATCTCACCAACAGATGGCACTGTCGCCACTGAAACCTCACCAGAGTCACAAACAACACAAGACCCCAATGAAGAAACAGATGAAAATGGAATTTCAACTACAGAACAAACTACTACTGCAGATACATCTAATAAAACTACTCAAGAATCTTCTAATACTGATGCTCCAACTACT
Source organism: Chloroclysta siterata (assembly GCA_932294275.1). NCBI lineage: Eukaryota > Metazoa > Arthropoda > Insecta > Lepidoptera > Geometridae > Chloroclysta > Chloroclysta siterata. The sequence continues at coordinate 16,608,799 of OW028596.1, read as the reverse complement.
TTAGCTGTCACTGACACACCAGCATATGTAACCACTGAAGAATATAAAGCAACTACTGCAAACAACGAAAACCCTACAGAAGAATACACTGTCACTACTATTGGAAGTGAAGCTACAACTAAAGAAGCCATTACTGAAGAGAGTGTCACTGAAACGGCTACAACAGAAAACTCTGTTACTGAAGTAACTTATACTTCTACACCAGAACCTACTGATACTGAATCTATCCTAACTTCAACACCTAGCTACACCACAGAAGGAACAACACCGAGTCTAGTGGAAACACCTGTGGATGAGACGCCTGTTACAACTGAAGTTATAATAGTCACTGAACAACCTATTGCACCGGTCACTGTGACTACGGAAACTCCAGATGTTACTGAGGTAACAGTAACACAAACACCTACTACCACAGAGACACCAATAGTCACAGAAGGCACAGACATACCAGAAGTTACAGAAATAGTCACAGACTCACCAACAGTCACAGAAGCATCAACAGTCACAGAAACATCGGAAGTAACGGAAGTCAATACACCAGATGTTACTGAAGCAGCAACTGTTACTGAAAGTACTGAAACACCTGAAGAAACAGTAGGACCAGTAGATATAAAAACAACTACAGCTGTAACCGAAGCAGCAACTGTTACTAACACTCCAGTTGTTGCTGAAACAACAACTGACACAGTAATACCACCTGTGCTCTGTCCTATGGGTGTATTTGGTAACGTAGCGCATCCTTCAGAATGTAATTCGTACTATATGTGCGCAGGCGGCAACGCTATCCAGCTGTACTGCAGTAGCGGGTTCGAGTTTGACCCTCAGTTGAAGGTAAGGATGTTATAGTCATTCGTTTGAGATTTTGTTTCCAATAAAAAGGCCAGTGCTATTACAGGCACATTAAATGTTTGTACTCTCAAATGGCAAAGTAAAATTCGGAAACCGACATGTCGTAGAACCTAAAAAGTTCTAAAACATGTGTCAAATGCTCGAAAGGAGCCTCTTTGAACACTTAGAATCCTTTCACCACACTGTACAAGTGTAACAACAAGAAGAAGAATAAGGTATTTGCGTTTTATTGTACTCGCATGTCGCTATTAACTAATATTTTCTACCTTTTTCAGACTTGCATTGAAATAGCCGAGGGCGGTTGCACTCTTGGACAAAGCACCAGTGCCTACGAAACCACGCCTGGTCAGTTTGTAACCACAACTGAGACCTCAAGTGATGGCTCCACTACTGTAGAAGATGTTGCAACTACTGAAGATACTTCAACCACTGGAGCTCCAACTAGACCTATCACAGAAGTAACTACAACGGAAAACCCAATAACTACTGAAGACAATCCACCAACAACTAATAAAGTAGACGCTACAGAGTTATCCACAACAGAACAAATAGAGGTGACAACAGAAAATGTGGCAACAACAGAAGGGTTAGAGTTAACGACTGAATATTTAGCAACAACGACAGCAAATACCCCAGCTGAACTTTGCCCTCTCGGTGTGATGGGAAATGTTGCCAACACACAGCGATGTGATGCTTATTACATGTGTGCAGGTGGTGTTGCCATACCTCTATTCTGTGCCCAAGGATTTGAATTTGACCCAGAATTAAGAACTTGTGTTGAAATAGCTGAAGGGGGATGTACTCTTGGTAGTGATAGTGTGGCTTCTACCACAGAGAACAACATAGATACAGAAACAACAGAATGGACCACCCTTAAATTCACTGAAACTACCACAGGAGTCTTAAACCCTAAAACAGAGGGAACAATTTCAACCACAGACAATACTGCGTCATCAACAGAGACTGTGGAGTCTTCAACACAAGCCCAAATTTGCCCTCTCGGTGTGATGGGTAATGTTGTCAACCCACAGCGATGTGATGCTTATTACATGTGCGCTGGTGGCCAGGCAATACCTTTATTCTGTGCAAATGGGTTTGAATTCGACCCAGAATTGAGAACTTGTGTTGAAATAGCTGAAGGAGGATGCACTCTTGGTAGTGATAGTCTGAATTCTACTACAGAGAACAACATAGATACAGAAACAACAGAATGGACCACCCTTAAATTCACTGAAACTACCACAGGAGTCTTAAACCCTAAAACAGAGGGAACAATTCCAACCACAGACAATACTGCGTCATCAACAGAGACTGTGGAGTCTTCAACACAAGCCCAAATTTGCCCTCTCGGTGTGATGGGCAATGTTGCCAACTCACAGCGATGTGATGCATATTACATGTGCGCTGGTGGTCAGGCGATACCTCTGTTCTGTGCAAATGGCTTTGAATTCGACCCAGAATTGAGAACTTGTGTTGAAATAGCTGAAGGAGGATGTACTCTAGGAAGTAGCTTAACCTCTACAGATTCTAACGGTACAGACAATAAAGAATCTGCAACAGATATAGCATCAACAATGAAAAGTCTAGTAACAGAAGGGCAGGCGACTACTCCAGCTCAACTTTGCCCTCTTGGCGTGATGGGCAATGTTGCCAACTCAGAGCGATGTGATGCTTACTACATGTGTGCAGGTGGTCAGGCAATACCATTGTATTGTTCATCAGGATTTGAATTTGATCCGATTGTTAAGGTAAGTTAAATGAAACTCTTGAGATGACTCTTGAGAGATCATCTTTCTACCCTCATTCCGAATTGGGGGTTGGCCTCAGACAAAATAAAAAAGTAAAGACGGAACTCTGTGAACAGCAAAGTGAGGCCGGCCAACCTACGCCTTGACGTGTACATACACTATTACACACACACACGTACAACGTAACTACGCCTTACCTTGTCAGTCTAGCTATCGCGGCTCGTGGGGAGCAACGTTTTGAGAAATTATAAATTTACCAGTAAAAATGCCGAATTGTGTTGTGAAAGGGTGTAAGAATCAATCTTCAAAATATAAAAAAGCGGGATGGTATCACATTTCACACGTAAGTAATTTGGAAACCAATAATTTTCAATAAATCAAAATAAAAGTTTGAGGTTATTGCTTGGAGCACAAGTGTTGCCAGTATGAAGTGTTTTTGTTTACCGTATTATTTGGTAATAATGTGATACGCAACGTAACGTTACTCGTTTCATATGATGGTTATCAGTATATTTTAAACCCGTCCGAGTGCTTAGAGAATACACGGGTGTTCGCTAAGTTCGTGGGCCCCACGTGTCCGGCGAACACACGGATGTACACAAGATTTCGAGCCCATTGGTAGCTCACTTCTACGAGGTCAAATTACCTTAACTCCCATTGGCTGCACGCATTGTGAAGCTAGGTTCAATACACAACGAAATACAGACAATACCGAGACCAGAAATTCATACTCACCGAACGAAATTGTCAAACATCGCGTTGATGGCTGGTCTGTCGGTCATCTTGACCCACGGCAACGCGATATCATCCCCGTTTGTGAACAGATTTTTACGATTATTATTTCTTAAAATAGGTTACATCCGTAAAATTGGGAAAACCGTTAGATGTCCGTTAGGTAAGGCAAACACAACCTAACCGATCCCATAATCAGTTATGTTGTGTTAGATTATATCATGATAGACGTTTTATTTAGTAATGTTATTTTTGTAATATTGGGGTAATTTGAATTGTCATGGCAACACCGGCCTCCGCACACATGTTTAGAAAACTGGCCTCACTTTTCTGTTCGTAGCGCTCCGTCTTTACTTTTTTATTTTGTCTGAGGGGTTGGCACAAAAAGTTTTCTTCTTCATCTTCTTATCATTCGTTATCTTTGTCTTTACTTATTTTTAGCTTACTCATGTCATCATTCAAAAGAGTCCATCCATCTTATTTTTGCCTCTTTTTCTAAAACTACACACATCTATAACTAACACTCTTCTCGTAATATGACTTTCTTCCCTCATGACATGCCCATACCACGCTCACCTATTACTCCTTAACTTGTCCATCACAGGCGCTACATAAACTTCTTTTAATCATACTAATTCCTACTTTTATCCAACCTTGACACTACAAACCTTTTAACTGTGCTCGCTTTTTTCTCCTTCTTCTTTTTTAATTGATCGGTAGTACTCGTAGAATTTACCTACATCAGAGCGCTTCCCTGCTTCGGTTGCTATCGGGTCCCGGCTTTAGCGGTCTTTATGCCATGGAGGAGGCAGTAGAGTTTGCCAGTTAGCTCAATCGAATTCACTTTTTTTTTTCAGCAATGCGTGGCTATAGCCGAAGGCGGCTGCACACTAGGCACGTTTTCTGCCTTCCTAACGATTCCCGAAAACATAGCTTCAGTCTTAGGACTGTGTGAAAGAGACGGCGTTATCGCTGATCCGGAGCAGTGCGACTCCTTCTACGCTTGTGCGAGCGGGAAAGCTATACGCATGCACTGTGATTTTGGATTTGGGTACAATGCTGATACTAAGGTAAGTTCAAAAATGAGAGATATTATTTAAAAAAAGGTCTCATAATGTATACTAGATGGCATTAGTGAGCCGTAATATTGGTTGGATCCATAGATTAATAATACTATAGATTGCCTACGAGCGTATACCCGAGCAAGACGGACAACAAGTACATACAATTTATGGGTTGCCACATCATACTATTTTTACCCAACCAAGCATAAGCTATGATGTCGCCGCGGCTCCAGTTGTTTGTTTAATGATGTTTAATTAAAGCTAGTTTCTGCAGTGAAATAGTTTGTACCCTCCTCTAGGTTACGCCATTTTAATATCTTCTAAGGAATAGACTAGAACAAAGCCTACACAGCTCAGTTGGTAGCCTTTTGCGCCGTAGGCCGTGGGTTCAATCCTACCGAGAACAAACATTTGTATGATGTGATACTAGACGTTTGTTCTCTGACTGGGTGGTTGTGATTTGGCTTATTTTGGGGCTATATAGTGCTGTGTGGAGCGTCCACCAATATTTATAAAAAATAAAATAAAAAAAACAGGGCGAACTGGCACTAAGCTGGCATTTTAGACATTGACATCAGAACCCTAGGCCCCGCGAGCTAGAGTCCTGTATTTTCCTAGTGAGAGGGACAGAGCTAGCTGGTGGTCCTATGTTCACATTCTACCACCTACCAATAGTTTAATTATGTTACTGCACCAGCTAGCATCAGCTAGGTAAAATTTTTATGTATAAAAAACAATTTATTTATTTATCATTAATTTATTTATTCTAAATCCCTACTTGTCAGAAACCGTAATTCAAAAGGTTAATTTATAACGCGTGCTTCAATTTTAAATTAAGTAGGTATAAACAATACATCCTAACAGGAGTAAGCCAGCATAAACTAGAGCTGACCTTTTGGTGGCATTGCTCAGGCTTATGCCTGAGCAATGCCACCACTTTGCCCTGAAGCGCGAAGTGGTGGCATTATGAATACAGCTATCCTCAGAACATCACTATGAATATGTCTTAAATACATTAAAACATATCACGTGTAAGTACGTGTTAATTTATTAGACGATAAATATTTAATAGTTTGTACATAATAATTTCAGATGAGAATATTTTCTTAATTGACACTTTTTAAAGCAAGATTTTTAGTATTCGTGTTTTAGTTTTTGAACATACTTTTTATATCCAGAAAAAAAATAATACCGTTTATGTTGAAATAGCCCAAAAGTTTTTTAGTCCGTAAGTTTCTTGCCTGTTCTTCTAGGCTTTGGTCGCGAGGAACTGGCGGTACATTCACCTAGTACCAATTTAAGACGTTTCAAAGAGATCCTTGTGATTGTACTGAAGTCAGTTTTGATTTTGATTTTGGAGCTTGGTGACCTGGAGCTTGGTAACCCGTAGCTTAACCCACCAGCCCAAAGTAGTTGCATCTTTGGGAAATCTGTAAAACAAACATGTAATTATTAGCCATATGTAGGTATTTAATCATACTACGCGATGGTGGTCTCAGACACAAAATAACTACCAACTTCTCATTCAAAATGAGATTGTCATTTTTTTTCTAGCCCATTGTGTGTATTTGAACTTATCCTAACATATCAGAGTCGAATCCACCCTAAAGTTGTTCGGTTCCCAACATTTTTGGCAAATAGATTTTGTTTTAGTTGGCAGCCCGAAAGATCGTATAACCCAGCCAAATTATGTTTCTATAGAACTGTATCGGTTTGAATAGCCATGTCATTTGTGTGGTTTATAGTAACCTATACTCAATTTTACAAAATAATTAAATTCTAGAAATCTACTATGATATGCGATAGAAAGTAAACACAACCGTTAAATGATTAATTGTGGACACTGTGCATTCTCCGTTTTATAGTTTAATTGACAAATAGAACATAAAAGTGCTACTTACCGAAGGAAGCTTAATTTTCAGTTTTCCGAGCTGTATCATTATCACAGCCTAAAATACTACAATGCACCACATTATAAACTTAACTCTACGTATACTGGGACCTAGGCACACACTATTTTCAAAGAACTTTGGCACTAAACACCTGTAAACTCACAAGCACCAAGCGGTTTGTTTAGCACCAAACTTGGTGCTAAACAATCAAAAACGTATACGCAGAAAGGGACAGAACATTTATATTATATTTCTCTCACTCATAGGTATAATTTGTATTATTGCGTATCTCTTACTCTTGGTATTATTATTTGATGCTCTATCTATTGTATACTTGATCTAAGGTTGGATCAAACGCCATCTTTAGAAAAATGCATTGTGCATGCATTTTTGAAAATGGGAAGGTGGTACATAATGCACTTACTGAGGTATACATAAAAATTAGTAGGTCTGGAGAACTATTTTATTACCTATTACTATTACGTCATAGTTAACTACCTACCTACCTAATGTTTTTTTTTGTTACAGCAATGTCAACCCATTTCTGAAGCAGGCTGCAAGCCGACGAGGCATTGAAAATGGACCCTGAAATTGTTATTTTAAAAATCGTTACACATTGGCGCGTTTATTGATTTTGGAAAGTGATACCCGTGAAAGTGCCATCTAGTGGTCAAACGCCGCAACTTACTGAGTCAAAGAGGTGCTTGGTACCTAAAAATATGTTTTATTTATTTAGACGCATTTTATTATTGTAAATAGCAGTAGGATCTTCTATTAGCATAGTTATAATTTATTTTATTTATGTCTAACCAATGTAGTTATATATGTACATACCAAAGAAAGTATACAAGCGTGTATTTGACCATTTAATATTTTTAGGGTCAGTTTTGTGAAAATATTTATCTTACTCTTATTTAACTATTGGTCCTAGCGGGTTTTAATTATATTTATAAATTTTATTAAAAATGTTTTATTTTGCCTATCCTTACAAGTTTTTTTATATTATCAAAGCAATCTGGCTATGGAAATGGTAGTATCTTGAACCCGTGCTTATTGATTTCTTCATTTTAAAAAGTAATTCATTTTGACATTGACAGTGCTAGTTTTGACGTAAGTAGGCATAGCAAAGTGATGGTGATGCCAACTCTGAGGTTTTGGAATTTACTTGGGTAAAATATTTATTGCTAGGATGATTGTCGTTCAGTTTTGTCAATCAAGTTAATTAAACAAATAACTTGGAAACATGGATTTTAACCCTTACTTACTAGTAACTGTAGTCTAAAAAGTAACAACAGTTTATAAATAAATCTGGTCTGTAATTTGTAAAACGTTTTTTACAGTAGGTAATTATTCTTATTTCAGCATCGTTGTTTCAAATTCAAATTCTTTAAATTCTTTATTTATTTATATAATAATAATGTTTGTGCTAGACAATGAAGATAATTCATAAAAAAACATTTGTTGAACTAGATAGCAGCAGGAAGCCTAAATCCAAAATTTAGATACCGATCAACGCAATCTAGGAATCGATTGAATACCTACCTTTTTTTTGCAAATAATTGTATTTGTAAAAAAAACTGGAAAGGAATGAAATGTAAATGTAATGGAAAAAACAAGAAAGGAAGTTGGTATCACAGAAACAAATTGTACAATTCAGTCAGAAATTGCGAAAACACAAACTAAGTATTTTATAATTATAAACAAGTTCGAAAATGAATTTGATAATTATTGTTTTTCCTTTTGTGTAAAACACCTAGAATTTGGTTCTAGATTTAGCAAAGTAACCGTAACATTCGATCCCATCGTAGGTATTTGTGTGATAATTTTGATTTAGTTAGGTACTTGCATGCATTGCAAGGATGTCTGACGAAGAAGTTGAAGTCCCATCTACTTTCAAAAAACGTAATATTAGAAACAGAGGCGGAAGAAAACGTAAGGAGTCAAGTTCTGAAGGTAAATCATACTTTTTTCATATTGTTGTTGTAAATATAGTTTGTGGTTATGTTACCGATTATTTTAATTTATTGTAGAATTATGTTATTGTGTGAAGAGTAGGTAATGAAGTAATGTAGATGTATTCCCAGTGTCTGCAGTGGTTATTCACTTGCACTAATTGATGTTTTGAGTATCTGTTTTGTAAATGGACATAGGTACAAGAAACAGTAAGAACCAAGCTGTAAGTTCCTTGCCTGTTTTTAAAGGATAAGTCACATGCAAATGGCGCCTTCACCTAGCCTAAATACATTTAAAACTGATCCTTGTGATGAAACTTAATAAATAATAATGACTTGTGTCCATAACATGCACCAATTTCCTATCAGATCCCCCAAAAACTCTACATACTTAAATAAATATTGGTGGACATTCCACACAGCACTACCTAGCCCCAAACTAAGCCAAAGCTTGTAATATGGGAACCAGATAGCTGATATAATACATATAATTTTTTTTTGTAAATACATACTTAAAATATATAATAACACCCAGACAGAGAACAAACATCAGAGAAATTCATCACACAAATGTTTGTTCTTGGTGGGGATCGAACCCACGGCCTACGGCGCAGAAGGTAGAGCTACTACCAACTGAGCTGTGAAGGCAGTCATATAATAAAGATAAACATAAAAGATATAGGTATTATTGTTTATGAATCTAGGTACATATTTTGGTGCTAAGGTTTGTTTGAGTCACACTAGTCCAGCCTAAAAGCATATAAACAGTTACAGAAATAAAACCAATTAAAATCATGCAAAATAAACTTAAATGGAGATAAAATAAATTAAAATAAAACACGATGACAATATAAAAAAAGGAGCGAATATAAAATGGAAATGTCAAGATTTAGATAGTTTTAGAGATAAAATATAAAATTCAATGTTGTGTTGTAAATTTGTCACTTTGTACAACTTTCCAGGAAAGAACAGCTCTGATTCAGACCAGGGTGTGGTACTGCCGACCAAGAAACCCTTGAAAGCGAACCCTAACATCCAATCCACATCAGGCCCGAAGAGACAGAAAGTTGAGATAGTCGATGCAGATAGCAGTGATGACGAAACAGTGAGTACCTTACCTCTTTACTACAGGCAAAGTCAGGGTACATTATTTGTAAACAAACTACAACAAAAAAATATCTTTTTTTATATACAACCAGCTGATAAAACAAGCAGATGGCTCACCAGATGTTAAGTGATAACCATCACCTATAACAAAGTATTGCCTCATAAGGATGCGCTGCCCTGCATCCATCAACTTGAGGCATACAGATGTTATGCCTCATGTACCTGTAATGACTCAGGCAACCACACTCTTCAAACCGAAACACAGCAACCCTGCTTGGCGGCGGAAAAAGGTGTGGTGGTAATACTTTCCGGGACGCCACACAAAGAGCTCTACTAAAGGCTATTTATAATTTTCATTTACTGTGTATTCATTTCCACAGCCAAAAGACCGCACAACACTATCGGTGCAACAGCAAAGAGAGAATGCCACAGCTACTTATGAGCTGGACACGGAACGAGACCGAGATGCACAGGCACTGTTCGAGAAGGCTCAGAAGATCAATGAGGAGTTGGAAGGCCAGGCTGATGATAAGGTATGCTTATATTATGTTATATTGTATTAAGTCCTTATTCATTTCATATTAATTTTTCCAAAAAACAAATACATTGTAAATAAATTCATATTATAACGGCATGTTTCTGAAAGCCCGATTAAAACTAATCGGATGTCAAGTCACTTGTTATCTCTATCTAATTTGATATAATAGCTGAAATGGCGAGTGACTTGACATCCCATTAGTTTTGATCGAGCTTTCAGAAACCAGCTGTAAGTATTCATATTTTTTAGCTGTTTTTTCCAGTTGAACTAGCTGGAATAAATTGTTGTGTGTGATAGGACCATGGATCATGGTTAAATGTATTATCTATCCTTAGTTCATATTTTTACATATTTAGTCCTCAATAAAGAATTATTATTATAATTATAGCTGTTAATAGTAATGCTTAGATGGCTTTACCACATTTAATTAAATAAATTCCGCTCAGCATTATCTAGCCCCAAAATTAAGCAAAGCTTGTATGGGAACCAGATAGATAGTTTTTTTTGTAAATACTTATAATACATACATATACAATGTGTAACATAATACCCCTATAAGGCCAAAGACGAAGTGATCAGACCAAGCACTGGAATACTGTGACGTGTTCAAATTTTGAAATTCCCATACAAAAGTATAATTAATATTGTCTCAGAAATTTGAAACAACCCCGATAATGTAAATGTGACCTTGGTACATAAGCATTTACTAATTGGTGGCAGTTCTGGTACCTGTTTTATCTACAGTTCACAATTAAAGGTCAAAAAACAGTTTTATATAGGGCTGCGTCATGTTGTGCTAGTTTCATTTTGAAGGTAAGCTTAAGAGGCATTTCATGAATGTCTTCGAAACTTCGAAATTTCAAAAGTCTTAGAACAAAAGTTGTTCATCCTGACCTGTAGAATACCCTGCTTCCGGGGTTATAGGGGTATTATGTTACACGTTGTATAAACACCCAGGCAGAGAACAAACATCTATGTTCACCATTTTGCTCTCAGTGGCGAATTATTTTATAAATTATAATTGCTTATATATATTTTTTTTATACTACTAGCTGATGGAACAAGCAGATGGTCCACCTGATGTTAAGTGGTAACCATCACCTATAACAAAGCATTGCCTCTTAAGTCACGCAGGATAGGAATGTGCCCTACGATGCACTGCCCTGCGTCCATCAACTTGAGACATACAGATGTTAAGCCTCATGTGCCTGTAATTACACCGACAACCACACTCTTCGAACCGAAACACAGCGTTGCTGCTTGGCGGCAGAAAAAGGCGTGGTGGTAGTACTTCCCCGGACGAGCCACACACAGAGCTCTACTACTCTAACACACACTTATAACAGTTATTTATAATGTTACCAGGTGTACCGAGGCATAAACAACTACGCACAGTATTACAAGAAGAAGGATACAGCAGCGGGTAATGCTAGTTCGGGGCTCGTGAGAAAGGGTCCTATAAGGGCCCCCGCAAACTTGAGAGCAACTGTCAGGTATTTTTTTTATTTTGGTAAAACTATTATTTTTATGAATAAATAAATCGAAATTTTATTGAGGACAATCTCCGAGAACCTTGAGAACTATCGATGAAGAATGAATGTGTGGACGTGCCTCTGACTACCTTCTTAGACATCCTCTAAATAATCTGAAGTTAGTACTTGTTACTAAGAGATCTGAGGGGATTTCTACCAAACCTGGGGATTAAAGTCTTGAAGCTGTTCAGTTTTTTAGGGTTCCGTACTCAAAGGGTAAAACGGGACCCTATTACTCAGACTCGGCTGTCCGTCTGTCTGTCTGTCCGTCTGTCACCAGGCTGTATCTCATGAACCGTGATAGTTAGACAGTTGAAATTTTCACAGATGATGTATTTCTGTTGCCGCTATAACAACAAATACTAAAAAACGGAATAAAATAAATATTTAAGGGTGCTCCCATACAACAAACGTGATTTTTTTGCCGTTTTTATAGATGATGGTACGGAACCCTTCGTGAGCGAGTCCGAATCGCACTTGGCCGGATCTTCTATCTACCTTCCTAATGATTGTACCTTATGTTTTCAGATGGGACTACCAACCAGATATATGTAAAGACTACAAGGAAACTGGATTCTGCGGCTTTGGAGGTGAGTGGTATTTGTATTCACAAAGAAAAATTTTACCATGTATAAAAAAAAACGGGTAGAAACAGATATGTTTTTATTCGTTTTATAGTACATAGTAAGTTTTACGGCAAATTATAAACGCAGTTTTCTATTCGACCACAGATTCGTGCAAATTCCTGCACGACCGTTCAGACTACAAGCACGGCTGGCAGTTAGAAAGAGACGAGACCAAAAAGGACGACGGAAAATCTGACTCCGACTACGAGATACACAGTGACGATGAGCTGCCGTTCAAGTGTTTCATATGCCGAAGCAGCTTTACAGACCCCGTGGTGACTAGGTAAGCTCAGAACCCATTGTAACTAAGTCAGAACCCGAAGTAACTATGTCAGAACCCGTAATAACTATGTCAGAAGCCGTAGTAACTAAGTCAGAACCCGTAGTAACTAATTTAACTATCGTGACAATATGAGAACCCGCATTAACTAAGTCCGATCCCATCGTGTCCATGTGGCAGTATGAGAACCCGTAGCAACTAAGTCAGAACCCGTCGTAACTGAATCGAAGATATAAGGCGCCACTGAAAACCAGCGCTGTATTATTATGAGGCTTATCTACACTAATCTACACTTCTACACTAATATTATAAAGAGGAAAGATTTGTATTTTTGTTGTTTTGTTGTTTTGTATGTAACGAATAGGCTCAAAAACTACTGGCCCGATTTCAAAAATTCTTTCACCATTAGAATGCTACATTATCCCTGAGTAACATAGGCTATATAATATTTTCAAAAAATTCAGGGATCCTTACTAAAACTCCAATAATGTAACGCAAGGTGGAAAAATTTATCCTTAAATCGCGTGCGCTGCGAAAACTATTGATGATAGAACAAAATAATGTACTACGACTTTGCAGAACACGTTATCATCTACAAAAAATGTCGCGACAGCATATGTCTAACTATTATAGTTATGACACAATAAGTGTTCTTTTATTATAAAAATTTAATTGAAATGCCGCCGCTAGAAACGGGTCTTTATTTGTACCTTGCTATTAATCCTTGATCCAAATAAATCATTTTTTTCCTCATCCTTATCCAAATAAATCCTTATCAATTTTTTATTCAAGGCGGTTTCAATACCTATAGATTACTTCTTTAATTTTTCAAATCGGACATTCCATTCAAAATATATGACGAAATTAAAATAGTTAACGGGTATGAAATAAGTAGACGCGAGGCTCGAACCCACGGTCTCAAGTTTATCCTAAAATGTTCATAAAATTTATGAACACCCATGCGAAGCTGGGACAGGCGCTAGTGAGCTCATAAACCAAATGCTGTGTGGTGACCTTTTTTGTCATCAAACAAATTGTAACAGGTCTTTACATTTAGATATTTAAGAGACAAAATAACAGTTTTTTTTATACTACTAGCTGATGGAACAAGCAGATGGCCAGAACCTGATGTTAAGTGGTAACCATCACCTATAACAAAGCATTGCCCCGTAAGTCACGCACGATAGGAACGTGCCCTACGATGCACTGCCCTGCGTCCATCAACTTGAGGCATACAGATGTTAATGCCTCATGTACCTGTAATTATAATGTTAATAATAATGTTAAGCCTTCTGAGCCGTAGGCCGTGGGTTCGATCCCCACCGAGAACAAATATTTGTGTGCTGAACATAGATGTTTGTTTTCTGTCTGGGTGTTATATAATATTATAAGTATGTATTTACAAAAAAAAGTATCTATGTAGTATATCAGGTAATCAGGTATCTTTGGCTTAGTTTGGGGCTAGATAGTGCTGTGTGGAATTTCCACCAATATTTATTATTTATTATGTTTGTTCCAGATGCAAACATTACTTCTGCGAAAAGTGCGCATTAGATAACTACAAGAAAAGCACCCGATGTTACATATGTAACGCGCAGACCAGCGGGATGTTCAACCCGGCTAAGGAGCTGGAGGCTAAGATGAAGCAGGCCGCTGAGGATGATGATGATGATGATTGATGATTGTTGATGAGGGTGATGATGATGATAATTGATGATGGTGATGATTGCTGATGATGATGATTTATTATGGTGTTGGTTGTAGATGATGATTGATGATTGTTGATGAGGGTGATGATGATGATAATTGATGATGGTGATGATTGCTGATGATGATGATTTATTATGGTGTTGGTTGTAGATGATGTTTGATGATTGTTGATGAGGGTGATGATGATGATGATTTATTATGGTGATGACAGTTTATTTATTTATAACTAGAACGGTTTTAATAACTAATTACTCTAATTATTAATTATCCGTAATATAAATTAAATTCTACGCAGTTCTACAGTTGATGAGGATGATGATTTATTATGGTGATGACTGTCGATGAGGGTGATGATGATGATGATTAGGTAATTATTTTTAGGGTTAAGCTCGCTTTTGTACATGCCCACTTTTCTGTACTTTTATCATGTATTGACAGCCTTCACAGCTCAGTTGGTAGTAGCTCCGCCTTCTGCGTCGTAGGCCGTCGGTTCGATTCCCACACAGAACAAACATTTATGTGATGAACATTTTTTTATGCTACTAGCTGATGAAACAAGCAGATGGTCCACCTGATGTTAAGTGGTAACCATCACCTATAACAAAGCATTGCCTCGTAAGTCACGCACAATAGGAACGTGCCCTACGATGCACTGCCCTGCGTCCATCAACTTGAGGCATACAGATGTTAAGCCTCATGTGCCTGTAATTACACCGGCAACCACACACTTCAAACGGAAACACAGCGTTGCTGCTTGGCGCAGAAAAAGGCGTGGTGGTAGTACTTCCGCGGACGAGCCACACACAAAGAGCTCTACTACTCTTAAAACATAGATTTTTGTTCTCTGTCTGGTTGTTATTATAATATTACAAGTATGTATTAACAAAAAAATATTTAGTTATTATAATATCAGCTATCTGGTTCCCATATTACAAGCTTTGGCTTAGCTTGGGGCGAGATAGTGCTGTGTGGAAAGTCCACCAATATTTATTTATTTATTCACTAGCGACCCGCCCCGGCTTCGCACGGTTATTGTGGGTTATCCCTAAGAGATTATGCTTGTATTATGCATATAAACCTTCCTCTTGAATCACTCTTTCTATAAAAAAAACCGCATCAAAATCCGTTGCGTAGTTTTAAAGATTTAAGCATACATAAGGATATAGGGACAGAGAAAGCGACTTTGTTTTATACTATGTAGTGATGATGACTACTGATGAGGGTAGCGTTGACTATTCTGATGAGTGATATTATTACATTGTAAAAGGATCATACAAAAGAACGGTAGGAACCAAGCCGTAAGTTTGTTGGCTGTTCTTCTAGGCTTTGGTCGCGTGGAACTGGCACCTAGAGTCACCTAGCTTTAAGACGTTTCAAAGTGATCCTTGTGATTTTATTGAATAAATACATTTTGACTTTGACTTTGACTTTGACTTTGAGTGATGATAATGATGTGTGTGAAATCGTCAATAGTTTTAATGATGAGAATCTAATATTGTTATCTATATAAGAACATTAATATACATACATACAAAGATTTGTATATAAATGAATTTCATCGTTGTATTGGGTTTTTTATTTCCTACTTATTTAATTTCCAAGTCAAGACATGATCTATAAAAAGAAAAGCGTTATTACTACTTTTGAACGAAAATAAAACAGGCTCTTGAATATGCAATTCCAAGGCGCGGTAGACATCCCTTATAGAAAGCAGGCTTTTATACTACTTGCTGATGGAACAAGCAGATGGGCTACTTGATGTTAAGTGGTAACCATTTCCTAACCAATATGGAATCACGTAGGCGTTTACATATGCAGTACTGGTACACTGCGTTATGATGTCCGGTAAGCCAGAGTATCTATACGCAAAACTTGATCACTTTGATAGCAAGTATAGCCAAAGGTCTACAAGGAATCTGCTGCAATAGTGCAGCAGATCAATTTTCGTTAAGAGCGTGTTTTTGCCTGGTAGCGAAAACTCCCCCGAAATGCGACGGTTTTGTTTTTACTATAGAGTACTATAGGACACTCCACATTTATAATATAAATTTCTCACAAGGTTTATTGGCTGAAGGTCTCGGCAGAATAACAGCGCCTTTCTACTAACATAGTGGTGAGGCATACGCTGAGTCGAGACCCTTTTGCTGCTGCAGCACACAAACACCTACACCTACAAAGTACTTCAATATTCTGTCTCTGTTTAGCCATTTCCTTTCTTTTATTGTTTTGTATGTGTAGGTATGTGTGTTTTTTTAGCAAATAAATGTCTGTCTATGTCTATGTCTCTATGTCCTATAACAAAGCATTGCCTCGCAAGTCACACACGATAGTAACTTACCTACTCTACGATGCACTGCCCTGCGCCCATCATGTGTCTCACATTTAGTGAGAAAGAGATTATAGAGAAGATTTTTTACAATTGTATTTAATTATTTATTTTGTAGGTTTTTTTTATTTTATTGTTATTTTTTATTTTATTATTCTGTTCTGTCATGTCATGAGTCTATATTTTTGTTGTTTTTTCCAAATTTTTATTTAAATGTTGTTAGATTTATAGATTGTAACGTATTAGATGTCTAAAGTTATAAACTAGGTACAAGTAAATAAATAAATAAACCTAACATGATTATAAGCCTTATGTGCCTGTAATTTCGAGAAAGAAATTAGTTTGGGGCTAGATAGTGCTGTGTGGAGAGTCCACCAATATTTATTTTTTATTTATTTCACCGGCAACCACCCCCTTCAAACCGAAACAACAGCCCTCATAGCTCAGTTTGTAGTAGCTCTGCCTTCTGCGCTGTAGGCCGTGGATTCGATCCCCAAACAGGAGTGCCCTCACTGTGCAAAGCTCGTATTCCTTAAGTAAGTGGTAACAAGCACATAGCCGCGGTTAAACTGTTTTTCTTCACAGTTTTAATAATTTTTCGAAGAGAGAAACCTTAGTTTAAGTAAATTTTAGGTCTTATGTTAAGCAAATGGTCGTCTGGAAGAAATCGCTGTGCGTGATAAGACCACCGATTGTAGGACTAAGTGTAATGTCTATGCTAAGTGCATATTTTACATGTTTTAGTCCTCAATAAAGAAATTATTATATTATTATTATTATTTATTTTTAGAAGAGAAAAATCCATTGGTAAGTTCTCCGTATTCGAACCCACGGCCTTATGATCAGAATGTGGGATCACTCCTGCTAGACCACTGGTGCTAGTAGTGGTATGGTCTACAGTAGTAGCGGCCACGTCTTCCGATCCTAATACCTACTGCGTTACATTTAGACATTCGCGCTGCCATTCGCGTGAACGGAAATGTTGCCGTCCATATGTCTGCGGCAGCGTCGCCGGCAATGTGTGTTCACAACACGGGCAACGCGAGCGGCAACGCGAGTGGACATGGAAGTGGCCTGTTTACATTCTCCATTCCCCAAGTCCCTGCCCATGTCTCTGCACATTTCCACGGACATGAGCTGAGTGTTAACGGGGTAGGTATAAGGTCGTGGTTTCATAGCTTGTCGAGCACTAAAGATATTTTTGCTCAAAAAATTATAAGAGCAGTGCCAGTTCTCTCAAACGGTGAAGGAAAACATCGTGAGGAAACCGGCATGTAGAATCTTTAAAGTTTTAAAACGTGTCAAATGCTCGAAAAGAGCCTCATTGAGGCTCATTTAAAATCTTTTCGCCATACTGTTTCGAAATGTCTAGTGACACGACAAGAAGAAGGAGTTTTACTTTTCTAAAGTTATTTTTGTCTAGCATCATCCCTTATTTATTTAAGGGATGATTTAAGTTTGTGTATTTTTAAAAACATATGGGTTTTTGACACGTTCCCTGTCCGCTGAACCACATATGGCTCAGGAAACTTGCGCTTGGAAAGCACTATACGTTCCTAAGTCTTATGTGTGTCAGGGGACACATAGGTACAACTTCTATAGCGATTATTTCTATGCGAAGCGCTGGTACTAAATTTGCATGGGACGTGCTAAAACGATCATATTTATTTTTATTTGGTTGTGTGTTCTTCTGATAACTTCAAAACAGTATTTTGCAAAAAGTCTGTTGGACAATTTTGCATTTTTGTTTGGGACAGGGAACTTGTTAAAATAATTTACCTAGGTACCTACTTAAAGAACACTTTTTATCTATATAGTTCTATATCATATTGTGTCAAGTACTAGAAAGGAGCACTTAAAATCTTTTCACCACACTGTTTCGAAAGATCTAGTGACACCACCAGAAGAAGCAGTAGGTACTTATACCTACTACCAATCCGAATTCAGTTCTCGTATCGGTAACATCGTTCACCTATTAAAAAACACGCGATCCGCATTACCCAACGAACATTATCTTTCGTCTTAGTTACAAAACGATCTAAATAGGCGCATTTGCACCGCACATACGTCATTTTAGTTTCCACGCGCAGAATATAGTATACTACTTTTGCGCGAATTCTCTCTCGGAACAAAAGGGCGTATGTTAGTAAGGTTTTAGCGTTAGGATACGCCGTTTTTGAATAACAGGGACGACGTTCTCGTTTAAAAATGGT
This sequence comes from Chloroclysta siterata, assembly GCA_932294275.1. Lineage (NCBI taxonomy): Eukaryota > Metazoa > Arthropoda > Insecta > Lepidoptera > Geometridae > Chloroclysta > Chloroclysta siterata. The sequence goes on along the minus strand of OW028596.1, from coordinate 16,590,230 downwards.
ATACCACTTTTACAAATGATTTCTTGCTTGCAAAATGTCGTAAGTCTAATGTTTTTTGGTGCGGAAAACGACATATTTGATGCGTTTTAGTTGTTTTGGAAAGTGTGTCGAAATGCCTTTCTAAGGTAGGTATATTTTTTTCGAATCCGGATGACATTGTTGAGCGTCGTCTGGATAAATATAAATCTACAAATTGCTTGTTAAAACTGTCTAGGTACTTCAGTTTTTAAACGATTTAGTAAAAAACTATCTGTGACGCAAACGGGACCAAGTTAAGAAATTATGAGTCAATTAAATAATATATTAATATAATATAGTAGGTAGTTAATATTTTTAAGAGTAGGTAGTAGAGCTCTTTGTCACGGGCTCGTCCCGGGAAGTACTATCACCACGCCTTTTTCTGCCGCCAAGCAGCAACGCTGTGTTTCGGTTTGAAGAGGGTGGTTGCCGGTGTAATTACAGGCACATGAGGCTTAACATCTGATTCTATGTATATGCCTCAAGTTGATGGACGCAGGGCAGTGCATCGTTGGGCACGTTCCTATCGTGCGTGACTTACGAGGCAATGCCTTGTTATAGGTGATGGTTATCACTTAGCATCAGGTGGGCCATCTGCTTGTTCCATCAGCTGGTAGTATAAAAATAAAAAAAAGTACCGTGCGCTCGTAGAGTAAAAGGAATTCACGCAAAGACCGTTTTTGTATGGAGACTCGATGCGCCTCTATCGTGCTGAGAAAGTCAAAGTCAAAGTATATTTATTTGCAGAATTACATGTAATCTATCTACATCTACACTAATATTATAAAGAGGTAACATTTGTATTTTTGTATTTTTGTATTTTTGTATGTAACGAATAGGCTCAAAAACTACTGGTCCGATTTCAAAAATTCTTTCACTATTAGAATGCTACATTATCCCTGAGTAACATAGGCTATATTATATTTTCAAAAAAATCAGGGATCCTTACTAAAACTCCAATAATGTAACCCAAGGTAGAAACCAAAAATCTTACATCGCGTGCGCTGCGAAAACTATTGATGATAGAACAAAATAATGTACTACGATTTTGTAGAACACGTTATCATCTACAAAAAATGTCGCGACAGCATATGTCTAACTATTATAGTTATGTCACAATAAGTGTTCTTTTATTATAAAAAAATAATTGAAATGCCGCCGCTAGAAAAGGGTCTTTATTTGTACCTTGGTATTAATCCTTATCCAAATAAATCTTTTCATAATTAAGACGGTTTCAATACCTATAGATTACTTCTTAAATTTTTCAAATCGGACATTCCATTCAAAAGATATGACGAAATTAAAAACGTTAACGGGTCCACGGGTCGCGCTCGGGGTGCGATTTCACTCTCTGGCGTGCAAATGTATGAAATAAGTAGACGCGAGGCTTGAACCCGCGGTCTAAGTTTATCCTAAAATGTTCAAAAAATTTATGACCACCCTTGCGAAGCTGGGACAGGCCGCTAGTGAGATGATAAAAGTTTGTTTAGAGCCAATGTAATTCTACCGTGTAAGGGTATGCAAATTAAAATTTATAAATAACTAGCGACCCGCCCCGGCTTCGCACGGTTATTGTGGGTTATCCCTAAGAGGTTATCCTTGTATTATGCATATAAACCTTCCTCTTGAATCACTCTTTCTATAAAAAAAAACCGCATCAAAATCCGTTGCGTAGTTTTAAAGATTTAAGCATACATAGGGATATAGTATAGGGACAATGAAAGCGACTTAAGTAGTGATTAAGGTAAAATATAAATAAAAATAAATTATATAAAATTAGAATTATGGTCAAAATGGATTGTCAAAATAAAAAAAAAAACTATCAAATTATTGTGAGTTTGTTTAGAGCCAATGTAATTCTACCGTGTAAGGGCATGCAAATTAAAAATAAGAAAAAGCAAAAGAACTGGCCGACCAGTAGAAAAACCATGATGTCAACGAAACTCTTAGAGATGGGAGCTCTTGGATCGCTGGTTATCTTAATTTAACTTTTTTATTGTATCTCAAAAACCAAGCGTCCCAGAAAAAAAGTAAAAACTGTGTTGGAATGTCCAAACAAAGCTCTTTTATATGACATGTAACTTAATTTTTTTAAGTAACTTTTTTTAATTTTGCCCCCTTAAAAAACCCCATATCTCAAAAACCCTTCATCCGATTTTACTCATATGCTTACTAGTAAATTTCTCAAGTACAAGCTATCGACTTATCAAATTTCATGCAGATCGGATCAACGGTTCGAAAGTTATGGCCAGACAAACATACATACATACATACATACATACATACATACATAAAATGCCAAATCGCCCAAGTTGAAACTAAAGATCTTCGTTCGCTTCGCTCACTCGATCAATAAAAATAAATTATATAAAATGAGAACTATTATGGTAAAAATGGATTGTCAAAATTAAAAAAAATATCAAATGATTATTATTAAATTAATAGAGAACTTACGACTCTTCATATAAAAATGGCCTGTCTATACAAAAAAAGAAAAATTAAACTCAGGCTTGGGTACGTGATCTCGAAGATGCAGTAAAAGGAATTCACGCGAAGACCAGATTTTACTTTCACTACTCGGGTTCACGATCAGTTACCTACTAGTTCAGCGTATATTATGCAACCGGTTTCAGGGTCGTACTTAATGGGGAACATATCATGCTTTTATACTAGGTAATGTAATATAATATACTTCGAAAAATTATCAGACACCTATATGTTTAAGGCAAGACAAGAGCTAATGTGACTCTCGCTCGCACGTTTCGACATGTTGAAAGATATAAAAAAATTAAACTAATTTTCGAAAAATAGACATCAACTATTTTGTGTGCAATCACATTGCACACAGTTTTGTAAAAATTTCATTTGATTAAAATACTTAACTAAGAAAATATGGAGGTAAGTTAACTCATTCATCATCTTCCTGCCCTTATCCCACGCTGTATGGGGTCGGCACAGCAGGTTTTCTTCTTCCACTCTCCTCTATCATTCGTCATCTCAGTGCTCACTCCTTTCTTACTCATGTCATCTTTCACACAGTCCATCCATCTTTTCTTTGGCCTACCTCTCTTTCTAAAACCATCCCTTTGGTTGCCCAACACTCATATCCATACAGCATGACAGGTAAGTTAACTCATTCACTCTTATATTTATTTAGGTACCTCTGTATAATTTATTTTTTATTTAAAGTCCTTTTAGCTCAAATATTTCAACATTTTAAAAGATATAAAATCACTGAACTTTTTTATGAAAAATCGTCATCAACCAAGTTGTGTGCTTACCTATAGGAAAACTAGTCAAACTTTTTGATAGGAAAACTTGTTTGGTTCAAAATTATATTTTTCATGAACTGTGTGCAATGTGACTGCGCACAACTTGGATGATTGCAATTATTCATAAGTTCTGAAATTTTATATCATTTAAAATGTAGAAAATTGCCAGCGAGAGGCACATTAGCAGTAGTTTTCGCCATGACAGCTGGAGCTCTGTCAGATTATTGGCTTAGGGGACATTCTTTTGTGTGGGATACCATGACGAACCAACACAGCTTCGTGGGTCAATGATAATTTTATTGTTGCTCGCAGGGTAGGACCAGAAAGTCAAAGTCAAACTGTATTTATTCAATAAAATCACAAGGATCACTTTAAGACGTCTTTTTTTTTATACAAGTTTTTGATGGAACAAGTGATGTTAAGGGGCAACCATCACCTATAACAAAGCATTGCTTCGTAAGTCACGCATGTTAGGAACGTGGCCTACGATGCACTGCCTTGCGTCCATCAACTTGAGGCATACACATGTTAAGCCTCATGTGCCTGTAATTACACCGGCAACCACACTCTTCAAACCGAAACACAGCAACGCCGCTTGGCGGCGGAAAAAGGCATGGTGGTAGTACTTTCTCGGACGAGCCACACACAAAGAGCTCTACTACTCATAAAAGTTAGGTGACTCTAAAAAAGAAAGAAAGTAAAAGGCTTAAAAAAGAACAGGGACTAAGAAGGTTTATGTCTACAAGCTGCCTATAACGATATCAAAGTCAAGAATACCTAAGAATAAAAATATTTATTGTATAACTGTGGACATAAAAGTATTACAAGAATCAACAGCTTATCCATTTGGGACGTACCTATAATATTAATATAAAATTACCTTTATTCAATTCAATTCAATTCATTTATTTCAGATCACAATAATCCAATTTGTTAGTACCACACAGACATAGAAACCTTACAAAAAATAATGTTAGATATAACAAGATATGAGACAAATAAAAATAAAAAATTAAAAAATTACTGATATGTTCGATTCAGGCCTCAAACAGATATTGTCACCTACTGGGTCACTAACTGAGCAATAGGTAGCAGTTTATTAACCCAGTAACTGAAGAAGCCTGAATCCAACCGATCAGCAACAACGGCTAGCAAGGTATTGGTGCTGCCGCGGATGCGACTCATCAGCGACGCGGTTCTGTTGCGCATGATCGCGTGAAAGTCGTCAATTCGTGCGTCCGCGAACATGCCTGATGCACTGCAGAACCGCGGCAGCCCCAACAGCAACCTGAAACCGTTGTTGTACTGGACCCGTAGGTCGCTGTAGGTCTTCTGCGTATGTCGAGCCCACAGGTTGCACGTGTAGAAGTTCTGACAATATGCTTGAAATAAAGTCACTTTGACTGGGGCTGAACAACGTGCAAACCTACGAGCCAGCATATTGCATCGAACTGACAGCGCCCTACGTTCCCTTTCGATATCCTTATCATCACACATGTCATCGGTGACCCAGTGGCCCAGGTACTTAAATTCCTTAACCAAGGTGAGAGGTGTTCCACATAGCGATACTGGAGGGACAGCGTAAGTCTTACTCCCAGCCTTAAATATCATTACCTCGCTCTTTTTCGCATTGTACCTAAGCCCATGGGCCCCTACATAAGATTCACATATATGCAGCAGTTGTCTGAGAGCATTGATCGAAGGACTCAGCAGAACCATGTCATCTGCATAGCTAATATTGTTAACAATTGTGCCATTAATCGAACATCCGACGTTAGTTCTGCTCAGTTCCACGACCAAACGATTAATGTACAGATTGAAGAGCTTCGGGGATGTAATCCCCCCTTGTCGCACCCCGCACTTCAATCTATACTCATCAGAAAACGAGCCAGCCCATCGTACAGTGTTAATTTGGTTTTCGTACCAATATCGGAATATGTAGGTACACCAGATCTTTTGGCAAGCTTGTGTCACTCAACAGCTTTTCCCAGAGTATGTTATACGAGACCAGGTCGAATGCCTTTGACAGATCCAAAAAACAAGCATATACAGGCGTTTTTCTGCTTGTATAATATTGGACAGTATGCTTGAGACACAGGATAGCTGATTCTGTCGACAGCCCGGGCTGAAAACCAAACTGCGCATCATTTAAGCTTACATGTTTGCTGAGGTGTCGATCAAGTAGACTGTCCAATACCTTTGCTATAATGGTCGCCAGCGAGATAGGCCTATAATTGGACCTGTCAGAGGCATCACCCGTTTTGTTTTTAATAACAGGTACTACAATTGTTCTCATAAGGTCCAATGGAAGATAAGAATGTCCAATACTAAAGTTGTACAACATGGCCAGTACTCTAGGTAAATGACAACCAGCGTACTGCAGGTGCTCCCTACTGAGTCCGTCATGCCCGGGTGATTTACCGCGTTTCATGGCTTAATCTTATGATAACTAATAAAATTTAAGGTAACAGACAAAGTAAAAATTTATCCATAATCAATATAAAAAATATTCACAATCTATTTTTTCATAATCGTATTTGAATGTCAACTTATAACTAAATAATTAATACAATAAACGGCCGGTTTCTGGAAGACCGATAAAATCTAATCGGATGTCAAGTCATTCGCCATTTCAGCTATTACATCGAATTAGATAGAGATAGCAAGTGACTTGACATCCGATTAGTTTTGATCGGGCTTTCAGAAACCGGCTGAAAGTGTACGTAATATAACACAATAAAAATATTAAACTAAAATAATATTAGTATATTATAATCAAACTCCAAGATCACAATAAATCTGAGGCACCAGATGAGATCAAATACTCCTTCAAAATATAGTGGTCTGATAAGCCAGGTAAGCCAAGGTATTTGTTCGATTGAATCACAAAGATCACTTTGAAACGTATTAAAGCTATATAGGTGAATCTTAAGTTCGTACTTGGTACTAAGAGATCTGTGGGGATATCTACCGTGCCTGGGAATCAGTTGTGAAGCATTTTCGGTCTATCAGCTGTGGGTGCACATGGTAGGTGTGGGCTAAACAATTATATTATGTTTCGAATAATTTTTGACTCATGATAATATCCGCGAATACACAAATAAAACAGTTGAGCTACTGCAGATCGTTGTGAACGATCTAGAGATACAAATACAAAAGTTTTTATTGTTTCCAAAAAGATACATAAAATATTACAACGATGAAATCTCCTTTTAAGTAAAAAATACTCAGGAGATCTCGCTCTTGCTTAATTTACGACAGATTATTTCAAAGGCGTTATAGATTCAAAACATTTGATTATAGTTAACTAGCGACCCGCCCCGGCTTCGCACGGTTATTGTGGGTTATCCCTAAGAGATTATGCTTGTATTATGCATATAAACTTTCCTCTTGAATCACTCTATAAAAAAAAACCGCATCAAAATCCGTTGCGTAGTTTTAAAGATTTAAGCATACATAGGGATATAGGGACAGAGAAAGCGACTTTGTTTTATTGATCGAGTGAGCGAAGCGAACGAAGATTCTAGTTTCAACTTGGGCGATTTGGCATTTTATGTATGTATGTATGTATGTATGTATGTATGTATGTTTGTCTGGCCATAACTTTAGAACCGTTGATCCGATCTGCATGAAATTTGATAAGACGACAGCTTGTACTTGAGAAATTTACTGGTAAGTATATGAGTAAAATCGGATGAAGGGTTTTTAAGATATGGGGTTTTTTAAGGGGGCAAAAATAAAAAAAGTGACTTAAAAAAAAAAAACAAGTTACATGTCATACGAAAGGGCTTTGTTTGGACATTCCAAAACAATTTTTACTTTTTTTCTGGGACGCTCGGTTTTTGAGATACAACAAAAAAGTTTAATTACGATAACCAGCGACCCAAGAGCTCCCATCTCTAAGAGTTTCGTTGGCATCAAGGTTTTTCTACTGGTCGTCCAGTTACTTTGCTTTTTCTTATTTTTTTTTCTTGAAATAGATTAAAGAGGTACTCAGTTCTCATAAAATGGTGACAACGACCAGGTCTGATGATGGAGCCAAGGTCTGTTCAACAGAACTCTTCAATAAATAGGCCAATAGAGTTGAAACTTGGTTACCGTACCGTACCAAGTTAGTAGGCGGTAGTCAGGAAAAAGTCCAAACATAATGTTTGGACTTGCCTTTGACTACCACCTACTCAAAGTTTTGGTGCGTTCGTCGGGTCGCATCACGAGATCTCAGTTCGGGGCGAACTACTAGTACTATGTAGTGATGAAATAGGTTGAAATTGGTAGAGATAGCTCAATTGATCCAAATCAGTGGCAATCTCCATCTCCAAGTCGCTGGTTGTGTTGCCACGCTGAATGGCAACGCTGGTGCGCTGAGCCAGATACTCACTTCTCGGGTTATCATACCTTATCTTGTACCTTGGCAACCTAAATGTTGAAAACCTCCTTACAAAGTTTATTATTTTTATACATTGCTTAAGGGGCTGACAACTATCAAACAACTTCTCGCTCGCACGATTCGACTTGTTGAAAGATATAAAATCACTAAACTCATTTTCGAAAAATCGCAATCAACCATTTTGTGTGCAATCTTTAAGTCAAACTTTTAAGTAGGAAAACTTGTATCGATCAAAATGAAATTTTTACTAAACTGTGTGCAATCACATGGGACACAAAATGGTTGATTGTGATTTTTCGAAAATGAGTTTAGTGATTTTATATCTTTCAACACGTCGAATCGTGCGAGCGAGAGTCACATTAGCTCTTGTCTTCGCCTTAAGGCGAAGACTGCTAATGTACCTCTCGCTCGCTCGTTTTGACATGTTGAAAGATATAAAATACCTAACCTTTTAAGAAAAGTAGAGCTCTTTGTGTGTGGCTCGTTCGGGGAAGTACTACCACCACGCCTTTTTCTGCCGCCAAGCAGCAACACTGTGTTTCGGGGTTTGAAGAGTGTGGTTGCCGGTGTAATCAGGCACATGAGGCTTAACATCTGTATGTCTCAAGTTGATGGACGCAGGTCAGTGTATCGTAGGGCACTTTCCTATCGTGCGTGACTTACGAAGCAATTATTTGTTATGGTTACCACTTTAGGTGGGCCATCTGCTTGTTCCATCAGCTAGTTTGATAAAAAAAAAGATGAACCCACTTAGTAACATTGGCTCTTAGTCAGGCACAGTCGTTTTTTATCATAGCCTCGATGGGTTCTGACTTAGTTGCTACGGGTTCTCAAATTATCACGAAAACTAAGTACGAAAACTAGCAAACTTTTGAGTAGGATAACTTGTTTGGATCAAAATGTTATTTTTGCTGAACTGTGTGCAATGTGATTGCACACAACTTGGTTAATTGCCACTTTTCATAAGATTAGTGATTTTATATCTTTCAAAATGTTGAAATGTGCGAGCGAGAGGTACATTAGCAGCTGTCTTCGCCTTAAGCATTGCTTAAAGTTCCCAGTCACTGTTTTTCACTTAGTGTAGATAAGACACGGAATTATTTTTGTATTGTTTATCTTAAAACATATTTTTTTATAAGGCATTGAATCTTTATTATGATATAGTTATCGATGTTTGTTACTAAGTCAATTTTAATTTTTATCGGTTAAAAGGCAAAACATACTAGAAAAATATAAACAATTTAGAAAAAAAAACTGTTAACAAGATGGCAGCACCGGTGGTCTAGTGGGAATGGACCCCCCACCGATTGTAAGGTATTGGATTCGAATCCAGTCGTGCTCCAATGGATGATTTTGTTTGTCTTCGAAAAAATCGCTACCTGCCCGTGGTCTGACCGCTATGTCCAACTGTTTGTACCTACTACTACCACGGGTAAGTGAAACTATATATCTGAGGGGATATCTACTTTGCCGGGGATAGAAATCGTGAAGGTATTTTTCGTTTTCTGTAAACAAACTGAAACTGAAACTGAAACAGCTTCACGGCTTTAATCCCCAGGCACGGTAGATATCCCCTCAGATCTCTAAGTACCAAGTACTAACTCCAGATTTTCTTGAGGATGTCTAAAGGGGGTAGTCAGAGGTACGTCCAAACATTAAATTTGGCACATACCCACATTTTGCAGTAGTTGGTATTCCATACGTGACAGGTTGCAAGCCCATCGCTGCTGTTAGAGTACTAACTGGTTTCCTCACGATGTTTTCCTTCACCGTTTAAGAGCAATGGCATTGCGCACATACATTTTTCGATAGGAAAAATCCGTTGGTGCACGTCCGGATTCGGACCTGCGACCTTACAATCGGAAGGCGTGGTCACTCCCACTAGACCACCAGTGCTCTGTAAACAAGATAATTGGTCGTGGTGGTTACATACCTCCATCACCTCTCTTGGATGACATGAGAGGCAACTTAGGGAAAGTCAAAGTCAAAGTCAAAAGGTATTTATTCAATTGAATCGCAAGGATCACTTTGAGACATCCGTACGCAGGCGAAGCTAGGTGTTATACACGCTCGTCCCCAGGTTTCGTCCCCCGTTGGGACCGTCGGGAAGTTTTTTAGTGGCGTTCGTGTTCATTTTAATTTATGACTAGCTGGTGCCCGCGACTTCGTCTGCGCAGGATTAGTATTTCGAGTAGCTTATATTAGCGTGGCGTAGTACATATGTGTAACTCTAGTTTGGCAGACTCGGGTTTGGCAGCGCACGCCAGAATAGCTCGCAGATGGTAAAATTTTTCCTACTTACTTGACACTTATCGTCATATTTGGGGAAATTCACACAATATCTTTATAAATTGTAGCCTATGTGTTAGCTATATTATTGTAAAGTTTCATTAAATCCATTCAGTAGTTTTTACGTGAAGGTGTAACAAACATCCATCCATCCATCCATACTTACAAACTTCCGCGTTTATAATATTAGTAGGATTTAGTTTATAATTAAATTACAGCATGTTTTTTAGGTTTTTTTGTCACTATTAAATAAACACCCTGACCGTATATAAGAAAATAACGAAAAATACTTTTTATCAACTAGAACTAGATATCGGGACATCACGAGTTTTCAGTTTGAGGCAAACCACTAGGTAAACAGTGTTGATATATTTGCCAATTATTATTTACAATACGGTCAGGGGATTCTCTAGGGTAAGGTAAGGCAATGACAACGAAGCAAATATTCCCAAAACATGGAATTAAATTATAAAAGAAATCATTGATGAAAATGGGGACGTAGCATTACTAAAAACCCTTCCATTTCGTCCCCAGCGGAGACGACCGGGAATAACTCCAAAGATTAACCACATGATATAGAAAAGTTATCTTGTAAGTTTATTATGTATTTCCTAGTTTATACTTCCGCACTCACTTTGATAGTAGAACGCCATATAAGGTAGGTAGTTAATCTAGGTCACTAAGAATCTGTTATACTTGGAACTATGTATAGATAAACTACAATACTATAGAGAAAAGTAAAAAAGATAGAATGATTTACAAACAAAACTGTTTGCATAACTTTCTTTCTTTTTTTTTAGACAAAGTTTGGAAGAATGCATGATGAACTGTGCTTTTACGATCATAAAACCAACAAAGAATCAACATAATATTGTTCGGTCCAGGGTTGTTTCAACAAAACAATTTTATCGTAGGGCTGACCTTACTGCATCCCTGTAATAGATTATAAGGCCATTAGCCCCGTCAGACTGCCACTGTTGCTTGTAAGTAGCATACGCGCGCTAAAAAGGCGAATCTGTCAAAATAAAAGAGGCGCGTATTCTACTGTCATTCAATCCCCGCGAAGGCGCGAAGAAGGTTGTTTTCAAATTCGAATAAAGAATAAGGAATAAAAAAGTTTTGTGTTGTGAAGTTTTTACTACGCCTTTTGCTGCATACGCATTTTGCATTGACCGTTATTTTAAGAAAACCGTTATTTTTGAAGAGAATAATAACTTTTTGTTTATCTAAAAAGTGCAGTGAAATCGTGTGTGTTAAAGCGAGAAATTTCGAGATCACTTGGTGAGTAAATAAGATTGTTTGCCTAAGGTATGTGTTAGTTCTGAGATAAATTCCGTATCGCAATCACTATCTTGAATTCAAAGTTCAAATGGCAACTTTCAAAGCGTTTAATAAGTAACCCAAATAAATATTTTGTGACCCAAAACTAAGAAGCTCGTATCTTGAAAGTAAATGAGTATTGATAACTCTCTCAGTAATCCAAGTATTTTTTTTTTTCGTTTTTTGTATTGTCAGGCATTTTTTGTATGGAGATTCGAAAAGCGTCTCTATCGCCTCAAGTCTCCATACAAAAACGGCCTCAAGATAAATAAAACGTAAAACGTAAAACTAAACTCAGACTTCGGGTACAGCTCAGTTGGTAGTAGCTCTGCCTTCTGTGCTGTAGGCCGTGGGTTCGATCTCCACCGAGAATAATATTATTAATAATAATAATAGAGCACTGGTGGTCTAGTGGTAGCGGCCCCGCCTTCCGATCCTAAGGTCGTGAGTTCGAAACCGGTCGTGCACCAATGAGTTTTTTTGTACAAAAATTTATGTGCACAATGCCAGTAGGTACTCTCAAACGGTGAAGGAAAACATCCTGAGGAAACTGGCATGTCGTAGAACCTAAAAAGTTCTTTATCATGTGTCAAGTGATAATGATGATTGCAGTTGTTGGTATTCCATACATGACAGGTAGCAAGCCCATCGCCGCTGTTAGAATACTAACTGGCATTGTGCACATACATTTTTGAACAGTAAAACTCATTGGTGCACGACCGGTTTCGAACCCACGACCTTAGGATCGGAACCACTACCACTAGACCACCAGTGCTTTTAAGCTATCTAGCTCCCATAGTACAAGCTTTTTTGGTTAAGTTGGGAGCTAAAAGATAAAGTTACTTATAAGATGTTTTATTGTTTATGAAACTAGGTACATATTTTGATGTTAAGGCTTGCTTGTCCAAGTCCAGCCTGGAAGCATATAAACAGGTACAGAAAAAAAGCCAGATATTGTGGTGTGGAAGGTCCACCAATATTTATGTATTTAAATAGATTTTTTTGGAAGTTTCAGATAGACATGGACATTGACAACGCGAACTGTAAGATCAGAGTGTCCGAGTGTAAGGACATGGAGTCATATGCCATCGAGCGACCGCTGAAGGTGGACAAGTAAGTAAACCTTTTAATTAAATTTATTTTAAGAGTAGTAGAGCTCTTTGTGTGTGGCTCGTCCGGGGAAGTACTACCACCACACCTTTTTCTGCCGCCAAGCAGCAACGCTGTGTTTCGGTTTGAAGAGTGTGGTTGCCGGAGTAATTACAGGCACATGAGGCTTAACATCTGTATGCCTCAAGTTGATGGACATAGGGCAGTGCATCGTAGGGCACGTTGCTATCGTGCGTGACTTATGAGACAACGCTTTGTTATAGGTGATGGTTACCACTTAACATCAGATGGGCCATGCTTGTTCCGTCAGCAAGTTGTAAAATAAAAAGCTTTGCCTTCTGCGCTGTAGACCGTGGGTTCGATCCCCACCCAGAACAGACATTTATGTAATGAACATAGATGTTTATTTGGAGTTACAATATACTAATATTACAAAGAGGAAAGATTTGTATGTTTGTAACGAATAAACTCAAAAACGGTCCGATTTCAATAATTCTTTCACCATTAGAATGTTACATTATCCCTGAGTAACAAAGGCTATTCAAATTCAAATTCAAATTCAAATTCATTTATTTTACCAAAATCAGATATTTACAAGGGTTGCTGATGGACCCCGCACTAGGACAAGCCTGTATCGCGGGAGGCCGGAGTACAAAAACACGATTTACACAGACAATAGATTAAAACTTATACAGATAACAAAGAAACAAGGCAAGACACGAGAGACTAAACACTGGATAAGAATAAACAGATAAAGAACACCTAATATCATAATAAATGGTACTTATACATACTATCATAAAATTAAATAATGGGTGTAGGTGTATGGGAGGGCATGTGAGTGGTGGGGTATATAATAAATAAAAAATAATAATAATATAATGATAATTATATAAATAATGAATTTATGTAAAGTAATTATCAAAAATTGTAATTATTACGATGTAATCAGACCAGAATCTCTAGTAAGCTTTCCGTAGCGTTATAGTCCAGGGTGAGAAGCCACTTTCTTATTCTTTCTTTTACACCAAAAAGAGAGCAGTTAAGGTCACAATGCTTACAAACGCGGCGATATATGAAAGGAAAAGAAAAGTATTTGAAGCGCCTTGCAAAAGAGGTTTTAACTGGTGGTACTTTAACCTTAACTCTCCTATTATCAGCAGAGGTGAGAGCGTTATGAGCGTTGAGACTAGAACGAACGGACCTATGGTACACCAATGCAACCCGCAGCAGGTAGAGCTGCCGGACACTGAGCGTTTGAGTATCTGCATACAGGGATGCAGTGGGATAACGGTAGGGTTTCCGGAACATGACCTTGAGCACTGATCTTTGTGCTCTTTCAAGACCGATCATGTGGGTTTTCGCTGTCCCACCCCAAGCTGAGATGCAGTAGCATAAGATAGACTGGCAAAGAGCCGTGTATACGAGCATAAGAGAGTCTGCATCTGAGCCAACTCGGAGGAGCTTCATGATATGGATAAGCTTTCTGACTCGAATTATATTTAAATGTTTAAAAAATAAATGTCCACCTGTGCGAAGACAGGACGAGCCGCTAGTAATATATTAAATACCCACAGAATGTAAACAGTACCGCAAGTCTGAGTTATTGTTAGAACTCACGAGTCTCCATACAAGAACGGCACCAGGATATACAACGTGTACCATAATACCCCTATAAGGCCAAAGACCAAGAGATCAGACCAAGCACTGGAATACATTGACGTGTGCAAAATTTGAATACTTCGTTTTCGAAATACCCATACACAAGAAAAATTTATATTGTCTCAGAAATTTGCTACATCCCTGATAATGTGTACATGACCTTGGTACATACGCTATTTGCGTTTCCTAATTGGTGGCAATTCTGTTACCTATTTTATCTACAGTTCCCAATTAAAGGTCAAAAAACAGCTGTAAATAGGGCTGCGTCATGTTGTGTTAATTTCATTTTGAAGGAAAGTTTAAGAGGCATTTCATAAATGAAAAACTTCGCAATTTCTAAAGTCTTATAACTACAGTTGTTTGCATTGAACTGTAGAATATCCTGCTTCCAGAGTCATTGTTACACGTTGTTTAAAACTCAGTCTTGGGGTACAAACTCGTAAAAAAATTCTACAGCAATTTTGATAGATTGTCTTTTACAGAGAAATCACAGGCCTCGAAAGGCTAATTGAGGAACTACACACGGTGTTCTCAAAAGACCACGTCAACGTACAGGATGTTCAGAAACTCATGGCGGGGTACAAATCGGATCCTAAGGACTGGAAGAAATACGCAAAATTTGATCGTTTTCGGTGAGTTTAGATCACAGACCTTTTTGGCAAAAAGATATTTATAATATCCCTAAACAAAATAATAGATATTGGTGGACTTTCCACACAGCACTATCTAGCCCCAAACTAAGTCAAAGCTTGTAATATGGAAACCAGATAGCTGATATAATACATATACTTTTTTGTAAATATATACTTATAAATAATATCACCCAGACAGAGAACAAACATAAATATTCATCACACAAATGTTTGTTCTCGGTGGGGATCGAACCCACGGCCTACGGCGCAGAAGGCTGAGCTACTACCAACTGAGCTGTGAAGGCGCTTATCGAATCTCCGTACAAAAATGGCCTGACGTTACGTAAACGAAAACCAAAACTTAGACTTGAGGTACTCTTCGATTTATACAACGTGTAACATAATACCCCTATAACCCCGGAAGCAGGGTATTCTGCAGGTCATGACAAACACCTTTTGTTCTAAGATTTTTGAAATTTCAAAGTTTTTCATTCATGAAATGCCTCTTAAACTTTCCGCCAAAGTGAAACTAACACAACATGACACAGCCCTATTTACAGCTGTTTTTGACCTTTATTGTGAACTGTAGATAAAATAGGTAACAGAACAGCCACCAACTAGTATACGCATATAGCGTATGTACCAAGGTCACGTACACATTATCAGGGTTGTTTGCAAACTGAGACAATATTAACTTTTTTATAGGAATTTCGAAAACGAAGTATTCAAACTTTGCATACGTCAAAGTATTCCAGTGCTTGGTCTGATCACTTGGTCTTTGGCCTTATAGGGGTATTATGTTACTTGTTTTATAATAAAGCAAAAAATATTAGCAATTTACAATTGACCGATAACAGTTCTAATCAATTCACGCAAAACAAACGTAGTGTTTGCGCTAGTTCTTAGAACTACGTCAATACAATGTTTTGAAGTGGCCGGTAATCTCCCGTGACGTCAGTGCAAGGTTGTATCTAGTTACGTCGTTTTTCAACGGGAACGTTTTTACTTATGATATCTGTTTTTGGTGATAATTATCACCAAAAAATTTACACGTGTAAGCGTTTTGTGATTTGTCAATGAAACAAATCGATCGACTTCTTATTCACAAAAATATAATAAAGAAAAAAAAAATTAGACTTTCCACACGCAGCACTATCTAGCACAAAACTAAGCCAGAGCTTGTAATATGAGAACCAGATAGCTGATATAATCCATAAATACTTTTTTTTTGTAGATACATACTTATAATATTATATAACACCCAGACAGATAACAAACATCTATGTTCATCACTCAAATTATATTTGTTCTCGGTGGGGATCGAACCCACGGCCTACGGCGTAAAAGGCAGAGCTACTACCAACTATGAAGGCTGAGCTTTTTCAGTTATTTTATATTATCGAAATGTAGAAATGTTTTTTTCAGTTTTATTACAGTTTTTTCGTAAATGTACGAGCGGGTAATTTTTGACGGTTGCTTGTTAAAGCATAGCCGACTTAGAGCTGATTTCACCATGCTCTGTTAGATTAACAAAGGACTAAAGGGCCGTTAAATATGTCAAAATGCGCGTTTGACATCTAAGGTTAGATTTAACGGCCTGTTAATCCTTGATTAGTAATTAACAGAGCATAAAGTCAAAGTCAAAAGTCAAAGTCAAAATGTATTTATTCAATAAAATCACAAGGATCACTTTGAAACGTCTTAAAGCTAGGTGACTCTAGGTGCCAGTTCCACGCGACCAAAGCCTAGAAGAACAGGCAACAAACTTACGGCTTGGTTCCTACCGTTCTTTTGTATGATCCTTTTACAATGTAATAATATAATATATTATTGAAGTTTAGTGAGGCGTAGGCATACAGAAAAAGGTAAACATAATCAAATTTATAAGACAGCACACGCTACGCCTCAAACTAATAATATAATGAGATCAGCTCTTACCATCGTAACCGATGTTTAGTTATAAATATCTATTTGCTTATTCCAGGTACACCCGTAACTTGGTAGACGCGGGTAATGGAGCGTTCAACATAATGATACTATGTTGGGGGGCCGGACACGCGTCTGCGATCCACGACCACGCGGATTCTCATTGCTTCATGAAACTGCTGAGTGGGAGTTTGGAAGAAGTTAGGTAAGTTCTATAAGGTTAATTAATAAAATAATTTT
Organism: Chloroclysta siterata; assembly: GCA_932294275.1. NCBI lineage: Eukaryota > Metazoa > Arthropoda > Insecta > Lepidoptera > Geometridae > Chloroclysta > Chloroclysta siterata. Next base: position 16,573,374 of record OW028596.1, on the reverse strand, counting down.
AAGAGTAGTAGAGCTCTTTGTGTGTGGCTCGTCCGGGGAAGTACTACCACCACGCCTTTTTCTGCCGCCAAGCAGCAACGCTGTGTTTCGGTTTGAAGAGTGTGGTTGCCGGTGTAATTACAGCCACATGAGGCTTAACATCTGTATGCCTCAAGTTGACGGACGCAGGGCAGTGCACCGTAGGGCACGTTTCTATCGTGCCTGACTTACTAAGCAACGATTTGTTATAGGTGATGGTTACCAGTTAACATCAGGTTGGCCATCTTCTTGTTCCATCAGTTAGTTGTTTATAAAAAAACAGTCATTTTTGGTCCAAATTTTATTAGTAAACTTACAGACTTTTTTATTAATATTGCGATCCTATTGACTTAAGGCGAATGGCTACCCCGATACTAGCGCCACTACATATTTTATTTAATCATTACGTTATACAAAGGAATTATCAAAAATTCGGACCGCGCGTATACGATACCTATTACAAGCTTTTTTATAATGTATCTGTAATAGTTTTGTTTCGTATTACTCAGTCAGATACCTTGTTTGGAGAGCTTGGTGGCCACCAATAGGAACTAAACTCTTGAAACAAGTATCTGCCTAAATAATCTACATCTACACTAATATTATAAAGAGGTAACATTTGTATTTTTGTATTTTTGTATGTAACGAATAGGCTCAAAAACTACTGGTCCGATTTCAAAAATTCTTTCACCATTAGAATGCTACATTATCCCTGAGTAACATAGGCTATATTATATTTTCAAAAAAATCAGGGATCCTTACTAAAACTTCAATAATGTAACCCAAGGTGGAAAAATAAAACCTTACATCGCGTGCGCTGCGAAAACTATTGAAGTTAGAACAAAATAATGTACTACGATTTTGTAGAACACGTCATCATCTACAAAAAATGTCGCGACAGCATATGTCTAACTATTATAGTTATGTCACAATAAGTGTTCTTTTATTATAAAAAATTAATTGAAATGCCTCCGCTAGAAAAGGGTCTTTATTTGTACCTTGGTATTAATCCTTATCCAAATAAATCATTTCATAATTAAGACGGTTTCAATACCTATAAATTACTTCTTTATTTTTTCGAATCGGACATTCCATTCAAAAGATATGACGAAATTAAAAATGTTAACGGGTCCACGGGTCCGCGCGGGTTGCGATTTCACTCACTCAAGGAGAAGCGCGTGCAAATGTATGAAATAAGTAGACGCGAGGCTCGAACCCACGCTCTAAGTTTATCCTAAAATGTTCAAAAAATGTATGACCACCCATGCGAAGCTGGGACAGGCCGCTAGTACAATATAAAGCTATTACAGATACATTAAAAAAAAGCTTGTGATAGGTATCGTGTACGCGCGGTCCGATTTTTTGATAATTCCTTTGTATAACGTAATGTTAAAATAAAATATGTAGTGGCGCTAGTATCGGGGTAGCCATTCGCCTTAATTACCAGTGTTCAATGTTCCTATCAATCAATGTAAGATTTAAAATGTTTTGAATATTGGTAATGGCTACCTATACTATGTGTTTAAAGATCTATGACAAAAAAATTGTAAATGACATATCAAGTTTTACCGTCTGTCTTCTGTACCGTCTTCTTCGACCATAGTTTCGAGAGCACTGGTGGTCTAGTGGCAGTGGCCCCGCCTTCCGATCCTAAGGGCGTGGGTTCGAAATCGGCCGTGCACCAATGAGTTTTTATGTTCAAAAATTTATGTGCACAATGCCAGTATTCTCAAACGGTGAAGGAAAACATCGTGAGGTAACCGGCATGTCGTGGAACCTAAAAAGTTCTATAAGATGTGTCAAGTGCTTGAAAGGAGCCTCTTGAGGGCGCACTTAAAATCCTTTCACCACACTGTTTCAAAAGAAACTAGTGACACGACAAGAGAGACCGTCTGCCTCTAAGTTAAGACGTTTCAAAATGATCCTTGTGGTTGAATAAAATACCTTTTGACTTTGTTTTTGAAGCTCCAACTTCTTCAAGCTATGATAATATGATAACAGTCTTAACTAGTAGCAAAACTGAATCAAAAAAACCGGCCGAGTGCGAGTCGGACTCTCGCACGAAGGGTTCCGTACCATTATCTATAAAAACGTCTTATAGTTCATTATACCTACTTGCAAGAAATTAGGAGTACCTATTAGTGGGTATTAAAATGTTTTAGTTGGTTCTTGGGTGAAAACTTTAGAATATAACAATGCGTTGTTGTTGTACGTCCGGAACGGACAAACTGTTAAAACTGTACAACCATAGCTTTAAGATAAATAAATAAATAAATATAAATAAATATTGGTGGACATTCCACACAGCACTATCTCGCCCCAAACTAAGCCAAAGCTTGTGATATGGGAACCAGATAGCTGATACACTACTTATATACTTTTTTTTTGTAAATACATACTTAGAATAAAACATAAATTATATAACACCCAGACAGAGAACAAACATCTATGTTCATCACACAAATGTTTGTTCTCGGTGGGAATCGAACCCACGACCTACGGCACAGAAGGCAGAGCTTCTACCAACTGAGCTGTGAAGGCTGTCAAATCAAGATCTTTTTTGTACTACAGTTATACAATAAATAATTTCTGATTTCTGATTTCTGAACGGCAACAAAAACACGTTTGTTGTATGGGAGCCCCCTTAAATATATTTTTTTTGTATTTGTTGTTATAGCGGCAACAGAAATACATCATCTGTGATAATTTCAACTTTCTAACTATCACGGTTCATGAGATACAGCCTGGTGACAGACGGACGGACAACGGTCAATATTGTATTATATTACATTGTAACAAGGATCATACAAAAGAGCGGTAGGCACCAAGTCGTAAGTTTGTTGGCTGTTCTTCTAGGCTTTGGCCGCGAGGAACTGGCACCTAGCTTTAAGACGTTTCACCTTTTGACTTTGACTTTCACTTTGAACGGAGTCTTAGTAATAGGGCCCGTTTTACCATTTGGGTACGGAACCCTAAAAACAATTCTAAAGATTGTCGATAAGAAGTTCATAAGTTCATTAAACATATTCTCAATTCAATATTATTAATAACCTATAACTGATTAAATCCGCTATTTTCTAGATTTATCTGGTTTTGTATGAGTAATTTTATGGGTTTCTGGCAGCATGATAACTTAATTATAGCTTATTTTTATTCGTTTTATAGTGTTTACTATAAATAAGGAAAATACAAAGTTTTTTATAAAATATCCTAATACTAATTATCCGAGAGGGATTTGAATGTATAATACGTGATAATACTTAGTACTTGGTACTAAGAGATCTGAGAGGATATCTACCGTGCCTGGGGATCAAAGTCGTGAAGCTGTTTCAGTTTTATAACTATTATTAAACCGATATTTTGTAGATCAGTTTTCTAGATCCAACTCTTATAATAACTTTTGATACTTATATTATAAAAAAAACTTCTTTCTTTTGTCGTGTCACTAGTTTCTTTCGAAACAGTGTGGTGAAAGGATTTTTAGTGCGCCTCAAGAGGCTCCTTTCGAGCACTTGACACATGTTATAGAACTTTCCTCACGATGTTTTCTTTCACCGTTTGCGAGTTCAAGCCTAGAAGAGGCTTGTTTGCGTGGAACTGGCACCTAGATTCACCTAGCTTCAAGAAGTTTCAAAGTGATCCTTGTGATTTTATTGAATAAATACCTCTAGACTTTGACTTTGACAGGGTGACTACCCCTAAATACGGTACGGCAACAGTGCTATCAGTCAGATAAAGATATTCAAAATATAAACAGGATAGACTCAATAAGATAGAAAGAGTATCTAAATAATACCTATCACAATATTATGAATTGAAATCAATAATAAACTTACATCACTTGTTTTCTCGAGCATAACACGCGTAAGGCACGTACCTACATGTACGGCACTCTTGATATTGTATTTTTTAAACTCTCATGATCATAACACTTAAATAAAAGTATTACATATTTAACGCGTTTACCTTTACCTATTAGACTCTGTCTGCCCGCGACCACGGCTATTGCAACATAGCCGAAACGTCGAGAAAATAATAAAGGTAAACGCGATAAATACTCGGTTATTACTTTTAAAAACTCTTGTTAGGTATTTTTTTGATTTGGTAGAGATTTTTGTATACAACTTACTTTTAGAATACCACATAACACAAAGGTTAACTGGAAGAAAATGCTAATTAGCATTAAGTTCGCCTATGTACTTTATTTATGAGCAAAAAAGAATTTTCTTATCTTATGGAGCATGTATGATAGCTCATCCAGACTCTCGCCGAGAACACGCGAGAACACGCGAGAACACCCGAGAAACGAGAATGTGAAGACTTTCTCGCCTTCTCGTTCTCGGGTTCGCCTGTTCTCCGATTGTTGTCGGTATTTTTGCCCGGGACAAAGGATTTCTCGGGCGAGAAAAGAGAAGGGTCTCGCACTCTCGTTTTGTCTTAGTGCAGATTAGTGAGCGGATTATTATGAATACATTATTTTACAATAGCAAAATAAAAAATTAAAATTACTAACCCTGTTCCGTACCCCAAGTATGAGTTTTGCTTACGATATTTCGTTTTTCGTTTTACGTTTTTGTTCCGTGTTCATTGCGGATTTTGTATGAAGACGCGATAGAGATACCGATACGGAACCCGCAATGAACACGGAACAAAAACGAATCGTTTTTGCTCCGTGCTCATTGCGGGTTTTGTAAAGTTCCATATCGGTATCAATATACAAGGTGTTCCTTAAGTTGTGTATTGAAACTTCGGGGGGCTAAAGTACCCATCAATATGAACAACTTTTTCTAAAGAACCAACACTGTGAACGCGAAAAAAAAAACAGCTGTTTCATACATTTTAGCCTGGTAGGTATTGAACTTTTGTATGAAACAGCTGTTTTTTTTTTCGCGTTCACAGTGTTGGTTCCTTGGAAAAAGTTGTTCATATTGATGGGTACTTTAGCCCCCTGAAGTTTCCATACACAACTTAAGGAACACCTTGTATAAAATAAATATAAAATAACAAAAACGTAAAACGAAAAACGAAATATCGTAAGCAAATCTCATGCTTGGGGTATTGTTTCGATGAATTTGCGTTACCCACCATCGTCTGGCTTTTCATTTTTTTTTACTTTATTTGTCACAACATTCACAAAGATAAAGTATGCAATGGCACACAGAGCCAAACCGGCTGCAGTTTCAAAATCGTCGTCCATACCGGATGAGAAACAGATCACAAGTGAGAAAAATTGAGAGTGTGGATAGAGCCAGAAGTCTCGGCGAACTTCTCGCGGAGTCTCCGCGAACTTCTCGCCGAGACGTCTCGGCGAGAGTCTGGATGAGCTATGAAGAATGTTAAGAGAGTGAATGAAGCGAAAGAAATATGTCAGGATCGTAGCAAGAGAAAATCCGTGGTCTCTGCCTACCCCTATGGGAAACAGGCGTGATTTTATGTATGTATGTAGGTATGTTTGGAACAGTCAGATAGCCCTGATGTTGAGAGGTAACCATCACCTATCAAAGCATTTCATCTTAAGTCTCGCTCCCGTTCTTGTTCATCTTCTTCTTGTCGTTTCACTAGTACTCTCAAAACAGTGTGGTGAAAGGACTTTTAGTGCGCCTCAAAGAAGCCCCTATACATAATTATATACTTTTTTTTGTAAAAACCTACTCATAATATTATATAACACCCAGACCGAGAACAAACATCACACAAATTTTCATCACACAAATGTTTGTTCTCGTTGGGTTCGAACCCACGGCCTTAGGCGCAGAAGGCAGAGCTACTACCAACTGAGCTGTGAAGGCTGTCAATGATTTTAATTTCCATTACAATATCGAATGGCATTGAGAGACGGATCTCAATCATCTTATTACAACGGAAGTTATTAGCTTATCTATTGTAAATATAACTTTATTATAAACTAGCTGGTGCCCGCGACTTCGTCTGCGCAGGATGAGTATTTCAGTAGCTTATATTAGCGTGGCGTAGTACATATGTGTAACTCTAGCGGTTTTGGCAGCGTTCGCCAGAATAGCTCGCAGATGGAAGATTATTTCCTGCTTACTTGACACTTATCATCATATTTTGGACAATTCACACAATATCTTTATAAATGGTAGCCTATGTGTTATTCTGATGTCTAAGCTATATTATTGTAAAATCCATTCATTATTGTAATGGTTTCATTAAATCCATTCAGTAGTTTTTACGTGAAAGAGTAACAAACATCCATTCATCCATCCATACTTACAAACTTTCGCGTTTATAATATTAGTCACTAGCGAGGCTTCTCTAGCGAGGCATACAGATGTTAAGCCTCATGTGCCTGTAATTACACCGGCAACCACAATCTTCAAACCGAAACACAGCGTTGCTGCTTGTCGGCAGAAAAAGGCGTGGAGGTAGTACTTTCCCGGACGAGCCACACACAAAGAGCTACTACTCTTATAACCTAAAAGTGTGTCGGAAATCCTCGCCTTAAGAATAACTTGTATAATTAATAGGAAGACCATAATTATACTAATTGATTGCTATAAAACATAATTATAATCTTTTTACCTACTTATTATGTGTGTGTATGCCGCTGTTACAGATATAATGAGCTGTAAATCTATTAAACTCTCCATTAAGATAACCTTTGACTGGGCTATGTTTAGCAAATTGAGATACACTCAATTTTAAGTAGGTTTTTATAATTAATAATCTTTTCCGTGCATTCCTATCACAAAAAGTCTCAGTGAAGGAAAACATAGTGAGGAAACCGGCATGTCGTAGAACCTAAAAAGGAATATGGGCGATTCGGCCCTCGAGATATTAAGATGACGTTTACGTTGGTAGTAGTGGGGTAGTAGTAAAGTTCTTAAACATGTGTCAGGTTTCGAAAGGACCGTATTTGAGGCCCACTTAAATCCTTTCACCACACAGTTTCGAAAGAACTAGTCGAACTAGTACGTAGTACCTAGTAATGTAGTAGAACTACCCCCGTTTACACTCAGCTCATGTCTGTGGGAATGTGCAGAGACTTGAGCAGGGACTTGGGCAATGCGAGAATGTAAACAGGCCACTTCCATGTCCACTCGAGTTGCCGCTCGCGTTGCGTTGTGAACACACATTGCCGGCGACGCTGCCGCAGACATATGAACGGCAACATTTCCGTCCACGCGAATGGCAGTGCGAATGTCTAAATGTGAACGCAGTATACCCTAGGCCTACACATTTTCAGGAAGAACGATTGCGAGCCCTCTCCATCCACCGAATTCCCGCGATCCTAACAATGTCATCAGTCCATCAGGTAGGAGGGCGTCCCACGCTTCGCTTTCCTGTTCGTGGTCGCCATTCGAGAACCTTTATTCCCCAGTGGTTGTTAGCTGTTGTTTTTTGCAATAAAGTTATATTATTATATTTCAGATACGACTGGCCAGAACACGTCGAACCAGAAGTAAGGAAGATGCATAAAAACAACACCAAACCGGTACGCCGATGCTGCTCCGAAAGCGATGACTTTGACACCGCCTGCCCGAATGACAGCTGTCAGAACAGTAGAAAACAAAATGGCGGGATTGCGACAGATAACCAAGATGGCGGAGAAAATGGCGGCGACGATTTCATGTCTAGCGGAATGGAAGAGATTGGTAGAACGAGATTGGAGATAGATGATGTTTGTTATATCAATGGTAAGTTGGTTCCAGAATTGCAATACAATACAATACAATCATCACTACATAGTATAAAACAAAGTCGCTTTCTCTGACCCTATATTTGTATGTATATATGCTTGTATGTATGCTTAAATCTTTAAAACTACGCAACGGATTTTGATGCGGTTTTTTTTATAGAAAGAGTGATTCGAGAGGTAAAGGTAAAGTTCAAAGAGAGAAGGTTTATATGCATAATACAAGCAAAATCTCTTAGGGATAACCCACAATAACCGTGCGAAGCCGGGGCGGGTCGCTAGTTTATTAATAAAACCATTTTACACGTCAGAAAATAAATTACAACATAGGTTAATAAAATTGTACCTTGAGTATAGTGTCATAACTATCTAATGTAAATAAATAAATAAGGGCCCTAATTGATAAGGGTTGCCCACCCCTAACATTTTTTTTTATAATTTAGCATTAAAACATACAACGTGTAAATGCTTGTACGACATTAAATTGAAACACGTACTCGGAATGGCATTTTTAGATTTTAGGAGTTGGTTTTATAAAAAAAGCCTGAATATTTAACGAGATATCGATACTTTTCCAATAAATCATTTCTAAACAACCTGTACCTATTATCAGTCGTGTTCAGGTCAACTTTCCGGGGTCACGAAATCATATGTCTATGAATCAAAAGAAAAAAAAGAGAAAAATACCAAATTTACACGCGTTTGAGCAGAATAAACAATCAAAAAGTGCGATCTAGACGATGTGACCAGGACAGATACATTTCACGTGCGTGTCGGAAAGAGAAGAGAAGCGCGCCCCGCCCCGCGTCGCCCACGCCTAGCCACAGAGCGACTGACTGAGGAAGCGCGTATGATTTAGTAATTGTTTCGGTAGCAACCTTGACCCATCTAATTTTGAAAATTGCATATTTGTTGCATTGCTAGATTTAGGTACCGCGAAATAGACGCTTTTTGTGTGTGTTTTTTTTCATAATAAACTAAATACGTACCTACCGATCTAGTTACCGCGAAATTGTCGCTTGTGAATGTGTTTTTTTGTTATTAAACTAAGTGTAGTGGCCAGCACGATCGCCAGACCTCACTCCACTAGATTTCTTTTTGTGGGGCTTCTACAAAGAAGAGGTACGCACAAGAAGTCGATACAGTGCAAGAGCTGCGCAGACGGATTGTACCTAGGTGCTTTCGACAAACTGAAGGCAAGTGTCGAACAGCTGTGTTGGTGAAAGTACGGGCGAACGTTCCCCGTCAATTAAATTAGTGTGTGCAACGTGCGGGGGGGATATTGAAAACCTACGGATTTGAGGTAACCTAGGTACATTTATTATTTATTTTTAGTGTGCGGTACATTTTGTGTGTGTTCTGCCGCGCGCTCGACTTTCGGCTTTACCGGCCGGCGCACAGTGGTTCCAAATCAAAAATAAGTGGACATAGGGTCTGTGATGTTTTGAATAAATGAGTTGTCAAGTGTGGCGAAGTTGGTCGTTTGACTCAGTCGAGCGAGTACGCTTGACTGGAGCAGACGCCCCGAAACACGTGACTGTTACAATATAAAGTGTGGTTTTATTACATAAAGTCAATATACAACGTGTTTATTAAGAGTTGTAGGGATCCGAAAGCAGGATATTCTACCGGTCATAACGAACAACTTTTGTTCTACGACTTTTAAAATTTCAAAGTTTTTCATTCATCAAATGCCTCTTAAACTTTTATCTAAAATGAATCTAAACGCATCATGAGGCAGCCCTATTTACAGCTGTTCTTTGACCTCTAGTTGTCAATTGTAGATAAAATAGGTAACAGAACTGCCACCAATTACCTAGTAATGTGCCTACCTAATAATGATGTTGCTGTTTTTAAAGATCTTGGTATGTAAAAGAAATATTTTCGCGACTGTAATCCCTAGTCACGGTAAACATTCTCTGAGATCTTTGGTACTAATACCTATTCAGTAACTAGGTACCTACGTGGCTACGTACTCAATATTTAATAGAATATTTATTTTTGTTTGATTACTAGATGTCGTAAAGCAATGTTTATGATATTCATAGTTCTTTAAATTGTAACATGTTACTTTACCACCATGGTTCATTGACACCACAAAATTATTCAACTGCAATTTTGGGAAGTGTCTAGTCTGTCCTATTTAATCTTTGACATACCTATCTGTCATTGGTTGCATTTAAAAACGCATATCCAATCAGGACGGCCGACGGCCGCCGATCAGTGTTACCATTTGTGGCAGATTTCTACTATTTGGCAGATTTTAAATATTTCAAGAAAATCTTATTAGTTTGAATTTTTAATGAAATAATATTTATAATTTATTTATTTTTTACCGAACTGGAAACTTCTTATTCTTTTTTACCTTTATTGATTTGGTTTCTAAACAACTTCTATCTCGTTTTAGATAACTGCAAACCGTTACAAACGATCAAAAGATAGTAACTGAATGTAATGTAGGTATTTAATTTATTCCGTAGCCACGAAGGATTTTTATTTAGGTATTTTTATCGTCAAGCTTGGTAGATTTTGACAGATTTTTTGGCAGATGTGTGGTAGAACCGCCACTTTCGAGATGGTCACCCTGTTTGTGTTTACATGCGTTGTTGTACATTGTTTTGTTGAGAAAATGTCATCAAACGTGTTAAAATGGTGATTGTTATGTAAAAAGCCGTCGTCAGTCAGTGTGTGTATGAGCAGTGCCTACGAGGTAATGGTTTAGTGTGAAGTTTGAAGCCTGTGTCGTGCGAAATCTCGCAAACTTACCAAAATCCAGTTTTATCCAGTGTTATTATAGCCAGTAAATAATGACAAAATCCATAGGAACCAGTAAAAATATCGTGTCAGGGGATTGGCGGCGTACCTACCTACCTACCGAAAGGTAAGTATTTCAAATTATCTCGTAGGTTATCGTTGTTTTTTTCTTTCCTAGATAGAAGCGCGCGTGCGTGTGACCTTGACACGTACACAGACAGGGCTGTTGCAAATTTCTGAGAAAATATTAATTTTACTTTTCTATGGGAATTTCGAAAACGATGTATCCAACCGTTGCACACGTCAAAGTATTCCAGTGCTTGGTCTAAATACACGCTATTTGTTTTCCTACATAACTTCATCAACACGTTGTATATATAGCCTTGAATATCGGTACACAACATTGGCGACGAGGTGAAACTGTAAGTACATATAATAAAACACATTGAAAAAAAAAGAGGTTACTCGGAGTAACAACAAAATAAAAAGATAGGCTAACGTAGTGCAGTGTTCGTAGTAGGAGCTACCAAGGATTTAAGGAAGGGAAATGCCATGCAGTATTTATCTATCTGTGTGGTCTACGTTCTTTATTGTTTTGCAGTAAATTAACTACCTACATAAAGTTATTTAATTTTGGTGAAACCGCACTTTAGTAGGATGATAAAATCATACTTTTTCAGTTACTTATATAAATAATAATATACCTCTAGTTCTTGGTACTAAGACGTGTGAGGGGATGTCTACTTTGCTTGGGGATTAAAAGTCATGAAGTTATTTCTGTTTTACCTACCTACTCAATGTTTAAAGCTGAATTCTACGGCACTGCACGAAGTTACGAAGTTACCTACCTACATTATTGAGAAAGGTTTCGATTACAAGCAATGCAATAAAATATTATTGCAGATGCTAAACAATGGCATCAAAGCATTAACAAAAAACTAGCAGATCAACGTTTTAGAGCGTTTGTCAGTGCTAACAAGTAATCGAAACCAAAGTAGTAGTAGCTGATGGAACATGATGATCAGTTTGGTACTAAAAATAAGTAGTAGCAGATTGGCAACGCCAATCGGTACTAAACAATAATTATAATAAATAATACAATAAATAGTTATACAATAAATAATTTCTGATTTCTGATACCGAGTAATCGAAACCAGAGTAGTAGTAACTGATGGAACATGATCATCAGTTTGGTACTAAAAATAAGTAGTAGTAGATTGGCAACGCCAATCGGTACTAACAGAATAAAAAATAATTATAGATAATTATAATATAATAGATATTTATAATAAACAGATATAATAAATAATTATAGATAATTATAATATAATATACCTAGTAGTAGGGGCAATAATTGGAAAGTTATTGGCCGGTACTAGCAAATTATGTATTTCTCGGGTAATTCTGCAATAATGTACAATACACAATCATTTATTTATGCCACACGTAAATACAATTTACAAAAAGTACAAGAAAAAACATAAAAATTAGCCGTCACTCAGCTTATATGCTATAGCAGCATACGCTACTATAACGGTGGTCTTCCGTAACTACGCAACAACTGCAACACCCATGTTTGTCTACACAAACACATTAACGACACATTAAAGTTACAGGAAATAATAACGATATTATAACTTAATTCTAATTAAAAACAACTTGTGCTTATTTTGATTATAACCCAATAGACGGTTAAATGATGTAGCTAGGGCACAAACAAATATGTAAAAGACATCTAGGACTAAAATCTATTGGTTATTATTACATAATTTTACATAATAATATTTACCTCATTATATTCCAAAATAATACACTATTGTATTACGTACCTACTTACTTATTATGTATTACGTATAAATGTGTAAAAAAAAAAAAAAAACTGCATACCTACTTCGATCTATAAAATAAAATAACAATATATCGTAGCTTTATTCAATTTTATGATACTTTACCTTAAACTTAAAAATATAATTACAGATTTAAAATGGCTTTCCAGCAACAGCTTCCACCCCTGGAAACCTTCGATTGCTAGGGTGAGCCTACTACCCTAGGAGTTCGATGGGAACGGTGGAAGAGGGGCTTAGAAATAATATATTTTAAAGCTACTTATACTATATGATGAAAAAAATAGATAATTTCTTCTTTTCCAAAATAAAGTTACGTTTAGGTATGAACGCCATGTTTTTAGGCTAATTAAACAAGAACCTGGCGTCATTTGAAAAATTGTCATTAGACTGCGCCACTAAAGCACAAAATGTAAATATAAGTGTGTAAATGATAACTTAATAGACCAGATTGCCGAGAAATGCACATCATCAAATTTGAGAAAGTATTTGAAAAATCTAAACTATACGTACCTAAAAGTTGTTACAAAAAATGATAGTTTGACGAAACGTCAAACGGTATCGGTATTATGTTTTCCAAAGGTAGTTTGGAAAATCTGAACTGTACTTTACGTTGTTACAAAAGATGATAGTTTGACGAAACGCCAAACGGTATCGGTATTATGTATTCCAAAGGTAGTTTGGAAAATCTGAACGGTACCTGAAGTTGTTACAAAAATGATAGTTTGACGCAGCGTCAAACGGTATTTGTATTATGTTTTCCAAAGGTAGTTTGGAAAATCTGAACGGTAGATACCTAAAGTTGTAACAAAATGACAGTTTGAAGCTACGTATTAGAATAATGTTTTCTAAACGGGAGTTTTGAGAAATCTGAACGGTATCTAAAAGGAAATTACTATCTTTATTGGTAGCCCCATTAGAAATGTCTTATTTAAATAATATAAATATTGGTGTACATTCCAAACAGTTCTATCACCTATGATGACAGAAAACGAACATGTACCAAAAAACCCCTATAATAAATACCCCATAGATTTTCTAGATCTAGATTGTGGGGGTGAGCCAGCTTCAGTAAGTTGGGAGAATTGTAAAAGGGCGCTTTGAGCTGTATCTGATCGGAATGCATATTACCGAGTCAGAGGACCACGATGTTTTGGCATGGGTAGAATCACGGTACAATAAGTTTGGTACATACATACACCTCATAATATTTGCGGGTACGCATATCAGCTGAGTCGGGTGTTGCAATAGGTACCTAACCAAGCTAGACTAATGTTTTTCAAGATAGACATTTTGCAATGTATTTTATTATTGAGATGGAAAAAGTAATAATAAAAGAAAGTGAAGATTAAATGGTTAAATAAAGATAAATACAACAAATACAAGATAAAAATTAGTCCAACAAAACTTACGTCATTTAATTAAATTACCTACTTATTTTATAGTAAATAATTGGTCATTGAAAGTTGAGCTAATGTCGATTGGCACCATACTGGATGTTCATTATTATATTATTCTTATCATACAAAAAAAAGGTAAGAACAAAGCCGTAACTTTATTGCCTGGTTCTTCTAGGTTTTGCTTGGAAGTGAAGCCTGGATTCAAACAGCTTTCAAAGTAATCCTTGTGCTCCAATTAAATAAAAACTTTTGATATTGACATTGATATTAAAAAAAAAAAAAAAAAAATAGGTACCTGTGATACTGAAGAAACCAATCATAAATGGTGGTTTCAATATAACACATCTCACTAATATGACATTATGTGTTGTAGGTACACCATAGCTATCTGCTTGGATTTACCAGAGGTCAATAAACGACTGTTGGTATGTCGGTAATGTTGGTATATGATCTTTGAACACTAGCAAAAAGTGTTAGGGATTAATGCGCTGTCTAAAAAAATAAAACTGACTGTGTTGGTAAGTGAAACTAAAACATTATAGCATCCTAAACCGGGCCATTGATTATATTACAGTTTTACCTAACTAATGGATGATGGCGGTGAGACGTCGTTTTGGTAAATCATTCATATAATAGTGCTGCCACAGGGTATGACATTAAGTCCTTTATGAATATAGCTAATGTGAATAACCTCTAATATATAATTGTGAAATTACACTATTTGTTGTGAGGTATCCGCTCAAGTTTTTAAAATATACCAATTAAAATTATGCTTATTTCTGCCGCCTGGCGGTCGCCAAGCAGCGTTGCTATATTCCAGTTTGAGTAGTGTTAATCAGTGGAATTGAAGGCACAAATAAGTTACATCTGTATGCCTAATTGATGGACGTAGGGTAGTGCATAGAGGGGCGTGTTCCTAGCGTGGCTTGTATGGCAATGCTTATTGTTATGGGTAATGGTTACCACTTGAAAGCAGGTGGGCCGTCTGCTTGTCTGGTCTAAAAGAGAAAATGTATAAATGAATATACTTAATAATACTTAAATGGCTTATCGCTAATATTATTTGTTAATGTTAGGAAAACGAAATGAGTTAAATTTACTTTGCAAAATGTGGTTCTACAACTAAGTAATACTGTACCAAAGGGTGCGTCAGTAAACTTTACTAATTCTAATATTTTCCTTGGACTTAAAATTAAGGTAATATTGCATACAATACATATAATAACGATGTTACGTTAACTTTCCCTGGGGAAAGCAGATGCTTTATATACAAACCTCATTTGCTTTTAAAAAACGGGCGGTAGGTATTCTAAAAGTTTAGTAGAACCAACTACGATTGTGGAGTTTTCCATGAATTTATAGGTTTAACTATAATATTTACCTACAGGTGTTATTGCTTCACTAGCAATCCATCTAGCTACACATCCAATATCAAACCTTTGCCTTCACGAGTCTCTTGTCAGCTGTGCGAACTCAGAATGGAAAACCTTGATCAGACCGATAGTTAAACTATCCCACTACCAAGATTATCCTGACATTTCGTTATGACGTCATTAGGTACGCAAATTTCAGGACAAACTACCCTACACTTGCAGTTCTTGAGCTAAAGGACACGGATGCGAAATAAATGTGAAGATAACGTAATATACAGAAGGTGTTACCTAGATACCTATTACAGAAGGTGTGCTACAGAAAGTAAAATTGGAATCGGTGTAAAAATACATATATATATATATGAAAATATTGTAAAACAAAAAGTTGTCATATGCCTAGGTCCAGTTTATTTGTTGTTTTTGTGTAATAAGAAGCTATCGACATAAGACTCTCTTGTAGCATTACTTTTACAAACCTTAGTGGTTTTCTTAGTGCTATTTAATTAAAATCTATTATGTATTTTTTAAATAAAGATAAATAAATATTAAAAAAAAACCTACACATTCATCCACCACACAGTTATCAAAAAGAAGTGAAATGCTGTTGTAGTAGAAAATGACACGGACAGGTACTGCGAAAAAGTAGTTACATAAAAAAAAAAAGGAAACGGAAAGTGGAAGGCCTGTGGAAATTGGAAGGACTATTTCGATGAAAATGATACAAGTAGATATATAAATAGCTACCTAGATTTATTTATTGTTTCATGGTTGTTTGATGAGACCCGCTACAATGTTGTTATAGCCTTTCGGCTACTATATCCTAAAATTAAATGAGGTTTAAACTTATGCCATTGGGCTATTAGTAACTTAGTTTCAACTATGACTTATAGTGATAACAAAGTAAATTGTTTAAAAATATCTGTAAGCTGGTTAATATAACTGATGAAGAATATTGTTTTTAAGTAAAAAAAAAAAGGAATGATGTGATGTTTTGAATAAATGAGTTGTCAAGTGTGGCGAAGTTGGTCGTTTGACTCAGTCGAGCGAGTACGCTTGACTGGAGCAGACGCCCCGAAACACGTGACTGTTACAATATAAAGTGTGGTTTTATTACATAAAGTCAATATATATATAGCCTTGAATATCGGTACACAACAGGGTCGAAAGTAGGAATTTCGATCTGATTTTTTTATACAGAATAGATCTCAGCTATCCTGACAACTTTTATTCTATGAAAAATCTGTGAGAAGCGTAGTTTTCGAGAAAAAAAATAATGAATTATTTTTTGTATGGAGAAAAACATACTTTATTTTTTTTCTCGAATTGGATCAATTTGGCCCGTGTTTGGTTGGTACTGTGTCATAGCCCAGGTGATATACTAACATAAAAAAAATATAACACGCGCAGTCACTTGCAGCCACGAAAGAAAATTGACTCTAAATAAAAAAAATTTTTTTTGCTTGTTTTGCGAAGAGTTCTTATTTCTTCATATCTTTTCATGGATTTTCGTGTACTGTAATATATTTTAATTGACTCCGTGAAGAGAAAGTAATAAAAAACTACATTTTAGTTATATTTTTCTGCCATATTAAAAATTTTTGCTAAGGTACAAGAGACTGTACGTATTTAATTGAAAGTGAAGATCTGAAATTAAATTGTAAAATAACAACGCAATTTCAGTTGTTGACAAGGGTTCAGTCCAGTACCCAAGCTAGGTGCAGGTAGTTTATTATTTGCAGGTGGCTAAGTGATTAGTGGTAAAGAGATTATCTTATTTACGATAAGGGCCAAGTATCTGAAATGGCTCATTCTTTCGTACAGGTAAAAATAAGTTTGTTTGTGTTTAAGGGATGAGTGGTAAAGATAATTAATCCTGATCTACTAACAAATTGGTCATTCCGGTACTGGGCTGTGATTGGTCGTTAATAGACGAGCTCATTACGGACACAGCTGCAAGACTACAAATATATTGCAATGATTAATTTCATTTCATTCTATTTTCAACACTTAACTGTGACAGATCTCGGAATAACGTTTTTCAATCTTTAATGGCTGGTTTCGGTTCTTATCTCGATTTGTTTCTGAGTCTTAGGGGGAGTGGAGATCTTAATAATAACAATCATCTAAGTGAAGTTATAATTTCTAAAATTCCAAGTGAAATATCTGAAGAAGACCGTAGGAAAATCATTGAGTTTTGCTACCTGTGATACGGTTGATTTAGTTACCGTAATGGCAATTCCTGAGGACTTGGTTGATGCGCCAGAAGTGCCAGAATATTTGCCGGAACCTATTCTAAATGTCTGCACTTCAGAAGCTGGAACCTCTGGAAGCTGGAAGAGAAGGAGAAAAGAATGCCATTCGCGGATTTGAGCAACAAGCAGAAGAAAAGGCGTTCTGGCTCCATTATAAATGACAATTCTGAAGAAGAACTGGAATATTGTTATATATCAAAGTTAAAAGAAACGGGAAAGTTAGCTTTGGCGAAGATTGTGGATCATCTAAGCAAGAATCCTGGCATTGTGTCCGATTTGTCAAAACAGCTTTTTAAAGAAATTAAACCAGAATAAATTTCTGAAGATAAATCATTGGCACTCTGCACATCTCTTAAACTGTCCAAGTGGCAGTACCAATCGCTAAGAACGTTCCTCAAAGAAGAAAATTGTTCCAGTGCTCTTCAGTCTTATCGGAAGCTTTTGTGCGCTAAAAAGAGGTGTTTCCCTTCCGATGAACATGTGAAAGTAACGGAGAAAAGGGCTCGGATCAGGTTATTTTTATTTTAAACAATCCTATAATATAATTATATTATAAAGCGTTGAGATTCACGTTATTTATTTATGTTTTTATTTTCAGACTACAAGGACTTTTGGACCACACTGTTCAAAGGATTTTGCTAGACTTGGGACCCATCGAAAGCACTGAAAAAGGCCTGAAGTTAACATGGAAATGGGGCCTTGACGGATCATCATCACAGAGTAATTACAAACAGAGTTTTTCAGATACCGAGTTTGACGATTCCTCTGTTGTGATGATCAGCATTGTCCCTCTCCAACTTGTTGATGGAGAAGAGATGATGATTTGGGAGAACCCGAACCCTTCTTCCACATATTACTGTCGACCAGTGAAGTTCACGTTCACTACAGAGACAGCGGAGTACACAACTCCGAACACACACTTGGAAATGCAGCAAGAAATTGCAGAATTGGTACCAACGAAGTGTCGAAGTGCCGAGATAGTGCACGAACTCCACATGACTATGATCAACGGAAAAGTCGCTAATACTATTGCAGATGTACCTTCTTCAGCAACGTGCCCCATTTGCTTGGCAAAGCCAAGCGAAATGAATAATTTGCAACTCTTGGCTACGAAACCCATTCGAAGTGACCTGTACCAATATGGAATTTCATCACTACATATGAAGATAAGATGTATGGAGTGTGTGCTTCATATATCTTATAACATAGACTTTCATCGATGGAGTGCCCGCGGAGAACACAAAGAAATGAAACAAGCCAAAAAAATGCGACGGAAATACGGCAAGACGCTATTTCGGTGACTACAAAAAAACGGCACAAATAACAGGAGTTGACGAAAACCTAATTCGTCGATTTTCAGTTATTCTTTCAGTTATCTTCAAGAAGAAAAATTAGCATTAAAAACTTCCGGAGCTACTGTAGAGAAACAGCAGAACTTTATGCGCATTTATATCCGTGGTAATACATGCCAGTCAGTGTCCACAAACTTTGTATGCATGGAGCAGACATTTGTAGCCACTTTTCTGTTTTGCCTATTGGTAAGTAAAGCAGAATCAATACTTTCTTTGCATAAAAGTAAAAATTTTATTCCTGTAATAATTAACCATGTTTTATTATCTTAGGGTTCTTATCAGAAGAAGCTTCGGAAGCTCGTAACAAGGACTTCAGGAATATAAGGGAGAAAAACACAAGAAAAACAGGACGAATCGAAAACAATATTGACATTCTGCATGGCCTTTTAATAAGCTCAGGGGCCTTATGCTCACTTCGACAGAGATTATCTCACGTTAGAGATGACGTCATATCTCGTTCGATAACTATTTATCCCCATTCTCACTATCTAACTCCCCAATTTTCTCATACAAAGTTCATGCGAGACGCAAGGTCAACGAGTTATTGAACGAGATATGACGTCATCTCCATCGTGAGATAATCTCGCTCGAAGTGAGCATAAGGCCCCAGATCCACACATTTCCCGAATCAGGCCTAAGTTTTCGAAGATAATCCATCATGATTTACTCCCAGAGGCAGTTCCACTGCTCGAGGCAGACCCGGAGTGGACACGCTTTGAAGAAGAGAACATGTCTCAAGAAGCAGAAAACATCGTTTTCTTTTGAAAAATATAACTAAAAATCCTTTAGAAAAATATCTAAAATGTAGTTTTTTATTACTTTCTCTTCACGGAGTCAATTAAAATATACTACAGCACACGAAAACCCATGAAAAGATATGAAGAAATAAGAACTCTTCGCAAAACAAGCAAAAAAATTTTTTTTTATTTAGAGTCAATTTTCTCCCGTGGCTGCAAGTGACTGCGCGTGTTATATTTTTTTTATGTTAGTATATCACCTGGGCTATGACACAGTACCAACCAAACACGGGCCAAATTGATCCAATTCGAGAAAAAAAATAAAGTATGTTTTTCTCCATACAAAAAATAATTGATTATTTTTTTTCTCGAAAACTACGCTTCTTACAGATTTTTCATAGAACAAAAGTTGTCAGGATAGCTGAGATCTATAAATATCTAAAAAAATCAGATCGAAATTCCGACTTTCGACCCTATGTCCACTTATTTTTGATTTGGAACCACTGTGCGGCGCGGCGGCGCCTTTGAGCGCCGCGCCGTGAGTGCGCGGCATATTCGCACTTATAGGCACCGACGACGACGAGTAATGAATGAACGTACGTTTCGTTGTTTGTGTACGTATACAGAGTGCTGTATAATTTTATGCTATAACTGATGATTAGTTTGTTTGAAAATAAAAAAAAACTAATTATGAATGAATTTCAATAATTTTTTTTTTAAATCAATACTAGATAGTAGCACTACACGTGTATTAATTTAATGTCGTACAAGCGTTTACACCCTGTATATACTAATGGCCGGTTTCACCATGCTATGTTAGTTACTAATCAAGGATTAAAAGACAGTTAAATCTAACCTTAGCTGTCAAACGCGTATATTTTGACATATTTAACGGCCCTTTAATCCTTTGTTAATCTAACAGAGCATGGTGAAACCGGCCCTATATGTTCACCCGTCTAACACCAACCCTTATTTTTTAATAGTCATTGTAGTAGGTAAGTTATAGAACGTTGTAAGCAAAACAACTTAGCTTAGCTAGTTTCAATGTTATAATTATTACCTACTATTACTAGTCCCATTATATTACATTGTAAAAAGGATCATACAAAAGAGCGGTAGGAACCAAGCCGTAAGTTTGATACCTGTTCTTCTAGGCTTCGGTCGCGTGGAACTGGCACCTAGAGTCACCTAGCTTTAAGACGTTTCAAAGTGATCCTTGTGATTTTATGGAATAAATACCTTTTGACTTTGACTTTGACTTTAATAATTTTTTTCAGATGCTCTAGGCCTCCACCGCATGGAGAACCCTTCCCACGTGGACGCCGCTGTATCCCTCCACCTGTACTCGCCGCCCTTCAACAGCTGTCGCGTGTTCGATGCTCGGACAGGGGCGCCGACGAGCGTCTCAGTGACGTTCACTTCTATGTACGGGAAGAAGGTTAAAAGGGTGAGTTTTGTTGTATCGTGTCTTGCGCGGTGCTTTGTTGGGTGATGTTACCGCGTAACATCGGGTGGGTCGTTGCTTGTTTCATCAGCAACAATTTAAAGTATTACAGTTTTTAAGATTTTTGTTAGTGCTTAGACATCTTCAAAGGTATATTTTTGGATATTTTTATCATTGTATCAAGGATCATACAAAAGAGCGGTAGGAACCAAGCCGTAAGTTTGTTGGCTGTTCTTCTAGGCTTTGGTCGCGTGGAACTATCACCTAGAGTCACCTAGCTTTAAGACGTTTCAAAGTGATCCTTGTGATTTTATTGAATAAATACCTTTGACTTTGATACTCGACTTTTTAACCCCAAAGTAAACATAGCTTTGTACAATCGAATATACCAGATAGCTGACTATCGACTTTTGACTATCAATCATTTGCACTATTTTTTTTATTTATCTACACTAATATTATAAAGAGGAAACATTTGTATTTTTGTATGTAACGAATAGGCACAAAAACTACTGGTCCGATTTCAAAAATTCTTTCACCATTAGAATGCTACATTATCCCTGAGTAACATAGGCTATATTATATTTTAAAAAAAATCAGGGATCCTTACTAAAACTCCAATAATGTAACCCAAGGTGGAAAACAAAAACCTTACATCGCGTGCGCTGCGAAAACTATTGATGATAGAACAAAACAATGTACTACGATTTTGTAGAACACGTTATCATCTAGAAAAAATGTCGCGACAGCATATGTCTAACTATTATAGTTATGTCACAATAAGTGTTCTTTTATTATAAAAAAATAATTGAAATGCCGCCGCTAGAAAAGGGTGTTTATTTGTATCTTGGTATTAATCCTTATCCAAATAAATTCATTAATTTTCATAATTAAGACGGTTTCAATACCTATAGATTACTTCTTAAATTTTTCAAATCGGACATTCCATTCAAAAGATATGACGAAATTAAAAATGTTAACGGGTCCACGGGTCACGCTCGGGATGCGATTTCACTCACTCAAGGAGAAGGACGTGCAAATGTATGAAATTAGTAGACGCGAGGCTCGAACCCACGGTCTAAGTTTATCATAAAGTGTTCAAAAAATTTATGACCACCCATGCGAAGCTGGGACAGGCCGCTAGTATTTTATAATTTAATCTTTATTTTATAATTATTATCTTTAACGTATCTTTGTAGTCGAATAAGTGTATTTTCTTTCATATTTATTTCCTTGTATAATGTTTTTTTTATTTTATTTTCAGGTAATTGAAGCAGTGAATGTAGCTGATACTCAACAATAACTTATAATATAACTTATAGTCTTATAATTTATATTGTAGTGTTTTCGTTATAAACCCTCATCCATCGAACCATTTTTAACCTTCACCCACTTTTATACAAACTTTCTTAAAAGACTTAAATTAAACCGGCCAAGTGCGAGTCGGACTCGCGCATGAAGGGTTCCGTACCATTACATCTATTAAATAACAAAACAAGTCTTAGTAATAGGGTTCCGTACCCAAAGCGTAAAACGGAACCCTATTACTAAGACTTTTTTAGTAATTTAAAAATGGAGAAGGTTCTCAATTCGAATGTATGTTTTTTGTATGTTTGTTACGCCAATGCTCAGCCAATAATGAATCGATTTTGATGATTCTTTTTTGATAGGCACTTCAAAGTTGGTTTCGTATAAATTTGATCGATATTCATTCAGTGCTTTTTGAAAAAAATCTACAAATACAACGTGTAACATAATACCCCTATAACCCCGGAAACTGAATATTCTACAGGTCATGGCGAACAACTTTTGTTTTACAACTTTTTAAATTTCGTAGTTTTTCATTCATGAAATGCCTCTTAAACGTTCCTCCAATATAAAACTAAGCACACCACGAGGCAGCCCTATTCACAGTTAATCGTATGTTCCGTGTGTGACCTTGATACTCTCTTTCTCTCTTGTCGTGTCACTAGTTTCTTTCGAAACAGTGTGGTGAAGGGATTTTAAGTGCGCCTCAAGAGGCTCCTTTCGAGCACTTGACACATGTTACAGAACTTTGTCGGTTCTACGACATGCCGGTTTCCTCACGATGTTTTCCTTCACCGTTTGAGAGTACTGGCATTGTGCACATAAATTTTTGAACAGAAAAACTCATTGGTGCACGACCGGTTTCGAACCCACGACCTTAGGATCGGAAGGCGGGGCCGCTACCACTAGACCACTTACGTAAACAGTATCAGGGAAACTCGCGTCGATCAAAATTAAATTTATGCTTAACTGTGTGCAATATGATTGGTTGATTGCGATTTTTCAAAAATTTGTTCATTGATTTTATATATTTTAAAATGTTGGAAGGTGCGAGGGAGAGGTACCTACATTAGCAGTTGTCTTCGTCCTAAGATATAGCTAAGTCTCAGAATTATGGCACCAGTGTAATGCCGTGGGCACGACGATGTATAAGAGATGTATAAGCTACGAGTACCTATATTATTGTAAAATTTCATTAAAATCCATTCAGTAGTTTTTACGTGAAAGAGTAACAAACATCCATCCATACTTACAAACTTTCGCGTTCATAATATTAGTAGGATAAGAGGTATCTGCTCATCATCAGGTGGACCATAAAATTGCTGAATCACTTTTTATCGTAAAATTGTTATTTTTTAATATAAATAATTGCTCAATTTTGAATCAGACTCGAATAATTTTAAGATATTTAACCTTTATATACGTACCTACTTTTATATTTTTTTTATTAAATAACTGATATATTTTTACGAAATAAGAAGCAAATATAATTTGCAATGTATATTTATTCGTAATAAATTATATTTTTTATACATTATGTGTTTTATTATATAAAACTTTGCTCATTAAGGGTACTTAATTAAAATATCGCTATCTACATTTCATTTGTCAGAAAGTGTCCACCGTGCCTGGGAATTTCAGGCATGGTAGACTTTTACTTAAAATGTCCAGATATCGCCATTTCCATAGAGTTAAACAAAATACTGTAGAACTCTTTAGAGTTGAATTCACCATGCTCTGTTAGTTACTAATCAAGGAGTAACAGGCCGTTAAATCTAACCTTAGATGTCAAACACGTACATTATATTTAACAGCCCTTTAATCCTTTGTTAATCTAACAGAGCATGGTGAAATCAGCTCTTAGGATTATATAATATGTCATGCTTTTGTGTTCCGTCAAAAGAGATCACTTTGTTCATTACCGTTCATCGTTTGTCTTAAACAATTTCATGACTATCTTCATGCAAGCTTAACTCGATCAGTCTCTCCACTTCATAATCGACCTTATCCCAAGGTAGGAAGAGCTTCAATCCATCAGCATTTTCCGTAGCTTGAACCTTATCTCTCACGCAACCAGCGTTGCAGATAAAGTCGCAAGTGTAAGTGCTGGGGTTGTAATGTAGACCTTCAGAGCAGGTGGTTAAGGTTGGGATTTCTCCGTCGCATCGCCAGAACTTGTCGCAGTCTGTAGCGTGGGCCCAGGGAAGTACATTGCAGTAGGCACATTTGTTCGGGTCTACGTTACCGTTTTCTCCGCTTTCTGTCTCATTTCCTCCATTAACACAGTCGACGTTCTCGGGCCAGTCGCAGACCTGGAAATTATTATTTCTTTCCGTTAAAACATTAATTATGGAAAATTAATCATAAGTTTCATTTTTTTTAAACAACTGATGGAAAAAGCAGATGACCCATCTGATGTTAAGTGCTAACCATCACCAAAGCATTGCCCCGAAAGTCAGGCACGATAGGAACGTGCCCTGCGATGCACTGCCCTGCGTCCACCAACATGAGGCATACAGATGTTAAGCCTCATGTGCCTGTAATTACACCGGCAACCACACTCTTCAAACCGAAACAGCGTTGCTGCTTGGCGGCAGAAAAAGGCGTGGTGGTAGTACTTCCCCGGACGAGCCACACACAAAGAGCTCTACTACTCTCAAATATTAAAGGTAATTATTATAAAAGGTATGTATTTTAAACAAAAAATTTGTATGTAAGTATTATATCAGCTATCTGGTTCCTATAGTACAAGCTTTGGCTTAGTTTGGGGCGAGATAGGGCAATATAATATAAAAATGGCTGCATTGCCATTATATTATTGCATATTATATTATTCCTTAACAGACATTCATTCAATCGATTATTTATACGACAGTATTTACCTGAATAGCCGGGTTGAAATGTGTCCCAGGCGCACACTCCCTCTCAACTTTCTCTCCGAATACGCAATAATAGAACTTATTGCACTCTGTCTCATGTGGCAAAAGATGGTGAATTTCGAAGTCAGCTGGGCAGCCGTTGGGTAACGTTCCAGATGGGCCTTGAGTAGGCGGCAGAGTTGGGACTGCAGTAGGAGGTACAAAAGGAGGTTGAGTTGTACCGCTGCCTACACAACCCACATTTTCTGGCCAGTCACAAACCTGAAATTTCGATTGATTTAACTGTTAAACTCATAAAAACGTAATTATATTGCTAGAAAATAAAATAAAACTGGCTAAACCGTTTTCATGTGAGTCGCAAAAATCTTAACGTTCAAATTTATCTAAATATGGATAGAATTTACCTGAATAGCCGGGTTGAAATGTGTTCCAGGCGCACACTCTCTTTCAACCTTTTCTCCGAACACACAATAATAGAACTTATTGCACTCTGTCTCATGTGGCAAAAGATGGTGGATTTCGAAGTCAGCTGGGCAGCCGTTGGGTAACGTTCCTGAAGGGCCTTGAGTAGGCGGTTGCGTAGGGGGCTCAGTTGGAGGTTGCGTGGGGGGTTCAGTTGGAGGTTGAGTAGGAGGTTGCGTGGGTGGTTCAGTTGGAGGTTGCGTAGAGGGTTCGGCGGGAGATACAAATGGTGGTTCAGTTATTCCTCCACCGACACAACCCACGTTGGCAGGCCAGTCGCAGACCTGAAATTTATGTTTATTTTATTTAGCTGGTATATTATTCAATAAATAACATTAATTTCCAAACTAAATTGCAATTGATACAGGTATTTTAAAATGGTCAAAATACATATGAAGCAGTTGAGCTATCTGCAGATCGTTTGCATTGGTTTGCAGATAACTCAGCTGATCCAAATCAGTGTAAATCGGAAGTCTTCCAAGACACTGGTTGCATTGCCATTTTTATATAATTTTATTCCACTAACAGACATTCATCCAATCGATGATACGACAGTATTTACCTGAATAGCCGGGTTGAAATGTGTCCCAGGCGCACACTCCCTCTCAACCTTTTCGCCAAACACACAGTAATAGAACTTATTGCATTCTGTCTCATGTGGCAGAAGATGGTGGATTTCGAAGTCAGCTGGGCAGCCGTTGGGTAACGTTCCTGATGGGCCTTGAGTAGGAGGCAGAGTTGGGACTGCAGTAGGAGGTTGAGTTGTACCGCTGCTTACACAGCCCACATTTTCCGGCCAGTCGCAAACCTGTAATTTTAATTAATTTTAACGTTAAACATTAAGGTGAAAGTCAGATCCAATGTACGCAATATAAATTTTTACAAATCAAAAACCTACAAAATCAACAATTTTTTTGGTTGATCATGAAATTTCAATATATTAGTAATTTAGTTACGGGCTTAGATAGACGCTTGACCAGGTTTGATAGAAAGACAAAGTCAAAATCTTTATTTATTTCTTGGAGCAAGTAAGATTCATTAATTTGTATTAAGATATAGTATAATAAACTTTATGTTCCTGTGTGCCTTGATAAATACTTTATTTTTTTATGGGCTCACATTTCTGTAAAAAGCTAATTTAATTGATCGAGTGAGCGAAGCGAACGAAGATCTTAGTTTCAACTTGGGCGATTTGGCATTTTATGTATGTATGTATGTATGTATGTATGTATGTATGTATGTATGTTTGTCTGGCAATAACTTTAGAACCGTTGGTCCGATCTGCATGAAATTTGATAAGTCGATAGCTTGTACTTGAGAAATTTACTGGTAAGTATATGAGTAAAATCGGATGAAGGGTTTTTAAGATATGGGGTTTTTTAAGGGGGCAAAAATAAAAAAAGTTACTTAAAAAAATCAAGTAACATGTCATACGAAAGGGCTTTGTTTGGACATTCCAAAACAATTTTTACTTTTTTTCTGGGACGCTCCGTTTTTGAGATACAACAAAAAAGTTAAATTAAGATAACCAACGACCCAAGAGCTCCCATCTCTAAGAGTTTCGTTGACATCAAGGTTTTTCTACTGGTCGGCCAGTTCCTTTGCTTTTTCTTATTTTTATTTCTTGAAATAAATTAAGGAGGTACTCAGTTCTCATAAAATGGTGACGACGACCAGGCCTGATGATGGAGCCAAGGTCTGTTCAACGGAACTCTTCAATAAATAGGCCAATAGAGCTGAAACTTGGTTACCATACCAAGTTAGTAGGCGGTAGTCAGAAAAAAGTCCAAAAATAATGTTTGGACTTGCCCCTGACTACTACCTACTCAAAGTTTTGATGCATTCGTCGGGTCGAATCACGAGATCTCAGTTCGGAGCGAACTACTAGTTTATAAAAGCAATAAGTTGTATTGTAATTGCGCGCGAGTACGTCATATTAACGTTGCTTTTGCGAACACCAAACATCCGATTCAACCGACTACTTACTACTACTACTACTAATACTTAAAAAAACCGGTTTAATCGTTCCCAAAGGATCTTAACATTCGCTTCAATCTAAAAATGGAAAAAAAGTACCTGGATAGCTGGGTTGAAGTGGGTTCCAGGCGCGCACTCTCTCTCAACCTTTTCACCAAACACACAGTAATAGAACTTATTGCATTCTGTCTCGTGTGGCAGGAGATGGTGGATTTCGAAGTCAGCTGGGCAGCCGTTGGGTAACGTTCCTGATGGGCCTTGAGTAGGAGGCAGAGTCGGGACCGCAGTAGGAGGTACAAAAGGAGGTTGAGTTGTACCGCTGCCTACACAACCCACATTTTCTGGCCAGTCACAAACCTGAAATTTTGATTGATTTAACTGTTAAACTCCTAAAAACGTAATTATATTACTAGAAAATAAAATAAAACTAGCTAAACCATTTCATGAGAGTCACAAAAATCTTAACGTTCGAATTGGTCTAAATATGGATAGAATTTACCTGAATAGCCGGGTTGAAATGTGTTCCAGGAGCACACTCCCTCTCAACTTTTTCGCCAAACACACAGTAATAGAATTTATTGCACTCTGTCTCATGTGGCAAAAGATGGTGAATTTCGAAGTCAGCTGGGCAGCCGTTGGGTAACGTTCCTGAAGGGCCTTGAGTAGGAGGTTGCGTTGGGGGTTCAGTTGGAGGTTGCGTGGGGGGTTCAGTTGGAGGTTGCGTAGAGGTTTCAGTGGGAGATACAAATGGTGGTTCAGTTATTCCTCCACTGATACAGCCCACGTTGGCAGGCCAGTCACAGACCTGAAATTATAATTTATTTTATGTTGCTTACATTAATTTCCAAAGAAAATTGCAATTGGTACAGGTATTTTTAAAATGTACAAAACATACATGAAGCAGTTGAGCTATCTGCAGATCTTTTGCAACGGTCTGCAGATAGCTCAGCTGATCCAAATCAGTGCCAATCGGCCAATAACAGACACTAATTCAATCAATTATACGACAGTATTTACCTGAATAGCCGGGTTGAAATGTGTCCCAGGCGCACACTCCCTCTCTACTTTTTCTCCGAATACGCAATAATAGAACTTATTGCACTCTGTCTCATGTGGCAAAAGATGGTGGATTTCGAAGTCAGCTGGGCAGCCGTTGGGTAACGTTCCTGATGGGCCTTGAGTAGGAGGCAGAGTTGGGACTGCAGTAGGAGGTTGAGTTGTACCGCTGCTTACACAGCCCACATTTTCCGGCCAGTCGCAAACCTGTAATTTTAATTAATTAAACATTGAAGTGAAAAATTTTAAAAATTGAAAAAAGAGAAACATTAAAGTGAAAGTCAGATCCAATGTACGCAATATACATTTTTACAAATCAAAAACCTACAAAATCTACAATTTTTTTGGTTGATCATGAAATTTCAATATAGTAGTAATTTAGTTACGGGCTTACATAGACGCTTGACCATGCTAGGTTTGATAGAAGCAAAGACAAAGTTAGCCTGAAATCTTCATTTATTTCTAGGAGCAAGTAAGTTTCATATTTAGTCATAAGATATGGTATAATAAACTTCATGTTCCCGTGTGCCTTAATAAATACTTTATTTCTGCAAAAAGCTAATTTATTTTAAAAAAGCAACAAGTTGTATTGAAATTGCGGGCAAGCCTGTCATATTAACGTTGCTCCTGCAAACAACCAAACATCCGATTCAACCAACTTGGATACTACTACGTCTTAAAACCAGTTTATTCGTTTCCAAATGATCTTAACATTCGCTTCAATCTAGGGAATGGAAAAAAGTACCTGAATAGCTGGGTTGAAGTGGGTTCCAGGCGCGCACTCCCTCTCAACCTTTTCGCCAAACACACAGTAATAGAACTTATTGCATTCTGTCTCATGTGGCAGAAGATGGTGGATTTCGAAGTCAGCTGGACAGCCGTTGGGTAACGTTCCTGATGGGCCTTGAGTAGGAGGTAGAGTCGGGACCGCAGTAGGAGTAGGTACAAAAGGAGGTTTAGTTGTACCGCTGCCTACACAACCCACATTTTCTGGCCAGTCACAAGCCTGAAATTTTGATTGATTTAACCGTTAAACTCCTAAAAACGGTCAAAACCTGATATAGCGACATTGAAGGGACCGTATAGTTGCCGACGTTATATCCGATAGTTGTTATAAGCAATACACATACATAAGTAGGTACATATATACAAGTACAGTAGTTATATTAGTTGGTAATTATATTATCATAGGTATCCATCTAGTATAGGTATAGGTTATGTATGTGAACTTGTTGTCAAATGAAATGTTAGAAAAGAAATGAAAATATTTATTAAGAAATAATTAGTCACTGTCACTCACGCAGTCATTTAGCGCACTAAACAATTGGTGTAAAATATGCAAGGTCAAATGGCCGGGAAGAGGTTCGGATGAGGTGGGAGAAAGTGCGTAGGTAATAATACGCCAAAATATTCCTTCAATGCTTATCAATAAGATTTAAAACCGTCCGTATTGTTTTGTTTTGCTTTGACAAGAAGCGGTTGGTCGTTATAGTCGATGAATATCTTCGATCAACAATATGAATATAGATAAAGTTTCGTCGTTGTAAGCGATATGTCGCTGTATCCGGTGTTGTTATAGGCGGTATGTTTGCTGAATAGTTTACTAGAGATTCGGGCGGGACCTTACAATCTGGCTGTAATAACCGATCGGTCGTTGTAAACGATGTCGTTATAATCGGTTTCGACTGTAATTACATTCGAATTTGTCTGAATATAAATAAATTTACCTGAATAGCCGGGTTGAAATGTGTTCCAGGAGTACACTCCCTCTCAACTTTTTCGCCAAACACACAGTAATAGAATTTATTGCACTCTGTCTCATGTGGCAAAAGATGGTGGATTTCGAAGTCAGCTGGGCAGCCGTTGGGTAACGTTCCTGATGGGCCTTGAGTAGGAGGCAGAGTCGGGACCGCAGTAGGAGTAGGTACAAAAGGCGGTTGAGTTGTACCGCTGCCTACACAACCCACATTTTCTGGCAAGTCACAAGCCTGAAATTTTGATTGATTTAACCGTTAAACTCCTAAAAACGTAATTACATTCGAATTTGTCTGAATATAAATAAAATTTACCTGAATAGCCGGGTTGAAATGTGTTCCAGGAGTACACTCCCTCTCAACTTTTTCGCCAAACACACAGTAATAGAATTTATTGCACTCTGTCTCATGTGGCAAAAGATGGTGGATTTCGAAGTCAGCTGGGCAGCCGTTGGGTAACGTTCCTGATGGGCCTTGAGTAGGAGGCAGAGTCGGGACCACAGTAGGAGTAGGTACAAAAGGCGGTTGAGTTGTACCGCTGCCTACACAACCCACATTTTCTGGCAAGTCACAAGCCTGAAATTTTGATTGATTTAACCGTTAAACTCCTAAAAACGTAATTACATTCGAATTTGTCTGAATATAAATAAAATTTACCTGAATAGCCGGGTTGAAATGTGTTCCAGGAGTACACTCCCTCTCAACTTTTTCGCCAAACACACAGTAATAGAACTTATTGCACTCTGTCTCATGTGGCAAAAGATGGTGGATTTCGAAGTCAGCTGGGCAGCCGTTGGGTAACGTTCCAGTAGGGCCTTGAGTAGGAGGCAGAGTCGGGACCGCAGTAGGAGTAGGTACAAAAGGCGGTTGAGTTGTACCGCTGCCTACACAACCCACATTTTCTGGCAAGTCACAAGCCTGAAATTTTGATTGATTTAACCGTTAAACTCCTAAAAACGTAATTACATTCGAATTTGTCTGAATATAAATAAATTTACCTGAATAGCCGGGTTGAAATGTGTTCCAGGAGTACACTCCCTCTCAACTTTTTCGCCAAACACACAGTAATAGAATTTATTGCACTCTGTCTCATGTGGTAAAAGATGGTGGATTTCGAAGTCAGCTGGGCAGCCGTTGGGTAACATTCCTGATGGGCCTTGAGTAGGAGGCAGAGTTGGGACTGCAGTAGGAGGTACAAAAGGAGGTTGAGTTGTACCGCTGCCTACACAACCAACATTTTCTGGCAAGTCACAAGCCTGAAATTTTAATTGATTTAACCGTTAAACTCCTAAAAACGTAATTATACTCGAATTTGTCTGAATATGGATAAAATTTACATGAATAGCCGGGTTGAAATGTGTTCCAGGAGTACACTCCCTCTCAACTTTTTCGCCAAACACACAGTAATAGAATTTATTGCACTCTGTCTCATGGGGCAAAAGATGGTGGATTTCGAAGTCAGCTGGGCAGCCGTTGGGTAACGTTCCTGATGGGCCTTGAGTAGGAGGCAGAGTTGGGACTGCAGTAGGAGGTACAAAAGGAGGTTGAGTTGTACCGCTGCCTACACAACCTACATTTTCTGGCAAGTCACAAGCCTGAAATTTTGATTGATTTAACCGTTAAACTCCTAAAAACGTAATTACATTCGAATTTGTTTGAATATAAATAAAATTTACCTGAATAGCCGGGTTGAAATGTGTTCCAGGAGTACACTCCCTCTCAACTTTTTCGCCAAACACACAGTAATAGAATTTATTGCACTCTGTCTCATGTGGCAAAAGATGGTGGATTTCGAAGTCAGCTGGGCAGCCATTGGGTAACGTTCCTGATGGGCCTTGAGTAGGAGGCATAGTTGGGACTGCAGTAGGAGGAGAAGTTGGTGGAGTGGTGGGTACAAAAGGAGGTTGAGTTACACCACTGCCTACACAACCCACATTTTCTGGCCAGTCGCAAACCTGAAATAATTCATTCCATCGTTTTTCTGATTTTGTTTTAAATAATTCATAACTAGAAATAAAATAGATAAATGTTAATTTTTTTGATTTAAGGATACGTTCCTATTAATAATTAAGATTCTTATACTGAAAACAATTTATTGAAGAAGAATATGAACCTACCTGAATAGCTGGATTGAAATGTGTCCCAGGAGCACACTCCCTCTCAACTTTTTCTCCGAATACGCAATAATAGAACTTATTGCACTCTGTCTCATGTGGCAAAAGATGGTGGATTTCGAAGTCAGCTGGGCAGCCGTTGGGTAACGTTCCAGTAGGGCCTTGAGTAGGAGGCAGAGTCGGGACCGCAGTAGGAGGTACAAAAGGAGGTTGAGTTGTACCGCTGCCTACACAACCCACATTTTCTGGCCAGTCACAAACCTGAAATTTTGATTAATTTTGATTAATAACCTTTATACGGCTAAAAACATGGGTACAATACTAGAAAATAAAATAAAACTAGCTTTTCCGTTTTCATGAGGGTCTCAAAAATCTTAACGTTCGAATTTGTCTAAATATGGATAGAATTTACCTGAATAGCCGGGTTGAAATGTGTTCCAGGAGCACACTCCCTCTCAACTTTTTCGCCAAACACACAGTAATAGAATTTATTGCAGTCTGTCTCGTGTGGCAGGAGATGGTGGATTTCGAAGTCAGCTGGGCAGCCGTTGGGTAACGTTCCAGATGGGCCTTGAGTAGGAGGCAGAGTCGGGACCGCAGTAGGAGGTACAAAAGGAGGTTGAGTTGTACCGCTGCCTACGCAACCCACATTTTCTGGCCAGTCACAAACCTATAATTCAATTTTTTCATTCCATTATAACACTAATTAAGGAATCACAAGTATCAGAACATTTTCAAGTTATTTTTAAATAATTTCTGTTTTTTTAATTAATTCTTTAAAAAAACTACCTGTGTGCGTCTACTAGGTGTTCAATGGTAACCATCACATATAATGCATACCTATCGGTGATTCTAAGCCATTTCCCATAACCAAAATTTATAAGTCACACTTGGTTTATATACAGTTGGACGCCCTTGAAGTAGCTAGTTAAACTTATGTGAGTTTTTTTGTCTCCAAGTTTATAAAAAACTGTCAAGGTTAGAATAATGATAGAATTGAATTTTAATTTATTTTATACCAAGCTGTAATGCGTGACTGAGTTACATACATCTTAACATTCGTATCTATCTTAAAAAAGACAGAATTTACCTGAATAGCCGGGTTGAAATGTGTTCCAGGAGCACAATCCCTCTCAACTTTTTCGCCAAACACGCAATAATAGAATTTATTGCATTCAGTCTCATGTGGCAAAAGATGGTGGATTTCGAAGTCAGCTGGGCAGCCGTTGGGTAACGTTCCAGTTGGGCCTTGGGTGGGGGGTACTGTGGGCGGTGCAGTGGGAGGTGCTGTGGGGGGTGCAGTGGGGGGTGCAGTGGGGGGTGCAGTGGGGGGTGCTGTGGGGGGTGCAGTGGAGGGTACCGTAGAGGGTTCAGTCGTGGGGACAAAAGGGGGTTGAGTTGTACCAGCGCACTCCACGTTGTAAGGCCAGTCGCAGATCTAAAATAAAAATGAAAATGTATTAATAAAATTGTCCACCTTATGCGGCTAGGAACAGTCTCAACTCAAAGTTGTTGTATAGGAAGCCTACAGAGGTGTTAACGCAAAGACGGTATAATGAACACTGGTTTATTCAACGGTAGACTACCATTATATGTGGCGCAGCACATAGCTAGCTAGATACGTAACAAAAGTCAAATGCAAAAAGTATTTATACAATTGAATAGAATGGATCAATTTGAAACTTTTTAAAGCTATGTGACTCTATGTGCCAGTTTCACAGTTGTTCGCGGAAAACAACGATTACACTTGATTCTATAAAAATATGTACAAAGTTCGCCTAAAATCTCCATTTATTTCAAAGGACAAGGTAAAAATAATAATAATAAATATTGCTGGACATTCCACACACAGCACTATCTCGCCCCAAACTTAGCCAAAGCTTGTGATATGGGAACCACATAGCTGATATAATACTTAATATACTTTTTTTTTGTAAATACATACTTATCTCTAATACTATAAGACTCAAAGTCCTGACTGACTGACTGACTGACTGACATATAGACAACGCACAGCCTAAACCGCTGGTCCTAGAGACTTGAAATTTGAGGAGTACATAGGTCTTATGGCGTAGAGGTGCACTAAGAAGGGATTTTTGGAAATTCAACCCCTAAGGGTGTAAAAAGGGTTGAAAACGTTTGTATGAAAAATAGTATTCCTTGAACCTACAAACTTGAAACTTGGAGTACATATACTTCAAGGCAAAAAACAGGAAAGGCATTTTTAGTTTTTTAAAACTACCCTTAATAAGGGTGCAAAGGGATGTAAAAGTTTGTATGGGAGTTTTTTGACCGCTGGTCCTAGAGACTTGAAATTTGAGGAGTACATAGGTCTTATGGCGTAGAGGTGTACTAAGAAGGGATTTTTGGAAATTCAACCCCTAAGGGCGTAAAAAGGGTTGAAAAAGTTGGTATAAAAATTTTATTCCTTGAATCTACAAACTTGAAACTTGAAGTAGAGTAGTTTACTTCAAGGCTAAAAAAATAGGAATAACATTTTTGGTTTTTTTAAAACTACCCTTAATAAGTATGCAAAGGGATGTCGAAGTTTGTATGGGAGTTTTTTAACGCGTGGTGCGATTGACTTAAAACTTGAGGTAAATATACTAAGAAATAAATAATTAGGAATAACACTTTGAAGTTTTGATAATTACCCCCGCAAAGGGTGCAAATGACTGTAAAAGTTAGTATGGGAGATTTTTAACGCATAGTGCGATTGATTTCAAACTTGAAGTAAATATACTCCACAATAAATAGTTTAAAATCACGTTTTCACTATTTTAAAACTACCCCTGAAAAGAGTGCAAAAGACTGCCAAAGTCCCAAGGTTTGTATGGGAGATTTTTAACGCGTAGTGTAATTAACTTCAAACTAAAAGAAAATGTGTTCTGTGGATAAATAAAAAAAAAACAGTTTGATTTTCGAAAACAACCCCTGAAACTTTACCCTCCTTCGTTGCGCTCGAGTAAAAAGGATACAACGAAGCGTCAATGTTTGTAAGGGATATTCTAAAAACGGGAATCTTGAGTTGGTACGGAGAGATATGAGGGTATCTACCGTGATTGGGGATCAAAGTCGTGAAGCTGTTTCGTTTCGTTTGTTTTTGAGGTAGAAACTAGGAACAAATAAGTACATATTTTCCGTGTAAGGTTGTCTTTGTTGTATTTGTCATGTTTGTGCCAAACTCAGTCAGTACCTATACCTATCTACCTAATATAGGTAATGTACGCCTATAGGTATCCCATATACCTACGTAGGTATTTAAAATCTTACCCTAATAATATACAAATCAATGCGAAAGTTACGATGTTTTGATGTTTGTGGCTCAATCACGGTTCACCACTTCAACGCGTGCGAAGCCGCGGGAAGCCACTAGTAATATATAATAATACCCAGACAGAGAACAAACATCTATGTTCATCACACAAATGTTTGTTCTCGGTGGGGATCGAACCCACGGCCTACGGCGCAGAAGGCAGAGCTACTACCAACTGAGCTGTGAAGGCCGTCAAAAATTCATTCGAATGTTATTAAAAATAAAATATAATTGTAATTTAATTGTAAGAATTTTTTAATTAGCTTTTGATCTGCCTGTTAAATGGTATAGAGTTTGTAATGGTGGCTCTTCGCATTGCTTTTCGTGTTCGCTTATTTGTCATATTTTCCCAAATATATATAAAGCAACGATGTGAAATCACTCTATTTGCCTATATTTTACAATCAGGACGATTACGCAAATGCACGAATACCCGTATTTCCGTTACTTCCGTCGTGTCACTAGTTTCTTTCGAAACAGTGAGGTGTAAGGATTATTTTAAGTGCGTCTCAAAGAAGCTTCTTTCGAGGACTTGACACATGCTTCACTAAATTCGATTGGCACCATTCTGGAGCTTCAATATTGTAACAAGGATCATACAAAAGAGCAGTAGGAACCAAGCCGTAAGTTTGTTGCCTGTTCTTCTAGGCTTTTGTCGCGTGGAACTGGCACCTTGAGTCACCTAGCTTTAAGACGTTTCAAAGTGATCCGTGTGATTTTATTGAATAAATACCTTTTGACTTTGTCTTTGACATGTTTTAGAAAATAGCTATGCGAAGTGTCGCCATCAGGAAAATGAATTTTACATTTTCACGCGATTGCTTGTTTATTTTGGAAAGTTATCACATCATAAAAAGTGGGCGGGATAACATTGAAAATAATTCAGATTAAAACATTTTATGATCCCGATAAAAAGTTCTGATGAATTGTTATCTTGTTTATTTAGATAAAATTTGCCAAACAGAAGTTTTTCAATGTAATCGGTATCTAGATAGTAGTTTAGCGATAGTTATCGATATCATACAGGAGTTTGGTAGATTCTTCCACTTTTACATACCTACTACTAATGAAATATGATCTATTCAAAAAAAAACTACTAAACTTGTATAAAAAATTAAGTTCTTATTCTATTCTTTTTATACAACTAGATGATGGAACAAGCGGATGGCCCACCTGATGTTAAGTGGTAACCAATACCTAACAAAGCATTGAATCGTAAGACACCATGCAGAGTAGCTGTGTTTCGGTTTAAAGAGTGTGGTTGCCGGTGTAATTACAGGCACATGAGGCTTAGCATCTGTATGTCTCAAGTTGATAGACGCATGGCAGTGCCTCGTATGGTACGTTCCTATCGTGCGTGACTTACGAGGCAATGCTTTGTTATAGGTGATGGTTACCACTTAACATCAGGTGGGCCATCTGCTTGTTCCATCAGCAAGAAGTATAAAAATAAAAATATACACTTACCTGGGTCGCATAATTGAAGTAGGTACCAAAGGGACATGTCCTTTCTACTTTCTCTCCTTCGACACACTGGTAGTATTTATGGCACTCTTCATGGGTTAGAAGATGGTGGATGTTGAAGTCAGCTGGGCAGCCGTTGGGTAGCGTGATGGTTGGACCTTGGGTAGGAGGCTGGGTGGGTGGTTGGGTTGTAGGCGTAGTTGGGGGTTGTGTTGTAGGTGTCGTAGGGGGTAGGGTTGTAGGTGTAGTAGGGGGTTGGGTTGTAGGCGTAGTAATGGGTTGGGTTGTAGGCGTAGTAGGAGGTTGGGTTGTAGGTGTAGTGGGGGCTTGAGTGGTAGTAGTAGGCATCCAAGTTGGGTAATTGGTCGTTGTGGTAGAAGTGTCGCCAGGTGATATTCCTGGTAGGTTACAGTTGGCGCTGGCAGGGTGGACGCAAACCTTAAACAAAATACATAAATATTTATCATATGATATTATGACTTTTTATGACTGGGTGGGTTTTAGAATTCCTAAGGCCACTCCAGAAGGAAGCTACTCACGAGCGAATAATGGCGAAGAAATCCGGAACCCGTGCATCAGCGAACATGCTTGACGCGCTACAAAATCGAGGCTTTTTCATAAGGATGCGATAGGCGTCATTGTAATGCACCCATGTATTGCACATTTATTTATAGTCACAGTCAACGTTGTTGGTAAGTATATCGGATAGGAGGCCGTCCCACTTTTCGTCCACTAGTTCGTGGTCGCCATTCGTGAACCTTCAGAGAGATTCCTTGTATTCATTGTAAATGTTTATTATTGGTGCTTAAGTGGAAGTGATCGCCCCACTTTTTATTTTATACAACTGGCTGATGGAACAAGCAGATGTTAAGTGGTAAACATCACCTATAACAAAGCATTGCCTCGTAAGTCACGCACGATAGGAACGTGCCCTACGATGCACTACCCTACGTCCATCAACTTGAGGCATACAGTTACACACTCTTCAAACCGAAACACAGCGTTGCTGCTTGGCGGCAGAAAAAGGCGTGGTGGTAGTACTTCCCCGGACGAGCCACACACAAAGAGCTCTACTGATGTTAGTTTCTGATCGTAAGGTTGTGTGTTCGACTCCAGTTTTTCCAGTTTATTTAAACAATGGCAATGCATTTTCCTTTTAATGTAATGTATTCTATTTTTTTACTGATAAATGCGCAGCAGTGATGGAAGAAATTTAGACAAGTGAATAATAAATAGCAGGCGGTAATGCCCCTACTCGGTTCTAAGCGAGTACCTAAACGTATTCCTTATTTTTGGGATCCCCGAATATGCGTTTCGTTTTCAAGCATAGACAATGTGTAAAAAAGTAAATAATTACTGCTGACGTAATCACCATCTAGACCCCCCCACCCCCCATGTCATCTACACTTCTACACTAATATTATAAAGAGGAAAGATTTGTATTTTTGTTGTTTTGTTGTTTTGTATGTAACGAATAGGCTCAAAAACTACTGGTCCGATTTCAAAAATTCTTTCACCATTAGAATGCTACATTTTCCCTGAGTAACATAGGCTATATTATATTTTGAAAAAAGTCAGGGATCCTTACTAAAACTCCAATAATGTAACCCAAGGTGGAAAAAGAATACATCGCGTGCGCTGCGAAAACTATTGATGATAGAACAAAATAATGTACTACGGCTTTGCAGAACACGTTATTATCTATAAAAAATGTCGCGACAGCATATGTCTAACTATTATAGTTATGTTTTAAGTGTTCTTTTAATATAAAATTTTAATTGAAATGCCGCCGCTAGAAAAGGCTCTTTATTTGTACCTTGGTATTAATCCTTATCCCAATAAATCTTTTCATATTCAAGACAGGTTCAATACCTATACATTACTTCTTGAATTTTTCAAATGGGACAATCCATTCAAAAGATGTTAAAAATATAAGCGACGCGCGAGTCGCGGGGCGCGTTCTCGCTCAACGCGGGCCCGGGCAAGGCGCGTGGTAGAAGGACGTGCAAATGACTCGAACCCACCACGGTCTAAGTTTATCCTAAAACGTTGAAAAAAATTATGTCCACCCATGCGAAGCTGGGACAGGCCGCTAGTCAAAAATAAGCAAAGCATTGACCTCCTCGCCCCCTATAGTGCTTACGTAATACTTGAACGGTCCCTTACCTGAATTTCATAAGCAAATTCCGTCCCAGGCGCGCAGTCCCGCGGCTCTATATATTTCATGCCGTACTCGCAGTAGTAGAACTTAGTGCAGTCCCATTCGTGCTGGAGGAGATAGTGCCCGTCGGCGGGGCAGCGAGGGTTGGCCTCCCACAGCACGCGGGCCTCTGCTGGCGGCTCGGGCCGCGCCAGCGCCAGCGCGAGCGAGGCGAAGAAGGTTAACTTTCCTGGGGAAATTGAAAATGAAATGAATGTATTAATTCTCTGTTAAAAAATAACGTATCTGGATCAGATAACGGACATTTTAGAGAAAGGTCAAGAGTACCCTAAACCGACGAGCGTGTATGAAGAATGTTATGAGAGTGAATGAAGCGAAAGAGGTATGTCAGGATCGTAGCAAGTGGAAATCCGTGGTCTCTGCCTACCCCTATGGGAAACAGGCGTGATTTTATGTTTTTTTTTTTTTATACAACCAGCTGATGGAACAAGCAGATGGCCCACCTGATGTTAAGTGGTAACCATCACCTATAACAAAGCATTGCCTCGTAAGTCACGCACGATAGGAACGTGCCCTACGATGCACTGCCCTGCGTCCTTCAGCTTGAGGCATACAGATGTTAAGCCTCATGTGCCTGTAATTACACCGGCAACCACAGTCTTCAAACCGAAACACAGCATTGCTGCTTGGCGGCAGAAAAAGGTGTGGTGGTAGTACTTCCCCGGACGAGCTCTTCACAAAGAGCTCTACTACTCTTATGTATGTATGTAACAAAAAAATTGTCTTAATGTTGGGCGATCTCATGCCTTACTAAATTAAAACTGGCCAAGTGCGAGTCGAACTCACACTTGGCCGCGCCCGAAGGGTTCCGTATCATTATCTATAAAAAAATCATGTCTGTTGTATGGGTTGTATAGGAGCCCCTGTCAAATATTTGTTTTATTTTAATTTAATTACTTATTTTTAAAGTTAATATATTACTAAATATTCTGAGGGTATTTCAAGCGTCTACTGGTTGCCGTTATCAATATCGAGCAAAAACGAGCAAAAAAATCACGTTTATTGTATGCGAGTCCCCTTAAATATTTATTTTATTCTATTTTTTAGTATTTGTTGTTATAGCGGCAACAGAAATACATCATCTGTGAAAATTTCAGCTGTCTAACTATCACGGTTCATGAGATGCAGCCTGGTGACAGACGAACAGACAGACAGACGGGCGGACAGCGGAGCTCTACTTATCTTTGGTTTGGGGCTAGATAGTGCTGTATGGAAATTCTAACAATATTTATTATTAATTTATATTGGTCGAAAAAGTTTAACTGAGTCTCAAAAAGAAGAGCACCGGTGGTCTAGTGGGAGTGACCCCGTCTTCCGATCGTAAGGTCGCAGGTTCGAATACGGTCGTGCACCAATGGATTTTTCCTATCGAAAAATTTATGTGCGCAATGCCGGTGCTCTTAAACGGTGAAGGAAAACATCGTGAGGAAACCAGTTAGTACTCTAACAGCGGCGATGGGCTTGCAACCTGTCACGTATGGAATACCAACTACTGCAAAATGTGGGTATGTGCCAAATTTAATGTTTGGACGTACCTCTGACTACCCACTTAGACATCCTCAAAAAAGAATCTGGAGTTAGTACTTAGTACTAAGAGATCTGAGGGGATATCTACCGTGCCTGGGGATCAAAGTCGTGAAGCTGTTTCAGTTTCAAAAAGAAGAAGTAAACGAAGGTAGGTAGGATAGATTATTTGCAAAAGATAGGCATGCATATGTGCCATTAGTCGTAGGCTCGTTAATCCATGGATTTGTAGAATATAATTTTTCTAATCCTTTCAATGTTTTCGAAGAGATAAGACATAAAATTGCAGCTCGGGATTTTAATCTGGTAGAATACGTTATTTTAAACTGGTAAAACCTGCATTTTATATTACCTTGCCGCCGTTGTACCTACTCCGGCCGCAAAACAAAAAAAAACATAAATAACTTTTCAGCAAAAAAAAACGGTCTTCAAATACACTGAAAAACATAAAAGAGCAAACGTAATTTCATTTACTTGAATTATTTAACTTATTCCTGTTATTTTGATAAAAAAAACGGCCAAGTGCGAATCGGACTCGCGCACAAAGGATTCCGTACCATTATCTATAAAAACGGAAAAAAAACACGTTTGTGTATGGGAGCCCCCTTAAATATTTATTTTATTCCGTTTTTTAGTATTTGTTGTTATAGCGGCAACAGAAATACATCATCTGCGAAAATTTCAACTGTCTAACTATCACGGTTCATGAGATACAGCCTGGTGACAGTGAGACAGACAGACAGACAGGTCCCGTTTTACCTTTTGGGTACGGAACCCTAAAAATTAGGTAAAAAGTTATAATTTTGTAATAGATAACTAATAGATAACAGGTGCATTGTTGCGTGGTGCACGCAACAAAAAAAGGAATAGAGGACGCCCAAAAAAGCGCTGGGAGGACATCTTCAGACAGAAATGTGGTCCAGACTGGATAAGACAAGCGAGGCAAAGAGAATTATGGAGAGAAATGGGGGAGGCCTACGCCAGAATGGCGACTACAAATTTTAATGAAATGACATGTAAATAAAAACATCTCTATCTCTAATACTATAAGAATCAAAGTCCTGACTGACTGACTGACTGACATATAGACAACGCACAGCCTAAACCGCTGGCCCTAGAGACTTGAAATTTGAAGAGTACATAGGTCTTATGGCGTAGAGGTGTACTAAGAAGGGATTTTTGGAAATTCAACCCCTAACAGTGTAAAAAGGGTTGAAAACGTTTGTATGAAAAATAGTATTCCTTGAACCTACAAACTTGAAACTTGGAGTACATGTACTCTAAGGCTAAAAATAGGAAAGGCATTATTAGTTTTTTAAAACTACCCTTAATAATTGTGCAAAGGGATGTGAAAATTTGTGTGGTGGCTAAATCACGGCTCACCACTTAAACGCGTGCGAAGCCGCGAGAAGCTGCTAGTTGAAATATATAGGTAGTAATAATATAATAATAAACGAATAGTATACATAAATTAATATCACGAATAATAAAATAAATCTCTAATACTATAAGAATCAAAGTCCTGACTGACTGACTGACTGACTGACATATAGACAACGCACAGCCTAAACCGCTGGTCATAGAGACTTGAAATTTGAGGAGTACATAGGTCTTATAGCGTAGAGGTGTACTAAGAAGGGATTTTTGGAAATTCAACCCCTAAGGGTGTAAAAAGGGATGAAAATGTTTGTATGTAAAATCGTATTCCTTGAACCTACAAACTTGAAACTTGGAGTACATATACTTCGAGGCAAAAAAATAGAAAAGGCATTTTTAGTTTTTTAAAACTACTATATATAGGTAGTAATAATATAATAATAAACGAATAGTATACATAAATTAATATCACGAATAATAAAATAAATCTCTAATACTATAAGAATCAAAGTCCTGACTGACTGACTGACTGACTGACTGACATATAGACAACGCACAGCCTAAACCGCTGGTCATAGAGACTTGAAATTTGAGGAGTACATCTTATAGCGTAGAGGTGTACTAAGAAGGGATTTTTGGAAATTCAACCCCTAAGGGTGTAAAAAGGGATGAAAATGTTTGTATGTAAAATCGTATTCCTTGAACCTACAAACTTGAAACTTGGAGTACATAATTATACTTCGAGGCAAAAAAATAGAAAAGGCATTTTTAGTTTTTTAAAACTACCCTTAATAAGTGTGCAAAGGGATGTAAAAGTTTGTATGGGAGTTTTTTGACCGCTGGTTCTAGAGACTTGAAATTTGAGCAGTACTTAGGTATTATGGCTTAGAGGTGTACTAAGAAGGGATTTTTGGAAATTCAACCCCTAAGGGTGTAAAAAGGGTTGAAAACGTTGGTATGAAAAATTGTATTCCTTGAATCTACAAACTTGAAACTTGGAGTAGTACTCCAAGGCTGAAAAATAGGATAGGCATTTTTAGTTTTTTAAAACTACCCTTAATAAGTGTGCAAAGGGATGTAAAAGTTTGTATTGGAGTTTTTTGACCGCTGGTCCTAGAGACTTGAAATTTGAAGAGTACATAGGTCTTATGGCGTAGAGGTGTACTAAGAAGGGATTTTTGGAAATTCAACCCCTAAGGGTGTAAAAAGGGTTGAAAACGTTGGTATGAAAAATTGTATTCCTTGAACCTACAAACTTGAAACTTGGATTACATGTACTTCAAATTTA
Source organism: Chloroclysta siterata (assembly GCA_932294275.1). Lineage (NCBI taxonomy): Eukaryota > Metazoa > Arthropoda > Insecta > Lepidoptera > Geometridae > Chloroclysta > Chloroclysta siterata. The sequence continues at coordinate 16,529,803 of OW028596.1, read as the reverse complement.
AAAAATAGGAAAGGCATTTTTAGTTTTTTAAGACTACCCTTAATAAGTGTGCAAAGGGATGTCAAAGTTTGTATGGAAGTTTTTTAACGCGTGGTGCGATTGACTTTAAACTTGGGGTAAATAAACCCCACAATAAATAATTTAGAATCATGTTTTCAATATTTGAAAACTACCCCTGAAAGAGGTGCAATAGGCGGCTCACGGCTCACCACTTTAACGCGCGCGAAGCCGCGAGAAGCTGCTAGTTAATAAATAATAGAATTGTAATGTTATATGTTAAATTAATCTGATCTTAGTATTATGCATGTTTATTGGAATGTGTTTTTAATTTTTATTTTTGTAGAATAAATGGCTTTTTACTTTTTTTACTTTTACTAACTGTGCATTATTTGTGTGTTATTTACTATTGTTTGTTTTATTGTTAATGTGAATTTTACTGTCTCGTTTTGTATAATACCTAAGTACCTACTCAATTCTAACAAACCACACCTACAATTTGAATAATCGGCTATGGGGAATGATTGCTACCTATTTCATAAATTTTATCGTCTTTATGATAAAGTCAATTGACTCAAATAAATAATTTATTATTTATGTACCTCAATAAAACTTATTATTAAATATATTTGAAAAAAAGCGTGAGGAAATTCACAAATAAATAAATAAACAAATAAATAAATATTGGTGGACTTTCTACACAGCACTGTCTAGTAGTCAATATTAGTAATTTGAGAGCACTGGTGGTCTAGTGGTAGCGGCCCCGCCTTCCGATCCTAAGGTCGGGTTCGAAACCGGTCGTGCACCAATGAGTTTTTCAGTTAAAAAATGTATGTGCACAATGCCAGTACCCCCAACGGTGAATGAAAACATCGTGAGGAAACCGGCATGTCGTAGAACCTTAAGTTCTATAACATGTGTCAAGTGCTCGAAAGGAGCCTCTTGAGGCGCACTTAAAATCCTTTTTCGAAAGAAACTAGTGACACGACAAGAGAGAGTACAATAAAGTCACGTGTCGGTCGGCAAGATCAAAGCCAAGTTCAAGTTTACTGGCAAGTTGTTGAAACTGTGAGTAATACCACCCGGTGATAAGTACGACATAAGTGGAATTATAACAAGGAAGTGAACTCGACACAAAGATTAAGATTACTTTAGTTCCGAATCATTATAGTCATCAAAATCGAAATCCTCGCCTTTTTAATACACCCCACTCGAACAACAATAACTCACAAAATAATGCTTTGCATCGTGATGTTTATAATAAACTAGCTGGTACCCGCGACTTTGTCTGCGCAGGATAAGTATTTCGAGTAGCTTATTAGCGTGGCGTAGTACATATGTGTAACTCTAGCGGTTTTGGCAGCGCACGCCAGAATAGCTCGCAGATGGTAGATTTTTTCCTACTTACTTGACACTTATCGTAATATTTTGGACAATTCACACAATATCTTTATAAATTGTAGCCTATTTGTTATTCTGATGTATAATTTATATTATTGTTTGTAGTTTACATTAAAAATCCAACATAAGTAGTACCTAGATAATCACGAAAAAACATGACACTTTACATTTATTTAAGGCGAAGACAAGAGCTAATGTGACTCTCGCTCGCACGTTTCGACATGTTGTAAGATATAAAATCTCTAAACTCATTTTCGAAAAATCGCAATCAACCATTTTGTGTGCAATCACATTGCACACAGTTTAGTAAAAAAATCATTTTGATCGATACATGTTTTCCTACTCAAAAGTTTGATTTACTAGTTTTCGTACATAAGCAAACTTTTAAGTAGGAAAACTTGTATCGATCAAAATGATTTTTTTTCTAAGCTGTGTGCAATGTGATTACACACAAAATGGTTGATTGCGATTTTTCAAAAATGAGTTTAGTGATTTTATATCTTTTAACATGTCGAAACGTGCGAGCGAGAAGTTGTTTGATAGTTGTCAGCCCCTTAATTGAAATGACGACAAACTAACTATGAAGACCTAAACAAGGCAATCACTTAAGTTGTAAATTCAATATAAACAGCATATTGGGAGTACTTTGACATGGATTAATATATTTTGACATACGATACCTTCTTCTTCTTCTCTCCATTTATGGCTCCTGTCTGTCATTCGACAGACAATCTTGCCAGTGTCAAGTGATTTGTATTGAATAAATACTTTTTAGTCAAGTCAGTCCATAGTCAAGTCGGCCGTCATTTGTTTTGAAGAAAATGGTGGCGGTTTTCTTCAAAACATTGGAAACATTTTCGGTCAAATCAGGATATCACATATTACACTTTCATTTCAAATGTTTACACTTTGTGCTAAGACCTCAAGTAATGTTGGTTAAAATACCACCGAAATTACACAACACAACTCAAAATAACACTAGAAAAACAAATAAAATGAAAAAGCTATGTTGCTTCCAAAAATGTCAGAAAACGAATCCCCATACGATACCTACTAACATACTATTAATTATTTGATTTGACATTTGATTACTATTGTTTGTTTTATATTTATTGTGAATTTTATTGTCGTTTGTATAAAAAGTACCTACCTACCTGCCAAAATGTATAAAGCCCACACCTACAATTTGCATCCCAGCTATGGGGAATGAGTGTTACTGTTTTTTTTTTTGTCATCTTTATGTACCTACATTGAAGCAAATAAATGATTTATGATTTATGATTTATATTACTAAACAAAAATAAATTGATGTAGAGGTATAATAACCAATATGTCAATTTATTTATCAAAAACAGTTAGAATTATATTGTTAACAACAGAAACAAAGATAAACTCGCTGTTCCCACTTAAGAGCTGATTTCACCAAGCTCTGTTAGCTAATAAATGATTAACAGGCCGTTAAATCTAACCTTAGATGTCAAACGCGTACATTTTGACATATTTAACGGCCCTTTAATGTTTTGTTAATCTAACAGAGCATGGTGAAATCAGAGCTTAGAGCCGATTTCACCATACTCTGTTAGTTGCTAATCAAGGATTAACCGGCCGTTAAATCTAACCTTAGATGTCAAACGCGTACATTTTGACATATTTAACGGCCCTTTAATCCTTTGTTAATCTAACAGAGCATGGTGAAATCAGGCATAAGGCTCACTAAAGTAAACAAATCGTTTGCGGGATAACATTTAACACTATTAAGGTACATTATTTTCTAGCTTTTGTAATGAGTCTTTTGTAATTGTAGTGTAGTGAGTAAAGCTTTATAAGTGATCTTTAGGAGAAATAAAGTTCTTCATAGTGATACCTAAATACGTTCTCATCCGTTTCTCCGTCGATTAGTTACCTTAGTTGAACAATATAGAATAAAAAAGGCTCTGATTACATTTGTTAAAATTTTAATCATATGTTGATATATTTTGTTAAAATTTAAGTTGTTTTTTTTAATATTTGTTTTCTTGTTTCTACTTACCTACCTACATCTATATGTATTTTAAGTCTGATTGTATGTGTTGTGTGTTCTTGTGGCAAATAAATGATTGTCTATGTCTATGTTTGTTTAAATTTGTACAGTTTTTGTTTCTTAGCTTTTTATGCTGTTGAGTGGTAAAGTTTGTAGTTTTTATTTTTATTTTTATTATTTGTATCTGTTCTATAGTTTCTAAAATCACGTCATAGGTGTTCGCCATTTAACAATTTACAATTTTTGTCAACTCTTAAATAAATAGGTTGTCAAAAATTATATCGCTTGTTTGTTGAAGCCTGAATCGCGGGAGACTTATAATATGTAGTTCTCCCGCGATACAGGCTTATAGTGCGGGGTCCATTGCATTAATTTGATTCTTTTTAAACTGATTTCTCAAATAAATAATTTTGTATTGTATTAAAATATTGTTGAACCCTCCTTCTTTGGTTCAGTACTTGAAAAAGTGGTTTTAATTCACTCCATTTATTATCTGTCCATTTATTTTCGTTATAACTATATTTATATAATTTATTTATTCCTTTTGTTTCCAATAAGTATTTTATATTGTTTCTTTTTTTTATAATTTGTAATATGTGTGCTAAAGTTGCAAATAAATGTCTGTCTATGTCTATATCTAAAAAAATATTGCCGATGGACACATTTTTAATAATATTATTCTATAAAACTAAGTCAAAGCAATATTACTCAATAGCCTACTTGGCTAGATTGGAATGATGTTAGTCAAAGGTTACACGCTCAGTCTCAGATCATGCGCTATACTAATTAGGTTTAAAAAAAATACTAGTTACTTACCTAACATTATATTTTCTTGCGTCAAAATGACGCGATTTTTTTTTCGAAACACTTGCTGATGGTCCAGAGAATGCGTATTCAGGTAAATAATGATACGATCGACAATCGAATTCATATTTATAATAACGATTACATCGATACAAACGTTGATAACCGATAATCGTAATTGATAAGGGCAATAAAACTACCACTGTTTTGAATATGATAAGTTTTAGGGTTAATAAAGATCTAACGTAGGACTCAAACGTTTGCAAAGGCATTTTTTTTTATTGGGACATATTTCACAAAGCACTGTCTAGTCTACCCCCAAACTAAGCAAAGCTTGTGCTATGGAAACATTTTAAGTGATTTATGTTTATTAATATCTTTTTTTGTAAATAAATACATTATTTATTATACAGTGAACAGTGAAATGAAATGAAATCAAATTTATTGAGTACTATAATATTGTTCACTGCTAAAATAAAATTTAAATGTAATTTATAACATACACATATTTTATTTAAACTAGACTTTGACAGTCTGTACGATAGACATCTGCGCTCCCCCCTGAATGAATGCACGACAATATTCTATATTTTACATTTACAATTTATTAAAAACAGTATAGCACCCAGACACAGATCAAACAACTATGCTAATAACACATTTTTGTTCTCGGTGGGGATCGAACCCACAATCAGCCACTCCTGCGCACTACAGCTTCGTTGGTAGTAGCTCTTCGCTACCAATTGAGCTGTGAGGCCTGTTCAAGGGAAAGTTCCTACTATCACGATGCCATCAAGAACACAAAAACAATTAAGAGTAGTAGAGCTCTTTGTGTGTGGCTCGTCCGGAGAAGTACCACCACGCCTTTTTCTGCCGCCAAGCAGCAACGCTGTGTTTCGGTTTGAAGAGTGTGGTTGCCGGTGTAGTTACAGGCACATGAGGCTTAACATCTGTATGCATCAAGTTGATGGACGCAGGGCAGTGCATCGTAGGGCACGTTCCTATCGTGCGTGACTTACGAGGCAATGCTTTGTTATATGTGATGGTGAGCACCTAATATCAGGTGGGCCATCTGCTTGTTCCATCAGCAAGTTATATAAAAAAAAATATAGGCAGTAAGAAAAGTGTTTGTGTACAGTGTACAAATTCTAAGTTGTAGCTTACTTTAAAAAAATAGGTCAGTTAAATTACCTATTAGCCGCAATTATGACAAGATATGACTATAGTCGCGTAAAACTCCCGCTGAAACTCGGTCATAAATCATTTTAACACACGCTTAAACAAAAGGTTCATCCGTTCTCCTAAGTGCGAGAGAGAGAGAGATCAATATTGCTGTCTTGTTCCGATAACTTATGACCGAGCCTGCAGCGAGAGTTTAACGCGACTATAGATTGTAATATTATTAGAGAATGATATAAAATAATTGTTTAAAAAAATCGATGCCTATTTCTGCCCCCAAGCGGCATTGCTGTGTTTCCATTTGAAGGGTGAAGGTGAAGGTACATGCGACTTAATATCTGTATGCCTCAGGTTGATGGACGCAGGGCAGTGCATCGTAGGGCTTACTTACTTGGTGAGTAGACTAGTTTTCGCAAGTAGGTCCCTCATGACGGGTGGTGGTTGCTAGTTCAGCCCCCGATGTCCTCTAGGAAGACCTGGAGAACAAAATTAATCAGTACAATCACAAGGATCACTTTGAAACGTCTTATATACTAGGTGAATCTATCGCCAGTTCCTCGCGATCGAAGCCTATCGGCCGGTTTCTGAAAGCTCGACCAAACCTAATCAGATGTCAAGTCACTTGCTGTCTTTGTTAAATTTGATGTAATAGCTGAAATAGCAAGTGACTTGACATCTGATTACGATTGATCGAGCTTTCAGAAACAGGCCGTAAGAAGAATAGGTATGAAACTTACAGCTAGGCTCCTAGCGATCTTTCGTATGATCCTTCTTACAATATTATGGTATTCAACTTTTAGTTTTTTTAATGAGTTGAGTTAGTTCAATCCCTCAGGGGTGCTCGGGTAACCTCGTCGTGGTGCACCCTGGTATTGCGCGCGCCGCTCATGGTGGTGAATAGCGAGAGACAGGCGTGGAGGCGCCATCTCTTGCATCGCACTTATTCACCACCCCGTCGGGCGGGAACGGCCGAGCACTCGCAGTCATTCCCGGTCCCCTCCCTGCAAAGGACGGGGGGGGGGTGGGCCCCGCTGTCATGGCGGGCCGAACGCTGGCTGGGGACTGGATGAGAAGGCTCTGCCGGATTCCCAGTCCCCCTCCACATAGGCGACGCGGGTGTGCCGCTGGGTTGTTTAGAATACTGGTAGCGGAAAACTGGGGAGTCCCAAATATCCCCCCCCCATCCAATGGGAGGGAATGCGTATCGCATTTTTCCCAGCGTCAAAAAAAAAAGTTCAATCTCTCAAGTGGAGGGAAAGCGTTCTCGTGGTAGGTCCCCAACTAGATGGACGGACCAGCTCAAAGAGGGTAGATGCCAGTTCTATGATGTGTTCCGAATGGCCACCAATAGAAAGCGCTGGAGTCAGTCTACTCCAGTACAGGAAAGACATCTTCCAGTGACCACGATCTTCAGTTATGAAGTGCCGACCACAGAGAGTTCAATCCCAAGATTACCAGAGACTGTGTTTAGGTTTGAAGAGTGTGGTTGTCGGTGTAATTACAGGCACATGAGGCTTAACATCTGTATGCCTCAAGTTGATGGACGCAAGGCAGTGCATCTCAGGGCACGTTTCTTTCGTGCGTGACTTACGCGGCAATGCTTTGTTAATGATGACTTAATGACCACTTAACATCAGGTGGGCCATCTGCTTGTTCCTTCAGCTAGTTGTATAAAAAAAAGACCAAATTGGTGATTGGTAACAATGTTAAACTGGAGCGGACATCACGAGATCTCAGTTCGAGATAGTTTTAGTCTCGGAACGAAATAGTTAAAGTTGTGGTTCGGATCACTACTTTAACTATTTTGTTATATTATCACAAAAATGGTGCGGGATACTCAATCAGTGCGGGTGCTACTCACACTTGTCCGTTTTGTCTATTTTATCTTCCTTTTCCACTTGAGGGATTCCCCGTACCGACCCTTTCGATTTCAATATTACTACCTTTACTATAACAAGCTTAAGCCGCTGACAAACTTTCCTCCACTACTCTTGAGAGGCGACATGGTTTTTTTATATTCTACAAGCTGGTGCCCGCGACTTCGTCTGTGCAGGATTAGTATTTCGAGTAGCTTATATAAGCGTGGCGTAGTACATATGTGTAACTCTAGCGGTTTTGGCAGCGCACGCCAGGATAGCTAGCAGATGGTAAGTTTTTTCCTACTTGACACTTATCATCGTATTTTGGACAATTCAAACAATATCTTTATAAATTATATGTGCTATTCTGATGTATAAACTATACTATTGTAAAGTTTCAATAAAATCCATTCAGTAGTTTTAACGTGAAAGAGTAACAAACATCCATCCATCCATCCATCCATACTTACAAACTTTCGCGTTTATTTATATTAGTAGGATAAGATTATAATTTCAACCCGTTTGCACCCATCGCTTTATTTTGTACTTGCTGATGGAACAAGCAGATGACCCACCTGATGATAAGTGGTACCTAACCAACACTTATAACAAAAAATGGCCTTACAAAAAGTGGAGACTAATTAGCTTCTATGAATAATGCATTTTTCTCATTTTCTGTTTTTTTTTGTATTGTTATTGTTATTTCTGTGTTCTCTGTGTATTGTGTGTCAAATAAATGTTTCTTTCTTTCAAATCACGCACGATACGAACGTGCCCTACGATGCACTGCCCTGCGTCCATAAATTCGATACAAATGTGTGTCAACTACTGAATTTTAACTTTGCCAGCCTCTTAACCTTTAAATATAATATTTACTATGAAAATCTTTGTCCTGACTTAAAGACAACAAACATTTAAACTAAAAATCATAAAACTGAACAAAAAATACTCGCGTACCCGATGGACCGACGACATTGTCAGGATCGCGGGAAGTCGGTGGATGGAGAGGGCTCGGAATCGTTCTTCCTGGAAATGTATAGGGGAGGCCTATGTCCAGCAGTGGACTTCTACAGGCTGATGATGATGACTAAACCACCAGTCATAGGGACTATACAAGGTGTCTATACATTTTAGCCAGGTAGGTATAGAACTTTGGTATGAAACAGCTGTTTTTTTGCGTTCACAGTGTTGGTTCCTTAGAAAAAGGAATTGGAACACCTTGTATAAATGTTTAGGATATATTTATTTTGGTGCTTGGGGGTACTTGGTGAGTGTGGTTGCCGGTGTAATTACAGGCACATGAGGCTTAACATCTGTATGCCTCAAGTTGATGGACGCAGGGCAGTGCATCGTAGGGCACGTTCCTATCGTGCGTGACTTGACGAGGCAATGCTTGTTAGAATACCAACTGGTTTCCTCACAATATTTTCCTTTTCCGATTGAGAGCATTGGCATAGCGGACGTAAATTATTCAAAGAAAAAAATCCTTTAGTGCACGACTGGATTTGAAACCACGACCTCACGATCAGAAGGCGGGGTCACTCCCACTAGACTCGGTCTAAGTTTTTTTTTACCAAAAAGGCCTGACGTTACGAAAAACGAAATACAAAATATGGTTAAAAAGCTAACACTTGGGTATCATACCCAAAAAAAAAACGTGGTTTCAAATCCAGTCGTGCAATAGGATTTTTTTTGGACTTAGCATGAGTTTTTGAAGGCACGGGGGCACGTGCCCCTAGACGGTATTTTTGTGTACTGTGTAGATATGTATTATTATTCGTTTATTGGTAGGTAGATTTATATAATTATTTAACCTGTCTTTTTGTATGGAAATTCGATAAGCGCATCTATTGGCCGTGCTGAAAATTCACGAGCCTCGATACTAAAAAAACCTGACGTTACGAAAAACTAAAATTAAAACTCGGACTTGGGGGACATGCATAAACAAATTTTGTGCATGGACACGATCAATATCGCTGCCAAAATAATTGGATTTCCTTCAAAATCCTATGCAATCATTATTGATCGGATTATTCAGAGGATTGATAGTACAATCATTAGGTATGAGTGGCTCGGTCGTGATAAGTCTAATAATAAATCGGCTTAGCCTAATCCAGGCAAAGTAGACATTGCAACTTATGTCGTGGTGGTCACAGTTCTTGAGGATTTCAATGGGGAAGCGTAGTGACGTTTTAACCTAGATAATGGTGTTAATGCTGTTGTTTAATTTTCCTAATTTGACAGCACTAAAATATTGCCGTCCCTTTCCAAAAGACCGAAACAACAAGGACGGCTATAATTTTAAAGCGGTCAGAGGGCTTATTACGAGTTTAGTGCCGATCGAGTGCCGATCGTCGATCGTTACGATACACCGAAATTTCTATGAAAAAAAAAAACAGCTTCTTAAAGAATACGCTAGATGCCGTTGATTTATATTCATAGAAAATTCGGTGTATCGTAACGATCGACGATCGGCATTAAACTCGTAATAAGCCCTCAGATTAGGTTAGTTTAGAATAATAGAACAACAGAATCGACACCAATATAGAAAAAAAAAGTCATAATAAAAGTTTGCATTTTATTATGTTTTTAAATTTGCTGATCGACAACCGGTACTTGCTCATCTCGCTTTGTTATAAAAGCGTACACATTGTCCTGCGAACGATTTGCTTACTTTAGTGAGCCTAGTAGTGGGAACAGCGAGCTTATCTTTATATCTAGTACTAGCGGCCTGTCCCAGCTTCGCATGGGTGGTCATAAATTTTTTGAACATTTTAGGATAAACTTAGACCGTGGGTTCGAGCCTCGCATCTACTTATTTCATACATTTGCACGCGCTTCTCCTTGAGTGAGTGAAATCGCACCCCGCGCGTGAACCGTGGACCCGTAAACATTTTTAATTTCGTCATATCTTTTGAATGGAATGTCCGATTTGAAAAATTTAAGAAGTAATCTATAGGTATTGAAACCGTCTTAATGATCTATTTGGATAAGGATTAATACCAAGGTACAAATAAAGACCCTTTTCTAGCGGAGGCATTTCAATTATTTTTTTATAATAAAAGAACACTTATTGTGACATAACTATAATAGTTAGACATATGCTGTCGCGACATTTTTTGTAGATGATAACGTGTTCTACAAAATCGTAGTACATTATTTTGTTCTATCTTCAATAGTTTTCGCAGCGCACGCGATGTAAGGTTTTTTGTTTTCCACCTTGGGTTACATTATTGAAGTTTTAGTAAGGATCCCTGATTTTTTTTGAAAATATAATATAGCCTATGTTACTCAGGGATAATGTAGCATTCTAATGGTGAAAGAATTTTTGAAATCGGACCAGTAGTTTTTGAGCCTATTCGTTACATACAAAAATACAAAAATACAAAGTTTACCTCTTTATAATATTAGTGTAGATAGTGTAGATGTAGATTATGATGTTCGCTCTTTTTGGCAAATAAATTAGTATTTTTTCGAACATACATTACCAATTTATAGGTTAAAGTTAAACGGAGGGACCAAATGCTACCAAGAGTTTCTGCTTGCTGACGTCATGGCCGAAATACAACCAATAATATGAAATAGGTACTTCAAAAAGACCTGTTCCACTAAGTTCAACCAGTTGAACGAATTGCACCTCAAAAATTCCAGTTATTTCAACTTTGTTTTTTTTTTGTAAAAGTTGAACTGGCTGGACAAAATAAATGCGAGGGACGAATTGCCCGTATACCAAATTTTTGTATTATTTATACAAGGCAAAGTCATTACATTTATTTCTATAAACTTATTTCGTAACGATTCTCTGTACTTATTCTGAAAAAATCAACTAAGTTGTTTCAAAATAACATTACATTCAACTTCTTTTTGTCGTGTCTCAATTTTCTTTTTTTTCTTTGCATACAAATTAAGCTTATGACGAAAACTAGTAAAGCAAACTTTTGAGTAGGTAGGGAAACTTGTTTGGATTAAAATAAAATAAATATTGGTTGACTTTTCACACAGCACTATCTAGCCCCAAACTAAGCGAACGCTTGTAATAGGGGAGATAACTGATAAATACATAATTATTAATATTATGACTTTTTTTGTAAATCGTACTTATAAATATACTAGCGGCCTGTCCCAGCTTCGCATGGGTGGACATAAACTTTTTCAACGTTTTAGGATAAACTTAGACCGTGGTGGGTTCGAGTCACTTCTAACTCGCGCCTGGCCCGGGCCCGCGCTGGGTGAGAACGCGCCCCGTGACCTTATATTTTTTAAATCTTTTGAATGGAATGTCCGATTTCAAAAATTCAAAAAGTAATGTATAGGTATTGAACCAGTCTTGAATATGAAAAGATTTATTTGGATAAGGATTAATACCAAGGTATAAATAAAGACCCTTTTCTAGCGGCGGCATTTCAATTAAATTTTTATAATAAAAGAACACTTATTGTGACATAACTATAATAGTTAGACATATGCTGTCGCTACATTTTTTGTAGATGATGACGTGTTCTACAAAATCGTAGTACATTATTTTGTTCCATCATCAATAGTTTTCGCAGCGCACGCGATGTAAGGTTTTCTTTTTCCACCTTGGGTTACATTATTAGAGTTTTAGTAAGGATCCCTGATTTTTTTGAAAATATAATATAACCTATGTACTCAGGGATAATGTAGCATTCTAATGGTGAAAGAATTTTTTAAATCGGACCAGTAGTTTTTGAGCCTATTTGTTACATACAAAACAACATAACAACAAAAATACAAATCTCTTCTCTTTATAATATTAGTGTAGATAAATATTCAGACAGAGAACAAACATCTATGTTCATCACACAAATGTTTGTGCTCGGTGGGATCGAACCCACGGCCTACAGCGCAAAAGGCAGAGCTACTACCAACTGAGTTTTGATGGCTGTCAATATTTTTCTGTTAGTACATTTACTTCTTTTTGTTCGTTATTGTTGTTGTATCTAGAAGTAATGACAGTGACATCTTGTGGTTTTGCTAGGCAACATAGTACTAACGACAAAATAATAGAACCTAACCTTTTCTTAGAACATTTTAATAATCTACCGTATGTAGTATCCCTAATGTTTTGATTAATATCCAGTAGATGGCGCTGCTTGGCTCTCTGTAAACTAAGATAAATATTTTTTTGTTAGGTATTTTTGTGATTATAATAATCGTATCTATTTATTTTGACCTATTACCGTAATACCTATTATAATAAGTTTTATGTGTACAAATCCAGTGTGAAAGTATTAAGCTATACCACGCTAATGCTTAATTACATATTTAGGTAAGTATATTACCGTCTTGGTTTGTATATTCTAATGAATTATAATTTAATTAGTGATTAATTATTTAGAGTCCTATTTTAGTTTTAATAGTAAAATTCACCAAAAAGACATTATTTTATCGTGAAAACTAGTTTTTCTAGTTTCACTACTCAACAACAGATGGCGCTGTACAAACTTAGAAGGCTTCAGGACTAGGTATACATACGTCATGATGATTTTTTAAGTGTACCAACGGTCTCACTAGAACGTGTCCAAGCACTAGGATCACATTCTTCTTCTTCTTTTCGCCGTTTATGGCTCCTGTCCGTCATTCGACAGACAATCTTGCCAGTGTCAAGTGAATTGTATTAAATACTCTATAGTCAAGTCAGTCTATAGTCAAGTCGGCCGTCATTGTTTTGAAGAAAATGGTGGCGTTTTTCTTTAAACATTCGAGACATTTTTGGTCAAATCAGGATATCACTTATTACACTTCCATTCCAAATGCTTACACTTAGAAGAAGTTTTCTTATCAACAAGTTTGCTTCACTAGTTTTTACTAGAAAACTTCTATGGATCTAAATAATATTCTTGCTGAACTGTATGACTGTATGCAATGTTATTGCACACAACTTGGTTATTTGCTATTTAAAAAAAAGTTTAAGTTAAAGTTTTTATAAATAAGTTGGTATTTAGGGACCGTCAAAGTAATTCTCACGTTGACCCCTACATTCCAAGTGACGACACTTTAAGCTAAGACATCAACTAATGAAAAAGCAATGTTGCTTCTCTTCTTCTTCTCTCAATTTATGGCTCCTGTCCGTCATTCGACAGACAATCTTGCCAGTGTCAAGTGATAAATATTTATTAGTTTAGTGAATACTTTTTAGTCAAGTCAGTCCATAGTCAAGTCGGCTGTCATTTTGTTTTGAAGAAAATGGTGGCGGTTTTCTTCAAAACATTCGAAACATTTTCGGCCAAATCAGGATATCACATAATAACTTAGACTAAGATAGTACCTCCATGCATAATACACTTTCATTCCAAATGTATACACTTTGTGCTAAGACCTCAAGTAATTTTGGTTAAAATACCACCGAAATTACACAACACAACTCAAAATAACACTAGAAAAACAATTAAAATGAAAAAGCTATGTTGCTTCCAGAAATGTCAGAAAATATTCAATGTTGCTTCTCAAGATTCTTCTTCATTTCGTGTCACCGGTTCTTTCGAAACAGTGTGGCGAAAGGATTTGAAGTGCGCCTCAAAGAGGCTTCTTTCGAGCACTTGTCACATACCTACTTTAGAACTTTAGGTTCTACGAAATGCCGGTTTCCTCACGATGTTTTCGTTCACCGTTTGAAAGTACTGGCATTGTGCACATAAATTGAAAAATAAATTGCGAAGCTATGTTTCTTCCCAAGTCAGTCCATAGTCAAGTCAGCCGTCATTTTTTTTGTAAATGGTGGCTGTTTATTTTAGTTCTATAAGATCTTAGTTCAAATCAGGATATCACATAATAAATACAATATCATTCCAAATGCTTGGACATTATAAGCTAAAACCTCAAGTAGGTAATATATAAGTAATGTTGTAAGTAAGTAATGTTGGTTAAAATACCACCGAATGAATGAATGAATGAAAATTCTTTAATAAACACCTTACAAACTAACAAAGGAAAAATAAAACACAGGTAAATAATAACATAAAATACAACAGGCGGTCTTATCGTTAAAAAGCGATAAGACCGCCTCATAAAGACAACCTTTGGATATAGAGAAGCCTAGTTAAATGAAGGTTGGCTAAAACGTTTTTTTTAGTTATAAAAAAAAGATATTTTTTTCGTATGACATATATTTTTAAATAATTTACTTATAAATATTTATTTGAATATTTTGGTTTTGCTCTATGACATTTGATATTTCTACAGTTTGACTTAAATAGTTATTGTTAATTATTATTACTATTGTATTAGGTCTAACCTGTAATGATAGATGTAATGTTTGAAATAAATACAAAATACACAACACAACTCAAAAGATAAAGATAAAGATATTTTATTTGCAAAACATAAGTAGAATAGTGGCATTCAGGTATTAAAGTAGGTACCTAATATAGGTTTCATTATATTGCCTTGACATAAGGCGTGCAATTTTTTATTTTTAAATTATACAAATGTTTAGTACTCATTATTTAACACAAAAGGTACAGTTACATATTTTTTTTACACAAAAGGCGCAAGTACTCAGAACAATTAAACAACACTACAAAAACAATTAGAATTAAAAAGCTGTGTTGTTTCCCAAAACAGAAAACGAATGGCGAATTAGTAGGGAGAATTACAAGATGTTTATGATTTAACTAAGCTGCATAAGTAAATACATAATGAGATTCGCAGACGCATCTGTCAGCGATCGGATTATGTTATTATTCGTCGCGGTCGCTCACCCTTCCGCCACAGCATCCTTCATCTGAATTTATAATCTGTTATCTTCCTTTTATAGCTTTGTTTTGTCTTCAGAATCAGAATTAAAAGAGTCTTATTGATTGAGTGAGCGAAGCGAGCGAAAATCCCAATACTCAATCCTACTTTCTGCCAATAATATAATCGCGAAAGTTTGTAAGTATGGATGGATGTTTGTTACTCTTTCACGTAAAAACTATTGAATGGATTTTAATGAAACTTTACAATAATATAGCTTATACTTCAGAATAACACAGGCTACAATTTATAAAGATATTGTGTGAATTGTCCAAAATAAGACGATAAGTGTCAAGTAAGTAGGAAAAAATCTACCATCTGCGAGCTATTCTGGCGCGCGCTGCCAAAACCGCTAGAGTTACACATATGTACTACGCCACGCTAATTTAAGCTACTCGAAATACTAATCCTGCGCAGACGAAGTCGCGGGCACCAGCTAGTAATTCTAGTCTAGTCATTAAAATCCATTCAGTAGTTTTTACGTGAAAGAGTAACAAACATCCATCTATCCATACTTACAAACTTTCGCGTTTATAATATTAGTAGGATTATTAAATTAAACAGTCTATTCCAGCTTACAAATTTAAGTTTTTAACAAGAGTTTTTTCCTTTAAGGGCTAAAACCTGTCAAATTTCTTTTCGCTCGCACATTTTAACATTTTGAAAGATATAATAAAATAAATAAATATAAATTTTGGTGGACATTCCACACAGCACTATCTCGCCCCAAACTAAGCCAAAGCTTGTAATATGGGAACCAGGTAGCTGTTATACTACTTCTATACTTTTTTTTGTAAATAAATATATAATACTAGTGGCTTCCCGCGGCTTCGCACGCGTTGAAGTGGTGAACCGTGATTGAACCACAAACATCCAAACATCGTAACTTTCGCATTGATTTGTATATTATTAGGGTATGAATTTTAAATACGTACTATTATTAGGGTAGGATTTTAAATACCTACGTAGGTATAAGGGATACCTATAGGCGTACATTACCTATATTAGGTAGGTAGGTATAGGTACTGAGTTTAGCACAAACATGACAAATACAACAAAGACAACCTTACACGGAAAATATGTACTTATTTGTTCCTAGTTTCTACCCCAAAAGCAAACGAAACGAAACAGCTTCACGACATTGATCCACAGGCACGGTAGATAGGTACCCTCAGATCTCTTCGTACCAACTCAAGATTCCCGTTTTTAGAACATTGACGCCTCGTTGTATTCTTTTTACTCGAGCGCAACGAAGGAGGGTAACGTCTTTATGTTATTTATCCACAGAACACATTTTCTTTTAGTTTGAAGTTAATTACACAGTTACAGTTAAAAATCTCCCATACAAACCTTGAAACTTTGCAGGGGTAGTTTTAAAATATAGAAAACGTGATTTTAAATTATTTATTGTGGAGTATATTTACTTCAAGTTTGAAATCAATCGCACTATGCGTTAAAAATCTCCCATACAAACTTTGACATCCCTTTGCACGCTTATTATGGGTAGTTTTAAAAAATTAAAAAAGCCTTTCCTATTTTTTTGCCTAAAAGTTCATATACTCCAAGTTTCAAGTTTGTAGGTTCAAGGTATACTATTTTTCATGCAAACGTTTTCAACCCTTTTACACCCCTTGGGGTTGAATTTCCAAAACCCCCTTCTTAGTACACCTCTACGTCATAAGACCTATGTACTCTTCAAATTTCAAGTCTCTAGGACCATCGGTAAAAAAACTCCCATACAAACTTTTACATCCCTTTGCACACTTATTAAGGGTAGTTTAAAAAAACTAATAACGCCTTTCCTATTTTTTTGCTTTGAAGTATATGTACTCCAAGTTTCAAGTTTGTAGGTTCAAGGAATACAATTTTTCATACAAACGCTTTCATCCCTTTTTACACCCTTAGGGGTTGAATTTTCAAAAACCCCTTCTTAGTACACCTCTACGTCATAAGACCTATGTACTCTTCAAATTTCAAGTCTCTAGGACCATCGGTCAAAAAACTCCCTTACGAACTTATACATCCCTTTGCACATTTACTAAGGGTAGTTTTACAAAACTAAAAATGCCTTTCCTATTTTTTTGCTTTGAAGTATATGTACTCCAAGTTTCAAGTTTGTAGGTTCAAGGAATACAATTTTTCATACAAACGCTTTCATCCCTTTTTACACCCTTAGGGGTTGAATTTCCAAAAACCCCTTCTTTGTACACCTCTACGTCATACGACCTGTGTACTCTTCAAATTTCAAGTCTCTAGGACCATCGGTCAAAAAACTCCCATACAAACTTTTACATCCCTTTGCACACTTATTAAGGGTAGTTTTAAAAAACTAAAAATGCCTTTCCTATTTTTTTGCTTTGAGGTATATGTTCTCCAAGTTTCCAGTATGTAGGTTCAAGGAATACAATTTTTCATACAAACGCTTTCATCCCTTTTTACACCCTTAGGGGTTGAATTTCCAAAAATCCCTTCTTAGTGCACCTCTACGCCATAAGAGCTATGTACTCCTCAAATTTCAAGTCTCTAGGACCAGCGGTTTAGGCTGTGCGTTGTCTATATGTCAGTCAGTCAGTCAGTCAGTCAGTCAGTCAGTCAGGACTTTGAGTCTTATAGTATTAGAGATTATGTAACACCCAGACAGAGAACAAACAATTTTGTTCATCACACAAATGTTTGTTCTCGGTGGGGATCGAACCCACGGCCTACGGCGCAGAAGGCAGAGCTACTACCAACTGATCTGTGAAGGCTGTCAATATCACTGAACTTATGAAAAACTGCTGGGCAAACGATCTATAGATAGCTCGGCTGATACAATGATAGTTTCCGCAGTGTTTACGCTTCAGAATCATATTTATTTTTCACAAACGTGACTTTGAAGAGGAATTTAAAAGCATTCTGCGTACTCGAGCCGATGGTTTTGGACGGTGTTAAACCACAATGCAACATTCTTGTCTACTTAAAATTATTACACTTATTTTTTATAGTGTTTACTAAACTTGAGGAAATTACAAAAGATATTATCCGGGGAAATAATTGTTATCTACCAGAACTTATACTTATAATAGTGCCAATTCTGTTGGAACAGAATGAACTAAATTGCGTAAAGGTAGATTTTTTTATTCTTTTTAAAAAACCTTTTTTTGAGTTTTTTTTGAGTAAATGAAAAACTGAAACAACTTCACGTCTTTGATCCCCAGGCACGGTAGATATCCCCTCAAATCTTTTAGTACCGAGTATTAACTCCACATTCTTTGAGAATTCGGCAGACGTACGTCCAAACATCACACTTGGCACATACCCATATTTTGCAATCGTTGGTATTTGATACGTGACAGGTTGCAAACCCATAGCCGCTTTTTTAAGTAATTTTATGTGAAAAATATTTTTAAGCCAAAGTTTTTTTATTTTATTCGTCAAATAAGACAAGCGTTGCTCGTCCGCGAAGTACTACCACCACGCCTTTTTCTGCCGCAACGCTGTATTTCGGTTTGAAGTGTGTGGTTGCCGGTGTAATTACAGGCACATGAGGCTTAACATCTGTATGCCTCAAGTTGATGGACGCAGGGCAGTGCATCGTAGGGCACGTTCCTATCGTGCATGAATTACGAGGCAATGCTTAGATGATGGTTACCACTTAACAGTATTACGCATTTCTAAATATATTACTAAATTGACAGCGAAAGTTAGAGCTGTCTTTATTGTTTCAGTTTTTTATAAAATAACGGCGACATTAAGATCATTATTCAGACATCCTTCACAGCTCACGAGGTAGTAGCTCTGCCTTCTGCGCTGTAGGCCGTGGGTTCAATTCCCTCCGAGAACAAACATTTGTGTGGTGAATATAGGTGTTTATTCTCTATCTGGGTGTTATTGATCGAGTGAGCGAAGCGATCGAAGATCTTAGTTTCAACTTGGGCGATTTGGCATTTTATTGATCGAGTGAGCGAAGCGAACAAAGATCTTTAGTTTCAACTTGGGCGATTTGGCATTTTATGTATGTATGTATGTATGTATGTATGTTTGTCTGGCCATAACTTTCGAACCGTTGATCCGATCTGCATGAAATTTGATAAGTCGATAGCTTGTACTTGAGAAATTTACTGGTAAGTATATGAGTAAAATCGGATGTAGGGTTATTGAGACATGGGGTTTTTTAAGGGGCCAAAAATAAAAAAAGTTACATAAAAAAATCAAGTTACATGTCATATGGAAGGGCTTTCTTCGGACATTTCAAAACAATTTTTACTTTTTTTTTGGGACGCTCGGTTATTGAGATACAACAAAAAAGTTAAATTAAGATAACCAGCGATCCAAGAGCTCCCATCTCTAAGAGTTTCGTTGGTATCAAGGTTTTTCTACTGGTCGGCCAGTTCCTTTGCTTTTCCTTATTTTTTTTTCTTGAAATAAATTAAGGAGGTACTCAGTTCTCATAAAATGGTGACAACGACCAGGTCTGATGATGGAGCCAAGGTCTGTTCAACAGAACTCTTCAATAAATAGACCAATAGAGTTGAAACTTGGTTAAAG
This sequence comes from Chloroclysta siterata, assembly GCA_932294275.1. Classification (NCBI taxonomy): domain Eukaryota; kingdom Metazoa; phylum Arthropoda; class Insecta; order Lepidoptera; family Geometridae; genus Chloroclysta; species Chloroclysta siterata. The sequence goes on along the minus strand of OW028596.1, from coordinate 16,510,261 downwards.
TACCAAGTTAGTAGGCGGTAGTCTGAAAAAAGTCCAAACATAATGCTTGGACTTGCCTCTGACTACCACCTACTCAAAGTTTTAGTGCGTTCGTCGGGTCGCATCACGAGATCTCAGTTCGGGGCGAACTATTAGTTTTATAAAAAGTTATTTTATTTATTGATCGAGTGAGCGAAGCGAACGAAGATCTTAGTTTCAACTTGGGCGATTTGGCATTTTATGTATGTATGTATGTATGTATGTATGTTTGTCTGGCGATAGCTTTAGAACCGTTGATTCGATCTGCATGAAATTTGATATGCCGATAGCTTGTACTTGAGAAATTTACTGGTAAGTATATGATTAAAATCGGATGAAGGGTTTTTGAGAATTGGGGTTTTTTAATGGGGCAAAAATAAAAAAAGTTACATAAAAAAATCAAGTTATATGTCATATGAAAGGGCTTTGTTTGGACATCCCAAAACAATTTTTACTTTTTTTTTGGGACGTTCGGTTTTTGAGATAAAACAATAAAAGTTAAATTAAGATAACCAGCGATCCAAGAGCTCCCATTTCTAAGAGTTTCGTTGACATCAAGGTTTTTCTACTGGTCAGTCAGTTCCTTTGCTTTTTCTTATTTTTTTTTCTTGAAATAAATTAAGGAGGTACTCAGTTCTCATAAAATGGTGACAATGACGAGGTCTGATGATGGAGCCAAGGTCTGTTCAACGGAACTCTTCAATAAATAGGCCAATAGACTTGATACTTGGTTACCAGACCAAGTTAGTAGGCGGTAATCAGAAAAAGTCCAAATCATAATGTTTGGACTTGCTTCTGACTACCACCTGCTCAAAGTTTTTGTGCGTTCGTCGGGTCGCATCACGAGATCTCAGTTCGGGCTACTAGTTTTTATTAAAAAAAAAGAAAAACAGCTTCGGGTATACTTTGATTAAACCATTCAAATCCCTGCCGACATCCAGCATAACGCCGTCCAGCGTCTTCCATCCCCGTACAATTAGACCGTGACGCTACAGGCACTGCCTACCGATACGTGCGATAGATTCGTAATGCGGAGGCAGCCATGTGAGAATGGATTTTAAATCTTTTCTATTTGCGACTCGCTTTGTTGTGCATTAGATTGTGCAGTCTGCAAGTTATTTTACTGGAAGTTAGGATTAGAATGTTGGTAGTTTTTGAAGAATGTTAAACATTTTGGAAATTTTTACAATACCTATGCTTACGGCAGGTTTCTGAAAGCTCAATACTCAATACATTTATTGCTTACACATGGTTTAGTTTAGGTACTCATAGTTGTTGGGTGTTAGTAAGTATCACATGGACCCTGCATAGGGTATGGCAACATGGAGGCAGGCCGAGGTTTTCAATTTACTAGTAGGTTCATAGGTATAGTCTTGCTTAATAAATACTATTTAAGTTAAGGTCTGTTTAATTGTTGTAAAGCTCGATCAAAACTAATCGGATGTCAAGTCACTCGCCATTTTAGCTATTACATCGAATTAGATAGAGATAGCAAGTGACTTGACACGCGATTAGTTTTGATCGAGCTTTCAGAAACTGGCCGTTAAACTTTCGTACGTAATCTAACTTTCTTATTGTTATTTTGTAAGGATCCTCAAAAAGTTTAAGGGGCTGACACTCGTCAAACAAATTCTTGCTCGCACATTTCATAATTTTGCAAATATAAAATCACTGAAGGTGAAATTGCAATCAATCTAATTTCGGATGATAACATTATATCTTGAAGTAGGTACGAAAATTAATAAGGATTTTTTTGTTACAAAAATTAGCTTGGTTTTGTTTATACAACTAGGTGATGGAACAAGCAGATGGCCCATCTGATATCAAGTGGTAACCATCGCCTATAAGAAAGTATTGCCTAGCAAGTCACGCACGATAGGAACGTGCCCTACGATGCACTGCCCTGCGTCCATCAACTTGAGGCATACAGATGTTAAGCCTCATGTGCCTGTAATTACACCGGCAACCGCACTCTTCAAACCGAAACACAGCGTTGCTGCTTGGCGGCAGAAAAAGGCATCGTAGTTGTACTTCCCCGGACGAGCCACACACAAAGAGCGCTACTACTCTTCAAAATCTCTGAATAATATTTTTGCTAAACTTTGTTAAACTATTCAGCGAAACTGTGGTTGTTTGCGATTTTTGATAACTACCTTCAGTAAGGAGTTTAATAGTTTCATAGTTAGTAATTATCCGAGTAGGATTTGAACCCACGACCTTGCTCTTGATACGGGGCCGCGCTAACCAACTGCGCCATCGGATTCTAATCGCACTCGACGAATAACTCAGATACATGCTACTACGGTACTTATTACTTATGCGACCGTGGTTCCATCTACAGGTCTGACATATAACTCTTGATACCTTCAGTAATTTTATACCTTCAGAAAGGGGCGGGTGTCAGCCTCTTAAACTTTTTATATGATTCTTAAAAAATCACAATGAAATGGCTAATGAAGCTCCAACATGGTGCTATTTGATGGCTTTATTTAATAAAATCACAGGGATCATTTTGAATGTAAAAAGTAACATATCGTAAAATGGGGCGTCTTTGATACCCTTATGTCAATATGGGTGGTATGTATGTTATAAGCTGTAGCGTTAAACTAAGTGGTAGCCAATTTTGTAACAAGGATCATACTGTTATGACCTAAACGTTATGCTGATAATGATACTTCGACAGGCTCGGCAGGAACAGTGGGTAGGAAAAGTGGTAGGTACTCACGATTCGGCTTCTCGATTTCAGGTTTGTAGATAACTTGCTTTTGCTATTTTGAATGGTTTTATGTGTAGTTGTATTTATATTGGATGAATATCGGGTTTTAGTTTTGTTGGAAAGCTTTCACATATTATTTTGGATTAATTTTTACGGAGCGCACCCGGCTTCACAAGGTATAGGCAGACATCTTCTTTTTCTTCACAGCTCTTGCATTCCGCTCTGTTTCGTGTTGTCGCCAAATTTGAATTCATGAGTTGTTGATGGTATGATGGTAGGTAGGTAGGAGGTAGGTAGGTAGGTAGAGTAAAGCCTTAACACATACAAAAGAACGTTAGGAACCAAGCCGTAAGTTTGTTGCCTGTTCTTCTAGGCTTTGGTCGCGTGGAACTGGCACCTAGAGTCACCTAGCTTTAAGACGTTTCAAAGCGATCCTTGCATTTTATTGAATATATACCTTTTGACTTTGATCTTGATGACGTTTTTAGGGTTCCGTACCCAAAGGGTAAAAGACACCCTATTACTAAGATTCCACTGTCCGTCCGTCTGTCTGTCTGTCCGTCTATCACCAGGCTGTATCTCATGAACCGCGATAGTTAGGCAGTTGAAATTTCAAAGATGATGTGTTTCGGTTGCCGCTATAACAACAAAGTATATGATTGTATTTTATCAGCTATCTGGTTCCTTAGTTTGGGGCTAGATAGTGCTGTGTGGAATGTCCACCAATAAATAAATAATCATAAATCATTTATTTGCTTCAATGTAGGTACATAAAGATGACAAAAAAATTTAATCGGTAGCACTCATTCCCCATAGCTGGGATGCAAATTGTAGGTGTGGGCTTTATACATTTTAAATAAATGAATAAATAAATATTGGTGGACTATCCACACAGCACTATCTAACCCCAAACTAAGCCAAAGCTTGTAATATGGGAACCAGATAGCTGATATAATACATATATACTTTTTTTTTGTAAATACATAGATACTGTAGAGCTCTTTGTGAAGGGCTCTTCCGGGGAAGTACTACCACCACGCCTTTTTCTGCCGCCAAGCAGCGTTGCTGTGTTTCGGTTTGAAGAGTGTGGTTGCCGGTGTAATTACAGGCACATGAGGCTTAACATCTGTATGCCTCAAGTTGATGGACGCTGGGCAGTGCATCGTAGGGCACGTTCCTATCGTGCGTGACTTACGAGGCAATGCTTTGTTATAGGTGATGGTTACCACTTAACATCAGGTGGGCCATCTGCTTGTTCCATTAGCTCATGGTATAAAAAAAAAAAAAAAAAAAAAAAACATACTTATAATATTATATAACACCCAGACAGAGAACAAACATCAATGTTCATCACACAAATGTTCGTTCTCGGTGGGAATCGAACCCACGGCCTACGGCGCAGAAGGCAGAGCTATTACCAAATGAACTTTGAAGGCCGTCAAATAGGCTGTCAATAGAATATTTTGATTATTTTAAATCGCTATTTCTTGTGACTAGCACCAAATCTATACAACCAATATGCGGTAAGACCGCCATTTTACGAGTCCGGGAACCGAACCCGGCTCATCCTGTAATTGAATCTGAATCTCCGTCATAATGTCCCTGTTTACTGTTCCTGTCTTCTGGTAATGGGTCTAAGGTGGATCTTGTGGTAAAACAGAATCCGACTTCACGACTTTCAACCCCGAGGCTCTTAAGATCTTTAAGTACCAAGCACCAACTTGAGACAGTTTTTCAAAGAGTAGTAGAGCTCTTTGTGTGTGGCTCGTCCGGGTGTGTACTACCACCACGCCTTTTTCTGCCGCCAAGCAGCAACGCTGTGTTTCGGTTTGAAAAGTGTGGTTGCCGGTGTAATTACAGGCACATGAGGCTTAACATCTGTTTGCCTCAAGTTGATGGACGCAGGGCAGTGCATCGTAGGGCACGTTCCTATCGTGCGTGACTTACGAGGCAATGCTTTGTTATAGGTGATGGTTACCACTTAACATCAGGTGGGCCATCAGCTTGTCATCACAAGTAATACATAAAAACTAGTAAAGTACAAAAAAACCCGTGACCTTTAGCTTAACAAAAGCCTCCCCGACAGATGGCTTGTACAAATCTATCTGAGACACCGATACGTCGTCATTAGGGGTGGAGGGTTGCAGCCCTTAAACTAACCCCCAGGGACCTGTGGCCTTCATAAAACTGTTTACCTTACTTTACTGCAAGGTGGTGAATACTAAAAATGAAGGAATGGGTTCCGTGGATTTTTTAAAGTTATTTTTATATTGGAATGAAATGGAAATGGGGGGAGGCTTTTGCCCAGCAGTGGGACATAGAAGTCTCTTAATAATAATAATAAAATAACAATTCTTCTTCTTCTTAGTGTCACCTGTTCTTTCGAACCGATGAGGTGAATGTGCGTCTCAAAGAGGCTCTTTTCGAGCACTTGACATAATATGTTTTAAAATTTTGAACAAATATCTCGACTTACCGTGGTTTTGTGGAGCCTTTTTGAGGCGCACTTAAACTCCTTTCATCACACCATATTTTTAAGAACTAGTGATTCGACAAAATATATTATAATAAGATGTATTAAAAAAAATGTATTTTTGTATTATAAATATCAGCTATCTGGTTCCCATATGACAAGCTTTGGCTTAGTTTGGGGTGAGATTGTGCTGTGTGGAATGTCCACCAATATTATTATTTTTATTTAAGACGAAGTTCGTGAGTTTTAGGACAGAAATACTAACATTGGCTTTTGAATTACCATTCGTCGCGGAACCCTACAAGCTCCAGCATCAACCCTTGATCCCGCCCCGCATCGAGTGACGTGTGTAATTTATGACTTTCTGTCACTCACATATTAGCTGTCAGGGCTGTCACTACAACTATTCAAGTCAAAGTCAAAAGGTATTCAGTTTTTTTTATTTTATTTATTTATTAGTAAACTAAATTAACTAGTGCAGTTGCTATTTAAATATTGTACCCTATAAACCTCTAAGGGTTTGTATGTTGAATCACAAGGATCACTTTGAAACGTCTTAATAATAATCTTTATTTCAGAAAAAGTTCAATATTTTACTTAAAAACTAACACAAAAAAAAACAGAATAGAGTTTTAAAAAATATATAGGTAAGGTACTTATTAGGGCATGCAGTATCTGTACTTTTCTCAGTACCGGTAATATACAATACAATACAAAATCATTTACTCATGCCACACATACACAATTTATAAAAAATACAAGAATAGACATTAAAAGTAAGTAAGTGACACAAATTGGCCGTCACTCAGCATAAATGCTATAGCAGCATACGCTACTATAACACTGGCCGTTGTAATATTCGGCCGCTACTGGCTCAGAACCGGTAAGTCCCGGTACTTTCGATAATAAAGCTAGGTGGATCTTGCCAATCTTGCCAGAAGAACAGGCAACACGTGGAAGTGGCACCTAAATTAACCTAGCGAAGACTTTTCAAAGTGATCCTTTTTTGTCACATGAAGTATTGAATAAATACCTATACTTAAAACTAAAAAACGAGAGTGTTACAACCCTAAGACTGTTTGCAACGCACCTTCGCCGTTTAACCTCTTTCTTTATTTATCCCGGGATATTTACATTCAATGTGCGTCGCTCGCCATTCGGGGCCCATCCCGCGATGCTTTACAGTATCTATCTTGAAATTAATTAACATGGGTGGAAAAGGGCCCGTTTTTTCACAGACAACTATAAAACACGCTCCGACTACCCTCATATTTAAAAAAACCACTTGCATAACCTAACCAATCCGACTCAACGGTACTAAAGTGGCTTCCAATTATCATGCTGTACATTATCTGGGTGTACATTATTGACACGTGACGATATTGCACAGCATGTTATTGTACGGGATGATAATGTACACCCAATAATTCAAACCAGTGGACACGGATTATCTGGGTGTGCATTATCGTGCTGTGCAATATCATGCTGTACATTATTTGGCCGTACATTATTGGCGATGGTGGTAACGATATTACAGTAAAAAACGGGCTCCAACTCTTTTTTATTTACTAACTAATTTGATGTTAAGTGGTAACCATCACCTATAACAAAGCATTACATAGTATCACGCACGATAGGAACGTGCCCTGCGTCCATCAACTTGAGGCATACAGATGTTAAGCCTCATGTGGCTGTAATTACACCGGCAACCACACTCTTCAAACCGAAACACAAAGCTGCTAATAAAACATGTAATGAGTCAGAGCTAAATAAAGCTCTTTTCAAGAGTAGAGAGCTTTTTGTGAAGGTTCGTCCGGGGAAGTACTACCACCACGCCTTTTTCTGCTGACAAGCAGCAACGCTGTTGATGGACGCAGGGCACGTTCCTATCGTGCGTGATACGATGTAATGCTTTGTTATAGGTGATGGTTACCACTTAACATCAGAGGGGCCATACGCTTGTTCCATCAGCTAGTTGTATTAAAAAAAAAGTTTTTTTATCGTCTCTATTATCAGATATTTTATAGACATAATTTTTTATTCATTTCATTGTACAAGGTGTTCCAATAATTGGGTTTAAAACTTCAGGGGGCTAAAGTACCCATCAATATGAATAACTTTTTTTAAGGAACCAACACTGTGAACGCAATAAAAATAAATTTTAGCCAGGTAGGTATTGAACTTTTGTATGAAACACCTGTTTTTTTTCGCGTTTAGGTACAGTGTTGGTTCTTTAGAAAAAGTTATTCATATTGATGGGTACTTTAGCCCCCTGAAGTTTTAAACCCAATTATTGGAACACCTTGTATAATGGCTTTGAATTTGCCAATCGACAACTGATGGAAAGTCAAACTCTATATACCTTTTAAATCACAAGGATCATATTGAAACGTCTTAAAGCTAGGTGACTCTAGGTGCCAGTTCCACGCGAAAGCCTAGAAGAACAGACAACAAACTTACAGCTTCGTTCTTACCGTTCTTTTAAAAGATCCTTGTCACAATGTAATATACTCAGCCTTCACAGCTCAGTTGGGAGTAGCTCTGCCTTCTGTGCCGTAGGCCGTGGGTTCGATCCCCACCGAGAACAAACATTTGTGTGATGAACATAGATGCTTGTTCTATGTCTGGGAGTTATATAATATTACTAGCGGCCTGTCCCAGCTTCGCATGGGTGGTCATAAATTTTTTGAACATTTTAGGATAAACTTAGACCGTGGGTTCGAGCCTCGCGTCTACTTATTTCATACATTTGCACGCCAGAGTGAGTGAAATCGCACCCCGTGCGTGACCCGTGGACCCGTTAACATTTTTAATTTCGTCATATCTTTTGAATGGAATGTCCGATTTGAAAAATTTAAGAAGTAATCTATAGGTATTGAAACCGTCTTAATTATGAAAAGTCTTATTTATTTGGATAAGGATTAATACCAAGGTACAAATAAAGACCCTTTTCTAGCGGCGGCATTTCAATTAATTTTTTATAATAAAGGAACACTTATTGTGACATAACTTTAATAGATAGACATACGCTGTCGTGCCATTTTTTGTAGATGATGACGTGTTCTACAAAATCGTAGTACACTATTTTGTTCTATAATCAATAGTTTTCGCAGCGCACGCGATGTAATGTACAGGTTTTGTTTTCCACCTTGGGTTACATTATTGGAGTTTTAGTAAGGATCCTTGATTTTTTCTTTTACTCAGGGATAATGTAGCATTCTAATGGTGAAATAATTTTTGAAATCGGACCAGTAGTTTTTGAGCCTATTCGTTACATACAAAACAACAAAACAACAAAAATACAAAACTTTCCTCTTTTTAATATTAGTGTAGATGTAGACTAGCGACCCGCCCCGGCTTCGCACGGTTATTGTGGGTTATCCCTAAGAGATTATGCTTGTATTATGTCCACCAATATTTATTTATAATATTGAATCGAAATGGCAATAGCGGTTGCTTAGTTGGATGATCAAATTCCCAACCTACAGAAGGCAGAGATCAATAAACTAAGATATCTTACATACAGAATTTCTCCTCGAAAATTCCGGGCATAACTTGTTTACGTACATCGTAACTCATAAGTAAAATACGGAATGTAAAAACGGAAGTTTTATTATCACTCATATATCGTTGAGCACTTGAGGTGAGGCAGTAAAGGATATTTGAGTTTAGCCTCTTAAAATAATTGCTATAACAGTTTATCACTGGCGAGGTCTATCTAACGATCGTAGGGTCGATAGAAGCTTTGGTAGCCGTTCTTCAGACTTATTCGCATAGGAGATAGTAATATTAATTTTGTCATCTTGGGAAGTAAAATTTAACTAATATATAAATTAATAAAAATAAATATGTACTAATATACAAGGTGTTCCAATAATTGTGTATATATACTTCAGGGGGATAAAGTACCCATCAATATCAATAACTTTTTCTAAGGAACCAACACTGTGAACGCGAAAAAAATAACAGCTGTTTCATACAAAAGTTCAATACCTACCTGGCTAAAATGTATGAAACAGCTGTTTTTTTTTCCGTGTTCACAGTGTTGGTTCTTTAGAAAAAGTTATTCATATTGATGGGTACTTTAGCCCCCTGAAGTTTACATACACAATTTTTGGAACACCTTGTATAAAATAAGTAAAAATAAAAGTAAAGTAAACATTATTTATTGCAGCAAAACGCAGTAATTACTTAAATTAAAAAAAATATGTGTGTACTTTGCACACAGCACTATATAGCCCCAAACTAAGCAAGCAAATAAAACCCAGACAGAGAATAATCATGGAGATCGAACCCACGGCCTGCGGCGCAGGAAAGAGAAAACCGGCATATCATAGAACCTAAAAAGTTCTAAAACATTTGTCAAGTTCTCGAAATTGTAATTTTAAGTGCTCGAAATGAGCCTCTTTGAGGTGCATGTAAAATCCTTTCACCACACTGTTTCGGAATAAAAGTGACCCGACAACAAGAAGATAGGTTTGGTCATGTGGGTTATATTAATACTTTTTTTTCGAGTTTATGAGTAGTTTCTTTTACTGCAGAACTATTTTTAGAAAGAACTACGAAATAAACAAAGTTGAATGAAGTGACGTTGTCAAGAAATTTACATGAAGTTTTGAAATGAGTTTTACAAGATATGGGAATTAGTAATAAAAGGTAAATGTTTAAATTACAATGTTTTAAAGAAAATTTAAGACCGAGAAGTATTAAGGCGAAGACTAGAGTGTGTTGTCTAATAAATTTGATTATGTTTATCTTTTTCTGTTATGCCTACGCCTCACTCAATTCGATTGGCACCACACTGGAGCTTCAATATTGTATTATTGATCGAGTGAGCGAAGCGAACGAAGATCTTATTGATCGAGTGAGCGAAGCGAACGAAGATCTTAGTTTCAACTTGGGCGATTTGGCATTTTATGTATGTATATATGTATGTATGTATGTATGTATGTATGTTTGTCTGGCGATAACTTTAGAACCGTTGATCCGATCTCCATGAAATTTGATATGTCGATAGCTTGTACTTGAGAAATTTACTGGTAAGTATATGAGTAAAATCGGATGAAGGGTTTTTGAGATATGGGGTTTTTTAAGAGGGCAAAAATAAAAAAAGTTACATACAAAAATCAAGTTACATGTCATATGAAAGGGTTTTGTTTGGACATTCCAAAACAATTTTTACTTTTTTTTTGGGACGGTCGGTTTTCGAGATAAAATTTAAAAAGTTAAATTAAGATAACCAGCGATCCAAGAGCTCCCATCTCTAAGAGTTTCGTTGAAATCAAGGTTTTTCTACTGGTCGGCCAGTTCCATTGAATTTTCTTATTTTTTTTTCTTGAAATAATTTAAGGAGGTACTCAGTTCTCATAAAATGGTGATGACGACCAGTTCTGATGATGGAGCCAAGGTCTGTTCAACGGAACTCTTCAATAAATAGGCCAATAGAGTTGAAACTTGGTAACCATACCAAGTTAGTAGGCGGTAGTCAGAAAAAAGTCCAAAGATAATGTTTGGACTTGCCTCTGACTACTACCGACTCAAAGTTTTGATGCGTTCATCGGGTCGCATCACGAGATCTCAGTTCGGGGCGAACTACTAGTATTACATTGTAACAAGAATCATGTAAAAGAACGGTAGGAACCAAGACGTAAGTTTGTTGGCTGTTCTTCTTAGGCTTTGGTCGCGTGCCACTAGAGTAACCTAGCTCTAAGATGTTTCAAAGTGATCCTTGTGATTTTATTGAATAAATACCTTTTTACTTTGACTCTGACTACTACTTTGAGCCTATGGACTGACAATGTCGTCAGTCCATCAGGTTGGAGGGCGTCCCACGCTTCGTTTTCCTGCCAAATATAGTTTGTTATATTTATATTATTTATTAACTGTTCCCTTGTAGTCATGGCAAGAAATCTGATAAAGAAACCCAATCACCGATTCTGAAGCTCTTCAAAGACATGATGCAGAAAGAGAAGCAGTGAGTATTCTGTCTCTTTCATTTCATTATAAATGTTTTTAAACGTACGAAACTAATAAATTTGTTATTCCAATATTATTATTCTCAGCAAGTGAATTTATGTAATTCTTTTTGAGAAATAAAGATTCTATACCACATTCAGCATGTTCTTTTGAGAGCACCGGTGGTCACACTGCCCTGCGTCCATCAACTTAGGGCATACAGATGTTAAGCCTCATTTGCCTGTAATTGTACCAGCAACCACACTCTTCAAACGGAAACACAGCGTTGCTGCTTGTCGGCAGAAAAAGGCGTGGTGGTAGTACTTCCCCGGAGGAGCCCTTCACAAAGAGCTCTACTACTCTTGAAACCCTGTGTACAGGTCATACGCGGCAATGCATTGTAATAGGCTATTGTATGATTTCTTTTACCATTTTGAGTGACAATTATCATACATTTTCAGCGACCCTGAAAAAACTAATCTGCTGAAAACCAAGACAGAGAAGAAGAAGAAGAAACACTCAGGATCAAGAAGTAAATCAGACCATGTAAGTTGAAAGTATATGTTTTTTTAGTATTAGTTTTAAGAGTGGTAGAGCTCTTTTTGTGTGGCTCGTCCGGGGAAGTACTACCACCACGCCTTTTTCTGCCGCCAAGCAGCAACGCTGTGTTTCGGTTTGAAGAGTGTGGTTGTCGGTGTAACTACAGGCACATGAGGCTTAACATCTGTATGCCTTAAGTTGATGGACGCACGGCAGTGCATCGTAGGGTACGTTCCTAACGTGCGTGACTCGAAGCAATACTTTGTTTTAGGTGATGGTTACCACTTAACATCGGGTGGGCCATCAGCTAGTTGTATAAAAAAAATACTCATTTAAATCTTTCGGTAGGAAAACTTGCTTGGATCAAAATGAACGAAAATTGGTTAGGTAATTGCAATTTTTCATAACTACCTTCAGTAATATTATATTTTCAAAAATGTTGATATGGGATCGAGAAGTACTACGCCAATTATAGCCTATTTTCTTCATTTGTGAGCGTGAAATGTATTTTTAAACGTGTAACATAATACTCCTATAAGGCTAAACACCAAGAGATAAGACCAAGCACTGGAATACTTTGACGTGTGCAAAGCTTGAATACCTACTTCGTTTTCAAAATTCCCATACTAAAGTAAAGTTAAATTAATATTGTCTCAGAAATTTGCAACAATGTGTCCGTGTACTTGGTACATACGCTATATTTTGCGTTTACTAATTGGTGGCAGCTCTGTTACCTATTTTATCTACAGTTCACAATTAATGGTCAAAAAACAGCTGTAAATAGGGCTGTGTTAGTGTCATTTTGGCGGAAAGCTTATAAGGCATTTTATGAATGAAAAACTTCGAAATTTCAAAAGTTTTTTAACAATAGTTGTTCGTCATGACCTGTAGAATACCCTGCTTCCGGGGTTATAGGGGTATTATGTTACACGTTGTTTAAATTCCTTAGTTTTATCATAGAGATAATGATTGATTACAGAAAACCATGGAATCGAGTTGCTCGGAGCACCGCAGTCCCCCCTACAGGGGCATTCAGGAACTGCATAATGCTGAGTTCAGCCCAGCTAGAACTCACAGCATTGTAAGTAACTTCCAAGATGCAAAGTATATCAAATTATATGATACAAATATTACTATACAAGGTGTTCCAATACTTGTGTTTAAAAACTTCAGGGGGCTAAAGTACCCATCAATATAACGTTTTCTAAGGAATCAACACTGTGAACGCGAAAATATAAGTATGATAATAAAAATATGGTGTCAATATCCCCACTCTCCCACAACAAAATACCATAGGACATAACGCTATACAACAAATTCTTAGGTACATAAACTTAGACAATAATAGAATAATATAATTTTTTAATTTTTAATTTTATAATTTTAATTTTTAAGAGTAGTAGAGCTCTTTGTGAAAGGCTTACCACCACAAGGAAGTACCACCACCACGCCTTTTTCTGCCACCAAGCAGTAACGCTGTGTTTTGGTTTGAAGAATGTGGTTGCTGGTGTGATTACAGGCACTTGAGTCACATGATCTGTATGCCTCAAGTTGATGGACGCAGGGCAGTGCATCATATGGCACGTTCCTATCGTGCGTGACTTACGAGGTGATGCTTTGTTATAGGTGATGGTTACCACTTACCATAAGGTGGGCCATCTGTTTGTTTCATCAGTTAGTTGTATAAGAAAGAAAAAAAGAATACACACTCTTCATTTTCCTTTTAAAAAAAAAGTCACTTGTATTTTAATCTGTGATTTTAATCGATATCAATTGTAATCGATTCAAGCAATACAAAAGTGTTCGCGCTAGTTCTTAGAACTACGTCAATACAATGTTTCAAAGTGGGTCGGTAATCTCCCGTGACGTCAGTGCAAGGTTGTAGGTACGTAGTTTTGTCGAGCCAAGAAAATTTTAGATGACTAATTGTGTTGCATTATATTAAAAAAATAGCAAATAAAAGTTAAAGTACAATACAAGTGTATTTTGCATGGCTATATGGTATATACAATATGGGTATATACAATAAAATCCCAATATCTGTTCGCCGGCTGTCTACTACCAAATTTAAAACTAAATTAAAAAAAATATTGATAAATAAAGCCATCTATAGCGTAAATGAATTTTTGTCTGACTGAATTATTATTATTTTTATTAACTTTCTTTCTTATTTGACTTTTTTCCATTTAATTTTGATTTGAATTATTTAATGTTCCCAATTACTTTTTTTAACATCTTTAAATGATTTTAAAATTTGTAAATTAGTTTGTAAGAAAATTCTTTGGCAGAATTTAGTGTTCTTCTCTAACAATGACATCTGTTTTTATAAACTTACGTAGATTCACAGAGAAAATGATTTATGATTTATGATTAACAATACAAAATCATTCATATAAACCACACCTAATTATCCAATTTATGAAAAATACAAGAATAGACATTGAAAGTAAGTAAAGTAAAGAAACTAACGGCCGGTTTCTGAAAGCCCAATCAAAAATAATCGCATGCCAAGTCACTTGCTATCTCTATCTAATTCGATGTAATAGCTGAAATGGAAAGTGACTTGAAATCTGATTAGTTTTGATCGAGCTTTCAGAAACCGGCCGTAAGAGTAGTAGAGCTCTTTGTGTGTGGCTCGTCCGGGGAAGTACTACCACCACGCCTTTTTCTGCCGCCAAGCAGCAACGCTGTGTTTCCGTTTGAAGAGTGTGGTTGCCGGTGTAATTACAGGCACATGAGGCTTAACATCTGTATGCCTCAAGTTGATGGACGCAGGGCAGTAGGTGCATTGTAGGGCACGTTCCTATCGTGAATGACTCACAGACAATGCTTTGTTATAGGTGATGGTTAGGGTTACCACTTTACACTAGTAGTTCGCCCCGAACTGTGATCTCGTGATGCGACCCGACGAACGCACCTAAACTTTGAGTAGGTGGTAGTCAGAGGCAAGTCTAAACATTATGCTTGGACTTTTTTCTGACTACCGCCTACTAACTTGGTACGGTAACCAAGTTTCAACTCTATTGGCCTATTTATTGAAGAGTTCCGTTGAACAGACCTTGGCTCCATCATCAGACCTGGTCGTTGTCACCATTTTATGAGAACTGAGTACCTCCTTAATATATTTCAAGAAAAAAAAATAAGAAAAAGCAAAGTAACTGGCCGACCAGTAGAAAAACCTTGATACCAACGATACTCTTAGAGATGGGAGCTCTTGGATCGCTGGTTTACTTAATTTAACTTTTTTTTTGTATCTCAAAAACCGAGCGTACCAGAAAAAATGTAAAAATTGTTTTGGAATGTCCAAACAAAGCCCTTTCATATGACATGTAACTTGATTTTTTTATGTAACTTTTTATATTTTTGCCCCCTTAAAAACCTCCATATCTTAATAACCCTTTATCCGATTTTACTCATATACTTACCAGTAAATTTCTCAAGCACAAGCTTACGACTTATCAAATTTTATGCAGATCGGATCAACGGTTCGAAAGTTATGGCCAGACAAACATACATACATACATACATACATACATACATACATACATACATACATAAAATGCCAAATCACCCAAGTTGAAACTAAAGATCTTCGTTCGCTTCGCTCACTCGATCAAAATAAGGTGGGCCATCTGCTTGTTCCATCTGAAAGTTGTAAGTATTTAAAAAAAAAGGATTTATAACTTATGTCTAAAGCATCAAGTTTATGAAATGCTTTGAATGATTATGAAATAATATATTTTGTTTTCAGCCTTTTCAAGCAGAGAAAAGAGAGAGTTGGTGGTTTTGGGTAAGTCGGCAATAAAACCTAATAAATTTGGAAGATTGTTATGGGACCGCCACCCGACAATAGTAGATTAGAAGCCAAGGGCTGTGAGGCATCAATTGCAGCCCGAGATATTTAGGCGCACGAGCGAGGGCGCCTATAGTTCGAGGGTGCAATTGGTGCTTACACCCGAGCTAACTATTCTGCTTTACATCTCGATTGTGAGGTAAGTAGAAAAAAACCGGCATTACAAGAATAAACAATATTTAAAGTGAAAGTTTTCTATTCCCGCCTTTTTTCATTAAAAATAATCAAGTAAAGAACTTTTTTTTTTGTCAAGTTCGAAATTGAGCTTCGCCGTTCGATATTTAAAATTGATGACTATTATACTCACACGAAAACAAGGCTGAATAGCAAAGCGACCTCTTTGGTCATTGGGCTGAATGCATGATGTCTGTTGCCAGTATGATGGTTAGATGTACGCGAACTTTTTGAAAGAAAGAAGTGTTTTTTTTAACTACTTACCGCCCTAGGGCTTTTCTATCTACATTATTACCCTAGAGCGCTAATTATTAGTTGCAGCGACAGGAAATTATCAACAAAGCATTTATTGTGGCTTTGTTGGCCATTTTTTTCCTGCGTGTACAAGCCCCATTTGGAGGTAATAAGAACCCACTTACCGAACATGAGAGATGTAAAGTACTTTTAGTTCATACGTTTCAACATATTGAATAATATCAAATCGCTGAACTTATTGTGTGAATAATGCTTGAGACTAGCCTCTTTGAGGCGCACTTAAAACCCTTTCACCACACTGTTTCTAAAGAAGACACGACAAAAAGAAGACTGTACTTATATAAGAATTTATATTTTTCTTTATATCTTGTATTGATGCTGATTGTCGGCCAATTTTTCCATTTCATACCCATTCTTATAGGTAGGTAAAAAGTACCTATAATGTTCTAAAACATGTGCCAAGTCGAAAGGAGTCTTTTTGAGGCGTACTTAAAATATTTTCACTGTTTCAAAAGAGCTCGTGACACGACAAGAAGAAGAAGTGAATATAGGTATTCATATTTTGTTGCATAAATTCATGATTTTGTAGTTTATTGTTGAAATGCTATTACAGGGAGAACAGAGCCCTGAAAAACATCCTTCTGATGACACGTGTTCCTGTGTATCTTGTGCGTAAGTATACCTTTTTTTTATTCAACTAGCTGATGGAATAAGCAGATGGCTCACTTGATGTTAAGTGGTAACCATCACCTAAAACAAAGCATTGTAGATACAACAAAAAAAATACAAAACAATGCCTTGTTTGTTTGTAGGTACGTACATGCCATGCGTACATCAACTTGAGGTATATTAAAGACTCATGTGCCTGTAATTTCACCAGTAACCACACCCTTCAATCCGAAACACAGCGTGCAGAAGTAGGCATGGTGGTAGTACTTCCCTGGACTGCCCGGAGAAGTACTACCAGTATCGAATACCAAGTACTGCAAAATGTGGGTATGTGCCTCTTTGGACAAACCTGTCTACCCCCTTAGATGTCCTTAAAGAATCTGGAGTTCGTATCTGGTACTAAGAGATTTGAGGGGATATCTACCGTGCCTGGGAATCAAAGTTATGAAACGTTGAAATATTGAAAGTTTTTCAGTTTTAGTTAACAAGGTGTTCCAATACTTGTATTTAAAAACTTCAGGGGCTAAAGTACCCATCAATATGAATAACTTTTTCTAAGGAGCCAAAACTGTAAGCGCGAAAAAAAAAACAGCTGTTTCATACAAAAGTTCAATACCTACCTGGCTAAAATGTATGAAACAGCTGTATTTTTTTTTGCGTTCAGTGTTGGTTTGTTAAGGCGAAGACAAGGGCTAATGTGACTCTCGCTCGCACGTTTCGACATGTTGAAAGATATAAAATCTCTAAACTTATTTTCGAAAAATCGCAATCAACCAATTTGTGTGCAATGTAATTGCACACAGTTTAGTAAAAATTTCATTTTGATCGATACATGTTTTCCTACTCAAAAGTTTGCTTTTCTAGTTTTCGTACATAGGCAAACTTTTAAGTAGGAAAACATGTATCGATCACAATGATTTTTTTACTAAGCTGTGTGCAATATGATTGCACACAAAATGGTTGATTGCGATTTTTCGAAAATGAGCTTAGTGATTTTATATCTTTTAACATGTCGAAACGTGCGAGCGAGAAGTTGTTTGATAGTTGTCAGCCCCTTAAAAAAAGTTAGTTGATAGGTACTTTAGCTCCCTGAAGTTTTAAGCACAAGTATTGGAACACCTTGTATAGTGTGTTGGGGGTATATGAACATTATTTTTCAGTTTGAAGAAGATTATAAACACAGATTACGCTTGCATTGGATGTTTGGTGTTGCTCTTCACCATTTCCGTCATCGTTGCCTTTCTGCTGGTCTACAAGAGCATACCGTGCTTCAGCGACAAGACAGGTAACCTTCTATCAGCGCCATATAAGCCACTAGGCTCATATGGCAAATGCTGAGTGGAAGCCTTTTTTACGACACTATATTTATAATGTTTTTTAATATGCCTTCTTGTGTATCTTTTTGTTTTTAATTTTATCATTGTATTTTGTGTCGTAAAATAAATATTTTCTATTCTATTCTATTCTATCTGTCCACTCCATCTTACCAGCCGGCCGATCTCACTATTTCGATGGCTATATCGACTAGTAGTTATTGACTACTAGTCGAAAAGTAGTTGAACTACTTGGACTGGAAATAACAATAAGTTGATTTGGTTTGTCCCATAGCAATCGATATGGACACTAAATTCGACGGTCACCA
This sequence comes from Chloroclysta siterata, assembly GCA_932294275.1. Lineage (NCBI taxonomy): Eukaryota > Metazoa > Arthropoda > Insecta > Lepidoptera > Geometridae > Chloroclysta > Chloroclysta siterata. The sequence goes on along the minus strand of OW028596.1, from coordinate 16,491,966 downwards.
CATTGGAGCTTCAATATTGTATTATAATACATTGTAACAAGGGTCATACAAAAGAACGGTAGGAACCAAGCCGTAAGTTTGTTGGCTGTTCTTCTAGGCTTTGGTCGCGTAGAACTGGCACCCAGAGTCACCTAGCTTTAGAGCTGATTTCACCATGCTCTGTTAGTTTAACTAATCAAGGATTAACAGGCCGTTAAATCTAAACTTAGATGTCAAACGCGTACATTTTGATATATTTAACGGCCTTTTAATCCTTTGTTAATCTAACAGGGCTTTGTGAAATCAGCTCTTAAGACGTTTCAAAGTGATCCTTGTGATTTTATTGAATAAATACCTTTTGAATTTTACTTTGAAGGTCGTGGGTTCAAAACTGGTGGTGCATTAATGAGTTTTTTGTTCAACTTATTTGCACAGTACCAGTTCTCTCAAACGGTGAAGGGAAACATCATGAGGAAACTGGCATGTCGTAGAACCTACAAAGTTCTAAAACTTGCGTCAAGTGCTCGAAAAGAGCCTCTTTGAGGCGCAAGTAAAATCATTTCACCCCACTGTTTCGAAGGAACTAGTGACACGACCAGAAGAAGAAGTGTGATATATATATTCACAATTCTATAATACAGATAGGGGGCTGCTCATCTCTTGTCAATAAACTTGGGCATTACTGCTCCTCATTCCAGGGTATACGAAGGTGGACACAGACAGACCTAAGAGGAAGATTGATGGACTTAGCAGATTGAGGTGGGATCATCTTGGAAAGAAGACTTTGGAAGGGTAAGATAAGAGACAGCCTTCACAGCTCAGTTGGTAGTAGTAGTTAGTACCACACAGAAATAAAATCTTAAAAAAACATCTGTACGCCTCAAGTTGATGGACGTAGGGTGTTGCATCGGTTGGCACGTTCCTATCGTGCGTGACTAACGAGGCAATGTTTTGTAATAGTTGATGGTTACCACTTAACATCAAGTGGGCCATTTGCTAGTTCCATCAACTAGCTGTATATTTTTTTTTTATGCAAAATAAATATTGTAAATAAACGATTAATTTTAAAATAATAGAAATTTGTTGTTTAAAATAGATATTATAGATTATTTACCAATTTTTCAAATTAAGTCAACTAGCCTTTTTACTTTCAGAAAAAAATGGGACAATGGAGACTCTAGCTATGGTGTACCACGTTCCATGGACTTTCAGGATCTAGTAAGTTTTTTCAAACAATAGTTTTCATTGACTTTATTTTGTTTTATTTTTATTCATTTATTTAATTTCACAAAACAGATTATAATGGAATTAGCAAAAAATAATCGCAAGTATGTTATCAAACAATGGGAATATTGTAATTGTGAAATGTGTAGTATAAAAGTATGCTACACAATTGTGGCAATTGTGTAGCATACTTTTTTGTATACCGATACTTATAATAATATGTATAGTTTATTATTATTATTCATTTATTTCAGATTCATAATCAATCCATACATAATTGATATTATCATTAGAATTAAATTATATTACAATTTAAAATAAAACACACACAATTACAATTTGCAGTTCAATTAAAATTAAATAGCATTAAATGTCACAAATGATAGAAATAACATCTAGACAGAAAACATACATCTATGTTAAAGACAGAGCTACTACCAACTGAGCTGTAAGCTAAGATAAGATAATGTTTATTTCAAAGAAAAAGAAGAACATATGCAGAGTATTACATTTTCTTATGTCTAATGATTTGTATGGTATAAGGCAACTGGCATACTCCATGGTATCGGATCATTACCTTCCGTGCTAGTTAAAAACTGTGTTACGGCAAGGTAAAATGCTTCTCTCCCTAGGTGCTATTAGTCGTTATATATATACTTACAAGATAGGAACACAACAAGAATCTACAAGAAGCTACTTACACAACAAGAATCTTCGTAAGTTGGTAACAATGTATTTAGCTCATAAATACGATTTATCTTATTCGTTAACACTGCATCGTTGATATAATTTCATTTTTATGTTTAAGAAAAAATTAAGAAAATAGAAAGAAAATAGAATAGAAGCTGTGGGGGCTGTCTTTATTCTATTTTATGTAACTCTATCTAATTCTAACTTCTAACATATTAGATCTCAACACTTAATGAAAGTAAACTCATTGAAACATTAACTCGAGACGTGTGTTCGCTACGGATCTTCTGTCTCACTCGCACACGCGACGAGTGAGAGAGAAGGTAGGAAACGTCACATGTTAGTAATGAGGGGTACATTTTCTGAGACTTAGTTAAGGGGTGGATGTTTCTAGAGTTTTATTTTCATCTGAAATCTGTGGCGGTTTCCTTTAAAAAATTCGAAACTTTTTCGTTCGAATCGGGATATCACTTAATACACTTTCATTCCAAATTTCACTTTGTGCTCAAGACTTCAAGTAATGTTGGTTAAACCGCCTATTTTTTTTTTATCTAATTCACTTGACACTGGCAAGATTGTCTGTCGAATGAAACACAGCGAGGTTCGTTTTTGTAAATTGTGTTTATACCTACCTACAAAATAATTGTTGTAATAATTGTTGTATGTAGGTAGGTTATTTATAACCTGCCTCCATCTTTTTTTATTTTTTGTATTTTAGTTTATGTTCCTCTATTGTTGTAAGTAATACAAATAATTATATTGTTTATCATTTTAACGAATCAACTTTTAGAGTCTCCCTTGGTTTACTCAGATCTCCGCCTTTTTGTTTTAAGTCTACAACTTGACATTGGCAAATTCGTGGCAAACCCTATCGGCCACTGAACAGCCACAAATAAAAGAAGAAGAGATTCGTTTTCTGACATTTTGGGAAGCATTGAGCTTTTCATTATAATTGTTTTTCTAGTGTTATTTTGAGTTCTGTTGTGTAATTTTTATAAGAGTAGTAGAACTCTTGCGTAAACGCGCAAAATGTGCGAAATGCATTCCACCTTGTCAAATCGGCATGTCGTAGAACCTAAAAGTTCTATATAACATGTGTCAAGTGCTCGAAAGGAGCCCGTTGAGGCGCACTTAAAATCCTTTCACCACACTGTTTCAAAAAAAACTAGTGCCACGACAAAAGACAGAAAGAAAGTTCCTGTTTACAAGGAATGAACTAGCTCTTTGCGAATAGATGTGATATAAAAATATTTTTCTTGTTTAACAGTAGACGCTTCCCTCCCCTTAACGAGTCTCACATATTAATACGGTAAGTTTTAATCCCTTAAGTTTCGGGTCAGCCACTTAACTTAAACAATAATATAAACAAAATATTGTATATTATTAATTGTATATTATTGAATCGAAACTTCAAAATTAAATTCCGTTTCTCAAAATTTTGATTTGTTTATGTAAGAACTGACTACCCTCTTTAGAGATCCTTTAAGAATATTAAGCTTGGTTGGTACTAAATAGATCTGAGGAGTTATCTACCGTGCCTGGGGATCAGAGTGAAGCTAAAAAAAGAAAAAAAACGTAACAGCTTAACGATTTTGATCTCCAGGCACGGTAGATACCCTCTGAGATCTCTTAGTACCATGCACTAACTACAGATTCTTTGAGGACGTCTGAGGGAGTAGTCAAAGGTCCGTCCAAACGTTTGGCACATACCCACATTGTCAGAAATCAGAAATTATTTAGTGTATAACTTCTTTTTTATTTATTTATACCATTAGCTGATGGAACAAGCAGATGGCCCACCTGATGTTAAGTGGTAACCATCACCTATAACAAAGCTTTGCCTCGTAAGTCACGCAATAGGAACGAGCCCTACGATGCACTGCCCTGCGTCCATCAACTTGAGGCATACAGATGTTAAGCCTCATGTGCCTGGAACACCGGCAACCACACTCTTCAAACGGAAACACAGCGTTGCTGCTTGTCGGCAGAAAAAGGCGTTGTGGTAGTACTTCCCCGGACGAGCCACACACAAAGAGCTCTACTACTCTTTATATTTAAACCTGAATCAAAACTTTCTCGTAAAAATAATATTTTGATTAAAAAAAATAGTATTTTTTAGCAACTTCTCACTCAGCAGTGTTTACGCTTTTTATGCTTCGACCCTATTTACCGCATGCTTCTAGTTTTGTGTTTTTTATACAACTTGCCGATGGAATAGGCAGATGGCCCAACTGCAGGGTGACGTAACTTTGTTGCAATCATTTGCTATATGAAACCAATAATGATATAAAAGTCTGTAGCAGAAGGACAGATAAGCAATATCCCGAAATAGCAAAATCCCAGATTAGCAGGAGGACAGACTTGCATAAAGGCAGAAGACAAAAATAAAATTGAATAGTTACAATTCGTAAAATAACAATATTAAAGCAGGGTGATAACGTAACTTTGTTGCAATCAGTTTCTATATTCAACCAGTATGAAAGTTTTAACATTGTAACAAGGATCATACAAAAGAACGGCAGGAACCAAGCCGTAAGTTTGTTGGCTGTTCTTCTAGGCTTTGGTCGCGTGGAACTGGCACCTAGAGTCACCTAGTTTTAAGACGTTTCAAAGTGACACCTTGCGATTTTTTTTGAATAAATACCTTTTGACTTTGACTTAACGAGATTAACGAAACAGGTGCATCAGGCGAGCGTAAATGGGACTGTTGGGAGGGGAAGACCTCGGCGGACATATCTCGATCAGATAGCAGACGTTCTAGAGAAGGGCCAGGTCAAGAATACCCTAAACGGACGAGAATGTATGAAGAATATTATGAGAGTGAATGAAGCGAAAGAGGTATGTAAGGATCGTAGCAAGTGGAAATCCGTGGTCTCGGCCTACCCCTATGGGAACCAGGCGTGATTTTTATGTATGTATGTATGTATGACTTTGACTTGGATATCTACCGGATCATAAACTGGTTGGCTTCCCTGAGTTAGATCTATTCAATTCAAAACCGTCTTCTTTTAAGCGCGTTCTCGTCAGCCATTGGTCGGAATCGGTGCCTCAGCTGCTTGGTTAGGCATGACTATGTGTACCTATTTTATCATTGTTGTTAAATAATTTTAATCATTTTTGATATATTCATTTACTTTTATGTTTTGGTTTTGGTTTTTTCTGTTTTTTATTTTTTATTTTAGATTTGTCAATAAGCATCTTTCTTTTTTTAGTTTTATATATGCGAAAACATATAATTGGTATTTAGTTTATTTAAGTTGTTATATCCTAGTTTCAATACTGTTTGTTTTCCGAATAAAATAAAATAAAATAAAATCAAATTCGTCGTGTTTCAGTTTTTTCTTTGTATTTTTAACATAGCTCTCCTTGTAATTGCAGTATTCGTGCATCTAGATGCGGTCGCCGCCTTAATCCACGTCTGGCCCTGGGGCCTCATTGTTCTGGACAGACAGACGGACGTGCCTTTTGTAGTCGCTGCATTATGTACGCTTTTTGATGAGAACAGCTTTTTTTATGTGGTTGACAATTTAGGGTTGGAAATTGAAACTCTTGCTGTACTTAGGGTTAGAAAAATAGAAAATAAGAAAAGCTACCCCAATTTCAGTTTGGTCCTAAGGCACGGTAGATATCTCTTAGTGTCCTGGTTGAACTTAAGGCGAATACAAGAGCTAAAGTGACTCTCGCTCGCACGTTTCGACATGTTTTCCTATATTCAAAAGTTTTCTTTACTAGTTTTAGTACATAAGCAAACTTTACGTGCTGCAAAGTAGGCCTTTCATACGAATGCCTACTATCTCTCTTATTCCTAAGCGCAAACCCCCAGAATCCCGATACCACCTGAGACAGACAAGGGAACATTCTGAAAACTTGGGCCGCGGTGAATGGATCCTTCTTGGATGAAAAAGCGCAAACTTGAGTCTTCGTCGGGTTAAAAGTATGAAAACTTGTATCGATCAAAATGATTTTTTACTAAATTGTGTGTAATGTGATTGCACACAAAATGGTTGATTGCGATTTTTCGAAAATGAGTTTAGCGATTTTATATCTTTCAACATGTCGAAACGTGCGAGCGAGAGTCACATAAGCTCTTGTCTTCGCCTTATTGTTGGAAAAACGGTAAGAAAATCAGCTGCACGACTTTGACTTAGGTCCCAAGGCACGGTAGATATCTCTTTGTGTCTCAGAACTGGTGAGAAATAGCTTCACGGCTTTGATTTCGATCCTAAGGCACGGTAGATATTTTATTGCAATGACCGTAGCAAAGCATACCCCTCTTTATACCCCCTACTGGATGTAATCATAAAAAGGGGGGGCTTATACATAGAAAGTTTTTGTAAGTCATTTTAAGCTTATTAACTGATTCAGGCGTGACTTTGCGGAATTCCATTGTTTAAAAATTATAAATATAATAATATTGTTATAATAATATTGTTTATAAATTTAATGAAATAAATATATAGTACTAATCCGCTAATCTAATCTTATGTAAGTAAATCAAATGTAGACTTGTGTGTGCACCCTTCACTGCATCTGCAAACTCTGCATACTCTGCAAATTCTGTAACGTGAAAAAAGGTGTATTAGACACAACAAAAATACCACAAAAAATATAAAAAACTTAACAAGACTTCGACACGTGTTTCGCCTCTCTACGAAGCATCTTCAGGAAGATTGACTTGCTGTGCACTGAAATTAGGACAATAAACACATTAGGTTTTATTCGTCAACCCTGTAACGAATGACGTCACCTTGACGTGTTGTCTCGTCGTGTCGTCATCTTTTTAAGCTGCACACCCTTTGCTAGATTCTAACTGTATGCCTCAAGTTGATGGACGCATAGCATTATAAAAAAGCATTGCCTCGCAAGTCTTGCACGATTGGAACGTGCCCTACGATGTACTGCCGTACTACGATGCGTCCATCAACGTGAGGCATACAGATGTTAAGCTTCATGCGTCTGTAAATGTCTGGTCCATTAATATATCCTACTAATATTAATATATCCTATTAATATATCCTTTCACGTAAAAACCACTGAATGGATTTTAATGAATCTTTACAATAATATAGCTTATACATCAGAATAACACATAGGCTACAATTTATAAAGATATTGTGTAACTAATCCTGCGCAGACGAAGTCGCGGGCACCAGCTTGTTTTCAATAATTCTCAAAAAATGCTATAACAAATAAAACATGCTATAACTGTCTGATAACTAGCTAAATATTATCTAGCAATTTTGAATAAGGCAGTCACTATAAAATCTTCGAAATCATTTTAAAACACTTAAAGTACAATAACTCACTTGTAAGAAAATATACCCTTTCACAAGTAAATATACAAAACCAAAAATCAAGCGAAACCAGACCTTATTTTCAAGTCCATAAGAGCGAAGCTTCAATTACAGTAACGCCAATATAATTTGCAATGAAAACGCTGTAGCTCAGAAAACGCAAGCTGAAATAGTCCTTATTTGTTTGCAGTTAAGGCGAAGTTGAAGTTTGTTGGTGGAATTATCAAGCGGTGCTAGTGCCACCCTCTTGCCAGTGATAAATATTAATATTATGGGATAGAGGTAATGCTAGTCAATTGGTGGCTGCGACCTGATGTACAGGATGCTCCGTTACTCATAAAAACACGCTGGACATAATACAATAAATAAATATTAATTGGTAAATTGAATAATTAATTTTTGTGCAAAAAAATCGAGTACATTGAAAACATTTGGTTTTATTGCTTTTGGTTGTTATTGTTAATTTTTCAAAACGCGCTGAATCAATTTCGATACAATTTATATACCGTCGTTGTGCGAGAAGTCACTAAGTAACCTCTGGCCTACCAAACAAAAAAATCAAAATCAAAATAAATTCATAATTATTGATGAATTAATCGCGTTAGTAAGGAGTGGAACTATTTGCCGTCATCTGATTTTCCTGTACCCCAAGTATGAGTTTTGCTTACCATATTTGGTTTTTCGTTTTACGTTTTTGTTCAGTGTTCATTGCGGGTTTTGTATGAAATTTGACAGCCTTCACAGCTCAGTTGATAGTAGCTCTGCCTTCTGCGCCATAGGCCGTGGGTTCGATCCCGACCGGGAACAAACATTTGTGTGGTGAACATAGATGTTTATTCTCTGTCTGGGTGTTGTTATTATAAGTACAGTAGAGCGTCGATTATCCGAACGTCGCTCAACCGAACGACCGCTTATCCGAACAGTAGTAACTTGGTGGATTAGAGAGTGCTTGGATGGATAGTAAAATTTTCGTGGAATGGTTTACAGAAACTTTTATACCCTCCGTAAAAGCCCAACAATTAAAAAATGGTAAAAGAGAGAAAACATTATTGCTTCTGGTAATGCTCCAACTCATCCATCATGTGACATCATAAATGAAAAAGACGAGTTTATAAAAGTCATGTTTCTTCCACCTAATGTGACTTCAATAATACAGCCCATGGATCAAGGCGTTATTGAGACTTTCAAACGGTATTATAGAAAATCATTGTTACGTAAGTTACTTTTGGAAAAAGAAGAGGATGGAGAAGAAAGCCTGATAAGAAATTATAAAAAGATTGATTTAAAAGACGCGTCCTACATGATCGGAGCAGCATGGGACAGTGTAAAAGAGCAGAACTTAAAAAAAGCGTGGAATAAAGTTTTGTGTATAGGGGAAAATACTCAAAGTGGTTGTGTAAATGAGAAACAGGAAGATATATCTGAAATGATAGATATGCCAAAAAAACTCGATTGCCACGAATGTGATGAAGAAGAGGTTCAACAATGGATGGATATCGACGATGAAGATACCCGGGTACCAAATTATGCAAGATAGCGAAATTTATGACCTCATGACTAATAAGACTGACGCCACCGCTAGCACCACATCAACTACAAGTTCAGATAATGAAGATGAAAACATAGTTTGTGCTTCAGAAGCGTTTACTTGCTTAGATATTGCCTTGCGTTGGTTTGAAACACAGGCTGTAAGTGACCAGTATCAAATAACTGTTCTTAAAAAAGTACGTGATCTAGCCGCTCGTAAACGGGTAGGCTTGCTTCGGCAGACGAAGATTCAAGATTTTTTTTAAGCGCTAATTGTATCTAGTACACACATGTTTTATTCTAAGATTGTCTGCACTTTATTTTGTTTGTTTCCTATTTGTCATTAAAGATGTCTTGTGTTGAAAATATGATTTTCATTTATCTGTACGTAAATATGTATAGCTGAATCAATATACATATAGGTAGTTCGATTATCCGAAAATACCGAACACCCATGCCCCCCAATTAGTTCGGATAATCGACGCTCTACTGTATGTATTTACAAAAAAAAGTATATATTTATTACTTATATCAGCTATCTGGCTCATATTACAAGCTTTGGCTTAGTTTGGGGCGAGATAGTGCTGTGTGGAAAATCCACCAATATTTATTATTATTTTTATTATTTAATATTTGTATTGTCAATATTTCGCCAATGCTTGAAACAGCTACACTCACACGCGACATAATTCACTCCACATTTCAACTTAACAGCACCATGTATCCGCCACGGCCACAAGACGGCCACAAATCATAACGCAACACATTAAGACGTTACTTTATTGTCCCGTAAGACTGCGCCTTAAGTGATTTGTGGGGCCCGTATCGAGACACCGGCTTTTTTCGATATTTCTCGTTCAGTTGTGACGAATTTATTGCGTTTGTTTTGTACAAGTTTTTGAAGTTAAAGGTTTAACAAGAATTTCACAATACATTCTTCGTTGGCCAGCTTTATTATTATTATTATTTATTTATTGCAGATCAATCAATCCATACTTAAAATTAAATTATCATTAGAATTAAATTACAATACAAAAACCCAATTACAATTAACAGTTCAATTAAAATTAAATAAATTTATGCCATCATTATCAGTCTGGGGATGTGCTGGAAATACCATACCGTACCATTTTTTTTAAACAACCATCTGATGGAACAAGCAGATGGCCTACCTACTGTTAAGTGGTAACCATCACCTACCTATAACAAAGCATTGCCTCGAAAGTCGCGCACGATAGGAACGTGCAATCCCCTGCCCTGTGTTCATCAACTTGAGGCGTACAGAAGTTAAGCCTCATGTGCCTGTAATTACACCGGCAACCACACTCTTCAAACCGAAACACAGCAACGCTTGTCGGCAGAAAAAGGCGTGGTGGAAGTACTTCCCCGGACGAGCCCTTCACAAAGTGCTCTACTACTCTTAAATCTACTCACTCTTAAATCTGCTTGTTCCATCAGGAAAAAATATTAGTTTGTTTAAAAGTCGATAAAAAGATTTTTCGTTATATCCTCCAAAACAAGACAAGTCTTAGTCCTAAGGGTCGTAAATAACGCAGCCTCAAAGCCACGGTTCCCACAAGACACCCCTAATATAGGGGTGTTTTGTCGCTAACACTCGGGGGGGACGCATTTTTATCAATCAGCCTTGTGGCTTGTTTTACGGCTTGGGAAAGGTACATTCGTTTGTGTAGAGTTACTCGTACAATATTTTAAATAAAAAATAGAAGCCCAAGCGAGATTCATGAGTTGTCGATTAGCAAATTCAAAAACATAATAAAAAGAAAACTTTTTACAAAAGCTTACCATAAAATATGTGATTATATATTTAAGTCAAAAGGTATTTATTCAATAAAATCACAAGGATCACTTCGAAACGTCTTAAAGTTAGGTGACTCTAGGTGCCAATTCCACGCGACCAAAGCCTAGAAGAACAGGCAACAAACTTAAGGCTTAGTTCCAACCGCTCTTTTTTATGATCCTTTTACAATGTAATAGTTTATTTAATGGAAAACCAACACCATATTAAAACTAAGATAACATACATTATATAGATGACAAAAAAGCTTGGGACTGAACTATGCTCCAACTCATTACAAACACTAAACAATTAAGTAGGTACCATAACCGTAAAAGGGATCATACAAAAAAACGCTAGGAACGAAGCCGTAAGTTTCTTGCCTGTTCTTCTAGAGCTTAGTCGCGAGGAACTGGCGGTAGATTCACCTAGTATATAAGACGTTTCAAAGTGATCCTTGTGATTGTACTGAATGAAGACCGTTTTGATTTTGATTTCAGATCTCTTAGATAGTTATAGCTTTATTGTACACCATAATAAAAGTTCATAAAAACAAAAACCATACCTAAGAGGTACGAAAGCCGGTCTTATCACTAAAAGCAATTTCTTCCAGACAACCTTTATCACTTGTATCGACTCAATATTATTTGATATCCTTGTAAATATACCTCAAACTACCCCCCTATGTTATATTTGGCACCTGCCCAAATTTTGCATTAAGTTCTTCTTGTCGTGTCACTAGTTTCTTTCGAAACAGTGTGGTGAAAGGATTTTAAGTGCGCCTCAAGAGGCTCCTTTCGAGCACTTGACACATGTTATAGAACTTTTTAGGTTCCACGACATGCCGGTTTTCTCACGATGTTTTCCTTCACCGTTTGAGAGTACTGGCATTGTGCACGTAAATATTTGAACAGAAAAACTCATTGGTGCACGACCGGTTTCGAACCCACGACCTTTAGGATCGGAAGGCGGGGCCGCTACCACTGGACCACCAGTGCTCTGCATTAAGTTGAGCACATGCTACTACTAGAATACTTACTGGTTTCCTTCACGATGTTTTCCTTCACCGATTGAGAGCACTAGCATCATTCATTGGTGCATGACTGGATTCGAATCCACGACAAACAGAAGATGGCGTCACTCACACTAGACCTCCGATGCTCGTTAGTAATTAAATCTTAATTTTACTTCGCTCACTTTATTTTTCTGAAAAATAATGAAATAGCGCACGGGTCGGCCATTCATGACTACCACAAAGTGTGATTCCATGCGTGTATTAGTGGTTGAGCCTTTACCGGCGGCTAAAGGCATTGTAGTCTAAGTAGAGGAGATTGGTCGTGGTTTACAAGATTATTGAAGTTGTAAGTGTAGTAGAGCTCTTTGTGTGTGGCTTGTCCGGGGAAGTACTACCAGCATCTCTATTTGTGCCGCCAAGCAGCAACGCTGTGTTTCCGTTTGAAGAGTGTGGTTGCCGGTGAAATTACAACACCTGTATTAAATTATTTCAGACAATTTGTATGGGTTTTGTGATGCTTTGAGAATTGGCATTGAAATTAAAAATAGATATACAATACTAGTACTTAAAACTTCATTGGGCTAAAGTACCCATCAATATGAATAACTTTTTCTAAGGAACCAACACTGAACGCAAAAAAAAACAGCTGTTTTATACAAAAGTTAATATTAAGCTTTGTTTTTCTAATTGTTTTTCGTTATTTTAATTGTTTTTTTTTGTTAATTAAATGTTTAATTTCTCCCATTTTATGTATAAAATTCTTATGTTCTATAAATTAATGTAATTGGTGTATATACCGTTTTAATTAAAGTAAAATAAATAAATAAATATACCTGGCTAAAATGTATAAAATAGCTGTTTTTTTTTTTCGCGTTCACAGTGTAGGTTCCTTAGAAGAAGTTATTCATATTGATGGGTACTTTAGCCCCTGAAGTTTTAAGTACAAGTATTGGAACACCTTGTATAACTAATTCTTGACTTCAATGCCAATTCGCACATCATCACAAACACCACGCCGCAACTTCTCTCATTATACGTAACGCATTGTTTAGCTCGTCACCGCCTCTGCCTACCCCTTTGTGCGTTGATGTATTAAAGCAACTTTGCGACCACTTTGAAAAATACTCAATCGGTCTCATGACAAAAGAATAGACTTTTAAACAAAAGGCTTTATACGGCCTTATCAAAGTCAAAATATAATAATATAATATACATCTATCTATATATACTAGTGGTTCGCCCCGAACTGAGATCTCGTGATGCGACCCGACGAACGCACCAAAACTTTGAGCAGGTCAGAGGCAAGGACTTTTTTTTGACCAACGCCTACTAACTTGGTATGGTAACCAAGTTTAAACTCTATTGGCGTATGTGTTGAAGAGTTTCGTTGAACAGACCTTGGCTCCATCATCAGACCTGGTCGTTGTCACCATTTTATGAGAACTGAGTAGGTACCTCCTTAATTTATTTCAAGAAAAAAAATAAGAAAAGCTAAGGAACTGGCCGACCAGTAGAAAAACCTTGATGTCAACGAAACTCTTACGAGATGGGAGCTCTTGGATCGCTGGTTATCTTAATTTAACTTTTTTGTTATATCTCAAAAACCGAGCGTCACAGAAAAATAGTAAAAATTGTTTTGGAATGTCCAAACAAAGTCCTTTCATATGACATGTAATTTGATTTTTTTATGTACCTTTTTTTATTTTTGCCCCCTTTAAAAAACCACATATCTTAATAACCCTTCATCCGATTTTACTCATATACTTACCAGTAAATTTTTCAAGTACAAGCTATCGACTTATCAAATTTCATGCAGATCGGATCAACGGTTCGAAAGTTATGGCCAGACAAACATACATACATACATACATAAAATGACAAATCGCCCAAGTTGAAACTAAGATCTTCGTTCGCTTCGCTCACTCGATCAAGTCAAAACATAATGTTTGGACTTGCCTCTGACTACCACCTGCTCAAAGTTTTGATGCGTTCGTCGGATCGCATCCCGAGGTCTCAGTTCGGGGCGAGCCACTAGTTATATAAACTGTACACAGACCCGACCCCGGCTCCATATATTGATGAAACAACGCCTTTAAAATTTGTGTAAATTATTTTTAACTTTGCTCAATCGGTGAAAGTTCAACCAGTTAGTATACTAGCAGCGGCGATGGGCTTGCAACCTGTCACGTATGGAATTCCAACTTTCTCAAAATGTGAGTATGTGCCAAATGTAATTGTGGATGTAAATGTATATCTAGGCTCGGTCGCGTGGAACTGGCACCTAGATTCAGCTATAAGACGTTTCAAAGTGATCCTTGTGATTTTATTGAATAAATACCTTTTAACTTTGACTTGATGTACCTCTTTAGTAGTTCTCAAAGAATTTTAAGTTTATGGGATTTATAGAGAGAATATAGTATCTACCGTGCCTGGGTTTCAGTTTTCAAAATCTAACTATCATCTAGCACATATCAGCGTTTAAGAGACATACCGCGGGTTTCTGAAAGCCCGATCAAAGCTAATCGGATGTCAAGTCACTCGCCATTTCAGCTATTACATCGAATTAGATAGAGATAGCAAGTGACTTGACATGCGATTAGTTTTGATCGAGCTTTCAGAAACCGGCGGATAGTTTAACATCAAAACTATAACATTTTTAATAAAAAGCTCTAGAAACACTCGCCAGCCGCACTTATCTAGCTATCTTCATTTCCCCAAACCTTGCCTCATTCTCCCGGTATTTTTAGTCTTTTTTGAGTCGCCGAAATTCATCGCGACAAAATGCATTCGCGCGAGCCATAACATTGGACACAAAGGGCTAGGCAGTACCTGCGCCGGTGCTATTCGCAGACTGTAGCCACAATCAGTTAGCTCAGTCTGGGAGCTCGAAGGAGAAATTAAATAAATAAATATTGGAGGACTTTCCACACAACACTATCTAGCCCCAAACTAAGCCAAAGCTTGTAATATGGGAACCAGATAGCTGATATAATACATATATACGTTTTTTTTGTAAATACATACTTATAATATTATATAACACCCAGACAGAGAACAAACATCTATGTTTTCCACATAAATGTTTGTTCTCGGTGGGTATCGAACCCACGGCCTACGCGCAGAAGGCATAGCTTTTTGTTGGTAGTACAACTGAGCTGTGAAGGCTGTCGAATTGATTATATAAATTGAGTATACAGAGTGGAATGTCCACCAATATTTATTTATTTATTTTACTAAGTTAATTTTTCACGGTCTGGAATTCATTTAAAGTGTATTAAAATTTACTGCTCAATAATTAATATTAAACCCACCATCTCCCGATCTACTACATTATTATAGGACAGAGCAAAAAAAAAACGCGTTTCGCTCTGTGGAACCCTACTCTATAGACGAGACAGAAATACTATGATTACTTTTTAAGTAGCAAAACAAGTATTTTGTTGCCCAAGATACTTTTATGATACTGGTTCTGGACACGAATATTACAAAATGGCGACCACGTAAAAAGGTTTATTTATTAGTATAAAACAGCTGTTTTTTTTCGCGTTTACAGTGTTGGTTCCTTAGAAAAAGTTGTTCATATTGATGGGTGCTTTAGCCCCCTGAAGTTTATATACACAACTTAAGGAACACCTTGTATAGAGATATAAGGAGACAAAATTAAGTTCTGATTCTATTCTTAAAAATTTAGGTAAATACAGTATTTTTGCCACAAAACGCTGAAATAAATTAAGTATTACAATTAAATTCTTGCAAGTTCTAACTCAGAGGTACAATTAAGGCGAAACCGATTCGATGGGCATAAATACGGGCGACTTAATTACAAGTACCTTAAAGTACTTACTTACGTACAGGTGGGGCTGCACCCCTCATCACAGACCTCATGATTCGGCTGAGGTGAATCAGACGCGAACATTTTGTTTCCTTGTCTCTTAAACGGTGAAGGAAAACATTGTGAGGAAACCGGCATGTCGTAGAACCTAAAAGTTCTATAACATGTGTCAAGTGCTCGAAAGGAGCCTCTTGAGGCGCACTTAAAATCCTTTCACCACACTGGCACTGTTTCGAAAGAAACTAGTGACACGACAAGAGAAGAGCCTGGATTTTATAGGATAGTTTCAGGTGTTCTTTGTGTTTTTAAATAATAAAATAAATATTGGTGGACATTCCACACAGCACTATCTCGCCGCAAACTAAGCCAAAGCTTGTAATATGGGAAATAGATAGCTGATATAATACATATATACCTACTTTTTTTTTGTAAATACATACTTATAATCGTATATAACACCCAGACAGAGAACAAACATCTATGTTCATCACACAAATGTTTGTTCTCGGTGGGGATCGAACCCACGGCCTACAGCACAGAAGGCAGAGCTACTACCAACTGAGCTGTGAAGGCTGTCAATACTGTGTTTGACAGTCAGCCGAATCAAGGCGTCCAAGATCGGGGTGTCTGATGGGGAGAGTAAATCTTTCTATTTTATGATGTTTTAATCATAGCCTCATGTAAATTACGTCACGCGTACCAAACTGAAATACTTACCGATAAATCGTAGGGCAACTTAGCGATGGCTTAGCTGAAGAAAATTTACTGTGGTGCCAGGGGACTGGAGTACAATAAGTATACATTTATATATTAAAATAACTAGAACGGTTTCTAAGAGTAGTAGAGCTCTTTGTGTGTGGCTCGTCCGGGGAAGTACTACCACCACGCCTTTTTCTGCCGCCAAGCAGCAACGCTGTGTTTCGGTTTGAAGAGTGTGGTTGCCGGTGTAATTACAGGCACACGAGGCTTAACATCTGTATGCCTCAAGTTGATGGACGCAGAGCAGTGCATCGTAGGGAACGTTCCTATCGTGCGTGACTTACGAGGCAATGCTTTGTTATAGGTGATGGTTACCACTTAACATCAGGTGGGCCATCTGCTTGTTCCATTAGCTAATGGTATAAAAAAAAACGGTTTTAAAGACAAATGACTCAAATTATTAATTATACTTTTTTTTTTTTTTATAAATATGGGAAGGGAAACAATGGCAAAAAAATGAAAAATATATGAATATAGTTAAAAAAAATTGTTATATTCATGTTTAGAATGACATACGTTCTAAATTTCAAATTATTTTTTACGCTTATAGCCACTACTTAAATTAAACTGTTGATAACTTAGATTTTATACTAAGTACTTCCTGATGGAACAAGCAGATGGCCCACCGGATGTTAAGTGGTAACCATCACCTATAACAAAGCATTGCCTCGTAAGTCAGGCTCGATAGGAACGTGCCCTACCACGCACTGCTCTGCGTCCATCAACATCAACTAACTGCTGATTTAACAATGAAAAACATAAATAAAAATTATAAATAAAGTGTTTTGTAACAAGGATCATACAAAAGAGCGGTAGGAACCAAGCTGTAAGTTTGTTGGCTGTTCTTGTAGGCTTTGGTCGCGTGGAACTGGCTCCTAGAGTCACCTAGCTTTAAGACGTTTCAAAGTGATCCTTGTCATTTTATTGAATAAATACCTTTTGACATTGACTTTGAAGAACAGATCAAATAGATGACGTGACTTGTGACGATTTGTCTTAAAGCTAGGTGACTCTAGGTGCCAGTTCCACGCGACCAAAGCCTAGAAGAACAGCCAACAAACTTACGGCTTGGTTCCTACCGTTCTTTTGTATGATCCTTGTTACAATGTAACATAATACAATATTGGAGCCAATCGAATTTAGTGAGGCGTAGGCATAACAGAAAAAGGTAAATACAATCAAACTCGGTGTGTTTATACAAAAATAATGTATTTTCTTTCTTTCTTATTTAAATAATTAATAAAAATTGGTGGAAATTCCACACAGCACTATCCCGCCCCAAACTAAGTCAAAACTTGTGATATGGGAACCAGATAGTTGATATACTACATAAATACTTTTTTTTGTAAATACATACTTATGATATTATACATATAACACCCAGACAGAGAACAAACATCTATGTTCATTATACAAATGTTTGTTCTCGGTGGGGATCGAACCCACGATTTATAAAGAGATAACGCCTAAACATAAACGTTAGAAATCAATACTAAATCGCGAGTGAAGCCGCAGGCGACCGCTAGTAATATATATAATAGAACAGTTTGCGAAACCTCCAAAAATGGCTAAACAATTAACGAGCTCCCATTAGCTGAAAGGGGTCGTTTCGACCCCCATTTAGTATATTAACCCTTTCGTAGTTATTCAAGCCCAGGTGGGCACAGCGACGCGCGAAAAATTATTTGACTATTTTTGCAGTTAATTGGTAAATAATGAAGCCTGAAATTACGCTTTTATTTTGGTAATGTTTTTTAGCTTGAGTTTATTGCACATTTGTTTTTTTTTCAAAAATACAGGCTGTAAAAAACTACTGCCGAAAACTTCAGGGGGTTAAAATTCCCATCAATATATCAATATGACAGCCTTCACAGCACAGTTGGTAGTAGCTTTGCCTTCTAAGCCGTAGGCCGCGTTCGACTCCCACCGAGAACAAACATCTGTCTGATGAACATAGATGTTTGTCTGGGTGTTATGATTAATTATAAGTATGTAACTTTATTACAGAATAATCTGGTCGATGCTGATAGCGACCTTTTCAAGATAATGGACAATGAGCTAATGAGTGAGATACAAAGCAGTGATCGGTTGAGAGGTAAGCACCATGTCTATTTGGTCTTAAGGGGCTGACAACTATCAAACAACTTCTCGCTCGCACGTTTCGACATGTTGAAAAATATAAAATCACTAAACTCATTTTCGAAAAATCGCAATCAACCATCTTGTGTGCAATCACATTGCACACAGTATAGTCAAAATTTCATTTTGATCGATACAAGTTTTCCTACTTAAAAGTTTGCTTATGTACGAAAACTAGTAAAGCAAGCTTTTGAGTAAGAAAAAATGTATCGATCAAAATGAAATTTTTACTAAGCTGTGTGCAATGTGATTGCACACAAAATGGTTGATTACGATTTTTCGAAAATGAGTTCAGTGATTTTATATCTTTCAACATGTCGAAACGTGCGAGCGAGAAGTTGTTTGATAGTTGTCAGCCCCTTTTAGGACCTTTTTGGCTCATGAAATACTGGTCGGTATCCATATATGGATTTATCCACTATCAATTAACCTACCTACTTTGTTTTCATTTCTTCTTCCTGTTTTTTTTTATTGTTATGTCATGCTGTACCCGTGTCTGTGTGTCAAATAAAAAATATTCTATTCTATATCTGCCGCCAAGCAAACTTGCAGGCAAGGTATTTACCTTGCACCAATATCACTTAGTACCAATTCATCATCATCATCGGCCTGAAGAAGTGAACTGTTGGACCTCCCTATATTTTCCAGGAAGAACGGTAAAGAGCTTTCTCCATCCACCAACTGCCCCTGGTTTCCTCACAATGTTTTCCTTCAGCGTTTAAGAGCAGCACACATAATTTTTTAATATAAACATCTTAGTGACCAATTTTCTGACAGAATTTTACAAGAAACTTATAAAAACTGACGCACAAATCCGGAACCTGAAGAAAAACAGCGATGCCAGTGTGAACAACATTGACGATATAGAAGACAAATACCAAACATACCCGGAGAGAGCTAAAAGATCTTTGGCCATCTTCCACAAACCACGCAAGCTGTTTTTTAAAAGGCACAAAAAAGGTAAGGGTAATAACATATCGAATGATAAAGATAAGATAGCTACTGACATGAATAAAGATGGCAAAATCATCAATAGAGAAGACAAAACCAAATCAGCTATTGTACTGATGAATAGCATATCTAATGATAAAGGTAAGATAGATACTGACGAGGATAAAGATATCAAAAATATCAATAGTAAAGAAGAAACCAAACCAATATCTCCAATTAAAGATTCAAAGCAAAATAACATGAAAGCTGTTAGAAACAAGAGATTTGATAATATTTCTAAACCAGAAGGATATCTAATCGAAAAGAAAAAGGTCCTAATACAATACAAACCTAAACACAAAAACACTAATCGCAAGTCTAAATGTTCTCACGCGCCTAAGGAGTCTAAATCTCATGAAAACCAGCTAAAACATCCGTTTTACCAAAGCACTCAAAGAATAGATGAGCTTTTAGATAGATTCTTCGATAAAAACCTCCCTGAAATCTTGGCTGACCAATTTGGATGGGATATGATTTTCGAAAAAGAGAAAAATAAGTGCAAGCATCCCACAATCCAAGTTGAAACTCCTCTGGCTAAAGAAACAACATCACAAGGAATTATTGCAAAAACAGCTGTTGCAAATAAGAAAGATGAATTGAAAATCGATGATAAAGTTTTCAGTTTAGATGATGATTTTACGAAAACATACAGGACTGAAATAAGTACGATACGAAATGATTTTGATGATTTGGAATTTGGTGATGGAGATATAAAGAGAGAGGGCACTACTACTAATGATTACCGATTACTGATGAGTGTTTCTACTATGATGTATTCTGGGTAAGTTTAAAATAATAAATAGGAACCAATGGTACCTAATACATTATTATATATTTATATCCTAATAATATTATCTATGTGAAAAATTGTATTTCCACTCGTCTCCATAGCGAATGCACTGATTAAAATAAAACCTATATATTATAGGGTAATAATGTAGTAGTTGTTGTAATATATTTAATAGTTTGTAACCTAAAATAACATAAAGATCACGTTTTGTTCCATAAGAGTGTAAACAAAGCTACGGGCAGATGCAGGTATAATATAACTTTCGCAGGAACACTAATATAAAAAGAACGACAAATGCCCCTAACTTTCTGATGGATAGAGTACCCAATGCTCGAAAGCTACTCCAAACGAACGCAGACGACGATATGAACGAAGTGGTGGTAAAAACTCATGATATAGCAAATGAGGAAAATAGGAAGAAAAGAATGGATGTAAGTATAACGAGTTTGGAACTAAAGTCAGACGAGAATTGAATCAGCGCACAAAATTAGGGGATAAGTTTTTTATACTACTTGTTGATGTAAGAAGCAAATGGCCCACCTGATGCTAAGTGGTAACCATCACCTACAGTGCAGTGCAATAAAGCAGTGCCTCGCAAGTCACGCGCGATAGGAAGTGCCCTGCACGTTCCTATCGCGTTTGATGCACTGCCCTGCGTCCATCAACTTGAGGCATACAGATATTAAGCCTCATGTGCCTGTAATATCATCGGCGAATACTTAGTTTATCAGTTTTATTTTTCAAATTACTTATTTAACAGGAACCAACGTTAGAAGACATGAAAAATAAACTACAAATAAACCCAGCTAGCATTTTAAGCCCAAGCTGGAAAGGGCCCATGCCACTTTACCCTGATGAGCTAAACTCGATAGTCAAACAAGAGCCTGTCATAGTTAATAAGGTTGATAATCCTGTGCAGAGACAATATAACTTGGAAACGAATGAAGAAGAAATCGCAGACAATAAAGCAGAAAGTCCTGAACACAGTATGGTTTTAGGAAAGGATGAAAACCTAGACAGGGACTCACCACTAGAAACAGATGAATTTGAGGCTGACCTTAATGATATGGAGTATATTGAAGATTATTTTCGTAATAAGTATGACAAATTAGTAGAATTGGCTCAAGCTTATAGTGATTATGGCGTGCTGGATGGTAAAAAAATAGCTAATGAGAAAAAGGTTGATGATAAGATTAAATTGGCTGGACCCGATCACAGGATCAAATTGTCACTTAATGGATTCAAAGAAGGATTCAAAAGTAGTATCTTTGGTAGACCTAAAAAGGGTAAGTTTATTTAGTTAGAAAAGGGATTATAGTAAATTACTTTATACCTAAGAATGGTAGAATTGGTAGAGATCCCAGACCAGAGGTTGATTTAATATTTGAAACAATATTCTGGTTATATCATTAGAATGTATTTATCGTCAGCCACACCATACCAGCCACACCAGTCTATAAATAATTCTACTCTGGTAATAAAAATTGTTGAAGTAGTGCGCTGAAGCAATGCGGTTGGTATCATCTCTAATACTATAAGACTCAAAGTCCTGACTGACTGACTGACTGACTGACTGACATATAGACAACGCACAGCCTAAACCGCTGGTCCTAGAGACTTGAAATTTGAGGAGTACATAGGTCTTATGGCGTAGAGGTGCACTAAGAAGGGATTTTTGGAAATTCAACCCCTAAGGGTGTAAAAAGGGTTGAAAACGTTTGTATGAAAAATAGTATTCCTTGAACCTACAAACTTAAAACTTTGAGTACATATACTTCAAGTCAAAAAAAAAGGAAAGGCATTTTTAGTTTTTTAAAACTACCCTTAATAAGGGTGCAAAGGGATGTAAAAGTTTGTATGGGAGTTTTTTGACCGCTGGTCCTAGAGACTTGAAATTTGAGGAGTACATAGGTAGTATGGCGTAGAGGTGTACTAAGAAGGGATTTTTGGAAATTCAACCCCTAAGAGTGTAAAAAGGGTTGAAAACATTTGTATGAAAAATAGTATTCCTTGAACCTACAAACTTGAAACTTGGAGTTCATATACTTCAAGGCAAAAAAAAAGGAAAGGCATTTTTAGTTTTTTAAAACTACCCTTAATAAGGGTGCAAAGGGATGTAAAAGTTTGTATGGGAGTTTTTTGACCGCTGGTCCTAGAGACTTGAAATTTGAGGAGTACATAGGTAGTATGGCGTAGAGGTGTACTAAGAAGGGATTTTTGGAAATTCAACCCCTAAGAGTGTAAAAAGGGTTGAAAACATTTGTATGAAAAATAGTATTCCTTGAACCTACAAACTTGAAACTTCGAGTTCATATACTTCAAGGCAAAAAAAAAGGAAAGGCATTTTTAGTTTTTTAAAACTACCCTTATTAAGGGTGCAAAGGGATGTAAAAGTTTGTATGGGAGTTTTTTGACCACTGGACTTAGAGACTTGAAATTTGAAGAGTATATAGGTCTTATGGCGTAGAGGTGTACTAAGAAGGGATTTTCGGAAATTCAACCACTAAGGGTGTAAAAAGGGATGAAAACGTTGGTATGAAAAATTGTATTCCTTGAACCTACAAACTTGAAACTTGGAGTACATATACTTAAAGGCAAAAAAAATAGGAATAACATTTTTGGTTTTTTAAAACTACCCTTAATAAGTATGCAAAGGGATGTCGAAGTTTGTATGGGAGTTTTTTAACGCGTGGTGCGATTGACTTTAAACTTTAGGTAAATATACTAAGAAATAAATAATTAAGAATAACAC
Organism: Chloroclysta siterata; assembly: GCA_932294275.1. Classification (NCBI taxonomy): domain Eukaryota; kingdom Metazoa; phylum Arthropoda; class Insecta; order Lepidoptera; family Geometridae; genus Chloroclysta; species Chloroclysta siterata. The sequence goes on along the minus strand of OW028596.1, from coordinate 16,469,180 downwards.
TTTGAAGTTTTGATAATTACCCCCGCAAAGGGTGCAAATGACTGTAAAAGTTAGTATGGGAGATTTTTAACGCATAGTGCGATTGATTTCAAACTTGAAGTAAATATACTCCACAATAAATAGATTAAAATCCCGTTTTCACTATTTTAAAACTACCCCTGCAAAAGGTGCAAAAGACTGCCAAAGTCCCAAGGTTTGTATGGGAGATTTTTAACGCGTAGTGTAATTAACTTCAAACTAAAAGAAAATGTGTTCTGTGGATAAATAACAAAAAAACAGTTTGATTTTCGAAAACAACCCCTGAAACGTTACCCTCCTTCGTTGCGCTCGAGTAAAAAGGATACAACGAAGCGTCAATGTTATATTCTGTGTTATATATGGGATATTCTAAAAACGGGAATCTTGAGTTGGTACGAAGAGATATGAGGGTATCTACCGTGATTGGGGATCAAAGTCGTGAAGCTGTTTCGTTTCGTTTGTTTTTGAGGTAGAAACTAGGAACAAATAAGTACATATTTTCCGTGTAAGGTTGTCTTTGTTGTATTTGTCATGTTTGTGCCAAACTCAGTCAGTACCCATACCTACCTACCTAATATAGGTAATGTACGCCTATAGGTATCCCATATACCTACGTAGGTATTTAAAATCTTACCCTAATAATATACAAATCAATGCGAAAGTTACGATGTTTTGATGTTTGTGGCTCAATCACGGTTCACCACTTCAACGCGTGCGAAGCCGCGGGAAGCCACTAGTTAGGTATGTAGATGTAATATCAGGTCAAATTCACTGTTAGAATTAGGTTAAAACTTCAATACTTATGAAGATATTGTTATCTATGTGCAAGTGTTCTATACCCGTTGATCGCATAATAACAGATTTTATTTAACTTTGGATTATAAAAAAAGGATTTACAGGAAATCAAGACATACGCAGTCCATCTGAAGGTTTCAGACTTGAAATGCAACCAACCTCATCATCTCGTGAAGATAACCCACTACATCTGCTCAAAGCTCTACAAAAACATATAAAAGTAGCTAATTTGAAGCCGATATATACCACACCAAATGTACCAGATATAGACCTCATTTATACACAAAGAGATGATAGTCTAAGAACCACGAAAAAGGTCAAACAAGACGGCCATGGTCTGGTGTTTTCTGTTGGTAAAGGAAAGAGAAGTTTAAAATCTGTTGAAAATACTGAAAATTCAGAAACGAGTCCTGAAGAAAATCAAGAAGATGTTGTTATTTATTCTGATCAAAATATAAGAAATGTTTTTGATAGTATCAATATAAAACACAAGCGTGAAGTAGATAATGATGTTTTGGCTGATGATAATAATGTAACCAGCAATGCAAAGTCGGGGATAACAGATGAATCTGCAAAAAACAGCACTATGAAGATAGATTCAAAAGAAGTAACAAAAAACACGAAGAATCTTGCTACCGGAGATACACTCAGTAATATTGATATGAGTTTTAGTGCCTTCCTTGCGTTGTTATCCAGTTGGTTTAGTGCATTAGATGGTGTAGATATTAATTTTAACCACAATGTAACTGGAAATGCAAGGTAAATAAAAAAATACTCACAGCCAATAATAATAATTATAATAATGAACAATAATAAACACAGCTAATAATAATAAACACATACATACATTTACAACCTTTGCTCATATAAAAGTAATATATTTAGTTCCAGCTCGCCAAATAATACAAATACCAGATTAATCAATGAAACGGTTGAAGTAGTTTATCCAGCTTACGACTCTGATATGATTGAGAACATTGGACACAGATCTAGAGTACTTCTAGCAGTTGAAGATTGTAATAATACCGTTAAAATTGAGCACAAAGATGATAGTAATAAAGAAATGATAAAGGCAAATGATCATATTGGTAACGTTAATACTTCTACTAGTATAAGAACTAGCTAGAAGCATGGCTTAGTAGCTATAAGACATGTGCGCATTCTATAGAGTTAGTAGAAAAGAAAAAAATCGATATAATACTCAATTGAGATCTCAGAACAATCTGTGAATCATCTGTCAGAACATTCATTAGTGAAATAAATCAAAACTTTAATCTACTTCACACGATCTTCGTGTTCTGGAGTTTCTGAAGCAAATCATTCATTTAGTTGTTCACTTTTTTCACAATTTCGTTCATTTCAGATGTCAAAATGAACTTAACAACAAACAAATCAAAAGCTATCAACTTAAAAGTAAATAAAACCAGGTCTATTGTCAAGCGAGACGCTGATAGCAATCTTATATTTTGGAATGATCTATATGATGATGAATATGGAGTGGACGTCAATCATCTTGAAAATAATATCAGAGACAAGCATTCTATTGAGAAAAACAATTTTATAAACAAACCTAACGAGTGGTTCCGAAGTAAAGTAAGAAAGATTGCTGATGGGTTTCATAAGAGAGCCGAGGGTTTCAAGAAAGGGAGCAAGACTGTTGCTTTTAAATCTGCGTAAGAAAATAATTTAAGTTTATTAATAATCTCATTTTGTTTGTTTTATATTATCCATACTAACATCTATCTATACAAAAGAGTATTATGAGTAGTAGAGCTCTTTGTAAAGGGCGCTTCCGGGGAAGTACTACCACCACGTCTTTTTCTGGCGACAAGCAGCGTTGCTGTGTTTCGGTTTGAAGAGTGTTGTTGCCGATGTAATTACAGGCACATGGGGCTTAACATCTGTATGCCTCAAGTTGATGGAGGCAGGGCAGTGCATCGTAGGGAACGTTCCTATCGTGCGTGACTCACGAGGCAATGCTTTGTTACAAGTGATGGTTACCACTTAACACCAGGTGGGCCATCTGCTTGTTCCATCAGCCAGTTGAATAAAAGAAAAATCATCGGTATTATAGATATCTTCTGTCAATAATCTGTTTGAATAATTTCAGAAATGATCATAAAGAAGAAGCAAATGTCAAGAGCAAATGTAAGCAAGCCTTTTACAAAAGAATTTCAAGAAAAACCGAAGTACCTACTTTATTTATTTATTTTATTTTTGCTATCCTAATAGAGTTTCCGAGAGCACTGGTGGTCTTGTTTTAGAGCACTGGTCGTCTAGTGGTAGTGGCCCCGCCTTCCGATCCTAAGGTCGTGGATTCGAAACCGGTCGTGCACCAATGAATTTTTCTGTTTTAAAAATGTATGAGCACAATGTGGTGAGAAGATTTTAAGTGCGCTTCGAAACAGTGTGGTGACAAGATTTTAAGTGCGCTTCAAGAGGCTTCTTTCGTGTTATAGAACTTTTTAGGATCTACGACATGCCGGTTTCCTCACGATATTTTCCTTCACCGTTTGAGAGTACTGGCATTGTGCACATACATTTTGGAACATAAAAACTCATTGGTGCACGACCGGTTTCGAACCCACTACCTTAAGATCGGAAGGCGGGGCTGCTACCACTAGACCACCAGAGTTCTCAAAGTCTTGGTGCTGTGCTACCATGATCCTTGTTACTGATCCGCACGGTGGTGTTAAATCTAGTGCTGTCTATAGATAAAGGAAAACATCGCGGTTAACGATAAAACTGTATCGAATACTAGCCATTTCAGCTATTACATCGAATCAGATAGAGATAGCGACTTGACATGCGATTAGTTTTGATCGCATATGATATGATAGTTTTGATCGGGCTACATGACACCTGTTTCAATGGTTAAAATGGAATTGACTCATTCCTAGGTATGGTGTGGTATGGTGGTCTCTGACTCCTCTAAAAAAAATAATTAAATAACAAAAATTATAGTAAGCAATGTGCGCCCAATAAATGCCAAAATAATGGTTTGAAGTTCTCTTATACAATTTCAAGGACCTGTAACAGGAGATCTGATATCTACCGTGCCTGAGGACGGTCTTTACAATGCAAGTATTATAATTCTAAAGACAGGCTTATTTTAGGATGATCCCAGTCTAACCAAAAAGACAGACTTCGCCGCACTCACTGCTAACATGAAGATCATTTGCCGAAAAGCAGCCAAGGACATAGAGCAGGCGAACAAAGTTAACGGTACAAATTTAGCTATAGTCCAATAGCATTTATGAATATAGAACACCATTGTAGATTATTTTTATATTTCTTGCTGATCTGATATTTGGTAGTACTTCTTTTTAAATGAAGACACAGTCAAACTAATTACAGGCTCACGAGGCTTAAAATCTGTATGCCTCAAGTTGATGGACGCAGGGCAGTGCATCGTAGGGCACGTTCCTATCGTGCGTGATTTACGAGGCAGTGCCCTCTGCTAGGTCAGAGGGACACGCGGAGAGGCCCACCCTGTCGGGTTATTGGCCACTTGTTACCAGGGCGCACCACGAGGAGGTTACCCGACCTAGCACCCCTAACCTCTTTGACCTTTGAATCCCAACTTCGAATCTCAACGTTAGGAACACGGTCAATAAGCTTGGTGATTGTAATTTACAGTGAGAGAAGTAAGCAAAGACGGGCAAGTGGCTTCGTCGCTCATGCAACAGCTAGTCCGACTGATGGGGGATCTGGTCGACTATCAAGTGAAGCAGAGGACTTGCCGGAGTAAGTGGAAGGGAGGCGCGAATCCAGCGCTCAAAAAAGGTTGTGGTCACAGCCACATGAAAATCGATCAGTCGGAGAACTTCATGATTGATATAGTGCTCTCTTACTAGGAGATGTTTATAAATACATGACGCCCTGGCCAAGATTTTGTACAGTATATAGTTCCACATGGGTAAACAGACAGACAGACAGCGGAGTCTTAGTAATAGGGTCTCGTTTTACCCTTTGGGTACAAAACCCTAAAAAACACAGCTCGCATTGCTAGGTTCCGATTCGATGGTTATGTTGCTGTAAAAGTTACGTCATGTAAAAGCCACCTAAACAGGAACTATTTTGTTTCAGAACTACCCCCAGATTTACAGACCTTTCTAGAATGGTTGACGTCATCCAGCTCGGAACCAGAACCAGATAAGTACAGCTCAAAGGTTGATGAGTTCCCGGATATCGATTTTGGCAAAGTTATTGGTAAGTGAGTTTTCCAACGGTTGTTATTTTTTTATATAATTAATAGACTGTTCTTTGGCTGCAATCTCCCCTGATGGTAAAAGACGATGGAGCAGAACGGTCTAGAAGACACCTATTCACTCTTGCCTTGAAGAGACCCAAGCTGTAGTGATCAGGAAAGACAGACGACGGCAATTTCCACTCCTTGACAGTTCGCATAATAAATGTAGAAGCAAAGCACTTAGTGCGAATGGGTAGTATATTTACCAGATATGGGTGGTACTGAGCCGTACGTCTACTTGTCCTGTGATGGAAAGGAGATGAAGGTATTAAGTCGGACCAGTAGTTTTTGAGCCTATTCGTTACATACAAAAATACAAAAATACAAATGTTACCTCTTTATAATATTAGTGTAGATAATAAAAGGCACATTGACTAGGTCCTGGTTCCATTTCAATTAATGTAATCTCTTGCAGTTAACAAAAACACTTACCGCACCACCTCGATGGCTCGGCCGTTAAAGATAAAACTTTGACACATGGGGTTATTATAATACAGGAAGCTGGTTTGCTCTTTAAAGTCGTGAAGTTCCTGAGCACATTCTCCAAAATCCATCTATTGAATATCGATAGGCAAGCAACTTTGCGGCGATGTTCAAGACTTTGGATCCTAGTCTCCGCCATGTGTTGCTCGCCTATTAGCCTGAAATCTCGCCGTTCAATTGAGTCTAAGGCAGCAAGGTGCTGGTGGTGGTAGTCTTATATTACTTCTTCTTGTCGTCACTGGTTCGTTCGAAACAGTGTGGTGAAAGGATTTTAAGTGCGCCTCAGGCTCCTTTTGAGCCCTTGACCTAAATTTTAAAACTTTTTAGGTTCTACGACATGCTGGTTTCCTCACGATGTTTTCCTTCACCGATTGAAAATACTGGCACTGTGCACATACATTTTGTACAGAATACTCATTGGTGCAAAGTCAAAGTCAAAGTCAAAGTCAAAGTATATTTATTTGCAGAATTACATGTAGTGAGATGTTAAATATTTTTGACATCTGCATTCATTATTTGTGCACGACTGGTTAAGAACCCACGTCCTTAGGATCGGAAGGCGGGGCTGCAACCACTAGACCAACAGTGCTCTAATACTACTAAAAGCGTTTTTTTATACAACTAGCTGGTGGAACAAGCAGATGGCCCACCTGCTGTTAGGTGATAACCGTCACCTATAACAAAGCATTGCTTCGTAAGTTACGTATGATAGAAACGTGCCCTACGATGCACTGCCCTGCGTCCATCAACCTGAGGCATACATATGTTAAGCCTCATGTGCCTGTAATTACACCGGCAACCACACTCTTCAAACCGAAACACAGCGTTGCTGCTTGGCGGTAAAAAAAGCGTGGTGGTAGTACTTCCCCGGATGAGTCCTGATACAGTCTTTTTAATACAGATAAGACAGAAGACCATTCCCTGGGAATGTCTTCCAGTGAGCATGATACTCCAGACTCAAGGTCTGACTGCCTTGGCACGCTGCAAGCAGTTCAAGCTCTGATGCAGCAGTATGAAGAGATGGGGGAAGATGAGAAGGTAACACGATTATAATATTCCTCTTCTTGTCGTGTCACCAGTTCTTTCGAAACAGTGTGGTGAAAGGATTTTAAGTGCGCCTCAAGAGGCTCCTTTCGAGCACTTGACACATATTATAGAATTTTTTAGGTTCTACGACATGCCGGTTTCCTCACGATGTTTTCCTTCACCGTTTGAGAGTACTGGCATTATGCACATACATTTTTGAACAGAAAAACTCATTGGTGCACGACCGGTTTCGATCCCACGACCTTTGGATCGGAAGGCGGGGCCTCTACCACTAGACCACCAATGCTCTGCACCTCTTCTACTAAAACTATCCACATCCACCCTAATGGGGAACGGTATTCGCTTCTATAATAAACTTCCAGAAAGTGCCACTGGGCTTCCTATTAGAAAATTTAAAGTGTATATTAAGAATAATCTAATAAGGAAAGCTTATTATACTTTAGATAGCTATATTGATGATAAAAATGCGTAGCCCGATGTCCCGGTCGCTCTGCCCATCGGCAGCTAACATGTCTGCAATGTCTGTACTGTACCTACTATTGTGTGTTTTTTTTTATTTTTCTCTGATTTAATAGATTGTATTTATGCATTTGGTATTATTTGTTTGAGGCGTAGCGTGTGCTGTCTTATAAATTTGATTATGTTTACCTTTTTCTGTATGCCTACGCCTCACTAAACTTCAATAATATATTATATTATTACATTGTAAAAGGATCATACAATAGAACGGTAGGAACCAAGCCGTAAGTTTGTTGCCTGTTCTTCTAGGCTTTGGTTGCGTGGAACTGGCACCTAGAGTCACCTAGCTTTAAGACGTTTCAAAGTGATCCTTGTGATTTTATTGAATAAATACATTTTGACTTTGACTTTGATGAATTTACTTACTTATTTATTTTCAGAGCAAAATGAGCGGAGTGAAAGAATACTTGGAAAATCAGTTGCAATATCTACAGAAACAAATACCGTCCATCTATGATTTCAGTGTAAGTTTATCTAGTTCCACCACACATTTTTTTATCTGTCATCATCATCATCTTCCTGCCCTTATCCCACTTCATGTGGGGTCGGCACAACAGGTCTTTTCTCTCCACTTCCCTCTATCATCCGTCATCTCAGTCGTCACTCCTTTCTTACCCATGTCATCCTTCACACAATCCATCCATCTTTTCTTTGGCCTTCCTCTACTCCTATATCCATCCACATTCATAACTAACACTCTTTTCGTTACATGACATTCTTCGCATGACATGCCCATACCACGCTAACCTATTGCTTCTCATTTTCACATTTTTTTATCTGTATCAGACAGAAAACGGGCTTACGGCCCACCTGATGGTAAGCTGCTACCGTCGCCCATAGACACGAACGAACGGTCGTTGCCGTTGCGTTGTCTACCCTGACATACTTTATTAACTTTTTCTTAGTGTTCATACATACATACATACATACATAAAATCACGCCTGTTTCCCATAGGGGTAGGCAGAGATCACGGATTTCCACTTGCTACGGTCCTTACATACCTCTTTCGCTTTATTCACTCTCATAACATTCTTCATACATTCTCGTCGGTTTAGGGTACTCTTGACCTGGCCCTTCTCTAGAACGTCTGCTATCTGATCGAGATACGTCCGCCGAGGTCTTCCCCTCCCCACAGTTCCATTTACGCTCGCCTGATGCACCTGTTTCGTTAATCTCCTTTCATCCATCCTCTCCACATGCCCAAACCATCTTAACATACCTTAGTGTTCATGTTTAACTGATATCCTATCCACCATCAAAATCAAAATCAAAACGGTCTTTATTCAGTACAATCACAAGGATCACTTTGAAACGTCTCATATTCTAGGTGAGTCTATCGCCAGTAGTAACCATGCCTATTTAAAGAACGAAAAGGTATTTGTTAACACACAAAAATACGTGGACCTTAGATTTAAAAGCTACTAACAAAAAAGTATAATATAACCTAAAGAAAAACAAATACACGTAAAAAGAGAAAGTGCAGATTAGTCCTCCATATGCTGAGTGCGACAAACAGGACCAGTCTCAGCAAGATGCTGCTGACCATCTATAGATAGTAAGCAGCGCTGGTTTTCAGAACTGTCTCTACCTTTGTAGTCTGAATAAATGAACCCTTTAGGAGCAGAATATTGAAATCCCAAAATTGTATTATTTCCTAGAACATTATTTTTACTTTATACTATACCTACTTCTTAACAGAAAAATTTCTTGCAGCTCTACAACACTGACTCAATACGATTCAGAAGAGATGCATCCACACAAACAACTCCAAAATCCCACAGATATAACAAGAAAAGAAAACATAAACTGAAGGAGGTGTTCAGAAACTTCATCAAAAAATTTGGCAAAAAACATCACACTGCAGATCAAATTACTGTTAGAATTGACGCTAAGAAAATAAACACAGATGCTGTAGCAGAGACAAAGAAATCAAAGGAAAATGTTAAAGATGGCACAGATGAAATGGGTGATTTGAAAACGAAAGACAAAAGGAATCTAAGAGACTTATACTACAAAGCTTTGACGGATGCAAAGAAGTTGACTACCATCAAAAATCATACACAAGCAGGCATGGATCCAGCACTCGATAAAGGTTGTGGTCACAGCCACCCAAAAATGCGACCGCGAGTCTGATATAAACTCGCTCATGATCTATACAAGGTGTTCCATAAGTTGTGTATATAAACTTCAGGGGGCTAAAGTACCCATCAATATGAACAACTTTTTCTAAGGAACCAACACTGTGAACGCGAAAAAAAAACAGCTGTTTCATATATTTTAGCCTGGTAGGTATTGAACTTTTGTATGAAACAGCTGTTTTTTTTCGCCCCCTGAAGTTTATATACACAACTTAAGGAACACCTTGTATAGTGCATTCTGCATCATTAGACATGTTTACAATACAGACTTCGCCTGCGCAGGATTAGTATTGTAGATTTTTTCCTACTTACTTGACACTTAACGTCATATTTTGGACAATTCACACAATATCTTTATAACTTGTTATTCTGATTCATAAGCTATATTATTGTTAAGTTTCATTAAGGCGAAGTCAAGAGCTAATGTGACTCTCGCTCGCACATTTCGACATGTGGAAAGATATAAAATCACAAAACTCATTTTCAAAATATCGCAATCAACAATTTTGTGTGCAATACCTATTGCACAGATAAGTAAAAATTTCATTTTGATAGATACAAGTTTTTCTACTCAAAAGATTGCTGTACGAAAACTGGTAAAGCAAACTTTTGAGTAGGAAAACATGTATCGATAAAAATGGTTGATTGCGATTTTTCGAAAATGAGTTTAGTGATTTTATATCTTTCAACATGGCGAAACGTGCGAGCGAGAGTCACATTAGCTCTTGTCTTCGCCTTAAGAATGGCACAGTAATAAAAGACAAAGATATCTTTGAAACGTCTTAGAAATTAGGTGAATTTGAGGCAGTTTTACGTGACCAAGCCAAACACAGTCAGGAAACTTACGGCTACAGTACCGTAAGTATGAGTTTTGCTTACCATATTTGGTTTTTCGTTTTACATTTTTGTTCCGAGATAACTCTAGCTTATTTACAAAGGCGCGAGATATCTATTCAAGATGTGTAACAGAATTGTTCTTTCTAGAGTACCTAGAACTACTTTATATAAAAAAAACTCTTTTGCTATGCAAATATTTAATAAAGTGCCCAGTTTAATAAAAAACTTACCAACGAGACAATTTATAAAAAAGTTAAAATTATGGCTAACTGAAAAAAGTTTTTATAATATTAATGATTTTTTGAATAATTGAACTTGTACACTGACTTACTAATTGATTGATTCATTGACAATTTATTATGGACTTCTTTATTATAATGTACTTAATTTAATTTAATGATAATATTATTTAATTGTACCAAGTAAAAATTTGCATGCCAATGATTTGGTGAAATATGTGATACCTACTACTTACCTTTTAAGAACTAACTTCTAACCATATTTCTCGCAAATAAACATTTCATTCCGTGTTCATTGCGGGTTTTGTAAAGTTCCATATCGGTATCCCTATCGCGTCTTCATACAGGACCCCCAATGAACACGGAATAAAAACGGATCGTTTTTGCTCCGTGCTCATTGCGGGTTTTGTAAAGTTCCATATTGGTAATTGGTATCCCTATCGCGTCTTCATACAAAACCCGCAATGAACACTGTACAAAAACGTAAAACGAAAAACCAAATATGTTAAGCAAAACTCATACTTGGGGTACTGTTTATAAAACAAAACACAGATATGTAAAATGTATTTTTGTAATGTATTTTAGTTATTTTATACCCAAAAATACTTTTATAAATAAACTTACAACTAGGTACTACAAGTTTACAAAATACACATGGAACGGTTCTATATTAATGCATTAGTTATGTAATTATTTTAATTTGAAATAAAATATAATTATACCAACTTTGTGCCGGTTTTTTAATTATTGGTGGACATTTCATACATCACTATCTTTACACTGAGCACTTCTTTCTTTATCGAGAGCACTGGTGGTCTAGTGGTAGCAGCCGCGCCTTCTGATCCTGAGGTCGTGGGATCGAATCAGGTCGTGCACCAATGAGTTATTCTGTTCAAAAATGAATGGTGCTCAAAATCGTGCTCGGCAAAACGTCGAGTGTGAAAACCGCGCGCTAGTTTACGCCGCGCGAGACTAAAGCGAGCGATTTTGACGCGAGCTATACAACACCGCGTGCTCACCAAAGTGAGGCTTGGAACAGTGAGCTATTTGAAGTCCATTCTTATAACGTCACGTTAGTTTAAAGCGAAGTACAATTAGCGAGATATTTTGTTGTTTGCAAAAAAGCAAATTTATTCAGTTTCTTATGATGAAATCTAGGCGCTATTTATTTTTATCGGAACGTTCCTTTTTTTATGAACCTATAATATTATCCTAATTACTTTACTTTGTTTACCTAACTTTATTGTCCACCATACGAAACTGAATAAATTTGCTTTTTTGCAAACAACAAAATATCTCGCTAATTGTACTTCGCTTTAAACTAACGTGACGTTATAAGAATGGACTTCAAATAGCTCACTGTTCCAAGCCTCACTTTGGTGAGCACGCGGTGTTGTATAGCTCGCGTCAAAATCGCTCGCTTTAGTCTCGCGCGGCGTAAACTAGCGCGCGGTTTTCACACTCGACGTTTTGCCGAGCACGATTTTGAGCACCATTCTCAAAAATGTATGTGCACAATGCCAGTACTCTCAAACGGTGAAGGAAAATATCGTGAGGAAACCGGCATGTCGTAGAACCTAACCTGTGTCGTGTGCTCGAAAGTGCACGAAAGGAGCCTCTTGAGGTTCACTTAAAATCCTTTCACCACACTGTTTCGAAAGAAACTAGTGACACGACAAAAGAGACTATCTTTATAATATTATAACACCCAGACAGAGAGCCAACATCTATTTTCATCATTTCAAAATATTATTATTCTGTGGGGATCGAACCCACGGCCTACAGCGCAGAAGGCAGAGCCAACTAAGCTGAACAAGAGCAGTAGAGCTCCATGTGCAGTGCCTCGTAGGGCACGTTCCTATCGTGCGTGGCTTACGAGGTTTAGGTTAAAGCTTTGTTATAGTTGATGGTTACTACTTAATATCAGGTGGGCCATCTGCTTGATCCATCGCATCTGCATCAGCAAGTAGTATAAAAATAATTAAAGCGAGCAGTGCCTTGCAACAAGCAGATAGCCCACCTGATGTTAAGTGGTAACGCACGATATGAACATGCCCTACGATGCACTGCCCTGCGTCCATCAACATGAGGCATACAGATCAGCCTCATTTGCCTGTAATAATAAACACCGGCAATCACACTCTTCAAACGGAAACTCAGCGTTGCTGCTTGGAGGCAGAAAAAGGCGTGGTGGTAATACTTCCCCGGACGAGCCACACACAAAGAGCTCTACTACACTAAAAACTATCAAGTACATAAAGTGAGTAGTGTATTGCCTAATGCATATTTATGGTTGCCGATTCGAAATAACATTTATATTCATTTTACTTCTTCTTCTTCTTTTTCTTCTCTCAATTTATGGCTCCTGTCCGTCATTCGACAGACAATCTTGCCAGTGTCAAGTGATTTGTATTGATTAAATACTTTTTAGTCAAGTCAGTCCATAGTCAAGTCGGCCGTCATTTGTTTTGAAGAAAATGGTGGCGGTTTTCTTCAAACATTCATCAGGGTATGACATATTACACTTTCATTCCAAATGTTTACACTTTGTGCTAAGACCTCAAGTAATGTTGGTTAAAATGCCACCGAAATTACACAACACAACTCAAAATAACACAAGAAAAACAATTAAAATGAAAAAGCTATGTTGCTTCCTAAAATGACAGAAAACGAATCATATTCATTTTAATTTTTTCTCTGTATTATAAAAAGTCTTCTTTAAGTAGTTTCTGATTTTTTTAGGTAACAGAATGTAAGGAATGGGTAAAACCCATAGACTAACCGCCGGTTTCTGAAACGCTGATCAAACCTCCGATCAACTAACATGCTGCTAAGTTAGCAGGACTGTCAAATATAATTGGGTTGCAGAAAGGGCAATTAAGCCAAAATAAACCAATGTTAGCTAATCATAGGTTCAATGTCAACTAATCGAGGAAATAATAAATTATTATGGCAACAATGATTCTTTTCATTCATTTTGTTGTATTGTTCACTCAATTTCGCTCAAAATGACGACTTTGACATAATTATATGACATGAAAATAAAAAAGCGCCACATTTTAAATTTACTTTACGAAATCGTGTGAATAAAACTCTTGCAAATAATTAGATACCTAATTAGGGCATCCAGAAGAAAAAAATATACAGAGAGAGACAAATGTTCTCTTCTAAACATAATGGACATGTAAGTAAATTTCATTGCGCATTGATTTGGGTATAAAATTGGTATAGGTATTGATTTGGGTTTCATATTTATGCTCTTTCAGATATAAATCCATTGTCGAAAATAAAAGTACCAACGGGGCAAACCTGGTAAAGAGGCCTCCTCCGAGGTCCCCCGTCAAAAGAAACAACTTCAAACAGCATATTTAAATTAAAAAGACATACCAGGAATCAGGTTGCTGATGTTAACGTAAGTAAAATGTAATTATTATTATGAGTCCTCCGGGTTCCACTGCTGGGCAAAAACCTCTCCTAATTCCTTCCACACATCATGATTGTGGGCCCCGTCTGTTCATTCAGGAAACTATCAAGCTCTGCCCGGCATCTCCAATAATTATAAATAAATAAATAAATAGACAATATGAATATTTGTAGGATTTCAGATTGTGTGTAACCAACATGTCATTCAATACAACTTTGTGGCTTTTCAATTATTACTTACCTACCTACTTTATTTCAGATCAAAAGGTACATTGATCATGAAAGTAACTTTGTTTGTTTCCTTTTCACAACTTAACCGCTAAACGGATTGTAATGAAATTTGGCTGATAATCCCTACAGGTTAAACTAAATAGTACTAGGTTTCATATAAATGAGGTTGAAGTCAAGGGTAACAGCTGGTTCACTATAAATAAGAAATAAAATATGACCCCACTTAGCATGGATAAAGACATATAATAAGATGCTGATGAAGTAGAAATTAATTATGATAATAACTAAGATGAGTTTTATTGTTATTTATTATATAATTTACAGATCCAGATACAACAGAAACAAATGAATTTATAATTGCAGCACCATCATCTCCAATCCCGCAGAAGTCATTAAATCCATCTTGCAAAATCAAGTCTACAGCAATCCTGGAATCAAAAAAAAAAACGTTTAAATTAAAAATTGAAATGCCCTATGATGCACTGCCCTGCCTCCATCAACTTGAGGCATACAGATGTTAAGCCTCATGTGCCTGTAATTACACCGGCAACCGTGTGGTTGCCGGTGTAATATAGTTGGTAGTTAACATTACAATCAATGTTTAATAGGAAGACAAGAGTGTTCTTGTCTTCCTATTAAACATTGATTGTAATGTTAACTACCAACTATATTTGTTAATAAAAACTTTATCCTTTACATAGCTGTTAAGATAATACAATTATAAGTGGTAAATAAATAAAAAACAATTGTGTAATCAATTTTTCATCATCACCAGTTTTGCATCATCAGTTTGAGAAGTCCACCACTTCACATAGGCTTCCTCTATACATTTCAAGGAAGAACAATTCTGAGGCCAGATTTATTTTAGCTTGTTTTAATATTTTTATTATGTACATATTTAAACAAAATTAAAAATATCATAGCAATATTATCTCACCTTATTACCTAAAATAAGTCTGTAGATGAGCAGAGCATACTCAGGTGTTCTCATTGCTTCTGTTCACTTCCTCATTAACTACTGGCAGTTCCACATCCTCTTTTGTATCTCCATGTTTAATGGCAATGTTGTGTAGTACACAACAAGCTACAATAATTATATTCATCATGGTTCAAAACATTGGGGAAGCATTGAATGGCATAAAAACTTGATTTCGTTTCAGCTCTACTTTCTTCGCTTGTTAGTATTTTTATAAAGTGTGGGCACAACTCATTGGAAACTTTTTTTGATGATCCAGCCAGCATGCAGTGCTCTTGTGCACTCTAATATCATCCAAAACAGTAATTTGGATGGTCCAGTGGCAAAAACACTTATTTTCTGCACGATTTGCTCAACAGCACTGATGGAGTGGTTTCATAAAGTCCATTTATCCTTTATTTATATCAGATGATCAACAACTAATCAGCCATTCTCCGACGATTAGCTAACATACCATTTGACAGTAGGTTGACAGGGCATTTATGCTTAATCGCGCTTTCAGAAACCCAAATAGTGATTTGACATGGAACTTTTGATTGAAATGTTAACTAATCAGAGATTAAAAATTTAGTAGTTGACCGGCGTTTCTGCAACCCGTTTTCGAGTTAACAAGCGATTTGACTTACGATTAGTTAATTTTGATTTGATCAGCCTTTCAGAAACCGGCGGTAAGTATCATAGTCTACGCGCAAGGTATAAAGCTGATAAAAGGTTAGGTAATATAGAGATTCATTTTCAGACATTTTGGGAAGCAACATAGCTTTTTCATTGTATTTGTTTTTCTAGTGTTATTTCGAGTTGTGTTGTGTAATTTTGGTGGTATTTTAACCAACATTACTTGAGGTCATAGCACAAAGTGTAAACATTTGGAATGAAAGTGTATTAAATCCTGATTTGACCGAAAATGTTTCCAATGTTTTAAAGAAAACCTCGACCAAATGACGGCCGACTTGACTATGGACTGACTTGACTAAAAAGTATTCAATACAAATCACTTGACACTGGCAAGATTGTCTGTCGAATGACGGACAGGAGCCATAAATTGAGAGAAGAAAGAGGAAGGTAAATATAGGTATTGTATATTTTTTGCACTACAGTACATTACCTTCCTTTATTCGAATCTATCCTTCTGCTAATCTGGAATTTTGAATGAAAATGACTGAAAATGCTTTATTGTATACCTTACAAACGAACAAAATAATAACAACTATAGATAGAGACGTACAATGTGCGGTCTTATCGCTAAAAAGCGATCTCCAGACAACCTTTGGATGGAGAGGAGCCTATAAATAAGATGGTTGGTTTGGGTGCACCATAAAAATAACATGAATTAATAAAAATGATAAAACTAATTTTGCTATTCCGGGATTTTGCTTCTGTCCTTCTAATGCAGAGACGCATATCCGTGTGTACAACGTGACAGAAACCGCAGGCTCGAACTAGTTAAGTCATAAACAATACGAAACGGTCCAACCCTTGTAAGATTAACTTTTAGCCATAAAACTGTTACAGACGGGAACTAGTTAATAATCCAGACTTCGCCTGCATTTTATTGCTTGCATTGTACCTTAATAATGTATAGGTTCGTCGCTTTCTGTGTATAAAAGTTTATTGCCGAAGAAAGATCGTAGACTATTTAGTTTGGGAATAACAAATCGATCAAATTAAAATAAAGATTTTTTTTATACAAATAGCTGATGGAACAAGCAGATGGCCCACTTGATGTTAAGTGGTAACAGTCAACTAAAAAAGCAACTATGAAATTCACGCACGATAGAAACGTGCCCTACGATGCACTGCCCTGTCCATCAACTTGAGGCATACAGATGTTAAGCCTCATGTGCCTGTAATTACACCGGCAACCACACACTTCAAAACGAAACACAGCGACGCTGGCGGCAAAAAAAGGAGTGGTGGTAAATATAATTATTTGCTACCTGTGTCCTGCAGGTACATGAGAGCACTGGTGGGCTAGTGGAAACATCGCCGCCTTCCGATCATAAGTAGGGTTCAAGCCCGGTCGTGCACCACGAATTTAGCTGTTCAAAAATGTATGTAAGAAAATAATTGTGTGGAAACTAGCATGAAAAAAAAACAGTTATCTGGTGCCCTTGCAAGCTTTGGCTTAGTTTGGGGCTAGATAGTGCTGTGTGGAAAGTCCACCAATATTTATATTCTTTATTTTCATATTAAAACCAGCTAAATAATGCCTCTAATATCTTAAGCCCCGTACTTCCGGTATAGAATAGTGTTGTACCTGTATTTTTACCGATATCGAGTGTAATTAGTGCGGTACATTATCGACATTATGACGGCGAGACGGCACTCTCGTTCGGCTATTAGACTAGAGATGGGAAAAAGTATCGATGATTTATACTCGATGTTTTTGGAGTAGTTTAAACTTTAAAGGACAAAGAAACTTCTGCTTCTTGCCTAACCATAAAACCAAAATGGGATTGGAAACAAATTTTTGATGATTTTTTTTGCAATATTAGTAGTATCTAGAAGTTTTATTGCATTATAAGTTAAAACCAGTTGATATTAACCCTATTTTTTTAAACTTTTTGTATCCTAGGACACTTGGGCAGTTGAGACAAATATTTTTTTGATCGAGTGAGCGAAGCGAACGTAGATCTTTAGTTTCAACTTCGGCGATTTGGCATTTTATGCATGTATGTATGTTTGTCTGGCGATAACTTTAGAACCGTTGATCCGATCTGCATGAAATTTGATATGTCGATAGCTTGTACTTGAGAAATTTACTGGTAAGTATATGAGTAAAATCGGATGAAGGGGTTTTGAGATATGGGGTTTTTTACGGGGGCAAAAATAAAAAAAGTGACATAAAAAAATCAAGTTACATGTTATATGAAAGGGCTTTGTTTGGACATCCCAAAACAATTTTTACTTTTTTTTTGTGACGCTCGGTTATTGAGATAAAATAATAAAAGCTAAATTAAATAACCAGCGATCCAAGAGCTCCCATCTCTAAGAGTTTCGTTGACATCAAGGTTTTTCTACTGGTCGGTCAATTCCTTTGCTTTTTCTTAATTTTTTTTCTTGAAATAAATAAAAGAGGTACTCAGTTCTCATAAAATGGTGACGACAACCAGGTCTGATGATGCAGCCAAGGGCTGTTCAACGGAACTCTTCAATAAATAGGCCAATAGAGTTGAAACTTGGTAACCATACCAAGTTAGTCAGAAAAAAGTCCAAAGATAATGTTTGGACTTGCCTCTGACTACTATGTACTCAAAGTTTTGATGCATTCGTCGGGTCGCATCACGAGATCTCAGTTCGGGGCGAACTACTAGTGATAGCTCAATTATCAAAATCCACCCAACCGTTTGGGTGCTACGTGGTAATAAAGAAAATATCGAAGGATAGATACATAGAATACACGCCAAACACATAACCCGGTCGCCTTCAGCACTCGGGTAAAAATACAAAACCACTGAACTAATTTCTGAAAAATCGCCATCGCCTGTATCAACCAAGTTAACATTGCGCACAGTACATCAAAAATATAATTTTGATCCAACAAGTTTTCCTACCAAAAAGTTTGCTTTATTAGTTTTCGTAATTATGCAAACTTTTGAATGGGAAATTTTTTATACTAATAGGAGTCCTTTGACGGGTGTCAGTCCTTATAAACTGTTAAATAGTATTCAAAACCTTCGTAACTATTAAAACTTCTGCATTTACTAGCATTATCGATATCGATAAAATGTTTGTCCCATCCCTACCCGCAGCAATGCTATAATTTCCGTACAAAATACAGCACTTACTCCGCCGGATACTTTCGATACTAGCTTACAAACGTTCTACAGGGTGCTCCAAAAAGGTAACTAGATCAAAAAATATTGGTTCACCTACCTTTAAGACGTTTCAAAGTGATCCATGTGATCCAATGGAATAAATACCTTTAAACTTAGAAATAGAAATAATAAACATAAATGCTTATTAACTCTTGGACTTTCCACAAAGCACTATCTGGGAGCGCAGATCAGACTGCAAACATACAAAAACAATGCTTCCAGCCACGAACAGGCACTTAACAACCATCCTGTTAAAGCTGAGACGCGAAGACCTAAAGCTGATGGTCGGAATCATCACGGGCCACTGCGACCTCAACTACCATCTTTTCAAGATCGGAGCGACAGACAGCGACCTATGTCGTGCATGTCTTCAGGAAAAAGAAACTGTGGAGCATGTGGTACTGCACTGCTCCGCAACTAACGAAGCCAGGTCCAAAACTGGACTGCAGAAGCTGATCGAGTCATTCCTCTCATCTGCATCCAAATCACCACCGGGGATGCTTGAACATTGCTGCCACCAACCCAAGGTCCTTCTCTGCTATTTTAAGGGGTTGGGCTGGCTAGGGTGAGGTTAGCAGGAGGACAATGCACAATACACCGCATTGCGGGACGTCCGTGCAGATCTCATTCCCCCACCACGAATTACAATTACCATTAGAATAAGAATTAGAATTAGAAAGCTTAGTTTGGGGATAGATCACTATCTAGCCCCAAACTAAGCAACGCTTGTATGGGAACCAGATAATATTAAGTAAAGTAGATAAGCATAATAATGCGTTTTTTTTTACAAACAGCTGATGGAACAAGCAGATGGCCCACCTGATGTTAAGTGGTAACCATCACCTATATAAGCATTGCCTCGTAAGCCACGCACGATAGGAACGTGCCCTATCGAACGATGCACGGCCCTGTGTCCATCAACTTGAGGCATACAGATGTTAAGCCTCATGTGCCTGTAATTACACCGGCAACCACACTCTTCAAACCGAAACACAGCGTTGCTGCTTGCCGACTAAAAAAGGCGTGGTGGTAGTACTTCCCCGGACGAGGCCTTCACAAAAAGCTCTACTTCTCTTAAAAAAAATTGAATATGAATCTTAATTGAAATAAAATAAATAAATGAAAAATACGCGAAAGAAACATCCTGTATAGTAATGAGTGAGTATGTATACCGATGTATATTTAAATTTGATACCTGCAGTATACCTTGTTTACCATTTGTATACATATATACAGTACGTCTGTATACTTTGTAACCAGAGCCGTCTGGTTCGGAGTGGTACGTGATACGAATTTTCATTGACGCCATTTTGAAAATGTTTTATATGTTGTTTGTTTTGGAAAAACCTATTTTTGGCTTCTTACAGTGTTGCTGTTTTAGTTTGAAGGGTGAGAGCACTGGTGGTCTAGTGGTAGCGGCCCCGCCTTCCGATTAAGGTCGTCGGTTCGAAACCGCGGTGCACCAATGAGTTTTTCTGTTCAAAAATGTATGTGCACAATGCCAGTACTCTCAAACGGCGAAGGAAAACATCGTGAGGAAACCGGCATGTCGTAGAATCTAAAAAAATGTCTATAACATGTGTCAAGTGCTCGAAAGGAGCTTGGCTTGAAGAGTGTGGCTGCCGGTGAAATTACAGGCATACTGTATGCCTCAAGTTGATGGACGCAGGGCAGAGCATCGTTCGACACGTTCATATCGCCAAAAATATACTTGGTACTAAAAGATCTGGGGGCATATCTACCGTGCCTTGTCGTCAGTCACAGTCACAGTCATTTCTGTAATAAGATCCAGCTCCATGTTAGCCGACGCGAATATATCTTTTTACTAATTCGAAAGCGATACCTCACGTGTTACATGAATCACTTGGATTTTTCTATAAATTATATTTCTTTTTCATTCTGAAGGCTCTTACCTGCTTGAGTGATATGCTTGTAGGCTTAATAATATACGAGTATATTGCTACATTACATTATTGTCTATATGTGCATCAGCACTGGTGGTCTAGTGGTAGCGGCCCCGCCTTCAGATCCTAAGGTCGTGGGTTCGAAACCGGTCGTGCATCAATAAGTTTTTCTGTTCAAAAATGTACGTGCACAGTGTCAGTACTCTCAAACGGCGAAGGAAAACATCGTGAGGAAACCGGCATGTCGTAGAACCTAAAAAGTTCTATAACATTTGTCAAGTGCTCGAAAGGAGCCTCTTTGAGGCGCACTTATAATCCTTTCACCACACTGCTTCGAAGGACCTGTCACATAAATTGTTTTATTATGCATGCTTCGCCACTAGCCTAAGCCTACTTTATCTACTACTCTTGTCTCATTTTAAGTAAACTGTAATTTATCCTTTATGGGAATAAATTCTTTAAGCCGAAAATACAAAAGGAAAAAGTGGTAAAATGGAAACTTCTTAAATAAGTTCAAAACAATTTGAAACAGGAAATCCTACGTAAGTAGAGCTCTGAAATTGTATTGAACACATGCGCCCAAACTTTTGATATAAATAACCAAGATTATAATAAAATAACTTGGACCGTACAATTCCGAAAGATACTGTTTTTAAACTGATTTAATTAAGAATGTTTAAGGAAGTTCTTAAGAGTAGTAGTAGTATCTTTTCGCTTTTTTTTATACAACTAGCTGATGGAACAAGCAGATGGTCCACCTGATAATAAGTGGTAACCATCACCTGCCTCGCAGTCACGCACGATAGAAAAGTGCCCTACGTTGCACTGCCCTGCGTCCATCAACTTGAGGCATACAGATGTTAAGCCTCATGTGCCTGTAATTACATCGGCAACCACACTCTTCAAACCGAAACACAGAAACGCTGCTGGTCGGTAGAAAAAGGCGTGGTGGTAGTACTTCCCCGGACGAGCCACACACAAAGAAGAGTTATAATAGACAGCTATAGATTTAAGCAACCTACCTATGTTGTTTCTTTATAATAATCTTGTAACAATGAGCTATAGGTATATCTAGCTACATATATCTGACTTATTTTTTCTTCTTTCCATCATCATCATCTTCCTGCCCTTATCCCACGCATGGGGTCGGCACAACAGGTCTTCTTCTTCCACTCTCCTCTATCATTCGTCATCTCAGTGCTCACTCCTTTCTTACTCATGTCATCTTTCACACAGTCCATCCATCTTTTCTTGGCCTACCTCTCTAAAACCATCCACATCCATATCTAACACTCTTCTCGTAATATGACTTTATTTTTTCTTCTTTCCAAATGTGTCTGAATGTATCCACGTCTACCTCTCTCCAATCGATGGCTGGAGACATTTCCAGCCGATAAAAGCCGTTGGCAGTTGAAATATTAACGAACGCAGCCCCTCTGCCGGCCGCGTCGTAAACATGCCCTAATGGCCGGTGGGTTATAGCTGGGGAATTCTTACTCTGAGGTCTGTAACTGAATTTGAGAGTTTTATTTCACGCAGTGGAAAGAAAAAAAAGAAGGAACAGTATATTATTGACCAATACCGAAAAAAATTACAAACAGTACCCCAAGTATGAGTTGTGTTTACCATATTTGGTATTTCGTTTTTCGTTCTTGTTCCGTGTTCATTGCGGGTTTTGTATGAAGACGTGATAGAGATACCGATACGGAACTTTATGTTGCAAGTATGATGAAAATTAGTAATAGAACATAAAGTTCCGTACTTGTACTGTACTGTAACATTGAAATATAGTAATAATATAATAATAAACGAATTGTATACATAAATTAATATCACGAATAATAAAATAAATTAATAAATAATAGAATTGTAATGTTATATGTTAAATTAATCTGATCTTAGTATTATGCATGTTTATTGGAAAGTGTTTAAATTTTTATTTTTGTAGAATAAATGGCTTTTTTACTTTTTACTTTTACTTTTACTTACTATACTCATACTTGGGGTACAGATGACTCTTAGTAAATAAAATATTTACTAGTAGTTCGCCCCGAACTGAGATCTCGTGATGCGACCCGACGAACGCACCAAAACTTTGAGTAGGTGGTAGTCAAAGGCAAGTCCAAACATTATGTTTGGACTTTTTTCTGACTACCGCCTACTAACTTGGTACGGTAACCAAGTTTCAACTCTATTGGCCTATTTATTGAAGAGTTCCGTTGAACAGACCTTGGCTCCATCATCAGACCTGGTCGTTGTCACCGTTTTATGAGAACTGAGTACCTCCTTAATATATTTCAAGAAAAAAAATAAGTAAAAGCAAAGTAACTGGCCGACCAGTAGAAAAACCTTGATGCCAACGAAACTCTTAGAGATGGGAGCTCTTGGGTCGCTGGTTATCTTAATTTAACTTTTTTGTTGTATCTCAAAAACCGAGCGTCCCAGAAAAAAAGTAAAAATTGTTTTGGAATGTCCAAACAAAGCCCTTTCGTATGACATGTAACTTGATTTTTTTAAGTCAAGTTGAAACTAGAATCTTCGTTCGCTTCGCTCACTCGATCAATTAAAAAATTTAAAAGCCCGGCTGCCCAAACCAAAAGAATGTAAACAAGATTGTTTCAAATAATAATAATAATACAAGCGGGAAGCCACTAGTAATAATATAATTTTATTTCAGATAACTATGATCCATACATTGTTAGTACATACAAACTTAAAAACTATGTTAGATTAATATTAAGAAAAACAGCAATCCTATGCCGTCATTACTTGCACACAGTGCTTTAGGAAGGGGCTATCCCATTTATGAGCAACAATGCCCAGGATGCTATTGAGACTTCCACGTACTCTCGTCAGCAGTGACGCAGTTTTCTTCCGCATGCAAGCGGCGAACCCGTCAGTGCGTGCCTCTGCAAACATACCGGAGGCGCTGCAGAACCGTGGTAGCCCCATTAACATCCTGATTGCATTGTTGTATTGGACTCGAAGGGTGCTAACTGCTTTTTGTGTATACGAATACCATAGGCTGCTCGTGTAAAAAGACTGACAGTAAGCTTTAAACAGAGTTATTTTGACTTCTTTTGAACAGAACGAACGAACGAGGAGCGAACCTACGGACCAGCATATTAGCTCTAATAGTCAGCGCCCTTCGCTCCCTTTCTAAATCTGGCTCATCGCTCAGATTTTCGGTGACAATGTGCCCTAAGTACTTAAATTGGCTCACCCTCTTCAGGGCAATACCATCTAACATAATGGGTGGAATACTCCCCGGACACTTGCCTTTAGGTGCGAATACCATGAACTCACTCTTTTTTACATTATACCGCAAGCCATGACTAGCAGCAAATGTCTCGCACATTAGCACCAGTTTCCGAAGTGCACTGATAGATGGAGCCAGCAGAACCATATCGTCGGCGTAGCTTATATTATTTACACATACGCCATCCACATAGCAACCGAATAGCTGTCTGCTGAGTCCATCTATCAGTTCATTTACAAAAAGATTGAAAAGCTGAGGCGAAGATACCCCCCCTTGCCTCACCCCGCATTCCAAGCCATATGCGCCGGATAGCGCCCCAGCCCATTTCACATGATTAACCTGATTACCGTACCAGTACTCAAAGACAGAACATATTTCCCTAGGCAGCGTTGTGTCTTTAAGCTTTCGCCATAGTATATCGTAACATACAGTGTCGAAAGCCCTTGACAGATCGAGAAAACAAGCATAGACCGGCGTCCGTCTATCCACATAGTACTTTGTAGTGTGCTTCAGGCTAAGTTAGCACTCTCAGTAGACAGTCCCGGCCTGAACCCGAATTGACCATCATGCAGTTGTATATGCCGAGTTAGGTATTTATCAAGAAGCCGGTCTAAAACTTTGGCTATAATGGTAGCAAGAGAAATCGGTCTATAATTACATTTATCAGAAATGTCCCCAGTTCTGTTTTTGACCAGTGGCACAACAATAGTCTTCATAAGTTCATGAGGCAGATATGCATGACTCATGCACAATGAGTAAAACATGGACAAAACTCTTGGTAAATGCGGCCCTGCGTTCTGCAAATGCTCGATACTGAGGCCGTCATGGCCCGGTGATTTACCTCTACTCATACACTGAATCACGCTCCTGACTTCCTTTGCAGAAATTCGAACACTACATTCAGCTCTCTGACTATCCTCAGTATCGATCAAATGCTGCTGTGTCGCACACTTTTTCAAATTAGGCTCTACACTAAAATGGGCTTTAAATAATTCTGCGATATCCTTTGGCTCGGAGACTCCTGCCACACTAGCTGGGAGGCTGGACTTTGGGTTAAGCTTATTGACATTCTTCCAAAATTGTGTAAAGTTTTGGGCGGACCTTTGACTGGCAATAATATCCATTTTAACTTGGTCTTGATGCAACTGACACCATTTAAGTTTGGCCTTACATATTTTACGACTTTCACACATTTCTTCAAAACATTTACCGTCACTAGGTTTACCATTAATAACCCACAGTTGATATTTGAGTCTAGCATACTTGTGAGCTTCGCTCACATGTTTATTCCACCCGGTTAGATAGCTACCTTTTTTAACCTGCTTTTGAACAAAAGTCCGCGTAGCTCCCTCTCTTAAAATATATACTACATTATTGTACATTTTATCTATCTCTAATCTATGCGCCATATCTATACAACGTCTATCTGCACATTGTATAAATGATTCAGGAAAATCTATTGACCTCAGCCCTTCATTACATATACCTGAATATTCATTCACTTGTTGTTTCTGTCGTTCCCCCCAGATAACCGACCTATCGATTGTAATGCTACCTGATAAAAACTTTTTACAGACTAATTTTAAATCACAGTACACCTCTAGCGGGTGATGATCAGACCAAACAACATCATAACGTACCTTAATGTCTCTAATGGTATCCCAGGCCAACTGCGTCACAACACAGTGATCTAGCCATCTTTGCGAGCCATGCGCATCACTCACAAACGTATATTCACTTGAACCGATACCTAGCTTGAGGATATCCGCACATATCCATGTCTGATCAGAACAGAAACTAGCTAGTTCTGTTTCGAATAGCTCTGTTGGGTGCGAGTTAAAGTCACCCAGAATAAAGACCGATTAAATTTCACTACTCTCGATGATAGCACTTATTTCGCTCAAACACTCCGTAAACTCTGGCAAGTTATCAATGCATTGCGTAGGCATGTAAACGCTAAACACAAGGAAAGACCGGTTTTCTATTTCAAACGGCACGGCTCCGATGCGCGCACTAACACAGTCAATCACTGTAATGGAATTGAATGCATTTTTTCGCCACAATAAAGCTATTCCTCCATACGGCCTGCCTCGTAGTAATTCCCGAGATACATCAACTGCCGACTTCTCCATGTACTCGAAATCGTCATGAATAGACCCAAGGAACGGTATATCATGTGAAAGTAACCATGTTTCCTGGAGTGCTACGATGTCCGCCGTGTTACATAATTGTTTGATACACATAGCTGACCTCTTTACTGACTTGCAGTTGAAACTTACTAGCTTGCAAACATCCATTATGGTTTTGTATGATCGCTTGCTACATCTTCGTTTCGCCTGTACAGACTAACGAAGCGTCTAAATGCTATCCCATCCGGCCACAGTTTCGCATCCATAAAAATGGAGAGCTTGCTTCTAGGTACCATTATTTTATAAGCATCATCATTCTATAAGCACGGTAGATATTCTCTCAGGCACGGTAGATATTCTCAGTACCAAGTATGACCTAAGGATTCTTTGAGGATATGTAAGGGTGTAGACAGAGGTAGGTCCAAATATGACATTTGTCACATCCCCATTTTTTTTTATACAACTAGCTGATCCATCAGGTGGGCCATCTGCTTGTTCCAACAAGCAGATGGCCCACCTGATCTTAAGAGGTAACCATCACTTATAACAAAGCATACAAGTAGTTGGTATACCATACATGACAGGTTGAAAGCACATCGCCGCTGTTAGAAAAATCAAAGAAAATCAAAAAAAATTGGATCTCAAGGACCACTTTGCAAACGTCTTAAAGCTAGAAGAATCTAGGTGCCTGTTTCACACGACAAAGCCTAGAAGAACAGGCAACAAACTTACGGCTTGTTTCCTACCGTTTTGTATGATGAAAGCGCTTGAAACTAAAAGCAATATTAACGAAATGTTATCAAGTTTATGGATCGAAATCGAGGATCTTTTTTTTAACCTGCGATAGAGAAATGTCTAAAGAAAGTGTATGAAACTTGATTTTTTTTGTTTTTAACTTCGTAAAAATTTTATTACGTTTCTTGTCACAATTTTACTCTAATCTGATTATTATTAGTCGCTGAGCGAACGCTCATTCCATTAGCTACAACGACCTATAAGTCAGTTGGCTCTTTTCGCTGACATGAAAGTGACAATGACAAGTATACTATAAAGCCACTATAGAATAGCAGAAATATAAATAAGGCCCTAAAGGTGTCTGTGTATCACTCCTCACTCGAACAGATACCATTGAAGCGAAGAGAATACACATCCCCTCATTTCTAAGGCTAACGAACGCCATACAAAACTTACAAAGGAAGTTCCTGACAGGTAGACCATGCAGATAGTACTGTCATGTAGACCGGACACGCCCATTTGCGTAGGCGTGGCTAGAGAGAGGCGTGATGTGTGAACATCGAAATTTGGATGTGCTATCTGTTTTTGAATCTCATTACATAAAGTAACAGGTATTTTTTAATAGCAGAGCTCTTTGTGTGTGGCTCGTCCGGGGAAGTACTACCGCCACGCCTTTTTCTGCCGCCAAGCAGCAACGCTGTGTTTCGGTTTGAAGAGTGTGGTTGCTGTTGTAATTACAGGCACATGAGGCTTAACATTTGTATGCCTCAAGTTGATGGACGCAGGGCAGTGCATAGTAGGTAACATTCATACCGCGCGTAACTAGTGAGGCAATGCTTTGTTATAGGTGATGGTTACTACCACCATCAGGAAACCATCTTTTTTTTTTTAATACAACTTGCTGATGGAACAAGTTTATGGTCCATCTGATGTTAAGTGGTAACCATCACCTATAACAAAGCATTGCATCGTAAGCCACGCTCGATGGGAACGTGCCCTGCCTTGCGTCTATCAACTTGAGGCATACAGATGTTAAGCCTCATGTGCCTGTAATAACACCGGCAACCACACTCTTCAAATCTTCAAACGCTACTTGGCGGCAGCAAAAAGTTTGTTCTATAAGTATTAAATTAGAATCTGTGTCATAGACATCAACGCTCTCCTGACTAAACTGCAGGTTTTCTCATGACGGAATTTTTCGACGCAAATTTCGGTGAAGTTAAACACCATATACCTCTAGAAAGCAGTTTTTCGTAGAACCTAAACATTTCTAAAACAAGTGCAAAGAGCTCGAAAGGACCCTCTTTGAGGCGCACTTAAAACACTTTCACCACACTGTTTCGAAAGAAACTAGTGACACGACAAGACGAAGACCACATGTAGTGCTTAACACAGAAAATATGTTTAAAACGTCACATCCAAAAACCAGGAGCCTGCTTTAGGCGCACTTTAAATCCTCTCACCACACTGGCTTGAAAGAACTAGTGATACAAGAGGACCAAATTGTGTGTAAAAATAAGTTCAAACATCTAAAAACTAGGAGCAAGTATCATAAAAAAGAACGGTAGGAACCAAGCCGTAAGTTTGTTGCCTGTTCTTCTAGGCTTTGGTCGCGTGGAACTGGCACCTAGCTTTAAGAAGTTTCAAAGTGATCCTTGTGATTTTATTGAATAAATACCTTTTGACTTTGACTTTGACTTTGAGCCTCCTTGAGGCGCTCTTAAAATCTTCTCACCACACTATTTTGAAAGAACTGGTGACACGTCAAAAGAAGACCTCTCCGTGTGAAAAATTTACAAAGTGTCACATCCAAAAACCGCCTGATCTCACAAATCTTCCTCATCTCTCGTGTCTCCCGGTAGGCGTTGGAGCATGCACTCATTGGTCCAGCACAGAATCGATACTCCACAGCTTGCGGCGTAGTGCACGGGGATTTTATGAATGTTTCATACAAACAGATATTCAGGTTTTATTAAAGGGGATTTGTGACTTCCTACCTCTAGAATGTTTTCCTGGTGCTTCTACTATTTCAATTTTATTTGTGGAATTTACTCGTATTGCGTTGTAGCTTCCGAATAAAAATACAAAAAACAGAAGAGGTTTTATAACTTTGAATAGACACGGTGGATGTCCCCTCAGATTTTTTAATACACTTGCTGAAGGAACAAGCAGATGGCTCACCTGACGTTAAGTGGTAACCATTACCTATATCAAAGCATTGCCTCGTAAGTCACGCACGATAGGAAGGTGCCATCAACTGCGTCCATCGACTTGAGGCATACAGATGTTAAGCCTCATGTGCCTGTAATTACACCGGCAACCACACTCTTCAAAAGGAAACACAGCGTTGCTGCTTGGCGACAGAAAACGGCGTGGTGGTAGTACTTCCCCGGACAAGCCACACAAAGAGCTCTACTACTCTTAAAATCTCAGATCTCTTAAAATTAATCAAAATACGGTCATTATTCAATTCAATCATTGATCCTTGCAATTGAACTGAATAATGACCGTATTTTGATTAGGAAAACTTGTATCGATCAAAATGAAATTTACTAAACTGAGTGCAATGTGATTATACACAAAATAGTTGATTGCGATTTTTCGAAAAGTTTAGTGAATTTATATCTTTCAACATGTCGAAACGTGCGAGCGAGAAGTTGTTTGATAGTTGTCAGCCCCTTAAATAGTTGGTAGACGGGTATAGTCTTGCTTAATACCGTTAAAATTATCTAGGTAGATCTGTTTAACCGTAGTAGGCACGAGATTTCAAATTACAAACACTCATTTGTATGCAAAAAGCATTGAAACGTCAAAACAATTTATATTTTTATAGTCGAATGCATAAACTTCTCTGTTAAGTTAATAGTTAATCTGAAACGTCTGCGCTCAGTGGAATAACTGAAAAATTAGTTTTTAGTACCTATAAAATGTTATTGTTTTAAATCACAGACTTTAAAGTAATTTAAAGTAAACATGCGTGATTTTACGTACGTATTTTAAAGTAATTCTTACGATATAATACATAGTAAACATTCAATTTTTTTTACCACACTGTTTCGAAAGAAACTAGTGACACGACAAGAAGAAGAAGAAGTCAAAATAAAGGGCATGTACAAAGGAGAGCTTAACCCTAACAAGAGTTTTCTTCCAGCACACCTTTGAGGTTGGAGAAGAGGTAGGTAATCATAATTGAAACTTTTTTAAGCTCCGTACCGCAAAGACTAATCTAAAATTCAAAAAAATATAAAACAGCCATGACTTTGATCCCCAGGCACGGTAGATATCCCCTCAGATTTCCAAGTTCCAAGTACCAAGTCAAGATTCTTTGAGAAGGGTAGTCAGAGGTACGTGAATGTCTAAGGGGATAGCTAGAGGTACGTCCTTACTTACGTACGAAAAATCTAGAATATGAACAAAATAGATTTAGGAAACATAATAATGTGTGCAATAATAGAAATCGGAAAATTTATATTGATTGAAACCGTGACATGTTTTAGAATTAAAAGTTTTTGGGCATGGTAGACATCCTATTAGATCTCAGATCTCTTAATACCAAATACGAATAGATATTGATAAAGGAAAATTTTAGAATGAGACATAAAATAGAGTGTACGTACCTACAGTTAAGCCACAGTAGTACAATAGCAGGAAAGCTGAACACAATAACTTGACAAACAAAAGCACCCCTCGCGAAAACAAAGCAACAAGTACATATTGCGAAAAGCGCAAGTACTTAGGGGTAGGTATAGGTATAGGTTGTGTGAGAGGGAAGATAATACAGCGAGGGTAGACGTATGAATCGTAAGCAATATCTAACGTAACTATTGTAAACTGATTTGGAGCAGTTCAGCTATCGTTCATAAAGTTGTCTGGAAGAAATCATCAGATGGACTTTCTAAGACCGCCCACTGTAGTATTTAATACTATTTTTGTACAATTTTTAAGTGTACTAAACAAGGTGTTCCAATACTTGTGTACCCATCAATATGAATAACTTTTTCTAAGGAACCAACACTGTGAACGCGAAAAAAAAGAGCTGTTTCATACAAAAGTTCAATACCTACCTGGCTAAAATGTATGTCATACTTTAATTGGACGCGTCAAAACCCAATAAAAACGTACTAAATGAGACTCTAAAGATGGGCAGCCAGAACAAAATCCGACAATTTTTGGTTTTGTTTTGTATTTTCCCAAAAATTACGTAAAGTAGATTTATCGGTTTTTGTTTCAGTGCTCCTCGATGTTAACATTTTGGTTCCGATTAGCATTTTGGTTTCGCGGTAAGGCAGTGATATTGATGATTACTACTACTCTAGATTACTACTCTAAGGGCTGTTTGTCTGTCTGTCGCGGGACGGGCGAGCTCATTTGAATAAACGTTTCGCTGGGCACGGCTTAAAAATACGGAGATTATGATGATTTAGAGTGGATATTATACAATAATATTTATACGACTTGCTGATGGAAAGATAGCCCACCTGATGTTAAGTAGCTCTTTGTGAAGGGTTCATCCGGGGAAGTACTACCACCACGCCTTTTTCTGCCGCCAAGCAGCAACGCTGTGTTTCGGTTTGAAGAGTGTGGTTGCCGGTGTAATTACAGGCACATGAGGCTTAACATCTGTATGCCTCAAGTTGATGGACGCAATGCAGTGCATCGTAGGGCACGTTCCTATCGTGCGTGACTTACGAGGCAATGCTTTGTTATAGGTGAGGTTTACCACTTAACATAAGGTGGGCCACCTGCTTGTTCCATAAGCTAGTTGTATAAAAAAAAAACATAGAGCCGCTATAAAATGGCAAGGAATATGAATAAGGGCTTTAATTTAGGCGTATCCATACAAATTCATCTCAAGATTTGGAAGCAGCCGCTGCGAAGGAATTCTGTATAAAATACCAATTATGTAGTATTTTACATGTTTATTTGTATTCAAATTTAATTCTCAATGCTGTTGGTTCACAGTATTTTGTAAATAATCCGTTTGGGTTTATTAATACAATCGGGAAAAAAGAAAAGTTTATATAACCTACAATTTTGTTTAAATAACTTTAAGTTCATTACATTCATTTTTATCTGGCAACTTTTTGTTTGAAAAAGTCATTTTTATGAGAATAACTTTTACAAAAAAATTACAAAGTTGAAATAACTGGAATTGTTCGTGCAATCAGTTCAACTGGTTGAAGTTAGTGGAACAGGTCCTCTTTGAGGCGCACTTAAAGTCCTTTCACCACACTGTTTCGAAAGAACTATAGTGACACGACAAAATGAAGATGAAAAAGTGAAGAAATAATTAACGCACCAAAAACGATTTAGTTTTTTTTAATATAGGCGTTCGTAGATCGCAATCTTACCGATGATTAAATGAGTTGTGTTTACCATATTTGGTTTTTTGTTTTTAATTTTTGTTCCGTGTTCATTGCGGGTTTTGTATGAAGACGCGATATAGATACCGATACGGAACTTTATGTTCTACAACTATTTTTCATCATACTTGCAACATAAAGTTCCGTATCGGTATCGCTTTATCTATTAAATAAAATTATGTTATGTCAATGAATTGCAGTAACCATTCGAGGAAATCTTTTAAATATTATAATACCCTTACTAAGTAGCCAAAGTTTAAGTTCTTTGGTGATTGTCTGTCGAATGATGGACAGGAGCCAAATCAAAACGGTCTTTATTCAGTACAATCACAAGGATCACTTTGAAACGTCTTACATACAGGTGAATATCGCCAGTTCCTCGCGACCAAAACCTAGAAGAACAGGCAAAAAACTTACTGTATCTGAGTCTCATGAAACTTAATAGAATATCGCCCTAAGTTAAAAGCGAGAGAAACAATATGAGTCTCGTCGTTTCCGGCGTGTCTCACGACTATCGAGTAACTACTGGTTCTCGATTTTAAGTTTACAATCGACTTCAAAAAAGAGGACACTCTAAATTTTGCTGTTTTTTGTCGTGTTTGTTAATCGTTTTATGTAACTTATAGGTAAAGCGTTTGATCGCAATCTCACCCGATGTTAAGTGATGGTGCGATCGATGGTGTATCAAGTTTACCTAAAAGATACTTATTCGTTCGGTACTTAACTAAATCACTAGCGTAAGGCGTAGCTTGTTATATAAAATAAGTTTAGCCTTCGTTGTATTGTATTTAATTTATATTTAAATTCTTACGTTTATGTAATTTGTGTCCAAATAATCAAATGTATTATTATTATTCACTCTTTTCTTGAAAACACCAAGTTAATAGGCATTCAAAAAAACGGACTCTGGTAAGGAATTCCATTTTTTGGTTGTACGCATTAAAAATGAAGCAAAGTGCTTGGTGCGTTCTATCTACGGTAAACACGGTTAGGCAATTGCCATTTCAGCTTGCTAATTGAGCTATGCCGACTACTTCACTCGCATTTAAGGCGAATACAAGAGCTAATGTGACTCTCGCTCGCACTTTTGTTTTATTACTCAAAAGTTTGCTGTACTAGTTTTCGTATAAGCAAACTTTTAAGCAGGAAAACTTGTATCGATCAAAATGAAATTATTACTAAACTGTGTGCAATGTGATTGCACACAAAATGGTTGATTGCGATTTTTCGAAAATGAGTTCAGTGATTTTATATCTTTCAAGATGTCGTTCGTCAAGATGTCGAAACGTGCGAGCGGGAGTCACATTAGCTCTTGTCACACTAGCCTTTAACTTTATTTTCTAACATATAATGCAACTGAGAAGTGATAGCTGTCAGAAAAAAAAAACATTTGGGCACGACATTAGCGAATCTACAATTGGGCATTTTCAAGACTACACAAATGTTAATTGGAAGACTATTCTCGCTAGCATTTAGTTCGCCTATGTACGTTACATTTTCTTGTGTTCTATACAACAACAATACAATTGTAGTGATTTTTTCTTGCAATAAAATAACGTAGCTTGTTCTATCTGCAAGTACTATGACAAAACCTTTAGCGAACAACCATAATGAATCTTTCGAAAAATCCAAAAAAGTGACTTTCGTTCGAGAATCCATAGTGACTTTCACTCTTATCTCACGATCTCATTGTAACCACCCCACAGATCTTACCCCAATACGTAGATGACGTAGATGACCTAGATGATATGACTCGTTACACAACTCATTCATATGACAAGACCGACACACATGCTTTGTACATTTGAATGAGGTTTTTGAAACTTAATACGTGTGCTTGTTTACAATAGAAGCACAGAAGGGCACCAATGTAGGTACCTACTGGTTTCAATTTCAATTTATTGATCGAGTGAGCGAAGCGAACGAAGATCTTAGTTTCAACTTGGGCGATTTGGCATTTTATGTATGTATGTATGTATGTATGTATGTATGCATGTATGTATGTATGTATGTTTGTCTGGCGATAACTTTAGAACCGTTGATCCGATCTGCATGAAATTTTATATGTCGATAGCTTGTACTTGAGAAATTTACTGGTAAGTAAATGAGTAAAATCGGATGAAGGGTTTATGAGATATGGGGTTTTTTAACGGAGAAAAAATAAAAAAAGTTGCATAAAAAAATCAAGTTACATGTCATATAAAAGGGCTTTGTTTGGACATCCCAAAACAATTTTTACATTTTTTTGTGACGCTCGGTTTTTGAGATAAAATAATAAAAGTTAAATTAAGATAACCAGCGATCCAAGAGCTCCCGAGTTTCGTTGACATCAAGGTTTTTCTACTGGTCGGCCAGTTCCTTTGCTTTTTCTTATTTTTTTTTCTTGAAATAAATTAAGGAGGTACTCAGTTCTCATAAAATGGTGACGACGACCAGGTCTGATGATGGAGTCAAGGTCTGTTCAACGGAACTCTTCAATAAATAGGCCAATAGAGTTGAAACTTGGTAACCATACCAAGTTAGTAGGCGGTAGTCAGAAAAAAGTCCAAAAATAATGTTTGGACTTGCCTCTGACTACTACGTACTCAAAGTTTTGATGCGTTCGTCGGGTCGCATCACGAGATCTCAGTTCGGGGCGAACTACTAGTTTATTCATTTTTTTATAATCATATTTGAATGTCAACTTTAACAGGTTCCCTGTCTACAGACCATATGTGGTCTGTAAACGGCAAGCACTACAAGTTCACAGACCATATGTAGTCTGTGCGCCGATACAATTTTGAAGGTTTTTAGAGCCGTGGACGTGGAGAGAACGGCGTTTATTTGATGTGGACGTGACGTGGTTTTCTGATATGTCTATAATATTTTGAAACAGATCTAAGAGTAGTAGAGCTCTTTGTGAAGGGCTCGTCCGGGGAAGTACTACCACCACGCCTTTTTCTGCCGCCAAGCAGCAACGCTGTTTCGGTTTGAAGAGTGTGGTTGCCGGTGTAATTACAGGAAAATGAGGCTTAACATCTGTATGCCTCAAGTTGATGGACGCATGTCCCTATCGTGCGTGACTTACGAGGCAGTGCTTTGTTATAGGTGATGGTTACCACTTAACATCAGGTGGGCTATCTGCTTGTTCCGTCAGCTAATTGTATAAAAAAAAAAACAAATAGGTATATACCTAAACCCCTAAAACACAACTGGACGTGTGAGGGACTTCCACTCTAAAACTTGGACAGGGAACCTGTTAAACTAAATAATGAATACAATGAAAATAGTACATATGTAACACAATACAGTAGCACATAATTAATTGAATAAAATGAATTTATTATACAAAAGAAACAAAATAAATGTCAGGCCCACCATCAAAGAATCTCGTTATCACCACACTCGCTTCTCTTGTCGTATCACTAGTTTCTTTCGAATCAGTGTGGTGAAAAGATTTTAAGCGCGCCTCAAAAGGCTCCTTTCGAGCACTTGACATATGTTATAGAACTTTTTAGGTTCTACGACATGCCGGTTTCCTCACGATGTTTTCCTTCACCGTTTGAGAGTACTAGCATTGTCTCTCAAACTCATTGGTACACGACCGGTTTCGAACCCACGACCTTAGGATCGCAAGGCAGGGCCGCCACCCGTGCACACCACACTGGTTTGTTTATGTTCTTTACGAATGATGATGATGAAGTAGCAAGTAAACCCACCTTGCTAACGTCGCAGGTTCGATTCCATTCATGTCAACCTAAGTATTTTTCTACTCGAATATATTATGTCTGCAGTGCAATGCTTCAACTTCTTGTCGTGTCACTAGTTTCCTTCAAAACAACGTGGTGAAAGAAAGTGCGCCTTAAATAGGCTCCTTTTGAGCACTAATCGGATTTTTTATCAGTACCCCAAGTATGAGTTGTGTTTACCATATTTGGTTTTTCGTTCTTGTTCCGTGTTGATTGCGGATTTTGTATGAAGACGCGAAAGAGATACCGATACGGAACTTTATGTTGCAAGTATGAATACAAAACCCGCAATGAACACGGAACAAATACGAAAAACTAAAAACCAAATATGGTAAACACAACTCATACTCGGGGTACTGATCTGAGGGAATATCTACCGTGACTGTGAAATTACTCAGTACAATCACAAGGGTCACTTTGAAACGTCTTTTAGACTACAATCGTGAGCCTATTTCAGAAATCTCATTCTTAATTTCCATAAATTCAACCATTTTAGCTGTACGAAGAATACCTGTACTTCCGTAGGTACATTTCAACATCTCAAACCTACAAACACAAACTACGTTCTACAACAAAACGTTTCGACAACTAAACGCAGCGGCACCGCGCCGGAAACGCCCGACGTCGCATTTCCGGTCAAGCGTTAAATTTGAATTTCGAACTGATAGCGCACTCCGCTCTAGACTTTTGTTGGGTGCGGACGTGTCGCCGGTGCCTGGCGGAAATTGATTGAAGTTAGCTGCGGTTTTGTACGATAACCTGGTCTAGGGATGCTGTTATGCAAGCTAGAAGCTTTAATTAAAATGCAAAATGTTACCATGTTTACCTGACAAAATATAAAATGGCTGTCGTTTTTTATATTCTAGAACAGGCGATGGGCTGCATAATATGGGAATTTTAAGTTGCCTCAAAGAGGCTCTTTACGAGCACTTGAAATAATGTTTTAGAATTTTTTTAAATACAACATGCAGTTTTTTCATCGTTTGATAGTACTGGCACATAATTTTTTTAATAATAGAAAATTAATTGTTGCTTGATCGGTTTTGAATCCACGACCTTAGGATCGGAAGGTAGGGCCATAACTGACTGGACCACTTGCTCTCATAGTATTAGGGCACTGATGTAGTAACTCATATTATGTAGATACTTATATTTATAAAATGGCGACTTCATCCATTATCGCCTATTATTTTAGATCGTAAACGGCTGTACTCAATTTAAAAACCACTTAACATGATAGGGTTATGATTCTGCCCGATCGAACTGTCAAAGTTGACAGATGACAGCAGTATGCGCGCCAAACGATATTCCAAGATGGCGGATACGTGCCTTATCTTGGCGCTGAAATTGTTTCAATGTTGAGCTTTTTTAAGAGTTTAGAAATTATAATAAGTACTTTTTTTTATTCAGAAACTTACAAAGGAAAGTAAACACACGTGACAATATATAGGAATACATATAAAACATAGGAAAAGTAGGTAAATTTTTAATCCTTATTTTTCTGTGTAACACATCTAAATTTTACCAACGGTTGTCTTGTAGAAATTGCTGTTTAGCGAGAAAACCGCCCATTGTATTTAGTAGTTTTAAGATCTACCGTCCTATCTTGCTAAGGACTCGTCCTAGTACCTGCCTAGGACGGTAGGTAGGTATCTAAATAATTTTGTACGCCTGTATTGGTAGGATTTTAGTGATACTACTAAGAAGGCTTAAAATTCTGTCAAAATGAAATATTTGATTTGATTTGATAAGGCGAAGACAAGAGCTAATGTGACTCTCGATTGCAGGTTAACAAGCAAACTTTTGAGTAGGAAACATGTATCGTTGATTGCGATTTTTCGAAAATGAGTTTAAAGATTTTATATCTTTCAACATGTCGAAACGTGCGAGCGAGAGTCACATTAGCTGTTGTCTTCGCCTTAAGTTTGTTTTTATGTTAAATCCATAGCTTGTATGCAATGAAGTATTTTCTATAAGTACCTATATAAAATATTATCTACATTCAGATATGATAGAAATTACGTATCACATGTGGACCGATTTGGTACTAACTTCTGACCCGAGGAAAAAGCTGTGTTTGAGGGTTAGTTCTGTACTCTAGGTATTTTTTTTATGCAACCAGCTGATAGAACAAGCAGATGGCCCACCTGATGTTAAGTGGTAACCATCACCTATAACAAAGCATTACGTCGCGAGTCACGCACGATTGGAACGTGCCCTACGATGCACTGCCCTGCGTCCATAAACTTGGGGCAAACAGAAGCCTCATGTGCCTGTAATTACACCGGAACCAAGCCGTAAGTTTGTTGCCTATTCTTCTAGGCTTTGGTCGCGTGGAACTGGCACCTAGAGTCACCTAGCTTTAAGACGTTTCAAAGTGATCCTTGTGATTTTATTGAATAAATACCTTTTGACTTTGACTTTGAACCAAAACACAGCAACGCTGTTTTTCAATGCGGTTTTTCCACATTTTTTAAAATGGGATAAAAAGGCGATTGCATACGTACATATAGGGTTGAAACTTGCACAAACTGACAGCACGGTACAAACAACAAAGACAGAACTTCTCTTATTCAATAGTGAGATATCAACTTAAATGAGTTTATATTACATTGTTTTAACCTGCGGAGTCTGGTACAGTGGGCGTCATAAGAAGATGATTCAATGTAGGTGTAAATGTATTTTATGAAATAAAATTAAATAAATAAATATTGGTGGACTTTCTACACACTATCTGGTCTCAAACTAAGCCAAAGCTTGTAATATGGGAACCAGATAGCTGATATAATACATAACCTTTTTTTCTTGTGAATACATACTTATAATATTATATAACACCCAGACAGAGAACAAACATCTATGTTCATCACACAAATGTTTGTTCTGTGTGGGGATCGAACCCACGGCCTATGGCGCAGAAGGCAGAGCTACTACCAACTGAGCTGTGAAGGCTGTCAATGAAGATGGTTCAATGAAGGTGTATTTTGTGAAATAAAATTATTAGTAACCTCTAGGTCAGAAGCCAAAAACGTGGCTATATAAATCAGTAAGCCCTTTTTAAAATCCTATCACCACACTATTTCGAAGGAACCAGTGCCACGATAACAAGAAGCATTTTTTTTTTGGTAAATAAATTAATTTGTGTTTGTAAATGGTGGTAGTAATTGTACCAAATTTGACCCACAGACGCACAGGGGCAACTTGCTGGCACATCTTACTTTTTATTTTAATTTTATTTTTTTTATTTACTTTGTTTTTTATTTAATACCTATGTAAAGTTTCCTATAGTTATATTTAGTTGTAAGTTATTTTTAATTTCTTGTTTTTAACTGTGTCAGACGTTTTCTATGTGTATGTTTTTATGTGTGTTAAATAAAAAATCATTCATTCAAGTACTTCCCCGGACGAGCCTCACAAAGAGCTCTACTACTTCTAACGCTGACTGTACTAACTGTAACTTATTGTCAGCCTATTGTTTAAGAACATCAGTTTAATTAACTTTATTATTATGTTATTCGACGCGCGACATTTGACGTCCATTGTTTGACATAGGTGTAAATAATTAAACAGCGTGTCGATTCTCAAAACAACAGATTCACGGGGACATTCACCTAGTGTATCCGCGCTCACTTCGGTCACGAGCTTCGCCTCACTCACGTAAGCGCATTTCCACGGGTGGCGCTAGTGATGGGTGAACGTATTTCAGAATGCCAAATCTTATTAAAATTTTATTATTTTATTATATAACTAGCGGCCTGTCCCAGCTTCGCATGGGTGGTCATAAATTTTTTGAACATTTTAGGATAAACTTAGACCGTGGGTTCGAGCCTGGCGTCTACTTATTTCATACATTTGCACGCCAGAGTGAGTGAAATCGCACCCCTTGCGTGACCCGTGGACCCGTATTATTTTTAATTTCGTCATATCTTTTGAATGGAATGTCCGATTTGAAAAATTTAAGAAGTAATCTATATTTATTGAAACCGTCTTAATTATGAAAAGATTTATTTGGATAAGGATTAATACCAAGGTACAAATAAAGACCCTTTTCTAGCGGCGGCATTTAATTAATTTTTTATAATAAAAGAACACTTATTGTGACATAACTATAATAGTTAGACATATGCTGTCGCGACATTTTTTGTAAATGATGACGTGTTCTACAAAATCGTGGTACATTATTTTGTTCTATCATCAATAGTTTTCGCAGCGCACGCGATGTAAGGTTTTTGTTTTCCACCTTGGGTTACATTATTGGAGTTTTAGTAAGGATCCCTGATTTTTTTGAAAATATAATATAGCCTATGTTACTCAGGGATAATGTAGCATTCTAATGGTGAAAGAATTTTTGAAATCGGACCAGTAGTTTTTGAGCCTATTCGTTACATACAAAAATACAAATGTTTCCTCTTTATAATATTAGTGTAGATGTAGATATTGAAATATAAAAAGTCTTCTAAATACCGTTTTATTTTAGAAGGCACCGAATGTTGAGTGGTAATATAAAATAAATCTGATTTATTTTTATTGTACATGCATACAGATGTTAAGCCTCATGTGCCTGTAATTTCACCGGCAATCACTCAACAAACCGAAACACAGCAACTAGTGTCCAATAAAAATAAATAATATAATAACTATAAGCTTGATTCTCACCTTTAGACAATACAACAACATTCCAAGTTTATGCCGACATTGTTCCGCACACATCGATGCCACCTTTATTGCGTGTATTCAATTTTATTATGTTTGGTGTCGGCCCGCAAACAAATAAACGAGTAGACTGGACATGTTTGACATGTCTGGAGCTGACCGCACGAAACTATCATCATCATCATCTACAGGATGCATTTCGGAGAGTGTGCGGCGGAACTCCACAGCTTGATCCCCTCATCCCCGTTCTACCATCGGACCACCAGACGTACGGAAACGAGACATCCATTCATGGTTGACATACCAACTGCCCGCACAAAGCGCTTTGCTTCAATTTCATCATGCGTACGGCCAAAGATCATCGAAGTTGTAGACATGTGTATCTGGGTCAGACGATCCAACTAGGTAGGTCCAACTTCGATAAAGAGGTCAGCCGACGAATCCAACTCAGATGGGCAGCGTTCGGGAAGTTACGCCGCATCTTCTCGTCACAGATACCGCAGAGCCTCAAGACGAAAGTCTTCAACCAGTGTGTGTTGCCAGTGATGACGTACGGAACTGAGACGTGGTCGCTTACTATTGGCCTCATCACAAGCTCAAAGTCGCTCAACGGGCTATGGAGAGAGCTATGCTGGGAGTTTCACTACGGGATAGAATCAGAAATGAGGAAATCCGTAGGAGAACCAAAGTAGCCGACATAGCTCGCAGAATCAGCAAGTTGAAGTGGCAATGGGCAGGTCATATAGCTCGAAGGACTGATAACCGTTGGGGAATTAAGGTTCTCGAATGGCGACCACGAACAGGAAAACGAAGCGTGGGACGCCCTCCTACCCGATGGACTGACGACATTGTCAGGATCGCGGGAAGTCGGTGGATGGAGAGGGCTCGGAATCGTTCTTCCTGGAAATGTATAGGGGAGGCCTATGTCCAGCAGTGGACTTCTTTAGGCTGATGATGATGATGTTGATGACGGCCAAAGAATGGAATTCCTTACCGGCGTCCGTTTTTCCGAATGCTTATAATTTGGATGTTTTCAAGAGAAGAGTGAATAGGTATTTTCTAGGTAAACGTGCCACATCGTCGACCGCATCTTCACTTAACATCAGGTGAGATTTCGGTCAAACGTTTTACCTATAAGTAGTAAAAAAAAACATCTTCCGTCTGAAGAAGTCCACTGCTGAGCGTAGTACCTAAACTAAATTTTGACAAGTTATGCCTCATGTTGATGGACGCAGGGCAGTGCATCAAAGTCAAAGTTAAAGTCAAAGTCAAAAGGTATTTATTCAATAAAATCACAAGGATCACTTTGAAACGTCTTAAAGCTAGGTGACTCTAGGTGCCAGTTCCACGCGACCAAAGCTTAGAAGAACAGGCAACAAACTTAGGGCACGTTCCTATCGTGCGTGTCTTAAGAGGTAATGCTTTGTTATAGGTTGACAGCCTTCACAGCTTAGTTGGTAGTAGCTCTGCCTTCTGCGCCGTAGGCCGTGGGTTCGATTCCCACCGAGAACAAACATTTGTGTGATGAACATTGATGTTTGTTCTCTGTCTGGGTGTTATATAATATTATAAGTATGTATTTACAAAAAAAAAAGTATATAAGTATGTATTATATCAGCTATCTGGTTCCCATATCACAAGCTTTGGCTTAGTTTGGGGCGAGATAGTGCTGTGTGGAAAGTCCACCAATATTTATTTATATTTATTTATAGGTGATGGTTATCACTTAAGGCGAAGACAAGAGCTAATGTGACTCTCGCTCGCACGTTTCGACATATTGAAAGATATAAAATCACTAAACTCGTTTTCGAAAAATCGCAATCAACCATTTTGTGTGCAATCACATTGCACACAGTTTAGTAAAAAAATCATTTTGATCGATACAAGTTTTCCTACTTAAAAGTTTGCTTATGTACGAAAACTAGAAAGGCAAACTTTTGAGTAGGAAAACATGTATCGATCAAAATGAAATTTATACTAAACTGTGTGCAATATGATTGCACAGAAAATCGTTGATTGCGATTTTTCGAAAATGGGTTTGTTATTTTATATCTTTCAACATGTCGAAACGTGCGAGCGAGAAGTTGTTTGATAGTTGTCAGCCCCTTAACATTAGGTAAGACATCTGCTGTCCGTGCTCGTGTGCCTGTAATTTCATCTATAAATTCATAATTTAAATTAAAAATCAATAATCTCGCGATTGCTCAAAAGGTGGCTCTTTGAGGCACAAAACCCTTTCACCACACTGTTTCGAAAGAAACTTCTGACATGTCACAGGAAGAAGAAGGTATCGATCTTCCAATAACTTTGACTACAGGTTCTGGCACGTGCCCAAAATATGCCACAACCTGGCTGTTCTGTAGACGACATTCAATTTGCCTCGTACGAGTATCTTTAAACTATCTTTTACGGCTGAAAACATTGTGTAACAACGGTAATTTTTTTTTACTATTTTAATAAATATTTTTTGACTTTGAAGAAAGCGAGTTTAACCTTTCTTTCTATATTAATAATTTCACAATGTTGAAAGCTTGTTGACAGCCTTCACGGCTCAGTTAGTTGGTAGCAGCTCTTTTGCGCCGTAGGCCGTGGGTTCGATCCCCACACAGAACAAACATTTGTGTGATGAAAATAGATGTTTGTTCTCTGTCTGGGTGTTATTATTATATTATAAGTACCTATTTACAAAAAAAATGTATATATGTATTAAATCAGCTATCTAGTTCCCAATTACAAGCTTTGGCTTAGTTTGGGCTTAGTGTGTGGAAAGTCCACAATATTTACAATATTCATTTATATATTAAAATTAAATTTAAGAAAAACAAATAGTATCTCCTCAAAGCCAATTTAAAATTACACACAGCAAAAATAATAAACAACAAAAAAACAGCATAAACAACACTAAACAAAAATATCCCAACAACTGCCCCTACATCGTCACCCTCCCGCTCCTTATCATGATCAAAGCAAACCTTATCAAAAACGGTGCAGTAAATAACGTACCTCACAGCCAATACCACAGATATCAACATATTTAAAACAGCTATAAATATATAAAACTCTAGTAATTTTAGTTTTTTGTAACAGCAAGCCAAGAAAAGTAATACGTTTGCAAAAAATGTTAGCCACATTAATCCTATTATAAAACTGAGGAAAATCGCAAATTCAAATTCATTTTTGAAGTATGCGTCGAATTCTGGGCGTTGACCTGAAAAGATAAAATAGTGTTGAAAAAAAAG
This sequence comes from Chloroclysta siterata, assembly GCA_932294275.1. NCBI lineage: Eukaryota > Metazoa > Arthropoda > Insecta > Lepidoptera > Geometridae > Chloroclysta > Chloroclysta siterata. Next base: position 16,425,393 of record OW028596.1, on the reverse strand, counting down.
AAACCACTTCGCGACTTTGATCTCAAGGCACGGTAGATATCGCCTCATTCATATCTTTAAAGCTAGGTCCACATTTGTAGCATCTTGACGTATGCCGATCAGTCGTATCGTATCGAGTATTTGTATCATAAATATGGACGCTCATTTTGTTCATGTCGTATTAATAAGGCGTATTTGGTAAAAAACGCGTCCATACTTATCAAATGCTTCATGTTTACAAATATGAACGCTTCATTTTTCTTCCGATCCTCGTATCAAAGGGGATACACGTCGTATCGGACAAGTTTGAACGTGATCATTTCCTGTGTGCCACCTGCCATTTCGTGATTTGAGTAAACGCAAGTCACCGTTATACTCTGAGCAATTGCGTACGATAACATGGCTGAACCGTTTGGGAACGAAGCCATGACTGAACCGTATGAGAGTAGAAGGTGCATTCAAAGAAACGCGTATCAGGAAAAGATACGAGGATCGGAAGAAAAATGAAGCGTTCATATTTGTAAAGATAAAGCCGATAGTTTTTCTGTTCAAAAATTTATGTGCGCGCAGTGCCAGTGCTCACAAACGGTGACGGAAAACATCGTGAAGCCGGCATGTCGCAGAACCTAAAAAGTTCTAAGTCGAGTGCTCAAAAGGAGCCACTTTGAGGCACTTAAAATCCTTTCACCACACTGTTTTTTCAGGAGCTGTAACACGATAAGAAGTAGAAAAAAAGATAATCTTTCTAGTTCACATAGTACACGCTTAGTTCAGGGTTTACAGACATACCTGCTATATAAAATATCGTATGCGAAGGTCCAATTATGAATGAAACTATGATTAGAAATGAGGATATAATTATACACGATAATCTCCAGGTCATCATTTGGCAAAATGTACACATTTTATCTAACATTAATCGCTATTTCTTTAATTTTCCAATTTGTGCATTTTTCGCTCATTTGTGGGGGAGCCAATAATGTACGGCCAAATAATGTACCATAATAATATTGCACAGCACGATAATGCACACCCAGATAATCCGTGTCCACTGGTTTGCATTATCATCCCGTACAATAACATGCTGTGCAATATCGTCACGTGTCAATAATGTACACCCAGATAATGTACAGCATGGTAATTGGAAGCCACTTTAGTACCGTTGAGTCGGATTGGTTAGGTTATGTTGAAACATATAAATTACGCACGAGACGAGCGAGCAAAGCGAGCGAGCCGCGGCAGCGGCCGCCGAAGTGCCAGAAATTAATTTTTACGGTACCAAAGCGGCTTCCAATTATCATGCTGTACATTAACGTGCTGTACATTGTCATGCTGTGTATTAACTGGCTGCACATTAACTACACGTGACAATATTGCACATCCAGTTAATGCACACCCTGATAATGTACACCCAGTTAAAACGAATCCAAAAAGGTACCAAAGTGGATTCCAAATATCATGATGTACATTATCGTGCTGTACATTATCATGTCGTACAATAACTGGACTCCATTCTTCGCTCATTTCTGGCTCCTATCATTTTGACAAGCAATCTTGCCAGTGTCAAGTGGAATAAGGAATAATGAAAAAGTTTTTTGTCAAGTCTTTTTTTATTTTTTATACAACCAGCTGATGGAACAAGCAGATGGCCCACCTGATAAGTGGTAACCATCACCTATAACAAAGCATTCCCTCGTAAGTCACGCACTATAGGAACTACGTACCCTACGTAGCAATGCCCTGCGTCCATCAACTTGAGGCATACAGATGTTAAGCCTCATGTGCCTGTGATTACACCGGCAACCACACTCTTCAAACCGAAACACAGCGTTGCTGCTTGGCGGCAGAAAAAGGCGTGGTGGTAGTACTTCCCCGGACGAGCCCTTCACAAAGAGCTCTACTACTCTTGCTCTTTTACTCTTACTAGTCAGTCGTCAGTCACAATCTTGGACTTGGATCTTGGAGGTCACAATCATTGAGGTGAATAACTTCTTCTTCTTTTGTCCATTTATGACTATTGTCCGTCATTCGATAGACAATTTTGCCAGTGTCATGTGATTTGTATAAAATACCTTATAGTCTCTAGTCAGTCCATAGTCTAGTCGGCCGTCATTTGTTTTGAAAGAAAATGGTGGCGGTTTTTTACAAAACATTTTCGGTCAAATCAGGATATAGCTACTACTCTACTCAACTACTCTCTACTATGCCTCAACGGGACTAATGCCTGGATATTTTGTTACCTATTTTAACACACTGGGCTTCCTATTAGAAAATTTAAAGTGTACATTAAGAATAATCTAATAAGGAAAGCTTATTATACTTTAGATAGCTATATTGTTGATAAAAATGCGTGGCCCGATGTCCCGGTCGCTCTGCCCATCGGCAGCTAACATGTCTGCAATGTCTGTACTGTACCTACTATTGTGTGTTTTTTTTTATTTTTCTCTGATTTAATAGATTGTATTTATGCATTAGGTATTATTAGTTTGAGGCGTAGCGTGTGCTGTCTTATAAATTTGATTATGTTTACCTTTTTCTGTATGCCTACGCCTCACTAAACTTCAATAATATATTATATTATTACATTGTAAAAGGATCATACAAAAGAACGGTAGGAACCAAGCCGTAAGTTTGTTGCGTGTTCTTCTAGGCTTTGGTCGCGTGGAACTGGCACCTAGAGTCACCTAGCTTTAAGACGTTTCAAAGTGATCCTTGTGATTTTATTGAATAAATACATTTTGACTTTGACTTTGAACAATTTAACAACACGAAGCAATGAATAAATAATTTTGATTCTGATTAAGACTGCGAAGAAAAAGAGATAAGAATATTTACTAAACCTCTTTGTTATATAATTTGGTATTTTTGCCGGGTATTTTAGGTTGTTTTTCTAAATCACTCCAAATAAATAAATAAAAATAAATCATAAGTGAGAATTGAACCCACACACGCGCAGAAGGCCTAACTACGAGTACCTAAATAAACAAAAAGTACCCGACGTGGACGAAGTTGCGGGAAACAGCTAGCAGATAAAATATTAGTTATCTTAAAAATCGAATTTGTTTAAAAAGTTTTATCACTAAAATACTCCATCTAAAAATAGGCCTACGCATCTGCTACGGTGTCTACGGCTTTGCTACGCTCGTAGCAGATCTACGAAATATAACTCAAAAATGGATTGTGATGTAAGTAGAACAATTTCATTATCATCAGCCTGACGACGACTTAACATAAGTTTCTTATAATAATTTTCAGGAAGAACGATTCTTTATAGTAATATGAAGTAATATTTATAATATAAAATAATATTTATAGAAAAAAATATGATAAGATTATATGATAATGATAAGAAATGATATGAATAAGCATACATTTTGTTGCAATATAAAAGCAACAGGTTAATTTTGAGTTAGAGGCATTTCGAGATTTTAAAAAAAGCCTTTTTTTTGTTACTTCTGAGTACTTCTGTCACCTCTGGGATGGCTCTGCCAAGCACCAGCTTGCTACCTTGGAGAAATTATATTAACAGCCCCCACTGCTCAGTTGGTAGTCTGCCTTCTGCGCTGTAGGCCGTGTGTTCGATCCCCACACAGAACTAACATTTGTGTTATGAACATTTTATTTTAATCTCAGAAATCAGTCAAAGTCACTCTGATCTAGTGACTCTAGGTGCTCCACGCGACCAAGCCTAGAGTGCTGAGCTGAGTGACGTCCAATTTATGTCACTTACTTAATTTCAATGTCTTTGTTTTTTATATAACTAGCTGATGGAACAAGCAGATGGCCCACCTGATGTTAAGCGGTAACCATCACCTATAACAAAGCATTGCCTCGCAAGTCACGCACGAAAGGAACGTGCCTTACGATGCACTGCCCTACGTCCATCAACTTGAGGCATACAGATGTTAAGCCTCATGTGCCTGTAATTTTACCGGCAACCACACTCTTCAAACCGAAACACAGCAACGCTGCTTGGCGGCAGAAAAAGGCGTGGCTTTTCTTGTATTTTTTATAAATTTTATTTACGTGTGGCATAAATAAATTTTGTATAGTTTCCCAAACAAACAAAGCATCCAGTACCGCTTAGTTTCAATACAGTTCGAACGGTTCACATTCTGGAAGTACATTTGCAGTAGTAATGAGTGTTTGCAGGTCATTTAACTTTAACAGATTTCTGGCGGACTAATGGATGGAGCTCTTCATTATGAGGTACAGGTTCTGGAGAAACTAGAACAAATTAAAATATTAATACAAAGTTATCCAATACTTGTGTTAAAAACTTCAGGGGGCTAAAGTACCTATCAATATGAACAACTTTTTCTAAGGAACCAACACTGTGAACGCTAAAAAAACAGCTGTTTCATACAAAAGTTCAATACCTGGCTAAAATTGCCAACACTGTGAACGCTAAAAAAACAGCTGTTTCATGCAAAAGTTCAATACCTGGCTGAAATGTATGAAACAGCTGTCTTTTTCGCGTTCACAGTGTTGGTTCCTTACAAAAAGTTATTCATATTGATGGGTACTTTAGCCCCCTGAAGTTTTCAAACACAAGTATTGGGATTGGAACACCTTGTATAAAATAATTTGAGAGTAAATCTGTGTGGCTCGTCCGGGGAGGTACTACCACCACGCCTTTTTCTTACGCCAAGCAGCAACGCTGTGTTTCGGTTTGAAGAGTGTGGTTGCCGGTGCCGATAAATAGATAGATAAATTGATACCACTTTATTGTACACAAGGATACATCATAAATCTAGGCGTGACTAAATAAATTACAATGGGCGGCCTTATAGCTGAAAGCCAAAATTAGCCATTGGTAAGATATTTTTTTTTAACTTATTTAATACAGTTTATCACTAGGCAATAATACATTATTACAGTTGGCCGAGCTCTGAAAACCGCATTAGTAGTCAAAGTCAAAAGTCAAAGTCAAAATGTATTTATTCAATAAAATCACAAGGATCCCTTTGAAACGTCTTAAAGCTAGGTGACTCTAGGTGCCAGTTCCACGCGACCAAAGCCTAGAAGAACAGGCAACAAACTTAAAAAAAAACTGTATCGCGATTTCCTGCCGACTTCCAATACCGCGTTCGTCCGTACGGCGTGGAATTTGCAAAAATGTTCATTACAGTACAGTTAGACACAAAACGATAACTGCACGCGTTGTACCGTTCGCACAACAAACGCTTTGTTCATTTAATTATTCTAAAGAGTTTTTGCGCCATGACAGTTGAACAAATCACTTGTTTTTACAAAAAACGTAGCAGAGTTTGGGGGAGAATTGAGAAAAAGCCGTCATAAAATAACTAATTCCAACACGTGTTTTTGATTTCAGCTGCTTAATTAATAATAGTTTAATAGTGCATTCACACATTTTTATTTAATTATTTAAGAGAGCTCTTTATTGTGGCTCGTCCGGGGAAGTACTACCACCACGCTTTATTCTGCCGCCAAGCAGCAACGCTGTGTTTCCGTTTGAAGAGTGTGGTTGCCGGTGTAATTACAGGCACATGAGGCCTAACATCTGTATGCCTCAAGTTGATGGATGCACGGCAGTGCATCGTAGGGCACGTTCCTATCGTGCGTGACTCACGAGGCAATGCTTTGTTATACGATGGTTACAATTTAACATCAGGTGAGCCATCTGCTTGTTCCATCAGCTAGTTGTAAATAGGTCTCAACTCATTTCTACGTATCTAGAATAGTTTTTTTACCCTTTTTTATGTCCTGTTCAGCTATCCTGTACCTTGTCGTGTACAGTTTGTATAAATAAATGCCATTTTCTTTAAAGGCGAGTAACTTGACATCCGATAAGTTTTGATCGAGCTTTCAGAAACCGGCCGATAGTCTTCAGTACCAAGCCGTAAGTTTCTTGCCTGTTCTTCTAGGCTTGGTCACGTGGAACTGGCACCAGTACCATCTAGCTTTAAGACTTTTCAAAATGATCGTTGTAATTACCTTTTGACTTCATTTATGCGATACGTGGTAGATACACGATAGACGGAGTAAATACGAGTAAATTTATCACTTTTATTCAGAGCACGTACTAGACAAGGTTGAATTTTATGACCATATAGCTGGTTATAGCTCTAATACTACTGTGATGTTCAGCTGCCGTAACACAAACACAAAAACATGTTGGAAACTTTGTTGCAACAGTTTTTTTAATCCATCGAACAGTTTGCATTGTCACGTAAGGGGCTGACAACCGGTTAAATAGGTCATTTCCTACTCGCACATTTAGGGCCGGTTTCACCATGCTCTGTTAGATTAACACATATTTAACGGCCCTTTAAGGATTAAATGTAATGTCAAAATGTATACGCGTTTGACAGCTAAGGTTGGATTTAACGGTCTTTTAATCCTTGATTAGTAACTAACAGAGCATTGTGAAACCGGCCCTAAATCTAAATAATTTCAGTGATTAATCTAGCTATTGGCACATGTTATAAAACCTGAAAACTTCTATAACATGTGTCAATTGCTCGAAAGGAGCCTCTTGAGGCGCACTTACAACCCTCTTCACCGCACTTTTTCGAAAGAAACTAGTGACACGACAAGAAGAAGAAGAACTGGATAAATAAATGAAATAATGAAGCTTTATTTCCACACAATAAAAAACTGAATACTAACTTATTTTGTATTTTTTTATCTACTTTTAGGTGTAACTAAGCCTCCTCCAAGGAACGCCAACCGTCCCTATCGTTTGCACTTCAATAATCACTAAAGATGGATTTTGTGAAAGATGACATGGGGAAGAAAGGAGAGACTACTGAGATAACGGAAGATAGAGGAGAGTGGAGAGAAAGAGAGTGCCTGTGTATCTTAGCTATGTGCTGAGTGGTATACCAAATAAGAGAATTTTAAGAGTAGTAGAGCTCTTTGTGTGTGGCTCGTCCGGGGAAGTACTACCACCACGCCTTTTTCAGCCGCCAAGCAACAACGCTGTGTTTCCATTTGCAGAATGTGGTTGCCGGTGTAATTACAGGCACATGAGGCTTAACATCTGTATGCCTCAAGTTGATGGCCAGCAGGGCAGTGCACGTTCCTATCGTCCGTGCCTTACGAGGCAATGCTTTGTTATAAGTGATAGTTACCACTTAACAATAGTTGGGCCATCTGCTTGTTCCATCAGCTAGTTGTAAAATAGGCCTCAACTGGCCCCGTTCAAACCAAATACTACCGACAAAGTTAAGCTTTTTCATTGTTTTTTCTGCCGACCCTTTGAAACTCGGAGGATGCATTTTTCTACTTCCACGCATGATATTAAACCGGATTGCTTGCATTTTGAACTAAGTTTTTTAATAACCCAGCCTACCTGTTTGTTTTAATGGAGAAATTACAGGAATTTCACGAGCTTATTCTGAAAATTTGTAACTGCCCTTTGTAGGACTCTTTTCTCTTTCAGGCGTTACTCAGATAAATCGTAAGGTCTTAAACGCTGATTTCACCATGCTCTGTTAGTTACTAATCAAGGATTAACAGGCCGTTAAATCTAACCTTAGATGTCAAACGCGTTCATTTTGACATATTTAACGGCCCTTTAATCCTTTGTTAATCTAACACGGCATGGAGAAATCAGAGCTAGGTGAATCTAGGTGCCAGTTCCACGCGACCAACAGTCAGGTCAAAGTCTAAAGGTATATTCAACTAAATTACAAGGATCACTTTGAAACGTCTTAAAGCTAGGTGACTCTAGGTGCCAGTTCCACGCGACCGAAGCCTAGAAGAACAGGCAAAAAACTTACGGCTTGGTTCCTACCGTTCTTTTGTAAAATCCACAGGACAGTAGATAACTATGCTGCGGGTTCCTCATGACTTTAGAAATCATCAGCCTGTAGAAGTCCACAATAGGCTTCCCTTATACATTTCCAGAAAGAACGATTCCTTTCCAGATGCTAAAAAGAGCGACCATCATAATGTTAACACTAGAAAAGATAAGCTCGCTGTTCCCACTACTAGGCTCACTAAAGTAAGCAAATCGTTTGCAGGACAATGTGTACGCTTCTATAACAAAGCGAGATTCATCGGTTGTCGATTAGCAAATTTAAAAACATAATAAAAATAAAACTTTTTACAAAAGCTTACTATAAAATATCTGATTATACAACGTGTTGATGAAGTTATGTAGGGAAACAAAGAGCGTGTATTTAGACCAAGCACTGGAATACTTTGACGTGTGCAACGGTTGAATACATCGTTTTCGAAATTCCCATAGAAAAGTAAAATTAATATTTTCTCAGAAATTTGCAACAGCCCTGTCTGTGTACGTGTCAAGGTCACACGCACGCGCGCTTCTATCTAGGAAAGAGAAAAACAACGATAACCTACGAGATAATTTGAAATACTTACCTTTCGGTAGGTAGGTAGGTACGCCGCCAATCCCCTGACACGATATTTTTACTGGTTCCTATGGATTTTGTCATTATTTACTGGCTATAATAACACTGGATAAAACTGGATTTTGGTAAGTTTGCGAGATTTCGCACGACACAGGCTTCAAACTTCACACTAAACCATTACCTCGTAGGCACTGCTCATACACACACTGACTGACGACGGCTTTTTACATAACAATCACCATTTTATCACGTTTGATGACATTTTCTCAACAAAACAATGTACAACAACGCATGTAAACACAAACAGGGTGACCATCTCAAAAGTGGCGGTTCTACCACACACATGCCAAAAAATCTGTCAAAATCTACCAAGCTTGACGATAAAAATACCAAAAATATGACTTCATACCATCTCCTTCGTGGCTACGGAATAAATTAAATACCTACATTACATTCAGTTACTATCTTTTGATCGTTTGTAACGGTTTGCAGTTATCTAAAACGAGATAGAAGTTGTTTAGAAACCAAATCAATAAAGGTAAAAAAGAATAAGAAGTCTCCAGTTCGGTAAAAAATAAATAAATTATAAATATTATTTCATTAAAAATTCAAACTAATAAGATTTTTCTTGAAATATTTAAAATCTGCCAAATGGCAGAAATCTGCCACAAATGGTAACACTGATCGGCGGTCGTCGGCCGTCCTGATTGGATATGCGTTTTTAAATGCAACCAATGACAGACCGGGTAGTCAAAGATTAAATAGGACAGACTAGACACTTCCCAAAATTGCAGTTGAATAATTTTGTCGTGTCAATGAACCATGGTGGTAAAGTAACATGTTACAATTTAAAGAACTATGAATATCATAAATATTGGTTTACGACATCTAGTAATTAAACAAAAATAAATATTCTATTAAATATTGAGTACGTAGCCACGTAGGTACCTAGTTACTGAATAGGTATTAGTACCAAAGATCTCAGAGAATGTTTACCGTGACTAGGGATTACAGTCGCGAAAATATTTCTTTTACATACCAAGATCTTTAAAAACAGCAACATCATTATTAGGTAGGCACATTACTAGGTAATTGGTGGCAGTTCTGTTACCTATTTTATCTAAGGTTAACAACTAGAGGTCAAAGAACAGCTGTAAATAGGGCTGCCTCATGATGCGTTTAGATTCATTTTAGATAAAAGTTTAAGAGGCATTTCATGAATGAAAAACTTTGAAATTTTAAAAGTCGTAGAACAAAAGTTGTTCGTTATGACCGGTAGAATATCCTGCTTTCGGATCCCTACAATTCTTAATAAACACGTTGTATAGATGACAAAAAAGCTTGGGACTGAACTATGCTCCAACTCATTACAAACACTAACCGCGGGTTTCTGAAAGCCCGATCAAAGTTAATCGCATGTCAAGTCACTTGCTATCTCTATCTAATTCGATGTAATAGCTGAAATGGCGAGTGACTTAACATCCGATTAGTTTTGATCGGGCTTTCAGAAACCGACGGTAAACCCTAATAAGTACCATAATTGTAAAAGGGATCATACAAAAAACGCTAGAAAAGTTTCTTGCCCGTTCTTCTAGGCTTTGGTCGCGAGGAACCGGCGGTAGATTCACCTCGTATATAAGACGTTTCAAAGTGATCCTTGTGATTGTACTGAATAAAGACCGTTTTGTTTTAGAACCTTTAGTTTTTTGGTATCCACTCTGTTACTCTCACGGTACGGCTGTACGGTATATTCTGAAGTTACCAGAATAGCCTGTGCGAAAATTAAATGAACTAAGTACTTGGGCAGGCACATACCTACGAGTAATGTGAAACGGTTCATTCTGGTCGTTTTGTGCATTGTCTGAGTAAATACTTACACCTTTGTTCCCCCGTTATTAGAGTTTTCGAGTTTTTTAAATGAAAATGTTTCATTTTTTGTATAAAGTACTTCCGTACCATGCATTTACGAGTATGTTAAGTATTTTGGTATTTTTCCAACATGTAATAATTAAAAATTTGGAGTGTTTATAAGCTTTGCTTTTTTACTCTAAAATAGGTACCTTCACTATAAGTATACAAGGTATTCCAATACTTGTATTTAAAACTTCAGGGGCTTAAAGTACCCATCAATATGAATAACCTTTTCTAAGGAACCAACACTGTGAACACGAAAAAAAACAGAAGTTTCAAACATTTTAGCCAGGTATTGAACTTTTGTATAAAACAGCTTTTTTTTACGTGTTTACAGTGTTGGTTCCTTAGAAAAAGTTATTCATATTGATGGGTACTTTAATTAGCCCCTGAAGTTTTTAAATACAAGTATTGACCAACCTTGTATACCTGATTACCTAAAAAAATGGAACCAAGCTGTTTCTTGCCAGTTCTTTTGGGCATTTTCACGTGGAACTAGCACTTACATTCTCCTAGTTGATACGTGGTTTCAAAATTATCTTCTTGGTTTTAAATTCATAATATTTTGCTTTAACATAAATAGATTAATGTATGTGTGAGTATATAGAGTATATAGTATATTTTCTAACACAAAAGTTACTTTATCTAAGTGATGTCATACACAGAATTTCATTCTGTAGGTAGGGATGTATAATGAAAAAAAAACTGTCCATTCTTGCTGTCGGGCTGGTTTATTAATTGTATCTAGTGACATCTAGCGTCGAGTAGCAGCAGTAAATATATTTTTCCAACCCACCTCTCTCATCTTAAAAAGATGATTAAAACTTTATTTAATAATAGCCTATAGTCGTTTTATACCAAATCTAGTTCTTGGCTTTTATTTAATTAAATCTTTGGTAATCAGCGCCATCTGTTATCGAATAGCGACAACATAAGCCTAATGAAATATTCAACGCGGCTAGAAAGTTACTATATTACACAAAGTAACTCGTCTAAAGCGAAATACACTTTCCTGCTTGAATAATAAGACAGAATATTATATTTCTCGTACATCAAGAAGTAGCTACTAAAATATTTAGAGGGAGTCGGTGGGTGAAATACGAGTATCGTTTTCTTACGGGGAGTGTTTGCCTACTTAATTATTTTATTTGGTAGAATAGAATTCCCTTGCTACTCTATTACAGAAAAAAACTAACAAAATCCCGCCAATATTCCTGTCAAAGTCTGTACGCGAAGTCCTTGACAAAATAATTTTACATGTTACATTTACAACGTTAGAGCGAGACCGTAATTTCTTTACAGTGCGACAGAGATGGATTAACATCGATATGCTTCTGAGTGTAGGACAATAGGGATGGCTGTAACATCGACAAAGGCAATGTCGATGTTGGTAGGTTTGTACGGCACAGCGCCCTCTGTGTGTGTCGTCGAGAAATAGTGCAGTAGTGTGCAGTGTAAGATGGGGTGGATTGCTGTATGCGTCTTGTTTGTGTGTGGTTTGCGTATGTGTGAGTGCGAGGGTTGAGATCGCAGTTGAAGGTACGGTCTGCAAAATTGTTGGGGTGAAAATAAATATATTTATTTATATTTAATTATTTTCACTTTTGTAGATAAATTATGACCTAAATTATTGTTTGACTATTTACGAAGGAGGTGGGGGGGGGTGGGGGAGGCCTTTGCTTATCAGTGGAACATAGATGGCTTCTAATAATAATAATAAATTAAGTTTCTGTTACTTGATTCTTTGGAGTAAGTTTTGTGCCATGTTAATTGACGTGCTTTTAAAAGTAACCATTCAATTTTGATTGCTAAATCAAATCATCTAACTGATATAATAATACCTACCAATAACTCTACTCGCAACAAAAACAAGACCCAAAAAACAAAAGCATTGCATTACTGAATTCTTTTCTAGAAAACCTATTTTATTTTCTTTGTATTCTGAATGTTCTATCATTGTCTGTTACCAGTTTTAACTGTGTAGGTTCCTACAGTGGCTAGAACCAATGATTTTATTTGTATGTTTGACACAAAATAATAACGATTAATTAAATTTTTTTCAGTTGGCACCCAACGTGGGGCAGACTCAGATCAAAAAATCAGGGCTTGTATGTATACTTTCTAATGTACACAAAACTAGGTTTCCTAGATGAATCAGCTTGCGAAAAATGCCAAGCCTTTCTCTACCATCCCTACTACTAATCTCCCACCCTCGTAATAGGCCATCTCCTCGTCGCCATGGCAACCGCGCAAAATGGCTGCCATCCCCCTCCTACCCGCACTGTTAGTATAAAACCTCACCCTCGCTGGACCATTTTCAGAGAACCAGTGCTTTCAGTCTGAGCACGTACTGTGTCTTTTCACATTTTTCATATTTCGAACATCATTTTATTTCCGCTATTTCAAACTGCATTCCTATAACCTCGCGATTTTGAGTTTGTTCCTTTCAATTTACTTCGTAATTTCAATTTCCTTGGTTTATTTTTGGTTTTTCTTTTTCTGTGATGGTGGTTGCTGCCCAGATTTCAAGGTAAGAGTTAGGTTACAGTCTCTCCAAGGTGTCCCGTCCGAAGGTCTCGTCCAAAGGTTCTGAAGAAGGCTTCAAGCACGTGTTAAAGGTACGAATCGATCTCTGCAGATGAGCGGGGGTAAAAATAACCTCTCATCTCTCGCGAAGGGTTCTCGACTTTGTTCAACTACAATAGAGCCTACAATCGTTTGAATTGATCCGGAGCCACCTTGCCAGCGCATCGGTACAGGGAAATTATTAATGTTTGAATTGTGTGTGTTGTATTGAGTTTTGTTGTTGAAAATAAGATAGGGCTTGACTGAATACTAAAAGTATTACAATTCATTGTCCTATTACATAAAACTATGATTTAGGCGTTTAAATTTTTCTCTCGGTTATCTAACACTTCAACAAATAGAAAATAACCTTCAAATGGCAACGCAACGCCAATGCCCTTTACAATATCGGTGCCGACAGGCAAAGGTGACCACTTATAATCATTTAGGCAGAAGCCTAGTAAGTAATCATTTAAAAAAGCTACAGAATTTAAGAATTTATAAGGATAAAAAATTTGGCGCCCAACGTGGTATAACATTTGGAAATGGTGTGTTATGGTGCAAATAGGCAAAGGTGACCACTTACCATTATTTCAGTAAAAACCGTTCCTCTACATAGTTATATTAAAAAACTACGCAAAGACAAGAGTATAATAAAGGCTTGAAGTTTGGCGCCCAACGTGGTACCTATTTAATTTGAAAATGGCGTCAAGGTGAGCCTTTATACCGAGGTTTTAATTTTGTCTACTCAAACGTCTCTAATAAATATTTTATCTTGATAAACATCATCGATTCTGTTGTTCTAAATTTCATAACTAATATTTTTATACTACACTTCAAAGAATATTGAAGGTGAATAGTGAAGGAAGAAGCTTAAAATCATTCATCCAATTTCAATCATTCTTACAATTGAAACGTACCCACATTTATTTCGTAAACTTTGATTGCCAACGGTATTATTCTTCACATTTATCTCGTAAACTTTGATTGCTAATTGTATTATTCTTCATCTTATATTCTAAAACGAAAATCAATGAGAAAAACAGTTAGTATTCTTACAGCGGCGATAGGCTTGCATCCTGCCACGTATTGAATACTTATAAAATAAAGTAATAATAAAAAATAAAAAATATGGAATACAGACTACTCCAAAACGTGGGCATATGCCAAATGTAAAATTTGGACTTGACTTTGACTCCCATCTCAGACTTCTTAGGTTCTTTAGTAAGATAAGGTCTACCGTGCTTGGAGATAAGTCTTGAGCATAATTATTTCATTGAAATAATAACTTATCTGCAAAAAGTAATCGACTTAAAATACACTGAAATCATAAAACGGCAAAATTTACAATTTCATTTACTTGGATGACATAACTTTTTCCTGTTATTTTGATTTAAAAGCCAAACTATCTCTCTTGTCGTGTCACTAGTTTCTTTCGAAACAGTGTGGTTAAAGGATTTTAAGTGCGCGTCAAGAGGCTCCTTTCGAGCACTTAACACATGTTATAGAACTTTTTAGGTTCTACGACATGCCGGTTTCCTCACGATGTTTTCCATCACCGTTTGAGAGTACTGGCATTGTGCTCAAACGATGAAGGAAAGCCAAACTACTGAACCGAGTTTGATAAAAGTTCTGTGGGACCAATATAAAAGTATATCCTGTCAAAAAAAAATATTCTAATCGGTTCATAAATGACGGAGCGATAACAAACATAAAAAAACAGCCGAAATTGGGAACCATCCTTTTTTTGAAGTTGGTTAAAAAAAAACGTAATTACTCAGTCATCTTCAAAATCTTTCTTCGCATCTCACTTTTAAGCGAATTTCATGATCGTAAAAAAATAATGAACGGACAAAGTAACGATCATAGCTACGGTTATAATAATTTTACGGCTCATAAAAATCAATAAATATACAAATGGCAATATAAATATATAATATTATATAAATATATAACAAGGAAACCTTGTTTTTTAGAGTAGTAGAGCTCTTTGTGTGTGGCTCGTCCGGGGAAGTACTACCACCACGCCTTTTTCTGCCGCCAAGCAGCAACGCTGTGTTTCGGTTTGAAGAGTGTGGTTGCCGGTGTAATTACAGGCACATGAGGCTTAACATCTGTATGCCTCAAGTTGATGGACGCAGGGCAGTGCATCGTAGGGCACGTTCCTATCGCGCGTGACTTACGAGGCAATGCTTTGTTATAGTGATGGTTACCACTTAACATCAGGTGGGCCTTCTGCTTGTTCCATCAGCTAGTTGTATAAAAAAAAATATGGGAACCAGATAGCTGATATAATACTTATATACTTTTTATTTGTTACACTCAGACATGAACACTCATCTATGTTCATCACACAAATATTTGTACTCGATGGGGATCGAACCCACGGCCTACAGCGCAGAAGGCAGAGCACTACCAACTGAGCTGTAAGGTATTCGAGAGGGCATTGCCATTCTTACTAAAAAATGGAATAGCCAAAACCGCTCAACATCAGGTGTGCCATCAGTTTGGTAGCGAAATTGAAAAACAAAAGAAACTTATCTGTAATTATCATCCAAAAACTTTAACATTTACAGTATTTAATAAGAGATTTTACTTGAATTTTCTTTACTTGGCACATAATTTAATCTAGACATTCAAAGAAAGATGAAAAAATTACCAAATAAATCCTAATAAAATCTTCTGAGAGTAATAAATAATATGCGTCCTTTGAGAGTATCGCCTTATAGACTTATAACCCCAAGTTTTCGTAAAGAGTTCCATTTTTTGTATGCCCGATAGAATAAATGAATGAAAAATACTTTATTGCACACCAAACTGAACAAAAAAACACTTAAAAATATAAAAAAATAATACAATGGGTGGTCTTATCGTTGAAAGCGATCTCTTCCAGACAACCTTTGGATGGAGAGGATTGTTTAAGTATGGAATTATCGCAGGTGCACAAGGAAAGTTATAAGAATTGTAGCCAAAAACATAACATAAATAATAATTTAAAAATAACGTGTACACTAAATTATATTACATACATACAAAATAAAAAATAATACTAACATTGCATAATTAAAATAGAGGTGAAAGTTAAAGAGGTAGATATAGAGGTAGGTACTTATCGAATCTCCATACAAAAAAGGCCTGATGTTAAGAAAAACTATATACAAATCTGTAACCTAAGTTATAGTACCAAGCGTTGGGCAAAATAGTCTTGAAAATGATTGAGGCGCCACTTGCCATACATTTTCGATGTTCACTCACATGCGGTCTCGCTCGCACCTATGCGAAACGCCTGTCAAATTAGTTCCGTTTCTAGACTATTTTTGTACTACTTACTCATTGAACAAGCAGATGGCCTACTTAATGATAAGTGGTAACCATCACCTATAAAAAAGCATTGCCTCGCAAGTCATGCCCAATAGGAACGTGCCCTGTGA
Source organism: Chloroclysta siterata (assembly GCA_932294275.1). NCBI lineage: Eukaryota > Metazoa > Arthropoda > Insecta > Lepidoptera > Geometridae > Chloroclysta > Chloroclysta siterata. The sequence goes on along the minus strand of OW028596.1, from coordinate 16,409,165 downwards.
TGTACTGCCCTGTGTCCATCAACTTGAGGCAGATATTAAGCCTGTAGTTTTACCAACAACCACACCCTTCAATCCGAAACACAGCGTTGCTGCTTGGCTGAAGAAATTGGCATAGCGGTAGTACTTCCCCGGACGAGGCCGACGAGACGAGATATTGAAACATTAGAAATATGAACGAATTTACTTTGCGTAAGCAATTCAAAAGTCGAAATCTTACATAGGTAGTTCACAGTCGTGTTCCATAGCTTGCTCAACCACTCTATAGAATAACCTTATAAAGATGAATTACTACAAAAGACACGAATTTGATTCACTAGGGAGTAATAATTTTAGAAATGGGGTAGGACCCTAACTTAGCGATAAGTAAATTACAACTTTGAGTTGTAAGATACATTATCAATATTTTTATTGGATTTTTTGCCAATTGTTATTGAACTATTCGTGCCTTAATAGTTGATTATTTATTTTATTTAACAAGATCATATTTTAACAAGATCATTTCCGCCAAGCAGCGTTGCTGTGTTTCGGTTTGAAGAGTGTGGTTGCCGGTGTAATTACAGGCACATGAGGCTTAACATCTGTATGCCTCAAGTTGGTGGACGCAGGGCAGTGCATGATAGGATACGTTCATATCGTGACTTGCGAGGCAATGCTTTGTTTTAGGTGATGGTTACTCCCAACATCAGGCGCGCCATATGCTTGTTCCATCAGCTAGTTGTACCACTTATCATGTGGGCCATCTGCTTTTCCCGCATCAAATCTTTGTAAGACTTTAAACCACTACTTTAATAGTATTTAAGTAACTTTGTATCCAATCAAAATAAATAAGAGTAGTAGAGCTCTTTGTGAAGGGTTCGTCCGGGGAAGTACTACCACCACGCCTTTTTCTGCCGCCAAGCAGCAACGCTGTGTTTCGGTTTGAAGAGTGTGGTTGCCGGTGTAATTACAGGCACATGAGGCTTAACATCTGTATGCCTCAAGTTGATGGACGCAGGGCAGTGCAACGTAGCGCACGTTCCTATCGTGCGTGACTTGCGATGCAATACTTTGTTATAGGTGATAGGATGCCACTTAACATCAGGTGGGCCATCTGCTTGTTCCATCAGCTAGTTGTATAAAAAGAAACTTTGTATCCAATAATAATAAATAACTAAATAACTCCAGTAAGTAGAATAAAAAAACAGAATGTAGGCTCCAATTCCACAAGATTGCGTCGTCTTCTTTTTTTCTCCGTATAAGGGTCCTGTCCATCATTCGACAGACAGCCTTGCCAATGTCAAGTTAATTGTTGATCGAGTGAGCGAAGCGAACGAAGATTCTAGTTTCAACTTGGGCGATTTGGCATTTTATGTATGTATGTATGTATGTATGTATGTATGTATGTATGTTTGTCTGGCCATAACTTTCGAACCGTTGATCCGATCTGCATGAAATTTGATAAGACGACAGCTTGTACTTGAGAAATTTACTGGTAAGTATATTAGTAAAATCGGATGAAGGGTTTTAAAGATATGGGGTTTTTTAAGGGGGCAAAATTAAAAAAAGTGACTTAAAAAAATCAAGTTACATGTCATACGAAAGGGCTTTGTTTGGACATTTCAAAACAATTTTTACTTTTTTTCTGGGACGCTCGGTTTTTGAAATACAACAAAAAAGTTAAATTAAGATAACCAGCGATCCAAGAGCTCCCATCTCTAAGAGTTTCGTTGGCATCAAGGTTTTTCTACTGGTCGGCCAGTTACTTTGCTTTTTCTTATTTTTTTTTCTTGAAATAAATTAAGGAGGTACTCAGTTCTCATAAAATGGTGACAACGACCAGGTCTGATGATGGAGCCAAGGTCTGTTCAACGGAACTCTTCAATAAATAGGCCAATAGAGTTGAAACTTGGTTACCGTACCAAGTTAGTAGGCGGTAGCGGTAGTCAGAAAAAAGTCCAAACATAATGTTTCTACTTGCCTTTGACTACCACCTACTCAAAGTTTTGGTGCGTTCGTCGGGTCGCATCACGAGATCTCAGTTCGGGGCGAACTACTAGTTTTAAATACTTTATAGTCAAGTCAGTTCATAGTCAAGTCGGCCGTCATTTGTTTTGCAAAAAATGGTGGCGGTTTCCTTCAAAACTTCGAAACATTTTCGTCCCCAGGATATCACAATACACTTTCATTCCAAATGCTTACACTTTGTGCTAAGACCTCAAGTAATGTTGGTTAAAATGCCATCTAAATTACACAACACAACTCAAAATAACACTAGAAAAACAATTAAAATGAAAAAGCTATGTTGCTTCCCAAAATGTCAGAAAACGAATCCACACGATTGCGTCAAAAAAGAATAATAATGTCACTTAGACGTTTAGACATAAAAAGGCATTTATACCCAACTATTTTCTATATAAGAGCGTTCTTTCTTTTTTACTACTTCTTTTGATCTGTCAATCAGATTTTTTTATGGACTTTCGTGTAATTTGGCGGGAAAATAATATCTCTTTGAAGATTCTTACTATTATAATCCTTTTGATATTACTCTTGGAATACATATCCTACTAATATTATAAACGCGAAAGTTTGTAAGTATGGATGGATAGATGTTTGTTACTCTTTCACGTAAAAACTACTGAATGGATTTTAATGAAACTTTACAATAACATAGCTTATACATCAGAATAACACATAGGCTACAATTTATAAAGATATTGTGTGAATAGTCCAAAATATGACGATAAGTTTCAAGGAAAAAATCTAATATCTGCGAGCTATTCTGGCGTGCGCTGTCAAAACCGCTAGAGTTACACATATGTACTACGCCACGCTAATATAAGCTACTCGAAATACTAATCCTGAGCAGATGAAGTCGCGGGCACCAGCTAGTATTAAAATATTATGTGCGTTAAGTTTTGCTTCAAATGTTTTTTTATACTACTCGCTGATGGAACAGATGGCCCACCTGATATTAAGACGTATACATCACCTATAACAAAGGTATACCTACTTGTAGCTACGACGCAGACTACTACTACGGTCACATATTTCAACATTTTTGAAGATAAAGTTACTGAAAGTTATGAAACATCGCAAAAAACCGTTTCGGAGAGTAGAATTACAAAGTTTCACTAAAAATTATATTTTGATAAAAACAAGTTTTGAGTGTTGCACTTACTTTGCTCATAATAAAATTCCACAAAATAAATATATATAAATAAATGGGTGTTATTATGGCAATGTATTAAAAGTATGTACTTACAAAAAAGGATATCAGCAATCTGGTTCCCATATGACAGCCTTCACAGCTCAGTTGGTAGTAGCTCTGCCTTCTGCGCCGTAGGCCGTGGGTTCGATCCCCACCGAGAACAAATATTTGTGTGATGAACATAGATGTTTGTTCTCTGTCTGGGTGTTATTATATATTATAAGAATATATTTACAAAAAAAAAAGCATTTAAGTATTATATCAGCTATCTGGTTCCCATATTACAAGCTATGGCTTAGTTTGGGGCTAGATGGTGCTGTGTGGAAAGTCCACCAATATTTAATTATTTATATTTATATTACAAGCTTTGGCTTAGTTTGAGGCTATATAGTGCTGTGTGGAAAGTCCACCAATAATTATTATTTATTATTATTATTGAAAATGAATATATATCAAAAGGTCATCGGGTCATCGGCCGGGTGGTGAGCAGAAGGTGATAAGTGCGGCCTGCGGATGCTGGCTCGATCGATGATCGCGTCTGTGGAATAGTGATGGGGCTGGGACATGGGGAGTACGCGTGGTAGTATCGATGAAATGAAAAAAAAAAGATACGTACGTTTTTTTGTTTTTTTATATTTATAGCTATGAAGAGTTGATTATAATTATGCTGGTGCCCGCGATTTCGTCTGCGCAGGATTAGTCACACAATATCTTCATAGATTGTAGCTTATGTGTTATTCTGATGTTTAAGCTATATTATTGTAAAGTTTCATTAAAATCCATTCAGTAGTTTTTACGTGAAAGAGTAACAAACATCCATCCATCCATCCATGCTTACAAACTTTCGCGTTTATAATATTAGTAGGATTTATTTACAAAGAAAATTAAAATGTATAAAACATATGAATAAATAAAATTTGTAAATGTTATAGATAAAAAAAAGTTTGTCCATTTTGATATAACCGCTTAACTGATTCGCGGTTCTCGAAATCCATGTTCCACCCATTGAGAAAAAAAAATGTTTAAAGAATAAATCATGTAAATAACTGCACAGAAAAATAACAATTATGAGCCCGCTCCATCCGCTGACTGCCAGCGATTTATTTAATTTATCTATTGATATCTTGGGTATAACTTGATATTAATTTAAACATTATGAATGCACAGAATATGCATTACATTCGTTACTCCGTGTTTAGTGAAGCTCAGATTCTCAGTTTCCTGATAGTTTCACCTAACCCTATCCGTCACTGTTTCAATTATCCTCTAACTCGATTAGAACCTCGTCTAAATCTCTTGTAACCCAATAAACCGTACCGAGTTAAAGCTTACATAATTTTCAATTCAGTCTAGTGAGCCTGGAAATAACTACTGTATACTCCAAATATGAGGGTAGTTTCCATGGTAGCAAACTAAGAAACGAATCATAGATGGCAGCACTATGATTACAAAAGAACTGTGAAATGGTTCTTCTAGGCATGATCGCGAGGAACTGGCGTCTATATTGACCTAGCTTTAACACTTTTCTGATTTGATCCTTGTGCTTCAACTTTGATAGAAACGAAAAGAACTAAAAGAAAGATATAAAACTTCTAAAAAAATTACAGCCTTCACAGCTCAGTTGGTAGTAGCTCTGCCTTCAGCGCCGTAGGCCGTGGGTTCGATCCCCACAAACATTTATTGTGTGATGAACATAGATGTTTGTTCTCTGTCTGGGTGTTATTATGTATTATAAGTATGAATTTACAAAAAAATAAAGTATAATGTATTATAATCAGCTATCTGGTTCCCATATTTGGCTTTGGCTTAGTTTGGGGCTAGATAGTGTTGTGTGGAAGGTTCACTAATATTTTTTTCATTTATTTTATTTTATTAATCAGTGCTTTATCACAATTTTGTAATCATTACATACAGCATTATCTAGCCCCGAATTAAGCAGAGATTGTACTATGGGATTCAGATAGCTTATCTTAGTACATGATACTACTACACTTTTCTATTGTAAACACCCAGATAGAGAACTTACGCCTATGTTCATCACACAAATGTTTGTTCTCGGTGGGGATCGAATCCACGGCCTACAGTGCAGAAGGCAGATCTACTACCAACTGAGCTATGAGAGCTAATACTACTCGATCTACACCAGACCAGATTTCAGATTAACTACCCGTTAAATAACTTAACGGGTAGTTAATCTGAAATCTGGATCATTATCGGGCGGTCCACAATTTTCTGGTAATTTGGCTGATGGACGAAGATTAGGCTTTTAATCGAGATAGTGATAGTTTGCCGCGATTTTATCAATTTAATTATGCTTGGGGTGCGTTTTAGGGAAGTGTGGAGTAGTTATACCAAAGATATATAAATCAAAAATGGTTTACAATAAAAACAATGGAAACGTTGACAGCTGCAAAAAATATTACAAATATGAGTAACTATAACTAACTGTTAGTATTTTAAAGTTAGTATATTTTATATTTTTATTTTTATAATGAGATTCACTATAAACATTTTAAGAGTAGTAGAGCTCTTTGTGTGTTACTCGTCCGGGGAGGTACTATCATCACGCCTTGTTCTGCCGCCAAGCAGCAACGCTGTTTCGGTTTGAAGACTGTGGTTGCCGGTGTAATTACAGGCACATGAGGCTTAACATCTGTATGCCTCAAGTTGATGGACGCAGGGCAGTGCATCGTAATGTGCAATGTATTCCTTATGATTTCTGGATTCCTTATTAATATTACTATGATGCATAGTAATCAAACAAAAATAATAAATATGTACTAATGCGAGGTTAACCGTAACAATAGTTTTATTCCAGCAAACCTTGTAAGCGCATTTGAAAAAATGTACAATAACATATCCACAGATGGGGTTATTCCATTCAGAAAAAGTTTGGTTTTATTTTTTTTAGTGTATTTGAAAGTTTTGTTCGCAAAAAAGCTATTTTATCTCAGGAAATCTCCACCAACCTTTGACTAAACAATTTAATGACTGCCACTCCTAACTAAGCAAAGACGTGACAAATTGCATGAACCCACCCCATCTCAGCCCGGTCAATAACTCGACCTTTTCCAATGAGTTTCATTATTATAATTGTATTACCATAAAGTAATTTCAGGAAATGATTCTGGCCGTCCATTTTTGTGCCACATCAATGTCAAAAGCCTTTCAGTTCAATCACAAGAACCACTTTGAGGCGTCTTAGAGCGAGGTGAATCTAAGCTGCCAGTTCCAGGTGACCAAGCTTTGAAGAACAGGCAACAAACTTACAGCTTGGTTCCTACCGTTCCTTTCGTATGATCCTTAATTGTTACAAATAATAAAAAAAATTGTTGGACATTCTACACAGCACCATCTCGCCCCAAACTAAGCCAAAGCTTGTAAATATGGGAACCAGATAGCTGATATAGACATTTTTTTGTAAATACATACTTCTAATATTATTTAACACCCAGACCAGACAGAGAACAAACATCTATGTTCATCACACAAATTTGTTCTCGGTGGGGATCGAACCCACGGCCTACGGCACAGAAAGTAGAGCTACTACCAACTGAGCTGTGAAGTCTGTCGAGATAAACTGTGTTACAAAATAATATTCTAAATGAAGCTCCAATGTGGTGACAATCATATTAAGTATGGCAGACATAACATAAATACATTTACATACACATAGATATATTTTTCCGTATGTTGTTTTACATCTGTTTGCATTGTTTGTGTGTTCGTCCGTAACAAATAAAAATACCTATTTCAAAAAAAGGAATATAAATCTTTCTTTTTTCAAATAAGTAGACGCAATCAAATTCCAAAGACAGCACACGCTGCGCTTAAACCTTTACGAATAAAATCTATCGATAGTTTTAGCATCACTAGTGTTGTCCCCTCTTTAAGCACATTCCTATGCGTATGTTACTTACCTACATGCAAATGTCTAAGTGTGCGTGAGTGTGACGTAGGTATTATGGGCAAAGAATATACAATGTAAAAATACCACTCCTGAAAAATTCAGGGGGCTAAAGTACCCATCAATATGAATAACTTTTTCTAAGGAACCAACACTGTGAACGCGAAAAAAAACAGCTGTTTCATGCAAAAGTTCAATACCTACCTCATGGCTAAAATATATGAAACAGCTGTTTTTTTTCGCGTTCTCAGTGTTGGTTCCTTAGAAAAAGTTATTCATATTGATGGGTACTTTAGCCACCTGAAGTTTTTGGGAGTGGTATTATAACACCCTGTATGTTTACAAAATGTATTATTATTATTTACCTATTATTAATGCTGGATTTTACCCAAATAGTACAGCACTAGTGCAGCATCAGTAGATCACTAGTAGAGCACTGGTGGACTAGTGGTAGCGGTCCCGCCTTCCGATTCTAAGGTCTTCAGTTCAAAATCGTGCACCAATGAGTTTCTCTGTTCAAAAATGTATTGCATTGTGCCAGTAAAAACTGGACATCCATATGTTACTAACAGTGTAACAACAGCAAATTCAAAAACATAATAAAAAGAAAACTTTTTACAAAAGCTTACTATAAAATATCTGATTATATAGATGACAAAAAAGCTTGGGACTGAACTATGCTCCAACTCATTACAAACACTAAACAATTAAGTACCATCGTAAAATTGTAAAAAAGATCATACAAAAAAACGCTAGGAACCAAGCCGTAAGTTTCTTGCCTGTTCTTCTAGGCTTTGGTCGCGAGGAACTGGTGATAGATTCACCTAGTATATAAGACGTTTCAAAGTGGTCCTTGTGATTGTACTGAATAAAGACCGTTTTGATTTTGATTTTGAGTTACATTATTAGGTACTATATTACGGTTTTTTAACTGGACGTAGGTCTCTCCCAAGACGCGCCACTGAGCCTGGATCTCTTCTCATACAGAGCTTGCCAGCTACATTTCACAGATCGTCGCCCCACCTCGTCGGAGGGCGTCCTACACTATGCTTACCTAAACGCGGTCTCCACTCAAGTATTCGTTTGCTCCAACGATTGTCGGTTCTACGGCAAACATGGCCGGCCCACTGCCATTTCAGCTTGCTAACCCTTTCAATTCAAAGTGATCTTTGTGATTTTAATGAATAAATAGGTACCTTCAGAATCAGAATAGTCTTTATTGTAAACAGTTAAAAATATAAGGTGGTAGTAAACCTTTTGACTTTGACTTTGAAATGATGAATTCACGACTCCAAATAAAAAGTAATAGCTTAAAAAAATACTATCTGTGTTTTTTTCCGTGTTTTAAAGAACAAGCTTATGTCCCACCTGATGTTGATGGGAAAATAACACCTATAACAAACCCTTGCCTCGTAAGTCACGCACGATATGGACGTGTCCTACGATGCACTGCCTTGTATCAAATAGAGGCATACGTTAAGCCTCATGTGCCTGTAATTTCAAATGGAAACAGCAACGCTGCTTGGTGGTAGTACTTCCCCGGACGAGCCACACACAAAGAGCTCTACTACTCATTGTGATCTATTTTTCTTAGGGCTGCAATTTATATTTTACTTTTTTAAATAAATATTATCTCCAACATCATGTTACCAGCATTATAATCCCTCCACGTTCCGTTTTAGTGTAAGTATTAATCTATTATGCTCGCAGGTAGGGGAGGCACCCCCAACCCCCAGGGTAGCTGTAGGGGTGCGTTTGGCTTGGCTAGAAATAACAGCCTGCTTATATTCTGGAACTAAATAATTACTTACTCAATTTTGAACTAAGACATGATTAATAACGACTTAACATATTTTAATATATATTTCTTATAAATAATGCGTAAGAAGACTTTTTTTGGCAAGTCTAAAGTAGAGATGGAATTCTATTCTTTCCGATTGGATATTTGTGGATCAATCACGCCCTAATAACTGGACCGATTTGGATGAAACTTTGAACAAATTATATCTATAATTCTATTTATTTAATCGCAACTTGGGTTTTAATTTGGTACCCATGCAGTTTGATTCATAAGGTTAAAGATCAAATCAAAACTGTTTGTTATATTATTTATTTTTTATTGTGCACACACATGATTAACAAAACTGGAAGAGATCGCTTTCGCGATAAGACCGCCGTTTGGTGTACAATAAAGCATTTTCATTCATTTAAGATGATCACAAATCTTACAAAGAAACTGAAATGAAAGATAGCATTTATTAATACAAACTGTACACTTCAAGCAGTAAAAAGGTATGAAGCTATTCTGTCTTTTTTCATTAGAATCACATGGATCACTTTAAATTTGTACCTACTCCTGAAAATGCTTGCTTACAAGTCCACAAATCATTTTAGATACTTACTTCTACCCTATTTACCTGCCCCTGAATCTACGGAGCGTGTAACTATCTGACATTTGGCAAATGTCAAGTTAACCCCGATTTCTTGCCATTACGAAAAAATAAATGACATTTCAGTAAATGTCAAAATTCGCTATTCGCTAGGGACCTATTTAATTTATAAACTCTATAAATAAGAACTATTTACAACATACTATTTGCAGCCAGCAGCTGGGGACGCTTCCGAATGGCAATGCTTTGGATCATTTTAGGTATCTCTAGATCGTTTGCAACGGTCTGCGGATAGCTAAACTGCTTCATTGTACATTTTGTAAATAATTCTAACTTCTATTTATTGTAATTTCACAGTAGCAAAATATTGAATACTAAAAAAATACATTCTTAAAATAATTGAGAAGTTCTTGCTTGTAAATGCAATGGGTAGGTATAAAATTTACATATAATATCTAATTTAATTTAATTTTCCCACATAGTTCTAAGAAACACTAGCTATACTACAACTCAAGATGAATACTTTTTAATAGCAACATTCGCATTTTTTCACTCTGTCATTTTAGCTTTTTAGAATAAAAATGGCACAAAAACTCTGCTACACTTTAGGCACGTCTACGAGTTATGCATAAAGCTAAAATACTCTTGCTATCAAGCCCTGCAGACAATGTCGCACACAAAACTTTAATCTGGCAACCCCAAAGCTAAACTTCTCCAAACTCTGTGCCAGCGAATGCGGCATTTAAATTCAAAGAGAAACTATGCCCCCAAGTTTGTGGAATTCGGTAACAACGCCATCTATCGGCGGATGGCGGAATAACTTAAATATTACCTGCAGATTTATGTAGCAATTCGGGTTATTTTATCGAAATTGCTTAGGTGTAGTCGTAAAATAGGCAAAGTGCTCTAGCTAGGTAGTCAACCTATTACCGTAATTTAACTAGGTGGTATAGACGATAGAACTACAAAGTACCTACTTATGAACCTACCTACCATTCTAGTACCAAAAGCAATATTCATGGTATTATGGAACAATCTACACTAAAGAAAGTTGAATTAACAATAAACACTTCTTTTGTAACTAGGTACGATAAACAATATGATAAACAACAATTATATGTTTTATTTTAATAAGAGTTACCACTAGCACGCGTAGCGACATCTATTGTCAAGTAGCAATAAGTGTCCTCATTGGTACCTATTTATAATTATGGTGAAGTAGGCAGTAAGTGCAGTGCTGACAGTTTGTAATAAATAACCTTGTAATAAACAATAATAATAATTATAATTTTCAGATTAATAATTAATAATTAATCTGAAAATTATAAACACAATGAAATTTGTACTTGATTTGAAATTCATACTACTTATGAAAATAATTTCAAGATGGAAAATAGAAAGGAACTTGTTCAAAAAACAATAATGTTGAAAAATCTTTTTTTTCACAACACACTGTTTTTGTAAACCAGATAATGGAAGTAAAACATCATCTAAACAGAGAACATAATTATTATAAAATAAAAATAAATAAAGTGCAAAAAGTTGGAGGTGCGGGGTATCGATCCCCGTACTTCTCGCATGCTAAGCGAGCGCTCTACCATCTGAGCTACACCCCCGATGGATATTGATACGAAATTAACTAATAAATTAGACAACATGATGATATAAACAAAATTTATCAAGATTCATAGCTAAAAATAAATTCTCATTAATAACCTAGGAAAATATTTACTTTAATTCGATGTATGAAGCAGTTGCTAGTTGTTAGGTAGTATACATTTGACTTATTTTTAACTATAATATTAGTTTATTACCAGATATTTTGAATGTTATAGACCAAAATTAAAAATTTAAAACAGTTAAACATAATTTTGTACAAAAAAAAGCAACTTGTAGTATTAAGTTTGTTTTTTTTTGTCATTAATACATAATACAAATTAAATAGTAAAATTAAGAAATAAAATAATGTTGCAATGAAAAATATATTTAAAAAAAGCACAAAAAGAATCCGCCCAACGTGGGGCTCGAACCCACGACCCTGAGATTAAGAGTCTCATGCTCTACCGACTGAGCTAGCCGGGCTGTGATGGCACGTGCGAAATTTCTAATTCCAAACCAAGAATTTTTATCTGTATATTTTTTTAGAAACATTTTCGGTCAAATCAGAATATCATAAATTATTATAGGTACACTTTCATTCCAAATGTTTACACTTCATGCCAAGACCTCAAGTAGGTAATGTTGGTAAAACCATCGAATTCCCACAACATAACTCAAAATAACATGAGAAAAACAATTAAACACAAAGGTTATCTGGAAGATAATGCTTTATAGCATTAAGTTCGCCTTTGTACTGTTATTTTAATGTGCAATAAATTATTTTCAATCAATCAATCAATCAATCAATAAAAATTAAAGAGCTATGTTGCTTCCCAAAATGACAGAAAATGAATCGAATCGAAGCTATTTTTTATAAATGGTTCTAATTTCAAATTTCTTCACTTCAAACTTTCCCGCCACAATCTTTTAAACTCTAAACTAGTCAAAACACCAATTAGTCAAAACGGGTTCTAATTGGTCACATTTAAAAAAAAATGCATTCAACCCTTCGGTGCTCGTTATTAGTTTAGCCGTTTTTGCGGTTTTTTCAAGTTGGTTGCATTGTCACCGGTTTTTAAAAGTTTCTATTGTTGATTCGCTGGCGGAATCGGTGGACGCTTTAAAAAGTTTCTTGATTTGAATCGTGGCGTTCCCGTTTTAACGAAAAAGATTTCATGTTTGAGGCTTTTTATTTTTGGATTTAATTATACTGATGGCGTCTATCTAACATGAAATTTTTAGGATAAACTTTCCTAAGTTTTACTCGTATTAAGATAAATCATAACAATATTTGAAGATTTGAGCCAGACTTGCTAGTGCTTTGAGTTAATGAACGAAAACAGCATGAGGAAACTAGTTAGTATTTTAACAGCGGCTATGGACTTTCAACTAGTCAGCTATGGAATACCAGCTATGTGGATAGTTTCTTTTTCTGCCGCCAAGCAGCGTTGCTGTGTTTCGGTTTGAAGAGTGTGGTTGCCGGTGTAATTACAGGCACATGAGGCTTAACATCTGTATGCCTCAAGTTGATGGACGCAGGGCAGTGCATCGTAGGGCACGTCCCTATCGTGCGTGACTTAAGAGGCAATGCTTTGTTATAGGTGATGGTTACCACTTAACATCAAATGGGCCATCTGCTTGTTCCATCAGCTAATGGTATAAAAACAAAAAAAAAAAAAGTTTGGACTAACCTCTCACTACCCTGCTTAGAAATCCTCAAAACATCTTAAGTTAGTACTTGCTACTAAAATATCTGAGGGCATTTCTACTGTACCTGGGGAACAAAGTCTTGAAACTGGTTTTGTTTATTTGAAGGTTCAGGTTTAAAAATGTAATTATATAGTTTCCTGAATAGGTATGTCTCTGTTTATGGTTATGCATCACGTCTCAATTGCTATCGAATTGAGTTAATTTAAATTTAATGTACAGTATTTTGTCTGACTTTGGTATCGTAAGTTTACCGGCTGTAGACAGTGTATCAGCCTCTGCACTTAAAATCCTTTCACCACACTGTTTCGAAAGAACTATTGACACGGCAAGAACAACATTTATCTGGTAGATCGCAATTATTTAATTATTTGTTATAGGTGATGGTTACAACTTAACATCAGGTGGGCCATCTGCTTGTTCCATCAGCTAGTTGTATAAAAAAATGTAAAAAAAACCACAGCTCTTAAGATACAATGCAAATACTTAGATTTCTAACATACAGCCAATAACGGATTGACATTTTTAGAACAAGTACAATTATAGGTACAAAAAATCTACGAAAAAAATTATTATCTCTGCTTTTCAAGACAAAGGTAGGTACTTCCCAACACGAAATACTCAGTAGTCTTCAAAACCTGTAAGACAAGAGATTAAATTATACTTAGCAGACAATACAGAACATTCGCAAGGACTCAAACCACAATCAACGTCCTTATCAACCAACGCGCTTAAAAGTTGCGAATCTGCAAATATACTGACATCAAAGCCGGTTCGGTCCGGTCCGGAGCGGTTACAAGCGGTTATTACCGGATCTAAATAGGGTTGGCAATTCGCCGCAGTTGGAAGTTTATGTTGAATTTATTACAGGAAAAGATAGGCACGTCGATGTTCAATTAAACGGTTTTTTTGTTATCGCAGTGTGTATGTACTTAGTTGTAGTTTATTTCACACTAAGTTCCACCTTCGAAGAAAAAAGAAAAGAATAGAATATAGCTTGATTGCACACCGGAATGTAGGTATGTTTCAGTACGAGTAGCTACGTCGATGTTTCATTATAAAGTTTTATTTTACAGTACGTGGTATCCGTTCAGTTTACAGGTTGTTATAAAGTTATATACTTATTTTTCATTTATTTCATACTAAGTTCCAAATGCGGATTCGTTTTGGTAGGATAATAGAATAGGTACCTATAGCTATATTGTACACCATATTAAAATTCATAAGAACACTAAAACAATAACCAAAAAACTATAGGTAAATGGGATGTATAATGGCTAAAAGCGATTTCTTCCACACTAGTAGTATTGCTAACATCAATATTTAAGGCGTTTTACCTATTAAATTCACGAGGTTTTCGTTAACAACAACCTAAAACGAAACAGAATAGTTAAAAACCATTCTCAAACCTACTAACATAGCACAATCTCATAAAAGTTTTAATTAAACACTGATTTCAAGACCAAACAGGTCGGTTAATTCTAAATTGCTGTAATTTAATTTTGTGTAAAACATTCTGGCAACCCTAAACCGGTTATTACCGGTTCCCACCGCAATGGTAGGGTGTCCACGTTTTTATCGTGGCCCGCAGGATGTGCTACTAAATACATAATAAAGATTAGAGGGTCCGTTTTATATGTAAATAGTATGTTGAGGTTTCAACTCATTTACAAACCTTTTTTGAGTGTTACCTAGCCTTGTGTGCAATTAGTAACTCTTATGTTCACCTTTTATACCATTCTACTAAGTAATTTACCCCTACCTATTTACAAACGTTACGTAGATGAATGAAAATTCTTCATTGTACCTCACAAACTAACAAAATTAGAAACAATAAAACAAAAACAAATCATTTATTGCTCGTGAATCTGGGTTTTACAAAAAAATTCAGTCAAGGGTTCGTCATCATTTCGTTTCCGTATTGCAAGAATCAATTTTGATAATATACCAACCAGTGTTTAATATTTAAATAAATGTGACGTTTGCTATCGAATAAGGCTTTATTTGTTTTTACATCACGTCAAGCACATGCAATGACAACTAACTCAGTATACTCAGTCTATTCAGTTTCAAAAGGTAATGTGCTCGTGATACGTTGAACAAATCAACGAACCTTTTCATTCCGTCGCTGTACAATGGGCGTCTTTATCGTTAAAAAACGGTCTCTTCCAGGCAACCTTTGAATGAAGAGGAGCCTAAAACAAGGTTGGCTAGGGTGCACGCATATATTGTTTGATTTAAAGTGTACCTACTCTCACTGTTAGCCCATTTTATGGATACGCTTGATATGAGTAGACTGTTGGAACAAAATGCTTACACTTCTTCTTGTCGTGTCACTAGTTCTTTCAAAACAGTGTGGTGAAAGGATTCAAAGTGCGCCTTAAGAGGCTCCTTTCGAGTGCTTGACACATATTTTAGGACTTTTTAGGTTCTACGACATGCCAGTTTTCTCACTATGATTTACTTCATCGTTCAAGAGAGCTTGCACGGCCACACAATTCTTTCACCACACTGTTTCGAAAGAACCTGTTACACGACAATAAATATATATACACTAATTGGTGCCCGCGACTTCGTCTGCGCAGGATTAGTATTTCGAGTAGCTTATATTAGCGTGGCGTAGTAGGTACATATGTGTAACTCTAGCGGTTTTGGCAGCGCACGCCAGAATAGCTCGCAGATGGTAGATTTTTTTCCTACTTACTTGACACTTATCGTCATATTTTGGTCAATTCACACAATATCTTTATCTGATGTATCTTTATCTAAGCTATATTATTGTAAAGTTTCATTAAAATCCATTTAGTAGTTTTTACGTGAAAGAGTAACAAACATCCATACTTACAAACTTTCGCGTTTATAATATTAGTAGGATATTGGTAAAATTTTAATTGAAGCGCTCGCTGTGTCTAGGTTTATATAAGTATCTAGATAAATATATATACTATGTTTGTGGTGACATGAAACGTGCGTTGAACCTCATTATATTCCCTATAAAGTTGTGGGCGAGTTTTAATCGGCTGAACACTGAAGCACTCTATAGGCTTACCGCTACGGATGCTGAGTTTCAGAGAGTTTTTTTATTTATCGCTACTTTTCAGTGTTTCCTCATAGCCTATGTTACTGTACGATGTAAGTTTATTACCAAAATCAAAATCAAAACGGTCTTTATACAGTACAATCACAAGGATCACTTTGAAACGTCTTATATACTAGGTGAATCTATCGCCAGTTCCTCGCGACCAAAGCCTAGAAGAACGGGCAAGAAACTAACGGCTTGGTTCCTAGCCTTTTTTATATGATTAATTTGTATGTACTGTTTATTTTCAACATAATTGCAACTTATTTTGTAACAGAACAATTCACACTTATAAATTTCTGACAAGTTTTATTGGCTGAAGGTCTCGGCAGAATAACAGCGCCTATTTACTAAAATAGTGGTGAGGCATACGCTGAGTCGAGACCCTTTTGCTGCTGCAGCACACAAACACCTACATGCCAACAAAGTAATGTAATATCTATCTGTTTAGCCATTTCCTTTCTTTTATTGTTTTATATGTGTATGTGTGTTTTTTTAGCAAATAAATGTCTGTCTATGTCTATGCTTATGTAGCTTCAATTATTTACATTTTAAAACGGGATATTTATCGTGATTTTTGGTTCGTATTGAGAAACAATCAAACTTCCTATCGTTATCCTTAAAGTTCCTATCGTGCGTGACTTAAGAGGCAATGCTTTGTTATAGGTGATGGTTACTTAACATCAGGTGGGCCATCTGCTTGTTCCATCAGCTAGTTGTGTAAAAAAGCTTACAAATCGTGGTAAATATCGCAGTTAAAATTATGTAAGTACCTGATTAAAAAAATATATTTTAATGATCTTACATACGCGATCGTTTCGTCGCAATCGATCGCAACGTTTGCAATATCGTACCAGTTAACTTATTTAACTTTAACTACTACTATTATACTACTTTTTTTGTATATATATTTTTATACTTTATTACTTTA
Source organism: Chloroclysta siterata (assembly GCA_932294275.1). Taxonomy (NCBI): domain Eukaryota; kingdom Metazoa; phylum Arthropoda; class Insecta; order Lepidoptera; family Geometridae; genus Chloroclysta; species Chloroclysta siterata. The sequence goes on along the minus strand of OW028596.1, from coordinate 16,392,365 downwards.
TTGATCGAGTGAGCGAAGCGAACGAAGATCTTAGTTTCGACTTGGGCGATTTGGCATTTTATGTATGTATGTATGTATGTATGTATGTATGTATGTATGTATGTATGTATGTTTGTCTGGCGATAACTTTAGAACCGTTGATCCGATCTGCATGAAATTTGATATGTCGATAGCTTGTACTTGAGAAATTTACTGGTAAGTATATGAGTAAAATCGGATGAAGGGTTTTTGAGATATGGGGTTTTTTGAGGGGGCAAAAATAAAAAAAGTAACATAAAAAAATCAAGTTACATGTCATATGAAAGAGCTTTGTTTGGACATCCCAAAACAATTTTTACTTTTTTTTTGGGACGCCCGGTTTTTGAGATAAAATAATAAAAGTTAAATTAAGATAACCAGCGATCCAAGAGCTCCCATCTCTAAGAGTTTCGTTGGCATCAAGGTTTTTCTACTGGTCGGCCAGTTCTTTTGCTTTTTCTTATTTTTTTTTCTTGAAATAAATTAAGGAGGTACTCAGTTCTCATAAAATGGTGACGGCGACCAGGTCTGATGATGGAGCCAAGGTCTGTTCAACGGAACTCTTCAATAAATAGGCCAATAGAGTTGAAACTTGGTAACCATACCAAGTTAGTAGGCGGTAGTCAGAAAAAAGTCCAAAGATAATGTTTGGACTTGCCTCTGACTACTACGTACTCAAAGTTTGGTGCGTTCGTCGGATCGCATCACGAGATCTCAGTTCGGGGCGAACTACTAGTTTACTTTACTTTTTAACACTCCGTTTTGAACCCACGACCAGAAGGCGGGGCCACTTCACTAGACCACCGGTGCTCGCTCTGAAAATCTACCTCAGTCATTATTACACATTTAATTATGGCAACACACAGAATTCCTTCCCTATTTGCCAACCCACCGGTGTCCATCCGGGTATTTTGAATTTTTTATCCGGTAACATCCGGTTTCATTTTTTCGGTTTGACTTTGTGCTAAATTTTATATTTTAATGTGGTTGACCTATTTTTGAATGTGCCTTCGGGGAAATGTTTTTGGGCACACGTGTGCAATACAGTACATTTTTAGGAACGGGATGAATTAAGTTATGTGACAGCCCTAACAGCTCAGTTGGTAGTGGCTCTGCCTTCTGCGCTGTAGGTCGTGGGTTCGATTCCACACAGAACAAATATTTGTATGATAATAATGTATGTTATCTGTCTGTCTGGGTGTTACTATGTTTTATAAGTATTTATGAAAACAAAGTATTATATCAGTTATCTGATTCACATATTACAGCCTTAGCTTAGTTTGGGGCTAGATGGTGCTGTGTGGAAAGTCCACCAATATTATTATTTATATCGTGGGAATCAAATTTCTCTTCAAATTGGGTCGTTCTATACGGAGGACAGTACATAGCTGCAGCAACAGAACTGAAATTACAGGCACATGAGGCTTAACATCTGTATGCCTCAAGTTGATGGACTCAGGGCAGTGCATCGTAGGGCACGTTCCTATCGTGCGTGACTTACGAGGCAATGCTTTGCTTGTGATGGTTACCACTTAATATTAACATCAGGTAGGCCATCTGCTTGTTCCATCAGCTAGTAGTATCAAAAAAAGTAAATAGTTTCTTCTACTTGTCGTGTCACTAGTTTCTTTCGAAACAGTGTGGTGAAAGGATTTTAAGTACGATTTTAATACATAGCTGAAATGAGCTAGATAATGTAGCTAAACAAACAAGAGGGAATTAATAGCCACAAAATGTTTTACATCCGCTATTGTGGCCACAATCTAAGGTTGCCTTCCGTACCCTCACTTACCTACCCTCTAATTGCACCCCAAAATAACAGCTTAAACTACCTATTTTCACTAAACCTCTACGTTCTTCTTGTCTTATCACTAGTTCTTTCGAAACAGTGTGGTGGTAGGCGATCAAATAATATATTTTTTGCAAAAAAAAACCGGCTTCAAATACCTACACTTTCTAGCTTACTTTAATAATCTAGGTCAGGGTTAAATTACCTATTAGCCCTAATTATGTCTAGATTGTAATATTATTAGTGTATGTAATAAAATAATAACGTACAATATAAAAAAAAAACCTACACTGAAAACATAAAACAGCGATATACGCAATTTAATTTACTTGGATGACATCTTTTTCCTGTTATTTTGATTTAAAAGCCAAACTACTGAACCGATTTTGATGAAATTTCTATGGGACCAATCGGAAAGTATATCCTCTCAAATAAAAATAGATTTTTTCAAATCCGTTCATAAATGACGGAGTTATGCGGTAACAAATATAAAAAAATACAGTCAAATTGAGAATCTCCTTTTTTTAAGTCGGTTATTAAAAGGGTAAAAAAGGAACCTGCATAAAAGTCAAAGTCAAAGTCAAAAGGTTATTCAATAAAATCACTTTGAAACGTCTTAAAGCTAGGTGACTCTAGGTGCTAGTTCCACGCGACCAAAGCCTAGAAGAACAGGCATCAAACTTACGGCTTGGTTCCTACCGCTCTTTTGTATGATCCTTGTTAAATTGCACGCAGCTTTAAAAAAAGGTGCGCCAATAATAATTAGCACACGGGAACTCGCAAAACTTTATGAACACGCCATAATGACGGTAGTACTCGAGTGTGGAGGTTAATTCGTGTAAGATGGCTTTTTGAGAAAATTGTGGGTAGTTAAGGTTATAAATCGGGGGGTGGAAATGGGTAGACTGGCAAAGGGTCGTGGGTAGATGGCACAAGCTAAGGGAGGCCTATGGTGTACCCAGTGGGTGAAGTCGGACTGTGGATGATGATAATGATGATGAAGGTTCAGTTTCAATTTATTATATTATATTTATTCAATTTATTTATTATTTGTTTTGACAGCCTTCACAGCTCAGTTGGTAGTAGCTCTGCCTTCTACGCCGTAGGCCGTGGGTTCGATTCCCACCGAGAACAAATATTTGTGTGGTGAACATAGATGTTTGTTCTCTGTCTGGGTGTTATATAGTATTATATGTATGTATTTACAAAAAAAAAGGATATATGTATTATATCAGCTATCTGGTTCCCATATTACAAGCTTTGGCTTAGTTTGGGGCTAGATAGTGCTGTGTGGAAAGTCCTCCAATATTTATTTATTTATTTATTAAATATTTCGGTTTGAGTTTAAATTTTGGTTTTATACAACGTGTCCCCCTTTATGGCCCCAGACCAAGAGATCAGACCAAGCACTGGAATACTTTGACATGTGCAAAATTTGAATACTTCGTTTTCGAAATTCCCATACGAAAGTAAAATTAATCAGTAATTGTGTAATATCCTTTATCCGAAAATATTGCCAACAAATTGCATCAGTGGAAAAAAAAGATTCATTAATTGAATTAAAAAATATATAGGTATAATGAATAACATTATTAAAAGATAATTAAATTATCATAAATAACAATTTTCTATGATTAAAAATATAATGATTTTTTAACTAAATTTCCAAGAAAATGTGTGTTTGTTACCTTCAAGCGAGAATATTAATAATAATTAAATCAGACCAAGAAAAAAAGTTAAATTAAAAACTGATTAAATAAGCTGAAATATTTAAAAAAACATTGCATCATAAATTACTAACAAAAATAAGGTTCTGTGCTATTTTGTTCTAAAACTTTTCCGGTTTCGGTTTATGAAACGGAAATGTTGAGAAACATAGGCTTATTTGCAATAACCCAGTTTTGGGGTCCGTAATGGCGGTCAAGCTAATCCGAAATAATCTTCTAAAACAATGTTTAAATATTAAACATGAGGTTTTTCGCCTAAATTAAATTATAATATAATTAATGTAGGGTTTATTCAATTTGTTTGAGTCGGTTTTGTGAAATAGTGCTACTGTTAATTCGCGGGCTTATTTACAAAATGATTTCAGGGTTTTTTGTTAATTTCGTTTTTTTTTGTATCATCTAACGTTTTTTATTTTCGCAGAGCTTTTTTATTTATAATTAAGATGTCAAAAAAAGAACACGTTTTAAAAAAAAATATAATCCGTTAAACATCTGCCCGCTTTTACTTCAAACATTTCCCTGCCCTAAACTAAAAGATTTGTTAGGCAATTCACCATTTTTAACATTAACCTTACCATCATAATACTTGCAGTAAACCAATGAGTATGAAAATGTTCTAGGATGTTTTAATAGTTTTAAAATACGGACTAAACAATAAGGCTGCAAAAACGGCACAGATTTCTAAGCTAAACCAATTTTCGAATCTATATCACACAAAATAAGATTCTTTATCGGAAACTTTAAAGCTTGAAAGGCGTTCCATAACCAAAGTTCTGACTTTGGGTGTTCGAAATACAACAAAAAAATATGCGAGCACTATGTGACGCATCTGGACTTAAAATCCATTCCACTTGAATGTGGGCTTTGTGCCCAAAGATTTAGGTCGAATTTCAGTCAGCATCCAGCAGCGTCAGCCCATACGTGAAAGGGATTCTCCCATAAAGCGGGGGAATTTTCAGACGTAATAAAGATGGAATACGGTCGAATTTCCAACGGTATGAAAGGTTGCCTAATGCAAATACTGTGTTGGCAAGCAAAAGGCGCTAGTAATTATACTCTCGGGCAAAATGGCGGGAAAATGGCCTTCCTGTTTTACCCAAAGCCCTGGTTTCAAAGAACTGAAGTTTAGATAACTTTTTAAAGATGTGTACGATCCAAAGAGACAGAAGAAATGACATCTTTTTGGTTTTATGTGGACTTAGGACGTGTTATGAATTCATGATAGCGCATAAAGTTTTGAAGAGTTATGATGGGAGTGTGTTTTTTTATACTTGCTGATGGAACCTGATGAGTTATTCTCAATACATAGTATGTTAATTGATTCATATTAATAATATTATAAGTACCTACCTAGGTCCTTAGTTTATTTTATAGATTTGGGTACTTGGTACTACTTGGTATTGTAAAATATGTTAACTCGCGATAGCACCAGCACAAACCTTAGTGGTTTTTAGATGCTATTTTTTACAAAAGGTACGTATCCAGTTGTTAAATTGACAATAAATAAAAAAAATAGAATATTGCCCACCTGATGTTAAGTAACCATCACCCATAAAGCATTGCCTCGAAAGTCACGATCGATAGGAACGTGCCTTACGATGCGTCCTGCGTCCATCGACTTGAGGCAAACAGATGTTGAGCTTAATGTGCCTGTAACATCACTGGCAACCAACCGAAATACAGTGTTGCTGCTTGTCGGCAGAAATAGGCGTGGTGGTAGTACTTCCCCGGACGAGCCACACACAAAGAGCTCTACTACTCTTAAATTGCTGTCATGTCGCTGAAAAAAACTTCAGCAACTCTTTAAAGTTACCAGCGACACCGAAAAACACTTAACTGTTTTGTCGGATTTCAAAAAGATTCTATACAATTCAATTTTAACTGTTAAGTTGAATCAGTTACAGTAAAGGAAATTAACCAGAGCTGTTAGGTTATTTACTAAATACTAAAAAACGCTTAACTTAAAACACCGGCGAAGTGCGAGTCGGACTCGCGCACGAAAGGTTCCGTACCATTATCTATAAAAACGGCAAAAAAATCACGTTTGTTGTATGGGAGCCCCCTTAAATGTTTATTTTATTCTGTTTTTTAGTATTTGTTGTTATAGCGACAACAGAAATACATCATCTGTGAATAATTCAACTGCCTCACTATCACGGTTCATAAGATACAGCCTGGTGACAGACGGACGGACAGCGGAGTCTTAGTAATAGGGTTCAGTTTTACCCTTTGGGTACGGAGCCCTAAAAAGAAAAAAGAAAATTATATTACTTGCATAGTTCTAAAATCAAAACGCTCACAAGGATCACTTTGAAACGTTAATACCTATACTAGGTAAATGCACCGCCAGTTCCTCGCGACCAAAGCCTAGAAGAACAGACAAGAAAGTTATAGATTGATTTTTTTTGTATGATCCTTCTTACAATGATACTTAATTTTTAGTTTTCGTAATGAGTTGGAGCTTGTTTTAACCCAAGCTATTTGCTATCAGATATTTTTAGATATTTCTAAAACAGACAGAAACAAATAATGCTAAAAATATCAGTCCCAAAAATAAAACCTTTGAAAGTAGGTCTACCTACTTTTATTATTCATACTTACATCAAAAACATTGCGATACAACAATTTCTATCTCAAAAGACGGCAAATTCACGTGTCCCCGTCCCCCGACCCCCGTCCGCTCGTCCCCCAGTCTCCCAAAAGCAGGGGAATACTTAAGGTGACATCTTCAAAGTAATTTTGATGAAAAAAAACTTTTTAAACGGGCTGGGGAGAGTATTTGGGCGGGAATTTTTGGCGTTTACAGAGTTGGTAAATTACTAACAGAATTCGCTTGTTTTCTGAGAATCTGGGGGACAAATTTCAACTGTAAGTAGGTACGTAGATAACGTAGAACGAGTAACTATCTACTAAAATACGTTGTCGCTAAAGTGACATGACTCATTCAGAATATTTTTTTTATAAAATCCCTAAAGTTATTATCCGAAAGCGATTTAAACCCACGACCTTGCCCTTGATACTAATAAAAATAACTTATTTATTAAAATATTAAGCCACTTGTTGATTAATATTCTATATTTTTTTATTAATAAATCATTAATTTACAAATAAATTAATTATTCAAAGAAATTCATTATTCTATATAATAAAATTTCATTATCCATTCTAGATTGATAGTAGATAATAATAGCATAATAATAACAATTCTATAAACACTATTTCATTAAAATGTAAGCGAAAATATAATAATTCATATCGATTGAATAATTACATTACAAAATTAATCAGTTGATAAAAAAAATATTTATTTCATTATCAAATTATTTAATAGCAATTTTTATAGTAACCAATCCAATATTCCTTGGATGTTTTATAAAAACCATATTATTATCACAGTTATCAATAAGCATTTTTTTTTTAAACTCAATAAAAAATACATAACTAAAGATTGACAACCGTAGTCTGCCAAGCGCAGTTCGCTTGCTTGCTCGCGCGCTATTGGTCGACGAGCCCATAGCGACAGTGGCTTCTATCCAGCGATGTAGCGCTTTACAATGCTTGCAAAATAGGTTACACACGTGTATTATATTGTTAAAGCGAAAACACGAAACTAACTAGTGGTTCGCCCCGAACTGAGATCTCGTGATGCGAACCGACGGACGCACCAAAACTTTTAGTAGGTGGTAGTCAGAGGCAAGTCCAAACATTATGTTTGGACTTTTTTCTGACTACCGCCTACTAACTTGGTATGGTAACCAAGTTTCAACTCTATTGGCCTATTTATTGAAGAGTTCCGTTGAACAGACCTTGGCTCCATCATCAGACCTGGTCGTCGTCACCATTTTATGAGAACTGAGTACCTCCTTAATTTATTTCAAGAAAAAAATATAAGAAAAATCAAAGGAACTAAGCGACCAGTAGAAAAACCTTGATGCCAACGAAACTCTTAGAGATGGGAGCTCTTGGATCGCTGGTTATCCTAATTTAACTTTTTTGTTGTATCTCAAAAACCGACCGTCCCAGAAAAAAAGTAAAACTTGTTTTGGAATGTACAAACAAAGCTCTTTCATATGACATGTAACTTGATTTTTTTATGTAACATTTTTTATTTTTGCCCCCCTAAAAAACCCCATATCTCAAAAACCCTTCATCCGATTTTACTCATATACTTACCAGTAAATTTCTCAAGAACAAGCTATCGACATATAAAATTTCATGCAGATCGGATCAACGGTTCTTAAGTTATCGCCAGACAAACATACATACATACATACATACATACATACATATATACATACATAAAATGCCAAATCGCCCAAGTTGAAACTAAAATTTTCGTTCGCTTCGCTCACTCGATCAATAATTACTATAACTTATTATAAGTTATACCGTGTGTAACCTATTTTGCAAGCCTTTGACTTTGAAAAATAAGGTACTTATTTACCAATAGGTAAATAAGGTATTTATCAAAAGGTATTTATTCAATAAAATCACAAGGATCACTTTGAAACGTCTTAAAGCTCGGTGAATCTAGGTGCCAGTTCGACGCGACTGAAGCTTAGTTCCTACCGCTCTTTTGTATGATCCTTGTTACCATGTATTTTTACATTTCTTGTATTTTACCATTCCTTCTACTTTCTCGTACTATAATTTTAACATTTAATTGTAATTTTGTTTTGAATATAAACTAGTAGTTCGCCCCGAACTGAGATCTCGTGATGCGACCCGACGAACGCACCAAAACTTTGAGTAGGTGGTAGTCAAAGGCAAGTCCAAACATTATGTTTGGACTTTTTTCTGACTACCGCCTACTAACTTGGTACGGTAACCAAGTTTCAACTCTATTGGCCTATTTATTGAAGAGTTACGTTGAACAGACCTTGGCTCCATCATCAGACCTGGTCGTTGACACCATTTTATGAGAACTGAGTACCTCCTTAATTTATTTCAAGAAAAAAAAATAAGAAAAATCAAAGTAACTGGCTGACCAGTAGAAAAACCTTGATGCCAAAGAAACTCTTAGAGATGGGAGCTCTTGGGTCGCTGGTTATCTTAATTTAACTTTTTTGTTGTATCTCAAAAACCGAGCGTCCCAGAAAAAAAGTAAAAATTGTTTTGGAATGTCCAAACAAAGCCCTTTCGTATGACATGTAACTTGATTTTTTTAAGTCACTTTTTTTATTTTTGCCCCCTTAAAAAACCCCATATCTTAAAAACCCTTCATCCGATTTTATTCATATACTTACCAGTAAATTTCTCAAGTACAAGCTGTCGTCTTATCAAATTTCATGCAGATCGGATCAACGGTTCGAAAGTTATGGCCAGACAAACATACATACATACATACATACATACATACATACATACATACATAAAATGCCAAATCGCCCAAGTTGAAACTAGAATCTTCGTTCGCTTCGCTCACTCGATCAATAAAATAAATAGTAGAAAACTAGTAAAGCAAACTTTTTAGTACTATGAAAACTTGTTGGTATCAAAATTATATTTTGCAAAATTATATTTTGCGAAACTGTGTGCAATGTGATTGCACACAACTTGGTTGATTGAAAAACAACTAGCTGATGGAACAAGCAGATGGCCCACCTGATGTTAAGTGGTAACCATCACCTATAACAAAGCATTGCCTCGTAAGTCACGCACAATAGGAACGTGCGCTACGATGCACTGCCCTGCGTCCATCAACTTGATGCATACAGATGTTAAGCCTCATGTGGCTGTAATTACACCGGCAACCACACTCTTCAAACGGAAACACAGCGTTGCTGCTTGGCGGCAGAAAAAGGCGTTGTGGTAGTACTTCCCCGGACGACCTAATAGCTTTTTAACTTGTCTACTTATTACGAAGATACCTACTACATAATTTACCTATTCGCAGAAATAAGAAGGTATTACGTAAGCTCTTATTATAGAAGGCACTATTAATTTATCACCGACGAATTTTAGAGACATACCTATCTATTATAATTATTATTTACTTACCTACCTATATGTATAAAGTTTTACGTATTATTGTGCTAAGCTTCGCTGTGATTCACGCATCATAATTCAGCGCATACAGCGTTTACAGCGCTTAGAGATTAAACGCCCATTCCTCCCTTCGACTATATCCGATAGTCATTCAACTACGCTTTTCTTCATTCAAATAATCTGTCAGTTCACAATTGCACTTCGCCCGCGGCGGTACGTCGTCGTTCTTTTGTTTCTCCCAAAACAACATAACCTCAGTGCTATTGCTAAAAAGCAAATAAATGTCAAAAATCGAACGCGTGTGTCAATTTCCGAACGGAGCGTTCTATTTTTAAATGCGCTTTTGTTTTTCGACCGAAAATGGCGGCGGTAGTGAGTTTTCAGTTGTGGCTAGTTTTTTGTGGAGGAAAACGGTGAGTAGTTTTTTTTTAAATGGATGCTATTTCTGGAGTAAAGGAATGAGCTATTGTGTAAGCTTACCTTGGCAGTGGACTGACCATGAATCTTTTAAGAGTTGGGGTGACCAAAAGTGTGCAGTTATGGGGATATTTTTGCAGAAGATAAACGAATTAAAAAAAAAACATTTGATAACGTTTATTGTAATAAATACCTTTGTTAAAATACTAAGTTAAAAAGCAAGATACAAACATCAATGAATTCTTTTTTATCTTAGTAGGCCGATCACGCCACATCTGGCCTTAAAAAACATTCCACTGTATCATAAGTTTTTTATAATTAATAGGATTTTTTTTTATTAACTATTAGTGGACTTCCACACAGCACTATCGGAACCAGATAGCTGATACAATACGTTTGCTTTTTTGTCAAAATACAAACTACTTTTAATAAAATATAACACCCAGAACAAACAATGTTCATTACACAAAAATACTTGTTCTGTATGGGGATCGAACCCACAGCCTATAGCGCAGAAGGCAAATCTACCATCTGAGCTGTGCAAGCTGTTTAAATAATTAAAGTCATCATTTTGGTCAATACGCAGCATTAATCGTAGCTATTTCAATACTCTGTACCCATATTCTGAGTTTTGTTATTTTTTGTGTATGGTCAGATCTTTTTGTATGGAGACTCGATACGCGCCTTTATCGTGCGGACTGAGAACTCTCGTGGTTCCATAAAAAACACCAGCTCGCAATACTGAAAACTAACTACCAAAAAGGAAAAAAAACTCTGACTTGAGGTACGGTACGTGGTCTTTGAGAGCACTGGTGGTCTCATGGTAGCGGCCACGCCTTCCGATCCTAAGGTCATGGGTTTGAAACCGGTTGCATCAATGAGTTTTTCTGTTCAAAAATGTATGTGCACAATGCCAGTACTCTCAAACGGTAAAGGAAAAATCCCGTGAGGAAACTGGCATGTCGTAGAACCTAAAAGTTCTATAACATGCGTCAAGTGCTCGAAAGGAGCCTCTAAGGCGCACTTAACATCCTTTCACCACACTGAAAGAAACACAACAAGAGAGAGGTACGTAATCCATAAGTCCATGAACCACGAGGGTCCAGCCAAAGCACTTCCTTTATTAATAATGGACCGAGCCCACATACTTTAGGTATAATGAAACATGCTCCCCACCCCTCGACCTCATGGCCACTAACTACTACATACTCTGTGAACGATAAAAATTGATAATGTACGAACCCAGTTTGTTAATTATTGTTGATAACAGTAAAATCATTTAGTTGTATATTTGTACTGCTCAGTTTAAGTGACTGTTGGTCTAAATTGGTTTTATGACTAGGCTGGACGAATTACGAAGTCTGAACTCTGTGCTCGTCCGGGGTAGAACTACCACCATGCCTATTTCAGCCGACTGCGTTGCTGTGTTTCGTTTTGAAGGGTGTGGGACATTACAGGCACATGTTAGTCGATTGATCGATCACTAAATTCTATTGGAACAATACTGGAGATTCATTATTATATTGAAACGGACCATAAAAAAGAACGGTAGGCAGCAAGCCATAACTTTGTTGCTTGTTCTAGGCTTGGTCGCGTGAAATACTTAGAATCGTGTGGTACCCAACGGTCCAATATTTCGTTTAGGCGAGACTTTTTCCAAATGGCACGAGGCACGTGGGCAGATTGTAGGTTTCATCTTACACTGATAAAACAACGGTGTTCTTAGAAAGGCGCTTGCTACGAATTCCTTAAAAATGCCTACAACAGCAAAAAAAAGTAGCATTGCATAAATGGCTTACAGTCCTGATACTAGGGTTTCCCAGAATAGGATTCCTAGCTCTACACATGCTGATAAAACAAACAGATGGCCCATCTGATGTGTGGCAACCATCATCTATAACAAAGCACTGCCTTAAGTCACGCACAATGGGAACGTGCCCTACGATGCACTACCCTGCGTCCGTTAACTTGGACATACAGATATTAAGCCTCATGATTGTGTCTGTAATTTCACCAGTAAACGTAGTCTTTAAACCGAAACATTGCAATGCTGCTTGGCTGCAGAAAGAGGCGTGGTGATAGTACTTCCCCGAGCGAGCCACACACAAAGAGCTCTTTTTATCATCAGCCCGAAAAAGTCCATAGCTGGACATAGGTCTTTCTAACATTTCCAGGAAGGAAGGGGTCTTTCAGTTCGCAGCCATTCGAGACCTATATTCCCAAGCCTTTGTCAGTTTTTCGAGATATATCCTGTCCATTGCCATTTTGAAAGCTATGGATTATTAGATAATGCTGTATGGTATCGTTCAAAGCATAGTCAAGTTTAATTTCACTACAAAGCAAGAACGCCAGTTATGCGACATAGGATGACGTAATAATAATATACTGGTCAGGGGTCGTGGCTACGTACAGTATGGATTCTGTCTGTACCGACAGAGCTATACTTACATCTTCTTTGGTAATAAATAATAACCATAAAACATTAATTGTTTGAATTTAGGTATTAAGGTGTCTTGGTCAGAATCAAGCTGTAAGTTTTTTGCCTGTTCTTCTAGGCTTGGGTCGCGTGGAACTGGCACCTAGAGTCACCTAGTTTTAAGACGTTTAAAAGTGATCCTTGTATTATATTTAATAAATACCTTTTGACTTTGAAATACACTGAGTTAATTTGCCTAACTAGGAGCTAGATAGTGCTATGAGGAATGTCCACCAATGTTTAATTATTCACTTGACATGTTCCTACAGAATTTTTATTCTTACCGGGATATTTTTCCATGATTTGTGAGCATCGAGCACAACCCATACATTGGGTATGTGCTCGATGTTTGTGAGTTTCAAATCAAATCAAATCGTGTATATGCAACTAGGTATGGTATCTTAATAGCAAAAGGTAGAAACTATATGTATATTAAACTTCTAAACTAAAATAAAAACATTTAATAAAACCAAGACAGTTGCAAAATAGTCCCAATTCAGCATATGCAAGTTGCAATAATTATGTTGCAATAGTTTTTTTTTATACAACAAGCTGTTGGAACAAGCAGATGGCCCACTTGGTGTTAAGTGGTAACCATCACCTATAACAAAGCATTGCCTGATAAGTCACGCACGATAGGAACGTGCTCTACGATGCACTGGCTTAAGTCCATCTACTTGAGGCATACAGATTTTAAGCCTCGTGTGCCTGTAATTACACTGGCAACCACACTCTTCAAACCGAAACACAGCAACGCTGTTTGGCGGTAGAAAAAAGCGTGGTGGTAGTACTTCCCCGGACGAGCTCTTCACAAAGAGCTCTGCTACTCTTAAAAGTTTGATAGTAAGTAGATCGTTTTATATGAAAATTATGTACAAACCATGATAGTTGTAGAGTTTAAACCATAGATTAGCTCGAAGTACTGCCAGAGTCCACGCCGACGTCACATCTGTCCGTCTGGGCCCATTCAGGGTTCCCATAAGTCCCCATTGTGTGGCCACGTGCGCGGCAGATGTGCCCGTTTGTTTGTGTTAGTCGTGGGTTCGAGGTTGTTCCCGTTAAAATCCTGCCTGTGAATGGCTTTGAGTAGCGTTTTTGTCTAATTAGTTTTTTTTATATTTTATACAGCAAGATATACTAGACAAGGTTTGCTTTATGATCCGAAAATTGCAAAATTAAAATGAAAATTCTCTCTTCTGCAAGGTATGAAAGGCAGTGAAAGGCAGTGAAAGATATAGAGGTAAAATATCTATACTCATTTTTGAAAAATGCCATCAACTATTTTGTGTGCAATCACACTGCACACAGTTTAGTAAAAAAAACATTTTGATTGATACAAGTTTGCATATGTACGAAAACGAATACTTATAGCAAACTTTTGAGCAGGAAAACTTGTATCGATGATGATTTTGTTGAAAGATATAAGACCAATAAACTCATTTACGAAAGATCGCAATTATAGAAGTTGTGTGCAATCATATTATATTGTTATATTGGTGGACATTCCACACAGCACTATCTTGCCCCAAACTAAGCCAAAGCTTGTGATATGGGAACCAGATAGCTGATATACTACTTATATATCTTTTTTTTTGTAAATACATACTTATAATATTATATAACACCCAGACAGAGAACAAACATCTATGTTCATCACACAAATGTTTGTTTTCGGTGGGGATCGAACCCACGGCCTACGGCGCAGAAGGCAGAGCTACTACCAACTGAGCTGTGAAGGCTGTCAAATATTGCACACAGTTTAGTTTAAAATTCACTTTGATCGATACAATTTTTCCTACTCATAAGTTTACTTGTACGAAAACTGAGTTTTATGCTGATTGAAGGACCCATAATATAGGAAACCTGCATAAATAATTTATTTTTAAGTTATTTACCTACTAAGTATGTACTTAGTTACCTATCAATTTACCTACGTACCTACTTTGTGTCCCATTTCTTCTTGTTGTTTTTTTTTGTTATGTCATGCACCTACCCGTGTTTATTTGTCAAAAAAAAAAACTTTATTCTATTTTTAAAACTAGTAAAGTAAATTTTTGAGGCTTGACACCGCCTTAACCTACAAAATATTTGAGAAATGTCTCCAAAAATTTAAAAACATGGTCAGCTAATAGCTACAAGCAGATGTGCCATTCACAATTCACATCCTGATCATTATCCTGTGAACTGGGTACCTACCCTGAGTACTTACAATAGCTATTCAACAAAAAATAATTCGTTAAAAAAAACCTGTGTACGGCATACTGGGGGCGATGCTTACTGATGATTGTATAAATTTTGTCAATTATAAAAGAAATAAAATGAGTTTATTTCATTATTTCATGTCATGGTCGGCACAACAGGTTTTCTTCTTCCACTCTCCTCTATCATTCGTCATCTCGGTGCTCACTCCTTTCTTACTCGTGTCATCTTTCACACAATCCATCCACCTTTTCTTTGGCCTGCCTCTGCTTCTAAAACCATCCACATCCATTTCCAACACTCTTCTCGTAATATGACTTTCTTTTCGTAATATGATCATACAAAAGAGCGGTAGGAACCAAGCCGTAGGTTTGTTGCCTGTTCTTCTAGGCTTGGTCGCGTGGAACTGGTGCCTGGAGTCACCTAGCTTTGAGACGTTTCAGGTAGATCCTTGTGATTGTACTGAATAAAGACCATTTGATTTATTTGATTGATGAAGTAGATTCAATGCTGGGACTACGGCCAGTTTATATTTATATATTTATGATTTAACTTTTTAATTTCCATTTATATGTATATTCTTTTGCTGTATATTATCTCAATGTTTTTAATTATTAATCGTTTTGATTTTATTTTAATGCAACTGCATTCGTTTCATATTAGATTTAATTAGTGTAATTGGTAATTTATGTACCGTTCTAGTTATATTCAAATAAATAAATAAATAAATAAAAAATGGTCATGGCGAACAACTATTGATATAAGACTTTTGAAATTTCGAAGTTTTTCATTCACGTAATGCCTCTTAATTTTCCGCCAAAATGAAACTAACACAACATGACGCAGCCCTATTTACAGCCCTATTTACAGCTGTTGTTTGACCTTTAATTTTGAACTGTAGATAAAAATAAAAATACAAAATAGGTAACAGAACTGTCACCAATTAGTAAACGCAAATAGCGTAGGTACTTATGTACCTAGGTGACGTACACATTATCAGGATTTTTGCAAATTTCTGCACACTTCAAAGTATTCCAGTGCTTGGTCTGATCACTTTTGTGGTCTTATAGGGGTATTACTCGTATGTTACACATTGTAGTGCGTAAATACTATATTTACGTATTCGGGTCCCGTTTTACCCTTTGGGTACGGAACCCTAATAATTAGGTCATAGTCGGTTTATGTTATTTCTTTTTTTCTCCATTTATGGCTTAGCTTATTCCAGTGGCGTAGCTAGGTGGACAAGGACCCCGGTGCATATAGAGAAAGAATCAGGCCCTCACCCCCTCTTTCCACATAGCTTGAACTTATATTGGCCTTTAAATTAAATAATGAAAAATAATTGTGAGCAGGCTCAAGGTTTTCTAGCTTCGGGAGCTGGATGGCCCTCTCTTTTACCACGGGACCAGATAGCTGATATACCTAATACATTAATTCCTTTTTTTTGTTTATACATAACTAGCGACCTGTCCTAGCTTCGCATGGGTGGTCATAAATTTTTTGAACATTTTAGGATAAACTTAGACCGTGGGTTCGAGCTTCGCGTCTACTAATTTCATACATTTGCATGCTCTTCTCCTTGAGTGAGTCAAATCATACCCCGTGCGTGACCCGTGGACCCGCTAACATTTTTAATTTCGTCATATCTTTTAAATGGAATGTCCGATTTGAAAAATTTAAGAAGTAATCTATAGGTATTGAAACTGTCTTAATTATGAAATGATTTATTTGGATAAGGATTAATACCAAGATACAAATAAAGACCCTTTTCTAGCGGCGGCATTTCAATTAAATTTTTATAGTAAAAGAACACTTATTGTGACATAACTATAATAGTTAGATTAGAATATGCTGTCGCAACATTTTTTGTAGATAATGACAAGTTCTACAAAATCGTAGTACATTATTTTGTTCTATCATCAATAGTTTTCGCAGCGCACATGATGTAAGGTTTTTGTTTTCCACCTTGGGTTACATAATTGGAGTTTTAGTAAGGATCCCTGATTTTTTTGAAAATATAATATAGCCTATGTTACTCAGGGATAATGTAGCATTCTAATGGTGAAAGAGTTTTTGAAATCGGACCAGTAGTTTTTGAGCCTATTCGTTACATACAAAAATACAAATCTTTCCTCTTTATAATATTAGTGTAGATGTAGATGTGGATTATACTCTTTTTGCACGCCCAGGATGCCTGGTAGACAATGCTATTAGCATGAAGTCCTCCTAGCACTACATTGTTTTGTTTTGTGTGAAAGTTTTAAATAAATAGATTTAATATTATTAAATAAACCCCAGAGAACAAATACCTATGTGAAATAAAATGTGCGAATGATAAGTTGTCTTACGTTGGTCCGATCTAATAGTAATATTATATTATTATGTAATATGAATAGGATTTAAACACGCTGTTATCTTTACGAAAACTCACTGACTGATAACTGTATGTCCTTGATTCATTGATAACGCTGATAATTTCGATATTTAACGCCTCTTTAAACAGCTAAACACGCACGGTTTTTTTTTTAATACAACTAGCTGATGGAACAAGCAGATGGCCCAACTGTTGTTAAGTAACCATCACCTATAACAAAGCATTGCCTCGTAAGTCACGCACGATAGGAACGTGCCCTATGTACTGCCCTGCGTCCATCAACTTGAGGCATACAGATGTTCAGCCTCATGTGCCTGTAATTACACCGGCAACCACACTCTTCAAACGGAAACACAGCGTTGCTGCTTGTCGGCAGATAAAGGCGTGGTGGTAGTACTTCCCCGGACGAGCCACACACAAAGAGCTCTACTACTCTTACTCACGTTGTATACCAGCAGCGGCGATGGGCTTGCAACCCGTCACTATTACAAACTACTTGCTTGAGAGCACTGGTGGTCTAGTGGTAGTGGCCCCGCCTTTCGATCCTAAGGTCGTGGGCTCGAAACCAGTCGTGCACCAACGAGTTTTTCGGTTCAAAAATGTATGTGCACAATGCCAGTACTCTCAAATGGTGAAGGAAAACATAGAGAGGAAACCGGCATGTCGTTAAAAGTTCTATAGCATATTGTGTCTGTCAAGTACTCGAAAGGCGCACTTAAAATCCTTTCACCACACTGTTTCGAAAGAAACTAGTGACACGACAGGAGACCGTTCTTTTGCATGATTTTGCTATAAAATAATATAATAATGAAGCCAGTTTGGTGCCTAGACGGGACGTGCCTTAGAAACAATGCACATACATTCTTAGCATTGAAATTATTATTCGTAATCATTCAAATATTCGCCGACGAGTATGTACCACTGTAGTGTTACTTGATACGTCTAGTATAAACACGATTTAGTCTAGGACCGCAAGATTGTATTGTTTAGTTTTTAAATACCTTTGTAACTATATTGTATAACAATAACTTTAGAATAACTAGCTACTTCCCGCGGTTTTGCTCGCATAGTAGTTATTGCTAACATTAAGACAACTGATAATGTACCTCTCGCTCGCACGTTTCAATATTTTGAAAGATATAGGTAAAATCACTAAACTTATATATGAAAAATCGTAACCAACCATTTTGTGCAATCAAATTGCCCACAGTTCAGTAAAAAAAAACATTTTAATCGATACAAGTTTTCCTACTCAAAAGTTTGCTTGTACGAAAACTAGTAAAGCAAACTTTTGAGTAGGAAAACTTGTATCGATCAAAATGAATTTTTTACTAGAGGAATAAGCGATAAATTGTAAATTTATTTACGAGATTTATTTCCCTTATATTAATACTCTTTTATTAATAGAATTAACGAAACTGTGTGTAATGTGATTGCTTAGAAAATGGTTGATTGCGATTTTTCGATAATGAGTTTAGTAATTTTATATCTTTCAACATATCGAAACGTGCGAGCGAGAGGTACATTATCTCTTATATTCGCCTTAAAGAAGGCCCCTTAAAGACATCTTAAAATGGTCTACAAGCTTCCCAGCTTAATCGTGGTCACCACAAAAGAAGGCACTTCGGAAGCTTACCCGCAGCTTCTCATTCAAATCCTTACTTCAAAAGAATCGATTCCTAATCCCGGAAGTGGCTGAGGAGTGGATATGGCACTCCTTAAGTAGGGGGTTCATAATCTTCAGAGTCTGAAAATGAAGTGTTTTAAAAAATGGCATAAAAACATTAAGGTACCTATAATCTTTATCTCTATACAATATACAAGGTGTTCCAATAATTGTGTATATAAACTTCAGGGGGCTAAAGTACCCATCAATATGAATAACTTTTTCGTAGGAACCAACACTGTGAACGCGAAAAAAAAACAGCTGTTTCATACAAAAGTTCAATACCTAGGTAAAATGTATGAAACAGCTTTTTTTCTCGTTAAAATAATGTCAAACTCAAAAGGTATTTATTCAATAAAACCATAAGGATCACTTTGAAATGTCTTAAAGCTAGGTGGTACTAGGTGCCAGTTCCACGCGACCAAGCCTAGAAGAACAGGCAACAAACTGACTTGGTTCCTACCGTTATTTTGTATAAAAACATACAGTCAAATTGAGAACCTCATTTTTTTAAGTCGGTTAAAAAGTGGCCCTTTTAATAAATACCGCAGGTCGTACGTTTCAAATGGATTAACATTTATTTTATTTTTATTTATTTATTTCAAATTAATTATTTTAATAATTAAGATTTTATGTAACACAGCCGTTTCAAAATGGCGACATTGTTTCTTGTTATAGACGCTTTTGAAAAGTGGCTTTGAATTAGAGAAAGAAAGAAAGAAACAACTGGTGGTCTAGTGGTAGCGGCCCCGCCTTCCGATCCTAAGGTCGTGGGTTCGAAACCGGTGCAACAATGAATTTTTCTGCTCAAAAATTTATGCGCACAATGCCAGTACTCTCAAACGGTGAAGGAAAACATCGTGAGGAAACCGGCATGTCACAAGTTCTATATCATGTGTTAAGTGCTCTTGAGGCGCACTTAAATCCTTTCACCACACTATTTCGAAAGAGAGCAGAAATATTTGTTCTGTGTGGGGATCGAACCCACGGCCTACAGCGCAGAATGCAGATCTAGTACCAACTGACCTCAGAGGGCTGTCAATGTTTTTTTTACTAAAAGACATATTTTATCTAATAAGAAGAGTTTTAGAGATTTTACACATAAGAAGAGTTGTCAGTGACAAATCCGAAGCAACAGGCAAAATAGGTACCTACTTAAATCGTCCCAGTTCATTGAACTATAAGACACTTCATTATTCCATACATTTTCTCACAAAACTACAAAATCATAACCCTATTGTCCTTACTGGTACACCAAATTCAGAAATTCGACTTTATTATCACTGCTATAGAGATCATTCTTACATAAACCCACAAAACACAAATCCAAGGAATTTCGCTCCCTACTATTATAATGAACAATGTCAAAATTTGCTTGAGAAATAAATATTACCGTCTAAAGAAACTGCGAAATTCCATTCAAAGAATTTTGCACGCTAACGTCTAACACAGAAAGTCCAAACTCGCTTGTCAAACAAAGCCCCCCTACCATTTGCTTTTAAGTCGAACGCAACTCGAGGAAATAAAACGTACCTTTATTTTTTCGATGTGAGTAAGAGCATTCATAAACTCAGCTGCCTCATTGTTTGACACACAAAAGTTTTTTTTTTGTTTGGAATACAATAAAATTTAACTGGCATTTCGGAACTGATTTTTGCACTGACATGACATCTGCCTTATTATCTTGGAATTACGATAAGTTGCTAGGCAGACTTCCGATTGTGAAAAAACCAGTTTTTAAAAAGGAACATGTACCCCGTTTTTTGTTGTTGACCGATGTAATTTACTTGTTTTGTTGGACAGTCTTATAAATCTAAAAATACAATATCATTTATTTACCAAATTATAAATGCTTACAAGGGTGACTGTTGGTATCCACACTAGGACAAGCCAGTAGCGCGGAAGGCATTTTTTTTAATACCATTAGCCGATAGAACAAGCAGATGGCCCACTTGATGTTAAGTGGTAACCATCACCTATAACAAAGCATTGCCTCATAAGTGCACAATAAGAACGTGCCCTACGATGCACTGCCCTTCGTCCATCAACTTAAGGCATACAGATGTTAAGCCTCATGTGCATGTAACTTCACCGGCAACCACACTTTTCAAACCGAAACACAGCGTTGCTGCTCGGCGGCAGAAAAAGGCGTGGTGGTAGTACTTCCCCGGACGAGCCCTTCACAAAGAGCTCTACTACTCTTATACCGTAGTAGAATAAACATGATTTAAACAGATAAAGATAAAGATAATAGTTACAAACAAAAGCAGTTATCACAGAAACAAGGTAAGACACAATAAAAATTAATAGCACTAAAGACTCACAAAACTAAGGATAAAAGACATGATAAAAATAAGCAAAGCGAAAGATCAAATTACGCAGGTAAATAACAAGTTTATAATACAATCAAACGCCTATTGTTTAGTAATTCAGAACTGAAAACTAAAATGTACAAAATACACGCGGCGGTACAGTGTAAATTTGATTTCAAAATAAAAGCTGCGATATTCAACATTTTATTTCCGAACGAAAAGTTCATTACCAACCTAACACAATAAAAATCGACGTTCACTCCCGATACCGCGAAAATGCGTTCCATTTTCAAACGCGAAACTTACAGTTCGCATTCCGCGTTCCATTTCCAAATTATTTCAAATATGGCCGCCGTAACGAGACCAATGGACAAACAACAATTGACCCCAATTCGTGGGCTAATGGCAGAACGCGGCTCGTATTACATTTCGACATTGATATTTTACGGACATTTTTGTCCCTTTGTCCGTTCGGAGGTGATAATTTTCTTTTATGCCGTTGGGGTTGTGATTCGTAAAAAGACACCTTTTCAAACTGTTTCTTCATTTTCGTGGACTTTCTCAAGGTTCACCCCAAAATAATGTTTTAACTGTTATTTAACGTGGAATATTCCATTTTGAGATAAACGTGTTGGTAGACGCACTACCGCAAAATATATGTGTAAAATATATTTCGATGTAGGTACTTTGTCAATTTAGGGAGGTACTTAGACATAGGTACTTTAATAACCTTGAGTGAGTATCTATTACGTACCAAAAGATCTAGGGGTATGTTCCATATACCTATATGGACTTATTTTTATATATCTGAAATAAAATTATTGAATTGAAAAAAAAACTATTCATCTTGCTATCTTTAAATAAAAAAATGCACATTTTTCCGTCATTTTTAACGTTTAAAAATGGCGGAAAGTGAACTGCCAATTGCAACACACCATTTTCTTATCTATCAAATTGGTTTCCTCAAAATCTTGATCCTGCAACGGACTCGCTACTATCCGATTTCCAGATAAAGCCTTCTTTTAGCGATAAACTTTTTACTGTTCCGGTTTCCCGCCAGTCTTTAAGATGTGGTTGTCCGTTGAAAATGGCTGTCTTTTTAGAGAGTTTTTTATTTCTAGGACTACTTTAGCTCATGCTTTTATTTTACTACTCGTTTCTCCCTTGGACACTTTGCCTTCTTCTTGTCTTGTCACTAGTTTCATTACAGTGTGGTGAAAGGATTTGAGTGCGCCTCAAAGAGGTTTCCGAGCACTTGACACATGTTTTAGAACATTTTAGGTTCTACGACATGCCGGTTTCCTCACGATGTTTTTCTTAACTGTTTGACTGGCACTGAGAACATGAATTTTTGAACAGAATAACTCATTGCACGACCGCTTTTGAACCCTTAGGATCGGAAGGTAGGGCTGTAACACTAGACTACCAGTGATCAAATTTTTCATTCTTCTGACGATGACCTTTTTGAGCCCACACAACGATGCACCTACATGTTTTTTTTTTCACCTATTACTGTCAATGCGACTGTCTTTTTTTTCTACCTACTGTTTATTGTTTTAATTTTTTTTTCTTATGTCAAATAAAAAAGTTTTATTTTCTTTCTTCTTCTTGCTTTATAAGCTGTGGAAATGGCACTTAGATTTCATATTTATTTATCGCCAACATGTAGGTACATACATCAGTTATATAGCTTAGGTCTAATTATGCGAGTACACGTACCCCGTAGGGCGCTGCAAATTATGTAGATATAAGGTAGGTACAATTCATACTACTACACAAAAATAGGTAAGCTCATTGATACAATAGCATAGATAGGAGAATACAATAGGCAGATAAGTCACTTGAATAGCAAAAAAATATATATAATTTAAGATATACTTACTTAGATGACGTTTCAAAGTGATCCTTGTGATTCAATTGAATTAATTCACTTAGGCTTATCACCCCAAACTATTGGGGGAACGGAATCGTTTTTCTGAATCCAATTTAAATAGGGCGACATCGGTAAATATTCTAATCTTTATTTGTCCAGATGTTCAAACATTTGACCTTAATGATTCCAAGTGTCCACAACCCCATTATAATTAGGCGAATTTCCCATAGTTTGAATACCAATACTTTTGCCTCTTCTTCTTATCGTGTCCCTTTTCAGAATCAGTGTGGTAAAAGGATTTAAAATGCGCCTGATTAACTTTTGATAATCCCCTTAGACATCCTCAAAGAATCTGGAGTTAGTACTTGGTACTAAGATATCTGAGGGGATATCTACCGTGCCTGGGGGTCAAAGTCGTGAAGCTTTTTTTCTGTTTAATTGTTTGAATACCAACACTGTTATCTATTTCAGTAGTGAACTCAGAAATGGTTGGAAGATTATCGGAGCGTGATTTTAAATAAATAAAAATATCACTTTGAAACGTCTTAAAGCTAGCTAAATGAAGATTGGTGCCAGTTCCACGCGACCAAAGCCTAGAAGAACAGGCAACAAACTGACAGCTTAGTTCCTACCGTTCTTTTGTATGATCCTTGTTACAATAATAAAATAATGAAGCTTCAGTGTCGGTCACAATTATAGCCAAAATTTCAATATTACGAGTCAAACAGGAAGTGACATCGATAAGTCGATAGGAAGGGCTGACCTCATGATAATGGGGACGTATTCAAAATGGCCTCAATTTTAATCATCTCTTTTCATTTTTTTGTGTTTCCACACTCAATTCCAGCTAATCTGTTAGTTAAATGTTGATAACAATGTTGTGTTTCTGATGCATTGTGGTTACAAAATAGAAATAATATTCTGAATGTTGCAAGCTGAGCGCATCAGCGACGAATGACAATTGTGGCAATGCAGTCAGTGTCTTGGGGACGCTTCCGATGGGAACTGATTTAGATCAGTTATCTATCTCTAGATCGTTCGCAGCGGACTGCAGATAAGTAAACTGTTTCATGTGTATTTTGTACATTTTGTTAATAATTTTAGTATTCTTCGTAAATAATTATCTGTTAAATAATATTAAAAAAATATTCTACATTATGTAACTAAGTAAATAGGTACTACTTAGTTTCATGCCTAATTGGGAATAACATTTTTAATTTTTCAACCTTCGATTAACCTATTCGATTCCTCAGAAATATCGTAAATAATATAATTAACATTCATAAAAAAATAACTAAAATGTGGGTAGATAATGTGCCAAATTTAATTTTTGGGTGTCATCCTAAAACGAATCTGGAGTTTGCAATTGATACTAAAGGGATATCTACCGTGCCTAAGAATTAAATTCCTGAAGCTGTTACATTTTTTTTTCAAGTTACTATGTAAGTAACTTTTTAACAAATAACAAAAAAAGAAAATATGAGGCTTATAATTATAAAACAATAAAAACAAAAATAATAATATTAATACAGTATTGCATATATATATCTATAAATAATAATAAAGGAAGCAACTGAAACAGATAAATGGACTGTTTTTAAAATACGCAAAACGTTACGAGGTCGTGCCTTCTACGCAACACTTCATCATAATGTCTAAAGAATTATTCATTAAAACCAAAATTGAATAATCCATGAACTGCAACAAAATAACGTCAATGAATACAAAATTCGAACACTTTATATTCAAGGAAAATGGAACACAACAGCCCTTCCCAATTCATAGTTTAAAATTTCGAAAAACTTCAAAAATAGGTCTTATATCTTGCGCGAAAGAGGTTGGTTCTCGTTTCGAAATTTGTTATTTAAATACGAGCGATTTTGACACTGATATTACAGACAGCATTGTCGCTGTTGAATGCTCTTTGATTTGTTTATGAAAGGAGTTTTTTATATACTCCTTGTCCTATATTTGAATAAGGACATTCAATAACACGTTGGTTTTGTAGATAAAGTTACAGACATGAATAATACAGCGCTTTATAAACTTCTCCCTATTTTCCACGGATAAGGTTGACATTTCTCGGAGTTCTTTATTCAAAAATCTGTAAAAACCTATGAAACTGGGTGCGAAGAGACTAAGATCTATGAAACGATGCACAGATGTTTTATTTTTAAATCAGTAAATACTTTTTAGTTGCTATAGCCAGGTTTGTAAAAAATATATATAATTAAAGCGTTCTCGAATGAAAATGTTTCGTTTATATTTACCAATAATTTCAGAACTTTTTTGGTCCACGCCATTCATATAAAGTGACAGTCATTTTCCATAGACAATTCCAATCATTTTTCATCCGATTCGAATTCAGAACCCTATTTCAATTTTCGTTCTAACGGTCATTAGTGGGAACATGGCTCTGTCGGAAGCTGGAGGGTTTGAACATAATTGATGTGAGAGGGAATGTGTTGCCGTCTCGCTCCACCGTAGTTTTTAATGGTGGGTTTCGCGTGAATGTTGAGAATCATTGTGCGATGAGAGTTTGGAAGCCTACTGTAGTGTTGAATAAAGCTTGGAGCGATGTGTTTAATTCTTTGACGTTTACAGTGTTGTGTTAATAGTTCAGTGTTTTTTATTCGGAGAAATGGCGAGTTCCGAGTTGAAGGTGGTCGCTTCAGTGGCTTTTATGAAATGTGTGAAGTTTTCCATGGTTTTAAATAGGTAACGTTCAATTATATAATAATTTTTAAATATTTATCTCGTGTACGTAGTTAAATATCTAAATTCAAAGTTTATACGCTATTACATACACATACATGTACTAACAGTGGTTCTGTGGCTACGTTACAATGTTATCTTCAAACCGGACCCGATAAAATATTTAAGTACTTAAGTATATTTATATTTCTTTAAGTTATTTATTTATTAATATTTTTATACCTACTGCTTGAATATTAATTGATAAATATACCACAATTCTGTACGAATTATTTGTATTGTTCAGATAGGTTAGTAGTTAATTTTAATCACATTTGTATGCTATCAATTTGACCTACAGAAACCCAATGACTCGATATCGACATAAGGAAAAATAAAAATGTAAGTATTGTGTTTAAAAACTCAGTGATTTACAAGTTAAAATCAAAATGGACTGTTTGTTTCAGATATCGTAATGCCCAAATACCCGCCCAATTTAAACAAATAAAATATAAGTATAAATAAATGAATATTGGTGGACTTCTGACACAGCACTATCTAGCCCCAAACTAAGCAAAGCTTGTAATTAATACTTATGTACTTTATTTTTGTAAATACGTAATCGTAATACATAATAACACCTAGACAGAGAACAAACATCTATGTTCATCATACAAATGTTTGTTCTGTGTGTGGATCGAACCCACGAGCTAGAGCGCAGAAGGCTACTAACATACCAACTGAGCTGTGAATGGTGTCTATACATTTTATACGTGAGTCTTTCGGAAACCACGAGTATAAATATGAATCTACGACTAAGAGCTGATTTCACCATGCTCTGTTAGTTACTAATCAAGGATTAACAGGCCGTTAAATCTAACCTTAGATGTCAAACGCGTATATTTTGACATATTTAACGGCCCTTTAATCCTTTGATAATCTAACAGAGCATGGTGAAATCAGCTCTAAGTAAAGTACCACAGATGTCACAACAAATTAAATGACCTAAAATACGTTATGAAGAGTCTTCTTGATTCAAAAGTAATAATGATACAACGCTTCAGCGAAATAAGTTAGTCTCATTTTCCTTACATTATCGCTACTACGCATGCGTCATATAGGGCTGACAAGCTTCAGTTTGACAGCCAGGGTCATGCTAAATAACTTGACAAATAAAGTATTTTTCAATAAATAAAGAAATATGCACCAGGAGTGTTATTTATTGACCTACATTGAAAGGTACTTGGTACAAAAAAAACAAAAATAAAAAAACTAAAAACATGAATAGTGTTGTTATTGTTCTTCATAATGGTTTTCGTTTTCAGATTGTTTAATTCAAGTTATTCGATCCTTTCATCTTAGTGCCTATTTCTCTATCTCTGAGAAAAGCTATGCGTCACATAAAAATATTGCCATATCTACTCTCTAAAACTCTTTAAAAAACAAAGTCGGCATAATTTTGACGTGAGGAATAGCGTTTGTAAGAGATAGTGATTAGGCACTCGGTTTCAAAGATTTTGTAAAAAACCTGCAACCATATCAGCTTTCTTGAACAACTTGTCTATAAGGTAAGGTGTTAAAAGCCTACTACAACATCTAACCATATATCAGGAACTACAGATTCTACTCTAAATGGGGGTAAAAAGTTGCTATTACACTATAAAGTAATCTTAAAAAGATCCAAAAGCTCGTTCACTTGTCTGCTTCCAGAATGCAATCTCCAAATCCGAGATTGGTTCGGCCGTAACAAAATAAGCACATTGCATTTTTAATACCAGTGTGGATGTGGGTATTTGTGGATTGCATCTGGCAACCCTACTAGGGGGTCACACGAGGCGGGAGCGATCGCGATTGGTTGCATCCTGCCGCAAATTGAAGCGTCGCGGACGTCCGTTTGACGTGTCGTATTTAAAAATCGAACGATTCAGTTTGACATTTTAAATAACGAACTTGCTCGTTTGCTATTCAGTCTTTTGAATAATTAATTGTAATAGAATTAGTTATGTATTATACCTACCTACTAGTAAAATCCCGAGAAAATTCGTTCGCGTAAGTAATTTTCATACAAACATAGATTCCTTTTCAACGTTATGGGTGAAAATTAAATTTATTTATTAATTAAATTAATTAAAGAGTAGTAAAGCTCTTTGTGAAGGGCTCGTCCGGGGAAGTACTACCACCACGCCTATGCCGCCAAGCAGCAACGCTGTGTTTCGGTTTGAAGAGTATGGTTGCCGGTGTAATTACAGGCACATGAGGCTTAACATCTGTATGCCTCAAGTTGATGGACGCAGGGCAGTGCATCGTAGGGCACGTTCCTATCGTGCGTGACTTACGAGGCAATGCTTTGTTATAGGTGATGGTTACCACTTAACATCAGGTGGGCCATGTGCTTGTTCCATCAGCTAGTAGTTCAGGCCTTGTAGCCTTAGCATTTTCATGATAAATGAGATTTCTCATTTATATACATTTAAATCATTGTTATACCAGTTTATTAAAAAAAGGCCTGTGATTTCTACACCAAATAGGTTAGATAACTAAAGGTTCGTAATTACAACGTAATTGAAAATATCCTAAAACAATAATCACTGGTCTGAGAAGCGAACTGAATAACCAAATACTTTTCCTAAACTTCTACGCAATTCTATATAATCCCTACTCTAACAGCGCTACCAAATTAGGTTACGAATGGGACGCTGAACCACATGGCATGACGTCATCAATGACGCAATGTCGCAAATATCTAGTACGTGAAGTCTGTGTAGCTTTTATTTAAGTAATTTTTTCCTGTTATGTACAGTCACTATAGGTTTCTGAACGGCAGTACGTAGTAGATAAGTAATGCTAACGGTTGGCTGATAGAAAAAGCTTCAGCATTAAGCCCTCCTATGTATGTTTTTTCTCTAACAGTATGTTTTTTGTGAAATAAATAATTATTATTCTCGACCACAATATCACTTATTTTTTTTTATTTTCTCAATTATAAAATGTACTTAAAAAAAGTTATTCTTAAGCTTTACGGATTCTATAAAGTGTATAAAAATAATTTTAAAGCTTAAATACATACAGGTACATAAACGTACTGTTGCAAACTCTGAACTAGTGAGAGTAGTAATTAAACTGAAAACCCGAAATCCGAGCACTCAGCATGTTAGCACTCAAATGAAATCCAACATCAAAAACAGACACTAAACGAAAAAAAAGAACTCTGTGTACTATCTTCACAAAGTCTTGCGGTTAAAATAAAACTAAAACAAAAATGGAAAACTTTTGTTTCGTAAAAATTCATTGGGCCGTTCCAAATTTGAATACGGGCCTTCCATTTTGAAATTAGAGTTTTTAATTAAAAGGGTCGCATTCTCGCGATATCATCGGCCTTTGTCGCCGGTTCGCGGGCTTTTTTTATTTTTTATTTACTCTCATAAAGCAGGCAAAGGTAAGGACTGTATAATTACGAGTTTTTTTAAAGAGAAGGCGTTTGATAGTATAAATTGTTTTTCTTATATAATTAATGGGATTTTTGGCATAATTTGAGAGATTTGTCAAAGCAAAGCCTTAAATTGCGAGCCAGGTGCTGGAAGATTTAAGATGTCGTTACTTGCCAATCTGTCTGGGGTATTCATTATATTTAAAAGCAGAAATGGTCCATTCTGAACTCAAATTTCTGATGAAGATACCTTCCATTTACAACAGTGGGTACTATGCGGAGATTTAAACCTATTTTCTGCTGAAAAAAACTGAAACAGCTTCACGACTTTGATCCCCAGGCACGGTAGATATCCTCTCAGATCTCTTAGTCCCAAGAACTAACTCCAGATTATTTGGGGACGTCTAAGGGGGGTAGTCAGAGGTACGTCCAAACATTATATTCATCCACATTTTGCAGTAGTTGGTATTCCATACGTGACAGGTTGCAAGCCCATCGCCGCTGTTACAATACTAACTGGCTTCCTCACGATGTTTTCCCACCGTTTAAGAGCACTGTCATTCCGCACATAAATTTTTCGATAGAAAAATCCATTGGTGCACGACCGGATTTGAACCTACGATCTACGATCGGAAGGCGGGGTCACTCCCACTAGACCATCAATGCTCTTTTATTTGCTGCTTTAATAAGAAATTGGGAAAAGGGTTATTTTTAACAACAAATAACCAACCTAACCGAGAAATAAGGTTTTTTATTATATTAATCATTTATCATCATTTTCTATTATATTATTATATTAATCATTTATCATCATATTAAAATTCACACATCGCTAACGGCGAGCTAAGCAAAGCTACGTTCTACGGAAAAAAAATGCAAAAAATACAAACAAAGGCCAAAAACCATGAGAACATTTTATTTTCTCTCTCAACTATAATTCATTTGAAACTAAAAAGAATTCGCACGAAAAAATAATCGTGCGAAATCCTTAACATCCCTAAAAATACGGCCGACCATAAAAAGCGCGCAGCTGGCAACATTCGTTTTCTAAAAATACGAATTTGTTTTTAAATACTGTCATTCTTTGTTGCAGATGTACTGTACGCACGTGGGTCAACTCGAAAGCTACTCGATCGGCGGAAGGGAACGTGTCGTGTCGAGTTGAATGCGAGTTTCCGAAGTAGGGGGTTTTTGGTACGTATTCATTAATTTTACCAATTTTTTTTATTTTTTGTTAATTTTACCTATGAAAGTTATTATTATCATTGTCAATCTATCAATTAATTGTCTCAAAGCAAAAATACAGGAGAAAAGGCGTCACTACTTTGATCCTCAGGTACGGCAGTTGCCCCTTAGATCCTTATGATCTTTGTGATTCAAAGTCAATCCTTGTGAATCAACTGATTATATTATGAGAGCACTGGTGGTCTAGTGGTAGCGGCCCCGCCTTGTCAAAGTCAAAGTCAAAGTCAAAATGTATTTATTCAATAAAATCACAAGGATCACTTTGAAACGTCTTAAAGCTAGGTGACTCTAGGTGCCAGTTCCACGCGACCAAAGCCTAGAAGAACAGGCAACAAACTTACGGCTTGGTTCCTACCGTTCTTTTGTATGATCCTTTTACAATGTAATAATATAATATATTATTGAAGTTTAGTGAGGGGCGTAGGCATACAGAAAAAGGTAAACATAATCAAATTTATAAGACAGCACACGCACTTGCGATCCTATGGTCGTGGGTTCGAAGGCGGTCGTGCACCCATGAGTTTTTCTGTTCAAAAATGTATGTGCACAATGCCAGTACTCTCAAACGGTGAAGGAAAACATCGTGAGAAAACCAGCATGTCGTAAAACCTAAAAATTCTATAGCACGTGTCAAGTGTTCGAAAGGAGCCTCTTGAGGCCCCCTTAAAATCCTTTCACCACACTGTTTCGATTGAAACTGTTACACGACAAGAGAAGAGACTGATTATATACCTTTTGACTTTGATCTATTTGTTCTCTCGGTTTGAGGATGTCTGAAAGGGGGTAGTCAGAGTTACGTCCAAATTTAACACTATGCACATATCCACATTTTGCAGTATTTAGTATTCCATACGTGACAAATTGCGAGCCCATCGCCGCTGCTAGAATTACTGGTAATAAGGTTGCCTGGAAGAAATCACTCAGCGATAAGGGCGCCCATTGTACTTTAATAATTTACGCCTAGATTTATGATGCATCCTTGTGTACAATGTTATCTATCTCGTTTCCTTTTCGATTTCTTTCGTTTGAGCACTGTCATAGCACAGATTTTTCGAAGAGATAACTACATAAATACACGACCGGATTCGAACCCACGACCTTGATAAGGCGGGGTCACTCTCACTAAACCACCGGCGCTCCGGAATAAAATAAACATAAAGGAAAAATCGACATTTTGATATCGTGGTGTCATTGTCACGCCCTAGGGGTGCGCGCAGTCAAAGATATTTGCTACCCTGGATAAGGCACGAGAAACCTCATCGGAGGGTAGAAAAAAAATATAGAATGATGATGAGCTTTTTGACATCTCTCTCTCTCTTGTCGAGTCACTAGTTTCTTTCGAAACAGTGTGATGAAAGGATTTTAAGTGCGCCTCGAGAGGCTCCATTCGAGCACTACCTAACGTTTCTTGACTTTGATCCCCAGGCACTGTAGATATCTCTTAGTACCAATTATCAAGGGCGGATCCAGGATTTGTTTCTGGACGGGCAAAAAAATCAACAATAACTGTCAAAATTCACAATTCCAGCCAGAAATAAAGAGTTTCATGTTCTTTCTGTTATTTTATTCATATATTTTAACAACTCTGATAATTTTATTTGCTTCTAAGTATGTACTGTGATGGAATCTCCACAGTACACAAGAATACCGGGGGGCACGTGCCCCCGTGCTCCCCCCTTTAATCCGCCCTTGCCAAGTACTAACTCAAGATATACCTAACACATTAAGAGGATATTAGAATCGTAACAAATGAAAGTCCGAGGTCTCTGCCTACCCCTATGCCTGTTGCCCAGGCTAGGTGTCTATGAATATTTTTCGAAGAGAAAAATACAAAAAAATGTTGAGAGAACAAACTCCTAAGTTTGTTTCGTCTCTTTTACTTTCTTTGAAGATGACTTAGGTGCGTACTACCTACCTAGTTGCATTATAGTAGTATAAGTAGTGCTTTAAGAGTTAGTAGAGCTCTTTGTGAAGAGCTCGTCCGAGGAAGTACTACCACCACACCTTTTTCTGCCGCCAATCAGCAATGCTGTGTTTCGGTTTGAAGAGTGTGGTTGCCGGTGTAATTACAGGCACATGAGGCTTAACATCTGTATGCCTCAAGCTGATGGACGCAGGGCAGTGCATCGTAGGGCACGTTCCTATCGTGCGTGACTTACGAGGCAATGCTTTGTTATAGGTGATGGTTACCACTTAACATCAGGTGGGCCATCTGCTTGTTCCATCAGCTGGTTGTATAAAAAAAATATATATATATATATTACATTGTAAAAGGATCATACAAAAGAACGGTAGGAACCAAGCCGTAAGTGTTGGCTGTTCTTCTAGGCTTTGGTCGCGTGGAACTGGCACCTAGAGTCACCTAGCTTTAAGACGTTTCAAAGTGATCCTTGTGATTTTATTGAATAAACTGAGAGCACTGATGGTCTAGTGTTAGCGGCCCCGCCATGCTAATGAAACAAGCAGATGGCCTGATGATAAGTGGTAACCATCACCTATAACAAAGCATTGCCTCGTAAGTCACGCACGATAGAAACGTGCCCCACGATGAACTGCTCTGCGTCCATAAACTTGAGGCATACAGATGTGAAGCCTCATATGCCTGTAATTACACTGGTTCCTTGCATGCCACATCCAGTCTAAGTTGCTTTATACCTACTTTTAGATTTAGCCCTAGTTTGTCACCGGAAATACATGTTTTACCGGACAATAAACCCCTTAATTGGACACGTGCTCACCCCTGCCTACCCTTAAAGGCCACAGGTTCAAATAAATAAATATAGGTGAACTTTCCACACAGCACTATCTAGCCCCAAACTAAGCAAAGCTTGTAATATGGGAACCAGATAGCTGATATAATACTTATATACTTTTTTTGTAAATATTTACGGATTATTATAACACCCAGAGACAGAGAACAAACATCTACGTTAATAACACAAATGCTTGTTTTCTGTGGGGATCGAGCCCACTTCTTCTTCTTCTTGTCGTGTCACTAGTTTCTTTCGAAACAGTGTGGTGAAAGGATTTTAAGTGCGCCTCAAGAGGCTCCTTTCGAGCACTACCTAATTAAAGCGCAGAAGTTAAAGATTTACCTACGCCTCACGAAATTCGATTGTCACTTTGCTTTTATAACAGAAGAACATTCGTTCATGTCTTCGCCTTAAGGGGCTGACAACCATCAAACAACATGTCGAAACGTGCAAGCAAGAGGTACATTAGCTCTTGTCTTCGCCTAAAAGGACATGGGATAGCAGGAATCTTTGCAGCTACTACAAACCCCATGACTCAGCACAGACAATATAAATTTAATGTAATAGACCCTATGCGGGACCATATGGTTACCAACCCCTATGGATCAGCCAATAAGCCACTTACGATTCCCCTTTTTAATTAAACGAGCGAGCAAAGCGAGATACAAACATACAAACAACTTGATCGAATGTATGCAAGACTTTTATGAGTAGTAGAGCTCTTTGTGTGTGGCTCGTCCGGGGAAGTACTACTAATATCTAGATATAAATACGACTATTAATAGACTTAGCTATAAGGATCAAAATACAGTAAGCCTCGAGACTTAATCGCCTTCAGTAATTAAAATTACAGCTGAAGTCAGTAGCGAAGCGAGTAATTGAGTATTAGTTCCGCTACTCCCCGCGGCGGCGCGGCGGCGCTGCTAACGCCATTACTGAAAACGCAACGGGCAAATTCTGTAAAATTATTACACAATATTTTTTAATATTTATATATGTAAAAAAACTGAAAAAGATTCACGACTTTGATCCCCAGGCACGGTAGATATCCCCTCAGATCTCTTAGTACCAAGTACTAACTCCAGATTCTTTGTGGACGTCTAAGGGGGGTAGTCAGAGGTACATCCAAACATTACATTTGGTACATATCCATACTTATGTAATACTATTAAGCCCAGCTTTGGCTACGTTACACTCAATTCGATTGACATTACATTACTTTAATATTATTTTATTTTGTAACAAGGATCTTAAAAAAGAACGGTAGGAACCAAGCCGTAAGTTTGCTGCCTATTCTTCTAGGCATTGTCGGCACACAGATAGGTACACCTAGCTTTACTAGCCTTACTAAATTCGATTGGCACCACACTGGAGCTTAAATATTGTAATATATTACATTGTAACAAGAATCATACATAAGAACGGTAGGAACCAAGCCGTAAGTTTGTTGCCTGTTCTTCTAGGCTTTGGTCGCGTGGAACTGGCACCTAGAGTCACCTAGCTTTAAGACGTTTCAAAGATATATATATAT
Organism: Chloroclysta siterata; assembly: GCA_932294275.1. NCBI lineage: Eukaryota > Metazoa > Arthropoda > Insecta > Lepidoptera > Geometridae > Chloroclysta > Chloroclysta siterata. The sequence goes on along the minus strand of OW028596.1, from coordinate 16,357,876 downwards.
ACAAATGCACCTACTTACTTACTCATTTTCTACCTCCTTCTACCTGCCTATGTGTATTTCTGTGTGTTTGTTAATCTAATTTAAGATGATAGACAACGTGTAACATAATACCCCTATAACCCCTGAAGCAGGGTATTCTACAGGTCATAACGAACAACTTTTGTTCTAAGACTTTTGAAATTTCGAAGTTTTACATTCATGGAATGCCTTTTAAACTTTCCTCCAAAATGAAACTAGCACAACATGACGCAGCCCTATTTACAGCTGTTTTTTTACCTTTTATTGTGAACTGTAGATAAAATAGTTACCAGAACTGCCACCAATTAGTAAACGCAAACAGCGTATGTACCAAGGTCACATTCACAACATCGGGGTTGTTTCAAATTTCAGAGACAATATTAATTTTACTTTTTTATGGGAATTTAAAAATCGAAACTTCGAACATTTGCACACGTCAGAGTATTTCAGTACTTGGTCTGATCACTTGGTCTCCGGCCTTATAGGGGTATTATGTTACACGTTGTATAAGTCTTCTTAAATATGTAACTAAACTAAACGAAGTAAAAACTGCATTTAAACGTTACTGCCTCCAGAATCAGTCCGCCGGACGACAAAAGCGTCCAAAACGGATAAAGAGAGACAGATGAAAAGTGTGCTGAAAAAGCATTTTTTCATTCTCTGTAACCGGCGCGCTGATATAAAAACGAGAGCCAAGATCGAGGCGCACCGTGCCGGTGGGTTCTGTACAACGGAATACCAATTTTTTGATCTGTACCTGTTTATATGCTTTTAAGCTGGACTAGTGTGACTCAAACAAACCTTAACTCCTTAGTTAACTGGTGAACACGGATTGAACCAGTATGGGTCAGCCGGCTGTCCCCTGATAGCTATCGTAGGGCGGCGTAGCTATCGTAGGGCCAGGTGGTGCAGTACACCAGGGCCCGGAGCTCAGGGGCCCTCTAACCTAAGCTTTTTAAAGAGAGGGTCAGCCAGCTCCCGAAGCTAGAGCCTGCCAAAACCTTGAGCCTGCTCACAAAATTATTTCTCTATGCACCGGGGCCCTTGTCCACCTAGCTACGCCACTGCCTAGCCCCAAACTAAGCAAAGCTTTTACTATGAAAAGATGGTGACTAAGGTTGTTGGTTCAAAAACTAGTCGTGCACCAATAAGTTCAGTTAAACGTTATTCAGAAAAGGAGATTCGCGAATCGACTAAGTATATTTTTTTGTTTATAACGCGATTACTCCGTCAATAAAAAAAGATTTGGTAATTCTTTTTTCGTTTGGTAGGTCATCAAAATTGATTCAGCGCTTTTTGTAAAATTCAAGAAACAAAAAATATACACAGATGACGATTTGTTTCATCATCAAAACATTTTTTTTTGTTTTCAGTGTATTTTTATTGCAAAAAAAGTCGATACCGTTTTGATTCATTCAGTACAATAAAAAGGATAATTTTTTAACGTCTTTTATAGGTACTAGGTGAATCCTTAGAAGCCTTCGAAGATCAGACAAGAAGTATTATTTTAAGTTATGTTTTTGGTGCATCGTCTGACATTACTACGGAACGCTAAAAGTCTCATAGGCTGTATAGAACCACGGCTCTTTGCCACAGATAGCGGAAAAGAAAAGAAGGTTGCGTTCGATATTTAAAACAAAAGTGCTCAGCTATTGTTGGGTTTATTTTTTTGTATTTCGAGAACGGTTTGAAAATACATTCTGTCATATCAACGATAAAACATTTTAAATAATAATGGTAAGTTCAAGCAACTTACTAAATAAAAGACAGATGACGAGATAATTTTAAAATAGGTAGTAGGTCTAGGTACCATTAGATTACATTCTATTTTCAAATTAAATTAAAAAAAGAAGCAATTTTTCTTAAAAAAGAAATAAATTATGTGATTTTATCTTTTGAAATGTTGAAATGTGCGAGCGAGAGGTACCTACATTAGCGGTTGTCAGCCCCTTAACTCAGTACCGTACCTATTTGTAGACACAAAATTGCAAGCTCGTCACCGCAACACAGATTAACCAGCAGTTTCTATAACCGCAGTGCTGCAAACCGGGTAAGGGTTCACTAATTAGGCACTGTTTGTACTTCAATTGTAGCTACCTACCCTAATGGTACCTTTGTGGTGGACGGTAGGTGGATATTTGAGTTGGTTGGGATTTATACGGGACTTTTTTCTATGATATAATGTAGGTCTATGTCTATGGTATAAAGGGCCTTTTGGATTGTGTGAGTATTGCAAACTCGGGCATTTAATTTTTGTGTTGTTCATCTGTTAAAATAGTTCAAATATAACTATGTTCTTACAAACTGAAACGAATTGGGGCTTGTAAAACTGCTAACCTAATTTTAACTTACTATCCCGCCATCTACCGACGAGTAGCACCAACAATAACTCCATCCGCTATTCATAGATGGCGCTGTGCCCAATCAGCGCGCCGTCAATACACATGCATTCTTTATACTACAGGGCATCATAACAGACCCAGTGCTCCCACTGTGGGATGTATCATCAAATTGCTATCTTGGCTCGAAATGGGATCTAAAATATGCAGAGGCACGGTAACTGCTTTTGTTTTGGGATATAATGAACTATGGTATTAGGTTTGGCGCGCTTTTACGTGTGTGTGTTAGCTTTATTATGTTGGTATACCTGGCTAGTGATGGGCGGTGGTCGATTAAAAACGTAAGCAAGAATAACAGCTACGATCATTTCTAAAGGTAGGTAGGTAGGAAAGTAAGGTACATGAGGCTTATGATCTGTATGCCTCATGTTGATGGACGCAGGGTAGTGCATCGTAGGGCACGTTCCTATCGTGCGTGATTTACGAGGCAATGCTTTGTCAAGGACCGTTCAAGTATTACGTAAGCAGATTTTTTACAATTATTTACCCCCCCCCCCCCCCCTCTTTATCAGCAAAAGTAATCAAAGCTCTAAATTATTATTCGAAATAGATTTGTGTTTCATAAAACTATTTTGTCCATAATTATGTTCTTACCTATAGATAAATACCGTACAGGTACTTCTCACAGGAATAAGAAAAAAAAATATAGACGTACTTCATCAACAATTACTTAATTTTCAAGCCAATTGAACATTAATCTATTTCTCATACAAATACGCAGACAAATCAATTGCATACAGTCGGCACACTGACAGGGCGAGACCATCAATTTAGCTGCGCTGAGTGCGTTCGGTCGCATTAGTGTTGTGCCGGCAATTAATATTATAAACTGGATTGGTATTATTTGGAAACGAGATTTATCCCGACTTAAACTAAGGAGTCTTATAAATACATTCATTGTAAAATAACATTGTGTACAAAGAAAATTACAATAAATACAAATATTTACAGATTGCATAAACAGAGGGCTTATTACGAGTTTAGTGCCGATCGAGTGCCGATCGTCGATCGTTACGATACACCGAATTTTCTATGAAAAAAAAAACGGTTTCTCAAAGAATACGCTAGATGCCGTTGATTTATTTTCATAGAAAATTCGGTGTATCGTAACGATCGACGATCGGCACTAAACTCGTAATAAGCCCTCAGTACTGCCAAATGTTATTTATTTGGCGTACCTCTTGACTGAAAGAATCTCCTCACTCGGTAATTGTTGCTAAAAGGTCTGGGGGGAAGGGATACGTACTGTGCAGTACCAGTCAACAATGTACATGAGAAGGTGTACGTATATTTAAATGACGCCAAATGATTTTAATTTTTTTTTCTTATACTTCTCATGGAACAAGCGTATGGCCCATATGATATTAAGTGGAAACCATCACGTAACAAAGCATTACCTCGCAAGTCACGCATTCTTATCAAAACCTCCTGATGGTAGGTAAATGACATTGATCAGACTGTGTAATCGTTTTTTCGTAGGTTTATCAGTTTTCTTAACAAATAAATAACCTGACTATATTCTTAATGGTCTGTAAGAAACAGAAATAAGTTAATCATTATATACCTACCCCGGCACAGCAGACATCTCACAGTAACAAAAAGGATTTAAAAATTACTTATAATTATTTGAGCCGCTCAAGTTGTATCAAGACCTAGATCGCAAACTGATACGTATTCAATTTGATTGACTCGCATAATTATTTGCAAAATTTTCACTATTTTAACAAAATAATTTCCTTTTTAATAATATTTTTAACAATATTGTATAAATCTCATCATCTATTCTTTAAAAACATACTGATAATATTCCAAACTGTTTAAGTACCTACTAGTATTTTATTGTATCAGCACTTTTTGGTTTATTTGTATCACATAAAGCTGTCATCAAATAAACAAATAAATAAAATAAAAAAATTAAACGCAGTGGCTATGCCTTGTCACAACACTAGCAATGGGCAGGACTTGTCATCATTCTGTATAAGGTATTACCGCCAATTTGTAATGCTACCGCTTTATAAGTGGCAACTGTCGTATTTATTACTTAGAAACATTGGTTCTAGGCATTAAAATACTGTCCTTTGGTAAAATGGATTGAAGTTCGTATGTGAGATTCCTTTTTGTCATCTTGGGAAGTGTCTAGATCTACCTAACATAGCTTTTTAATTTTGATTGTTTTTCTTGTAATTTCGATGGTATTTTAACCAGTTTGGTTTTTTAGTAGTAGAGCTCTTTGTGAAGGGCTCGTCCGGGGAAGTACTACAACCACGCCATTTTCCCGCCAGCGTTGCTGTGTTTCTGTTTGAAGAGTGTGGTTGCCTTTGTTATTACAGGCACATGAGGCTTAACATCTGTTTACCTCAAGTTGATGGAAGCAGGGCAGTGAATCGTAAGGCACGTTTCTATCATGCGTGACTTACGAGGCAAAACTTTGTTATAGGTGATGGTTACCACTTAACATCAGGTATAAAAAAAACTAGCATTAGGTACTTAAGATTTAAGCAACAACGTTCGAGCAGTTGGAATGAAAGTGTTTTGTGTGATATCTGATTTGAACGAAAATATTTCTCGTAGGTTTGGAAAGTTTTGTTGGTAAATCACCACTTTATTTAAAACAAATGACAGGCCACTATGTACTTTATTACTTTATATACTACTAGCTTGTGCCCGCGACTCGTCTGCGCAGGTATTAGTATTTCGAGTAGCTTATAATAGCGTGGCGTAATACATATGTGTAACTCTAGCGGTTTTGGCAGCGCACGCCAGAATAGCTCGCAGATGGTAGATTTTTTCCTACTTACTTGACACTTGTCATATTTTGGACAATTCACACAATATCTTTATAAATTGTAGCCTATGTGTTGTTTTGATGTATAAGCTATATTATTGTAAAGTTTTATTAAAATCCATTCAATAGTTTTTACGTGAAAGAGTAACAAACATCCATCCATCCATCCATCCATACTTACAAACTTTCGCGTTTATAATATTAGTAGGATATAAGACTGCACTTGACACTAGAAAGATTGTCTGTCTATATGACAGGTACCATAAATACAGAAAATAAGTTTATATGTACTTGTGGCTAACTCTAGTGGCGTAGTTTTTAAGCTGCCATGGCTCAGGGTAACAAAAAAAAAAGATTTACGAGTGTAATCCCTAGACACGATACTCATTCCTTCAGATCTCTTTGTACTTACCAAGTGGGTACCTACTTAAGATCTTTGGACGATGCATAAGGAGGGTAGGTACTCAAAGGTACTTCTAAATATTTAGTAAATTTGTTGCCTGTTCTTCTAGGCTTTGGTCGCGTGGAACTGGCACCTAGAGGCACCTAGCTTTAAGACGTTTCAATGTGATCCTTGTGATTTTATTGAATAAATACCATTTGACTTTGACTATTGAGCGTACATTTTTTAGTAGGTAGTTGTTATTCCATACATGACAGACTGCAAGCCCATCGCCGATATTAGAATACTAACTTCGGGTTCTTTAGGTTTCAAAGTGTTCCTTGCTTTATGTTGATTTGAACAGGTTTCCTCACTATTTTTTCCTTCACCATTTGAGATCCTACAGAATTTCACTATCTTGAAAATATACTCCAAAACTAAAATTAATAGGTGTCGCTTATAAACCTCCCAAATTAAAAATTGATTTAGTGCTCTTTAGAACCAATAACGACCCATAACGGCCCACCCGGGGTCATTTCATCTTATAAATGACCTCTTATGACCTCGCCCTGTCGTCTGCTAGTACTTTAGGTAATTAATAGGTGGTAATAAGTGATACTTGTAAGTATTTGCCGTTGATTTTTATGTCTGCGAAATTAAAGACCTAAGTATTTTAAGACCTTTAATAGATAAATATGTAGGTAACATTATACATTATTCGATAAAACAATGCACGTCCTTATCGCTAAATGCTAACTGTTATACCTATAACCTGGCAATCCATATTGGCAGAAAGTTCACACTTTGGGAAAACGAATCAGTCAAATACTTTTTTATTTTTTTATTTATAGTATTTCTTTGAAATTGGCATTTTATAGCTGCATTCGTTCATCAAATACCCAAGTATGTTGTAAAATGAATTTATTTAAATAAAATTTTATTCTTAGTGTACAAGGACAAAATAATGAAAGTAATGTTTTTTTTCTGTACTAATTGCTGATGAAACAAGCCACCACTACGTTACGATGGCAACTGTAAAACGATAAGACAGGCAGCTTCCAACACCATTATTTGGCACGATGTTAAAAAAAGCACTTATTCTGATGACTTAAAATCAATACCGCCGCTCCACTACAGCACGTGGCTTCGTAAAACAGATAGGTAGACCCTTGTCAAAGTCCTTGACTTAATGAGACACCCCGACGCAGTGTCATTACTCACAACTTACGTGCTAACTTAAATATATTAATCATGTTATTAGGATACGCGGCCTGCTGAATTTCCAAAGCTCTATTGCTGTACTAGTTTCACATAACATGATATTGACAATTTTTTGAATGTTTTGTGTTTTTGGCAAATAATTACGACCTATTCCTTTCTAATATAAAATGGTATTTCGTCAGGAACAGAAAATTGATCACCAAACAAATACCATTGGTATTAGTTTTTGGTATTCGATAGGAATAGATCAAAATTACAGTTCACATTACCAGATCTTAAACGATGAAGGAAAACATCGTGAGGAAACCGGCATGTCACAGAACCTTGAACGTTTTATAAAAACATTGTCAAGTGCTCGAAAAGAACCTCTTTGAGTAGGACTTTAACTCCTTTCACCACACTGGTTTAAAAGAACTAGTGACACGACAGGAAGAAGAATTGACAGTTTTTTAGGAGTTTAGTTTTGCCTGGTTGCTAATACTGTGTTATAAGTTATACATTTTTTCTTTTTAGAACTTGATATAAAGAAATTGAATAATTACGTTTTTGTTTCTGAATTGCATGTTTCAGGGTATAACAATTATTTATTACTATATTCTAGCCATCATTATGTTGCTTATAATACTTACTTGCTAAGATATAAAATCAAACCTATAAATACTTTAAAATATTCAGACACTTCATTAAACCAAAGGGTATAATAAAAAATTAGTAACGTCCATAAAGCGTCAATACACCTGTAACACTAATTTGACTAACACCAATTTGTGTCGCTCGTGTTTTCTTTGTTGGCAGCAAAAGCTACTGTAGAATGTTGTCCATAAACAATCTCGACAATCAACGAACTCCGTTTCAAAAGCCGAGCGGTCAGAGTTAAATCGAAACAATTGAGCGAGCGTTTTCCACAGCGCTCAATTTAGCGGTGTTGCCGCGTCATTGGGGCGACCAATCCCGATCGTAAATCTGGCCGTTCGACACACTCGTCCACTCACGGGTGTTTTAACTCAGCTGTTACTGAGTAGTATTGATTTTTTAAAGTAATGTCAGGTTTCTGACTCTTTTTGATGTTGGTCTGACCGGCTTAGATTTAACATTATCTTAATCGATGATAGAGGACTCTTCGAAAGCCGATCTCCAAGAAGATCCTTGTGATTTTATTATTGACTTTACCATATTTCTGAATTTTATCCTAAAACATCTGAGGTGCATGACTACGTAAGCCGTAAGAGGTGGAGAAAGGAACAAGAGAACGGTAGGAACCATGTGGTACATTTCTTGCGTGTAGGTTTGGAAGCGTGGAACTGGCACCTAGATTCACTGAGCTTTAAGAAGCTTCAAAGTGATCTTTGTGATTCAATTGAATAAATAGGTACCTTTTGATTTATATAGCTTCAATTATTGCTTTTATAAAACTTATTGCGTCATTCAAAGATCGTGATATAGGCGCTTTCACAGTCGTTTCATATCCGTTTCAATTGGTCCTTCGTGATTTAACTGAATAAATACCTTTAGAGCTGATTTCACCATGCTCTGTTAGATTAACAAAGGATTAAAGGGCCGTTAAATATGTTAAAATGTACGCATTTGACTAAGGTTAGATTTGACGGCCTGTTAATCCTTGATTAGTAACTAACAGAGCATGGTGAAATCAGCTCTTAGACTTTGAGCGTCTGTTTTTTAAAAGTCTTTACAGGCGGTAATATTTTAACGTGGAATATAGCATTACTCAAGATGGTGAAAGAGACGCTCACAGATGGAACCACGGGTAAATAATATACGTAATTTTAAAATACCAGTCTGTATTTTCTAAAAGAAACTCCGCCCTCCGCCGGCCCAATCAGCCGTCACATGAGAAATACGTCCACGTATCATTACACACGGTTTTATTCTAACAAATCGTGGCTGTGTCGGCGACAGCTGCTCCACAGCCGCAAACTACAGTTTACCCCCACGGATTATACCCGCGCGGATTTTTAGTGTGTGTTTTTGTTTCGACTAAGATACCTACCTATTGACCTTTTTTTTCTGTAACTTTTTAAAACTGTAAACCTTAAAACCAAACTATGTACCTAGTTTCATAAACAATGTTTGGACGTACCTCTGACTACCCCTTTAGACGTCCTCAAAGAATCTGGATTAAGTACTTAGAACTAAGAAGTCATGAAGTTGTTTCAGTTTTGTTTTCGTAACTAAATATTTAACATTTACTTACTTTTCATGATTACAACATCTAAAACAACCGTAAATTTATGTTCTTCTCACAAAATATTTGTCCTAGATGGGAATCGAACCTACCAGGTCAGTCAACTTATTATTTAAGAAACATTTTAGTAGGTACAATAGTACCTAAGGTTTAAAAAACCTCAATCTTTTTCATTTATAGAAGAGAATCATAATAAAAGCTGTCACAAAAAACAATTCCTTCACAGCTCAGTTGGTAGTAGCTCTGCCTTCTGCGCCGTAGGCCGTTCCCCACCGAGAACAAACATTTGTGTGATGAACATAGATGTTTGGTCTCTGTCTGGGTGTTATATAACATTATAAGTATGTATTTACAAAAAAAAAGTATATATGTAGTATATCAGCTATCTGGTTCCCATATCACAAGCTTTGGCTTAGTTTGGGGCGAGATAGTGCTGTGTGGAATGTCCACCAATATTATTATTATTATTATTATTATTAATACTTTTTCTATAGAAATGCTATGCTGTTATCAATATATTGTAGGCACATCACTAAACACAAGGAACATTTAAATTATCTCGACCATCGCTGTCAAAAGCAAACAATACCCAAATAGACAAAGGCCGTTATTTTTTGTCAATTTTAATTAGTTCTTTCAATTTGCGCGCCATTTTCCTTTTTATTGTACTGACTACACATTTTAATGGGTATTTTCTTTTGTTACAGGTCTGACGTACTAGTGTTATGAAGACAGGTTTTTTTAAACTGACGGTTTGTATCGGAAAATCTTTAAAAGGTTTTTTTATACAACCAGCTGATAGAACAAGCAGATGGTCCAGCTGATGTTAAGTGGTAAACATCATTTAAAACAATGCATTGCCGCGCAAGTCACGCACGATAGGAACGTGCCCTACGATGCACTGCCCTGCGTCCATCAACTTGAGGCATGCACGATAAGCCTCATGTGTCTGTAATTACACCGGTAACCACACTCTTTAAACCGAAACACAGCGTTGCTGCTTGGCGGCAGAAAAAGGCGTGGTGGTTGTACGCACCCGGACGAGCCACACACAAAGAGCTCTACTACTCTTAAAAAGGTTTCTTTTCTAGTTTTATTCTATTCTATTCTAGTTATAAAATATTATTATTATCCCAGCGACAAAGCGTATAGGCCTCCCACCCAATGGACCGAAGATAATTTTAAGGTCGCAGGGAGTCGGTGAATCGTTCATCCTGGTTTAGGGAGGATATAATATGTTCAGCAGTGTCTCAAGCTGCTGATGATGATGATGATGAAATGATGATGATGAGGGAACCATCATCTATGTCAAAGCATAGTATCAAGTCACGCACGATTTGTGTGTGCCCTACGATGCCTCGCGTCCATCAACTTGAGGCATACAGATATTAGATCTCGTGTGCCTACATTGTCACCGGCAACCACATCCTTCAAAACAAAACACAGCAACGCGGCAGAAATAGGTTAAATTATAATATCAATAATCAATATCGTAAAAAATTCTAAAACATTTTTCTTTCCACAGGTACTCGCACACATAAATAACCCAATTCTGGATTCTAACTCGTGTCGCCATCACTATTAGAATGCCGAATTGTTAACAGCACCACCTATCAACGCCGTCACTAACCAAAAGCTTTCTGCTACTCGCCGCTAGATGGCAGCACCAATATGAAGGATTTTCGGCAGTTTTGAAGAGAAGTATGCACTGTGTCGCGCCCTTGTCATTTTTCCAGCCCCGTGTGTTGAAACTACTGGACGGAGAACTGATAAGGGCATGACCTTTGCGATATCAGCGTGGGATCCAAAGAAGAATCATAATAATCAGAATCAGGATTGTAAACTGTTTAAAATATAAGGTGGTAGTTTAGTAGTCGTACAAACAGAGGGCTTATTACGAGTTTAGTGCCGATCGAGTGCCGATCGTCGATCGTTACGATACACCGAATTTTCTATGAAAAAAAAAACGGTTTCTCAAAGAATACGCTAGATGCCGTTGATTTATTTTCATAGAAAATTCGGTGTATCGTAACGATCGACGATCGGCACTAAACTCGTAATAAGCCCTCTGCTTGTCCGCTTATTTGTAAGTTATGAACACTTATGTTATTAATTCTAAACTAAGATTAACGTAAGAAACTATTATACAATTTTATTATCTAATTAAAAAACTCTTCTAAATTATAATACACTTTTATTAATTTGTATTGTAAATTGTAACGTAATTTATTTGTAATGATAATTTAATTTTAGGATGGATTTATTGATCTGAAATAAATATAAAGAGCCATTTTTGTCAACTATTTGTAAAAGCATTTCCGTTACTTAATTTTAATGGTAAAGTACCTATTATAATTATATATTAGTGGTATATTAGTTTATTTATTATTATTTTTTACATTTTGTAAATACTTATATTCTTAGTAAATAAATGTAATTTAATTAATTACATATTTTTAAGTGCGCCACTTGAGACTAAATTTCCTATACATTTTTTAAATAATTTTATTATAAGAAAGTTGAATTACATTAATTAATAAAATAAGCTATCTAACAATAATAAATTATATTGATGCATAATTATTATAATATTAGCATGTTTCGATTTGTAGCACGTCATTTTTTTTCTACGCCACATTACATTTGTGAAACGGAGAGGAATATAAAATCTGGTAGACTTGATATTTTCTTTAATTTTTTGATTTCAACCAACATAGTTTCACCTAAATTTAGTGCTATGTCTAGAATGAACAATCAGAATGATCTCCTGGCCTATTTAAATTAAAATCCCCACCAGAAGTTGGGGAGGTAACATTGAATTTTACTACTCTGACGTCACGACCAATGTGCAGCGACCATAGGCTTGGCTTGGCTTGGCTATGCTTGACGGCTTGATGGATGGCACGGCTTGACAGACTGTAAAGGCTGGCTGGTGGCGGCACGTTACATCTGTCAATGTGTAGACTAAATATTTATTTATATTTGTGAATTTTCAACTAAGCAAAGCTTGAAATATGGGAATCTGGATACCTATATTTTTTTTGTAAATACGCACTTATATAATATAAAATATCGCCCAGACAGAACAAGCATCTATGACCGAAACTAAAATTAGTTTATTTAACTAAAATGAAAGAGCTTTAGGCGTTGCCAACTCTGAGATCATTCCAAGTTATCAGTTAGTTAATTTATTTTAACTAAGTAAAATCTATTTAAAGTTAGTTACGAATTTATGGACTTCTGTCGGTGGGGTTACGGTTTAATATTTTGAGCCTCACAGCTCAGTTGGTAGCTTAGGCCGTGGGTTCGATGCCCACGCAGAACAAACATTTATTTTTTACACTACTTGCTGATGGCCCACCTCAATAACATAGTATTGCCTCGTAAGTCACGCACGATATGAACGTGCCCTACGATGCACTCTTGCTAAGGCACACATAATATTGTTATGCCTAATGTGATTTAGTTTAAGAAAAGCTTCAAATATGATAATTACTTGCAGCTTGGGAAAAAGTCTAGAAACCAAGTTCCTACATACCTTTTTTATAAATACATACCTACTTATAATATTTAAAATAAATGTGTGTTCTTGTTAATATAAAATAATAAATAAAAAATCTATTTTCAACAATTATTGGTTTTATTCCCATAAACTTAGTACCTTAGTAACTAGTAGCCGGCATTGAAGTTGAGCCAATGAAGCAAGCAGAGCCAATGTCAATGTTTTATAACTTGCTCCATTACTAACTTCACTGGTTCAACTTCCATGCCGGCTGCTACACTAGACACCTACTAATTATTTCTTGAGCAATGCAGTCAGCAGAATAAATAGTAAAATTGGCTCACATTAGTTCAAGCGAAGATGCAGGTTCGATTCCCGCAAATAACTACGTAAAAAAATCCGTAAGTTCTTTATAATGTTGAAAACGTTGACAGACGTTTGTTAGGGACCATATAGAAAGAAAGTACATACATAATTATCACTATATTTTGAATAGATTTTTACTGTAAGCTAAGCTTGTAATATGGGAATCAGATAGCTGTAATAAAACTTATATGTATATCTATTTTTATGTTATTACATACCTATAATAAATTATACTATATTACAAGCTTTTTTAGAATACATAGATAGAAAGAAAATTCTTTTTTGCCAAATAAAACATACCTACTGTACATAGAGCTTAATGCTGCGTAGCATTATCTACCAGCTAACCTTTGGGTAATGGGAAGACATTTTTGGGTAGTGCACATTAGATGAAGGCCTATACTAAACAAAGCAAAGATTTATAAAAGTGCATAACTAACGGCCGGTTTCTGAAAGCTCGATCAAAACTAATCGGATGTCAAGTCACTCGGCATTTCAGCTATTACATCGAATTACATAGAGATAGCAAGGGACTTGACATGCGATTAGTTTTGATCGGGCTTTCAGAAACCGGCCGTAAGTATTTCAAAAGCCAACAAACTAAATTTAGGTCTTAAATAAACATACCGAAATAATATTAAAATATATACATAATAACTCCCAGACTGAAAAACAAACATCTATGTTGTAACATATTTTCCTATAACCTAGGGGTAATCTAGGGTAAATAAACACAACTATATTTACTAAAAATAATCATCATCATCATCATCAGCCCAAAGAAGTCCACTGCTGGACATAGGCCTCCCCTATACATTTCCAGGAAGAACGATTCCGTGCCCTCTCCATCCACCGACCACCCGCGATCCTAACAATGTCGTCAGTCCATCGGGTGGGAGGGCGTCCCACGCTTCGTTTTCCTGTTCGTGGTCGCCATTCGAGGACCTTTATTCCCCATCGGTTATCAGTCCTTCGAGCTATATGACCTGCCCATTGCCACTTCAACCTGCTGATTCTGCGAGCTATGTCGGCTACCTTGGTTCTCCTACGGATTTCCTCATTTCTGATTCTATCTCGTAGTGAAACTCCCAGCATAGCTCTCTCCATAGCCCGTTGAGCGACTTTGAGCTTATTGATGAGGCCAATAGTGAGCGACCACGTCTCAGTTCCATACGTCATCACTGGCAACACACACTGGTTGAAGACTTTCGTCTTGAGGCTCTGCGGTATCTGTGACGAGAAGATGCGGCGTAACTTCCCGAACGCTGCCCATCCGAGTTGGATTCGTCGGCTGACCTCTTTATCGAAGTTGGACCTACCTAGTTGGATCGTCTGACCCAGATACACATCGTGGTCTACAACTTCGATGATATCGCTCCCAACATATACCGGCACGGGTGCGACATGAGCGTTAGACATGATTTTCGTCTTGCTCATGTTCATCTTAAGACCCACCTGTTGGGAGACAATATCGAGGTCTCTGAGCATCGTGCCTAGATCTTCCAGCGATTCCGCCATTATGACTATGTCGTCGGCAAATCGAAGGTGAGTGATGTATTCGCCATTGACGTTGATGCCATACCTATTCCAGGACAGCAGCTTGAAAACATCCTCCAGTGCCGAGGTGAACAGTTTCGGAGAAATTACATCTCCCTGTCTCACCCCTTTTTGCAGTTGGATAGGATCCGTGCTTTGGTCCTGGAGTCGGATAGACATTGTGGCTTTACTGTATAGACATTTCAACACTTCGATATACCGATAGTCAATTTGACATCGCTGGAGTGACCTTAGGACTGCCCAGGTTTCGACTGAATCAAAGGCTTTCTCATAGTCCACAAACGCTAAACAAAGTGGCTGGTTATACTCTTCGGTTTTCTGCATAACCTGCCGGAGCGTGTGGATGTGGTCTATGGTGCTAAAGCCTTTTCGGAACCCGGCTTGTTCGGGAGGCTGGAAGTCGTCAAACCTACGAGCGAGACGATTGGTAACTACTCTCGAAAACAGCTTATAGACATGGCTTAGCAGCGAGATGGGCCTATAATTCTTTAAGAGGGTGTTATCACCTTTCTTAAAGAAAAGTACCACCACGCTCCTGCCCCATGCCTCTGGCGTCGTAAAAATAATACAAGCTTTATTTTTATTGCCTAAGTGTTTTTATGTACAATTCTTGTTATGAAAAGATTATGCATATGATGTTAACATTAATATTAGTGTTCTGAAATCCTAAATACCTGGGGGAACACAAAACTTATAATTATAGTGTGTGTACACAGTAAAATACAAAATATGATATGGATTGGTGAAGCGTTTGGTCAGAGCTAGGCTCGAATTTACTCTCTAGTATTTATCTGAATTGATGGCTCTTATACGAATGATATACCGCAACCAGGCGAGGTAGAACGTCGACGAATTTCACGCGGGCATCGGAATTGCCTCTGACTAACCTTTTGGGGAATATTAAATGGGTCCTCGGAATGAATGTAGCTACGAGGTAACTATGTGTAGTCTACCACGAAGATAGTAAGAACTTGGCGGGAGCAACCACTTTAATCCCGAAGCAGCTCGGCGAAAGGCAACTGCCGGCGTCTGAGGTATCTGAGGTTGGCACCGAAATGCGCCGACACACGACTGGGCAGGAATTCAGCCCCAGGGTACAGCCTTTTCTGATCGACCAAACATAAAACTTGAATTAGAAGACTCGAGAAATACGAGAGTAACATCCAAATATCACAAAATCTCTTTGCAACTCACCAGGCCTCGAAGTATGATCACTGAATATAATACAACGACGGCGCGTTGTCAGACAATTAAGTCTCGTGCGTCTCGTAATCGACGACGGGTTATTTATTTAGTAAATAACAGAGAATTAAATACTATTCTCTGACAATTCGAATATATCAAAATATAATATCAGTTAACATTTGTCGTGTCATGTCTGCGCCATAGACCACATAGACCATTCTTCCACTCAACTCGATCGTACATGACCGATTCTATAATTCGGACAATCGAGATACCCGATGAAACAAACGAACAAGATTACGTCAATTCGGTCTTAATGAAGCAAATAAAAAATCCCTTTAATCCTCCAGGAATGATCCCGAGGAATCCAAAACAAGTTAAAACTGTATCTATCCAATAAAACTGAAAAATAATAAAACGCGATTAATCGACTCGATATAATTGTTCGAAATCGAAAATCACTATCTAAAAAAAACAACATACCATAGATTTTTCTACACTCTACTTTTTCAATTAGGCTTGCCAGCAACTGAACAGTAATTCGCTCAAATCGGATGATCGATAATCGATCGACCGAGGGAAAAAATGATTTGAATGAATAAAAAACGATATATCTGCCTGACTTGAGTTTCCACAGAGGATCGTGAACAAAATGCAGTGGATTACTTAGTATTACCCTTTAACTTGAGAGAACATATCTAATTATCGATACAATCAATATTCGACGATCGCTCGTGTAACACGGCAACACCAGCCTATCAGCTGTTTCGTACACAACAAAATTATGACAAACTCGTTAGACAAAATGGTTTTTTATAATGGTGATATAACGTTATAAAATGGTGTGTATAAAATTACAATGGCTCGCGAATTTTCTGTTTAAGGCGCCAAGGTTCACGGATGAGTTCTTATGGTAATAAAACTATCTCAATGAAAGGAGCATTCAAAATACAATGGCGCGTAAGTTGAAAAAATCTATGAAATTTTATATCTTCTATATTAATGGTTTTCAGTAAAAAAACGGACGTTACAATGTTCATCACATAAAATATAATATTTGTTCTGTGTGGGGATCGAACCCACGGCCTTCAGCGTAGAAGGCAGAGCTACTACCAACTGAGCTGCGAGGGATGTCTATCTAAGAGCTGATTTCACCATGCTCTGTTACTTACTAATCAAGGATTAACAGGCCGTTAAATCTAACCTTAGCTGTAAAACGCGTACATTTTGACATATTTAAAGGACCTTTAATCCTTTGTTAATCTAACAGAGCATGGTGAAATCAGCTCTAAGAGTAACAAATCTGTATTAGGGAAGACTTTGTCCAGCAGTGGACTTCAAACTGATGACGATGAAATCCTTCCCATTAGGGTTCCCGCATAGACCACACCCTTACATCAGTTAAGTGGTTACGTTATTTAAGGAGTGGCTGTTGCCATGGCGACCAGAATAACAACAGTACCCTGCCCTGTGATTCGTCACCACACGTCATCATGTTGAAAGACCACAGAAGATAGGCATTTGGAGAGTAAAGCTCTTTCTGTGTGGCTCGTCCTGGAAGTACTTTTTTTATACAACTAGCTGATGGAACAAGCAGATGGCCCACTTGATATTAAGTGGTAACCATCACAAAGTCACGCACGATAGGAACGTGCCCCGATGCATTACCCTGCGTCCATCAACTTGAGGCATACAGATGATAAGCCTCATGTGCCTGTAATTACACCGGCAACCACACTCTTCAAACCGAAACACAGCGTTGCTGCTTGGCGGCAGAAAAAGGCGTGGTGGTAGAACTTCCCCGGACGAGCCACACACTATGCTCTACTAAATTAGCTTGATTGGCTTTCATGACTTGCTGAAGTCAGTATGGTGGTGACGAATCAGACGATGTAGTAGTGTTGTTATATTAGTTGCCATGGCAACGGCCACTCCTCAAATTATGGTAATCATTTTATAGTAGGAGTGGTCTTATAACCAGAATCCTAATTTGCTATATAGTCAAGTTTAAATCAAAAGGTATTTATTCAATTCTTCTTCTTCTTTCGAAGCAGTGTGGTGAAAGGATTTCAAATGCGCCTCAAAGACGTTCCTTTCGAGCACTGTCCACAGGCTCAAGGATAGATTTATTCAATTGAATCACTATGTTTATAAAATAATAATAATATAATAATAAAAAAATAAAAAAATATTGGTGGACTTTCCACACAACTCTATCTAGCCCCAAAAAAGCCAAAGCTTGTGTTATGAGAACCAGATAGCTAATATAATACATATATACTTTTTTTTTGTAATTACATACTTATAATATTATACTATAACACCCAGACAGAGAACAAACATCTATGTTCATCACACAAATGTTTGTTCTCGGTGGGGATCGAACCCACGGCCTACGGCGCAGAAGGCAGAGCTACTACCAACTGAGCTGTGAAGGCTGTCATAACCAAAAGATCCTCAGAAAGGACTCTGTAATTTTTTTACTTATACCCAGATTCCATGTGGTGGCCGCTGTCTACCCCTCTTAAACATCCTCAAAAGATCTTACTTATGTTAATAGATAAATATAGAGCTTTAGTATTTAGTATTTGTTATAGGTGATGGTTACCACTTAACATCAGATGGGCCATCTGCTTGTTCTGTCAGCTAGTTTTATAAAAAAAAAACCACACATAACCATAATACAGAGTTATGGAATACATTTGGCATACAATGGGCGACCTTATCGCTGAGAGCGATCTCTTCCCGGCAACGTCAATAACCAAGAGATCCGAGGATGTCTACCGTGCCTAGAGGTCGTCATTTCTCGTAGTTTTAGGTTCTCTTCACACTTCTATTTACATTTTGCATTGAAAATAGTTCAAATATTGTATAATGTGCCGGAAATACTCCTACCGGAAGTATGTACAAGCATGCAAACTTTCGCTCACTTCACATTAGGCTAGAGTTGGGACTTCATTTATTTATTCAGGTCTACTAACAGCTGTTATAGAAAGAAAGAAATAAAATACATTTATTTGACATACACACAAAAAAAATAAAAAAAGAAACAGAACGGACAGGTACAGACCAACAGATTAACTATGTAACACTTAAAACAATAAGAAGATAAAATACATTAATAAATATCAAATAAAGTTCGTCATAGTCAGTCCCGTTCCCGTCCCGCTGTATTGGTATGCCAAAAAGGCCCAGACTCAGCTTTTGCTGCCTAACAAAGTAGCTAAAGTAGCTAGCTTGCCAAGCAGCGCTGGTTTTCAGTCAACAATACAAATTAATACTAGTAGTTCGCCCCGAACTGAGATCTCGTGATGCGACCCAACGAACGCATCAAAACTTTGAGTAGGTGGTAGTCAGAGGTAAGTCCAAACATTATGTTTGGACTTTTTACTGTCTACAGCCTACTAACTTGGTACGGTAACCAAGTTTTAACTCTATTGGCCTATTTATTGAAGAGTTCCGTTGAACAAACCTTGGCTCCATCATCAGACAAATGGTGACAACGACCAGTCGTTGTCACCTATATGACATGTAACTTGATTTTTTTATGTCACTTTTTAGATTTTTGTCCTCTTAAAAAACCCCATATCTCAAAAACCCTTCATCCGATTTTACTCATATACTTACCAGTAAATTTCTCAAGTACAAGCTATCGACTTATCAAATTTCATACAGATCAGATCAACGGTTCGATAGTTATGGCCAGACAAACAAACATACATACATACATAAAATGCCAAATCGCCCAAGTTGAAACTAAAGATCTTCTTTAATAAATAATCTTACATTTACATACGTACATGAACTATTCAGAGCTAATTGCACAACTAATTATAGGTAAACACTACATGCATTGAATTTAACTAAGTGGAAAAAGTAACATTATGGTAGGTATAAGAAAAAAGAACAATGATTATAAAAGAAAAAAAGTTTTTTCATCGATTATTTACTTTTTTTCTATTGGCATGTCTTCACCAACGAATGTACTGGTGTATATTGATAGATTAACGGTTTCTGAAAGCCCGATCTAAAGTAATCGGATGTCAAGTCACTTGCTATCTCTATCTAATTCGATGTAATAGCTGAAATGGCGAGTGACTTGACATCCGGTTACTTTGATCGAGCTTTCAGAAACCGGCCGTAAGTATAGGAAAACAGGAGACACAAAAAACAACACACGGGATAAAAATTGTTTCCTCACGATGTTTTCCTTCATCGTTTAAGAGCACTGGCATTGCGTACATAAATTTTTCGATAGGTAAAATCGTTGAGTGCACGATCGGATTCGAGCCTAAGACCTTACGGTTCAATCCCACCAGATCACCGTTGCTCTTATACATGTTGCTTAGACAAAAAAATAAAATAATTCAGAATAAATTTGGGTAATCTAATCATACGAAAGAACGGTGAGAACCAAGCCGTCAGTTTGTTGCCTGTTCTTCTAGGCTTTGGTCGCGTGGAACTGGCACCTAGAGTCACCTAGCTTTAAGACGTTTCAAAGTGATCCTTGTGATTCAACTGAACAAATACCTTTTGACTGACTTTGAAATAGTCGATAGTATATTTATCGACTACGTCCCAACTCTACGACGTTTCAGCTACTTCAGTTGGGCGAGTTCAAAAAATTCCTATTCACGATAAAATATTATATTTTTTTGATTATTTTTCGCCTCGCATTCCATACAAACACTTGTATTTCATTTGAAATTAAAAAAAATACTGTTTCAAAGCTGCTATTTCATTGAGAGAACTTGCCATTTTTCGGTGGAAAATATTTTTCGTTGATGATCAATGCGTACGCTTTGAAAGATTTCTGGCTTCATAAAACAGAGCGTGTTTTGGTATACTTTAATAAATAGGGTATACAGGGTGGTTGGCATAGCCGGGCACCGTTAATCAAATAGTTAACTTCGTTAATCGTTAATCCGCTACAAAAAAAGTTAGCTTCGTTAAACGTTAAAGCGTTACATTTCGGAAGAATTAACGCAAGTTATGGTTTATCGTTAATCCGTTAATATTTGTAAAATTGCATCTTTATATCGTTGCGTTAGTGAACTTATAAAATCTTCTGGAAGTAAACAGGTTAGGAACAAAACAAAATACTTGTATAATTCAAATGTGTAATTTAATCGTCGGGCATAAGATGCATACAAATCTCTTCACACGTACGTAACTAAACACGTACTTAAAAGTTAATCTGTTAATCAAAATGTTTCGATAGGTAAAAACTTTTTTTTTTATTACCATTAGCTAATGGAACAAGCAGATGGCCCACCTGATGTTAAGTGGTAACCATCACCTATAACAAAGCATTGCCTCGTAAGTCACGCACGATAGGAACGTGCCCTACGATGCACTGCCCTGCGTCCATCAACTTGAGGCATACAGATGTTAAGCCTCATGTGCCTGTAATTACACCGGCAACCACACTCTTCAAACCGAAACACAGCAACGCTGCTTGGCGGCAGAAAAAGGCGTGGTGGTAGTACTTCCCCGGACGAGCCACACACAAAGAGCTCTACTACTCTTAAACTTCGTTAATTAACGATTAACGGATTAACGAGTAAATGCCCAGCTATGGTGGTTGGTAAGGTGTAAATTCGTATACTATAGCATTCTCTTAACTGTGACTATAGTAAGCAAATCGTTTGCTGGACAATGTGTACGCTTCTATAACAAAGTCCCAAACGAGATTCATCAGTTGTCGATTACCAAATTCAAAAACATAATAAAAAGAAAACTTTTTACACAAGCTTACTATAAAATATCTGATTATACATATAGATGACAAAAAATTAATATACTGAAATTACGAGAAATTTCTCTAAGGAACCAACACTTTGAACGCGAAATAAAAAACTGCTGTTTCATACAAAAGTTCAATACCTACCTGGCTAAAATGTATGAAACAGCTGTTTTTTTTCGCGTTCACAGTGTTGGTTCCTTAGAAAAAGTTATTCATATTGATGGGTACTTTAGCCCCCTGAAGTTTTAAATACAAATATTGGAACACCTTGTATAAGGCGTTTCAAAGTGATCCTTTTGATTGTACTGAATGAAAAATATTTAAAGAAAATTTAAAGGGTTAGCTACGCGCGTGTGACACCTCTAGTGTTGCATACGTCCATAGGCTACGGTAACCGCTTCCCATCAGGTGGGCCGTACGCTTGTTTGCTTACTTGGTAGAATAGAAAAAAGGTGATTTTGATTCTGATTTCATATGGAATGTAATAATGCCACAATTATTTCGAAAATTATGTTACCAAACCTTTGAAAGTGCATTATGCTGTTTAAAATGTATCGCCTGAAGGTATATGGGATGTGGGTATGAAATAAATGGACATTGCATTTTATTACATCAATTTTCAATTAGCTGTAATGTCGTACATTTCAGTAGTGTATTAACGTAGTGGTACAATTAATTAGTCTCTTTTTTAAAATGGCCAACCTATTGGTTACCATGGCCTTTTGTTACGTGATGTAAGGTGATCTTAAGTGGTAATCATCAATCAAAGCATACATAGTCACGCTTGATAGGAAAGTGCCCTACGGAGAAAGGAACGTGCCCTACGAAGCACTGGCCTGCGTCCATCAACTTGAGGCATACAGATGTTAAGCCTCATGTGCCTGTAATTACACCGGCAACCACACTCTTCAAACCGAAACACAGCAACGCAGCTTGGCGGCAGAAAAAGGCGTGGTGGTAGTAGCTCTACTACTCTGAATTATTAAAAACTTGATTGGAACGTGCTCTACGAAGATTAAAACGTGTCATACGAAGATTGGAACGTGCCATACGAAGCACTGCCCTGCGTCCATCAACTGGAGGCAAACAGATGTTAAGCCTCATGTGCCTGTAATTACACCGGCAACCACACTCTTCAAACCGAAACACAGCGTTGCTGCTTGGCGGCAGAAAAAGGCGTGTGGCAGTACTTCCCCGGAAAGCCCCTTCACAGGAAGAATTCTTATGATTCAAATGATTTTATCAAAACCCCTTTGTTTTTGGTATTTACAATAAACCTACTAACGAAATAAATTTCCGCCAAAATGCCTTCTTTAGCCTATGTTTAATTAATGGCACTAATAAATATCTTTGAAACTTTTTACATCTCGGCCGCCATTAGAGGGCCGCTTGCACCAACGTTAACGTTAAATCAGACTTAGCAGTATTTTAGAGTTTTCTGGTTAACGACAAATTGAACACATTTAGCTGGACTGAGAGCACTGGTGGTCTAGTGGTAGCGGCACCGCCTTCCGATCCGAAGGCCGTGGGTTCGACACCGGTCGAGCACCAATGAGTTTAAAAATGAAAAATGAATGAATGAAATGAAAAAAAAATTCCTCAAACGGTGAAGGAAAACATCGTGAGGAAACCGGCATGTCGTAGAACCTAAAAAGTTCTATAACATGTGTCAAGTGCTCGAAAGGAGCCTCTTGAGGCGCAATGTACCTCTTGCTGTGTTAATGTACCTCTCGCTCGCACATTTTAACATTTTGAAAGATATACAAGGTGTTCCAATTTGTACTTAAAACTTCAGGGGGCTAAAGTACCCATCAATATGAATAACTTTTTATAAGAAACCAACACTGTGAACGCGAAATAAAAAACAGCTGTTTCATACAAAAGTTCAATACCTACCTGGCTAAAATGTATGAAACAGCTGTTTGTGTTGTGAACGCGAAAAAAACAAATGTTTTTTTCGCGTTCACAGTGTTGGTTCCTTAGAAAAAGTTATTCATATTGATGGGTACTTTAGCCCCTGAAGTTTTTCTAAGGAACCAACACTGTGAACGCGAAAAAAACAGCTGTTTCATACATTTTAGCCAGGTAGGTAGGTATTGAACTTTTGTATGAAACAGCTGTTTTTTTTTTATATTGGTCCTACTATAAACTTTGTTTTTAGGGTTCTGTACCCAAAGGGTAAAACGGGGGGGCTTAAGTATCGTTAAAGAATCTGGAGTTAGTACTTGGTTCGTATTCGTATCTGGGATATCTACCGTGCCTGGGCATCAAAGTCTTGAAGCCATTTCATAATACGGGCCATGTGTTTAGTTTACGATGTAACTGGGGCGGGCCCAGGTGGCACATAATGCGCTCCGAGTGACTAGCACTTCTCAACATTAGGTAAGTAAGTAGGTATATCCTATAACAGTATATTGTGTTAGTTAGTGGCCAAATCTGGTGACAAAAAGTCTAAAATTAAGGGGCTGGTAACCGTCGAACTGCGCGCTGGCATGTTTCAACATTGAGTAGGTAAGATGTAAAATCACTGAACTGAAGAGTTTACCTTTTTTATACAACAAGCTGATGGAACAAGCAGATGGCCCACCTGATTTTAAGTGGTAACTATCACCGACAAAGCATTGTCTCGTAAGTCACGCTCAATAGGAACGTGCCCTACGATACATTGCCCTGCGTCCATCAACTTGATGTTAAGCCTCATGTGCCTGTAATTACACCGGCAACCACACTCTTCAAACCGTAACACAGCGTTCCTGCTTGGCGGCAAGAAAAAGCGTGGTGGTAGTACTTCCCCGGACGAGCCCCACACAAAGAGCTCTACTACTCTTAAAACATCCTCAAAGAATCCCTCATCGGTACTTGGTATTAATTAAAAGATGGTAAGGGATATCTCTTTGGGTAGGCCTATACCCAAAGAGGGGTTCCTAACCATAAATAAGAAAAAAAAAAAAAAACTTGGGATAAAAATAATTATAAAATTAGAATTACTTTAGAATAGACTTTTTTGTATTTAGTTGGTAAGGAAAATAAACGGGCTTTATTATTATAAGGGATATCTACCGTGCCTGGTAATCAAAATCGTGAAGTTGATTAAATTTTTTTGAGTTTTTATTCAGTTAAGTTTTTGCCTGTTCTTCTAGGCTTTTTTCGCGAGGAAATAGCGCTGCATTCACCCTGTTTATAGTCAAAGTCAAAGTCAAAAGGTATTTATTCAATAAAATCGCAAGGATCACTTTGAAACGTGTTAAAGCTAGGTGACTCTAGGTACCAGTTCCACGCGACCAAAGCCAAAGAACAGGCAACAAACTTACGACTTGGTTCCTACCGCTCTTTTGTATGATTCTTGTTACAATGAAATGTAATCGGCCCCGACTTCCGAGGTCTTGGGCTCAAAACCGGTCGTGCACCAATGTGTTTTCATTTTCAAAAATGTATGAGCACAATGCCAGTACTTTCAAACGGTGAATGAAAATCTCGTCAAGAAACCGGCATGTCGTAGAACCTAAAAAGTTCTAATAAAATGTGCTCGAAAGGAGCCACTTTGGGGCGCACTTAAAATCCTTTCACCACTCTGTTTCGAAAGAACCAGTGACACGAAAAAAAGAAGTAGTCATTGTAATTTTACCGAATAAAGACTGATTCGATTTGATTTGATAAGATTACAACGGAATAACACCCAAATATTTTGTGGCCGGTGAAATTACAGGCACATGAGGCTTAACATCTGTATGCCTCAAGTTGATGGACGCAGGGCAGTGCATTGTAGGGCACGGTCCTGCCGAGCGTAACTTAAAAAGCAATGCTTTGTTATAGGTGATGGTTACCACTTAACATCAGGTGGGCCATCTGCTTGTTCCATCAAGTTGTATAAAAAAACTAACATCGCCTATTATAAAAATCATTTTAGAAGTAAGATTTGATAAGATTACAATGAAATAACTCCCAAATACCGAACAACGCCTATTAAGAAAATCCATTTTCAAAGGTACCTAAGTTGAAATCTAGATGTCGTAGGTATCGCGAGTTGCCAGGGCTGCCACAATGGACGCTTCTAACGGAACTCGCTAATTGGTACAGCCCTGGGCGAGTCGGCGGATGCACATTTTTATGGATTGCGAATGAGTGGAGAGGAATTTGCTAAAAGTTTTTATCCTTACTATGCTGTTAACATAATTATAGCAAGAGTAGTTGAGCTCTTTGTGTGTGGCTCGTCCGGGGAAGTACACCACGCCTTTTTCTGCCGACAAGCAGCAACGCTGTGCTTCGGTTTGAAGAGTGTGGTTGCTGGTATAATTACAGGCACATGAGGCTTAACATCTGTATGCCTCAAGTTGATGGACGCAGGGCAGTGCATCGTAGGGCAAGCTCCCATCGTGCGTGACTTACGAGGTAATGCTTTGTTATAGGTGATGGTTACCACTTGTAAAAAATATCCTGCTAGGAAAAAAAAGTATCCTGTAGGGTAGGAACCCTACTATCTTATCTGCTTTCCTACTATTTTATCCTATATTATATATTTGATCATGTTTACCTTTTTCTGTATGCCTACGCCTCACTTAACTTCAATAATAGGTATATATAATACTAGCGGCCTGTCCCAGCTTCGCATGGGTGGTCATAAATTTTTTGAACATTTTAGGGTAAACTTAGACCGTGGGTTCGAGCCCCGCGTCTACTTATTTCATACATTTGCACGCGCTTCTCCTTGAGTGAGTGAAATCGCAACCCGCGCGTGACCCGTGGACCCGTTAACATTTTTAATTTCGTCATATCTTTTGAATGGAATGTACGATTTAAAAATTTAAGAAGTAATCTATAGGTATTGAAACCGTCTTAATTATGAAATGATTTATTTGGATAAGGATTAATACCAAGGTACAAATAAAGACCCTTTTCTAGCGGAGGCATTTCAATTAATTTTTTATAATAAAAGAACACTAATTGTGACATAACTATAATAGTTAGACATATGCTGTCGCGACATTTTTTGTAGATGATGACGTGTTCTACAAAATCGTAGTACATTATTTTGTTCTATCTTCAATAGTTTTCGCAGCGCACGCGATGTAAGGTTTTTGTTTTCCACCTTGGGTTACATTATTGAAGTTTTAGTAAGGATCCCTGATTTTTTAAAAAATCTAATATAGCCTATGTTACTCAAGAATAATGTAGCATTCTAATGGTGAAAGAATTTTTGAAATCGGACCAGTAGTAGCCTATTCGTTACATACAAAAATACCAAAATACAAATGTTACCTCTTTATAATATTAGTGTAGATAAAAGTACAAAATATACATTGTAAAAGGATCATACAAAAGAACGGTAGGAACCAAGCCGTAAGTTTATTGGCTGTTCTTCTAGGCTTTGGTCGCGTAGAACTGGCACCTAGAGTCACCTAGCTTAGGACGTTTCAAAGTGATCCTTGTGATTTTATTGAATAAATACCTTTTGAATTTGACTTTGACTTTATACTCCCTACTTCCTATTCTATTTCCTACTTTCTATAGTATTAAATTAGTAGTTTTATAAATAAAGCATTATGAAATGTGCTAGTTAAAATAAATAAATATAATAAATATTGGTGGACTTTCCACACAGCACTATTTAGCCCCATACTAAGCCAAACTAACGTGGGAACCATATAGCTGATATAATAGGTACATACTATACTTTTTTTTTGTAAATACATACTTATAATATCATATAACACCCAGCCAGAGAACAAACATCTATGTTCATCACACAAATGTTTTTTCTGTGTGGGGATCGAACCCACGGCCTACGGTGCAGAAGGCTGAGCTACTACCAACTGAGCTGTGAAGGCTGTCAAGAAGTACATTAGCAGTAGTCGGCGTCTCCTAAATTTTTCTATTTAATTCGTTTATACGCATATTTTTTTATCGACTATCGACTACCTATCCATCACTTATTGTACTGTTTATATTTTTCATTATTATTTGTATTTAAGTCTAGTTAAATATATTATCTTTACGCCTCAAATCACAGTAGACCGCAAGACACTATACCGTACACACTGTTTCGAAAGAAACTAAAGACCGTAGTCTCCTAAATAAATATGTAGTAGGTAATGTCTACT
This sequence comes from Chloroclysta siterata, assembly GCA_932294275.1. Taxonomy (NCBI): domain Eukaryota; kingdom Metazoa; phylum Arthropoda; class Insecta; order Lepidoptera; family Geometridae; genus Chloroclysta; species Chloroclysta siterata. Next base: position 16,330,414 of record OW028596.1, on the reverse strand, counting down.
CCACACCTGCCCCTGTCCTGTCAAAGTTTGCAAAAGTATGTTTCTCTTAAAAAATGTGCGCAGCGAACATTATCTACACACATAATTATGTACAAGTTCATGTAGTTAGGGACGACTTTCAGTTATCTGCATCCTATCATTTAGAAGTTTTATATATTTCTTTCCGTTTTTGTATTTGGATAAATAATCGTTTTCTGGTGGACTGACGACATTGTCAGGATCGCGGGAAGTCGGTGGATGGAGAGGGCTCGGAATCGTTCTTCCAGCAGGCCTAGCACGGGCAGAGGAAAAGTTGTCTTTCCACCGTTTTTATCTACTTGTCAGTGGAAATAGTTCTCTTTATTTCTACTGACAAGTAGATAAAAACGGTGGAAAGACAACTTTTCGTCTGCCCGTGCTAGGCCTGCTGGAAATGTATAGGGGAGGCCTATGTCCAGCAGTGGACTTCTTTGGGCTGATGATGATGATAATGATGTTGAATTTATGTTTGTTTTATTTAGACAGCCTTCACAGCTCAGTTGGTAGTATCTTTGCCTTCTGCGCTGTAGGCCGTGGGTTCGATTCCCACCGAGAACAAACATTTGTGTGATGAACATAGATGTTTGCTCTCTGTCTGGGTGTTATTATTAATTATAAGTATGTATTTACAAAAAAAGCACAGTGTTTACCTCGGGCTAAAGACTTATTTAGTCCCTCGAACTATTGGCACCCTCGCTAAATCCCGTCTCGGGACTAAATAAGTTACTTTCACCCCTAGGGTAACAATGTACTATTTTTGTTATTATAAGTGTTTTAGGAACCCAGGAACAGAAGATATCCCAAAGATAACTCAGATCTTAGTACCAGTATTAACTCAAGATTCTTAGAGGATGTCTAACGGTTGTCAGAGGTACGTCCATATATTATTATTCCATTAGGCACATACCCACATTTTGCAATAGTTGGTATTCCAAACGTGACAGGTTGAAAGCCGATCGCCGCTGCTAGAATACTAACTGGTTTCCTCACGATGTTTTCCTTCACCGATCGAAAGCACTGACTGATACTGATGTTTTTTGACGTACCTACATACTAAAATATTATAACACCCAGACCAAGAGCAAATATTTTGTTCATTACATAAGTAAAGTTAGTTAATTTTATAATTGGTAATTGAGATGGATGAATGCGTTTTTTTTATACAACTAGCTGATGGAACAATCAGATGGCCCACCCGATGTTAAGTGGTAACCATCACCTATAACAAAGCATTGCCTCGTAAGTCACGCACGATAGGAACGCGCCCTACGATGCACTGCCCTGCGTCCATCAACTTGAGGCATACAGATGTTAAGCCTCATGTGCCTGTAATTACACCGGCAACCACACTCTTCAAACCGAAACACAGCGTTGCTGCTTGGCGGCAGAAAAAAGCGTGGTGGTAGTACTTCCCCGGACGAGCCCTTCACAAAGAGCTCTACTACTCTTAAAATGCGTGTGACGAGTCAGCGATCTATACCTATTTCTAACACTAAATTCGATTGGCACCACACTGGAGCTTCAATATTGTATCATATTACATTGTAACAAGGATCATACAAAAGAAAGGTAGGAACCAAGCCGTTTTGTTGGCTGTTCTTCTAGGCTTTGGTCGCGTGGAACTGGCACCTAGAGTCACCTAGCTTTAAGACGTTTCAAAGTGATCCTTGTGATTTTATTGAATAAATACCTTTTGACTTTGACTTTTACCTATTTACCATGTTACATAATGTTGCTTAGGAACCTGCACAACGTTATCTTTCTAACAATTTAAGAGAGTAGAGCTCTTTGTGTGTGGCTCGTCCGGGGAAGTACTACCACCACGCCTTTTTCTGCCGTCAAGCAGCAACGCTGTGTTTCGGTTTGAAGAGTGTGGTTGCCGGTGTAATTACAGGCACATGAGGCTTAACATCTGTACGCCTCAAGTTGATAGACGCAGGGTAGTGCATCGCAGTGTACGTTCTTATCGTGCGTAAAACATACAAAGCCTTGCCTCGTAAGGCTTTGTATGATGGTTACATTTTAACATACTTTGTATGATGGTTACAGGTGGCCTATATGCTTGTTCCATCAAAAGTACTTGTATAAAAAATATATTAAAATTGTACGTACGCAATCGAACGGATTCCTACTAACAACTCTGTTTTTTTTTATTTTTTTTTAATTATTCTTATTAATAAAGTTTGTGCTTATTTTTATTTCTTATACCTTCCTGCCTTATCAGAAAATATTTAGGTAATTTAAAAACAAAAAATAACGAGAATGTTGAATTTAATTTGCAATATAAAAACAACAGGGTAATTTTATGGTAATTTTCGAGAGAGATTTTAAAGAAAAAAAAACAAGAAACTACTGTTAAACAACTATTTTATCAGTAAAAAACATTTTATTGTAAGTAAATTGTTTAAACCTAATTGTCCACATCTTTTTTAATAAATCATATTCGATTATATTATATGGGCGACCGAAACCACGTGCATCCCATTAGTGTGCCTGTATGCTACTCCGTGCCTTCGCATAGGAACGTGAGTAATTAGACGAGACAAGAGAATATAACTCTTTGTACCTCACTGTGGTGAAAAATACTAAGTTTTTGATGAAGTTCGTATGTAAAAGCATCGGTGGGGTAGTGGGAGGGACCCCGCCTTCCAATCGTAAGGTCGTGAGTTCGAATCCAGTCGCACCAATAATTTTGCATGTTTGCATGCAAACTTTTGAGTACTTTCAACGTGTACTTTCAACTTTTCAGTACTTTTCAACATGTCGATACGTGCGAGCGAGAGGTACTCTTGTCTTCGCTTTAATATCGTGGAGGTGCTTCTGTTTCTTTCCTTCTTCTTTCTTTTTAGGGTTAGATTTAGATTTATTTATTGCCAACATGTACATACAGTTACAATGCTTAGGTCCAAGGTAGCTTGGGGCGGGAACGGCCAAGCACTCGTGGTCGTTCCTGGGCCCCTCCCTACAGGGGGGGGCGTGAAGGCCCCGCTGTAAAGGCGGGCGGTCGTCGGCGGGGGACTGGAAGAAAAGGCTCTGCCGGTTTCCCAGTTCCCCTCCATAGTAGACGACGCGGGAGTGCCGCTGGGTTATTTAGTGGGTATACCGGCCCTCATGGGCCGGGGAGTCCCACATATCCCCTCCATCCTCTAATGGGGGGGAATGCGTAACGCATTTTTCCCAGCGAAAAAAAAAAAAAAAAAAAAGGTCCAAGGTAGCTATTAAGCGAGTACGCATACCCTGTAGGGCGCTGCAAATTATGTAGATATAAGGTAGGTACGATTCATATTAATAAGGGTACAATAATAGTTATGCTCATACAATAGCTTAGTTATGGTTCCGTACTCAAGGTGTAAAACGGGACCGGGTAAACTATTACTAAGACTCCGCTGTCCGTCCGTCTGTCTGTCCGTCCGTCTGTCACCAGGCGTATCTCATGATCCGTGATAGTTAGACAGTTGAAGTTTTTCCAGATGATGTATTTCTGTTGCCGCTTTAAATACTAAAAAACAGAATTAAATAAATGTTTTAGAGGGCTCCCATACAACAAACGTGATTTTTTGCGGTTTTTATAGATGGTACGGAACTCATCGTGCGCGAGTCCGACTCGCACTTGGCCGGTTTTATCATAAACAATATTTTTCTGAAAAATTATATCTTCAGTCTGAAATTAGTCGAAGGGCTAATCTTGAAATTGAGATTAACATTTTGATCAAAAATATGCTTCATTTAGAAATATTTCGTTTCATAGAAATAATAGAAATATTTATTACCTTTTTCTGACATCGACTGTACAGTCAGCTGCACTAAGATGTAGGTATATTTTTAGATATTGGTGGACTTTCTACACAGCACCATCCAACCCCAAACTAAGCAATGTACCTATGGGAATATTATAGCTGATATAATACTTATATATTTTTTGTGAATACACACTTATAATATCATATAAAACACCCAGACAGAGAACAAACATCTATGTTCATCACACAAATGTTTGTTCTGTGTGGGGATCGAACCCACGGCCTACGGCGCAGAAGGCAGAGCTACTACCAACTGAGCTATGAGGGCTGTCTGTATACATTTTGTAAGTTTATATCTATCATTATCTATCTGAGAGCTATCATATCATAAGGTCGTGGGTTCGAAACCGGTAGTGCACCAATGAGTTTTTCTGTTTCCAAAATGTATGTGCACAATGCCAGTACTCTCAAACAGTGAAGGAAAACATCGTGAGGAAACCGGCATGTCGTAGAACCTAAAAAGTTCTATAACATGTGTCAAGTGCTCGAATGGAGCCTCTTGAGGCGCACTTAAAATCCTTTCACCACGCTGTTTCGAAAGAAACTAGTGACACGACAAGAGAGAGATCGTCTATCTTGTGCAGCCGACTGTACCTAACAGGTAGATAAAAGTAATCTAGACGCAGTCACAGAATAAGCAGCAGTGTCTACTCACTCGAAGAGTTTAAAGAAAACGCATGTCTAGCTGCGAAATGCATATTTTTAATCCTAAATTATTACCAATGTGGGATAATATAGAGCAGAGAATACCGAACTATGGCGGTCTGCACACAACACAGTTGGTAGTAGCTCTGCCTTCTGTGCTCTAAGCGGGTTCGATCCTCGCCGAAGACAAATATTTGTGTCCTCTCTGTCCCTATCCCTATGTAACCTTAAATCTTTAAAACTACGCAACGGATTTTGATGCGGTTTATAATAGATTTCTTTAAGATAGTGATTCAAGAGGAAGGTTTATATGTATAAAACATGCATAATATAGTAGAGAAACACTGATAATTTAAGAGGTTTCTAATGTGATGCCGTAAATAACATATATTTTTGCGCTTACATTACAAACGCTGGCTGAACCCTACGAGATAGATCAAAATAATGTAATACAGTATTGTACACCTTAAAAAGGTCTACAAAAAAGTCCGTGATGGTATATGTCTATCTCTTAGGGATAACCCACAATAACCGTGCGAAGCCGGGGCGGGTCACTAGTACAAAATAAAGATAAAAGTTTATAGTGAAGTTTACTGTGTTGTTTTGGAGTACCTATCCAATTGTAATGTAATAAGCCCACACCTACAATTTGCATCCCAGCTATGGGGAATAAGTGCTACCTATTTTATTAATTTCATGATCGTTACACAAGGTGTTCCAATACTTGTGTTTAAAAACTTCAGGGGGCTAAAGTACCCATCAATATGAATAACTTTTTCTATGAAACCAATACTGTGAACGCGAAAAAAAACAGCTGTTTCATACGTTTTAGCCACGTAGTTATTGAACTTTTGTATGAAACAGCTGTTTTTTTTGCGTTCACAGTGTTGGTTCCTTCGAAAAAGTTATTCATATTGATGGGTACTTTAGCCCCCTGAAGTTTTTAAACAAAAGTATTGGAACAACTTGTATACACACCTCTACTACTCTCTTTTATAATAAATCCAATAATGTATGATTTATTTTAATGAGTGAAGGTGGTATTACCACTCTATAGACACGACAGTGCTAAGTAAATGCCCAGTAGAGGCACTTAGTCCGCAATATCGCTGGATTTGTGTGAGAATGTCGCGGTCGCAACCAAACTGTCGAAATGGACACTTTGAAGACAGTCTGTCTTTTTGAAACGATGCAGGATTATTTTATTTACTTTTTCTTCTTGTCCTGTCACTAGTTTCTTTCGAAACAGTGTGGTGAAAGGATTTTAAAGAGGTTCCTTTCTAGTATTTATATTTACTAAAAAAGTTGTAGAGCTCTTTGTTTAGTGCTCGTCCGGGGAAGTACTACCACCACGCCTTTCTCTGCCGCCAAGCAGCAACGCTGTGTTTCGGTTTGAAGAGTGTGGTTGCCGGTGTAATTACATCTGCAGGTAAGTCTCCAATTGGTCGCAGGGCAGTGCACCTGCTTATTTTGCGTGGCTTGCGAGGCAATGCTTTGCTATAGGTGATGGTTACGACTTAGCATCAGGTGGACCATCTGCTTGCATATGCTATAGCAGCATTTGCTACTAATATAACAGGTCTTCCATAAAACGTGCCCTACGACGCACTGCCCTGCGTCCAACTTGAGGCATAAAGGATATTTTCTTCTTCGAACGTTTATTGCAACATCTGAAGCTATTGTTACAGTAACAATATGAATTCAGTGTACATCCATTGTGTCTTGTTTGAATAAAGAATTGCAATCAAATTGTTTGCAAACGGATATCAGAATGTGCATTTTCAATAATGGCCGGATCACGTGGTATTAAGAGATATGTTGCAGTCCAAGCGGGGGCTTGGGACACTTTGGAATATCCGAAGACAAACATAAAAAAATGCAAAAACTAAGGCTTTTATTTACCGCTTTTTAGCTAATTTCACTGGCAGCCACAGCCTTCATTCGAAAACACAGCGTTGCTGCTTGTCGGCAGAACTAGGCATTGTGGTAGTAGGTAAGGTACCCTTCCCCGGACGAGCCACACACAAAGAGCTCTACTAAGCTTTCCAAAACATTACCACATTACCAGTATTCCATGTAGTCAAATGAAAAACTCATTGTCGCAGAAATACACTAATTTGTCACCAATCGGATTTGTACTAAAACACCCAGACTTGGAATAAACATGGAAAAATAATTTCTAACAAGGCGTGAATCGAACCTGCACCGCTTGCGTCTCGGCCGGACGGTGACTCGCCCTACGTAGTCAAAAGAACAACTAAGTTTAACAAAAACTTTTTAATTTACTCTACAGCGCCATCTATGTGAGAAGATCTGAACTAAATTATGTGTGAATAAAAGGATTTCTTAGTTTTGCTACTCGACACTAGATGGCAGAAGTTAATTATTTACAGCGCCATCTATTGATAAGCTTTTGCACTTAGTAGTATGACTGCTACGTTGAACCCGTGGAGAAGTTGTCCTTTGTAGAATCACTGAACCAAGCCAAAATGTAGGCTTGGTCGCGAGGAAGGTACTAGATTCACCTATCTTTAGACTTTCAAAGTGATCATCAGAAGAACCTTTAAACTTTGACTACAGATGTCAGAGTTATAATTACAGATTTCACTTATATGTATACCTACACATAGAATTTAATGAATATTAACTTTATTTATTTAAGAAAAAGGTCCAAAAACTAAATTGAAGTAAAAAAAATCATGAGTTGTGTTATATGCGATCTCTTTACACAACCTTTGGATGAATTTAATAAAATGTTAAGTATTGTATAAATATGGACTTATGGATATCATGGTATCTATTTAGTGTCCGTGTTTATTATTGAACCTTACAATTCAAAAAAAAGAAATTTCTATTTGATGTAGGTAGATTTGCAACAAAATGTTACTTATTATTCGGAATGCGTCGCTATATTTATAGCTTTTAGGTGTTTTGGCGAATTTAAAACGTTTGGAAAGTGTTTTATTTGCGTTCAATTAGAAAGTGGGCGTAATCTTATTACCTACAAACGCCTTTCCCATAGGGGTAGGCAGAGACCCCAGACTTTCACTTTCTACGAAGTCAAAGTCGAAAGGTAGGTAACTATTTATTCAGTTGAATCACAAGGATCACTTTGTTACGTCTTAAAGCTAAAGCCGAAAATACACGGTTCAACCAAATTGAATCACTTTGGTTGAATGGAGGAGAAATGAAAGGAATGCCAAACATTGAATGATTCATTTTTATGATTACATGGATCGATTAGGTTGCTTCATCCGAATTGAAAGGCAACGGTTCACTTTTGTGAACCGTGTATTTTCGACTTAAGGGGCTGACAACTATCAAACAATTTCTCGCTCGCACGTTTCGACATGTTGAAAGATATAAAATCAATAAACTCATTTTCGAAAAATCGCAATCAACCATTTTGTGTGCACATTGCACACAGTTTAGTCAAAATTTCATTTTGATCGATACAAGTTTTCCTACTTAAAAATTTGCCTATGTACAAAAACTAGTAAAGCAAACTTTTGAGTAGGAAAACTTGTATCGATCAAAACGATTTTTTTTACTAAACTGTGTGCAATGTGATTGCACAAAAAATGGTTGATTGCGAATTTTCGAAAATGAGTTTAGCGATTTTATATCTTTCAACATGTCGAAACGTGCGAGCGAGAGTCACATTAGCTCCTGTCTTCGCCTTAAGTGAATCCAGGTGCCAGTTCCACGCGACCAAAGCCTAGAAGAACAGACAACAAACTTACGGCTTGGTTCCTACCGTTCTTTTGTATCATTTTTAAAGCGACGGGAATTTAAATATCGAAACAGTGTGGTGAAAGAATTTTAAGTGCGCTTCGAAGAGGCCCCTTTGAAAAAATGCTAGTTTTTATTCATAAATCTCGTCTTTGACTTTGAAAGTAAAGTCCTGCCTAGGCATGTTCACCTCCTAAACATCCTAACGATACTCTGAAGAAATCGTTTACTCTAAAACTGCTTTATTGACTAAGACCCAGTTTCACCATGCTCTGTTAGATTAACGAAGGATTAAATGGCCGTTAAATATGTCAAAATGTACGCGTTTGACATCTAAGGTTAGATTTAACGGCCTGTTAATCCTTGATTAGTAACTAACAGAGCATGGTGAAATCAGCTCTAAGCAACTAACATTCGAGCTAGAAGTAAAGTGTTCGAAGAAGTGGAAATGAAACAGAATATTTCGATTTAAAAATGCTTCTTATCAATAGTAGAGCTCTTTGTGTGTGTCTCGTCCGGGGAAGTACTACCAACATGCTTTTCCTGCCGCCAAGCAAAAATCAAAAATCAAATCAAAAAATGTTTATTTTGCGACACAAAAAAACACGGGCGAAAATTTAATATACCTAAAGAACAAAACTGTGACAACAAAATCGGTCGTCACTCAGCTTTATGCTGTAATAGTGTTTGATGCACTACTACAACGCTGGTCTTCCGTGAGCAGCAAGCAGCAACGCTGTTTCGGTTTGAAGATTGTGGTTGAAATTACAGGCATCGCAGTGCAGGTTATCTATCGTGCGTGACTTACGAAGCAATGCTTTGTTATAGGTGATGGTTACAACATTATCATCAGGCGGGCCATGTGCTTGTTCTATCCAGAAAGTAGTTTGAAAAAACCTTCGATCAAGAAGTAAGCCGAACACTTTTGCATCTACTTTTTTAATGCGAACAGCCAAAGAGTGGAATTCCTTACCGGCGTTCGTTTTTCCGAATCCCTATAATTTGAATGTTTTCAAGAGACGAGTGAATAGGTATCTTCTAGATAAGCGTGCTACACCGTAGACCGCATCACTTAACATCAGGTGAGATTGCGGTCAAACGCTTTACCTACCTATTGGTTATAAGAAAAATAAAGCTAAACCGTTAGTATTTGCTGTATGTACCTACATACTCTTGAAATAAATCATTGTTCTTCCACTAAGTATTTCCTTTTAACACTTTGCCTGTTCGTAACCAGTTTGTTTTAGGATGCAATTAGAGAGGGCTTAGTCTGAGTTTTTCTGACACACACACATATCTTTGTCTTCATTCGTTTTTTTTTCTGTACATTAATATGTACGTATGCATAAGGTAATAGTTTCAAGCGTTGCGTGCGCTGTCTTATGAATTTGATTGCATTTACCTTTTTCTGTTAGGCCTACGCATCATGCATGTTTACTAAATTCGATTGCTGCCACACCGGAGCTTCAATATTGTTATTATATTACTATGTAACAAGGATCATACAAAAGAGCGGTAGGAACCAAGACGTAAGTTTGTTGCCTGTTCTTCTAGGCTTCGGTCGCGTGGAACTGGCACCTAGTTTTAAGACGTTTCAAAGTGATCCTTGTGATTTTATTGCCCTTTTAACTTTGACGTTGGACGATCTATTAAATTTTATTGAAAAAAAATTGCATATAAAAGTGTTTTATTAATAAATTAATAAAGAAAGCACAGCACTATAAAACATTTACGCTTTTCGGGTAATTATCGTAAAATTTAATTTTGGGCATTAATTTAGTTGAGTAGGTAGGTTCTTTTTTAACAGCAAAGCCACCGTAAAACCCTTGAAATCGATAAAAAGTTAACAAATATTTAACCAAAGGAAACTCATTTACAATAAAAAACCCCAAACAAACCATAGGAGAAAATAATTATTTTTTTTGCAAATAAAACAAACTTCAAATACATTTCAAAAAATAAACTTGTGGAGTAACGAACCACGAACTAAAACGTCATATAAGTATGTTTTTTTTATTTTCGTAGATTTAATCAAAAAGCGCTGAACAAATTACGATTAAATTTATATGAGACCACTTCTGATGACCAATCAAAAAAATAATCGTCAAAATCAAATTATAATTTACGAGGTAATCGCGTAAAAAACATACCTACTGTCGAATTAAGAAAATTCTCCTTTCTGAGCTGTCAAATGTCTTTTGAGACACACTTCCCATCTTTTTTTTTTATACAACTAGCTGATGGAACAAGCATATACGCCACCTGATGTTAAGTGGTAACCATCACCTATAACATAGCATTGCCTTACGATGCACTGCCATCGTCCATCAACTTGAGGCATATATACAAGGTGTTCCTTAAGTTGTGTATTGAAACTTCGGGGGGCTAAAGTACCCATCAATATGAACAACTTTTTCTAAAGAACCAACACTGTGAACGCGAAAAAAAAAACAGCTGTTTCATACATTTTAGCCTGGTAGGTATTGAACTTTTGTATGAAACAGCTGTTTTTTTTTTCGCGTTCACAGTGTTGGTTCCTTGGAAAAAGTTGTTCATATTGATGGGTACTTTAGCCCCCTGAAGTTTCCATACACAACTTAAGGAACACCTTGTATATACAAGGTGTTCCATAAGTTGTGTATATAAACTTCAGGGGGCTAAAGTACCCATCAATATGAACTAAGTTACAAAAGTTCAATACTTACCAGGCTAAAATGTATGAAACAGCTGTTTTTTTTTTCGCGTTCACAGTGTTGGTTCCTTAGAAAAAGTTGTTCATATTGATGGGTACTTTAGCCCCCTGAAGTTTATATACACAACTTATGGAACACCTTGTATATAAATAGATGTTAAGCCTCATGTGCCTGTAATTACACCGGCAACCACTCTCTTCAAACCGAAACACAGCGTTGCTGCTTGGCGGCAGGAAAAGGCGTGGTAGTACTTCCCCGGACGAGCCACACACAAAGAACTTTACTAGTCTTAAATCAATCTCAATCTTTCTAAATTCGATTTTCTAAGCTGACCGTACCCCAAATGTCAATGAATCATAGAGATATTACTCAAACACTCTATTGGACAAACAGACAGGCCTCTTGACATGTGTGTATAGAAGTACCTTCCTACCAGATGAAGGTAAGTTCAACGCCCTCTCTTTCGTCATAACGTAATTTGTAATTAGTAGTTGAGATGATAGGTACTTCGATTGTTTCTGACAGATCGATTTAACGCAGTGTTTTGGATGGGTGACCACTACACGGTGGCATTTTGTTAAGACGCTGACAACCGTCTAACAACTTTTCATTCAACCTGTTATAAGTGTTATACTACTTACTTTATAAAAAAAAGTTATATAACTTGCTGATGCGGAGCAAGCAGATGGCCCGCCTGATGTTAAGTGGTAACCATCACCTAACAAAGCATTGCCTCGTAAAGCCACGCACGATAGGATCGTGCCCTACGATAGACTGCCCGCGTCCATCAACTTGAGGTATACAGATGTTAAGCCTCATGTGCCTGTAATTACACCGGCAACCACACTCTTCAAACCGAAACACAGCGTTGCTGCTTGGCGGCAGATATACTCGTAGTAGTACTTCCCCGGACGAGCCACACAAAGAGCTCTACTGCTCAACGTATTGCATAGACATAGACAATTATTTATTTGCCACAAGAACACACAACACATACAATCAGACTTAAAATACATAATATATGTGCAATGGGTTTATTATATACCCGCATGTATATACCTAATATACCCATGTAGGTATACAATATACCCATGTATACAAGGTGTTCCAATAATTGGGTTTATAACTTCAGGGGGCTAAAGTACCCATCAATCTGAATAACTTTTTCTAAGGAACAAACACTCTGAACGCGGAAAAAAACTGCTGCTTCATACATTTTAGCCAGGTATTGAACTTTTGTATGAAACAGATGGTTTATTTTCGCGTTTACAGTGTTGGTTCCATAGAAAAAGTTATTCATATTGATGGGTACTTTAGCCCCCTGAAGTTATAAGCCCAATTATTGGAACACGTTGTATAATAATAATAATATAATAATATTGGTGGACTTTTCACACAGCGTACTTGCCAGTCGGCATTTTATTTGCAATTTATTGCATTTTATTTAAAACTACGCCTTAAGGGGCTGACAACTATCAACCAACTTCTCGCTCGCACGTTTCGACATGTTGAAAAATAGATCAAAATGAAATTTTTACTAAACTGTGTGCAATGTGATTGCACACAAGATGGTAGATTGCGATTTTTCGAAAATGAGTTTAGTGATTTTATATCTTTCAACATGTCGAAACGTGCAAGCGAGAGTCACATTTAGCTCTTGTCTTCGCCTTAATTCGAAACATCGCCGATGGAACAAAACAATGAAACACAGAAGTGAAATATAAGTTTTTTTTTCTTAAAGAGATAGTTCACAGCGAAAGACCGCCCATTGTTCTTCGCTGTAGTTATATCGTATTCTATTTTTTTCCTTTTAGTGTAAAATAACGAGTTTTCTATCTATCTAAGTAGGTACAGTCAGCATTCAAAAGTGATAACTTTTTGGAAACTGCTCGACTCTACCCGTAGTTTATCTTATTAATGCGTTTTGCTAAGAGTTTTTATTTCTCAATCAAAGTTTCATAATTACAGAAGCAAATATTTCTTCTCTTAAGTTTAAGCTCGCCTTTGTACCTCCTACATGCCTTTTATTTAAGTCTGTTCACATATTAGATATATTTTAAGAGTAGTAGAGCTCTTTGTGTGTGGCTCTTCCGGGGAAGTACTACCACCACGCCTTTATCTGCCGCCAAGCAGCAACGCTGTGTTTCCGTTTGAAGAGTGTGGTTGCCGGTGTAATTACAGGCACATGAGGCTTAACATCTGTTGGTATGCTTCAAGCTGATGGACGCAGGGCAGTGCATCGTAGGGCACGTTCCTATCGTGCGTGACTTACAAGGCAATGCTTTGTTATAGGTGATGGTTACCACTTACCATCAGGTGGGCCATCTGCTTGTTCCATCAGCTCGTTGTATAAAAAAAATAAAAAAATATTGTGTGCAATAAAGAATTAAAAACATGAAATAATAATATACAAGATGTTCCAATACTTGTGTTTTAAAAATTATGTGACACGACAAGAAAAACTAGGAATACTTAAGTAGGATAGTTACTGTTTTACTATGTTATGGTGTCCGAACATCATTTACTTCGAACGCTGCCTGTACCTATAGGTGCTTGTACAAACATTTCGCTGTTAAGTTCCGTGGATGTCGTAAGATGCCTCCGTGACCGGTGAAAGAATTGTAGAACGAGAGTCTGGGGTCGTTTTATTTTGCGACGAATTTTTTCTGTAATAACTTTTTTTTTATATAATTGCAACCGTCGTAAGTGGGTTGTTAAATGGCAACCATTACCATTACATACCATTATAATTTTTTTATGACTATGTACCTATTTTTTTAATACACGACTTTGTAATGTATTATTATTTTTAGATTTTTTATGCACGAGATCTTTATGAGTGTGGTAATACTATAATAATTAATTAAATTTAGGGGGGTATTACTATTATTTATTAATTTTAAAAGTCACAAAACAGGTTATAATCAAATTGGCATAAAATATGTGTTTTTAATACTACTGATGGAGCAAGCAAATAGCCCACCTGATAATGATAACTATCACCTTTATAGGATAGCCTTTTTTTTAATATCTTATAAAAATGGACAGAAATCCTACTAATAGTATAAACGCGAAAGTTTGTAAGTATGGATGGATGGATGTTTGTTACTCTTTCACGTAAAAACTACAGAATGGATTTAAATGAAACTTTACAATAATATAGCTTATACATCAGAATAACACATAGGCTACAATTTATAAAGATATTGTGTGACTAATCCTGCGCAGACGAAGTAGCGGGCACCAGCTAGTATTCCTTATGTAGACAAGTGACATTTCGTAAGATAAGTAACATTGCATAGATAAAGTGATGACTAAAAATAACTTTACCAAGGAAACGCTATTCAAAACGGTATTCCCGCAAGTCGATTACGATGTTCTTATTAAAATGCTCTCGTAATAAATGTCGTTTTATAGTTAATTTAAACGGGATAAGCAATCTCGTTCTCGTAAGGTATCCCAGATTACGCGGATAAGATGTTTGTAATAATAAACATTATCTTTAAACTTTAAGCTTGAAATTTTACAAGGAAAACTTAAGAATATTGGCTAGTGTTCGGATGTGAGACAAAAGGCTTGCGAACTGTTTTTTTATACAACTAGCTTATGGAACAAGCAGATGGCCCACCTGATGTTAAGTGGTAACCATCACCTATAACAAAGCATTGCCTCGTAAGTTACGCACGATAGGAACGTGCCCTATGATGCACTGCCCTGCGTCCATCTACTTGAGGCATACAGATGTAAAGCCTCATGTGTCTGCAATTACACCGGCAACCACACTTTTCAAACCGAAACACAGCGTTGATGCTTGGCGGCAGAAAAAGGAGAAAAAGGTGTGGTGGTAGTACTTCCCCGGATGAGCCATTCACAAAGAGCTCTACTACTCTAACTGTACGTTATGGTGTAGATATTGTGCATTTTATAATAGTTGCTATTAAAACAAGCTGCAGCTTAACATCAAGTGGGCATCTATTTGTTCCATCAACAATTGGTTTAAAGAATATTTTAACTTTATTATCCAGGCAGTAGAAAGATGGGTTTCTTCTTTTAGTGTGTTTTTTTTAATGGATTGTTTGATATATTTATTTAATTACCACATTTAGCACACTGTTATTAAGAAACTTTATATAACGTCGAAGGTATTGTAGTAATAAAAAAACGCAAAAAAATGGGCCTAATAAATAATAAAATTTTGTATTCAATACACGACTGTGTGTCCTTGGTGGGGCTTGAACCCACAACCAACAGCTCAAAGGCCCAAAAGCAAGTTACTAATAACTGAACTGTATATGTTTTATAATTACGTTTAACTAAAGACGTTTTAGATATGAGAATATCTTAAATGTTGTAATATTCGTCTGCTATTATTTTTGTTAGGACCGTATTTAGCACCCTTTTTCTATTTTATTTATTTTTCTAATATATCTTGATATATATTTGTAAGTATTGTGGTATTTCAACCATTTTTTTCCGCTGATACTGATGTATTATTATTTTTATAAAGTGATAGTTATAGCCACTGTCTCCCGCACTACTAGCGGTCATTGCCAAGGCTGGGTATATAAGGCAGCGAGTTATATAATTATACGATTTCCGCCCCAGACTCCTGCTGTCTCACACGTATGTACTTATTTATAATAACTTGAATTATTTATATTATGTGCTATTTTATTTATGTTTTGCTAAAAAGCGTTCGTACCGTGACTGGGATTAAAGTTGTTTTTTTTTCCTATTTATTAAAACAGTTTTTGAAAAACAAGATAGAATAATATCTTCCCCGAAAACTAATGAGATTTTTCTTTCGATCGCATGAATAATAAAAATAATAGTGTTTCTGATTTGATTTATTTATTACAATAACAAAAAATAAATTGAAGTGATAGCGTAATTTTAAAATTTTTAAAAGTTTAAAATTACTTTTTTTTAAATTATTTTGTGAATAGTTAGAACTGAATAGTTGTTATAGTAACGAAGTATATAATTATTAAAAAACATTTATCAACAAAAAAAATAAAAATGAATAAAAATATTTGCATAATGTCTAAATACACATGCGACCAATGAACAATGTGAAGAAAAAATTAATAATAATAAGTGAATAATGAGAAATGAAATAAAAAATATTAATTATGTAAATAACAATGAGAAACTTTCGATTTAAAGAAAAATAAAAGTGACTGTTATTTTAATTATTTACTCAAAATCAAAATCAAAAATTCAATTAAATCACAAGGATCACTCTGAAACGTCTTAAAGCTAGGTAAGTACTGTAGTAGGAAGGTACTGTAAAATGTGGGTGCCAAAAGTAATGCTTGGATGTACCTCTGACTACCCTCTTGGACATCCTTAGGGGTGTTGGTAATGTATGGCAGTGTATGAACTCTTTAATAAAACTAATTATAAAACATTTATTTAAGTTGTGTTATAAAAAACTGAAATACTGAAACAGCTTCACGACTTTGATCCCCAGGCACGGTTGATATCCTCTCAAAAATCTTCCTCCAGATTTTTTGAGGACGTCTACTTTTGTTATAAGATGTATATTTTTATCGACTTCCAAAAAGGATGTTCTCCATTCGACTATTTCTTACGCGTTTGGTAAAATTTTGAAGATTATTTTTTTGTTTTATAGGTGTCAGATGTCCCATATAAACTTTATAGAAATAGATTCCGCACTTTTTGAAAAATTTTACAGAAACAAAAGTTTTGACGTTTCGCTTTAGTTCCCTTCACTAAAAGCTTTATTTATTTTATGTGCTTTAGATTTTTTTTTTAGTTTATAAAACTTAATTATCATAATCATTTATAAATCGTTTAATGTTGTTGAAAAAATAAAAGTCTAAAGTCAATAAGTTCAATAAAATCACAAGGATCACTTTGAAACGTCATAAAGCTAGGTGACTCTAGGAACTTGCCAGTTCCACGCAACCAAAGCTCATACTTGGGGTACGCAGGCAACAAACTTACGGCTTGGTTCCTACCGCTCTTTTGTATGATCCTTGTTACAATGTAATCTAATACAATATTGAAGGTCTAGTGTGGTGCCAATCGAATTTAGTGAAGCGTAGGCCAACAGGTCCAGGACATGAGCCCCGTTGGGGCATTACAAAGGTGTTTAAGCCTGAATTATGATGTTTACTATAGGGCAATGTGGTTGCTAAGTGACAAAGGCCTTAAAACTCTTTATAAAACATACTAAGCGAAAGAAATCGAGAATATATATATATATATACATATATATGGAACACCTTGTATATATATATGTATATATATATATATACATATATACCTTGTATATATACTGTATATATATATATATACATATATATATACAAGGTGTTCCATAAGTTGTGTATATAAACTTCAGGGAGCTAAAGTACCCATCAATATGAACAACTTTTTCTAAGGAACCAACACTGTGAACGCGAAAAAAAAAAACAGCTGTTTCATATATACCTAAAATACAAAAAACGTCATACAATTTTTCAGTCTTCAACTAGCGTTTACATTAATACAGTCGGTACGTATGTATGTATATATATGTATATACGTAGTACGTATGTACTACGGTATGTACCACCTGATCACAAAAAGAATGTCATGCTTACTTATAGTTGTTTGAGAAAATGCTCACGAGTCAGAGCCCTAAAACGCTCCCTCGATTCAACCTTCCTGATCTCACAAGGCAGAGAATTCCACAGCTTCTACGGAAAAAGAATTTCCACGGAAGGAGGTGTTATATGCTTGCTTAAATGCTTAAATGCCCTATGTATGCTTAAATCTTTAAAACCACGCAACGGATTTTGATGCGGTTTTTTTTATAGAAAGAGTGATTCAAGAGGAAGGTTTATATGCATAATGCGAGCATAATCTCTTAGGGATAACCCACAACAACCGTGCGAAGCCAGGGCGGGTCGCTAGTTCTGCTATAAAACTTTATAGTACGGGGTATTGCTGCGTTTCTATGGCAACCGTTATGTTTGAAAACAATGAACAATTTGTTAGAATATGTCGGTTTTCTTCAAAGGAACTTTATTTATATTGCTTCATTTTGTCACCTGTCTGTCATTTCGACTATTACTCTTTGTGTGTGGCTCGTCCGAGTACGTACTATCATGCCTATTTCTGCCGACAAGCAGCGCTGCTGTATTTACATTTGAAGAGTGTGGTTGCCGGTGAAATAACATAGCATCTGTATGCCTCAAATTGATGGACGCAAGCAGTGCACCGTAGGGAACGGTCCTATCGTTCGTGGATTACGAGGCAATGCTTTGTTATAGATGATGGTTACCACTTAACATCAGGTGGGCCATCTGCTTGTTCCGCCAGATAGCTGGCCGGTTTTCAATAAATAAATCAATAAATATCTGGTTAGCAGCTATTCGCACCAAGCGTCATCGTTACAGTAATTAATTCCAATTTCATTCTAATCAAAAATTATAGGTAAGCAAGCTTTATTATAAGCTAACTTTTGAAAGCAGGCCACTAGCGCTTCTAAATAAAACTTGGGAAAGTCCAGTCTATAAATCCTTTATACGAAAGTAGTTTAACGGCGGGTTTCTGAAAGCCCGATCAAAACTAATCGCATGTCAAGTCACTTGCTATCTCTATCTAATTCGATGTAATAGCTGAAATGGCGCGTGACTTGACATCCGATTAGTTTTGATCAAGCTTTCAGAAACCGGACGTAAGTCCCTCATAGTATATACTTTTGTCTAACCGTTAAAGATAACTTCTAAATCGTACGTTCAACTCAACAGGTTTAACCGTTGGATTGTTGTGCAATAGCTAATAACTGACGTAGGTATGAGCTATTCACGAGCGATTCATATCTTAGCCGCCTTAGGGCGAAGACAAGAGCTAATGTGACTCTCGCACGTTTCGACATGTTGAAAGATATGCTAAAAGTATGCTTTACTAGTTTTCGTACATATGCAAACTTTTAAGTAGGAAAACTTGTATCGATCAAAATGAAATGTTTACTAAACTGTGTGCAATGTGATTGCACACAAAATGGTTGATTGCGATTTTTCGAATATGAGTTTAGTGATTTTATATCTTTCAAAATGTCGAAACGTGCGAGCGAGAAGTTGTTTGATGGTTGTCAGCCCCTTAAGGGGCAACCGTCAAACTACTCGATTGCATATTTCAACATTTTGAGAGATAAATCACTGAACTTATTGATAAAAAACCGCAATCAACCAAGCTACATGCAATCAAGAGATGTGTAAGAGTAGTAGAGCTCTTTGTGTGTGGCTCGTCCGGGGAAGTACTACCACCACGCCTTTCTCTGCCGCCAAGCAGCAACGCTGTGTTTCGGTTTGAAGAGTGTGGTTGCCGGTGTAATTACAGGCACATGAGGCTTAACATCTGTATGCCTCCAGTTGATGGACGCAAGGTAGTGCACCGTAGGGCACGTTCCTATCGTGCGTGTCTAGTGATAATGCACAAAGTTCAACAAAAAATATTTTTATCTAAACAAGGTTTCCTACTAATAAGTTTGCCTAAATACGAAACTATTAAAACAAACGGCATTGTAAAAATACTACTTCAAATAGCTCAAAATATTAATAGTCCCCTCAAACGGTGAAGGAAAACATCATGAGGAAACCAATCTGTATTCTAGCAGCGGCGATGGGCTTGCAACCTGTCACGTATGAAACACAAACACACAGAACATTTATTATGTACAGCAAAATTTTGGCACTTGGTACGAGGTCTGATATCTACCGTGCCTGGGGATCAAAGTCGTAAGGCTGTTTCTTTTTTTTTCTAAACTCTTACCGCCTCTATCTAGAAGAGCACTGGTGGTAGCGGTCTTGATCCTAATTATTCCTAATCGTGAGTTCAAAACCGGTCGTGCACCAATGAGTTCTTAAGCTCAAAAATGTATGTGCAGCACTCTCAAACGGCGAAGGAAAACATCGTAAGAAAACCGGCATGTCGTAGACCATAAAAAGTTTTATAACATGTGTCAAGTGCTCGAAAGGAGCCTCTCTGAGGCGCTCTTAAAATCCTTTCACGACACTGTTTCTAAAGAACTAGTGGCACAACAAGAAGAAGACTTTCAAGAATAGAATAAGAAGATAAGAAGAAGAAGTTGGTATTTGGTACTAAAAGATCTGAGGGGATATCTACCGTGCCTGAAGGTTACAATACTTACATTGTAACAAGGATCATACAAAAGAGCGGTAGGAACCAAGCCGTAAGTTTGTTGGCTGTTCTTCTAGGCTTTGGTCGCGTGGAACTGGCACCTAAAGTCACCTAGCTTTAAGACGTTTCAAAGTGATCCCTGTGATTTTATTAAATAAATACCTTTTGACTTTGACTTTGGTTCAAAGCGCTGTTTCTGTTTTTTTCACACTTACGATGATCTTTTTTTCTAATCGCTTACGGCCTCTAGCGGCGATTAACAGTAAACTCTAACTGTGAATAGAGTTTATTATTGTAATTAACTATTATTGACGTATGATGATGATAGATGTGTTCATCAAGATTACCGTTAGTTTAACTTGTATGGTAAGTTCTATGGCGGCCATGTTGAAATAGGAAGCAAAGTAGGTACCAAAGTACCGTAAGCGTATGATGACTTATAATATTCCATAGTGTTTGTCAAAAGCCTATAGAGTCAATTTTTTTTATGAAAATACAAACTGGTGCCTGCGACTTCGTCTGCGCAGGATTAGTCACACTATCTTTATAAACTGTAGCCTATGCGTTATTCTGATGTTTAAGCTATATTATTGTAAAGTTTCATTAGAATCTATTCAGTAGTTTTGACGTGAAAGAGTAACAAACATCCATCCATCCATACTTACAAACTTTCGCGTTTATAATATTAGCAGGATAAACTCATTACAAATTCACATTGATGAATGATGATTTTTGATTGATGATTCAACAGAGGTAACTTGTATGGTTTTTTATATTACTTGCTGATGGAACACGCAGATGGCCCACCTGATGCTAAGAGAAATAGAGCGAATTTTGTTCTTTAAATATCAATCCTACGATTGAAACTACTCGCGTGGAACTGGCACCTAGATTCACCTAGCTTTAAGACGTTTCAAAGTGATCCTAGTGATTCAATTGGTTAAATATCTAACTTTATTATACCATAATCTGTGTTTCAGAATAAAAAAAAATGGCGGTTCAGTCGCTATGCAGAATATTTATTCTGTTCCTCGCTGCACACTGCAGTGCAGCATCAGACCTGCTGTTAAGAAGTAAGTACCTGGCAATTAACTAGTGTAGTGAAAGTGCCCTTGATTACTTAATCCTAAGTTCAAGGAGAAAGTTACCATAGTCCCATAGGCAGTACTCGTTTTGTTGTTTTTGAGTTGAATGAAACTAGATGGCGCCACTTGTTACAGCCCCCAGACAAGCACCGGGCAGCATATTCACTGTCGGCAACGGCGAGCAGTGCCTTGGATCTGACAGGTCGACCGGCGGCGTGTGCCTATCAAGGAACCAGTGTAACACGCAGGGTGGAAAAGCTATTGGCTTCTGTGGAGTTTTTGCAACCTGTTGCTCTTGTAAGTATTTTTATCCTTTGAAAAGCATAACGTCAAATCACATCAAATCTTGTCCATCCCAAAGTTGTCTTTCTCTCTTCACTTTCTCTTCTTCACAAATATTAAGTAAGTACACAGGCGAGCTATGGTAGCTAATGCCAGATAGCATCATCTACCAGCTATCCTTTTAGGAATGAAAATACTTTATATACCAGACAAAGCAAAGATTTAAGAATCAAGTTCACAACAAGATCTTTTATTTGTAAACTAAATGATGCTTAACGGAATTTACGGGTCGCGGTTATAAAAAAACAAAAGGTTTTCAACTAACTTCAGGTTAAATCGAAACGAGGTGGCGCTATTCTCAATTGAACGCGTGCGATGTGGGAACGTACACCAAAGTGGCAGTATTCATCAACTGTTTTCCACTATTTATAGTTTGTAAAATAAAACTAGATGGCGCTGTTTTCAATTCCAGCGAACGCGTGCGATGTGAGAACGTCCACCAAAGTGGCAGTATTCATCAACTGTTTTTCACTATCTATAGTGTGTAAAATGGAACTAGATGGCGCTGTTTTAAATTCCAGTGAATGCGTGCGATGTGAGAACGAACACCAAAGTGGCAGTATTCATCAACCCGCCACTGAACCGGGAGTCCTCGGGGCTGGAGTGCTCGTACAACATTGAGGTCAACAACAACAACGTGTGTCAGCTGAGGATTGACTTTGAAACTTTCAATTTAGCGCCACCTACCACCGTGAGTAGACACTAATATTTTTCTAAGGTTTTGCGGCCGGAAAAGGCGAGACGCTAAAGAACCATTAGATGGCACTATAGTCGCGTTAAACTCTCGCTGCAGGCTTGGCCATAAGTTATCGGAACGAGACAGCAATATTGCTCTCTCTCTCTCTCTCTCTCTCGCACTTAAGAGAACAGACGATCCTTTTGTTTAAGCGTGTGTTAAGATGATTTATGACCGAGGTGGCAGCGGGAGTTTAACGCGACTATAGGTTGAGCACTGACCGAGTTTGCAGTGAGAGTTTAACGCGACCATAGTGAACTGTAAATATTTTGGAAAGGCGAGAAGCTAATTAAGAACGTTCAAAAACATTAGTTTCCTAATTGTATGGGGACGTGCTATTCCCTATACAGATAATGATAATGATTTGCTATGCTATGGGACCGGATAGATAATTGAAATGCCGATGAGTGTTTGAAACTGATTTATTATAATAAGGAAAAGTAGGTATAATGTAAAACAATGCTTATTTATTTATTTATTTATTTCAAGTTACCTCTATCTTTACAGGACTATCCTAATGCGATAGAGTAATTCTAAATCTTATCTTATCTTATTTCTATCTTATGCTGAATGTGCGGGTTGGTCCGTACACTTATGGCTTGAATCCTCATTAAACTGTGTTTTTTAGGTTGAACCAGTAGAAAACGTGACGCAGCGTCCAGGATATAGCTGCAGGAACGACATCTTTCAAGTGACGAACTTGCAAGTCAACTCCGACACCCTGCCGCCGCTCTGTGGGGACAACAACGGCCAACACTGTGAGTAGCTACAGAGCTATAAGCGCGTTATACACTCTTGTCACATTAGCTCTTGTATTCGCGTTAAACGGTGAAGGAAAACATCGTGAGAAAACCAGTTAGTAATCTAACAGCGGCGATGGGCTTGCAACCTGTCACGTTTGAAATACCAACTACTGTAACACAGCACTATCTCGCCCCAAACTAAGCCAAAGCTTGTGATATGGGAAACAGATAGTTGATATACTACTTAAATGCTTTATTTTGGAAATACATACTTATTATTATAACACCCAGACAGAGAACAAACATCAATGCTCATCGCACAAATGTTTGTCCTGTGTGGGGATCGAACCCACGGCCTACGCCGCAGAAGGCAGAGCTACTACCAACTGAGCTGTCATTTTCTGATTACAGTGTACGTGAGAGTGAACGCGTCGACCAACAGTCGCTCGATACGCATCAACTTCAAGATCGCAGACCGCAACAGCCAGCCCAATTTACCGCAAGCCACCTGGAAGATCAAGGTTACCCAGCTCGAGTGCTTCAACACTTTGGGGTGAGTTTAGACACGAAAGTGACTTCTTTTTTTTGGTGATGGAACAGCATTGCCTCGTAAGTCACGCACGATAGGAACGTGCCCTACGATGCACTGCCCTGCGTCCATCAACTTGAGGAATACAGATGTTAAGCCTCATGTGCCTGTAATTACACCGGCAACTTGCCTCTGACCTACTCAAAGTTTTTATGCGTTCGTCGGGTCACATCACGAGATCTCAGTTCGGGGCGAACTACTAGTGTAATTAAATTGTAATTACTAATCCATGATTATTGAATTTCAGAAAATACCGTGATGGATTTCTGGAAGCCATCACCTCTTCTCTTCCGTCCACACCATTTGTCTCAACTGCCGACAGAGACGAATACTTGATCGGTAAGTCATCATTGTTGAAGGAAAGCGAGGAAGAAGTAGGCCAAGAATAAGTAACATGAGCCAGATAAAAGAGAAGGTCGCTGTCATGTCGTATAATATCCCATTTACACTTAGTTCATGTCTGTGGAAATGTGCAGAGACGTGAGCAGAGACTTGGGCAATGCGAGCAAACAGGCCACTTCCATGTCCACTCGCGTTGCCCGTGTTGCATCTGAAAACAAAAGAAGGTAGGTAACAAGCCATAAGATTGTTGCCTATTCTCCTAAGCTTGGTCGCGAGGAACTGGCAGCTACATTCACCTAGCTTTAAGACTTTTCAAAGTGGTCCTTGTGGTTCAATTGAACCTAACTATAAAAAATCTTGTGCCTACTACGATTAAACAGACCTACGTAGATAATTTAAACGGTAAAAAGCAAGACTATTTAAATGAAACCTTGGCCTGCCTCCACGTTCCTATACCCTATGAGTCCATGTCATACTTACTAACACCCAACAACTTTTTTATTGAATAATATACCTTTGACTTTGTCTAGCTCCTCCTGGATGTCTGCAGTACTACCCTGACAGATCAGGGGCTTTCGAATCGTTCAACTACAACCGCGGGGCTGGCCCGTACATAGCCGACCTTGCGTATGCAACGTGCTTTAAGAGAACACCTGACGTTTGTGGTACCAAGTGAGTTCAATAACATTAACATTTTAAGAGTAGGCTCGTCCGGGGAACTACTACCATTGTGCCTTTTTCTGCCGCCAAGCAGCATCGCTGTGTTTCGGTTAGAAGAGTATGGTTGCTGAAATTACATGAAGCTTAACACCTGTATGCCTCAGGTTGATGGACGCAGGGCAGTGCATCGTAGAGGACGTTCATATCGTTTAAGACTTGCGAGGCTTTGAAGATGGTGACAACATAACAATAAGTATTCCATCAGCAAGAGTAGGTATAAAAAAAAGAAAAACAGCGTCCTTGATTACCGAAATGTTGATTGGATTCTTTATATTTTCACTACCCTTAGATATGGCAAAAAATCTTGAATGAGCAATTAGTCCTAAGATCTTCTGATCTGAGAGAATATCAACTGAGCCTGGGGCCATTTCTTTTTAACTGTAACTTCTTTCGTTTTCCGTATCGTTGTTTTGAATGGAGACACGTTAGTTCTCAGCACTCCCGATAGAGGTGCTCATCGTGTCTCCATACAAAACGGCCTGACGATACGAAAAAAGAAAAATTGGGTTCGTGAGCGTTGTTCCGAGTTGCGAACTCAGTTTCTAATGAATCGTTTCCCAATCAATGTTTACTTTTACTACAGGTTTACATCAGCCAGCTTCAATATGGCCTACCGCTCCGAAGACAATCTGCACCTTGACACCGACTGCCAGATAAACCCGGTGACCCAAGGCACAGCGCAGTCAGAGGACTACATATTCATTCCTGAAGCGGAGACCGCTGACGGGCTGAGAGGCGCCAAGTTCTGTGGTTCCAGTGCTTCGAACCAGATCATTGCTTGTAAGATGCTTTTCATGAACCTGAACTGTTGAACTGTGAAGGAAATCATCGTGAACAACATCGTCATGTTGTCGAACCTAAAAAAGTTCTATAACATGCGTCAAGTGCTCGAAAGAAGCCTCTTTCTCGCGCATTTAAAAGCCTTTCAACACACTGTTTTGAAAGAAACAAGTGGCGCTACGCGTCTGAGGACTACATGTTCATCCCTAATTATTTATTTATTGGATACAAAGTTACTTAAATATTATTACAGTAGTGGTTACAAAAGATTTGTCTAACCACTAGGTTCTCGATTAATCTATCACACAATAACAAAAAAAAAACTAATTACTTGTACCTAAGTCATTCGGCAGAGTACTGGTTCTTGGGTCGCAGCTACCGCTTTTCCAGAAGGCACAGTCTCACACTTCAGTGTTGATTTTATTTCATTAACACCAATAAAATCATTTCCATTTCGTTTTCAAGTCACGTTTATCATCAGCCTCATGAGCCTGACGAAGTTTTTAGTGACTAAACAGTTATTGATTATTTTTAGTCATCAGAAAATACTTCTTCAGACTTCTTCTTTAGTAACTTAAGACTACAGTTTAGTCTATACCATACATACCAACGTACGTACACACACACACTCCTCTCCTCAAGCATACACTCCCACACACAAAAACATAAATACACATTTAAACACTCACACTCTCACACAATTGCATGCGATTACGTAGGTAGGATAGGATAGGATTCTCTCTATCTCTTGTCGTGTCACTAGTTTCCTTTGAAATAGTGTGGTGAAAGGATTTTAAGTGCGCCTCAAAAGGCTCCTTTCGAGCACTTCAAGGACTTCAGGATAGGATTAAAAAGTCTGAACGCTTGTCATGAAATCTCGGAAATATTTTCTAGCGTCTTTAAGTTATATTTTTTTCTTTCCAGCCACACCGCCAGGTCCGCTCTACGTGCACTTCCACAGCGATAATCTGGTAACAGACGACGTGCCGGAGTCAGGATACCGGTTCTCCTATAACGTGCTGAACAACTGTCATACTAAGATGAGGAACGGAATGTAAGACTAAGAGCTGATTTCACCATGCTCTGTTAGTTACTAATCAAGGATTAACAGGCCGTTAAATCTAACCTTAGATGTCAAACGCGTACATTTTGACATATTTAACGGCCCTTTAATCCTTTGTTAATCTAACAGAGCATGGTGACATCAGCTCTAAACGAATTAATGAACTTTGAGTAGAGCTCTTTGTGTGTCTCGTCCGGGGAAGTACTACCAACATGGCTACTTCTGCCGACAAGCCGCGACGCTGGGTTTTTCAATGCTGTGTCTTTCCGGCTGAATAATTTAAGATAAAAACATTGAGTTCAAAGTTAGATTGGAGTTAACTAAAAACAAGGAAGTAAGGGGTTGTCAAGGGCTCGTCCGGGGAAGTACTACCACCACGCCTTTTTCTGCTGACAAGCAACGTTGCTGTGTTTCGGT
Source organism: Chloroclysta siterata (assembly GCA_932294275.1). Classification (NCBI taxonomy): domain Eukaryota; kingdom Metazoa; phylum Arthropoda; class Insecta; order Lepidoptera; family Geometridae; genus Chloroclysta; species Chloroclysta siterata. Next base: position 16,303,553 of record OW028596.1, on the reverse strand, counting down.
TTGAAGAGGGTGGTTGCCGGTGTAATTACAAGCACATGAGGCTTCACATTCGTATGCCTCGAATTGATGGACGCAGGGCGGGACGTACATCGTAGGACATGTTTATATCGTGTTTATATCCTGCGTTAAAAAAACGAACGTTGACTTTCGTCCCATTGTTGGGCAAAGTCTTCCATTCCTTTCGGACTGCAATTCTGGCAAGTCTACCTAGGTACTTATATTTTGGTTCTAAAGGAGATGTTTCAGTTTGGGTTTGGTACAGTACGTAGAAAAATAAAAAAATAGGAGATTACCATATGAATGCAATTTAATTATTATTTTTTATTTCCAGAATCACGTAATTGAATGGACTTGGTAAGAAAAAGCCATCTGCAGGGATACCAGCCAGCTCAGTCAATAGAAATAAAACATGGAAGCATTCTAGAAAATTCAAGAAAAATAGACGTAAATTTGGGTACAAAAATTCGAACTCTGTCTCAATTTTATGACTACTATTTGTATTTTTTTTTAATTTATTTACGTCAAACGGTTAGACCAATTAAATTAATTAAAATAATTAATTAATAATTTAATTAATTTAATTATTGAAGAAAATACATAACATAATAATTTAATAATACATATTGAATAATATTGAACATCCCAGCTTTATGACATCGAAATAAAAGTGTTAATATACACATGATTAATAAAAAATATCCTCACGAGTTGAAAATAAAATATTTAACGCGTGAGGGTAGGTAATGTATTTCTGCAGCTGTCTGTACTTTAAAATAATTTTGCATTTAAATATATAAGGCCAGTGCCATTAAGTTATTAAATTTTTATATTTATGTCATTGAATTAATCTATGATTATATAATGTGTGCAAAAATGTATTATTTAAAATTATTTATTAAATAAACCAATGCATGATTGTATTTTGTAAATCAATTAATGCTTTTTTTTTAAATAAAAACGAAAAGGTATATTATAAATATTTTATTATACATCCATTTTATATTACAATCACTATAGACGTTAAATGCCAAAGTAATACAACTAATTACATTTTAAATAATTTAATAAAAGTAAGTATCGTTGTCTTTAAATATATTATTGATATAAGTTACTGACTAAGATTGTAATAAAGTAAGCGGGCATCCATTAATTGCGTGAGATGATTTTGGAGATTTTTCGGTTCATTCGCTCCCGCCCCCCTTTTTTTTTTATTCCACTAGCCGATGGAACAAGCAAATGCCCCACCTGAGTGGTAATCATCACCTATAACAAAGCCTTGCCTCGTAAGTCACGCACGATAGGAACGTGCCCTACGATGCACCGCCCTGCGTCCATCAACTCGAGGCATACAGATGTTAAGCCTCGTGTGCCTGTACATCGGCAACCACACTCTTCAAACCGAAACACAGCGTTGCTGCTTGTCGGCAGAAAAAGGCGTGGTGGTAGTACTTCTCCGGACGAGCCACACACAAACAGCTCTACTACTCTTATAGGCTCAAGGTTTTCTAGCTTCGGGAGCTGGCTGACCCTCTCTTTTCAAAGTTTAGGTTAGAGGCCTCCTGAGCTCCGGGGCCCTGGTGCACTGCACCACCTGGCCCTACGATAGCTACACCACTGCTGATAAAGGAAACGACAAATAAAAGTCAGACTTTGGGTACGCTATTATTATTAGTCGCCCCCTAAACAACGTAATCTAATAAAATATTAAATAATTTAACAAGACAGTGCTTTCGTATGGAATTAAAATTACTTTTTGTGTCTATAAATATTTACAAGTTACCTTAATAATAACACTTATAATTATTATAAAAAAAATCTTAAAAACACATTATAAAAAACGAATATACATATAAAATATAGTAAAAATCGTTGATAAAAGCAGTCTTATAATACATTTTATACATTTTTAAATATACCCTGACCGTAATAAAGTTATCAACCAAAACATTACGACGCTGACAACCAACTCATTGAATTTTATGAAAAATCGTAAATAACCAAGTTTCTGAGAATAACATTCAACAAAAATATTATTTTGATCAAAACAAGTTTACCAACCGAAAAAATTGCAAAATAAAACTTTTTTGTTTAAAAACAAAAATAATCTTTTTTTGTTTTACTGTTTTCAAAACTTGGTTGAATATAAATAATATTTTTGCTGAACTACTACTACTAATAGGTTTGGTCGCGTAGAACTGGCACCTAGTACCATCTAGCTTTAAGACGTTTCAAAATGATCCTTTTGATTCAAACGTATAAAAGCCTTTCGACTTTGACTATTCAACGATTAGACGTATCTCTGACGAAACCTACCACCTAGCTTTAAGCCGTTTCAAAATGATTCTTGTGATTCAAATGCCTTTTTGACTTAAATTGATCCTTGTCATTTAAATATATTTGCCTTTTGACTTTGACTTTAATATGTTTGGTCGAACCGAGATATAGTGAAGTCTTCTAGACTGTTCACCTCTATCCTCGCTTACCATCAGGTGAGATTGTAGTCCAAAAAAATGACTGTCCTGCCAAAGTACTTCTCGCACGCACATTTCAACATTTTGAAAGATAAGAAATCACTGAAATATTACAATCAACCAAGTTGTCTGCACACAGTTAACCAAAAATATAATATTGATACAAACAAACAAACAAACAGTTTTGAAAAAAAACGATTGAATCCAAATAGTATTTTGGCTGAACTTGGTTAATGATAATTTTTCAAAATAAGTTCAGTGTTTATTATCTTCCAAAATATTGAAATGTGCTAGCGTGTTCTTTGACAGTTGTCAGACCCTTAAATTATAATTGAGGGGATAACTACCGTGCCTGAGCATACAAGATATCCGCAGAAATAAGTGACTTTTTATCGAAAATCATATTTATATTTTTTATTTCGGGCGCTGAAACTTAGTTAACTAGGATTAAAGTGTTCATGATAATTTTTAAATTCACTTTATTTTCGGCCATTCGTTCTGTTATAAGACTAGTTATAATATGCTATACGAATTTATAATAAGTCTACCTATAAAAAGGTGGACCTCTACTGACAGTGTATGTAGAAAGAGGTATTCCCTTGGACCCGTAGATAGGCTCGGCATTTTCATAATCCACGTCGTAATATATGCCGTTTTGGTTCTGAAATGGGAAACATGTCATGAGAATTACCTTGGTGAGGATTATAGTGGTGAGGATTATGGTGGTGAGAATTCAGAAAAAAATACATATTTACGACTTTGTTTTTTTTCGTGAGGATATTTGTAATGAGAGTTACAGTCATGAGGATTATATGTATAGTGGTGAGAATTTAAAAAAAAAAGAAACAGCCTAGTTGATCCCTAGGTATTGTAAATATTCTTTAGGATGTTTAGGCATGAGGAGATATTCATTCGTGGGCATATTTATAAATGAGGCTTAAAGTTATAAAGATTACGGTCATGAGGATTACAGTCATAATAACTTTTAAGGCAATCCTCAGTAACAGTCATGAGAATTACAGTTATTAAGATAACAGTCATAAGGTAATCCAGGTAATCTATGAGGTAATCCAGGTAATCCATGAGGTAATCCAGGTAATCCATGAGGTAATCCAGGCAATCCATGAGGTAATTAGGATAACAGTTATTAAACTAGTCATGATAATTACATTCATGAGAACTACAGCTACTAGGATAACCTTTAAGAGGATTACAGTCATATGGATCACGTTTTATCTGTTTTAAAGTTACTAACCCACACTGAAGGAATATCACAAAACATCGTTATTTGGATTAATTGGAACCTTATAAAATTTATGTCATGACGATTGCAGTAATGAGGATTTCAGCCATGAGGATTATTATTATAGTCATGAGAATTTCAGTCATGAGGATTCCAGTTATGAGGATTGTAGTCATGAAGATTGGAATCATGAGGATTCCAGTTATGAGGCAGTCATGAAGATTCTAGTTATGAGATTTTTTCATGGTGATGTTTTTGTGCATAGATTGCACAGCAACACTTACGTGCATACTCCGTGCCCGCGACTTGGGTCGGGGGACGAGTAAGTCCGCCCTCTCCTGTACATGGCTCGACGCTTCGGACGACGTGGATTCTGTTGCCATGTGATTCGTGTACCCTGAAAAAGGTTTTTTTTTATCAACAGTGTATGGACGTGGGTCAGTGGATCAGTGGGTACCTCTTCTCTTCCTCTTTAGACTTTAAGAAAACAATGTGAGAGTTCAATAATTATATCATCATCATCATCATACTCATCAACATCATCATTATCATCATCATCATCATCATCATCATCATCATCACCATCCTCATCATCATTAGCATCGTTATCATCGTCATCACCATCATCATCGTCATCATTGTCATCATCGTCATCACTATCATCGTCATCATCATCGCCAGACTTTAAGAAAACAATGTGAGAGCTCAATAATTACATCATCATCATCAACATCATCATCATCATCATCATCATCATCATTATCATCATCATCATCGTCATCATCATATTTGTCATCATCATCATTATCATCTGCATGTAGAAGTCCACTGCTGGAAATAGACCTCCGTAGACATAGAAGCGAGCACATATTTTTTAATGAACAGAAACTCATTGGTGCACGACCGGTTTTGAGCCCACGACCTCAGGATCGAAGGCGGGGTCGCTACCACTACACACCACCACTCTCGACTTTATAGTAAGGTGTAGCTACTTACCATACATATTATGATGAGATGTAGATGTGTTAACTCTTGAGGCAACTGTGTTCAGAGTTCCATTGTGATGTCCATGTAGACCCATTCTGAAATCATAATTGATCGAGTGAGCGAAGCGAAAGAGATTGGCGGCAGGAAAAGGTATGGTGGTAGTACTTCTCCGGACGAGCCACACACAAAGAGCTCTTAGATATAAACATACCTGGGTAGTGGAACGGGTGGTAATGTTGGGTAGCCTCCAAACATGGCCGATGAAGGTCTCGTCGCCATTGTCTGTTGTTCAGGCTGGAATAATACATAATCTAATTCAAAAGGTGATTCAATTGAATCACAAGGATCACTTTGAAACGTGTTGGTACGCGCTAGGTAGTACTAGGTGCTAGTTCCACGTGGCTAAGTCTAGAAGAACAGGCAACAAACTTACGGCTTGGTTCCTGCCGTTCCTTTGTATGATCCTTGTTACAATGTAATATAATAATGAAGCGCCAGTGTAGTTAATGGCTAGATAACTATAGCATAATACTTACAGCGTAGTGGTTTGCTACCATAGCTTCTGCGATCTGTGCCCATCTCATTCTTTCTTCCATTGTCACCTGAAATGTACAAAAAAAAATCAGGACTTTCGGCTTGAATAAGACATAAATAATTTGAGTACGGAGAGGTATGAGGAGATTGTTTTACTTATCGAAAGAGGGGAGGTGAATGAAGAGAACAAAAAGTAAAGGAAGAGAAGACAAGAGATAAATAGTGAAGATTGGAATAGAATAGGGAAGAGATGAAAATAAAGAGAAAATAAAGATGTACTTATAAGGAGTCAAAGTCAAAAAGCAATTAAAAACAAAAGAGAAAGTACAGAAAAAAAAGAACAGATGTCAAAAAGTATGCCCATATCGTAGTTAGTGGAAGTCCATGGTATCTGACTCGCTCTAGATCATGAAAAGAGAAGGGAAGAAAGTAAAGGAAAAGAAAGCCAGAGAAGATTGTAAAAGGCAAGACAAAAAAGGAAAGAGAGGGTAGAGTAAAATATATGAAAAAGAGACAGAAGATGAGATGCCAAGACTGTAGCTAGTGGAAGTCCATAGTAATACCTCTATTTGCCTCGGTAATAGAGCGAGGCAAATATTACCATTGACTTTGAATTACATGGAATTTTCTCTCAGACAGAAAAAGGGCAACGTGAGTGGAGAGAAAATTTATAGAAAAGAAAGACAGAGAAGATTGTAAAAGAGAAGATAAAAGGGAAGGAAAGAAGAGGAAAGAAAGAGAGGGTGGAGGGAAATATATGAAAAAGAAAGAGTAAATGAGATGCCAAGACTGTAGCTGAAGTGCATGGTATTTGCCTCACTTTAGAGAAAGAAACGGAAATAAAGAACAAGAAAGGGGAAAGGAAAAAGAGAAGATAAGGAAATGAAATGAAATGAAATGAAATGAAATGTATTTATTTGCCTGAAGTATGGTAAATAAGGTCTTATGTATAATTAGTCTCACACACTTCGTCGATGACGGACATGCAAAATTGTATAAATTCAAAATAAATTCACAAAAATTATAGAACAAAAAAAAAATGTCAGCAAACAATGTCCTACTCAAATATAAATGTATATAAAATCAGTAAAAAATCAGCAAAATAATACAAATAATAACATAAAATCAAATAAGATGTCAGCAAAATAATACCAATGTCAAATAAAAACCATTGAATTATCCCTAAAGTATTTCTCTAATATTATAGAAACATTTTTCGCAAAGCCATAAGTACAGTTTTTTCTTAAATATTTTTGTAGGTAGCTCTCTTATCGCTTTTGGTATTCTATTAAAAATTTTAGTCGCCATGACGTAACTGTTTTTTTGTATCAGGGCAGTCCTGCAGCCTGGCAATATGAGCCTAGTCGGATCGGAATCGGAAGAGAAGCAACCAATGAGTAGGTACCTGGTATGGTGGCTGACCGACCGGTGGTGTTTTGATGGTATTAGCAGCCATGTAGTTGAAGACAGGGGATCCCATGCCGGCGGCTTTCTGTTCGCGGGACCATTTACGACTGAAACAATGGGAATTTATACTGAATTCGTATGTAATCGTTTTCCCGAATATGTATAATTTAGATGTCATCAAGAGAAGAGTGAATAGGTATTTTCTAGGTAAACGTGCCACATCGTCGACCGTATCTTCACTTAACATCAGGTGAGATTTATTTTAATTTAAATTGTATAATTAACATGCTATTTTAAGGTGGAATATGGAAGTACATTATTTGCAAACCATGACATCTGTATTGACATGTACCAACCTATATTCGCAATAAAGTTATTATCATTATGAGATTGCGGTCAAACGTTTAATAACACGATAGGAACGTGCCATACGATGCACCGCCCTACGTCCATCAACTTGAGACATACAGATGTTAAGCCTCATGTGCCTGTAATTACACCGGCAACCACACTCTTCAAACGGAAACACAGCGTTGCTGCTTGGCGGCAGAAAAAGGCGTGGTGGTAGTACTTCCCGGACGAGCCACTCACAAAGAGCTCTACTACTCTTTCTGTACCTATTTCTTAAACAACTTCCCATTTGTAGATTTCGTGAACCCTCAAGTTATGGGACACCCAGTAATGTAGATGAGGTTTTCATATGTTAACTTACCTCCAAGACAACAGCGCCGCTAAGGTCAGTGCTATCACCAGCGCGGCCGCTAAAGAAGCTCCAACCGCCACGCCGACCACTTCTCCATCAATCTCGCAGCGGCTGCCGTAGTACCCTGAGTTGCAACTGTTGACAATGACGGACCGAATACAAAATCAAAATCAAAACGGTCTTTATTCAGTACAATCAAAAGGATCACTTTGAAACGTCTTATATACTAGGTGAATCTACCGCCAGTTCCTCGCGACCGAAGCCTAGAAGAACGGGCAAGAAACTTACGGCTTGGTTCCTAGCGTTTTTTGTATGATCCTTTTTATAATTCTACAATTTTGGCAAAATACATTCATTTACCAAGAGCCCTTGATAAATCGATAACCCCAAGGATATACAATTGTTACCAGTGGACGAGCCTGCATCGCGCAGGCCAAATACAATTGCGGAGGCTAATACAAAACCTATATGTAACTAATATCTGTAACAAATCAGCCTCTCCAGTCATTCATAATATGTCAACTTAAGGTAGGTATACAGATTTTAAGTCTCATGTGCAATGTCCTACACCCTTCAAACGGCAACAGTCGCCACGCCTATTTCTGCTTGACGGCAGAAATAGGCGTGGTGGTAGTTACCCCGGACGAGCCACACACAAAGAGCTCTACTACTCCCAACTATTATGGCTTCCCTTTATTGCCTGCTATGAAGGTATCCCTGGATTTGGACTAAGGATGATGATAATGCCTGAACTTCATACTAAGATCTTCGTTTGCTTCGATCAGAGCACACCTTCCTCCAGTATCTGCCATGTCTCCCTACATTATGTGCCATGTCTCCCTAAATTATATCCTGATGATGGTTATCAGAAGCCACACCTAGGATCCTCACCTGCAGTAAGGATGTGCATTCACGTAATGCCTGAAGTTTACACTAAGATCTTCGTTCGCTTCAGCCACCAGTATCAGCCGTGTCTCCCTACATTTACACATACATTGTCACATTGTACATTGTCTGCTATGAAGGTATACCTGCATTTGGACTAAGGATGATAGTAATGTCTGAACTTAGCACTAAGATTCGCTCGCTCAAGCTCAGCCTCCAGTATCTACCATGTCTCTCTGCATTGAACCCAAGGATGGTTCTATCTGAACCCAAGGCCTATGTCCAGCAGTGGACTTCTATAGGCTAATGATTAGACAAGTTGACACTAAGATCTTTGTTCGCTTAGCTTGCTCGAGCTCAGCTTCCAGTATCTGCCATGTCTCCCTACATATAGCCTGAGGATGGTACTACTTGAACTTAACAGCCGAAGCCAAGCCTGAGGAACCTTACCTGCTGGAGCACTCAGAGAGGCACTCTTCCTGAAAATGTTTAGGGAAGGCCTATATCCATCGGAGGACTTCCTTAGGCTGATGATTATCACCCTCACTAAAGTTTACGAAGGAGAAGCTAATTCGGAGGAGCTAGGATCCTTACCTGCAGTAAGGCTGTGCATTCGCGTATCGACAAGTCCCCCTATCGCTGCAATGCGAGGCGGGACATGCCTTGCACTCGCGACCTGCCTTCGCGCCGGAGTTGGGGTCCAATGTTGTCTCGGGGCATGTGCATCTGGAATAAAAATCTACTATGAACGGAAACATAGCCCAGGATCGCAATGTGTGGGAATGGGGGGAGGCTTTACCCCAGCAGTGGGACCCGGAGGGCTCATAATAAAAGTGAAAGGATTTTAAGTGCTGGTTTTAGTGTGGTGAAAGGATTTAAAGTGCACCTCAAAGAGGCTCCTTTCGTGCACTTCAGCAACGCGCGTGTGACACCTCTGGTGTTGCAAACGTCCATAGGCTACGGTAACCGCTTCCCATCAAGATAACAACAGACAGTTTTGGCAGGTTTGGAACTTTTTAGGAAATACGATATACTGGTTTCCTTACGATGTTTTCCTTCACCGTTTGAGAGTACTGGCACTGTGCACATAAATTTTTGAACAGAAAAACTCATGGTGTACAACCGGTTTTGAACTCACGACCTTAGGATTGGAAGGAGGGCCGCTACCACTAGACCACCAGTGATCTTAAGAGGACCCAAGTGACCCATGCCTTCTGATCGTCAAGACGTGGCTCAAATGGAAATCAGTATTCCAACAGCGGCTATAGGCCATCTGCATCCAAATCACCACCAGGGATGCTTGAACATATTGCTGCCACCAACCCAAGGTCCTTCTCCGCTATTTTAAGGAGTCGGGCTGGCTGGGGTGAGGTTAGCAGGGGGACAATGCACAATACACCGCACTGCGGGACGTCCGTGCAGATCTCATTCCCCCACCGCGAATTACATGGATGGATTAGCGGCGATAGGCTTCCAACCTGTCACGTATAGAATACTTCTGTAATTTCCACTCTCTGGGAAAAGATATGATGTTCATCCTTACTTGAATCCACCCCAAGTGTTGATGCAATACGCGAGTTGATGGCAATCGTTCAGTTCCGAAGACGAGCATTCGTCGACATCTAGAAACAAAAACTCTATTATACGATTGTATGTAATGAATAGGCTCAAAAACTACTGGCCCGATTTCAATAATTCTTTCACCATTAGAATGCTACATTATACCTGAGTAGCATAGACTATATTTATTACTATAAAAAATTAGAGATCCCTACTAAAACTCCAATAATGTAACCCAAGGTGTAAGAAAATGGCCTTAAAATGTCTTTCGTCGCATGCGCTGCGGAAACTATTGACCATAGAACATAAAAATGTTCTACAATATTAAAGAACACATCAATATCTATAAAAAACTCAGCGATACCATATGTCTAAGTATCGTAGTTATGTTACTATAACTTCTTTTTTACATTTTAAAAGTTGATAGAAATACCGACCAAAATCAGACCATGTTATCCATACCTTTATATTAATCCTTATCCAAATAAATCATTTCGTATTCAAGACTTTTCAATACCTATAGATTACTTCTTGAATCTTTCAAATCGGACATTCCATTCAAAAGATGCAACGAACCAAAAACTTTAGTTCACTTTAAAAATATAAGCGAACGCGCCACGGGGCGCGTTCTCACACAGCGCAGCGGGCAACGCTGCGAGGGAGAAGGGGGTGCAAATGTATGAAATAAGTAGCCGCGAGGCTCGAACCCTTGGTTTAAGTTTAACCTAAAATGTTGAAAAAATTTATGTCCACCCATGCGAAGTTGGGACAGGCCGCTAGTTATAAAGCTTGTAAAAACGTCAAAAATCACTTACCACGCAAAGGTAAAACAGAACCGGCGACGGAGTCCACCCAAAGGGCAGACGCACCGACGTTGTTAGAACGTCGTCTTATAACTCCAAGAATGTGCTTCTGTATTTCTGTGCCTATCTGTGTCGATAGCGTTTCCCCTGTTTCCTGCATCTAAAACAAAACGATGTAGGTATTATTTAATTTATTTTTATTCTCTTATTTATACAAGGTGTTCCAATACTTATACTTAAAACTTCAGGGGGCTAAAGTACCCATCAATATGAATAACTTTTCTAAGGAACCAACACTGTGAACACGAAAAAAAAAGGTTGTTTCATTTAACAGTTCAATACCTACCTGGCTAAAATTTATGAAAAACAAAACGATGTTTGCAAAACATCGTAAGGAAACCGAATAAGTTTTCTCACAGCGGCGATGGGCTTGCAACCTGTCACGTATGGAATACCGACTACTGCAAAATGTGGGCATGTGTTCGGACGAACCTCTGCCTACCCTTGGGACATCGACCGTGCCTGGGGATCAAAGTCGTGTATCTGTTTAAATTTCGGTTTCTATAATGTTTTTTTTAGTTAATGATGTTTCCCTACCCCAGATGGCTCTACTACTTTTCAAATTTTTATTATGTTATCGGGTTAAATATGAATGTTATCAGCAGCAGGGGTCGGAATAGGTAGAGTTTTTAAGTACCAAATGACGTCAAATACGCTACTACGTAATCTAAATAATGGATATGCCTTTTTTAATCCCCGTGTCGGAAACGATTCGGGATCGAAATAAAAAAAAACTGAAACAGCTTCACGCCTTTAATCCCCAGGCACGGTAGATAACCCCTCAGATTTCTTAGTACCAAGTACTAACTCCAGATTCTAAATCACACCAAAAATCAAATTTCGTTTCGTTCATTTCGTTCTGTTCATTTCGGTCGAAATCAAATGTGATAAAAACTGACGTTACCAATTGGAAACCTTTCCGAATGTTTTAAAATAGCCCTGCTGTACGTGTAACGTGTACCGCTACTTAGTTTGTGTTTAACATAGAAAAAAAAGTTTTAGAAGACAATAATATCAATCTTAACATCAGGTGGGCCATCTGCTTGTTACATCAGCTAGTTGTATATAAAAAAACCCATAAGTATTAGAAAGCAATTTTTTATTAATCCCCAATTCAGGGTCTAAAAGGCATATCCATGTTAAGATTGCGTAGGTAATTTTACGTCATTAGGTACTTAAAAACTCTACCTTTTCCGACCCCTGGTTATCAGCTTTCTTGGTTAACTTACCAACACTGTGTAGTTGACGAAGACCCCACGATTGTTCTCGTCTCCTTTATGGACCATGTTGACAGAACTGCTGACAAAGTCATCGGAGAACGGGGTCATAGAGAACGCCGAGTCTATCTGAAAATGGAGAGAGATTCTTATTTAAGGGGCTGACAACTATCAAACAACTTCTCGCACGCGCGTTTCGACATGTTGAAAGATATAAAATCACTAAACTCATTTTCGAAAAATCGCAATCAACCATCTTGTGTGCAATCACATTGCACACAGTTTAGTAAAAATTTCATTTTGATCGTTACATGTTTTCCTACGTAAAAGTTTGCTTATGTACGAAAACTAGTAAAGCAAGAAAGAGCTAATGTACCTCTCGCTCTCACGTTGGCGAGTGCGCCTTTCGACCACTCCACACATAATCTGCAAATATATTTTTGAACAGAAAAACTCATAGGTCCAGTTTTGAATCCACGACCTTAGGAATCCGAAGGCGGAGCCGCTACAACTAGACCGGTTATGTTGTTCAGTTAAAATCTAAAATGATGTAGACTTATATAGTATACTCACAGCTCTAACAGCTTCGTAGCTCAACTGCTGGAATGGTTCAGAATCCTTATCAGCTAATTTGGAATCCCATGCCACCTGTAAATACAATCATTTTAGCATCAAGTCCTAAAATACATAGGGGGAGGCCTAGCAGTCAAACTCAAAGGTTTTTATTCAATAAAATCACAAGGATCACTTTGAAACGTCATAAAGCTAGGTGACTCTAGGTGCCAGTTCCACGCGACCAAAGCCTAGACAACAGCCAACAAACTTACGGCTTGGTTCCTACAATTCTTTTGTATGATCCTTGTTACAATATAATATAATATTGAAGCTCCAGTGTGGTGCCAATCGAATTTAGTGAGGCGAGAAGCTAGAAGCAATTGAGAAGCTAGAAGCAGACGAGAGTCTAGAAGCAGACGAGAGGCTATTAGCAGACGAGAAGCTATAAGCAGACGAGAGGCTAGAAACAGACGAGAAGCTAAAAGCAGACGAGAGGCTATTAGCAGACGAGAAGCTAGAAGCAGTCTAACGTGATATACGAACCTTTCTATCATAGAGCCTGTCAACCCTCAGATTGAGGAGTAGGGAGACTACTCGTCTGCAAGGATCCCTGTGCGTTCTTCTGGCGAATCCTGGTCGGCATTGGCAACTGGATATTCCTGAAACGAATGTGAAAATGAAATTAATAGAGGTAGATTCTTCTGCGTACAGCTACGCTTGTGTTTTTAAACTTGCTATTGGATCAAGCAGATGGCACACCTGATCTTAAGTTGTAACCGTCACCCATAGCAAACATTGTGTCACACAAGATAGGAACGTGCCCTACGGTGCACTGCCCTGCTTCTATAGACTTGAGGCATACAGATGTTAAGCCACATGTGCTTGTAATATCACCCACACCCTTCAAATGGAAACTCAGCGTTGTTGCTTGACGGCAGAAAAGACTGGTGGTAGTACTTCCTCGGACGAGCCCTTCTAAAGAGCTCTACTACTCTTATGGCCGGATTCTGAAAGCTTGATCATAATTAATCGGATATCAAGTCACTCGCCATTTCAGCATGCATCGCAGATAGAGATAGCATGTGACTTGACATGCTTAGTTAGTTAGATTAGTTTTGATCGGTATTTCAGAAACTGGCCGTTAAATTCTTAAAGTAAGAGTGATGATGTGGTGATGATGATAATTACCTGATTCAGTTCTGCATTTCTCGTTCTGTGCTTGGTCACATGTGGAATCATCGCCGACAATGCAGGTATCGATTCTGGAAAAAAATATTATTGTTTTGGAAAAAAATGTTAAAGCAGAATCTGATGGCTCTGCAAGAACCCAACAATTTTTTTTTCAACTAGCTGATGGAACTAGCAGATGGCCCACCTGATGTTAAGTGGTAACCATCACCTGTAACAGAGCATTGCCTCGTAAGTCACGCACGATAGGAACGTGCTCTGCGTCCATTAACTTGAGGTATACAGATGTTAAGCCTCATGTGCCTGTAATTACACCGGCAACCACACTCTTCAAACCGAAACACAGCGTTGCTGCTTGGCGGTAGAAAAAGGCGTGGTGGTAGTACTTCCCCGGACGAGCCACACACAAAGAGCTCTACTACTCTCAAAAAAGTACATGTAAGTAAAGTTCCGCAGTATACTGGTCTTCTGAGTAGATGATACTAACCTGACAGTAGGCTGTGGTCTTTTAAAAGCTTGGTGTGGCCTGTGGGGTCCTGGTGTGTGACTGTGGGGTAGCGTATGCCCATGAGAGCCATGGTTTTGAGACCCATGGGTTTGTAAATGAGGGTTCTGTGGTCTTCTAGCTGGTGGAGGTTGGGGCACGTCGTCTGTTGGTATAGCTATCCCTTGACCGATGGGGCCTTGTGGTGGTAAGGGTGGTGGAGGCACTAGAAAAAACACATAACGTTATAACAATATGCCAAGAAAGCTGGGCATGGCATGGCATAACAAAACCCAAAATTTAAGTACCATAATTTTAAGAATGACTACATAAAAATGCTAGGAACCAAGCCTTATAAGTCTTGCCTGTTCTTCTAGTTTTTGGTCACAAGGCACTGGCGCTAAATTTATCTAGTTTATAAGACATTTCAAAGTGATCCTTGTGATTGAAATGAATATAGACCGTTTTGATTTGGATTTAGATGATTCTATAGAAAATTGTGAGTAACTCTTATGTATCGTTCATATGTGTGTCTCAAAGCCAAAGGACATTTATTCAGTTGAAGCAAACAGACCACTTTGAAACGTCTTAAAGCCAGTTCCACACCACCAAGCCTAGAAGAACAGCACATCCACATATAACTATACAATATTATATTCACTACTCCATCTATTTTGATATACTGTCGACAACGGCGTTCACGTTATATCATTTAATAATGTTTTGTATCCGTGAAAACCTTTAATGGGCTCTCTCGTTTCTATATCATTTATGTTATTTTATTTATAATAAGCTGTTGGTTTTCCAATAAATAAATAAACAATCAAAACACCTATGGCTTGGTTTCTACCGTTCTTTTGTATGGTCCTTTTTACGAACCCTGTCAGCTCCCTACTTCTTACAACCTTGCAAAGACTTTGTGTAAAACTTACCAGACTTCTGTGGCAGAGTTTGAACCCTCGTTGGAGCGATGGTGGGCGTAGGAGTGGCAGTATCAAAGAGGTTGAGGTAAGTTCTCTTTCCGTCTATGGAGACGAATCCTTGGTCGCCTGATGCTGAGACTATGATGTCTTGTTCGTGACCTGATAGGTTCACGTTTTCGATGTGCACTGAAAAAGAGATAGAGAGGCTTAATTCCTAAATTAGTCGTCGTGGTCTCGGAATCCTTTTATCATCTCCAGTGGATTTTGTAAGAGGTAGGGATGTAAAGGAACGCCCTATGAGGTTGGCATCAGCAGTAGTACGTAAAAAAACACTGGAGGAGCATCACTGCTTTGATCCCCAGGCACGGTAGATAACCCCCAGATATCTTAGTAACGAACTCCAGATTCTTTGAAGACATCTGAGGCTTTAGCCAGAGGTACGTCCAAACATTATATTTGGCATATACTTACCTACATTTTGCAGTAGTATTCCATACGTGACAGTTTGCAAGCCCATTGCCGCTGTTTGAATACTAACTGGTTTCCTAACGATGTTTTTCTTCACCGGTTAAGCTCCAAAACTGAGAGGGGGTTTGCCGTAGTCACTACAGATTGGTGAACGCATTGATTGTTGGTTTTGAGGACTCCCGAAGATGCAGTTTCTTGGCCCAATTTATCTAGATGATCCTTCACAAAGAGCCCTTCTACTACTTATGAAGCGTCGATGCTAAATATCTTACCCGAAGCTTCACCTTTCTCCCCAGGACCCTGGATCGCAGACACCGTGACGTCAAATATCTCCCCATACCCCGGGAGATGCTCCGGCGGCAACGCTGTGATCACTGACGCATCAGGTCTGTACCGACTGCCTTTAGGCTTGAAGTCAGGGTCATCTAGTACTATGCCGGGCCGAGGTCTGTACGGCTGGTAGGGAATGCCTTGGGATGCTGGAATATATTGTTAAAGTTCATTTAAATATTACTTTGCACCCTGAATTGGCTGTGTCTATTGAGTGTCTGAGTTCAGCAGGTCTATTTATCGCAAATGTTGTGCATGCCTGTAATTGGCACACATGTTATAGATTTCTTTGGTAACAGCTTTTATGAATGTATACTGTGGGCCCTGCTTAATAAATAAATAAACAACTAAAACAAACGGAAACGTCATAAATTCTGTCTTTTTTGTTTATAGGAAATCAAAACAAGAGCAAAAGAGGCAATTTCTGACCTTCCTGATCTGAAACTCTTTCAAATGTTATATAATAGCCCTGCAGGTAGGTCTTGTAAGAAAACACAATAAACACCTCTAGTGGACATGAGAACTTTCATGACTTAATAAAAACACAAAAAATGGCTCGGAAATAGTGAACGCAACTCAGATATCTACACACACACTCTAATCATAGATTATTGTTGTATATCTAGGTCATATATGTATATTATGTTTTTACATTTTGGAGAACAATAAAATGTGTTCTACTTTAAAACTTAAGTTAGTTAAGAATAAATTACTAAAATTCTCTCTATTATATTTGAAAACTAGCAACTTACGCGTTGGCTGTGTGTTGATAGAAGAAACTTCAATCTTTACATCTGACTCCACCACTGGTGCTTGAGACACTAACCCTTCAGTTGGCGTTGGAACCAAGGAAGATTGTAATGTAACACTGGGTCCTGGTAACGATGGTTCTATAATCTGTTCTATCATAGTTTTGTTCGGAATGGTGTTTACTATGTCATTTTGCGGTATTTTCGCAACCTCTGGTTTGTTAGTTTGTATTTCTACTTTATCTTCTGGAAGTTTACTTATTTCTGTGGTTTTCTCAACCGCTTTTTCAGTTGTGACTTCAACTTTGCTAGCTTGTGTTGTTTTTTCTTCTTTAAACTTATCTTTAGGTTTTTCTTTATCTATAACAGGCGTCTCTTTTTTCTTCTCCTTTTCAATTTTCACTGGTTTCTCAGTCTTAGCGTTTTCTGTTGTAGTTTTCACAGGTTTTTGAGTAGTAGTTCGTTCAGTAGTAGTTCGTTCAGTTGTAGTTTTTGGAGTGGTAGCTTGCTCAGTCGTAGTAATTTCAGTAGTTGAAGTGGTCTCAGCTGCTTCTGTTTCTGTAATAGCTTCAGGAGTCGGAGACACTTCTTCATGTTGAATAACATTTTCTAAATGGACAGTTTCATTCTCGACTGCGGAAACCTCATCAGGTTTCTCATCATCAATCTCGGGTATATCATAAGGTATGATAGAAAGATTAGGCTTATACATAGGTAGTCCAGGGTTCGGTCTTCGATTAGGCGGTCTGTTTGGAGGTCTAGGTCTTTTCCATGGAGGCATAGGTCTGTGAAGACCCGGTCTAGGAGCTAAAGGTGGTACTATCTGTTCAGGTAAGTTAACGTGTACCGGTGGCCGGTCAAACGGGTACGGTGGTGGAGTTTTGGTTGGTACGAACAAGTGCGCAGGTAAAGGCGCTAGTGGTTTATCAAAATCAGGTAACGGTGGAATATCAGAGATCCGAGGAGGTCCCCGATTGTTGATTCTTGAAGCCATGGGTCTTGTTGGTCGTCCTAACAGCTGAGTATTAGCTTGTACATTCACATTTCCGTTTAGAAGCTTCACGATCCCTGTTATTATGTTCTGGATTTCTGTGTTCTGTCTTCCCTCGTCTCTAGGGGTTGCTGTCGCAAATATCGGTTGCACTGCAGAAGGTCTGATCCTGGGTCCCATGCTCAGTGCACGGCCGTATGGAACCCTTTTCTCTTCCCCCGGAAACCTGAATTCCAGCTTATCTCCGTAACTTGAGGATAACATTACTTCATCGTTGCTGTGGAGAAAGTTTCTAGTTCTCGTTGGGTGTATGTCATAGTATTTTCTCTTGTTGTGTAATTCTAATTCGTTGTCTATCTCGTTGTTTGATGAAGGTATTTCATCGATGTTTATAGATCTAGATTCTCTGACTATAGAATCAAATGGGGCAGCAGACCTTGCTATTATAAAGTGTTTGTCTTCTCTCGTCTCTTCTGACTCTTCAATTATGTCTTCTATAAGATCAGGTTCTTCAAAAAGGGCGCTAGGTTCTATCCTAAAAGCTAAATTCTCTGTTTGGCTGGTTATGAGAACTGCATCTTCTGGTAATTTGTAGGTGATGTCTGATTTTGGGGATAGTTGTGATATGCTGTTTTCGTCATAACCTGAAATTAAAAGAAAATACAAATTAGTTGTTGTTAAATGATAATTGTAACAAGTTACAATTGACTTGTTTACTCTAAATGTCTTCAATATTCAATGTGTTTCATCCCTCTACATTACATTATTATTAATTACTGTTGCCCATACAACTAACCCCTCCACAACTCATCCGTTTCAAAATGTCTTTCATCTCACCGCATGGTATGGCAATATTGCCCAAACAAATCTACTTCTCAACCTTTTCGTCACACGTAGTACTATCAATCTCCCTCTCTAACATACCTACTCAATTCCTTATTTGTCCATCGTTGTCAAATGTCAATATTCAATGTCTTTCATCCATTTACATTACATTATTATTTATTACTGTTGCCCATACAACTAACCCCTCCACAACTTATCCGTTTCAAAATGTATTTCATCTCACAGCATGGTATGGCAATATTGCCCAAACTAATCTATTCCTCAACTTATTAATCACACGTAGTACTATCAAATCTCCCTCTCTAACATACCTACTCAATTCCTCTTTTGTCAATCGTTGTCAAATGTCAATATTCAATGTCTTTCATCCCTCTACATTACATGCCCATGTTGCCCATAAACTAACCCCTCCTCAACTTATCCGTCGCAGGAGCTACTACTTTCAATTTTTCTCTTACTTAGGCCTTAGTTTGTGGATCCATGTCTTTCCACTTCCACGAACAATCAAGGTAATCTAAAATTATTACTTTATTGTCACAGTAATGTGACATAACAATGTAATTTAATAACATTGCAGTGAACAATAGATGTATGAACTGACAGGTAGGTAGACACTTTCACTCAGTCACCGGTAGCAGTTAGGTAATCAAAAGTTGATGTAAGGACCATAACACAAAACAGAAGAAATACCACAAAAAATCAATATTGGTGGACTTTCCACACAGCACTATCTAGCCCCAAACTAAGCTTGTAATATGGAAACCAGATAGCTGATATAATACATAATAATACGTTTTTGTAAATACATACTTATAATATTATATAACACCCAGACAAACATCTATGTTCATCACACAAATGTTTGTTCTCGGTGGGGATCGAACCCACGGCCTACGGCGCTTTTTCATTTTAATGGTTTTTCTAGTGTTATTTTGAGTCCTGTTGTTTAATTTCGGTGGTATTTTATTTATTTATATTTATAACCAACATAACTTGAGGCCTTAGCACAAAATGTAAACATTTGGAGTATTATTTGATATCCTGATTTTAACGAAAATGTTTCGAAAGTTTTGAAGGAAACCGCCACCATTTTCTTCAAAACAAATAACGACTGACTTGAATTAATAGTAGCGAATTAATCTATATCACTTGAGACTGGCAATATTTTCTGTCTGATAAAAAAGAAAATAAGAAAAACTTACTAACGAAGTGTATCTATTTAAGTTTCACACCTCGGGTGATTGACCCACAAGCATCCAAACAACTTTCGCATTTAGGTATAATTCGGGATAACTACCGTGCCTGGGGATCAAAGTCGTGAAGCTTTCAGTTTAATTTTGAACCATTTGTCAATATGGTCACCCATCTAAACTTGACAGCGCTGAACATTGCTAATTGCCGGTTGAACGCGTAACTTACTGACAGCATTACCGTAGAGATACGGTACCATTCGCGTTATAGTGCATTGACTCTGTTCTGTTTGATTTTAAGTCACGCTACGCTGACTATGACTGTGTCTAATGAAGTGCCTTAAAGCCTTGAATGAGGACGTAAGTAAGGGCCGCAAAGTCAGCGGTAATCAACAACTGAATAACAGTAGAGCTCTTTGCGAAGGGATCGTCCGGCAGCGTTGCTGTGTTTCAGTTTGAAGGGTGTGGTTGTCGGTGAGATAACAGAAGACTTGAGACTTCTGTATGCCTCAAGTCGATGAACGCAAGGTAGTGCATCATAGGGCACTATCCCCGTAATGTTTTCCCCGGACGAGCCACACATAAAGAGCTCTGCTACTAACAGTAGATACCATCACCTAAAACTAAGCCTCATATTCCTGTAATGCCCCACACCCTTCAAACGGAAACATATCGTTCCTGCTTGACGTCAAGAATAGGCATGGTAATAGTACTTCCCCGGACGAAGCACACATAAAAAGCTCCACTACCAACTAAGCTGAGCTGATCCCAGGGTTCCACGAGTATCAATCACAATTCCTACAGTTATTCTCGGTATAAGTTCCCGTTAATAGTGGCTTTGAGATGTAATCATGGGATATCGATGGTAACCCTAGTATCGTAGGTAGTACCTATCTACATCTACACTAATATTATAAAGAGGAAACATTTGTATTTTTGTATTTTTGTATGTAACGAATAGGCTCAAAAACTACTAGTCTACACTAATATTATAAAGAGGAAAGCTTTGTATTTTTGTATGTAACGAATAGGCTCAAAAACTACTAGTCTACACTAATATTATAAAGAGGAAAGCTTTGTATTTTTGTATGTAACGAATAGGCTCAAAAACTGGTCCGATTTCAAAAATTCTTTCACCATTAGAATGCTACATTATCCTTGAGTAACATAGGCTATATTATATTTTCAAAAAAATCAGGGATCCTTACTAAAACTCCAATAATGTAACCCAAGGTGGAAACCAAAAACCTTACATCGCGTGCGCTGCGAAAACTATTGATGATAGAACAAAATAATGTACTACGATTTTGTAGAACACGTCATCATCTACAAAAAATGTCGCAACAGCATATGTCTAACTATTATAGTTATGTCACAATAAGTGTTCTTTTATTATAAAAAATTAATTGAAATGCCGCCGCTAGAAAAGGGTCTTTATTTGTACCTTGGTATTAATCCTTATCCAAATAAATCTTTTCATAATTAAGACGGTTTCAATACCTATAGATTACTTCTTAAATTTTTCAAATTAACGGGTCCACGGGTCACGCTCGGGGTGCGATTTCACTCTCTGGCGTGCGTATGAAATAAGTAGACGCGAGGCTCGAACCCACGGTCTAAGTTTATCCTATAATGTTCAAAAAATTTATGACCAGCCATGCGAAGCTGGGACAGGCCGCTAGTTCATAATATAGGTAGGTATAAGTTTCACGAGCAGTAGGCTGATCGTGAGATTAATGAAATTACTATATTAACAAAGAAAAGTGGAATTATTTATCGGCGTCGTTTTTTGTTTAAAAGTCAACGAAAGTCAAAAGGTAAAAGTTTTCAGTTCAGTGCCCCAAGTATGAGTTTTGCTTACAATATTTCGTTTGTTCCGTGTTCATTGCGGGTTCCGTATCGGTATCTCTATCGCGTCAAAGTCAAAGTCAAAGTCAAAGTCAAAGTCAAAGTCAATAGGTATTTATTCAATAAAATCACAAGGATCACTTTGAAACGTCTTAAAGCTAGGTGACTCTAGGTGCCAGTTCCACGCGACCAAAGCCTAGAAGAACAGGCAACAAACTTACGGCTTGGTTCCTACCGTTCTTTTGTATGATCCTTTTACAATGTAATCTCTAATACTATAAGAATCAAAGTCCTGACTGACTGACTGACTGACTGACTGACATATAGACAACGCACAGCCTAAACCACTGGTCCTAGAAACTTGAAATTTGAGGAGTACGTAGGTCTTATGGCGTAGAGGTGTACTAAGAAGGGATTTTTGGAAATTCAACCCCTAAGGGTGTAAAAAGGGATGAAAACGATTGTATGAAAAATTTTATTCCATGAACCTACAAACTTGAAACTTGAAGTAGATATACTTCAAAGCAAAAAAATCTCGCTGGAGGTACGGCGTTCTTACGACCAGTTGACCATAGTCTGCAAAATCCTCCACAATAAAATTGACGCACAAGATCTGGGTGGTGTGCTGTGTCGACTTTACGTTCCTAACAATTACTGTCGGGGTCGGAAACACAAGTTGTTTGCAGTGCCGGCGTGCCGCACGGTGGCTCGAGCCGGGGCTCTCCCATCCCGCGCGCTCTCACTGCACTCAACGCTCTCCACGACAGTAACCCAGACTTTGACATGTTCGCTGACAGGTGGTCCAAACTTTTGACTGTATGTTTGTGTTTCTGTGAGCGTCTTTCTTAATTATAGTTGTGACATTTATTGATAATTTTATTGTAAACTGTGTTTGTATAAATTTAATAATAAGTACCTAATTTTTTCTGTTGACATTGTAACTTTCTATTATATTTAATTTATTTTTTGGATTCTGTTTTGTAATGTATTCTTATTTGCTTAATTAATGTAATTGGTTATACACCGTGTTAATTAAAGTTAATAAATAAATAAATAAATAAATCCTCACATGCTCACATCCTCACATGCTCACATGCTCACATGCTCACTTGCTCACATCCTCACATGCTCACATGCTCACATGCTCACATGCTCACATGCTCACATGCTCACATGCTCACATGCTCACATGCTCACATGCTCACATGCTCACATGCTCACATGCTCACATGCTCACATGCTCACATGCTCACATGCTCACATGCTCACATGCTCACATCCTCACATGCTCACATGCTCACATGCTCACATGCTCACATACTCACATTCTCACATGCTCACATGCTCACATGCTCACATCCTCACATGCTCACATGCTCACATACTCACATGCTCACATCCTCACATGCTCACATCCTCACATGCTCACATCCTCACATGCTCACATGCTCACATGCTCACATGCTCACATGCACACATGCTCACATGCTCACATGCTCACATGCTCACATGCTTACATGCTCACATGCTCACATACTCACATGCTCACATGTGACTAGTATAATATATTATTGAAGTTAAGTGAGGCGTAGGCATACAGAAAAAGGTAAACATAATCAAATTTATAAGACAGCACACGCTACGCTTCAAACTAATAATACCTAATGCATAAAATTAAATACAATCTATTAAATCAGAGAAAAATAAAACACACAATAGTAGGTACAGTACAGACATTGCAGACATGTTAGCTGCCGATGGGCAGAGCGACCGGGACATCGGGCCACGCACTTTTATCATCAATACAGCTATCTAAAGTAACTTTACTTATTAGATTATTCTTAATGTATGCTTTAAATTTTCTAATAGGAAGCCCAGTGGCACTTTCTGGAAGTTTATTATAGAAGCGTATACCGTTCCCCATAAACGAGCCATTTACCTGTCAAAGTCAAAGTCAAAATGTATTTATTCAATAAAATCACAAGGATCACTTTGAAACGTCTTAAAGCTAGGTCTGACTCTAGGCGCCTTCATACAAAACCCGCAATGAACACGGAACAAAAACGTAAAACGAAAAACGAAATATCGTAAGCAAAACTCATACTTGGGGTACAGTTGAATCACAAGAATCACTTTGAAACGTCTTAAAACTAGATAGTTTCACGCGACCAAGGCTAGAGGAACAGGCTTGATGCCTACCGTTCTTTTTAACCAACTTCAAAAATAGGATGAGGTGTCTTTATAAATTGTAGCCTATGTGTTATTCTGATGTATAAGCTATATTATTGTAAAGTTTCATTAAAATACATTCAGTAGTTTTTACGTGAAAGAGTAACAAACATCCATCCATACCTACAAACTTTCGCGTTTATAATATTACCTAGTATTAGTAGGATAATTTCCATTATTTAAATAATGTAATTTATTATGATATTCAAGCTATTCAAGCTACGGTGTGGTGATAATGCACGACAGAAGACATAACTCTTGTAACAGCTGTGGGGTATCGCTGGTTGATATCATTCGTCAACTTTCTCTGCGCCGGCGTACTTTCATTTTTGGGGCTTAACTCGCACCGTTTATAAACAACACTTTATTTATAGCATTTAGATCTCGTATAGCACTGGAGGTCTAGTGGTAGCAACTCCGCCTTCACATCCAGCTGCAAGTTCGGATCCTGTCGTGCAGTTCCACGTGACGAAGCCGGCTTGGTTCTTACCGTTCTTTTGAATGATCATTTTCTCATGTGATATGAAAATATCGCCAGTTCCAGGAACTATAGCGTCGTAAATAGTGCATGAATAAAAAAACAAAAATATCATTAAATATATAAAATCCAATCAATCTTTTTAGTACTACAGTTATACAATAAATAATTTCTGATTTATGATTTCAAATCTTCCTACTATAAATACAAAAAATTATATGCTTCAACAAATATTTGTTTAGGTAGGTAGGTAAGGTACCTACCTAGATATAGAATATCAACTACAAAAAAAAGTGGGTATGTGCCAAATGTAATCCACCTCCTCAAAGAATCTGAAGTTCGTACTTGGTAGGTACTAAGAGATCTGAGGGAATATCCACCGTGCCTGGCTATTTAAGTTTCCGTTCTTTTAGTTTTAACTTTTTATGATAGAATTGATTTTTTCTAACGTGTGGGACATTATAAAATCTTCGTTAAATCATTCTAAAGCAAATGATAGCATGATTGGTCACGCATGACCATCGTAGATTCTAAACTGCCTCATCACAGGCAAATGACCTATGGACCTTGAGCGGGGTCTTTCTCTCTACCAAGGTTGGTCTTCGTTCTACTTGAATTGGTTTTCTATTCAAAGTCAAAGTCAAAAGGTTTTTAGTCAATAAAATCACAAGGATCTCTTTGAAACGTCTTAAAATAGGTGAATCTAGGTGCCAGTTCCACGCGACCAAAGCCTAGAAGAACAGGCAACAAACTTACGACTTGGTTCCTACCGTTCTTTTGTATGTTCCTTGTTACAATGTAATTAACACAATAATGAAGCTCCAGTGGTGTCAATCGAATTTAGTGAAGCGTAGGCATAACAGAAAAAGGTAAAAAGATTATTATAATGATACCTATACGTAGTTAGGGAAAGAAACTAAAATATAACGAGGATACAACTTTTCTAAGAGTAGTAGAACTCTTTGTGAAGGGCCCGTCCGAAAAAGAACTACCACCTTGCCCTTATTTCCCGTCAATCAGCGTTGTTATGTTTCGGTTAGAAGGGTGTACCTTGTTGCCGGTGAAATTACTTGCACATGTGGCTTAAAAGGCGATAGGTAGGAAATAAACTGGTAAGTTAAAGAAAAGATGGATGGACTGTGTAAAGGTTACATGAGTAAGAAAGGAGTGAGAGATAAGGGCAAGATCATGTTAATGAGATAAAAACTAAAACTACTTGCAAAGTATTAACTTACTTACCATTAACAATTTGTATAAGTACCGCCGAAAGAAGCGCGCCAAAGCGCCAGGCCCGCCATTTTGTGACGGCGGCCATTTTGTGCACGTAATACACTTCCCAACATCCGTGTTCACATAGTTCACTTGCACTTAGGTTTTTGGAGTCGATAGATTCATTGGACGGAGTTTACCTGCAAAAGAGAGAAATACTTTCACCACACTGTTCAAAAGAACTAGTGACACGACAAGAAGAAGAAGGCGTGAGAAAGTAACATACAGACAGACAGGCAGAAATACTTTCACATTTACCTATACCTAATATTGAGTAAGTTAAGTATTACTAAGTACCTACAGATAGTGTGTATGGATATGGATACTGCATTGTGTAGTAGGCTGTACGCTATAACATAACATCATTTCTCTATCGGGAAGTGGGACATCGGACAGACACGCGTGGAATACTGAGCACGTAACGTTTGTTATGTATGTGGCACAGCAGAGGAATGCACGCCAAAGATAGCAGCGCCGATGTTTTCGTACACTCAGTGTTGTTCGAACGCTTATGTTTATGGTTTCCAAGAGGAGTACCTACCACCATACCTTTTGGCCGCCAAGCAGCGTTGCTGTGTTTCGGTTTGAAGGGTGTGGTTGCCGGTGTAATTACAGGCACACGAGGCTTGAAATTTGTATGCCTCAAGTGGATCGACGCAGGGCAGTGCATCGTAGGGCACGTTCAATACTGTACGTTATAACATAACATATATTTCGTATCGGTCTGTTATGTATGTGGCACAGCAGAAGAATGCACGCCAAAAATAGCAGAGCTGATGTTTTCGTGCAGTTTGTGCTTTTTTGGTCACTATAACTACAGGAACATAGGAACAGGTGGCCTATAAGAACACCTGTTCCTCAAGTCGGGGTGTTTTGGCTTGCGCTTGATCGCGATCTCACTTGATGTTTCGATAGCGATATTTCTTAACTAATATTCAGTGTTTTATATATAACGATATTCTAAGAGATTCGAGTTAAGTTTTCCCTAATGAGGCCTAATATATCTTTGCTTATTATTTTTCATATAACTTAGGTACAGATGGAACAAGCAGGTGAGGCTAAGAAGCCTTAAAACAAGGTGAATCTAGTTAAATAAATAATAAATAAATATTGGTGGACTTTCCACACAGTACTATCTAGCCCCAAAGTAAGCCAAAGCTGGGAACTAGATAGCTGATCATACATTATACAACGTGTAAACGACTGTACGACATTAAATTAATACACGTGTAGTACTACTATCTAGTATTGATTTAAAAAAGGTTGTATTAACATTCATTCATAATTGAGATTTTTTTATTTTCAAACAAACTAAATATCAGAATAAGCATAAAATTATTGAACATTCTGTATAAACACACAAACAAAGCAACGTACGTTCATTCAATGCCGCGCCCCGCGCGCAGAAACCGCACATACATACCTACTACGACTAAACCTAAACTGTGCCGCGCGCCCGTGCCTAAAGGTGAACGCCCTTTCAGCGCGGGCGCGCGGCCGGCGGCGGCGTCTTTGATTCGCCGATATAGTAGAGCAACGTTAGCATGTAGGAAAAATAAAACTAGTTAGGTACCTCAAATCCGTACGTTTCCAATATGCTCACGTTGTTGCATGTTGCACATACAAATGAATGCACTGAAGAGCTCCTTCAACTGTTCTAGAGTTTGTTTTGTATGCCTAGTTTCACAATTATCTTTCCCTTCATAATACAAGTTCTGCATTTTGATGACATTAACAAGACACACACACTCACACAAAAAGTCTATTTCGCGGTACCAAATCTAGACACTAGTCACGAGTAATAACACGAATTTACAATTTTCAAAATTAGATATGTCAAGGTCGCTACCAAGGCGATTGTTTACTAAATAATAATGTCTTTCACTGGCCACCGGGCGGCAGCGTGGCACATAGTGGGGCGCGCTACGTACCTATCTGTCTCTATCACACACGTAAGCGGAATGATATCTGTCCTTGTCGCACAGCGAAATTTTACAATGTGAGCGCACAAATATGTTTCTTATGCGGTCTAACGCGTATAAATATGATATCTTTGTCCTTTTTTTCGTTTGATTGATGAGTCACGTGACTTCATGACCCCGGAAATTTGACCTCATCACCGGCGATTAGAGATACAGGTTGCATAGAAATTATTTATTGGAAAAGTATCGATATCTCGATAAATATTCAGGCTTTTTTGATAAAACCAACTCCTAAAATCTAAAAATGCAATTAGGAGTAGGGTATGTGTGCCGGTTTGCCGGCCGCCTTCAGTTTTCGGCCTTTACGCGTACTTGATGCAGTAAAATTAAGATATTATCGTTTTGAAATGCAATATCTTAAAGATTTTTTTATCAAGACATCTGAAATTAGTTGCTTTGTTTTTGACAACATTTTTGGTCGGAAACAAGCTACGAGTGATTTCTAGCGAATTATTCAGATCGGCGGCGGTCATCGCGGGTATCGCAGCGTGCGGAAATTAGGAAAAAAATAGTGACGCGCCTTTCACTCCAAGGTAAGTTATGTGTTGTTTTTCTAAGCAAACATTGTTGATAGGCATTTAAGTCACTTCAAAACTTAATTGCCAACATACTACTAACATTATTTTTGCAAAATATTGTATAAAACAACAATTAATATGGGGGCCGCGATCCAACATATGAATTTTTTCAAAAGTTTAGTTTTCGGCCTAAGGGCCGGTATGTAGTACATCGAGTCGTCTACACTTTTGTCTCTTTTACTCAATTGGTTCAAGGGTTTAGCTCACAACTCTTTGTTTTACGATAGTAACATATGTGAAGACCCTAGCCATTAGTTCTCGGCCGTCAAATTATGTGGCATTCATAATGAAAAAGGAGTAATAGTAATGACTACTTTGGGGGTGGCCGAAAACCCAACCATAGATAAAATGGCACCTCAGTTTTCGGCATGACCGACAATTGTATTGAAATCATGTGGCCACTAACTGAATGTCGCTGTTAGTTTTCGGCCTTAAAGCAAAAATGTTTGTATATTTTTTATCTTTTTGAGATAAGTAATAATTTTATTTTGAAAATAAATCTAATGATAGTAACGTATTTTACAAGCTTTTATTAACCTACTTGGTAGTATGTCTGTCTGGCTTTTCGGCTTAAAACTTATTGTACGTTTTCGACCACCTGCTACACAAATCTTATTTCCTCTTGATTACATTCCCTAAAATGATATTTATTTATGTTCTTTCAAAAAACATTATTTTCTTCAGTTGTATTCTCCTCCGACGGCTGTGGAGAAGATAAAGAAAAAAAGAAATGTACGAACTCAATATTCGAAAGAATCATTAACTCAGGCAAAAGATGTCGATAAGAGAAGTTTGTCGCCACTATGGAATTCCTAGGTGTACCGTACAAGACAGATTTGCAGGAAGAACGACTGATAGTATAAAAAATCCATTCCAATCCATCCAATTCCATAGTGGCGACAAAATTCTTTTAACGATATTTTTTTGTCACGAATGTCTTTTGTTTTTGCGCCTGAGTTGATGACTCTTTGATGATGATTCTTTTGATAAGTCAGTACGCTATAGCTAAACTGTTACCTAAGAAATAATAAAGATAGACTTAGTTGATGTTGTTTCGAAAATATTTATCTAGTGTGTGACAAAATGTTTCAAAATCCGGTATTATGTTGATTGTAATTTTGTATATAGGTACATAATAAAAATACTGTTAAACCCACAAAAAAACGTTGATTTTATGTTACTTTAGATTTTAAAATTCATTTAAAATCCGTCTTTATAAGGTGGCCGAAAACAGAAGACTTCATGGCCGAAAACTGAAATTTGTGGCCGAAAACTGAATTTTTGGCATTTTTCCGGATTTAATTAAAAATAAAAATAACTATAAGCTTCTAGCACTAAACAGTACATTAAAAATAAACTTCATTATATAGGCTATCATACTACATCATTAGAACAGGTAAATTAGGATTGTATTATTTTTTTCTGAAGCCCTAAAGTCGACGGGAGCACTAAGAGGCCGCTATCTAGCACAATGACCCTACGTGTTTCAATTTAATGTCGTACATGACTTTACACCTTGTATACTTTTTACAAATACAAACTGATAATATATATTATAACATCCAGACAGAAAACAAACATCTATGTTCCTCTCAAAAAATCTATGTTCATCACAAAAATGTTTGTTCTCGGTGGGGATCGAACACACGGCCTGCGGCGCAGAAGGCAGAGCTACTACCAACTGAGCTGTGAAGGCTGTCTAGATACCAGTTTCACGCGACCAACGCCTAGAAGAACAGGCAACAAACTTACGGCTTGGTTCCTACTGTTCCGTTACCGTTTACCGAGTTGTTAGGAATGTCCACCAATATTTATTTGTTTATCAAAAAGAGGCTTGCCCAGTTACGGATGGCATACGTGTTGCCTTTCAACCTACTTCACGAGTAGAACAAGTAAGAAGTTCATTGTCATTCAGATGTCATGACAGTTTTAGCAATGGTGACCTAGCGGGTACCGTTTGCCAAGTGTGCCGATAGATTTGCAATTTGCTCTGGATTCTAATGGCTTTAGTTGCTAGTAAAAATATACAAGGTGTTCCAATACTTGTACTTAAAACTTCAGGGGGCTAAAGTACCCATCAATATGAATAACTTTTTCTGAGGAACCAACACGGTGAACGCGAAAAAAAACAGGTGTATCATACATTTTAGCCAGGTAGGTATTGAACTTTTGTATGAAACAGCTGTTTTTGGAAGTATTGGAACACCTTGTATTGTAGATAGGATATTTTGCTGAAAGGCGACTTTATTTTATATATAAAACTTAGTTATACGGGGTGTTTTTTTTCACATTAGAGTCGGTTCGATACCCAGACGAAGCAAGTATTTTTTAGAAAATCTTTGAATGCAGTATTATTAAGTATAAAAAATAATATAAAGTCACCTTTTAGCAAAATATCCTATCTACAATATTTAAGGTACTTTCCCTTCATGTCGCATAGTCATGGGACGCCCTGTACCTTGTACCGTGAAGTAAAAATCGTAAGTAAATCGGTAAGCCGTAAAAAGTTCTTAAACATTGTGTAAGTGCTTGAAAGGAGCCTCTCTGAGGCGCACTTAAAATCCTTTCACCACACTGTTTCGAAAGACGACCAAGACGAAGTAGTTTTGTTAGTAGCAGTCGATTTCAAGACACAATTACCCACGAACCATCAACATCTATACCGTCACGTCCGTGAGTCATACCGGATGTCTTGGAGTTGGTGTTTCTGCTTGCGCAAGAGCACAGTATGTCAGTGGGGTATTTTGCGAATGCGTCGGGATTTTGCAACTCGTAATGGGTCCAACGCAAGGTGATTTGTCACAGCCTATCACGAGAGCAATCTTTTTGACTTTAGTTAGTGAAGCTGGGTACTGACCAACGTTACGAGGTGTAATGTAACATGTTACACAGCTAGCATTAATGCAGTCAGTACGTAGTGTTAAGGGGAAACCAAAGAGCAAGGAGCCGCTCGTTGCTCGCTTTGAAGTGCTCCACCCGGCTATCGGTTTTTTGGCTTGACTGTTACCTTGACTGTTACTCGGTTCAGTGAGTACGCTGTAACAAGTCTGCCATCTTGACTGAGAGTGGTTAGCGAATATGGAGCACAGAGTTTTGACGAGCATGTTACGCCGATTTTTAGAACACAGCGTTACAAATGTAACACGATTTTTAGCTCAATGCGTAACATGCTCGACGCGAATGTTACATTACACCGCGTAACGTTGGTCAGTATTTAGACTTTAAAAGCATACGCCAAAAGCATAAACTTTGTTGGCCAAAAAATTTAACTTCATAACTTATCAAAAATATATTTTGTATGGCTTCAAGACTATGAATCATAAATCAAAATGATCTTTCATTTCAATAACATTTTTTTTCGTATGGATTAAAATACTGGTATAATCGTATGTCGATTGCCGACAGCTTTACTGGGCTACTGGCGAGCGCAGAAGGCGCTCTGCCGTACAAAAAGGTTTTTTGACAACAAACGCAAGTGCACCACTTAGGTACGGAACTGTTGCTTGGGCTGTTGCCGGGGAAGAGACAATATGTCGAAGATTTAAGAGTAGTAGAGCTCTTTGTGTGTGGCTCGTCCGGGGAAGTACTATCACCACGCCTTTTTCTGCCGCCAAGCAGCAACGCTGTGTTTCGGTTTGAAGAGTGTGGTTGCCGGTGTAATTACAGGCACATGAGGCTTAATTAAGGCAATGCTTTGTTATAGGTGATGGTTACCACTTAACATCAGGTGGGCCATCTGCTTGTACAATCAGCTAATAGTATTAAAAAAAAAGGTATTCTTCGCCCAGAAGGGGCGTTAACGGGGAATGCGTCTTCAACCCCCCGGAGGTGTGTAGTATTGCTTGTGTCCGGGTTCGATGAGTCGGTGATCGCGTCATCTGGGTCACCTAACACGTGTCTAGGTCTACGGAAGGTACAGTTCGAACACAAAGATCACTTTGAAACGTCTTTTATGCGTGAATCTTCCGCCAGTTACTTACGACGCCTAGAAGAACCGACAAGAAACTTACAACGTGATGTATGTGAGGCACTGTTTGTATACATCCGCGAGTCGTAACATAACGGTGAGCTAACTGGTGAGCAGGTGGGGTCGCGTGACCTACATAACTTGCACGACAGACGATTCTTTAGTTTCTTATGATACTGGTGAACAGTGTGAACGGAAATAAAACATGTAAGTATTTCTTGAAGAAAAATGGACGCGGATTGTGGTGCTTAAATATGACATTGGAGCTATGTCAAAATTTTATGAAGACTGTCAACACAGTTGGCTGACAACCGTCAAATTACTTATAGATCGCACATTTCCACATTTTCGAAGATATAAAATTTCGTGCGTGACTTACGAGGTAAAGCTTTGTTATAGGTGATGGTTACCACTTAACATCAGGTAGGCCATCTGCTTGTTCCATCAGCTAATTGAATAAATAAAAATACTAAAGAAAAATCGTTTAAACAAAGTTTGAAATGAAATTACAGAAGGTTTCAGCAAAAATACAATTTTGATCCAAATAAGATTTGTACGAAGTCTAGAAACAATTTTTGTTGGTAGGAAATCTTGTTTGGACCAAAATGATATTTTGCAAAACCTTCGTACTATCTTAAAATGCTATTTTCCGAAACGGTCGGTTTCTAAAAGCCCGATAAAAACTAATCGCATGCCAAGTCACTTGCTATCTCTAACTAATTCGATGTAAAAGCTGAAATCAAAACTAATCGGATGTCAAGTCACTCGCCAGTGACTTGACATCCGATTAGTTTTGATCGAGTTTTCAGAAACGGTGGTATATGTATAGGTTAACCTAACCTATTTATGCCGCCAAGCAGCGTTGCTGTGTTTTGATTTCATATGGTTGCCGGTGAAATTACAGGCACAATTATTATGGAGCTAACCATCCGTAGGTATACCTCAATTTGATGGTCGGAGGGCAGTGCATCGAAGGGCACGTTCCTATCGGGCGTGACTCGTGACTTGCGAGGCAATGCTTTCAAAGTCATAAATTATTCGGTTAAATCACAGGGATCACTTTGAAACGTCTTAAAGCTAGGTGACTCTAGGTGCCAGTTCCACGCGACCAAAGCCTAGAAGAACAGGCAACAAACTTACGGCTTGATTCCTAGTTCTTTTGTATGATTTTGTCATAGGTGATAGTTACCACTTAACATCTGTTGGACCACCTACTTTTTCCATCTGCTAGTATAAAAAAAACGAACCCCTCG
Organism: Chloroclysta siterata; assembly: GCA_932294275.1. NCBI lineage: Eukaryota > Metazoa > Arthropoda > Insecta > Lepidoptera > Geometridae > Chloroclysta > Chloroclysta siterata. The sequence continues at coordinate 16,270,355 of OW028596.1, read as the reverse complement.
CTATATAAATCATTTAGATACCACTGTTTATTCTTTTTAAGTTTATACTTTTAGCAGCGTTTTTTTTTAGCAGCGTTGCTGTGTTCCGGTTTGAAGAGTGTGGTTGCCGGTGTAATTACAGGCACATGAGGCTTAACATCTGTATGCTTCAAGCTGATGGACGCAGTGCAGTGCATCGTAGGGCACGTTCCTATCGTGCGTGACTTACGAGGCAATGCTTTGTTATAGGTGATGGTTACCACTTAGCATCAGGTGGGCCATCTGCTTGTTTCATCAGCAAGTAGTATAAAAAAAAATACTTGGGTCAAATAAAAAATTTTCTTTTATTCTAGATAGATGCAAAGACCTATTTTCTTATTTTTCCATTGGAATTCGTTAAAAATCACCGTTTTTAAGACTGGTTCTTTCGATGTCAAAGTCGTTAACCAGTATGGCACAGATTATACGTGGTAATAAATAATCACGCTTTAAAAGCCAGTGATAAAAGTCGTTGAGGTCACTGAACTAGTTTTTTCAATGAATATTGTAGGTTCTATCGCCATACAGCTAATAAAAATAAAAGCCATTTGCTTCGAGCATGTTCGCAGAGGCGCGAGTCGATGGTTTTCATGCCGTCATCCGCAAAAAGACTGCCTTTTGCTCAGAGTGCGGGGCACCGCTAACACCATCCTGAATGTCATAGCAGATAAGTATGATTCGCCCATTTTGAAGTCCTTCATCTATTTGATCGGGACATTCAAATAATTAATATGATATCTGAATATCTGAAAAACAGCAGGAAACGTAAATTAAATGTATTAAAAGAGTTCCTAAAGATTTTTAAAAATATGTAAGATTTCTGCAAATAAAACCGTCTTCAAATATACTGAAAACATAAAACCGCAACATACGCAATTTCATTTTAACTTTTTCCTGATAATTTGATTTAATGCGAAACTACTAAACCGATTTTGATGAAATTTCTATGGGACTAATCTGAAAGTATATCTTATCTCTTATATTATTTACTAGCGGCCTGTCCCAGCTTCGCATGGGTGGTCATAAATTTTTTGAACATTTTAGGATAAACTTAGACCGTGGGTTCGAGCCTCGCGTCTACTTATTTCATACATTTGCACGCGCTTCTCCTTGAGTGAGTGAAATCGCACCCCGCGCGTGACCGGTGGACCCGTAAACATTTTTAATTTCGTCATATCTTTTGAATGGAATGTCCGATTTGAAAAATTTAAGAAGTAATCTATAGGTATTGAAACCGTCTTAATTATGAAATGATTTATTTGGATAAGGATTAATACCAAGGTACAAATAAAGACCCTTTTCTAGCGGAGGCATTTCAATTAATTTTTTATAATAAAAGAACACTTATTGTAACATAACTATAATAGTTAGACATATGCTGTCGCGACATTTTTTGTAGATGATAACGTGTTCTACAAAATCGTAGTACATTATTTTGTTCTATCTTCAATAGTTTTCGCAGCGCACGCGATGTAAGGTTTTTTGTTTTCCACCTTGGGTTACATTATTGAAGTTTTAGTAAGGATCCCAGATTTTTTTGAAAATATAATATAGCCTATGTTACTCAGGGATAATGTAGCATTCTAATGGTGAAAGAATTTTTGAAATCGGACCAGTAGTTTTTGAGCCTATTCGTTACATACAAAAATACAAAAATACAAAGTTTACCTCTTTATAATATTAGTGTAGATTTAAGATATTTTATACTATTTTTTTCAAATCGGTTCATAAATGAAGGTGTTATCCAACATAAAAAAAATCTATCGAATTGAGAACATCCTCCTTTTCTTGAAGTCTGTTTAAAAATACAATATTTTTATGCAGAGGCTCATGACGATGAATAAATCATTTTTTCACTCTAATCTAATCTTTAGTCATTATTGTTCTACCAGTAAAGATTAGCCTTATTTTACGTGACAGTTTTGCATGATAAAGTGCCACTATCGACCCCTATCGACCCGCATACCCTGTCATGACACGATTGTGACAGCAGTGTATTATGAAAATTAAAATCGTATTACGTATCGTATACGTATTAAGCCGAAGTAAGTTTCTAAAATTTTTGTTTGTAGAAGGTATAATCGAAGGAGCGAAGCGAGCATAAATAAAAAAAACAAAATACACCGCGTATGTTTTTTTTTTTTCAATTTATTATGTAGTGTGTCTATATTTTACATGTTTTTATTCTGTCTGAAATCGAGGGCCGTATTGGCCGTAAATATACCGCATGGCAATGGTACCTAGGCATCTTTCCTGCAAAGTTCCTTCAGTTACATTATGATGGAAACAGTACAAAACAATATAGAGTGAACCTTATTTTGACTTCGTAGATCATAATATTATATTGGAAAATCGCCGTCTTCTGATTTTGTTGGTCGAAATCTTCGTCCCTCTCTATAGAGAGGGACGAAGGTGTTATATAATATTATAAGTATGTATTTACAAAAAAAAAGTATGTAAGTAGTATATCAGCTATCTGGTTACCATATCACAAGCTTTGGCTTAGTTTGGGGCTAGATAGTGTTGTGTGGAATGTCCACCAATGTTTATTTATTTATGTCGTTGCAAACCTATCCTAGTGGTACTTTGTAAGATAAATTATAAGTTCGAATTCCACAGTTAACCCTAAGCACGCTAGCCTCATAAAAACGAGACGAGAAAAGTAAGGCCAGGGCCACTCGTGACCCAAATAGGAGTGCAACCGGTTATGTAGGCGCGGGCAGTCGGACGCGTGTTAAGGTGAAGCTTGACATGGTTTGTGATAAACGATAATTTATTTATTTCTAGTGTTTCTAATCTGATAACCGTATAACAACTTCTCACTCGGAATTTACGAAACTCTTAAAATCAATGTAGTAATAAGAAATTGCAAAAAATGTTAAGTAGGTACTTTTTGTACTTTTAGGTTGGAAAACTTATTTGGATCAATATTATATTAAGATAGTGTTGGACCTTTAAAAGGTAGTCTCCGAAATGTTGTTGTTTGCAATTTTTCATAAACAACCTCTATGGCACACCTGTACCCCAAGTATGAGATTTGCTTACGATATTTCGTTTTTCGTTTGACGTTTTTGTTCCGTGTTCATTGCGAGTTTTGTATGAAGACGCGATAGAGATACCGATACGGAACCCGCAATGAACACGGAACAAAAACGAATCGTTTTTGCTGCGTGCTCATTGCGGGTTTTGTAAAGTTCCGTATCGGTATCAATACAAAACCCGCAATAAAGACGGAACAAAAACGTAAAACGAAAAACGAAATATCGTAATCAAATCTCATACTTGGGGTACTGATCTCAAGTCGTAACCATCACCTATAACAAAGCATTACCTCGTAAGTCACGCACGTGCCCTACGATGCACTGCCCTGCGTCCATCAACTTGAGGCATATCTCATGTGCTTGTAATTACACCGGCAACCACACTCTTCAAACCGAAACACAGCGTTGCTGCTTGTCTGCCGAATTAGGTGTGGTGGTAGTACTTCCCCGGAACGAGCCACACACAAAGACCTCTACTCTTAAAACTCTGTAATTTTATCTCTAATACTATAAGAATCAAAGTCCTGACTGACTGACTGACTGACTGACTGACTGACTGACATATAGACAACGCACAGCCTAAACCGCTGGTCCTAGAGACTTGAAATTTGAGGAGTACATAGCTCTTATGGCGTAGAGGTGCACTAAGAAGGGATTTTTGGAAATTCAACCCCTAAGGGTGTAAAAAGGGATGAAAACGTTTGTATGAAAAATAGTATTCCTTGAACCTACAAACTTGAAACTTGGAGAACATATACCTCAAAGCAAAAAAATAGGAAAGGCATTTTTAGTTTTTTAAAACTACCCTTAATAAGTGTGCAAAGGGATGTAAAAGTTTGCATGGGAGTTTTTTGACCGATGGTCCTAGAGACTTGAAATTTGAAGAGTACATAGGTCTTATGACGTAGAGGTGTACTAAGAAGGGGTTTTTGGAAATTCAACCCCTAAGGGTGTAAAAAGGGATGAAAGCGTTTTTATGAAAAATTGTATTCCTTGAACCTACAAACTTGAAACTTGGAGTACATATACTTCAAAGCAAAAAAATAGGAAAGGCATTTTTAGTTTTGTAAAACTACCCTTAATAAATGTGCAAAGGGATGTAAAAGTTTGTTAGGGAGTTTTTTGACCGATGGTCCTAGAGACTTGAAATTTGAAGAGTACATAGGTCTTATGACGTAGAGGTGTACTAAGAAGGGGTTTTTGGAAATTCAACCCCTAAGGGTGTAAAAGGGATGAAAGCGTTTGTATGAAAAATTGTATTCCTTGAACCTACAAACTTGAAACTTGGAGTACATATACTTCAAAGCAAAAAAATAGGAAAGGCCTTATTAGTTTTTTTAAACTACCCTTAATAAGTGTGCAAAGGGATGTAAAAGTTTGTATGGGAGTTCTTTGACCGATGGTCCTAGAGACTTGAAATTTGAAGAGTACATAGGTCTTATGACGTAGAGGTGTACTAAGAAGGGGGTTTTGGAAATTCAACCCCAAGGGGTGTAAAAGGGTTGAAAACGTTTGCATGAAAAATAGTATACCTTGAACCTGCAAACTTGAAGCTTGGAGTATATGAACTTTTAGGCAAAAAAATAGGAAAGGCATTTTTAGTTTTTTAAAACTACCCTTAATAAGTGTGCAAAGGGATGTCAAAGTTTGTATGGAAGTTTTTTAACCGATGGTCCTAGAGACTTGAAATTTGAAGAGTACATAGGTCTTATGACGTAGAGGTGTACTAAGAAGGGGTTTTTGGAAATTCAACCCCTAAGGGTGTAAAAAGGGATGAAAGCGTTTGTATGAAAAATAGTATTCCTTGAACCTAAAAACTTGAAACTTGAAGTAGATGTACTCCAAGGCTAAAAATTAGGAAAAGCATTTTTAGTTTTTTAAAACTACCCATAATAAGTGTGCAATGGGATGTCAAAGTTTGTATGGGAGTTTTTTGACCGCTGGTCCTAGAGACTTGAAATTTGAAGAGTACATAGGTCTTATGGCGTAGAAGTATACTAAGAAGGGATTTTTGGAAATTCAACCCCAAGGGGTGTTGAAAACGTTTGCATGAAAAATAGTATACCTTGAACCTACAAACTTGAAACTTGGAGTATATGAACTTTTAGGCAAAAAAATAGGAAAGGCATTTTTAATTTTTTAAAACTACCCATAGTAAGCGTGCAAAGGGATGTCAAAGTTTGTATGGGAGTTTTTTAACGCGTGGTGCGATTGACTTAAAACTTGAGGTAAATATACTAAGAAATAAATAATGAATGACGCTTTTAACTTTTGATAATTCCCCTGCACCCTTTGCAGGGGAATCAATGACTGTAAAAGTTAGTATGGGAGATTTTTAACGCATAGTGCGATTGATTTCAAACTTGAACTAAATATACTCCACAATAAATAATTTAAAATCACGTTTTCAATATTTTAAAACTACCCCTGCAAAGTTTCAAGGTTTGTGTGGGAGATTTTTAACTGTAACTGTGTAATTAACTTCAAACTAAAAGAAATTGTGTTCTGTGGCTAAATAACATAAAGACGTTACCCTCCTTCGTTGCGCTCGAGTAAAAAGAATACAACGAGGCATCAATGTTCTAAAAACGGGAATCTTGAGTTGGTACGAAGAGATCTGAGGGTACCTATCTACCGTGCCTGTGGATCAATGTCGTGAAGCTGTTTCGTTTCGTTTGCTTTTGGGGTAGAAACTAGGAACAAATAAGTACATATTTTCCGTGTAAGGTTGTCTTTGTTGTATTTGTCATGTTTGTGCTAAACTCAGTACCTATACCTACCTACCTAATATAGGTAATGTACGCCTATAGGTATCCCTTATACCTACGTAGGTATTTAAAATCCTACCCTAATAATATACAAATCAATGCGAAAGTTATGATGTTTGGATGTTTGTGGTTCAATCACGGTTCACCACTTCTACGCGTGCGAAGCCGCGGGAAGCCACTAGTATCTTTATAAACGTTGAAATGTGCGAGCCAGAACTTGTTCCGATAGTTATCAGTCCTTATGTACAAATTATTTTTAATCTGTAACATAGGTGAAGTTTTATTTTATTTTTATAGGTGAAATAATTCGATTTATAACATATATTAAAAGCTAAAATATACGAAATCTTCGTAATTCATATTTTGAGGTTACAAATATATTTTACTATGTAGCTTATAACAATATTTTGTATAATAATATTTATATTTCGTATTTTGTCATGAGATAAGTGAAGTATTAAATAACTTCTACAAAGAACCAACTTCCTCTTAACCACATTCTTCACAAAGTCTCAGGCAGAACTGACTAGATCTGTGTGAAAATTTACTCAACTTTTACATGAGAATAAAGATTCTCAGCATAATGGGCGTGGTGTGAGAAATAGGTTAAATGTGGGTAGTTGAACTAGAAACTACGATAGCTGTGACCTTCAGTTATTACAAGTAAAGAAATAAATATTGGTGGACTTTCCACACAGCAATATCTAGCCCAAACTAAGCTAAAGCTTGTAATATGGGAACCAGATAGCTGATATAATACATTATATACTTTTTTTGTAAATACATACTTATTATATACGTTTAATAACACCCAGACAGAGAACAAACATCTATGTTAACCCTAAATAACTTAACCGGTATTTATTAAGCAAGACTATACCTATGAACCTACTAGTAAATTGAAAACCTCGGCCTGCCTCCATGTTGCCATACCCTATGCAGGGTCCATGTGATACTTACTAACACCCAACAACTATGTTTGTACCTAACCAAACCATGTGTAAGCAATAAATGTATTGAGTATTGAGTATACGTTCATCACACAAATGTTTGTTCTGTGTGGGGGACCCACACAGAACAAACATTTGTAACCATGATCGAACCCACGGTCTACGGCGCAGAAAGCAGAGCTACTACCAACTTAGCTGTGAAGGCTGTCAAGACAAGGATCCGAAGAACTACCACCATGTTTATTTCTGCTGTCAAGTAGCGTTGCTGTGTTTCGGTTTGAAGGGTGTGGTTGCCGGTGTAATTATAGGCACATGAGGCTTCTGTATGACAAGTTGATGGACGCAGGTCAGTGCTTCATAGGGCACGTTCCTATCGAGCGACACTTGCGAGGCATTGCTTTGTATAGTTCATGGTTACCACTTATCATAAGGTGGCTCATCTGCATGTTCCATCTGCCAACTAATAGTTGATAAAACAATCATCTGTGTTCATTATTATTATGTTGAGAGCACTGGTGGTTTAGTGGTAGCGGCCCCGCCTTCTGATCCTAAGGTCGTGGGTTCAAAACCGGTCGTGCACCAATGAGTTTTTCTGTTCTAATGCCAGTACTCTCAACGGTGAAGAAACCGGCATGTCGTAGAACCTAAAAAAAAGTTCTATAACATATTGAGTCAAGTGCTCGAAAGGAGCCTCTTGAGTCGCACTTAATATCCTTTCACCACACTGTTTCGAAAGAAACTAGTGACACGACAAGAAGATTATGTTTATTATGTTTGTTCCATGTGGAGATTGTACCCACGGCAGCGAAGAAGGCAGAGCTACTACCACCTAAGCTGTGAGGGCTGTCGACCATGCCTTACAAGTTCATTATTAGCTAATACAGTTATTCGTATCTTCACGACGAACTTATTCGCTCATGCCTACATGCGTAGGTAAATACAGGTAGGTATACCTACCTACCTGTGTTCAGTTGACCATTAAGCGTATCACAGATGCTATAATATTTCATCCTCAGATACCTTACGATAAAATAGTATAGCATCTTATGGTATCACACACTCTTCTCTTGTCGTGTCATTAATTTCTTTCGAAACATTGTGATGAAAGGATTTTAAGTGCGCCTCAAGTGTCAAGTGCTCGAAAGGAGCCTCTCCTTTCGAGCACTTGATACATGTTATAGAACTTTTTTTATGTTCTACAACATGCAGGTTTCCTCACGATGTTTTCGTTCACCGTTTGAGAATACTGGCACTGTGCACTTAAATTTTTGAACAGAAAAACTCATTGGTGCACGACCGGTTTCGAACCCACGACCAGAAGGCGGGGCCGCTACCACTAGACCACCAGTGCTCTCAAATCACACACTGTTAAGATACTATAATATAATTGTAAATATGAATTATGGATTTATGAATTTGATTGTTCCCGGTATTTTGGTACCGTTGCATGCGCCATGATTTCGGGTCTATTCGAGTAAATAAAAAATGTTATTGGTAGACAAAACCAAAACGGTCTATCGTTTATCGCACTGCATAATGTACCTACATACATACATACGTGTATTCAAGATGATAGATTAGTTTCAAAGTGAGTAAAATTTCTGGCACATGAGGCTTATCATCTATGCCTCAAGTTGATAGACGCAGGGCAAAGCATTTTATCGTTCCTATTCAGCGCGACTTGCGAGGCAATGCTATACCACTGAACATCAGGTGGGGCAACTGCGTGTCCCATAAGCAAGTAGTATTAAAAAATAAAATAATTTGTAAGAACATGCTTCTTTTTTGGAGGGAAGCCCCTCGTAGCCGGATGTAAATGGGTACCTACCAAAATCATTGTTCCAGTTCGCTGATTATGACATCACGATCGTCTTTCATCATAAACGAAGCTCCAACGCAGCTTGCTTTGTCATTCTAAATTTCTAACTAAGTTAGTCAAGCCGTAAGTTTGTTGGCTGTTCTTCTAGGCTTGGTCTCGTGGAACTGGCCTACCTAGATTCAACTAGCTTTGGAGCTGATTTCACCATGCTCTGTTAGTTAATAAAGGATTAACAGGCCGTTAAATCTAACCATAGAATCCCCCTTTGCAGGGGTTGATCGCTGGGGGATTGTGGAATAAGCCATGTCAATCGCGTACTTTATGACATATTTAACAGCTCTTTAATCCTTTGTAAGAGCTGATTCAAGCATAGTCAACGATGCAAAACATTAGTCCTAAGTTTTGATTAGAATAACGGTTGTCTGGAAGAGATCGCTACTTGCGATAAGACCGCCGATCTTAGGACAAACTTAATGTATATTTACGTTTATAACTTTTTCCATTCTGTCCTCAATAAAGTTATTATTATTATTATATTATTATTATTTCAGCATGCTCGTTTAGTTACTAATCAAGGATTAACAGGCCGTTAAATCTAACCTTAGATTTGACATTAATGTTAGATTTAACGGCCTGTACATTTTAACATATTTAAAGGCCCTTTAATCCTTTGTTAATCTAACAGAGCAAGGTGAAGTCAGCTGTTTATCTAACAGAGCATGGTGAAATCAGCTCTTAGGGCCGGTTTCACCATGCTCTGTTAGATTAACAAAGGATTAAAGGGCCGTAAATATGTCAAAATGTACGCGTTTGACAGATAAGGTTCGATGTAACGGTCTTTTAATCCTTGATTAGTAACTAACAGAGCATGGTGAAACCGGCCCTTAAGATGTTAAACTGATCCTTGTGGTTCAATTGAATAAAATTAGCTTTTAACTTAGCCTCAGAGTTTTTACGATAGTATTTATTTTTACGCTGCATCTGTTATTTCTCGTGCTAAGCAAGTTGCATGCTAATCTGGGTTACGAACTATATTGCAGGTACATGTTTGTACATTTACAAGTTTCGTCCACAAAGATTGAACCGTAAATCTCGCGTTATTAAATCATCATAACTTTTACATTTATAATTAGTAGGGTATAGCAACGTTATTAAATTCCTGGGTGTAATGAATGGATGGAGGCTTCGATCAACATTGTTGATCGAAGGATGGAGGCCTTAAGGTGGCCAAACAATACTACCCAAACCTATACCTAGATATACCTTTGATTATAAGTTAATCTAAAAGTAAAATGTAAATAAATGTAAAATGTACGGTAGTTATTAGAATTTTAAAGCATTCCCTTGTTTTTAAGTGCAAAATATCCATAATACGATCCGATGTAACGCATTGGATTACATAATTATGTGCATAAGTATCTGGATAAGTTATTTCTACTAGGTTCTTTCTTTGCTCACTAAAGTAAGCAAATCGTTTGCAGGACAATGTGTACGCTTCTTTAACAAAGTCCCAAGTGAGATTCACCAGTTGTCGATTAACAAATTCAAAAACATAATAAAAAGAAAACTTTGTACAAAAGCTTACTATAAAATTTCTGATTATATAGGTGACAAAAAAGCTGAGACTGATCTATGCTCCAACTCATTAAAAACACTAAACAATTAAGTAGGTACCATAATAAAATTGTAAAAAGGATCATACAAAAAAACGCTAGGAACCAAGCCGTTAGTTTCTTGCCCGTTCTTCTAGGCTTCGGTCGCGAGGAACTGGCGATAGATTCACATAGTAGGTATATAAGACGTTACAAAGTGATCCTTGTGATTGTACCTACTGAATAAAGACCGTTTTGATTTTGATTTTGACTGTGAATAAATAATTTTGTAATTTGTAAAAGACGCAGTTTTACGCCAAAAAGAGTGTATAGAAGCTTCTCAGAAAACAATAACTTGAATTAAATTAAATATATAAATTGCTTACGATTTTCGTTCTGAACAGCTGGGCGGCTAGAACTCTGAATGATTTTGCTAAAAAGTCCACTATTTCTCCTTACACTTAACTTTCACATTCTGTCATTAAAATTACACTGTTAAAACACTGAATTCCGTTCTCACTTTGCAAAAAAATACTGCCAAAAATAATATTTAGTTTTCTAATTTGTAAACGTCACTAAAATATTTGAAAAATCCACTTTCTTTTCTTAATTTTCACTCGAAATTTACCGCCATTTTCGAACATGCGCGCGCAACGACGTTGTTACTAGACTGGCTTCAGTGGATCAAATCCACTTGATTTCATATGAGTGAGCGAGAGAACAAATTGAAATTACGCAAGGTAGAGCGAGACGTGTATGGGGTGTCTTGTAGCGGTAATTTTTTCTCCTTTCGTTCGCACACGTCCAACTTTCTAAACGCCTTGAGGTGTTAGCCTCATAGTTTCGATTTTGGAGTTAAATTAGTTGATTTTTGATAGGTAAAACAGTTATTTGTATACCTACGATTTTTTGGTTTACATACGTAGATGTTGTGTGAGAATAGATAGGTACTTAGTAATTTTTACTCAAAATAAAACAAATAAATAAGGCCGCACGAACTAACCACATATTTTGTATAAGTACAGTAGTTTGGTTAGTGCCTAGTTTAAAATAACATCGCTTCTTTTTGAAAATGGAACACGTATAAAAACTTGTGATGTCATTGCTGGTGGCATAATGATATTATATAAATTAATTTCACATAGCTTCAGCAAGGCTCGTTGGTCTAGGGGTATGATTCTCGCTTCGGGTGCGAGAGGTCCCGGGTTCAAATCCCGGACGAGCCCGATATCTTGTTATCTTTTTGCACTTTAGAAAAGCTTTTCTAGTCTTGATGAAGCCATGTTGCTTGATTTGAGCATGCTATCCGTAATTTATACGTTTATTACAATTTATTTGCTTGTTTTACTTTACTTTGACTGACTTATATTTCCTACGTTCATGAAAATGCTTACGTACACGTAATAATAAATATTTTTTACTGATCGATTAGGATTAGACTAGTAAACTAGTGTTACCTAGGTATTAATCACGCTCACGCAACACGTTCATCTAAATCTAGGCTAGAGCTAAAGTGTGCCTAATCCCATTTTCCTGTTCCGAGATGCTACCGCCATCTATTGTATTATAAAGTTGATTTCTGCACCAAGTTTTTGCTACTCGACGCTAGATGTCACATAACTTTACCAAAGCTCACTGCATAATACCATTAAATTAAAAAGTCTGTATTGTTCATGATATTGATTGACGTTATTGACTATTATATTTAGCAAGGTAGCGTAGCAGGTGTTTGAGTTCAACGGCCTCCCTCAAAGCTTGCAAAAGTTGACAAAACAAATTCTGCAGACGATATTTTTAGTTTATTTTTATGTTAAAAGCCTGTTTTCTATGAAATATGTAACAAAATCAATTGGGATTGAATTTATTGATCGTTTTGTGTTGTTTAATGGGTGTTTAAGGATGTTTTAACAAGTGTAAAGTGTTACTGAAGTTGTAATAAATGGCTGGAACCAGTGCATCTTCCTCACCGGTGATGGCATCAATAAACGATGTCAGTGCTTTATTCCAGAATGCTAAGAAATACGAGGAACTCAATCTTATCGGAACAGGTAGTTTTGATTTACTATCTTTTTATCGTAACCTATTTGCTAACCATGTGCGCCGGTGTATAGGTTTTCGCGCAAAATAAACACAATAAACATGTTTTTTTTATTTTTTATTATATAAAAAAGTATGTTTATACATAGTGGTAGTAGCCATACCTAACTGGAGTAGAACCAACTAATAAAAAGTAATTCATATTTTCAACTGCACTTGGGTATCCCTAAAATCACCATGCAATAAAAGAAGAGAGTACAACTTTTTAACTCAATAAAATATAAACACATAAACTGATATAGTACATAGATTTATCTCAATTCATGTTATCTTAAAACCGACAATTACCTAAATATATGTAGGTAGTTCATTAAAATATTATATCCGAGTTCATTATCTTTATGAGCACTGTGGTGGATTTGTATTTAAAATGGTTACATATATGTTTTTAGCTTGCCTTTTTTTAATGTAATTTTTTCTAAAAATGTAAATCCGTTATTGGCTATACGTTAGAAACCTATGTATTCACATTATATCTTAAGAGCTGTGGATTTTGTTCAAAAATAAAATAAAAAATATAGGTATTTAATAAAATAAAATGTTTAGCAGTTTTTAATGTTAACCATCACCTATAACAAAGCATTGCCTCGCAAGTCATGCACAGGAATGTGCGCTATGAAGCACTGCTCTGCGACCATCAACTTAAGATAAATGTCTTAAGCCTTATGTGCCTGTCATGTCCAACACCCTTCAAACCGAAATAAAGAAACTTTGCTTGACTGCAGAAATAGGCATGGTGGTAATACTTCCCCGGACGAGCCACACACAAAGAGATCTAGTACTCTTAAAAGTGAAGGGAGAATGATTAAAGTAAAAATTTCAAAAGAAAATAAATTATGAAAAGTTTTTTTATCACAGGAGCCTACGGAACCGTGTATAAAGCAAGAGATCTTCACAATGGAGGTCAGATAGTGGCCATGAAAAAGGTGAAGGTTGCATTGACCGAGGATGGTATACCACTGTCTACGTTGAGGGAGATAGCACTCTTGAGGCAGCTTGAAGCTTACCGGCATCCTAATATTGTGAGGTGTGTATTTATTTACCTTCAACTTGCGCCGATTCTATCATACCTACTTCCTATCCTTATTTCTTTAAAACCCTATTACCTACTTTTCATCCTATTCAACCCTAGATCCTACTTTTCATCCTATTCAACTTAATTTATAAATGCGAAAGTTACGATGCTTGGATGTTTGTCGCTCAATTACGCCCTAAACACTCATCACTGAACCGATTGGGACCTTATAACAAATATAGTTCATAACCTGGATTAGCCTATTTTTTATCCCTTATAAGATACGGGGATACTTAATATACATATACCTAAGTTATATGGATTTGAATGAACCCAATAAATGGAAAATGTCATAAATATCAATGTTAGCAATCACTACTAATACGAAAGCAAAGCTGCTTGCAACAAACAAAGAAATAATTCAAAAATGGCGTCGTTAACCATTGTCTCTTACTCGTACACTATCGATCGAGTGAGCGAAGCGAAAGAATATCTTTACTGACTATTTGGGAAAACTCATCAGAGAAAAAACATCTATGTTCATCACACAAATGTTTGTTCTGTGTGGGGATCGAACCCACGGCGAAGGCAGAACTACCAACTGAGCTGTGAAGGCTATAATCTTTATTTTTATTTTTATTTTTGCATCCAGAAGGAATCAACTGGTAAGTTTTGTATAAGGAAAATCGTAGAACAATTACATTATATCAATCAGTTCAAAGATTTTTTTTTAAACAACTTGCTGATGGAATAAGCAGATGGCCCACCTGATGTTAAATGGCAACCATCGCTATAACAAAGCATTACATCGTCAGTCACGCTCGACAGGAACTCACCCTACAATCAGTGGCGTAGCTAGGTGGACAAGGACCCCGGTGCATAAAGAATGAATCAGGCCCTCACCCCCTCTTTCCACTTAACTTGAACTTTTATTGGCCTTTAAAATAAATCATTAAATAAAAATTGTGAGCAGGCTCAAGGTTTTCTAGCTTCGGAAGCTGGCTGACCCTCTCTTTTCTAAGCTTAGGTTAGAGCCCCTGAGCTCCGGGGCCTGGCCCTTCGATAGCAAGCCACTGCCTACCATGCCCTGCCCTGCGTCCATCAACTTGAGGCATACAGGTTTTTCAGTTGAGTCAAGGATCACTTTAAAGAACTCTTTTTTGCTGTTTAGTTTGAAGCGTAACGTGTGCTGTTTTATGAATTTTATCACCCTTGCCTTTTTCTGTTATACCTACGCTTCACTAAATTCGATTGGCACCATTCTGGAGCTTCATTATTGTATTATATTTCATTGTAACAAGGATCATACAAAAGAACGGTAGGAACCAAGCCGTAAGTTTGTTGCCTGTTCTTCTAGGCTTCGGTCGCGTGGAACTGGCACCTAGAGTCACCTAGAAAAGACGTTTCAAAGTGATCCTTGTGATTTTATTTTTGTCGTGTCGCTGTTACATCTCTAAATTTAAATCCACTATGTCCAGTAGGTGGCTACCTCCACAGCACCATCCGAGCATCTCATTAGGTCCTCTAAGGTGTATGAGGTGGGGCATGATGGACACGCGAGAACATGTGGCATGGACTGCACCTGGCCATGGTGTCTCATTGCCTACAAAGCATTTTTAGTTCCAATTAAACATCAATAGATGGCGATACCGGTTGCGATTGAATTATTGATATTTGTTTTAGTCCAGAAAAAAGTATTAAGGTCATCAATAGCTTATGTTATATTGTAAAAAAATCTCCCATAAGCTCAGGAAGATGAGGAAATAAGCTGATAATGAAATCTTCATGTTTTTACAATAATCAATATTGACCACGTTTTTTCTTGCGGAAATTATTTGAACTACGTTGTGGTTCGGTTTCAAAAGTTCAAAAGATGCCGCTATTTGCGTTTATAGAATTTTTTCGTTTCTTATAGAGGCATTTTACTACGTACCTACCTACGTAAAAAATAAAAAATAATTTATTTATTATTAATATAAAAAAAACGGTGTATATTAACATGATTCGATTTTTAGCCACGGAAATAAGAGTTGTAATACTTCTACTAGTACAGAATAAATAATAGGACTCTTACTACGACGCAACAAGGTGCAATTCATCTTGCATAATTTCACGTAAACATTGCCGCACTCTTCTAACGTGAAACTCTGTCGCTGTCAGTGCTGGTGCTGGCGCGGGCCAGACAGCGACAAAAATCTGAGCCAAAAATTATGCCTTTTTAAGGGGCTGACAACCATCAAACAACTTCTCGCTCGCATGTTTCGACATGTTGAAAGATATAAAACCACTAAACTCACTTTCGAAAAATCTGAATAAACTATTTTGTGTGCAATGTGATTGCACACAAAATGGTTTATTATTTAATTGGTAAATGCTTATTTTAGTAAAAAAAAAACATTTTAATCGATACAAGTTATCCGACTCAAAAGTTTGCATCAGTACAAAAACTAGTTACTTACTTTTACTTTACTTTTTAGAAGGAAAAAACTGATTGATTAATATCTTTCAACATGTCGAAACGTGCGAGCAAGAAGTTGTTTGATGGTTGTCAGCCCCTTAAACTTTACGGCCGTACGTAGTGCCGTAGAAAGAAAATTATTTATTACGTCAACGCAAGTATATAGTTGGTAGGTAAATACAAAGTTTACTTGACTTACCTACTTTAGATAACCGCTCAGCATCAGGTGTCACTTCAATTATTTTAGAAGACCCACCTGATGTTCAGCGGCTATCGACGATGGCCAACTACTAGGTATCTCAAATCCAAGAAATAAGCGCTCAACATCTTGGAGTGGGTGGTGAAAGGTAATCATTCAACATCAGGTGGGCTATTTTATGTTGAGAGATAACGTCTATAACCAACTTTTGTCAATTATTTCCTTTTCATATTGTACGAAAAACGGGTTCTGTTATTAAACACATCATCTACTTTAGGATTTCCACAAATAGGTAGTGACCATTCAACATCAAGTGGGGTGATCACTAATTATCGGGTTAGAAGTAACCGCGCGACTCCAGTACCCAAAGTATGAGTTTTGCTTACCATATTTGGTTTTTCGTTTTATGATTTTGTTCCGTGTTCATTGCGGGTTTTGTATGAAGACGCGATAGAGATAACGACACGGAACTTTATGTTGCAAGTATGATGAAAATTAGTAGTAGAACATAAAGTTCCATATCAGTATCCCTATCGCGGCTTCATACAAAACCCGCAATGAACACGGAACAAAAACGAATCGTTTTTGCTCCGTGCTCATTGCGGGTTTTGTAAAGTTCCATATCGGTATCCCTATCGCGTCTTCATACAAAACCCGCAATGAACACGGAACAAAAACGTAAAACGTAAAACGCAAAACTCATACTTGGGGTACAGGTAGCTCAAAAGAGGTAACAGCTCCACATCAGCTAGGCCATTAGATGTAACGCCTTTACATCAGCTTGAAGCCATCAGGTGGGCCATCAGTTGAACGGCTAATAAGAGGGTCGACTTCATCTCAAAGTCAATAGGTTATCGCTTTTCTTCTGGTGGGTTTTTTTTTAAATAATGAACTTCGTCACAAAATTATAAATTCAAAGAAACAAAAAGAAACGATCTAATTTGCAAAGTAAAAATGGGGAAAAGTACTTTATTTGTTGCACGTTAAGGTTGATTACACAATAAATGTTATTTAACCTACGTCTTTTCATATCTAAATGAAAAGATTTCCTCGTTTTTGGTGACGAATGATCATAAGTGTGAGATAGTATTATGAAGATTTGTGACTTTATTACAAGGAGCTATGGTTGTGATTAGGTTGAACTGTTTTAAAACTTTTGTCTCAGGCTTAATTTACATCGCCGCGGGTTGGAATGAAAGCGACTTTTTGCAACGAAATTGTCCATAGCATAGTGAACTTTATATCAAATACATAACATACAAACTAAATACGAGCCAAGTAGCTAGGGAGCTCGAGAATGCGCGGGGATTATTTGGAAGACTAATTTCGTTGTATGTCCAACAGGCTTTATAGCTCAGTTGGTAGTAGGTCTGCTTTCAGGGCCGGAGGCCGTGGGTTCAATCCTCACCGAGAACTAACATTTTTGTGATGAAAATAGAATTTTGTTCTCTGTCTGGGTGTATAAGTAGGTCTATAAATTACCTACCAGTAAAAAAAGTATATCATGTATTAGTATTTTATCATATTAGCTTTGATTTTGTAAGTCACTCGTTATCTAGGTACCTAGGTTGATTGTTGATCGAAGCACGGGACACGACGAAATGACCACTGAGTGTGTTGCTGATTTTGCCTCGTCAAACTAAATTGAGGCACAAGTTGGGAGTTTGCCCAAACTTTTACCCTGTTACTTCTTGTAGCGAATAGATCCCAATAACGCCTGCATAATTGAAACAGCGATCAGTCAGTGCCTCCGAACTAAAACAGCCTAGTGTTCGAGCAAAAAAGTAGGTAGGTAGTTAGGTACCTAATACATCCTAGCTACTTAAACAAATTTCATAAGGCAGCATCAACATCTTGCTTAAAAAAAATACTTAAACGAATAGATGTAGACTACACAATAACACAACATACCTATCATAGGTATCTTTTAAATGCAAGTGGCCACCTACTACTTAATAATCTGTGTAGATTCTTATTTTGAAACAAAACTGGCAAAACTATCATTGTGGGCGAAGGACTGCGTGCGGACACAGTATAAAATAATAGTATGTGCGTGTTGGCAGAACTAATTTTATCGCCATCTATTGGTTGTATTGTAAGTGCATTTTACGTGATGCCGCTTGCTCGCAACGCAACTTCGCGACATCTAGCGGCTATGCGGGCTATTTTGTTTAGCTTCGGGCTATTTCATATATCCCGAAAAATTGCCCGAGTCACAGCCCGAGTTAAGACTGGAACCGTTTCAATGTATGGGATGAGGTATCTGTACTAGTATTCTCTTATCTGTGACCTGGCCACCACAATGGCATTGCGTGTCATTTTTTGCGATCATCCCCCATCTGCTTAGGTTACTCTTGCAGCGTCCGACTTGGGTTCGGTTGTGATTTTATTGAATAAATACCTTTTGACCTTTTACGCATTTTGCCCGTCTTCCAGACTGCTGGACGTGTGCCACGGCGGTCCCTCGGTGGAGCGCGAGCAGCAGCTAGTTCTGTTCCTGGTGTTCGAGCACGTGGAACAGGATCTGGAGTCATTCCTGAAGCGGGCGCCGGGGTATCTCTCCGAAAACCGTATTAGGGTATGCTTGATAAGACTGAAAGACGCTAATGTACTAAGGGCCGGTTTCACCATGCTCTGTTAGTTACTAATCAAGGATTAAAAGACGGTTAAATCTTACCTTAGCTGTCAAACGCGTACATTTTGACATATTTAACGGCCCTTTTATCCTTTGTTAATCTAACAGAGCATGGTGAAACCGGCCCTAAATTTCGTACCTGAATATCCGATGCAGCTGGTCCGAGTCAGAAGTCCCCGGCAGCAACGGATACCGCGTGTGTATCTGTGCCAGCACACATGCTCCCGACCACACGTCCACTGCCGTGTTGTATGACGCGCCGAGGAGGACTTCCGGCGGACGGTACCACAGGGTTACCACCTGGATGCAGATAACATACATACATACATAAAATCACGCCTGTTTCCCATAGGGGTAGGCAGAGACCACGGATTTCCACTTGCTACGATCCTTACATGCCTCGACCTAAATCAATAATTAATTAATATTGGTGGACTATCCACACAGCACTATCTAGCCCCAAACTAAGGCAAAGCTTGTGATATGGGAAAGAGATAGCTGATATACTACTTACATACTTTTTTTTTGTAAATACATACTTATAATATATAATTACACCCAGACCGAGAACAAACATCTATGTTCATCACACAAATGTTTGTTCTCGGTAGGAATCGAACCTACGAACCATCATTTTGATCGATACATGTTTTCCTACTTAAAAGTTTGCTTTACTAGTTTTCGTACATAAGCAAACTTTTAAGTAAGAAAACTTGCGAGAGTCACATTAGCTCTTGTTTTTGCCTTATGACGATCTTCTTGTCGTGTCAATAGTTTCTGTCGAAACAGTGTGGTGAAAGGGTATTAAGGGCGCCTCAAGAGGCTCCTTTCCAGAACTTGACACATGTTATAGAACTTTTTAGGTTCCACAACATGCCGGTTTCTTTACAATGTTGAAACTAAACTGTGTGCAATGTACTACTGAAAAAACTGAAACAGCTTCACGGCTTTGATCCCCAGGCACGGTAGATATCCCCTCAGATCTCTTAGTACCAAGTACTAACTCCAGATTCTTTGAGGACGTCTAAGGGGGGTAGTCAGAGGTACGTCCAAACATTCGATTTAGCACATACCCACATTTTGCATTAGTTGGTATACCATACGTGACAGGTTGCAAACCCATCGACGCTGTTAGAATACTAACTGGTTTCCTCACGATGTTTTCCTTCACCGTTTAAGAGTACTGGCATTGCGCACATACATTTTTCGACACTACGGACCCACGATACCGATAGATAGGAAAAATCCACTACTCTTTTAATAATCAGTATTGTTTCTTTTCAGAGTATGTCATACGACATTCTATCGGGAATAGACTTCCTCCATTCTCATAGAATCGTCCATCGGGACTTGAAACCACACAACCTTCTGGTGACGTCTTCAGGACGCGTCAAACTGGCGGACTTCGGCCTAGCCAAGACTTATGACACGGAAATGAAGCTAACTAGTGTGGTGAGTGGACAGTCACATCATCATCATCGGAAACAGTCCACTGCTGGACAAGCCTTCCCTATATATAAATAACTAGCGGCCTGTCCCAGCTTCAATTTTTTGAACATTTTAGGATAAACTTAGACCGTGGGTTCGAGCCTCGCGACTACTTATTTCATACATTTGCACGCGCTTCTCCTTGAGTGAGTGAAATCGCACCCCGCGCGTGACCCGTGGACCCGTTAACATTTTTAATTTCGTCATATCTTTTGAATGGAATGTCCGATTTGAAAAATTTAAGAAGTAATCTATAGGTATTGAAACCGTCTTAATTGATCGAGTGAGCGAAGCGAACGAAGATCTTAGTTTTAACTTGGGCGATTGCATTGCATTTTATGTATGTATGTATGTATGTATGTATGTATGTATGTATGTATGTATGTTTGTCTGGCCATAACTTTCGAACCGTTGATCCGATCTGCATGAAATTTGATAAGTCGATAGCTTGTACTTGAGAAATTTACTGGTAAGTATATGGGTAAAATCGGATGAAGGGTTTTTGAGATGTGGGGTTTTTAAAGGGGGCAAAAATAAAAAAAGTTACATCAAAAAATCAAGGTACATGTCATATGAAAGGGCTATGTTTGGACATTCCAAAACATTTTTTTCTTTTTTTCCAGGACACTAGGTTTTTGAGATACAACAAAAAAGTTAAATTAAATTAAGATAACCAGCGATCCAAGAGCTCCCATCTCTAAGAGTTTCGTTGACATCAAGGTTTTTCTACTGGTCGGCCAGTTCCTTTGCATTTTGTTATTTTTTTTTCTTGAAATATATTAAGAAGGTACTCAGTTCTCATAAAATGGTGACAACGACCAGGTCTGATGATGGAGCCAAGGTCTGTTCAACGGAACTCTTCAATAAATAGGCCAATAGAGTTGAAACTTGGTTACCATACCAAGTTAGTAGGCGGTAGTCAGAAAAAAGTCCAAACATAATGTTTGGACTTGCCTCTGACTACCGCCTACTACCTACTCAAAGTTTTGATGCGTTCGTCGGGTCGCATCACGAGATCTCAGTTCGGGGCGAACTACTAGTTATGAATTATTTATTTGGATAAGGATTAATACCAAGGTACAAATAAAGACCCTTTTCTGGCGGCGGCATTTCAATATTTTTTTTATAATAGAAGAACACTTATTGTGACATAACTATAATAGTTAGACATATGCTGTCGCGACATTTTTTGTAGATGATGACGTGTTCTACAAAATCGTAGTACATTATTTTGTTCTATCATCAATAGTTTTCGCAGCGCACGCGATGTAAGGTTTTTGTTTTCCACCTTGGGTTACATTATTGAAGTTTTAGTAAGGATCCCTGATTTTTTTGAAAATATAATATAGCCTATGTTACTCAGGGATAATGTAGCATTCTAATGGTGAAAGAATTTTTGAAATCGGACCAGTAGTTTTTGAGCCTATTCGTTACATACAAAAATACAAATGTTTCCTCTTTATAATTGATCGAGTGAGCGAAGCGAACGAAGATTCTAGTTTCAACTTGGGCGATTTGGAATTTTATGTATGTATATATGTATGTATGTATGTATGTATGTATGTATGTTTGTCTGGCCATAACTTTCGAACCGTTGATCCGATCTGCATGAAATTTGATAAGACGACAGCTTGTACTTGAGAAATTTACTGGTAAGTATATGAGTAAAATCGGATGAAGGGTTTTTAAGATATAGGGTTTTTTAAGGGGGCAAAAATAAAAAAAGTGACTTAAAAAAATCAAGTTACATGTCATACGAAAGGGCTTTGTTTGGACATTCCAAAACAATTTTTACTTTTTTTCTGGGACGCTCGGTTTTTGAGATACAACAAAAAAGTTAAATTAAGATAACCAGCGACCCAAGAGCTCCCATCTCTAAGAGTTTCGTTGGCATCAAGGTTTTTCTACTGGTCGCTCAGTTACTTTGCTTTTTCTTATTTTTTTTTCTTGAAATAAATTAAGGAGGTACTCAGTTCTCATAAAATGGTGACAACGACCAGGTCTGATGATGGAGCCAAGGTCTGTTCAACGGAACTCTTCAATAAATAGGCCAATAGAGTTGAAACTTGGTTACCGTACCAAGTTAGTAGGCGGTAGTCAGAAAAAAGTCCAAACATAATGTTTGGACTTGCCTTTGACTACCACCTACTCAAAGTTTTGGTGCGTTCGTCGGGTCGCATCACGAGATCTCAGTTCGGGGCGAACTACTAGTATTAGTGTAGATTAGTGTAGATAAATAATAATAAATAAATATTTTTGGACTATCCACACAGCACAGCTCACTTGGTAGTAGCTCTGCCTTCTGCGCCGTAGGCCGTAGGTTCGATTCCTACCGAGAACAAACATTTGTGTGATGAACATAGATGTTTGTTCTCTGTCTGGGTGTTATTATTGATCGAGTGAGCGAAGCGAACGAAGATCTTAGTTTCAACTTGGGCGATTTGGCATTTTATGTATGTATGTATGTATGTATGTATGTATGTATGTTTGTCTGGCGATAACTTTAGAACCGTTGATCCGATCTCCATGAAATTTGATATGTCGATAGCTTGTACTTGAGAAATTTACTGGTAAGTATATGAGTAAAATCGGATGAAGGGTTTTTGAGATATGGGGTTTTTTAAGAGGGCAAAAATAAAAAAAGTTACATAAAAAAATCAAGTTACATGTCATATGAAAGGGCTTTGTTTGGACATTCCAAAACAATTTTTACTTTTTTTTTGGGACGCTCAGTTTTCGAGGTAAAATTTAAAAAGTTAAATTAAGATAACCAGCGATCCAAGAGCTCCCATCTCTAAGAGTTTCCTTGAAATCAAGGTTTTTCTACTGGTCGGCCAGTTCCTTTGATTTTTCTTATTTTTTTTTTCTTGAAATAATTTAAGGAGGTACTCAGTTCTCATAAAATGGTGACGACGACCAGGTCTGATGATGGAGCCAAGGTCTATACAACGGAACTCTTCAATAAATAGGCCAATAGAGTTGAAACTTGGTAACCATACCAAGTTAGTAGTCAGAAAAAAGTCCAAAGATAATGTTTGGACTTGCCTCTGACTACTACCGACTCAAAGTTTTGATGCGTTCGTCGGGTCGCATCACGAGATCTCAGTTCGGGGCGAACTACTAGTATATTATAAGTATGTATTTACAAAAAAAAGAGGATATTTGTGTAATCAGCTATCTGATTCCCATATTACAAGCTTTGGCTTAGTTTGGGGCTAGATAGTGCTGTGTGGATAGTCCACCAATATTAATTAATTATTGATTTAGGTCGAGACATGTAAGGACCGTAGCAAGTGGAAATCCTACCCCTATGGGAAACAGGCGTGATTTTATGTATGTATGTATGTATGTTATCTGCATCCAGGTGGTAACCCTGTGGTACCGTCCCCCGGAAGTCCTCCTCGGCGCTTCATACAACACAGCAGTGGACGTGTGGTCGGGAGCCTGTGTGCTGGCACAGATACACACGCGGTATCCGTTGCTGCCGGGGACCTCGGATTCGGACCAGCTGCATCGGATATTCAGGTACAAAGTTAAGGTCAAAAGGTGTTTATTCAGTTGAATCATAAGGATCACTTTGAAACGTCTTAAAGCTAGGTGGCTAGGTGCCAGTTCCACGCGACCAAAGCCTAGAAGATAATAACAAAGCATTGCCTTGCAAGTCACGCACGATAGGAACGCGCCCTATGATGCACTGCCCTGCGTCCATCAGCTTGAGGCATACAGATGCTAAGCCTCATGTGCCTGTAATTACACCGGCAACCACACTCTTCAAACCGAAACACAGCGTTGCTGCTTGGCGGCAGAAAAGGGCGTGGTGGTAGTACTTCCCCGGACGAGCCACACACAAAGAGCTCTACTAATTATTCATACTATTTGACAGCCTTCACAACTCAGTTGGTAGTAGATCTGCCTTCTGCGCCGTAGGCCGTGGGTTCGATCCCCACACAGAACAAACATTTGTGTGATGAACATATCATGTGAACATCACATGTTTGTTTTCTGTCTGGGTGTTATAAAATATTATAAGTATGTATTTACAAAAAAAAAGTACCTATAAGTAGTATATCAGCTATCTGGTTCCCATATCACAAGCTTTGGCTTAGTTTGGGGCTAGATAGTGCTGTGTGGAATGTCCACCAATATTTATTTATTTCAACCCTTTCCAGACTCATAGGGCGGCCGTCGAGACGCGAATGGCCGGACAACGTGTCGGTACTACCGGACAGTTTCCCTGACTACCCCCCGCAGGATCTGGCTAACGTCATACCGAAGATACACCCCGATGCTTTGGATCTCATCAAGGTAATCCATCAACGGTTGTCTGGTAGAGATCGCTATAGCGAAAAGACCGCCCATTGTACTTTTAACTTTGTTTTTTGTTATATCCATAAGTTGTGTGCAATAAAGTACCTAGCATTTTGTTTCATACAATTTGCTGATGGAACAAGCAGATGGCCAACCTGATGTTAAGTGGTAACCATCACATATAACAAAGCATTGTCAAGCAACAAGCAGTTGGTATACCATACAAGGTTGCAAGCCCATCGCCGCTGTTAGAATTCTAACTGGTTTCCACACCGATGTTTTCCTTCACCGTTTAAGAGCACTGGCATTGCGCACATAATATTTTCGATAGGAAAAATCCATTGCACAACCGGATTCGAACCTACGACCTTACGGTCCGATGGCGACCACCGATGCTAGTATTTAGTTATGTGTATTATCTCTTGGCGATCCTAATAAATGAATTATGAATAAAATATTGGTGGACTTTCCACACAGCACTATCTCGCCCCAAACTAAAGCTGGGTCCACATTTGTAGCATCTTGACGTATCCCGATCAGTCGTATCGTATCGAGTATTTGTATCATAAATATGGACGCTCATTTTGTCCATAACGTATCATTAAGGCGTATTTGGTAAAAAACGCGTCCATACTTATCAAATGCTGTATCATGTCAGAGTATCGGCTTTATCTTTACAAATATGGACGCTTCATTTTTCTTCCGATCCTCGTATCTTTTCGTTTCTTTCAAACTTGTTCGATACGACGTGTATCCTCTTTGATAATCGCGGAAAAACCGACAGAGATGGTTCGCGGTGTATCACGTATCGTATCGCGATACAGTATCGTGATACAGTATCAAAATACGTCCATACTACCGATCGTGATACGCGTATCGGATACGAGGTGTATCAAGATACACGGTTAGTGTGGATTGGGCTGTATCAGATACGGCGTGTATCATTAACGGGTATCATCTTGCGTCCAAACTAGCGATCATGATACGCGCCGAGGCCACGCAACGGAGATACGATACACCGAAATGATACAAATGGTGGACCTAGCTTGTGATATGGGAACCAGATAGCTGATATACTACTGTATACTTTTTTTTTGTAAATCTACATCTACACTAATATTATAAAGAGAAAAGATTTGTATTTTTGTTGTTTTGTATGTAACGAATAGGCTCAAAAACTACTGGTCCGATTTCAAAAATTCTTTCACCATTAGAATGCTACATTATCTCTGAGTAACATAGGCTATATTATATTATCAAAAAAATCAGGGATCCTTACTAAAACTCCAATAATGTAACCCAAGGTGGAAAAAGAAAACCTTACATCGCGTGCGCTGCGAAAATTATTGATGATAGAACAAAATAATGTACTACGACTTTGCAGAACACATCATTATCTACAAAAAATGTCGCGACAGCAATGTCTAACTATTATAGTTATGTCACAATAAGTGTTCTTTTATTATAAACAATTAATTGAAATGCCGCCGCTAGAAAAGGGTGTTTATTTGTACCTTGGTATTAATCCTTATCCAAATAAATCATTTCATAATTAAGACGGTTTCAATACCTATAGATTACTTCTTAAATTTTTCTTATGGGACATTCCATCCAAAAGATATGACGAAATTAAAAATGTTAACGGGTCCACGGGTCACGCTCGGGGTGCGATTTCACTCACTCAAAGAGAAGGACGTGCAAATGTATGAAATAGTAGACGCGAGGCTCGAACCCACGGTCTAAGTTTATCCTAAAATGTTCAAAAAATTTATGACCACCCATGCGAAGCTGGGACAGGCCGCTAGTACATAATATTTACTATATACATAGTATAATAACACCACCTATATTGGTGGACATTGATCACACAAATGTTTTTTTCTGTGTGGGGATCGAACCCACGGCCAAGGCAGAGCTACTACCAACTGAGCTGATTGGATTATAATGAAACTTTACAATAATATAGCTTATACATCAGAATAACACATAGGCTACAATTTATAAAGATATTGTGTGACTAATCCTGCGCAGACGAAGTCGCGGGCACCAGCTTATCGTCTAAGACGTTAAACTATTATGTATGTTTCCAGGGTATGCTTATCTTCGATCCGGCAAAGCGACTGACAGCATTGGACTGTTTAAACCATCGGTACTTTACAGACGAACCTCTGTCGTGATTGTGTATGTATCAAATCTGTACCCCAAGTATGAGTTGTGTTTACCATATTTGGTTTTTCGTTTTTCGTTCTTGTTCCGTGTTCATTGCGGGTTTTGTATGAAGACGCGATAGAGATACCGATACGGAACTTTATGTTGCAAATATGATGAAAATTAGTAGTAGAACATAAAGTTCCGTATCTGTATCTCTATCGCGTCTTCATACAAAACCCGCAATGAACGCAAATTTAAGAGTAGTAGAGCTCTATGTGAAGGGCTCGTCTGGGGAAGTACTACCACCACGCCTTTTTCTGCCGCCAAGCAGCAACGCTGTGTTTCGGTTTGAAGAGTGTGGTTGCCGGTGTAATTACAGGCACATGAGGCTTAACATCTGTATGCCTCAAGTTGATGGACGCAGGGCAGTGCATCGTAGGGCACGTTCCTATCGTGCGTGACTTACGAGGCAATGCTTTGTTATAGGTGATGGTTACAACTTAACATAAGGTGGGCCATTTTATTACATCTATTTTAGAAACCTACCGGTACTTGGAAATAATTATTTTTATTATTATTAATTTATAACTAGTAGTTCGCCCCGAACTGAGATCTCGTGATGCGATCCGACGAACGCATCAAAACTTTGAGTCGGTAGATAGTAGTCAGAAGCAAGTCCAAACATTATCTTTGGACTTTTTTCTGACTACCGCCTACTAACTTGGTATGGTTACCAAGTTTCAACTCTATTGGCTTATTTATTGAAGAGTTCCGTTGAACAGACCTTGGCTCCATCATCAGACCTGGTCGTCGTTACCATTTTATGAGAACTGAGTACCTCCTTAATTTATTTCAAGAAAAAAAAATAAGAAAAATCAAAGGAACTGGCCAGTAGAAAAACCTTGATGTCAACGAAACTCTTAGAGATGGGAGCTCTTGGATCGCTGGTTATATTAATTTAACTTTTTAAATTTTATCTCGAAAACCGAGCGTCCCAAAAAAAAAGTAAAAATTGTTTTGGAATGTCCAAACAAAGCCCTTTCATATGACATGTAACTTGATTTTTTTATGTAACTTTTTTTATTTTTACCCTCTTAAAAAACCCCATATCTCAAAAACCCTTCATCCGATTTTACTCATATACTTACCAGTAAATTTCTCAAGTTCAAGCTATCGACATATCAAATTTCATGCAGATCTGATCAACGGTTCTAAAGTTATCGCCAGACAAACATACATACATACATACATACATACATACATACATACATACATACATACATACATAAAATGCCAAATCGCCCAAGTTGGTACTAAGATCTTCGTTCGCTTCGCTCACTCGATCAATTAAGTGTAAATGGAAAAAAACATGTTAAAGTTTTTTAAGCATACATGCGTATGACAATTTATATAAGAGTTTCGAAATAAGACATTGTAATTATATATCTTTTTGCATTTTTAGGTTATTATTAGATTATACAATTTTCGAAATATTTTTACTCCCACCAATAATAATAATTATTGTATTTTTTTTATTATAATGATGTTAAGGGGCTGACAGCCGTTTGACTTCTTCTCGCTCACACATTTCAATATGAAAGATACATTTGAATTCAAACTAGTTTTCCTACTAAAACTTTTGAATAAGTACGATTCAAAATTATATTTTTGCTGAACTGTGTGCCATGTTTGCACACAATTCGGTTCATTGCTATTTTTCATGAATAAGGTCAGTGATTTTATATCTTTCAAAATTTTTTAATGTGCGAGCGATAGTTTTACGGTCGACAGCCCCTTAAGACGAAGTGGTATTCAAGTTGATTAAGGGGTCACGGGAGGGTTGGAAATATAAACAGAAATGTAAGCACTTAACAAAATTACGTATTCATTAAGGTATATGGGGACACATAAATCATTGCATTATCTCTAATAACAATCGAAAGAAAAATTATAATATTTTTATAGAAAAAAAATGGAGATTTCGGCCAAACAATGTTTCCTTTTATGGAAATATTGATGTTAATAACCTAGCAATCGAGCAAAGCCTATGGCGGTAGCTAGTTTAATGACTAAACAAAAAAATAAATATCATTCGCGCCTGATTTACAAAAGTTTACGAAGGTACAATTTGGTCCATGAAGTACAATTTTAGTACACTAGCGCCCGATTTCTGAGAGCACGATCAAAACTAATCGCATGCATGTCAAGTCACTTGCTATCTCTATGTAATTCGATGTAATAGCTGAAATGGCGAGTGACTTGACATCCGATTAGTTTTGATCGAGCTTTCAGAAACAGGCCGCAAGGGATATCTACCGTGCCTGGGGATCAAAGTCGTGAATTTCTTTTCAATTATTACAGCTTAGGTACGCTGAAGTTGGTTAAGCTAACTGAGACCCGTAAAACCGAACTGTAGATATCTCAACTGATCCAAATTCGATAAAATAAGATATCTTTTTAATTTTTTGATGATTTTACCTGATTTAATGGCAGAAAATATTATTAATTTACTTTTTAAGTATAATTGAAATCATGTTAGGTACCTACTTTTAAGTTATTAGTTGTGTTTAATTAGATTAAGTTAAAATATGAATTGTTCCTTTATATTATTAATAAATAGATACCAAATAAATATTTTCGTAAAGCATTTTGTTTGTGTTTTAGGATTTTACCCAAAAATTAAATTTAAGTTATTTTTTTGAAAAAAAAAACCTTGATATTCTAAGCACAAAGTGTGAAAGTAAGAATGAAAGTGTATTATGTGATATCCTTATTACCTAGTACAAAAAAGTTTTTAAGACAACCGCCACAATTTTCTTTAAAAAAAATTACGGCTAACTTTACCATGGATGATTTTTTTAAAGAAATTAAATCCCAAATAAAAAACAATTTGTCGGTTCAGCTAAAATGTAATTTTGATTCAAAGAAGCAATCATAACCAACATTATTACTATAATTATTATTTTATTTTCGTACCTGAAAAGTTTTTTGCCAGGGAAACTTTATTATTCCTTAAATATGTACCTACCTAAGTAACAGATAAATCATGGAAATATGTATCAATAAATACAAAATTTTTAGGATAATAAATCAGTTTAATTACTTAATAAAATATAAAATATCAGTCTCTTAATCCTAAGAGTACAATTTAAGTAAATTAAATTATTTACATTCATAATTTCAATCCATATTCAAAATTACTAGAATATGTACAGGCTGTCCCATAAATAGTGTAAATTTCCATGCAACCAAAAAAAAGTATTTTGTGTCTAATAAAAATCGATGTCTAAAAAGTATTTATGCTTTAGAATACGGGGCCTAAGATGTCACTGAGATAATATGCTCCCTCAATTACAATACTCAATGACGATTGTTATTTTTTTTATCAATCATTTGAAAAAAAATGACTTTTAGCACAGAATAGAATTAATTTTCTTTGAAACAAATGACGGCCGACTATGGACAGACTTGACTAATAAGTATTCAATACAAATCACTTGACACTGGCAAGATTGTCTGTCGAATGACGGACAGGAGCCATAAATTGAGAGAAGAAGAAGAATACAGCAGTTAGATAAAGACTGGTTCATAAAATATTTATAGGCATCTCAGATGGCGGATTGATATGGGAAATTCATTTTATTATATTAATGTGTGCCACATATAGAAGGAATGCGATTATTCCATTATCCAAAAGTAATTACACATTAAACATTACGAGTAAAATAAATAAGGGGCATGCCCCTTATTTATTTTCCCCGCCATTTTATATCGCCTCCAAAAACATACTTTTTATTCCGTAATTTCTAATATTTTTTATTCTACTAAAATTTTCATTTAAACGGGATATTTACCATGATTTGTGAGTCTGATTGTTTCTCAATATTTCGGCACATACAGCTAATGGAGCGCTTAGCGACCAATGAATATTAATGTTTATTAGAATGTCCCTCACTGGTATACAAAAAAAATAAGTAAGTACACACGGCTACAGATCAAACTACACAAAGCCAAAGAAAATGACGCTTACTACAATGACATAATGACAGCCTTCACAGCTCAGTTGGTAGTAGCTCTGCTTTCTGCACCGTAGGCCGTGGGTTCGATTCCCACCGAGAACAAACATTTGTGTGATGAACATAGATGTTTGTTCTCTGTCTGGGTGTTATATTATATAATATTATAAGTATATATTTACAAAAAAAGTTAATTAATTAATTATTATATTATACTTCATAAATACTTTTTTTATTTGTAAATACATACTTTTAATATTAACAGCTATCTGGTTCCCATATCATAAGCTTTGGCTTAGTTTGGGGCGAGATAGTGCTGCGTAGAATGTCCACCAATATTTATTTACCAATATTATTTATAAGCCGTGTTTAACTATCAAATCCAAATATGGCCATGCCCTAAACTGAAGGGTTTATTATGTAATTTAACATTAAAAACTTACGATGTAACATAATCATTGTAATCAACATTATGAGTAGGTATGAACATGATGCGTACCGTGTGTAGGTAGGTAGGTACAATAAGCTATTTAGTAGGTAGGTAGGTAGGTACATACAATATTTCGTGACACTAAAAAGTGCTAAACAAGTTAGCCTACTTCAAGTATTTTTGAACAGTTATCAAGATTCTAATTAAGTAAAATGATATTGGGTTTGCTAAGTAAACAATTCGTGATAAGAGTGACCTACTAGTTATTTTAAACTAAAACATAACCTTACACTTTTTGTAAACTTAATTAACTTTGCTTATAAACATTGATATAAAGTAATGATTTCAAGAACAAAGTCTAATAATTTGAGATAACACTTTCGATAGTGTTCAATAATTTTAGTGTATAGGTAGGTAAGTAGTAGCTACAAAACTTATGGCGAAGACAAGAGCCAATGTGACTCTCGCTCGCACGTTTCGACATGTTGAAAGATATAAAATCACTAACCTCATTTTAGAAAAATCGCAATCAACCATTTTGTGTGCAATCACATTGCTCACAGTTTAGTAAAAATTTCATTTTGATCGATACAAGTTTTCCTACTTAAAAGTTGGCTTACGTACGTAAACTAGTAAAGCAAACTTTTGAGTAGGAAAACATGTATCAATCAAAATAAAATTTTTGGTGAAAACTAGTGGTGGAGTACCTACTTAGGTAAATTTAGTTTTTTCGAAATCTTCTCTTTATCTCTTAAAACGGGTTTGATTTTCAATCGATTTTTTTTATAGGTACCTA
The DNA here is from genome assembly GCA_932294275.1 of Chloroclysta siterata. NCBI lineage: Eukaryota > Metazoa > Arthropoda > Insecta > Lepidoptera > Geometridae > Chloroclysta > Chloroclysta siterata. Next base: position 16,238,574 of record OW028596.1, on the reverse strand, counting down.
CCTAGTTACGTCAAACACTGAATAAAGAGATTTTCCAAGACACGGCAATTTAGGTACATATTTTTGCAAAATGAATACAAAAGAATATTATAAAAAAAAACTACAATCACACATACAGTTCTACATATCTCGCACACGCAATAACTTTCTAAATACCATCTCATCTCATGCTTCGATTAACATTTCAATCAGTCAGTTCATCAGCTTCATTCTTAAATCTAAATATTTTATCGAAATTGATATTGTTTTGATTGTAAACTGTGTGATCGGGAGTATCTCCCCAGCTGACTGGCGTAGAGCATTCCTTTCTCATACAAGAGTCGATAATACCTTCTTGAATTGCATTCAGTGCCGGTTCGGAGTTCACGCTAGGACTGTGTAGCTCAGGGTCTGATATCCCTTCCAGAGACGTGCATCGGTTCAAGAAATTCATCATTCGTTCCCTATAAATCTCTGAGCTGGTCTCGGTGTTCAGTTTATTATTTTTCTGGTTTTTAAGGTAAAACCCGTTCTCGTCTTGCGCCAGAAATAGCCTCTTTATCTTCCGACTGGGATAATTCTCGATCAAATCCGGTTTGGGGGGGATCAGTTTTCCGTTTCTCGGCTGTTTTCTTGTGTCATTTCCTTTGATTTTTGTCACTACTGTCAAACAGTTGCCTCTAGGTTCGTTGCCTTCATCTTTGTAGTTGCTCCTCATGCCTTTGTATGAGATTTTGACGCTTAAAATAGACCAGAGTAATTCCAAAAATGCAGCGATTAGAATATTTATGGATAAGACCCGTTTGGTAAAACTATGTGGGTTTTCTTCTTCTAAATTGTTATTTAATGCAATAACCATATGAGATTCGTTCTTGTTGATAACATCAGCGTGTTTTACCACTATAAAATCTTTAAAAGGAATCTTATCTTTGTAAAAGTCTGATATGTCTCCTTCCGAGGTGGTTATAAACCAAGCTGCGATCATTACGAAGGATGTCAACGATACCAAAGTTGATAGTGTTGACATAATGAACAGCCAAGTTATGTTTCTGTCTATGTACCATCTTGTTGATGCAAGAATGCTCGCCAAGCCAGCTGCTAGCCCGAAAACTGTTATTAGAGTCGGTGCTAGCACTAACATAAAGCTGATATCTCTTCTGTCATTCAGAATAGTTGAGTTCCCAGTGTCATTTGATTGCAAAACTGTTGAATTTAACAGAGTTTGGTCGTCGGAACTTGGACTGACGAGGGCCAGACAAGCTAGTAGAAACGAAGTTGCTGCTAATGCTATGTGGACCCAAGCCAGTCCTGACACCGTAGATGCTGAATACCTTCGCTCCGAAGGGTAAAGGTTTCTTGTATCAGGTTTAGTTTTCACTTTTATCGTGTATACGTCTTCCATGTTAAACGATTTCGTTCATTTGTTTACGGCCTTGAACACAACACTACACTTTCAGTCTCACGAACGCGCAAATTGCTAAAGATAAACGCACTTTTATTTTACTGGTAATTTGCAGTTAATTTTCGAAATTAACGGTGTTTTTTGAGGAAGTTTGAATTTTTTGCGATACGAAAATACATGTTGTGCGCATGACAGATGGTACGCGACTGAAGTTAGTCGCAGGTGTGGTAGAATGCTGTGTGACTTGTTGCGGTTGGTCGAATAACTGTTTAAATTTCGAACCTTATTTCAAAGATCGAGCGCTCACAATAGGCAAGACAATTTTAATGAATCGGTCGGAAATTTCAACCTTAACTCCAACGATTAAGGTTGGGTTTAAAGGTAACTATAATATAGAGAATAGTAGTGTTTTTTTTAAGTTTGTAGTTTGTAAATGGTTACGATGAGATTGAACAATGAATTCGTAGTCGTTAGGCTATAAGCAAGGACAAATATAATAAGTAGTCAAATATATTTTGCTTGCATAAAAAGCTTAGGTAGATTTTACTTCTATTCTCTTGTAAGTAGACTAGGTACCTATGCAACTACTTGCATGTCCCCACGCTTGAGTCTTTCAAAATGTGTTTTTTTTTATACCGATAGATAGTTTATCTATACCACAGATAAGAAAATACTAGACCTACTCGTACTACTAAACTTTATTTCAAATTGATCAAGATTTTTTCAAGATGTTTTCGAACCAACATACATTCTCCGAAAAGAGATTCATTGGAGCACACCCGGATTCGAACCCACGACTTCAATCAGAAGGCCACTCCCACTGGACCACCGGTGTTCTACTACACTAGGTACCTACTTAAAACAATGTTTTTAAAGTGATAAACTCAATAGACTTTTTATCACTCGCTGTCAAATAAATAGGTATTTCTTAGTAAATTATTGAAAAATAAATTACTTTAATAAAAAAGCCTTTATTTCCACTAAGTACCAAAATGTTCAAAAAATTATTAATCATCATCATCAGCCTTAACGAAACAGTGCGGTTAGTTTTAAGTGATGTTTTTCTTATAAAATGTAATAACATGTCAATAGAGAATTTTAAAACAAAACAAAACATTTTAGAAAAAGGCCAGGGCGCCAACCGGCACCTCTTAAAGCAGTATTAAAATAATATTACACTGAAATTTCGTACCATAGTATATACGTCATCAAGTCTGTTCAACTACAACCAGATAAAAAAGAATAGCTGACAAGTATTTTCGTACTAGATGACGTTTCAACTTATAGAAGCTAGAACTGTTTTCAAGATTGTTTTCACAACTGCTAAAATTGACAGTTCATAATATTATTTTAATACTGCTATAAGAGGTGCCGGTCGGTACCCAGGTCAAGAGTACCTACCTACCCTAAACCGACGAGCATGTACCTATGAAGAATGTTATGAGAGTGAATGAAGCGAAAGAGGTATGTCAGGACCGTAGCAAGTGGAAATCCGTGGTCTCTGCCTACTCCTATGGGAAACAGGCGTGATTTTATGTATGTATGTATGTATGCCTCCAGAAGTCCACTGCTGGACACAGGCCTATACATTTCAAGGATGAACGATTCTGTGCTCTCTCCATCCACCGGCTTACTCACAATGACATCGGTCCATCTATAAGACGTATCAACGCTATAAATAATTCTTTCTAAATGTTAATCGCTTTCGCCCTCGGTTAGAAGTCACTTCATGGATTGCGATTTTGCATACCTAAATGAGTTCAGCGATTTTATATCTTTCAAAATGTTGAAATGTGTGAGGGTGAGAGGTACCTACTTTGACGAGTGTCAGCCTTACCTAGTTAGCAGGTAGTAGTAGTACCCACAGAACACGGCAATATACATTTAGGTATTTTGTGGTAGTACCTGCGCCTGCGACTGTCGTAAAATTGCGTGATTTTCGTGCGTTAGAAAACGACTAAGAAATAAAGCCTTCAAACAATTTCGTAAGAAACTAAAATCTATAAAAGTAATTGGTACTAAGAGATCTGAGGGGATATCTACCGTGCATCGAGATCAAAGTCGAGAAGCTGTTTCAGTTTTTTTTCCATAAACTAAGACTCTGACAAACAACTTAAGGGGCTGACAACTATCAAACAGATTCTCGCTCGCACGTTTCGATATGTTGAAAGATATAAAATCACTAAACTCATTTTTGAAAAATAGCAATCAACCATTTTGTGTGCAATCACATTGCACACAGTTTAGTAAAAATTCCATTTTGATCGATACAAGTTTCCTTTCCTAAAAGTTTGCACGAAAACTTGTAAAGCAAACTTTTGAGTAGGAAGAAAACTCTTTTTAGGGTTAAGCTCGCCTTTGTACATGTTTTATATTTAAGTTTACTCAATGATAATACTGTGTACAATAAAGAATAAAGAATAAAGAATAAAGTAGGGAAATATGCATCGATCAAAATGAAATTTTTACTAAACTGTGTGCAATGTGATTGCACACAAGATGGTTGATTGCGATTTTTCAAAAATGAGTTTAGTGATTTTATATATTTCAACATGTCGAAACGTGCGAGCGAGAGTCACATTAGCTCTTGTCTTCGCCTTGAACAACTTGTCGCCCCCTTTTTATAGTTTTTCTCAGTAATTTTGTTGATTGTTGTATGTAGTATATTAACTACATTAACTAATTTTATGTCACAAGTAGGTACCTATTGACATGTGCGAGCGAGAATTTGATGGTTGTCAGCCTGTTAATAGCTGAAAAGAATGCTTTTAAAAAACCTGTAGGTAGGTAACAGTCATTCCGATCGAAACGAACCATTTTTGTAGACATAAAATCACTGAATTTAAAAAATCGCAAACAACATATACATATAAATCAAATATGTGATCCTTAAAAAACTCTCACTTGACTATTCTTACTTCTTAGCATGAATTGGTAACTACTAAGTAAATGGTTTCATTTTATCTTCATTGTGTTAAAAGAACAATATAAGTACAATGGGAGGTCTTATCGCTTCAAAGCGGAAACGCAAGCTGGTGCAATGAATCAATTGTTATTTAGTAAAACTATCACTTCGTTTTGGTACACCCTGTCTTACACAGCGCATGAGTGTACTAATTTTGTTTTTATTTATTAACCGACTTAAAAAAAAGGATTTTCTGACGGTTTTTTTTGTTTCTTTCTCCACTACAACGGAAAACTCTCTAACCTTCCTTTTGACAGCCTTCACAGCTCAGTTGGTAGTAGCTCTGCCTTCTGCGCCGTAGGCCGTGGGTTCGATCCCCACCGAGAACAAACATTTGTGTGGTGAACATAGATGTTTGTTCTCTGTCTGGGTGTTATATAATATTATAAGTAAGTATTTACAAAAAAAAAGTATTTATGTATTATATCAGCTATCTGGTTCCCATATTACAAGCTCTGGCTTAGTTTGGGGCTAGATAGTGCTGTTTGGAAAGTCCAGTAATATTTATTTTATTTATATTTATTTAACCTAAGCTTTGAGAAGAGAGGGTCAGCCAGCTCCCGAAGCTAGAAAACCTTGCCTACTCACGTTTTTTTTAATAATTTATTTTAAAGGACAATATAAGTTCAAGCTATGTGGAAAGAGGGGGTGAGGGCCCGATTATTTCTCTATGCACCGGGGCCCTTGTCCACCTAGCTACGCCACTGCCTACATGTATGGAGATTGGGAGCTACTGTTATTGTATGAAGTCAAAACACAGTTTATCCGTTGAGTCAATTATAAAAAAGCGATCTATTTCACTCCGAGGTCGGAAACGACCGTTGGTGACCGTTGGCTGGCTTCAATTGATAACAACATTGTTTTGATTCGGTCGGTATAATACCACACATAAAAATTAACCTACCTGCCTAATACGTTCTTATTTTAACAGAACAGGTGGGAGTAAACGCTTATTTTTAGGGTTCCGTACCCAAAGGGTAAAACGGGACCCGATTACTAAGACTCCGCTGTCCGTTCGTCTGTCTGTCTGTCTGTCCGTCTGTCACCAGGCTGTATCTCATGAACCGTCATAGTTGTCTAAGTTGAAATATTCACAGATGATGTATTTCTGTTGCCCCTATCACAACAAATACTTAAAAACAATAAAACTAGTAGTTCGTCCCGAACTGAGATCTCGTGATGCGACCCAACGAACGCATCAAAACTTTGAGTAGGTAGTAGTCAGAGGCAAGTCCTTACACTATCTTTGGACTTTTTTCTGACTACCGCCTACTAATTTGGTATGGTAACCAAGTTTCAACTCTATTGGCCTATTTATTGAAGAGTTCCGTTGAACAGACCTTGGCTCCATCATCAGACCTGGTCGTCGTCACGATTTTATGAGAACTGAGTACCTCCTTAATTTATTTCAAGAAAAAAAAATAAGAAAAAGCAAAGGAATTGACCGACCAGTTGAAAAACCTTGATATCAACGAAACTCTTAGACATGGGAGCTCTTGGATCGCTGGTTATCTTAATTTACCTTTTTTTGTTGTATCTCAAAAACCGAGCGTCCCAAAAAAAAAGTAAAAATTGTTTTGGAATGTCCAAACAAAGCCCTTTCATATGACATGTAACTTGATTTTTTTATGTAACTTATTTTATTTTTGCCCCCTTAAAAAACCCCATATCTCAAAAACCCTTCATCCGATTTTACTCATATACTTACCAGTTAATTTCTCAAGTACAAGCTATCGACATATCAAATTTCATGCAGATCGGATCAACGGTTCTAAAGTTATCGCCAGACAAACATACATACATACATACATACATACATACATACATACATAAAATGCCAAATCGCCCAAGTTGAAACTAAGATCTTCGTTCGCTTCGCTCACTCGATCAATAATTATTTAAGGGGGCTCCCATACAACAAACGTGATATTTTTGCCGTTTTTATAAATAATGGTACGGAACCCTTCGTGCGTGAGTCCGACTCTCACTTGGCCGGTTTTTGGCCAGAGGCTTAACATCTGTATGATTGAATGGTGCTCAAAATCGTGCTCGGCAAAACGTCGAGTGTGAAAACCGCGCGCTAGTTTACGCCGCGCGAGACTAACGCGAGCGATTTTGAAGCGAGCTATACAACACCGCGTGCTCACCAAAGTGAGGCTTGGAACAGTGAGCTATTTGAAGTCCATTCTCAGAACGTCGCGTTAGTTCAAAGCGAAGTACACTTAGCGAGATATTTTATTGTTTGCAAAAAAAACATATTTATTCAGTTTCGTATGGCGAAATCTAGGCGCTATTTATTTTTATCGGATCGTTCCCATTTTTTATGAACCTATAATATTATTCTACTTACTTTACTTTGTTTACCTAACTTCATTGTCATAAATTACTTTGAATTATAATAAAACAAACGATTGTACGGAAAGGAAAAAGGAAAGGAACGTTCCGTTAAAAATAAATAGCGCCTAGATTTCACCATACGAAACTGAATAAATTTGTTTTTTTTGTAACAAAATATCTCGCTAAGTGTACTTCGCTTTGAACTAACGCGACGTTCTAAGAATGGACTTCAAATAGCTCACTGTTCCAAGCCTCACTTTGGTGAGCACGCGGTGTTGTATAGCTCGCGTCAAAATCGCTCGCGTTAGTCTCGCGCGGCGTAAACTAGCGCGCGGTTTTCACACTCGACGTTTTGCCGAGCACGATTTTGAGCACCATTCGTATGATTCAAGTTGATGGAACGCAGGGCAGGGCATCGTAGGGCAAGCTCCTATCGTGCGTGACTTAAGAGGCAATGCTTTGTTATAGGTGATGACCACTTAACATCAGGTAAGTATAAAAAAAAAGTAGTAACCAACCATCTCCTATATCAAAGCATTATCTCGTAAGCCACGCACGATGTCGTTTCGAAAAAACCTTCATCCAGTCAAAAACAATTTAATTACAAATACAAATTCGACAAATACTCATTCTTCAAAACAAAACAACCACAATTCACGATCACTGCCTAAAGTACAAATAGCTTGGGTAAGGACAGTGGATCCCACAGCATTTGGAACATCTCTTCACATCCTCGGTAGACTGGCCGGAGTGACAGCCTCTTCCTCTCTTTCTCCCAACACACTTCGTGACGATCCTCTCTCTGCATCGACACCTGACTTTCTCTTCCTCCTTTTTTCGTTCCTTCAGGAACGGTTCCTCATCCTCATCTGACGCAAACCTTGGTTTTTCCCAGAACTCGTCTTCTTCTGGGAATTTCGACCATTCATGCCGTGATCTACTGCTCTTCGGGTTCATGTCATCGAAGGACCCTAATCTAGTGACTCGAGCTTTGGGAGTCCTGAACGATCTGCTGGTGCCTGGTTCCGGAATTTCGGATGGGTCTCTGGGCATTTCTCGTTGGTGATACGGCTGCTCCCACTCTTTTCTTGGGCGTCTGGGCTGTGGTGTGGTGGTTTGGGAGTCGTGAGGTCCAGGAACAGAAGTTTGAGGTGATAGACGAGGGCACTGAGTGCACGGTCCTTGACTGTAAGGGCTAGGCTGTTGAGATACAGGTATTCCAGGCATTTGAGGAGTCATACTTGGCCTTTGGGCAAATCGTGTTGGAGATGTAAACTGAGATGGGCACGGCGTGCATGACATTTTAGATGCGTCTAACAGATCCCAATAATACTCCTTTACAATAACATGTGGGGACACCTCGGCCTGACTGCTAACTGCCTGCATGGTCTTCTGCTCTGGAAGTCTTTGCGTCTGAACTCCAGAGCTTTGTTTAGCAAGTCTTTTACCACAAGTAGGCTGGCAGTTCTCCCAAGGTCTGATCTCTGTCTGACTTCCAGCGTCTATCGGTAATGGGCTAACAGATGCGTCTTTCGTTGGAGGATATCTCATCCTGATAACTGGGGATCTTTCTCTAAGTCTTTGAAGGTGTTCTCTATCCTCAAAACTTAGTGTACTAGGTGGCATTGCGTATTGTGACTTGCATGTACCCGTACAAGTCGGTTGGCAAGTGTTTGGAAGTCCTGTTGACGGTGTAACATCAAAAGTATCAGGTTCTATCGAATGTCTAGTCGAGGCACTGACTCTTCTAGTTTTTTCTGTGCTTTTAATGTTATTAATCAGCTTATCGGTAAGTATAGTAACTTCTGCATCGTCGATTTTCACGGGTAGTTTTTTTATCCATTTCGTTATTTCCTTTCTCATTTTATCATCACAGTCGGCGACTGGTGTCAATTCTTTTAGCTTTTCAATATCATGTATTTTTTTTGCGAGTACCGCTACCATTTTGTTTGTTTGCATCTGTTGCGCTGCAGTTTGCTCCATCAAAGGTAGTTCTTTGACCCAATCGTTTACTTCTTCTTTGATTTTCACTAACTCAACCTCATTCCTCACTGTTTCTTCTTTAGGAATTGGTACATCTTTGAGGGCATTATAAAGGTCTTGGTTAAGTTTTTTGTTATCAATAGGCGATGCTGGGTGTTTTTTTAAATAGTTATTGCAGAATTTACCGACTTCGTCATTGATTTTCGCTTTGTATTTATTTTTTAGTCCATTGTCGTCACCGACGTAGTGTAGGTTTATAAAAGCATCGGCTAAATTATCTTTAAGAGCTTCAAATGATACTTGTTCTTCGACTGTTAAATGTTGTGATGGTAGAGTTTTCGATATGGCTTCACGAAGTTGCTGCTTGTAAGCTTGGCCTGCCGCTTCTACTTGCGTCTTCTGCCTTGCTTCTTTTACTTTCTCTATCAAATCCTTCTTGATAGCTTGCAGATTGTTTTTGATATCCTCGCTAGAAATATCTGTAAGTAAATTATCAATTTCATCCTCTAACATGTCATCGTAAAGAAAATCATCATTGAAAACCTCTGGGTTCATATTGAGTTCGCCTATTTTATGTATTAGTTTACTAGCTATTTCCTGTTTAACTTTTGTTGCTTTTTCTATTTCCTCTGGAGCATCTTCTTTGAGAGGTAGGTTTTCGCACCAACTCTCTATATTGTCGAATAAGATGTCAGCAGATTTTTTTATCGGTACTTTAGCAGCAGATGAACTTGGTCGAGACATTTCTTTCACTTTCTTGAATAACTCTTCAGCTAAACCTTTAACATCTACAGTAACGCTAGGATCTAAAGGTACACTCATTAAAAACTTTTCAGTCATATCCTCTAAAGTCTGTTTGATCTTATCTATTTGAATAATATCTGTTTTGACTTTTAAATTTGATATTGCTGTTGCAAGTTCATCGAATGCATTATCAGGAATATCGTCAATTGTTTTTCCTTTTTCTAATGGCAGTAATTTCACCCAATTGGTGACAGCTTTTTCTACAAATTGGTCACTGCCATGTTCTAAGACAGATTTGTCGGGTATAGCTAGAAGGTTATTCAACAACTGTTCTATTTTATCTTCAAGGAATTTCTGATTAGATCTCGTTTCTTCTTTCATTGGGAATTTCATTAAATAGTTTCTTATTTCGTTCTTTAGTCCTAGATATTCTTTAGGTTTTTCTTGTCGTATCTGGATAACTTTTTCCACGAACTCGTTCTTCAGAATTTTATACTGTAGTGTTTCCGTAGAGCTCATACTAGAAATGGGAAGAGAATTGACCCAATTGTCTATGGTAGCTGTCAGATATTCATCGGGTGGTCCATCCAGACGTTCAGATATGTTTGCAAACATTTGCAAGTGTTTTAAATATTGCAGTAACTGTACTGCTGTTCTCTCAAGGAACTGTGGATTGGATTTCTGCTCTGCATCCATCGAAAACTTTTTCAAATGCTTCACAATTTCATCTATAAAAAGTTTATTCGAGTCTATGGCAGAATTATGAGTAGATGCGAATACAGACTTCAACCCTTTGACCAGCTCTGGTAAAAAACTTTTTATTTCTTGTTTCTCAATTGAATTTCGCTTCTGGTATAGAGGAACGTTTTTCAGCCATTCATGAATGCCTCCTATTAAATTTTCTTCTATGAACTGACTACTATCTTGACTAAGCATAAAGCTAGCTTCAGTGAAACCTCTCTGTTTCAGCCTTGCTTTTAATGCATCTGCCATTTTAGTGAGCTCTTGTGTATCGGAATCTTTCATCAATTTACTGAGCCAATTTGATATTTCACTATCAATGTATTCTGTTTGATTATTCGCTCTGAACTGCTGTATCTTTTCAGCTAGCTCATTGACCATCTGCTTTAGAGAGTTTCTATCAGTAGTAGTGTATAGGCTTCGAGGTATTTCATCAATCCACGATGAAATTTCATCCTTTATTGAATCCATAGAACCTCGTATTAAATCTTTTCTAGATTTAGATTCAGTGCGTTTTTCAGTTAGCCTAATAAGCTCAGGAATATTCACATCTTTGATTTTTTTCATCAAGGTTTCAGTCTTTTGCATTACTGATGACAAATCGCTAGTATCTAATAACTTATTCAGCCACCTAAAAACTTGATATTTTAAATGTTCCAGTTCTTCTTGATTGGATGTTTTTGCATCCGGATTTAATTGTAAATATTTCTGCCTGTCTATAATGTCTGAAGCTAAATCTTGAATCATAGTTTCTTTAAAACCTTTATCTTCTGTTACATCTAGGTCTAGAGATAGCTCATCCATCCACGCTTGTACAATCTCTGTCAATTCATTGACGTATTGTTTTTCTTCATTAGTGATGACAGGCTTTTTAATAGTTTTACTAGAATCGTCATGAGTTACATCAACGCGAATCGACGACATATCAATTGAATCGCGTCTAGGATGAAACGAATAATTATGTTTCTTCGGAGTTGAAGCTTGGAAACTTATGTCTCGAATTCGTTTTGCTAATGTTTTTGCTATTTCTTCTCTAGGTACATCAGAGTCAACTGATAACTTTCTCAAATATTGTGACACTTCTTCGATAATGCTCATTTCTTTATCAGTTTCATTTGGATCACTCATAATCTCGCCGAGCCTGTGAGCAAGCTTTTCTGTTGCTTCCTTTCTAGTCTTCCTCGTCTTAGGGTGATCGTCACCTGTCAGGTCTTCGATAAAATCTAAAATCTCTCTTTCAGCTTTCTCTTCAAAATCTTCTCTTTCCAATGGAAACATATGGTCACTGCGTAACCTAGATTTGCTTATTCCTAATTTAGAGTCTTTGGCTTTGAAGCTTAGAGACAACTCTTCGTTCCGGTCTAGTAATCTATTAGAAATGTCGAGTGCATCGTCTTCAGACACGTTAGCGTCATGTAAAGTACTGATAATGTTATCCTTGGCTAATCTTTTATCTGTGCCACGGACAATCTGATCGGCTAATACTTGTGTGATACACTTTTCTACTTCTTTCCTCTTCTTTGCGCTTATTGTGTAATTATTCAAAATATCACTAACTTCTTCTGATACTACATCTTTTATTTCGCTGTCGGTATTTTCAAAGGATCCAGAAAACGAAGATTTCGATTGATCCAGGAAAGGCATTCCTTGAACTCGGCTTATAAGAGCTGAAGCCAACTCAGTAGCATCACTTTCTGGCATCTTTGCTTCTTTTTTCAAAATATTTACAATTTCACGATTTATATTATCAGTTTTGTTGGACAAGTTATTTACGTTTTTAGCCAAAATATCAGCAACTTTGGTTTTTATTTCTTCACGCTTTTTCTTATTTATTTGAGAAGGTATATCCTCAACTAATTCTGAGATTTCACTAAGAATCGATTGCTGCAAATCCTCGTCTTGGTTAACGCTTTTGCTTGGTTTCGGTGCTGAGATTATTTTGTTCATAAGGTTCTTCGCAAGTTTTTCTTTATTCTTAGAACTAACTGCTACTCCCTGTTTAGATAAAGATCCTAGAAAATCTATTATGTTTTCTTTTACAACTTCGCCATCAGCGCTTTCAGATATGAGTTCTTGGAGTTTTCTTGAAAAACTATTCACAAGTTTTCTATTATTTGTTTTGTCTTCTTCAGAAATATCTACAACATCATCCAGCCACTCTGAAATCTCATCTACGTAATCATTTTGTTCCTCTAAGGAAGACTTTACCTCTTGGTTCTTAGATTCGAATTTTGCTGTGCTCATCAACAAATTTAACAGCTTGTTTGATAGTTTAGCTTTCGTTTTAGAATCTAGTTTCTCTCCCTTACTTTTCAAGATGGAATCTATCCAGTTATCGACTTCGTCTTTCATTTGCTCCTGAGTTTCTTCAAAATCTAAATTTTGATTTTGAATATTATTATGTTTCTTAGCGAGAATTTTTACCATTATTTTATTCTCATTGATATCACTAGATAGTTCATGTGTATCTTCAAGCCAATCTATAATTTGCTCTTCAAGTTCTTCATGAATCGAATCTGTGCTGAGTCTTATATCTTTAGTTTCATTTTTAGAAACATCAGTCAAGTCATTAGTCAATTTATCAGCCAGATTATTTATTACTGTATTCTTATTTACAATTGGCAGGTGTTGAAGCGTATTTTTTATTTCTGACTTAATTTCTTCTGGTTTATCGACTACTGGCTTCAATCGATAGACTAAGTTTTCCACAATATCATCTTTATCGACATATTTATCACTCTCGAACGGAATTCCATCTAACCAATTGGCAATAACATCTTTTAACTTATCAGTGATTTCATTGCCAGTCAACCTATTTATCAAATCATTTGCTATCTGATTTTTGAACATTCCTTGTTCTCGTTTCGCTCCTGGATACCACATTGGAAGCTTTTCAATGCACTTTATGATTTCTTCCCTTGCCTTTTGCTCGTAGTTCCTGTCGCCTTCCAAGCTTTTTAACTTATCTACTAGATCTTGAACCATTTCTTCTCTTTTTGTCTTATTGTCTAAACTATCATCGGCATAAACTGGTAGAGTCTTAACCCATTTGAATATGTCATCTGCTATCTTATTCCCTGATTTCGTAGCATCTGCTTTACATGTGCAGACTCCAATCTTAGCTTTTGCAAGTTCCTTAGCTTCATGAAGCTCCGGTGGAACATCAGGAGTATGAGGAAGGTCTTCATTGGAAGGTATAGGTTTCTTACAGCGACAGCACATTTGTTTAGGACAAATTGATTGAGTCTGAAATATAAAATAGCAGCTCAATTTATAGTAGCCTTTTGCGCTGTAGCTGTAGGTAGTGTGTTCGATCCCTACTGAGAACAAAAAATTGTGTAATGAACTGACATAACTGTTTGAATGACTGGATGAAACACACTAATGGTAATAAAAATAACTGTAAAAGAGATCATCATCATCCACCACTGCTGGGTATAGGCCTCCCTTCGTTTTTGCCATCTACCGCCATCCTGTGCTGGCCTAACACATTTACGACCCTAGATTTTCACAATGTCGTCACCCTTCAGGTCGTCCCACGCCTCTGTAGCCGGTTCTTGGCCACCATTCGTAAAAAAAATTGTTCCGCGTCTAGGTATTCTAATGCATTAGTATACTGTGTTTTTTGCAAAAACGAAGTACGCATGTATTCTATCAGCTATCTGGTTCCCATAATGCTTTGATTTGTTCGGGACAAGATAGCGACGTGTGAATTATCTTCAAATATGCATTAAGCCAATGGAACTACTACTACTACTACTCGACTGGACTTGACAACTTACCGCTGTAAGGGTTTGGCAGCGTGCAAACATTGGTGCTTCGCACGCGGTACTTGTTGATGCTGCGAGGTGAACTATCATCAATATCCTGATGGAGTCTACTTGTCTTGCTTACAGATGGGATTTGGGACTGTAGATACCTACCTTAAGTAGGTACATAGGGCACATTGTCACCGAGAACCTGAGCGATGAGCCAGATTTAGAAATAGAGCAAAGGGCTCAGACTATTAGAGCTAATAGTTCTAAGATAAGTCAAAATAACTCTGTTTAAGGATGATTTTTGCTAGATTCAACTAGATCGCCTTCCTACCGTGCCTGGCGATCAAATTCGTGAAGCTGTTTCTGTTATAACAGGAATGTTACCAAGGCCAAGGTAGATAAGAGTCAGGCGCCAAGCAGCGAGAGCTGGGATGGCATCACGCGATGTTCGTGTGATTTATGTGGTCTAGGGGTGTTTTTTAAGTAGCACCTACAATTGTAAAGTCCCATTTTTCAGGTCCCTGCACTTAATTCGGCCATGAGTTATTTCCTGTAGATGATATTTGGCCGCTAGTAGTAAATTATTGGAGGCACCTACTCAAAGCTAGATAACTAGTAGTTCGCCCCGAACTGAGATCTCGTGATGCGACCCGACGAACGCATCAAAACTTTGTGTAGGTAGTAGTCAGAGGCAAGTCCAAACATTATCTTTGGATTTTTTTCTGACTACCGCCTACAAACTTGGTATGGTTACCTACCAAGTTTCAACTCTATTGGCCTATTTATTGAAGAGTTCCGTTGAACAGATCTTGGCTCCATCATCAGACCTGGTCGTCGTCACCATTTTATGAGAACTGAGTACCTCCTTAATTTATTACAAGAAAAAAAAATAAGAAAAATCAAAGGAACTGGACGACCAGTAGAAAAACCTTGATGTCAACGAAACTCTTAGAGATGGGAGCTCTTGGATCGCTGGTTATCTTAATTTAACTTTTTAATTTTTATCTCGAAAACCAAGCGTCCCAAAAAAAAAGTAAAAATTGTTTTGGAATGTCCAAACAAAGCCCTTTCACATGACATGTAACTTGATTTTTTTATGTAACTTTTTTTATTTTTGCCCTCTTAAAAAACCCCATATCTCAAAAACCCTTCATCCGATTTTACTCATATACTTACCAGTAAATTTCTCAAGTACAAGCTATCGACTTATCAAATTTTATGCAGATCGGATCAACGGTTCTAAAGTTATCGCCAGACAAACATACATACATACATACATACATACATAAAATGCCAAATCGCCCAAGTTGAAACTAAGATCTTCGTTCGCTTCGCTCACTCGATCAACAAGTTGAAACTAAGATCTTCGTTCGCTTCGCTCACTCGATCAATTAATATTATTACCTTGTCCTTCGCCACACTGGGCTTCTAGAGACTGCAACAAAACAAACGCTTATTCATTAATTTGAATGAGCGGGTCAACTCTATATAGGCCGAGTAAGGACCAGAAGAAATACTTGTCACAAAAAATAGTATCTAGGAATAGTTCGCGTCATGGAATGGCTTGCTTGCTTGGCGTGTCTGGGCTTACTGCTTGAAGAGGAAACGAGAACGAATGGACCAGTAGCGTGACAGTTAATCTTACCAACAGCTCGAAAGCAAGTTGAAATCAAATTATATATACGAGCTCGAAGAGCTGCCATTGCCTGCTCCAACGACGAAATCGTGAGGATCGCGGGAAGTCGCTGGATCAGTGGCGAATTTATCAGCTGGCTGAGTAGGCTGGAGCCTAGGGCGGCAGATTTTAGGGGGTGGCAAATTAGGCTTTATTTTTATAAGTATATCTACGAGTATATCTAGTTTTTGGCTATATTTCTAAGCTAAGAAAGCTCATGTACCTTCTACTTATAAGATTGGCTTTTGGAAAAGGAAGTGACACATCGATTCCCTAGTTCAAACAAAATCATACTAATAACGGGAAAAAGCTGATGTAATGAGGACGATAGTGCACAAATCATAAAGTTACCATTATATCGACAATTTTTTTAATAATTTATATTGTAAACTAGGGTTTGTAGAGGTCAGTAGGGGCGGCAATACTGTCTACTGGGAGCAAATATGTAAATCCGCCACTGCACTGGATGGAGAGGGCTCAGAATCGTGCTTCATGTAAATGTATACGAGGAATATATAGGAGGAATGGAGGCGTAAGTCCAGCAGTAGACTTCTACAGGTTGATGATGATGGTGAAATAATACCCCTCCGATGCCCCCCACAACCATAAATTCAATCCAATCGCTTACTGCATAGGTTAACTGCTTTCTTTTAAGATGGCGCAAGTTACTTACAGAATGTTCGCTCGAGTTTTGATGGTGTTCTCTTTTGTGCTGACTGTATCGACTCTTGATCTGGGGACAGACCTGGAACACGGCCTAGTGACTTTATTGCGTGTTAACACTTACCACGTGACTAAACCTGTCTACGAACTATTGAATTTATAACCTCGGCCTACCGCCATGTTGCTATACCTACCCTATGTGATATTATCCGTAGGTCCATGTGATACTACACCTAAAATTAAGTGTTATTTTTAAGTTTGTATGGATGCCATCTGAAATTGTTTTTTTTTTTTAAACAATGTTTGTACCTAAACTAAACCATCGGTAACCAATACTTGTATTTAGGATTGAGTATCATTATCATCATCAACCTGTGCTAGTTCACTGTTGGACGTAGGTCTCTCCCAAGACTCACCAATGAGACTGGTCTTCATAAATCCTCATCCAAAGGCCAGCAACATTTCACGTCCGATATCACGTTTTTTTTAATACTACTTGCAGATCGATCAAGAAAATGGGCTACGCAAATCAAACACAATAAGAACGTGCCCTATGTGCCCTAGATGTTAAGCCTCATGTGCCTTTAACTTCGCTGGCAACCACACCCTTCAAACCGAAACAACGAAGATGCTTGGCGACAGAAATAGGCATGATGGTATACTTCGCCAGACGAGCCACACACAAAGAGCTCTACTACCAATAAAATCTACATGTGTACTTTTGTCGCGTGGAACTGGCACCTAGAGTCACCTAGCTTTAAGATGTGATCAAAGACGTGATGATTTCAAAGTGATCCTTGTGATTTTATTGAATAAATACCTTTTAACTTTGACTTTATAAAGCTTTTAGAATTCAAGTCTTACAAGTGGTTTTTCTTCATACATCTGTTTGATGGTATCTCTTATACATTTCTTGACGTCATTCAGATATCTGACTTCGGGTTGTCGTCCACGACGAGACGAGGCCATCAGATAGTCGTAAGTGTCATTGTGACGATCACTTTTTGACCTGAAAGATTAGTAGAAAGAATTATCATGAAACATCTGTATGCTGATTGATGGAGGCAGGGCAGTACATCGTAGGGCACGTTCCTATTTTGCGTGACTTACGAGGCAATGCTTTGTTATAGGTGATGGTTGCCATTTAACATTAATGCATACGCTAGTTTCACCAACAAGTTAAATGAAAAACTTGCTGCGTTGAATCTGATCAAACTCAAGATAGTGAGACAATTTGTTTTAAGTTTGATGCCAATGCTTTTGTAAAATGTGGTAATAGTTAAAGCCTTACTTAGTAACTGATAACTATAAGGTACCTACTATTTGGCACGGTAAAGCACTGTGAGGTACTGTAAGTTACTGTGCGTCACTGTGAAGCTCTGTGAGGTACTGTAATGTACTGTTGTAAATTACTGTGAGGTACTGCGAGGTACTGTGAGACACTGTGCGTCATTACGAGGTATCTACTGTGAGGTACTTTATGGTGCTGTGAGGTACTGTATAGATACTGTAAAAAACTATAAGGTCAAATTGCTAAACCCCTTACTTCACATTACCTATAAGGAGAAGTGGACGCAAAGCTCCGACCCTTCTTCCCGAAACTGAACCTTATCTCATTATTGGTATTAGCACCACAATCCTTTGTCGCTTCGTTCTTGCTTCGCGTGTATGTTTGTATGTTTTTAGTGGTCGTTGCGTCTGTATTTTGGTCTCTGATGGGATTCTCATCGCGGTGATGAATATTTCTAACGTTGGCGCTTTTTGACGCTGAAACGAATAATACAAAAAAGTAAACAGGCATGTTGCAACTTTCATTTCGCCTGGAGCAACTTTTTACTCATGCTCCGATTTACCGAAGCGCCTTGGATAGAATCCTCACAACATAGTCACCCAATCCACAGAACACACGACGGAATTCGATGCAATGCCTGTTTCTCCCGTCAAGCTTGTTTTGAAGGGTGTGGTTGCTAGATAAATTAAAGGCACGTGAGCCTTAACTCCTATATGCCTCAATTTCATGGCCGCAGGTGCATCGCAGGACACGTTCCTATCGTGCGTGACTTGCCAGACAATGCATTGTTATAGGCGATGGTTACACTGTGGGCCTTCTTGTACCATCAGCAAGTAGTCAAAAAAACTATGTAAATATTATGAGGTTTCTTATATTCATCACTCTAAAATACATCACAGCACTGGGAATTCTTATGTGGTTTTTGTAGTATAGGCTCGTCTAGGGAAGTGCTACCACCCACCATGCCTTCTGCCGCCAAGCAGAATTGTTGTTTCGATTTGAAGGGTGCAGCAAAGTCACGAGAACATATCTGCTTGTTCTATCAGCAAGTCAAACAATCTTCTTTCTACGTCATCATTGAGTTTATACTAACAGTGTTTGTTCTGCGTGTAGTTAAGAAGCCGTTGCACTAGCTCCGAGGAAACACTCCTCTCTGGTGACAGAGGATACCTCCGGAGAGAATGCACGAAGTGGTCTGTGCTTTGAGGTGATGATGTGAGGGATAGACGGCCGGAGACTGAACCTTGGAGAAGAAAATGATTATAGGTTTTTGCGCCCAAGGGTTTTAGGTACGTTTAAGGCTCAAGCCACGTAAACGAAACGTAAAGCGAGGATGTGTCATCAACAAACAAATATACCTTCGCGGAGAGATACGGAAGGGCACGGAGTGTGACTATTTTTATCTAATTTTGACACGACAATATGGCTTTTTGCCCCGTTCGCACTTTCGTCATACCGTGTCTTGTTTCTTCTGTATGTTTTGCTTTGCAACGCAAATATGCCTCTTTGAATGAACTTTAATACATACATACCTATTGTATAAAAGTTCATTCGAAGGGGCATTGCATCCACGACAAGTCTTAGTCTTCTCTGCCTCTTCTGCCTAGCCAACGCCAAAGAGAATCTTTAGTCTGTCTGACACACGTTGGAACATCACATTTTAGCACACACAGTAGTTTAAATATTGAGAGGTTGATAAGGTTTTTATAAATGGTCCTTAAATTTCACATCTGAGATTTAGAAAAGAAACTAGATCAACGTCAAAGTTCGAATAATGACAAGTCCATCAACAAAACGGATTCATCAGTAAGATCTCTCTACGATTTACCTCGTTCTGGCCACATCCCTCCTCTGTAACCCTGGCCTCCATAATATGACGGTACTGGGCTGATGAACTCCCCACTGCCGTATCCACCCACTTGAAAGCTCCCTTGATCTGTTAATAGAATTAAATAGTTATATTAGACGCATTTTAATCCTTTCCACACACTGGTACTCTCAGCAATTATCATATTTAAAAAATACCTGTTCTTCTAGGTATGTAAGTCAAAGTCAAAGTCAAAATGTATTTATTCAATAAAATCACAAGGATCACTTTGAAACGTCTTAAAGCTAGGTGACTCTAGGTGCCAGTTCCACGCGACCAAAGCCTAGAAGAACAGGCAACAAACTTACGGCTTGGTTTCTACCGTTCTTTTGTATGATCCTTTTACAATGTAATAATATTATATATTATTGAAGTTTAGTGAGGCGTAGTGTACCGTAGGTGCCAACTCTGAGCCGCTTATAATTAAAGTGTGAGTTACTTACTTCTTGAGGGCTCGAGTCGTTGTGGAGGAAACTCTGGCAGACGCTGTGGTGGTGATGATGGTCTGATGTTGCAGTGCGCCAGCTGAAAAACGATGAGATCAAAGCTAAGATAGTTAGTTTGAGTACCCTGATTCTCGGAGAGAATTCAAGTGGCGCGAACTATGTATGTTCACAAGTTTATTTATTTGCAAAAGGGATCCTTACTTGGTAACTGCTAGTGTAATGATCGTCACGGACTTGGGCGGCTGTGTTCCTACTTATACGTTCCACGTTTGTGCTTGTTTCCACTGAAGATTTGCTAATTGGTACTGTGTTTGGTTTTAATGCTGGAATTAAAAAAATAGGTCAATAATTATTAACATTGTGAGGAAACTGGCACGCCGGCGCCGTATAACACAAAAAGTTCAAAAACATAGCTCTCAAGCAAGTGCTCAAAAGAAGCCTCTAATGAGACGTACTTAAAATTCTTTCACAGAACTGTTTTGGAAGAACTAGTGACATGACAGGAAATAATAAGAGATACAAGTAAGCTGACTGACTGAGGTGTGCAGAAAAAAAAAGTCTGTAAGGTCATTTTGTATTTAATTTAATGCATTAGGCCTAATAGAATAACAAGTAAACAATTAATCTTACTGTTCTTTAAAAGGGTATTGTTCATGAGAGTGATGGCCAAGCCAGCGTCTTTCAGTCCTTGCACGATGGCCACCATGCCATCGCCCTCCATCGCATTAGTTATTCGTCGGTAAAGGAATGTGCTGGCAAAGAGATGGAACATTTAGTTAATTTGCTTTGCCATATTGCTTTACATAGCTTTCGAATATAGATTGCAAGAGGAACAAATTTGAACCTGATCGGACGAGTGTAAGCGAAATAAGAAGCCTATTCCAATTCATCAAGAAAAAATCTATTCCACGATTTTTTTTTTTTTAAATAATAAATAAATATTGGTGGACATTCCACACACCACTAAGCCCCAAACTAAGCCAAAGCTTGTGATATGGGAACCAGATAGCTGATATACTACTTATACCTATGCTTTTTTTTTTGTAAATACATACTTATAATATTATATAACACCCAGACAGAGAACAAACATCTATGTTCATCACACAAATGTTTGTTCTCGGTGGGGATCGAACCCACGGCCTACGGCACAGAAGGCAGAGCTACTACCAACTGAGGTGACTGGCTGTCTGAGAAAATCGTATGCAGTTCCGCATTTGAAAACAATACTCAAAGTACTCGGTAGCCCGATAACACACGGAACGCAAGAGTAAGTAAAGCAACTAACGGTCATCTTCATAAGTCTGAGCACGGAGTAGCACAAGTCAGGCCTGTAACAGCCTTGCCAATCCTCACTGTGGGGTGCTGGCCTGTAATTATCATCAGCATTACCTGTTGAAATATACTAGCTCCGTGGAGTCATGAACAATAGACATTTTATTGTGTCAGTAATCGTATATTCCCACCTGTTCTGTTGAGTAGTTCTGTCGGTAGAACTACTGGGAGTTTTTCACTTTAGTTCTGTGACTTATAAGACTATGCTATCTTGGTGTTAAGCGAATTAGGTATTGCTCGTCAGAGAACCAATGTGTTTGTTAGAGCTCATAATGATCATCAAGTGACTGAGTTCCTGTTCCTACAGCCGAAACATTTACGTATAAACAATTTGAAACCTCTGTTTTTTGTCATACTTACATTATAGTTACCAATAAATTTAAGAACAAAAAGTAAAAAAAGACAGAAATAAAAATAACTGTTGAATTTGAATTCAATCAAATTGATTAGCGTTTTGAAGTTTGATGCATCTTCTCTTTGATTTGACGTTTGTAAATCATCATCTTCGTTTCTTTAATTAATCTTCTGGTCTGTAACAAGGTTTTATGCATAACCACCCACTAATACCTTAGACTAAGTATAAAGTATAAGTATGTTTACTACCTCCATGACTAATAAAAACTACTGCGGAGCTCAAAGAGTCAAATAAGATTCAAGAGCAACTTCTGCAAGAACGGGATGAGAGTGAGGCTGAAATGCTGGGGATTTTGGGCCAGAATAAAACCCTCAAAAAGCAATTAGCCGAGCTATCCACCCAATATGAAGACAGTCGCGACCAAATGGAAGGCCTACAGTCAAGGCTCGAATGTATGAACCAGTGTCATGAGACTTATGAATTGGCGATGCAAAAAATCCAGGACTTAAAACAAGAGTTATATGAGTGTAGATTAAGAAATGAACAGAATGAATCAGTGCACATATCTATTTCAAACGATTACAGTAGTCTGGACTTACAAACGGAACTGATCAACGGTGACCCCAACTACTCATTAGTCAACTTCAATACACCTAAGTGCCAAGGTGTATCTCCATTAATAAAAGGGAGTAACAAAATAAAAAAATATGTAAAATTAAGTAGCTTCTTAAGAAAATCAGAAAAAAAAATAAAAAGACAAAAAAATGTATTTGTACAGGCAAAGCTTTGCAAGGAAAAATGTAAGTTGAATGAAGAATTGAATTCCTGCTACAAATTACTTGGGCGGAATTCCGTAGAACAGGAAAACATGTCTGCAAAAATTATACAGTTAGAAAAATCACTTCATGATATAACAGAGAAATATAAAAAGGCAGAGCAAAATATGTCAGAATTAATTAGTGATGACAGTACATATGTACAAGTATGTAATAGCAGCTCACAGACAGATCCACCCATGTTTGAACAAACGCTCACTGGCACAGCATTGGTTACGGAACAGGTGATTGAACAGGTGGCATCACTTTCGCCACTTGTGCCGCTGACAGGTGCTGTGACCAATGAGCCCATTAAAGTATGTGTATCACAGTCTCTTGTTAGACTAGACAGTGCTTGTCTAAAGACCCGGAAGACTGTAATATATTCGGACAGGATAGGAATAGGGATGGGACTGTTACTTAGCGATCAACTAGGTCAGGTAGTAACAAACAACTGCTTCCCAGATGCTCCCATTAGCTACTTTATAAATAGCATAAAAAGTGACAGTTCTCTTGACAAAGACACCACCTTGATCGTGCAATTAGGTGAGAGCAGTGTAATCAAGCATTTAGAATTAATTAAACTGGTGGAAGCTTTGTTAGGAAAGTTAGAATTAGGACTTCGAAAACTCATTTTATGTGCGTTTCCCTATTCTAATTCATTGAGTACTCAAGAAAATAAGAATATCTTTAAACTTAATTTAATGTTTTATAATTTGACATGTCGTCATAGTGACGTTTTGTATTTCGACACTAATAATTTTATTAGTAATTTTATATTGACTAGAGGTACTATGTCTTTATGTAAACATAGTAAAATAACCATTGCTAAATTGTTAGCATTTAATATTTTTGATCCTGTTATAGGTACTATAACACAGTCCGTAGACAAGCCCGTAGTTAGTAGCAGTACTAATGAGGGCTTACAAGCAGAAAGGCCTATTGCCCAACATTTAAACTAGTCTCTTCGACAATGGGAAAGCCTGGCACTTTACATGTTGTACACCAAAATATGCAAGGCCTTCCCAGCAAAGTATTAGAACTAGAATTATTTTTGAATTGTTTCAATGTAGATATCATGTGTATTACAGAACACTGGATATTAGAACTAGAGTTGCTCCCTTTTTATAATAAATACAGTATATTGAGCTCTTTTAGACGCAAGAACGCTATACATGGCGGTTCTTTAATTGTTGTAAATAATAACTTGAAATGCAGGGAGCGTAAAGACATTGCAAATCTCAGTATTGAGAGGACTATTGAGCTGTCGTGTGTGGAGCTGGAGCGGCACATCGTTGTGAGTGTATACCGTCCCCCAGACGCGGACTTCACGTTGTATGAATCCACTATGGAAGAAGTATTGCTTAAAACCTTCGATAGTAAAAAAACTTTAATAGTCTGCGGTGATTTTAATATAGATATTCCGGTTCATCCACTCTCTGAGAGATTTTTAAATTTGTTTAAATGTTTTGATCTACACAGCTTGTTTAAAGACCCAACAAGAGTGACATTAACAACAGCCACCTGTCTAGACAACATCTTTTGCAGTCATGAACCAATTTGTAAGTCCGTAGTTAAGCATTTTAGCTCAGATCATTACGGTCATAGCGCTAGGTTTGAATATAAAGAATCAGATAAAGACGAGGTCTTCACCTATCGGCTTATCACAGATAGCCGTACTAAAAAGTTTCAGAACAATGTTGAACTGAAAGTGTCCCTTTTACCATATTTGACTGACCCAAATGATCTTTTTATAAAATTGACAAATTTAATAAATGAAGAACATAATGATACTTTTCAACTTAAAACATGTAAAGCTAGTGTAAGTGTCAAGTTCGCTGACTGGGCAACTCCAGGTATTTACAAAAGTAGGAATAAATTATATGACCTATACGCTGCTAGGGAGTCAATGCTGAATGACCCAACGTTTATTCTACACACTAAAAACTACTCTAAAATTTTCAAAAAAGTATGTCACGCGGCAAAATCATTGCATATAAGAAATAAAATTGAAAAATCGACAAATAAAATTAAAGCCACTTGGAAGGTAGTTAATAACGAAACAGGCAAATCAAAGATCGGTAATAAACAGATAAATTTAAAAGTAAACAATAATGTTTTTACAAAAAATATTGAAGTCGCCAACGCGTTTGATAGTTTTTTCTCCAGTATACCTAAACTTGTGACTTCATCCCTAAATTCCTCAGCTGCTGAAGCGACAACACTATTAGAGTCTAGCGTTAAAAAATGTAATGATATCTTCAGTTTTAAATATATTAATGCTGATAATATTGTGAAAACTTTTAAATCCTTAAATATTAAAAATACTGAAGATCTATGGGGAATGTCCACAAAAGTTTTAAGCGCTATTATAACTGATATTGCACCATGTCTAGCATACATTTTTAATAGATGTGTAGATGAGGGCGTTTTCCCTGATTTAATGAAACACAGTAAACTCATTCCCCTGTACAAGTCTGGAAATGAACAAGATCCTGCGAACTACAGGCCTATTTCGGTACTGCCTTCGTTAAGTAAAATTTTTGAAAAAATTGTTCTTACTCAGTTATTATCACATTTTAACGTCAACGGCATACTTCATAGTCATCAATTTGGATTTACTATAGGTCGATCAACGACAGATGCCGGTTCGACGCTCCTGAAGCACATTTATGATGCTTGGGAACACTCACAAGATGCGATTGGGGTATTCTGCGATCTGTCCAAAGCTTTTGACTGTGTAAGTCATGCCACCTTAATATCTAAACTTAAACATTACGGCATCATAAACCAGGCAATTGGTCTTATACAGTCATATTTAACCAATAGAGTGCAAAAAGTTGATGTTGGCGGTGAGAGGTCGTCTGGGTCGGTCATTGATATAGGGGTACCTCAAGGTTCCATATTGGGTCCCTTTTTATTTCTAGTATATGTAAATGACCTTCCACCTTTTGTAAAGGATTTATGTGAAATAGTTCTATTTGCTGACGATACCTCTTTAATATTTAAAGTCGACAGATTGAAGACTAACTTCGATGACGTTAATGCATCTCTGTCGCAAGTACTTAACTGGTTTACTGTTAATAATCTTTTGCTCAATGC
The DNA here is from genome assembly GCA_932294275.1 of Chloroclysta siterata. Classification (NCBI taxonomy): domain Eukaryota; kingdom Metazoa; phylum Arthropoda; class Insecta; order Lepidoptera; family Geometridae; genus Chloroclysta; species Chloroclysta siterata. Next base: position 16,213,116 of record OW028596.1, on the reverse strand, counting down.
CGGGAAAACGAAATGCATTAAATTTACTTTGCCAAATGTGGTTCAGCGTCCAACCAATATTGAATTAAATGGAGAATCACTTACCCTTGTCAATTCTACTATTTTTTTAGGACTTAATATTGATGCAAAATTGCAGTGGGGTCCACATATCAAATCACTTGCTGGTAGACTGAGTTCGGCTGCATACGCAGTTCGCACAATAAGATGGCTTACAGATGAAGCTACAGCTAGGCTAGTATATTTTAGCTACTTTCATAGTGTAATGTCTTATGGTATATTGCTCTGGGGGAAAGCTGCTGATATACAAAGTATATTTGTACTTCAAAAACGGGCGATACGTGCCATTTATAAAATGAAACCACGCGAATCATTGAGGGAGCGATTTAAAGAAATTAATATTCTCACAGTAACTTCACAGTATATTTATGAAAATCTATTATACACTCATAAACACATAGATAGCTTTAAGAAAAAGAGTGATGCACATAACGTTAACACTAGAAATAAAAACAAATTATGTATTCCTAAATTTCGACTCCAAAAGGTAAATGGCTCGTTTATGGGGAACGGTATACGCTTCTATAATAAACTTCCAGAAAGTGCCACTGGGCTTCCTATTAGAAAATTTAAAGCATACATTAAGAATAATCTAATAAGTAAAGCTTATTATACTTTAGATAGCTATATTGATGATAAAAGTGCGTGGCCCGATGTCCCGGTCGCTCTGCCCATCGGCAGCTAACATGTCTGCAATGTCTGTACTGTACCTACTATTGTGTGTTTTATTTTTCTCTGATTTAATAGATTGTATTTAATTTTATGCATTAGGTATTATTAGTTTGAAGCGTAGCTGTCTTATAAATTTGATTATGTTTAACTTTTTCTGTATGCCTACGCCTCACTTAACTTCAATAATATATTATATTACATTGTAAAAGGATCATACAAAAGAACGGTAGGAACCAAGCCGTAAGTTTGTTGCCTGTTCTTCTAGGCTTTGGTCGCGTGGAACTGGCACCTAGAGTCACCTAGCTTTAAGACGTTTCAAAGTGATCCTTGTGATTTTATTGAATAAATACCTATTGACTTTGACTTTGACTTTGAATACCTACTAATACCTTACTAACACCTATGATACTTAGTCTAAGTTGGTCTAAGTAATGTACAGTAATGTACCTACCTAATAGCTGAAATAGCAAGTGACTTGACATCCGATTAGTTCTGATCGAGCTTTCAGTACCCCAAGTATGAGTTTTGCTTACCATATTTGGTTTTTCGTTTTACGTTTTTGTTCCGTGTTCATTGCGAGTTTTGTATAAAGACGCGATAGAGATACCGATACCGGTAAGCAAAACTCATATTTGGGGTACAGAAACCGGCCGTAAATGTCTTTTTTTTTTACCTAGTATTTCATAGGTATGTATACAAGCTGCGCTGCACCTCTACGCTGCTAGAATACCCTTTTTTACGTCTGAGCTATTTAAATTGGTCTTTAGATTAAAACTAGTAGTTCGCCCCGAACTGAGATCTCGTGATGCGACCCGACGAACGCATCAAAACTTTGAGTACGTAGTAGTCAGAGGCAATTCCAAACATTATCTTTGGACTTTTTTCTGACTACCGCCTACTAACTTGGTATGGTTACCAAGTTTCAACTCTATTGGCTTATTTATTGAAGAGTTCCGTTGAACAGCCCTTGGCTGCATCATCAGACCTGGTGGTGGTCGTCACCATTTTATGAGAACTGAGTACCTCCTTTATTTATTTCAAGAAAAAAAATTAAGAAAAAGCAAAGGAATTGACCGACCAGTAGAAAAACCTTGATGTCAACGAAACTCTTAGAAATGGGAGCTCTTGGATCGCTGGTTATCTTAATTCAGCTTTTATTATATTATCTCAATAACCGAGCGTCACAAAAAAAAAGTAAAAATTGTTTTGGGATGCCCAAATAAACCCCTTTCGCATGACATGTAACTTGATTTTTTTATGTAACTTTTTTTATTTTTGCCCCCGTAAAAAACCCCATATCTCAAAACTCCTTCATCCGATTTTACTCATATACTTACCAGTAAATTTCTCAAGTACAAGCTATCGACATATCAAATTTCATGCAGATCGGATCAACGGTTCTAAAGTTATCGCCAGACAAACATACATACATACATACATACATACATACATACATACATACATAAAATGCCAAATCGCCCAAGTTGAAACTAAAGATCTTCGTTCGCTTCGCTCACTCGATCAAAAAAAGAGCATTTTATTTGCTCCGTTAAGAATCTTACGTTAAAACGTTTTTGTACTTGTCTAAAAAAAACCTGTTTTTTCCTCCACCATTCGAGGGCAGGCAAAGTGATTCCTGTGATTCAATTGAATTAGACCTTTTGACCTAGACCAGTTTTTTTTTATGCAAAAAATAGTTTATGGATAGCTATGGCTGTTATTAAATAGGTTAAGATGAATACGTATAAATCTGTTACTATATACAAAACAAAACAACAAATTACGTTTCACTTGTTTACTGAGACAAAAACAAACAATCACAAAGACATGTAAAATATCACAAAAATTATAGCACCAAAACATAAAATCGACTCAAAAGAAATATGGGTGTGGTGGAAACCTCATGTAACAGGGCATAAAATCGTTTTCATTACAAGTGTTGTAGATGTATTTCTTACGTCGACATCTCCAGACTTGCTCCATACACCGACATCTCATTTCATCTTCAGTATCGTTCTCCGAGTCGTCTAGAACCAGCCTCTTTCTTGCTGCCTCTCTTTTGGGTCTCTCTACTTCTTTTGTTCTCTTTTTCGGTCTTGAAGACGTCGGAAGAGAGGTGTTTTGCTGTGGCGTCGAGAACCCTATATGATGACGGAAATGCGCAGATGGTATAGTTGTTTTAGGAGGACTGTGCTGTCTATTAGTTTGATTTGTGTGAAAATCTGGTGTTTGGGAGTTTACTGGTCTCGTTGTGCCTTCAGTTCTATAGCTAGGTGGGGCTGACGATCTACGGGATTTGCAAGACGCTTCACAGGTTCTTGGACTTGGCCTGTCGAAGTCGCTTGGATCAGTTCCGTGACTGTATGTTTCAGGGATGAACTGTAACCTTGACTGTGGATCATGCTCGAGTTTTTCAGGGTACTGTCCATAGTTTTGAGAAACTGGGTCATATCTTTGAGGGGTTTGTGCGTATCTTTGAAAAGCTTGCTCATATCTTTGGGGACTTTGCTCCAGATATCTTGGATTATCAGATTGGTTCCGTTGTGCGTAAGATCTGGTACCCCTAGTAGTTTCAAGGTCGCGAATTGCCACAGCTGGCGAAGGAGTTTGACTTGAAGATGAGTTGGTTATCGGTAACTGGTTAGTCGTTTGCATTTGAGGTGTATAACTCTGTCTACCGAGAGTTCTACAGCAAGGTGGTGATGTATCTTTTCCTTGACCGGGTGAATTCAGACCAGAGTGAGCCACAGTTTCTTCTAAAGAGTACCATTGCTGTTGTGATTCTGGTGTAGCATCTCTCTGATGAACATACTGTCCATAAAGTAGGTCGTTATCCTTTACCCTAGTACCGTCTGCAATCATGTAGGAGCTTTGGTTAGCTTGGGCAGGTCTTCCCATGTCTGAAAAACTGGAGCAAACTGGCATATCTCTGCTGAAGTCATCATATTCGTACGCATCCATAAAAGCTACAGACTTTCTTCTTTCGCTACCAAGAGCCACGATATCGTTCGGTCTATTTTTAAATCTGTTTACTAACTCTTCAACCATAAAGTTAATGTTTTCTGTCTCACCTGGTCTTAGAGGCATTCGTTCCAAAAAGCGCCTAACATGTTCCTTTACCTGGTTATCAGAATCAGCTAAAGAATTTTGCATTTCAATGTTATGTATTTTCTTTGCTAATGCGTCTTTGTATCGTCTTCTTCCAAGTCGTTCAACATTGTCATCGTTAGGAACTAAAGGTAAATCTGAAAACCACTGCTCGATTTCTAGCCCTATATTGATTTCATCTACTTCTTCTTTTATCGTATCTTCACTTGGCAAAGGCACTTTTTGCAAGGCAGCGATGACTTCGTCTGTATAAGCTGCAGCGTCGATATCTTTCAACTCCTGCCCATGATTGGCTTTTATGCCATTGATTAACTTTTGAACTTCTTTCATTAGTTTCTTCTTAAAAACATTAGCCTTGACTCTGTCATCCTCTTTATACTTTATATAAAGTATAAAGTTTTCAGCTAAATTCATCTTTTGCATTTCTTCATATAATTTTGCTACGTCTTTTCCTGTGTAATCTATTATGTTTCTTGGGAGATTGTTGGTGACGTTTTCTACGAGTTGCTGTTTGTAAGACGATGGACCTACAGCGGACACTATCAAATCATTTGTATTGGTTGTTTTCTCTATTAGTTGCGCTTTCATAGAATGTTTTTTAGTTGCTAAATCTGTTGATTGCGGTAAGAAACTTAATAATTCTTCAAGCTCGTCATCAAAAATATCCTGGTAGTAGAAAGGATTGTGCATAGTTGCTGGGTTCATTTTCAATTTAGTAATAGCTTTCCAAATACCATTGTAAATGCCTAACCTTGCCTTTTCTGCCAGTGCTTCTTCTTCATGGCTTGAAGTGGCTATAGGTATTTGTTGCACCCAGTTTTTGACGAAACTATCGTACTCATCGTTAAGTTGTTTTACCGATGGTGGTTCAATTGGTAATACTCTTCTGCAGCTTGTATTCGTGCAACAATTAACTTTATTTGTTTTACTTAGACTGTAAAGTCTAGACGTAGACTGACTTTCAGCATTCACGGCTTTTGATCGCTGATTGTTTTCTTTCGAAGTTACAGATGAAGAACCCATTGGCTCACTCATTCTTCTATAATCATGAAGAGCCGTATCTTTTGGTGGTTCTATCAAACTAACACCGGGACCTTGCGGAAGTCGTATTTGATCTTGTGCAGGGTCTGCAGAAGCTATAGTTTTTTTTGGAGTTGAAGTGACACCCATGGATGCGTTGAATACACTCTCTGTCGTTTCGTTTTGAAGACCATCTGGCTTTGGAGATTGGGTGTTATCGCCGATAGACTTTTCTGGTATGGACACGCCAGCTCTTCTTCTTTGATCCATGAATTGTTTACCAGTTATTATACTAGTACCAGTCTGTCCTATTTGGTCTGTGCTGTAGTTTGCATATTTATGAGGTGTGGATTGTTCAGGACTGCTAAATCTTCTACCCTTACTTGTACTTTGAACTGCTTCTGGCTTTATTTCTGGCATTGTTGCATTAGCATAATGACAACAAGAAGCTTGCGTTGGTTTGCCATTCTGTTGTGGTTTCGTCAACATAGGCACTGGTACACTTTTAATCTTTTCCATTAGATCAGAAGCACGTTCAATTGTATCAAAATTATATTCGCCAACCACTTTGTTAATCCATTTGAATATCTGATACTTTAAATGTTCTAATTCATTCGCATCTGTTTTTTTGCTTGTCGGGTTTATTTCTAAATATTTGTGTCTATCAACTATGTCTCCAGCTAGATCATTGATGACTACTTGCTTAAACCCAGAATCTATCGCATCAAATCCTTTTATACTTGTAGACCATTCATTGATTTGCTGAACTATTTTGTGAGTATATAAATCAATTGCTTCAATATCACCTTGCGTTTTTCCTTCGATTGAAAAATCAGTGTTGTTCTTACTTGCTTCTTGATTTGTGTTTTGTAAAGAGTTTTGCAAAACGATAAACGTTTGCGACCTTGGTTTTCCAATGCAATTTGATTGGTCGAAGATATCTTTCAAATTGCAGATCAAATTGTTAGCAAAGTAGATGGCTTGGTGCTCAGATATGCTTACAAAGTCTGCAAGTATTCCTAGTATCTCTTCTTTAACCTCTTCTATATTACCAAACCTAATTATTTCTATGGAGTCCATTAAAATCCCCGTCAATTCCATTTCGATCTGTTTGAATGTTTCCGGACATATTTTTAAATTAAATTTGTCTGAAAACTCAGTTATTTCTTCACTGATAAACTGCCTTAGTTCTTTTTCTGTGGGCTGAATGTATTTGCAAGGAAATTCAGATACTCTTCTCCATCTCCTCTTGCTATGACCCGGAGTGAAAATATCTTTGATCTTTCTCATCAATTCCGACACCAAACGATTTAAATAAAATCTTTTGTTGTGACCATTTATATCGATCGGTATATCTTCAATGATTTCGATAATATCTGCTTTCAAATTACTGTCACTGTTATATTTGAGCTTATTTATAATCAGGTTTCTAACTTTGTTTGCAATGCTATGCAGCAAGTGCCCTTTTTTGACATTTCTATCTAAGTAATCAATTGATTTAATAGGTATATCGCTAAGCCATTCCTTTATAATTTCGTCGACACAGTTTTCTTCATGATTTCTTCCTAATGGATGTAAATCTGCTCTGTATACGTGTGTAGGACTGTTGCCAATGAATATGTTATGACGTTTGATTTTGGATATCAGTTCATTGGACAACTCTAGAGTAAAATTCTTTAAATCAATTTCCGAATACAGCTGATCTCTTATACATGTACCAATTTTTATTTTGACTCGTTCACTTCTCTCCATTTTGTGTTCTTTTCTTAACTTCCTAAGCAATTTACTTCGTATAACGTGTTCTTTGTCTAAATCAGGGCAGGAAGTAAGGTTTTGTATCAGCTGTACTATTTCTTCTTCAAAATCATCCTTGGCTCTCAGTTCCTCTTGGCTCTTACTCTTTCTTCTGTACTTTACTTTCTTACTCTCTTGAATGTCGATGGAACTGAAGCTGGTTTGGACGGATTTTCGTATCTTTAGTGTCAAATCCATGGCTTTTGTCGTTTGAATAGATTTGGATGAGCTATAAGCTCTGATAGGTTTATCTGACTTCGCATCAGAATTTGATGATGACGGGGAGAGAGGGACAGCTACCTGAAACAAGGGACCTATTAGCTTTTGCAGTATCGTCATAATCAAAAAACCTTCCTACTTTACCATTCTTAATAATTTATTCAAATGTTTTATCTGTTGTCAGGTTCCTACAATAGTACCTACAGTTGGAATAAAAGATGATTAAGACTTTATAGTTTAAAGAATCTACCGTGCCTGGCAGTGGCGTAATTGTCATAGGGCCAGGTGGTGCAGTGCACCAGGGCCCCGCAGCTTAGGGGGCCCTCTAACCTAAGCTTTGAAAAGAGAGGGCCAGCCAGCTCCCGAAGCTAGAAAACCTTGAGCCTGCACAATTTTTTTTCCATGATTTGTTAAAAAGGTCAATATAAATTCAAGCTATGTGGAAGGAGGGGGTGAGGCCCGATTCTTTTTCTATGCACCGGGGCCCTTGTCCACCTAGCTACGCCACTGATGCCTGGGGATCAAATTCGTAAAGCTGTTTCAGTTAAACAAACTAGCTTTTACCCAGCATGTACTTGTATCTACTGAACATCAAAAAATACTAACATTTCTCATTTCTCGTTGAACTTTAGGCACCGTTGTTACTTCTTTTGACACCATTGGAATCTCAGCTGTAAGATTTATTAATTAATTATTCAGTCTACCTACCATGTAGTTAAATCAACAGTTCTATGTTAGTAGAGCTTTGAAGATACCTTGTGTTTCCATATTTACAGAGTGAGTTACCTGAAAACAAGAAAATAGAAAATATTGGAAATGGAAGGTTGTCTGTGGCACGCAAGAGTAGGCAACATATTGCACGTTCTTAAATTCCAAGGCAATGCTGTTTATTTAATCCAAGTAGAGGGTGATACCTCTGAACCGGACGTTCACTCTGGCCTAAATTATAAGAATGGTCACCTAGAAATGCTAGGGGTTAAGGAGATTAGACGATTTATGTGTCTGACTGATTTTTGTTTCGTATTTCCTCAGTCGTTTGCTTCCCATTGTAATTGTCTGTGCGTAGATGCATTGTTGTTCAAATATTCAAAAAATGACTGCACATACTCACGTTTAAGTCTGTCAAATGCTTTTGTTCTGGTGGTAAATGGTCATACCTCTCCTTGATGGTCGGACAGACCGGATGGCTGTATGGCTGCAAGTTAAAGCCAAGTGGTATTTAAGGTCATAATTATTATCTTCCGCCTAAAGAAGTCCGCTACTGGATATCCACTATAGATTTCCAGGAAGAACGATTCTGAGCCCTCTCCATCACCGATTTTCCGTGATCTTTACTAAGTCCTCGGTCCTGCGGGTGTGAGGGCGTCCTACGCCTATGTTAAGATACGAGGTCCGAAAGGGGGTATAAAATAGCACCTAAGTCCCTGATAAATTCTATAAAGTGCCAAAACCAATTTTTAAAATAGACTTCTTTCATTAGTGTTTCTAAGATTGCATAATTAAGCTAAATAGATAGCAGTTCGAAGTCTTATTTCGACGACTAGTTAGTGGACCAGAACAAAATAGACCGTGAGAGTTGCAGTTTCTCATATACCATCTGAGTAAAATGTTATTTCTTGTTAAAAATAAATAAATCCGGCTTACATAAGTGCCAAAATGCCTAATGCTTTCCTTCACCCTTCTTGACACTTCCCTCACATATCTAACATCATAGTTCTGTCCATACGCTCTCCTATAGTCCGAGTCTTCCGTTCTTCTCCAAGGTGGCGACTCCTCAGGGGTCCTGGTGATCTCAGGCTCGTTCCTTCTGCTTCGTGATGGTCTGTCGTAGTTCTGGGGTGAGGACTCGGAACGAGTGGGAGATGAACTTTTGAGATTCTTTGCTGTGAAGAATACCTGATCGTCACCAGCTGATAAACGAGCTTCATTTTTATGCGATAACGGTTACTCTCCCACGGAGTGCTGGTGGTCTACTAACAGCATTACAAACAAGCATTACTAACAACACCGCCTTTATATCCTTAGGCCATGGGTCCGAGTCTAGCCGGGCTTGAAGTAAGTTTATTTTATACTACTTGCTGATGGAACAAGCTGATGTAAAGTGGCAATTACCGTATAGGTAACAAAGCATTGCCTCGCAAATCACGCACGATATGAATGTGCCCTCCGATGCACTGCTCTGCGTGCGACCGACAGCTTGAAGCATTCAGATGTTGAGCCTATAATTTCACCGGCAAAGCCCTTGAAACCAAATTACAGCAAAGCTGCTTGGTGGCAGAAATAGGCATGTTATTTGTTAATGGACCCAGCTCATCAATAGAACTGTAAGCACTCAACCATTCTTCTGCTGTGTGTAGTTGATAAGCCTCTCCACTAGCTCAGCGGAGCGCTCTGGAGACAAGTTGGGGTACTTCCGCAGCGAGCTAGCGAAGGCATTGGGGGAGTGCGACGCACGGGGACTACAAACGGACCCTGGGGATGAAAGACTTTTGTCATGTGGAGGGACGGAAGCCATGAAGAGTATATTAATGTGGTTGGTTATAGAAGTAGAGGTGAACACCACAATGGATGGACTTTATGGAAGATGATTGTATGAGATGTGTGAGGTCTGAGCTTAGGACTATGACGGACTATGACAGGAAGATTATGACGATTCATCAAAGTCAAAGCTCGCTCATGATCAGTCTTTGAAATCAAGAGGCATTTTCACCACATTGATTTTGATTTCCACGTCTATTCAGATTTTTCTCAAAATTTTGCAAGCAAGCGTGGCAGCGAAGGACAGAAGCATTCTGTTATTACCTCTATCAGGCCAAGACATCCCTCCCCTGAAATTTCCGTTGATCCTGGTAGGGCTGAAGTTCTCGCCACTGCCAAAGCCACCGACTTCGAAGTTTCCATGACCTATCAAAGAAATTAATCTCTATTAAATAAAACCCCAAAGATCATTTTATGTCGCGGATTTTCATACAGTTTCATCAATGGACGACTGATTCATAAAGAAGTTTTAGGTGTACAATTCAGTTACGTACAAATTTGGTGAAATATGACGGTGATTATCGAACGGCATAGGTGCTCTGCTACCCGCGTAAAGCCGAGGTGGGCTGCTAGGCATTGAAACTGACCTGGGCAAAGTTCTGCCTTCTGTGGGGGAAACTCTGTCAGAGTAACCGGTGGTGATGTTGGAGCCACGTTGCAGTGTGCCATCTGAAAACCAAAATATGAAGCTAAGTCTAAAGTGATGTTGACAAGCTGTCTGACAACCTCCATCATATGGACTGTTTTATCGGCTCCTTACTACGCTACTCGCGACGGGCCCACGACAAACTTAAAGGGGCCATCATTGCCACGCCCCTTTTTTAGTACTGCGATATTTGAATACAGTGATTGTCATTTTAGCTAGATGCAGAGCTGTCTTGAGTTATGTAATGCTTTTGCTAGATAGACTGTTTTAACATGCTTGAGGCTAGCAAGCTATTAGCTATAGCGGCCTGCGACATGCACTATGCCTAGGCGACGGGGACAGTTTTAGATGCCCTTTACTTTAATCACCATAGATCAGCCCAACTTTACCCAAAACTGGGCTTGGGATCTGTGATTGAGCTGTCATACTAAATTCCCTGGTGGTCTGATGCTGAAGAGCTACCTTATAGATGCTGGCATATCTTCCATCCAGAGCTTGAGCTGATGAATCACAGTGGTTCCGATCCTGACCTTCTGTGCCGTGCTGGATTATTTCCGTCTTCTGCGTGGATTGGACGTAGGTTGCTGGTGCTTGGACTGGATGAGGAACTAGGAAAATATGATCGTATTAACTGCTTAGTCGACCTCTTCACGTGTTCTTCGAAGCATGGAAAGAGTGCCACGAGCAGAAATTCGATGTTCTAGAAACTTCTAACCTCAGATTATAGAACATGATCTAACGTTAGGAACCTCCAGAGAGTTATGCCACGGGCCACCTTTTATCTCATTCTCACTACCATGTCTTATGAGATGATGAAGATCTTAACAGACCTGGCAGTCGAGCTGACCTCTTTAAGCCGCTATCAAAATTTGCACAACCTTAGCACCCCAAGTCTTGAGTTTTGTGTTTCGCTTTTCAGTTTTCGTTGACCATTTTTGTATAGAGACATAATGAGCGCCTCTATCAGGCGAGCTGGGGACTTAAAGAGTCTCTATAAAAAAATCTCTGACGATACGGAAAACTAAAAACAATTCAGTCTTGGGGAACAGTTCTTAAATTCGCGACTGACGCCATAATTACCAGCTTTACAGAGCTCCCCGGATTTGCCAATTTGCATACCAGCATTAGGCATAAGGGTGTACTGTCTAGTTCCATCCAACAATGTCACACAGAGAGCGGCGTCCTGGACTCCTCTGACGACTGCTACCATTCCGTCTGGCAGCTCCATATCTCAAGGTTCAGTTTCTTCTGAAGGGGATGTGCTGAAAGATATTGGTCTTACGTTAACTCTTCTGCTCATAGCACAGCACATCCACCTAAGACGTGCCCTCAATGACCTTATACTGCATTCAACACTGTCAAACGTAATTATGCCTGAAATTGCAGCATCTATCTTTTAAATCGGAACATAGCAATGTGCTGTACTGTGCGCAGTTTTGCAGAAGAAGATAGGAACGGTAATAGTACTTCCCCGCATGAACTCTCACAAAGAAATCTTCTACAGCTGGATGATGACGGTAAAGTATCAAGGTACTAACTGTCATCTTCAATAATCTCAACAGAGTGTAGCAGAGGTTGGGCCTGTAACAGCCCTGCCAGTCTTCAGTGTAGGGTTCTCGCCTGAAAACAGATGGTACTTAATCCTGCACCACACAGCCCCGTTCAGCCCCTCAATGAGACAACGGTCACCTAGCTGATAAACATGTTCATGGTTCTGTATTCCAAACTTTTATATTATTTCACAATCGATGGTAATTGGGAGTGTGTAAGCTAAGGTACACATTCATACATTTCACTGCTGTTCAATTATATTATGTCATTTAGAAAACTGTATTATTCAGTTTATTCAGGTCTACTAATGAAATTTGGAATTTTAAGCATGAAAAGAATTCCCTTTAGAATTTATTAAGCTAACTGACAAAGTTCAATGTAAGTAATTGACGTTTTCAAGAGAGAAGATAAGTAGGTACCTAGGAATATTAGAAAAAGTTTTTCTAAAACTCTTTCTTTTTGAAATATTTAGCAAGATCTTGACAACATCAGTCCCTGACACTGTCTTGTCAGTGGGCATTTATCACCAGGTTCCTGTCAGGTCAAAGTCTCGTCAAATACTTCATATTTTGTTTTGATTAGAAAATTATAAAAAATGATAATTTGAAAATCCTATAAAATTAACAGTAAGACAAAATGGGTTATGATGATGAAACGCTAGCTTTTGTACACGATGGTGTCAGGGATCAAATGGCTATTACAATATTTGGTAATCTATTTAAACTTATTGCTTACACGTAGTATGCTTTTCAGCCTTCACAGCTCAGTTGGTAGAAGCTCTGCCTTCTGCGCCGTAGGCCGTGGGTCGATCCCCACCGAGAACAAACATTTGTCTGATGATAAGAGTAGTAGAGCTCTTTGTGTGGGGCTCGTCCGGGGAAGTAGTACCACCATGCCTTTTTCTGCCCACAAGCAGGGTTGCTGTGTTAAGTTTTATGAGTGGTGCCTCATGGGCCTGTACATTCATCGGCCGCACCCTACAAACGAAAACACAGCGTTGCTGCTTGGCGGCAGAAATAGGCATGTTGGTAGTACTTCCCCGAACGAGCCACACACAAAGAGCACTTCTTACTACTGTTGGGTGTTTACTTTTAGGTTCCCTGAAGTCTATTCCCAGCATGAAACGCATACCAAGCCGGATTCCAATCAGCGTCTCAAACCCATACCACCATGAGCAAGACAGAGGTATAGAATACCCTACGCGAGACAAGGACAGACAACCTTTTGCTCAGGAGGTGGATTTGAGGTATCTGAAGAACATCAAGAGCATCACAAATCGAATTAAGTCTTCTTATGTAAGTGTCGCACATCTCAGTTGGTAGTAGCTCTGCCTTTAGCGTTGGTTCTGCACTCGCTTCATCATCATCAGCCTGCAGAAGTCTATTGCTGGATATGTCCAGCAATCCCTCCCCTATACATTTCCAGGAAGAACGATTCTGAGCCCTCTCTATCCGTCGATTTCACAATGTCGTCAGTCCCTCGGGTAGGAGGGCGTCCCTCGCTTCGTTTTCCTGTTCGTGGTCGCCATTCGAATTCGCTTATTAGAAGTGATTGATAATATTATTTTATAAGGGTAGAGAAGTGTATGTTAACATGGTTTGGGCATGTGGAGAGGATGGATGAAAGTAGATTAACGAAACAGGTGCATCAGGTGAGCGTAAATGGGACTGTTGGGAGGGGAAGACCTCGGCGGACGTATCAGATAGCAGAGGTTCTAGAGAAGGGCCAGGTCAAGAGTACCCTAAACCGACGAGAATGTATAAAGAATGTTACGTAGCAAGTGGAAATCCGTGGTCTCTGCCTAGTGGGAAGGGCGTGGGATCTGATCCCACACGGATAATAACTTATGGTAAATTATACAATTTCTTAAGGATATATGAATTAATGTGTATGTACTCCAGTCTTGCAATCAGGAGCTCTGTCCGATGATCAAGGAGCGCATGGAGCACCATCAGGTGGAACGGCACAGCTCCTCATCCAAGAGCCAGGGTTGCTGCTGCCGGGAACGGGATATCGACAGCCAGACGGTCAGTAGTTCGATACAATGACAAACTCTAAAATTTGCAGATTTGCACAATATCTTATTATTAGTAGTTACCATTACCAGTTCCAGTACCAGTAACTGGCGATGCGTTTGTATGCAATTATTATTTTGTCTCTCAAAAGCGTAGGAGAGATACACAGAAAATATCGGTTAGGACAACAAAATTGGTCTTAACTCTGCTTTAATTCGCTGCTAACTTGCTTACAAATAGCCATTCTTTTAAAGATCACTGTCTTAGCCACTGGCTTGAGAATAGGTAAACCAGGTTTTAAAAATAAACTTTTTTCAGGTTATCTTACCGACTTCATCAAGACATCACAACTCTAGAACCGGTCCGGATTCAACAGACACACAACCGATTCAAACAAATATAACGAATATAAACCATACTTCTAATGAAATGAAGCATAACAATGAGTATAGTTTCAATAATAACAGCACTTACCTAAGGCCTAATAGTTATGGTTACAGCAATAACAAAACCGATAAATTAAGACATAATAATCATAATTGCAACTATGGAGAAAATTTTAAACAAAGTGCTACCAATTACGATTTTGATAATAACTTATCAGATGATAATATACCTTTAAAAAGAACAGAAACTAGAAGTGTAATAACACCAAAGAGGAATATTTACAAAGATTTTGTTAAAAAAGAAGTAAGAGAATGGTTCCAAGAAGTGCCAATCTATCCAAACCTTGGACAGGACAGTAGTTTTAGCAAAGATAATATCATAAATGATTTAACTGATGAAATAAACCATCTTTTAAATGGAACTAACACTGAGGCGTATGATAAAAGGATCAAACTTGTTATTGATAGATCTCTAAACAGTGTCCCGATGTGGTATCCTGGAGCTAAGAGAGACCAAGAAAATTTCAAAAAAATATTGAATGATAACCTGCTAATAAGAATCAAAGATTTAAATAAGAAACTCACTAATACTAGCAATAATAATACAGAAAAATATAATAGCTTTAGTAACAGAAATTCATTAAGTAATTTGGAAGAATTAGAAGAGGAAGTTAATGATTGGCTATCGATGATCAACAGCAGAAAAAGCAGTGGAATGCAAATGAATGTTGATAGAAAAGAAATAATAGAGGCCTTGCTCAACAGAGTAGTGCCGGTACTAATGAAATCCAAGAACTCGTGTCACTATACGATTCGTTTAAAAAGTGCAATAGTGGAGGTACTGAACGACCTTCCCATAGACTCTAGATGTTCCAAAAATAGAAATATTCATCTTCATAGATTTGCTGAAGATTTGGCAAATAGATTACTGAGTATTAGAGCTAAAGCTGAAAATGGTACCATTTACCCCAACTCACATCAAACTATGTACCAAACAAGCGACAGTTTTTATCAAAATGATAAAAAATATTTTGAAAATATAATTCATAGAGAAATCAATAAATGCCTCGCAAATACAAGATTCGCTCATTACGACGACATGAAAACAGAAATTAGTAACAGTATTATGGATTACGTTGATTCTCCAGTGCCAGTTGAAGAATTTGATGTCAATAAAGAAATAATCGATGTTTTAAAAAGTGCTTCTAAGATACCTATTTTTCTGGCATCAAACATTGCTAAAAATATAATAAGAGAAGTAAAAAGTGCACTAAACGAAGGAAACTATGGTGTTCCAAATATAAAACCAACAATAACTAGAAAAATTTCAGTCTACGCATCTGAAGAAAAGTGTTGCTCACAGAACTACCCTGTGACATCCACTCCAAATAAAAATAAACTTGAATCCGTATCCAAATTGAATTCTGAAGAAATAGAATACGCACAAAACGTTGGAAAATTAATCAGAGCTTGGATGGAAACATTGCCTGAGCAATTCAATGGCCCAGATGAAAAGGAATTCAAAGAGACAATAATTAAAGATCTTGCTGGTGAGATCACAGACGAAGCTAAACTAGAGCAGCTAGCGTCAGTGGATGAAAAAGAAAAGTGGCTTAAATATCTTGTTTACAAATGGTTACACAAGCTAGATGTTTTTGATTTGGAAGAAGTTGGACCTCAAATTGAAGACTTACTTAAAAGAGTTAAAGATATACATGTACCTGTGTTAATTAGACCTCAACATGGAAATCGTCAGGCCATGGCCAATATACAGCACATGGAAAGTGAATTGGGGTGGAAAGAATATTTCGTACCAAAAGGGAAAGATATTTTAGAAGATGAAATATCTATATGGATTAACGAACAACCACCTAGCATTTTTGATACCGACAAAACCGCCAGGAGCATTAAAATACATGAGCTAGCAGAAGTATTACAAAACAAATTGAAGAATAAGCGTCCTGAAAAAGAGATGACAAACGACGTGGCACAATGGTTAACTAAAATTGTCAAGCCTGATCAAAATGCAAAAGTTGGTGAGTTGGCGCATAACCTTAGAGGTCGATTGGTTAATTTACCACAAGATGCCACTCTAGCTGCTAATCGTGATGAAAAACTTAGGCAAAGGGCAGAACATTTGAAAGCAAAAATGAATCCTTATTCTCAACCTGATAAAATAAAGACTAAAGATGAAACTGTAATCCTTAACAAAACAATGCAACAGTTCATAGTAAAATTTATTGAACATAATTATGATATCGATGATCCAATGGCACGAGGTGCGTTTAGCTATTTATTGAAAACAAAATTACAAAGGCTGAATCCACCAACAAGAAAAGAAGTATATGACAATTTTGCTAAATCAGAATCCATCAATCAGCTTTCTCGTAATAAATTAATTAAAGAATTGGACTACATTAAAGATATATCAGATTGGTTAAAGAATATACCCATAGATGCCCATTATAATGCTGTAGGTAACATAGAGCGAATTGATTTTGTCACCGATCTTGCAAGAAACATTCTTGAAGTAGAAGAACACAGAGAAGATAACCCAGAAGCAATGGATTACAACATGTATATGGCTTCCATCATCAGTCAGTTTCTAGTTCAACTACCCCTTATTGAAGAGCATAGGAACGATAAGAACATGATGTTTATGATAGATCAACTCGTCGGTAAAGTAATTGTGCACCAATACAAAAAACCAAAAGCTGACAATTCGATAGACACTTCTGGTGTACACAGCGATAATATTGGAGATTTTATAGAAGAGTTTATTCGCGCCCATGGAAGTGAAATAGCTGAAGATGAAGTAAAAGTAGATGCTTGGTCAGCACGACTTTTGGATGAGATAAAAAAAATGGTTCGTGAAAATACTGATCCAACAGCGTTGTCAAAAGCCCAAGTTTACAATAGACTGACCAACGTCCTTATACCTGCAGACGAATCTATCAAACAATTTGACGACGAAATCGAATATATCAAGGAAATTTCAGAGTGGTTAAAAAACCTACCGCTATTACCAATAGATAAAGCTGATGAACAGGAAAGGATCAGGATGATCTGTGAGCTTACTGAAAAGATTACGGAAAGAGAAAGTAAAAAATCTAACAATCCAAACAACGACAAAACAGATGCCGAGTTAGCTGAATATATTTCTAAATGGATATCAGATCTCTCTTTAGATGAAAGTCATGAAGTAGTTGTATCAGTTGTAATAAAGCAACTTGTAAACAGGATAGAAAGAGTGAAAAACAAATCGGAGAAAACTGGTCTCGATTTAACTAAAGACAATGAAAATACACAGCAATCGATTGAAACTAATCTCTCTAAAAAGCTAAGTTCTAAAATAATGAAAGCTAAAAACAAAAAAATAAAAAACCCTGCTAGCGCTATAGTTGATGCAATAGAGAAATGGTCGGCTTCATTGCCTATAAAACTTGATGACGAAAAAACTGTTAAGTCTTTGAAAGATGATGCTTCAAAGAAACTGTTTCAAAAAGTTGGAGAACTAAGTATTGATCCTAGAACTTTTAATGATGATCTTCTTTACCAAGAAATACTAACTGATGAAATAGATGCTGTGATTGAAAAGTTACCTCAAAGTCCAGACCTTCAGAACAATAAAGAGAAACTAACTAATAATTTGGTCGAACAAATTATTGAAGCTCAGAAAGCTATCAAAGAAAATTGCGCTGGTGAATTTTATAAACAAAAACTAGAGCATACTATTGAAGCTTCTATTCCCCACCCTGTTAACGCCAAGCGTGCATACGACCCTGGATTTGAAATATACAAAAGTCGTTTAGCTAATTTATTTATTTTAGAAAACTTTGACCATGCTAATAACGCTGTAAAAATAAAATATGAAAGAAGAATAAAGGATGAAATTGATAAATATTATGACAGTGCTAAAAATAAAAATGCTATACCACTGACGAAAGACGAAATCTATAATGAGTTATACAGTGCTTTATTCAAAGTGTCTATACCTAAAGAATCTTCCATCATAGGAGAGGTGGAGGAGATAAAAACTCGATGTGAAATCGACGCATGGTTTGAACAGCTACCTCTGAAAGAGGAAGATGATATAACGGAATTACTAGAGAGGGATAAAATATTGGCAACTTTAGCAAAAAGAATACATGAGATTGAAAAGGCTGGGTCAAAAACAGCTGATAAAATACAAAAAGAAATAGTGAAATGGGTTGTCAAATTACCACTGATAGCTGGAGAAGAAAGCAACGCTGAACAGTTTGCAAATAAACTACGAGATACATTAAAATTATCAGCTGATGAAAGGAAATTTAATATGACAGCGGAGCCGAGTTCTAAAAGTAAAAAAGGAAAAACTAAAGTTAAGTCTAAAGAAAAGATTAAAGTGGATAAAGAGGATAGCCAAACTCCTGGACCAAGCACCGATGGAAAAAACAGGGAAAGTAAAACAGAACCTGTGAAATTTAAAAAAAAAGCAGCTGAACTTATCATTGAAATCGTAGAAGCTTGGTGCAACCAACTTCCAGTGTATGCAACTACCCCAGAAGAAGAAGAAACTGCCAAAATGATAAGAGATAATTTATCCACGAAAATAATCATTAAAATCAGTGAACTTAATATGAATCCTGATACTTTTAATGACGATTTCCAATTCAACGATTTGCTTGATGAAGAATTGGACATACTATTAGCTGATATTCCTACATGTTGTGATTTCAAAGAGAGTAAAGCTGCTAGAAAAGTACAACTCAAGGATGCTATCAAATCAGTCAAACCATTATTTATAGAAGAGAAAGCTAGGTATCAGTATAAGCAAGACTTAAATATAACCGTGGCTAAAGTTTTAGGTAAAGAACAAGACACAACAGCAGAAAAAGAAGCATTGCTAAAAGATTTAAAAGAAGAAATGGTTGATAATTTCATACTGTTTAACTATGATAAAGATGAAGATGAAGGTAGACAAGCTTATAAGATCAAAGTGCATGATTCAGTTGTCAAATTCCTAGCAAATTTGGTTGACAACAAAGCTCAAACCGCATCAAATTCGTTGATGCGACGTAACCAATTATTGTGTGAACTTGCAAAGATTCCAGTACCTGGCAACGAGAGTTTGAAAGAAGAAGTTGAAGAAATAAGAATGAAAAATGAAATATCGGAACTTTTTGATGAGCTATCGATTTCTGTAAAAGGTCAAGTTAAAATCAAACTTATAAACCAAGTAAAATCTAGTCTAGCAAAAAAACTAAACGACATTGAACTAAATGGATATAACTCAAACACTGAAACGAAAATGAAGCAAGAAGTTGCTAAAAGTATGAAAAAAGTTAGCAAAGAAGTAAAACAAGATGTTATAGGTGACTTTGTTAATAAATTGAAGAATAATGAAAGAATTCGGAGGGCTCCAAGGAAAATTAAAACTAACATATCAAGCGGAAAAGATTTCAAAAAGATTGTAAACGAAACGCCTGTACAAGAAGAATCAAGTTGCAACAATGTAAATCAAAATTCTTCTAAAAATTCAAAAGAAAAGAAAAACTACTTGGAATATCGTCAAAACCTTCAGAGATCATCAGATAATTCTCAAACCAATGCTGATTCTTCATCGACACCAGAATCAAAAACAGAAGTAGGATGTGATAGACTCACTAATTTTCCGCAAAGAGAAAGACCAGATTATTCTGAAAATGAGATCTCGCCACCCTACAATATTGATGAAGAAGAAAGGTGTATCTGTGGTGGGTTAAAGAGCATAAGACCATGTTTCATGCCTATGCGATGGTTTTGTACCGGCCCTGAAGATAAACCCATTTGTAGAATGCCAGCAGGCTTCTACTATTACTGATCATGATTTTTTTGAAAGTTTAACAGCCGGTTTCTGAAATCTTGATCAAAACTAATCGGATGTCAAGACACTTACCTCTATCTCTTATGTAATTCGATGTAATAGCTGAAATGGCGAGTGACTTGACATCCGATTAGTTTTGATGGAGATTTCAGAATCGGCCGTTACAATACCAACTTTTGTTCCAAAAACTCGTTAAATTAAAATCTATTAAAAAAAACGAAACGTACAAAAAACACCACGCTTTCATTTAGTAGGCACATTGAACGAAACGGTATATACCTACCTCACAGACTATACTAGCGGTAGTAGAAGGCACGAAGCGAGACCCAATAATAATATACGGTCAGTCAACCTCAAAATTACTCAAGTCTGAGTTTATAGGTAAATCATCAATTTGATATTCGTCATTTCCTTGGCGCTGACAGCTGGTCATATAAAATGATGTACAAAGTCAGCACATAACTCATATATCGAGCGAGAGTCAGTTTATTTACTTTACTCTGAGCTAATAGGGCGAGGGGCCCGGGCGGCACTAAATTCGCCGTTTTTATTACTTGTAGATCGCAGTGACATCTATAATCGGGTAGCATGAC
Source organism: Chloroclysta siterata (assembly GCA_932294275.1). Lineage (NCBI taxonomy): Eukaryota > Metazoa > Arthropoda > Insecta > Lepidoptera > Geometridae > Chloroclysta > Chloroclysta siterata. The sequence continues at coordinate 16,192,672 of OW028596.1, read as the reverse complement.
CAACACATGACCAACGAGCTAATTAATCTACTTGCCAATAGGTGTCAGTAGTGTACACTACACAGACAGTAAAACCAGTAAAAGTAAATTTTTATTTACTAACATAATAATTATATTTTATGTAATTGTACAATAAAATAAAAATAAAAATACAGCAAGGAAGAAATGTAATCAAAATAAAACTGAATAGAATATTGCGCGTTGTCCGATGGATGTTGCAAAAAAACGTTACGACCGACGTCGAGGACGCCATGACAGGTCACGTGATGTAAATTTTTGTCGGACATGCGCGTAATCGTATCGCAGAATTTTTAGAGTGATTTTCAAAAAGTTGAGACTTCTCCGTTGCGTAAAACCCGTAATTTGTTGAAACTGTAATCTTTACCGTACGTGTTGTTTAGAAAACAGTGTGTGATTTACCCAAAGTGAAGGTGTTTGGGCGGTTCGGGCAAGGAAGTCGAATCAACAAAAGGTCGTGTTCTTTACATGGTAATGTCGCCTGCATTTACTCGAAATACTCTCTTGTTGCTTTGTTTTATTTATATTTGCAAGCTCTTTGATGCAACGTTTCGATCTATTTTGGTAGCATCGCTGGCTTTCTCTCGCATGACATCTTTGTCAAACACTTTTTGCGAGATGAAAATGTACACGAAAATTACCTACAGAACCATTCCTGGGTCTGAAATCGAGAAACATCTTGCCTGTAAATGACAAATACAGTAGGTATGCAAAATCACTTGCGAATTGTCGTAGGCCTAAAGTGGCTTTCAGGGTCTATACTCAACTTATTCCAATTTGGCGATACAACCGATGACATCATGTTGTGAGGGCGATTTGTAGACATACACAGACATACGACCAATTTCTCTTCCAGCACTAAGTACTTTAAGCTTGCATGATTCATTGTATACTTTCTATTCTCTACATTAACTAAGCCCTTTCACCTATCACCACACTAGTTATACGTAAATCTTGAAGGTAAACTAAAGAATACAAACAAGAACTTACATATTGCTAATAACCAGCAAGAAAAAGGTGGTACTATTATGAAGTATCACAAAACAGTCTCCTCAAATTGTTAGTAAGCTTATTAGGTATTTGTTAGGGCACAAGTTGCCGGTCGCATCATTTCACCTCATCACTGTTTATGTGACCGACATGCAGATATACACACAGTATACCTGAGTCACAAACATGTTGTGACTAGTATGTAAGCCGTAAGTTTGTTGCCTGTTCTTCTAGGCTTTGGTCGCGTGGAACTGGCACCTAGAGTCACCTAGCTTTAAGACGTTTCAAAGTGATCCTTGTGATTTTATTGAATAAATACATTTTGACTTGACTTTGACTTTGACTTTGAAGTAAGTATTGTAAAACAATCATTGATGTTGATTGAGCATTTAGTTTAGACAAACTATGCTGTGACAAACATTCAGAGCCAATGAATCAAAGTTGTTTATGAAATTGTGGCCTGATGAACTGTTCTAATATAATAAGATCTATTCTTTAATTATTAAGAATGAAGAATGTTATGAGAATGAAAGAAGTGAAAGGGGTATGTCAAGATCATACCAACCAAGGTTGCCTGGAAGGGATCACTCCCAGCGATTAGGTCGCCCATTGTTTTACCATAATGTATGCTTTAACCCTGTACTATGTTTCTGTGTGATGAACAATAAAGTCAATAAAGTAAATATCTATCTATACAAAGTAGAAATCCATGGTCTCTGCCTACCCTTATGGGAAACACATGTGATTTTATGTATGTATGTATCACCGAGCAATCAAAGTCAAATGATTATGCTATCCTCATCATCTAGACAACCTTATCCACAGTCCACAGGATCCGATCTGGGTCTGGTCCTGTTAACTTGTGAAAACACCATCTTTTACCCTCATATATCAAATATATTTCACAAAAATATATTTGAAATATACTGGATACAGTATATTTCAAATATATTTTTGTGAATGAATAAATTGGATGAATAAATTTTGCTTAACCAAAGTGTTAGTTTGGGATGAGGATTCCTTGAGGGTAAAAGATGGTGTTTTCACAAGTTAACAGGACTGACATGAGTGAGCTGAGGCAACATCAAACACCAAAAATTCAGACCAATTCCTGTGACTACTTAGCCGCCACATATACATAAAAATCTAAACCTATTTGTTTAATACAATGGGTGGTCTTATCACCAAGTGATAAGTAAGGTTTTTCTATGATACGTCTATTTTTTGGTATATAAATAAATACCTAATCTACCGACTTAGATTAAGATTATAACGAAACTATTCAATTACTATCCAGTATTAAATCAGATTAGAAACAAATTCTTGGATATAATATTATGTTTTATAATCAAAGATTGGTAAATGGTAAATTATTGATTACTGGAGTGAGAGTTCAAATATAAATATATAAATGTAGTGTAGAGAATGAATGTGTGGGTAAAGTTAGTTTTTGAAAGAAAAACAATTTATTTATCCTCAACAGTACTCTAGTTTAGGTTAGTTGGCATAGTGCAAAATCATCATCATCATAATCCACAGGCTGAGTTAGTGCCATCTACCATGATCCTGTGCCAGTCTAACCCATTTCCGACCTTCGATTTTTGTTATGTCGTCCACCCATCTTGCTGCAATCTGTAACCAGTTCTTGGCCACTAGTAAATTTAAATAAAAATTAACAATTAAACTAGGTACCTATGTTCTGTATGGGATGATAAGTGAGGTAAGTGCTAGAAAGGAGCCTTTTGAGGCGCACTTACCTTTCACCACACTGTTTCGAAAGAAAGTAGTGACACAACAAGAGAGAGTGAGGTAAAAAAAATAAACAGCTTCACGACTTTGATCGCCAGGCACAGTAGGTAGAACGCCCCTCAGATCTCTTAGTACCAAGTATGAACTACAGATTCTATGAGGATGTATAAGGGGGTCGTCAGAGGTATATCCAAACATTACATTTTGCAATAGTTGGTATTCCATATGTGACAGGTTCAAGCCCATCGACGCAGTTAGAATACCAACTGGTTGTCTCACAAAGTTTACCTTCACCATTTAAGAGCACTGGCATTGCAAATAAATTTTTTGTGACTGAAAAGATGAGGAGTAATAGGTTAGCATAGTATGGCCATTTCATTCAAAGGGAAGAATGTCATGTAAATAAGAAGAATGCTAGAGATGTATGTGGATGGATACCTATTAGGAGTTGAGGTAGGCCAAAGAGAAAATGGATGGACTGTGTGAAAGATGACATGAGTAAGAAAGGAGTGACTGCTGATAGAGGAGAGTGGATGGAAAAAACATGTGCTGACCACAAATGAAATGGGGAAGGGCAAGAAAATTATGATAATTCAAAGCAATTTTTAAACAATGTCAGTGGTCTCACGGTTTGAAAGCATGAGAAAAAGTTATTTGGGTCAGTTTAACATTTGTGAAGAATATTCAACAGGCAACTCATTTTACTGCTCTGTCGCATCGGTTTGTTTTTAGATTGTGACACGCCGCTGTAGTCGAGTCGTTGCCGCCTCGCTGTCGTTACACTGCGCGACAGCGATGTGTTCGCGACTCAAAATGAGTCTCGAATTTATGAAAAGTAAAAATCTATCAAGTTATGTTCAATAACATTGCACACAGTTCAACACAAATATAATTTTGATGCAAACAAGATTTCCTTCTAAAGAGTTTGCTTTTGTAGTTTTCGTACTTGCAACTTGATTTATTGCGATTTTTCAGAAAAGTCCAGTGATTTTATTAGACCTATCATTCAAAATGTTAAAATGTGCGAGAGAGGTCCGTTAGTCTTCGCTTTAATCGTTATTCACGGCAGACCTGATGACCTTTAGGTTCTTGCATATTTTGAGGTTTCAATAACTCAATTAGATAAGCAGCGACCTTCGGCAACCAATGATTTGGCTTCCCACATGATATAGGTACCTAACCTAACACTTAATTACTCTATGGCAATATCCTATTTACCTTAATGGTCTTAAAACCTTTAGGGCCGGTTTCACCATGCTCTGTTAGTTACTAATCAAGGATTAAAAGACCGTTAAATCTAACCTTAGCTGTCAAACGCGTACATTTTGACATATTTAACGGCCCTTTAATCCTTTGTTAATCTAACAGAGCATGGTGAAACCGGCCCTTAACATTAAATGGCTATCCTACTAATATTATAAACGCGAAAGTTTGTAAGCATGGATATCCATCCATACTTGGATGGATGTTTGTTACTCTTTCACGTAAAAACTACTGAATGGATTTTAATGAAACTTTATCATAATATAGCTTATACATCAGAATAACACATAGGCTACAATTGATAAAGATATTGTGTGAATTGTCCAAAATATGACGATAAGTGTCAAGTAAGTAGGAAAAAATCTACCATCTGCGAGCTATTCCAGCGTGCGCTGTCAAAACCGCTAGAGTTACACATGTACTTCGGCACGCTAATATAAGCTTCTCGAAATACTTATCCCGCGCAGACGAAGTCGCGGGCACCAGCTAGTATTTAAATATATTTTTCTGATGGAGCAAGGATGACCCGTCTGATGTTAAGTGGTAACTATAGTCCTATAACAAAGCTTTGCCTCGCAAGTCACGCTCGATAGTAACGTACTCTACAATACACTGCCCTGCGTCCATCTACTTGAGGCATACAGGTTTAAAGCCTCATGTGTCTAATTTCTCCGACAATCACACTCTTCAAACCGAAACATAGCAACGCTGCTTGGCGTTAGAAAAAGGCATGGTGGTAGTACTTCCCCATGTTTTTAGGATGCTGTTTTGGCTGTCCCGCACTCTGTACGGTTTGAAGAGTGCGGTTGCTGGTGAAATTACAGGCACATGAGGCTTAACATCTGTATGCCTCATGTTGATGGACGCAGGGCAGTGCATCGTAGGGCACGTTCCTATCGTGACTTCGCGCTCATTGCGAGATCTCAGTTCGGGGCGAACCACTTACATTTATAGCTTTTTAATTTCCTATTCTCATTGAAAAGGTCACGCACGCTACTGCATGCAATAGTGCATCCATATACAGTATTGCATTGACATTGTCTATAATGACTGATAACCCTGCGCTTGCGCAGGATGATAATAGTAGCCACTGAAGGTGAGTTTGTGATAGATCAGTCGATGATATCATTAAATATGTATTACGGTATAATGCACGACTATACCTGTCTACCATCTATTTGATTTAAAACCTCGGCCTGCCTCCATGTTGCTATACCCTACGCAGGGTCCATGTGATACTAACTAACACCCAACAACGATGTATGTACCTAAACTAAACCATGTGTAAGCAATACATGTATTGAGTATGAATGGAGTTATATACCCCGTTTACACTCAGCTCATGTCCGTGGAAATGTGCAGAGACATCGGCAGGGACTTGGGCAATGCGAGAATGTAAACAGGCAACTTCCATGTTCAGTCGCGTTGCCCGTGTTGTGAACACACATTGCCGGCGACGCTGCCGCAGACATATGGACGGCAACATTTCCGTACACGCGAATGGCAGCGCGAATGTCTAAATGTAAACCTAGTAATAGGTTAGCGTGGTATGTGCATGTTAAGTGAAGGAAAGATTCAAAGTCAAAGTCAAAACGTATTTATTCAATCAAATCACAAGGATCACTTTGAAACGTCTTAAAGCTGGGTGACTCTAGGTGCCAGTTCCACGCGACCAAAGCCTAGAAGAACAGGCAACAAACTTACGGCTTGGTTCCTACCACTCTTTTGTATCATCCTTGTTACAATGTAGGTATTATAACAATATTGAAGCTCCAGAATGGTACCAATCAAATTTAGTGAAGGGTAGGTTGTCATGTAACGAGAAGAATACTAAGAATGAATGTGAATGGATATAGGAGTAGAGGTAGGACAAGGAAAAGATGGATGGACTGTGTGAAAGATGACATGAGTAAGAAAGCTGACTGCTGAGATGACGGCTGATAGAGGAGAGTGGTGGGAAAAAACCTGTTGTGCCCCACATGAAGTGGGATTAGGGCAGGAAAATTATGATGAGTTTTTCTACCTCACTCCCGATAATTTTTAGCTTTGATTCTGAGACTGCACTGCTCCGCAACTAACGAAGCCAGGTCCAAAACTGGACTGCTGAAGCTGATCGGGTCCTTCCTCTCATCTGCATCCAAATCACCATCGGGGATGCTTGAATATTGCTGCCACCAACCCAAGGTCCTTCTCCGCTATCTTAAGGAGTTGGGCTGGCTGGGGTGAGGTTAGCAGGGGGACAATGCACAGTACACCGCATTGCGGGACACCCGTGCAGATCTCATTCCCCCACCACGAATTAGAATTAGCTTTGATTCGTTTGGGGACAGATAGTGCTGTATGGAAAGTTCTATATTTATTTATTGATCGAGTGAGCGAAGCGAACGAAGATCTTAGTTTCAACTTGGGCGATTTGGCATTTTATGTATGTATGTATGTATGTATGTATGTATGTATGTATGTATGTATGTTTGTCTGGCGATAACTTTAGAACCGTTGATCCGATCTGCATGAAATTTGATATGTCGATAGCTTGTACTTGAGAAATTTACTGGTAAGTATATGAGTAAAATCGGATGAAGGGTTTTTGAGATATGGGGTTTTTTAAGAGGGCAAAAATAAAAAAAGTTACATAAAAAAATCAAGTTACATGTCATATGAAAGGGCTTTGTTTGGACATTCCAAAACAATTTTTACTTTTTTTTTTGGACGCTCGGTTTTCGAGATAAAATTTAAAAAGTTAAATTAAGATAACCAGCGATCCAAGAGCTCCCATCTCTAAGAGTTTCGTTGACATCAAGGTTTTTCTACTGGTCGGCCAGTTACTTTGATTTTTCCTATTTTTTTTTCTTGAAATAAATTAAGGAGGTACTCAGTTCTCATAAAATGGTGACGACGACCAGGTCTGATGATGGAGCCAAGGTCTGTTCAACGGAACTCTTCAATAAATAGGCCAATAGAGTTGAAACTTGGTAACCATACCAAGTTAGTAGGCGGTAGTCAGAAAAAAGTCTAAAGATAATGTTTGGACTTGCCTCTGACTACTACCGACTCAAAGTTTTGATGCGTTCGTCGGGTCGCATCACGAGATCTCAGTTCGGGGCGAACTACTAGTTTTATATTAAGAAGTATGTAATTGACTTGTGTCTTTCATTGTTACAGATATACCAATTGGAAGTATGTGACACGCCCTCGGAAATTGGCCGCCCATCACACCGTATGTCTCATAGTGTGATGAGATGATACATTCTGTGTACAGTGTGATTGTGCCCGAGTGGGATTTGTGCTGTCAATAACAGCTGATTGAGGTCAGTGACCCTGTTACCAAATAACGTTATTTTTTACTGATTGAACAAGCAGATGGCCCACCTGATGTTAAGTGGTAACCATCACCTATAACAAAGCATTGCCTCCTAAGTCACGCACGATAGAAACGTGCCCTACGATGCACTGCCCTGCGTCCATCAACTTGAGGCATACAGATGTTAAGCCTCATGTGCCTGTAATTACACCGGCAACCACACTCTTCAAACCGAAACACAGCATTGCTGCTTGGCAGCAGAAAAAGGCGTGGTAGTAGTACTTCCCCGGACAAACCCTTCGCAAAGAGCTCTACTACTCTTAAAATTGAGTACCTCTACCTCTATGTATTGGCTTAAGTTTCTTTTGTTGCATAAATTAGATAGCGCTAAAGTTATGGTTTTTTAAGTTCATAAGAAGTGCAACAATTTTAGTGCTGTCAAATTAAGTTAGTTCAGGATAATGCATCGTTTTTACGCTTATTTAGTTACCACTTCATTGATGCTGCTTAGTTTGACATAGAAAGAAAAATACAGAATTTAAGATTGTTAGTCTGAGGTGGTATGCTAATTTGAACTTTGGGACTAATCGATTATTATATTTCATATTTGACATAATTTTAACACAACAGAATCGACACCACCTACTTAGTTATTCTGTGATAGTACTAAGAATACATACTCTACTGCAACTGTCTTAACTTCCTACTCCTCGTCACTAGATGGCGCTCTTTCAACTTCCCACCACTCGTCAACAGATGGCGCACTACCCCCAGCCGACGTCCCTCGAGGCGGCGCTGCCTCTCCTCAGCCGACCGGACCTGCGCCTGCGCCAGCAGCTCGGCGACCAGCTCACGGCGCTCGTGCGGAAGGAGCCGGAGATAGGACATGATCTGGCGGCGCAGCTTGTGGACGCTATGGTGGCGTGGCTGAATGGAGGGAACTTTAAGGTGAATTTGATCTCCAGCCGTCATTATAAATACAGCCAATGAAACAGCTTCACGACTATGATCCCCAGCCATGGTAGATTGGTATTTAATGGTGGCTGAATGGTAGGAAGTTTAAGGTGAGCCATGATAAAACAGCTGACGGCACTCGTGCGGAAGGAGCCATAACCTGGCGGCACAGCTATTGGACGCTATAGTGGCGTGGCTGAATGGAGGGAACTTTAAGGTGAGCCATGATAATATGGCCACTTTTTGTAGCGGGTTTTGTATGTAGTCATAAGCGCCACAGCACTGTCCGGCGTACTGTGAACTAGCACCACACTTCAATATTATATTATGTAATATTGTAACAAGGATAATACAAAAGAGCGGTAGGAACCAAGCCGTAAGTTTGTTGGCTGTTCTTCTAGGCTTTGGTCGCGTGGAACTGGCACCTAGAGTCACCTAGAAAAGACGTTTCAAAGTGATCCTTGTGATTCAACTGAATAAATACCTTTTGACTTTATCGCGGCCAAGGACGCAGGGCACGTTCCTATCGTGCGTGACTTGCGTGGCAATGCTTTGTTATAGGTGATGGTTACCACTTAACACCAGGTGGGCCACTTACTAAGTAGTATAAAAAACTACAGCGTAGAAGGCGGATGTACTACCAACCAAGCTGTGAGGTCCGTCATCTGCGAGATAAGAGATTATTATCATCTACTTGCCGTCATCCCACGCTAACCGGGCGGTAAACGAGATTATACAATTCTTAAATTGTTTAAGTGTCAATTCTACCTATAACTCAGAGCCCTCACAGCTCAGTTGGTAGTAGCTCTGCCTTCTGCGCTGTAGGCCGTGGGTTCGATCCCCACACAGAAGTTCACAGAACAAACATTCGGCTGATGAACATAGATAGCCTTTTTTCTGCCGCCAAACAGCGTTGCTGTGTTTTGGTTTGAAGAGGTGGCCGGTGAAATTACAGGCATAGCATCTGTATGCCTCAAGTTGGGGGACGCAAGGCAGGGCATAGTAGGGCACGTTCCTATCTTGCATGACTTACGATGCAATGGGTGATGGTTACCACTTAAAATCAGGTGGGCCATCTGCTTGATCCATCAGCAAGTAGTATAAAATATCTGAGGGGATATCTACCGTGCCTGGGAATGAACTAATTTGTCATTACAATAAAAGCTGTTGAAGCTTTGAAACAAAGGATATCCGCACGGGATCCGCCGAGACAATTATCAATGTATCATGCACAGTCTGATTACCTGTCACGCGCCAATGCGCACGCGCACTTATTCTAGCAGCCTGGTGGAGCGATGTTGATTCGATACTGACATTAGAGAAATAATGAATGCACAGACATACAACTGCACGACTTTGATCCAGAAAAGAGTACTTTAAGGCGAATAATGCTAATGTGACTCTCGCTCGCACGTTTCGACATGTTAAAAGATATAAAATCACTAATCTCATTTTCGAAAAATCGCAATCAACCATTTTTTTTTCATTCAACAGTTCAACAGTTTAGTATTATTCACCCATTCAACAGTTTAATAAAAAAAAACATTTTGACCGATACATGTTTTCCTACTCAAAACATGTCGAAACGTGCGAGCGAGAGTCACATTAGCTCTTGTCGTCGCCTCAAGACATGGTTATTCAACAGACTACCCTCTTTTGAGATTTATTTTATTAACAATAATTGCTAAGGTAAGGATAATTCTTAAAATATACAAAACAATTCATTCTCTTGTGCGTTTTCATAATTCTGTTTACAATCGATATAATCACGATTTAGAATCTATTTCAAGTCGATCTCTAGAATACGCAAGGCCAACGTTTCTTAGAATTGTACCAGTCTGTGGTTCCATTAGCTACTGAGCGATTGTCAAAATATCTCTCTTCCCACTAGTTATTTACTTGGCACCCTGTTCGTACAGTGGCTTTTTTGTGACTTTAAAATTGAAATTGTGAATAAACGTTATAAATGTAGAAGTGAATTATTATTGGTATTTTCTTTAAACACTTATTGTTAAATAGTGTCAAAGTGAAATGGACTTTGTCTAGTAAATCACAAGGATCAATTTTAAACGTAAATCTAATCTAAAGGTGAATCTAAGCGCCAGTTCCACGTGACCAAGCCTAGAAGAACAGGCAAGTTATATTTGCATGCTAGGTTTTTCTGGCCAAGTGTGAGAATCTTTCATTATTCTTAATTAATTCCTAAATATAATAAATATTGGTGGACTTTCCACACAGCACTATCTAGTCCCAAACTAAGCCAAAGCTTGTACTATGGGGACTAGCTGATATAATACTTAAATACTTTTTTTTTGTAAATACATACATACTAGTAGTTCGCCCCGAACTGAGATCTCGTGATGCGACCCGACGAACCCATCAAAACTTTGAGTACGTAGTAGTCAGAGGCAAGTCCAAACATTATCTTTGGACTTTTTTCTGACTACCGCCTACTAAATTGGTATGGTTACCAAGTTTCAACTCTATTGGCCTATTTATTGAAGAGTTCCGTTGAACAGACCTTGGCTCCATCATCAGACCTGGTCGTCGTCACCATTTTATGAGAACTGAGTACCTCCTTAATTTATTTCAAGAAAAAAAAAATAAGAAAAATCAAAAGAACTGGCCGACCAGTACAAAAACCTTGATGTCAACGAAACTCTTAGAGATGGGAGCTCTTGGATCGCTGGTTATCTAATTTAACTTTTTAAATTTTATCTCGAAAACCGAGCGTCCCAAAAAAAAAGTAAAAATTGTTTTGGAATGTCCAAACAAAGCCCTTTCATATGACATGTAACTTGATTTTTTTATGTAACTTTTTTTATTTTTGCCCTCTTAAAAAACCCCATATCTCAAAAACCCTTCATCCGATTTTACTCATAAACTTACCAGTAAATTTCTCAAGTACAAGCTATCGACATATCAAATTTCATGCAAATCGGATCAACGGTTCTTAAGTTATCGCCAGACAAACATATATACATACATATATACATACATAAAATGCCAAATCGCCCAAGTTGAAAATAAGATCTTCGTTCGCTTCGCTCACTCGATCAATAATATTATTTAACACCCAGACAGAGAACAAACATCTATTTTTATCACACAAATGTTTGTTCTCGATGGGGATTGAATCCACTGCCTACTGTGCAGATCTACTACCAACTGAGCTGTGAAGGCTATCATACCATATGTAACATACCTCATGCAATTGAATTATTACATTTCGTTTAAAATGTATGTATTCTCTTGAAAAGTGTATTAATGACGTAATCAAGTATAGTAAGAGTAGTAGAGCTCTTTGTGTGTGGCTCGTCCGGGGAAGTACTACCACCACGCAGTTTTCTGCCGCCAAGCAGCGAAAAAGTTAATGGACGCAGGGCAGTGCTGCGTCTAAAACACGTGTCAAGTTCTCAAAAGGAGCCTCTTTGAGTCAGACTTAAAATCCTTTCACCACACTGTTTTGAAATAACTAGTTGACAGCCTTCACAGCTTAGTTGGTAGTAGCTCTGCCTTGTGTGCGTAGGCCGTGGGTTCGATCCCCACCGAGAACAAATATTTGTGTGATGAACATAGATGTTTGTTCTTTGTCTGGGTGTTATATAATATTATAAGTTACAAAACAAAAGTATATAAGTAGTATATCAGCTATCTGGTTCCCATATAACAAGCTTCGGCTTAGTTTGGGGCGAGATAGTGCTGTGTGGAAGGTCCACCAATATAAAAAAAAAAACTAGTGAGATAACAAGAAGAAGCATAAAAACTAGCTGTATCACTTTTTAAAATTATTTAATTTGTTTCCAGGTGGCACAAAATGCATTGGAAGTTTTAGCAGCGTTGGTGGAGCGGATGGGTCATGAGTTTTCAAATTTCGTTCCCACTGTCTTGCCGCATATTATAGACAGGTAAGTTTTTTTTTACCTTTTATAGGTAAAACGTCCGACCGCTATCTCACCTGATGTTAAGTGACGATGCGGTCTACGGTGTGGCACGCTTACCTAAAATATACCTATTCACTCGTCTCTTGAAAACATCCAAATTATAGGCATTCGGAAAAACGGATGCTGGTAGGGAATTCCACTTGAATATAAGTAATTAATAAAATTTTCGCTTTGCAATTTAACTGGTTGTTTAATATTTTAAACTTCGAGCCGCTTCTACACCAAATATTGCCATACCCGAAACTAAAGGGTTTATTATGTAACAAGCTGGTGCCCGCGACTTCGTCTGCGCAGGATAAGTCACACAATATCTTTATAAATTGTAGCCTATGTGTTATTCTGATAGCTATATTATTGTAAGGTTTCATTAAAATCCATTAAGTAGTTTTTACGTAAAAGAGTAACAAACATCCATGCTTACAAACTTTCGCGTGTATAATATTAGTAGGATTCACAATTTTTAACATTAAAGCTCTACCATGTAACATAATAATAGCAATAAACAAAATGTACAAATAAAGATATTTTAAATTCTTGAATAAAGAAAATGAGTATAAGTAGTACTGTGCGCAATGCTAGTGCTCTCAAACGGTAAGGGGGTAGACAGAGGTACGTCCAAGCATTATATTTGGCACATACCCACATTTTACAGGAGTCGGTATTCCATACGTGACAGAATGCAAGCCCATCGCCGCTGTTAGAATACTAACTGGTTTCCTCACGATGTTTTCCTTCACCGTTTAGAAGCACGGTATTGCGCAACCAGTTTTTCAATATGAAAATTCCATTTGTGCACCAGACTCGAACCTGCGACCTTGAAGGCAAGGTCACTCCCACTAGACCACCGGTGTTCTTTTAATAATAATTTTGACAATGGATTATTTTAAGATTCAAGATTCGGTTCGGTAACTTTGTAGGCGGGCCCAGGAGCTATGTAAATTAGGTCAGACTTAACTATATCTAATACCCCGTTTTTACGCTCATGTCCGTGGGAATGTGCAGAGACATGGGCAGGGACTTGGGCAATCCGAGAATGTAAACAGGCCACTTCCATGTCCATTCGCGTTGCCCGTGTTGTGAACACATTGCCGGCGACGCTGCCGCAGACATATGGACGGCAACATTTCCGTCCACGCGAATGGCAGCGCGAATGTCTAAATGTAAACAGTATTATAAAAATACAGACAGTGTCTAAGAGACGCTTCCGATTGCCACTGATTTGGATCCGTTGAGCTATCTCTAGATCGTTGGCAACGGTCGGAAGATACCTCAATTGTTTTATATGTGTTTTGTACAATTTGTAATCTTCTTGTTGTGTCACTTAAGTTTATTTCGAAACAGTGTGGTGAAAGGATTTTAAGTGAGGTTCAAATAGGCTCACTCAAAATCATTTAATGTAATTGTAATAACAAAATTAAAATTCCTTATAATTTAATAAATTTAATTTAAAAACCAATAATTAGGAAATATGTAGGAGATGTCCTGCATTGCACTTCTTCAGGTTATTATGATGATGACTTTTGAAAGTGTAATGAATGTAGGGTAGGGTAAGCAGCGTTGCTGTGTTTCGGTTTGAAGAGTGTGGTTGCCGTTGTAATTACAGACACATGAGGCTTAACATCTGTGTGCCTCAAGTTGATGGACGCAGGGCAGTGCATCGTAGGGCACGTTCCTATCGTGGAATTCCTATGGGTGATTGTTACCACTTAACATCAGGTGGGGCATCTGCTTGTTCCATCAGCTGGTTGTAAAAAAAATAGAAACTCTTAACTATTAGTATATTTCGTTACAGATTAGCAGATACAAAAGAAGGAGTACGGCATATGGCCAGAGTCTGTCTCGGCGCGCTTGGCGAGTACAGAGCTGCGCCGCCCAGGGCTCTGTTAGCGCGTTTGACTCCCGCGCTGCACCACAAGGCGCCGCATACAAGAGAGGAGGCTATCAAGTGTATACAGGCTTTATTGGACACGTAAGTACATAAAAAAACATAAGTATGTATGTAAAAAAGTACCATAAACCGACGAGTATGTATGAAGAATGTTATGAGAGTGAATGAAGCGAAAGATGCATGACAGGATCGTAGCAAGTGGAAATTCGTGGTCTCTGCCTAGGGGCCATCCATAGATTACGTCACACGTTAAGGGGGGGAGGGAGGGGGTCGACGAAGTGTGACAAGGGGTGGGGAGGGGTCCCAAATTTTATGACATCACATTTTTTCAAAGTATTACATATTATATCTAAGTATTACGACACAAAATTTTATTGTAATAGAATTTAATTGGAAATAAAGATAATTTCAGAACAAACCCTGACATCTGTATAAAACCATGTACCTACTTACTTTATCTCTAATACTATAAGAATCAAAGTCCTGACTGACTGACTGACTGACTGACTGACTGACTGACATATAGACAACGCACAGCCTAAACCGCTGGTCCTAGAGACTTGAAATTTGTGGAGTACATAGGTCTTATGGCGCAGAGGTGCACTAAGAAGGGATTTTTGGAAATTCAACCCCTAAGGGTGTAAAAAGGGATGAAAACGTTTGTATGAAAAATTGTATTCCTTGAACCTACAAACTTGAAACTTGGAGTACATATACTTCAAGGCAAAAAAATAGGAAAGACATTTTTAGTTTTTTAAAACTACCCTTAATAAGTGTGCAAAGGGATGTAAAAGTTTGTATGGGAGTTTTTTGACCGCTGGTTCTAGAGACTTGAAATTTAAAGAGTACATAGGTCTTATGGCGTAGAGGTGTACTAAGAAGGGATTTTTGGAAATTCAACCCCTAAGGGTGTAAAAAGGGTTGAAAACATTGGTATTAAAAATTGTATTCCTTGAATCTACAAACTTGAAACTTGGAGTAGATGTACTCCAAGGCTAAAAATTAGTAAAGGCATTTTTAGTTTTTTAAAACTACCCTTAATACGTGTGCAAAGGGATGTAAAAGTTTGTATGGGAGTTTTTTGACCGCTGGTTCTAGAGACTTGAAATTTAAAGAGTACATAGATCTTATGGCGTAGAGGTGTACTAAGAAGGGATTTTTGGAAATTCAACCCCTAAGGGTGTAAAATGGGTTGAAAACGTTGGTATGAAAAATTGTATTCCTTGAATCTACAAACTTGAAACTTGGAGTAGATGTACTCCAAGGCCAAAAATTAGGAATGGCATTTTTAGTTTTTTAAAACTACCCCTAATAAGTGTGCAAAGGGATGTAAAAGTTTGTATTGGAGTTTTTTGACCGCTAGTCCTAGAGACTTGAAATTTGAAGAGTACATAGGTCTTATAGCGTAGAGGTGTACTAAGAAGGGATTATTGGAAATTCAACCCCTAAGGGTGTAAAAAGGGTTGAAAACGTTGGTATGAAAAATTGTATTCCTTGAACCTACAAACTTGAAACTTAGATTACGTGTACTTCAAAGTTAAAAAATAGGAAAGGCATTTTTAGTTTTTTAAAACTACCCTTAATAAGTGTGCAAAGGGATGTCAAAGTTTGTATGGAAGTTTTTTAACGCGTGGTGCGATTGACTTTAAACTTGGGGTAAATAAACCCCAAAATAAATAATTTAGAATCACGTTTTCAATATTTGAAAATTACCCCTGAAAAAGGTGCAATAGGCGGCTCACGGCTCACCACTTTAACGCGTGCGAAGCCGCGAGAAGCTTCTAGTCTACACTAATATTATAAAGAGGAAAGATTTGTATTTTTGTTGTTTTGTTGTTTTGTTTTGTATGTAACGAATAGGCTCAAAAACTACTGGTCCGATTTCAAAAATTCTTTCACCATTAGAATGCTACACTATCCCTGAGTAACATAGGCTATATAATATTTTCAAAAAAATTAGAGATCCTTACTAAAACTCCAATAATGTAACCCAAGGTGGAAAACAAAAACCTTACATCGCGTGCGCTGCGAAAACTATTGATGATAGATCAAAATAATGTACTACGATTTTGTAGAACACGTCATCATCTACAAAAAATGTGGCGACAGCATATGTCTAACTATTGTAGTTATGTACAATAACCGCCGGTTTCGGGAAGCCCGATCAAAACCAATCGCATGTCAAGTCACTTGCTGTCTCTATCTAATTCGATGTAATAGCTGAAATGGCGAGTGACTTAACATCCGATTAGCTTTGATCGGGCTTTCGGAAACCGGCGGTAAGTGTTCTTTTATTATAAAAAATTAATTGAAATGCCGCTGCTAGAAAAGGGTCTTTATTGTTACCTTGGTATTAATTCTTATCCAAATAAATCATTTCATAATTAAGACGGTTTCAATACCTATAGATTACTTCTTAAATTTTTCAAATCGGACATACCATTCAAAAGTTATGACGAAATTAAAAATGTGAGTCCACGGGTCACGCGCGGGGTGCGATTTCACTCACTCCGGGAGAAGGTCGTGCAAATGTATGAAATTAAGTAGACGCGAGGCTCGAACCCACGGTCTAAGTTTATCCTAAAATGTTCAAAAAATGTATGACGACCCATGCGAAGCTGGGACAGGCCGCTAGTTCGCAATAAAGTTATTATGATTATGATTATTATGAACACTGCTGTTTTAATTTCATGAATTTCTAAATGTAAAATTGCTAAATATGTGACATCACACTAGGTAGGGGGGGTCACACAAATGTGACCAGCTGTGACAAGGACGGGGGAGGGGTCAAAAAATCATGACGTAATTTATGGATGGCCCCCTACTCCTATGGGGAAAAGGCGTGATTTTATGTATGTGGTATTTCATCTGTTTACGTCAAGTTGATGGACGCAGCGCAGTGCATCGTAAGTCCTATCGTGACTTACGAGGCAACGAACATATTTATGAGGGCTGGATGTGACTTAAAAATAAGCTTTAAGAGTAGTAGAGCTCTTTGTGAAGGGCTCGTCCGGGGAAGTACTACCACCACGCCTTTTTCTGCCGCCAAGCAGCAACGCTGTGTTTCGGTTTGAAGAGTGTGGTTGCCGGTGTAATTACAGGCACATGAGGCTTAACATCTGTATGCCTCAAGCTGATGGACGCAGGGCAGTGCATCGTAGGGCACGTTCCTATCGTTCGTGACTTACGAGGCATTGCTTTGTTATAGGTGATGGTTACCACTTAACATCAGGTGGGCCATGTGCTTGTTCCATCAGTTGGTGGTATTAAAAAAAAAAAAAAAAAAGCTATTGACAGCCTTCACAGCTCAGTTGGTAGTAGCTCTGCCTTCTGCGCCGTAGGCCGTGGGTTCGATTCCCACCGAGAACAAACATTTGTGTGATGAACATAGATGTTTGTTCTCTGTCTGAGTGTTATATGATATTATAAGTATGTATTTACAAAAAAAAAAAGTATATATGTAGGTAGTATATCAGCATATCACAAGCTTTGGCTTAGTTTGGAGCGAGATAGTGCTGTGTGGAATGTCCACCAATATTTATTTATTTTTATTTTATATTTATTTATCAGGCACGGTGCCCAAGAGTTGCAACTTCGAGCAGCTGTGCCGAATCTAGCGGCCTTGGTCGGTGATCCTAGTTCGGCTGTGAGGGATGCGGCTGTGTTACTACTCATAGACGTGTATCGGCATGTTGGTAAGTTAATTTAACCAAACATTACATTTGACACATACCCACATTTTGCAGTAGTTGGTATTCCATACGTGACAGGTTGCAAGCCCATCGACGCTGCAGAATACTAACTGGTTTCCTCACGATGTCTTCCTTCACCGTTTAAGAGCACTGGCATTATGCACATGATTTTTTCGAATTGTATAATCTATTGGTGCACGACCGGATTCGAACCTTACCAGCGGAAGGCACTCTAACTGGACCACCGATACATTTTTTTTATACAACTAGCTGATGGAACAAGCAGAAGGCCCACCTGATGTAAAGTGGTAACCATCACCTATAACAAAGCATTGTCTCGTAAGTCACGGACAATAGGAACGTGCATTTCGATGCACTGCCCTGCGTCCATCAACTTGAGGCATACAGATGTTAAGCCTCATGTGCCTGTAATTACACCGGCAACCACTCTTCAAACGGAAACACAGCGTTGCTGCTTGGCGGCAGAAAAAGGCGTAGTGGTAGTACTTCCCCGGACGAGCCGCACACAAAGAGCTCTACTACTCTTAAATACATCTTTTTATTATCTTTCATTTCAGGTGAGAGACTAAGATCAGATCTAAAGAAGAAGGAATTGCTTCCGGCAGCGAAGCTCGCGCTTCTCGAACAGAAGTTCGACGAGACGCGCGAAGCGGGATTATTGTTACCCACTGGTATGTATCACAATAAACAGAAGCAGACGACAGGCACGGTACATATCCTCTATATATAGGGTTGCCATACGTCCCGTATATACGGGACTGTCACCATATTTGACCATCTCGTCCCGTATTTGTCCCGTATTTCGACAAAATACGGAAATAGAGGTGAGTGGCGCGGGCGCCCGCATGGCCGGCGTGTACGTAAGATAAAACTTGTCAACATGGAACATTTGGTATTAAAACTTTGATTCAATCATTTAGATTTTTATTTAATTTATTTGATACGGTTGAGATCACAGGATATATGTTATAAAATACATAGTTTGTCTCTCACTATGTACACATGCGTGCTATGTATGTGCGTAGTTGAAAAGTCGCGTGTCGGCGTTGAATGTGTTATGAATGAGTTTTGGGCATCGGAAGAGAAAACGTCCCTTATTGCTTCCTAGAAGTTATGGCAACCCTAGCTATATACAACGTGTAACATAATACACCTATAAGGCTTCAAAGTACTGCTACAGTAAGAGCTGTGAATAGGGCTGCCTCATGGTGTGTTTAGTTTCTTATCGGAAGAAAGTTTCGAGGCATTTTATTCCTGAAACGCCTCGAAAATTATTTATTGCGACCCACCAACTACAGATACATAAAACTAAAGTAAATATAATGTTTTTTTTATACTACTAGCTGATGGAACAAGCAGATGGCCCACCTGATGTTAAGTGGTAACCATCACCTATAACAAAGCATTGCCTCGTAAGTCACGCACGATAGGAACGTGCCCTACGATGCAATGCCCTGCGTCCATCTACTTGAGGCATACAGATGTTAAGCCTCATGTGCCTGTAATTACACCAGCAACCACACTCTTCAAACGGAAACACAGCGTTGCTGCTTGGCGGCAGAAAAAGGCGTGGTGGTAGTACTTCCCCGGACGAGCTCTTCACAAAGAGCTCTACTACTCTTAACTAAATAAATTTCATTTTAATGTAATGTTAAAGTAGTAAGTAGTAGTAATGAGTATATGCGCTGTCACTCACAGGCGCGTACAGCATTACTTTAACCCCTCGCTACGCTTAGGATTTAAAAAACACTCTTGCCATCAAAATAGTTGTTTGCTCCCTAGGTAAACAATATACTTTTTTTTTTTCAAATAAATGTCTGTCTATGTCAATATTTATATTTATTTAATTTAACTTGCAGCTTCCCAAGGCCTGGACGAGGCAGATTTCGTGTCTCGGACGGTGAAGCGAACTATGACCATCCCGACTTCCACGCGGTCGAGAGACGGTGAAAACTCCGGCGCCGCCACGCCAGGTTAGTATACTATTTAATTTTTATACAACTTGCCTAATTTAAAGTCAAAAGGTATTTATTCAATAAAATCACAAGGATCACTTTGAAACTTCTTAAAGCTAGGTGACTCTAGGTGCCAGTTCCACGCGACCAAAGCCTAGAAGAACAGGCAACAAACTTACGGCTTGGTTCCTACCGTTCTTTTGTATGATCCTTGATACAATTTAATATAATGGTCAACCCCTAGTTATAAGTAACCGCTAGAATATATATAATTGTAATTTCATGCCTGAACGGATACTAACTCAATAATTTTCTTCTTTCTACCATGTACCATCATTGGATTCCCGGACTGCCATAACATGAAAACTTACTAATGGTGCCATACATAAAAAAAACACTATACTTATATTTTTCTTTCGCATTTATCATTACATAATCAATCAAATATAAATCACATAATATTTTTTATCATAAAATTGCTAAATGCAATATTTGCAATAATAATATTTTTGCAAATCAACACAAAAATCTTATTTTGATTTTCTATTTAATTTATCTGAATAAAAATATAAACTCAATATAACATTAAAATCTTCCAATTTGATTGACAAATCTTTTAATTTTGCAATCAATATTACATAAACAACGCAAAATTGCCTCAAATGTCATATCTATATTATATTTACCTCAAATGTTCATCTTTTTCTACATAATTTAAATCCATTACTCTTTCTATCACATCACAATATCACTCCTATTAATTCTAATATCACAATGAATATCACAAAAATCATATAAACACGTCACCACTTCATCAATATGTCACCGATAAAAAAACACATGTCAAATATGACATGGCAGCGTGTGAAGTACCCAAGAAGACAGTGGCCGGCCTCTACAGCTTACCATCAGCGAGTAGGAAGCCGCCGCCGCCTACTAAAATGAGCAGCGCTGGCAGCAGTAAGTTTACCATCTGCATTAATATATCACCACTTTGTGTCACCACTTTTGTAAATATGTCGCCACTTCTATCAATATGACACCAGTGATACTCTACAAAGTGTTCCAATCCTTGTGTTTAAAAACTTCAGGGGGCTAAGGTAGTTGGTAGTAGCTCTGCCTTCTGCGCCGTAGGCCGTGGGTTCGATCCCCAGAACAAAACATTTGTGTGATGAACATAGAGGTTTGTTCTCGGTCTGGGTGTTATATAATATTATAAGTATGCATTTACAAAAAAAAACAACATAATACAAGGTGTAAAAGTACCACTCCTGAAAACTTCAGGGGGCTAAAGTACCCATCAATATGAATAACTTTTTCTAAGGAACCAACACTGTGAGCGCGAAAAAAAACAGCTGTTTCATACAAAAGTTCAATACCTACCTGGCTAAAATGTATGAAACAGTTGTTTTTTTTTTCGCGTTTACAGTGTTGGTTTCATAGAAGAAGTTATTCATATTAATGGGTACTTTAGCCCCCTGAAGTTTTTAAACACAAGTATATTGGACCACCTGTATGTCTTTATTTCACCACTTCTATGAGTATGTCACCAACTTTTATCAAGTACATAATGTCACCACTTTGAACAATATGCTACCTCTTCAATCAATATGTCACCACTTATAAAGTCACGATATGTTTATTTCACCACTTTCAATATGTTTTTATCGACCTGCTTTATCATTATGCCATATGCTTTATACTTATGCCAGTATTTTCACCAATTTTTATCAAGTATAACACCACTTTTTTAACAAAATTCTACTGTTTTCTTCTACATATCACATGTATTTTTATCTGTAGTTTTTTTTTGGTAAATACATACCTACAGGGGCCTTATGCTCACTTCGAGCGAGATTATCTCACGGTGGAGATGACGTCATATCTCGTTCAATAACTCTTTGACGTTGCGTCTCGCATGAACTTTGAATTACAAAATTGGGGAGAGGGATGGTGAGAATGGGGATAAATAGTTATCGAACGAGATATGACGTCATCTCCACCGTGAGATAATCTCGCTCGAAGTGAGCATAAGGCCCCTGGAACTTGACTCCAAATGCCTTATCACGAACGAATTTGACGTCGCGTAAACGTATCGTATCCCTAACTACAAAAGAATAAGGTCGAATATCGCTAAGAAATGTTATGTTTGCACTGGTGGTCTGGTGGTAGCGGCCCCGCCTTCCGATCCTAAGGTCGTGGGTTCGAAACCGGTCGTGTACCAATGAGTTTTTCTGTTCAAAAATTTATGTGCACAATGCCAGTACTCTCGAACGGCGAAGGCAAACATCGTGAGGAAACCGGCATGTAGTAGAACCTAAAAAGTTCTATAACATGTGTCAAGTGCTCGAAAGGAGGCTCTTGAGGCGCACTTAAAATCCTTTCACCACACTGTTTCGAAATAAACTAGTGACACGACAAGAGAAGAGAGCTAAGATATGTTAGCGCAAAAACTGTCAACATTCATTCGAGATCCTCATGCTGTTCTAGCATGGTTGCCAAACGTTTTAAAAATATACTATTTCATATATTTACATTTTTTTTTAATTTATTTATTAAACATCTTGTGTTTTACAGACTTACAAATAGATGCTTATATTATTAATCTGTAGATACTATTATTATATTATAACTTAATTATGTATGTAATTTAGTTTAAAAGTTTTATTTTTAATTATTATTTATGTTATGTTTTTAACTACTATTCTTATAACTTTCCTCGTGCACCTGCGACCAATCTTGCATACTTTTACAATCCTCTCGCGATAAGACCGCCCATTGTACTACTTTATTTTATAGTCAAAGTCAAAAGGTATTTGTTTTTATTTAAGGACAGCCTTCACAGCTCAGTTGGTAGTAGCTCTGCCTTCTGCGCCGTAGGCCGTGGGTTCGATCCCCACCGAGAACAAACATTTGTGTGATGAACATAGATGTTTGTTCTCTGTCTGGGTGTTATATAATATTATAAGTATGTATTTACAAAAAAAAGGTATATATTTATCATATCAGCTATCTGGTTCCCATATCACAAGCTTTGGCTTAGTTTTTTGGGGCGAGATAGTGCTGTGTGGAGTGTCTACCAATATTTATTTTTTTATTCAGTAAAATCACAAGGATCACTTTGAAACGTCTTAAAGCTAGGTGACTCTAGGTGACAGTTCCACTTATATTTTTAAGTGTTTTTTTCTGTTTAGTTTGGTGTATTTTTAATTCATTCATTCGTTGCCAGTATCATCAGGCATGTCCCTGGGCGGGTCAGGCGAGGCTGGTGCGGTGTCCACGGAAGCGTTCGAAGCTGCCTTCGCGAGTAGTGCACCCGCCGCTATCTACGGCACGCGCGGGCTCGACGACATGTGCCGGCACGCCGCCGCGCTGCTGGGGGACAAGGCCGCCGAGTGGGAGAAACGGATCGATGCGGTAATGTGTTTTATACAACTAGCTGATGGAACTACAGATGGCTCACTTGATGTAAAGTGGTAATCATCACCTTTAACCTCCTAACACCCGGAGTTATATTTTTTGAGTACTCATTGGCACACTGTGCAGAAAAATGTACAAATTAAAAATTCATTGTCAGACCCAAGGATAAAAATACTTCTTTTTTGTATTATTAGAGTTTTTAAGATGAAAATTGATTTTGTTTGTTATGTACAGAAAAATGTTCAGCGGGTCTCACTGACTACAGAGACAGATGTTGTGTTGAAACTGGTTAAAGTAATTTAATTTGTACATTATAATGTACCTGGGGTCTTAGGAGGATAACATAGCATTACCTCGTAAGTCACGCCGGAACGTGCCCTACGATGCACTGACCTGCGTCCATCAGAAGCATACAGTACCCCAAGTATGAGTTGTGTTTACCATATTTGGTTTTTCGTTCTTGTTCCGTGTTCATTGCGGGTTTTGTATGAAGACGCGATAGAGATACCGATACGGAACTATTATGTTCTACTACTAATTTTGATCGTTCTTGCAACATAAAGTTCCGTATCGGTATCTCTATCGTGTCTTCATACAAAACCCGCAATGAACACGGAACATAAACGAAAAACCAAATATGGTAAACACAACTCATACTTGGGGTACAGATGTTAAGCCTCATGTGCCTGTAATTACACCGTCAACCACACTCTTCAAACCGAAACACAGCGTTGCAGCTTGGCGGCAGAACAAGGCGTGGTGGTAGTACCTCCCCGCTGAAAACTGAAGTTTACCATTCAAATGCAATTTCACTAATAGTTGTTAACATTAAATGTTGAACTGTTCGAATTTCTTACTATGTGCACACTTCTAGAGTTTCAATTCAATTCAATTTGACCCATTGCATTTTATAATTTTTTGACAGTTTTGTTGCTCTTTAGACGGTAATGACTTTCACTCTCAAGCTTGACTTGAACAACAGTTGTCAAAATGACATTCACGCATGTCAGTCCGCCATACTTTTAATGCATTGTGTTGCTCTCCTTGATAAAGAAAATCTTAATAAGCAAGAAAACGAAGTAAAAATGAGGCAAATAAGCACTTAAAACAGTTGCTATATTGCTAAGCGATAATTATATATACTGTACATAGACCAGACCCCGGCTCCATATATTGATGAAACAACGCCTTTATTGTGTCTTTTGTCCACAGCTAAAGAAGATCCGTTCACTACTCGCTGCGAACGCGCATCAACAGTTTCCGGTGGAATTTGCGGCGCATTTGAAGGATCTTTCGGTGCCGTTTCTCGTCGTCATCAAGGATCTGAGGAGTCAGGTATTGTGGAAATATTTTAAAATTATAAGGATCAATTTGATACGACTGCAAACAAAAATTGTGTATCATGCTGAGTTTTGTGTAAACAGCTGTTTTTTTATCGCGTTCACAGTTTTGCTTCCTTAGAAAAAAATATTCATAATTTATTTATTTATTTATTTTAATTAATTAGTACGGGATATTCCAATTACACTAATTAACAATTATTATATGAATTAACTCTACAATCACAAACATTAATTTACAATAATGACAAAAATAAAAAATAAAATAATAATGAACACAGCAAAAAACTATATAAATAAATAATAGGAAGAAATAAAAATAAATTAAATTAAATATCACATTCACAGTACTTTAGACTTACAGATAGAATCCCACTCCATGCATCCACAAACAAATCTACTAATGAATGATCAAACTAAATAATGATGGGTACTTTAGCCCCCTGAAGTTTTAAGTACAAGTATTGGAACACCTTGTATACCTGCTGTTTCACTGTTTTGTCTTCTTCTTTTTTTCTTGTTATGTCATGCTGTACCCGTGATTGTGTATTAAAAATCTTATATTATATTTGTCGGCAGGTTGTCCGCGAGGCGTGCATCACGATAGCGCACATGTCGAAAGTGCTCCGCAACAAGATCGAGCAATTCAGCTTGTATATACTGCAGGAACTAATCAACCTCATACAAAACGCTGCTAAGGTGAGAAATAAATAAATATTGGTGGACATTGGTCAGGCAGGACAGTCACAACAGCATCCTGAAAACCATAACGGATAGATACTCATCGCCGCTGTGGGCAAGTCTGATATGCAGAGTGATGCCGGGAACAGTCCCGCTACTCTGGTGAGATCACTCTGGGAATGAGGCCGGCTTTTATCTTATGTTATGTATCTCGATCAGATAGCGGACGTTCTAGAGAAGGGCCAGGCCACGAGTACCCTGAACAGACGAGAATGTATGAAGAATGTTATGAGAGTGAATGAAGCGAAAGAGGTATGTAAGGATCGTAGCAAGTGGAAATCCGTGGTCTCTGCCTACCCCTATGGGAAACAGGCGTGATTTTAAGTATGTATGTATGTATGTGTCTATAATAGTTTACTAACCCTTTTCTGTATATTATTGTGTTACTAACCACCTATGGATTTATGTTGTCCGAAATCATTGATGTGCTCGATATCCGAAATAAAATGATTTTATTTTATTTATTTATTGGTGGACATTCCACACAGCACTATCTCGCCTCAAACTAAGCCGAACCTTGTGATATGGGAACCAGATAGCTGATATACTACTTATAATATACTTTTTTTTGTAAATACATAATTACAATTTATATTAACACCCAGACAGAGAACAAACATCTATGTTCATCACACAAATGTTTGTTTTGTGTGGGGATCGAACCCACGGCCTACGGCGCAGAAGGCAGAGCTACTACCAACTGAGCTGTGAAGGCTGTTGTAAATAAGCATCATAAAACTGAAACTTCACGACTTTGATCCCCAGGCACGGTAGACATCACCTCAGTACCCCAAGTCTGAGTTTTGTTAAGCCTTTTTTGTATGGAGATTCGATATCGTCTATCCAGCGAGCTGAGATTTCACGAGAGTCAGATCTTTTAGTACCAAGTAACTACAGATTTTTTGAGGACCTATATTGGGGTAGTCAGAGGTATCTCCAAACACTAGATTTGGCATATACCGAAATTTTGCAGTCGTTGGTATTCCATACGTGACAGGTTGCAAGCCCATCGCCGCTGTGATAATACTAACTGGTTTCCTCACGATGTTTTCCTTCACCGTTTGCACTGGCATTGCGAACATACATTTTACGAAGAGAAAAATTCGGTCATTGGTGCACGACCGGATTCGAACCCACTTGGTTATTCAAACAGTAACACAATATACCTAATATGGTTTGTAAGTATTGGGTAACTAAAAGAAAGTAATATAATTATTGATTACTGTTTACAGGTAGTGTCATCGGCAGGCACCGTGTGCGTGCGCTACATCGTGCTGTACGTGCACTCGCCGCGCCTGATACCTGTCGTCGTGACCAATCTCACCACGCACAAGTCTAAGGAGATACGGTCTACTCTCAGGTATGTTGGTCTTCTCAAAGGTACCTCTGTTTTCTTTCATGTAGGTGGTCAAAGTTGACGATAGCTAGAGCTAATATACCTCTCGCTCGCACGTTTCGACATGTTGAAAGATATAAAATCTCTGACCTCATTTTGTAAAATCGCAATCAATCAAGTTATGTGCAATCACATTGCACACAGTTTAGTAAAAAATTCACTTCTATCGATACAAGTTTTTCTACTCAAAAGTTTGCTTTAAATAATAAATAAATATCAGTGGACATTCCACACAGCACTATCTCGCCCCAAACTAAGCCAAAGCTTGTGATATGGGAACCAGATAGCTGATATACCACTTATATGCTTTTTTTTTGTAAATACATACATATATAACACCCAGACCGAGAACAAACATCTATGTTCATCACACAAATGTTTGTTCTCGGTGGGGATCGAACCCACGGCCTACGGCGCAGAAGGCAGAGCTACTACCAACTGAGCTGTGAAGGCTGTCTTTACTAGTAAACGTACCTGCGATTTTTCAAAAATGTGTTCAGTTATTTTATATGTTTCAAAATGTTTAAATGTACGAGCAAGAAGCACATTCTATAAGTATTATATCAGCTATCTAGTTCCCATTTTGGAAAGTCCACCAATATTTATTTATTGTTTGTTTCCAGTGACGTGTTAGTTCTTCTGTTGGACAAGTGGCCGACGCATATTATAGAGAAGCAGCAGCAAGCTGTGAAGGACGCCATCCGGAAAGCTTGTGTGGACGCCGACAGTACAGCTAGGACCTCGGGACGGAGGTAAGCCAGCTAACATCAGGCGGGCCATGTATGAAAAAAAAAATATGCTAAGACGAACATACATAAAAACAAACATGCGATTCCAAATCGCCAATCGCAATATTTATTTATTTATATTTTTCAATTCACGAAACAGATTATAATCTAAATCAAATTGGCAAAAAAATATTTGAGCATGTAACGAAGCTATAGTGTAATCCAGGGCTTCCCAAACTTATTAGCAGCGTTTTACCTGAAATAAAACGCATATTAATATACTTACCTCAGTAAAAGCTTTATAATGAGAATGCATTTCCGTTTCCGTCGATTTTAACCAGTTTTCGTACTTTTTACACCAAGTGCTTCCGGTCAAGTGGCGCCACCTGGCGGCCGCGCGCCATTTTGCTTCGTAAAATGTGCAGCGCCATTTTGGAATCATTGGCTTAGTTTCAGCAGGCAGAAATAAAAATGAAAGCTTTTACTGAGGTAAGTATATTAATATGCGTTTTATTTCAGGTAAAACGCTGCTATTAATGATACTGTACGCTCAGTAAAAGCTTTATAATGAGGATTTGTTTGTTATCGCCTGGTGTCGCCACTTGTAAGAGTTAGGTAACTCTAGCGCCAATGTGAATCTAAAAATATTTTACCACAATAAGTAGATAGGTAAAACACTGTAATGGCAACCTACAGTGTAGGTACAATATTAATAAAAACTTTATTTTACGAAAGTATACTATTTATCATTTGCTAATAATGATTCATTTATTACGATCACAACGTATTACATATTATCAATAATACAACTGATAACGTACAATATAGGAATAGGAACTAGCTTCCGTTTGGTTAAATGTACCGAATTTATTTATTTATATCAGATTTAGCTATGATCTGATACTAAATAAGCGATCGTAAGTAATCATAAATTACCTGCTAAGCATGGTGACTAGGGAAAGCTTTCCCATAGACTACAAAATCTGTGGAGGACATTGTCTGGCAATAGACCTCTTCAGTATGTTATTTCAGACGAAGTAAGGATGTTTAATACGTCAAACAGATGTATGATATTAATAGATGTGTGATATTAATTGTTGTCTTTTATACCTCTCAATATCAAATTCATTAATCAAGAAGATAATTTTTTGTGAATGCGATTCATAGATCGAACTCTAGAGGTGCTGTAATAGCAGTCCCTCTAAACAACGATTTGATCCTCCAGCCTGCTATTGACTGTGCGTGAAAAACGCTTAACAAAATCTTTTATTTTACTGTAACAAGCAAATTAAATAATTTGGCTGTGTTGCATAATTAAGTTATTCAATAATTAATGAGAAGGAATTTGTGTTAGCATGATCACTAAATTAATAATAGTTAACAAACATCCATAATTACTGCAATCAGTATTGAACAAATAAATGACAAAACTATTAAGTAGGTACCTACAAGATCTAATGTGGAATCATCAACTGCTAATATTATCTATAGTGATATTTTTTAGTCTTATTTTATTGAAACCACTTTTTGTCAACGTCTCAAACCGGAAACTTTGATTACTCTGACTCTCTACTTACTCTCTTCTCTTACTGACTTAGTAGTATCCTAAACGAGAGACCAAGAAAAGCGTCTGCATCATAACGTAAGAACCAAGCATTTATGTGAAAGTATCGAATGAAATTATTTGTAAAGTGCAAATCACAAAGAAATTATACTTATAATAATAATTGTGTGTTCAAAATTTCATTTCAGTGCTAAACAAGAAGTTAATAACGGTTGCAAACTACAGTCATGTTATCAGGGTATTTAAAACTATATTTTTTGTTTAAACAAAGATAAAAATAATTATTGGTCTCAGTGCAAGAGATGCCAAGTGTACGGTCACACACAGAAGTACTGCTCGAAAGAAGCAAGGTGTGTTAAATGCACAGGTAAACACCTTACCAAGGACTGTAAAAAACCTGCAGACGAGAAGCCAAAGTGTGTGCATTGCGGAGAAGCGCACCCATCAAACTACAGAGGCTGCATGATAGCCAAAGAAATGCAGAAGATGCGGACCAAAACCATGAAGAAAACCCCAGCTACGCGGCCAATCTTCAGTACTAAACAGCAGGTAATTCCTCAAAGCTCTTCCAAGAGTAACATAGGAACTCCGTCGGCCAACACTACTCATAAATCTGTATCATACGCCCAAGCAACTGCTAAAAACACACTAGCTATGCAACGCAATGAGCCAAGCAACAATAACAAATTAGATGAAATTCTGAAATTTATGACATCTTTTGATGAGCGATTGAGGAAAATAGAAAACAGCACCAAACTTGCTGCTCCTAAGAGCAAACAATGATTTATACGCTAAAAATCATGGCTTGGAACTGCAATGGGCTACTTAATCATCAAAACGAACTGCAGGTAGTCCTTGATATAGAAAATATAGATTTGTGTCTCGTATCGGAGACACATTTCAATAAACAATCACATATTACATTTAATGGCTATAAAGTCTATCATGCTCTACATCCTGCTAACAAAGGAAGAGGAGGTAGTGCTGTTATAGTAAAAGAAAACATCAAACACTATGAAGTGAGTAAATATGAAGAGCCAGATATCCAGTCTGTAGCTGTCTGTGTCAATACAAAGCGATATTCTCTAACGGTAGCAGCCATATACTGCCCACCGCGACATACAATAGATGTAGATAAATATTCAAGATTTTTTCAAACGCTTGGCGAAAGATTCGTTTTAGGTGGTGACTTTAATGCCAAGAACACGTATTGGGGTTCCAGACTAACGAATACAAAGGGGAATAATTTGATGAAAGCCATAAATCAGATAACTGGAGACGTCATATCTACTGGCTCGCCGACATACTGGCCAACTGATCCGAACAAAATTCCAGACTTGATAGACTTTTTTATCTATAAAAACCTATCTCGTAACTATTTAAAAATAAAACAGAGTTATGATCTGAACTCTGACCATTCTCCAATATATCTAGAAATAAGTGAACAAATTTTACAAGTGCAAAATACTCTGACCCTAGTAAATAAGTATACTGATTGGGAGAGTTTTAAGATAGAACTAGATTATAATATAAATCTTAAGATTCCACTAAAAACACCAGAGCAACTTAACCTAGAAGTAGACAATTTTACAAAACTTATACAACAAGTTGCCTGGAACAATACACCAGTAAACAAGAAAAGGGCCACCAGTAACAACTACCCGTATGATATTTTACAACTTATAAACGAAAAAAGGAAACAGAGAAAAGTTTGGCACCAAACTAGATTTCCTCAAGACAAAAATAAGTTGAATAATCTCACAAAACAGTTAAAAAGAAAAATTAATCTCTTTAACGATGCGTCAACTGAAAGTTATCTTCAAAACCTCACCAGTGACCGCAGTACAAACTACTCACTCTGGAAGGCAACAAAAAATATGAAACGACCCGTTACCCTTATTCCTCCAATTAATATAGGACCTGGAAAGTGGGCCGTTAGCAACGAACAAAAAGCAAAAAGATTTGCAGAACATCTGGAAGAAATATTTAAACCTAACGAAGCCCAAACCAACGATATATCAACGATAAACAAAGTTTGTAACGACACACTAACCATAAAGCTGGTATCACCCAGAGAAGTCTGGAGTGAAATAAAACATCACATAAACCCAAAAAAATCTCCTGGGTTTGACCTCATAACGGGAGTAATACTACATAACCTTCCAAGAAAAGCACTAGTCAAACTGACAACCCTTATTAATGCAGCACTCCGACTAAAGTGTGTACCAGATTTATGGAAAGTTGCCGAAGTTATCATGATAGCCAAGCCAGGAAAACCGCCACATGAGACCTCATCTTACAGACCGATTTCCCTGCTACCTATGTTATCAAAACTATTTGAAAAGTTGTTTCTTAAAAGACTTAAGCCACTTATAGATAGTAAAGACATCATACCAGATCACCAATTTGGATTCCGAGAACAGCATTCCACAATTGATCAAGTTCACAGAATTACAGATGTCATTGAGAAAACACTCGAAGAAAAAAAAGTCTGCTCTACTGTCTTTTTAGATGTAGCTCAAGCATTTGACAAGGTATGGCATGAAGGGCTATTACTGAAACTGAGGAGAGTACTACCTTCAGAATTCGTAGATTTAATAGAATCTTACTTATCCAATAGAGTTTTTAGAATAAGGCAAGAAGATGCTTACTCCGAACTTAAAAAAATTAAAGCTGGGGTGCCACAAGGAAGCGTACTAGGCCCGGTCCTGTATCTTCTTTACACAAGTGACATCCCCGAGCTACCAAATAACACCATTGCAACCTTCGCTGATGACACTGCTATAATGGCTGTCGGAAGCACTCATGCAGAAGCCGCTGAAAAGGTACAAGCAGCTGTAAATGAAATCCATGATTGGACGATAAAATGGCGAATAAAGCTTAATGAATCCAAGTCGGTTCATATCAACTTTAGTAACAAGAAAGAACAGTACTGTGCGGTATTCATTAACAATAAAATCATACCATACGAGAACACAGCAAAATACCTAGGTATGACGCTTGACGCGAAGCTGCGCTGGAAAGCACATGTCAAGAAGAAAAAAGAAGAGTTAGAACTACGCTACAAAAGGATGTACTGGCTGCTTGGAAGGCAATCCGCTCTGTCAGTGCATAACAAGCTTTTGTTGTACAAACAAGTCCTGATGCCAGTATGGACGTATGGTATACAGCTATGGGGCTGTACCTTTAAAAGCAACATCCAAATAATACAGCGATTTCAAAATAAAGTACTAAGAGGTATTGTCAATGCACCTTGGTACGTGAGAAACGATGACCTACACCGGGACCTCCAGATTGAGTTCGTTGATAAATTAATTAAGAAATACGCAGAAGCTCACCAAAAAAGACTTCTTCACCACGTGAACGTCGAGGCCATCCAGCTCCTCGACAACACAGACAAAGTGAGAAGACTCAAAAGAACCAAACCTTTTGAGTTAGTGCAGTGATAAACCTAATATTGTGTAGTGATAGTGCTACTTCTTATGAACACAAGAACAAAGTGTCGCCTTAAGAAGAGACTGTAAGAAAAGTGCCAATGGACACATTCTTATTAATATTATTTGTATAAAATTAAGTCAAAACAAAATTACTCATTAGCCTACCTGGCTAGATCGTAATGATATTAGGGTACCGCATGTCATGCGCTAAACTAATTTAGTAAAAAAAAAAAAAAAAAAAAAAAAATTATTGGTCCGTATTCAATAATATACTAGCATTTGCTTACTACAAAAATTAAATCTTCTTTTATTAGAGGTTGATAATTTGATAGGAAAGGTTTTCCAATGTGAAAGGTGCTGCTAGAGCTCAAACATTGAGGTTAGCGCGTCAAAGTTTTACTGCGGAACTATTAATGAGTAATATTCCATTGACAGAAATAGGTCAGCCGCGACATTGGGGATAACCGGTGGTAGAAATACCCACGTGAGTGGATAGTCTATTGAATACTAAACGCATCGTGAAATAGAGTGATGGTTCCTTAGTTCTCAAAAAATATGCAAATAATATAATT
This sequence comes from Chloroclysta siterata, assembly GCA_932294275.1. NCBI lineage: Eukaryota > Metazoa > Arthropoda > Insecta > Lepidoptera > Geometridae > Chloroclysta > Chloroclysta siterata. The sequence goes on along the minus strand of OW028596.1, from coordinate 16,159,699 downwards.
GTAGGTAGGTTGAATGTCCTCAAATCTCAAAAATTATAATTGTAGGTAGGCTGCATGTGAAATTTCAGAGGCAAATAAATCGATTACGCAAGTTGCCTACTTTATAAACACTATGTTTACAAAGGCTAGTCATAGATGCCACTCGGGATGATGGTAGTGACATAAAAATACGGCCTGATTTTCGAACTTGGACACATGCCAAAGTGTATTTCGAATGGTAGTAATCGTAGTAGTAAAGATACGTTATTTCCATTTGATTGACATGAATTGATTTCATATCTTCTGTTAGTAGGCAAGCGACTGCAGTACAGACTGGTCAGCATCTCTTTTTAGTGTAAATATTTTGGTAACCAGCTGATAGGATTGAGCAATATGGAGTGTACCTACTCCAAGACCATATATTCAAAACATCTTTTAGAAATCTGTCAGAGTTAGGTAATGTAGCAACGATTCTTTTAGAACGCCTGTTGTAGGGTAGGGACTAGTCTAGTGAGGAATTCATGAACTTTGTTAATGATGAACATAATATGGATTAAGTTTTTATGAGCACTGATAATTGATTTCTCAAAATTAATAACGACGCTTTGCTTTTTAATGTTTAAACTGTAAATTTCTTCGTCGTGGTGTGCCTAATCAAAAACAAGTGATCATAGTGATGCACAGATTTTTGATATACATATAAACTGAATCTGAGCCAGTAATACTTAATAAACGTAAAAAGTAAAAATTAACTCAACTATATAACTTGAAGCTCAAAAGCTAAGTTAAGCATACACTACCATTACCCAAACACCTAGGTTAGGTTTTATGTCTGGAACCTACAATACTTATTATACGTAAAAATAAACTCATCTATATAACTTGAAGCTCAAAAGCTTAAGTTAAACACACTACCAGTACCCAAACACCTAGGTTAGGTTTGGGTTAGGTTAGGTTAGGTTTTTTTTTTTTTTTTTTTTTTTAATATTATTTCTGGCGCCAGCAATACCAGTACCCAAACACCTAGATTAGGTTAGGTTTGGGTTAAGTTAGGTTAGTGTTGTGTAAAAAATGGCCAGAACTATCAGCTTTGGGTCCATAACCAGATAGGTTTTACTCTACAAAGTATGTAATGTTAAAATAATATTCATAAGAATATTGAAAATCATTATGAAACACATTTCAGCATATTGTTATTACTTATTTTTACAGCCAGCTAGGCGCTTGGCTAGGCATTTGATACGATAACTTTATCAATTTATTTTCTTCCATTGTGAGTGGAAGAGTAATAATAACTGTTTTTAACTGACTTTATGAGGTATTTATTTATATTTGTACTTACCATATTAATCTTCATTATTTAGCCATCTAAAACTTCTCTGAGCCTTAGGTTTTCACGATAAAGTCGCTAGTTTCTATTATGGAATGAAACTTTCTTATTTTCATTCATCATTACAATAGTGAGGGTTGAGAGATTTTAAATGGAAACTGGCTATAGGAACATACACCCCGCGAGGATGTACTTGTTACAGGCATGTTTGTGCTTTGAAAGGCCATCGCACAAAGGATCGCACAAATTTTCACGCAATGGAACAGTTTTGCAAACGCCTAACTCTCTCGAAAGGCGGCTGTATGCTTGATAAGATTTTTCTTGCGAGAAACCAACAAATTTAGAAAAGAAAGTTCGTTTACTAAAATCTCATCTCAATCACACGTGATTGAACACAGTTTTACTAACGCCTAAACCCCCTTGAGAGGTGGCTGTTAGATTGATTGGATTTCCTTAGAGAGAACCCAGCGTATTGAGAAAGCCATATATACTAATAGTTTTTACTAGTATTTAGTTCCACGCGATGAAACATAGGTTTTCAAACGCCTAACCCCCGCGAGGGGCGGCCAAAAAGGCTTTGCCTTTTTAATTTAACAGGATCAAACTTTGTTCACGTTCACCAAAAGCTACAGTTTCATGCGATGAAACATAGATTTTCAAACGCCTAACCCCCGCGAGGGGCGGCCAAAAAGGCTTTGCCTTTTTAACGTGACAGGATCAAACATTGTTCACGTTCACTAAAAGCTACAGTTTCACGCGATGAAACATAGATTTACAAACGCCTAACCCCCGCGAGGGGCGGCCAAAAAGGCTTTGCCTTTTTAACGTGACAGGATCAACTTTGTTCACGTTCACTAAAAGCTTATACAGTTCCACCTGATGGAACATAGATTTTTAAAACGCCTAACCCCCGCGAGGGGCGGCCAAGAGGGCTTTGCCTTTTACCAAACTATGTTCGTTATAATCTACGACATTTGGGTTGGTGACCCGCGAACTAATCAAAAGTGATATTATATTACTTATGAAAATAATAAAGTGGGTAGGTAGCAAAATTCAAGAAAAGTGATTCTTCAGTTGTACGACTCAGATAAGCCCAAGAAAAAAGATTGTAAATACATCATGCAATATTTTTGTTACAGATAAAACTAAATTTCTATTTAATGCAGTTTAGTATAATGCAGTTAGTTTTAAGTCGTATTTAGGCATGTTAACGTAAGGTATCATACGTTTTCCCCCCTTCGTTTGTTTCCAAAAGTCTATGAATACCTGAAGTATGTGAAGTAGCTATGTGCAGACTTCTAGCCTAAGCACTTGTTTCAAACAGCTATGGGGCTATTTTAAAGCAGATAGATCCTTTCTGTCTTGATATTAAAATTTGTGATCTTGGACCTCATCGCAAGAACAATGATGTTATAATATTTCCCGCTAACCATATTAAAAATGGAATCCTGAACCTGTTATACACCCTGAACCTGTATTGACAGACTGGTTAGTAAAGAAAATAGAAATATAATTTATTCTGCAGGTTTCTAGACTTAAAGAAAAAGAGCACGTATGCTCGCAAGTAATAGTACCATACAGCTTCTGTGTGAAAGCAGAGGCTTTTATATCTAATATATTTCTGAAAAATTAACTTTGTACAAAATATAATACCTACTAAATACACGTTCAAGTACCTAAACTGGTAATTTTTTGACTATGAGAACGTGATCCGAACGAAAAATCGTTAAAAAATTGATCACGGTCATCTATTTAAAATAAAGAGGGTTGTACTCACGGTTTTTTCCCTCTTTGCACAGTTTCACTTCACTTAATATATTAAAATTTTCTTCATCTTTTAAGAATAAGATAAGATTTGAACATAAAATATTTATATGCAACGGTCGTCGCAGAGATAGCTGCTAGACACAAGTTGCATCGACGGAAAACAAAACGCCAATGATTCCAAAATGGCGCTGCACATTTTACGAAGCAAAATGGCGCGCGGCCGCCAGGTGGCGCCACTTGACCGGAAGCACTTGGTGTAAAAAGTACGAAAACTGGTTAAAATCGACGGAAACGGAAATGCATTCTCATTATAAAGCTTTTACTGAGCGTACAGTATCATTAATAATAATAGCGTCGTGCCTTGATTTTATTTTTTCTAGCCAAAAAGTCGTAGTTTTATTTATTTATTAATTATTTATTAATTACATACATGATAGTAGACTTACAGTGTACTGGTAGTTGTACCTACCAGTTGTAGTTCTAGCCTAGTTATCAGAAAAAGTCAATTTTTGCCCATCATTGTTTGATTTTGTCTGTTATTTGAGATTTACACTTACCTAAAGTGTAAAACTCATTTCGTTATTCGTGTAACGTGAACGAGAGTTGCAATAATAAATAAAAGAGCGCTAACTGAACTCGGTCGCATCAACAGACTATGTGGATCGCCTTACGACGCCGCGACGCCTCTGGGATAATGCTGCGACGTTCCAGGGCGTCGCGACGCACAGTTTGGGAAGCCCTGGGTTATCTATAAAAAAAAAAGAGTGAATCTTCATGCTGAATGAAATTCGATTGGCACCATTCTGGAGCTTCAATATTGTATTATAACACATTGTAACAAGGATCATACAAAAGAACGGTAGGAACCAAGTCGTAAGTTTGTTGCCTGTTCTTCTAGGCTTTGGTCGCGTGGAACTGGCACCTAGAGTCACCTAGCTTTAAGACGTTTCAAAGTCACACGACAGCCTTCACAGCTCAGTTGGTAGTAGCTCTGCCTTCTGCGCCGTAGGCCGTGCGTTCGATCCCCACACAGAACAAACATTTGTGTGATGAACATAGATGTTTGTTCTCTGTCTGGGTGTTATTATATATTATAAGTATGTATTTACAAAAAAAAACAGTATATAATATGTATTATATCTGCTATCTGGTTCTCATATTACAAGGTTTGGCTTAGTTTGGGGCTAGATAGTGCTGAGTGAAATGTCCGCAAAAAAAAAGTGATCCTTGTGATTTTATTGAATAAATACCTTTTGACTTTGACTTTGAATGTAATATTGTGTTCCAGAGCCTTCGCGGCGTACAAGCGGCACTTCCCCGACGACGCGGAGGCGCTGTTCAACCGCCTGGACTCCGCCGCGCAGAAGCAGATCGAGCGGGAGCGGAATCTGGGCAGTGTCGACAGTCTGCATCGAGTGGGCACAGGTATAAACAATATCAACTTTATATCAGACAACTTACAGATGTTATCACAATGAAGGATGAATAGAATGAATAAGCTCTTTGTGAAGGGCTCGTCCGGGGAAGTACCACTTAACATCAGATGGGCCATATGCTTGTTCCATCAGCTAGTTGTATAAAAAAAAACATAAAATAGATGTTGTAATATATGATGTCTTCCACACCTTTCAGCATAATCATAACAATCATCTTAGTTATATCATTTTAATTAAATGTTATTGTTTGTTACAGAAAGAAGATCAATAACTAGTCCTCGTAGTCCATCTGCCAGTGTCTCGGGTTAGTTCTAAAATAATAGATTAGAATATATTTATTTACACCACAAAATCTAAGACTGGACTTAAATCTAGAACAGGGATGGCGAACCAATGGCACGCGTGCCATTGATGGCACGCGACACAATATTTTGGACCCCCCACGGATCAAAATAGTTTGCATTTTTAAGGGGCTGACAACTATCAAACAACTTCTCGCTCGCACGTTTCGACATGTTGAAAGATATAAAATCAATAAACTCATTTTCGAAAAATCGCAATCAACCATTTTGTGTGCAATCACATAGCACACAGTTTAGTAAAAATTTCATTTTGATCGATACAAGTTTTCATACTTAAAAGTTTGATTATTTACGAAAACTAGAAAAGCACACTTTAGAGTAGGAAAACATGTATCGATCAAAATGAAATTTTTACTAAACTGTGTGCAATGTGATTGCACACAAAATGGTTGATTGCGATTTTTCGAAAATGAGTTTAGTGATTTTATATCTTTCAACATGTCGAAACGTGCGAGCGAGAGTCACATTAGCTCTTGTCTTCGCCTTAAGTAAACTATCCGCTACTTCGCCCGCCCACCCGATACGCCAAATCGCCCTCCGGGTCACTGCGGCCCGTGCCCAGTGCCCCCCAGTGTTGGAATATCCGTTGAAATTATTATAATACTTACTTACTATATTACTAGCTCGTTTACTTTTGAATACTTACAAATAAAAGAATGGTTTATTGCTATGATTGGCAACATCTTTAATTAAAAAAAAATCTTCCCCATGGAACAATGTTGAGCCACGTAATTTTGTCAGAAAAAACAGGTATTAACTGACGACTGAACCTGCAACCTGCCTCTTCGATTGTTTGTATTAAAAAGGTAAAAAATAAAAAAACTGTCGGGATAAAACGTATACTATGTCCGTCTCCTGGTTCTAAGCTACCTCCCCACCAATTTTCAGCCAAATATTTTTTTGAAAAAATGGCACGTTGATCCAAATAGGTTCGCCACCCCTGACCTAGAAGACCTTCTATATTAGACACAATTTTAGTTAGCTGTAACAAAAGAATTTTATATTTTGACTGACAAAACTCATTTTCAATGCACCTGTGTGTTGTGTTATATGTGTTATTTAATTAGAGTATGTATTGTGTTTTACATAACTAACATGTCGTCTCTTTTCCACGCTGCTGTCCGGTATGTGTTTATTATGTATTTGTTTATTTATTTTATATAAAGCGTCCACGGAAAACTTAGTCTCAGGACTGAGTCGCACCAATTCGTTGAGAAGAAGGCGAGCCTCGCAGGAGAGACCCCCGATCTCACACATACCCGTCGCTATGAGAGGTCATTCATAAATAGTTATCTCACTCACTCACATTGCTGTATTCACTCACTCACATAGCTGTATTGTCTCACTCGCTCACTACTTAGGGCGCTTTGCTACGGGATATACCAAAAGTCTTACCTATTCACTCACACGATTCTATAGTCACTCACTTACGATGCTATATTGTCTCACTCGCTCACTAAATGTGCTAACTATTTTGTCTCACTCACTCACTACTTTGCTACGCGATATACCAAAAGTCTTACCTATTCAATGACATGATGCGTAATTCACTCACTTAAATAACTATATTTTGTTTTACTCTCTCACTACTTAAGGCGCTTTGCTACGGGTTATACCAAAAGTCTTACCGATTCACTCACAAGATGCTATATTGTCTCACTCGCTCACTAAAGGCGCTAGCTATTTTGTCTCACTTACTACTTTGCTACGGGATATGCCAAAAATCTCACTTGGCAGATCTATCTTCTCATTCATTTCATAAGTACTTGTGACTAGATCTCACTCACATATCTATATTCCCCCACACACTACCTTTGTATCTTTACGAAGGTTTCATTCATTCACTCTATTAATTATACTCACTTATTGATCTCAATTGAGCTGTGCTGGGAGTTTCACTATTGATGGACTGACGACATTGGATCGCGGGAAGTCGGTGGATGGAGAGGGCTCGGAATCGTTCTTCCTGGAAATGTATAGAGGAGGCCTAAGTCCAGCAGTCGACTTCTTTAGGCTGATGATGATGATGATTGATATCAATCACCATAAGGATTAGACACCCACTCATTCATTCACTCACTTAAGTCTTAACTCGGGTCACCAGCCACAATAATCTTACTCATTCAGTTGCTCACTCAATTATCTTTCAATTCACACTTGTCATAGTCAATTACTCAATCAATTTTCGCTTGGCTATTCATTAATACCGATATGAGAGGTCATATATTTTTTTAACTCACTCTTTCTACTCATTCATCTCACTCACTCACTAGTTCACTCACTACTGGCCAGCTCAAGTTCCGTAGCAAGAAAACTAATGTACTGGGAAAATAAAGTATACATGTAAATATGAAGTACTACTTATTTTGTACTTAATAACATCTGTATGCCTCGAGTTGATGGACGCAGGGCAGTGCATCGTAGGGCACGTTCCTATCGTGCGTGACTTGCGAGGCAATGCTTTGTTATAGGTGATGGTTACCACTTCAGGTGGTCCATCTGATTGTTCCATCAGCAAGTGGTATTTTTTTTAATTAATCTTATTGATAAAACATACTGGGATCATGAATAAACTTACTGACTAAACTAGACCATAGTTACTACTACTAGTTACTAAACCATAGTTAGTAGTAGTACTGGATAGTTACTAAAACTAAAATTTAACAATAGTAACATAAAACAACTATTACAAACTTATTTACTAAACTAACTTGTCCTTTGTAAAATTATTAAATAAACATTAAGTAAACTTACTTGAAGTAAACTCAAAAAATATTACCTATTGAGTCATAATCCTATGAAAAATCGGCTTTTTAAGAAATAAAAAGCCTTTTTTGAAAAACCTCGCTCAACATACCTTACCGATCTATCTAGTCACCTTTGACCATTCCCTTGATTTTTAAAAGTAAACTGTACTTTACATAATACTTAAACATTCGTAGCCCCTAGAACCCTTAAAAAGAGTAGTCCTTTTAAATAGATATTTTTTAAACAAATTATACCCTCATACTATAAATTGCTGCTTAAAATTAGCGCTGTCGCTGTTTGCCATTACGCATTGGTAAGAGATGGCAATAGTTTAAGCATAGTTTATCGTTTTTTTGTAGTAAGGCTTAGTTAAGGCTCATTTTGGCTTATTACCCAATCAGTAATATCAAGCGATACGCAATAATATCTTGAAAATTTTGTCAGTATCGCTATAATATCAACATATTGCCTAGCCAATAAATCTAGTGGCTAAATTTACTAATCAGAGTCAGTACTTTCCAGCTATCATGTGATTTTTTTAGGTTCTACCACATGCCAGTTTCCTCACGATGTTTTCCTACACCGTTTGAGATTACTGGCACTGTGTACATATATTTTAGAACAGAAATCCTCATTGGTGCACGCCCTGTTTTGGTCTCACGACCTTAGGATTGGATGGCGGGGCCGCTACCGCTACCACCAGAGCTATGACCAGCGCTGCTGATAGCCTTCACAGCTCAGTTGGTAGTAGCTCTGCCTTCTGCGCCGTAAGCCGTGGGTTCGATCCCCACCGAGAAATACATTTGTGTGATGAACATTGATGTTTGTTCTCTATCTGGGTGTTATTATATATTTTCAGTATGTATTTAGAATAAAATATATATAAATGTATTATATCAGCTATCTGGTTCCCATATTACAAGCTAGATAGTGCTTTGTGGAATGTCTACCAATATTTTATGGAAATAGCTTTAATGTACCCTCCCATACAGACCGTTCGCCCGGCGGCGCGGCACGGTCGGTATCCGCTGTGGACGCGGCGGCCGCACAGCGCGCGCGTGCTAGAGCTCTCTACTCGCACATGAGCAGAGCTAAGATGGCCGCCGGTACAGCTAGCTTACGTGAGTATTGTACACTTTATATTGGGGTTGCAGGTTTTAGAGAGAGGAATACAGACTTGACTGAGTATTACAGGCTTTGGATTTGAGTTTTATTAACTTTAGACTAGGTATAACAGACTTAGGACTGAGTATTACAGACTTTAGATCGAGTATAACAGACTTTAGACTTGACTGAGTATTACAGACTTGAGACTGTGTATTTCAGACTTTAAACTGATGAGTATGATTTGATTAATAAGTATTGCTTTTATTCAAACTATTGTGTGAGCGTACAAATAAGTATTTTGTATGAGTATTAATCGCTCTAGACTGAGTATTATTTACTTCATACTGAGTGTTATTGGCTTTAGACTGGGTTTTATCAACTTTAGTCTAAAGTATTACCCTTATAACTTTATTGATTGACTGAGTATTACGGATTTTAGAGTCAGTAATACAGACTTTAGACTAAGTATAACATAATTTAGTCTGAAGTTTTATTAATTTTAAACTTGAGACAGTATTCCAGACTTTAGACTGAGTTTTATGAACTTTAGACTGAGTATTCCAGACTTTAGACTGAGTATTACAGACTTTAGGCGAAGTATTTCAGTAAACTGATGAGTGTGATTTTATAAATAAATATTGCTTTTATTCAAACTGTAGTGTGTGCGTACAAATTCAAAAACATTACTTGCACACATTTTGAATTTAAGTTTTACAAAAATAATATCCTATTTTTTATAGCATATCCTTACTATCCCTAGAAAACTTGTTCGTAACATAGATAAGATAAAGATATTCAAAAAAAAATCCTACCTGATACTTTTGATATATAACGTGTAACATAATACCCCTATAACCCCGGAAGCAGGGTATTCTACAGGTCAGGGCGGACAACTATTAATATAAGATTTTTGAAATTTCGAAGTTTTTCATTCATGAAATGCCTCTTAAACTTTCCGCCAAAATGAAACTAACACAACATGACGCAGGCCTATTTACAGCTGTTTTATGACCTTCAATTGTGAACTGTAGATAAAATAGGTAGCCAAGCCACTAATTAGTAAACGCAAATAGCGTATGTACCAAGGTCACGTTCACATTATCAGGATTGTTGCAAATCAGGTTGTTTGTATGGGAGTTTTGAAAACGAAGTATTCAAACTTTGCACACGTCAAAGTATTCCAGTGCTTGGTCTGATCGCTTGGTCTTTGGCCTTATAGGGGTATTATGTTACACGTTGTATACGAAAATCTTATTTTTAAATATCCTACAAAATACTAAGTAATGTTTTTGAATTTCAGCCTCATCACGATACCATGAAGATATAATATAAACCTACGAAAATTAATGTAATATAAAGTATTAGAAATAAATTAAATTAACTTAAATTAATATAAAATATTTGTTCACGCTATCCGAAGAGGGCGAAATGGCACAGCAAGGTACTTACTATAAAAGTATTCAACTATAATTAATAATTATTATAATATAATTTTCATCAAATCATTTTAGCTCGTAATTTTTGCTAGATTTTTCTGTGTAACCAAAGGTTATGGAATCAAACTTTGTTAAAGAAACGAATCTTAAAACGCAGACGACCGTCAAACAAATCGCTCGCAGATTTCAACATTTACAAAGATATAAATAAAATCAACGGATGTAGTCATGAAAAATACACAATAATTTTTTTTTTTAATTTGCGAGCGATAACATGTTTGGAAGTTGTCAGGCTCTTAAAAAGCGTTGCTAATCATTACCTCGCACTCATTAGGGGATGTCTACCGTGCATGGGGATTACTACCTCATTTCATTCTCATAAGAAGAGCAAAACGGCTTTCAAAAAAATAAGTCCACGACGTTAGCAGCTTTTTCGTTAGTAAATAATGTTATCGAAAACATCGACAAACGCATTCCTACTTCAGTAATATTCTTTGATATGAGCAAGGCTTTTGATTTTGTAGACCATGCCAACCTGCTTAAAAAATGCGAAAGATACGGAATCAGAGGCCTTGCCCTAAATTGGCTGACAAGTTATCTTAAAGATCGGAAGCAATACGTAGAAATAAAGAGTTTGAATAAAGATTTTATTATAACTTCATACAAGTCCAACCCTCTCAATAACAACTTTGGTGTTCCTCAAGGAAGTATCTTGGGGCCGCTATTGTTTCTTCTTTATATAAACGACTTACCTTTAGTCACCAAACGTCAGTGCGTTCTTTTTGCTGATGATATTTCAATAATTGTTACTGATATTGATAAAGACCTAAAACACGAGGACGCTATGAATGCGGAGGTGGAAGTAATTTTAAATTGGTTAGAATGTAATAATTTACGAGTTAATATTTCGAAGACTAAATTTATTCAATTTAAAAATTATAATAATAAAAATAATGTGAATATTAATCTGACATGCCGTGATGAATCAGTAAAAAATGTTAATGAAATTAAATTCTTAGGCTTAAATCTAGATAAACACTGTAATTGGAAATCACATATTGACTACATTTGTAAAAAACTTAACCGTTTCGTCTTTGCAATCAAAAAACTACGTCGAACGTCTGGAAAAAAAACCGCTCTGACTGCCTACCATGGCTATGTTGCTTCGGTTTTGAGGTATGGCCTTGTACTGTGGGGTAACTCGACTGACATCAACAAAGCTTTCATTGTACAAAAAAAATGCATCAGAGCTGTAAGTGGGGTTGCACCCCTTCACTCGTGTAAACCTTTGTTCAAAAAATTAAAATTACTTACATTACCAGGTCTCTACATATTTCAGGTATGCTGCTTTGTAATGGAGCATAGTAAATTCTTTTTTAAATATGAAGATAAACTAAATTCTAAATTAAAATTGAGAGATCCAACACGGTTATTAATTCCAAGTCGTAAAACTGCTTTATGTCATAAAAACAGTCACTTAATGTCAGTAAAAATATTTAATAAAATACCTAAAGCCATCAGAGAACTCCCTTATAATAAGTTCAAGACAAAACTGTATGCATGGTTAGTCGATAAGTGTTTTTATAGGGTCAATGATTTATTTTTATGAAAATTGAATTAATTTATATATGTTTAATTTTAAATTTGAATTTTATTTTATTAGGTATACTTATTAATTTACAAAAACTAATTATTTATAAATTTTATTGTAATTTAAATTGTATTATGTTTAATTGAGAGATTTACGTATTTCTAAAAAAAAATGTGAAATCTGTTATATTTCTATTACATAACTCAACTTATCTATAGAGAAAACCATATTGTGATTTTCTCTATTATATTTGCATGCTAGGTTTTTCTGGCGAAGTGTGAGATTCTTTCAGTATCCCTAATATCTTAATAATGTACCATACTTCACGCAAATAAATTATTTCATTTCATTTCATTTTTTCATTTCATTTCATTTCATTTCATTTCATTTCATTTCATAACCATAAACAGTTTAAGTATTCCATTTTGAGATAGTAAATTTATTTAGATTTATTAGATTTAGATTCAATTAATTATTAATTATTTTGACAACTTATTAAAGAAACGAATCTTGAATGGCGACGCTATACTCCATACCTTTCGCACAATATAGTATTTTTGTATTTTTTTGATTTTTCAAAAATGAGTTCAGTGATTTATATCTGTCAAAAATGTTGATATGTGCGAGCGAGAAGTTCTGCTTCTTAAGACGAAGTGGTAATCGTGAAAGGTAGGATACCTTATTTGTTGTAGTAATGAAGATATATCATGAAATAAGTTGATTTTATAGTTTTTGTGTTCAAAATTGGTATAATTTCTTAAGATTCGTTTCTTTATATCCTCTGGTTGCACCTTCAAGTATGTTGTTTATTATATGTTTGTTGATTATGTTTATTGATGACAGCTCGCGCGAAGCGGTCCCCCAGCAGTAGCGGTAACAACGTTCCACCGAGCCCTGAGAGGGTAGTCAGTCGGTCCAGGTCAAGGCCCGGCGTCTCACAATCACAACGTAAGTCACATACAACTATATTGTATTTAGATTTAATATTATGTGTGTAACATCTTCTACGAAATGACAACTACATAAAGAACATCATTGAAGGGAAGGTTGAAGAAAAGCTAGGAAGAGGAAGGCCAAGAATATTAGAATATTATTCAAGAGTAGTAGAGTTCTTTGTGTGTGGCTCGTCCGGGGAAGTACTACCACCACGCCTTTTTCTGCCGCCAAGCAGCAACGCTGTGTTTCCGTTTGAAGAGTGTGGTTGCCGGTGTAATTACAAGTGCAGGAGGCTTAACATCTGTTTGCCAGTAGAGCACTGGTCTAGTGGTAGCGGCCTCGCATTCCGATCCTAAGGTCGCGGGTTCGAAACCGGTCGTGCACCAATGAGATTTTCTGTTCAAAAATGTATGTGCACAATGCCAGTACTCTCAAAACGGTGAAGGAAAACAACGTGAGGAAACCGGCATGTCGTAGACCCTAAAAATTCTTTAACATGTGTCAAGTGCTCGAAAGGAGCCTCTTGTGGCGCACTTAAAAATCCTTACACGACACTGTTTCTAAAGAAACTAGTGACACGACAAGTGAAGAGCCTCAAGTTGATGGACGGAGGGCAAAGTTGGACACGTTCTTTTCGTGTATGCCTTGCGAGGCAATGCTTTGTTTTAGGTGATGGTTACCACTTAACATCAAGTGGGTCATTTGCTCAGCATCAGGGATATAGAAATTATAGTAACCGTGTTATATTACAGCCACATCACGATCATCATCGCCGTCGTCCCGCAGCGGGCCGATGTCTTTAGCCAGCACCAGGAGGCGACCTTCCGGTATACCTAGGTCTTTAGCTGGCTCCCGGGAAACCAGCCCCACCAGGCAAGTCATTCTTATCATCATTGACAGCTCTCACAGCTCAGTTGGTAGTAGCTCTGCCTTCTGCGCTGTAGGCCGTGGGTTCGATCCCCACCGAGAACAAACATTTGTGTTGAACACAAATGTTTCTTCTCCGTCATCTCAGTCATCATTTCCTTCTTAAAAATATCACAAAGAGTAGTAGAGCTCTTTGTGTGTGGCTCGTCCGGGGAAGTACTACCACCACGCATCTTTCTGCCGCCAAGCAGCAACGCTGTGTTTCGGTTCGAAGAGTGTGGTTGCCGGTGTAATTACAGGCACATGAGGCTTAACATCTGTATTCCTCAAGCTGATGGACGCAGGGCGTCCATCAGCTTGAAACGTCTTATATACTAGGAGAATCTACCCCCAGTTCCTCGCAAAAAAAATCACAAGGATCACTTTGAAACGTCTTAAAGGTAGGTGACTCTAGGTGCCAGTTCCACGCGACCAAAGCCTAGAAGAACGGGCAAGAAACTTACGGCTTGGTTCCTAGCGTTTTTTTGTATGATCCTTTTTACAATTTTATTATTATTATTCATTTATTTCAGATAATCAATCCATACTTAAATTCAATTATAATTAGAATTAAATAAAATTACAATTTACAACACAAAACACATTATGGTACCTACTTAATTGTTTAGTGTTTTTAATGAGTTGGAGTCTCTAGGGGGGGGTAACATCCCCCTCCCTGCTTGGCGAGGCCCTTGACTAGTGTGTGTGTACAGGACGAGTCGTTCGAATAGCGTGGCGCTGCGCCGGCGCGAGTCAGTAGAGAGAACTACTCCGAGCCGCGCGCCCGCCGCTACTCTGAGGCTGCTTCAGCAGACCAGGGACGCGGAGGCTGTACTCAGGGTAAGAAAACTCATACTCAATTATTGAGTGTATAGAAATAAACTATGGTTGAGAACGGCTAGGGATAGAGACAAATGGAAGCAGTTAGAAGAGGTCTATGCCGAACTAGGACAAACGGAGGAATCGGAAGAATTAGTGCAAGTTTATATTAGAATTAAGAAAAAATATTGTACCTATTAGAAATAGGAAGGAAGACACATTTTTTTTTTATCACATCTATTCGCAAAGAGCTAGTTTATTCCTCGTGAACAGTAAACCGACACTAACAGTAAACGCGAAAAAAATAACAGCTGTTTCATACAAAAGTTCAATACCTACCGGGCCAGTATGAAACAGCTGTTTTTTTTTCGCGTTCACAGTGTTGGTTCCTTAGAAAAAGTTATTCATATTGATGGGTACTTTAGCCCCCTGACGTTTTTAAAAACAAGTATTGGAACACCTTGTATATGTCTAACAGTAACAGTTTGTGGCGCCTAGTCACACACAGGTACTTGCAATCGGGCTGACGCGAAGGTTTTGTATGTAGCGTCGGCAGTCGTCTCTCCCCGCTCATTAGGTTCAAACATGTAATACCTACTTTAAAGTGCAAATATAAATCAGTACCTATGTGGAAACGGACGTTTATCATTTTACATGCTCCTCTGAAGCTTCGTGAAATAAAGTAGGGAATACGCATCATATCAATTATCCCCTACAATTGGTGACCCTGACGTGATCTGAACACGCAACCTTTTGAAGTTCTTCCTGCAATAATTATTTTATAATTGTTATTGTTCTCCAGAGTCCCGAAGACACGTCTGCGTACGAAGGCGGCCGCGGCAGAGACGACGATTCTGAGGCGTCCAGCGTCTGTTCCGAACGTAGCCTCGACTCATACAGACGGCATGACGTGAGTTGTACATACTATTGTTGAGTCTGCGTACGAAGACGGCCGCGGCAGGGAAAGGAATGAATGAATGAATGTAAATTATTTATTGCACACCTTACAAACTAACAAAATAGGACAATTTATAACAATTAAAGAGAAACAAAATATACAATGGGCGGTCTTATCGCTATTAAGCGAACCTTTGGATGGGGAGGAGCCTAGAATAATATAGTTGGTTGGAAGGAAAACTTATCGTATTCCTAACTGCAACAGAATAAGGGCGAATATCGCTAGGATATGTTAACGTCACAAATGTCAACAGTCATTCTTGATCGACCTGCTAATAATGCTATTTTGGTCCGCGAAGTTGAAAAAAAGCACGCGAAACGCGCATTCCACCTTTGTTCATAATATTGTTTAGTCAAATTTAGATTTTACTTAGTTACTTATATGAAAATAAATAAAAGTACAATGAATACATGATTATGACTATGAGACTATGTGACTTCGTGACTAAGTGACTAAGTGACTAAGTGACTTAGTGATTTAATGACTTCGTACTTCGTGACTATGTGACTATGATTATGATTTACTTATTTTATCATAGAGGGTGATAAAAAGTAGAGGTTCCACCTCGGGAGCAACACTATTTTAAGCTCGAGTGAAGTACTTTGAATCCCTCGCTACGCATAGGATTCTACTTTAGAATCCCTCGCTTCGCTCTGGATTCAAAAAACACTCTCGCCATTAAAATAGTTGTTGCTCCCTTGGTAAACAATCTACTATTCTATATTTTTATTATTATGATTAAGTAGTAATGTGATATATTACATGTGATATTGACATATTATTAAGTATAATAAGTAGGGTAATAAACGAATAGTAATCTTTAATAAAAAAACAATAACAATGTGGCGGCTAGCCACACAGGTACTTGCAATCGGGCTGACGCGAAGGTTTTGTATGTAGCGTCGTCAGTCGTCTCTCCCCGCTCATTATGTTCAGACATGTAATACCTACTTCAAAGTGAAAATATAAATCAGTACTTATGTGGAAACGGACTTTTATCATTTTATATACTCCCCAGAAGCTACGTGAATTATAGTAGGGAACGCATCATCATATCAATTATACCTGTATAAGCTAACTGTATGTTCATGTAATTCAATATAAAATCAAATTCAGTAATTTCCGAAGTATAATTTCTACCACCCTCACTCAACACAATTTGTAGGAAGTAAGGAGCGCAGAGCAGACCATCCTTACAACAATTTCAAAACTAAAAGAACTTCTCATTTAAATTAATTTTACAAAAAATAGCAGTATGACAGTATCTAAGTATAACGTCCGTCTATCTCGTCTATCTCGGCGCGCCCCTCCAAGCTAGCTCACACCACCTTCTGGATGACGTCATAGGCCACGCCCCTTACCTGGAGTATTCTACGCTAATAGTAGTGAACATGTGTCCGCAGAGCATGTCCTGGGGCTCCATGTCCCGGCTGGGCGGCGGCTGGGAGGGCGCGTCGCCGCCGCCGCCGCCGCCCGCGGACGACATCCTAGCGCTGTGCGCCTGCACGCACTGGACCGAACGCAAGGACGGACTCACGCATCTCGTATGTACATATTCTATATTATATAGTGTTTGAGCCGAATTATATCCAACTAGCGGCATGGGTGGACATAAGATTTTTTAACATTTTAGGATAAACTTAGACCGTGGGTTCGAGTTTCCCGGCTACTTATTTCATACATTTGCACGCCCTTCTTCCTCGCCGCGTTGCCCGCTGCGCTGAGTGAGAACGCGCCCCGTGGCCCCGCGCGTTCGGTTATATTTTTAAAGCGAACTAGAGTTTTAATTCGAAATATCTTCTGAATGAAATTTCCGATTTGAAAAATTCAAGAAGTAATCTATAGGTATTGAAACAGTCTTGAATACGAAATGATTTATTTGGATAAGGATTAATATAAAGGTATGGTCTGATTTTGGTCGGCATTTCTATCAACTTTAAAAATGTAAAAAAGAAGTTATAGTAACTACGATAGTTAGACATATGGTATCGCTGAGTTTTTTGTAGATTTTGATGTGTTCTATAATATTGTAGAACATTTTTGTGTTCAATCGTCAATAGTTTCCGCAGCGCATGCGATGAAATTGATTTTACGGCCAATTTCTTTACACCTTGGGTTACATTATTGGTGTTTTAGAAGGGATCGCTAATTTTTTCTTGTAATAAATATAGTCTATGTTACTCAAGGATAATGGTGACATAATTTTTTAAATCGGACCAGTACTTTTTGAGCCTATTTGTTACATACAAAAAACAAATCTTTCATCTATATTAATGTAGATAAATACAGCTCTTCATTACTTCATGTTTACAGATTATTTACAGAATTATCACTTTCTCTCGCTGTCAGCCATTAGGGATGCCCTCTCTGTCTTTCTGGTATAGGGATGCCAACTATTCACTAAAATGCGGCTTGCAGTAATTACAAAAAAAAGTATACAGGTATTATATCAGCAATCTGGTTCCCATAGTACAAGATTTTCTTAGTTTGGTGCTAGATAGCGCTGTGTGGAAAGTCCACCAATATTTAATTACCGATTCCAGGCGAACTACCTAAACAGTGGCCGCCTCCTCAGCGAAGAACAGCTCCGGCGTCTCACGGAACTGCTGAACAAGATGTTTGTGGACGCGCACACCAAGGTCTTCTCGCTGCTGCTGGACGCCGTCTGCGAGTTGCTGCTGGTGCACTGGCAGCAGTTGAAAGACTGGCTCTATCAGCTCATGTTCAGGTGAGGACCAGGTCTACTCAAAATCCAGGGGTCGACTCAATCCGTCTAACAGAGTTGCTGACCAGGAATAAAGAATATGTTGCTTTCAGGATCCTCCTCAACTGAACAGTTATGTCTCGTGCCGTTACTCAATTGAAGAATACTTCGAAAAATAATTAGAGACCCATATGTTTAACTAATTTTGTTGACTTCTTATCGTTATTAATTTTGTTACATTTAAATTGTATTGTACCTACCTACATAAATAGTTAACTTTTTTGCCCTGCGATGCCCTGCTCTGCGTCCATCAACTTGAGGCATACAGATGTTAAGCCTCATGTGCCTGTAATTGCACCGGCAACAACACTCTTCAAACCGAAACACAGCGTTGCTGCTTGGCGGCAGAAAAAGGCGTGGTGTTAGTACTTGCCCGGACGAGCCACACAAAGAACTCTTAATACTCTTGAAATAAGCCTTCCTAAATAAGGGTGAATAAGCCTTTATAATAACAACTTATATGTAACTCTTATTTCTGCAAATAAATATCTTGTCTCTTGCCTTCCTTGGCCTAAGGCCACCATCACACCATCTTACTTACATAACCGTTTGTTTCAGATTGCTAATGAAACTCGGCACAGATATACTGGGCTCAGTGCAAGGCAAGATTAAGAAAACATTGGACGTCATACACGAATGCTTCCCCGCTGAGTTACAAATGCACAATATATTCAGGTAACTATTTTCGCTGGTTTCGTATGTTGCTTTCTGGCGCGGTGGGAGATTGAGCGACTGAGGTGCGGTAGACGCGACTTCAAATCTCGTGGAAAGATTGATTTTTGCATGTTAGAATTGTTGAATGAAGTTTCTGGTATTCTAAAAGGTCGCTGAGAACATTTTCTTCATGTTTCTATTTGTGGTATGCTATATTTGAGATGACGGCTGATAGAGGAGAGTGAAGGGTAAACAAGTTATTGTGCCGACCCCACATCAAGTGGGATAAGGGCAAGAAAAAGATGAAATTTTAGTATAATGTATCCGAAGAAAAACATCGAGGTCATCGACTCCCAGAATCAGTTAGTTGAAGTGGCAATTTGAATTGCATGATTTTGCAATTTCACATTTAGAAATTTATTTCCATTTAAATTCTATTTCAATCAAATTTAGTGTTGTAAGTCCACCAATATATTTATTTTTGTTATTATATTTTGAAAAAATGTGATGTCACAAAATTTGGGATATGTCACAAAACGGTGATGTACAAGGGTTGGGGAGGGGACCCTTGTACATCACCGTTTAGCCTGAACCTCTACGTATCAGAGTAATAGTAGATGAAGAGTAGTAGAGCTCTTTGTGTGTGGCTCGTTCGGGGAAGTACTACCGCCACGCCTATTTCTGCCGCCAAGCGGCAACGCTGTGTTTCCGTTTGAGTAGTGTGGTTGCCGGTGTAATTACAGGCACATGAGGCTTAACATCTGTATGCCTCAAGTATGGACGTAGGGCATCGTGCGTGACTTGCGTGTGCTATTTATTAAATGAATGTAATTTTAGGTTCCTAGCGGACGGCGCCACCGCTCCCACAGTGAAGACAAAAGCCGCCGCGTTGCGGTTCCTGGCGGACCTAGCGCACGACTACTGCACGCCTAACAGTATGCAAGTCGCTTTCGACGGTAAGATATTCGGCATAAAGAACAACGAAAATAAAAATTATATAGGCCAGAAAGTTATTCAGTAGCGTTCGTCCCAATTTTAATTTATAATTTGTGAATTATATCGTGATGTCCGCTCTCGTCGCACATTAATGCCAAACACAATTTTTGAACTTGCCTCTGACTACCCCCTACAGTATGTTTACAAGTTTCAGCAAAGTTGGCCTATTTGTTGCCATACCAAAAATGGCAATATGGTTTTCTGATTCCCATAGTAAAAGATTTACTTTATTTTTTTTTATCTTTTTTTAATTGTGTGAATTTTGCGAGTTTTGTGATCTGAATGTTGTGAATGAGTTGAGTGTCGCCCCCGTACAGTCTAAACTAATAAAGCAAAAAATATTCTTATACTATATCTTATACGCAAATAAAGTTATATCAGTAGATTGGCTTCCTCGGTTGCTAAGTTTAGGGCTAGATAGTGCTGGGTATAATATTTATTTGTTTACTTATAATAGTTGTGATAATAAAGGTGGCGCGAACGGTGTGGCGGGGCGGGCGCTGAGCAAGGTGGCAACACTGGCGGCGGACCCGCGCGCCGCTGACGTCAGAGTGTGCGCCAAACGAGCGCTCGCTTGTCTCTACGACTGCAACCCCGTACCTGTATGTATGACATTGTTATTATACAACGTGTAACATAATACCCCTTTAAGGCCAAAGACCAAGTGATCAGACCAAGCACTGGAATACTTTGACGTGGGCAAAGTTCGAATACTTAATTTTTGAAGTTTCCATACAAAAGTTAAATTAATATTGTCTCAGAAATTTGCAACAACCCTGATAATGTGCACGTGACTTTGGTACATACGCTATTTGCGTTAACTAATTGGTGGCAGTTATGTTACCAATTTTATCTACAGTTTACAAAACAGCTATAAATAGGGCTGCGTCGTGTTCTGTTAGTTTCATTTTGGCGGAAAGTTTAAGAGGCCTTTCATGAATGAAATTTTGGACGTACCTGTGACTACACCTTAGACATCTTCAAGATATCTTGAGTTGGTGCTAAAAAATCGGAGTGGTTCTTTCATCATTATAGAGATACCATAATTGACTTTAAAAACATTAACATTATTTTTCAGTTTACAACGCTAATGAACGAGCTACCTCAGGACACGCAGGCGTTGGTCAACGGCGTCTTACAACAACATGTACGGAACACTTCGAGTAGTAAGTACATTTACTGAATAACAAAAACCATTTAAGAGTAGAAGAGCTCTTTGTGAAGGGTTCGTCCGGGGAAGAACTACCACCACGCCATTTTCTGCCGCCAAGCAGCAACGCTGTGTTTCGGTTTGAGGAGTGTGGTTGCCGGTGTAATTACAGCCACATGTAGCCTAACATCTGTATGCCTCAAGTTGATGGACAAGCTGGTGCTCGCGACTTCGTCTGCGCAGGATTAGTCACACAATATCTTTATAAATTGTAGCCTATGTGTTATTCTGTTGTATAAGCTATATTATTGTAAAGTTTCATTAAAATCCATTCAGTAGTTTTTACGTGAAAGAGTAACAAATATCCATCCATCCATACTTACAAACTTTCGCGTTTATAATATTAGTAGGATTAGTCTTCCTATATGTATATTTCATTATCATGTTTTGTATGTTGTGTGCGCAGTAAATAAATGATTGTCTATGTCTATAAATGACTATTTATTATCTTCTATTTATCTATGATTATTGTTGTGCAGCCGGTAGCGACAGCCCAGTGCGGGCAAGCGGAAATTGCGGCACCGCCGAGGACGTGCATTCTCGAATACGGCGGACCACCTCCGAGATACACACCTATACCAAACAGCACTCGAATGGGGCCGGTGAGTCATATCACACGCAACTATAATAAAAACTGAAACACTGCACGACTTGATCAGGCACGGTAGATATCGCCACAGATCGCGAAGTACCAAGGACCAATTCAATATTCTTTGAGAATGGCTAAGAGTAGTCGGATGTAAGTACGTCCATATATTATACTAGCAGACTGTCCCGGCATCGCACGGGTTTCCCAAAATGTTAATGTTAATGTCCATTAATTATTTGTCCATTAAAAAAAAAAAGTCCATAAATTTTTTTAACATTTTGGGATAAACGTAGACCTACCTACCTCGTACCTACCTACCAATTTCCTAGATTTGTGGGCCCATTACTGAAGTTTTACTGCATCTACATTATTGGAGTTTTAGTAAGGATCACATTTTTTTTTAAATATAATATAGTATAATATAGGCTATAATATAATATAATATAGCCTATGTCACCCAGGGATAGTGTAGCTTCCCAACGGTTAAAGAATTTTTCAAATTGGTCCAGTAGTTTCGGAGCCTATTCAATGCAAACAAACAAACAAACAATCAAATCTTTCCTCTTTATAATATGAGTATAGATTTGGCACTGCCCCCAGAAACATCCTCAAAGGTCGTGGATTCGAAATCGGTCGTGCACCAATGAGTTTTTCTGTTCAAAAATGTATGTGCACAATATCAGTACTCTCAAACGGTGAAGGAAAACATCGTGATGAAACCGGCATGTCGTAGAACCTAAAAAGTTCTATAACATGTGTCAAGTGCTCGAAAGGGGCCTCTAAAGGCGCACTTAAAATCCTTTCACCACACTGTTTCGAAAGAAACTAGTGACACGACAAGAGAGAGTGGGGATAAAAATCGTGAAGCTGCATCTTTTTTTTCACCTATTTCAAGCAACTAAAGAGGTATTCAATTCTGATGGATAATTTGACAGCTCAGTTGGTAGTAGCTCTGCCTTCCGCGCCGTAGGCCGTGGGTTCGATCCCCACCGAGAACAAACATTTGTGTGATGAACATAGATGTTTGTTCTCTGTCTGGGTGTTGTATAAGTATATATTTACAAAAAAAACGTATATAAGTAGTATATCAGCTATCTGGTTCCCATATCAAAAGCTTTGGCTTAGTTTGGGGCGAGATAGTGCTGTGTGGAATGTCCACCAATACTTATTTATTTATGAATTATTGTGTTTTCAGCTGAATGCGGTAACCACATGTCCAGCAAAGATTCTGGGATTAGTCAGATGTCTGACGTCACTCTCTCTAACAAGGCGAACGGAGTGCCCAATGGACACTATCATGCGTAAGTACTATGTTGTTAAAGTCAAAAGGTATTTATTCAATAAAATCACAAGGATCACTTTGAAACGTCTTAAAGCTAGGTGACTCTGCCAGTTCCACGCGACCAAAGCCTAGAAGAACAGGCAACAAACTTACGGCTTGGTTCCTACCGTTCTTTTGTATGATCCTTGTTACAATGTAATATAATACAATACTGAAGCTCCAGTGTGGTGCCAATCGAATTTAGTGAGGCGTAGGCATAACAGAAAAAGGTAAAGGTAATCAAATTCATAAGACTGCACATGCTACTCTTAAAAGTAATAACTAATATTGTTAGTAGTAGAGTTAATTTCTGCGTGTTCACAGCGCATTCTAGACAGCCCTCACGGCTCAGTTGGTAGCAGGTCTGCTTTCTGCGCTGTAGGACGTGGGTTCGATCCCCATACAAAGAAAAAAATTGTGTAAAGAACATAGTATAAAAAAAAATGTTTATTTTTCTAAAATACATTTACAATTAGTTACAGGAAAACTTTAGGTTGAGCAATTTTTTCTCACATTTAAATATAAATATAAATTAATATTGGCGGACATTCCACACAGCACTATCTCGCCCCAAACTAAGCCAAAGCCTGTGATATGGGAACCAGATAGCTGATATACTACTTATACAACGTGTAAACGACTGTACGACATTAAATTAATACACGTGTAGTACTACTATCTAGTATTGATTTAAAAAAGGTTTCATTTACATTCATTCATAATTGAGATTTTTTTATTTTCAAACAAACTAAATATCAGAATAAGCATAAAATTATTGAACATTCTGTATAAACACACAAACAAAGCAGCGTACGTTCATTCAATGCCGCGCCCCGCAAGCAGAAACCGCACACACATACATACTACGACTAAACCTAAACTGTGCCGCGCGCCCGTGCCTAAAGGTGAACGCCCTTTCAGCGCGGGCGCGCGGCCGGGGCGGCGGCGTCTTTGATTCGCCGATATAGGTAGCTAGCAACGTTAGCATGTAGGAAAAATTAAACTAGTTAGGTACCTCAAATCCGTACGTTTTCAATATGCTCACGTTGTTGCATGTTGTACATACAAATGAATGCACTGAAGAGCTCCTTCAACTGTTCTAGGGTTTGTTTTGTATGCCTAGTTTCACAATTATCTTTCCCTTCATAATACAAGTTCTGCATTTTGATGACATAACAAGACACACACACTCACACAAAAAGTCTATTTCGCGGTACCAAATCTAGACACTAGTCACTAGTAATAACACGAATTTACAATTTTCAAAATAAGATATGTCAAGGTCGCTACCAAGGCGATTGTTTACTAAATAATAATGTCTTTCACTGGCCACCGGGCAGCGTGGCACATGGTGGGGCGATCTACGTACATCTGTCTCTATCACACACGTAAGCGGAATGATATCTGTTCTTGTCGCAAAGCGAAATTTTACAATGTGAGCGTACAGATATGTTTCTTATGCGGTCTAACGCGTATAAATATGGTATTATTCTCCTTTTTTTGGTTTGATTGATGAGACATATGACTTTTTGACCCCGGAAATTTGACCTCAGCACCGGCGATTAGAGATACAGGTTGCATAGAAATTATTTATTGGAAAAGTATCGATATCTCGATAAATATTCAGGCTTTTTTGATAAAACCAACTCCTAGAATCTAAAAATGCAATTAGGAGTACGTGTTTTAATTTAATGTCGTACATGACTTTACACCTTGTATACTTTTTTTGTAAATACATACTTATTATATTATATTACACCCAGACAGAGAACAAACATCTATGTTCATCACACAAATGTTTGTTCTCGGTGGGGATCGAACCCACGGCCTACGGCGCAGAAGGCAGAGCTACTATCAACTGAGCTGTGAAGACTGTCGTTTATTTATTTATTTGTTCTCTGCCTAGGTGTTATGTTCTATGTTATATACTTTTTTGCTAATATTTCTGCATATTTGCAAAAAAGTATATATTTACCAGCTATCTGGTTCTCCCATAGTACAAGCTTTGCTTAGTTTGGGGCTAGATAATGCTGTGTGGAATGTCCACCAATATTTATTTATAATATTCATTCACCTAAAGGTATATTTCCAATTATCTTTTATGTTAGCTAACAGAGCGTTCAGCTACCACTGGAATAAGATCATTACAATTCTATATGTATGTGATACAAGCGCGGACCACCGTTGTGGGCACGATGGGCATGCCCATAAAAAAAACCACCACCTATAACAAAGCATTGCTTCACGTACAATAGGAACGTGCCCTACGATGCACTGCCCTGCGTCCAACAACTTGAGGCATACCGATGTTAAACCTCATGTGCCTGTAATTACACCGGGAACCACACTCTTCAAACGGAAACACAGCGTTGCTGCTTGGAAGCAGAAAAAGGCGTGGTGGTAGTACTTCCTCGGACGAGCCATACACAAAGAGCTCTACTACTCTTAAGACTCTGGATCCGCGCCTGATGTGATATATGTTACAGAGAAGCCATTGGCCGCGCCGCGTCAGCAGACAGCTCTGAAGAAGCGAACAGCACTAAGGAATCCTCTCCTATCCCACACAACAGGCTGGACTTTCCACATCACGGGTACGTTTAATTCTATTTATTTTTATTTAAATTAGAGTTTCGTCACAATGGCTATATCAACAGCCTATAAATAAAATAAAAACTTATCTATAACTATAGTCACTCCCACCACACCGATAAGAAAAATGTAACAAAAACAATATAATTCAATATAATATTATGTTTCAGTGACTTCGGTTCGGGACGGGACAAGATGCGGCCGTACGAGACAGATGAGAATGGATACATTATCACTAAATGTAAGTTTTATAACTAGCGTCCGCACGCGGCTACGCTCGTTCTAGTATTTCGTTTTCTGTCTGCCTAGTGCCTTTACAGTCCTAACGTAGAGCAACTTCCTCCCGCAAAAACTCAATAATTAAATAAATAAATTATATTTTATTCATTATTATTCGAAACGTATCTCGATCAGATAGCAGACGTTCTAGAGAAGGGCCAGGGGCCTTATGCTCACTTCGACAGAGATTATCTCACGTTAGAGATGACGTCATATCTCGTTCGATAACTATTTATCCCCATTCTCACTATCTAACTCCCCAATTTTCTCATACAAAGTTCATGCGAGACGCAAGGTCAACGAGTTATTGAACGAGATATGACGTCATCTCTAACGTGAGATAATCTCTGTCGAAGTGAGCATAAGGCCCCTGGTCAAGAGTACCCTAAACCGACGAGAATGTATGAAGAATGTTATGAGAGTGAATGAAGCGAAAGAGGTATGTAAGGATCGTAGCAAGTGGAAATCCGTGGTCTCTGCCTACCCCTATGGGAAACAGGCGTGATTTTATGTATGTATGTATGTATGTATTATTATTCGTGAAATAATCTCCCTGCTGAGGTTTTCCTTGGGTTGTAAACGCGAAAAAAATCTCACTCGGATAATAACTTTTGGGATATTATAAAAAATCTACCATGCACATGCTAGTATTTGTTAAAAAAAGACGAATTCGCGAACGAAGTGCCAGTATTACAGCGGCTGTAATACAGCACTCACAGCTCAGTTGGTAGTAGCTCTGCCTTCTGTCCTGTAGGCCGTGGGTTCGATCCCCACACAGAACAAACATTTGTGTGATGGATGAACTTAGATGTTTGTTCTCTGTCTGGGTGTTATTATATATTTTAAGTATGTATTTACAAAAAAAAAAAAAAATGTTCTATATCAGCTATCTGGTTCCCATATTACAAGCTTTGGCTTAGTTTAGGGTTAGATAGTGCTGTGTGGAAAGTCCAACAATATTTATATATCTAACGCCCACACGCGGTTACGTTCGTTCTAGTATATTAGTCTTCTCTTAAGCTCGAGTTTTTTTCCTTTTCTATCTAGTGCGTTTGGATTGTATAGACATACATAATCGCACGCACCGTTCGGTTCTAGAGAAAATTCCTCCCGCAGACACAGGCTGTGGAATGATCTCCCTGCTGAGGTTTTCTTTAATATAAATCCACATCCTTCGGCCTAGAAGAACTTCGGTTTTGTATTGAAACGTGTATTTGTTTTTTCTTTAGGTTATATTATACTTATTGTTACTAGCTTTTAAATCTAAAGTCCACATATGTTTGTGTGACAAATAAATACCTTTTCTTTTTTCTTTATTTCTTTTTAATGGTGGCATAATATTTATGAGCTGTTTCCAGCCGGTCTGCGCGAGCCGGAGGTGCTAGAAGCGTTATGCCAGCTGGACGGGTCGGATGCTGCGCCGGCGCAGTGGGAGAAACTGCTGCTCGCCACGCACGAGATCCTCAAGTACGGAGACTGCAGGAAGCCGCAGGAGTGCTTCAAGTAAGATATTAATGAATCTCTGTATATAAAAATGAATCCCTATTGGTCACGCCATCACGCGTTAACGGCTGGACGGATTTCGCTAATTCTTGCTGTGGAGGTAGCCACCTACTGGACAAAGTGGATTTAAATTTTGAGATGTAACAGCGACACGAAAGAAGAAGATTAGTGTTTACCATATTTAGTTTTTCGTATCGTCAAGCCTTTTTTGTATGGAGATTCAATGAGCGCCACTATCGGGCGTGCTGAGGCTTGACGTTTTTTTTTGTTCACATGTATTGTATTCATGTCCCTATGTAATTTGTTTGTAACTGAATATAAGAATTATTATCTAGCACAAACTAGATAGCACTTTGTTGAATGTCCACCTTTCTGTCCACATTCCACATAAAGTGGGCTAAACTTTATGTGGAATGTCCACCAATATTTATAAATAACAAGCTGGTGCCCGCGACTTTGTCTGCGCAGGATAAGTCACATATCTTCTATCTTTATAAATTGTAGCCTATGTGTTATTCTGATGTATAAGCTATATTATTGTAAAGTCTCAATAAAATCCATTCAGTAGTTTTTAAGTGAAAGAGTAACAAACATCCATACTTACAAACTTTCGCGTTATATTAGTAGGATATAATTATATAAATATAAATATAAATAATACTATTTCAGGAATATCGTAAGGGTGGCGCTTGCTGCATTATCAATGGATGAAAACACTGGCGATAAAGAAAACACCGAAAATGCGAGCAACTCACAATCTTCAGGTACTTGTTAAATCACACAGCTCAGTTGGTAGTAGCTCTGCCTTCTGCGCCGTAGGCCGTGGGTTCGATCACCACCGAGAACAAACATTTGTGTGATGAACATTGTATAGTATACTATTAAATATGTATTTAAAAGAAAAAATAAAGTATCTAAGTATTATATCAGCTATCTAAATCCAATAATTAGTACAAGATTTGCTTAGTTTGGCACTATATAAGATAGTGCTGTGTGTAATGTCCACCAACATTTATATGCAAGGTGTTCCAATACTTGTACTTAAAATTTCAGGGTGCTAAAGTACCCATCAATATGAATAACTTTTTCTAAGGAACCAACACTGTGAGTGCGACAAAAAAAAACAGCTGTTTCATACATTTTAGCCAGCCTTTTTTCGCTTTCATATGACAGCCTTCACAGCTCAGTTGATAGTAGCTCTGCCTTCTGTGCCGTAGGCCGTGGGTACGATCCCCACCGAGAACACATATTCGTGTGATGCAAAAGTCTTAAAAAAAAGTCGGGATAAAAATTACCCTATGCCCGTCTCCTGGTTCTAAGCTACCTTCCCGCCAATTTTCAGCCAAATTGGTTCAGCCGTTCTTGAGTTATAAATAGTGTGACTTTCTTTTATATATCATCATCAGCCCAAAGAAGTCCACTGCTAGTAAACTTAAGGTTCTTCAAGGATGTGGATGTGAGGATGTGAGCATGTGAGCATGTGAGTATGTGAGCATGTGAGCATGTAAGCATGTGAGCATGTGAGCATGTGACCATGTGAGCATGTGAGGATGTGAGCATGTGAGCATGTGAGGATGTGAGCATGTGAGGATGTGAGCATGTGACCATGTGAGCATGTGAGGAAGTGAGCATGTGAGCATGTGAGCATGTGAGCATGTGAGGATGTGAGCATGTGAGCATGTGAGCATGTGAGTATGTGAGCATGTGAGCATGTGAGCATGTGAGCGTGTGAGCATGTGAGCATGTGAGGATGTAAGCATGTGAGCATGTGAGTATGTGAGCATGTGAGCATGTGAGCGTGTGAGCATGTGAGCATGTGAGCATGTGAGGATGTGAGCATGTGAGCATGTGAGCATGTGAGGATGTGAGGATGTGAGCGTGTGAGCATGTGAGCATGTGAGCATGTGAGCATGTGAGGATGTGAAGATGTCTCGAAGGTACGTCCATTTACCCACATTTTTCAGTATCATAACACACTAAAGAGGATTTAATTTACAAACTTCATTGATTAATTTAAATTAAAGTGGATTTATTCATGACAACTCCAAATCGTACAGCTATTAATTGTATCCTTTTTTTTTACGAATTAATGATTCCGCTTTAAAAATAATTCCCTTATACTATACCACTTAAATTAAAAGATCAACGGATTGTTACCCTGGCTTACATTTAAAGGATGTCTTTCATGCATAAAATATGTATATGTATTACTTGTGGCTTCCCGCGGCTTCGCACGCGTTGAAGTGGTGCCGTGATTGAGCCACAAACATCCAAACATCGTAAATTTCCCATTGATTTGTATATTATTAGGGTAGGATTTTAAATACCTACGTAGATATAAGAGATACCTATAAACGGCCATTACCTATATTAGGTAGGTAGGTATAGGTACTCAGACTCAAAAACTTGCCAAATACAACAAAGACAACCTTACACGGAAAATATGTACTTATTTGTTCAGGCGGTAGTTTTACTTTGCAGGGGTAGTTTTAAAATATTGAAAACGTGATTTTAAATAATTTATTGTGGTGTATATTTACTTCAAGTTTGAAATCTATCGCACTATACTAAAAATCAACCATACTAACTTTTACAGTCATTTGCACCCTTTGCAGGGGTAATTATCAAAAGTTGAAAGCGTCATTTTTAATTAATTATTTTTTAGTATATTTACTTCAAGTTTTAAGTCAATCGCACCACGCGTTAAAAAACTCCCATGCTAACTTTGACATCCCTTTCCTTTATTAAGGGTAGTTTTAAAAAACAAAAAAGGTTTTTCCTATTTTTTAGCTTTGGAGTACATCTACTTCAAGTTTCAAGTTTGTAGGTTCAAGGAATACAATTTTTCATACCAACGTTTTCAACCCTTTTTACACCCTTAGGGGTCCAATTTCCGAAAATCCCTTCTTAGTAAACTTCTGCGCCATAAGACCTATGTACTCTTTAAATTTCAAGTCTATAGGACCAGCGGTCAAAAATCTCCCATACAAACTTTTTAACCCTTTGCACACTTAATAAGGGTAGTTTTGAAAAGGTATTTTTTTCTTTGAAGTATATCTACTCCAAGTTTCAAGTTTGTAGGTTCAAGGAATACAATTTTTCATACAATCGTTTTCATCCCTTTTTACACCCTTAGGGGTTGAATTTCCAAAAATCCCTTCTTAGTACACCTCTACGCCATAAGACCTACGTACTCCTCAAATTTCAAGTTTCTAGGACCAGTGGTTTAGGCTGTGCGTTGTCTATATGTCAGTCAGTCAGTCAGTCAGTCAGTCAGGACTTTGATTCTTATAGTATTAGAGATTATGTTACACGTTGTATATCTTAACGTATTATCTCCAGGTTGGGGCACGGCGAACGAGCGCGCGGCCGCGGAAGCAGTAAAGGTCCTCATCTGGCTGTGTCGCCGCCCCGAGACCAGGCCGCAGTGGCAGGAGTACTTCGATCTCATTCTCCTCAAACTCATCAACGTGTACGAGAGCCTCAACAAGGAGGTCATGCGCGCCGTGGAGGCAGGCATGCCGCATATAGCCAACGCTCTGCCGGCGCATCAGGTAATAGCATACAATGAATGAATGAAATACTTTATTGTACACCAAATTGGGAGAGCACTGGTGGTCTAGTGGTAGCGACCCCGCCTTCGTAAGTTCGTGGGTCGTGCACCATTAAGTTTTTCTGTTCAAAAATGTATGTGCACAGTGCCAGTACTCTCAAACGGTGAAGGTAAACATAGTGAGGAAACCGGCATGTCGTGGATCCTAAAAAGTGTTATAACATGTGTCGAGTGCTAGAAAGGAGCCTCTTGAGGCTCACTTAAAATCCTTTCACCACACTGTTTCGAAAGAAACTAGTGACACGACAAGAGAGAGACGCCAAACTGAACAAAAAAACACTTAACAATATAAAATAAAGTAGTATAATGGGCGAAAAATGAATGATAGTAGAAATTGTTTTATAAAATAAAATACAAAGGTAGACGACGCTACAGACACGCTGAAGAGTAAAATAAATAGAAATTAAAGTTTGTCTACATTCCACAGTCCTCCAGTCTCTAAGCAAAGCTTGTAATATTGTATATTGCCACTAGATATATTATATTATGCAAATTTATTAATACACATAAAATAGAAGATAGACAGCATAGGCCGTGGGTTCGATCCCCATACAGAACAAACATTTGTGTGATGAACATAGATGTTTGTACTCTCTATGGGTGTTATTATACACCACTATTTTATGACTACCAAAAAAAATTTTAGGACAGTTGCAGCAGAGGCTACTAATGCTATTGGCACTGTCAAGATTTTTTAATATTTAACTTTTAGCAAGTTATCGAGGTTTGTTTTCAACCAAATTCCTGCACAATTTTATGGACACACTACAAGAAAATACTACGGAATACTACTGCTAGTCAACATCGCAAACACTCCATTCATTATGACTCCTTCCATCTACCGTCTCGTCGTATAGTACCTACCTACGTCACATCATCTTGTCGCACTCATCGTATTCCTTCGCTCTCGCTCACTAGATAAATCATTTAATGGGTAGGTAGATAGGTAAGTATCATAAAAAAGGCATTATTTTAGGGATTTTTTTAATACTTTTATTTGTAATTAATTGCCATTTTTCCTTCATAATTTTACGGGCTCAGGATGTCAAGCTATTTACAACAATTAAAGTTATTTACAGTATGTACTTACAACTACGCACGTATTTACACTTCCACTAACCACAAGTATTTTAAAAGTTGTTCAAAATGTCCACCTTCATTGTCAATGCAAACACACACACGTTTTAACAAATTGTTTTCAGGGAAATACTTAGTCTTTGCACTATCAAAAGGGTCTAATGCATTGTTAGGCTCACTCACATACACTAGTCTTTTTATTTCGCTCCACAAAAAGATTGGGGGTGTCAGATCGGGCGAGCACGGAGGCCAGGCAACTGGGCCACCGCGACCAATCCATCGGGTGCCAAACTCCTGAGATAGATACTCGATAGCGCACCGTCCTGCTGAAACCATAGCTCCCGCCGCCAGGTTGAACGGAATATCCTCCAGCCTGGCGATGGCTAGTAGCTCCTGGGTCTTCATGTAGTGTATCTCAGCTGAGCGCACAATCTTCCAAGCGCAGGACTGGCTTGTGCTAAAGCGACGTGCCGCGTCACGCGTGCTCCTCCGCGGATCTTCTTCAAAATCATTTAGGACTTCATCGTAGAAGTTTCGGGAGTATGCAGGCCCTCCTCGTCCTTGCGCATGCGACGGCACGTAAACAGAGCCATGGTCCAATATGCGTTGGTATAATATGCTGGACATGCGTATTCTCTGGTAGTGTACTGACAAGCTATCGTGAACGTGAAAACCACAATAAATTAAGTACTCTAAATTAGATGCAGGTGCGAGCGCAGCGGTCAGTGACACCCGTAAAATAAAAATTGTCCGCGGGTATGTGTTTAGTTCGACACGAGTTTGCCGGCCATAGATGAAATAATAGTTAGTATTGCGCGAGCGGCGCGTTTTGTTTCGTTTTGAACGAGACAAAAATTTATGAATGGATGAGAATGAGACTCAGGGTATAAGACTCTGTAGTAGGTACGTACGGATAATGGGTAACTAGTTATCATCTTTTTCTTGGGATATTCTTTTTAATTATTTTTTTTGAGTTTTAACTACATAAACGTGATCAGTAACTGACACTGAGTATACGGTTTTTTTTTTGGTAATTACAAAATAGTGGTGTATATTATAGGTATGCATTTACAAAAAAAAAGTAAATATTAAATCAGCTATCTGGTTCCCATATTACAAGCTTTGGCTTAGTTTAGGGCTAGATAGTGCTGTGTGGAAAGTCCACCAATATTCATTTATTAATATTTGATTTTATCGTCCATTTCCCAGGTGCTAGCGCTGCTCAAGCCCGTGATTCGAACCCGCGGCTACCCGACGTCGCTGTGCGCGTTGAAGCTAGCGGCCGAGGTAGCCAAGGCGCGGCCTAACGAGCTCACTGACGTCTCGCAACTCATGGAGGGCGTGGGACAGGTACCTATTGTATTTATTTATTTAAATTAATGAACACTGTTAAAAACCTCAAACATTCACATGAATTTTTCCATTGCATTTCCAATAAATTGGTGTATTAAATGAATGTACATTTAATACACCAATTTATTCAATTCAATTCATTTATTTCAGATCAAAATAATCCAATTTGTTAGTACCACACAGAAATAGAACCTTAAAAAACTAATTTTAGTTTTTTAAGGTTCGTAGTTAGTTATTACTAAATATGAGACAAATAAAATTTATAGATATGTTCGATTCAGGCTTCAAACGGATATTGTCATTTCTCCATTTAATTTTCTTTCCATTAATATGGCCCTTATTCATATTCCTTTTATAGCGGCTCTGTAGAGTCAAAGCCAAAAGGTTTTTATTCAATAAAATCACAACGATCACTTTGAAACGTCTTATAGCTAGGTGACTCTAGGTGCCAGTTCCACCCGACCAAAGTCTAGAAGAACAGGCAACTTACAGCTAGGCATCTACCGTTCTTTTGTCAAATAAAAAGTCAAAATGTATTAATTCAATAACATCACAAGGATCACTTTGAAACGTCTTAAAGCTAGGTGACTCTAGGTGCCAGTTCCACGCGACCAAAGCCTAGAAGAACAGGCAACAAACTTACGGCTTGGTTCCTACCGTTCTTTTGTATGATCCTTTTACAATGTAATAATATAATATGTCATTGAAGTTTAGTGAGGCGTAGGCATACAGAAAAAGGTAAACAAAATCAAATTTATAAGACAGCACACGTTTGTATGATGTTATTGTTTGTATGATCAGTTGGCCGACCATCAGAACTCGGCGGTGCGCAAGGCGGCCGTGTTCTGCATGGTAGCGTTCACCTTCGCGCTGGGAGAGGAGAAGATGCAGCCGCATCTCAAGCATCTCTCTGTCAGCAAGTACAGACTCTTACAGGTAAATATACTGTTGCTATTACGGTCATCTATTCATTACGTGACTGGCTATTTTTTTTAACACCCAGACAGAGAACAAACATCTATGTTCATCACACAAATGTTTGTCCTGCGTGTTGATAGAACCTACAGCGCAGAAGACATAGCTAATTCTAATTCTTATTCGTGGTGGAGGAATGAGATCTGTATGGACGTCCCACAATGGGGTGTATTGTGCATTGTCCCCCTCCTAACCTGACCCCAGCCAGCCCAACTCCTTAAAAAAGCGGAGCAAGGACCTTG
Organism: Chloroclysta siterata; assembly: GCA_932294275.1. NCBI lineage: Eukaryota > Metazoa > Arthropoda > Insecta > Lepidoptera > Geometridae > Chloroclysta > Chloroclysta siterata. The sequence goes on along the minus strand of OW028596.1, from coordinate 16,125,159 downwards.
GGTTGGTGGCAATGTTCAAGCATCCCCGGTGGTGATTTGGATGCAGATGAGACGGACCCGATCAGCTCCTGCAGTCCAGTTTTGGACCTGGCTTCGTTAGTTGCGAAGCAGTGCAGTACCACATGCTCCACCGTTTCTTTTTCCTGAAGACATAGCTACTACCCGTAGCTAAGAGCACCGGTGGTCTAGTGGGAGTGAGCCCGCCTTCCGATCGTAAGGTCGTAGGCTCGAATACGGTCATGCACCAATGGATTTTTCCTACAGAAAAATGTATATGCGCAATGCCAGTGCTCTTAAACGGTGAAGGAAAACATCGCGAGGAAACCAGTTAGTATTCTAACAGCGGCGATGGGCTTGCAACCTGTCACGTGTGGAATACCAACTACTGCAAAATGTGGGTATGTGCCAAGTGTAATGTTTGGACGTACCTCTGACTACCCCCCTTAGACATCCTCAAAGAATCTGGAGTTAGTACTTGGTACTAAGATATCCAAGGGGATCTACCGTGATCTACCGTGCCCGGGATCCATGTCGTGAAGCTGTTTGTTTTTCGTAGCTACGAGGGTTGCTCACTCTAACTTATATTAAATGTGTATTGTCCAGGTATACATAAGCAAGCAGCGCGAGGAATCGAACCGCGGTCCCTCCTCCCCCGCCGGCCACAGCACGTAGCGCCGGCGCCGCGCGCGCACCTGCACTCGCGCCACGCAGACTAGCCTCTAGCAGGTAACTACTATTGTATATGTCCAATGCAGGAGAAGTAATACGAGCCAGCTATATAACAGAAAGCGTATATTATTAGTTCTAGGTTGTACAGGTCAGGTGGTAGCAGGAAAGAGGCCGATCCCAGATCGCGGGCTAGCTTATACCTCTGAACAGCGCCCCTAGAGGCCACTGTCCAAACTAACTAGACTACAATTTACTTTATGGATTAGGTAATCTATTGAAGTGTCAAAGACTCTTTAATGATCTTGGTATCTAGTACAGCAGATTTGAATCACAGATGGCGCTGTGTTCAACAGTATACTATAAATAAATATTGATGGACTTTCTACACAGCACTATCTAAGCCGAAGCTTGTAATTTGGGAACAAGATAGGTTTTATACAGGGTGTTAAAATACCACTCTCGAAAACTTCAGGGGTCTAAAGTACCGATCAATATGAATAACTTCTTCTAAGGAACCAACACTGTGAACGCGAAAAAACAACAGCTGTTTCATACATTTTAGCCAGGTAGGTGGAACTTTTGTATGAAACAGCTGTTTTTTTTTTCGCGTTCACAGTGTTAGTTCCTTAGAAAACGTTATTCATATTGATAGATACTTAAGCCCCCTGAAGTTTTCAGGATATTTTTACACATTGTATGCATTGTTATTTTTTGTAAATGCATACTTATAATATTATATAACACCCAGACCGAGAACAAACCTCTATGTTCATCACACAAATGTTTTTTTCTGGGGATCGAACCCACGGCCTACGGCGCAGAAGGCACAGCTACTACCGACTGAGCTGTGAAGGCTGTCATATATATTAATAAGAATTTATTTGTTGAACAGTTACCCCAAGTTGGTGACCGGCGGTGAAGTCTGCTCTGCATTACTCCCGAACCCAGAATTACGTTAAAAGATTTACTCATTATTTGTAATCTTTTTTTACGGCAATGGCTTGTAACTTGATGTTTATAGTTGACACAAAACTTTGCCCTTATTACAAAACGACCAGAGATTTATAAAGCGTCGTAACGAACCCGCGATGTTTGTAATCCCAAACTTTTGTCACCTTATTACAAAACGTCTAAAGATTTACAACGAGCCCGTAAATTAATTGAAATCTCATGAATCTCATGATAATACTTAGGTTTGGTAATGGGATGGTGAAAATCTGTCAGTTAATTACATTGTTTTGTTACAATCATTTAAATAGGTTTATATTTGAAACCAGTAAAATATAAAAAAAAAAAAAAGTTTTTTGATCACCAGTCTATAGCAACTTTTTAGCAACTCAAGCTAGTTGGTAAAGCCGTTATAAAAGGTGTTCCAATAATTGGTTTTAAAACTTCAGGGGGCTAAAGTACCCATCAATATGAATAACTTTTTCTAAGGAACCAACACTGAACGCGAAAAAAAACAGCTGTTTCATATAAAAGTTCCACCTACCTGGCTAAAATGTATGAAACAGCATTTTTTTTCGCGTTCACAGTGTTGGTTCCTTATAAAAAGTTATTGATATTGATGGGTACTTTAGCCCCCTGAAGTTTTAAAACCAATTATTGGAACACCTTGTATATACCGGTTTCAAACAGTAACCTATTGAAAATGATTGCAACTAATTTATATGATCGTATACCAAACATGGTACTATCTTTAGAATGCGTTTTGTAATGAGGAACATAAAATTTGTTGCCTTATGGCTTCCTAGATGGCGGTAGTGGGCAGTTGTATTGCAAAAGAATGCATTTTATTACGTTATTTGTGTTAGATCAATCTGATGTATTTTTTTGTAAGAATGTTAATTTCCTTTCGGCTTCCTATACTAATTTATGAATTCAGTATCGTTGATAATACTGAACTGATTATAATGGAGTTCTAAAATGAAGATGAATAATATATTTATTGTCATTTTCAAACAATATTGTCAACGAAAAGAAATTAAAATTCCCTCATGCTATTTTAATGTAAAGTTTTGTAACTTATATTCTCTGTATGTTTTGCAATAAACCCTGTGCTAACTATAAACAGCAACTTGTTATATTTATGTGATTATAAAAACATTTTGTTATTCAAATATTAAAATGTGGGCGGAAAAGCGTGCGGCGGCTCTATAAAGATTTGCTACAAATTTAGAGTTTAGATTGTATGTTTTAAGGTTTAAATTCGAATGAAAAATCTTTCTTTAGCGAGAAGGAAAAAAATCTCTCTTAAACGTCTAATGAGACTTTAGTGAGCGTTTGTGATAAGGCGGTTGTTTGTCATTCAAATTTGAATCTTAAGACTAGGTGGATACGTGTGAGATAAAGTGTACAGAATAGTTTTTGAATAATGTATTTGTCGATATCATGTTAGAAGAACTTTGTTTTGTTGAAAAATCAAAATATCAACGCATTGCGGTGCGAGGTATTAGAAGGGTATGGGTGCCGGTTCTATTACACGCACAACAGACTTGACTACGTCTCAGTATGCAGCATTAGTGCCATGGCACATAGGACACGTGCTATGTGGACGTGTGGCCTAGCTCAACAGGTCAACCACACAGTCAAAGGGCATTTATTGAATCAAAAGGATCACTTTGAAACGTCTTAAAGCTAGGAAGTACTAGGTGCCAGTTCAACGCGACCAAAGCCTAGAAGAACAGCCAACGAACTTACGGCTTGGTTCCTACCGCTCTTTTACATGATCCTTGTGACAACTTTAAAATAACTACCTTGTAAAAAAATCCTTTTTATAAAAACATTATCTTAGATAATTACCGGTTTTAAGATATATTGATATATCAACGTAAAGTCCTAGTTACTTGTGTCATCGGTAGTTATGGAACAAGAATGAATGGAGAAGAAATACTAAAGGTATTGTCGACACAGTTTTTGTGAGTTTATCAAATCTTTTACTAAAATCAAAGTTTACTTAACTTAAGTTTACGTAACGTAAGTTTACGTAACTTAAGTTTACTTAACGTAAGTTTACTTAACGTAAATTTACTTAGGTTAGAGCTGATTTCACCATGCTCTGTTAGATTAACAAAGGATTAAAGGCTCGTTAAATATGTCAAAATATACGCGTTTGACATTTAGGGCCGGTTTCACCATGCTCTGTTAGATTAACAAAGGATTAAAGGGCCGTTAAATATGTCAAAATGTACGCGTTTGACATCTAAGGTTAGATTTAACGGCCTGTTAATCCTTGATTAGTAACTAACAGAGTATGGTGAAATCAGCTCTTAACTTAAGTTTACTTAACTTAGGCTTACCTAACTTAAGTATACTTAACTTAAGTTTACTTAAGCTTACCTAACTTAAGTATACTTAACTTAAGTTTACTTAAGCTTACCTAACTTAAGTATACTTAACTTAAGTTTACTTAAGCTTACGTATCTTAAGTTTACTTGAATCTGTAGGGTAATGTGTAGAGCAAAATGGAGATACGATTTTCTCATTTTGACATTGCAATATCAAAACCCATCTTTAGGTATTTTTCCAACTGAACGTGGATAGGAATTTTTCAAAGTTCCCTACTCTAGGAGTTTTCCCAAGTGTCATTATCGCATGTAGCGTAAAACTCTGACGTGGCATTCGATCGCATTTTACAAGGCTTGTTAGAACGCACCTTTATATACCGCATGAGATATTCCACCCTATATTAGGGGCGAGATTCATCTAAGTAGGCTAAGCTCTGATTTCACCATGCTCTGTTAGATTAAAAAGGATTTAAGGGCCGTTAAATATGTCAAAATGTACGCGTTTGGCCGTTAGATCTAACATTATATGAAGTTAGATCTAACGGCCTGTTAATCCTTTATTAGTAACTAACAGAACATTGAGAAATCAGCTCTTCAGTTGAATCACATGGATCACTTTGAAACGTCTTAAGGGCCGGTTTCACCATGCTCTGTTAGTTACTAATCAAGGATTAAAAGACCGTTAAATCTAACCTTAGCTGTCAAACGCGTACATTTTGACATATTTAACGGCCCTTTAATCCTTTGTTAATCTAACAGAGCATGGTGAAACCGGCCCTAAAGCTAGGTGAAAATAAAATAAATCCACGCCTATTTCTGCCTCAAGTTGACGGACGCAGGGCAGTGCATCGAAGGACACGTTCTTATCGTGCGTGACTTACGAGGCAATGCTTTGTTATAGGTGATGGCTTAACAATCTACCTCAAGTTTATGGACTCACATGAACATTCAAGGCAGAATTCTTTATCACTTTGTAAAATGTGATTTGCCTCGTCAGACGTACATATAAGTAAGGATATCTTGGAGCACTGATTGATCTAACATTCCTGAAGATATTACAATCGGAAAACATTCCGAAATTTAAATAATGGTGGCAATTCTTTTGTAACAGCAAATTTACTAAAATTGTGTTAAATAAAAGTTCTTTACCGAACAAAAATGGCCTTTATTTCAGTTCAATCGCAAGTATCACTTTGAGACGTCTTTTAAATTGAAAGAATCGGTCCAGTTCTTCGCAACCAAAGCCTAAGTACAGACAAAATAGGAAATTATTCTTTATTCTGTCTTTTTTCTATTTTATACAATTTTAGTTAGTTTGCAACAGAATAATATTACTGCAAACGTAGGTATGTGTTAATGTAACATCATCCTCAAAGACTTGAGTACTAAGAATATCGACCGTGCCTGGGGATCGAAATCGTGTATCTGTAGTTAGAATTGCCACCATCTTTCCAAGGCCTTAGCCGGAGATGGTCTACTGACTGAGATGTGTCGTTTTGTACAATTAAATAGTTATTTGTGTAATTATGCTTCGAATGAGAGGAAAGAACGCACGTAACGCTTGTTGTGAGATTGAGAGAACACTGCTTTGTATCAGTGAAGAATTGTACAGAGAATTCGCTTGTTTTCTTCTTAAAATTCCTTTAAAACTCGTTTTTTTTTGTTTTTAATCTTTGATTTTAAAATCCACAACTCAAGGATTTGGACGTATCTCTGACTACCCCCCTCTGGACATCCTTAGAGAATATTTAAGTACTTGGTACTAAGAGATTTGAGGGGATATCTACCGTGCCTAGGGATCAAAGTCGTGAAGCGTGTGTAAGTCCTGTAATTTATTTGTAGGTATTTTTGGGTTTGAAGAAAAGAAGCGAATATAAATGAATAGTGTAAGTTTATTTCTATTACTCTTATCAGGGCGATGTTTTTTATACCTTTCTGCCAAAAATGTACAGATCTTTGGTGACTATCAGCTTCTATTGAGACCAACCCAAATTTTCCACAGACATTTCAATATAAATTGATGGTTTGAGAGATATTCGCAAACGCGTTGTATGTATAGAATAAATCTCTTGATAGTGTCGGTTTGTAAATGTTGTTGACAAAATTGGATGAAATACGTGAATGTACAAAGTAAAGACGAGCTTAGAGCAAGTTATTGCAGCTTTCGAAAAGGTGTGTTAGGTATCTTAGGTACACTGTCCACTGTAGCTGGAATTCCAATCAAATCAATAAATGTTGTTTACTGACACAAAAACACAGGTGAAGTACAAAGAACAATAATGGTTCGGACAACAAAATCGGCAAAAGTATAAGTAATTATAGTATATTCAACTGGTATTCATTGGTATTCAGTATTTAGCCTTCTGTAAAATTGTAAGTTTCTCCCAATTAAATACATTTTTAGTTTGAATCAACATGAATCGTCTGCTTGAAGAATTTTATTATGATTCTATCTTGACATAGAAATTCCTGTGAGTTTTCTTAGCCGACACGATAATTTCTGCTAAATTATCGAGTTAAGGAATCTTTTCTGCTCCTGACTATGGATTCTAACTTAAATTTTCAAGCAGTCTCATACATGAATCATACAAAATTATCGTGTTTCGTGAAAGGGACTACCTAATTTTAGATTTCAGTGGGCAATGAACCTAACGATTCTAGGACTAGAGATTTAGATGATAAATCATCCGATACAATTTTATCTAAATATTTTAAATTAAAATTCAATTTTGTCAAAACCTTTAACACGCCGTTCGATGTTGAAATATGTAAGTTTGGACCCGTAGTTACGTTTTTTGTACATTTGATTGTATTTTTTAAATAAATCGCTGAGTTTAGCTAGGGTCAACATTGTTACTGTGCCTTTGGAATTATGTTTTTAGTTGGAATCCAATCCGTTAGGAATTTTCAGTTTGACTTGATTTTTTCAGTTCTATTACAATTCTCCTTGATTTTTGTAGGAAATTTAGATAAAAAATCATAAAACATCAGCCAAATAATGATCTGTTCAGTGTTCTATTAAGGCTTATATAGATCACAAAATAAATTATGTCCTAAATGCATAAAATCGTTTTGTAAACTCTAGTTGTAACTTAAATGGTTGGAACTTGAACATTGCGCTTTAAAATCATGTTTTGTTTTGAAATTCCTTTATGTTAACTTATTTGAAAGCGTTTTTGTGTGTTATAACACCCTCGTTTGTAGATTGAGAATTTTCGTTCATGTTTATCAATGTTTCGCGAACCAATTTGGTTTTTAAGCTATTTATAAACGTTAAAAGGATGTTTTAACTCGAACTTGGAATAAAGTTGTTAATCTGAATGCATTTAGGTTTTATGAAGACGCGAGCGAAGCCGCTGTTGGTAACTAGTTATTTTTTATAAATACTAGTAGATCCTGTAACGTTTATAACCAACGGTTTATTATTTAGTGCTATAACTATTGTTGTCTTAAATAAAACGGTAAAACTGAGAATAATAATTATGAAAATGATATTTTCAAAGTCATTTAGAGTATGGTTGAATTTGAATGTGTATTTTTTTTAATGTGCTATGTTGAAATAGAATTGACAAAATTACTAAGTTGGTTATAGCTCAAAAATATAAAAGACATCTCTACTCTTACAAATTTCTTAAATATCTGCTAAAATTAATATTTTAAACGTATAATTAGTACGTACTGAGTTGAATACGATATAATGCTCAAATCACATTCTTCCCAGTTCCAAATTTACATGTTTTTTTATAGTTACAAAGTTTTTAAACACAATATTTTTTAAATAAATAAACTTCAGATTTATTATTATAAAAAAAAATAGATAACGAGGCTATTTTGTCAATTTTATTTAAAAAAAAACTCACGGCGATTGTAATCTTGTCATCACGATATATTTTATTTTTTTCTTATTTTTAACGCTTTAAACTTTCATCTAAACTACTAATATTATGAGTTTCATCATATAGCGGTTTTATAAGCAGGATTTAATGTTTTAATTAAGGTTTTGTACTGCAAAAAGTTAAGATTGCACTCCATTGAAATACTTGATTCTCGTTCTAGATTTTGAAACGCAAGTTCCTTGACAATTAAATAAATAAATATTGGTGGACTTTCCACCCAACACTATAAAGCCCCAAACTAAGCCAAAGCTACTCACTCAGTGGACTGTCTCTTTGGTTATCTGTGGATACCAAAACGCTTAAAAAATACTGTGTTTTACTGACTCGTATTTTTCGCAGTTCTTAATCGAGTCTTCTATTTTGTGTACAAATGGAAGCTCGTTAGAAAAAAGCTTCAGTGAAAATGATAGAGGCGCCACTTTCCATACATTTTCGACGTTCACACACGATCTCGCTCGCACCTATGCGAAACGGCTGCCTGTCAAATTAGTTCCGTTTCAAGACTTATTTGCTGTTAAATGGCCGAATTGCCATCTCTTTTCATTGACGTGAAAATTACAGAGACAAGTATACGTTATAGATTCGCTATAAAATGATTTAACAATGCTTTAGTTTAGCGTTGTGATACGGACCTAAGTTTTTGTATCGCGCGTCACATTTAAGGTGACATAAAGAATCTCATTTTATTCTTATTCTGTAGGTAAATGAGTTCCTATGCGAACAACATTAGCCTCTACTTTTTTTTATGTTATTTTTAAGAGGCTGACAACCGCCAAACAACTTCTTGCTATAGTCGCGTTAAACTCTCACTGCAGGCTCGGTCATAAGTTATCGGAACGAGACAGCAATATTGCTCTCTCTCTCGCACTAAGGAGAACGGACGATCCTTTTGTTTAAGCGTGTGTTAAGATGATTTATGACCGAGTTTGCAGCGGGAGTTAACGCGACTATAGGTTGAGCACTGACCGAGCTTGCAGCGAGAGTTTAACGCGACTATAGCATATTTCAACATTTGAAGATATTAAATCACTGACTGAAGTTATGAAAAATAAAAAGCTTGGCCAATAGCGATAATTTTATTTTAATCGAAACATGTTTTCATACCAAACAATGTGTTTATTAGTGGTTTTATATGTTACTAGCGGCCTGTCCCAGCTTCGCATGGGTGGTCATAAATTTTTTGAACATTTTAGGATAAACTTAGACCGTGGGTTCGAGCCTCGCGTCTACTTATTTCATACATTTGCACGCGCTTCTCCTTGAGTGAGTGAAATCGCACCCCGCGCGTGACCGGTGGACCCGTAAACATTTTTAATTTCGTCATATCTTTTGAATGGAATGTCCGATTTGAAAAATTTAAGAAGTAATCTATAGGTATTGAAACCGTCTTTACTCTTACTAACCGATTTATTTGGATAAGGATTAATACCAAGGTACAAATAAAGACCCTTTTCTAGCGGAGGCATTTCAATTAATTTTTTATAATAAAAGAACACTTATTGTGACATAACTATAATAGTTAGACATATGCTGTCGCGACATTTTTTGTAGATGATAACGTGTTCTACAAAATCGTAGTACATTATTTTGTTCTATCTTCAATAGTTTTCGCAGCGCACGCGATGTAAGGTTTTTTGTTTTCCACCTTGGGTTACATTATTGAAGTTTTAGTAAGGATCCCTGATTTTTTTGAAAATATAATATAGCCTATGTTACTCAGGGATAATGTAGCATTCTAATGGTGAAAGAATTTTTGAAATCGGACCAGGGGCATTATTCTCTATGACATAGGAGATTCCGTGCCATAACCGTGTGACGTCACAGCGAGGTCTAAACACAAACGCGATTCTTAAACCAAAAAATGGACTAAGAATGACAACTAGGGATGACAACTAACTCATAGGGAATACGGTTTTGTCCGATTTCCCGCCGCTGTCTAGTCGTATCTGTGTAACGCGATTGCATTGGCAATAGAGAATAATGCCCCAGTAGTTTTTGAGCCTATTCGTTACATACAAAAATACAAAAATACAAAAATACAAAGTTTACCTCTTTATAATATTAGTGTAGATTATAATGTGCAAGCGAGAAGTTGTTTGGCGGTAGTCTGCGTTTTAAGTTGACAATGTATTTTTGTGTTAATTAAATCCTGCTTATAAGACTTGTGTATCTTAAAGTTACATAAAAATGGATGAGCCAGGCGTTTGAGTTGGTATATTACACGCTTGTTGTAAGTATCTTGTAATTTGTACGAATGCGGTATAAAATGTTGGCATTTTTGTAAATGTGCATGTCAATACTACTATTTTATGCAAAAATGTAGCCACCGAAAAGTTCTTCTGTATTTTGTTGTGTAAATGGCTCATGTTAATGTTTTTTTATGTAACAATGAGATACTCTTTAATTTTCTAGGTAACATAAAGGTTATTTAAATATTTCTTACCATGTTCAATAGTAATAGTAATAAAAGATATCAAATTATTGTTAAAATTCCTATCACATAGAATTTCTCTTGTAATTTGGATTTTTTGTAAATCACATTTCTCGGAAAAATATAATTCCCAATAATTGCAATTATCTTGGTTATTCTTGGAATCATCATCATCAACATTCCCATGATGGATATATACGTCTCTTCCGAGGTTATTATTGTAATCATCATCAGCTTGAAGAAGTCCCCTGTTGGACATAGGTCTTCCTTCTGAATAAAACAAATTTTTGGAATAGTGATAATTGAATAATCTTTAAGTGCATTGTATGTATGTGTTTTAAAAGTGCATTTAAACAAATAACGCTTGCGGGAGTGTCGCTGTGTCAAATATCCGTAATCCATGTTATATTTAATTAAATTAATATTATTGATTATTAATGTACGATAGTTATGAATAAAAATGATTTTTAAGCCTATTCAACTGTTTTTATTGACATAGTAAAATAAGCTTGTAGGGGTTCTCTAGTACCCTGACTTACAGAATTTTCGACCAATCGTTATTTTGGATACTAGAAAAATCTATTCACTAGATATCTACCTACAGCACAGTTAAGCAGAATAGGTAGGTAGCTTCTTTTTGTCGGTCACCATTTTTTTCAAAACAGTGTGTTCAATCACTTGACACGTGTACTTTTAGGTTCCGCGACATGCTGGTTTCCTCACGATGTTTTCCTTCACCGTTTGAGTACTGGCACCGTGCACATTTGCACAGTAGGTTGTTATACTTAGGTACAACACAGAAACTGGGTCCTAGCCGGTCCCGTCCCGCGCTGAAGGGTTGGATATATAATCACTATAATAGTGTTGTTTCTATTGAGAGCACTGGTGGTCTAGTGGTAGCGGTCCCATCCTAAGGTTGTGGGTTCAAACCGGTCGTGCACCAATGAGTTTTTCTGTTTAAAAAGTTATGTGCACAATGCCAGTAGGTACTCTCAAACGTCGAAGGAAAACATCGTGAGGAAACCGGCATGTCGTAGAACCTAAAAAGTTCTATAAAATGTGTGAAGTGCTCGAAAGGAGCCTCTTGAGGCGCACTTAAAATCCTTTCACCACACTGTTTTGAAAGAAACTGGTGACACGACAAGAGTGTTGTTTAACAGGAAAGATTGCACAAATGCACAATTTACCTACGGCTATCGCTACGTTGTAATTTACATAACCCCGCGAGCTTCGACAAATAGAATCAGTATTTTCAGAAAAATTACTTTGTTTCACAACAATACCGTGAATATTCACCTGAACACACACAATTAATGATCTTTTCATAATTTTTCAGGGTTCCGAATCTAAATAACGAAATGATAAACAAGTTACCTACCTAAAGTTATGAAGTTGTTCCAATAATTGTGTATTATAAACTTCAGGGCTAAAGTACCCATCAATATGAATAACTTTTTCTAAGGAACCAACACTGTGAACGCGAAAAAAATCAGCTGTTTCATAAAAAAAGTTCAATACCTACCTGGCTAAAATGTATGGAACAGCTGTTAGAAAAAGTTATTCATATTGATGGGTACTTTAGCCCCCTGAAGTTTATATACATAATTATTGGAACACCTTGTATACCTATATTAAGGTTACCTACTGGGTCAAGTTGGGTAGGTATCATTTGATAGGGCTTGATTAGCTCTTTCTCTAACAGATTTATATTACTTACGGCCGGTTTCTGAAAGCTCGATCAAAACTAATCGCATGTCAAGTCACTCGCCATTTCAGCTATTACATCGAATCAGGGGCCTTATGCTCACTTCGACAGAGATTATCTCACGTTAGAGATGACGTCATATCTCGTTCGATAACTATTTATCCCCATTCTCACTATCTAACTCCCCAATTTTCTCATACAAAGTTCATGCGAGACGCAAGGTCAACGAGTTATTGAACGAGATATGACGTCATCTCCATCGTGAGATAATCTCGCTCGAAGTGAGCATAAGGCCCCAGATAGAGATAGCAAGTGACTTGACATATACGATTAGTTTTGATCGGGCTTTCATAAACCGGCCGTAAGTTTTTGAATTGTGAAGATACTTTCGGTAGGAACGGAACCTTCTGTGAGCGAGCCGACTCGCACTTGACTAGCCTAATATTTAATTGTTTTCAGTATGTATAGATAGTGTATCAATCCATTTGAGTCCATTTGTATTGTGTTTAGCATTTAATGAAGACGTGTCGAGATGCTTCTGAAATTGTCAACGTTACTGGCCATCGCCACAACATGCTTGGCTAAACATTCTGGTAAGATTACTTCACCTCTTGTCGTGTCACTAGTTTCTTTCGAAACAGTGTGGTGAAAGGATTTTAAGTGCGCCTCAAGAGGCTCCTTTCGAGCACTTGACACATGTTATAGAACTTTTTTAGGTTCTACGACATGCCGGTTTCCTCACGATGTTTTCCTTTACCGTTTGAGAGTGTGCATTGTGCACATACATTTTTTCGAACAGAAAAACTCATTGGTGCACTACCGGTTTCTAACCCAAGACCTTAGGATTGGAAGGCAGGGCCGTTACCACTAGACCACCAGTGCTCTCTATTATATTTCACTAAGTAGGTAAAAGTTACGCAGAATTGCAAGCCTATTACCTAAAAATAAGCAGCGATAGCAACAAATCTGACGAAGGATTTTGTCAGGTATTCCCATACTTAAAAGAGTCATAAGTGTAGTAGAGTTCTTTGTGTGTAGCTCGTCCGGGGAAGTACTACCACCACGCTTTCCGTAGCCAAGCAGCAACGCTAATGTTTCGGGTTGAAGAGTGTGGTTGCCGGCGAAATTACAGGCACATGAGGCTTAACATCTGTATGCCTTAAGATTACGGACGCGGGGCAGTGCATCGGCACGTTCCTACTGGGGGTATCTTAATCCTTTAAAACCTAACTAGAGGCTAGTTTAGGTGTGGTTTAGGTAATATATATCAACTGGTCTTATCATGCTATCCGAAATTAGAAATTATTTATTGTATAACTGTAGTACAAAAAAGATCTTATAGCTATGGTTATGTACAGTTTTAACAGTTTGTCCGTTCCAAAAAAATTTAAATGGTCGGCAACGCGCTAGTGATTCTTTTGGTAGTGTTAGTGGTAATCTACGGTAATCTACGGTAACCGCTTTCTATCAGGTGGGCCGTAAGCTTGTTTGTCTGCTGTATTGTATTAAAAAAAACTAGATATCTCTGCTAATATCCAAAAACTATCATCAAAGTTTTGATTCCGTACCTACTTACCCCAAGTCTAAGTTGTTTCTCGTTTTCCGTATCGTCAGGTTGTTTTTGACTCGTGAGTTCACAGCACGCCCGGTGGAGCAGCTCATCAAGTCTCCATACAAAAACGGCCTGACGATACGATAAAACGATACACAAAACTCAGATTTGGGGTAGGTAGGTACTTAGGTACATAATCATTTTGGTTTCGCGGTAAGGCGGCTGTTTTTTATGACGTTTGGAAGCTATTGTTGTGACTTTATTAAATTATTTCGTGTTTGTCCAGGCATGCCGAAATTGAAAGGTAAGATTCGTCCGTGCAAACTCTATGACACCAAATGCATCGGCGACGAGCTCGCTCTTAACTCCCGCTGCAACCTGAAACTTCAGCCAGTGCTGAAACAATACAGGTAAGAATACTAAACTACTTCGAAGCTTAGCCTACGCCTTACTAAATTCGATTGGCACCACACTGGAGCTTCATTATTATTACTGACTAGTAGTTCGCCCCGAACTGAGATCTCGTGATGCGACCCGACGAGCGCACCAAAACTTTGAGTAGGTGGTAGTCAGAGGCAACTCCAAACATTATATTTGGACTTTTTACTGACTACCGCCTACTAACTTGGTACGGTAACCAATTTTCAACTCTATTGGCCTATTTATTGAAGAGTTCCGTTGAACAGACCTTGGCTCCATCATCAGACCTGGTCATTGTCACCATTTTATGAGAACTGAGTACCTCCTTAATTTATTTCAAGAAAAAAAAATAAGAAAAATCAAAGTAACAGGCCGACCAGTAGAAAAACCTTGTTGCCAACGAAACTGTTAGAGATGGGAGCTCTTGGATCGCTGGTTATCTTAATTTAACTTTTTTGTTGTATCTCAAAAAACCGAGCATCCCAGAAAAAAAGTAAACATTGTTTTGGAATGTCCAAACAAAGCTCTTTCATATGACATGTAACTTGATTTTTTATGTCACTTTTTTTATTTTTGCCCCTTTAAAAAACCCCATATCTTAATAACCCTTCATCCGATTTTACTCATATACTTACCAGTAAATTTCTCAAGTACAAGCTATCGACATATCAAATTTCATGCAGATCGGATCAACGGTTCTAAAGTTATCGCCAGACAAACATACATACATACATACATAAAATGCCAAATCGCCCAAGTTGAAACTAAGGTCTTCGTTCGCTTCGCTCACTCGATCAATGAGGATAGAAATATCAAAACAACCTTAATAGAAATGAAACGGGGTCGAATGTTAAGCAATTCTACAATATTTATGAGCCGTCCGCCATCACCGAGAGCCAAAGGACAAGTGTGGAGCGCGGCCGGTGTGCTCCGCCACGTCGCCGGCCACGACCGTCCGACGCGCCGCTTGGCGCCTACCCTCGCTGAGTATTTCCAATAATATTGTATTGGGTATATTAGCAGCGTTTTACCTGAAACAAAACGCATATTAATTTACTTACCTCACTGAAAGCTTTCAGTATTATTATGAAGAAAGGCGACTTCCGTTTCCGTCGATTTGTAATAGTTTTCGTACTTTTATACCTTGTGGTTCCGGTCAAGTGGTGCCACCTGGCGGCCGCGCGCTATTTTGCTTCGTTAAATGTTCAGCGCCATTTTGGTGTCATTGGCTTAGTTTCAGCAGGCAGAGATAAAAGTGAAAGCTTTCAGTGAGGTAAGTAAATTAATATGCGTTTTGTTTCAGGTAAAACGCTGCTATTAATTTCACTGTACGCTCACTGAAAGCTTTCAGTATTATTATGAAGATTTGTTTGTTATCGCCTGGTGTTGCCACTTGTAAGATCAAGGTTACTCTAGCGCCAATGTGATTTTTAAAATATTTTACCACAATAAGAAGGGTACAACGATGAATTTACAACCTGCTATGTATAATTGTGATTAAACTTTATTATTCATAATAAATCTAACTATTTATTCGATTTGATCTGAAATCAAATAAGTAATCATAAAAAACCCGTCAAGCATAGTGACTAGGCAAATAATCCCAATGACTGGACAATTTGTGGAGGAGTCCCATGACCAAATATGGACTCTTTCAAGCGGATTTGATGATAATGATCATAAATCATAATAGGTACCATGTTATTTGATAGCATAGATAAGCTATTGATTGCGTCAAATAGATGCCTTATATTATAAGAATTAATGCTGCTCATTAATTTCAATAATTTTCAGTCGATGCTTAGATCACGCAGATCGAACGCTATCTGGAAATACTGTAATAGTGGCCGTCCCAAACAATGTTTTAGTCCAACCTGAAATAACAGTGCGTGATGCGGGCTTAGCTAATTATCTTACAATTTTATTTCATTAATGGGTTTTCCCAATCCCATGATAAGGTATTTGAGTTACCTACATATAGTATAGTATTACTGCGGTCTATATTTTATTCTAATAAAAACACTTTTCAACGTCATAAACTGGAAACTTTGTTTCTGAGAAAAAAACATTACAGACTTGAGTATCCAAAAACGTGAGATTATAATATAATCTCACGATTATGATATTATATATTTGGCTATGACGCTATGATGTAGATACCAAGCATTTATGCGAAAGTGTCACATTGAAGTATATTAGTGCATTGTAAAACACAGCGAAATTCTTGTTTTATATTAGTAACCTTAAAGGATTGTTTTAAGAGCTACACCAAGAAGTTAATGGTTGTAAACTGTAGGAGTAATTATCGGTCCGTATTGCACATTTATACTAACATTTCCATATTTAATTCAAAATTAATAAAAACCCTTGTTGACTGAAGTTTCTACGGGTTATCCATGTTAACGGAGCTACCATAGCTCGAGTTTTGAGGTTGTCTCATCAAAAAGGCAGTTGCCACCGGGAACTATAATGAAGAATAGATCCGAGACTTGAGACTAAAAACACCTCGTGTGTGGGTAATTCCATGGAATACTAAATGCTTTATAAAAAAAAAGAAAATTAATTGATTCAGGCGTGACTTTGCGGAATTCCATTGTTAAACATAAATTTAATGAAATAAATATATAGTACTAATCCGCTAATCTAATCTTATGTAAGTAAATCAAATGTAGACTTGAGTGTGCACCCTTCACTGCAACTGCAAACTCTGCATACTCTGCAAATTCTGTAACGTGAAAAAAGGTGTATTAGACACAACAAAAATACCACAAAAAATATAAAATACTTAACAAGACTTCGACACGTGTTTCGCCTCTCTACGAAGCATCTTCAGGAAGAATTGACTTGCTGTGCACTGAATGACGTCACCTTGACGTGTTGTCTCGTCGAGCGCCGAGCAGAAAGTGAGTAATGGCTCGTCCGGACCCCTATTTATACCTGAGTGTCAACAACCGATCGCCTGTTGGTGACTCACGAGTCACCAACACTCATGATGTCACAATACCAGAATCTTCTTGTCATCCCATTCAACATAAATTGGCAGCTTACCGTAGTTTTGTCCATAGGTTATTGTCAGTTCCACTTTCACAAGAAAATTATAATAAAGAACTTAGCATAATATATCATATGGCTATAAGAAATGGGTACAATAGCAGTATGGTTGACGGGTTGATTAAGGGAAAACGTCGTAATTTGGTCCGCTCTCTTCTATATCCCGTGCAACCAGATGGACCACAAAAATTTTTGGGTAGTCTCACTTATTTAGGAGCGGTTAGCGAGAGAATTTCAAAGATATTATTTAAAAATGAAATCAGGGTAGCATACAAAACGAATAACACATTGAGACAGATTTGTAACGGTAAAGATACTTTGGAGAACAATAAAAAAAGTGGTATTTATAAATTAGTCTGTGATGAATGTGGTGGTGTTTATATAGGTCAAACCGGTCGTAATTTCCAAACTAGGTATAAAGAACACATTGCAGCATATAGGAATAATTGTCCAGAAAGATCTCATTTTGCAAAACATTTAATCGAGTCCTCTCATACACTAAATAACAATCACACTTATAATATTTTACACAATTGCGATAAAGGTTTTAGGATGTGTGTTTTAGAATGTTTAGAAATTGTAAAACACAATACACATAGTTTCACACTGTTGAATGAATTAAACACATTCCCAAGGTCGCCGTTATTAAGAATTTTTGCAAACGGCGCTGTGAATGCCGACCAACCGTCATTACCTAATCACCTCGTGAGTCACCAACAGGCGATCGGTTGTTGACACTCAGGTATAAATAGGGGTCCGGACGAGCCATTACTCACTTTCTGCTCGGCGCTCGACGAGACAACACGTCAAGGTGACGTCATTCAGTGCACAGCAAGTCAATTCTTCCTGAAGATGCTTCGTAGAGAGGCGAAACACGTGTCGAAGTCTTGTTAAGTATTTTATATTTTTTGTGGTATTTTTGTTGTGTCTAATACACCTTTTTTCACGTTACAGAATTTGCAGAGTATGCAGAGTTTGCAGTTGCAGTGAAGGGTGCACACTCAAGTCTACATTTGATTTACTTACATAAGATTAGATTAGCGGATTAGTACTATATATTTATTTCATTAAATTTATGTTTAAAAAAAAAGAAGGTTTATTAGTTTTCAAAACTAATAATATTTATATATAGTTGTATGTGTGGGATACTTTAGATATCCAATAAAACACAAATATCGTAATAAACGAGTCTGAGTCGTTGTCCCGAGCCCTGTTCGTATAGGCTGGTCATAGGACACTCGTCATCTGAAGAGATGACATCAATAAACGGCCTGCTTTTCGAACTTGCCTAGGATGAGTGCATACTGAAGTCTGTTAAATAATGATAATGATTAACCATGACTGATTCTATATTTCTCATATGTGACAAGTTGTTTCCACAAGTAGAATTGATTTCATACCTTCTTTAAGTAGATAAGCGACTAAAGACCTTTAGTTGTCGCACTGTATTTAAGTGCACTGCGATGCAGTAGGTAAGTACATGAACTTGGCTTTAGCAAGAGTGTATTCAGCATCTCTTTTTGGTAGCAGCGCAAAACAACTTTTATTGTGTGCCCCAAGCCCATTTGACACATACTTTAGTGACTTTTCAGAGCTAGATAATGTAGCGATGCTGTGAATAAGGATACGCAACGGTACCCTAATCATTCTTTGAGAACGCCTTTGGTAGGGTAGGGTAGTCTAGTAAGGTATTCAAATACTTCATTACAAACACGGCTGGCAGAGCTTACAAGTCCTATTAAGTTTTTGTGAGGGTAGAGAACTGGTTTCTACTATGATAACTACCTTGACTGTAATCCAAAAATTCATGATGAATGTATGTCTTCGTTTACTATCAAAACAAGTGATCGTAGAGATGCACCTGTTTTTAGATATTCATATTATCTCAAGTTTGAGCCAGTAAATATAAATGATAAAAATGTTAATATAATTTAGAACCCGTAAACACAAACCCGGTGCCAGTACCTGAAACGGTTAGTTTTTTTTTTTTTTTTTTTTTTTGGCAAAAACATATATTATTTGAAAGGATGGGCTAAACCATCAGGAACCCTAGGCCCCGAAAGCATTAGGGGTATACTTTTTTATTGCACCTAGAGCTGGTACAGTGGTAGTAGTATGCATAATTATATTAAAAATGCTTATGATACGAATATCAATAGATTGTAAAATGAGTCATACTTTTACAACATTAGGTAGGCGTAGGCTTTGATACGATAATCTTTTATCAAGTTTGGTGCCCGCATTTTCATCCCTTGTGGAAGAGCGTTAACTTCACCTAGCTTTTAGTTAGATTCATCTAGCTTTAAGACGTTTCAAGGTGATCCTTGTGATTACCATGTGGTTTAAGACTGACATTACGAGTCATTATTTGTACTTGCCATATTTAGTCGCCTAAAACCCTGAGCCTTATCAAGTTGCGAGACTTCATTAACAAATTAAACTTTCTCTTTGTAACTATTCAGTGACAGTTTTCAAATAGCAACTGGCTATAGGAACATCTTCCCTGCGAGGGTGTGCTTGTTCGACTTCCATGCGATGGAACACAGTTTTATAAACGCCCAACCCCCTGAGAGGCGGCTGTATGTTTGATTGGATTTCTGTTGCAAGAAACCATTAGACTATGTTCACTCATTATAAAGTTGTTTCACTAACGCCCCCAAAAACTCTTGCGAGGCGGCTGTTAGTTTGATTGGATTTCTGCGAGAACCCAAAAAGTACCACGTCATTAACAGTTTCATTAACGCCCAAACCTCTTGCGAGCCGGCTGTTACATTGATTGTATTTCTCTAGCGAGAAACCCTCGCTATATTCATTTCATATATGAAATAGTGGCCATATTCACTTTACGTTTATAGTTCCATGCGATGGAATATTAAAACGCACATCCACCCCGCGAGGGTGTATTTCTTTGAGTTCCATGCGATGGAACACAGTTTTATAAATGCCTTACCCCCGCGAGGGGTGGCCCAAAAAAGGCTATGCTTTTTTTATTGAAGATATCACACTTTGTTTGATATGATCTCTCTTCACACTTCGCTTGCCTTACCCCTGCGAGGGGCGGTCAAGAAGGTTTTACCTTTTTAATTGAAGATATCATACTTTGTTTGATATCATTTCTCGACACACTTCGTTTGCCTTACCCCTGCGAGGGGCGGTCAAGAAGGTTTTACCTTTTTCATTGAAGATATCATACTTTGATATAATCTCTCGACACACTTCATTTGCCTTACCCCTGCGAGGGGCGGTCAAGAAGGTTTTACTTTTTTCATTGAAGATATCATACTTTGTTTGATATGCTCTCTCTTCACACTTCGCTTGCCTTACCCCTGCGAGGGGTGGTCAGGAAGGTTTTACCTTTTTCATTGAAGATATCATACTTTGTTTGATATAATCTCTCAACACACTTCGTTTGCCTTACCCCTGCGAGGGGTGGCCACGAAGGTTTTGCCTTTTTTTATTGAAGATATCATACTTTCGTTGCATTCGGATCGGCGACCTGCATACTTAATCAGAACGATATAATAAAACCTATGAATTATAAAGTAATTATAACAGAAGTTAAAGAACAAAGTTTTTTTAGTACTCCTCAAATTCTTACAATTAAAACGTCTGTAGGTACTCGTTTGAATAGTCCAAGAAAAAAATAACCAATATTATTGTCTAAAGATAAAATGAGACTAAATTTCTTGTATAACAAGCAATAAACAAGCTAGTGACGTAAGATATCATAAATTTTTCCCAATTTGTTTGTTTCCCAGTCTATGATAACTGGGGTTTTTAAATTATGATAACGGGGGCTTTAGGAGTAGCTAGTTCCTTTAATTTCTTATTAAAAGTTATAACTTTAATTTTCACCACAAGAACATGATAATCTTATAAAACAATAATTGAATCACAAAGCTCCTGCTAGAAAATCTACATCTTCTCAACATATAAAGTATCATCTACCGGGGCAGAGCCCGTGTCACTAGTTTACGGCAAAAAGAATACATTCTTTATGTTGCAAACTAAAATTATTATTTCTATAAAATAATAATGTTTGTACTTACATTCGTTCTAGTAACCAAAAAGTTAATTCTTTAACTATAGGAGCGTGATCCGAACGAAAATTCGTTAAAATATTGATCACGGTCATCCATTTAATGTATAGAGGGTAGAACTCACGGTTTTTTCCTCTTTGCACAGTACGAAGAACATAATTTCACTTCACGAAATAAAAGATAGAATCTAAAATATTTTATGCAACGGTCGTCGCAGCGATAACGCTGGACACAAGTTGCTTCGACGGAAAATAAAACGCCAATGACACCAAAATGGCGCTGAACATTTAACGAAGCAAAATGGCGCGCGGCCGCCAGGTGGCACCACTTGACCGGAACCAAAAGGTATAAAAGTACGAAAACTATTAGAAATCGACGGAAACGGAAGTCGCCTTTCTTCATAATAATACTGAAAGCTTTCAGTGAGCGTACAGTGAAATTAATACATTGTAACAGGGATCATACAAAAGAACTGTAAGGATCCAAGCAGTAAGCTTGTTGCCTGTTCTTCTAGGCTTTGGTCGCGTGGAACTGTCACCTGATGCACCTAGTTTCAAACGTTTCAAAGTGATCCTTGTGATTCTACTGAGTTACCTGTTGGCTTTGTAGCTAGTTGTTATATTATCTGTGCAGGCTAGAGAGTCATCGGTTCGAGACGCCACACTTCAACTCTTCTTACGTGGATCGAAACTTGATCGTTACTGGACAGGATCAGTGCTATGTCTCGGAGTTCTAGTAAGTTCTAGAAATGATTTCTGTTTGTTGCACGTTAATCCGAGGACTGGGAAGAGAAACATCGAGACCCCAAGTCTGAGTTTAGTTTTCAGAATCGTCAGGCCGTTTTAAGTAGAACAGCAGTAGCTGCGAAGGTCCTTAATTGATGCTTGCTTTTTACTTATTTTTAACTATATCAAAAGGAGGCAAAGTATTTTTTTTTATATGTATAACTAGCTGATGGAACAAGCAGATGGCCCACCTGATGCTAAGTGGTAACCATCACCTATAACAAAGCATTGCCTCGCAAGCCACGCACGATAGGAACGTGACCCACGATGCACTGCCCTGCGTCCATCAACTTGAGGCTTAAAGACGTTAAGCCTCATGTGCCTGTAATTACACCGGCAACCACACTCTTCAAACAGAAACACAGCGTTACTGCTTGGCGGCAGAAATAGGCGTGGTGGTAGTAGGTACTTCCCCGGAAGAGCTACACCAAAGAGCTCTACTAGGTACTCTTAAAATGTCATGTTAAAATAATAAAAATAATGTAATTAATAATAATGTCATTGTTAAAAGTCATGTTGAGCTTAAAATCAAGCTTTTTTCCTTTTATTTTACTCTTTTCAGAAATAAGTAATCAATTATTGTATAGGTATCTGTAGCATAGAACAGATCTTATAGCTATGGTTAGTTTTTTACAGTCATTCTTATTTTGTTTAGCTTCAACATGAACAACGACACAGGAATCCTAGGCATAGACTGTCCGATGCTGAGCTTTGTGTCTGATCGGACGCTGATACAGCACTGGCCGTTGCGCGAAGACACCGTCTACCATTATAAATATAAGGGTATTTACCGTAAGTAAACAAAACAGTTTTTTTTATATTACTTGCTAATGGATCAAGCAGATGGCCCACCTGATCTTAAGTGGCAACCATCACCAATAACAAAGCATTGCCACGTAAGTCACACACGATAGGAACATGCCCTTCGATGCACTGCCCTCCGTCCATCAATTGGTCATGTTAGTAGTAAATTATATACAGACAGAACAAACATTCTTTTTTTCTTTTGTAGTTATTAAGCTATTCGCTTGATATTTGTCGCACGTCATTCTATGTTTATACCTCTACTTAGGGGGGTTGGTAGAAAATGCTTGTGCATTAAGCCCTCCTTTTGTGCATTAACTTTGTGTTTTGTGCAATAAATGATAAATAAATAAATAAATAAACATCTATATTCATCACACAAAAGTTTGTTCTGTGTGGGGATCGAACCCCCCTACCAACTGAGCTGTGTGGCTGTCATCAACTGGATTAGTCAGTCAGTCATTGGACACGAAAGAACTGAAAGCCGCTAAACGATCTATGGAGGGAGAGAGCTATGCTCGGAGTTTCTCTGTAGGGTACCTAATACCTATAAGTAGTCCGAAACGAGGTTATCCGACAGAGCACCAAAGTTGTCGACATAGCTCGAGGGATTAGCAAGCTTAAATGGCAGTGGGCCGGCCATGTTTGCCGTAGGACCGACAATCTTTGGAGCAATCGAATACTTGAGTGGAGACCGCGTTTAGGTAAGCGTAGTGTAGGACGCCCTCCGACGAGGTGGGGTGACGATCTGCGAAATGTAGCTGGATGAGAAGACCCGAAGACCAGGCTCAGAGGCGCGTCTCAGAGACCCACGTGGACTAACAAAGGTTGATAATGATGATAACTGCTTCAACTTTCTGCTTTTTGCAGCTCTCATCCATCTAACCATGACATTAGCGAGTGCCGATCGTCTGAACATCTGCAATGATTTCACATTCGCTTACCTCACGGGCCTGCCTATCTTCAAAATTACACCTAAAGGTAAGTCCAAGCCCGGATCCACCGTTGTGGGCACGATGGGCATGCCCACAACCCAATAGACTTGTGACATCACACGCAGTGTTCGCCCCAAGGCTTTGCCCACGTGGAACTATAGGTACACTAAATAAATAAATAAAAATATTGGTGGACATTCCACACAGCACTATCTCGCCCCAAACTAAGGAAAAGCTAAATATATGGGATAATATAATAATATATGGGAACCAGATAGCTGATATACTACTTAAATACTTTTTTTTGTAAATTATTATTATTATTATGAGCCCTCCGGGTCCCACTGCTGGGCATAAGCCTCCCCCCATTACTTCCACACGTCGCGCTCCTGGGCTATGTTTGCCCAGTCCGTCAGGAAAATATCTAGCTCGTCCCGCCATCTCCGCTTTGGTCGGCCGCGTCGCCTTCTCGCTGGGTCAGGATGCCAATCAGTGGCTATATTTGCCCACAGCTCACCTGGCATACGGCAGACATGACCAGCCCAATTCACTTCCTATTTTGACACGAGTTCGGCCATGAGGATATGTTAGTCCTCGTAGCCAAATCAGTTAGGCGAAATAGTTAGGCCATGAGGAAAAAGCCGCCCATTGCTCTCTCATGTTCTCTATTTAATTACAGATAAGCCAACAAAAGACTTCCTTTCGCATGATCTCTCAAGGCTGAACATCTTTGAACGGGAGACGTTCTTCTACCGCGCCGACTTCCTCGCCAGAAACTTCATAAACTCGCGGCTATGCGATTTCGGATGCAACTAAAGCACAATAATTCATTTATTCGTTTTGTAAACATCATCATCTTCCTGCCCTTGTCCCACGCTGCATGGGGTCGGCACAATAAGTTTTCTTCTTCCACTCTCCTCTATCATTCGTCATCTCAGTGCTCACTCCTTTTTTACTCATGTCATCTTTCACAGTCCATCCATCTTTTCTTTGGCCTGCCTCTTCTAAAACCATCCACATCCATATCTAACACTCTTCTCGTAATATGACTTTCTTCCCTCCTCATAACATGTCCTTTATCTACACTAATATTATAAAGAGAAAAGATTTGTATTTTTGTTGTTTTGTTGTTTTGTTGTTTTGTTGTTTTGTATGTAACGAATAGGCTCAAAAACTAATGGTCCGATTTCAAAAATTCTTTCACCATTAGAATGCTACATTATCCCTGAGTAACATAGGCTATATTATATTTTCAAAAAAATCAGGGATCCTTACTAAAACTCCAATAATGTAACCCAAGGTGGAAAAAGAAAACCTTACATCGCGTGCGCTGCGAAAACTATTGATGATAGAACAAAATAATGTACTACGACTTTGCAGAAGACATCATTATCTACAAAAAATGTCGCGACAGCATATGTCTAACTATTATAGTTATGTCACAATAAGTGTTCTTTTATTATAAAAATTTAATTGAAATGATGCCGCTAGAAAAGGGTGTTTATTTGTACCTTGGTATTAATCCTTATCCAAATAAATCATTTCATAATTAAGACGGTTTCAATACCTATAGATTACTTTTTAAATTTTTCAAATCGGACATTCCATTCAAAAGATATGATGAAATTAAAAATGTTAACGGGTCCACGGTTCACGCTCGGGGTGCGATCTCAGTCACTCAAGGAGAAGGACGTGCAAATGTATGAAATTAGTAGACGCGAGGCTCGAACCCACGGTCTAAGTTTGTCTTAAATGTTCAAAAAATTTATGACCACCCATGCGAAGCTGGGACAGGCCGCTAGTTCGTTTGTAAACAGGTTATTGAGACTTTACCTACCTAGTTTGCTATTTAATTAGGTACTGGTCTAATAAATTATCATATATTCCGGTCAATTCTGATTAGTTTTTATCCTTCAAAGGTTGCCTGGAATTGTTAAATTGCGATAAGGTCGCCCATTGTTTTACCTAAATATGTGCTTGAACTCTGTACCTACTATGTTTCTGTGTGGTGAAAAAAAATTGTTATCTGTCTTGGGTACTGTGCCCCTATAGCCTATAGCAAATGCTGAGGCTACCTTTTTGTCGTCGTGTTATTAAGGTAAGTACTTACCTTACCTACTCTGTTCTAAAAATTTCTTGACGAAAAATAAACTTTTTCTAATCTATAACTAAGATTGTTTTCATAAGGCATAACTTAAACTAAAATAAAATAATTCAATAATAGTATAGAATTCTTTTAATAACATTTCATTTTGTTTCATTTCATAATTTGTGACAATTTCAACAAACAATATTTAAATTTATTTATTGACAAATCCACACATTTTATGGCAAGGGTAGGTAACTGGGTCGTAAGGTCAATGACCTTCGGCGGTCTTAAATACATTTGCCCTAATTTTGAATAACTTATTAATTACATCAATATTTTTTTTATCCTTATTGCAATTAAATAGAAATTATAAATAAGCAGTAGTACATTTCTTCTGATTTTTAGATCTTATCACAGTCTTTAAGGGGTAGTCTAAGGGCACGTCCATAATTAAACATATGCTTGCATTAATTTAAATTAATCTGATTTAAAATGAAAACCCAGTTATTTACCCTGATAATATCTATAAAAACCTTGCACAAGTTATTGTTCTACGCCTAATAAAATTTAACAGTGATGTTTCTCTTATCAATAACAACATTTATTATAAATTATAAGTATATATCAGGTTTCACCATGGCACCATAACTTTAAAATGTAAATATGAGATTCATAAATTATTATGGACTTGAAATAATAATATGACACGATATAACAACAATATTCTTTGAAATATAAAAAAGTTTTGTAACTTATTTTTTTTGCTATTTTACGAAGTAAGCACAGACCAAGCAAAAAACGGAGGAAATTACTTTAAAAGTGAAGAAAATAAAGGAAATATAAAGAGTCGATTCAATATTATAGGTGAAGTTATTTATCATTTGCTGCTTAGTCAAAGTTTTTAGGAATAATAATAAAATCAAATAACATTTATTTCAGCATTCACGCATAAGATATTGCATGTGTGAATATAATACACATTCATCAACATTTTTAAACTTTCTCAGGACATCTCACACAGCCCCAAACATACCATATTTATTATGAATAATTATTCTATAACACCCAGTCATAGAATATCATTTAGTTTTGATTTTGACTGTACCTCATTTACAGTATTTGGGTATCGAAAGTAAAGAATATTATTATTTTTAGTAAAATTATTCTCGTGTTACCCAGTCTGTACCCGATCCGTAAATATAGAAAATACTAAACTTGTTCCCTAGACATTTTTTTTTAAAGAATAATGAATGATCCCTTAATTTTAAACGGGTATATGAGAACGGACATAATACCTAATAATACTCGTATCTTAATTTAGAAATCTTGATATAAAAAGTTAGTAACAATGAGCATGCCAATTTATATGAAATTTATTTTAATAAATTTTGTAACTATAGCTTCGGAATTAAAATATTTTTTACAAAATTAAATACATATGTATAACGTTTTTACTAATTAAACTATTTACAATATATGAAGCGCTTTAGCGATTCGACTACTCAATATATCAAAGCTATAAGATTTAATTGAGGCACTAAAATCTTCACTTTATTTTCTTAAAACTACGTAAATACTTTTAAACGATTGCAAAAAGTGCAAATATTAAAAAAATGCGCAAAAATTTATAAATAAAGCAATAAAGTGATAAAACAACATGAATGTGCAAAATGGCTGACGTAAATTGGAGATTAATTCATTAGGTACCGACTGACTCCCACCCGCCACTTAATTCGTGGAGAATAAAATTATTATGCTTAAATAAATATAATAAATTTATTCAGTATTCATACGAATTATAGACATCATGGATTTTAAATCATAATCACGAAAACTTATAAAACACTATCAAAAAACTTCATTTATAAAAGACATGTGAACAGATTTTTGACATTTAAAAAGTAAAATAAAAAAATTGTCTTTGTTTATTTCATTGCATACTTAGATTTTAACCCGTCTTTTTGTAAAAAATGTTGTTCATAAAATATATGTTAATAAGTAAAAAACATGTAAATAATCTTCCAATTTACTCTTTTTTCCAAACAGCAAAATAAAATATCACAAAAAGATCGACATTGACAAAGCACCTACACATAATTTTAATGAGCAAAATATAATAGGAATTGTTTTTAGGCCGATTCACACGAGGAATGTTTCAATTATCATTATAAACTTTTGGTAGACTCTAATAAATAAACAGTTATTCTGTTGTAAATCGGCCTAGTGGTTTTTTGTTAAGCGTAGTGTGAAGTCTTGCTGCCATGTAGCGTATGCTGTCTCTTGAATTTTTGAAAATTATCCCAACGCTTCTTAAGTTCGATTAACACCACACTGGAGCTTCATTATTATATTATTTTATCGCAGCAACCATACAAAACGCAAATAAGTTATTTCATTTCATAAGAACGGTAGGAACCAAGCTATTTGTTGCCTGTTGCTTTAGTCGAAAGACGTTTTAAAGTGATCCTTCTGATTGTACTTAATAAAGACAGTTTCGATTATGTGTTTTTTTTTGCTACCTGCTAAGTTTTATACCATAAGATATTATTATACGCTGGCAAATCATCAAAACTTCGCACTACGATTAATTTGAATTTTTACTATAATTTTGTTAAACCTCATCCATAATCGCGAAATAGTTATCAGACGTTTTCATTATTCACAAATGAACCGACTAAGTTTTTTCTAAAATTCAATAAAAAATTGATCGTCTAGAATCGCCTAGTCTGTTGGATAAACGTCTTGTATCTAACACGAGGATATCAAGCGATTATGAATAAGACGGCTAATTTAGTGCCTATTTCACTATCTCCGAGCAACGCTAGCAGTCAGATAAAAAGATATCCGTACTTACTTTAGACTTTAAAACAAAGAAATGTATTATTTATTATAAAATATTGCGATCTCACATTTGAAAATAACACGGGTAAATAAGGTAACGCGAAAAATACACGTGTAATTAATTAAAGGGGTAAATTTTGACTTGACGGCTAGCAATACTATGAGACGGTGAATTAGGCGCTTAGACTAATGCTAGCTGCATTCATATGCAAACATGTTCAATAATCTAGAGCCGAGACTAGGCTTCTGGTGCTTAATCTGAAAGTTACGAAAAATGAAATGAACATAAAAGTGCAGGATAGGTACAATTTATAACGGGGAAGTGCAGGGGTTAAAAATATGAAATGTCCTTAGTGACAATTTAGAAAGGTCTTTTATTGTTTATTTTTTTTTATTTATCTTTGTAACATGTTTAATGTGACATTATTAATTTAAAATTGTATTAATTATTTCATGCTATTATTTAATATGGAAGATCATTGAAAATTAATTGCAATCCCTGACATCTGTATCGACATATTCACAATAAAGTTATTATGATAATGATTATGAAAATGTTAAAAAAATTAAAAAAATGTTTTAAGCTATGTACCGAGAATACTTACAAAAATGCGCGATAAAAAAATGAAACAGAAACAACTGCACGACTTTGATCCCCAGGCACGGTAGATATCCCCTCAGATCTTTTAGTACCAAGTACGAACTTAAGATTCTGTGAGGACATCTAAGGGGAGTCAGAGAAATACGTCTAAATACTTACGTATATCCACATTTTGAAATAAAGAAAGAAGAAAGAAGAAACCCGCTTTTTCCTAATACGATCGTAGCGTATACGTGGCAGATTAAAAAATATATGCGTAAATAAATTCGAAATAAAATACGTTACGTGATGTGCTTGATGCGTTATTATTAATTATACGTGTTGAAAACGTGTGCTTTTTTGGGTATGTGTGCTCTGTAGCGTAAAAAAAGTGTGAGATTTTAGGGGCAAAAAAATCTACATAATAAAATACTTCAGCCCTCATTTCTTTGTTTTCACGAAAATATGGAACGTGATAAGAAAAAGAAGCTAGAAGACGCATTGAATTCATACTTTTTGGATGAATTGTGTACAAAATGAAACATAGACTACAACTAACTAATTTATTCTAACATAAACTAAAATGATATTACCAAGATGTCAGGCGATGGAAAATGCCTAGAAAATAATGCACGTTAAAAAACAAAAAAATATATAATTAAAAAAACTACACGAAACTTTAAAACGAGTAAAAATATAGCCAATTAAGTCTTATTTTCTAAGAATACTAATATTTTATTCAGATCTATGCAAAATATAGTCATCATTGTCAAATTAGCTTTGAGATTCAAAAACGTAAGGTTTTTTTTTCAGTACTGTATGTACTGCACCTATTTTTTTTTATTTTGTTAACATATTATCTACCCTATCCTACTGATGTTTGTGGCTTCAACCACGCCCTAACCACTGAACCGATCGAGATGAAACTTAGAACAAATATAGATCGTAACCTGGATAGCAAAGGCTAGTTTTTGTCCCGAAAAATTACCAACAACGGGGTAGAAAACATGAGCCTAATAAACGTAATGTTTTCATTTGTATCCCCAGGCACGGTAGATATCCATTCAGATGTGTTAGTACCATCAACTTAATATTTTGAGGATGTCTAAGGGTACTATGGTTCTTGAGGATAAACATAATGCAAGTGACTGGTGCTAAGTACGTTTAATGGTGACCCCGATCGGCTCTTTGGCTTGCAGAGCCCTCTACAACTATCACTTTG
Organism: Chloroclysta siterata; assembly: GCA_932294275.1. Classification (NCBI taxonomy): domain Eukaryota; kingdom Metazoa; phylum Arthropoda; class Insecta; order Lepidoptera; family Geometridae; genus Chloroclysta; species Chloroclysta siterata. Next base: position 16,094,852 of record OW028596.1, on the reverse strand, counting down.
TTCATTTTAAATAACTATCTAAGCAACCTTTTTAGAATGATCAAATAAGATTACACCAAGGTTTCTAATATTTGTCACAGCAAATTGTTTTACAATGGTATATTGACATTTTGAATCCATAACCTATTTTTGTTATGTCTACGCCTCTTAGTTCGATTAGCAACACACTGAAGCTACATTATTATATTATTTAGTAACAAGGATCATACAAAAGAACGGTAGGAACAAAGCCGTAAGTTTATTGCCCGTTCTTTTAGGCTTGGTCGCGTGCGACTGGCACCTAGCTTTAAGACCATTTGCAAAACAGTTTGTGTGACAAAAACGACCTATATACCCGCGAAGTCAACTCAGGGACACTTATAGGTCCCATTTTATTTAAACTACACTTTATATGTACATTGTATCACCATCATTCCCTTAGGCAGGAGTTTATATCACAACTACATATCGAATTATATCGTTAAGTCAGACTGACCTTGACCTCGACTAAGTCTGTGTTTGGCGCCAGAGATTAAAAACTGAAAAATCTGCGTGTAAGACATTACACTCGAATTCAAATAGGGGTTGTTCAACCCCCCCCATAAATAGGAATGAGCGCATGAGAAGGTCAGACTGAGCTTAACCTTCACTTCTCAGACTATGTCAAGTCTGTGTTTGGCGAAGCAGAGGTTAAAAACTGAAATTTTGTTGTTAATTGTAATTATACTCGAATTAGGGGTTGAACAGTCCGTAAATAGGGATGGGCGCTCTTTTGATAGATTACAATTTTAAGAGGACTGTTCACTCCCGACTATAAAACCCATAATACTTTAGTATTTGAAAAATCTTCGATTCTACAAAAACAATTTTACTTTACTGTGAATTCTAGCATTTCGGTTAAATCTCTAAGAATTAATTATATTAATCTGTACGTATGTCCGTAACTGCTTGTATTCTAAAACAGTTCTCAAACAAAGATCAGGACTCAAGCATTTTCTTTATTAGAATTGTAGAACAAACTTGATGTTGAGTGGTTACCTTTTAACCATAAAAGGTATAAATGCATAAGTCGCGATTTAACCTCTCAATAGAGGACTCAATAATTCCACAGACTGAAAACCTTATGGAAAAATAGAAACAGTTTCACGATAGGTACGGCAGATCTCTTAGTACTAAGTACTCACTAGAGATTGTGGTATAGAATCTTTATTTTCTCAAAAAGAATTACATAAATTCACTTGCTGAGTGAGAGATCTTTGAGGATATCTAAGGGGGTAGTCAGAATATAAGGGTAACCATAAGGAATTAGGTTTTTATGAGTTTAAGACCTTTTCGTTCTAAAAGATACTGTTTTGGAATACTAATCATATTAGTAATAATGGCACTATGGATCTATTGTCGATGAGAAAGAGTAAGAGATAGGTAACAGTTGATACAAGAGAGAGCAAACTAATGTAACGAGGACAAAAGCCCATTGAAACAGTTAAAAATCACAGCTAAATTGTACAACTTTTCAGTGCGTGTGAACTGCCATGCCGGGTTCGATCCCCGGCGAGGGAAACTCCCTTTTTGCATTGATTTTTGTGTTTTTTTTGTTTTTTCACACGAACTGTCAAGTTTGTTTGTTCAATGATGATGTTTTGTTAGTTTTTTCGGTGGTGTCTTTGGCCGTAGTCTATCCTTTCTTACCTGCGTTAGTCTTATTCGCTCACATCTGAAATTGATAAAATTATTAATTTGAATCATAAAAACATCAAGAAAAATTGCTTATTGCGTCTACTTACAAAACCCGCTGGGAAAACGGAATCCGAATTACGTGCGTGTATTAATGTACTTTTGTATTTATATTTTAATATTATACCAGCTCCTTAAAGTTCAGATGAACTGCTGGGTATAATACCATAGAGTCTTAAGAGTCTAACCCATTGTTTGTTTTTTATACAACTTGTTGATGTTAAGTGGTAACCATCACCGATAATAAAGCATTGCCTCGTAGGTCACGCACGATATAAACGTGCCTTACGATGCACTGCCCTGCGCCCATCAACTTGAGGCATACAGATGTCAAGCCTCATCCGGCAACCACACTCTTCAAACCGAAACACAGCGTTGCTGCTTGGCGGCAGAAAAAGGCGTGGTGGTAGTACTTCCCCGGAGCCCTTCACAAAGAGCTCTACTCATAAAAAACCTTGCCTCGAGGTCGGCATCCATCCCTTGGCCTATAGACATTTCAAAAGTGCCCAGGTCACACTCACCTATCGACAACGTCCGGCTCGAGCAGCGCCGCGTTGATCTCCAGCATGTGCGGCGTGGTGACGCGGTGTGACGTGACGCGCGCGTGCGCCGCGCACGTGCTCGGCGGGATGGAGCTGTACGAGAAGGAGGGGTCGTCGCGCGGCACGAGGCGGGGGGACGCGCGCCCCGCGCATATACCTGGGCAAATATATTTGTAGATAATGAGGGTAGTCATAAAGTAATTTTGTACGGGCAGTGATTTGAATTTGGAATTTGGATATCTGGCTCGAAGGACCAGTAGATAGATAGATAACACTTTATTGTACACAAGAATACATCATAAATCTAGGAGTAGCTTAAAAAAGTACAATAGGCGGCCTTATCGCTGAAAGCGATTTTTTCCAGGCCACCTTTTTTTACCAGTATGACCCACGGGACACCAACCATCTTATTTTTTTGTAAAACCCAGATTCAGGAATAATAAATGATATGATTTGATTTGATTTGATTTGACGTGTTATTCCCTACATATTACTTTGAAACTTGTTTGGATCAAAATGATATTTTTGCTGAACTGTGTGCAATTGATTGCTTTCAATTTTGTTGATTACAATTTTTCATTAATAAGTTCAGTGATTTTATATCTTTCGAAATGTTAAATGTGCGAGCTACATTACGAAAATTGAGAAAACGTTTGAATAGCTTTATTTTATTACTAGCGGCCTGTCCCAGCTTCGCAAGGGTGGTCATAAATTTTTTGAACATTCTAGGATAAACTTTGTCCGTAGACATATGCTGTCACGACATTTTTTGTAGATGATGACGTGTATGCGTGACTTAGTGGCCGTGACTACAAAATTGTAGTACATTGTTTTGTTCTATCATCAATAGTTTCTCTATCGCAGCGCACGCGATGAAAGGTTTTTGTTTTCCACCTTGGGTTACATTATTAGAGTTTTAGTAAGGATCCCTGATTTTTTTGAAAATATAATATAGCCTATGTTACTCAGGGATAATGTAGCATTCTAATGGTGAAAGAATTTTTGAAATCGGACCATTAGTTTTTGAGCCTATTCGTTACATACAAAAATACAAATCTTTCCTCTTTATAATATTAGTGTAGATGTAGATAGATGTACTCTATCTATTATACACGTAGACTATAAGTACTGTTTGTGGTCCTAAGAAATATTTAATAAAAAAAATACTAGTAAACACATTCTGTCAACTTCGTCTCAGTTTATCAAAACTTATTTAACGACAAAATATTGTTGTAAAGGAATAAACGAAGAATAATATGATTATTTAAATAAATTAAAAGTGAAAAAACTTATTTAAAAACAAGCTTTTACTTAAATGCCCTAATCGTGCATTGTCAAACAATTTACAAACTAAACGTGAATATAAAATTTCAGCTCAATCGGTTCAAGATATCTACTTCAAAATTGATTTGCAAGATTCCACCAGAACAAACATATTGACATACATTGAAAGTTAAAAGCTTGTCAAAATGTACTCAGTGATATAAATGTCCAAGAAATGTCCTCTAGGAAGTAAGGCATAATGGCCGTGCCAGAGACTCAGAGCACTCAAATTTATCATTAAAGTTACTCAGATTTATCAGTCTAGTTACTCAGATTTATAAATCTACTTTATATCTCTCATGTTCGGTAAGTAGGTTCTTATTACCTCCAAATGGGGCTTGTAGGTGACTAATTAGCGCTCTAGGGTAATAATGTAGCTAGAAAAGCCCTAGGGCGGTAAGTAATAAAAAAAAAACACTTCTTTTTTTCAAAAAGTTCGCGTACATCTAACCACCATACTGGCAATAGACATCATGCATTCAGCCCAATGACCAAAGAGGTCGCTTTGCTATTCAGCCTTGTCTTCGTGTGAGTATAATAGTCTTCAATTTTAAATATCGAATGGCGAAGCTCAATTTCGATCTTGAAATAAAAAAAATAAAAGTCTTTACTTGATTCTTTTTAATGAAAAAAGGCGGGAATAATAAATTTGTTCTCATTTCACTATAAATTTCAACAAATAAAATATTTTATTCTTGTAATGCCGGTTTTTTTCTACTTACCTCACACTCGAGATGTAAAGCAGAATAGTTAGCTCGGGTGTAAGCACCAATTGCACCCTCGAACTATAGAATAAAATATCTCGGGCTGCAATTGATGCCTTACAGCCCTTTGCTACTAATCCACTATAGTACACTCACCAGTGATGTAGATGTCCTCTAGATGGAAGTACGGCGTGTGTAACGCCGCTGAGTAGAGAGCCGCGGCGGCCGGAGCGGACAGAGCGTACCCCGTGCCGGACACGTAGCGTGGGTACACGCGCGCGCCGTACATATAGCGGGGGGAGTACCTGCGGGGGTGTTAGGGGAGGTTATTACCACTCGTCCACAGTGGGGACGAACGGGAATTTACGGGAATAACCCGGCAGGGGGAGTATTTTTTTTCTAAGCGACGGACAAACGGGCTTACGGCCCACCGGATGTTAAGCAATCACCGCTGCCCAGAATACAACACCAGTGACGTTGTTGCGTTGCCTACCCTAAAGGACTTTACTTTTGCTTAACGCTAGTTTTATTTATGTGGTACATTCAGAAGCGTTGCTGTGTTTCGATTTAAAGGGTGTGGTTGCCGGTGAATTACGGCATGAGGCTAAAAGCATGCCTCAAGTTAATAGACGCAACGCAGTGCATCGTAGGGCACCTTGTATGCGTGACTTAGTGGCCTTGCCTCGTAAGTGAAGGTGATGGTTACCACTTAACATCAGGTGGAACATCCGCTTGTTCCATCAGTAAGAAGTATAAAAAACTTTGAAAGTTGTTGAACAAGAACACTCACTAAACGGAAACACAGCGTTGCTGCTTGGCGGCAGAAAAAGGCGTGGTGGTAGTACTTCCCCGGACGAGCCACACACAAAGAGCTCTACTACTCTTATTGTACCGATCAAACAAAATAACCGTAAATAAAATAAATCATCATATGGAGGTTATTTGGATATCGACAAAAAAATCTTTCTAATATTAAAAAAACGTTATTAGAAAAAAAAAACTGCAAAAAGTGTTTCTCTCCGGCGGGGAATCGAACCCCGGTCTCCCGCGTGACAGGCGGGGATACTTACCACTATACTACCGAAGACCTGTTATGTGCAATCGAAATTTGTAAGTAGTTGAGTCTTAACAAAATATTTAAGATAAAAACATTTTGGACTATTATAGGCTTACGTACATCGTAGCTTGGTAAACAGTAAAACCGATTTAAATAAATTATTTTTAGTTGAAATGTTACTTGATCGAAAGTTCCTGGCTATGATTCAAGAGAACCTGTGCGACCTTGTTATGGTATGGGGTAATCATTAGTACTAAGTACCCACAAAAAATATGTCGCTAACTAAGGGGGGTACCTACCCCCCTTAGATTTGTTTTATTGTTTTATTGTACTGTGTTTTATTGTACTATCTGAGGCAGGGCTTCCCAAACGTGACGCCTTAAGAATTAGTTTTTTTTGCGCAAATTTAAAAAACGCGCAAATTGCGCAAACGCAAATATACAAATTTAGATCGTAACTCTGATTAACATATATGTTAATCCGAGTTACGATCTATATTTTTTCTATGTTTCACGCCAATCGGTTCCGCAGAGCGTGATTGAGCCACAAACATCCAGAATTTTTTATATATTATTAGGATTAGGATAGGATAATAATAAGGCGAATTTGCAAGCCAATCGCGCCGCTCTCTTACCATTTATTAGTAGAATCGAGGACTGGTCTCGCCCCACATATGAGGTCTCCAATAAGCATGTACTCCTTCCCTTTGTGCCCCATCGCTACTTTAGCATCATACTCTTTGGAGCGGTTTCTCAAGTTTGCAACTAAACTGGGCACGTTTACATACATGTCGTCATCAGTTTTTAGTATGTAGCGAACTGAAAATAGTAAAACCCAGTTAAGTAATAATATATATTGGTGGAGCTTCCACACTGCACTATCTAGCCCCAAACTAAGCCAAAGCTTGTACTATGGGAACCAGATAGCTGATATACTGCTTATATGCTTTTTTTTAACACTTACTTACGTATACGTAATTATACGTTTAACAGCCAGACAGAGAACAAACATCTATGTTCATCACACAAATGTTTGTTCTCGGTGGGGATCGAACCCACGGCCTACGGCGCAGAAGGCAAATCTACTACCAACTGAGCTGTGAAGGCTGTCAAATATATGCTTAGTTATAGGAGATGGTAACTTAACATTGGGTGAGTCATCTGTTTTTCCATGAATGTCCAGGAATGTCCACCAATATTTATTCATTTATTTATTTATTTTATATGTACGTGCCCTACCACACACTGCCTGCGTCCATCAACTTGAGGCATACATATGTTAAGCCTCATGTGCCTGTAATTACACCGGCAACCACACTCTTCAAACCGAAACACAATAGGCATAGTACTTCCCCAGAGGGGCTCTTCACAAAGAGCTATACTAATCTTCAAAGTAAAAATTGACTAATACTACCCACATTTTGCAATACGTGACAGGTAGCAAGCCGATCACCGCTGCTAACTGCTATACTAACTGGTTTCCTCACGATGCTTGATATGTGATTCTCATATAGGTACTTATGTAAGTATATTATTTATTTACTGCTGAATATACTCACCACTTTCATTGCAATTATTATTAATCCATTTCAACATCATAATAGATTTCAAAGTCAAATTATTGTAAGAATCCGTAAAGCCTTCTTGAATAACATCTCCATACTTATCTATTTCTTCCTCAATCCTATCTTGTACATCAGAATCGTTCCTGCTAGGTGGCAACCCCAGTAAAAACACCAATTTAAAATCCACCTCAGTGTTGCTGCTTTCCGCATTCTCCCCAATAACCGGGAGATTTTTATCTTTTCGTAGAATGCTTAATACTTTCCCTAGATCGGGGTTATTTTCGGCACCTTTTGGGGGTATTTTCATGACGTTGGTATCTTCGTAGTAATCGATTTCTGTGTCTCCGTTGAGGACTTTGTTCATGTCGAATTCTGGCAACATTGCATCATCATCGCTGAACCTTTTCTCAGGTACGTCATCAGTCTTTGATACAAGGTTGCTTTGCAACATTTTCGCTAATTCTGGCAACATTTCCGCTAAACCAACGGCCCTTTTTGACCGACCACTCGGCTCAGTATACAAATCGTATGTATAATTATAATTTTTGTATCTATCCCTTGTTTTATTGAATATCTTAACCAGATCAACGTACTTCGTTTGGTTTCCCCAACTGTCGCGTATCGCGATTCTTCGTTCGAAGTTTTCTGTGGCGGAACATACCACTATAAGCAGAAAAAGTTTGTTTTTTATCATCCTATCTTCTTTTGGGCATATGTTTGTTGGTTCGTGTATGACAGTTACGTTGTTAGGTAGTACGTAGAGCTTTGTATCTCTGTTTGTATGTGTAGTCCAACCCGCCACTAACGCTGAAAAAGAAAGTTAGATTAAATATTTATAAATTGAAACTGAAACAGCTTCACGACTGATCCCCAGGCACGGTAGACATCCCCTCAGATCTAGTGATAGCAGCTAGCTTTTAGGTCGTGGGTTCAAAGCAGGCCGTGCAATGAGATTATCTGTTCAAAAAATTATGTGTACAAAATCAAACGATGGAGGAAACATCGTAACGAAACCGCCACCTAAAACTTTCTAAAACATGTGTCAAGTGCTCGAAAAAAGCCTCTATAAGGCGCACTTAATAATCCTTTCACCGCACCAATTAAATATCATACCTAGAAGGTAGGTAGTTATTAACTACACAAAATACACAATTCTTGGTTTGTGGTTTCCTTCAACTTAAGTTTTGTATCATGTTTTTCAGTGTATTCGAGAGCACTGGTGGTCTCGTGGTAGCGATCCTAAGGCCGTGGGTTCGAAACCGGGCGTGCACCAATGAGTTTTTCTGTTCAAAAATTTATATGCTATATGCACTATGCCAGTACTCTCAAACGGCGAAGGAAAACATCGTGAGGAAACCGGCATGTCGTAGAACCTAAAAAGTTCTGTATCATGTGTCAAGTGCTCGAAAGGAGCCTCTCGAGGCGCACTTAAAATCCATTCACCACACTGTTTCGAAACTAGTGACACGACAAGAAGAAGTGTATTTGAAGTCGGGTTATTTTAGCAAAAACATTATATTACTTACCTTTAGAGAGCTGATCATTAGCTTTATTATAAACAGGTATGTACAGCAATACGCAAAACAGAATCATCGCTGTGCAGAATAAAAAAAACTTCATGAGAACAGAGATGGGTGATCTTCTCTCTCTCTCTTCCGTCTTGGCGAGGATGTATGGCTCGTAGTGACGTTTTTCGTACGATCTGGGGGCGGAAAAATAATTATTTATTTAGTTTCGATACAGGTGTGACCACAGCATAGGATCGCACAGAGGTGGGAGTGGGGGGGAGGCCTGCATTGGGACTGGGACATAGAAGGCTTAGAGCTGATTTCACCATGCTCTGTTAGATTAACCAAGGATTAAAGGGCCGTTAAATATGTCAAAATGTACGCGTTTGACAGCTAAGGTTAGATTTAACGGCCTGCTAATCTTTGATTAGTAACTAACAGAGTATGGTGAAATCAGCTCTTATAATAATAATAAAAACAGGTGTGAATATAAGGAAGTGATAAAACAAATTACTAAATAAAACCGGCCAAGTGCGAGTCGGACTCGCGCACGAAGAGTTCCTTAACATTATCTATAAAAACGGCAAAAGAATCACGTTTGTTGTATTTTGCCCCCTTATTAAAATATTAATTTTATTCTGTTTTTTTAGTATTTGTTGTTATAGCGGCAACAGAAATACATCAACTGTTAAAATTTCAACTGTCTAACTATCACGGTTCATGAGATACAGCCTGGTGACAGACGGACAGGCAGACGGACGGACAATAGTCTTAGTAATAGGGTCCCGTTTTACTCTTTGTTTACGGAACCTTAAAAAACTGTATTATGTGGGTGTAGTATGTAGTGTATTATGTGCCTCTGACTACCCCCCTTAGACATCCTCAAACATTCTGGAGTTAATAATTGACACCAAGAGATCTAAAGGGATATCTACCACTAGATCTTTGGTCGCGTGGAACTGGCACTTAGATTTACCAAATTTTAACACGTTTCAAAGCGATCCTTGTGATTTTATTGCAAAAATACCTTTTGACTTTGACTTTGAGACCACTGGAGCACCGGTCCTTATCATTTTTGTCATAAATATGTAAAAAAATACGCTTGTGATCAAACAATATTTTTATTGTGTATTATCAAAGTCGTGAAGTCGGTAAAGTCAAAAGTTATTTACTCAAATAAATCACAAGGATCGCTTTAAAACATCTTAAAGCTAGGTGACTCTAGGTGCCAGTTCCACGCGACCAAAGCCTAGAAGACAGGCAACTTACGGCTTGGTTACTACCATTCTTTTGTACGATCCTTGTTACAATATAAATATTGTATTAGCATTACTTTAATTACATGGCCATTCAAGTAAGAACAATATTACTTATTATTCAAAGTCACCGCATGGAATTTTGATAAGGTTTTAAGTGAACAATGTAGGTATGAAGTCGTCACTAAATATAGCATTGCGTATATATTATCAAGTAAGCTTTAGTACTTTAACGGTGAAGGAAAATATCGTGAGGAAACCGGCATGTCGTAGAACTTAAAAAGTTCTATAACATGTGTCAAGTGCTCGAAAGGAGCCCCTTGAGGAGCACTTAAAATCCTTTCACCACACTGTTTCGAAAGAAACTAGTGACACGACAAGAGAGAGAGTACTTTAGCTTTAGTACCACATGTAATTAGGTATACAGTATACAGTGCATTTTAATTGGGCCAAATACCTTTCCTAATTAGAGTACAACATGTGAGTACATCATTAAACTCATCCGTCAAAGTTAATTAATGTATGTTTTTCCTTCCGTATCCTACTTTAACGTTTATTATTTTTTTGGGCTAATAAATAATATATTTTTCCTCTTCATATTAGTGGGTATTAAAATGTTTTAGTTGGTTCTTGGGTGAAAACTTTAGAATATAACAATTCGTTTTTGTTGTACGTCCGGAACGGACAAACTGTTAGAACTGTACATAACCATAGCTATAAGATCTTTTTTTGTACTACAGTTATACAATAAACAATTTCTGATTTCTGATAAGTGTTGCATAAGGCGAAGGTAACTGCTAACATAGGTACCTCTCGCACGCACAATCAAAATTATCAAATCGAAATTAAAATCACATTGTTATGAAAAATCGCATATAACAAGTTCCGGAGAATAACATTTCAGGTTCAGTAAAAATTTAATTTTGATCCAAATAAGTTGTATTAGTTATTATATTTATTTATTTTATTAGTAAAGTAAAGTAAGAGCTCTACTACTCTTCACAAAGAGCTCCATACCTTTTTCTGCCGCCAAGCAGCAACGCTGTGTTTCGGTTCGAAGAGTGTGGTTCTATTTCAATAAAATTTTGTACTTATACTTAGATATAAAATATTATACAAAAATGTGACGTCACACAATTTGGGACCCCTCCCCGCCCCTTGTCACACTTCATCGACCCCTCCCCCTAAACGTGTGACGTGATTTATGGATGGCCTTGTGGAAACATGAAGAGCGCGCCGCCAGCGACGTCCACAACGTGCGTGCGCGCAGCCCACTGACGAGCCGTGTTTTTTTTTTTCGAATGGACTAAAATGCTAGTATAATCGTATGACGATTGCCCACAGCGTTACCCGGCTACACAGCGTTGTCCCTACAGCTACTGTCCCTCTCTCGCGGCCCTCCGAACTATGTTTCTCAGACGATTTGTGATCGGTTATTGTAGTGTTATTTGCTCTTCGGAGCTATGCGTTACCAAAGACTATCTTTGTAATACAATCTAGTCATTTTGTAAATAAAATATGCTGTGTTCAGTAATCGCGCTTTTAACTTGAAACCCCCGTACAGACCCTTAGCTAGGAACAGTGGTAGGAATCAGTGGTAGGCAGGCAGAGTAGTCTAGGCTGATTGGCTAGGCGATAACATTGCAACCACACTACCACCTAGGTTTCTTTCCAGCACCCGTAGAGGTAGATACCTCTACAGCCTAAAGCAGCAGGGGTGAAGTACCTGTGGGACAGGAGAGGGCTGTCATCGCTGTCACGTCCTGACGAGTACAACCGCTCATCATCGTACCAGTGCTTGTCATCATCCTCTTGGTCCATGTATTGCAACTGTAATCAATGAGATCATGTAAACTCGTTAACTTCTATAATATAGTCCCAAAAGTTATTACCCGAGTGGGATTCCAACCCACGACCTTCCCTTTCATACGGGGCCGCACTAACCAACTGCGCCATCGGATTCTAATCACACTCGACAAATAACTTGGGGACATGCTACTACGGTACTTATGTAACCGTGGTTCCATCTACAAATCTGACATATGACTAAGACATACAAGAATTTTTGAAATCGGACCAGTAGTTTTTGAGTTTATTCGTTACAAACATACAAATCTTTCCTGTTTATCATATTAGTGTAGGTATTATAAAAATGACGTGAAATGTTAATCCGGACTTAATAAATATGTCAAGGATAACCACAATCCTCATTCTTCCTACCGATAATACTGGGACTTGTCTGACTAACTCAAACCATAGTTAATGTATTTAAAAAATTAAGTAATAAATTATAAGGTATGCAAGTAAGTTAGCATATCTGCAATCATTTTTCAGGTGGTTATGAATTGCTAGATAACATAGGTACCTAAGTTTCATTTTAGTTAAATATTTATGAGTTTTATATATGAAATTATGTCATTGGAGTGTGCGGACTACAGTAGATATGACTGGCTCAGGGTTGGTAAGAGTGGCCTACTAGAGGAGATACCTATACCTATAAATTTGATTATGTTTACCTTTTTTTGTATGCCTATGCCTCACTAAACTTCAATAATATATTATATTACATTGTAAAAGGATCATACAAAAGAACGGTAGGAACCAAGCGTAAGTTTGTTGCCTGTTCTTCTAGGCTTTGGTCGTGTGGAACTGGCACCTAGAGTCACCTAGCTTTAAGATGTTTCAAAGTGATCCTTGTGATTTTATTGAATAAATACCTTTTGACTTTGACACAGCAGTAGATGCCAACGGGTTGAATAGATACTTGGCTATTATATTTGATGTGGCAAATAGGGGCTACCTCAATGGTTGGATAACATAAGGTAGATGTGGTGTATGACATATCTATAGGTAAATAATGACAGTGCACTGAAATTTCGTCATACCAAGTAAGTTCATTACAGTAATATTTTTTATACCCATAAAAGTTAATACAAAGAGTCGCTGAGCTGGGCATGGGACCAGATGAGTGGTAAGAAAAAGGGACCTAAGGCTGATAAAAAAATTTGTTACATGAATGTACTTGGTAAATAGTGCTTCTTTTAACACGTTAAACAAGTTATCAGTCATAGCCTCATAATTAATAACAGGTTCAGACAATAGGGCAGGTTACATCATAGAAAAGTAGGTAGAATAGAGTAGTACCTAGGTAGAATGTAACTTTTTATATTTTTAGAAAACAGAACAAAATCTGATCACGAAATCTCAGCATCACGAGATCTGCAGTAAGTTTGAAGGTCGTTTCACACTTCAGATCCGTAAAAACTATACAAACGTATAAAAAACAATAATATAAACATAGCGATCACACAAAATTTCGCAATCAATAACCAACTTACTTGTGAATCTCTGTACGAACAAAGTAAGTAATAAGTTCGTTTCGTTGTGAAAAAGATAACGGGAACAAATAACTACTGTTTACGAGAATTATGAGAGAAATAAATTTATTTACATTAAAATAACACACAACTTTTTCGATGCACCATCGAGTCGCTCGCTAGCTCTCGCTTGCTTGACATGACAAGACAAGTGTCATTTTGGTTGATTGCTTGACACCTAAGACTAGATCAGTGCTGCCACCTTGGTTTTTGAAAAAGAGCAGATAAACAAGCTAGAAAAGGCTAGATGGTGCACTTTTTAAAACTCGGTGCGAGATTTTTTATCACACAAAACAATGCTACATTGCTCTTTCTTAGCTTAGTCACAGTAACACGAGTTCACCTATGATAAAAAGTGGTATATCTAGCCCGAAAAGGGCTAAAGTGGCAACGCTGTACTTGACATTGTCAGATAGAAGAAGAGTATTTCTCGCTTTCTTGAAGCTTCCAGTCGGCTATACAGCCATGCCTACTGGAAAGCAAATATCCTCTTTCATGGGCATTCTCCGTGCAGTAGTTAAATCTTTTCTAACAATTCAAATCCAATTATTGTAAAATAAGGCCACATGTGAAATCAAAGTGGTGACTGAGTTTTTTTAGTAAACACAAGGCCTCTAGCAGATTTTTATAGGTAGATCTTAACTATAAAAATCTGCTAGGAGCCTTGAAAGTCCGTTGCCACTAGTATATTCACAAAATTGCTAAATGTGGCGTAAAATGTGTTGTGCTGGCATCCGAGTTGGCACCCGGTTTTTTGACAAAACGTCAACATCAAATTGGCATCTTCAGTCTAATGTAGCCAGTTTGCTTATTTTATGAATACGCGTAAATGTTAGTTATAAGATATATCTAGAGCTTCGTCAATGTCTATTACTTAATCATCTATTCAACTGATTCTAGTTTAAACTAGTAGTTCGCCCCGAACTGAGATCTCGTGATGCGAAAACTTTGAGTAGGTGGTAGTCAGAGGCAAGTTCAAACATTATGGTTGGACTTTTTTCTTACTACTGCCTACTAACTTGGTACGGTAACCAAGTTTCAACTCTCTTGGCCTATTTATTGAAGAGTTCCGTTGAACAGACCTTGGCTCCATCATCAGACCTGGTCGTTGTCATCATTTTATGAGAACTGAGTACCTCCTTAATTTATTTCAAGAAAAAAAAATAAGAAAAAGCAAAGTAACTGAGCGACCAGCAGAAAAACCTTGATGCCAACGAAACTCTTAGAGATGGGAGCTCTTGGATCGCTGGGTATGTTAATTCAACTTTTTTGTTGTATCTCAAAAACCGAGCGTCTCAGAAAAAAAGTAAAAATTGTTTTGGAATGTCCAAACAAAGCCCTTTTATATGACATGTAACTTGATTTTTTATTTAACTTTTTTTAATTTTGCTGCCTTAAAAAACCCCATATCTTAATAACCCTTCATCCGATTTTACTCATATACTTACCAGTAAATTTCTCAAGTTCAAGCTATAGACTTATAAAATTTCATGCAGATCGGATCAACGGTTCGAAAGTTATGGCCAGACAAACATACATACATACATACATACATACATACATAAAATGCCAAATCGCCAAGTTGAAACTAAGATCAATTTGTATTCTTATATAAAAAAAACCCGGCACATATTAGAAGTGTCACGCATGTCTTGTATGAGTGTTTCATGCGTTCTAACAAACTTCCATTTTATTGTCCTCTATTATTAATATATTTTTCAGAAGATATTAACTATAACTAAAATATGATATTTTTGCAGGTTGTTATTTGTTAAAGGTTGCAACTTACAGCCTCTGCATTGCAACAACAAAAAACAGCTGATTTGCTTGAAAGCTGAAGTTCGAATACATCCCTGAGTCTTTTTCATTCGAGTCGTTAGGAAATATGATGATAGGTAATATGGTTCTTAATTATTCTTTTCACCTTTATTGATTTGGTTTCCAATCAACTTTTTTTAAATCTCGTTTTAGCTATTTACAAACCGTTACAAACGATCTAAAGATTGCAACTGAATGTAATGTAATTAATTTGTTCCGTAGCCACGTATGTAGTATTTTTTTTTATTTTTAACGTCATGCTTGGCAGATTTTTGCAGATTTTTTTTCCCGTGTGTGGTAGAATCGCCACTTTTGAGATGGTTACCCTGTTAATGTTATTTACATTTTTTTGTGGTGAAGAAAATTCTTGTGAGGAAAGGAAAGGAACGAGCAGTTTTGTTTAAAAGAAAATTGATTGTTATAATAAAATCATGGCGTCGAGCGGTGGAAAAGCGCAAGTATTAAGAATGTATAAATCGCTGCTAAGAGAATCTCAGAAATTAACAAATTACAATTTTAAGTAAGTTTTTTTTGGGAAATACATAATTTGTTCTTACATAACCTCAAATGTATTTTAGTTTTAAGTTTTCTAGGTTCATTACTTCATTTTTCCAAAAGAATTTCAAGGAATTCAATATCACTAAATATTTTTCTTTCGATTCGCGTGAATCAAAAGTATGATTGATATACATAACCAAAATCATGGAAAAAAAAATATTCCGCCGCTTTTCAAGGGTTACTTACTTAACTAATTCGGATATTTTCATATCGATGAGTGGTGACCAAGGCCACTATTCATTAGCAGACAGTGGGTACAGTTAGCAATGGATGGCGATATCATCATTTGTTCTTATAAAATCTTGAATCATGGAAACTTTAAATCTGAGATTTTTTTTATTTATTTATTTATTTATTTATTTAGGATTACCAACAAAAGATACACAAAAATACAATAAATTCCATACAGTTTGAATTATATAAGGTGCTCTTTCTATTATAGGCAACCACAGCATGCTCGATAATATAAAATGAACTCAACATAACTACAAAGGTATATGTATAATATAAATGAAAAAAAAAAAAAAAAAAAAACATTCTAAAGACAACAATAAATCACATACTCTACCAAACTTTAAACTATTAAAGATGTAGTAGATTATACTAGCAGACAAAATTTTAATTATACAAGCCACATTAAAAAATCTTAAAGGTAGGTAGGTACCTATGTCGCTAGGTGCTGGTGTGCAGCAAAAAGCTCTTGACTCAGCATATTCCTAACAACTCTATTCCTGATTTATATAAATGAATTGTGTAACCTGTCTCTACCAAATTGCAAAATAATTACTTATGCTGACGACACAGCCCTCCTTGTCCATGGTCGGACATGGCCAGAGGTAAATAGTCTCGCTGAGGACGCTCTGAGAGTGGTAATGTCTTGGCTACATACTAACCTACTTACGCTTAACGTAACAAAAACAAAATTTATCCCCTTTTCTTTCTCCCAATCATCACAACCGACTCCCTCTTTTTCAATACGCGCGCACACTTGTCCCACTGCTTCTGCTCTTTCCATTTGCAACTGCGCGTTCATCGATCGTACATGTTATATGAAATACCTCGGGGTTGTAGTTGACAACACATTGTCCTGGGAACACCATCTGGAGTCAGCCATTGCTCGAGTCCGAAGACTAATCTATGTGTTTAAAACCTTAAGATCCGTCCTGGACTTCAATAGCCTAAAAACTGTTTATTTTGCACTAGCCCAATCGATTCTTTCTTACTGCATCCCATCATGGGGATGTGCAGTTAAAACTAAAATGATGCGACTCGAGAGAGCCCAGAGAGCCGTATTAAAGGTTATGGCCAAAAAACCAATCCTTTTCCCTACTTTAGACCTTTACTCTCTGTGTCAAGTTCCCTCTGTGCGAAAGTTGTTCATCTTACACACTATTCTACACAAACATTCACAATTACACTATAATCCAAATAATGTTGGCTCCACGCGTAGATCATGGAAGGTCTGTGAGATAGAGCATCGCCGCACAGCCACTGCAAGTAGGCACTTCCGTTTCTGCGCTCCTTCCTTATACAATAAAATTAACTTCCTACTAAATATATTTCCACTGCCTTATTACAAATGTAAATTAAAATGCCTGGAATGGCTTTTATCCCTCTCTTATGACGAGGCAGAATGTTTTCTCACATCTGTAGAATAAATTTAACTCACATTCAAACACACATACCCACACACACACATCTACACACACACCCTCACACACCCTGACACATACTTACACACACCCTCTCACTACACTTAAGCATATATCGCAATAACCAGATTCTTAAGAAACTGGGACCTTTGCGAAATTTGCACCATTTATACACCTTACTAAACACATAAAATCACCACAATATACTCATGCACGCAAACTCTCACCCATTTTAATATCCCCACCCCCTTTTCCCACACCTTCACATACACATACATCTACCTATTATATATATTAGATTTAAGTTTTTGCTACTACTTTCTACGCATTTGGAACCCTGTACCAAATAGGTATTGCGGAGGAGGGCGTTGATATTCGCGACACAGTTTTTTTTTTACTCCTGCGGATATCATCGTTTTTCAATCTGTTCTTGTACTTCTGTTTTCTTGTTCCAAATAAATACTATTTGATTTTTGATTTTGATTTTTGAACTATAAAGTAGGTAGGTTGTTTAAAGTGATATTTCTTCCAAGGTTAAAAGTGATATTTCTTCCAAGGTTAAAAGTGATATTTCTTCCAAGGTTAAAAGTGATTATTCTGTCAAAAGATTCGGTCAATACATCTTAGTAAGAATTATCAATCTTTTAAACCTATTTTGCATAATATTTCGTAAATATTTTTCCCTTGCTCTCGTGGAACTAGCACCTAGATTCACCTAGCTTTAAGAAATTTCATAAGATGTTCCTTGTGACTCAATTGAAATGACCTTTGGTCTTTGACTTGTCTATTTACGGTACTCTAAACATTTGTAAAATTTTCCAGATATTATGCACTACGCCGAGTGAGAGATGGATTTAAAGACAACAAAATGTTGACTGACTCCGCTGAGATAAAGAAGGCTCATTCTTATGCACAAGAGAACCTCCTGATGATTAGAAGACAAGTAAGTAGTTAATTTTTCTTTAGTATATAAATTCTTCTTCTTGTCATGGCACTAGTTTCTTTCTAAGCAGTGTTGTGCGGTTTCCTCACAATATATTGAAGTGGAATAATCTCATGTGCCTGTTATTACACCTGCAATCACACTCTTCAAACCGAAACACAGCGTTGCTGCTTGGCGGCAGAAAAAGGTGTGGTGGTAGTACTTCCCCAGACGAGCCACTCAAAGAGCTCTACTACTCTACCCTACTACCTTTGGTGCCCAACTGTCTAGAAACCCACAATCATACCTACAATCTAAATACCATCACTTATTTTATTATTATAACTATCCATTGTAATTGTAACCATCTTCCTTTTATTCCAGGCATCAATAGGAGACATGTATAAAACAGATAAACTTGTTATCGAAAACCAACGGTGAATCATTATAACTTCTGTATGTATTTTTAAAATATCTAGAATTGGTTGGAATTAGATAGCCATGTTCTACTGATATAACAAGTTACCTTGAAGTCACTGGAAATACTGCATCTTGTATGTGAATATTCATTGTAAGGAAGCTCAAAATATATTCAATTGAATCACAAGGATCACTGTGAAATTTCTTCAAGCTAGGTGAATTTAGATGCCAATTGCACTCGACCAAGCCTTGAACAGGCAAGATATCTATTCCCAGAAATAAGTGTTACATAAGTTGTTATTATAATAGTATGCACTGCAATTTAGACTTATTAACCCTTTTCGGGTATCGCAAAATATATTTGTATTTCTATTTTGGTCGCTTTAGAACAAGCAAAGTAGGTACTTCAAGGTGAACTTGTTATGATGGTGGTACTATAAACACATCACAAATAGCATGCAAAATAGGCGCCTACTTTAGCACATACAAAATTATTACATTAAAAAACAATAGTTTAAAATTCAGTGAAGAAAAATGATGAAATATGTTGATGAAAAATTTTAATGAGGAACCTCCTTTATAAAAACCTTCCCAATGGATTCATAGATGGCGTTGACTGGAAAAATATTCGTTCGATATTGATAGGCACAGACGACATAATCAAATGCATTCTAGAGCATGCTGGAAGCCCCCGCGTTATCGATGCGTTTCTACGTTTCTGTCCGAGAGAGGTCGTCTTGTTTCTGTGCCGGGACTTGCCTAGATTTTTATTTGCCGCTATAATTCGTTCTTATAATTTTTAACAGACTTCAACGCATTACTGCGCCAATTATGATTTGATATTAATGATTCTTTTTTAGTTTGGTAGCCCATACTTCAGAGGCCCCTTATGAATTTTATCGAAATCGATACAGTGCTTTTTGTAAATACAACAAAAACAAATATATACATAGATTACGTTTTGGTTTATTCCTTTGTAAAACTTTTTGTTTTATGTTTTTCAGTGTAAGTATTTGAATCTTTTTTTGGCAAAAAAGATTAGTATCAAGTGTTTGAATACAGTTTGATAAAGAATGAAGATTTACTCAAAGTACAATTAATAATCGTATGAACTTAGCCTTTCTGAGCTACCGGCTGCGCCAGTTAAATACCCTACGGCTCACTACCGCCATCTATGATTCCTTATGGAAACAAAGCTTTATTTTTAAAGAATGTTTCTCATTTATAAATTTATATATTATGATAACCGTGATTAGGAAAAAAAAAAGTTTTAAGTAGGTACTCAAAAGTCACTTTCGACCTTTTATTTATTAAAAATTATTATCGTAATTTAAAAGGAAATTATCTCAATGTTGCTAGTATTTGAATGTTAATTTTGTGTATTATGACAAATGTTGCATTTCGTTAGATAAGTAAATTTGCATAGATTGTAAATAAATAATAGCTATTGTTTAATCCTTGTTTTTTTTATAAAAAAACTACCCTTTCAATTATATAACCTAACTAGTGGCTTCCCGCGGCTTCGCACGCGTTGAAGTGGTGAGCCGTGATTGAGCCACAAACATCCAAACATCGTAACTTTCGCATTGATTTGTATATTATTTGGGTAGGATTTTAAATACCTACGTAGGTATAAGAGATACCTATAGGCGTACATTACCTATATTAAGTAGGTAGGTAGGTAGGTATAGGTACTGAGTTTAGCACAAATATGACAAAGACAACCTTACACGGAAAATATGTACTTATTTGTTCCTAGTTTCTACCCCAAAAACAAACGAAACGAAACAGCATAACGACTTTGATCTCCAGGTACGGTAGATACTCACAGATCTCTTCGTACCAACTCAAGATTCCCGTTTTTAGAATGTCCCTTTCAAAAATTGACGCCTCGATGTATCCTTTTTACTCGAGCGCAACGAAGGAGGGTAACGTTTTAGGGATTGTTTTCGAAAATCAAACTGTCTTTTTGTTATTTATCCACAGAACACATTTTCTTTTAGTTTGAAGTTAATTAAACTACGCGTTAAAAATCTCCCATACAAACCTTGAAACTTTGGCAGTCTTTTGCACTCTTTGCAGGGGTAGTTTCAAAATATTGAAAACGTGGTTTTCAATTATTTATTGTGGAGTATATTTACTTCAAGTTTGATATAAATCGCACAATGCGTTAAAAATCTCCCATACCTACTAACTTTTACAGTAATTTGCACCACTTGCAGAAGTAATTATCAAAAGTTAAAAGCGTCATTCTTAATTATTTATTTCTTAGTATATTTACCCCAAGTTTTAAGTCAATCGCACCATGCGTTAAAAAACTCCCATACAAACTTTAACATCCCGTTGCACACTTATTAAGGGTAGTTTTAAAAAACTAAAAATGCCTTTCCTATTTATTAGCCTTGGATTACATCTACTTCAAGTTTCAAGTTTGTAGGTTCAAGGAATACAATTTATCATACCATCTTTTTCAACCCTTAGGGGTCGAATTTCAAAAAATCCCTTCTTTACGCCATAAGACCTATGTACTCTTTAAATTTCAAGTCTCTAGGACCAGCGCTCAAAAAATTCCCATACAAACTTTTACATCCCTTTGCACACTTATTAAGGGTAGTTTTGAAAAACTAAAAATGCCTTTCCTATTTTTTTACCTTGAAGTATATGTACTCCAAGTTTCAAGTTTTTAAGTTCAAGGAATACTGTTTTTCATACAAACGTTTTCATCCCTTTTTACACACTTAGGGGTTGAATTTTCAAAAATCCCTTCTTAGTACACCTCTACGCCATAAGACCTATGTACTCCTCAAATTTCAAGTCTCTAGGACCAGCGGTTTAGGCTGTGCGTTGTCTATATGTCAGTCAGTCAGTCAGTCAGTCAGGACTTTGAGTCTTAAAGTATTAGAGACTAGTGGCTTCCCGCGGCTTCGCACGCGTTGAAGTGGTGAGCCGTGATTGAGCCACAAACATCCAAACATCGTAACTTTCGCATTGATTTGTATATTATTAGGGTAGGATTTTAAATACCTATAGGCGTACATTACCTATAGGTAGGTAGGTATAGGTACTGAGTTAAGCACAAACATGACAAATACAACAAAGACAACCTTACACGGAAAGTATGTACTTATTTGTTCCTAGTTTCTACCCCAAAAACAAACGAAACGAAACAGCTTCACGACTTTGATCCCCAGGCACGGTAGACCTACCCTCAGATCTCTGCGTGCCAACTCAAGTTTCCCGTTTTCAGAATGTCCCTTACAAACATTAACGCCTCGTTGTATCCTTTTTACTCGAGCGCAACGAAGGAGGGTAACCTTTTAGGAGTTGTTTTCGAAAATCAAACTTTATTTTTGTTATTTATACACAGAACATATTTTCTTTTAGTTTGAAGTTAATTACACTACACGTTAAAAATCTTCCATACAAAACTTGAAACTTTTACAGTCATTTGCACCCTTTGCAGAGGTAATTATCAAAAGCGTCATTCTTAATTATTTGTTTCTTAGTATAATTGATCGAGTGAGCGAAGCGAACGAAGATCTTAGTTTCAACTTGGGCGATTTGGCATTTTATGTATGTATGTATGTATGTATGTATGTATGTATGTATGTTTGTCTGGCGATAACTTTAGAACCGTTGATCCGATCTGCATGAAATTTGATATGTCGATAGCTTGTACTTGAGAAATTTACTGGTAAGTATATGATAAAAATCGGATGAAGGGTTTTTGAGATATGGGGTTTTTTAAGGGGGCAAAAATAAAAAAAGTTACATAAAAAAATCAAGTTACATGTCATATTAAAGGGCTTTGTTTGGACATTCCAAAACAATTTTTACTTTTTTTTGGGACGCTCGGTTTTTGAGGTAAAACAAAAAAAGTTAAATTAAGATAACCAGCGATCCAAGAGCTCCCATCTCTAAGAGTTTCGTTGGCATCAAGGTTTTTCTACTGGTCGCCCAGTTACTTTGCTTTTTCTTAAATTTTTTTCTTGAAATAAGTTAAGGAGGTACTCAGTTCTCATAAAATGGTGACGACGACCAGGTCTGATGATGGAGCCAAGGTCTGTTCAACGGAACTCTTCAATAAATAGGCCACTAGAGTTGAAACTTTTTTACCATACCAAGTTAGTAGGCGGCAGTCAGAAAAAAGTCCAAAGATAATATTTGGACTTGCCTCTGACTACTACCAACTCAAAGTTTTAGTGCGTTCGTCGGGTCGCATCACGAGATCTCAGTTCGGGGCGAACTACTAGTTACCTCAAGTTTTAAGTCAATCGCACTACGCGTTAAAAAACTCCCATACAAACTTTGACATCCCTTTGCACACTTATTAAGGGTAGTTTTAAAAAACTAAAAATGCATTCCTTTTTTATTTGCCTTGAAGTATATGTACTCCAAGTTTCAAGTTTGTAGGTTCAAGGAATACTATTTTTCATACAAACGTTTTCATCCCTTTTTACACCCTTAGGGGTTGAATTTCCAAAAATCCCTTCTTAGTACACCTCTACGTACTCCTTAAATTTCAAGTCTCTAGGACCAGCGGTTTAGGCTGTACGTTGTCTATATGTCAGTCAGTCAGTCAGTCAGTCAGTCAGACAGTCAGTCAGTCAGACAGTCAGTCAGTCAGGACTTTGATTCTTATAGTATTAGAGATATAACCCTTTTAAAAAATATATTTAGGTGTCAATAAATATTTAATGAGAAGAGTAGTAGAGCTCTTTGTGGAGGGCTCATCCGTGAAAGTACTACAACCACGCCTTTTTCTGCCGCCAAGCAGCAACGCTGCTGTTTCGGTTTGAAGAGTGTGGTTGCTGTAATTACAGGCACATGAGGCCTAACATCTGTATGCCTCAAGTTCATGGACGCAGGGCAGTGCATCGTAGGGCACGCGTGGCTTATTATGAGGTAAAGCTTTGTTACGGGTAATGGTTACCACTTTACATCAGGTGGGCCATCTGCTTATTCCATCAGCTAGTTGTATAAAAAAAACTAGGGACTCCAGTGAATCCGTCAATAGCTTTGGCTTGGGATGGGATAGCTAAATTAAAGTCTGAAAAATCTTTGAAACCTTTATTATCAATAGCTAATTAATCAATGTACTTATTCGCTTAATAAATATATATTCCCACTAAGAGTCGAACCCGCGACTATGTCACTTTGTGTAGGTGAGCTAGGCCACAGATAAGAGAATGCTAGGCCAAGGATTGTCATTTTTATAAATAAGTTTATATAAAAAAAAGTAAAAATCGCCATTGAAAAATGCTTTCTCGTCCTCTTAGAAATATTTTTAAAGAATTAAGTAATTCAGAAATATGTAGTTGTTTACATAAACAAAACGCTTTTATACAAATTAATTTATAAAAAAAAAATGAACTCTGTCACCCACCACTGAGTAAGAACGATGTCGCGGCTTCAAATCCCCACACCCCTAGAAACTTTTTGCATGTTTTTTTATTTACTACCAAAAGCGCTACTATCTTCTAAAGAGACAGCATTCTTCTCAATCTCCACTGAAGAGAGTCTGTTAAATCTCTTTCTCTTCTGGCCTTTGCTGTGGTGTTTTTTATGTCCGTGTTTGCGCTTCTTCTTGTGTGTGTGTTTCTTGTGCTTTTTCTCGCCGTCATCTGATGATGCGTCGGTGACGTGCTTACGTCTGTTTTCTACTGGGGCCATGTAGGTTTGGGCAGGTTCCTAAGCAGTAAACATACCAAGAACTAAATTATTTTGTCATTTTAGAAGTACCTTTAAGAGTAGTAGAGCTTTGTGTGTGGCTCGTCCGGGGAAGTACTACCATCATGCCTATTTCTGCCGCCAAGCAGCAACGCTGTGTTTCGGTTTGAGAGTGTGGTTGGCGTTGAAATTACAGGCACATATGAGGCTTAACATCGTATGCCTCAATTTGAAGGACGAAGGGCAGTGCATCGTAGGGCACGATCGTATCGAGCGTGAATTGAGATGCAATGATTTGTTATAGGTTTTGGTTACTACTTATCATGAGGTGGACTATATGCTTGTTAAAAAACATCACAAGATACACCCGACAAACACAAGAACTCACCTTTTGAATCTGGTCGCCCACCAGGCCACCATGTAAATTTTTCTCTTCCAAACCAGTTTTCCTACTAAAGAGTTTGCATACAGATGTTAAGCCTCATGTGCTTGTAACTTTACCGGCAAACACAACCTTCAAACCGAAATAGCAGCGCTGCGTGGTAGTATTGTGAGTTCATAGTTTATACCTTGGGTCCGTTCGATCTTCTTACAACGCTGTTGCTTGCGTCACTGAAGTATCCGTTCATGTTGGTGTCTTCCACGAAGAGTGGTGGCTCTGTGGTGCCATCTGTGGTGTGCAGGTACTTACTGCCGCGGTTTCTGACGGAGAACCTGTAGGAACATCTGTGTTATATCTGCAGCTGTTTAGCGACATTAGCGTGAGTACTGGTGGTCTAGTGGTGGTCTAGGCCTCGCCTGCCGATCCTAAGATGGGCTTAAAACCGGTCGTGCATCAATGAGTTTTTCTGTTCAAAAATGTATGTTCACAGTGCCAGTAGGTACTCTCAAACGGTGAAAGAAAACATCGCGAGGAAACCGGCATGTGTCACGTGCTCGAAAGGAGCCTCTTTGAGGCGCAGTGAAAACCCTTTCCCAAGTAATCCCCAACGTAACGGTAAACATCCCCTTACATTTCTTCAGATCCTTGCTACACTTGGCAAATTACCAGAAGGCATACAAATTAGCAGAAGAGGGGGCAACATGGAGAGTAATATGGAAAAGAAACCTTTTGTAGTGTTCGGCGTCAGGACTTGGTTTCTTCACCAGGTGGTCTGTAGCCTCTGTCTTGTACCGCTTGTGGATCTCTCCGTCAGATCTGTAAAAAATGGCAGTACGTTAGTTTGATAGGCTGATATCTCCTACCTTATTCAATCTCCTCACATACCATTTCTCATGGGGATGATGGCTGATAGAGGAGAATGGAGATATAAAACCTTGGACTTGGAGATTTTTCACTGCTTTGTGATAATATTGAGCTGACCCTATATGAAATCGGATAAAAGCAAGAAGATGATGACTTACCGTTTCTCACTGCTGGTCAAGCCTTGAGGAGTAGCATCATGTACTTTCTCGCTCATCCTCTGCACGACTGTCTCGATGTCGCGCATGCGCGTGCCGATAGCATCCACTAAGGCCTGCAGATTTGAGGGCATTGGCTCCTTGGAGACGGGGAAGTCGGGCTGGTGGAAGGTACCATCCTGTAAGTCATCCTACTAAGATTGTAAATGAGCAAGCTTGGATGTGTGTGTCAATGACGTAAGGAGGACTGATATGGATAAACTTGAGGTGAGAGAAGGCAGGTGAAATAACATTGTAGTTTATACTTTAACTAGCGACCCGCCCCGGCTTCGCACGGTTATTGTGGGTTATCCCTAAGAGATTATGCTTGTATTATGCATATAAACATTCCTCTTGAATCACTCTTTCTATAAAAAAACCGCATCAAAATCCGTTGCCTAGTTTTAATGATTTAAGCATACATAGGGATATAAGGACAGAGAAAGCGACTTTGTTTTATACTAGGTATGTAGTGAAGTTCAACATTCAACACTCCGAGTGTTCAGGTAATGACACCTCTCTTGGCACAAATATCAGCACATCGTTCAAATATTTGTCGTGTTAAGTTACTGAGGGACCTATGTTTAATGATAACAGGTAAATAATACTTTAGGTGAACATCAATCATGTATCTTGTTTGGTTTAAGCACCGGCTTGCAGCTGGAGTAGACCTAGTTGACCAGGCTAAATAAATATCGCACCAAACTGTAGTTAGTTGCCTCGTTGTAAACAGCACTTCAAAGATGCCCCCACCCTATTTCATGAACCGACGGCATTGTTCAATATAACAATATTGTAGAGTCCGTGGATGGATAAGGCTGAGAACTTTCGTTCTTCCCTGGTAATGGGAGGCAGCAGCAGCAGCAGTGGAGTTTGACTGTGCCGTGTTCACGCAGTCAGCCTGTAAATGAGCCTTTACCCTATCATCGGTTTCCATCCCAGGGCCATGTTCATTCCACTGGTTCTGAGGTATCTCCGTCCAGGATACTTGTTGATGCTGTCCCTGGAACACCAAGGATATATTCTAGAATGTTAATGTCCATGGATACGCTAAAGGAGGACATGTTTTATGCCATGTAATTATTTAACGTGCTTTTGATTCCCTTTACACATCCTCAAGAGAAGATTTTAGGTTAGAAAAGTTACATAAGTAAGGTGGATTATAATAATAGTGATCCTATTTAATTTCTAGTGGGTTGAAAATGTCTAAACGGTAAAATTATTCTGTAAAATCACAAGGATCATGAAACGTTATAAAAATCAGGTGCATCTAGCTAGAGTAGAGATCCACCCAAAAGTCGAATCCTTAAGCATAATTATGGCGGAATGCTATAATTATGGATGAGGCTATAGGCTACACTATCACACACATCTTTTTAGGCTAGCCGGCCTTATCCACAGACCAAATATGATGAAGTAGGAAGCTGTCTATTGAGGGTTTCCTCACTATGTTTCCCTTCACAATGGAGGTGCCGCGGCGGTGTATGCAAAATGAAAACAACCGTGTTAGAGATAAAATACACCTTGAATGGTGCCTTCTGCGTGACTCTATAGGCGTTCCCGTAGAACCTTTCGTCTGATGAAGTATCAGCTCGCAGCTCAACAGGCTGGAAGCAAAATTTAAAACTTTTAACTTTCACTCAGAAGGCACCATAACCAGGCAGCAAAACCTGGCGCGTAGCCTAGAACATCCAAGAAACTTACAGATTTGGTCCTATTGTTCTTTACACAGCAGCATAATGTGCTGCTGTGTTGGATCAAATCTATAAGAAAAAGGTAGAAGAAAAGTTAAAGGCTAAGAAGGTAGGTTTTGTTATGTACCATGTACCTTCTTGCACATTGAAGTGTCGGTAATTGAACATATTGAAATAAATGCCTACTCTCGATTGGTTTTGAACTTCCATATTTTATTAACACATCAGGTTGCTTTCGATCCTCCGAAGGCCGAAGGCCTCTGTAGAATAATATAGGACCTGATCCTGTGAGACATTGTGTGAAGACCAGTAAATTTACCTTCTCAGTCGAAACTGCCGGTTCGTCTAAGTCCAAGATAGCATCAGCTTCATGCTCAGTTTCCTCGTAGTAAGAATTGGGAGGAGAGGTGGTCTTGCGAACTCGCTTGTGTCTGAAATGGACATATTTTTGTAGCTTTTATTCTAGCATCTATGACTATCGTGTCAAGTGTTTTACTGACTGTATTAAGAGTAGTAGAGCTATTTGTGAAGGGCCCTGGGAAGAACTACCACCATGCCTTTTTCTGCTGCCAAGCAGCGTTGCTGTATTTCGGTCTGAAGGGTTTGGTTGCAAGTGGAATAACAGACACATGAGGCTTAACATCTGTATGCCTCAGGTTGATGGACGCAGGGCAGTGCATCGTAGGGCACATACCCGTGCGTGGCTTGCGAGGAATGCTTTGTTAGGTGATGGTTACCACTTAGGTACATACATACCAGCTACATGGACCATCTCCTTGTGCCATCAGCTAGTATGTAGTATAAAAAAATGGTTCACAACACGGCCACCAGGGGCGCTTAACCGTCGAGCATCCGATCGAAACGGCTCACATTACACAAAACTCAGTGAGCGCAACTCAGACTAGTCTCTTTGTGGTTCAACGTTTTTTTCACTGTTTAAAACAAAATCTAAAGATAACCGCTTTGTGCCACAGCTAGCCGCTGCGTGTGGTACGTAGGTACCCCTTGGTATCGTGGCCGTCACTAAGAGCTAAGTACCTAGGCACTTGCCTGGAATCCTCGCCCTTATGATCATCCTGTTCAGAGTTCGTTGACAGCGCAATCTTTAACAATGCAATGAGGAAAATACAAAATGCAATTTTTTTTTATTCGAGACTTTTTTTTTTTTTATTGGAGGACTTTCCACACAGCACTATCTAGCCCCAAACTAAGTCAAAGCTTGTAATATGGGAACCAGATAGCTGATATAATACATATACAACGTGTAAACGACTGTACGACATTAAATTAATACACGTGTAGTACTACTATCTAGTATTGATTTAAAAAAGGTTTTATTAACATTCATTCATAATTGAGATTTTTTTATTTTCAAACAAACTAAATATCAGAATAAGCATAAAATCATTGAACATTCTGTATAAACACACAAACAAAGCAACGTACGTTCATTCAATGCCGCGCCCCGCGCGCAGAAACCGCACATACATACCTACTACGACTAAACCTAAACTGTGCCGCGCGCCCGTGCCTAAAGGTGAACGCCCTTTCAGCGCGGGCGCGCGGCCGGCGGCGGCGTCTTTGATTCGCCGATATAGTAGAGCAACGTTAGCATGTAGGAAAAATAAAACTAGTTAGGTACCTCAAATCCGTACGTTTCCAATATGCTCACGTTGTTGCATGTTGCACATACAAATGAATGCACTGAAGAGCTCCTTCAACTGTTCTAGAGTTTGTTTTGTATGCCTAGTTTCACAATTATCTTTCCCTTCATAATACAAGTTCTGCATTTTGATGACATTAACAAGACACACACACTCACACAAAAAGTCTATTTCGCGGTACCAAATCTAGACACGAGTAATAACACGAATTTACAATTTTCAAAATTAGATATGTCAAGGTCGCTACCAAGGCGATTGTTTACTAAATAATAAGGCGGGACTTATATATACCGATTTTACAAATGGCGGACTTTTTGTTTTTTCAGTTTTTGTTTTGACATAACTGATATTTCTACTGTCAAAGCTGACATTTCATATTGTCAATTATCAAACTGCTTGCTATTGATTGTTAGCAAGAACATCTACAAAATAAAGAAGAAGTAGAAGATTGCTAACAAAATAATATGTAAATGTTGCCAACTCCAAGTTTGCCTATGATAAAGGTAATCAAACTGCATTATAAACATAATCAATCATTATTGGGTTATTTCAGCTATTTTACATAATTTGAGAACCAAAAAGAACTACTACTTTGTATCGAACTATTTAGGGACTTTATTTGCGAAACATGGAAAGTATAACATTATATTGAAAAGAGAGTGACTGCTGGAAATAGAGCGAATGGGGCACAAGACACGTTTATGAGCAGCCAGAAACTGTAAAAGGCACGAATAGCTGTACATAGGGGGGTGTTCGTGCCGACAATAATGTATGGTACCTAGTAAAAGTTGGGCAAACATTAGAGTAGAGTAATGCATTAAAAATGAAAGCGTTACTTAATATGTGTGATGTGAATTTGAGTGATAGAGGAACAGTGTGATTAGAGAAAAATGTGGAGTGAAAGAAGACATACCTAGTGATGAGGGTATAGAAAGCTATGTTAAGATGGTTTGGGCATGTGGAAAGGAAGGATGAAAGGAGATTAACGAAACAGGTGCATCAGGCAAGCGTAAATGGCCTTTTTTGTCATCAAAATTGTAACAGCTCTTTTGTAAATTTCGATTTTTAACAGACAAAATAAAGATTCTATTCTATTCTATAAATGGGACTGTTGGGAGGGAAGACCTCAGAAGACGTATCTCGACCAGATAGCAGACGTTCTACGGAACAACCAGGACAATAGTACCTACCTTCCCTAAACCAACAACGTATGAAGAATGTTTAGAGATTGAATGAAGCGAAAGAGGTATGTTAGGACCGTAGCAAGTGGAAATCCGTGGTCTCTGACAAAGTCCTATGAGAAACTGAATAAGGAATCAAAATAAATCTATTAGTCATATATCAACTAAGTATATAACTTTCAGTTTGAGAAACAAACAGAATGATTACACTTAAAACAAGAAAGAAATCGCTTTCAGCGATAAGGCCGCCCATTGTACTTTATTATTTTACGCCTAGATTTATAATGTATCCTTGTGTACAATAAAGTGTTATCTATCTTAATTTGAGTATCCCGTTTTTTTAAACTGAATTTACGCTATTTATATTTAGGGAAATTTAGTTGGCAACTGGCGTGGCGTTGACTTGTTTTGTTTGTTTATTGTTTAATGTTTATGTGTTTGGATTTGCACACCTATTCAATAATTGCATGTATGTTGATTGTCGGACGCATATAAACGGTTGCACCGCGTTAGCCTCATCGATACAGATAGAGTAACATGTAGCACGAGCTTGTGGTGCCTATATTTACCTAAAACCTACAATAGGTTACACAATTTGCCAAGTAACATTTTTGATGGGTGGTACACCTACCAAGAGAGCTCGAAACAGAGTCTGCTGTTCCATCCAAGATTTAGGTAAATACCTACTTACTCGATAGAGTATTGTACTGTACCTACTCGAATTTCTTTAAAGACAAATTTATTGCTGCTGATAAAATTGATCCTGTTTTCATAATTAATGTTTTATTTATTATTTTGCAGGTACTATAAATTAAAAACATTGTCATAAAATTATATTATTTGCTGAGCAGTCCTATTGCAACCTTGAACATTTTCCTGAACAGTAACTGCCACATCATGAGATGCCACCACCAACTCCTACTGTCTCAAAATCTACAGCAAACTACCACACTTCATTGTGGATGTGAATACCACTATAATTCATTATTAAACTAAAAAAACTTACAAGACCGAGAACTTTACTGTACACAAATTCTATGAAAACAAATTCAGTGCCGCTGAAGAGGTCTGACAGTTTCGCTGCCTGCATGCATAAGAAAATTGCATCACAGCTGACGAGAGTCAGTGGAAGTTCCAATAACATCTTGGACATCATTGTTCATTAATAGGATAGCCCCTTCCTCAAGCACTGTTTGCGAGTAATGACAGCACAGGATCACCATTTTTCTAAATACTAACCTAACATAGTTCATTAAGTTTATTATGTACTAACAATAAGGATCTAAGTTATCTGAAATAAAATTTATAGTATTACTAATATTATAACATTTATTCTGTTTTCACCACTGATGTTTTCATTATTATTTTACCAACTCAATATAATAGTACTTTATGAATAAATACTTAATTAAATTGAATTTTAATTAATTTACACACACCGACAGAACACCTAGTCAAACACCTGTATAATGTAGGATCTACATTATACAGCACTTGGCTCCATCATCATATCAGCTAATTGGAATACAGTACTATGTATAAATTCTTGAATAAAAAAATACCCATCCCAAACAGCTACACTTAATAACAAATACATCATCGAAATATAATTAATTATTTTGACAAGTAACAGATAATTACTATAATCCAGACAGAGATTCAAGTGTAGTTTCTATGTGACAAAGTAACTATCTGATATTCTGTAATTCGCCTAAATCATAGTTACACCGAAAATTACTATTATCCATAATAACTAAACTTTAATCTGTGTCACGCAAAAGTGTGACACAGATTCAAGTGTAGTTTCTATGTGTCATAGTAACTATCTGATATTCTGTAATTCGCCAAAATCTTATTTTCACCGATTTTTTACATCATCATCACCCGATCCCATACTAACTATGTATAATTCTATGTCACTAAAACTAGCATCAAAGCTAATGTAGTGAAGATTTATACAACCTTAATAAAAATGTTTGCTAAAGTGCAGTATATAAAATGTCAGCATTTTATAATAATTTGTTGACGATGCATGCGTAAACATTATTTATACATGGATGTTTTCTGGATTCAGTGGAATAAAAATGAAATTATGCTCACATTTATAATTTAAGAATCAGAAAGTTACATGGTAGAATATAATGTGAAAACATTTGTCGAAAGATCGAATGCAAACATTATAACCAAACCACACGTAAAAAAAATCGGTATATATAAGCGCGCCGAAATAATAATGTATTTCACTGGCCACCGGGCGGCAGCGTGGCACATAGTGGGGCGCGCTACGTACCTATCTGTCTCTATCACACACGTAAGTGGAATGATATCTGTCCTTGTCGCACAGCGAAATTTTACAATGTGAGCGCACAAATATGTTTCTTATGCGGTCTAACGCGTATAAATATGATATCTCTGTCCTTTTTTTCGTTTGATTGATGAGTCACATGACTTCATGACCCCGGAAATTTGACCTCATCACCGGCGATTAGAGATACAGGTTGCATAGAAATTATTTATTGGAAAAGTATCGATATCTCGATAAATATTCAGGCTTTTTTGATAAAACCAACTGCTAAAATCTAAAAATGCAATTAGGAGTACGTGTTTCAATTTAATGTCGTACATGACTTTACACCTTGTATACTTTTTTTTTTGTAAATACATACTTATAATATTATATAACACCCAGATAGAGAACAGACATCTATGTTCACCACACAAATGTTTGCTCTCGGTGGGGATCGAACCCACGGCCTACGGCGCAGAAGGCAGAGCTACTACCAACTGAGCCGTGAAGGCTGTGAAGCCGTGACTTCAAGGATCAAAATATGCAATGGACCCCGCACTAGGACCAAGCCTGTATCGCGGGAGACCTGTAAAGGTTTACAAAAATTGTTAATATGTGGCGAACAACAATGACGTGATTTATTAAAGTACCTTTATATAGAAACTAAAGTATAGATACGCTTCTAATAGAGATAAATACGCAAAACAACCTGTTCCAGAGACTTAACAGGATCAAAGAGAGAGGAAGATTTTTATAATACCTACCCTGAAAAGAGTGAGTTTGACTCTGACTAGGTAATGTTTAAATGTAATATTACTATGATATTACCACGATATCTGGCGCTGGCACGGAGCGTGGCACCACGTCATTGCAGTCCGGAGCTTCAGTGGTCTTCGAGGCACGGAGCACCTTCTCATGCTCGGGCTCCGCCAGCTCGTACACTGGACCTGCTTCCAGGGTCCTGTTGAATTCGGAGTTCAAGTTATTAAATACATTTCATGGGATTTAGTAAAGATCCGAAAGATACCCTAAGGCCCAGTTTCACCATGCTCTGTTAGATTAACAAAGGATTAAAGCGCCGTTAAATATTTCAAAATGTACGCGTTTGACAGCTAAGGTTAGATTTAACGGCCTGTTAATCTTTAATTAGTAAATAACAGAGCATGGTGAAATTCTCTCTCTTAGTCTGAGCTGAGTTTCGTTTATCGTTTTCCGTAAAGTTCTGCCCTTTTTTGTATGGAGACTGGTGAGGTCTCAGCAAGGCAGATGGAGGTGCTCATCGAGTCTCCATACAGATCCATATAGGCGCGGATCCAGCCCTCGAAAAAGGTTCTCACAGTCACAGCCACCCGAAAATGCGACTGCGAGTCTGATATAAACTCGCTCAAGATCGATATAGTGCATTCTGCATCATTAAACATATTTACAATATATAAAATGATGGTCTGACCAAAATTTTGTACAGTGTTCAAGTTTCACGTGGACAAACTCGTGGGGCGAACACTGTGTGAGATATAACATGGCTATTAAGCCATGTAATATCTCATGTGTTCGCCCCACGAGTTATGGTTATGTTAGTTGTGTGTAGTTATGGTTATAGGCATGCCCATTGTCCCATAACGGTGGATCCGCGCTTGGATCCATACATTCAGATAATCATACCAGTTTCAAGTAAGATAGATTAAAAAAAACTTTATAGTCAAGTCGGCCGTCATTTGTTTTGAAGAAAATGGTGGTAGGTAAATAGGTAGTTTCCTTCTAAACATACGAAACATAGGTATTCGTTCAAATCAGGATATCACAATACCTACACTTTGATTCCAAATGTTTACACTTTGTGCTGAGACCCTCAAGTAATCTTGGTTATAATACCATCGAAATTACACAACACAACTCGATATTTTGAGTTGGCTGGAAAAACAAATAATAATGGTGGACTTTCCACACAGCACTATCTAGCCCCAAACTAAGCCAAAGATTGTAATATGGGAACCAGATAGCTGATATAATACATATATACTTTTTTGTAAATACATACTATTATATATTATAATATAACATCCAGACAGAGAACCAACATCAATGTTCATCACACAAATGTTTGTTCTCGGTGGGGATCGAACCCGAGCTGTTTCTTCCCAAAACAACAGAAAAAAGATTGCCATTCATTTTGGACTGGCAACTCACTTGGGTAAAAAGGAGCCATCAGCCGGTGGGGGTCGCTTCATCTTGTACATGTGGCTCCAGGGCGCGGCTGGCAGCGCCTCCCAGGGCTGGCCCAGCACGCGGGTCCAGACCTCGCCGCGGACCACCACTAGGCATCTGGAGACACGAACAAATAAATGAAAACAGTTTTTTTTATATAACTAGCTGATGGAACAAGCACGTGATGTTAAGTGGTAACCATCACCTATAACAAAACATTACCTCGTAAGTCACGCACGATAGGAATGTGCCCTACGATGGCACTGCAATACGTCAATGAGCTTGAGGCATACAGATGTTAAGCGTCATGTGCCTGTAATTACACCGGCAACCACACTCTGCAAACCGAAACACAGCGTTACTGCTTGGCGGCAGAAAAAGGCGTGGTGGTAGTTCTTCCCCGGACGAGCCACACACAAAGAGCTCTACTACTCTTGACTTAGTCCAGGGGGTGTTAGAAAGAAAGAAAGAAAATATATTTATTTGCAATACAATGAGAAAAAAAAAATAACTTAGTGCGCCGCAAAACGGACTCTGGATCAACATAAATTGGTTGACTTGAAAAAAAGTTGGTCGAGCGTGACGATGCTTTGTCGTATGTGATGGTTACCACTTAACATCAGGTGGGCCATCTGCTTGTTCGACCAGCAAGTATATAAGATTAAAAATAAAAAATAAAAATATGACTCTGATCCACTTTCTGCTTGCTCGGTGCATAACCTCAGTGGAAGTGATGTGGTGCGGTTACTTCTCAACATCAGGTGGGAATTCTGATTTTTCAATTGTCAACGGTCAACGTTGTTTCAATGTACACGTCACGGAATACAAATCCATAAAACAAAAAACAATTACAAACAGAACGAAATAAATCAAGCTCCCGTCACGAAATCTTCCTCTTACAGACAGGGCACGACAGGGTAGCAAGGAAAATTATTGTAGATTAGGTGAACTTTCAAAATTAGGGGTTTTACATAGGTAAGTAATTAAAAAGTCCGATACAATTGACTTTAAATAAAAAATGTACCTTGTTTATGTTTTATACAGTAGGATTTAAAAAAAAAGTTCGCTAGCCCCCTCACTACGATTCCTTCTCAATGTTTTGTTCTAAGAAAACGTTAGAAAAACTAATAACATACCTCAGTCTTGTGCAGCAGTACGGGAACTGCATATTGGTGTCTTCCACCACCTCTTCACATTCAATGGCTCTCTCCGGGGCTTCCACGCGCTTACATCTGAAAATTCAAAGAATTTTTTTTATCTTCTTGTAGTGTCACTTTTCGAAACAGTGTGGTGAAAGGATTTTAAGGCGCCTCAAAGAGTCTCCTTTCGAGCACTTGACACATTTAGAGCTTTTTGGGTTCTTCGACATGCCGGTTTCCTCACGATGTTTTCCTTCACCATTTGAGAGTACATGGCACTGTGCACATACATTTGTGAACAGAAAAACTAATTGGAGCAAGACCGGTTTTTGAACCCATGACCTTAGGATCGGAAGGCTAGATAGACTAGCTAGACCACCAGTTGTCTGAGTTTTTTTTAATGAAATTAAATATATTGGTGGACATTCCACAATCCACTATATTTCCCCAAACTGAGTTAAGTAAAAACTTCCATGTATAAAACATGGAAGTTTACTTTACGATGATTTACAATAATACATTATATTACTTTGCGATCATCATCATCATCATTAGATATTTGTATTTCGAAATACGAAAAACATTACTCAGACTGGACCGACCGGGACCTCTTATAACAGACTCGAACTGTCAACTGTACCGGCAACTACCAAATATTACACGTCATCAAGTCTGTTCAACTACAACCAGATAAAAGAATAGCTGACAAGTTTTTTCGTACTAGATGACGTTCCGTTGTGCAGTGATGGCTTCATGTAACCCGTCGAATGCTTCAAGTTTCTCGAGAAGCTAGTTTTTCACAGCATTATTTTCAAGATTGTTTACACAACTGCTAAAATTTACAATTTAATTCTAGAGTTGCCGGTCGGGCCGCTGGCTGGTCTCTTGTGACTGTGAGTTCGTTGTATAGTCTCGTCTTACCCGACAGTGTAAATAGCCAGGTTGCGCCCGCCTGGCTGGCAGCGATGCCTGGTGCAGGAGTACGCATCAGCCCACTCGGTGTATGCTGCGTGCTTCCTCATTGTCCTAGGGTCTGTGCAATCTAAAAGCATAGCATGTGTTTGAAGCATGTCTTTATAATGACGTGGGTCATGGTCGAAGCAAAAGTCGAGGTATTTCTTCAATTTGTATAACAAGGATCACTCTGAAATGTCAACTAGGTGAATCTAGGTGCCAGGTCCACGTGTTCCTAGTGCTTCGTCTTTCGGGTTTGTCGCCAATCGAGCAGGCTAGTCCTCGGATTATTTACTCTCACCTGGCTAATGTTGTTGTCCAGGTTCTAGGTTTATTCGCCCAGGTCTAGATTCACCTTGCTTTAAGACGTTTTAAAGTGATCCTTGCGATTGAATTCGCGTATAAACGCGAAAGTTTGTAAGTATGGATGGATGGATAGATGGATGTTTGTTACTCTTTCACGTAAAAACTACTGAATTGATTTTAATGAAACTTTACAATAATATAACTTATACATCAGAATAACACATAGGCTATAATTTATAAAGATATTGTGTGAATTGTCCAAAATATGACGATAAGAGTCAAGTAAGTAGGAAAAAATCTACCATCTGCGCAGACGAAGTCGCGGGCACAAGCTAGTATCTTATAACTTTGAGTTTGACTTTGAATAAATGACAATCTGTGACAGAGTAAATGCTTAGAATGTAAATGTTTATCTTACATTGATCCTTATAAGATTCTGTAGCTGGTCCAGATACAGCCACCGATACAAAACTCAACACCAAAATAACTATCATTTTGACAGATTTTGAAAATTTTAGCACATTTTTGACCAAACACTGCAGAACTCTGACTGAAAATTTGGATCCGAGGTTGGCTATGTAGAGGTAAGTAAGTACAGTTGTAGGGAAAAGGTCTGAATGGTAATTTGTAAGAAAAATCGCCAGTGTTCAGTCAGTTTATATACAGTTTCACGACTTTGATCCCCAGGCACTATAGAGATCCCCTCAGATCTCTTAGTACCAAGTACGAAATAAGATTCTTGAAGGATGTCTAAGGGGGGTAGTCAAAGGTACGTCCAAACATTACATTTGGCACATACCCACATTTTGCAGTTGTTTGTATTCCATACCTGACAGGTTGCATGCCCATCGCCGCTATTAGAAAACTAACTAGTTTCCTCATCTTGTTTTGTAAGTGTTCCTTATTTTTTTTGTAGAATTTATTTTGTCATTAGGTATGTAAGTTTTTATGTTTTTTTAAGTGTACAATGTAAGTGACGTACCTATTAGATTTAAGTCTGTAAATTGACTTTATGATTTTTCGCAATAAACTAAACTAAACGAGTTATTTTTTCATATAGGAGCACTGGCATTGCGCATATTAATTTTTCGATAGGAAAAATCAATTGGTGCACGTCTGGCTTCGAACCCGCGACATTACGATCGCAAGGCGGAGTTACTCCCATAGACCACCGCTGCTCTTACCTAAGTAATATTCATATACCTACCTACAAAACCTCTTCTTGGTAATGTGTGTGACTGTACCTTTCCATTATTAACCAGTAATAAAGGCCGTGTTTGTAAACTATGGCTTAGAACCATATCCGGCATCTTTCATTCTTTTACTTTTTTGCCATTTTCTCTCAAACGGTGAAGGAAAAGATCGGGAAGGCAGCATGTCCTGTAACAAAAATATGGAATGAGAATGACAGATATCAATTCCACTTCTTCTACCTTTTGTCGTGTCACCTAGTTCTTTCAAACAGTGTGGCGAAAGGATTTTAAGGCTCTTTTCGAGCACTTGACACATTTTTTAGAATTTTTAGGTTCTACGACATGCCGGTTTCCTGAAAATGTATTCCTTCACCGTTTGAGAGTACCGGCACTGTGCACTTACATTTTTGAACAGAAAAACTCACTGGTACACGACTGGTTTTGAATCCACGACTTTAGGATAGGAAGGCGGGACCGCTACCTCTAGACCACCAGTGCTCTCGTTCACCAGCCGATGATACAGATGTGTTCCTTCACCGTAAACGATTCAAAAAGGATTCGAAACGATTAAATCCATTGAGGCCATCCATAGGTACCGAATTCCAGCCCACTACCTTACGATGGGAAAGTGGAATCACTCGCACTAGTCCAATGGTCCATTCTAAATAAATAAATAAATAAGAATATAAATTCTGTAAAAGATAACTTTTGAAATTGGGTTATGAACAAAATTTCCATTTAAAACGGTTTATGTACTTTGATTTGTGAGCAAACGTAAACACACAAATCCTGGTAAATATCCCGTTTCCAATGAAAATGAGATTCTGAAAGGTTTTGAAAACTTATTGATAAGCTTAAATGTGTAACTAGCTGAAGTATTATTCAATCACTTAAAAATAATCTGACGTTGACCCTCCTCAGACCCTCTTCGTGTCATTCACCCCGTTGCAAGATGGCCTTGAATTTTTTAAATCATCGGGAGGGCTCATAGTACAGGTTGTATAAAAACTACTCTAGAACACTCCTTTCAATTCAAGAGTTTATACTAACCATGGCTCTGCGATGCAGCTCCATTTGTCTCTTAAGAGAAATTTGAGAACAGTAGTCGAAATCAAAGTCAAAAGGTATTTATTCAGTTGATTCACAAGGATCACTTTGACACGTCTTAAAACTATGTGAATCTGGCCAGTTCCACGCGACCAAGACTAAAAGCAAGCAAGTGGATTAGAATAGATTGATGATGATGATGATTATGATACTTAGCTGACATATGTTTTTTGAATTGCTATAGTGACAATTGTAATATTATAGCGGCCTATTTATCACTAGGAGTATTTTTATATTATACTAGCGACCCACCCCGGCTTTGCACGGTTATTGTGGGTTATCCCTAAGAGATTATGCTTGTATTATGCATATAAACCTTCCTCTTGAATCACTCTTTCTATAAAAAAAACCGCATCAAAATCCGTTGCGTAGTTTTAAAGATTTAAGCATACATAGGGATATAGGGACAGAGAAAGCGACTTTGTTTTATACTATGTAGTGAAGTTATATTTTAAACGCCTTAAACTATATTTTGCCGATGTAGGTAAGTTTATTATTTATGTATGTTAAGTCAAGCGTTTTTTCGTTGAGCTGCTCAAATGAAAATACCTACTATACAATTAAAGTGATCAAAAAAATCAAACGACAGGACAAAACGAACGATTATTTCTGGAGTTTGTAATTTTACACCGTGTAAAATGAATAAAACTAAAAAATTGTAGTAAGGATGTTTATAATAGTACCTATACCTACCCACCCACATGGATTCACTTGTCTACCATCGCGGGCAGTCGATAAACAGGCATGTTTGCGTACGTGTGTGTTTTATGCTGTGCTGTCGTGAGTTTTAACTTTTTTTTATTTAGATTTAAACTATCTACTTTTCGGTGCTGTAGATCCGAACTAGTTGACCTAAAAATATGTCATTATAATTTAATAATTAAGTTTCATTCACTTTAAAAACTTGTATTAAACAAAATATTAAGAAGTTTTTTAGGAAATATGTTTTTATGCCTGTAGGTATCTCTAGTATTAAGTATGGTACCGTGCCTTACATAAATAGGTAATATAAAACTAAATTCGAACAGGGACAAGATTTGAATAGATACGTAGATTTTTAATCATATTTTAATTGAAAACTATCACAAAATACAGTACCTAGATAATTTATTTATTTTTAAATAGTAACGCCAACAGCGACATGTATGGTTTTTTAGGCACATTTTGTTATTGTCTTAGACTGAGTCACGCCAATATATATATGTGTACAATATAGGTGGAATCAATATTATAATTAATATTTCACTTCACAGTTGTACTTCAGTACAACACAACAGTTTGATAAAGTAACAGTTCATGCAGAGCATTGTTTTGAAATAGATTACAACAAAATAGATAGGACGCAATATTTATTTGTAGATTTCAGTACTGACGCCTGCTTTATTATACTCTTTTCGTTGTGTTTAGTTTATTTTCAGGTAGGTTATTCGTTTTTCTAGTCAGGGTTGAATTCAAGCGCGGGAGCTCCGTTTACTTGTTTGACAGTTGAGTCCATAGACAAGATGAGAGTGCAATGTGGGTAGACTTGGTTAAATAAAACGTCCTTGGGGTAAACTAGAACTGACTAGAAATTCTGTCAATGTTATTGAATAAGGTACGTGTAGCTTTAGTATTCTTCGAAGTGAGCGATCAATTAAAATTATGCACAAAAATATTGTTAACAATGGGATCACAGATATAAGAAGGAATCACATTATGTATAGGTATAGGTATACGTAGGTTCTTACCTACTTGCAAGGTATGTTTGTTTTGTAGCTATCCATTCTTTTCCTATAAATTATTGCATCCATAATTGCGAACGTCAACGATATATGTTTATTAATGACTACTTGACTGGAATCGTTGCCGGTTTAACTATAGCAATTCGGTATTTGTGTTGAGGGTTGGGGGTAAGGGGGTCGCAAGTGGGACAGATAGGAAGTCCTATCTCCTGTTCACAGTTCGGTAGGTACATGAATTTTATTGGGTACCTAGATTGTTTTCAAAATTTAAATTCATCTCCTGGATTAAAAAATAGCTCAAAAGGTTTATGCTGAACCCTAACAAGACCCATAAGTGAAAATCATAGAAGACATATGCTAATGTACCTCTCGCTTGCACACTTCAAAATTTTAAAATAAAAACCTGAAAGTACCTAAAACCACTGAACTTATTTATGTAACATCGAAATCAACCAAGTGCAACAATGTAATTTGATTGCACGCAATTAACACAAAATATAATTTTGATCCAATCAAGTTTTCTACTAAAATATTTGAATAGGTGCCAAAACTAGCAAAGCAAACTTTAGGATGCAGTTAGCGATCGTGGCCAAGATTGTTTTATTTACCCCCGCGACTTATAAGGAAGTTGGTCGTTCGTTGGAGTGTCTATTCAGAGTTTTGACAACGTGTATTCGCGATTTTCAGATTTCGTATTCCCGTAGGTAATTTGCATTCCGTTTTATTTAGACGCGTTATATCCAGCGTATACAAAACCCGTTGGAAATCGGAATCCGAATTACGGAATACGAAATCCGAAAAACGAATTAACAAGTTGTCAAAAGTCGGAATGGATAGGTAACTCAGGCAACAAACTTACGACTTGGTTCCTACCGTTCTATTGTATAATCCTACTACACCCCAAGTCTGAGTTTGGTTTATAGTATTTCGTAACGTCAGGCCTTTTTTGACGTTACGAAAAACTAAATATGAAAAACGAATAACAAAATTCAGTCTTGGGGTATAAAATTAAATATACTCATGCTTCACAGAATAAAAAAAAGTTTTACAAGTTAAAATATATTTCTTCCCACAGATGGCTCTTGCCTACGACGTTCCAACGGTCAAACTAAACAACGGGAAAGATATGCCCGCATTAGCTCTTGGTACCTATCTTGGTCTTGAACAGGTAAAGGCAGCTTCTACTCCCATACCTATCTACCAGTGCTATTAAATGGTGAGGGAAAACACGTGACGAAACCAGTCAGTATTTTAGCAGCAGCGCCCGTGACTGAGAAGATTAGGAGCAATGGGTTGGCGTGGTATGTGGGTTGGCATGATGTGGGTTTTTCTGGGATCATAATAGATTTTTACGGCCATAACATTTGGGCCCGAGCTGTGTGAGATATGGGCAGGAAGATGATCATGATGATGGAGGCCTCAGTGGTCAAATATGAATGACCAAAAACATTTTTTTAGGCCAATATACTAAAATCAAAAGACAAACTGGTCCGTGGCGCCATCTGCCGGGCAATCGAGCTAGGCTACCGACACATCGACACTGCTACCATCTATGAGACAGAACCAGAAATAGGAGAAGCTTTGAAGATTAAACTAGAAGAGGGCGCTGTAACGCGGGAGGACCTTTTTGTAACAACAAAGGTGAGCTTTTTCTGTAATCTTGTTTACCGCAAACTGATGAGGTGATGGAGGGGCCATATTATATCTTTGTCTCTCAATCGGTGAAGGGAAACACCGTTTATGGAAATCAGCTAGAATTCTAGCAGCGGTGATGCACTGAAAAACGTGGGTAGGTAAGTGCAAAATGTAATTAAGAATCTTATGTTGGTAGGTACTTGGTACTAAGAGACTGTATTAGAGCTCGGGGTTATAAGTAGATGCAAGCGCCCCTATGCTGAGAACTTTTGTGACTCAATACAAGATTTAGAGCTGATTTCACCATGCTCTGTTAGTTACTACTCAAGGAATAACAGGCCGTTAAATCTAACCTTAGATGTCAAACGCGTACATTTTGTCATTTTTAACGGCCCTTTAATCCTTTGTTAATCTAACAGAGCATGGTGAAACCGGCCCTTAATTATTTTTTAGTCTAACAGAGCATGGTGAAATCAGCTCTTACCAATTCAGAAAACCAAATATAAAAAACCTCTACCTCGTGAGGTACAGTTCAGCAACACGTCCTTTTACTGCCGCCAAGTATCGTTGCTGTGTTTCGGTTTGAAGAGTGTGGTTGCCGGTGTAATTACCGGCACTTATGCCTCAAGCTGATGGACTCAGGGCAGTGCATCGTAGGGCACGTTCCTATCGTGCGTGACTTAGAAAAGAATCAACCAATGATTTGCATTCTTTCAGCTCTGGAACACCCAGCACAGAAGGGAAGAAGTCACACAGGCACTAAGAGAGTCTCTGCAGAAGTTAGGACTCAACTATGTGGATTTGTATCTGATGCACTGGCCTCTGGGACTTAATGTAAGTATAGTTGAGACGAAATAGTATTGTGGCCGTCTTTGGTATGCCCGGAGAGGGCTCGGAACGGCCGCCGGCACACACTGTACCTACCTCAAATCTGAGTTTAGTTTTTTCGTATCGTCAGGCCTTTTTCGTATGGAGAGTCGTGAGTTCTAAGAGTCTCCATACAAAAACGGCCTGATAATACAGAACACGAAAAATTAAAAACAAAACTCACGGCAGGTTTCAGAAAGCCCGATCAAAACTAAATAGATAGATAACTCTTAATTGATTACCACAACAAATAAAGATACACATTTTTACATAAAAACTAATAATTATAGTAATACAATGGGCGGCCTTATCGCTAACAGCGATCTCTTCCAGGCAACCTTGGGATGGACAGGACTGAACATAAAAAGAGAGGGGGGGGAGTCTTGTGTGGGTTTCATTAATATATGGATAGGTACCTAGACCTACCTAAGAGTAGTACGAGCCCTTCACAAAGAGCTCTACTACTCTTAAAACTCTTTGACTCTCCTCAGGAGAACTACACGTACTCCAGCACAGACTTCATGGAGACCTGGCGAGGTCTAGAAGACGTTGCCAGCCTCGGCCTAGCCAAGTCCATCGGAGTGTCGAACTTCAACAAGGAACAGATGGAGAGGCTGATGAAGGAAGCTAAGATGAAGCCAGCTGTATTGCAAATTGAGGTAGCTAATCTTTATTTAAAATATGAAGTTGGTATGCTCAGCCTCCACAGCTC
This sequence comes from Chloroclysta siterata, assembly GCA_932294275.1. Classification (NCBI taxonomy): domain Eukaryota; kingdom Metazoa; phylum Arthropoda; class Insecta; order Lepidoptera; family Geometridae; genus Chloroclysta; species Chloroclysta siterata. The sequence continues at coordinate 16,050,663 of OW028596.1, read as the reverse complement.
AGTTGCTAGTAGCTCTGCTATTATTTGCTAGCATTTGTGTGATGAACATAGATGTTTGTTCTCTGTTTTGGTGTTATATAATTGATCGAGTGAGCGAAGCGAACAAAGATCTTAGTTTCAACTTGGGCGATTTGGCATTTTATGTATGTATGTATGTATGTATGTATGTTTGGCTGGCGATAACTTTAGAACCGTTGATCCGATCTGCATGAAATTTGATATGTCGATAGCTTGTACTTGAGAAATTTACTGGTAAGTATATGAGTAAAATCGGATGAAGGGTTTTTGAGATATGGGGTTTTTAAGGGGGCAAAAATAAAAAAAAGTTACATAAAAAAATTAAGTTACATGTCATATGAAAGGGCTTTGTTTGGATATTCCAAAACAATTTTTACTTTTTTTTTGGGACTCCCGGTTTTTGAGATAAAACAAAAAAGCTAAAATAAGATAACCAGCGATCCAAGAGCTCCCATCTCTAAGAGTTTCGTTGACATCAAGGTTTTTCTACTGGTCGGCCAGTTCATTTGCTTTTTCTTATTTTTTTTTCTTGAAATAAATTAAGGAGGTACTCAGTTTTCATAAAATGGTGATGACGACCAGGTCTGATGATGGAGCCAAGGTCTGTTCAACGGAACTCTTCAATAAATAGGCCAATAGAGTTGAAACTTGGTTACCGTACCAAGTTAGTAGGCGGTAGTCAGAAAAAAGTACAAAGATAATGTTTGGACTTGCCTCTGACTACTACCTACTCAAAGTTTTGATGCGTTCGTCGGGTCGCATCACGAGATCTCAGTTCGGGGCGAACTACTAGTGTTATATAGGTAGTGTTTAATAAGAAAATTAAATGTATTTTGTCCAGGTCCATCTACAAATGCTCCAATCAGACCTCGTCTCCTTCTGCCAAGCCCACAGCATCACTGTCATGGGGTACAGCCCTTTTGGCACCATGGTCCAGCGGTTTGGAGTGATCATGCCGGGCCCTAAGCTAGACGACCCTACCCTTGCGATTATTGCGGAGAAGTATGGGAAGACGACTGCTCAGGTCGTGTTGAGATGGCAGGTTAGTTTTTTTTTATTCTACTTGCATAACTAACGAGCATATGGGCTATCGGTACCCCAAGTATGAGTTTTGCTTACCATATTTGGTTTTTCGTTTTACGTTTTTGTTCCATGTTCATTGCGGGTTTTGTATGAAGACGCGATAGGGATACCGATATGGAACTTTACAAAACCCGCAATGAACACGGAACAAAAACGTAAAACGAAAAACCAAATATGTAATGTGACACACATGATCACACATATTTTTATGTCACTGTCAGCGTACGACAGCTCATAAAATCGTCTTGTGTAAAAAAGAAGTAGGTATGCTCTTATTTTAACTTTGCTATCAGTTAGTCATCTTTGGTTTTAGAATTTTTAGTGGCGCCCTTACTAAAATAATTTGTAATTTGGCAGCACATTTAATATATATATTTTTACAGGTAGACAGATGCATAGTGCCGGTAGTAAAATCCATAAACCCGAAACGCCTAGAAGAGAATATCAACATCTTCGATTTCAAGCTCACGGACCAAGAAATAGCCAGGATCGGTACTTCTACAAAGTACAGACTGATCGCACCCTCATTCTGGCAAGATCACAAGGATTATCCATTTGAGAAGGTTGCTGAGGCAGTTGTAAATCCTTTTAACAAATAAAGATAAACCCATAAATATTGACTATTACTTATAAAATATCTTTTCTTACTTGTACCCCAAGTCTGAGTAAGTATATTTTTTCGTATTTCGTAACGTTAGACCTTTTTTGTATTGTTTGAATCTCCATACAAAAAAGGCCTGACGTTATGAAAATCGAAATACGAATTAAGGTAAGCAAAACTCATACTTGTGGTACTCTAAGCTATGGAAGATTCCAATCATACAGTGAACATCCGTAAAGCTCTTGATTGCATGAAGAAGACGGCCAAACCAAACGGAAAGGAAAGTGTTCGTGATCTCTTTGGTGATTGGAACTTTTACTCAATAAGCACATTCCAAATTCAAATCACATTATCGCCCTTGGGCGGTAAAGTACTTTACCGCCCTTGGGATCAAAGTGCTATTTTGCTACCTGTTTTCGAAGAGCAAACTATCTATTTTCGAATTGATGTGATAAAAAATATATTTAATCCAAACTTCTTGCTTGGTGGAAAAGTTTTAAACACAGCGGAAACGGAAATATGAATTCCAGTGAAAGAGATAAACAATAGCATTGACAGATAGATAATGCTAAGGTTCTTACTTTTGCTAAGAAGATCTGGAACAAAATATAATGCTGCCAGCTAATCTTTATCTACCAATAACATGGGTAAGAAAATAAAAAATACAGTAATTTAGTGCCAAAATGTCTACATATTTTCTGAGCATATTTTAAGTAATGGTCCTTTATCTGATTGCCAAATCATCAAACTAATCATTTACATGATAGTGTGAGTTAGTTTGACGTAAACTCTTAAAAATGTATTAAGAGTTTACGTTTTTAAGAGGATGAAGATCTGGAATAACACCGAAACACAACGTGTATTTAGTGAAGTCCCAGTAACAAACCATACTGTTATTGGTCAGATTTATCTTTTTGAAGTTCACTTTGCTTGCTGACTAGTGGTTTACATTATTAGTTGCATTACATTATTATTTTCGCACGCATGCACGAACGAGGGAGGAAAATGACGACCATAGAAGCTATAGTGTTCTGTGACCTTCATCACCTGCGGTTGGTGTTGCCAGTTTCTGATATATTCTTTTAACTATTTTATGTTACGTGAGTGTGAAACAATCAACCCTAATGTAGTTTATGTAGGTAATGTAGGATAATGACAAATCTACCACAAAATGGTAAAACGAATGTCCCAGAAACTGGCAACACCAGCTGCAGCTGATGAAGGTCGTCGTTTTCCACGGTCTGCGAAAAATCAAAATAAAATCCACCATATTTGTTATTTCGCGTTTCGCAATAATATTTCCGCCGGTGTGTTGTAAAAATAAAACATTGTGGCTAAAGTGAGTCCGTATCCTAGCATGACCCACTCTGGGAGAAGTAAGTTCGAGGTAAGTGCAATCGATACCGATTTTCATTGTTTGTGTTTTGTAGAAACAGCTGACATAGGTTCTATAGGACCCTATCCTTTGTTCTCTGGAACCTACAGCCCTAACACGTACGAAAACTGCGGAAAAGCGTCAAGAAACATGGAAATTACGCCATGAGAACTGACTGAGTGAACATGTAAACATTCTATTTTTGAATGTTTTCCGTAAGCGCGTCTATGTATTCGTATCTGCTAGGTATACTATTGCGCGTCTGTTTGTTATGTGTTTTAACTGCTGTCTTTTGTATATAAGCGCGGAATGAAGGAAGTGCGGTTTTCTTTGTTGCTTGTGGTGTAAATGACCTCTAACCGCGGGCACTGAACCCGTGCGAACCGTTATCATTTCATTATTCTTTGATTCTTGAATAACTTCCGCTTTAAAATGCATAATTAGAGCTACGTACCTTAATTATTCAAAAATTCTATCAAAAGTACCTGTCAAAGTCCATTCATGGCCCTAAGGTTGGTAGGTAGGTCCTTTTTAGTTATTCTTTATCAACCCATTTCCTTTTTTCATCAATATAATTAAAATACAAAGGCAAACAAAATAGATAGGTGGTAGATAAAAAAATAATAACAAACTTATCAGACACAGATAACGCAACATACCTGCTCGTATCTGTTAGCAGAACATGTGCCTGCTAATTAATAAAAAAAAAATACCTACTAGGTACTCTAGCTTAGGGAACAGTCAGCATCATAAATTGATGTCTTTTTCAAAGACCACACTTATGTTAGGACCCTGTAATATTTTACATTATAGTTTTACATGCAAGAGAGAGTAGTAGAGCTCTTTGTACTAAGTACTATCACCACACCTTTTTCTGCCGCCAAGCAGCAGTGTTTCGGTTTGAAGAGTATCTGTATGCCTCAAGTTGATAGCGCCGGCGCCGCCTCGCCAAAAATCTCTGGATATATTAATTATAGAGGAATATATTGACTGTAATAAAGATACAGAAGTTTTCATAAATTTTCATTAATTTCTAACGACATTACATCGCAAAAAGTAACCGAATGGAATAATCTAAATGTTTCCACGGAAACTCTTTGAGTGGAAGTATTCAAACACTTTCACACCAACAATCTACAGCATGAAAACTTTTAAATTTTAATTGAATATAATGCTGCAGCGCTTGAATCTGAAACTGAAGGCAGTGTCCGACTGGGGCAATGTGAATTTGGTTAAATTCAACGCCTCTAAAACGCAAGCTTGTCTCTTTTCTGCTAAGAAAAGTCAGTTTCTCCAAGTTCCTGTTTTCCGAGATGTACTACCTTTAGCTGTTCAGGATCACCTGGATCTCCTCGGCGCTACTCTGACGCCTGCTCTCAACTTTGGCACATACATCGAGTCTAGGGCAAAAACGGCTTCTATGAAGCTAGGCATCCTTAATAGGTTAGCGTCAGAACCCCTGGACCAAGTTCGATATTTTATGTTTGGAAACTATCAATATTTAGTACCTTTTTAGTACTATTTGGTACCTAAATTAGATTATTTAGTACCTCGATGAATAGTGAAAAAACATGAAAAGAAAGTGGTCAGACATTCTGACGTCAGGTTGTCTGGACCACATTTTTTTCACATAGTTAGAGACAATATAACTTAATTATTTATTTGCAAATATTTAGTACCTTTTTAGTACCTCTCAAATCTTTTTTTATTTTTATTTTATGTAGTCCCAGAAAAAAGTTACGGATGAATGAAACTTTTTAAGAAGCAAAACTTATTTTATGGATATTAAATTTGCAGCATACCTACATACTATATTATGTGTTCGTATGACTGGATGGGAGTGGACGAAGATGGCTCAGGATAGGGCGCGTTGGCGAGTTTCCTATTGGCAAGGCCTATGTCCAGCAGTGTCTGATATAGGCTGATGATGACGATGGTGATATATATTGTAGTTTCAGATATATATTTGCATTGTGGATTAGAAAAAAATACTCTCTATTATAAAGAATAACTTTAATAGTTAGAATTTTATTAATAATCCTTTGCTCAATTTGGTCTAGTTAGGGCGTTCTTCTAATTTTTTTTTTTTATGGTTTACGTTTCACGATCACAAAACTAAAAAAAAACAGATGCTTCGATAATAGACTGCTTTGAAATAAAAACAATTAAGGCCATTTTCAACAGACTAATAAGTAAATTTTTAATGCACGTTTTCGCAAAATGAGCAATTAAGGAAACTTTTAACCTTGTTTATATCCTGAAAACGAGTAATAATATATTTTCAAAAATGCAATTCATGTATACAATTTATTATATACATGATTATATTAATAAAATAAACTAGCGACACGACAAGGTTAGTATTAAGGTAAATACATTTCTATCACATCTATTTGAAAAGAGATCGTTTACTCTTCGTAAACAGGGAGCAAAATAGCATTTCAAATTAAATTCGAAGGTCATTGGGCATTTTTAACCCGGTACCTCGAAATTCGCGTCCATTATTGAAATTTTGTTAGTTTTGAAGGGTAAGGGTGAACATTTCACGGAATGTTTTTATTTTAATCCAAATGTATGGGAAAACAAAGTCATGTGGTTCAACGAAAAATGTATATTTTTCCCAATTATTGATTTTCAATCATTTTACTATATTTTAACTACTATGTATTATACCATTGTTGAATCCAGTCACGTCATGTGAGACAATATTAACCTGATGCCGAATGAGACAATATTATACATATATTTTGATTAATCCCACTCTAAATGGAAGACAAAGAATTCAAAACTTTTATTGTTCCTGCATACACAGCCGCCGTACCATTGGAAGTTGCGGGCATATCGCGAGTGTGGTGTACCTACTTCTCAGCGTAGGAATAGAATCACCACCCAAGGTTTTTAGACGATGTCACGATTGATATTGATGATGTTGAATAAAAATAATGAAAAAAAAGTGTTTACTTCTAATTGACCAGCTTACTCTTTAAAAATAATATAGGTACAATAATAAAGATACAATATATACATATCATGATAAAAATATATACATATACACACATAATACATGCTCCTCTAGATAATGCTTAAAACATTATTGTACCTTTTTAGGAAGACCTCTGTGTATTTAAAATATTTATAAGGATGTTAAGCAATCAGCTACAGCACCTGTGTTTCTCGCAAATCGCGCCGCGTTATGCAACGATCTACCTGCCGCGATCGATACAAAGGAAATGCTGCCGCTCTGCATTTTCCATCAGGTGTCGTACCGTGCGAGTTTTTGGACATTTTACAAGTGATTCTCAAATTAATTATAATTACTAGTGTTCTTCACATCGGACATTGGTCACGTACCTTAATATAATTAATTTGTAATTTCATTTTATTCATTAAATTTTAAGTAAACAATTCGGTCGTTTTGTATCCTCCCTCGCAGCCGTACATAAATTAGGATGATGTTTATATTAATTCTTGTTTTGCAAAATAAAAAACTTTCCCATGGTTTTGAGGAATGCGACTGATCTCATTGGATAGTATTCATGGTCTATAACATACTCAGACTAGTTTCGTTCGTGGTCGCTGGTTGGTCACAGGTCCGAGCAAAATGCCCATTTACCTTTCAAAGAGGGGGATGAAAAGCAGAGTGTGCCACACGGTACCAAAATTATTTAACCTCGAGCAACGTACTTTGATTCCCTGGCTAGTTTTAGGATTCTGCTCTAGAATTCTTCACTTCCCTCTGGATTCAGGAATACGCTCACGCCCTAAATACATTATTTTGTTTCCATAAGACACAATCTACTATTTCCTTCCTAGGTAGGAATAGTGATTGAAAGTGAGCGAAATAGCACACACACTGTACCCTCACACACACACTCACTCCCCCCCCCCCCCAAACACACACGCTTAAAGACACTCAATTATTTGAGCGGTTTTCCTTTGAAACCATGGCTCTTAAGAGACTCGTGTTATCATGAGAACCGTACACAAACCCCCACACACACACACCCACATACACTCCACTCCTCACGCACACATTCCCAGAGACAAAAACATAAATACACATTTAAACACTCGCACTCTCACACAATTGCATGTGATTACGTAGGTAGGTATAATATTATAATATTGTTTTAAAATTATTATAAAATAACATAAAAGTAAAAAACACATTTACCTTTTCAACCCCATAATACCACTCTGTCTGTTGAAAACGGCCTTAATTGTTTTTTTTTCAAAACAGTCCAATAACGAATCATCTGAATTTTATTTGTTTTTAGTTTTGTGATCGTGAAACGTAAACCATAATAAAAAAAATAGTTAGAAAAACGCCCTAACTAGACTAAATTGAGCAAAGGATTATTAATAAAATTCTAATTATTAAAGTTATCTACACTTCTACACTAATCTACACTAATATTATAAAGAGGAAACATTTGTATTTTTGAATTTTTGTATGTAACGAATAGGCTCAAAAACTACTGGTCCGATTTCAAAAATTCTTTCACCATTAGAATGCTACATTATCCCTGAGTAACATAGGCTATATTCTATTTTCAAAAAAATCAGGGATCCTTACTAAAACTCCAATAATGTAACCCAAGGTGGAAAACAAAAACCTTACATCGCGTGCGCTGCGAAAACTATTGATGATAGAACAAAACAATGTACTACGATTTTGTAGAACACGTCATCATCTACAAAAACAGCGACAGCATATGTCTAACTATTATAGTTATGTCACAATAAGTGTTCTTTTATTATAAAAAAATAATTGAAATGCCGCCGCTAGAAAAGGGTGTTTATACCTTGGTATTAATCCTTATCCAAATAAATCATTTCATAATTAAGACGGTTTCAATACCTATAGATTACTTCTTAAATTTTTCAAATCGTACATTCCATTCAAAAGATATGACGAAATTAAAAATGTTAACGGGTCCACGGGTCACGCTCGGGGTGCGATTTCACTCACTCAAGGAGAAGGACGTGCAAATGTATGAAATTAGTAGACGCGTGGCTCGAACCCACGGTCTAAGTTTATCCTAAAATGTTCAAAAAATTTATGACCACCCATGCGAAGCTAGGACAGGCCGCTAGTTCTTTATAATAGAGTGATTTTTTTTCTAATCCATAATGCAAATATATATCTGAAACTACAATATATATCATCATCGTCATCATCAGCCTATATCAGACACTGCTGGACATAGGCCTCCCCCAAAACTCGCCAACGCGCCCTATCCTGAGCCATCTTCGTCCACTCCCATCCAGTCATACGAACACATAATATAGTATGTAGGTATGCTGCAAATTTAATATCCATAAAATAAGTTTTGCTTCTTAAAAAGTTTCATTCATCCGTAACTTTTTTCTGGGACTACATAAAATAAAAATAAAAAAAGATTTGAGAGGTACTAAAAAAGTACTAAATATTTGCAAATAAATAATTAAGTTATATTGTCTCTAACTATGTGAAAAAAATGTGGTCCAGACAACCTGACGTCAGAATGTCTGACCACTTTCTTTTCATGTTTTTTCACTATTCATCGAGGTACTAAATAATCTAATATAGGTACCAAATAGTACCAAAAAGGTACTAAATATTGATAGTTTCCAAACATAAAATATCGCACATGGTCCAGGGGTTCTGACGCTAACCTTAATAGGGTACGGCTTTACTTCACACCGGGACAGCTTCTCAGTCTTTATAAAGCACAAGTCCGATCTGGTATGGAGTACTGCTGTCACCTTTGGGATGGCTAGGCAAAACACCAGCTTGCTGCCTTGGACTCGATTGAGCGCCGAGCTTTCAGGTTAGTAGGTGAGCAACACATGGCGGAGGCTAAAATCCAGAGCCTCGAACACCGTCGTAAAGTTGCTTGCTTATCGATTTTTTATAGGCTACATTTCGGAGAATGTGCCCAGGAACTACATGACCTTATTCCACCATCTCCATTCCACCACAGGACAAATAGACGCACGGCCCAGTACCATCCATACCTGGTTAGCATGCCACCAATTCGCACGAAGCGCTTTGCTTCAACCTTCATTATGCGAACCGCTAAGGAGTGGAACTCATTACCGTCGTCTGTTTTTCCTGACCACTACAATATCAGTCTCTTTAAGGCAAGAGTGAATAGGTGTCTTCTAGACCGTTCTGCTCCAACGTCGGCTACATCGTCGCTTACCATCAGGTGAGATTGTAGTCAAAGGACAGTCTATTCATTGTAAAAAAAAAAAAAAAAATGTTTGCCTGCTACAAATGCTCCAGTAGAAAAAGTATTTTCTATGGTGAACAAATTGTGAACATCTGAGAAAAGCCAGTTTCAAATTTCAGTTGTAAAGCCGATGTTGATAGTTAAGGTGAATATACAAAAAACGTGCCAAGAGTTTCATTCTTACTTAAAATCTTCACATTGATTGCTACAATCTTAAAATCGCAAATTTGTTCCTCTGATAAATATAAATATAACTAAACATTTCGGGTAGGTAGGTATATTTTTTAATTCGTAAATTTTAAGCTAACTAGCTTTTTCTGAAATAACTTAGAAAAAGTGTTTTTTTTATTGCCTACCTGATAATTGACCTAAATAAACCAATATCCCGTTTAGAGTCAAAGAATAAAATATGGTCATCTACATCTACACTAATCTACACTAATATTATAAAGAGGTAAACTTTGTATTTTTGTATGTAACGAATAGGCTCAAAAACTACTGGTCCGATTTCAAAAATTCTTTCACCATTAGAATGCTACATTATCCCTGAGTAACATAGGCTATATTATATTTTCAAAAAAATCAGGGATCCTTACTAAAACTTCAATAATGTAACCCAAGGTGGAAAACAAAAAACCTTACATCGCGTGCGCTGCGAAAACTATTGAAGATAGAACAAAATAATGTACTACGATTTTGTAGAACACGTTATCATCTACAAAAAATGTCGCGACAGCATATGTCTAACTATTATAGTTATGTCACAATAAGTGTTCTTTTATTATAAAAAAATAATTGAAATGCCTCCGCTAGAAAAGGGTCTTTATTTGTACCTTGGTATTAATCCTTATCCAAATAAATCATTTCATAATTAAGACGGTTTCAATACCTATAGATTACTTCTTAAATTTTTCAAATCGGACATTCCATTCAAAAGATATGACGAAATTAAAAATGTTTACGGGTCCACGGGTCATGCGCGGGGTGCGATTTCACTCAATCAAGGAGAAGCGCGTGCAAATGTATGAAATAAGTAGACGCGAGGCTCGAACCCACGGTCTAAGTTTATCCTAAAATGTTCAAAAAATTTATGACCACCCATGCGAAGCTGGGACAGGCCGTTAGTGTTATATATAACCCTTTGTCACTGGGCAGACAGACTCAAAATGCAACAAAAATATAGATAAACTGCATAACCTCCATAATCCATAAAAAATCCATAACCTCTTGAATATGATATGGGGCCTAAAACAAATAAAAAATTTAGAGAAAGGAGGGTACCTTTCTCTAAACCTATGTATATATGTCTATGTATGTATGTCTAAATGTGTTATCTATCTATCTATGTCTGAAGAATGTTATGAGAGTGAATGAAGCGAAAGAGGTATGTCAGGATCATCCCAAGTCGAAATCCTTGATCTCTGCCTACCCCTATAGGATACAGCCAATTTTATGTGTGTAATAATAATAATCATAACCCTGGTTCCAGATCACCAGGTTTTCCGGTGAGGATGAGCAGCACATCAACCGGAAACTCCCCAAGGAGCTGCTGCTGCGGATCCTATCATACCTCGATGTGGTCTCTCTCTGTCGGTGTGCTCAGGTAACACCAGCACACAAAAAACAACTTATGGCGAAGACAAGAGCTAACGTACCTCTCGCTCACACGTGAGAGCACTGGTGGTCTAGTGGTAGCGGTCCCGCCTTCCGATCCTGTCGTGGGTTCGAAATCAGTCGTGCACCAATGAGTCTTTATGTTCAAAAATTTATGTGCACAATGCCAGTACTCTAAAACGGTGAAGGAAAACATCGTAAGGAAACCGGCATGTCGTAGAACCTAAAAAGTTCTATAACATGTGTCAAGTGCTCGAAAGGCCCCTCTTGAAGCGCACTTAAAATCCTTTCAGCACACTGTTTCGAAAGAAACTAGTGACACGACAAGAGATAATGTACCTCTCGCTCGCACGTTTCGACATGTCGAAAGATATAAAATCACAGAACTCCAGAACTCCTTTTTGAAAAATCGCAATCAACCAGAATCAACCAAGTTGAGTGCAATCACATTTATTTTCATTTGAATCACACATTTTGGTAAAAAAATCATTTTGATCGATTCAAGTTTTCCTACTCAAGTTTACTTTGATGTGCGAGCGAGATGTTGATATCAGCATGACGAAGAGATTATATTAATTTTACCGTTTTATCTCGTTTTGTAAGCGCTATACAAGACTTGAAGACAAAACCAAGACGCTAATTTGTTGGTCAACTTTACTCTAACATCAGTAGGCCTCAAAGAGTTTATTGATTACAGCAAAAAAAGGGATCGTTTGGAAATAAAAACGGGTTGATTAATAGTTTTTCCGTACAAAATGTATTGCAAAAGTTTTTGGCGATTTCTGTCATCTCACCTTAATTGACCTTAAATGGTCCTATAGTATTTTGATCCCTTCATGAAATAGGATCGATAGGCATATTTTTTTGTTTTTATATAATACTAGCGACCCGCCCCGGCTTCGCACGGTTATTGTGGGGTATCCCTAAGAGATAGACATATACCATCGCGGACTTTTTTGTAGACATTTTTAAGGTGTACAATACTGTATTACATTATTTTGATCTATCTCGTAGGGTTCAGCCAGCGTTTGTAATGTAAGCGCAAAAAATATGTTATTTACGGCATCACATTAGAAACCTCTTAAATTATCAGTGTTTCTCTGCTATATTATGCATGTTTTATACATATAAACCTTCCTCTACACTCTATCTATAAAAAACCGCATCAAAATCCGTTGCGTAGTTTTAAAGATTTAAGCATACATAGGGATATAGGGACAGAGAAAGCGACTTTGTTTTATACTATGTAGTGATTTTTCGCTGATTTTAAATTTTTACAACTTATAATGGTTCTGACGCATAATGACCAATAATTCAGAATATTATTTATCTTCAAAAGTTATGGTCCCTAACTTAGGGATGTTCATCTAGGAATGTTTTCCTGTATTTATAACGGTTAAGGTACCTGACCTTACTGTCCCGTCTCAAAAATTTTAATTTAATGTTGTAAGAAAAATGTATATTTGATAAGTACTAATAATGACAACAGCAGCGCCTAAAGTCAATTGAACCAAAACGCATCGATAGCGCGTTCTAGGATTGTACAGTTTTTACTAGCGCCATCTAGTTAGCAGAATCAAGATTGGTTTGACGCAGGATATTTCTGCTCGAAAAATGTCTTCTTTTTGTCGTATCACTAGTTCTTTCTAAACAGTGTGGTGAAAGGATTCTAATACAGCATTAAGTTCGCCTATAGAATTTTTTTTATTGCACAGAACAAAATGTATCGTCATTTTGTTCTGTGCAATAAAAAAAATTCTATATATTACAACATAACAAAATTATTTGGACCGCCCTCACAGCTCAATTGGTAGTAGCTCTGCCTTCTGCGCTGTAGGCCGTGGGTTCGATCCCCACACAGAGTTCTCGCGATCATAACTATGTCGTCGGTCCATTGGGTGAGGCAAAAAAAATCATACAAGTTTTTCGCATTCGTGCGAGCATGATAGAATGTGTGTGAATGTCGAAAATGTATGGAACGTGATGCCTCAATCATTTTCTAAACTATTTTGCTAAAATACTTAACACTACTTTAAACGTACTTTAAAAAAAACGGCCAAGTGTGAGTCGGACTCGGCACGAAGGATTCCGTACCATTATCTATAAAAACGGCTAAAAAAATGTCTGTTGCATGGGAGCGCCCTTAAATATTTCTTTTATTTTAATTTAATTATTGATTTGTAAAGTCAATATATAACTAAATATTCAGTGAATATTTCAAGCGTCTACCTGCTGCCGATATCAATATTGAGCAAAAAATCACTTTTATTGTATGGGAGCCCTCTTAAATATTTATTTTATTATGTTTTTTAGTATTTGTTGTTATAGCGGCAACAGAAATAATACATCATCTGTTAAAATTTCAACTGTCTAACTATCACGGTGAGATACAGCCTGGTGACAGACGGAGAGACGGACAGCGGAGTCTTAGAAATAGGGTCCCGTTTTACCCTTTGGGTACGGAACGGGTACGGGTACGGGTATTATATATTTTATTTATTTTACATCTCTCATGTTCGGTAAGTAGGTTCTTATTACCTCCAAATGGGGCTTGTAGGTGACTAATTAGCGCTCTAGGGTAATAATGTAGCTAGAAAAGCCCTAGGGCGGTAAGTAGTTAAAAAAAACACTTCTTTCTTTCAAAAAGTTCGCGTACATCTAACCATCATACTGGCAATAGACATCATGCATTCAGCCCAATGACCAAAGAGGTCGCCTTGCTATTCAGCCTTGTCTTCGTGTGAGTATAATAGTCATCAATTTTAAATATCGAACGGCGAAGCTCAATTTCGATCTTGAAAAAAAAAATTAAAAAGTTCTTTTCTTGATTCTTTTTAATGAAAAAAGGCGGGAATAGAAAACTTTTACTTTAAATATTGTTTATTCTTGTAATGCCGGTTTTTTTCTACTTACCTCACAATCGAGATGTAAAGCAGAATAGTTAGCTCGGGTGTAAGCACCAATTGCACCCTCCAACTATAGGAGCCCTCGCTGCGCTCGTGCGCCTAAATATCTCGGGCTGCAATTGATGCCTTACAGCCCTTGGCTACTAATCTACTATTACAACATAACATGGGTATATATTTGCTTTTTCAGGTTTCAAAACTATGGAATATCCTGGCGTTGGACGGCTCCAATTGGCAGAGGATAGACCTATTCGAGTTTCAACGAGATGTAGAGGTAATAAACTGGTCTCACAGCATACCTTTTGGAGTAGTAGTCTGTGTGTGTCTCGTCCGGGGAAGTACTACCACCACGCCTTTTTCTGCCGCCAAGCAGCGTAACTGTGTTTCGGTTTTAAGAGTGTGGTTGCCGGTGTAATTACAAGCACATGAGGCTTAACATCTGTATGCCTCAAGTTGATGGACGCAGGGCAGTGCATCGTGGGGCACGTTCCTATCGTGCGTGACTCGCGAAGCAATGCTTTGTCATAGGTCAAAGTCAAAGTCAAAGTTAAAAGGTATTTATTCAATAAAATCACAAGGATCACTTTGAAACGTCTTAAAGCTAGGTGATTCTAGGTGCCAGTTCCACGCGACTAAAGCCTAGAAGAACAGGCAACAAACTTACGGCTTGGTTCCTACCGCTCTTTTGTATGATCCTTGTTACAATGTAGGTATTATAATACAATATTGAAGCTCCAGAATGGTGCCAATCGAATTTCGTGAAGCGTTAAAGGTTACCATTTAACACCACAAACTTAGAGCTGATTTCACCATGCTCTGTTAGATTAACAAAGGATTAAAGCGCCGTTAAATATGTCAAAATGTACGCATTTGACATCAAAGGTTAGATTTAACGGCCTGTTAATCCTTGATTAGTAACTAACAGAGCATGGTGAAATCAGCTCTTAGTTTATTGTAGATTTGACTGTAACGTAACTTTAACATTTTCAGGGTCCGGTTATAGAGAACCTGTCGCACAGATGTGGTGGTTTCCTAAGGCAGTTGTCATTGAGGGGTTGCGAGAGTATAGGAGATGGCTCTATGAAGACCTTGGCACAGGTATTTATTTATAAAAATTTTACAGAAGTCTGGTAACTAGGTCTGATGGGTCAGCCATAGACGTTCTGATAATTTGAATAAATATGTACAAGGTGTTCCAATACTTATAAATGTCCCGCAATTATATTTGCTGTTAAACGTACTGCTAAAGTTCCTGGGCGAATAATATTACTAAGTAATAGTTTCAATTAATACTATAAAAGGTATTAAATTGTGTTCAAAAACTTCAGGGGGCTAAAGTAAGATTTTTTTTGTTGTTTTATTTTAGAACTAGCAGCGAAACCCGGCATTGCTCGGGTTAAAATACATCGCATGTACTGACGAAAAGTTACTGGATTTCGTTTTATATACTTATCGTCAAATATCTAGTACCAAAACACTCTAGAATATTCAGATAGTTCGGTCGTTTTTGTTTCTCGGAATTACTTGAATTTGTTTAATTACTGTTCACTCGAACTTTGAATGATCTTCAAGTTGTAGGCATTTTGGAAGTTTCTAGATCATTTCAGAAATTTTTAGAATTTTCTAGATCATTTCAGAAACTTTTTACAACATTCTAGATCGGTTACAACAATTGAAACCATTTTAGAATTTTCTAGATCATTTCAGAAATTTTTAAGAATTTTCTAGATCATTTCAGAAACTTTCTACAACATTCTAGTTCGATTACAACAATTGCAACCATTTTGGAACATTCTAGATCATTTCAGAAATTTTTAGCTTTTTCTAGACCATTTTGGATCAATTTTATCGATCGCACACATTTTGTAACTTTCTAGATCATTCCAGAACCTTACTGAAATATTCTAGATCGATTACAATAATTGCACGGCTTTTTGCAACTTTCTAGATCATTCCAGAAAGTTTTAGAACTTTCTAGATTGATTTCATCAGTTGCACACAATCAGGAACTTTCTAGATCATTCCCGAGATTCCCGAGTTTTTAACAATTTTACAGAAGTTTTCTGTCCTTCTCTAACATGTTTAGTTAGACAAGGACAGATATATATTATTCCACATTTTCGCCACCCACAACCACCCTCTTCCACCCACCCCGACCAAACTCCCTTATGCACACCAGGCTTGGTCTCCTGGTATTTGCCATCCCAACGGGAAGTTGATCGAAGTTGCGGATCATAGAGAAAACCGTGGACACACGTACGAACATTAGCATTTTATATAATATATTAAGATTTGTTAGAATATGACAATGACAGCCTTCACAGCTCAGTTGGTAGTAGCTCTGCCTTCTGCGCTGTAGGCTGTGGGTTCGATCCCCACCGCGAATAAATATTTGTGTGACGATTTGTTCTCTGTGTGGGTGTTATTATATGTATACAGGTTGTAACCATACCACTCCCGAAACCTTCAGGGGGCTAAAGTACCGATCAATATGAATAACTTTTTCTAAGGAACCAACACTGTGAACGCGAAAAAAACAGCTGTTTCATACATTTTAGCCAGGTAGGTGTTGAACTTTTGTATGAAACAGCTGTTTGTTTTCGCGTTCACAGTGTTGGTTCCTTAGAAAAAGTTATTCATATTGATGGGTACTTCAGCACCCTGAAGTTTTTAAACTTTTAGTAAAAAAATATCTGTCTATGTAAGTTATGTCATCTGGAAGAGATCGATTTTAGCGATAATGCCGCCGATGTACCTTAATATTTCTATATGTTTTCCTCTGTGTACAATAATATATTTATCTATATATGTATGTATATTTCAGTCATGCCCGAACATAGAAGATTTAAATTTGAACAAATGCAAGAAAATTACCGATCAGACATGCCAGGCCTTGGGCAGACGATGTAGCAAACTACAAAGGTAATTATCTGCAATTCTTGTTAAAATATAGCAAATGGCCCACCCAATGTTAAGTGGTAACCATCACCTACAATAAAGCATCGTAAGTCACGCACGATAGTACCAAGTGCCTCTACTGGGCATTTACTTAGCACTGTCGTGTCTATAGAGTGGTTAATACCACCATCACACATTAAAAATGATTTTTTTATACAACTTGCTGATGGAACAAGCAGATGGCCCACCCGATGTTAAGTGGTAACCATCACCTATAACAAAACATTGGCTCTTAAGTAAAACACGATAGGAACGTGTCCTACAATGCACTGCCCTGCGACAATTAGCTTGAGGCATATAGGTGTTAAGCCTCGTGTGGCTAACCTCAAGTTGATGGACGCAGTGCACTGTAGGGCACGTTCTTATACGTAACCTGCGAGGCAATTCTTGAAAGTTAAAAATGTCAGGATGTATGTTGCTCAATCACGCCCGCCACTGAACCGATTGAGATGAAACTTTGAATAACTATTTTTAGTAAAATATTCTATATAACTGAATTAACATCCTACTAATATTATAAACGCGAAAGTTTGTAAGTATGGATGGATGGATGGATGGATGTTTGTTACTCTTTCCCATAAAAACTACTGAATGGATTTTAATGAAACTTTACAATAATATAGCTTATACATCAGAATAACACATAGGCTACAATTTATAAAGATATTGTGTGACTAATTTTTGAGCTTTGACCTTTGCCCAGCAGTGGGACAATATAGGTTAAGGAAAAAAAAGATATGCTTTAATGGTGTGTTTAAATGTTTGTCAGGATCGTAGCAAGTGGAAATCCGTGGTCTGTGCCTACCCCTATGGGAAACAGGCGTGATTTTGTGTATGTATGTATGTATGTATGTTAAATGTTTGTTTGCTTTTCAGAATAAATTTGGATTCGTGCCCTAGTATAACCGATATATCTCTGAAGGCAATGTCAGATGGATGCCCTGTAAGTACATCATATTGTGAATCAATAGAATCAACCTCCTTTAAAACTCCATCACATTAAATGCAATCTACTCAACCCCTTAACCACTCAACACACTCAAAAATACACATTTACCTACTCACGCATTACACTCTCAACCTACTCAGACATAAAGGCCTGGTACCTGGGCTCTTACAAAGTCAAAGTCAAAAGGTATTTAATCAATAAAATCACAAGGATCACTTTGAAACGTCTTAAAGCTAGGTGACTCTAGGTGCCAGTTCCACGCGACCAAAGCCTAGAAGAACAGGCAACAAACTTACGGCTTGGTTCCTACCGTTCTTTTGTATGATCCTTGTTACAATGTAATATAATACAATACTGAAGCTCCAGTTACGAGACCAGTTTCATGAGTAGCCATGCACATACAAGGCACATTATAATACAATAAACGCGAAAAAAAACAGCTGTTTCATACATTTTAGCCAGGTAGGTATTTAACTTTTGTATGAAACAGATTTTTTTGTCGCGTCCACAGTTTTGGTTCCTTAGAAAAAGTTATTCATATTGATGGGTACTTTAGCCCCCTGAAGTTTTCAGGAGTGGTTTTTTTTTTTACTTCTTGTATTATTTATTTAATTTATTATTGTAGTATGTATTTAAAAACAAAAGTATATAAGTCTTATATCAGCTATCTGGTTCCCATATTACAAGCGTTGCTTTGTTTGGGGCGAGATAGTGCTATGAAACGCTGTGTTTCGGTTTGAAGAGTGTGGTTGCCGGTGTAATTACAGGCACATGAGGCTTAACATCTGTATGCCTCTAGTTGATGGACGCAGTGCATTGTAGGGCACGTTCCTATCGTGCGTGACTTACGAGGCAATGCTTTGTTATAGATGATGGTTACCACTTAACATCTGCTTGTTCCTTTTTATTTGTTTTTATAGTGTTTACCTACACTTAAGGAAAATCAGAAAGATTTAATATAGTCCCAAAAGTTATTACCCGAGTGGGATTTGAACCCACGACCATTATCCCACTCGGGTAATAACTTTTGGGACTATATTAAAGCTTTGTGATCTGCTTGTTCCATCAACTAGTTATAAAAAAATAAATGTGGAAAGTCCACCAATATTAAAAAAAATCAGTTGAAAGTCACAATTGTTTTCTTAATAAAATATTTATTGTTGAATGTTTTTTTTCAGTTACTGACGCATGTTAACTTGTCATGGTGTCAGTCGATAACTGAAAACGGTGTGGAGGCGTTAGCTAGGGGATGCCCTAAGCTGAAGAGTTTCATTTGCAAAGGTTGGTCTATCATCATACACAGATGACAGCCTTCACAGCTCAGTTGGTAGTAGCTCTGCCTTCTGTGTAGGCCGTGGGTTCGATCCCCACCGAGAACAAACATTTTGGTGATGAACATTGATGTTTGTTCTCTGTCTGGGTGTTATTATACAAGGTGTTCCATAAGTTGTGTATATAAACTTCAGGGGGCTAAAGTACCCATCAATATGAACCACTTTTTCTAAGGAACCAACACTGTGAACGCGAAAAAAAAAACAGCTGCTTCATACATTTTAGCCTGGTAGGTATTGAACTTTTGTATGAAACAGCAGTTTTTTTTTTCGCGTTCACAGTGTTGGTTCCTTAGAAAAAGTTGTTCATATTGATGGGTACTTTAGCCCCCTGAAGTTTATATACACAACTTATGGAACACCTTGTATATTATAAGTATGTATAAAAAAAAAAGTATATATGTATTATATCAGCTATCTGGTTCCCATAACACAAGCTTTGGCTTAGTTTCGGGCTAGATAGTGTTGTGTGGAAAGTCCACCAAAAAAAAAGAAACAAAGATGTTTAATATAGTCCCAAAAGTTATTATCCGAGTGGGATTTGAACCCACGACCTTCCCCTTTATACGGGGCCGCGCTGACCAACTGCGCCATCGGATTCTAATCACACTATATTAAAAATCTTTGTGATTCCCTTAAGTGCGGGTAAACACTATAAAACTAATTAAAAAAATCATCATCTTACTGATCTTATCCCACTTCATGTGGAGCACAACATGTTTTATCTCTCCACTTATACAACTAGCTGGTGGAGCAAACAGATGGCCCACCTGATGTTAAGTGGTAACCATCACCTATAACAAGTCATCTCTGTAGTCTTTCCTTTGGAACTATTTTTCGAAAATCGTTTTAGTTATTTTATATCTTTCAACATGTCGAAACGTGCGAGCGAGAGGTACATTAGCTCTTGCCCTCTCCTTAACATCAGGTGGGCTATCTGCTAGTTCCGTCAGCAAATAGTATTAAAAAAAACTTAGTGGTCCATTAATAAATAAAAAAAAATAATTAAAAATACTTTATTGTACACCAAACTGAACGAATAAATAACACTTAAAAATATAAAATAAAGAAGTACAATGGGCGGTCTTATCGCTGAAAGCGATTTCTTCCAGACAACCTTTGGATGGTGACATTTATGATTATTTACAAGTACCAATAATGTATTTACGTTTGTAAATTTTTATTTTTTTGTTGTATTCATACAACATATGTATAATATGTACCCTGACATGTAATACTGTATTACCAATAAATGAACTATGATGGAGTGGATTGTTAAAGTATTGAAGATTGGTCGCAGGTGCACGAGGAAAGTTAGAAAAGTAGTAAATTAAATATTAAAAATATCATAATCATAATATGTATCGTGGTATAGTATGTATGGCTAATGTAAGTATTTTATTTATATTTTTATATATTTGTTTCTAATTCTTTTTCTTTTATATGTATGTAGCATAGCCTTTTTCACACTCAAATTATTTTTTATCTCCATCCAACGGTGTCTGGTAGAGATCGCTATTTAGCGATAAGACCGCCCATTGTACTTTGTAGTTTTAAGTCTGTTTTTTTTTGTAATATCCTTAAGTTGTGTGCAATAAAGTATTATCTATCTTTCTAAAAATAATTTTGTTATAGTTAAGTATTATATATTCCAGGATGTAAGAATGTCAACGACCGAGCAGTGATATGCCTCGCCACAAATTGCCCCGACCTCGCCGTTCTCAATCTACAAGGGTGTGATGTATGTATCAAGTGTTTGTCTGTGTTTCTGCTTTACATAGATAAAAAAACTTTAAATTTAAGTAGTTAGCTTCATTTTGTATGGTTTTTTTTATTTGAGAACAATAACTTAGTTCTTTGTTCTACTAAGTTCTACTAATAATAAAATAAAATAATATAAAAATCTAACACACGAGCGCGCTAGTTATTCATTTCAAAACTTCTTCCAGGCCCTAACAGACGACTCGATCGTCCGTCTCGGTCCGAAGATGCGCCGTCTCTGTCTCTCCGGCTGCTCTCGGCTCACGGACGCGTCTCTGCTGGCGCTGGCGGCGCACTGCGCAGACTTGCAGACTTTGCAGCTGGCTCAGTGCGCGCAGCTCACTGATATCGGCTTCCAGGCGTTAGCCAGGGTAAGTCTTGCACGATAGACACAATGCCCCCCTTTAGACTTAATGCCCCCCTGTAGACACAATGCCCCCTGTAGAAACAATGCCCCCTGCAGACACAATACCCCCTGTAGACACAATGCCCCCCTGTATACACAATACCCTGTGTAGATTCACTGCCCCCCCTTAAGACACCCCATTTGGACATTATAATGTCTACTAGACTAGGCTTATATTCATCTCATTCAGACACTATTCTTTCCTATTTGAATACCATCATCTGGTTACCCTTTTAGAAACTCTTCCACTTCTAGCTACCACATGTAATATGAAGAGTAGTAGAGCTCTTTGTGAAGGGCTCGTCCGGGGAAGTACTACCACCACGCTTTTTTCTGCCGCCAAGCAGCAACGCTGTGTTTCGGTTTGAAGAGTGTGGTTGCCGGTGTAATTACAGGCACATGAGGCTTAACATCTGTATGCCTCAAGCTGATGGACGCAGGGCAGTGCATCGTAGGGCACGTTCCTATCGTTCGTGACTTACGAGGCAATGCTTTGTTATAGGTGATGGTTACCACTTAACATCAGATGGGTCATCTGCTTGTTCCATCAGCTAAAGGTGTATACATTCAGTGTTCCTACCTACTTCATGTTTACCTGTTAGATTTAAATTGTTTGATTGTTATTATTGCTACTTATATTTTTTAAGTTTAAATGGATCTATTGACATCTGAATAAATTAATTTTTAAGTTATAAAAAAAAAAAGTATATTTAACTTAAATCCTCATTGAGACACAATGTTTATTGTTTGCCCCCCTCTAGACACAATGCCCCGTGTAGACACAATGCCCCCCCCCCATTAAGGCACTCACCTTCACGATACAAGATTTACTACAATACACAATTTTGATATTACTTTCCACTAATTACTTCATTGAGACACAATGTCTCCCTTTAGACACAAATCAAATATCTTCTATGACATTCTATTATATGTATTCTTATAATTATTTTTATTATTGTTGTAGAGTTGCAGACTGCTCGATAGAATGGACCTAGAAGAATGTGTTCTTATCACAGACACGACCCTCGTTCATCTCGCTATGGGCTGTCCTAGACTGGAGAAACTTGTAAGTTATTTCTTTTTAAGTCAAAGTCGAAAGGTATTTATTCAATAAAATCACAAGGATCACTTTGAAACGTCTTAAAGCTAGGTGACTCTAGGTGCCAGTTCCACGCGACCAGCCTAGAAGAACAGGCAACAAACTTACGGCTTGGTTCCTACCGCTCTTTTGTATGATCCTTGTTACAATGTAGGTATTATAATACAATATTGAAGCTCCAGAATGGTCCCAATCGAATTTAGTGAAGCGTAGGTATAACAGAAAAAGGTGAGGGTGATAAAATTCATAAAACAGCACTAGGGATGTCGAAAGTAAACAAATATATCGATATATCGATATTTATTAAAATATCAATATTGACCTCGATATCTCGAGGAAAATATATCGATAAATCGATATATCGGTAAAATTTTGAGAGATTTTGCGGTTTTAAAATTAAAATGTATTTAGTTCAGTCAAGCTCAATAATAGGTAATAGTAATAGTTATTACACACAAATAAACTCTTCAGCTTCATAATAATAGTAATGATTTCAGGCAAACCAGTATTTGTCAGATAGCGAAAGTAGAAAAACTCTGCTCTTCACATGCTCCGCTGTCAGCCGGCTCCTATTATTAGGAACCGTCAGATTTACGGCAGAAGCCACTGTCTCTGAAGGCACAGAGGAAGCCGTAGGTGTCAAGTATTTGAGTGCCAGATTCGAAAGAACTGGAGTAAAATGTCTTGACTCTATCCAAAACTTTCCGTTCGTTCAAATCTTTTGCGGCTTCGAATTCTATTATATATTTTAATTAAATTAAAGAAAAAAAATATCGTTTTTGATACGATTTTCGATATCAAATATTTTAAATCGATGTATCGATGTATCAAATCAAAATATATCGGCTAAAAATATCGATGTATCGAATGAAAAATATCGATATATCGATGTATCGATATTATTTCAACAAGCCTAAACAGCACACGCTACGCTTGACACTAATATATTCAAACGAGGTGTTTTATTTTTCTCAAAAGCGGCTAAATTTTATAACCTTTTTAGTATAGTAACCTATTACTGTTGTCCCTTGAGCCGCTCAAAATTGTATCCCTAATGTTACCTACCCTTTTAAATTAGCAACGTAATTGTTCTATGATTTCTATTGTCTTCCAGCAAAGAAATAAAATAAAATAGTAAAATAATATAAAATAGTCATATTTTAAGACTTTTCAGAATGTTTGATATAAAAAATCAACAGAAAAAGCACCTGAAAGTTTGTACCGATCATTTCACTGTGTACATTCAATAATAACTTGATTATTTGAGACTTTTTTGAATGTTTAACCAAAAAACAAATAAAAATAAACCTAAAAGTAGTTAAGATAAACTTTTGACGTAACATATGTTTAGTTTTCACCATGTACACTTAATAATAACTTGATATATTCAGACTTTTAAGAATGTATGTGCACGATAAAGAATAGTTTGACGCTTTCAGACTTTAAAGAATGTCTTAACCAAAAAATCAACAAAAAAAGTGCCATAAAGTGTGTACCGAATTTTTGGTGAAGGTTCGTCTTACCCAAAATTCGAAACATACTCGGGACCGAACCCGGTGGCATCTGCGTACGAAGCGCTAACTGCGCCGCAGAGCCGCCTTCGCGGGTAGTTGGAGCTGCGAAATT
This sequence comes from Chloroclysta siterata, assembly GCA_932294275.1. Classification (NCBI taxonomy): domain Eukaryota; kingdom Metazoa; phylum Arthropoda; class Insecta; order Lepidoptera; family Geometridae; genus Chloroclysta; species Chloroclysta siterata. The sequence goes on along the minus strand of OW028596.1, from coordinate 16,026,715 downwards.
GTCGAATACACTGAGATTTGAGGCCAGGCGGGCTGGGAATAATATTAAATCTGTAAGGTAGATTTTTAATTTCAATAAAAAATTATAAAATGCCATAAGTAAACAAAAAGTTAATAAGTAAATAGAAACAGTACTTAAGAAACTAGGGGTACAATGGATGGGTGTAACGTTGAAATTATCAGATACACGTGATATTTGAGGCCAGGCGCGGGCTGTGAATAATATTAAATTAAAATGAAATACGTTTACTTAACACACATTAGTAAGAAATTTGTGTGATAGGTGTACGTTCGTTATAACAAATAATAATAAGCTTGCGATTGAAATAGTATACTTTAGTAATAAAAGTTCAGTAAACAAAAACAATACTTAAAAAACTAGAGATACAAAGCAACTTTGAAGTTAAGAGATAAACTGGAAATAATATTAAATCCATGTGATAGATTTGTAATTTCAGCTGTAAGCTCAGTTGTAAGCTTTGAGGCCAGGCGCGGATCGGGTAATAATTTATTGAGTTGAGTATTGAGCGAAGCGAACGAAAATCTCTAAGTTAACTTGGGCGATTTGGTATTTTATGTATGTGTGTATGTATGTTTGTCTGGCCATAACTTTAGAACCGTTGATCCGATCTGCATGAAATTTGGTAAGTAGATAGCTTGTACTTGAGAAATGTATATCGGTATATGAATTTAATCGGACAAGGGGTTATTGAGATATGGGGTTTTCAAAGGGAACAAAAAAAATGTTACACAACCACCAAGAAAAATGTTGTTTAAATACTTAAAATAAACTGAAACAGCTTCACAACTTTGAGCCCCAGGCACGGTAGATATCCCTTCAGATCTCTTAGTAACAATAACTAACTCCAGATTCTTTGAGGATGTCTAAGTGGGTAGTCAGGTACGTCCAAACATTATGTTTGGCACATACCCACATTTTGCAGTAGTTGGTATTCCATACGTGACAGGTTACAAGCCCATCGCCGCTGTTAGAACACTAACTGATAGGAAAATTAAAATATCTTGGTGTACAATAGGTCTTGTATATCTTACATCTATATGTGCTATCATTACATCGTAGGGCACGTTCCTATCGCGCGTGACTTGCGAGGCAACGCTGGGTTTCGGTTTGAAGAGTGTGGTTGCCAGTGTAATTACATGAGGCTTAACATCTGTATGCCTCAAGTTGATGGACGCAGGGCAGTGCATCGTAGGGCACGTTCTTATCGCGCGTGACTTACGAGGCAATGCTTTGTTGTAGGTGATAGTTACCACTTAACAGCAGGTGAGGCATCTGCTTGTTCCAGCTATATTTAATATTATTTTGATTTTATTTGTTTTCAGACCCTGTCGCATTGCGAGCTAATAACTGACTACGGGATAAGACAGCTGTCTATGTCTCCCTGCGCGGCGGAACATCTAACTGTACTTGGTAAGCAAATGAGTCTTCCGTTCTAAAATATATGTTTAAGAGTAGTAGAGCTCTTTGTGAAGGGCTCGTCCTGGGAAGTACTACCAACACGTCTTTTTCTGCCGCCAAGCAGAAGCGTTGCCAAGCGTTGCTGTGTTTCGGTTTGAAGAGTGTGGTTGACGGTGTAATGTGGTTGGCGGTGCACATGAGGCTTAATATCTGTATGCCTCAAGTTGACGGACGCAGGGCCGTGCATCGTGTGGCACGTTCCTATCGTGCGTGGCTTGCGAGGCAATGCTTTGCTGGTTACAACTTAACATCAGGTGGCTGGTTCCATCAGCTACTTGTTTAAAAATAAAAATTAGTTTTCCGTACAAAAATGTATGTGCACAGTGCCGGTACTCTCAAACGGGAGCCGGCATGTTTAAGAATCTAAACTTTTGAAATTTCGTAGTTTTTCATTCATGAAATGCCTCTTATACTCAAACATGGCAAACAATATCTCTCGCACATCATAGCATTTATAACAAATTTAAGATTTTCAAGTGGAATAATGCCTGACTCTTTAAAAATAGCCAATATAACCCCCATTTTCAAAGCTGGTAATCCTCAAATCGCCTCTAACTACCGGCCCATATCACTTCTCACATCTCTGTCAAAAATAATAGAAAAAGTTGTTAATAAACGTCTTCTTTGCTATCTTGAAGAACAGAGTATTCTGTCAAACAATCAATATGGCTTCCGTAACAACAGGTCTACTAATGATGCTGTTGCCAATCTTACAGACTTCGTTTCCATGAAACTAGACAGTGGAAAGCGATGTGTCGGCGTTTTCCTTGATCTTGCGAAGGCTTTTGACACAGTGTCAAGGCCAATCCTTTTACGCAAGATGGAAATGTATGGAATACGAGGATCTCCACTGGCATAGTTCAATTCGTACCTATCTAGCCGCAAGCAGAGGGTTAAAGTGGATAGCTCCGTTAGTGACCTCTCTGAGGCTGAGTTTGGGGTGCCACAGGGTAGTGTTTTGGGACCGACTCTGTTCCTCATGTACATTAATAGCCTGTGCATGTTGAACCTGGAAAAAGCGGAAACTTTTGCTTTCGCAGATGATACCGCTTTCGTTTTTTACGGTGACTCCTGGAGTGACGTAACTTTAGCCGCGCAGTCTGGTCTTGATTTGGTAACTAAATGGTTGCAAGAAAATTTGTTAACTCTCAATTCCGATAAAACCAAGCTCATCGCTTTTGCTATCTCAAAACGCACATCTCCTAAATCCAATTTAAACATAAAACTTCATACAAACCATTCACACTCAAACTCAATTCTGTGTACCTGCTCTACCATTGAAAGGGTACACAACATCAAATATCTCGGTGTACTAATAGATGAGAACCTTTCTTGGAAAAAGCAAATAACGGCAATGTGTGGTAGGTTACGGAAGCTGCTTTACTTATTTAAAATGTTGAGATCTAGCGCTGACAGTCAAACCATAAGACTCGTCTACCAGGCCCTTTGTCAGTCAGTACTCACGTACTGTATCTCTGCATGGGGTACAGCTTGCAAAACCCACTTGCTTCGCTTGGAACGGGCCCAGCGAGCAGTACTAAAGGTCGCCCACTCTAAACCATTCCGTTACCCTACTGCATTATTATACCAGGATGTCAAGTTACTCTCTGTAAGACAACTGTTTTTACTTGATACCACATTAAACTTCCACAAAAACGCCCCTACAAACATGCTGGAAACACACACAAATCGTAGGCTTGTTTGGAAAATTCCGAAAGTGAGGACTAGTTTTGGCAAGCGATGTCACTACTATCTAGGACCGTACATTTACACAAAGTTAAATAAAAAACTCGACTTATTACCACTTACCAGGAAAAAGTGTAGAGGAATCACTTTCGACTGGCTCAGTAGTTTGGGCTATGACGAGAGCGAGTCGTTACTGGCCCCCTCAACGTAATTCTGGCTGGTGTACAATACTAAATCATTTATTTATGCCTCACTATATATATAATAACTATTTATACCAAATATATGTAGGATATAACTAACTCCCATACGTATTCTATTAAAACAGTACCTACCTAAACATTACTATTATATACACACCCATAATATTATAATTTCGCAAATGCGAAATTATCACTATTTTAACAAAATAATTCCCTGTTTAATAATACTCAATTTAACAACTTGTCTTATCACATCTGTTCTTTAATAACCTACAGCTAATTCCAAAACACCCAGCATTATCGACAATAATCGACATCACACTGTTTCACTCTTATCTAGCGTAACTGCACACACTTGATACACATTACATGGACGAAAGAGGCTAGCTACCCACAACACAGGTTCTCCTAGGGTGGGAGCTAGCGTACTTGTATTTGTTCTCTGTACCTACCCTACTTGTTGATCGAGTGAGCGAAGCGAACGAAGATCTTAGTTTCAACTTGGGCGATTTGGCATTTTATGTATGTATGTATGTATGTATGTATGTATGTTTGTCTGGCGATAACTTTAGAACCGTTGGTCCGATCTGCATGAAATTTGATAAGTCGATAGCTTGTACTTGAGAAATTTACTGGTAAGTATATGAGTAAAATCGGATGAAGGGTTTTTGAGATATGGGGTTTTTAAAGGGCGCAAAAATAAAAAAAATTACATAAAAAAATCAAGATACATGTCATATGAAAGGGCTTTGTTTGGCCATTCCAAAACCATTTTTACTTTTTCTCTGGGACGCTCGGTTTTTGAAATACAACTAAAAAGTTAAATTAAAATAACCAACGACCCAAGAGCTCCCATCTCTAAGAGTTTCGTTGACATCAAGGTTTTTCTACTGGTCGGCCAGTTCCTTTGCTTTTTCTTATTTTTTTTTCTTGAAATAAATTAAGGAGGTACTCAGTTCTCATAAAATGGTGACGACGACCAGGTCTGATGATGGAGCCAAGGTCTGTTCAACGGAACTCTTCAATAAATAGGCCAATAGAGTTGAAACTTGGTTACCATACCAAGTTAGCAGGCGGTAGTCAGAAAAAAGTCCAAAAATAATGTTTGGACTTGCCGCTGACTTCTACCTACTCAAAGTTTTGATGCGTTTGTCGGGTCGAATCACGAGATCTCAGTTCGGAGCGAACTAGATACTAGTAATATTTTAAATAAATAAATAAAAAATTAAAATACGTTCCTCCAATATGAAATTTAACACACCATGAGGCAGCCCTATTCACAGCTGTTTGTACGTTCTGTGTTCTGTTTACTTAAGTACCAAGGTCACGCAGACCTTGGTACTTAAGTAAACAGTATCAGGGGTGTTGCAAATTTCTAAGACAATATTAATTTTACTTTTGTATGGGAATTTCGAAAACGATATATTCAACCTTTGCACATGTCAAAGTATTAAGTTACGTTATTATGTTACACGTTGTGTAACGTGTAACATAATACCCCTATAAGGCCAAAGACCAAGTGATCAGACCAAGCACTGGAATAATTTGACGTGTGCAAAGTTTGAATACTTCGTTTAAAAAATTCCCATAGAAAAGTTAAATTTATATTAATTTCACTGTAAGCTTTCAGTATTTTTATGAAGTGAAAGCTTTCAGTGAGGTAAGTAAATTAATATGCGTTTTATTTCAGGTAAAACGCTGCTATTAATTTCACTGTACGCTCACTGAAAGCTTTCAGTATTTTTATGAAGAAAGGCGACTTCCGTTTCCGTCGATTTCTAATAGTTTTCGTACTTTTATACCTTGTGGTTCCGGTCAAGTGGCGCCACCTGGCGGCCGCGCGCCATTTTGCTTCGTTAAATGTTCAGCGCCATTTTGGTGTCATTGGCGTTTTATTTTCCGTCGAAGCAACTTGTGTCCAGCGTTATCGCTGCGACGACCGTTGCATAAAATATTTTAGATTCTTATCTTTTATTTCGTGAAGTGAAATTATGTTCTTCGTACTGTGCAAAGAGGAAAAAACCGTGAGTTCTACCCTCTATACATTAAATGGATGACCGTGATCAATATTTTAACGAATTTTCGTTCGGATCACGTTCCTATAGTTAAAGAATTAACTTTTTGGTTACTAGAACGAATGTAAGTACAAACTTTATTATTTTATAGAAATAATAATTTTAGTTTGCAACATAAAGAATGTATTCTTTTTGCCGTAAACTAGTGACACGGGCTCTGCACTGGTAGATGATACTTTATATGTTGAGAAGATGTAGATTTTCTAGCAGGAGCTTTGTGATTCAATTATTGTTTTATAAGATTATCATGTTCTTGCGGTGAGGGTGAAAATTTAAGTTATAACTTTTAATAAGAAATTAAGGGAACTAGCTACTCCTAAAGCCCCCGTTATCATAATTTAAAAACCCCAGTTATCATAGACTGGGAAACAAACAAATTGGGAAAAATTTATGATATCTTACGTCACTAGCTTGTTTATTGCTTGTTATACAAGAAATTTAGTCTCATTTTATCTTTAGACAATAATATTGGTTATTTCTTTCTTGGACTATTCAAACGAGTACCTACAGACGTTTTAATTGTAAGAATTTGAGGAGTACTAAAAGAACTTTGTTCTTTAACTTCTGATATAATTACTTTATAATTCATAGGTTTTATTACATCGTTCTGATTAAGTATGCAGGTCGCCGATCCGAATGCAACGAAAGTATGATATCTTCAATAAAAAAAAATAAAAAAAAAGACAAAACCTTCGTGGCCACCCCTCGCAGGGGTAAGGCAAACGAAGTGTGTTGAGAGATTATATCAAACAAAGTATGATATCTTCAATGAAAAAGGTAAAACCTTCCTGACCACCCCTCGCAGGGGTAAGGCAAGCGAAGTGTGAAGAGAGAGCATATCAAACAAAGTATGATATCTTCAATGAAAAAGGTAAAACCTTCCTGACCACCCCTCGCAGGGGTAAGGCAAGCGAAGTGTGAAGAGAAAGCATATCAAACAAAGTATGATATCTTCAATGAAAAAAGTAAAACCTTCTTGACCGCCCCTCGCAGTGGTAAGGCAAATGAAGTGTGTCGAGAGATTATATCAACGTATGATATCTTCAATGAAAAAGGTAAAACCTTCTTGACCGCCCCTCGCAGGGGTAAGGCAAACGAAGTGTGTCGAGAAATGATATCAAACAAAGTATGATATCTTTAATTAAAAAGGTAAAACCTTCCTGACCGCCCCTCGCAGGGGTAAGGCAAGCGAAGTGTGAAGAGAGATCATATCAAACAAAGTGTGATATCTTCAATAAAAAAAGCATAGCTTTTTTGGGCCACCCCTCGCGGGGGTAAGGCATTTATAAAACTGTGTTCCATCGCATGGAACTCAAAGAAATACACCCTCGCGGGGTGGATGTGCGTTTTAATATTCCATCGCATGGAACTATTAACGTAAAGTGAATATGGCCACTATTTCATATATGAAATGAATATAGCGAGGGTTTCTCGCTAGAGAAATACAATCAATGTAACAGCCGGCTCGCAAGAGGTTTGGGCGTTAATGAAACTGTTAATGACGTGGTACTCTTTGGGTTCTCGCTAGAGAAATCCAATCAAACTAACAGCCGCCTCGCAAGAGTTTTTGGGGGCGTTAGTGAAACAACTTTATAATGAGTGAACATAGTCTAATGGTTTCTTGCAACAGAAATCCAATCAAACATACAGCCGCCTCTCAGGGGGTTCGGCGTTTATAAAACTGTGTTCCATCGCATGGAAGTCAAACAAGCACACCCTCGCAGGGAAGATGTTCCTATAGCCAGTTGCTATTTGAAAACTGTCACTGAATAGTTACAAAGAGAAAGTTTAATTTGTTAATGAAGTCTCGCAACTTGATAAGGCTCAGGGTTTTAGGCTACTAAATATGGTAAGTACAAATAATGACTCGTAATGTCAGTCTTAAACCACATGGTAATCACAAGGATCACCTTGAAACGTCTTAAAGCTAGATGAATCTAACTAAAAGCTAGGTGAAGTTAACGCTCTTCCACAAGGGATGAAAATGCGGGCACCAAACTTGATAAAAGATTATCGTATCAAAGCTTACGCCTACCTAATGTTGTAAAAGTATGACTCATTTTACAATCTATTGATATTCGTATCATAAGCATTTTTAATATAATTATGCATACTACTACCACTGTACCAGCTCTAGGTGCAATAAAAAAGTATACCCCTAATGCTTTCTGGGGCCTAGGGTTCCTGATGGTTTAGCCCATCCTTTGAAATCAATGTTTTTGCCAAAAAAAAAAAAAAAAACCTAACCTAACCTAACCGTTTCAGGTACTGGCACCGGGTTTGTGTTAACGGGTTCTAAATTATATTAACATTTTTATCATTTATATTTACTGCCTCAAACTTGAGATAATATGAATATCTAAAAACAGGTGCATCTCTACGATCACTTGTTTTGATAGTAAACGAAGACATACATTCATCATTAATTTTTGGATTACAGTCAAGGTAGTTATCATAGTAGAAACCAGTTCTCTACCCTCACAAAAACTTAATAGGACTTGTAAGCTCTGCCAGCCGTGTTGGTAATGAAGTATTTGAATACCTTACTAGACTACCCTACCCTACCAAAGGCGTTCTCAAAGAATGATTAGGGTACCGTTGCGTATCCTTATTCACAGCATCGCTACATTATCTAGCTCTGAAAAGTCTCTAAAGTATGTGTCAAATGTGCTTGGGGCACACAATAAAAGTTGTTTTACGCTGCTACCAAAAAGAGATGCTGAATACACTCTTGCTAAAGCCAAGTTCATGTACCTACCTACTGCATCGCAGTGCACTTAAATACAGTGCGACAACTAAAGGTCTTTAGTCGCTTATCTACTTAAAGAAGGTATGAAATCAATTCTACTTGTGGAAACAACTTGTCACATATGAGAAATATAGAATCAGTCATGGTTAATCATTATCATTATTTAATAGACTTCAGCATGCACTTATCCTAGGCAAGTTCGAAAAGCAGGCCGCTTATTGATGTCATCACTACAGATGACGAGTGTCCTATGACCAGCCTATGCGAACAGGGCTCGGGACAACGACTCAGACTCGTTTATTACGATATTTGTGTTTTATTGGATATCTAAAGTATCCCACACATACAACTATATATAAATATTATTAGTTTTGAAAACTAATTCTCTTTTTTTATAAAGCATTTAGTATTCCATGGAATTACCCACACACGAGGTGTTTTTAGTCTCAAGTCTCGGATCTATTCTTCATTATAGTTCCCGGTGGCAACTGCCTTTTTGATGAGACAACCTCAAAACTCGAGCTATGGTAGCTCCGTTAACATGGATAACCCGTAGAAACTTCAGTCAACAAGGGTTTTTATTAATTTTTAATTAAATATGGAAATGTTAGTATAAATGTGCAATACGGACCGATAATTACTCCTACAGTTTACAACCATGGTGTAGCTCTTAAAACAATCCTTTAAGGTTACTAATATAAAACAAGAATTTCGCTGTGTTTTACAATGGACTAATATACTTCAATGTGACACTTTCGCATAAATGCTTGGTATCTACATCATAGCGTCATAGCCAAATATATAATATCATAATCGTGAGATTATATTACAATCTCACGTTTTTGGATACTCAAGTCTGTAATGTTTTTTTCTCAGAAACAAAGTTTCCAGTTTATGACGTTGAAAAGTGTTTTTATTAGAATAAAATATAGACCGCAGTAATACTATACTATACGTAGGTAACTCAAATACCTTATCATGGGATTGGGAAAACCCATTAATGAAATAAAATTGTAAGATAATTAGCTAAGGCCGCATCACGCACTATTATTTCAGGTTGGACCAAAACATTGTTTGGTACGGCCACTATTACAGTATTTCCAGATAGCGTTCGATCTGCGTGATCTAAGCATCGACTGAAAATTATTGAAATTAATGAGCAGCATTAATTCTTATAATAAAAGGCATCTATTTGACGCAATCAATAGCTTATCTATGCTATCAAATAACATGGCACCTATTATGATTTATGATCATTATCATCAAATCAGCTTGAAAGAGTCCATATTTGGTCATGGGACTCCTCCACAAATTGTCCAGTCATTAGGATTATTTGCCTATGCTTGACGGGTTTTTTATGATTACTTATTTGATTTCAGATTAAATCGAATAAATAGTTAGATTTATTATGAATAATAAAGTTTAATCACAATTATACATAGCAGGTTGTAAATTCATCGATGTACCCTTCTTATTGTGGTAAAATATTTTAAAAATCACATTGGCGCTAGAGTAACCTTGATCTTACAAGTGGCAACACCAGGCGATAACAAACAAATCTTCATAAAAATACTGAAAGCTTTCAGTGAGCGTACAGTGAAATTAATAGCAGCGTTTTACCTGAAATAAAACGCATATTAATTTACTTACCTCACTGAAAGCTTTCACTTTTATCTCTGCCTGCTGAAACTAAGCCAATGACACCAAAATGGCGCTGAACATTTAACGAAGCAAAATGGCGCGCGGCCGCCAGGTGGCGCCACTTGACCGGAACCACAAGGTATAAAAGTACGAAAACTATTAGAAATCGACGGAAACGGAAGTCGCCTTTCTTCATAAAAATACTGAAAGCTTTCAGTGAGCGTACAGTGAAATTAATAGCAGCGTTTTACCTGAAATAAAACGCATATTAATTTACTTACCTCACTGAAAGCTTTCACTTCATAAAAATACTGAAAGCTTTCAGTGAGGTAAGTAAATTAATATGCGTTTTATTTCAGGTAAAACGCTGCTATTATCTCAGAAATTTGCAACAACCCTGATAATGTGTACGTGACCTTGGTACATACGCTATTTGCGTTTACTAATTGGTGGCAGTTCTGTTACCTATTTTATCTACAGTTCACAATGAAAGGTCAAAAAACAGCTGCAATAGGGCTGCGTCATGTTGTGTTAGTTTCATTTTGGTGGAAAGTTTAACGAGGCATTTCATGAATGCAAAACTTCGAAATTTCAAAAGTCTTATAACAAAAGTTGTTCGCCATGACCTGTAGAATACCCTGCTTCCGGGGTTATAGGGATATTATGTTACATGTTGTATGTGGTTGTATGTATATTATTTATGAATATGAAATAATTAAATTTGCAGGTCTTGACAACTGTCCGTTGGTGACGGACGGTGCGTTGGAACATCTCACATCGTGCCACAATCTGCAGCTGATAGAACTGTACGACTGTCAAATGGTGTCGAGGAACGCTATAAGGAAATTGAGGGTACGTTCACAAAGTCAAAGAATATTGTAGAAAAATAATTGTAAAGGGTATTTACATTTTTTTATGATATCATGTCTTATCCCAAAGATGTATTGTTATTTATGTCTTATTTATACTTTAGGAGTAGTAGGTCTCATGATTGTTTTTGTTTTGTTTTAATACCATTAGCCGATAGAACAAGCAGATGGCCCACCTGATGTTAAGTGGTTACCATCACCTATAACAAAGCATTGCCTCGTAAGTGCACGATAGGAACGTGCCATGCGATGCACTGCCCTGCGTCCATCAACTTGAGGCATACAGATGTGAAGCCTCATGTGCCTGTAATTACACCGACAACAATTGAGCCACACTCTTCAAACCGAAACACAGCGTTGCTGCTTGCCGGCAGATAAAGGCGTGGTGGTAGTACTTCCCCTGACGAGACACACACAAAGAGCTCTACTACTCTTAAAATATATTGTATATTTTCCCCTTTAGTTTTAAAATCATTCTTGGATCGCAGGAGTTTGTAACGTATAAATATTCATTCTAAATAAAAGTGTCCGTCCACAGAACCACCTGCCCAACATAAAGGTGCACGCCTACTTCGCGCCCGTGACCCCGCCCGCCGGCGGCGCCGCGCGCCCGCGCTACTGCCGCTGCTGCCACATCCTCTAACACACGGCCTGCAAGCTATATGCTGGGCTATGCACAAGATACTGCAGTGCGTGTGCTGGCAGTAGTGACCTTTGACCTTGACCGTTGACCTTGACCTTGATTAAGGTCATGGCGAACAAGTGAGGTTATGTGCTGTGTGTGTTTGACGGCAGCGGTGAAGTTTTACCCTGACCTTGTTAAAGGTCACGGCGAACAAGTGTGGTAATGTTGTGTGCTGTGTTTGACGGCAGCAGTGTGATCCTGATCTTGACCCTAAAGGTAATCGTCACTACGACTAAGTGAAGTAGTGTCACAGAGCGCTGTGCTGTTAGCCTGTGGTCTTTAGTGATGTTCACCATGACCTTGACCTTTCTAAGGTCGTGTTTGGGGCCAGGTGAGGTTATATCAGACTGCTGTCATTGGTCCGTGCAGTCAAGTCAGTAGTCACCTTGACCTTATGACTATGGTTCATAATAAAAGGTTTTCCAAGGTGTGAAAAATGGAAGCTTTAAAGCTATTAGCTAAGATATCAAATGAAAGTGACCCTTTAAGATTAATTGGCTTTGTCGACCTTTGACTCTGACTTTGACCTTTTGAAAAGTCTTAGCCATTGTCCCTGCAAAATCATTTATTATATAAGAGTACTGTGGTTTGGGTTTATCTCTATAGTAACCTTTGACCTCTGAAATTGACCTTTAGATCGATTTTAAGGTCATTTTTTTTATTTTGATAGCGAAGCATGACATCCCTGTGTTAAGACAGTAGCGGGTTCAAACCCCACGTCGGCGTACAGTTAAACAGTGATAATTACTTTAGAAAATAGAAGGAAACTCCAGAAAAAATATGTTAATCTTCCGAAATTGTTATCAAATAATAAAGAAATAATTGTTATCGTAGATGGTACAGCTTAAAATGCCTTTGTAGGTTACATTGCAATACTTAGGTAATAGATGGCGCTGTATATAATATAGCTTCTATTTTTAAATATTACTTTACGAATAACTTCGAAATATATCAATCGATCGACAATTAGTTAATTGTATTACTAATATGTAACAATATATTTCACAAGCGGGCGTCCATTAACTACGTAGGGCGTTTAGGGGGGAGGGGGGGTCGAGCCGAGCCTCAAGTGGGGGTGAGGGGGGGTCGCGGAATATATCACGTTATATTTTTTCCCAAAAGAAACAATGTAAAATTGCAATAAAATTGGGTAAAAAGTTTTTACATAAAAAAAATACTAGTTTTATGAAATAATTAAGTAAATTATGCTTTTATCACAGATTAATTTATTTACAAACAAAAAAATCTCACGTGAGATTAGGGGAGGGGGAGGGGTCAAGCAAAATCTCACCAAGTAGAGAGGGGGGGTCGAAAAATCGCCAAAATCACCTCACTTAATTAATGGATGCCCCCCAACTAGTAAATTGTATCACTAATCAGTAAATTGTATTACTAATTAGTAGATTTTATTACTAATTAGTAAATTATAACTATGGGTTGTATATCTTCGAAATGTATCAATCGATCGAAATAATAGTAAATTGTAATACTATGGGCATGTTTTTTTGACGGGGTGAATATGGAATGGGTTTTTTTTTATATATTTTTACAATTACGATACTTAGATATAACTTTTGTCTTCAACTGTACCTAACTATTTCAAGCAATACATTCTTACACTTATTATTATTTCTGTAACTTTATATTTTATGTGTTAAAAAATTATGTAACCTTATGTTGAGCGGTTACAGGTGAATATTATACAAGTTCTTGTGTCAAGTGCTCGAAAGGAGCTTCTGTAGCGCACTCAAAATCCTTTCACCACACTGTTTCAAAAGTGACACGACAAGATTCGCCGGTGTGAAAAGGTCGTGGGTTCACATCCCACTCGGATAATAATTTTTGGGATAATATAAAAATATTTATGTATTAATATGGTATGTAACAGACTGTGATATAATGGAGAAGGAATGTATATAATATGTATATGTATTTTGAACACATAATGTCGCTATTGTACTTATAAGTATATATTTTCGTAAAATGTATGAATTTGGGCGTTTTTACCATTTAGTACACTTTCCGCCAAATAAAAATATTTTCATTCATGTTTTTCACAACTCTAAAGATTAGAGTTAATGGCTATACGACTTTGATCACTAGGCACGGTAGTTATCGCCTGAGAACTCGTACCAAGTAACAGAAACAGATTCAAGGCACGGTAGTTATCGCCTCAGATCTCGTACCAAGTAACAGAAACAGTATCAAGGCACGGTAGTTATCGCCTCAGATCTCGTACCCAGTAACAGAAACAGTATCAAGGCACGGTAGTTATCGCCTCAGATCACGTACCAAGTAACAGAAACAGTTTCAAGGCACGGTAGTTATCGCCTCAGATCTCGTACCAACTCAAGATTCTTTGAGGATATCTAAGTAGTCAGAGGTTAGTGCAAACATTAAATTTGGCACATAACCACATTTTGCATTAGTTGGTATTCCATACGTGACAGGTTGCAAGCCCATCGCCGATGCTAGAATACTAACGGGTTTCCTCGCGATGTTTTCCTTCACCGTTTAGGAGCACTGGATTTAAGGCGAATGGCTACCCCGATACTAGCGCCACTACATATTTTATTTAATCATTACGTTATACACAGGAATTATCAAAAAATCGGACCGCGCGTAGACGATACCTATTACAAGCTTTTTTTTAATGTATCTGTAATAGTTTTGTTTCGTGCTACTCAGTCAGATACCTTGTTTGGAGAGCTTGGTGGCCACCAATAGGAACTAAACTCTTGAAACAAGTATCTGCCTAAATAATACAATATAAAAACTATTAAAGATACATTAAAAAAAAGCTTGTGATAGGTATCGTGTACGCGCGGTCCGATTTTTTGATAATTCCTTTGTATAACGTAATCTACACTTCTACACTAATATTATAAAGAGGAAAGCTTTGTATTTTTGTATTTTTGTATGTAACGAATAGGCTCAAAAACTACTGGTCCGATTTCAAAAATTCTTTCACCATTAGAATGCTACATTATCCCTGAGTAACATAGGCTATATTATATTTTCAAAAAAATCAGGGATCCTTACTAAAACTCCAATAATGTAACCCAAGGTGGAAACCAAAAACCTTACATCGCGTGCGCTGCGAAAACTATTGATGATAGAACAAAACAATGTACTACGATTTTGTAGAACACGTCATCATCTACAAAAAATGTCGCGACAGCATATATCTAACTATTATAGTTATGTCACAATAAGTGTTTTTTTATTATAAAAATTTAATTGAAATGCCGCTGCTAGAAAAGGGTCTTTATTTGTACCTTGGTATTAATCCTTATCCGAATAAATCTTTTCATAATTAAGACGGTTTCAATACCTGTAGATTACTTCTTAAATTTTTCAAATCGGACATTCCATTCAAAAGATATGACGAAATTAAAAACGTTAGCGGGTCCACGGGTCTCGCTCGGGATGCGATTTCAGTCTCTGGCGTGCAAATGTATGAAATAAGTAGGCTCGCGAGGCTCGAACCCACGGTCTAAGTTTATCCTAATATGTTCAAAAAATTTATGACCACCCATGCGAAGCTGGGACAGGCCGCTAGTGATTAAATAAAATATGTAGTGGCGCTAGTATCGGGGTAGCTATTCGCGTTAAGGCGAAGACAAGAGCTAATGTGACTCTCGCTCGCACGTTTCGACATGATGAAAAAAATCAGTAAAAACATTTTCAAAAAATCGCAATCAACCATTTTGTGTGCAATCACATTGCACACAATTTAGTAAAAATTTCATTTTGATCGATACATGTTTTCCTACTCAAAAGTTTTCTTTACTAGTTTTCGTACATAAGCAAACTTTTAAGTATGAAAACTTGTATCGATCAAAATGAAATTTTTACTAAACTGTGTGCAATGTGATTGCACACAAAATGGTTGATTGCGATTTTTTAAAAATGAGTTTACTGATTTTATATCTTTCAACATGTCGAAACGTGCGAGCGAGAAGTAGTTTGATAGTTGTCAGCCCCTTAAGCGTGGAGACGGAAATATTTTTATCACACAGATAGTGTAACTCAAAGATTGTAAAACCAGCCCTTCGATCAGTTATCAAATCAAAATCAAAACGGTCTTTATTCAGTAGAATCACAAGGATCACTTTGAAACGTCTTATATAATAGGTGAATCTATCGCCAGTTCCTCGCGACCAAAGCCTAGATCCCATAGTACAGTCGGCATCAGAAGTTGGTGGCTTTTCCAGATCTTCGAAATTGCTTATCATTGCTTCTAACATTCGTTTTTATTATAATGAAGTTATTAGGTTAATTTTTACTTCTAAAACATGTGTCAAGTGCTCGAAAGAAGCCTGTGAGGTGCACTTAAAATCCTTTCACCACACGGTTTCGAAAGAACTAGTGACAAGAAAAAGTTTTAGTTATCAATAATAGTGTCATAAAAATATGGAAAAAACATTCATTGATAAAATACTTTTTTTTTAACAAAATCCACAGCTCTTAAGATACTATGTAAATACTTATGTTTCTAACATACACAGCCTTCACAGCTCAGTTGGTAGTAGCTCTGCCTTCTGCGCCGTAGGCCGTGGGTTCGATCCCCACCGAGAACAAACATTTGTGTGATGAACATAGATGTTTGTTCTCTGTCTGGGTGTTATATAATATTATAAGTATGTATTTACAAAAAAAAAAAGTATACATGTATTATATCAGCTATCTGGTTTCCATATTACAAGCTTTGGCTTAGTTTGGGGCTAGATAGTGCTGTGTGGAAAGTCCACCAATATTTATTATTTATTAATTAATATTATACAGCCAATAACGAATTTACATTTTTAGAACAAGAAATGTAGTTAACAAAAAGAAAGTGTTTTTGATGCTGACTGTACAAGAGCTTTGGGGCTTGATTTATCTGTGTGAAAATGTCCTCAATATTTTTATTTATTGTATTGTATATTTCTTTTCTTATGCATAACTAGTTAAGTTCCCGCGACTTCGCGTGGTATTTTGTTACAATATACCTTTCAATGCAGCCTATTAGAGTTGAATTTCCAAAGATACTTGTAGTTCAATAAAGTTGTAGCAGATGAACCGATTATGATGTAATTTGGAATATATACAAGGTGTTCCATAAGTTGTGTATATAAACTTCAGGGGGCTAAAGTACCCATCAATATGAACAACTTTTTCTAAGGAACCAACACTGTGAACGCGAAAAAAAAAACAGCTGTTTCATACAAAAGTTCAATACCTACCAGGTTAAAATGTATGAAACAGCTGTTTTTTTTTTCGCGTTCAGTGTTGGTACCATAGAAAAAGTGGTTCATATTGATGGGTACTTTAGCCCCCTGAAGTTTATATACACAACTTATGGAACACCTTGTATAGTCAGTAACCTGGAGTTGAATAACTGACTTTTAGCGCTGATTTCACCATGCTCTGTTAGATTAACAAAGGATTAAAGGGCCGTTAAATATGTTAAAATGTACGCGTTTGACATCTAATGTTAGATTTAACGGCCTGTTAATCCTTGATTAGTAACTAACAGAGCATGGTGAAATCAGCTCTTAACCAGGTACATTCGTATGCACTAAGATGATAACAAATTACAAATAGCCTCACGAGTTCGATCCCCAGGCACGGTAGACATTAGACATCCCCTTTTAGTGCTAAGTACTTACTCGAGATTCCTTGTTTGTGTCTGTGTGGGGTAGTCAGAGGTACGTCCATATACATATTTGTCACATACCCACAGTTTTCAGTAGTTGGTATTCCATATGTGACAGGCTACAAGCTCGTCGCCGCTTGATAATTAAAATATTGTGTATCCATCTTAGTGCATCGACTATACAGTCAGCGGCAAAAGTAGATTAACAATTTCAGATATTCATGAAATAACAGTATGAGGCTTAACATATTTTATGCCTCAAGTTGATCGCAAGGCAGTGCATCGTAATGCACGTTTCTTGCGTGACTTGCGAGGCAATGCTTTGTTAAGGTGATGGGTACCACTCAACATCAGATGGCCCATAAGCAAGTATAGAATAAAAAAATATCAGTAAAAAGTTTCTGGGTTTTTCTCAAAAAAGGTGTATGTGTATAAAACTTATAAAAATGACAAGAAATATATAAATAAATATTGGTGGACTTTCCACACAGCACTATCTAGCCCCGAACTAAGCCAAAGCCTGTAATATGGGAACCAGATAGCTGATATAATATATGTAGACTTTTTTTTTGTAAATACATACTTATAATATTATATAACACCCAGACAGAGAACATGAACAGATAAATGTTAATCTACTTTCGTCGCCGACTGTACCTCGTGTGCGAAGCGGGCAGAGTATATCGTACAAGCGTCTTCAAACGTATAATAATTGTGTGTTCATAGACTTTACAATGTATAGATAAACGCATTTTCCGTGTTAATTTAATTCAAAAAATAGACTATTATGAAAACTATAACCTTTTTATTTTAAAACTACGTCCCTTAGTTTTCGCCGCCATTTTGTAGCGGCTCTATAAAGTATTCAGTATAATTATTGCATTATTTATTATGTATGTATGTAGATTTATCATTGTCAGGACTTCTGACTAAGGGCCGGTTTCACGATGCTCTGTTAGTTACTAATCAAGGATTAAAAGACCGTTAAATCTAACCTTAGCTGTCAAACGCGTACATTTTGACATATTTAACGGCCCTTTAATCCTTTGTTAATCTAACAGAGCATGGTGAAATCGGCCCTAAGTATTTTGTGATTCAATACATAATGTACCCAGTAAGGGTGTTGCAATAGAGAGAAGCGGACCGATATTTTAAATCATGTTTTTTTTTTAAACTAAAGACATGCATATTTGAAATTCTTTAACTACTATATAGTCACATTGTAAATTCATTCTTTATTTTTATTATTCAGTCAAAGTCAAAGTCAAAAGGTATTTATTCAATAAAATCACAAGGATCACTTTGAAACGTCTTAAAGCTAGGTGACTCTAGGTGCCAGTTCCACGCGACCAAAGCCTAGAAGAACAGCCAACAAACTTACTGCTAGTGTTAAGTAAGTTTTTTGTAATAGCATCTCCTTTCATTTTTTTTCTAGGAGTTTATTTTTTTCTGGGATATTTTTATAGATTTTTACGGCCATAAAATTTGGGCCAAAAGGGTCACAGAATGGGTACCTACCTACCGATGGTAGAAGACGTCGCGGCCGCCCGAGGAAGCGCTGGCGAGACGAATTAGACTGCTTCAACAGCGAGTGGGTACAACGCACAGAGGACCGAGGAGAGTGGAAGAGCATGGGGGACACCTTTGCCCAGCAGAGGGACAGTATAGGTTATTAAAAAAAAACATTTGGGCCCGAGCTGTGTACCTAGAGGTATACTTACCTAGTACTTCCCCGGACGAGCCAACAAAAGAATATATATAGGTACGTGACAGGTTGGTTTCCTTATCATGTTTTCCTGCATCGTTTGAGCTCACTGGCATTGCGTATATTAATTTAATTCGAAGAGAAAAATCTATTGGTGCACGACCGGATTCGAACCCACGGGCAAAAGGCGGTTCCCACTAGACCACCGATGATCTAGTTTCTTTCGAAACAGTGTAGTGAAAGAATTTTAAGTGCGCCTCAAGAGGCTCCTTCAGAGCACTTGACACATGTTATAGATTTTTTTTTAGGTTCTACGACATGCCGGTTTCCTCACGATGTTTTCCTTCACCGAACTTACAGAGTAGGATTATATAAATAAAACAACGCAAATATAACAATATCTTCTATAATTATGGCACGTTATTATTTCCAAAATGTTTCACCTTAGGTTTGAAGCTTCAGACATCGTAATACTGCTCTCTTACTTTATTGTCAGCTGTTTATCAAACCGCCAGTTTACAAATAAGTTATTTATAAATAAAGGGCAACGTCCAACAAACCAGGCCGCACTGCAAATGTTGAATCTATCCACTACTTAACGTAGGTATTTGGTACTAGTGTCTATCACATGACATCGGTATTTTGTCTCTTTCACACAGTATTGAGATTACAAAGGACACACTATATGTAGGTACTGTTTCCTTAAAGTTAGTGAATTTCCTCCAAGTTTTTCTTGAAGCTCTAACATAAATAAAGAAATTGCATAATAAAATGTATGATGTTATTAGAAATGTTTTTAATTGTCATTAAATACAGTTCTAGTAATAACATTAAAAAAAATTGAATAGCATTAATTTTATTATGCAAACACAATACTTTAAATACATTTCTAATAGGTCTGATTCCAATTATTAAACACTTTTAAAAATTACACAGTAAATAAGCTACTCATGTGCGTGACATCAGGTCTTCCCTAAATTCGAATTCAAAATGCTCTTTTCAATTGATAACAAGGATCATACAAAAGAACGGTAGGAACCAAGCCGTAAGTTTATTGCTTGTATTTTAGGCTTGGTTTACACACTTTTAAAGTCTTATGAACTAAGTGAATCTAAACCAATCTTGAACCAAATACAGAATAAGGTGGTAATAACACATTTGTAATGCAGTCTGACTTGGTAGACGTGAGCCTTACTTTTTTAATAGTACCATTGTTTACATGAGAAAGGGCCGACCGGCCACCATAGTGTTTCCTGAAGTGATAGTTCTTTCTTATAAAATTTTAATTTAACATTAACAATAAAAAAATATAAGAAACAATCTTTATAAACTAACACAATATTGACTTTTAAACTGTTATTTAATTAAATTTGTTATAAATTAAATTAATCTAGTGTTGTAGACACTGCGCGCACTATGAATAAGGTCGTAAGTACAAAAATTGATTTCATTAGTGCGCGTATTGTTTTTTTTTAATATTTAAGAAAGAACTTCACGTCGCCTTTTATTTGGAAGAGGATTTGAGCAGCACTCAACTCTAGGCCAATTTCATTGAAAAATGCAAAAAGCATAATAAATAGCTGATTAGTGAACAAAAGTGCAGGGTTTTTTGGGCAAAACTATTACTCAGCTTTGTAAATAAATATATCTTGAAAAAAGTATACCTACATAATAAATAACAAAAATAAATTCACTAACACAATTTCAGTAGGTAGGTAAGTAAGGTAGGCCATAATATGACTAACATAGTACTTTTTTTCCGAATGACTACATTTACAAGTTCATTCTCGTTATGCACATTTTATTTACATCCAATTTTTTCATGAGAAAATATGATGGAACAAGCTGTTGGCTCCTGATGTTAAGCGGTTAACTCTGCATTTACATTTGCATTACCTCATTGCTCAATATCTGCTGTTGACTTGAGGGTAGATTGATAATTCACCACCGAACTCAAATCGATGGTGCACCTCTGGCATAGCAGCTTTTATTGTTACAAAGATCTCCGTGATACACTTGTATATGTTCCACATTTTTCAATTTATTGCTTTTTTAGCTGATATTTTTGTATAGCAAGACATAGTTTTACCCAAATATTAGTTACATGCTTTGGGCCATTGGCCAAATCAAGCAATATGTCCTGACGAAAAAGATATGTCAAGGTATCTAATTGACTATTTGGTTACAATCAAAACTAACTGGTACGCGTGATATGCAATAAGAAAGTGAAGAAAGGGTTTTAACTTTAGTTTTTTGTTGGATTATAGTTTTCAATAAAAAAAAATAGGTAGAAATGTTTAAAAAAAAGTTTTTTTTCTTTACAATTTGCTTTCGCCATTGCGTGTTTATTCGTCAGACCGTATATAAGTAGCTTTTTCTTTTTAAATAACTAAGTTCCTTACGTTTCTAGATACTCGATTCTTTATTGTTTAGCTAAGTTACTGAAGATTCAGTCATTTTTGTATAAAAAGTGTCGATATTTTTAATTAATTGTTGCCTTTTCACTAAAATCTATAACCCAACAATACATAGCATTCTTAAAACTCTAGTTTAGATTAAAAATAAAGCAATCAAATTTATTAATTTATGTCCTGCGGTTCATTAAAAATGTTCTAGGTACAGTATTAAGTCAAGTTAGCTGTTATTTTAAGAAATATCTAATTATTATTGTCTTCCACTAGTGATGTGCTCCTGTCGATAAAAACATCGATGTTCTTTAGACCCGTGTTTTTTAGACAATTTTGTTGTTTTATTGAAATTAGAAATCATGAAACAACAGCTAACTTAAAGGAACATTTCCTAAGGATACCAAAGGCATACCAGTGTCTCGGCCAAGTGGGAAGCGAGACTAGAGTGCAGTCAAGTGTTCATGCTTATCATCTATTAGTCGCTCGAATCGGCAAATTCAAAATGATTCCTCCCATGCAATGTAGATGGCAGTCTTCGAAAATTTTAATGTTTTTCGGACATTATTCACCTAAATACATTATTTTTACAGTCGTATTCATCCGAAATACATAAAAATTCCGCATACGATCCCGAATTTCAAAGTATATCAGCTTCAATAGATGATTTCCATACGCCTATGAGATGAAAAACTTGAGTAAAAATATTCAAAGGCAATATTATTATATTTAAAGACTAAATAATAAATAACAAGTTAAGGAAGGTTAGTTAATATTTTACGCCGAAATATAATTATACTTTAATTACATATATTACATTTATATTAATGATAAACCTATTATATGCTTTGCACTTGATGTTCAATATGTAAACGTTCTGTTACACGATGGTAAAAACAATTTATAGACATTTTATTTTGCTAAGTAAGTAATACTGGTTGAAATGACTTTGGTCTGTATTATAAATAGGTATTGTTTTTATTATTGAAGTAATATCATTGAATTTCTTACCAGTAACAGAACGCCACGATATTTATAATACATTATCCTAATAAAACTCAATACCCTAACTAAATCATGACTTATAATACATTCCGCGTTATAAAATGACGAAAACGTGTAAATATGTAAAATATTTATAATTTGCTTTAGTAATAATAATGCACCAGTAAATTAACTATTTAATGGGTAAAGGAACTACCATCTGTATGTTGTAAAGCTATTCATAACTTACTAATGTCTGATATTTGCTATTCGGACGTCAGCCTATGTCGAATTAACGATACTTATTTATTATAAAATAATTGCATCAAAGCCCCCCCATTTGGGAAAATGATCCAAAAGTATTTATTAGCGCTCTGTTTGTATAGTAAAAATACATTGCGCTCACTTATTAACCCTTTAAATCTCTGTTATTGGACGTTACGATTTTACCTTTCACCATCCACGCGCTGATTATAGAACTCTTGAAGTTTGTATATTAGAATATACAATAACATTATTACATATATTCAGAGACAAACGTGAACGCAATGCTTAGCTATAACAATGATAATTATTAATTTAAACGGATAGGGTAGTTTGGACTGGATTTACTTCTTAAGATTGAAGCGAAAAATAGCTTCTTTGCATCTCGCAATTTATACTAATACTCCGGCTAAATTATAACTTACATGTATTATTATTATTATTTATGATTAATTTGGTGTTTACTTTTATAAAATTATTTATACACTATGCTAACCGAGGTCTCTTTCGAATCTAAAATCTAGCGAATTATTTCAATTTTTACTCTAAGAACCCGCAAGCGAACCTTGACTCGTCAAGTTAAGAAATAATTAATAACAGTTATGCTATAAAATCCCAGCCAAATGTTTGTTTTTAGGTTATGTCAAATTATATTTTTTTGTTTTATTTTCCCAATTATTTCCATGACAACAAAATGAATACAAAATGTATATCAGTACAATGATTTCAACATGTTCCCGCATTAGACAGCTTGTAGGTATCAAAGAGCATTTTTTCGTAAATGTCTTTTCCTTAACTAAAACGAATTTAACTAAAACACAACCTTCGATCTAACCTAGGTATTCATCCGATTCGTCAACGTACTTCTATCAGGCACCTAACTACTAGATAATATCGCTTCTAATTTATCGGCAGTTCGCGCTAGTTTCCTTCCGTTTCGTCATTTTCTATCTACCAAGTGCTTCACGTCTAGCTGTAGTGCAATCTATGAGCAAATTGGTCAGTAAAAAATTGGACCAAAATTCAAAGCGTTCGCTGAAAAAACTCACTTCATCGATACCGACTATTACCTTTATCGACTATTTCGCATCACTATGTGACTGAGCATTATGTACACGCTATATTCGTTTGGTAAACCATTTTGATTGAACGATGAATCTTATTAACCAGAGCAAAAATGCTGAAGATGGAAAAAAATGTGCTTAGTTTTGTCACCAGAAGCTCCCGTAAGCTAAAGTCAATACTTCCAAAACTTTCAGGCGTACAAAGTCGTTTTTATTGTTTTGCTAAAGCCTTTTTTTGTAAAAATTCAAGTCTTTTTTTAAGAAAAATGTTAATTAAAATGATGAATGTACCAAGCGCAGCGTCCATGCACCACGCGGCTCTCGTGCTGATAAAACTAAGCACGCGGCTAGTGCTACAGCTACTATTGGACGAAGAATTTTAATTAATCTAAGTACTTCACCGACTCGATCGATCGCGATCAATAGAGTTGGGACACAGTCGATGATGAGACATCGATGATCGGCGCCGAGATAAAACTATCGACGTCGATATCGATGTTTTTCGTCATGATCGAGAGGATTGCGGGCTAGCTACGTCTACCTTCACCTGAGACATGCACATGCG
This sequence comes from Chloroclysta siterata, assembly GCA_932294275.1. Taxonomy (NCBI): domain Eukaryota; kingdom Metazoa; phylum Arthropoda; class Insecta; order Lepidoptera; family Geometridae; genus Chloroclysta; species Chloroclysta siterata. Next base: position 16,002,700 of record OW028596.1, on the reverse strand, counting down.
AGCACGACCATCGCGAGCAAGCCTAGTGCGGGCTCTGGACTGGACGCCAAGTTACACATATCCTCTTCGCAGAAACACATGTGGCCTGTCCCGGTACTTTCCATCATGCACACATGGTCCACCATGAACAGGTTGATCTGAAGCTGGGATGTGCACGTTCGACGGACCACTTCGTATGCTGGAAACCGACAACAGATCATGTTAAAACCTTTCAAAACATATACTTTTTAAGATGAGTAGAGCTCTTTGTGAAGGGATCGTCCGGGGAAGCGCTGCCACCATGCCTTTTTCTGCCGCCAAGCAGCGTTGCTGTGTTTCAGTTTGAAGAGTGGTTGCCGGTGCAATTACAGGCACATGAGGCTTAACATCTGTTGGCCTCAAGTTGATGGACCAAGGCAGTGCATCGTAGGGCCATCTGCTTTTTGGAACAGCAAGTAGTACAAAAAAAAATTGCAGTGTTTTAGTGTTTTATTAGCAAAAAACATTGAAATGCTAAAAAAAACACGCATTTTATTTGACAGCATTAAAAATGTCGCCGTCTCTTTCTTATAAACTGAAATATGTATGACATTTTTTGTATTTTTTCCTTTTGTGCTTTAACTTTGTGTTTTGTGCAATAAATGATAAATAAATAACGAGAACGGCTATAACTACAGCGATTTCTCATTACTGCAACAAAAAATTCGACACCATTGACATAGTCTCGCCAGTCTCGATATAAAATGACAATAAATCTTGTCCAAAAAGCACAGCTAATTCGAATACATAGTTATGTAAGTAAGTACGCAACTGTGGTCTTTTGATTTACACCTCATTGGCTTTACTAGTTGGACAGTCGCCAAATACCTACTGCTAAGCATTTTAACTCGTTTGATATACACGTTACTGAGTAAATTATTGACGTATCTTGTGGAAACTACTAATAACATTATGCACTTATTTTTGATGACATTTTATGATATAATCAGTCGTAAAATTAAGATAATTAAAAAAACTATAATACAACGAGCTTCCAAAAGAAATGCCTGCATGATCAAATTGTTGTACCTATATTGGAATGTGTTCTGAAAGAAGTTGCATTGCCCTGCGTCCATCAACTTGAAGGTTATTTCATTATCATTATTATTCACAGCCCGATGATCCACTGCTGGGTATAGCCTCCCGTAGCTTGAGGCATCAAACACGATCCTTTATCCAGACGATCACACAGTGGCGTAGTTACGTGGACAAGGGCCCCGGTGCATAGAGAAAGAATCGGGCCCAACCCCCTCTTTCCACAAAACTTCAACTTTTAATGGCCTTTAAAATAAATCATTAAAAAAAAATTGTGAGCAGGCTCAAGGTTTTCTAGCTTCGGGAGCTGGCTGACCCTCTCTTTTCAAAGCTTACGTTAGAGGGCCCCTGAGCTCCGGGGCCCTGGTGCACTGGGCCACCACCACCTGGACCTACGATAGCTACGCCACTGACGGGCCACCTTATGGAAAGTAGTCACCGTCGCCCATAGACATCTGCAACACCAGAGGCGATGCCGATGCGCGCCGCCGGACCATTTGTACCATTAGGCAGTACCATTGATGGTACAATTGGCACCGATTTGTTCCACTAGTACCATTGATGGTACGCGCTGCCGGCGTTAAAATTCCCTCGTCCAGTTAAATGGTACTCACGGCTTTTAGAATAGCGCACCATCTTGACGCAGCATCCATTGCAGGTCTGCAAAGGTGGCTGGTCGCGCGGCAGTGCCGTGTAGTTGAAGGGGTCCTTGCAGCGTGCGTCCGTCCAGCTGTCGCACTCATAACAGTATATCGTTCGAGCTGGAAGTAGAAATGCAATGAGTTTCGAGTCTTACGCTGGTTTGGGATACGTTTTAGACTGAATTGTATTAAAAATTCAAGTTTAAGATTGAGTTGTACTAAAAGTTTCATGTTTTAGACTGAGTTGTATTAAAAATTCAAGTTTTAGACTGAGTTAAAAATTCAAGTTTAAGACTTGAGTTGGCCTAAAAGTCTCATTTTTAGGCTGAGTTCTGCTAAAAGTTTCATGTTTTAGACTGAGTTGTATTATAAATTCAAGTTTTAGACTGAGTTGTACCAAAAGTTTACTTTTAGGCTGGCTTGTAACAAAAGTTTCATGTTTTACGCAGAGTTTTACTAAAAGTTTTAGGTTATACGCTTGACTTGTACTGAAAAATCAAGTTTTAGGCTGAGTTGTACTAAAAAATTCATTTTAAGTCTGAATTGAACTTGAAAATTCTACTTTTAGTCTCAGTATTATAAATAAAATAATGTTTTAGACTGAGTTGTACTAAAAGTTTTAAGTTTTAGGCTGACTTGTATAAACATTTTCAAGTTTTTGATTTCCTTGTGCCTACTAAGACTGGGACTGAATTGTTTAACATCTTGGGCTTGTACCTACTACATAGCTAAACTGCATTCAAGGTTTTTTTTTTGTTTTTACCTAAGGTTCATTCACTGATTTGTAAAAAATACTGTCATAAATGACGTATGTTAGTAGGGTACAATGTGTTGGTAGGGTAGTATAAAACTAGTCTAATCAATATTACATTTGGCCAATGGGTTGTGGTATTATGTCAAAAACAAACGATGACACGCTTTTTTTAGTATGTGATTTTCCACAATTGTTTAAAGTCGGCTCACAACGATAACCACTATAGTAATAATTAGTTCTGATAAAAAAAGGGTAAAAGGGACTAGTGTTGTTCGATATCGATAACTCACTCATACCTACGACTCATCTACTAAAATACTTACTAGTTGCTATAAACTTACCTATAACTATAAAGTCTGGTTCAAACTACGCTAGTAGGTAATTAACTCAAGCAGTAAAAAATCTGGTAATTTTCTTAGTTTGCCAATATTTTTTAACGTAGTCCAAAAAATTACCTACGAATCGAGTTACCTACTCGGCGCTTGACTAATATACTAACATGGTCTGAACCAAACTTTAGTGACTAACGGCTATTGCTAAAAGCTTTAAAATGACGTTTTAGTTATCAGACGCATATAGCGTAACTTTATCGTGTTACCATTTGAGAACAAAAGTCACTAAAACGTCTGTTAATTAAAACGATGTTATCTTGTGAATTAAGCGGTAAGAAAATACAATAAAGCAAGTCATGCCAGCACATGCTACAATCAAAGCGTGCTATTTACCTTAGACCTGACCCCAACAGGGCCGTAGCCAGGGTAAAAATGGCGAAATTGTTTGCCTCACACTTAGCGTTGAAACTAAGTGTCGTAATGCTACAAGTTTGGCATAAATTAAAGAAGTTGAGGACATCAGTGATAAAAATACCTAAGCTATAAAAAACCCCATCTCTAACAATGTTAGTGTTTAGTCAAAACCACTCAAAAAAGGATTTGTTTTTTGCCACACTGTCAAAGTTGGGTCATGATGTTATGTGGACGGTAATTTATATTCTAAACATATTTATTAGGTATTCTGTGTTAGAAGGATCGCTTTGGGAACTCGTTGTCGCACGCACGGGACAATGGGAAAAAACCACGAAACTAAAATGGACTAGTTTTACGAGTGACAATAGATACCTACACATATGTTACACACGAAACTTACATGTTCAGTATTTATTTTTAGATAAGTTTTTTGGTAATCAAATAATATTCGGCCGAGATGTGTTTTACCTAATTAAGGATGCAAGTATCCTTTTTGCCATATCGTCAAGTAATCAAATTATAAAGTGGAAAAAGCCACAAGTCAACCATTATTACGCGATTTTATTTTTTATAATGATTAGACCGTCCTATGACTACAATCTCACCTGATGGTAAGCGACGATGTAGCCGATGAAGGAGCAGAACGATTTAAAATAAACCTATTCACATTTGTCTTAATAAATTGTCAAGTAATCAAATATTTATAAAGTTTAAAAAGTCTTAAGTTAATACGTTAATACCATTAATACGCGATGTCTATAACGTTATGGTTTATGCAAATTAAAAAAGATTTTATTTCTATGTGGTAATTTTGATTACCTAATCTGTAAATAAATGAATAGCACTTACATTTTACGTTTTTAGCAAAATACTACCATTTGCCTAACCGCCTTTTACCCCACCGGTCAGCCCCTGACTACGGCCCAGGTTAGCCCTAGTTTACCTGCTGAACTCTACAATTATTGCAACCCAAGGCTAATCAGACACGCTAGTCTAGAATCTAGCTATTTGTTAAGTCCTTGAAATTAATAGCAGTCGGCTACACCATAGCAGGTATTCCTAAACGGATGTCGGAAAAATTTCATGCTGACTTTAATTTTGCTTCACGTTCTTGTATAATAAATTAGAAAAATATAAAATGTAGATTTAATTTTGGCTAAGAACCGCGTGCTTTTAAAATTAATATCTGTGAATGTCAGAATAAAAAATAAAATTTATTGCTGTCATATTACCTTGAAATACATTCGAAATAGTGGTAAATAAATAGATGGCATGTACATAATTATATTTTATTTAATAAAGTAGGTATTCAGAAACTTACTTCCAGCTCTTCATTTTATTAGAAAAATATCTACCTATTATAATATATTTGACGGTAAAATACCAACTTTAAAATTATTAAAAATCAATCAAACGAATCAAGTAATTTCAACCACAATGTTTGTACTTGCCTCTGACTACCACCTACTATAATTTTGGGAGCGTTCGGATCGCATCACGAAATCTCAGTTCGGGGCAAACCACTAAGTAGTTATGTACGCTACTGATTTGCTTTTAGGTCATGTAAAATATTCAAGGTATATTTTGCGGATTAACAGCTATCGAAGCATCGATAATTAATTGGATTCGTCTAATTATAGCTACTAGCAACCCCACTGTCAATTCCCCTTCCTGGTGCAGTGACGCGCGCAAGTTTTATCGATATCGATATTTATCGAATCCCCAAAAAAAATATTATCGATAGTAACGGCCTTACTACAAAAAATCTGTCAAACGATAAGCTATGCTTAAACAATTGCCATCTCTTACCAATGCGTAATGGCAAACAGAGACAGCGCTAATTTTAAGCATTATTTAAATTTAAACACCATTTTATAGTATGAGGGTAAATGTAAGATAAGATAAGATCGATGATTTGTAAGATAAAAAAATAGCTGTGTGCTGTCCGAAAATATCAAAACGCACCTAATGTTTAACGTCCTGTTTGTTACCACTACAAGCTCGTTTAAACGCAAGCGTAAAATCGTAAATTACCTACTGTGCTGCAGTAAAAGTTTTCAAAATTAGAACCAATTCAGCAAGGTTTTGCACGTTTAAGCCGCTCTGGTGGCACAAATAAATATTCTTAGGCCTTACAAGAACGTAATACTTTGCGTGACCTACCAAGCGATAGATAAAAATAAGAATAATAATTATTTATTCTTGTGTAAATAAAAATTACATTAGGTAATTTGGTTCCAACAGTCTACCCATTTCGGGCATACAACATGCTAAACTATCCCTATAGCCATGGTCCATTTTCAAAGGTTCCATGGCATTGTTATCATTGTAATTTTAATGTGACGTTGCATAAAAGCGTCAAATATCACACAAATTTATCCTTAACAATGAAAAATTTAGCTTTTCGAACCCGCAACTCTCGTGTATCAGCCACCACGTGGCGTGCGCTGTGTACTGTGTGGGTTACATAGGCGGAACTCCGGTTGCGGTGATGCCTGGCGGGCGTGTGTTCTATAAACAGCAGCTTTTGAATTGACTACACGTTGAATAGGTAAGTAGTCTAGACTAGACGCGGAACTGGTTAGAACTGTCATTAGGTATTTGAAAAAAAAACTGTATTTTACTTTGTCCGTAACATAACCGATGTTAATCTGCTATTTATAAAATTGCCAACTAGCTACAGATTAAATGAAAACCGAGGTTTTTTTAACGTACTAATTCATAGTGAGCTGCGTAAAAAATATATATTCCAAAATTATAATAAGTAGGTTATAAAGCCGGTCTATGACCTAAAATAGTGTGACTAAGAAAGAACAAGTGCGCACCTAATATATTTTGCCAAAACCGAGTCGCTGTCTGAAAATTGACGTTTTAAAAGTTAGTTTTTTTTTAATAGCCATTTCAAAACACATTTCAATGGATGCAAAGACATCAGATGCATAAAGACGTAAAGAAAATGTGAACAACGGTTCCTAAGATTTATTCATTGGCATCTTTCCTGCCTTTCCAATTAACTATTGAGGTCAAAAGCCCTCCGGCAACACTATGATGTCCGACTAAAAACAGAATGGAGTCTCTGACGTGGGATGGAAATAAAAAAGTGACACTTCCGTAAATCAATCTTCGCGATTATAAAAATGTTTTGAGTTAAATAAGCGTTAGAAATGCTGGCAGATTCAAATGAGTGGAATTAAAATAAACTACTCTACTGGAAGCTACTAAGGATTCTTCTGTGAACTATCAAACTGCTGTAAAAAATTTAAACGCGTTGCTTCTGTCTACTACAATGTTTTTAAACCCAGTCTACGGCATCATTGTTTTATGTTTTTTTACAAAAAAGAGTATGTTCTGTGAGTGATCTGTGATCTTTTTGATGCTTAGGCACAGTACCTGGCGATGTGAGTTAGTTACCCTCAAGCCTAGAAGCTAGTTACACGTTCTAGTACTTACTTTGGCATTCCGCCTGAACAAGGGGGCTGAGACTTAGTGCCCACAACGCTGAAAATCCATGCTTTTATTAGTAAAAAGAAAAGAAAAATAGAAGAGAAAGAAAAACAAAAACTACAGACTAGAAGAGGAGTCCTGTAAATAACTGAACAGAAGGAAAATAAGAAAAAAAACCGTGGACTGGGTCTTGTTCTGGTTCTATCTATCGAATTTCTAGACACTTGGATAAATTTCTAGGTTAAGAGACTTTTTATTCGACCAAGTGCACCTAACTATCTTTGTCAACTAGAAGATGTTCTAGTCTAGAAGTTAGAAGAATCTAATTTAGTATCCTCTATCTAAACATAACTTTAGCTATTTGCAGAAGTGTGAAAAATTTTGTAAGTCAGTTATTCACAGGAGATAATTTTATAGTGTTGTATTTTTTTTGTAGTTTTGTAAAAAGGGTATTTTATGTACCTATTGTGCCTATGTGACTAACATGCATCAATTTTACCCATTCCTTTGTAACATTTCAACACACATTCCTGTGGACACTCAAACACGAAATTACAATTACAAACAGCTGCAAAAACATCGATAAATAAAAATTACGATAAGAAAAATTTTGATAAAAATCGATATCGATGGTTTTGTTTTTAAAGGAACATCACTAGTAGCGTAAAAATATTTTTAAACACAATTATCAATTTGTGTGTTACTTACTTTCAACTTAAAAAAAAACATATGGACATCTTTATGTATTCCGAGTCCATATTAAATTGCAAAAAAACTAAATTACGCTCTATACCGACTCAAACTTGAGGGTATTTTTAAGTTTCATGTTTTTTAACTAGTGATGTGCAACAAAAACAAATCCATCGACTATCGATAAACATCCAATGTGTTTGCAGCGTCACGACACATAATCTATGACACCTAGAAGGTTCTCGTAACATCTTCTGTAACTCATTACCCGTTCTGATGCACGAGTTCGCTTTGACATGCTCCACGCCGAACCAGGACATCAGAAGAACTGGAATTTCACAAAAACATTATTATTTAAAAAAAAAAACATATATTATATCGGGTACATAAAACAGTAGTGGCATTCAGGTTCATTTCGTTAAACTGAGTTATTCATCCAACACGAAATTGTTAATCAAATTAAAAAACAAAATTGATGGAGGGCTGAGTAAAATAAAATAAATATACCAATTTTTGCATTAGATACTTGGTACGTATCACTTTGCGCATCGCAGCTACAATATTATAAGTAGGTCATTTGAAATACTTTTACTACCTATTTATCTCCAAAAAAAACTACTTTTAGGCAATTATTTTTGGACGTCACTAAACCAATAACATCGTGAACGCAACACGTCTACGTCATTCAATATTATTTTTAAAATACCATTTATTTTGGGGACATTGTTATTATTAGCATTCTCCCACGCGTCACCTTACACAGTTTTATATGAGAAACATTGACATATCGCACGTCACAACTATTACCGTGCCAACTCAAAATATTGCACTTTTGAGTTAAGTATGCCATCGTAAAGAGGATTTTTTTCTCTACAAAATGATAATACAGTTGTATTTTTACCTCCTCCAATGGCTAAGAAAATCACCTGAGACTCTTTATTGACCATTCATTTCATTCATTTATTCAACAAGAAGCACCGTCGCATCTCAACATAGCCCGTTACAACATAACAGCGCAGGCACCAAAACGTAATTTTCTGTTGTATTTTAAAATAAAACATCTTTTTGGATAAAAAACGTCGCAGGTGAGCAATCAACATAGTTGTATTTGTAAGATGATACTTTATTGTTTGTTCAAAATAATATTTTGTCTTCATTTAATACCATATTGCATGTTCATTATTTACTTTTTGAGGGTAGGACGGAAAATAACTTGACTTGATACTAAAATGCATCAATTTTTTTTGAGTTAATACGGTATGACTCGTTAAAGTTATTGTATTTTGGCTGTGTGCAGGTGTCTATTTATGAATGCTACGGTTTGGTCTGTGAATATATCGGATAAAACTTTTACTTTCACATAAATTTTTGGAACAGATCAATAATGAAAAGGCATAAATGGGCATTAATAATCTTAGACTTTATTAGTATTTGCCGCATGTAATAGCAGTTCTTCCTTCTAGCATAATAAGAACTTGTGTATTTGACATTTATTTATATTTAGTTAATTTTTTGCATAAAAATATAAAATTAGAGTACAATAGGAAAGATTAATGCTTATGCATTTTCTACCAGCTAACCTACGTGGTGACTTATGCGAATAAATACCTTTTTTTTAATATAACTTGGTGATGAAATGAGCAGATGGCCCGCGTGATGTTGATTGGTAACCATCATCTATAACAAAGCATTGCCTCTCAAGTCACGCACGATAGGAACGTGCCCAGCGATGCACTGCCCTGCGTCCATCAACCTGAGGCGTACAGATGTTAAGCCTCATATGCCTGTAATTTCACCGGCAACCACTAAAAACCTCTTCAAACTAAAATACAGCAACGCTGCTTGGCGGCAGAAAAAGGCAGTGTAGTAGTTCTTCCCCGGACGAGCTTTTCACAAAGAGCTCTTAAAAATATCTTGTATCTCCTTGATAATATTCTTTCAATAACTGCTCTCTTAACCAAAATGCTGCTGATATCATGACGTGTATGCCAATGGTCGTATGCCAGTACAGCTCTTACAGAACTGTATTATAATAAAATCATAATTAAATTAATAGCACGTTGGTATTAAATGAACTTTATGAGAAGTCTCGACTGAAATACATGCAATATCGGGGAGATACTATTTTTCGTGGTCTGTGTGTTAAACAGTAGGTTGAGCCACAGTATTGTGAATTCAAAAACTGCGTCGATGCACATACTTTCAATTATTTTGTTTTATAAATTGTGTACGGATTCCGATTCCTGCAATCTGAGCGCAGTGATAATACTACAGGACCAGCGATTCTTAATACGTTTAAGCACATGCACTCAATGTCAAGCATTTATTTTCATGATTCGTTTAACATTGGTATAAAGATGACTAACATCATTGCAAACGATTTTGCACGAGATTGCCAGCTGACGCAAATGCCATTCAACAGTCTTAAAACCCTTAACCTTATAGCCCAAATAGTTTGAAATCTGGGAATAGAATTCACAAACGTAAAAAAAAGAGTTCCACCTAAATAAATCAAGACATGAAACGATCAAAACTGCAAACTGAAATAGACTGAAAAGGTAGGTAGGTGATTTACAAAGAAACAAGAATTTATGAAAAGAACTGTGCCGAGAGTTTCACAACGTGATAGAATCTGAAATGGGGAAAACTTAGAAAATTTAAAACATCTGGGGAATATAGGTTCTCAAATGGCGACCACGAGCTGAAAGACGAAGCGTTTTACGAGGAACCGATGGCATTGTGAGGATCACAGGAAAGACAGTGGATGGAGAGGGATCAGAATAATTCTTCCTGATAATGAATAGGGGAGGCCTATAGTGATGAGCCTATGATGATAATTATAAAGTTGATTTTCTAAAAACAATATTATTTGGTATTTTGTTGTGTTTAATCCAATAAGATCAACAAAAAAACCAGTAATAGGACTGCTTGTATTGATGAAAATGTGTATCAATAATGGCTAATTTTGATATACGACCGTCGAATTTTACAAAAACCTCTAAATAAAACAGGCATTAACGTCTTATTTCATTTTTGAATTAATTTAAACAGGCAATATAGTACTAACTCAAAGTGCTAGTGAAAAATTACTGATAACTTTAAAGATATTCATTATTTATTATACCAATACCTTAGAAAGTAAAGTCAGATAACATACCTTTAAACTTACATTTAAAGTTAGGCATGATAATGTATATTTTAGACAATATGATTTTTTGAACTTTCAAAACCTGTTTTCTCGAAATCGACTTTTTTGAGTTGGCACAGTAATGTTTGTGACGTGCGATATATCTTTTGACTTCTATTAATATTTTAAATAGGATTATGGATTTAAAAATCAAGTGCGAGTTTGACTCGCGCTCGATTACTTTCTACCGCATCCACAGTCCAATGACCCTTAAGAGTCAAAATAACTTGAAGTTTTTTTATTTTTATCTTTCAAAACTTCTTTCCGAAAAAGGATACCCATATTCTTTTAAAATATAATCTAGCTTAATTTCATTAACAGTAAAAAAATACGTACAAGCAGACAGCACGGTGGGCGGCGTTATTTGAGATTGTAACATACTCCGAATATTAATTATCCTCAAAATTTAATATATTTTTATTTTATGATAAAAAAATAAAAAAGCTAAACTATAAAAAACTGGAAGAGTACGTACCTACATCATTATCAAAGCGACGTTTATTTTATAAATGGAACCCAAAACTAGGGCGTGCGTAGTGCGTGCGCGTATCGATACATCTGTCGATGAATTGTTTGTTTATCGATAAACAATGAGCACTATAATTGAGTTGATCGCGTATTTTCTTTGCCGTGTAACGTTTTGTTAATACGTTTTATTAAAACGACAGCGAGTCGTGGGTGGAATGGAAGCCTTTCGACTGCATAACACTATACAGAACCTACTGTTGTGTATACTGTGGTGAAACCGTGACCTTTATGCTTGAGTTAGACGTTTTTGAATTAACAGTACAAACTTATGACAGCCTTCACAGCTCAGTTGGTAGTAGCTCTGCCTTCTGCGCCGTCTGTATGCCTCAAGTTGATGAACGCACCGCAGTGCATCGCAGGGCACGTCCATATGGGGCGTGACTTTGCTGTCTTTGTTATAGGTGATGGATACTATTTAACATCGGGGCCATATGCATGTTCCATCAGCAAGTAGAATAAAAAAAAAGTCTTAGGTATAGCAATAGAAGAAAAAAAAGAGCACCGGTGGTCAAGCGGGAGTGACCCCGCCTTCCGATCGTAAGGTCGTAGGCTCGAATCCGGTCGTGCACCAATGAATTTTTCCTACCGAATAATTTGCGTGCGTAATGCCAGTGCTCTTAAACGGTGAAGGAAAACAGTTAGTATTCTAACAGCGGCGATGGGCTTGCCACCTGTCACGTATGGAATACCAACTACTGCAAAATGTGGGTTTGTAATGTAATGTTTGGACGTACCTCTGACTACCCCCCTTAGACGTCCTTAAAGAATCTGAAGTTAGTACTTGGTACTAAGAGATCTGAGGAAATGCCTACCGTGCCTGGGGATCGTGAAGTCGTGTTTCAGTTTTAGTTTTTTCATTTAGGCAATAAACATCGAGGAACTTCTGAAAGTTTAGGCAGAATTCTTCAAAAGTTAGATACCTACACAATAATGTACCTATACAAACAGTAAAAAAGTACCTAACTATTTTAATTACAGACCGGTAAGGTAAGTGCTAAATGGAGAAGTAGATAATGATGATTCAAATCCCAATAAATAAAAGTATATTTACTTTGAGTGCGTGAGTTGAAAGAACTGTCAATAAAATAGTTTATTTATAGAAAATATTGTGGTTTTCATCGCCCATTATTTGTTTTGGCACGCCTTTTTACATTTTACGTGAAAAACTTGATACGCTAGTCATAGCGTGGAGTCAAGTGAAGATTCACTGTCTAAAAATAAATTAATAGACCCGTCTCCAGAACGCAAGCTATATGTTCTTCTAGGCTTTGGTCGCGAGGAAGTGGTGCTTTTCACCTAGTTTGTAAGACGTTTCAAAGTGATCCTTGTGTTTGAACTGAATAATAGCGGATTTTGATTTTCCTTTATCGAAAGCTTCAGAGGGCGTATTACGAGTTTAGTGCCGATCGAGTGCCGATCGTCGATCGTTACGATACACTGAATTTTCTATGAAAAAAAACGGGTTCTCAAAAAATACGCTAGATGCCGTTGATTTATTTTCATAGAAAATTCGGTGTATCGTAACGATCGACGATCGGCACTAAACTCGTAATAAGCCCTCTGATATTTAAATAAATTAAGTAAAAGTACAAAAAAAAGCATAAAATAAAAATAGAATGACTTTATTTCAGAACAAGGGGAATACAAGAGCTAATGTGACTCTCGCTCGCACGTTTCGACATGTTGAAAGATATAAATAACTAAAATCATTTTCTAAAAATATCATTTTGATCGATACATGTTTTCCTACTTAAAAGTCTGCTTTACTAGTTTTCGCACATAAGTAAACTTTTAAGTAGGAAAACTTGTAACGATCAAAATTTTTCGAAATAGAGTTTAGTGATTTTATATCCTTTAAAATGTCGAAACGTGCGAGCGAGAGGTACATTAGCTCTTGTCTTCGACTTAAAGTTAGTTTTAAGTAACAAAGATTTTATAATATCCAAATTTATAATCGGAGTGGGATTTGAACCCACGACCTTCCCTTCAGATTCAAAGCTTCAGGCTCAATTCCTCCCTCGCACATTTCAACATTTCGAAAGATATAAAATCACTGAATATTTATAAAAAATCGCAATCAACCAAATTTTGTGCATTAACAGTTCAGCTAAAATATAATTTTGATCCAAACATTTTCCCTACAAAAAAGTTTCCTTAAGAACGAAAACTAGAAGCAAACTTTTTGTAATTAACAACAGTCTTCGGGATGTTTATGAAAGTAGCAATACCCACTTAGGTACTGTATGTACCTACAACCTACCAAGGGGTGGCAGGGAGGGGCAGCTGCCCCCCCTAGAGATTAAAAAAACGTACCAACTGCAAAGAAACCAAAGTCCTAAGGCCTAAGTTGGAACAATTCTTATTACAATCGCCATAGAGGCAAAGACTCGCGCTATAAGCTGTAAAGCTTTATGCTCTTGACTGTACCTACAATTCATATTTTTCTCATCCTCCATAATATTAGCTTGCTCCCCCCCCTTGGGCCATGGGCTGGCGACGCTCATGCAACCTACCTAACCTTTAACATCTGTAGCTGTCACTTGTCTGTGCATTAATATTAAACATTATTTGCACTAGAAAGGTCGTTTGCTTGCTAGCCTACCTACCGACACCACTTCGCTTTAAGAAAAAAGACTAGAGACCAGAAAAGACTAAACTATTTACGTATAAATAAATAAATATTGGTAGACATTCCACAGAGCACTATCTAGCCCCAAACTAAGCCAGAGCTTGTAATATGGGAACTAGAGAGCTGATATAATCCTTATATGCTTTTTTTGTAAATACATACTCATAATTATATCAGCTATCTGGTTCCCATATTACAAGCTTTGGCTTAGATTGGGGCTAGATAGTGCTGTGTGGAAATTCCACTAATATGTATTTATTTATTAATAATATTCTATAACACCAAGACAGAAGCCAGAACTAACATCTATTTTCATCACACAAATGCTTGTACCCGGTGGGGATCGAACCCACGGCCTACAGCGTAAAAGGCAGACCACCAACTAAGCTGAGGTACGTACAGCAAAAATCTATCTACCTGTCCCTATTCCCGTCCTAAAAGAGATAATCAAACGCTTGGCGCTTCATAGCTTGATACCGGAGACATTTTTAGAGCAGTCCCACAATAACGCTTTGAAACACGTTCAAAGGGGCCGTTCTGACATCTGGTAGAGCACAAGACCTAAGCCCACAAGCTAGATAGTAGCTAGATAGTACACAGCTCAGATTATATGCAAATGTATACTTGCATATGCAATCACATGCTCCGACTGTTTATATTTAGATAGTTGGAAAATATAACATCAGAGATGCATAATAAGAGCGTCGTCTGGGAAAATAGGCTACCTTTTTGTGGAACTATGGACGACAGATTTTTCCAATTCATTGAGTAAGATGCTTGTATTTTTCTTTATTGATCGAGTGAGCGAAGCGAACGAAGATTTAGTTTCAACTTGGGCGATTTGGCATTTTATGTATGTATGTATGTTTGTCTGGCGATAACTTCAGAACCGTTGATCCGATCTGCATGAAATTTTATATGTCGATAGCTTGTGCTTGAGAAATTTACTGGTAAGTATATGAGTAAAATCGGATTAAGGGTTTTTGAGATATGGGGTTTTTCAAAGGGGCAAAAATAAAAATAGTAACTTAAAAAAATCAAGTTACATGTCATATGAAAGGGCTTTGTTTGGACATTCCAAAACAATTTTTACTTTTTTTTTGAGACGCTCGGTTTTCGAGATAAAACAAATAAAGTTAAATTAAGATAACCAACGATCCAAGAGCTCCCATCTCTAATAGTTTCGTTGTCATCAAGGTTTTTCTACTGGTCGGCCAGTTACTTTGCTTTTTCTTTTTTTTTTTCTTGAAATAAATTAAGGAGGTACTCAGTTCTCATAAAATGGTAACGACGACCAGGTCTGATGATGGAGCCAAGGTCTGTTCAACGGAACTCTTCAGTAAATAGTCCAATAGAGTTGAAACTTAGTTACCATACCAAGTTAGTAGGCGGTAGTCAGAAAAAAGTCCAAAGATAATGTTTGGACTTGCCTCTGACTACTACCTACTCCAAGTTTTGATGCGTTCGTCGGGTCGCATCACGAGATCTCAGTTCGGGGCGAACTACTAGTGTAACTTTTAGACGTTTCTGATTAAAAAAAAACGTAGACATGGTAGTTATACAAAGAGACAACAAAGTGATGCAGTAAATATTAAGTTAGTTTTTTAAACCAACTTCAAAAAAGGAGGAATTCTCAATTCAACTGTATATTTTTTATGTCTACTACGCAATAACTCTTTTCATAACTCAATAATTAACTAGCCAATTATGTATTGATCTTGCAGTTTTTTTTTATTTGGATGACCATGTTTTAGAGGTTGTTCCATATAAATTTAATCGAAATTGATTCAGAGATTTTTTTAAAAATCAACAAAAACTAAAAATTACATTTTGGTTTCAGGTTCATTCCATCCAAATTTTTGTTTTATGTTTTTCAGTGAAGTTGAAGACGGTTTTTACACAAAAAAAAGGTTATATTAACGAAATAATTAAATTATTTTCTTGAATGTAGGCAGGTGCTATCGTAGAACTTTTACGCATACAACCCAAAAAGTACGAAAAAAATTTATGATTTTAATTGATAGGCCACGCGAAGTCCTCTTTTATTGCATAGATCAACGAACACTATAATCACTACGTTGTTGGTAATCTCGTAATTTATGGTGGCCGAATGCTTTCTTTGCATAATGGTATCTAGTCTATAGTCTATATATAGTCTATGGTTAATGGTATGTTATAAACATTTCCTTAGCCGGTCGGAGATAAGTTGATTACCGCATTATCAATGAACTTTATAGGTACAGAAAACTATATTTAGTAGATTGGAACCTACTAAAGATAGAGCACCTTTAGGCCCCAAGCGGGTACACTAAGAGGTATGACCTCCTTAGATAGAATTAAGGCAAAAAGACTTTGATTCATTACACGTAAAAGGAACAAGAAAAAAAAGTATAGCTACCGTTATTTTAAGAAACACGAGGCATAAAGAGTCAGGAGATTAGACTAGGAAGAAAGACAACAGGGCCAAGGTAGTCATAGAGTCGTAGCCAAGGGATGGATGTAGACCACCCAAGGGGTTCCAACGATATCGTAGCGATAGCTATAGACTATGGCTTGAAAAGATCGAAAAATTGGATGTCTCAGAGGTCTATGATACAGATGCACAGAGACTGATTAAATAGATTTATAGGTAAATTCTAAGGCGACGTTATTTTAGGAAAATTTTGCGCAGTTTTTTGGTGAAAATTGTTCGGCCTTTTGTCTTTTTGGCAAACGCTTGACCGCAATCTCGCCTGATGCTAAGCGGCGATGCGGTAGAAAGAACCTAATACTTGGATTAACGTGTTTATTTAGGACAAACTAATAATGTACAAATATTGTCTAGTCCTAAAAATACCGCTATTTTCAGTAAACACATTTTTAAACTATTAATATTTATTCTTTGTATCTTTATTGCTTAGTGTCTTTGTTTTTTTATTGGTTTGTGTGCTGTAAATAAATGTATCATCATCATCAACCTGTAAAGGTCCACTGCTGGACATAGGCTTCACCTACACTATTTCGTGGAAGAATAATTCTGTGCGACCAGCAAAAACATCTCAAAAAATCAAAATCAAAACGGTCTTTATTCAGTACAATCACAAGGATCACTTTGGATTTGAAACGTCCGCGATTTTAAAGATGTCGAGATAAAATTTATATCTACACTAATATTATAAAGAGATGCCAGTACCTACTCTCAAACGGTGAGGAAACCGGCATGTCGTAGAACCTAAAAAGTTCTATAACATGTGTCCAGTGCTCGAAAGGAGCCTCTTGAGGCGCACTTAAAATCCTTTCACCACAATGTTTCGAAAGAAACTAGTACACCACAAGAGAGAGAGAGATCATAAAGAGAAAAGATTTGTAACGAAAAACTCAAAACCTACTGGTCCGATTTCAAAAATACTTTCACCATTAGAATGCTACATTATCCCCGATTTAAATGTTTAAAAAATAAATATCCACCTGTGCGAAGCCAGGACGAGCCGCTAGTATCTAATAAAGTAATCCAATGTTGTTTGATACAGGTAATTATATAAATGTTTTATTTAACAGTCGAAGTTTGGCGAGTGCTTCTGGCTTCCGAGCCAAGCATATAGACCAATTGAAGAAAAATAGGTACAAAAATGTACTATCATAATGAGAGGCTTGTGATCGAAATAGGACCTTTTACAATGGCATTAACTGTTCAAGGGCAGGTGCCCAAGGTTGAAATAAATAAATAAAATAAAAATATTTTATTTCAGATCCCTAAAATCTTTTAACTTACAACCTAATTGTAATTTTGATCGAGTGAGCGAAGCGAACGAAGATCTTTAGTTTCAACTTGGGCGATTTGGCATTTTATGTATGTATGTATGTATGTATGTATGTATGTATGTATGTTTGTTTGTCTGGCCATAACTTTCGAACCGTTGATCCGATCTGCATGAAATTTGATAAGTCGATAGCTTGTGCTTGAGAAATTTACTGGTAAGTATATGAGTAAAATCGGATGAAGGGTTATTAAGATATGGGGGTTTTTAAGGGGGCAAAAATAAAAAAAGTTACATAAAAAAATCAAGTTACATGTCATATGAAAGGGCTTTGTTTGGACATTCCAAAACAATTTTTAAATTTTTTCTGTAACGCTCGGTTTTGGAGATACAACAAAAAAGTTAAATTAAGATAACCAGCGATCCAAGAGCTCCCATCTCTAAGAGTTTCGTTGGCATCAAGGTTTTTCTACTGGTCGTTCAGTTACTTTGCTTTTTCTTATTTTTTTTCTTGAAATATATTAAGGAGGTACTCAGTTCTCATAAAATGGTGACAACGACAAGGTCTGATGATGGAGCCAAGGTCTGTTCAACGGAACTCTTCAATAAATAGGCCAATAGAGTTGAAACTTGGTTACCGTACCAAGTTAGTAGGCAGTAGTCAGAAAAAAGTCCAAGCATAATGGACTTGCCTCTGACTACCACCTACTCAAAGTTTAGGTGCGTTCGTCGGGTCGCATCACGAGATCTCAGTTCGGGGCGAACTACTAGTACTAAAATTAAGTACCTGCTAGTATTTTACTGCTAGTATATATCGACAAATAAATAAATAGGCACAGATTTAGAGCTGATTTCACCATGCTCTGTTATAAATCGAAGAATAAAATAAATATTAAAGCCGGTACGGAACCCTTCGTGCGCGAGTCTGACTCGCACTTGGCCGGTTTTTTTTTTCTCTGTCTTTTATTACGAATTGCAATGATTGTCTAGAGTCGAATGTCCAGCGATGGACTTCCAAGAACTGATGATGTTTTTTTAATGAACGATGAATAATAAATAAAAATAACCTTATGGACGGATTTAAGGGGCTGACACCCGTCCGTTTCACACTCGCACTTGCAAATTGAAAAATGAAAAATCACTGAACATAAAAAAAAAATCGCAATCAATCAAATTATGTGCAAAACATTGCACACAGTGCAGCAAATATATGTATAATTTTGATCCAAACAAGATTTCCTACTAGTTTTCGTACGTAATGCAAACTATTTAGTAGGAAAACTTGTTTGGATAAAAATGATATTTTTGTAAATAAGTTCAGTGGTTTTTAATTTTTCAAAATGTTGAAAAATGCAAGCGAGAGGTACCTACATGAGTAGTCTTCGTCTTAATTAGATATTTACTAAGTTTTTTTTTGCTTATGGAACAAGCAGATGGCCCATCTGATGTTAAGTTGTAACCATCACCTATAACAAAGCATTGCATCGTAAGTCACGCTCGATAGTAACGGCCCTACGATGCACTGCCCTGCGTCCAACAACTTGAGGCAACTATGTTAAGCCTCATGTGACTGCAATTTAACTGCAACCACACTCTTCAAACCGAAACAGCAACGCTACTTGGTGGCAGAAAAGGCATGGAAGTACTTCCCCGGACGAGCCACAAACAAAGAGCTCTACTACTCTTCGATTTATTATGGAGAATTCAAAGCGTGATGGAAGTACTGTGGAGGATGATAGGTTTTTCAGTGGCGTAGCTATCGTAGGGCCAGGTGGTGCAGTGCACCAGGGCCCCGGAGCTCATGGGGCCCTCTAACCTAAGCTTTGAAAAGAGATGGTCAGCCAGCTCCCGAAGCTAGAAAACCTTGAGCCTGTTCAAGCTATGTGGAAAGAGGGGGTGAGGGTCCGATTGTTTCTCAATGCACCGGGGCCCTTGTCCACCTAGAGTTTAGAGTTTAAGAGTAGTAGAGCTCTTTGTAAAGAGCTCGTCCGGGGAAGTACTACCACCACGCCTTTCTCTGCCGCCAAGCAGCAACGCTGTGTTTCGCTTTGAAGAGTGTGGTTGCCGGTGTAATTACAGGCACATGAGGTTTAACATCTGTACGCCTCAAGTTGATGGACGCAAGGCTGTGCATCGTAGGGCACGTTCCTATCGTGCGTGACTTACGAGGCAATGCTTTGTAGGTGAACTTTGTACCACTTAACAACAGGTGGGCCATCTGCTGGTTCCAACAGCTAGTGGAATAAAAAGACCTAGCTACGTCACAGTGTGGAGGATGATAGTTTTTATCATGAATTCTCACCTGGAACGGGGAATATCCAGCGCATTTTTCGTCACTTTCTTCGAACTTCGTTGCCCTTGGGTATGCCTCAGCTCGAGGGCACGGCCATCGCCAACTACAGCTCCTTAATCTTATTCAGATTATGTAACATGCCTACAACACACTTTGTTATAACTTTATTGAGCACAATTTAAAAGTTTTTGAAAAATCGCCATTGTCAGTTTAAATTTTACAGTAAAAACAAAAACTGTTTTACCTAGGTTGTTTTCAAACAATAAACAAACTTTAAAATGGAATATCTCTTGCCTAGGCGCCTTTTTGAAAAAGCGAGTGAGTTGAAGTACCTATGATAGGCGTCATGCTAATAAACCTTAAATATCAAAACTCATTTTAAAGTTTTTTTTTTACATAGTTTGTTCTTCAATAAAAATATATATATATATATATATACCTTCTCTTTTTATGTCTCATTAAATATTTTTTTTTGGATGTTAGATTCGCAATCCTTTAGCCGAACGTCACTTATGTAAGTGACTTTCAATTATATTGTACCGGTACAAGTAAGTTTGATTATTTATTCTAATTATTTAGTGCTCAAAAGGAGCCTCTTGAAGCGCACTTAAAATCCTTTCACCACACTGTTTCGAAAGAAACTAGTGACACGACAAGAGAAAGAGATTATTTATTCTTGTAAGATAATATGAACTATATCACAGTATTAAATTTAATACATTTTTTGAATGTAATATGTGTTATCCCTTAGGCGAATCAGAAGGTTTACCTGATAATCATCGAACATCACTCACTGGTAAGTTCGTTTGATTATCTATTCAATATTGGATCGTATGAACTAGTAACCGTGATAACTTTAGTGACAGTTAAGTTATCTTCCGTCATGGCTGTAGCTTGGTCAGAAGTTGACGTAAATGCAATAGTAATTAATGTTAAAACTGAAAGCAATGTCAGCTGAGACAAGGCACGTGGTCGCAAACTTCTACTAAAGCATAAAAAAATCATAGACAGATTTTCCCAAAAAATACTAACCTTTTCATTACCGAGGCATATTTCTACAATTTCTCTTTGTTGTCCATGTATTGGACAACAGTAGGTGCCAATTCTTGAAGCTTTTTATTTCATCGATATGTTTACAACTATGCAACGTAGGTACAACACTATTTTATTAAATTACACGACATTTAAAATGGCGGGAAGCGTCATAATTTTGTATTTTTAAACTCTGAAATGTTTTCAAATTCGAAGATTACAAATATACGCTTAGTTTTAAAACGAAACTTTAAAAACAACATTAATTAGCATTTATGACGTTTCTAGAAATTAATTTAGATGGTTAATAATCGTGAATAGTAATAAAGATAATAGAAGTTTTTTTTTTATTCTACCAGGTTATGCATGGGAAATGTAGCAAGTTTGATTCAACCACGCTATGCGAATTAATGCGACAAAACATTTTGTCCCATTTCACACAATTATCATCATATTTATTATTTGTTATTATTGTTATTTTCAAATGATCAATGAGGGAGGGCTCGGGGCTTTGTGTATACAAAATTCGAATTTTCTTTATCTATTAGGTTTTTCTATGAAAAAGGTTAAAGTTACCAGGTTTGTCATGTCTTTACTTTCTATAGAATAATCATATTCATTTATAAGTTCATGAAAAAGTAGGAAAACAGAATTATAGTGAAGAGGGATCATCATTCCATAACACTAGCGTGAAAATACTGCCTACAGGGACCAAGCACGGCAATGCGCGGACATTATCGATTTTAGGGGCGAATGACTACATTCCAACCAATTTTGTTTATACACCATCTAAACGCACTGCTTACTGCTCAATTCAAAACTAAATAAAACCTTTTTAAAAATGAAAACTGGCAGAATGCTGCAACCACAAGCCATTAAAAAACTGCATTTGAATTTCGAACGTGCACACTTCAAAATTAGGTTTTTTTTATGACAACACTGCACTGGCGTTATTAAAATTAATTTAAATAAATTAACGTCTTTTTTTTTAATCTTACCGGAGTTTATTCCATAGATGTCAAAATGAAAATAATAATCACTACAAGAGGTTACCTACGTGCACAAGAAATGCTATAAATATACAGGAGACATTATTTTGTTAGAATTAAACGTTTTTGTATTAATTTATAATTTTCTGCGGAAATAGCAGGATTTTGAGCCCATTTTATGTAGGCTACGACGGGAGACCGCCCGCGCGCTCATTTGGTACTGGCGGTGTTGCAACAACTGAACATATTTTTTCTACCACTCTCATACCCATATTTTCTACACTTTTTTAAAAGTGAAAATGTACAAAAAGGTGTAATGTCAGACCATGATCTATATTTTCCATGTTAGTTGGTGTGGTGCTTATTACCTACTACTTTTAGAGCTGGTACGCACCAACTTTTTATATGTTATTTTTAATAAATTAATGCATTGCACTTATAATAAACCAAAGTTCTACCACATACTTGTTTATTTAAGCTATTATTACAATACCGGAGTAGGTGCCTAATTTTGCAGTTTATTTCTTCAGTTAACTATGAGTTTGCTTATAGGTTAAATTGCTTATTATACAATAATTGCTTATTAAACTTCAGCATGTCTTGCTGATCGTTCAGGTGTAGTTTTTCATGGTGCTAAGTTATTGTTTCAATCAGCTATTTTACTTACTCCAAACAAAAATATTCACCAACTAAATCCTACTCATTAATCCTACTTTGGTAGCGAATGATACGCTGGCAACACTCAATGCGTAGCATTTCACTAGCTTTGCTGCTATGCAGAGACATAAAAACACTAATCTTGTCATCCCATTCTCAAAAAAATAATCAATGAAGCACAAACTGCCAACATTATGCCAATAAACGCATGTTTGAAGTGTCGCCGTGAAATTTTGCTACAAATTTGCGCTATGGTGGTTTTACGTAAGGGGTGGTTTATGGGCCAGTGTTACAAGGTCAATGGTGTTTTAATGAATTAAAAAGGGGTTACTGCAAAATTATCCGTAGGCGTACCATGCAGTTGATGTGATGGAGTAGATGTTATGTAGTCGGTCTTGTCATATAAAATAACCTACTTAAATCGTGGTATGATTTAAATTTGGAATACTTATAGTTTGAGATCTTGATATTTTGGTTTATTAAAGTCCGTAAAAAAAAAAAAAATATTTGGATCAATTTGAATGAAACATTATTTTCAGTTTTTTACAGGTCTGACACCAAAGCCCAACCAAAGAGCGTAGATACGAACAAATCGACACAACAAGACTCTAATTTGTTTCTTTTTTTTTATAGTACATTCTTTCGTAAGTCAGTTCATATTTAAGAATGAATATCCTAGTAAGTGCACTCAAACAGCGAACAAACATCTATGTTCACTACACAGATGTTTGTTTTCGGTGAGGATCGATCCCGCGACCTGCAGAGGGAAGAGTTAATACCAACTTAGGCTATTTAATGACCGCGCAAAGCGTAAATATAAACATGTAAAAATCACGCGGTGAACGCGTGGAGTTCCTTGTAAAGGGCTCGTCCGGGGAAGCACCACCATGCCTTTTTCTTCCACCAAGCAGCAACGCTGTGTTTCGGTTTGAAGAGTGTGGTTGCCGGTGTAATTACAGGCATGTGCCTGTAATCACAATTAATTATGAGGCTTTATTGTTAGGCCTCAAGGTGATGAACGCAGGGCAGTGCATGGTCGCGCACGTTCCTATCGTGCATGACCTAAGAGATAATGTTTTGTTATAGGTGATGGTTACTACTTAACATCAGGTGGGCCATCAGCTTGTTGTATAAAAACAAAAATCTTTATATATACGTTATTCCCGACGAGTGCGCTGGACAGAAAAAAGTTGTAAAGTAAAATATCGTTATCGAATACCTACTTTAATGCAATCCAAATGAGACATTTATTATATAACCATCTATTTGCTACTTAGCACACAACATACAAAACATGATAATGAAGTAAATAGGTAGATAAAATACATTAGAACACAATACAAAGATAATAAAAAAAATGGTGGCTTTACGCAGTGGTCCCAAGACAAGCGTAGCTTGAGATCTACGCAGCTCTACGCGGTGGACATACGACAAGCGTAGCATAGGATCTACGCACCTCTACGCGGTGGACCTTTAATAGGCTTACCGTAGAGATTACAAGGCTCTACGTGGTGGATTTACATAGCTTAAGATCTACGAAGCTCTACGCGATGGACCTATGAAAAGCGTAGCATAAGGTCAACGCTGCTCTACGCCTTCAGCAGGCGTAGCGTAAGGATGATTTAGCTCTACTCGGTGGACACACGGAAATTGTCGCTTAGGAGCTACCTAGTTCTACGTAATGGCCCTAGGGCAGGTGTAGCTTAGGAGCTACGCAGCTCTACGTCATGGGCCTACGGCAGGCGTAGTTTAGGAGCTACGCAGCTCTACGTCATGGACCTACAACAGGCGCAGCTTAGGAGCTACGCAGCTCTACGAATAGGCCTTACGGAGCCGTAGCTTAGGAGCTACGCAGCTCTACGTCATGGGCCTACGGCAGGTGTAGCTTAGGAGCTACGCAGCTCTACGTCATGGACTTACGGCAAGCGTTGCTTAGGAGCTACGAAGCTCTACGCCAAGCTTTGCGTATACACTACTCAGTTAAGCAGTCTCAAAATATTTCTTCTTTAAAAGGTGTAGGAGCATTTTTCAAAAGAATTTTACAAACATTTCACCATGTTTAGGTAAACGCGAACTGAGACCCTGACACACTTGCATTGCAGTATTATTGATTGACATGGAGCTAATTATTTAAATTGCATGTTCGATGTACCTACTAGAACTTCGATGTTTGGTGACGTAGGTAGATATATCATTAAAGCGGCCTAGTACAGTTTTTTTTATATTAAATAAATAAAAATAAATATTGGTGGACTTTCCACACATCACTATCTAGCCCCAAAAGCAAAGCTTGTTTTGGATTTCATCAAAATAGGTTAAGTAGTTTGGCTTTTAAATCAAAATAACAGGAAAAAGGTATGACATCCAAGTAAATGAAATTGCTTATTTTGCTGTTTTATGATTTCAGTGTATTTAAATTGTTTTTTTTTTTGCAGTAAAGATTTTTTTATGCTTGTATCTTAAATAGGTACCTATTACATTGACCACGGAACATTATATATCATCAACCTCCTCTCTCCTTCATGCTATGTAAGGTCTACATTGAAGGAGTTAAGAGTAGTAGAGCTCTTTGTGAAGGGCTCGTCCGGGGAAGTACTACCACCACGCCTTTTCCTGCCGCCAAGCAGCATTGCTGTGTTTCGGTTTGAAGAGTGTGGTTGCCGGTGTAATTACAGGCACATGAGGATGAACATCTGTATGCCTCTGCCAGGTGGGCCATCGGTTTGTTCAGCTGTTGTATAAAAAAATTAAATATTTATTATTCTACCGGTCTGACTTCCATACCTGCAGTCAGAAGTCAGCAGTGATATTCCGGAAACAACAAAATCACAGTGATTACCACCTAGTGAATCCGCGCTCACGTCGATCACGCTTCGTCTCACTCACGTTAGCATTTTCACCACAGAAGACTAAAGAACGGTAGGAACCAACCCGTAAGTTTGTTGCTTGTTTTGCGGCTTGGTCACGTGGAACTGGCTCCTGGATTCACCTAGCTTTCGAAGTTATCCTTGTGATTCAATTGAATAAATACATTTTATAAAAATAAAAAATTGGTGGACATTCCTCACAGCACTATCTCGCCCCAAACTAAGCCAAAGCTTAAGATATGGGAACCAAGATAGCTGATATACTATATAAATAACTTTTTTTTGTAAATAAATTCTTATAATAATATATAACACCCAGACAGAGAATAAACATCTATGTTCATCACACAAATGTTTGTTCTGTGTGGGGATCGAACTCACGGCCTACGGCGCAGAAGACAGAGCTACCTACTACTAGCTGTGAAGGCTATGTAATTTTGAATATGCACTGCGTGTTTCCACTGCCAAAACACTCACGCGGGTGGCGCTAGTGATGAGTGGGTATTCACTGCGGATTCCGCGGTCGCTTGGGTGATTGTGGTTGACGGAATAGCACACGCTATCGAATCGAAGTTCAACCTTTTCAGAACTAGATGGCGCTAGTAAGTGTACCCTGCGCCTATAGAAGTGAACATGGTGGGAGATTCAGGCTTTTGCTCGGAAACGCTGCCGGCAATCGTCCTACGATCATACCAAGCATTTTGTCCATTAAAAAAAACTGTATTTTCATAAAAACTAAAAACAGTGTTACATGTCACGAATCATAATCTTCCTTATTAGTATCATAGTAGACAAGAGGCTAGAGCACTGGTGGTCTAGTGGTAGCGGCCCCGCCTTCCGATCCTAAGGTCGTGGGTTCGAATACGGTCGTGCAACAATGATTTTTTCTGTCTCAATCGGTGAAGGAAAACATCGTGAGGAAACCGGCATTGTCGTAGAACCTAAAAAGTGCTATAACATGAGTCAAGTGCTTGAAGGGAGCCTCTTGAAGCGCACTTAAAATCCTTTCACCACATTGTTTCGGAAGAAACTAGTGACAAAAGAGAGAGAGCGGATAAAATTACCTATTATACATATACGAGGTAGTTTACTACAGAGCTTTAGCGAGGGAGAAACAGAGTTTGAGTTTTTAACGCAGTGTTACACAGTACTAAAATAAAATTATAAATTTGATTGTTTACCTTTTTCTGTATGCCTACGCCTCACTAAACTTCAATAATATATTATATTACATTGTAAAAGGATCATCAAAAGAACGGTAGGAACCAAGCCGTAAGTTTGTTGCCTGTTCTTCTAGGCTTTGGTCGCGTGGAACTGGCACCTAGAGTCACCTAGCTTTAAGACGTTTCAAAGTGATCCTTGTGATTTTATTGAATAAATACCTTTTGACTTTGACTTACTTTTCACAACAATTGTGAGAAAATAATTACTTCGGCACATTTATCCACATTTTGCATTTTCAATAATCCATTCTTATTTATTCAAAAATATTTAACCTAATTTACGTTGAAACAAAAACAAGTAAATAAAAAACATGTGTAAAAACATTAACTTTAATTAAAATTAATTACTAATTTTATCTATTTACAAATAAATAACATCAAAAATATATTAGAGAGACATTTCTTTTATGAATACTGGAATGTTATAAAACTATAATATTATTTTAACTTAATTTTGAATTATAATGAACATTTTTGTTTGATTAGCACACCAATAGATCTTTCTTAATTTTCCTCTGAGGCGCACTTAAATCCTTTCACCACACTGTTTTAAAATAACTAGTGGCACGACAAGCAGAGGAAGTAAAAGTATTTCCACCAAGTATTTTTCTGCTGCCAAGCAGCAACGCTGTGTTTCGGTTTGAAGAGTGTGGTTGCCGGTGTAATTACAGGCACATGAGGCTTAACATCTGTATGCCTCAGTGGATGGACGCAGGGCATCGTAGGGCACGTTCCTATCGTGCGTGACTTACGAGGCAATGCTTTGTTATAAGTGATGCATCGTAGGGCACGTTCCTATCGTGCGTGACTTACGAGGCAATGCTTTGTTATAAGTGATGGGCCTTACGCCTTATCATCAGATGGGCCGTATGCTTGTGCCATCAGCTAGTTGTATAAAAAAACATTATTCAGTGCTCGAAAGGAGTGTTTCACTATAAAGGTTCAGTCATGATTTTTACTAAGACTCCGCTGTCCGTCCGTCTGTCTGTCTGTCCGTCTGTCACCAGGCTGTATCTCATGAACCGTGATAGTTAGACAGTTTAAATTTTCACAGAACTTTAAAAAATTTTAAAGAACAAATACTAAAAAACAGAATAAAATAAATATTCAAGGGGGCTCCCATACAACAAACGTGATTTTTTTGCCGTTTTTATATAGTATAAATGGTACGGAACCCTTCGTGCGCGAGTCCGGCTCGCACTTGGCCGGTTTTTTATTTAATTTACTCTTTGGTAATAACTCCCAACAAGACAAGAGATGGTCCAAGATCCTGGAGCTTTATCTCTAAAGATCTTCCATTTCATTGGAGATCAAACTTTTTAAAGTCCACCAATTGATATACTTTTCCACCGTTTCCTTGAACTGTTAGATTCAGTTCTATTCGTCATTCACTATGTAGTTTTCTGTAAAGAGAATAAAATATTACGAAAATTGTGACACTTTCTATAAACTTTTAACATTGCATTTAAATTAATTGAGACAGACAAGCATGGATAGAAAGAGAGAGTCATTAAATAAATATAAATAAATATTGGTGTACTTTCCACACGGCACTATCTCGCCCCAAACTAAGCCAAAGCTTGTGATATGGGAACCAGTTAGCTGATATAATACATAATATACTTTTTTTTGTAAATACATCTTATAATTATTATATAACACCCAGACAGAGAACAAACATCAATGTTCATCACACAAATATTTGTTCTGTGTGGGGATCGAACCCACGGCCTACGGCGCAGAAGGCAGAGCTACTACCAACTGAGCTGTCTTATGATATTAAGGATGTGCCCTACTAATGCACTAGACTAATGCATTGCCACGAGACACGGGAAAAAATGTAAGGTAACCTGACTTTCAAGAGTAATAGAGCTCCTTGTGTGTGGCTCGTCCGGGTGCGTACTACCACCACGCCTTATTCTGCCGCCAAGCAGCAAAGCTGTGTTTCGGTTTGAAGAGTGTGGTTGCCGGTGTAATTACAGGCACATGAGGCTTAAAATTTGTATTTCTCGAGTTGATGGACGCAGGGCAGTGATCGTAGGGCAATTTCAAATCTTGCGTGACTACGAGGCCATGGTTACCACTTAACACCAGGTGGGCCATCTGCTTGTTCTATAGCGAGGAGTATAAATAAGCGTTTACTTACTAAAGTCATCGCAATTGGGACATCTCTTCATATGGTCCATAATCATGACTTTTAATGATGTTTTTTCCTGTTGCAATCTCTCATTCAGTCTTTTAAGTTGATTGTTCTCTAGTGCTAGTTTCTGTTTCGCCTCTTTGTCTTTTACTCTGGAAATATAACAATTTTAGCGCGAAAAAAAAACAGCTGTTTCATGCCAATGTTCAATACATACCTGGCTAAAATGTAAACAGCTGTTTTTTATCGCGTTCACAGTGTTGGTTCCATAGAAAAAAGTTATTCATATTGATGGGTATTTTAGCCCCCTGAAGTTTTCGGGAGTTGTATTTTAACACCCTGTATAATAGCCCTCACAGCTGTTGGTAATAGCTCTGCCTTCTGCACTGTAGGCCGTGGGTTCGATTCCCACACAGAACAAACATTTTGTGTGATGAACATTGATGTTTGTTCTCTGTCTGGGTGTATACAACGTGTAACATAATACCCCTATTAGGCCGAAGACCAAACGATAGAACCCAGCAATGGAATACTTTGACGTGTGCGAAGGTTGAATATATCGTTTTCGAAATTCCCATACAAAACTAAAATTAATATTGTCTCAGTTTGCAACAACTCTGATACTGTTTACGTAAGTACGAAGATCACGCACACAAGGAACGTACAAACAACTGTGATAGGGCTGCCTCATGTTGCTAATAATTCAAACTCACCTATAACGTTTAGAAGCTG
This sequence comes from Chloroclysta siterata, assembly GCA_932294275.1. Lineage (NCBI taxonomy): Eukaryota > Metazoa > Arthropoda > Insecta > Lepidoptera > Geometridae > Chloroclysta > Chloroclysta siterata. Next base: position 15,973,358 of record OW028596.1, on the reverse strand, counting down.
CTTTCCTACTTTCTTTATCCACTTGTTCCTTAAATTCCTTGCTAATGCTTTCACCATTTTTCGAGGGAGATATTTCATCACTTTTTCTTTTCACAGGTCTTTTGTCGAACACTTTTAAAGGTAGTTTAGGTAAAACGCTTCCATTATTAACTATAGACATACCAGTGTTGACCAAAGACACTGGAATCAAAGTTCCTCCAGAGATTGGTATCATACTAGGCAGCACTATGGGTCCCAAATTGTTTTTCATCTCAACCTTGTCGGTTAAAACTTTTTTGAGTAGATCTTTTGCATTTTTCGGTTTTTCTTCTACTTCTGCTGATGTTAGCTTGATCTGCTGGCCTGAAGGTAGTTTGAGAATCACTTCATAGTCTTTTTTGAGTTCTTCTTTTTTAATTTCGTTGGCGTAGTCCAATGTTAAGCTCTCTACAACATTGTCTATGGATTGTTGGGACATTATAGGAGGCACTTGCAATTGATAATCTTTTACTTCTTCTTTTTTTACCATATCTTCTGTTATCATAGGTTCATTCCTTATTTCAACATTGCTGAGTATTTTTATAACATTATTTCTGTATGAAATATCTTTTCGTATTGAATCTTTCTTGGGGTCATCGTTTTTGGGTAATTCTTCGTGTTTTTCGACGATTCGACTTATTGTGGTGACCTCATTGGTCAATTTTGAAATGGTGGTCGTTTCGAACTCTTTAACTGCCCCTGATTCGTCGCTTGATGATCTGTAGAAGAAATAAACAGTTGAATTCAATGTATTGTACATTGAACTAGCTAAATTCATTAGTTCAGAACAACATAGAATCAATATATTATGCATAACGATTTATCTCAAAGTGCACCGGTGCCGGTGTTCTAGTGGGAGTGAGCCTTTCAATCGTAGGGTCGCAGGTTCGAATCCAGTCGTGTACCCTTGTAATTTTTCTTTTGAAAAAATAAAGTGTGAATAATAGTGCTTTTAATCGTGAGCTAAACCAGTTGGTAAACTAAGGCCCAGTTTCACCATGCTCTGTTAGTAACTAATCAAGGATTAAAGACCGTTAAATCTAACCTTAGCTGTCAAACGCGTACATTTTGACATATTTAACGGCCCTTTAATCCTTTGTTAATCTAACAGAGCATGGTGAAACCGGCCCTAACAGCGGCAATGGGCTTGCAACCTGTCACGTATATTATACCAACAACTTCAAAATGTGGGTATGTGCTTAATTTACAATGATTATCCCCTCAGACGTCTTTAAAGAATCTGGAATACGAATCTGGTTCGTACAAAGAGAGGGAGTATCTACGGTGTCTGGGGATCACAGTCGTGGAGCTGTTTTAGTTTTTACTAACTCACGAAATGAAAGGGAAAGATATTTAACGCCATCTTCCGGTAAATTGCAAAAACAAATTGAGTAACGCCATCTAGCGGTGAGTAGTATAATGTTGATGGACAGAACTATTAAATTATATCAAGAGATGGTACTACTTACATCTAGGTTAGAGCTATTCAATATTTTTGTTTATTTTGGAAAACCACACCTAGATTGTAAATCCATCTGTTTAGAATTTCAATCTAATCTATTGAACTTATCTTTTTTGCAAAGATATGATAAAATAGCTGTACCTACTACTATTTAACTCTTTTTCAAAAAGCATACTGTGGGCAATACTAAAACTGTGCCCCAAGTCTGTGTTTTGTATGTAGACTCGATGAGCGCCTCTATCGGGCGTGCCGAGAACTCACGAGTATATACAAAAACGACCTGACGGTACAGAAAACATAACACGCAAAATAAAACTCAGACTTGACTTTACTCTAACTTTTCTGTGCATGTGCAAGCCAGAATTTGCTCAATAGTTACCAGCATTATTCCATACATAATTGAAAAAATAATATACCTGCTAATAGTAATGTTTCTTTGGTTGGTTGTAAACACCGAGTCTCCAGGATCCAGGAGTGGGAACATCTGTGGTGTGTGCAGGTCATCCGTTGATAGTGGGGTAGTTATACCTCCTTCTAAGCCTTGCCTTAAAAGAAAATCAATTGTTTTATGACATAAAATCAATATTATCTGAGATTGCCTAAGGGAGTAGTCAGAAGTATGTCAAGATATTGCATTTTTCCTCCGTCCTCTACAATAGACGCTAAACATATTTTTTTTATACAACTAACTGATGGAACAAGCAGATGGCCCACCTGATGGTTAAGTGGTAACCATCACCTATAACAAAGCATTGCCTCGTAAGTCATGCACAATAGGAACATGCCCTACAATGCCTGTAATTTCACCGGCACCCACACTCTTCAAACTGAAATACTGGAACACTGCTTGGCGGCAGAAAAAGGTGTGGTAGTACTTCCTGGACGAGCCACACACAAAGACTACTCTTAAAACTTCTACTTTTGACTTTAACATGTCTATGTGTTATGTTATGCATAATAACTCACTTGCTCTCCATAGCTCTCTTGAAGCCCTCATCGAAAGGGTTCACATTCTGCAGATCCTGGAACAGGCCGACTTCTTCACAATTCCTTATGAACCTAGTCGGTGTTGGTGTTTGATCTGCTGTAACATGTTTTATTTCGTAAATTATCTTGTTAACAGCTCCCACCTCGAATGAGGCTAACATGCTCTACCGCTCTATACATATAATGGGCTGGTTACAAAGAGTATGTAGATATGGCAAGAGTTCTATATTGTCCCACATCCATCTTTCAGTTTGTGGTTGTCATTTGAGAACCTTTATTCCCCAGCGGTTGTCAGTTCTTCAAGCTACTTATATGACCTGCCCATTAGCACTTTAACTAGCCGATGCTGCCAGCAACGTTTACTTTGTCATAAATACTTACCAACAAACGCAGCCTTCTGCTCCATACCAAACTGGAGGACCATGTCATGTTTCTTGGTGTGTACGTGCAGGTGATCCTCATTCGTGAAAGTCATGCCGCATTCTTGGATCGTACAGGCAAACGGTTTCGCTGGCTCTACCATTTCGAAAGACTTCTCGAATTAGACTTAGTCGCTAGCTGTTCGTATTTCGAAGTTTTAGTTTTAGTTGGTTTACAGTTCAATTTATACGGAAGTTTTGTAGTAAATTAGTCGATGAATATGCCCACTCGCAGTTATTATTATTACACCGAACAAAACCAATAATAATGGCGGGACTTATTTATACCGATTTTACAAATGGCGGACTTTTTGTTTTTTCAGTTTTTGTTTTGACATATCTGATATTTCTACTGTCAAAACTGACATTTCATATTGTCAATTATCAAACTGCTTGCTATTGATTGTTAGCAAGAACATCTACAAAATAAAGAAGAAGTAGAAGATTGCTAACAAAATAATATGTAAATGTTGCCAACTCCAAGTTTGCCTATGATAAAGGTAATCAAACTGCATTATAAAAATAATCAATCATTATTGGGTTATTTCAGCTATTTTACATAATTTGAGAACCAAAAAGAACTACTACTTTGTATCGAACTATTTAGGGACTTTATTTGCGAAACATGGAAAGCATGAACATTATATCGAAAAGAGAGTGACTGCTGGAAATAGAGCGAATGGGGCACAAGACATGTTTATGAGCAGCCAGAAACTGTAAAAGGCACGAATAGCTGTACATAGGGGGGTGTTCGTGCTGACAATAATGTATGGTACCTAGTAAAAGTTGGGCAAACATCAGAGTAGAGTAATGCATTAAAAATGAAAGCGTTACTTAATATGTTTGATGTGAATTTGAGTGATAGAGGAACAGTGTGATTAGAGAAAAATGTGGAGTGAAAGAAGACATACCTAGTGATGAGGGTATAGAAAGCTATGTTAAGATGGTTTGGGCATGTGGAAAGGAAGGATGAAAGGAGATTAACGAAACAGGTGCATCAGGCAAGCATAAATGGCCTTTTTTGTCATCAAAATTGTAACAGCTCTTTTGTAAATTTCGATTTTTAACAGACAAAATAAAGATTCTATTCTATTCTATAAATGGGACTGTTGGGAGGGAAGACCTCAGAAGACGTATCTCGACCAGATAGCAGACGTTCTACGGAACAACCAGGACAATAGTACCTACCTTCCCTAAACCAACAACGTATGAAGAATGTTTAGAGATTGAATGAAGCAAAAGAAGTATGTTAGGACCGTAGCAAGTGGAAATCCGTGGTCTCTGACAAAGTCCTATGAGAAACTGAATAAGGAATCAAAATAAATCTATTAGTCATATATCAACTAAGTATATAACTTTCAGTTTAAGAAACAAACAGAATGATTACACTTAAAACAAGAAATAAATCGCTTTCAGCGATAAGGCCGCCCATTGTACTTTATTATTTTACGCCTAGATTTATGATGTATCCTTGTGTACAATAAAGTGTTATCTATCTTAATTTCCCGTTAAACGTTAAATCCCGTTTTTTTAAAATGAATTTACGCTATTTATATTTAGGGAAATTTAGTTGGCAACTGGCGTGGCGTTGACTTGTTTATTGTTTAATGTTTATGTGTTTGGATTTGCACACCTATTCAATAATTGCATGTATGTTGATTGTCGGACGCATATAAACGGTTGCACCGCGTTAGCCTCATCGATAGAGATAGAGTAACATGCAGCACGAGCTTGTGGTGCCTATATTTACCTAAAACCTACAATAGGTTACACAATTTGCCAAGTAACATTTTTGATGGGTGGTACACCTACCAAGAGAGCTCGAAACAGAGTCTGCTGTTCCATCCAAGATTTAGGTAAATACCTACTTACTCGATAGATTATTGTACTGTACCTACTCGAATTTCTTTAAAGACAAATTTATTGCTGCTGATAAAATTGATCCTGTTTTCATAATTAAAGTTTTATTTATTATTTTGCAGGTACTATAAATTAAAAACATTGTCATAAAATTATATTATTTGCTGAGCAGTCCCATTGCAACCTTGAACATTTTCCTGAACAGTAACTGCCACATCATGAGATGCCACCACCAACTCCTACTGTCTCAAAATCTACAGCAAACTACCACACATCATTGTGGATGTGAATACCACTATAATTCATTATTAAACTAAAAAAACTTACAAGACCGAGAACTTTACTGTACACAAATTCTATGAAAACAAATTCAGTACCGCTGAAGAGGTCTGACAGTTTCGCTGCCTGCATGCATAAGAAAATTGCATCACAGCTGACGAGAGTCAGTGGAAGTTCCAATAACATCTTGGGACATCATTGTTCTTTAATAGGATAGCCCCTTCCTCAAGCACTGTTTGCGAGTAATGACAGCACAGGATCACCATTTTTCTAAATACTAACCTAACATAGTTCATTAAGTTTATTATGTACTAACAATAAGGATCTAAGTTATCTGAAATAAAATTTATATTAAGTATTACTAATATTATAACATTTATTCTGTTTTCACCACTGATGTTTTCATAGCCCCTTCCTCAAGCACTGTTTGCGAGTAATGACAGCACAGGATCACCATTTTTCTAAATACTAACCTAACATAGTTCATTAAGTTTATTATGTACTAACAATAAGGATCTAAGTTATCTGAAATAAAATTTATATTAAGTATTACTAATATTATAACATTTATTCTGTTTTCACCACTGATGTTTTCATTATTATTTTACCAACTCAATATAATAGTACTTTATGAATAAATACTTAATTAAATTGAATTTTAATTAATTTACACACCGACAGAACACCTAGTAAAACACCTGTATAATGTAGGATCTACATTATACAGCACTTGGCTCCATCATCATATCAGCTAATTGGAATACAGTACTATGTATAAATTCTTGAATAAAAAAATACCCATCCCAAACAGCTACACTTAATAACAAATACATCATCGAAATATAATTAATTATTATGACAAGTAACAGATAATTACTATAATCCTTACTAACTAAACTTGAATCTGTGTCACGCAAAAGTGTGACAGAGATTCAAGTGTAGTTTCTATGTGACAAAGTAACTATCATTCAGTAATTCGCCTAAATCATAGTTACACCGAAAATTACTATTATCCATAGTAACTAAACTTTAATCTGTGTCACGCAAAAGTGTGACACAGAATCAAGTGTAGTTTCTATGTGTCATAGTAACTATCTGTTAATCTGTAATTCGCCAAAATCTTATTTTCACCGATTTTTTACATCATCATCACCCGATCCCATACTAACTATGTATAATTCTATGTCACTAAAACTAGCATCAAAGCTAATGTAGTGAAGATTTATACAACCTTAATAAAAATGTTTGCTAAAGTGCAGTATATAAAATGTCAGCATTTTATAATAATTTGTTGACGATGCATGCGTAAACATTATTTATACATCGATGTTTTCTGGATTCAGTGGAATAATAATGAAATTATGCTCACATTTACAATTTAAGAATCAGAAAGTTACATGGTAGAATATAATGTGAAAACATTTGTCGAAAGACCGAATGCAAACATTATAACCAAATCACACATAAAAAAAATCGGTTTATATAAGCGCGCCGAATAATATCTAGCAAATTAATTTATTTTCACTGGCCACTGTTTATCAGCGAGTTATGTGGTGTCGTGTTGTTTTTGATTGTCGAAAATGTGTCTTCGACGAAACAACGTCTTATCAATCAGTACCTATTAGCTTCAGAGATTCATTTAAAGATATGATATAACTTTTTAGCTAAAGCCAAGAGCAAAACAGACTTTAAAATTCCAATATTTCCAAAATAACCATTATTTACAAAATGATTGAATGAATGAAATGAATGGAATGAATAGGGAATTAGGGAGGGACGGACCTCGGTTGGGTTGAGGCACTCAAACAAATTACTCCACAGCTCCCACTCTCGTTTATGCAATCCGCTTACCAAGCTAACGTATATGTCCGTTGTAACGTAAAGATTATAAACTCTTAAATAGAAAAGCTGAGCTGATCATTGGTTTCAATTACTTATTTGCATTATGCTAAGGAATTTTATTTATTATCATTATGGTCCATTTCAGAGTGCTGTACCCCAAGTATGAGTTTTGCTTACGATATTTCGTTTTTCGTTTTACGTTTTTGTTCCGTGTTCATTGCGGGTGTTGTATGAACGAAATATCGTAAGCAAAACTCATACTTGGGGTACTGGAGTAATAAATCACACTCGCATATAATTCGTGAGCTGCGGTTCAACTCCAGGTCGAGACTGTAATACTGTAAATGATGTGCAGCAAATCAAGTTTTTTGAGTGAGTTACACATGGCTGTTTGGATGAAAGGAAGTTGTTTAACTGATTAAAATATTATGGTATGTGTTTCTGGTATGAGTTTAGTCGAGAAAAACAAACTCAGGTACCTTTACCTACCGACGTTAAAGAACTTTTACCTACTCTAATTAATATCATACCTAATTCACCATGTAGTCACTCATGATTTCTTATTAGATTTATTAATTGGATTTATTTCCTTTTTATTTATTAATTGGATATTAATTTTATTCAATTTAATTTTAAACTTTTATAGACATCGGCTTTTTTATTGAAAAAACTCGTATGAATTAATGTAATTGCCTTTCTTTTATTTTATTATTGTCTCGTAGCTAACACTTGTGTTAGCTGTGGCTAACTTTAAAGAGTAAGCACAGGAAATGTATCATGATTGTTGCTTTTATTTTGTATATTGTGTATTACTCACTGAAAGCCCTAAATAAATAAATAAATGATATTTTCTAAATATATTTCTTTCCAATTTATGAAACGACAAAAATTACCAATTCGGATGATTTTTTGAACTAATACCCTAAAAGAATTTATGTATGTTTTTAGGCTAGAAAAGTACATGCTTATAGTTCCGTATGATTTTGACAAAGTGCTTGTGTGCAACTCGTGGGAAAAGTAAGTTTAGGTAATTCTAGCAAGTTTGCGAAATTAAATTAAGCTTTCAAATTGAACTACATCTTTTAATCATTTGTAACAATAAGAATAAAAATAAAAGAATATTTTAACAAACTTAAAAACTGGTCAATAAATTAAAAATTGCATTGCTGTCACACATTTGTATATAATTAAGTAAATGGAAAAATAATAAAAATCAACATCAATAATATTTTACACTAACAAGACAAACCATGTGATTAAGTTACCTAGAGTTAAGAAAGATGCAATTTAGGATTATGGAGGCCTCTGACGCTGTTAGAGAAATATGACGTGTATCTTTCAGGCGAATAAGCGTGAATTTTAACAGGGTGAGCTTGGTGAGCACTAGCTTCATGCACTAGGGACCTGTCAAACACGGGGTAGGCAGTCGACCTCTTCTTCCTGGGTGATTCCTGCATCGGCTGGCTAGGGTAGGGGTCTACATATCTGCGTCCATTAATATCGTTGCCATCCGCTGTCGGGAATATCGTTGGCTATTAATGAAATATTTAAATTTACACTTTGGTTAATCTTATTGGTAATTTGGTAATCATATTTATATATGAAGAAGAAGTGTAATAACGATATTTGATCGAGTGAGCGAAGCGAACGAAGATCTTAGTTTCAACTTGGGCGATTTGGCATTTTATGTATGTATGTATGTATGTATGTATATATGTATGTATGTATGTATGTTTGTCTGGCGATAACTTTAGAACCGTTGATCCGATCAGCATGAAATTTGATATGTCGATAGCTTGTACTTGAGAAATTTACTGGTAAGTATATGAGTAAAATCGGATGAAGGGTTTTTGAGATATGGGGTTTTTTAAGAGGGCAAAAATAAAAAAAGTGACATAAAAAAATCTAGTTACATGTCATACGAAAGGCCTTTGTTTGGACATTCCAAAACAATTTTTACTTTTTTTCTGGGACGCTCGGTTTTTGAGATACAACAAAAAAGTTAAATTAAGATAACCAGCGACCCAAGAGCTCCCATCTCTAAGAGTTTCGTTGGCATCAAGGTTTTTCTACTGGTCGGCCAGTTACTTTGCTTTTTCTTATTTTTTTTTCTTGAAATAAATTAAGGAGGTACTCAGTTCTCATAAAATGGTGACAACGACCAGGTCTGATGATGGAGCCAAGGTCTGTTCAACGGAACTCTTCAATAAATAGGCCAATAGAGTTGAAACTTGGTTACCGTACTGAGTTAGTAGGCGGTAGTCAGAAAAAAGTCCAAACATAATGTTTGGACTTGCCTTTGACTACCACCTACTCAAAGTTTTGGTGCGTTCGTCGGGTCGCATCACGAGATCTCAGTTCGGGGCGAACTACTAGTTTTATTTTATAACTTGAAACTTTATATCAAGTAAAGACAAATAAAGATATTATCAGCCATCGACTTTAGTCTGTCGTGACGGCTCAGTCTACTCAATGGCCAATAATACCTTGCCTCGCTTGCCTGCGCCTCTGCTGTTGAACATGCCAGGAGCAGGCTGGGCCTGGGGCTCGCCGACTGTGTTCTGCTGAATACCAGCCATGCCGACAACAGCTGGGTTGGGCTCGTTTTGCTGACCCTTCCAAGGTCTGGAAAATAATGAAAAAAGTTTTTAGTTTTTTAAAAGTTATTGTAAAAGATAAGCGCGTTAGTTTCAACCTGATGTTTTACTCTATTTGTTTGTTACTTTAGGTAAGTTGCATTTTGGTTGGTAGATTGAACTTAATGTAAATAAAATAAAAATAAATTAAGGCTGGCTACTTACTTGTCCGGGAAGAGTTCTCCAGGCTGACCTCGAGTTTGGACAATCCTTTCTCCATTTACTTCAACCACACAGCGGAGCCTGGCACAACATGTTGGGAATTCTGAAATATAATCCCAATAATGGAGACACAGTTTTAGACTTAAAAGAATAACCTAGACAGTAGGTAGGTAGTAGATACATTACTCTTAATACTTACCAACGTTTTCGTCTTCAATGTACTCGTGACATTCCAAAGCATTTTCCGGAATCTTTGGTTTTCGGCATCTATTATACAAAGTATATTTTTAAGCTGCAAGTACCGTAGTTACTATGTAAGAAGGTAATTCGAATAAATCATTTATAAGATATATATATTATTTTATTTGCTGAATATTTGGTTACAAGCTGTTAGATTTTCGTAAGTATCTCATCTCACCAAACACATTGGCATTAATGGTGCCAAAAGATGCTCACCCAACGGCAGCGATAAAGTACTTTCCATCTCTTATTTCACATCTGTATCGATGGCACGTATAGTGATCTGACCATTCTTGCCACGGCTGGTAACCCTTTCTTGAATACTTATCAACGCATGCTTGATCTATAAGAAAAAATATATATTATAATGATTGCATCCTAGATACTGGACTCAACCCAGTTCACTGCATACGAACTTTCTGTAATGTGCTTTATTCTCTGTAATTGAACTCTGTTATATGAGAAAATAAACATCTTTAACCACATACTAAGATTTGTGAAATACTTACAGCTTACGTCCTCAGCAGAACCAGCTGGAAAAACCATGTACACAAAAAATAAAACAGCATAGAACTTCATGCTGGAAACCTTTAAGTTCACCTGAAACAGTTAACAATTTGGACTATTGGTTCTTCCTTGAGGAAACCCCAATTCGTAACTAACACATTTCGCACTCTTGCGGACTAGAAATACTTTTTTTCAGCTCATTATTTAGAAAACATCTGAAGGATGATACGTGTGAATGCGGAAAATTAATGAAAATATTTTCAGTTTCCTTTGCTTTCATTAGGTAAACATCGCAATTAGCGGCTTCTTTACTGCAGTAAAATTAAGTAAGAGAACACACTAGTTATTTCAGATACCAAATGTGAATATTAGCCAAAGCTCAAAGTAACCATTTTCAAATATAAAGCACATTTATTTTTTTGTTATTTGTTTACCATTACAATACATAATCTATTCAACTTTTGTTGGTAATTGTACCTACTTTACTCATATAAAATTATTGATTGTATATGTAGGTAGTTAGTTCTGTACTTACTTGTAATGTTGTGACGTAAGTTCTTAAAATAATATCAATTTTTTTTCATTTATGAAAGTAGCCGTTACAAAGGTTCAGCCGCCCACTCGCCACAAAAGAAATAAAAGTGGTAAACTCTGGTACTCCTACCTATGTAAGTAGGGTCTGTAGATGATTGAAAAAAGTAAATTCTAAGAAATTACCTATTGTTTCTACTTTTCACAATTTCATTGTTGATTGGATCGGCTTATGTAATATAACACCCACCCAGTCGATTCCGGCAGTTCATTGGATTTGTGCGTGGCGTGCATGATTAATGCACAGTTTTTTTTTCTTATTTTAATTCACCTTGTACTGAACCCTTAATTTGTTTTTGTTGTGAACCCATTTGTTCTCATTCATTCATGTTTTATCTGTTATGTCAAACTCAAATCTAAATGATTATCCTGAAACTGTCAATGTCAAACTAAAAAGAGATGTTCGATTCGATGCTTTGCGATAGGTTGTGTCGTGTTTCTGTAAATAGAATTAAATAATGAATAGGTAAGTCTGTGAATATTTCATGCAAAAACCTTACTTTCCTACATATCTTAGGATATAGAAATACACTTATTTTGTTTCATAAATATCCTTTCTATCACCTTGAATCCAAATGTTCAGCTAGCCAGTTTCTAAATAGGGGTGTTTTATCCAATGTTTTTCGTATTTTCTCGCCAGTTTAAAGGTAGGTATTATAAATTTATGCATATATGCATTAGATATGTAAGATCTATCTAGTAATATGCGGCTTTAGAGCATAAAACAGTAGGCAGTAAGTTTATCATTTTAATTAATTAAGTCTACCTTCTTAAAATACATTATTTTATCCAAATTTATGGGCAGATACGGCATAAAATTTACCAATTCTTTGACTTTTCGACCATGCCACACTATGTTAAAAAAACTTCATATTACATTATAAATAGGCAGTCAAGTATTTCATTATTGTTTTCCTTGATACTGATAAATACCTAATATCATTACAAGTATGTACCTTCTATTTACAGCTGTGTTTAACAAGCATGTTGACAATGCTTTGATATAGGTGATTATTACCACTTATACATCAGGCCTGCTTGCCCTAACAAAAAGAATAAAGCCTAGAGGAAAACTTTTAAACAAAACTATAAGAATCCATACAAAGGAGTTTTCATAGTACTTCCTCTCTCTCTTATCCTGTCACTAGCTTCATTCGAAACAGTGTGGTGAAAGGATTTTAATTGCGCCTCAAGAGACTCCTTTCAAGGTCTTGACACATGTTATAAAACTTTTTAGGTTCTATGACATGCAGGTTTCCTGACAATGTTTTCCTTCACCGATCATACTCCCTGTACCTCCCTGAAGCAGCTACTGTAGTTTTTGAGTAGGTTTTTATCAATTAAAAATTTAAGTTTATTTGAGTGCTGTGTGTAGTAATGTGGTGCTGTAGTAGAAGATTTTGCTGGACTTTAAAAGTTTGAGTAAATATCTACACTCATGTTTATTGGCACCATACTGGAGTTTCATAGTTGTATTATTTTGTAATAGAATCATAATAAATTGGTAGGAATGAAGCCATCCATTTCTTGCCTTTCTTGTTTTAATGTGTGATTTAAATGAATAAATTATTTTTGACTTTGACAGTTATTCAATGAAGAATTCTTATTCTATTAATAATTTGCATATGTATTTAGTTTATACCAAGAAATTTATTTTTTATATGTAATATTTAAATGATTTTAATTAAAATAAGGTAACATACCATTACAACATAAAAAATGAACCTTATCTGTGAACTTTGGCACTTAAATTAAATATTCATATTCTATTAACAATTTTGCTTACATGTATTATTTCTTGTGCCTGAAACAGAATACCTACTTTACTTTAAGTAGGTTAGCGCTAAGTAATGAGTCAATTATTATGTTAGTCATGTCAGCATTAATTTCGCTGACAGCCTAATACGGAATATTGAATTTCTCCTACCATTTTAATAAATAGAGTAGAATGTATATTTATATGCCTAAAATACACATAGGCAAGAATGAAAGCAGTTGAAACTAAAACTCAAATTTTCAAACAAAAAACATTTACGGCCTTACTACAAAAAAATCTGTCTAAAGTTATACTATTGCCATCTCTTACCAATGAGTAATGGCAAACAGAGACCGCGCTAATTTTAAGCATTTAAATTTAAACACCATTTTATAGTATGCGGGTTATTTTCTGTCGAAGACGGAGCAAGTGTCGCCCTTTGGACGGATGACATTGTGATAATCGTCTGAAGTCGTTTGATGGTGATGGCTCAGAATCGTTCTTCCTGGAAATATTAGAGGATTCAGTCCAGCAGTGAACTTCTTCATGCTGATGATGATGGCTACCGAGCCAACACGCGGTATAGAATAAACGCTTTTTGATTTTGACTGTGGTGCCTGTTCTTCTAGGCTTGGTCGCGTGGAACTAGCACCTAGATTCACCTAGACTCAAGGGCGTCGCCAAGGGGGGGCAGGAAAGGGCAGCTGCCCCCCCTAGAGATTAAAAAAATGTAGCCAACTGCAAAGAAACCAAAGTCCTGAGGTCTAAGTTGGAAGCATTCTTATTACAATCGCCATAGAGGCAAAGACTCGCGCTACAAGCTGTAAAGCTTCATGCCGACTGTACCTACAATTCATATTTATCTCATCCTCCATAATATTAACTTGCCCCCCTGGGCCATGGGCTGACGACCTTGCCTAGATTTAAGATGTTTCTAAGTTTTTTTTTTTTTACTAAATTAGTTTAGCGCATGACATGCGGTACCCTAATATCATTACGATCTAGCCAGGTAGGCTAATGAGTAATTTTGTTTTGACTTAATTTTATACAAATAATATTAATAAGAATGTGTCCATTGGCACTTTTCTTACAGTCTCTACTTAAGGCGACACTTTGTTCTTGTGTTCGTTAAAAGTAGCACTATCACTACACAATATTAGGTTTATCACTGCACTAACTCAAAAGGTTTGGTTCTTTTGAGTCTTCTCACTTTGTCTGTGTTGTTGAGATGTTTCTAATTGATCCTTGTGATCCAACTGAATAAATACCTTTTTGACTGTGCCTTTGTTACAGTAACTTCGAAACCTATCGAACTGAAGAAGAATCTCCATCATCAGATGAGAAGATGGACACGGGCTCCGATACCTTCCATTCAGGCACGCCCAACTCAGATTCTGATGATCTTGAGAACATCAGGGACCCTCAGGTATTCTTTTTTAAACTACATGCTGGTGGAACTAGCAGATGGCCTGCCGGATGTTAATTTGCTACCATCACCTATAACAAAGCAGAATGTCACGCACGATATGAATGATACTTGCACTGCACTGCCCTGCGTCCATAAACTTGAGGCATACAGATGCTAAACCTCATGTGCCTGTAATTTCACCGGCAACCACTTCAAACGGAAACACAGCGTTGCTGCTCGTCGGCAGAAATAGGCATGCTGGTAGTACTTCCCCGGACGAGCCACACCCAAGGAGCTCTATTACTCTTTGGCAAAACTTGGCACGCTCAGTCATGTTATCTTCTTAGATAGATTCCTCAGATCTCAAGGTACCTTTATTCTAGCACACCCAATACACACTCACGCACTCACATACACACCTCTTCAATGGTATAAGTTCTCCTGTGAAACCTTGTCTCGAAAGAGAATCGCGTTATCAGGATGCTCATGCACACCTTTCTACATTCTAGTTCACTACCTACTTTAATTAACTCATGGTGTACTAACCAATTATTTAATGAATAGGCGTGTACCTACTATAGAAAAACATATAAAAAAGTCTAGTCATTAGATATCCACGGCGGAAGGCCCTGGAGACTTGTATTACATGTTTTTTTTAAATCTCTCGAGCTCCAGTCCCTTGCAAAGTAGGTACTGACATACCTATGTATAGGTATCTCGTGCCTACCTACCTACTATAAGTCCTTCCTACTGTACCACTACTCTTTGTAAAGGAAAATAAATACATTGAGAATTTTTGAATCCTTATTCCTCACCATTTTAAAGCGACTCTAGAAAGTTTACTTGTCACTTTCATTTTAATGACAATAAAAAGAGAAAGCAACAGTCTTTGCGGCTATTTTAGCTTGTTCGGGAGCCAGAGATCCTCCGTAAATACACTTAGATCGCCAGGTCCAATAGATATCTCCTCAGATCTCTTAGTACCAACTACCAACTCACGGTTTTTGGGGATGTCCAGAGGGATCGTTAAAGGTTCGTCCAAATATTACATTTGACACACATTTTAATATTCCAATCGTGTCATGTTGCATCCGGCTAGAGTGGATGTTTTCATTCACCATTCCCTTCCATTTTTAAGTGCACTACATAATTCAATTCTCCTCAGGTCTTAAGATTAACAGCACCCAGAGCAGACACGAATTCCACTCAATCTTCAGACTCGGACGATGCTGAGAATATCCATCGAAACCCTGGTGACCTTGGTCTTTTAGAACCGAACACTCTTAACTCCAAAGCAGGTTCTCGCAACACAGAAGATTTGTACCCTCAAGTCTTGCGCCTCTCTGACTCGAAGCCTCATAATGACAGTCTTGTCACAAAAATGTCAAGCTTAAACATACACACACCAGAAACACCAGAAAAAAACGATGCAGCACTCAAAAAGCCATTCGAAGTCAGCCCTCCAAAGTTCAGTTCCACCCTCACTCTGACCACGTCCCACCCTCTGATGGGGTTAGGCAGTCCGGAGTACCCAGACCTGATCCCAAAGAAAGTCCACAAAATGGAAGACGATAAGGACCTGTCATTGTCAAGTATAGAAGACGATAGGAACTACTCCAACGGGTTCTACAGTCCACAACGAAATACATCGAAGAATAACCTGTACTTTACCGAAAATTTTGTCACAGCTGAGTCGATAATATCTGATAGTTTAGAGCTGCCGCCAGATGTCGCGAGGGTGAAGGTTGAGAGGCGGAAGATTGTGCCTAAGTTGGAAAGCAAAGAGACGCCGCCGCAGAGGATTATAGGCCGTAACTTCGAGGGCAGTAAGCTCGATTGTTCCATGAAGCAGTCCAGTCACAGCACGCCGAAAGTTTCGCTAGATGTCTCACAGGAGGAATTTCATTCTGTAAGTTTATACTACTAAAGTATAGTTCTTTGTAAAGAGCGTAAGCAGTAGGGCAATTACATAGCTAATAAATAAATTAATATTAGTGGATATTCAACACAGCACTATCTTGTCCCAAACTAAGCAAAGATTCATCACACAAATATTTGTTCTGTGTGGGGATCGAACCCACGGCCTACAGCGCAGGAGGCAGAGCTACTATACCAACTGAGCTGTATTTTTTTGTGCGACGTGCTGATGGAAACAGTTGATGGCCCACCTGATAAGTGGTAACCTTCAACAAAGCATTGCCTCGCAAGTCACGAACGATACGAAGGTGCCCTACGGATCACTGCCAAGAATCCATCAACTTGTCGAGGCATACCACGAGGCATACAGATGTTAAGCCTCATGTGCCTGTAATTACACCGGCAACCACACTCTTCAAACCGAAGCACAGCGTTGCGGCTTTGCGGCAGAAATAGGCGTGGTGGTACGCACCCGGACGAGCCACACACTAATCTTTTTATTTATTTTTGAACAAAATCCACAGCTCTTAAGATACAATGTAAATACTTAGGTTTCTAACATACAGCCAATAACGGATTTACATTTTTAGAACAAGAAATGTGGGTAACAACAATCGACGACAGTTTATTTATTGTTATTTATTTTATTTATGTTATTTTACAGTTTATTTATCTTAAATGTTTATTTATTAATGTTTTAGGTAGCAGATTGGAGTGATTCGCCGTCTCAGCTTCGAGCGATGCCCAACTTTGAATTACCGATAGAGATGTCCAGTAGCATCGGATTGCACAATGTAAGTAAAATAACACATAACTTTTCAGCAAAAAAAACCGACATTAAACATACTAAAAACATAAAACAGCAAAATTCGCAATTTCATTTACTTTGAAGACATAATTTATTCCTGTTATTTTGATTTAGACGCCAAATTACTGAACCGATTTTGATGAAATAACTATGTGACCAATCGGAAAGCCGATTAAAAAAATCTGCTAAGTTTAAAAAATACTGAGTTATGCGGTAACAAACATAAAAAAATCTAATTGAGAACTTCTTACTTTTGTTGAAGTTGGTTAAAAAGTTAAGTAAAACATTTTATTTGTTTTGAAATCTACACTAATATTATAAAGAGAAAAGATTTGTATTTTTGTTGTTTTGTATGTAACGAATAGGCTCAAAAACTACTGGTTCGATTTCAAAAATTCTTTCACCATTAGAATGCTACATTATCCCTGAGTAACATAGGCTATATTATATTTTCAAAAAAATCAGGGATCCTTACTAAAACTCCAATAATGTAACCCAAGGTGGAAAAAGAAAACCTTACATCGCGTGCGCTGCGAAAACTATTTATGATAGAACAAAATAATGTACTACGACTTTGCAGAACACATCATTATCTACAAAAAATGTCGCGACAGCTTATGTCTAACTATTATAGTCATGTCACAATAAGTGTTCTTTTATTATAAAAAATTAATTGAAATGCCGCCGCTAGAAAAGGGTGTTTATTTGTACCTTGGTATTAATCCTTATCCAAATAAATCATTTCATAATTAAGACGGTTTCAATACCTTCTTAAATTTTTCAAATCGGACATTCCATTCAAAAGATATGACAAAATTAAAAATGTTAACGGGTCCACGGGTCACGCTCGGGGTGCGATTTCACTAACTCAAGGAGAAGGACGTGCAAATGTATGAAATTAGTAGATGCGAGGCTCGAACCCACGGTCTAAGTTTATCTTAAAATGTTCAAAAAAATTATGACCACCCATGCGAAGCTGGGACAGGCCGCTAGTATCTTATAATTTTATATTTACCTTATTATTTCTAGGACTTGGACTCACCGGATGTGATATCATCATCCACGCAGGAGGAAAAGTCCGCGTACCAAGCGCTACTGGACCCTTACACGGGGTCCGTGGCTCTGAGACACACCCCACGGAGCCCTAAGGTCCCCGTCAGTCCTGCAGTCGCTAGGAGGAAGATACAGCTGGTAAGTCTGGACCACCAAAGGGACAGATGAAAGAAGTAGCAGAGCTCTTTGTGTGTGGCTCGTCCGGGGAAGTACTACCACCACGCCTTTTTCTGCCGACAAGCAGCGATGCTGTGTTTATGCTGTCTTATAAATTTGATTTTGTTTACCTTTTTCTGTATGCCTACGCCTCACTAAACTTCAATAATATATTATACTAGTAATATATTATATTATTACATTGTAAAAGGTTCATACAAAAGAACGGTAGGAACCAAGCCGTAAGTTTGTTGCCTGTTCTTCTAGGCTTTGGTTGCGTGGAACTGGCACCTAGAGTCAGCTAGCTTTAAGACGTTTCAAAGTGATCCTTGTGATTTTATTGAATAAATACATTTTGACTTTGACTTTGACTTTATGTTTTAGTTTGAAGAGTGGTTGCCGGTGAAATTGATGATATTTGTATGGGACTAATCTGATAGTATATCCTCTCAAATTAAAAACAGTTTTTTTTTAAATCTGTTATTAAATTATAGAGTTATGCGGTAAAAAGAACAGTCGAATTAATCTCCTCCTTTTTTTAAAATCAGTAAAAAAAATCTGTTGGCCGACAAATCTTAGTGAGATAAGGACAGAAAGATGATGATGACATCCATTTGGTAGTAGTTAGTTAAGTATTCCATACATGACCCTCTGACCCTCTTTTGTTGCAAAGTCGAGTAAAAGTATTAACAAAAACTTGAATAATGATTAACACAATACATTTGTTACTCGTGAGGAATTGTGAATTGTATCTTACGTACTAACATAGTAAGCATTGACATGGTCGGTCTCAGCTGTTTATTTAGTCATGAATCTATCGAAAAAAAAAACAATTCCATAGATAATCCAGTAACGCGTCCAAAAAAAATATTTATTAAAATAAGATTATAACTAAAGTTAACTTTTTTTTTTATTTGATTTGACCCAGACACACATCACACAAATATTTGTTCCGTGTGGAGATCGAACCCACGGCCTACAGAAGGCAGAGCTACTGCCAACTGAGTTGTGAGGGTTGTCAATACTATCTTCTATACCTTAGACATCCTTATAACAGCTGTTACATACATTTTAGCCAGGTACATTGAACTTTTGTATGAAACAGCTGTTTTTTTCGCGTTCATAGTGTTGGTTCCTTAGAAAAAGTTATTCATATTGATGGGTACTTCAGCCCCCTGTAGTTTTAAATACAAGTATTGGAACACCTTGTATTTATTTAAGAACTGGAAGACGAAGCGCTTGACGTCCTCTTTCCCGATGGACCGACTACATTGTGAGGGTCGCGGGAAGTCGGTGGATGGAGGAGGCTCGATCGTTCTTCCTGGAAATGTGTAGGGGAGGCCTATGATGAAAAACTACGAAATATCAAAAGCTGTAAAAGAAAAGGTGTTCGCCATTACCTGTAGAATACCCTGCTTCCGGGGTTATAGGGGTATTATGTTACACGTTGTATAGGCTGATGATGATGATGGCGTTTTTTTTCTTTTGCAGCCAGTAGAAGATGACCGCTGTAGTCTGGACAGTCTCAGCGATGCTACCTTGGAGTCAGAAGACGAGCCGATAGAACTAGACGACGGACCTCGAACCTGCGACCCTTGCGAGCAGATCAGTGACGATGATGAAACTAAACGGTAAGAGTAGTAGAGCGCTTTGTGTGGCTCGTCCGGGGAAGTACTACCACCATGGCTGTTTCTGCCGCCATGCAGCAACGCTGTGTTTCGGTTTGAAGAGTGTGGTCCCCGGTGTAATTACAGCCACATGAGGCTTAACATCTGTATGCCTCAAGTTGATGGACGCAGGGCAGTGCATCGTAGGGCACGTTCTTATCGTGCATGACTTACGAGACAATGCTTTGTTATAGGTGATCCATCCATCCACTTATCATCAGCTACCGCTCAACTTTTTTTAATGACTTTTTTCCATGTAAATTTGATGTGAATGCAATTACGAATTATTTTATGTAAAATTTGGAAATAAGTTTGTAATGTTTATGTAATATAAATATTTTAATGTTAAATGTAAATGTTTTGTATGCCTAATGGCAGGCTCTACGGCCGGTTTCTGAAAGCCCGATTAAAACTAATCGCATGTCAAGTCACTTGCTATCTCTACCTAATTCGATGTAATAGCTGAAATGGCGAGTGACTTGACATCCGATTAGTTTTGATCGAGCTTTCAGAAACCGGCCGCAAGTGTTCTATCTTTTACCGTGACATCTGTTTTTTACAAGCCTGCCTAAATTCACTTTTTGATTTATGATCAGGATCAAATAAATTTATAGTTTAAGTTTTACATCTTTGAAAATGTCGAAAAGTGCGAGCGCGAGGTCCTCTGACGGATGTCAGCCCCTTAAGTTGCATTTTAATTACAGGTCTAAATCCACGAACACGATGAGCTACTCAGACACGATACCTGAGTACTCAGCCGCGGAGGAACTGAGCAACGAACGAGCGTACCTCTCCGTTAGAAACGGCGAAAGAAGGATTTGTGATATGAAGGTAACATAAATATATATTGATGGACTTTCCACACAGCGCTATCTAGCGCCGAACTAAGGCAACGCTTGTAATATGGGAACCCGATAGCTGATATAACACTTTTTTTTAAATGTAAATACTTACTTCTAATACATTATAACACCCAGACAGAGAACAAACATCTATGTTCATCACACAAATGTTTGTTCTGTGCGGGGATCGAACCCACGGCCTACAGAAGGCAGAGCTGATGCTTAAGAAAAGGCACGACATGCCGGTTTCCTCACGATGTTTTCCTTCACCGTTTGCGAGTACTGGCACTGTGCACTTACATTTTTGAACAGAAAACCTCTTTGTATACGACAAGCTTTGAACTCACAACCATAGGATCTATCGATTATTACTCTTTTGTGCAAGCGCTAGTGTCGCGTGTGGAATTACTGATCTACATTGGTAGGTAATCTAAAAAGATCCCATCGGTGAATCGAATAAATTTTGAATTAGTTCAGCCGTAAATGCCTAGATGGCGCTAACACTTGGAGGTTGACGCTATAAGGTCAATGACCTTTTTTTGTACATAACACTTTTAATTTCAATTAAAATATTTTATATTTTTTATGTAATGTGTTTTGTTTGACCCAAAACTTAATACTGAAAAGGTTTTGTGTGTGACCTAAATACAAAATGCACATATTTTTTTATACATGTGTTTATAATTTACAAATCGACATAATGCTGAACTTCTAAGTCGACCGTAACTCCATCTAGCAGTCATTATTTTTATTTATTTAGGTACAACAAAAAGCTAGAATATAAAAATAATTTTAACAAGTTTTTAAAGCAGTTACGTATTTTCCTACCTACTTGAAAGGTAATATTGCTGTACACTGCATTATACTCATATTAAAGTATTTATTAGTGCGTCACATAAGGTGGATTAAAACATTAAAAGATGAAAGAAAATTGAACTGCATCAATAAGCTAAATTAGCATTAGGATCGGACACAAAGTTCAACTTAGTACCACAGATGTGAGAATGTAGTTGCTTAAAATGTAAAATGTTTGGCTGTGAACCGTTTCTTAATTTCGCACTGGCTTTCATCGGGGGTGTAGCTCAGATGGTAGAGCGCTCGCTTAGCATGCGAGAAGTACGGGGATCGATACCCCGCACCTCCAACTTTTTGCACTTTTTTTTTCAACGATATTTTTATTTTGTTTGTTTGACGATCATATTATTATCTTGATCTTAGATTGAAACGGTGCTTGATAGGAAGAGGTAAATGGTCAAAGTAATAGTATATGAGATCTTTGCCCAGCCAGTAGGCATGATACGTTAAAGAAAAAAATACAATGTGAATCTTTAAAAACAATATATTATTTTCGTGGTTAAATTATTTTTAACTTTGTTCTTTTATTCGTTCGTCTTTAGCAAGATATCCAAGTGGATTTCTTTATAGCTTAAATTTAAATATTAGTGGACATTCAATGAAGATCCCAAACAGCAAAGCTAGTACTATGGGAACAAAATGGCTGTTATATGCGATTATTTTTTCTAAATTCACCTACTATTTAATTTTACACGAACTGGTACCTAGGTTCACCTAGCTAAGACATTTTAAAGTGATCCTTGTGATTCAACTGTATAAATACCTTTTGTCATGTCATTGTCATGAAAAACATGCGTTTTTGTTGTGCGTCCGGAACTGACGAACTGTTAAAACTTTACCAAACCACATGTATAAGATCTTTTTAGGGTTCCGTACCCAAAGAGTAAAACGGCACCCTAATTTCTAAGACTCCGCTGTCCGTCCGTCTGTCACCAGGCTGTATCTCATGAGCCGTGATAGTTAGACAGTTGACATTTTCACAGAATAAAATAAATATTTACGGGGGCTCCGATACAACAAACGTGATTTTTTTGCCGTTTTTATAGATAATGGTACGGAACCCTTCGTACGCGAGTCCGACTCGCACTTAGCCAGTTTTTTTTTGTACTACAGTTGTAAAATAAATAATTGCTGATATGAGTGTGTGTTTGTGTGTGCGCAGGTGATAGAGCCGTACAAGCGCGTGGTGTCGCACGGCGGGTACAGCCGCGGGCTGGCGCTGGTCGTGTTCAGCGCCTGCCACCTGCCGGACCACTCGCGGCAGGACTACACCTATGTTATGGACAACTTGTTCCTGTAAGTGCTTTGTTTATACAACTTTCCTGATGTTAAGTGGTGAGCATCAACTACAACAAAGCATTGCCTCGTAAGTCTCGCACGTAAGGAACATGCACTGCCCTGCGTCCATCAACTTGAGGCATACAGATGTTAAGCCTCATGTGCCTGTAATTACACCGGCAACCACACTCTTCAAACGGAAGCACAGTAACGTTGCTCGGCGGCAGAAAACACACTTTGTATAATTGTATAAAAAAGTTTGTACAATTTGAATGATATTTCAAATAATAATTGAATGGTACCTGACTTATGTAACTAATGTAATTTAATAATTTATTATGGACTTCATACTCAATACATTTATTGCTTACACATGGCTAAGCTTAGGTATATTCATAGTTGTTCATGGACCCTGCATAAAGTATTTTTTATTTTATTTATTTTAGGTACAAAAATAGTTAACAGAACAAAACATGGGTTGGCTATAGCAATCCGGTATCTGGGTTTAACTATAATTTTCATTTAGGGTCTTGTTAGGGTTCAGCATAAACCTTTTGAGCTATTTTTTTAATCCAGGAGATGCATTTCGATATAATACGACACAATGTACCCAAAAAAATCAAGTACCAAGACGCATCGCAAGGCGAATTGTCGAAAACATGTAAGAAATGCTTGTAATGAGAGGCATCACTACGTCATGATTATGATCTTAGCGGGAAATCGTATCATATCGTTTAAAGGCGTTGTTTCATCAATATATGGAGCCGGGGTCGGTTCTGTGTACAGTTTATATAATTATCGCTTAGCAATATAGTAACTGTTTTAATTTGCTTTATTTTTACATCGTTTTCTTGCTCATCAAGATTTTATTGGTCAAGGAGAGCAACACAATGCACTAAAAGTATGGCGGACTGACATGCGTGAATGCCATTTTGACAACTGTTGTATAAGTCAAGCTTGAGAGTGAAAGTCACTACCGTCAAAAAAGCAACAAATCTGTGAAAAAATTCAAAAATGCAATGCGTCATTTAAAACGTCAATTTCAGACTGTCATGGCGGCTCTAGAAATGTGCACATAGTAAGAAATTCGAACAGATCAACATTTAGTGATGAACACTTTAATTACCTACATTTTTAATGAAATTGCATTTGAATGGTCATCTTAATTTTTTTTCAAATTTTTCTATTTGCGGTACATAGACGAGACCCAGAATAAACCTGTCCTTTAATAATTGGTAGACAGGTAAAAAATACAGTTTAAAATATCTAGGAAGGTCGTATCTATTTAACCGCAGTAATATGCCCTTTTTTAAAAACCCTGTAGTCTCTAGAGAAAACCTCAGCAGGAGTGCAATTTAATAAATAAATACCCTTTACTTTGACAAAGTTTTGTAGCTTGAAATATATGTTGGTTGACAGCTACGTGATATGGACGCTGGAGCGGCTGGTGACGGAGGAGTACATCCTGATCTACCTGCACGGCAGCGCCGGCCGGCGGCGCCTGCCCACCTTCCACTGGCTGCACGAGTGCTACAAGCTCATAGACCGCCGGTAACCACTTGCCACTCACTGTTACCTATATCAATGACTAGCGGCCTGTCCCAGCTTCGCATTATAAATTTGATTATGTTTACCTTTTTCTGTATGCCTACGCCTCACTTAACTTCAATAATATATTATATTACATTGTAAAAGGATCATACAAAAGAACGGTAGGAACCAAGCCGTAAGTTTGTTGCCTGTTCTTCTAGGCTTTGGTCGCGTGGAACTGGCACCTAGAGTCACCTAGCTTTAAGACGTTTCAAAGTGATCCTTATGATTTTATTGAATAAATACCTTTTGACTTTGACTTTGACTTTGCATGGGTGGACAATGGACATACATTTTTTCAACATTTTATGATAAACTTGACCGGGTTCGAGTCTCGCGGCTACTTATTTCATACATTTGCACGCCCTTCTCCCTCGCCGCGTTGCCCGCTGCGATGAGTGAGAACGCGCCCCGTGGCCCCGCGCGTTCGCTTATATTTTAAAAGCGAATTAAAGTTTTCATGGATTGACTCAGCCATCAAATTCAAGTACTTTATTGAATATATTAAATAACATTAAAGAATCGTTCCAATGCGTTAATCTATAAGCGTAAGACTAGGCATACAGACGACTTTTTAAGCCTCATGTGCCTGTAATTACACCGGCAACCACACTCTTCAAGCGGAAACAGCGTTGCTGCTTGGCGGCAGAAAAAGCCATGGTGGTAGTACTTCCCCGGACGAAGCCGGCGACGATGATGACTTTTTTATTAAAAAAATAAAATAAAAATCATGTACCCAAGTTATCTTTATCTGTAATGATTACCATTTGTATGTATTTTTATTTAAATAAATATTCAAACGTATGCCTTCGTTTCAGGTTGCGCAAGAGTTTGAAGCATCTCTACCTGGTGCATCCGACTTTCTGGTTGAAATCGTTCGTCATACTGACGAAACCCTTCATCAGGTAACGGAAAAATAATACTCACTGTCATCCCTCTCTCTTGTCGTGTCACTAGTTTCTTTCGAAACAGTGTGGTGAAAGGATTTTAAGTGCGCCTCAAGAGGCTCCTTTCGAGCACTTGACACATGTTATGGAACTTTTTAGGTTCTACGACATGCCGGTTTCTTCACGATGTTTTCCTTCACCGTTTGAGAGTACTGGCATTGTGCAAATAAATTTTTGAACAGAAAAAAATCATTGGAGCACTACCGGTTTCGAACCCACGACCTTAGGAAGGCGGGGCCGCTACCACTAGACCACCAGTGCTCTCACTGTTTTCGCTAGGCACGGTAGACATCCCCTCACGGTAGATAAACAACGGTTAACTTCAACAGGCTAATAGATAAAAAAATAAAAATTTGGCAAAAGATTTAAACGCACCTACATTTTTGTTATACCCTCAGATCTTAGTACTAAGTATTCAAGCTCTTTTAAGGATGTCTAAGGGGGTTAGACAGAGGTACGTCCGTACCCTACATTTGGCAATAGTTGGTATTCCATACGAGACAGGTTGCAAGCCCATCACCGCTAGAATACTAACTGTTATAACTCACGGTGTTTTCCTTCACCGTTTGAGAGCACTAACGTTGCGTACATACATTATACGTAGAGAAAAATCCTAGGTACACGATCGGATTTGAACCCACGAACGAGTTACTCTGAGAGTTACGAGTACGTAGTACTTCACGACTTAGATCCCCAGGCACGGTGGATATCGCCAAATAATAACCATTACTAATTTATTTCAGCTCAAAATTCTTCAAAAAGATGAGCTACATCAAATCCTTGGAGGAACTAATGGAGAAAGTACCGGTCGAACCCAATGCTATACCAGAAATGGTGAAACAATTCGACGCCAACCGCAAGAGATAGGCCGGAAACAGGAATGTACAGTCATCAAAAGTTTGAGTGTCACAGTCGTCACAATAAAATCACAAGAATCACTTTAAAATCTTCCATCAACAACGATGCTAACTGTACTTAAAGCAGTCTTATAGCCCTGTTTTAAGAATCGTCAAATAGAGATGTAACCGCTCAACATAAGGTGGGCCATCTGCTTGATCCGTCACTAGTTCGCATAACAAGTGTATTTATATTGTAAAGTTAAATTTAAGTTAAATAGCTTTAAGGAGTCATTCTTATGGCCTATTCCTAAACGATAAAACTGACATGACAGCCTTATTCAAAATCGCTTGATAGCACTAACAGACGTTTATAGTACTCGGTTCTCTGCCTTCAAGCATCTATGTTCATCACACAAATGCTTACCTATTGCTCAGTTAGTGGCCCAGTAGGTAACAGAATCTGTTTGAAGCCTGAATCAATCCATTAAATGTTATTTGTCTCATTTTTTGTAATAACTAACATTGGTTTTTGAAGGTTCCATTTCTGTGTGGTACTAACAAATTTTGATCTGTAAAAAAAATATTGAAATGTTAGTTCTGTGTGTGCGTGGGATCGAACCCGCGACTCGACAGCGCAGAAGGTAGAACTACCAACAACAGAATTATGAGAATTTCAGTATAAATCTATACAAAGTTTGTATTTATAAATAAAAAGCAAATGAGGCTTAACCTCGGTACGCCTCAAGTTGATTTACGCAAAGCAGTCCAACGTAGGGCACATTCCTATCATACGTGACTTGCGAGGCAATGCTTTGTGATGGTTACCACTTAACATCAGGTCCATTTGCTCGTTCCATCAGCATGTAGTGTACAACATTGCTGAGTAATTAACAATGTTAACTAACACAGCGCTATCAAGCGTTCGTGAATATGGCTGTGCAAGTTGTTAAACCCAAAAAAAACTTCCCAAAAATCTGAATCTCATCAAAATTTCTAAATATTTTTCTCCAAAGTCTCGTATTTGTTCGACATATTTTTGATATACTTTCACCAAATTATTTACAAAATTAGATTATTAGATAACTATTTTTCCAAATCAACATTCCATATCTTAGATTATGTGAAAGTGGTCCATTGAAATAGGCTCACTGTCTTGAATCAGGCTGTAAATTTCAGACACTTCTCGCGTGGTACAGTTGAATCAAAAGGATCACTTTGAAACGTCTTAAAGCTAGGTGACTCTAGGTGCCAGTTCCACGCGACCAAAGCCTAGAAGAACAGCCAACAAACTTAAGGCTTGGTTCCTACCGTTCTTTTGTATGATCCTTGTTACAATGTAATATAAAAGGTCCAGTGTGGTGCCAATCAAACTTAATGAGGCATAGGCAGAATACAAAATAACTTAAGCTTTATGACTTTGATCCCCAGGCACGGTAGATATCCCATTAGATCTCTTAGTACCAAGTACTAACTCCAAATTCTTTGAGGACGTTTAAGGGTAGTCAGAGGTACGTAATTTATTAACCAAATGTTTTCTAAAAATGTTATAAATAGATTGAGGCAATAAAATTCATGCGTTGCTGACTGTACCACGCGAGCGAAGCCGCGGTCGAAAACTAGTGATACATAAGGCCATATACCACCTGTGATAAGTACATAAGCAATACATAATGGACATTTAAAGGTAACTATAACTAGGTAAATGTTAGATCTGATAGTAAATTGTTTTTTTCTTGTATTTTGTCTTTGACACCTAACGGCTACTAGTCTGGCACTTTTGGTAGCTTACCAAAAGTGCCAGACTAGTAGCCGTTAGGTACATACTTACATAATTGCTTGGTAATTTCTTTTCAGTTATTTTTATAGTCGGAAACACAGCGTTAATATTTTTCTTTAAAAACAATGTTTATAAGCAGTTGTTGCATGCTTCAACTCCCGAGTTTTTTTTTAGTTTTTGGTATTTGGTAAATTTAAATAATGCTTAAAATTTGCGCTGTCTCCGTTTGTCGTTACGCATTCGTCTCTCTCTCTTACTATCTCCCTTGTCGTGTCACTAGTTTCTTTAGAAACAGTGTGGTGAAAGGATTTAAGTGCGCCTCAAGAGGCTCCTTTCGAGCACTTGACATATGAACTAGAACATTGTAGTAAGGCCGACATTCATGCTCAGAGGCGGACAACTTTGTCACGTTTCAAATCAAATTTAATAAAATATGTGTCACAAAATAGGTGGAATACAAAGAACAATATTGTTCGGTCAACAAAATCGTTCATCACTCAGCTTTCTGCTATAATAGTGTTATAATAGTGCTATAGTGGTAATACTACAACGCTGGTCTTCCGTGACGCTTTTTCATGTCCATTCTTGTATTTCGTTGTGGCATAAATAAATAATTTTGTATTAAAATTTGTGTAAACGCTAAAGAAAGAAATTAATTAAAGATGGCGTCGCTCATTTTCTCTCACTCGTACATTCAATTTAACAAGACCTCACAGCTCAGTTGGTAGTAGCTCTGCCTTCTGCGCCGTAGGCCGTGGGTTCGATCCCCACACAGAACAAACATTTGTGTGATAAATATAGATGTTTGTTCTCTGTTTAGGTGTTATTATTATAAGTATTTATGTATTTACAAAAGTATAATTAGTATTATATCAGCTATCTGGTTCCCATATTACAAGCTTTGCTTAGTTTGGGGCGAGATAGTGCTGTGTGAAAAGTCTATCAATATTTATTAATAATGTACTTGTGAGAAGAAATGAGATTTTTTTTTGTCAGTTTATGGTCATGTAAGTAATGTTAGGTATAATTTTTTGTATATTTCCTATATTGGTTTTTAAGTCACTCGTTGCCATTATGAATCCTTTTAGTATTTAAGTAAGGGCAGAACAGATACACACTTATGTGAAATAGTATTCACAACGAATTTCTTAATTTTTTACCGACTTTTTTATTGTATTTTTTGACTTCTATATAAGATTCTCAGTCGATTGTATTATTTTTTTTATTCTCATATCATAAGAACTTTATTTTTTTAATAATATTTAGGTTATAACATTATCGGGCCAGTATATCAGTTCTTTTAAACGAATATAAAAAAAAGGTATTTTTCGTACATGTGTTCGTTCTTGGTCCCTGTCCGTTTGGTCAATGACCTGAGGTGTAGTGGCCCTAGAAAGAGCCTGCAAAAATGTGTTGCCATATTTAATCGTATTTATTCGTAAAACATTTACGCCAAGTGCATGTTCATGGCAAGAATAAATAAAAATATTTCTATAGAAAAATGTATTCAAGAATATTAATTGTATTAGAATGTACCTGTTAGTTTGTTTGTATAAAACAATAACTAAATGAATTTTATCCAAAACTTGCTTTAAATTATATCTTTATTTTCTCCTAAGAAGCAGAAATGCTAAAATCGTGTGCTATTTTTTGTAGATATTTTTTTATTCTGTAAATAATTAAGGCCTTAACAGGGCCCGAATGTGTCTGGCACTTTGGTCTCAAAAACTTCTCAAATGTATCTTTCTTTGTCAATGTATCTTCTCCAGCTATATATTTAATATGCCCACGACTGTCGACCGTCCCTAGGGATCACCCCCTAGGCACGGTAGACATCTGATCTCTTGGTACTTACCTCATACCTTTCTCAAGATTTTTTCTTCAATGTGCCTATAACAGTAAGGTACTACAATAATGGTGCACGCCGAATTATCTCTTTATTTTAAGAGTCTGTTAGAGTGAACGTCAAAATCTTTGTAGATCACGCTTCATTTCTTATAGAAACATTAATAAAAATGCTATGCTTCATATCAATGGAGAATAGTAAATGCCTTATAAGTACTGTCTATAGTTTAAGCTATGGCCCCACACTAGGCTTGAGGCCCGTATCGTGAGTACTCAATAAGATTCTTAAAAGTTTGAGATCAGCCATATATTAGATGTATATCTTATTTTATTATTATTATATTAATTTATTATACATACATACAATCACGCCTGTTTCCCATAGGGGTAGGCAGAGACCACGGATTTCCACTTGCTACGGTCCTTAGATACCTCTTTCGCTTCATTCACTCTCATAATAACATTATTTATACATTCTCGTCGGTTTCGGGTACTCTTGACCAGGGACCTTATGCTCACTTCGAGCGAGATTATCTCACGATGGAGATGACGTCTTATCTCGTTCATTACCTCGTTGACGTTGCGTCTCGAATGAACTTTGTATGAGAAAATTGGGGAGATGGTGAGAATAGGGATTAATTGTTATCGAACGAGATATGACGTCTTCTCCATCGTGAGATAATCTCGCTCGAAGTGAACATAAGGCCCCTGGCCCTTCTCTAGAACGTCTGATAATTGATCGAGATACGTCCGCCTAGGTCTTCCCCTCCCAATAGTCCTATAGTGATTGGTGAATTATCTTATTTAGATGATAGTATCCATTATCAAGATGGCATTGTACGTACAGGAAACGGAAGTTTTTTTCGTTCGATTAATACAGCTCAAATAAAATAGTAAATAAATAGTAGCGTTTCTTGTTTAAATCCTTACCCATCCTACTGCCATCTAGGATGACTTAAAGAAGCTTTGTAAAGAATGCGTCTTCTGTTACTTAGTCAGTCAGCGTGATCTTAAGGAAGTTTGACGGTCACTCCGGGAGTCTCTAAACTTCGCAATAAGATTTTAGCTTTAAGCATGGGATAATACTTAAGTGTTAGGGTTAAATGTAGGTGCTTAGAGTCGCGTGTTTGTGAATAGAGTGTTGTGTGGTATGTAAAAGTTATATAGAAAATGCTACAGCAAAATCTTAAGTTAAAAGTATTCATTTTGTTAAACAAACTAGTAGAAATACAACATGTTCCAATACTTGTGTTTAAAAACTTCAGGGGGCTTAACCCATCAATATGAATAACTTTTACTAAGGAACTAACACTGAACGCGAAAAATATTTGAATGAAATATTGAACTTTTGTATGAAACAGCTGTTTTTTTTCGCGTTCACAGTGTTGGTTCCTTAGAAAAAGTTATTCATATTGATGAGTACTTTAGCCTTGAGTACCCTGAAGTTTATAAATACAAGTATTGGAACACCTTGAATAGAAAGATACATACTTTCAAATCTTATGGATTATATAAAAATATGCCGACGTCTGTACAGGCACGATAGATACTCTCAGATCTCTGTTCCTGCGTAAGATCTTATGGTGATGCTAAGGAGGGTAGTCAGATAAACGTGCAGTTGCAGAAGTCGGTATTTAAACGTGGCGGCACACCCATCGTCGCTAAGTTTAGTTTTAATCTGAATTTACAAGCCTAGACTGCCTTACAGTGTCAGAGTCATCGGTCCATCAGTGGGGT
The DNA here is from genome assembly GCA_932294275.1 of Chloroclysta siterata. Taxonomy (NCBI): domain Eukaryota; kingdom Metazoa; phylum Arthropoda; class Insecta; order Lepidoptera; family Geometridae; genus Chloroclysta; species Chloroclysta siterata. The sequence goes on along the minus strand of OW028596.1, from coordinate 15,941,880 downwards.
GACCGTTTGTTGTAAAGTTTTGCTGTAGTAATTATATTTGTAAAAGCCCATAGCAATGCACAATATGGCACACCTGAAGTACAATAATATTTTTAAATTTGTATTTTTGAAAATTATTCCACTTTATTTGTATTTTATGTATGAAGCATTTATTTGTTTAATGAATTTTCTTAAGTTTCTTTACTAGTTATTTCTTAGTCACTGTTAAGTTGTACATAAAGCGTGTTTAAGGATAGCACTCAACCTGAAAACATGTTTTATGTTATGTTTCACTATAACATCTTAAGACGCTGACAACCGCCGGGTTACTTCTCGCTCGCACTTTTTGTAGATATAAAAGCAAATGTACGAAAAATCGCAAACAATCAAGTTTTCAAGAATGACGTGACATGACAGTATAAATATAATTTAGACCCCGTTTTTCTACAAAAACAATAAAATTATATTTTTGCAGAACTTTTGTAATGTTATTCTCATACCTACTTGGTGGTTAGCGAATTTTCATATCCACATTCAGTCCTTTTGTTTCCTTAAAAATGTTGAGAACGGGAAGTTGCTGGTAGGTTGTCAGCTACTTAACAAAAGCTAGTGCGCGTACTGAAGCGCAGTGAAGTGTGTTTGACCCTAACATCCTGTACGTTTGGAGGGAACAATGTCTTGCCTGATTGTATTATTTGTGTTGTATCGTTTTATTATTACACGCAATTGATCCGTCAAAATAGTGTTTTTTTTAATCCGTTTAGTTTTTTCCTTAATTTATCTATCAAATCAGCGTCCACTCACGACTGGGTTCCTGTATTCAGTCGAAAGGTATTTATTAAATCACAAGAATCACTTTGAAACGTCTTGAAGCTAAGGTGAATCTAGGTGCCAGGTCTCAGCAGCAGAAGGACAGATAAGCAAAATCCCGGAATAGCAAAATCCCAGATTAGCAGGACAGATTTGCATAAAGGCAGAAGTACAGACCAACACAGAAAACAATAATAAAATTGAATAAGTAGTAATAATTCGTAAAATGTTATTTGAAAGTATGAATACTTTAACCAGGCGAGCAGTGAGAGAAGTCAGCAACGCAAAACACAAGTAGATGTTACTTATTTAACACAAGGCCTAGTGCGCAGTGGGGACGCGATGTCTTCTAGTTCAGCTACCAGGCGCACATAAAGCGAAAGCGGTGTTTAGGCAAGGTTTGTAGGAGGCGGGTTGTACCGCGCTCAGTGGTTACGCTACAATAATGATTGAACCAACCAGCAGGCAACACCCTCATTCCCTTGTTCAATCAACTGCTAGAATGGTACGGTTCTTTCTGAGAGCCTGGTTTTTAATTATACAATTAGCTGATGAAACAAGCAGATGGCCCACTGATGTCAAGTGGTAACCATCACCTATAACAAAGCATTGCCTCGTAAGTCACGCCGTAGGTAATGGCGCCGATATGACGCGATGGTGACTCTTGCGCACTCCTTATTGCTTCTGTTCTCCGAATATTTCGTTCGATTTATTGTATCATTTTAATACGATGATAAAATTAAAAAGGACGTCCGGGAGGAAGCAAGATCCACTGATTATTAATAGTAGATTAGTAGCCAAGGGCTGTAAGGCATCAATTGCAGCCCGAGATATTTAGGCGCACGAGCGCAGCGAGGGCGCCTATAGTTCGAGGGTGCAATTGGTGCTTACACCCGAGCTAACTATTCTGCTTTACATCTCGATTGTGAGGTAGTAGAAAAAAAGCGGCATTACAAGAATAAACAATATTTAAAGTAAAAGTTTTCTATTCCCGCCTTTTTTCATTAAAAAGAATCAGAACTTTTTTTTTTTCAAGATCGATAATGAGCTTCGCCGTTCGATATTTAAAATTGATACTATTACTCACACGAAGACAAGGCTGAATAGCAAAGCGACCTCTTTGGTCATTGGGCTGAATGCATGATGTCTATTGCCAGTATGATGGTTAGATGTACGCGAACTTTTTGAAAGAAAGAAGTGTTTTTTTTTAATTACTTACCGCCCTAGGGCTTTTCTAGCTACATTATTACCCTAGAGCGCTAATTAGTCACCTACAAGCCTCATTTGGAGGTAATAAGAACCTACTTACCGAACATGAGAGATGTAAAATACTTTTGTTTTGTGCTACGTGCAAGGTATAAGCTGATAAAAGGTTAATATAAGTTTTGTATATTTTTGCACGACAGTAAGTACATTATCTGCCTCTAAGCGAATCTGTCCTTCTGCTAATCTGGGTTTTTTGCTATTCCAGGATTTTGCTTATCTGTCCTGCTGCATAGGCCAGTTCCACGCGGCCAAAGAAGATGTAAGAAGCCATAAACGGAGAAAAGATGTCGTTTCAAAACAAATCCTTGTGATTCAACAGTATGTGACTAGATCTTAATAAAAGCAACTAGCATAACACTTTTTCAAGTAGGCAGGTACCTACAGTTTGGAAAAAAAGTGTAGAGGCGGAACTAATTTGACAAGCGTATTTATTTTCTACTCGTTTTTTTGCAAAGCTGTTGTTTTTTTTATACTATTAGCTGATGGAACAAGCAGATGTCCCATCTGATGTTAAGTGGTAGCCATCACCTATAACGCATTGCCTCGTAAGTCACGCACGATACGTGCCCTACGATGCACTTCCCTGCGCCCATCAACTTGAGGCATACAGATGTTAAGCCTCATGTGCCTGTAATTACACCGGCAACCACACTCTTCAAACGGAAACACAGCGTTGCCGCTCGGCGGCAGAAAAAGGCGTGGTGGTAGTATGCACCCGGACGAGCCACACACAAAGAACTCTACTACACTTAATCCATAGGAACGGGATTCTAAAAATGAAACTTCAATATTATAATTAGTTACTGTTTATTACATACACAAGAACGTCGTACACAATGCCCCTAAGTTACATAGATTCATTGCATTAGGTACTATCGACATTTCAATATTAAACTCTCATAACATTTAACAAAAGTCGAAACCAACCAATAATTTAAAAAGAATTAGCAATTTTATTTGGTTTTTTCTATTATCTGAGATTATTTTATATATATTTCTATGAATCTAAGTTAAAATTATGTTTGTATAGTATCAAGTCTACAAAGTTACAAGTATATAAATATTTATTATTGCATTGTTCATAATCATCAAATCTACAATACTTTTAAAAATATAAAAAAATATCATTTGAATTAGTTCGCTGCCATGTCTATACAATTGTATATAATACATCTAAATTATAAGAAACAGATATTTATTACAAATACATAATTTTAATTCATAGCTGATGACCAAAGTTATAATTAACCATAAATGCATTTATATAGATGCCTATAATTTTGAACAACGCAATAAACACGATTACATACAAACATTATGTACTATACATTAATAAGACACAATTTAGCCCTTATATACGAACCAAGTGTTCGATAGCTACAGTTATACAAATGAGTAAAACGTTCGAGCCCTAAGTAATAGCATTATTAGTTATAAAAGTTATTAGTCCCCTATATTGTAATTATACAATGGGTATTATAAGTGCTATCTAAAAGAATTGGTGTTTCAATACCTCCAGTGGACGAATTCGCTTTCGCGGGCAATCCTATACTAATTTTATAAGAAATTTATAAATTATAAATGGTGGAATAATGTATAAGCTGCTTCATACATAGGTACATGTTTTTTACAACGTGAATATATATAAATTCATTTATAAATGTTAATTTATAAAATTGTGTATAATATATTAGCTGAATGCGTTCACGAAAATTCGGCGAAGCTTCTACGTCGACGACACCGTCATTATCTTTCTAAAAATAACAAAAAAAATATATTTCATTTTGGTTACATTAGCTGAAAACCCAGGTTAATATTAATTCATTTTCATTCAAGACTTTAGTTCAAACTTACCATCTTAGTAAATACAACTACATTAATTATTTTTAGTAGATTACTCCGAAAAATTGCACCAGAAAAAATCACTAGTTCAAATGTCACGACGTCTTTCCAAAGCTTGCAGAAATAACTAATTTTTATAAAAAAATATTTATAAAATAGTTTTCATAGCTTTAGCTACCATAAACACTATGAGTATCTGCTATTCAGCGCGGCAATGCAGCCAGTGTGTCGCCGGGACGCATCCGATTGCCACTGATTTGGATCAGTTGAGCTATCTCTAGATCGTTTGCAACGGTCTGCAGATAGCTCAACTGTTAAACTGTTGTGCATTTATATAATAAATTTGATTTCATAAAATTAGCTGGCAAAGTCTTTGGTAAGACGTCACAATCTTAAAAAATCACATCACATTCTTGTAAATGTTGTTATTTGTAAATGGCACATTCGATTTTTTAGGCTTTAAGTAAGGAAATAGAAGAGAATTTGATTGAAATATACACAATACGCAATCTAATTCAATTATACCAATTTATATTTGAATATTAATCACTCATAGACAAAGCTGTATTTCTATTTCTTCGACATAAAGCCCAAAATGTTATTAAGAAATCATTTTGACATAAAGGCACGTTCAACATCAAGTAGTTTTCATATAAATGGCACACACGGCAACACGATTAAGACATAAGATCCCAAATTTGGGGTAGCACTTCGTGAATTATTTACTGCCTGTCTTGAATATGTAACGCGCACTAAAATAATATACATTTATTAGCTTATATAATATAAGCATATTATTTAATATAATATAAGTATATTTTATAATATAATATAAGTATATTATATAATTTAATATAAGTATATTATAAGATAAGTGATAAGAATTATGGGTTTATGGATTTTGGAATTGTATTTTGAATGTTTAAGTACTAACATTGAGATCCAATAAAACTAAATGGGTTTTTTTACATGTTACACACTCAAGACACAGCGTTAGGAATATAAGTCATATTTTATTATATAAAATACTAAATTTTAATTGTTGTTCTTACTTATAGAGTAAAATACAATTATTCAGTAGAATACAATCAGTCAGAGACTCTATTCTTTTACTAAAAATTGTACTCAAAATGTATTTTGTGTGATTTTATTTATAAATTATGTCTTTTATTCCTAAAATAAGACTTAACAGTTATAGAATTTGAATAAGAAAACATTTCTATATTTATAATTTAAGGCATTTGGAGTCATAAGTCAGATTTTTATAATTATAAAATTAATAAGAATATAAAATATTTCTTTAGCACCTTATGATTTTCTATAAAAATCTTTACACAATGACGCTTAAAATAGGCTGTATAGTATAATTATAAATTTGGAGAATTTAAAATAATTTCTGTGAATTATACAAGATAATTCTGTGTATAAATAGTTATTTAAGGCAATACGTGCTTACATCTAGATATTGAAGAAATCTCTACATAGTTCTATGCACAGACTTCAGACGCGAACGGAGCTGTCATAAAGACAGCTGCAAATTGACACATACGAAGCATTTGACAATGACACACAAAGCGTTTGACACAAGCGACTGGTTAGTGGCACACGATGCGAACCTTAAAAGTTGCCAAACTTCTTCGTGACCGTGGAACTGGTCTCCGACTTGTGAGAGCTGGTCATGACGGACTTCTTCTCGATCGTCTCCGAGGTGATGGTGGATTTGGAGAACTTCTTATCCATGCTGTCGATTTCCTTGACCAGATCCGCGGGCTTTTTGACTTTGGAGACGCTCGTCGATGTTTGGAAGTCTGAGGATTGGAATTCGGACGGTCTCATGAAGGAGCGACTGGTGTCAGAGCTCATTTTGGACTCTAGCGTGTTGAAGCGAGAGTCAAGAGTGCTGTACTTTGAATCGTTGTCAAATGACTTCGACAGTTCGTCTAACCCCTCTAGTTTGATAGGCTCGTACTTTGTACTCGTGTTGGTGGTCGTCAGATTGACAGGCGAAGAGCTGTATATCTTTGTGGTGGTGATTTTCTGTGTACCGTTGGGTATTTCCTTGACCTCGGTGGTGGTTTCTTCCATAAAGTTCGGACCTCCATAACTATGCGTTTCTTTTCCGTAAGGAGAAGAAATCCTGTCATAGTCTGGTGTCACTGCCTTCACTAAATCCGTCGAGGTCGCCTTGAAGTCTCTATCGAACTTGGGGGTAGACGTGAACGGGGATTTGATCTCCTCCCTAGTTTCTACTCTGGAGAATTCAGTCTTCGGATAGCTCTGGTAAGACTCGCTCTTGACTGTGAACTCCGAGTGTTTGGTTCCGCCAGGTATAGCTTCGGTGGACTTGTGGTGTTCTGAAAACGTTTGTCCAAGACCGTCCGAAGGTTTCTTCAGAGTCGAGTAGATAGGTTCTTTAGACAGCTCATCGAATTTCAACTCTCTTGCGTTGAACTTAGGGCTCATCGGTGATTTAGGGGCGTCGTAACCTATCTTCTGCTCCTTGTATTGGCTACTGTAATGGCTTTCGTTTCTCTCAGTTTTGGAGTAATCAGTTTGTGCCGGTCGCGGGGTGTCGTACAGTCGAGTTTCGTAGCTGTGGATGTTTATTATTATTAGTTTTAGTAATTTACTTTTTAAATTTCCGATAACCGAGGAAGAGAAAACAGGACACCACAACCAGCATGCCATGCATTAGTTTTTGAACCAAGTTAGTTAAAATGTTACCACAATCTGTCAAAGTGAGGTGCCAAAATATACTGTATTTTTCATTTTTGTGCTAAAATTTGAACCATTCTCTGATGAAGGACATATTGGTCCTTGTGAGCCAAAACGTTTACCCAAATTGCAATTGATAATGGTTTTATCACAAATGGACATTTATGTGGACCGCGGGTAATGTTTGTTCTGTTTTGCGTAGTTGATGGGTCAGCAATGTTATACTATAATTTGTTGTAAAATAATCGAATATCTCAAATAATTATTCGAAATGGGTAAATAAAACTAGTTACCACGTCATACGACTGACTAATAATGTTATTACTGAAAGTATTTTTTAAGTAAATATGAATTTGCGTTTGCTATTTAAAATTCTGTCTTATCTACACTAATATTATAAAGAGAAAAGATTTGTATTTTTGTTGTTTTGTTGTTTTGTTGTTTTGTATGTAACGAATAGGCTCAAAAACTACTGGTCCGATTTAAAAAATTCTTTCACCATTAGAATGATACATTATCCCTGAGTAACATAGGCTATATTATATTTTCAAAAAAATCAGGGATCCTTACTAAAACTCTAATAATGTAACCCAAGGTGGAAAAAGAAAACCTTACAACGCGTGCGCTGCGAAAACTATTGATGATAGAACAAAATAATGTACTACGATTTTGTAGAACACGTCATCATCTACAAAAAATGTCGCGACAGCATATGTCTAACTATTATAGTTATGTCACAATAAGTGTTCTTTTATTATAAAAATTTAATTGAAATGCCGCCGCTAGAAAAGGGTCTTTATTTGTACCTTGGTATTAATCCTTATCCAAATAAATCTTTTCATATTCAAGACTGGTTCAATACCTATACATTACTTCTTGAATTTTTCAAATCGGACATTCCATTCAAAAGATTTAAAAAATATAAGGTCACGGGGCGCGTTCTCGCCCAGCGGCCCGGGCAAGGCGCGAGTTAGAAGTGACTCGAACCCACCACGGTCTAAGTTTATCCTAAAACGTTGAAAAAATTTATGTCCACCCATGCGAAGCTGGGACAGGCCGCTAGTACTTGATAAATACAATTTTAATTATTTTTATGTCATAATTATTTCTATTAACTATACTTGGCGGACGTAATTATTGTTTTCATCATCTACCTCATTTTATAATTTTCTTTGCTTAATCTTTTTTTTAAATGACGTGCATCCGTTTTAACTAAATATAAATCAATAATTAAAAAATAATGTATAAACAAATTGCCGACCCCAACCACAGAGCAAACACAACCGCCACTACCCCAGTGCTAAAAAGAGCGTAAAAACGAACCTACGACCTAGGCTCCTCTTTAATGAGCGAGATCCGCCGAGGCGGCGGCGGCGGCGGCTTCGTCCCTAGCTTCTTTAGCACCTCCAAGTGGTCCTCCGAAGGCGGGTCCTCAACTAAGTAAGCCATTCGGACCTCGGGCAGTTGGATAGACCTGACGACTACCGTTTCGTCCATGCTCGAACTACCCACATGCAGTTAGGGAAACAGAAATATTAATTAGCGCGATGTTTCTACCAACTTCTATTCGACGCAAGAAAGCGTCTAATGGAAATCTATAATTATGGTATGTATGCACGTATGGCACGTTAGATATCCCCTCGGATTTCTTAGTACCAAGTACTAAAAAGATTCTTTGAGGATGTCTTAGGGGGGTAGTCAGAGGTATGTCCAAATATAATGGTTATAATCGTATTGAATAGGAATTTGGTCGAAACGGAAAATGCATAAAAGTTTAGAATATTAGTTTTGGTGCGAATTCTTGCTTCTTTTTAATTTAAGGTAACAGTGATCTTAGTTTTTATTATTATTAAATTATAAAAAAATCTTTTATGTTATGAAAGTCATATTTTAATAATATTATATGTATTTATTTGAATATGTTTTAGTTGTAAAATATTAGTAGAGTAGTAGGATACAACAATACGCACCAAAAGCATTAAAATCACTACGTAGCTTAAATGTTGGCTAGCTGGACGAACAAAAAAAATCAAATACGACAAGCTGTGTTAAAAAAAAAGACAAAACCAGCAAGTCAATATGTACAGAACGATGTGTTTCGCCAAACGCGGCAACGGGCCAAGCCACGCAAAAACACAATTTTACACAAAATAACACGATCTTTAAACAAAATCGAACGATTTTACACAAAATAACACGATCTTTACACAAAATCGAACGATTTTTAACACAAAATTATACGATTTTTATTTATACAATGACTTACTTATTCGTCATCGTTCTGTCATTAGTGGTTGTACGAGTATCTCTGCAAACGAAATTTAATTTAAGAAATAAAGTTAAAAATACTAACTGCATTGATAAATTTAGACAAATATATATTTGTGGCTCTTGTGTAAGCTATTTTTTTAAATGGGATCAATATATCTAATTATATCAATGGCAATACAAGACAAAGGTATAGTCACAAGTATAGTAATTTGAGTCACAGAAGAAGAGCGCTAAATAACCCTGGCGATGACAGAGTGCGACGGCAAACGCTATCTGTCTCGCAAAAGGTTCAATTGAATCACATGGATTACTTTGAAGCTAGGTGAATTTAGGCGCCACACAGTGGTTCCAAATCAAAAATAAGTGGACATAGGGTCGAAAGTCGGAATTTCGATCTGATTTTTTTATACAGAATAGATCTCAGCTATCCTGACAACTTTTGTTCTATGAAAAATCTGTAAGAAGCGTTGTTTTTGAGAAAAAAAATAATCAATTATTTTTTGTATGGAGAAAAACATACTTTATTTTTTTTCTCGAATTGGATCAATTTGGCCCGTGTTTGGTTGGTACTGTGTCATAGCCCAGGTGATATACTAACATAAAAAAAATATAACACGCGCAGTCACTTGCAGCCACGGGAGAAAATTGACTATAAATAAAAAAAAAATTTTTTGCTTGTTTTGCGAAGAGTTCTTATTTCTTCATATCTTTTCATGGATTTTCGTGTACTGTAGTATATTTTAATTGACTCCGTGAAGAGAAAGTAATAAAAAACTACATTTTAGATATTTTTCAAAAGGATTTTTAGTTATATTTTTCAAAAGAAAACGATGTTTTCTGCTTCTTGAGACATGTTCTCTTCTTCAAAGCGTGTCCACTCCGGGTCTGCCTCGAGCAGTGGAACTGCCTCTGGGAGTAAATCATGATGGATTATCTTCGAAAACTTAGGCCTGATTCGGGAAATGTGTGGATCTGAGCTTATTAAAAGGCCATGCAGAATGTCAATATTGTTTTCGATTCGTCCTGTTTTTCTCCCTTATATTCCTGAAGTCCTTGTTACGAGCTTCCGAAGCTTCTTCTGATAAGAACCCTAAGATAATAAAACATAGTTAATTATTACAGGAATAAAATTTTTACTTTTATGCAAAGAAAGTATTGATTCTGCTTTACTTACCAATAGGCAAAACAGAAAAGTGGCTACAAATGTCTGCTCCATGCATACAAAGTTTGTGGACACTGACTGGCATGTAGTACCACAGGATATAAATGCGCATAAAGTTCTGCTGTTTCTCTACATTAGCTCCGGAAGTTTTTAATGCTAATTTTCCTTCTTGAAAATATAACCTGGAGAGTAACTGAAAATCGACCAATAAGGTTTTCGTCAACTCCTGTTATTTGTGCCGTTTTTTTGTAGTCACCGAAAAAGCGTCTTGCCGTATTTCCGTCGCATTTTTTTTGGCTTGTTTCATTTCTTTGTGTTCTCCACGAGCACATCGATGAAAGTATATGTTATAAGATATATGAAGCACACACTCCATACATCTTATCTTCATATGTAGTGATGAAATTCCATATTGGTACAGGTCACTTCGAAAGGGTTTCGTAGCCAAGAGTTGCAAATTATTCATTTCGCTTGGCTTTGCCAGGCAAATGGGGCACGTTGCTGAAAAAGGTACATCTGCAATAGTATTAGCGACTTTCCCGTTGATCATAGTCATGTGGAGTTCGTGGACTATCTCGGCATCCCCACACTTCGTTGGTACCAATTCTGCAATTTCTTGCTGCATTTCCAAGTGTGTGTTCGGAGTTGTGTACTCCGCTGTCTCTGAAGTGAACGTGAACTTCACTGGTCGACAGTAATATGTGGAAGAAGGGTTCGGGTTCTCCCAAATCATCATCTCTTCTCCATCAACAAGTTGGAGAGGGACAATGCTGATCATCACAACAGAGGAATCGTCAAACTCGGTATCTGAAAAACTCTGTTTGTAATTACTCTGTGATGATGATCCGTCAAGGCCCCATTTCCATGTTAACTTCAGCCCTTTTTCGGTGCTTTCGATGGGTCCCAAGTCTAGCAAAATCCTTTGAACAGTGTGGTCCAAAAGTCCTTGTAGTCTGAAAATAAAAACATAAATAAATAACGTGAATCTCAACGCTTTATAATATAATTATATTATAGGATTGTTTAAAATGAAAATAACCTGATCCGAGCCCTTTTCTCCGTTACTTTCACATGTTCATCGGAAGGGTAACACCTCTTTTTAGCGCACAAAAGCTTCCGATAAGACTGAAGAGCACTGGAACAATTTTCTTCTTTGAGGAACGTTCTTAGCGATTGGTACTGCCACTTGGACAGTTTAAGGGATGTGCAGAGTGCCAATGATTTATCTTCAGAAATTTATTCTGGTTTAATTTCTTTAAAAAGCTGTTTTGACAAATCTGACACAATGCCAGGATTCTTGCTTAGATGATCCACAATCTTCGCCAAAGCTAACTTTCCCGTTTCTTTTAACTTTGATATATAACAATATTCCAGTTCTTCTTCAGAATTGTCATTTATAATGGAGCCAGAACGCCTTTTCTTCTGCTTGTTGCTCAAATCCGCGAATGGCATTCTTTTCTCCTTCTCTGTAGAGGTTCCAGCTTCTGAAGTGCAGACATTTAGAATAGGTTCCGGCAAATATTCTGGCACTTCTGGCGCATCAACCAAGTCCTCAGGAATTGCCATTACGGTAACTAAATCAACCGTATCACAGGTAGGCCATTTGATATTTGTCTCCAGCCATTTGCTATTAGCTTCCCGTTTCAGAAATGTCTTTAAGCATCTGCTTGAAGACATTTCTCTGCCCATTTCGTTATTACTCGTTTGGCGAACAAACGGCAAAACTCAATGATTTTCCTACGGTCTTCTTCAGATATTTCACTTGGAATTTTAGAAATTATAACTTCACTTAGATGATTGTAATTATTAAGATCTCCACTCCCCCTAAGACTCAGAAACAAATCGAGATAAGAACCGAAACCAGCCATTTTAGATTGAAAAACGTTATTCCGAGATCTTTCACAGTTAAGTGTTGAAAATAGAATGAAATGAAATTAATCATTGCAATATATTTGTAGTTTTGCAGCTGTGTCGGTAATGAGTTTGGCTATTAACGACCAATCACAGCCCAGTACCGGAATGACCAATTTGTTAGTAGATCAGGATTAATTATCTTTACCACTCATCCATTAAACACAAACAAACTTATTTTTACCTGTACGAAAGAATGAGCCATTTCAGATACTTGGCCCTTATCGTAAATAAGATAATCTCTTTACCACTAATCACTTAGCCACCTGCAAATAATAAACTACCTGCACCTAGCTTGGGTACTGGACTGAACCCTTGTCAACAACTGAAATTGCGTTGTTATTTTACAATTTAATTTCAGATCTTCACTTTCAATTAAATACGTACAGTCTCTTGTACCTTAGCAAAAATGTTTAATATGGCAGAAAAATATAACTAAAATGTAGTTTTTTATTACTTTCTCTTCACGGAGTCAATTAAAATATATTACAGTACACGAAAATCCATGAAAAGATATGAAGAAATAAGAACTCTTCGCAAAACAAGCAAAAATTTTTTTTTTTATTTAGAGTCAATTTTCTCCCGTGGCTGCAAGTGACTGCGCGTGTTATATTTTTTTTATGTTAGTATATCACCTGGGCTATGACACAGTACCAACCAAACACGGGCCAAATTGATCCAATTCGAGAAAAAAAATAAAGTATGTTTTTCTCCATACAAAAAATAATTGATTATTTTTTTTCTCGAAAACTACGCTTCTTACAGATTTTTCATAGAACAAAAGTTGTCAGGATAGCTGAGATCTATTCTGTATAAAAAAATCAGATCGAAATTCCGACTTTCGACCCTATGTCCACTTATTTTTGATTTGGAACCACTGTGCGCCAGTTCGCGACCAAGCCGACGCAAGAAACTTACGGCTTGGTTCCTACCGTTCTTTTGTATGATCCTTGTTACAATACAATATAAATTTTGAGACTAGTAAAAGTTGCTTATTGGACAAGTTAACCACTAGCGCTCTTTTTTGGTGACAAGAGTTAAAGTAGCAATATAGCACCGGTCTGCGGGTACATAGGTTCACACGACTACGTATCAGACTACCCTCTTTGAAGTTGAACACTGCGAAGGGTGCGATATGTTGTTGTTATTTCGCTTCTACGCTGCGATGCTATTTTATGTAGCGTAGTTTATGCGTATATAGAGTGTATAGCCTGATGTGTAGTCGATAGGTCAAGATTACAGATTTTCAACATATACATCAAAATCACAAAAATACAAAAACCACGACAAAATACAAAACAGGCTATGTACGGGACAGTTATAGAACTAGTGTGGTGAATGTTCACTAATGTTTAGTAACTAACGAAAAATACATAACAGGCATACTACAAAAGTAGGTAGTAGGTACTGAAAAATAATACAAGGTGCTTCGAAAACTTGTCACGAGGCTAACTGTGCGGCATGACACTAATTTTGTACAAAAGAAGTTATATTGATAATCTGTATTACATAAGTTTAGCAGTTATAGAACAGCACTAGGTTTATACTAGTTTTAACTATTGCGTAATTTTTCTAGAACAAAGCATGCTTTCTTAATATTCTGTGATAGAAATTTACTCAAAAACCGCTTATGTGTCTTGGTTGTTTGCGATTTTTTAAAACTACCTTCATTAATTTCATATTTTTAATAATGTTGAAATGTGCGATATAATACATAAATACTTTTTGTTTGTAAATATATACTTATAATATTATATAAGTACTTAGACTAGTAAAAATCAGTCTTGTTTTAGGTCATTGACCGGAACATGGAATATTGACCATAATAGATCTTTGGGATCACAAAACAACAAACTCTTATGAAGTTTTTGAGTAAATTTCATAATTTTAATAAAAATATCGAACCGTGTATCTGTATCCGGGGTATATCCAAATAAATAACCTAACTTATTTATAACAATATAAATTTAAATTATAGGCACGAATCATAAGTTTCCAAGGCACTCGAAGACTTTTATAAATTATAGTTTATGTCGCTATAATTAATTATTATTTTTAGTAAAAATATCTATTATCCGTGATCCAAAGAGCAGCGTGTAAGGAAAGCAAAGATAAAGTAAGAAAATCTTGTAGAAAAATAGGAGTGAGAAGTGTGTCGTATATTTCTTTAAAATAAGCTTTTTGTAAAAGTAAAAGTTTAATATACAATAACTTTTATTGTTAGTTTATTATTATTCAGTCCAAAAATTACAGAAAAGAGCCTCGCAACTGGTAGATAACTTTAAAAAGGTCTCCTTACACTAAAGTTTTCCAATTAATTTCCCCACACACTCTTGAAAATACTACACACCCATATAAAATATACGACACACCCACAGAAAATATACGACACACAATCGTAAAATAATACTAAACTTACCGGGTAGTGAACCCTTCATAGTTCTGTTTCTCCTCCGGTCTAAAGCTCGAGAACGTGGGACTTGTCACTGTGTACCCCTTGTCTTCGCTTCGGTAGGAGTTCTGCGAGTAAGAGCCGTTTCTGTCCGGATTCGGCGTCAGATTCGTCGCATTTTGTGTTAGATTCGACGTGTTTTGCGTCAGATTGGACACGTTTGACGTCAGATTAGACACATTCGACGTCAGATTGGACACGTTTGAAGTCAGATTCTGACTGTAGTTCTGCGTTGTGTTCTGGCTGAACTGATTTTGATGCTGGTACGGCGAGCCGATAGATTGGTTCAGTTGCGACACGTGCGAACTTAGGTTTGTCGCGTTATGTGTCGCGTGGGGGGAGAATGTAGAGTTGGGGGAGTAGGTGGTGTTCGCGAAACTTGAAGTGGGGGATTTTAGTCTGTAAAGAAAAATAGATATTACATTATTACTTTGATATCTATTTTGTATTTTTATAAAATTATAATTGTCTAATGCCGCACAGTCTAGTTTGGAGAGTAGCACATTTTTGTAAAATACGGGTGTTACTAGGGGTTACAGTATAATAGTGATTTTTAATAGGGAAATATAGAAATATATATATACATTTTCCGATACCCGAAAAGAGTAAATAAGTGTAAAGTGCAGTGCCTTCATAATAAACAACTTATGTAACACTTATTTCTGCGAATAAATATCTTGTATCGTGTACCGATAAATAAAAGGGTCGCATTTTTTCGGTTATTCAGTCCCAGGTATGATTTTTTCATATGACATGATCACGTGGCATCACATGTCATACCAACATAATATTGTAACTTAATTTTGTTTTTTTGAACTTATTATAAAAACAAAATACACATGTGACAGTTGAGCTATCTGCAGACTGCAAACGATCCAGAGATAGCTCAAGTGATCCGTGGTACATGTTTACCTCTGATAGTCCAGATGCGGTCCGTCCGTGTCGGTGTCGTCCCCCGAGGCGTCTCCCTTCAGCTTGTACTTGGCTTGCCGGATGGCCGTCAGGCGGCCGCGCGCCTCTTCCAGCTCCCTCTCTATGCGCAGCACTTCCGACCTGCACAACATTCATGTTATTAGGATAAAGTGTTGAATTTTAGACCCAATCAGAAAGATTTTTTAACTGAAAAACATTCATCTTAATTAGTATTTATTTTACTATTTTGAAATCAATGTATAAACACATAACACACGAAGTCAATGTGCATCAAATACCCTAATAATGTTGAAGTATACAGTGTACAAAAAACCAAGCTTTCCGACGCACTCACTAAAGCCCTTAAACTCAAGTGGCAATGGGCTGGCCACATCTCACGCAACACCGACAGGTGGACCAAACGTACCACTCAGTGGAAAGGGCCACCAGGCAAAAGAAAAGTTGGTAGACCGTATAGCCGGTGGGCTGATGACATTATCCAAATTGCTGGGAAGGATTGGATGTCCACAGGAACAGACAGGGAAATGTGGAAGAAGACGGAGGAGGCCTTTACCCAAAAAGGGGTTCACATCTCATAAATTTAAGTAAATTAACATTATCACTAACAACTAGGTTAAAAACAAATACTAATACTTAACTAACATTAAAAACTTGTAATACCTAACTTAAGAGATGGAAATAAAAGGCTATAATTATAATAAAATAATAATACAGTGTACACAAAGTCAATGTATATACACACTTGAAGTCAACGTATAAACACACTTTAAGTCAACGTAATAAACACATTTGAAGTCAATCAACACAGTTGTAGTCAACATTGAAGTCAACGTACACACACACTTGTAGTCAACATTGAAGTCAACATACACACACTTGCAGTCAACATTGAAGTCAACGTACACACACACTTGCAGTCAACATTGAAGTCAACATACACATACTTGTAGTCAACATTGAAGTCAACAGACACACACTTGCAGTCAACATTGAAGTCAACATACACACACTTGTAGTCAACATCGAAGTCAACGTACACTAGACACACACTTGAAGTAACAAACAGTCGTCGTAAATAACAAACCTGGCGTCGATCTCCTGCGCGATGCCGCCCACCATGCGGCGGTTGAGCACGAGACTGCGCTCCTCCTCGCAGTGCATGGCGTCCCGCGCCGCGCGCACCAGGTTGTCGGTGGAGCGGATCACCTCCCCGCCCGCCGCCTGCAGGCGTCGCGTCGACTCGGAGGACGGGTCGGCTTTCACCTGGAAATGGGTGTGATGGTTATATGTATATATGACAGCCAGCGGATGCTACTAGACGGGCGGCGGACGCTTCTTCTTCTTATCGTGTTGATGCTTAAATAATTTTGGCTAAATAAGTGGTTACCTCAATAGCTCTACCTGTGGCTGCATTGAGGTCTTCCCTCGTACAGGTATTTGGGCACGAGGGGCACACTAGCAAGTGCTGCATAGATTGTGTTGGAGCACCGCAGTCACAGTCTGTTAGGCTAGGATCTCTGAATCCCCATTTGCACATATTGTCTCTGCTGCGGCCCTCGAGTGCGAAGCCTCAGCGACTTCAACACGGGCCAAGGCAAGTGCCTTGCCTCAGCGGACAGACCTCTTGCCGACGTACCTTGCAGGCGACGAGCAGCTGCGCCGTGGAGGCGGCCACGTGCCTCGCGGCGGACACGAGGCGCTCCTCGCTGGCGGCGCCGTGCACGAGCGCGTTGGCGGCCTCCACCAGCGCGTGCGCAGCCGCCGCCACGAGCCGCGCCGCCGACACCAGCCCCTCCGACCACTGCCCGTCGTCCGACGACATCACGGGCCGCCGCGCCACCTTGCCCTAAGACAAACAATAAACAATAATATATCCATTCGACTGAAGTTGGATTCGTCTTCTAAAACGTTCGAGTGAAGTTGGATTCGTCGTGTTCGATAATCTAATACAGTTCATATATTTAATTAACAAAAGTTGGATTCGTCTTGTTAAATAATCCGAAACAGTTTATACATGAAGTTGGATTCGTCCTTATTCATTTAAAATCAAGAAAAACTGTAACAGCCAATTTAAACATGTTTTTTGTTGATAAATTACGTAATACGACATAACATATAAGCTACGTTAGATAGCTTATAGAATTAGCAAGTTGTCGCAATGGGCAAATCATATAACTCAAAGAACTGACAACCGTTGACGAAGAGTGTCTCGAAAAGCAACCACAAACCGAAAAACGAATCATAAAAACCCGATGGATCAACGAAATTGTAAAAATAGCAATAAGTCAATTTATGGAAAGTTCAGAATCGTTCTTCCTGGAAGAATACAAGGGAGATGCTTTTATTTATACAACGCAAAGCATTGCCTCGTAAGTCGTGCACGATAGGAACGTGCCCTACGATGCACTGCCCTGCGTACATCAACTTAAGGCATGCAGATGTTAAGCCTTGTAATCATGTGCCTGTAATCACACCGGTAACCACACTCTTCAAATAGAAACACAGCGTTGCTGCTTGGCGGCAGAAGGCGGCGTGGCGTTAGTACTTCCCCGGACGAGCCACACACAAAGAGCTCTACTACCCGTATGTCCAGTGAAGTTGAACTTCCTTAGGAAGACGTAGTTACCTGGTCGATGAGCTCCCTCTGCGCGGCGGAGGCGGCTCGCACCAGCGCCGAGGTGGCGGTGATGATGCACTTGGCAGCCTCCAGGATCATCTCGTCGAAGTTCAGGCTCTCATCTGCCTCCTGCAAACACAATCATATTTTTAAATTATTATTATTGCCAAAACCATAATTTATTTATTTAAAAACACGGTTTGGGCTTACAGACTTGGACCAAAGCGTCAGAAAGTTATAAAATTACATCAAATAAGGTACATAGTCACATATTTACTGGTATATTAAAATATCAAAACCGGCCAAGTGAGAGTCGACTCGCGCACGAAGGGTGCCGTACCATCTATAAAAACGGCAAAAAAATCATGTCTGTTGTATGGGAGCCCCCCTTAAATATTTATTTTATTTTAATTTAATTAGTTATTTTATAAGTGAATATATAACTAAATATTGTGTGAATATTTCAAGCATTTCAAGCGTCTACCTGTTGCCGTTATCAATATCGAGCAAAAAAATCATCAAAAGTATAATTTATTTTATTTTCTTTTCACATTGTTATGTCAATAATTGCTTCTTCTTGAGAACTCTTCTTTCTTCTAGTCTCTTCTAGAAGGTTCTTCGGCGCTAGAAGATAGAGCCGCCATCATAGTGCATATGTTTGATTCCCGGGTGATAATAAAACAACCAAGAATATCAAACATATCTCAATGACGAGCGGCATTATTGCTTCTTCTTTTTTCTGCTTAGTCGGTCTTTATTCTTCTTTGCCTGGATTCTATGATATTAGTTTTTACTATATCTACTTACTAAAAATTACAGTGAGTACTAGATACACATGAAACAGTTGAGCTATCTGTGAAACGTTGCAAATGATCTAGAGATAGCTCAACTGATCCAAATCAGAGCCAATCGGAAGCGTCCCCTATAGAATATAATACAATATAATTAAAAAAGATGTCACAATCATAAAATTAATTAAACATGATTACGGCCGGTTTCTGAAAGCCCGATCAAAACTAATCGGATGACAAGTCACTTGCTATCTCTATCTAATTCGATGTAATAGCTGAAATGGCAAGTGACTTGACATCTGATTACCATTGATCGAGCTTTCAGAAAACGGCCGTAAGTGCGACATCAGTCCCTCATAGATCATCTTTACATTTTATCGGTACATTCAAGAGATATTAAAATACAGATTATCAAACACAAAATTGATAGGTAAAAGAGAGTAAAGACCTAAGTAATCTTGTAACTAAGTATTACCAAGATAATGTGCGGTCTTACCGCTGCAATATGCACATACCTGTACTTGGACACTCTTCCTGGGACGCAAGGACTCCAGTTTCTTGGCCGCCGCGTCGATAGAGGCCGCAGCTCCCAGTAACTCGTTCTCAGCTATCACCGTAGGGTCGTCGGGGTCCACCCAGTCAGAACCTATAAATAAATAAACAAATATTAGTGGACTTTCCACACACCACTATCTAGCTCCAAACTAAGCTAACGCTTGACATTTAAGGGAACAGACAGCTGATATAATACATAAATACTTTTTTTATAATTTATAATACCCAGACAGAGAACAAACATCCATGTTCATCACACAAATTATTGATCTGTATGGGGATCGAACCCACGGCTTACGGCGCAGAAGGCAGAGCTACTACCAACTGAGCTGTGTAGGCTGTGTATATAACATACATCTATACATAACGCCTGTTTCCTATAGGGGTAAGCGGAGATCACGGATTTTCACTTGTTGCGATCTAGATATACCTCTTTTTCATTCTGGGTGTATAAGTTGAAAAAAATAAATCAATTTTGGTCTCAATTATATTTGTCGCCGAGCGCTCCATCGGTCGCTCAGTGGTCTGTTGCAGTCTCTTTTCGACGACAGCGACAAGTATATTCCATAGAGCCGCTATAAAATGGCAGGGGATATGAATAAGTGGCTTTACATCTCTCATGTTCGATAAGTAGGTTCTTATTACCTCCAAATGGGGCTTGTAGGTGACTAATTAGCGCTCTAGGGTATGTAGCTAGAAAAGCCTTAGGGCGGTAAGTAATTAAAAAAAACACTTCTTTCAAAAAGTTCGCGTACATCTAACCATCATACTGGCAATAGACATCATGCATTCAGCCCAATGACCAAAGAGGTCGCTTTGCTATTCAGCCTTGTCTTCGTGTGAGTATAATAGTCATCAATTTTAAATATCGAACGACGAAGCTCAATATCGATCTTGAAAAAAAAAAGTTCTTTACTTGATTCTTTTTAATGACAAAAGGCGGGAATAGAAAACTTTTACCTTAAATATTGTTTATTCTTTGTTTTGGTTTTTGTCTACTTACCTCACAATTGATGCCTTACAGCCCTTGGTTACTAATCTACTATTAGTGTCTTCGTGTGATACCTTTGAGCAGCTCCGCGGTGGCGATGATGTCGGCCACGGTGTGCGCGACCCGGCGACTCAGGTCGGGGAAGGCGGGTCGCGCGGCCTGGTCGCCCGCGCCGGCCGCCAGTACCGCCTGCAGCAGTGCGCGGTACGCCGAGGCAGCCGCGCGTCCGCACTCGAGGGTTCGCTGCTGCAGCTCCGATGACTCCGCCGAGTGAGCTGCTCCCTGGAATAGGAAGGGGATTTTATAGTTCATGGTACTTGCACTGGTGGTCTAGCGGGAGCGGCCCCGTCTCCCGATCCTAAGGTCGTGCACCGATGAGTTTTTATGTTCATAAATTTATGTGCACGATGCCAGTAGTCTCAAACGGTGAAGGAAAACATTGTGAGGAAACCGGCATGTCGTAGAACCTAAAAAGTTCTATGACATGTTGTCAAGTGCTCGACATAAGACCTTGGAAATAAGAGCTGGCACTCTCTAAACGTAAGTTAAACTAACTCATCTAGTATCTGGTATCATGGCGTACAAGATAAATATAAATATAAATAAATAAATAAATATTGGTGGACATTCCACACAGCACTATCTCGCCCCAAACTAAGTCAAAGCTTGTGATATGGGAACCAGATAGCTATATACTACATAAATACTTTTTTTTTTGTAAATACATACTTATACTAGTAGTTCGCCCCGAACTGAGATCTCGTGATGCGACCCGACGAACGCATCAAAACTTTGAGTAGGTAGTAGTCAGAGGCAAGTCCAAACATTATCTTTGGACTTTTTTCTGACTACCGCCTACTAACTTGGTATGGTAACCAAGTTTCAAGTCAATTGGCCTATTTATTGAAGAGTTCCGTTGAACAGACCTTGGCTCCATCATCAGACCTGGTCGTTGTCACCATTTTATGAAAACTGAGTACCTCCTTAATTTATTTCAAGAAAAAAAAATAAGAAAAAGCAAAGGAACTGGCCGACCAGTAGAAAAACCTTGATGCCAACGAAACTCTTAGAGATGGGAGCTCTTGGATCGCTGGTTATCTTAATTTAACTTTTATTATTTTATCTCAAAAACCGATCGTCACAAAAAAAAAGTAAAAATTGTTTTGGGATGTCCAAACAAAGCCCTTTCATATGACATGTAACTTGGTTTTTTTATGTAACTTTTTTTATTTTTGCCCCCTTAAAAAACCCCATATCTCAAAAACCCTTCATCCGATTTTACTCATATACTTACCAGTAAATTTCTCAAGTACAAGCTATCGACATATCAAATTTCATGCAGATCGGATCAACGGTTCTAAAGTTATCGCCAGACAAACATACATACATACATACATACATACATACATACATACATACATAAAATGCCAAATCGCCCAAGTTGAAACTAAGATCTTTGTTCGCTTCGCTCACTCGATCAAATATTATATAACACCCAGACAGAGAACAAACATCTACGTTCATCACACAAATGTTTGTTCTCGGTGGGGATCGAACCCACGGCCTACGGCTCAGAAGGCAGAGCTACTACCAACTGAGCTGTGAAGGCTGTCAAGAGATACTGTTGACATTCAAAAGAAACAACGTTAGGAGCCAAGCCGTAAGTTTGTTGTCTGTTTTTGGTAACGTGGGCTTGACACCTAGTACCATCTAACTTTAAAACGTTTTAAAGTGATCCGCGTGATTCTATTGAATCTGCCTTTCCTTGAATTGACTTTGTCATTGCCAGCGGCCACGGCTCTGGCAACGTACCAGTACTACGTACCTTGCAGGACACGAGTAGATCCAGCACGGTCTTGCGTCCGAGGTTGGCCGCCGCAGTGAGCTGGTCCTGCTTGTTGGCGTTGCCGGCGGCCACGGCTCTGGCGGTCGCCACGGTCATGGCGCGCGTGCAGCGGACCAGCTCCTCGGGGCTGGAGGACGACTTCGGCGGCGAGGGAGACATCAGGACCTGAGAGAGAGAGAGCATTACTCCTTAATCAGTATGAGTCGAGCACTTTGTGAAAGAGCTCTCCAGTGGAAGGTGTGTCTGTGAGCAGTTACATTGCTATCTACGGCATTAGAAGAATCATCAGTTTGAAGGGAAGTTCACCGTTAGACATAGGCCTCTGCTATACATTTCCTGGATGAACGATTCCGAGCCTTCTCCATCCACCGACTTCTCATGAACCTCACAATGTTGGCCGTCCATCGGAGGCAACCAGTTAGTATTCTAGCATCGGCGATGGGATTGCAACCTGTCACGTAAGGAATACCAAATATGTGTATTTGTGCTAAATGTTATATTTGGACCCCCTTAGACATCCTCAAAAGGACCTTGAGCTGATTGGTACCAAGAGATTTCAGAGGATATCTACCGTGCCTAGGGGTCAAAGTATTCTGTAGAACTAACCTCAATCTCCTGCGAGATGGCTTCGATGGTCGACTCCAGGGCGCGAGTTCCTCTCGTGTGCTCGTCTTCCACTGCCTTCACTGTCTTCAGCAGTGACGTCACGTTTGTCACCATCACCTGTTGTATCAATGATTAGTACATTTATCCTTGCTGGTGGAACAAGCAGATGTGACGTGCAAACGACATTTTCTTGTGAGGGTGTAGGTAGCAAAATGTGCCTGCGTTTGCGAGCTCGAACGCATTAGGCGACTCGACCATCGTCAAAAAGTTGCTTGACAGATCAAATAACTTTTGTGCCGTCGCGATAAAGTCCATTTTCATTAGATTTATAGTGTTTCAATCGTGGGTCTTGGGTTCAAAACCCTCTCGGATCATAACTTTTGGATAACGTCCATATTTGAACACCTACGCTCGATGAGCATAATTGGCTCAATGATGGTTACGAGTTGAGAGATCATAGTTACGAGATGAACTATGAATTCCAGTTTAAGCATAGCTGAATTCTGTAATAATGAATACCACTAGTCGCAAGTCGGGCCGCCGAATGCATTTGAGCTCTTAGTGTCGTACATGTGATACATTTTTGCAAAAGAACTATGACAAAGTTTTATAAATTTTAAAAGATATCACATTTACGTCACAGCTTCTGTAAAGGCATGTTTTCTTTATATTTAAGGCGTAAACTTAACTAAGTTACAACTTAAAAGCTTAGGGTTACGCTAAAACAGAAACTCCCAAATGCGCGCAAGTTAAGCTCCATGCCACAGCGAAAACCCATAAGCTTTCAAAATATATATAACTTTAATATATAGCTTCCGAAACGTATCCCGCTTAAAAAAAAACTATATAGCATCAAATATATAGCTTTAAAATATATAAACGTATTTTTAAATATAATTGTTGTCAATATTGGACTTTTAAGCTCGCAATGAAAGCTTTTGGCTTTAGTTATTGACAGGTGACAAGCACCGAGACCATGAGTGAACGATGACAGTGACAAACGTGACAATGACAAACGTGACAATGACAAACGTGACAATGACAACTTGACAGTAACACTTGGTGCGGGAAGAACATTTATGGTGCTATCAAAGACTTGTATAGTGTAGCATTGTTACAAAAAAAAACAATTATTACCATAAGACATACTAAATGGTGGTCATATGCCGTTGTATAAGCAGGAATTCAAACAAGACATTTTGAGGACAATTTGATATATGATCTGTGCTAATGACAGAAAACTTTAGTTTCCGGTACGTACAACGGCAACTTTGTATCAATTAGATATTTTTTTTATAATAACAGACATTTTAAATCTCAAATTAAGAATTTTAAGAAGTGAGATAAAATACATAAGGTTTAGGTATGAAGGTTATAAGGCTTTTAGAAGTAGAGATTCCATGATACGAATTTTATTACAATGTATTCAGATAAGGCCTATAAAACCAACCCCTGTGATAGCACCAATATGAAGTGGACATTAAAACCATGAACGCACTGTACCCAGTGTGGTGAACGACAAACGATGCGTGAAAGAGACAGACATATGGAAGGTGTTGATGTTTGAAGCGTACAGGAAGATTAATAACTACTGCCATACATAGTTACACATTCTCTAAAAGACAAGACAAGTATTTATTAGGAGATTACAAGAAAATTTATAAGTGTTTTATTAGCTAGCTAGTTCCCAACAAGCTTTGCTTGCTTTGGGACTACAGTCGCACTGTGGTTCAAAAATATTTATCTAGAGGTCAAAATACAACATGAAATTGTGCTTTAGGAATTCTGAGATGACTCATGCAAACATTAACGTAAACTCAGATGATGTGTAACGAAAAATCATTCAGAATCAATCTAGTCAAAGAACGTTGCAAAAAAATGACAATAAACACCGAAATACGCTTCAAACACCAACATAACAATGATCCAGCGAACACCATGCGTATCTTCTTCTGGTTAGTCGCGTACAACCAAAAATATCTGACCGAATCATTGTTATCCGTTGAAGTTGCTTCCGTTTCGTGAAATCTATCATTTTTGATATCATCTAGAATCCTCAGTTGTTCCTCCATCCGACTGTTAGGTCTCGACTTGCGTAAATTGTTCCTGAATTCAACAATAGAGCGAATTCTTCGCAACTCTTCCTCGGATGTATCTTTGTTGTTTAGTATAGCTTCGTAGAAGTTCCACCATTGGTCTAAGGACCCGAACTGTTGCTCGCGGCTCTTTAATACATCCTCATATATCCTCCACCAGTTGTTAGCGTAGTACTCCATAGGATATGTGCGTGTCAGATCGAAGATTTCAAGATTGTTTTTGGAGTTTTCGTTTTTTATTTGTGATCGTTTTATTGTATCACCGTTAGTGGAAGTAGTATTAATGTACCGGTGGATATTTTTATTTGAGTTTTGACTCGAGTGAACGTTTATAAGGACGTTTTTGTGATACGTATGGGCTCGTTTATTGAGATCTGGAATGTTCTCCTTTTCATTCTCATGCTTGTATTTTCGTATAATTTCTTTGTAATACTTCTCTAGAAGGCATAGTTCTTCGTATGTGTATTTGGTTATATCTATTTGAGTGTATATGTTGACTATATCTTCTATGTTGACGACTTTCTTTCTTCGTTCGAGTTTAATATTCGAAAGATTCTTTAGTTGTTCGATTATAGGGTCAAATCCTTTGTAAATAAAGTCTTTTTTCGCAAAGTTGATCAACTTAAGAACCATATCTTCGTACTTTTTGTCGTATTCGAGATTTTTCTTCACCGCTTTGGATTTGTCGACTTCTTCAATAAAAGTCTGTAATGTTTCTTTTTCTTTTTCATATTTGTCTATATCAGACTGTATTTCTCCCAAAACAAGTTCATTACCGCTGAATCTTTCTAGATCACGTCTGGTTTCCTCCATTTTTTCTAGATTTCTTTTCGCGATAGCTTTCCACCATTCTGTATCATCCTGAAAGAGCTTCCAAAATTCTATCTTAACTTTCCTATTGATAGTATTCGGAGAGAACGGAGTTCCTTCTCTGGATTTGACATCAGGCTTTATAAGCATTTCAGTTGACTCATCTTTTTGCTTTTCTGGCGTTTTAGGAACTATTTTAGGACTTTCTATGTCCTTATTTAGAACTTCATTAATTTTTTCAGGACTGATTCGATCTAAGTTCAGGATGATAGGTTTAACCTTTTTGATTTTAAATACGGGACTCTTTAAAGCGTCTTCTTCTATTTTAGCCGGTTTAGGTGGTATAGTAGTAGTTACTGTAGTAGTAGTAGTAACTGTAACCTCTGTTTCAAACACAGTGTCAAGATCTTCGACAACCTGAGATAGTCTGTTCATCTCTGTATCCAAATCTGAGTTCACTCTCAATTTGTTCAACAGATTCCTCTTTTTAACCTTATCCTGTTCATCAAATAGATCGACCGTTAGATCTACGAGCTTTTTGATCTCTCCTAGGAATATATTTTCTCCATATTTGAGCACGCGCCAGTCCATATCGACCAAACTGTTCCTCGCTGTCGAGTTATACCTCTCATTAGCTTCGTCGTCTTTCACACCTTTGACGGGATAGTTCATGAGACTTTCTATATAAGCGATAACATCCTCACAGTTGTCGTGGAATATAGACGGAGAGACGTCATCGTCCTGACTGGAATAGTCCAGGAGCTTGATCAGTTCGTCTTCCTGATCGGATTGGAACAAGTCTGTTTCGGAATCGCACGAATTGTAATCGTTCCTGAGTCCAAAAGTGACAGATCTACGTTTCGCTTGTCGAGGGATGGTGTTATTTTTGACGGGGAGACTCCAGCGCTTGGTGGTGTCGGAGAGTCGCTACGAAAATAGGCTTTATTAGTCCCGCCTTAAAGTCCAATATTGACAAACACATAGGACAAAACACACAAATAGCTGTACACAATACCAAAACTACTAATACTGTTCTTTAACCCGAAACTATTCTCATTAGTTAATATAGTTTAGTTTTGTGTATAAAAGTGATGGTTTATGACATTCACAAATGTATACTTACAAATCACAAACATAGACTCAGAAATACATGTGATAATGTCCCAAAAAGCATATTGCTCTTATAAAAAATTCTATACATCGAGGCTAGCTTTGTAGTCTCGATATTATTACAATCTCTAATTAATATTTTCTTCATTAATTGGTTAAAATTGCACTATTGCATTTCGTCTTGTTTGCAAATACACTTTCAAGCTACTTTACTCAATTTCTATTGAATTCTATTGCAATTTGTACCTACCCGTTTGCTTTTACAATATGCAAAAAAAAAACCGACTTAAAACACATTGTTTTTTTTTCAAATCTACCCTCAGCTGGTTTTTTATCTCGATACGAACAATCGTCGTTAGTCGATTAGCGTCTGCACCTCCCTGTAACAGCTAGACTAGAGCAGTAATACCTTGGCGGCGTGCTTGAGGCGCTGCATGTGCGGGTGCGCGACCTGCTTGCCGCTGGCGGCCGTGGTCGCGGCGACCAGGTCGCGCAGCGCGGCCGCCACGTCGCGCGCCGCGTTCAGCAGCAGCACCTGCGGCTCCGGGTTGCAGGCGCGCAGCGACATCGCGCCTAGCTTCACCACCTCGCACACTTCCACTGCGGAGTTCATTACAATCCATTAATATTATCATCAATTTTGACAGCCTTCACATCTCAGTTGGTAGTAGCTCTGCCTTCTGCGCCGTAGGACGTGGGTTCGATCCCCACACAGAACAAACATTTGTGTGATGAACATTGATGTTTGTTCTCTGTCTGGGTGTTATAATATATTTTATAAGTATATATTTACAAAAAAAAAGCATATACATGTATTATATCAGCTATCTGGTTCCCATATTACAAGTTTTGGCTTAGTTTGGGGCGAGATAGTGCCGTGTGGAATGTCCACCAATATTTATTTATTAATTTAATATTTTATTCATTATAGTCGATTTGGCTGAAAATCGGTTGGAAGGTAGCTTAGAACCAGCAGGAGACGGACATAGGATACTTTTAGCCGACTTTTTTTTTAATACTTTATACAAACAATCGAAGAGGCAGGAACTTTCTTCTGACAAATTACGTGGCTCAAGATTGTTCCATGGGGATTTTTTTTAATTTTTATCAAAGATGTTGCCATCAATAAACCATTCTTTTTTTTGTAAGTATTCTAAAGTAAACGTGCGCAAGCGAAGCCGCGGGTAAGAGTTAGTATCTAATATAATAAATAATTAATAGAACCCAAAACCGTAAAGAGTGGAAGGGGATAGGGAGGCCTTTGCCCTGCAGTGGGACGATGCAGGCTTAAATAATTAAATAAATAAATATCGGTAGACATTCCACACGGCGCTATCTCGCCCCGAACTAAGCCAAAGTTTATGTATGGTAACCGGAGAGCAGATATAATACTTTTTTTATACAACTAGCAGATGGCCCACCTGATGTTAAGTGGTAACCATCACCCATAAGAACGTGCCCTACGATGCACTGCCCTGCGTCCATCGACTCGAGGCATACAGATGTTAAGCCTCATGTGCCCGTAATTACACCGGCAACCACACTCTTCAAACCGAAACACAGAAGGCATGGTGGCAATACTTTCCTTCTCTTTTGATCCCCAGGCACGGTAGATATTAGTGTTTCGCAGTGGAAGAAAGAAAAGTGACGGTTATAAACAGTAGTTAAGCCATGGCTCCTTACATATAGTGGTGAGTGCGTTCTGAGCTGCCGTAGCCAGCTGTTCCTGCGTGCCGGCTGCTCCTCCCACGAGGGTCTTCGTGTCCTCCACCAGGGTCTTAGCGGTCTTCAGGATGTTCTCGCGGTGGTCAGAGAACGTGTCCGACTCCTTGTCCGATTGGAGAGTACCTGGGTAGAGGAAGTTGGTAAGAAACAGCTAGTGTTTTTTGGTGAAGGAAAACATCGTGAGGAAACTTGTTAGTTTTGGAGCGGCAATGAGCTTGCAATACGTCACTACTGCAAAATGGGGGTCAATTTATAACTTTGTTTTTTTTTTCTATAATATACTTGTTTTCTGTAATATACTGTTTAATACAAAGACTTGAGACAAATGATACTAAACAAGTATTTACAAAATACTCATGATATAATAAAGCTATCTGCAGACAGTTGCAAATGATCTAGAGATAACTATTAGCCGCCTACAACTCAAAGTTTTATCAAATATTCATGAAATGAAATAATTTATTTGCGTGAAGTATGGTACATTATTAAGATATTAGGGATACTGGAAGAATCTCACACTTCGCCAGAAAAACCTGCCATGCAAATATAATAGAGAAAATTACAATATGGTTTTCTCTATAGATAATTGATTGAGTTATGTCATACATAAATAAGATATATTTAAAAGTATTACACGGGTATTTATCGCGTTTACCTTTATTATTTTCCCGACGTTCTGCCCGCGACCACGGCTATTGCAACATAGCCGAAACGTCGGGAAAATAATAAAGGTAAACGCGATAAATACCCGTGTAATACTTTTAAATATGTGTTATGATCGCGAGAGTTTAAAAAATGATATATAAAATAGATAGGTAGATAAATGCTTTATTGTACACAAGGAAATAAAAAAAAAATGGTAAGATGGCCTTATCGCTTAAAGCGATCTCTTCCAGGGATGGAAAGGATGAAACGAAAATCAGAAGGACGGCGGTGTACAATACCTACCTATTTTAACTATTCCTAAAATTTAAAATTAAGTAAATACCTAATAACAATAAAGGTTTCACATTTAAAAAAAAAAATGTAAATCTCTCAATGTACATAATACAATTTAAATTATAATAAAATAGAATGGCAGAAACCGAGCCGTAAGTAACTCTGGCTCGCTTTCTACCGTTCTTTAGTATAGGATAGAAGAGTGGTGTGCGTTACCCGCGCTGGCGAACAGGATGGTGGTGTCCAGGTCGCCGATGATGGCGGCGATGGTAGCGGCGGCGTCGATGCACGCTTGTGTACCGCGCGACCCCGCCTGCAGCGCTGACAGTACACCCACCACCTGACACGTACACGCATCTTATAATTCTCAAGAAACTACATGTATACAATATAGTGTGTCTACGTAGGTACTAGGTACGTAGGTACCCATTTATTATGAGACCGGTACCCCAAGTCTGAGTTTTGTTCTGAGGTATCTCTATCGCGTCTTCTTACAAAACCCGCAATGAACATGGAACATAAACGAAAAACAAAAAACCAAATATGGTAAACAAAACTCATACTTGGGGTAAAGTACAGTAGTTTTTCGTAACGTCAGGCCTTCAATACTCAATACATGTATTGCTTACACGTGGTTTAGTTTAGGTACATACATAGTTGTTGGGTGTTAGTAAGTATCACATGGACCCTGCATAGGGTATGCCAACATGGCGGCAGGCCGAAGTTTTCAATTATTATGCGTATAGTTGGTAGACAGGTAAAAACCTCTAGGTAGGTATGATCTATTATACAGTAGGCACGAAAAAAATATTTATATGCAGGTATTGGAAATGTATGTCAAAGTTAATATGTTAAGGAATTATTATGCCTTTTTTGAATGGAGATTCGATAAGCGCCTCTATCGAGCGCGCTGAGAACTCACGAGTCTCAACAAAAAGGCCTGACGTTATGAAAAACAAAACTAGACTTGGGTATGAATGAATTTGACTTTAGTCGCATAAACGTATCGTATCCCTAAATACAACTTTTACTTTGTTTTTTTTACAACAACTGTCAGATAAAACGTTTGACTGTAGCACGCTATTGATTATAATTGTATAACTAAAAGCGAATGCGTACGTGTAGTATGGAAATATGTAATACTATAATATATTTAATTCCTAAGATCTATTCAGTCCTTAAAAACATCCAAATTTGTGTCAAATTTCATTCATAAAACAAGACTAATTTCTCGATATATCCAAAATGTCATGTACGTTTTGATTACACATTAGCATGTCGTTATTACCTTCTCGTTGACAGTCCTTGCCTGCTCCGCCACGGCTCGCTGGTTGGCCGGCACGGTAGACAACATGCACGATCCTCCTGCCTTGATGAGGGAGGACACTGCCTCTCCCAGCTCCACCACTGCCACTCGGATGCTGTACAAATAATACCGTGATAAATAACTAATTTTAACTTCCTACTACATTGGTAGGAAAACATTACATGATATCTACACTAATATTATAAAGAGGAAACATTTGTATTTTTGTATGTAACGAATAGGCTCAAAAACTACTGGTCCGATTTCAAAAATTCTTTCACCATTAGAATGCTATATTATCCCTGAGTAACATAGGCTATATTATATTTTCAAAAAAATCAGGAATCCTTACTAAAACTTCAATAATGTAACCCAAGGTGGAAAACAAAAACCTTACGTCGCGTGCGCTGCGAAAACTATTGAAGATAGAACAAAATAATGTACTACGATTTTGTAGAACACGTCATCATCTACAAAAAATGTCGCGACAGCATATGTCTAACTATTATAGTTATGTCACAATAAGTGTTCTTTTATTATAAAAAATTAATTGAAATGCCTCCGCTAGAAAAGGGTCTTTATTTGTACCTTGGTATTAATCCTTATCCAAATAAATCATTTCATAATTAAGACGGTTTCAATACCTATAGCCTACCTTACCCTATATACCTTCTTAAATTTTTCAAATCGGACATTCCATTGAAAAGATATGACGAAATTAAAAATGTTAACGGGTCCACGGGTCACGCGCGGGGTGCGATTTCACTCACTCAAGGAGAAGCGCGTGCAAATGTATGAAATAAGTAGACGCGAGGCTCGAACCCACGGTCTAAGTTTATCCTAAAATGTTCAAAAAATTTATGACCACCCATGCGAAGCTGGGACAGGCCGCTAGTTTATTTATAAAGATAATTACAATAAACACAAGTGCTAACAACATATACAAAAAACGCATGAAACAGTCGAGCCATCACAATAGGAACGTGCCCTACGATGCACTGCCCTGCGTCCATCAATTTGAGGCAGATGTTAAGCCTCATGTGCCTGTAATGTCCCTCACCCAACCGGCACCGAGCTTGAAGACGTTTCAAAGTGATCCTTGTGTTTAAATTTCGAAACCTACAATTTCAACTACTCTACCACTAGCAGTAACATCACCTACTGGCGAAACCCTCTCGTTTCTACTCTTTTCTTGTCGTGTCACTAGTTTCTATCGAAACAATGTGGTGAAAGGATTTTAAGTGCGACTCAAGAGGCTCCTTTCGAGCACTTGACACATGTTGTAGAACTTTTTAGGCTCTACGACATCGTGTTCGAGAGTACTGGCATTGTGCACATACATTTTCGAACAGAAAAACTCATCGCTGCACGACCGGTTTCGAAGCCACGACCTTAGGATCGGGAGGCGGGGCCGCTACCACCAGACCACCAGTGCTCTCACTACCGTAATAAGAAAGTAATAAGTGAGTAACATTACCTGTTGGCGACGTCCGAGTTGGGCGTGGTAGCGGAGGCGCCCACGCTGTCCTGCGCCAGGCGCTCGTACTTGACGCACATCTCGTTACCGAGCGTCACCAGCCGACTAGCGTCCGTCGCCGACTTCGCCGTCTGGAACACACAGTTACCGTTACTATGACTTATACACATTTTGATAATAATACTTTTTGGCACATAAACAGTCGGTCCATATAGACATTTTGACACCTGCACATTCCAACCGTTGAACATTTTTTCACGTTAACTACCCAGTCCCGGAATCTCATCCGCATCATCTTCCTGCCTTTATCCCGCACAACAGGACCACTCTCCTCTATCAGCCGTCATCGCAGCGATCGCTCCTTCCTTACTCATGTCATCTTTCACACAGTACATCCATCTTTTTTTTATACAACTAGCTGATGGAACAAGCAGATGGCCCATCTGATGTTAGGTGGTAACCAACACCTATTACAAAGGAAACCTCGTAAGTCACGCACGATAGGAACGTGCCCTAATATGATATCGTAGTTGTTTTTTTTTTTAATACAACTAGCTGTATTATGTACTTTTATAATTAAATTGCAAATCTATCACATAGATTTATATTATTTCCAGTTTATCTCTTAATTTCAAAGTTTCTTTGTATCTCTTGTTTTTTAAGTATTGTTGTTGTTTCCTTATGAAATTTTATTACTAAGGGCGGCCACATACATGAGGAATTCCGTTTCGAAATTACGATTCGAAATATCGAATCTGGATTCCTGATGTACATCACACATGTACGTTTATTTCCGTTCGGAACTGAGCCTCAGTTGATAGACGACGACCATTGAGTTCAGACATTTTAACAGCGATGGACGACGATTTTCATCTTGCGATTGCATTGTTGCTGTATCTTGCTAAGAAGAAAATACGTCGCCGTTATTGGGTACATCCACATATCACTCAAATGCAAGACAGTCAATATTATATATCTTTAAACGCCCAAACGTATTCAATTTCAATCGCAAGCTTATTATTATTTGTTATTGAAATTACACCTATCACACGAATTTAATATTATTCCCAGCCCGCGCCTGGCCTCAAATCTCAGTGTATCTGATAATTTCAACGTTACACCCATCCATTGTACCCCTAGTTTCATAAGTACTGTTTCTATTTACTTATGAACTTTTTGTTTACTTATTGTATACATTTTATTATTTTTTATTGAAATTACAAATCTACCTTACAGATTTAATATTATTCCCAGCCCGCCTGGCCTCAAATCTCAGTGTATTCGACAATTTCGCAGCTCCAACTACCCGCGAAGGCGGCTCTGCGGCGCAGTTAGCGCTTCGTACGCAGATGCCACCGGGTTCGGTCCTGAGTGTGTTTCGAATTTTGGGTAAGATGAACCTTCACCAAAAATTCGGTACACACCTTTTGGCACTTTTTTTGTTGATTTTAAAATTCCAAAAAGCGGTAAACTAGTCTTTATTGTGCACATAAATTCTAAAAAGTCTGAATATATCAAGTTATTCTTAAGTGTACACAGTGAACACAAAAAATATGCTACATCAAAAGTTTATCTTAACTACTTTTAGGTTTTTTTTTGTTTGTTTTTTTGGTTAAACATTTAAAAAATTCTAAAATAATCAAGTTATTATTGAATGTACACAGTGAAATGATCGGTACAAACTTTCAGATGCTTTTTCTGTTGATTTTTTATATCAAACATTCTGAAAAGTCTAAAAATATTACTATTCTATATTATTTCTTTGCAGGAAGACAATAGAGATCATAGAACAATTACGATGCTAATTTAGCAGTTTTTGAGAAAAATAAATCACCCCATTTGAATATAACTTATTCAAAGCTACATATAGCTTCACGACTGTGACCCGCAGGCACGCAGGCAACCACACTCTTATGTATTTATTTATTCAGGGCTTTCAGTGAGTAATACACAATTCTTACAATAAAAAAATAACAATGATGATACATTTCCTGTGCTTACTCTTTAAAGTTAGCCACAGTTAGCACTCTTCAAACGGAAACACAGCGTTGCTGCATGGCGGCAGAAAAAGGCGTGGTGGTAGTACTTCCCCGGACAAGCCACACACAAAGAGCTCTACTACTCTTGTTGTTTGGCCTAACTCTACTCCTATATCCATCCACATTCATACCTACTATTCTTCTCGTCACATGACATTCTTCCCTTGGCATGACATGCCCATACCACGCTAACCTATTACTCCTCATCGTTTCAGTCACTTGCGCCACTTTCAGACTGCCTCAAATAAATTAATTCTTTATCTTATCCATTCTCGTCACACCACACGTACATCTCAACATACTCATCTCAACTACATGCACTATTCGATCCATACAAAACGACAGGTCTGACGTATATAACGACATAATATAACTACTATATACAATTTGTTTTTTGGCGATATGCAAGCTGCTCCAATACTTGTGTCTAAAACTTCAGGGGGCTAAAGTACCCATCAATATGAATAACTTTTTCTATGGAACCTACACTGTGAACGCGAAAATAAAACAGCTGTTTCATACAAAAGTTCAATACCTACCTGGCTAAAATGTATGAAACAGCTGTTTTTTTTTCGCGTTCACAGTGTTGGTTCCTTAGAAAAAGTTATTCATATTGATGGGTACTTTAGCCCCCTGAAGTATTCGGGAGTTGTATTTTAACACCCTATATGTATATGTAACACAATATAACTACTATATACAATTAGTTTTTTGACGATATATAAAATAAGATTCACTTACCATATCGGTGGAGAGTCTTGCGATTTCCTTAGCAGTTCCGACCATCCGCGTCTGATAGTCCACGAACGAATCCGTCTCATCGTACGAACCGATCAACGACATTCTGATAACAAACAAACAAACATTTAAGTATTAATCTTTTGAGAAACAAAATCAACATATTGAACATGTATAAAAAAATGCTCATTTATAAGTTCTTCTTGTCGTATCATCGAAACAAGGGTGGTGAAAGGTATTAAAGTGTACCTCAAAGAGGCTCCTTTCTAGCACTTGACAAATGTTTTAGAACTTGTAACTGTATCGTATCCCTATTTATATAGGGACAGTGAAAGTAGTTTTATTTAATGCTGATTGAACAAGCCTGATGTTAAGTGGTAACCATCACCAAAAGAATTGCCTTGTTGGTCATCCATTTAAATTATACATATACACTCCTGACACTGTATACATTACTTGTAGACGCAAAGACTGTTTACATAAGTAACTTACAACTTTTTCATTATTTAACTTCTCAAACGGCCCCTTAAAACCCCACAGAACGATACACAAGATCACAAACGAACACACAAGTACGTTCGACACCGATTTCAATATTTTCAACAGTGAACCAGACATCCGACCGAGCCGTATGATGCGATGTAACTGAATTAGACTAAAGCGGCTATAAGTGTGTCTGCATGATGATATCATCAATATTGACAGCTCTCACAGCTCAGTTGGCAGTAGCTCTGCCTTCTGCGCTGTAGGACGTGGGTTCGATCTCCACACAGAACTATCATTTGTGTGATTAACATATATATTTGTTCTTCATTTAGGGTGTTACAAAATCATAATGATGTATTTACAAAAAAAAGGTTTGTAATTCCCATAGCTTTGCTTAGTTTGGGGCTAGATGGCGCTGAGTTAAATGTCCACTACTAATGTCTGTATTTGTAAATTATACCCTATAATATGTATGAAGCGCTTTTGACCTAGCTAACTTGCTCATTTCTCACCTATCGACTAAGTCAGGCAACATTCTACGTCCCCATTTGGATGGGTGACCACTTATGGCATTTACAAGCGCTTCCGTGCTTCGGAGGGAAAATTAAGCAGGAGGCCTAATGTCGGAGGCCTAGGGCGGCCTAAAAATTAGGCCATACGAAATTACCATGACCTTTTGTCAATTTCGTTTATGATCAATATGTTTTAAATATATTTTATGACGGTGAATCTACATATATTTATAATCGAATAATACACTCACTGACTGACGAAACCTTCGAAACTACTGAGCTACTACTACTACGGTAGGTATTATTAGTTTGAGGCGTAGCGTGTGCTGTCTTATAAATTTGATTATGTTTACCTTTTCTGTATGCCTACGCCTCACTAAACTTCAATAATATATTATATTATTACATTGTAAAAGGATCATACAAAAGGACGGTAGGAACCAAGCCGTAAGTTTGTTGCCTGTTCTTCTAGACTTTGGTCGCGTGGAACTGGCACCTAGAGTCACCTAGCTTTAAGACGTTTCAAAGTGATCCTTGTGATTTTATTGAATAAATACATTTTGACTTTGACTTTGACTTACGGATCTGGAGCAGTGTGAAGGTGAGTCGGACGCGAAAATTTGTCACAGCTTGAGGTTTGTATTGAGGAGAGTAGGATAAAATTTATCAATGATTTTGTTTTAAATTCTGATTTGTCCAGTATGAACACTTAACCAATTTTTGAGCAACTTATAACCCGAAAAATACCGGAAACGTAATAAACATGAACAACCCTAATAAATAGAATATGTTTTAAATACTAATGTATGTTAAAAACAAGTACTACGCGTTCGAAGCCGCGGACGGCAGCTAGTGAGTAATAAATTGAGTAGTATTCGATCACCGGCAGTGTTGGAAGCTTGCCAAACGCATTTGGCTCTTCAATGTCATTGCTATGGTAAGTAGG
Organism: Chloroclysta siterata; assembly: GCA_932294275.1. Classification (NCBI taxonomy): domain Eukaryota; kingdom Metazoa; phylum Arthropoda; class Insecta; order Lepidoptera; family Geometridae; genus Chloroclysta; species Chloroclysta siterata. The sequence continues at coordinate 15,904,949 of OW028596.1, read as the reverse complement.
TATAGTTCAATCACTTCTATATCTAAATAAATACATCATAATAGTGATCAGTCCACTCAGCGCTATCTAGCCGCAAACTAAGCGAAGCTTATACTATGGGAACCAGGTAGCTGTGACAAAAAAGGCTAAACAGATAAGTGTCGATGTCGTATTGTGAAATTTATTTTACTTTAAATACATACGAAATTATGTTTTTTTAATACTGGAGGAAGTTTGAAAGTAGCGCCTGTGTCGGATAAGTTGAGGAGCAATAAGTTAGCGTGGTATGGGCATGTCATGAGGGAAGAAAATCATATTACAAGAAGAGTGTTAGATATGGATGTGGATGGTTTTAGGAGAGGCAGGCTAAATAAAAGATGGATGGAGTGTGTGAAGGATGACATGAGTAAGAAAGGAGTTTTTGGTGCGTTCGCGAACATATTAAAATGTATAGGAAATGTTGCATTGCACGTTGCGGCTTACGACGCGCTCTCCTGCCCACTGAGCTGTGCGGTGTAAGACACGCAACCCTCTACTGACCTGTGCTGCGTGAGGCGCTCCGGTGACACTGACCTGTGCTGCGTGAGGCGCTCCGGTGACACTGACCTGTGCTGCGTGAGGCGCTCCGGTGACACTGACCTGTGCTGCGTGAGGCGCGCGATGGCTCGCTGCATGGTGTCGAGCAGCGGGCCCACGGCGCCGCGCTGCGCCGCCAGCTGCCGCACGCACGTCGCCAGCTCCTCCAGCGCCAGCCGCGCCGCCAGCGTCGCGGACTCCACCTCGCTGTGCGCCTGCGTCGCCTGAACACATACACACACATTAACTAAAAGGTTGCCTAGAATACTAACTGGTTTACTCTTGAAGGCGGGATCACTCCTACTAGTACCCTAGTGGTCTACTGTCCAGTATGTGCCAGTACAGTGTAGCATAGCATAGTGTTGCATACCCTGGGGTTGCCGGCAGCATGGTTTGTCCCACCCCGGGTTCCTGTCTAGGATGTGGAAGTAGAGGGTGGGATGGCATAGTGCACGTTACCCTGGGGTTGCCGGCGGCGTGCTTGGCGGCGGCGAGCAGCTGCAGCGCGGCCTCGAGCACGGTGCGCGAGTGCTGCAGCAGCCGCGCCTGCGCCGCGCTGCCGCCCGTGCGCGACGCCACGCCCACCGCGCCGGACACCGCGCCGCCGGAGTACGATACCTGCACACACACACATAATATTATAGCTGGACAATACAACGAACAATGGATAGCACGCCCATGGAAGCGGCCGGAAAATATAGATCTTCTTGTCGTGTCACTGGTTCTTTCTTGGGCTTTGGTCGCGAGGAACCGGCGCTCGATTCACCTTATAAGCTTATAAGACGTTTCAAAGTGATAAGGATTAGATAGTGTAAATATAACAACTATGCAATAATGCCTCTGTAGACGATACCTATTAGCCAAAGTCTAATGGTATTTACACAATTGAATCACGCGGATTACTTTGAAACGTCTTAAAGCAGGTACTAAGTAAAGGTGGTACTAGGTTCCACGCGACCAAGCCGACTCAAGAACAGGCAACAAACTTACGGCTTGTTTCCTACCGTTCTCTTGTATGATCCTTGTTACAATGTGAATGATAACTCACCAGTTGGTTGACAGCGTGCCCCAAGTTCTCTGGCTCCATGGTGGCGGCCACTCGCAGCGGTTCCAGTTGCTCCAACATCTCCGATGCACTGTTCTCAATCTGCTCGCAGAAACCTACAACAAAATCAAGACACAACATTTTAAACTAGGATAGGTACTCTTCACTATGCCTATTTCTGTCGTCAAGTAGCGTTGCTGTGTTTCTGTTTGAAGGGTGTGGGACATTCCAGACATTAACATCTGTATGCCTCAAGTTGACAGACCCAGGGCAGTATATCGTAGGGCACGTTCTTATCGTGCGTGACTTCGATACATGCCTTTGAAGAGCAACATATTTTATGGTCTCGCAGCTGCTTGGTGAGGCTCTCTATGCAAGTTATACAGCACATACCTTCCAGCGAGTTATCCTCCCGGGGCTGCAGTTCCTCCGCCACGGCGCGGATGGCGGCCGTGTCCAGGTCTCGCAGCTGCTTGGTGAGGCTCTCTATGCCGGCCACGCACTCTGACTGACCGGGCGCTTTCTCTCTGAACACATATACTAGGCATGAGTATAACACTAATGTAGTATGGTGTATTTACTTAAACTAAAATCGAAAACTTGGTGAAAACTGTGTAGGTACTTATAAATAACAGTGGAATTAAGGTATTTATTATTATTTTTAATATAAAACGTGTAACATAATACCCCTATAACCCGGAAGCAGGGTACATGTCAGGGCGAACAACTTTTGTTGTACGACTTTTGAAAATCCATAATTTTCGATTTTTTTTCATATATGAAATGCCTCTTAAACGTTCCTCCAATATGTAACTAAACACACGATGAGCCTTATTCACAGCTGTTTGTACGTTCCGTGTGTGCGTGACCTTGGTACTTACGTAAACATTATCAGGGGTGTTGCAAATTTCTGAGACAAAATTAATTTGACTTTTGTTTGGGAATATCGAAAACGATATATTCAACCTTTGCATACATCAAATTATTCCACTGCTTGGTCTGATCACTTGGTCTTTGGCCTTAAAGGGGTATTATGTTACACGTTGTATATTTTATATTATATTTTTTCTTTAAAGGAAAAAAGAAAACAGAAACACCTTCACGACCTTGATTACCAGGCTAGATATCACGCCATAATTCACCAATATAATGATTATGGCAATAGTTATAGTATCACGTGACAGTACCTGATGTTGGTGACGAGAGACTTGATGCTGTCGGACACATGTTTGCTGTCGGCAGCGAGCGACTGCCAGTGCGCGCGGTCCTGCGGGGACAGAGCCAGCACCTTGGCGGACTGCAGCATGGAGCACGAACCCGTTATTATGTTCCTGGAACAACATATACCTATTAGAACAACGTGCTGTACGTACCTACTGTATATGGACAACTCTATTGCTCCACATGTGATCGGGTATTTCAAAATGAGTTTGGTCTAGCGATCTATATTTGGGCTCATGCTAGAAAAATTGGTTTTAGTTAGAGTCGCCGTCATCGAAATCGATGAGGAGGACTATATATGGGCCACAGTACCTACTTAAGTAATCGAAACTAGAGATCGATCTACACTAATATTATAAAAAGGAAAGATTTGTATTTTTGGATGTTCGGATGTAACGAATAAACTCCGAAACTACCGGTCCGATTTCAAAAATTCTGAGTAAACATAGGCTATATTTATTACTCGAAAAAATTAGAGATCCCTATTAAAACTTCAATAATGTAACCGAAGGTGTAAAAAATTGGCCATAAAGTTGTAAAAAAAAAGGAATACACCTAATGCATAAGGTGTTCGTGTTCTGCAGGAGCAAAAGGGTCCTAGCACACTGAGCCGTGCCCTCACCTGCCGCAGTCGAGGATGGGGTCGGCGTTGCTCTGCGCCTGCGCGGAGATGCGCGCGGGCACGCACGCGAACTCCGGGCTGTCCGCGAACTGGCGCAGGCCGCGCACCGCGTCCTGCAGCGGCGCCGTCGCCGTAGCGCAGCGGCTGCGGTTCTCCTGCGAATGCCATCATATAATAACATCTTGCACTCACATTTTATTCAAAATTTAGACAGAGCCCATTACACCATGCTCTGTTCGATTCACTTCAATTCAATTTAATTTTATTCCATTTTGATACATTTTGTACACTAGGAAAAGTCACATTTTACAAAAGGATTAGACAAAAAAATACACATAAATATTTGTACATTATCGTACCTACACAGAAACAATCAAATAACTTACATGCTAAAATCATCAGCCAAGGCTTCGTCAATAGTATAAAAATAATAATAATAGAAATGCCCTTATTTTGGCGCTAAACTCTTTAAAATGTAAATTTTGAATATCCTCAGTCAAAGTTACTAATCAAGGACTAACAGGCCGTTAAATCTAACCTTAGATGTCAAACGCGTACATTTTGACATATTTAACGGCCGTTTAATCCTTTGTTAATCTAAGTCAGCATGGTGAAATCAGAGCTTTAGATAATAGACTAACGGCCGGTTCCTAAAAGCTCGATCAAACGTAATCAGATATCAAATTGCTTGCTATTTCAGCTGTTACATCAAATTTAACTGAGAAAGCTTATTATATCTTATTATGTACCAATTTTTATATTCATTATACATATTTTAATAAGAATGTGTTATATCAAATATGTATTTTTCTGTATTTGTAGAAAATAGCTCCCTATCATCCGTGTTCGTGCACTACCCTTTCGTTTTTTTTTTCAAAACTACACAAAGGTTAATTGGAAGAAAATGCTCTCTAGCATTAAGTTAACCTATGTACGATACATTTTGTTCCGCGCAATAAAAAATATTCTATCTTTCTATCTATAGCAAGTAACTTGCCATCTGATTAAGTTTGATGGAGGTTTCAGAAACCGGCCGTAATGGTCTTATTCATATTGGTCGCTGAGCGCTCCATTAGCTTATGTGACCGACAAGTCTGTTGTTGTCTCTTATCGTCGGCATGAAAGTGACAAATATATGCTCTATGGAGCCGCTATAAAATGGCGGAGAATATAAGATTCATCCTATGTAACTTACCGGTGTGTAGTGAGAATCCAACGCCTTGATTTCTTTGACAAGCGCAGCCGTGCAGTTGGCAACATCCTGTAAATACAATAACTTTTAATATACAACACACATAAATCCATATTAAGAGGAGTGGTTTTAAGAGTAGTAGAGCTCTTTGTGTGTGGCTCGTCCGGGGAAGTACTACCACCACACCTTTTTCTGCCGCCAAGCAGCAACGCTGTGTTTCCGTTTGAAGAGTGTGGTTGCCGGTGTAATTACAGGCACATGAGGCTTAACATCTGTATGCCTCAAGTTGATGGACGCAGAGCAGTGCATCGTAGGGCACGTTACTATCGTGCGTGACTTACGAGGCAATTCTTTGTCATATGTGATGGTTACCACTTAACATCAGGTGGGCCATCTGCTTGTTCCATCAGCTAGTTGTATAAAAAAAGGAGAGATTTCGTAATATTAGATCTCCCACACACACCCACACCTTTGAAACCGAAACACAGCAACGCGGCTTACTGACAGATATAGGAATTTAGGAGTACTTTTTCTGAGAGTATTAATAAAAATATTGGTGGACATTCCACCAATATTACACACAGTACTATCTAGTCCCAAGCTTAGCCAAGCTAGTAGGGAGCCAGATAGCTGATATACTACTTATATACTATCTATTTATGTAAATACAAACTTGATGAGAACAAACATCTATGTTCATCGTTGTTTCTATGTGTCTATTTATTTATTTATTTATTCTTAGATTCACAGTTTTTCTTATTGTCTATTTTAATCTATTAAATGTACACTGTGCACTAACCAAATCGAATCTACATTTTATAGGCAAAGTAAGTAGGTAGGTAGATGATACTGAGAAGACAAACCAAAATAATAAGGTGAAACTTAACAAATACAACAAAAAATCAAAGTTGAAGTTAATCGCATAAAAAAACAAGTGTTACTGTGTAAAACGTGATAAGTAATGCGTGTGTAGTGTAGTGTGTCTTTGTGTGTAGGTAGTTAGTTAGATAGGTTGTTATAATAAAGATCGGTGTGAGTGTGAATGTGATAGACAAAACACCTAATAAAACTCTGCAACACTCTAAGCGTGTGGCGAAGTGTAGCTAGCGTACACAAAAAACTGGTTTCTGCATAGTTCTAATAAAGGGATGGCTTACATGATGGCAGCCGTATGGTCCGATACTCATTAGATTAAGTATTTAAATTAAGTTTTGTTTGATTTCTTAAGAAATTGTTAACATACTCTTTTCTCTAATGTATACAAATTTTAACGGAACAAGCAGATGACCCACCTGATGTGGAGTGTGAGTGTTAAGTGCTTGTATGAAGTGTGAGTGTTTGGTGTTTGCTGAGGATACTTTCACAAATGTTTCTATGAGAGAGCCTACAACTACTACCAACTGAGCTGCCAATGCTGTACTTTATATTTGTCACAGTAAAATGTACCTTAGCGGCGTGCACGAAGGCTCGTTTCGCCGTGGGCGAGGTGCTCCTGGCAGAGGCCGCGCGGCACGCATTGCACAGCGCTGACGTGTGCTTGGCGATCACTGTCGCGGCCGACAACACCTGTTAAACAAATCTATATATCAGTGGACAGTCTCAGCGCCACTTAGCCCCAAACTAAGCAAAGCTTATAATATACATTTGTACCACTAGCAAAATGGTCTCAATTAAAATAATTTAAATCAAAACGGTCTTTATTCATTTCGATAACAAGGATCATTTTGAAAAGTCAAATTCAAAAGGTATCTATTCAATAAAATCACAAGGATCACTTTGAAACGTCTCAAAGCTAGGTGACTATAGGTGCCAGTTCCACGCGACCAAAGTCTAGAAGAACAGGCAACAAACTCACGGCTCGGTTCCTACCGCTCTTTTGTATTATCCTTGTTACAATCCTACTACTATTAAAAACGCGAATTATTTTATTTATTTATTATTTATTTATATAGCTTATACATCAGAATGACACATAGGCTACAATCTATAAAGATATTGTGTGAATTGTCCAAAATATGACGATATGCGCAGACGAAGTCGCGGGCACCAGCTAGTGCAATATAATAGAAGCGGTGCGGCACCTGTTGTTGGTTGGTGGTGGGGTCGGCGAGCTGCGCGCAGGCCTGCTCTATGGCGAGCGCGGCGCGCGCGAACTGGCCCTGGTCCACCAGCCCCGCGCGCCCCGCCACAGAGCTCTCGTCCGATACTGCCACCTGCAAACCACACATTCATAAATCTACAATAATATTATCAAGAGGAAAGTTTTGATGTAACGAATAGGCTCAATCGGAACGGTACCCCGAGTATGAGTTATGTTTACCATATTTGGTTTTTCGTTTTTATTTCGTGTTTCATTGCGGGTTTTGTATGAAGACGCGATAAAGATACCGATCCGGAACTTTATGTTCTACTGCTAATTTTCATCATCCTTGCAACATAAAGTTCCGTATCGGTATCTCTATCGCGTCTTCATTCAGAACCCGCAATGAATACGGAACAATAACGAAAAACCGAATATGGTAAACACAACTCATCCTTCTTTCACCATTAGAATGCTACATTATCCCTGAGTGACGTAGGCTATATTTATTACTAAAAAAAATTAGTGATCCTTTCTAAAACTTCAATAATGTAACCCAAGGTGTAAAAAAATTGGGCATAAAATGTCTTTCATCGCATGCGCTGCGAAAACTATTGACGATAGAACACAAAAATGTTCTACAATATTAAAGAACACATCAATATCTACAAAAAACTCACCTATACCATATGTCTAACTATCGTAGTTATGTTACTATTACTTTTGTTTTCATTTTAAAAATTGATAGAAATGCCGACCAAAATCAGACCATGTTATCCATACCTTTATATTAATCCTTATCCAAATAAATCATTTCATATTCAAGGCTGTTTCAATACCTATAGATTACTTCTTGAATTTTTCTAATCGGATATTCCATTCAAAAGATATTACGAAATTAAAAATTTTAGTTCGCTTTAAAAATATTAGCGAACGCGGTAGCGGGCAATAGGGCCGCGTTCTCACTCACTTAGGGAGAAGGGCGTGCAAATGTATGAAAAAAGTAGACGCGAGACTCTCACTAAGTTTAGTCTAAGTTTATCCTAAAATGTTCTAAAATGTATATCCAACCATGCTGCTGCAAGCTGGGACAGGCCGCTAGTATAATATAATCCACTGACCAGATACGCGGCCTGTGCGGCGCACTCCACTAGGCCCTGCACGGCGGCGCCCACCAGCGCGACGCCGCGCGAGAACTGCTCGTGCGAGGAGCGCTTCACTGCGCTCGCCATGCCGGACATGCCCTCGCCTGCGATTATATATTATTAGTTAACGTCAAAGTCAAAAGGTATTTATTCCATAAAATCACAAGGATCACTTGGAAACTTCTTAAAGATAGGTGAATCTAAGTGCCAGTTCCACGCGACCCAGCCTAGTAGAACAGCCAACAAACTTACGGCTTGGTTTCTATCGTTCTTTTGTATGATCCTTGTTACAATGTAATGTAATATTCTTATACTAAATTCGATTGGCACCGGTGTGGTGCCAATCGAATTTAGTTTATATATCATTACATAAGGGAATATGTAAAATGGTGATTGTCACATTCCAAATTCAAATCACTTTTCCTCCCTATGAATCAAAGAGCTATTTCGCTTCCTGTACACGAAGAACAAACTTCTTCGCGAATAGATGAGCTAAAACAAACTCACTGAGCGTCTTGCTCTGCTCGACGACGTGGTCCAGACAGGCGAAGTATCCCATCTCGTTGAGCGGCTGACTGGGCGCCTGCAGTAGGGCACGCGTGCTCTCTATGCTGCGCACCGCGGCCTCGCACTCTTTCTGCCCGGGACCCGCCTCCGTGCATACGTCCACCTGCGCAAATGTATGTTATTACAACGTGTAACATAATACCCAAGAGCTGTGAATAGGGCTGCCTATGTTTAGTTTCATATTAGAGGAACGTTTAAGAGGCATTTCAGGAATGAAACCTTCGAAATTTCAAAAGTCGTAAAACAATAGGTGTTCGCCATGACCTGTAGAATACCCTGTTTCCGAGATTATAAGGGTATTATGTTACAAATTGTATAAATGCTTTATTTAAGAAACTTTTTTTATAAGGTAGTATGGAGAGGGCTCAGAATCGTCTTCCTGAAAGGAATGTCTGTGGATGATAATTTTTGGATAAGCTAAGATGGTAAGCTTTGCCTTCTGGTGTTGTGGGTTCGATCCCCACACAGACTAAGAGACAGAGCTACTATGATACCAACTGAGCTGTGAAGGCTGCCATATTAGAAGAAGGTATATACTTACAAGACGGTTGATGCTCTCAGTGACAGCTCTTGCTGCGGCAGCAAGTTGGTTCTTAGCGTTGGGTCGAGACACGTCCTTTAACATAATTAAGTAATAAATAAATAGAATATATTAAAACAATCAAAAAACATGCAGAAAATGTCCGATAAAACATTAACACTAATTTAAGACAGCACTATCAGCATATAACGCGTATGTTTAATCTTGACTTCGATATGGATTTATACCATGGGGAGAGATGTTCATAGTAAAACAACGTGGTGATTTTTTGGATCCTTATGATTGGAGATGAGTTTAAATTGTATTCTTAATGATTTTAAACATCAGAAACGTTGTTGATTCTCACCTGGCTGACGGATTTGGCGGTGCCGAGCAGTTTGGAGGAATTGACGGTGACGGATTTCATGGATGTCACCATTTGTGTTCTGACTTCGTGCTCCTGAAACATCAATATAATAATTGAGAATTAACTATTTACTTTTACATTAACATTACAAATTATATTTTGATTTAAGCATAAAACCATACATATCATCTACTTCACATTCTGCACAGAACGGGACTGGCTAGGACCCAGTTTCTGTTACCTTTGTAGCTAGCAATTTTATTTTATCAATGTTTTCATTGTTTATTAGGTTACCTATTCTGCTTGTCTGTACTGTAGCTTCTCGTTCTGTATTTTGTGTGAATGTCAAATAAATTCTTAAGTGCTAAAAAGATTATACTGCACCGGGGTTTGAACTCGCGCCCTCGGGATCGCTTAGTTGCGAACACCAATGTGCAAGCACATATTTTACAATACTATTACTAATATTTTTTTATTTAAGCATAAACCATACATATAATCCACTTCACAAAAAAAATCGAGTGCAAAAAGATTCCACCGCGCCGGGGTTCGAACTCGCGTCGGTCATACCTCAGTGTGCGAGCACATCTCGATGGCGGCGGCGAGCAGGCGGTTGAAGGAGTTGCCGAAGAGCCCCGAGGCGGCCGCCAGCTCGGGCCGCGAGTCCGCGCGGCTGGCCACGTTGGACGCCGCCGAGCTCATCTCCACTGCTGCCTCGTTCAGCTCCGTTTGCAGCTCGCTGGGAATCATACTATACATGACCTTTCTGTGCAACGGCTTTCCATTTTATTTAAAACGAATTGGTATTGTATCCCTCTAGAAGGGTCGCGGGGCACGATCGTTCCGCGCGCATTAAGACAGTAAGATTATTTTACAAGTAAAGCAATAACAAACTGCCATTTTATGAAGGTACACGGAAGAATACAAATATATCTTTAGTAACCGCCCCTTACTTTTCAATTCATGTGTCCATGAAGGGAAAAGTTTCTATTTGACGGTTACAAAAGATTTGCTTGAACATTATAAATTACTAGCTGACCCGTGCCCACTTTGTTGTGCGGTGTCAAATATGCAATAAAATAATATTGCGGCTATAAATTGAGATGAAGGCTATCCTATCTTTTGAGTTAGATCAAACTGCACACGGTGCGCAAATTTGATTGAAATCGGTTAAGTAGTTTAGGAGTCCATAGCGGACAAACAACGTGACGCGTAATTTATATATACTAGTAGTTCGCCCCGAACTGAGATCTCGTGATGCGACCCGACGAACGCACCAAAACTTTGAGTAGGTGGTAGTCAAAGGCAAGTCCAAACATTATGTTTGGACTTTTTTCTGACTACCGCCTACTAACTTGGTACGGTAACCAAGTTTCAACTCTATTGGCCTATTTATTGAAGAGTTCCGTTGAACAGACCTTGGCTCCATCATCAGACCTGGTCGTTGTCACCATTTTATGAGAACTGAGTACCTCCTTAATTTATTTCAAGAAAAAAAAATAAGAAAAAGCAAAGTAACTGGCCGACCAGTAGAAAAACCTTGATGCCAACGAAACTCTTAGAGATGGGAGCTCTTGGGTCGCTGGTTATCTTAATTTAACTTTTTTGTTGTATCTCAAAAACCGAGCGTCTCAGAAAAAAAGTAAAAATTGTTTTGGAATGTCCAAACAAAGCCCTTTCGTATGACATGTAACTTGATTTTTTTAAGTCACTTTTTTTATTTTTGCCCCCTTAAAAAACCCTATATCTTAAAAACCCTTCATCCGATTATACTCATATACTTACCAGTAAATTTCTCAAGTACAAGCTGTCGTCTTATCAAATTTCATGCAGATCGGATCAACGGTTCGAAAGTTATGGCCAGACAAACATACATACATACATACATACATACATACATATATACATACATAAAATGCCAAATCGCCCAAGTTGAAACTAGAATCTTCGTTCGCTTCGCTCACTCGATCAATTAAGATATACTACATAGTATGTCTAGGGCACATACCCGTAAGCTCGCTCGGCGGGCGGGAACTCGCCCATGTTAAGAATGTTGAGCGTCTCGTTGATGTTCTCCAGCACGTTGTCGAGCTCGCCGTGGGACGGAATCGACTCCATGGTCTGCTCCAAGCCCTGATACAACAAACAAATGCTATTACGATTTGGTAGTTCGGTAGTTTTCATCTTCCTAATAAGAGTCAATGGCATAAAAACATTATAAATTACAAAAATATATATATTGATCTCTCTCTTGTCGTGTCACTAGTTTCTTTCGAAACGGTGAAAGGATTCAAAGTGCGCCTCTAGAGGCTTCCTTCAAGCACTTGACACATGTTATAGAACTTTTTTAGGTTCTACGACATGCCGGTTTCCTCACGATGTTTTCCTTCACCGTTTGAGAGTACTGGCATTGTGCACATAAATTTATGAACAGAAAAACTCATTGGTGCACCACCGGTTTCGAACCCACGAACTTAGGATCGGAAGGCGGGGCAGTGCTTTCAATATATTGATGGACTTTCCACACAGCACTGTCTAGTTCCAAACTAAGCCAAAGCTTGTCATAATGGGAACCAGATAGCTGATATAACAGTTGTCTTAGGATAACCGCGCCATCTTGGGCTCATTGGCCTAATTTCTTTAGGCAAAAATAGTACAAGCTTCCAGTTAGGTAAGTATTTTAATATGCGTTATAGGTAAGATAACATAGTGATGTCATGATTACCTGCGAGATATCCTTAGCGATGGAGACGATGGAAGCGGTGTCCACAGGCTCCGAGGAGTTGAAGTAATGCTTCACTGTCTCCACCAGCGTGAGGGACGAGTGCAGGACGTGGCGGCCGGAGAGGATCACCCTGGAACAATGCACTAGTGTTATTCATCGAGCTTTAATATGTTCCTTGTCTGTTCTTCTAGGCTTTGGTCGCGAGGAACTGGCGAAAGTGATCCTTGTGATTGTACTGAATAAATATCGTTTCGATTTTGATTTTAAGTCGGACTCTTTGAGGCTCACTTAAAATCCTTTCACTACACTGTTTCGAAAGAATCTAGTGACACAACAGGAAGGATGGATTGACCGAGTGATCAAAGGTCTATCATACAAAAGAACGGTAGGAACCAAGCCGTAAATTTTTTGCCTGTTCTTTTAAGCTTGGTCGCGTGGAACTGGCACCTAGTAGCACCAACTAGCTTAAACAGTTTTGAATCATTACAAGAGTGGAAGAGCTCATTGTGTGTGGCTCGTCCGGGGAAGTACCGCCACCATGCTTTTTCTGCCGACAAGCAACGTTGCTGTGTTTCGGTTAGAAGAGTGTGGTTGCCGGTGTAATTACAGGCACATGAGGCTTAACATCTGTATGCCTCAAGTTGATGGACGCAGGGCAGTGCATCGTAGGACACGTTCATTATTTGATATTCACGTTGATTGGTGGTTCGAGCTGGCAGCGCCGCGGCACGCCGACACCAGCTGCGCGCTCGAGCTGGCAGCGCCGCGGCTGTGCGTCGTCATCGTCTGTATATGTACCTGTCTCTCTGCTGCGGCTGATGCAGCGAGGCGGCCGCCCTCACCGCGCCGGTGAAGTCCCGGAGCGACGCTGCCAGCTCGCAGCCCGCGTCGCCGGCCGCGCCCGGCGAGCCCGCGCGGCACGCCGACACCAGCTGCGCGCTCGAGCTGGCAGCGCCGCGGCTGGCTGTCGTCATCGTCTGGTATGCCCATTCCTCCTGCGAACGAAGCTTTGTTGTAGGTGATGGTGAACACAACAGGTGGGCCATAAAAAAAAAACGGTAAGAACCGAGCCGTGAGTTTGTTGCCTGATCTTCTAGGCTTTGGTCGCGTGGAACTGGCACCTAGCACCTAGCTTTAACACGTTTCAAAGAGATCCGCGTCTATTAAATAAATGCACTTTGACTTTGTTCAAAAAGGGTTGACTCTAGCTGAAAATCTGTTCAAGGGGGTTCAACTTTAGCTTACCATCTGTTCAAGGGGGGTCAACGCTAGCTTACTATCTGCCTAAGGGGGTTCAACATTATCCTACCGTCTGTCCGGGCAGGGGGGTCAATTCCAGAGCCCTGGCGGCTTCCTCCAGTTCGTCCAGCTCCGCTTGCAGCGACCTGATGATCTCAGCCGCCGCGTCCATCTCCAGACCCTTGCAGGAGATTCTAGCGCGACCCACGGCAGATCTGATGACGAAAGGTTAAAGTTTTAAGGAAATATTACAAAACTTATAGCTAAATGACGCTAAAAATAACGCACTGTAAATTGATTAATTTATGATCTTTTTGTTGATGGAGAGGAAAGAGATCAGAATGATTCTTCCTGGTAATCTATAGGGGAGGTCTATGTCCAGCAGTGGACTTCTACAGGCGAATGTTGATGAAATACCATAGACTATTATTATTACCATAGACACAAATCTTTACAACACAACAACACATTTACACGCATTTGCGGGTAAATCCTGCGATACCCAGACTCTCAAGAGACTGGTAGTAGCGGGAGAGCCCGCAAATACACACTCACACCCTAAAAACACTTAGCCTTCTCCTCCACATACAGTCACACAACATTCATAATTTCAATATCAAACACGAAAGAGAACTGACCCCCACAACACAGGATTTATTCCTAGGGTGGGGATCAGTGCAGAAACTCATATTACTCTATTTTTTAATTAATTTGTATTATTATGTACCTACCAATTAGAAAATTTATAATGTAATTTGTAGCAACTTTACTTATAATCTACATAAGTTACAGTTATTGCCTTTTTTAGTCTGTATATTTTATGTATCATACTTTTGTGTCAAATAAATAAATTATTATTATTATTATTACTATTAACTGGGTAGGTATATAGCGTGGAACTGTCACCTAGATTCACATAGCTTTAAGACGTTTCAAAGCGATCCCTGTGATTCAACTGAATAAATACCTCTTAGGTAGTCAGTGAGCGTAGCCACATGAGGCCAGTACACAAGGTTAGAGGTACTTATAGAATCTTCGATCTGTATTTGTTTAGTCGTCTACTTTGCTTTTTTTTTCTTGCACATTACCTACATTACATTACCTATCTGCGGAAACTTTTAATTGGCCCTCAGCAAACATAATATTTTTTATATTTAAGTGATTTTTTTATCATTCACTAGCTGGTGCCCGCGACTTCGTATGCGCAGGATTAGTATTTCGAGTAGCTTATATTAGCGTGGCGTAGTACATATGTGTAACTCTAGCGGTTTTGGCAGCGCACGCCAGAATAGCTCGCAGATGGTAGATTTTTTCCTACTTACTTGACACTTATCGTCATATTTTGGACAATTCATACAATATCTTTATAAATTGTAGCCTATGTGTTATTCTGATGTATAAGCAATATTATTGTAAAGTTTCATTCAGATCTATTCAGTAGTTTTTACGTGAAAAAGTAACAAACATCCATCCATCCATCCATACTAACAAACTTTCGCGTTTATAATATCAGTAGGATTAATTTGTACCTAGTAAGGTTTCTTAATTAAAATTCTAAAATAAAATACCTTAGATCGGTGCATGCGTCGGTGTAGTTATGCGTGGTGAGAGCTAGATGCTTGGCGGAGGCTTGGTCAGTGATGGCGGGCAACGCGGACCGAGCGGCCGATATCACGTGACCACTGGGCTGTAACAACAACACACTTATTTAAATAAAATGTTAAAACATATGTCTCATAGACCATGTGTAATTGCGATGTGTGGGGGGCAAGGCAGGCCTTTGTCCAGCATTGGGATCCGGAGGGTTCATAATAATAGAATTTCAGGTAAACATAGTACTAATATAGATACCGCCTTATCGGACTTTTATGCTTATGCATACTCATAGCTTAGGTATGGAGTGTGCTATGGGGAAATAGTGGGAATGTAAATTAATTATTCATCATTAAAAAGTAATGTGTTAGAATAATTCAAACGGCCACACACTACCATCGATTTATATCATGGATGTATCTACAATTGTTTTTAGCTAAATTTGGTACCTTAACTAAGTTTAAGTGCCCTATATTTTGTGATACCTGAAAAGTTTGAATGAGTTTAGCGTCTATTATAATAAGAACTAGTGTAACTCTTATTTATAATTAACATCTTAGTTACCTGTAAGAAGGTCTCGGAGGCTGAAATGAGGTCTAATTGAGAAGCGGCCGCGTTGGGCCTCGTGTTTCTTGAAGCTTCTACCATCCGCGGTATGTGCTCGTTCAGGGTCTTGCATTCTGCTGATAATGTCTCCTGTAATACACATTATATTAATATTATATAAATATATGTGGACTGAATGGAAAATGTGTGAGAAATATTTTTGGAGCATCGAACCCACGGCCTACAGCGCAGAAGGTAGAACTACTACTAACTGAGCTGGAGGGCGGCAATCGTGTTTATGTTTTGAAACCATTCACTAACTTTTATTTAATTATTTGTGTGTTTGTTTATTACTACAGTTATTTTTGTATCGAATATTAGTCTCTCTCTTGTCGTGTCACTAGCTTCTTTCGAAACAGTGTGGTGAAAGGATTTTAAGTGCGCCCGCGGAGGTTCGAATATAAGTGATTTTCGTTTAGTACCTGCGCGTATTTGTTGGTGTTGTACTGCGAAGTATTCTGTGCTGCCGTTATCAGCTGTGTGGCGCTGGAAGCGGCTTGCCGCGCGCATTCCTGTACAAGGAAGAAATAAAACATATTTAAATGACTCACAAACTTAGGTACTACATTAAATTATACAAACAGTGAGTAAGTAGTTTTAGCGCCGAATTATATCCAATATACAACGTGTAACATAATACCCCTATAACCCCGGAAGCAGGGTATTCTACAGGTCATGGCGAACAACTTTTGTTCCAAGTCGGTGGATGGAGAGGGCACAGAATCGTTATTCCTAGTAATGTATAGGGGAGGCCTATGTCCAGCAATGGACTTCTACAGGCTGATGATGACAATTTTTAGGCGTGGTCGCGTGGAACTAGCACCTAGTTTCACCGAGCTTTAAGACGTTTCAAAGTGATCCTTGTGATTCAACTGTTTTATTATTATTTTTTATTGTCTGATAGCTAGTTTGACTGCCATCTCACCTGATGGAACGTGATGATGTAGTCTAAGGTTTTTTTATACAACTAGCTGATGGAACAAGCAGATGGCCCACCTGATTAATCACCTATAACAAAGCATTGCCTTGCAAGCCACGCACGATAGGAACGTGTCCTACGATGCGCTGCCCTGCGTCCAACAACTTGAGGCATACAGATGCTAAGCCTCATGTGCCTGTAATTACACCGGCAACCACACTCTTCAAACCGAAACACAGCAACGCTGCTTGGCGGCAGAAAAGTTCGTAGTGGAGCACGCTTAGCTATAATCCACTTGCTCACTCTTGCCTTGAATATTCCTAAGATATATCGTTCTGGAAACACCGACGACGGTAAAGAGTTCCACTCATCAGTTTGCACTAGAAAAGTGGAAGCAAAGCGCTTCGTGCGATATCCACCAAGAAGGGACATCTTTATACTTTGAGTTAGCAAGTGTGTAGTCAGATGCAAGTCCAATAAATACATGTATTTACCTGCAGCCTTGCGACCTGTGAGCCGACGATGTCCTGTCCTTGCGCGTAGTCCACAGTGATGTATCGCAACTCCTCGGCCGCCTTGCGCAACGCATCTTGCTTCTCTCGGTCCTGGAGGAACGAACAACACATATTAGTGTTTTAAACTACGATTGACAGCCACAGCTTAGTTGGTAGTAGCTCTGCCTTCTGCGCCGTGGGCCGTGGGTTCGATTAAGTGGTAACCATTACCTATAACAAAGCATTGCCTCGTAAGTCTCGCACGATAGGAACGTGCCCAACGATGCACTGCCCTGCGTCCATCAACTTGAGGCATACAGATGTTAAGCCTCATGTGCCTGTAATTACACCGGCAACCACACTCTTCGAACCGAAACACAGCGTTGCTGCTTGGCGGCAGAAAAAGGCGTGGTGCTAGTAATTCCCCGGACGAACAACACACAGGGAGCTCTACTACTCTCAAAAAACCCTATCCTACTTATCCTAATTTCTACTATTCTACCCTTTTACTATCTTGGCTAGATGGCGCTGCGTTAACGTACAAAAATGTTTACCGTTTATTTTATTACCATGGCAACATCAACTTTTAGAAGCAAACTTCTAAATATAGTCTTTGAAAATATGTATATTGAATACAAAACAAATCTATTAGTACTCTGTTTATCTAATCGAAGGTAGCAAAAAGTCACGTTATTAATATACTATAACAATGATAATATGTGACTAAGTCCAACTGATAAATGAAACATAGTCATCGTTACTGTCGAATAAATAACAAAAAATACATTCATTAGATAATAAAAATCAAATAAATAATCTTGCTGATGGCGTGGTGGATTCATAAACATCTAAACATCGTAATTATCGCATTTATTTGTAGGATTATTTTTTTACTAAATTAGTATACATCCTACTAATATTTAAAATGCGAAAGTTTGTAAGTATGGATGGATGGATGGGTGGATGTTTGTTACTCTTTCACGTAAAAACTACTGAATGGATTTTAATGAAACTTTACAATAATATAGCTTATAAATCAGAATAACACATAGGCTATAATTTATAAAGATATTGTGTGAATTGGCCAAAAAATAGGCTGTTTGGTATACTAATTTAGTAAAAAACAGGTTCCTTATATCATTACAAAAAAGCCAAGTAGATTAATGAGTAATTTTGTTTTGACACAATTTTAAATATTTTTTGAAACGTTTCGCCTGATATAAAGCTTAGCGCCTATTTTACAATCTCTCGAGTAACGCTATCCATCTTTGCAAACTGTATGCAATTAGATTTCACACAGTTGCAGCAGGAAGATGATGTTGTGTGTGTTCATTACCTATTGAACACTACAGCTAAGCGCAGCAGTTTTGGCCTGAGTAGGTCGCACGAGGCAACGCCCGAGGTTTACCTAGTCAGTGCACTTTCGAATGGCGATCAGTCCGCACTCATCAGCATATTTCCGGAATAAACTATAATCGATCTTCAATCAGCTTATAATGTAACATGCCACTCTGGAGCCACGTACGTTTCCGTACAGGGTGTACGTCGGTAGGTACCTGCGGCTCGGAGGCGCACTGGCGCGCCGCCTCCACCATGCGCGCCGTAGCGTCGGCCAGCAGCTTGGCGGCCGCCAGCAGCTTGCGCTGCGCGTCCGACGGCTGCTGCTCCGCCTCCGTCTGCCAACCACACAAGCGGTCAATCGCAACGATCACTTTCAAACGTCCCATCCAACAATCATCCAAAGGAGCGGTAGGAACCAAGCCGTAAGTTTGTTGCCTGTTCTTCTAGGCTTTGGTCGCGTGGAACTGGCATCTAGTCACCTAACTTTAAGATGATTTTATTGAATACATTTTGACTTTGACTTTGTCTCAAAGCTAGGTGAATCTAGGTGACCTTTCCACGCGACCAACCCGACGTAAGAACAGCCTGCTTACTTAACGAACTTACATTCACTGTTACTGTTTTTCTAATTGATGTGCAAAGGGACAGTATCTCAAGCTGTTCTTATTATGGCACTAGTTCTTTCGAAACAGTGTGGTGAAAGGGTTTTCAAGTGCGCCTCGAAGAGGCTCCTCGAGCACTTGACACATGTTTTCAGAACTGTTTAGGTTCTGTGACGTGCCAGTTTCTTCAAGTTTTCGTGCACCGTTTGAGTGCTTGAAAGGAGACTCTTACAGGCGCACTTGTAATCCTTTCATCACACTGTTCGAAAGAAGTAATGACCCGACACGAGGTTTCCACACACAAATACGTTCCAGTGGACCAGCAGTTCATCATATTCATGATAGTTCAAGATGGTCAGTAGATTTTTTTTATTAGACGATGTCGAATGGTGGCAGTCAGAGGTACGTCCTAAGTTTACATTTGGCACATACCTAGATTAAAAAAACTCACGACTATAATACCAAAGCACGGTAGACATCCCTGCAGATCGCTGACACCTATCTATTTAAAACCTTTCGGATATGTCTATGGGGGCAGTCATAGGTACTTCTTAAAATAGTAGCCACAATAATACACAATACTGAGCATCGTCCATGATCCTTGTAATTAAGATTGAACTTGCCCAACTATCTTATCTATAGAAGTTATGCAATCATTTATCGCTTTAATCATTCTCCGATAACTCGAAGCTATTATAAAACCAAACAACAATCTCCACTTCCAAAGTGCTTCACAAACTGCCAACATGCGTCGATTCAACTTCACCGGAGACTTGGACCTGGTCCAAGAGAGCCATTTCAACTTCATCAGCGAAATACTAGAGAAAAAAGGATACAAAGGACCCGAGGCGAGATTGGAGAACGTGGGCGCAGCCGGGGACAACTACATGTCAAATGTGAAGCGAGTCATCGTCACAGAGAATGGAGAAACATTCAAAATGATCGCCAAACTAGCGCACGAAGGCGAGATGGTACGAGCGATGGCTCAAGTAGCGCTGGTCTTCAAGAACGAACACACTATATACTCCGAACTCTTGCCCAAATTCGTTCAGATCCAGAAAGCTGCAAATGTGGAACCTTTGTTCCGATTCGCCGAATGCTACGGTTCGTCCGACGAGGTACCCCACGAGGTTATACTCCTAGAAGACTTGAATGAAGCTGAATTCGATATTCTAAACAGATTCGAAACTCTGAGCAGCGACACCGTCAAAATCGTGCTGAAAAACTTAGCTGTATTCCATTCTTTATCCTTTGTATTGAAGCATCAAGATATGGAGAAGTACGACGAAATAAAATCGAAACTAGGAGATATGTACAGCGGGCCTGTATTCCAATCTGAAGATGGAAAGAAATACTTCAAGTTCCTGGAACTTACGACTCTAGCCATGTTGGACGAGGATAGGTATAAGAAATATGTGGAAGGAAGCGTTTCTGATTTATTTAACATATACACCGAGGTAAGGGACGGAGATATTGGCTCTGAACACTCTGTTATACAGCAGGGCGATGGATGGACGAATAACATCATGTTCAAGACTGAGGTACGTAACTAAACTTACAAAAAAAGTATAATATATCAGCTATCTGCTTCCCATAATTTAAGTTTTGTTTAGTGTGAGGGTAGAGCTTGATGTGAAATGTACACCATTATTTGAGGCTTATCATCTGATGACCCAAGTTGATGGACGCAGGGCAGTGCATCGTAGGCATTACTTTTACTACTTGCTGTTAAAATAAGCAGATGGCCCACCTGATAGTCGTAACTATCACTGCCTTAAAGTCCCACACTCTTCAAACGGAAACACAGCAACGCTTGGCAGTATAAAACGCCATGGTGGTAGTTTTTCCCCAGATGAGCCCTTTACAAAGAGCTCTACCACTCTTGTATTTCATCATCGTAAGTTATTTCACCCCGCTGATTCTTTCCAGGACGGTGTACCTTCGGAATGTGTCTTCATAGACTACCAGTTGGCCAAAGACAGCAACCCAGCTTACGACATTATGTATATGATGTTCAATAGTACCACGCATAAGCAACGATTGGATGACTACCATGACTTTATGGATCACTATCACAAGTACGTTACATTTTCATATACATATACATTAAATGAATGAATGAAAAACACTTAATTGTATATCCACCATACGGAAAATACTCAACAAACCACTAAATCATTAAATTACAATGGGTGGCCTTATCGCTCACTAGCGATCTCTTCCAGGCACTGTACATATTATTTCATTCTTATCCGCGGGTACAGTCAACATCATAAGTTGATTACTCGTCTACGACTATGCCTGGATCCTGGTAATCAAGGAATGAAATCATACCCTTTCATCACAGTACGAATTCAATTTTTTTTATTCTCATAGATTGAAAAATAACATAAAAAACACTATGGCAATTAGTTACTTTTGACGTTGACTGTACCTGGTTGCTATCACCATAAGATCTGAGGGGATGTCTACCATGCCTCAACAATAATCTATTTAATTATGAATATTAATTTTACTGCCATGTAATGTATGTAGATATTTCATTTGTATTTTTTACATTATGTATTTTTTTTTTTAATTCATTGTACTTTTTTTTTACAAATTTATAATGGTGCAATAAAAAACCTACAAAACCTAACATTTATTCCCCAGTGAACTATCAAATTCTCTCCAAAACTACGGCCTCGAAGTCAGTTCAGTATACCCGCGAGCGCAGCTAGACAGCGACATGAAACGCTACGGCCGGCTCATGTTTGCGATCTGCCTAATGCTGAACAACACTATCCTCAAGAAAGAAGAAGAAGCCGCCAAGATGAAGGAAGCTATGAACGCCGACACCTCAAACTTGACAGACGAGACTATGCAGGGCATGTTTGCCGCGAGTCCCGAGACTGTGGCCTTATTGAAGAGCAGGGTGGAGGGGTTGGTCGATAGTTTTACTGAGTTTGGATTGCTATAAATGATTTAAAAGTATTTTGGACATTTTCATACAATATCCCCGTAACCCTAGTAGGAATAATAATATTGGCAATAATTCATTTTGGCAGACAATCACGTAATCTACGTGACGGACTTCCAAAATAAAAAAAAAAACAATACATTTTCTGCAAAAACAAAAACCGTCTTCAATGGTTTTCTCATGGATGCCATTGTCAGAACTAGATCAAACTGAAATGACCAGGGAAGCACAATAAAAAAAGAATCATCGAAATCGATTCACCCAGTCGAAAGTTCTGAGGTTGTTACCTCTATATAAAAAAATATTCAGTCGAATTGAGAACCTCCTCCTTTTTTTTAACAGTGATGAGATGCACCGTCGCAGATGATACGCCATGCTAGGGGACAGCCCCTAGCATGGCGTATCATCTGCATCTACGTGTTCCTAACCTCGATGAAACTATGTTCCATATCTTGACCGTGTCCCTTCTAGAAATGCTCAGGAGAGGCTACATCCGGCTGAAGATGCTTCAGTGGATTGCTACCTCGATGTTAGCAATGAGATGCGCGGTCGCCTACTTTAACTGTCCCGCATGGCGTACCAAGTGCACGTCGTCGCTTCTAGAAATGGCCAGGGGAGGCTACGTCCTCGAGGGTAGTTCTACCGGGTGCGGAAGGTTTTCCTAAGATGCTTCAGTGGACCGCTACTGTGGAAGGTGATCCTACCTCAACTATCCGGCATGGCGTACCATCTGCATGATCCTTCTAGAAATGCTCAGGAAAGGCTACTCCCTCGAGTGTAGTTCAACCGGGTGTGGACGGTGTTCCTAAGATGCTCCAGTGGACCGCTACTGGAAACCTCAACTGTCCGGCATGGCGTACCATCTGCACGATCCTTCTAGAAATGTCCAGGGGCGGCTGCGTCCTCGAGTGCAGTAGTACCGGGGCAGGTGTCGGCTATCTCGACGTTGTACCTTGTGTTGGTAGATGGCAGTTACCTTGATGTTGGTGATGAGATGCGCGCTGGCCTGGCCGAGCTGGCGCGCGTGCTGCAGCATGGCGCGCGCGTCCGCGGCGCCGGCCACGCGCGCGCTGCACTCCACCACGCACTCCACCGACGCCGCGCTCGCGGACACCTGCGAGCGACGCTCTGCGGACAACCACACTTTACTGATCGCATTCTATCACATATACTAGTGCACACGGGTATAGACCAGAGCAAAACTACTACTAGTAACAACACAGTATGTTATGACCCCCCCCAAAAATGACTTTCTCGTTTTCGTACACAAACCGACGGTAGTTACTATTTTTAATAAATATAAATAAATATTGGTGGACATTCCACACAGCACTATCTCGCCCCAAACTAAGCCAAAGCTTGTGATATGGGAACCAGATAGCTGATATACTACTTAAATACTTTTTTTTTGTAAATACATACTTATAATATTATATAACACCCAGACAGAGAACAAACATCTATGTTCACCACACAAATGTTTGTTCTCAGTGGGGATCGAACCCACGGCCTACGGCACAGAAGGCAGAGCTACTACCAACTGAGCTGTGAAGGCTGTCAAATAATGCAAGAGTAGAACATCCAAGTGCCAATTATGTTTAGTTTGGGCTAAAAAAAAACAACGTTGACACTTATTTTTAGATGAAAAAAAATCTAATTCAAAAAGCACTATAGATACAGAAACAATTGCCGTTGGCTAGAATGTAATATTATTAGATAATAAAATAAAAACATACACTATTAAAAAAAAGTCCGTTCCTGTACGTAGTAACTCACCGAGTTGACAATGCGTGAGCAGCCTCTCCAGTTCCTCCGAGACGCGGGCCGCGGCCGCCGTCAGATGGTCCACGGCCGGGCCGGCGGTCTCGGGGACGGCGCGGCACGAGTCCACGAGACGCTCCACGGCCGCGCCCACTTGCCGCGCCGCGCTGATGAGTTGCTCGCGGCAGGCTGGGTTCTGGAGGGTGGGGGCTACCACCTGGAATAAGGGGAGGTGTTAAAAACTTTACCAATCTATATTTATTGTTATTCTTTTATTGTTTTGTATGTGTATTTATTTATTTATTTATCATCACCTTCATTAATCCTATAATAATTAAATACCAGTCTATGTCTATATTAACAGCTTTTTTATACTTTTCCAAGCAGCGTTGCTGGGTTTCGGTTTGAAGGGTGTGTTTGCCGGTGAAACTACAGACACATGAAGCTTAGCATCTGTATGCATAAAGTTGATGGGCTAGTAGTATAAAAGTTTAAAAAAAGCTTCTTGCTGGTTGAACAAGCAGATGAACCTGATGAACCTGATGTTAAGTGGTAACCATCACCTATAACAAATCAGCCACGCACGAACGGAATGTGACCTACTGTGTTTTACAAATTGATACTATAGTTAACTTAGTTAAATAGTTGGTGACTGTAAAATATATGCATATGGTTTTAACGTGTACTGGCTTAGAAATTGCACATTTTTGTATTAGAATCCTATACTATAGTAGCAGTAGAACGCCCAAGATATATTATATTAGCGCAGACCACCAATTGAGTGGTCGCCACGCTACAACAATACTATTCTGAAGTTATGTCATTTTTGCACTGAGCTGCTATATTCTTGGCAAGCTAATGGCTTACCAGACCTTACAGTCTGTACATTAGAGCTATATTACCATAAAATAAGCCACAAGTTGACTGCTCGCCTGGTAACTACAATATTATTCAGCAGTTGGGTAGTTCTTGCACTGAGCGGCCACATTCTACAAACTAATGACTCTAACACCTTGTACATAAGAGCTAAATTACCTTAGCACAAGTCACAAGATAACTAAAGTATTATTCTGCAGTTGAGTCATTCTAGCATTGAGCAGCCACATTCCTGGCAAGCTTATGTCCAAAAGATACCTCTACAGCCTTTGCATAAGAGCTATATTACCATAACAAAAGTCACAAGTAGACCCATCAACCGTTTACTACAATACTACTCTACAGATGTGTCATTCTTGACTCAAACTCGTTACACATAAGAGCTACATTACCTTAGCACAGGCCACGAGTTGACTGGTCGCCAAGGCGCAATGCGTGGCCGCTGCTATGATATTATTCTGCAGCTGCGTGTCGTTCTTGCACTGCGCGGCCACGTTCTTGGCCTTCAGGACGAGAGCCGCGGTGGTGTTCGCCACAGACTTGGCAAGTGACAGTAGGATGTCCTGTGAACAAATGTGTGGTTAGAGTGTGTGGGGAATAGTGAGGTTGAATGTATGTGTACGCTTACCCGTTGAGTTTTCACTTTGAAGAATTTGTTTTGTATATATTACAAAGATTTTATATTGTCCCAAAAGTTATTATACGAGTGGGATTTGAACCCACGACCTTCCCCTTGATACGGGGCTGCGCTAACCACCTGCGCCATCGAACTCTAATCACACTAGACGAATAACTCGGGGACTTGTTATTCATAACTAAAAAATATAAAAAAATGTATTGCATTGACCTAGATTTAGCTAGTTCATTCTAGTGACTTCATTGCCAATACTATACTCTTTTCTATTTCAATACTATTCAATTACTATTTTCTTTTTTTTTTTACTCTATATTTACATTTTTATGGTTTTTAATGAACTAACTTGAAATAAAAAAAAAGATTTATGTATCACCTGCCTACATTTTATTTTGAAACCTAAAAAATTGATTAGATTCAACTTTATTCAGAAATTAATCTTTTTAGTGAACGATTTTTAGACCTAAGCTATAATGATCTCAGCCTGATTCTTTCTTCTGATTTTAAACAGTTGTTTTGTGAGCTCATCCACCTATCGGGAGGCATCCGGGTAAGGTTGCCTGGAAGGGATCGCTCTCAGCGATAAGGTCGTCCATTGTTTTGCCTAAATGTATGCCTTAACCCTGGTTTATGTTTCTGTGTGGCGAACAATAAAGAGACTATCTGTAGAAGAACTATCTGTCTCCATAATGTGTTCCGCCCAGCCTCTTTGAGCCTGGCAACTTTATCTCCTATCGCTTATGACTGTTTTTTTTTTGTTTATGACTGTTAAGGAACGCTATATGGTACACTACCTTCTTGACGGGTCTACTGTTATAAATAAAAATATCGGACAAGTGAGAGTCCCGCGCACGAAGAGTTCCGTACCATTATCTATAAAAACGGTAAAAAATCATGTCTGTTGTATGGGAGCCCCCTTAAATATTTATTTTATTCCGTTTTTTAGTATATGTTGTCATAGCGGCAACAGAATATCAACTATTTAGCTATCGCCACGGTAACTAGTGTCACGGTTCATGAGATACAGCCTGGTGACAGACAGACAGACGGACAGAGGAGTCTTAGTAATAGGGTCCCGTTTTACCCTTTGGGTACGGAACCCTAAAAACATCTGCTATCTGTTACTTATCACTAAGCTTTGCTTTTGGGGCTAGATGTAGCCTTGTGTATAATTTCCACAACTTTTTTATGTACATATTTTCTTAAAGACACAAACTACTGGGGTATGTTAGTAAAGTTATTTTTGTAACCACATTCACTTTCACCGGACAGTTAGTCGTAAATAAAACAATATTTAGATTCAAAAGCAAATGTAATTACCAAAATAACCATTTTTCAGTGTTTTCTATGACCAAACAAAGTTAAGAGATATGCTTAGAATAAAAAAATATAAGTTTACGACTTTAATCCCCAGGCACGGTAGATATCCCCTCAGATCTCTTTGGTCTATGTACCAAGGTTATTTGAGGATGTAATATGGGGAGGTAGTCAAAGGTACTTTCACTCATATGTTGCAATAGTTGATAATACCAGGAAAATCAAAATATAGTGAGTTTTAAGTGAGAAATTCTAAGAGCTAAATTAAAAATATTTTAAGATATACTCAAATATTAAATATCTGAAAATAAATCTATAGTGAAACCCCCTTTTTGAAATTAATAAAAATGGTTTTACAAGAAAACAATTGACCTTTGCCCATCAGTGGGATAATATGGGAAAAAAAGAGAACCATTTTTGGAACCTGATGTTATTAAGCGGGTTTAACTGCCTTTAATAATCGCATTTCCTCAGAGAATCTGCAAGGTTCCCTGTGGCATTCTATTAGTGGCATTACTATGTGACGTAGACATTAAATTTGACCGATTGGAGTAAGGGAAGCGCGGAGAGGGGACAGTTTGATACTTAAATAATTGAAAATTGATTACTTAGCTTTATCCACTAATTTTGTTTGGACGTAGAATTAAGTAAAAGTAATACCACAACCAGAAAGCAGTGATGATAAATATTGAGTTATTTTTTTTTATCTGTATTTCAAAACGTTTTTAGTGAAAACTCCACATATTTTACGTGTAAAGTAAGTCAACACACCAATACCCGATATCTGAGTTTTATTTTTCGTTTTCTGTATTATCAGTACCCCAAGTATGGTTTTTCGTTTTTGTTCCGTGTTCATTGCGGGTTTTGTATGAAGACGCGATAGAGATAACGATACGGAACTTTATGTTGCAAATAAGATGAAAATTAGTAGTAGAACATAGAGTTCCGTATCGGTATCTCTATCGCGTCTTCATTTATTTATTTATTTATTACATAAATGATAGTAGGCTTACAGTATGCAGACCAAAATGCTTACTATCTTAGTTTTAAACTTAAAAATATAATTAAAGAATCATACAAAACTCGCAATGAACACGGAACAAAAACGAAAAACCAAATATGGTAAACACAACTCATACTTGGGGTACAGGTCGTTTTTGTATGGAGACTCGAAAAGCGCCACTATCGGGCATGCTGAGAACTCTCAAGGCTCCACCCAGGCACACAATACGGAAAACCAAAAACTCGGACTTGAGGGTAGTGTAGAAAATAATACCAAAATGGTCTTTATTCCGTAGATTCAAAGGAATCACTTTGAATGCTGAATAATACAACAACAATGCAAGGACAACTTTCCACAATACCTACATTGTAACAAGGATCATACAAAAGAACGGTAGGAACCAAGCCGTAAGTTTGTTGCCTGTTCTTCTAGGCTTTGGTCGCGTGGAACTGGCACCTAGAGTCACCTAGCTTTAAGACGTTTCAAAGTGATCCTTGTGATTTTATTGAATAAATACCTTTTCACTTTGACCCATGCTATTGACCTATCGATTATTTTAGACTCTTAATTTAGAGTTTTTAGACTGTACAAATTAGTGTTAGAATTAGATTAGTGAAAATTAATACCCACATTAATTTAACTCAATATTAACCACCATTGCGTAAAACTATTATAAAAATAATGTAAAATAAAACTTAACAAAATAACTATGGGAGTAACAGTGTCTCTAAAAATAGCAAAACTATTAAAAAAATTAACAAAAAATAAAACATGGCAATATTTTGTTGTACTTTTACGTGGCAATTAGTTTGGTTGAAAATTGATAACATTTAAATATACAATGGCACATTTTCATTGTGTTTTATCTCGATTGTACAGTTAGCGACAAAAATGAATTGACAATTTCAATTATTTCATGCTATTTTTCTTTAAATTTGGCAAAGAAATGATAACTTTAGTTTAAAGACATGTGCCAGTTTAAACATCTGAGTTTTATAAACCAAAAACTTTTGTCGCTGACTGTAGAAGTTTAAAAAAAAAACAACATTCAGGACGGACTTTTTATGGCAGTTATATCAATTTATATTTATATTAATTTATATTAAGTAAAAACAGGTTAATTAAATAAAAAAGTCTAGGTAAGAATGGGCAGATGGAACTCCACACGCCAAACGCGGTAAATAGGGCGGGGCTAAAACATATGAGCGAGACAGAGATACCTTGTTCTCGCTCGCACTCGTATGTCTGATAGGCTGTTGTTTTTGATAATATAAACGACAATTAAGTACATTCAAAATAACCTTTAGCTGCCTACAATTTTGTAAATAAGTACTTTTAGTTTAGTCTAATAATTTAGTGAGTTTAGATATCTAATAATTTAGCATATAATTTTAATATCGAATGATTGTAACATAATTTTAAATTCTAGAAATTTTAGCGTATGGCTTTAATAACTAATGATTTAGTAAAACTTTAGATGTCTAATAGTAGTGTATAATTTGTTTTAGATACCTTATTTTATTTTATAATATAGTTTTGTAAATAAATTTAGATCTTTTGTAAGTGTTAAAACACACGACTAGATTAGTAAGCATTAAGGATTTCAAACACAATATTTTACAAAATATAAATCAAAATTACAATAAAATCTAAATTGGTTATCTACTAGAATTATTTCCCTTTTTTAGACAATGTATAGTTTGTGTATCTAATAAATTTTATCTACACTAATATTATAAAGAGAAAAGATTTGTATTTTTGTTGTTTTGTTGTTTTGTTGTTTTGTTGTTTTGTTGTTTTGTATGTAACGAATAGGCTCAAAAACTACTGGTCCGATTTCAAAAATTCTTTCACCATTAGAATGCTACATTATCCCTGAGTAACATAGGCTATATTATATTTTCAAAAAAATCAGGGATCCTTACTAAAACTCTAATAATGTAACCCAAGGTGGAAAAAGAAAACCTTACATCACGTGCGCTGCGAAAACTATTGATGATAGAACAAAATAATGTACTACGATTTTGTAGAAAACGTCATCATCTACAAAAAATGTCGCGACAGCATATGTCTAACTATTATAGTTATGTCACAATAAGTGTTCTTTTATTATAAAAATTTAATTGAAATGCCGCCGCTAGAAAAGGGTCTTTATTTGTACCTTGGTATTAATCCTTATCCAAATAAATCTTTTCATATTCAAGAGTGGTTCAATACCTATACATTACTTCTTGAATTTTTCAAATCGGACATTCCATTCAAAAGATTTAAAAAATATAAGATCACGGGGCGCGTTCTCACCCAGCGCGGGCCCGGGCAAGGCGCGAGTTAGAAGTGACTCGAACCCACCACGGTCTAAGTTTATCCTAAAACGTTGAAAAAAATTATGTCCACCCATGCGAAGCTGGGACAGGCCGCTAGTTAATATATAAAAGGGTTTTTTGATATTCTTATTAAACAATAATTTAATCAATATAAGATAATTTATGAACATTTTGTTACTTTAACTAAATGTTCGAATTGTGATAGATTTGTGTAAATTTTATGAATGAGTATTTTTATCTAAGTTGCTACATTTTAGTATTATTTTTAAATCCAACGCTTACTAATTAAGTTTAAAAACTAGTTAATTTTAAATTTGTCATTGTGCAGTCTTTTGCCCGTTATTACTTGTCTTTCTATAGTTTAAGAAACTTTGAGAATTTTTCGAGATTCATTTCATCATATTTGGTTTGAAGAATTATGGAACATTTTGATTAGACTAGTTTTCATATTATATCACGCTTAAAAATCGAAAAAAAATATTTAAAAACATCCTGATAAAACATTTCGGGATCCAAAAAAGGTTTATTTCATTATGTTGTTACGTGTATTTTAGGAACTTAATTTTGATTATGATAAATAGACTTTTATCCAAAATCGCTTCGTTATTATTATCACTACAAATTGTTATTTTATTAAAATCATTTTAATGAGGCGGTAAATCAAACCAAAACAGTTATCTTCTCCTTTTTAGAATTGTTACCCTTATTACCAAGCATTATGTACTCAAAGTTAATAGTTTAGAATATCCAAAAAACTATTCTTGTTTACATAGTATATAGAACCATTATTATTCCTCATACCACCATCACAATACCTACACGACCTCAAAGCATCTATCCCCGACCTCAGACCCATTGCTTCTCTCACACGAGTCTTTAAAAAACATGCACTGTATCGACACAGCAATGAACACAAAAATGAGCGCTAAAATCAGAAGGATATTGAGCCAGTTTTCCTTCCAGATCCGTTGGAATTCCAACTCTAAGCACTCGCATTTAGTGCAGCATTTCTGATCGGTTCTCGGGCAGCGTTTCTTACAATGAACGCAGTACCCCCTTATGTATCGTTCCCCTGTGACTTTGAACGTAGGGTTGTACACTATACGTATTTGTGTTTTACTTTTATCTTTGTCCAATTCTACTTTTGTTTGTCGATCGCGCGATTCGCTAGTGAAGTATCTTTCGCTTTTTTTGACAAAGTTCTCGAAATTATCGCCTCGTTTTTTGGTTAGTTCGTTTTTCGTGAAACTAGCCTCGGCGGATTCCATGAAGGTTTCTGTAGTGGTTAGGACTCTGTTGTACTTATCGTATTTATCGTGGTTTAGTATCTTCATGTTTAGAGAGCCAGCCACCTTTGTTCTTGGCCCGTTGTGTGTTACATCATTCCTGATACTGTGGCATTCTATCTTTTTATCGTATTTATTGAATTGGTCGTTTATATCGTTTTTATCGATATTGTTTGATAGAAAGAATCTTTGTCGAAGCAAATCGTTCTTTATACGCCTGTCTAGGTTTATATTAGGACTGCCTTGCGGTTCGAACGTTATATTCTCATAATCGTGATGACTTTTATCATTATCGTGATGACTTTTACCATTATCGTGATTATTATCATTAACATTTTTAACTTTCTCATTCCTAATTCTTGCATTGTCATAATGGTTGATATCTATATCATTATTTTTAATTTTAGCATTGTCAAACTTGACGTTAGCATAATCGTGATTCGAAAAGTCTTTTTTGAAATTGTATATCTTATCGGAGATAGTTTTAGGGTGTATTTTAGGTTTATCTTCTAAATAACCTTTACAGTTTGCTATTATTGTTTCATAATCGTCATCTTTTTTGTTATTTAACTTGTCATTACTGTCATTCCCGTCACAAGATTCACGTTTTCTTTTAAAGATTGCATTACAATAGTCTACGCTTCTATAATAGTCACTATCAGACTCCTCTTGTATTACATCTAACATACCCCAATTCCTACTCGTGTCTACATCTTCATATATACTATCATCGTCATTTCTAAACTCGGAACATTCATCGTATATACTGTCATTATCATTTACATCATTTTTGCACCCATTACTTCCATTTTCAAGTCTATTGCAATCGTTTTTAATTCCATTATTACCAAATTCAATGTAATCATCTCCGAAATCGCTACCATAGTCTTTGCTTCTAAAAAATGCACTGTAAAAATTGTCGACACAGTAGTTCAACTTCCTGTAAATGAAGGATTTCTTCTTGGCCTTGTCCCTGTCTACCGTTACCTGTGTTTCCTTGTCTTCTTCCGTTTCTTCTCCGATGGTGTGCAGGACTGAGGTGGACGCTTCTCCGACGCGGGACGCGGCGTTCAGGAGGTTCTGACGAGGCTGGAAGGAGAGACGGAACTTATACTCATTGATTATTACAATTACTATGTTACATGGTAAAGTTTTAACGATAAAATGGTAGATTACGTTATAAGTCCTTTCGTGTAGGGCAGGGATGGCGAACCAATAATACGCGTGCCAATGATGGCAATATTTTGGGCACGCCACGGATCAACGGAGTGCAAACTATCCGTTACTTAGCTTGCCCCTGCCCAATCCGATCAGAAACTACTTGGCTAAATCGCCCTCAGGGCCGCTGCGGCTCTTGGAAAACCGCACCGGATGGAATTTTCGTTGAAATAATAATTAATATTATTAAATTTTGGTCGAAATTATTTAAGGGCACGTCTATGACCTCATATTAGTCTTAGAAAAAATGGCACTTTGAGGTAGGGCATGGTAATATTTGGATTCCTTCTTCTTGTCGTAACACTCGTTTTTTCGAAACAGTGTGAATTTTAAGTGCACTCAAAGGAGACTCTTTTGAATACTGCCGTTATCCTTCACCGTTACAGGACCGACATTGTGCACATAAGTTTTTGAACAGAGCAACTCATTGGTCACTTCACTGCTGGACCTCGCCTCACATTTCCAGTAACTATCGAACCCTCGTCATCCACAGACTTCGAGCAGTGTTACCTCCTTAGTCTCCGGCTCGGCCGCCTTCAGCAGGTCCGTGAAGGCGGTGCACAGCCTGCGGGTGGCGTGCAGCAGCTTGTCGCCGTTGTCGTGGTCGTCCATGAGCGCGGCCAGCATCTGCACGCCCTTCGTCACCTCGGGCAGGTTGCTGGTGATGGTGGTAATGGCGGCGCCCACGGCCGTGTGGTCCACCTCCTCCGTTGGACCTGAGGGGGGGGGGGGGGGGGAACATTTCTCTATAATTCTGTATGTATTGCTAGGATTTTAGTGAGACTATTATTATGTTTGTACATAAAATTCTAAAAAAATAAAATATTTGATTTTAAATGAAATATAAATTATTTATCGATAACTAAAGCAAACACATGGACATTAATAATAATTGATTTATTGCTTATACATGGTTTAGTTTATTCCTAAGGTCGTGGATTCAAAACCGGTTGTGCACCAATGAGTTTTTCTGTTCAATATTTTTTTCCACAATGCCAGCACTCTCAAACGGTGAAGGAAACTATCGTGAGGAAACCGGCTTGTCGTGGAACCTAAAAAGTTCTAAAACATGTGTCAAGTGCTCGAAAGGAGCCTCTTTGTAGTGCACCTAAATCCTCTCACCACACTGTTTCGGAAGAACTATTGACAGGACAAGAAGAAGTGTAGGTACTTCTCTATACTGATGATAATGTAATGTAATGTACATACTTAAATTTAATGAAATTTTTATGTACTTATTTTTAGATTTATTTTGTCATTTAATTAATTTTGATCCATATTTTATTGTATATTGTATTTTAGGATTTTTTTTAACTCGCTCACGCTCTATTTTTTTTAATTGCATGTGGTCTGTCTTCTATTATTATTGTAACATTTAGCATGTTTTAAGGCTTTACTGTATCTTTGTTTCCTTTTTTATGAATGTAATTGATGTATACGACGTTGGTGATTCAAATAAATAACTACTGATGATAGTGTTGTGTATAGTTACCGGAAGTGAGCGTGACGACCTGCGCCGTGGCGGCGTTCATGGCGGCTATCTGTGACGTCACCACCTGCTTGCTGGTGTCCATCGTCACTTGCTTCCACTTCTGCGAGGCCGCGTCTTGCCCCAGCTCCGGCAGCGTCGCCTGTGTACATACAACATATTACTATTACTTATGTTATATTTTAGTATACACCACTATTTTGTATTAACCAGAAAAAATTTAAGGATAGTTGCAGCAGAGGCTACTAATGCTATTGGCACTGTCAAAACTTTTTAATATTTAACTTTTACCAAGTTATCGAGGTTTGTTTTCAACCAAAATCCTGCACAATTTTATGGACACACTACAAGAAAATACTACGGAATACTACTGCTAGTCAACATCGTAAACACTCCATTCATTATGACTCCTTCCATCTACCGTCTCGTCGTATAGTACCTACCTACGTCACATCATCTTGTCGCACTCATCGTATTCCTTCTCTCTCGCTCACTAGATAAATCATTCAATGGGTAGGTAGGTAGGTAAGTATCATAAAAAAGGCATTATTTTTGGGATTTTTTTAATACTTTTATTTGTAATTAATTGCCATTTTTCCTTCATAATTTTACGGGCTTAGGATGTCAAGCTATTTACAACAATTAAAGTTATTTACAGTATGTACTTACAACTACGCACGTATTTACACTTCCACTAACCTACAAGTATTTTAAAAGTTGTTCAAAATGTCCACCTTCATTGTCAATGCAAACACACACACGTTTTAACTAATTGTTTTCAGGGAAATACTTAGTCTTTGCACTATCAAAAGAGTCTAATGCGCTGTTTTAGGTCCTGTGCACTCACATACACTAGTCTTTTATTATTTCGCTCCACAAAAAGATTGGGGGTGTCAGATCGGGCGAGCACGCAGGCCAGGCAACTGGGCCACCGCGACCAATCCATCGGGTGCTAAACTCCTGAGATAGGTACTCTCGCACTGCGCGATGGTAGTGCGGTAGCGCACCGTCCTGCTGAAACCATAGCTCCCGCCAGGTTGCTAACGGAATATCCTCCAGCCTGGCGATGGCTAGTAGCTCCTGGGTCTTCCTGTAGTGTATCTCAGCTGAGCGCACAGTCTTCCAAGCGCAGGACTGGCTTGTGCTAAAGCGACGTGCCGCGTCAAGCGTGCTCCTCCGAGGATCTTCTTCAAAATTATTTAGGACGTCATCGTAGAAGTTTCGGGAGAATGCAGGCCCTCCTCGTCCTTGCGCATGCGACAACACGTAAACAGAGCCATGGTCCAATATGCGTTGGTATAATATGCTGGACATCGTGGAGTAATTTGTTTGCCGATTGTTTGGGTACAATTCGCGGTACATCCGTAGGTAATCACTCACATTTCCCCAGACTAAAAATACGTACGTAACATGTATGCGTTATTCTCTGGCCTGGCAGTGTACTGACAAGCTATCGTGAACGTGAAAACCACAATAAATTAAGTACCTACCCGCGTACAATTTTTATTTTACGGATGTCACTGACCTGCATCTAATTTAGAGTACCTATGTATGGGTTTCGTTCGACACGAGTTTGCCGGCCATAGATAAAATAATAGTTAGTATTGCGCGAGCGGCGCGTTTTGTTTCGTTTCGAACGAGACAAAAATTTATGAATGGATGAGAATGAAACTCTGGTAGAAGACTCTGTAGTAGGTACGTACGGATAATGGGTAACTAGTTATCATCCTTTTCTTGGGATATTCTTTTTAAAAAAAAAATTTGAGTTTTAACTACATAAATGTGATCAGTAACTGACACTGAGCATACGGTTTTTTTTTTTTTGGTAATTACAAATTAGTGGTGTATATACAAGGTGTTCCAATACTTGTACTTAAAACTTCAGGGGGCTCAAGTACCCATCGTAACACCGATAAAAAAAAACAGCTGTTTCATACATTTTAGCCAGGTAGGTATTTAACTTCTGTATGAAACAACTGTTCAGTGTTGGTTCCTTAGTTATTCATATTGATGGGTACTTTAGCCCTCTGAAGTTTTAAGTACAAGTATTGGAACACCTTGTAATAAACAATATAAATACCATAATCGTCTCAATTTTGTTTTTATGGTTAAGTATGTTCATGCCGTTATTCCACTTCAAGTGGGGTCAGCACAAAAGCTTTCCGCTATCTATATTTTCGTCATCTCAGATATTACAATTTTGTTTTATATAGTGACTAGCGACCCGCCCCGGCTTCGCACGGCTATTGTGGGTTATCCCTAAGAGATTATGCTTGTATTATGCATATAAACCTTCCTCTTGAATCACTCTTTCTATAAAAAAAAACCGCATCAAATTCCGTTGCGTAGTTTTAAAGATTTAAGCATACATAGGGATATAGGGACAGAGATAGCGACTTTGTTTTATACTATGTAGTGATGTACGCAGCTTACCCTGACGAGATGCTCCTCCGTGTGCTTGATGATCTCTCTGCCAGTGGTGATGGTGGACAGCAGCGCTCGCTGCGGCTCTGACAGCAGTGACGTCACCTTGTGCTGCTGCACTTGCGACGCCTGCCATGGTACAACAACATATTATAATAAACATTGGGGAACATACCACACACCACTATCCAGCCCCGAACTGAGCAAAGCTTGGAATATACCAGATAGCTGATTTTAATATTTATATACTTTTGTTAATACATAAATGTATTAAAATATAACACCCAGACGGTATGTATCTGTTCATTCTATTGTTTGGGGATCGAACCCACGGCCTACATCGCAGGACGGCTACTTTTGGTACTTGGTGAGCGGACTGGTTTCTGCTGGGTCCTTTCTGCGTGACGGGTGGTGGTTGCTAGTTCAGCCCGATGTCCTCTAGGAAGGAGGCTTTACCAGAAGACTGAAGAGGGCTGAGCAGCTACCGATAGAGTTGTGAAGGCTGTCACATATATCAGCTAAATAGATATATAGACAATGAACATAGCTCAGTTGGTAGTACCTCTGCCTTCTGCGCTGTAGGTAGTGGGTTCGATCGCCACAGAAAACAGACATTTGTGTGTTTGCTCTCTTGTATCTTTGTTATATTTGTATTGTTACACTATAAAAATAAATATATACAAAAAAATGTACATCAATAGATATTATATCAGCTATATGGTTCCCATTGTACAAGATTTGCTTAGTTTGGAGCCAGTTATTGTGGGGGAAGTATTCTTTATGTTTATTTAACGAAACTTCATACTTTTATTTCAATAAAGCTTTCTAAATCATAATAATACCTACACTTTGTACTTCGTACGCTGATGATCCAAAAGTAGGCGTGTAACAAGAAAATTAATATTATTCTAACATCAAAAAATACTGCATTTTATCTTTCCAAATCTCTAAATGCTCGATGAAGTTTGTAAAACTGACATTTCAAACGATATAATAATCAGACAAATCACTTTATAAAATGTCCACAATGTTTACGCTCAATTCTTACACGTTGCTATAAACTCTAGCAAGGTGCTCCTAGTCACAAGGTGCTCATAGCCAGTTATATACAGTTATAAAATGTATAAAATATGTGTGCAAAAAAAAACAAACACAGATAATACTTTAAAATCTAGAACATGTGTGCAGACTGCTCGTATTCAAACAAACTATCGAAACTCAAGCAGATATTTTGATAGAAAACTGATCAAAAAATCATTTATTTAGGGCCGGTTTCACCATGCTCTGTTAGATTAACAAAGGATTAAAGGGCTTTAAATATGTCAAAATGTACGCGTTTGACATCTAAGGTTAGATTTAACGGACTGTTAATCCTTGATTAGTAGCTAACAGAGCATGGTGAAATCAGCTCTAAGTATCGATTCAAGTTTCGAAAAA
This sequence comes from Chloroclysta siterata, assembly GCA_932294275.1. Classification (NCBI taxonomy): domain Eukaryota; kingdom Metazoa; phylum Arthropoda; class Insecta; order Lepidoptera; family Geometridae; genus Chloroclysta; species Chloroclysta siterata. The sequence continues at coordinate 15,867,388 of OW028596.1, read as the reverse complement.
ACCTTTAAATTCAATATAGCAAAGCAAATTTTTCATACGCAAATAAATCAGACAAAACAGCAACATAAAATGAATACTAACAGCAGGCGGCGTGTGTCCAGTTATGATCTGTCCCGACACGGTCGTCTGTTGGGCGCCCGTGATGTGTCCCACCGCAAACGACTTTGCACCTAAATACATACATAAAACAAGCTATAATACATTGTGCTGGAAGCAAATAAATAAACATTCTAAAAATCTAAGACTACTGTGAACTAGAATAAAATAATAAAATATATTTACAACTTTTTTTAATATTTGTGAAGTTAATTCTGTTCTCTAAGAAGACTCCTCTCGGCTTTTCTCATTCAAGAATTAATAAAAATAGTTTATTGCGGATTCTTTAGTAATAAGTCGAATGACTTTCTTTTCTGATTCAATACATAATTTATAAAAAATCACTATGTGTTTATAAACATACACATAAATAGAATGTATGATTTATGTCACTCATTCATTTTCCACGTGATTTTATAGAAGCTATAAAAAGGTATACTTCTCACTGGCACTATGAAAAAGTTTTCCCTTGACATTAAGCTTAGCCTCATCGGATAGCATTAGACTCATCGGTCACTCAGTGACCAACATAAGTTGGACCATATACAACGTGTAACATAATACCCCTATAAGGCCAAAGACTAAAAGCTGTAAATAGGGCTGTCTATGGTGTGTTTAGTTTCATATCGGAAGAAAGTTTAAGAGGCATTTCAGGAATGAAAACCTTCGAAATTTCAAAAGTCGTAGAACAAAAGTTGTTCGCCATGACCTGTAGAATACCCTGTTTCCGGGGTTATAGGGGTATTGTGTCACACGTTGTATAAGTAAGTCCATATACACATGAACATATAAAGCGTATGCGTACCTTCTGCGCCTGGTCTGTGCACGGCTGGCTTAGCCACAGACTCGGTGTCAATCCTCTTGCCAGACTTGAATGTATCGTGTTGGATTATGTTGGCTCTGTGAAACATATGGAAATTCTTGAGCTAAGTTTGTACAATTTAAAGGCCCTAATATATGCCATCGACCCTAATATTTTGTATAACTATACAGTATATTTCGGTAACTTGGAAGAAACCGAAACACAGCGTTGCTTGTCGACAGAAGAAAGCATGGCGGTAGTACTTCCTCGGACGAGGCACACACAAAGAGCTCTTCTAACGAATGCCACAACTTACTTGGAAGGAGACACAGAGTCCTCCAGCATGGCGGATCCCTCGTCGCCCTCTATGCCGAGGTGGTCCTTGGCGCGCTGCTTGCGCACTATGATGTCGATGTAGCCCGCTATCACTTGCAGGATCTGCTCCGCCTCGGTGGTCTGCACCGAGTAGTACTGATCACTGGAATATCACAATTTAATGTTTAGTAGAGTATGTGTAGTGGTAGTAACTTCACCTTCTGATCGTAAGATCTTAACATTGAATACTGTACCCCAAGTTTGAGTTGTGTTTACTATATTTGGTATTTTGTTTTTCGTTTTTGTTCCGTGTTCATTGCGGGTTTTGTATGAAGCCTCGATAGAGATACCGATACGGAACTTTATGTTGCAAGGATGATGAAAATTAGTAGTAGAACATAAAGTTCGGTATCTCTATCGCGTCTTCATACAAAACCCGCAATGAAAACGGAACATAAACGAAAAACCAAATCTGGTAAACACAACTCATACTTGGGGTAGTGGTACCCAGGATGGACGTTATAGGTAGTAGTATATAGGTAGTAGTAGTATATAGTAGTAATTATAGATTTTTTATGTGACCGTTTATCGCGGATCTCTTTGTTGAATATTATTTACAGACATCAGGAAGATGTTCTCATCTCGACAGGTCTGCAGTGAGCGCAGCGCACTCACCTGTAGTCCCCGAAGTCCAGTGTGAAGGTGTTAGGGCTGGCGCACCAACGGCGCACGGTGGTGAGCGGCCAGCTCTGCAGCGTCTCCTTGCTGCGCTCGTCCAGCCGCAGCACTGACTCCTTCGTGACGCCGAGCAGCCGCGGGACCAGCTTGTTCTTGCCCTTCATCTTCTCCTGCAAGCGCACCACCACTCACATTAGCAGGGACCAATCAGCTGAGGCTGCGTGGAGGACCACGATGCGCTAGCTGCATGATTGTGCTAACTGCACGACTGTGCTAGCTGCACGACTGTGCTGGCTGTACGACTGTGCTAGCTGCACGATTGTGCTGGCTGCACGACTGTGCTAGCTGCACGACTGTGCTAGCTGCACGACTGTGCTGGCTGCACGACTGTGCTGGCTGTACGACTGTGCTAGCTGCACGATTGTGCTGGCTGCACGACTGTGCTAGCTGCACGACTGTGCTAGCTGCACGACTGTGCTAGCTGCACGACTGTGCTAGCTGCACGACTGTGCTAGCTGCATGATTGTGCTAGCTGCAGTTGGGCTAAACTGAGGGCTCACTACACACAAACAATATACATTAAGCCCTGTTAGTAGTAAGCTCAGTTAGTAGTAGCTCTGCTCCAACTTGTTTTGGCCTTCCATCTACTCCTACACACATACTACAATATACATAAAAAAACAACACTCATTTCAAAACTATTTTTACAAGAGCCAACATCCATAGCTTTAATCAACTCGCTCTCGACCGCACACACCATACACGACACGCGAGGGAGTAAGTATATTGAGTTTTGCAAAAATGTGCTAGCTGCACGATTGTGCCATGCTACAACAATGTTTGTTCTCCGTCTGTGTGTTATAATGTATTAAAAGTATGTTTTTAGAAAGTATAGAAGTATGATATTAGCTATTTGGTTCCCAATGTACAAGCTTTGCTTAATTAGGGGCAAGATAGAACTTTTCGGCACATTCCAAATCGGAGATTAAAAATCAATGCATGTAGTTTTGAAAATAGCAAACAATCAAATTTCTGAGATAGCAAATATTACTTTGATACAAGCAAGTTCTCCGACCAAAAGTTTAACTAATTATGAAAACCAATAAAATAAATTAATTAACATACCCATAAGACATCCTCATAGAATCTTGATTAAGTACCTACTTAAGAGATTTTAAGGGATATCCACCGTGTCTGGGGAAGTCGTAGTCGAGAGACTGTTTGTTAGATTAAGTTGTATTTGGCGCAGCCGGTAGGATAGGGATCTACGAACCTTGACCAAGAAGAAGGCTACGCCATAAGTCTTCAGCTCCCGAGCACTCTTGGTGTACAGCACTTTGGCGTCCAGCTCGCTTAGGCCAGCGTGGCGGCGATGTTCCTTGAAGACTTTCTTCTCAATTCCTTTCACCTTTACGTAGGAGGCCGGTAGGAATTCTTTAAGACTGTAAATAAATTAAATATAATTTAGAAATGGTGAAGCTATAAAGTCATTTTGTTTGTAGTAGAAATCTTTGTGCTATATTTCTTTCTGGTTAAGCATATTCTATGGCTTAAGTTGATGGACGCAGGGCATTGTAGGGCACGTTCCTATCGTGTGTGGCTTGCTAGGCAGTGCTTTTTTTCGAACAATTCAATTTCGAACTTTGGATGATGTGATGCCTGGATAATGAATAAAACTCTCAATAGATGTAATTCATAACTTGGAACGAGTTCCAATAGATACCTAGAAGTCGTTGTACGTATAGGAAACCAAAGGTGCTTTCGTTCGATCAATCCGGTACATTTACAAAACAAAATTCATTTTCGGATTTAATCCATAATACGATAACTACCGCCATCTATAATGCTTCATTATATATTTTTTTTAAACGAATGATGTTCAAATGTTTGGTCACATTTACCAACCGATTACTATTTCTAATTGATGTATAGACTCACTCGAGAAATCCGGTGGTATGCTTGTCTTCCCTGTGGTCTCCAAACTGTATCTGACATTGGATGCCGGCGAATTCGCAAGCTGTAACAAAAATCAACATAATATACATACATACACATTTACAAAGAATGTGTCAAGGAGGTAGTCAGAGGTCCGTCCAAGCAGTACAAGTATTGCACATTTGGCAAAAACCCCTTAGTAGTTGGTATTCCATACGTAACAGGTTGCAAGCCCATCGCCGCTACTAAATAAATAAATATAACAACTATTGGTGAACTTTCCACACACCACTATCTAGCCCCAACCTAAGCAAAGCTACTACTTAAAGTTTTTCTTCTTAAAAGTTTGGTTATGTACGAAAACTAGTAAAGCAAACTTTTGAGTAGGAAAACACGTATCGATAAAAATGATTTTTTTACTAAACTGTGTGCAATGTGATTGCACACAAATTGGTGGATTGCGATTTTTCGAAAATGAGTTCAGTGATTTTATATCTTTGAACATGTCGAACGTGCGAGCGAGAGTCACATTAGCTCTTGTATTCGCCTTAAGTTTTTAAAACATTTAATTCTTTTCGCGAAGTTTGTAAAACAGTATGTCGAAAGCGAAGTCGAGTCAGTGCTAAAAATAAATCGGGAACATGAATAAGTGCGGGCGAGAGTCACATGAGCTCCTAGCGTCGAGCTCACCGCGTACCTTTGTCCTGCGTGACGGGATGCGTGCCGTCCACGATGGCGTCCCGGGCCTGCACGTACAGCAGGTTGAGCTGCACGGGGTCGCGCGAGTCCACGTTGCGGTCGCTGAAGAACAGGCGCCGGCGCAGCAGCAGCGTCTCGCTCACGTCCACGCCTTGCTCGCGGAGGGTCTTGCCCGGTTCCACCCAGTTCACTGTCACAAATACATTATATTATTATTACTGATCTCACTCTTGTCGTGTCGCTAGTTTCTTTCGAAACAGTGTGGTGAAAGGATTTTAAATGCGCCTCAAGAGCCTCTTGAGCACTTGACACATGTTATAGGTTCTACGACATGCCGGTTCCTTCACCGTTTGAGAGTACTGGCATTGTGCACATACATTTTTGGAACAGAAAAACTTTTGGTGCACGACCGGTTTCGAACTCACGACCTTAGGATCGTAAGGCGTAAGGAATTGGAAGAAGAAAAAAAAGAAAATTTGTAAAGTTCCTAACTAGTTATTGTATAATAACTAGAAATAGTATAGTAACTAGTTATTGTATAGTAACTAGAAATAGTATAGTAACTAATTATTGTATAATAACTAGAAATAGTATAGTAACTAGTTATTGTATATTAACTAGAAATAGTATAGTAACTAGTTATTGTATAGTTACTAGAAATAGTATAGTAACTAGTAATTGTATAGTAACTAGAAATAGTATAGTAACTAATTATTGTATAATAACTAGAAATAGTATAGTAACTAGTTATTGTATATTAACTAGAAATAGTATAGTAACTAGTTATTGTATAGTTACTAGAAATAGTATAGTAACTAGTAATTGTATAGTAACTAGAAATAGTATAGTAACTAATTATTGTATAATAACTAGAAATAGTATAGTAACTAGTTCTTGTATAGTAACTAGAAATAGTATAGTAACTAATTATTGTATAATAACTAGAAATAGTATAGTAACTAGTTATTGTATAGTAACTAGTTATTGTATAGTAACTAGATATAGTATAGTAACTAGTAATTGTATAGTAACTAGACTAGAAATAGTATAGTAACTAGTTATCGTATAGTAACTAGAAATAGTATAGTAACTAGTAATTGTATAGTAACTAGTAATCGTATAGTAACTAGTAATCGTATAGTAATTAGTACCTAACTAACTAAAAAAAATACCTTTGTGCGTCACAAAACAGACTATGATTCAGCAATAAGTTGGTTGCAAACTTTAATCCTACTGAACGGAAGATTTCCTCTCAGATCGCTTTTTTATACAACTATCTAAACACCTGATGTTACGTGGTAACCATCACCTAAGAAAACCATAACTAAGAAAACATTGCCACGTAGGTAAGTCACGCAGATATAAACCTGTACGTATTCTCTTATCTGTGACTGAGCTAAGGCTATTTCACCACCACGCAGAATCGAACTTAAAAGTAATTTTTGCCTTATTTATAACTTTTTTTTACATCGTTGGGGATCTAACAAGCTCCAGCGCTGCAGGCAGAACTAATAACTGAGCTGTGAAGAAATTCAATAGATCTATTCCCCGTGAGGACCCACCTTCATCATCAGTCCGCAGCTTCTTCCTCAGCTGTTCCATCTTGGCGTCGCGTTCCTTCTCCTGATGCTTTCGTTTCAGCGTCAGGGTGCCGTAGTTAGGCTTTTCGTACGGATCCAGTTCATCCTTCTGCTCTTCACGGACCTGCCAAAAAAATCATAAAGTTATGCCATAAGTTTTTCCTAGTTTTTGTACTAATGTTGTCTAACCAAAATTAATATTTTGAGAAAATTACTTATGCATAGTTAAAGTCTGTTGTTTTTAAATAGGTTTATGTGTTTTTTATTCAACACAGATATTTTACAGATATATTCAACAAACGCAGGCCTCGACTGCTTCTTCTTCAGTCACGGTAGATATATCTAAGAAGGGTGTTATCAGTAAAATTATTATTGAAGGTATTTTTACTACCTACTCCCTCTCTGTCTCTTGTCGTGTCACTAGTTTCTTTCGAAACAATGTGGTGAAAGAATTTTAAGTGCGCCTCAAAAGGCTCCTTTCGAGCACTTGACACATGTTTTAGAACTTTTTAGGCTTTAAGACATGCCGTTTTCCTTCACCGTTTGAGAGTATTGGCACTGTGCACATACATTTTTGAACAGTAAAACTCATTGGTGCACGACCGGTTTTGAACCTATGACCTTAGGATTGGAAGACTACCACTAGACCACTGGTCCTCTCTAAATACAAATTATAGTTAAAGGTCTAGAAGACCTATTCCTTTCAAACTTACCAAGCCATACTCATCATAGTTGGTGATGCCAATCTTGGTGCAAATAACCACCATCAGATTGGCGACGATCTGGCTGTCATCCACAAGCAGAGTCTTGACAGTACCTGTAACAATAAATTAATATTGGTGGACATTTACACAGCGCCATCAACTCCAAACTAAGCAAAGCTTGTACTATGGGAACCAGATAACAGAGTAAAACCATGTATAGAACCGACATGAATGTTCATCACACAACTATTCTGTGTGGGAATCGAACCCAGTGCCCACAGCGCAGAAGGCAGAGCTACTACCAACTGAGCTGTGAGATAAGTCTCAAATAAACAAGTTAAAAGTCTATGTAATCCACAAAATGGCTCGTAAGGCGTGTTCTTTTATAAAATTTCTAGTCAAAAATGAACTCTATTTCAAGAAGCACAAGATTCACTCACCATCAAGCATCCGAACCCTGAGATTCCTGGTCTTCTTGTTATACTCCAGCAGGTCTCCGGTCCGCAGCATGTAGTAGTCGAGACTACGCGACGCTTCGAGCCAGATCCCCTTCTTATTGTCTTCGTCTGACGCGAGGAACAGGCCATATTCTTTCGCTGTGGAAGGGAGATAGATATATTATTGAAAGGACAAATTAACAAACCGTAACAGAAACTGTAAACTGTCTTGCGAATTCTAGTATTAATGTAGATACAAGAAATAAAAGTTCCCATTACTTTTAACAAACTACAAACCCATGCGAGTTGTAAAGAGCGGAGCGAGCTACTCGAATCACTTGATCATCTCCAACATTTTTATGGAGAGCGTAGCAAGCTACTTGTCTGTTATCAAACAATTGATTCTAATTTGAATGTTTGACGCAAAATAAACTTTTTATCGATTCTATTACTTAATTAAAATATATCAGAAGGATCACATTGAATCATTTTATAACTATAAGAGTCATACAAAAGAACGTTACGAACCAAGCCGTGAGTTTGTAGTCTGTTCTTCTTGACTGCATCGCGTGGAACTGGCACCTAGATTCACTTCGCTTCAAGACGTTTCAAAGTGATCCTTGTGATTCAACAGGAAACCAACTAACGGCTACTACTACCAATGTTGTTTTGTAATGGTGTACTCACGGTCCCCAGAGCTGGCTTCCAGAATCTTCTCCCGGATGACGCGACAGGCGTCGTAGACGGTGGTGGAAGGCTCGAACTGTATCGTCTTCACCACCTTGCCGCCGTCCAGGGATATCTTCAATGAGAGCGTCGCCATCTTGCTTAGCGAATGCGCTCTGGAACGTACAACCACATTGTAAAAATTAATACTGACGAACATTCCACATATTGCTGTTCGGGGGCCTTAACACGAATGGATTTTGGCATTTGTGGCGTTAACGTATCCTAACGATATTCAACCTTATTTTGTAGTTACGGTTACGATACGTTTACGCGACTAATGTCAAATTCGTTCGTAACTATCCCACAGACTAGGAGTTTGGAAAAAATAAAAAACTGAAACAGCTTTACAACTTTGATCCCCAGGCACGGTAGATACCCCCTCAGATCTCTTAGGGAGGTTGTCTAACTCCGACATGCCGGTTTCCTCACAATGTTTTCCTTCGCCGTTTGAGAGTACTGGTACTGTGCACATACATTTTTTAAACAGAAAAACTCATTGGTGCATGACCGGTTTGGAACTTATGACCTTAGGATCGGAAGGCGGGGCCGCTACCACTAGACCACCAGTAATACTCTCACGTTGGAAGGACTGATGATAGTTGCCGAATCGATGTGCCAAAAGGGATAGAAGACTGACCTGTGTATAGTGGCGAAACGGCCAGGTCTCTCCTCAAGATCCGAGAGGTCCAAGGAGTGTTGGCTGGCGCGCCGCGGCTGTGCTCGAGCTTGGCTGAAGGAGCTGTGTCTTGGACGGCTTTGGTGCTGAACCTAGGAAATAAGATTATCTAAGTCCGGATAATTTAAAGCTGAAGACAACGTTGAAATGAACGGCAGTGGCAAGTTTCTATGGGTTGTAGAACCGACAGCCGCTGTGGATTTAGAATAAAGGTTCTGGCATAAATTTTATACAGCACGAAAATCGTCTTTAAATCTATGGGGGCCTATGTCCAATACACTTCCTCAAGCTAATGTTATTTAAAAAAATATATACACAACTACTAAGTGAACCCTAGTATGCAATTCCCTGCGTCCATCAGCTTGAGGCATACAGATGTTAACCCTCATGTGCCTGTAATTTCACCGGCACCTTCAAACGGAACCACAGCTGCTTGTTGACAGAGATAAGCATGGTGGTACTCCTCCGGACGCACCACACACAAAGAGCTCTACTACTCTGATGGAACAGCAGTCTCTCAGTACTCACGTGTCTCGGAGACACGATTCGTCGCCAGTTGTCTTGCAATGCGCGCTCGACCCGCTCCCGGATTGAGCGTCACGAGCTCGATGGTGCTTCCTGTGGGATGTTCTCAGGTTCCTGCGGACAAGAGAGATGACTTTGAAGGACACCTGTTCTTTTTACACTACACAGTAGACTAACGATTATAAGTCAAAGGTCAAACAAGTCAAACAAAATGTATTTATTCAATTGAATCACAAGGACATTAAAATTCTTAAAGCTTCAACTAGCTTTAAGATCTAGGTGTCAGTTCCACGCGACCAAGCCTAGATGGTTAGTTTGGCTGATGCTACCGTATAGTCACTCTGTTCGATTGGCACCACACTGAAGCTTCATTATAATATTATTTTGTAACAAAGATCATACATAAGAACGGTAGGAACCAAACCGTAAGGTTGTTGCCTGTTCTTCTAGGCTTGTTTGCATGGAACTGGCGTCTATATTCACCTAGCATTAAGACGTTTAAAGTGATCCGCGTGATTCAATTGAATAAATACCTTTCGAGTGACTTTAGTTACCGCAGTCTACTGACTTCTTCAATGCAACTTATAAATGACAAATCTTGTAGCACTTTGTTTACTCTTCAATCACAACTTATTTTAGCTCCACCACACACAAAACTATGACAAATACTGTCATAAAACGACTGAATTAAGTAAATCCTTATTATTAAACTTTTCATTCATAAACATTCGAGGAAAATGACGAGCACCAGATTATACAATTCCTTGACACATTAATCCAATTCATGAGATGAGTCAAGTAAAGCAAAGCTTCCCAGAATATAGGATTTATTATTTTAGTCTCGGCTAAAAAGTCTTGCGACTGATATACCTATAGATAGATATTTTGAGGAGGCAAATGCGCTAAGATTGAACAATAATGCCAAAACAATATCAAAAAAAGAGCTAGGTAAGTTATCCAGCGGTTTAGAAACGAAGACGCAGACAAATACTAGTCAACTACTAGTAGTAATAGAAGTCCACAGCTGGAATATACCTACCTTCATACATTTCCAGGAGAAACGATTTTGAGCCCTCTCTATTCACGATATCCAGCGATTGCGGCGGCAAATTTTATGGTTCAATCACGCCACAGAAGCGATCGAAATACACATCCGAGGAAATTATGTCGTATCCTGAATTCGCGTATAGGCTTCTTTTTATCATACAAAAGAACGGTAGGAACCAAGCCGTAAGTTTGTTGGCTGTTCTTCTAGGCTTTGTTCGCGTGGAACTGGCACCTAGAGTCACCTAGCTTTAAGACGTTTCGAAGTAATCCTTGTGATTTTATTGAATAAATAAATACCTTTTTATTTTGAATCATCCCAAAAAAATCTCGGGGCCCGTCCCCGAGATTTTTTTGTAGAAGAAATTAAGTAAAGTAAATTTTTTTGTAGAAGAAATTAAGTAACTGAATACACGAAGGCCTTAAATATTAATATTAGCAATCACTACGCAAGAGAAGCCACGGGCGGCAGCTAGTCTAGTACAAAAATAACAGCCAAACATAAAGAAAAAGTTGAACATTACCGCTCGCGTTCCCCGTGGGAAACTCATTCATGTTCCCGATTTATTTTTAGCACTGACTCGACGTCGCTTTCGACATTTTGTTTTACAAACTTCGCAAGAAGAATTACCTATTTTAAAAACTGAAATGCAAACCTTTAACATGATTTGGTTCCTAATTCATAACTAGGTAGACATTTACTAATATCTCTAGGTACTAGTACCGAAACTACAGCCTCACGACTCCTGACCACAGAGGCTGAATAACCCGAGGGTATTTTGGCCACTGCACTATAGGATAAGCAGTAAATTTTTTTGTTAATTTAGACTAATTAGTTTTAATAAGAATGGAATTACTTACAAACATAAAATGATATAAAATCCGAAATAAATGTTTTTTTTTTCTTAATATTGTTGCTTTGTGGCATGAAATAGACTGAACTCTATGATAATTTTGAACAGTTGGCTGCACTGGGTTCTACGTTCCCTAAAAAACGGTGGCCCCGCATTACAATAAACATTTTCATTTCATTTAACACATACCTACTTTCAATACACACATAGCACACCTACAAGAAATACAACAAGTAATACAAAGTAATACAATACAATACCCAACCAGAGAACAAACATCTATGTTCATTACACAAATGTATGTTCTCGGCGGAGATCGAACCTATGGCCAACAGCGCAAAAGACTGACTACCAACTGAGCTTTGAGGGCCGTCATGAATGTAGAAATAATAGATAACACTTTAGTGTACACAAAGATATTCTTCTTACTGTCGGGTCACTAGTTTCTTGGTTAGAGTATTTTAAGTGCGCCAAAAATATTCATTAATCTAGGCGTAGTTTAATAACGTAGCTTGAGCGACCTCATCGTACGTTTGTATTATAATACCATTCCGAAAGTTATGACAATACATCGTATTGCAGCTAACAGTACACACATCCCATGTTTCCCAACACCCATAAAATCCGCCACATGGCCGACATGGTGGGTCACCTGGATATTCCGAGACAAGTATTAATAGACGGTGACGTAGCATCAGATGACAGTCATGACAGATGCCTGTCAGTGGGTGGTGATGATGACATAATAGATACAGGTGGACACATACTGGTATTTAATGACACTAATGACACGTTATTTGCAATTGCGTGTAGAATTAATTATTTCCTGTGGATGGTTAGGTTAGGCTACAAGCTAGCTAGGTGCTTCAAGCCTTTTCCGTGGCGTAGGCCTATCCCAGGTCCTATAACGTCCCTTAAATAGGGACAAAGTGGCAGGTGAAAAGCAGCCCCCGATTGTAGAGGTATAACCACCTCTCTCTTGTCGTGTCACTAGTTTCATTCGAAACAGTGTGGTGAAAGGATTTTAAGTGCGCCTCAAGAGGCTCCTTATAACCACCACCACGAAGTGGCAGAATTTATTGTACCTCTGAGAAGCTTGTTATACACAAATAAATAGTTTACAATCAAATATATATAGTACATTATGCTCGTAGCTGTATATATATCCTGATCTTTTAACACAATCAGCGATAATTAAGTAGTTTTCACTTATTTATTATTCATTTATATTTGTTTTGTTTTCTCTTCCCTTCAACAAATAAATGGCAACTTCTGTTTGCAGATAGTTATGAATTTATGATTCAAAGCAAGCTATGTATATTAAAATAAATTTCGAAACTGTGGTCAAAAGTGAACTGAAAACGAGCTCATTTGGGACAAGCAATTTCAAACTTTTCAACATTCTTGCTGACTCAAACTATTCTTAAAATGCTCAGCGAAAGTATAAGAACGAAAGCTAAATATATACGAGACTAAACGTTTTCTCTAAGCTTGTAAACAAGAGAGGAAACCGTAGGTTGTTCACCGAACCGAACGCAAGCCGATATTTATGTACATTTTCTATTTTTGTTAACTAACATAGATTCAATGGTCAGAGTGCGAATATTAGTTAAATATTAAAATGAAATGAAATGTATTTATTCGCTCGAAGTATGGTTAGATACATTGTTCTTATTATGCTATATTTTGAGTGTCACATACTTCATCGGAGACCGACATGCAAAATGTTTAATATTAACTTATAATAGTGTAGGTAAAGAAATAAGAGAAACATTTCAGATTAAAATAATAAAATACAAATGTCAAAATAAATTTAAGAAAATAATAAATATCATTAAATTAATTTAATTCATAATTGAAAATCTTTAATACAATAAAAAAAACTACTCTCTACTAGCCACAAGTAATGCGAATTTTTGGATATTTTGTGCCTTATGGCTCAATCACGTACGCGTAAAAGCCTCTCTCTTAGATTTATTGCAATTTCAAGCAATATGCTTAACTCTCTTTCTCTTGTCGTGTCACTAGTTTATTTCGAAACAGTGTGGTGAAAGGATTTTAAATGCACCTCAAGAGGCTCCATTCGAGCACTTGAGACATATTATAGAACTTTGTAGGTTCCACGACATGTCGGATTCCTTACGATATTTTCCTTCACTGTTTGAAAGTACTGGCTGGTACATAAATTTTTGAACAGAAAAACTCATTGGTGCACGACCGGTTTCGAACCCACTCCTTTGGATCGGAAGACGGGGCCGCTACCACTATGCTTAACCAAATGCTAAACACCTTAGTGGATATCTCTATGACGACATATTAGTTCTGACTGTGTTTGACATTTGAAGATGATTACAATGAGTCATCCGTAGCACGGTAATCAAACGGACCCACGTAATTAATAATTAAAATGCAGTATAATTTCGAGAATTATTGTCCTTTAAAAGCTCATTCGGCTGCACTCTATCAACCACCGAAAACGCGTCGAAATTTCAACAGCTTTAGCAAATTGAGTTTTAACTCGTCCGTGTAAGGGCTTTTGATCTGTCCAATGGTTTTCTGACACTTAAATTCGTAATAGCTCAAGCTTTTCGAATTCGAGCCCTATTACGGAGTGATAGGGCCTGTTGATATGGCGGAAAGGTTTCGCCGAATTCTCGTGGACTCATTAAACCGTCCGTGGTAATAACTGGCGAGTTATTGCATACAGTTTTGCATAAAAACGCTTTTGGATGGTTTGGATGGGCCGCTTAAAGTTCCACGAGGCAGGAGCGGTGGAATTTTAATAGTTCAATATGCGGAGTGGTCTCGCTTATGTTTTATGTGGATTATTTTATTGTCGGTGCGTATTTGGGAATTTCTGGATGCAACGCTGAAATATGTGCGTTTATGAAAATATTTAAGACTAGCGGCTTGTCCCAGCTTCGCATGGGTGGATATACATTTTAGGATAAACTTAGACCGTAGGTTCGAGTCTCGCGTCTTTCATACATTTGCACGCCCTTCTCCTTGAGTGAGTGGGAACGCGACCCGCACGTTCACTAATAATATTTTTAAAGCGAACTAAAAAATTTAATTTCGTAATATCTTTTGAATGGAATGTCCGATTTGAAAAATTCAAGAAGTAATCTATACTTAGATATTGAAACAATCTTGAATATAAAATTATTTATTTGGATAATGATTAATATCAAGGTACAAATAAAGAGCCTTTTCTAGCGGCGGCATTTCAATTAAATTTTTATAATAAAAGAACACTTATTGTGACATAACTATAATAGTTAGACATATGCTGTCGCGACATTTTTTGTAGATGATGACGTGTTCTGCAAAGTCGTACTACATTATTTTGTTCTATCATCAATAGTTTTCGCAGCGCACGTGATGTAAAGATTAATTTTTCCACCTCGGGTTACATTATTGAAGTTTTAGAAGGGATCCCTATTTTTTTCTAGTAATAAATATAGCCTATGTTACTCAGGGATAATGTAGCATTCCAATGGTGAAAGAATTTTTGAAATCGGACCAGTAGTTTTTGAGCCTGTTCGTTACATACAAAAATATAAATCTTTCCTCTTTATAATATTAGTGTAGAAGTGTAGATGAGTGAGTAGTATTTGCGCTATTAAAATTAACATAATTTGTGTAAATAAATATTTTCATTCAGTAGTATTTGCGCTATTAAAATTAACATAATTTGTGTAAATAAATATTTTCATTCAGTATACAAATGAAAATGTTTAGATGTTTATCACTTAATCACGTGTCGATTGATCGATTTTTATGAATTCTGAACAAAAAAAATGCTTGGTTCGTGATCCATTATGTATACCGAGCTACTTTTTGTCCTTTTAACGCGGCTGAAACTATTACAAAATAAATATATAAATTGGAACAAGACTAAGATACTTACAGTAGTAGATAAAACAAAAACAGTAGATTATTTAACAGTTTCAGATAAACAATCTAGTTACATGATAACATTCTGGTAGATAAAAATACACACGTACACTAGTTTGTTTACACGCTTATCAACCAAACACTAAACATGAAACTCATCTCACTGAAGAGTCGCTGTACGATAACAATAATCTTAGAACAAATGTGATTTAAAGGGGTATGTAAAATTTATTATTGACTCATTACTATATTTTATTCAGATAGTCCGGTTAGGTAGGTACATAGCTAGATAGCGGAAATCGCGAGATCGAAAGTTCGATCGATCAGTTCAGGTCGAAACACTAGATTAGGTTTTATTGAAAATTATATTTTCAACTTCAATAAAGCCTATACGACCCAGCTGACTACGGGCCGCGCGTTTTTGTCTCCAGTCCCAAAATTTACAAACTGTTGGAAATATTTCAAAATAAGAAATGATTTATACCAAAATAAAGTTTATAATGACAAGGGTGCATTAAACAGGCTATGTATCATAATATTCATTGCTAAACTTAACACGTCGGAATCTATCGTTGACGGGTCAATAACTACCCCGCTGCGAACAGGGGTGAATTTATTTGCCATTTTAATCGGAGATTTTAATGTAAACATGTCAGTGAAAATGGCGGCTGAAGCCCCTGAAGCGAATAATGAAGTACATCAAAACACTGTCATATTCAGACAGAGTGGGTTTGTTAGGTTCTTTCTTAGATGTTTCGCGAAAGAAGTAAAGAGGCATCTTTGCGTCTATTGTAGTTGATTTATACAGCATCATAGGCCACTTTTTTCAGTCAATAAAAACGAAACTAGACAGCAGTAGTCACTCGCTAAATTCGATACCTTACACTCAGAGACACATAAGCGCAGTAAAGCTCTCTCCTTGACTCTTAAGAGAGACCAAAAAATCAATAGATAAAATAACTTTTAAGTTGTATCCAACCCAAGCCCACTGGCGTAGTAAGTACATCGGATTAGGCGCCACCGCGACCGACGACGTCGGCGTCGTTGCGTGGCAACGAACGTGCGTAGAATGAGGTCAGGGATCGATTACGAAATTATCACCCACCAGGAGCTTTTTGGACTTATCAATGGATAGGCGGTTTATTTATAGATATCTATGCATTTATTGTGAGACAGATCGGAGCATGCAAGCTGAAGAGATAGTGGGCTGGCAGTGCTTCGCAGTAGTTTAGCCGTAGAACCGACAGTCGTTAGAGGAAACTTAGTGTAGGGAGACTGCGTTTAGTTAGGTGAGCGTAGGGTAGGACGCCCTCCGGCAAGTTAAGGAGACGATCTGCGAAATATTGCCGCAGATTGGACTCAGGGAAGCGTCTCGGCAGAGAATGTAGTATACTTATAATGTTCTTATACATATAGGTTGATGTAGTTCATTTTCGAAGTGTGAAGTTATGATTTAAAACTTTATCTTGAAAAGCTAAGTTATTTAAAATTTGAATAGCAAGATGGCTTTAATAACTCCAACAAAATCACACTCAAATTCAAAAGAGATCTTCTAAGATCACTTCAAATCGTCTTGAAAACAACTATTGAAACTAGGTGATGCAGTCGCCTACTTACAAATTATTCGTTCTTTTTTTTAGACTAGCTCAAAAACTAGCTGTCTAAACAGTAAAAGAATACAACATCTTGTTTTTAGCCGAAAAAAAACAATGATACACGTATATTCAACGTACCTCATAATAACGTGACTGTAAGATACAACGTCAAGTAATCGCCGATCGGAATCTGATAACTGTTTGCCGTCCACTAATCTAATAATTACGTCATTCAACCCCAACCTCACAAACAAAGGGATGGACACAATGCAGTGACAGTGACATCTGTCTGACAGATGACAGCATTGACACAAAGCATGTAGCGGTGCCTATTATAGTGTCGGGTTACTGGGGTTAACTTATTTGTTGCTGTGCTAAACTGTTTAACGTAAGAATAACAAAATATATAGCAAGTTAAGCTTAGGTGGCGAAATGCCAAAATATTGAAATTTCATACAACTACAAAATTCAATGTGTTGCTTTTTTTTATCGCATCTTGGAACAATAACATTAATTATAATATAACATAAATTTAAAACAATCGAAAACAGAAAAACATAAAAATGCAAAAGAAAACTAATACATATACAGATTAACTGCTTTACGAAATAGTGATACCAATAAACAGTTTATAAAATGTAAAGTACCACTTAATGGAAACTACCAATCAAATCCATCGCCAACGACTAACAATAAAACTAAAAGCCTATAAAGATATAATAGACAACGCAAATCCATATTCTAAGAAATCTGCACAAACAAGTTGTACGCATGCGTGAGCCTGTAGGGTGGGGGTGGTCGATAGACTCCGGCGCCGCTATGTCTGGCGCCAGTGGAATGCTGTCTCCCCATCTTGGCAGAGGACTTTGGGTGTGGTTTTTGGAAAGATAAAGGAGTTTTGGTCATGGTAAACTGATACAAGATGGCTCAAGATACGCCTGAATAAGATCGATTGGCACCACACTGCAGCTTCATTATTATATTATTTTGTTACAAGGATCATACAAAAGAACGGTACGTAGCGTAGGTAGTTAACGAAACTTGGAATAGATAGATATATTTCGAGACCTGTCTATGGGCTATATTGTTGTCCGAGTATGACACGAGCGAAGTGCGGGCGGAGGATAGAGTAAGTTTGAATACGGTGCCTAATTTAAATGAATATGCCAACAGCGATAGGCTTGCAACATTCAAGTATACAATCGACTGCAAAAAGTACGCACGTGACAAATACAAAGTTTGAATTGAACGTAGAGAACCCTTACAGAGCTTCTCAAGAAACTCAAGTGCTTAGCTTAGCTACCTAGAAATCTGATAGGATATCCACCATAAAAAAGATTACAGTCTTAAGTCTATTTCATTTTGAATGAAAATGAGGTAACAAAAGGCAACAGATTAATCAGTAAAAGATAGATATTTGAATTTGGCTAAGAGTGAATAATATAGAAATGGTAATGATAGAAACTTGTATGAATAAAAAGATTATGTAGATTTCTAAAACGTAAGTACAGTCAGAAAAACTAATAAATAAATTAAGATTTAAGAGTATATTGACAAAATGGAGAGCTGGCATAGGACCGGAAAAAATGACGAAAATAAGAATACATACTTCAACAATCTTATTATAACAATAAATCTATATGTATTGTAAATAGAATTAAGAAAATAATGGCCTTCCTGATTCCCAGAATAAGTCAATCGATTTTACTAACAAAAGATAGGGAAAAGAAAATCTAACAGATAAAAATACGTTAATCTACAATCCGCCATATTGTACATCCGGTGAACGCCGGAAGTCGTCACGGTGTCGAGCGCGGGAAATCCGATAGTGTGTTTTCTATTAACGAATTAGGGGAGATATAGTGGACACTGGACATACATGGGGTAGCGATTTATAGATTTTAACATAAAATTAGGGATTATTTAGCCGGGCCAGCCTATCGGAAGATTATATCCATCATTATTGAACTCGAAGAAATAGATCGTTGTATGTTTAAACAGTAACAACACTCACATTTCATGGCAAAATTGCTAAAGTATGTATCAAAAGGCTAAAGAGTATGAAAATAGTAAAAAGGCTCACGATTTCCAGTCATGGCAGATAAAGTACCAACTCAAAAGGATTTTTGAAAATGTCTGTGGGTATGACGTGACTACAGTTCACACGTCACTAATCACAATCACTACAAATTTGTATTAAATAATTGTTCAATGTAAAATTAGAGTAGGTAAGTAATGCACGAAATTCAAAGTTAACCAGGCAATTAGCAAAAATATAAGTTTTAATAACGCTGCCGGTTCGACCCCGATAAGAACATTATAATGTCCATTTGACTTATTTAAACATAAATAATATGTTATTGCAATCATTACGTAAAACCCAATAAGATGAAAATACACTCAAATATAAAAAAAACCCGATAATACGAGGAAATAATTCCATTTTAAAAACAGGAAGGAGGAAGTCAAATAAAATCGATAGCCAAAATACACTCAGCGATACCAAAACAAGTATAGAAAAACCTAAAGATAAGTTAAAGCAAACAGAACCTTCCATCTGTTATCGCCATCGCTAATAGCGAACTTTGGACAGAACGGATAAACGAAAACAGACAACCGGTGGTGTACAAAAAGAGTTGAAGAGATTGAATGTGATAGTGTAATAAGTAGAGTCCTAAGAATAAGAGTAATGATCAGTAACTAGCAACCATCCCAATATCAATCAATTTGAAAGGAGCCATCTAATGAGAACATCCCCGCCAGACTGAAAACTCCCGCTGACAACGAAATTGGTAAAGAAAACGTAATGAATGACAAAGCTAACTATCGTGCTGTGATTCGCAAATAAGGTAACGATCTTGTTAGTAGGTAATATTATTGGATGATGAGGGTCAATTATGTTAATCTGATGGTGCAATCAGAAGCTGTATTTTGTATTAGAACTAGAGGAGTTTTACGAACGACTTCGCTTGAAGATATTTAAAATTGATAGACTGTGCCTTATTTAAGACCTCTAGGCCTTTTAGTTTCTGATCTCGAGATGTGTAAGTGAGTAGAGTTTTCGTTCAAAAATAAGAAAATCTACTATAATTGTTTAAATAATAAGACGAAGTACGAATTATTTCTGTTTGTAATATATATTGTTTTTTCACTTTTAATTTATTTTGTATATATTTAGATATAGGGTTTTGTTAATCTAACAAAAGCTGAGTTTAACACTCGGTAATTATTGTTTTTGATAGATTTCTTGGTAGAACAAATATTTTTAATGTAATATTCTTTTTGTGCTTATTTTATAGCTCTATTATTTCCAAACAGAGTGATTGCTGTGGAACTTTAAGCACCTTTATGATTTTAAGTGCACGTTAAAGTAAACACTTCGAGCAACTTAAAAAATTTTGTCAGCCCTTAGTCGATTGGACACTTGCTAACTTAAACGAATTCTTTACAGATTAATAAAATTAGTTAATCGAACATACAATTATTGAGGCCCATAAAGTACCCCGAACGAGTGATAATAACAGAGGAACGCAGCACGGTGCATTCGACAAAATTGCGCCAATTTGAGGGTTAAATAACAAGATCAAAACGATAGGTGGTAGAACAGATATCCAAAGGATATCAATAGACAGTAATTTCAAATTGTAGGGTATAATGAAGACAATCATTGTGAATGTGGAGCTAATGAACTGCATTGAAATGATACAGACGAGATATGTAGGTAATTGGAGTAGTAATTAATGAAAATCTATTAATTTATGACGCAAATATGATCTTTACGGTCAGAAAGACAATCTTGATTTTTAATAAATACACTTTTAAATAAATATGATTAAGTTGAGTTACAATAAAATAGAAAAATCTTTATTTTGTCCCTGAAATAGCTAAATTTACAATAGAGCTGTTACAATTTGTTTGAGGACAAAAAAGGCTACCACTCAGCTTTTGCTGTTGGTAGTTACTAGTAGGCCTTAAACTTGTAGAAGACCGGGATTTTAGACACAATAGATTAAGAATAGAAGAAGTGATCAAGTTATTTTAACTTGTAGAACTAGATAGATTTTAATTGTTCCTTCTTTTTAAATCTAATTTTAAACTCTTAATCGAGGCATTGGGTTTCTGGATGTTAACATTCCATACTAATACTCGCAAAAATATTAATGTCAACGAGCAATAAGACCCTGATAACTTGAAGGAATCAGAAATAATTCATGATTGATAAAATTATATGTAAAGAGTTAGTTAGATACACAATGCACCAAAGTGAACAATTTATATAGAATAACAATGAAACGTTAAGTTCAACGCATTGCATAAAATGTATTCAATTATACTAAATCATTTACAGCCCCGTGAGCTCTTTAAAACATCCCAGTAAACTCGAACCCTTATGAACAATCGGAACAAAGCAGAGAACCCATAAACTCCACGCCGTAACTGGAGGCCTTAATATCATACGTTCAATAGCCCCGGAAACCGACCTCGAGAGGACCAGAAACAAAAGCTTTCGACGAAACAAACATACCCCGATTCGCAATTCGGACTGAAGCTGAAAACTAAAAGTTGGAACACGTGGCTTTACAAGTGGCACTTACCTCGACCGGCGGCGTGCCATCGTCGCGTCTCGTTCCCACTTTAAATGAATACTGTTCCCTCTCGCTCTCTCACGCCCTGGGTTACTTTTGTGACCTTTCGGATTAAGAGTTCAAGTCAACTGAACTGTAGAGGAGATAGAAGACTGGGAGTAAGATGAACAGGAAAGGACGGAGAGTAAGTCCCTGAGGTATACCTTTAAGTGGTATCTTAGGTTGCAGTAAAAGGTTGTTGGCCGGGGGTTGAGAGAGCGGGACCTCCGCCTCAGCGGACGGTCCACGAAGGAATGCTCCGGGAGACCAACAGCGCGCCAGGATCTGACGCTTTGCACTATCCACCGTCTCCAAAGCTCATGAGGGGTTGATCCGCGCATGCGTCTTGCCAATTCTCCATCCCTCTCGGACCCGTTGCTAAAAAGGGACGGGGGGATGAAACTTTAGGGATGGTTTTGGAGGGTGAAAAGACGGTGAAAGATGGAAATGCATCTCGGACTCTGCTCGGATTTCCGGAGCTCGTGATTTTGTTTATTGATTTCGGGAAGACTTCGCTTTTTGGGGATATTTATTAATCCCCTTATCATGTCAGCCGAAGATTTAGTAGTCTTTTTGTACTTTATGAACTCCAATAAAAGTTTCAGTGATCATCCATTCGGAAACATTGATGCTGCCATTACTGTCAAAAAGCAATAAATTACAAACAACACAATCTGAGCCAAAACCGTAAAACGCGACGCGTTCACAATACACCTGAGGCCACTTTGGCCGACAAAAGAGCATTGATTGACACACAATTTGGCAACAAAGAGCCGACCATTCAAAAAGCACCCCTATTTGTTCAGCCTGACGGTTCAAACGTCGCAGGCGACGCTATAATTTGAGTGGAAAGACTCGTAACCCTAAAACGCGTCGACAATTATGAATATTTACGTAGAGGAGTGCAAAAGCGATGGCATAGAAGTAATACATGCAGACGCGAAGGGGTGGTTTGTTGGGGCCACAGAATAAATAGCAACTAGTATAGACAATGTTGTTGCTTCGATTGAATGGTACGTTATTGACGCGAAAGGAGATAGCGTTCACAGTAAAGGGTGACACACATGACGATGATAGAAAAGCTTACTATAAAGTTCTATCGCATCCTATCTTTAAACGTCAATGTGGTGATCCATACAACTGTGCAAAAAGAACGATACGAATCTTGAGATATAAAATCAAAGAAATCATTTAGAAAAAATCATCACATTGCACACAGTTTAGTATAAATAACATTTTGATTAAACAAGTTTTGTAACTTAAAAGTTTGTATAAGTACGAAAACTAGTAAAGCAGTAGGAAGATATTTCGCCGTGTGCGACGTCCTTTAAATGGAGGATTATAAGCTGTTGCTGTTGTCGACAGAATATATTTGTTCATTGTAGCGATAAAGTGTTTATATTAGAAATGGATTATTATCGAGCAAGTTACTTGACTTTACCCAATTAATCGAGTCAATACTTGTATATGTATATGTTTATATTTAATTACTATTTAAATATAGTGGTACTGGCGCCTAGGTTTACTTAGTTTTTAAGAAGTAAAAAATATTCTTGTTATTTTTACATATCAAATCTGTTTGGATTTCGTAATATTAATAGAAAAATGAGAAAGTTACGATGTCAAATGAACCGATTGGGATGAAAATTAAACAAACGTAGTTTGTAATCTGGATTTGCATAACTGCTACTTTTTACCCTGAAAATTTACCGGTAATTTTTCGGTGTAATATTGAAACCTATCGGATATACTTTCGGCGTCACTGAAAACCAGCGCCATACAAGCCACTAGGCTCATATGGCAAATGCTGAATGGAAGCTTTTTTTACGACAAACTATTTACAATATTTTTTTTTATAATGTTTTGTCTTCTGTGTATCTTTGTTTTTAAATTTTATCATTGTATTTTGTGTCGTAAAATAAGTATTTTCTATTCTATATTATCAGCACCACATTGATTCGAAAGAACTAGTAGTCATACAAAAGAGCGGTAGGGACCAAGCCGTAAGTATGTTGCCTGTTCTTCTAGCGTTGGTCGCGTGGAACTGGCTCCTAGATTCTCTTAGCTTTAAGCCGTTTCAAAGTGATCCTTGTGATTTAATTGAATACTTTTTGACTTTTGACTGTTTAGGGCTAGACAGCGCTGCGTTGTGTAAAACAATGTCTACCAATATTTATTTTTATTACAATTTAAAAAAATCAAAGTATTTATTTAAATCACAAAGATCACTTTGAAACGTCTTAAAGCTAGGTGACTCTAGGTGCCAGTTCCACGCGACCAAAGCCTAGAAGAACAGGCAACAAACTTACGGCTTGGTTCCTACCGTTCTTTTGTAGAGGTATGATCCTTGTTACAGTGTATTTATTAAGATAGAATTAGATATTAAAGTTCATCCAAAGTGATTAAATCTGGACCATTTGCTGTATTATTACAGCCGCTATTGCAAGTGCCAGCACCACAGAGCCACCACGGCCACAGTACAACGAGCGGCGTAAGAGTCATATGAACTAGAGATCGAACAGAGGGTCTTACCACCAACAAAACTAGTACAATTAGCGCTCTTTTTGTAGCAAGAAGAGCTCTTTATTAATACAAAGCAACATAAAGGTACCTACCTGGGTACTCTCCAAACACACAATTAATGCATGCTTTTACATATTATACTTATAAAAAAAATATATATATATATATAATAATAAATATAATAATTCTTTGTGAAAGAAAATTACCCTTTTCAAGTATCGCAAGCTTTGGACTGCTGACAAATGTTCGTACATCCAGCTTTGTGCTTACAGTTCGCACGCAACCGCCTTACCCTATATCACCTCTTAGAACAGTAATACAACAAGCCAATTACAATTGTTTATGCTTTTACATGTGGAGTGGTAAGTGGTAATAGTGGAGTTTATTTTGCACATCGCAATGTTGTCTAAACTAAAGTGGAATCATCTGTTTTCTTAACTAATCTAATCCGGTAGGAATATCTTGTTAGAAGAAACTACTGCAAATCCTACTAATATTATAAACGAGAAAGTTTGTAAGTATGGATGGATGGATGGATGGATGTTTGTTCAAAGTCAAAGTCAAAAGGTTTTTATTCAATAAAATCACAAGGATCACTTTAAAACGTCTTAAAGCTAGGTGACTCTAGGTGCCAGTTCCACGCGACTAAAGCCTCTAGAAGGCAACAAACTTACGGCTTGGTTCCTACCGTTCTTTTGTATGATCCTTATGCAGGGTTCATGTGCTACTTGCACCTAGCTATTAAGTTTTCCATAAATAAACAAACTTTTTACTTTACTTTACTTTTTATCAATAAAAACGTCAAAAAAGAAACGTTTGTTGCATGGGAGCCCCCTTAAATATTCATTTTATTTTGTTTTTTAGTACTTATTTGTTGTTATAGCGGCAACAAAAATACATCATCTGAAAATTTCAACTGTCTAACTATCACGGTTCACGAGATGGTGACAGACGGAAAGACAGACAGACAGCGGAGTCTTAGTAATAGGGTCCCATTTGGGTAAGGAACCCTAAAAAAGATAGTCCTGAAATTCAACCCCTAAAGAATCACAGTTTTCGGGTTTAACTTTAAATGAAAATATACTAGTGGCACGTAAAATCTAAGAATTCATATATTCTACAAAAACATTGCCCAAACACTTTCAATCTTCATCGAAGGACTACCCACAGCTTAAGTTATGCGACACAATATTTTGCGTCCGCACTCGATCGCCCGCTGTGTAGTAGAAACCACATTTGCGTGTCACGCATCTTGTGCACGCACCCCTAGTGGAACCGATATTTTTTCTTACACATAAATATATGACGCATTTTTGGCAGGGTGTCGATTCTCTAAACAACAAAATTGCGGGGAGCGTTCACCTAGTGGATCCGATCACTTCGATCGCGAGCTTCAACTCACACACGATGACAATTCCAATCACGAACACACTTTTAAGAGTAGTAGAGCTCTTTGTGTGTGGCTTGTCCGGGGAAGTACTACCACCACGCCTTTTTCTGCCGCCAAGCAGCAACGCTGTGTTTCGGTTTGAAGAGTGTGGTTGCCAGTGTAATTACAGGCACATGAGGCTTAACATCTGTATGCCTCAAGTTGATGGACGCAAGGCAGTTCATCGTAGGGCACGTTCCTATCGTGCGTGACTTACGAGGCAATGCTTTGTTATAGGTCATGTTTACCACATAACATCAGATGGGCCATCTGATTGTTCCATCAGCTAGTTGTATAAAAAAAAAGAAATGATATGTCTGGTAGGTGTATGCTGTTTGCGTGCTACAGCAGCAAAAGGGTCTCAATTCAGCGTACCTATGCCTCACCACAATAATAGTGCTAGGCGCTGTTATTCGGCTACAACTGAGCTACTCAGACATTGCCAGTACTCGCAAGTGGTAAAGGAAAACATCGTAAGAGAACCGGCACTTTGTACAACCTGAAAAGTTCTTCACCACACTGTTTCCAAAAATCTAGAGCTACAAGAAGTTTAGCTACAGTTAAAATGTGAATTAAAAAATAAATAATGCGAAGATCTACTCACCAATAATGTTCGTATCGTTTCGATTCGTTCGTAGGTATACTAAATACTAAGGCACGTGGTTTGGGGCACTGTTGTACAGCTTGCTTGGCAGTTCTTTACATTGCACTCTCTATACCTGTGAAACAAAGATAACATACTTTAGAAAATAATTTTCTCATACTCCACTATTGCATTATTATGTTACACTTCAAATCCTTTCACCACACCGTTTCGAAAGAAACTAGTGACACAAGAAGAAGAAGAAGAATGTTACATGGTTAGGTCTTTATTTTACGAATGTACTTTATGTCGCGTGGAACTGGCACCTAGAGTCACCTAGCTTTAAGACGTTTCAAAGTGGTCCTTGAGATTTTATTGAATAAATACCTTTTGACTTAGACTTTGAATGGTGGACTACTTAATAAACCTTTTAGTTAAAGGCATGGCAATATTTGGAGTAGAAGCGGGCCGAAGTTTGAAATATAAAACAAGCTAGGGATTATTATTAGGGATTATAAAAACCTATTAAATTACAAAGCGAGTATTTTATCAGTGAAGAAGTCATTTAAATTGTAGTAGAATTGTTTACTAGTAAATCTTTATTTATTTTCAAGGGTCTCATATTTTTCTTCGCCTTTAATTTTTGGAAATTCTATTGTGGCTTTCAGATGCCATTGACTTTAGACCGGATATATGAATCTTTCCAAATTAAACGACTGTATTTACGAAGAGTAGTAGAGCTCTGTGTTAGAGGTCAACTTATAGAAGCTAGTTTTGCTGAGAACTGTTTTCAAGATTGTTTTCACAACGAGAAGGCAGGCAACTGGGACCACTCGCAATATGACCACTGAATCTATTGTTTTATCCGAATTTAAGTACAGTTAGAACGAAAAGTATATGAAATAAAAAAACTAATCTGTCGTAAAATATTTATTCGTCAATAAAACAATATTCTAACAATTATAAATATGTACATTAATTAAAAATAAAATAACGTGTTTTAAAAATCAGTCTTACATCAGTATACTATAATAAAGTAAAATGATTTAAAAACATAGATACCTAAAGTAGTCTAAAATATATGTACGATAATTTATAATATTTAAATTATTGTACATAGATATGTTTATAAAAACTACTGGATCTACTTAGACCTACAACGACACGCGCCGCTAGTATATATTATAGTGAAAAAATCGCGTGTTAGCTTTTGATTTTTCTGGCGACTGTACAATTACTTCTATACAGGTTGTGGTCCCAAATGGCAGAACAAAAAATGCAGCGTCGAGCAGCGTTGCTGTGTTTCGGTTTGTAGAGTGTGGTTGCTGGTGTAATTACAGGCACATGATACTTAATATCTGTATGCCTCTAGTTGATGGACGCACTGCGTGGTAGAGCACGTTCATATCATGCTTTATTTGCGAGATAATAGTTGACACTTAAAATCAGGTGAGCCTGCAGTTCGGTAAGTAGTATAGAAGACCGTCATTATAATTTTTGTAAATGCCCCGCCGAAGAGTTCACAAAAAACAGCCAGATATTTTTTAAATGCATTAACACCAAGTACCTTACCTACCTACCAGAACGTACTTCAAATAAGGTACGTGTCTTACTTTGGTTAAAAGTAAAGTGGGTGAACAAAACATTACATCACCGACCCGCGAAATGCAAACTATTTGAAAATGATGTACAAAGAGTTTAATGTATTTCTTGGCAAGGAGTTGTAGTGTTCTGCCAAACAAGTACACTACTCGAAGCAGTTTTATACTAAACATATTTCAGAAAATAAATCTTATCGTACAATTATAAAAAAAAAAAATATCTAATGTAGTAAAAATAGACATAAATCACCAGGCCCGGTAGATAACCCCTCAGAATTCTTAGCATCAATACCAAGTACCCACTCAGGATTCTTGAAGGATGGAGGAGGTTTAAGATGTTTATTTAAAATCACTCAAATCACTTTGAAACGTCTCCAAAATAGATGAATCTATCGGACCCAGTTTTACGCGCATAGAAAAACAAAAAACTAAAAGCATGATTTCCAGTTTATTTCGCACTAGCTGGTGCCCGCGACTTCGTTTACGCAGGATTAGTATTTCGAGTAGCTTATATTAGCGTGGCGTAGTACATAATGTGTAACTCTAGCGGTTTTGGCAGCGCACGCCAGAATAGCTCGCAGATGGTAGATTTTTTCCTACTTACTTGACACTTATCGTCATATTTGGGACAATTCACACAATATCTTTATAAATTGTAGCCTATGTGTTATTTTGATGTATAAGCTATATTATTGCAAAGTTTCATTAAAATCCATTCAGTAGTTTTTACGTGAAAGAGTAACAAACATCCATCCATCCTTACAAACTTTTGCGTTTATAATATTAGTAGGATTTTTGCTAAATAATAATATGCCAAATTAACCTAAAGGTTAATTCGCTGAAGTGCGGTCCCATTTCAAATCCAAACAACTTGAAGCGCCAACGAATATTCAAAGGGTTTGTCCCCAAAACGATAAATCATAACAACTGTAAAATATCTCGGCAATTCCAAAAAAAACATTTCAATTCCATACAAATCAAACGGCAATAAAAACAACTGTATTTCTCCCCACTCCCTTCACTTATCTATGGTACAGTCAGCATAACAAACAAATAAGGTCTCGGTAGAATACCAACGCCTAACTACTAGAATATATTGGTGAGGCATACGCAGAGTCGAGCGAGACCATATTGCAGGAATATCTGTTTATCAATTTCTTTTCCTCTTATTATTTTGTATGTGTATGTGTCTTTTTTTACCAAACAAATGTATATTCTATAGTCTATGTCTAAATAAGGCTAGAGCAATTCGATACCATTGTAAAAACTGGGATAAATCAAATCTAATAACTTTTATTTCAGCACTCACATAAAAGGTATCGCAGCCATAAATACTTAAAACTTACCTAGTTCGTAACCACGATTTTATATTTCAGTGAAACAGTGATTTAAAATCAAATTAAACGACAGTTCTTCAAATATAACCCTAAAGTTTGTTTTCGTCAACAGAAAAATAAATGTCTTAAAATCTCAAATTCCTAGGGTGCTATTAATTTTGCTGAGTGTACTACCGTGTGCACGATAGCTACATTTTATTATGTATCATATGAACTAGTAACAATTATATTCTTACTTTTGTATTTATATTCGAAAGATCTTCCATACGTAAATGTAAAATGAATCTGAATAATAAAATGTAACAATCTTAGTGCAAGCGACTGTACCACGTTGGGCGCCAGTCCCGCGTTGGGCGCCAAGATTCTTGCGAGCGAGACAGATATTAATGTGCCCTCTCCCTCTCGGCGCCAGTCGGTCCGGCGCCGTCTACCAGCCGTCTGCGACTCTCTGGAGCCGGTTACATAACGTATCCGCACAGAAGAATACGATTTTCACTCCAAATATACTGCTTATCCGCAAACTATAATAAACCTTATATTCAGATAGAGAACGCTGTTATTCCGCTGTACCCAACCTAACGATTTTCAGTTTACTGTCTTATCCCGAGCCACGTTGAATCTTAAGCTAGTGCGATAAAGTTCAATTTACATCGAGAGTGTGGAAGAGTGGCAGTGTTGTATCCGGGAAGAAAGCGATGCGGTTATTAAAATATATGAGAATGAGGGTAGTTTTGTTTTTCACAGCAATGTTCCGTGAAAGCCTGCATGTTTTTATGTGGGAGAATTGGGTAGATGTTTTATTGAGGTCGTTAGAAAGTTTCGCTGACTAAATAAGGCGTAAATGTTAATGTTTTGGATTATGTTTTGTTGAGAACATTTTCGGAAATATGTGGGTTTGATAGGCAAATATTATAAGAGCTTGCAAGCATTTAGCTGCCTGCATTTAGCTGCATGCATTTAGCCTATTGATTCAAGATTTAACACAAAAAGTACTTTCAAATTAATTCTTAGATGGCGCTGGAAAAAATGGTTTGGTGTTTATATAGTTATTTTTAGGTATGTCACAGTCACACAGGACAGTAGGTAAATAAACAATAATATAGTTTTATTTCACACTTCGCCTCGTGAGATTCGTCTTGTTCTTGGCAATGATTATGTCTTAGTGTGCTTTCTCGTTGTTATTTTATCGTTAAGTCGTTAAGTTTATTGGTTTTACTCGTGAATGACTGATATTTAAAAAATCTACTATCTGCCATGCCAATATATTCAGACGCCATCTATCGAGTCATTCAGAAAGTGAACATTTTGTTTTCATGAAAGCAATTTGTTTTTGTTTTTTTTTATACTAACCAACCTAGGAAATGAAGCCATGATGCTATAGGTGAGAAAAGATAGGTTTAAATATAATTATGTTTGGTAAATGGATATGTTGTTTGTTTGTTTGTGGTCGCAAGCCGTTTATATAAATGCAAAATTGCAAATAAGTTATGTAGTTAAGGGGCTGGCACCCGTCAAAGTACTTTTGCACACTCGCACATTTCAACATTTTGAATGAGAAGTACATTATCGATAGTTTTCGCCTTAAGGAGAACAACGATTACTTTAAATCAGTTCGTAAATTCTGTATACTGGAAGGGATAACGTACCGTACCCGCTCATTGTAAATCGTATTTTAGTTTTTCGCAATTTAAATGCCACCCATCCAAACAGTTACCACGCAGATCGTTGCATCGGTTTGAAATCAAGCTACTTTGACGGACTCTTCTTCAGCTAAGAGAGTGTATGTACCTCACAGAGTACTTTGTTATAACCTTAAGGCGAAGACTACTGCTAACTATCGCTCGCCACACATGTCAACATTTTGCTGAATTGAGTGCAATGTGCACACAATTTGGTTTAATTGCTATTTTTCATCTTCCTAAATCAAAGTCAAAGTCAAAAGGTATTCATTCAATAAAATCACAAGGATCACTTTGAAACATCTTAAAGCTAGGTGACTCTAGGTGCCAGTTCCACGCGACCAAAGCCTAGAAGAACAGGCAACAAACTTACGGCTTGGTTTCTACCGTTCTTTTGTATGATCCTTTTACAAAGTAATTTAAAACAATATTGAAGTTTAGTGAGGCGTAGGCGTAGTTTAATGTTAAGCATGGCAATGGAGCGTGCCATGCTCGGTAGGTATCTCACTGCTTGATCACATACCCAACGTGGAGATACGATGCCGAACGAGAGTCGTAGACGTAGCGGAGTATGCGGATCACAAGCCTGAAGTGGAGATGGGCAGGACAGGACAAGAAGCAATGACGGAAGATGGACGACGGCGATTACGGAATGGTGGCCTAGAGACGCTCAGCGACCACGAGGCCGACCACCCGCCCGATGGCCGGATGATATAGTCGAAGTAGTTGGGCGGCAATGGCAAAGACTGGCACAGGACCGGAGAGAGTGGCGTTTTAAAGAGGAGGCCTCTACCCAGCAGAGGGTGCATACAGGCTGAAGAGTAGTAGTAGTAGTAAATGTTAAAATGTGCGAGCAAGAGCTACTTTGACGGGTGTCAGTCAGCCCCATAAAAGTGCTATCTACACTCGTGTGTTTGGTATACTTATTTGATACACCTATCAATCAAAAGTAACCTCTACACCCAATCCTCAAAGCACAGTTTAGGTTGCCATCACGATATTCGCATTCTAACAGTGGTTTATTGTAGCAGATTGAGCGCACGCGCCGGTTATCATGCGCGGGGGCAGATAGGCACGCGTCAACGTACTCTGCATGATGCGTTCATTCACGATTACACTACTCCGACTAGACTAGCGCTTGCACGTGGTTTCACTCGCGTTGTCCAAACGAACACATCAGACATTGCTCGCTTGTATGTCCTTGTAGTAAGCGTAACTTTCTTTGACTTAATGCAACTTTATCTGTATCTGTTATGAATCTATTCGCGAATGGAAACCGTAGTAGCTTCAAAAAAGCGTTTACTTAGGGCGTTTTTGGAGGCCCTTGCTTCTATAGTAAGTGATTTATACAGACAGCGACACGGGCTACTTTTTTTTTTTATTCGAGCCCCTTTTCGTCAACGCTCTAGTGCCTGGGATAGAACTATTGTGGGAGTAGGCTTGCCCAGCACCTCTTCTTTTTGTCGTTTCACTAGTTTCTTTCGAAACAGTGCGGTGAAAGGATTTTAAGTTCGCCTCAAAGAGGTTTCTTTCGAGCACTTGACACATGTTTTAGAACTATTTAGGTTCTAGTATATGCCGGTTTCCTCACGAACTTTTCCTTTACCGTTTGAGAGTACTGGCACCTTAGACCATTCTCACAGCTTCGTTGGCCTAACACACAGGAACACATGGTCAATACGTGCGGAGCTAAGCCGCGCGTGTCCTCACTATGTATTCCTTCAACGAGAGTATTGCAAAAAAGCTGACAAAACTCAAAAAAGGTAAACAACATTGGAACACCTCCAAGTGATTGCATCAGACATCCGGGTGTGGGCAGCTGGGCCCCCACGCAACGGTAAAGGTTGTAGGGATTGTGAAAGTTGATATGAAAGTCTGGGCTGGACCCAATGCAAACTGTGTCACTCGCACAATTTTGGTCACATACCGAGTACACCAAGATTGTCAGCGGCAAAAGTAGTATTTTTAAACTGCTTGCTGACGGGACAAGCTTGAGGCCCATCTGATGTTAAGTGGTAACCATCACCTATAACAGGGCATTGCTTCGCAAGTCACGCATGTGCCTGAAACACACTGCCCTGCGTCCATCGACTTGAGGCATACAGTAGTAATCCAGGCTCTCGTAATACGGAAAACCAAATAGCAAAACCGAAAAAAATCTCGGACTTGAGGTACTGATGTTAAGCCTCATGTCCCTGTTATTTCACCCACACACATTCGCACCATTTCGGACCCACAACCTTACAACCGGAAGGTGAGGTCGCAACCACTAGACCACCGGCGATCTCACCTGTAAACATGCGATGACGTAACGTGAGTTCCCACACCACATGCTAAATGGCACGCAAACACAAACCACCAATTTTGGGCATTTGTACTTGAACTGGCATCATTTCAACTGTGTGGCATTGGCCCACCTGATTACGACAATGTTTGTGGGGCAGATATATTCCCGTAGCGAGAACATTACCCTATACATAAACAAAGAGTATTATATCAGCTATCTGATTCTCATAGTACAATCTGTACTTAGCGGAAGTGTATCCAATATTTTTCCATATATGACCTTTATTTATTTCATAGAGGGCTCAGAATCGTTCAGGAAATGTATAGAGGAGGCCTATGGGCCTCATTTGGGCTATACATTTCCAGGAAGAACGAATATAATGAATTACTCCGGCTATAACCAGCAGTAGAGTTCTACAGGCAGGCAGTGACTGTCATTATCATCATCAGCCTGAGGAAGTCTGCCGCTAAACACAGGCATATGTATTGGACATTTCCAGAGGGAATAATATGGAGCCTTCTCATCATACCAATTTATAAATTCTAAAAGAAACAGAGATAGATTGTTATATGAATATTTCGTTTAAAAATATCTTGAATTTGTGTTAAACATTACAATAATCACAAGGCCACCTATTTGTCCTTTAAATTTTCGTTACAAAGAACCACAATGATGTAATGACGCTGTGAGTCATTTCATTCATTACAGTCATTCGTTATACTTACGGAAAATTGTGTGTAAATGTTATAAAACTTAATGTATTGTTATTGTTTTATACGTGACGAAGAAGCGTAGAAGTGGTTTTATGAGTATATCTAGTAGTGAATGTTGCTCTTTGCATTAAATGTACCTAAATGTTTTGATAAGTTGAGGAGCAATAGGTTAGCGTGGAATGGGATAAGAAAAAGGGGGTACTCAATTCGACTGTTTTTTTATGTTTGTTACCGCATAATCCTGTTATTTATGACCTGATTTGAAAAAATATATTTTTATTTGAGCGGATAGGTATAATTGTACTTTCAGATTGATCAAAATTCGTTCAATAGCTTTGCTTTTAAACCATAATAGCCGGAAATAGTTATGTCATCCAAGTAAATGAAATCGCGAATTTTGCTGTTTTATGTTTTTAATGTATTTGAAGTGTGCATCTATCGAAATGCATTTGCGCAATTCTTGATGCGTATTCAGATAAAGATAAGATTAGATATTTATTGTTTAGGGGTTATTCGAGTAGGGTATTCGAGGGGTATTTATTATATTTTTATTTACTATATTACTTTTTGACTATTCGAGTGTACTTTACAGCTTGACCATCGAAAACGAATGACGAATATAAAACGCATTCTCAAAACATGACGATGCCATGATAAATCTATGACATCAGCAAATTTGAAGGAAAACACCATTATTAAAAATCGTCTTATAGGTCATGGAGCATGCGTCATGTTTTGGTGGGAAACTTGAGCAAATCTCGAATCATCATACGTCGGATAATATTATATCTCAGTAGCAAAGTGAATGTATCTACCTATTTATTAACATAAATAAATAAAAAACTGGGCGGTTTCGTTGTGCCTTATACGCTTTTCAACTACTGGTGTGAATTTTAAGTTTCCGTTACGTTTTACGAGCCCGAGTTTTATATGAAGTCACAAGATGCCTTAAGACGCCCGATAGGGGCTCTTATCGTGACTAAACCAAATACTAAAAACCAGCCAAGTGCGAGTCGGACTCACGCACGAAGGGTTCCGTACCATCCTACTAATATTATAAACGCGAAAGTTTGTAAGTATGGATGGATGGATGTTGGTTACTCTTTCACGTAAAAACTACTAAATGGATTTTAATGAAACTTTACAATAATATAGCTTATACATCAGAATAATACATAGGCTACAATTTATCAAGATATTGTGTGAATTGTCCAAAATATGACGATAAGTGTCAAGTAAGTAGGAAAAAATCTACCATCTGCGAGCTATTCTGGCGTGCGCTGCCAAAACCGCTAGAGTTACACATATGTACTAGACCACGCTAATATAAGCTACTTGAAATACTAATCCTGGGCAGACGAAGTCGCGGGCACCAGCTAGTTATCTATAGAAGCGGTAAAAAAAATCATGTCTGTTGTCCGGCAGCCCCCCTTAAATACTTGTTTTATTTTAATTTAAAACTTTATTTTTAAAGTGAATATTAGTGGCAACAGAAATACATCATCTGTGAAAATGTCAACTGTCTAACTGAGAAATCACGGTTCATGAGATACAGGCTGGTCACAGACGGACAGATAGACAGACGGACAGCGGAGTCCTAGCAATAGGGTCTCGCCCGTTTTACCCTTTGGGTATATGCGTTTAAAAACTAAAAAATAATCGACGGAGGTAGGTCATCAGGCCATATACCCTGAGTGAGCACCCGTGCCCTCGGTAACTAGATAAAGTTACAATTTACAGTAATGAGTCATTAATCGGCCG
This sequence comes from Chloroclysta siterata, assembly GCA_932294275.1. Lineage (NCBI taxonomy): Eukaryota > Metazoa > Arthropoda > Insecta > Lepidoptera > Geometridae > Chloroclysta > Chloroclysta siterata. Next base: position 15,832,284 of record OW028596.1, on the reverse strand, counting down.
TTCATTGATGATGGGACGAGGATGAATCAATGGAAGGATGATTCAACAGCGCTCTGCCCAGGATGTTGTGCTTCATTGCCAATTGATTGCCGACAGAAAACAACTGCTGAAGCTCAGATTAAAGTAGGAAGGATAGGCATGTGATTTGCACGAGGCAATGACGGCTGAAAAATTAAATATACAGGATGTTAAAATACCAGTACCCCAAGTATGAGTTGTGTTTACCATATTTGGTTTTTCGTTTTCGTTCCAAGTATGATGAAAATTAGTAGTAGAACATAGAGTTCCGTATCGGTATCTCTATCGCGTCTTCATACAAAACCCGCAATGAACACGGAACAAGAACGAAAAACGAAAAACCAAATATGGTAAACACAACTCATACTTGGGGTACTGTAAAGAAAACTTCGGGGGGCTAAAGTACTCATCAATATGAATAACTTTTTCTAAGGAACCAACACTGTGAACGCGAAAACAAAACTGCTGTTTCATACATTTTAGCCAGGTAGGTATTGAACTTTTGCATGAAATAATTGTTTTTTTTTTCGCGTTCACAGTGTTGGTTGGTTCCTTAGAAAAAGTTATTCATATCGATGGGTACTTTAGCCCCTGAAGTTTTCGTTAGTGGTATTTTAGCACCTTGAATAATACGTAGAGAAGTCACTCACTGATCACGATATCTCGGAAACTGCAGTACCCCAAGTCTTAAGCGATAAGCGCCTCTATCAGGCGTTCTGAGGACTCACGAGTCTAGGCCGTTTTTTTTATGGAGACTTACGGCCGGTTTCTGAAAGCCAGATCAAAACTAATCGTATGTCAAGTCACTTGCTATCTCTATCTGATTCGATGTAATAGCAGAAATGGCGAGTGACTTGACATCCGATTCGTTTTGATCGAGCTTTCGGAAACCGGCCGTAAAACTTTGACTTTGTATGGAAAATTAAAACGAAAAACATAACTTAAGACATACTATACTACGATGTTATTGAAACTCACAAATAGGAGGTCACGTTATATTGGTTATTAATCTAAACCTTCGATAATCGAAACCTTAAAAACGCTAGCTACCAAGTCGCAGGTTTCTTGGCTGTTCTTCAAGGTCTGTTCGCCAACTCCGCTTGTTTTGGACGCGCCTACATTCACCCAGTTTAAAAAACGTTTCAAATAGATCCTTTTGATTTTAATGGATCAAAAGGCATTTATGATTTTGATAGAGAACAAAGAATATCCTCTTTATCTAAACGCTCTCAAATCAAATCGTTAATTAAGGCAAGTACAAAGTCAAAGGCAAAATTTATTCAATAAAATCACAAGGATCACTTTGAAACGTCTTAAAGCTAGGTGACTCTAGGTGCCAGTTCCACGCGACCAAAGCCTAGAAGAACAGCCAACAAACTTACGGCTTGGTTCCTACCGTTCTTTTGTATGATCCTTTTACCTAGTTTGTTGCTGTGTGTGTATCGGTTTGAAGGGTGTGGTTGCCAGTGAAATTACAGGCATAGGCATAGGGTAGGACACGTTCATATCGCGCCTCGTGAAGCAATGCTTTGTTATAGGTGATGGTTACCACTCTTGTGGGTCATCTGCTTGTGCCATCAGCTAATACCTAGTATTCAAAATTTAAGTTTCTTTATTGGCGCGGGTCATATTCTCATTTTTTTTGTGCAGTCAGGTAAAAATATCATAATTACGTAACATATTAAATCGTTTAACACGCGCTGACTCATTAAAACAAGGCTACATTTATAAACTAGTTTTAGCACAAACGTGTATTTGGTCATTTGTAAAGATAATCTTTGTTAGTTTGGATAGTGACGTCACAACAGCTGTAGTACCTACCTACCTATACACAAGGAATGTTTCTTTTGAAGACAAAGAAATAGGCTTACGAGTAATCTGCGTCTTCACAAATGGAGAAACTTAGAGCTGATTTCACCATGCTCTGTTAGTTACTAATCAAGGATTAACAGGCCGTTAAATCTAACCTTAGATTTCAAACGCGTACATTTTGACATATTTAACGGCCCTTTAATCCTTTGTTAATCTAACAGAGCATGGTGAAATCAGCTCTAAGCCTCATGTGCCTGTAACTACACCGGCAACCACACTATTCAAACCGGAACACAGCGTTGCTGTTTGGCGGCAGAAAAAGGCGTGGTGGTAGTACTTCCCAGGACGAGCCACACACAGCTCTACTATTCTTAAAAAAAAGAAGAGTTTCTACACAAATTAGGCCTGACGTAACGAAATACGAAAAACAAACTCAGACTTACAGGACATGAGCCCCGTTGGGTCATTGCAATGTATTATGCCTGGCTAATTGGAAATTATTTTAAATTAGGTTCGTATACTTGATAAAGAAGGTGCACTAAGATTTCGGATTGAATAAATCAATTTCAATGTTGCCTTGCCTACTGGGAAGTACGATGAATTGGGCGACTGAGTCATAGCACCACTCTTCAGGGCTGCCACTAAAGGAAGCTGAACGTTCTACACTTGCCTGGCCTCACAGCTCAGTTGGTAGTAGCAAATCAAACCAAAAAAACCACTTTCAATCCAATCCAAGCCTTGAAGAACAGTCTTGAAACTTCTGTATGATTACTGTAACAATGATTTGATATAGGTGATGGTTACCACTGTATGTGCGTGACTTGCGAGGCAATGATTTGTTATAGGTGATGGTTACCACGGAACATCACGTGGGCAATCTGCTTGTGCTATCAGAAAGTGGTATAAAAATGCTAATTTCCGAAGGTCTAAGTGTATTTACCCCGTGCGCGAAGCAAGCCAGCCCTATTTCAATATCGCTTATTAGATTCATTTTCTGGCGCACGGCCAACGGTATGCGCAAACGATTGACCAAACAATTAGTATCAAGATTTAACTAGACCGCCCTGAAGTAGTCCTTCTTTCTATTCGATGCCTGAAGCTAGTTAAGCCGTCGTTTCTACAAGCTTTTGATGAGTATAGGTGGTCTAGTGATGTCTTTTAATTCCTAAGATTCTGGATTCAAACCCGGTCGAGCACCAATGGATTTATGTGTGCAATGCTAGTGATCTCAAACAATGAAAGAAAACATCGTGACGAAACAAGTTAGTATTCTAGAAGCTTTCACATTTTCAGATTCTTTTGAGCCAGATCCTATGGGATCTGATGGGATGTAGAATTACCTAGAACTGGCTACTAGCTTGTGGCGAGTGCTTAAGTATATCTGTGTGGTCACTATTTCTATGAGTGAGATTTATTTATTTAAACAATAATCACACAGCATTACAGTTACACCAAGGAGCTACGGAATACAGGCAATAAAATAAAGAGATCATACACAGATGATGAGAGACAGACATGAGTACTAGAGGGATTTACATGTGAGTGCTTCGGTACCTCTTAGAACACGCTAAGCTGTCGACCATAGCTCTAATTTAGAGTCAGAGAAATCCTTTAGAGTTGCCGAAAAACTTCGTCCCAAGAGATGGCTCCAGTGGCCAACAAACTTACTTAATACTTATCCATCTTGTGTCTTGTTTTAAGAGTTTAAATCTATGTTTAGTCTAGTCTAGGCCAAACTACCTAGCCTAGACGACCTTGCACGTGGCCATGTCGAAACAGTTACCGATTTAAGACAGTAGTTTTCATCAAGGTAATTGTATAAGTGGTATGTGATCGTTTAAAACTAGGCAGATACTGACCTAGACATTATCTACGCTCAGGTCTAGAGCGACAGTGTCTTGAAATCAGCTATTATTCGAGTCTGTTTCTACGAAGATGGATAAAGGTCTGCTGAGTGATATCCCAGCGAGTATGCTTGTACTTTTATCATTGTCCCCAATTTGGACTCTAAGGTTGTTCATTGCGTTTGGGGTAATCTCTCCAACGAACACTCTACCTTGGAACACTAAAAACGCCTGAGGAGGCCTGCACCATCATAAGCAGCTGGCCTTTCGGGAGGACATCGGATGGCTTCGATCTACTAACCAAACCACCGTCACGGAAAAGACCAGTGGTCTAGCTGCGGAAACTAGTCCACTCACCAAGCACCAAGAGGGGTGATGGCCAAATCTTGCCAGCAACTTATCCCAAAAGCACAAAAACTCCTTTTTATACCACTTGCCGATGGAACATGTAAATGGCCCACCTTGGGTTGCACTTGACATGGCTATTAGGTATGCGCGTTCTTATTTGCTCGTGTATTTGCTAGTAACAAATAGGCAAATACAGGTGTTAAAATATCACTCCCGAAAACTTCAGGGGGCTAAAGTATCCATCAATATGAATAACTTTTTTTAAGGAACCAACACTGTGAACAACTCCCGCGACACTGGCTTGTCCTAGTGCGGGGACCAATGGTAACCGATGTATAATCGCTTAGGTAAGAATATTTGGTAAGTAAATTAATTAATTTGTATAACTGTTTTATTTTTCGCGTTACAGGCGAAAAGGTCAATAAATATCGTCGTATTTGAAAACGTACACGAAAAGCCATGTGTCACCATTAGGTGGTAATCATCAGCTATAACTAAGCATTGCCTCGCATGTCACGCACGATAGAAACGTGTACGATGCACATCTCGTATGTTCTCTGATAGACAGTATTAAAGCTTTAGTTTTCGCCAAAGCAGTTCGATGACCTTCAAGTAGCGTGTCGATTGCATCAGTGTTCAATTTAGCGAGCCAGTGTCATCGCCGTTCGTTATGCTTGACCTCATTACTGAGAGAAAAGATGTGTGAAGCGAGCTCTTATTCATTCTTAGCCACATTATCGCGATTCGGTTAAGGCACAGAGAGACACCCTTCGAAGTACTAAAATACCCCGTAAAAGTTTGCTTTATTAGTTTTCGGACTTATGCAAAATTTTTAGTAGATCAACTTAATTGGATCAACACATTATTTATGCCGAACTCCTCTCCTATAATATAGTTTCATCCTTTTTTGACAGCTCTCACAGCTCATTTGATAGCAGCTCTGCCTTCTGCGCTGTAGGCCGTGGGTTCGATACAAGAGCAAACATTTAACATTGGTGCTATTTTATGCATGCATTTACAAAAACAGGTAAGTATTATATTATAATCTGGTTCCCATAATACAAGCTAAGCTTATTTACCATAAAGCTGGGTACTGAGTACTGACCAACGTTACGAGGTATAATGTAACATTCGCATCGAGCATGTTACGCATTGAGCATGTTTGCTGTGTTCTAAAAATCGGCGTAACATGCTCGTCAAAACTCTGTGCTCCATATTCGCCAGCCACTCTCAGTCAAGATGGCCGACTTGTTACAGCGTACTCACTGAACCGTGTAACAGTCAAAGGACAGCCGACAGCCGGAGCACTTCAAAGCGAGCAACGAGCGGCTCGTTGCTTGCTGGTTTCCCCGTAACATTACGTACTGACTGACTGCACGAATGCTCGCTGTGTAACATGTTACATTGCACCTCGTAAAGTTGGTCAGTCAGTACCAGCTTTAGAGATTACCACAAGAAAGGAAAAGTGTTCTAGATAAAAATCTCGAACTGTTTTACTTCGGTCTCTGACTGTACAGTGTACATTACGAAAGTAAGTCAAATCCGATACATATTCCCGCAAACTGATATAGGGCAAGAATCTAAAACAGTAACAGGAAGTAACATTACTGGCGTTCACTTGCGCGCACTTACGGTAGTCGGCTACACATCAGGCAATACACCCTGTACACCCATAATTATTATACAAATACAATGAACTAATTCATATATTGATTGAGTGAGGGAAGCTTACGAAAATCTTAAAGTCAACTTGGGCGATTTGATTTATGTATTATGTTTGTTTGGCCATAACTTTCGAACCGTCAATCCGATCTGCATGAAATTTGGTAAGTCGATAGCTTGTACTTGAGAAATTTACTGGTACCTAAGTATATTGAGTTACATCGAATAAAGAGTTATTAAGATACCTATGGGGTTTTTTAGGGGGCAAAAATAAAAAAAAGTTACATTAAAAATTCAAGTTACATGTAATTTTTAGGAGGCTGGGTTTTTACTATACTTACAATGAAAATTTTAAATTGACATAACCAACGATCCAAGAGCCCCCATCTCTTAGAGCCTCTTAGAGTTAGAGCCTCTTAGAATTTCGTTGAAATCATAGTTTTGTTAGGCAAGTTCCTTTGCTTTTTCTTATATATTTTTTATGGAATGTTTTAAGAACGTACTTAGTCCCATAGTATGGTAACAGCGAGCTGGTCGGATGATGGAGCCAAGGTCTGTTCAACGGAACTCTTCAATAAATAGGCCAATAGAGTTGAAATTGGTTACCATACCAAGTTAGTAGGCAGTAGTCGGAAGCAAGTCCAAATATAATGTTTGGACTTGCCTCTGACTACCACGTACTTTAATTTTGGATTGACGCATCACGAAATCTTGAGTTCATACCTAGGTCATAGGACTTTTTAGGTTCTTTGACATGCCGGTTTCGTCACTATTTCTAATTCTAATTCGTGGTGGGGGAACGAGATCTGCACGGACGTCCCGCAATGGGGTGTATTGTGCATTGTCCCCCTGCTAACCTCACCCCAGCCAGCCCAACTCCTTAAAATAGCGGAGAAGGACCTTGGGTTGGTGGCAGCAATGTTCAAGCATCCCCGGTGGTGATTTGGATGCAGATGAGAGGAATGACCCGATCAGCTTCTGCAGTCCAGTTTTGGACCTGGCTTCGTTAGTTGCGGAGCAGTGCAGTACCACATGCTCCAGTTTCTTTTTCCTGAAGACATCCACGACATAGGTCGCTGTCTGTCGCTCCGATCTTGAAAAGATGGTAGTTGAGGTCGCAGTGGCCCGTGATGATTCCGACCATCAGCTTTAGATCTTCGCGTCTCAGCTTTAACAGGATGGTTGTTAAGTGCCTGTTCGTGGCTGGAAGCATTGTTTTTGTATGTTTGCAGTCTGATCTGCGCTCCCATTGCTTTTGGTGTTCCTTCTGAGAATGCATCTTCAGCCTGTTTTTTATCTCTACCGACGTAGGTTTGCATAGACCTATGTCATTTATTGTCGGTGGCTGTTTCGCGCCCTCTCTTGCTAGGGAGTCAGCCTCGTTGTTACCTGAACATGAGCCGTGACTCTTTGTCCATCTTATTTTAACACTATGCGTGTCAGACAGATTTTGAAGCGCAGTGTGACACTGTACAAAGGAAGCTGACCTTGTGTCAGATCTTCTCAATGCGTTAATCAGTGCTGCGCTGTCTGTTGTGAAAATAATAGTTGTCTGTTCGTTTGCAGTGGCTGCGGCCGTCATAGACTTTACTGATGAGAGCATTTCTCCTGTTGCCAGGGAGAGCCCAAGTGTTTCTGCCTGGAGGGCGGTCGTTGATTTACTGAGAAGTTGCGCACGGGATAGCCCTGTTTCAGGACAGTAGAAGCCGCAACCCGCTCCTAGTTTTTGTTTCGAGCCGTCAGTGTAGACGTGAAGGACGTGGGGGGTCGGAGTCGGATCCTCAGTCTTTTCTCCATTTTCTAATTGGTACTTTTTGGTCGTGAGGTATGTTGTGGCAATTCTGTCGGTGCCGTTTCGAGCCTCCGGCATAGCTTGGATAGCTTTGTCCAGAATCCTGCCATGATTTGTTATTTTACCACTGCCATTCCATTGGTTTGCGGATTTTATTCTTAACGCTGCTGCCATCGCCTCTTGTTGTATGTAAAGATGAAGGGGCGTTAGGCCTAGTATTATATCTAGTATATATTTCGTCACTATGTTTACTTTCACTGTTTGGATTGGATTTTGAGTAGATATACACTCATACATTCCACCTACATGGATGTGACATGGCATAAGCAACTGAACACCTTAAACGAGTAGCATACTAGGTTCTTGTAAGCCTATATGGAGTTGTGATGTAAGAATTTAAATGTATTTTAATTAAGTTGTCGCACACTGGTAAACTATGCAACTTGCTTTGCATAATAAAGTAAATCTAATGTCTCTGACTACCTCTCTTAGATCCTAGAGTTGTTACATAACATAGTAAGTGATCTAAGGGGTGTCTAATTAAACATGCCTGGGGTTGTCAGTAAGTTATAAGTCCCCACAGCTAAGTTACTAGCTGCCATCTGCACTGTGCGGGTTTAGTTTTCAAATGTTTATTTTTTATACAACTTGCTGATGGAACAAGCAGATGGCCCACCTGATGTTAAGTGGTAACCATTACCCATAATTACACCAGCAACCACACTCTTCAAACCGAAACACAGCATTGCTGCTTGGCAGCAGAAAAAGGCGTGGTGGTAGTACATTTTAAGACCTTAGTGATTCTATTGATTATAGGTACTACCTATAATTAGCAATTTTACAATGACAAATTATAGCTATCCTTGTTATTTCAGTGTAAAAGAAAGAGGTGACAGCATTTTTAAATGTGATCAAATTGAGTTAGTATGCAACAAGGGAGTCAGCTCTATTGACAGTGTCGATGACCTTTGCTAAGTCGGATCAATGAAATTGAAGGCATAGAAGTGCAAGTGAATGTTATGTGTGTTATTTACGTATAAAGGTTTTATTGCTGTTCAATCATATTAATAATTAGAATAATGTGTAGGTACCTAATTTTAGAACTGAGATTGGTAAATAACTGAAAGTAAAGTGAGATAACCTTTTTTTTAAGTCTTTTTAAGGGCTTTGTCATTTAGCGACTTTTTAACACTAAAGAAATGACCAAGTGAAAATGGTGGATGATTTACGCGCCAGTAACTGTTTAACGTTATCCAACATTTCGACTTCATAACATGATTATAAAATTATATTATTATTATAACAATGAGTTATGGTCGAAAATCGAACGCCTCATAATTCTGCTTAGATATTCTCTGGTCGGTAGGTAGGCTATGATTATGATGGTATAGGTAATTTTGATCAAGGAAAATAAACAGGGAAAAAGGAAAATATTGATAATAAATTAGGTACGGAAGTTGGTACCACAATAATTATTATTAGTAGGTAGTATTACATCTTAGCATTAAGTTAGTAAGATAGGTACCGTTGCTATTAGTAAGAGGGTATTCCCAAAGATGCTGTAATGTAATGATTCAAAATAAAAATTACGCGTTCTCATCTCGTAAAACAACGAAGCGTTCAATAGAAAATTCTATTTAAAATTTCTGATGTCATCAGGTTAGTAGGCGCAGAAAACAAGGCCGACCATTGCTCGTCTAAAAGTTATTAACATATTGGAGTGATTTTTAAATGCACTAAATCTACGAAACCTTAGTTAGGAGACTTCTAGCTTCCGCATCGAAAAATATCGATTTTCAGAGCCTTTTTTTGCATTTTAGCGAAATTCACAATGTCAACAAAACTTCCAAGGAGTTTTATGAAAGGAAGCACACTATAGAAATCGATTTTCCTAGTCTCCTCTATCGCATAATTTATGCAGAATACCGTGAAATACGAAATTAGGTTACAGTAAGCTTTGGGATCGATATATTTATACGAAATCCTGAAAGTTCTCTCACAAGATGGCGGGATTATAACCCGACCGAATGAAAAACATCTGGAGCAGACGGAAGTGCAGAGAAGTCGACGCGACCTCAATTCGGCCGGGTTATACATCTAGCGCACAGATGTACGACTTCGCACTTCCTACTGTTTTCCTGTGACGTTCACAGACTTGCGAACTGCCTAAATCATGGGAAATGGTGTTAAGATTATTTACTTACCGTTTTCATTCTCCAATAGTTGATAAAACATCACAAAACACTATTTATTTTACACAAGCACTCACACGCCCATACGGTATGTAACAACATCACGAGTACTACTGCGCCATCTGACGAATTAAATGCAAAACTAAGCACCTGCAGCTATGTTCACATCGATGTTTAATTATTTTAAAATCATTTGAACGCAACTACTCGATTTAAATTAATTTTAGTTTAGTTTCTAGATAAAAGGCCATCAAAATTGCTAAATTAAATTGTTGTTCGCGTCTTCACATCCGAACATAACGTAGGCGATTTGTTTGGCGCGTGTTGTATTGATTTTTTGTAGCAGCTGATTCACGATTTTCAATTCGCGCAATTTTCTGACTCATCGGTTTATTTATATTGTAATGTAAAGTTATCTAAGTTGAGATTGAGTCGTTTGGCTAGAAAATTGTAGTTCTCAGTAAGTTAGCTACAGCGGCAAAGTAGTGGACATGCCTAAATAAGGAGCCTAGTCAGCAATGCTGATTTCTTGATTGTAACCGTTGTATGTAACGCGAAGGTCGAACGTAGGCAGGTTGGGAAAGTTAAATCAAGATCATTAATCATTTAACCATAGTGTTAGCTGCGGTATTTCCGTTTTATACCTAAATTGCTTATTCTTACTATTTTATATCTAGGTAGGTACCTACCTACGTAAGGGAGACATTACAATGTGGAAAGTAGAGTAGGAGATAGGTAGGTAGGTAACTTAACTGGATAGGCACAACATATACCTACCTTGTAGGTACTTTGTTACCTTGTACACACGGATAGGTAGGTACGCATCAGTCAAAGAAACACACGGAAGCGTGGCGTGGTATTTCTTTGGCTTTGTGTGTCATTCATCACATCTGGGGCCTTATGCTCACTTCGAGCGAGATTATCTCACGGTAGAGATGACGTCATATCTCGTTCGATAACTATTTATCCCCATTCTCACCATCTCACTCCCCAATTTTCTCATACAAAGTTCATGCGAGACGCAAGGTCAACGAATTATTGAACGAGATATGACGTCATCTCCATCGTAAGATAATCTCGCTCGAAGTGAGCATAAGGCCCCTGCATCACATGTAATTTTTTGGGTAAATTAGTGGTAGGAGGTTTATAACACCTCAACCTCATTTCTATTTTTCAATTTACTATGTAATTATTGTTTTATACATCATACACAATGTATGATTTTTTTAGCAATAATAATCATTGTTTTCGTTATCATTTATGAATAATGTTAGGCATTGTTATAAATAGCGCCATCTATTATCGAGTAGTTATTTTTTTACCAAAGCTATTAATCGAGATTCTAAAATAATCTGTTAATCTATTGTTACTACAATCACCTTACATAAATGATAATTTAGTTACCTATCCAAAAACAATAACGTTAAAACCGATTTTATAAATCAGTATTCTAGATGTAGAAGCCCGGTTAATTTTAATTATCACTAGTCAGCGCCACCTACTATCGAGTAGTAAGCTCAAAAACGAAGTGAAATTTTTTCATAAATTATTTTTTAATCACTGTACCTACCTACTCCTAATCAGAATAAATATCAAAAGAAAATTATCACTCCCAGCGAAAACGTAGTTTAGTTCGCTTCCCTATTTTGTGCCAAAACCAGAGATAGCGCTATCACTTGGGGTATCAATTGATTGGTTCCTACCATAGAAAGTAATAAAAATACTTCACATTACTAAAATACATTTGTATCTCCCCTTGAACCCGTGAAGACATTTTACTTGTAGCAGAACATTTGTAATACAGATAAATATCAGTCGACCCTTGCCAAATTTTGATAAATTGCTAGTTTTGTTTTCTCTTTCACTCATTTTTGGGGTAAAAGTAAGAGCTATAAAGATTTGATCATGTCGGTGAGGGGACACTCAGATTGTTCGTTTTATTTAGTGTGTTTTCAGCCCTTTTCAGTCAGGACCATTACCACCACGGGAGCACTAGATCGAACCTTCACCCAAGCATAGAATGGCAATTATTTGTGAGTAGGTATGGAGGTAGAGGTAGTTTTAGGTTCTGCTAAAGGTTCCACAAAGATCATTTTATGATAATACTAGTGGCGAGTCCACTGTCGGGCCTAGGGTTGCCAGATACGGGCTTATTATTTCCTGGACATCTCTGGGGTTACAAACGGAGTTTATATTTGAATATTATAATGAGGAAAGATTTGTATTTTTGTATGTAATTCTTTCACCATTAGAATGCTACATTATCCCATAGGCTATATTTATTACTAGAAAAAATTAGGGATTCCTTCTAAAACTTCAATAATGTAACCCAAGGTGTAAAAAAATGGCCAACAAATGTCTTTCATCGCATGTCAGCATGTCACTATTATACAACTCGCACTTATTATAAAATGTATAGGTAAATATTAATTAACACACTGTAATTTGAATTCATACCATGCACAATCACATATTAGAATTTTTAGTTCCAAATAAAAATTACTCTTTAAATAAAAATGATCTCGGCTCGTCCGAAATACGAGTATGCGCGCCGCCTCTTGGTGTCGTTACTTTGTGGAAAAAAACTAGTGATCATGAATTACGGGACAGTAAAGTGTAATTACTGGACACGGGACCACACGTGAAATTCCGGGACTTTCCCGGAAATCCCGGCCATCTGGCAACCCTAGTCGGGCCTCAGCTACGCACAGTCATTATACAAGGTGTTCCAATACTTGTGTTTAAAAACTTCAGGGGCTAAAGTAACCATCAATATGAATAACTTTTCTAAGGAACCAAGACTGTAAACGCGAAAAAAAAACAGCTGTTTCATACAAAAGTTCAATACCTACCTGGCTAAGTTAACTAAGTAAGTTTTCCCCCCTGAAGTTTTTAAACACAAGTATATACACCTTGCAGAAACCAATCCATCGTCCAAAAAATTATGCGAGTAGTAAAGCTCTTTGTGAAGGGCGTGTCCAGGGAAGTACCTACTACCACCATGACACGCTGTGTTTCTATTGGAAGGGTGTAGGTACCTATGTGGCCGACGGTGAAATTTCAGGCACATGATGCTTAACATCTATATGCCTAAGGTTGATGGATGCAGGGAAATGCTTAAGACTTACGGCTTGGTTCCTACCGTTCTTTTGTATGATCCTTGTTACAATGTAATTTAATACAATATTGAAGCTCCAGTGTGGTGCCAATTAAATTTAGTGAGGCGTAGGCATAAAAGAAAAAATCTGCTTTGTCTTTGTCATGTCAACCGACTATTGTCAAACAAGTGACACCAAATGTTACGCCAAAGTGACAAGAAACTCCAAAGCACACATCAAAACAAACTTACATCTAGAACATTAGAATGCTCGTAAACGCCAAGGTCTTCTTAATTCTGAGCAATGTTCTAACATGAAGGCAGCATGCATCATCCTGACGATCCTAATCTTCGTGGCTATCATGGCGGTGTGCGTGATGGTAAAGTTTGCCACCGACATCACGGTGGAGGAGAGGAGACGGGACATGATGCCGGCAGGCGGGGTGCACACGCTGACGCGATCTATGGGGGTCATCAGTCTTAGTGACAACAAATCTGCCGCTGCTGAAAGGTATCCTTCTCTCTACACATGTGAAGCTCGTGGCGTTCCTAACTTGCTTTGATTCCTAACTGAGCAACCACTATTTGGAATATCTATCTAACTGCTTAGTAGCTGGCTTGTGCTGTGCTTCGAGAATTTTGAGCCGTCCTGTCGCTCCCAGCTCTCTAACACTCAAACAAGCTCTCGTTCGCACATTTATTTTTATAAATTCTGATAGATCTATTGGTAGCTTTTGCTTTTGAGGATGCTCTGATTGGAAAAGCGGTCTACCTCGAATCGCTATCTCCCTAAACCTAACTAGTAGACTGACCGAATAGACGAAACGAATACTCAAACAGAAGTATAAATCGCGCAAGTAAAATGAACACTAAGCGGCAATGCAATGGAAGGAATTTGTCTGTACACGCGAGAAAGAGCGTGGGAGCGAGATTGACGAACCAATAACAATAATTCCAGGAGCAGCGCCTTCTCTCCGTCGTGCCTCACCTCATACCTTTAGATCGCACGTACTTCTACGTGACGCGAGTTATAATTTACGTCCTTTTCTTCCAGGTTCCCGTACGTAGCCGCCATCGTCCGCAACTCCTCAAACACGTGGTCCTTCGCCTGCTTCGCCAGCATCATCCTCGTCAAGTGGGTGGTGACCTCCGCCCACTGCCGCAAGCCCGGCGCCACCCATAGGGTCCTGCTCTACCACGACTCCACCAGAAACTCGTCTCACTCCTACCCGATCCTGATCTGGAAGCTGCATGACAAGTTCAACATCAGCAACCCAACTGCGAAATTCGACATCGCAGTCGCGAAAATCAACGTGATCGGGTACCCTTTCGCGATGAAGCCAGCAGTCTTCGATGAGAAGGAGAAGACCGAAGTCCAAGCGAGCATTTGGAAGACCGTTCTGACTATGGATAAGAAAATGTATTTGACGAACGATTTTGAGGTTTTCAACGTCAAAATTGCGAGGAAGGGAAAGTGTTTCGAGACTTACGGCGTGGAGGTAGATGCTAGTTTGATTTGTGTTGATTTGTCGGAGCATGAGGTGTGTTTCATGCACGAGTTCGGTCCCATATTCTCAGCCGATAAGGTGGCTGGGGTGCTCGCCGTGAAACCACATGATTGTGATGTCAAAATGGCTGTGTTCACTAATGTATCGTATTATTCAAATTGGATTCTAAAGTCGACACATACAACTTATTATGGGTGATTCTTGGCAGTGGCGGCAAATGATAGGCTCATCTAGGTATTTACACAGTTTGTTAAGCTATTTACTAGGATCTAAACAGATTTGAGTTTCTCGATAAAAACACTTGATATTTGTTTTATTATTAACTAGTGGCTTCCCGCGGCTTCGCACGCGTTGAAGTGGTGAACCGTGATTGAACCACAAACATCCAAACATCGTAACTTTCGCATTGATTTGTTATTTTTTATTGATTTGTTTTTGATTGATTTGTTATTGATTATTAGGGTAGGATTTTAAATACGTACTATTATTAGGGTAGATTTTAGATTTTAGTTTCTACCCCAAAAGCAAACGAAACGAAACAGCTTCACGACATTGATCCACAGGCACGGTAGATAGGTACCCTCAGATCTCTTCGTACCAACTCAAGATTCCCGTTTTTGGAACATTGACGCCTCGTTGTATTCTTTTTACTCGAGCGCAACGAAGGAGGGTAACGTCTTTCAAAGTCAAAGTCAAAGTCAAAATGTATTTATTCAATAAAATCACAAGGATCACTTTGAAACGTCTTAAAGCTAGGTGACTCTAGGTGCCAGTTCCACGCGACCAAAGCCTAGAAGAACAGGCAACAAACTTACGGCTTGGTTCCTACCGTTCTTTTGTATGATATTTATGTTTGTTATGTTATTTATTTTATTTATGTTATGTTATTTATCCACAGAACACATTTTCTTTTAGTTTGAAGTTAATTACAGTTACAGTTAAAAATCTCCCATACAAACCTTGAAACTTTGCAGGGGTAGTTTTAAAATATTGAAAACGTGATTTTAAATTATTTATTGTGGAGTATATTTACTTCAAGTTTTTAATCAATCGTACTATGCGTTAAAAAACTCCCATACAAACTTTGACATCCCTTTGCACGCTTATTATGGGTAGTTTAAAAAAATTAAAAAAGCCTTTCCTATTTTTTTGCCTCAAAGTTCATATACGTACTCCAAGTTTCAAGTTTGTAGGTTCAAGGTATACTATTTTTCATGCAAACGTTTTCAACCCTTTTACACCCCTTGGGGTTGAATTTCCAAAACCCCCTTCTTAGTACACCTCTACGTCATAAGACCTATGTACTCTTCAAATTTCAAGTCTCTAGGACCATCGGTCAAAAAACTCCCATACAAACTTTTACATCCCTTTGCACACTAATTAAGGGTAGTTTAAAAAAACTAATAACGCCTTTCCTATTTTTTTGCTTTGAAGTATATGTACTCCAAGTTTCAAGTTTGTAGGTTCAAGGAATACAATTTTTCATACAAACGCTTTCATCCCTTTTTACACCCTTAGGGGTTGAATTTCCAAAAACCCTTTCTTAGTACACCTCTAAGTCATAAGACCTATGTACTCTTCAAATTTCAAGTCTCTAGGACCATCGGTCAAAAAACTCCCTTACAAACTTTTACATCCCTTTGCACATTTATTAAGGGTAGTTTTACAAAACTAAAAATGCCTTTCCTATTTTTTTGCTTTGAAGTATATGTACTCCAAGTTTCAAGTTTGTAGGTTCAAGGAATACAATTTTGCATACAAACGCTTTCATCCCTTTTTACACCCTTAGGGGTTGAATTTTCAAAAACGCCTTCTTAGTACACCTCTACGTCATAAGACCTATGTACTCTTCAAATTTCAAGTCTCTAGGACCATCGGTCAAAAAACTCCCATACAAACTTTTACATCCCTTTGCACACTTATTAAGGGTAGTTTAAAAAAACTAATAACGCCTTTCCTATTTTTTTGCTTTGAAGTATATGTACTCCAAGTTTCAAGTTTGTAGGTTCAAGGAATACAATTTTTCATACAAACGCTTTCATCCCTTTTTACACCCTTAGGGGTTGAATTTCCAAAAACCCTTTCTTAGTACACCTCTACGTCATAAGACCTATGTACTCTTCAAATTTCAAGTCTCTAGGACCATCGGTCAAAAAACTCCCTTACAAACTTTTACATCCCTTTGCACATTTATTAAGGGTAGTTTTACAAAACTAAAAATGCCTTTCCTATTTTTTTGCTTTGAAGTATATGTACTCCAAGTTTCAAGTTTGTAGGTTCAAGGAATACAATTTTTCATACAAACGCTTTCATCCCTTTTTACACCCTTAGGGGTTGAATTTTCAAAAACCCCTTCTTAGTACACCTCTACGTCATAAGACCTATGTACTCTTCAAATTTCAAGTCTCTAGGACCATCGGTCAAAAAACTCCCTTACAAACTTTTACATCCCTTTGCACATTTATTAAGGGTAGTTTTACAAAACTAAAAATGCCTTTCCTATTTTTTTGCTTTGAAGTATATGTACTCCAAGTTTCAAGTTTGTGGGTTCAAGGAATACAATTTTTCATACAAACGCTTTCATCCCTTTTTACACCCTTAGGGGTTGAATTTCCAAAAACCCCTTCTTAGTACACCTCTACGTCATAAGACCTATGTACTCTTCAAATTTCAAGTCTCTAGGACCATCGGTCAAAAAACTCCCATACAAACTTTTACATCCCTTTGCACACTTATTAAGGGTAGTTTTAAAAAACTAAAAATGCCTTTCCTATTTTTTTGCTTTGAGGTATATGTTCTCCAAGTTTCAAGTTTGTAGGTTCAAGGAATACTATTTTTCATACAAACGTTTTCATCCCTTTTTACACCCTTAGGGGTTGAATTTCCAAAAATCCCTTCTTAGTGCACCTCTACGCCATAAGAGCTATGTACTCCTCAAATTTCAAGTCTCTAGGACCAGCGGTTTAGGCTGTGCGTTGTCTATATGTCAGTCAGTCAGTCAGTCAGTCAGTCAGGACTTAGAGTCTTATAGTATTAGAGATAGAGATGGCAATGACAGGCCTTTTTAGCTTGTAGAACCGAACACGGCTATAGGTACAAAGGTTCTCGAATTGCGATCCTGAACTGAAAGACGAAGAGAAAGATCCTAAGAACCGATGGACCGACGACATTCAAACGTGAAGTCGGTAAATGAAAAAAAAAATGAAATAGCATTATATAGGCACGGTAGGTATCCCCTCAGATGTCTTAGTACCGTATGGAATACCAACTATTGCAAAAGCTCGGTAGGTGTGTACCAAAACGTACTTTTTTTTGGACGTACCTCTCGTAGAAATCCTCAAGGGGAGGCTTATGTCCAGCAGTGGGTTTTCTTGAGTCTGACATTGTAGATAATAAGTTACTACAATTGTACCTACCTCCAATTGTATTAACTTATTATCTACAATGTACAATTTTACTGTTATGTCAATTGGATACAATTGACAAAACAGTAAAATTGTACACATTGCAAGCGCATTCACAAATCATTTTTGAAACTAACGGTTCATTTACCAAAATATCTTCCAATAAAAAATAGTTTATTTCAGCACGCGCCATTTGGAAGACTCCGAAATTAAATTTGAACTAAAAATTACAGAAAAA
This sequence comes from Chloroclysta siterata, assembly GCA_932294275.1. Lineage (NCBI taxonomy): Eukaryota > Metazoa > Arthropoda > Insecta > Lepidoptera > Geometridae > Chloroclysta > Chloroclysta siterata. Next base: position 15,814,369 of record OW028596.1, on the reverse strand, counting down.
TCAACCTTAACGCTACGACATAAGATCTAGGGAAATAACAGAAACATTCGTTAGAAACCATAGCTGATTCGCGAATGGCAGGCAAAGCGAAGGGAGACGGTAACTTTAACCGACTGTGTCGGAGTTACAAAGGGTCATGAATAAATATCGAAATAAAATCTCGGCAAAGATACTCCCCCATAGGTTATCCTAATTGGTTATCCTAGTAAATAAATAATAATATAAACTTTTTTCAGACAACTCCATATTTTTAAGAACTTTAATTTTACTTTATCTGATGGTATAGTGTTATCGGCACCGCCTTCCGATCCTAAAGTGTTGGGAGCGCGCTAGAGGATTTAGAGAGTAAATGACTACATGTTGGAACAGTGCGTTTATTAGGTAATGATGAACTCAGAACAATAATACTCAAGACGCTGATGAATCTCTAGTCTAGATTACTTACATTGGTACTGTGGCCCATAGACAGTACCACCACACCACAAAGGTTGGGTTCAAAACCTGTCACCATTGAGTTTTTCAAAAATTTAGTGCACAGTGCTAGTTAGGTACTCTGAAACGGTGAAGGAAAACAGCAGGATGTAACCGGCATGTTGTATAACCAAAAAATGTCTAAAACGGTCTTTTTGAGAGGAAAACTTGTTGGAATCAAAATTACATATTTTCTGAACCTTTGTTATATTAATTTTTATTAGTTTTATTTTACACATAAGGATATCACAAAGATTTTTAATAGTCCTAAAAGTATTTTATTATCCCACTCGGATAATAACTTTTGGGACTATATTATAAACATCTTTGTCATATTATTCTTGAAAAGAAACTTCGATTTTTCATAACAAATATGTCAATTTTTCCAAATGTTCAGTGATTTTATCATTAGGTATAAAAAAAAAATTAAGCGATTGTTTGCGTCTTAGATCTTAGATCATCCTAATCTTTGCCGCACGTTTGAAAGACGAGAGAAAATATCATTTTGTGTGATATTGTGCAAGCATGTTATTTGTTCGTTGACAACCCTCTCAGCAACCGGACACTTTGTAAACACGACGACAAACAGACAAACACGTCAACTTGTTGTTTAGTTACACACAACTTACCAATCCGTTGATTTCTGGCATATAGGTATTTGTCTAACGTAAAGTATGTCATCAAATAAAATAATTGTTTTTTTAATACAATACCACAATACATAGTATCTAATGCTAAGAGCTGATTTCACCATGCTCTGTTAGATTAACAAAGGATTAAAGGCCCGTTAAATATGTCAAAATGTATGCGTTTGACATATATGGTTAGATTTAACGGCCTGTCAATCCTTGATTAGTAATAACAGAGCATGGTGAAACCAGGCCTTAATCTATCTGGTTTCTATAGTAGGTACACACGTATACAGATCAAGCTACACAAAGTCAAAGAAAAATGACGCTTACTGCAAGGACATAAAAGCGAGCAGTGTATAGTCTGATGCGTGCGTATATAATATACTTACGTGTTGCTTAGTTTGAGAGTTGCAATATTTATTTATCAAAAAACCAATGGTTAGACCAATTTGTGTAATGAAATCTCATTTCACTATCGGTTGATCGCAGAAAAAGTAAGTCTTTAATTACCTACACTATTTGAATAGTAGTCCTAATTTAATTGGCCAAGCCATCTGGTCATCTTAATCCCCTGAGGTGCCATAAAACTTGAGATTTATCTAATTAAGTAGATATCTACTGGACAATAAAATAAGATATGGTCAGTTCGGGGACCCTTGGCTTGGCATCAGATAGCGAAACTGAATCAGCCAAGTATCTACGCCTAACTGTTGAAATGGGTAAAGTTTTTATTTTCCACACATCACTATCTGGCCCCAAAAATAAGCAAAGGCCCCAAAAAAAACAGCTGTTTCATACAAAAGTTCAATACCTACCTGGCTAAAATGTATGAAGCAGCTGTTTTATTTTCGCGTTCAGGGTGTTGATTCCTTAGAAAAAGTTATTCATATTGATGGGTACTTTAGCCCCTGAAGTTTTCGGTAGTAGTATTTTAACACCCTGTATATACTTTTTGTACATATGTACCTACTAACCACCCAGACAGAGATCAATGTTCATCACACAAATGTTTATTCTCGGTGGGTACCGAACCCACGGCCTACATCGCCGAAGGCAGAGCATGTTATCCAACCGAATGTTTCTAAGATTAAATAGCGAGATAGAAAATATTTCATCGCAAATAAAAAAAACGTGTGGCTCGTCCGGGGAGTGTATTATACCACCCACTATTTCTGGCCACAAGCAACAACACTGTGTTTCAATTTAAAGGGTTTGGGACATTACAGGCTTATGAGGCTTAAAACCTATAAATATACCTCAAGTTGATGGACGCAGGACAGATCATCGTAGGGCACGTTAGTCAAAGTCAAAAGATATTTATTCAGTAAAATCACAAGGATAACTTGGAAACAACATCAACACGATAGCAACTAGGTTCGTTGCTATCGTGCGTGACTTGCGAGGCAATGCTTTGTTACAGGTGATGGTTAACACTTAACATAAGGTGGGTTACTTATCTGCTTGTTCTTCCGAAAAGTACCCAACATAGTCGTTCACATCACGGAAGTTAGTCATCACAACTATTAGACGACTACTACTTGGTGAAGCTGCGGGCAGCAGCTAGTGTGCACGCTAGTGCAGTGTCTTTATTAAGAAAGAAATTATGTAACACTTATTTTTGAGAATAAAGATCTTGTGTAACATATTCGCATCATGTGTAGGTAGGTAGGTATGTATGTATTTATTCTGTGTCCCTGTCATCGAAACAATAAACACATCACAGTCCAGTCAAGCGTGAGCGCGCTAAAAGCACCCTAAGGCCACCCTAAACCTACCCCTAACTCGTATTTACGGCCTATCTCATTCGATTTACCGAATGCGACAGTTGGCGAAATGCCGTAAATGTTTTAAACACTGCATAATTTGGTTAAAATGCTTTTAGTTAAACTGGGTTTAAATCATCAATTTTATTTGGATAGTGTACCTAGTCATTAATTCAAGTCGGAGCTTTCGTTTAGATTACCAAGAGCTAATGTGACTCTCGCTCGCACGTTTCGACATGTTGAAAGATTTAAAATAACTTAGCTCATTTTCGAAAAATCGCAGTCAACCATTTTGTGTACAATCACATTGACACAGTAAACATTTCATTTTTCAAAAGTTTGATTACTAGTTTTCGTACATAAGCAAAATTATATGTAGGAAAACTTGTATCGATCAAAATGAATCTATTATACTGTGTGCAATCACATTGCACAAAAAATGGTTGATTGCCATTTTCAAAAATGAGTTTAGTGATTTTATATATTTCAACATGTCGAAACGTGCGAGCGAGAGCCACATTAGCTCTCTTCGCCAGAAGGGGCTGACAACCGCGAAACATCTTCTCGATCGCACATTTTTAAAGATATATTACAAGCTTACAAAATTATTTAAAATATAATTTTCTCTAATTAATTGCAAAAATCGCAAAAAAACAGACTTCAAATACATTAATTTCCATAAAATAAATATAATAAATAAATATTGGTGGACATGCCACACAGCACTATCTCGTCCCAAACTAAGCCAAAGCTTGTGATATGGGAACCAGATAGCTGATATACTACTTATATACTTTTTTTTTTTTTGTAAATACATAGGTACTTATAATATTATTATAACACCCAGACAGAGAACAAACATCTATGTTCATCACACAAATGTTTGTTCTCGGTGGGGATCGAACCCACGGCCTACGGCACAGAAGGCAGAGCTACTACCAACTGAGCTGTGAAGGCTGTCGCCTAGAGCTGTGAAAATGTACATGGGACCACCTCAGAAGACCTTATGACCTACCGAACTAAAAAATCATCAAAATTAATTTATAATTGGCGGAGTCATCGCGTAACATCCATTCAACAAAAAAACATACAGTCTAATTGAGAACCTTCTTTTTTGCAGTCGGTTAAAACATGAAACTGCAACAGCGTGTTTATAACCTACCTGATTTTCGAAACATCTTGTAATATTGTATACCTACACAAAAAAATAGATTTGATACTTATTTTTACTTGACTTTTCGGTAATCCCAACAAGATGTAGCTTAGATAATAAATCACAGCGCCCATCCCCCTCGATATACTCGGCTCATCAACCCCCCCATTTACATACGGTGCTTGGGAATCCGTCTTGCCAGTCAGTCAGATGAAGTGGAACGGCCTCCGATGGACCGACGACATTGTGAAGATCGCAGGAAGTCAGTGGATGGAGAAGACTCATCGTTATCAAAACTGCCTGGAAATTAACAGGCCAAGTCCAGCCGTGGACTTCTTCAAGATTGTAATGATTATAAGTACTTTATATTTTGACAGCCTTCACGGCTCAGTTGATAGTAGCTCTGCCTTCTGCGCCGTAGGCCGTGGGTTCGATCCCCACACAGAACAAACATTTGTGTGATGAACATAGATGTTTGTTCTCTATGTCTGGGTGTTATTATATATTATAAGTACCTTGGTATTTACAAAAAAAAGTATACCTCTATGTTTTATGTATCAGCTATTTGGTTAATATTATATCATATTAAGGGGCTGACAACTATCAAACAACTTCTCGCTCGCACTTTTCGACATGTTGAAAGATATAAAATCACTAAAAAACTCGTTTTCGAAAAATCGCAATCTACCATTTTGTGTGCAATCACATTGCACTCAGTTTAGTAAAAAATTCATTTTAATCGATACAAGTTTTCCTACTTAAAAATTTGCTTATGTTCGAAAACTAGTAAAGCAAACTTTTGAGTAGGAAAACATGTATCGATCAAACTGAAATTTTCACTAAACTGTGTGCAATGTGATTGCGCACAAATTGGTTGATTGCGATTTTTCGAAAATGAGTTTAGTGATTTTATATCTTTCAACAGGTCGAAACGTGCGAGCGAGAGTCACATTAGCTCTTGTCTTCGCCTTAAAAGTTCCTTGCAATTACAAGCGTTGACTTAGTTTGGGACTAGATAGTGCTGTGTGGAAAGTACACCAATATTTATTTATTTATACTATGAGGTATTTGAAGATGGACCCAGCAGATGGCCCATCTGATTCTAAGTGGTAATCATCGCACCTGTACCAAAGTGTTCCCTCGCAAGTCCACCTTAAGGAACGTACCCTGCGCCCTTTAACTTGGGGTATGGGGTTTCACCGGCTCATCAATAACTTTAAAACTAAAACAGCAACGCTGCTTTAAAATTAAATTTAGGCACTCCTTACACGGGTAATGACATTCTATTAAAACGACATGGTCAGTGAGTAAAGTTTAAAAGTATGGTACGCCTTTTTCTGCCGCCAAGCAGCGTTGCTGTGTTTCGGTTTGAAGAGTGTGGTTGCCGGTGTAATTACAGGTACATGGGGCTTAACATCTGTATGTCTCAAGTTGATGGACGTAGGCACAGATAAGAGAATACTAGTAACGCAGGGCAGTACATCGTAGGACACGTTCCTGTCGTTCGTGACTGACTAGGCAATGTTTTGTTTTTCAGAATTTTCATTATGTAGTCGGTTTTTTTTGCATAAAAGTTATATTACTAGTGTTATTTCGCTAATATTGTTTATATTAAAGTGAAAGCCCAAAAAATAAGCCAAAATATAAAACAACATTTCGGATTGGGGAAGCTGAGGATCTGCAGCATCACAGACAGCAGAGACATGGCGACTTCCGGCGCGTCGCTTCCGGTGACGACAGCGCCCCCGCGCGGGTGACCATGAAGTTATAGTTATTATTTTGTAGAGACTTTTTTGAAGAAAGTTCAGGGGTAAAGAAACACAAAACTATATTACTATATTATATGAAACTATATAAAATATATTATTCTTGATCATATAGCTAATATATTGTTGTTTTGAAACAACTTTTCTTTCCGTGTTATTTCCGAAAAACATTGTGAGGAAACCAGTTATCCAGGAAAGCAGTATTCTAATACGGCGATGGGCTTTCAACCTAAGCTGTCCAGTATGGAATACTAACCACTTGAATACTATGAAAATGTCCTCAAAGAATTTTTAGTTCGTACTTTATACTAAGAGATCTGCGGGGATATCTACCGTGCCTGGGGATCAAAGTCATGAAGCTATTTCAGATTCTAACATATTCCCCACTTCTAAAGAAAAAACAAAGCACTGATTTCTCTTTTTTCTCTCCAAATTATCCCATTTTATATTCCACACTCAGTCACTCTCCCACTATCAATTTGTTACGAACATTGTATTCCAACTCGTAAACTTTTATAGATGATATTATATTTATATGTATACATCTGTCTGTTTGTACATTAGCGAGCTGCAAGTCACCGCCTATGGAAGATGAAATAAAATAGTATGATTTGCAAATATTGATATTTGTTTCGTAATTGATCGAGTGAGCGAAGCGAACGAAGATCTTAGTTTCAACTTGGGCGATTTGGCATTTTATGTATGTATGTATGTATGTATGTATGTATGTATGTATGTATGTATGTATGTTTGTCTGGCGATAACTTTAGAACCGTTGATCCGATCTGCATGAAATTTGATATGTCGATAGCTTGTACTTGAGAAATTTACTGGTAAGTATATGAGTAAAATCGGATGAAGGGTTTTTGAGATACGGGGGTTTTTATGAGGGCAAAAATAAAAAAAGTTACATAAAAAAATCTAGTTACATGTCATATGAAAGGGCTTTGTTTGTACATTCCAAAACAATTTTTACTTTTTTTTTGTGACGCTTGGTTTTGGAGATAAAACAAAAAAAGTTAAATTAAGATAACCAGCGATCCAAGAGCTCCCATCTCTAAGCGTTTCGTTGATATCAAGGTTTTTCTACTGGTCGGCCAGTTTCTTTGCATTTTCTAATTTTTTTTTCTTGAAATAAATTAAGGAGGTACTCAGTTCTCATAAAATGGTGACGACGACCAGGTCTGATGATGGAGCCAAGGTCTGTTCAACGGAACTCTTCAATAAATAGGCCAATAGAGTTGAAACTTGGTTACCATACCAAGTTAGGAGGCGGTAGTCAGAAAAAAGTCCAAAAATAATGTTTGGACTTGCCCCTGATTACTACCTACGCAAAGTTTTGATGCGTTCGTCGGGTCGCATCACGAGATCTCAGTTCGGGCCGAACTACTAGTGTAGGATCTTAGTTTTTAAAAGAAAAAGGAATGAAAGAAAATCTATGTTTTAGGTATACATGTATCAAGATGCCGCAAGATCAAATTCTAGTCTAGTCTTTGCATAATGTAGGTATAGAGTTATGTCTGAGTTATGTATGGATGTCTGAAGTTTTGTAAGCGAGAAGAATGATTGTATTCAGTCTTAGAGCAACACGGGCCACCGGCGGATGTATTCAGTTTAGGAAATTCAAATTTTCAATTTAATTTAATTTTGTATTATTCAATTTAAATGGTTGACATTATTATTATTACCTTATTAGGTATTATTTTTGATACACATTTCAGTGATTTTTTTATTTTAACATTATTACTAAAAAAAAATTATCTTATGATTTTTAATGTGTTTTTAATATTATATTGTTTTTAACCGTTTTTAAATAAATAAAGGCTATAAAGAATTTGTAGGAAGGTAAGTAAATTTAGTTTTAAGAGTAGTAGAGCTCTTTGTGTGGGGCTCGTCCGGGGAAGTACTACCACCACGCCTATTTCTGCCGCCAAGCAGCAATGCTGAATGTTTTTTTGATTTAAGGGTGTGGTTGCCGGTGAAATTGCAGGCACCTGCATGCCTCAAGTCGCTGGACGCACGGCAGGACACGTTACTATCGAGCGTGACTTGCGAGGCAACGCTTTGTTATTAGGTGATGGTTACCACTTAATATCAGGTGGCCCATCTGATTGTTCCATCACAAGAAGTATAAAAAACATCCTCAAAGAATCTTGAATTGGTAATGATACTTCTTTATCTTCAAGAAAAAGAAGAACTTTGTACTAACAGATCTGAGAAGATATCTACCGTGCCTGGGATTAAAGTCATGAAGCTATTTCTGTATTTTTACTTATTTTTATGACTCAACTATCGAGACGAAAGGCACCTAAGTTCGTAACTAAGTTATATTTATGAGAGGGTTGGAGTGTTTTCGCATAAATTAAGTATCAATAAATTTAAGTTATTTCGGTAAAGTCGACCACTTTATCTCACTTCAATAATCTTGTACAATATTTGCTCACGCGGATTACCCGCCCTTACACTGCAGCTTATAAATATATAACACAGGGTGTTTTGTAAGGGTTAGAAACTTTGAGACTACATCTTGATTTGACTAGATAGATTTTTTTGAAGTAATTTATTTGTACTTCTATCATAATCACTTATTCATTGTTCTATTTCTATTTCTGTTCACTTCTACTTTGTTATATTCAATTGAAGAAACTTTGTTGGTTTAGGTGTTTTTTGATCGAGTGAGCGAAGCGAACGAAGATCTTAGTTTCAACTTAGGCGATTTGGCATTTTATGTATGTATGTATGTATGTATGTATGTATGTATGTATGTTTGTCTGGCGATAACTTTAGAACCGTTGATCCGATTTGCATGAAATTTGATATGTCGATAGCTTGTTCTTGAGAAATTTACTGGTAAGTATATGAGTAAAATCGGATGAAGGGGTTTTGAGATATGGGGTTTTTTAAGGGGGCAAAAATAAAAAAAGTTACATAAAAAAATCAAATTACATGTCATATGAAAGGGCTTTGTTTGGACATCCCAAAACAATTTTTACTTTTTATTTGTGACGCTCGGTTATTGAGATATAAAAATAAAAGCTAAATTAAGATAACCAGCGATCCAAGAGCTCCCATCTCTAAGAGTTTCGTTGACATCAAGGTTTTTCTACTGGTCGGCCAGTTCCTTTGCTTTTTCTTAATTTTTTTTCTTGAAATAAATTAAGGAGGTACTCAGTTCTCATAAAATGGTGACGACGACCAGGTCTGATGATGGAGCCAAGGGCTGTTCAACGGAACTCTTCAATAAATAGGCCAATAGAGTTGAAACTTGGTAACCATACCAAGTTAATAAGCGGTAGTCAGAAAAAAGTCCAAAGATAATGTTTGGACTTGCCTCTGACTACTACGTACTCAAAGTTTTGATGCGTTCGTCGGGTCGCATCACGAGATCTCAGTTCGGGGCGAACTACTAGTTAGGTTATTTTTTTACTGATCCATTGTACTGTTTGTTTCCCAAATAAAAAAAAAAAAGATAGTATTAGGACTAAGTCGTTTTCTGACTAAATCTTCTTTTAGGCTAGGGTCATGAAACTGGCACCTAGTGCTAACACGTTTCAAAGCCAATGCCTCAGTCTTCTCAACATGTATCGACCGTGCCCTTGTTAAAGTAGCGGCGCAGGCAGGCTTCTACTCCATCCATAATCATGTTTATTATTGTAATTGATCGAGTGAGCGAAGCGAACGAAGATCTTAGTTCGTTCGTCGGGTCGCATCACGAGATCTCAGTTCGGGGCGAACTACTAGTTTATAAGTATGTATGTATTTACAAAAAGAAAAAGTATATGTGTATTATACCAGCTATCTGGTTCCTATATTATAAGTTTTGGCTTAGTTTGGGGCTATATAGTGCTGTGTGGAAAGTCCACCAATATTTATATTTATTCACAATATTTTATTTTGAACTAAATCATGTTTCACGCTTAAAACGATGCAGGTGTAAAAAAAAAATGATAAATAACGTACTTGCTCATTTTTTTTTCGTATATAAAATTACCGCACCCAGTGTTTGTAGGAGAAATATCAAGGCCCTTGTAAAGTTATCATATTTAGATTTGAAACAGCCTGTATAAAGATCTCGTCGTAGCAGCCACTCTGCTAAATGAATCCCACTTTGGGTAGCTTTGTAACTGTCAATGTTACCAACTGATATGAATTTATTACGAGTTTTACGGAATTATTTTAAGGAAACTGAGATTGGGCATTTCATTTTTGGGACTTTAGTTACCTACCTATTTTAAGAATATTGAGATTGAGTCAAATCGCAATAAACAGACAGTTTGTAACGATTTAATGACCACCACTGAACCAATGGAGATACAAGACCTTATAGTTTGTCATTTATTTATTTGTTTATAAACACAGGTACCTACACATAAAATAACATTCATTTGTATTAACTAGTTTGCATGTAATCAAACTTTTTGTAGGATAATTTGTTTCCATTAAAACTAAATTATTTACCGAACCTTTGTAATTTTATTCTCCGAAACTTTGTTATTAGAATTTTTACGTTCTCATAAAGGTCGAAAAGCTTGAGGTAGAAATTGTTTGACTGATCTGCGTCTTATTAGTGTGCACGTGATTATTGCCGGCGCCATTTTGTTCTTCTTTTCAGATAAGTATCTAAAACTTTTTACGAAATTCTTTTAGTTCCGAAGTTTATACATAATCCTGCAAAGTAATTCGTCTGAACTACCCGAAGTGAAGCGTCACCCCACCCCAGACCATAAATCATAGAGCGAGACGCTTTTACGATCGCGATCCGACCCCACAGAGATTGTAGATATGAGTACTTGTGTCGAATGCTCTCTCACTAATAAAGTAGATCTCAATGATAGTGTGAGTGAACCCTTGTTTCAAGTCGTTTCATACATTTTCTTCGCCTTATTTTTACTAGCAAGCAACTTAACATCAGGTGGGATCTTATAAGCAAGTATACAAAAAATGCAATAAGTAGATTTAAAAGTTGGTTAGGTTTAAATCTGTTTTTTTTAGCTAACTAGTTAATGGAACAAGCAGATGACCCACCTGATGTAAAGTGGTAACCATCACCTATAACAACCAAAACACAGCATTATAATACCCCATAGCCCGGAAGTCACGTACGATAGGAACGTGCCCTGCCCTGCGTCCAACAACTTGAGACATACAGATGTTAAGCCTCATGTGCCTGTAATTACACCGGCAACCACACTCCTCAAACACCGAAACACAGCGCTGCTGCTTGGCGGCAGAAAAAGGCGTGGTGGTAGTAGGTACTTCCCCGGACGAGCCGCACACAAAGAGCTCTACTACTCTAGTACTTGCACATTATGTGTCTATTCGATAAAATTATAATTAAATTATCATAAGCAATGTGAAATCCTTGTTACCAAATAATACAGTAATAAAGCTCCAGTGTAGTGCAAATCTAACATAGGTTTTTTTGTGCAACAAAATTTATTTAATTTCTGGAGTTGCTTGCAAAAATTAGCTAACACAATAAATAAAAGCATATTCATCATCATCAGCATAAAAGGGCAAAAGCCTCCACAGGGATAACAATAAGGATCTAAGATTTTAAAGTAAAAGGTTTGCTCCCAACTTCTGAACATATATCTGACTACCCCCAGTACACATAAGAAATATTTTCGGGGTAACTACTATCGCGAACCTTGCGTTGCCTTTTATGCAATTATAACAAACTTCTAATTATCACTCTCCCCAAAACAATAAAATCATTTTAACAAAGTCATTGTAGCAAGTCATAACCGCCATTAAAATTGTCTATGGTTTGTCATTAGAATAAAACAATAATTCATGCTCTATGGTCGGCTGCTCGCATTAAAAGCTGCGACAATTAAAAAGATGTTAATGGTTAAAATAACAAATGCTATGTGTCTCAGAGGGGTAGTTTTGAGGGGTGGTTTTAAAGGAATTGTTAAGGGACACTTTTTGTATATCGATCTTATTAGGAACTTCTCGATCGTAATTAACTTTTTTGCAATAAAAAACGTCATCAAATAAATAAAAAATAAAGTGTTTGAAACTTCTTACCATGTAGCACTCACTATGACATGATTTTAGATAATTCGCACCGCAAGTATTTTAAAGGATTCATTTTCTGACATTTTAGGAAGCAACATAGCTTTTTCATTTTATTTGTTTTTCTAGTGTTATTTTGAGCTGTGTTGTGTAATTTCGGTGGTATTTTAACCAACATTACTTGAGGTTTTAGCACAAAGTGTAAACATTTGGAATGAAAGTGTATTGTGATATCCTGATTTGACCGAAAATGTTTCCAATGTTTTGAAGAAAACCGCCACCATTTTCTTCAAAACAAATGACGGCCGACTTGACTATAGACTGACTTGACAAAAAAGTATTTATTCAATACAAATCACTTGACACTGGCAAGATTGTCTGTCGAATGACAGACAGGAGCCATAAACGGAGAGAAGAAGAAGTATTTTAAAAGTAGAACTTAGGTTCTACAACTTGCCGGTTTCCTAACGATGTTTTCTTTCACCGTTTGAGAGTACTGGCACTGTGCAGAAATATTAGAACAGAAAACCTCATTGGTGCACAACTGGTTTTGAGCCCACGACCTTAGGATCGGAAGGCGGGGCCGCCACCACTAGACCACCAAACAGCCCTAACCACAAACAACCCCCATTTTTAAAAGTTTAAGACAATTATGGCAACATCCTAATTCGTGTTGCCACCCTTTAATTGTTATTGTTCAATGAGTTGTCGAATAAATGTTCTGTGCAGAATGAAATGCATTTTATGAAGATGTTCATAATTGTATTGCTAGTTCAGCGGAGCTAATTCTTTATTATGTTATTCTTCGCATCGTTCCCTGTTGGTCTATTATTTTAATTTTGTGAATTGGAAATTATGCGAGGCATGATTATCTACACTAATCTACACTAATATTATAAAGAGCAAAGATTTGTATTTTTGTTGTTTTGTTGTTTTGTATGTAACGAATAGGCTCAAAAACTACTGGTCCGATTTCAAAATTCTTTCATCATTGGAATGCTACATTATCATTGAGTAACATAGGCTATATAAGTTTTTCAAAAAAGTTAGGGATCCTTACTAAAACTCCAATAATGTAACCCAAGGTGTAAAAAATAATCCTTATATCGCGTGCGCTGCGAAAACTATTGATGATAGATCAAAATAATGTACTACGACTTTGCAGAACACGTCATCATCTACAAAAAATGTCGCAACAGCATATGTCTAACTATTATAGTTATGTCACAATAAGTGTTCTTTTATTATAAAAATTTAATTGAAATATCGCCGCTAGAAAAGGGTATTTATTTGTACCTTGGTATTATTCCTTATCCAAATAAATCATATCATAATTAAGACGGTTTCAATACCTATAGATTACTTCTTAAATTTTTCAAATCGGACATTCCATTCAAAAGATATGACGAAATTAAAAATGTTAACGGGTCCACGGGGTGCAATTTCACTCACACAGGGAGAAGGTCGTGCAAATGTATGAAATAAGTAGACGCGAGGCTCGAACCCACGGTCTAAGTTTATCCTAAAATGTTCAAAAAATGTATGACCACCCATGCGAAGCTGGGACAGGCCGCTAGTGCTACAATATATTGTTATTTTCTTACTTTGAAAGCAAATGTTTAAAACGGGACCCTGTTACTAAGACTCCGCTGTTCATCCGTCTGTCTGTCTGTCCGTCTGTCACCAGGCTGTATCTCATGAACCGTTATAGTTAGGCAGTTGAAATTTTTACAGATGATGTATTTTTGTTGCCAGAAATACATCATCTGTAAACAGCAAGAAAAACAGAATAAAAGAACCCTTCGTGCGCGAGTCCGACTCGCACTTGGCCAGTTTGATTATTCTAAGCTTCCTTGGAGAGTAACGAAATTATACTACCTGCCGCCCGCGGCTTCGCTTGCATATTGGTAATAATTGTGAACATTAAAATTTAAGGCGTTTTACCTTTATTCGGTGCCTCCATGTTTGCGGGATAAAAAATATATTAATCCAAATTACAAACTATATTTTTTCTAAGTTTCATCCCGATCGGTTCAGCGGTTAGGGCATGATACATAAAAAAATACGCATTTATATATTAGTATGATAGGATATCATAGGATATCATCAACAAGCTCAAAGTCGCTCAGCGGGCTATGGAGAGAGCTATGCTGGGAGTTTCACTACGGGATAGAATCAGAAATGAGGAAATCCGTAGGAGAACCAAAGTAGCCGACATAGCTCGCAGAATCAGCAAGTTGAAGTGGCAATGGGCAGGTCATATAGCTCGAAGGACTGATAACCGTTGGGGAATAAAGGTTCTCGAATGGCGACCACGAACAGGAAAACGAAGCGTGGGACGCCCTCCTACCCGATGGACTGACGACATTGTCAGGATCGCGGGAAGTCGGTGGATGGAGAGGGCTCGGAATCGTTCTTCCTGGAAATTTATAGGGGAGGCCTATGTCCAGCAGTGGACTTCTTTAGGCTGATGATGATGATGATGATGATGATGATAGGATATTAACAAGTAGGTTCATTTATGTACTTTGAATGCAAAACCGAGGTACCTAGACCCAACAGCATCCTGAACCCGATATTAGGTAGGTATATTAACGTTGTCATGGCAACCGTAAAATTAAGATGTTTATTGCAGTCAATAAAACGGTCTAGACGACATACCTCGTTCGTAGCACTAAGCTACGCCGTAGAAGCTTACGCTACGCTGAACTTTAATTTTGAGTAAAAATAATTTGCGTAATAATTAAACATGATCGCAAACGGTGAAGGAAAACATCGTGAGGATACTCGCACGTATTTCCTGTTGTGGCTGAGGCCAACTAGTTTGAGTGAGATGTTTGTTAAGGATATGGGTATGTTTTTATTTCAGTTTAAATTTTATATATTTCTAGTAACTACTTGGCAAGCTTTAATCCTTGAAAAATCATGTCCCAGGCATAGCTTTTCGTATATTGGGGCCTTAAGTTCCCTCTGATTCTGATACTGTATAGACCTGTTATAAGGTGCTCCGGGGTAAGATCGGATCTGGGGTAAGATCGAATAAATCGAATATCTCCATAACGTAGGGTATTTTTTGATTCTTGGCAACATTGCCAGCAACGCCATTTTGTTGGGCCCATTCCAATAGTCGCCGCCAGTCGATCAGACCATCAGCGCGCATTTCATTCTCTCGGATATGAAAAGGTACGTAAAATGTGATTTTTTAAGGATCCGGACTTACCCCCGGCAACTTTAATCGAAAATTCTGGTATAACGGCTGTGTTTTTTACAAGTTTTGTGGCTTATCATATTAATGCGGCAACTTGTTTGCTGATTAAAGTGGTCTAGACACGCTGGAACTGTATGTAGCCTGAGATCCGGTCTTTCCCCATCAAAATTTAAATGGGTAAAGTTCGGATGAATTCTGTCCGATCTTTCCCAACTGTAAAATATAAACAGTTTCTCAAACTTTTAAAAAAATATTTGAACTAAAAAGGCATTTGCTAGTGGTAGTACCTACCTACGTCGCTCAATTTTTTTTTATTTTATGAACCAATTTGCCTGTTAATAAAGCTAAAAGCTGTAATTATGTATGTACGGTACGTAATACCATGCACTTTTAGCTATGGTGTGTTTGCTTCAGTTTATTTTACTATTTTATATTTATTATTATGACTAGAAACTACAAAAAAAATCTCTGCGAGCGACTTCCTACTCAAAAAAGATTTGAAGAACTTTAATAGAAATAAGTAATTTATGGTTAATAATTTATTAACTAGATCTCATTTGCTTCATTAAATCAGGCTGGTTAGCTATTAAAACCAACTATGAGGTGCTTGCTAAACCTTTGTATCTCCGTATTCCTACCTACGCACCATAGTTAGAGTGGAGGTATCAAAGTTTGAGAAACATAGAATCTACATTTTTTCTGAACCGGGGTAACATCGGATTATAAGAATGAAAAAAACAATATTTTGCCTCTCACTTTTGTCGTTGAAACAGTATCTCGAAAATCGATATCGATGCTTTATTATTGGATAAAACCGGATATTTTCATTATAGGTAGCTTATGTTTGGAGCTACAGAGGCGATTTTAGAATGTAGTCCGATGTTACCCCGTCAAGGTCCGATCTTTCCCGTGGTTTTATAAAAATTACTTTCACTTTAATCCTTTATAACTCGGCCACCGTTGTGTTTAGAGGGTTATCGGATAAACCGATTTATAAACCTGTCTTTTATACAAAGCTCAAACAAAATTTTAGGTTCGCCAACATTTTCATAGTCGAGAAAAAAAATATTTTGCAACATACGAATGGTTTGCTAAAAAACCGTCCGGTCTTACCCCGGAGCACCTTAATTACAACGCGAACGGATTGGCAACCACATATTATTATTTTTTTATCTAGGAACCTACTTCGTACGTCATCATTATAACATTACTAACTACTTACTAGGTAGTAGGGTACCCAAAAGTGTATTCAACCCAAAGAAACAAAAAAACAAACTTAGAAACTCGCGTCATTTCAGAAACCATTTTGCAAAAATAACAAGATTAGAAAAGTTGTTTTTCATTTTATTATTCCACAGGACCCTACAGTGGGTGTATCCATAGAGGCCAAATGTATTCGAGCGGCCAATCAGAGACGGCGCGAACAGGTGGGCGCCATTTTGGAAATAAAGAGGGCGGGAAAAGAAAATGGAAAATTTTTAATGGCTGTCTTTATCGTGAGTCGTGGGCATGGTAGGTATGTTCGCTGGTGTAAGTAAAACTGTGTGTAGATACCCAACACATACACTAAATAAAATACATCGGATAAAATAAATGAAAATCGACATTCGCGCAGAGATTTTCAATTCAATTCAATTCAATTTATTTAATTCAGACTTAGTCCATAGAAATTTGTTAGTAACATATTAACTTATAAATAGTGTTAGTGACATTTTATTTGAAATTCGTGGTGATGAGTGTGCAGCTGCATCCAGTAATGATGGAGGGGACAGTCCCACCTCTCAGATTTTAAGAGTAGTAGAGCTCTTTGTGAAGGGCTCGTCTGGGGAAGTACTACCACCACGAATTGAGCTTACAGCCTTTTTGGGTCCTTTCACAGACACGACAGTCAGACAAACAGAAGGACGGTCATAAGACCATATGGTTCCGTTTTATTTTAAGGTAGGACGGATCTCTAGAAATAAAATTATAGAAATTTCAACATTTAATTTGACACATCACAGTATCCCCCTTTTCTTCACCACAAAACGGTCACAAACTCTTCTCTCTTCTCTTATTTGTAGCTGTTTAGAAACCTTCACATATTTCTTCCAGTCACAAAGCACTGAACCATGACAGCTGTCACAGTAATGACAGATGTCACCCACACGTCACTGTCAAAGCGGTAGGATCTGTTGCACCAGTTGCCAGTGCACACGCAGGCGTGGAAGCGGGCGAAGAGAGAAATACCTCGGGATAGGGGAAGGAGGGACGCCACTGGGCTGATGATGCAGCCGTTATCAATATTCTGAAACAATAGTGGTATTAGCGGATGATGAAAATACTATCTTTTTCTGCCGCCAAGCAGCGTTGCTGTGTTTCGGTTTGAAGAGTGTGGTTGCCGGTGAAGTTACAGGCACATGAGGATAACATCTGAATACCTCAAGTTGTTGGACGCAAGGCCTATTGGCCTTTCCTATTGGGCGTGACTTACGAGGCAATGCTTTGGTATAGGTGATGGTTACCACTTAAAATAAGGTGGGCCATCTGCCTGTTCCATCAGCGAGCGGTATAAAAGACTAACTGTAGCCAGCGGCTTCGCTCGCGTAAGTACGTTCACTGGAGCTTCAATATTGTATTAATTACATTGTAACAAGGATCATACAAAAGAACGGTAGGAACCAAGCCGTAAGTTTGTTGCCTGTTCTTCTAGGCTTTGGTCGCGTGGAACTGGCACCTAGAGTCACCTAACTTTAAGACGTTTCAAAGTGATCCTTGTGATTTTATTGAATAAATACCTTTTGACTTTGACTTCGACTAAGTAGCGCTAAGACTAACCGATAGCGTCATCTCTAGCTTGGCCATCCGCTTGCTGGCGAAGTGTATCCCGGTGGCGGGCTGGCGGCGGTTGCGGCAGGCGCGCTGCGTGTACACGCCGCTCAGGTCCGTCCAGCGCACGGAGCAGCCGCCCGTCCAGCGGCCGAACATCGAGCGAGGCATCGTCTCGTTCATCATGAAGTTGTTGCTGGTGCATACATACATACATACATACATACATACATACATACATACATACTCACTACATGAGACTCAAAGCCAAGCTACTGAATGCTATAGTTTAATATCGTATGATGACGCAAAAGTCATAATTCAATTCAGTTCATTAATTTCAGGTCAAAATAATACAATTTGTTAGTACCTACCACACAGAAATAAAACCTTAAAAAACTAATGTTAGTTAATACAGAATATGAGACAAATAAAATGTATTGATATGTTCAATTCAGGCTTCAAACAGATATTGTCACCTCACTAACTACTGACTACAGGGTCACTAACTGAGGAATAGGTTGCAGTTTATTATCCCAGTAACTGAAGAATCTTGAATCCAACCGATCAGCAACAACGGCCAGCATGGTATTGGTGCTGCCGCGGATGCGACTCATCATATGATGCACGAGTGGGACAAAAAAACCTGGCAAAATCAGATCTCGTGGAACTGGCACCTTGTTTTATTTTAAACTGACCCTTGGGATTCAACTGAATAGGTCTTCTTCTTTGTCGTATCGCTAGTTCTTTCGAAACAGCGTGGTGAAAGGATTTTAAGTGCTCCAAGAGGCTCCCCTCGAACATTATTAATGAATAGGTAAATGACACTAATGACCTTTTGACTTGGACAAAATTTCTTTTCAATCTATCTTGTCCCATTGTGGCAAGGCCAACATGATGGGGTGACTAATTTACTAAAGATCAGAGATACCATAAAAGTGAGAGCAATTGTTCTTCATAGAGCTGACAAAAAATGACGATGAATATGAATCAGGTCCCAAGTCTGTGCACCATAAGTGAGGATGGCGTGGCCGAGTTATAAAAGTCTGTAACATATTTGTGGATAGTGCTAGTTATAAAAGACGAGATAACTCACATATCCTGATACCGGCAGTACTTCCTGTACCTGGCGATATGCTGCTTGGCGCTGGGGTCCTGCGGCACGAGTGGAATGAAGTCCCCGGCGAATGCGTCGGCGCAGTGCGCGTTGAACGGGATGCCGGGCTCCTCTAGGCCGCACACAAAACACTGCAAATTACAATATCCAACATCATTTTTTCCATTATAATTTGATAAGAGCAAAAACCTGGGGCATTATCACAAATGAATGACCCTAGCGGCGAAAACGTAGCGTATCCCTAACTACAACACAATAAAGGTCGGATATCGGTACGATACGATTAACGCCGCAAATGTCAAAATGTGATAAAGTAATCACGAGTATTGCTGATGATTTCGACCCCCTAAGCCCCTAAGGTATCGATGGATGTCTACCGTGCCTGGATTATACGGGATGTAATAAAATAATACCTACCTATTCCCGAAAACTTAAACATAAACACTCTTTCACTCACAGCCGGTTTCTGAAAGCTCGATCAAACCTAATCAGATATCAAGTCACTTGCTATCTCAGTTCAATATGATGTAATGCAAGTGATTTGACATCTGATTACGTTTGATCGAGCTTTCAGAAACCGGCCGTTTGTCTTTCAGGCTAATTTAGGCCACGCTTATTGATCGACTACTACAGAAAAAAAAGTCTGTTTTAGAAAAATCTATTGCTCATGAGCCCATCAATTTAGGAATGTTAGAAGTAGAGCTCTTTGTGTGTAGCTCGTCCGGGGAAGTATTATCACTATGCCGCCAAGCAGCAACGCTGTGTTTCCTTTCCGAAACTTCTCTTTGCTTCCGTTTCTTACCTTCCCAATGATATTTTCCTTCAGCAGTCTATAATCGACTCCTGGCTCAGTGGTGGGCTCCGTGGTGACCGTGGGCGTCCCACAGGTGGGCACCTTCAGTCGGATGAGCGTCGCGTTGACCTGCTCGGTGAGGTTGGAGTAGTAGTCGTAGGTGAGGTTCGAGATTATCTGAAGGAACTTCTCGATGTCGAACGCGATGGTCGTTCTCACTGCTGTGATGCTGGTTCGTAAATAAAATTAGTAAGTATTGGTGGACATTCCGCACAGGACTATCTAGCCCCAAACTAAGCAAAGCTCGTATTTCTTGTCGTGTCACGAGTTTTTTTTTATACAACTTGCTGATGGAACAAGCAGATGGCCCACCTGATGTTAAGTGGTAACCATCACCTATAACGAATCATTGCCTCGTGAGTCACGCACGATAGGAACGTGCCCCACGATGCACTGCCCTGCGTCCATCAACTTGAGGCATACAGATACTTACTACAGAGGCGTACTTCTTGTCGTGTCACAAAACAAATATTTGAGCAATGCCAGTGCTCTTAAACGGTGAAGGAAAACATCGTAAGGAAACCAATAAGTATTCTAACAGCGGCGATGGGCTTGTCGGAATACTAACTATTGCAAAATGTGGGTATGTGCCAAATATTAGGTATACTTGGACATACCTCTGACTACCCCCCATAGACGTCCCCAAAGAAACTGGAAGTCGTACTTGGTACCAAGAGATCTGAGGGGATATCTACCGTGCCTGGGGATCAAAGTCGTGAAGCTGTCTCAGTTTCAGTTTTTATCATCAAGATGTGAACTTATTAGCAGGTTAGCAGGCACGACCAAAATGGTCGTGCAATATGGTAATGCACCAATGAGTTTTTCTGTTCAAAAATGCATATGCACAGTCACAGTGCCAGTTCTATCAAACGGTGAAGGAAAACATCGTGTGGAAACCGACATGTCGTAGAAACAAGTTCTAAAACAAGTGTCAAGTGCTCGAAAAGAGCATCTTCGAGACGCACTTAAAATCCTTTCACCACACTGTTTCGAACTAGTGACACACAAGAAGAAGTATTATTAGTTTGAGGCGTAGCGTGTGCTGTCTTATAAATTTGATTATGTTTACCCTTTCTGTATGCCTACGCCTCACTAAACTTCAATAATCTACATCTACACTAATCTACACTTCTACATCTACACTAATATTATAAAGAGGAAAACTTTGTATTTTTGTTGTTTTGTTGTTTTGTATGTAACGAATAGGCTCAAAAACTACTGGTCCGATTTCAAAAATTCTTTCACCATTATAATGCTACATTATCCCTGAGTAACATAGGCTATATTATATTTTCAAAAAAATCAGGGATCCTTACTAAAACTCTAATAATGTAACCCAAGGTGGAAAAAATAATCCTTACATCGCGTGCGCTGCGAAAACTATTGATGATAGAACAAAATAATGTACTACGACTTTACAGAACACGTCATTATCTACAAAAAATGTCGCGACAGCATATGTCTAGCTATTATAGTTATGTCACAATAAGTGTTCTTTTATTATAAAAATTTAATTGAAATGCCGCCGATAGAAAAGGGTCTTTATTTGTACCTTGGTATTAATCCTTATCCAAATAAATCTTTTCATAAATAAGACTGGTTCAATACCTATACATTACTTCTAGAATTTTTCAAATCGGACATTCTTTACAAAAGATTTTAAAAATATAAGATCACGAGGCGCGTTCTCACCCAGCGCGGGCCCGGGCAAGGCGCGAGTTAGAAGTGACTCGAACCCACCACGGTCTAAGTTTATCCTAAAACGTTGAAAAAATTTATGTCCACCCATGCGAAGCTGGGACAGGCCGCTAGTATATTAAATTATTACATTGTAAAAGGATCATACAAAAGAACGGTAGGAACCAAGCCGTAAGTTTGTTGGCTGTTCTTCTAGGCTTTGGTCGCGTGGAACTGGCACCTAGAGTCACCTAGCTTTAAGACGATTCAAAGTGATCCTTGTGATTTTATTGAATAAATACATTTTGACTTTGACTTTGACTTTGAAGCCCTCTACTACTACTACAGTTATGTAGGTACCTACTACAGTATAGGTACAATAAATAATTTCTAATTTCTATCGTTCTTCGACCTTTTTCGGTCAGTGTGGAAACCACGGTGAAGGCGAGCGACCGTGCAATCCCACCGACGAAGCAAAGTTAGATAATAGATATACTATTGTGGATACTAACCTCGTTGTTGTATTCGGTGTTGTATCTCTTGTTGTATCTCTTGTTGTATCTCTTGTTGTATCTGTTGTTTTATCTGTTGTTGTATATGTTGTTGTATCTGTTGTTTTATCTGTTGTTGTATCTGTTGTTGTATCTTTTGTTGTATCTGTTGTAACCGTTGTAGTAGTCGAGTCATGTAGGTCCCTCAGTGCCATATTATCTTGAAGCTGAAACGAACAGACAAAAATTATGCTTCTGACCAGAGTTAGCAACATTACAATAAAATCTTCCCGTTTATAATAACAGTCACGAGCAATAAGATGGTTAAAATTAATATTCAAATTGACGCAATTACCTACTCCTGTATTCACTTCTGTTGGATATCAATATAAAATATTGGTCTTTCCACACAGCACTATCTAGCCCCAAACTAAGCCAAAGCTTGTAATATGGGAACCAGATAGCTGATATAATACATAATATACTTTTTTTTGTCAATACATACTTATAATATTATAATATAACTAGCGGCCTGTCGCAGCTTCGCATGGGTGGTCATAAATTTTTTGAACATTTTAGGATAAACTTAGACCGTGGGTTCAAGCCTCGCGTCTACTTATTTCATACATTTGCACGCCAGAGAGTGAAATCGCACCCCGAGCGCGACCCGTGGACCCGTTAACGTTTTTAATTTCGTCATATCTTTTGAATGGAATGTCCGATTTGAAAAATTTAAGAAGTAATCTACCTATATAGGTATTGATACCGTCTTAATTATGAAAAGATTTATTTGGATAAGGATTAATACCAACCTACAAATAAAGACCCTTTTCTAGCGGCGGCATTTCAATTAATTTTTTATAATAAAAGAACACTTATTGTGACATAAGTATAATAGTTAGACATATGCTGTCGCGACATTTTTTGTAGATGATGACGTGTTCTACAAAATCATAGTACATTATTTTGTTCTATCATCAATAGTTTTCGCAGCGCACGCGATGTAAGGTTTTTGGTTTCCACCTTGGGTTACATTATTGGAGTTTTAGTAAGGATCCCTGATTTTTTTGAAAATATAATATAGCCTATGTTACTCAGGGATAATGTAGCATTCTAATGGTGAAAGAATTTTTGAAATCGGACCAGTAGTTTTTGAGCCTATTCGTTACATACAAAAATACAAAGCTTTCCTCTTTATAATATTAGTGTAGATATCAGGCAGAGAACCAACATCAATGTTTATCACACAAATTCATGGTGGGGCTCGAAACTTCGAACCCACGGCCTACGGCGCAGCAGACAGAGCTACTAACAACTGAGCTGTGATGAATATATGTATAATATCATTACTTTTGTATTACGAGAAGAGAGATTGATATGGATGTGGATGGTTTGGACTTAGTTTGAGATATACCTACTCGTACATACTTTAGAAAATGATAATACAAGTAGCTATGTTACAAAACAATAATATAAAATACGTATGAATAAGAATAACTAATTGAATCACAAAAATTACTTTGAAGCGGCTTGAAGGTAAATCTAGGTGCCAGTTCCATTAGACTATAAACTAGCTGTTCTTAATCCTTCACTTACATCTCACTCTCTTGTCGTGTCACTAGTTTCTTTCGAAACAGTGTGGTGAAAGGATTTTAAGTGCGCCTCAAGAGGCTCCTTTCGAGCACTTGATACATGTTATAGAACTTTTTTGGCTACTACGACATGCCGGTTTCCTTACGATGATTTCCTTCGCCGTTTGAGAGTACTGGCATTGTGCACATACATTTTTATATCATATGTGCACGACCGGTTTCGAACCCACGACCTTAGGATCAAAAGGCGGGGGCGCTACCACTAGACCACAAGTGCTCACTTACATCTGACGTGTCAATTGGATTCCTGCCTCCTGGCATGTTCCTGGTTGGTTTAAAATAACCCTCTGTGGTTTTCCCAAGCCTTTCATCCCTTCCCTCCCCCGCCAAGCTGTCAAGATATGATTGTAATGCAATTTTTTCTTGTCTATCATTCTCAGTGTCATTAGAATCGGTAGAAAGCTGTTTTATTAATGTGACTTCTGGTGTCGTTCTTGTCCAACTGTCATAAATATTCGGAGTCAAAACGTCATATTCTCGAGTTATTGTAGTCAAACTGTCATATTCTCGGGCTAATGTGGTCAAACTGTCATATTCTCTTCTTGTACTCCTACTCAACATGTCATAAGTGGTTCTTTTTGGACTTTCAACGTCATAGTCTCTTCTAAATCTTAAAGACGAATTGTCATATTTTGGTAAAGTTTCGGCGTCACCAGGTTTTGGAGTCAAAGATCCATAGTCGTTTCTCGTTGTTGTGGTCAAATGGTTGTATCCTGTTGCGATAGCCTCATATCTGTGGCTCTTCTTGATGCTCCATTGTCTTTTAAAGTCAAAACTTGTTGAAGATGTATCAGAATCCCAATCATCGATCTTCCTTCCAAATAGAATTTCCTTTAAAGCACCTGTTGAAAAAACAAACTTGTAAAAGACATGAGAAGACCTGTCACCTCATCATTACCATAAGCCTGAAGAAGTCCACTGCTGGACATAGGCCTCTCTTATACATTTCCAGGAAGAACGATTCTGGAGCCCTCTCCATCCACCGACTTCACGTGATCCTCACAATGTCGTCGGTCCATCGAGTGTGGGGGCGTCCCACGCGTCCTCCAGTTCGTGATCGCCATTCAATATCCTTTATTCCCCAGCGGTTTCAGTGCTTCAAGCTATATGACCTGCCTATTGCCATTCCAACTTGCTAATTCTGCTTTAGGAATTAGCAAGTTGATTTAAATTTGCTTTGGTCTAAATTATGCAATTGTGATCAGAAAGTAAATTATGCAATTGTAATAGGATTAATCATTGCATCGTGTCGCGTCGCGTAGCAAATTTATGCCACAATTAGTTACGTGTGTCTGCTAAGAGAGCCTCAATTTAAGAGAAGAACACAAGATCCCCCTATCAGCTTACTCTTGATCTTCTGAATATCCTCAAGGCTTTGCGTCGTAGCTGTCTCTGGGTGACGACGCACTCTTGGCACTTCAGTGACGGGAGACGAAGTCAACTTGATCACTGTAAAATACAAACAACTAAATAATCCTATGGGAATTTAACAGTCAAAAAAAATGACAGTTTCGCATACCTATTAGCAGTTAGCGAACATTGTTATTCTTACGGCCGGTTCTGAAATCCCGATCAAAACTAATCGTATGTCAAGTCACTTGCTATCTCTATCAAATTCGATGTAAAAAGCTGAATTGGCGAGTGACTTGACATCCGATTAGTTTTGACCGAGCTTTAAGAAACCGGCCGATATTCTATCCTTTTAATTTTTCAGAATAAAAAGTAGCCTATACGCTCATTCGGGTTACGAAATGTATTTCTTCCCCGTTTTCTTCTCAGTTTTAGTCAAAGTTTAACTCCTAATCGATTCAGGGTTTCGGGAGTGAGGCGACACGAACATCCAAACATTGTAACATTTATATTAGTGGATGGGAGAGGATAGGAAGAAGGTCAAAAGATATCAGTGTTTTAGCTATTGCCATCATAACCAGACATAAGCAGGGCTGAAGCAACAGAATAGAGTAGTAGAGCTCTTTGTGTGTAGCTCGTCCGGGTAAGTACTACCACCATGTCTATCTCTGCAAACAAGCAGCAACGCTGTGCTTCCGTATGAAGAGTATGGTGGCCAAAGAAATCACAGGCTCACGAGGCTTAACATCTGTATGCCTCGCCTCAAGTTATGGACGCAGTGCAGTGCATCGTAGGGCACGTTCGTGAGTGACTTACGAGGAAAAATAAAGAAGATAGTTACCACTTAACATTAGTTCCATTTACTTGTTCTATTATCAAGTAGTATAAACAACGTTTTTAAAGTTGTACAAGTTGAAGCTTTGCTCAAACAAACTATATTCTAACTTTGTGAGTTCCAAAAGTTGAAATTTAAAACACAAACTAACATAGAAGACTTCTTTCTACCTTACTTAAACCATTACTTACACCATAGTAGGTTTCTCTCTTGTCGTGTCACTAGTTTCTTTCGAAACAGTGCGGTGAAAGGATTTTAAGTGCGCCTCAAGAGGCTCCTTTCATGCACTTGACATATGTTATAGAACTTTTTAGGTTCTACGACATGCCGGTTTCCTCACGATGTTTTCCTTCACCGTTTGAGAGTACTGGCATTGTGTACATCAATTTTTGAACAGAAAACTCATTGGTGCACGACCGGTTTCGAACCCACGACCTTAGGATCGGAAGACGGGGCCGCTACCACTAGACCACCAGTGCAAAACCATAGTAGGTAAATAAACACAGTGTACCTACTTACTTTCATTAAGATAATATGCATAAGATTCATCATCGAAATCTTTGTATTCAAACGGCAAAGTCACGTGGGAAATGAGACAACTGAACAGCAGATAGACTTTCAGCATTTTCAGGATTTGTGTGAAAAGGGGGATTTATTTTATTCTGAATTACATTTAATTTTACATCACGAATAAATATTTCTCGGAATCCCTAATATTTAGAGGAATTTATAGGAAACCCATAGAGCTAAGGTAAGTCTCTTGTCATGGTTTCCTTCAAGAAACTGACGGAACTTGCCAGAATGCCGAAAACACAGATACTTAGCACCATGGAGGTAAATATCATACTTAGCACAGATTTTGATTTAAGAAATACAGACAGCAAATAATTATGCAGGTGGCAGGAGTACCTATGTAGCAAGAGCTCAACTAGGTGGCTGAGTTAAAGTTAATGATAATAAAACTTTTTTTTTATTACTTGAGGCAACATGCCTCAAGTTGATGGATGCAGGGCAGTGCATCGTATGGCACGTTCCTATTGTGCATATATGCTTTGTTATAGGTGAGTACTGGCTAGTACTAACTACCCATCACCTACTACTGGTTAGTACTAGTATTCTCTTATCTGTGGTACTGGGTATCTCTTTATATCAGGTAGGCCATATGCATTGCATATGGCCTACCTGATATAAAGAGGTACCAGGTGCAAGCAAGCTGGTTAAAATAATCCGCTGCACTGTTCGTGATAATAATGTAGATTATTGTGGATGTCACTCTAAGCAACTATCCTCCAAAAATTAGTTTATTTTAGTTCTATGATTACAAATCTTACTTGCTTTACGTTTTCAACCATGTGACATATCAAAACGCAACGATAGCGCGATCTAGAATCGTGACACTTTTGACAGCGACATCTAGTTTGAAAAACGGAACTAACTAGTAGTTCGCCCCGAACTGAGATCTCGTGATGCGACCCGACGAAAACATCAAAACTTGGAGTAGGTAGTAGTCAGAGGCAAGTCCAAACATTATCTTTGGACTTTTTTCTGACTACCGCCTACTAACTTGGTATGGTAACCAAGTTTCAACTCTATTGGACTATTTACTGAAGAGTTCCGTTGAACAGACCTTGGCTCCATCATCAGACCTGGTCGTCGTTACCATTTTATGAGAACTGAGTACCTCCTTAATTTATTTCAAGAAAAAAAAATAAGAAAAAGCAAAGTAACTGGCCGACCAGTAGAAAAACCTTGATGTCAACGAAACTCTTAGAGATGGGAGCTCTTGGATCGTTGGTTATCTTAATTTAACTTTTTTTGTTTTATCTCAAAAACCGAGCGTCTCAAAAAAAAAGTAAAAATTGTTTTGGAATGTCCAAACAAAGCCCTTTCATATGACATGTAACTTGATTTTTTTAAGTAACTTTTTTTATTTTTGCCCCCTTGAAAAACCCCATATCTCAAAAACCCTTAATCCGATTTTACTCATATACTTACCAGTAAATTTATCAAGCACAAGCTATCGACATATAAAATTTCATGCAGATCGGATCAACGGTTCTAAAGTTATCGCCAGACAAACATACATACATACATACATACATACATACATACATACATACATAAAATGCCAAATCGCCCAAGTTGAAACTAAATCTTCGTTCGCTTCGCTCACTCGATCAATTAGAACCTCAACCACAGAATATAAATATACTATAGATATTGTTTTTAAAACTATAGAACCATAGAATTAATTTAATTGGAAGAGTAATTTCCATGGTAATTTCACTTTTTTCACAAAACTAAGTACAAATGATGATCACCATGAAGAAGTTCACTTGATTCTCACTGTTTTTTTTTAATAATAGGTACCTACTAAATTTCTTGAAAAACAGTAAATATTGTGAGGAAACCAGTTAGTATTTTAACATCGGCGATGGGCTTGCAACCTGTCACATAAGGAATACCTACCAACGCTCAATTTTTTAATTTAACACGTCCTTAAAAATTCTTGAGTTCGTACTTGGTACTAAGATATCTGAGGGAATATCTACCGTGCCTGGGAATCGAAATCCTTTAGCTGTTTCATTTTTTTTTAATTTGCCTAATGAAACTTCAGTAAGCAATTTATACTTTTTGGAGCTGAAATAAGAAAAGACAAGTGGTTATTTTTATTAGGAGTCAAGTTTTCCGCTGACGAGCCCTTAGCAAAGTTTCAAGTAGCGAAGGGCTTTGGTAAATCCAGGCCCCTTAGCCATAAACAGTAAATTAGCAACGATAATAGAACATGGCGGAAGCTGGCACGGCCGGGAAAACGCGGGAAAAGCGACAACATGGCGCCATGTCGCTACCACCGCCACCGGGGCGAGTGAGAGTGAGGTTAGGATGTGAAATTCGTTTTAGCTCTTTCGGGTCAACGACATTTATTTTTATCAAATAAAAACATTACACTTAGTTGAGAATCTGCAACTTAGTCTCGTATGGAACTCCAACTACTGCAAAATGTAATGTTTGGACGTACCTACCTCGTTTCGTGTCTTACCTAAGTGAGAATTGAGAGCTATGTTGGTCTAATGGTGGCGGCCCCGCCTCCCGAACCTAAGGTGGTGGGTTCAAATCCGGTCGTTTTCTGTTCTAAAAGTTATGTGCACATTGCCAGTAGGTAGTAAGGAAAACATTGTGAGGAAACCGGCATGTCGTAGAACCCAAAAAGTTCTGTAACATGTATCTAGTGCTCAAAAGGAGCCTCAAGAGGCGCACTTACCTAAAATCCTTTCACCACACTGTTTTCGAAAGAAGCAAGTGTCACGACAAGAAGAAAAAGTGAGAAATGAGATTTACGAACTTCAAGTGACTTGCTTATTGTATTCTCTTATCTAAGCTATTGTATCAATGAGCATAACTATTATTGTACCCTTATTAGTATGAATTGTACCTACCTTATATCTACTTAATTTGCAGAGCCCTACAGGTGTACTCGCTTCATAGCTACCTTAGACCTAAGCTATATGTATAACTGTATGTACATGTTGGCAATAAATAAATCTAAATCTGAAATCTGAAATCTGAACCGTGTGATGGAGACACAAACATCCAAACATCGTACCTACCTAACTTTCGCATGTATATTCCAAAAAGTAGGAAATATGATAAGATAGTATGATGTACTCCTAGGCTACAGGTTGCCTGTTCTTCCAGGCTTTGGTCGAGTGGAACTGGCAACTAGATTCTGAAAAAAAAATTCACCTAGTTTAAAGACGTTTCAAAGTGATCCTTGTGATTTTACAGAATAAATACCTTTTGACTTTGACTTTGGGTAGGTAGTTAAAAAGTAAGATTATTTTCGAGAACACTTTTTTTACTCAGAGTCGTTACATCTTACCGGATGTCAGAACTATTAGGTCTCACGGAGTTTCGCTTCTATAAAATTAATGTAACCAATGGCGCCAGTCAGTCTGACGCCAAAACGCTTTCTACTCCCGCAACTGCAAAACGACCTATCCACGTCACTGGAAGCGTTCAAATGTATGCCTTGTTACGTTATGATATGGTATTTTTTCCTATGGCAGATGTATGCAGTTTCAGTATTGACTAAAAATGCCTTCCATATACACCACAGCCACGGGCTCTCAAACTTTGACTGATCTATCTTTCCAAGGTAAGATTATTTGTATATAAACTACTAGCAACCTGTCCCAGCTTCGCATGGGTGGATATAGGTACATTTTCTGAACATTTTAGGATAAACTTAGATCGTAGGTTCGAGTCTCGCGTCGACTTAATTCGTGCATCGTAGGCCACGTTCCTATCGTGCGTGACTTACGAGGCAATGCTTTGTTATAGGTGATGGTTACCACTTAACATCAGGTGGGTAATCTGCTTGTTTCATCAGCTAGTAGTATAAAAAAAAACATTTGCACGCCCTTCTCCCTGAGTGTGTGAGAACGCGCCCCGTGGAACCACGCGTTCGCTAATAATATTTTAAGAGAACTAAAATTTTTAATTTCGTAATATCTTTTGAATGGAATGTCCGATTTGAAAAATTCAACAAGAAATCTATAGGTATTGAAATAGTCTTGAATTCGACGAAAAATATAACATAGATTTTTCGATTCTAAATAATATGTACGCAATCCTAGTGCTCGACAGGAAACCAGTTAGTATTCTGAAAATGAATAGGTAACAATAAAACATGTTTATTGGTAACTACTAGGTATTAATAAAATCAACAGTGAAGTGTGAGGCTGTCTCCTGGAAAACCGTTAGCTGTGGCCCCAGAAACAGTACTCTCCCGAATGGCAGCATAGTTATAGTTTTAATATTACGTGAGGTGTTTTTGGCGATTTTTTGACCCCCCCTCTCCCTTTGGTGAGATGCAGTGAGATTTTGCTCGACCCCCTCCCCCATCCGTAATTGTAATCAACGTGAGATTTTTCAAAATGAGTATGTGAGGGTGTGTGTGTGTGTGTGTTCACAAAGAGCCCTACTACTCTTAGATTATTATTCTATTATTATTATGGCTAAAATAAAACACAGTTAATATTATAATTTTTTATTACAAACCTGCCTGTTTATGTCCTATGTTTTATTACGAACTTTTCCCACCAGTTAATTTCGTCCCAACTTCTTATTTCTCAAACGGATAGTAAGGCGACGCGATCCAATGCTTAACAGGTACAGTCCTGTACCCCGTGTCGTAGCTCTTCAGCTGGTCTCGCTCCTGCTGCGTCAGCTGGAAGTCGAACACGGCCAGGTTCTGGATGATGCGAGCCTTCGTCACCGACTTCGGGATCGGGACCACGCCTAGCTCCACCTGGAAGAACAAACATAGTTTGATGGAGGCAAAAATTCTATTTAGGCTTAAAAATGATACCGTAAGATTGTTGCCTCATCTCGTTGCCTGTACCTCAAGTCTGAGTTTCGTTTATAGTTTCTAGTTTTTGGTAACGTCAGGTCTTCGAGAAAAAGTTTATTTTTAATGATTGCATGTGATAGGGAAGGGGAAGGTTGAGAAACAACATAAGGTTGAGATGTAATATCCAATAATAGTAAATATCGTGTATTTTTAATTTGTAGCGAAAATTTTATAAACTATTTATCTCCGAGAAAAATATATTTCAGATTTAGACTTCTTATTACGTAACTGAGAAATAATTTCAGTCGCCGCAAAAGCTCACCGAGTAATATTGAAAAAGTAATATTGAGCCGTTTTTAAGAGCACCGGTGGTCTAGTGGAGTGGCCCCACTTTCTGATCGTAAGGTCGTGGGTTCGAATCCAGACAGGCAGACAAACATCCATTGATACAGAATGGATGTTTCTCTCGAATAAAATATATGCACAATGCCAGTGTTCTCAATCGATAACTTACCAAGTATCTGAGCGTGACTTGAGGCACGGTCTTGTTGTACTTATCGGCGATGGCCGTAAGCGCGGGGTCATCGACCCTCGGGAGCGGAGCGTCTTCAGCTGCCTTGGAGTAGAAGAGCGAGCCGAAGGGCGTGTAGCCGGTCACTGTAATGTTGTGCTGAGCACAGAACGCGCGAAGGGCTGGCTGTTGCAGGTTCAGGTTTATCTGCAGGGAATGTCATGGTTGAATGTTTTTTTAAGTATTATATAAAATTAGTAAGTAATTCTATATTTAGGAAAACATTTAATTGGCTATACAACTATACATAAATAAGTTAAACATACCTGCTGTTGGTTTTAAAAAAAGCTGAATTAAAATATGTCATCGGTGAGGCGTTCTGACCCTTAGATAAGATGGTCAGATAATCAGTAGTGAAGATGGACAGACAGAGAGACGGCCAGATAATCAGACAAGCAGACTGCGGACGGTATGATGGTGAGACGTTAAAACAGGCATACAGTCGGATGGTCCTTCAGGCCGTCAGGTGAGTGAATGGCGAGCTGATGGACTGGTATCAGTGTTTACTTTCTTCGGGTTCAGTCGGTTCTATCTATCTGTCCAACTAACCATTCAATAATTTTCTTTCAATAAAAGTTTCTGTTAAAAGTAGGTATAAAAATAAGAAAGCCTTCGGAGTATTTTTTTTTCGATTTATAGTTTTCAATTTGTCGAATTATTTTTGGCTTCAAATCGTTTGAAATCAAACATAGAAACACGAGCAACTAGGTAATAAAGATGACACTGGATGGTTCTTTTTTTTACGTTGGAAAATGCTTTACGCCTCCCACTCGGGGAGGGGAGGGGATGTTGGGCTCTCTGTCACATAGTAACAGCATACCGACTAAGAACCCACCGATGTTCCCTCATTCATCTTAGTGCCAGTGCATCGTCGAACCACTCAACACCTGACGAATGGTCCGAAGCTGCATCGACACCAGACTGAGTCACGGGGTCTCAATCGGATTCTAACACTGGATGGTCCTACCTCGACTTGCAAAGCGACAGGTTTCACAGAACTCAGCGACATCAGCCGCTCTAGCTGCTGCTGGTTGAAGTTGGAGACGCCGATAGACCTGGCGAGCCCTTGGTCGCGCGCCTCCACCATGCCTTCCCAGGTGGACACGTAGTCCGTCTCGGATAAAGAGTTGTCGGCCTGCAACGCAATGTTACGTCATCAAGGACTTACGTCAGGTAGGATCGTACAGGATGTCAAAGGAGATATAACTAAGTAAGTAAGGCGATGGTAGTAGTTCTTTGTGTGTGGCTCGTCCGGGGACGAGCCACACACAAACCTACCACTTTCAAAGTGACCCTTGTAATGAATAATATGAAAAATAATGAAAAAATAATCTATTAGTTCTATCAGCAAGTAGTATAAAAAAACCGAAACACAGCAACGTGGGCTGCTTGTCGGCAGTAAAAAGCATTGTGATACTTCCCCGGACAAACTCGAAATAGCGAAGTGAAGTGAAGTCTTTGTGAAGGCACAAAGAGCTATTTCTAGGGGGATATTTCTCTCACATTAAGTGCCACCGGCCAGTGGATGAGGTACATGTCAACATACTCCAGGCCCAGCTTCGCGAGAGAAGCCTTCAGCGCCGGGACCACTGCCTCCTTGGCGTGCTGGTCGTTCCACAACTGGAAAAAACAGAAACAGGTTCAAAATAAAAGTTTCAAAGGTAAGTATACCACCATGCTTATTTATGCAATCAAACAGCGTTGCTGTGTTTCGGTTTGGAGGGTGTGGTTGTCTAAAATACATGATTCATTAAGACGGATTATCTGCGCCGTATTACGCAATATTACGGTGTCTCGCAGGTAGGCGTACACGGAAGCGTCTGTCTGTAGGCTTTCGAGCAAAACTTTGCATCCGTAAAAGTCGAAAAACGAGCACTGAAACCCTCACCATAAAAGACAGATATTGACATTTTGACATTCCGACTGCACAACCCTCTACTATACGAGGTATACTATACCTTGCATGTGTATAGTATTAGTATAGTAGTATATCTTTGCCCTAGGTATTATATATATATACAAGGTGTTCCATAAGTTGTGTATATAAACTTCAGGGGGCTAAAGTACCCATCAATATGAACAACTTTTTCTAAGGAACCAACACTGTGAACGCGAAAAAAAAAAACAGCTGTTTCATACAAAAGTTCAATACCTACCAGGCTAAAATGTATGAAACAGCTGTTTATTTCTTCGCGTTCACAGTGTTGGTTCCTTAGAAAAAGTTGTTCATATTGATGGGTACTTTAGCCCCCTGAAGTTTATATACACAACTTATGGAACACCTTGTATATATATATATACAACGTGTTGATGAAGTTATGTAGGGAAACAAAGAGCGTGTATTTAGACCAAGCACTGGAATACTTTGACGTGTGCAACGGTTGAATACATCGTTTTCGAAATTCCCATAGAAAAGTAAAATTAATATTTTCTCAGAAATTTGCAACAGCCCTGTCTGTGTACGTGTCAAGGTCACACGCACGCGCGCTTCTATCTAGGAAAGAGAAAAACAACGATAACCTACGAGATAATTTGAAATACTTACCTTTCGGTAGGTAGGTAGGTACGCCGCCAATCCCCTGACACGATATTTTTACTGGTTCCTATGGATTTTGTCATTATTTACTGGCTATAATAACACTGGATAAAACTGGATTTTGGTAAGTTTGCGAGATTTCGCACGACACAGGCTTCAAACTTCACACTAAACCATTACCTCGTAGGCACTGCTCATACACACACTGACTGACGACGGCTTTTTACATAACAATCACCATTTTATCACGTTTGATGACATTTTCTCAACAAAACAATGTACAACAACGCATGTAAACACAAACAGGGTGACCATCTCAAAAGTGGCGGTTCTACCACACACCTGCCAAAAAATCTGTCAAAATCTACCAAGCTTGACGATAAAAATACCAAAAATATGACTTCATACCATCTCCTTCGTGGCTACGGAATAAATTAAATACCTACATTACATTCAGTTACTATCTTTTGATCGTTTGTAACGGTTTGCAGTTATCTAAAACGAGATAGAAGTTGTTTAGAAACCAAATCAATAAAGGTAAAAAAGAATAAGAAGTTTCCAGTTCGGTAAAAAATAAATAAATTATAAATATTATTTCATTAAAATTTCAAACTAATAAGATTTTTCTTGAAATATTTAAAATCTGCCAAATGGCAGAAATCTGCCACAAATGGTAACACTGATCGGCGGCTGTCGGCCGTCCTGATTGGATATGCGTTTTTAAATGCAACCAATGACAGACAGGTTAGTCAAAGATTAAATAGGACAGACTAGACACTTCCCAAAATTGCAGTTGAATAATTTTGTCGTGTCAATGAACCATGGTGGTAAAGTAACATGTTACAATTTAAAGAACTATGAATATCATAAACATTGGTTTACGACATCTAGTAATTAAACAAAAATAAATATTCTATTAAATATTGAGTACGTAGCCACGTAGGTACCTAGTTACTGAATAGGTATTAGTACCAAAGATCTCAGAGAATGTTTACCGTGACTAGGGATTACAGTCGCGAAAATATTTCTTTTACATACCAAGATCTTTAAAAACAGCAACATCATTATTAGGTAGGCACATTACTAGGTAATTGGTGGCAGTTCTGTTACCTATTTTATCTAAGGTTAACAACTAGAGGTCAAAGAACAGCTGTAAATAGGGCTGCCTCATGATGCGTTTAGATTCATTTTAGATAAAAGTTTAAGAGGCATTTCATGAATGAAAAACTTTGAAATTTTAAAAGTCGTAGAACAAAAGTTGTTCGTTATGACCGGTAGAATATCCTGCTTTCGGATCCCTACAATTCTTAATAAACACGTTGTATATATATATTTATAATATTCTAATTTTAAAGTAGGGCGGTATAACCTACATAAACTTACTTAAAATAAATACATAAACATTACACAAATAATACACAGTTTACCATATTAATATATAAATATATATACAACGTGTAAACGACTGTACGACATTAAATTAATACACGTGTAGTACTACTATCTAGTATTGATTTAAAAAAGGTTGTATTAACATTCATTCATAATTGAGATTTTTTTATTTTCAAACAAACTAAATATCAGAATAAGCATAAAATTATTGAACATTCTGTATAAACACACAAACAAAGCAACGTACGTTCATTCAATGCCGCGCCCCGCGCACAGAAACCGCACATACATAGGTACCTACTACGACTAAACCTAAACTGTGCCGCGCGCCCGTGCCTAAAGGTGAACGCCCTTTCAGCGCGGGCGCGCGGCCGGCGGCGGCGTCTTTGATTCGCCGATATACCTAGTAGAGCAACGTTAGCATGTAGGAAAAATAAAACTAGTTAGGTACCTACCTCAAATCCGTACGTTTCCAATATGCTCACGTTGTTGCATGTTGCACATACAAATGAATGCACTGAAGAGCTCCTTCAACTGTTCTAGAGTTTGTTTTGTATGCCTAGTTTCACAATTATCTTTCCCTTCATAATACAAGTTCTGCATTTTGATGACATTAACAAGACACACACACTCACACAAAAAGTCTATTTGGCGGTACCAAATCTAGACACTAGTCACGAGTAATAACACGAATTTACAATATTCAAAATTAGATATGTCAAGGTCGCTACCAAGGCGATTGTTTACTAAATAATAATGTCTGTCTTTCACTGAGTGGCCACCGGGCGGCAGCGTGGCACATAGTGGGGCGCGCTACGTACCTATCTGTCTCTATCACACACGTAAGCGGAATGATATCTGTCCTTGTCGCACAGCGAAATTTTACAATGTGAGCGCACAAATATGTTTCTTATGCGGTCTAACGCGTATAAATATGATATCTCTGTCCTTTTTTTCGTTTGATTGATGAGTCACATGACTTCATGACCCCGGAAATTTGGCCTCATCACCGGCGATTAGAGATACAGGTTGCATAGAAATTATTTATTGGAAAAGTATCGATATCTCGATAAATATTCAGGCTTTTTTGATAAAACCAACTCCTAAAATCTAAAAATGCAATTAGGAGTACGTGTTTCAATTTAATGTCGAACATGACTTTACACCTTGTATATACATATATTTATTATTAAAACTACCTACTTTAAAATTAGAATAGGTATCTATATTAATTAAGCCCACACAAGAACCCCCCCCCCCTCTCTTTTTTATGTTCAGTCCTGTCCATCCCAAGGTTGCCTGGAAGAGATCGCTGTTAGCGATAAGGCTGCCCATTGTATTACTACAATTGTTAGCTTTTAAGTAAAAATGTGTACTTGTATTTATTTGTTGTGGTAATCAATAAACAGTTATCTATCTATCTAACCCTCGTGATGAGCTGGGTCTTCCAACTAGGGGGCGCGGCGTCCATTAATTACGTGACGAATTAGGGGGGAGGGGGTCGATCAGAACCTCACCCCATCTCACCAGAGGGAGATACGAAAAAAAATACGTGATATTTGCCGTGACCCGCTCGGTCACGGCAAATATCACGTATTTTTTTCCCCGCGAGTAACAGAGGTAAATTGCAAGAAAACTGGGTATTTTTTGTACTGATAAATCTAAAATATTAGTCTTAACCTTAAACAATAATAATTGCGCATATTAATTTAATAACATGAAAAAAACTCATTTTGAAAAATCTCACGTTAGATTAGGGTTAGGGCAGAGGTTCGAGCAAACTCTCACAATATCTCACCATGGGGAAAGGGGGGTCGAAAAATCTCTAAAATCACTTCAGGTAATTAATGGATGCCCTCCTACCCATGAACAAAACTGTGCCTATAAGCAACGGTAGGTACCTTAGTAGTGACGAATATGTCTTCCCGCTTGATGGTGCCATCCTTCATCTTATTGCTAATTGCTCTGCCGACCTGCAACAATAAACACAAGCCACAAGGTAAACGAGAAAAGGATTTTACAAGACAGATACCTACTCGTAGAGGTAAAATGTTTGGACATCTTATACGACATGACAGCTACATAAAGAACATCATTGAAGAAATGAAAGGATGAAGGAAAGCGAGGCAAAGGAAGGCCTAGAATATGTTACAAGAGAAGGTCGCTGTCATGTCGTATAAGGAAGTTAAGAAAGCCGCATTGGAAAGACTTAAATGGAGGACTTAATTGCATCAGAACCCCGGCAAGAGCTAAGCCCTTAAATTGAAGAAGAAGAAGACAGTGTTTTTTTGGATAAATAATTGTTGTAATAAATTCATATTACACCATCATCTTCCTGCCTTTATCCCACTTCATGTGGGGTCGGGATGACAAGTTCTTACCCTCCACTCTCCTCTATCATCCGACATCTCAGAAGTCACTCCTTTCTTACCCATGTCATCTTTCACACAATCTATCCATCGTTTCTTCAGCCTACATCTACTTTTTAATTTATCCATGTATTTTGGTTACATGAAATTCTTTCTTTCATATGCCCCATACCACGCTAACCTATTGCTCCTCACAAGTTTAGTAAGAGTAGTAGAACTCTTTGTGAAGGGCTCATCTGCAACATGGTTTTTTCTTACACCAAGCAGCGTTGTGGTCTTTCCGTTTTAAAGGTAGCCGGCGAAATTACGGGCACATGAGGTTTAACATCTGTATGCCTCAAGTTGATGGACGCAGGGCAATGCTTTGTTAAAGATGCTGGTTACTTTACAACAGGCAGGCCATCTGCTTGTTCTATCAGCGTACTACTAACCTGTCCCTCAGTATCGTAGATGGCAGCAGTGTCGACGTGCCTGTAGCCCGCGTCGAAGGCTGCTTCTACTGCCTCTTGCACCTCATTGGCCTTCACTACTGCGCGTCCACCCTGAGGAGATGATAGGAATGGACCATTCAGATAAACAAACAGCTTCACGTCTTTTAACTCAAGCATGACTTATATTCCCTTAGATCTCTACAACTCAAGATTCTCTGAAGATGTGTAAGGGGGAGTTAGTGTGAGGTGGCTGCCAGTTTCTTAGTGGAAGTTATGGGTTATTTTAGTTAAATTTGTGTGTCTTGCTCAGGGCTACCAGTATATTAACCTCTTAGCTTAAGTATTGTGGCACGGTACCTATTAATATTTTGACTAGGTACTATGTTACCTGAAATAAAAAACGGCAAAAAAAACACGTTTGTTGTATGGGAGCCCCCTTAAATATATATTTTATTCAGTTTTTTTAGTATTTGTTGTTATAGTGGCAACAGAAATACATCATCTGAAAAAAATCCAACTATCTAAGTATCATGGTTCATGAGATACAGCCTGGTGACAGACGGACAGACAGACAGACTGGCAGACTCTTGAGTCTTAGTCCGGTTTTACCCTTTGGGTACGGAACCCTAAAAATTAAGTTCGTATAAGCTAGTGGCCGATTCTGGTGACGGCGTTTCCAGGACCCCTATCATGGCTTAACGACTGCTAAAGCCAGGACAGACAACTGTGCCAAGCAGTTCCAAGACATCATCAACATCAGCCGGCAGCATCACTTACAGTTTTAGTAAAGCCGAGCCACGTGCCTATCCCTAGGCCGGGGAAGTCCCGTCCGTCGTTCAGCTTGACCACCGTGGCTGGCCCCGTGCTGCTTGCAGCCTGGAACAAAACAAATACCCTCATACTATAAAATGGTGTTTAAATTTAGATAATGCTTAAAATTAGCGCAGTCTCTGCTTGTCATTACGCATTGGTAAGAGATGGCAATAGTTTAGGCAAAGTTTATCGTTTGACAGATTTTTTTGTAGTAAGGCCGATATAGTCTAAAAACTGGGTTTATCGGATCCTATCTATCTGTGGAAACTATTATTTGGCCTCCAGTTAACCATTTCTTTCTTATTTAAGATTTAGTTAATTATTTGTCAAACAATAATCTGTACCTATCTGTAAGTTTACCTAAAATTCCATAATAAAATAAAACTATTGTTACTTTTGTTTTTTATTTAGATTGGCGCTATATTCGACTCGTTTATAAGACATATCAAAGTGATCCTTCTAATTAACCTTTCCTAATGACCGTTTTGATTTTGAGGATTACTTTCCGAATCGTATCCAATGTTGGTTGGATGTCGTGTGTCGGCCATATGTTATCAAAGTCAAAAGCTATTCAATTAAATCACAAGTTTAACTTTAAACATCTTAAAGCTAGGTGAACTGAGTTGCCAGTTCCACGCGACCAAGCCGACTATGCAAGAACAGGCAACATCTTACGGCTTGGTTCCTACCGCTCTTTTGTATGATATTTGTTACAATGTAAAATAATGAAGCTCTAGTGTGGGGCCAATCAAACTTAGCAATACAGAAATAGTTGAGTTATAGGAGTGTGTAGAGGTACCATAAGCAGTAGCGTAGCTAGGTGGACAAGTGCCCGGTGCATAGAGAAAAGAATCGGGATGAAAACTTAAAAAGTTGATGGGTGGAATTGTCTAATTGATCTCACGACCGTCAAGCACGTGAGCTTATCGCTGATGCAATGTGCTACGGGCGTACTCAACCAAACTATCAAATAACAATAACAAACAGAAACAGCGCATGCTTATCGAGGACGCTTGGTGAATGTGTTCGAAAGTCTTAAATCGGGAGTTAAATAAATAAATAAACTAGTAGTTCGTCCCGAACTGAGATCTCGTGATGCGACCCGACGAACGTATCAAAACTTTGAGTAGGTAGTAGTCAGAGGCAAGTCCAAACACTATCTTTGGACTTTTTTCTGACTACCGCCTACTAACTTGGTGTGGTAACCAAGTTTCAACTCTATTGGCCTATTTATTGAAGAGTTCCGTTGAACAGACCTTGGCTCCATCATCAGACCTGGTCGTCGTCACCATTTTATGAAAACTGAGTACCTCCTTAATTTATTTCAAGAAAAAAAAATAAGTAAAAGCAAAGGAACTGACCGACCAGTAGAAAAACCTTGATATCAACGAAACTCTTAGAGATGGGAGCTCTTGGATCGCTGGTTATGTTAATTTAACTTTTTTTGTTCTATCTCAAAAACCAAGCGTCCCAAAAAAAAAGTAAAAATTGTTTTGGAATGTCCAAGCAAAGCCCTTTCATATGACATGTAACTTGATTTTTTTATGTAACTTTTTTTATTTTTGCCCTCATAAAAAACGCCATATCTCAAAAACCCTTCATCCGATTTTACTCATATACTTACCAGTAAATTTCTCAAGTACAAGCTATCGATATATCAAATTTCATGCAGATCGGATCAACGGTTCTAAAGTTATCGCCAGACAAACATACATACATACATACATACATACATATATACATACATAAAATGCCAAATCGCCCAAGTTGAAACTAAGATCTTCGTTCGCTTCGCTCACTCGATCAATAAATATTGGTGGACTTTCCACACAGCACTATCTTGCCCCAAACTAAGCCGAAGCTTGTGATATGGGAACCAGATAGCTGATATACTACTTATATACTTCTTTTTTTTTTTGTAAATACATACTTATAATATTATACATATAACACCCAGACAGAGAACAAACATCTATGTTCATCACACAAATGTTTGTTCTCGGTGGGGATCGAACCCACGGCCTACGGCACAGAAGGCAGAGCTACTACCAACTGAGCTGTGAAGGCTGTCAAAAGTTCTCAGATTGTTGATGTTCTTTTATTAGATTTGTTTTGTTAGATTATTATTTTTGCTTCCTGATGATTATTTTTATGTGTTATTTTTTAGTTTAAATGGATCTATGACATGGATCAAGGTTTTCTAGCATCGGGAGCTGGCTGACCTCTTTTCAAAGCTTACGTTAGAGGCCCCCTGAGCTCCGGGGCCTGGTGCACTGCACCACCTGGCCCTACGATAGCTACGCCGCTGACCATATGTGTCTAATGTGGTGGTAGTGACGAGTTTATACTTTAGCTCGGCATTTGCAGCATTTCTTCTTCTTCTTCTTCACAGTAGAATAAGACCGCAGTCTTAAGGTGGTGGAGGAGCGGACCACGACTGACTGCAAGAGATCTTCCTCCCAGTCAGGGTTCGGACGAAGCAGCTTCTTGGTTTGTATTTGTTTCATGTTTATATTTTTTTCTTTGGACTTTTGTGAGCTTACATCATTTTAAAAATATCTTGAAGATCTATTTGGTATTTTGGAAATAGGAGATTCACGAGTTTTATCATCTCGGATCTCTAATTAATTTTATCGTGGTTTTATCGATATAATTTGATTAATGTCATGATCTATGTCATGACGATTTTTATATCACCTACCATAGAGTAACTTATTTGGATCAGGTACCTAACCTGAATCCTACTCCAAAGAGTTTTTAATGTAATGCCTCAAGTATGGACGCAGGGCAATGCATCATCAGGATCAGGATCAGGAAACATCAGGATGGATGTTCCATTAGCCAGTTGTATAAATAAAAAGAATAACTATAAGCTAAGGTATAGGTATAGATGCCAGTTCCACGCGACCAAGCCTAGAAGAACAGACAACAGGTTTGATCAATCACAAAGATCTTTAGGTTCGAGATCCACATATTTGTAATGAACATGTCTACCGTGCCGTCCACCGGTGTCCTGTGACCGTAACATTGCGAGTCGATATACTTGGCCTTGATAGGATACCTACAGTGGCAAAAGGCAGTACCATCGCTTTACTAAAACGCGTAAGGAATATAGAGTAGCACTTTGATTTAAATAGACTTGGTACACGGTACAGTCTGCATCAACAGTAAAAGACGATCGGTAAAGTTTTTTTTTTTTTTATACTACTATCTGATGAAACAAGCTGATGGCCCACCTGATGTTAAGTGGTAACCATCACATATAACAAAGCATTGCCTCGTAAGTCACGTACAATTAGGAACGTGCCCTACGATGCACTGCCCTGCGTCCATCAGCTTGAGGCATACAGATGTTAAGCCTCATGTGCCTGTAATTACACCGGCAACCACACTCTTCAAACCGAAACACAGCAACGCTGCTTCGCGGCAGAAAAAGGCGTGGTAGTAGTACTTCCCCGGACGAGCCCTTCACAAAGAGCTCTACTACTCTTAAAATCGTCGTTTTTATTTTTATACTGGTTTTTACCGGGATTTATAAGGGGGCAAACATAAAAAAAGTTACACAAATATATCAAGTTACGTGTCATATAAAAGGGCTTTGTACATTCCAAAACCATTTTTACTTTTTTTCTAGGACGCCTTGTTTTTAAAATACAACTTTAATTTAAAACATAACCAACGACCCAAAGGCCCCTTCTCTTAGAGTTGAGACTGATCAGTCAGTT
Organism: Chloroclysta siterata; assembly: GCA_932294275.1. Classification (NCBI taxonomy): domain Eukaryota; kingdom Metazoa; phylum Arthropoda; class Insecta; order Lepidoptera; family Geometridae; genus Chloroclysta; species Chloroclysta siterata. The sequence continues at coordinate 15,771,382 of OW028596.1, read as the reverse complement.
CCTTTGCTTTTACTTACTTATATTTTTTTTTATAAATTAATAAGGTAGTTTTCATAACATGATAACAGCGATGATCTGATAATGGAGCCAAGGTCTGTTCAACACAACTCTTCAATAAAAAGGCCAATAGAGGAGAAACTTGGTAACCATACCAAGTTAATAGGCGGTAGTCAGAAGCAAGTCTAAATATTGGACCAAGGGCGGATCCAGGATTTTTTTCTAGGGCACAAGGGCAAAAAAAATCAACAATAACTGTCTTTTAACAATGTAAGGAACCAAATTCCAGCCAGAAATAGACAAGAATTTCACTCATGTTCTTTCTGTTATTTTATTCATATATTTTAACAACTCTGATAATTTGATTTGTTTCTAATCTAAGTATGTACTGTGATGAAATCTCCACAATAGGTGCACAAAAATACCGTGCCCCCCGTAAATCCGCCCTTGATTTGGACTTTTCTCTGACTGCCGATCAGATCGCATAATGAGATCTCAATTCAGGGCCACTAGTGCTAAAACCTAACTACCTATAGGTACCTACGTCATAAAATAACTAGGAACAAAAAACATTGAACACAAACCAGTTTAATCAAGAGACGATGATAGTGAGACCAGAATCACCTTCAAATGCACGTTAGGACTAGAAGTCGATGCTCAACATAAAAAAAACTACAATAACGCTCAACACAATTTTTTTAGTTTTAATCTTATTTTATTAGATGGCTGTATGCAAGTATTATTAGTTTGAAGCGTAGCGTGTGCGGTCTTATGAATTTGATTACCTTTACTTGTTAGAGCTTTAATATTGTACTATACCTAATACATTGTAAAGAGCGATAGTAACCAAGCGGTAAGTTTGTTGGCTGTTCTTCTAGGCTTTGGCCGCGTGGAACTGGCACCTAGAATCACCTAGCTTTAAGACCACAGAAATGTAAACTGTCCCGTGTTTAAGACATTTCAAAGTGATCCTTGTGATTTTATCGATTAAGTATTATTTGACTTTGACTTTGACTTTGAGCGGTAAGAAATAAATACAAACTTAATTGAGGACAATCTCCGAGAAACTTTAAGAGCCTTATTGTATCTGATAAAGAAAATGTAAAAATTATCTACAATGCGCGGTCTTATCGCTGAGCGCGATTTCTTCCAGACGACAGGAGGAACCAAGCCGTAGGTACGTTTATTGGTTGTTCTTCTAGGCTTGGTCAGGTTATTCATAAAACACTTTTGAATACATTATTGAATAATTATTAGGTACGTATCAAAGTGATCATGATTTTATGAATAAAAAAACGTGTCACCGTCTTTTGATGCTGACTGTACCGTAACTCTAAACTTTGCAAGAAACTCTATATCACAGTAATGCTATTCCGTAAACAACATTCACCCAAGTGACCGTGCAATCCGCAGTAAATTTTCAATTTGGCATTCTGTAATACATTCACCCATCACTAACGCGATCCGCGTGAGTGAATGTGTGAGGCGAAGCTCGTGATCGCGGGTCCACTTGAAACTCCCCGTGATGTTGTTATTTAAAGAATATTTCGTCTGATATCGACACCCATACATATGCGATTCCTACCTAGGTACTGTATTGTCTATAACACGCATATAACTGAAGCAGACATAAAAAAAGGCCAGCATAGTTTAATGATAATGCAATCATAGGAAACAAACAGACAATAGGTCAGTAAAATAAAACCACGCAAACCAACAAAGTTTCCTCAATTAAGTGAAGCACACTATTTTATAACTAGTAGTTCGCCCCGAACTGAGATCTCGTGATGCGACCCGACGAACGCACCAAAACTTTGAGTAGGTGGTAGTCAAAGGCAAGTCCAAACATTATGCTTGGACTTTTTTCTGACTACCGCCTACTAACTCAGTACGGTAACCAAGTTTCAACTCTATTGGCCTATTTATTGAAGAGTTCCGTTGAACAGACCTTGGCTCCATCATCAGACCTGGTCGTTGTCACTATTTTATGAGAACTGAGTACCTCCTTAATTTATTTCAAGAAAAAAAAATAAGAAAAAGCAAAGTAACTGGCCGACCAGTAGAAAAACCTTGATGCCAACGAAACTCTTAGAGATGGGAGCTCTTGGGTCGCTGGTTATCTTAATTTAACTTTTTTGTTGTATCTCAAAAACCGAGCGTCCCAGAAAAAAAGTAAAAATTGTTTTGGAATGTCCAAACAAAGCCCTTTCGTATGACATGTAACTTGATTTTTTTATGTCACTTTTTTTATTTTTGCCCTCTTAAAAAACCCCATATCTCAAAAACCCTTCACCCGATTTTACTCATATACTTACCAGTAAATTTCTCAAGTACAAGCTATCGACTTATCAAATTTCATGCAGATCGGATCAACGGTTCTAAAGTTATCGCCAGACAAACATACATACATACATACATACATACATACATACATACATACATACATAAAATGCCAAATCGCCCAAGTTGAAACTAAGATCTTCGTTCGCTTCGCTCACTCGATCAATTATTTTTGTTGTTTAGTTTGACAGCCCTCAGGTCAGTTGGTAGTAGCTCCGCCTTCTGCGCCGTAGGCCGTGGGTTCAATCCCCTCCGAGAACAAACATTTGTGTGATGGCACATAGATAGCTATATAGGTAACTCTTTATTGTTCACCACACAGAAACATAGTACAGGGTTAAAGTATAATGGGCGACCTTATCGCTGAGAGCGATCTCTTCCAGGCAACCTTGGAAGGATAAAAACTAATCAGAATTTACATAATTGTTACAGTGTGTTTTTTTTTAAGTTTATTAGTATTATATTTGCTATGTAGTCCCGTATATGTAGGTATGATTTTATATCTTTCAACATGTCGAAAGGTGCGAGCGAGAGTCACATTAGCTCTTGTATTCGCCCTAATATTCTAAAAAAGATCATCAAAGGTTTGATTCTCCATTGAACATTCTGGTTTCGCGCTAAGCTTAGCGTTACGCTACGTTTCGTTAGCCGTTCGACGATCTAAGTAGGTACAGATAATATAATCAAAATTGTTAATATAGTCGTGTCACATGTTCTTTCGAAACAGTGTAGTGAAAGGATTGTAAGAGCGCCTCAAACAGGCTTCAAAATTATAATTAAACTTACCAATGCCACAAAAGAGCAAAACACAGCAAGTTGAAACAAACCCATGTTTCACAACACTACCAACACGAAAGAGTGTTGTACTCGAAGTGGCTATTACGACACAAAAGCTCTGCCGAGCGTATAGATACCTATACCTACCTATGTGCCGGCGATAAGGTATGTTAAGATAAATTTCCACTGTCTGCATATAATTTAATGGCCTTGAAGTTTTTTTATCACATCTATTCGCAAAGAGCTCGTTTTTTCTTCTTCAAGTAAGTTGTAGTTTGTAGTTAGTTCTTCGTCAACGGGGAGTTAGCTCCCCGTTGACTCCCTAGGGAGGAAAAGTCATTTGAATTTGGAATGTATATATTGTTAAAAGTTCCAAGTCCAACCACCATAGATATCGATCATGAACAAGTGACAGGCTGTATGATTAAATTGATAAAGTCCTCTAGGTAACTACTCGTTTCTCACGGTCATTTCTACCTCGCACGAGTAAGTTGTGGAACGAACTTCCCCCTACGGTTTTCCCTCGGAGTTATGACATGGGGTCCTTCAAAAGGCGGGTTTATCACCTCTTAAAAAGCCGGCAACGCATCAGCATCACCTCTGGTGTTGCAGGTGTCTATGGGCGACGGTGACTATTTTCCATCAGGTGGCCCGTAAGATCGTATGCCAGCTTTGGCATAAAAAAAAAGCGCGAAAACCAAATAAATGCACTCCACCTTCGTTCGTGATAATTGTTTACTCAAATTCTGATTTTACTTAGTTTTATTTATTTATTCAAAATAATTTTAGAAAAATAAACAAACCTATTCTTATTCATAAGTTGCACCTACTTATTTCCTCATAGAGGATTATAAAAAGTAGTGTCCACCTGGGGAACAACACTATTTTAAGCTCGAGTGACGAACTTTATAAGTCCTCGCTACGCTCGGGATTCTACTCCAGAATCCTTCGCTCCGCTCTGGATTCAAAGAAACACTTTCGCCTTTAAACAAGTTGTTTGCTCCCTAGTTAAACAATCTACTATTAATATAACGTTCTGATGAAACAAGCAGATGACCCTGATGTGAAGTTGTAACCATCACCTTTTATAAAGGATTGCCTCGCAAGTCACAAACAATAGGAACGTGTCCTACGATGCACTGCCCTGCGTCCATCAACTTGAGGCATGCTAAAGCTTCATGGGCCTGTAATTTCACCGGTAACTAATCCCTTCAAACTGTCTTGTCGGCAGTAATGGGCATGGTGCTTTATTACAAACAAAGAACTCTACTAGCGACTAAAGACTTATTGGGAATCTAAATTTTAAGATTTTGTTGAGCATTATGTATTGTTTATATTCATATATTTATTATGTAGGTAGGTATATTGTATACAAACGGAACTAATTGATAAAAGCTAAAAAAAATACATAGATACATAGTCTTATCTGTGTTGATAGTCTTTGACCTGATATTATTATTTTGCACTATGTTATAGGTATACCTACCTACGTACTAAAGCAGACGCTGACTATCGTCACACAACTTCTCGCTTGCACATTTCATTAGTTTTGAGTAGAGGTGGTACCTACTACTTAAATAAAACAAGGACGCAAAGGAGTTTCTTATGTCTATGTGAAATACCTACCTACATAAATAACGCAAAAAAACTGTTATGCAGATTACATCGATAACATTTCTTTTTTTTTTGTAAAAAAACCCAAACGAGTTATTCTACTAAAAAAAAAGATTTGCCTTCAAAAAGGTGCTTCATAAAATGTTTGGTATTAAAACTTGTATAAATAACTTATTCTTTTTTACATGTGTGAGTGAGATTTTACTGAAGGCTGTCAGAGTCTTAACCTAGGTGCTCCTACTTAGACCTAGGTGTGTTCAGATAAGATCTGTGCCTAGGTCTAGGTCAAGGACATTTTGTTTACCACAAGAGACAAAAACTAACATCTAGAACTAGATTTATTAGTACAGGCTATATAAATCTGCTACCTTTATTTTTGATTTAGGAGAAAAAGCGACGGAACACGCTAATGGTCCACCTGACGTTGAGCCGTTGCCTCTTCCTATAACCAAGGCTACTTCTACTAGTATTCTTAAAACTGTGACCAAGGCACCAAAGTCACCTCAAAGGCGCATTCGACTAACAAGAGAATAGCATGGCAATGCGTGCATTATTCTGAGACTTACGGCTGGTTTCTGAAAGCCCGATCAAAACGTACCTACTGCATGTCAAGTCACTTGCTATCTCTATCTAATTCGATGTAATAGCTGAAATGGCGAGTGACTTGACATCCGATTAATCCGATGTTAAGTGGTAACCACCACATATAACAAAGCATTGCCTCGTAAGTCACGCACAATAGGAACGTGCCCTACGATGCACTGACCTGCGTCCATCAACTTGAGGCATACAGATGTTAAGCCTCATGTGCAATTACACCGGCAACCACACTCTTCAAACCGAAACACAGCAACACGCTGCTTGGCGGCAGAAAAATGCGTGGTGGTAGTACTTCCCCGGACGAACCCTTCACAAAAGAGCTCTACTACTCTTTCAGAAACCAGCCGTTAGAGGAGTGTTTATGTCTAGGAGTAAATGAAATGTACCTACAGGCACAAGTATGGAACTAAAAAGTTCAAATAAACGGCATAATGTTGGCTCGTAAGTACTTTTTTTAACATGGCTATAAAGGTCTCACTGATGATTGATTTACTATAGCGAAGCGCCATCTAGCATCGGATAGCAAGACTAAGATTTGGTATCAAAGATAATTTTCACAATTTATGCAAACCATTTTCCACGAGATGGCGCTAGTCAAATTTATTTCTACGCCTATATTCCTTGCAAATAAACACGTTGTCATTGTTAAAATAAAATAACCAAATTGAAAAAAAAAATTATTTACTACTAGAGGGTGCTCTCTATCCATTTCACTCGTTTTGATAAATAAAGCAAGATTTGACGAGAGTCATCTAGGATCGACTAGCAAGACTACGTTGCGGTATCAAAGACCAGTTTTCACAGAAAGTTAAAGTAAATTAGAATTTATCATATCCCAAAAGATGGCGCTAATTAATAATTTTCAAAACTGCTATTTTCTAGAATAAAAACTTATGAAAAAAGTATTATATCAGCTATTTGGTTCTCATATTACAAGCCCTGTGGAAATTCCATCAACATTTATTTATTGAATAAAAACCATATCACTTTTGACATTGTTTTTAATTTCTCCAAGAAAATATGAGACATCGGTTCAGAGCACACAGGCATTGTTAATCTTCTTTGCCGTCATTCATATTGTACCACTTCATTTGTATAATTATTCAACTCCGTGATCAAAAGCTGCTTTTTCAACTCTAACAATTCCATCTCCATACTATGTCTCTCTCTAACTTGTGTCTTCTCTATCTCAAATAATTCTTTCTGTTTTTTCAACTCAAATTCTAACATATCTCTTCTTATTTCTTCTATGGTCCTATTCTTTTTCTGTGTTTTATTTCTGTTAAATGTGTTTGGTTCTGTAAAAAAATGAAGTTACATTTTATTTTCTGAGTTGAGGAAAATAACAGGCCTAACATTATTTCTTACAAATTAATAATACAATATTAAGCTTGATGCATATAAACTTACTTTTCTTGACTACCATTAAGGCTCTTATCTTTTCTACTCTAATAGGATCTTCATGTATAATTGGCTTAATATCTTCAGGTTCTGAACCTTCTGTGTCATTGCAACCATCTGCTAAAAACTTTGCCTGCAACAAAAAATATGTAATGTATCTATGGTACTCATTGTATCAATTGTAGGTGAATTAGACAGTGTAAGGGGCAAATATTTAATCACTCCTTTTTACAAGATGCTGTAGTGTCTAGAACAGGGTTTTATATGGAGCAGGCTTGCCAAAAGTTATTATCAGAGTGGTAAAACAACTTTAAGGATATTATAAAAAATAATTGTGATATCTTTAAATAAGGTCAACCCAATAAAGCTAATAAACATTATCATTAGGCCTAATTCAGGCGTTGGCTACTACTTCATATCAGGTGGGTCATCGGCAAATTGTAGTTAAAAAAATGCTTAAAATACTTCATCATCATCAGCCTGAAGAAGCACACTGCTGGACATCAAGGCCTCCCCTGCACATTTCCAGGAAGAATGATTCTGAGCCCTTTCCATCCATCAAATTCCCACAATCCTAATAATGTTGTCAAAATACTTGTTAAATTTAAATTACCTGGTATTTCAGTAGCTCATCTTTAACAGGATTTACTGGTAGCAGGTTCCCGTCCTTATCTGTGATCATTTTGACAATCTTTCGGTCATGTGTGTCCAGGACTATATTACAGTGGGTTTTTTCCAACTGACTTTTGCGTAATATTGAGTATTTTCTGCGCGCTTTGAACTTTCTGTCTGCCCAATACTGAAACAGAAATATTTAGCAATTTCAATACTTATTATAGAACATAGTAGTATGAAGTGTGTAGAAGAAGCATAGGTAGTAAGTAAAAAGGAAAAATAAACTTGTTTTTTTTTTAATCTATCTAATCAGTCTACTACTGGGTCTAGATGTATCCCTGAGCCTGGTCATTAGCTTTTCTCAGCCAGTATTAACCAGCTACCTACATGTTGCAGATTATTACCTTCACACAGTTCTGAAAAAACACGCTGAACTGAAATACGACCCACTACTAACAAAGGACAGGAGAAGGAAGGGCAAGGTCTGTAAAATTCCGTCTTTTCGCACCAGCCATGCTCAGAGCTCTTACTGCTTCTTGGGTGACTACCTATACAATAAAATAAACAGTTCCCTAAATATATATTCCCTAAGTAGACCCAACTGCAAAAAAACCATAAGCAAATACCTCAAATCCCTTAACTACCTAGAAACAGAAAATCTTTTAATCACCATGACTTAATCTTCTCCCATCACTCTTTCCCTAAATTTATCGATGATTACCAACTAATCATAAGGATCATTGTGAAACGTCCTAGAGGCTAGGGGAATATAGACCTAGCATAACCCCATGATCATTTGCACACATACACACTTATCACACGCACATACTCACCCTCTCTCTCACACACACACTAAACCCTCGAACACACACTCTCTCCCACACACGCACACACCCTCTCTCTCCCTCCCCCCCCCCACACACACAACCTCACACACACACACACGCGCATACAAATAGGTAGCAAGCTATTTATCAGTTAGGTTAGTACATAATATTAATTTTAATTTAAGCCTTAAGCTTTTAATTTTAATTCTTCTTTAACAAATACTTGTATGCCTCTGTACATAGGTCTTATTACAACAAGACCCAATGTGTCCGCTGAGTGGGGCCTGGTGACCTGTAATACAGGTTCTCACGAACCTACATCAGGCACCAGTCTTTCACAATGCTATATCATTAAATTTATCTTGTTGTCGACTTGTTACAGATTTAGTTATGTATTGTGAAAGAAAATAAATAACTTTTTACTTTTACTTACTTATTACCCCACCTTGGCCTCCGCCAAGGTGGGGATAGTGGTGGTAGGATGTCCTCCGACATCCTACACTATTCTTAACTAAGAATTCGTTTTTTTATTTATTTATTTAAATGATTTATATTATAATTTGCTTACAGTAAGTAAGTTAACATAATTTCATACTTTAAAATTAAATTCAAGTTAATAGAATAAATTGTTAAAGAATTACAGATTCTGAAATTTATTATATTGATAATGTTGTTTGTTCTACATACCCTCGACCAACCACGTCCTGTTTTAATGACATTTTTATCTAGTTTATTGAGCGTGCGCGCGATTTTCTCCCACATATGGACGGACTGGACCAAAGACTCGCGGTTACGTGCCGTGGCGAGCGCTAGCCGAGGATACCGCTCCATGTACTGAATGAGGATATCGAGATGTTGTCTGGAGAGCCGCGTTGGGTTCGATTCTGGGACCTCACTCATTGTCTAGCCTCTACTCTGCCTCAGTGGAACTTCAGAATATACAATTTTAAGTAGGTCAAATTATCAGCGCCTGTTTTATCCTCTCTTTATTAGAACTCGTTGATATGATAGGACTGTATTTTATCTCTTTTGAGCTGGCTGACTAGGGTGATGCTGTCCATGAACCACGAATCCTTCAACTCCTTCCATCCACCCACACCTCCACATTTATCAAACAAAAACAAAGTAAACAACAATATTTATCATTATTCTCATACATAGCGCATGTTGGGACAGTGTTGCCTGGTTAAAAAACTGAAAGTGAAAATAAGAAAATTAACGTGTTCGCAATCAAAGTAGTGTTAAGGCTACTGCACACAGTACCGGCGGCAATGCCTCCGGGTTTATGCCGAGCGGCTGTGCCGCCGGCAATAAAAGACATACAAAGCATACAAAGCCGGCGGCTTTGTATGCCGCCGGGTGCACGGCGGCTTGGCCGGCGGCTTGCCCGGCGGCATTGCCGCCGGCACTGTGAATAAAAATGCAATCTAAAATACAAAGTTATTTCGAAACTCCAAGAATACAGCTGACTTGCCTATTAAACAATTTGTCAGTTGACAACGAAAGTTGACACTCCTGATTTTTTGACTGACGAACGAACTTCACATTTATGAAAATCGATCGAAACCTCAAACGGCTGCTGGACTGACTGACGTGACGTGCAGTGCAGTCGTGAACATTGGGTGCCAATAATGTACAACCAAGGATTGTACAGCCGAGGAAAACACAGCCCGGAATTGGTGTACAATTTGGTCGCGAAATCCATGGCTGTGTAATCCAAGGCTGTACATTCCAAGCCGTACAAATTAAGCACACCTTTGGAAAGCACGACCCGATAAAACGCAGCCAAAATTTTGATGCCAAAACTAAGGCTTTGTTTACATTCGTCAATTACTTACTCACTCACTTGTTGATCCGACTCGGATTGGTTAGGTTATGTTAAAACATATAAATTACGCACGAGGCGAGCGAGCAAAGCGAGCGTGCCGCGGCAGCGGCCGCCGAAGTGCCAGAATTTTATTTTTTTCTAACATTAATCTCTGAATAATTCTCTTATTTTATATAATTTTTAATCTGTGCTACTTGCCTATACTTACTGTGTAGTGCATCTAAACAGAGCATAGGCTTTCGACCAATCAGAGCATAGTCACAGAATTTATGGTCGTGCAATCCTGGCTGTACAATCCCGACTGTGCTGGGAAAGCACAGCCTGGAAAACACGGCCCGGATTTCATGTACATTTTGTACATGGAATCCGGGCCGTGTTTTCCAGGCTGTGCTTTCCGGGTTGTACATTTTCGGGCTGTGTAATACTTGGTCGTAAATTAACCGGACCCGTGAACATTCTGTCTGTCTGGTCTAATTTTGACAGCTTTTCTTCTGTTCGTGACGGTCCGAGGCGGTTGTTTCGTTTAGCGATGTTTCTAATAAAGTTAAATTGGTGGCTATTAGCCGTTTTATCTTACGTGTTTGTACTAGTTAACTCACAAAATGTGCACAAACGTTTTGAATACAAATACTCGTTCAAACCGCCCTATTTAGCGCAAAAAGATGGATCAGTTCCTTTCTGGGAGTATGGAGGCAGTAAGTATTCTTATTTTTAGTCATCTTATTACATTTGGAAACAGTTTTTTCACTTGAAACATCTATAATCATAATGTATCTTTCTGCATGTGTCCCTATATTGCTAAGTTATGTTATAAAATAAGAGAATATCTTGGATAAACTTTTGTTTTCACGGCTTTTACCAATCGTTGACACGTCAGTGAAATGTGTCAAGCCAGTGAGGGACGGCGTAATATGATTCTCGCGATGTTAGAAAGAGACAGACAAATAATCTGGGCCAAAATCGTGTTTTTGGATTCCACGACGGCAGAGCAAGTTGTCCTTCGCTTCAATAGTTCAATGCATTTTAAAAAATAATTTATATGTAAGGAGTTCTAATTTATTTATCTACTCTAAAATTAATTAAACATACAGTTAAATCACATTCAAATGAAGCTATAGAATTTACGCGAAATTGTATGTAATTATAATTTTGAATAAAAATAATTTTATAAATGGCTACTTACAATATTTCTATGTAGGTACTTTAAGTAGAGACAAGGCTATAATAGTCCCAAACTAAGCAGCACTTGTACACCTGGATACAAATGAGGATACACTGCTCGCTTTTATCCCGGGATCAAACCCACTACAGAATGAAAGGCAGAGTTAGGTACTAACAACTGAGCTGTGTCGCCTGTCTTTGTATAAAATAGTTATGGCGCGTAGACCGCTACATTAACATATTGGAAACAATCAATGTTACCTGCAATTAATTTTTTAATAAAATTGTATTTAATGCTCATTACCTAAACCTTACTAGGTAATAATCATTAACTTAATTACCTATAATATCACAAGAATAAATAAAATAATATTTTTTATGCATAACAGTAAATCCTACTAACATACATGTAAATCTAAAAGTTATGATGTTTCATTCTTTATGGCTCAATCATGCCTTTACAACTTAACCAATTCGGGTGAATCTTACAACAAATATAGTATGTAACCTTAATTAACTTGTAGGCAAATTTTTATCCTAAAAATTTTACATGTAATTTTAGAAAGAAAAAGAGTCCAAAAGAAAAACTTAATTAAATATTGATGTTAGCAATTACCACTAATACCTATATGAGCAAAACTGATGGTGGCTGCTAGTTTTTCTATAATTCAAGAACACTATATACTAATCTCTTCTTTGAATATACAACGTGTTTATTAAGAGTTGTAGGGATCCGAAAGCAGGATATTCTACCGGTCATAACGAACAACTTTTGTTCTATGACTTTTAAAATTTCAAAGTTTTTCATTCATGAAATGCCTCTTAAACTTTTATGTAAAATGAATCTAAACGCATCATGAGGCAGCCCTATTTACAGCTGTTCTTTGACCTCTAGTTGTGAACTTAGATAAAATAGGTAACAGAACTACCACCAATTACCTAGTAATGTGCCTACCTAATAATGATGTTGCTGTTTTTAAAGATCTTGGTATGTAAAAGAAATATTTTCGCGACTGTAATCCCTAGTCACGGTAAACATTCTCTGAGATCTTTGGTACTAATACCTATTCAGTAACTAGGTACCTACGTGGCTACGTACTCAATATTTAATAGAATATTTATTTTTGTTTGATTACTAGATGTCGTAAAGCAATGTTTATGATATTCATAGTTCTTTAAATTGTAACATGTTACTTTACCACCATGGTTCATTGACACCACAAAATTATTCAACTACAATTATTTTGGGAAGTGTCTAGTCTGTCCTATTTAATCTTTGACATACCTGTCTGTCATTGGTTGCATTTAAAAACGCATATCCAATCAGGACGGCCGACGGCCGCCGATCAGTGTTACCATTTGTGGCAGATTTCTGCCATTTGGCAGATTTTAAATATTTCAAGAAAAATCTTATTAGTTTGAATTTTTAATGAAATAATATTTATAATTTATTTATTTTTTACCGAACTGGAAACTTCTTATTCTTTTTTACCTTTATTGATTTGGTTTCTAAACAACTTCTATCTCGTTTTAGATAACTGCAAACCGTTACAAACGATCAAAAGATAGTAACTGAATGTAATGTAGGTATTTAATTTATTCCGTAGCCACGAAGGAGATGGTATGAAGTCATATTTTTGGTATTTTTATCGTCAAGCTTGGTAGATTTTGACAGATTTTTTGGCAGGTGTGTAGTAGAACCGCTACTTTTGAGATGGTCACCCTGTTTGTGTTTACATGCGTTGTTGTACATTGTTTTGTTGAGAAAATGTCATCAAACGTGATAAAATGGTGATTGTTATGTAAAAAGCCGTCGTCAGTCAGTGTGTGTATGAGCAGTGCCTACGAGGTAATGGTTTAGTGTGAAGTTTGAAGCCTGTGTCGTGCGAAATCTCGCAAACTTACCAAAATCCAGTTTTATCCAGTGTTATTATAGCCAGTAAATAATGACAAAATCCATAAGAACCAGTAAAAATATCGTGTCAGGGGATTGGCGGCGTACCTACCTACCTACCGAAAGGTAAGTATTTCAAATTATCTCGTAGGTTATCGTTGTTTTTTTCTTTCCTAGATAGAAGCGCGCGTGCGTGTGACCTTGACACGTACACAGAAAGGGCTGTTGCAAATTTCTGAGAAAATATTAATTTTACTTTTCTATGGGAATTTCGAAAACGATGTATCCAACCGTTGCACACGTCAAAGTATTCCAGTGCTTGGTCTAAATACACGCTCTTTGTTTTCCTACATAACTTCATCAACACGTTGTATAAAAATCAATTGCTGTTTGTTTGTCTCACTAAAACTCGAGAACAGCTGGGTGTTTGTTGTACAGGAAAGGTTTAAACGGTGAGAAAATATGGAAAAATTGCGAGGATAGGTGATATGAAGTATTACATTATATTATATTACGTTATACATTACACCAGTTCATCTCATATAATAATATATGTATCTATCTACAAAATATAAATAAGAACCATATTTTTAATTAACACTATTACTAATCTGCATGTAAATTGGAACTTCCCTTTCCATCTTTGGGTTATTCTTTGGTACTTGGTACTAAGAGATCTGAGTGGATGTCTACAGTGCCTGAGGATTAAAATCTTGAGGCTTTTTTTTTTTTATATTCCTCCCCTATAGTAATGTCATGTAACAAGAAGAATGCTAGGGATGAATGTGGATGGATATAGGAGTAGAGGCAGGCTGAAGAAAAGATGGATGGACTGTGTGAAAGATGACTTGAGTAAGAAAGGAGTGACTGCTGAGATGACGGCTGATAGAGGAGAGTGGAGGGAAAAAACCTGTTGTGCCGACCCCACATGAAGTGGGATAAGGGCAGGAAAATGGTGAGGTATGATTTTTTGCGAATTTTATTTCTAAAGTGTACCTATTATATCTTTGTATCAAACATTACAATTAAATTTTTGACAGCCTTCACAGCTCAGTTGGTAGTAGCTCTGCCTTCTGTGCCGTAGGCCGTGGGTTTGATCCCCACCGAGAACAAACATTTGTATGATGAACATAGATGTTTGTTCTCTGTCTGGGTGTTATATAATATTATAAGTATGTATTTACAAAAAAAAAGCATATAAGTAGTATATCAGCTATCTGGTTCCCATATCACAAGCTTTGCCTTAGTTTGGGGCCAGATAGTGCTGTGTGAAAAGTCCACCAATATTTATTTATTTATAATTATTTTTAATAAGAAGTTCATACTTGGTACTAAGAGATCTGAGGGGATGTCTACCGTGCCTTGGGATCAAAGTCGTGAAGCTGGTTTTTTGATCCCACCGATAATGGGTTGTATTAAGTCCTAATTAGCTATTAGCTAAAAATATGGCTTTGATATTAATGATAGTAGTAATGCATGCAATGTGAATAAAAACTGGACATACACATTTATGAAGATTTCTTAACAATGAAACAGCTAAGTGTTAATAATTCTGTACAATTTGCCATAAATACACTTTCATATGCTGACGTTAGATTATTTCATCAGAAAATATGCTTCTTATTTAAATTGAACTCTATATTTAGAGCAGCACAGTCTTAATTGCATCTTTAAACTTATTGTAGCAAGGAAATGATATGGAAATGGTGAAACTACTGCCATACAACAATCAACTCTTTTTTAACCTGTTTAAAGCTCAGAATTGTATAGCAACTCTTATTTTTAGCAAGAAAATGTTTTGAATAATAACTACAAATGTTTTTGAACTTTTTCACATTGTTATAGAGTGTATTTTAGCGCGTAGTGTTAATAGTTTATTGAAATTGAGGTGAATTTAGGTGATGAAGTGTGCAAAATTAATGTATGAAGGAGTAATTTAGATAAGCAAGTACAATGAACTTACAACATCACTTTTACTGCTTTCATTTCACTTATTTTACTTTTTAAAGTCAGCCAAATGAGTTTATTACAAAATCTATACACATAAAATGAGGAAATTGTCAGAAGAACCAATGTCACTGACATTGCTTGCAGAATTAGCAAGTTGAAGTGGCAATGGGCAGGTCATATTACTTTAATGCGTTTACATTAAGACACTTGCGTGGACGGAAATGTTGCCGTCCATATGTCTGCGGCAGCGTCGCCGGCAATGTGTGTTCACAACACGGGCAACGCGAGCGGCAACGCGAGTGGACATGGAAGTGGCCTGTTTACATTCTCGCATTGCCCAAATCCCTGCCCATGTCTCTGCACATTTCCACGGACATGAGCTGAGTGTAAACGGGGTATTATACCTCGAAGAACGGACATTACCGTTGTAATATAGGTCCTCGAATGGCGACCATGAACCTTCCTACCCGATGGACCGACGACATAGTGAGGATCGCGGGAAGTCGGTAGACGGAGAGGGCTCAGAATCGTTCTACCTCGAAATGTATGAAGGCATATGTCTAGCATTGGACTTCTACAGCCTGATGATGATGATGCAGCAACGCTGTGTTTCCGTTTGAAGAGTGTGGTTGCCGGTGTAATTACAGCCACATGAGACTATTTGTATGCTTCAAGTTGATGGACGCAGGGCAGTGCATCGTAGGGCACGTTCCTATCGTTCGTGACTTACGAGGCAATGCTGTGTTATAGGTGATGGTTACCACTTAACATCAGGTGGGTCATCTGCTTGTTCCATCAGCTAGTTGTATAAAGAAAAACATAATATGCTAGGAGTTGTTAGATGTTTTGAGGGCTCCTACACTGATGGATAATGTTTAATAACATTTGAAAACATGTAATTGGCTCGCAGTTTCAATTTCGATGTTATGAAGCATCTACACGAAAATGGAAGAAAATTTCCTCATTGAATTAACATTTATTTTTTGTTTCAAAAAAAGAAAAAGCGCTTTAAATGGATTCGCCAAACGCTTAGAGCTAGAGAATAGTATAGTGCCACAACAAATGATAGCAATTTTTTTTATTTTGTTACAATATGTTAACTAACAATTTTGTTCAGAAGTGTTTACGAACATTACTTCATGAAAACATTTTCTAACATTGTGATCAAATGTTTGCTAGAAAATGTTTACTACTGTTTGTAAACATTTAACAGCATTGGGGTTTTAACAGCAGTGTGGGAGCACCATAAGGTGTAGGTACATTTAATAATTTTAGTAATTCATTCAGACAGCCTTCACAGCTCAGTTGGTAGTAGCTATGCCTTCTGTGCCGTAGGCCGTGGGTTCCCACCGAGAACAAACATTTGTGTGATGAACATTGATGTTTGTTCTCTGTCTGGGTGTTACATAATATTATATGTATGTATTTACAAAAAAAAGTATATAAGTAGTATATCAGCTATCTGGTTCCCATATCACAAGCTTTGGCTTAGTTTGGGGCTAGATAGTGCTGTGTGGAAAGTCCACCAATATTTATTTATTTATTTATTATATATTCATTCAAAACATGCATTAGGTCACTTCACACGTCCCTACGCCATGTCGTAGAACCAAAAAAGTTCTAAAACATGTGTCGAGTGCTCGAAAGGAGTCTTATTGAGATGCTCTTAAAATCCTTTGACCACACTGGTTCGAAGGAAACGAGTGGACAATCTGTTTTTACATAAAAAAGATGATTAAAAATCATTAAGAATAAAAAAAGCGCGGCATTTCAGATACTTGCGCTAAATATGTATACAATAGTGTACATCAAAGAAACCTCTATCTCAACTTTTTGTGGGTAGACAGACATATAAAAAGATATAAATGTTGTTATAATTTTTATCACAATTCGGCGTTAACAACAAAGACTCTCGCAAAAACTACCCAATTAAATACCGACAGCTTTCATAAAAATATTGTTGTTCATTTTTTACTGAATGCTATCTAGCTTGTACTATAGGAACCAGATAGCTGCCTTAAATACTTTTTTTGTAAAAATATTATCAGAATAGTGTTAATTTTAGAGTAGTAGAGAGCTCGTTGTAGATCGGGACAGTTGTACCACCATGCATTTATCTGCCTTCAAACAGCAACGCGTTGTTTTCATTCAAAGGGTGTAGGTGAAATTACAAGCATAAGATGCTTAACATCTATATGCCTCAAGTTCATGGACGCGAGGCAGTGCATAGGGCATGTTAATTGCGAGACAATGCTTTGTTCTATGAGATCGTTAAGTCAAAGTCAAAGACATAAGGTATTTGTTCAATAAAATCACAAGGATCACTTTGAAACGTTTGAAACTAAGTGCATCTAGGTGCCAGTTCCACGCGACCAAAGCCTAGAAGAACAGGCAACAAACTTACGGCTTGGTTCCTACCGTTCTTTTGTAAGATCCTTGTTACAATGTAAATAATACAATATTGCAGCTCCAGTGTGGTACCAATCGAATTTAGTGAGTTACCACTCAATATCAAGTGGAGCCACCTTCTAGGTGTAACAAATCCGATGCCAGCGTTGACTTATACGAGCTTACAATAGGTAACCAATGCACATCAGGTGGGTTATCTGGTTATTCTACTTGCCAAAGCCTAGAAAAGCTGCCAACTGGGTCGGTTTCGCGTTTTTTTATACACTAGCTGATGGAACAAGCAGATGGCCCACCGTGTTAAGTGGTAGAAACCATAACCTATAGCAAAGCATTGCCTCGTAAGTCACGCACGATAGGAACGTGCCCTACGATGCACTGCCCTGCGTCCATCGACTTGAAGCATACAGCTGTAAAGCCCCATGTGCCTGTAATTACACCGGCAACCACACTCTTCAAACCGAAACACAGCGTTGCTGCTTAGCGGCAGAAAAAGGCGTGGTGGTAGTACTTCCCCGGACGAGCCCTTCACAAAGAGCTCTACTACTCTTAAACCCGACTACCGACGAGGTTCCTTACGTTATCTGTTACCAGTGGTCGAACACACTGATATTATTGATCTGGTCAATAAAGATTGTGTTTAACTCACTGTATACGCACACTATCTAATCATTATTTAATGTTAGTAAAATTATTATCTGAACTTCTAGATCGAGTGGAATTTTGGTTAATAAACCTGCACAAAAATGTGTTTCGATTTGAAGGGTGTGGGTGAAATTACAGTCATATGAGGCTAAGAGCTATGGAACAAGCCAATGGCCTATCTGATGTTACGTGGTAACCATCACCAATAACAAAGCATTGCCTCGCAAGTAACGATAGGAACGTACAATACGATGCAATGCCCTGCGTCCATCAACTACAATGTTAAGAGCTGATTTCACCATGCTCTGTTAGTTACTAACCAAGGATTAACAGGCCGTTACTTGCGAGGCAATGCTTTGTTATAGGTGATTGTTACCACCCAACATCAGATAGGCTATTTGCTTGTTCCATCAGCAAGATGCCGACCGCTGGTGGTCTAGTGGTAGCAAAAATTAATAATTACTTAATTAGCTAGTATAAAACTATCTTATTAATACATTTCCTGTTTAAAATAGTAATTAAATTAATAGTCCTAATTATTTTTTTTATTTATATTTAAGTACCTACTAAAATAAACTTAATTAAGATCGTGAGCTATTAATCGCGACACTGTTTTATCTACTTGGTTTATTTTTATTGGACACATAGTTATGTAGTTTCATTTCAGTATTGGCTTCACAGAGTACTTTGTTATAACTGATTGGCTTCAAGCCAAAGTTTAGGGTTGTATATCCCCTAAGTTCTCAATTTTAATGTCTACTAGATGACCCGGTGTACTGCGTATCACCTATCCTAACGACATTAAAACTCTCCCTTTGCTTTAGGTAGAACAGTTGAAATGGGAAAATGAAATTGTTGTTTTTACTATATTCCTCGCATTTTTTCCATATTTTCTCTAATAGTTTTAGCGGGACAAACGAACATCAATAAATTTTTATATAAACTATAAATACATAGACTACATAGAGATAGAGAAATATTTAGAGATAATATTGGTTTAATCTAGCTATACTGGTATTGCATAACGTTTTGTAAAAACCTGTTTAAATAAATAAAAGTAGTTTTGTATGCAGTCATTAGAGATTGACATGCTTTTGCGCGTTTATCAGCTACAATACAAAACCTACCAACTATGAAAAAAGAACTTGCGTTACACAAAAGACCGCGAAACGAATAAAAGACAAAAGTAGACTAACTAACCTTTTTGCTCGCCTGTAAAGAGTTTCTTTCTCTGAGCATGCAAAGGCTAATGTCCGATTGTCATTCTTCCACAGATGCAATAGCGTCAGGTGAGAGTGTGCGCCTAGCACCCTCTCTGCGCAGTCAAAAGGGCGCGATATGGACCAAGCAGCCGATCAACTTCGACTGGTGGGAAGTGGACGTTATGTTCAAGGTCTCAGGACGCGGGAGAATCGGCGCTGATGGACTGGTGAGTTATTAGTAACATAAGTCTAACTAGATGGCGCCACTAGTAGAGATATGGACTAAGCAGCCGAACTTCTTCGACTGGTGGGAAGGTCTTGAAAAATCTTGGTTGAGGTACATACAACAATATTATAATCTGGGATTTGTGAGGATCCGATGATAATAAAAATGAAAAGATGACATAGAATTTTTCATAAAGTTTAAACTTACCAAACTATTAAAAATTCTATATTTAATCACTCACAGTAAATCCAAGTTGTACATGTGCTGCCACATGTAAATTGTATTTAAGAATTGCATTTTTTGGCAAACTAGATGGCGCTATACTAAAATAATGCTGACTTCTTTGCCCCCAGGCTTTCTGGTACACAACACAACGCGGCGAGTACACAGGGGAAGTGTTCGGCTCCTCCGACCGATGGAACGGACTCGGCATCATCTTCGACTCGTTCGACAACGACAACAAACACAACAATCCTTACATAATGGCGGTTCTCAACGATGGCACCAAGGTCTTTGATCATAAGAGGTGAGACAGAAAACAATAGGCTTAGCTGTACTGGAGGCATTTTTATATTCTACTTGTTTATAGAACTAGCAGATGGCCCATTTGATGTTCAGTGGTAGCCATCGCTTATAAAAAAAAATCATGCACGATATGAACGTGCTCTACGATGCCTTGCGTCCATCAACTTGAGGCATACAGATGTTTAGTTGTTTACAAAATATATAAACAAGGTATTCCAATACTTGTGTTTAAAACTTCAGGGGGCTAAAGTACCCATCAATATGAATAAGTTTTTCTAAGAAACCAATACTGTAAACGCGAAAAAAAAACAGCTGTTTCATGCAAAAGTTCAATACCTACCTGGCCAAAATGTATTTAAACACAATTATTGGAACACCTTGTATATATTTTGGTAATTAAATTAAATTTTATATAACACCCAGACAGAGAACAAACATCTATGTACATCACACGAATGTTAGTTCTGGGTGGGGATCGAACTACGGAGCAAAAGGCAGAGATACTACCAACTGAGCTGTGAAGGCTGTCAAAGGCTGTAAAGGCTTTGTTGTGTGTTGCAAATAAATGGTTATTATATTGTATGGTATGTTCCAGCGACGCGTCGCAGCAGATGTTGTCGGGCTGCCTGCGCGACTTCCGCAACAAGCCGTACCCCACGCGCGCGCGCATCGAGTACTACATGAACACGCTCACGCTCTACTTCCACAACGGTCAGTCTCTGTAACTAGGTGGCGCCACTTGCTAATGCGCCGTTTGTAACTAGGTGGCGCCACTTGCTAATGTTATAGTCGCGTTAAACTCTCGCTGCAGGCTCGGTCATAAGTTATCGGAACGAGACAGCAATATTTCTCTCTCTCTCTCTCTCGCACTTAGGAGAACGGACGATCCTTTTGTTTAAGCGTGTGTTAAGATGATCTATGACCGAGTTTGCAGCGGGAGTTTAACGCGACTATAGGTTGAGAACTGACCGAGTTTGCAGCGAGAGTTTAATGCGACTATAGGTTGAGCACTGACCGAGTTTGCAGCGAGAGTTTAACGCGACTATAGTCGCTGAGCGCTCCATGAGCTTATCTGAAAGTGACAGTGACAGGAATAGAACCGCTATAAAATATGAACAAGAGCTTCTACTTCGATAACAGTGGGCACGCGCGTTAGTACGCCGTCTGCAACTAGATGGCGCCCCGCGATGTGATTACTTATCCTATAATGTGTTTACCTCTACTATATTGTATTGTATGTGTATGTATATCCGCAGGCATGACGACGAACGAGGCGGACTACGAGCTGTGCTTCCGCGCCGAGAACGTGCAGCTGCCGCGCGGCGGACACCTCGGCCTGTCCGCCGCCACGGGCGGACTGGCGGACGACCATGACGTCATACATCTCATCACCTCCTCGCTGCACGCCACGCAGCAAGGTACCAGCCTCTACTGGACTCTCTCAAGCTGTAGGATAGACCCCCCTGCACCACGATGTCCCGAAATGCTATTTATGTATCGCTCATTCTGTCACTTACCATACAAACTTATCGCAAAACTGCAGTGCAAGTACGGAACTCATTCCGCTAAATTTTGCGATTGTCAAATTCGTGATATTTTGACGAATTATGGGGTCGCTATCTTTTGACGATCGTCAACTTTCGCGATAATTGTAAAATGGCAACTCGGAAACTTTCGGTTTTGAACACAGATGTGAAAATTATTCGTCTAATTCGCTTAAATACACGAATTTGACAACACGATCGTGAAATCAAAAGTACTACCATACTCGCATTTTTGCGGAAATTCGCTAAAATTTTACGAATATCACGACTTTCGTCAAAATCGCCAAACAATCGCTAAAACCCGTTTTCACGAATATAAATGTCATCAAAAGATCGGTACTTGCGGCTCGCTAACTATCGTAGTACAAGGTCTACGAGTAAGCAACGGAACAAACAATATAACGCCAAAATAGATAAAATCAGGGAAAGTCAGAGTATGATTTATATACATTTGATATTGTCAATGTTCTCCTAAAGGTATATTTTTGTTTTTAAATATGAAATACATATTAAAGCGGTGATCTGGCAACTAGTATACTATCTGCTTGCTTCAAGTTGACAATCGTTCTTTATTCAGTTCAAGGGGCCGTTCAAGTATTACGTTAGCAGATTTATTACAATTACCCCCCCATGTCATCAAAAATAAGCAAAGCATAGACCCCCCCGCCCCCCCAATGCTTACTTGAACGGTCCCCAATCACAAGGATCACTTTGAAACATCTTATAAACTAGTTGAATCTAGCGCCAGCGCATCTTAGGGCACGTTCCCATCGCGCGTGATCTGAGAGGCCATATTAAGTATATCAGCTATCTGTTTCCCATATTACAAGCTTAGCTTAGATTGGGACAAGATGGTGCTATGTAGAAAGACCACCATTTTTTTTCTTTTACACATGTAATAAGCATGAGGATATAATGTCCAATGTTCGTTTCCAGGCGGTCAGCAGATAGACCTGAACGAGCAGCAGAAGCTGTCCCAGGAGTACCAGGAGTACCAGAAGAAGCTGGAGCAGCAGAAGGAAGACTACCGCAAGGAACATCCTGATGAGGTAAGCGGAGCTTTGATCCGACACGGTAGGCATATCGTCGGATCTCTTAGTACATAGGTTAGGGCAGTTCGATTGCACTGAGACTCAAATTTATGGACGCAGGGCAGTTATGCCTGTGCCTGTAATTACACCGGCAAGCACACTCTTCAAACCGAAACACAGCAACGCCGCTCGACGAGGCTCGTTCTATTAAAAGCTATTCATTAATAGAACAAGCCTAGTCGATATATCTATTTCTGTCTCTCCCGCAGGTGCGAGACAAGGACGGCGAGTTCGAGGATTGGTTCGAGTCGGACGGACAGCGCGAGTTCCGGCAGATCTTCCAAGGCATGGCGCAGATCAACGACGTGCTCAAAGACTTGAACAAGAAGGTGGACGAGGTAAGGCATCATCCAGATACGCTGGCATTATTTATATACTTATATTATACTATCGGCCTATCCCAGCTCCGCATGGGTGGATATACATTTTTTTAACATTTAAGTATAAACTTAGACCGTAGGTTCGAGTCCCGCGTCTACTTATTTCATACATTTGCACGCCCTTCTCCCTGAGTGAGTGAGAACGCGCCCCGTAGAACCGCGCGTTCGCTTATAAGATTTTTAAAGCGAACTAAAATTTTTAATTTCGTTATAACTTTTGAATGGAATGTCCGATTTAAAAAATTCAAGAAGGTATAGGTATAGGTATTGAAACAGTCTTGAATACGAAATGATTTATTTGGATAAGGATTAATATAAAGGTATGGATAACATGGTCTGATTTTGGTCGGCATTTCTATCAATTTTAATATGTAAAAAAGTAACTTAACTACGATAGTTAGACATATGGTATCGCTGAGTTTTTTGTAGACATTGATGTGTTCTTTAATATTGTAGAACATTTCTGTATTCTATCGTCAATAGTTTTCGCAGCGCATGCGATGAAAGACATATTATGGCCAATTTTTTTTACACCTTGGGTTACATTATTGAAGTTTTAGAAGGATCCCTAATTTTTTCTAGTAATAAATATAGCCTATGTTACTCAGGGATAATGTAGCATTGTAATGGTGAAATCGGACCAGTAGTTTTTGAGCCTATTCGTTACATACAAAAATACAAATCTTTCCTCTTTATAATATTAGTGTAGAATAATAAAAATATTTATTTCCAGAAAAAGGTTAAACAGAAGGTTAATAAAAATAATGAATTACAGTAGTGGTATCTAATAGATTACATAAAAATGTATGACCTTTGTAATGTCTTTGCATAGACGCCTCGCTCTAAGTATAATATATTGTATTGACAGCCGTTATAGCTCAGTTGCTAGTTATGCCTTCTGCGCTGTAGGCCGTGGGTTCGATCCCCACGCAGAACATTTGTGTGATGAACATACATGTTTGTTCTCAGTCCGAGTGTTATACAACGTGTAACATAATACCCCTATAACCCCGGAAGCAGGGTATATCTACAGGTCATGGCGAACAACTATAGTTCTACGACTTTCGAAATTTCGAAGGATTTCATTCCTGAAATGCCTCTTAAACTTTCTTCCGATATGACACTAAACACACCATGAGGCAGCCCCATTCACAGCTCTTGGTTTTTGGCCTTATTATGTTACACGCATAGGTTTCTGCTTGTCAATTTATGATTGTATTATTATTGATATAATAGTATTGTGTGATTGTATGACCTGCAGGTGATCGGCAAACAGATGAACTCTCTCTCGATGCTGACGTCAGTGTACAGCCACACGCAGGGCCAGCCCATAGCTGCGGGCGCGCCGGGACAACAGGTGACGATTATATTATATAATATCCTATATTCCATATATAATCATATATCTTTGGCTCTTAAGAGACTTGCGTAATCAGGAAAACCCTCAGATACACACCCCCACACAAACACACGCACTTTACTTATTCAAACACACGTGCATACTTTGCATACACGTGCACACAAAACTCAATTTATAATATTACGTTATTATTTAACTGTCATCCGACGGCGCTATGAACCGATATGAATCTCATTATGAAAATAAAATAAAATAGTTAACAAACAGGTACCATAATTGTAAGAAGTACCTTAAAAAAAACAAAAATTTTGCCTGTTGTTCTCGGCTTTGCTCGCAGGATTATAGATTACCCGGATCTTAAATTCACCTAGTATATAAGGCGTTTCAAAGTGTTCTTTGTTATGCAATTTAATGATTTAAAGTTGTTATTGTTATGCAGATCCAAATGCCGAGTTTGCCGGTGGGCCGGCACGACTGGGACGCGCTCGTCACTAACAATCAAATCATTATGAACACCATCGCGGAACTCAAGTTAGTATTACTACTATTCATTTATTTTTATCACATCTATTCGCATCATAGATTAGGAGCCATCCATAAATTACGTCACACATTAAGGGGGAGGGAGGGGGTCAACGAGGTGTGCCGTTATGTGACAAGTGGGGAGGGGTCCCAAATTTTGTGACATCACATTGTTTCAAAATATAATATTTTATATCAAAGTATTACAATATAAAATTTTATTGAAATATAATTTAAATGGAAATAAAAATAATTTCGGAACACTGCTGTTTTAATGCAAAATATGTGACATCAATCTATGTAGGGGGGGTCTCACAAATGTGACAAGGACGGGGGAGGGGTCAAAAAATCATGAAAGGCGTAATTTATGGATGGCCCCTTATTCTTCGTAAACAGGGAGATAAAAGTTAATTTTGCTCCGTAAAATTGATTTGAATTTATAATGTGGATATTGTAAAAGTTCAGTCACCAAAGAGATCATTCACGAAAATTAAAAGAACAAGTCAGTAACCGGACTACTGAAATTCGGATTTTACTGAGTTTGATTTATTTTGTTAAAAATGTAGTTGTTTGCTCCCTAGGTAAACAATCTACTGTTATTGCTTATCATATGGTAGATTAGTATAGCTCTTTGTATGGTGGCTCGTCCGGGAAAGTACTACCACGCCTTTTTCTGCCGCTAAGTCGTGTTGTGTCTGTGTTTCGGCTTGAAGAGTGTGGTTGCCGGTGTAATTACAGGCACATGAGGCTTAACATCTGTATGCCTCAAGTTGATAGACGCAATGCATCGTAGGGCACATTCCTATCAAGCTTGATTTACGATGCAATGCTTTATTATAGGTGATGGTTACCATTTAACATCAGGTTGGCCATCTGCGTATTTGCGTGTTCCGTCAACAAGTTGTATTAAAAAAAGCAACTCTACTATAAGTATTTTTTAAACTCTCGCGATTATAACACATATTTAAGTACACGGGTATTTATCGCGTTTTACCTTTATTATTTTCCCGACGTTTCGGCTATGTTGCAATAGCCGTGGTCGCGGGCAGACTGAAGTCGATCGGGAAAATAATAAAGTTAAAACGCGATAAATACCCGTGTAATACTTCAATAACTCTACTATTATCTGTACTACATTACCTCTGTATCATTTCTAGTATAAAAGCCGGTTTCCACCGCGAGCGGAGCGGACCCATTGAGGACTCCGTTGAACTCGCAAGAATAAACTGCATACTTGTATTTCCACCAACAAATAGTCGAGCAATATGCAGTTTATTCTTGCGAGTTAAACGGAGTCCTTAATGGGTCCGCTCCGCTCACGGTGGAAACCGGCATTAAGCTTGATCTCCAACTTAAATAACAATATGCTCTATTTCCATCATCACAGAGGGTTCATAATCGAGGTATCCCGCAAGTCAGATACGCTGCTGTCCGCTAGCGGCGGGCAGGCGGCGGCGGCGGCCGGCGGGTTACATCCACAACTGCTCACCGACATGCGGGATAACATCAACCAAGTCAAGCAGACCGTGGCGCAGACTGCACAGAGGTAACTAGGGGGGGAGGTAGGGGGTGGAAAGGGGGGGGGATGAGGACGAATTTTGGTGAAAAAGGGCCGTCTTGAAAGGGGGGGAGTGGATGAGGACGATGTTTGGTAAAAAGGGGGGGTCAAATGAAGATAGGAGGGGGTCTAGTGGGAATAGATGATCTTGAAAAAAGGGCGTCATGAAGGAAAGATGAGGGTCTAGTGAGAATAAGGGTGTCTTGTGAAAAGGTTAGGGGGCCGTTAGGTTGAAAAAAGGATGGGAGTTTAATGAAGGTAGGAGGGGGTCTTGTGAGAATATGGTGGTTTTGGGAGGAGGATGGAGTTCTAGTAACAATAAGAAACAGTCTAGTGTGATTAGCGGGGTCTTGTGAAAACGATAGGAGGCGTCTTCAAAGGAAGGTTGGGCGTCTATTGAAAATAGGTGGAGGTCTAATGATATTAGGGGGTTTCTTGTGAAAAGGATAAGGGGCGTGTTAAAAGAAGGATGGGAGTTTAGTGAGATAAGGTCTTGTGAGAAAGATAGGGGCACCTTGAAAGGATAGGAGAGTCTACAAATAGGAGGGGGCCTAGTGAGAATAGGGGGAGGGGGGATTGTGAGTAGGGTAGGAGCAAAACAGTTAAGCTATATGTATAGAGATAATTAATCTCTCTCTCTTGTCGTGTCACTAGTTTCTTTCGAAACCGTGTGGTGAAAGGATTTTAAGTGCGCCTCAAGAGGCTCCTTTCGAGCACTTGACACATGTTATAGAACTCTTTAGGTTCCACGTTTAAGAGTACTGACATTGTTCACATACATTTTTGAGATAATTAGAAATTAAATACATTTTAAAATCATTGAAAATGATGTTATGTATTACAGATTAGCGCAGCAGCCGGTATTACCCCTCCCCGGCGCACAGTTGTCATGTCCGAACGTGTCGTGCGTCACTGTGACGTCACTGCTGGTGGTGGCGGCGGCACAACTCACCGTCATGCTGCTATACAACTTCTACAAGTCAGTATTACATTCTGTTTGAGATATAAATACTACCTGTAATGTATGACATACCTGTCTACCAACTATACGCATTATCATTTAAAACCTAGACCTGCCTCCATGTTGGCATACCCTATGCAGGGTCCATGTGATACTTACTAACTCCCAACAACAATATATGTACATAAACTAAACCATATGTCAGCAATAAATGTATTGAGGTACATTATAGGGGTCGTCCATTAATCACTTGAGGTTTTTTTTTAGCATTTTTACCCTAATCTAATTTTATTCTGAAATTAAAGGACCATGACAAAGATGTCTAGATAGAAAGCCGCTTTTCGGTTTAGAAAATCTTACTACACCCCCCCTCCCGCCTTGTGATATTTTGTGATTTTTGCTTAATTTTTGATTAATGGACGGTCCCATAGTATGCGCGCTGACTGGGTGGCAAGCTCGTTGGCACTCGATTCCAGCCGGCCGGCCCGGGCGGACGGTACTCGAACTGAGTGTTTTATTTGGTACCCAAGCAACCTGTGCAGGGGCCTTATTCTCACTTTGAACGACTTTTGAAACTCACTCAAATATCTCGGCCATTCGATCTCTGGCAGAGATAGGCCATCTCGTATATGAAAATGTCGCTCATTGAGCCAAAACCCTATGCTCACTCACCACCGTGATTTATCTCGGTTGATGACATATTTTTCAAACGAAATGCGTTTCGTTTCGGTCATATACGATTAATCGAATGATTTTTTGATCGATTATTCTAGTGTTTTGTACAAATGACCATCATATTAAATTGTAATTTGGTGCTAGTATAAAATTATGAAAATACAAAGCTGAAATTGTGGAAAATAAACTGTTTTTTGTACAAATTGGAGATTTCTAGTTCATTGTATGAATGTTGACTAAAATAGACCAAAAACTAAACGTAATCCTTCGCTCGGACAAGCAGTGCTGCCATTTGATTCAGACGTTTTTGGCGTTAGATCTAGCGGTTCAATGACTTACCTATTCGTGTTTTTTTTTTCAGTCTCGAAGTTAATTTTATTTTATAACAAGTATAAGATGCGTTTGCCATATCGATGATATTTGCTAGCATTAGTCGCTGGGAATTTTGTTTTTTTTTTGAGTTACAATAGAACAATCGGTTAGCCTTGTACGGTTCACACAGTACAATAGTGCAGTGTGTATTTTCCGGGAATCTCGCGGCAACCGCGCGATCGGGAGCATCAGTCCACATCAACATCGCGGATCGACCACATCTCTCATAATCAAGTTAATAAAATGATGTCCTATACAGGCCTACTTGATGTTAAGCTGTTACCTCAGCCTATTTCAATCGCCATTATCTCTACCACGCCATTGAGGACGCGTCCTAAGTGGCATTGCATTGCGTCCCTCACTGTTTAGACCTACGGGTGTTATTATATTACATTTATTTACATACTGTCTTATCTTAAGGCGAAGACAAGAGCTAATGTGACTCTCGGTCGCACGTTTCGACTTGTTGAAAGATATAAAATCACTTAACTCATTTTGGAAAAATCGCAATCAACCATTTTGTGTGCAATCACATTGCACACAGTTTAGTAAAATAATCATTTTAATCGATACATGTTTTCCTAATCAAAAGTTTGCTTTACTAGTTTTTGTACTTAGGCAAACTTTTAAGAAAGAAAACTTGTATCGATCAGAATGAAATTTTTACTAAACTGTGTGTAATGTGATTGCACACAAAATGGTTGATTGCGATTTTTCGAAAATGAGTTTAGTGATTTTATATCTTTCAACATGTCGAAACGTGCGAGCGAGAAGTTGTTTGATAGTTGTTGTTATTTATTATAGTTGATCAACCAGAGTCCGATGAAATTAAACATTTACTTGATTAATCACCAAATTTATTGCGAGTCACACGCGTTCATTTTAGATCGGCAAAGATAGTTTTGGAGGCATAATTTGACATACGTCTGACAATCTGACACTAATACTAACTAAAGTTTGACAGCTGAGAGCTGCGGTAGAATCTATGAAATTACATTATGTTTAACAGTTGTCAGCCCCTTAACCTTCAAATCGGCACACAGCAATGCCAGCGCCAAAAAAAATGGGCGACTAGGCTACTTCTCGTCAAATTTTTGGCGACTTGGGTCAGTCTAGACTTGGCAACACTGATTCCAAAGAAAACAAGTGGAAGTTTCGTTTCCGTAAATTGTTTGTTATTATTTTGTTGTTTACAAAGTATTGTAAGTGGTTTTCGACGGTTAGAAATAGAAGTAAAGAAAATGGAAAAAAGGTAGCGAAGTATTACCCAACTCTCCAGCAAAATATAAAGATGAGAGTTGATGGAATGCTATCCTGCCCTAAAGTCGGGCAAGTTTTCGGCATAATTTTCATAGCCGACCTAACAAGGATTGGAAGGCATGGCGAAAAGTAAGTGACCAACCATTTACCTTTATTAATACCTAGGCAACCATCTAATTATAGGTACTTACTTAATACTTTATCTTTGTATCTTTGTACCCTAGGACATACCAACCTTCTATCGTAACCTAAGTATAATGAAAAACTGACTGTGAAATGAGACATTTATACAGCGTCTAAATTAGGAAGAAGATTTTATGTATTTGTTCTGCATAGTTGTGTTTATCATTATCTTTATTAAAAACAAGTGGGACCTAGTGATGGTCGCAAAACTTAGTTACATAAGTACTAAAACTATTTTTGTTTTGATTGCAGATAAATGCACAGCACCACACGGCGGCTGGATAAGGGTTTAGAGATGGTCTCTAATTTAAATCGACGCCAATCAATTAAAATGGAACATCAACCATGTCCTTAATGCAGACCCGCTGTCACCTGTAATATAATAAAAAAACATGTGGTACAAAAATATACCTAGGTTCACCTATATTTAATTATTACCTTTAAGTTATGATATAGTTTATTGAAATAAAAGGATTTAATAATAATATTTGGTAGTTTGACATTGTTTCTTTTTGTAGTAACCCATATCTATTCATGAAATGGAAATGTCCGTGCCCTTGATTATGTATGTTCCATCAGTATACTTATGTTTGAGTTAACATATACCATATTTGGTACCAACTAGGTGCTGGTAGCTCCCTGACCCCAAGAAACAATGTGCGGAAGATCTAGAAAAATTATATTATTGCCCCCAAGTGATACTTGGCTTCCAATCCACAATAATGGTAGACTAGTGTTTTAATCATGTTCTAATAACTAGGTAACATAACGTAGGTATCATAAATTTGCCTGTTATATGAGGTTAGGTTACCGACTTACCTACCTTTGATTTCGTGGAAATATTTTTTTGCTCCAAGTAGGTACGGCCTGATTTCCTCGATGAGCTCCCGGGTCAATGCTTTACTGAGCCTAAAGTGCTTCATAAAAGCATGATTCGAGAGCTCAAAGGCATCGAACAGCTCCGCCTCGTTTCTTCGTTTTCTATTAGGTATATCGTAGCTGTCGAGGCTTCTACGACGAGGTAGGAATTGCTGGAGGAAATCGTCCATTGCCTCGTCTCTCGTCTCGTACTCGCAAGTAATTTTAATAGCGATAATTTTTCAGCGAAATTCGCTGAAAAATTATCGCAAAAATAGCATGAAACATGGAGTAGGTTGTTATTTTATGCTCAGTGAATGAAGATTCAAGAGATCTCGATTAACGCGCTCAATCTCGGTCAGTACGGACCAGACGTTGCGTCTCGTATGAACTTTGAACGAGAAAATTGGGTAGTGAGATGGTGAGAATGGGGTAAAATAATTGTCACGAGTTATCGAACGAGATATGACGTCATCTCTAACGTGAGATAATCTCTGTCGAAGTGAGCATAAGGCCCCAGTACTGTAGATAGATAGATAACACTTTATTGTACACAATACATCATAAATCTAGGCGCAGCTTAAAAAAGTACAATGGGCGGCCTTATCGCTGAAAGCGATTTCTTCTAGGCAACCTTACAGTACGTTGGGACACGCCCGTTACGAGGCGCTTATCGAACGAAACTCAGACTTGGGATACTGATCATTGATTTTTTCGTTTCACTTCTTTTTTAAATGAGAATGCTTAAGAGTAGTAGAGCTCTTTGTGTGTGGCTCGTCCGGGGAAGTACTACCACCACGCCTTTTTCTGCCGCCAAGCAGCAACGCTGTGTTTCGGTTTGAACAGTGTGGTTGTCGGATGAGGCTTGACATCTGTATGCCTCAAGTTGATGGGCGCAGGGCAGTGAATGCGTTCCTATCGTGCGTGACTTATGAGGCAATGCTTTGTTATAAGTGATGGTTACCACTTAACATCGGGTGGGCCGTCTGCTTGTTCAATCAGCTAGTATTATATAATGTTACCGATTCTCTTTAAACCGCCGTTACTAATTTAAATAATGTAGTTTCATATACCTAGGTACATTTTAATTAATGTTTAACAAGCTTTTAATAAGATATTTTTATTTCAGAGAAAGAAAAGAGGCGCAAGCGAAGAAGTTCTTCTAAGTTACCTATTTTAGGATCCCGCGTCTTTCGCACTCAGTAAGGCAGCCTTACCGCTATCTCTTCCAGATAACCTATAAGCTCCTTAAAATATGTCCTATGTAATATTTAGTTGTGCCTTGACATTCCCCTTAGATCTTCCTTAGTCAAACAAGTCATTGACCTGACACGGTCTAAATACAATGTGGTGAAAGGCTAGAGTCACAAATTAAACTAAGTTCAAATGTGATCTCAAAATGCTAATCCAATTTTGATGTAAACAGTGCGAATGCAGTAAATAGTGCATTTTTTTACCAATCTGAGTGTTAGAATAATGTACATAATATTTATATTTTCTTTTTAGTAAAACGTTTTTTTTTTCAAAGATGTGTATTATTATTTTTCTATTTTACTTGAAATGTGAATTTATTTGTTTTTTTTTGTTTTGTATGTAATGTGAAATGAGCGATGAGGAAAGGTTGTAATTTTGAGATTAAAAATGACTTCTTTTATTTATTTATTTTTTTCCTTGACTTATTTTTTTTATGTAAACAATACATAGATTTGAGTATTAGATTACCATGTTCGATTTTATAGATAAAATTAGTTTTATTCAATAAAGTGACTACTCGGAAGTAAAAGTTTCTAAGCCCTTATTCAAAATCCCTGCCGCTTTATAGCGGCTCTATAAAGTACACTTGCCACTGTGTCTATTCTGCTGTTACAGCGCTAAAGTTATTCACGTCTATTTTTCAGTATATAGGAGAAAGAGATAGGTACATTTTTATTGCTGTCAAATCAACGTACATCAAACACTATTACAGCATAAGGGCCAGTTTCACCATGCTCTGTTAGATTAACAAAGGATTAAAGGGCCGTTAAATATGTCAAAATGTACGCGTTTGACAGCTAAGGTTAGATTTAACGGTCTGTTAATCCTTGATTAGTAACTAACAGAGCATGGTGAAACTGGGCCTAAAGCTGAGAGGCGATCGATTTTGTTCACAGTATTGTTCTATATATTTAATTTTCGCCTATGTTTTTGTGACAAAAAATGAACATTTTTTGATTTTGATTTTGGTTTTTTGAACAACAGTTACATTTACCACAATGGGTTGCATCATCAATTAACTTGTCAGCGTTATAGTTTAAAATAGAATAAATACCACAATTAACGTTAGAAAATATGACAAACAATGACTGACATTTGACAAAACAATAACCAGCGAAAATCGAGCGGTAACGGTTAACGTTAAATCAAGACGTCATTTTAACAACTCTTGAATGGTGCAACTCGTTTTTAGCAAAACCTCTGATTTAACGAACGATTTGACGTTAACTCACCCTAGTCATCACGTTAATTGGTTGGACATACAAATAAATACCCGAAACTGAATAGAAATACCTAAACTAATTTCAGGAATGTCAGTCTGAGGTGGTACGCTGATTTGGACTTTAGCGGAACGTGAAAGATCTTTTACATTTGATTATAGTTTAGTAATTTTAGAGCTGATTTCACCATACTCTGTTAGTTGCTAATCAAGGATTAACAGGCCGTTAAATCTATCCTTAGATGTCTAACGCGTACATTTTGACATATTTAACGGCCTTTTTTTTTGTTAAATTAACAGAGCATGGTGAAACCGGCCCTTAGTTAGATTTGACAACACTGTTGGTAGTTGGTACTGGTTACTTTCATTACAACGAAGACAGCGTCAGACATCGTACACCTTTTACCAGCGCCATCTAGTTCTGACAGAGTAAAGCTTCTGAAAAGATTCTGAGAGAATAATGCCGAAAGGAAGTCTCTGCAGCAGAAGGACAGATAAGCAAAATCCTGGATGAGCAGGAGGACAGATTTGCATAAAGGCAGAAGTACGGACCTACACAGAAAACAAATTGAATAGTTACAATTCGTAAAATATTTGAAAGTATTAATACTTTAACACAGCGATGTAGATACCAGGCAAGCAGTGAGAGAAGAAGTCAGCAACACAAAACACAAGTAGATGTTACTTATTTAACACAAGGCCTTGTGTCCAGTCCACTGCCTTGTGGCAGTGGGGACGCGATGTCTTCTAGTTCAGCTACCAGGCGCACATAAAGCGAAAGCGGTGTTTAGGCAAGGTTTGTATGAGGCGGGTTGTACCGCGCTCAGTGGTTACGCTACAATAATGATTGAACCAACCAGCAGGCAACACTTGCAGGCGGAGGGTGTGGCTTGTCGCTGATTGGCTCTTGTCGCCGGTGGGAGGTCCGCGTTTGCCGCTCAAGCAAAATGGCCGCTTCACGATCAGTAATGGCGCCGATATGACGCGATGGTGACTCTTGCGCACTCCTTATTGCTTCAGTTCTCCGAATATTTCGTTCGATCTAGCTTAGATGTCAAACGTACATTTAGAAATATTTAACGGCCCTTTAATCCTTTGTTAATCTAAGACAGCATGGTGAAATCAAAGCTAAATAACATCCATCCATAGGTCTAAAGTTGCTCATTCCCTTGTCTGCATCAACTGCTGGAATGGTACGGTTCTTTCTGAGAACAGGTTTTTAAACAAGCAGATGGCCCACCTAATGTTAAGTGGTAACTATCACTTATAACAAAGCATTGCCTCGTAAGTCACGAACGATAGGAACGTGCCCTATACTTGAGGCATACAGATTTTCAGCCTCATGTGCCTGTAATTACACCGGCGACCACACTCTTCAAAGCGAAACACAGCGTTGCTGCTTGGCGGCGGAAAAAGGCGTGGTGGTAGTACTTCCCCGGACGAGCCACACACAAAGAGCTTTACTACTCTTGTGGTATAGTATTTGTTCTATGGTACCTGTACTACAGATAAGAGAATTCCTGTACATACCTACTGTGAAAAAAAATGGCTTTTAAACAAAACCACATAGTCATAGAAGAAATAATTAAGAAAACGTATCATTTTAGAAACAGAAATATATTTAAATACATTTTTTATCTTTTTAGAAATTTATTTTAATTGTGCGGTTTTATAGCTAAAAGTAATATCTTCCAGGGGAAAATAAAAAACAAAAGTTCAGTCTTAACCTTTTATTTCGATAAAACATTTTAAAACTAATAAATTCGAACTGGGTTCTTGTTAGTCAAAAGTGCGGTCTTAGCTCTAAAAGAGATATGTTAAGTTCGACTGATACAGTCGTCTGCATTAAGACCGTCCGTACACTTCACATATTTCCAAATTATTTTGCTAACGTCTGGTAGATTTGTTATTACTTTATCATCTCTAATATCATGTAGTGTTAATTTTAAATTTACAAATAATCCTACTAATATTATAAACGCGAAAGTTTGTAAGAATGTAATGGATGGATGTTTGTAACTCTTTCAAGTAAAAACTACTGAATGGATTTTAATGAAACTTTACAATAATATAGCTTATACATCAGAATAACACATAGGCTACCATTTATAAATATATTGTGTGAATTGTCCAAAATATGACGATAAGTGTCAAGTAAGTAGGAAAAATGTACCGCGAAAAAAGTAGGATCTGCGAGCTATTCTGGCGTGCGCTGCCAAAACCGCTAGAGTTACCTGCACATAATTAAGTACTACGCCACTTTAATTTAAGCTACTCGAAATACTAATCCTGCGCAGACGAAGTCGCGGGCACCAGCTAGTGTAGAATAATTATGAAGTCAAACCATATTAATGCAAGCGACTGTACTATAAATAAATGCATAGAACACACTCGTTTTAAACTTTATTTCGATTAAAACGAGTGTGTTAAACTTAAACTTAACTTCTGTAAACTAATAAATATCTTCTTCATTACAATATTATACATAAACTATTAGATTCGCAACTTGTTGTACAGTTTTCATACTAACTACAACCCCCACTGCAACCCTAGTTAGGGGTAGATTTTATGAATAACGTAGGGTGCGTTTCCACTGACGAAAAAAGCGAAAAAAGCTTCACGAGTTGAAAGGATTTTAAAAGCGCCTCAAAAAGGCTCCTTTCGAGCGCTCGACACATGTTATAGAACTTTTCAGGTTCTACGACATGCCGGTTTCCTCACGATGTTTTCCTTCACCGTTTGAGAGTACTGGTACTGTGCACATACATTTTTAAACCGAGGAACTCATTGGTGCACGACCCGTTTTGACCCTCGACCTAAGGATCGGAAAGCGAGGCCGCTACCACTAGACCACCAGTGCTCTCATTAACATAATTCATATTATTAAATTATTTATATTACATGTTATGTACTTCATTAGAGGACGGATTTATTACATTGATTCATTAAATATTGATATTTTACAATTTCATATACAAATTTATTATAAAAGCCTCAAGCATTAAATTAAATATACAACGTGTAACATAATACCCCTATAAGACCAACGACCAAGTGATCAGACCAAGCACTGGAATACTTTGACGTGTGCAAAATTTCAATACATCGTTTTCGAAATTCCCATTCAAAAGTTCAATAAATATTGTCTCAGAAATTTGCAACAACCCTGATAATGTGTACGTGACCTTGGTACATACGATATTTGCGATTACTAAGTGGTGGCAGTTCTGTTACCTATTTTATCTACAGTTCACAATTAAAGGTCCAAAAACAGCTGTAAATAGGGCTGCGTCATGTTGTGTTAGTTTCATTTTGGCGGAAAGTTTAAGAGGCATTTCATGAATGAAATGAAATGAAAAATGACTTCGAAATTTTAAAAGTCTTAGAACAAAAGTTGTTCGCCATGACCTGTAGAATACCTTGCTTCCGGTGTTATAGGGGTATTATGTTACACGTTGTATTAGCGTATATTGCACACAACGCCATCCAGCCCAAACTAAGCAAAGCTTGTACACACGGACACAGATCAAGGTACACAAAGCCTACACAAAGGAAAATGACTCTTACTACAAGGACATAAAAGCGAGCAGTGTGGAGCCTGATGCGTATCCGTGTACATGGGAACTTATAACTGGTACTTAATAAGTACTTTTTGTAAATACATAAGTAGGTACATATAAAGTAACACCCAGCCAGAGAACAAACATCTATGTTCATCACACAAATGTTAGTTCTGTGTGGGGATCGAACCCACGTCCTTCGGCAGAGCTACTACCAACTGAGCTGTCAAATGATGATGGGATGATGTGTGTACCTTTCTTAACTTAAGTAGGTATACAATATTTACATACATACTCATTAACATCAGTCAATCGTTGTACTATTTCGTTATGATAAATGCGAGCATGTTGTATATTCATTAAAGAATTTAAAAATTCATTTTAAAAACAGTCTAATTCGCGTTCCTACCTGTTTAATTGACGCATGGTGAGTTGACCACACATCAGCGAACCAAGTCGTGAGTTCGATTCCCAATCGTTTGATATTTCAAAGCTTTCAACTACTAATCACTGGTAGCGCTATCGGAGGAGCTCGACCGTTCTTCCGTCTCTGTCTCGCGGCGAAGTTCGGTCGCGATGACGTCATCGTCTTGTACTCGCTGCGTGGTGACGTCACGCGTGACGTCAGTGCCGCGCATCCAGTCCTTCAGCGGGGGAATGCGCGCTTCAGGTACTTTAGAATCACTGAAATTGAAAAATAAATATTTGGATCAGTTGATCTCTAGATCGTTTGCAACGGTCTACAGATAGCTCGAATGTTTCATAATGTACTTTGTACATTTATAAACTTGTATTTATTGTAATATTCATTTAAGCCATAACTTTAGAACCGTTGATCCGATCTGCATGAAATTTGGTATGTCGATAGCTTTTACTTGAGAAATTTACTGGTAAGTTAAAGTTAAATCGGATGACGAATTAATAAGATATGTTTTTTAAAGGGGCAAAAATAAAAAAGTTACACAAATATGTTGGGTTTGGTTTGTACATCCCAATACCGTTTTATATTTTTATTCTAGGACGTATGTATGATTATTGAGATACAATTGGTTACCCAAGTAGGTTAGGGGGTAGTCAGAGGCCAAATATCGAGTTGGGTATCTCTTTATTAATCAGATTAATGTAAGACAGGAGTGGACATCCCGAAATCTCAGTTCGGGGCGAACCACTAGTTAATATGGAGACATCTGAGAGCATCGGAGGTCAAGTGGGAATGGCACCGCCTTCTGATGATCTAAGTGATGTATATCAAACCCCTCACCCCTCCCCACCCCTTGTCACACTTCGTCGACCCCCTCCCTCCCCCTTAACGTGTGACGTAACTTATGGATGGCCCCTTAGTAGACGGTATACTCACAGATGGTTCTTCCAGTTGAAGAACTCGTCGCCCAGGTGGAAGGTCAGGTTACTCTTCATGAGAATCTTCACCGGCGCCGCAGCAGCCTCGCCACTCTCCTGCTGTACATACATATACAGGGTGTTAAAATGCTAGTACAGAAAACTTCAGGGGGCTAAAGTACCCATCAATATGAATAACTTTTTCTAAGCAACCAACACTGTGAACGCGAAAAAAAACAGCTGTTTCATACATTATAGTCAGGTAGGTACTGAACTTTAGCGCGAAACAGCTGTTATTTTTTGCGATGGAGAGGGGGTGTCTCGAAAAATATCACGTACGTTTTGCGAGAGAAACTTCAAAATAACTTGTAAAATATGAGATATTAGTATTTAACAATAATAATTAAGCTAATTATGTTTTTAATTAATACAATCAAGCACCATTAATTTAATAACATGAAAAATACTCTTTGAAAAATCTCACGTAAGATTAGGGGGTCGAGCAAAATCTCACGACATCTCACCCCCCTCGATGAGGGAGGGTCGAAAAATCGTCTCACATAATTAATGGATGCCCTCTTACCGAATGAAAGGCGTAAAGTGTACTTACGTCCGTTAGTTTGTCGTCCGTGTGTGTGTGCCTGGTCCCCCCCTGTCCGCGGCCTCGCAGCCGACGTCTGCCAGACCCCTGCGCGCGGGACCGAGCCTCGTCTGTCGATACACATTGTAAATAAATACAAATAAATATTGGTGGACTTTCCACACAGCACTATCTCGCCCCAAACTAAGCCAAAGCTTGTGATATGGGAACCAGATAGCTGATATCTTAATGTATATAAATCACGCGTCACGTTTGTCCGCTATGGACTCCTAAACTACTTAACCGATTTCAATCAAATTTGCGCACCGTGTGCAGTTTGATCTAACTTAAAAGATAGGATAGCCTTCATCTCAGGCCTCGTCTGAAAACCAGCGCTGCACTGCACCTATCTAGGTTGGGTGCAGCATTATGCTGAGACGAAGACCTTTTTGCCCCGCACAACATACCTAATTTGTATATAGTACCTACTTTTACTTTCATTTTATTTTTCATTTTTATTTTCACTTTTATTTTCACTTTTATTTTTTATTTTATTTTTTTATTTTTTAGGTACCAACCCACTGTTATTTTTAGTGTTTTTTTTGTGTTGGGACAAATAAATATGTTTTCTTTCTTTCTTTCTTCTTCTTTCTCAATTTATAGCCGCGATATTATTTTATTGCAAATTTGACACCGCCCAACAAAGTGGGCACGGGTCAGCTAGTAATAAATATTTTATATACTTTTTTTTTGTAAATACATACTTATAATATTATTTAACACCCAGACAGAGAACAAACATCTATGTTCATCACGCAAATGTTTGTTCTCGGTGGGGATCGAACCCACGGCCTACGGCGCAGAAAGCAGAGCTACTACCAACTGAGCAGTGGAGGCTGTCATCAACATCTTGCTTGTTGTCGAAACAGTGTGGTGAAAGGATTTTAAGTGCGCCTCGAAGAGGCTGCTTTGGAGCTCTCGACACATGTTTTAGAACTTTTTAGGTTCTACGATATGTGAGTTTGCTCACGATGTTTTCCTTCACCGTTTCAAAGTACTGTCACGTGACAGTAAATTATGAAAATTATGTGAACACATAATTTTTTGTACAGAAAAAAGGTTATCGGTTTTGAACCCACGACCTTAGGATCAGAAGGCGAGGCCGCTACCACTAGACCACCAGTTTACTTAAAATTTTTTTTTCTTTTTTTTTATACAACTAGCTGATGGAACAAGCAAATGGCCCACCTGATGGTAATTGGAAACCATCACCTATAACAAAGCATTGCCTCTTAAGTCACGCACAATAGGAACGTGCCCTGCGTCCATCAACTTGAGGCATACAGATGTTAAGCCTCATGTGCCTGTAATTACACCGGCAACCACACTCTTCAAACCGAAACACAGCAACGCTGCTTGGCGGCAGATTTTTTTTTGTTTTAAAATCGTTTTTCGTATCATAATCGTTTTTTCTAACTTAATAGACTGTCCTATGGCTACAATCTCACCTGATGGTAAGCGACGATAAAACCGAATTAACTCTCAAAATGACATTAGCTAGACAACTTTTTAATTCATAATCTTTTAATTCAATTTTTTTTTCAAATCAAATCAAATGAAATATTTTATTTTGTCAGAATTTTAGGCACAAACAATTAGGTCTTCTTAAAAATAATAGTATCACTAAAATCCTACCTACAGGCGTACGAAATTATCTTAGTAATACTAATGTCTTATCGCTAACAGCGACCTCCTCCAGGCAACCAAGGTATCGCAGTTAAAAACAGTTTAAAGTAGAATAAGTAAAACTCACCAATAGGCCACGTTTCATCAATATTATTATCAACCACCGGATATATTTCATCTCTCTCTCCCCTCTCCACATTCATACTTCTATCTCTTTCCGCGTTCATCTGACCGGCTTTATGAGCAGCGTATTTGTCTCGAGTGCTGTCTCGCTCACTCGCGCGTAGGTTCATATCTGCCGTCTCACTCTCGCTCAGCATGGGCGTGTCTTCTATGGATTGCTTCTGTTCGCCTGATTGTGGGGGTACGCTGAAAGATGTTTTCATTATTAGTATTAGCTTTGCTAAGTTTGGGGCTAGATGGCGCAGTGTGTAAACAAGATTGACCAAGACTGTTACAGCTCAGTTGGTAGTAGCTCTGCTGTAGGCCGTGGGTTCGATCCCCACACAGAAAATTTGTGTTAAGAACATTGATTTTTTTTCTCTGCCTGGTTGTATTTAGAAAAATTTGTATTTATTATATCATGTATCTGGTTCATATAGTGAACATATAAGAAACACAGCGTTGCCAAGCAGCAACGCTGTGTTTCCGTTTGAAGAGTGTGTGCCGGTGTAATTACAGGCACATGAGGCTTAACATCTGTATGCCTCAAGTTGATGGGCGCCGGGCATTGCATCGTAGGACATGTTAGTGCATGACTTACGAGGCAATGCTTTGTTATAGGTGATGGTTACCTTCACTATCTGCTTGTTCTATCAGCAGGCAGTTTAAATAAATAGATAGTTAAACTCACTTGATTTGTTCCTCGACATGCGGGTTGTGGTTCAGAGCGAGAGGCAGCATATCGCCGTCTCGCTCTGGCGCGGGAGTGTGCGGGATACGCTTGCGCTTGCGACGCTTCATGCGCTGTAATTAATTATTAAGATATGGTACATTTTATGCGAATTTCATAATTTTAACATAAACATAAGTAATAATATTTAATTCAGTCCAAGATGCCGTCCTTTGGGAAACTTCGTCAGGTCTTCTCGTCGATTATCTAACATTACT
Organism: Chloroclysta siterata; assembly: GCA_932294275.1. NCBI lineage: Eukaryota > Metazoa > Arthropoda > Insecta > Lepidoptera > Geometridae > Chloroclysta > Chloroclysta siterata. The sequence continues at coordinate 15,729,863 of OW028596.1, read as the reverse complement.
TAAGATGCTGACAACCGTAAAACAACTTCTTACTCGCACATTTCAACATTAATTGATATAAAATAATTTTACCAAGTTTTTTTTAAGTAAGAAAACTAGTAAAGCAAACTTTTGAGTAAGAAAACTTGCATAGATCAAAATAAAATTTTTACTAAACTGTGTTTTATATCTTTCAATATGTCGAAACGTACGAGCGAGAGGTACATTAGCACTTCCCATCGCCTTAAAAATTAAATGAAATAGTTTTTTTCATTAAAATTAAGAAAAATACCATAAATATTATGTAAAATACCTTGGTCAGTTCCCTCGTGGCCGGCGTCATCTCAATAAAGTCTTCTATTATAATTCTATGAGACCGCGAACTGGCCACTTCACTCTCATTGTGAACCAAACCGTTCGTACGTTCATTCTCGATTGTGCCTTCATTCCCGTTCGTACGATCTCGTGCGTTCATGACCGGTTTAAAAGTATTTAATAGTTCGTTTTGTGCGGCGTTATATGCGTGCGGTTCGTACGGGCTCGGTTCGTGCTGACTGGGTTCGTACGGGTTCATTTCGTCTTTAATTTTAATTATTGGCGCGGATGGTTGTGGTTTTCTTTTACGGGTTCTTGGATTTTTCACCTAAAATAAGAATATAAATTATAGTTTTTTATAAATAACTAGCTCTGACTAACTCTAGTTATTGTGGGGTATCCCTAAGAGATAGACATATACCATCGCGGACTTTTTTGTAGACCTTTTAAGGTGTACAATACTGTATTACATTATTTTGATCTATCTCGTAGGGTTCAGCCAGCGTTTGTAATATAAGCGCAAAAAAATATGTTATTTACGGCATCACATTAGAAACCTCTTAAATTATCAGTATTTCTCTGCTATATTATGCATGTTTTATGCATATAAACCTTCTTCTTGAATCACTCTTTCTATAAAAAAAAACCGCATTAAAATCCGTTGCGTAGTTTTAAAGATTTAAGCATACATATCCCTATAGGGACAGAGAAAGCTACTTTGTTTTATACTATGTACTGAAGATAATAATAAGAATATTGTGTTACAAGTATGCAGCCTTTGATTTGGGCACGGTAGATATACCGTGGATAGTAGCAACTAGGGATTCATTTGAGAATTTCTAAGAGGGGTAGTCTCCTTCGATCCACACGCACGGTAGATATCCTTCAGATTCTTTGAGGACGTCTAAGTGAGGTAGTCAGACGTAAGTCCAAACATACTAAGAACTACTCCAACAAAAATCCTGATTGCCTTATGTGTACGTAATCACTATACAAGTAATAAAAATGAAGATAGTACCTGTAGTGGGGTATCCTGAGGCGGTTCTATATCCATCTTGTTGAGAATTATCTTCTGTTCGTCTGCCTTTGGGTCTAACTGAGTCACTTTGTTGCGCTCGAACACTCGCCCGTTGTTTATTACCTGTGAGTGAATGAACGAATGAGTGAACGAAAGAACGGGTAAGAAAATGAATGAACGAGTGAGTGAACGTGTATATATACTATACTATGGACGGATAGGTTGCTGCTGTCTAAATTAAATAAATATAAAACGGTGATATTGGTATTATTGTCAGATGTGACTGAAACTGTCACAGATGCAAGATAAACAATGGAAACTCAAAATAAAAAATTAATGTCAACCTGACAGATGTTAAATTGAACGAAACGATTGAAAAAAGTGAATTAAGAAGCCGTTTTCATTTAAACCTCGGCCTAACACGAATACAGGTACAATAATATACAAGGTGTTCCATAAGTTGTGTATATAAACTTCAGGGGGCTAAAGTACCCATCAATATGAACAACTTTTTCTATGGAACCAACACTGTGAACGCGAAAAAAAAAACAGCTGTTTCATACAAAAGTTCAATACCTACCAGGCTAAAATGTATGAAACAGCTGTTTTTTTTTTCGCGTTCACAGTGTTGGTTCCATAGAAAAAGTTGTTCATATTGATGGGTACTTTAGCCCCCTGAAGTTTATATACACAACTTATGGAACACCTTGTATACTTAAATAATAAATATTGGTGAACTATCCACACAGCACTATCTAGCCCCAAACTAAGCCAAAGCTTGTAATATGGGAACCAGATATATAGTTAATTTAATACATATATGTATGTATATACTTTTAATTCTACAAATGTGAAAGAAATGGACTCACCTTAATGTTCCTCTCATTGAGTATAGTGACGAGATCCCTCACGAACGTGTTATTAGGATAGAGCCGCCTGTGCTTGCAATGCACGTCCACCTCCAGATGCTGATCGGTGCCGTTGGCGAGCGTCCGCTCGAGCTTCAGGATGAACTTGTTCTTCGTCGTCTTCTTGCGTTTGCGATGCTTCCGGTGGCGCCGCTCCGCTGACTTGTACGACAGGAGGGAGCGGGACTTGCGTCTTTACAAAATAATTCATATCATTATTAATTTGCTGAAATTTATGCTTAAAAGTTTTTCTCAGATTTATGTATTAGGTATTAAAATAATATTAATTTTTACCCGGTTTCAAAAAAAAAAGAGAACATTCTCAATTCGACTGTGTTTTTATGTTTTACCGGATAACTTCTTCATTTATGAATCGATTTGAAAAAATATTTTTATACTTTCAATTGGTCCCATAGAAATTGTATCAAAATCGGTTCAATAGTATAGCTTTTAAATCAAAATTACAGAAAAAGGTTATGTCGTCCAAGTAAATGACAAACATGAAACAATGAATATAATATGATTATGATTATAAATGAAAAAAAAAAAAAAATGAAATTGCATATTTTACTGTTTTATGTTTTCAGTGTATTTGAAGTCTTTTTTTTCAGAAAAGTAATATCCGTATTCAATCCGGTGTCAAGATAAAGAAAAAAATATTGTTTTTACATTTCAAAGGTTTTTCAATTATATTTTAATACCAAGAATCTTGATTTGGTACGGTAATAAAAGATCTGAGGGGATATCTACCGTGCCTGGGGATTAAATTCTCGTGAGCCTATTCATTTAAATAATAATTTAAGTTTTAACATACCTCGGTCCCCTCAGCCGACGAAGTCTTTGTACCTTATCGTTGCCATCCACTTCGTCTGAAACAAGAGTATTATATATGTGTCGGAGGTGAGGAACGTCGAGCGTTGACAAAAACAACGCTCGGGTGTAATTGAACACCACGTGTCCTCGACTCTGACTTTTAATTATTACGTACCTATACGTACCTACCTATCTAGTGCTCACTGTACATGTTTGTTGCTTTTTACAATTAAATCAAGTGTGATTCAAGCCAGTGTCTAAATTGCCCCTGTGATACCTGCGACAAAAGAATCTATCGCCCACATCCATGGATACTATATAGCATTGATGATCCTGACACAGTTTCCGGCCTTCCCCCTTCATATGGAAATATTAATTGATCGAGTGAGCGAAGCGAACGAAGATCTTAGTTTCAACTTGGGCGATTTGGCATTTTATGTATGTATGTATGTATGTATGTATGTATGTTTGTCTGGCGATAACTTTAGAACCGTTGATCCGATCTGCATGAAATTTGATATGTCGAAAGCTTGTACTTGAGAAATGTACTGGTAAGTATATGAGTAAAATCGGATGAAGGGTTTTTGAGATATGGGGTTTTTTAAGAGGGCAAAAATAAATAAAGTTACATAAAAAAATCAAGTTACATGTCATACGAAAGGGCTTTGTTTGGACATCTCAAAACAATTTTTACTTTTTTTTTGTGACACTCGGTTATTGAGATAAAATAATAAAAGGTAAATTAAGATAACCAGCGACCCAAGAGCTCCCATCTCTAAGAGTTTCGTTGACATCAAGGTTTTTCTACTGGTCGGCTAGTTCCTTTGATTTTTCTTATTTTTTTTTCTTGAAATAAATTAAGGAGGTAGTCAGTTCTCATAAAATGGTGACGACGACCAGGTCTGATGATGGAGCCAAGGTCTGTTCAACGGAACTCTTCAATAAATAGGCCAATAGAGTTGAAACTTGGTTACCATACCAAGTTAGTAGGCGGTAGTCAGAAAAAAGTCCAAAAAAAATGTTTGGACTTGCCTCTGACTACCACCTACTCAAAGCTTTTGTGCGTTCGTCGGGTCGCATCACGAGATCTCAGTTCGGGGCGAACTACTAGTTAATATAAAAAAAGATCATACAATTGAAATAAGGTACCTACAAAGAGAGTTTTAAGAGTAGTAGAGCTCTTTGTGTGTGGCTCGTCCGGGGAAGTACTACCACCACGCCTTTTTTGCCGACAAACAGCAACGCTGTGTTTCCGTTAGAACGGTGTGGGCATTATTTATTACATTCAGTGTTCCTACCTTCTTCATGTTTACCTGTTAGATTTAAATTGTTTGATTGTTATTATTGCTACTTATATTATGTGTTATTTTTAAGTTTAAATGGATCTATTGACATCTGAATAAATATTTTTTTTAATTAATTTAATTTAATTACAGGCACATGAGGCTTAACATTTGTACGCCTCAATTTGATGGACGCAGTGCTTCGTAGGGCACGTTCCTGCGTGTCATGAATGCTTTGTGATGTGATGGTTACCACTTAACATTCATCTGTGGGCGGTGGGCCATATCTTTGTTCCATCACCGAGCAGTAAAAAAAATTACTTAAAGTCAGTCAACAAGCCTTTTGGCCGGAAAATAATCACATCGCATGGATCGTAATACCGACACTTTTAAAATTAATCCGCATTATTTTTTCGTAATCATCTTAATGTATATCTTAAAGTCTACTAGCCAGCTTAAACGCTACTTACTGGATAGCTTAAAGTCTACTTACTGAATGCTAATTATTTGGTGAAATATGTGACATTACTTACTAAGAACTAATTTCTAGCCATATTTCTCGAAATAAACAATTCATTTCATATAAATTCATAGTTTTAACTATATTTACTAGATAGCTTAAAGTCTACTCGATAGCTTATAGGCCACTTAATAGCGACCTTAAAGTCTACTTACTAGCCAGGTAAAAGTCTACTCGTCAGCTTTAACTGTATAGCTTAAAGTCCACTTACAGTATTGCTTATAGTCTACTAGATAGCTTAAAGTCCACTTACTAGATAATTTAAAGTCGTTGTCCTCCGTGTAGTCGATGAGCCACAGCTGTGCCCTATCGGCAGAGCACGGGCGCGCCAGCAGGTCCGAGCCCGCGGCGCCGGCGTGGAGGCAGAGCCCACTCTCCGAGTGTTGGAGTTGCTTCGTTGGAAGGTACTGCCATTTCTGATGAACATATATTATTTATTTGCGTCAATTCTATTTTTGGTGTCAATAAAACCATAGAGCTAAGCCATAGGAAACTTATAAGCTAGGTATATACTTATTAGATAGCATTTCATTCTATTATTAAAGGACATATTTCATTTTGGGTTGGTCTCTGTACACCATGAACACAAATTTGATAAAAACAGTAAATAACCACGAAAATCCAATTTAATTAATTTTTATGCAAATAAAGTTGCGATAACTAACTATTTATCTGCTCGATTTTTTTACTACGTGAACACTTTTAGTGCTTTAATGACAGTCCGTTATTGACGTTTGAAATGACGCGTTGCATTTTGCATTGCTTTGACAGTTTTGTTGCCTTTTTTTGACGGTAACGAGTTCCACTCTCAAGCTTGACATTACAACAGTTGTCAAAATGACATTTCACGGATGTCAATCCTATAGTAAATTATGTTCGTATCGTAAAGCGCAAGAAAACGAAGTAAAAATGAAGAAAATAAGCAATTAAAACAGTTATCTATACATTGATGAAACAATTAATTCTCTTTAGGTAAAACAGTTTTTAAGGGAAAATGAAATTGTTGTTTTTACTATTTTCCTCGCAATTTTTCCATGTTTTCTCACCGTTTTAACATTCCCTGGACTACGGCAAACATTTCAAAACCAAAATCAGCTAAATCGGCCCAGCCGTTCTCGAGTTTTAGCGAGACAAACGAACAGCAATTGATTTTTATATATATATACTAGTGGCTTCCCGCGGCTTCGCACGCGTTGAAGTGGTGAACCGTGATTGAGCCACAAACATCAAAACATCGTAACTTTCGCATGGATCGTATATTATTAGGGTAAGATTTTAAATACCTACGTAGGTATATGGGATACCTATAGGCATACATTACCTATATTAGGTAGGTAGGTATAGGTACTGACTGAGTTTGGCACAAACATGACAAATACAACAAAGACAACCCTACACGGAAAATATGTACTTATTTGTTCCTAGTTTCTACCTCAAAAACAAACGAAACGAAACAGCTTCACGACTTTGATCCCCAATCACGGTAGATACCCTCATATCTCTTCGTACCAACTCAAGATTCCCGTTTTTAGAATATCCCATATATAACACAGAATATAACATTGACGCTTCGTTGTATCCTTTTTACTCGAGCGCAACGAAGGAGGGTAACGTTTCAGGGGTTGTTTTCGAAAATCAAACTGTTTTTTTGTTATTTATCCACAGAACACATTTTCTTTTAGTTTGAAGTTAATTACACTACGCGTTAAAAATCTCCCATGCAAACCTTGGGACTTTGGCAGTCTTTTGCACCCTTTGCAGGGGTAGTTTTAAAATAGTGAAAACGTGATTTTAATCTATTTATTGTGGAGTATATTTACTTCAAGTTTGAAATCAATCGCACTATGCGTTAAAAATCTCCCATACTAACTTTTACACTCATTTGCACCCTTTGCGGGGGTAATTATGAAAACTTCAAAGTGTTATTCTTAATTATTTATTTCTTAGTATATTGGTGCGATTGACTCAAGTTTTAAGTCAATCGCACCAAGCGTTAAAAAACTCCCATACAAACTTCGACATCCCTTTGCATACTTATTAAGGGTAGTTTTAAAAACCAAAAATGTTATTCCTATTTTTTTAGCCTTGAAGTAAATCTACTTCAAGTTTCAAGTTTGTAGATTCAAGGAATAAAATTTTTCATACCAACGTTTTCAACCCTTAGGGGTTGAATTTCCAAAAATCCCTTCTTAGTACACCTCTACGCCATAAGACCTATGTACTCTTCAAATTTCAAGTCTCTCTAGGACCAGCGGTCAAAACACTCCCATTCAAACTTTTACATCCTTTTGCACACTTATTAAGGGTAGTTTTAAAAAACTAAAAATGTGTTTCCTATTTTTTTGCCTTAAAGCATATGTACTCCAAGTTTCAAGTTTGTAGATTCTAGGAATACAATTTTTCATACCAACGTTTTCATCCCTTTTTACACCCTTAGTGGTTGAATTTCCAAAAATCCCTTCTTAGTACACCTCTACGCCATAAGACCTATATACTCTTCAAATTTCAAGTCTCTAAGTCCAGTGGTCAAAAAACTCCCATACAAACTTTTACATCCCTTTGCACCCTTATTAAGGGTAGTTTTAAAAAACTAAAAATGCCTTTCCTTTTTTTTTGCCTTGAAGTATATGTACTCCAAGTTTCAAGCTTGTAGGTTCAAGGAATACTATTTTTCATACAAACGTTTTCAACCCTTTTTACACTCTTAGGGGTTGAATTTCCAAAAATCCCTTCTTAGTACACCTCTACGCCATACTACCTATGTACTCCTCAAATTTCAAGTCTCTAGGACCAGCGGTCAAAAAACTCCCATACAAACTTTTACATCCCTTTGCACCCTTATTAAGGGTAGTTTTAAAAAACTAAAAATGCCTTTCCTTTTTTTTTGCCTTGAAGTATATGTACTCCAAGTTTCAAGTTTGTAGGTTCAAGGAATACTATTTTTCATACAAACGTTTTCAACCCTTTTTACACCCTTAGGGGTTGAATTTCCAAAAATCCCTTCTTAGTGCACCTCTACGCCATAAGACCTATGTACTCCTCAAATTTCAAGTCTCTAGGACCAGCGGTTTAGGCTGTGCGTTGTCTATATGTCAGTCAGTCAGTCAGTCAGTCAGTCAGTCAGTCAGGACTTTGAGTCTTATAGTATTAGAGAAGAAAGATTATATTTAATGAGGCAGCTATTCTAGATCAAACTATCTCTCACACAGTACATTACTCTATGTTCTCTATGTTCTCTATGTTCTCTATGTACAAGCTATGTTACCTGTTCCCGTTGTTTCCCGTGACAAGATGTCATGTGCACCTTCCGGCCCGAAGCTAAGTCGTCCTCGGAAGCGTGTCTGCAATATATATCGCACTAATAATCAAATAAACCAAACCACCGATGCGACGGGCCATACAAAGAGCTCTATTACTCTTAGCTTAACTAGCTGATGGGACATACAGATGGCCCACCTGTAAGTGGTAACCATCACCTTTAACAAAGCATTGCCTCGCAAGTTACGATAGGAACGTGCCCTACGATGCACTGCCCTGCGTCCATCAACTTGAGGCATACAGATGTTAAGTCTGGAATTATACCGGTTACCACACTCTGGTTGGTATATAAAATACGTACATAAAATCACGCCTGTTTCCCATAGGGGTAGGCAGAGACGGATTTCCACTCGCTACGGTCCTTACATCATAACATTCTTCATACATTCTCGTCGGTTTAGGGTACTCTTGATCTGGCCCTTCTCTAGAACGTCTGCTATCTGATCGAGATACGTTAGCCTAGGTTAGTATTCTCTTATCTGTGCCTAGGTATATAAATCTTTGTAGTAAACACTATAAAACTAAAATTTAATAAAAGTTTTTTAAATTAAATTGTATAGTAGCCTCAGTACCTCTTGTAGTGCACGGTAGCGCACGAGTCCTCGTCCCGGAGCTCGTGCGCCAGCGACAGAGAGAGGTACTGCGTGGCTTGCAGCTCCGGATGGCACGGGTACACCCCCAGGGGGGCGGAGTCTCCTTCGCGCTGCAAGCTGTCTATGCACAGACCGGAGGAGGGGTTCTTGAATCTGGAACAATAATCCATAATAATACTTTTGAACTTAAGGAGTTGTTGCATCAATGTGTGGAGCCTGGGTCGGCTCTGTGTACAGTGTATATAAATGGAATAAATAACTGTTTCAATTGCTTATTTTCTTCATTTTTACTTCGTTTTCTTGCGCTTCAAGACTTTCTTGATAGAGGAGAGCAACAATAAAAATATGGAGGACTGACATGCGCGAAATGTCATTTTCACAACTGTTTTATATGTCAAACTTGAGAGTGGAACCCATTACCGTAAAAAAGCAATAAGTCTAAGTCTAAGCAATGCAAAAATGCAATGCATCACATCATGTCAGACGTCAATTACAAACTACCATGGCGGCTATAGAAGTATAGTAAAAAAATAGACCAGATAAATATTCAGTTATCGCATTTTGAAATTTTTCTATGTGGTGTACAGAGACCCAACCCACAATGAAATATGTCCTTTAAGATAAAAATGGGATCTAAGGGATATCCACCGTGCTTGAAAGTGAGTCCATCTGTTACCTGCCGTATCCATACGCGTCCCGCACCGGCACGTACTTCTCCTTGTACACGTTGTCGAGGTACCACTGGAAGCTCTTACACTTCAGCTTCTCGCGCAGGACCTTGCGATGGGTCACGTCCCCTATTTTAGGGTTGTGCTGCAAAATATAGGGTATTTCAGTTTAACAGCTCATAGCTCGGTTGGTTGGTACCTTCTGCGCTATAGGCCGTGGGTTCGATTTCATCCGAGAAGCAACATTTGTGTTATGAATAAAGATTACGTTATGGTGGCACTTCGCGTTTTATTTTATTTTTTATTTATTATACATCTTGTGTTTTACAGACTTACAAATAGGTGCTTATATTGTTAATCTGTAGATACTATTATTATATTATAACTAACTACTACTACAACTACAACTTACTATTAAACTATACTTAATTACTAGGAAACGAACTAGTAATGACTCGAGTATTTAGTTATTCGACTTTTTTTATATTGGTGGACTTTCCACACAGCACTATCTCGCCCCAAACTTAGCCAAAGCTTGTGATATGGGAACCAGATAGCTGATATACTACTTATTTACTTTTTTGTAAATACATACTTAGATTCTTATATAACACCCAGACAGAGAACAAACATATAATGTTAATCACACAAATGTTGTTATACACTGTCTAACTTGTTATTGAAAAATACACACGGTCATATTTGGGAAAATACGATGCATACGCGAACACGAGGCTCTTTTAGGCTTGGTCTATGGAACTGGCACCTAAATTCATCTAGTTTTAAGACATGATTCTTGTGATTCAACTGAATAAATACATTTACTCTTTGACGAATAGCGATGTGAAATGCCACCACTAAATAAACATATTTCAATTAATTTGTTCAAGCTTCCCTTAGAAACCATAATAACAATAGTTATTACGTACCCTTAGATCAGGTCGATGTAGATAGAACAGCTCTGCGTACTCGTCCATCCAAACCTCGGCCATTCTCGCCGTGTTAATACCTGTCGTAATCATACATCAAACATTACAAAAACAATCTTCGCAAGAGATAAAAATGCAATGGAAATTAGTAGATGCCTGATCCGAGACCACTGTTGGTGTCGGTATCGGCCCTTCCGATCCTGAGGCTGTGGGTTCAAAACCGGTGAGTTTTTCTGTTTAAAATGTATGTACATGTGAATAAATTCACCATTTTGAGAGTACCACGCCAGTCTTCTCAAACTTTATTTATTTATTTATTAATTCAGAGCAGATTTTCTCAAAATGGGATACGTAAACCCCTAGGGGTTCGCCATTCGATGGCAGGAGGTTCAAAGTTCGCGACAAGATTGACTCAATGGTGGCTCGATGATTGGCAGGCACGTGCGGCACACGGCAATCCATTTGACTCCGTTTGCGACAAGAAACAAGCACACCCATCAGATGAATATTAAAAAGATATATTTTTTGGCACTTTATTTGTTACCTTTTATTGAAATAAACACCTTATTTTCTTCAGCAGGAAATTTTATTATGTTCTTTGCGGGGGAGGTGGATGTAATTAGTTAGTCAAGGGGTTCGCTGTTACCTGAAAACTTTAACAGGGGTTCATGGAGCCGAAAATTTGAGAAACCCTGATTCAGAGCATCCAGTGAATAATACATATTTATTTCAAAATAATTTAACAACAATGATACCTTTCAAGAGTATTAGAGCTCTTTGTGTGTGGCTCGTCCGGGGAAGTACTACCACCATGACTTTTTCTGCCGCCAAGCAGCAACGCTGTGTTTCGGTTTGAAGAGTGTGGTTGCCGGTGTAATTACTTACCGTGTGTATCAGAGTTGGCCGGCATGCTGTACGGATGGAAGCTTCTGAACACGTGCCCTACACGCGAGCATGGCACCGTCTCCAGCGTGCCACCACCTGGAACCGAGGGTAACACACTTAGCGACTGTGTGTCATTTACGCCAACTGGGGTCTTTTCCCAGGCTAGCTTGCAAAAATAAGCATTCTCAAATGATGCCGTCCAACTTTTATTAGATACTAGTGATCCGCCCCGGCTTCGCACGGTTATTGTGTGTTTCTCTACTATATTATGCTTGTATTATGCATATAAACCTTCCTCTTGAATCACTCTTTCTATTAAAAAAACCGCATTAAAATCCGTTGCGTAGTTTTAAAGATTTAAGCATACATAGGGATATAAGGACAGAGAAAGCAACTTTGTTTTATACTATGTAGTGAAGCCAAAGTGATTATTATTAACTAGTGGCTTCCCGCGGCTTCGCACGCGTTGAAGTGGTGAGCCGTGATTGAGCCACAAACATCCAAACATCGTAACTTTCGCATTGATTTGTATATTATTAGGGTAGGATTTTAAAAACCTACGTAGGTATAAGAGATACCTACAGGCGTACATTACCTATATTAGGTAGGTAGGTACAGGTACTGAGCTTAGCACAAACATGACAAATACAACAAAGACAATCCTACACAGAAAATATGTACAAACCTATTTGTTCCTAAGTTTCTACCCCAAAAACAAACGAAACGAAACAGCTTCACGACTTTGATTCCCAGGCACGGTAGATACCCTCAGATCTCTTCGTACCAACTCAAGATACCCGTTTTTAGAATGTCCCTTACAAACATCGACGCATCGTTGTATCCTTTTTACTCGAGCGCAGCGAAGGAGGGTAACGTTTTTTGGGGTTGTTTTCTAAAATCAAACTGTCTATTTATCCACAGAACACATTTTCTGTTAGTTTGAAGTTAATTACACTACGCGTTAAAATTCTGCCACACAAACCTCGAAACTTTGGCAGTCTTTTGCACCCTTTGCAGGGGTAGTTTTAAAATATTGAAAACGTGATTTTCAATTATTTATTATGGAGCATATTTACTTCAAGTTTGAAATCAATCGCACTATGCGTTAATAATCTTCCACACTAACTTTTACAGTCATTTGCACCCTTTGCAGGGGTAACTATCAAAAATTAAAAGTGTCATTCTTAATTATTTATTTCTTAGTATATTTACCCCAAGTTTTGAGTCAATCGCACCACGCGTTACAAAACTCCCATACAAACTTTGACATCCCTTTGCACACTTATTAAGGGTAGTTTAAAAAAACTAAAAATGCCTATCCTATTTTTTTGCCTTGGAGTACCTACATGTAATCCAAGTTTCAAGTTTGTAGGTTCAAGGAACACAATTTTTCATACCAACGTTTTCAACCCTTTTTACACCGGTAGGGGTTGAATTTCCAAAAATGCCTTCTTAGTACACCTCTACGCCATAAGACCTATGTACTCTTCAAATTTACAGTCTCTAGGACCAGCGGTCAAAAAACACCCATACAAAATTTTACATCCCTTTGCACACTTATTAAGGGTAGTTTAAAAAAAAACTAAAAATGCCTTTCCTAATTTTTAGCCTTTGAGTACATCTACTTCAAGTTTCAAGTATGTAGATTCAAGGAATACTATTTTTCATACCAATGTTTTCAACCCTTTTTACACCCTTAGAGGTTGAATTTCCAAAAATGCCTTCTTAGTACACCTCTACGCCATAAGACCTATGTACTCTTCAAATTTCAAGTCTCTAGAACCAGCGGTCAAAAAACTCCCATACAAACTTTTACATCCCTTTGCACATTTATTAAGGGTAGTTTTAAAAAACTAAAAATGCCTTTCTTATTTTTTTGCCTTGGAGTACATCTACTTCAAGTTTCAAGTATGTAGATTCAAGGAATACTATTTTTCATACCAATGTTTTCAACCCTTTTTACACCCTTAGGGGTTGAATTTCCAAAAATCCCTTCTTAGTGCACCTCTACGCCATAAGAGCTATGTACTCCTCAAATTTCAAGTCTCTAGGACCAGCGGTCAAAAAACTCCCATACAAACTTTTACATCCCTTTGCCCACTTATTAAGGGTAGTTTTAAAAAACTAAAAATGCCTTTCTTTTTTTTTTGCCTTGAAGTATATGTACTCCAAGTTTCAAGTTTGTGGGTTCAAGGAATACTATTTTTCATACAAACGTTTTCATCCCTTCTTACACCCTTAGGGGTTGAATTTCCAAAAATCCCTTCTTAGTGCACCTCTACGCAATAAGAGCTATGTACTCCTCAAATTTCAAGTCTCTAGGACCAGCGGTTTAGGCTGTGCGTTGTCTATATGTCAGTCAGTCAGTCAGTCAGTCAGTCAGGACTTTGAGTCTTATAGTATTAGAGATAGTGATAATTTTGAAATTTATATAACTTCTATGGTGCGTATACCTACGAACCGATTTTGAGATAGGTCCAATAAAATATCATATATTTTATTTATTTATTTATTCTTAGATTCACAGTTTTTCTTATTGTCTATTTTAATCTATTAAATGTAGTACACTGTGCACTAACCAAATCGAATCTACATTTTATAGGCAAAGTAAGTAGGTAGGTAGATGATACTGAGAAGACAAACCAAAATAATAACGTGAAAGTTAACAAATACAACAAAAAAATCAAAGTTAAAGTTAATCGCATAAAAAACAAGTGTTAGTGTGTAAAACGTGATAAGTAATGAGTGTGTAGTGTAGTGTGTCATTGTGTGTAGGTAGTTAGTTAGATAGGTTGTTATAATAAAGATCGGTGTGAGTGTGAATGTGATAGACAAAACACCTAATAAAACTCTGCAACACTCTAAGCGTGTGGCGAAGTGCAGCTAGCGTAAACAAAAAATTGGTTTCTGCATAGTTCTAATAAAGGGATGGCTTACATGGTGGCAGCCGTATGGTCCGATACTCATTAAATTAAGTATTTAAATTAAGTTTTGTTTGATTTATTCCGTATATTCCGTAAGTGACTACACCGCCGTCAATTCCGATTAGTTTTTATCCTACCAAGGTTGTCTGGAAGAGATCGCTCTCAGCGGTATGGTCGCCCATTGTTTTACCTAAATGTATGCTTTAACCCTGTACTATGTTTCTGTGTGGTGAACAATAAAGAGTTATCTATCTATCTATCTTAAGATACCCATTAAATGCGCATAAAAACCATTATAATGCCCCAACGGAGCTCGTGTCCTGGATTTTGTTACCCCCTAAGAACTATTCTAACAACATTAAATATTTTCTCTCTCGATTCGTGCACTTAAGTATTAATTGTATTTTCACTCAAAAGCAAAAATTTAAGAAGAGTAAATACAAAAATGACAATAATCCTTCTTCTTCTTCTTCTCTCCATTTATGGCTCCTGTCCTTCATTCGACAGACAATCTTGCCAGTGTCAAGTGATTTGTATTGAATACTTTTTAGTCTAGTCAGTCCATGGTCAAGTCGGCCGTCATTTTGTTTTAAAGAAAATGGTGGCGGTTTTCTTCAAAACATTGGAAACATTTTCGGTCAAATCAGGATATCACATTTCACTTTCATTTCAAAGTCAAAGTCAATAGGTATTTATTCAATAAAATCACAAGGATCACTTTGAAACGTCTTAAAGCTAGGTGACTCTAGGTGCCAGTTCCACGCGTTTTTTTTCAAATGTTTACACTTTGTGCTAAGACCTCAAGTAATGTTGGTTAAAATACCACCGAAATTACACAACACAACTCAAAATTTACACTAGAAAAACAAATAAAATGAAAAAGCTATGTTGCTTCCAAAAATGTCAGAAAATGAATCCGACAATATTCCTTTCTTTATTAACAACGCGCGAGCGGAAAAGCTATTGACATTTGACGTTGAAGTTGTGAAGACGTTGGAGAATCGGAAAAAATGCTACACAGACAGAGAGGTTTATACGGGGACCAAGGCTCTCTCTCGCGGCTCGAGTTGTTCAGAAAGAATCTGACAGAATAACATAATACAAATTCAACGCGTGCAAAAGAGATGGCACGATTACGGATCAAACTGAACGAACCTCGACGTGCCGTGTTATAACCGCCAAAAAAAGGGGTAGTTTCAGTAGATATCCGAAGAAAGCGGCTTGTCCTAGTGCGGGGACAATTCTTTTAAGCTATTATTATTGGTAAATTAGTGAATTAGTATTAGTTGAACGTACATTGCCATATCCGGAAGGACATCTCGAGGTTCTCCCCGCCCCAGCCCGCCATCTGCTCGTCGTAGGCGCCGAGCTCCCAGTAGTACGCGCGGTTAATGGCGAACAGCCCGCCCGCCATTGTTGGCGACCTAAAAACACGATAACCTGCTTATCCTAGCCTTCTTCTTCTTGTCGTGTAGTTCAGCAAAAATATCATTCTGATCCAAACAAGTTTTCCTACTAAAAAGTTTGCTTTACTAGCTACTACATCAAACATAACCACATTACAACTATATATTTCTTACAGTGGTTATAGCGTGATTGAGCCACAAACATTCAAACATTTTTGTACTAGTAAGCATAAAGTGGAAGCAAATATTCTGCGCTGTAGGCCGTGGGTTCGATCCCCACATTTTTGTGTGATAAACTTATATGTTTATTCTGAAAAGACCGTAAGTTTATGTTTAAACTCACCAAGTGGGAGATATATCAGTGCCTCGCCTCTTCTTCTCTCGCTCCGGCACGTCTATCCACGTGAAGTGACCCGTGAACGTGAATCCTCCCACCTAACGGAATACAAACGCTGAATAACTATAATTACTATGTTGATGACGAGAACAGAGTAATTTAAGCATAACCTGTGACACATACGACCAAACAATCATTTAATTGCAAAAAATAATAATGAGACAAAGATTTAAAAAGTTTTAAAATAAAGACATATTTTTGACAGTTTCAATTATTTGCAAAAATTCAAGTATGTGATTAAGTATTAATAGATTTATGTATGTATGTTTATGTATGTTTTCTACTATAGTACACACAGATACGCATCAGACTATACACTGCTCGCTTTTATGCCCTTGTAGTAAGCGTAATTTTTTTTTGGTTTGTGTAACCTGATCTGGATCTGTTTGTACAAGCTTTGCTTAGTTTGGGGCTTGATGTGTGTGATGCCTGCTATTTTTTTTTCTAGCAACGATTATATTCTGTATTATTAGTGAAATAGAATTTTAATCGATTTTAGTGTCGATAAAATATGTAATATAAATCGATTATTTATTATTATTTATCAAAACAGAAGAAACTGGTTACTACGTGAAAATACTACCCATCCTATGTGTCACAGATTAGATTTAATAGTTCCTTACTTATAAAAATCATTCGAAAATTAAACAATGCTGAAACTATTACGACAGCGATAGTTATAAGCAATGTTCAAATTTAAGTAACGTTTATAAGTACAGGTTTCTACACTCTGTTTAGTTTAGTATAAATAAATCTTACACAAAATACATACATTATCTAATTAGTAATTACTGTGCATAATTAGTGTGTACTACTAATTATAATTGTTATGTGTATCTAAATTACAACTAATTAGAAAAACCAAACACCCAGGAAAATGCAAGAAAACTATCAATGAGTATTACATAGTAAAAATATAATGATAAATTAAATTATAACTAGTCTCAACTGCACGGTAGACATACCCTCAGATTTCTTAGTATTCATAGTTTTTGAATCCGCAGGAACCTTGAGTACTAAGATGTCTAGGAGTAGTCAGAGGCAAGTCCAGATATTTTAACATGAATATTTTTGTTATTTACCCGAGTATAAATTATACAAGTCAAATTATAATGTTATTTCCACCAATATTATTGACTACCGCAGGTACGGTAGACATCTCCTCAAAATTCTCGTTCCACAAAGTTTATGAGGATATCTATTGTCTAGGTGTAGTCAGAAGCACGTCCAAGGACTAAATACGTTTTTAGGGATATTTTCGTACATATAGGAGATATTTTAAGACAACACTTAATTACAAAATATTTTTTAAAATCTTCCATCACCAGTTCTGCTACTATAAATATCATCGTTTAATTTAAAATATTGAATTAGCTAATTTATTTTATTTGTAAATAAATATTTAATAAGTATTAATTTAAATAATAGGCATAGTTGTATGAATCCTTATGCAATATATTTGTGTCCATCCAAAGGTTGTCTGGAAGATAAAAGCAGTAAAACAGCCTCTACCTCTATTCTTAAGCTGTAATTTTTTTCTTCTTTTGTTGTATGTTAATGGTGTATTATAAATATATTATAATATAATTTAATGTTAAGTTGTTATTTTTCGTTATTCGTTATTTCCATGCTCCATACAGTGTTACTCAATGTTTCACTACCAAAGTCTCAGCAACCTTTACAAGCTTTGCTTAGTTTGGGGCTAGATGGCGCTGTGTGAAATGTCTGCCAATCTGTAATTCTTTAGTTTCAAGCCCGTGTCAGCGTTTCTCAAACATTCCACCGCCCCTTTTGGTTAATCTATTAATTTCAGGCATTTCTCAAACCTCTCACCACTTTAGAAGGTCATGCTTCAAGCGATCTACTAGATATCTAGTATCACCCGATTTTCCTTAAGCATTGTTAAACTTGTTACCCCCCTCTTCCATACCCCTTTCAAACATTGATTACTTTGAACCCTTTTTTCCACACTATAGCATTCGTTCAAGATTTTTTTCACACCTTGAACCCCTTTGAACCCCGAACCTGAAAAGACTCCGCCACATCGATCCGGAAGGAGCTTTGGTCCAGCACGTCTATAACGGGCGTGACCACGGCGTCCCTCTTGTCCCTGACTCGCTGCAGAAGAGGCCGCAGCCAGTCGGCCTCGGCCTCGCAGTGCGCGTCGAGGAAGATGAGGACGTCGCTTCGAGATGCGCGTGCGCCGCGAATGCGTGCTGCTATGAGGCCTTGGCTGCAAGGGATAGGCTTGTTGCTTTTCATTTTTGTTAGGTAACTGTTCGGCGTGACGACCTGGACTCCTTCCACAAGGTGGGAAGAGTTATCTGAGAATCGAGGAGAGTGGAGAAAAATGGGGAAGACCTTTGCCCAGCAGTGGGATAGTATAGGTTTACGTAGAAAAAAATAAAGGTAACTGTGTATTTTTATGATAGCACGCCAACATTATAATCCACCTTTATAGTTGGCAGGTGGAAAATGCTCATAGGATTAAGCCCACCTTTTGTACACTGTGTTTTTTTTGTACAATAAAGTGTTAAATAATAAAAATAATGTGTATATTTCTTTTTGCTATTGTTTCTCTGTATTACTTATTGATTTTATAAAAATAAATAACGCATTTATTTCCCTTTACAAAGTGAGGTGGTACAGTAGGACTTATATTAGGTACAAGATACAAATTTCTTGTAGTTATAAGCTTGGTTAGGTAGTTTAAGTTTGATATTTTTTTATTTAATCTAGTTGATTATGAAGTTCATTAATTTATCCTTTAAAAAACCGACATGTTACTAAGTTTATTGTGTAATTACAAATTTAATAACGTTAACGTAACTTTTAGTAGTAACAGTTGCGTCGCTTTTTACGCGTTTTTTTTACAAATAAATAAATAACTCCAGAAAATAAACAGAAATAGGTATCCTACCAACTAGACTAGAAGTAATAAAGGTATAGTCAGAGGCAAGTCCTACAAAAAAACGGAACTTAAAAGTGCTATCGTGCAAATACCCAATCAGTAGCGTGATTAGAACCAAACAAAAAACCGTATGTAAACAATTTACAAAACATTCACCACAAAGGAAATCGTAAAACCTGAAAAATAACAAAAATCGCCATTTTACAAACACATCGCTTAAAAGATTAAATAAGCTTTGAAAAATGAAAAAATGTTTTCATGAAAATCTTGCTTACTGGTCTACGGATACCTAGATACTCCAAAATTTACCGCTCTCTTGTCGCGTCACTAGTTTATTTCGAAACAGTGTGGTGAAAGGATTTTAAGTGCGCCTCAAGAGGCTCCTTTTGAGCACTTGACACATGTTATAGAACTTTTTAGGTTTCACGAAATGCCGGTTTCCTCACGATGTTTGCCTTCTTCGTTTGAGAGTACTGGCATTGTGCACATTTAGAATTTTTTGAATAGGAAAACTCATTGGCCCGACCGGTTTCGAACCCACAACCTTAGGATCGGAAGGCGGGCCGCTACCACTAGACCACAAGTGCTCCCAATTGACCGCTAATAGATACAAATACCTACTTACTAATTCTGCTTCACGTTGAAAACAAACAGAAGGTGAATTTGTTACATGACGTCATTCGTACAACAATTACCATCGATAATTGATAAATTGATAGCATTCATTAATTATTAACAGTTTTATACGCCTTTGCCTTTATTTGAACATGTTTTCTTTAGTATAGATATAGCTATGTGCACACTTTCTTGTTTGTTCTAAGCTTGGTCGCGTGGAACTGGGGCCTAGATTCACATAGCTTTCAGAATTTTCAAAGCGGTAATCATAATCATTTGTTCATGTTGTTAAAATAGGTCTTAGGGGGGCACATGAGGCCCGTTATGGTATTACAATGGTTTTTTATCCTTTTGACTTAACGAAACTAACTCTTTTAACGTAGAATTACGCACGAGGCGAGCGAGCAAAGCGAGCGTTCCGCGGCTGCGGCCGCCGAAGTGCCAGAAATTAATTTTTACGGGTCCGCGTAAGTTTTTTTTCATACTATGAGAATGGCTCATCTGATGTGAAGTGATAACCATCACCTATAACAATGCATTGCCTCGCAAGTCACGCACGATATGAACGTGCCTATCGATACAATGCCCCGCGTCCATCAACTTGAGGCATACAGATGTTAAGTTTCATGTGCCTGTAATTACACCGGAAACCACACCCTAAAAACAGAATTTTGTATGTGCAGTACAAACAGAACGCGCCGCGCCGGTAGGAACAAGCACCTACAATGAAAATGAATAAAATCGAAAACCTAAAGACATTCAAACCAAAACAAAAGACGTGCAGCCTCACTAAAAGTGCTCAGAACGAGAAAAGAAATGTGCTTTAAAACATCCCTAGTGCAATAATAATTGTAAAATTTCATCTAGGTAAGAATAACTCAGTGGAGAGACCAGCGTTTCTCAACTTTTGAAATACCCTGTGCAAAGTCTTATCCAACTTTCAAACAACCCCGTGCAAAGGCCAGAGTTTCTCAACTTTAAAACCAGCAGAGCCATTTTAAAGCAATTAAGAAATAATTTTGAAATTGGAAACGTCAGCATTTCTGTCTCTTGTTATGTTTGCTTATAAACAAAAACAACAAAAACTCTCAATGAACCCCGTGAAAAGACCACCTGAACTATCAACGAACCCCGTGCAAAGAGCATCAGAGCTAACAATGAACCCCGTCCAAAGACCACCTGAACTATCAACGAACCCCGTGCAAAGACCATCGGAAATATATGAACCCCGTGCAAAGACCATCAGATCCCATCGAACCTGAAACCCATGGCTTTCTTGCACGCTGTAGTAGAAGTTCCCGCTGTCGATAGAGTCTATGATGGGCACGACGACGGCGCGCGGCGAGTCCTTCACGCGCTGCAGCAGCGGCCGCAGCCAGTCCGCCTGCGTCTCGCAGTGCGCGTCCAGGAACACCAGCGCCGCGCCCGCGGCGTAGCGCGCGCCGGCCAGTCGCGCGCGGGTCAGACCCACGCTGCGCAAACCGACCGAACTCATTCTCAATTGGATATATTTTTTACATTGCTTGCTGAGCTACTACTGCTCGCTATTAGAATATGCCTGATGTTAGGTGGTAAGTGGTTTGGAGTAGTAGAGCTCTTTGTGAAGGGCTCGTCCGGGGAAGTACTATCACGATGCTTTTTCTGCCGCTAAGCAGCGTTGTTGCGTTACGATTTGAAAAGGGTTGCCGGGGGTATTACAGGCACATGAGGCTTAACAACTGTTTGCCTCAAGTTGATGAACGCAGGGTAGTGTAGTCACACACGATGACATGTGCCCTAAGATGCACTGTCCAGAGTCCATCAGCTTGTCATTTGCCTGTAATGTCTCCCACACCTTTTAAACAGAAACACAACGAAGATTGTCGGCAGAAATAGGCATGGAAGTAGTACTTCCCAAGAATGGTACGAACCAAGCCTTAAGTTTGTTGCTTGTTCTTGTGTCGGCTTGGTCGGGTGGAAGGTGCCTAGGACCATTTAGTTTAAAGATGTTTCAATGTTACCCTTGTTCAATAAATACCTAGGAATATATACTATTTGACTTTTGGAGGCAGACGTTTCATACAACTTAGAACTGGTTCCTAGTTTATAAGAAGGGATAAAGTGATCCTTGTACTTAAAATGCATAAAGACCATTTGATTTTGATTAAAAAGGTATACTCGAACATTAAAGAAAATATATCAGTCATATAATCTAGAAGAAACTATTGGATAGAAAGACAAATGATAAAAATTCGAAAGGTGAAAGTTATTTAAGAGGTGAAGTAATCACCAAAACCCACAAAGAAGTGGGTTCGTATCTGCACAGTAAATATGATTTAAGCCTATCAATAGGATACACAGTAAAAACTCAGGACAGCGAGTTCTAAATATACCTTATTAATGACTACATGATCATTAGCTCAACAGTAACACAAATTACCACAACGTTACTCAATTCACCCCAGCGTAAGTCAAATTACCCCAACGTTACTCAAAGTACACAAACAGTGACTCAATTTACTCCAACGTTACTCAAATTACAGCTACAATAAGTCAATTTAACCCAACGTTATTTAATTTACCCTACGTTACTCAAATTACCCCAAAAGAAAACTAAATTTACCCTAATGTTATTCAATTTACCCTAACGTTACACAAATTACCCCAACAGTGACTCAAATTACTCCAACTGTAACTTAATTTACCCCAAAAGTGACTCTAATTACCCCAACAGTAACGAAATTTATCCCATCACCTGTAAATCGTTCATTTCCCCCCACTGGTACAGAAACGTGTCCTGTTCTATGGTATCTATGAGCGGTGTCAGCACTGCGGTGCGAGTCTGCTTGATGCGATGCAGCAGGGGCCTGAGCCAGTCCCGTGCGCCTTCGCCGTGCGAGTCGAGGAAGATGAGGACGGAACCAGTGGCGTTTCGACTGCCGGCCATGCGGGCCTGTGTCAGCCCTATCCTATGGAACCATTGCTATTACCATTGCTGTAACTTTACTTAGTCATCCCTTTATCAAATTGACTTAGTTATCCCTTTATCAACTTTACATAATATTCTTTTAATCCTTCTTCTTTGGTGTCTTCCTGTTTTAAACTGGTTTTTGTGTGCTGGCGTAAATATTGTTAGTTAGGCAAGTTAAGTAGTAGCTTACCCTTAAGGGGTAGACGTCGTGGCCACATGAGAAGAAACAAATATGACACGTTTTTTAATATAATTTTATAGTCTGTCCTTTGAATACAATATCACCTGTTGGTAAGCGACGATGAAGTACGCGATGAGGCATAACAGTCTAGAAGACACCTATTCACCCTTGACGAGACCGAAATTATAGTAGAAAAAACGACGTCCTTGAGAGTGGGGAAAAATTGGGGAAATCTTTCCCCAGCAGTGAGACAAAGGTTGATAAAAAAAACATGTTAGTAGTAATTATGCATTTTGGTACCCCTTTATTTATTGGTATAGTAACTAAATGTAACAAACAGGCTTTGAACCAATCTTCGCTCCATCATCAGACCTACTCGCTGTCGCCATTTTATGTTACTTTATTTGTTACAAAATAAATATTTTAATTTGTTCTCAATATTTTTTTTTAATTGAAACCGTTTACCATACCAAGTAAGGAGTAGTCAGAGGCCACAGTCAAAAAAATATGTGGCATCAATGTAAGACTGGCACTCACAACACGAGATCTAAGTTCGTTGCCACTAGTAAACATTACACCAACTTTTAAAGTTACTTGCCAAACTACGTAGTACATTTTTTTTTCAGTACAGTTAAATATAGGTGAAGTATTAATTTTGAATACTTAGTTGGGCAAAAAGTGATATTTACTTCCAAAATGTGAGCAGTTAGTTTAAAATTTTTGATAACAACTTACAGAGACATTATTCATGATTCCATTATAAAAATAATATCGTTAAAAAATAAAGATTTGTAGTAACGCGAGTCAAAAGACCATAACAGGGTGTAGATTTTCTCGATTTTTTTTAAATGCCAATTTCTACAACTCACTCACCGATCAGGCAGCCTCAGGATCCGGATGAGGTCGGGAGGCAGCCTCGTGCGCACGTAGTGACTGAGCTTGCCTTTCAGCTCGGGGAGCGTGGAGTTGTCGTCCACCAGGATTATCTCTTTGAGGTATATGAGGGAGGAAGACGGGTCCTGGCCGGGGTAACCTAGGGAGGGAATAAGTTGATAAATAGCAAGGATTACTTTTAAGGCGATGACAAGTGCTAATGTACCTCTCGCTTGCACATGAGAAGTTTGCTTTACTTAGTTTTCGTACTTTTGCAAACTTTTGAGTAGTAACACTTGTATCGATTGAAATTAACTTTTTACTATACCTACTGTGTGCAATCACATTGCACAAAGTTTAGTAAAAATTTACACAATTTATCTTGGTGCGTATGTATGGGTTAATGAAAAGGGGTGGACCTTTTCATTATCCCATACATACAAACAAATTAATACCAATTTCTGCTGACACATATAATATAACACAGCTATGCTTGCTTTGCTGTGTTTCGGTTTGAAGGGTGTAGGCGTCGGTAAAATTAAAGGCAAGCCATAAGGACTTAACATCTGTTTGCCTGAAGTGAAAGCAGGGTACATCGTTAGGACACGTTAATATCGTTTTTTATGTTTGTACACACATAACTCCGTCATTTATAAACAGATTTTAAAAAATCATTTTTTGTGAGGAAACCGGCATGTCGTAGAACCTAAAAAGTTCTATAACATGTGTGTCAAGTGCTTGAAAGGAGCCTCTTGAGGCGCACTTATGATCCATTCACCACAATGTTTCGAAATAAACTAGTGACACGGCAAGAGATATTTGATATTTGAAATCGTTTTTTTTGCAGAAAAGATATTATTAGAAAAATATTTACCAAGTCTCATAGTCCGTCCCTCTCGGTCCACATAGTTAGCTTTGCTGAACCACGGCTGGTCGCGGCGGCAGCTGTTGATGACGCTCCAGACGGTCCGTATCACGACGGAGTAAGGCTCATTGTGGAATATCAGGATCACGGACGCTGACGGCAGCTCCGCGTCGTATATCACGCGGCTGCATGATGGGTTGCGATGGTCTACGATACATAAATAAATAATAAATAAGTATTGGTGGACATTCCACTATCAAGTAACGTCCTCGAAATAAATAGGTTGTCTGGAAGAGATCGCGATAACCGCCCATTGTACTTAACTGAAACTTTGGATCTGTATTGTTGTTTATGTTGTTTTTAGGGCCGGTTTCACCATGCTCTGTTAGTTACTAATCAAGGATTAAAAGACCGTTAAATCTAACCTTAGCTGTCAAACGCGTACAT
Organism: Chloroclysta siterata; assembly: GCA_932294275.1. Classification (NCBI taxonomy): domain Eukaryota; kingdom Metazoa; phylum Arthropoda; class Insecta; order Lepidoptera; family Geometridae; genus Chloroclysta; species Chloroclysta siterata. The sequence continues at coordinate 15,705,065 of OW028596.1, read as the reverse complement.
TTTGACATATTTGCCACTGGGCTTCCTATTAGAAAATTTAAAGTGTACATTAAGAATAATCTAATAAGGAAAGCTTATTATACTTTAGATAGCTATATTGTTGATAAAAATGCGTGGCCCGATGTCCCGGTCGCTCTGCCCATCGGCAGCTAACATGTCTGCAATGTCTGTACTGTACCTACTATTGTGTGTTTTTTTTTATTTTTCTCTGATATCTCTAATAGATTGTATTTATGCATTAGGTATTATTAGTTTGAGGCGTAGCGTGTGCTGTCTTATAAATTTGATATGTTTACCCTTTTCTGTATGCCTACGCCTCACTAAACTTCAATAATATATTATATTATTACATTGTAAAAGGATCATACAAAAGAACGGTAGGAACCAAGCCGTAAGTTTGTTGCCTGTTCTTCTAGGCTGTGGTCGCGTGGAACTGGCACCTAGAGTCACCTAGCTTTAAGACGTTTCAAAGTGATCCTTGTGATTTTATTGAATAAATACATTTTGACTTTGACTTTGACTTTGATTTAACGGCCCTCTAATCCTTTGTTAATCTAACAGAGCATGGTGAAACCGGCCCTTAATGTGTTAAGAGCTGATTTCACCATGCTCTGTTGGTTACTAATAAAGGATTAACAGGCCGTTAAATCTAACCTTAGATGTCAAACGCGTACATTTTGACATATTTAACGGCCCTCTAATCCTTTGTTAATCTAACAGAGCATGGTGAAACCGGCCCTTAATGTGTTAAGAGCTGATTTCACCATGCTCTGTTGGTTACTAATAAAGGATTAACAGGCCGCTAAATCTAACCTTAGATGTCAAACGCGTACATTTTGACATATTTAACGGACCTTTAATCCTTTGTTAATCTAACAGATCATAGTGAAATCAGCTCTAATGTCCTTGTGGTGTGCATTATAGAATTTTTTATCTATATTTCTAGCCAGAAATTACGCAAAGCTTGTAATATGATAACCAAATATGTACATAGCTGATTTTTTTTTTTTTTTTTTTTTGTTCTATTTGTATCTGCGATCAGTCTCCTGACTTTAAGCAGGTTTGGTGTATGTACTGGACTTGTTGGGGAATTTCACCAGTGATCATTTCCCCCTTTTTGTTTAATCATGAGTCCAGCTCCATGATGTGTTGTCGTCTGAGTCTTCTAGGGTAGTTTATGGCGGTTAGCTGTGATGCCAGATGATTGGGGTGGTTGCTTAGGCGCTGCTTATACTTGGTCGAGTATTGTTTTATTTCGTCGCTGACAGTGTTGGTATCCAGTTCGTTGTGCAGCTCTTCGATCTTTAGGAACCATGGTGCATTGGATATGTTTCTCAAGATGCCATTTTGCGCTCTTTGGATTATATCGACGTTAGATTTGCATGCTGAACCCCACAGCTGTATGCCGTAAGTCCATATAGGCTTCAGCACCATCTGGTAGACCGAAAGTTTGTTATCCAGGCTCAGGACTGAGTTTCTTCCTAGTAGCCATTGCAGGTTTCGGTATCGGAAGTTCAGTTCGTCTCTTTTCTTTTGTAGGTGGGTCCTCCAGGTCAGTCTGCGGTCTAGGTGCATCCCGAGGTACTTCACTGACTCATTGTGTGGTAGTGCGTGTGCTCCCAAGCTGACAGACGGACAATCACCTCTGCGGAGAGCAAATGTTGCGTGGGCTGACTTAGAGGCACTGGCTCTAATCCTCCATTTCGTAAGCCACTGCTCAATTCTGTCTAGACCGGTTTGAAGGGATCTTGAGGCTTCGTTCGGATCCTTGTTACTAGCAAGAATGGCAGTGTCATCCGCAAATGTGGCAGTTGTTATCCCTGGTGCTTCGGGTAGGTCTGATGTAAAGATGTTGTAAAGCACGGGGCCCAGTACCGAGCCTTGGGGTACTCCAGCCTGTAAGTCATGGAATGCCGAGGTGTATTCACCATCCTTTACTTGGAATATTCGTTCTGTTAAGTAAGAGTTTAGCATTCCGAAGTACGAGTGTGACAACGAGTTCTTTATTTTGGAGAGGAGACCCTTGTGCCAGACCTTATCAAAAGCCTGTTGTATGTCAAGGAAGGCTGCTGAACAGTATTCTTTTAGTTCCAAGGCTTTTCTGATATGGTCAACTACTCTGTGGACTTGTTCAACAGTGCCATGCTCTTGCCGAAATCCAAACTGATGGTCTGGAATTACTGCATCTTCGGCCAGTACCTTCAACATACGAGAGAGGAGAATTTTTTCAAAGAGCTTGGATATAATGGGTAACAGACTGATGGGTCTATACGAGCCGACCTCGTTGGCGGGTTTCCCTTCCTTGTGGACCATAATGATCTGTGAGGCCTTCCAAATACTTGGGTAGTGACCAACCCTTAAGATTCCGTTAAACAGTGTTGAGAGGAAGACAATGCCTTTTTTTGGTAGTTGTACCAAGATTTCTTTCGTTATTTGGTCAAACCCTGGGGCTTTTTTGTTGTCAAGTTTGGAGAGATATCTAAGAACTTCCCTGGGATTAGTAGGCTTCAGAGGTGCGTCTAGCTGGAAGTCTTGGTTAAGGATTGCTTCTATGTCGGATTCATCATTGTTTGTGCCGTCATTAGGCCTGAATACATCTGCTAGATGGCTCGCAAAGGCGTCTACTCTTGCTTGTGCTGTTCTGGCCCATGTAGTGCTTGAAGTTCTTAGAGGGGGACGAGTTCTTTTTGGTTGGTTTAGGTTTGATGTGGCCTTCCATAAGGAGTAGTTCGTGGACTTAGTTGCTGTTAATGATTCCAAGTGGTAAGTCAGTGTTGCGTTTTTGGCGTTGTTGATGAGTTCTTTGAGCTCAGCTGTCGCTTTATTAAAAGCCCCTTTGTCTTTAGGATGTCGGCTACAATGCCACACTCTGCGTAGTCTTCTTTTTTCTTTAATTTTGGCTCGTATTTCCAAGGGTAGACAGATTTGGTTAGACGATTTTGCTGGCATCTCTGGGGTAGTCGACCAGCATGCAACTTGAATAAGATTCGTGAAGAGGGTGGCTGCGTCTTCTATATCTTCAGGGGTTTTAAGGGCAATTTGCAGCTGCAGTCTTTTTTCGATAATGTCCCTAAAAGAGTCCCAGTCTGTATATTTGTTGTACATTTTGGGAACTGACTCATACTCTAGGATGGTTGTACCAATTGTCAGTAGCACGGGGGTGTGGTCCGAGGAACCGTCCAAACACGGGGTAACTTTGGAAGAATATTGTGACATTCCCTTGCATGCGAAGAAGTCAATAACGTCTGGTAGCCTATTCTTGTCAGAGGGCCAGTGTGTAGGCTCCGAAGTGGATATAGTTGTAAGGTTGTTGTTATCAATAGATAGTTTTAGTTGTCTTCCTCTTGTGGTTATTAGTCTTGATCCCCAGTGGGAGTGTTTAGAATTCCAGTCTCCACCAGCTATGAATCTAGGACCCAGGGTATTGAAGTAGTGTGTGAATTGTTCTTCTTTGATATTGTGTTTTGGTGGGCAGTATATAGAAGAGACGATAATATTTCCGGTTTTTGATTCAACGGCAATTGTGGTCGCTTGGAGGTGTTGCGTTTGGTATGGCAGTAATTCGTGGTGTTTTAGGGAAGACTTTACGATTAATGCTGTTCCTGCGTGTGCAGTCCCGTCTGGGTGTTGGGTGCTATAGATTGTGTAGTCTTTGATGTTGACTAAACTTCTGTCGGTAAAGTGGGATTCGGCTATCAAAAGTATGTCAAGTTTGTGGAGATTTAGCAGCATTTCAGCTTCATGGGCGTTTGGAGCTAGTCCATTAATGTTCCACGTAGCAATATTTAGGCTTAGCACTGGGACATTTTTTCCACGAGGGATATAATGAGGCCCATTAGCGTGCTCATTTGGCTGAATAGCATGTCCATTTTGTCGAGTTGTTTTATTAATAAGTCTTGGATGACTTGGGTTGGCGCGAGGTGATCCTCTTGTGTTAAAAGCGTTGTAATCTTTTGTGTTGTCTGTTGTCGTTGTAGAAAACCCTGTTGTGATGGTTGGTTTATTTCTTTGTCATTGTTTTGCTGTCTTTTTGGTTCTGTTGGGTGAGGTTTTTTATTTTCGTTAGGTCTTTTATTACAAGCAGCTTCTGAATATGTTAGTTGCCTTTTTGGGTTGTCTGTTTTTGATTGTTGTACATTTGAGTCCAATTTTTTTTGTACATTCTGGGCTTGCTCCTTTTTTTGTTCTGTATTGTGTTGTTTTTTGGTTATGTCTTTTGGTCGTTCAGGGTTTTGGCGTCTCAGGGTGTCGTCAAGTTCCGGGAAGTCATGTTTGGTTACATTTGGTTGGCTTGAGGAAGTCTTTGGAATACTCTGGTCTTCTGCGAGGTTAGAGGCGGCTTTGGGTTGCCTCGTCATTTTGAAGGTACCATTAATCTTTTTCCGGTTTAAGATTTCCTGGTAAACTTTGCATCCCTTATAGTTTGCAGGGTGCTCGCCAAGGCACAATGCACATTTGGCTGGGGAGTTACGGTCTTTTTTTTCGCAGTCGCTTGTCTTGTGTTGTCCTGCACATTTTACACATCGATCGGGTCTCATGCAATTATTTTTGGAGTGGCCATACTGTTGACATTTATTACATTGCACTATCGCATTTCTTTTTTTGGGGTCTTCAATGGTTACTGCCATGTTGTAAATGTGTCTAATACTTTTCACTGCCTTGTTATTTGGGCTACGCTCAATGTTAACAAAGAATGTTGATGTTGGCTTTTTGTCAGGTCCGGCTCTTGCATTTATGATTTCTCCACGCACTTTGTTGCCTGATTTTTCAATTTCCTCAGTAATGGCTTCGTGAGGTGTAGAATGATGAAGATTTTTGATAACTACCCTGTAGCATCGCTCTTCTTTTCTAGTGAAGGTGTGGCCAATTAGCCCCATCTCCCTTACAGTTCCCATAACTTTTTTGTAAGCTTCAGCTGAAGTGCAGTTGACTCGTAGCTGGTTCTGGCTGATTAGTTTTAGCGTGTATTCGTCTTTTTCCACCACCGACTGGATAGCCTCTGTCAGTTTGTTCACATCTTCAATTCCATATAGGATCAGTGGTGGTGGCTTGCTTGGTTTGGTAACCTTAACACAGTTTTCGTTGTCATCAGTGGGTAGGATGTCGAATCTGTTACTGGTTTCGGTAGTCACTTGCGGTGGTGAGTCGGAGACTCTTTTGCGCTTATTCGTCCTCATGGTAGGAACCTTCTGCCATTCAGGGTTCTTACTCAAGGAACCAGTCAGAGGCGAGATAGGTTCCTGTGTTGGGATAGAGCTGCAGTCCATGTTACCTTGTGCGGTGGAGTCTGTGGTGGTTACTTCAGCTCTTGGTTTGACAGCTGATGCATCACTACTAAGGGATGCTGAGCGGGGTCGATTGAACAGCCCTGGGTGAAAGAGCTGTTGGGTTAAAACTTTTGGTTTACTTGCTTCCTTTTCCTTATGTTGCAATCCTTTGCCCCCCCCAGAATACGTGGGGCAGCCTGAGCTATGCTCAGGGAGGGATTCTCCGACGGATTCTCCGCCGGTACCCTCCTGGGGTAATATTTCTTTAAGTCTTGCGGCCATAGTTGGTGTAATTTTTTCCTAGGGTTTTCTTCCCTTTGTCACTCGTTTAGCACCACCCGGGGGATACGTGTAGGGTGGGCCTAGGAGAAGGTGGTAAGTCCTACGGACGCGAGTGACATCATCCCCCAAACATAGCTGATTTAATATCTAATAATATACCTACTTTTTTGTAAATAGTTACAAAAACCACAGTTTCCGGTTTGAACCCACGATCTTAGGATCGGAAGGCGGGGCCGCTGCCACTAGACCACCAGTGCTCTACCAGTATTTCTAACTAATACCTACTACTACTGCTCTAGGCAACTAGGTAGACATTTTTGGAGTCAAAGTAGGTACATATCATTAATTTCACATTGAACAATAAAAGCACTTGTTAAAACATAAAATTATTATTTATTACACAATTTACACAGACGGTAGGTAAATAGTGCATTATTTATCATCTTTTAAACAACATTGAATTTAAGGTTACAGGTATATGAACCCACTTGTTTCTGAAAGTCACTCAATATCTGATGGTTTAGTGGAAGTGAACCATCTTCTGATCCTAAGGTGGTAGGATCATATCCGGTCGTTCAAAAATGACTTCTTTTGTGATTGTACTGAATAAAGACCAATTTCGATTTTGACTTTTTGATTTCATAACATAATATGTATAGTTTATCAGAAATATCGATTATTTCATTCACATTCATTTTGTGCGCCGAAGAGTGGAATATCTTTAAGTTGGAAATTAATTGTTATGTATTTATTATTAGAAAAACCTTGTGGCGTGTACTTCTGGATTTTCCATACTTTTTAAATTTATTTTCGGCTGTGAGGCACGAGGCCACACCCCCCACGCCTTTCGTCTTTTCTTTGGCAGTATTCATGTTTTTTTTTCACAAATAATTAACCAGCTTGATGGTGAATCAGACTGACTTTACAATACCTAAATAATTTACCATGCCTTAACCAGCAGACCAATCGAAAAACTGATAACTTTACTGGAATCTATGACTACTAGGAGAGTCCTATAAGACCTCATTACATTTACTTTCACATTTACTTTTTACTTCACAGCTCATTTGGTAGTAGCTCTGCCTTCTGCGCCGTAGGCCGTGGGTTCGATCCCCACACAGAACAAACATTTGTGTGATGAACATAGATGTTTGTTCTCGTATGTATTTACAAAAAAAAAAGTATATAGGTATTATATCAGCTATCTGGTTCCCATATTACAAGCTTTGGCTTAGTTTGGGGCTAGATAGTGCTGTGTGGAAAGTCCACCAAATATTTATATTTATTTATATTACTTACTGTGGCCAATTCTAATAAGATTAGAAAGGGCCACAGTCATTAAGGTTTATTGAATATTTTTCATCTGTGATCAGCCATGTGGCTATAATCAGATTTTTTGAGGGATTTTGTTGGCATGTACTCCAGTGAGTATATCCTAAGATGATTAGTTTTGTGCGCTTGCTTCCAGCATGTTTCGGCTCTTTACCTTTTCCGTGAGTTTGGCTCCAGTAGGTTTACAGAAAGATAGATAGAACATAGAAAACTCTTTATTGTACACCACAAGAAAATAACATAACATTTAAGAATTAATTTAAAATACAGCGAAGTACAATAGGCGGTCTTATCACTATGAGCGATCTCTTCCAGACAGACTTCTCTTACAGCCAGTTGGTTAAGGTATTTTGCTGATCTAGTTTCATAGGATTTTTCCAATAGTTGGATCTCTTCCTTTACTGTGGTACTGTGTATTTGTTCGTGCAGTTCCTCAGTTGTGATGAACTACGATGCATTTCTCATTTCTTTCAGTATTGAGTTCTGGAGTCATTGGATTATGCTTATGTTAGAGTTAGAGGCAGTACCCCAAGAGTCATATTCCTTATGTCCATATGGGTTTAATCACAGCTTTTTATATTAGTAGCTATATTTAAATTTTAATGAAAGAAGGCTGGGAAATTTAAATTGTTGATATAAATACTTCAGGCAGGTTTTCAGTTTCTAATTTTTTTTTAAATTTTAATATTTAGAAAAGCTTTGACATAATGCATCTCTATTTTAACTGAGACCTACTGATGTACAAATTAATAACTGAGTATTTTATAGGCATACCTTTATGCATCAGTGAACCAAAATTATATGCAACAGGTGTAAATAATGTGTACGTCGTGTATTTAGAATGATTAATAAAATTTATAGCTACCTTCCGAGATGTAAACAAGCGTACCTTCAAGAGTTCTGTTGTAGGCGATTCTGTCGCTCAAATACACGTTCATGGCGAGTTTTTTCTCAGACTCCTCGCCCTTCTTTTTGTCCTCTCCCGTAAGGTAGGCTGCCACACCGCCTTCGCCCAGCCCCGGGATTATCCTGGCTTCATCTTCAGTGATCTGTCTTTCGTACTCTTCCTCAAGAGGACTCATAAAAGCAGACGCTGCGCGCTTACCGCCGCGCCATTTCTCGAACAGCGCCAATATAGTCACCACCAAGAGTAATACCAAGGTAACTTTAGCTATGTAATAGCATTTTCGCACGGGAAATAATACCATGGTTTGTATTTGTTTTGAAACACCGCAAGTGCGGTGAGAGACGCGGCTGGCGAACGACTGACTTTGACATTCGAAACTTGTTTACATCTTGAAGTCTTGAGATGTCAACAGGAAAGCAAAGATAAACAAGTCATTCAGCCTTATCTCGGTCGGAAATCGATTCGAATTCGAGATCGTAAAAATTACAGTAAGCAAAGTACTGCATTATTAATGTAGTAACCTACACATTTTATTTGTGCAATATAGTACAGCATTATTAAGTGTACGTACATGTACTTATGTATAGACTTAAATGGAGAATCACTTACCCTTGTCAATTCTACTATTTTTTTAGGACTTAATATTGATGTAAAATTGCAGTGGGGTCCACATATCAAATCACTTGCTGGTAGACTGAGTTCGGCTGCATACGCAGTTCGAACAATAAGATGGCTTACAGATTAAGCTACAGCTAGGCTAGTATATTTTAGCTACTTTCATAGTGTAATGTCTTATGGTATATTGCTCTGGGGGAAAGCTGCTGATATACAAAGTATATTTGTACTTCAAAAACGGGTGATACGTGCCATTTATAAAATGAAACCACGCGAATCATTGAGGGAGCGATTTAAAGAAATTAATATTCTCACAGTAATTTCACAGTATATTTATGAAAATCTGTTATACACTCATAAACACATAGATAGCTTTAAGAAAAAGAGTGATGCACATAACGTTAACACTAGAAATAAAAACAAATTATGTATTGCTAAATTTCGACTCCAAAAAGTAAATGGCTCGTTTATGGGGAACGGTATACGCTTCTATAATAAACTTCCAGAAAGTGCCACGAAAGGGCTTCCTATTAGAAAATTTAAAGCATACATTAAGAATAATCTAATAAGTAAAGCTTATTATACTTTAGATAGCTATATTGATGATAAAAGTGCGTGGCCCGATGTCCCGGTCGCTCTGCCCATCGGCAGCTAACATGTCTGCAATGTCATATTATATTACATTGTAAAAGGATCATACAAAAGAACGGTAGGAACCAAGCCGTAAGTTTGTTGTGGTTTGTTGCCTGTTCTTCTAGGCTTTGGTCGCGTGGAACTGGCACCTAGAGTCATCTAGCTTTAAGACGTTTCAAAGTGATCCTTGTGATTTTATTGAATAAATACCTATTGACTTTGACTTTGACTAACTACAAACATGAAATCAAAACTATTTCCCAAAAGGGTAGGCAGAGACCAATTGCTACGATCAAAGTATAGAAAACTGTCACCAAAGTCTTTCGTAAATAAGGGTACGAAAGTAATAGGGATGAGTAGACAGTTTGTAACGTTATAATCATGGTTATAATAGTATAGATTTAGATGTTAGATGACTAGACTGGCGATTCAAGGGTCCTAAATGCAAACAAGCAAGCAAAGTGCAAATAAATCGCTTCACTATTTATTAGACTGCTGTTTTGGAAATTGTTCAATTCGTATTCGTATAAATCTATGGTATTCGTTCATTCGTCCAAGCACCATCATGTCATCCCAAGATGTCATCAATCAGATGTCATCATTTCATGTTTGTTCCCTCTTCTTCTTTGTTTTGTTGACATAGATTAATAATACTATAGATTGCCTACGAGCGTATACCCGAGCAAGACGGACAACAAGTACATACAATTTATGGGTTGCCACATCATACTATTTTTACCCAACCAAGCATAAGCTATGATGTCGCCGCGGCTCCAGTTGTTTGTTTAATGATGTTTAATTAAAGCTAGTTTCTGCAGTTTAATAGTTTGTACCCTCCTCTAGGTTACGCCATTTTAATATCTTCTAAGGAATGAGCTAGAAAAAAGCCTACACAGCTCAGTTGGTAGCCTTCTGCGCGCCGTAGGCCGTGGGTTCAATCTACCGAGAACAAACATTTGTGTGATGTAATACTAGACGTTTGTTCTCTACCTGGGTGGTTGTGATTTGGCTTATTTTGGGGCTATATAGTGCTGTGTGGAGCGTCCACCAATATTTATAAAAAATAAAATAAAAAAAACAGGGCGAACTGGCACTAAGCTGGCATTTTAGACATTGACATCAGAACCCTAGGCCCCGCGAGCTAGAGTCCTGGATTTTCCTAGTGAGGGGGACAGAGCTAGCTAGTGGTGCTATTCTTCACATTCTACCACCTACCAATAGTTTAACTATGTTACTGCACCAGCTAGGTAAAATTTTTATGAATAAAAAACAATTTATTTATTTATCATTGATTTATTTATTCTACATCCCTACTCATCAGAAACCGTAATTCAAAAGGTTAATTTATAACGCATGCTTCAATTTTAAATTAAGTAGGTATAAACAATACATCTTAACAGGAGTAAGCCAGCTTATGCTAGAGCTGACCATAAGCCTGAGCAATGCCACCACTTTGCCCTGAAGCGCGAAGTGGTGGCATTATAAATACAGCTATCTTCAGAACATCACTATGAATATGTCATAAATACATTAAAATATATCACGTGTAAGTACGTATTTATTTATTAGACGATAAATATTTAATAGTTTGTACATAACAATTTCAGATGAGAATATTTTCTTAATTCACACTTTTTAAAGCAAGATTTTTGAACATACTTTTTATATCCAGAAAAAAAAGCGGAGATACCGTTTATGTTGAAATAGCCCAAAAGTTTTTTAGTCCGTAAGTTCCTTGCCTGTTCTTCTAGGCTTTGGTCGCCCGCGAGGAACTGGCGGTACATTCACCTAGTACCAATTTAAGACGTTTCAAAGAGATCCTTGTGATTGTACTGAATAAAGACCGTTTTGATTTTGATTTTGGAGCTTGGTGACCTGGAGCTTGGTAACCCGTAGCTTTAACCCACCAGCCCAAAGTAGTTGCATCTTTGGGAAATCTGTAAAACAAACATGTTATTATTAGGTATATGTAGGTAATCATACTACGCGATGGTGGTCTCAGACATAAAATAACTACCAACTTCTCATATGAAAATCGTGAGGAGACTTAAATTATTAAAATGTAACGCAAAGCTAAAAAAATTAATTAAATGAAATTAAAATATATGTACCTACTGCCTATACCTATATTATAATTTTTTTCATTATGTACTTAAGTCAAACAAACCTTATTTCTTTGAATAAGGTAATAATAAGTTGCGACATTGTCTTTTTTTCTAGATTATTGTGTGTATTTGAACTTAACATATCAGAGTCGAAACCACCCTAAAGTTGTTCGTTTCCCAATATTTTTGGCAAATAGATTTTGTTTTAGTTGGCAGCCCGAAAGATCGTATAACCCAGCCAAATTATGTTTCTATAGAACTGTATCGGTTTGAATAGCCATGTCATTTGTGTGGTTTATAATAACCTATACTCAATTTTACAAAATAATTAAATTCTAGAAATCTACTATGATATGCGATAGAAAGTAAACACAACCGTTAAATGATTAATTGTGGACACTGTGCATTCTCCGTTTTATAGTTTAATTGACAAATAGAACATAAAAGTGCTACTTACCGAAGGAAGCTTAATTTTCAGTTTTCCGAGCTGTATCATTATCACAGCCTAAAATACTACAATGCACCACATTATAAACTTAACTCTACGTATACTGGGACCTAGGCACATACAATTTTCAAAGAACTTTGGCACTAAACACCTGTAAACTCACAAGCACCAAGCGGTTTGTTTAGCACCAAACTTGGTGTGGTGCTAAACAATCAAAAACGTATACGCAGAAAGGGACAGAACATTTATATTATATTTCTTTCACTCATAGGTATAATTTGTATTATTGCGTCTCTCTTACTCTTGGTATTATTATTTGATGCTCTATCTATTGTATACTTGATCTAAGTTTGTTGACGTCGATTTGTTATTATCCCGAAATTAGATGATTTTCCTAATTTTTCGCTGAAATTATGGATTCTAACGATATTCTGGACGACAAGGACAGTGGTCCTGAAGTCCAGATTAATATCCCGAGCTCCGTGATGAGCAGGATCGAGGAACTGATGGGCGGAACGGAACAATTCGATAGTGAAGAAGTGCGTATATACATTTTATAATATTGTATTGAGCTAGTTACTGCTTTTTTCTCACGTTCTATCCTACTAAATGCGAAAGTTATGATGCTTGGATGTTTGTTGCTCAATCACGTCCTAATCACTGTACCGATCGGGATAAAACTTCGAACAGATATAGTTCGTCACCTGGATTAGCATAGAGTCTACTTTGATCCCGAAAAATTACCGGGGTATTAAAATGAACCCAATACCGATATAGTTCATGTGAACAATCACTACGCGAGCGAAGCTGCAGCTAAACTTTTATTATTGATCGAGTGAGCGAAGCGAACGAAGATCTTAGTTTCAACTTGGGCGATTTGGCATTTTATGTATGTATGTATGTATGTATGTATGTTTGTCTGGCGATAACTTTAGAACCGTTGATCCGATCTGCATGAAATTTGATATGTCGATAGCTTGTACTTGAGAAATTTACTGGTAAGTATATGAGTAAAATCGGATGAAGGGTTTTTGAGATATGGGGTTTTTTAAGGGGGCAAAAATAAAAAAAGTTACACAAAAAAATCAAGTTACATGTCATATGAAAGGGCTTTGTTTGGACATTCCAAAACAATTTTTACTTTTATTTTGGGACGCTTGGTTTTCGAGATAAAATTTAAAAAGTTAAATTAAGATAACCAGCGATCCAAGAGCTCCCATCTCTAAGAGTTTCGTTGACATCAAGGTTTTTCTACTGGTCGGCTAGTTCCTTTGATTTTTCTTATTTTTTTTTCTTGAAATAAATTAAGGAGGTACTCAGTTCTCATAAAATGGTGACGACGTCCAGGTCTGATGATGGAGCCAAGGTCTGTTCAACGGAACTCTTCAATAAATAGGCCAATAGAGTTGAAACTTGGTAACCATACCAAGTTAGTAGGCGGTAGTCAGAAAAAAGTCCAAAGATAATGTTTGGAATTGCCTCTGACAACTACCGACTCAAAGTTTTGATGCGTTCGTCGGGTCGCATCACGAGATCTCAGTTCGGGGCGAACTACTAGTTACAAAACATACATATTTACCACTTCTTCAGCAACAAAGTGGTTCACAACTAGAATGCGCTATCAGAAGACGTAGTTACTGCTCCTACTGTCAATGCCTTTAAAAACAAGCTCGACAACTGGCTTCAAGCAAACCAATCCATGCTCAAAAAAATTAATCATACATAACAACGATTCCAACACTGACAGCTGCTCTATTAATAAATAAATAAATATTTTATGTAACAAATATATGGCCTACCAGTGTTTGGTGGCCAGCTACTATAAAAAAACATTGCCTTGCTAGCTAGCACATAGGAATATGCATTATGATGCACTGCCCTGCAACCATCAACTGAGGCATACAGATTTAAGCCTCATGTGCCTGTAATTTCAATGGCACCCAAATACTTTGAACAGAAACAGCAACATTGCTCGACGGCAGAAGTAGGCATGGTGGTTGTATTTCCATGAAAAGTATTCAATTGGATCACATCACTATCTAGCCCTAAACTAGGCAAATCTTGTAATATGGGAACCAGATAGTTATTATAATACCTATTATATGCATAGGTACTGTTTATTTTATGTAAATAGGTACATTGTATTGTTCATCACACAAATGTTTGTTCACTGTGTGGGTCGTATTTGTATTTGGACTCCTGTATCCGCATTTAGACTCCAAAGTGGTCCATTATGCGTGACTGTGTGGGTTGATCCTACGGCCTAAAGCGCAGAAGTGAGGGTGGTCAATGTTCAGCAACTCTGTTCTAATTTGAATTTCTGATGCAAAATAATCATCTTCATTCTATTCCAGTTCGACGCCGTAGCGTACATCAACAAGATATTCCCGACCGAGCAGTCTCTCTCCGGCGTGGAGAGCGCGGCCGCGCGCTGCGAGTTCCGCTTGCTCGGCGTGGAACTGGACATCCGGAGGCTCGTGCGCGCGCAGGCGGAGCAGAGAGATGCCGGCCAGCGGGCGCTGAGGACTGCGCAGGGCTGTATAGCCGAACTGGCTTTGCAGGTACACTACTAAGGTATCTATGCGTATACCTATGCATAGATAAGCTCGCTGCAAGTTCCGAGCTGGATATACGGAAGCTCGTGAGGACGAGCCGAGCTGGCTTTTGCAGGTTTGTATCAAGCATGTTCGTTTAAGATTCAGACACAAGAGATAATTTGTTCCATGAATTGAATTGAAATTGAATTGAAAACCTAGCATGCAGTGTGCAAGTTACACTTTGATTTGGGTTCTACAGTTCTTTATAGGTCTCTCTATCTCTTGTCGTGTCGCTAGTTTCTTTCGAAACAGTGTGGTGAAAGGATTTTAAGTGCGCTTCAAGAGGCTCCTTTCGAGCACTTGACACATGTTTTCAGAACTTTTTAGGTTCTATGGTATGCCGGTTTCCTCACAATGTTTTCCTTCACCGAGAGTACTGGCATTATGCATATAAATTTTTGAACAGAAAAACTCATTGGTGCACGACCCGTTTCGAACCCATTTATCACATCATTTCCCAGGTAGCAGACATAAACAAGAAAGCGGAGCGAAGCGAGAGCATGGTCCGCGAGATAACCTGCGAGATCAAGCAGCTAGACTGCGCCAAGTCCAACCTGACGGCAGCCATCACTGCACTGAACCATCTGCACATGCTGTCGGGCGGAGTGGACCAGCTGCTGGCCATGACCAAGGCGCGCCAGTACAAGGAGATCGCTCTGCCCATGCAGGCTATCATGGAGGTCACTATAAGGATTCAGTAAATAAATATTGGTGGACCTTCCACCCAGCACTATCTCGCCCCAAACTTAGCCAAAGCTTGTACTGTGGGAACTCGATAGCTGATATAATACATATACAGAGTGTTAAAATACCACTGCTGAAAACTTCAGGGGGCTAAAGTACCTATCAATATATTAATAACTTTTTCTAAGGAACCAACACTGTGAACGCGAAAAAAAAACAGCTGTTTCATACATTTTTTTGTAAATACACACTTATAATATAATAACACCCAGACTATCATCTATGTTCATCTCACAAATGATTTTGGTGGGGATTGAACCCACGGCCTACAGCGCACAAGGCAGAGCTATTACCAGCTGAGCTGACCGCTATCGAAAGGCTGTAAATAAGCTTAAACTAAGTGGTCTCACATAGATGAACATTGCAGGTCCTGCAACACTTCTCTCTGTACAAGGACATCCGCGAAGTGTCGCAGCTGCGCTCGCGCGTGCGCGGCATCCGCGACCTGCTCACGCGCCAGATACTGGACGACTTCAAGCAGGCGTTCACAGGTGAGCTCTGCTATTACCACTTGTGATGTACCTCGCTGCGTGTGGGTATGTGTCACGACGTATTTTTTTGTATTACTGTTAGAGCCGAACGAGGGCGTCGCCAAGGGGGGGCAGGGGAAGGCAGCTGCCCCCCCCCCCCTAGAGATTAAAAAAATGTAGTTAATTGCAAAGAAACCAAAGTCCTAAGTTGGAACCATTCTTATTATTAAAAAAAATAAAAATATTCAGATGTCAATAGATCCATTTAAATTTAAAAATATCACAATCTATGTAGCAATAATAACATTTAAATCTAACATAGGTAGGTTATTACAATCGCCATAATAGAAGCAAAGACTCGTGCTGAAAACTGTAAAGCTTCATGCTCTTGACAGTACCTACTATTCATATTTTTCTGATCCTCCATAATATTAACTTGCTCCCCCCCACTGGACCTCGGGCTGGCGACGCCCTTGGAGCTGAAATATAATAAATAAATACACAACGCTAGAATCACAAGTTTCTTGCGTTGTCCGCCATCTTGCTTCTTGTATATGTATATTGCCAATAGGGATGCCCCTCTCAGATTACGGTATTGGGATGTCTACTCCGACCGATAAAATTGGCTAACACCACTTAATGATTAAAGTGGTAACCATCTATAACAAAGCATTGCCTCGTAAGACACGCATGATAGGAACGTGCGCTACGATGCACTGCCCTGCGTCCATCAACTGGAGGCATACAGATGTTAAGCCTCATGTGCCTGTGATTACACCGGCAACCACACTCTTCGAACCGAAACACAGCAACGCTGCTTGTCGTCAGTTAAAGGCATGGTGGTAGTACGCACCTGGACGAGCCATACACATAGAGCTTTACTACTCTTACTCTGGTGTGCATAGTTATTGCTTAGTTTGTAACTAGATGGCGCTGTATGAGACGTGTCTCCATAGTGGATTACTTGGTTTGGTAACTAGATGGCGCTGTATGGGAGTGGTATTGTTCCAGCGGGCAGTAAGAGCGGCGTCTCGCACCGGCAGCTGGCGGAAGCTGCCTGTGTGGTGGACATCCTGGACGCGAAGGTCAAGGAGGAACTCATCGCCTGGCTCCTGGACATGCAGCTGCAGGTATACTACAATTTTAAATTACTTACCTCTAAGCGTTCTCAAATGAAGCCGTCCAACATTTATTAGTTACTTAAGCAAAAGTGATTTTTATCATTAGTGATAAGTTTTATATTATTAGGATTTGATTAAAAAAATTTTTTTATTTAAATAACTTTCATTTCTTTTTTATTTATTACTTATACATATAACTTACTTTAAAATACCCATTAAATATGCATATAAATCATTGTAATGCCCCAACGCGGCTCATGTCCTGGACATATTGTTACCCCCCAAGAACCTGTATACAACATGAGACAATGAATAAATGATTATGATTACTGTACTATGTATGGTTCAGTGACTGGACCGAGGTATCGGCAGAATAACAGAATAATACAATAACTAACTTTGCTGTTATAGCACACGGCACTATTATTGGGTACAAAAGTAGTAAAAAGACGATCTGTTCGTAGGAATACCGGCACCTGTTCTCCAGTGAGCAGGAATGCGCGTGGCTACCTCATGTTGAGCGGCGCTACGCGTGGCTGAAGCGGCACTTGTTGACCTTCGAGCAGAGTGCCGGCGCGCTGTTCCCTACGCACTGGCAGCTCAGTCAGAGGATAGCCACCGCCTTTTGTGAGGTAACTACTACCTACTTCTGTGAGGTAATTACTACCATTTGCTGTGAGGTAGCTACTACCAACTGGGTACACAAAGCCTGGCTGGATAGTAGGTTTTAAGAGTAGTAGAGCTCTTTGTGTGTGATTCGTCCGGGGAAGTACGAACGCTGTGTTTCCGTTTAAAGAGGGTGGTTGCCGGTGAAATTACAGGCACATGAGGCTTTACATCTGTATGCTTCAGGTCATCGTAGGGCACGTTCACATCGTGCGTGACTTTCGAGGCAATGTTTTTATATAGGTGATGGTTACCACTTAACATCAGAAGGGCCATCTGCTTGTTCCATCACCAAAAGTATAAAAAAATAAAAAGATTGTTTACCTAAACAACTATTTTAGCAACGAGAGTGTTTCTTTGAATCCAGAGCGAAGGAAAGCATTCTAAAGTAGAATCCTAAGCGTAGCGAGGGATTCAAAGTACGTCAATCGGCTATTTTACTCCCTGTTTACGAAGAGCAAACCATCTCTTTGCGAAAATATGTGATAAAAATGTGTTTAAATACATTTTTAATGAATATTAAACTGAATATTTGCAGATAACTCGCGACGAGCTCAGTAAGATAATGTCGTCCCGACGCAACGAAGTGGATGTTAAGTTACTTCTGTACGCGATACAGAAAACGTACAATTTCGAGCTGTTACTGCACAAGAGATTTGTCGGTAAGTCAACTGTTAGGTAGAGCTTCCCTTCGTCTCGTCTTATCGCTGTACAGCGATAAGACCCGCCTTTGTATTTAAGACATGGTTTTAAAAATAAACTTTTTCGTTCTCTTGATTTTTTGAAGAGATTTGTCGTTAAGTACGCCGGAAGAGATCGCTGTCCAGCGATAAGACCCGCCTTTGTATTTAAGACATGGTTTTAAAATTAACTTTTTCTTCTTCTGGTTTGTATGACCCTTGCAGTGTAGCCCGCAATTTCGATATTATCACGTTTTATGTTAGACCTCAGGACGGAAGTGAATGACCGGTGAAGCGAGGTCTTGTCAAATTTCCAATGTCAAAGTCAAAAGGTATTTATTCACTTGAATTACGCGGATCACTTTGAAACGTCTTAAAGCCAGGTGACTCCATGTGCCAGTGCCACGCGACCAAAGCCTAGAAGAACAGCCAACAAACTTACGGCTTGGTGAATACCGATAAGTACACCAGTTGTCTGGTAGATCGCTGTTGAGCGATTCGACGATAGATTGAACTGGCGATAGATTCACATGGTATATAATACGTTTCAAAGTGATCCTTGTGATTGTACTTAATAAAGACCGTTTTGATTTTTGATTTTCGACCATCGATTGTAATCATTGTTTTAAGATTATTTATTTTACGCATACCTTCTTTTCCATTGTATCTTTCCCATTGTACAAACATTGTTTAGTTTAAGCATTGCATTTCAAGTCACGCACGATAGGACGTGCCCTAAGATGCACAGTCCTGCGTCCATCAACTTGAGGCATACAGTTAACCCTCATGTGCCTGTAATTACACCGGCAACCACACTCTTCAAACCGAAACACAGCGTTGCTGCTTGGTGGCAGGATTAGGCGTGGTGGTAGTATTTCCCCGGACGAGCCACACACAAAGAGCTCTACTACTCTTGAAGTTAAAAGCGTGCCCTTCCAGGTACAGACCTCGGCGCGGACGCTCAGATCACGCCGACAGAGAAAGGAACTACCTTCGAAGATGACACCAAAGATGTGAGTAACATTAACAAAAGAGCTCATTAAGATACACTGAGTTCATTCTTAAGGGAACTAGTCTTGTTAAATTTCCTTTAATAGTACCAGCGATAGCTATTTGGTTAAAATAATAAATTAAATTAAAAAAATATTTCTGATCTTAACCTACCTATTGCTCAGTTAGTGACCCAGTAGGTGACAATATCTGTTTGAAGCCTGAATCGAACATATCAATACATTTCATTTGTCTCATATTTTGTAATAACTAACATTTCACATAACATTAAACATTTGACAGCCTTCACAGCTCAGTTGGTAGTAGCTCTGCCTTCTGCGCCGTGGGCTGTGGGTTCGATTCCCACCGAGAACAAACATTTGTGTGATGAACATAGATGTTTGTTCTCTGTCTGGGTGTTATATGATATTATAAGTATGTATTTACAAAAAAAAAAGTAAATAAGTAGTATATCAGCTATCTGGTTCCCATATCACAAGCTTTGGCTTAGTTTGGGGCGAGATAGTGCTGTGTGGAATGTCCACCAATATTTATTTATTTATTTATTAGTTTTTTAAGGTTCTAACTGTGTGGTACTAACATATTGGATTATTTTGATCTGAAATAAATGAATTGAATTAACTCGCCTTTTAAAGTAGTCAGCCCTAACAGCTCAGTTGGTAGTAGCTCTGCCTTCTGTCCTTGGCCGTGGGTTCGATCTCCGCACAGAATAAATATTTGTGTAACTTACATGTTTGTGTTCTGTCTGGGTGTTATGAAGCGATAGGATGTGAAAGGATGCGAAAGGATGCGATAGGATACGACAGAATGCCTATAATTTGGATGCTTTCAAGAGAAGAGTGAATAGGTATTTTCTAGGTAAACGTGCCACATCGTCGACCACATCTTCAATTAACATCAGGTGAGATTGCGGTCAAACGTTTAACTTAAAAGTTGTTAAAAAAAAAGTTAGAATACGAAAGGATGCGCTAGGATGCGAAAGGATGCAATAGGATGCAACGGATGTGGAAGGATGCAAAAGGCCGCGATAACATGCGGAAGGATGCGATAGGATACTAAAAGGATGCGAAATAATTAAGATCAAAGTGGTGAAGTTGTTTCAATTTTTGTATACCTGACTATTTAACTGTGTAACTAATTCTATGAGTTTCTAACTTTTGGTCCTTTAATGTAAGTGTTTTAACCAAGAATAACGAAAACTAATAGTTTTGCATTATGTTTGTAGTCGAACAATGAGCCAGCGCTGTCCGGATCGGAGTCCCCCTGGGCCGGCCTGGTCGGCGCGTGCTTCGAGCCGCATCTCTCGCTCTACATCAACAGTCTGGACTCTAATCTGCGGCAGCTGTTGGATACTTTCATACAGGTGAGTGCTGCCATCTAGTTTTGTAGGAACGTTGGTACATTGTTGTAGATTAGAATCATTTAATTTTTTACAAAAGGACCTTTTAGTACCATTTTAAATGCTTCGGAATATTGTCGATTGTCTTTAGTGTAGTCAAAATATATTTATTCTTTAAAAAAAAACATTATTAATCATCATCAAAATATTTTTTTTTTATTGATGTAGTTTTGCTTCGCTTATATCTGCGTGACTTACCTACGTGGCAATGTTTTCTTAGTTATGGTTTTCTTAGGTGATGGTTACCACGTAACATCAGGTGTTTAGATAGTTGTATAAAAAAGCGATCTGAGAGGAAATCTTCCGTTCAGTAGGATTAAAGTTTGCAACCAACTTATTGCTGAATCATAGTCCGTTTTGCGACGCACAAAGGTATTTTTTTTTAGTTAGTTAGCTACTAATTACTATACGATTACTAGTTACTATACAATTACTAGTTACTAAACTATTTCTAGTTACTATACTATTTCTAGTTACTATACAATTACTAGTTACTATACAATAACTAGTTACTATACTATTTCTAGTTACTATACAATAACTAGTTACTATACTATTTCTAGTTAATATACAATAACTAGTTACTATACTATTTCTAGTTATTATACAATAATTAGTTACTATACTATTTCTAGTTACTATACAATAACTAGTTACTATACTATTTCTATTAACTATACAATAACTAGTTAGGAACTTTACAAATTTTCTTTTTTTTCTTCTTCCAAAGCTGTGAGTCTATTTTCGTGTGAGGCTATTTTCATTTCATTTCTATATTATTGACTTACTACAAACATATTTCTAGTAAGGTTAGGATTAGGTTAGGTTAGGATTAGGTTAGGTACTAGCCGCCTGAGACGCCATAAAAACCTAAATAAGGCTTCGAAGGTCGGCCTTGATCTACAAAATACAGGCTTGGGTATCTTAAGCTCGTAAATATACTACTTTTTCTCCATTTTTTATGAGAAAAACTGACGGGAAATATACTTCCTGATCTTGAGCTGCTCTTTCTGTTCTATAACAAAAGGTATTCTCCAAGAGCACGTCCAAAGATATCACTCTGAGATGTAAAGTTAAGAGGGGGACAACCGTCAAACAACTTCTCGCTCGCTGCGTCTCAAGTCTCATGTTAAAGATATTTATTTCTCAGAGTTCACTTTCCGAGAATAATATATTTTACAGAAAGTGTGAACGTACACAGTGGCATAATAGTGATATACTAGGTGTTCCAATACTTGTATTTAAACCTTCAGGGGGTGTTATTTCATTACTTGTAAACGTATTATTTTTATTGATTCAAAATACAATATAAAATCTATCTTGCCACAATTTAGAGGCTTACGGCCGGTTTCTGAAAGCCCGATCAAAACTAATTGGATGTCAAGTCACTTGCTATATCTATCTAATTCGATGTAATAGCTGAAATGGCGAGTGACTTGACATCCGATTAGTTTTGATCGAGCTTTAAGAAATCAGCCGTTACTCGATTATTATAGCCATTCCTAAAAAAACTTGTCAAGCAGTTATACCAAGGGCACAGATAAGAGAATACGCATAATTGTTTGCTTCTACTAATGTTGTTTCTTAAACTAGTCCGAGCAACTTCGACACTCCATTCTAGCGTGGAGCTCATCGTGACCTGTAAATTAACTATAAGATTTTTTGTAGAAAATATTTTATATTTAGACTAGCTATAACCCGCGGCTTCGCTCGCGCACGTTTACTTTAGAACTTCTTTAACCTATCTTTATAGGAACTTTATTATAAATCTCTACATAGTCGGGCGGGCCGCTAGCCCCCTTGGGGGTTAAATTTTGAAATACCCTTAGTGGATGCCGACATCATAAGAGGAATACGTGTGCAACATTTTAAGTTTCTAGCCCTAAGGGTTTGGCCTGTGCGTCGATACATCGGTCGACCAATTTTACCTTTTATATACAAGGTGTAAAGTCATGTACGACATTAAATTGAAACACGTACTCCTAATTGCATTTTTAGATTTTAGGAGTTGGTTTTATCAAAAAAGCCTGAATATTTATCGAGATATCGATACTTTTCCAATAAATAATTTCTATGCAACCTGTATCTCTAATCGCCGGTGATGAGGTCAAATTTCCGGGGTCATGAAGTCATGTGACTCATCAATCAAACGAAAAAAAGGACAGAGATATCATATTTATACGCGTTAGACCGCATAAGAAACATATTTGTGCGCTCACATTGTAAAATTTCGCTGTGCGACAAGGACAGATATCATTCCGCTTACGTGTGTGATAGAGACAGATAGGTACGTAGCGCGCCCCACTATGTGCCACGCTGCCGCCCGGTGGCCAGTGAAAGACATTATTATTTAGTAAACAATCGCCTTGGTAGCGACCTTGACATATCTAATTTTGAAAATTGTAAATTCGTGTTATTACTCGTGACTAGTGTCTAGATTTGGTACCGCGAAATAGACTTTTTGTGTGAGTGTGTGTGTCTTGTTAATGTCATCAAAATGCAGAACTTGTATTATGAAGGGAAAGATAATTGTGAAACTAGGCATACAAAACAAACTCTAGAACAGTTGAAGGAGCTCTTCAGTGCATTCATTTGTATGTGCAACATGCAACAACGTGAGCATATTGGAAACGTACGGATTTGAGGTACCTAACTAGTTTTATTTTTCCTACATGCTAACGTTGCTCTACTATATCGGCGAATCAAAGACGCCGCCGCCGGCCGCGCGCCCGCGCTGAAAGGGCGTTCACCTTTAGGCACGGGCGCGCGGCACAGTTTAGGTTTAGTCGTAGTAGGTATGTATGTGCGGTTTCTGCGCGCGGGGCGCGGCATTGAATGAACGTACGTTGCTTTGTTTGTGTGTTTATACAGAATGTTCAATAATTTTATGCTTATTCTGATATCTGTTTGTTTGAAAATAAAAAAATCTCAATTATGAATGAATGTTAATACAACCTTTTTTAAATCAATACTAGATAGTAGTACTACACGTGTATTAATTTAATGTCGTACAGTCGTTTACACGTTGTATATTTAGATTATTGCGCAAGTGGCCCTGTTTAATAATTCAGATTGTAAATGTTGCAAGGACGCGAAGGGCGGCGCGGAGACCGGCGGCGCGGCTGGCGGCGCGGCTGGCGGTGCGGCTGGCGGCGCGGCTGGCAGCCAGACGGCGGGTCGCGGCGGCGTGCTGGCGTCGTGCGCGGACCTGTTCCTGCTGTACAAGAAGTGCCTCGTGCAGTGCGCGCGCCTCACGCGCGCCGAGCCCATGCTGGGTATGCCAACCGTGACTACACTGTACTATTTAAGAGACATTTTAAGAGTAGTAGAGCTCTTTGTGTGTGGCTCGTCCGGGGAAGTACTACCACCACGCCTTATTCTGCCGCCAAGCAGCAACGCTGTGTTTCGGTTCGAAGAGGGTGGTTGCCGGTGTGATTACAGGCACATGAGGCTTAACATCTATATGCCTCGAGTTGATGGACGCAGGGCGGTGCATCGTAGGGCACGTTTCGATCGTGGATGACTTGTGAGGTTGTTCCATTAGACAGTTGTAAAAAAATTAATTTAATGCCAAACTTAAAAACAATTTCTAAGAAATACAAGAACATAGGTATAAAATCTTTGAAATCTTTGAAAAATATAATATTTTTTTTTAATTGCAGAGTTGTGCGGAGTGTTCCAGAAGTACCTGCGCGAGTACAGCGCGCGCGTGCTGCAGGCGGCGCTACCGCGGCCCTCTCCCTCGCACGCTAGTGCTCTCTCGCTCGCACTCGGCGGACACGCCGTGCCCAGTCTAGTCTCCAACCTGCACACGCTGCTCAATGAAGGCACGCACTCTGATGCTAGGTATGTGTGTATCATCATCGGGGGTCGGAATAAGTGGAGTTTTTAAGTACCGAATGCTTCGATCAACAATCAACCTAGATTACGTGTGGCGGGCTCAAAAACGGCCCGAGAAATAAGAGCACAAATAAATTTGTGTTCTTATTTGAGTTTAGTATGCTCCAACCACAGCCAACGTGCGGACGTGCTAAAATGCCTCAGTGTGCTTTAAAACTGCGAAAATAACCCCTAAAACAATAAGGTTTCAGAAGGAATGTCTTTTTTTCGGTAATTATATATGTCAGTTTCCGTTTTGCGATGCTTAAATCATTGTTAACAATTAAAAACAAATATTTTGTCGTTTATTCAAAGTCCGCCATCGAGGCACCTTTAGTGTGTGTGAGGAGTAGTAAAATACAAAGAAGCAAACAGAAACAAAACGAAACGAAAGTAATAATGTAACTCACAAAGTAATAATGGAGAAAAGTACTTTATTTGTTGCAATATAAGGTTGATTACACAATAAATGTTATTTAACCTATGTCTTTTAATTTCAAGGTGACGGCTGTAATTGACGAATGATCATAAGTGTAAGATAGTATTTTGAAGATTTGTGACTTTATTACAAGGGTTTATGGTTGTAATTAGGTTGAACTTGAAACTGTTTAAAAACCTTTAAATCAGTTCGATGTAAGGTGCTCCGGGGTAAGACCGGACGGTTTTTTAGCAAACCATTCGTATGTTGCAAAATATTTTTTTTCTCGACTATGAAAATGTTGGCGAACCTAAAATTTAGTTAGAGCTTTGTATAAAAGACCCATTTATAAATCGGTATATCCGATAACCCTCTAAACACAACGGTGGCCGAGTTATAGGGGATTAAAGTGATAGTAATTTTTATAAAACCACGGGAAAGATCGGACCTTGACGGGGTAACATCGGACTACATTCTAAAATCGACTCTGTAGCTCCAAACATAAGCTACCTATAATGAAAATATCCGGTTTTATCCAATAATAAAGCATCAATATCGATTTTCGAGATACTGTTTCAACGACAAAAGTGAGAGGCAAAATATTGTTTTTTTCATTCTTATAATCCGATGTTACCCCGGTTCAGAAAAAATGAAGTTTCTATGTTTCTCAAACTTTGACACCTCCACTTTAACTATGGTGCGTAGGTAGGAATACGGAGATACAAAGGTTTAGCAAGCACCTCATAGTTGGTTTTAATAACTAACCAGCCTGATCAATGAAGCAAATTAGATCTAGTTAATAAATTTTTAACCATAAATTACTTATTTCTATTAAAAGTTTGAGAAACTGTTTATATTTTACAGTTGGGAAAGATCGGACAGAATTCATCCGAACTTTACCCATTCAAATTTTGATGGGGAAAGACCGGATCTCAGGCTACATTCAGTTCTAGCGTGTCTAGACCACTTTAATCAGCAAACAAGTTGCCGCATTAATATGATAAGCCACAAAACTCGTAAAAAACACAGCCGTTATACCAGAATTTACGATTAAAGTTGCCGGGGGTAAGTCCGGATCCTTAAAAAATCACATTTTACGTACCTTTTCATATCCGAGTGAATGAAATGCGCGCTGATGGTCCGATCGACTGGCGGCGACTAGTGGGATGGGCCCAACAAAATGGCGTTGCTGGTAATGTTGCCAAGAATCAAAAAATACCCTACGTTATGGAGATATTCGATTTATTCGATCTTACCCCAGATCCGATCTTACCCCGGAGCACCTTAGCTGTTTATGTGTGTGTAAGTAGATGTTCAAGCGGACAGTTTTTAGCTTTGATTTTGTATGTGACACGGAATCTAGTTGATTGTTGATCGAAGACCGAATGACGTCAAATACGCTACTACGAAATCTAAATATGGATATGCCTTTTTTAATCCTCGTGTCAGAAACGATTTGGCTTCGAAATCAAATGTGATAAAAACTGACGTTACCGATTCGAAACAATAATATCAATCTTAACATCAGGTGGGCCATCTGCTAGTTTTAAAAAACATTTTTTATTAATCCCCAATTCTGGGTTTAAAAGGCATATCCATGTTAAGATTGCGTACGTAATTTTACGTCATTTGGTACTTAAAAACTCTTCCTATTCCAATCCCTGATCATCATAATACAAGCGATACTATTATACAAAAGCAGATTATGGGTATACTAAGTGAAATGAATTTTTATCTCTAATACTATAAATTAGAGATCAAAGTCCTGACTGACTGACTGACTGACTGACATATAGACAACGCACAGCCTAAACCACTGGTCCTAGAAACTTGAAATTTGAGGAGTACGTAGGTCTTATGGCGTAGAGGTGTACTAAGAAGGGATTAATGGAAATTCAACCCCTAAGGGTGTAAAAAGGGATGAAAACGATTGTATGAAAAATTGTATTCCTTGAACCTACAAACTTGAAACTTGGAGTAGATATACTTCAAAGCAAAAAAATAGGAAAGGCATTTTTAGTTTTTCAAAACTACCCTTAATAAGTGTGCAAAGGGTTAAAAAGTTTGTATGGGAGATTTTTGACCGCTGGTCCTATAGTCTTGAAATTTAAAGAGTACATAGGTCTTATGGCGTAGAGGTTTACTAAGAAGGGATTTTCGGAAATTGAACCCCTAAGGGTGTAAAAAGGGTTGAAAACGTTGGTATGAAAAATTGTATTCCTTGAACCTACAAACTTGAAACTTGAAGTAGATGTACTCCAAAGCTAAAAAATAGGAAAAACATTTTTAGTTTTTTAAAACTACCCTTAATAAAAGTGCATAGGGATGTCAAAGTTTGCATGGGAGTTTTTTAATGCGTGGTGCGATTGACTTAAAACTTGAAGTAAATATACTAAAAAATAATTAATTAAAAATGACGCTTTCAACTTTTGATAATTACCCCTGCAAAGGGTGCAAATGACTGTAAAAGTTAGTATGGGAAATTTTTAGTATAGTGCGATAGATTTCAAACTTGAAGTAAATATACACCACAATAAATTATTTAAAATCACGTTTTCAATATTTTAAAACTACCCCTGCAAAGTAAAACTACCTCCTGAACAAATAAGTACATATTTTCCGTGTAAGGTTGTCTTTGTTGTATTTGGCAAGTTTTTGAGTCTGAGTACCTATACCTACCTACCTAATATAGGTAATGGCCGTTTATAGGTATCTCTTATACCTACGTAGGTATTTAAAATCCTACCCTAATAATATACAAATCAATGTGAAAGTTACGATGTGTGGATGTTTGTGGCTCAATCACGGCACCACTTCAACGCGTGCGAAGCCGCGGGAAGCCACAAGTAATACATATACATATTTTATGCATGAAAGACATCCTTTAAATGTAAGCCAGGGTAACAATCCGTTGGTCTTTTAATTTAAGTGGTATAGTATAAGGGAATTATTTTTAAAGCGGGATCATTAATTCGTAAAAAAAAGGATACAATTAATAGCTGTACGATTTGCAGTTGTCATGAATAAATCCACTTTAATTTAAATTAATCAATGAGTTGAAATTAAATCCTCTTTAGTGTGTTATGATACTGAAAAATGTGGGTAAATGGACGTACCTTCGAGACATCTTCACATCCTCACATGCTCACATCCTCACATGCTCACATGCTCACATGCTCACATGCTCACATGCTCACATGCTCACATCCTCACATGCTCACATCCTCACATGCTCACATCCTCACATCCTCACATGCTCACATCCTCACATGCTCACATGCTCACATGCTCACATGCTCACATGCCCACATGCTCACATCCTCACATGCTCACATCCTCACATGCTCACATCCTCACATCCTCACATGCTCACATGCTCACATCCTCACATGCTCATATCCTCACATCCTCACATGCTCACATGCTCACATGCTCACATCCTCACATGCTAACATGCTTACATCCTCACATGCTCACATGCTCACATGTTCACATGCTCACACGCTCACATGCTCACATGCTCACATGCTCACATACTCACATGCTCACATGCTCACATGCTCACATGCTTACATGCTCACATGCTCACATACTCACATGCTCACATGCTCACATGCTCACATGCTCACATACTCACATGCTCACTGCTCACATCCTCACATCCACATCCTTGAAGAACATTAAGTTTACTAGCAGTGGACTTCTTTGGGCTGATGATGATATATAAAAGAAAGTCACACTATTTATAACTCAAGAACGGCTGAACCAATTTGGCTGAAAATTGGTGGGAAGGTAGCTTAGAACCAGGAGACGGGCATAGGGTAATTTTTTTTTGTTTTTTTGCTTTTTTTGTATATTTTATACAAACAATCGAAGAGGCAGGAACTTCAAGTTGTCAGTTAGTACCTGTTTCTTCTGACAAAATTACGTGGCTCAAGATTGTTCCATGGGGAAGAAAATACAATTTATTTATTATAGATGTTGCCAATCATATCTATTTGTAAGTATTCTATAGTAAACGTGCGCGAGCGAAGCCGCAGGTAAGAGCTAGTAAAAGTATAAACTTTTATTTACCATGAATACAAGTCTCCGCATGAGGACAGGTACGCAAGATCCTAGATCCCGAAGTCGCTTAGTGGAAATGATAATCATTGTCAAATAATTGTAAAATGCTTCAACAGATACACAAAACAGGAGATATCGAAAATCACGAGCGTCATCACCACGTCGGAGTACTGCCTCGAAACGACCGTCCACCTCGAGCAGAAACTCAAGGAGAAAGTGCTGCCATCTCTCGCCGACAAGATAGACCTAACGCCGGAACAGGACCTGTTCCATAAGATCATCTCTAACTGCATCCAGATGCTCGTCCAGGACTTGGAGATGGCTTGCGAGCCTGCCCTGCAAGCCATGACGAAGATATCCTGGCTGCATTTCGACAATGTCGGCGACCAAAGCTCTTACGTCACTCAGATCATAATGCATCTCAAGAACTCTGTCCCTAACTTAAGAGATTATCTCTCCAGCTCTAGAAAGTACTTCACTCAGTTCTGTATTCGATTCGCGAACTCTTTTATCCCAAAATTCATTCAGAATATATACAAATGCAAGCCAATATCGACTGTAGGTTCCGAACAGCTGCTTTTAGACACGCATATGTTAAAAACAGCGTTACTAGAGCTGCCATCTCTTGGCTCGGACGTGAAAAGACCCGCCCCAGCGACTTACAGCAAGGTAGTTGTAAAACTTATGACGAAAGCAGAAATGATATTGAAATTAGTGATGGCGCCATTGGACGGCAACTTGGAAGGGTTTGTGACTCAATTTGTACAGTTGCTACCCGAGTCTACCCTTGCAGAGTTCCACAAGGTTCTAGATATGAAAGGTGCTAAGCTGTCTAAGGTACAAATGGGCGCGTTGGACAATAGTTTTAAGGAGAAAACTAAAATTGATGCTAAGTAGTTATTATTACATAAATTAAGTCAGGTTTTACGCTAAAAGTTGGTATAAGTCACATCACGTAAAAGAACGCTAGCTATAAACCCGCTATTTACATTATGTGCTATTATTTTGTGAAGGGCTCGTCCAGAGAAGAACTACCACCATGCCATTCTCTGCTGCCAAGCAGCGTAGAGTAGAGACGTAGAGCAGTGCATCTTAAGGCAGGTTCTAATAGTGCGTGACTTACCAGGCAATATTTTATTATAGTTGATGGTTACCACTTTATATCAGGTGGGCCATCACCAACAGCAGGTAGTATTTTAAAAAAAATTCCTCCATACCCAGTACCGAACTGCGTTTTTTTTACATGACGAGAACTTAACTTATTTATTACTCACAGTATGTGTAAGAACGGAATGTATTTGAATTTTGTATTATTTCGCTTGAATAATTATATTAGTATTTATGTGATCGAAATTAACATTCCTTTAATTGGTTATATCTTACCTATATCTTATTTATTAAACCAGAATAAATATTATTGAATGGAGTTTTCTTGGTTTCTATTTATTTTCCTCCCAAAAATAGGGGATTGTCCGAGGTTCGCATTCCACTTCTCGTGCGGAACTTTTGTATCAACGGCTTCCTTCGATCAACAATCAACTAGATTCCGTGTCACATACAAAATCAAAGCTAAAAACTGTCCGCTTGAACATCTACTTACACACACATAAACAGCTACATCGAACTGATTTAAAGGTTTTTAAACAGTTTCAAGTTCAACCTAATTACAACCATAAACCCTTGTAATAAAGTCACAAATCTTCAAAATACTATCTTACACTTATGATCATTCGTCAATTACAGCCGTCACCTTGAAATTAAAAGACATAGGTTAAATAACATTTATTGTGTAATCAACCTTATGTTGCAACAAATAAAGTACTTTTCTCCATTATTACTTTGTGAGTTACATTATTACTTTCGTTTCGTTTGTTTCTGTTTGCTTCTTTGTATTTTACTACTCCTCACACACACTACAGGTGCCTCGATGGCGGACTTTGAATAAACGACAAAATATTTGTTTTTAATTGTTAACAATGATTTAAGCATGCATAATCATCCGTATTTATGCTACACTCTCAGACAAAATAAAAAAGTAAAGACGGAGCTCTACGAACAGAAAAGTGAGGCCAGTTTTCTAAACATGTGTGCGGAGGCCGGTGTTGCCATGACAATTCTAATTACCCCAAAATTACAAAAATAACATTACTAAATAAAACGGCTATCATGATATAATCTAACACAACTTATCTGATTATGGGATCGGTTAGGTTGGGTTTGCCTTACATAACGGACATACGAAATCTACGACTTTACAATTTTTTGACAGATTACAATCTCGCGAGATAGATTATAATCTAACGGTTTTCATAATTTTACGGATGTAACCTATTTTAAGAAATAATAATCGTAAAAAACAGTTCACAAACGGGGAAGATATCGCGTTGCCGTGGGTCAAGATGACCGACAAACCAGCCATCAACGCGATGTTTGACAATTTCGTTCGGTGAGTATGAATTTCTGGTCTTGGTATTGTCTGTATTTCGTTCTGTATTGAACCTAGCTTCACAATTAGTGCAGCCAATGGGCGATAAGGTAATTTGACCTCGTAGAAGTGAGCAACCAATGGGCTCGAAATCTTGTCTACATCCGTGTGTTCGCCGGACACGTGGGGCCCACGGACTTAGCGAACACCCGTGTGTTCTCTAAGCACTCCACGGGTTTAAAATATACTGATAACCATCATAGGAAACGAGTAACGTTACGTTGCGTATCACATGATTACCAAATAATAGGGTAAAAAAAAACACTTCATACTGGCAACACTTGTGTTCCAAGCAATAACCTCAAACTTTTATTTTGATTTATTGAAAATTATTGGTTTCCAAATTACTTACGTGTGAAATGCGATATCATCCCGCTTTTTTATATTTTGAAGATTGATTCTTACACCCGTTCACAACACAATTCGGCATTTTTACTGGTAAATTTATAATTTCTCAAAACGTTGCTCCCCACGAGCCGCGATAGCTAGACTGACAAGGTAAGGCGTAGTTACGTTGTACGTGTGTGTGTGTAATTGTGTATGTACACGTCAAGGCGTAGCTTGGCCGGCCTCACTTTGCTGTTCACAGAGTTCCGTCTTTACTTTTGTATTTTGTCTGAGGCTACACTATCTAAAGTTATTCAAAGTTTTGTTAATTTTAACTTCACAAAGATGCCGCTACTTCTGCTTTGCTGTGAAACCTTTTTTATTTGCGTGCGCACCATGGAGGTAGTAATACTTAGTTTATGGTGCGCACTTTCTTTCTTCTCTCTTCTTCTTCTTCTCTCCGTTTATGGCTCCTGTCTGTCATTCGACAGACAATCTTGCCAGTGTCAAGTGATTTGTATTGAATACTTTTTAGTCAAGTCGGCCGTCAATTTGTTTTAAAGAAAATGGTGGCGGTTTTCTTCAAAACATTGGAATCATTTTCGGTCAAATCAGGATATCACATTTTACACTTTCATTTCAAAAGTTTACACTTTGTGCTAAGACCTCAAGTAATGTTGGTTAAAATACCACCGAAATTACACAACACAACTCAAAATAACACTAGAAAAACAATTAAAATGAAAAAGCTATGTTGCTTCCAAAAATGTCAGAAAATGAATCTTCTTTCTTCTCTCAATTTATGGCTCCTGTCCGTCATTCGACAGACAATCTTGCCAGTGTCAAGTGATTTGTATTGAATACTTTTTAGTCAATTCAGTCCATACTCAAGTCGGCCGTTATTTGTTTTAAATTAAAAATGGTGGTGGTTTTCTTCATGTTTTCTTCAAAACATTGGAAAGATTTTCCGTCAAATCAGGATATCACTTATTACACTTTCATTCAAAATGTTTACACTTTGTGCTAAGACCTCAAGTAATATTGGTTAAAATACCACCTAAATTACACAACACAACTCAAAATAACACTCGAAAAACAAATAAAATGAAAAAGCTATGCTGCTTCCCAAATTGTCAGAAAAAGTAAAAAAATAACCGAATGCAAACATGATAACCAAACCACAGATAAAAAAAATCGGTTTATATAAGCGCGCCGAAAAAATAAGGTGCGCACCATAATGGTGCGCACTTTGGTCTCAGCAAAAGTAAACAAAGACGTCATACGTCAAGTCAACTATTATGTCACTGTCAACTTTCACGTTGATGTGTATGTGACAGTTGGTTGAGAATGCATTCATTCACTTTGTTTTTCATTACACATTAGTTTAGTTTTAGCTCCGTTTCCCAATCGAAAGCGTGTCGGCGCTCGTCGCAATGAGATACTCGCCCAACTAAATATAGTGTTCAATTAAATATAAATCAGTGATAAAGTGCAGTGACCATGGCGCGTCTAACTGAAGAAATGGTGATTGCCCGCTCCAAGCAGTCGGATCTTTCCGCGATAAAGAAACTAAACTGCTGGTGAGTAATCGTGATCTCCTCGCTCGAAGGTACCAAGTAGGACTAGCGTGAATAATAGCTCCGTTTGAAGTCAAATATGCTTCCCGCTGCTTTTGTAGGTATATTTTATATTTATGCAGGCTACTAGTACAATATTGGTTTGGTTTCTGTTAAATTGAAAGTCTTGCAGTTGGTTGGATGCTGCTAGTTTGTGAAATCGGCGACAATGCAGCCACAAAGCGTAACGCAGACGCGTCATGCTCGCGCTAAATAAAAGATAAGTCAGTCAACACATCCAGTTTTCTATTTACTTGCTAGAAATCAGCAGACTCCCTTTAATAGTGCACATAACACTGCAACAGCTGTTGTGTCTCTCTATAACTTCAAAACTTTGTGAAGGATATTATCTAATTAGTTGTTTGATTTACCTACTTGTAAATTATTGAAACTATCAGTTTTTTTCCATTACTACAGTACCATTAAACTGAAAAATTAATAGGTACAAGGATAAAGAGATATTTTAATTTAAAGAGATTAAAGAGTGTGGATAGGATTATTTTATTCTTTTATGATTCACTTAAGATTTTACCTGAAATGTGTGAAAGTTTTTGTAATCTGTTGCTAATTAAATCAGGGTGTTCTATAGAACCATTGACACAAACATCACCTACTGCTTCATTGCATGAGGAGATTGTGAGGAGGATGATATCAAAGTTAGAATCCGGGGCATGATTCAATAAGATTTGTCATTCAATTCAATGTTACCAATAGTTTGTTGCAAATACATTCTTATGATTTAATATAAAACCCAGACACGGAACAAACATCTACCAATTCATCCCGTGTGAGAATCAAAGAAACAACCTACAATGCAGAAGAGCTGCTACTAACTGAGCTGTGAAGCCTGTAGATAAAGATTTTTATTTAGAAATTCAAATTGTATCTATTTATTTGCCCAAAGTATGGTCAGATGTACTTAAATTCTCTTAAATTATAACCTAGTGCCCGGTTTCTAAGTAAGAAAAAACTTCTTTAATTCACTGTTTTTACACAACTTATGAAGTGTCCTTCAATCATAACTTACAATATTTCAAAACAGCTGTTTGGATGCCACATTTCAACACTTTACACAATGCTAATAGTGTTTAATAATACACATATGTAGTTGTATAGTCCTACCTTGCTGAGGTAATAATTAGGTAGGTACCTACTTGCTTTTCGTTACACTGAAATTGTATATTTTGTAATCTACAAAAGAAACAAACAGTAAAACAGATAAGGAAAGTAAATAATGAAGTAGGTATTACAGTTATTTCTATTCCGTGTACTTAACCTAGATCTAGGTAGGTACTAGGTACCAAGTAGGTATCTTTTACACTAACAAACCCCATTATAGGTATTTCATTTATTGAATGTGGGTTTTCATTAACATTTAGGTATGATTCATTTTGTAAAACTAATGAGCCATGAATTTAGTTGATAAAAAACCATGATGCTGCAAACTTCATGAGCAATGTTTTGATTGATGACTAGACTCGAGTGACTTGCTAACAAGTTGTATAACATATAATTTTTAATAATGTACACTTTTACTTTCTAAAACGACATTATTATGTAAATATACTTCATTACAAGATTTTCACTCTCAGTATGCTTGTAATTTTTGATGTTTTGTCATCATTTTCTTGCCCTCATCCAACAATGCATGAAACAATTTCCTTTATTATAGAAAATACTAGCCGCCGCCCGCGACTTCGATCGTTTATAAGTAGTTATTACCTTCATTAGGTTCATTCATGTTTTCTACCCCATTCTCGGAAATGATTCGGGATTTTAAGAGTACCTAGTAGAGCTCATTGTGTGTGGCTCGTCCGGGGAAGTACCTACTACCACCACGCCTTTTTCTGCCGCCAAGCAGCGTTGTGTTTGTGTGTTTCAAGTCAAGTTAAAAGGTATTTATTCAGTTGTCACTTTCTTATAACTAGGCGAATCTAGGTGCCCAGTTAGCCTAACTTCTAATCCAGAATACGAACTACTTTCTTTCTAAGGTTCATCCCGATCGGTTCAGTGGTAAGGGCGTGAATGACCCACAAACATCCAAACATCATAACTTTCGCAAGATACCTACCTAGGTAGGATAGGATAATTGTTTTTATTCATAATTTTTTACAAAATCATCTAGTTTTTGCTTTTGATAACTCTACTACCTAACTGTATCTGATCTGGCGCACCTACTACTACGAAATGACGAATCTGATATGTAAAGGCCTTTCAAGTACAAGTTCGAGTTGTTTCCAATCCCAAGCTCATTACCATTGAGAGTTGGCTGCGAATATTTCCATGTTGCGCTCAAGGCCAGCCGTGAGGCATGCGTTGCCTTTTAGGGAGTCTGTGGCTCTCGTGGGCGCGGCGAGGTACTGCCTCGGAGTAACGAGATGACGCGCAGACATTGCCTGCACATTTGTCATTTATTGAAATACTAGCTGGTGCCCGCGACTTCGTCTCCCCAGGATTAGTATTTCGAGTGGCTATCCATACTTACAAACTTTCGCGTTTATAATATTAGTAGGATAAACAATGTTAACATTATTGGTAATTAAATTACTGAAACGCGCGTAGGGGTAGAGGCCATCCATAAATTACGTCACACGAATTTCATGATTTTTGTCCCCTCCCCGTCCTTGTCACATTTGTGAGACCCTCCCCCTACCTAGTGTGATGTCACATAGGTAGGTAGGTATTTTGCAATTTTACATTTAGAAATTTATGAAATAAAAACAGCAGGTACATAACCTACCTATGTTGTTTAAATTTAGTGTTGTAATACTTAAATATAAAATACCTTTTATATTTTAAAAAATGTGGTGTCACAAAATTTGGGACCCCCACCCCTTGTCACACTTCGTCGACCCCCTCCCTCCATCTTAACGTGTGACGTAATTTAAGGATGGACCCGTAGGTATTGAGTCAAAGTTAAAAGGTATGTATTCAATTGAGTCACAAGGATCACTTTGAAACGTCTACAAGCTAGGTGAAGGCAACAAACAAGAGAAGAAGGGTAAGAAACTTACGGCTCGGCTCCCAGCGTTTACGAATGGCCCACTGCCCCTTCACCTTGCAAGATGTAGGTAGGTACCTATTGATGTGAAGTATATCTACTCTGATACTTACTCCAAGATACAATGCCCTTCGAGCAATACCGAATGCAGAGAAACTCGGAGCGTTTTGTGGAGGCGTCGAAGGTTTGTGAGTCAATCGGTCAACTTATCTTGCGAAAGTTTACAAGTTATGATCATGTTCGGATTCTTGGATAGGTTTTTTTTTTTTATTATTTGTTATTTTGTTTACTACAATCACAAAGATTTTATATTGTCCCAAAAGTTATTGTCTGAGTGGGATTTGAACCCACGACCTTCCCCGAAAGGTCAAGGGGAAGATCGTGGATTCAAATTCCACTGGATACCTAGGTAGGTATTTGTTATAATACAAATTTACACGCCTTCAAAGCTGAATATACTGAAATCTAGGTTCCTATAATGGGTAGGTAAGGTACCTAGTACCATAGATAAGAGAACCTATTCCACTTATGTTTTTCAAATAAAACATCGAAGCCGCGGGCGGCTAATAATAAATAGGTATATCAAATTTCTAAAAAATATCGAGTCAATAATATAATATCAAATATCAATATTTGATCTATAAATTGAGCGATGGAAAAAACTATGTAGGTTAACTACGAAACGATGTTCACCCGAAGATAAACTAGAACTAATGAAAGGTCAGTAGGTGAATATGTGAATACAATGTCAATGCAAGAACAATAGAGCTAGCTGTAGCACCACGGAGCCCTGGTGGCCTAGTGGTAACGGCCCCGCCTTACAATCCCAAGGTCGAGGGTTCAAAGCCGGTCGTACACCAATGAGTTTTCTGCTCAAAAATCTATGTGTCCGTTCTAGTTGATAAAATAAATAAATAAAATTGCACAGAGATAGTGCTCAAACGGTGAAGAAAATCATCGTGAGGAAACCGGCAACCTTATGTACTTAGTACTTAACTTACCTATTGGTGGGCTGGTGATACCACGGTAACGAACTACATACCTAGTACCTACTGACTCATATACAAATTATTATCTAGGTCACCCCGTCGATGCACGTGACCTTACCCCTAATTGCGGGGAGTATTATTCGTTCAAATTTTAAGGTAATTGTTGTGGAAATTGATGGTGGATGGGCGGATAGATGGTGCCGTTCGAAGGTTTATTATACTTCTAGCGTCCGCCCTAAGTAGCATTATGGACACGAACTTGTAGTAAGTAGGTGATATTATAATAAAACCGGCCAAGTGCGAGTCGGACTCGCGCACGAATGTTTCCGTACCATTATCTATAAAAACGGCAAAAAAATCACGTTTGTTGTATGGGAGCCCCCTTAAATATTTATTTTATTCTGTTGTTTAGTATTTGTTGTTATAGCGGCCACAGAAATACATCATCTGTGAAAATTTCAACTGTCTAACTATCACGGTTCATGAGATACAGCCGGGTGACAAACGGACAGACGGACGGACAGACAGACAGACGGACGGACAGCAGAGTCTTAGTAATAGGGTCCCGTTTTACGCTTTGGGTACAGAACCCTAAAAACGAACTAGGTATATAAACATTCTGTGTCACAAAAACGTAGGTGAATTAAAAATCAACATCACATCGTATTACCTATGCGTGGAGCAGCCCCGCCTTCCGATCCGAAGGTCGTGCATCAATAATTTAATCAGTCCAAAAATATTGTGCACGCTGCCAGTACTCTCAAACGGTGAAGGAAAACATCGTGAGGAAACCGGCATGTCGTAGAACCTAAAATGTTTTAAAACATGTGTCAAGTGCTCGAAAGGAGCCTCTTTGAGGTGCATTTAAAATCTTTTCACCACACTGTTTCGAAAGAACTCGTGACACTACTAGATGAAGACTGGGAAAATAAGATATTGTGATACGCCTTTTTACACAGACTACTCCGATTTGCCACGTATTACCCCGTTTACACAGCTCATGTCCGTGGAAATGTGCAGAGACATGGGCAGGGACTTGGGCAATGCGAGAATGTAAACAGGCCACTTCCATGTCCACTCGCGTTGCCGCTCGCGTTGCCCGTGTTGTGAACACACATTGCCGGCGACGCTGCCGCAGACATATGGACGGCAACATATCCGTCCACGCGAATGGCAGCGCGAATGTCTGTAATGGGGTATATAGGTAGAATACCAGCCATTGCAAAATGTGGGTACATATGGTGCCAAATGTAATACTTGGACATACCTTTCTGACTACCCCTTAGACATCCTTAAATAAACTTGAGTTTGAGAAATCTGAGGGGATGTCTACCGTGCCTGGGGATGTCGTGAAGCTGTTTCGGCTTAAACTCCAATTTACCTAATTTCTAGAGCAAGTGACAGAATAGGAAAATTGAGTCAATCTTCTCACTACCGCAGAAGTGCCCGTAACAAGTGTAAACGGTTTATGCAATAAGATCACAAGGATCACTTTGAATCGTGATGGTGCTAGGTGGTACTAGGTGCCAGTTCCATGCGACCAAGCCGACGCAAGAACAGACAAGAAACTTACGGTTTTGGAGCACTGCTCTTATTCCTCGTGAGACTTTCAGAGCACTATCAACATTTGGATGTATGGATCGTTTTGTATGGATCTGAGTGCTGGGCCACCAAATGGACGGATGAAAGAAGAGTGCATGTAGCGGAGACGAGAATTTTGAGAAGGATGTGTGGTGTGACGAGAATGCATAAGATAAGGAATGAGTTTATTAGGGGAAGTTTGAAAGTGGCGCCAGTGACTGAAAAGATGAGGAGTAATAGGTTAGCGTGGTATGGGCATGTTATGCGAAGAGAAGAATGTCATGTAACGAGAAGAATGCTAGGGATGAATGTGGATGGATATAGGAGTAGAGGCAGGCCAAAGAAAAGATGGATGGACTGTGTGAAAGATGACATGAGTAAGAAAGGAGTGACTGCTGAGATGACGGCTGATAGAGGAGAGTGGAGGGAAAAAACCTGTTGTGCCGACCCCACGTGAAGTAGGATAAGGGCAGGAAAATGATGATGATCAACATTTGGATGCAGTAGAACACCTGCAGTGTATCAGCTTCTAGTGGTGGGGTATTCCTTATAATCTACTCAATACTGATTTCCTACATAATTATTGCCGAGTCTCGTTTGAGACTCGTTTGTTTGTCAAATGTGACAGAAAACGTCACATTCAGCCGAAATTACAGATCTCATAAAGGCAATTTGGCTGAGGATGGAGTAGTCAAGCACCTCTGAGTCAGCTGGCGAGGCCAGTGACCTCGCGGCAGTAATTGGCACCAATTGGACCCTCGGCCTTGGAGACTGCATGATTCACGGCAAAGTCAAGTTTAACTTGCACCGCTTGTGGCGTGGCTTACTTGCTTCTGTACAGTCGAAGGGTATTTATTCAGTCTCTCTCTCTCTCTCTTGTCGTGTCACTAGTTTCTTTCGAAACAGTGTGGTGAAAGGATTTTAAGTGCGCCTCAAGAGGCTCCTTTCGAGCACTTGACACATGTTATAGAACTTTTGACCTAGGTATTCCTTTCTAATACCAAAATGGTATTTCGTCAGGAACAGAAAATGTATGACGACCAGACAAATACCATTGCTATTAGTTTTTGGTATTAGATAGGAATAGATCGAACTTTTTAGGTTCTACGACTCGCCAGTTTCATCACGATGTTTTCCTTCACCGTTTGAAAGTACAGACATTGTGCACACAAATTTTTTGAACAGAAAAACTCATTGGTTCACGACCGGTTTCGAACCCACGACCTTAGGATCGGATAAATTTGATTATGTTTACCTTTTTCTGTATGCCCTGTTCTTCTAGGCTTGGTCGCGTGGAACTGGCACCTAGAGTCACCTAGCTTTAAGACGTTTTAAAGTGATCCTTGTGATTTTATTGAATAAATACCCTTTGACTTTGGAAGGCGGGGCCGCTACCACTAGACCACCAGTGCTCTCAATTATTATTATGGGTATTTCTTCAGTTGAATCACATGGATCACTTTGAAACGTCGAATCTAGGTGCCAGTTCCACGCGAATAAGCCTAGTTGGTATTCTATAGTTGGCACTAAGATGAATCATCATCATCCATAGACTGATTTCACCCACTGTTGGGTATAGGCGTCCCTAAGTTCGTGCCATCTACCACGATCCTGTACCAGTCTAACCCATTTGGATAAGAATCTTATTAT
Organism: Chloroclysta siterata; assembly: GCA_932294275.1. NCBI lineage: Eukaryota > Metazoa > Arthropoda > Insecta > Lepidoptera > Geometridae > Chloroclysta > Chloroclysta siterata. The sequence goes on along the minus strand of OW028596.1, from coordinate 15,664,777 downwards.
TTTTGACCCGTATGGAATTTTCAGTAAACCTTTACGTCAGAGCAGCTAGTAATGGATGGTAAGTGCAGATAGCGCAGTACACATCAACTGCATTAGTGATGTGATTGTGGAGGACACGCGAGCCGATGCCGATACCAACGTCACTAGTCACGACACGCGACATTAGGCTTCACTCCACGCATACTACCTACTTTTTATTTATTTTTGTTTAAACTACACGATTGAACACGGTAGATACCCCCTCTGATCTCTTAGTACCAAGTACTTGAGGACGTCTAAGGGGGGTAGTCAGAGAGGTTTTTTGTTGACGGAGGGAAATTGGCACTGGTAATGTGTAAATTGGAAATTACACACGTTGATTGTCGACTTTTTATACTAAACAACTCCCAACTTGCCGATGGAACAAGCCAAACCGCCCAACTGATGTTAAGTGGTAACCATCACCTATAACAAAGTAACGCCTCGCAAGTCACGAACTATAAAAAACGTGTTCTACGATGCACTGCCCTGCGTCCATCAACTTGATACATAAAAATTTTAAGCCTCAATTTCACCTGTAATTTCACCGGCAACCACACTCTTGGAAGCTACGAAGATGTATTCATAAAGCTTCTAACCTACTCAAACGGTGGTTTGGTTCAAGCTTCAAGTTGACAATGCATACCACTAAAATGCGTCTCAAATGGTGTTTGTCCACGAATTGGAAACGCACCAACTAACCGACATACGCACTGAGCGTGTCTCACGCAGGCACGCAGACACGCAGACAGACAGACACGCACAGACGAACGGGGGCTAGACATTGATGACGCTATAAAAAGTTTATTGTTTGTGAGAACAGTGTGAAGTGAATGTATCGGTATAGAGAATGCTTTGGTTGTTTTAACTGGTTGTGGTGAGGTTAGTGAACTTGACTTATTAGCAGGGGTCGGAGTAGGTAGAGTTTTAAGTACCAAATGACGTCAAATACGCTACTATACGAAATCTAAATATGGATATGCCTTTTTTAATCCCCGTGTCGGAAACGATTCGGGTTCGAAATCAAATGTGATAAAAACTGACGTTACCGATTCGAAACCTTTCCGAATGGTTTAAAATAGCTCTGCTGTACGTGTAACGCTTCTTAGTTTGTGTTTAACATAGGAAAAAAAATAGTTTTAGAAGACAATAATATCAATCTTAAAATCAGGTGGGCCATCTGCTTGTTCCATCAGCTAGTTGTATATAAAAAAACCATAAGTTTTAGAAATCAATTTTTATTAATCCCCAATTCCGGGTTTAAAAGGCATATCCATGTTAAGATTGCGTAGGTAATTCTACGTCATTTGGTACTTAAAAACTCTACCTATTCCGACCCCTGCTTATATGGTATTTATTTAATTGATTAACAATTATCACTTTGACACGTCTTAAAGCTAGGTAAACCAAGTCCCAGTTCCACGCGCTCTGCTTTCACACTATCCATTTTTTCCACCTTTCGTCAGTCAATAATACTCAGACTTCTGGTACTGGCGTCCCGCCCAGCTCTTACAAAATTAAATAAACATATTGTGAACTATTCGCAAAGAGAAACTGCTCTTACGCAAAGGTCTTCTCTCAAGTATCTTTCTCATGATTAGTTATCTAGGTCATAACTCGAGGACTAGCAGGGTTCAGTAACATCTTGTAACTCCGACGGTAGCTTGGCAAACAACCAACACGTCAGAGAGCCACAGAAAACAGACAGTAGTTCGATTTCATACAAACTCGCGAAACCAATAACCTAACCAAACGAACGCCCCTTCAAATAACCGTAAAGGCATGCACAAATCGTGAAAGCATGCACTAATTACGTGAGGTGATTTTGGCCATTTTTCGAACCCCCCCCCTGGCCCCTTGGTGGGATGTCGTGAGAATGTCGATTTTTCTCGCAATTTTACACTTATTTAAAAAAAAATAAGTGATATTTTGCCGAGACAAACACCCACCCCTCTACCACACGTGGGATCGGGTGAGGTTCTGCTCCACCTCGCCTGTTTTTGTGACACAAATTAGCGTTTTTGATTTGATTTGTGATTCTTACTGACAGTAGTTAGAGTTCAAAAACACGTAGTCGAACTACTGTATAGCTAATTATGAACTGTGGTGTAGATATCTCGCAGAATCACTGCAAGCTTCTAACATCAGACGCAATGCAGCTTTTTTTATTACGAGCTCAGTGGCTCAAGGATCTTGCTGTGTCCTTGCTTGAAAACTCTACTCTGGTCTGGTTTCATGGTAGATCCAATTAGGTTTTGATGGCCAAGTACCTTCCAGTTTAATGTTCTCAAAAAAATTATAAAACGGTCTTTTTTCAGTACAATCACAAGGATCACTTTGAAACGTGTTATATACTAGGTGAATCTGTCGCCAGTTCCTCGCGACCAAAGCCTAGAAGAACGGGCAAGACACTTACGGCTTGGTTCTTAGCGTTTTTTTGTATGAATTTTTACAACTTTAGGAATTTAATTGTTTAGTGTTTGTAATGAGTTGGAGCATAGTTCAGTCCCAAGCTTTTTTGTCATCTTTATAATCACATATTTTATAGTAAGCTTTTGTAAAAAGTTTTCTTTTTATTATGTTTCTAAATCAATTCTCACTAAACTCGATCGGCACCACACTGCAGCTTCAATGTATTCTACTACATTGTAACAAGGATCATACAAAAGAACGGTTGGAACAAGGCCGTAAGTTCGTTGCCTGTTCTTCTAGGCTTTGGTCGCGTGGAACTGGCACCTAGAGTCACCTAGCTTTAAGACGTTTCAAAGTGATCCTTGTGATTTTACTGAATAAATACCTTTTGACTTTGAATGTCGGTAAACAGATTACTTATGAAAAATTTGTAAATACACCTAAACATTTATTTATTTACCAAACAAGCACACAATAACATACCCTAGCTTTTTGTGTTAAATATCAAAATCGAATCAAAACTGAATCACCGCTTCGGCAACAATCTTTGACACGGTGCGATGGAGTGGAAACTACAAATATTTAGCACATTCCGGAGTATTAGTCACTCAATGCCTCATCAAAATAGATTCAGCAATTGTTGCGGAGTCGGAATTAGGTCAGACGACACGCCGCGGCAATGGCCTGGCAGGTGGAATAAATGCTTTAAGAGTAGTAGTAGTAGAGCTCTTTGTGTGTGGCTCGTCCGGGGAAGCACTACCACCATGCATCTTTCTGCCGCCAAGCAGCGTCGCTGTGTTCCGGCTTGAAGGGTTGCCGGTGAATTTACAGGCATATGAGGCTAAACATCTGTATTCCTCAAGCTGATGGACGCAGTCAGTGCATACTAAGGCACGTTCCTATCGAACGTGACTTAAGAGGCAATGTTTTGTTATGGGTGATGGTTACCACTTTACATCTGATGGGCCATCTGCTTGTTCATTCGCAAGTAGTGTAAAAAAAAACAATAGTTGCGAAGTCGGAATTAGGTCAGCCGATGACACACCGCGGCAATGGACTAGCAGGTGGAATTAACACCAGTGTGCCAACTGGGTAAACTGTCTAATTCTTTAGAGGTTCGTATCGACATGATTTTTATATGGAACTGATGTTAAGTGGTAAGCATCACCTATAACATCGCCTCGCAAGTCACGCACGATGCACTGGCCTGTGTCCATCAACTCGAGGCAGATGTTAAAGCCTCATGAGCCTGTTATTTCACCGACAACCACACCCTTCAAACCGAAACATAGCAACCCTAGGCGGCAGAAATAAGCAACAAAAATCAAATAAAGAACCAATAATTATTGGTTCTCAAAGTATTTGGTGTAGTTTCCGTACTTATCATCACTCGTTGCCCAATCCACGATAAAGCCCTTCGAGGCGTGTCGGCGGTGTCACAATGTCTTCGTCGAGCTGTTCACCGCAAAATGAGTGTTCGTGGTCACTCGCTTCCCCGGGTCGATGGCCCGATGGAACAATGACAATCAGACTCTCTCATTGTCTGATTCTGTGCAGATTTCGTAAAAGAAAACTTACGATGGTGTTCTTGAACTTTGATCCGAATTGAAGCCATTGTTGATTAAAGCTTTTGCAACTCTGTAGGGAATTCCGTAATCTCTCTCTTGTCGTGTCACTAGTTTATTTCTAAACAGTGTGGTGAAAGGTTTTTAAGTGCGCCTCAAGAGGCTCCTTTCGAGCACTTGACACATGTTATAGAACTTTTTAGGTTCCATGACATGCCGGTTTCCTCACGATGTTTTCAAACGATGAATTCTGTAATGAAATGAAATGTTAATTGCGAGAAATATGGTTAGTAATTAGTTCTTAGTAGGTAGTTCCACATATTTCACCAAGTATTGGCATGCAAATTATAAATTAAAACAATAATATTAAAATTAAATTAAATAGCATTATAATAAAACAAGTCCATATTTTTTTTGTTTTCATACCATAGTTTGATCAGCAATGACAATGAATAAATAAAACTAGTAAGTCAGGTACAAAATTGTATGTAGAATATTATGAGAGAAGAGAATTAAAGGTATGTAAGTGATTGTATGTATGTCTTGTATGGTTCATCTAAACCTAACTTAATAATTTGCTGAAAGCGATTTCTTCCAGCAAATACCTACAGCTGCATCGATAAATCTCAAAGTCAAAAGTTATTTTTTCAGTTGAATCACACGGATCACTTTGAAACGTCTTCAAACAAGGTGAATCAAGGTGCCAGTTCCACGCGACGACTGACGCCTGGAAGAACAGGCAACAAAGTACAGCTTGGTTCCTACCGTTCTTTTGTATGATCCTCTTTCTTAATATATCTCAACTAGAGCAGGGTTTCTTAAAGTGGGGTCCGTACAATAAGTGTGCTAGGGGTCCGCAGTAGCTCAGTTCAAAATGTCCAGTAAAGTAACTCATTATTTGCTTGACTTGATCACTCTCGCTCGATGGTTATTGTTAAGCAGCGCGAGGCACGGGGGAACGTCCCCCCGCGCCCTATTTATATTTAGCTATTTTAATTCCATTAAATTAAGCATGAGTATAAGTGTGAGTAAATTACCAATAAAAAAAAACATTCCAAAATATTCTTTGCCAGAGGGGTTCCGTGGCATTTAAAAAAATCTGAAAGTGGTCCGTGGCTGCACATAGTTTAAGAACCCATGAACTAGAGGTTTATAAAAGCGTGCGAAGCCACAGGTGGCCGCTAGTCAGTTGTAGTGCTAGTAGGTAGTTATGGTAATCGTAGACTGGGACACTGTTATCAAAAATTCATTAGCAAAGTAGTTTAATGCCGTATCAGGTGTATCGATTGCCGATAAAGAAGCGTTCGGCTTTGGAAACTTGAGGTATGACGGTGACGTGATGGGGTATGTTTGTTTAAGAATGATAGATGAGCTATTCTTCTGTCAGGTTACGTTCTTTTGTATGATCCTTCTTACAAATTATGGTACTTAATTTTGTAGTTTTTGTAACCCCGGCGCCAGACATAGTTTCACTTGTTTGAACACTTGTTTGATCACTATGTTTGGCACGAGACTTTGAATACAAAGTCTCGTGCCACACATAGTGATTAAACAAGTGAAGCTATATCTGGCGCCGGCCTAATGAGAGTAAAGAGTTGGAGCTAGTTAAATCCCAGACTGTTTTGTCAATTAAAACATATGGGAATGTTTCATTCAAAACTTTTCGTAGATATTTTTCATAGACTCAAGTCGTCAGACTGAGCAATTATATTATGTTCCACGCGTTATTGCGTTCCCACCCTTCATAACCCATTGTATCGAATAACTGCGTAACTGTAAAGCTTAAATTCGCAGTCAATATGATTCCTTTGTGTGATTTAAAACTTGCTCCATTCTCATACGCCTCGTCATTTCTAAACATAGAACTGTTAAAAGTACAGTACACAGTTCAGATTCCTAAAATTGTAAGTCTTTGTTGCGATCTCAAATCAAAAGGTATGTTTGTATACATATGCACGCACATGTCATGTAAAACTAAGTGAATTTAGCGCCAGTTCCTCGCGACCGAAGCCTACAGTCTGTTCGCCGACATAGAAGAACAGGCAACAAACTTACGGCTTGCTTCCTAGCGTTTTTTGTATGATAAGCCTACTATAGTAGCTGTGAGTTTTTAGAAGATAATAACCTTGAGACTTGCTTGAATATTGTAATTTAATATTACAATTAATATTTTTAGGGACATCACTATTTAATTGTACTCGCTGTTGAATGTTTGTATGCCGCCAGGTAAAACACAGAGATCAATACTTGCTCATGCTTACCATCTACTTTTATGTAAAAATAACCTGTGTTTACAAACGATTAAATGAATTATGAATTATTAAATTATGATCCTTCTTAATAATGGTACTTATAATAATAATAATAATATTGGTGGACATTCCACACAGCACTATCTCGCCCCAAACTAAGCCAAAGCTTGTGATATGGGAACCAGATAGCTGATATACTACTTATATACTTTTTTTTGTAAATACATACTTACAATATTATATAACACCCAGACAGAGAACAAACATCTATGTTCATCACACAAATGTTTGTTCTCGGTGGGGATCGAACCCACGGCCTACGGCGCAGAAGGCAGAGCTACAACCAACTGAGCTGCGAAGGCTATCCAAGACTGTTACAAGACTTAATTTATTAGTTTCTGTAATTAGTTGGAGCCTAGTTCAATTCCAAGTGTTTTTGACATCTATAATAGGTAAGTAATCCTTATAAAGTTAGACTATACTAATGCGTAGGTTTTTGGATTAGCAGATTACGCTAAAAGATAAGATTTATTGATCATTTTTTATCAGACAAAAACTATTGTTTGCCGTAGCTTAATATGCAATAAATTCAGAAAACAATAGAATTTGGAAAGTTTCCAAGTTGCAAAAGGTTTTAAATGCCTGTTAAGAATAATTCTCTAGCATAATCATTGTTTGATTATAATAGGTAGGTATCTGTCTTGATCTGCCTGATGCTACACACACTGCCCTGCGTCCATCAACCTGAGGCATACAGATGTTAAGCCTCATTAAATTCGATGGTCACCACACAGGAGCTTCTATATTGTATTACATTACATTGTAACAAGGATCATACAAAAGAACAGGTAGGCAGGCACCAAGCCGTAAGTTTGTTGCCTGTTCTTCTAGGCTTTGGTCGCGTGGAATTGTCACTTAGATTGACCTAGCTTTCAAAGTGATCCTTGTGATTTTATTGAATTCACTTTGACTCTTTGGATGTAATTGCCTACTTATTTTATTTTTCTTGTATGTTTAAGTTTTTTATTTATTCTGTACCTACCTGTGTTGGTGTGTCGAATAAAACACCTTCTATTCCTTTATTTTATCCACCAAAATAAAGCTCAGCTTTCAAACATCACTTATAGCTCTTTACATGAAGGTGCGGTTGTCAAATCACCTACCTACAAGCATGTAGTCACGCTCGTCACGACATCCTCGCTGCTGTGACAATATCGACCCTATTCTTAAGCATTTAGACTCATTTTCCTGGTACTAGCACTCAGCTGTCAGTTTGGAGTTACGACATTATAACTACTTTAGATATGATAGCGCATTATGGCAGTTTCAATACAATTTCTTAGGTTTAGGGTCTCTTCGACATTCGCATGTAATACTACGTTTACATTCGCGCTGGCATTCGCGTGCACGGAAATGTTGCCGTCATGTCTGCGGCAGCGTCGCCGGCAATGTGTGTTCACAACACGGGCAACGCGAGCGGCAACGCGAGTGGACGTGGAAGTGGCCTGTTTACATTCTCGCATTGATAGATAGATAGATAGATAGATAACACTTTATTGTACACAAGGATACATCATAAATCTAGGCATAAATTAATATACTTAGTACAATGGGCGGCCTTATCGCTGAAAGCGATTTCTTCCAGGCAACCTTAGGATGGAAAGTATTAGATTAGAGCGGTAATGGACGGCGGTGCATTGCCCAAGTCCCTGCCCATGTCTCTGCACATTTCCACGGACATGAGCTGAGTGTAAACGGGGTATAAACTATTCCAGTCACAATACATTATTATTAGTGGTATCACCTATAACAAAGCATTGTCTCGTAAGTCACGCAGGACAGGAACGTGCTCTACGTGCTGGGAACTCACGAGTCACCATACTAATACGGCCTGACGATACAGAAAACGAAAATAAAACTCACAATTTTGGTACTGAAGGGTTATCGTAAAAGCCATTTTGTTTGAAGATTCTAAGTTCACCTCACTAACTCATTCAATTTGTCAAAAAAAGCGCGTAACAGAATTAAAACTCACCAAAACAATTTCAACTCTATGTTTATATGATAAGCTTCATATTCCTCTGCGCTGGCTTTACACAGGGTGTTCTGAACTGGTGACGTCACGAGTCGACACGGCGGGGGTGAACGACCCTCGAGACATGGATTGGCTTGTTTAATGCTTTGTTTGACTTAATAATATGAAAGGTGCGTCTGTTGTCTATTTGTGGTGGAACGAAGCTATTATGTAGTTTTACTTAAAATGTTTAAAAAAGAAGGTAGTTGAGTAACTTACTCTGTACAAATTTGATAGCCTTTCAGTTGGTAGTAGCTCTGCCTTCTGCGCCGTAGGCCGTGGGTTCGATTCCCACACAGAACAAATATTTCTGTGATGAACATAGGTAGATTTCACAGTATATTTATGAAAATCTATTATACACTCATAAACACATAGATAGCTTTAAGAAAAAGAGTGATGCACATAACGTTAACACTAGAAATAAAAACAAATTATGTATACCTAAATTTCGACTTCAAAAGGTAAATGGCTCGTTTATGGGGAACGGTATTCGCTTCTACAATAAACTTCCAGAAAGTGCCACTGGGCTTCCTATTCGAAAATTTAAAGTGTACATTAAGAATAATCTAATAAGGAAAGCTTATTATACTTTAGATAGCTATATTGTTGATAAAAATGCGTGGCCCGATGTCCCGGTCGCTCTGCCCATCGGCAACTAACATGTCTGCAATGTCTGTACTGTACCTACTATTGTGTGTTTTTTTTTATTTTTCTCTGATTTAATAGATTGTATTTATGCATTAGGTATTATTAGTTTGAGGCGTAGCGTGTGCTGTCTTATAAATTTGATTATGTTTACCTTTTTCTGTATGCCTACGCCTCACTAAACTTCAATAATATATTATATTACATTGTAAAAGGATCATACAAAAGAACGGTAGGAACCAAGCCGTAAGTTTGTTGCCTGTTCTTCTAGGCTTTGGTCGCGTGGAACTGGCACCTAGAGTCACCTAGCTTTAAGACGTTTCAAAGTGATCCTTGTGATTTTATTGAATAAATACATTTTGACTTTGACTTTGACTTTGAGATGTTTGTTCTCCGTCCGGGTGTTATACAGGTGTCCCTGTCAGTTTTTCTGAATTTTCACGAATAGTTCGTATTTGTAGTCACAGGACTTAAAAGATCATCACAGGGTGTCAGTTTTTCTGTATTTTTTTTTTAAACTCATAATTGGAAAAGTACATGACAAATATTTTTTTTATATTTTTATGATAACTATCATGACTTGGCACATCGCCCGTTTTCGGCTTGACGTTGATTTCTGGGACACCCTGTATATGATAAGTATGTATTTCCAAAAAAAGTATGATATTTATTATATCAGCTATCTGGTTCCCATAAAGCTTTGGCTTAGTTTGGGGCGAGATAGTGCTACAAAAAAAATTATATTGTAATGTATTGAATTACGGCGTTTATACCACTTTCTCATTGAGCTGCCAACAAAGTATAGAAAAAACTGTTTACAAAGAAACCGGTCGGGATTGGAAATCGAATGTTATTGACTAATCCCTGTTTGCCGGCGTTAAGTAATACTTCATTCATTAGTAGCCGCCCGCGGCTTCACTCGCGTATTGCTAGTCACTGAGGACTTGAGGAGCCTCTTTGAGGCGCATTGTAAGTTTGTTGGCTGTTCTTCTAGGCTTTGGTCGCGTGGAACTGGCACCTAGATTCACCTAGCTTTAAGACGTTTCAATGTGATCCGCGTGATTTTATTGAATAAATACATTTTGACTTTGACACTTGAAATCCTTTCACCACACTGCTGTTTCAAAAGAAACTAGTGACACGACAAGAAGTGATTGCTTTCATATAATATTAAGGGGTTTTTTTTATACAAAGTAGCTGATGGAACAAGCATAGCCCACCTGAGGCTAAGTAGTAACCATCACATATAACAAAGCGTTGCCTCGTAAGTCACGCACGATAGGAACGTGCCCTACGATGCACTGCCCTGCGTCCATTAACTTGAGGCATACAGATGTTGAGCCTCATGTGCCTGTAATTACACCGGCAACCACACTCTTCAAACCGAAACACAGCGTTGCTGCTTGGCGGCAGAAAAGGCGTGGTGGTAGTACTTCCCCGGACGTGCCACTTACAAAGAGCTCTACTACTCTTAAAACAGAACTTTAGCATCTCTTTTTTATACTGTTGGAGTAGATATAGCCTTCATCGACATTTTAAAATATAGATTGTGAGCGCGTGGGCGACATCGCCACGCAAAGACATGCCTTCGACACATTATTAGACATCGATTTGAATGAACGTAAAATATAAAAACGGTGAATAGTATGCACGAAGCATATTTACATATTAAAATGAGTTTTTTTACTCAATTTATTATGTTTGGACACGGAAATGTGGAAGCTCAATGAACTCTACTGCATTCGGGATCCCGTCTTGTGTTATTGATGTTTTTCGTCACCGTTTGAGGACATGGCATTGCACATGGCATGCATTTTTGCCTGTTCTTCTAGACATGGTCGCGTGGGACTAGCACCTAGATTCTAGTTTTAAGACGTTTCAAAGTGATTTTTGTGATTTAACTGAATAATAACTTTTGCTATGACTTTGGAAGATAATTTATGTCCCTCCCTACAGTCGGCTACCACATGAGTCTACACAGTTATAGGTATACTTACAACTACGGAATAACAGCATAGCCATCACTGCTAACCAATACTGGCACTGGTGGTCTAGTGGTAGCGGCTCTGCCTTCCGATCCTAAGCTCGTGGGTTCAATACCGGTCGTGCACTAACAAGTTTTTCTGTTCAAAATGTATGCGCAAACGGTGAAAGAAAACATCGTGAGGAAACCGGCATGTCGCTGAACCTAAAAAGGTCTAAAACATGTGTCAAGTCGAAGGCGCACTTAAAATACTTTCACCACACTGTTTCAAAAGAACTGACACGACAAGAAGTTGGGAAGTCAACATGATGGGTAGCAAGCCCATAGCCGCTGAATTATTTGAATTCAATATGAAAGCGAGTTTCCAGGAAATGAAGCGTTAACAAAGGACACGTGACGTCACAGATGAGTGTGCAGTTACTACAGTGTGTGATTGTGATGTAATGTACGTAATGTGAACGAAGTCACAGTGAACGCACTGTTAGCTGCTCTACTAATACTGCGGCCACACTTAAGGCGAAGATTCGTGTTCGCGTTGTCGCGATAAAAGTTAGTGTTCGATCCACGACGAAGTGCTTGGCCATATCGAAGAAAAGTTCACTATGTAGCGTTAAGGGGCTGACAACTATCAAACAACTTCTCGCTCGCACGTTTCGACATAAAATCACTAAACTCATTTTCGAAAAATCGCATACAACCATTTTGTGTGCAATCACATTGCACACAGTTTAGTAAAAATTTCATTTTGATCGATACAAGTTTTCCTACTTAAAAGTTTCCTTATGTACGAAAACTAGTAAAGCAAACTTTTAATTAGGAAAACATGTATCGATCAAAATGATTTTTTTACTAAACTGTGTGCAATGTGATTGCACACAAGACGGTTGATTGCGATTTTTCGAAGATGAGTTCAGTGATTTTATATCTTTCAACATGTCGAAACGTGCGAGCGAGAGTCACATTAGCTCTTGTCTTCGCCTTAATCTCACTAGGTATGGCGGCGTCTCGCGGTCAATAAAGCGCGCGAAGTGTAGCAAACCGCACGAACTTTGTCGCGACAAAACCCTTTGATGTGCGGCAATTTACCGACAGCGTCGCGAAGGGCATTCGTATTCGCGATAAGACGAAGTCTTTGGCCAGACGTGACGCGATAGTGTGGCCTAAAGCATAAAAGTAAACGCCTCACTAAATTCGATTGGCACCACACTGGAGCTTCAATATTGTATTAAATTACATTGTAACAAGGATCATACAAAAGAACGGTAGGAACCAAGCCGTAAGTTTGTTGGCTGTTCTTCTAGGCTTGGTCGCGTGGAACTGGCACCTAGAGTCATCCAGCTTTAAGACGTTTCAAAGTGATCCTTGTGATTTTTGTGAACCTTTTGACTTTTGACTTGGATGTAATGATGTAGCTGTTCGTAGTGTGCGCACGCGCAGCTCATGTTAATGTATCGGGCGGAGTGATCGATGTTATTGTCGATTGTGGACGCACGACCTTGCTTTGTTTCGTGTGTGTTAGAATATATACACACGGCTACATATCAAGCTACTACTTACTACATACAAAGCCAATAACGTTGGATTATCTATGGTCTATCATTCCCATTAATTCTGTTCTGTCTATTCTGAGTTTCGTCAACTTGTTTTTTTTTATACAACTAGCTGAAGGAACAAGCAGATGGCCCACCTGATGCCAAGTGGTAACCATCACCTATAACAAAGCATTGCCTCGCAAGTCACACACGATAGGAACGTGCCCTACGATGCACTGCCCTGCGTCCATCAACTTGAGGCATACAGATGTTAAGCCTCATGAGCCTGTAATTTTCTTCAATTCCCTAATTACACATCCTACTAATATTATAAACGCGAAAGTTTGTAAGTATGGATGGATGGATGTTTGTTACTCTTTCACGTAAAAACTACTGAATGGATTTTAATGAAACTATATAGCCGATAATATAGCTTATACATCAGAATAACACATAAAGACCAGCTTCGCGGGCACCAGCTTGTTGAACATAATTCAAGAAGCAGAACTTACAACACAAGTCTTTACGACTAAGGGCCGGTTTCACCATGCTCTGTTAGATTAACAAAGGATTAAAGGGCCGTTAAATATGTCAAAATGTAAGCGTTTGACATCTAAGGTTAGATTTAACGGTCTTTTAATCCTTGGTTAGTAACTAACAGAGCATGGTGAAATCAGCTCTTAGTGTAGGTTCTGTCCAAAACAAAATAATAACAAGCCAAGCTAATGATCGATGTTGTATAAAATGTTACTTATCATGAATGTTAAATTATTATTATGCTTGAATGAATATATAACTTATTATTATTATTATACTTTATGTTTTTTTTATTTATTAGTAAACTTATAACTAGTACAGTTGCCATTTCAATATTGTACCCTATAAACCTCTAGTGGTTTGTATGGGTACTCACACTCGTATGAGAATATTCGGATTATAAACAAGCACTTTCAATGTAGGTACACGTCACACGAGTAATTTATAAAGTTACAATCTATACATCACATGTAGGTACCTATAGTTTGTTATAACAATGTTTATGTTTCATTCGCAGGGGCGCAGAGTTGGGTGACGTCACACTTCTCCGGAGGATGCCCAACGTGGAGGTGCTGGCGCTGAGGTAACAGTTAAGGCGAAGACAACCGTCAAACGACTTGACACTCGCACATTTTTGAAGATATAAAACCACTGAATGTAGTTTTAGTTAATAAAATTGCAAAAAACAAAAGAATGAAAGAAAATACATTTATTCAACTACACAGGCACGATAATAATAAAAAAAATCAGTCAAGCGTGAGTCGGACTTGCGCACGAAGGGTTCCGTACCGTTATCTATAGAAACGGCGAAAAAAACACGATGGGAGCCCCCTTAAGTATTTATTTTGATCGAGTGAGCGAAGCGAACGAAGATCTTTAGTTTCAACTTGGGCGATTTGGCATTTTATGTATGTATGTATGTATGTATGTATGTATGTATGTATGTATGTATGTATGTATGTTTGTCTGGCGATAACTTTAGAACCGTTGATCCGATTTGCATGAAATTTGATATGTCGATAGCTTGTACTTGAGAAATTTACTGGTAAGTATATGAGTAAAATCGGATGAAGGAGTTTTGAGATATGGGGTTTTTTACGGGGGCAAAAATAAAAAAAGTTACATAAAAAAATCAAGTTACATGTCATGCGAAAGGGGTTTATTTGGGCATCCCAAAACAATTTTTACTTTTTTTTTGTGACGCTCGGTTATTGAGATAATATAATAAAAGCTGAATTAAGATAACCAGCGATCCAAGAGCTCCCATTTCTAAGAGTTTCGTTGACATCAAGGTTTTTCTACTGGTCGGTCAATTCCTTTGCTTTTTCTTAATTTTTTTTCTTGAAATAAATAAAGGAGGTACTCAGTTCTCATAAAATGGTGACGACCACCACCAGGTCTGATGATGCAGCCAAGGGCTGTTCAACGGAACTCTTCAATAAATAAGCCAATAGAGTTGAAACTTGGTAACCATACCAAGTTAGTAGGCGGTAGTCAGAAAAAAGTCCAAAGATAATGTTTGGAATTGCCTCTGACTACTACGTACTCAAAGTTTTGATGCGTTCGTCGGGTCGCATCACGAGATCTCAGTTCGGGGCGAACTACTAGTTTTATTCCGTTTTTTAGTACCTATTTGTTGTTATAGCGCAACAGAAATACATCATTTGTGAAAATTTCAACTGTCTAACTATCACGGTTCATGAGATACAGCCGGGTGACAGACAGACAGACGGTCAGACAGCGGAGTCTTAGTAATAGGGTCCCGTTTTACCCTTTAGGCACGGATCCCTAAAAAAGATACTGAAACTAATTATGAATTTATACAATAAAAATAGTGCTGTGTATTATATCAACCATGAACTAGTGGATGGCAAAATTGGCACAGCTCTGAAAGGATGTCTACCGCGACTAGGGATTAAAATCGTAAAGCTGTTTCTTTTCCTTCATTTAATTTAATCAAGTTATTAAATTTACTAATAAGGAAGTGCCACAAGGTTCCAGCCAATCAGAGCGTGGCTATCTTGCCCAATCGCGAAACAGCAACGTATGCGCTTGCGCTGATGCACCATTCTGTTGTTCAATGATATAGCCTCACAGACATTACTGTAACCCGACTTCAGGCACGGTAGACATTTTTTAAACTATTAGCTGATGTATAAAGCAGATGTCCACCTGATGTTAAGTGGTAATCACCTATAACAAAGCATTGCCTCGTAAGTGCAAATGTACTTGTGTTGGTAGTATAGTATCGCTGTGCGTTCTCTTGGAACGCATTTTAATTGTACTATCACTAGCAGGTATGTACGTACAGCCTCCGGCTCGTGGTCTGGCACAACATGGATGAAAACTTCAAATTATTTTTTATCAAAAAAACTTTGGAAGGCGTCTAATTAAAAGCATGTAAAACTCAACTAAACTGTTTAGTTTTTATTGTTTTTTTTTTTAGTTTTTGTTTTGTTATACTTAAAAAAATACGGAAATGTAGAGTCGTTTGGAAACTATGAAGATTTGAACTGGTAATTTTTGTTTCTGTCCAAACCCTTATTTCAATTTCAATTTATTTATTCACAATCGTATTTGAATGTCAATTTACAACAAAATAATTAATACAATAAACAATACATAATCTAACACAATAAAAATAAACTATTACCTAATTAATTAATTGAATTTAAATAACGAATAACACAAAATAAACAAATGTCAGCTACTAGCTTAACCGCAAAAATTAGGAATATCTAAAAAATATCCTAAATAGAAATTATTGGATTAGATTATTGGATCGTCACAATGTAGTGCCAAAGAAATAGCCGCGCACTGTACATGCGTAATTGGCCAGTTATTAGGACGGAATGATTGTGCGTTGATGTCATTACTTACTTTACACTATAACTGTGCCGACCACTGGACTAATGCCGACTAGCGTATCATAGGCCTCCCTAGGCCTCCTTCCGGAACATCTACCCTAGGGGCCTAGGGCCTTCTCTTAAGAAGCTGACAACCGGCAATCAAGTACTCGCGCGCACATAATACCTATCATATTTTAAGAAAATATATTTTGTTTAAAGGTATTTTTACCAATTTTTGGTAGAAAAACTTGTTCGTATCAAGATGCGATTAGAATCCGATGGCGCAGTTGGTTAGCGCGGCCCCGTATCAAGGGGAAAGTCGTGGGTTCAAATCCCACTCGGATAATAACTATAACTTTTGGGACCATATTAAAATCTTAATGGCTATACGTATATACGTTCTCAATTCCAGTATAAACAAGATCCGCACGCTCGGCGATTTCGCGTGCTGCCGGCGCCTGCGCGAGCTGTACGTGAGGAAGAACGAGATCCGCTCGCTCGCCGAGATCCGGCACCTGCGCCAGCTGCCCGACCTCACCAGCCTCTGGCTCGAGGAGAACCCCTGCACGCAGCATCCCGAGTGAGTCTGCCTTCTTTTGCCTTCCTCTGCCTCTATCTGCCGCTCTGCTAAGCGCTATTTCTTTTACACCATCAACAAGAGTAGAAGGGACCGGTGGTCCAGAGGTAGCGGCTCCGGAACCACACTCTCCCAACCGATCTTGAGGCATCCAGATGTTCAGTCATGTGCCTGTAATTTCACCGGCAACCGTACTCTTCGAACCGAAAATCGGCAACGCCGCTCACAGGCAGAACAAGGCCTTTTGTAGCAGCCAACTTTAAATATAGAAGTATATGTGAATGTAAATGAAATGAAAGAAGTGTTTATTTGCGAATATGGTTAAAAGTTAGTTCTTAGTAAGTAAGTTAAGAGTAGTAGAGCTCTTTGTATGAGGTTCGTCCAGGGAAGTACTACCACCACGCCTTTTTCTGCCGACAATCAGCAACGCTGTGTTTCCGTTTGAAGAGTGTGGTTGCCGATGTAATTACAAGCACATGAGGCTTAACATCTGTATGCCTCAAGTTGATGGACGCAGGGCACCGCATCGTAGGGCACGTTCCTATCGTGCGTGTCTTACGAGGCAACGCTTTGTTATGGGTGATGGTTACCACTTAACATCAGGTGGGCCATTTGCTTATTCCATCAGCAGCAAAAAGAAGTAGTAAGTATCACATATTTCACCAAATCATCGGCATGTTACGTTGTTGTATTGTGTTGTAATGGTTACGTTACGTTGCAGGTATCGGCTGACCGTGCTCCGCAACCTGCCGAACCTGGAGAAGCTAGACAACGTGCCCGTGCACGCCGAGGAAGTAGCCGAAGCCGCGCGTCGGGGACACCATATCCCGGACTCCGACGACGAGGGGTACCCGCAGGTACATGCAGCCTGCAGTCACTGTCCCGTTGTCCCAATTACAAGTAATGGGGACAACGGGACAAATATATCACAAGATCCCAATAATGCGACAGTGGGAATGAAAGTATTTTGGCAATGAGTGGAGACAATAGGAATACATGTAGATGTAATTAGCATCCAGTTTTTTTTTTTATACAACAAGCTGATGGAACAAGCAGATGGCCTCATGTTAAGTGGTAACCATCACCTATAACAAAGCATTGCCGCGTAAGTCACGCACGAAAAAAAAACGAGCCCTACGCACTGCGTCCAACTTGAGGCATACAGATGTTAAGCCTCATGTGCCTGTAATTACACCGGCAACCACACTCTTCGAACCGAAACACAGCGTTGCTGCTTGGCGGCAGAAAAAGGCGTGGTGGTAGTACTTCCCCGGACGAGCCCTTACGTACGTTGTATGAAATACATCGTCATGTTTCGTAGGAAATACATGAAACGGGGGCATTTTAATTTATTTTTATTTATGTGCCACTTTTTAAGTTCTTGGTGCCACTGTCCCACTGTCCCCATTAATGGTAATGGGGATAACAGGAAAAATATATCACAAGAACCTATAATGGGACTGAAAGTATTTTGGCAGTTAGTGAAGGCTATGAGAATACATGTACGTAGATTAGCATCCAGATATGAGTGAACCGATTTCGTTGTCAAAATTTATATAGAACTATTTATTTTTTATTTTATGATTTAATTTTATAAACCAGTACGTTCAATACATAAATATTGTACTCGAAACCTTCTGTGGTTTGTGTGGTACTTACACTCGAATGAAAATATTCCCAGTGTCCCTTTAAAGTGCTTGTATATTATACAATCACTTTTAAGAGACACCAAAGATATCACACACTAGTAATTTTGATTGTGTATCTCGTTTTTGTGAAACAAATAAATATCTAAGATCTGGAAAGATCTAAGATTTGATGCGAGAGTGCGAGCTAAGCGCGCGTCTATCACAAGAGTGTGCGAGCTAAGTCTGTGTGTCCCTTACAAGAGTGTGTTAGCTAAGTGCGTTTGTCCCTCACAAGAGTAAGTGAGCTAAGTGCGTGTGTCCCTCAGCAGGAGTCCTACAGTACACATCGGTGCGCGCGCTCCTCCGACTCCAGCCCCGAGCGCGACGCCGAGACATACCAACCAGCTGTCAGGCAGGAGGTAACACGACACTTGTATTATACATTTTGTTATTTGCTTTGCTCGTCCGGGTGCGTACTACCACCATACCTATTTCTACCGACGAGCAACAACGCTGTGTTTCGGTTTGAAGAGTGTGGTTACCGGAGTAATTACAGGCACATGAGGCTTAACATCTGTATGCCTCAATTTGAGGAACGCAGAGCAGTGTTGATTGTTTATTACTTAATGTTGGGCGTGTGGTTTTATTATTTGTGATCATTCTGTGTGTTCAGTTGTGTTTATTGTACGCCTTATATTGTATTTACCCTATTTAATTTCATACCATTTTACATTATAACATTTTATTTAACTAGCTATTCATTACATGTTGTATAAAAATATTAATATTTCAAACGGTGAAGGAAAACATTGTGAGGAAACCCTTGGCCTAGTCAGCTCCGCACGTTTTGACCATTTCTGTGTATATTGGCTGTGAGGATGGTATAGGTGCTATATGCCTACTCCATCTAAACCCTGTCCAAGGCACTACAGCGTCCTATAAGTTTTTGCCAATAAGTTCCCTTGCCGCTGTATAATTCTTATAATTATAATATATGCGAAGGCTGTCACTAACATCCATGTCGTTAACTCCGTGTGTGTGCGTGCATGTAGTGCAGCGAGGGCTCCGAGACGGGACTCGAACCCGCACTCGACGCGACCTCCGGCGACGCCACACAGCTACAGGTAATGCTTTACTAACATTGTCTTTGCACCACACTTTATTTTATTCTTGCATGATCAGCGTTTCTGCCAGGAGAGAACGAGTAAGCTTCATTCCAAAAAATCATAAAAATCACTTTGCAACGTCTTATAATCTAAGTGAATATAGACGTCATTCCAACGCGACTAAGCCTAGAAGAACAGCTAGGAAAGGTATGGAAATGAATAGCCCGGCGTTGACTCATCTCAGTGAAACAAAAAATTACAAAAGTTTTTCAACCATTTTTCAACGATGGACTTGTCAACAGCGCATTTATCGTTTTAAATCTTCCTTTATCTAATTACCCATTTTTTCCAACTGGCCCTTGTATCTGCTGTTGCTCGCCTTTTTACCCTATTACCACTTTTTTATGGGTTGTTTAATAAATTAAGGTTTTCTGAAAGAAAACTCTTGTTTCTGTTAATCTCGCCTTTCCACATATCTTCTTTTGCTGCTTTCTTCCTATGAAGCAGAGGCAGTGGTAGTGGTAAAAAAAAATTGTATTGTATAATGTGCAATAAAGAATGAAGAATAGATAGGTAATAGAGTAATGTCCGGCAGTCCCCCTCATCCCCGGCGCGTCGTCCGCCGGCCGCGTCGCCCGACTGCGACGAGCGCTACGAGCATCCCGCCATGACCAGATCCGTGTACGACGTGAGTGTCGCGCTTTATCTACATTATTTTATTTGTTTTAATGTTTACTACACTTTAGGAAATCACAAAGATTTCTATATTATTATATGTATACTTTAGTTAACATTAAACATTGTTTTTACCCTTATCACTGTTTGTCTTTGGTAGATAGTGCTCGAAAGGAGACTCTTTGAGGCGCACTTAAAATCCTCACACTGTTTTGAAATAAACTACACGAAGAGACACGACAAGAAGAATAATTATTATATTAACATTCTGTTCATATTCATTTTGTTAGAACATGTCGTTATTTAGTAAAAATAGGTTTTCATAATAGATTCGTG
This sequence comes from Chloroclysta siterata, assembly GCA_932294275.1. Lineage (NCBI taxonomy): Eukaryota > Metazoa > Arthropoda > Insecta > Lepidoptera > Geometridae > Chloroclysta > Chloroclysta siterata. Next base: position 15,644,584 of record OW028596.1, on the reverse strand, counting down.
CTTTTCTAGAATCATCTTAGATTGTTTCATTTCAACAAAGAAGTTCTAGTTTACTAGACACATACTAAACAAATTGGTATGCATGGCAAAGAAAAAATCTAAGTTTGTTTTCAAAAATTATTATTCGTATCTATTTTAATTTAACAGTGAAGTTCTATAGAAATAGTCAATTTATCGATTTCTTTTAATCGGTAGTCTTTTTTTATATACCAAAAATTAGAGAATTATGAAAATGTTTTCAGCCGCGCTCGGGCCCCCGGTCGCCGGACGCGTCCTTACGTCACTCCTTCTCCGCGCAAAGTGTTAAGGTGATAATTACCCTTATTACCCCTTAAATTTAAATACCCCCTACTATAATTTCTTCCTTTTTAATTCTATAGATATAGGTAATTATAAATCCCGACCCTTTCTTATATCCGTATTACTCCTAAAGTTAACTTACCCTAAATTATGTGATCCTCTTTTCCGAACGTCTTAGTTTAAATTCTTTAATGTCTTTATTTCTGATTTGACCACATTTCTCTGTTTACCCAAGAGAACATTTTACCCTATAACATTATTTTTAGCGTACAATCCGTTGTAATACTAATGGCAAATAAAATAAAAGTAATTTAATAAATGTATTTAATTACCAGTGGTACATAAGGCAAGTTACACACATAGTCATGTAGAATGCAAGCCATACCGCATTCATACGTACTTGAAGTCACACAGAAACATCTAATCAAACTCATTTCTCCTCACAACACTTGGTCATATTAATCATAAAAATCACTCTGAAACGTGTAAAAAGCCGCTGGCAGATACTATGTGGCAGTTTCACCAAATCCCCTGCGATGGGGATATCTGGATTTTTTATCCAAACATCCCTTTCCGTTCTTACCCAGTCTTCAAATGTGCAGGAATATTCATATTCGTCTAACGGCGAGTGTCGGTACCCGGGGGGCGGGGGAGGGGGCGGCGCGGCGGGGAGCGGCGGCGTGACGTCACCGCACTACCACGATCCCTACTACGACAAACCAGAGAGGTACGTATCGAGCTGCTAGCTGTGGGTTCCAATCTCAATGAGTGAAAGTCATTTTTTGCACTTTATTTTATTTGAACATGACATTTTTACTTTCTGTAGCCATATATCTCCACTGCGTGGATCGCTCCCAAAGACTTTCGATTAAATCATATGAATTTTATCATTTGATATTTATTTCAGCTTGTTCCATTGAATTGATTTAAGTTATTAAAATTAACTAGAATTAATCATAACCTACTTTAATCATAATGATTATCTACTACGTTTTCCAAAACCCATTGAAACTATAGAACTTCTTAAACTCTATTTTTATAGACCTACAAGAATGAATAACTTTCATAATAATAATTGTTATTTGAAAACTTTATGTTATTACTAGGCTTAGTTTCGGGCAAGGTAGTACTGTGTGGAAAGTCCACCAATATTTATTATTTATTTATTTATTATTAAGATCGGAGTCCTACCAGCAAGTGCCGCAGCAGTGGGAGCAGGAGAGGAGCGCGCGGGAGCGAGACAGAGAGTACCCCTCCGCGGTCATGGCCGAGCACCGAGGGTTCACGAGGAGGCCGGTCGCCAGAGTAAGTCGAATGATTCTATACAACCATAAGGATCACTTTGAAACGCCTTAGAAGTAAGGTAAGTTTATATTATTTCCACACGACAAAGCCTAGAAGATAGTTTTTAGATAGATTTATAGAACACTCTTTATTGCACACCACAAGGACATTTAACACATTAAAACCAAAAATAAAGTTCAAAAGTTTCAGTGAAGTACAATGAGCGGTCTTATCGCTGAGAGCGATCTCTTTCAGGGAACCTTTGGATGGACAGGATTTCACTTTATTCATTTATTAAGAAGTCTGCGTCTTAATAATGCTTGGCTAGCGTTGTTGTAGAACACTATTTGACCACACTGTTGTTTTATAGAATTCGAACCTGCTATCCGCCGTGCTGTGCCTCGTGAAGGAACTCGACTACCCGAGCCTAGAGGTGGCGGAGATGGCAGTCAGGTAATACTTAGTTTCCTCCACACCACAAGTGATGGTTACCACTTAACATCAGGTGGGCCATTAGCTTTATCCATCGGCAAGAAGAATAATAAAACATCATATGATACTAGACCGCATTTATAAAGTATTGTCTCGTCGGTTGCAGGGACACATTCTGAATAAAACAAGTATCTCTGTCACCGTCAAGGAAAGATAATTTAGATTGTATAATTTGTCCTATAAATATTCCTGTTGGTCCTACTGACCTGCTGGGTAATGGGAATCAAAACTTTAATCATATTTTTTTAGAAGTAGGTATCTAAATCTTGTACAACTTAACTAAGGGATAGTTAATATCAACTGGTTTAAACTTATCATGCTATAAAACTTTTAGATATTGCAATTTAATTATCACGATATTGGTTTCGCGTTTAGGCAGCAGATCAGGGGGGCCAACTGGAATATTAATAAGACAAATATATCTATGTACAATATTAATTATTATTATTAATAATTATTTAATTTTAATAATAATTAATTATCAAAAATAAGATAGCGATGTGTTTATTATTGGCGGTATTTTTTGTTTCTATGTATAGATATATATATAGCGGCAGTTTATGACCCTTTGACTTATTTGTAAAACTTTATACCATTACAGATGCAGAATGGACGAGCTAGCAAATAATCAGTGAGAGCAGAACAGTGCGAGGGAATCTCGCCTCTAACCCCCGGCGATAGAGCGCATATTGCCTCGACTGTGATAACGCCATGTTTGATGGGGCATTTTGGACTAAGATTCTGTCTTCATTGGTTCTTCTGTTAAGTCAGTGAGTTGTTATGTTTGGGAACGATCGAGATATGCCATTGGGAGAGATGACGTCACATTGGTCTTTGCCAAATAAAATATCTTTATCTCTATCTATAAATTCATCTTTTGGACTGTTGCCTGGTTCTTATGAACTGGTACGTTTCAAAGTGATCCTTGTGATTCAAATTATTAACTAAAGACCGATTTCATTTAGATTTTTGGCATCATCAAATTTATATGTTTTTAACCAACTGCAAAAAAGGAGGTTCTCAATTCGACTGCATGTTTGTTACTCGATTACTTCGCCAATTATTATGAATTGATTTAAATATATTTTTTTAAGGAGGTCCCATAATTATAAATTACACAGAAATTGATTCGGCGCTTTTTGAAAAAAACATCAAAAATAAAAAATATTTCCGCTGATTGCAAAAGTTTCATGTTTTCTGTGTATCTGAAGTCTGTTTTTTTGGAAATAGTTAATTATGGCCGGATGAGATGTTGATGATGATTTAAGGAGTAGTGTGATTTTAATAGCTTTTGACGTATCTCTCCTAATTATTGTGGAGAAAAATCGTCGGCATAACTCTTGCTGTACGATAAGCGGAATGGTAATGCACATGGAACGCATGGGGATTATGTTCTATGATCTATGTTCGTAAAACTTTTTTTTTAAAGATTTTAGATTCGTTTCTTAAACGAAACTGTACCCGAAGTCCCAGTTTTTCTGCGTTTTCTGTATCGTCGGGCCGTTGTTGGACGACCAAAATCAAAAATCAAAATCAAAATATATTATTTTATTATATTTTATTGTATTTTAATAATTAGTATTATCGTGTGGCATAAATAATGGTATTATATTGTGAATTTTGTGGCGCTTATTGAATCTCCATACAAAAACGGCCTTACGATAGAGAAAACGTAAAAAAAAACTCGGACTTCAGGTACTGGTTAAACAGTGCTTCGTGAGTAATAAATGCAACAACATTAAAATAAAAGTATTCCATTTCTCCCCATTAAAATTCTAGAACATTCACAGTCAATGAGTTAAAATTATCTCCTTAGCTTCCATGTCGCCATTTCGTCTACCTGATTTCATAATAACTTAGAAATAAGCCTATGATAGTAACAGAACTAGTGTGGTGAAAAGACCCAATCAACATGCTGAAAATTTGGTTATGAATGAGAAATTGTGTTAAGTTTAACTTTAACTCACAAATATAGTTTTTAGTGAAATCTACGCGTTAAGTTTGTACAAAATGTTTAGGAATTTAATTGTAATGCATTCAACATAGCTTTAAATTAGATTATTTTGCCTGATTTATCCTATTAATATTATTAATGCTAATGTATGAGGCTCTATCAAGCCGAAACGGCTGCGCCGATTTAGATGAAACTTTAAATAACTAGTAGTTCGCCCCGAACTGAGATCTCGTGATGCGACGCGACGAACGCACCAAAACTTTGAGTAGGTGGTAGTCAGAGGCAAGTCCAAACATTATGTTTGGACTTTTTTCTGACTACTGCCTACTAACTTGGTACGGTAACCAAGTTTCAACTCTATTGGCCTATTTATTGAAGAGTTCCGTTGAACAGACCTTGGCTCCATCATCAGACCTGGTCATTGTCACCATTTTATGAGAACTGAGTACCTCCTTAATTTATTTCAAGAAAAAAAAATAAGAAAAAGCAAAATAACTGGCCGACCAGTAGAAAAACCTTGATGCCAACGAAACTCTTAGAGATGGGAGCTCTTGGATCGCTGGTTATCTTAATTTAACTTTTTTGTTGTATCTCAAAAACCGAGCGTCCCAGAAAAAAAGTAAAAATTGTTTTGGAATGTCCAAACAAAGCCCTTTCATATGACATGTAATTTGATTTTTTTATGTCACTTTTTTTATTTTTGTCCCCTTAAAAAACCCCTTAGCTTAATAACCCTTCATCCGATTTTACTCATATACTTACCAGTAAATTTCTCAAGTACAAGCTATCGACTTATCAAATTTCATGCAGATCGGATCAACGGTTCGAAAGTTATGGCCAGACAAACATACATACATACATACATACATACATACATACATAAAATGCCAAATCGCCCAAGTTGAAACTAAGATCTTCGTTCGCTTCGCTCACTCGATCAATTATCATTAATTACCAAATCAATGATTACTCATATCTCTAATGGCGTTTGTAAACGGGCTTGTTTTGTTACAATTTATTGCTGCAAATCGTCGCATCGTCACTTAACATCAGGTGAGATTGTGGTCAAAAGTTTTACCAATAAATTGTAAAAAAAAATACGCCAACATAATGTAGCTAAAAATTGTTGCAATTTCTAGCTCAATTACAAACGTAGAAAAATGTATGTTACATTATACAATGAGAAGAGAAATTGTCCAACAGACGACGCTACCAACGGACACACGTATTAAATACGAGTCTCCGTTCGTAGCGGGGTTACGATTGGATGAATTATGAGTTGTGTTTATATTTGGAATATTGTTATTTTTTTATAAAATTGTTTTGTTTATCGGCTCCGCAGCCAACTGATGCCCTCCATAAAATATGAACTTGATTTAATATTGTTTCATCAAAATGTGCCCATCACACGTCTATGAAATTCAAAATTAGTACTTACTAACGTATGAAATCCAGTTGATGTTAATGTTCAAATATTGCCTCTGCCCTTACTTGTCAGGACCCACGGAGGCCTTCTGGCGGCCTTAAAACGATTAAGGCCGCCCGAAGGCCTCCGTGTGGGCCGCTATTCATTGCCATATTTTATACAATACTTATTTATAAGCAGGCATGTGCGAAATGCTTGGACGTGCCTCTGGGTACCCTGTAGAATCTTCAAGGATGAGTGGAGGTCTTTACCTGGGTATGAAAGACGTGAGTACGTTATATACGTTATATTATTTACATCAACTGCAGTTTTTTTAAGTTTGATACTCAAAATCAATTTATTTGTATTACCAATACATATTACAATAGGATGTAAATTAATGAAATAATTAAATTAATTTGAAATAACTATTCCTTGTTTTATTTTTTATATCTTTTATGAATCCATTTCTGTCTTTACTATAATCTATTTCTGGTAATTACTACTGCATTAAGTATTCTAACAGCGGCGATGGGCTTGCAACTTGTCACGTATGGAATACCAACTACTGCAAAATGTGGGTATGTGCCAAATTTAATGTTTGGACGTACCTCTGACTACCCCCTTAGACATCCTCAAAGAATCTGGCGTTAGTACTTGGTACTAAGAGATCTGAGGGGATATCTACCGTGCCTGGGGATCAAAGTCGTGAAACTGTTTCAGTTTTTCATTTTAATTACTACAATAATGGTGCTCCCTACATGTCAGAGCAGTTTTCTCTCTAAGGAAAGTAATAACCTTCTTAGTTCCTTTAAAAGTCTATTACTAGTATGTAAGTTTTTGAAGGAAATCGCATTTGCAGGAAGTCACCTAGTTTTATGACGTTTCAAAGTGATCCTTGCTTATTACCTCCATGGATCCTTGTGATTTTATGGAGCCATGGTATGGAGGAATAAATGTATATACTACCTCCATGGAATAAATGCTCAAACGGCAGTCAAACTGACAGCTACTGTCAGTGACGTGCGAAGTCCGCGCAGTGTGTTAGTAAGTTAGTATTTCAGAATTTAATCAATCTAAACAGAAATTTACAGTTAGTCATATTTACAGGAATGTTCAGACATTACATTTATTTACAAAGAAAATTACAATGAATGCAAGCATTTACAAAATGTACAAAATGTACAAAATACATATGAAACAGTTGAGCTATCTGCTGACCGTTGCAAACGTTATAGAGCTCAACTGAACCAAATCAGTGGCAATCGGAATTTACATAAATTTTAGATGATTTATACAGCGTCAAGGGCTACTTTTCACTTATACCCTATTTACGGGACTCTGTAGCATGCAAAGCTTGTGGCACCTATATAAAACTGTGGCTTCGAGCTTCAAAGGGCACTTATGAGGCCATACGGCGGCCTAAACATGACGTCGACAAAGTTCTGTTGTGCATGCACAGTTGACCAATAGCTTAGACGTTTTTTAATGACAATTACCTATCCATTCGATACGCGTTTCTATCAAACGATTTGTAGGTTTGATAGGTTCCTTTTTTTGAGCTTAGTTATTTTTTTCAAGTTTAGAATAGAAATATAATAGTTTATTAGGCAGTAGACACCTTAGACGAAGAAATATAACGTTATAAAGAGAGCTAAAAAAACAGAAACAAAAAATAACAGTTTCAAATTGGTAAAGTTTGTAGGTACCTATTTAATGTTACCTACGCGCTCACTGAATTAATTTTTCAGTTTCGTAAATAAGTTAGATTCCTTTATTTGTAAACGTTAGGTAATAGGCAGTAATGTGACACACGGTCGTAGCGCGCGGCGAGCATGTCGCCGAGCTCGTCCGGCGCGAGCGGCTCGAGCGGCGGCGCGCGGGCCGGAGACATCATCGACCTGGACCGCTACATGCGCGGACACGTGCGCCCTTCCGGGACCTCCAGCGACGAGAGGCAACAATGGTTTGACTACACGATACATACAACTAGTAGGTAATGTTGTCAAATGCATCATCAACTTGAAGAAATATCCAGCTGTGGACTTCTCAGTGTATTTCTCCACATCTACTGTACATTTCCAGGATTAACGATTCTGAGCCCTCTTCATCCATCCATTCTTCGAGGTACCTATATGACCTGCCCACTTCAGCTTGCTTAATCTGCGAGTTATGTCGGTTTATTTAGTTCTTCTTCGGATTTTCTTAAGGCTAATATTATCATACTCAGCGTAAATAGGTTCAGAGGCCTCCCCCATTCTTGGCAGAAGGACTGGTGACTGCAGTATTTGGTATTACGTGCTCAGGAGATGACGTTGTTCATCCTCCGATGCGTTCTTTAGTCGACTCTTATGACATCAACGTGAGTGGATGGTGGCATCCTTTTCAGGATGTGGGCCACCACGACTCTAAGCTTACTAGTTTGAAATAACATGTAGTGAACAGTTCGTGGTGGACGGCGGCGGCATCGGGCGCAAGCTGGTGAGCGACATTCGCTACAAGCACAACTCTCACGACTCCGGCGTCTCGGACGGAAGCTACGACAAGCAGCCACACAGACCCAGGTGAAAACTATGATTCAGAATCCCTAAAAATAGCCACATCGATTTTTTTGTTAAAAGGAATAGGAGTTTGAGCCATGTAGAGTGTATTTAACTATGATTATAGTAAATCTTTTCAGCTGTTTGAAAATCATCAGCATCGGTTTTTTTTTATTTTTTCAATAGATACTTTTCTTAGACGTGTCAGTAACTCAGACGGGCGGTTCCGCGCGCGCGAGCAGACTTCAGCTCGGACGTTCACCGGACAAGGCCACTCCGACTCGCTGCAAGCGTTCCGAACTGTCTGCCAGCAAGCGTTGCTCGACCAGCAGAAGCAGATAGCGCGGGTCGCACAGCTGTGCGAGCGCCTCACCGAGCGAGCGGACGAACGACTCGTTAAGGACGTCCCGACCGAGCGAATAGACGAACGGTTATCTGGAAGATGTAACGAACGACAAACCGTAGATAAGAAACCAGAGAAGACAAGGAATGAGAGAAGAGAGCGAGCCAACCCGTTGCCTTCGGACACGAGTGACATCTCCAGCAGCAGTCACAGCACTGATGATCAGCGGCGGAAAGAGCAGCATCGGGTTAGTTGCATTATTCGATCCAATGAATCCAGCCACTTCCTTTTCAACTCCACTGAGCTCAATTTCCCAGCACGAGAGGTATCTCCTCAGATTTTATCTTAGTTTAAAGATTCATGAGGATGTCTTAGGATGATAGATGTACCTACATCCAAATATTTTATGACAAGGAAACTTTCTCAATACTCTGTCTCGGACTAAAAACCGCCTTCAATTATACTATGCATGTTCATAAAATGGAGGAGATGATGAACACACTGTACACTCACTCACGATTGCAGAAGGTGTATAAACGGGAGTATCTCATGATTGATAATTTAAGACTTTCCAGACGCAAGAATGCAAGACCTATAAGATAATAATGTCGAAGCTGGACGAGCTGAACCGGCGTTTCGGGTCGGCTCCCTCTCCCCCCTCGTACCCTCGGCCCCTCTCCTCCGGCTCCGTGTCCGTGTGCGACAAGTTGATCGCCACCGATCTTCACAGGACAGTCGATAAGATCATTAGGCCTACGGTACAAGTGGGTTTTACAAAATCTTGTACATTAGTTGCTTCTTAAGGCGAATGGATACCCCGATACTAGCGCCACTACATATTTTATTTTAACATTACGTTATACAAAGGAATTATCAAAAAATCGGACCGCGCGTACACGATACCTATCACAAGCTTTTTTTTAATGTATCTGTAATAGTTTTGTATTGTATTATTTAAGCAGATAATTGTTTCAAGAGTTTAGTTCCTATTGGTGGCCACCAAGCTCTCCAAACAAGGTATATGACTGAGTAACAGAAAACAAAACTATTACAGATACATTAAAAAAAGCTTGTAATAGGTCTCGTCTACGCGTGGTCCGAATTTTTGATAATTCCTTTGTATAACGTAATGATTAAATAAAATATGTAGTGGCGCTAGTATCGGGGTATCCATTCGCCTTAAGTGTCAGTGGCTGTATCTTCGAGTAATACAGTATTATAGTTACAAGTCATATTGAGTGGGAAGCTGATAACAAAGTTGTAGCTCAAGATTTAAATATAGAATAAAATATACAAATCTAAAATAAAATATAAAGATCTTAAAGTAGGTACATTGTTTGTTTCAAACATAAACCTGTTAAGGCACAGCAATATAGGCTAGGGGCGCTATGATCTTTGAAATTAAAACAAACTAGGTACCTATATTTGATATAAAAAATTACCTTGCTTGTTTGTATTGAAATTCTACTAGGAGCAAAGGGATGCAACTATATAGATCTTTTATATCAGTCAAGAAAAATTGTCTCTACTCATCTTCCGACAAGCAATATGGGTGGTTATACCCTGATAATCGAACGGCTTGGATACCTAGGTAAGGGCTTATGTTGTTTTACAGAAGAGTCAGTTACAAAGCCCCTCCCGAGCGCGCGCGGTCACGCAGGCGTACAGCGTCGACATCGCGCCGCGCCAGTTCATGCTCAGGACTCCCAACGTTGCTACGGAAAGGTTCATTCACACCTAATTTACCATCATAGTCAAAGTCAAAAGGTATTTCTTCAATAAAACCACAGGGACCACTTTGAAACGTTTTAAAACTAGGTGAATCTAGGTGCCAGTTCCACGCGACCAAAGCCTAGAAGCCATGCACATATCCAAAGCCTATTAAATACCTATCTAAAGCATATTCTCTATATTTTTTCCGTAAGTGACTACCCCGCCGTCAATTCTCATTAATTTATATCCTTCCAAGGTTGCTTGGAAGAGATCGCTCTTAGCGATTTTAGCGATTTTAGCGACATTTAGCGACATTTAGGTAAAACATTGGGCGACCTTAGCCCAATGTTTTACCTAAATGTATGCTTTAACCCTGTATTATGTTTCTGTGTGGTGAACAAAAACGATTTATCTATCTATCTATTCTCTCGTTCGGGAAGGATTTTACTGACACATATATCTAGACCCTTATATCTGATTAAATATGACTAAATGTACATACCCAAAGTTTTAACGTAGTGGGCTTCCTATTAGAAAATTTAAAGTGTACATTAAGAATAATCTAATAAGGAAAGCTTATTATACTTTAGATAGCTATATTGTTGATAAAAATGCGTGGCCCGATGTCCCGGTCGCTCTGCCCATCGGCAGCTAACATGTCTGCAATGTCTGTACTGTACCTACTATTGTGTGTTTTTTTTATTTTTCTCTGATTTAACAGATTGTATTTATGCATTAGGTATTATTAGTTTGAGGCGTAGCGTGTGCTGTCTTATAAATTTGATTATGTTTACCTTTTTCTGTATGCCTACGCCTCACTAAACTTCAATAATATGTTATATTATTACATTGTAAAAGGATCATACAAAAGAACGGTAGGAACCAAGCCGTAAGTTTGTTGCCGTAAGCTTTAAGACGTTTCAAAGTGATCCTTGTGATTTTATTGAATAAATACATTTTGACTTTGACTTTGACTTTGTGTCTTCACTATTAGACAAACCTTCAAGGCTTTTCAATCGAGAAATTAATTTTTCGTTTCTTTTGAGCAGCGTCGTCAAGTGCGAGTCTAAATGTGACTCCGGGTCGAGCGCCGGCGACCCGCGGTGCAACTTCGACCTGGAAGACCCAGTCCATGTGAGCCTCTTTCTTTTTATTAATAAATTTGTAGTTCACGTTCTTGTGCTCTTAAGGCAAAAGTCTTCGTACTTGAACCTTGAACACACATAATGCAGTATGACTACAACCATACAGGTTAAAATTCCCATTTGAACAAGAGATATTAAATATCTATAGGGTTTTTTATTTTACTTGCTGATGGAATAAGCTGCTGGCTCACCTTATGTTAATAAGTAACTATCCCTGATACAAAATCAACCACATCGATGTTGTAGCTGGTATAAGTGTGACATTTCCGTTTTTATTACAGTTGTATTCACAAGCAAAGCGTCTCCAAGCACTCAACGCCACCGTACGTCGAGCTCGCAGCCACTCCTCGGCCGAATCGCGCAGCAACGCGCGCGCGGAGTCGAGCATTCGCTGTAATGCTCGCGCGGACACGAACGCTCGTGCGGGTAAAGGCCGAGAACGCTCGCCATCCATATGCGCCGTGTGTCGCGGGTACTGGCGCTCGCTGCGACAATGTTTTGTGGCGCCTTTCGCACAAGATTGTTCTTAAATTATTTTAATTATTACGATAATAAATTGTTGAAATGCCTTTGCAGTAGTTTTATTGCCAAAAAAAGAATATTACTGTTAAATCAAACATTCATAATAAATACGAATGGTGCTCAAAATAAATTCGTGCACGGCAAAACGTGGAGTGTAAAAACCGCTCGGTGGTTTTCGCTGCGCGCGGTTTTTAACTAGTAGTAGGTCTAGGTAAGGTACCTACTAGGTACCTAATAAAAATTATATCTGTACCTACTGACTACCTAGCTACCTACCTACTGTAGTTTTATACATTATAGTTGATTTAAATTGTTAATTAGGTACGTGCATGCATTGGTACCTAGCATAGTATAGGTACTAGTATTCTCTTATCTGTGCCCTTGGTATAACTGCTTGACAAGTTTTTTTAGGAATGGCTATAATAATCGAGTAACGGCTGATTTCTTAAAGCTCGATCAAAACTAATCGGATGTCAAGTCACTCGCCATTTCAGCTATTACATCGAATTAGATAGATATAGCAAGTGACTTGACATCCAATTAGTTTTGATCGGGCTTTCAGAAACCGGCCGTAAGCCTCTAAATTGTGGCAAGATAGATTTTATATTGTATTTTGAATCAATAAAAATAATACGTTTACAAGTAATGAAATAAAACCCCCTGAAGGTTTAAATACAAGTATTGGAACACCTAGTATATCACTATTATGCCACTGTGTACGTTCACACTTTCTGTAAAATATATTATTCTCGGAAAGTGAACTCTGAGAAATAAATATCTTTAACATGAGACTTGAGACGCAGCGAGCGAGAAGTTGTTTGACGGTTGTCCCCTTCTTAACTTTACATCTCAGAGATATCTCAGTGATATCTTTGGACGTGCTCTTGGAGAATACATTTTGTTATAGAACAGAAAGAGCAGCTCAAGATCAGGAGGTATATTTCCCGTCAGTTTTTCTTATAAAAAATGGAGAAAAAGAAGTATATTTACGAGCTTAAGATACCCAAGCCTGTATTTTATAGATCAAGGCCGACCTTCGAAGCCTTATTTAGGTTTTTATGGCGTCTCAGGCGGCTAGTACCTCATTCAAGATTATGTGTTCTTGATGTGCTGAAGACCTTACTAGAAATATCTTTGTAGTAAGTCAATAATATAGAAATGAAATGAAAATAGCCTCACACGAAAATAGACTCACAGCTTTGGAAGAAGAAAAAAAACCTACCTTGTTATTGTATATACCCTCCTAACTAGTTATTGTATAGTTACTAGAAATAGTATAGTAACTAGTTATTGTATAGTAAATAGAAATAGTATAGTAACTAATTATTGTATAGTAACTAGAAATAGTATAGTAACTAGTTATTGTATAGTAAATAGAAATAGTATAGTAACTAATTATTTTATAATAACTAGAAATAGTATAGTAACTAGTTATTGTATATTAACTAGAAATAGTATAGTAACTAGTTATTGTATAGTAACTAGAAATAGTATAGTAACTAGTAATCGTATAGTAACTAGTAATCGTATAGTAATTAGTACCTAACTAACTTAAAAAAAATACCTTTGTGCGTCGCAAAACGGACTATGATTCAGCAATAAGTTGGTTGCAAACTTTAATCCTACTGAACGGAAGATTTCCTCTCAGATCGCTTTTTTATAGAACTATCTAAACACCTGATGTTACGTGGTAACCATCACCTAAGAAAACCATAACTAAGAAAACATTGCCACGTAGGTAAGTCACGCAGATATAAACCTGTACCTAGTATTCTCATATCTGTGGTATAGGATAGGTGTTAGGTACTTACAGTGGAACTTGTTAATTGTTTGTGTAGGTGTTTTACCGGGTACCTTACCTACCTACCTAAAGAGATGATTATGCGCATAATGTAGAATGCCTGTGCATGGCCTTCAATGTCTAGGTAGGTAAATCTTAACTAATTATTGCCTAGTAACTAGGTACCTATTCTTTTTACGTTTGGAAATCCTCATGGATGCTGTTACATCGTGGTTGCAACAGAACGGGGCTGCGGGGCCTGCGGGTAAGATTTCGCATTTTTATATGGCCCTGACGGTGTCTCTAACGAGAGGCGCGTGGGTCACCCGCGTGCGTCACCTCCAGGCTTGCTGGTGGCCCACAAGCCTGGAGAGCCTGGAAGCCATGAGACTAATAGTGTGTGGGGGACACGGCGACTGTCGCTGCCAAAGTCTATATCGACTTTCTAGATAAGTAAATACAGATTAGTGCATAGTCCAAGTCAAAAGGTATTTATTCAATAAAATCACAAGGATCACTTTGAAACGTCTTATAGCTAGGAGACTCTAAATGCCAGTTCCACGCGATCAAAGCCGAGAAGAACAGGCAACAAACTTACGGCTTGGTTCCTACCGCTCTTTTGTATGATCCTTGTATGTAGGTAGGTATTATAATACAATATTGAAGCTCCAGAATGGACAATCGAATTTAGTGAGGCGTAGGTATAGGTAACAGAAAAAGGTAAGGGTAATAAAATTCATAAAACAGCATAATCAACAAAGCAAAAGCAAACATCAACATAGGTATATTTTACTAAGAGTAGTAGAGCTCTTTGTGTGTGGCTCGTCCGGGGAAGTACTACCACCACGCCTTTTTCTGCCGCCAAGCAGCAACGCTGTGTTTCGGTTTGAAGAGTGTGGTTGCCGGTGTAATTACAGGCACATGAGGCTTAACATCTGTATGCCTCAAGTTGATGGACGCAGGGCAGTGCATCGTAGGGCACGTCCCTATCGTGCGTGATTTACGAGGCAGTGCTTTGTTATAGGTGATGGTTACCACTTAACATCAGGTGGGCCATCTGCTTGTTCCGTCAGCTAATTGTATTAAAAAAAAAAAAAAAAAAAGGTACGATCTACGATCTGTCGACTGGGGAGCGAAGAAATCTGATGAAATCAGCCGTGCCTGTGTTGGCTACAGATCGGGTTGACAGTCGAAGAATTGACGGAACCGACCTTTACTACTACCTACATGGTAACCGACGGAGAACCCGACTTAGGTAAGTCGGCATAAAGGAGGTCACATCAGACACTTTTCTATAGGTACCTGAAGATTAGAACCTCATCAGTGGTGATCGATCATCTTTGCCAGAAGTCAAAAACTCTGGCCGAAACTGCTTCTTTCAAAACTTGACAGAAAGAGAACAAAAGAATTTTCGGCTATGACACTCACAAAATTATCCGTGAAAAACTAACAAAATGTAACAAAAACACCATGTAGTGTGGACCTGAACGTAAAGTGAACATTACATATCTAGTGATGAATATGAAGTTGTCCGGCATTGGACTCTGGTCGCTGCTGTGTCTCCTCATTCAGGTACCTGTCTGCTAGCAGTTCCTACCTACGCCTTCCTCCCATTCATAAGCACGACACTGGAGCTCTATGACGTTACTTTGCAAATGCCGTTCGAAAACAGTGGAACAGTTCGGACGATCTTCCAATTTGAATATGTACCTTCTACATACGTACCTACCTGAGTTTAATGAATCTACAAACATTTACCTACGCGAAACTGTGGCTTCGGTAGTACAGCGCAGCGTCTTGACGGTGCGCAGCCGAGAATCGAACCAGGGACTGGCTTCTTCCTCTTCGACTGAAAGAAAACCATTTTTGTAGCACTTAATTTTTTTCGACATCGAAGATCAAAATAAAAAGACTTTTTTAGACACGTTACGTTCGTTTGCTAGACTTAACTAGACCTCGTCGGCGGGCGTAGGCGGAGTTAACCCTTAGGTACCTTTATTCAATTGAAAAGACCTGCTTATTTTAGCGAGCCATCTGCTTTGATGGTTCCCCATAAAATTGTCGTTGTCAGGTGGCGGGTGCCTTTGCTTGTAAGAAGAAAGCGTCGTGTCGACCGCCGCGCTGCCCCGGCGGATGCAAGCCCAAGTACTGGTGACCAGTCTCTGTCTGCGACGCTGTAGCTCACTGTGCCTTGTGTGCATGCTACAACACAGCTATCAACAATGGTATGACTGAACTGCTATTATATGCGCCTGATGTATTTATTTGAGCAATATGTGAATGGGTAATTGCTCGTGGATTTTTATCTGGCGTTTATACAAATGCGGTTTGTGTTGCGAGCCCGACCAAACTATCGCTCTAACTCTGCGGTCTGCGAGAGGCCTACCTACATATAGCTCGAAATCTAATATTGACTGACCACGAACTGGAAGACGAAGCGTGGGATGCCCTCCTACCCCATGAGCCGACGACATTGGACACCCATCAGTGGATGGGTGGGCTCTGACTGAATCGTTCTTCCAGGAAATACATAAGGGAGGCCTATTTGACTCTATGTTCAGCAGTGAACTTCTTGATATGTAGGTATAAACTATTCGCTAGCTAACTTAACGTAAATAGGTATGAAGTCTGAATACCAGGTAGTACTACTTATAAGGAAGTGCTCGAAATCTTTTCACCACACTGTTTCTAAAGAAACTATTGACACGACAAGAAGACTGGTGCCCGTAGTCAGCGTCTCCAAGGCATGAGGAAGGTCTTTGTGCTTCCCGCACTACAGTAGAGTACATTGTCGTCAGTGGTGGCAGCTGGTCGGCTGGGCGTGGTGGTGCTGCGTGTGGCTAGTAGCCAGCGCGGCGCCGGCGCGCGGCTGCAAGAAGAAGACGATCTGCCGGCCGCCGCCCGGGGGCAAGCCGGGCTGCGGGGGACGCAAGTGAACCTTACCAA
Source organism: Chloroclysta siterata (assembly GCA_932294275.1). NCBI lineage: Eukaryota > Metazoa > Arthropoda > Insecta > Lepidoptera > Geometridae > Chloroclysta > Chloroclysta siterata. The sequence goes on along the minus strand of OW028596.1, from coordinate 15,628,160 downwards.
CCATATTCACTAAACAAGAGGTGGGCGTTAGGCTCCGTTTCACGAAAGAAGTCCTTTGGTTTCTAGAAAAAAAGGCTTATTACGAAAGCTAGTTGCCAACGATGACTGCTACTTACCCATTTTATGGGCTCTTTAAGTGTGATTTCTGTTTAATTTGAAACTTTGTTTCTAGGTACATGCCCCAGGCATCCAACCATATACTTTATGAAGACTTTTTTACAATAGAAATGTAACAAATAAAAACAATGCAAAATTTTTATGATTTTTTATTCCTTAAAATTAATGCTCAATGAAACATGACCCCAATCAGTAGTTCCTGGAACAAAACAAAAGGTGATTAATACAATGTAGAGGCATCAGAATAGAATAGAGAATAGAATCAAAAAAATATAGCGGCGAACAGATCAAACAAAATTGTGAGGGTCTTGATGGATGGAGAGGGCTCAGCAGTGGACTTCTTCATGATGATGATTTATTTACCATAAATTATAAAGTTGAAATACTGATGGTGGTGGTGGTATAATAAACCATGGTATACAACAATTTCACACTTAAGGAAACCCATAAATAATAAGATGTAATTGTGAGCTTCAGAAGCAAGTATATGGATTCTTATGAAGTTAGTCCAAAGCACACTGTTGTCTATCTATACAGAACATTGCTCAACAAAGTTGTTTAATAAGGTTCTGACGCATAATGACCAATAATTCAGAATTCTCATATTGACCAAACACATAAACGCGAAATGTCCAATTCTCAGAATGACCAATACGCATAATGACATATTAAGCCAAATTCCAATACGCAGAATGACGCATACGCCAAACGGCTAAAACGCATTATGAGCAATGACTAATACGCATTTTGACCCACAGTTTTGACTAATACTTAGACAAATTTCCATGGAGGTACTATAATACTGGAGGGAGCGATAAGACTTACACCCTTTTTCAACTGTGTATCAAACATTGATCATCTATCTTTGTTCTTCCCATGTAGCCTAGCTACGAGTAAAAGAAAAGAAGATGTAACTTCACTCACTCCATCTCACTCACTCACTGTCTGCGTAAATCGTGGCCGTCAGTTGATGCAATGTTTTGATCTTGTTTTGACGTTTTTGAAAAACTCGCAGCAACATTGCGATGTAGCGTAAGAAATTATGAAAATTTTTAAAGAATTATTATTGTCTAGGCAAAATATATTTGAAAAGGTGAAAGTATGTCTTGTGAAGCTGTGATTTGTGTATCAAAAACAACAAAAGGAGGAGTTAAAGACCCGGAATTGTCATTTGATACGTAATATTCTTTTTCTATTTTCATGCTAAAAAAATACGTTTTTTCTCCCATAAAGACTGTAGGAATTACATTTTATTAGTACTAGTCATATTTCCCTATGTGAAAATGATGTAAACCCATTAATTATTGCAAAATAAAATGAATTGTTTTAGTCTTCTGTTCTAGAGATGTACTTCCACCGACCAATTTAGCTTTATCGATAATATTTAAGTTTCCGTTTTTGATATGAAATATCTAATGCGGTGGGTAAGACCGGCTGTTCTGTTGTAGTTTCAATTTTTCACACCTTATAGGCGTCTCGCGAGGGATCAATTTTTGTTAAATTTTACATTATTTTTTTAGGTTCTTAAATGCCCAGAATGAAGACGGGAGTGGATAAAAGCTGTTAGGCGTGAAAACTGATAGCCTACAAAATGTTCTTATGCATGAACGAAATGGCCATAAGAAATTGTATCGAGTGGGATGGACATCGCTCTCACGGTTAGGGCAATGTGGGAAACATTATTGACGATGATAGTGTTCCAGTGTCTATAATGGTTTTGGGCTTTCGCAATAAAAGTCAGCAACCAGTTAAAATTAAAAAGTTGGATTCCAATTAAAACGCCTTTTTCATACATTTCTATTTCTATCGATAGGTTAGTCATAGTTGTCCCTTCTCTAGTCACTCACGCGAATACATACAAACTAACAAAAAACGGACACGCCAAAAAACCGTAACACTACGTCTATATATGATACTTAGTCTAAGATACAGACTATATGATACTTAGTCTAAGCAAATTTCTGTAATTTTTTTGATAATTTCTGTCAAATTTTATATTCGTCATTTTGTCATTTTTATGACACCGACCGCCTAAACGTTTTCAACATAAACAATTCGCAAAAGCATGTTGCATCGATAGCGCGATCTGTAGCATAAAATTATATCCGACCAGCCGATCCGATCTTATTTATAATAACACCCAGAGAACAAACTATGTTCATCACACAAAATGTTTGTTCTCGGTGAGGATCGAACCCACGACCTACGGCGCAGAAGGCAGAGCTACTACCAACCGAGCTATGAAGGCTGTCAAGTTGTAGAAATTAATAAATCGTTATAAATATAATACTAAAAGCTTTTAAATATTTTTTTCACTACATTTGACTGATTTCGTACTGTTAGATTGAAGTATGTATGACTTTAAGCGTCTTATGTAGAAATATTTCATAGATAAACTTTCAAGTGACCAGTACTTACGTATTTTGTGGAAAGAGTACCAATTACCTAGGTAATCAACAAACAATCAATCTACAAGTGTGTCATTTCGCGAATGTTTCATTGTGCATATTGGTCAATATACGGATAGGTCATTTCGCGTATGCGTCGTTCCGAGTTTAGGTCCAAATGCTTATGTGTTATTATGCGTTTACATCATAAAGCGAATATTTTTTTTCAATCATTGGTCATTATGCGTCAGAACCTTTAATAATGTAGAATGAGTGGTCTTATCACTAATGAACTGACTTGGTAAGTATTCCGTCCTTTTTGGTGAGGCGGACGATGCAGTCATCAGACTCGCCCATGCGCCGGATGGCTCCACACACCACGTACATCTTGGCGGCGTCGGTGGCGCGCCCCGTGCTCGGGTCCACGTCGGCTATCACCAGCTGCACGGAGGCGTGGTCCTTCGCGTGGATCAGACGGTTTGAGGCAGAGCTGCAACATTTACATTCTATGAGAGAAGAGTTGTACGGAGAGTTAAAAGGTAGCAGTCTCGATATGGGCCTGTTCCAGAGTGTGTTAGCCATGCCAACATCTGACATTGCTAACAGGCTCTACCGGTCCATTTATGAATTGTTGATTGAGCCTCAAGACAAAACGAAGATACAATGAAACTGATCTTTACCCATAGTTCCTTAAAAAATAGATTAAAAAAAACACATTTACATAATTATGGAAATGTACACCCCAATTACATTAGCAAATAAATCTTACTAATACATAAAGACAATTCCAACACTGTGACACACACACACCATCGACATCTACACATCTATATAATGTACTAGCGGCCTGTCCCAGCTTCGCATGGGTGGTCATAATTTTTTTGAACATTTTAGGATAAACTTAGACCGTGGGTTCGAGCCTCGCGTCTACTTATTTCATACATTTTCACGCGCTTCTCCTTGAGTGAGTGAAATCGCACCCCGCGCGTGACCCGTGGACCCGTTAACATTTTTAATTTCGTCATATCTTTTGAATGGAATGTCCGATTTGAAAAATTTAACAAGTAATCTCCTATAGATTACTTCTTAAATTTTTAAACCGTATTAAAACCGTCTTAATTATGAAATGATTTATTTGGATAAGGATTAATACCAAGGTACAAATAAAGACCCTTTTCTAGCGGAGGCATTTCAATTAATTTTTTATAATAAAAGAACACTTAATGTGACATAACTATAATAGTTAGACATATGCTGTCGCGACATTTTTGTAGATGATGACGTGTTCTACAAAATCGTAGTACATTATTTTGTTCTATCTTCAATAGTTTTCGCAGCGCACGCGATGTAAGGTTTTTTGTTTTCCACCTTGGGTTACATTATTGAAGTTTTAGTAAGGATCCCTGATTTTTTTGAAAATATAATATAGCCTATGTTACTGAGGGATAATGTAGCATTCTAATGTTGAAAGAATTTTTTAAATCGGACCAGTAGTTTTTGAGCCTATTTGTTACATACAAAAATACAAATGTTTCCTCTTTATAATATTAGTGTAGTTATATAATCTAGAGCATAGCATTCTATGGAATGACTCTATGGAATCTAATGAGGTAGTGGATTTTACTGGATCTGTGTTCTTGCCATTATCCCCCTCCATGGGGTCGGCACAACAAATCATCATCAGGTATATTATCTTTATGATCATTTATATTATTTAACAACTTGTAATTCATGGTGGGGGAATGCGATCTGCACTGATGTATAGAGGACCTTGGTTGGTGGTAGCAATGTTCCAGCATTCCTGGTGGTGATTTGGATGGAAAGGAGAAATTAACAACTTCAATCTAAAATGATACTAAGTAATGTGGAAATAATAGTGAATCACGTTGTCATGTCTTCCCATGGGCTAGTAGTACCTACCATGAACTCGATTTTGATTCATCATACAAAAGAGCGGTAGGAACCAAGCGGTAAGTTTGTTGCCTGTTCTTCTAGGCTTTGGTCGCGTGGAACTGGCATCTAGTCACCTAGCTTTAAGACGTTTCAAAGTGATCCTTGTGATTTTATTAAATAAATACCTTTTGACTTTGACTATGATTAATTTCTATGAATTGTTATCACTAACAATTTTAAAACTACCTGTTGTGATAATAATTAAGTATAGTTAATTTTTTAATCTATTCATAAATATATAATAGCAATAAAACTCTGGTAAAGCCCTTGGGCTCATGCTGAAACCTGGTTTACTTATTTTAAAGATCTATTGTACAAAGTTAGTGACAACACTTATTATCGTTGTTTACAGTCCGACAGACCAAGCGACGTGAGACGAGCTTTGTAAACATACTAGGCACCTGCCTACAGGAACATTAGATTAGATTTTAACTTTGAGTGGACTGAAACAACGCAATGTGGTGATCAACAAGCAAGTTAACCTAACCTCCCACTAACTCACCATTTCCTCGGGCAGTACAAGTCAACGTATTCTCCAGCGTCGTTCTGCATCTTGTTTGTCTGAAACTCGTAATTTCACGTAAATTTCAGGTTTCAATGTATTTACACTCGGTTTCACCTAAATTTCACAAAACTAACCTAGAGCGCACACCACACGGATCACGAAATGACAGAGGCAAAAGAAAGAATCTGTGCTGCCAACTCAGCTACAAAATTATGCTAAGTAGCCGTGGCACAGTGTGTTATGGAACCCAAAAAAATGACATCCTCGTTTTCGCACACAAACCGACGGTAGTTTCTATTTTGAATGCAAGAGTAGAACACCCAAGTGCCAATTATGTTTAGTTTAGGCTAAAAACAATTTCAAAGTTGACACTATTTTTTGGCTGAAAATCAGAAAAAAAAATCTAGTTCTAAAAGTACTACAGATACAGAAAAAATCACGAAACAATATTTGATAGGATTAAAAAGGCGCATCCGATGCAAGTATTAGTGGCCTTATAGCACATAAGGAACCGCAGTTATTAATACTTTTCAAAAAAAATCTTTTATTTTTTTTCTTCGGATTTGTGTCGTATTAGCGTCTGTTTTTTACATAAATCGAAAGCTCTTAGTATACACTATTTGCACTAATTTTATTACATTTTTATCTCATGGAATTCGGAAGTAAAGTAATTTTAAAAAGTTTTCGGTATTTTCGGCCATCAGGGCTGTCACAAAAAATATTTTGACCGAAATACCTATTTTGACCTTCAATTTCGGTTAACATATTACCTTTTATTAGTTTTGTATATTTTTGCGAATGAAAGGGAATTTCCACTCTACCCTCCCTATTATAAAGTTCAGGAAGCATAAAAATCTTGCTTCAAACTAGGCTCTTGTAATCGTTCCTCATCACACGTTAGACCCTAGACGAAATATCAAATATGATTATATTATAACCAACTTTGTAGACGGTACAAGGTACAGTCATGGATATATTTAGAAAATATTTCAATCTTTGAAATTTGCAGTGATGTGACTTATCTTAGATAAAAGTATCTGAAATACAGATACAAGATACAAAATACCTATATACATCTTGTATTTGAAATTATTTTTTATTTTTTTAATTTTGTAACTTATATTTAAATACATTTTCCGGGTATCTTAGTATTTTGAAGATACTTTGTTCCCTAAGATACTTTTACTAAAATGAACTTCGCTGCTTTTCTTTCCAAACGCAACCTATCCTAAAATTAAAAAAAAAATCCTAAAATATAATACTTGTTTGCTCAGCTCTGCCCCTGTGGAGCGACTCTTCTCCTTTGGGGGAATGATAATGAAGCCTCATCGAAGGAAGATGAGCGACAATATGTTTGAGGAATTAGTTTTACTCAAATCTCAACTAAAACATAAAGTCTCAATTTTAATACCTTCATATTTTGTCTTGTCACATTTGCCTGATCGATGTATTCTCGAACAAATAAACTTAAATTCAATGAAATGTTGTTTTCTTACAAAAGTATTTAATCTTTAAAAAGTTGTTGAAAGATAGGTATTTTGTATCTGAATCAGATACCTTTTTAGAAAATTATTTGTATCTGGTATCTGAAATGCTTTTTTTTTTTCAAAGTATCTTGCATCTAGTATTTCAGATACTTTGTATAGGGTATCTTAAACATCACTGGAAATTTGTTATTCTTACCGCCGGTTTCTGAAAGGCTGGTCAAATCAAAATTAACTAATCGTAAGTCAAATCGCCTGTTAACTCGAAAACGGGTTGCAGGAACGCCGGTCAACTACTAAATTTTTAATCTCTGATTAGTTAACATTTCAATCAAAAGTTCCATGTCAAATCACTATTTGGGTTTCTGAAAGCGCGATTAGGCATAAATGCCCTGTCAACCTACTGTCAAATGGTATGTTAGCTAATCGTCGGAGAATGGCTGATTAGTTGTTGATCATCTGCTATAAATAAAGGATAAATGGACTTTATGAAACCACTCCATCAGTGCTGTTGAGCAAATCGTGCAGAAAATAAGTGTTTTTGCCACTGGACATTCCAAATTACTGTTTTGGATGATATTAGAGTGCACAAGAGCACTGCATGCTGGCTGGATCATCAAAAAGATGAATATAATTATTGTAGCTTGTTGTGTACTACACAACATTGCCATTTAACATGGAGATACAATAGAGGATCTGCCAAATAATGATGTGGAACTGCCAGTAGTTAATGAGGAAGTGAACAGAAGCAATGAGAACACCTGAGTATGCTCTGCTCATCTACAGACTTATTTTAGGTAATAAGGTGAGATAATATTGCTATGATATTTTTAATTTTGTTTAAATATGTACTTCATAAAAATATTAAAATAAGCTATAATAAATCTGGGCTCAGATTTGTTCTTCCTCGAAATGTATAGAGGAAGCCTATGTGTAGCGGTGGACTTCTCAAACTGATGATGTTGATGGTGATGATGAAAAATTTATTACACAGTTGTTTTTTATTTATTTACCACTTATAATTTTATTATCTTATCAGCTATGTAAAGGATAAAGTTTTTATTAACAAATATAGTTGGTAGTTAACATTAAAATCAATGTTTAATAGGAAGACAAAAGTGTGGTTGCCGGTGTAATTACAGGCACATGAGGCTTAACATCTGTATGCCTCAAGTTGATGGCCGCAGGTCAGTGCATCATAGGGCATTTTGATTTTTAATTTTAACGTTTTTTTTGTTTCCAGGATTGCTGTAGACTTGGTTTTGCACGATGGATTTAATGACTTCTGCGGGATTGGAGATGACGGTGCTTCAATTATAATTTCATTTGTTTCTGTTGTATCTGGATCTGTAAATTATATAATAAATTACAATAAAACTCATCTTAGTTATTATCATATTTAATTTCTACATCATCAGCATCTTATTATATGTCTTTATCCATGCTAAGTGGGGTCATATTTTATTTCTTATTTATTTATAGTGAACCAGCTGTTACCCTTGACTTCAACCTCATTTATATGAAACCTAGTACTATTTAGTATACCCTTTAGGGATTATCTGCCAAATTTAATTACAATCCGTTTAGCGGTTAAGTTGTGAAAAGGAAAGGAAACAAACAAAGTTACTTTCACGATCAATGTACTTTTTGATCTGAAATAAAGTAGGAAGGTAAGTAATAGTTGAAAAGCCACAAAGTTGTATTGAATGACATGTAGGTTACACACAATCTGAAATCCTACAAATATTCATAATGTCTATTTATTTATACATATTGGAGATGGCGGGAGGAGCTTGATAGTTTCCTGAATGAACAGACGGGGCCCACAATCATGATGTGTGGAAGGAATTAGGAGAGGTTTTTGCCCAGCAGTGGAACCCGGAGGGCTCATAATAATAATTACATTTTACTTACGTTAACATCAGCATCCTGATTCCTGGTATGTCTTTAATTTAAATATGCTGTTTGAAGTTGTTTCTTTTGACGGGAGACCTCGGAGGAGGCATTGAATTTCGCTGTAATTTTCTCTGTCTTCTTTCTTTACCAGGTTTGCCCCGTTGGTAATTTTATTTTCGACAATTGATTTATATCTGAAAGAGCATAAATATGAAACCTCCCGTTGGTTTTATACCCAAATCAATGCGCAATGAAATTTACTTACATGTCCATTATGTTTAGAAGAGAACATTTGTCTCTCTCTGTATATTTTTTTCCTCTGGATGCCATAATTTGGTATCTAATTATTTGCAAGAGTTTTATTATCACGATTTCGTAAAGAAAATTTAAAATCTTGCGCTTTTTTATTTTCATGTCATATAATTATGTCAAAGTCGTCATTTTGAGCGAAATTGAGTGAACAATACAACAAAATGAATGAAAGGAATCATAGTTGCCATAATAATTTATTATTTCCTCGATTAGTTGACATTGAACCTATGATTAGCTAACATTGGTTCATTTTGGCTTAATTGCCCTTTCTGCAACCCAATTATATTTGACAGTCCTGCTAACTTAACAGCATGTTAGTTGATCGGAGGTTTGATCAGCCTTTCAGAAACCGGCGGTTAAATTCTTATTAGGTACACACTAGCCACATTAAAGCCACTAGAAAATTTAATTTGAAAATATAATTACTTCAATAATCTTTTGTTTCAGGGTTTCATTTGTTTTTTCGTTTATTATTTATTTTCACTAGCCTATTGAAATTGTTTGATTTTTGCATTTAAAATTCAAGAAATCCCCTTTATGTACAAAGCAAACACATTCTCAATGTAATGATTGAAGGGATTACTTTTTAAGAGTAGTAGAGCTCTTTGTGAAGGGCTCGTCCGGGGAAGTACTACCACCACGCCTTTTTCTGCCGCCAAGCAGCGTTGCTGTGTTTCGGTTTGAAGAGTGTGGTTGCCGGGTTAATTACAGGCACATGAGGCTTAACGTCTGTATGCCTTAAGCTGGTGGACGCAAGGCAGGGCACGTTCCTATCGTGCGTGACTTACGAGTCAATGCTTTGTTATAGGTGATGGTTACCATTTATCATCAGGTGGGCCATCTGCTTGTTCCATCAGCTGGTTGTATAAAAAAAAAATACTCAAAACATAATTTGTAAGACTTCTGTTGATTAATCTTGTTTTTCACTGAAGTAAGTTTTATTTTCATTCAAAATGGCAAAAAAACTAATAAAATGCCACATATAAATTTTATAAACATACAATAAATTTGTTTTAGTTCCGATCTGTCTCTTTTTTGTTTCGTTCCTCATATTATGTCCATGAGTGTATTTCCTAGTAAATAGATTTCAGAATAGTTAATACAAACTAACTTTGATTTCAGACCAAATTAAAATTAGTACCTACTCTTATTTATAGTTAAACTCAGATTTTCGGCCAATGTTTTCGAAGCAAAGGGTGACAATGACAACCCTGAGTAAAAATTTAAATTTAAGATATTTTCTGAATTCCATGAGATAAAAATGTAATAAAATTAGTGCAAATAGTGTATACTAAGAGCTTTCGATTTATGTAAAAAACAGACGCTAATACGACACAAATCCAAAGAAAAAAAATAACAGATTTTTTTTGAAAGTATTAATAACTGTGGTTCCTTATGTGCTATAAGGCCACTAATACTTGCATCGGATGCGCCTTTTTAATCCTATCAAATATTGTTTCGTGATTTTTTCTGTATCTGTAGTACTTTTAGAACTAGATTTTTTTTGGGATTTTCGGCCAAAAAATAGTGTCAACTTTGAAATTGTTTTTAGCCTAAACTAAACATAATTGGCACTTGGGTGTTCTACTCTTGCATTCAAAATAGAAACTACCGTCGGTTTGTGTGCGAAAACGAGGATGTCATTTTTTTGGGGTCTATAACATACTGTGCGTGGGTAGAAGGAGTCAGACGTACGCGTCTGGAGCGGCTCATATCGTAGTGAGTACGTCAGTACCGGCTCTATTTCTTTTGGAGCGGCTCAACAGCGCTCATGCCAGCCTAATATAAATTTTATTCCTAGGTGAATAGGGTCTATATTAGAAAAAAGATATCCAGATCAAAAATTTTGCTAAATGAATTTGAATTGTTTCGTCTAGATAATAAGATCTAATTTCCAATGCTGCCACTCTTGATCTGTGGAGCGGTTCATAAATGTGATACACAACTCAAACGGTTCAAAGATTGGTTTTATGATAAACAGAACCCTGAACCGTTCGAGTAAAATATTTGTTTTGATTCATTGAGAGGTTCAATACGTACTCGAACAGTTGAATCGTTTGAAGTAATATCTGCGCGGGTGAGTGAGTGGAGTTAGGATGAATTGGCGGATTACGGTTCTTTTTAGAAAAGCATGTTTTTAAATGGTATGGGTTACGAATTTGAATTATTAACTTGAGTTGTTTTAGCAACAGCCCGTGGATGCCCTCGCGTGTTAGCATACATATTTAAGGATATTTTGCGTTCTAGGCTCGTCATAATTTGCATAAATATTTTCCGTTTTATCGTTTATTCAAGTAAGGTTCATTTTGAATAGTAGAACTTTTACTTTAATTTTTTTTAATTCCGTCGTTCATTGTTAGCAATATTTATTAGTTATTGCTAACATAAAAATTCAAGGATTTTTGCCTGTTTATTTTTCTACAAAATTATTTTTATAGTCGTATTTTTTTGTTTTGGTGTCTAGTCCTTTTGCCAAGTCTCATCGGTTTTTGCTTGGAGTCTTTGAAGGTACATGAAAATTAATTGGCCCTGAAATTCTGAGCCGTTTGAACCGCGGTTCGGCTCCGGCTCGAGACTGTAAATGAGCCGATGCGCTGCAGATCATGTTTTTTGAGTGAGTTACCCATGGCTAATGCTAATCTAATGCGATTGTGAAATTTTTTTTTTCTGACGCCTCCAGATGATGGCCTCTATTTTTAATACTTATTTGATATCTGTTAAAATAGTACAATATTGTATGTATGTTAGTATGTACATACATACGAAAATGTTTGCAAAAATATCAATTTACATCAATTTACATCAGTCGTACATGCTCAGTTAACTGTTAACTGACTATCTCTCTAACAATCATCTTTTTAACCCATTCCAATCAGGTTTTAGAAAGGGACAGCACAACGTCACCACTCCTCAATGTTACAGAGGACATCCGGGTAAATATGGATGAATCCCGCGTGACGGTGCTGGTTCTCATAGATTTTAGCAATGCCTTCAATGTTGTTGACCATGATCTATTGTTAGCCATTCTCCCTACCCTAAACTTATCGCCTTCTGTCGTAGAATGGTTCTCATCATATTTAAATGGCCGTCGTCAAAAAACTCGAGATGGACAGAATTTCTCGGAATGGAAAGATATCGTGACTGGTGTACCCCAAGGGGGCATTCTATCCCCACTCCTCTTTTCATTATTTATTAATCTTCTGCCTCCTCACTTTCTTAGTCATATACCATACTAGTGGCTTCCCGCGGCTTCGCACGCGTTGAAGTGGTGCGCCGTGATTGAGCCACAAACATCCAAACATCGTAACTTTCGCATTGATTTATATATTGTTACGGTAGGATTTTAAATACCTACCTACGTAGGTATAAGAGATACCTATAGGCGTAGATTACCTATATTAGGTAGGTACGTATAGGTACTGAGTTTAGCACAAACATGACAAATACAACAAAGACAACCTTACACGGAAAATATGTACCTACTTATTTGTTCCTAGTTTCTACCCCAAAATAAACGAAACGCAACAGCTTCACGACTTTGATCCCCAGGCACGGTAGATACCCTCAGATCTCTTCGTACCAACTCAAGACTCCCGTTTTTAGGATGTCCCTTACAAAAATTGACGCCTCGTTGTATCCTTTTTACTCGAGCGCAACGAAGGATGGTAACGTTTTAGGGGTTGTTTTCGAAAATCAAACTGTCTTTTTATTATTTATCCACAGAACACATTTTCTTTTAGTTTGAAGTTAATTACACTACGCGTTAAAAATCTCCCATACAAAACTTGAAACTTTGGCAGTCTTTTGCACCTTTTGCAGGGGTAATTATCAAGAATTAAAAGTGTCATTCTTAATTATTTATTTCTTAGTATATTTACTTCAAGTTTTAAGTCAATCGAACCACGCGTTAAAAAACTCCCATACAAACTTTGACATCCCTTTGCACACTTATGAAGGGTAGTTTTAAAAAACTAAAAATGTCTTTCCTAATTTTTAGCCTTGGAGTACATCTACTTCAAGTTTCAAGTTTGTAGATTCAATGAATACAATTTTTCATACCAACGTTCTCAACCCTTTTTACACCCTTAGGGGTTGAATTTCCAAAAATCCCTTCTTAGTACACCTCTACGCCATAAGACCTATGTACTATTTAAATTTCAAGTCTCTAGGACCAGCGGTCAAAAAACTCCCATGCTTAATTTGACATCCCTTTGCACACTTAATAAGGGTAGTTTTAAAAAACTAAAAATGTCTTTCCTAATTTTTAGCCTTGGAGTACATCTACTTCAAGTTTCAAGTTTGTAGATTCAATGAATACAATTTTTCATACCAACGTTCTCAACCCTTTTTACACCCTTAGGGGTTGAATTTCCGAAAATCGCTATTTAGTACACCTCTACGCCATAAGACCTATGTACTATTCAAATTTCAAGTCTCCAGGACCAGCGGTCAAAAAACTCCTATACAAACTTTTTCATCCCTTTGCACACTTATTAAGGGTAGTTTTAAAAAACTAAAAATGCATTTCCTATTTTTTTGCCTTGAAGTATATGTACTCCAAGTTTCAAGTTTGTAGGTTCAAGGAATACAATTTTTCATACAAACGTTTTCATCCCTTTTTACACCCTTAGAGGTTGAATTTCCAAAAATCCCTTCTTAGTACACCTCTACGCCATAAGACCTATGTACTCCTCAAATTTCAAGTCTCTAGGACCAGCCGTTTAGGCTGTGCGTTGTCTATATGTCAGTCAGTCAGTCAGTCAGTCAGTCAGTCAGTCAGGACTTTGATTCTTATAGTATTCGAGATGTACGCCGATGATCTACAGTTGTATTCTTCTGCCTCTGCTGACAATCTGGACAGTGCGATTCAGACTCTCAATGACGATCTTTTCCGTTTATTATCCTGGTCGAACCGCTTTGGGATAAACTTCGATCAACAATCAACTAGATTCCGTGTCACATACAAAATCAAAGCTAAAAACTGTCCGCTTGAACATCTACTTACACACACATAAACAACTACATCGGACTGATTCAAAGGTTTTTAAACAGTTTCAAGTTCAACCTTATTACAACCATAAACCCTTGTAATAAAGTCACAAATCTTCAAAACTATCTTACACTTATGATCATTCGTCAATTACAGCCGTCACCTTGAAATTAAAAGACATAGTTAAATAACATTTATTGTGTAATCAACCTTATGTTGCAACAAATAAAGTACTTTTCTCCATTATTACTTTGTGAGTTACATTATTACTTTCGTTTCGTTTTGTTTCTGTTTGCTTCTTTGTATTTTACTACTCCTCACACACACTACAGGTGCCTCGATGGCGGACTTTGAATAAACGACAAAATATTTGTTTTTAATTGTTAACAATGATTTAAGCATCGCAAAACGGAAACTGACATGTAATTACCGAAAAAAAGACATTCCTTCTGAAACCTTACTGTTTTAGGGGTTATTTTCGCAGTTTTAAAGTACACCGAGGCATTTTAGCACGTCCGCACGTTGGCAATGGTTGGAGCATACTAAACTCAAATAAGAACACAAATTTATTTGTGCTCTTATTTCTCGGGCCGTTTTTGAGCCCGCCACACGTAATCTAGGTTGATTGTTGATCGAAAGGGATAAAGGTCAACCCTGATAAGTGTCAAGCCATAATAATAGGCAGCTCTCGCCAGCTTGCCAAAATTAGCTCTCTTGATGTCCTTTCTCAGCTTATTTACGACAATACCATAATTCCTTTCTCGTCGACTGTCACAAATCTTGGTGTCATATTTGATGCAAGGCTCTGTTGGGTATCTCATATAAAGGAAGTTTCACGTAAATTTTATGCTGCTCTTCACTCTATTATCCGTCTGAAGCACTTCCTTCCAACATCAACCAAAATAACACTGGTCAAATCACTCCTATTACCTATAATAGACTATGCTGATGTAGCTTTCTTGGATCTTTCTGAGGAATTTCTAAATAAACTTGACCGCCTCTTGAATACCTGCATACGTTTTATTTTCTGTCTCCGCAAATATGACCATGTGAGCCACTACCGCGCTAAACTTAAATGGCTTCCCATCCGAGAACGCCGGAATTTACGGATTCTTTGTCTTCTTTTTTCTACACTCAAAGATCCCTTCTCCCCTCACTATCTTAAAACCCGTTTTCGTTTCCGGACTGACACACACGACAGAAATTTAAGGTCTGATGACAACCTCCTTCTCGATACCCCCCCACTTAACACCTCCTTCCGTGGAAACTCTTTTTCTGTAGAAGCTGTCAGGCTGTGGAATTTTCTGCCTTGTGAGGTCAGAAAGGTTGAATCGAGGGAGCGTTTTAGGGCTCTGACTCGTGAGCATTTTCTCAAACAACTATAAGTAAGCATGACATTCTTTTTGTGATCAGGTGGTACATACCGTAGTACATACGTACTACGTATATACATATATATACATACATACGTACCGACTGTATTAATGTAAACGCTAGTTGAAGACTGAAAAATTGTATTGACGTTTTTTGTATTTTAGGTATATATATATATATATTTTATAGATATAAATTTCTTTTGTAGTTATTATGCTATTCGCTTGATATTTGTCGCACGTCATTCTATGTTTATACCTCTACTTAGGGGGGTTGGTAGAAAATGCTTGTGCATTAAGCCCTCCTTTTGTGCATTAACATTGTGTTTTGTGCAATAAATGATAAATAGATAAATAAAAAAAATTATTTGCCAAGATTTGCCATATTCATTTAAAAATATCATGTCTACGAAAATATGGGATTCGTTTTCTAACATTTTGGGAAGCAACATAGCTTTTTCATTTAAATTGTTTTTAAAGTGTTATTTTGAGTTGTGATGCGTAATTTCGGTGGCATTTCAAACAACATTACTTGAGGTTTAGCACAAGGTGTAAGCATTTGGAATGAAAGTGATTTGACCGAAATCGTTTCGAATGTTTTGAAGAAAACCGCCACCATTTTATTCTAAACAAATTATGATGACCGACTTGACTATGGACTGACTTGATTAGAAAGTATATTACAATTCACTTCACACTGGTAAGATTGTCGAATAGCGGACAGGAGCCTTAAACGGAGAAAAGAAGAAGAAAATTAAGTTACCAAACTTTTGAAGTTATTTCCTCTTAAACCGAACTCAACAAAAATATTTGTAAGTTGGCTGGCAGTTGGCAGGACTTTGGAAGGGAAGGACAAAGCATAGTTATTTTTTTTTGTACTTGTTTTAACGCCATCTATTGTTGCGTAGTGGACAATAAAGTTATGGAGACTGACTTTCATCACAGATATAAGCACAGTTATGAAAATACAGCTAGGAGAATAAAAAGTTCTAACAGGTGCGATAGAGGGCACTGATCTGAAGCCTCGTAATATTTTCCCAATCGTTTCAATGGCGGGTGCGTTTAGGCCACAGAAATGTAAACTGTTCCGTGGTTTAGGCTGTAGTAGGCCTTGTGTTTCATTGTGTACACTTGATTCATTGGCTACCACACTACCCTACTTGCAATAATTAAATAAACATATAATTTTTAATTGTTAATTCTTTAATACCTAGGTATATAAACCAGAATAAAAAAAAACGTGCCTAGGTACTGTTTATTAGATAAATACCTACCTAGAGGTTTTTACTGTTACTATACCTGTCTACCAACTATACTATACGCATAATAATTTAAAACCCCGGACTGCCTCCATGTTGCCATACCCTATGCAGGGTCCATGTGATACTTACTAACATCCAACAACCATGTATGTACCTAAACTAAACCATGTGTAAGCATAAGAGTAGTAGAGCTCTTTGTGAGTAGCTCGCCCGGGGAAGTACCTACTATCACTACGCCTTTACTTTTTCTACCGCCAAGCAACGTAACGCTATGTTTCGGTTTGAAGAGTGTGGTTGCCGGTGTAATTACAGGCACATAAGGCTTTACATCTGTGTACCTCAAGTTGATGGACGCAGGGCAGTGCATCGTAGGACACGTTCCTTACGAGGCAATGCTTGGTGATGGTAACCACTTAACATCAGGTGGGCCATCTGCTTGTTCCATCAGCTAGTTGTATAAAAAAAAATGATTGAGTATTGTATTGAAAATATTAATATCAAAATCAAAACGGTCTTTATTCAGTACAATCACAAGGATCACTTTGAAACGTCTTATTACCTATTATGTGAATCTACCGCCAGTTCCTCGCGACCAAAGCCTAGAAGAACAGGCAAGAATGCCTGGCAGGCTTGGTTCCTAGCGTTTTTTGTATTAAGTACCATCCTTTTTACAAAATTATGGTATTAAATTATTTAGTTTTTGTAATGAGTTGAAGCATCGTTCAGTCCCAAGATTTTTTTTGTATGGTGGAAAATGTCATGGCCGCACAGTGCTATGCACTCTCCATGAGCCCATATTGAAGGCATTATCTACTTACATATAAATAGGTATTAGGTACACGTAATTTAAAACATGGTTTTTAAATAAATTCACTAAATATATAAAATAAATGAACTACCTAACTAGAAAACATTTCTAGATAATAATTAGTTTAAACATTATCAATGTTAATTGATTTGTATAATTCCTACTTAATATGTGTTCAATGTGTTTTATGTGTAAATGAGATGATATGGGGTGCACTAGATACATTCAAGAAGAAGAGAGGTCTTTCCCACTTAAGTGCAAACAAACCACGCTCACATGGTATAGTTTTCTATTCTACAATGTGCCTACGTGTTGGTACAGCGTTGAATAGAGGAAACAGGACCTTCAGAGGTAGCTGCTCAACACATTCAACGATTTTTCTCATCAAAAATAAGGATTAAAAGTACAAATTTAGTAGACAGCAACAGAAAAATTTAATATAAAAAAAGTTAAGCAGATTCATAATCAAACTAAAACAGCATTCCTTTTTTTTCAATGAATTACAAGGATCACTTTGTAACAGAAACTGTAGGTACCGTGTACCTACTTGGTAGAAAGTAGCGTGGAGTTGGTAGAATGTAACAAGGACTTGGGGCCTTATGCTCACTTCGAGCGAGATTATCTCACGGTAGAGATGACGTCACATCTCGTTCGATAACTATTTATCTCCATTCTCACCATCTAAATCCCCAATTTTCTCATACACAGTTCATGCGAGACGCAAGGTCAACGAATTATTGAACGAGATATGACGTCATCACTACCGTGAGATAATCTCGCTCGAAGTGAGCATAAGGCCCTTGGTAGAATGTAGTGAGGAGTTGGTAGAATGGGACGTGAACTTGGTAGAATATAATCTGGAGTTGGAAGAATAGGTTTATGCGCGGTGCTGCAGCCGCGATGATATGTAGGTCGACCTTGGACAGAAAATTTGGTATAAAAACTTCGCACATTTTCGAATAGTTAGTTACAGAATTGTAATTCAAAAACGGCAACATGAAGACTACTTTGGTAAGTACCAGCCATTTATTTAACTTATTTAAAGTTTTAAATAACTTATTGTATTTATTTCATACCTACTTCACCTCATTCTGCCTTTTACATCGCATATTTATTCGACATGCTTCAGAACTACCCATTAATTTGCACTTCAAAAAACTTTACAACGTTTTCTCCATTTTAATCGTTATGATGTCTAGAATTTCACTTGAGAAAATATGCTTACTAGTTTTCGTATCAAACTTTTAGGTAAGAGAACTTTTAGGTTTTGTTTGAATCAAAATTATGTTTTTACTGAAACTTTGTAGATAATGTTATTCTCCGAAACTTACTTTCCTAAACTACCTTCAGTAGTTTATATCTTCAGGAGTGTTGAAATGTGCGAGCGAAAAGTTATTTGACAGGTGTCAGCCGTCAGCCTCTCAAAGCTGGATACTCACGATACAGCCTACATTCAACAGTACTGTACCTACAGAACGTTAATATAAGTATTCTCCAATAACGTGCACAGTTGGTGTGCGTCGCGCTGGTGGTCCTGCTGAGCGAGCTGCCGCCGGCCAGCAGCGCGCCCGCCGCCATCCTCGCCGGCACGCCTGCGCAGACGGAGGCAGCCAAACCTGCTGAAGGTACGAACCCACTACTCATCACTACTCGGATTTATTTATACCAACTACTTGCTGATTTTACTGTAGAAATAATGTAATCGCTTAAAAGCGAACGCGACTTGAGTTGAAGATACCTCGCTCCTGACACCTGGGCAGAATTCGCTTCACGTATTTCCACCATAATGTGACTTTCAAACCTCCAGGCTACGTAGTTTCATAGACTTCGAGACTACAAAGGGTGTTTGATTGTGTATAACGTTGTGTTGCGCCAGGGGTCGCGCAGGCGACGTCTGTCGGCGCCGGGGAGGTCGTGCGCACGGGCACCGGCGCAGTCAGCTACGGCGACGGCAGCAAGGCCGCCATGGCCGGCGCCGCCGTGCTGAAGGGCGCCGCAGTCAGCACCAGCAAGGTCACTGGCTAACCGCCGCGCGGCACTCGGGCATCGCACTACTCTGCATATAACGGTTGTTCAGTTGCGTTGCAGCTATTAATAAATGTCTATAACGATCGCTGACGTTTTTTTACCTACATTTTATACC
Source organism: Chloroclysta siterata (assembly GCA_932294275.1). Lineage (NCBI taxonomy): Eukaryota > Metazoa > Arthropoda > Insecta > Lepidoptera > Geometridae > Chloroclysta > Chloroclysta siterata. Next base: position 15,608,930 of record OW028596.1, on the reverse strand, counting down.
TTTTATGTATTCTACTAGCTGAGGAAAAAAGCAGATGGTCCATCTGATGTTACCCAAGCCCCATCTATAACAAAGCACTGCAGCGATGCGCTGCCCTACAGCGATACCTGCGTCAGCGGTGACTTTACAAGATGTTGCCGCTCGAAGCTTCAGTTCAGGGCGCGAGCAGCAGTCGACCTGAGGGTCTCCATCTCTATTTCACATAGGGTACCTACACACACAGGAGTCATTTCCATTGTGTGAGTGTGTGCCGTGCGTTAGTAGCGAGTAGGTAAGGCTACCGTACAGTATCGATCGGTGGATCTAGGCGACATTGCAGTTAGCCGTGGGACCGCTAATTTGGTTCAGTGTCGGCATTAGGTCGTAAATTGTCTGCCGCTTGGCCAAATGGATAAACTCACATTTGCCTAGATCCACCACTAAAACTTTAGCATTCATAATTACCTTCTTGGAGACCGTATTTCTATTTAGCCATCATCATCAGCCTGAAGAAGTCCACCACTGGACATGGGCCTCTTTTATACATCCAGTCTACAATCTATTACCCTGTTCTTAGCAATAAATGAATTATGAATGATATCTATCAACAATATAGGATGGGTCCTCCTGGAGCAGGTATTCAGTATTCAATATTCAGCATATTTATTGCATTGTTATTGTGTTGTGTTATAGTGTAGCATATCATTATGAATCACACGAAAACCATCGAGAATAATATTAAGCGTGATGCACGGAAATTTTGGCAGCAAGTGTCCAATTTGCGGTCCAAAGGTGGCTTTGAGCCTAATGTAACATTCCGGGATACCTACAATATTCTCAGGGCCAGATGCTGCGGATGCCTTCGTCAGTTATTATGCAACCTTTTTCTTACCAGAAGTACCCAGGCTCGTCGCCTCCATTCCCTGGATAGTACCGCCAATAGTAATACAGTCAGCATTCTGAAATTCACCCATGATGACGTCTATTGGGGTATAATAAGGCTAGAGTTTGCTAGCGCGATGGGTCCGGACTATCTTCCGTCTGGTATTGTCAAGGAGGCGGCAGAGCTATTCTATGGTCCACTTTGTCACATCTTCAACCTTGGTATTAAATAAGGATTTTATCCTCGGCAGCGGAAGCTCTCCAGGGTTATCCTTATTCCAAAAAGCTCTAAAAAGTCCTTGGTTGAAGAGTACCGCCAGCGATTCTCTCTTCCGCCGCGAAAATCTTTGAAAGTATCCTTCATAAATATACATATTTATGCGCTGGTCAACAAGTTTTTGTGCAACCAACAACGCGGCTTTATTAGAAGCAAGCGATCTGTAAACACAAACTTGTTGACACTCGTAGATTTTATTTCTTCGAGTATGGATCGGAGTGGCAGGTTGATATCCTCTATTTTGACTGCCGGAAGGCGTTTGATATGGTTAATAACGACATCTTGCTTTCTAAACTGACGGCTATAGGTTTTGTCCCAAGTCTCCTCCGACTTCTTGCGGATTACCTCCGTGATCGTCAGCAATTTGTTAAACTCGGCGTTTATGAATCCCAACCCGATCACAGCGTTCCGGGATCAGTCAAGAATCTATAGTTGAACACTTTATTATTTTTGCTGATTAATGACCTCCCTGCAGTGGTGTCGCATGCAAAGAGCTTGCTGTTGACCTAAGCTCTATACGGAGGTTAGGTCTGATGCTGACTGTAGGACGCTGCAATGTGATGTCGATGCTATACCTACATGAGTGGAGTAATAACAACAAAATGGAATTCAACAGAGACAAATGTTACGTAGTGACTTTTGGTCGGATGTGCCATCCAATTCTCTACGATTATAGATTTGGGCGTCACTTTCAAAGAGAAGCTCACTTTCCACGATCATATCAGTCGTTGGCGAAAGAGTCATTTAGGCGACTGGGATTTGTGCTCTGGTGATTTCTCGTGGTTTTGGGAACCAACATGTTATTCGCTTAATCTGTTCGGCTACAAGTAAATTGGAAAGTAGCGCTTGTGTATGAAATCCGTACGAAGTCACGTACACGCTCATGCTTGAAAAGATTCAGGAAGCGTTTCTGCGGTAGGTAGGTATCTTTATAAGCGTCGTTATGGGTACTACCCGTTCCTTTACCCCACTAAGTTTCTTTTAGGTTGCCTGGGGTATAACTCGCTGGAGGTACGGCGTTCTTGCGACCAATGAATTGCCTACAGTTTGCAAAATCCTCCACAATAAACAAATGATGCTATAGATCTGGGTGGTTTGCTGTGTCGACTCTACGTACCTAAAAATTACTGCCGGGTCGGAAACTCAAATTGTTCGCAGTGCCGGCGTGTCACACGGTGCTCTCACTGCACTTAACTCTCTTCTAGATAGTAACCTATAATATTTAATAATTACTGTAATTTGTTTCATTCATGTAATTGGATAGTTGTAAGTAGTTGTAAGTAGTAGTTGTAAGTATTGGATAGTGTAAAGTATGTTCCGTGTTAATTGATCGAGTGAGCGAAGCGAACGAAGATCTTAGTTTCAACTTGGGTCGTTGTCACCGTTCTCATAAAACGGTGACAACGACCAGGTCTGATGATGGAGCCAAGGTCTGTTCAACGGAACTCTTCAATAAATAGGCCAATAGAGTTGAAACTTGGTTACCGTACCAAGTTAGTAGGCGGTAGTCAGAAAAAAGTCCAAACATAATGTTTGGACTTGCCTTTGACTACCACCTACTCAAAGTTTTGGTGCGTTCGTCGGGTCGCATCACGAGATCTCAGTTCGGGGCGAACTACTAGTTTATTTATTGATCGAGTGAGCGTAGCGAACGAAGATCTTAGTTACAACTTGGGCGATTTGGCATTTTATGTATGTATGTATGTATGTATGTATGTATGTATGTTTGTCTGGCGATAACTTTAGAACCGTTTATCCGATCTGCATGAAATTTGATGTGTCGATAGCTTGTACTTGAGAAATTAACTGGTAAGTATATGAGTAAAATTGGATGAAGGGTTTTTGAGATATGGGGTTTTTTAAGAGGGAAAAAATAAAAAAAGTTGCATAAAAAAACCAAGTTACATGTCATATGAAAGGGCTTTGTTTGGACATTCCAAAACAATTTTTACTTTTTTTTTGGGACGCTCGGTTTTTTAAATAAAACAAAAAAAGTGAAATTTAGATAACCAGCGATCCAAGAGCTCCCATCTCTAAGAGTTTCGTTGACATCAAGGTTTTTCTACTGGTCGGCCAGTTCCTTTGCTTTTTCTTATTTTTTTTTCTTGAAATAAATTAAGGTGGTACTCAGTTCTCATAAAATGGTGACGACGACCAGGTCTGATGATAGAGCCAAGGTCTGTTCAACGGAACTCTTCAATAAATAGGCCAATTGAGTTGAAACTTGGTTACCGTACCAAGTTAGTAGGTGGTAGTCAGAAAAAAGTCCAAACATAATGTTTGGACTTGCCTCTGACTACCACCTACTCAAAGTTTTGGTGGGTTCGTCGGGTCGCATCACGAGATCTCAGTTCGGGGCGAACTACTAGTTAAAATAAATAAATAAATGACAGTTTAGAAAGCAGTAGTGGAGCACTTATTAAAGTGAAAAGCGCGTGAAAAATCTATCAGAAATCAGACTGATCCTAGCCCCTTATCTTGGTCAGCCAATATGTTATTATGTAGTTACCTATGACTATGACAACAACATCTAGCAAGCCCTACTGGACATAAGGTAAAATCTTGCTACTTTGTATAAACTTACTTAGTTCACTACTATTTCAAGAACTTGCGAGAGTACCGCGATTATACTTTTAGTTCTCAAATCTGTTATTTCAGTCATGAAGTGATCGACTTGTTTATAATAAGTATTAGTTATTATTATTACTTACCTATTATTATTATTATTATTTTCTTTCTTTCTTTCTTTCTTTCTATTATTGACAAAGTATGTAGGTACATCTCGCAAATTTTACTAATGATAGTTTCACTATCAGTCTTTTGCAATACAAATAAAATTAAAACTGTTCACCACCCAACATAAACAAACTAAATATACACCACGAAGCTAGCGGCACTTTCGATGGGTCACTGCGGAGCGAGTTACCACTGCAGGTATAATTTTTTTCTTCAATATGTTTGTCAATGTTACATGCGCACTCTAGCTTCAGACTTTAGGACAGTCCGTATCTTCCACCAACGCAGTGGCCAAAAGGGCTCTTCTTCTCTTTCCAGACTTATAGGTGCCGTATCCAAGGTCTTTTCTCTTGCGCGCGGTGATAAAATGAGAGATTGCCACCGAACACCATCAGATTCGATTTGGCGTGTTCACTCGTAGGTATAAAGCCGGCTAAGTGCAATATCAAGCAAAAACGAGCAAAAAAATTACACATGTTGTGTGAGAGCCCCCTTAAATATTTATTGATCGAGTGAGCGAAGCGAACGAAGATCTTAGTTTCAACTTGGGCGATTTGGCATTTTATGTATGTATATATGTATGTATGTATGTTTGTCTGGCGATAACTTTAGAACCGTTGATCCGATCTGCATGAAATTTGATATATCGATAGCTTGTACTTGAGAAATTTACTGGTAAGTATATGAGTAAAATCGGATGAAGGGTTTTTGAGATATGGCGTTTTTTATGAGGGCAAAAATAAAAAAAGTTACATAAAAAAATCAAGTTACATGTCATATGAAAGGGCTTTGCTTGGACATTCCAAAACAATTTTTACTTTTTTTTTGGGACGCTTGGTTTTTGAGATAGAACAAAAAAAGTTAAATTAACATAACCAGCGATCCAAGAGCTCCCATCTCTAAGAGTTTCGTTGATATCAAGGTTTTTCTACTGGTCGGTCAGTTCCTTTGCTTTTACTTATTTTTTTTTCTTGAAATAAATTAAGGAGGTACTCAGTTCTCATAAAATGGTGACGACGACCAGGTCTGATGATGGAGCCAAGGTCTGTTCAACGGAACTCTTCAATAAATAGGCCAATAGAGTTGAAACTTGGTTACCACACCAAGTTAGTAGGCGGTAGTCAGAAAAAAGTCCAAAGATAGTGTTTGGACTTGCCTCTGACTACTACCTACTCAAAGTTTTGATACATTCGTCGGGTCGCATCACGAGATCTCAGTTCGGGACGAACTACTAGTTATATTCTGTTTATTAGTATTTTTTGTTAAAGCGCAACAGAAATACATCATCAGTGAAAATTTGAATTGTCCAACTATTACGGTTTATTTATGAGATACAGCCTGGTGACAGATGGACAGACAGACGGACAGACAGACAGATAGACAGACAAACGGACAGATATACAGAAACACAGACAGACGGACTGACAGCGGAGTCTTAGTAATAGGGTCCCGTTATACCCTTTCGGTACACGGAACCCTAAAAAGGTATTATAGGTATAGGTAGGTAAAAAAACGTCAGCGATCGTTATAGACATTTATTAATAGCTGCAACGCAACTGAACAACCGTTATAGGCAGTAAGTGGTGCGATGCCCGAGTGCCGCGCGGCGGTTAGCCAGTGACCTTGCTGGTGCTGACTGCGGCGCCCTTCAGCACGGCGGCGCCGGCCATGGCGGCCTTGCTGCCGTCGCCGTAGCTGACTGCGCCGGTGCCCGTGCGCACGACCTCCCCGGCGCCGACAGACGTCGCCTGCGCGACCCCTGGCGCAACACAACGTTATACACAATCATACACCCTTTGTAGTCTCGAAATCTATGAAACTACGAAGCCTGGAGGTCTGAAAGTCACATTATGGTCGAACAGGGTGTTAGGCTCACCATTCTCAAATTCGCGCTCTAAGCGAAAATACGTGAAGCGACTTCTGTGCAGGTGTCAGGAGCGAGGTATCTTCAACTCAGTCGCATTCGCTTTTAAGCTATTACATTATTTCTACAGTAAAATCAGCAATATATATATAAATAAATCCGAGTACTGATGTGTAATGGGTCGTACCTTCAGAAGGTTTGGCTGCCTCCGTCTGCGCAGGCGTGCCGGCGGTGATGGCGGCGGGCGCGCTGCTGGCCGGCGGCAGCTCGCTCAGCAGGACCACCAGCGCGACGCACACCAACTAAGTATAAATAAAATAAATATTGGTACATTGGCCACACAGCACTATCTCGCCCCAAACTAAGCCAAAGCTTGTGATATGGGAACCAGATAGTTGATATAATACATAATATACTTTTTTTTGTAAATACATACTGAACAAACATCTATGTTTTTCAGACAAATGTTAGTTCTGTGTGGGGATCGAACCCACGGCCTACGGCGCAGAAGGCAGAGCTACTACCAGCTGAGCTGTGAAGGCTGTCAGAACCAACTGTACACGTTATTGGAGAATACTGTGCACGTTATTAAGTGCTGTAGGTATAGGTACTGTTTGAGTATACAGCTTTGAGAGGCTGACGGCTGATACCCGGCAAACAACTTCTCGCTCGCACATTTCAACACTTGAAGATATAAAACTACTGAAGGTGGTTAAGGAAGTTTCGGATAATAACATTATTCAAAAAGTTTCAGTAAAAACATTTTGATTCAAACAACGTTCTCTTACCTAAAAGTTTAATTAAGTACGAAAACTAGTAAGCATATTTTCTCAAATCTTTTTCTAAATATTTCTAATAAAATAACTAGAATTTCGCCCCGAACTGAAATCTTGTGATGCGACCCTACGAACGCATCAAAATTTTGAGTAGGTAGTAGTCAGAGGCAAGTCCAAACATTATCTTTGGACTTTTTTCTGACTACCGCCTAATAACTTGGTATGGTAACCAAGTTTCAACTCTATTGGCCTATTTATTGAAGAGTTCCGTTGAACAGACCTTGGCTCCATCATCAGATCAGGTCGCTATCACCATTTTATGAGAACTGAGTACCTTCTTAATTTATTTCAAGAAAAAAATAAGAAAGAGCAAAGGAACTGGCCGACCAGTAGAAAAACCTTGATGTCAACGAAATTCCTAGAGGTGGGAGCTCTTGGATCGTTGGTTATCTTAATTTAACTTTTTTGTTGTACTTATCTCAAAACCCGAGCGCCATAGAAAAAAAGTAAAAATTATTTTGGAATGTTCAAACAAAGCCCTTTCATATGACATACATACATACCTACTTACATAAATACATACATAAAATGCCAAATCGCCCCAGTTGAAACTAAGATCTTCGTTCGCTTCGCTCACTCGATCAAAAATAATAAAATTGTAGGCATCGTAATGATTGAAATCGTGAAAACGTTGTTAAGTACTTACAAACCTAATTTTTGAAGTGCAAATTACTGGGTAGTTTTGAAGCATGTCGAAATGGGATGTAAAAGGCAGAATGAGGTGAATTATGAAATAAATACATGCAATAAGTTATTTAAAACTTTAAATAAGTTAAATAAATGGCTGGTACTTACCAAAGTAGTCTTCATGTTGCAGTTTTTGAATTACAATTCTGTAACTATTCGAAAACGGGCGAAGTTTTTATACCAAATTTTCTGTCTAGGGTCGAGCTACATATCATCGCGGCTGCAGCACCGCGCTTAAACCTATTCTACCAATTCCACGTTACATTCTACCAAGTCCACGTTACAGTTTGTTAGTGTTTGTTAGTGACATGCACGAGCAAACTGACCTGTAGATTCACCTAGTTAACACTTTTCAAAGTGATCCTTGTAATTTATTACAAAACTAGTGGTTCGCCCCGAACTGACATTTCGTGATGTCCGCTCCAGACTTACATTAATACCCAACACGATATTGACCTTTGACTACCCCCTAACCTACATAGGTACTTGGGGTATACGTCCTAGAATAAAAATAAAAATAAAAATGGTATTGGGATGTACAAACCAAACCATTTCGTATCACTATATTTATTCTATTTATTTACTCTATCTATTTTATATTTGCGTAACATTTTTTGTTGCTCAGTTTGAAACCCCCATATTTCAATAACCACTTGTCCGAATAAATTCATATAAATTTCTCAAGTACAACCTACGAAGTTTCGTGCAGATCGGATCAAAGGGTCCGGTTGTTTTTGACTACCACTTACTAAGTATGGTAACAGGTATTAACGACCAGGTCTGATGATGGAGCCAAGGTCTGTTCAACGGAACTCTTCAATAAATAGGCCAATAGAGTTGAAACTTGGTTACCATACCAAGTTAGTAGGCGGTAGTCAGAAAAAAGTTCAAACATAATGGTTGGACTCGCCTCTGACTACCACCTACTCAAAGTTTTGGTGCGTTCGTCGGGTCGCATCCCGAGATCTCAGTTCGGGGCGAAACAACTTTTCTATCACTTAATTTGTAAGGTGTACCTACTCGTAAGGTAAGATGAGAAAAATGGTGGAATGTGTAAATAGCCTGCCTGATGTTGAGCGGCTACCTCTGAATGTCCTGTTTCCTCTATTCATATATATGTGCAAATAGGATACAAAGCTCTATATTCTGTAAGCGTGGTATGCGTGCACGTAAGTGGGAATAAACTCTCTTCTTCTTGAATGTATCTAGTGCACCCCTTATCATCTCATTTACACATAAAACAAATTGAGCACATTATTAGATAGGAATTATACAAAACCAATTAACATTGATAATGTTTTAATTTATTATTACAATTATTTTCTAGAAATTTTTTCTAGGTAATTCGTTACTTAGTTTATTTTTAAATTATTTACATAGATTATGTCTACAAAATGGGCTGAGCTACATATCGTGGAGTGTGCAATTTTATGAATAACACGATACCTCCACCATACGTACTTACCTAATGTACCTAATGGTGTAGGTTTGACTCCCGCGAGGGGACAAATATTTGCACGATGTGTGAATAATTATTCCGTATGTTTCTGTAACATTTAAGAGTAGTAGAGCTCTTTAATCGTCCGAGAAAATACTATCACCATGCCCTTTTTTACCTACAAGCAGCAACGCTGTGTTTCCGTTTGAAGGGTGTAGTTGCCGGTGTAATTACAGGCACATGAGGTTCAAAGTCAAAAGGTATTTATTCAATAAAATCACAAGGATCACTTTGAAACGTCTTAAATCTAGGTGACTCTAGGTGCCAGTTCCACGCGACCAAAGCCTAGAAGAACAGGCAACAAACTTACGACAAAAGAGCGGTTCCTACCGCTCTTTTATATGATCCTTGTTACTGTGTATTTAATTACAATATTGAAGCTCCAGATTGGTGCCAATCGAATTTAGTGAGGCGTAGCCATAACAGAAAAAGGTAAGGGTAATAAAATTCATAAAACAGCACACGCAGCAATCAGTGTGACTGTAGCATGGTTCCCGCAGGGGAAGTACAGATACAGTGTGAGGACTCTGCTATGTTTTAGACGGGCTCCTTACAAACTGTAAACTTCACGTGATCCTGAAGCAAAATAAAGCTACAGACACGATGCTGAAGCGACGATGGTGTACAGTTTGACCCTGTAGTGAAAATTTGGTTTAAAAGCCGTCGCCTACCCTCCACGCAGCAGTAGAACGGGCTCAGCTAAAACTAGCAGCATGAAGACTATTCTGGTAAGCAAGTAATGCCTTTAAGAGTAGTAGAGCTCTTTGTGTGTGGCACGTCCGGGGAAGTACTACCAACACGCCTTTTTCTGCCGCCAAGCAGTAACGCTGTGTTTCGGTTTGAAGAGTGTGGTTGCCGGTGTAATTACAGGCACATGAGGCTTAACATCTGTATGCCTCAAGTTGATGGACGCAGGGCAGTGCATCGTAGGGCCCGTTCCTAAAGTGCGTGACTTATGAGGTAATGCTTTGTTATAGGTGATGGTTACCACTTAACATCGGGTGGGCCATCTGCTTGTTCCATCAGATAGTTGTATAAAAAAACATACTTAACTTATATATTTTTAATATATTTTTCTATTTATAGGTTCCACTTGGGTTGGCTTATAAGATGCATTAGCTTCAAACCCTCTTGTATTGTAATGCAACAAATAAATGAATTGCCCAATGGCCAAACCATCTATCGGGCGGGTGTGACCAATGGGCAATTTATTTATTTGTGAGGATGACATTGTGGTGATCGTGGGATGTCGGTGGATCTATAGGTTCAGAATCGTTCTTACATAATGTATAGCGGATGCCTATGGCACCTAGAGTCATCATCTTCCTGCCCTTATCACGCGCTGCATGGGGTCGGCACAACAGGTTTTCTTCTTCCACTCTCCTCTATCATTCGTCATCTCGGTGCTCACTCCTTTCTTACTCATGTCATCTTTCACACAGTCCATCCATCTTTTCTTTGGCCTACCTCTCTTTCTAAAACTATCCACATCCATATCTAACACTCTTCTCGTAATATGACTTTCTTCCCTCCTCATGACATGCCCATACCACGCTAACCTATTGCTCCTCAACTTATCTGTCACAGGCGCCACTTTCAAACTTCCTCTAATATACTCATTCCTTATTTTATCCATCCTTGTCACACCGCACATCCATCTCAACATTCGCATTTCTGCTGCATGCACTCTTCTCTCATCCGTCCCTGTTGTTGGCCAACACTCAGATCCATACAGCACGACAGGTCTTATGATCGTCTTGTATACTTTCCCCTTAAGTTTAAGGGGCATGGCACCTAGAGTCACCTAGCTTCAAGACATTTCAAAGTGATCTTTGTGATTTTATTGAATAATTACCTTTTGGCTTTTACTATGTCCGGCATAGACTATAAACACTTTGTTTTCCTAAGAAATCAAAACTAAAATAAACAAAAGGCTAAAACTAGTAATTCGCCCCGAACTGAGATCTCGTGATGTGACCCGACGAACGCATCAAAACTTTGAGTAGGTAGTAGTCAGAGGCAAGTCCAAACATTATCTTTGGACTTTTTTCTGACTACCGCTTACTAACTTAGTATGGTAACTAAGTTTCAACTCTATTGGCCTTTTTATTGAAGAGTTCCGTTGAACAGACCTTGGCTCCATCATCAGACCAGGTCGCTTTCACCATTTTATGAGAACTAAGTACCTTCTTAATTTATTTCAAGAAAAAAAAATAAGAAAAAGCAAAGGAACTGGGCGACCAGTAGAAAAACCTTGATGTCAAAGCCCTTTCATATGACATGTAACTTGTTTTTTTTATGTAACTTTTTTTATTTTTTCCCTCTTAAAAAACCCCATATCTTAATAACCCTCCATCAGATTTTACTCATATACTTACCAGTAAATTTCTCAAGTACAATCTATCGACATACCAAATTTCATGCAGATCGGATCAACGGTTCGAAAGTTATGGCCAGACAAACATACATACATACATAAAATGCCAAATTGTCCAAGTTCAAACTAAGATCTTCGTTCGCTTCGCTCACTCGATCAATAAATTAAACTAGTAGTTCGCCCCGAACTGAGATCTCGTGATGCGACTCAACGAACGCATCAAAACTTTGAGCAGGTGGTAGTCAGAGGCAAGCCCAAACATTATGTTTGGACTTTTTTCTGACTACCGCCTACTAACTTGGTACGGTAACCAAGTTTCAACTCTATTGGCCTATTTATTGAAGAGTTCCGTTGAACAGACCTTGGCTCCATCATCAGACCTGGTCGTTGTCACCATTTTATGAGAAATGAGTACCTCCTTAATTTATTTCAAGAAAAAAAAATAAGAAAAAGCAAAGGATCTGGCCGACCAGTAGAAAAACCTTGATGCCAACGAAACTCTTAGAGATGGGAGCTCTTGGATCGCTGGTTTTCTTAATTTAACTTTTTTGTTGTATCTCAAAAACCGAGCGTCCCAAAAAAAAAGTTAAAATAGTTTTGGAATGTCCAAACAAAGCCCTTTCATATGACATGTAACTTGATTTTTTTATGTAACCTTTATTATTTTTGCCCTCTTAAAAAACCCCATATCTCAAAAACCCTTCATCCGATTTTACTCATATACTTACCAGTAAATTTCTCAAGTACAAGCTATCGACATATTAAATTTCATGCAGATCGGATCAACGGTTCTAAAGTTATCGCCAGACAAACATACATACATACATACATACATAAAATGCCAAATCGCCCAAGTTGTAACTAAGATCTTCGTTCGCTACGCTCACTCGATCAATAAACTAGTAGTTCGCCCCGAACTGAGATCTCGTGATGCGACCCGACGAACGCATCAAAACTTTGAGTACGTAGTAGTCAGAGGCAAGTCCAAACATTATCTTTGGACTTTTTTCTGACTACCGCCTACTAACTTGGTATGGTTACCAAGTTTCAACTCTATTGGCCTATTTATTGAAGAGTTCCGTTGAACAGACCTTGGCTCCATCATCAGACCTGGATGTCGCCACCATTTTATGAGAACTGAGTACCTCCTTAACTTATTTCAAGAAAAAAAAATAAGAAAAAGCAAAGGAACTGGCCGACCAGTAGAAAAACCTTGATGCCAACAAAACTCTTAGAGATGGGAGCTCTTGGATCGCTGGTTATCATAATTTAACTTTTATTATTTTATCTCAAAAACCGAGCGTCCAAAAAAAAAAGTAAAAATTGTTTTGGGATGTCCAAACAAAGCCCTTTCATATGACATGTAACTTGATTTTTTTATGTAACTTTTTTTATTTTTGCCCCCTCATAAAACCCCATATCTCAAAAACCCTTCATCCGATTTTACTCATATACTTACCAGTAAATTTCTCAAGTACAAGCTATCGACATATCAAATTTCATGCAGATTGGATCAACGGTTCTAAAGTTATCGCCAGACAAACATACATACATACATACATACATACATACATACATACATACATACATACATACATAAAATGCCAAATCGCCCAAGTTGAAACTAAGATCTTCGTTCGCTTCGCTCACTCGATCAATAAACTAGTAGTTCGGCCCGAACTGAGATCTCGTGATGCGACCCGACGAACGCACCAAAACTTTGAGTAGGTGGTAGTCAAAGGCAAGTCCAAACATTATGTTTGGACTTTTTTCTGACTACCGCCTACTAACTTGGTACGGTAACCAAGTTTCAACTCTATTGGCCTATTTATTGAAGAGTTCCGTTGAACAGACCTTGGCTCCATCATCAGACCTGGTCGTTGTCACCATTTTATGAGAACTGAGTACCTCCTTAATATATTTCAAGAAAAAAATATAAGTAAAAGCAAAGTAACTGGCCGACCAGTAGAAAAACCTTGATGCCAACGAAACTCTTACAGATGGGAGCTCTTGGGTCGCTGGTTATCTTAATTTAACTTTTTTGTTGTATCTCAAAAACCGAGCATCCCAGAAAAAAAGTAAAAATTGTTTTGGAATGTCCAAACAAAGCCCTTTCGTATGACATGTAACTTGATTTTTTTAAGTCACTTTTTTTATTTTTGCCCCCTTATAAAACCCCATATCTTAAAAACCCTTCATCCGATTTTACTCATATACTTACCAGTAAATTTCTCAAGTACAAGCTGTCGTCTTATCAAATTTCATGCAGATCGGATCAACGGTTCGAAAGTTATGGCCAGACAAACATACATACATACATACATACATACATACATACAATGCCAAATCGCCCAAGTTGAAACTAGAATCTTCGTTCGCTTCGCTCACTCGATCAATTATTATTTCTAACTTTTGTCTCCGACAAGTAGGTATCATTTATGTAACGTGGGGCCAATTGCAGGTGGGCCAGTAAAGAAACGAGTCTTATTCTTTTCTCTATTTATGGCTCCTGTCCGTCATTCGACAGACAATGTTGCCAGTGTCAAGTGAATTGAATTAAATACTTTATAGTCAAGTCAGTCCATAGTCAAGTCGGTCATCATATTTGTTTAAAAAAAAAGGGTGGCGGTTTTCTTCAAAACATTCGAAACATTTTCAGTCAAATCAGGACATCACATAATACACTTTCATTCCAAATGCTTACTTTGTGCTATTGGTTATAATGCCACCGAAATTACACAGCACAACATAGCGACGCCGACGCCACAATGCAATGTTGACCCTTCACTAACACACTGACATCTCGCATGACTGTGTTGGTACTTCACTATTTACCTCCATGTTTACATTGCTATTTTTACCCGAGTGCCGAAAGCGAACGTGTTATGTGTGTTGGCGTGTATCTATGTATCTATCCATCGATATTTTCTTTATTACCACGTAGCACCCAAACGGCTAGGTGGATTTTGATGATTGAGGTATCAAAAGATTCGTCGAAACTTCCCAAGTGTCCAAGATACAAAAAAAGAAGTAATAATCGCAGGCAGTCGACGGCTTCAGAAAACTGCTAGGATATACACGAGCCTCCGATTGCCTGTGATTATTATATTTTATCATTCGTCAAAACTGAACAATAGGATCTTACTATCAATTAGCAATTTAAAACACTATTTTGTTTCTATCCTTTTAGTTCTGGCACTCGGTTTTTTTTATTTTTTAATAAAAATTTTATTGATCGCGTATTCGTCTTATTTTGCCAAATAGGACGATGTGTAGTGTCCCTATTCGCCTGTATATGTCTATTTAGAACCAACCGCAATTCTTGTTTTGTTATAGTTTGTATGCGTGGCCTTGGTGGCCGTGATGGCGATGTGTGAGGCAACTTACGGTTCCTCCCAGGGATGCGGCGAGTGTGGCAATAACAATGACGGATACAGCAGTTGTGGCAATAACAACAATGGATGCTGCAGCGGTTGTGGCAATAACAATGATGATTGCAGCATTTGTTACAATAACAATGACGGATACAGCGGTTGTGACAATAACAATGACGGATACAGCGGTTGTGATAATAACAACAATGGATGCTGCAGCGGTTGTGACAATAACAATGATGATTGCAGCAATTGTTGCAATAACAATGACGGATACAGCGGTTGTGACAATAACAACAATGGATGTTGCAGCGGTTGTGACAATAACAATGACGGATACAGCGGTTGTGATAATAACAACAATGGATGCTGCAGCGGTTGTGACAATAACAATGATGATTGCAGCAATTGTTGCAATAACAATGACGGATACAGCGGTTGTGACAATAACAACAATGGATGCTGCAGCAGCTGTGACAATAACAATGACAACAATGGATGCTGCAGCAGCTGTGACAATAACAATGACGGATACAGCGGTTGTGATAATAACAACAATGGATACTGCAGCGGTTGTGACAATAACAATGATGATTGCAGCATTTGTTACAATAACAATGATGGAGACAGCGGTTGTGACAATAACAACAATGGATGTTGCAGCGGTTGTGAAAATAACAATGATGATTGCAGCATTTGTTACAATGACAATGATGGAGACAGCGGTTGTGATTATAACAACAGTGGATGCTGCAGCGGTTGTGACAATAACAATGATGATTGCAGCATTTGTTACAATAACAATGATGATTGCAGCGGTTGTGAAAATAACGATGATGATTACAGCAGTTGTTGCACTAACAGTGACGGATACTGCAATTGTGACAATAACGATAATAATAATGGATGCTGCAGCGGGTTGTGACAATAACAACTCGAACAATAATGACTACGGCAACACTAGCAATGGCAACACAAATAATAGCAACACTGATTACGGCGATAACAATGGAAACAACCACAATAATTATAATAATTCAAGGTCAATTCGGAAGTCAAGGTAAGCAAGCGTAGGACAACACAAATATACGGCCAGAAGAATATCTATCGTGCATGTGTCGAATATCAAAGTTGTGAGGCTAAACTAAAACTTCTTCTTCTTCTTGTCGTGTAACTAGTTTCTTTCGAAACAGTGTGGTGAGAGGATTTTAAGTGCGCCTCAAGAGGCTCCTTTTGAGCACTTGACTTTTTAGGTTCTATTCCATGCCGGTTTCCATACGATGTTTTCCTTCACCGTTTGAGAGTAGGTACTGGCGCTGTGCACATAATATTTTGAACAGAAAAATTTATTGGTGCCGGCCGGTTTTTGAACCCACGACCTTATGATCGGAGGGCGGGGCCGCTACCACTAGACCACCAGTGCTGTCGAAAACTGAAACAGCATCATGACTTTCATCCCCAGGCTCGACACGGGTCACAAGGGTCTCTAGTCGTGAGGCTGGTTCTTTTTCTCAAGTTGTACTTGTTTTCTGGAGTGTTCCTACAGTAATCTGGCTATTTTAAATATTCAGAAATGTCAGTTATGTCTTTTTTGTTTATCTATTTTGATATTATCGATGTGTCGTTTATGATCGTTAAAATTGCCCTGCAGTTTTTATGACAGTTCAGTTGACTGTCGTAATCACAAACCAGTCAATAAATAAATAAAGAAATATAAATATTTAGGGACATTCCACACAGCACTATCTCGGTCCAAACTAAGCCAAAGCTTGTGATATGGGTTACCTACCAGATAGCTGATATACTATTTGTAAATAAATACTTATAATATTATATAACACCCAGACAGAGAACAAAAATCTAAGTTCAGCACACAAATATTTGTTCTCAGTGGGGATCGAACCCACGGCCTACGGCACAGAAGGCAGAGCTACTACTAACTGAGCTGTGAAGGCTGTCGTATAACAAAGTAACAGAGTTCATAATCTACATAATCATAATCGCCATAGACGCCTGCGAGACACCGTGACACTGCGGAGTACTTCGACACGTTCGATTTCGACGCACGAAATAATGCAATTTAATATTTGCTCTGGTTCGCTGCAGTGACGGTCTTTCTGAGCGAGAGGATTGATAACTGTTCGTCGTTGCAGCATCGTCGGTGGCTGCGGGCGCCGCTGCAGGCGAGCTCGCCAGCAGCAGCGCGGCCGCGCGCGCCGGCGCCGGCGGCTCGCGGGGCAGCTCCAACAACTCCGCGGCGCCAGCGGCTCGCAATACTCGCAATACAAATAACCCACGGCACCTCCTACCTGACCTGACGAACTATACAACTATTGCTATAACTGAATGTTTTGATCTGTCTACCTTTCTTAAATTGAAGAGCTTAGCTTTTTCCTCCAATATAGTGTTTCTAATGTGCCTCCTTGACTTCCTCTTACGACATGACAGGGACCTTCTCTATCTGGCTCACGTTACTTATTCTTAGCCTTCCTGTTCCTAGCTTTCCTTCATTATTTCCTTCCATTGACATAATAATGTTTTTTATGTCATTTTTTCCTGTCCTAGTGAACATAATATAATACAGTTACACCTCATATACCTACAGTGGCTGTTTGGAACGTAGCATAGTAAGATTCCGAACGCACTTTTTTATTTATGTCATTCGATGAAACTGTCAACCTCAACCTAGAAAAATTTCACTTGTTTCCTGTGTAGGAATAATTAGATGTGTGCAACAAAAGTGAAAGTTTTTTAATTAAGGTGCTCCGGGGTAAGACCGGACGGTTTTTTAGCAAACCATTCGTATGTTGCAAAATATTTTTTTTCTCGACTATGAAAATGTTGGCGAACCTAAAATTTAGTTAGAGCTTTGTATAAAAGACAGGTTTATAAATCGGTATATCCGATAACCCTCTAAACACAACAGTGGCCGAGTTATAGGGGATTAAAGTGATAGTAATTTTTATAAAACCACGGGAAAGATCGGACCTTGACGGGGTAACATCGGACTACATTCTAAAATCGACTCTGTAGCTCCAAACATATGCTACCTATAATGAAAATATCCGGTTTTATCCAATAATAAAGCATCGATATCGATTTTCGAGATACTGTTTCAACGACAAAAGTGAGAGGCAAAATATTGTTTTTTTCATTCTTATAATCCGATGTTACCCCGGTTCAGAAAAAATGAAGTTTCTATGTTTCTAAAACTTTGACACCTCCACTTTAACTATGGTGCGTAGGTAGGAATACGGAGATACAAAGGTTTAGCAAGCACCTCATAGTTGGTTTTAATAACTAACCAGCCTGATCAATGAAGCAAATTAGATCTAGTTAATAAATTATTAACCATAAATTACTTATTTCTATTAAAAGTTTGAGAAACTGTTTATATTTTACAGTTGGGAAAGATCGGACAGAATTCATCCGAACTTTACCCATTCAAATTTTGATGGGGAAAGACCGGATCTCAGGCTACATTCAGTTCTAGCGTGTCTAGACCACTTTAATCAGCAAACAAGTTGCCGCATTAATATGATAAGCCACAAAACTCGTAAAAAACACAGCCGTTATACCAGAATTTTCGATTAAAGTTGCCGGGGGTAAGTCCGGATCCTTAAAAAATCACATTTTACGTACCTTTTCATATCCGAGTGAATGAAATGCGCGCTGATGTTCCGATCGACTGGCGGTGACTTGTGGGATGGGCCCAACAAAATGGCGTTGCTGGTAATGTTGCCAAGAATCAAAAAATACCCTACGTTATGGAGATATTCGATTTATTCGATCTTACCCCAGATCCGATCTTACCCCGGAGCACCTTAATGAATCTAAAATTATCCTTGAGATTATCCCTCCAGTGGCTTTCAAACTTTACCTAGGTACATGTTCTTCTAACTAAAAAATGTTATCAAATTTATAGACTCAAATTCAAGTAGGTACATTGTTAACCTAGGGGTGAAAGTAACTGATTTAGTCCCGAGACGGGGTTAGGCGCCCGAACGTAGCAAGGGCCTCAACAGTTCGAGGGACTAAATAAGTTTTTAACCCGAGGCAAACACTGTGCTTTTCATTACGAATACAAGGAAAGTAAAAATAAAAACATGAATTAGCTAAATAAAAAATGAGTGAATTATAGTAGATCCAATTCATGCTGCATTCTAACCAAAAAGTTATTATGTTCGATCGAAAAAGGAAATTAAATGTTTTTATTATGAGAATAAAGAGTAATAATTATAAAACCTATTTAAATAAATCCATTACAGTTTTTTTTCACTAACTTGGCTGAGTAAGTAATATATCTTTAGTTTACGAATGTCAACAGAAGGTCAACAGTCATACCTACTGTTGACATTCGTAAACCAAAGAGGTTTTTTTCCTAGGAAATGTAAAAATAGAACTAGTTGTTTTTATGATTTGGCAGCAGTCAGTTGAAAACGATTCTCCCTTGGGCTGCTTTCAGCCCAAGGGAGAATCGTTTTTTAAGTACATTCAACTCGCTACTTTCCGCGTACCTACGTAGGTATGAGCTCAGACAAAATAAAAAAGTTTGTCTGAGGGTATGAGTAATGAAAAGTTAAATAATTAACTTTTCATTACTCATACCCTCAAACATAAGGTAGGTATAGGTATATATGTCAAAATAGAATAATCAAATAATAACAAAATTACAAAAGAACATAGTTTAATTAGTAAATAATAAGTATTATTCTAAAATAAGTCAGGTATAAGTTTCACAAATAAAATAAAATAACGTTATTACATCACACAATTATTAAGCAATGAATTCATCAAATGTCTATAACGACTGATCGATGAGCTAATGATAATTTTCAGGACTGTGTAACGTGCCGCCATCAGCCAGCCTTCACAGCCTGTCAAGCCGTGCCAGCCATCAAGCCTTCAAGCCTGCCAGCATAGCCAAGCCAAGCCGAGCCTAGCCTGCCATCGACAATCGGGTCGCTGCTCATTGGTCGTGACGTCAGAGTAGTAAAATTCAATGTTACCTCCCCAACTTCTGGTGGGGGTTTTGATTTAAATAGGCCAGGAGCTCATTTTGATTATTCATTCTATACCTAGCACTAAATTAAGCTGAAACTCTGTTTGTTGAAATCAAGAAATTAAAACAATTATCAAGTCTACCAGTTTTTATATTTCTCTCCGTTTCAATCCGAAGTGGGATGAAGCGTCATCGTCCTGAAGGAATTGGACACAGGGTTCGCCCACCAGGATGGAGTTCCTTGGATCAAGAACGACAGCAAAGCAACAGCGATGAAGATTATCCAACTCCTCCTGCTAGAAAATTACTCAAATCTTTGCTAGAAAACGAAGTCGACAGGGCGATACGCGACCTCGATCAAGATACCACATCGCTGGGCCGCATCAAAAATCACCGAGCTGCATCACTTATCCCAGAGTTCGACCCGGAGGGAGAAGATTGCACGGTATCAGCGTGGTTGAAGAAAATTGATCAACTTGGGGACATACATGATTGGAATGACAAAATAAAAGCATTCCACCTACAAGACAAATTGCGCGGTCAAGCCCGTAAATGGTATAACCGACTTGAAGAATACGATTATTCCTGGGACGAGTGGAAGCAAATGCTACTTCGTGCTTTCCCGAAACATCGTGACTACAGCGCACTTTTGGACGAAATGATGCAGAGAAGGAAGTTATCCAATGAAACAATGACGAAATATTATCAAGATAAGGTCTCCATGTGCTTTCGTTGTAAGCTAAGCGACAGCGCCAGTGTTTCGTGCATTATTAGAGGCCTACCTTCCTCACTGCAACCAAACGCACGTGCATTTCAGTGTGAGCGACCGGATGAACTTTATGAAGCTTTTCTTTGTGCTCTCGACGATTACCGAGGTTCGACTCCAGAAGTTCGTGCTACTTTCAAAGACTTGAGACAGCCGCAGGTACCTGAAAAAAAGTCGATCAATCCAGACACCGATTCTTGTCCGCGTTGCAAAAAGACGGGGCACATGCTGCGCAACTGTACACTGCCTGACCAACGGGTCTGTTTTAAATGTGGGGCACAAGGCCACATTGCTACCCGATGCCCAAGTTCAAGCACACAGTCAAAAGTTCCAGCATCCGTTGAAGCGAGAAGTAATATCAAAGATATCAAAGTACTGCAAAATTACAATAGTGTCTACCAGAAAGTAGCCAAGATTAATGGAGTTTACGTTAAGGCGTATATCGATACGGGGAGCCAAGTTAATGTAATTAACAGCCAAATTTCCAGACTTTTGTCACTTGGTGTAGTACCGACGAGCACAATACTAAAAGGATTTTCTGGTGGAATGATTACGAGCAGAGGAGAAGTTAATTTTAATCTAGAAGTTGATGAAATCCAAACCGAATGTAAGGCATATATAACGGACATTAACATGGATGGTATTAATTTGCTGATTGGCCAGCCCGTTATCAACGACCAAAATATGTCATTAATTGTAAGCAACGGAACTGCTACATTAATGCGAGAGCCTGAAGTCACCACGAAACTCGATGTGGCCGTAGATCTTCAAAAATTCAAGGTAGTCACAACAAGTCATGAAACTCTGCCACCTGGTGCATCAATCATCAAAGTCCAAGTCCTGGGAAACCGCGAGGGCAACGACGTCTGCACCACCCCGCGTCACTTCGAGTTTGAAGGAGTTTCTTACTCCTTGCCAGCTACACTACTACGTGGTGGTGATGGACACATCAAAGTCATCAACACCGGTGACCAGAACGTCGTGTGGAAAGCCGGCCAAACCCTTGCGCGAGCAGAGAGCTGTGAGGAGTCAGCGACAATAAACCAGGTCAGTTGCCCAGCCATGCCATTTCTAGCTACTTTGCCTAATTTGCCTGTTGCCCATAACTCTGATAGCTCCAAGAACTCGCCTATTATCTTAGCCATGGGTCAAGCTGCTGATCGTAGCATAGGTGGTGTTCCACTAGCTGATATTAAAATAAGAAAATTAAATGAAAACGAGCATAGTAAATTAATTGATTTATTATTACACTATAAAGACAGTTTTGCAAGTAGTACGAAAGATCTTGGATGCACAAATTTGGTACAAATGAAGATTAAACTTACCACTGACCAACCTATTTATCGCCAGCCTTATAGACTCTCACACTCTGAGCAGGAAATAGTAAAGTCCAAAATAGCTGAATTGTTAGATGCTGGTATAATAAAAGAATCCGAATCCAACTATGCCTCTCCTGTAATTTTAGTCAAGAAAAAGAATGGTGACAGTAGATTATGCGTAGATTATCGTGCGCTTAACGCTATAACGGTTAAAGATAGGTACCCTTTGCCTAATATTGAAGATCATATTTCTAAGTTGGCTGGTAAAAAATATTTCACTTGTCTCGACATGGCTCAAGGATATCATCAATTGCAATTACTACCCGAAGATACCCACAAAAGTGCATTTATTTGTCAGCAAGGTCAATTTGAGTATATGCGGGTCCCATTCGGTTTAGCTAACTCGCCTTCTGTTTTTATGCGACTAATTAACAAAATTGTTAGTTCGATTCAAAACAGTCAGTCTGACAGTGACAGTTCTGCTCATGAAATTCTCGCTTTTCTAGATGATCTTTTGCTACCCTCTGTAGACGTTGAAACTGGCATAAAAACTTTAGATACTGTGTTACAAAAATTTCAATCGGAAAATCTTAAACTTAATATGAAAAAGTGTTCATTTTTGCAAAGTCAGGTGACGTACCTAGGACATGAAATTTCGCAAGATGGTATACAACCTGCGGAGTCTAAATTGACAGCTGTTTCACAATTTCCGGTGCCCAAAAATGTACATGAGGTACGGCAGTTTATAGGTTTGTGTAGTTACTTTCGTAAATTCATTTACAAGTTCGCACAAATCGCTCGTCCGCTTACTGATTTGACAAAGAAAAATGGGGTGCCGATAATGTACAACCATGGATTGTACAGCCGAGGAAAACACAGCCCGGATTTGATGTACAATTTGGTCGCGAAATCCATGGCTGTGTAATCCAAGGGTGTACATTCCAAGCCGTACAAATTTTGCACACCTTTGGAAAGCATGACCCGATAAAACGCAGCCAAAATTTTGATGCCAAAACTTAGGCTTTGTTTACACTCGTCAATTACTTACTCACTCACTTGTTGATTCGACTCGGATTGGTTAGGTTATGTTAAAACATATTAATTACGCACGAGGCGAGCGAGCAAAGCGAGCGTGCCGCGGCAGCGGCCGCCGAAGTGCCAGAATTTTATTTTTTTCTAACATTAATCTCTGAATAATTCTCTTATTTTATATAATTGTTAATCTGTGCTACTTGCCTATACTTACTGTGTAGTGCATCTAAACAGAACATAGGCTTTCGACCAATCAGAGCATGGTCACAGAATCCATGGTCGTGCAATCCTGGCTGTACAATCCCGACTGTGCTGGGAAAGCACAGCCTGGAAAACACGGCCCGGATTTCATGTACATTTTGTACATGGAATCCGGGCCGTGTTTTCCAGGCTGTGCTTTCCGGGTTGTACATTTTCGGGCTGTGTAATACTTGGTCGTAAATTAACCGGACCCAGAAAAATGTTCCATGGGTTTGGGAATGTATTCAAATAGCTAGTTTTGATGAGTTGAAAAAGTGTTTGTGCTCCAAACCAGTGTTAGCATTGTACGATCCTGTTTTGAGAGTAGAAATACATACAGATGCATGTAAGTTGGGTATTGCAGGCATATTATTGCAACAACAAACTGATGGGACTTTGCGACCGGTTATGTATTTTAGTCGGGTCACTTCTAAGCAGGAAAGTGTGTATCATAGTTATGAGCTGGAAACGCTAGCAGTAGTAGAATCTTTACGTAAATTTCGTATCTACGTTGTAGGGAAACATGTTAAAATCATCACAGATTGTACAGCGGTGCGTGCTACTCTAACAAAGCGTGATATTATTCCACGAATTGCTAGATGGTGGCTATCAATACAAGACTACTAGTAGTTCGCCCCGAACTGAGATCTCGTGATGCGACCCGACGAACGCATCAAAACTTTGAGTAGGTAGTAGTCAGAGGCAAGTCCAAACATTATCTTTGGACTTTTTTCTGACTACCGCCTACTAACTTGGTATGGTAACCAAGTTTCAACTCTATTGGCCTATTTATTGAAGAGTTCCGTTGAACAGACCTTGGCTCCATCATCAGACCAGGTCGCTATCACCATTTTATGAGAACTGAGTACCTTTTTAATATATTTCAAGAAAAAAAAATAAGAAAAAGCAAAGGAACTGGCCGACCAGTAGAAAAACCTTGATGTCAACAAAACTCTTAGATATGGGAGCTCTTGGATCGCTGGTTATCGTAATTTAACTTTTTTTGTTTTATCTCAAAAACCGAGCATCCCAAAAAAAAAGTAAAAATTGTTTTGGAATGTCCAAACAAAGCCCTTTCATATGACATGTAACTTGATTTTTTTATGTAACTTTTTTTATTTTTGCCCTCTTAAAAAACCCCATATTTCAAAAACCCTTCATCCGATTTTACTCATATACTTACCAGTAAATTTCTCAAGTACAAGCTATCGACATATCAAATTTCATGCAGATCGGATCAACGGTTCTAAAGTTATCGCCAGACAAACATACATACATACATACATACATACATACATACATACATACATAAAATGCCAAATTGCCCAAGTTGAAACTAAGATCTTCGTTCGCTTCGCTCACTCGATCAATGATATCAGTGTTGATTATAGACCAGGTGAGCGGATGAGGCACGTCGATGCGTTAAGTAGGAACCCAGTTGATGTAATGAACATAAATCGCCTTGATGTTGCTGATTGGTTTTATACGGTTCAATCTAAGGATGATAAATTAAAATATATAATCGACCAGTTAAAAAGTGGTTCAGCGGAACTCGATATAACGAAAAATTATGCGTTTTTAAATGATAGGTTATATCGGAAAACCCTTAACGGAAATCGTCTTGTAGTTCCCGGACCGGCGAGATGGAAAATTGTTCAGATGCACCACGATGAAATAGGGCACGTAGGGTTAAAACGCTGCATGGAATTAATTAAAAATGACTTTTGGTTCTCTAAAATGACGAGGTTCATTCGAAAATATGTACTTAGCTGCTTGTTTGCATTGCGCGTATGGAAAAGGTGATCACGGAAAAGAAGAAGGGAAGTTGCATCCGATCCCCAAGCCTACTGAACCTTTTCGAATGATCCACGTCGATCATTTGGGTCCTTTTTGTAGGACCAAGAAGGGTCATGAGTATATGTTGGTCTTAACTGACGCGTTTTCAAAGTTTGTAATTGCGGAGCCAACTCGAACAGTAAATTCAGTCGAAACTATTAGAGTTCTGAAGAGGATTTTCGGTTTGTTTGGATATCCGGATAGGGTAGTAACGGATCATGGGAAAGCCTCCACTAGTAGGTATTTTAAGAAATTTGCCACAGACAAACAGTTTAAACATACGCTGAATGCCATTGCGTGTCCAAGGGCAAACGGTCAGGTAGAGCGCACGAATCGTACCATTCTCAATGCCTTACGAGCGACTGACCCTAGTGAGGCGGCTAACAACTGGGCCTACTGTCTTCCAGATGTAGTTTGGGGCATAAATAATACATTTAATGACACAACTGGTCTAAAACCATATGATTTAATGTTTTCTCGTAGTGGTAGGTCGGTGTGTGATGTGTCAATGCCGGGGTGTGTTGTTGAGTCAACCCAGTCTAAGCGTGCCAAGGCTAGTGAGCGTTTAGAAAAAGCTAGTGCTAAAATGAAACGTAACTTTGATAAACGCCGCAAAGATTGTAAAATTTATAAGAAGGGTGACTTAGTACTTTGGAGACAGGCACCAACAAGCAGTGCTTCTAGAGTTAACACTAAATTAGATGACATCTATTCAGGGCCTTACATTATAGCCAAGGTTGTTGGTAATGACAGATACAGGATAAGAAGTATAAAGGGTTTGAGGGGATATAAAAGCTTTATGGGGTTAGTTTCGGCAGACTCTTTACGACCTTATCGAAGTATAGCTCCTGTATCTGACAGTGCCAGCAGCTCTGATGAACAATTAGAAACTGACGACCTTATTGATCTTCTGGAGAGCTAATTTTGGTTTTGTGTTCCCATTGCGGGAGCAATTGTTGCAGAATGGCCGATTGTAACGTGCCGCCATCAGCCAGCCTTCACAGCCTGTCAAGCCGTGCCAGCCATCAAGCCTTCAAGCCTGCCAGCATAGCCAAGCCAAGCCGAGCCTAGCCTGCCATCGACAATCGGGTCGCTGCTCATTGGTCGTGACGTCAGAGTAGTAAAATTCAATGTTACCTCCCCAACTTCTGGTGGGGGTTTTGATTTAAATAGGCCAGGAGCTCATTTTGATTATTCATTCTATACCTAGCACTAAATTAAGCTGAAACTCTGTTTGTTGAAATCAAGAAATTAAAACAATTATCAAGTCTACCAGTTTTTATATTTCTCTCCGTTTCAACTGCGTCAATAGTGCGCCGGTGGTAGTGGACGGTCAACGGTTGTAGACGACGGGCCCCATCATGCACACAAGCTTTTCTGTTATTGCGAGTCGTCGAGGAAATGGCTCGTAATCGCGCATGTCTTAAATTGTATCTATGATCATACCTCAACCTTGCTTACTCCTCCTGGATTCTGGGCATAGATTGCAGCCTGGTAGATCCCGAGGAACAGTCGTTATTTTAAGCGACTCGAAATATGGCCTAGCGGATGTATCCTGCGAAACTCTTATTTATTTATTTATCACTAGTGGCTTCCCGCGGCTTCGCACGCGTTGAAGTGGTGAACCGTGATTGAACCACAAACATCCAAACATCGTAACTTTCGCATTGATTTGTATATTATTAGGGTATGAATTTTAAATACGTACTATTATTAGGGTAGGATTTTAAATACCTACGTAGGTATAAGGGATACCTATAGGCGTACATTACCTATATTAGGTAGGTAGGTATAGGTACTGAGTTTAGCACAAACATGACAAATACAACAAAGACAACCTTACACGGAAAATATGTACTTATTTGTTCCTAGTTTCTACCCCAAAAGCAAACGAAACGAAACAGCTTCACGACATTGATCCACAGGCACGGTAGATAGGTACCCTCAGATCTCTTCGTACCAACTCAAGATTCCCGTTTTTAGAACATTGACGCCTCGTTGTATTCTTTTTACTCGAGCGCAACGAAGGAGGGTAACGTCTTTATGTTATTTATCCACAGAACACATTTTCTTTTAGTTTGAAGTTAATTACACAGTTACAGTTAAAAATCTCTCATACAAACCTTGAAACTTTGCAGGGGTAGTTTTAAAATATAGAAAACGTGATTTTAAATTATTTATTGTGGAGTATATTTACTTCAAGTTTGAAATCAATCGCACTATGCGTTAAAAATCTCCCATACAAACTTTGACATCCCTTTGCACGCTTATTATGGGTAGTTTTAAAAAATTAAAAAAGCCTTTCCTATTTTTTTGCCTAAAAGTTCATATACTCCAAGTTTCAAGTTTGTAGGTTCAAGGTATACTATTTTTCATGCAAACGTTTTCAACCCTTTTACACCCCTTGGGGTTGAATTTCCAAAACCCCCTTCTTAGTACACCTCTACGTCATAAGACCTATGTACTCTTCAAATTTCAAGTCTCTAGGACCATCGGTAAAAAAACTCCCATACAAACTTTTACATCCCTTTGCACACTTATTAAGGGTAGTTTAAAAAAACTAATAACGCCTTTCCTATTTTTTTGCTTTGAAGTATATGTACTCCAAGTTTCAAGTTTGTAGGTTCAAGGAATACAATTTTTCATACAAACGCTTTCATCCCTTTTTACACCCTTAGGGGTTGAATTTTCAAAAACCCCTTCTTAGTACACCTCTACGTCATAAGACCTATGTACTCTTCAAATTTCAAGTCTCTAGGACCATCGGTCAAAAAACTCCCTTACAAACTTTTACATCCCTTTGCACATTTACTAAGGGTAGTTTTACAAAACTAAAAATGCCTTTCCTATTTTTTTGCTTTGAAGTATATGTACTCCAAGTTTCAAGTTTGTAGGTTCAAGGAATACAATTTTTCATACAAACGCTTTCATCCCTTTTTACACCCTTAGGGGTTGAATTTCCAAAAACCCCTTCTTTGTACACCTCTACGTCATAAGACCTGTGTACTCTTCAAATTTCAAGTCTCTAGGACCATCGGTCAAAAAACTCCCATACAAACTTTTACATCCCTTTGCACACTTATTAAGGGTAGTTTTAAAAAACTAAAAATGCCTTTCCTATTTTTTTGCTTTGAGGTATATGTACTCCAAGTTTCAAGTTTGTAGGTTCAAGGAATACAATTTTTCATACAAACGCTTTCATCCCTTTTTACACCCTTAGGGGTTGAATTTTCAAAAACCCCTTCTTAGTACACCTCTACGTCATAAGACCTATGTACTCTTCAAATTTCAAGTCTCTAGGACCATCGGTCAAAAAACTCCCTTACAAACTTTTACATCCCTTTGCACATTTACTAAGGGTAGTTTTACAAAACTAAAAATGCCTTTCCTATTTTTTTGCTTTGAAGTATATGTACTCCAAGTTTCAAGTTTGTAGGTTCAAGGAATACAATTTTTCATACAAACGTTTTCATCCCTTTTTACACCCTTAGGGGTTGAATTTCCAAAAATCCCTTCTTAGTGCACCTCTACGCCATAAGAGCTATGTACTCCTCAAATTTCAAGTCTCTAGGACCAGCGGTTTAGGCTGTGCGTTGTCTATATGTCAGTCAGTCAGTCAGTCAGTCAGTCAGTCAGTCAGGACTTTGAGTCTTATAGTATTAGAGATTTATTGCACAAAACACAAAGTTGAAGCACAAAAGGAGGGCTTAACTCACAAGCATTTTCTTCCAGCCCCCAAGTAGTGGTATACAAAGGAGTCCCTTGAGGCGCACTTAAGTAGTAGGTATTCGACGACTTTGGCTCTTTGGTTGCCTCGCGCAGCGAGATTTTTTTCCTGATATTTCAACGGTAGTAGTAGAAATTTGCCGGTAAAGGCTCAAATGATCGGTTCGGCTCGGCTTGGTTCGGTTTTTGCTCGGCCCGGCCGGTAAACGCTCAAATGATCGGTTCGATTCGGCGTGACTCGGCTCAGCTCGGCTCGGCTCTACTTTCTTTACTTAATTTTAACGGGCGAGCTTAAAATGAACCTATTTTTGGGTGTAGTAGGATAGGTTGTTCAAAAAGATTTTTCAGATTGTGATACTTTTATTATTTTTCTTTAAAACACATACCAAATAGTTTATACACAAAAACATCGTTATTCAACTTACTGCTACCAAATAATTTTACGAAATCCGTCATACTATTTCCGTTAAACTTGTAATATAAATATGTTAAACAATACTCTCCACAAACTGAAGTCAAGTCATGTTGCAGTGTTCAAGAAACTTCTATGATTTCCTATAGGTGGTCGTCCATAAGAATCAAAATACTGTCCAACTCCATTTGACTCTATGTGAATGGCTACCCAATGGGAGCCTGGCTCACTATCTGGATCCAAATTACTTATTATGAATGCAGGAGTATTAATATGTAAGGGTAACCTGTTTGCTGGATAAACATGCTTTTGCATCGAGGGATGTATGAAATGCAAATGTTTTTGAACTTCTAATGTGTTCATCGTTGTGGTATCTTCTATTTACAAATTAAGAATGTGAAACTAAATAAGCTGAACTTCTTTATAAAGGTAGAAATAAATAAAAGGATTGGATTATGTTTTAATGATTTTTTATTTCATATTTATAACTAGGTTTATACAAAGTCAACTTAACTACTATAGTCTACGGTTACATTACGATTCCTATCTATTTCAATAACATTGTCAAATTCTGCATAAACAATACAATTTATTGTTTGAGTAAGTGTAGATTCAAATCGAACCTCTAATCTAACACTACCATGTTTTATAAGGTTCCAATGGGTATTTGAATTTGAGCTGAGATCAGCTGTTAGATCAAATGCTAACAAACAGTATCCTTTTGCATATTGTTCCCTAGATATCCCATTACCTTCATTGAGAAAATGTATACCTGTCCCTGAAAATAGTGTATGATAGGCTGCAGTAAAAATATTACTATCAAACGATGGCTGTAAAGCTTTTGAAGGTATTTGCTGCCCATCAATGTACAAACAAAATGTATTCAAATCATAGTTTTCAAAATTAAATGGATTTTTAGTCAAACTTCCATTAAATGCGGCATTGTTTACAAAACCAATTATACATCTTTTAGGGACTTGTCCCAGAAAAATATTATCGAGAGTTTTGCCCTGAATACCTGAAGGTATGGTTAACACTTTGACTTCCGCTCGAGTAATAGGATATTTTGCAGTTGTAGAGGCTAACACTTTTTGATGGGCTAGTAAAACAGTTGGATTGATTCGTGCTCTACGAACAATAAGGGTTGCATCTGTAATGCATACTTTAAATTTTAAATCTGTTGAAGGAGCCATAAGACTAAATGTGTCTCTGGAGCGAACTAGTTTAACACTCATTTCAACCCCGTTAATTAAAAACTTTTCCTGGTTAAATATATCACCATGAAGATGACCAATCATTTCTATTTCTTTGCTTTCACATGCTAGTTGTTGCCTTTTAGTAAATCCTTCGTTTTTTTCATCGGTTGAATTCATTTTTTCAGCTGTATCTTGATACCAAAGAGCACAAGTCAAATGAGAATCTTTGGCTGCAGGAGCATAGTTCAACAAAGTTTCTATGTAAGCACGATAGGCATATGTATTGTTTGGTGGTGATACAAGCTTCTGATTCAAATAAACATCTAGTTGACTGAAGAGTGAATGAAGCCAATTATTAACTGGGGCTACAATACTTGATGCAGCTATTTTGGTTGAATCCTGATTGAATATTTTAGCTTTTATATGTATCAACGTGTGGGATAAATCTATATAATCATCCCCTGTTCCCGGTATTTGAAACTCTATGGGGCCATCGTCAGCAAGTGATGAAATGGGTTTGTAGTGTATCCATAACCCACTTTCTATGCTGGTTTGTGTGGATGGTAAAGCGAATAAATCCAACTCTGATTTTATACACTCACAAGAATGACTATGTAAAAACGACATGTTTATTTTATTTTATGAAAATATATCTTTTAAATTGTTGGCTTTTGATTTTTTTGTAGCTTTCACTTTGGCGGTCGGTGTTAGACTGTTGGAAGATAGCCGTTTCCTTTTTGTTTTATATCCTGAGCCAGACATATTTAATCTATCTATTTTACTATCTGCTTTCCTCTTCAGATTTGAACTTGCTTCTTTAAGTCTAGATTTTATTGAATCCTCCATTGGTCGAGCACTAACCATGTCTGATAAAAGACCAACACCAGCGTTTAAAGCTTCTTTACCTATAACTTTAGCACCACTAGAGAGTAATGGTAGAACAGATCTAAACAGTCCACCTAAGAAACTGCCAATGCCATGACCTCGCTGATACGGTGCTCCTTTATAAATCACTCCAATTCCCGAACCAGCTTGATGTGAGTAATAATGTTCATATGGACAAGTTATATTACGAGAGTACATTATTATGTTTTTCTGAAATGAAGCTTTACACACAGTGTTCCAAACTGGAATGGTATTTTTTGACCCGTACCGGATCTTATATCTACTTCAATAGTATCAAACTCTCTACGCATAACAGGTAAATAGTGTGGAGGTGAAAAAACATGCATTTTATTTGCTCCGTAAATATACTTTGCGGGGTCCAATGGTATAATTCTTAGTAAAGGTGTCATCACATCCCCCACTATCTGAGGTTCGATAATATCACAATAAACAAATAATTGATACGGTAGCCCTAAATGTAAATTGGCTGGACATTTACCTAAACCATTCATCACAAGATTTCTGTTCGGTTCAAAGCCGAGTTGTATACCTAACTTAGGTGACAATGTCAATGATTTAATAGATTCATCCATAATAGCAGCAGACACAAACTTTGATATTTCATCATATCGAAATTTAACTTTCTCCTTTATATTATTCACTGCTGTTAAAATATGATTAATATTATCATAATTTGTTGCCGGGATATGTGTTTTATAATACACCAGTGAAGGTTTTTCTTCGTTTGGCATTAACATCAATTTCGATATGTAAATTATATTTTCATGCTCTTGTACAGTATACATTGTGCAAGGGTATTGAAATTCAACAACTCCAACTGACCATTCTCCTTCAAGTTTTATAGATTTTGGTAACTTTGTTGAAAATCGTGTAGTCATATTGTCTGGAAAGTATTCCATGGAACTATTACTAAGTAATGTTAAATAAAAACTTTCTTTTATCATATTTCTTTCAATTCAGAAACTGAAATCCAACTATTAAATTTATCTGGATAACCTTTCCACTTCACTAACACTTGCTTTCTGCTACCAGAATAACGTGAACTAATAATTTTATCTATTTTATACTTAGAGGTGGGGTCATAAGACACTTTCTGTAATTCCTTTTCATAAAACGTTCCAACTATAGCTTCGTGTTTTAAATCTTCTAGCGAGTACACAACCAATGGAGATCGTTCTATAATTGAAGTTATCATAAATATTTCATCACTCCAGTTGGATTCATAACCTTTTTGAAATACATGCTTATACTTCGTTATTCTTACATAGTCACCAATGCGAAGTTTTGGCAAAGCTGTACGTGTGATACTTTGACCATTTTTTCTATCATACAAGTTATTCCATACAGTCATTATATTATTCGTGCTTACATCACAAGGGGACTTCTTGATACTTGAATGATAGCTATGATTATACGCATATATTAAGTCTTGTAAAATATCAATGTATTTATACGTATTTTTATGGGTGAAATAGCGCCACATTCTCATTTTGAGTGTCCTTTGAAATCTTTCAACAATGCTGGCTTTAATATCAGGGTTATTTGTTGTGTAGTAATTAATATTTTTTGACTTAAATAATCTTTGAACATCTTTTGAAACAAACTCAGTTCCTTTATCAGATTGTATATGAGTTGGTGTTGTATTAGCTTCATTAAATATGCTGTTAAAACATGTTTTAATAGTTTCAGAATTTTTACTTTTCATGGGTCGGGCGTATGCATATTTGGTAAAGACATCAATAACACAAAGAATGTAATTAAAACCATTGTTATATTTTGAGTAAGTTCTCATATCACTTAAGTCAGCTTGCCAAAGTTCATTAAGATTTGACAAGACATATTTGTTTCGTGGAAATTTTCTGTGAACCGGTTTATGTAGTGTATAGGTTTCTTGTGATTGTAACCATTTTTTCACATCTTCTTTATTCATTTTACCTTTCATAGCTTTAGCTAGTTTATCAATACTAGCATACCCAGCGGGGTGTGATGGGTTATAGTAGATATTGTTGATTTCTAGTAAGGACTCCATTTTTCCCAATCAATTTTCTGTCGGACTCTTCGAGAAACTGGTGTTGAAAACACCTCCTCCACCTCCCTCGGTGGTGTGTATTCTTTATATTCGCTGACCTGAAGCTGATTCATATAATCGAGTATTTTTGGATTTCCAATATAAATAAGTGGTATTTTAATATGTTTCAATGCTTGTGCAAATTTTTGCCATCCTATTGGATCATTTTTTTTGAGTGGTCTCAAAGAATCATTTACTAAGTCTATAATATTACTTCCAGGAATTTTTTCTTTGACTACAGTGATTGTACCATCATCATCCCAGTCAATTATATTTTTATTCGAAGATATCAAGTATAATAATCGCTCACCCTTCTTTATATATGTTTTAGGTATCAAGCTGAGTATATGCTTAGGAGAGTAAATCGATTTTCTTTTCAAACTAGAAATTGCTCCCTGTTCATCGTTTTCAATGGGTGTCTGATCAGCAACTACTTCTTTTTCATCAATATTTTTGTTTTTAATATCCACCATACCATTATCTGCTACTTCATCCCCTCTTTCTGTTTTCAGAATATTATTAACTAAAGATATTTCAAGAGGTTTACGTTCTTCTTCGGAAAAATGTAAGTATCGTTGCAATATTTGTAAATATAGCATACATTTTTTTCTATCTTCCATGTCACTTTTCAAAATGTTTTGCATTTCAGCGTCTAATCGTGACATAGGGTTATGAACAGAATCATTTTGTTTCAGTTTTTCAATAGAACTTGGATCAATCAATAACATTTTTTTAGCATGTTCCATTTATTCAAACAATAGTACCAACCAATCCACTTAAAATTGATCCCAATATTAAAGGTAAAAAAGATCCACCAGTTTGAACTATCAAACGTTTCCGAACTTGCTTAGTACTTTTTCGCACTAGTTTACGAAGTAGATCTTTGTATTTTTTTAACTTTTTCTTTGCTTTTTTTTCAAGAGGTACTTTACCCTTTAAAACGTTATGAATGCATTCACAAATGCAATTAATTTCTTCTTCATCACATGATTTTAAAAGTGCTTTCTGATATTTTGGTTTAAGTGTATGTAAAGCACTAAGTAAATCTTTGTGCGTCTGTAGGCTTTGATGCATTATTTATGAATGACAGGAATTTGATGATTCTTGGCATATTTAAATAATTTCGTTGGAATATAAACAATGCAATATCCATCTGAAGGAAATACATTAGTTTTAAAACGACACAAATCGCTAGTGTCTTGTTTTAAATCTATCATCAAATATCCATGAGCCTCTTTAGTTGCATCCTTGTATGAGTCTTCCATAAACTTTGTATTTTCTGGTGAAACTTGTCGTGCTAAATATTTAATTTGAGTTTTATCACGAGGATTCTTAAAATAAATTATATAACCAGAGTTCAAAGATATATCTCTTTGACCCTTACCTTGATGAAATAAGTTTTGTGTTATATAAAAAACACTCAAGTTTCTATGATGACTACCTTTTGTAAATATATCAACAATGCGTCCATCGGATTCTCTCATGAGATCATCAATGATTACTAGCTGAGGTTCCTTTCCATCGAACATACTGAGATCTGGTATTCCTTGGCAATAGTTTATATTTTTCAGGTTATACAATGGTTGCATTTCATCAAAACACCAGGTTATTTGAGTAAATTCAACACTACAAACTTCTTTCACAAACTTTGTAAAATTTGTTACGAAATTAGATTTCCCACAACCGCTTGGACCAGCCACTATTGCCGTAAATGGATGAATAAAATGAAACATTATTAATGTTTGTGTTGATTGTGAGAGGATCGGAAAAATAATGAAACAAATGTTCAAATATCAATTATTTATATTTATTTTAATATAAGATGGCATATTATATACACATTACAAAAATCATTAATATAGCTATCATCGTCTAGTTAACATGACAACATTACAAATATATTACATTACAATTTTTCTTCTTAATAATACACACACTTAAAACAATAAACTTATCAATAACATCGAATGCTTAATGATTTAGTTTAAACAAGTTTGTCTAAAATACAATAGATACCTTATCCTAATTTGTAATGACCCCAAGCTAATGTGTCTACATTATTTGGTAAAATAAACCTTTTGCTATCATTGTAGGATAGACATATTTTGTTAACTTGTTGAGTAAATATTTTATGTTTCAGTGATTTGAATAAAACCATAGTACCATATTGTATATTTTTTTCGAATAGACATGACCTGTAATTTTCCATTTTCATATTTTTCGTAACACATTTTTTTACACCTTTAGCTTTTGATACAAATTTACTTTCGACATCCAACGCATACATTTTAGATCTTAATCCAACAAATTCACGAAATATTTTTCCATTATTTTCATCTTTAAAAAACCCCAGCTTTTTTTTGTTTAATTTCGGATACCCAAAAATGTTGTCATCCGGGTAATCAGATGTATCAAACTTTGAAGAGAGATCTGGTTTGATGTCTTCGTAAAAGTTATTTGTGAAAACATGATATATCAAACTATCAGTATCAGTGTAAAGTAGCTTAATGTTATTGTTAAACTTCTTAAGCATAAAGTTGTAGTGGAAGTCATACATTAAAGTTTTTGAAATATCTAAGATGCAAAAACCTAAGTAAATTGGTTTGTTATGAAACAATTTAATTTTTTTTAACTGAACTGCAACTAGATTCTCTCCAAATGTGGATGAACTATGAAATTCTGGTTTTGCCACCAGATCTTGTGCACCAAGAACTTTACCTCTATTTTCCCAGTGCGTTAATAGTTTAACGTTGACCCTTTTTTCAATATTTTCCATTGTCTTTCCAAATACGGAATTATTCATTAACTTGTAAAAATCTTTTTCGAATTCTGATTTTGCCGATGTTCTCAAAGTTGTGTTTAAATCTATGTAATGCTTTAACCAAGGACGTTGTTTGAATTTTAAAATCCTATGAACTTTTGTTAACTTCATACCCATCGCAATGCATTGTTTCAAATTTCTATAATGAATTTTGTATTTAGTTTTATTGTTCAGGTTTGGCACCAATTTGATATCTTTGGAATCTCCAATTTGGATATTTTCAGGGCACAAAGGTAAATCAGAATGCAAATCATGAAGTTCGACAGGGTACTCTAAATCTACCTCTAAAATAAAACCGTATTCTGCATTTTCAGACACATCAAAACTAGTATCAACATTTACCCATTCAAAACCACCAACTGGAAGACATTGAGACATTGCCCAACCGTAAAGATTATTTGCATCTAAATAAGTCAAGTATGATTTTAATTTATCTTTATCATAATCTTCCATGAATTCATTATTAGCTTTTGCATAGCGGTTACTACACTGTGATACACCACCCCGTATACCGGCCCTAATAAAAGAAACCTTCTCAATATCAGTTAATAGTTCTAACTCTATTTGAGTGTATTTTAACATAGCATCCCAACTTAACCCAGGTGCTGTGTAGTAATGTGCAGGATCCAAGTGATATGTTTTTAAGCATAAAGTTCTAAAGCTTTCGAAAACATCCGTCAACAATAAAACATCAGTTTTGAGATATAGATCAGAGTAATCTAGCATAGTACGACAATGGAAGTGCTGCCAAATATCTTTGGCATGATTATAATCAGCATCTGATACATGAGAATCAGATAATGTGCTATAAAATTCATCTTGGCTAGGTAGCGTTGTTTTTTTCAAACTATCTTCAGATGTCATAAATTCATAAGGGTAAATACCTTTCCTTCGAAGACGATTAAAATCTTCATTGCGCGGAAAATTAAGTTTTAAAGCTTTAAATTGATCATTGCATAAGTTTTTTGCTAGCTGATCGAGACTGCAAGACATAAATTTTAAGGAATCTACAAATCGCAAACTAACTTTATGATTATTAATATTGATAGTTTTTGAAAATGAAATATATTTTTCTTTAGTCTGAGGGATAACATCAATTTCACCTTCAACAAAATTTAAAGCGTGAACAATAAAATGAGCATCATAATTGCTCAGGTTATGAAAGAAAACAGGAATATGACGTAATGATCGAAACTTGGTTGCGCATACTTCATGTGCAACACCTCGAAATTGACCAGTTTGCCAATCATGATCGATTTTGTCATCACCATCTAAATTACTTTCACAAATGTGACATATCACCGCATTTAAAATTTCATTTTCCTCATAAACCGTCAGTGGCTTAGGAGGAACTTGAAAGCTATTTTTCCTACATATTTTTTTTAAATCTTCATGCAAACGATTCATGAATTCTTGAGCACAATTTTTTCCGCTATAAGCCTCATATTTTGATAAGTTATCATCATATGAACATTTGATATAATAGCCAAAACTATATGGTTCGTGTTCATGAGTATTGCTTGTATAAGGCTTAGATGGATTGTTAAAACATGATTTAATCGGACTTAGAAAAGCTTCAAAATCAGCATATATAACAAAAGGTATTTTTAACTTCCTGTTGTATTTATCAAATTTTAATTTATCATTGGATGTTGGTCGACCATACCAATCCTTTGACGTTTTGTCACCATTTGGTAATTCTGTGACAATGTGAGCACAGTCATGTTTTTGATGGTCAATTAATCTTTGTTGTGTAGGAAAGTGTAATAAACATCCATCACAAATATGAACTGCGTGCTCATGATTGGAAATTTGTTTGCTTACGAGACGTGACATGTTTTTAATGTGACAATAATGATTGTTTGCTCCGTTAGAGATCAGTAATAAATTAACGTGTACATCTTTGCGAGATTTTGTTAAAAATAACGGTCCAACCACACTATGACACTTTTTGTCTCTGTTAAACTCTAAACCAAACACGTTGATGCTAATATTATTCAGTTCTTCTACTTTTGATATATCAGATAACTTTACAGGAAAACGTACTCCATCAAATTTTAATTTGTTGGAATTCACAGTGTAAGATGTTACTCGATCCGCATTTTTGTTTACTGGGTACAAAGCAGAGAGCAATGCCCACTTAAAACATAAATTGTCAGCATTTTTAACGTTAACTATTGCTTTTTTTGTTCGAATGTCCTTTGGTAACTCAATGTATGAAGTACCACGTAGTGGATTAAACTTATTTACATTCATATCAATTGCTCTTAATTCTTTAAGGCTCCAACCACTGTCTTTTTTCTCAAAAGTACTGATTTTACTTGCCAGAGTGTTACACAAAGATGAAAACAAAATATTTAGATCATCCCCTCGAAAAACTATGTAATTATACGTTTGGAAATCAAATGTTTGAAATGAGTCGTCTTTAGTTTGTTGGATGAAATCAGCGTGCAGAACAAAGTTGACTTTGAAAATAGTATGCTGTTGTATTGATTCTTCGATTAATAAGAAAATATCATTTTTTATAGAATTCATGAATAATTCTGGTGTTTGAAAGTTTTTTGATGTATGATGATCATTCTTACTATGAATTTTATAAGAAATTATTCTTTGACCAAAGGCTGATTCTACGATTGATACATTTTTTAAAGAGTTGTGAACTTTTTCAAGTTTTATTTTATGAAGATTACTTTTTAAATGATTTGAAAAATACCTTTTTTTAACTAAAACATGACATGTACTACATGTCATCATAACAGCATCACCTTCCATGGAACTAGGATATTCACCTTCATTGTCATTGATATATTCATTGCTGGGTCCTGCCATACTAGAAGAGAATCCATCTTCATATCGTGCTCGTTTCACTTTGATGTTAGCACTTTCAGTATTATGCTTTCTCTTTTGTGCTCCTCCAACTTGTTTTCTAAAACAATAAGAAAGCGTTATGAGACACAATCCTGAATGAAATCAAATATACATTATAAGTGATGGGATCACTACGAGTATTACTTACATCAAATTGTTTTCAACGACGGTACATTCATTATACAATTCTTCATCGTATTGATCTTCTAATAACATACAATTTTCTTCATAAGCGCAGAGATTGTATAGATCCTCGTTGTATTCATCTTCAAACACCATACAGTTATCTAGCTTTTCGCATAACTCTTCTTCAGAATTCGTATTGAAAAATACACTATCACGTTCCACAATTTTATTTGCCATTTTGTTCAAGAGATGCTACGGTTAAAGGTTTAAAACTGAACTAATGCTACAGGGACATCCCTGTAGCATTAGTTCAGTTTTACATACATACAGACATCTGTATGAACTATATAAAGGAACAACAGTTACAAACTTAATTATATAATGAGTACTACTATACTGTTGTAAATGACCTAAATTACATACGCACTAATTGTTAAAATGATATTTTTTACATGTTGGTACTGTTACAATTTCTTTAGTCACATTAAAAATTATTTTTTTTGCACTCTCATAGTTCTGATTGCCTTCATTAGCAAAATACTTAATTCGATAGCTTGCATGCTTCCATTGTTCATTTGATGCAACTTTACTAATTTTTTTCATATTGAAAACTTCAATTTTTATCATGTAATCTGAGCGAGGGCCATCATCTTCATTTGTAGATAAAAAAACATTTCCACCTTCTCGGTGAGCATGAGAAACTGTGGATGACAACTTTTTCTTCTTTGTTTTTGAGACTTCGAACAATGCGTCTAAGCTTTCACTTGATGGTTTTCTTTTTAATAAATTTTGAGGCAATCGATCTTTTACAATTTTAAGCTCCTGTGTATCATCATCTGAACAAGCATAATAATATTGTTTGAATGTATTTTCTTCCTCGATATTGAATGAGTTCTGCAAATAATAATTTAAAATATTTAAGTGTTTGAATCTATAAATGTGATATATTTTTATATCATACCAATTATAATAATACATTGAAAATAACTTACCTCCATTGTCTCTGTAGATCACTTTAAACACACAACTCACTGGATTCAATCGGAAGCCTTACGATGCACAAGCTAGGGAATATTAACAATTTTTAAAAATGTACAGCTTATATACCCAACATTTCAATACAATCAAGACCATTAGTAATCACTTCCAGCAAAGTCCAAATGAGATAGAACTAGTTATCACTTTCACATTCCTTACCTAAATTGATAAAATAATTAATTAATGTAATGCGGTTATACCCATTAATAATCACTTCAAACGAAGTCCAAATGAGATAGTACTAGTTATCTCTTAAAATTCCTTACCTAAATCGATAAAATAATGAATGTGGTTGTGTAACCAATTCTAGAGAACTAGATGTTTATTTGAATCAGAAGCTTGTATCACCACCAAACAATACATATGCCTATCGTGCTTACATAGAAACTTTGTTGAACTATGCTCCTGCAGCCAAAGATTCTCATTTGACTTGTGCTCTTTGGTATCAAGATACAGCTGAAAAAATGAATTCAACCGATGAAAAAAACGAAGGATTTACTAAAAGGCAACAACTAGCATGTGAAAGCAAAGAAATAGAAATGATTGGTCATCTTCATGGTGATATATTTAACCAGGAAAAGTTTTTAATTAACGGGGTTGAAATGAGTGTTAAACTAGTTCGCTCCAGAGACACATTTAGTCTTATGGCTCCTTCAACAGATTTAAAATTTAAAGTATGCATTACAGATGCAACCCTTATTGTTCGTAGAGCACGAATCAATCCAACTGTTTTACTAGCCCATCAAAAAGTGTTAGCCTCTACAACTGCAAAATATCCTATTACTCGAGCGGAAGTCAAAGTGTTAACCATACCTTCAGGTATTCAGGGCAAAACTCTCGATAATATTTTTCTGGGACAAGTCCCTAAAAGATGTATAATTGGTTTTGTAAACAATGCCGCATTTAATGGAAGTTTGACTAAAAATCCATTTAATTTTGAAAACTATGATATGAATACATTTTGTTTGTACATTGATGGGCAGCAAATACCTTCAAAAGCTTTACAGCCATCGTTTGATAGTAATATTTTTACTGCAGCCTATCATACACTATTTTCAGGGACAGGTATACATTTTCTCAATGAAGGTAATGGGATATCTAGGGAACAATATGCAAAAGGATACTGTTTGTTAGCATTTGATCTAACAGCTGATCTCAGCTCAAATTCAAATACCCATTGGAACCTTATAAAACATGGTAGTGTTAGATTAGAGGTTCGATTTGAATCTACACTTACTCAAACAATAAATTGTATTGTTTATGCAGAATTTGACAATGTTATTGAAATAGATAGGAATCGTAATGTAACCGTAGACTATAGTAGTTAAGTTGACTTTGTATAAACCTAGTTATAAATATGAAATAAAAAATCATTAAAACATAATCCAATCCTTTTATTTATTTCTACCTTTATAAAGAAGTTCAGCTTATTTAGTTTCACATTCTTAATTTGTAAATAGAAGATACCACAACGATGAACACATTAGAAGTTCAAAAACATTTGCATTTCATACATCCCTCGATGCAAAAGCATGTTTATCCAGCAAACAGGTTACCCTTACATATTAATACTCCTGCATTCATAATAAGTAATTTGGATCCAGATAGTGAGCCAGGCTCCCATTGGGTAGCCATTCACATAGAGTCAAATGGAGTTGGACAGTATTTTGATTCTTATGGACGACCACCTATAGGAAATCATAGAAGTTTCTTGAACACTGCAACATGACTTGACTTCAGTTTGTGGAGAGTATTGTTTAACATATTTATATTACAAGTTTAACGGAAATAGTATGACGGATTTCGTAAAATTATTTGGTAGCAGTAAGTTGAATAACGATGTTTTTGTGTATAAACTATTTGGTATGTGTTTTAAAGAAAAATAATAAAAGTATCACAATCTGAAAAATCTTTTTGAACAACCTATCCTACTACACCCAAAAATAGGTTCATTTTAAGCTCGCCCGTTAAAATTAAGTAAAGAAAGTAGAGCCGAGCCGAGCTGAGCCGAGTCACGCCGAATCGAACCGATCATTTGAGCGTTTACCGGCCGGGCCGAGCAAAAACCGAACCAAGCCGAGCCGAACCGATCATTTGAGCCTTTACCGGCAAATTTCTACTACTACCGTTGAAATATCAGGAAAAAAATCTCGCTGCGCGAGGCAACCAAAGAGCCAAAGTCGTCGAATACCTACTACTCACTTAAAATCCTTTCACCGCACTGTTTCGAAAGAAACTAGTGACACGATAAGAGAGACTCTGGCTCTCTCTTGTCTCTCAAAGCAAGCCCTGCCAATTTTTTTACACAAAGTGTCATATGGTGCTCCCATGTGGTAGGTATGGTCCTACTCGCATGTCAGCGCCACGTCAAGTGTAGATCCCAAGAACAGTCTCATTGCCCTGACTGACGCATGACGTCCCTACTGCCATCAATAGTGGTTGAATTAGTGATTGAATGCAAAGTTACGATTTTTGGATGTGATTTGTGGCTCAATCACGCCTGCCATTGAACCGATCGGGAAAAAATATAAATTGTAGGTAATCTGGATTAGCATATAGGGTACCTTCCGGTTCCCAAAAAACAAGGTAGAAAACATGAACGTGAATGATGTTAACACTAGAAACAAAGATATGCTCGCTGTTCCCACTACTAGGCTCACAAAAAAAAACACATCGTTTGCAGGACAATGTGTAGGCAGGGTCGGACTGGGCCAGAAGGGCCCGGATAGCTGACCACAAGCCCTGGGCCCGAGACTCGATGATGGTAGACTTTATTACATTTAGGTCGCAAGAACTGAGACCTAGCCAGCGCGGGCCTTCTATCCTACGGTTGAAGCAAGCCCCGTAAGCCATTGTTCCGCGTTCCGCGTTCCGCCCGTGGTCCGCGCAGGCTTGGGCCCAGCTGGCAAATGCCATTTCGACTATATGACCAGTCCGACGCTGTGTGTAGGTACGCTTCTATAACAAAGTCCCGAGCGAGATGCATCAGCTGTTTACAAATTCAAAAACAATAAAAAGAAAACTTTTTACAAATGCTTACTTTATAATACTGTTTAAATAGATGACAAAAAAATTAGGTTTGAATTAGCTCCAACTCATTACAAAAACGTAAAATTAAGTTGACACACATCAAGATTCACAATCACAAAGAAAAAAGCCGGCCAGTGCGAGTCGGACTCGCGCACGAAGGGTTCCGTACTATAATAAATAAAAAAAAGTAAAAGTAAACCTATAAGTTTTAAATTATTAAAAATATTTATAAATACTAGTAGTTCGCCCCGAACTGAGATCTCGTGATGCGACTCGACGAACGCACCAAAACTTTGAGTAGGTGGTAGTCAAAGGCAAGTCCAAACATTATGTTTGGACTTTTTTCTGACTACCGCCTACTAACTCAGTACGGTAACCAAGTTTCAACTCTATTGGCCTATTTATTGAAGAGTTCCGTTGAACAGACCTTGGCTCCATCATCAGACCTGGTCGTTGACACCATTTTATGAGAACTGAGTACCTCCTTAATTTATTTCAAGAAAAAAAAATAAGAAAAAGTAAAGTAACTGGCTGACCAGTAGAAAAACCTTGATGCCAACGAAACTCTTAGAGATGGGAGCTCTTGGGTCGCTGGTTATCTTAATTTAACTTTTTTGTTGTATCTCAAAAACCGAGCATCCCAGAAAAAAAGTAAAAATTGTTTTGGAATGTCCAAACAAAGCACTTTCGTATGACATGTAACTTGATTTTTTATGTCACTTTTTTTATTTTTGCCCTCTTAAAATACCCCATATCTCAAAAACCCTTCACCCGATTTTACTCATATACTTACCAGTAAATTTCTCAAGTACAAGCTATCGACTTATCAAATTTCATGCAG
Source organism: Chloroclysta siterata (assembly GCA_932294275.1). NCBI lineage: Eukaryota > Metazoa > Arthropoda > Insecta > Lepidoptera > Geometridae > Chloroclysta > Chloroclysta siterata. The sequence goes on along the minus strand of OW028596.1, from coordinate 15,565,193 downwards.
ATCGGATCAACGGTTCTAAAGTTATCGCCAGACAAACATACATACATACATACATACATACATACATAAAATGCCAAATCGCCCAAGTTGAAACTAAGATCTTCATTCGCTTCGCTCACTCGATCAATTATGGTTTTCGCAATTTTTATACCTTTATCTGTGCTATAAAACGTTGCTTCGTACCAAATTTCCAGATTCTGAGTTCACGGGAAGTTCCCTGTTGGTTTTGATTCACTTGCGAGTGTCGAAAATTTGCAGCATAAACGGCTGTATTTTTTGATTGCGTTGGCTTAGAGGTTTAATTTTTGACAGCTCTAAGGGACAGTAGACCTGAGTATTTAATATGAATTTCAACTTGATACCTCCACGCGTTCCTGAGAAAAAGGGTCTTGACAGACAGACAGACGGACAATAAAGTGATCCTATAAGGATTCCGTTTTTTCCTTTTGAGGTACGGAACCCTAAAAAACGACATTTACCTACATAATGCGTAGACATAAAAGCGAAGATGTGTATCCATGTGTTCCATAACATGGTAAGAAAGATTATACAATAAAAAACACTAGAAGCCAAGCTATTGTGTTTCAAAGTGATTGAAATGAATTTTATTATTTAAAAATAGCCCACTGCACCTTCTGACGTAGTGATAGTGACTGTAATCTGCCGATTATTGCTCTTTATTCTGATTTGTATTGGGGAGATTCATTTTCTGACATTTTTGGAAGCAACATAGCTTTTTCATTTTATTTGTTTTTCTAGTGTTATTTTGAGTTGTGTTGTGTAATTTCTGTGGTATTTTAACCAACATTACTTGAGGTCTTAGCACAAAGTGTAAACATTTGAAATGAAAGTGTAATATGTGATATCCTGATTTGACCGAAAATGTTTCCAATGTTTTGAAGAAAACCGCCACCATTTTCTTTATAAGTAACAAAATGACGGCCGACTTGACTAAAAAGTATTCAATACAAATCACTTGACACTGGCAAGATTGTCTGTCGAATGACGGACAGGAGCCATAAATGGAAAGAAGAAGATTTGTATTGGGAACATTTCAGCACATGGCATGACAACTGAACTGACAGTCCCATTGCCAACTTACTTACACTACCTATTATTATACCTCCTCTGTGCAATATAAATAATTCAATACATTCAATGTTGTTTCTTCAGGTGTTTAAAACTTTTATTTAGAATTATTTATTAGTTTAATAGCTACGTAATTATTGTCATGATTTTCAATAACAAAAACAACTAGAAATAGACGTATGTACATACCTACCAGAGGTTTGTTTAAACAATAATGTATCTAGACTAGCTACTGCAACCTGTGCCTACCCGAGTTTTTTCTATATTTACTGCGTTTACATTTAGACATTCGCGCTGCCGACGGAAATGTTGCCGTCCATATATCTGCGGCAGCGTCGCCGGCAATGTGTGTTCACAACACGGGCAACGCGAGCTGCAACGCGAGTGGACAGGAAAGTGGCCTGTTTACATTCTCGCATTGCCCAAGTGCCTGCCCATGTCTCTGCACATTTCCACGGACATGAGCTGAGTGTAAAGTTTTTCTGTATCGTCCGGCCGAGGCGCTTATCGTGTCTCCACCTACAGATACAGATACAGGCCACCTCGTGGCTATCAGAGGGCTTATTACGAGTTTAGTGCCGATCGTCGATCGTTACGATACACCGAATTTTCTATGAAAATAAATCATCGGCATCTAGCGTATTCTTTGACCTGTAACCTGTTTTTTTTCATAGAAAATTCGGTGTATCGTAACGATCGACGATCGGCACTAAACTCGTAATAAGCCCTCAGTACCGAGAAGTTATCTATCTGGCTATTCAACATTTTTTTGCTAGTCACAGGGAATATATGTAATTAATTAACTAACATTGATAATATTTTATCAAATCCAGCTGGGTACTGACCAACGTTACGAGGTGTAATGTAGCATTCGCTTCGAGCATGCTACGCATTGAGCATGTTCACTGTGTTCTAAAAATCGGCGTAACATGCTCGTCAAACTGAGTGCTCCATATTCGCCACCCACTCTCAGTCAAGATGGTCGACTTGTTACAGCGAACTGACTGAACCGCGTAACAGTCAAAGGATTCGCCAAAATGCCGACAGCCGGGTGGAGCTCTTCAAAGCGAGCAACGAGCGGCTCGTTGCTTGCTGGTTTCCCCTTAACAGTACGTACTGACTGCATGAATGCTCGCTGTGTAACATGTTACATTACACCTCGTAACGTTGGTCAGTACCCAGCTTAACAGAACAAACTAAATAAAGCCGTTAAACAATCGTATTGCCTACGTAGGTAGGTACTTACTTACCTATATAAACTACTATCTACAGAATAACAATTAATAGTTATTGTATGTTATGTACAAACATTGAGCTACATATTAATAAAGAAAATATTCATAATATTTGTATTTTTGTTGGTATAAAAGGGTTGGATGTGTGTGTAAGCGGCATAACATCGCTACCTACCAGCCTTGTATACCTAGTAGCTACGGCGTACCTGTACCTACCTGCAGTACCTACTTACCTACCTTGGTAACATTCAAATTACCTACAAAACAAAATGAACTACGCATTGGTAAGTTTGATTCAATGTCATAAGGTATTTATTAAATTTTTCTCAAAATGATTAAAAATAAACTCAAAACATTTATTTTGCTTTACAAACCTAGAGAGGTAGGTAAGGTACTGGTTACCTTTACCTACCCTACGTACAGTCTGTGATAAATACGGCCGGTACGCACTACTTGGCGTCTTTTTAGGGTTCCGTACCCAAAGGGTAAAACGGGACCCTATTACTAAGACTCCGCTGTCGTCCGTCTGTGATCAGGCTGTATCTCATGAATCGTGACAGTTAGACAGGTCAATAAAAATTATTAAAGAACTATTAACATTAATTAACGGACTGACTGCGCCGTATTACATAGTGTCGCAGTGTCTAGACGACACCTTTCAGCGCTAATTCAGTATCAACACTGGTTGAAAGCAGTGGCTTATATTTGCCTTTAACATAAATCATTAAAAAAAATGTGAGAGAAATGTTTTCTAGCTTCGGGAGTTGGCTGACCATCTCTTTTCAAAGCTTAGGTTAGAGGGCCCCCTGAGCTCCGGGACCCCGGTGCACTGCACCACCTGGCCCTACGATAGCTACGCCACTGGTTGAAAGACAGTGAATCAGTATCTATTTCCCACTTGGTGCACAGATCTGCTGCTTGGTGCTGGCGGTGCTGGCCGTGCAAGGCGAGGCGCTGCCCGTTGCTAACGGCGGCGGCGGCGGCGGCTGCTGCAGGACCAACAGCAACAACTCCAAGAAGTCCTCCGATTCCAACATCCTCCACAACATAGCCATACTCGGCAAGTCGGGCAAAGGATGCTGAGGCCAATGACAATTTAAACTTTGATGATATTTTTTTCCGTCTTAACAGTATCCTGATATTTATTTTATTTATCATCATCATATCTCTATCTTTAGAGCTGATTTTACCATGCTCTGATAGATTAACAAAGGATTAAGGGGCCGTTAAATATGTCAAAATGTACGCGGTTGACATCTAAGGTTAGATTTAACGGCCGCTTTATCCTTGATTAGTGACTATCAGAGCATGGTGAAATCAGCTCTTAATATATTAACCTTAACTAGGGGATTGTTTTTAATATCAACTTGTTTTAAGTTATCATGTCTGAGGCAAAAAATATGATCGAAGTTTTGATTCCAATCACCATTTTGGTTACGCAGTCGAGACCTGCAATACCTATGTTGCAATATGGTTTATAATAAAGTGTGTGCTTAAACTTACCTGTGTTTTTTTCTTCTGTGCTGCTAGTAGGTAGCTGATCTCAGTAGGTACCTAGGTACCTACCCAGGTAGTTAAGAGTAGTAGAGCTCTTTGTGTGTGGCTCGTCCGGTGAGGTACTACCACCACGCCTTTTTCTGCCGCCAAGCAGCAACGCTGTGTTTCGGTTTGAAGAGAGTGGTTGCCGGTGTAATTACAGACACATGAGGATTAACATCTGTATGCCTCAAGTTGATGGACGCAGGGCAGTGCATCGTAGGGCACGTTCCTTTCGTGCGTGACTTACGAGGCAATGCTTTGTTATAGGTGATGGTTACCATTTCACATCAGGTGGACCATCTGCTTGCTCCATAAGCTAGTTGTATAAAAAAAAAGTTTAGTTATACCGGAGGTTATTGCATGATCGGCGATGTCGTCAAAAAGTAGGTAGGTAACGTAATTACTGTAGGATTAGGTACCCTAGGTTAGGCTACTTCGGAAACACCAAAAGCCCCCTTAGGCAGCTTTTTAACTCACGATCTACGAGATGACATCGCAAGTCGAGTACCACGAACTCAAACAAAACTATCATGTTTCAGAAGCGTTTGTAACAACATTACTTCGATTCTTACCATGATCTGTAGAAACATTACTGTTTTATTCTTGAAAGAAATTAAAAGTGATGTGGAATAACGAATGATTAATGTATTATTATTGCCCTATGAGAGAGCGAGACGGCCTATATTTTGTTGTTTTCGTATAGCGTTATCACTTTCGCACCTTCGTAGAACGCGTTAAAATGTCCGTGGAAATGTGCAGAGACATCGGCAGGCACTACTTGGGCAATGCGAGAATGTAAACAGGCCACTTCCATGTCCACTCGCGTTGCCGCTCGCGTTGTCCGTGTTGCGTGAACACACATTGCCGGCGACGCTGCCGCAGACATTTGGACAACAATATTTCCGTCCACGCGAATGGCAGCGCGAATTTCTACATGTAAACGCAGTAGAACAGTTTATGGTGACGTCACAAAACCCCGGGGTGGCCAGGATTTCTGTTATTGGAAAGATATCGTGACCGGTGCACCCCAAGGCGGCGGCATTCTGTCCCCACTCCTCTTTTCATTATTTATTAATTATGCTGCCTCCACGCTTAGACAATACCACATGTACATTCATATATGACCTCTTGCCGTTACATATTCATACAAAACGCAGAACAGAGCGAACAAAGGCAAATGGAACTATACCTACTGTAAAAGTTAAGAATGATAATAGTAAATTCGAATGAAAAAGTATTATTTACTTAAGTACCTACCTACTTGCTTACCTGTATGACTTTTTATAGCTATGATTATTTATTATCACAGCTATATTATTATAGCTAAGTAATTAATATGAATAAATAATAGGTGATTATTGTTCTGCGTTGGCAGCTACATACATAAATAACATATTCATTGTGTAGGTACCTATAGGATTTTATATTTTTTAAATATGAATAAGTGTAGTCAGCTTGTTGACACCTATAAAAGGCCTGGATGTGTAGGTAGCAGCGTAATACAATTGTGGTCTCGTAGCCTCTCGACGACTGGGTTTCTATGGTAGATCATCTGGTTTCATCTACCCTATTATAATTATAATTAAGCTAAAGCTGTGGAAAGCCAACATGAAATACTTATTGGTGAGCTTAATTAAGTTTTATATATATTTTTGATTTAAATAATATATAACTTTATTGTATTAGGATAGTCCCGTAAAGATAATGTTACAAAATCAATAAATGTTATTTTACCGGACAACCTTACAAAAATATATAGGTTCTTTTCTTAGAGTGTAATCTCACGTTAAATAAAAAATAAGCCAAAAAAATAAATTAAAAATTAAAAACATTGTCTGTTCTTCTAGGCTTTGGTCGTGAGGAACTGGCGCCAGATTCACCTAGTCTATAAGACGTTCCAAAGTGATCCATAAGATTGAACTGAATAATTACCATTTTGATTTTGGATTATTGCCCCTATATTATATCCTGTCTGGACAGAGTTGGGTGACGCCTGAAAATTTTATAGTAGGCATACAACGTGTACCTAACATAATACCCCTATAAGGCCAAAGATCAAGTGATCAGACCGAGCATTGGAATACTTTGATGTGAGCAAATGTTGAATATAACGTTTTCGAAATTCCCATACACAAGTAAAATTAATATTCTCTCAGAAATTTGCAACACCCCTGATACTGCTTACGTTAGAACCAAGGTCACGCACACGGAACGTACGAGCAGCTGTGAATAGGGCTGCCTCGTGGTGTGTTTAGTTTCATATTGGAGGAACGTCTAAGAGGCATTTCATGAATGAAAAACTACGAAAATTAAAAAGTCGTAATACAATAGGTGTTCGCCATGACCTGAAGAATACCCTGCTTCCGGGGTTATAGGGGTATTATGTTACACGTTGTATAGTAGTTTGACGTACCTACACACCTAAATAAAACAGTTGTTATTTTACATACATATTGAAAATACTACATTGTTTTTGAAAGTACTGATAACCTATGTATGTACCTACAACAACTATGTATTTCCCTGAACTAAACCGTGTGTAAGCAACAAATGTATTGAGTATTGAAACTCCTCCTCCGTACCTACAGATCGTGTCCGCGCTGGCGGCGGCGCTGGCCGCGCAAGCCGCCGCGGAGCCCCTCTTCAGCAAAAAGTTAGATTGCATCAAAGACAAAACAGACTGTAAAAAAGACAAAGTCTGTTGCACCAAAGACCAAATTGATTGCGATAACGACCAAACTAATTGTGACAATGGCAAAACTGATTGCGACGAAGATAAATCCGATTGCGAAGATGGCGATTCCAATTGCAAAGATGACAAAGAAAACTGCGAAGATGACAATACCGACTGCAAAGATGACGAATCCAATTGCAACGATGACGTCAAAGATTGCAAAGATGACGTCAAAGACTGCAAAGATGACGTCAAAGACTGCAAAGATGACGTCAAAGATTGCAAAGATGATAAAACCCACTGCAAAGTTGGTAAAAACCACTGCAAAGATGACGACAAAGACTGCAAAGATGATAAAACCCACGGCAAAAATGGTAAAAACCATTGCAAAGATGACGACAAAGACTGCAAAGATGACGACAAAGACTGCAAAGATGATAAAACCCACGGCAAAGGTGGTAAAAACCACTGCAAAGATGACGACAAAGACTGCAAAGATGACGTCAAAGACTGCAAAGATGACAAAACAAACTGCGAAGATCACAAATCTAATTGCAAAGATGGCAAATCCAAAAACAAAAGCGATGGTAAAAGCCGCATAAGCCGCGGAAAGAAAAGCTGCGACTCTAAGGTCTCGGGCTGCGCCGGGCTACTCGGCTCGGCAGGCGACGGATGCTGCTGAGTCAGTGGGACCTACTTAACTACTACAGTTCTGCAGGGTGATTACGTAACTTTGTTGCAATCAGTTTCTATATGAAACCAATAAGTATATAAAACAATATGAAAGTTTTGCGATTATCCAGCCAGTGGCTGATCTCGTAACTTTGTTGCAATCAGTTTCAGTCAGTTTCTGTTTTTTAATAAGTAAATATGATGGCCATGCGGTTACATTTTAGCTGCAGTTGCTAACAAAGTTAGATTACTGGTGTTTCTATTGATGGATAATCGCAAAACTTTCATATTGTTTTATATTCTTATTGGTTTGATATAAATATCTTATTGGTTCGGTTGTAAATCAAAAGTTACTCACGCTTACCTGCATTTATATTTTGGAAATATGTTTATTTGTTTAGAAAAATACTGAGTATTTCTTTGACAAAAAATCTATCAGAGCCGATTTCTTAAGAATGAAACATAAATATAATATATGTATACCTCAGATTAACAACACCATGTATAAAAAAAGTACATTTGTTGCAGCTATCAAAATTTACAATAGTTTACCCGATAAACTTAAACCTCTTCAAGGAAATATATTCAAAAATCATTTGAGAAAATGGTTAGTCTCGAATGCATTTTAAAACTTAAACGATTTATAAGAACGATAAAATTGGAAGCTCTATAATATCTACCTCTTGGTTTCTTGTAGGTCATATACTTGCAAGAAATTAGTGGGTAGTACCTATTAGTGGGTATTAAAATGTTTTGGTTAGTTCTTGGGTGAAAACTTTAGAATATAACAATGTGTTTTTGTTGTACGTCCGGAACGGACAAACTGTTAAAACTGTGCATAACCATAGCTATAAGATCTTTTTTGTACTACAGTTATACAATAAATAATTTCTGATTTATAGAAACTGATTGCAACAAAGTACGTTACATATTTCGGTAGATTCGGTAAACGCCTCTATCCAACCAAATACCAAAAACAAAAAAGAACTCGGACTCGAGGTACCTACTGTAAATACCTAAAGGGTAACGCTCTTGTATTACAAACATGTAGGTAGTACCTAGGTCGTTTTTAAGTCCAAACAAGTTTTCTTATCAAAAATAGTTTTCCTACTTTTAAAATGACTTACTTATCTAATATAGGCATACCTATCAAGCTATCTAAAGGTAGGTATGTTTAAATGCAGGACCTGTGTAGCATTTTCAGAAGCGTTTTAATTGTTTTCCATAATTTACTCATTTAAATTCCACAGTCGAAGTGTAATATATAAAAATAAATAAATAAACTTTGGTGGACTTTCCACACAGCACTATCTAGCCCCAAACTAAGCCAAAGCTTGTAATATGGGAACCAGATAGCTGATATAATACATAGATTCTTTTTTTTGTAAATACATACCTACTTATTAACACCCAGACAGAGAACAAACATCTATGTTCATCACACAAATGTTTGTTCTCGGTGGGGATCGAATTGACGGCCTACGGCGCAGAAGGAAGGTATTATTTAATATAAATGGGTACTACTAGTATTCTCTTATCTGTGTGGGTAGCTAACACATTTTGTATTTTTTAAACTTTGTAGGTACCTTAACTACTACATGTCCTACTAGATGAAATTATTATTTTCTTGTCTGCTTTATCTGAAATAACTTAGTCTTTATTTTATTTATTTAATAGTTAGCGTAATTGGTTCATTAACCGTTCTTGTTGTGTAAAAAAATAAACGTCATCTAGGTATTTGATCTACTAACTAACCGATAGACATATTGTGTGCAATAAATAATTCAATAAAATATAGTTATTTATTCATTTGCTCAGCTGTTTATTAACTTATCGTTGGTAAGCGCACCAAAACTCATCTTACGCGAATTTGAGTTTTGTTAGTGTGTGTGTTAGCACAGGCGATGGCGATGGGCTTGCAACCTGTCAATATGGAATATCAACTACTGCAAAATGTTAGTATGTGCCAAATATAATATTTGGGCGTACCACTGACTACCCCCCTTAGACATTCTCAACAATAGGTTAGGTACTAAGACCCCATATAGGTAAGTACTGCGTTTACATTCCGACATTCGCGCTGCCATTCGCGCGCACGGAAATGTTGCCGTCCATATGCCTGCGGCAGCGTCGCCGGCAATGTGTGTTCACAACACGGGCAACGCGAGCGGCAACGCGAGTGGACATGGAAGTGGCCTGTTTACATTCTCGCATTGCCCAAGTCCCTGCCCATGTCTCTGCACATTTCCACGGACATGAGCTGAGTGTAAACGGGGTATTAGGTATCTACCGTGCCTGAGGATAAAAGATGTGATGCCTTTTTTTAGGGTTCCCTACCCAAAGGGGACCCTAATTACCCTAAACCTAAAACGGGACCCTATTACTAAGACTCCGCTGTCCGTCCGTCTGTCACCAGGCTGTATCTCATGAACCGTGATAGTTAGACAGTTGAAATTTTCACATATGTTATTCTGATGCCGCTATAACATCAAATACTCAAACAGAATTAAATAAATATTTAAGGGGGGCTCCCATATATACACTAATATTATAAAGAGGCAAGATTTGTATTTTTGTTGTTTTGTTGTTTTGAATGCAACGAATAGGCTCGGGATCCGTGCTAAAACTCCAATAATGTAACCAAAGAGTATAATAAGTAGTATGTAACCCAAGGTGGAAAACAAAAACCTTACATCGCGTGCGCTGCGAAAACTATTGATGATAGAACAAAATAATGTACTACGACTTTGCAGAACACGTCATCATCTACAAAAAATGTCGCGACAGCATATGTCTAACTATTATAGTTATGTCACAATAAGTGTTCTTTTATTGATCGAGTGAGCGAAGCGAACGAAGATCTTAGTTTCAACTTGGGCGATTTGGCATTTTATGTATGTACGTATGTATGTATGTTTGTCTGGCGATAACTTTAGAACCGTTGATCCGATCTGCATGAAATTTAATATGTCGATAGCTTGTACTTGAGAAATTTACTGGTAAGTATATGAGTAAAATCGGATGAAGGGTTTTTGAGATATGGGGTTTTTTATGGGGGCAAAAATAAAAAAAGTTACATAAAAAAATCAAGTTACATGTCATATGAAAGGGCTTTGTTTGGACATCCCAAAACAATTTTTACTTTTTTTTTGGGAAGCTCGGTTTTTGAGATATAACAATAAAAGTTAAATTAAGATAACCAGCGATCCCAGAGCTCCCATCTCTAAGAGTTTCGTTGACATCAAGGTTTTTCTACTGGTCGGCCAGTTCCTTTGCTTTTTCTTATTTTTTTTTCTTGAAATAAATTAAGAAGGCACTCAGTTCTCATAAAATGGTGACGACGACCAGGTCTGATGATGGAGACAAGGTCTGTTCAACGGAACTCTTCAATAAATAGGCCAATAGAGTTGAAACTTGGTAACCATACCAAGTTAGTAGGCGGTAGTCAGAAAAAAGTCCAAAGATAATGTTTGGACTTGCCTCTGACTACTACCGACTCAAAGTTTTGATGCGTTCGTCGGTCGCATCACGAGATCTCAGTTCGGGGCGAACTACTAGTTATAAAAATGTTATTGAAATGCCGCCGCTAGAAAAGGGTCTTTATTTGTACCTTGGTATTAATCCTTATCCAGGTATGTATGTATGTTTGTCTGGCCATAACTTTCGAACCGTTGCTCGGATCTGCATGAAATTTGATAAGTCGATAGCTTGTACTTGAGAAATTTACTGGTAAGTATATGAGTAAAATCGGATGAAGGGTTATTAAGATATGGGTTTTTTTAAGGTGAGAAAAATAAAAAAGTGACATAAAAAAATCAAGTTAAGTACATGTCATATGAATGGGCTTTGTTTGGACATTCCAAAACAATTTTACTTTTTTTCTGGGACGCTCAGTTTTTGAGATACAACAAAAAAGTTAAATTAAGATAACCAGCGATCCAAGAGCTCCCATCTCTAAAAGTTTCGTTGGCATCAAGGTTTTTCTACTGGTCGGCCAGTTCTTTTGCTTTTTCTTATTTTTTTTTCTTGAAATACACACACACACAATACACAATACATTTATTGCTTACACATGGTTTAGTTTTGGTACATACATTGTTGTTAGTAGTTAGTAAGTATCACATGGACCCTGCATAGGGTAGGTATGGCAACATGGAGGCAGGCCGAGGTTTTAAATTATAATACGTATAGTCGGTAGACAGGTATAGTTACAGTAAAAAAGTAGGTGTTATCTGTTATACAAGGCACGAAAAAGAAGAACTAGGTATTATTAATAAACAAGGTATTGGGAATGTATGTCAAAGTTAATAAAATATTTAATTAAAAATAGTCAATATTTAGGTCAAAGTGTGTATAGCCGAATGTTAAATAAAAATAAAAAATAAATGTCAAAGTTAAATCTAGGTAATTTCAGTGTCAAGTTTAAATAATAATTATTTATTGAATTATTGCAAATATTCATTTATGTCATAGTATGTTTTATTAATTAGAAATGATTTTAATGTTTTTATAAATAGACAATTTTTTTCTATATTTTTTATTTCGATCGGAAGGTTATTATAAATTTTTATTGACATTACGTATGGGCCGTCGTCGCTGTGTATTTTAAGTTGAGAACGCGGATATACTAACTTATTTCTCCCTGGCCTCAATACGTATCTACGAGGCAGGTCGACTAGATTTTTATATAAATGGGGATATTTTCTTACAAATTTGCACAATTCTAGAATGTATAAACTAGGTAACGTTAGGATCTTTAGGTTTTTAAAGTGTGGTTTGCAGGTTTCTCTTCGCCCTATATTTACGAGGATACGGATAAATAAATTAAGGAGGTACTCAGTTCTCATAAAATGGTGACAACGACCAGGTCTGATGATGGAGCCAAGGTCTGTTCAACGGAACTCTTCAATAAAATAATAGGCCAATAGAGTTGAAACTTGGTTACCATACCAAGTTAGCAGACGGTAGTCAGAAAAAAGTCCAAAAATAATGTTTGGACTTGCCTCTGACTACCACCTACTCAAAGTTTTGAAGCGTTCGTCGGGTCGCATCACGGGATCTCAGTTCGGGCCGAACTACTAGTTTTAAAGGCTAATATAAGTTCAAGCTATGTGGAAAGAGGGGGTGAGCGCCCGATTCTTTCTCTATGCACCGGGGCCCTTGTCCACCGAGCTACGCCACTGCTCACAACCCAATAATGATTAACATGGAAGCAGGTAAATAATTATTACAGGACCACCAAGCGTATTGCAGAAATCCCTTTTCAAATCGCTATGTAACGCACGCAACGTAGGTATATCTCCTTTCTTCTCCCCATATAAGGCTCCTGTCCGTCATTCGACACACAATCTTGCCAGTGTCAGAGTATTGAATACTTTTTAGTCAAGTCAGTCCATAGTCAAGTCGGCCGTCATTTGTTTTGAAGAAAATGGTGGCGGTTTTCTTCAGAACATTCGAAACATTTTCAGTCAAATCAGGATATCACTTAATACACTTTCATTCCAAGTGTAAACTTTGTGCTAAGACCTCAAGTAATGTTGGTTAAAATAGGTACCACCGAAATTACACAACACAACTCAAAATAACACATAAACAAATAAAATGAAAAAGCTCTATTGCTTCCCAAAATGTCAACGTATCTCATTGCCGCCCTGTGGGCGCTGTCAGTGGCATCATCAATGTGACACTTGACATTGACATGTAACAATCCTTTGAATTGCCCTGATTTATGGATAATTTGCATTAAAGCAAACACTATCTGTTTGCTTAAGTACCTACCTACGTGACTTTTATAAACATTAATTAATTATTATAAATACAATAACAGAAAATAATTATTGTTGTAGGTTGGCAGCTAGATACATAAATAACGTACCTGCCTATTCACAACGTGTGTATTTTTAAACATGAATGGCTAGCTAGTTGGTATAAATAGGTTGGATGTATGTGGAAGCGGCATAACATCGCTACCACCAGCCTAATCTCCCTAGTACCTGAGCGGTTCCTACCCTACCTACTTTCCTACCTACTACCTGGAGCTGCCAACATGCAATACGCATTGGTGAGTTTGACTGACAACACGTCATGAAATAACGAAATAGATAAGCAATACAGTTTTGGTAAACGAGTGAGAAGTTCATTAGCGGCGCTCTTTCAATTAATTTATTCATAAATAATATTTTTTTCGATATAGGTTAGTAAAACTTTGATAAGAAGAAATCACGCTCAGTGATAAGACCACCCATTGTAGGACGATGTGGTTTCCCATACTAGTACCAATCAATGTTGGTTGGTTCTTGACAAGATTGTCTCGGAGATTGTCCTCGATTTAGTTTTTATTTATTTATTTCACTTATTAAATTAACATTGTATCTGAAATTGTATTAATAATAATAATAAATTTGTTTATTTGGACACAAATTACACACACTTAAAATTTAAATATAAATAAAATACAATACTATAATTACGCTAATAATTTAGTTAATAATATTTATTTATTTATTTATTAAATTTTACATTGACATTACAGCAAAAACCAAAGCGACAATGAAAAGCCTATGAGCTACCACTAATTTAAATTTACTTACACAAAAAATAAACAACCATATCCGTGAATTTGGTCAAGCTTACTTCAAATATATCAACATCCTCGGCTACACAAAGACTGTTGATTGTTATAAGGGCTCGCGTAAATGGTGATTCACTAACGAGATTAGTTCGAGCCCTCGGAATTGCAAGCAGCCTAGGTCGACGTCGCGCGCCCACGTAGTTATCGGGTACGCACAAGCCCATACACGCGAGCACTCGCGGATTGTGCACCTCTCAGGTGTCGAAAAATGTAAACTATCAGCATAGTTTCTCGTCTTACTTCTAATTTAAAACTAGTAGTTCGCCCCGAACTGAGATCTCGTAATGCGACACGACGAACGCATCGAAACTTTGAGTAGGTAGTAGCCAGAGGCAAGTCCAAACATTATCTTTGGATTTTTTTCTGACTACCGCCTACTAACTTGGTATGGTTACCAAGTTTCAACTTTATTAGCCTATTTATTGAAGAGTTCCGTTGAACAGATCTTGGCTCCATCATCAGACCTGGTCGTCGTCACCATTTTATGAGAACTGAGTACCTCCTTAATTTATTTCAAGAAAAAAAAATAAGAAAAAGCAAAGGAACTGGCCGACCAGTAGAAAAACCTTGATGTCAACGAAACTCTTAGAGATGGGAGCTCTTGGATCGCTGGTTATCATAATTGAACTTTTTAAGTTTTATCTCGAAAACAGAGCGTCCCAAAAAAAAAGTAAAAATTGTTTTGGAATGTCAAAACCAAAGCCCTTTCATATGACATGTAACTTGATTTTTTTATGTAACTTTTTTTATTTTTGCCCTCTTAAAAAAACCCATATCTCAAAAACCCTTCATCCGATTTTACTCATATACTAACAGTAAATTTCTCAAGTACAAGCTATCGACATATCAAATTTCATGCAGATCGGATCAATGGTTCTAAAGTTATCGCCAGACAAACATACTTACATACATACATACATACATACATACATAAAATGCCAAATCGCCCAAGTTGAAACTAAGATCTTCGTTCGCTTCGCTCACTCGATCAATAATAACCAAGTGGGGTACATTAAGGGGTAAAAGGGGTAAACCCCATACAATTTTAAATACAGAAACCTTGCGAACTTGTTCTGCATTTTTTCTACCATATTACTGTATTTTTTTTCATGGGGGCTCCAGATCATAGCTCCACACTTGAGCCTGCTTCTCACAAGTGCATTATAGAGCACCTTGATAGTACCTATATTGTGGAAGTCACGGCTCTGGCGCAGTATGAAGCCAAGGTTTCTGAAGGCCTTCTTACAGATATCCTTCACATGATTGCGAAAGTTTAAATATCTGTCCATGCGAATCCCTAGGTCACGAACCGAATCTACGCGACCAATGTTGCTTACATCCAGCTTGTAGTTATAAATAATCTGATTTTGTGCACGGCCATAGGTGATACAGCACTTTGAACTGTTGAAATAAAGTTTATTATCGTTACTCCACTGCGCAACCCGCTATCCCTCTGCAATCTTTCATAGTCCGAGCTGTCATTGATCTGCAGTAAAAGCTTTAGATCGTCATCAAACAGAAGGCAAATGGAATCCCGGATGACATTAGGCAGGTCATTTATCATAATTAAAAATTCTAGAGGCCCGAGATTGCTACCCTGACTTACACCAGAATTTGTATAAAACGGGTCAGATAGGAACCCGCCATAGTCCACATACTGCATTCTGCCCTTCAAGTAGCTAGCAAAGAATTCTAACAACTCAACAGTGAATCCCACCGACGATAGTTTTTTTAAAAGAATATCTTTATCCACGGTATCGAACGCCTTGCGGAAATCAAAGTACGCTGCATCTACCTGCACCCCTGGGTCGACAGCAGGAACAGCATATGTCATAAAACATAGCATATTACTGTCCGTACTCCGACCCGGCCTGAACCCATGCTGCGCGTCAGTCAGTTGATTATTTACTTGACTGTAAATGTACCGGTGCAACATAGACTCAAGGACTTTCGCAAAGGACGACAATACCGCTATCAGTCTATAACCCCCTACTTCTGTACTCTCACCTCCCTTTGGAATCGGTATTACTCGTGTAAGTTTCCATTCCTCTGGGTAAGTACACGCTTCCAGGCAGAGGTTGTACAAATGTAAAAGTGGCCCTGCTAGTACTTTCTCGCAGTCTTTTACTATAAATGGTGGAATTCCATCCGGCCCGTACGAGAATTTGGGCTTCAAGTTCTTCAGGGCTAGTTTTATATCAGTGTAGGTAAACTGGTTTATTAACACTTGGTGCGCGCCACATTGTCCGGCTGCCTCAATCGCCTCCCGTACGCTGAGTCTAGGAGGACTGTCACTATAGACAGAGTGGAAATATGTGGCAAATTCCTGAGCACACTCCATGCGGGACAGCTCTATGCCTTCCTTTGCTCTTCTTTTAATATAATAATTAATAGTTAATAATCTAGTAGTGCGCTAAAACCGGACTAGATTATCTGTATCCCGGCTCTTAGCAGCCCCCACGGACAATTTTTATAGCCTAAGAGAGAATATTACCTAATAAGACAACACATACCTACCTACCTCCATGTAATGGATGGATGGATCTAGGTAAGTTTGTTCAAATGAAACCTACTCCCTGCATACACTCTTTCTTGCTTAGCTAAGTAACAATGGTAGCAATCGGTAACACAGCTCACTGACGTTACCATGGCGGGGCTCATTCACCTCAGTACCGAGAAGTCAGTTTATAGAATCTACATTATCGTACAACACAACTGATTACCAACCTCAATACCGATTACCAACCTCAACACTGATTACCAACCTCTCCTGTGTCCAGATCTGCTTGGTGCTGGTGGCGGTGCTCGCCATGCAAGTCGACGCACGCCCCACGGTTCACAAGCCCGACTGCAACTCTAACTGCAACGATGGCAACTCTAACTGCAACTCTAACTGCAACTCTAACTGCAACGATGGCAACTCTAACTGCAACCATGGCAACTCTAACTGCAACGGAGGCAATTCTAACTGCAACGGAGGCAATTCTAACTGCAACGGAGGCAATTCTAACTGCAATTCAAACTGTAATGATTGCAATTCCAATTGCAACGATGGCTGTAACAACGACAACACCTGCTGTAGCAGCGACTCCAACATATTAAGCGACATCGCGATACTGGGCAACTCAGCCTGCTAAATACTAAATAACACTACTAAATCAACTAGAATAAGAAATCTATTTTTCCCAAGATTACAGAAATCGAATCAGAGTAAATCTTTTATTATCTGTCAACGATGTCTCTGAGACGTTGACAGCTCTCCCATTGTAATTGTTAGATAAATACTACGTGTAACATAATACCCCTTTAGGACCAAAGACCACTAAGAGATCAGACCAAGCACTGGAATACTTTGACGTGTGCAAAATTTGAATACCTACTTCGTTTCCGAAATTCCCACACAAAAGAAAAATTAATATTGTCTCAGTTTGCAACAACCCTGATAATGTGTAGGTACGTGGCCATGGTAGGTACTTAGGTAGGTACATAGAAACACAGCTAGGACACACGCTTTTGCGTTTCCTAATTGGTGGCAGTTCTGTTACTTATTTTATCTACAGTTCACAATAAATGAATTGTAAACTGTATAAATTTAATAATAAGTAGGTACCTGTTTCTTTTTTGACATTTGTACTTTAATAATATTTAATTTCATTTTTTGTATTCTTTGTTGTATAATGTATTTTTTTGTTTAATTAATTATGTACCTAATTGGTTAGGTATACACCGTGTTAACTAAAGTTAATATTAATAAATAATAATACTTACATAACCAATACCTGAACGAAATCCGCGCGGTATGTACCTCTACTAGGGTTGCCACCCGTACTTTATAATAAAGTATTGTACTTTATTTCAGGTAATTGTACTCTATACTTTATGAGAACAATAAAGTACACCAAAATACTTTATTTCGCATGATTTAATTTCTTTGGGATTTTGAATAGTTTAGTCGTAAGTATTTTTTTGTTAAACGAGTTTAACGATTGATGCTGAATCGATTTCGCCTCTCGCCAGCGCCACATCACTTAAGCACTCGTTTTTAACAATTTCTAAACACAACCTAACCTCAAATTGTACCTAAAAAAATTGTACTTTATTTTGATACTATGTACTTTTTTTTTCTTACCTATAATGACCAATGTACTTTAACTGCAAAAAAAAAGGTGGCAACCCTAACCTCTACCCACAGTGGCAGCGAATACCGCGTAGCTTTAACGTTAGGGTCCCAACTCAAACTTCAACAATGTAACTCAAGGTGTAAAAAAATTAGATGCGCTGCGTAAACTATTGATGATAGAACATTTTTTTTTACTATATTAATGAATATATCAATATCTACAAAAACTTTTGCGATAGGTACCTACCATAATGTCTACTATTGTAGTTATGTAACGTAATTTTTACATTTTTAAAGTTGATAGAAATGCCAACCAAAATCAGACCATGTTATCCACACTTTTATACTAGTGGTTCAGTGGTTCGCCCCGAACTGAGATCTCGTGATGCGACCCAACGAACGCACCAAAACTTTGAGTAGATGGTAGTCAGAGGCAAGTCCAAACATTACGTTTGGACTTTTTTCTGACTACCGCCTACTATCTTGGTATGGTAACCAAGTTTCAACTCTATTGGCCTATTTATTGAAGAGTTCCGTTGAACAGACCTTGACTCCATCATCAGATCTGGTCGATATCACCATTTTATGAGAACTGAGTACCTCCTTAATTTATTTCAAGAAAAAAAAATAAGAAAAATCAAAGCAACTGGCCGACCAGTAGAAAAACCTTGATGTCAACGAAACTCTTAGAGATGGGAGCTCTTGGATCGCTGGTTATCTTAATTTAACTTTTTAAATTTTATCTCGAAAACCGAGCGTCCCAAAAAAAAAGTAAAAATTGTTTTGGAATGTCCAAACAAAGCCCTTTCATATGACATGTAACTTGATTTTTTTATGTAACTTTTTTTATTTTTGCCCTCTTAAAAAACCCCATATCTCAAAAACCCTTCATCCGATTTTACTCATATACTTACCAGTAAATTTCTCAAGTACAAGCTATCGACATATCAAATTTCATGCAGATCGGATCAACGGTTCTAAAGTTATCGCCAGACAAACATACATACATACATACATATATACATACATACATACATATGTATGTATGTACACACATATGTATGCGTGTACATACATACATATGTATGTATGTACACACATATGTATGCGTGTACATACATACATGCGACAGAGATGCATTAACGTCATCGAAGTTAGTCTTCAATCTGTCGACTTTAAAAATTAAAGAGGTATCGTCAGCAAATAGAACTATTTCACATAAATCTTTTACAAAAGGTGGAAGGTCATTTACGTAAACTAGAAATAAGAAAGGACCCAATATCGAACCCTGAGGCACCCCTATATCAATGACCGATCCAGAAGACCTCTCACCGCCAACATCAACTTTTTGGATTCTATTGGTTAAGTAAGACTGTATAAGATCAATAGCCCGGTTTAGGATGCCGTAGTGTTTAAGTTTAGATAATAAAGTGGCATGACTTACACAGTCAAAAGCTTTGGACAGATCGCAGAATACCCCGATCGCATCTTGTGAGTGTTCCCAAGCATCATATATGTGCTTCAGGAGCGTCGAGCCGGCATCAGTCGTTGATCGACCTTTAGTAAATCCAAATTGATGACCATGAAGTATGCCGTTGACTTTAAAATGTGATATTAACTGATTAAGAACAACTTTTTCAAAAATTTTACTTAACGTAGGTAGTACCGAAATAGGCCTGTAGTTGGCAGGATCTTGTTCATTTCCAGACTTGTACAGGGGAATGAGTTTACTGTGTTTCATTAAATCAGGGAAAACGCCCTCATCAACACATCTATTAAAAATGTATGCTAGACATGGTGCAATATCAGTTATAATAGCGCCTAATACTTTTGTAGACATTCCCCATAGATCTTCAGTATTTTTAATATTTAAGGATTTAAATGTTTTGACAACATTATCAGCATTAATAAATTTAAAACTGAAGATATTATTACATTTTTGAACGCTAGACTCTAATAGTGTTGTCGCTTCAGCAGCTGAGGAATTTAAGGATGAAGTCACAACTTTAGGTATACTGGAGAAAAAACTATCAAACGCGTTGGCGACTTCAATATTTTTTGTAAAAACATTATTGTTTACTTTTAAATTTATCTGTTTATTACCGAGCTTCGATTTGCCTGTTTCGTTATTGACTACCTTCCAAGTTGCTTTAATTTTATTTGTCGATTTTTCAATTTTATTTCTTATATGCAATGATTTTGCCGCGTGACATACTTTTTTGAAAATTTTTGAGTAGTTTTTTGTGTGTAAAATAAACGTTGGGTCATTCAGCATTGACTCCCTAGCAGCGTATAGGTCATATAATTTATTCCTACTTTTGTAAATACCTGGAGTTGCCCAGTCAGCGAACTTGACACTTACACTAGTTTTACATGTTTTAAGTTTAAAAGTATCATTATGTTCTTCATTTATTAAATTTGACAATTTTATAAAAAGATCATTTGGGTCAGTCAAGTATGGTAAAAGGGACACTTTCAGTTCAACATTGTTCTGAAACTTTTTAGTACGGCTATCTGTGATAGGCCGATAGGTGAAGACCTCGTCTACTGATATTTTATTAGCAAACCTAGCGCTATGACCGTAATGATCGGAACTAAAATGCTTAACTACAGACTTACAAATTGGATCATGACTGCAAAAGATGTTGTCTAGACAGGTGGCTGTTGTTAGCGTCACTCTTGTTGGGTCTTTAAACAAGCAGTGTAGATCAAAACATTTAAACAAATTTAAAAATCTCTCAGATAGTGGATGAACCGGAATATCTATATTAAAATCACCGCAGACTATTAAAGTTTTTTTACTATCGAAGGTCTTAAGCAAAACCTCTTCCATAGTGGATTCATACAACGCGAAGTCCGCGTCTGGGGGACGGTATACACTCACAACGATGTGCCGCTCCAGCTCCACACATGACAGCTCAATAGTCCTCTCAATACTGAGATTTGCAATGTCTTTACGTTCCCTGCATTTCAAGTTATTATTTACAATAATTAAAGAACCGCCATGTATAGCGTTCTTGCGTCTAAAAGAGCTCAATACGCTGTATTAATTATAAAAAGGGAGAAACTCTAGTTCTAATATCCAGTGTTCTGTAATACACATGATATCTATATTGAAACAATTCAAAAATAATTCTAACTCTAATACTTTGCTGGGAAGGCCTTGCATATTTTGGTGTACAACATGTAAAGTGCCAGGCTTTTCCATTGTCGAAGAAACAAGTTTAAATGTTGGGCAATAGGCCCTACTGCTTGTAAGCCCTCATTAGTACTGCTACTAACTACGGGCTCGTCTACGGACTGTGTTATAGTACTTATAACAGGATCAAAAATATTAAATGCTAACAATTTAGCAATAGTTATTTTACTATGTTTACATAAGGACATAGTACCTCTAGTCAATATAAAATTACTAATAAAATTATTAGTGTCGAAATACAAAACGTCACTATGACGACATGTCAAATTATATAACATTAAATTTAGTTTAAAAACATTCTTATTTTCTAATACACTCAGTGAGTTAGAATAGGGGAACGCACATAAAATTAGTTTTCCTAGTCCTAATTCTAACTTTTCTAACAAAGCTTCCACCAGCTGAATTAATTCTGAGTGCTTGATTCCAGTGCTCTCACCTAATTGCACGATGGGGTGGAACTGGGTAAAATGGAACAGTTAGGTGTCATTAGGAAGGTCACTCATCCGACACAGTGGGTTCACCCGCTAGTCCTAGTAGCTAAAAAGAATAACGGCATCCGGATATGCTTAGACCCGCGCGAACTAAATCGAGCGGTACAACGTGCACATTTTCAGCTTCCAACAGTATCTGAACTGGCGTCACGCCTACACGGGGCACGTTTCTTTTCTGTTTTAGACGCCAATTCCGGGTTTTGGACAGTGGAACTAGATGATGATAGTGCTGATCTTTGTACCTTCAGCACACCCTTTGGAAGATTCCAATTTCTGCGGCTTCCCTTTGGGATTAATTGTGCCTCAGAAGTATTTCACGGGAAGCTACGTCAGCTTCTGGAAGGCCTGGAAGGAGTAGAGAATTACATTGATGACGTGGTAGTGTGGGGTGAAACAAGGCAAATTCACGATACAAGAGTAAAGGCACTGTTAGACAGAGCAAGAAAAATCAATCTTAAATTCAATAAAGAAAAATGTAAAATAGGTGTTCAGGAAGTTAAGTACTTAGGACACATTTTTGACTCAAACGGGATGAGGCCAGATTATGAAAAAATTAAAGCAATCAAAGAGTTAAAAGCCCCAAAAGAAAGAAAAGAGGTAGAGAGATTTTTAGGCGCGGTAAACTATTTATCTAAATTTATTCCGCATTACTCTGAGATAGCTATTCCGTTAACTAGCCTATTGCGGAAAGGTAGTGAATGGCGTTGGGAGTCTAGTGAAAGCGAAGCGTTCGACCGGCTGAAGGAGGCGGTGACGGGCGCCGGCGTCCTGGCGCTATACGACCCGGCGCGCCCCGTCGTGCTGTCCGTGGACGCGTCGCGCGACGCGCTGGGCGCCGTGCTGCTGCAGGCCGGCCGCCCCATCGAGTACGCCTCGCGCACGCTCACAGATGCGCAGAAAAGATACGCTCAGGTAGAAAAAGAGATGTTGGCTATCGTGTTTGCATGTGAGCGTTTCCACCAGTATGTCTATGGTCAGAAGGGGGTCGTCGTGGAGTCAGACCACAAACCTTTAGAGAGCATTTTTAAAAAACCATTGATGTCTGTCCCAGCTCGCCTGCAACGTATGCTATTGAGAATTCAAGGTTACGACCTAATTGTAACATACGTGCCTGGCAAATATATGTATATTGCTGACATGTTGTCTCGTGCCGCGCTTCCCGATTTATATAGTGATGAGGTGCATAATAATGTTGTGTATCAGGTACAGATGATGGTGGGAAATGTACCAATGTCGAACGATAAACTGACTTTAATAAAAAAGGAAACCAAACGTGATACAGAATTGCAAATGTTATCAAATTATATTAATTCTGGGTGGCCAGACCATAAATATAATGTTTCTAATGAAATAAAATTTTATTGGTCCATGAAAGAGGAGCTATTAGTAGTGGATGATGGATATATCATCGATGATGGAGATATTTTTAGGGATAATTTGGTGTTAATTCCTAAAAATGCAAGAGGCGATATGCTAAGGATTATCCACGAGGGTCATCTAGGTATAGATCGGTGCAAGCGGCGCGCGAGGCAAGTCATGTTTTGGCCTAACATGTCACGAGATATAGAAATGTATGTGAAAAGATGTCACACGTGTCAGGAGCACTCAAACGCACCCGCTAAGCAACCCATGCTACCAATTGAGATTCCCGAGCTGCCTTGGTATAAATTAGGTTCAGATATCTTTGAGTTCAAAAGGCAACACTATTTAATTTTGGTTGATTATTATTCTAATTTTGTGGAAGTCTGTAAATTGAATAGTTTGACGTCAAATGCAGTAATACAAAGCATGAAAAATATTTTTTCACGACACGGCATTCCCAGCGTTTTGATAAGCGATAACGGAACACAGTATTCCAGTCGAGAGTTCAAATGTTTTGCCAACGCATGGGGATTCGACCATGTGACGTCATCACCTAACTATGCGCAGTCTAATGGAAAAAGTGAACGCGCGGTACTAACGGTCAAGAAATTATTAAGAAAATCTATTCAGAGTAACGGTGATTTCGATTTAGCTCTTCTGAACTATAGAAACACACCTAGGGACGGTTTGAGTTCTCCAGCACAGCTCTTGATGGGCCGAAGGTTACGTTGTCAATTACCCGTGCATTTAACCATTCTAAAACCACAGCCAATCGACCCATCAGAACATTTAGAAATGTTAAACAAACAAAACAATGTGAAAATGTATTATGACCAGCGTTGTAAAACTTTATCTACTCTAAAAGAAGGTGATTCTGTTGTTTGTATTGACGGAAAAAATAGAAGTAGGGCAAGAGTGGTGAGCCAGGCTAATACTCCTCGATCATACATTGTCCAGACTAATGCAGGTGGTAAATATAGACGCAACCGGCGTCATCTTATCAAATGTGAACCTGATATAGAATCACCAAACACTAGTGTGAGCGATGAGGAGGAATTCTCTGACGCTAACGAGGATGTAGATATTAAAAATACAGAGTCAAGCTCAGACTCAAGTCAGGAAATACCTAATGTACCTACATCCCCGCCGCTTATACGCAAAGCAAAAAAAATTGCGGCGCAACGCATTGCTCAAAACCCAAAGTAAATTATTAGATAGGTATTATGTATAGTAGGTACCTAATAATTACTGTAATAGGTTTAAGTTTAAGGTTTTTTTTTTTCTTTGTATAAAAATCTTGTTTTTTTTTTAAAAAAAAAACATTATTTTTTTATATAATTTTTATAGATAGGTACTTTTTGGGAATAAAATATTACACTTACATGATTGTGTGTAAGTTTTAATTATTTTATGAGGGGATGGTGGGAAATAGGATTGCTCGCATAGTGTTATTGTACCTATTTGCCTGCCTATCTATTTGTTACAAATTTGTACCTATACTTTGTTTTGATTAATAAGTATAGTTATTTTATTGATCAAGTGAGCGAAGCGAACGAAGATCTTAGTTTCAACTTGGGCGATTTGGCATTTTATGTATGTATGTATGTATGTATGTATGTATGTATGTATGTATGTTTGTCTGGCGATAACTTTAGAACCGTTGATCCGATCTGCATGAAATTTGATATGACGATAGCTTGTACTTGAGAAATTTACTGGTAAGTATATGAGTAAAATCGGATGAAGGGTTTTTGAAATATGGGGTTATTTAAGGGGGCAAAAATAAAAAAAGTTACATAAAAAAATCAAGTTACATGTCATATGAAAGGGCTTTGTTTGGACATCCCAAAACAATTTTTACTTTTTTTTTGAGACGCTCGGTTTTTGAGATAAAACAAAAAAATTAAATTAAGATAACCAGCGATCCAAGAGCTCCCATCTCTAAGAGTTTCGTTGACATCAAGGTTTTTCTACT
Organism: Chloroclysta siterata; assembly: GCA_932294275.1. Taxonomy (NCBI): domain Eukaryota; kingdom Metazoa; phylum Arthropoda; class Insecta; order Lepidoptera; family Geometridae; genus Chloroclysta; species Chloroclysta siterata. Next base: position 15,540,206 of record OW028596.1, on the reverse strand, counting down.
GGTCGGCCAGTTCCTTTGCTTTTTCTTATTTTTTTTTCTTGAAATAAATTAAGGAGGTACTCAGTTCTCATAAAATGGTGACGACGACCAGGTCTGATGATGGAGCCAAGGTCTGTTCAACGGAACTCTTCAATAAATAGGCCAATAGAGTTGAAACTTGGTTACCATACCAGGTTAGTAGGCGGTAGTAAAAAAAAAGTCCAAAAATAATGTTTGGACTTGCCTCTGACTACTACCTACTCAAAGTTTTGATGCGTTCGTCGGGTCGCATCACGAGATCTCAGTTCGGGGCGAACTACTAGTTATTATTTTTATTATTTGGTGGGGGAGATGTTGTGGGTAGTCATACCTAGTATGATACTTGGAGGTGGGTAACTCGTGAATAAACCAGTTGTTGTCTAGCACTCGAATCGTTTCATTTACTCACGACAAACGTGTTGGTGCATTTGCGCTTGAAAACACTGAGAGGGCGTGTGGAGAATTCTCCATAGCTTCGGCTCGCTCACGCAGCCCTAGCTCACAGCGGGAACATAGAGTTGTTTGGGATGTTGCTGAAGGCTCAGAGGCTAGTCTTATGTCAGACTGTGATGCGAGTCCAGCCAGTCCAGTTTTAGTAGCTAGTCTTACAACTGACGGGAAAGTTCGTCGAAAGCGAACAATTCACGGTGTCGACTCCGCCAGCGAGTCTTCGACTGTAAATAAGATTCCGACTGGTCGGCAAGGTATACAAGGACGAATCTCCTTGCCCGGCACTCCTAGTGGGGTGGACCGCGTTAGTAAGGAATCAACAAACGTCGGTGCGGAAACGTACCGTCTAAATCGAGACGACGTGGTTGAGCCACAACCTACAAAAAAGAAGACTACCCGAAAAGTATACTCTCACCTGAATCTTAGTGAAGAGTCTCTTAATGCGGAAGACTTATGGACGCGGGCCTTGGCGGAAGTGGAGACAATCCATGAGCAGACCCGCAAGTCTAAGAACCTAAAGGGGACCATTATGAGTGCTATCAACCAGTCCTTGACTACTATGAAGGACATCATCGACTGCTTGAAAGTACGGACCATTGATGATGAAACGAGGCGCCTTCAAGCGGACAACAACCGGCTAAGCCGTGAGCTTGCAAACTTGAGGGTAGAGCTAGGAGCCCTTCGGCGTGACTACGATGAGAGGAATGCGCAGGCAAATGCCAGTGCCTCAATTCCAACTCCCCCTGCACCCGCTCAAGGGGTGGATATTGAAGAAGTTGTGCGAAGGGTAACCATTTCGGTAGGAGACATGGTCAATGCACGTATAGCTGGTATAGAGGACCGCCTCCTACCGGCAAAGACTTTGCGTCCGCCGTTGGCGGCAGAGAGAAGAAAAGGGCCTGGTACTCCACCCCCGACTCCGGCAGCGCGCAAGCCTGCCGGAAAGCCAAGCCCTGCCACACACGAAGTGCGGCCTTCGACGAGCCGGGATTACCACCCAACAGGCTCTGCTAGTGTAGACGCACAGCCGTCTACTAGCAATGCCATACCCCCTGTTGATCCCACTGAAAGAGAAGGATGGGCCACTGTTACCAAGAAAGGCCGCAAGAAGAAGCCGGCTGCCCCTACGCCTTCCTTTGAGGCCAATAGCCGGCAGCCAACTAATACCGGAGCGGCTTCCACAGGAGCCGCAAAGCCTAAGAAGAAAAAGAAGAAGAAGAAGTCCAAAGGGACCAACCTCAGTCTTCCAAAATCTGCGGCAGTTATAATCACCCTTCAGCCAGAGGCTTTACAAAGAGGGGTGACGTACACTGAGGTCCTTACTAAGGCTAAGACGTCGATAAATTTAACGGAGCTTGGGATCGAGGAAGTTCGTTCGCGGCTGACGGCGACGGGAGCTAGAGTACTGGAGCTTCCAGGAGCTACCAGTGGTCCTAAGGCAGATCTTTTAGCTGAAAGACTTCGATCGACTCTGGCGGATATGGCTAAAGTTTCCCGCCCGGAAAGATGTGTGAGCTTGCGAATTAGCGGGTTAGATGACTCCCTCTACCCTGATGATATCGTTGCGGCAATCGCCACTATGGCTGATTGCCCAAGTGCAAATATTAAAGTCGGAGAGATCAGGGCAGGGCCAGGAGATTTGGGAGTTGCAATTGTACAATGTCCTGTTCAAGCGGCCAAAATATTGTTGAATAAGGGTCGTCTTCTGGTAGGTTGGAGCTCTGCTCGGGTTCTTGCACTTGAAAAGCGCCCACTGCGGTGCTTTAAATGCCTGGGTGTTGGCCATACTCGACCATTGTGTCCGTCTGATAAGGACCGTGGCGAGTTCTGTTTTCGATGTGGCAAACAGGGCCACAAATTGATGACTTGCGTGGCTGAACCTCATTGCCTTGTATGTGCAGATGCACGACGCCCAGCGGGCCACACGATGGGAGGTCAAAATTGTAACCCCCCAACTGTTAAGGGTAAATCGGCTCGTGCGCCTAGATATGCCCAAAGGTCGGCCCGCAGCAATGCGGCAGAGGAAGTTATGTCTGATTAATGTTTAGTTTACGACATAACTTTTTACAGGCGAATTTAAACCACTCTGCCTGCGCCCAAAGCATATTTGCGCAGGTGTTGGCAGAGTGGTCAATCAGTGTTGCTGTTGCTGCCGAGCCATACGCAGTCCCTGATAGTCCTAATTGGGCTGGTGCTGCGGACGGTTTGGTGGCAATACATGCTCCTAATTCAGCAAGTTCCTTATCTCTTGCACTAATAGAGAGAGGTCCTGGCTATGTTGCAGCTGCCTGGGGAGAAGTTATAATAATAGGGGTATACTTCTCTCCCAACAAGAGCTTAGCCGAGCTAGAAGCTTACTTGCGTGTACTTGAAGGCGTTGTCAGGAGAAATTCGCAGTCGCAGGTCTTGTTAATGGGAGACCTCAATGCCAAGGCTATGGCCTGGGGTTGCCCTGTCACTAATGGCCGTGGTGAGGCTGTCTTGGAACTCACTTCGGCGGCTGGTCTCGTCCTTCTGAATCAGGGATCTGTGGACACATGCGTTCGGCAGCGGGGGGGATCAATTGTTGATATAACTTTTGCAACCCCTGCTTTAGCCTCACGTGTGTTCGATTGGAGAGTACTGGAAAGTGAGGAGACCTTATCAGACCATCGTTACATAAGGTTTGAAATCTCCTCCTCCTCTGGCGTAAGAAGAACCTGCACCAGCTCGATGGCTTTCCCGCGTTGGATTCTGGGACGCTTGGACCGAGAGCAGGTAGCGGAAGCTGCAATTGTGCAGTCTTGGTGCCTTATGCCAAGTACAAATGGAGTGGATGACCGAGCAAACCAATTGAGAGAAGCCCTAACAGTAGTGTGCGATGCCGCTATGCCTCGTGCTAGGAAGCTGCCGGAGAGAAAGCAGGTGTATTGGTGGTCAGACGAAATTGCGTCTCTCCGGTCAACTTGCAACGCCACACGCCGAGAATATGCACGCTGTCGTCGAAGACGACTCCATACCATTGAAGAAGAGAATAGTCTCTATGCGTCCTATCGCCAGGCCAAAGAGGCGCTCAAAATCGCTGTCTACAAAGCTAAATCCGAAGCCTGGAATGAGTTCGTAGAGGACCTTGACCGGGACCCATGGGGGCGACCTTACCGCACAGTTCGCAAAAAACTTTGTAATCAGGCGCCCCCCACTGACTCCTTTGACCCACAACTTTTGGAAAATATAGTCGTTGGGTTGTTTCCAGCCTGCCTGCCTCATGAGCCACCTCACATGGCACCTTTAGACGTACTTCCTGATCGTCCTGAAGATATTCCTTCGATCACGGATGGAGAATTTAGCAATGCGATTCTCCATCTCCGGTCAAAAAACACGGCTCCAGGACCAGACGGTGTGCCAAGCCGCGTTCTTGCACTAGCTCTTAAGCACTTGGGAGGCCGAACTCTAGAGCTTTTCAACTTGTGTTTCGAGTCGGGTCGGTTTCCCAAGGTGTGGAAGGATGGCCGTCTGTGCCTCCTTCGGAAGGAAGGACGTTCAGCTGATTCCCCCTCCGGCTATCGACCTATAATTCTGCTTGACGAAATGGGCAAAATGCTTGAGCGCATTATAGCTGCCCGTATCGTCGAGCATCTTACATCTGAGGGCCCCAATTTAGCAGAGGAGCAGTACGGATTCCGAACTGGACGCTCCACTATTGACGCGCTTTTACACCTTAAGCGAATCACGCAGGAGGCTGTGGCGAACGGAGAGCGCGCACTGGCGGTATCTTTAGATATTGCAAATGCATTTAATAGCCTCCCGTACGAATGCATTGATGAGGCATTGCGGTATCACGCAGTACCCGCATATCTTCGAAGTTTGGTGGGGCACTACCTGAGAGGGCGGGATGTGCTCTATCTTAACGATAAAGGAGAGGTTTCTGCTAGACGGATGACGGCCGGTGTTCCACAGGGGTCAGTTTTAGGCCCATTGCTTTGGAACATCGGCTATTACTGGGTGTTACGTGGTGAGCTGCTCCCCCGAACCCATATACTATGTTACGCCGGCGATACGCTGCTTGTCGCTCGGGGAAGTAGCCACGTAGAGGTTTCACACTTGGCCACAATAGGGTCAACCCTATTGGTTGGCCGTATCCAATTGCTGGGACTGAAGGAAGCCCTAAACAAAACTGTGGCCATGTCATTTTACGGTCGAGGAGGTAGGCCACCAGCTGGGGCCTATATATACGTTGATGGTGAGCGGATCATGCTAGAGCCGCATATCAAATACTTGGGACTTACGCTGGATAGGGCTTGGAAGTTCTCCGAGCACTTCCAGCGGTTAATTCCCAAGGTGCAAGGTGCAGCAGGCATGCGGAAACCGCAGAAGATAATGGCGGTTAAAGCAATACGAGGGTACCGCACTGTGTCGTACGGTGCTGCTTGCGTCATAGCGGGTACCTTGCCGTGGGAAAAAGAGGCCTCAGTGCTTGCCCAAGCCTACCACGACAAGGTGGAGAGACGTATGCAAGGAGACCGTTTGGCTCCTCAAGAGGTTAGACAAGCCACAGAACAGGCTCGATCAATTGCTCTTCAACAGTGGTCAGAAGAGTTAGTGTCTGCCACATTTGGCCGGTGGACCCTAGATGCTATAGGGCCCAAATTAGAAGACTGGATGCGAAGAGAGCATGGTGCTCTTACCTTTAGACTGGTGCAGGTGCTGTCCGGACACGGATGTTTTGGATGGTACCTGCACCGTATAGCCAGAAGGGAGGCAAGTCCTGTATGCCATCACTGCGGTGTAGCTCAGGACACGGCGCAGCATACGCTGCAAGAGTGTAGCGCTTGGACTTCCCAACGTCAAGCACTGGAGTCAATTGTAGGGCAGGATCTCTCACTGCCTAGCTTGATCGAGATTATGCTGGACAGTGACATAGCCTGGCAGGCGGTAGTCTCTTTTTGCGAGGAAGTCATGTCGCAGAAAGAGACAGCGGAGCGGATGAGGGAGCAAGACCCTCTTGCTGATCCGCAAAGAAAGAGGAGGACTGGAAGAAGACGGAGGCAATTCATCCGCCTTCTCCCGCTCGACGGAGGCCAGCTCGGCGCGGGTGCGAGGAACCCAAGCCCTGCACTGCACAGGCCTCCGCTGCCGGGGGATGTCCTAAATATTCCGGGACATCCCCCCGCCCCACAAGGGGTGGACCGAAGGGTTCGCTTTATGCGGACAATCACCGACAGGGTCGCGGTCGAATCTTGACCCGTAACCCTGTCAAGTGCTAATGCGCCGTCGAACGAATCGTCTGATGACGAACAGTTTGACGACGCATTGGCACTAAGGTGAATTGCCGGAATATCGATGGGTTTTTAGTCGGTATGCCACCAGTCTGGTGGTGAGTCCGACAGACCCCCTCGGCTCTCCTCGGGCCGGGGGACATGCGTAATGCATTTTCCCATCGTTAAAAAAAAAAAAAAAAAAAAAAAAGGTTAGGTTAGGTTAGGTTAGGTATATTTTTTTTTTTTTTTTGACGCTTGGAAAAATGCGTTACGCATTCCCCCCCATTGGAGGATGGAGGGGATATGTGGGACTCCCCGGTTTTCCGCTCCCGGTATACCCACTAAGCAACCCAGCGACACTCCCGCGTCGCCTATATGGAGGGGAACTGGGAAACTGGCAGAGCCTTTTCATCCAGTCCCCCGCCGGCGATTGGCCCGCCATGACAGCGGGGCCTCCGCAACGCCCCCGCCTTTACGGCGGGGCCCGCACGCCCCCCCCTTTGCAGGGAGGGACCCGGGAACGACCGTGAGTGCCCAGCCGTTGCCGCCCGACGGGGTGGTGAATAAGTGCAATACGGGAGAAGGCCCCTCCAGGTCTTCTCCCACTATTCACCACCATGAGCGGCGCGAGAAGTTCCGCGTCTCTCGCGCGCGCTCTACCGCCTGGGCAGACCCGTAGGTCTACCCTGCCTCATCACACTGTGCCCTCTGCTAGACAGAGGGACACGCGGAGAGGCCCACCGTGTCGGGTTATTAGCCATGAAACACGTCTGCAGTACTCTGCAGGCGTGTTTCATGGTGTTACCAGGGTACACCACGAGGAGGTTACCCGACCTAGCACCCCAACAAAAAGTAACCTTTTTTTTTTTTTTTTTCGCTGGGAAAAATGCGTTACGCATTCCCCCCCATTAGAGGATGGAGGGGATATGTGGGACTCCCCGGCCCATGAGGGCCGGTATACCCACTAAATAACCCAGCGGCACTCCCGCGTCGTCTACTAATGGAGGGGAACTGGGAAACCGGCAGAGCCTTTTCTTCCAGTCCCCCGCCGACGACCGCCCGCCTTTACAGCGGGGCCTTCACGCCCCCCCCTGCAGGGGGGGGCCCGGGAACGACCACGAGTGCTTGGCCGTTCCCGCCCGACGGAGGTGGCGAACAGTGCAATGCGAGAGATGGCGCCTCTACGCCTATCTCTCGCTATTCACCACCTTGAAGGGGAAGAAGACGTCTCCTTCTACCCTTCCTCCGCCTGCGCAGCGGCGCGAGAGGGTCCTCCTCCCGCGCGCGCTCCGCTGCCTCCTTCTGGGACATCACATCCTCACAGAAGGAGGCGAAACAAAAAGTAACCTAACCTAACCTAACAAAAAAAAAAAAGGTAACCTAACAAAAAGTAACCTAACCAGTAGGGATGAATTATTAAAACGGCTCATCCCCGAAACCGCTTCACTGACACGGACTCCCCAAATCTGATACCTCAGCTAGCCCTAAACGACATTTTGAAGCATTGACTACCACGCCATAATCCGCAGTCTTTGAAAGAGTTTGCGAAGATGGTCGGCATGGTCAGTGGCATTTTTAGAGAATACTAGGATGTCATCCACATAGCTGTAGCAAAAATCGAGCCCTCGAACAACCTCGTCAATAAATCGTTGAAATGTTTGTCCACTATTGCGCAAACCAAATCCCATGAATGGAATGTCAAATAATCCGAAAAGGTAGGTATAGGTAGGTACTGAGTTTTGCACAAACATGACAAAGACAACCGTACACGGAAAATATGTACTTATTTGTTCCTAGTTTCTACCCCAAAAACAAACAAACCGAAACAGCTTCACGACTTTGATCCCCAGGCACGGTAGATACCCTCAGATCTCTTCTTATCAACTCAAGATTCCCGTTTTTAGAATGTCCCTTACAAACATTGACGCCTCGTTGTATCCTTTTTACTCGAGCGCAACGAAGGAGGGTATCGTTTTAGGGGTTGTTTTCGAAAATCTAACTGTATTCTTGTTATTAGCCACAGAACACATTTTCTTTTAGTTTGAAGTTAATTACACTACGCGTTAAAAATCTCTCATACAAAACTTGAAACTTTGACAGTCTTTTGCACCCTTTGCAGGGGTAGTTTTAAAATATTGAAAACGTGATTTTAAATTATTTATTGTGGAGTATATTTAATTCAAGTTTGAAATAAATCGCACTATGCTAACCGTACCCATACTAACTTTTACAGCCATTTGCACCCTTTGCAGGGGTTATTAACAAAAGTTAAAAGCGTCATTCTTAATTATTTATTTCTTAGTATATTCAAGCCTGAAGTTTTAAGTCAATCGCACCACGCGTTAAAAAACTCCCATACACACTTTAACATCCCTTTGTACACTTATTAAGGGTAGTTTAAAAAAACTAAAAATGCCTTTACTATTTTTTAGTCTTGGAGTACATCCACTTCAAGTTTCAAGTTTGTAGGTTCAAGGAATACAATTTCTCATACCAACGTTTTCAACCCTTTTTACACCCTTAGGGGTTGAATTTCCAAAATTCCCTACTTAGTACACCTCTACACCATAAAACCTATGTATTCTTCAAATTTCAAGTCTCTAGGACCAGCGGTTAAAAAAATTATATACAAAATTTAACATCCCTTTTCACACTTATTAAGGGTAGTTTAAAAAAACTAAAAATGCCTTTCCTAATTTTTAGCCTTGGAGTACATTTACTTCAACTTTCAAGTTTGTAGATTCAAGGAATACAATTTTTCGTGCAAACGTTTTCAACCCTTTTACACCCTTAGGGGTTGAATTTCCAAAAATCCCTTCTTAGTACACCTCTACGCCATAAGACCTATGTACTCTTCAAATTTCAAGTCTCTAGGACCAGCGGTCAAAAAACTCCCATACAAACTTTAACATCCCTTTGCACACTTATTAAGGGTAGTTTTAAAAACTAAAAATGCCTTTCCTATTTTTTTGCCTTAAAGTATATGTACTCCAATTTTCAAGTTTGTAGGTTCAAGGAATACTATTTTTCATACAACCGTTATCATCCCTTTATACACCCTCAGGGGTTGAATTTCCAAAAATCCCTTCTTAGTACACCTCTACGCCATAAGACCTATGTACTCCTCAAATTTCAAGTCTCTAGGACCAGCGGTTTAGGCTGTGCGTTGTCTATATGTCAGTCAGTCAGGACTTTGATTCTTATAGTATTAGAGATAGAGATAGAGATGTACGGCTATAGGTATCTCTTATACCTACGTAGGTATTTAAAATCCTACCCTAATAATAGGTATACGAATCAATGCGAAAGTTACGAAGTTTGGATGTTTGTGGCTCAATCACGGCTTACCACTTCAACGCGTGCGAAGCCGCGGGAAGCCACTAGTATAATATATGTCACAAAATAAAATAAATGTTTCTGAAAAATCTACTTTGAACAAAACATAATACTAAATACTCTTTCAAGTACTGGTAATTATTTAACTAAGGGAACGTGATCCGAACGAAAAATCGTTAAAAAATTGATCACGGTCATCTATCTACACTTCTACATCTACACTTATATATATATATATTATAAAGAGGAAACCTTTGTATTTTTGTATTTTTGTATGTAACGAATAGGCTCAAAAACTACTGGTCCGATTTCAAAAATTCTTTCACCATTAGAATGCTACATTATCCCTGAGTAACATAGGCTAAATTATATTTTCAAAAAAATCAGGGATCCTTACTAAAACTCCAATAATGTACCCCAAGGTGGAAAACAAAAACCCTAAATCGCGTGCGCTGTGAAAACTATTAATAGAACAAAACAATGTACTACGATTTTGTAGAACACGTCACCATCTACAAAAAATGTCGTGACAGCATATATCTAACTATTATAGTTATGTCACAATAAGTGTTCTTTTATTATAACTAGTAGTTCGCCCCGAACTGAGATCTCGTGATGCGACCCGACGAACGCATCAAAACTTTGAGGAGGTAGTAGTCAGAGGCAAGTCCAAACATTATCTTTGGACTTTTTTCTGACTACTGCATACTAACTTGGTACGTTAACCAAGTTTCAACTCTATTGGCCTATTTATTGAAGAGTTCCGTTGAACAGACCTTGACTCCATCATCAGACCTGGTCGTTGACCTCCTTAACTTATTTCAAGAAAAAAAATAAGAAAAAGCAAAGGAACTGGCCGACCAGTAGAAAAACCTTGATGCCAAAGAAACTCTTAGTGGTATAAAAGGACGAAAACTGGTTAAAATCGACGGAAACGGAAATGCCTTCTTCATAATAAAGCTTTCTTTATTTATTTATTTATTTATCATTTATTGAACAAAACACAATGTTATAGCACAAAAGGAGGGCTTAATGCACAAACATTTTCTACCAACCCCCTAAGTAGGTAGAGGTATATAAACCGACGTTACCCCCTAAGTAGGTATAGGTATATAACCGATATAAGACGTGCGACAAATATCAAGCTTTACTGAGTATCTTAATAAGGGAAGAAAGCAGACCAACACTAATTTGTGTTTGTACCTACCTACCTACATACGGATTTATTTTCATAAATAAAATTGGTGGTTTAATTATTGGCTCTCTCGTTTCTATATCATGTATGTTATTTAAGTTATAAGCTGTTGGTTTTCCAATAAATAAATTAATTAGGATACCTACGCATGTAATGAAGTCATAAAGTCAGTAGGTAAAATAAAAATTATTTATTGAATGTAGCTTCTGTTATTTCGGGTTGCTTTGCTTGCGTAGCTTCTGTTAGTTCCAAGAGAAGTGGTGTAGAGTAGGTAGTAGAGGCAGCCCAGCCTAGAGGCGCGCCTGGATCCAGGCGGCGAAGGAGGTGACGCGCGCGAAGGCGGCCGGCAAGCCACGCTGGCAGCCGAGCGCGGACCCGAATGACGTCACGCCGATCTGAAACGTGCATCGGAATATACATTACCTACCTATTTATATGCGAAACTAAAGTTTTTGTGAACGGAATCCATAAATATACCAAAAAATATTATTATGATTACGAGTCGAGTCTAACGCCGGCTCCACACGTTGGCCCCAATATAGGCCCCAACGCTACTCGTCCAACGTGTGGATCTAGAAAATGGCATTGGTCCCAACGTTGGGGCGAGCGTTGGTTGTTGGCCGGCTCGTGTCGGTTTCATCAAAGGAATCTGCGCCAACGCTCGCGATCTGTCCACACGTTGGCGCTTTGCTCAGTTCAGTTGCAACACGCAGCGAGTGCGTACGTCGAGCGAGAATTGCTTCCTCATCCACAAAATCGCCACCGGCATGGACAAATGAAAAAGTCATAGAATTTATTGAACTTTATCAAGCACATCCAATAATATGCTGCTGATATAATTGTAGTTTGTTGTTAATGTTATTAGAATATTTAAAATGGAGTGTATAACTACATCTTTACCGACTGATTCCGTTTTTTATGATGTGTCGTCATCCACCATCTTCTTTGACGTGGCTTTTTATTTTTTCTCAGTAACAAATTTAAATGTGCACTCAGTACTATAAAAGCGCTCAGAGCAGTTTCGATTTCTGTATCGGACATCTTCACATTGGCCCTGACGGGACACAACTAGTTTATTAGCCAACGTGTGTACGCCTCTCCGAATGTGCAGTCCAACGTTGGTACGAGCGTTGGGACCAACGTGTGGAGCCGGCCTAAGACTTTTCGGCACATTAAATGCGTGGTGGGGGGTGCAACATGCATTTAAATATGCACCCCGAACTGAGATCTCGTGATGCGACTCGACGAACGCACCAAAACTTTGAGCAGGTGGTAGTCAGAGGCAAGTCCTAGTTTTTTCTGACTATCGCCTACTAACTTGGTATGGTCACCAAGTTCAGTATTCAGTATTCAGTATATTTATTGCATTATTATGTATGTACGTAGATTTAACATTGTCAGAACTTATGACTAAGTAATTTGTGATTCAATACATAATGTACCCAGTAAGGGTGTTGCAATAGAGAGAAGAAGTTTCAACTCTATTGGCCTATTTATTGAAGAGTTCCGTTGAACAGACCTTGGCTCCATCATCAGACCTGGTCGTTGTTACCATTTTATGAGAACTGAGTACCTTCTTAATTTATTTCAAGAAAAAAAATAAGAAAAAGCAAAGGAACTGACCGACCAGTAGAAAAACCTTGATTTCATCGAAACTCTTAGAGATGGGAGCTCTTGGATCGCTGGTTATCTTAATTTAACTTCTTTGTTGTATTTCAAAAACTGAGCGTCCCAGAAAATAAGTAAAAATTGTGATGGAATGTCCAAACAAAGCTCTTTCATATGACATGTAACTTGATTTTTTTTATGCAACTTTTTTATTTTTGCCCGCTTAAAAAACCCCATATTTTAATAACCCTTCATCCGATTTTACTCATATACCTACCAGTAAATTTCTCAAGTACAAGCTATCGATATATCAAATTTCATGCAGATCGGATCAACGGTTCGAAAGTTATGGCCAGACAAACATACATACATACCTATATACATACATACATAAAATGCCATATCGCCCAAGTTGAAACTAAGATCTTCGTTCGCTTCGCTCACTCGATCAAAAATATCGGACTCGGCCCTCGGCCGAGTTACGTAGGTCGGTAGGTACTAGGTACCTACTACCATTTCGGATCGATTATACGAGAGTTTACTTTACGTTTTTCTCACTAAATACCCCAGATAAAATAAATAAATCAGGCAAATAAATAGGTAAGGATATACTGACGAGCTGGCGCGCGTTGCCGGAGCCGACGGTGAGCGGTCCGCCGGAGTCCCCGCCGCACGTGCCCACGCCGCCGGCGCCGCTCGTGCACAGCGTGCTGTCCACGATGGCGGCGCCGAACGTGTTGCGGCACACGGCGTTCGTGATCACCTGCAGGTTCACGTGGCTCTTGAACTGGTTGTTGGCGATGCCGGCGCCTGCGAACAAACGGACCGATGTAGCGAGCGCGCGGCGCGGGACCTATAGGCGTTCCCCGTCGACGGGAGCACTCACTGTCGCTCGTGCGGCCGAAGCCGGCGGCTGCGGCCCACGTGCCGGCGTAGTTGGCGTTGCCGCCGGGCAGCACCACGCGCTGGATCGTGTCTGAAACGTAAAAGACGAGTTCAGCGCGACCGTTCCTTCCGCGGGAGCCACCGCGAGCGGGTAGGCATCCGATGCGGTGCGGCGCGATACTGACTGGTGTAGGTGACCCAGTTGAAGACGATGATGGCGATGTCGTTGTTGAGGTTGTTGGGGTTCCAGTTGGCGTGCATCTGCACGTTGGCGGTGTTGACGCGCACGCCGCCCGAGAACAGCAGCGCGGAGCCGAACACCAGCGTGAACTGGCGCGCCTGGCTGCGCCCGTCCCACCAGCAGTGCGCCGCCGTCACGGCGCGCGTGTTGCTCAGCATGGAGGAGCCGCACACGGAGGTCGCGCCGGTCGTCAGCGTTATCACCAGCCCCGCCTACGCACCACACGCACCCGCGTTAATACTATATACCTATGTAGTTATATTTCATTCACGAACAGAAAGATGCCGGCCCACCGAACGCTTAAGGACTGCTAGTATTCATCTCTGATAGGTACTCTTACCACTACGACTTCCTTCACTATATAGGTACTTAGGTATACTGACCAGATGCGGATGTGCGCCCACGGCGGCCGCGGAGCCTCCGACGATGCGCTCGCCGGGTGCGGCGTCGTCCTGCAGCGCGCGCGCCTCGCGCTCCTTGATGGCGGCCGCCTCGGGCACGCCCACGCTCTCGTGGTAGTAGAGCTGCGGCCCGACCTCCGCCTCGCCGACGGCCGCCGCCGCCGCCGCCGCGACGCAACACAACAAGGTCACCAAGGATAGCTGCATGTCGATGAATTAATCGTCGCTCCGCGCGCGCCGCTTATATACCAGCACCGTCCGAACGGTGTGTGAACTATATCTAATCTATAGCGATAACTACCTTACTTACCTTATACCTTCTGCCCGATGGGACGATAGCTATTAAAATCCGCCATGGCGCCATAATCTACAATTTTATCACATCAATTCGAAAAGAGATAGTTTATTCTTCGTAAACAAGGAGCAATAGTACATTGTTATCCTAGGGGTGAAAGTAACTTATTTAGTCCCGAGACGGAGTTTGGCGCCCGAGCACAGCGAGGGCGCCAATAGTTCGAGGGACTAAATAAGTCTTTAACCCGAGGTAAACACTGTGCTTTTCATTACAAATACAAGGAAAGTAAAAATAAAAACATAAATTAGCTAAAGAAAAAATTAGTGAATTGTAAGTAGATCCAATCCATGAACATTATAACCAAAGAGTTTTTATATTCGATCGAAAAAGGTTAAAGTCAATGCTGCATTCTAACCAGAGTTTTTATCTTCGATGTCATTTGATGTTATGGATACTTGTTGCAACTTATATTATATTTACGAAAAAGGTTAAAATTACATGTTTTGTTAAAAAGAAAGAAATTAAATATTTTTATCATGAGTGTCCATTAATATTAGGTTTACCAATTTTAGAACTAGATGGCGCCACTCAAAAGTGTACGATCCTAGATCGCGCTATCGTTGCGTTTTGTAATTTTTGTGACCTCAAGACATGATTGCAATATATTTTCTGCTTCGCACTTCCACGGGGAATTCGTTGTTTTATTTTAACTAACCCGATCTACCTACTTACGGCTAGTAGCTAACAGTTTCTACATGAGAAAAAAAGAGTTATAAAAACTATTAAAAAAAATCCATTACAGTTTTCACTAACTTGGCTGAATAAGTATATCTTTGGTAATAAACATCTTTTGTTTACGAATGCCAAAAGAAGGTCAACAGTCACACTGTTGAAATTCGTAAACCAAAGAGGTTTGTTTATTTTCCTAGGAAATGTGAAAATATAACTAGTTTTTTTTTTCAATAATTTGACAGCTGTCAGTTGAAAACGATTCTCCCTAGGGCTGAAAGTATTATTATCTCAGGCAACTTCAGACCTACTTTCAGAGTATGAGTAATGAAAAATAGCATTTCGCTCACTTCAATCACCTTTCCGCTCTAGGGAAGAAAAGTGATTTGAATTTGGAATGTGCATATTGAGTAAAAGTTCCAATCACCAAAGAGATCACAAACACAGTATGAACAAGCAGGCTTTATTAATTTGTATTGCAAAAGAGATGTCTGAGAATAATTCAGAACTTAGACATAATTTTATTAGCGCTAGGTTTGCTAATAAAATATCAGTAGACGAGGTCTTCACCTATCGGCCTATCACAGATAGCCGTACTAAAAAGTTTCAGAACAATGTTGAACTGAAAGTGTCCCTTTTACCATACTTGATCAGTCAAGTATGGTAAAAGGGACACTTTGTGATAGTGATAGGCCGATAGGTGAAGACCTCGTCTATAGATATACTTATACCCAAATGATCTTTTTATAAAATTGTCAAATTTAATAAATGAAGAACATAATGATACTTTTAAACTTAAAACATGTAAAACTAGTATAAGTGTCAAGTTCGCTGACTGGGCAACTCCAGGTATTTATAAAAGTAGGAATAAATTATATGACCTATACGCTGCTAGGGAGTCAATGCTGAATGACCCAACGTTTATTTTACACACAAAAAACTACTCAAAAATTTTCAAAAAAGTATGTCACGCGGCAAAATCATTGCATATAAGAAATAAAATTGAAAAATCGACAAATAAAATTAAAGCAACTTGGAAGGTAGTCAATATCGAAACAGGCAAATCGAAGCTCGGTAATAAACAGATAAATTTAAAAGTAAACAATAATGTTTTTACAAAAAATATTGAAGTCGCCAACGCGTTTGATAGTTTTTTCTCCAGTATACCTAAAGTTGTGACTTCATCCTTAAATTCCTCAGCTGCTGAAGCGACAACACTATTAGAGTCTAGCGTTCAAAAATGTAATAATATCTTCAGTTCTAAATTTATTAATGCTGATAATGTTGTCAAAACATTTAAATCCTTAAATATTAAAAATACTGAAGATCTATGGGGAATGTCTACAAAAGTATTAGGCGCTATTATAACTGATATTGCACCATGTCTAGCATACATTTTTAATAGATGTGTTGATGAGGGCGTTTTCCCTGATTTAATGAAACACAGTAAACTCATTCCCCTGTACAAGTCTGGAAATGAACAAGATCCTGCCAACTACAGGCCTATTTCGGTACTACCTACGTTAAGTAAAATTTTTGAAAAAGTTGTTCTTAATCAGTTAATATCACATTTTAACGTCAACGGCATACTTCATGGTCATCAATTTGGATTTACTAAAGGTCGATCAACGACTGATGCCGGCTCGACGCTCCTGAAGCACATATATGATGCTTGGGAACACTCACAAGATGCGATCGGGGTATTCTGCGATCTGTCCAAAGCTTTTGACTGTGTAAGTCATGCCACTTTATTATCTAAACTTAAACACTACGGCATCCTAAACCGGGCTATTGATCTTATACAGTCTTACTTAAACAATAGAATCCAAAAAGTTGATGTTGGCGGTGAGAGGTCTTCTGGATCGGTCATTGATATAGGGGTGCCTCAGGGTTCGATATTGGGTCCTTTCTTATTTCTAGTTTACGTAAATGACCTTCCACCTTTTGTAAAAGATTTATGTGAAATAGTTCTATTTGCTGACGATACCTCTTTAATTTTTAAAGTCGACAGATTGAAGAATAACTTCGATGACGTTAATGCATCTCTGTCGCAAGTACTTAACTGGTTTACTGTTAATAATCTTTTGCTCAATGCTGGGAAAACGAAATGCATTAAATTTACTTTGCCAAATGTGGTTCAACGACCAACCAATATTGAATTAAATGGTGAATCACTTACCCTTGTCAATTCTACTATTTTTTTAGGACTTAATATTGATGCAAAATTGCAGTGGGGTCCACACATCAAATCACTTGCTGGTAGACTGAGTTCGGCTGCATACGCAGTTCGCACAATAAGATGGCTTACAGATGAAGCTACAGCTAGACTAGTATATTTTAGCTACTTCCATAGTGTAATGTCTTATGGTATTTTGCTCTGGGGGAAAGCTGCTGATATACAAAGTATATTTGTACTTCAAAAACGCGCGATACGTGCCATTTATAAAATGAAACCACGTGACTCATTAAGGGAGCGATTTAAAGAAATTAATATTCTCACAGTCATTTCACAGTATATATATGAAAATCTATTATACACTCATAAACACATAGATAGCTTTAAGAAAAAGAGTGATGCACATAACGTTAACACTAGAAATAAAAACAAATTATGTATACCTAAATTTCGACTTCAAAAGGTAAATGGCTCGTTTATGGGGAACGGTATTCGCTTCTATAATAAACTTCCAGAAAGTGCCACTGGGCTTCCTATTAGAAAATTTAAAGTGTACATTAAGAATAATCTAATAAGGAAAGCTTATTATACTTTAGATAGCTATATTGTTGATAAAAATGCGTGGCCCGATGTCCCGGTCGCTCTGCCCATCGGCAGCTAACATGTCTGCAATGTCTGTACTGTACCTACTATTGTGTGTTTTTTTTTTATTTTTCTCTGATTTAATAGATTGTATTTATGCATTAGGTATTATTAGTTTGAGGCGTAGCGTGTGCTGTCTTATAAATTTGATTATGTTTACCTTTTTCTGTATGCCTACGCCTCACTAAACTTCAATAATATATTATATTATTACATTGTAAAAGGATCATACAAAAGAACGGTAGGAACCAAGCCGTAAGTTTGTTGCCTGTTCTTCTAGGCTTTGGTCGCGTGGAACTGGCACCTAGAGTCACCTAGCTTTAAGACGTTTCAAAGTGATCCTTGTGATTTTATTGAATAAATACATTTTGACTTTGACTTTGAATGGAAAGCTGTAGACCTTATTTTAAAAAAGGAAAAATATTAACATTACCATGTAATTTTTCAAGTTTGTAATTTTGTAAGAACTAATTTAAACCTATTCCCGCAATACTTACGATCCCAAAACCTTAGACCACGAAATAGGCTAGCTCAACATTTTTTTTTTTTTTTTTGACGCTGGGAATAATGCGTTACGCTTTCCCCCCCATTGGAGGATGGAGGGGATATGTGGGACTCCCCGGTTTTCCACTCCCGGTATACCCAGCTTCACTAAAAACCCAGCGGCACTCCCGCGTCGCCTATATGGAGGGGAACTGGGAAACTGGCAGAGGCTTTTCATCCAGTCCCCCGCCGGCGACTGGCCCACCATGACAGCGGGGCCCCCGCAATGCCGGGCACGCCCCCCCCCCTTTGCAGGGAGGGGCCCGGGAACGACCGTGAGTGCCCGGGAAGAGTGCCCGGCCGTTCCCGTCCGACGGGGTGGTGAATAAGTGCAATGCGGGAGAAGGCTCCTCAAGGTCTTCTCCCGCTATTTACCACCATGAGCGGCGCGAGAAGTTCCGAGTCTCCCGCGCGCGCTCTACCGCCTGGGTAGACCCGTAGGTCTACCCTGCCTCATCACGCTGTGCCCTCTGCTAGTCAGAGGGACACGCGGAGAGGCCCACCGTGTCGGGTTATCGGCCACCATGAAACACGTCCAGCAGAAACAGCAGAGTACTGCGGACGTGTTTCATGGTGTTACCAGGGTGCACCACGAGGAGGTTACCCGACCAGGCTAGCTCGACCTACTCCAGCATTACAAATTATATGTATATTCTGGACCGTATTCAATGTGTGTGAAAATATATGTATAATAAAATTAGATAGAATTAAACAAGAATATAATGTTAATAATATTTTATAAAGGTACCTTACTGAAAACTGTTTCTATTCATTACATGAAATCTTATCAGATTCTTATATTAATTAGCCTAAGAACATTTGTAAATTATTATTATTATAAAGCCCCTAGTGGAATATTGCTGTGCCTTTTCAGGGTTTACCTATGTTTGAAAAAAACAATGTAACACTGTAACAACCTACCTCTTCAAGATCCATTTATCACAACATAAGTGCAATAAATTATTCTTTTCTATTCTATGATAAAAAAAAGCGCCTGAACTAAATTAAATTGTATATTATTTACCAAGGGAGCAAACAACTATTTTAATAGCGAGAGTATTTTTTGAATCCAGAGCGGAGCGAAGTATTCTACACTATTTTAAGCTCGAGGGAAGTAATTTAAAATAGTTGTTTGTTCCCTTGGTAAACAATCTACTATTGTGGCGCCATGGCGCGGCGGGGAGGAGTTTGTAAAAAGTTTGATGGTATAGATTTTGAGATGTAATATTGGTAATACTTCGTTAATGTACAATATTGTACGCTTTCACTTGTTTCACTGATTTAACAAAAATATTATATTTATTTATTTATTCTTTTTTGCGCATTTAAAAAAAGCTTGTTTTAAAAAAGTTTTTTACATATATGATTTACTTATCTTTAATTTTTTTGTAATATCATTTATTACAAAAAATTTGACTAAGTACTCATAAAATGGTGACAGCAGATGATGGAGCCAAGGTCTGTTTAACGGAACTTTTAAATAAATAGGCCAATTTCGTTGAAACTTTTCTGCCGCCAACACAGCAACGCTGCTTTTCTGTGTTTCAGTTTGAAGAGTGTGGTTGCCGGTGTAATAAAAGGCACATGAGACTTAACATCTGTATGCCTCAAGTTCATGGACGCAGGCACACGCATGGCAGTGCATCGTAGGGCACGTTCCTATCGTGCGTGACTTACGAGGCAATGCTTTGATATAATAGGTGACGGTTACCACTCAACATCAGGTGGGCCATCTGCTTGTTAGACATAGACAGACATAGACATAGACAGACATTTATTTGCTAAAAAAACACACATACACATACAAAACAATAAAAGAAAGGAAATGGCTAAACAGAGACAGAATATTGTAGTACTTTGTTGGTATGTAGGTGTTTGTGTGCTGCAGCAGCAAAAGGGTCTCGACTCAGCGTAGGTATGCCTCACCACTATTTTAGTAGATAGGCGCTGTTATTCTGCCGAGACCTTCAGCCAATAAACCTTGTGAGAAATTTATATTATACTAGTGGCTTCCCGCGGCTTCGCACGCGTAGTGGTGAGCCGTGATTGAGCCACAAACATCCAAACATCCAAACTCTTATAAACATTGACGCCTCGTTGTATCCTTTTTATTCGAGCGCAACGAATGAGGGTAACATTTTCTGTTACGCGTAGTGTAATTAATTTCAAACTTTAAAAATCTTCCACGCGTTAAAAATCTCTCATACAAAAATTTTTACTTTGGCAGTGTTTTGCACCCTTTTCAGGTTTAAAATACACCCTTAGTTTTTAAATATTGAAAACGTGATTTTAAATTATTTATTGTGGAGTATATTTACTTCAAGTTTTAAATCAATCGCACTATGCGTTAAAAATATCTCATATTAACTTTTACAGTCATTTGCACCCTTTGCAGCGGTAATTATCAAAAGTTAAAAGCGTCATTCTTAATTATTTGTTTCTTAGTATATTTAGGAGTTGAATTTCTAAAAATCCTTTCTTAGTACACTTCTACGCCATAAGACCTATATACTCTTCAAATTTCAAGTCTCTAGGACTCAAAAAACGCCCATACAAACTTTTACATCCCTTTGCACACTTATTAAGGGTAGTTTTAATAAACTAAAAATGCATTTCTTTATTATTTGCCTTGAAGTTTAAGTACTCCAAGTTTCAAGTTTGTAGGTTCAAGGAATACTATTTTTCATACAAACGTTTTCATCCCTTTTTACACCCTTAGGGGTTGAATTTCCAAAAATCTCTTCTTAGTACACCTCTACACTATAAGACCTATGTACTCTTCAAATTTCAAGTCTCTAGGACCAGCGGTCAAAAAACTCCCATACAAACTTTTACATCCCTTTGCACACTTATTAAGGGTAGTTTTAAAGAACTAAAGATGTCTTTCCTATTTTTTTGCCTTAAAGTACATGTACTCTAAGTTTCAAGTTTGTAGGTTCAAGGAATACTATTTTTCATATAAACGTTTTCATCCCTTTTTACACCCTTAGGGTTGAATTTCCAAAAATCCCTTCTTAGTACACCTTTACGCTATAAGACCTATGTACTCTTAAAATTTCAAGTCTCTAGGACCAGCGGTCAAAAAACTCCCATACAAACTTTTACATCCCTTTGCACACTTAATAGGGGTAGTTTAAAAAAACTAAAAATGCATTTCTTTTTTATTTGCCTTGAAGTTTAAGTACTCCAAGTTTCAAGTTTGTAGGTTCAAGGAATACTATTTTTCATATAAACGTTTTCATCCCTTTTTACACCCTTAGGGTTGAATTTCCAAAAATCCCTTCTTAGTACACCTTTACGCTATAAGACCTATGTACTCTTAAAATTTCAAGTCTCTAGGACCAGCGGTCAAAAAACTCCCATACAAACTTTTACATCCCTTTGCACACTTAATAGGGGTAGTTTAAAAAAACTAAAAATGCATTTCTTTTTTATTTGCCTTGAAGTTTAAGTACTCCAAGTTTCAAGTTTGTAGGTTCAAGGAATACAATTTTTCATACAAACGTTTTCATCCCTTTTTACACCCTTAGGGGTTGAATTTCCAAAAATCCCTTCTTAGTACACCTCTACGCCATAAGACCTACGTACTCCTCAAATTTCAAGTCTCTAGGACCAGCGGTTTAGGCTGTGGGTTGTCTATATGTCAGTCAGTCAGTCAGTCAGTCAGTCAGTCAGTCAGTCAGTCAGTCAGTCAGGACTTTGATTCTTATAGTATTAGAGAAGTGTGGAGTGTTCTGTTATATAATAAGTTACAGTTATGTTGAAAATAAACAGTACATACAAATTAATAATATAAACAATGGTAATAAACTTACATCGTACAGTAATAGGTGAGTGTGTGTTTTATTCATGGGCTTCCATGATTCCCCCAGTCTCTTAAGAGTCTGGTTATCACAGAGGGAAACCCACAACATGTGTGTGTGTTAATAAATCTACAATAAAGGTACATATATTATACAAAAAGTCTATGTACAGACTAAATAAATGAACTTATAATCTAACAAGTGAATGGTGCACTATAGCTATTCACACCAGATATCCCAGTTTTCTGTTGCTCCAGAACGAAACATTTAAAACGTTTTTTAAAAGTAAACTTGGGTTTCAACAGTCGTAAAGGAGGTGGAATATTATTCCAACACTTGGTTGCTTGGTAGCGAAAACTCCCCCGAAATGCGACGGTTTTGTTTTTACTATAGTGCAGCAGATTCCTTGTAGACCTTTGGCTATACTTGCTATCGGAGTGATCAAGTTTTGCGTATAGATACTCTGGCTTACCGGACATCATAACGCAGTGGACCAGTACTGCCATATGTAAACGCCTACGTGATTCCATATTCAGAGTAGACGTGTTGTTTAAGTATGGCGTGATGTGAGTTCGCGGAGGAATATCGTAACAGAACCGGCAGCATGCGTTCTGAATTCTTTGCACAAGACGAGCTGTTTTTGACAATAAACGCGGATCATAAACGATATCCCCATAGTTTAATTTTGATAGGATTATGGACTCACAAACCTTAATACGGATTTCCTCCTTCAAAAAATTCCTGATTTTATATAAAAGCTTTAAACTAAAGAAACAATTTTTAACTACCTTAAATTAAGAACATGACCTTCAAACCGAAGCGAACTATCAAAACATATACCTAAGTTTCTGGCTTCATTCACCTGATTGACACTCTGACCTCGAATATTTATGTCAAGAGTTTGCCCCTTGATCTGCCCTACTACACTTTGTGAGCCCAGTACCATGAATTTTGACTTGGATGGGTTCAGAACAAGGGCATTATTCTCTGACCAGACGGATATACGGTTTAGATCATCGTTGATCTTGTTCAATTCGCAATGAACATCTTTGGGGTACATAGGTAAATACAACTGGACATCATCAGCATATAGGTGGAATTTACAGTGTTTTATGTGCCAGCCTATAAATAATGAATAGTAGCGGCCCAAGAATTGACCCCTGTGGCACACCGCGATCAATCGACTTAAGCGATGATGACTGTTGAGAACCATCATCTCGAGTGATCCGTACAAACTGAGAACGGTTGCTTAGGTAGCTGTCAAACCATCCAATCGATGAAGCATCAACACCATAGTATGCCAACTTAGAAAGTAGTAGTGGAGCACTTATTGAGTCGAAGGCGCGAGAAAAATCTAACAAAACCAAGACTGAGCCTAGCCCCTTGTCTTGGTCAGCCAATATGTTGTCAACAACATCTAGCAGAGCAGTTGTTGTACCCCTGCTTTTTCGAAAGCCCGACTGGACATCAGGTAAAATCTTGTTACTCTCTATAAACTTACTTAGTTGGTTATACACTACTTTTTCAAGAACTTTTGAGAGTACCGGAAGAATACTTATAGGCCTTAAATCTTTTATTTCCGTCGGCTGTGATACCTTAGGTATAGGGTTTACAGAGGCAATTTTCCACTGACTGGGAAAGGTAGATGAAGTGATCGACTTGTTTACAATATTAGTTATTAATGACAAAGTATGTGCCAAAGTTAACAAGACCATGTCCATGGATAGTCCATCGACACCTCGTGCATTTGTTTTAATCGATAGGAGAATCTTGGCAACCTCTTGGTCATCCACTAGTTGTAACGAAAATACATTATTATTATCATGTTTATTCCATCAGCTAGTTGTAAAAAAACCATACAAAGTTAGTAGGTAGTATGGGAACCAGATAGCTGTATACATTTATACTTTTTTTTGTAAATACTTACATACATAAAATATTATGTAGTGTAACATGTAACACCCAGACAGAGAACAAACATCAATGTTCATTACACAAAATGCTTAAATGTTTGTTCTGTGTGGGGATCGAACCCACGGCCTACGGCGCAGAAGGCAGAGCGACTACCAACTGAGCTGTGAAGGCTGTCAAAGATTCACCTAGCTTGAGACGTTCCAAAGTGATTCAATTGAATAAATACCTTCCGACTTTAATTTTGAAATAAGTCGGTACTTAGTACCTACTTACCTATGTAGAGGTACCTACTAATTATTTAATCGGATGAGTTATTTCGACAGACGATTATCATGTAGGTATATAAGCAGTTATTTCCTCGTGTTGTACCTACACGTTACAGATGTTGACGATAAAGAGCATAATCTTTATTGATTGAGTGAGCGAAGCGAACGAAAATCTTACAATCAACTTGAGCGATTTGGCATTATATGTATGTATGTATGTTTGTCTGGCCATAACTTTAGAACTGTTGATCCGATCTGCGTGAAATTTGGTAAGTCGATAGCTTGTACTTGAGAAATGTACTGGTAAGTAGGTATATGAGTTAAATTGGATGACGAGTTATTTAGATATGGGGTTTTAAGGGGGCAAAAATAAAAAAAGTTACTCAATAAAATCAAGTTACATGTCATATGAAAGGGCTTTGTTTGGACATTCCAAAAGCATTTTTACTTTTTTCCTAGGACAACCGGTTTTTGAGATAAAACTAAGAAGTTAAATTAAGATAACCAGTGATGAAAGAGCTCCCATCTCGAGCTTCATTGACAACCAGGTTTGTTACTGGTAGGTCAGTTTCGTTGGTTTTTCTTATTTATTATTATTATTATTTATTATTATTGGAGTTTAATAAGAAGAATAACGAGTGATTTTCCGACAGCTATTTGGTGGCGGAAACCTTTCCGTGAAAGGGTTTGGGTACGAAAAGAAACATATTAGTATAAAAAAAATTGAATATATTATGTAGGTAACTACTATTTGCCAAGTATTGAATCGAGAGGATTCATCACCAAAAATAAATACTTATTGCTTAGATTGCTTTTTGGGTTATTGTATTTAGATGACCTACCTGATGTTAAGTAGTAACCATCACCTATAACAAAGTGTTGCCTCGTAAGTCAACAATAGACTATTAAAAACTCCGTATTAATTAATTTGCTTGTAACACTGCTGAAGTTGCGATCCCGTCGGAAAAAAAAATATTCTACTATTATCTATGTGGAATGGGATTTCATGTCGATTCAATATAAGCGAAAAATAATAATAGGTACATGCCTTAAAAATGTAGAGCAGGGAGCTAGGATGGGCGAAGTCCTAACATGCACAGTGGAGGTTATGATGATGGGTGCAGGCAGGCAATTGAATTAAGGCGAAGACAAGAGCTAATGTGACTCTCGCTCGCACGTTTCGACATGTTGAATGATATAAAATCACTAAACTCATTTTCGAAAAATCGAAATCAACCATTTTGTGTGCAATCACAATGCACACAGTTAAGTAAAAATTTCATTTTGATCAATACAAGTTTTCCTACTTAAAAGTTTGCTTATGTACGAAAACTAGTAAAGCAAACTTTTGAGTAGGAAAACATGTATCGATCAAACTGAATTTTTTACATAACTGTGTGCAATGTGATTGCACACAAATTGGTTGATTGCGATTTTTCGAAAATGAGTTTAGTGATTTTATATCTTTCAGTATGTCGAAACGTGCGAGCGAGAAGTTGTTTGATAGTTGTCAGCCCCTTAAACGAAGATACCACATACACCAATATTATAATATTATTGACTATTGAAAATAACTACTTAGTACACATTATTATTACTTAAATAAATTGGGATAAAAGAAAAGCAACAATTAATATGACATGTTTCGTGTGAGTCCAGAGGAGAAGAGGAGTGAATACATCTACCTACATTTAACGAACATCAGAAAGGTGAAGCTGTCAATGTCACAGAGACAACATTGCACGGATAGAAACAGATTTAGTCATTAAATCAATTACTATCTCCAGACTCCGGACAAGTTGCATTGTGTAGATTCATGGCATGATTCAATATTCCAACAAAAAAAACGGCGGCAAGAGCGGCAAGCTGTAGATAGAACACACTGAATAATAATAATTGTAATGGTGGTTGTTTCTCAGGGGTGTAAATGACGTTCTCGCACGACTTCAACTATTTATGTAGGTACCTATATCGTGGAACACTTTACAATCGCAAAACAATTCAGGATGGAAAAAATATCATGAAAAACGGAATATACGCGTCGGCGCGTGTTGATGCCGGTCTGTATTCTCTCTCTTTTACACTTGACATTTGATAGTTTGACTTTGACAGTCGAGTAGTTCTGGCGGTAGGAGGCTAGTCTTTTGAGCAGATAAGGACAGTGTGAGCACAACCCTGGGGTAGGTACCTAAAGCCCGCGTTACATAATTACAAAACACTCATTTAGTTACTAACCCCATACTATTCATCATCGTAGTTCACTTCTACCAAAAATATTGTTGGAGCGAATAAAAGAAATTTCCCGCCAAAAATTGTACTTAAATCACAAAGTCGAATTATAAAACAATCAAAATTACCTAAATAAAAATATAGGTAACGTGGTTCATAAATGGTAAACGAGTGACTGAAATGGTTAAAAATGCAATGTTTTTAATGTAAAATGCTAAACTACGGTATATTAATTTCACAACCGAACAGAAACATATCGCGTTTTCGGGAGTCATTAAATTCGAAATTCAAAAATTGTATTCCGTAACGAATCCGTTATCGAATGAATCAAAATACCCCCCCTGGTCTGATGATGGAGCCAAGGTCTGTTCAATGGAACTCTATAATAAACAGGCCAATTTAACAATTAACGTAAAACAATTAAAACTTGGTTGCCATACCTAGTTAGTAGGTGGCAGTCAGAAGAAACACAATGTTTTGACTTGCCTCTGACTACCACCTACTTTATTTTGGGAGCGTTCACGTCGCATCAGGAGATGTTAGTTCGGGGCGAACCACTAGTTTACCTACCAATGATATTATTTATGAATGTGATAGCCATGTAGGTAGGACTATAAGCCGATTAGTTCATGCATTAAGCATACCTTGTCTGACTTAGAGCCCTATGATGATGATAACAGAAACCTAATTACTGAGGTAGGTACGTAATTACTTACCTACCTGACGGATAAATACGGTACTATCTCTGTAATGAGTGTAGGTAGTTATGTTTGTTGTCGTTCTGGCTGTTATCGCAATATTATTGATCGAGTGAGCGAAGCGAACGAAGATCTTAGTTTCAACTTGGGCGATTTGGCATTTTATGTATGTATGTATGTATGTATGTATGTTTGTCTGGCGATAACTTTAGAACCGTTGATCCGATCTGTATGAAATTTGATATGTCGATAGCTTGTACTTGAGAAATTTACTGGTAAGTATATGAGTAAAATCGGATGAAGGGTTTTAGAGATAAAAAAATCAAGTTACATGTCATATGAAAGGGCTTTGTTTGGACATTCCAAAACAATTTTTACTTTTTTTCTGGGACGCTCGGTTTTTGAGATAAAACAAAAAAAGTTAAATTAAGATAACCAGCGATCCAAGAGCTCCCATCTCTAAGAGTTTCGTTGACATCAAGGTTTTTCTACTGGTCGGCCAGTTCCTTTGCTTTTTCTTAATTTTTTTTCTTGAAATAAATTAAGGAAGTACTCAGTTCTCATAAAATGGTGACGACGACCAGGTCTGATGATGGAGCCAAGGTCTGTTCAACGGAACTCTTCAATAAATAGGCCAATAGAGTTGAAACTTGGTTACCTTACCAAGTTAGTAGGTGGTAGTCAGAAAAAAGTCCAAAGATAATGTTTGGACTTGCCTCTGACTACTACCTGCTCAAAGTTTTGATGCGTTCGTCGGTCGCATCACGAGATCTCAGTTCGTGGCGAACTACTAGTAAATAGGTATGTATTTAATAAAAATAAAGTATTAGTTATCTGGTTCCCATAGCAGGTACCTACAGGCTTCGCTTAGTTTGGGGCTAGATGGCGTTGTGAAAAATGTATTAAACCGACACCAATATGTATTATTATATGAAATGGCTTTGTTTATACATTCCAAAACAATGTAGTTCTGTTAGTGGTCGGGAATAAGAACGGATGTCTACGCGGGACGCGAGAGGGCGCTGTTTCCCGCTACTATAAAAAGCCGCACACGCATCACTCCCTCCCTCTCTCACTTCACATTTTGCTTCAACTAGATAGCGCGCATCATTCGCTATACTTACCTACCTATGTACCCACTTGTTAAGATTTTACTTTTAATAATAAATTTGTAAAATCTATATATGCTAGATGAGCACAGACCACCAGACTAAAATCCCTAGAACCAATCAACAACGATTAGGCAAGCTAGGTCGCATCACTGCCACAGCCACAATCAACGAATATTATATTTTTTAATTATTTTCGTAAATTCCCTATGCGGGTAGATTAATATGCATATGATAATTTAGATTAGAATTTAAAAATACTGCTCTATTTTGAAATTCGGTCTTATTCATAATGATTTAATGGGTTACAACCTTACAACAGTCTCGCTATAGGAATTTTACAAAAATATGTTATTCATAATCACTTTCACGTGCTAGTGGCTCCAATACCAGTCTACAAAATAAGTATCAGTCAAATTAGAATTATCCAGAAATATCCGGCTACATTCTGATGACGCCATGGCTTAGTGGCTCGCTTAAGGATTTTTGCGAAATATGCTATTCATATTCACCCAATAGCACTTTTGACTCCTCCAACGAACCACTAAAATCTCTTAAATTTAAAATACCTGAGACCCATGTTTCCATTATTGCCTCCATTAATGCGAATAGGTACATGGCCGATTTGGATCAGCTGACTGCAGTTATCAACAAATCAAATAATTATGTTTTTTTATTGAATACTGTAGTGTATAACAATATACTATGCGCGCTGACTGGGCACGGTGGTGTAGCCATGGGTAACTCACTCAAAAAACATGATCTGCAGCGCATCAGCTCATTTACAGTCTCGAGCCGGAGCCGAACCGCGGTTCAAACGGCTCAGAATTTCAGGGCCAATCTATTTTTATGGTACCTTCAAAGACTCCAAGCAAGCACCGATAAGACTTGGCAAAAGGACTAGACGCCAAAACAAAAAAATACTACTATAAAAATTATTTTGTAGAAAAATAAACGAGTCATAAACGGAAAATAAACAGGAAAAAATCCTTGAATTTGTATGTGTGTATATGTATGTGTGTATGGATAACTAATAAATATTGCTAACAATGAATGTCGGAATGAAAAAAAATTAAAGTAAAAGTTCTACTATTCAAAATGAAACTTACTTGATTAAACGTTAAAACGGAAAATATTTATGCAAAATAAGACGAGCCTAGAACGCAAAATATCCTTAAATATGCTAACACTAACTAAGTATAACTAAGTATGCTAACACGCGAGGGCATCCACGGGCTGTTGCTAAAACAACTCAAGTTATTTATTCAAATTCGTAACCCATACCATTTAAAAACATGCTTTTCTAAAAAGAACCCTATTCCTTCAATTCATCCTAACTCAACTCACTCACCCGCGCAGATATTACTTTAAACGATTCAACTGTTCGAGTACGTATTGAACCTTTCAATGAATCAAAAAAAATATTTTACTCGAGCGGTTCAGGGTTCTGTTTATCATAAAACCAATCTTTGAACCGTTTGAGTTGTGTATCACATTTTATGAGTAGACCTGAGAACCGCTCCACAGATGAGCGGCTCCAAAAATGCAGCATTGGAAATTAGATCTTATTATCTAGACGAAACAATTCAAATTCATTTAGCAAAATTTTTGATCTGGATATCTTTTTTCTAACATAAGACCCTATCTATCTAGGAATAAAATTTATATTAGGCTGGCATGAGAGCTGTTGAGCCGCTCCAAAAGAAATAGAGCCGGTGCTGACGTACTCACTACGGTATGAGCCGCTCCAGACGCGTACGTCCGACTCCTTCTACCCACGGCTAGTGGTGGGGGCACTCGATTCCAGGCCGCCAACCCAGGCAGATGTTAGTCGAATTAAGTGTTTTATTTGGTACCCAAGCAACCTGTACAGTACAAATACGTACCTACATCGTACTTTTCTGCATACTGACACGCGCACTTTGGTCTCCGTGTTTTTATTTCCGTTTATCGGTAAAAATGTCCGTATTTAACTCGGAAAGTGCTTTATGCGATCTATCGAAGCTTAGTAGCTTCGTTGGCGGCAAAAATTACTGCCCAATCGGCTACGATCGAAGCTCAAACTCAGAAATTGGAAGATCAAGAATTCGCGATCAATAAATTTTCTGCCATTATTACCGAACAGAAGAGGGTATAGCAATTATTCGCCAAAGTTGAGGAACGCAGCGGTACGAGAGAGCGAGACGTCACTACAGTAACTGCAACGCGCGCGAGTGAGACGGCCGCCACTGCTGCTAACTTGGAGTGTAACGTTCGGGTGCCGATAATGTACAACCATGGATTGTACAGCCGAGGGAAACACAGCCCGGATTTGATGTACAATTTGGTCGCGAAATCCATGGCTGTGTAATCCAAGGGTGTACATTCCAAGCCGTACAAATTTTGCACACCTTTGGAAAGCACGACCCGATAAAACGCAGCCAAAATTTTGATGCCAAAACTTAGGGTTTGTTTACACTCGTCAATTACTTACTCACTCACTTGTTGATCCGACTCGGATTGGTTAGGTTATGTTAAAACATATTAATTACGCACGAGGCGAGCGAGCAAAGCGAGCGTGCCGCGGCAGCGGCCGCCGAAGTGCCAGAACTTTATTTTTTTCTAACATTAATCTCTGAATAATTCTCTTATTTTATATAATTGTTAATCTGTGCTACTTGCCTATACTTACTGTGTAGTGCATCTAAACAGAGCATAGGCTTTCGACCAATCAGAGCATGGTCACAGAATCCATGGTCGTGCAATCCTGGCTGTACAATCCCGACTGTGCTGGGAAAGCACAGCCTGGAAAACACGGCACGGATTTCATGTACATTTTGTACATGGAATCCGGGCCGTGTTTTCCAGACTGTGCTTTCCGGGTTGTACATTTTCGGGCTGTGTAATACTTGGTCGTAAATTAACCGGACCCGTAACGTTCTTTTCGCCAAACGTAACGGTCCGTCCACACCGGGCCCCAAGAAAGCAAAGAAGTCTGTTGAAGACTTCACTCAAAAGACAACTTCCTTAGACGCCATCAAGGAAAATAAGGACGCGTCTATCCCGAAGGACGCGGCTAATGCCTCTTCAGGAAAATGGACTCTTGTCACCTACCAGAACAAAGGGAAAAATGCTCCGCCCAGCACTATTCAGAAGGGAGGGAACACTCAAATATCGACTTTCCAAGCAGTGGAGAATAAGAAATTCCGGCATGTCTGGTCACTCCATCCTGACACAACTGAAGAGGCCATTACTGAACACGTAACCAAGAAATGTGGTTCTGCGGATGTAAAGATCCAGAAGATCGTCCCTAAAACCAAGAGAGATTATTCATCTTTTATGATTGGTGTACCGGAGTCGAATTTTGATAAGATTAATACAGTGAACGCGAAATTTAATGATTGGGTGTGGTTTCGAGACCCCAAAACCACTAAAAGTGTCGAAACAGTCAAATAGTCAATCACTCCAGGTTTTCTATCAAAATGTACGGGGACTAAGGACAAAAACCACAACTTTCTTTAATAATTTACTAACCTCCACGTGTGATTTATTTGCAATAACTGAATCAGGCCTAAATTCATCAATCCATTACGGAGAACTCATACCATGTGATTTCAAGATTCTGCGATGTGATCGAGCGGATGGCCGTAAGCACGGGGGCGTGTTTTTAGCATCTTCCTCGCGTTACGAACTCAAGCGCATTCCTATCGCTAATGTGGACACGGCCTTATTCGAGTTAGTTTGTGCGACGGTACACCGTAAAAATATATTTTTGTTTATGTGCTGTGTAGTTTACTTTACATTCCACCAAATAGTAATGTTAACGAATTTATGCATTTCTACATCTACACTTCTACACTAATATTATAAAGAGGTAAACTTTGTATTTTTGTATTTTTGTATTTTTGTATGTAACGAATAGGCTCAAAAACTACTGGTCCGATTTCAAAAATTCTTTCACCATTAGAATGCTACATTATCCCTGAGTAACATAGGCTATATTATATTTTCAAAAAAATCAGGGATCCTTACTAAAACTTCAATAATGTAACCCAAGGTGGAAAACAAAAAACCTTACATCGCGTGCGCTGCGAAAACTATTGAAGATAGAACCAAATAATGTACTACGATTTTGTAGAACACGTTATCATCTACAAAAAATGTCGCGACAGCATATGTCTAACTATTATAGTTATGTCACAATAAGTGTTCTTTTATTATAAAAAAATAATTGAAATGCCTCCGCTAGAAAAGGGTCTTTATTTGTACCTTGGTATTAATCCTTATCCAAATAAATCATTTCATAATTAAGACGGTTTCAATACCTATAGATTACTTCTTAAATTTTTCAAATCGGACATTCCATTCAAAAGATATGACGAAATTAAAAATGTTTACGGGTCCACGGTTCACGCGCGGGGTGCGATTTCACTCACTCAAGGAGAAGCGCGTGCAAATGTATGAAATAAGTAGATGCGAGGCTCGAACCCACGGTCTAAGTTTATCCTAAAATGTTCAAAAAATTTATGACCACCCTTGCGAAGCTGGGACAGGCCGCTACTATTTAATATTTTAGAAACAGAGTGTGTTAAGTTCGACAATGTATTAGTGTTGGGTGATTTTAATATGCCTTCGACAACAGTGGAGGTACAAAGTTACATGGAGTATGTGAATGCTTTCTGTGGATTTCGGCAGGTAAACAACTTACTCAATAGTAATAACCGCACGCTAGACTTAGTTCTGTCTACATTACCAGCGAGTAACTTAGAGGTAGGTACTTTTGTCTGACGATCCTTTGGTCCCTATCGACCCTCAGCACCCGCCGCTCGTCTGTGTGACGACGGTCACACGTCGAGGAGGCCCTGAACCACAGCTCTACGGATCATCTTTGTTGGAACTTCACCAAATGTAACTTTCCTATGTTATACTACATGTTAGAATGCATAGATTGGAATCAATTATATAGGACTAAGAATTCGGAGGCGGCGTTAGAATACTTTTATGAAATTATAAACCAAGCTATTTCCGAGTGTACCTACCTACACCTAAGAAATTTATTTATTTATTTATTTATTAACTTTAATTAACACGGTACATAACCAATTACATTAATTAAACAGATAAGAATACATTATAAAACATATTAAATTAAATTAAATATTATTTAAAGTAAAAAAGTCAAAAAAAAAAGTAAAAGTAGTAGTAAAAGTTATTAAATTCATACAATCACAGTTTACAATTATCAATAAATGTCACAATTACAATTAAGAAAGACGCTCACAGAAACATAAACACACAGTCAAAACCTTGGACCAGCTGTCAGCGAACAGGTCAAAGTCAGGGTTATTGTCGAGGAGAGCGTTGAGTGCAGTGAGAGCGCGCGGGATGGGAGAGCCGGCTCGAGCCACCGTGCGGCACGCCGGCACTGCAAACAACTTGTGCTTCCGACCCCGGCAGTAATTGTTAGGAACGTAGAGTCGACACAGCACACCACCCAGATCTAATGCGTCAATTTTATTGTGGAGGATTTTGCAGACTGTAGTCAACTGGTCGTAAGAACGCCGTACCTCCAGCGAGTTATACCCCAGACAACCTAAAAGATACTTAGTGGGGTAAAGGAACGGGTAGTACCCGTAACGACGCTTGTAAAGGTACCGCAGAAACGCTTTCTGTACCTTTTCAAGCATGAGCGTGTACGTGACTTCGTACGGGTTCCACACACAAGCGCTACTTTCCAATTTACTTCTAACAAGTGCCGAAAAGATTAAGCGGATGACATGCTGATTCTCAAAATCGCGAGCATTGCGGAGCACAAATCCCAGTCGCCTAAATGACTCTTTCGCCAACGAACTGATGTGGTCGTGGAAAGTGAGCCTCTGGTCGAAGGTGACACCCAAGTCTTTCATTAAGTACACTCTCTTTATGGTGGCATTGCAAATTCTGTAATCGAAGAGAATTGGATGCCACATCCGACCAAAAGTCATCACGTAGCATTTGTCTGCATTGAAGTCCATTCTGTTATTATAACTCCATTTAAATATAGCATCGACATCACATTGCAACGCCCGACAGTCCACATCAGACCTAACCTCCATATAGAGCTTAAGGTCATCAGCGTACATCAAGCTCTTTGCATGCGACGCCACTGCAGGAAGGTCATTGATCATTATCAAAAATAATAAAGGTCCAAGTATAGATCCCTGACTGACCCCGGAACGCGTGTGATAGGGTTGAGATTTATATACACCGAGTCTTACAAATTGCTGGCGATCACGGAGGTAATCCGCAAGAAGCCGGAGGAGACTCGGGGTGAAACCTATAGCCGTAAGTTTAGATAGCAGGATGTCGTTATTAACCCTATCAAACGCCTTCCGGAAGTCAAAATATAGGACATCAACCTGGGAACCCCGATCCATACATGAAGAAATAAAATCTACGAGTGTCAACAAGTTTGTGTTTACAGATCGCTTGCTTCGAAAGCCGTGTTGTTCGTTGCACAAGAACTTGTTGACCTGCGCATAAATATATTTATGAAGGATACTTTCAAAGACTTTCGCGGGGGAAGAGAGAATCGCTATTGGGCGGTACTCTTCAACCAAGGACTTATTGGAGCTTTTCGGAATAGGAATAACCCTGGAGAGCTTCCACTGCGGAGGATACAATCCTGATTTAAGACCAAGGTTGAAGATGTGACAAAGTGGACCACAGAATAGCTCTGCCGCCCCCTTGACAATGACAGACGGAAGATAGTCTGGACCCGTTGCGCTAGCCAGCTTTAGCCTTTTTATGCCCCAATAGACATCATCGTGAGTAAATTTGAGAATGCTGACGGTATTACTATTGGCGGTACTATCCAGAGAAATTGCACTGGAGGCATCGAGCCTGGGTATTTCTGGCAAGAAAACACTAGCAAAATAACTCGCGAAGGCCTCCGCAGCATCAGGCCCTGAGAATGTAGTACCCCGGAAAGTTACATTAGGCTCGAAGCCCCCTTTAGATCGCAAATTGGATATGTGCTGCCAAAATTTCCGTGGATCACGCTTAATATTATTCTCAATGTTTCTCGTGTGATTAATGTACGCAGATGCTACACGCGACTTCAGGTCAGCACGAAGGCTTGAAAATTCTTTGTACGTTTCCTGAGAACCTGAACATTTCCAAGCCGCGTGTAATCTGATTTTACGTTTAGTGTCTTTGATAATATCACCCGTAAACCAAACAGGGTAAAATGTGCTAAAGTAGCAAATAAGTCTCGTTATAACTATCCTGAGTATATCCTGATCCTGGTATACGGCAGATCTGATACATGAGATTCAGCGAAAATGGCGTTATCATAAGATATTTAAAATTTCAGGAAAACAAAGCGATTACGAATTATTTTCTAAATGCAGGTCTTTAGTTAAAATTAAATTATCTGAAACCTTTGACGCCTACCAAGAGAGGTTACAATTAAATTTTAAAAATGACCCTAAGTCTTTTTGGAGTTTTATCAGGCAAAAACAATCGAGGCGAAATAAAACTCGTATCACTAAAGAGGGGAGGGAGTTGAGTGATGAAGAGTGTGCCGAATGTTTTGCCTCATACTTCCACTCTGTGTACAGTCCGGTCCGGCCGAACCTGGACCCGAGGGAGGCGGAGCACGGCTCGCCTGGGGGGGCGAACGCCGCCCGGGTGCACGTAGCCCAGCTGACTGCCCGTGACACTGCGCTTCGTGCCTTGAAGCCTAAGCACTCTTTAGGGCCCGATGGCATTCCTCCTTATATTATAAAAGACTGTCAGTTGGTTTTTGAGAAACCCCTTTTGCATATTTTTAATTTATGTTTAGACGAGTGCCATTATCCTGACCGATGGAAAACGACGCGTGTTATTCCGGTGCCAAAGGCAAAGGCAAAGGAGGTGGGTCCGATGTGAGCAAGTACCGTCCGATCGCCGTGCTGTCGGCCTTCGCTAAGGTATTTGAGTCTATTTTACATACGTGTATTTATACCCAAGTAAGCGCCCGCCTCAGCGACGCCCAGCACGGCTTCCGGCCGGGGCGCAGCACAGCCAGCAACTTGCTGTCGTTCGTATCGCACCTGGCGCCAGCCGTGGACGCAGGTGGGCAGGTAGACTGCGCGTACTTCGACTTTCAGAAAGCCTTCGACGCTGTCGATAATGATGTCTTGCTGTCGAAGTTTTCCGCAAAAGGTTTCACGCCGCATCTTCTCAAATTCTTCGCGAGCTACCTCAGCGAACGCCGGCAGTATGTGGAGTACGCGGGGTACCAATCGGCCCCGTATTACACGTTTTCGGGGGTTAGTCAGGGCAGCAATCTTGGTCCCCTTGAATTCGTTATTATGATCAACGATCTCGCGGGGGTTGTTAGGGAGGCAGGCTGTTTGCTCTTTGCGGACGACCTGAAAGTATTTTTTAACAGTAGCGGACGCATCCGATTGTGAACGGCTCCAGTCCGACATAGATAGGGTGGTTCAATGGAGCAGATCAAACAAGCTACTGTTTAACGTAGCGAAGTGCTCCGTGATGAGCTACAGCCGGGCGCGCGCCCCATTGCACTACCAGTACGAGGTGGAGGGGGTAGGTTTGCCGCGAACTACGTCCGTCCGCGACCTAGGCCTAGAAATGGTCCCCGACTTAAGGTTCCGGCTCCATATTGTAAATGTTTGCGCCAAATTTTTTAGAAGCCTAGGTTTTATTTTTAGACAGAGTGTGAATTTTAAGAACATTAATGTTATTAAAATTCTTAACAATGCTCTAGTTAGGAGTCACCTAGAAACGAATGCCATCATATGGAATCCCCATGAAGCAAAGTACAAGCTCATGGTGGAAAAGATACAAAATAAATTCACACGCTTCCTTTATTTAAAAGAATATGGAGTATATCCGTACTACCCACTAATGTACCCGAGTCTATTCGTGCTAGGTATGGTAGGGTACTGCAGGCTTTCGGTACGGAGAGACGTGGCGCTGGTGAAGTTCATGGTGCGCGTGCTGCGCGGAGAGCTGCACCACCCGGCGGTGCTGGCGGCGCTGCGGCTGCGCGCGCCCCACGACTACCTGCCGCCTTGCCGCCGCCGCCCTGCCATGCTGGAGGTGCCCAGCTGTAGGACCAACCTACTTAAGTTTGCCCCCATGTCACTCGCTATATACATATATCTACACTAATATTATAAAGAGGAAACCTTTGTATTTTTGTATGTTTGTATTTTTGTATGTAACGAATAGGCTCAAAAACTACTGGTCCGATTTCAAAAATTCTTTCACCATTAGAATGCTACATTATCCCTGAGTAACATAGGCTATATTATATTTTCAAAAAAATCAGGGATCCTTACTAAAACTTCAATAATGTAACCCAAGGTGGAATACAAAAACCTTACATCGCGTGCGCTGCGAAAACTGGCAAAGGTGCGGGAGACGCATGGTGAAGCGGGGTAGAGGGGCGTGTGCCTAGTAGCTAGTGTGACCATTTGTGGCAGGTGTCTGCCATTTTGGCAGATTTGGCTCTTAAATTTTAGCTGTTAAAACTTCATGAAACATCTGTTTCACGATCTGGGGGGGTATTTTGATTCATTCGATATCGGATTCGTTACGGAATACAATTTTTGAATTTCGACATCGATGTCTCTCGAAAACGCGATCGTTTCTGTTCGGTTTTGAAATTAATATAGGTACTTACGTGAAATATGAAGTAGTTTAGCATTTTACATGAAAATTATTGCATTTATAACCATTTCAGTCACTCGTTTACTATTTATGAACCACGTAGATAGATACCTACAGTTTTATTTAATTTTGATTGTTTTATAATTCGACTTTGTGATTTAAGTACAAACATGCACAATTTTTGGCGGGAAATTTCTTTTATTCGCGCCAACAATATTTTTGGTGGAAGTGAACTAAAACGATGATGAATACCTAGTATGTATGTATGGGGTTAGTAACTAAATGTGTGTTTTGTAATTATTACTATTGTATATATTTACAGTGTGTTCTATCTACAGCTTGCCGCTGTTGCCGCCGGTTTTTTAAGGCATGTACCTACCGCGCGTATTGTCGCATAATGAATCGACATGAAATTCCATTCTACATATGTAACAGGTGAATATTTTTTTCTGCGACGGGACGGCAACTTCAGCAGAGTTACAAGCAAATGATGAATTAAATCAGAGTTTTTTATAAGTAATCTATTGACGACAGGTAGGTGACTTACGAGGCAATACTTTGCTATAGGTGATGTTTAAGTACCACTTAACATCAGGTGGGCCATCTGGTTGTTCCATCAGCTAGGTGTAGAAAAAAAAACCCGAAAAGCAATCTAAGCAATAAGAATTTATTTTTAGTGATGAATGCTCTCGATTCAATACTTGGTAAGTACTTAGTAGGTAGGTAGGTAGGTGCCTACAAACATTCTCATTTTTTTTATACTTAGTTTATTTCTTATGTTTCTTTTCGTACCCAAATCCTTTCACGAAAAGGTTTCCGCCATAGTCGGAAAGTCACTCGTTATCTTTTTTTTTTGGTGTCGCTGTTTTGGTGCATTTGCCATTTTGCTTGTTTTTTTTAACAAAAATTAGGGAAACATAGGGATTCAATTTACACGGAAGGATAAAAGGAGATCAGTAAGGTTAAAAATAAGGTAAGAAAAGGAACAATGGAAGGAAATATATACAGATAATGATAATGTATTTACAAAAAAATAATTTTTTATATTATTTACATTTATACAACGTGTTGATGAAGTTATGTAGGGAAACAAAGAGCGTGTATTTAGACCAAGCACTGGAATACTTTGACGTGTGCAACGGTTGAATACATCGTTTTCGAAATTCCCATAGAAAAGTAAAATTAATATTTTCTCAGAAATTTGCAACAGCCCTGTCTGTGTACGTGTCAAGGTCACACGCACGCGCGCTTCTATCTAGGAAAGAGAAAAACAACGATAACCTACGAGATAATTTGAAATACTTACCTTTCGGTAGGTAGGTAGGTACGCCGCCAATCCCCTGACACGATATTTTTACTGGTTCCTATGGATTTTGTCATTATTTACTGGCTATAATAACACTGGATAAAACTGGATTTTGGTAAGTTTGCGAGATTTCGCACGACACAGGCTTCAAACTTCACACTAAACCATTACCTCGTAGGCACTGCTCATACACACACTGACTGACGACGGCTTTTTACATAACAATCACCATTTTATCACGTTTGATGACATTTTCTCAACAAAACAATGTACAACAACGCATGTAAACACAAACAGGGTGACCATCTCAAAAGTGGCGGTTCTACCACACACCTGCCAAAAAATCTGTCAAAATCTACCAAGCTTGACGATAAAAATACCAAAAATATGACTTCATACCATCTCCTTCGTGGCTACGGAATAAATTAAATACCTACATTACATTCAGTTACTATCTTTTGATCGTTTGTAACGGTTTGCAGTTATCTAAAACGAGATAGAAGTTGTTTAGAAACCAAATCAATAAAGGTAAAAAAGAATAAGAAGTTTCCAGTTCGGTAAAAAATAAATAAATTATAAATATTATTTCATTAAAAATTCAAACTAATAAGATTTTTCTTGAAATATTTAAAATCTGCCAAATGGCAGAAATCTGCCACAAATGGTAACACTGATCGGCGGCCGTCGGCCGTCCTGATTGGATATGCGTTTTTAAATGCAACCAATGACAGACAGGTTAGTCAAAGATTAAATAGGACAGACTAGACACTTCCCAAAATTGCAGTTGAATAATTTTGTCGTGTCAATGAACCATGGTGGTAAAGTAACATGTTACAATTTAAAGAACTATGAATATCATAAACATTGGTTTACGACATCTAGTAATTAAACAAAAATAAATATTCTATTAAATATTGAGTACGTAGCCACGTAGGTACCTAGTTACTGAATAGGTATTAGTACCAAAGATCTCAGAGAATGTTTACCGTGACTAGGGATTACAGTCGCGAAAATATTTCTTTTACATACCAAGATTTTTAAAAACAGCAACATCATTATTAGGTAGGCACATTACTAGGTAATTGGTGGCAGTTCTGTTACCTATTTTATCTAAGGTTAACAACTAGAGGTCAAAGAACAGCTGTAAATAGGGCTGCCTCATGATGCGTTTAGATTCATTTTAGATAAAAGTTTAAGAGGCATTTCATGAATGAAAAACTTTGAAATTTTAAAAGTCGTAGAACAAAAGTTGTTCGTTATGACCGGTAGAATATCCTGCTTTCGGATCCCTACAATTCTTAATAAACACGTTGTATAAGATGCCAAACAATGATAAATACAAGGATCCAAGGAAGAAAGAAGAACATTGATATTAGTAGGAAGAGGAATTCGACAGGAAACAAGATCTTCACATAGTTTTTTATGGTCATATTGTGGACAAGCAAAGAATATATGATTGAGGTCACCAAATTCATTACCACAGGCACAAAATGGATCAGACACTATTTTCATCCGTGCTAAATGGGCTGGGGTACATACATGAGTGCCCCAAACGCATTCTTATCAACACAGAGTGGCACGTTTACTAAGTTTTAATGAAAAAAAAACCATGGTTTCACCGGTATTGTTTTTTGTATCAGTCTATAATATTTACCTTTATTGTTACTAAAGTGGTCCCAATATTCATTCCAAGAGTTTTTAAGATAAATCTTGGGTAAAGCAATAAGATCGTGTAGGTACCGGGTACCTACATAGTTTTTAAATGGATAAAGGTTCTTCAACTTCAACTCGTTATCTTTTCGAATCCTAATGTCAAAGGCTTTGTGAGAAAATGTCAAAATCGCGTTATTCTAAAACTCGGTAGGCTCGGACAAGGCTTTTCAGTAGCTAAAGTATTCCAAATTCAAAAAATGACTTTCCTTAACGAATCCGCTATCAAATGAATGAAAATACCCCCCAGATTACCAGATTAAACGGGGAATTCCGGTCAATAAATGTTTATTTTGCGACACAAAAAAACATAGGCGAAAATTCTAAAAAGACAATACTGTGACAAAAACAATCGGTCGTCATTCATCGCAGGCAAGTCATTCACATAAATATGTAATGGCCCGAGAATGCTGCCTTGTGGCACCCCTAAATAGTAATAAATCAAGTAGGTACCTAGTACCTACTTAGTAATTATTAAAATGGTGACAGCGAGCTGGATTTATAATAGAGCCAAACCTTTTTAACGGAACTTTTCAACAAATACCTTGGCCGAGCTGAAACTGGTTACAGTACCAAGTAAGTAGGTTCTAGGTACCTACGGGCCCCCTAGGTACGCTCCCCCCTACTAGGGGGACGCCTACAACGCCAGAGGCATGGCGAACCAGTATATTAAACAACAAGTAAAACAAAATAATTAAGTAAGTACATGAACAGATTTATTCGTTGACTTCTCGGCAAACTTAATTGGTCCACCTTATTGCTTGAACTAGGTAGGTAGGTACTTATTGCGCTTCCATGCGCTCCGTGCGATGGGCGGCGGCCGCGGCGGTGACGTCGACGGCACTGGGGGGGAGGGGACAGGGGGGCTCTCGGGGGATGGTCGGGGGGATCACCGGCAGCACTACGATCGCAATCCATTACCGATAATTAAGTACTTAGGCACATCACACACTTTATGTCACTGCACAGTAGTACCTCCACCGTATCGGACACACCGGGACGCAGACGCGAGGGTTGGGAGTCGGGAGTCGGGAGTCGGGAGTCGGGATCAGGATAGGGAAGGGAGGGAAGCAGTGGACCAGCAAAGTGCCGCAGCGGCGCCGGGTTCGCGCCGCACCTACTCTCACACTTAACCTAACTATATACAATATTAGTACCCGTTTAAACGAATGTATTCGAGATATCTATTTACAGGAGGCCGAGCCGTCACCGGCGCGGGCGGGGTCAGCGCGCCAGCGCGGCGCCGGCGCCGGGCGCGTGCGGCAGCGGGCGCGGCGGCGGCGGCGAGGGCGGCGGCGGCGGCTCCGCCACGCGCGCCAGCGCCTTGTAGTGCGGCGAGTTGACGAAGCGCGGGTACGAGTCGCGGTGCATCAGCGTGTAGATCTGCAGCTGCGCCTCGTCGAACGTGTGCGGCGTCGGCTCCACCATGTTGCGGTTGACGACCTCGCGCACGCGCGAGTCCAGCGACACCTGCGGCACGAGGCGCGGTCAGCAAGGCAGCGAGCGCTGCGCCGGCGCCGCTCGCAGTGCGCACTCACCTCCTTGGGCGACAGGATGGAGATGTAGTCCTCGTAGATGAAGCGCGCCTTCTCCTCGACGGCGGCAGGGTCGGCCTCGCGCTTCAGCTCCTCGCACGCCAGCCAGAACATGATGTTCTCCTCCGAGTACTCGCCGCGCAGGAAGTCGCGGAACACCTTGCGCCCGGCTGGAACACCGCACCGCGAACATTGACACATCGCAAGCACAACGGAACAGGCCATAGACCGATTGAGTTGAAACTTGGTTACCGTACCTACTGAGTAAACGCAATGTTCGGACTTGCCTTTGAATACCACCTACTTGAATTTTTGGACCGTTACTCTGATCTAGATGAAATTTGGTTGATCGATAGGTTGTATTGTATTTGAGAAATTTACTGGTTACTGGTAAGCAAACCAGTTTAATCGGACAAGATTTTGTGATTTGGGTTTTTTTAATAAACTAGTAGTTCGCCCCGAACTGAGATCTCGTGATGGGACCCAACGAACGCATCAAAACTTTGAGTAGGTGGTAGTCAGAGGCAAGTCCAAATATTAAAAATCTCAAAAACCGAGCGTCCCAAAAAAAAAGTAAAAATTGTTTTGGAATGTCCAAACAAAGCCCTTTCATATGACATGTAACTTGATTTTTTTATGTCACTTTTTTTTTTTTGCCACTGTGACTACGAGCTGGTCTTTAAATGGAGCCAAGAATTCTTCAATAAAATTAAGTAGGTACCTAAGTAAGTAATAGTCAGAGGCCATCACAGATCATTGGAGCGGACATCGCAAGATCTCAGTTCGGGGCGAACCACTATGTAACGACTTCCGTTCAGGTATAGGTAATACCTACCTAATAGAAGAATATAATTTAACGTACACCATAATATAATTATTATTATTTATCTAGGCCTCCCTACCCCCCTCCACGCTTCCACTTCTCCCTGTCCTGTGCTATGGAAGTCTGGACGAGCAATCTCATAAATGAATGAAGGTCGTGCCGCCATCTCAGTGCTGCCCGCGCGAGGTCGCCTGCCGCAGTCGGGGCTCGGTCGACGTGCTAGCCGGAGCCCAAAGATCGCTCGGCATGCAGCAGACGTGCCCAACTGCCCAGCCCAGTCCCAAACTAAAACCATGAGTAGGCAATAAATGTATTGAATAGTTTGCAATTACTTAACTGGTTTACTGTTAATAATCTTTTGCTCAATGCTGGGAAAACGAAATGCATTAAATTTACTTTGCCAAATGTGGTTCAACGACCAACAAATATTGAATTAAATGGTGAATCACTTATCCTTGTCAATTCTACTATTTTTTTAGGACTTAATATTGATGCAAAATTGCAGTGGGGTCCACACATCAAATCACTTGCTGGTAGACTGAGTTCGGCTGCATACGCAGTTCGCACAATAAGATGGCTTACAGATGAAGCTACAGCTAGACTAGTATAATTTAGCTACTTCCATAGTGTAATGTGTTATGGTATTTTGCTCTGGGGGAAAGCTGCTGATATACAAAGTATATTTGTACTTCAAAAACGGGCGATACGTGCCATTTATAAAATGAAACCACGTGACTCATTAAGGGAGCGATTTAAAGAAATTAATATTCTCACAGTCATTTCACAGTATATTTATGAAAATCTATTATACACTCATAAACACATAGATAGCTTTAAGAAAAAGAGTGATGCACATAACGTTAACACTAGAAATAAAAACAAATTATGTATACCTAAATTTCGACTTCAAAAGGTAAATGGCTCGTTTATGGGGAACGGTATTCGCTTCTATAATAAACTTCCAGTAAGTGCCACTGGGCTTCCTATTAGAAAATTTAAGGTGTACATTAAGAATAATCTAATAAGGAAAGCTTATTATACTTTAGATAGCTATATTGTTGATAAAAATGCGTGGCCCGATGTCCCGGTCGC
Source organism: Chloroclysta siterata (assembly GCA_932294275.1). Taxonomy (NCBI): domain Eukaryota; kingdom Metazoa; phylum Arthropoda; class Insecta; order Lepidoptera; family Geometridae; genus Chloroclysta; species Chloroclysta siterata. Next base: position 15,496,323 of record OW028596.1, on the reverse strand, counting down.
TCTGCCCATCGGCAGCTAACATGTCTGCAATGTCTGTACTGTACCTACTATTGTGTGTTTTTTTTATTTTTCTCTGATTTAATAGATTGTATTTATGCATTAGGTATTATTAGTTTGAGGCGTAGCGTGTGCTGTCTTATAAATTTGATTATGTTTACCTTTTTCTGTATGCCTACTCCTCACTAAACTTCAATAATATATTATATTATTACATTGTAAAAGGATCATACAAAAGAACGGTAGGAACCAAGCCGTAAGTTTGTTGCCTGTTCTTCTAGGCTTTGGTCGCGTGGAACTGGCACCTGAGTCACTTAGCTTTAAGACGTTTCAAAGTGATCCTTGTGATTTTATTGAATAAATACATTTTGACTTTGACTTTGACTTTGACTTTGAATTGAGTTCCATTTTAAACTAGCTGATCTCTGAGTAACGTCGGCAATATGGGTCTTGAAGCGCGGTATGCTGATGCTGGTGTTGCGTGTTCGGTCATTGAAAACTGAACTGCACATAAAAACAATTCAATACTAAATGCATTTATTGCTTACACATGGTTTAGTTTAGGTACCTACATACATAGTTGTTGGGTGTCAGTAAGTCAGTAAGTATCACATGGACCCTGCATAGGGTATAGCAACATGGAGGTAGGCCGAGGTTTTCAATTGAATAGTAGGTAGGTATAGTCCTGCATAATAAATATCGTTTAAGTTATCTAGGTAGGTCTGTTTAATCGTTGTAGGCACAACTTCTTCCATCATCAGCCTGTTGAAGTCCACTGCTGGACATAGGCTATACAAATAATTCTTTAAAAAAACGGACTGCAAAATGAGTATCGGACCTATAACGCAGTACATACACACGAGCACTGTGCTCTGTGCTGGCATTCATTCTGAACGTAAACGTAAACATATTTTGTTGGTAAGTAGGTCATGGAATAGTGAAGCTTATGAGTGCTTTTTTTCATGTTCTTTTTAGCTATAACGTGTCTATACATTTCCCTGATTTCAAAACGTACCATTATCTATAAAAAAGCCAAAAAAATCGTTTGTTGTATGAGAGTCCCCCTTAAATACTTTTTTATTTTAATTTAATTATTTATTTTTAAAGTGAATATATCTATACCTACTTCTACACTAATATTATAAAGAGGAAAGATTTGTATTTTTGTATGTAACGAATAGGCTCAAAAACTACTGGTTTGATTTCAAAAATTCTTTCACCATTAGAATGCTACATTATCCCTGAGTAACATAGGCTATATTATATTTTCAAAAAAATCAGGGATCCTTACTAAAACTCCAATAATGTAACACAAGGTGGAAAACAAAAATCTTACATCGCGTGCGCTGCGAAAACTATTGATGATAGAACAAAGTAATGTACTACGATTTTGTAGAACACGTCATCATCTACAAAAAATGTCGCGACAGCATATGTCTAACTATTATAGTTATGTCACAATAAGTGGTCTTTTATTATAAAAAAATAATTGAAATGCCGCCGCTAGAAAAGGGTGTTTATTTTTACCTTGGTATTAATCCTTATCCAAATAAATCATTTCATAATTAAGGCGGTTTCAATACCTATAGATTACTTCTTAAATTTTTCAAATCGGACATTCCATTCAAAAGATATGACGAAATTAAAAATGTTAACGGGTCCACGGGTCACGCACGGGGTGCGATTTCACTCACTCAGGGAGAAGGGCGTGCAAATGTATGAAATTAAGTAGACGCGAGGCTCGAACCCACGGTCTAAGTTTATCCTAAAATGTTCAAAAAATGTATGACCACCCATGCGAAGCTGGGACAGGCCGCTAGTATATTATAAAGAGGAAAGATTTGATTGTTTGTTTGTGTTGAATAGGCTCCTAAACTACTGGACCGATTTGAAAAATTCGTTCACCGTTGGGAAGCTACACTATCCCCGGGTGATATAGGCTATATCATATTGTTGCGCCGGACGCCTAGCAACTTGTTTCGTTATATATCCTGACGTACAGGTGTTTTCAGAAGGCTGAAATATGTTTTCAGCCGTTGCCAGAAGAGGCTCTGTCACCTCCCAGTTGATTCCATTTTCGACCAAGTTGCCGTGGTTTTCAGGCGCCTGAAACATGTTTTCAGTCCGTTTCAGGCTACTACCCATCGATCCATGCAATATCCTGAAAACCCGTTTTCAGGCGTTTTCAGGACCCCTTATGGACCTTTGAAGGACATTTCACTATAGAGCCATATTTGCATAGGAGTGAAAGAGATAGCACTACTAGAAAGAGATAGCAGACGTTCGAATATTCTAGACTACTGTTCTAGAATCAATCGAAGGAAAAGCACTACTAGAAAGAGATAGCAGTCTTTCGAATATTCTAGACTACTGTTCTAAAATCAATCGAATTAAATGAACGAGAGCTATCACTGTAGAAAAGAGATGCAAGTATGGTCTAGTATGATCCAGAACATTCTCGGGTTAGCTGCGTCGTATATAAAGCCAGTCGGCGAGAGCGACAGTCAGTCAGTTACTGGAAATAAATGGCTCAGGGAGTCAGTCAGTTTGTGGAGAGGACTCGAGAAGAAAGTGAGTTAGTGAAAACGGTTCGAGGAGTCAGTTCGGTGAGATGGCTCGAGAAGAGAGCCAGTTTGTGAAGATGACTCGAGGAAGAAGTCAGTTCCAGGGAATGGCTCAGGAAGAAGTGGATAAAGGAAGAGAACTTTAATTATAGTGATATATAGTGAGTGATAATTAAGTGTGTTAAGTAGTGTTAAGTAGTTTTAAGTAGTGTTTTAGTTATGTAAAGTGTTAGTGTAAATAAATAAGTCATCTCTTGGATTATTATTGTGCATTTTCTATCCATACGAACCCCGAGCTCGTAACAATATTTTCAAAACAAAAACCAATAATTTAACCCAAGGTGTAATATAATGACCTAAAAAATTGCTTAAATCGCGCGCGCTGCGATAACTATTGATGATAGAATAATAGTAGTAATTAATTAAGAAGATATGTACTTAGTCCTCATAAAATGGCGACAGCGACCTGGTTTGACACCTCAGTGTTTCGACCCAACAACATTTTTATTTTTAGTCTTTATCATATGTATGATTTTAAGATACAATTGGTTACCCCAAGTAGGTAGGGCGTAGTCAGAGGCTAAATATCAAGCTTGGTATCAATGCAAATGTTTTGGCAAAATAGATACGTTTGTTGTACCTACCAATGGGAGCCCCTTAAATATTTATTTTATTCTGTTTTTAGTACATATTTGTTGTTAAAGCGGCAACAGAAATACATGATCTGTGAAAATTTCAACCGTCTAACTATCACGGTTCATGAGATACAGCCTGGTGACAGACGGACAGACAGACAGACGGACGGACGGACACCGGAGTCTTAGTAATAGGGTCCCGTTTTATGCCTTGGTACGGATCCCTACAAATGAAAATAATGTGTCCTCGCAAAGATTCCCAAAATGAATGAATAAATAATAATAAATAATAATAATAAATATTGGTGGACATTCCACACAGCACTATTTAGCCCCAAACTAAGCCAAAGCTTGTGATATGGGAGCTGATATACTACTTATATACTTTTTTTTTTTGTAAATACATACTTATAATATTATATAACACCCAGACAGAGAACAAACATCTATGTTCATCACAAATGTTTGTTCACGGTGGGGATCGAACCCACAGCCTACGGCACAGAAGGTAGAGTTACTACCAACTGAGCTGTGAAGGCTGTCTACATAGGTAGCTGTACATACATACATATAGCAGGTTATTCAACCCGTAGGGAACCCTCGCGGTGCGAGTCTTACCCACACTTATTCTGTTTTAATGAAAGAATCGTTTCTGGACCTACGGTTTATTACGTATACATACGTACGTACGTACGTAAGGAATCGGTACCTACCGGCGCTTCGCATGAGTCGGTCAAACGACTGCCCCCAGCCCTGGATCTCCTCCAGCGTGGTCCTGAAACGTGAGACGTCATGCCGTTAGTTGAGTCGGTGTCGAGGGGCGGTGGCCGGGGGGCGGTGGGCGGTGGGTGGTGGGGCACTCACGGCGCGTCGGCGTCAGCCAGCAGCGGGTCCTGCGGGCCGGGCTCGGCCGGCTTCTTGCCGCGCGCGCGCCCGCCCTCCGAGCCGCGCGCCGCCAGGCTGCAACAACGTGCGTTATGTACTTACACATTACATACATTCTATACTAGTAGTTCGCCCCGAACTGAGATCTTGTGATGCAACCCGACGAACGCTTCAAAACTGGAGTAGGTAGTAGCCAGAGGCAAGTCCAAACATTATCTTTGGACTTTTTTTCTGACTACCGCCTACTAACTTGGTATGGTAACCAAACATTTGTGTCCAACTCTATTGGCCTATTTATTGAAGAGTTCCGTTGACATTGGCTCCATCATCAGACCAGGTCGCTATCACCATTTTATGAGAACTGAGTACCTTCTTAATTTATTTCAACGTCCCAGAAAAAAAGTAAAAATTTTTTTGGAATGTCCAAACAAAGCCCTTTCATATGACACGTAACTTGATTTTTTTATATAACTTTTTTTATTTTTGCTTTCTTAAAAAACCCCGTATCTTAATAACCCTTCATCCGATTTTACTCATATACTTACCAGTAAATTTCTCAAGTACAAGCTATAGACTTATCAAATTTCATGCAGATCGGAACAACGGTTCGAAAGTTATGGCCAGACAAACATACATACAGACATAAAATGCCAAATCGCCCAAGTTGAAACTAAGATCTTCGTTTGCTTCGCTCACTCGATCAAATAATTTGTTTTTATTTGTAGTGTTAACGTTATGTGCATCACTCATTTTCTTAGAGGAGAGTGGAAGAAGAAAACCTGTTGTGCCGACTGAGCGTGGGATAAGGGCAGGACGATGCGATGATGATGAGTTGGATTGTGTTGTGAACTAGGGGATCGATATGTCAAAGTCAAAGTCAAAGTCAAAGTCAATAGGTATTTATTCAATAAAATCACAAGGATCACTTTGAAACGTCTTAAAGCTAGGTGACTCTAGGTGCCAGTTCCACGCGACCAAAGCCTAGAAGAACAGGCAACAAACTTACGGCTTGGTTCCTACCGTTCTTTTGTATGATCCTTTTACAATGTAATATAATATATTATTGAAGTTAAGTGAGGCGTAGGCATACAGAAAAAGGTAAACATAATCAAATTTATAAGACAGCACACGCTACGCTTCAAACTAATAATACCTAATGCATTAAATTAAATACAATCTATTAATAATCAGTCTATTAATGTCAGTTTCTTTTCCAAAAGCTCAACTTATATGTATAAGTAGAAATTACATGATTTGATTGAGTTTTTCTTAGATTAGAAATATAGGCACCCAAAAACAAGATATCGTGATGCGACCCGACACTTTGAGTAGGTGGTAGTCAGAGGCATGTCCAAACATTATGTTTGGACTTTTTTCTGACTACCGCCTACTAACTTGGTTTGGTAACCAAGTTTCAACTCCATTGGCTTATTTATTGAAGAGTTCCGTTGAACAGATCTTGGCTCCATCACCAGACCTGGTCGTTGTCACCATTTTATGAGAGCTGAGTTCCTCCTGAATTTATTTCAAGTAAAAAAAAATAAGAAAACGCAAAAGAAATGGCCGACCAGTAGAAAAACTTTGATATCAACGAAACTCTTAGAGATGGGAGCTCTTGGATCGCTGGTTATCTTAATTTTTAAGTATTAAGTTTTTTGTTGTATCTCAAAAACCGAGCGTCTCAGTAAAAAAGTTTTTATTTCTTTCCTAACAAAGTCCTTTCATATGACATGTAACTTGAGTTTTTTATGTAACTTTTTTTTTATTTTTGGTAAGACTGGTTATAGCATATATTTAGGCAAAACAATGGGCAAACTTATCGCTGAGAGCGATCTCTTCCAGGAAACCTGGGATTGGTAGAACCAATTTAAAATTAACGGTACACTGCTGTAAATTTTAAATTAGTTCTATCCATCCACATTCCAAAATTCATTTTGATCGATACAAGTTTTCCTATAGGTAGGTACCTACTCAAAAGTTTGCTTTACTTACTAGTTTTCGTACTTTTGCAAACTTTTGAGTAGAATACTTCAAAATGATTTTTTTATTTAACTGTGCACAATGTGATTGCACACAAAACAGTAGATTGCGATTATTCGAAAATGGGTTTAGTTATTTTATATGAATTTTTAGTTGTATTCTTGTACTTAATTAGTTAGTGTAATTGGTCTGCGTACCGTTCTAATTAAATATACCTACAAATAAATAAAATGTAATACCTTTTCAATATAGGTACATGAATAACTGATACTGAGCAGCACTCACCACGAGGAGCAGGAGCAGCAGCAGCACCAGCAGCACCAGCTGAAGGGCAGCTTGGCGCCGGGCGGGGGCGCGGCTCCAGCGCCGGCGGGCCCCGGCCCGCAGCCGCGCGCCAGCGCTGCCAGGCTGCACATCTGCAACGCATGCACACCGTGCCTCACCGTCGGAGCCGGGCCCGACGCGACCCGACGACCGACTCTCATCCACCGCCTACCTACCGACCGCCGACGTTCACAGATGTAACCGAGCGGTGAAGCTCCTTAGCTCGTTTAGAACGTTCAGATAGCTAGCTGTGCGCCGCAGAGTGCGAGTGCGGAGCGAGCGCACTTCGGCGCGGCACTAGGGTAGGGACCATCGTCGCGCGGGACGGGAGGTCCGCCCGCGGCGCGCTCGACTTGCATGCGCGCGCACTTCGCCGACGGAGCCGTAAGCTGCAGCAAATGTGCATGTTCTGGAAGCTAGGATGACGCTCGCGGGCGCCCTGCGCGCGGAGCCCGGCGTCGGGCGTGGGCCCCGCGCCGGCTCACTCGCACTACACCACTCGCTACTCTGCTCCAGCGGGCACAGCTCGGGGCCGACTGTACCCCCCTCCCGCTTCAGGCGCGCCGCCGCACGGCACCCGCAACCACTCCTTGCCAGATACGAGCACAGTAGGTGCGCGGCTCTACTTTCTCAACAAAATCACGCTACATCTAAATACCTACCTACTTTTAACTACGAGACAGTATGTACGAGGAAAGTCTTTTCTGAAATATCCGAAGCTTTCCGTTCGAGCGTCCGTCGCGGACGTAAAGCGGGCGCCGCGGCGGGGCGGTCGCTTCGAGGTAGCGCTACGCGACGGCGACGAGAGTATAAACAATCGTCGGAGGGTAGCGGCAGTAGGTGAGGGTCGCGTCGCGTCGCCTATTTATAGGTCGTCCTCGGGTCGCGTCGGAGGCGCATCGGGCCGGGCATGGGTTCGTCGATCGGTACCCGCACGCGGTTAACGAAGCGGTAGCGGCGGCGGAGCTTACGATCTCATCGTGTGACGCGCTGGCCTCGCGGGACATGGTGTGCGCGCGGCGCATGCGCGGCTAGCGGGGGCGCGGCATGCGGGGGCGCGCGGGGGGCGCGGGAGGCGCGGGGGCGCGGCGCTCGCGGACCACCACGGGCAGGGCCGCGGCCGGGGCGCGACTGACGACACCGGCGGCGGCGGAGGAGCCGCGCGTGGCGCATGCGCCGAGAGCGCGGAGCCAGGCATGAATGGCGCGACGCCGCCGCGCCTCGCGCTATCGATTGTATCCTGTATACCGTATAACCGTTGTACTATACTGTACGGCATGCGTGCGAGCGGCCGCGCAGCCGGGCTGGGCCGCGCTCCGCTCCGCGGTCACCAGTCTCCGAGCGGAGAGCCGGCATCACGAGTGCCGCTTCGCCTGATGTTACATTATCATTGTTTGTGTCCGTATGCCGCCCCTACTGACCTCTACAATTGAATACCCTACATTACAATCATATTTATATTTTTAACACATCAATTCGAAAATAGATTGTTTGCTCAAAATCAAATCAAAAATCAAAATCAAAACGGTCTTTATTCAGTACAATCACAAGGATCACTTTGAAACGTCTTGTTTACCTACCTACTAGGTGAATCTTTCGCCAGTTCCTCGCGACCAAAGCCTAGAAGAACGGGCAATAAAGTTGGTTCCTAGCGTTTTTTTGTATGATCCTTTTTACAATTTTATTATGGTACCTACTTAATTGTTTAGTGTTTTTAATGAGTTGGAGCATAGATTAGTCCCAAGCTTTTTTGTCATCTATATAATCAGATATTTTATAGTCCTATCAGTCAGGCAACCATTTATACAGCTGGTTGTTCTAAGGCAAAACAAAATAATCCCAGATGTGCAGCTGCCCAAAACGAGACGAAGAGACAAAATATACTCAGCACCTGCGTGCAGAACTTCATTTGCACAAAAAAACTCTTTGGTAGCTCAAGTCTACAATAAAATTCATAAGCTAGTAACTCTACATAATACACCACCTTTTCAATGCAAAAAAAAGATAAAAAACCTTTTGCTAAACTTAGACTATAAACAAACAGAAAACATGATAAGTGTTCACTCATAATCTAGATTATGTACTACAGCCATTACGTATTACACACATAGGTACACTTACCCTAACACACCCTCACACACCCTCATACACTCATGCACATAGTACTTAATTTAACTCATATCATTGGTTGGTTTTCTTTCTTTCGGTTTATTCCCTAGAATCTAGGGCCTAGGAATATTTAGTATTTAGCATTAGGATCTACCTGTTTATTTCTTTTTGGTTTTTTGTTACATTGGCCTTTCTACCTCATCTTGATCATAACTTGATTAATTCTCTTATTAAAGAGTATAATTACAAATAAGTTATTAAATAGCACTATCCGCATTGCAATTAGCCGAAGCAGTGATCCCTTGCGTCTAAACACAAGTTTTCTACTTAGTTAGAGCAAGGAGTCAAACACTTGACTATGCAAGGTTTACGAGTGCATCTTACTTAAAACTTTACTAAAACTTACTTAAGCCTACCTGAATGTTATGTGTATTTTAAAATATATGTAAACTTGTCTAAAAATTAAAACCTTTTTGAAAATAAATATCAAAAAAAATATACAAAAAATATTTATTCGAGACTTCATTTTAACAAGGATCAAAATATGCAATGGACCCCGCACTAGCACTATATATTATTACTAGCGGCCTGTCCCAGCTTCGCATGGGTGGTCATAAATTTTTTGAACATTTTAGGATAAACTTAGACCGTGGGTTCGAGCCTCGCGTCTACTTATTTCATACATTTGCACGCGCTTCTCCTTGAGTGAGTGAAATCGCAACCCGCGCGTGACCCGTGGACCCGTTAACATTTTTAATTTCGTCATATCTTTTGAATGGAATGTCCGATTTGAAAAATTTAAGAAGTAATCTATAGGTATTGAAACCGTCTTAATTATGAAATGATTTATTTGAATAAGGATTAATACCAAGGTACAAAAAAAGACCCTTTTCTAGCGGAGGTATTTCAATTAATTTTTTACAATAAAATAACACTTATTGTGACATAACTATAATAGTTAGACATATGCTGTCGCGACATTTTTTGTAGATGATGACGTGTTCTACAAAATCGTAGTACATTTTTTTGTTCTATCTTCAATAGTTTTCGCAGCGCACGCGATGTAAGGTTTTTGTTTTCCACCTTGGGTTACATTATTGAAGTTTAGTAGTAAGGATCCCTGATTTTTTTGAAAATATAATATAGCCTATGTTACTCAAGGATAATGTAGCATTCTAATGGTGAAAGAATTTTTGAAATCGGACCAGTAGTTTTTGAGCCTATTCGTTACATACAAAAATACAAAAATACAAATGTTACCTCTTTATAATATTAGTGTAGATGTAGATGTAGATTATTAGTAAGCTTTTGTAAAAAGTTTTCTTTTTATTATGTTTTTGAATTTGGTAATTCACAACGTATGCATCTCGCTTGGGACTTTGAAAAAGAACACACACATTTAAAGAACTACACATTGTCCTGCAAAAAGCTAAAAATGACTCCCCTAATTTTTAGCGGTCACAAAACTCCCATACAAACTTTTACATCCCTTTGCATACTTATTAAGGGTAGTTTTAAAAAACTAAAAATGCCTTTCCTATTTTTTTGCCTTGAAATATATCTACTCCAAGTTTCAAGTTTGTAGGTTCAAGGAATACTATTTTTCATACAAACGTTTCCATCCCTTTTTACACCCTTAGGGGTTGAATTTCCAAAAATCCCTTCTTAGTACACCTCTACGCCATAAGACCTATGAACTCCTCAAATTTCAAGTATCTAGGACCAGCGGTTTAATAATAATAATCTCTTTATTTTAGCGGTCTTACTCGTCCGTCGATCAGGCCCTTGAAGGGCCTGATCGACGGACGAGTAAGACCGCGACTACACGGGTCCATATAGTAGGTACATTACATAAAATCCAACATATATACTTAACTACAATAACAATTCATTAAAATAACACACAAATAAAAATAAAGTTGAAATTAAATCTATAGGTACATTACAAATCACATTATTACTTAAATACAATTATTTAGAAATGTCATACTTGATATTATTATTATTAGTCAAAATATATATAAATATATTTCATCAATAATGCTATTGATGAAATATAAATATATATGCAGTCAAACCTATTGGCGAATACTCTGAGTATACTGTTGGAGCTGGCTCGGATCCTTCGCACCAGAGATGCCCCCCGCTTGCGCACGGCGCTGTAGAAACAGTCGACGCGCGCCTCGGCGAACATCCCCGATGCGCTACAGAACCGGGGCAGCCCCATCAGCACTCTGAACGCATTATTGTATTGGACCCGCAAGGCGCTGTACTGTTTTTGCGTATGATTCACCCACAGGCTGCACGTGTAAAAACTCGAACAAAAGGCCTTGAAGAGCGTTGTTTTTACTTCTGTGGAGCAGCGTTCCAAGTGTTCCCAACGTCGAGATTCGAAGACGAACAAAGGTCAAAGTCGTTGGGAATCCTCTAACGGAACTAAAATGGAGCTAGGCAGGACACTTGGCAAGGCGAGGTGATGACAGGTGGAGTAAGGCGCACTGAATGGCGTCCAAGAACTGGGTGTAGAAGCGTCGGTCGTCCAGCGGCGAGATGGGCAGATGATGTTACAAATATCGTGGGCAGGAGGTGGATGAGACAAGCACAGGACCGTCAACGATGGCGAATACAAAGAGAGGCCTATACCCAGCAGTGGGTGAAGTCGGGCTGTGGATGATGATGATGGAGCAGCGTGCAAACCTGCGAGCTATCATGTTCGCTCTGACAGACAGCGCCCTCCGTTCCCTCTCCATGTCCACATCGTCCTTCAAGTCAGGGGTTAGGAAATGTCCGAGATATTTAAATTATTTTTCTGTCTTAAAAGGAGCTCCATATAATTTTACGGGTGGTATATGAGACACTGGGCAACTTCCCCTGGCTTGAAAGACCATGCATTCACTTTTGCCAACATTGTATTTGAGGCCATGTTCGCTAGTATACCGCTCGTAAATTTTTAACAATTTGGATAGGCCACACGTAGATGCACTCAGCAGCACCATGTCATCGGCATAGCTAAGGTTATTGATGCAGACCCCGACAATGTGACAACCGACACGTGTGCTGCTGAGCTCACCCATCAGCGCATCCACATACTGGTTGAAGAGCTTTGGAGATGTCCGTCCCCCCTGTCTCACTCCGCACTCCGTTTAGGCTGTGGGTTGTCTATATGTCAGTCAGTCAGACAGTCAGGACTTTGATTTGACTTTGATTCTTATAGTATTACTAGCGGCCTGTCCCAGCTTCGCATGGGTGGTCATACATTTTTTGAACATTTTAGGATAAACTTAGACCGTGGGTTCGAGCCTCGCGTCTACTTATTTCATACATTTGCACGCGCTTCTCCTTGAGTGACTGAAATCGCACCCCGCGCGTGACCGGTGGACCCGTAAACATTTTTAATTTCGTCATATCTTTTGAATGGAATGTCCGATTTGAAAAATTTAAGAAGTAATCTATAGGTATTGAAACCGCCTTAATTATGAAATGATTTATTTGGATAAGGATTAATACCAAGGTACAAATAAAGACCCTTTTCTAGCGGAGGCATTTCAATTAATTTTTTATAATAAAAGAACACTTATTGTGACATAACTATAATAGTTAGACATATGCTGTCGCGACATTTTTTGTAGATGATAACGTGTTCTACAAAATCGTAGTACATTATTTTGTTCTATCTTCAATAGTTTTCGCAGCGCACGCGATGTAAGGTTTTTTGTTTTCCACCTTGGGTTACATTATTGAAGTTTTAGTAAGGATCCCTGATTTTTATAATATAGCCTATGTTACTCAGGGATAATGTAGCATTCTAATGGTGAAAGAATTTTTGAAATCGGACCAGTAGTTTTTGAGCCTATTCGTTACATACAAAAATACAAAAATACAAAGTTTACCTCTTTATAATATTAGTGTAGATAAAAAAAAATTGAAAAAGCAAAGGAACTGACCGACCAGTAACAAAACCTTGATGTCAACGAAACTCTTACTCGTAGATATTGGAGCTCTTGGATCGTTAGTTATCTTAATTTAACTTTTTTGTTGTATCTCAAAACCTAGAGCGTCCTAGAAAAAAAACATTATATAAAAATTAACTTTTTAATTTTGGCCCTTAAAAACACCCATAACTTAATAATTCGTTATCCGATTTAACTCATATACTTACCAGTAAATTTCTCAAGTACAAGCTATCGACTTATCAATTTTCATACAGACAGGACCAATGGTTCAAAAGTAATGGTCCGACAAACATACATACATAGGTACATAAAATGCCAAAACGCCCAAGTTGACTGTGAGATTTTCGTTCGCTTCGCTCACTTAATCAATTAACTGAAGGCCGCTTGCACGACGATTGCTAAACGTGTTTTACGAGACGCTCGTCGCAGTTAGGAAGTTTCAAACATGATTTGCGGACTGAATGGACAGTGCCGATGCCGACTTTCGCACTATGGCGACTTTTGCAGTATTCAATAGGTACAAGTAATAGCGGACTGCCGACTTTAGGAAATTTCTATGCAATTAATCGAACTAGTGGTTCGCCCCGAACTGAGATCTCGTCTAAACTTTGAGTAGGTGATAGTCAGAGGCAAGTCCGTTTTTCTGACTACCACCTACTAACTTGGTATGGTAACCAATTTTCAACTCTATTGGCCTATTTATTGAAGAGTTCCGTTGAACAGACCTTGTCCATCATTAGACCAGGTCGCTGTTACCATATTATGAAAACTAAGTAGGTATCTTGTTAATTTTACAAGAAAAAAAAAAAAGAAAAACAAAGCAACAGCAACTATAAAATTACATGTCATATGAAAGGGCTGTGTTTGGACATTCCAAAACCATTTTTCCTTTTTTTCTAGGACGCCCAGTTTGTGAGATAGAACACAACAGTAAAATTTAAATAATTAATTAAGATAACCAATCCAAGAGCTCCCATCCTTCAATAGTTTCGTTGACATCAAGGTTTTTCTACTGGTCAGCCAGATTGTTGGCTTTTTCCTTTTTTTTCTTGAAATAAATTAAGAAGGTACTTAGTTCTCATAAAATGGTGAAATTCAGTTGAAACTTGGTTACCATACTTAGTTAATATGTAGTAGTCAGAAACAAGTTTGGACGTCCAAACACAATGTTTGGGCGTGCCTCTGACTACCACCTACTATAATTTTCGGACCCTTTGATGCGATCTGCACGAAACTTTGTAAGTCGATAGGTTGAGAAATTTATCTGAATTTATCTACACTATCTACACTATAATATATAATATATTATAAAGAGGAAAACTTTGTATTTTTGTATTTTTGTATGTAACGAATAGGCTCAAAAACTACTGGTCCGATTTCAAAAATTCTTTCACCATTAGAATGCTACATTATCCCTGAGTAACATAGGCTATATTATATTTTCAAAAAATCAGGGATCCTTACTAAAACTTCAATAATGTAACCCAAGGTGGAAAACAAAAAACCTTACATCGCGTGCGCTGCGAAAACTATTGAAGATAGAACAAAATAATGTACTACGATTTTGTAGAACACGTTATCATCTACAAAAAATGTCGCGACAGCATATGTCTAACTATTATAGTTATGTCACAATAAGTGTTCTTTTATTATAAAAAATTAATTGAAATGCCTCCGCTAGAAAAGGGTCTTTATTTGTACCTTGGTATTAATCCTTATCCAAATAAATCATTTCATAATTAAGACGGTTTCAATACCTATAGATTACTTCTTAAATTTTTCAAATCGGACATTCCATTCAAAAGATATGACGAAATTAAAAATGTTAACGGGCCCACGAGTCACGCGCGGGGTGCGATTACACTCACTCAAGGAGAAGCGCGTGCAAATGTATGAAATAAGTAGACGCGAGGCTCGAACCCACGGTCTAAGTTTATCCTAAAATGTTCAAAAAATTTATGACCACCCATGCGAAGCTGGGACAGGCCGCTAGTATGGATATATGAATTTAATCGGAGAAGGGGTTATTGAGATATGGGGTTAACAAAGGGAGCAAAAAAAAAATAGTTAGGTACACAAATATACCAAGTGAGGTGTCATATGAAGGGGTTTGGGTTGTACATCCCAATACGATTTTTATTTTTATTCTAGGACGTATGTATGATTTTTGAGATACAGTTGGTTACCCCAATTAGGTAAGGGGGTAGTCAGAGGGCAAATATCGTGTTTGGTATCAATGTAAGACTGGAGCGGACATCACGAAATCTCAGTTCGGGGCGAACCACTAGTTTATTTATATTCCAAAACCCTTTTTTTTTATTGTAGAACAATGGTTTTTATGATTAAAATATAAACAGCGAAATTTAGCTGCCTGCAATGACAGACAGACAGACGGACATTGCGACGCTATAATAGGTTTCATTGTTGCATTTCGAAATCTTAAACAGGAACAGTTTCGTAATTCTGAGCGTTTGGTTTGGTTTGGGCTTTGAGCTGTTTTTGAGCAAAGCGAACCGTGCTACAGACAGACGTAGAGGTAGAGCGGAGCCACTCGCGTAGCATCGTAGCATGGGCCCGCTACGCTGTAGCTACAACGGCTGGCGTGCTACGAACTGCTACGTTGCTACGCCGATAACGCGCCGCGCTCTCGGTACAATCATTTTGTATTCGTCACTATGAATTTTACATTTTTTACAGTTGAAGCTTTATTTCCCAGATTCCGTAATTTCACATTTCATTTACAATTCAACATATAAAATAAATTATTATTCATCTCTAATACTATAAGAATCAAAGTCCTGACCGACTGACTGACATATAGACAACGCACAGCCTAAACCGCTGGTCCTAGAGACTTGAAATTTGAAGAGTACATAGCTCTTATGGTGTAGAGGTGTATTAAGAAGGGATTTTTGGAAATTCAACCCCTAAGGGTGTAAAAAGGGTTGAAAACGTTGGTATGACAAATTGTATTCCTTGAACCTACAAACTTGAAACTTGAAGTAGATGTACTCAAAAGCTAAAAAATAGGAAAGGCATTTTTAGTTTTTTTTAAACTACCCTTAATAAGTGTGTAAATGGATGTCAAAGTTTGTATGGGAGTTTTTTAACACGTAGTGCGATTGACTTAAAACTTGAGGTACTAAGAAACAAATAATTAATAATGACGCTTTTAACTTTTGATAATTACCCTTGCAAAGGGTGCAAATGACTGTAAAAGTTAGTATGGGAGATTTTTTTACGCATAGTGCGATTGATTTCAAACTTTAAGTAAATATACTCCACAATAAATAATTTAAAATCACGTTTTCAATATTTTAAAACCACCCCTGCAAAGGGTGCAAAAGACTGTCAAAGTTTCAAGTTTGAGATTTTTAACGCGTAGTGTAATTAACTTCAAACTAAAAGAAAATAAATGTTTTGTGGATAAATAACAAAAAGACAGTTTGATTTTAAAAAACAACTCCTAAAACGTTACCCTCCTTCGTTGCGCTCGAGTAAAAAGGATACAACGAGGCGTCAATGTTTTTAAAGGACATTATAAAAACGGGAATCTTGAGTTGACACGAAGAGATCTGAGGGTATCTACCGTGCCTGGGGATCAAAGTCGTGAAGCTGTTTCGTTTCGTTTGTTTTTGGGGTAGAAACTAGGAACAAATAAGTACATATTTTCCGTGTAAGGCTGTCTTTGTTGTATTTGTCATGTTTCTGCTAAACTCAATACCTATACCTACCCACCTAATATAGTGTTGCGCCGGACGCCTAGCAACTTGTTTCGTTATATATCCTGACGTACAGGTGTTTTCAGAAGGCTGAAATATGTTTTCAGCCGTTGCCAGAAGAGGCTCTGTCACCTCCCAGTTGATTACAATTTCGACCAAGTTGCCGTGATTTTCAGGCGCCTGAAACTCACGGCAACTTGGTTGGCAAATGTTTTCAGTCCGTTTCAGGCTATTACCCATCGATCCATGCAATATCCTGAAAACCCGTTTTTAGGCGTTTTCAGGACCCCTTATGGACCTTCGAAGGACATTTCACTATAGAGCCATATTTGCATATGAGTGACAGAGATAGCACTACTAGAAAAAGATAGCAGACTTTCGAATATTCTAGACTACTGTTCTAGAATCAATCGAAGGAAATGAACGAGAGCTATTACTGTGGAAAGAGATGCAAGTATGGTCTAGTATGATCCAGAACATTCTCGGGTTAGCTGCGTCGTATATAAAGCCAGTCGGCGAGAGCGACAGGCAGTCAGTTCGTTTTGTGAAGATGACTCGAGGAAGAAGTCAGTTTGTGGAGAGGACTCGAGAAGAAAGTGAGTTAGTGAAAACGGTTCGAGAAGTCAGTTCAGTGAGATGGCTCGAGAAGAGAGCCAGTTTGTGAAGATGACTCGGGGAAGAAGTCAGTTCCAGGGAATGGCTCAGGAAGAAGTGAGTTGAAAGAAGTGGATAAAGGAAGAGAACTTTTGTTAAGTGATAGTTGAGTGATAATTAAGTGTGTTAAGTAGTGTTAAGTAGTGTTTTAGTTATGTAAAGTGTTAGTGTAAATAAATAAGTCATCTCTTGGATTATTATTGTGCATTTTCTATCCATACGAACCCCGAGCTCGTAACAATAGGTAATGTACTCTTATAGGTATCTCTTATACCTAAGTAGGTATTTAAAATCCTACCTAATAATATACAAATCACTGCGAAAGTTACGATGTTTGGATGTTTGTGGCTCAATCACGGCTCACCACTTCAACGCGTGCGAAGCCGTGGGAAGCCACAAGTCTACAATAAGATACCAGAAAACATTAAGCTCATGGAAAACTAATTTGATAGCAGGCTAAAGGAGATGTTATTACAAAAAACTTACTAATAGAAAGGATTGAATTATAAAGCGACTAGGTAGATAAAAACAAAAAAAAATACAATACATGTCTTTAATTTAATAAAATAATAATAATTAATAATAATAATAATATTGCATGATTTTTAATATCGGTCCGCTTCTCTCTATTGCAACACCTTTACTGGGTACATTATGTATTGAATCACAAATTACTTAGTCATAAGTCCTGACAATGTTAAATCATACATACATAATAATGCAATAAATATACTGAATACTGAATACTGAACTATTTCTATTCATTACAAGAATTCTTAACAGATTTTTATACTATTTAGGCTAAGAACAATTGTATAATATAGTATAGCGCCCCTAGTGGAATACTGCTGTGCCCTTACAGGGTTTATGTCTGAAACAAACAATGTACCTACCTTCTTTAAGATCCATACGTAACAACATAAGTGTAATAAATGATTCTATTCTATTCTAATAGGATGCACTAGAGATATTGCGTTCAAAGTGCAATTCTAATGTTTTGAGTAGGTTTTTTTTTTCATAACTCTTATTTTCTTTTTCTAGGTTGAAGAGTTTACTGATATGTATACTGGTGGATAACAAGCGGCAGCAAATTATATTGCCATCCCATCGGGTAGGGTAACCTTTCCTTTCCGTTTTAAATATTCGTAAAAATGTATAAAGTGGAAGCTGCTCACAAAATGTTCATTTCCATTTCTGTTTGTAGAGGCACGGGCGGCCGACCTTTTAAACTGTATAGGGATAAGAAGTAGCTCGGCGTGCCATCAATCATTTTAGCGCCATTTTATATTTAATTAGTACATACCGTTTTATTTATTACTAGCGGCCTGTCCCGGCTTCGCACGGGTGGACATTTATTTTTTAAACATTTTGGGATAAACGTAGACCTACCTACATTATACCTACTTACCAATTTCCTAGATTTGTAGGCCCCTCTTCCACTTCGGTGCCCCCTCCCTCGCCGCGTTGCCCGCGCCCACGGCGCGACCGCATTAAGTTTTCTTCTTCTTCTCTCAATTTATGGCTCCTGTCCGTCATTCGACAGACAATCTTGCCAGTGTCAAGTGATTTGTATTGAATACTTTTTAGTCAAGTCAGTCCATAGTCAAGTCGGCCGTCATTTTGTTTTAAAGAAAATGGTGGCGGTTTTCTTCAAAACATTGGAAACATTTTCGGTCAAATCAGGATATCACATATTACACTTTCATTTCAAATGTTTACACTTTGTGCTAAGACCTCAAGTAATGTTGGTTAAAATACCACCGAAATTACACAACACAACTCAAAATAACACTAGAAAAACAAAT
The DNA here is from genome assembly GCA_932294275.1 of Chloroclysta siterata. Taxonomy (NCBI): domain Eukaryota; kingdom Metazoa; phylum Arthropoda; class Insecta; order Lepidoptera; family Geometridae; genus Chloroclysta; species Chloroclysta siterata. Next base: position 15,477,695 of record OW028596.1, on the reverse strand, counting down.
AAAATGAAAAAGCTATGTTGCTTCCAAAAATGTCAGAAAATGAATCCGCATTAAGTTTTCTGTTAGTATTTTGTTTAGATTGACATTTTTAAATTCGTAATATCTTTTGAATGGAATGTCCGATTTCAATAATTCAAGAAGTAATTCTACAGGTATTGAAACAATCTTGTATATGAAATTCATTTGGATAAGGATTAATACCAAGTTTAAAATAAAGAGCCTTTTCTAGCGGTGGCATTTCAATTATTTTTTTAAAATAAATGTACACTAAACTATCATAAACACGATACGAGTACAATTTAATATGATATAGCTACATTTAGGCTAGCCAATGTAATTTTTCATAGCTCTATCTATCAAGTTTAACCAATGGTAAGAGGAAAATTTACTTACCTCGCTCTTCTCGGTATGTGTCTTATTTTATTTCTATGTAACAAAAAAAATAGGAATGCATGTAATGCTTTCTCTTTTATTGGTCTTTGTTTATGTATACGTTTTAATTATTCTATTTATATACACATTGCTTAGTTAGGTTATTTTGTACCTAATGTTATGTGGGTTGGATGTCCGTGACATTACTGCACGGCCAGCGTTAGGTGCTGGCCAACTAACTTTATGCTGAGTCAGGGGCCCATTTGCAACTCTTCTTCTTATTTATTGTTTAGTATTATCGTTTGTATGTATTATAATTATTGTAGCTGAGTATTTGCAAATAAATATTATGTTTTCTTTCTTTCTTTGTACTTATTGTAACATAACTATAACATGTGCTGTCGCGACACTTTTTGTAGATAATGATGTGTTCTGCAAAGTCGTAGGACATTATTTTGTTCTATCATCAATAGTTTTCGCAGCGCTAGCGATTTAAGGAATTTTTGAGTTCCTTTTTGTCCATCTTGGGTTACATTATTGGAGTTTTAGTAAGGTTCCCTAATTTTTTTGAAAATATAATATAGCCTATGTCCCGAGGATAGTGTGGCTTCCCAACGGTGAAATAATTTTTCAAATCGGTCCAGGAGCCTATTTATTGGACTTTCCTCTGACTACCACCAACTTTAATTTTCGAACCCTTTGAACCGATTTGCACGAAACTTGGTAGGTCGATAGGTTGTAGGTACTTGAGAAATTTATATATGAACTAGTGGCTTCCCGCGGCTTCGCACGCGTTGAAGTGGTGAGCCGTGAATGAGCCACAAACATCCAAACATCGTTACTTTCACATTGATTTGTATATTATTAGGGTAGGATATTAAATACCTACGTAGGTATTAGAGATACCTATAGGCGTACATAACCTATATTAGGTAATTTGGTAGGTATAGGTACTGAGTTTAGCGCAAACATGACAAATACAACAAAGACAACCTTACACGAAAAGTATGTACTTACTTGTTCCTAGTTTCTACCCCAAAAACCAACGAAACGAAACAGCTTCACGATTTTAATCCCCAGGCACGGTAGATACCCTCAGATCTCTTCGTGCCAACTCAAGATTCTCGTTTTTAAAATGTCCCTTACAAACATTGACGCCTCGTTGTATCCTTTTTACTTAAGCGCAACGAAGGAGGGTAACGTTTTAGGAGTTGTTTTCGAAAATCAAACTGTCTTTTTGTTATTTATCCACAGATTAACATATTTTCTTTTATTTTGAAGTTAATTACCCTTTAGTTTTAAAATATTGAAAACGTGATTTTAAATTATTTATTGTAGAGTATATTTACTTCAAGTTTGAAATCAATCGCACGATGCGTTAAAAATCTCCCATACGAACTTTTACAGTCATTTGCACCCTTTACAGGGGTAACTATCAAAAGTTAAAAGCGTCATTCTTAATTATTTGTTTCTTAGTATATTTACCTCAAGTTTTAAGTCAATCGCACTACGCGTTAAAAAACTCCCATGCAAACTTTGACATCCCTTTACACACTTAATAAGGGTAGTTTTAAAAAACTAAAAATGCCTTTCCTATTTTTTAGCCTTGTACTCCAAGATTCAAGTTTGTGGGTTCAAGGAATACTATTTTTCATGCAAACGTTTTCAACCCTTTTACACCCTTAGGGGTTGAATTTCTAAAAATCTCTGCTTAGTACACCTCTACGCCATAAGACCTATATACTCTTCAAATTCCAAGTCTCTAGGACCAGCGGTCAAAAAACTCTCATACAAACTTTTACGTCCCTTTGCACACTTATTAAGGGTAGTTTTAAAAAACTAAAAATGCCTTTCCTATTTTTTTGCCTTAAAGTACATGTACTCCAAGTTTCAAGTTTGTAGGTTCAAGGAATACTATTTTTCATTCAAACGTTTTCAACCCTTTAACACCCTTAGGGGTTGAATTTTCAAAAATCTCTTCTTAGTACACCTCTACGCCATAAGACCTATGTACTCTTCAAATTTCAAGTCTCTAGGACCAGCGGTCAAAAAACTCCTATACAAACTTTTACATCCCTTTGCACACTTATTAAGGGTAGTTTTAAAAAACTAAAAATGCATTTCTTTTTTATTTGCCTTGAAGTATATGTACTCCAAGTTTCAAGTTTGTAGGTTCAAGGAATACAATTTTTCATACAAACGTTTTCATCCCTTTTTACACCCTTAGGGGTTGAATATCCAAAAATCCCTTCTTAGTACACCTCTACGCCATAAGACCTATGTACTCAAATTTCAAGTCTCTAGGAACAGCGGTTTAGGCTGTGCGTTGTCTATATGTCAGTCAGTCAGTCAGGACTTTGATTCTTATAGTATTAGAGATTTAATCGGACAACGGGTTATTGAGATATGGGCTTTTCAAAGGGAGCAAAAAAAATAGTTACACCAATCTACACTTCTACACTAATATTATAAAGAGGAAACATTTGTATTTTTGTATGTAACGAATAGGCTCAAAAACTACTGGTCCGATTTCAAAAATTCTTTCACCATTAGAATGCTACATTATCCCTGAGTAACATAGGCTATATTATATTTTCAAAAAAATCAGGGATCCTTACTAAAACTCCAATAATGTAACCCAAGGTGGAAAACAAAAACCTTACATCGCGTGCGCTGCGAAAACTATTGATGATAGAACAAAACAATGTACTACGATTTTGTAGAACACGTCATCATCTACAAATGTACAAATGTCGCGACAGCATATGTCTAACTATTATAGTTATGTCACAATAAGTGTTCTTTTATTATAAAAAACTAATTGAAATGCCGCCGCTAGAAAAGGGTGTTTATTTGTACCTTGGTATTAATCCTTATCCAAATAAATCATTTCATAATTAAGACGGTTTCAATACCTATAGATTACTTCTTAAATTTTTCAAATCGGACATTCCATTCAAAAGATATGACGAAATTAAAAATGTTAACGGGTCCACGGGTCACGCTCGGAGTGCGATTTCACTCACTCAAGAAGAAGGACGTGCAAATGTATGAAATTAGTAGACGCGAGGCTCGAACCCACTGTCTAAGTTTATCCTAAAATGTTCAAAAAATTTATGACCACCCATGCGAAGCTGGAACAGGCCGCTAGTGTATATAATATTTTATTTGAACAAGTGAGGTGACATATGGAAGGGTTTGTTTTGTACATCCCAATACTTAAGCCTCATGTGCCTGTGATTTCACCGACAACCATATCATTCAACCCGAAAGACATGCAGTAGCTATGGTGGTAGGTTTTTCCCCGAGCGAGCTTTAGAAATTCACCGAGAGCTACTACAGTGAACAGAGCACGATAACTGCATTGGAGTCTAGTGAAATCAAATGCATGTGTATAATGTAGGTAGGTAGGTACCCCTGCGCATGGCAATGACTAGTCGCGCGCGCCGCGCAATGGGGGCTCTTGGGGTGCTGTTTGGAGGGTGCGAGTAATGAACTAAGTTCTTGGTGGAGATATTATGTGTATTGTTCCACGTCGGAATTAGTACTTTATAATGAGCCTTAGGGAGAAGAAATTTAAAACATAATCTTGTTTTCATCCTTTTAGTTTGGGCAGTCGGGTTTTTTATTTTTTAATAAATATTTTATTTTTAGCTTTTTTGTCGAAATATAGTATTTAAGATGAATGTTTTCGTAAGCGTTCTAATTTCTCTATAGACTGCTGGTCATGCAGGTGGTTAAAAGGATTAAAAGGAGCGTATGACCAATCCTGCAAGGGACCTAACTCCTAAGGCCCACATAAGTCTGATTACCTAATTTTTGAAACTTTTTGTATCCTAGGACACTCGGGCAGTTGAGACAAATCTTTTGATATCTCTCTCTCTCTCTGAATCATCAAAATCCACCCAGCCGTTTGGATTCTATGTGGTAATAAAGAAAATATCGAAGGATAGATACCGCATGCTCTATTGTTATAGAGCATGCTGTGGTTGCCTATAACTGAAAGAGCACCTTAAATAATCCAAACTGTATGGAATTTATTGTAATTTTGTGTATCTTTTGTTGGTAATCCTAAATAAATACTAAATAGATAAAACAGCACCATCTCACCCGAAACTAAGTCAAAGCTTGTGATATGGGAGTCAGATAGCTGATATACTACTAATATACTTTTTTTTTTGTAAATACATACTTATAATATTATTATAACACCCAGAGTAATACTTAAATGTCGTTATAAGTATGTATGCTTAGTAGATATAAGTACGTATTGTATATATTATTAATATACCTATAATTATTCATATATATTGTATATATTATAATACAGTATTCATTACATTAGTATTTTATATATAATTATGTGTTTTTCTTGTCAGTTGTTTGGTCAGTGTTTCCTTGATTTAGATTATTATGTGTATCTCATAAGTTGTTATTGTTAAGTTAGTTTTGTAGTTTGAACTGTCTCGTTCTATATGTGAAAACTAATTAGGCTAGTTTACATCTATAATCTCTTTAACTACTTAAACTTAAGAAGCTGTTTGTTTTCCTAAAATAAATAAATAAATAAATAAATAAATAAATAAATAGATAGGTACACGCCAAAAACATAACCGAGGAGTTGTAGCTTGTCATCATGCGGTTAAGACATGAGTGCGAACCTAAATTTGTTTTGTGAGACCATGGTCTGAATATTTTTCTAGTACAGAGTCTGAAATTACGACGTGGGATAGTAAGGGGGACACTCACTACTAAGCAATTGTACAGAACTACATGGTAGCTTATTCAACTGGTGCTCTTTCATTTTAGCAACCATTAACTTTTTAATTCGATTGCGTGCTTATTTATTTTACATAATAGGTATCTTGTCTGATCGTTGATATTAAACGTAAGTCGTTCGTGGAAGTAATTCGCGGAGCCGACGGAGTGCACCTCGGAGTGAGGATCGCGTCGGCGGCGGCGGGCGGTCGATAGGCGCGCGGGCGCGGTGAATGGAGCCGTGCGTGGGGGCGCGCAGGGCGGCGGCGGGGGGCAGGCGGGGGGCCGCGGGGGAGGCGGGTGGCGTCAGTCTCGGCCGGCGCGCCGCTCCGAGCTGTGGTGTCCCCTCGCCGCGCCGTCGTCGCCGCGCTAACGAGGAGCCGCCGCCCGCAGCCAGCGCACCGTGCCAGCCAGCGCCGGCAGGTGAGTACACCCTCCGCCCCCCCCCCCCGTCCCCCCGCCCACCGGAGTGCGAGAGCCCCTCGTACTCGTAGGCGCATCGATCGGGCCGCGGGATTCGCGGCGCACGGCGCAGCGTGAACCCGCGACTGACGATCGATGCTCGCTCCCTTCCGATGCGTTGTCGCGGATGCGCGGGGCGCGACGCGAGGAGTGACGTCACCGATCTCGTACGCATTTAGTCCGAACGCGTGCGTAAGCTCTAAAAACCAGATCGTATTGAACTCCTTCGCACCGGCTACCTTATATATGCGATAGCAATTAAGCCACGGAGGCAGAGGGGAAATGAAGAGGGAACGTAACGCAACGCAACGCGAATAGACCTACACCGATCGGTCGGATTATAGGACATAATATAACGACAACGTGGAGAGAACGCAACGTAAATGAATATTCACACTAAATATTTAATGGTCCTTCGAGCCCTGTCTGTGTTCCGCAGTCGCTATCATAATCCGTATCATAGAGACAGCCCGCGCTGTTCGCTGTCAGCGACGACAGGCGACAGCGACAGGCTAGAGAAGAGAGTCTCCCGATATTATAGCACAGTGTCGGGTCCCGCGCGGGCCGGAGGGGTGGGGGGCGCCGCGCGGGATGCATGTGTAGGGGAGGCGTCCTCCTTGTGCATAACTAACATGTGTGTCATTTTATCTCTACCTTCAAATTAAGTCGTAAGTAATGCCATCGCTCTGCTAAATTACATCTTTTTTTTTATAGCGTAGCTACATTACACAGTAAAACCAACCTTTTTTTTATTGATAGGTTCGGAAACCAGCCGTTACAACAAAATTTCACAAAAAGCAAACATCAACTAAGAGCCTTCATCACTGAACGGCCTTCGGCTAATTAGGTAATGAGTAATATTACATTAACCTAAATTTTTAGCTTAACTAGACTAACTCAAAAGGATTTTTTTTTGAGTCTTCTCATTAGGTCTGTATTGTAAAGAAGCTGGATGGCTTCGAAGTTAATATGTTCATATAAGTAGTCTTTTTTCGTGAGCTTCAGCGTATTTTTGTATGAATTTATCGACGAACTCGTATGTCAAGGTCCCGATGGAGATCGTCACTTCTTTTGTATTCACTGGGTGCATTCACTACTTCTTCCAGTTCTTCCATATGTAATTTGAGTGGATTCGAAGGTTTCTTGCATAAACACGAGTCGGCGGTCGTCGGCAGGTGCGGGCGCGCGAGAGCCGGAGCGGCATGGAGGGCGGCACCGGCAGCGTCGCCTCGCTCACCATGGACTGCGAGGACATGTTCAAGGAGATCACCAAGAAGCTGTACGGCGAGGAGGCGGCCGTGGGCGTGGGCGTGGGGGGCGTCGAGTTCCCGGCCGCCGAGCGAGACCTGCACGAGGAGCTGCGGCCCGAGGAGCACATCACGGCGTGGGGGCTCGCCGCGCTCATGCAGAACGGCTTCCCGCCGCCCGGCATCCTGCAGGCCAACTTCACGCCGCGCACCGACCCCACGGCCGAGGACCGCTGGACGGCGGCCGAGGAGCCGCTCGCCTGGGCGCACTCGCGCGTCGCCGCCTACAACCCGGCGCAGCGGCTGTTCAAGTGCGCCGACTGCGAGTGCGTCGGCTTCCTGGCGCGCGTCGCCGAGCATTGGCTCGGCACGCACTCGCAGGCGCGCGCCTTCCAGTGCCCGCTGGCCGGCTGCGGCTTCGCGTCCGGCTGGGCGCGCAGCGTGCGCCAGCACCTCGCGCGCGACCACCACTCGGACCCCGCCGCCGCCGACCACCTGCTGCGCGACAACCCGGCGCTGGACGACCTCACGCGCTACCTGCAGCGCCTCAAGGCCAAGGTGGAGGCGCTGCGCCTCGAGCGGCGCGCCGAGCCCGAGCCGCCGGCCGCCGAGCCGGCCACGCCGGGCCCGGACGACGCCGCGCCGCCCGGCGACGGCGGCAAGCGCTACGCGTGCGGCGCCTGCCCGTACGCGACGGACCGCCGCGACCTGTTCACGCGCCACGAGAACATCCACCGCGACGAGAAGCCCTTCCACTGCTACCTCTGCCAGAAGCAGTTCAACCGCGCGGACCACGTCAAGAAGCACTTCCTGCGCATGCACCGCGACCAGCCGTACGACCTGAACCGCATCCGGCGGCAGGCGCCGAAGCCGCAGCCGCAGCCGGCGCCTCCGCCCGCGCCGGCGCCGCCGCCCGCGCTCTACTACTCGAAGCCCGCCGGCGAGCCGCCGCCCGCGCCGGCGCCGGGCCCGGCGATGCCGACGCTGATGCCGGCGCCGACGCAGGCGGCCCTGCAGCACCAGGTGGAGTACCGCTCGGCGCCGCCACCGCTCGTCAAGCAGGAGCGCGTGCAGCTGAAGGCGGAGCCGGCACCGCACAAGCCGCCCCCCGCTCCGCCTGCGGCCGCCGCCCCGCCCGCCGCCACGCCGCGCCGCAAGGTGAGTCCCGCTGCGCCGCCGCCCCCGCTCCCCGCTCCCCGCCCCCCGCCCCGCTCGCCGCTCACCGCCGTGCGTGTCCGCAGGGCGAGCGCCGCTACGCGTGCTGCTACTGCGCCTGGTCGGGGGTGGACAACTGGTGCCTGAAGCGGCACCTGAACACGCACCTGAAGCCGTTCGCGTGCGCGCTGTGCGAGTACAAGGCGGCGCGCGCGGAGCGCCTCGCCACGCACGTGCACAAGGTGCACAACAAGAAGGCGTGCGGCAAGTGCGCCTTCCTCGCAGACGATCTGCACCAGCTCGCTATCCACCTGCGTGACGCCCAGTCAGTACCTGCTCGCCTACCTTGCTTAACTTTGCATGCCTGCTCACTTGGTTGGAGATGAATCCAAAACGTAAACATAATACTACACTTGAGGCGGATCACGGTGACAATTGACGTTGCAGTTCAAATCACGCTGCGTTATTTCTTAGATCACTCAGGGAAAACTTTGAATAGAATAGAATAGAATAGAATTGAATACAATTTTATTTAGCATAGTACAAAAAACACAAGCCTGAACATAACAAACATTAAGAACATTAAGGACAAAATTTTGAGTGGCCAAGGGACAACAGTAATAGGTTACTATACTAAAAAGGTTTTCAGCTCAGCATAAATGTTGGGTGTATTATCACTCAACGCTGATTTTCAGCTGAAACCAAGGAGGGAAAAGGTAGTTAAGCAGTGACCGAAATACAACAACAACACGTTTATAAATAAGTTATGCTAAACTGAGGTATCTAGATAATTTAAGAAAATAGAATAAACAATAATAACACATAGGTTAGGTTATTAATAAATATAAATTTTGCATCAGAAGTTGTGTTAGAAATATAGAAGAGAAAATAAAATAGAAAAGTGCTTAGATAAGAGAAGCATCAACATTAATGTTTCCATGCCGTATTTGAGCTTCTATAAGAACTTTGAGAGAGCGAACGAATACTCAAATGGAGACCGCATTTCGGTACGCTCAGTGTAGCCTCCAGCAAGCCTCGCCGAGCCTTGCCTTCAGCAAGGTGGCGGCCGGCGGGGCGACGTGCAGCGCAGCGAACACTGAAGAGCCGAAGAAAGGCTCGGTGGCACGTCTCGGGACAGAGACCTACGCGCTGCGGTGAACCATAGGGCGATGACAACGATGACGAGGTCCGTGGCGTCGATAACGTTAGTTTCCGTTGCATTACAGCCACATCGAGAGCCGCAACCTGAAGGTGCCTACGACGAGCGTGCCGCGCGGCGGCGGAGGCGTCCCGGGCGGCGCACCGCCCCCCGCGCCCGTCGTCGTCCCTGCGTCCGCCGGCTTCGTGGTCCCCGCGCACCACCTCCACGCGGAGCCGGGGGGCGAGGCGGCGCCGGGGGCGGGCGCGGGCGCGGGCGCGGGGGTGGTGCGGAGGCGCGAGGCGCGCGCGGCGGGCGCGGCACGGCTGTTCGGGTACCTGGAGGCGTCGGACGGCTCCGGGGACGAGTACGAGGCGGCGGCCGCGCTGGCCGTGGAGTACGCGGCGGGCGCGCCGCCCCCCGCGGGCCCGAGCCTGCCCGCGCCCCCGCCGCCCGCCTCCACCTCGCATTACACTCGCGACAAGGAGAATGCAGCGCCGCTGCTGCACGACCACTGCCTGCGCTACTAGCCGCGTCACTAGCCGCGCCACGAGTCGCGCCACGTATTGCTTCGGAGACCGCACCGCACTCCGCCTCTATGTTCCTGCAACTACCTACCGAACGTACTGAACACGACGAGAAATCTTTTCGCAACACCCGTACCTAATGCAGGTCACCGCTAAGAACCTACTCGCTAAGTACTTTTTGCCTCGGGAGCTCGGCGCACACATTTACAGTTATTATGTTACTAAATCAGCTAGTACCTACTCGAAATATTCTCTCATGTCTTCGACCCAAAAAAAACCTTGGCGGATTATATTCATACAATTATATAATGCTGGTCATCACCGTCTGGTTATTTTGTCATCGGGAGTAACCTAACTGTGATCTATGGTCTCTCCCATGGCGCGACATCCAGTTCCTAAATCTGGCAACCTAAAACCCAGCTGTACTTTTTAGGTAGAATCTTTAGTACCACGTTCCAAACCTCGGCTCAGGGGTCCAATTTTGAAGGAATCTAGGACAGAACTACATTTAGAAACTTTTAGTTCATCTTAAATCAGAAAAGTCTTTATTGTTAACTGTTTAAAAATTTAAGGTGGTAGTATAAAAGTAGTAGTACCTACAAACCGTCTGCCCTATTCGAGCGTACAATATATTTTACATTTTTTCCGTACCACAAGGACTTTAAATATTTAAAAAATAATTAACACTCACATTAATTATCCTAAATTAACTTATTTAGTGAGGAATTATTTGTTTACTTATACAATAACTCATTCTAAATCATAAAACTCTTCCTAGTTCAGATTAATCGAACTGGAGTACCTACCTAATACTAGGTATAAAGTCAGTAAAAACCAGCGTAAGATGTATAGGATCCCGGACATGAACATTTCTAGAGCTATAGCATACCGATATGGAATCATGACCAGCACAGGAAGAACAAGGTACCAGGGCACTTCTGAAGCTATTGCATAAAGTTCAAGTTCTTATATCGAACCTTTACTTTTTAAGATAAGTACCTACCTACTAAGTGGGTGAGTAGGTACTCAGCAGATTGAGATGACCAGCAATTATTATGATGTGGAAGATTTAGTGGAGTATTTCAGGTTAGGGTGTTTTTTTATTGTTATACAAGTAGGTTAGGATTCATACAAACCTATTTACAAATTACAAGGTGTGAAAATTACCACAAGAGTTGTGGTTAAAATAGGCTGGACCACGTGAGTTAAATTGTTGAGGCTCAAACGAACTTAGTACTCGTTTAAGGTACGTAGGAGTAAAAGTGTTCTAGCCTAGTGTCGTCGGTGGTAGAGTATGGTATGTCGGTCGGTATGACGCACTTTGTCCTAGAGGCAGTTCCATACAGTCTGATAACAACACCAAGTTTGTCACGTCACGTGGGATGGTTGGCGATCTCGTAAGATAGGTAATGTTCTAGTCTAGCTATGTCATGTTTGCTAGGTATTTACTATTTAGTATGGATGTAATGCCCATTGCGCACCTAGGTACTAGCAGCAGCATCGCAAGTTCGACAGCGCTGCGATCGACCACGACATTATATTGTCGCGTCGTCGCTTAGTGTTGCGCACCGCACACCGCACACCGCACCGCGCCGCCGCCATTATGTTTGTTTCAGTACCCCAAGTATGAGTTTTGCTTACGATATTTCGTTTTTCGTTTTACGTTTTTGTTCAGTGTTCATTGCAGGTTTTGTATGAAGACGCGATAGGGATACCGATATGGAACTTTACAAAACCCGCAATGAACACGGAACAAAAACGTAAAACGAAAAACGAAATATCGTAAGCAAAACTCATACTTGGGGTACAGAACGTTTGTTCGATGCGGCCGCGCTCGATAGGTACGTCAGCCTCTTTCAGGGTCGCTTGCACAACAAACGTGTTTAGGGAGCCCTTAATACCGTTTAGAAATCTAAATACGATTAAAGTCTCATGCACTAGAACTAATAAACAGCTAAACATGATTAAATGATTTTTACGCTAATTTTGTTTAGTTTGGTAAAAGTGTTAAACTAAATAAAATTAAATCAGATCGTTGTTCAAGTGACCTTTAGTATTTTCAGCTCTGACTGTGTTACCTATAGTTAATGTTAATTAGTGTATGGCAATGTATGAATTGGCGTAGTAGGTGTGCAAGGGGCATAAAGGCCGGTGGATGAGGCAGTGATACTACTTTAGACTTTAAATTTAAAGACGATGTTATTGTTTAACACCTCAAAAGTATTCTAGATATATCGAATATATTTAGACCTGTGTTTTTTTTGTTGATATAGATGATAAGTTTCATTGACTTGTATAAAAATACTTACTTAAATAAAAGTGATCCCGCCGATTTGTTACTGGAGTTAAGCACTTATTTGAACTTATGAATTCCCCCTTCTCTTGAGAGTTTCCGTGCATTGGATCTAAGCTTAAACGTACGATAACATTAAGTATACCTATTCAATCTGTGGATCTGCGGGCAACGATATATTATGTGTCGAGAAATAAAAACTAGTAGGTATTATCCCATTCGACAATCGTATACTCACCGAGTCACCCTCTAGTCAGTGATACACATTATAGTAGATCTCTTCATCAGGCTTCGAGCTCCGAGTCCGCTCACTTTCGTAACGGCTACGCATCGAGGCCGGTGTGCTCACCGGTACTCGCGCCCGGGACCTGCGGCTCTCAGGTGCAGGGCACGCATGCATCGGCGCCGCGACTACGAAACTGAACCCGCCCATCAAATAAAACCACGGCATCGGTAATACTGGTTTATTGAGTACCATCATAGCACTCGCTCGGCGAGCACCGGCACCGGCGCGGCCCGCGTACTACGCGATACATGCAATACATTCATAAAAACTAGCAGATCCATATAAAAGTGATGCGTCGATATGCTTACACACTAGGGGAGATTACAGGGGAGGAGTCGTCTTCTAAAATCACATCGAAAAATACATATATTAATGAGTGTTACAGTATAGTATACAGTGTAGAGTGGAGGAGAGGTCAATGCGAGGTTGGCGGCGGTAGTTGCGTCGGCTGCGGCGGCTGCGTCGGCTGCGTCGGCTGCGTCGGCTGCGTCGGTTGCGGCGGCTGCGGCGGCGGCGTGCGGCGGCGCAGCAGCGCGGGCTTGGCGGCCAGCGCCGGCTTCAGCGAGCCGCCCGTCAGCGTGAGCTCCGCGAACTTGGCGCACACGCGCGCCGTGTTGCGCACCGGCACCGGGCTGCCTCCGCCCGCGCCCCCCGCGCCCGCAGCGCCCCCCGCGCCGGCCTCCGCCCCCTCGCCCGCCGGCGGTCTGCAACACGCGGACGAACGGAACTAATTTAGATTTATTCATTGCCAACATGTACGTACATACATCAGTTATATAGCTTAGGTCTAAGGTTGTATAAGGTAGTAGGCGAATGTAGTAGGCGCGTCTGTTCGCGTGTTCTGTTTCGCGTCTAAAAAACATATTATGTTTTTTTTATATATTATGTACTAGCGGCCTGTCCCAGCTTCGCATGGGTGGTCATAAATTTTTTGAAAATTTTAGGATAAACTTAGACCGTGGGTTTGAGCCTCGCGTCTACTTATTTCATACATTTGCACGCGCTTCTCCTTGAATGAGTGAAATCGCACCCCGCGCGTGACCCGTGGTGGACCCGTTAACATTTTTAATTTCGTCATATCTTTTGAATGGAATGTCCGATTTGAAAAATTTAAGAAGTAATCTATAGGTATTGAAACCGTCTTAATTATGAAATGATTTATTCGGATAAGGATTAATAGCAAGGTACAAATAAAGACCCTTTTCTAGCGGAGGCATTTCAATTAATTTTTTATAATAAAAGAACACTTATTGTGACATAACTATAATAGTTAGACATATGCTGTCGCGACATTTTTTGTAGATGATGACGTGTTCTACAAAATCGTAGTAAATTATTTTGTTCTATCTTCAATAGTTTTCGCAGCGCACGCGATGTTAGGTTTTTATTTTCCACCTTGGGTTACATTATTGAAGTTTTAGTAAGGATCCCTGATTTTTTTGAAAATATAATATAGCCTATGTTACTCAGGGATAATGTAGCATTCTAATGGTGAAAGAATTTTTGAAATCGGACCAGTAGTTTTTGAGCCTATTCGTTACATACAAAAATACAAATGTTTCCTCTTTATAATATTAGTGTAGATGTAGATAAAACGTGTTACATAATACCCCTATAGGGCCCCCTAGCCTAGAAACAGGGTATTCTACAGGTCATGGCGAACAACCTTTGATATAAGACTTTTGAAATTTTGAAGTTTTTCATTCATAAAATAGCTCATAAACTTTCAACCAAAAATATTAAACTAATAAAAAATCACGCAGCACCCTATTTAAAGCAGTTTATTGACCTTTTTTGAACTGTAGATAAAAAGATAACAGTACTGCCACCAGTTAGTAAACGCAAATAGCGTATGTACCACGTACACATTATCAGGGTTGTTGCTAAATGAGACAATACTAGTAGTTCGCCCCGAACTGAGATCTCGTGATGCGACCCGACGCACAGTGGTTCCAAATCAAAAATAAGTGGACATAGGGTCGAAAGTCGGAATTTCGATCTGATTTTTTTATACAGAATAGATCTCAGCTATCCTGACAACTTTTGTTCTATGAAAAATCTGTAAGAAGCGTAGTTTTCGAGAAAAAAAATAATCAATTATTTTTTGTATGGAGAAAAACATACTTCATTTTTTTTCTCGAATTGGATCAATTTGGCCCGTGTTTGTTTGGTACTGTGTCATAGCCCAGGTGATATACTAACATAAAAAAAATATAACACGCGCAGTCACTTGCAGCCACGGGAGAAAATTGACTCTAAATAAAAAAAAAATTTTTTTGCTTGTTTTGCGAAGAGTTCTTATTTCTTCATATCTTTTCATGGATTTTCGTGTGCTGTAGTATATTTTAATTGACTCCGTGAAGAGAAAGTAATAAAAAACTACATTTTAGATATTTTTCAAAAGGATTTTTAGTTATATTTTTCAAAAGAAAACGATGTTTTCTGCTTCTTGAGACATGTTCTCTTCTTCAAAGCGTGTCCACTCCGGGTCTGCCTCGAGCAGTGGAACTGCCTCTGGGAGTAAATCATGATGGATTATCTTCGAAAACTTAGGCCTGATTCGGGAAATGTGTGGATCTGGGGCCTTATGCTCACTTCGAGCGAGATTATCTCACGATGGAGATGACGTCATATCTCGCTCAATAACTCGTTGACCTTGCGTCTCGCATGAACTTTGTATGAGAAAATTGGGGAGTTAGATAGTGAGAATGGGGATAAATAGTTATCGAACGAGATATGACGTCATCTCTAACGTGAGATAATCTCTGTCGAAGTGAGCATAAGGCCCCTGAGCTTATTAAAAGGCCATGCAGAATGTCAATATTGTTTTCGATTCGTCCTGTTTTTCTTGTGTTTTTCTCCCTTATATTCCTGAAGTCCTTGTTACGAGCTTCCAAAGCTTCTTCTGATAAGAACCCTAAGATAATAAAACATGGTTAATTATTACAGGAATAAAATTTTTACTTTTATGCAAAGAAAGTATTGATTCTGCTTTACTTACCAATAGGCAAAACAGAAAAGTGGCTACAAATGTCTGCTCCATGCATACATAGTTTGTGGACACTGACTGGCATGTATTACCATGGATATAAATGCGCATAAAGTTCTGCTGTTTCTCTACAGTAGCTCCGGAAGTTTTTAATGCTTAAAAAATAAAAACATAAATAAATAACGTGAATCTCAACGCTTTATATTATAATTATATTATAGGATTGTTTAAAATGAAAATAACCTGATCCGAGCCCTTTTCTCCGTTACTTTCACATGTTCATCGGAAGGGAAACACCTCTTTTTAGCGCACAAAAGCTTCCGATAAGACTGAAGAGCACTGGAACAATTTTCTTCTTTGAGGAACGTTCTTAGCGATTGGTACTGCCACTTGGACAGTTTAAGAGATGTGCAGAGTGCCAATGATTTATCTTCAGAAATTTATTCTGGTTTAATTTCTTTAAAAAGCTGTTTTGACAAAGTCAAAGTCAAAGTCAAAATGTATTTATTCAATAAAATCACAAGGATCACTTTGAAACGTCTTAAAGCTAGGTGACTGTAGGTGCCAGTTCCACGCGACCAAAGCCTAGAAGAACAGGCAACAAACTTACGGCTTGGTTCCTACCGTTCTTTTGTATGATCCTTTTACAATGTAATAATATAATATATTATTGAAGTTTAGTGAGGCGTAGGCATACAGAAAAAGGTAAACATAATCAAATTTATAAGACAGCACACGCTACGCCTCAAACTAATATTACCTAATGCATAAATACAATCTATTAAATCAGAGAAAAATAAAAAAAAAACACACAATAGTAGGTACAGTACAGACATTGCAGACATGTTAGCTGCCGATGGGCAGTGCGACCGAAACATCGGGCCACGCATTCGGACAAATCGGACACAATGCCAGGATTCTTGCTTAGATGATCCACAATCTTCGCCAAAGCTAACTTTCCCGTTTCTTTTAACTTTGATATATAACAATATTCCAGTTCTTCTTCAGAATTGTCATTTATAATGGAGCCAGAACGCCTTTTCTTCTGCTTGTTGCTCAAATCCGCGAATGGCATTCTTTTTTCCTTCTCTTCCAGCTTCCAGAGGTTCCAGCTTCTGAAGTGCAGACATTTAGAATAGGTTCCGGCAAATATTCTGGCACTTCTGGCGCATCAACCAAGTCCTCAGGAATTGCCATTACGGTAACTAAATCAACCGTATCACAGGTAGCAAAACTCAATGATTTTCCTACGGTCTTCTTCAGATATTTCACTTGGAATTTTAGAAATTATAACTTCACTTAGATGATTGTTATTATTAAGATCTCCACTCCCCCTAAGACTCAGAAACAAATCGAGATAAGAACCGAAACCAGCCATTTTAGATTGAAAAACGTTATTCCGAGATCTGTCACAGTTAAGTGTTGAAAATAGAATGAAATGAAATTAATCATTGCAATATATTTGTAGTCTTGCAGCTGTGTCCGTAATGAGTTTGTCTATTAACGACCAATCACAGCCCAGTACCGGAATGACCAATTTGTTAGTAGATCAGGATTAATTATCTTTACCACTCATCCCTTAAACACAAACAAACTTATTTTTACCTGTACGAAAGAATGAGCCATTTCAGATACTTGGCCCTTATCGTAAATAAGATAATCTCTTTACCACTAATCACTTAGCCACCTGCAAATAATAAACTACCTGCACCTAGCTTGGGTACTGGACTGAACCCTTGTCAACAACTGAAATTGCGTTGTTATTTTACAATTTAATTTCAGATCTTCACTTTCAATTAAATACGTACAGTCTCTTGTACCTTAGCAAAAATTTTTAATATGGCAGAAAAATATAACTAAAATGTAGTTTTTTATTACTTTCTCTTCACGGAGTCAATTAAAATATATTACAGTACACGAAAATCCATGAAAAGATATGAAGAAATAAGAACTTTTCGCAAAACAAGCAAAAAAAATTTTTTTTATTTAGAGTCAATTTTCTCCCGTGGCTGCAAGTGACTGCGCGTGTTATATTTTTTTTATGTTAGTATATTACCTGGGCTATGACACAGTACCAACCAAACACGGGCCAAATTGATCCAATTCGAGAAAAAAAATAAAGTATGTTTTTCTCCATACAAAAAATAATTAATTATTTTTTTTCTCGAAAACTACGCTTCTCACAGATTTTTCATAGAACAAAAGTTGTCAGGATAGCTGAGATCTATTCTGTATAAAAAAATCAGATCGAAATTCCGACTTTCGAACCTATGTCCACTTATTTTTGATTTGGAACCACTGTGCGACGAACGCATCAAAACGTTGAGAAGGTAGTAGTCACAGGCAAGTCCAAACATTCTCTTTGGACTTTTTCTGACTACCGCCTACTAACTTGGTATAGTAACCAAGTTTCAACTCTATTGGCCTATTTATTGAGTTCCGTTGAACAGACCTTGACTCCATCATCAGACCAGGTCGCTATCACCATTTTATGAGAACTGAGTACCTTCTTAATTTAATTCAAGAAAAAAAATAAGAAAAAGCAAAGGAACTGGGCGACCAGTAGAAAAACCTTGGTGTCAACGAAATTCCTAGAGATGGGAGCTCTTGGATCGTTGGTTATCTTAATTTAACTTTTTTGTTGTATCTCAAAAACCGAGCGTCCCAGAAAAAAAGTAAAAATTGTTTTGGAATGTCCAAACAAAGCCCTTTCATATTACATGTAATTTGATTTTTTTTAGTAACTTTTTTATTTTTGCCCCCTTAAAAAACCCCATATCTTAATAACCCTTCATCCGATTTTACTCATATACTTACCAGTAAATTTCTCAAGTACAAATACTTCTTACTACTTACTACTACGTACTTATCAAATTTCATGCAGATCGGATCAACGGTTCGAAAGTTATGTCCAGACAAACATACATACATACATACATAAAATGCCAAATCGCCCAAGTTGAAACTAAGATCTTTTCGTTTCGTTCGCTTCGCTCACTCGATCAATTAATTTTACTTCTGTATGGGAATTTCGCACACACTTAGCACACGTCAAAGTATTCCAGTGCTTGGTCTGATTTCTTGGTCTTTGGCCTTAAAGGGGTGTTATGTTACACGTTGTATATTATATTAGCAGGATATAGAAGTTTTATAGCATGTTATGTTAAAACCGGTCGATATAAACTATCCCCTAGTTAAGTTTTAGATCCTGCTAAGACTTTAGGTAAAAAATGTCCTTAGAATGTTAATTTATTACTGTTCCGGTTTCGCGGTTAGGCAACTGGTTCAGCTAGGATATACAAAGTCAGGATAGGAATCGAATAGTAGCTTCTCCGCTCGATTCGTTCACTGAAGAATTTTTTAGATTTTCATGCTTAGATAGATATATAATTCTTTATCGCACAGAACAAAATGTATGTAGGTACTGACTTGTGATGCGAACGCTTCTTGAGCGTGTCTCTGTTGTGCGCGAACGTGTCCGCGGCGTCCGGCGGCGCCGGCTCCGGCTCCGGCGCCGCGTCCGGCTCCGGCGCCGCGTCCGGCTCCGGCTCCGGCTCCGGCGCGGGCGCGCGCAGCGGCAGGTCCAGCACCAGGTCGGGCGTGCTCTCCGCGAGGCGTCTGCAACGGCCACGCAACTGTACATCGCCACGTATCATGTACCGACATACCTATAGTACATGATACGTGGCGATGTCTATAGTGTCATATAGTACATACTATAGGAGTAACAACTATAGAAAGTATTCGAGCACCCTCTAGTAGTTATCGTTGCTAGATGAGTGTGCGAGCGTTACCTGCGGCAGTCCTGGATTTGTCAATAGGCCGTATAGGCCGCGGCCTAGGGGCGGCAGATTTCAGAAGACGCTCACTCGATTTCAAACAAGTTCACTGGTTTTCTCATGGTTTTTTGAAAAATTATCAAAGGTCTTCATTTTCCAAGAAAAAATAGTATATGATGCAATTAGTGAATAAAGGTCGGATTTAAAACGAGGGCCATATATGAATCACGTGCAAGTGAAGGATTCTAACGACTAAATCACGACCGTAGGGAGTGATTCATGATGATTGGATCAAGAGCGTAGCGAGTGATTCAAGTGTTAGAATCCTGATCGACGCGAGTGATTCATGGCCCTCGATATAAATCCGTTTCATTCAAGAGTTGCATATTCATGATACCATATTCATGACTAGAAGAAAAATAAAGAGTTAAGCGTAAATAGACAGAACACAAAACAATTTTGATTCTAATTTCGACCAATCAAATAAGCTTTTTACTCTAAAAAGCTTATTTTATTCACTGAAAACAGTGAATAAAAAGGACTTTTAATCACTGTTTTGGTGTTTGAATTTAGAACACACCAATACATTCGTGCTCCATCTCAATGCTATACAACCTCATTGCGCAAAAAAAAGACTCGATACAAATTCCTTATACAAAGAATACTCGACATACAAACTCCTTGGCCAATTAACTCTTCGACATTTGATTGGTCGACATTAGAAATCAGATTGTTTTGTATTCTATTTTAATTAATTTAACCTTCCTTTTTTTTCATTAAATGTCTATTTTCGCTTAAATCTTTCTTTTTCTCGTAGTTATGGTATAAAATAGATAGTATGCAACTCTTGAATAAAAAGGATTTATATCAAAGGCCATTTAATCTCGCGTCGCTCAGGATTCACTTGATAAGGCCCTCGCTTTAAATCCGTCCTTTATTCACTAAATAGCATAATATACTATTTTAGAGCGGGAATGGTATAAAATATTTATTTAGCTCTTCTCTACATAGAAGCAGAGAAAATGAACACCGTAAACTAGATGATATTATAGATGATTTAATTTTAGCGACTAAAAAGATGTAATTCTTGTTTCTTTTTTAACGCTCCTTACTACAAATGGAAAATTATTATTTTAGAAAAGTACATGGGGCGGCGGAGATAAAGTGGCCTACCCTCATAAAAAATATAAATCCGGTACTGACCTACGGTGTCCGTCGGAGGCGGACGCGGCGGGGGCGGGGGCGGAGGCGCAGGCGGGGGCGGAGGGGGGCTCCACTGCGACCTGCACACACACGCGCACACTACATACACGTTATTGCATGGGTGACTACGAGGCGATCCTCCCGTCACGTGTCCAGCGGCGGAGGCATGCAGACCGATGTGCTAGGTACCTAGGACCGCAGGCAATAGGTAGCCGTCTCGCAGATGCCGCCCGCACACGCTGCACTACTGTACTGTACTACACTCCGCGCCCGACTCGACGCGACGACTGCAGGTGAGTATTTCGATGGTCTGTTGCGATATTATCGACTGCCCCTCTCTATCTACTTTCTGTCCCCTTACATTTTGTATGAAAACTAAGAAATTAGGTTTATTGTTATTTGACAGAACTTTTTATTGAGTGGGAAATTGAAATATTCGTTTTTTTAACCATTTCTCAAAATTGGATAAAAGTTATTGATTGATATAGCTATTTTTATAAAAATCAAGCTATATCAATACTCAATAAACAAATATACATAAACCGGAACTGGACGTTCCGGAAGACGAAGTGAGGGACGCCCCACCCCGATGGACCAACGACATCGTGAAGATCGCGGGAAAACGGTACATGGAGAGGGCAAAATCGTTCTTCCTGAATGGATTCCCATATGCCCAATCCATGCCCAACAGTCTTCAGGCTGAAACTAGTAACTAATAGAGTATGTTACTAACCTGTATATATTACAAATTTGAAACATGTTACAGTTGCTATTGATACATGTACCTATGAGTGAAGTGCTTTGTACTTGTGAATCAATAAATTAAACACACACATCCACATGCATCGGACTACGTTTATTGGCACAATGCCGCCGCGCCTCCGCAAGCCGCAGCCTACGACTACGGTACCTCCTACGTGTCACTCACTTATATTATTATATCTACGGCAAAATATACAATTTTATATAAAAGTGATCATTATAAAAATGTTAAAGCTACTTCGGACACTAGAATTCACTTAGATTCAGTCTTTGTCTGTTAGTGAGCAGGAATGGCTCCAACCATGTCAGCCAATCGGAGCAGCCTGCGATCAGATAATGCGCGAGCCCCGAGCTCATGCCGGCGCGGCGCCGCGTTACAATTACATACAATATTATACTAGTGGTTCGCCCCGAAATGAGATCTCGTTATGCGACCCGACGAACGCACCTAAATATTGAGTAGGTGGTAGTCAGAGACAAGTCCAAACATTATGTATGGACTTGTTTCTGAATACCACCTACTAAGTATGGTAACCAAGTTTCAACTGAATTGGCCTATTTATTTGAAGAGTTCCGTTGAACAGACCTTGGCTCCATTATCAGACCAGTAGGCCTAGCATGGGCAGAGGAAAAGTTGTCTTTCCACCGTTTTTATCTACTTGTCAGTGGAAATAGTTCTCTTTATTTCTACTGACAAGTAGATAGGTAGATAAAAACGGTGGAAAGACAACTTTTCCTCTGCCCGTGCTAGGCTTGCTGGGGGGGGGGGGGGGGGATATTGATTTATTCGGTATCGAACTCGGGGGTCCGGTTAATTTACGACCAAGTATTACACAGCCCGAAAATGTACAACCCGGCAAGTACAGCCTGGAAAACACGGCCCGGATTCCATGTACAAAATGTACATGAAATCCGGGCCGTGTTTTCCAGGCTGTGCTTTCCCAGCAGAGTCGGGATTGTACAGCCAGGATTGCACGACCATGGATTCTGTGACCATGCTCTGATTGGTCGAAAGCCTATGCTCTGTTTAGATGCACTACACAGTAAGTATAGGCAAGTAGCACAGATTAAAAATTATATAAAATAAGAGAATTATTCAGAGATTAATGTTAGAAAAAAATAAAATTCTGGCACTTCGGCGGCCGCTGCCGCGGCACGCTCGCTTTGCTCGCTCGCCTCGTGCGTAATTTATATGTTTTAACATAACCTAACCAATCCGAGTCGGATCATCAAGTGAGTGAGTAAGTAATTGACGAGTGTAAACAAAGCCTAAGTTTTGGCATCAAAATTTTGGCTGCATTTTATCGGGTCGTGCTTTCCAAAGGTGTGCTGAATTTGTACGGCTTGGAATGTACAGCCTTGGATTACACAGCCATGGATTTCGCGACCAAATTGTACATCAATTCCGGGCTGTGTTTTCCTCGGCTGTACAATCCTTGGTTGTACATTATCGGCACCCGAATTCGTTACCGAAAGTCATTTTTTTTTTAATTTTGAATACGATGGCTCCCGAAAAGCTTTGTCGGAACGCGCTTTTGACATGAGGATTCGAAAAGATAACGAGTGACTTTCCGACAGCTATCCGGTGGCGGAAACCTTTCCGTGAAAGGGTTTGGGTACGAAAAGAAACATATTAGTATAAAAAAATGTGAATGTACCTATGTAGGTAACTACTATTTACCAAGTACTGAATCGAGAGGATCACCAAAAATAAATACTTATTGGTTTTCGGGTTTTTTTTCTACAACTAGCTGATGGAACAAGCAGATGACCCACCTGATGTTAAGTGGTAACCATCACCTATAACAAAGTTTTGCGTCGTACGTAAGACACCTATTTGTCGTCAATAGACTATTAAAAGCTCTGTTTTCATTCATTTGCTTGTAAGTCAGCTGAAGTTGCCGTCCCGTCGCAAAAAAAAATTATTCACCTATTACCTATGTGGAATGGGATTTCATGTCGATTCATTAACCGACAATACTCGCGCGCGTTACATGCCTTAAAAAAACGGCAAGAGCGGCAAGCTGTACATAGAACACACTGTAAAATAATAATTATAAAACACTCATTTAGTTACTAACTCCATACAATTTATCATCGTTAGTTCACTTCTTCCAAAAATATTGTACCGCGAATAAAATAAATTCTCGCCAAAATTTGTGCGTGTTTGAACTTGAATCACAAAATCGAATTATAAAACAATCAAAATTAAATAAAACTGTAGGTATCTACGTGGTTCATAAATGGTAGACGAGTGACTGAAATGCTATGTTTTTAATGTAAAATGCTAAACTACTTCACCTAAGTACCTACCTATATTAATTTCAAAACCGAACAGAAACATTATGTGCTGTTTGTGCCGTAAAACCTATCATTGATATTATTGCACCAGATCTAGCTTTTATATTTAACCAATGTGTTGATTGTGGAGAATTTCCTGACCTTATGAAACATAGTAAAATAACACCCTTATTTAAATCAGGTAGTCATTCTGACCCCAGTAACTTTCGCCCGATATCAGTACTACCTACATTTAGTAATTTTTTCGAAAAACTTATACTTAATCTACACTAATATCTACACTAATATTATAAAGAGGTAACATTTGTATTTTTGTATGTAACGAATAGGCTCAAAAACTACTGGTCCGATTTCAAAAATTCTTTCACCATTAGAATGCTACATTATCCCTGAGTAACATAGGCTATAATATATTTTCAAAAAAATCAGGGATCCTTACTAAAACTTCAATAATGTAACCCAAGGTGGAAAACAAAAACTTTACATCGCGTGCGCTGCGAAAACTATTGAAGATAGAACAAAACAATGTACTACGATTTTGTAGAACACGTCATCATCTACAAAAAATGTCGCGACAGCATATGTCTAACTATTATAGTTATTTCACAATAAGTGTTCTTTTATTATAAAAAATTAATTGAAATGCCTCCGCTAGAAAAGGGTCTTTATTTGTACCTTGGTATTAATCCTTATCCAAATAAATCATTTCATAATTAAGATGGTTTCAATACCTATAGATTACTTCTTAAATTTTTCAAATCGGACATTCCATTCAAAAGATATGATGAAATTAAAAATGTTAACGGGTCCACGGGTAACGCGCGGGTTGCGATTTCACTCACTCAAGGAGAAGCGCGTGCAAATGTATGAAATAAGTAGACGCGAGGCTCGAACCCACACGGTCTATGTTTATCCTAAAATGTTTAAAAAAATTATGACCACCCATGCGAAGCTGGGACAGGCCGCTAGTCAGTTACAAAGGCACTTTACTATAAATAACTTACTTGACAGTAAACAATTTGGATTTACAAGGGGTCGCTCAACCACCGACGCTGGTGTTGAGTTAATAACATATATTTTTCAGACCTGGGAACAGTCGCATGACGCTTTAGGCATTTTTTGTGACCTTTCCAAGGCATTCGATTGTGTGCACCATGAAACGTTGGTCAGAAAACTGAACCACGATGGTGTTAGAGGTGTTGCTCTAGACCTACTCATTTCTTACTTAAATGGCAGAATACAAAGTGTTGACGTGAATGGAAAGCGCTCTCCGGGGTCAGTGGTAAAAATGGGTGTACCACAAGGTTCTATATTAGGGCCATTTTTGTTTTTAATTTACATTAATGATCTACCTCAAGTAGTAGATGATCACGAGATTGTACTGTTTGCAGATGACACTTCACTTTTATTCAAATTGAAAAGACGACAAACTAACTATGACGATGTAAACAATGCAATCTCTAGAGTCGTAAACTGGTTTAATGTAAACAACCTATTACTTAATGAAAATAAAACAAAATGCATTCGCTTTGTACTACCAAATGTCCAACAAATAAATGCTGATGTAAAAATCAAAAACAAAAAAATAGACGTCGTGGATACCACCGTATTTTTAGGCATAACCTTAGATAATAAGCTTCAATGGGACCCACACATAGGCAAATTGTCGAAGAGACTTAGCTCTGCAGCATACGCAGTCAAAAAGATCCGCCTTCTTACAGACGTGGACACCGCTAGACTTGTCTATTTCAGCTACTTTCATAGCATTATGTCATTCGGCATTTTTTTGTTTGGGAGTGCTGCAGATATTAACACCATATTTGTGCTGCAGAAGAGGGCTGTTCGTGCAATTTATAACATACCCACCCAGGCCGCTATCACCATTTTATGAGAACTGAGTACCTTCTTAATTTATTTCAAGAAAAAAAATATGAAAAAGCAAAGGAACTGGCCGACCAGTAAAAAAACCTTGATGTCAACGAAAATCCTAAAGATGGGAGCTCTTGGATCGTTGGTTATCGTAATTTAACTTTTTTGTTGTATCTCAAAAACCGAGCGTCCCAAAAAAAAAAGTTAAAGTTGTTTTGGAATTCCAAACAAAGCCCTTTTATATGACATGTAACTTGATTTTTTATGTAAGTAACTTTTTTTTGCCCCCGTAAAAACCTAATTTGAATACCATATTTTAATAACCTTTCATCCGATTTTACTCATATACTTACCAGTAAATTTCTCAAGTACAAGCTGTTTACTTATCAAATTTCATGCTGATCGGATCAACTTAACGGTTCGAAAGTTATGGCCAGACAAACATACATATATACATATACATAAAATGCCAAATAGCCCAAGTTGAAACTAAGATCTTCGTTCGCTTCGCTCACTCGATCAATAATCTTACTTAAGTGTAATATCTACTACGGCATTTAAACTGTAACATATCGTCAAATAAGTTAAAGTTTCAGTTAAACATGAACTCTCTAAACGAGACTATTTTCAGAACAACTATAGTTAGGATGGCGGCCGTAAACAAGCACCACCGGTGGAGTCACCAACACAACACAACACAACAAGGCAAGCTAAGCAACAACAAGCCAATAACGATAACAATTACTCACAACAAAAAAACAGTTATCGACGGGATGTTCCGCCATACATAGGTACTTACTATACAACACATTATATATTTTTAAGTATAATACATTTATTTAGCACATACCCACATTTTTGTAGTAGTTGGTATTCCTTACGTGAGCCTGCAAGGCGCAAGCCCATCGCAGTTGTTAGAACAATAACTGGTGTACTCACGATGTTTTCCTTGACCAAGAGAATTGGCATTGTGCACATACAATTTCCAAAATGAACCGATTCGAACCCACGACCATACCTTCATTTTCGATTCCATACAACACACCGTAAATTTTCAAAAAGTACCTTTATAATTTGTGGTTCCAAGGATGGCGAAACATCACGTTTCGTTATTAACAATAAAAAATCATGCAACTCATTTAACCTCACAAACAATATTTTCACGAATCAGTCGGCAAACACACAAAGCGATCATGATCCGTTCCACTCCACGGGCGAGGGAGGCTTCGTTCTACATTCGGTGGAGGACGGGGCGTGAACAATCGAAACGTGTCTCGAGTTAAGAGTGTATAAAGTTGGGTTATGTTAAGTGTGGGGGCGCTGCACTCACAGATACTAGACTAGTGCGTCGCCGCCCGGCCTCGACCGCTCCTAGAAGGGACCGCACTCGTTACCGTCCGTCACAAGCTACGCCGACCGACCACCACATGCTATGCTATGCTATGCTACACTATACTATAGATACGCGCCCTCACGTCTAGTGCGGTTACTCTAACTAAACAAAGCTACGTCGTCGTCGGCGTCGGTTAGCGTTCGCACAGTAGCATGATGGCGTGACGTCACACGGGCGA
The DNA here is from genome assembly GCA_932294275.1 of Chloroclysta siterata. NCBI lineage: Eukaryota > Metazoa > Arthropoda > Insecta > Lepidoptera > Geometridae > Chloroclysta > Chloroclysta siterata. The sequence goes on along the minus strand of OW028596.1, from coordinate 15,450,983 downwards.
GCGCGCGCGCATTGTGCGGCGCGGTGTGACGTCACACGGGCGAGCGCGCGCCCATTGTGCGGCGCGGTGTGACGTCACACGGGCGAGCGCGCGCGCATTGTGCGGCGCGGTGTGACGTCACACGGGCGAGCGCGCGCGCACCGTGCGGCGCGGTGTGACGTCACACGGGCGTCTCGAGCGGTACCTGTGAGGCGCGCCGGGAGCCGCGCGCTGCGTCGCTCGTCCTGCGAACACAACACGAACACTGCGTCACGCGACAATCCCACGCACGACAATCGTGCGCGTCACGGGAAGCCGGCGGACGGAGAAGGCTAATACGATCGTTCTCCCGGGAAACACGTGGGGAGGCTCATGTGCGGCGGTGGACTTCTTCAGGGTGATGATAATTTAATTAATCGAAAGTATATGGTGAGGGCGCATATGACGTAATCGCCAGCTGGTGCGACGAGACGCTGCAGTGCAGAGGCGACCGGTACACTATCGATATACCGTGCATCGAGCTCGTCGGCACCATATGCGATGTTCACTACTCGGCGTGCGCCGGCGCCGTGCGTCGCGGCACGTGCGCTGCGTACCTGCGGTAGGAGACGTTGTGCGTCCACTCGCCGCCGCCGTCCGGCTCGTCGCTGGACTCGTCTGCAACGCACACAACGCACACACTCCATTATGCATCCGCAATTATTATGTAACACGGTCTTTTATCTAAGAATTGATCGATGATAATGAATCCTTTATTTATTTATTTCGACACCAACGACGCATACATAAGGCTAGAGTAAGTATAATGTAATGTTTAAGTAATAAGTATATGCGCTGTCACTTACAGGCGTGTACAGCATCGACAAAGTAAGAAGCATGCAAAGTAGTCAGTACACATAAAAAGAGAGAGGAAGAAGAACTAAATAAACTTAAGCAAATTGTGGCATGCAAGAGAGAGGCATCTCTGGGCCTCAGCCTTGAATGCTGGTAGGCTGAGCCCAAACATATCTAAGCTATTGTTCGAAGTGAAAAAGGAGTTGTAGCTTGTCATCATGCGGTTAAGACATGAGTGCGAGCCTAAATTTGTTTTGTGAGACCATGGTCTGAATATTTTTCTAGTGCTGAGTCTGAAGTGGGATAGCAAGGAGGACACTACTTAGCAATTCGGGAGCGCTGAAATGGCCATTTCAGATTTTATAACGGTTGATGAGATCTATTATTAGGATCTTTAGATTAGGGCATGCCAAAATTTGGAGTAGAATTTTAGTCATGTCGTAGTCAGTATGAAAAGTAAACGATGATCGTTTTCTAAATTGTTTAATGAATGAAAACTAGCCTCATTCGATAGTTCCAAGTGAAGCTTACGATAGAGAAGTTAAAACCGAACTAGGGAAGGCTACGAGCGGGGCAGGTACCGTCCGAGTCCGAGATGAGAGGCTGCGGCGCGGGCGCGCCTGTGACGTCACGCGCCGGCGGCCTCGCGCCCGTGACGTCACGCGGCGGCGGCCTTGCGCCCGTGACGTCACGCGCCGGCGGCCTCGCGTCCGTGACGTCACGTGCCGGCGGCCTCGCGTCCGGGGACGGCGCGGGGGACGGCGAGCGCGAGGGGTAGGGGGCCGCTTCCTGCGCCGGCGACGAGAGCGCTTCTTCCGGTTCACTGTAATAACATAATAATGCTCTATCACAACCTCGGATGTAGTGATCGGCGTGAAACTTTCACTGTGAAGTTTCACCGCCGTCAGATCTTCCCCTCGCTCTAGCGGTCATCGGTCGCTTCGGTTCATATCGAATTTCCTCAATTCCGTTGTCGTGAACGGGCTCAGCTACAGGGGTATAGAGTTTAGTCAGTCGTGCGGAGACCTGTGCGGATGCGGCGGGCGGTAGAGCAGGTGCGGCGCCACGTCCTGCGGGAACACTCGCTCGTGCAGCAGGATGGTGCGCTTCACGAGCTCGTTGAGCAGGTTCTGCGCGGCCAGCTGCTGCGGCGGCTCCCCGCGCGCCGCCAGCAGCGTCGGGCCCACGCAGATGGCGAGGTTCCAGGCGTCCATGCACGTGTGCGCCGCGTGGCGCGCCACCTCCGCCAGGAACGCGAACAGGTAGCGCAGCACCAGCAGCGCGCCCGCCGGCAGCGCCGCCAGCGTGCCGCGCAGCCGCGCGCCGAACGCGGCGTCGTCCGCGATGCCGGCCACGCGCAGCAGCCGCTCCTGCAGCTGCGGCGCCAGCAGCGGCGGCCGCACCTCGCGCAGGTACAGCTTCAGCAGGCCGCACACCGAGTTCATGTCGCTGGCGTCGCGCACGTGCGCCAGCGGCTCCTCGCCGCGCTCGAACGCGGCGCGCAGCGCCTGCATCTCCACCTGCGAGCCGGACACGCGGAACAGGCCCTGGTGCCGGAGCCCTGCAACGGAGTCGACGCCGGTCACTCGCCGCTCGGCCGAGCGCGAGCCGCTGCGCGCGGGAGATGACGTACCGTACGCGGAGATGACGCGCACGCACTCGGTGAGCACGCGCGGCAGGCACGTGTCGAGCGGCGCGGCGAAGTGGCTGCGCGCGGGGCGCGGCGCGCGCGCGGCGCGGCGCGGGGGCGACGGCGGCGGGGGCGCGGGCGCCGCGTCGGGGGCGCGCCCGGCGCCGAGCGCGGAGCCGCCGCGCAGCGCCTGCGCCTTGCTCTCGACGCGCGCGAGCCGCCCGGCGCACGACACGTACGCGCGGAACTTCTGCACGAGACACAAGGAAGACTTCGAGTCGGGCGGAAGGCCCGGGCCGCGAGAGCCGCGGGCGGCCGGGCCGGGCGGGTACGCACCGCCAGGTAGTAGTCCTCCTGGTCGTCGAGCGGCGGCGGCGGCGCGCACAGCGAGCCGACGCCGGCGCCGCCGAGCGCGCCCGCGCCGAACAACGAACTCACGTCCCACTGCGACTCGCTGCCCTCCATCTGTGGACGCGAACGCCGGTCATTATCGTCGATCCCACCGGCTGCGCCGGATCACATCGCCCGATTCGATATTTATTTATTGGAAAACCAACAGCTTATTATAAACTAAATAACATACATGATTAGAAACGAGAGAGCCAAATTAAAGGTTTTCACGGATATCGGATAATGTCAAGTAAAAATAATTAAGTAAAATGTATAAATTCACACCCTATCACTTGCGGCGGCTTCTCCTGCGATACGAACAGATTCATAAGAGACCGAAACGATACGGTAAATCTTGTAAAATAAAGTGTATATTGTTATTTTTTGCTTACAAAACATTCCACCCTATTAAATTTCTTCCGAGGTTCATTCGGCCGAATGAAGGTCTCGACAAAAATAAGCACCGTCATAACTGTCGCGAGGTATACGCCGAGTCGAGACCATTTTTCTGCAGCGGGACGCATAAATCCTACATACCTCCGCTCAATTTAAAATCGTTTCAGATGTGAACGTGCGATTCGTTCCAGCGAACGTCCATCTCGGTCGACGCGCGCGGGTAGGATGCGATGCGAATGCGCACCTGCTTGACGAGCTCCGCCTCGGCCGCGTCGAGCGTCTTCGCGTTCTCCTGGCACTCGGCGCGCAGCGAGCGCGCCGCCGCCTCCAGCTGCTGCAGCCGCGCCGCCAGCTCGGCCAGCAGCGCCGCCTCCTCGGGCGCCGCCGGCTCGGGCGGCGCGGGCGCGGGCGCGGCCTCCGCCTCGTCGTCGTCGTCGAGCGCCGTCAGCGCGTCCGGCGCCGGCAGCGGCGCGCGCGGCAGCGCGAAGGCGGGCGCGTGCGCGTCCAGCAGGCGCTGCCGGTCCGCGAGCGCGTCCAGCGCGTCGCCCGCGCGCCGCAGCGCCGCCGCCGCGCCGCCGGCCGCCGCGCCGCGCGCCGACTCGCTGGCCGACAGCGCGCGCACCACGCGCCCCACCACCGCCTCGAAGCCCACCTCCATGCACTGCGACACAGAGCGCGCGGTGAGCGCACACGGAGCACGGACGAGCACGGACGCGCGGGACGGCACGGGCCGGCACGTACCAGGATGATGTCGGCGATGTCGTCGAGGTAGTAGCGCTGCAGCGTGGCGCCGGCCGCCTCGAGGCTCAGCACGTAGTCGACGCGCGCGCGCAGCGCAGCCGCGCGCGCGCGACCGTGACGCACGCGACGCTGCAAATTTATTTATTTCATTTTTCGAAAGCTAAAATTCGATCGTGGGTCCCGTTTCGCATGCACCGTTCGATACTATTACCTTTTTCTGTATGCCTACGCCTCACTGAACTTCAATATTATATTCCATATTTATTACACTGTAAGAGGATCATCCGAAAGAACGGTAGGAACCGAGCCGTAAGTTTGTTACCCGTTCTTCTTTAGTCGCGTGGAACTGGCACCTAGAGTCACCTAGCTTTGAGACGTTTCAAAGTGATCCTTGGGATTTTATTGAATAAATACCTTTTGACTTTGACTTTGATCCGAGATGCCGGTCCGACCGTTCGCGATCATGATCTTGCCTGCTCTTTTGATATTATGTCCGATGCGCTTCGTCAGATCCATCGCCCAGTTCGACGATCGATCCGACATCGCCGGAATGCCGGACGTAAGCTCGATCACCTTTTCGCCCGTCGAGAGTTTTTCCGAGAGTCGGGGAGAGCGCGCGTCGCCACCCCGGCAGCGAAGACGCCGACCGAACGATTCGCTCGATCGACGATCCGATCGCGACGCGGTCGATCAGCCGAAAACTTTGACCGTCGTGACGTCGCTTTTGATGTAAAGCGGGATGTACCTTCTCGAGTTCCTTGTCGAGCGCCTTGACCTTCTTATGTTTGGCCGGATCCTGGCGCTGGTCCCGGGCGTGGCGCAGCTTGAGCGCGGCGGCGCGCCACTCGGCGTGCGCGGCCGCGTGCGCCTTGCCCGCCGCGCCCGCGCCACCCAGCGCGCAGCCCACCTCCTCGTGCCGCTCCAGCACTGCAAGCACGCGTCGCGTCACTCGCCGCCCCGCGCCGCGCGCCGCACGCCGCACGCATACGCACCTATGTCGCGACACTTGCGGTGCAGCCTGGCGGCGTCGTCGGAGGCGCGCTGCAGCCTGGCGGCGAGCGGGCCGCCGTACAGGTCAGCGAGCGCGGCGTGGTCGCGCGCCAGCGTGCGCGTGGACTCGAGCGCCGCCTGCCAGCACGCGTACGCGCCCGTCAGCGGCCACTGCTCGCGCCTGCGGACAGCGTCGGTGTACTCGCTGCCGTGCGCCGCGTGCGGCACGGCGCGGCGCGATGCTCACTTGTGCTTGTGGTCCTTGTGGCGCTGGTGCGCGGCGCGCGACAGCTTGTCGAGCGCGCGCGCGTAGTCGTGCTCGAGGTCGGCGCGCCGGCGGCAGTAGTCGTGCAGCTCGCCGGCCACGCCGCACGTGGCCTCGGCGCGCGCCTCCAGCACGCGCGACTGCTCCGCCAGCTGCAGCCGGATGTCTGCAACGCGACGCGCGACGCACGAGTTACCTCCGCTCCATGCTCGACGCGCTCCACCGATGGAGCATTCGTTGTCGACGTTGACAGCCCTCATAGCTCTGTCGGCAGTCGCTCCGCCTTCTGCGCTGGAGGCCGCGAGTTCGATCCTCACCCGGAACGAACGTTTGTGTGATGATTTGATGAACGTAGGTAGATGTTTGTTTAGTATATTTAATAAGTGAAAACTAATAAGGCTAGTTTGTACTTATTACCTAAATAAATAAGCAGGAGCGCATTTACAAAAAAATACATTAGTATTCTATCAGTTATCTGGTTCCCATATGAATAGGTACAAGCTTTTTTTAGTTTGTGGCTTTTTTTTATAATGAGTAAACCGTCCTTTGACTACAATCTCACCTGATGGTAAGCGACGATGTAGTCGACGTTGAAGCAGAACGGTCTAGAAGACACCTATTCACTCTTGCCTTGAAGAGATTTAGATTGTAGTGGTCAGGAAAAACAGACGACGGTATAATGAATTCCACTCCTTAGCAGTTCGCATAATGTAGCTAGAAGCAAAACGCTTAGTGCGAATAGGTGGTATGCTAACCAGATATGGATGATACCCGGCCGTGCGTCTACTAGTCCTGTGGTGGAATGGTGATGGCGGTATAATATCATGAAGTTCCTGGGCACATTCCCCAAAATGTAACCTATAGAAGATCGATAGGCAAGCAACTTTGCGACGGTGTTCGAGACTCTGGACTTTAGTCTCCGCCATGTGTTGCTCACCTACCATCCTGAAAGCTCTGCGTTCTATCGAGTCCAAGGCAGCAAGCTGGTGTTTGGCCGAGCCAATCCATAGGTGACAGCGGTACTCCAAACCAGACCGGACTTCAGCTTTGTAAAGATTGAGAAGCTGTCCAGGTGTGAAGTACCGCCTTACCCTATTTAGGATGCCCAGCTTCATGGAAGCAGTTTTTGCCCTAGACTCAATGTAGGTACATTGTACGTGCCAAAATTGAGAGCAGGTCTAAGTGTAGTGCCTAGGAGTGCCAGGTTGCTATAGGTTGCCTTGTATTGCTATAGGTTCATCTCGGAAAACAGGAACCTGGAGAAACTGACTTTTCTTAGCTGAAAAAAAGACTCTCTTTGAAGATTTCGTCTCTCTCCTGATTCTCTCCACATTCTGTCTGGCTGGGCATTAGATACATATCTTTCCACTACTATGCTGTCGTCTGCATAGGGGCTAGATAGTGTTGTGTAGAATGTCCACCAATATTTATATTTATGTTTATTATTCAGCTGCTCCTCATCTGTAGGGGTCTTTGACAGAAGTCCTATAAGTAAGTTATCTACCAAAATTCCAACCGTATCGAGGATGGAGTCGGAATCGAGTGTCGAGAGTGGCCACTCAGCTCAAGGACGTTAGTTGCTGCGGAGGCTTTGCGACGTTATTTGTTTATTTACCATTACTTCCAAACATAAAAATAAAGTCGTCTACGAACGTCTCGATTTCGGCTGACTATTGGTAGTCGAGTCGGGACGACTACCGATAGTCAGTCAGTCAGTCAGTCGACTGACCGATACTTTGACGCCCCAACCGCCAACAAATGACTTCATTTGTTGGTGGTTGGGTCGTGTAATATAGGTACTCAAACAAAAGATATAAAAAACATTTCGTCTTCCACCACATTGGATGAAAATCATCAGCGCGATACAATTATAAATATACAACTAACATGGATGATATGCACATAACACAATAAAAATAAAATGTAAACTAAAATTCGTTAAGATCGATCCGACGAACAAAGCCATAACATATAGGTAAATGATGAAAAACAAATTGGATATAAGAAAGATAAAAATAAATCAATCTGTGTCAAACGAAGCAATCAATCAAATCGATAATTATTTGTTAAAATGTCAACTAAAATTCGTTAAGATCGATCCGACGAACATGGCGGTAAAATATGAATTATGAAAAACAAATTGGATTTATGATAATAATTCCGTTATCGTTAGCCCTTTCAAACTTAAATAATAATAGAGCTTCGCCAGTACAGCGGCGGCGGCAATGTGGTAGGTACGGCTCGGTAGCAGACAAGCGGGATACGTATTACAAGAGATAGCGGCGGCAGTTCAACGCACTCCGGCCGCGCCGCTAGCGTGGTTCCCACTGCAAGTGTATCCTCCGCCGACAACGACACTGACACGGAGAACTGTTGATTGTTATTGACGACGCGACGACGGCTGGCGGTCACTCCGCCAACATCGCACACGCGACGGGGACACGGGACACGGGACGACGCGACAACATCGCACACGATTATTGAATCTCCGATTAACATCCCGCATTCCACCATCGTCGCGAAACCAGACCAATTCGCGCTTATGATTTACGCAATTACCTATATGAATATCAAAAAAAATTAAACAATAGCTAGCGGTCGATGCATTCAGAAAATGCTTTCAATGTCAAAGTACAAAACTAGGGGAGCGATCGGCGGCGAGGGGACCGACACACCGCCGCGGCACCACTGCCTGCCGCCGCCGCGCCGGGGCGCTGCTGGCAGAATGTCGACCTTATCCACAGTACACTACACCCGCTAGGCTCTCTATATTGCAGGACGTTTCTGTTTGCTCTTGGCATTGCGTTGGAATTGAACCGGTTACGTTCTATTACTCGTAGGTCGATTTATCGGAACAAGTCTCATAACAAGAGAATCCGGATTCTCAAAAGAACCACGGAACGAAGAGTACGATGTGAACGTCACCAACAAATCAGTTGCTAGTCAAATTAGCGGATACGGCGGATGTTATTTATTACAATGACCGTCAAGTGGTCTGTTGACATACACCACGATAATTCAGGCAATAACCGATCAACGAGCCGGTTCCCGGTCGCCAAACTCACACGACTCGGTATCGGGAGAGTCATCAAACGAGAGACTTCAAAGGAGAGTCATCACGATGAGTTAAACAAAGTCAAAGCGATTCGGTTTTATTAGAGTTCCGAGGAGCGAGCACCCGTTCGTGACCGTTATCGGAGCTCACGGCGCCGGCGGCCGCTCCAGTGTCACAGGTACGATCATCCTCACGGAATCATCTGCTCTCGAAGCGATGGCTGTAACTGCACTACATTCGCCACATCTCGTTTCAGCGGCGGCGGGGGCTGCAGCTAATATCGCGTACGTGAGCTGCGTCGGTGGGATGTCAACATCTCCCGGCTCCCGTGTAGGTAGGTACGAAAACACTCCGGCTCATTAACTCATCGTTACCGAGTTATAATTAGTTATCGGCATTTTTTACGGTGCGTAAAAGTGATCGCGATGAAACACACATAAGCGAATGGGAGGATGCGTATGGTAAGGTGGATACGATGATTATGTCGTAGAGAGAGCGTACCGGGGAAAGCGCTACCGAGCTCGTGCTGGCCCCACTCATTGCGCGGCTGCACGATGCAGTGGAACATGGCGGCGGAGGGCTGGCGGCCGCCGGCGGACTACTGCCGCCCTCGCGGCGGCTCCACTCCGCGCAGCCTCCGCCGAGCCCTGCGTGCGTGTCTGTGTACCCGCGCCCCCGCCCCGCGCCGAGCCGCGCCGTCCCACCGCGACGAGACGTGCAGCACAGCCGTCCTTACCGTCACACGAGCCGGCACCTCTATCCTTCACCATCGCCGCTCAGGGATCTCGACGGTCGAACACGGAACAGCACGATCGACCGGAATGACCGACGCGAGTGAACTAATTCTATTTTATTATTTCATCGAAATAAAACTCGCAATAATACATTTGGATTCAGCACGTTGATGATGAATCATGAAGTAGTAAGGAAAATGTAATCGAAAACAAACGGAAACTAACTATGTACCTACTTATTGGAAATTTTAAAGCTTACCCTGTCTAGTTTACCTACCTGCCTCCGGAACGAGGAACGGACTGACACACAGACTACTGACTTTTTGTTTTATCGTCATCATCAATTACATAAAACAGTCATAAATACCTAATCAAAATGGTCTTTATTCAGTAGAATCACAAGGACTCTTTGAAACGTCTTACAAACTGTGAGGCTGAGGCCGAGAACGCGTACAAGAAAGCGCATGTAAACAATTGCACATAGGTAGGATCGGTCAAGGGTTTTAATGTCTATAACTGTTTGGCTAGGTATCTAATATAACCAATATAACAAGGTGTGCATATGGTTAGATATTTAGTAAGGTAGAGTTCGATATACCTAACAGTTCGAGATAGGTGGTGTAGTGACATTGAGTCATGGTGCCAGTCCGTTTTACGTGATTCACAGTAATTGCGCGCCGCTGCGTCGGTCGCCGCCGTCTTTGTTCCAAGTTGAACTTTCAACGGAACCAGATCATTATGATCGGTTTTATAAAGTCCAATATACCTACCTACCGTCCCTACATCCAGTGTGGTTAACTATTGGCCGAGTCAAATCAGTAATTAGCAATTAGAAGAGTGAGATCTGGAACGTAACACGAACCTTCCAAAATTGTTCCAGAATCGATGGTGGTCTACAGGAGGCACAGAATAAATAATAGCACTACTAGGGTTAGCTGCAGGCGGGGAAGGCGACGGGTGAGAGGGAGGGGGAGGGGGGCGAAGGGAGGGGGATGTGAAGCGGCTGCACGGGAACCGGTCGCGCTGCAACTGGCGCGGCGCGGCTCGTTAAAATCACGATGTAATCATACAAGGCGAGTCCCCTACTATGTTACCTACCTAACAGGACTTGTACTCGGAAAGGGTTATTGTCATCATCCACAGCCTGACTTCATCCAATGTACGATGTATGATAATGGCTGAACACTGAAATACACTACTACAATAAACCCACGCTGTTCTCCGTTATTTTGATAATAAAAAGTCAGCGCACCCTTCAGAAATGGTAACCGTCCCACAAGACACCACAACGTGACCTCAAATTATATATGTTTGTAGTCATTAAGTAACAGTAGAGTAATGAGAAAGTAGAACTTTCACATTAGTTGTTAGTCAATTTTGATATGGATTATTTTAATCCGCGAAGGATTCAATGCAATAGAATGAAAAAAGAACTATTTTTTGTTGACCTCTCGCTGAACCTTGGGATCCTGTAAAAAGGATCAAAGCTTCGCTTAAGTTCAATTAATGCGTCGAAAGAAGCCTCCTTGAGACGCACTTAAAGTAGTGACAGTGAAGTGAAATAATGCCCAAAAAAAATTACTTTAATAATAATATTAATAGGTAATTAATTATGTAGTATTTTAAGAGTAGTAGTAGTAGAGTAGAGCTCTTTGTGAAGGGCTCGTATAAAAAAAATGTGTTGTGCTACAACAAAAGATAATATTATCGGCATCGAGAATTACATTACTTTTATCACCTACAGTAACACTGGCCAGGTTTCGTTGAACTTTATGTATCTATCCAAAGCTCCTCTCTCCAAACATCCATATAGAAACACTTTGAGATGAACCACGTGACGTCACGCAACTCATCGCATATCATACTTATCGAACTTTCACTCCCAACGACCTTATTATCTTGTCCCTCAAACAAATACTCAAACCGGCCACCAAAGCTGTTCTATATTATAAAAAGTTATAACCAGTCACAGCTTGTTTTCACGATTACCTACAATGAGTTTTATAAAAGCTCGATTTGTTATTCGTAACCGTGTTACAGGACTCGAAGCCCTGCAGTGTATGACAGAGAGCTTGTATCGGCACGGCATGGCACGCACTATGACGCCGGCATGCGGCAGGTGTGCGATCGTATACGTAGGTGCCACCTGAGATGTAGAGATAACAATGTCGTTGTTTTTATACGCTTCTCTCGGGAGCCGTGCTCGTGACAATGTGCACAACGTTTACCTGGATCCTTTCTTACTGCGAATGTTGGCTTGGCAACGCAAAAAGCATCCGGCAATTCTTAAATCTATAAACATAATGGTGAGCACGCGGGAAACGTGATCGAACTATACGTTCATCCAATCCTTATGGAAAATGACGCGATTAAATTAAAGACAATATTTTATTCAAACAACTAAAATTCAAATTAAATTAAATCCAAACTTCGTGGAAAAATCGTGGAACTAACAAAAATTCCATTTTTTTTATATACAGGGTGTCCCAGAAATCAACGTCAAGCCGAAAACGGGTGATGGGCCAAGTCATGACAGTTATGAGAAAAATATAAAAAAAAATATTTGTCATGTACTTTTCGAATTATGAGTATTACAAAAAATACAGAAAAACTGACACCCTGTGATGATCTTTTAAGTCCTGTGACTACAAATATTAACTATTCGTGAAACTTTTTTCTGTAATGTAACCATGAATAACCCTTCTGTAAAATACAATTCAAAATTAAATCATAACTGCCTCAGTTTTAAATAAAATGTTGATTTTTGGCCAACATTTAATTTAAAATAATTACATCACCCAACTTTAACCGACTGTACCGTAAAAAAAAGTACTACACTACTTTGGCAAGTAACTTTAAAAGATGGCGCATTTAGTCAGGATTCCAAAATGGTATGATACTTGCTAGAGTACTCCATAATTTTGGAAAAAAAATTGTTATCTTAACTAAACCCGATTTCTTGACAATTTTATTTAATTAGATAAAATGTTTGTAACCTTTAAATTATGGACTTGAAAATGCCTACGCTGCGTTTTTAAGTCGCTCACAATTCACAGGTACAAGTACATACCATTTCGACAATGTAAGTGAAACAGATGGAGCCGCCACCTTGTCGAAAGAGTAATAACCATTTGTTAGTTTTAGGAGCAAGTTTGAAATAAAATTCAGTCATTGGATTTCTTCAGTCATGATTTTAATTTAATTGCATCAAGGATTTACAGCAAATATTCAAACTGTTTGTCTTCAGCTGTAATGCAAGCTCTACATCTCCTCAAAAATGACCGTGTAATAAGACGGGCGTATCTTCTCGAGTTAATTTAGAGCTAGCAGTAAAGCTGAAGGCAAACAGTTTGAACATTTGCTGTAAATCCTTGATGTAATTAAATTAAAATCAATCAACTAACAAATTACTTGATAACCCATGGTTATTACTCTTTCGACAAGATGGTTGCTCTATCTGTTTCACTTACATTGTCGAAATGGTATGTACTTGTACCTGTGAATTGTGAGCGACTTAAAAACGCAGCGTAGGCATTTTTAAGTCCATAATTTAAAGGTTACAGACATTTTATCTTTTTAAATAAAATTGTCATGAAATCCGGCTTAGTTAAGAAAACCAGTTTTTTTTTTCAAAATTAAGGAGTACTCTAGCAAGTATTATACCATTTTGGAATCCTGACTAAATGCGCCATCTTTTAAAGTTACTTGCCAAAATAGTGTAGTACATTTTTTTTACGGTACAGTCGGTTAAAGTTGGGTGATGTAATTATTTTAAATTAAATGTTGGCCAAAAATCAACATTTTATTTAAAACTGAGGCAGTTATGATTTAATTTTGAATTGTATTTTCAGAAGGGTTATTCATGGTTACATTACAGAAAAAAGTTTCACGAATAGTTAATATTTGTAGTCACAGGACTTAAAAGATCATCACAGGGTGTCAGTTTTTCTGTATTTTTTGTAATACTCATAATTCGAAAAGCACATGACAAATATTTTTTTTTATATTTTTCTCATAATTTTCATGACTTGGCCCATCGCCCGTTTTCGGCTTGACGTTGATTTCTGGGACACCCTGTATACATAATTACCTACATAATGGAAAAGTCAAAGTCAAAGTATATTTATTTGCAGAATTACATGTAATGAGATGATAAAAGTTTGTTTGATGAACACAGCCACAAAGCCCAACAAGGACCATGCAAAGGAAATGTAAGCGATCCAACGACCCGATAACCTCCTTCGTCACTCCGGAAGAAGAGTCATAAAAGTTCAACTATTCTTTCAAATCAAAATCCTAAGTAAAAGTATATGAATCGTTCCTCCAGACGAATTCGTGGTGTGCTGACGCACAGCACAACAGAGCACAGGCCAGACAAGTCAGTATTGGAGGCTCTATCGCCTGTGAGCTATATTGGAGCCTCGTTAGCGGCGGCGCAGGTACGGTCAGCGTCGGCGTCGTTGTGTCGAGTGCATGCGTCACGTGACGAGGGCTCGAGTGCGACGGCCACGTACCATTTGAGTGCTTTAACAAATCTCTTTAAGTTGGTACAGCACGGAGCGTAGTTCGCACGCTCGCGGTCAGCCGTGCCCATCATTGGGCGCACCAGCACGAGCTCTCAGACAGCGTGCGCCGAGCTCGCCTATCGCCCATTAGCTTGCAAGGGACGGCGCGCGCCGGAAGCCCCAGCCACGCAGTAATCGCCTCGCCTCCATTGTATGCGACTTGTCAAGCTCGAAGCGCTCTCGATCGCTACGTTTGTTCTATTTTCTTCTCAGAACGGGCATGAGAATCGCAAAATATCCCACGTTCAAGTAAAGCTTCCGCGAGCTTGTTTTTAACAGTTTTTGTTTGTGTAACAGGTAGTTAGGTACAGGTAATTCTGAGGAAGCGACCGATCAAGTGCTTTTCCAAAAGGAAGGCCTTCCTACAAAACTTCAGATCTTGTAATAATTATGTGACCTATAAAACACTGATGTAGGTACGAGAAATAATGCAATGCGTCATTAAACTGCTGGTCTGACGCAGACAATGTGATTCGTTTATCGATTCGGATTCGATGAACTTCTATTTATGGGCCTCGCTTTAAATAGATCTTCACAAGCTCACCACCCCATGTTGTAATGTAGAGATACTATATTCTGCCACGACATGACATAGGTATATGCCACGTTAGTCGCCTGCCGCCTGCTATGAACATCCTACTGATAAGAAATTCTAATCCAGACAACTCGAATGAGGAAAATGAATGACGCCGCACCGTAAACTTAAGCAGCTTAGCGAGCGATTGTTGAAGTAACGTGACAATGTGACAATAATACATATATTATACCTAGTAGTGGCGATCGCAGTCGTTCCGAAAAGCATTAGGCCCAGCGCCGGCGGGGGCACTAGGGGCGCCTGTTTGTTTATGGCTGTGATTACCATGCAACGCGCCACATTACAATAATACGATTGTTATACAGTACGGCCCTGCCCTATTGTGTTGTTTTGCGTCTACTTGTTGATCGAAGTACAATAAAATGATGCTCGATATTGCGATGCCGACAATTACCTGCCTATAGATTTGAAAGTGTGCAAAACAAGCCAGGAGCCTAAAGGCAATCTCTAGTCTAGTAGGGCCCGTGCCTCGGGATAATTTACAGGCAAATAATCTTCTGATAACTGAATCTGTATATGTATGCTGTACCTACTTAATTTTAATGTGAAATGGTAGAATGGGAAAATCGTATAATTGCGTTGAGAAGAGACGTTTTTCGACTATTAATAAAACTATATTTACCTACTACAAAATTTCGATTCGAAAGGCAATACTATTACCTACTACAAACGCTGAAAACTATTGAAAGAGGTTTGTAGTGAAAGAATTTTCGTTTGTAGTAAGTCAGAAAAAGTGATTAAATTTAGAATTTTTTTTTTTTTTGCATCTAAGTCTGGATTATTTTTTTTTCACTGCAATCCACTACCTACTAAAGTTTCTCTAGATAGGAATGTCAAGTCTTGTGCTAGCCAAGTTCACATAGCTGGGGAACGGAAACGTGTCGGAAGCAGCAACGGTGAATGGCGGGACTAGATTGTTTGGTAATTGAGTAAGTGTTAAGGGTTCGCGGGGAGCGGCGGGCTGCGGCTACTAGTCCGTTAGTTAATTAGTGACGGGGTGGGTCGCGCGGGCTTGCTCCCACGGGACTCACTCGAGGCACACAACGCACGCGACGCGACCCTCGCAGTCTGCCCACGCAGGGAATACCGAGCCTTGCCTATCTTTGTAAACTACATTCGACACCTACCTACTCGATCCCATATCGAACTAGTCACTATTACCTGGCTCTGTAGCGACTTCCTTCGTCGTAGGACAGGTTTTGAAATTATCGTAATGCAAAACCTGATTATTCCAGATCACGCATTAAGCATTCGAAATTCATAACAGGGATCATCAACCTAAATATAACAGAATAAAGTAATTATTCGGTTGCGCATACTTCGTAGTAAAATGTTATTTGACATAGACACCTAGTTATTGATATATTGAGTTCACAGTAGCACCGTGCGCGGCGCGGGTGCGGTATGGTATGGCTGTGGACGCCGGGCGCAGGAGGCGGCTCCAGCAAGGCGGCGGCTATATATAGCGCGGGCGCCGCACTCCGCCGCTGAATCACGGCCCGCGGCTAAGCCGTCCAACACGCCAGACAGACGTTGCTACGTCCTCGCATCCATGCAACTCGTTTCTTTGTCCCCGACTCCGATACAATAATTGAATCTGTACCATCGACCCGTCTACCCGGTAGCATCAATTAAAAGCTGTCTAACGACTCTCGTGATTCTCAGACGAGGCGCTGTTAAGCTGTTATATGCAAAAACTATTGGTACGAGCAAGTTGGTACATTGCGGATGATAATATTTTTTTGCAATTCAACAGACGCCGTCGAATCATAAATTTACTTTCAATATCAACAAACAAGCTAATAACGCGCAAATGGGTGCTTCCGCGATACTGAAGAAAACAATAAAGCAACAAGTTGTTTGATTTATAAATCAGAAATGTTGGCTCAGTGTAACTACTAAATGGTTGAAAAACTTCACATTTGTGTGCCAGATGTGGGCTGTTCGCGCGACTTCACGCGCATTAGCTGCTATTTATTACAGGACCTTCATCTCGCACCACGCCGCGCCGCCAAGCGTCGCTCGAGCTGATACTATGGAACTATGAGTTTATGTAAAGTAATCGACCGAAGCCGAGATCCATTCATAGGAGTAAAAAAAACACATTATGGAAATTCTTTTTTTTATTTATTGCTGAATCAATTACTGGAATCGCCGAAGTAGGAAGAAAACGACCAAGTTCAACAGCATCTCTATACGGATCTCGGACGGTGCATTCGAGATGGAAGGAAAGGTCGGGGTCGGCCAAGAAAGGAGGGACGATCATGGTTTGAAAAAAATGGATGTGTGCGTGCAGCAATCCTAGGTATGCGCTGTGTAGTAAAGCAGGTATGTCACGTCGCCCGCGAGGTTATTCTGTAAGAACAAGCCGTAGCGACAGTGAACGCAGTAACACAAGTCATGGATTGATTTTTAAACAAATTTTCCGACCGAGGACCAGTCATCGAATCGATTAGTACTCGATGATAAAATCGATGAAATAAAAATAAAGATTTTTCGAGAGCACGAGAATCAACTGGCAAGCTAAACAGGGATACAACGACTCTTTTTACTGTAACTGGTGGCTTGTTTATAGATAATACTACTTTACAAGGTTTTTTACCCAAAGATGAAACTAATGTGAATCGGTAGAGTACTACACCGTAAGTTAGATACTGAAGTGAAAAAAAGATAAGACGTCAAGTTTTTTAAAGACTAGCGGCCTGTCCCAGCTTCGCATGGGTGGTCATAAATTTTTTGAACATTTTAGGATAAACTTAGACCGTGGGTTCGAGCCTCGCGTCTACTTATTTCATACATTTGCACGCGCTTCTCCTTGAGTGAGTGAAATCGCAACCCGCGCGTGACTGTGGACCCGTTAACATTTTTAATTTCGTCATATCTTTTGAATGGAATGTACGATTTGAAAAATTTAAGAAGTAATCTATAGGTATTGAAACCGTCTTAATTATGAATGATTTATTTGGATAAGGATTAATACCAAGGTACAAATAAAGACCCTTTTCTAACGGAGGCATTTCAATTAATTTTTTATAATAAAATAACACTTATTGTGACGTAACTATAATAGTTAGACATATGCTGTCGCGACATTTTTTGTAGATGATGACGTGTTCTACAAAATCGTAGTACATTATTTTGTTCTATCTTCAATAGTTTTCGCAGCGCACGCAATGTAAGGTTTTTGTTTTCCACCTTGGGTTACATTATTGAAGTTTTAGTAAGGATCCCTGATTTTTTTGAAAATATAATATAGCCTATGTTACTCAAGGATAATGTAGCATTCTAATGGTGAAAGAATTTTTGAAATCGGACCAGTAGTTTTTGAGCCTATTCGTTACATACAAAAATACAAATGTTACCTCTTTATAATATTAGTGTAGATTTACTACAGGGTGGACCAAAATTCCTTTAACATTTGAAATGGCTATAAAAAATAAACATGCTGTATGAATAAAAAAACTGTATATTGTATTTAAAAGTACACAAATTAAGGTTTTAGTTTTTGAAGATTACATTATGAATGAGTGCACTTTGTGTATTTTTACACTCTTGCAACCTGGGCTGAAATTTTTCCATTACCGCCCGACAAGTGGTTGTTGCAACGGCTTGCATTTCATTGCATATGTTTTCTTTTAGTTCTTCAACAGACTCTGGGTTGCTTATGTAAACTTCACTTGTAAGATATCCCCGGACAAATCCGGGCTGCGGGGTGGCCAGTTAATGTTGCTTCTATTGGATTTCCCCTTTTCGCCAAACATTTTACGAACTGCTGCCATAGAGTCATTAGAAGTGACATGTTGCCTGCACAATTTGAATTTTGTAAGAGTGTAAATGTAGATCCTTGTGTAGAATGCGATTTAGAGATGTTTTGGGCACATTTAAAACAATAGACCGCTTTTCGAGTGGATAGGCCAGGTTGCTCTCGAAAAGACTCACGTACACGCTCTACGTTTTCCAGATTTCTCGATGTCCTAGGTCGGCCGCTTCCTGGTTGAGTTAATGTTGAACCCGTCGACTTGAACTTCCGCACCCAGTTTTGATAAGTTTGGATTGTTGGAGCTTGATTTGCGGTCCGAATATTGTAATGAGCACAATATTTTCGTCTAGCTTTGGTCGCAGAATCGTTGTTTCGATAATACTCGCGAACGCAAAGAGCGCGTTGTGCGCCGTTGAAACACGCGATGGCACTAAATCCCTATTAGCCGTTCTCGCGTTTGGTACCCTCCCCGCACCGATACCCACACCTACGCGGAAGCTACGGAGTTTTCAAATGTTAAAGAGACTTTTGGACCACCCTGTATATTTGTTTTTAACAATTTTTTATACGTGACCTACAAAAAAATCAAAACTGACACAGATTACTTCTTCTTTTATACCGATTAGCATCAGTTTCTCATAATATAGATCAGCAGTAATCACCTAACATATTTTTATCCCAAAAACCTTATTATCTCTCTTCATAAATCTTCAAATCTTGATGAAAACGTTCACCATGTTCATCGCTTACGCTTCCCAGGTTCTCAGGAAAAAAAACCAGGTGCGAATGTAAAAAATGAATTTTTAATGACATATTCACCCCCATCTTTGTAATTCTTCAACAAATTGAAAACCTTCATTATCTTCTGATTTATGGTTGCCCAAGATTTTTTTTACTAGTGCTTTAAATGAATACCGAGCATCTTTTTTGACACTGGATAAATTACCATTAAAATGTTCATCTTTTAGTATCTTTCTTATTTGGGGGTCCACAAAGATTCCTACTTTGACTTTAGCATCAGAAAGATTGGGAAAAATGGTTTTTAAGTACTTAAAAGCAGGTCCATCTTTGTTGACATGTTTGACATAATTTTTCTGCTTGACATACTTTTTTTAGACTTAATTTTGTATGAAGCGATATTTTTTTTTTTGCAAGAATTTTCTTTTTCCTGTAGACCGGTTCAATAATATATTTCTACAATTTTCACATACCACTTGAGGAACCCAATTTTTATCAAGATTTGTCCCCGAGATTTGGAAATATAGGAAATAGGCTCGTTTTACGGCTTCAGTAATATATCTCTTGTTTTTTGATAGGATAATTTGACCACAAACATAAAAAAACTTATTTGGATTTAATTCACACTGGCTTGAGGCCATTTTAAAACCAATCAAAATGTTTAATTTTAAATTTAAACAACAAAATCGAATATTAACTCAGCACCTGTAACAAGTTAGCGGAATAACTTAATGAGGGTGTATTAAAAAACCTGACGTGATAAAAATATAAGACATATATTATTGTAATAAGAGGGTAGGTAGAAATCACATTTAGTATAAATTGTCTTTGGGTAAAAGAAAAATATTTTTTTTGTAAAGTAGTTTAATTGACCCGTGCGGTTCGATGGCTACGGGGCGGCTGCAGCACAGGTAGGTAGGTAAAGCCACCAATCGTTTGCTATTAAAGGTAAAGCAATACCACAGAGTATTTACTTACCTACATCGGCTATATTATTTGTAAAAGTCGTGTAGACTGGAAGTTATTGGACCTCCCTATATGTTTCAGACATTGAGGAAAATCACATTTCATGTAAAAACAATGGAATGTCGCACGACAATGAAAAATCGCAATCAACCAAGTAGTGTGCAATCACATTGCACACAGGTCAGAAAAAAAATAATATTCCTACTAAAGTTTGCTTTCCTAGTTTTCGTAATTTCAGTATTTTATATCTTTCAAAATGATGAATTGTGCGAGCGAGAGGTACACTAGCAGTTGTCTTCAGCCGTAGACTAATGGAGCTATTTTCAAATACACTGTAACTTCCACAGACATTATATATCTGTGGTAACTTCAATACCCACTGCCACCGAGTTTTGGGAAATCCTTCTTTTACTCTACTCTTGGAGTAGAGTACACGTACACACACACCCTCACCCTCACACACACAGCTACTAGTAATTTCTAAATATCATACTCGAAGGATTTCTGCTTTTGGCTTGATTGTCAGTAACGTAGGTACCTACTAGGTATACGAGTTTTTTTCAACTGACGGATAAGCAGGTCGGTAAGTAAATTGATACGTATGTACGTGTAATACAAGTTATGAGGCGCGTGAGACGAAGATATAACAATAAAATAAATTAGGTAAATAAATAATAAATACACGTAACGCGAACATTGTAGTTAATGTTACAAAGAGGAAACTATCCGAGGCTTCTGACGGCTTTCTCTCGGAAATTAAAGTCCATTGTTCTGTTATTGATGGTCGTGAACGTCGAATTATGGAGCTATGTGAACTTGGCACCCGACTTTAAAAAAAATTATATTTTTTCGGTTTATTTGGTAGATTTAGGTTAGTAGTAGATAGTAGTGAAGTTATTTTCGTTTGTAGTAAAACCAAAATAAAATTAAAAAAAATTAAAAAAATCGCGTCCCCCGACTTTGCAAAAATCAACTTTTTCCGGCTGATTCCTATAGATAAACGTTAGTAGTGGATTGTAGTGCAAGAATTTTCGTTTGTAGTAGTATAGAAAACATAGAAAAAAATATTTTAGTTTTCGACTATTTATAAAAACGATATTTCCTACAAAAAATCGATTTGAAAGGCTAGATGATTACTACAAACGCTGAAAACGATTGAAAGAGGTTCGTAGAAGTTTGTAGTGCAAGAATTTTCGTTTGTAGTAAGCCAGAAAAAGCGAAAAATGAGTAAAACTTGTTTTTAAGCATTGAACCCAGGATTACTTAAAGTAGAAGGGTTATACGATTACTACAAACGCTTAAAACGATGAAGATAGGTTAGTAGAGGTTTGTAGTGAAAGAATTGTCATTTGTAGTAAGCCAGAAAAAGAATAATTGAGAAAAACTTGTTTTTTTAATGAACCCAGGATTACTTAAAGTAGAAGGGTTATACGGTTACTACAAACGCTTAAAACGATAAAGATAGGTTAGCAGAGGTTTGTAGTGAAAGAATTTTCGTTTGTAGTAAGCCAGAAAAAGAGGAAATTGAGAAAAACGTGTTTTTTAGCAATGTACCCGGAATGACTGAAAGTAGAAGGGTTATACGGTTACTACAAACGCTTAAAACGATAGAGATAGGTTAGCAGAGGTTTGTAGTGAAAAAAATTTCGTTATTAGTAAGCCAGAAAAAGAGAAAATTGAGAAAAACGTGTTTTTTACCAATGAACCCAGAATTACTTAAAGTAGAAGGGTTATACGGTTACTACAAACGCTTAAAACGATAAAGATAGGTAAGCAGACGTTTGTAGTGAAAGAATTTTCGTTTGTAGTAAGCCAGAAACAGAGAAAATTGAGAAAAACTTGTTTTTTAGCAATGAACCCAGGATTACATAAAGTAGAAGGGTTATACGGTTACTACAAACGCTTAAAACGATAGAGATTAGTTAGTAGAGGTTTGTAGTGAAAGAATTTTCGTTTGTAGTAAGCCAGAAACAGAGGAAATTGAGAAAAACTTGTTTTTTGTAATCAATCCAGGATTACTTAAAGAAGAAGGGTTATACGGTTACTACAAACGCTGAAAACGATAAAGATAGGTTAGTAGAGGTTTGTAGTGAAAGAATTGTCATTTGTAGTAAGCCAGAAAAAGAATAATTGAGAAAAACTTGTTTTTTTAATGAACCCAGGATTACTTAAAGTAGAAGGGTTATACGGTTACTACAAACGCTTAAAACGATAAAGATAGGTTAGCAGAGGTTTGTAGTGAAAGAATTTTCGTTTGTAGTAAGCCAGAAAAAGAGGAAATTGAGAAAAACGTGTTTTTTAGCAATGTACCCGGAATGACTGAAAGTAGAAGGGTTATACGGTTACTACAAACGCTTAAAACGATAGAGATAGGTTAGCAGAGGTTTGTAGTGAAAAAAATTTCGTTATTAGTAAGCCAGAAAAAGAGAAAATTGAGAAAAACGTGTTTTTTACCAATGAACCCAGAATTACTTAAAGTAGAAGGGTTATACGGTTACTACAAACGCTTAAAACGATAAAGATAGGTTAGCAGACGTTTGTAGTGAAAGAATTTTCGTTTGTAGTAAGCCAGAAACAGAGAAAATTGAGAAAAACTTGTTTTTTAGCAATGAACCCAGGATTACATAAAGTAGAAGGGTTATACGGTTACTACAAACGCTTAAAACGATAGAGATTAGTTAGTAGAGGTTTGTAGTGAAAGAATTTTCGTTTGTAGTAAGCCAGAAACAGAGGAAATTGAGAAAAACTTGTTTTTTGTAATCAATCCAGGATTACTTAAAGAAGAAGGGTTATACGGTTACTACAAACGCTGAAAACGATAAAGATAGGTTAGCAGAGGTTTGTATGTTTGTATGTTGAATTTTCGTTTGTAGTAAGCCAGAAAAAGAGAAAATTGAGAAAAACGTGTTTTTTAGCAATGAACCCGGAATTACTTAAAGTAGAAGGGTTATACGGTTACTACAAACGCTTAAAACGATAGAGATAGGTTAGCAGAGGTTTGTAGTGAAAAAAATTTCGTTTGTAGTAAGCCAGAAAAAGAGAAAACTGAGAAAAACGTGTTTTTTACCAATGAACCCAGAATTACTTAAAGTAGAAGGGTTATACGGTTACTACAAACGCTTAAAACGATAAAGATAGGTTGGTAGAGGTTTGTAGTGAAAGAATTTTCGTTTGTAGTAAGCCAGAAACAGAGGAAATTGAGAAAAACTTGTTTTTTAGCAATGAACCCAGGTTTACATAAAGTAGAAGGGTTATACGGTTACTACAAACGCTTAAAACGATAGAGATTAGTTAGTAGAGGTTTGTAGTGAAAGAATTTTCGTTTGTAGTAAGCCAGAAACAGAGGAAATTGAGAAAAACTTGTTTTTTGTAATCAATCCAGGATTACTTAAAGAAGAAGGGTTATACGGTTACTACAAACGCTGAAAACGATAAAGATAGATGAGTAGAGGTTTGTAGTGAAAGAATTTTCGTTTGGAGTAAACCAGAAACAGAGAAAATTGAGAAAAACTTGTTTTTAGCAATGAACCCAGGATTACTTCAAGTAGAAGGGTTATACGGTTACTACAAACGCTTGAAACGATAAAGATAGGTTAGTAGAGGTTTGTAGTGAAAGAATTATCGTTTGTATTATATTGTGAAAATTTAAATTGTCAATTTTTTGACTTTTTCTCAAAGTTTTTCTCAATTTTCTCTTTTTCTGGCTTACTACAAACGAAAATTCTTTCACTACAAACCTCTACAAACCAATCTTTATCGTTTTAAGCGTTTGTAGTAACCGTATAACCCTTCTTCTTTAAGTAATCCTGGGTTCATTGCTAAAAAACAAGTTTTTCTCAATTTTCTCTGTTACTGGCTTACTACAAACGAAAATTCTTTCACTACAAACCTCTACTAACCTATCTTTATCGTTTTAAGCGTTTGTAGTAACCGTATAACCCTTCTACTTTATGTAATCCTGGGTTCATTGCTAAAAAGCAAGTTTTCTCAATTTTCTCTGTTTCTGGCTTACTACAAACGAAAATTCTTTCACTACAAACCTCTGCTAACCTATCTTTATCGTTTTAAGCGTTTGTAGTAATCGTAAAACCCTTCTACTTTAAGTAATCCTGGGTTGATTACAAAAAAACAAGTTTTTCTCAATTTCCTCTGTTTCTGGCTTACTACAAACGAAAATTATTTCACTACAAACCTCTTCTAATCTATCTTTATCGTTTTAAGCGTTTGTAGTAACCGTATAACCCTTCTACTTTAAGAAATCCTGGGTTCATTGCTAAAAAACAAGTTTTTCTCAATTTTCTCTGTTTCTGGCTTACTACAAACGAAAATTCTTTCACTATAAACCTCTACTCATCTATATTTATCGTTTTCAGCGTTTGTAGTAACCGTATAACCCTTCTACTTTAAGTTATCCCGGGTTCAATGGTAAAAAACTAGGTTTTCTCAATTTTCTCTTTTTCTGGCTTACTACAAACGAAGATTCTTTCACTACAAACCTCTACTAACCTATCTTTATCGTTTTAAGCGTTTGTAGTAACCGTATAAACCTTCTACTTTAACTAATCCTGGGTTAATTGCTAAAAAACAAGTTTTTCTCAATTTTCTCTGTTGCTGGCTTACTACAAACGAAAATTCTTTCACTACAAACCTCTGCTAACCTATTTTTATCGTTTTAAGCGTTTGTAGTAACCGTATAACCCTTCTACTTTAAGTAATCCTGGGTTCATTGCTAAAAACACGTTTTTCTCAATTTTCTCTTTTTCTGGCTTACTACAAACGAAAATTCTTTCACTACAAACCTCTGCTAATCGTTCTTTATCGTTTTTAGCGTTTGTAGTAACCGTATAACCCTTCCACTTCAAGTAATCCCGGGTTCAATGGTTAAAAACTAGGTTTTCTCAATTTTCTCTTTTTCTGGCTTACTACAAACGAAAATTCTTTCACTACAAACCTCTGCTAACCTATCTTTATCGTTTTAAGCGTTTGTAGTAATCGTCTAACCCTTCTACTTTAAGTAATCCCGGGTTCAATGGTAAAAAACTAGTTTTTCTCAATTTTTTCTGTTTCTGGCTTACTACAAACGAAGATTCTTTCACTACAAACCTCTACTAACCTATCTTTATCGTTTTAAGCGTTTGTAGTAACCGTATAACCCTTCTACTTTATGTAATCCTGGGTTCATTGCTAAAAAACAAGTTTTTCTCAATTTTCTCTGTTTCTGGCTTACTACAAACGAAAATTCTTTCACTACAAACCTCTACTAATCTATCTTTATCGTTTTAAGCGTTTGTAGTAACCGTATAACCCTTCTACTTTATGTAATCCTGGGTTCATTGCTAAAAAACAAGTTTTTCTCAATTTTCTCTGTTTCTGGCTTACTACAAACGAAAATTCTTTCACTACAAACGTCTGCTAACCTATCTTTATCGTTTTAAGCGTTTGTAGTAACCGTATAACCCTTCTACTTTAAGTAATTCTGGGTTCATTGGTAAAAAACACGTTTTTCTCAATTTTCTCTTTTTCTGGCTTACTAATAACGAAATTTTTTTCACTGCAAACCTCTGCTAACCTATCTCTATCGTTTTAAGCGTTTGTAGTAACCGTATAACCCTTCTACTTTCAGTCATTCCGGGTACATTGCTAAAAAACACGTTTTTCTCAATTTCCTCTTTTTCTGGCTTACTACAAACGAAAATTCTTTCACTACAAACCTCTGCTAACCTATCTTTATCGTTTTAAGCGTTTGTAGTAACCGTATAACCCTTCTACTTTAAGTAATCCTGGGTTCATTAAAAAAACAAGTTTTTCTCAATTATTCTTTTTCTGGCTTACTACAAATGACAATTCTTTCACTACAAACCTCTACTAACCTATCTTCATCGTTTTAAGCGTTTGTAGTAATCGTATAACCCTTCTACTTTAAGTAATCCTGGGTTCAATGCTTAAAAACAAGTTTTACTCATTTTTCGCTTTTTCTGGCTTACTACAAACGAAAATTCTTGCACTACAAACTTCTACGAACCTCTTTCAATCGTTTTCAGCGTTTGTAGTAATCATCTAGCCTTTCAAATCGATTTTTTGTAGGAAATATCGTTTTTATAAATAGTCGAAAACTAAAATATTTTTTTCTATGTTTTCTATACTACTACAAACGAAAATTCTTGCACTACAATCCACTACTAACGTTTATCTATAGGAATCAGCCGGAAAAAGTTGATTTTTGCAAAGTCGGGGGACGCGATTTTTTAAATATTTTTTTTTTTTTTTTTGGTTTTACTACAAACGAAAATAACTTCACTACTATCTACTACTAACCTAAATCTACCAAATAAACCGAATAAATATCATTTTTTTTTAAGTCGGGTGCCAAGTTCACATAGCTGAATTATGGGCTTTTACCTACTTACGAGTATGCGAGCCAAATAACGTAGTTGACTACTTACTTAACTACTACGTAGCATACCTACCTAGGTACATCTATTAGCAACTGCTGCCTGTTCACTCTTTGTTCCAATGACTGATGAGTTCGCCTATTCGAACCTTTCTTCCTACATTAGTTATTTAGCATCGCCTTAACGAATAACAAATATCCGCTCCTTTCTCTTAGATTTCAATTTGAATGACTTGTAAATATATGTATTAAGTTATTTAGTTAAGATTTATCTAATAAAGAGAGTTTAGTATACTTTAGATAGCTATATCAATGATAATAAAAGTGCGTGATCCGTTGTCCCGGTCGCTCTGCCCATCGGCACCTAACACTTCTGCAATTGTCTGTGCTACCTATTGTCTTTTTTTTTCTCAACTTTAAAAGTAGGGGAGGCCACGTTGCTAAATGTGGATTTCCTCGAGCGTCATAGAAACCTATTGGGTTGCAAAGCTTAGATGATAAGAAAAAAATGTTCTGCTCATGCTCTCTTATGAATTTGATTGCATTTACCTTTTTCTGTTATGCCTACGCCTCAATAAATTCAACCACACTGGAGCTTTAATATTTGATTGAGCGAAGTGAACGAAAATCTCTAAGTTAACTTGGGCATTTTATGTATGTATGTATGTTTGTCTGGCCATAACTTTAGAACCGTTGATCCGATCTGCATGAAATCTGGTATGTCGATAGCTTGTAAGTACTTGAGAAATTTACTGGTAAGCATATGAATTAAATCGGATGACGAGTTATTAAGATATAGGGTTTTTAAACAAGTATTACAAAGGTAAGAAAAGTGGGCAATGATCAACAATTTCTATGGATGGCTAGAAATAATAGACGAAATCAGAAAGGGGGCAAGCGTCGAACAGATCGTATAGTAGGTATTTTGTGTGTATGTCAAATAAATGTACCTATTTTCTTTGTCTTTCTACTCTAACTTACCCTACCAAGGTAAGGTCGACAAAAAGAAAACGATCTAGTAGGTACCTACTACCTTATACCTACCTAAGTACCATGAGGTTTTCGTATCGTATTCTACTCTCACGCTCGATTTCTTCGTATGCGTCTGTCTGTCTGCACGGAAGGTAGGTAGGTTAGTTACAGTAAGTTAAGTTCATCCTGTTTTTGTAAGAGTTCTGTTGGAGTAGAGTTTCGCGTGGGCCTGGAGCACGGGAAGTGGTAAATGCGCGACGCAACGCGGTGCCATTACATCATTGCTCGTCGTGGAGACGCGCAGGATACGGCCCACGGGCGGAGACACTGCCGCGGCCCACGGACACGCTCCTCGGGACTTCGCCGGCTAACTGACCACCGACGCGATATTAGATAATATTTAGGAAATATTATCTGTTTTTATTAGATCACCGAGCGTGCACTACCACAGCTCCACATAAGGTGATTGGTACCTATGTACCGCCGCACCGGTGTGGTGGTGTAGTGTAGGAGCTCCGGTTGTAGCTGTTAATTAATAGGCCATCAAGGAAATGGCAACATGGGATACAGCGCCGGAATAATAATGCATCGATAGCGTAGAGCGAGCGGTCCGTACAGGGCGTGCATTGCCATTAGCATGCCACCGCGCCGGTGCGGTGCAGAGCACGGCAGTTCAGTCCGCACGTCGCGGCGGTGCCAGCCTGACCGGCACTTGTTGTAATGCACAACATAGTACAGGTAGGTAACAATTATCATATTACTACCTATAGGTACATCAGTTACTGTTAAGTTAAAGCATTAACTAACATTTCATACTTATCTTGATGCAGGCTAATGTAGGTAGGTATTCTAATAACATTAAACAAGAATATTCAAAGATCATAGATAAATTGGCATGGCAGCATGGTGAGCATCCATCGCCAAACTCAAGTGTAAACACCGCCAGCCACAGAATATGAACTAGGTACCCCTTGATATACACACCGCACCGGCTGGATAGCAACACTGCCACTTCACCAAATTAATAGAGACTGTGTGAATCCCTGGCATTGCATTCACACAGTCTCTATTAATTTGGTGAAGTGGCAGTGTTGCTATGTAGTGGCAGTAATTGTTTGAGAGTCCCGAGGGTCTACCTATAAAATATATAGCTAGCTTTTTTTCTTCAATATAGTAATCTAGTATTATTAATTAAGTATTCTGTTATAGTATAGTAACTTTTATTTTTTCTACCTTATACACAAACTGGACTTATGAGAACACCGATGCAGCACCAATATTTTGAAAATTTCATTATACTTAAATTGAAAAATAGCACTTGTGTATAAAAGTTAAAGAAATATATGTACCTACTTAGTGGGTAGGAATTTCTGGTAGGTATATTTATAACCATCTTTGAATTCGAAATTCCAAGCCTTGCACAACTTATATCTAGGAATATTAATCTACCTAGGAATATTAATTATAATTAGTGGATGGTAGGTACCTGGGAAGTGTGTAAGAACCTGGCCAACCTACTGAAGTAGCTAACCACTCTCTAGCTTATTCGAAATAAATTCTGCTGGAGAGTTTGAATGACCAATGTGGCATCTTCTGTCCACTCCAAAGACATTGAGATGATCAACACATGTTGCAATGCAGCTGGGTGCTCAGAACCTACTTCTCTGCCAGAAATTGCCACTTATGAAGTTTGATGCAAACCATATAGAAAAGAGGAAACAGGAAGCAGACAATCGCCACCCCTGTATGGATACCAGAACCCACACACTTGCTACAAATTTTTTAGCTGACTCTGGTTTGGACTCAGGTTGGCGACTTTACCATGCAATTGCATGCATATCATATGCATTTGTAATTGCACAAATTGTAACATAGTACACTATGTTATTATTATTTGAAGGGCTTTGTTCTTAGCAACCACACTGCCCACATTATTATCAATCAATAAACACATCTGATATCAAAATGTATCTCTAGCTTACCCTATTTCTGGCAACCACATGTATTAAATATTTTTTTTATTTGTTATGTATAAAAATTATATAAGTACTTACTAGTTTAATAGGTTAACTAGGTATAACAACTTGGCTTCACCCGAAAAGAGACAAGCCAGGATGCTATTAATCATACCTACTTTAATTAATTCATCGGTACACCACCAGTGGTATAGTGGAGTGCCCACTGCCCACCCTTCTGAGTGTAAGGCTCCAAAACAAACTACCACTTTAAATGAATTAGTAAATTAATAAATAAATGAGTGATGTGAGTACCTTCCTACTAATTTTTATTATTACTTACCTACTAATATTCTAAGATGAGGTCTAGTAGAAAACTAGTAGAAAGTAGGTAGTATTGGTACTACTCACTGTTGAAAGCCGCGAGTTTCCTGGTGGAGCCAAGCCGCTTCATGGGCGTGCGGGGCTCCATGTCGCGCTCGTCCAGCGTCGGCGTGACCGGCGCCTCCGCCGGCACCGTGGCCGCGGCCGCCGTCGCTGCGCTGCCGCCCGACATCATCGTACCGACTCCTCACCTTCGATGACTCGCCACCATTACACCGGCACCGGCGGCTCCGCTATCAGTTTCTCTGCGCTTCGAAGTGGGATCCGGATCCGTAATCCTCATACACGCGCTTACTGAGCGAGCTCGTTGTCGTCCGTATTCGATTACACACCAATGAAATATAAATAACGTTCCGTGACGGAAGTGTAGCGGTTGAAGATGCGTCCTATTTTGTACACTTGTAGGAACTAATGCCGGTTTTAATAAGTTCTTATCAAGACAAAATAAAAATAAAAGTCGCACAACTGAAGGAAAATAACAGAAACTTTGTTGCCGAGCAATATTTTTTTACCGCTGCTGGCTAAATCGAAATAAACGGGACATGCACACGTCCACTCGACGCGACGAACGGCCGTTTTGTTTGATTTGATATAGACATGAGTCGGATATATCAAAACGTAACTTATATCGGATATGGGTTAGATATCATACCATATCGATATTCATATCAACATATCCGATATCATAAAAACTATTCAAAACCTCAACTGTTACACGAACAAAACGAAAACTTCGCAAACCAAACGATATGAAACAAACACCAATTGATATTCGCTACCTCCCTTTCTAAAAATGAATTGTTTTACTGGTAAAAAAGAGATGAAGCGAATATGACGTAACCATAGCCAAATAGTTTGCGTTTGTCGTTTCGTTGTTAGTTTGCCATAACTAAAAATCATGATAACGTTTGCAACCCATACGGCTGATATCGATATCAGAAAACCGTTTTCTATATCGATATGCAAACTGTATATCGGTTAGATAACCGTTTGCGGGAAAAAACGAAAACGCCCATGTCTAATTTGATATTTATTTTGTTGTTTGATTTGATTGATTGGTTTGTTTTTGTTGACCGAATGGAAGGAATATATTCGAACGAATCGAACGAACCCAAGGAACGAACTATGAACAAATCAAATCCAAGAAATATCAGTGCTGCCAACTTTGTTAATCTAAAATATGCCAAACCTACGCTACGGCCTCCGTGATGCATTAAAAGGCTTTGCGTTCTGCTCCCCTGTTTTCAAAGTGATCCTCGTGATTGTACTGAATAAATAATAATATATATTCAGTACAAACACGAGATAAGAACAATAGCTTATTTCAAAAAATTTAGAGGTCCATAGACATAAACTAATTACAATTACACTTTTGTGCTACTAATTACAATTACGCTATAATATTATTACAAGAGAATGGCACACTAAAAAAAAAGCCGATTTTGATGATGTATGATTTAAAATTCATCATTTTTTTTATAAAATCAGTATTCTTCTATGACTACAACTCCTTGCCTGCTCCTGCTTGCTACAATAAATAGGGGAAGGAGGGGTAGCCCCGGACACTTAAATAAAATGCTTTTTTTAGGCATAATCAACAATCTTTAATTTAAAAAAAATTACATGCATCTTAAGAAATATTATAATTAATCATAGTAACTATGAATTAGCAAGTTATATTCACCATTGAACGAAATATTATTAAAACTGCAGACCTCTAATATATGGCATGCGAAAAAAATGTCGGGTGGCCCCGGACACTACTTTAGCGCTGACCCAGTCGATTTTTAGCTAGTGCAGTATTGATGTCTACGCAAGCTTCATAGGCCCAGTCCTTACATTTATGGCATTGTATCCAGTCTTCTTCGAATATCTCGCCACAAATTATACATTATGTTTCTGGCTATCTTTTCTGAACAAGGCTTTGAATATTACCTTTCGTTTTCAAGGTTTTCACTTTAGAAGCGTTTTTCTTTTTCTGCAGATCTGTTTTTTAAGGAGATGACGTCAAGATTTGACTCTTCTGTGACTTACGTGTCCGTGCTAAGAAACGCTTTTTAGAAGCTTCTTTCATTTCAAGCTCTGTCCAGTCTCCTCTACCCGTGGTTCTATTCTTAAATTTGGGGCATTTTATGGTCTACCTGTAATAAATATGTAGGTACATAAATAAAAAACCCCTCTATAGTAACTTTAGCTCTCCTAAAAATAGCCATGGGTAACTCACTCAAAAAACATGATCTGCAGCGCATCAGCTCATTTACAGTCTCGAGCCTGAGCCGAACCGCGGTTCAAACGGCTCAGAATTTCAGGACCAATTTATTTTCATGGTACCTTCAAAGACTTCAAGCAAGCACCGATAAGACTTGGCAAAAGGACTAGACGCCAAAACAAAAAAAAACTACGATAAAAATAATTTTGTAGAAAAATAAACGAGTCTAGCGGAAAATAAACAGGAAAAAATCCGAGAATTTGTATGTTAGCAATAACTAATAAGTATTGCTAACAATGAACGACGGAATGAAAAAAAATTAAAGTAAAGTTCTACTATTCAAAATGAACCTTACTTGATTAAACGATAAAACGGAAAATATTTATGCAAATTATGACGAGTCTAGAACGCAAAATATCCTTAAATATGTATGCTAAAACGCGAGGGCATCCACGGGCTGTTGCTAAAACAACTCAAGTTAATAATTCAAATTCGTAACCCATACCATTTAAAAACATGCTTTTCTAAAAAGAACCATAATCCTTCAATTCATCCTAACTCCACTCACTCACCCACGCAGATATTACTTCAAACGATTCAACGGTAGTAAACCTCCCAATGAATCAAAATAAATATTCTACTCAAACGGTTCAGGGTTCTGTTTATCATAAAACCAATCTTTGAACCGTTTGAGTTGTATATCACATTTTATGAGTAGACCTGAGAACCGCTCCACAAATGAGCGGCTCCAAAAATGCAGCATTGGAAATTAGATCTTATTATCTAGACGAAACAATTCAAATTCATTTAGCAAAAATTTTGAGCCGGATATCTTTTTTCTAATATAGACCCTACCTTTCTAGGAATAAAACTTATATTAGGCTGGCATGAGAGCTGTTGAGCCGCCCCTAAAGAAATTGAGCCGGTACTGACGCGCTTACTACGGTATGAGCCGCTCCAAACGCGTACGTCCGACTCCTTCTACCCACGGCTACCTAAAAATTACGTAACAAACAGAAAAATGTCCGAGGGTACCCGCCAAAAATTTGTCCGAGGGTACCCGACCTTCCAAAATCTATGTTCTTACCAACCACATCAAAAGTATGAATGTGATTGGAAAATAACTTTTAAATTCTGAATGCCTCATAAATTATCTATGGTAACACAATTATATCAAATCAAAATACTTACGTTTAATATCGGATTTTTGCAGTCAAACTTTCGAAGGAGCAGCGTAAATCGGTTGATCGGCGATAAAATCTGTCGTCACGTGAATACCGTTGGCCGGATACGCCACCACTGATTAGATTCTTTATTTTACCATCTATAGGTGTATTTATTTGTTTTCTAAGTGTGCCTAAACACCTTATACTTGAAGTGTCCGGGGGTACCTGCCGTCCGGGGCTACCCCCCCTTCCCCTAATATCTGATTTCCTGTCCTGACTACTCTTTGCATGCCACACATCTTATTCCTGGGGCCTTATGCTCACTTCGAGCGAGATTATCTCACGGTGGAGATGACGTCTTATCTCGTTCAATAACTCGTTGACGTTGCGTCTCGCATGAACTTTGAATGGGAAAACTGGGGAGTAGGGTGGTGAGAATGGGGATAAATAGTTACCGAACGAGATATGACGTCATCTCTACCGTGAGATAATCTCGCTCGAAGTGAGCTTATGGCCCCTGTAGTGCAGTCATTGATACGCTTCTAAACTCAGTTTTAGGTACCTAGTTGGTAGGTACTTTTGTGCTATGGAGGCATGGCTTTTCGTGTTCGCGTATTTGTCGTATTTTTCCGATTATATTCTAATACAGTACCTATCTACCTACATAAAACTATATGATTATTCTGATTATTATTATTCTAGAGACTGAAATAGCAGAGTATAAACTCAGACAAAATAAAAAAATATTTGGTCTGAGAGCATAAATATTATAAATATAATAAATCTAGCGCCAAAAATTATAAAATAGAATACTGTGAAAAGCGCGCGCCCGTTAAGTCGCTTCAAAAATCTCTCGTCTTTACATCGTCACTTTACATTTAAACGTATAACGTATTCTCTCTATTTACCCCTTTTTAATATTTTAAGTAAATATATTAGATCTAAAATAATAATTTAGTAAATAAGCAGTTAGTGTTATAGTTTTTATTTTCTTGGCATTTTTTGTTTACATTGCGTTGTTTTTTTTAGTTTGGAATCATTATTTAAAAACTAATTGCTCCACTCATGCTCTTTCGTGTTTCAACATAATAACGGTTTATTGACATAATCCCCACTAAGCTGTCCCCCCCCCCACCACCATTATGACAATCTTCATAATTTTTTTGGCGTTTTCCCCATTAATAACATGTATAATCCTGGTTAGTGGGCATTATAGTAGGGGAGCCCAAGAGGGGATTTCGGGATTTCCTCGAGCGCGTCAGATTAATATACAGGGGGATACCTTGTACCTGGTTAAGAACCCCCACCAAATATGAGACCCATATATAAATCCGCCCGTCTAGGATAAAGGATCAGATTAGTAAAAAAAAATTGATCATCAGAAAATCTCGAGCGCGTCAGATTAAGTTAGGGTGAGTTAATTACATGCTAAAAAGTGTATATTCCACTAATCTGACAATTTGAGAGTGACGTAAAGAAACGGGAGGGCTACAAAGTTGTAAAAAAAAAACGTTATCTCGACATTCTCGGGCGTGGCTGATTTATTTTTTATTTTGAAGTAAATAATTCAAGGATAACGAAAAATATATAATCTGACGATTTCCACAAGCCGAAGTAACAAATATTCGTCGATAAAGTTTAGCTGCGTGGTGCCTATATTCCGCTCTGCGCGCTTCTATTTCGTGCCATGAAATCGAGCCAGAAGAAGATGATTCTACTAATGAAGATGATGACTAATTAATCAATTACTTGTACATAACAAAATATTTTTTTGCATATTTTTTTAAATTATTTTCTTATAAATACAAGTATTCTACTTAACAAACTTATACTTTTTATTTGCATGCTATTTCCTGAGCTTTTCAATTAATTAAGTTGAATGGTTTAAAAAAATAAAAATAAAAATATTTTTTTTGTCAGATTAGGCGAATCCCTCTAGATAATCATCAGATTATGAGACAGCACGTCTAGGACATAAAGATGAACCATATATATCTTAATCTGACGCGCTTGAGTATTTCAAAATGGCGATTTTTTTTTGCATATTAAAATAATGGCTGCGAGTTTGCGTCACATCGAAATCGTCAGATTATTGAATGAGATTTTTTTTTTAGGTTCACATAACACCCCCTTAAAAAATCTGACGCGCTCGATAAAAATTTTTTTTTTTTCATTTTCAACCCTTATGTACGACCACCCCCATCATGCAAACGATCAGATTAACATACGTACATTATTAAAAATACGTAGGACATTGGTGCTATCAATATCTGACGCGCTCGAGTATGTCCATGTAACGGTTTTTTTTTACATTTTTGAAAATCTATAGCCGCTCCCCCCACCAATGAAAGGTATACTTATATAACATTTTTTTCTTCTTATCATCTAAGCTTTGCAACCCAATAGGTCTCTATGACGCTCGAGGAAATCCCCATTTAGCATCATGGCCTCCCCTACTATTATGGCAATAAAAATAGTTTAGATTTATTTTATATTATCCATCACTCCACATTCGGTGCCTTCTAAAATAAAACGAATAAACTTTCATAAGATGATATACTGATAAACTTTCTGATATCTGGCGAAATTGCGGGCAGCACTGCAAAGGCTATATACGAACGAGAAGTTTCGTTTTTTCGAGATTCGTTCTTCGCTTCTGCCTATTCAAACTTTCATATCGTACGAAGTTATCGTATACCTCTTCGCGAACGATGTTCAACTTCAAGCGAACAACTTCTTGCTTTCTTATAGCTTTTCATAACACTAACTCTGTACTTTCACTAATTCCTAAATATGGGAGCATAAATAAAAGAGAATGAGGTAGGTAAGATGTGGGATGTATAATTATAATATAGGGTCGTCGTGTTCACGAGTAGAGGCGCAGCGTGGCGTCGGCGCCGGCGGCCAGCAGCCAGGGCTGCGCAGGGTGCCACGCCACCTGCAGCACGCACAGCGCGCCGCCGCGCAGCTGCTTCACGAGTAGAGGCGCAGCGTGGCGTCGGCGCCGGCGGCCAGCAGCCAGGGCTGCGCAGGGTGCCACGCCACCTGCAGCACGCACAGCGCGCCGCCGCGCAGCTGCTTCACGAGTAGAGGCGCAGCGTGGCGTCGGCGCCGGCGGCCAGCAGCCAGGGCTGCGCAGGGTGCCACGCCACCTGCAGCACGCACAGCGCGCCGCCGCGCAGCTGCTTCACGAGTAGAGGCGCAGCGTGGCGTCGGCGCCGGCGGCCAGCAGCCAGGGCTGCGCGGGGTGCCACGCCACCTGCAGCACGCACAGCGCGCCGCCGCGCAGCTGCTTCACGAGTAGAGGCGCAGCGTGGCGTCGGCGCCGGCGGCCAGCAGCCAGGGCTGCGCAGGGTGCCACGCCACCTGCAGCACGCACAGCGCGCCGCCGCGCAGCTGCTTCACGAGTAGAGGCGCAGCGTGGCGTCGGCGCCGGCGGCCAGCAGCCAGGGCTGCGCGGGGTGCCACGCCACCTGCAGCACGCACAGCGCGCCGCGCCGCGCGCCGCCGCGCAGCTGCTTCAGCGGCACCAGCAGCGGATTCTGCAGCAGATCGCTGCAACACAACCGCCCGAACACGTTTACGCATGTTTCCAGAACTTCCGTTTTAGAACATGCTCGCTTGAGATTTTTTATAATCACATTCTGTGATTTCATATTTCGTATTTCAGATCCGTATTAGAAATGTCGAAACGTACTTGTAGACCATGGCGTGCGAGACGACGATGCGCTGGTCGTCGCCGGCGGACGCGAACAGCGGGTAGCGGCGGTGGAAGGCCACGGAGCGCACGGCGCCGACGTGCAGCCGCAGCGTCTGGTACGGCTTGCCGGACAGCTCCAGGTCGAACCTGCGCGCGACAACACCCTATACACGACCACTACGTACGACATACGTAAAGCTGCGTTCACTAGGGTTTTTTTTAATACAACTGCTGATGGCCCGCTTGCTGTAACCATAACCTATAACGGAGCATCGCCTCGTAAGTCACGCACGATAGGAACGTGCCCTACGATGCACTGCCCTGCATCCATCGACTCGAGGCATCCGGATGTTGAGCTTCATGCGCCTGTAATTTCATCGGCGACCACCCACTTCGAACCGAAACACAGCAACGGCAGGCAGAAAAAGACATGGCACGTCTCTCAATTTCGGTTTCAAGTTCATAACAGTTCGAAATACATAGCGTCCCGAGACTATGCGACATGAAGAGAAAGTACCTTAAATATTGTAGATACGATATTTTGCTAAAAGGAGGCTTTATTTTATTTTTAATTCTGCATTCAAAGATTTTTTAAAAATTACTTGCTTCTTCTGGGAATCGAAAAATAAAAATTCCTCTTAAGTAACATACGGCCGGTTTCTGAAAGCCCGAACAATACTAATCGGATGTCAAGTCACTTGCTATCTCTATCTAATTCGATTTATTAGCTGAAATGGCAAGTGACTTGACATCCGATTAGTTTTGATCGAGTTTTCAGAAACCGGCCGTTAGTATCTTAAGGGCCGGTTTCACCATGCTCTGTTAGATTAACAAAGGATTAAAGGGCCGTTGAATATATGTCAAAATGTACGCGTTTGACAGCTAAGGTTAGATTTAACGGTCTTTTAATCCTTGATTAGTAACTAACAGAGCATGGTGAAACCGGCCCTAAAACTATGAACTAAAAAATAAAACGTAAAATGTTTAATTCAAATTTCAAGAAAATTATTTATTGCCGACGTCGACGTTCGAAAATAGCGATATTATCAATCCATACATAGCTTTGATAAACGACTTAATAAACGACTTTCTGTCACACTTTAAAGTTTTTTTTTGTTTCTGAATGTATGTTTCCCTACTTGAATTGGTACAAATGGACCGATTAGATGGCCGGCGAGATCTCCAGATCTAACAACGCTAGATAACTTCATGGGGATACGGGAAAAATATGCTATACAAAAAAGCAAAACGACAATGTGGGCGAGTTACAAAAAGAATTGAGACATATCATTTAATCGAGTATTCACCTTACTATGATACGAAAATCAACAGGCAGCGAACTAACAAAAAATTTGCAAAAGACAAAAAGGGTGACCCTTTTTGTCTTTTGCAAATCGTCAATTTTTCAAAAAATACCTACTCAATTGACTTCGGCAGTTTCAAGTATGTTTTTAATTTGATTAAAATGATTAATTTTGTGTTAAGAAATAACACAAAATTAATAAACTATTTTGTTTTAAGATACTATTTTACTTATGGCGAGGATGATTAGCGCGCGACGTGTTTTGAACTTGCATGACCGCGTACGAAATCTTCGTGCCAGTGTTGAAAATCAAGCAATAGGTACCTACTAACTTCAGGTAGGTAATATTGATAAAATTATTACCGGTATTATTTTTACTTATTATCTGTAGATTTAGGTAGGTTACACCTACAGTGACAAAGTAAGATTAAAAAGGTAGGAATATTTTCAAGACCAGCCGAAAAATAAAAATAAAAACAAAAAAAAAACATTTACCTAGTCGTTAACTATTATAAGAGTAGATCCGCGATTGCGTGACAGGCATTTTTTCGATTGGCATCATAAAAATACAGGGTGTTTTTTTTTCCACATTTGAGTCGGTTCGATTCCCAGACGAAGCAATTAATTTTTAGAAAATCTTTTATTGCAGGTCACTAAGCTTTAAAAATAAAATAAAGTCTCAAAATATCCCAACTACATTATTTAAGATACTTTCCCTTCACGTCGCATAGTCTCGGGACGTCCTGCATCCACAAATAATTTTAAAGGTTTTGCGACGTGCCAAAAGGCCGTGTTCCCCCATTATTTATAAAAACTTGTTTTTCTTCCATACAGGTCGGGTCGAACAAGGAGGCACTCGACGATCGCGGCGCAGCACCAGCACGTACCACACGCACTTCCTGTCGTAGGAGCCGACGAGCAGGTTGTCCCCGCCGGGGTGCGCGGCGAGGCACGAGATGCACTGCGCGCCCGCCAGCAGCTTGCGCACCAGCTCCTGCTTGGCCAGGTCGTACACGCGCACGCAGCGCTGCGTCTGTACCGACATCGCACCGCGATTATACACGTCTGCATTGTGATCTAACTATTATGTATATTGTGTAGGGTGTCCCGAAAACTAGCGACAGGCGGAAGGAGAACTATCGACCTGAACGACTTTAAAAAAATCTAAAAAAAAAATTTTTTGCAACTGGATCTTCACGAGTCGTACTTTTATGCATAAAACAATCAGCTTCGTAACTTTGATGAAATCTATGTGAATATCGGTGTAAAGTGACAAATTTACGCTCGTTGAATTACGACTCACATTTTCAACTCGTTATTAAAAATCAGAACGGGTGACTTCATAGTTCCCGAGTAGGTTTCTCTATTCTCCGGAATTCTCCAGACTCTTAGCTTTCATAAACATTAAAAAAAGTAGTACATAGTGGGCTACTTTCGCTACGATCGGCCTTCGAAGACATCGAGGTGGTTTTTTTTTTTAATTAGCAACCTCATTAAATGTTATCGGTAAATTTATCTTTCCTACTATCATAATTTTATATTTCAGGTTAACGAGTTCGTCAACTAACTAAAAACCCGCAGGAAAGTAAGAATTCAACGTTCGGAGGTTCAAAATAACCGCGGGAGAGCAAAGTTTCGATAAGCGATCGACCGGTCGTCGCTCGGCATTACCGCCACGAAGAGGATCGGCTTGGTCGGGTGGAAGATGGCCGCCTGCACGAGTCCCTTGGCGCGCGCGAACGGCAGCTGCGAGCGGCGCCGCGACACCTGGTGCACCAGCACGCTGCGCGACGCCGCGTCCGCCAGCGTGGCGCACACGTAGTCCCCGCGCGCGTGCCAGCTCACCTGCAACACACACGCGCGCGTCACTGCCGAGCCGCCCGTCGGCCGGAGGGCGACTGCACACTCGCGGCACTCACGTGCTGCAGCGGCTTGAAGTGCGCGATGG
The DNA here is from genome assembly GCA_932294275.1 of Chloroclysta siterata. Classification (NCBI taxonomy): domain Eukaryota; kingdom Metazoa; phylum Arthropoda; class Insecta; order Lepidoptera; family Geometridae; genus Chloroclysta; species Chloroclysta siterata. The sequence goes on along the minus strand of OW028596.1, from coordinate 15,411,317 downwards.
AGAGGCGCACGCCGCGCGCCCACTGCTCCGCCGGCACCGGCTCCCACGTCACGCACGCCGCCGTGCGCGCGTCCACTGCAACGACAAGATACGTTCATCGATGTCTATTGCGCTCGTCGGTCGTAGATCGTTCGCCTAGGGAGCGAACGATCGTTCTGAAGGCGAGAGGCCAGAGCGGAACGAAGAATCGACGCTTCAAAAAACGCTTTCTTTAAAAAGGAGATTCTGAGAATACTCGAGGAGAGGTTCTGATAATACCAACTTCAAAACATAAGTATAATATTTATATATAAGTATAAGTATATAATATAATATAAGAATAAAGTAAATAATAGTTATGTAACACAATCAGGCAACTTAGAATATAATCACTTATCTACACTAATATTATAAAGAGGTAACATTTGTATTTTTGTATTTTTGTATGTAACGAATAGGCTCAAAAACTACTGGTCCGATTTCAAAAATTCTTTCACCATTAGAATGCTACATTATCCCTGAGTAACATAGGCTATATTATATTTTCAAAAAAATCAGGGATCCTTACAAAAACTTCAATAATGTAACCCAAGGTGGAAAACAAAAAACCTTACATCGCGTGCGCTGCGAAAACTATTGAAGATAGAACAAAATAATGTACTACGATTTTGTAGAACACGTTATCATCAACCTCAAAAAATGTCGCGACAGCATATGTCTAACTATTATAGTTATGTCACAATAAGTGTTCTTTTATTATAAAAAATTAATTGAAATGCCTCCGCTAGAAAAGGGTCTTTATTTGTACCTTGGTATTAATCCTTATCCAAATAAATCATTTCATAATTAAGACGGTTTCAATACCTATAGATTACTTCTTAAATTTTTCAAATCGGACATTCCATTCAAAAGATATGACGAAATTAAAAATGTTTACGGGTCCACCGGTCACGCGCGGGGTGCGATTTCACTCACTCAAGGAGAAGCGCGTGCAAATGTATGAAATAAGTAGACGCGAGGCTCGAACCCACGGTCTAAGTTTATCCTAAAATGTTCAAAAAATTTATGACCACCCATGCGAAGCTGGGACAGGCCGCTAGTAATTAATATAGTTCAATCACACTCACACACATACACACACATGCACACGCACGCAACCACAAATCGCAGCTACACATTCATACTACACATATACAGGGTGTCCCAGAAATCAACGTCAAGCCGAAAACGGGCGATGGGCCAAGTCATGATAGTTATCAAAAAAATATAAAAAAAAATATTTGTCATGTACTTTTTGAATTATGAGTATTACAAAAAATAACAGAAAAACTGACACCCTGTGATGATCTTTTAAGTCCTGTGACTACAAATATTAACTTTTCGTGAAACTTTTTTCTGTAATGTAACCATGGATAACCCTTCTGTAAAATACAAATCAAAATGAAATCATAACTGCCTCAGTTTAAAATAAAATGTTAGATGTTTGGCTAACATTTAATTTAAAATAATTACATCACCCAACTTTAACCGACTGTACCGTAAAAAAAATGTACTACATTATTTTGGCAAGTAACTTTAAAAGATGGCGCATTTAATCAGGATTCCAAAATGGTATGATACTTGCTAGAGTACTCCTTAATTTTGGAAGAAAAATATATTTTTTTAAACTAAACCGGATTTCTTGATAATTTTATTTGATTAGATAAAATGTTTGTAACCTTTAAATTGTGGACTTAAAAATGCCTATGCTGCGTTTTTAAGTTGCTCACAATTCACAGGTACAAGTACATACCATTTCGACAATGTAAGTGAAACAGATAGAGCCGCCATCTTGTCGAAAGAGTAATATGGGTTATCAAGTAATTTGTTAGTTTTAGGTGAAAGTTTGAAATAAAATTCAGTCATTGGATTTCTTCAGTCATGATTTTCAAAAGTACATGATAACTATCATGACTTGACCCATCGCCCGTTTTCGGCTTGACGTTGATTTCTGGGACACCCTGTATATAAATTCATACATTCACATTCATACTCAATACACACTTTAAATACAAGTTATTAGTATATGTCATCAATTAGTTTAGATAGTCGTTTATATTATAGTTTTTTGTTAAAAAATGTAAATCCGTTATTGGCTTTTAGCTATACTCATATTATGTTACATACTATTTAAATTAAGAGCTGTGGATTTTGTTAAATATAAATAAAATAAAATAAAGTACGTCGCTCGGAACGAAGAATTCTAAAGTAGAATCCTAAGCGTGATGAGGGATTCGCAATACGTCGCTCGAACTTAAAAAATTGTGCGCTCATCGATTTTACTTTTATGAAATTATTTTGAATAAATAAATAAAACGAAGTCCCATCCGAATTCGAGCATCGGAGGTCGAACGAAGACGGAATGCATCTCGCGCGTTATATTTTTTTACAAACATTATTTTCGTCGACTCCATCGTACGGTCCGTCACTTCGCTAACGAGATCCACATTTTAAATTCAAATCTCTCTCTCCCTCTCTCAAATCTCTCACTCGCAAGGAACGAGTTCGTCGCGAACGGATGAGATAAAAAGGGTGCGGGGTCGTGCTCACTGTGCGCGTCGAGGTCGGGCGGCGGGTCCTGCAGCAGCGCGTCCGTGGCGGCCGCGACGCGCGCGCAGCCGATGTCCGCGCCCGGGTTCAGCAGCAGCAGGCGCGCGCCCACGCACGCCGCCACCAGGCTCAGGCCCGGCGCCGGGATCCAGCACACGCGCGCCACGGGGCCCGCCATGCGCAGGCTGCGCAGGCAGCGTCCCGACGCGCTCTCCCAGACTGCAACCGACGGAACGTGTCACCGCATCGTGCGAACCATAGACCGGACGGGCCTAAATTTTGTCACGATGAGACCGAGTGATTCCATTTATTGAGATCTCACGATCGACTTGGTTGATTTGGCATTTTATGTATCCATGTGTGTATGTATTTTTCTCCGGCCGTAACTTTAGAACCGTCGATCCGCCCTGCATGAAATTTGATAAATCGACAGCTTGTACTTGAGAAATTTACCGGTAAGTACACGAGTGAAGTCGGATGAAGGCTGTTTTGAGTTTTGTTTTGAAGGCTTATAAAAAAATCAAGTTACATGTCATATGAAAGAACTCTGTTTGGACATTCCAAAACCACTTTTTTTTTTTTTTTGGACGCCCAGATTAATAAATTAAGATAACCGACGATCCGAGCTCCCATCGCTAAGAGTTTCGTCAAGAACAAGGTTTTGTTACTGGTCGATCGGTTCCTTTGCTTTGCTTATATTTTTTAATTGTAATAATTTAAGAAAATACTCAGTTCTCATAAAATGGTGACAGCGATGATGATGACCCGTCCGATGATGGAGCCAAGGTCTGTTCAACGGACCTCTTCAATAAATAGGCTAATATAGAGTTGAAACTTGGTTACTATACCAAGTTAGTAGAAGGTAGTCAGAAGCAAGTCCAAACACAATATTCGGACTTGCCTCCGACCGATTACCGCCTACTTTAATTTTCGGATCCTTTGATCCGATCTGCACGAAATTCGGTAGGTCGATAGGTTGTACTTGAGGAATATATATGGGTGTATATGAATTTAATCAGACAAGGGGTTATCGAGATCCGGGGTTTTCAAATGGAGCAAAAAATAATCGTTACACAAATATACCAAGCGAGGAGTCACAGAAAGGGTTCGGTTCGTACATCCCAATACCATTTTATTTTTATCCTCGGACGGACGGATCATTTTCGAGATACAATCGGTCACCCCGAGCGGGCAAGGGGTAGTGTGAGGCCAAATATCGCGTACCGGACCTACGCAAGACCGGAGCGGAATCACGAAATCTCAGTTCGGGGCGAACCACCGGGACGTCGGGATCGAGTCGTATAAGGGCGTACTTTTAACGGTCGCGTCATCGCTGCCGGACACGACGTACTGGCCGCTGGGGTCGAAGTCGACGCTCCGCACGAGCGCCGCGTGGCCCTCGAAGCGCAGCGCCTCGCCGCACGGGAACGGCTGCAGCTCGCGCGGCGCCGGCAGCCGCGGCACCAGCGCCTCCGCGCCGATCGTCAGCTGCAACAGCGCGCGCGTCACCAGAGCGTCAACAGCGCCGGAGCGGCGGCGAGCGCCGGCGCGCCGCTACCTACCCGCATCTTGATGGCGCGCGGCGCCAGGTACAGGTCGAGGCAGCGCAGGAAGCGCTCGCGCGTGTAGCGCGCGTAGGCGGGCACGCCGCGCAGCGAGCCGTGCGCCGCCGGCAGGAACGTGTACTTGCGCTTCCACGGCGTCTCCGCCAGCGCGTCCCACTCCTTCATCTGCACACCGGACGGAACGACGCATCACATACCGGCCGCCGAGCGAGCTGCGCTCCTGCGGCGGGTCCGCACCGACCTCCTTGTCGTCGAGCAGGTACTCGCGCGGCGGGTTGTAGCTCTCGGCGTGGGACGGCAGCGCGCGCCGCGGCGCCGGGATGTGCCGCTGCAGGCCGCGCGCCGCCTCGTCCGACGCGGCCGCGGAGCCCCACAGGTTGTAGAACTTCTTCTCCTGCGATCGTAACGCGTAAGAATACAGGTTCCAAACGAAAACTCGAAGCGGTCGTCGGAATCGAACGAGAGGGGAGGGGGACGCGCGCACCTTGTTCTTCCGGCGCTCGAGGGCGAGCTGCTTCCGGGTCTTGAGCCAGCCCATGTTGAGCGCGTGCGCGAGGCGCGCCACCTGATGCCGATCGGCGCGCGACGGCAGGAAGGAGCGCTTGTGCTCCGGGAAGGCGCGCACCGGGGTCGCCAGCACCTCGCCGCTGAACCACTCGACCCACGGCTGCCGGGAACGCATCGTTTTATTATATTTTAAAACTGATATTTTCGATTCCGAAATAAATATATATCCGATGAACGTGATGTATTTAATCATAGATGTAAATCGGGAGAGGATAATCGGGATCGGCGTTCGAAATTCGTGAACGAAGATCGAGCGGTACCTTGTACTCGTCGTGGTCCGCGCTGGGCAGGTGTCCCTGGCGGATGCGCTGGATGAGCTCGAGGTCCTGCCGGCTGAGCACGACGTCCTGCCCGGTGCGGGGGTCGCGCACGGTGCGCCAGAACTCGGGGTCCGAGCACTTCCTGCGAAGCGAGCGGCAACGCTGTGTTTCGGTTTGAACGGTGTGGTTGCCGGTGCGGTTGCAGGCACATGAGGCTCGACATCCGTATGCCAAGAGTTAATGGACGCAAGATGGTGCATCTTAAGGGCACGTTCCTATCGTGCTTGACTTACGAGGCGATGCTTTGCTATAGGCGATGGTTACCGCTTAACACTTGGTGGGCCATCTGCTTGTTTCATCGGCTAGTTGTATAAAAAAGAACAACACCCTGAAGCTGCCGGCGTCGACTGTCCACATTTGCGTCTTCAACGTTCACTACTAGTGTGGTGACTCACTAGTCTCGATTTGATCATATCCATTATATTCGAATGTAAATTCTGACATCAAAATTTATGAAAACAGGAACTTATTAAAATGAAAATTTTTGCTTAACGATAGGCGCCTCATGGTATGGCTTCATAAGTAATGCGTAACCGGCACTGACTTGAGGAAGTCATCGATCTGGTCGCGTTGCGGCGGTTTGATCAGCTTCCGTCCGTCCAGGTCGTAGCCGGCGTGCGGGTACTCGTCGTACCACCACATGGGCACGTTGCCGACGGTGTTGAGCCGCTCCTCCTCGTCGGACGTGTCGCCGGACTCGTACTCATCTGACGAATAGCATTCACCAAGTATTCTACGGTAGTATTGAGCTTGATTACAAAAATGCCTCACTATTTTCTTTAAATATCTAACGATGCATCTAAACAAGCCGCAATAGTATGACTGCACACTTTATGCAAATAGTTTGCAATGGGTACAGCTTAAAATGCCACCTAGGTAGCCCATTAAAAAGATATGACTCTGAACTGTCATAGTTGTAACAACAAGAAAAGAACATACCTTTTTGAACAACTGGCGTTACACTAGTGTTCTTTACACTGTCAGCCAGCCGGTCTATACTAGTTTTACTATCCTCTTTGACTATTATCTGTTTTATCTGCTTGGTCTTTGTGTCTTCTTTACTCTTAACTGCTTTCTTTTGCTTCATGTTTTTGGTTTCAGGTTTTTTGTCAGACTCGCTGCCGCTGGGGGTTTGGCCGATGCCTGACTCTGCTCCACTGTCACTATCCCCTACTTCATCATCCTCAGTCTCATTTTCAGCATGATTATTCTCATCTTCTCCGAGATTATCTGAAGTTTCAGCATCCGAATCTGAAGCATCTGAATCTTCAAGGTCCTAAAATAAGGAAAATATATTTATGACAATTGTGTAAGGAAATAGATTTTAGATGTTTTTAGTAAGACCAACCGTACCATAAACAACATAACTGTCAAATGACAGTTATGTTGCTTACCAATTAATATTACTTAAACTTAAAAATAATTAGCTTAAAAATCCTGGGGTTCTTTTATGTTTTACATTTTTAATTCTTTATTGGAAATACAATACATAGAAAACAATTACAACCTCATATAATGCAAAAATTGGAATATTTGCTGTGCTCATTTTGTGTTAGACTTTAGCTTAGGTAATGCTCAGTAGAGAATTTAGTTAAGAATATTGTTTAAATACTTTTTGAAAATAGTGGGAATACATTATCTTCATTATTTTTGTTCTCAACTTCCATACTGTCATTATGTACAGTGGCTGGCAAAATAAACATGACTATTATTCATATAGAAGATAATTATTAAGAATGTGCCAAATATAATTATTACGGAAAAAAACAATATAAAAACAATATTAGAACAGTGATTTTAATTATATTTTTCGATAGTGTTTCTACTTTACACCAAAATTGACCAAATGTTTCTTTAGGTATTCTTGTTAACATTTTTAGGGTGGAAAGCTAAGTTTAAAGATGGAATTAAGTCATATTGATGAAGGTACATTATTATCCCGGCGCCAATGACGGTGGGTCATATTGACCCGAGGTGATTTCAAATGGCCATATTTTGTTTATTACCCTCACCGTGATTATGAACGTTCTAGTAGCTGGAGTACTGGAGATTGGAGTAGAGCACCAATAAATCCAAATAATAGTAATCAGGCTTTCCTAAGTGACAATTAACTTTTTTCTCTGATTTCGTAATTTTTTTTTTCTGGTAAATCTGTACATATTAGCAGTTTATTTTATTAACAATTTGTTAATTACATTATAAGGTACTACCGCACAAAAACCCAGACGCGACAAACCCAGGACTTCGGAAATATAGAATTTTTAAATTTTTATTTAGGGTTAGGCCTGTAATTTTCTATATGCACGTCTTGTTTTACTCACATCTTAAATTTAACTTCTTCGAGACTATTGGTGGTCTATTGTTAGTAACCAGCTAAATTGTGAACATTTTTGTGACAACATGATTTCCATAGAAATCTAAAAAAAACTTAGAAACGCAATATCTCAGAGATCCTGCTAGATTAATATATTTTTTTTCTCAATTCGATAGGTACATTTATATAATATACTTCGTTGGCAAAACAAACTGCTAAAGTATTAAGACTAATTTTATATTAATTTTTATTTGAAATTTACAAAATTTTTTTTTTCTCCCTTTCTTGTGCACTTAGCGTCTTGCAATTTTTAAACATTATAAATTTCAAAAAGACGGTCGATTTGTATTTATTTACGAAGACGAGTGTCACATAATTCACGAAATATAGGCAAAAATAAAATTCGTGAAGATCAATGACCTTGCGAAAAAAAATCTGTATCTCCAAAACTAAGGTCAATAATTAAGCAGGAGTTTTTTTGTGTCAGACTCCAACATTCTGGATCATTGGCAAGAACGAAGGACACGTGTAAATTCGCCCCGACAATTGCGCAAGATAATCGCAGATTTAGCAGGTGCACCCTTCGAGAAACCAATTTTTTTAGTGAATAAGTGTTTTGTTTTATAATATTAGTAAGAATTCCAAAAGAAACTTATAATAATACAGAAGTTGTGTTTTTGATTTTGCATGTGTTTAACAAAAAAAATGTAAAAGTTGATTCAATGAATAAACAGCGTAAACTCTATATAACAACACTGAAGGGTCTGTGCATTTCATGGCGTTATAGAGAGTTGTCGTTAAATGGAGAGAGGAAAAATCAGAATTAAAAAAAGAAAATGTTTTTGTAGTTATAGAAACTAAGAATATGATAACTTATAGATAATCCATGACTGCTACTTATTATTCATGGTCAACAACATATGACAGCCTTCACAGCTCAGTTGGTAGTAGCTCTGCCTTCTGCGCCGTAGGCCATGGGTTCAATCCCCACCGAGAACAAACATTTGTGTGATGAACATAGATGTTTGTTCTCTGTCTGGGTGTTATATAATATTATAAGAATGTATTTACAAAAAAAAAGTCTATAAGTAGTATATCAGCTATCTGGTTCCCATATCACAAGCTTCGGCTTAGTTTGGGGTGAGATAGTGCTGTGTGGAATGTCCATCAATATTTATATTTATTTATTTAACAATAGTTTACACGTGCAAGCAATCCCAATTTGTAAACAAAAGAATGAATTTCTTAGAAAGTTCGGTATGCATGATGCCAACAGTAGAGTTTATTGCAGGCTAGGATAATAAAGTGACAAAAGAACGACACAGCTGTGCAGTTTTTACTAATTTTAGCAACTTAAAAGGTATTTTTTATTACTCAATACTTGTCGTTATTGAGAGTGGTCGTAAGTTTATGTAGAGTGTATCATTGTATGGAAGACAAGCTAAACCAATCAAAGCCAATTGATTTCGATGCTTTATAGAATTTGTCGTTAAATCGAGTGACATTACATGGAGTTTACACTGTATAAACATTTTATTTGCTGTACCGTGTACAACCCGGTCACATTATCTCGAGACCTGGCGTCCATGACGTCACGTCGCGTCGGCGCTCTTCTGATATGTTGCGCAAAACGAGCATCCATTTCATTTTCGCATTCCAGCGAGGTCTCGAGATAATGTGACCGGGTTGTACACAATAACCTATACTAATACATACAAACATTAAAATAGACTGTTATTGTTTGATGTTATTAAAAAAACTATGACAAACCTCAGGTCACCATGACCCGGTGTCATTTTCACGTCATTGGCGCCGGGTTATGCAATGGTTTATTGGATGGTACCTAGATAGAGATTTACTCACAGACGATTGGTCTCCGTCTCCATCGCCTCCAGCCTCCTCGTCGTCACCGAACGTCGAGTCCGCCTCATCTTGATACAGTACTTCCTACGAATTATAAACAACGTAATGAGACTGTCGTTTCCACGCTTAGCATTACATGGACACCGTACCCGCAACCGCGGTAGGTAACTTACATCTTGTTCTTCATTGGATGCAGAACTATTTTCCTCTTCATTTTCAGAGTCTGTCGCATCTTCTTCGTTATTAATCTCACCTTGGATCAGTTCTTCTTCTATGCTAGAGCTGCTTGAAACCTGGAATCCACGAATTTCCTTGAGAATTACCTGCATTGTTAGACAATGCAGGTAATTCTCATATATAAACAAATACAAACCTACCTCGTCGTGGGAAGATACTTTGCTCGAATCTACTTTAGAACTTGATGCAATAGCTTTACGTTTTAGCAATCCTGATTTAAAAGGTGGCATTTTGTGAGAAATAGCACATTATTTTAAATAAAATAACACAAAACACACGTGTTGAACTTGTGTCAGTGTTTCCACTTAAGATTTTGGTTTTGCCCTAAATTCTTTAGAAATTTTCCCTATAGTTAATATTTATTTTTCAAAATTTCCTAATTTAGGGCGAATGTTAATTTAAAAAAAACCTTTTGCATATTTTATTATTATCTGCTTGGAGTGCTTGGCACTTCTGTTGTGTCGCAGTAATTCGGACATTCCACACACAATATTACAATCACATACTTTACAGTAAGCTTTTGTCTCACCTTTGTCAGATCTCTATAACCATGACTTGAAATCTGGATGCTCCAACCCAGACGTTTAAAATTTTTGCGCATATTTCTTATTGTCTGTACTTGCAGCTAACTTTCCTCCTTTATCTTTAGTTGAGGAAGGCACTTGCTCACTATCATCATCTGTGTCTTCCATTTTAAAATATAAAAACAGTCAAATATGATAATACAATTAGTTACTTTTTTTCGCAACCGATAGAAAAATAGCAATCGAAAATCATCCATAAATCTTGTTACTAATTTCTGATGTCCTATAACATAGGTAAATAGTAGGTACTATCCAAAAGGTAAACTAACATTTGTCAGATTAGGTATAATACGAAAATAATTTGGGGAATCCCCTGAGAGAGGTAGAGCCATAGAGCATAGAGTAACCACATCAACTTATTATTTCCCTAAAATTCCCTAAATCCCTGTCGCAATAAAAACAGCCCTAAGCTGTACTTCAAATAAGTAGTTTCGCCCTAAAAACGGGCGAAATCCCTAAAAGTGGAAGCACTGACTTGTGTGTTGATTTTTTCTCAGGGTTGCCAACTTGTTGTATGGAAAATAAAATACATCTCAATAAAATTATGGGTACTAGCATGGAGGTACGGTACTAGTCTTAGACTAAGTATATACTACCTCCATGGTACTAGTAGTGAGTGGTAGCATTAATAGCCCGCATCATCTCATCTCGTCGCGTCAATAAAAACGTCTAAAAGTCTTTGAAATCTAGTTTCCAAAATTCTCAAAGCAAAATAAAAATATTAGGAGATACTTGCGCAAAATTGCACCGCTGTCGTTTAAATTATGTAAAAAAAATTAAGTTAAAGGTAAGTGTTCAAGCTTCAAGTTTTTTAAACGTAATACTTAAGTACTAAAATTATCTAAATTCTAAAGCTAAAGGCTTTGCATTAAGTACGGGGCCTTTGTATGAGAAAATTGGGGAGTGAGATGGTGAGAATGGGGATAAATTGTTATCGAACGAGATATGACGTCATCTCCACCGTGAGATAATCTCGCTCGAAGTGAGCATAACATAAAGCCCCAGCTAGGGCCGTAATACATGGTACGTTATAATATTGACGAAGAATTAAAATTAGTACTATCTGTGGGTCATATTGCCTGCCAGCTGCTAGCTGTCACTACAGTAATGACAGTGACACTGACAACTGACAGGCCACCTGTTTTATTCTAGGTTATGTAAAAGAAAACAATGAATGAAATTATTTCAGTTTTTACATTACTGATATAGTTAGTATTTTGGAAAACGTAACGTACATTCGTGATGTAGTAAGCAGCGTCACAATACAATATAAAGCGCGGTTTGCGAAAATTCTACAACTACACCATCTATAATCGTCAACCTACCTACGTTAAAAATGTTTCGTCGATTTATGAAGGCTATTGAACCTGTGAAAATCCAATTGGTAGGTACATAGGCTTTTCAGCAACAACATCGTACTTATTTCTAAAAGATAGTTTTTGATTTGTTATGATACGGGTGTTTTTCAGTCCCGCGCCGTAGGCGGCAACGGGGCAAGTACAGGGGGGGCGGGTGGCAGCGCTTTTGAACAAAACTGCGTCTCCAAAGAGGAGCAGCTCACAGAGGCGCTGAAACGTTCTATGCCTGGCATTACATATGTGAGCGTGCAGGACATATCTGGGGGATGTGGAGCTATGTTTGAAGTAAGTACTAAGTGACTATGACCACAATGAAGACCCTGAGATCTCATGCATTCTTAGGTCTGTAGCTTTATTTGAGAGGGGGGGGAAGCTGTGTGACTTTGAAATTCACATAACAATTCTGTGATTAAGGATTTGATTTTGAGCATCTGTTAAAACAGGCCATGATATCTTGATATCTCTAGGATGATATCTCAAGGAATGATATCTTGTAAGTTATCGAGTAGAAAATGATATAAGCCATATTTTCATACACTTGTATTTTTTTAAATACAGATTAGTGTTGCTTTTCAATTTTGAAAAAAACATTGATTTTTTAAATAATCAATTATTATGAATTTATCATCTGAATAGGACATGATGCACTTAAAGAGAACTTAACAGAAATAAAAATTTTCAGATAAGCATAGAAGCTAAAGAATTTAGTGGTTTAACTAGAGTGAAGCAACACCGCCTAGTGACCGACTCCCTGAAGAGTGAGATAGCCGAGATGCATGGCATCCGAATTCACACTGCACCCTCATCTGGCAAGGCAAACTAGAGGATACTGACTTATTCATTTGTAATGTTAATCATTATGCTAACTGTTAATGTAGGTACTTATCTATCTCTAGCTATACATTAGTTAATTACATTTTATTAGTTGGAGCTGTATTACATAAATGTTTTGTTGTTTTATTAAAATAAAATTATAAACAGTTTTTTGTATTTTCATCGCCAGGCCACCAGTATATTTGTATATTGAATGACCAACTTGATCACCAATGAAAACTGGAGGCAAGCAAGAGGCAAATAAAACTCACAGTCATACAAAAGTTGATTGGTGGTGATGAACAGGCTCGTTGCGTTTCAGTGTCTGATTATATTGACATAGCAAGACTGGCAGGATGGTTCCTTGTGTCTTACGTCCCACAAACTTAGCTTAGCATAACATAGCAAGCAAGATTCCTATTTATTTCTGGGTGCCAATAATGTACAACCAAGGATTGTACGGCCGAGGAAAACACAGCCCGGAATTGATGTACAATTTGGTCGCGAAATCCATGGCTGTGTAATACAAGGCTGTACATTCCAAGCCGTACAAATTCAGCACACCTTTGGAAAGCACGACCCGATAAAACGCAGCCAAAATTTTGATGCCAAAACTTAGGCTTTGTTTACACTCGTCAATTACTTACTCACTCACTTGTTGATCCGACTCGGATTGGTTAGGTTATGTTAAAACATATAAATTACGCACGAGGCGAGCGAGCAAAGCGAGCGTGCCGCGGCAGCGGCCGCCGAAGTGCCAGAATTTTTTTTTTTCTAACATTAATCTCTGAATAATTCTCTTATTTTATATAATTTTTAATCTGTGCTACTTGCCTATACTTACTGTGTAGTGCATCTAAACAGAGCATAGGCTTTCGACCAATCAGAGCATGGTCACAGAATCCATGGTCGTGCAATCCTGGCTGTACAATCCCGACTGTGCTGGGAAAGCACAGCCTGGAAAACACGGCCCGGATTTCATGTACATTTTGTACATGGAATCCGGGCCGTGTTTTCCAGGCTGTGCTTTCCGGGTTGTACATTTTCGGGCTGTGTAATACTTGGTCGTAAATTAACCGGACCCTTTATTTCTCTCGAAATTCCACAACCAAACAAAACAAAAATTGATTGAATGGAATGAGATGAGTGAATGAACTAACTGGCTGGCTGACCCAGTGTTTCCACTTAAGATTTTGGTTTTGCCCTAAATTCTTTAGAAATTTACCCTAAAAATCCCTATTTATTTTTCGAAATTCCCTAATTTAGGGCGAATGTTAATTTAAAAAAAAAGTCTGCACATTTTTATTATTACCTGCTTGGAGTGCTTAGCACTTCTGTTGTGTCGCCGTAATTCGGACATTCCCACACAAAATATCACAATCACATACTTCACAGTAAGCTTTTGTCTCCCCTTTGTTAGATCTCTTTAGCCAAGACTTGAAATCTGGATGCTCTAACCAAGACGTTTTAATTTTTGCGCATATTTCTTACTCTCCGTACTTGCAGCTGACTTTTCTCCTTTATCTTAAGATGAGGAAGGCACTTGCTCACTATCATCACCTGTGTCTTCCATTTTCAAATATAAAAACAGTCAAATATGATAATACAATTAGTTACTTTTGTTTCGCGACCGATAGAAAAATAGCAATCAAAAATAATCCATAAATCATGTTACTAATTTCTGATGTCCTTTACAACATAATATGTAGGTAAATAGAATTATCCAAAAGGTAATCTAACATATTTTGTCGGATTATAATACGAAACTAATTTGGGGAATCCCTTCAGAGAGGTAGAGCCATAGAGCATAGAATAAATAGGGTTACCACATCAACTAATTTTTGCCCTAAAATTCCCTAAATCCCTGTCGCAATAAAAACAGCCCTAAGCTGTACATGAAATAAGTAGTTTCGCCCTAAAAAAGGGCGAAATCCCTAAAAGTGGAAACACTGGGCTGACCGCCTGACGGAAGGATGAGTGAGTGAGACGTATAATACTTCGTCCAAGGTGAGAAGGTGAGACGTATTTGTTGGGAAGGTAGTTGCAGGGGTGATAAGGTAGGAAGGTTTCCGGGGATGCATATTGGTGCCTCCCAGGCGGCTTTTCGGTCTTTTCACTGGCCAAGATCGTGGCGTGTAGGTATGTGTTGCTTCGTCTTGACATGACTTTACCCATCTCTCTTTATATATTATCCTAGTTTTGCTTTTGCTCACACTTCAGCGCCTTTAGTGTACTGTGAGGTCGAGCATCTAGTCCTTCGCGAGGCCATTATCTCGCGAGGACAACCTCTTTCGCCCGAAAATGCCCGAAAATGCGACTGCGAGTCAAAGTCAAAAGGTATTTTTAGTCAATAAAATCAGAAGGATCACTTTGAAAGATTCGTTTTCTGACATTTTGGGAAGCAACACAGCTTTTTCATTTTAATTGTTTTTCTTGTGTTATTTTGAGTAGTGTTGTGTAATTTCGGTGGTATTTTAACCAACATTACTTGAGGTTTTAGCACAAAGTGTAAGCATTTGGAATGAAAGTGTAATATGTGTTATCCTGATTTGACTGAAAATGTTTCAAATGTTTTGAAGAAAACCGCCACCCTTTTCTTCAAAGCAAATGACGGCTGACTTGACTATGGACTGACTTGACTAAAAAGTATTCATTCAATACAAATCACTTGACACTGGCAAGATTGTCTGTCGAATGACAGACAGACTCATGCCATGGGTAACTCACTTAAAAAACATGATCAGCAGCGCATCAGCTCATTTACAGTCTCGAGCCGGAGCCGAACCGCGGTTCAAACGGCTCAGAATTTCTGGACCAATTTATTTTCATGGTACCTTCAAAGACTCCAAGCAAGCACCGATAAGACTTGGCAAAAGGACTAGACGCCAAAACAAAAAAATACTACGATAAAAATAATTTTGTAGAAAAATAAACGAGTCTAGCGGAAAATAAACAGGAAAAAATCCGTGAATTTGTATGTTAGCAATAACTAATAAATATTGCTAACAATGAACGACGGAATGAAAAAAAATTAAAGTAAAAGTTCTACTATTCAAAATGAACCTTACTTGATTAAACGTTAATACGGAAAATATTTATGCAAATTATGACGAGCCTAGAACGCAAAATATCCTTAAATATGAATGCTAAAACGCGAGGGCATCCACGGGCTGCTGCTAAAACAACTCAAGTTAATAATTCAAATTCGTAACCCATACCATTTAAAAACATGCTTTTCTAAAAAGAACCATAATCCTTCAATTCATCCTAACTCCACTCACTCACCCGCGCATCAAACGATTCAACGGTTCGAGTACGTAGTAAACCTCCCAATGAATCAAAATAAATATTCTACTCAAACGGTTCAGGGTTCTGTTTATCATAAAACCAATCTTTGAACCGTTTGAGTTGTGTATCACATTTTATGAGTAGACCTGAGAACCGCTCCACAGATGAGCATTGGAAATTCGATCTTATTATCTAGACGAAACAATTCAAATTCATTTAGCAAAATTTTTGATCTGGATATCTTTTTTCTAATGTAGACCCTATCAGCCTAGGAATAAAATTTATATTAGGCTGGCATGAGAGCTGTTGAGCCGCTCCAAAAGAAATAGAGCCGTTACTGACGGCTCACTACGGTATGAGCCGCTCCAGACGCGTACGTCCGACTCCTTCTACCCACGGCTAAGAAGAAGAAGATCACTTTGACTCTAGGTGCCAGTTCCACGCTAAGATCAAGTAAGTATACAATAGATAGAGCATCAAATAATAATACCAAGAGTAAGAGAGACGCAATAATACAAATTATACCTATGAGTGAGAGAAATATAATATAAATGTTTTGTCCCTTTAGCACCAAATTTGGTGCTAAACAAACCGCTTGGCTCTAGTGAGTTTACAGGTGTTTATTGCCAAAGTTCTTTGAAAATAGTGTGTGTTTAGGTCCCAGTAAACGTAGAGTTAACTTTATAATATGGTGCATAGTAGTATTTTAGGCTGTGATAATGATACAGCTCGGAAAACTGAAAATTAAGCTTCCTTCGGTAAGTAGCACTTTTATGTTCTATTTGTCAATAAAACTATAAAACGGAGAATGCACAGTGTCCACAATTAATCATTTAACGGTTGTGTTTACTTTATATCGCATAACATAGTAGATTTCTAGAATTTAATTATTTTGTAAAATTGAGTATAGGTTACTAAAAACCACACAAATGACATGGCTATTCAAACCGATACAGTCCTATAGAAACAAGTATCTACATAATTTGGCTGGGTTATACGATCTTTCGGGCTGCCAACTAAAATAAAATCTATTTGCAAAAAATGTTGGGAAACGAACAACTTTAGGGTGGATTCGAAAATTGATACTAGGTGAATGTACCGCCAGTTCCTCGCGACCAAAGCCTAGAAGAACAGGCAAGAAACTTACGGACTAAAAAACTTTTGGGCTATTTCAACATAAACGGTATCTTTTTTTTTCTGGATATAAAAAGTATGTTCAAAAACTAAAACACGAATACTAAAAATCTTGCTTTAAAAAGTGTGAATTATGAAAATATTCTCATCTGAAATTGTTATGTACAAACTATTAAATATTTATCGTCTAATAAATTAACACGTACTTACACGTGATATATTTTAATGTATTTAAGACATATTCATAGTGATGTTCTGAGGATAGCTGTATTCATAATGCCACCACTTCGCGCTTCAGGGCAAAGTGGTGGCATTGCTCAGGCTTATGGTCAGTTCTAGCTTATGCTTGCTTACTCCTGTTAGGATGTATTGTTTATACCTACTTAATTTAAAATTGAAGCACGCGTTATAAATTAACCTTTTGAATTACGGTTTCTGACGAGTAGGGATTTAGACTAAATAAATCAATGATAAATAAATAAATTATTTTTTATTCATAAAATTTTTACCTAGCTGATGCTAGCTGGTGCAGGGGCCTTATGCTCACTTCGAGCGAGATTATCTCACGGTGGAGATGACGTCATATCTCGTTCGATAACTATTTATCCCCATTCTCACCATCTCACTCCCCAATTTTTTCATACAAAGTTCATGCGAGACGCAACGTCAACAAGTTATTGAACGAGATATGACGTCATCTCCTTCGTGTAATATTCTCGCTCGAAGTGAGCATAAGGCCCCAGTAACATAATTAAACTTTTGGTAGGTGGTAGAATGTGAAGAATAGCACCACCAGCTAGCTCTGTCCCTCTCACTAGGAAAATCCAGGACTCTAGCTCGCGGGGCCTAGGGTTCTGATGTCAATTTCTAAAATGCCAGCTTAGCGGGGTAACAAGGGATTATCCAAACATTATACACTAGCAGTTCACCCTGTTTTTTTTTATTGTTTTTTAATAAATATTGGTGGAAATTTCTCACAGCACTATCTAGCCCCAAACTAAGCCAAATCACAACCACCCAGACAGAGAACAAACGTCTTGTATCACATCACACAAATGTTTGTTCTCGGTAGGATTGAACCCACGGCCTACGGCGCAAAAGGCTACCAACTGAGCTGTGTAGGCTTTTTTCTAGCCCATTCCTTAGAAGATATTAAAATGGCGTAAACTAGAGGGTACAAACTATTTTACTGCAGAAACTAGCTTTAATTAAACATCATTAAACAAACAACTAGAGCCGCGGCGACATCATAGCATAAGCTTGGTTGGGTAAAAATAGTATGATGTGGCAACCCATAAATTGTATGTACTTGTTGTCCGTCTTGCTCGGGTATACGCTCTAGGCAATCTATAGTATTATTAATCTATGGTTCCACGCGACCAAAGCCTAGAAGAATAGAAGAATAGGCAACAAACTAACGGCTTGGTTCCAAATCAAATCAAGAATAAGAATATTTTATTGTATAACTGTGTACATAAAGGTGTTATAAAAATAATACAAGAATCAACAGTTTATCCTTTCGGACGTACAATATTAAATCAAACAATATCAAATCAAATCAGTTTATTGCCAGATATATATGTTGTTTTATAAAGTTGTTGTCCATTTATTTGTATCAATATAATCTGCCATGTCAGGCGTGCAATTTTTAAATTTACAATGCTAAAATAAAAATAATAAAAAAACAATGGTATTCCTACCGCTCTTTTGTATGATCCTTGCAACACGGCTACGTAAATAAATTGGCGGGACTTATTTATACCGATTTTACAAATGGCGGACTTTTTGTTTTTTCATTTTTTGTTTTGA
The DNA here is from genome assembly GCA_932294275.1 of Chloroclysta siterata. Taxonomy (NCBI): domain Eukaryota; kingdom Metazoa; phylum Arthropoda; class Insecta; order Lepidoptera; family Geometridae; genus Chloroclysta; species Chloroclysta siterata. The sequence goes on along the minus strand of OW028596.1, from coordinate 15,392,897 downwards.
CATAACTGATATTTCTACTGTCAAAACTGACATTTCATATTGTCAATTATCAAACTGCTTGCTATTGATTGTTAGCAAGAACATCTACAAAATAAAGAAGAAGTAGAAGATTGCTAACAAAATAATATATAAATGTTGCCAACTCCAAGTTTGCCTATGATAAAGGTAATCAAACTGCATTATAAACATAATCAATCAATCATTATTGGGTTATTTCAGCTATTTTACATAATTTGAGAACCAAAAAGAACTACTACTTTGTATCGAATTATTTGCGAAACATGGAAAGCATGAACATTATATCGAAAAGAGAGTGACTGCTGGAAATAGAGCGAATGGGGCACAAGACACGTTTATGAGCAGCCAGAAACTGTAAAAGGCACGAATAGCTGTACATAGGGGGGTGTTCGTGCCGACAATAATGTATGGTACCTAGTAAAAGTTGGGCAAACATCAGAGTAGAGTAATGCATTAAAAATGAAAGCGTTACTTAATATGTGTGATGTGAATTTGAGTGATAGAGGAACAGTGTGATTAGAGAAAAATGTGGAGTGAAAGAAGACATACCTAGTGATGAGGGTATAGAAAGCTATGTTAAGATGGTTTGGGCATGTGGAAAGGAAGGATGAAAGGAGATTAACGAAACAGGTGCATCAGGCAAGCGTAAATGGCCTTTTTTGTCATCAAAATTGTAACAGCTCTTTTGTAAATTTCGATTTTTAACAGACAAAATAAAGATTCTATTCTATTCTATAAATGGGACTGTTGGGAGGGAAGACCTCAGAAGACGTACTCGACGCAGACGTTCTACGGAACAACCAGGACAATATTATAGTACCTACCTTCCCTAAACCAACAACGTATGAAGAATGTTTAGAGATTGAATGAAGCGAAAGAGGTATGTTAGGACCGTAGCAAGTGGAAATCCGTGGTCTCTGACAAAGTCCTATGAGAAACTGAATAAGGAATCAAAATAAATCTATTAGTCATATATCAACTAAGTATATAACTTTCAGTTTGAGAAACAAACAGAATGATTACACTTAAAACAAGAAAGAAATCGCTTTCAGCGATAAGGCCGCCCATTGTACTTTATTATTTTACGCCTAGATTTATGATGTATCCTTGTGTACAATAAAGTGTTATCTATATTAATTTGACTATCCCGTTTTTTTAAACTGAATTTACGCTATTTATATTTAGGGAAATTTAGTTGGCAACTGGCGTGGCGTTGACTTGTTTGTTTATTGTCTAATGTTTATGTGTTTGGATTTGCACACCTTTTCAATAATTGCATGTATGTTGATTGTCGGACGCATTTATACGGTTGCACCGCGTTAGCCAGGAGTATTATTGTTCTGTGGCGTTAGCCTCATCGATACAGATAGAGTAACATGTAGCACGAACTTGTGGTGCCTATATTTACCTTTTGCCAAGTAACATTTTTGATGGGTGGTACACCTACCAAGAGAGCTCGAAACAGAGTCTGCTGTTCCATCCAAGATTTAGGTAAATACCTACTTACTCGATAGATTATTGTACTGTACCTACTCGAATTTCTTTAAAGACAAATTTATTGCTGCTGATAAAATTGATCCTGTTTTCATAATTAAAGTTTTATTTATTATTTTGCAGGTACTATAAATTAAAAACATTGTCATAAAATTATATTATTCGCTGAGCAGTCCTATTGCAACCTTCACACCACACTTCATTGTGGATGTGAATACCCATGAATACCACTATAATTCATTATTAAACTAAAAAAACTTACAAGACCGAGAACTTTACTGTACACAAATTCTATGAAAACAAATTCAGTGCCGCTGAAGAGGTCTGACAGTTTCGCTGCCTGCATGCATAAGAAAATTGCATCATAGCTGACGAGAGTCAGTGGAAGTTCCAATAACATCTTGGACATCATTGTTCATTAATAGGATAGCCCCTTCCTCAAGCACTGTTTGCGAGTAATGACAGCACAGGATCACCATTTTTCTAAATACTAACCTAACATAGTTCATTAAGTTTATTATGTACTAACAATAAGGATCTAAGTTATCTGAAATAAAATTTATATTAAGTATTACTAATAGTATAACATTTATTCTGTTTTCACCACTGATGTTTTCATTATTATTTTACCAACTCAATATGATAGTACTTTATGAATAAATACTTAATTAAATTGAATTTTAATTAATTTACACACACCGACAGAACACCTAGTCGAACACCTGTATAATGTAGGATCTACATTATACAGCACTTGGCTCCATCATCATATCAGCTAATTGAAATACAGTACTATGTATAAATTCTTGAATAAAAAAATACGCATCCCAAACAGCTACACTTAATAACAAATACATCATCGAAATATAATTAATTATTATGACAAGTAACAGATAATTACTATAATCCTTACTAACTTAACTTGAATCTGTGTCACGCAAAAGTGTGACAGAGATTCAAGTGTAGTTTCTATGTGACAAAGTAACTATCTGATATTCTGTAATTCGCATAAATCATAGTTACACCGAAAATTACTATTATCCATAATAACTAAACTTTAATCTGTGTCACGCAAAAGTGTGACACAGATTCAAGTGTAGTTTCTATGTGTCATAGTAACTATCTGATATTCTGTAATTCGCCAAAATCTTATTTTCACCGATTTTTTACATCATCATCACCCGATCCCATACTAACTATGTATAGTTCTATGTCACCAAAACTAGCATCAAAGCTAATGTAGTGAAGATTTATACAACCTTAATAAAAATGTTTGCTAAAGTGCAGTATATAAAATGTCAGCATTTTATAATAATTTGTTGACGATGCATGCGTAAACATTATTTATACATCGATGTTTTCTGGATTCAGTGGAATAATAATGAAATTATGCTCACATTTATAATTTAAGAATCAGAAAGTTACATGGTAGAATATAATGTGAAAACATTTGTCGAAAGACCGAATGCAAACATTATAACCAAACCACACATAAAAAAAATCGGTTTATATAAGCGCGCCGAAATAAATTCAGATTCATTGGATGGATGAATCATTCATTCATAATCATTCTTTTCCAAAATGGCACTCAATTTAAGCGTCAAGGTTCATCCCGTCGTATTATTTCAAATTGTGGATGCTTACGAGCGACGAAATGCTGATTCACATAGAGTTATCGGTACCCTGTTGGGTAAGCAATGTGTTACTTTCATCTAATAAAAATATAAATGAGAGTTCTATTTAGTTCTTCTCTGCCAGCGTCATGCGACTTTACCTTACTATTTCTCCATAACAAGTCAAATTTTGTACTGAAATTGGGTGTTAGCCCTTTCTTTTTAAAGGTCTTTGTTTCGATCAGAATTTGATAGGAAACTAACGAGATAATATGCAAGCCTAAACATGAATAAGTTAGGTTATGTTTTGATGATGAAAATGTTGACTTGCAGGGACGACCGACAAGGGCGTTGTGGAAGTGACCAACTGCTTCTGCGTGCCGCACAAGGAACACGCCGACCAGGTGGAGGCTGAACTTAACTATGCCATGGATGTTTATGAGCTCAACCGGAGAGTCAATGCTAATGAGAGCATTGTTGGTGTGTATTTATAAAGTTTTAGCTTCTTACAAATATAATATGTTAATAATCAGTTTCTGTGCGAATCTGAACGGATATGAATAATGCTTATAAATAATTGTTATAATTAATAATGGTTGCCCTGAAGTCAGCCAGAGTCCACTCTGTGTGGTCCTGTAACATAATTGGTAAACATATAAACAATTTGCTATATGTAACAGCATGTAGATTATATAAAAAAAACGAACCCCTTTAGCCCTGGAGTCACTTCTTGTCGGAACCCCGACAAGAAGTGACTCCAGGGATAATGCAATTTCTTCCAATAGATTTTTTCCAATGTCCCAATTTTCCCTCTTCCTCAATGTCATGTATAAGGAAGTCAATCATCTTTAAATGTTTTATGATATAGGTACCATTTGATAATAATCTACACTTCTACACTATCTACACTATCTACACTAATATTATAAAGTGGAAAGATTTGTATTTTTGTATGTAATGAATAGGCTCCAAAACTACTGGTCCGATTTCAAAAATTCTTTCACCATTAGAATACTACATTATCCCTGAGTAACATAGGCTATATTATATTTTCAAAAAAATCAGGGATCCTTACTAAAACTCCAATAATGTAACCTTACATTGCGTGCGCTGCGAAAACTATTGATGATAGAACAAAATAATGTACTACGATTTTGTAGAACACGTCATTATCTACAAAAATGTCGCGACAGCATATATCTAACTATTATAGTTATGTCACAATAAGTGTTCTTTTATTATAAAAATTTTAATTAAAATGCCGCCTCTAGAAAATGGTCTTTATTTTTACTTTGGTATTAATCCTTATCCAAATAAATCATTTCATAATTAAGATGGTTTCAATACCCATACATTACTTCTGAAATTTTTCAAATCGGACATTCCATTCAAAAGATATGACGAAATTAAAAATGTAAACGGGTCCACGGGTCACTCACGGGGTGCGATTTCACTCACTCAAGGGGAAGAGCGTGCAAATGTATGAAATAAGTAGACGCGAGGCTCGAACCCACGGTCTAAGTTTATCCTAAAATGTTCAAAAAATTTATGACCACCCATGCGAAGCTGGGACAGGCCGCTAGTTACTTATATAAGGTTTAAGAAATTATTAAATGATAGGTACCAATTATGAATTGAATTTATTCATGTTACAATTTAAAATACAGTTAAATAACAAAATGTGTTAACGCCAGTACATAAGTACAGTAATTTAGGATAAATCAAAACGTCGCCAGTACATAAGCACAGTAATATCCCGCATTATGCGAAGGATACGATCCGCAAAAAATCGCGTTAAGTTAAATTCGCGTATATCAGTGTTTACGATTACGATTAGTATTAAGTACATGTTTTTACGGAAAAATGGATATTGTTACTTTTACATTCTTATAAAATACGCGTAAAATGTAATATAATAATAAATTCGCGTTAAAGCGAAACCGCATAACGAGGTCGCGTAAAGCGGGGTATTACTGTATATTCCATTATCTTGATCATAGAACATAACATGTTAGTTAATAAATGATGACGTGGTTCCAGGTTGGTGGGCCACCGGGAACGAGGTGACGAACCACTCGTCGGTGATCCACGAGTACTACTCGCGCGAGTGCCGCGCGCCGGTTCACGTGACGCTGGACACCTCGCTGGGCGGCGCGCGCATGGGCCTGCGCGCCTACGTGTGCGCCGCGCTCGGCGTGCCGCGTGGCAAGCAGGGCTGCATGTTCACTCCCATCGACGTGGCGCTCACCTGCTACGAGCCCGAGGTACATACACTCACATGTACATACTACGTGTGCGCCGCGCTCGGCGTGCCGCGCGGCAAGCAGGGCTGCATGTACACTCCCATCGACGTGGCGCTCACCTGCTACGAGCCCGAGGTACATACACTCACATGTACATACTACGTGTGCGCCGGGCTCGGCGTGCCGCGCGGCAAGCAGGGCTGCATGTTCACTCCCATCGACGTGGCGCTCACCTGCTACGAGCCCGAGGTACATACACTCACATGTACATACTACGTGTGCGTGCCGCGCGGCAAGCAGGGCTGCATGTTCACTCCCATCGACGTGGCGCTCACCTGCTACGAGCCCGAGGTACATACACCCACATGTACATACTACGTGTGCGCCGCGCTCGGCGTGCCGCGCGGCAAGCAGGGCTGCATGTTCACTCCCATCGACGTGGCGCTCACCTGCTACGAGCCCGAGGTACATACACTCACATGTACATACTACGTGTGCGTGCCGCGCGGCAAGCAGGGCTGCATGTTCACTCCCATCGACGTGGCGCTCACCTGCTACGAGCCCGAGGTACATACACTCACATGTACATACTACGTGTGCGTGCCGCGCGGCAAGCAGGGCTGCATGTTCACTCCCATCGACGTGGCGCTCACCTGCTACGAGCCCGAGGTACATACACCCACATGTACATACGTGTGCGCAGGGCTATATTAGCTGTTGGAACGCGAATACTGCTCGAAGGGTTTTATTATGAACTAGCGGCCTGTCCCAGCTTCGCATGGGTGGTCATAAATTTTTTGAACATTTTAGGATAAACTTAGACCGTGGGTTCAAGCCTCGCGTCTACTTATTTCATACATTTGCACGCCAGGGAGTGAAATCGCACCCCGAGCGCGACCCGTGGACCCGTTAACGTTTTTAATTTCGTCATATCTTTTGAATGGAATGTCCGATTTGAAAAATTTAAGAAGTAATCTATAGGTATTGAAACCGTCTTAATTATGAAATGATTTATTTGGATTTATTTGAAAATATAATATAGCCTATGTTACTCAGGGATAATGTAGCATTCTAATAGTGAAAGAATTTTTGAAATCGGACCAATAGTTTTTGAGCCTATTCGTTACATACAAAAATACAAATGTTACCTCTTTATAATATTAGTGTAGATGTAGATAAGACCGTTCATATGATTAAGAAGTATTTACAAATCCATCCATGGTATAATAGAGGTGTGGTGTTGTTCCAGGTGGTAGGGCTCCAACTGTGCCAGAAGACTATGTCCGGCGGCGGCGGGCGCGCGAGGCAAGTCCAGCCCATGCAGGATCTCGCGCAGATCGCGGACGCCAGCACCAAGCTGTCCGTGCTGCTCGAACAGGTTACTGCCTGAACATACCGCCTGTTAACCAGTAGGGGATACTGTTACTGACGGCGCGCTGCTGTCGCTCGTGCACTCCGTGCTATATGTAACAGCATGTGTGCGTGCAGGTGGTGACGTACGTGGAGGAGGTGCTGAGCGGATCACGCGCGGGCGCGGCGGGCACGGGTCGCGCGCTGCTGTCGCTCGTGCACTCCGTGCCTAACCTCTCCGCGGACGCCTTCGCGGACGCCTTCGCCGCCGGGGTCAAGGACCTGCTCATGGTCTGTACTAGCTCAGGAGGACCCTTCTCCCGGTCCCGATTGAACTCTTCGGCGAATTGTGAGCGGTCACCCGCTTCATCAGAAATGCTAGTGCGCACATAAAAATAAACACTATAAAACTCCAATAGATTATCATGTTTATCCTACACATACCATTATAAAATAATTACCCATGAATATGATTTAAAGTAATAATTATAATTAATATTGAAAATCTTTTTTAATAATATTGGTGGACTTTTAACACAACTCTATGTAGGCCCAAACTAAGCCAAAACTTGTAATATGGGAACCAGATAGCTGATAGATATAATACATATTGTATACTTTTGTAAATACTTATAATAAACTAGCGGCCCGCCCCGGCTCCGCACGCGTATTTAATGAAGTACCGCTCTGCTGATTTTGTGCAAACTTCATATAAACCATCTACTAAATAATCCGAACAAAGCCTAAACATTTGGTTTGGATAGGTGAGCCCTTTCTAGACTTATAAAATTACAATGAAAAGTGGCATTGATTTTTATAGATATAGATAATAACACCCAGACAGAGAACAAACATCTATGTTCATCACACAAATGTTTGTTCTCGGTGGGGATCGAACCCACGGCCTCCGGCGCAGAAGGCAAACCTACTACCAACTGAGCTGTGAAGGCTGTCAAAATAGATACATTTCTTGCCACCTGATAGCATTATATAGATAGTCACGTGTTTGTTTGTTTGTCAGGTGGTGACGCTAGCGCAACTGATCAAGACCCAACTCCAACTGAACGAGAAACTGACTCTCCTCACGTCGCAGTAACCGCTGCCTCATCGTAACGTTACTACTCTCTCAACATTATTTTTCGTTGTGAATAATAACTACACACAAATTGTACATTTCAACCACAAGTTTTAATCGAATTCCATCGGAATAAGAACAATAAAGATATATCAAATTATCTTTATTCAATTGTTTTCTTTTTAAATCACAGTAAATTTATAATGAGGTAACAAGGTACATCGAAACATAAAGAAACCACATCGCTTGCGGCGCTAGCTCTGTCATCGGTTAGATAAAGTCTGTCGGCGCGTAACTATCGACCGCCGCCGACGCCGGTCGGTCCAAAAATTATAAAAGAAATAAGGCACAAAGCGGAATCACAATAAAATTGAGGGACAATTTATTGAGATTCGTAACGTCCGGTGCGTCAGTGCGACGCGCGTCAGCGGGCGTCCAGCGCCTACTCGTCCAGCGGCAGCAGCGAGCGCGCCGCGTGGCACCGCCACACCCAAGCCGCGCGCCGCCAGTGCGCGAGGGCGACGCGCGTCAGCGGGCGTCCAGCGCGTACTCGTCCAGCGGCAGCAGCGAGCGCGCCGCGTGGCACCGCCACACCCAAGCCGCGCGCCGCCAGTGCGCGAGGGCGACGCGCGTCAGCGGGCGTCCAGCGCGTACTCGTCCAGCGGCAGCAGCGAGCGCGCCGCGTGGCACCGCCACACCCAGTCCGCGCGCCGCCAGTGCGCGAGGGCGACGCGCGTCAGCGGGCGTCCAGCGCGTACTCGTCCAGCGGCAGCAGCGAGCGCGCCGCGTGGCACCGCCACACCCAGTCCGCGCGCCGCCAGTGCGCGAGGGCGACGCGCGTCAGCGGGCGTCCAGCGCGTACTCGTCCAGCGGCAGCAGCGAGCGCGTCGCGTGGCACCGCCACACCCAGGCCGCGCGCACGCGACGCGCGCGCCGCCAGTGCGCGAGGGCGACGACCTCGCCCTCGGAGCCGCAGAGCACGATACATTCGCTGTCCTCCTCCACCTCCGATGGCTGGAAATACGAACGAGCCGCTGTAGATGCCTGGGTTTCAAATTTAAATATGTTCATACGTCGCTCATAATCCTCCCGGGACATCCAGATTCTACATATAATTTCGACAGCCGTCCTTCTACAGATTATGATCGATAGTTTTCGCATAGGCTGGATAAACGTTCCGTAATAATGTAGATGCGCCGACCTGCAGCAGCAGTCCGCCGTAGGCGCGGCAGTAGCGCGCCAGCAGCGGCGCGCGCTGCGGCACAACGAAGGCGCGCCCCGCGAACAGCGCCGGCAGCGCCCCCCGCACCCCCAGCGCCCCCGCCGTCGGGGGGCGCGTCGCCTCCGCCTCCGCCTCCGTCTCCCCTCCCGAGTCCGAGTCCTCCACGGTTATGTTGCCCTGGGGAAGTCGACGCACATTCGACGGACCTAAAGATTACTTATACAGGGTAAAGTGAAGACGTAGCATCGATATCGAGACGGAATGATTTTTTTATCTAAATATGTTAGGTCGGGTCGAAGCGAGGTTCGAGTCCCGGGGCCGTGCTACGAGTTTATTTTACGGAGGAATTTATGCTGACCGTGAATGCAAATTCAGTTTTAGAGAGCTCGTCTTTTAACTTACGTAAGTTGCAGATAAGATCAATCCTGGCAATTTTCTGCTAGCATTGGCTAAACCTACGCTAAGGTTCAGCCGTATTACCTGTATCCTTTCGTCTTTAACGAACTCCACTTCGTCGCTATCGTCGCACCCGGCCCCTCCCCCTCCCCCCTGCGTCAGGGAGGTCGAGGGGGAGGGGGAGATGCGCGCTCGCTTCTGTCGTCGGACCACTTCCTCGATGTCGTCGTCCGTGTCGCATTCTGTGGAAATAATTGATAAGTCTGAACATTCTCTGGATGAGTTTCGATGACAGAGCTTTTTAGGTAGCCCATCGAGCTTCCATCGCTGCTTAGATACTTGTCAATTGACGGTTCGGGCGATACACAGCCGGGGTACCGAAACGGCTATACGATAGTCTCTTGGTGAGTGACGTCACCTGATGACCTGCGCGAGGACGCAGCGCGAGTGTTGCCCGCTGCGGGCGCGGGCGGCGCTGGCGGCGCGCTCGCGATGCGTCTGGCAGACTCCGCGGGCGGCGCGCGCGCGATGCGTCTGGCAGACTCCGCGGCGAACCACTGCCACGGCAGGCGGCGCCGCGCGCGCGCGCTCTCCAGGATCCACTCGGCAGAGGGAATGGGCACCGACCCACCGTTCGCTGACGACCTCACTTCTAACAGCTTCGGCGTGTTGCTGAACGCGCAACTGGAACCGAAACAAATTTTTTACCCTGTTCCTATTAATAGCCAAAAGACGCCCAAAATGTATAGGATTAACAGTTTAGACACAATGACATCTTAACGAAATGCACTAACAAAATCGTTAATAATGCCTTTTTCGATTTATCATTATAAATCAACAGGAAATAAAATTATGCGTAATAAAAACAAGTGTGATTTTCACAAGCCTTAGCTTAATTTTAGAAAATCCCTGTCTGAACTATCACTTTCTATTGTAGAAATAGAACCGTGTGGAATGCGAATGTAAAATGTCTGGACCCCAGGTGGCACGTCGATGAGATGAGATTCAGGTTACCTATACATAGGAAATGCAGGTGCAGTGCTCACATGAGATGCGTGCAGGCGGGTCCCCAGTCGCGCGAGTAGCGCGCGCCGAGCGAGGCGGCGAGGTCTCGCAGACGCGCGCGCTGCGGGTTCTGGTACCCGCTCAGCACAAACACCACGCCGTCCAGGGGACGCTCCGACTCAGGTCCCGGGCTGAGGGCACCGTCTGACACAAACGACAATATTTTATTGTGAAAGACCTTCTAAAACTTATGTCCAGTCAAGGACACCTTGAGCTTTCAATAAAACCCGAAATGCAGTAATTTACTTGGTTTAATTAATATATAAACAATTAACAAGGTTTTGCGCTCTCGACACGGAGGAGGCTAGGATGGAATCTAATCAATTGTATGAAGTGGGTAGGTTTACTAGTGAAACGCATGGCTCCTTTTGGATAATAAATAGGGCTTTGGGTAGGTGTGGCTGTGCCGTTGCTCTTGCGATTGATGTAGGTGCTTAGACATCAGATAGCGGCTGTCGGGCCGCGACAACGATGCTAAAAATGGCGTGGATTTTTTACTTGAAAGTCAACATATGGACATTTTGACAGTTTCAAACACGACGCTAGTTCCCCGCCACGCCCTATAAGAGATTCTAAAAGATAATGAAAAGTTTGTTGCCTGTTCTAGAAGTCGCACGTCGCGTGGAACTGGCACCTAGATTCACCTTGTTTTAAGACGTTTGAAAATGATCAAAGAGATTGAGTCAACTGAACGATTTTTTTTATTTTGAATCTGAATTTACATTACCGTAACGCATTGTCTAATCTTACTTACCCGTCTCCGCCCGATCTCTTTCCGAATGTGGCCGTTTTCTGTTATCACCATCCTTTTTCTTACTACTTGACTCTCCATTCCTACGCGCATGTCTTCTAGCGTCGTCTGTTTCTCTCCCGTTGTCCTTGTCTCCATCTCTCTTGGTCACTGAATTTCTACCGGTCGATGGCTCCTCCGTTTTAGAGCGAGGAGTGTCGTCAACTTTGTCGGTTTCTCCGAGTTTCTCTTTAGGTTTCGGCGTGTTGGCTTCTCTTCTTTTGTCGTCGTTATGCCGCTGGACGAGCCGGTCTATTCTGGCATGCGGCCGCTCGTCGTCGTCGGTGTACATGAGCTTGCGGCCGTCACGTGCCGGCAGGTCACGTGCCTGCAGGTCACGTGCCGGCAGGTCACGTGCCGGCGGCTCGGCGCGCCCGCCCGGCTGCTGCTTGCCGTCCCTGGGGAGGGTTGTCTTCACGAGCTTGGTCGCTGCCTCGGGGTTTTTTTTCAGCGCTTGCGATGTGGCTTGACGTATTTGCGCTCCTGATAAAATAAACATTTGAATATAGTAGGTATAATTTATTTTGGAAACATCAGAGTATGTACCTACCTAATTTTATAATTATTCTTTTTTTTATTTTTATTAAGAGTTTAGTGGCAACAATTTTACTTATACAGGATGTAAAGTCATGTATGACATTAAATTGAAACACGTACTCTGAATTGCATTTTTAGATTTTAGGCGTTTGTTTTATAAAAAAAAGCCTGAATATTTATCGAGTTATCGATACTTTTCCAATAAATTATTATTCATTTATTTCAGATTAAAAAATCCATACAATATTGATTGAAAATTGATTGATTGATTGAAAATACTTTATTGCACATTAAAACAACAGTACAAAGGCGAACTTAATGCTATAAAGCATTATCTTCCAGATAACCTTTGTGTATTGTGGACATAAGATGTGTCAGTAGTGCACAGGAGAGGAAAAAAGTAGATCGTAATACATTTAAAAAGTAGTTAAATTACCTACAGAATCTAAATATGTATAATAAATAATACATACTAAATGCTACACAAATAACAATATAAAGGAATACATATTATATATATATATAGGTAAATATATAGGTACTACAATATTACTAATTTTACACAAAGCTTTACAACTATACACGTAATGATAAAATAATTAAATAAAGAGTCACAAGAAATTGAAATTACGCCGTGCGTCGTTTAAATTTTGTGTGTGCCACGTGGCGGCGGCGCGGCGGCGGCGTTGCTACGAGCATATTGAAAACCTACGGATTTGAGGTAGGTAGGTACATAGCGATTTTTATTCTACCTACATACAAAAAGTGTAGGTACCTTATCCTTTTGATGCGCCGCCCGCTCGACCTTCGGCTACGGCTACTAATAACTTTCCCAATAAGTTCTGCATTTTGATGACATTAACAAGACACACACACACAAAAAGAGTCTATTTCGCGGTACCAAATCTAGACACTAGTCACTGGTAATAAGACGAATGTACAATTTTCTAAATTAGGTCGTTACCAAGACGCTTACTGACTGAAATAAAAATATTGTTTCTCGGCCGACGCGCCGGCTAGAGTGGGATCGCTGCGTATCTATCTGTCTCTATCATACACGTACGCGGAATGATATCTGTCCTTGTCGCAAAGCGAAATTTGACAACGTGAGCGACTGAGCGTAAAGATATGATTTGTATAGGCTCTAACGCGTATAAATATGGTATCTCTCTCCTTTTTTTTTCGTTTCATTGATGAGACATATGACTTCATGACCCCAGAAATTTGACCTCAGCACCGGCGATTAGAGATACAGGTTGAGTAAAACGTATTTATTGGAAAAGTATCGATATCTCGATAAATATTCAGGCTTTTTTGATAAAACCAACGCCTAATATCTAAAAATGTAAATAGGAATACGTGTTTCAATTTAATGTCGTACATGACTTTACACGTCAGAAATCAACGTCAAGCCGAAAACGGGCGATGGGCCAAGTCATGATAGTTATCAGAAAAATATAAAAAAAATATTTGTCATGTTACTACCTTTCGAATTATGAGTATTACAAAAAATTACAGAAAAACTGACACCCTGTGATGATCTTTTAAGTCCTGTGACTACAAATATTAAGTTTTCGTGAAACTTTTTTCTGTAATGTAACCATGGATAACCCTTCTGTAAAATACAAATCAAAATTAAATAATAACTGCCTCAGTTTTAAATAAAATGTTAGATGTTTGGCCAACATTTAATTTAAAATAATTACATAACCCAACTTTAACAGAGTATACTGTAAAAAAAATGTACTACACTATTTTGGCAAGTAACTTTAAAAGATGGCGCATTATGTCAGGATTCCAAAATGGTATGATACTTGCTAGAGTACTCCTTAATTTTTTGAACTAAACCGGATTTCATGACCATTTTATTTGATTAGATAAAATGTTTGTAACCTTTAAATTGTGGACTTAAAAATGCCTATGCTGCGTTTTTAAGTCGCTCTCAATTCACAGGTACAAGTACATACCATTTCGACAATGTAAGTGAAACAGATAGAGCCGCCATCTTGTCGAAAGAGTAATAGGGTAGATGCGCTAGTTCGCCGTCCACGTCCCTTTTTCGACCATTCGCGGCACTACTAGTAGATAAATACTAAAAATAGCAAAATTAACATGCACACATTGAGAGAGAGTATTTTGGCGCCTTCTTGAATGTCCAAGCAAACACTCAAAAAAGTTTCAAGTCACCAGCACAAGTGAAACAATTATAAATAATAGAATCAGTTTGGGGTCGGCCGTGATCTGATACAAAAGCGCTAAAAACAACGAAAAAAATAGTGAAGTGATGGCGCTTTCACGCTAAGTTATTCACTCATTTTTATGACTTTTAGAATAATAGTTATTCGTATGCCTTCATAATAGATCAAATAATACGTTTATAATGTTTTTCGCTTTAAATATTAATAATAAGTTATTTAAATTACGTGGACGAGAACTGTACCACGCTTTTATATGAAAAGCCATTTTTCGTCCACGTGGTCGGGAACTGGTGGTATCATGTCAAGAAATTGGAGTCTTGTATTTTTTTATGTATGAAAACTAACTGCTGCTTTTAAACAATATTGAGTCTTATTACTCCTCCTAAATTTATTAGCCAGTTTTCGTCCAGGCTAATATGATTATATCAACAAATACAGATACTAATATAATGCTAGTGGTCGAGAACAGGATGGGGTAAATACGACTTCCAGATTTCGACCATGATTTTAATATGCAACAAATGCTGTAAAACATCAATAAATTTGAATTTTATGCTATAGAATAACATGTATTAATTCCTTTTTTATTATTTTATTGAGGTTTTGCATTATTTACATATAAATTTCCTCTAAAATTCTTAGTAATACTGTGGACGAAAACCGATACATCCGATCAGTTTTCGACCATTTAAGAAATTATTGATTTACTCCTCTCCAGGCCGGAGGTCTTAGCTGAAATAGAGGAATTTTACGGTCGGTAGTATTGTGTCCTCGCAGGTATTGTGTCCCGAATCAAGTAACGAGGATGGTAGAGCTACACTGACACGCCACTACACAGAAGATATCCAAAGATCAGCCTTGACGAGATCGAGATAGCTTTGAAACAGTTGAAAAATGGGAAAGCCCCAGGGGAAGATGAAATCACTTCGGAACTCTTAAAGGCGGGTAGTTTTCCTGTTCTGAAAGAATTCCAACGTGTTGTCAATTCCGTTCTTAACCATGGAAGAACTCCAAGGGTGTGGAGCAAAAGTGTCGTGGTGTTATTTTTCAAGAAAGGCAACAAAGCCTTCTTGTAAACTATAGACATATGTCGCTCTTGAGCCAAGTCTACAAGCTGTTTTCTAGGGTTATTTCGAACCGTCTTGCGCGAGATTTGACGAGTTTCAAACACCGGAGCAGGCTGGGTTTCGAGCAGGATTAGACCACATTCACACAATACGGCAGATTATACAAAAATATGAAGAGTATAATCAGCCATTGTGCCTAACGTTTGTGGACTACGTTTGTGGAGAAGGCCTTTGAAGGGCTGTTCGGCAGTCCTTGCAACGATGTCAGGTTGACTGGCGATACATCGAAGTGCTGAGATGTTTAAGCAATGATGCCACCATGTCTGTTCAGGTCCAGAACCAGCTGTCCAAACCTACCAGTTGTGCTGCGGAGTGAGAAAAGGGGACGTAATATCCTCCAGTTCTCATGCGCACTGGAAGATTTGTTTAAGACACTGAGTTGCACCCTAATGGGCATTAATATTAACGGCGAATACATCACAACATTACGGCATTTGCTGATGACATCGTCATATTGGCAGAATCGTTGCAGAACCTACAACAGATGCTGAACAGCCTAGCTGCTGCCTCACGGCGGGTCGGCTGGGTATGAACTTGGATAAAACTCAGATCATGATTATTGATCGCATCACCCGAACCGATCACTGTCGCCAGAATGCCTTTCGAAGTTTTACAGGAATATGTCTACCTTGGGTCTGCCCCTGCGGTTGGGTAGACACAACTTTGAGACAGAGCTAAACCGGAGAATTCAGCTGGGCTGAGCTGCGTTTGGGGAACTTCTTCAGGTCTTATCGTCACCCATCCCTCAATGTTTGAAGACGAAAGTCTTCAACCAGTAGGTACGTCCTACCTGTTATGACCTATGCTGCCAAAACGTGGACACTAACAGTAGGGTCGGCTCACAAACTGAAAGTCGCCCAGCGAGCTATGGAGAGAGCTATGCTCGGAGTTTCTCCGGAGGATAGAATCCGAAACGAGGTTATCCGACGGAGTACTAAACTAGTCGACATCATAACTCAAAGGATTAGCAAGCTGAAATGGCAGTGGCCCGGCCATGTATGCCGTAGAACTGACAATCGCTGGATCAAACTAATACTTGAGTGGTCCCAGTGGTTCTTCAGACCGCGTTTAGGTAAGCGTAGCGTAGGACGCCCTCCGCAGAGGTGGGGCGACGAGATCGTCGCCACACTTCGTCGTCATCATCGTTGCGAAATGTAGCTGGCAAATACGGAATGAGAAGAGCCGAAGCCCGGGCTCAGTGAACGTCTTGGGAGAGACCTACGTCCAGCAGTGGACGGACATAGGTTGATGATGATGATGATATGTTACGATTGAATAATATTATATAATAAATAAGTACTTAAAAAACTTGTGGTACACTATTACATTATAGAAACTAAAATGCAAAGGGACATTTCTTCAGAAGTTAGCAAAAATGATTTTCGATACCTAGATGGTAAGTTTTGAACTTTGAATGCAGAAATTTTGATTATTATTATGACTCTTAAAATATACGACATGATAACTATAACTTTGTTTCGTTTCTATCAATTTTTACTCCTATATTTGAAATATTTTCCCATCAGAAATGAATGGTCGAAAACTGGGGAGTAGGTGGTCGAAAACTGGATTTTGTGGACGAAAACTGGTCAAAATAGGTATTTGACATTAAAATATTTTTATAAAATTCGCAGTCTACTTCATAATTAAATACTTTACATTAAATGAAAATAGAGGATATAGGCTATATGCAGAAAAAGTTACACCTCTATAAACTTACAATAACATAGACTTTTTGGTGCTTGAATGTGACAACTCCGCTAACTGGACGATAAGGGGCGTATTTACCCTATGGGTTATCAAGTAATTTGTTAGTTTTAGGTGCAAGTTTGAAATAAAATTCAGTCATTGGATTTCTTTTCAGAACAGATTAACTAGGAAGGATTCGTTATCAAGATTAATTTATTATTAGTGGTGGTTATGTAGGTAGGTACCCGTGTCTCCGCCGCTCTGACGATACTTCGCGAAGAGCTCCCCGGGACGGAATTCCTCCTCGTCCGAAGAGAAGGTATCCATCGCGAACACACGGGGAGGCACCGCGGGGACGCGGGCCGCAGGCACGGGGGCGGGGGCGGGGGCGGAGGCAGTGGGTGCGGGGGCGGGGGGGGCGGAGCCAGGCTCACCGTCCGGCTCGAAGATGTGTATGAATGATATTCCAAACTGAAAAAATATTCCAGTCGTTGACCAACCACTTTCAACACATCCGAAAAATATAATAATACGTGATAGGGTAATAGATTTAAATAAAGAAGCAGAAAAAAAGCGCCAATAACAAAGAGATAAGAAACCCATTCAGCAAAGAATTTTCCTGAATCTATGGCCAATAAAGACTGGAGGATTTCGGAATTGTAACAACGTTAGGATTGGCAGATCAGTATGGTAAGCAAAACACATACTTGGGGTGTATTAGTTTTGCTTACCATAATTCGTTTTTCGTAACGCCGTCAAGCCTTTTTTGTATGGAGACTCGTGAGCACGCCCGATAGAGGCGCTTATAGAATCTCCATACAAAAAAGGCCTGACGTTACGAAAAACGAAATATGGTAAGCAAAACTCATACTTGGGGCTGCGATGTACCTACCTATTATGCATGTCATGCCTGAAGGTACAAGAGGATCCTTCGAAAGATCCATATTTCACACTATTATGAAAGTCACTATGAAATTTAACCCTTAACCACCTAATGGCGGTCACAGTGACTCCAGCGGTTTTTGTTTTTTGAATTGTTCCGTTAATATTAACGGAGCTATGTGTCTGTGAGTTCATCTACTTTACCTCCTCTCTCCTCAGTACGCACTGTGCGCTCTATCGCTTCATAAGTTCGCGTGTTCAAAAGTTAAAGGTAATAAAACCAAGTATTCGCAAAAGATGTGCATAAAATGTCGTCAAAAATTGTAACTGTTTACCCATTGTCATTTTATAAAAAAAGTGATTTGATTCGGCCATTCTAAAGTTTTATATTTAGTAGGTTATATATTAAAGTACCAAAAAATAAGAAGATTGTATTAGGTTTCACTTATAGCTACCTGTCAGATCTCTGATTTTTATAATTCCTAGATTTTTTACTCAAATGCTTATACAACGTGTAAACGACTGTATGACATTAAATTAATACACGTGTAGTAGGTACTACTATCTAGTATTGATTTAAAAAAGGTTGTATTAACATTCATTCATAATTGAGATTTTTTTATTTTCAAACAAACTAAATATCAGAATAAGCATAAAATTATTGAACATTCTGTATAAACACACAAACAAAGCAACGTACGTTCATTCAATGCCGCGCCCCGCGCGCAGAAACCGCACATACATACCTACTACGACTAAACCTAAACTGTGCCGCGCGCCCGTGCCTAAAGGTGAACGCCCTTTCAGCGCGGGCGCGCGGCCGGCGGCGGCGTCTTTGATTCGCCGATATAGTAGAGCAACGTTAGCATGTAGGAAAAATAAAACTAGTTAGGTACCTCAAATCCGTACGTTTCCAATATGCTCACGTTGTTGCATGTTGCACATACAAATGAATGCACTGAAGAGCTCCTTCAACTGTTCTAGAGTTTGTTTTGTATGCCTAGTTTCACAATTATCTTTCCCTTCATAATACAAGTTCTGCATTTTGATGACATTAACAAGACACACACACTCACACAAAAAGTCTATTTCGCGGTATCAAATCTAGACACTAGTCACGAGTAATAACACGAATTTACAATTTTCAAAATTAGATATGTCAAGGTCGCTACCAAGGCGATTGTTTACTAAATAATAATGTCTTTCACTGGCCACCGGGCGGCAGCGTGGCACATAGTGGGGCGCGCTACGTACCTATCTGTCTCTATCACACACGTAAGCGGAATGATATCTGTCCTTGTCGCACAGCGAAATTTTACAATGTGAGCGCACAAATATGTTTCTTATGCGGTCTAACGCGTATAAATATGATATCTCTGTCCTTTTTTTCGTTTGATTGATGAGTCACATGACTTCATGACCCCGGAAATTTGACCTCATCACCGGCGATTAGAGATACAGGTTGCATAGAAATTATTTATTGGAAAAGTATCGATATCTCGATAAATATTCAGGCTTTTTTGATAAAACCAACTCCTAAAATCTAAAAATGCAATTAGGAGTAAGTACGTGTTTCAATTTAATGTCGTACATGACTTTACACCTTGTATGCATTGATTATACAATATGTACAAGTGTTCATTTTCAAAGTTTAATAACGTCATTAAAATAAAAAAAATATAAGGGTTACGATCTGTCTTTCATTTAAGTAATTATTACATATAAAAAATAGAAAATAAACCGTTAGGTAACTCAAAAACACGTTAGGTGGCTTAGGGTTAAATTCTGTGTAAGTTACCTTGCAATGTTTGTTGTACGGCTGCGAGCAGACGATGCGCAGTCGGTCCCAGCGCTGCGCGGCGGCGGCCGGCAGCGCGGCGCCGCTGAAGGAGCGCACGCGCGCCACCGCCGCGCCGGCGCCCGCGCGGGACGCCGCCGGGCTCAGGAACACGCTGCGCGGGACCAGCACCTCGCCACACAACACACTATACTATACAGACGATGCGCTGAAGGAGCGCACGCGCGCCACCGCCGCGCCGGCGCCCGCGCGGGACGCCGCCGGGCTCAGGAACACGCTGCGTGGGACCAGCACCTCGCCACACAACACACTATACTATACAGACGATGCGCTGAAGGAGCGCACGCGCGCCACCGCCGCGCCGGCGCCCGCGCAGGACGCCGCCGGGCTCAGGAACACGCTGCGCGGGACCAGCACCTCGCCACACAACACACTATACTATACAGACGATGCGCTGAAGGAGCGCACGCGCGCCACCGCCGCGCCGGCGCCCGCGCGGGACGCCGCCGGGCTCAGGAACACGCTGCGCGGGACCAGCACCTCGCCACACAACACACTATACTATACAGACGATGCGCTGAAGGAGCGCACGCGCGCCACCGCCGCGCCGGCGCCCGCGCGGGACGCCGCCGGGCTCAGGAACACGCTGCGCGGGACCAGCACCTCGCCACACAACACACTATACTCACCACTACTATTATAGCCTGACTAGTCGATTTACTCACAAAACACGATTCGATTTCGATTGGCACCACACTGGAGCTTCAATTCAATATTGTATTAGGTAGGTAGGTATATTACATTGTAACAAGTTTGTTGCCTGTTCAATAGGCTTTGGTCGCGTGGAACTTGCACCTAGATTCGCCTAGTTTTAACTCGTTTCAAAGTGATCCTTGTGATTTTATTGAATTAATACCCTTTGACATTGTGTGCCTCAGGTTGATGGGGGCAGGGCAGTGCATCATAGGGCACGATTCTATCGAGCGTGACTTACGAGGCAATGCTTTGTGTGGTGATAGCTACTACTTAACATCAGGTGGGCCATCTGCTTGTTACATCAACATATAAAAAATCTAGGTCAGTTATTTAAGAAAGCTTAGAAAGTGTAAAGCATGATGATACCTGGAAGGGCTCGTTGGGTGTTTCAGAGCGTCCAACCAACACCTCCACTAGAGCGGCGTGGTGCGCGCCTATTTGAACTGACGATATCTGAAATACATAATAATTACATTATTTAGATATTTTCAGTCTAAATTTCTTTTTTATTGCATAAGTCTGTTATCAGTGTTCAAAATAATCTTAATGTATAATATTATTTTCATAATATTAATTAAAATATGTACATATGTACTTACCTTGACGGCCCGTGCCAGCTGGAGCACTACAGAGCATGATGGTTCGCCCGGGCTGCACAGCCATCTCTTATTACTCACGTCCCACAAGAGCAAGTTGCTGGCTTGGTTTTCCTATACAAGTTTTAGTTTTAGTTACAAGTTTTAGCTAGGTAACTACATAATAATCTTTGATAGTAATGTTACTCATTCAATTGTACCTACCATTTTTTGTACATTGAATAGACCATCCTTTGGCTACAATCTCAAAAACCATATTTCAACATCTAAGGTGAATTGAAATCCATCTGACAGAACTTTGGATGTTATAATTATGGTTTTAGAGATAGGTAGGCACAATTATATATGTGAAACATTTTGATAACCATTGATCCAGTTATTTTGCTAGACCAGTTATTACAATTCCTATCAAAATCAAAATCTAAACGGTCTTTATTCAGTACAATCACAAGGATCACTTTGAAACATCTAGGTCTATACTAGGTGAATCTATCGCCAGTTCCTCGCGACCAAAGCCTAGAAGAACGGGCAAGAAATTTACCGCTTGGTTTTTTTGTATGATCCTTTTTACAATTTTATTATGGTACCTACTTAATTGTAGTGTTTTAATGAGTTGGAGCATAGATCAGTCCCAAGCTTTTTTGTCATCTATATAATCAGATATTTTATAGTAAGCTTTTGTACAAAGTTTTCTTTTTATTAAGTTTTTGAATTTGCTAATCGACAACTGGTGAATCTCGCTTGGGACTTTGTATAGAAACCACTAATACCAAGTAAGTAAGCAGTAGTCAGAGGCCAGTCTGGTCCGAACATTGTGTTTAAGCTTCAATGTAAGACTGGAGCGGACATCATTTGCTCTCAGTTTAGGGCCTAGTCTATAGGCAATCAGCATTTAATTTAAGTACCTATAGTAAATATGTTTTTTTTGATAGGATAAAAATAGTATCCTCCATGTACTATATTTTTAGAGTGTCCAGTAGATGGTGTGAAAATACAGTAGGTAGGTACTTAAGTACCTTAAAAGTAAGTACTTGACTATAAAAATAAAGTTTAATAAACAGTGCATCTGAAAACACTGAACTACAGCGCAGCAGATAGATAGAACTGAGCTAGTAGCATGTAGCATACCAACTGAGCTGTGAGGCCTGTTCTCTCCTGTAGCTTGGTAGAAAGAAAGAACACTTACAGGATCTTCGTTGCTGAAGCTTACAACATAATCAACCTTCACCCGCGGCATATTTATGAATCATTTATAGCAGTTTTCGAGGAAACCTGTTACATGGGAAACCTGATGAAGTTTAAACTTGTATTGTAAACATAACCTCTGAATTTTAGGAAGATTGAATGACAGATGCCGTCACTGACCCAGTGTTACCAACCTGTACCAAAAATTTTCCCCAAGATTTTTCTAAATTTCCCTAAAAATCCCTAAATAGAATTTGTTATGTACCTACATAAGTAGGTAGTAACTACATCATTTTACCTAAATAATTTCGTAGCTCATAAAATAAAACGTTACATTTTTTTTAAAATATGTAACGTTAAACAAGTAAAATATTTTATTGAATAAAATACAATCATGCAAAGTTGTTAATTATTTCCAGAACCGCGTCATCATCCTGTTCCTCGTTTTCGTTTGACGTCTCATTTTTGAAGCCATACATGTATACGTACGTTGAAGTTCTTGATCATGTCCACAGTAGAATCAAATTTTACACACGATCCATATCCCGATTTAAGGAATATCGTACCATCATGATACTCTGTACCATTCTAATTGATAATCTGTTCCTTAGTTTATTTTTGATTGTCCCTTATAAAAAGCACGCTCGACTGACGCATTGGAAACTGGCGTCATTAATGCTAAAGCAAATTTGGTGAGTTTCTGACATTAATGAATGAATGAATGCGCTGCGCAGTTCACTCGTTTCATATCGTGCGTTCTTTTCTACGCACAAAACTGATAACAAGTTCGATTTTGCAAGTTTTGTTTGAAATCCCTAAAAAAATCCCCAAAATATTTCAGTCCCTAAAAATGTCCCTTTTAACACTTTTATTCCCTAAATTTAGGGACAAAATCCCTAAGTTGGGAACCGTGTCACTGACCGTAACAGAACACAGCATGGAGGTACGAGAACACAGACAATAATGACATTTAGTTAGGGACGGTCTTTCTTAGGAAAGAACACAAAGTTCGGTTCTTACCCGCAACTCCTAAACTAAGACGGTAGAGTCGAGGTGTAGATGACTCTGTAGGACGATCTTAAAAAATTAAGAATGTGTAGAGCTTAGACTAAATGGTGTAGAGGTACCTAGACTAGACCCTACGCCCAGGTAAGTAGGTACCTACCTACCTGTTATTTTCATCTGTGACCATAATATTACCTTATTTTTTATTTTCAAGGCCTAATCTACAGTTCTACATCTACACTTCTACACTAATCTACATCTACACTTCTACATGTTTTTCACTGTGTTCTTTTATTATAAAAAAAAAATTGAAATGCCACCGCTAGAAAATTCTCTATAATTGTACTTTGGTATTAATCCTTATCCAAATAAAGAATTTTATATTCAAGATTGTTTCAATACCAATAGATTACTTCTTGAATTTTTCAAATTGGACATTCCATTCAAAAGATATTACGAAATTAAAAATATTAACTCGCTTTAAAAATTAATGAAAATGAAAAATGTTTATTGGCAATAATACAATCAACAGTAAAGTGTGAGGCTTCTGTCTCCTGGAATAGCCTTAGCTGTGGCCCAAGAAACAGTACTCTCCCGAATGACAATAAAATTATAGTTTTAAAGGTTTGAATGAATCTAATTTTAACATTATATAAATACGAAAATTCTAGCTTATTTGTTTTTAATAATAATAGGGTAGTGTGTGTGTTGAATATGTTTGTGTGTGTGTATGAGAGTTCTCCCTCTTAAGAGTCAGGGTTTCACAGGAGAACTCTCTTGTATAAAGTGTGAGTGAGTGAGTGTGAAAACGAAAATATTATAAGCGAACGTGCGGTTCCAAGGGGCGCGTTCTCACTCACTCAGGGAGAAGGGTATGCAAATGTATGAAAATAAGTAGACGCGGGACTCGAACCTACGGTCTAAGTTTATCCTAAAATGTTCAAAAAGCGTAGCGACACAACCTCGCAGCGATAGTGGGCCCGGATCTCTCTCTGCCGAGCGTGATTAATGCCATGCTGGTCGACGAGAGATCGTGGCGGGCGGTGGTCTCCTTCTGCGAATCAGTTATGGCGCAGAAGGAGGCGGCGGAGCGAGTTAGGGAGGACGATGTCCAAGCTGACTTGCTCCGGCGCAGACGCATTGGAGGGAGGCGGAGGTGGTTCGCCCGCCTTCTCCCGCCTCTGTAGTGGGGTTACCAGTGGAAAGTCGGGGGACTTCCGCTGGCTAATGTGGCCCTACACGACTGTTGAGTGGCCTTGGTGAGCAAGGTCGCCCCTATATAGACGCAATGGCGCGGCCCGGTGAAGTAAATACGGGCCTATCGCCGTGGCGAGATGGTGAATGCAAACGCGACCCCATCTCGCTATACCTTTGCGTAGGACGTCTTACAGGGGGTTTTTAGTGGGTTCGAGCCCTACTTACCCCCTTCCGTCATCTCCATGGCGGAAGGGAAATGCGATGGCATTTCCCCCCTTAAAAAAAAAAGGCCGCTATCGTAGGTATAATGTTGTTGTTGTGTTCTAGCGGTAGCACGTGGCGCCTGATGAACAATTGATAGCAAAACGAATAATGGGAAAATAAATAAAAAATATGAAGTAAGGTAGGTAACCTACTTAGGCGTCTATAACAAAGTTTATTCCTTGCTTATGTGCCTAAGTAAAATTAACAACAATAACAGCTAGGACTATATTTAGGGTATGTATAAATATTCTACAATTCTAAATTATGTACCTACCTACACAAGATAATAGAATATTAAGTAACAAAAAATACAAAGATAATAACCTATTACCTACTGAGCTACAAACTATTTACAAACGATCAAGTTATCCTACTTCCTACATAATATGTAATATTAAAAACGCGAAAGTTTACGCATCAGGGTTTTTAAGAACTTAAAAACCCTGATGGATCCAGTTCTTTTTCAACCACCTTGCCCGTTATTCGCGGAGTTCCTCAGGGATCTATTCTTGGCCCAATACTGTTCGTTTTGTATTGTGCAGGTGTCACCTTAAAAATAGAAAACTGCAATTACCACTTTTACGCCGACGACCTTCACCTGTATACCTGAGCTCTAAGCCTGATGACATTGATAATGCAGTTGATAAGTTGAATCAAGATCTGTAGCGCATAGTTTGTTGGTGTGAGTCAAATAACTTGAGAACCCTGAAAAGTCAAAATTTCTGATTCTTGGCTCCAAAAACCAAATTGATAAAACATCTCTACGGGATCCCAAGGTACTTGTGAATGGGGTTCCTATAGCTCGCGTAACTGAAGCCCGAAATTTGGGGTTGCTTATGGATAGCTCGTTACATTTTGAAAAGCATGTACTTGACTGACTGTTCAAAATTGACTGTTCAAATTCGATTTATTTGAGAAAATGATGGCGCTGTGCACAACAGTTGCTGCCTGTGTGCCTCGGCGTCACGGAAGACCAGCGTTGTATTAAGTGCATCAAACACTATTTACAGCATAAAGCTGAGTGACGCCCGTTTTTGTTGTCACAGTATTGTTCTTTTATTTAATTTTAGCCTATGTTTTTGTGACACAAAATAAACATATTTTGATTTTGATTTGATTTTGATTAAGTATGGAAGGATGGATGTTTGTTACTCTTTCACGTAAAAACTACTGAATGGATTTTAATGAAACTTTACAATAATATAGCTTATACATCAGAATAACACATAGGCTACAATTTATAAAGATATTGTGTGACTAATCCTGCGCAGACGAAGTCGCTGGCACCAGCTTGTCTTAAATAATACCAACTTTAAAGTTTATCTATATATGGACTATTGCACCTAGAGTACCTTTATATTTATATCTATTCTATGGCATAGGTACTTATGTCCAGTACCTAGGCATTTACGATTGAACCTATGGTTGGACAGTATGAAGGAAGGTCTACCAGGGCTACCGGATAATATGCCAATCCAATATCCGTGACGGCTCCTGTGACTGCAGCGCAGCGGGGTTTGTTCCTAGCGCTCGCACGCAGCGCAACAAATGGTTGCATGGGCTGTGAATATCTCTGCCGGGACATGGGTGCCGTGGCACCTAACAGGGATTGTACTCGTATACCACGATACAGACAATCTTAGTGGGGTCAGAACTAGGTCCCTACCTACTCACATGTCTACGTGTCTGCTGGGTGTTATATCAAATTGCTACCATAGCTAGGTAGGTAGGTACCTATATACCTTCTACAAATATTGTGTCACGTTACAGTTACATTATTAGATCAGGTCATCTCTAACGATTCTGTACTTATGAATCTTCACGATGAAGGGCGGGTCCTTTTCTTTCTCCTTCAGGGCGGAAGCCTTCTTCTTGGTCGGCGGAGTCGCTATGGGCACTCGGCGGTACGTGTACCCGCCGGAGGGGCTCGGGCGCGCGAACAAAACGGCGGGCGCCGCCTCCTGCGCCGCGTGCTCCTCGTACGGCGCCAGTGCGTACGTCAGCTGCGGCAGCGCCGCTTGCTGCGCCGCGTACGGCCCGTACTCCTCCGCGCTGTACTCGTACGCCGGCGCCGGCGATGCCGCCTGCCGATGAGGCTTGCGGTCGTAAATCGGGCGCGGGTACTCGTACGAAGATGCCTCGTATTCCTGGTCGGGAGCGTAAGGCCGCGCGTAGTGGCGCGTCGGTTGCGGGTACCGGCGGCCGTCCTGCGGGTCCGCGTCCCGGAGCGGCCGCGCGGCTTCCGCGTACTGCGGCAGGTAGAGAACGCGGTGCGCGGAGGACGCGGCGGCGAGCGGGGCGCGCGGCTGCGGGGGCGCGACGGGCGCAGCGGGCGCGCGGGACACCACGCGCAGCACGGACACGGGCACGGGCGCGTGCAGCGGGAAGGCGGCGAACATGTAGGGCTCGTACTCGCGCGCGAACTGCCGCGCGTACACCTCGAAGGCGTCGCCGCGGTGCAACAGCGAGCGGCCCAGCGCCAGCGGCGCGCCAGCGACCAGCATGCATAGCGTCACCACTATCGACCGCGTCTGGAACAATTTATTAGTTACGATATTTGCCGACAGCGTCCTATAACCGCATTATAAAATGTGAATGTCTAAAAAAGGCCAGAGACGGTGTGAGACCCATCATGTTCAGAAGCTCCTACGTTAAATTACAATCTCTAATTGAATCATAAGTCTACTTATAAATGACACTAACCTACTTTAAATGACACTCGGGTAGGTAGGTGCAGGTACTCACAATAATGTCCATAGTGCGGTGTGTGCGAGGGCGGACTGGTCGTGACTGAGGCGCATGCGCGGCGCTGAGGCAGCTTCAGCCCGGCAGCGGCGCACGCGGCCGGACGTCCTGCCCAGAACTCTATACTATAGAGCTGCTACAACACTGAGCCTGCACGGAACATTTTTCTTTGATAAAACCGATAAGTATTATAATATAGGTACATTATAATTTTTAATGTTTGAAATAAACTGAATTCTGTTTATTGTGGATGGGATATAAAAATACTTAAATGGTGACCACGACAAGATATAATATTAAGGCTGCATTTCGTTTAGTAGTTTTTATTTTAGTCAAAGTCAAAAGGTATTTATTCAATAAAATCACAAGGATCACTTTGAAACGTTAAAGCTAGGTGACTCTAGGTGACGACACGCGACCAAAGCCTAGAAGAACAGGCAACAAACTAGTAGTAACGTCGTAGTCTTGGTAGGTAGGTAAGTTGGTGTAAATGCGCTTAATAAAATGTATCTATTATATACTATATATTATATATTATAAGTACTTATGTAGTTAGGTAGATATAATTATTAGTTAATAAGACGTAAGTAATTAAAATTACCACAAAAAATTACCAGCTGTTGACAATGATAACCTTTGTATTTCAAATCTGTGAAGAACTAGGCAGAATCTGCTATCTCAAGATTCTGATGGTTGAAAAGAGTCGGTTCGGTTCGGGATTCAACGTCTCAGAAATAAATCCTTTGCGATCGTAGAAAGTAATCAGCTCTAGTAACATAGTAGAAGCGCATGTTGCATGTAAATCGCGAATGGTCGGGTTGACAGGTGCCGCTTCCTTCCTCGAGCTCGCGTGCTAGTGCCACAGCCTGCACAGCAGTCACTATGCCGGCGCCGGCACCGCGTGTTACTGCCCTCATTATCGACCATAACACGACAAAAAGTAAAATTGTTACATACCCCTACTACATCTATCTTCATTTTAATCAAACGGACTATGAGCTGGTAAATTGGCGGTTGACAGCTTCGAAATTAAAAGGATTGATGGAATCAGCACGTTCCTCCTTCCGCAATACATAAATGACTGAACGAGACCTACTTTTGTATGGAGACTCGTGGGTTCTCAGCACGCCTTTCTTACTCTTATCGAATAGGTATCTATACAAAAACGGCCTGACGATACAGAAACCAAAAACGATAAACAAAAGTCAAAACTCAGATTTGGGGTTTGTGTTCTACATTCTTTTTTACATAACTGAGATCTCGTGATGTCCGCTCCAGTCTTACATTGAAACAAACACGATATTTGGCCTCTGACTACTCCTTCCTACGTAGGGTAGGTAACCAATTTTATCTCAAAAGTTATAACACGTAACTTGATATATTTGAGTACCTTTTTTTTTGTTTTTTTGCTCCCTAATAACCCCTTAACTTAATAACCTTACATCTGATTTTAAACTTCTTATCTTAAAAATGGTTCGTAAGTTACCTATAGCCCGACCGTGGGCCCGACAAACATGCATACCTACATACATAAAATGCCAAATCGCCCAAGTTGACTGTAAGATTTTCTTTCGCTTCGCTCAATCAATCAATTGCAAATAATAGTTTTACAGGTAACAAGACAAAGAGTTTCCACGCATTCTTTTGAAGAAGCTACCTAGAAGGTAGTTTATACCTACTCAAAAGGCTACTATACTCACAATCAAAATCAAAACGGTCTTTATTTAGTACAATCAAGGTACAATCACTAGGATAGTGATCCTTCAAAGTGTTGAAACGTCTTATAAGGTAAATCTAACGTCAGTTCCTGGCGACTGCCTAAGTTCCTAGACTTTCTAAGTCCTAGAACTACCTACCTAAGTCTGCGTAAGTGGTAACGTATGTATTGTATATGGTAAGTACATATTAAAGCACTAGTATGCAACACCCTGACACTTGCTCTATAATTGCATCAGATAGTTGTTGTTTTAGCGTCAACTTGCAACATTACCGATTACCGACCTACCCGCTAGATATCCGTCTAGATAGAAGGCTATTCAGTTGTGCAATATAGTTACCTATGCTTACCCAGGTCATTTAAGTAAATTAGATTTTTATAACGACCATCATCGTCCTGTCCTCATCCCACTCCATGTGGGGTCGGCACTATAGCCATTGTTTGTAAAATTAAGTGTGCAAGCGGCGAACAGACCATGTAAAACGATTTTATTCCGTTATGTTGATGTGTTGTTGTCCGTCAGCAAGAAGCGTCTCATGCAACAACGCCTGATAACTGTGAGAACGGACAAATAACTTCTGGTTCGCACATTCCAACATAAAAAAAAACTTTTAAGTTCACGACCACGAAACCCCCTTCAAATAGGGGGGGCAGTCCAGCAGTGGACTTTAGGCTGATAAACGGTGACAAGGCTCCTCACCACTATCACTCTGCCGGATCGGCCTCACCCACAGGACAGACGTGGACAATACGGCGCAGCTGGCTCAGCCACTGATTGTCTTAAATTATATTATTAACAAAAAGTGACAGCTGCTCAACTTCGGCCGGGACATTTGCGTTATCCATCATTTAATACCACAAAAATGCTATTCTTTATACACAATATAGCTGATACCGATAAAAAGTTCTATAACATGCGTCAAGTGCTCGAAAGGAGCCTCTTGGGGCGCACTTAAAATCCTTTCACCACACTGTTTCGAAAGAAACTAGTGACACGACAAGATAAGAGAGCTGATACCGATGTCTTCCATCTTTTATTTTCGTTAATGATATGTACAATAAGTGGTAAACGTGCGCGTTGAAATCTTTTGTATGGAAAAAGTGTGTCTGACTCATGGAGGAAATAACTTCGTCTTCGTCTAAGCTGTGACTTAATTTGTTTTTTTTTTACTATGACTGAATCAAAGACAAAAGTCAAAAGTTTTTTTCCTAAGTATTTTGATATTTAATTCATATAATTATAAGAATTACTTCGTAACGTCATCGGTAGATAGGTTACATGTTTTTCTATGTACCTAATCGAGCACATTTTGTTTGTTATAATAAAATTACAAACAAACATGTTCATATAAATGAAACTGAAAAAAAAAAAGCCTCAAGACTTTGATCCCCAGGCACGGTAACGGCATATTATAAATGAGACCTTTAAGTTTCGTTTCAATTTTGGTTGAATTTCGCTTGATGCTTTGCCAAGTTCAATGTCAATGGAATGATGGAACTATGACGCGACTGTGTTGTGTAACTTAACACGTTTTTTAATACAACAAAGTAAATAGGTACATGTTTAAAACAAACTACATTTCCAACTAAACAATTATCTCAGGAAAAGTGCAGGGAGGTGTATCAAAAGCAGAGATCGACAAAACTATTTTGTGTCAAAGCTAAACTGAGTTCATCTTCCTGCCTATTTGCTTACAATCTATGAATTGATCTAGAAGATAGGCTGAAATAGTATTTTTTTTTCAAAGGAGGATCTTAAAAATATGTTTGACTAATTAAATCGGCAAATAACCACAACAGCAAGGACACGGTTGCGCCACAGCCGGCGCGGCTCGTATTTATAGTGTTGTGTGCGAGAGCACGGCACCATTCCTCGCCAACAACTCGCTCCGAGTCCTCCCTCCCAGCAGCAAGCAGCAACCAGCAACAGCAACAACATGAGATCCTTGGTGAGTACGAGCGCGCGGGTGCACAGCGTGTGACGTCATAGTAGTGTCCCAGTGCCAGCAGCTACAACGTGTGTCGTGTTCCAGGTGGTGATGATGACCCTTGTGGCGGTGGCGTGCGCCGGCAACGTGCGCGAGAAGCGCGGCTTCCTCTCCCAAGGAGTCGCCGGCTACGGCGGTAGCTACGGCGGCCTAGGAGGCGGCTACGGCGGTGGCTACGGGGGAGGCTACGGCGGCGGCTACGGTGGGGGCTACGGTGGGGGCTACGGGGGAGGCTACGGCGGCGGCGCACAGGTGGTCGCCGTCAACAGGGTGGTGAACGTGAACAAGGTGGTGGAGGTGCCGCAAGTAGTCTCCGTGCGCAAGCTGGTCTCCGTGCCACAGGTCATCACCCAGAAGAAGATCATTGCTGCGCCGGTGGTCTCCTACGGCGGCTACTCGGGCGGCTACTCCGGCGGATACTCCAGCGGACTCTCGGGCGGATACGGAGGGTACTCCGGCGGATACTCCAGCGGCTATGGCTCCTCCGGATACGGATACGGCGCCGGCAACGGCTGGTGGTGAACAATATACCATCACTCTGCCAGTCTAGTCAATTACTCTCATTCTAATCTCTATTTATTGTGTTATTACTTTTCGTATGTAATAAAAACATTTATTTTTTATACTTTTACTTTTTAATTTAATCAAAAACAACACGTTGACATCATCATCATACATGATATACTTACTTAAGAAGCACTCTTACAAGCGGTATTGATAACTTGTGACATTATTACGAGCAATTACCTCTTTCTTCAGACGGTGATTTGTCTATGGATTGTGTAAGTAACGAGAACTATTAATTAGCTAGGTCATAGTTACCATAATATCGCCTTTTAACAAATAGAGATAGCTAAACAAAAAAACTGTATTAAAAAACATGTGCCTAAGGGCAAGGGCAGAACTAACTCCCACAACACTGGTTTTTCCTAGGGTGGAGGTTAGTGCGCTACCAAATCGGTCCACATGTGACACGAAAGTCACAATACGTCTACAATGAATATGGAATCACGTAGGCGTTAACATATGGCAGTACTGGTCCATTGCGTTATGATGTCCGGTAAGCCAGAGTAGGTATCTATACGCAAAACTTGATCACTCCGATAGCAAGTATAGCCAAAGGTCTACAAGGAATCTGCTGCACTATAGTAAAAACAAAACCGTCGCATTTCGGGGGAGTTTTCGCTACCAGGCAACCAAGTGTTGGAATAATATTCCACCTCCTTTACAACTGTTGAAATTCAAGTTTACTTTTAAAAAACGTTTTAAATGTTTCGTTCTGGAGCAACAGAAAACTGGGTTGTCTGGTGTGAATAGCTATAGTGCACCATTCACTTGTTAGATTATAAGTTCATATATTTAGTCTATGTACCTTTTTGTATAATATATGTACCTTTATTGTAGATTTATTAACACACACACATGTTGTGGGTTTCCCTCTGTGATAACCAGACTCTTAAGAGACTGGGGGAATCATGGAAGCCCATGCATAAAACACACACTCACCTATTACTGTACGATGTAAGTTTATTACCATTGTTTATATGATTAATTTGTATGTACTGTTTATTTTCAACATAATTGTAACTTATTATATAACAGAACAGAACACTCCACACTTATAATATAAATTTCTCACAAGGTTTATTGGCTGAAGGTCTCAGCAGAATAACAGCGCCTATCTACTAAAATAGTGGTGAGGCATACGCTGAGTCGAGACCCTTTTGCTGCTGCAGCACACAAACACCTACATACCAACAAAGTACTGAAATATCTATCTGTTTAGCCATTTCCTTTCTTTTATTGTTTTGTATGTGTATGTGTGTTATGTCAGTGTGTATGTTTTAGCAAATAAATGTCTGTCTATGTCTAAAGTTAAAGCGAATTGTACCTACCTTACTCCTATGTATTGTCATGTGTGTAGTAGGTATACTTTATAAATTTCTGAATAAGTTATTATTATCTTTCATACCATACCTCATCTCCACGCATGTTATTTCAAAATTGACTCATGTTCTTGAAATAAAGTTCAACTTAATAAGGCCCTGTAATGGCGCTTACGGCTTCGGCAGTGTCCGGTAGCGGTCAGTTCGTTAGCGCGGCGGGCAGCACGTTACTGGGGCGAACTCAATAAAAACATCTCTCGCACGCAAAGTCCAAACAAAGTAGTCTGATAGACTTTTTTATACAACCAGCTGATGGAACAAGCAGATGACCCACCTGATGTTAAGTGGTAACTATCACCTACAACAAAGCATTACCTTAAATTACATTAAAGACGTAGCCGTTGGTTCATGATGTGTTACAAGATTGATTATTTTCAAAGCTCCAGAGCGCACGCGCTATTTTCGTCAGAAAACGTGTCTGTAAATATTTCTTGCTCCTTCCCCTTCACCTTATATTCAATGATTAAAATTAAATACCAGAAGATAAGGTTGTTTATCAGAAAATACGTATAATTTGAACAAACTTCTTTCAAAACTGATATAATTCTGGGCACTCCTGAAGACGACATTTTGTTAAAATAATGGGCGGAAGCCTAAAGTAGCTGTTATATTTTCATACAATACCTTGTATGCAGTAAACAAAGTTTAAATCATTAATTTAATAACATCACAAGGGTCACTTGTAAATGTCTTATAAAATACCTGCCATTTTATTAATAAATTTTTATTAAATCGCGATGTATAAAAGTCACGAAGCTTAGTCGGCCATAAGACCGTCACCCACGCTCTTAGGCACAAGCTCTTACCAACTGCCTATTTTCTCGCCTTGCCACAGAAACATGAAAAAAAGCATCCAAATATAATAGGCCGATATACTGGCCTCACAGCTCAGTTGGTAGATGCTCTGCTTTCTGAACGGTAGGCCGGGGATTCGATTATCACCGAAAACAAGCTTTATGATGAACATTGATGTTCGTTCTGTGGCTAGGTTTTTTGTTGTATTATAAGTAAGTACCTACCTATGTAGTTGAAAAACATATTTAATTGTGCTATTAACTATTTGGTTTCCATATTACAAGGTTTGCTTAGTTTGTGGCTAGGTAAAAACAAATATTCAATTCAATTCATTTATGTCCAGATCAAATTATCCAATTTGTTAGCACCACACAGAAATAATATCTTAAAAAACTAATGTCAGTTAGACAAGGACAGTTCAAAAAAAATAATAGCTTAATAATAACAATCAATAAAAATAGATATAAATAATTGTAGTAGGTATATCTAACATATACATGTATATAATATTAAATTCAAAATACAATACTCATTCTAATTTCATTATCATCTATAACTATAAGTTACCTACATTACATACATACTAATAAATTCTTCTAACTGTAGAAAGCCTGCTCAACTAACCAACGCTTGACCCTAGCTTTGAAACTCATTGTGCTGCTGGCAGATCTCTAAAATTTTAGAGTACCTATAGCATTTTTATAGCTACTTTTTATTCCGAAAAATGACTGCGGAAACATGAACGAACCCTATATAGGAAAACCACTTAAAATATTAATTTTGGCAATCACAATACTAGGTAGCTTCACGCGCGAGTGAATCTGCGGCTGTTATCAATCACTACCTACTATGCTATTGAATAGTAACTGTATCCAAAATAATCTATTGAGTGGTTCCCTCTGCCTATAACAATTGCCTTCGAAACACTAGTATCTATCATTATAAAACAAAGAAAAAAGACATTGTTATTGTTGAAATCTGGATTATAATAACCCTGTTTTTTATTTTCAAAATACAGATTAAAGTATAGGACATTCGCTGCGTCGGCGAGGACACGGTTGCGCCACAGCCGGCGCGGCTCGTATTTATAGTGTGGTGTGCGAGAGCACGGCACCATTCCTCGCTAACAACTCGCTCCGAGTCCTCCCTCCCAGCAGCAAGCAGCAACCAGCAACAGCAACAACATGAGATCCTTGGTGAGTACGAGCGCGCGGGTGCACAGCGTGTGACGTCATAGTAGTGTCCCAGTGCCAGCAGCTACAACGTGTGTCGTGTTCCAGGTGGTGATGATGACCCTTGTGGCGGTGGCGTGCGCCGGCAACGTGCGCGAGAAGCGCGGCTTCCTCTCCCAAGGAGTCGCCGGCTACGGCGGTAGCTACGGCGGCCTAGGAGGCGGCTACGGCGGTGGCTACGGGGGAGGCTACGGCGGCGGCTACGGTGGGGGCTACGGCGGGGGCTACGGGGGAGGCTACGGCGGCGGCGCACAGGTGGTCGCCGTCAACAGGGTGGTGAACGTGAACAAGGTGGTGGAAGTGCCGCAAGTGGTCTCCGTGCGCAAGCTGGTCTCTGTGCCACAGGTCATCACCCAGAACAAGATCATTGCTGCGCCGGTGGTCTCCTACGGCGGCTACTCGGGCGGCTACTCGGGCGGCTACTCCGGCGGATACTCCAGCGGACTCTTGGGCGGGTACTCCGGCGGATACTCCGGTGGATATGGCTCGTCCGGATACGGCGCCGGCAACGGCTGGTGGTGAACACTCCATCACTCTGCTACTCTAGTCAATTCATCTCATTCCAATCTCTATTTATCGTGATAGAATTTTAAGTTAATAAAGTATTTTTGTTTAAAAAACGATATGACAGATTTCATGTAAGTGCTACCTCAATACCTCCTAGACAGAAGGACCATATTAATATTCATCAGGTAGTCCTTATTATTATATCGACTTTTTGCGTCCCAAACAGAGATCTCGTGATGTCCGCTCTAGTCTTACATAAATGCCAAACATACTCATATAAACATAGACCTTTTTGAAAGTGTCCAACCACTCAGTACAACCTATCAAATATTCAAGACATTCATAATATTCATATAATAGGAAAGAGGATCAAAGACCTACACGTGGATAGTCGGTCAAAGTCAAAAGGTATTTATTCAATAAAATCAGAAGGATCACTTTGAAACGTCTTAAAACTAGGTAAATCGAGGTGACAGTTCCACGCAATCAAAGCTTTAGCACTTTTTCAGCAACAGAGTGGTTCAAAACTGGAATGCAGCACTGTCAGAAGATAGATAGATAGATAGATAACTCTTTATTGATTACCACAACAAATTAATATACACATTTTTACTTAAAAGCTAACAATTGTAGTAATACAATGGGCGGCCTTATCGCTAACAGCGATCTCTTCCAGGCAACCTTGGGATGGACAGGACTGAACATAAAAAAAGAGAGGGGGGAAGACTCCGTTGAACCTTTTTTTTTCTTAACAAAAAAAAAACTATGACCAGCAAAGGAACTTAACAACCAGTTACAGAACTCCGAAGTAATCGAAACACTGAGATGGGAGCTCACGGATCAAAATTTTACTAATTTTGTCAAATCCGTCGTAGAATAATAGTATTGCTTTCAAATGTAGGAACAAAAGTTCTTTTATAGTATTTTTTAAACTCTCGCGATCATAACACATATTGAAGTACCTATTGCACGGGTATTTATCGCGTTTTACAGTCTGCTCGCGGCCACGGCTATTGCAACATAGCCGAAACGTCGGGAAATAATAAAGGTAAAACGCGATAAATACCCGTGTAATACTTCATAGACATAGACAGTTATTTATTGGCCACAAGAACACACAACATATAATTAGGGAAATGTAGGCAGGTATAAAAATGAACAAAACAGTGACAACATGAAGAAACAATAACATGCAATAGGTAGGTATAAAACACAAAACAATTAAAACAAACGAATATTTTACAATTAATTCAATAACAAACAAATTTTAGCTTATCTTTAATTTGACTATATACCTACCTATGGGACATATCTATTATATATTATAATAGGTACCTAATAATAGTGCTGTGTGCTATAATAGCAAAAAAGTCCTGGCTCAGCATTATGCTTCTCTATCCGAAGACATGTCAGCGCTGTTATTCTGCCGATACCTTGGTGCAGTCACTGAACCCCATGAAGAGCGGTGTCAGTGCAAACCATGATATTATGTTTATATTACATACTAGCGGCCTGTCCCAGCTTCGCATGGGTGGTCATAAATTTTTTGAACATTTTAGGATGAACTTAGACCGTGGGTTCGAGCCTCGCGTCTACTTATTTCATACATTTGCACGCCAGAGAGTGAAATCGCACCCCATGTGTGACCCGTGGACCCGTTAACGTTTTTAATTTCGTCATATCTTTTGAATGGAATGTCCGATTTGAAAAATTTAAGAAGTAATCTATAGGTATTGAAACCGTCTTAATTATGAAAAGATTTATTTGGATAAGGATTAATACCAAGGTACAAATAAAGATCCTTTTCTAGCGGCGGCATTTCAATTAATTTTTTATAACTAGTAGTTCGCCCCGAACTGAGATCTCGTGATGCGACCCGACGAACGCACTAAAACGTTGAGTAGGCAGCCAGAGACAAGTCCAAACATTATGTTTGGACTTTTTTCTGACTAACGCCTACTAACTTGGTACGGTAACCAAGTTTCAACTCTATTGACCTATTCATTGAGGAGTTCCGTTGAACAGACCTTGGCTCCATCATCAGACCTGGTCGTTGTCACCATTTTATGAGAACTGAGTACCTCCTTAATTTATGTCAAGAAAAAAAAATAAGAAAAAGCAAAGGAACGGGCCGACCAGTAGCAAAACCTTGATGCCAACGAAGCTCTTAGAGGTGGGAGCTCTTGGATCGCTGGTTATGTTAATTTAACTTTTTTGTTGTATCTCAACAACCGAGGGTTCCAGAAAAAAAGTAAAAATTGTTTTGGAATGTCCAAACAAAGTCCTTTCATATGACATGTATCTTGATTATTTTATGTAACTTTTTTTATTTTTGCCCCCTTAAAAACCCCCATATCTTAATAACCCTTCATGAGATTTTACTCATATACTTACCAGTAAATTTCTCAAGTACAAGCTATCGTCTTATCAAATTTCATGCAGATCGGATCAACGGTTCTAAAGTTATCGCCAGACAAACATACATACATACATACATACATACATACATACATACATAAAATGCCAAATCGCCCAAGTTGAAACTAAGATCTTCGTTCGCTTCGCTCACTCGATCAATAAAAGAACACTTATTGTGACATAACTATAATAGTTAAACATATGCTGTCGCGACATTTTTTGTAGATGGTGACGTGTTCTACAAAATCGTAGTACATTATTTTGTTCTATCATCAATAGTTTTCGCAGCGCACGCGATGTAAAGTTTTCTTTTTCCACCTTGGGTTACATTATTAGAGTTTTAGTAAGGATCCCTGATTTTTTTGAAAATATAATATAGCCTATGTTACTCAGGGATAATGTAGCATTCTAATGGTGAAAGAATTTTTGAAATCGGACCAGTAGTTTTTGAGCCTATTCGTTACATACAAAACAACAAAACAACAAAAATACAAATCTTTCTTCTTTATAATATTAGTGTAGATGTAGATAAATACATACATAATCTTGAAATACTGATTGGATTTTTATTTAAGTTAAGTTTTAAGTGCAAGTGTTAAGTGAAGGTATGGTATGATATAAACAGATATAAACATTTTATTAATATTTTTTACAATTATAGGTCATATTATATAGTATTATTATATTCAGTTTCACTTTACACAAGGAAAAAGAACAGTAGTAAATATGATATGATGATGATAGTAAATAAGTATGTGTGATTTTGTGTGTGGAAGTGAGCTCTCCTGATTACACAAGTCTCGTAAGAGCAAGTCTCATAACTTAAATATAAGTTATTTTATACATATATTTGATTAACTTTTTTTTTTTACCCCCTTAAAATAATAAACTTGCAGTTGCTTTTTGGGTGTTACCAATGTAATCAAGTTCAATGCTGCGAAAACCCAGGCGTGTCTTTTCTCCGCTAAGAGGAGTCGATTCCACCTAAATTCCACTTTCCGTGATGCATTAATATCGACATCAGACCAGCGCGAGCTTTTAGATTTTACATTAACCTACGAACTAATTGTTGTCTCGTTCATAGAATCTACGGCCAAGACAGCTGCGAAGAAGCTAGGCATAGTACTTCACACCGGGACAACTTCTTTATTGATGGAGTAAAAGTAAAGTAAAGTAAAAAGTTTGTTTATTTAAGGAAAACTTAATAGCTAGGTACATAGGTATATTATGAGGTATATTATTAGAGTGAGCGAAGCGAACGAAGATCTTAGTTTCAACTTGGGCGATTTGGCATTTTATGCATGTATGTATGCATGCATGTATGTATAAATTTGATACGTCGATAGCTTGTACTTGAGAAATTTACTGGTTAGTATACCTATGAGTAAAATCGGATGAAGGGTTATTAAGATATAGGATTTTAAAAGTAGCTATAATAAAAAAAAAAAAAAAAAAAAACAAGTTACATATCATATGAAAGGGCTTTGTTTGGACATTTCAAAACAATTTATAATTTTTTTCTGGGCCGCTCGGTTTTTGAGATACAACAAAAAAGTTAAATTAAGATAACCAACGATCCAAAAGCTCATCTCATCTCATCTCTAGGAATTTCGTTGACATCAAGGTTTTTCTACTGGTCACCCAGTTCCTTTGCTTTTTCTTAATTTTTTTTCTTGAAATAAATTAAGAAGGTACTCCGTTTTCATAAAATGGTGATAGCGATCTGGTCTGATGATGGAGCCAAGGTCTGCTCAACGGAACTCTTCAATAAATTATCTTCAACAATTGATGTATTTAATAAAAATAATATCAAATTCAAAAAGGATGTTTTAGCCACTCTTTCGAAAGAGTGCGCTCAAAATGTTAACTTTTAAATGCTCTCAATATAATCTTATTTAAGCTTTTTCATATTCCAGCTGAAAATGAAAAAGGTGTAGGTATATCACTTCTTTTTAAATTGTTAACCAACCCATTAATTTTTGAGCTATCAATTATACAATTATCATCTTTTCTCTTACTGCTACCAACTAATCATGATGTGTACACATGTCTTTAGAATACCATCTAGTTTTAAAACCTATGTGCATGAATTATTTTATAATGTTTATTGGTTGTATTCTGTTTTGTGTGCCATAATGAATAAATAAATAAATAAATAGGCCAATAGAGTTGAAACTTGGTTACCATACCAAGTTAGTAGGCGGTAGTCTGAAAAAAGTCCAAAGATAATGTTTGGTCTTGTCTCTATCTCTTTGACTACTACCTCCTCAAAGTTTTGATTCGTTCGTCGGGTCGCATCACGAGATCTCAGTTCGGAGCGAACTACTAGTCTGTACCAAGCGCAAGTCCGATCGTGTATGGAGTACTGTTCACATCTTTAGGATAGCTCTGCCAAAGCCTTGGAAACTATTGAGAGACGAGCCAAAAGGCGATGTACCATGTACCAACTGACGAGCATCGCCGAAAAGTTGCCTGTCTATCAGTATATACAGGACACATTTCGCAGAGTGTGCTACGGAACTCCACAACTTGGTTCTCTCATCTCCGTTCTACCATCGGACCCCCAGACGTACGGAAATGAGATATCCATTTATGATTGACATATCTACTGCCCGCGCGAAGCTCTTTTCTTCAACTTTTATAATGCGTACAGCCAAAATTGGTATTCCTGCGTTCATTTTTCGAATGCCTATAATTTGGATGTTTTCAAGAGAAGAGGGAATAGGTGTTTTAAAGGTAAACTTACCACCCCGTGTTAAATGATATATTATTTGTAATAACTAAATTGCATAGGTAGTTAGGTATTTCATCTTATACAAGGTGTTCCATAAGTTGTGTATATAAACTTCGGGGGGGCTAAAGTACCCATCAATATGAACAACTTTTTCTAAGGAACCAACACTGTGAACGTGAAAAAAAAACAGCTGTTTCATACATTTTAACTTGGTAGGTATTGAACTTTTGTATGAAACAGCTGTTTTTTTTTTCGCGTTCACAGTGTTGGTACCTTAGAAAAAGTTGTTCATATTGATGGGTACTTTAGCCCAATGAAGTTTATATACACAACTTATGGAACACCTTGTATAAGTTAATATTTTTTGACTGTAATGTATAACTTAATTACGCTCGATGAGCTTTTGTGACACATAACTCGTTAACGTTTAGTATACACTCTGTCAAAAAAGGATCGGAAATGGATGATGAGTTGAATCTGTTATTTTGATAAAATACAGTGCTGTTTTTAGTTAGATCAATGTAGTGTGTGTTGCGAATTTCATAATAGACAAAAACATCGAACGAAGAGTTTGTCTTAAATTTAGCATCGCCAATGGAATTTCGTGTTCGTAGTCCCTGAAGATGTTATAGAAGGCTTTCGGTGAATCAACTTTATCAAACACACGTATCTGATTTTGAGAAGAGGCCAGATTTGTGGAAAGAAAATTCTTCGATTTTGCACCCCGATGCGCCTTCGCACAAGGCCGAACGAATTTTTGACAAAAACTCAATAAATACCATCGAGCCGGAAACTTATTCACCAGATGTGGCTCCAGCCGACTTCTTTCTTTTTCCTAAACTCAAATTACCGCTTCTTGGTACCCGTTTTCATTCGGGAGAAGGCATAAAGGAGAATTTGCGGCAAGAACAGAACTCAATTCCAGAAAAATCGTTTAACATTTTTTTGATGATTGGATTATTCGTTGGCGTAATTGTATCGTTTCTGAAAGAGCATACCTACTTTGAAGGCGATAAAATAAATTTGTATAAATAACTAACATTTTGTGTACCTATTATTGATCGTTTCCCGGTACTTTCTTGACAGAGTAGTATAACGAGCTATAATTGTTAATTCATGAGTCTGATTCAATGCAAACGAATCCATTTGTTTCGATGAATGATTTAATACATAACTAAAAAACTGAAACAGGTTCACGACTCTGATCTCCAGGCACGGTATCTATCCCCTCAGATTAGTAGATTATTTCTTCCTGGAAATGTTTGGAAAGGCATATGTCCAGTAGTCTCTATGGGCTGATGATGATGATGAAATAAATAAAAAAAGGACTAAGAAAATAGTAATACTTTATAACAGAGTTATGTAGTAAAATAACATCACAATAAATAGAGATTGAAGACATTGACTAGAGTATAGAAGAGTGGTTTTGTGTTCACCACCAGCCGTTGCCGGCGCCGTATCCGGAGGAGCCATAGCCGCCGGAGTACCCACCGTGTCCGCCCGACAGTCCGCTGGAGTATCCGCCGGAGTAGCCGCCCGAGTAGCCGCCGTAGGAGACCACCGGCGCAGCAATGATCTTCTTCTGGGTGATGACCTGTGGCACGGAGACCAGCTTGCGCACGGAGACCACTTGCGGCACCTCCACCACCCTGTTCACGTTCACCACCCTGTTGACGGCGACCACCTGTGCGCCGCCGCCGTAGCCTCCCGCGTAGCCCCCGCCGTAACCCCCACCGTAGCCGCCGCCGTAGCCTCCCCCGTAGCCACCGCCGTAGCCACCTCCTAGGCCGCCGTAGCTACCGCCGTAGCCGGCGACTCCTTGGGAGAGGAAGCCGCGCTTCTCGCGCACGTTGCCGGCGCACGCCACCGCCACAAGGGTCATCATCACCACCTGGAACACGACACACGTTGTAGCTGCTGGCACTGGGACACTACTATGACGTTACACGCTGTGCACCCGCGCGCTCGTACTCACCAAGGATCTCATGTTGTTGCTGTTGCTGTTGCTGGTTGCTGCTGGGAGGGAGGACTCGGAGCGAACTGCTGGCGAGGAATGGTGCCGTGCTCTCGCGCACCACACTATAAATACGAGTTACGCCGGCTGTTGCGCAACCGTGTCCTCGCCGACGGGCGCAGCGAATGATATGATACATATCCGACCGATTTAGCTTAACACTGTATTTAATTATATGATAACAGTTCTCAAGGTAAGGATTCTGTCAGGATGGAAAGTTTTTTTTTAGTTTTGATCAAAATTAGTGAGATTAATCAAATAAGCTCGGTCAAATTATTCTCCTAGGCCCGTTTCGCGTATTTTTAAAAGAACCTAATTAGAAGTTAATTGAATCGGGACAAAGATTGGCATTGATTGAATTGGTATTTTTAACCATCAAATAATTTATCGCTCACTCATTTCGATCTTTTTGAATATATAATGTAGTTATGAAAAATCTAAAATAAAACGTAACAGGTAGGTATGTGTCGTTTATCGCACTCATATCCGTAACGGCTATCATATAGATATAGAATAATTTTATCCGGGTAGGAACCACGCAAGCTGAGCAACAGGCAGATGCTAGTAACATAATATGTGATGTCTGGGTCAAGGTGAAAGGTGGCTGCTCTGCCGTCACATTGCTTCCGCGATGTATGCCGCTCATGAATATTCATGAAATAGCAATAGTGGCATTTTAACGGATTGTGTGGGAACGCACACCTCGGCACAATAGACCTCGGCACATTTTTTTTTCAAAA
This sequence comes from Chloroclysta siterata, assembly GCA_932294275.1. Classification (NCBI taxonomy): domain Eukaryota; kingdom Metazoa; phylum Arthropoda; class Insecta; order Lepidoptera; family Geometridae; genus Chloroclysta; species Chloroclysta siterata. The sequence continues at coordinate 15,349,561 of OW028596.1, read as the reverse complement.
TGTTGGTGTATTGTATTTCTATGTTATTATTAATTAATAAAAAAATATAATCTGTAAATAATTAGCATAGTACATACTCGACGAAAGCGATCCTATTGTACCTAAGCCCTACGTTTTTTAAGTGCTTGGTGATGCTTCAAATAAATTCGCCACGGTGCTAATTATGAAACTTGCGTAAATGTGCGATCCGAGTGACACGCGCAGTGTGGTGCAAACCAACCTGAAGTTTGTATAGTAATCTACACTAATATTATAAAGAGGTAAACTTTGTATTTTTGTATTTTTGTATGTAACGAATAGGCTCAAAAACTACTGGTCCGATTTCAAAAATTCTTTCACCATTAGAATGCTACATTATCCCTGAGTAACATAGGCTATATTATATTTTCAAAATAATCAGGGATCCTTACTAAAACTTCAATAATGTAACCCAAGGTGGAAAACAAAAAACCTTACATCGCGTGCGCTGCGAAAACTATTGAAGATAGAACAAAATAATGTACTACGATTTTGTAGAACACGTTATCATCTACAAAAAATGTCGCGACAGCATATGTCTAACTATTATAGTTATGTCACAATAAGTGTTCTTTTATTATAAAAAATTAATTGAAATGCCTCCGCTAGAAAAGGGTCTTTATTTGTACCTTGGTATTAATCCTTATCCAAATAAATCATTTCATAATTAAGACGGTTTCAATACCTATAGATTACTTCTTAAATTTTTCAAATCGGACATTCCATTCAAAAGATATGACGAAATTAAAAATGTTAACGGGTCCACGGGTCTCGCGCGGGGTGCGATTTCACTCACTCAAGGAGAAGCGCGTGCAAATGTATGAAATAAGTAGACGCGAGGCTCGAACCCACGGTTTAAGTTTATCCTAAAATGTTCAAAAAATTTATGACCACCCATGCGAAGCTGGGACAGGCCGCTAGTCCTATATAAAAGAAAGTTTAGATACAGTTCACGTTAGGTTGAATTTCTCAAATTCCATAAACTCTTATCTTATTCATATTCATTGACACGTATAAAGTTTTAAAACTTCAAACTCTTTAAAGTATTCATGTCACTGACACTTTCATAGAAATAAAAAGAGATAGCAACAGACTTAGTGAACATTGAAGCTAGTGGAGCGCTCAGCGACCAATATGAATAAGGGCCTTAGTTTTTAGGGTTCCGAAGCTTTTGTCATCATACTCGTATTTAATTATAGCACCGCAGACTTAACTGCAGTTGCTCGTGTAATATTTGTTCCAAACAAGATAAAATGGTCGAAAAAATACTGCATCTGTACTTTGTGAATCGCGACAGGGTGGGAAGAATTGTCATAAATTACCATAACAGTAGATTTGAGTCACAGCGTGGTGGCACGCTCACGCTACGCAATTTCAATCATTTATATTAAAGAGAGAATGCCTTCAATAATCGAATTAACAGTGTGTAATTATTATTGAATTTAATTAGCAATCCTTATGAAGAATGATTCTGCCTGGAGCTAGTGGTGTCACTCAGTGATACCTGCAAAATGAGAGGTTTTATGTATTTTTACCAGAGTGCCGAAGGCCACCGGGTGCCCTCAGCAAGTATATTTGTGCTAAGGGGAAAGGCTTATGTGGGCTTTAGGAGTTAGGTAGCTTGCTGGTTTAGCCTTTCGCTCCTTTTACCCTTGGAAATTCTTTAACCACCCACATGACCAACAATCAGCATCAGCTTACGAAACCACTAATTCTAATTCTAATTCATGGTGGGGGAATGAGATCTGCACTGACGTCCCGCAGTGGGGTGTATTGTGCATTATCCCCCTGCTAACCTCACCCCAGCCAGCCCAGCTCCTTAAAGTAGCGGAGCAGGACTTTGGGTTGGTGGCAGCAATGTTCCAGCATCCCCGATGATGATGATGTGGATGCAGGGGAGCAAGTCTCGATCAGCTCCTGCAGCCCCGTTTTGAATCTGGCTTCGTTTGTTGCAGAGCAATGCAGTACTACATGCTCTACTGTTTCTTTTTCCCGTAGACAGCCGCGACAAAGGTCACTGTCCGTCGCTCCCGTCTTGAGAAGATGATAATTGAGGTCACAGTGACCCGTGATGATGGCCACCATCAGCTTGAGGTCTTCGCGTTTCATCTTTAACACGATGTTTGTTAAGCGCCTGTTTGTTGCAGGAAGCATTGTTTTCGTATGTTTGCAGTCTGTTCTGCGCTCCCATTGTTTCTGATGTTCCGTTACGAAACCACTTAACATAAATCCTACATGCCTCAAAATATTTATAGGCCTCGACAAAAAAGTAAAAAATAAGATGTTTATACAAAACTAGAGTCTTCTCGCGGCTTCGCACGCGCTGAAGTGGTAAGCCGTGTTAAGCCACAAATATCCAAACATCGTAACTTTCGCATTGATTTGTATATTATAAGGGTATGATTTTAAATACCTACGTAGGTATAGGAGATACCTATAGGCGTACATTACCTATATTAGGTAGGTAGGTATAGGTACTGAGCTTAGCACAAACATGACAAATACATACCTACATATTACATAACATACCTTACACGGAAAATATGTACTTATTTGTTCCTAGTTTCTACCCCAAAAATAAACGGAACGAAACAGCTTCACGACTTTTTTCCCCAGGCACGGTAGATACCCTCAGATCTCTTCGTACCAACTCAAGATTCCTGTTTTTAGAATGTCCCTTACAAACATTGACGCCTTGTATCCTTTTTACTCGGGGGCAACGAAGGAAGCTAACGTTTTAGGGGTTGTTTTCGAAAATCAAACTGTCTTTTTGTTATTTATCCACAGAAAACATTTTCTTTTAGTTTTAAGTTAATTACACTACGCGTTAAAAATGTCCCATACAAACCTTGAAACTTTGACAGTCTTCAAATATTGATAACGTGATTTTAAATGATTTATTGTGGAGTATATTTACTTCACGTTTGAAATCAATCGCACGATGGGTTAAAACTCTCCCATACTAACTTTTACAGTCATTTGCACCCTTTGCAGGGGTAGTTGTGCAAAATTACAAGTGTTATTTTCTATTATTTATTTCGTAGTATATTTACCCCAAGTTTTAAGTCAATCGCACCACGTGTTAAAAAACTCCCATACAAACTTTGACATCCCTTTTCACACTTATTAAGGGTAGTTTTAAAAAACTAAAAATGCTTTTCCTTTTTTTTAGCCTTGGAATACATGTACTCCAAGTTTCAAGTTTGTAGGTTCAAGGAATACCTACTATTTTTCATACAAACGTTTTCAACCCTTTTAAAACCTTAGGGGTTGAATTTCCAAAAATCCCTTCTTAGTACACCTGTACGCCATCAGACCTATGTACTTATTCCTCAAATTTTAAGTCTCTAGGACCAGCGGTTTAGGCTGTGCGTTGTCTATATGTCAGTCAGTCAGTCAGTCAGTCAGTCAGTCAGTCAGGACTTTGATTCTTATAGTATTAGAGATTAGAGATAAAATAATCCAATTGCCCGAACTAAAAGGATGGAATCACAGGCAGTCAGAGGCGTCAGTAAGCTGCTAGGACATACAAGAGTCTCCGACTGCATGTGATTATTAAATGTATCATTCGTTACGATATTGGTATACAACTATCTTGTTTCCATTCTTTTAGTTGCAGTCATGATTAAATGGCAGTCATGTTTTAATTTTTTTAATTTGATTAATAGTATTTCGCGTAAGAAGACCTCGTCCTCAGAAGAATGAGGTACTTTAACAATATTTTTATAATTATTTACAAATTTTATGTCCTCCGCTAATAGAAGAAAATGAAAACTCTAAAATCATTATATCAAATGTCGTTTAAGAATAAAGTAAATGGGAGTGGACGTAAGTTTCATTGGAGCACTCCCGACGCAATTAAGACGGTGCCAGTGCTAAGCTATTAAGAACTATGGCAGGTCACCTACCCCTAACGCACGACCTGAACCACCTGAAAATATCACTACGCCATGTCATTGGTTTTGCCATGAGTTTGCATGGTTTATTCTATAGCAGCCTTTGTTCTATAGCAACATGAATGGAAATTCCTGATTCTATTCCTGCAGCAAGCGCATCTGTAAATGGTGCAAGACTGACCATTTACAGATTTATTTACATTTACAGAGAAAGGTGAACCTTCTTCACGGTTCACCTTTATCTACAGCCATGCAGCTGCAGTAGGAAATGTATTATGCTTGCACACTGTGCTTTGTAACAGCCGCGCGCGGCTCTTTGTCGATGCAGAAACATTTAAGCTTCCAATATTATATTTCGTGGCGTATCTAATTTTAAACTTGAAACCTTGGAATTTATTGAGCCCAAAAGTTTATAGGTCATGATTAGGTAGATTTTCTTTTATTAGAAGAATCTTATTATTAAAATAAAAAAATGCCTATTAGCATAAATGTTTAGATGTATTTATATTATATTTGGAATGTTGTAAAATTAATATCACAATAAATAGAGTAAAGTAGTAGAGTTGAGCAAAGTGGTTGTGTGTTCACCACCAGCCGTTGCCGGCACCGTATCCGGAGGAGCCATAGCCGCCAGAGTACCCGCCGTATCCGCCCAAGAGTCCGCTGGAATATCCGCCGGAGTAGCCGCCGGAGTAGCCGCCCGAGTAGCCGCCCGAGTAGCCGCCGTAGGAGACCACCGGCGCAGCAATGATCTTCTTCTGGGTGATGACCTGTGGCACGGAGACCAGCTTGCGCACGGAGACCACTTGTGGCACCTCCACCACCTTGTTCACGTTCACCACCCTGTTGACGGCGACCACCTGTGCGCCGCCGCCGTAGCCTCCCCCGTAGCCCCCGCCGTAGCCCCCACCGTAGCCGCCGCCGTAGCCTCCCCCGTAGCCACCGCCGTAGCCGCCTCCTAGGCCGCCGTAGCTACCGGCATAGCCGGCGACTCCTTGGGAGAGGAAGCCGCGCTTCTCGCGCACGTTGCCGGCGCACGCCACCGCCACAAGGGTCATCATCACCACCTGGAACACGACACACGTTGTAGCTGCTGGCACTGGGACACTACTATGACGTCACTCGATGTGCACCCGCGCGCTCGTACTCACCAAGGATCTCATGTTGTTGCTGTTGCTGGTTGCTGCTTGCTGCTGGGAGGGAGGACTCGGAGCGAGCTGCTGGCGAGGAATGGTGCCGTGCTCTCGCACACCACACTATAAATACGAGCCGCGCCGGCTGTGGCGCAACCGTGTCCTCGCCGACGTAGATTTATAAAATTTTTGCGTTAATGTTCCTTTACACAGTTTAGATCTAGGCAATCATGAAATTGGAGAAAGTAGAAAGAAGTAAGCGTGTGGCAGACAGTTTACGACCTTATCCAGTTACTCAAAACTATTTTAGCGAACAGACACGGCTAATTCACGAACGCCTGAGGCCCGTTTTGTACAAAAAATGCTTGATGTTTATCTGTTTTACCTGGCCTTCTGAACCTTATAAAAGATGGTCGTATGTTTAAATCTAATAAAGTTTTATGCACCGATTTGAATAAGGCATGGCATTTGCATTAACCTACCAACGTGTTTCCTTATTGGCAAGTGATCGAAGCGAACGAAAATCTAGTGGTTATCTAGAAATTAGGCACTTAAGGCGAAGACAAGAGCTAATGTGACTCTCGCTCGCACGTTTCGACATGTTGAAAGATATAAAATCACTAAACTCATTTTCGAAAAATCGCAATCAACCATCTTGTGTGCAATCACATTGCACACAGTTTAGTAAAAAATTCATTTTGATCGATACATGTTTTCCTACTCTAAAGTGTGCTTTTCTAGTTTTCGTACATAGTCAAACTTTTAAGTAGGAAAACTTGTATCAATCAAAATGATTTTTTTACTAAACTGTGTGCAATGTGATTGCACACAAAATGGTTGATTGCGATTTTTCGAAAATGAGTTTATTGATTTTATATCTTTCAACATGTCGAAACGTGCGAGCGAGAAGTTGTTTGATAGTTGTCAGCCCCTTAATGTACCATACTTCACGCAAATAAATTATTTCATTTCATTTCATTTCAGGTGCGGATCCAGCCCTTAAAAAAGGTAATCATTAGGGTAATAGAATAGGTATCTATATTAATTAAGCCCACACAAGACTCTCCCCCCTCTCTTTTTTATGTTCAGTCCTGTCCATCCCAAGGTTGCCTGGAAGAGATCGCTGTTAGCGATAAGGCCGCCCATTGTATTACTACAATTGTTAGCTTTTAAGTTAAAATATGTATATTAATTTGATGTGGTAATCAATAAAGAGTTATCTATCTATCTATCTATCATTACAGCCACTTAAAAATCGGCCAAGTGCGAACTCGCACTCGAGTACGAAATCGCTCATGATCGATATAGTACATTTTTACAAAGGAGATGTTTACAAATTTTGTACAGTGTATTCCACATGGGCAAAGCCGTGGGGCGAGCACTGTATGTGAGACGTCACAAGTTTAGAACACAAACTTTTTAACAAATAGCAACAGAGACTTGGTTCCCGTACCAAGTAGAGGGTAGTCAGAGGCCAGCCCAAACATTGTGTTTGGCATCAATGTCTTCTAGACTAAATAAACTTCGAGAACTCAGCTCGGGGTGAACCAATAGTTATATATATTTTAGTACAAAATGAGCTTGCCTTCAACTTGACCAAGAGAAGAAACAATCTTATGCGATTACCACTAATGAATATTCAAAATCGGTGCCATCAAAGTGCTGGGGCTTTTTCCTATATTTGACTCGTAGCTAGTAGGTGTTCAGAGGGCTGATCACGAAGGAATTTTGACATTTGTCGCCACAAATATCAAAACTTGTTCGTGATTAGGCCTCTGTTGTACCTATCAAAAGGTTATCGATTATCTGAGGCTTCAACGAGCAGATGCATTGCAAAGCACCCAAAGACTTGACTATGAATTCACCTGATAAGGCTGGTAACATCAACTAACAATAAATGCATTGAATGAACGTAAATGCTTGTATCTGTCTACCAGCACAAGCCTTGCTAAGCTCGGGGCTCTCAGGAGCCTTTTTTCGTCGATTATTATGCAGTCCTATCCTAACCCGAATAAATAAATAAATATTGGTGGACTTTCTCACAGCACTATCTAACCCCAAACTAAGCCAACGCTTGTAATATGGGAACTAGTTAACTGATATAATACATATATACTTTTTTTGTAAATACATATTATATATTATATAATATCACCCAATCAGAGAACAAACATCTATGTTCAACACACCAATATTTGTTCTCGGTATCAGGTTGAATTGTTCACGAATAATGTTGTATTTCCTTTAACCAATCTACAGACAATTCATAATTTATGATTTGTTTCGATCATGATTTTTACTTCGTTATAAACAATAAACTTCGTTACATTCGATTTTTTTGTGAAAACAGTAGCTTTTTTTTGTATAATTTTATAATAACTCATTACTTAGGATTTCTCTTACTTATATCTTGTTTCTCCTTTCTGCTTTTTCAATATGTTTTTTTAGTGTTTGTACACCTTGCCACCACTAGAATCAGCTCTCTCTATCCTCTAAGGTTTGCTGGAAGAAAATTCTACCTCTCGCCTTTATACATGACCATTAAATATTTTTTGTGTCAGTCATGTGTGAACAATAAATAATAAAGACAATCAGAGTCCATAGTTATAGTAAAAACTTAGGGTAAGTACGAAAACAGATTTTGTCCTCTGGGAGAGCTTCCACACCAGAGGACATGCATTTGTCTAATGCATGCCCTCTGGTGCCTGGACCTTTTATAAAAAAAATAATTAATGACCTACTTAGAGGTGTACTAATACCGTGTTATTTTTCCTTTTTTCATCATTACATCCGATTGTGTCTAAGTATTTTCTTTTGCAATTATTTCTTCGTGTTTGGTATAGTGACTACAATATCCGTGGCAGATTATCAGAAAAAAAAGTTTATGTATAGTTAAGTGATGATAAGTGGTAATCAAAATCAGAACGGTCTTTATTCAGTAAAATCACAAGGATTACCTTTTTTTTCTTACTTACGGCTTGGTTCCTAGCGTTTTTTTGTATGATTCTTTTTACAATTTTATTATGGTAGGTACCTACTTAATTATTTAGTGTTTGTAATGAGTTGGAGCATAGTTCAGTCCCAAGCTTTTTAGGCAAGCTTCTTTGCCTATATAATCAGACTAGCGGCCTATCCCAGCTTCGCATGGGTGGTCATAAGTTTTTTGAACATTATTGTGTATTTTCTTTTTATTATGTTATTATCATAATCATCACCTATAACAAAGCATTGCTTCGTCAGTCACGCACAATAGGAACGTGCCCTACGATGCACTGCGTCCATCAACTTGAGGCATACAGATGTTAAGTCTCATGTGCATGTAATTATACCGGCCACCACACTCTTCAAACCGAAACACAGCAACGCTGCTTGGCGGCAGAAAAAGGCGTGGTGGTAGTACTTCCCCGGACGAGCCCTTCACAAAGAGCTCTACTAGGTACTCTTAAACAGATTCCGACATTTTCCATCGCAGTTGACACACATAATTTTTTCAATTATAAAACAGACATCATAACTTACATCCATGTACGGCCGGATTGAAGGCCACAATTCTAGGATCGAAAAGTCAAAGTCAGAAAGTATTTTTTCAATTAGGTAAATCACAAGTATCAATGTTTCAACTTTGAAACATTGATACTCACAAGTCGCAATCACTTGATATCGACTTAAGTTTTGAGTTTTTAGGTTAATCTAGCTGCGAGTTCCCACGTGACGAAGCCTAAAAGAACACCCAAGAAAAAGTGGACTCACTCTACCAAGTCCTCATACAATTCGTTACTCTTTATCACGTTTCTCTAAGTGGTGTCTAGTGAACTTTTTACTTTGTCTGATGGCGGTACTTTTATGCTTATAAGTCGAGCTGGGGAGCCATCTTCCTGCAGCCACAGTTATGAGAATACCTGTAGCTCAATTATGATAATTCGTGCTCTTGTTTTGGCTTTAAAAAAGGTAATTGATTAAGCCTATTCTAGAGGTCAACAACACGGTTGACTATTATGATTTACGTAAAATTGATTTTTAAAGTTATATTGCACTGCACACCATCGCCGCTGTTAGAATATTACTGTAACGGTACCGTTAAGGAGCACTGGCATAGCGCAAATAATTTTTTCAATAGGAAAAATCCATTGGTGCACGAAGGCGGGGTCCTTCCCGCTCCTAAGACGTCCTGAAAGAATCCGGAGTTCGTACTTGGTACCAAGAGAACTGAAGTGATGTCTAGATCAAAGTCAACTGTTTTATTTTTTTCAGCTTCAGTTATTGCACTGCGTTCACCACTCGTGAGACGTGAAGGTTTAACTGGCACCCATTACCCTTCAACGCGGAACACAATAGTTCGAGCATTTAATTTCTCACTCTTCGGGAAGCTTCTTGCGTGCAACTAATATTTTTTATTAGGGTTTACTTATTCTATTTTTTTTAAGAAAAACAAAAAATATGTTATAAATAAAATAGATAGATTGGTAGTTAAAGAAATAAAATCGTTTATTTAAACTAAAATATCACAATAAATAAAGTTTGGGAAGAAGGTGACTAGAAATAGCTAAGTGGTTGTGTCTTTACCACCAGCCGTTGCCGGCGCCGTATCCGGAGGAGCCATAGCCGCCGGAGTATCCGCCGGAGTACCCGCCCAAGAGTCCGCTGGAGTATCCGCTGGAGTAGCCGCCCGAGTAGCCGCCCGAGTAGCCGCCGTAGGAGACCACCGGCGCAGCAATGATCTTCTTCTGGGTGATGACCTGTGGCACGGAGACCAGCTTGCGCACGGAGACCACTTGCGGCACCTCCACCACCTTGTTCACGTTCACCACCCTGTTGACGGCGACCACCTGTGCGCCGCCGCCGTAGCCTCCCCCGTAGCCCCCACCGTAGCCCCCACCGTAGCCGCCGCCGTAGCCTCCCCCGTAGCCACCGCCGTAGCCACCTCCTAGGCCGCCGTAGCTACCGCCGTAGCCGGCGACTCCTTGGGAGAGGAAGCCGCGCTTCTCGCGCACGTTGCCGGCGCACGTCACCGCCACAAGGGTCATCATCACCACCTGGAACACGACACACGTTGTAGCTGCTGGCACTGGGACACTACTATGACGTCACACGCTGTGCACCCGCGCGCTCGTACTCACCAAGGATCTCATGTTGTTGCTGTTGCTGGTTGCTGCTTGCTGCTGGGAGGGAGGACTCGGAGCGAGTTGTTGGCGAGGAATGGTGCCGTGCTCTCGCACACAACACTATAAATACGAGCCGCGCCGGCTGTGGCGCAATACGCATCGCCTGCAGTGGCGACGCTGAACTTCGGTTAGTATAGAATAGGATATAGATAGGAAAAAAGTTTATAAAATCCTTGAGGATAAAGGCAACGCAACGACAACGGCCCTGGTGGTGTTGAACATCAGGTGAGCAGTAAGCCCGATTGTCTGTCTTTTACATAAAAAAACATAAATTAAACTAATACTAGGGGTTCGCCAAGAACTGAGATTTCGTGATGCGATTCATGCGATACTAACATGGTATAGTATTCAAGTTTCAACTCTATTGGCCTATTTATTGAAGAGTTCCGCTGAACAAACCTTGGCTCCATTATCAGACCAGGTTGATGTCACCATTTTATGAGAACTGAGTATCTTCTTAATTTATCTACATCTACACTAATCTACATCTACATCTACACTAATATTATAAAGAGAAAAGATTTGTATTTTTGTTGTTTTGTTGTTTTGTATGTAACGAATAGGCTCAAAAACTACTGGTCCGATTTCAAAAATTCTTTCACCATTAGAATGCTACATTATCCCTGAGTAACATAGGATACGCGTGCGCTGCGAAAACTATTGATGATAGAACAAAATAATGTACTACGATTTTGTAGAACACGTCATCATTTAATTGAAATGCCGCCGCTAGAAAAGGGTCTTTATTTGTTGTACCTTGGTATTAATCCTTATCCAAATAAATCTTTTCATATTCAAGACTGGTTCAATACCTATACATTACTTCTTGAATTTTTCAAATCGGACATTCCATTCAAAAGATTTAAAAAATATAAGGTCACGGGGCGCGTTCTCACCCAGCGCGGGCCCGGGCAAGGCGCAAGTTAGAAGTGACTCGAACCCACCACGGTCTAAGTTTATCCTAAAACGTTGAAAAAATTTATGTCCACCCATGCGAAGCTGGGACAGGCCGCTAGTTACAAATAATTTTAGAGTTTTAGAATTTAGAATTTAAGCTCTTGGATCGGTGGTTATGTAAATTTTAATTTTACGTTGTACTGTATATATTGTGAAAACCGGGCGTCCTAGAAAAAAAGTTAAAATGGTTTTGTAATGTAAAAACAAATCCCTTTTATATGACACGTAACTCAATATATGTATTTGTGTAACTATTTTAATTTTTGCCCCCTTTTGATACTCCATATCTTAATAACCCGTCAAACGATTTAACTTACCGCTTCGCTCACTCAATCAAAAATAAAGAATATTATTGATTTCCTGTGTAATATTGACTAAGCCTACTATGATTTGAGGATGGTACGAGGTTTAGATAGTAAGTAATTCCACCCTATCTAAAATTCGGTCTCGGCTATAGCGGCCGGGGCGTGAGTGTAAGTTGTTGTGCCTCTGCATCTTAGGTGCGAAGCCTTCTAGAAATAAAATGATAATATTACTCATTAGACGACTACAGGACACAAAAAGGAGGTTTGTGTTCAATTTCGTAGTAGGTGATGTGTAATACCTTTACTATACGTAGCAAAAAATTGTTTATTTATTTATTTCCATCTAGATATAACATAAAAGATACTTATGGTATGATACCTCCATAAAGCCTCCCCTCATACCTCCATACACTCCAATCCTGGGCTCTTTCTCCGTCCACCAGAAAACGGTCGAGCGAGTTCAAATTAAAAAAAATATTTTATTTGTAGCTTTTACCTGTGCATAAAGTAGCGTTGTCATCCGCATTATTATAAAATTACTAACTTCTTACCTATGAAAAAATCAAAATGGAAAAATGTATTTATTCTCTCTTCACAAAAGGTTTGTCTTAACTAGGTCTAAGTACTAAGTAGTGCAAGCTAGATATAACTACCTATAGGTACAGCTGATAAAGCTACCTTTAGGTACTTACTACGTCTAAAAGATGAAACGAGCCTTTCCTACACCAAAACCTACCTAAGTTCTGTTATCATTATGTGCTTGTAATGTATTGTAATTTTGTAAGTGTCTGAAATAAAATTTTATTATTTTTAATTATTATTATTATTAGGTACCTAATACCTAAGCACATATAATAATAGAATACATTTTCTTGATGTTTGTACTCATGCTGTCTGTTCTTAGCTATTCGCTAATATTTGTACTCGTAGATATACCTATACCTAAGTAGTGAAGCTTAGCTAGTTGGCGAAGTTAATTAATATTCTGCTGGTTAAAGCCACAAAGCTTAAAACTAATAATCTTAATATATTTATCGTTTGAGCTCTTATGTTTATTACTTGCTACTTATGCAAATAAGCATGGCAATATATGCAAATAATAATGAATTAGTAAGTTAGGTAAATACGTGTATCAACTTAATAGGAATGGGTTATAATAGAATAAAATAATGCAGACCAAATGAAAAACACTTATATTTTATTTTAACAATTATTATTAACTTAATCTTTGTGCAGTCTTTGTTCACCATGAGTTGTCATAGCTGGATGCAGAGCCAGTGTTGCCAGAGTAGCCAGAGAGGTCGGAGCCGTAGCTAGAGAGCCCTGATCCGTAGCTGGAAACACCAGATTCATAGCCGGACCCGTAACCGGATCCATAACCGGAACCGTAGCTGTAGCTAGGGGAGGAAGAGCCGTAGCTGTAGCTAGGGGAATAAGAACTGTAGCTAGGAGACGAGGTACCATAGCTGTAGCTAGGCGCTGAGTAGCTGTAGCCAGGAGAGCTAGCGTAGCTGTACGTAGGAGCACTGGCGTAGCTGTAGCTCGGGCTCGAGACTATCTTCTTCTCGGTTATGACCTGAGGGACCGACACCACCTTGCGCACCTTCACCACCTGCGGCACCTCCACGACCTTGTTGATGTTCACAACCTTCTTGACGTCGACCACCTGCGTGGCGGGCGCCGAGTAGTGGACGGCGGGCGCGGCGTACGACACCGAGGGAGTGTAGCTGTAGGAGGAACTCGCCGGAGCGGAGTACGAGACGGAGGGGGACGAGTAGCTGCTGTACGACGGGCTGGCGTACGAGTACGAAGGAGACGAATAGCTGCTGTAAGAAGGAGACGCGTAGCTCACGGACGGAGCGGAGTACGAGTAGCCGGTAGACGGAGTAGCATAGGTGTTGTGTGCGCCGCTGTAGCTGTTGTATCCGCTGTAGCTGTTGTAGCCGGCGTAGCCCAGACCGGAGCCGAGGCCGCTGCCGTAGCCGGATCCATGACTTCCGTATCCGGATCCATGGCTGCCGTAGCCGGATCCATGGCCGAGTATAGATCCGAGACCGAGAGATTCTACGTTGAGGAAAGAGCGCTTGTCACGGACATCCTTTGCGGGTTCTTTGGTGTCCTTGGGGTCCTTGGCGTCCTTGCCGGCCGCAGCAAGGGCCAAGACGGCCAGAATGACAACCTGAAAAAAAAAAACAATGTAAATTAGTTAATGGTCTCAATAAATAAATGGTTGCATTAAAAATAAAAACGAATATTTCAAGTTTTACAATAAATATATGAGAAAAGGTACTGACACAGGTGATGCCCCACCTGATTTAAAGTGGTGTCTCAATTTGTAAGGTACCTATGCCTATGTCATGTCCACTGTGGTATTGCCCTGCGTCCATCACTCTTAATACCGGCACTCTATACCCATCAAACTGGAACACAGCAATACGTGCTTGGCGAAAGAAATTAATACAGTAGTTCCCCGGGCGAACTCTTTTAGAAAGAGTTGCTGAGTCTCTGTGTGCTGCAAAATAATTTGCTTAAATTCAAATTCAAACACAAGAACAGGGCGGCCAAGATAAGATAACACAGTAACAAAACGACTGAACGAACTTATTTTTATAAGACGTTATAAAGTGATCGTTTAAGTGTTGATTCGAGGGTGACATCATTTTATAGATTAAACCCTCTTTATTATATAAAGATTCAAAAAAAGTGATCGTTGTGATTGAACTAAATAAAGACTGTATTGTTTTGATTTTTTAATTTACTACAATAGTACATTACAATAAGCCAAAAAACAGTTTTAATTGGTTCAATTTTAGTCATATGTCTGATATAATAGTGTGCACATACTTATATAAAATAACGTGGTAAGTTCATAGAAACACGGTAACAGAATAGGATACTCACGATATATTTCATAATGGGTGTTCGGTTCGAGGTCGGCGACAGGAGTAAGGCCCCTCAGGCCCGTTGCGACATATATACGCAGAGACCGGTGACGTCACGCAGGACCTCCGACCTCGTCACCTGCCTCGGCGGAGCTCGAGCCTCATGATGCCTCAGGTCGATCATCCCGACATCACCTATTTCCATTTTTAGTTACTGAGCCATTACACGACACGCTTGTAATACCAGTTCGAGAATAACCGTTCTTCATATTCGAATGACTCAAAAAAGACTGGCTTTTTGGCGATTCATGGTAAATGACACATTGATAGTCTTTTCATCATCATATCCGAAACTTGGTTGGTTGCTATTTTGCACAATTACATACTAAAGAAGAGAAAAAGTTTATACATACTGGGTTTTATGTTCTTCAAACATGTTGAAATAATTATGTGACAATAATTCCTCCTTGCAGGCTTTCTAATGTTAGGGCTCAATAATAAATGAATGACGGAAAGAAAAATAGTATGAAAGTGAATGTAGTCATTTATAATACGGTGAAAATTCGTTTTGATTTCAATTATTTTCAAGTTAAATGGTTACATATTATGTTCGACAAAATAGATTAGATTTTGATTTCAGTAGCTGAGATATGTCGGGATTTCCCAATTATAAAATAGATTAACTCCATGAGGACGAAACTACATCACATTTTATGAGATGTTAACTACTAGAAGAGTGTGTCCGGTTCATAGTTAGGCGACTGAGTCGCACGACATCGAAGGTTTTTCCTGTGGTATCTTAATACCATCACTCAATACCATTATTTAAATGCTATTGATTAATATTAGAATGAAGCTTCTATATAGATACCAATCACCTTTAATCGGATTCACTTTAAACAATACAATACAAAATAATTTATTTTTACCACTCATAAGTTTATAAAGTATAACGATACAACTATCAATTATTCGCAGGTATTATTTAGTAAATGTATTCGCTATACAAAAGACTTCAACGCGCTACTTAGGAAAGTTTTCGTATACCATTTCTGATGGCAGAGTTTTTAAACCCCAAAGTAGATGTCTAATCGAAGGGTAGCTGAAGATAGCACTTCATCATCATCATCATCAACCTATGTTAGTTCACTGCGGGCGTAGGTCTCTCCCAAGACGTGCCACGGTCTTCGGCTCTTCTCATCCAGTGTTTGCCGGCTGCATTTCGTAGATCGTCGCCCTGCCTCACGTCACGAATGCCTCAGATTTCCTGTAAAGTAATCGCTCGATTGGAATGTCCCCTTTAGGCCGCAGCGTTGTTTGTCGTGCGCTGTGTGCTCTGAAACGCCTAGCCCTGAACTTGTCCGTATATTTAGCGACGCCGACGCGACGCGCGACGTCCGGTTTCGCGAGACATTCCTCGAGAGCGGGACTTTACGCCTTCTTTATTGTATTACACGCAGCCGCCATTAAGAATAATTCTAATACTTAATTAGATAATTTGGTAAACTCTTATGGGGGCTTATGAAATCGTTTTGAATTCTTGATGACACCTTCGTCATGTTTATTTATGGCTATTAAATAATTAGCAGTTCAAGTATATATTTTTTATTAAGTCTCATTTTTGATCGAGTGAGCGAAGCGAACGAAGATCTTAGTTTTAACTTGGGCAATTTGGCATTTTATGTTTGTATGTATGTTTGTCTGGCTATAACTTACGAACCGTTGACCCGATCTGCATGAAATTTAGTTTGTCGATAGCTTGTACTTGAGAAATTTACTGATACTTATATGAGTAAAATCGGATGAAGGGTTATTAAGATATGGGGGTTTTTAAGAAGGCTAAAATAAAAAAAGTTACATTAAAAATTAAATAAAACTGAAGGTATCTTTGTGGTTTATAAATGGTAAACGAGTGACTGAAATGGTTAAAAATGCAATGTTTAATGTAAAATGCTAAACTACTTCACCTAAGTAAATTATTTTCTAAACCGAACAGATACATATCGCGTTTTTGGGAGCCATTGAATTCGAAATTCAAAAATAGTATACCGTAACGAATCCGATATCGAATGAATCAAAATAGGGGGGGCAGGTCATTGTCACCATTTTATGAGAACTGAGTATTTTAATTTATTTCATGAAAAAATTAAGAAAAAACAAAGGAACTGACTGACCAGCAGAAAAACCTTGATGTCAAACGAAACTCTTAGGGATGGGAGCTCTTGCATTGCTGGTTAGCTTAATTTAACTTTTTTTTTGTATCTCAAAAATCAAGCGTCTCCGTAAAAATTGTTTTGGAATGTCCAAACAAAGCCCTTTCATATGACATGTAACTTGATTTTTTTATGTAACTTTTTTTTATTTCTGCCCCCTTAAAAAACCCCATATCTTAATAACCTTTTAGCAAATTTTATTCATATACTTACCAGTAAATTTCTCAAGTACAAGCTATCGACTTATCAAATTTCATGCAGATCGGATCAACGGTTCGGAAGTTATGGCCAAACAAACATACATACATACATACACACATAAAATGCCAAATCGCCCAAATTGATTGTAGGATCCTGATTGTAAGATCTTCGATGTCATGGAGTGGTAGTGTGCAGAACCAGAACGTTCTGTGCTGAATCTGACTAGCACTTAATCAGAGCTTATGCCATCAAATAAACTGTAAAAGAACAGAAATGACTATGATCTCTAGGCACGGTAGATATCCCATCAGATCTCTGAGTACTAACATAATACTCCTTGAGGATTTTTTAAGAGTAATAGAGCTTTTTGGAGAAGTACTCTATGTCTATCACTATGCCTATTTCTGCCGTTAAACTGCATTGCTGTGTTTCGGTTTGAAAGGTGTGGTTGCCGGTGAGATTACACCGTCAACCACACCTTTTATTATTTGAATGCCTAAAGTTGATGGACGCAAGACAGTGCATAACCTTGCCTAACGCAGACAAACGGTGGTACCAATACCACCGTATGCCGTCTCTAACAATAACTGTTTTTTATAGCTTTTGTATGACGATTCCTTTTAAAATGGTACTTTGGAAATAATGTTTTTAACCTGTTTGCTGGGTCTATGTCAACATGAGTGCAATGTCGGCGAGCGTGTGAATTGTGACCGACGCGACGTTAGGCAAGCTTAGCTCTACTCTAGGCACGCACGTCGTAAAATTATGTTTGTTTTAGTTATGTCTTGCCATTTATAGCGGGTTTCAGATTAGAATGCAGATTAGATAGGTATATATGCGTCTAGTTACCTAAATGACGACACAATTATTAAATAGCTAGCTAGTTATGTTAATTTAAGAAAAAGTTGACCTTGTATACCTACTTTACAAAGCAAAATTAGATTAAGTGAAGTCCTCTTGCTGTGCAGCTCAGAAATATAATATTTGTAAATCCATTTCCTTTCTTTTATTGTTTTGTATATGTATGTGTGTTTTTCTTAGCAAATAAACGTCTGTCGGTCTGTATTGTCCTCTCTTATCTTTCGTACATTAGAAAAGGAAAACACCTCAACAACTTTTTGCAAGGTTACAATTAACCAAACAGTGATCATTAGGCTTAACTAACCTATACTTATTTTAGATATATTATAATATATAATTTTTGTAGTATAATTTGTGTTTAGTGGTGCGTGGTTCGAGGAGCTGTAAAGCATGATAGGCAGATAGACTTCGTATGTGGTATATGTGTGCGTTGATTGTCAATCAATCAGCCACAAAAACTGGAAATGAAGTTATATGTTTGCCAATCTTTAAATTAAATTCAATGCTAACTTTACCTACTAGGTATTTATAATTTTACCTACAGCCTTGAACTGGGGCCAAAGCATTATTTATTCTTTTTATGTTAATTATATGTAGATCACGAATTTTATAAGCTAATGTTTAATTATAAGGAGGTTGTAAGTAGGCAGTTTGTGTTTTTTTTCTTTATTCTTCAAAATAAACGAAAAATATAACCTATCGGAAAGAGCTGGTAAGCACTAATTTGTCTGAACTTCAATTCAGTCTTTTCATAGCAGAGAAGATGGAATGAAGAGCAAGCTTGTTGAATATATTGTAAATATATAATCACGGATAGGTATTTTACACAACGCCATCGCCAAATAGGTACACAACACACGGATGCTGCACAACCAAAAATGCCAAAGAAAATGACGCTAGTTACAAGGCCTGATGCGTATCCATGTGTCACTAGTGGTGCTAGTGGTCACAGCGAGCTGTTTCGATTCGAAGGCTTTGATAATTTGGAAAAACCCTCGAAACCCAACGTGTAAATCCCATAGGTGGTACGTGCTGGTTGTTTTAATTAATTTTTTTGAAGTTTGCAATCATTTTGCATAATTTATGAACAAAGTAATAAAATACCTCATTCTCGTTGATATTATTCTGGCACATAATGTGTGTTTAATCAAATATTCAATTTCAATTCAATTCGGTTTCAATATCATTAAATATATAAAATCAATAAGTATACTTATTACAATGTTATAAAGTTTTAGCAGTGGCAGCGTTAACCATGCATATATGTATGTATGTTAATGCATTAGGTTTTACCCGTTTAGTCGTAAGCAACTTCTTGCCTGATTAGGTACGAAAAAAAGAGACAGCTATGAGACATATAGACTTATAATTCTCATACATCGATGGTACTGTCTAATGGTACCACGGCGAACGAATGAAATATAACCTTAATCGATTACGAAATTGAGAGCCTCAAGTTAAGTTATTTATTTAGATTAATACGATGTTGAACTAAGCCAACTGATTCAAATATTGGTCTGGTTCACGCTCGGTTTATAGAATACCTACGAATGTCGCTACGAATGTGGACCACCACCGCGCTTCTCAATAATCATCAAAATATTTGTACTCGAATCACGTCCAATTACTAAAGGTTACCGAATTGTTTTCTGGCCACTCATTCATGATTTAAATACCTACCTACTTACGTCTGACCTTTTACAATAATACAGTAAATAATAGCTCCTTAACATTTGCGAAGAATGCTGGGGTTACCAAATTTTATATTGAGAGCGCGCGCCGTCGACGATCCAAACTTATGGCGACAGTTTCGGCCCTGTTTCAAAATACAATAAAATAACTGACATTGTCATTTGATGTCGCCTGAAGAGGTTTACTACTGAAAATATGCATAGGCTTCCTTCATGCATTTCCGATGAACTATTTTGCCTATAATGGTCGCGGGAAGTTCTGAACTTCTGTTCTGAACCCACGACCATTACTAGGTAAGAGGTCAGTCGTGGGAGACGAATTGGGCGACCAGTATCAAAAGCGCTGATATGATTACGAAAATAGTAGAGGATTGCGAATTGTACCCATGAGACCTGTTTCCACAGAAAATTTAAACGGATATTGTTATTGTTGCTAGAAAAGTGAGGTTATGAGTCCAGTTTGGCGGCCGACCTAACCCAGTCCACAACCGGGCCACAGATAAGTGCAACCTGGCTAAACGTCCGACCATACATGGTATAATTGGGAGACAACTGTTCTCTTCGCGGCCTTGGCAGTGATCGCACGATAGCCGTTACGTAACCGTCTTTTAATGTGTAAATAGTCTTTGTTTAAATGGTCAAATATTTCCAAAAATGTTTGTACGAATTAGTATTTACCTAGCGACAAACTCTCTGTTTATGAATACTGAGGAGAGATGTGCACTATTATCTTATTTATAATATCCTGGCTACTTATAAAAAAATAGCCAAGTGCGAGTCGGACTAGTGCACGACTACAAGTTGCCGTTATCAATTTCAAGCGAAACTAAAAAAAAAATCACGTTTGTTGTATGGAAGCCCCCTTATATATTTATTTTATTATATTTGTTGTTATAGCGGCAACAGAAATACATCATCTGTGAAAATTTCAACTGTCTAACTATTACGGTTCATGAGATACAGCCTGGTGACAGATGGATAGACAGACAGACGGACGGACAGCAGAGTCTTAGTGATAGGGTCCCGTTTTAACCTTTGGGTACGGAACCCTAAAAAGCTCTAATCTGATTATTTCTTTAACCAAATCCATTTTAGACGGTGGAAGTCACAGGCGTGCCGATAGTCTATTTTTGAATTATACCTCTATAGTGTCGGAACATTTTGATCAAATGAAGGACAGCGTGATTAATATTGGTTAATCTAACAATAATAAATTATGGTAAGTTATTGTTTTGTTGAATCAAAGTTTCAAAGGTCAATTGCTTTTGGTTTTGTTTCGTTTTACATTAAGGTTACATTTAACTTTTAAATGTTATAAGAATGATTCAACCACTCGTCGCCATAATCCATACAATTTAGTTGCTTACCCTGATATACCATACTTGAGGTAACAAACAAATGCATTGTACAATTAGCCTTGTCGATAACAAACATCAAAACTCATGACAAACTTAGGTACTCATCAATTAAATTGGTCACATTTGCCTTAAACCGCGTCGGTGAATGCAGTGATGCAGGTGAATCACAGATCTTGTATTTCTGTTGCAGCTATAACAACAAATACTAAAAAACAGAATAAAATAAATATTTAAGGGGGCTCCCATACAACAAACGTGATTTTTTTGCCGTTTTTATAGATAATGGCACGGAACCCTTCGTGCGCGAGTCCGTTTTTGCCGTTTTTTTAGTTAGTTAATTTTCGCACGAAAACCACTTTTTGATAGGAATACTTGTTTTTAATATAATTATATATTATCAGAACCTTTGGCTATGATGTATGTACTCTTTAACTGAGTTCTTTGTAATTTTTCATAACTGCTATTCAGTCATTTCAAAAAACGGTGAAATGTGCGAGTGAGAAGTTGTTTGACGGTTGTCAGCCTCTTAATGGACCATATCTGCCTGGGCCTACGCGACTGCATAACAACTTGTTAAAAAAAAGTTATTGGCATATACAAAAGCTTATTCTTAAGTGTTTTTATATTCTGCAGATAGTTATATTATAAGTTGGTAACAAACTTTAGAATATTTTCAGCTTTTGATGAATTTAGAAGTATTTTTGGCAAGCATGTGAATAACATCAAGGAGACGAAATCATTTCGACCATGTACCTGTTACACTGTTAGGAAATCTTTTATGCATATCTGCATTATTTATGACGAAGAATAACTCAATAAACACTGAATTCAAATTCAATCTTATTAATTTGGCGATGGTTTCAAAATACCTCAAGCGTTGAACTGCTAAGAGCTGATTTCACCACGCTCTGTTAGATTAACAAAGGATAAGGGTAAAGGGCCGTTAAATATGTCAAAATGAACGCGTTTGACTTCTAAGGTTCAATTTAGCGGCCTGTTAACTAACAGAGCATGGTGAAATCAGCACTAAATAAAATATATTTTCTATGAGATTGACGGCCTCCTGATATTGAGCGGTCACTTCTACCTATGATGATTACTTACATTATCTCACAGAGCATGTCGACCGAACCGGATATAAGTAAACCAACTTATTTGTAACCATAGCTCAACCAATCGACAAAGGGTGAAGCCGCGGGCCTCCATTAGTATTGTTGAAACACCCATTGAGTACATTGTTCAGTCGTTAAACATGAGAACTAAATAGCATTTAGTTTTTTGCGGTACGTAATTATTATTATTACTGCTGGTGGTAATGGCTTGCCACGCCTTCCGATGGATAAATTATACCATGGGATTAAAACGAAAATAGGGTCACGACTTACTGCTACTCAAGGTCCTCTAAAGGATGTCTAGGGGCTGGGAGGTAGGTAAGGCACGTCCACGCACAATGTGTAAGTACAAATGCCAACTGTAACGTTAACATTTGGCACATGTACACATTACGCAGCAGTTGTTATGCCATGCGTGACGGGTTGCAAGCTCATCAACGCTACGGTTCGCAAGTGGTAGCGGTGATGAGCGCTAGCGATATAGCGCAGGGTACAATAATAAATGCTACCTGCAATAAACGCACAAATCTAGGTCAAGATCAATAACATCACAAGGATCATCGAAAAAAATCGATCACACATCGAATCATAAAAACGAATTTACATGCCAGTTCCATCGGTCTGTAGAGATGAGCTAACACAAACACCAATAAAGGTAAATTGATTCATCAATAAAAATAAATTGGCCAAGAGTGTGTTAGACCACACACAAGGATAAGGTTAGAGATCGGCTTAGAAACTTTTTTAAATTCTGTAATACAAAGCCACAGTCAAAGGGCAAACTAATTGAAACAGGTTACAGCCCACGCGACCGCCTACTCGTACATCCAGGCTCTAGATGCTAGCCTAGAGACACGACACTGATGACCGAACATGTCCGTAATAATATAACAATATTCTATCGCTTAGAAAATTCGAAAACGAGATTTTATTTAGAAAAAACAAAGTTTGATTCTATACATTACTTTTTTTAATACTACTAGCTGATGGAACAAGCAGATGGCCAGCCTGATGTTAAGTTGTAACCATCACCTATAACAAAGCAAGTCACACACAATACGAACATGCCCTACCATGCACTGCCCTGCGTCCATCAACTTGAGGCATACAGATGTTGAGCCTCGTGTACCTGTAATTACACCAGCAACCACACTCCTCAAACCGAAACACGGCGTTGCTGCTTGGCGGCAGAAAAAGGCGTGGTGGTAGTACTTCCCCGGACGAGCCCTTCACAATGAGCTCTACTACTCTTATTAGTAGTGTATGATCCCTCACGTGTTTATTTTTTAATAATATCTTTGAACGCTATCTAGCTACGAGTAAGCAAAGCTTATACTATGAAAACCCTATAGATAGCTGATAATCCTCAAGAATATATATTTTTTCTAAATATATACATACAATTACAATATAACACCCAGAAACAGAACAAACATATTTGTTCATAACACAAACGTTTGTCCGCGGTGGGGATGGAACCCACAACCTACTGCGCCTGCCAGAGCTACTACTAACTGCGCTGTATGGTCATTTAACTTTATCAATGGATGTTTTAATCTACCCTTTGCAAAAGGTTATGTCTTTTATGCATTTCGTTCTGAAATTACAACGAAGTTAATAAAATAGGCGTGTGTTGATGGCGCGGTTGACATTTCGCTCCAAACTGCATCTTTGTCGAAATTGAGCCGGTTTCAATTGCAAATCAGAAGAGCGGTGGTTCCGATGCAAACTGCTTCCAATTTTACAACTTGCGATAACTGAACTATTTAAACTTCATAAGTTACAAAACTTACGAGTGTGAGTGCTAACGCCAGTGCTCTCAAACACTGAAGGAAACAGGAGGAAAACAACTTGTCACCTATGAAATACCAGCTACTGCTAAAAGTGGACAATTGCCCCTGAGTACCCTCCCCAAAGTATCTCGGGTACTCGGTACTAATACATATATCTGAGGAGATGTCTACCAGACCCGGGTATTACAGTTGTTGTCTAGGCTGTCTTTTAGATACCTACATAATTGTCACCGACCCAAAACCATTAAATAAAATATAAATATTGGTGAACTTTCCACTCGCATTGTACAGGTATCATCTTTATGCATGTACGTAAGAAAAATATAGTGCCAAAACATTATCATTAAAGATGTTCATAACTCAGTAGTTCTGCAGAGCAGGTGAGATTTTATTTAGCTATTCAGCTATATCCTCGGGTTATAGCTATATATCAGAACGAAGCGTGGGACGCCCTCCTACCCGATGTACTGACGACATTGTCAGGATCGCGGGAAGTCGGTAGATGGAGAGGGCTCGGAATCGTTCTTCCTGGAAATGTATGTCCGCAATGGACTTCTTTAGGCTGATGATGATGATGATGATCCTCAGATTTCGCAGTGCTTGCATGATTGTGCTGATGTGAGGCTAACCGCTGCGATAAATCTAGAGTGGTAACATTATGTTGAATTTTGATAACTGGTTCGCAGAAGGCGAAGGCAATTCGATCTCTTTCGACACTCGCGACTCTTACCGATTTCACCACTTTGCTAATTTGTTTGGCAATTAATCTAGTGTTTCTACTTTTACCAAAATAGCCACTGTCATCGAACACTCACTGGATTCTGCAATCAACGGTTCCCAGCACGTTATGTAGAATTACTTATGTAGAAAGTAAACTTAGTACATTATGCAATACAAGACAAGAAAACAGCTTGATAACTTTGATCCCCAGGCACGGTAGATACCCCTCGGATCTCTTAGTACCAAATATGAACTCCAGATTCTTTGAGGATGTCTAAGGAGGGTAGTCAGAGGTACGCATTACATTTGGCACATTCCCACATATTACAGTAGTAGTTGATATTCCATACGTGCCAGAGCCCATCGCCTCAAATAGAATACTAACTGGTTTCCTCACGATGTTTTCCTCCACCGATTAAAAGCACTGCCACTGGATTATTGACTCTTGCCTTGATTCAGAATTCCTTGAATGTTAATTAAGGTGGCACTATAATAGTTTTTTCACTCCTCTTACTCAAAAAAGACCGTCATAGTGGCGTACCTGAGCGAGGATAAAATTGCTTTTCTTCCTTTAGGGGAAAAGGTTTATTTTTTAATTTTCGTCGTTGGATTTCGAAAACGCGTTAGTGTTTATTCATAAGAAGAATAATTTATGATTGTTTTTTTATTTTTGTATATGGAACTAAAAGCGCCGAATGCTGTATGCCGTATGCATCTCTTTGTTAGAATGCATGCACTGCGTTGCGGCTACAAAATAAATAAAAAAAGGCATTGGCGTGAAACCTTAAGAATTTTTCTCTAGTGACCGTAGTACAACAGAAAAATATTGTATTGGATTATTCTATTTTGTCGCATCAATCGTAGTGAAAAGTGCAGTTAACACACGGCGCTAAAAACCTATTATAACTCGGTTCTATTTACTACCTCGCTAAAGCTCGGTAGTAAAACTACTCTTGTATCATTTTAGCCCCTTGTTTAACAATATACTATAACTTCAAGAAATATTGGTATGCGTTAAGTTATGTTATAAAAGCATTCTTAGAAAATCCTAAAAATACTACGGTACGGGAGTGTGCCGTAGTATTTTTAAGATTTTTTGAACCGTAATCTTTTTTTCAAGAACTTTCCATTGTAATCTAGAACCATCATGAAGCCGTTAAGTTTTCTGGAACAGTATTTTTACGCCGTGTGTTGTTTCGAAGTAGGTATGTGAATATGAACTTCGTGTGAATAAATAAGTACATTTCATTTCAATTTGATGGCAAATTTGTAATCATTAAACTACAAACCAAGGAGCAATAATAGTGAGAAACAATTTGGAGTAAAGAGTTTTATTTAAATTATCACAGAACACTTAATACACAAAAATGAAGGATCAATGACATGGTAAACTTAATATCTTCCATACAAAATAATAAGACGAATATCGACCAAAATCCTCGCACAACAGGTGTGGAGGCGGGCTTATGACTTACAAAGATCTTAAGCATGCAGAGTACATAGGTAATATCACAACTATGTAAATACAGTTGCAAAACAAAATTAATAAGTCACATTACAGGTCCCATGAGCCAATCGTTGTCATACCATATCAAATAACTAATTTTATGATCCAGTGTGATAGATGCCACCGATCAATAGCTATCGGAACCGGTACTTCATCTACTAAATGGCACTGAGGTGATCGATCTCGTTTTACGGAAACGGAATGTTATCATCAATCTAGAAGGTAAGTTTAGATGATATGACTTATACAGTGAGCGGTGGATAGATTCGACATCACAGGTTATTACCAGCCTCCCCAGCCTGCACGGCGGCCCCATCCACCGTATGACCGGTATCCTCCGAGTCCGCCGTACCCCCCGTATCCGCCGTATCCGCCACTGTATCCGCCGTAGCCGCTGCCGTAGCCGCCGCCGTAGCCGCCGCCGTAACCGCCGTACGAGGGAGATGAGACGTAGGAGACCACTGGGCTGTAGCCGTGGCTGAAGCCAGCCGACACTGCGCCCAAGAGCGCCGCCAGAGCGAAGAGGCACGCCTGAAAACAACATCAACTCATTACTGACTAGAAGGGCTAGCAGTATTTAAATTGTTGAGGGATAAAGAGTGGACCAAATCAGTGTCTTATTTTGATATTTTGCCACTTTCACTAGATATTTACACAAGTAAATGTGTATGATAACTAATTTATTCCATTGAATTAAAATAAATATTCTATTTGAGGTTTGGATATACTTACAAAGTATTTCATTTTAGTGTCGAGTTGTTTGCACAGAATTCTAGACGAGTATGCAGCTTTGGCCGCATCTCCCAGCTTATATACGGACACAATGCTTTAACGAAGCCAGGCTCCAACTTGTTCTACACGAAATTTTACATAAATTTTATTCATCAATGCGTGATCTAGTGTTTTGATCGAGGACAAGTATCTCCTTAATTTACACTAATCGTGCTACATAATTCATTATACCGCATCGATTCGCAGGACATTGCTTATTCTCCTTTACAACACTTAACACAACGGTGACAAAGCCGAAGATGTAACACATTTTATGATAACACTAGCAGCTTCTCGCGGCTTCGCACGCGTTAAAGTGGTGAGCCGCGATGGAGCCGCAAACATCCAAACATCGTAACTTTCGCATTGATTTGTATATTAGTAGGGTAGGATTTTAAATACATACGTAGGTAAATACCCCAAGTTTTAAGTCAATCGCACCACGCGACAAAAAACTCCCATACAAACTTTCACATCCCTTTGCACACTTATTAAGGGTAGTTTCAAAAAACTAAAAATGCCTTTCCTATTTTTTAGCCTTGGAGTACATGTACTTACTCCAAGTTTCAAGTTTGTAGGTTCAAGGAATATTATTTTTCATACAAACGTTTTCAACCCTTTTTACACCCTTAGGAGTTGAATTTCCAAAAATCCCTTCTTAGTACACCTCTACGCCATAAGACCTATGTACTCCTCAAATTTCAAGTCTCTAGGACCAGTGGTTTAGGCTGTGCGTTGTCTATATGTCAGTCAGTCAGTCAGTCAGGACTTTGATTCTTATAGTATTAGAGATAGTGTTATCACAAAATGTGTTCCGCCGAGTTCCGGGGTAGGTGATGGGTAGGTGATCATCGGAATCAAATTATGCTGACGTAGGTCATAAATTACGATTCCTACAAAAAACAAACAGAAATAACTTAAGTATTTTTGCCTAATTAATAAGAGACATTTAAGTAGCTATGTATTATACAGGGTGTAAAGTCATGTACGACATTTAATTTACACACCTAGCCGTAATTGCGTTTATAGATTTATGGAGTAGGTTTTATAACAAAATACTGGATATTTATCGAGTAATCAATACTTTTTCAATAAATAATTTTTAAACAACCTATGTATCTGTATCGCCGGTGCTGAGGTCAAATTTCCAGGGTCATGAAATCATATGTCTCATCAATCAAACAAAAAAAAAGGAGAGAGATACCATATTTATACGCGTTAGAGTGCATCAAAATCATTTTTATACGCTTACGTTGTCAAATTTCGGCAAGGACAGATATCATTCCGCGGTACGTGTGTGATAGAGACAGACACCTAGTTAACCACACTTGCACAAAATGCAGAACTTATCCGTAAAGATAATGGTGAAACTAAGCATTGCCATACCAAACCCTAGATCAGTAACAGTTGTAGGAGCTCTTCAGCGCATTCATTTGTGTGTGCAAGTGGTTTGAAACGTACGGATTAGAGGTAACTAGTTTAATTTTTCCCACATGCCGCCCTATCGGCGAATCAAAGACGCCGCCGCGCGCCCGCGCCCCGGAGCCGCAAGGCCAGTACTCGTAGCATGTATGTGTCTGTGCGGTTTCTGCGCGGCATAGAATGAACTTACGTTTATTTGATTTTGTGCTTATACAGAATGTTTAATAATTTTATGCTTAATCTGATATTTCGTTTGTTTGAAAATAAAAAAATGACAATTATGAATGAATGTAAATAAAACCTTTTTTACTAGATAGTAGCACTACACCTGTATTCATTTAATGTCGTACAAGCCTTTACACATTGTATACCAAGAGTGTCGAGTTGAGAGTATTCACCGCGGTTCGAATCACTTGTGATGCGAAACGACTAAAGACCCAAAAAAGCAAGCTTTGTTAGTTACTGTGGTACCAGATAACACAGAATATTTTAATATCGTTTTTGTAAATTATTATTTACTAGTAGTTCGCCTCGAACTGAGATCTCGTGATGCGACCCGACGAACTCATCAAAACTTTGAGTACTTAGTAGTCAGAGTCAAGTCCAAACATTATTTTTCGACTTTTTTCTGACTACCGCCTTTAGTAGGCGGTAGTCAGAAAAAAGTCTTAAAAAGCCTTTATTCATAAAAAGAATAATCATAACTAAATACTCGACTTATAAAAAAACTCCATTTCCATAAAAAAAGTTATTTAAAAAAACATAATATTTTATTTTTGTTTTTAAGCTAAAAGCGCCGAATGCTGTATGCCATGTGTATATCTTTGGTAGAGTGCATATACTGCGTTGCGGCTACAGAAGAAATAAAAAAAGAGGCCTAGGCGCGAAATCTTAAGAATTTTTCTCTCATAACAAATTGAATGGGTGACCGTAGGCGTAGTATATTTTTACAACAGAAAAAAAATTGTATTGGATTATTTTATTTTCTCGCAATCGTAGTGAAAAGTACAGTACACAGCGCTACAAACAAACCCCATTATAACTCGGTTCTATTTTCTACCTCGCTAAAGCTTGGTAGTAAAACTACCTTTTATATAATGGGTCATTTTAGCCCCTTGTATAACAATATACCTATCTACTATAACTTAAGTTATAAGACCATTCTTAAAAAATCCTAAAAATACTACGGCACGGGAGTGTGCCGTAGTATTTTTAAGATTTTTTGAACCGTAATCTTTTTTTCAAGAACTTTCCATTGTAATCTAGAACCATCATGAAGCTTCTGGAACAGTATTTTTTACGCCGTGTGTTGTTTCGAAGTAGGTATGTGAATATGAACTTCGTGTGAATAAATAAGTACATTTCATTTCAATTTGATGGCAAATTTGTAATCATTAAACTACAAACCAAGGAGCAATAATAGTGAGAAACAATTTGGAGTAAAGAGTTTTATTTAAATTATCACAGAACACTTAATACACAAAAATGAAGGATCAATGACATGGTAAACTTAATATCTTCCATACAAAATAATAAGACGAATATCGACCAAAATCCTCGCACAACGATACTGTGAAACATTACTATGTGGAGGCGGGCTTATGACTTACAATGATCTTAAGCATGCAGAGTACATAGGTAATATCACAACCATGTAAATACAGTTGCAAAACAAAATTAATAAGTCACATTACAGGTCCCACGAGCCAATCGTTGTCATACCATATCAAATATCTAATTTTATGATCCAGTGTGACAGATGCCACCGATCAATAGCTATCGGAACCGGTACTTCATCTACTAAATGGCACTGAGGTGTTCGATCTCGTTTTACGGAAACGGAATGTTATCATCAATCTAGAAGGTAAGTTTAGATGATATGACTTATACAGTGAGCGGTGGATAGATTCGACATCACAGGTTATTACCAGCCTCCCCAGCCTGCACGGCGGCCCCATCCACCGTATGACCGGTATCCTCCGAGTCCGCCGTACCCCCCGTATCCGCCGTATCCGCCACTGTATCCGCCGTAGCCGCCGCCGTAGCCGCCGCCGTAACCGCCGCCGTAACCGCCGTACGAGGGAGATGAGACGTAGGAGACCACTGGGCTGTAGCCGTGGCTGTAGCCGTGGCTGAAGCCAGCCGACACTGCGCCCAAGAGCGCCGCCAGAGCGAAGAGGCACGCCTGAAAACAACATCAACTCATTACTGACTAGAAGGGTTTGCTGTATTTAAATTTATAAGGATAAAGAGTGGACCAAATCAGTGTCTTATTTTGATATTTTGCAACCTTCACTAGATATTTACACAAGTAAATGCGTATTATAAATAATTTATTCCATTGAATTAAAAACAATATTCTCTTTGCGGTTTGGATATACTTACAAAGTATTTCATTTTAGTGTCGAGTTGTTTGCACAGAATTCTAGACGAGTATGCAGCTTTGGCCGCATCTCCCAGCTTATATACGGACACAATGCTTTAACGAAGCCAGGCTCCAACTAGTTCTACACGAAATTATACATAAATTATATTCATCAAGGCGTGATCTAGTGTTTTGATCGAGGACAAGTCTCTCCTTAATTTGCACTAATCGTGCTACATAATTCATTATACCGCATCGATTCGTAGTACATTGCTCATTCTCCTTTACAACACATAACACAACAGCGACAAAGCCGAAGATGTACAGCATACATTTTATGATAACATAGTGTTATCACAATATGTGTATAATAAGGAAGGCCAAGTTCCGGGGTAGGTGATCATCGGAATCAAATTATGCTGATGTAGGTCATAAATAATGATTCCCACAAAAATAAACAGAAATAACTTAAGTAGTTTTGCCTAATTAATAAGATATATTTAAGTAGCTATCATTCTCTAATACTATAAGAATCAAAGTCCTGACTGACTGACTGACTGACATATAGACAACGCACAGCCTAAATGGCTGGTCCTAGAGACTTGAAATTTGAGGAGTACCTAAGTCTTATGGCGTAGAGGTGTACTAAGAAGGGATTTTTGGAAATTCAACCCCTAAGGGTGTAAAAAGGGATGAAAACGTTTGTATGAAAAATAGTATTCCTTGAACCTACAAACTTGAAACTTGGAGTACACATACTTCAAAGCAAAAAATTCGGAAAGTCATTTTTAGTTTTTGAAAACTACCCTTAATAAGTGTGCAAAGGGATGTAAAAGTTTGTATGGGAGTTTTTTGACCGCTGGTCCTAGAGACTTGAAATTTGAAGAGTACATAATTCTTATGGCGTAGAGGTTTACTAAGAAGGGATTTTTGGAAATTCAACCCCTAAGGGTGTAAAAAGGGTTGAAAACGTTGGTATGAAAAATTGTATTCCTTGAATCTACAAACTTGAAACTTGGAGTACATATACACCAAAGCTAAAAAATAGGAAAGCCATTTTTAGTTTTTTAAAACTACCCTTATTATGTAGGTAACCCCTAAAACGTTAACCTCCTTCGTTGCGCTCGAGTAAAAAGGATACAACGAGGCGTCAATGTTTGTAAAGGACATTCTAAAAACGAGAATCTTGAGTTGGTACAAAGAGATCTGAGGGTATCTACCGTGCCTGCATGGGGATCAAAGTCGTGAAGCTGTTTCGTTTGTTTTTGGGGTAGAAACTAGGAACAAATAAGTACATATTTTCTGTGTAAGGTTGACTATGTTGTATTTGTCATGTTTGTGCTAAACTCAGTACCTATACCTACCTACCTACCTAAAATAGGTAATGTACGCCTATAGGTATCTCTTATACCTACGTAGGTATTTAAAATCCTACCCTAATAATATACAAATCAATGCGAAAGTTACGATGTTTGGATGTTTGTGGCTCAATCACGGCTCACCACTTCAACGCGTGCGAAGCCGCGGGAAGCCACTAGTTAGATATATACCGAGAGTGTCGAGTTGAGACTATTCAACTCTATCCTGGGCACGATTCTGATTATTGCTTTTAGTTTTCAGGAGTACCTAGCTGTTTACACCCGGTCTATGAGGTATAGTTCTCATCCTCAATGGTAAGGGTTCAACAAGAACATTGCGAAGTCTCCGGCGGACTCGGCACATGCGTTCTGCAGCGACAGTCCATAACTCACTCGGTAATGAGTAATGAGGTAATGAGCAACGGAGCGCTTTGCTCTGCATCATCAATAATATTGCAAAAATTCCTTTGCTTAGTTTAAAAGTCACATTTCAGATTAAAATCAGAACATTTTGTAGAAATGTCTTTGAATTAATCTTTATGATTTATTTATTTAAAACTTTCACACAAACAATGTAGTGCTAGGAGGACTTAATACTATAATAGCATTGTCTACCAGTCCCCTGGGCGTGTAAAAATATGGTGAAGAAGGTGTGGCGTGAAAACTGTTTGATTTCACCTAGAGTCACCTAGCTTTAAGACGTTTCAAAGTGATCCTTGTGATTTTATTGAATAAATACCTATTGACTTTGACTTTGACTTTGACTTTGACTTTGATTTTAAGTAAGTATGTATTTAAAAAATGATTGATTGAGACGCGGGAAAACTATGAAGTTGAATTTAGAGGATGTTCAAATTTTTACTATTTACTGATGGCACAAGCATACGACCCATCTGATGTTAAGTGGTAACCATCACATATAAAAAAGCATTGCCTCGCAAGTCACACTCGATATGAACGCGCCTTACGATGCACTACCCTGCGTCCATCTACTTGAGACATTCGGATGTTAAGCCTCATGTGCCTGCAATTACACCATTCAAACCGAAACACATCAACTCTGCTTGGCGGCAGAAATGGGCATGGTAGTAATACTTACCCCGACGATCCCTTCCTATTATAATAAATATTATTGTTAATCCATTTTACTTACAGATAAGTTACGCAAGCTCTTAAATGCAGTTTGTAGATCTTTGTCGCACAAACATCTGTCAGGTCCATAGCTTTGCCACGACAGAATACAGTTTTCTTTTTTCTCCGTATCAGTCACCTGCAATTATTATAAAAAATAAGTATTGGTAGACATACCACACGGTGGCGTAGCTATCTTAGGGCCAGGTGGTGCAGTGCACCAGGGCCCGGAGCTCAGGGGGCCCTCTAACCTAAGCTTTGAAAAGAGAGGGACAGCCAGCTCCCGAAGCTAGAAAACCTTGAGCCTGCCCACATAATCAGGAGAACCCACATATACAACCCACACACGACAACCTCGCAAACATACACACTTACTTTTTCACTTCTTCCAGACACTCAGAATACACTTTATTATACACAACAAACATAACCTTATCATGTTTCTTTTTATTTATCTTTCTTTGCCTTAACTTTTTTTACTTTATATTACCTTTTATACTTTTACCTTTTTTTACTTTATACTACTCTATTTTATGTGTGAACATCGTAGGGAGAATGCACTGTCTACTGTAACACGTTTTTTAAACTAAAACAGGAGACAGTGTCTACCATTTTATAATGAACACACATTTTTTATGGAAATAAATGATTTGTTGTTGTTGTCAAATAAATGATAGTATTTAAACTAGTGGTTCGCCCCGAACTGAGATCGCGTGATGTCTGCTCTTGGTAAATAACGTTTTTGGTATCAATGTAAGAACATTGCCGTGGTGGTCCCGGCATAGATTGCCGTGGTGGTCCCGGCATAGAATTGGACCCCTCCATCACCTCCCGTGGATGTCGTAAAAGGCGACTAAGGGAACACACCGGGAAATGGGCAGCAGCATTTCCAGAGTAAGCACCACCAACACTGCGGTCACCAATCCGCCTGCCAAGCGTGGTGACTATGGCAAACCCCCCCCCCCCAATGATGAACACGACAGATAGACGGCCCCCAGTCCCCGGCAGTTCCGTTATTCCTGGCACAGGTGGCGGTCATGGTAACGGCGGAACAGGGGGTGCTAAGAATCTCCGGCAGAGACCCAGCTACCACTCCCAAAAACGACCCTTGGCCCTGGCAACATATAACGCACGCACGTTGAGGTCTGACGAGAAGTTGATAGAGCTGGAAGAAGTAGTTAGTAAGTTGCGCTGGGATATAATAGGATTATCAGAAGTCCGAAGAGAGGGGGAGGACACGATAATTCTGAATTCCGGCAACTTATTTTACTACCGGGAGGGAGATCAACTGTCCCAGCACGGTGTCGGGTTTTTCGTCCACAAGTCCCTTGTCAACAACATTGTAAAGGTCGAAAGCGTTTCGAGCAGGGTGATATACCTTATACTCAGAATCACCAAACGGTATTCGCTTAAGGTCATACAGGTATACGCCCCTCACTCAAAACGCCCGGACGAGGAAGTGGAGGCTATGTATGATGACATTTCAAATGCCATGCAAGCCTCGAAAACACACTTTACGGTTGTGATGGGGGACTTCAACGCGCGGCTAGGCGTGAGGAACGGCGATGAACTGAGAGTGGGGCAATTTGGATTTGGACAGCGGAACCAACGGGGTCAGCGATTGGCTGACTTTATGGAAAAAGAAGGACTCTTCATGATGAACTCTTTTTTCAAAAAGCGGTCGTCCAGGAAATGGACGTGGCTTCACCCCGGTGGACACAAACGCGAGATAGACTTCATTTTGACGACCAAGAAGCATATATTCAATGATGTCTCTGTGATCAACAGGGTGAAAACCGGAAGTGATCAACGCATGGTAAGAGGCTCATTGAATATCAACGTTAAGCTTGAACGGTCCCGTCTGATGAAGTCTACTCTTCGCCCAAGTCCTGTTCAAATCCAAAACCCCGAGAGCTTTCAGTTGGAACTCGAAAATCGCTTCCAATGCCTCAACGAATGCGAAACTGTGGACGATTTAAACAACGGGCTGGTGGAAATTGTCCAAGATGTTGGGTCTGAGTACTATAAGACTCAGCGCAATAACAGACCCCAAAAACTCTCTGAGCACACTCTGAAACTCCTGGCAGATCGCAGCGAAATGAGACTGCAGTCTTCAGTGGATATGTCGATATACGGCGTGCTCAATAAACAGATCTCCAAGTCCATGCGACACGACTTGCGCCTTTTTAATACAGATTGTATTAAAAAAGCGATAGAGCGCAACAAAGGCTCGAAAGTGTTCGCAAGAGATCTGTCTATTGGGCAAAGTCAGTTGACAAAACTGAAGACTGATAGTGGC
Source organism: Chloroclysta siterata (assembly GCA_932294275.1). Lineage (NCBI taxonomy): Eukaryota > Metazoa > Arthropoda > Insecta > Lepidoptera > Geometridae > Chloroclysta > Chloroclysta siterata. The sequence continues at coordinate 15,314,406 of OW028596.1, read as the reverse complement.
AGTATCGTTTCCTCGAAGCCGGAAGTTTTAAGAGAGCTCGAGAAGTTCTATGGACAATTATACACCTCATCGCAAAGTCCTGCTGCAAGCACGACTAGTGATGCAAGAGCCCGTTTAACCCGACACTACACGGAAGATATCCCGGACGTCAGCCTATACGAGATCCGAACGGCTCTCAAGCAGCTTAAGAACAACAAGGCACCGGGAGAAGACGGAATAACGACAGAGCTTCTGAAAGCGGGCGGAACGCCGTTACTTAAAGTCCTTCAGAAGCTATTCAATTCTGTTATCTCCGAGGGTACGACGCCAGAGGCTTGGGGCAGGAGCGTGGTGGTACTTTTCTTTAAGAAAGGTGATAACACACTCTTAAAGAATTATAGGCCCATCTCGCTGCTGAGCCATGTCTATAAGCTGTTTTCGAGAGTAGTTACCAATCGTCTCGCTCGTAGGTTTGACGACTTCCAGCCTCCCGAACAAGCCGGGTTCCGAAAAGGCTTTAGCACCATAGACCACATCCACACGCTCCGGCAGGTTATACAGAAAACTGAAGAGTATAACCAGCCACTTTGTTTAGTGTTTGTGGACTATGAGAAAGCCTTTGATTCAGTCGAAACCTGGGCAGTCCTAAGGTCACTCCAGCGATGTCAAATTGACTATCGGTATATCGAAGTGTTGAAATGTCTTTACAGTAAAGCCACAATGTCTATCCGACTCCAGGACCAAAGCACGGATCCTATCCAATTGCAAAAAGGGGTGAGACAGGGAGATGTAATTTCTCCGAAACTGTTCACCTCGGCACTGGAGGATGTTTTCAAGCTGCTGTCCTGGAATAGGTATGGCATCAACGTCAATGGCGAATACATCACTCACCTTCGATTTGCCGACGATATAGTCATAATGGCGGAATCGCTGGAAGATCTAGGCACGATGCTCAGAGACCTCGATATTGTCTCCCAACAGGTGGGTCTTAAGATGAACATGAGCAAGACGAAAATCATGTCTAATGCTCATGTCGCACCCGTGCCGGTACATGTTGGGAGCGATATCATCGAAGTTGTAGACCACTATGTGTATCTGGGTCAGACGATCCAACTAGGTAGGTCCAACTTCGATAAAGAGGTCAGCCGACGAATCCAACTCGGATGGGCAGCGTTCGGGAAGTTACGCCACATCTTCTCGTCACAGATACCGCAGAGCCTCAAGACGAAAGTCTTCAACCAGTGTGTGTTGCCAGTGATGACGTACGGAACTGAGACGTGGTCGCTTACTATTGGCCTCATCAACAAGCTCAAAGTCGCTCAGCGGGCTATGGAGAGAGCTATGCTGGGAGTTTCACTACGGGATAGAATCAGAAATGAGGAAATCCGTAGGAGAACCAAAGTAGCCGACATAGCTCGCAGAATCAGCAAGTTGAAGTGGCAATGGGCAGGTCATATAGCTCGAAGGACTGATAACCGTTGGGGAATAAAGGTTCTCGAATGGCGACCACGAACAGGAAAACGAAGCGTGGGACGCCCTCCTACCCGATGGACTGACGACATTGTCAGGATCGCGGGAAGTCGGTGGATGGAGAGGGCTCGGAATCGTTCTTCCTGGAAATTTATAGGGGAGGCCTATGTCCAGCAGTGGACTTCTTTAGGCTGATGATGATGATGAAGAACATTGATACCAAAAACGTTATTTGGCCTCTGACTACCTCCTAACTTACTTGAGGTAACCAATTGTATTTCAAAAATCATACATAATACATACGTCCTAGAATAAAAATAAAAATGGTATTGGGATGTACAAACCAAACCCTTTCAAGACACCTCACTTGGTAAATTAATTGGTACTTGGTAGATTAAAATCCATATAAATTTCTCAAGCACAACCTATCGACAAGTTTCGTGCAGATCGGATCAAAGGGTCCGATAATTAAAGTAAGTGGTAGCACAGATAAGAGAATGTGGTAGTCAGAGGCAAGTCCAAACATTGTGTTTGGACTCGCTCCTGACTACCACATACTAACTAAGTATGGTAACCAAGTTTCAGCTGAATTGGTCTATTTATTGAAGAGTTCCGTTGAACAAACCTTGGCCATATACCTCCATTCGGTATATGGGCGATTCGGCCCTCCAGATATTGAGATGACGTTTCGTCCCTTTTTTGTATTATTAAGTGTTTTGTGGTCATGACCAAATTTAGACGTGGCAAAGCTTACCTATGCTTTGGATTGACTCGGAGGAAACTTGAGTTAAAGTACCAGGGGTGCATACTAAGTGAAAGGTAGCTATAAGTCAAAACTTTTGACAACTTGTTTTTTCGAATTTCGGGTTTCGTATTCCTTAATTCGGATTGTATTTTTCAGCGGGTTTTGTATGTAGATGCGATAAGCGCCCCTATCCCTATATGTAATGTACATTGCATCACAGTAATTGTATGATTTATCTTTTGACAGATTATTATACGTAGGTAAAGTTAATGTTGTGCGATCGCTCCATTCACACGCATAGTTAATGCAATTCGGCTGTTGTAGGTCGCACCCATGCTATTAATCAATTAATTGATACATCTAGAGTTCGTTAAGTTTAATGTTTAATAGATATTGCGTTGTAAATAACAAGTGGTCAAAATAAAAAGACCTCATGCTCGTAAAATTAATTTAAGAGCGAGCGAAGCGAGTGAAACCACTACAATAAATCTGCATTATTCGGCCGTTGTAGGTATGTGTTGGCACTTAGTTTAAAAAAAACAAACGGATCCCCTCAGATCTCTCAGTACAAAGTACCAACTCAAGATTGTTTGGGGATGTCAAGACTAAGCTTGTCTATACTGTCTATACTAATTTGAGGAAAGATTTGATTGTTTATTTGTTTGTTTACATTGAATAGGCTCCAAAACTAATAACCGATTTGAAAAATTATTTCACCCTTGGAAAGCTACGCTATCCCCGGGTGATATCCCTATTTTTTTTTAAATATAATATAGCCTATATATTATATAAAAAAAAATAGGGATCCTTATTAAAACTTGAATAACCCAAGGTGAAAAAAAATTACCTAAAAAATTCCTTGATGACAGAACAAAATAATATACTACGACTTTGCAGAACACATCATTATCTACAACAAGTGTCGCGACAACAATGTCTAACTATTATAGTAATGTCATAATAAGTGTTCTTTTATTTTAATTTTTTTATTGAAATGCTGCCGCTAGAAAAGGCTCTTTATTTGTACCTTGGTATTAATCCTTATCCAAATAAATCATTCCGTATTCAAGATTGTTTAAATATCTGTAGATTACTTCTTGAGTTATTGAAATCGAAAATTCCATTCAAAAGATATTACGAATTTAAAAATGTCAATCTAAACAAAATATTAACAGAAAACTTAATGCGGTCGCGCCGTGGGCGCGGGCAACGCGGCGAGGGAGGGGGCACCGAAGTGGAAGCTTACAAATCTAGGAAATTAGTAGACAGGTCTACGTTTATCCCACAATGTTTAAAAAATAAATGTCCACTCGTGCGAAGCCGGGACAGGCCGCTAGAATTTTTATTAGCCACAAGACTTACACGTTAACAAGCCGACAATTTCCCCATTATTAAATCATAAATCATTTATTGTTTGTGAATCCAAGTTACAATAAAATAATAAAATTTATTAGAATATTGTAAAATTATTGTAATTAATGAACCGTAACCGCAGTCACGTTAGCAAATGTCAAGGGTGGAATAAAACCGCATCGGGTGAACCGAACGATGAATGTACCTAGGTATCCATAGTCACATACACCCAAGTAGATAAGTTTACTCCTCCGTGGGTAGCTACAATACATATCTATGTATTGTAGCTATCCATCTGGATCACAGGCAGGTTGGGCTGTAAAGCAGGTTGCTGTAAAAATATTGCGGTACTTGCGCAATTTCATGATTATAACAATCCGGTTTTTAGTTTATGAAACTCAGATAGGATCTTCGAGAACAGCCAGCTTTTGATTTGAAAAGTCTAAGTAGACCAATATAATATTATTGACTACTGAAGAAAATTAAGTAGTACACATTAGGATCATCTAATTAATTGAGATAATGAGAAGTTTATGACATGGTTTATGTCTTAAGCAAATGGGTCTTTTCTCAAACTCGAGAAGGCAGGCTCCCAAACGCCTGCCTTCTCGAGTTTGAGAAAAGACCCATTCTCAAACCCACTGAACTCTGTGAACTATTCTGAATTTAAGGCGAAGACAAGAGCTAATGTGACTCTCGCTCGCACGTTTCGACATGTTTAAAGATATAAAATCACTAAACTCATTTTCGAAAAAATTGCACACAGTTTAGTAAAAATTTCATTTTGATCGATACATGTTTTCCTACTCTAAAATTTGCTTTACTAGTTTTCGTACATAATCAAACTTTTAAGTAGGAAAACTTGTATCGATTAAAATGATTTTTTTACTAAACTGTGTGCAATGTGATTGCACACAAAATGGTTGATTGCGATTTTTCGAAAATGAGTTTAGTGATTTTATATCTTTCAACATGTCGAAACGTGCGAGCGAGAAGTTGTTTGATAGTTGTCAGCCCCTTAAGAGAAGGCAGGCGTTTGGGACCACAAGAAAAATGGACCGCGGTCCCTTTTGCCCGATTCATTAAGTTAACTACTTTTTCTCAGGCAATTGGGACCACTCGCAATATGACCACTAAATCTATTGTTTAATCAGAAATTATGTACAGTTAGAACGAAAAGTAATTGAAATAAAAAAACAAATCTGTCTTAAAATATTTATTTGTTAACTAAATAAATATTCTAACAATATTATTATTATAAATATGTTTTATGTATTTTAATGACCTTGAAAATCGCCCGGTCTAACAATATCTTGTGTTATTCGTAAATAATCTACACTATGTATAAAATGTACATACATAATATCGATTAATAATAGTTAGCTTTTAATTTTTCTAGCGTCTGTACAATTACTTCTTGTTGTGGTCCCTAATGGCAGAACAAACAATGTAATCAGGCGATTGGGACCGCGGTCCATTTTCTTATGCGGTCCCAAACGCCTGCCTTCTCTTAAGGGGCTGACAACTATCAAACAACTTCTCGCTCGCACGTTTCGACATGTTGAAAGATATAAAATCACTAAACTCATTTTCGAAAAATCGCAATCAACCATTTTGTGTGCAATCACATTGCACACAGTTTAGTAAAAAAATCATTTTAATCGATACAAGTTTTCCTACTTAAAAGTTTGATTATGTACGAAAACTAGTAAAGCAAACTTTAGAGTAGGAAAACATGTATCGATCAAAATGAAATTTTTACTAAACTGTGTGCAATGTGATTGCACACAAAATGGTTGATTGCGATTTTTCGAAAATGAGTTTAGTGATTTTATATCTTTCAACATGTCGAAACGTGCGAGCGAGAGTCACATTAGCTCTTGTCTTCGCCTTAAATTCAGAATAGTTCACAGAGTTCAGTAGAAGCTATATTACCTACTAGCAGCTTCTCGCGGCTTCGCACGCGTTAAAGTGGTGAGCCGTGAGCCGCCTATTGCACCTTTTTCAGGGGTAGTTTTCAAATATTGAAAACGTGATTCTAAATTATTTATTGTGGGGTTTATTTACCCCAAGTTTAAAGTAAATCGCACCACGCGTTAAAAAACTTCCATACAAACTTTGTCATCCCTTTGCACACTTAGTAAGGGTAGTTTTAAAAAACTAAAAATGCCTTTCCTATTTTTTAACTTTGAAGTACATGTAATCCAAGTTTCAAGTTTGTAGGTTCAAGGAATACAATTTTTCATACCAAAGTTTTCAACCCTTTTTACACCCTTAGGGGTTGAATTTCCAAAAATCCCTTCTTAGTACACGTCTACGCCATAAGAACTATGTACTCTTCAAATTTCAAGTCTCTAGAACCAGCGGTCAAAAAACTCCTATACAAACTTTTACATCCATTTGCACACTTATTAAGGGTAGATTTAAAAAACTAAAAATGTCTTTCCAATTTTTTTGCCTTGAAGTATATGTACTCCAAGTTTCAAGTTTGTAGGTTCAAGGAATACAATTTTTCATACAAACGTTTTCATCCCTTTTTACACCCTTAGGGGTTGAATTTCCAAAAATCCCTTCTTAGTACACCTCTACGCCATAAGACCTATGTACTCCACAAATTTCAAGTCTCTAGGACCAGCGGTTTAGGCTGTGCGTTGTCTATATGTCAGTCAGTCAGTCAGTCAGTCAGGACTTTGATTCTTATAGTATTAGAGATTAGAGATGTAACTATGCCAAATCCGCTCTTTAGTATATTAGGGTTTTCTAAATATATTTTAAGGCGTGGATTAGGAGGCGAGGAGGCTTTGTTCATGATTACATCAGCATGGTCGGGGGTGGGTATGGGTACTGTTCAGCCCCTGACTATGAATAGTTGTGTTCAGTGGACGAGTGTCCTCGCGCAAGTCCTGCTGTCCCCGGCACAGTGTGCAGTGGCCACACCTCTCGGCACTAACGTGTCAGCGGCGATGTCGCAACGTCGTCTCACATGCCGCGATATGATAATGTACCGAACGAGGCTACTAATCCGGATCAATAAACAAATATCATCGCAAATGTACAGTAATACTAAAAACACAGTTATACTCGTAGGTACAGAGCTACAGGTGTGCCATCGTTTGAAATGAACTTGTAGTTATGAGGTTTGGTCTAGGTTCATCAATTTACTTTGATTTATAGTTCAGGTAAGATTAACAGCTAAACCTGATTTTATCAGGACTTTGATGCCTACCTATATCTATCTAGCTAGCCACTTCGTAAGTACGAGTACCTAGGTGTAAGGACATAATAATGTGATTGTCTTTCGCTCTTGATTTCCGCATTTTCTTATTATTGATCGAGTGAGCGAAGCGAACGAAGATCTTTAGTTTCAACTTGGGCGATTTGGCATTTTATGTATGTATGTATGTATGTATGTTTGTCTGGCCATAACTTTGGAACCGTTGATCCGATCCGCATGAAATTTGATAAGTTGATAGCTTGTGCTTGAGAAATTTACTGGTAAGTATATGAGTAAAATCGGATGAAGGGTTATTAAGATATGGGGGTTTTTAAGGGGGCAAAAATAAAAAAAGTTCCATAAAAAAATCAAGTTACATGTCATATGAAAGGGCTTTGTTTGGACATTCCAAAACAATTTACATTTTTTCTGGAACGCTCGGTTTTTGAGATACAATAAAAAAGTTAAATTAAGATAACCAGCGATCCAAGAGCTCCCATTACTAAGAGTTTCGTTGACATCAAGGTTTTTCTACTGGTCGTCCAGTTACTTTGCTTTTTCTTATTTTTTTTTCTTGCAATATATTAAGGAGGTACTCAGTTCTCATAAAATGGTGACAACGACCAGGTCTGATGATGGAGCCAAGGTCTGTTCAACGGAACTCTTCAATAAATAGGCCAATAGAGTTGAAACTTGGTTACCGTACCAAGTTAGTAGGCGGTAGTCAGAAAAAAGTCCAAGCATAATGTTTGGACTTGCCTCTAACTACCACCTACTCAAAGTTTAGGTGCGTTCGTCGGGTCGCATCACGAGATCTCAGTTCGGGGCGAACTACTAGTTACTACACCTTTCTGAGTGTTTGCGTTGCGTTGCATAAGAAGGAGCAAGGTTAGCATCTGCCAATGAGCCGGCTATGGTCGATTATTTTGGGAATAACTAATTTGATTGATCGAGGCAAGGCGAGGTTGTTTTTATGTAAAATTGTAGGTAAACTGAATGCGTAGGTTCTGGTAATGGACTTACCATCTTTGGTTAGTCAAAGGTCATCCAGAAAGATTTTTAAAGTCGTAATCTAGTTTTTTTCTCTACATTTTTCTATTCAGCAAGTTTCTATTTTATTTTAAGCAGATGGGCCACCTAATGTTAAGTGGTAACCATCACCTATAACAAAGCATTGCCTCGTAAGTCACGCATGATAGGAACGTGCACTTCCCTGCGTCCATCAACTAGAGGCATACAGATATTAATCCTCATGTGCTTGTTATTACACCAGCAACCACACTCTTCAAACCGAAACACAGCAACGCTGCTTGGTGGCAGAAAAAGGCGTGGTGGTAGTACTTCCCCGAACGAGCCCTTCACAAAGAGCTCTACTACTCTTAAAATACTCTTCAACCATCGTAGCAAACATAAAATCAGATGTAAGTTGAATAATTAAAACATGAGAATAACTAACAAAAACGTTTATTTGGCGGTGGAAGACAGTCCTGGAGCAAATCACCAGCCGTGGCCGATGTGCTGGAGCGGCGCATGATGCTTGATTACCTTCACGACGACGGGAGCCGGCGCGTGGTGCACGTCCGTGTGCAGCGTGTCGAAGTGTGCGCCGTGCAGCACGGGCGTGTCGATGTGTGAGTGCGAGTGCACCACGGCAGCCGAGTGCACGTGCGCGTCCAGGTGGATGGGCGCGTGTAGGTGAGCCGACGACAGGAGAGGAGCGTGCAGGTGAGCCGACGAGTGCAGCGGAGCGTGGAGGATAGAAGACGAGTGTATAGGAGCGTGGATAATAGACGAATGTATAGGAGCGTGTATGTGAGCAGGCGCGTGCAAGGGAGCGTGGATAACAGAAGAGTGTATGGGAGCGTGGATGTGTGCAGGCGCGTGGATAACAGAAGAGTGTATGGGAGCGTGGATGTGAGCAGGCGCGTGCAAGAGAGCAGAGGAGTGCAGCGCGGGCAGGTGCGCGTGGGCGCCCAGCAGCGCGTCGTGGTGCAGGTGCGGCGCCAGCAGGCCGCCGGGCTCGCCGTAGATGCCGCGCTTGTCGCGCGCGGGCTCCTGCGCGGCCGGCGCCGGCGCGCCGCACACCGCCCCCACGGCCAGGACTGCGCACAGCTGGAAATAACGCATACTTATTCACTTTGTAATCGCAACAGCATTGCCGTTCAACGTGGCAATGCAGCTAGTGTCGTTGGGACGCTTCCGATTGGCACTGATTTGGTTGGATCAGTTGAGCTATCTCTAGATCGTTTGCAACGGTCTGCAGAAAGCTTAACTGTTTCATATGTATTTTGTACATTTTGTAAATACTTGTTTTCATTGTTATTTTCTTTGTAAATAAATATATTAAGTAATATTCCACTTTGTAATAGATCCTGTAGGTACTTTTTTTGGATTAAGCATACTGTCAGTATAAAGAGTTCGTCTATGTTCTGAGCACTACATGCAAGTATAATTGTACAAAGTATATTTGAATCTTTCCACTCTTAATCAGATAAATAATTCAACTTTCTAAGAATTCAACAATTTGCGAAACAAAAAAAACGTTCTGGGAAATAACACATTTTGGGATTTCAACATTACATGAACCAGTTAAAGCAATCCGTTGTTGACCGTTGCAAGGGATCTAAAGATAGCTCAAAACTGATCCAAAACAATACCAAAATCAAGTAAACACTTTTCAGCTTAATTCTCATAAGAGATTACTTATGTCGTTCAAATTATAATCTATTTGCATTAAATTAGGTTCAAATGTAAGGTAGATAAGGCAGATACTTACGAAAATCTTCATAATGTTTTACTTGAAGTTGTTTAGTCGAAAGGAACGATGCGGTTGTGATACTTTGAGACAGTTTTGGACACATTTATATGAATCTTAAGGGCTATTAATTGGAATGTTGTGAAACGGTCCCTCTACTTGAATCGTCATCAAAACTATCACACAACCAGATGTGAGGAAATCTCCAGAAACCACCCATAGTTGTGAAAGAATCTAGTTATTCATTGACGCAGATGTTCATCTAATTTAAATAATGAGATGAGATGACACAACGGCGGCCTCGAATCGAAGGGCAGCTCATTCAGAGATAAAACACATCAGAATTATATAATTTAGGACTTCTTACATAATTACCTCGAAGCGTCTCATGAGAGAACGCACGTGTTTTTCCTATACCAATTTATTTATTACTAGCGGCCTGTCCCAGCTTCGCATGGGTGGTCATAAATTTTTTGAACATTTTAGGATAAACTTAAACCGTGGGTTCGAGCCTCGCGTCTACTTATTTCATACATTTGCACGCGCTTCTCCTTGAGTGAGTGAAATCGCACCCCGCGCGAGACCCGTGGACCCGTTAACATTTTTAATTTCGTCATATCTTTTGAATGGAATGTCCGATTTGAAAAATTTAAGAAGTAATCTATAGGTATTGAAACCGTCTTAATTATGAAATGATTTATTTGGATAAGGATTAATACCAAGGTACAAATAAAGACCCTTTTCTAGCGGAGGCATTTCAATTATTTTTTTATAATAAAAGAACACTTATTGTGACATAACTATAATAGTTAGACATATGCTGTCGAGACATTTTTTGTAGATGATAACGTGTTCTACAAAATCGTAGTACATTATTTTGTTCTATCTTCAATAGTTTTCGCAGCGCACGCGATGTAAGGTTTTTTGTTTTCCACCTTGGGTTACATTATTGAAGTTTTAGTAAGGATCCCTGATTATTTTGAAAATATAATATAGCCTATGTTACTCAGGGATAATGTAGCATTCTAATGGTGAAAGAATTTTTGAAATCGGACCAGTAGTTTTTGAGCCTATTCGTTACATACATAAATACAAAAATACAAAAATACAAAGTTTACCTCTTTATAATATTAGTGTAGATTAGTGTAGATGTAGATTAGTGTAGATTACATAAATGATAGTAGGCTTACAGTATGTAGACCAAAATGCTTATTATATTAGTTTAGAATAGACTAGGTAAGCATTTATTTACAACACACAAAAAAAGGTTTTTTTACAGTTTAAAGGCACCTAACTATAAATCAACATAAAAAAATATAATATTATACAGCAAAAGAATATAAGTAACGGACATGAGACTTACATAATCTAAGGTATAAAATGGATGAGAATGTAAAAAATAACAATACAAAAAAAACTACTAGATTAAACAAAGGTAGAAAACAAATACAGTCAAAAAACAAGTTTCAAACTTAAAAATATAGTTATAGAAACACAGTTATATATACAAGGTGTTCCATAAGTTGTGTATATAAACTTCAGGGGGCTAAAGTACCCATCAATATGAACAACTTTTTCTAAGGAACCAACACTGTGAACGCGAAAAAAAAAACAGCTGTTTCATACAAAAGTTCAATACCTACCAGACTAAAATGTATGAAACAGCTGTTTTTTTTTCGCGTTCACAGTGTTGGTTCCTTAGAAAAAGTTGTTCATATTGATGGGTACTTTAGCCCCCAGAAGTTTATATACACAACTTATGGAACACCTTGTATAGTTATAGAACACTATACAATAACTATTCTTAGCAAGATTGGTATGTTCAAAACATAAAAACTGGGTGATTATTAGAATCAAATCAAAAACCTTATCTTGCTGTTGCTAATGCGCTAAATAAATCAAAAAGTGGCTGTAAGACTGAGTGTAACTTTGCTATGAGAAAACTGCCAGAACATATGAAATATGAATGAAGGTTGGCAATTCGTTTGAAATAGATTAGGTCAGAAACAAAATCTATCTCGTTGATATGATTAGGCTGAGAGGATTGAATAGTGTTGACGCTGAACTGGATAAGTCATTTCATTTTAAAATCATGTCACCCAGACTCTACAGCATGTCCTCCGCCAAAGGGGTATGGATGGATCCGATCCATCTTAATAATACCACTCCATTCGAGGGATGGCATGATTTATAGTGTCCAGACACTGTATATAAAAAATAATTTAAAATCATGTAGGTATATGTCAATATACTGAATCGCAGGTGATAATAGTTCTAAAACGCCTGTTGGAATTAAAATCGAAAGCACTCTGCTAACCAACGAAAAATGAAACGAAGAAGGCGCCTGTGACAATATTTCTAGTATTTGGACATATCTAAGTAGTCTGTATGTTACCTACCTACCTTTGTGTAGTAGGTACTATCTACAATTGGATAGAAACACTTTGTTATTGTTTTGGTGTTAATTGTATGGCTTAGATAGGAGGCTGGAGGCCACTAGATAAAATATATTGATTGAATTCAATGCTAGATAACTGTTGTTTCCTGTATTTTGTTAATTCCGGTATCGGGAACAGCCTTGAGTTTTAATGCTGATTAGATGTTGTATCGTGGAGGTAATCCCTATCGTGGTCTATCGAGGTCATGAATTCATTCATTAGATGTGCATTGTTTGCTAGTCTTTTTTTATGAGTTATTTTCTGCATGTAGATTATTTTCATAGACTTCGGTTTCACTGATAGTTTAGATGAAGATGGTACTCCATACGACATCTAAGTACTTATCCGAAGTCCTTCTTAATCACTAATCTGACCTTACCAATTTGACAATGAAAAAATAAGTTCCCTTTTATAATCCATCGATAAGATACCACCGTTTGTATAAAATTAATCAACACCCACCGTATACCAAAGAGTTGCAATCATGCAGGTGTTATTGCTTCTAGTCGTTGTAGGATGTGCGTTGGTGGTCGCTGAGGAGCCGATCTTGGTGTACTATCACGAGAATGAGGGTATACCCGAGGCTGCCAGGATCAAGCAGGCGGAGAGCGCCGTGGACTTCGATGGCAGGATAGTGGGAGGGTCGCCTGCGCCAGTGGGAACGTATCCCTTCCTGGTGAGTATGGTGTTAGCGGTCTTTAGGCAACCAAATGTTTTACTTTATGCCACAAACAGTTTGATTTATTTGAGTTAATTAAATCACAGATACATCATCATCATCATCTCAGCCTAGTCAGCATATCACCCACTGCTGGGTATAGGCTTCCCTCATGTTTTTCCAGCCTCCTCTGGTCCAGGTGTTTACGGCGACCTAACGATGACTTCCACCCATCGCGCTTTCAGACGCCCACAGATACATGTTAATGTTATACAAAAACCTTAACTACTTACCTAGTTTAGGAATAATTCTAGTCACTAACCACAATTCATAAAGTAACTTCATAATAAAAATATCCAATACTCTAAGTAAAATTTTAATTAGGGAGAGATATTTGGAGATGCAATCAATACATTTTCGGAAGTTAAGCATAACCGCTCATAAAATGAGAACATCTCCAGGTTGGGCTGGTGATAACGCTGACGACCGGCGCGACCTCCGTGTGCGGCTCCTCCATGCTGAGCAACACGCGCGCCGTGACGGCGGCGCACTGCTGGTGGGACGGCCGCCAGCGCGCGCGCCACTTCACGCTGGTCTTCGGATCCGCGCGCCTCTTCAGCGGCGGCACCAGAGTCGTCACCTCCAACGTGCAGATGCATGCCAGCTATAACACCAACACCTTGAGCAATGATGTGGCGGTCATCAGCTTTAACCATGTGGCTTATACTAGTAAGTATGGCTGTATAAAGATTGTTATACTATGAAGCTGTGAACTGAATTTAAACCCACTAGAAATAATAGAACAGAAAATGTTTATTTTCGTCGCAAAAATTAACAATAACAAAGATGAATAACGGACGGACCCGGACGGCATTTGCTTAATGGCAAGACTCTGTTTTCAGTGGACTGTTTGTTGTTGTGCTTGAGATCTGCTTGTTTCAGCAATAAGTGGTATTTAAAAAAACTTGTCGGTGTAATTGACACAATTCTATTTTTTTTCCTTGACCTTTTTACGACAAAAAACGGACTTTGTAATTTATTCCTATTTTTCCTACCTTTCTTTTCAGACGATGTTTTGAATATAACCATGTCGTATAAATTTTCCTTTTCTGTTCTCAACCTATCCTGAATTATATTTCTGAAAAACTGTTACATTTTCAGATGTCATAAACCGGATAGCTCTTCCCTCCGGATCGCTGCTGAACAGCAACTTCGAAGGTGCTTCTGCTCAAGCTGCGGGATACGGGAGAACTAGCGACTGTAAGATTTATATTCTGATATCTACCTACTTGCTACAGCAGTGTACAGCTTGCTACATTTTATTTAACTGTGTGGAGCTGACTAAGCAACGGGGTTTGAAATACTTCATGATCAGAACACATGGTATGTTTGCTTCAAGTTGATGGACGCCGGGCAATGCATCTTAGGGCACGTTCCTATCGAGCGTGACTTACAATGCAATACTTTGTTATAAGGTGATTATTATCACTTAACATCAGGTGGGCCATTTGCTTGTTCCATCAGCAAGTTTTGTAAAAACAAAAAAAAAGGTCGACACCGCTCTCCCGTGCCAGTACCTCAAGTCCGAGTTTTGTTTTTCGTTATTCAGATCGTTTTTGTATGAAGACGTACCTAAGTTCTGAGAGCACGCCCGATAGAGGCGCCGATCAATTCTCCATACAAAAACGGTCTAAAGATACGGAAATCGAAACACAAAACTCAATCTTGGGATACTGTGCACTTACCCTCTCGTGCACTCTGCCAGTTCTAAAGTAGTGGTTTATTTGGCAGTCGCCGGCATCTCGCAGAGCCAGGTGCAGAGTCACGTGACGCTGCAGGTGATCGGCAACGCGGCCTGCCGGCAGGCGTTCGGCGGCATGGTGCTCGCCTCCACGCTGTGCACCAGCGGGGCCCACGGCCGCGGCACCTGCAGCGGGGACTCGGGGGGCCCGCTGGCTCTCACCAGCGGCGGACAACTGATACTGGTAAGTTATTTGATATGTCATAGTTGACTATATTTATCATCATAGTTCAAGCTCGAGATATTTAGGTATTTCTCATATTTATTTACCCATTTCCTATCACATAAGCAAATTAGATGCTTACTACAGAGTATAGAAGGAGAGAAAGGTAATTTTTTTCTCAAATTCAAAACACATGATCAGTAAAAACAGACAGATTAACAGGTTGTACAGTTATGAAGCTGTCCTGGTACCGCTTTACACTATTCAAGATGCCCAGCTTCATGGAATCTGTCTAGACAATGTAGCTAAATCGTAAGTGAGGCACAATCACCAACTAAAGCTTGTTATTAATAAAATGTAATTTTCCAGATCGGCATCACTTCATTCGGCTCAACCCGAGGCTGCCAGGCGGGCTTGCCGGCTGGGTTTGCACGAGTCACCTCATTCGCCTCCTGGATCCAAGCCAGGCTCTGAATACCAGACATTGGAGAAGTAAACTCGAACATCCGTTCATTTTGTTAAGTTTTTAGTATTGTAGCTATAAGTTAATTACTGTAGATCGTAAGACTCAATAAATTTCTAAAAATATTTCCACATTCCGCTTTGATTATCGTTCAGAGTTCAGACCCTTAGCCAAGTAGTTAGTTAGTTCTTAGTACACCGATAAAGTCCTTAATAATTAGTAATAATAATAGTAGGTAATCAACATAGTATTTTACATCAAAGTTTCATTACAAAATAACACCTGAAATTATATTATGTTATCGCTCAACCTTCACAGGGATTTCTTAACCATTTCCAGGGTATGATGGTTAACAAAGCAGATCGTATAGGTACCTATATCGTTAGTAATTGTGACACACCCTCGTAATTGACACATGTTGCGTATTGCTCTACTATTTCTACAAAAGTTGTCCACTTGTAAGTCTATGAGCTAGACCACATCATAAACCAAGGGCCAAAGATTTATGGTGCTGATACGCCAGTACGCAACACGACACACGCGCCGAATACGTATAATATGGTTGCTATTGTGCAAGGCTGCTCCTAATAGTTGCAGGTGGTTCGGTATATCATAGTCAGTGAGTATAAGTGGTTGGAGCGAAATGGAACGGGTTTTTGTTTGCTCAGAGATTATAAATAAGGCACATTGGCTCAGTGCTGACTCGACCAACTTCTTCGGTAAAAAATATTACTTCGATTACTTACGAGGCAATGCTTTGTAGTTAGTGATAGATACCAGTTAACATCAGATGGGCCAGCTGCTGGTTCTATAAGCAACGTAGTTTAAAACAACTAGGCAGTGTCCTTCAGGATGAGGGAGAAATTCTTTGAACTTTTACTGTACTTGCTCGACAATTTCATCTACATCTACATCTACACTTCTACACTAATATTATAAAGAGGAAAGCTTTGTATTTTTGTATGTAACGAATAGGCTCAAAAACTACTGGTCCGATTTCAAAAATTCTTTCACCATTAGAATGTTACATTATCCTTGAGTAACATAGGCTATATTATATTTTCAAAAAAATCAGGGATCCTTACTAAAACTCCAATAATGTAACCCAAGGTGGAAACCAAAAACCTTACATCGCGTGCGCTGCGAAAACTATAGATAGAACAAAATAATGTACTACGATTTTGTAGAACACGTCATCATCTACAAAAAATGTCGCGACAGCATATATCTAACTAGTATAGTTATGTCACAATAAGTGTTTTTTGTTATTATAAAAATTTAATTGAAATGCCGCCGCCAGAAAAGGGTCTTTATTTGTACCTTGGTATTAATCCTTATCCAAATAAATCATTTCATAATTAAGACGGTTTCAATACCTATAGATTACTTCTTAAATTTTTCAAATCGGACATTCCATTCAAAAGATATGACGAAATTAAAAACGTTAACGGGTCCACGGGTCACGCTCGGGATGCGAAAAATTTTTGGAATCGGACCAGTAGCTTTTGAGCCTATTCGTTACATACAAAAATACAAATGTTACCTCTTTATAATATTAGTGTAGATGTAGATGTAGAAGTAGGCTCGCGAGGCTCGAACCCACGGTCTAAGTTTATCCTAATATGTTCAAAAAATTTATGACCACCCATGCGAAGCTGGGACAGGCCGCTAGTGATAAATAATCAGATTTAAACTATGCTTCTAAAAACCGTGGAAAATTTGCAATATACCTATAAAAATATTACGAATATGGGCATAAATAATAATGAAATACTAAATCACTGCAAAAATACTCAAATGCAGTATTTCATTATATTCATAGCTATTATATTACCTAGATATTGAAAGGTCAAAATTAGGTAAAATTTGACTGATGCAGATCATTGAATAGCATTACGGATTAGTACTAAGACGTCAATAAAATACCTAAGTAAGTACTCTAGGTAGTAGGTACCCACATTTGCGCAAGTTCCGGCGCTAACTGCAGGGGCCGCGCGAGTCGACCACTTCCGGTTGCAACAGCCACTTGCCATGGCCAGGATTGGTATGTCATTAAATTATTGACAATTTGAATACCTACCCATTACTTACCCACCTTACCCATTACCTAATGGCCGGGTTGTTTAGAAAAATATATCACTTAAGTGTATTTAGCCGGGCTCATCTTATCACGGCCTGGTATCATACTCCTGGTTACGCCCACTTTTTAGCGTTATTTACCTACCAATAGCATCTTTTCGACAAAATCGAAGGACAAGAATAAAAGGAGTAAATTGTTACAAAAATATAATTAAATTCGAGACAAAACAGGGATCACCAACGACACAAGAAATACAATTTGGCACTAAACCCACGCGACTTAAAACTAGATGCGAACTCAATGCCAGCCTCCGTAGCCGATGCCGTGTCCCAGGCCCAGCAGCGGCGCGTGGCTGACGAGCGGCGCGCCGTACGACACGGAGTGGCCGAGCAGCGGCGCCGAGTAGCCGTGTCCGCCGTACAAGCCGCCGCCGAGCAGCGGCGCCGAGTAGCCGTGTCCGCCGAGCAGCGGCGCCGAGTAGCCGTGTCCGCCGTACAGCGGCGCCGCGGCCAGCCCGTGCCCCCAGCCGAGCCCGCCGACGCCGACGCCGCCGTGGCTGTACAGCCCCAGGCCGTGCCCGCCGTACAGCCCTCCGCCGAGCAGCGGCGCCGCGCCCGCGCCCGCGCCGTACCCGAGACCGAACACGCCTCGCTTCTCGGTCTTCTTCTCTTCGGCGCCGAACACGCCCACCGCCAGCAGGATCACGCAGAACTGAAATCCATTTGATCTCAATTAAAATAATTAGTCCTAATCCTACTAAGAATATTTTTGCCGCAGTGCGGGAATTGAACTACCCGTCTACATTTGCTACGAATATTTCGTAGCATCAACTCTGTCACTATTTTGTGGTGTCAATATTCGTCGAGCAATAATATCGTGATCAAGTCATTGTAAAGCCGATAGGGTCGACATTTCGTGCTGTCCTGCCCAACCTATCTATAAGAGCCGATTGCTCTGAGAACCAGCGATCGTGGTCCTGAGGTCAATAGTGTGAAATTATACACCTTGGATTGAAATGTCAGACAAACAACGTTCCTACTATAGCTTTAGCTCTACTAAAAATTCAATTCAATACTATAAACTGAAAACAGTAATTTGCATTATGAAATACTTATGACAATGAAAGCTTTGTATGCTTTTATGATTACATAGAAAGAACCAGTCACATAATCTATAAAACATTGGAAAAAAACATTTTATTAATTCAGGCCATTCATGCCCTTCATGTAAAGGTTGGTAACTTTGAGATAGGTAAATTTGAATTTTTTGATTAAAACTTACAGCAGTCTTCATATTGATATAGTGTGTGACAAGAGGTCTGGAGCACTAGCCCCTCCGAGGGCGCGGGCCGCCTTATATCCTCCCTCGCCGGACCTAAGCCCCCCTATCTATCTAGTACTTGCGCTGAAGTCTAGCGCCCATACACCTGTACGTACTTAACTAGAGTCAACTTGCGGCCCGCAAGATGCTTGCGACCTAACAACTACCTAGGTACCCTTTCTTTTTACACGACTTTTTTTTTCTCCTAGAGCAAACCTTGTAAATGAACCTTTGCTCTTTACTAATAGAAACGAATAGATAGATTGTGTGAAAGGTGACATCCGAAAAACAGAAACAGTTTCTCGACTTTGATCCCCAGGCACGGTATATATACTTTCATATCTTCAAGTACCAAGTACCAACTCGGGCTTCTTTGAGGATGTCTAAAGGGCTTAGGCATAGGAAATATTACATTATTATTACCTAATATTACATTCGGCACATAACCAATTTTGCAGTTTAGATTATTTTGATAAACGAGAGCGATGGAAAAAATCCATTTGTGACGACCCATGCAGAAAAGACGATGATGATGATGTGTGTTAGTAGAGCTACCATGAAAGGCTAACTACTCGTGGCGTGATCCATGCAACGGCAAGTAGGCATACAGATGTTAAGCCTTAGATATGTGCCTGTAATTTCACCGGCAACCATACACTCTTCAAACCGAAACACAGCAACGCTGCTTGGCGGCAGAAAAAGGCATAAACTAAACTTTTATTGGCCTTTTATTTTTTAATTTGTATTTGGAGATCCCTGAAGTAGTTAGGTAAACTGCATGAGTTAAATGAAGTTACGGAACCAATAGACGTTGCAGCCCTCGATCAATAGCTTGTGCACACCTGCTGCAGATACTCGTGTGGAATGAGTCACAGCCGTGGGAGCGCTCGGTACTTTAGCGGATACTGTGTTATTGTTTACTGTATTGTTCAGCTTTGATTACCAAAGATATTTTTGTATTGGGCATTGTTGCTGGTTTCGTGGGCTAACACAGGGCATCGATTGTGTGGTATATCTATATAGCCTTTATCATATCGTGCTAAGTGTTCAACATTCACTAGCTATTAATGACGATAGCAGCCTCGGAAAAATAGATTGCCCCAGCCAGGTAAAGTCACTTATCGTGTTTATAAACCAAATTTTGATTAAAAACTGGTTAAAACCTTTGAAACGATCATAGTTTTGATCATTCATAAAAAATAAAACGAAATACCATTCATCAGTTTTGGACACTCATGTCCAATGTGTGTGTCTGTCATGTCATGTGTAAATGAGATCAAATCTCATTACTTT
This sequence comes from Chloroclysta siterata, assembly GCA_932294275.1. Lineage (NCBI taxonomy): Eukaryota > Metazoa > Arthropoda > Insecta > Lepidoptera > Geometridae > Chloroclysta > Chloroclysta siterata. Next base: position 15,294,674 of record OW028596.1, on the reverse strand, counting down.
CTTCTCATTTACTGACGAAGAATACAGTCTTCTCAATCGCACAATTACCACATCAACAGTTTCATTGCAAATATCCCGCTTTAGTGAAAAATTATCTAGCAATAAGCGCGTTGATGTCTTTTGTATGGTGCTACGAAGCCTACGCCACGGTACCATTTGTAGAAATACTGATGAGTAATAATCTATTAATACACTGTGTCAGGAAAAAGATAAGTTTTTCAGGTATACATATTTATGCATCCTTAGGTTTTGGTGAGCATTTATACGTCTTGCTGATGGCCAAGCAGATAGCCCACCTGTGTGGTGACAAAGTGGTTAACAAAGCCTTTCCTCGCAAGTCACACACTATAAGAAAGTGCCCTACGATGCAATACCCTGCGTCCATCAACTAGAGGCATACAGATGTTAAGCCTTATGTGCCTATCGCCGACAACCACACACTTCAAACCGAAACACAGCAACGCTGCTTGGCGGCGGAACGAGCCACACACAAGGAGATCTACTACTGTTAAAAAATACTGTATTTTCTATAGCTGCCTGAGCCTGTGTAATTTAGTCATTCAAAGTGTCGGTGGGAGAAGGCTTATCTTAGGATGTTGAGTATCCGATGGGCTCTAGGACATCTTCATTTCCTATCGATATTGTCGAGTTCAAAGCGGATGAGGACGCGTAGTTACGACGCTCCGTATCTTGAAGTAGCTAACTAATATGTAGGTTTCATTCAATCTGCTCGTGCAATAATAAAATACAACTCTTGAAAAGTGAAACAGGATGTTCAGGCTATCTCAGTGAAAAATAAAATGATTTTGTTCTTGTGTTCTTTCTTATCAAGCACAGATTTTTCAGTTCGATTTTTATATTATATTCGTCGGTCGGTCAACACCGCCACTTTTATATGCCGATTGCCACATAACATCAGGTGGGCCATTGCTTGTTCCATCAGCAAGTCGTATACTATAAAGAAAACGTTTACCAGCGGTAGCAATATCAGCAAGTCTCCTCATGAACACCTACTATAAAAAAACATGAATTTAATGAAACAAAATATAGTACTATTGTTTCATTAAATTTATGTTTAACAATGGAATTCCGCAAAGTCACGCCTGAATCAATTAATTACCTACTATAAAGAAGGGTTGTTCTTGTAATACCTAAGAGACGGAAAATATCCCATACCCTTTAGGGGTATGGAATATTTTATAAAACAGTCATAAATTTTTGTTGAAAGAAAGAAAAAGCGTTTATACCTAAGCAGTTCAGGCAATGGGGTTAAACTCTGCGAATATGCTGACAGACGTGTTAGTGTACCCCTTAGTATGCGCGAAAGATGTACACGTCGTCATTGTTGTCATTTTGCCATGTAAGATGGCCGTTTCTGTTGTGCTTTCAGTATTTGTATCAGGAATAAACCAGTAATGCCAGACCAGAGAGAATGTAATTATTTTTTATTGCATGTCAGTATCAGAGTAAGGCTTGCAAGGAATTTCCGCTTGTAAATAAACGGAAAAGGCATCACTTGTTGCGATAGTGTTGCGACAGTCCAGCAACGAGCCCTGCGGACCTATATCGGGCGCCTGACCACATCCATCTTGTCTGACTGGCTTATTAGCTAATTATAAGTACTTTATTTATATAGTGTTTACCTACACTTCACAACAACTTCCTGCGACGAAACTTACAAATGTTCTATTTAATTATAATGTAGTCTTATTGCCATTTATTTATAGTTTTATTGTGATGCAGAGCAATGCCACCTTTTCAGACTCTCTGATTGATGGTGTACGTACAGACCAATTTATTCAAAGTACAAACACAAGTTTGAAAGTCTAAGGCCCAGTTTCACCATGCTCTGTTAGTTACTAATCAAGGATTAACAGGCCGTTAAATCTAACCTAAGATGTCAAACGCGTACATTTTGTAATTTTTAACGGCCGTTTAATCCTTTGTTAATCTAACAGAGGATGGTGAAACCGGCCCTAAGGTAGGTACAGACGGAAATATTTGTATCTGACGGGTAGCGTTACTCAGATATGTTGAAATATGCGCGAAACTAAGTTAATCAGATGAAAATGTATTAGCATTAAAGTGGAAGGTAGCGGAGATAGAAGGGTGTGGCGCGTACGCCAACATGACACGGCACAGTCACACGTGTGTGCCCAATCTAGGCCGGATAAAATGGTCCTGTGTTGCCAAACCCAAGTGGATTTACCACTCACGAGAGCTTGGGTAGAGCTTGATGTCGACCAAAGCTACGCATGTGCTGACAATATGCCATTCAGAACAATCTGTGTTCTGTGCCACTCTATGCGCTGCATTACATGTTTTTTTGAATACTAGGTACTAGCTGATGGAACAAGAAGATGGCCGACCTCATGTTAAGTGGTAACCAACACCTATAACGAAGCATGGCCTCGTAAGTCATGCACAATCGTAGGAACGTGGCCTACAATGCACTGCCCTGCGTCCATCAATTGAGGCATGTGCCTGTAATTTCACCGGTAACCGCACTCTTCGAACTGAAACACAGCAACGCTGCTTGGTGGCAGAAAAGGCATGGTGGTAGTACTTCCCCGGACGAGCCCTTTACAAAGAGCTCTACTAATCATAAACATACATTGATTGTTTTTTCATTTCAGTGGCATAATGGACCAATAAATTATCATGAACTATAGACATAGAACTAAATTATTTAGTAAAATTTACTCTAGGTACCTACGTAACATGATATGAAGATCAAAATAAAAAGAGTATAGTAAGCGCTTGGTACGTTTATAGCGACGTTGCTCTGACAAACGTGCGCGTCAACATTATGTTTATATAGGTACCTACTGAGCAGATTGCAATTGTAACAACTGATTCTACCTAGTATTTACACTACTATTACTTACTTACTATTCAGGTAATACTTCTAGGTTATACAAGTAAGCTACTTCTTTGAGGAAGCTAGAGGCATGCTCATTTTCTGTGTTCGGAAGCGTCACGGCCTAGTCGAAAGGGTTCCTAGCAGGCTAGGGAAATTAAATGACACATTTTGTAAATGATTTTAATAACTTAACGAAATAAATAACACTCACTTAAATCTATGTTAACAACTTAAGTTATTTACAAGGCAATTAAAACATGATCAAAGTAATAAAATTCGGAGACGATCTCCATTATCACTGTAAACAAAACTCGAAAATACGAGTCATCTAACCAAATAGACACACATAAAGACATTAACGGTTATAATTATAACTATCTTGCTCCTTCCTTTATATGTATTTATGAATGTGTCTGATCAATCTAAATGCCCGTTTCACTAGCAAACAAAAGCTCCAGAAAAATCACGTCAACATGTGCTTTTTTACGTATTTTGGTAGGTAACAAAGTTTATGAACTTTTCGGTGAAATCAGGCATTAGACACAAAGGTACTATTAAATGACTCGTTTATCACAACGATGAGGTAGAGACAGCTACGTCTTCTAAAAAGACTAGCTTCCTACCGGAAATGCTCTAGAGGTCGGTCGATTGGCGGCTGAAGTCCTAAGGGTATGTGATTGTGGTACAGCTGTGTGTCCCCTTCTGGCTCGTCGGAGTGACCCTCAGTGCTTCTCCCTTCCGCACCCTGCTGGGGCAGCCCGTACTCCTGAGCCGGCTGATGATTCTGAGGATAGTCTTGACTGGACTGACCTGCGTTCTGCGCACCATATTCCTGGCCTAGTTGATGTTGGTGGTTGAGATTCTGTTCGTACTGAGCTTGGTCTATCTGCTGCTGAATATGATGTTGTAATTGATGCTGGTAGTCGTACTGACCATCGTTGGCATTGTAATCGTAACCTTGGTGGCCTTGGTCGAATTGTTGGGGATGTTGGTCAAATTGTTGGTGCTCTTGGTCAAATTGTTGGTGCCCTTGGTCGTATTGTTGGGGTCCTTGGTCAAATTGTTGGGGTCCTTGGTCAAACTGCTGGTGCCCTTGATCTTGACCAAACTGATTGCCGCCGTCAGGGAAGTGCCCGGTAGCGAGCCCGATATCGTTCTGTGGAGGTACAGGAGACCATCCGTTATGGTCTGCAGTCGGCTGAGTTGGCTGAGGTTGGCTGTGGATATCAGGTTGTCCCGGTTGGTAGTGGAAATCAGGTTGCCCTGGTTGATAGTAACCCGGCTGTTGGTATATGTCTGGCTGCCCAGCGGCGTTGCCTTGAACTCCAGGTTGCAGGCGAATGTCTGGCTGCCCAGGTTGGATCTGTACGCCAGGCTGTCCACCATGGAAATGAATATCCGGTTGTGCAGAATTTACTTGCACGCCAGGCTGAAGTACGCCTGGTTGGCCAACATGGAAATGTACCTCTTGTTGTCCGGGTTGGAATTGCAAGCCGGGTTGCCCAGCATGGACATGGATTTCTGGGTGTCCAACTTGTACTCCGGGCTGAAAGTGAGCCTCAGGCTGGCCATGTAAATGCACTCCAGGTTGTTCCACGTGGATTCCTGGTTGCAGGTGGATTTCGGGCTGAGCATGCAAGACGCCTGCCTGAAAGTGGATGTTAGGCTGCTCTGCGTGAAGGTGAATGCCTGGTTGGCCTTGGAGGTGTACTTCCGGCGCTCTGTGATCGTGGACACCTGGTTGAGGTTCTAAATGCACTCCGTGAGCCTGAGCAACTCCACCCTGTGCATGAAGTAATGTCGGTGTGGGCTCCACTTGGACTGGAGGTTGTTCAATAACCACTCCGTTGTGAGCGTTTCCCTGAGGATAGTACTGTGGGATAAGACCGTGAGGCACAACCTGGCTGAAGGAAGAGGAATGAAGAGGAAACACAGGGCCCTGATAGTTTAGGAAAGGGTATCTTGGGAAGTTGGCAAAAAGAGACGTCTGTACAGCGCCGCCTGGTCGGAGAACATATGGAATTTGGGGAGCGTATTGAGGGTAATTGAACACTGCTGCAGGGGCAGGAAGTGCTGGCTTGAAGTGGACTGGTGCAGGTAGAGCAGCAGACACCACGGGAGGAGGAGGCACTGGGATAGGCCGAGCGAAAGTAGGCGCTGGCACTATAGGAGCTGGCAGTTGTGCGGGTATTACAGGAATAACTGGTCTCGGTGCGACATGATGGTGATGATGATAATGATGATCTGGTTTCGGTAGTACAACAGCTTTATGATGATAATGAGGGAATTTGAGTCCGTAATGAGGATGTGGCACAGGCACTCTGTGTCCTACAGGAACAGGGTATCTCGGTAGCAGAGGGTGCGCTAGAGGAACTTTCACAGCGGAGACAGATGCTGTTGGAGGGTAGGTAACCACGACGGGCTTGATGATAGAATGTGTGACATGTGGGATGTCGTGCCCGAGCTTGTAGGGAGGCAGAGATGATAGCACTCCTCGCTTGTGGTGCTTGCCCGTCAGCCGAGCGATGATCTTCGCCTTAGCCTTGAAGAGGGAACCATCTCCTGCAGATAGCCACACGCAAGCGCACAACACCAACGCGATCTGAAAACCACGCACCATTTTAGATATATCCGTTCACTGACACAACTCACAAGTTCACTGTATATTCACTGGTTAATTTCCATTGTACGCACAATCGTGAGTCTCATATTGCTGCGGTCACCCGGTCGGCGCAACTACCACTCAGAAACCGAGTGTCATCAGGGACTGCCACCCATACTTATAACTTAAAATACTTCACATTAGTATGTAGCCGGCGTGGAAGTTTCACTCGGGCCCGGGGGTAGCCGGACGCCGACGAACTTCGTCCTTACGCGATTATGCTTTCTGCTCCTAAACCGACGCATCTAACTTCTGAAATGATTCCATGCTAATTTGAACTCTGTTATGAGATATGGAAAGCTTAGTGTGGAATGAGGAAGTGGCTGGTTGTCATCACGTAGTGCTGCCGTCATTCCCGTAACAAGCATGCGCGTGCGCATACCAATCGATGATGACGGTAATCGAGAGAAAATTGTACCACCAAGGACAGATATGGACTTAGTAGCGATTTCAGAAGTAATAAAATGAACATTAGTATTGTTATGTAGGTAGGTACGTGGACAATCTTTACCAGCACATGTTTCATAACTGGTAGGTATTTCTAGGGCTCCCTCCCAGTCGTGTATTAAAAATTAAGTAGGTAGGTACCTCCTATAAATGCTCCTTGAAAATGCTATTGCGGATAAACGCAAACATTATGGAATTATTGTTATTTTTATGTTCTCATTATAAGATTCCAATAAAATAATAGCAGGCCGGCCAAGATCAGAAAAGGCTAGCAATCTTTATATTTGGCTCAAATATTTCATTAGGCGCTGGCTAGTTGGAATCACAATTTCGTCATGGTAGGACGACTTAGAGCGGCCGCGGCCGGCTGTATCAGACGGACCTGAGTGCGTCCTAAGTAGGCGCGATATCAGTATGCGCGCCGGCGCACGTGGTTACCAAATATACGATCACTTTCATCGGCTCTCACTACTGCCACGACCTTAGATCATTCAATAACTACCTTTATAAAAGGCTTTACTTATTCTTACGTAACATTATGTGTAGCACGCAGCTTGTCATGCCACACAAAATGTAGAAAACTTAACATTCCAGACTCGACAAGAATACGTGTGAGTTCGTTGAAAGGACCATGTTTGGCAACATTTTATAGAATTTTCGCAATGGGGAAATTCGTCAAACTAGGGTAGGTAGTAGGTAGGTAGGTCTCTATTTTAACGTACCTAACGTTAAAATAGAGAATAGGTAGGTACCTAGGTATCACTCACGACTTTGATCCACAAGCAAGGTATATCTGAGGATCTCTAGTTTACGAAGTACCGACCTACCTACCTTTACCAACTCAAGATTCTCAAGAGGATGTCAAATGTGGGTAAGTAGGTAGTTACATTTCGTTGAAGTTGGTATTTCATAATTAAGTAACAAGTTGCAAGCCCATTGCCACTACTAAAATACTTTGTTATCCTTTCGATGTTTTACCTACTTCACCGATTGAGAGCACTGGCATTGCACACTTTTTCATAGAGAAAATTCCATTAGTGCTCGATCGGATTTGAACCCACAACCGACCTTATGATCAGAAGGCGGGGTGACAACCACTAGACGACCGGTGCTTTTACCGACCTACCCCCTATAACCTTTTTATTAATCTACATTACTACCTAGGTACATATGAATACAAAAATAAATAGATCCCTCCCACCCCTCCCTAGTCCCTTGACGAATGCATCACCTTCTTTTTTTATTTTGTTGTTTGTCAACAACCTCTTGTCTGTCAATGTCAATGTGACAGTTACGAAATATTGCATTATTCTAATTCATAAACGCCTAGTTGATTCGTTTTCTAACAATTTGGGAAGCAACTAGACATGGGTAATCTTGATTCAGTTGTCCGAAACGTTTCACTGAGTCTGATTCATTAGACTGAATTAATTCACCTTAAGTATTCTCTATTCACCTTAACTATTCACTAATCGCTTGTAATTCAGATTTAAAGTATTTAGTTGCTGACGCTGACTGACTCGCTGAATGAGATTTAATAATACTCCTTAGCGATTCTGAAATGTGGTCTGATTTAGGGATTCCTTTGTATTTTACTGCTTTAAAATATAGTCAGTATTTCAATCACAACAGACCAAATATACTTTATTACAACTAACAAAAATTAATAATTATTTTAGTAGGTACAAGTGGTCATTAACAATTTCCAACAGACTAAACTAAATAGTAATACGGCAAACAGGCGTAGGGCTATCAATCGATCTTTTTTCTGTCAAAATGCCTCCTGCCTTTGAAAATATCCTTTCGCAGGGCACTGATGTCGCTAAGAGGCACAATCTTTTTTTCATATATGCATACAACATTGGATATGTGGTCTTTCGTTCTTCCCACCAAATAAGTGGGTCGCTACGCTACTCCTATTCAAAATATCTTCTTCTAGATATTGTACGACATCACCCGAACGATTCCGAACTCTCGCAGTCGGCACTTCAGCACTCGGCGGATACGAATCGGTGAATCAGTGAATCGTTAAGGTTTAGAGGGAATAGTTAAGCTAACGCGTCACCGTAGTGAAACGATTCTTTTTAATGCCTCTGATTCAGTTTACCCATGCCTAGAAGCAACATAGCTTTTTCATTTTAATTGTTTTTCTAGTGTTATTTTGAGTTGTGTTGTGTAATTTCGGTGGCATTTTAACCAAAATTACTTGAGGTATTATTACAAAGTTTAAGTATTTGGAATGAAAGTGTATTAAGTGATATCCTGATTTGACCGAAAATGTTTCTAATGGTTTGAAGAAAACCGCCACTATTTTCTTCGAAACAAATGACGGCCGACTTGACTATGGACTGACTTGACTAAAAAGTATTCAATACAAATCACTTGACACTGGCAAGATTGTCTGTCGAATGACGGAAAGGAGCCATAAATTGAGAGAAGAAAAAAGAAGAAGAAACGCCTAATTAGTTACGTTTGTAAACAAACATAAAATTACATGTCCTGAATAGAAAATGGAACAAAATTGCGATGATAATACCTGCAGAATATGTCTCAATGTACAAGATACGTTATTCTCCCTGTATCGTAAACGCCACGGCACTTCGCCATACGAGAAACTGATCAGCAGAACCAAATTGAGCATCAAACTGGACGATGCCGGGCCTCCGTCGATCTGTTCTCAGTGTCTCATAGATTTAGATACTACTGTGAGCTTTCTCGAAAGGTGTGAGAGGTCTAACCAGCTGCTGGGCGCCAGGTTTGCCCGAGGTTTCGACGATAGTTCGAATTTCAAAGCTGATTTACTTGAAGCCGAATCGGAGCATAAGCTTGTTATTTCCGAGCCTCCAGAAGCGAAGGAGGAAGTTGTCGAAGTGAAGTCTGTTGACGTGATCGAGCGATGTGAGAAGTGTCCCGAGTGCGGCTCGAAGCGGCGCTGCAAGCACTGGTCGCTGCCGACCACGCATTCCTGCCAGTACTGCGGGAAAACATTCAACAAGAAGTATAACTATCAGTTGCACATGTTAGTACCGACCTTATTCATCATCATTATTACATTATTTGTAACAATGAGCCATGAGAAATGAGCCAAAAGTTTGTTGTCTGTTCTTCTATTATGATTGGTTCCATGAAACAGGCACCTTGACCCACATGATACCATTCAATGAATACCTTTAACTTTTACTTTCTTCACTATGGCTTTCTGAGCTAGTAGTAAGTAAAACCAAAAACATTCAGTTTTAATGTTAAAATTATTTGAAAATATAAAAACTGAGCACCAGTTAATGGTACATTTTATGTTTAAAATTTTTGCTTGTCATTTCAGAAAAAGACACTTGGGTGAGAATGATTTCTCATGCAGCACCTGTGGCTTGGGGCAGTTGACCCGTTGGGCCGCCCAGCAGCACTGTCGGCCGCGGCTGCGTCTGCTGTGCCCCATGGCCGGCTGTGGGAAGAGCTTCACTACCAACACAAACCTGAATATTCACATACGGAAACATAGTGGTGAGGGAGTTAACATTATTAAATAGGCTCACAATTTTAACTCCAAGGCACCAAAAAGATTTGAGGATGAGGTACTCAGGAAGTTTTTTTTTTTACTAGATGTAACTGCATAGAGATACTCTTTGATCAATTAAATTAAATAACAGGATCATGGTGTCCTAGCTACCACAAATTGTGGTAGCATAATGAAACAAATAGAATAATGTTTATAAAACTGATATTTGATTTATAATAATTTCAGGTGAAAGACCTTTTGAATGTGATGACTGTGGCAAGACTTTCATCAGTAAAAACATCTTGAACAATCACATGAGGATACACACAGGTAAATTATATTAAGATAAAGCTGTACCTACTCACTTTATGTTTGCTGTGCATTGGTTTTATATGGCAAGGTATGTTTTAATTTTATTTATCAGTTTGAAGAAAATTCTAATAGGTACAAAATAAATAAAATGTTGCCTATATGTGTCTCTATCAAAACAGTCAGACACTTTCTGATTAATAAATTAGTATTGATTTAATAAATAAAAAGATAACAGCTTTGCACAATGCCCTTTGTTCGCCAGAATCAGCGTTCCTGTTACTTTATAATAGCAATCATTAAAAATCTGCCAACTACTTGAATATCATCAGGCTTTTGACTCGCTTTTTGTGGTGTAGTGGTGGAATTTCCACATAGCACTATCTAGCCCAAACTAAGCAAAGCTTGTATAATGGATTCTCTTATCTGTGGTAATGGAAACCAGATAGCTGTAATACTACCTACTAAAAACTTTTTTTTGTAAAACAATAACACCCAGACAGAATAAAACAACTAGGTTCATCACAAAAAAAATTATTCTGTTTGGGAATCGAACCCACGGCCTCTACAGCGCAGAAGGCAGAGCTACTACCAACTGAGTTGTGATGGCTAGCGTACTTGCATTTTGTTATCTGTACCTACCCTACTTGTAATACCTAATTCACAGCCTTCACAGCTCAGTTGGTAGTAGCTCTGCCTTCTGCGCCGTAGGCCGTGGGTTCGATCCCCACCGAGAACAAACATTTGTGTGATGAACATAGATGTTTGTTCTCTGTCTGGGTGTTATATAATATTATAAGTATGTATTTACAAAAAAAAAAAGATATATAAGTAGTATATCAGCTATCTGGTTCCCATATCACAAGCTTTGACTTAGTTTGGGACAAGATAGTGCTGTGTGGAATGTCCACCAATATTTTTTAATTTAAGTACCTTTTTGTATTTGATTGTATCAGCACTTTTTGGTTAAATTGTCTCATGTAAAATTGTCATCAAATAAATAAAAAAAAAAGGCTCTCGCACACTACTGTCATTCTGTCAAATACTTAAATGTCTTATAGCATTTGACTCGCTTTTTCGAACAGTCAGTTGTCACTTGCAGGAGTGAAGCCGTACATGTGCCAAGTCTGCGGCAAGCAGTTCGCGACCAACAAGTTGTCGGCGCACATGACGTCACACGCGCACGACGCCGCCGCGCCGGCCGCGCGCGCGCACGCCTGCCCGCGCGCCGGCTGCGACAAAGCGTTCAGGTACTCGAAGGGCATGATGGAATCGACGTGGTCGGGTACTGAGAAAAGTTCTTAAAAACGCAATGGGGGCCCTGCGTACGTACCCGTCTGAGCGATTTTTTTTTTAGATTGCGCAGTTGATCGGCAGTTTGGACTGCCTGCAGATTATATGCAGCCCGTCTGTATATACCCATGCGTTTATACAGTTTAGTGTCATGGGTATTAGTTCACGTACGCAGGATGGGCCCGCATTCGCGACTCTAATTATAAAATAAAATAGGCTCACAACTGCGATCCCCAGGCACAGTGGACATCCTTTCAGAGTGCCTCTGTCTCTGTTGGCTTTGTTGACATCTTCTTGTCGTTTCACCAGTTCTTTCGAATCAGTGTCGTGAAAGGACTTTAAGTGCGCCTCAAAGATGCTCCTTTCGAGCACCTCGACACGTGTTTTAGATTTAGGTTCTACGACATGCTGGTTTGTTGACTTCGTTGGCGCAAATCCACATGTATAAATTAGTATTTAGTGGTATAACGTAGCAGCCGGCGCTCCCGCAGGTGCGGGCGCGCGCTGCGCTCGCACGCGCGCACGCACTCCGCGCAGAAGACGTTCCGGTGCGCGCTGTGCGGCGCGCCGTACAAGTTCAAGCAGTCGCTCAACTATCACGTCAAGAACGCACATGGAGTCGGCGCGGTGAGTCTTATTTCCTTAGCCTATTTCGTCTCACTGCTGGGCAAAGGCCTCCCCCGAGGACTTCTAGTTCTCCCTATCCTGAGTACCGACCACGAGTAGTCGAAGATTGTGTAGAATGAAAAGAACATAGAGAGGCCTATGTCCAGCCGGCTAAGTCAGGCTGCGGACGATGATGGCTACTTGCAGATGGCCCACCTGATAAGTGGTTACCATTTAACGTTAATATTGGCAATCACAACTAAGTTGCAAGCGTAGCCGCAACCTACTGGTTACAATTCTCCTTTCAAAACTATCGTTTAAAAATAATTTTATAAAAATCATTACATTTTGTGTTTACTATAAAACTTTAGAGTAGGTACTTGAGGCCGCCTGACTGCATAACATAAAACTAATAATTGTAGTCATTGCAATTTTTCGTTTGTTCTAGAAAATTTCGGTACGACCAGCAAGTCCTGTCACGGCAAGCAACTGTAATAGGAACAACTGCACTATTGACAAGGATTGTGAGTTTTGAACTATTTGGTCATCTTTTTCTGAACAGTATTGAAGTCAACAGGTCACGAATTTTTAGTAGGTAAGGTACCTGCCACCTACCTTTCCACAAAATAACATTATCTATTAGTAAGTTTAATAAGTAAGCCAACATTATACAGAGTTTATTTAAGAATGGTCTCGAATAAAGTGTTCTAGTCAACATCAGCCTTTCACTTAAGGGCTGACAACCGTCAAATAACTTATCGTTAATCATTTTGAAAGATATAAAATCACTGAATTTATTTGTTAAAAGTTTGCTGTATGCAAACATTTGAATAGGAGAACTTGTATCGATGAAATAAAATTTTTACTAAACTGTGTGCAATGTGATTGCCCACAAAATAGTAATTGGCGATTTTTCGAAAATGGGTTTTGTGATTTTATATATTTCATCAAGTCGAAACGTGCGAGCGAAAGGTACATTAGCTCTTGTATTCGCCTTAACCTAGTTGTGTATGCATATAGTTAATCATAAATACAAACAGGTTTTCCTACCAAACTTTTTGATAGGAATGATAAGAGTGAGAAGTTGTTGGACGGTTGTCAGGCCCTTAACTCTTAATCTAGTAAATTGGTATTGAACTCACGCAAATCGCGTCGAATCCCTTCCGTCGCGGTCAAGGGCGCCTTATACCTACCTATCTCTATTACGAGTATCTTCCTACGTAACTTCGGTAGGCCAACATGTCTATGGTACTGAATTAAGCAAGCTTTATAATGAAACTATCTACCTATCTCAACTTGAATTAATCCATTAAAATCATTTTTGTTTTCAGTCTTATAATATATCACACAGCTAAGAGCTTTAAAAATCTTTGTATTCATTCATCTGCAATATTAAAGTACCTATTCGTAGTGTTGTCAAAGTGCATTACATCTGCAACTGTTTCAATTGCGAAGTGCAAACAATCTTTCCTACCGCAAATCGGCAATGCAACGAGGTAAGTAGGCACTTGCTCGTTTATAAGCTAAGCAACCCGGGTCGTTGCACTCTCACGAAACCGACCAATGACCGAGCTTTTACTAGCCTTACAACTCGCGTTTTTGTCGCAAAGACCTTCACCCACAATACTCACCTCGACCCGCCAATCGCATTTCACGCATCAAAGACTCGACCAATACAAATTACAAATGAAATCATTGTCGAAACTCTTTATTTAGAAACATAAATTAAACTAAGTACAAAAATAATAACGGGGCTTAACTAGATCATCACAGACTCCCAGACGTCCCGGAGGAAACGAGGGCTAGGACCGCACAACGATGTCAATCGTTTGCATCGTGACCTTTTCGCAGTGCGGTCCTAGCCCGAACCGTAGCGATCTCTACGTAGAAATAAATAGATATGGCGGGCTGGCGCTGGCGCCGGCGTCTCACGCACCGATCTTTACCGTTTTCTTGTTGACAGTGGCGACGACCGGCTGAGGGTTGTCCACTTGGACATTATGGGATTTCAAATACTTATTGCTGTAACCGGATAGATGAACTTTCGCATTCGGGCTAAGTTTGTCAGTTCGCTCGTGTTCGTCAGCCTTCCCTTGATCACCTGTACGTTCCTTATCGACTTGCGAGCGTTCGCTCTCGTCCGCTCGTTCGGATTCGCTATCGTTGCTTTCCGCGACCTCCTCCTCCTGCTCGCTGTCTTCGTCGCTCTCCTCGTCGGCTTGTCTCTCAGGGTCCTCTCTAATACGTTCATGATCGCTCAAGAAATGGTGGTCTTCTGGGTCCTCGTGGCGTGCTCTGTCTGCGTCTCGTGTCGGTGGAGGGACCGTCAATTCCATGTAGAATTTCTCCTCTTCCGAGACAGGGAGCTTCTTGCCGTAATAGTCGTAATCCCCCGCTGAATATCTCTCGTGCGTAGAGCGAGTGCGACGAATTGGCTTCTTTCGCCGCTTGCGAGGACGTTCCGTTTGTTGAGATATGTAGCTATCGTCTCCCTCCGTGTCCGATTCGTCAGATGAGTTCTGACTGTCGTTGAAATCTGTAGTCTCACGTTCCTCATCTTCCTCGTCTCTATCGGGACCTCGCTCCCGATGATACTTCTTCGGTCGTTTCTCCTTGTAGATGGGAGGCACCCGAACCGTTACCGTATCGATATTGTTAGGATTGTGTTCCGTGGGAGGAAGGACTCTAGGCTTCAGCTTTCTGTGAGGGTCTTCCGTAGTCGTCGTCGATTCGGCGTCCTCATCCTCAGCTTCGGCCTCGGCCTCCGGTAACGGAATCGGGAGACGGTTCGGCCGCGCCTTCTCCTTCTTTTGCTTCGGTTTTTGCACTAGCCCTGCCAACGCTCGATCCCCGAAGTGAACGTTCTGGTAATGACCGGCGGAAAGCTTCCTCTGGGCCTGAGGTCGATTTTGCTTCTTAGTCTCCCAGAACCGGTCGACCGCCGTACCGAACTCCTTCACCGCTTTAGTTCGGTCTCGAGATTCCTGGGCGTCCTCGTAATCGTCGTACTGCAGTCGGTCGTCGTCGTCGTCGTACGCGAGGTAGTCATCGTCCGCGGCCGGCTGTCGGTCGTCCAGTCTCTTAGCGTCGACGGCGTCCACGCGCTCCGGCACGCCGTTCCGGAGCACGAACGCGTCCACGAAGACGCGCGGCTTGTGAGCGGGCTCGAGCGGCAGGCGCGCCGCCCGGGGCGCGATCGCCACCGGATCCACCGGCGCTACATCGTCGTACTGATCGTCGTCGTCGGCTCGGGCTTCGGCGGCCGCGGGCGCCGGAGTCGCCACCGGGTTTCGGTTGAAATTGAAATCGAGCCTGAAGTTCGATGTTATAGTTTCGAGATTATCCTTCGGCGGTGGCGGCGGCGGAGGAGCGCACGGAGCCGGGGTGGCGGGATTAGCGCGGGGCTTCGCGCACGGCGGCGGGGGAGGCGGCGGCGGCGGAGGCGGTGGCGGCGGCGGCCTCGGCTTCGGCTTCGGCCTCGGCACCGCTCTAGGCTTCGGGCACGGCGGCGGCGGCGGCGGTCTCGGCCGAGGAGGCGGCTTGGCCGCTCGGCACGGCGGAGGCGCGACGGCCCTGGGCGCCCCGCACGGCGGCGGCGCGGGTGCGGGCGGCGCCGGCGCGGGTCCCGCCTGCAGCGGCAGGTCTATGCCGGGCACGGGGTTCAGCGGCGGCGGGAAGGGCGCGGCCTGCGGCGGCTTCCTCGCGACGCTGTAGCCGAGCACGTCGGCCAGGCCGCGGAACACGACATCTCCGAACGTCCTCTTCTTGCGCACCACCGGCTCGTGCTCTCCGTCTAACGCTTCATCGCTGTCGCCGCTCGTGCTGTTACCTGATTCGTTTGACGTTCTTGTCTCGACATCTTGTCGATCGCTCGGTTGCGACTCTGCGTCGGTTGTCGGTTGTCGGTCGGCCGGCTGGATGGCGAGTGTTGTGGCTGCCAGGAGAAGCAGCAGCGTCGCCGTCGGGCGCATGGCGCATTGTAGAATGTCTCGCGGGCGGAGCGTGCGCTCGGTTTTGTCGCGACGGACGTTGCTCAAGCGTGGCCACGCCTCGGTGAGCACGGTGCCTGGGCTCAATCCAGGTACCCTACGTGGAGCTTGCCCTTAGGAGGGAGCCGGCCATAGGATCTAATTAGTAGGGCTTGCCGTGTTTTTGGCAGATAACGATAATTCTATCACATAGTATATTCCTTACCATATCAATTCATCAGTGTGTTGTTGTAAGGAAGTAAGTACCTGAAAAAAACTTAATGAGAGATAAGTACCTACTAGCAACACTAACAAAACACTATGTCCTGAATGATATTAATAGATCCGACTGATCGCTTTTTGGCGTCTTCTTAAAAAGTACTAGGTACCTAAAAAGTAGAGGAAAAATAAACTAGAATTTGAACATGTTGATCCATTCATCAAAATCGATTAATGTCATTATTATTGTGACGACTGATTACATATAAAGTAGGTAGGCCGAAAGCTTTCACAATTCTAATTAGTTTTTGCATTGTTATGTACAGAATTGAATTAGCAACACAAATCATTGCACTTTAGGGACAACATTGCAATACATTGTGCTGAACTCGTTTCGGGAGGGGTTCTCTTAGAATCCTCATCAGGATTCTCCGTGCTGCGAAGGAACGCGTTCCTTCAGGGGATCTCCGCATGTACACCAATTACTTTCAACTGTTTTCACTGTCTGTGTAACGCTGTTAAAAGTCATTACTCTTCTTTGTCTTGAAAAGTTTTAACGTTTCAGCGGTAACAGTCGTAAGCTTATTTTATTTTATCGTACCTAACGCAGACAGTCCAAGAAGAAACCAGTGAAATAGAACGAAATAAAGTAATACCTACCTAAGTAAATAGAAAACTAATCAATGTTGCGGTTAAACGAATGAGGCCAAGGCGGTAAAAAACACTAATGCACTGTGAAGTTTATAGAACCCTTGGAGTTAAATAGCTTGATACATAAATATTACCCCACACTACGTTTCTGTGTCGTGGGTAATAGTTAAAATAGTTACAATGCGTACTGATCATACAAACATTTGTTATAGGTATTTATTCAATAAAATCACAAGGATCACTTTGAAACGTCTTAAAGCTAGGTGACTCTAGGTGCCAGTTCCACGCGACCAAAGCCTAGAAGAACAGGCAACAAACTTACGGCTTGGTTCCTACAATCGATCATCTTGTAAATCATCGATCATCATCATCATCTTCCGATTACGTCGAAGAATTATGCTCATGCGTTAGCCGGTTAGTGAGTACCTACCCACGACCTTAGGATCGCAAGGCGCGGCCGCTACCACTAGACCACCAGTGCTCACCGACTATAGATAGCTAGTTTTTATATATATCAAAAACAAATCATCAAAATCAAATTTATAAATGTGCGAGCGAAAAGTACCCAGACGCTTATCAGCGCCTTAATGTTCATAGAAATCGTTGCCTAACATGATCATATATATATAGGTAATATGTTGAGCCTTAGTGTAAATTCGGAGCACTCTTTGTTGTTTTCCAAGATTTCAAGCCTTATTGAAAACTAATAGCAATACTGCTATCAAAAACCATGTCTATTTTCAAAGGCGCTATACACGATCATTTCTTTCTGTACTACGATTCTAAGGTTTGTGCTCGCTGTCCTTGGTGCCGTGCAAGCCCGTTTTTCCAGCGGTTTTTGTATGCACGATAAGCACCCCTAGCGGGCTTGCACGGTACGATCTTTAAAATACTACTTCCTTACTTTTGTAGACAATTTCCCCTAACACTTGTCCCTATAAACTAAGCGCACTAAGGAATCTATCTTGACGCCCTTAAAAAGGGTGGATGGAAGTTATTTCAACTCAGAAATAACTGGGAAGTCTGTGCTCAGAAGCGGAACACTAGATAGGTACAAAGACGTTTTTGTGTGCCTTTATTGGTCAAATGAATATATTTTCTTTTTTCCGTGAAAAGAACATAGTTTTTTTAATTTATTTATTAATTCAGACAAAATTGTAGTCCATATTTTGTTAGTAAACTTACAGGCTAACTTATTTGCTAAGTTGCATTTTTCCTTAAATAAATAAATAAATAAGTTAGTATTTATAAAAATAGAGTAAAAGTAAGTAACGACACAAAAATTCAATAAATTAATGCCACCAGTAGTTAGTTTGCATTTGAATATAAATAGCCCACCCACGTAGTATAAATAAAATCTCCCTTTTTTGTGTTTGTTTTTTGCTCTGCTACTGGATACATTTTTTTTGTGGTGTTTAATTATTTTATTGTATTCGGCCTCCCGCGACTTCTCTTATCTGTGCCGCGACACAGGCTTGTCCTAGTGCGGGGACCAATGTTAACCGATGTATAAACGCTTAGGTAAGATTATTTGGTAAATAAATGAAAAAAAATAATCTGTTCGGCATGTAGATAAATGCGTGACCCAGCCATATACCTACCTACTTCTAGTAACAGCAAACATACGGTTTCATTAGCAGTGGTCTAATCAAATTAGGGTGTTACGTAGAGCTGGTCGCGGCTTGATGGTTCAATATCAAGGCAAGCTGAGGTCAGTGAACCCGGTGGAAACCTGGATGCTGTAAGTAGGCAGAGGAGTGGTAGTCCGAGCTCCAATACACATGGTCGAAGATCCGACCATGTGTATATTGGCTATTCACATGGTCGTACCTTTCTCCGAAAATAGTGGGTTTCGAATGCACGCATTGCATGCATTCACCGCTTGTTGTAGCCAAAATATACCTGAATAACTTCGGGTAGTCAACCCCATCTTACTAGGTAATTATTTAACATAGTCATTTAGACATAGACAGTTATTTAATGGCCAAACATGTAATTAATGTTTCTCCTACGAGTAGACTTGAACTAACGATTCATCACGATTAACTTACGGTTACATACATCACAGCTAGTTGGTAGAACCTTTTGCGCTGTGGATTTGATTCCCACCGAGAACAAACATTTGTGTAAAATCTATGTTTGGATGGACCTATTCCAATAAGTTCAACTATTAAGTTCAACCAGTTGAACTAATTGGAGGAAAAATTCCATTTATTTCAACTTTGTTATTTTTTTGTAAAAGTTGAACTTTCTGGACAAAATTGTTCCTATAAGTTCAACTTTTTATTTATTTTTCAATTACAAAGATAGCTATACAAACAAATTACAGCTCTTTGTTAAATAAAATAAAAATTAATATTGGTGGACATTTCACACAGCACCGTCTAGCCCCAAACTAAGCAAAGCTTGTATTTTGGGAACCATATAACTAATATAATACACATATACTTTTTTTTGTAAATACATACATAACATCCAGATACTGAACAAACATCTATGTTCATCGCACAAATGTTTGTTCTTGGTGGGAATCGAACCACAACCTACAGCATGGCAGGCAGAGCTAATACCAAATGAGCTGTGAGGTCTTCTAAGTTGATAATATTCCGAAATAATAGAAATTCTGTTCCATGGATATTCCTAGACAGTTATTTCTGTCAGTTATTCTATTGAATAAGGAGATTCTATTACTGTCTAGGAATATCCACGGAACAGACAAAAAGGTACACAAAGGTTATCTATAGATACAGGCCATCAATAAGACTATATTACAAACTAACAAATGACAATCTATGACATTTAGCTTTTTCCTGCATGTTTACTCTTTACTTGCTTGCGTTTCAAAATATATTAAAATGGGAAACAGTGATATATCATTCATTCAAAAAGGAAAAAAAAGCATAATATTATGTGCGAACGGATATAAATATTACCGGATACGACAATATAAAGATGGATCTACCGTTTGGAGATGCTCGTCTAAATCATTTGAAAAGTTATATCTTCCAAAATATAATTCCACTTAAAACTAAAAATTACAAGACAATATGTAGCCTTCCGGACCATAAAGTTAGGTAGGTTATAGGTCGTATAGGTCTACTACCTGGGTGAAGAGTGGTAAGAAACTCATCTAACTTTATATTGGAGATGGCATACCAATTTAAAGGGTAAATTCCCTTTAAGTTCCAGAAGGATATGTAGGCAATTTAGTAGGTACGTTCTGCCTCTTTTTGTTATAAATATAATAAAGTTGGTGTGGAACAAAGCAGATGTAGGTACCTAGTTTTATTTTTAAATCATAACTTTTTACAGAATGAAGTTATTACAAAATGTAAAGAATATAATGCAAATTGCTAATCCGATATAGCCCAAGTTGAATTAGAAATAGAAATGGCATGCGATTTTTCGAAAATGAGTTTAGTAATTTTATTTCTTTCAACATGTCGAAACGTGCGAGCGAGAGTCACATTACCTCTTGTCTTTGCCTTAAACTGTTGTATTGATAAATAAATAGAAAGTGTATCAACTAAAAACTATAGCTTTTCTTTGTAATTGAAAAATAAACAGAAAGTTGAACTTATAGGAACAATTTTGTCCAGAAAGTTCAACTTTTACAAAAAAATAACAAAGTTGAAATAAATGGAATTTTTCGTCCAATTAGTTCAACTGGTTGAACTTATACACTGTATTTCAAGTACCTAGTAGGTATACCTATATAAAAAATATATCACAAAGATTTAATATAGTCCCAAAAGTTATTACCCGAGTGGGATTTGAACCCACGACCTTCCCCTTGATTCGGGGAATTCCCCGTATCAAGGGGAAGGTCGTGGGTTCAAATCCCACTCGGGTAATAACTTTTGGGACTATATTAAATCTTTGTGATTTTTCCTTAAGTGTAGGTAAACACTATAAAAACAAATAAAACTTAAAAAATATATTGGCATTATAACAATATATTCTACTAGTTATCTGCTTCCCATAGTACATAACATTGCATAGTCTTGCTTGGTTTGGGGATATGCTATCGTGTGAAATGTCTTCCAATATTTATTTTAAATTTTATATATGAATTGTTCAGCAGTCCCCGCTCCAGAAGGCTCAGTGGGAAGCCTTCGGAGTCAATCAATATTTCAAACAAAACAGTTGTTTAAATCGTGCCTAATCTGCTAACAAGATTTGGCACTAATTATTATGACGTTGGTCGAGGCTAGGTTTCTGCTGAAGCTAGTTTCATAACTAAAACGTCATTAGTAGCTCCTCGGAGTTTGTCGGGCAGCCTTTCGTAATAGTTCCCCAGTCCTGGGAGTTGGGTCAGCTCACATGAAATTGGGGCCAATGCAACGAAGTCTGAAGGTTTATTCAGACCTTGAGATATCTTATTATGTTTATAAAATAACTCAGATATCTTAGTACCAAGCAACACAAGGTTTTTTGAGGATGTCTACTATGAGACCCGTTTGGATCTAAGAATTTACGTTACCATACTTCAGGCAAATGACAGAATAATAAAAACGTTTTAAAAATAGCTTATTATTACCACGCCTTTTTCTGCCGTCAAGCAGCAACGCTGTGTTTCGGTTTGAAGAGTGTGGTTGCCGGTGTAATAACAGGCACATGAGGCTTAACATCTGTATTCCTCAAGTTGATAGACGCAGGGCATCGTAGTGCACGTTCCTATCGTGCGTGTCTGACGAGGTAATGCTTTGTTATAGCCTATAGGTGATGGTTACCACTTAACATCAGGTGGGCTATCTGCTTGTTCTATCAGCTAGTTGTAAAAAAAAATGAATGAACCCTATTAGTTCGATGCCCTCGGGTGCGCTTTGGCCCTCAAACTAACACACTCATTCATAATCTGTCACTTCCTCCTAGGGATGTGAGATTAATGGAAAAGAATCGATTAAATAAAAATCGATTTTTATTTACCTTTTCAAAATTAATCGATTTGTCAACAATCGATTTTTTTTAATTATTTAAAAGTACATGCTTTTCATATTCAAATAACAAACCTAAGAGATTCATATATTAACAATTGATCAGATTAAAAATAAAATAAAATTATATGCATAAAAAAATAACCAATTCAAAACTAAAAATCAAAGGCAATGTTCCTTAGGAAACCAAATAGCAATAATGATACAAATTTTAGGACTATTATACGTTTTATTTATTATAATAAAAATGAAATGATGAGCATCCCAACAAAATGATAAACTTATTGTCTCAAAAACTAAAATATAAACCAAATAAAAAAAATTGCCATAACACGATAGCCTTTTAAGCAAACTTCCATCTTACGGCTTATCCACTGACCTTTGTGTCTGGGTATCAGACTTTCTGAGGGGCCGGTCACTTCGAGTAGTCGTTGATGGCTGCTCGTCTGATCACTTGGCAATTAATGCCGGGGTCCCTCAGGGGTCAGTTCTCTCTGCGACACTGTTCTTGCTGCACATCAATGATCTGCTTATGCCCGGAATCATTGGGTATGCAGACGACAGCACTGTCGTAGAGAGCTATATACCTGATACACGTCCTAGTGGATCTCAGGTCCAGTCTTACAGAGAGGCCATGGTTGACCGCTTGAGCTTGACTTTGAAAGCAGTTGCTGATTGGGGGGATTCCAATCTAGTCAAGTTCAATGCTGCGAAAACCCAGGCGTGTCTGTTCTCTGCTAAGAGGAGTCAAATCCACCTGACTCCAACTTTCCGAGATGTATCAATTCCAATATCAGGCCAACTCGATCTCTTGGGGTCTACGTTAACCAGCAAACTGAATTTTGGCTCGTTCATAGAATCCAAGGCCAAGACAGCTGCGAAGAAGCTAGGCATATTATCGAAGGTGAGGCAGTACTTCACACCGGGACAGCTTCTTTATCTGTACCAAGCGCAAGTCCGGTCGTGTATGGAGTACTGTTCTCATCTTTGGGATGGCTCTGCCAAATACCAGCTTGAGGCCTTGGAAACTATTGAGAGACGAGCTAAAAGGCTCATAGGTTACACGTTGTTTGAGTCTAAGCTCCTGACTCTAGAGCATCGCCGCAAAGTTGCCTGTTTGTCGGTTTTTTACAGGATACATTTCGGAGAGTGTGCAACGGAACTCCACAACTTGGTTCCCCCATCCCCGTTCTACCATCGGACTACCAGACGTACGGAAATGAGACATCCATTCATGGTTGACTTACCTACAGCCCGCACAAAGCGCTTTGCATCTACTTTTATAATGCGAACAGCCAAAGAGTGGAATTCCTTGCCGGCGTCTGTTTTTCCGAATGCCTATAATTTGGGTGTTTTCAAGAGACGAGTGAATAGGTATCTTCTAGGTAAGCGTGCTACACCGTAGACCGCATCATCACTTAACATCAGGTGAGATTGCGGTCAAACGTTTTACCTATAGGTTGTAAAAAAAAAAAAAAAAAAAAAAAAACACGTAATTTATACAAGGTGTTCCATAAGTTGTGTATATAAACTTCAGGGGGCCAAAGTACCCATCAATATGAACAACTTTTTCTAAGGAACCAACACTGTGAACGCGAAAAAAAAAACAGCTGTTTCATACATTTTAGCCTGGTAGGTATTGAACTTTTGTATGAAACAGCTGTTTCATACATTTTAGCCTGGTAGGTATTGAACTTTTGTATGAAACAGCTGTTTTTTTTTTCGCGTTCACAGTGTTGGTTCCTTAGAAAAAGTTGTTCATATTGATGGGTACTTTAGCCCCCTGAAGTTTACATACACAACTTATGGAACACCTTGTATAATCGATTTACTAAAAATCGATGATAAAAAATTTAATATAAGAAAAAAATAATCGATTTAATTAAAAATCGATTATTTTTTAACATCCCTACTTCCTCCCCTTGTTGAAAATATACCATTTTGAAGGGCTTGTCGGTCTTTTTTCACCTCAAAAGTAGTACCTAAAGATGTTAAATATAGATCTCCTTTCGTTTAACTACTTGTTGGATTAACCGTTTAAAACACATCAAAAGACAATCCAATTAGCTACCTACTAAGGCTTGACGTGTCTGGTATTTTTATTCTAGCTATAGGTAAGTGCCTAGACCCTAAACGTATACTGGGACTGTAGGTGCGGGCGAGCTAATAGGTATCTGAAACAACTAAACTCCAACAACAGATCGCGATCGTGATGATATAACACACCTATGTATCTCCATCTGGCATGGATACTGCAGCGATAAGTGGCGTGTCGACAGTTTGGAGTCCAACGGTGTGACCCGCAGCACGCGACCACTCACAGTTACTGGGACTGAGGTTACTGGGACTGACTCACACCAATCAAATATATAAATCGTTACGTTGCTGACTGACTGATTACTTAGTGGTTCACCCCGAGCTGGGATCTCGCCATAAAGCTATTCAATCTTAACTGAACCATATTCATATTTATTCTGTGCCTGAACGAAGTCATTGAAACGAACGAAATGAAGTACCGAAGCGTACTTTGGTTTACTGTCTGCAAAGAAGACCACTACGACGAGTGACTCGGAGACTCAGCATCCTCAACAGTGCGAGTCGGTATTTCACAAAGCACAAGTCCGACCGAACGTGGACTGCTCTCCCCGGGTTGAAGCGCCTTATGTCCTCCTTCCTCTTGACCGGAAAAATCGTAGGGCAGCTCGTATTATCGACGACTCCACGCTCTCAAACGACTTGGAGCACCTAAGTCAACGGAGAGACGTAGGATCTCAGTGTGTGTTCTATCGTCTGTACAATGGGGAGTGTTCTGAGGAATTGTTTAGTTTGGTGCCCGCGGATGAATTTCATCATCACACCGCACGAACTCCTTCCTGCGGTTTTCTCCAACTCACCCAATTTCCCTTTTCCCATAAAGCCTAGATGAATGTTGGCTAGGTGTTCATGTTGATAATTTCAACTCTCAACGGATGCAGCGCAGGTTGTAAGTCTAAATACTACACGAAAGAAGTTGTGTGCAATACACTAGTGGAGCTGCTAAACGGCTGCATGCGGCTGACAGTTACGTACGACAGTATTGAACGGTCAACGCAATACTGCGCACGCGAAACTGATCTAAATGATGAGCATGGTTATCTCTCATGATTGGCGGAACTTGAAGACGCAGAAAGCTGTCAAACAAATTGTCGCTCACACATGTTTCCATCATTTTGAAGATCGTGATAAACATCGCAAACAACCAAGTTTCGGAGAATATCATTACAAATCAAAGAAAACATTTGCTTTACTAATTTTCATACTGAATAATTTTTTTTGTGTGAGTCAGAATAGCGGGTGTACCATAGCGAATAGACCCACAATTGGTATAAAAAAATATACTCAAATTGTACCATTTTGTATCTCTGCATGGTTTAAAAAATTGTACCTACTTCCTTCAAAACAAAGTTATCAAACTGATACTAACGGTGGTCAGCCTCTTAAGCGGTAGTAAAAGTAGTTTGTATATTACCATAAACCAATGTTTGGCCTAATAGGAATGAGCTAAGTCCGCGTCCAGAAGACTTCTGCCTTTCGCTGTTCGAACCAGGCGTTTGTTCCTCGAGCTCGTATGCTTTCTGTTTATCGTTCTATGCACTTCCAGTATACCATGTGTAAAAAAATGTGTCATACGAGAAGTTATATCCTCTTGAATTTCATAACTGGTGCCTAGATTCACCTAGCTTTAAAACTTTTAAGAGTAAAAAAAAGGTAGCCTTTTTTCTTTTTTTTAGCGGCGCGCGGCGCGGCGTCCAATTGGCTTTAACACGCAAAACTCGTTGCTGAGATCTGAACGGAAGCACAAACATTAATAGGGGTAACTGTTTATCTCATTACAATTTGTCGAGACGAAAATAGTTGGTTGGGAACCGGTCTTACGACGCATGCGTTAAATACTCTACCGTTACCGCGGCGGGTATTAACGTTTTGAAGATCACTTATATCGTAGGGGGCCTCGCACTGAGCTCCCGCACTATAGTTCTGTCCTGACACACTCCACCTAAAATTGATAATAAATTCCTTTTTTAACAAATAAGACATCGTTGTTATTTGTGGTTTCATTTCAAGAATAACAAAACTATAATGTCTCTTCAATCAGAAGTTTTTTATTTTTTTATTTATTTATTTATTTAAAAAAATGTTATGTTGAGCCTCCTGGAGCGGGGACTGCTGAACAATTCATATATAAAATAAATATTGGAAGACATTTCACACGATAGCATATCCCCAAACCAAGCATAAGACTATGCAATGTTATGTACTATGGGAAGCAGATAACTAGTAGAATACATTATTATAATGCCGATATATTACATAGGTATATTATGATACAAAATATTTATTGACTAATCCATTTTACAAAATTTACTTTAGTTTTTTCTAGTATTAGTAGTGCAATTTTATGTCCAGTTAGAGCAGCAGCTTGACGTATCGTTGTCAAACTGGTTTTGGCGGAAGAGTCCTCAGTAATCGGCTCCTAATGATGCAGTCTTAGAGCAACACGGGCCACCGGCGGACCGGAGGGGAGTAGCCTTCGAAAGCATTCCCCTCTGTCAAAGTACAAGTCCACGCGGTCCTAGACGTACAATAAAACTGACACAGAATGTATCTATGTGTGCATGATATTGTTAGTGTATTTTTAATTAGGTATGTGTGAGTTTCGTAGTGACAGACGATTATTTTTGTGTGGGAATTTGAGAAAGTGTGCGTAACACAAATTTCCCCCCGCAAAAAATGGCAGACAGTTTTGTATCGGTAATAAACGCTACGGCCACTCCCCTCCGTGTTGCTCTATGGATGCAGTCGACAAACGGCCGTATAATGGCTGTCAGAGATACGTGCAACCAGAGCCGCATCTAGGCAACTGGCGCCAGGGCTTAAGATCGAAAAAGTATATTTTACTCTTCCACTCTCTTTTGTACCTTTTATCTCTCGTAAGCGTACATTTTATGTCCCTAAAATGAGATGAAATCAAATTATATTCATACATAGAAAACAGGTAGGTATCCCTTTTTCTTCTTCCTTCCCTCTTATCTATACCTGTTATGGCGAAGACAAGAGCTAATGTGACTCTCGCTCGCACGTTTCGACATGTTGAAAGATAAAAAATCACTAAACTCATTTTCGAAAAATCGCAATTAACCATTTTGTGTCCAATTGCGATTTTTCGAAAATGAGTTTAGTGATTTTATATCTTTCAACAAGTCGAAACGTGCGAGCGAGAAGTTGTTTGATAGTTGTCAGCCCCTTAATAAGTTGGCAGTGGCAGGCCACACCGGCGCCGACAGAGCTCGGCTGGTGTCTGTGATAGTCTATCACGCTACGAAAATCTCTTGTTGATTATAATGGAACTAATAAAAGTTTAGATGTAAAGTTAAATAAAAATAAATGTTCAATTTCGACAGATCTAGCATTTTATTAGACTTGACTCTTGAGTGAAATAACCTTCTGGTCAAGGTACAGATGGCGCGACGAAGAAGAGGTCGTTACACTGAGAGCTAAAACTCACAACTAAGAAAATGGCTGATATTGGCATCTATGAGTAAAGAGAAGAGAGGCATTGGCCTGCAGTGGGAAATAGTAATAATACTGAAAAGGTCTACCTCAGATGCTACCTTGAGTACGACACTGGAGAGAATGAACCATCTAGCTAGTCTAATTGATGACGACGGAACAGAGAGCTAGATGACTGGCCTACGACCTTTCCTGCTATTGCCTAATGAATCATTACTATCAGGTAGGTTCCTACGTACCTGCACGCAATAGTAATCGTTTCACTAATGGACTTGGCCTGTAGGTATTCTCATACCTACAGGCCAGTCAGATAACATGGAGCTTGTCTCTTCTGCAATATTGAGATGGTTTTGTCCATGCATCATCATTCACTTGCAATTAGAGAGTCCAGTTAAATTGTTGCTTATAGATCCATTCATCATTCGAAGCTTTACACGAAATACGTGAGTACAGTGAACATCGAAAGTAAATGACGATCAGAGACAATTTTAATGATAATAAGCATTGCTTTATGTAGTTTTAAAACTATGATTGAAAAGGCAAACCTAAAAAGTTGAACCTAGAAGTTACCAACCTGTCGATCATTATGAAACGTA
This sequence comes from Chloroclysta siterata, assembly GCA_932294275.1. Classification (NCBI taxonomy): domain Eukaryota; kingdom Metazoa; phylum Arthropoda; class Insecta; order Lepidoptera; family Geometridae; genus Chloroclysta; species Chloroclysta siterata. Next base: position 15,267,077 of record OW028596.1, on the reverse strand, counting down.
TAGATTTACAATCCAACGACTTTGCCCGTTATAAAATTAAATTTCAAAACTCTAGGTAGGTAGGTACCTAACTGTAAACGTAAATCAATTAGGTGTGAGCCAGCGCCAAAAACTGTAAATGACTAAGTAAATGCTTCATCGTTGCTAATTAACGCAAATTCTTGATTTGAGTGTCGAATGGATTTGCGAAAGTCAAACCAGTTTTGAAATTAACAAAAAATTGTCATCGGCCGAACCACTTTCCTTGTTATTTTATTATTACGGTAAAATTGGATTTTGCAGATTGGAAAGTAAAATTTATACTTAGCGACATAGCCTGTAACATAGCATTAATAATAGGTACATATTTATTTTGCGCAGATTGTGTATTGTTTAAATGATCTGTTTCCCCTGATTATGTTGAAGAGATGCAATTAGAGGTTTAGCTATAATCGCACCGCACATCCGAGCCGCACGGCCGCACGGCCGGACGGCGACGACGCGGTGCGGTCGCGACGCTTTCTCGCAACAATAATGAAACGATTCCCAGAACTGCTATTGAAATCTCTCCGAAATGATTCAGGCTTTTAGCACACTTTAAGCTAGTGATTGCTACAACAATCGGCCTGAAAATCGATTGGAAATTGTCGTAAAAAGTCTTGCAACCGTCTCGACAGTGAAATAAATTGAATGTGATTTCAGTTCTTTTGTTGTCCAAGCGCACGACGACACTAAAACATATTTTTTGACTAGTTTTGGGGTTTACTCATACATAAAGAGATATTGAGATTTTGCGAGCGTGATGCCTAACTGTGTGTAAACCTGTCCTTTGTTTGTTATTTTTGACATTTTGCTTTAATTATTATTATTACTTAATTTTTATCTGACATAATTATTTTTATTGTTATTATCCATACTTTTCTGATTTCGCTTTATTTTTCTAATTATTTTTCGTTATTTTAATTGTTTCTTAAATATTTAATTTCCTCTATTTTTATGTATTAAATTCTTATGTTCTTTAATTAATATATTTGGTTGTATGTACCGTTTTAATTAAAGTAAAATAAATAAATAAATAAATAAATAAAAGGGTTATTAGTTAATTCACACTCGCAAGGTGTGTCAAGATCGTAGCAAGTGGAAAGCTGTGTTAGTTCCTTTCTACTCCTTTAGAAAATAGGTTAGTAGATATGTGATCGATTTTTAGGTAGGTGTGAAAATAAAAACCTTACGACACTAGACACGATAGACAAAGGGAAACTCTGCGGTGTGAGTGGAGAGGCCAATACTCATTATATTGTATCTAGTGTATCTTTCTACAACTCAACCACTTACATACCGAACACTTCGTATTTGTCAAGCTAAAACCTTAATAATGTTTGCATGTGGGTAAAAGCTATTAGCGAGCTAATATTAGCCTGACAATGACAGCGTAGACCGATGGCGGATGTTCCTCGTCGCAAGAAAGCTGGATGACTGGCGGTTCGATGATGGTGATTCGGAAACCGATCGTTGCACAACACTACGCTCAAATCATCTGTTCGACGATGTTGAGTCACTGTGTGATCAGATGGTTTATTCTGTTCAGTGAAATGACTAGTATTATAGTAACGAGCATTCACACATAGGAAAAGGTAGAGTACACGAACCAATACAGTAATCGGCGGTTAACGGTAGGTCTATTTGATTTAAAACATTTGTCAGACTACATAGACGTTAAAAAGGCTACGGGTCTTTTAGTAGGTCAGAAGATCTCAGAAAGAACGGATGAACATATTTAAAGTTCCGCAATACCGACAGGAAATATCTTTCAGCTGACAGATGCACCAAACGTTTTACCTGCATTGCTGTGTGACCCCCTTTGCTGCTTTTCCATTAAATATTGAACCTACAATATAGCGCGGCCTGAAACGGTATTTATATTGACAATTACTAGGATAATTGTATCCCAATTGAATACTTTCATCCAAAGAGAGGGAGAACAGATTATGAAACTATAACCAATGGGGGCTTAAGTTTTATTGGGGTCTTCAATGGCTCTTTACCTAAATAAACCCTCTAGACTAGATAAACGGAAGTTATGACGATTACTATAAACAATTAGATATCTACGTACCTATACCCTTCTCTTTTTAAAGAGTCGTCTAAAGGATAAAAACCTATAAGGATTCCAAAGCAAGAGCTGCATTCTACAATTTGTATGAAATTATCTTTTTGCAGAGGACTGTCATTTATTGGCAGGCCTCACAGCTGAGTTGGTTGGTTCTGCCTTGCCTAGCGTTATCAAGGCAGAAAGTACGGACCCCGCAGTAGAATGGTGATCGGACAACTGTTATCGGTTGGTGATCTGGCAGGATCTAGGGGCCCTGAAGACTTGCCCAGAGTGGAAGTGCCTAGTGGAAAAGAGGAGCACAGTTGTCCTAGCAAGGTAGGTGGAGAGGTAGACTTGGTTATTTTGAGACGGCGTTATGTGATGTTGTCGCAGGTGTTGCGGTGCGCTGCGGTGCTGAGCAAACAGTTGACTCACGCGTGCGCCTGCGCTGACATCTCAGGATTGTTTTCAACGATTTTATATTTAAAATGTGTTGTTTATTTGCATAGGTACAGATAATATTTATAATTGCAACCAATGCCTTAGGTTTACTTTAAATACAAAGAATACAGTTATTTCTTGCCTTGCCTTGGCCGTGGATAAGCACGGGGCAGGATCTTGTTTTGTTTGAGTTTTGGGTTGTTTCTTAGCGATCTTAATATAAAAATTATGTTTATAATATTTCCAATATCACTCGCATTATCAAATCAGTTTTAGCTATGTAGGGTTTGTAAGACGATTATGTATAAGAGTTAGCCATTATTTTTGTAGACCTTTATATGGTGTACAATACTGTATTACATTATTTTGATCTATCTCGTAGGGTTCCGCCAGCGTTTGTAATGTAAGCGCAAAAAAATATGTTATTTACGGCATCACATTAGAAACCTATTAAATTATCAGTGTTTCTCTACTATATTATGCATGTTTTATACATATAAATATAAACCTTCCTCTGAATCAATCTATCTATAAAAAAACCGCATCAAAATCCGTTGCGTAGTTTTAAAGATTTAAGCATACATAGGGACAGAGAAAGCGACTTTGTTTTATACTATGTAGTGAACCTCTTATTTACCTATATACTTACAATCAAGTTCATAGTTAGCCCCGTCACTGTTTATCATTAGAAGTAGTTTAAACAAAACGACAAAAATAAAATTAAATGGAACAGTAGGTGAGTTATTTAAGTAATTAGCGTTGAAACAAAATTGTGTTGTTTCAAACAAATCGGCTCCCAGCGGCCGCGTCATAGACAGCGCTGAGAATGTTGTGTTGTGTTGTGATTGCTGCGGACATTGTGCGCGATGTCTTACCTCGCTGGAAGCTGCAGGGCTGTCCGTTACTAGCGATCCCTTTATTACGTAGCTCGCGATAAGTCTGCGACAAGCGAAACTAGGCAATCATTGCTGTCAAACATTTCTTATTACATATTTTCGGACGCGAATACCGGGGGTTGGTAATAATTCAAAAAAACTATATTAGTACATAATATTCTGAGAGTATTTATGAGTTTTAGGATGTTATCCGTCAGATAACATTATTCCGCCTAGATTTGTCAAAAACAAAGACGGAAATAGCGGTGGAAACTTTGAGATCGTAAAACCAGCCATTTAGATCACCCTTCTTTTTATCAGCAGTTTCTCAGTTAATAAATTACTTTAGTTTTTTTTGTTTCCTACCTAATAGAATCAACAAACAGGGATTTCAGGCAGAAAATCAAAATCAAAGCTTATCTAAGATGAGTTTCGCCTTATCTTGAATTAATGTTTGTATGCTAAGATGCTCCTTTTGCAAACATTGCTTGGAAGATCTGGAGATTTGAAATTAAACTCACCTACTGGTAAGATAATATAATACCATCTCTTTATGTTGCATGGCACACCACGACCAAAGTAAAAGCCAAAAGGTCCTAGGTCCTAAAACTAGATGAATCTAGGTGCCAGTTCTACGCGAGCTAGGCCTAGAACTTACGGCTAAGTTCCTACCGTTCTTTTGTATGATCCTTGTAATAGGCAAAGGTGGTGGCCCTGCAAGTAGTCAGCTCGCAGTAGTTCCCACAGACTCAGAGGGTCACACACAGTAGCACTTAATTCCGTTTGCGTAAACATCGCATGCGCATTGAAGGGAAACTGTGTGAAACTCACATTATTCAGACGAATTTGACAACTTAATTCAAAGTTAAATAAATAACGGACAATGTCAATTTACTCAAAAGGGAAAACTTATTTGTGGAGTTTGATTTTTAACCTCCTGAGGTTATATTCTGCTTAGAGTGGTATTCATAGTTGCCTTAACAATAAATTACCTACATAGTGAATTGGAATCGATCATAAACCATTTCCATAAGCTTATCCCTGAAAGCCAAGGTACCTTTTACTGATGAAAACCTGCTCAGCTCACGACAGCTTGTAATACCTATAGAGCATGATATGCAAGTGGCACGCGCGGCGCTCCACGCGTGTGCCATTAGCTATTCAATATCCTAATTGAGCTGATTCATGTAAGTCAACTTGTATACCCACTAGGCTGCTAGTGTCTTTTGAAATAAATAGTGCAATTGGCAGTGTCTGTGTAATAAATGACTTATAGTTCATGCATTTCACGAAAGCGCGTAGATTTCATTAATCGAATTTTGCTGCTCTACCTTTTTTAAGTAGTTCTAGAGATTTTTTATACCTATCTGTATCTTTAAGGACTTCGGATGTTTGAAATACTCATATATTTATGTTAGTCAGAGTGTTTCAGCAGAGCCTAAACGTTAGCTTGGACTAACACATGCAGAGCAGTATCTTGCTAAATGCTTTTAATTTTGGTAAGTTCGGATAAAGATTCGAACCAAATTCAAGGACCTTAAGAGCGAGTGGCCATACCAAAATCAAATCAAAATCAAAACGGTCTTTATTCAGTACAATCACAAGGATCACTTTGAAACGTCTTATACCTCTATACTAGGTGAATTTATCGCCAGTTCCTCGCGACCAAAGCCTAGAAGAACGGGCAAGAAACTTACAGCTTGGTTCCTAGCCTTAATTGTTTATTGTTTTTAATGAGTTGGAGCATAGATCAGTCCCAAGCTTTTTTGTCATCTATATAATCAGATATTTTATAGTAAGCTTTTGTAAAAAGTTTTCTTTTTATTATGTTTTTGAATTTGCTAATCGACAACTGATGAATCTCGCTTGGGACTTTGTTAAAGAAGCGTACCTACACATTGTCCTGCTAACGATTTGCTTAGGTACTTTAGTGAGCCTAGTAGTGGGAACAGCGAGCTTATCTTTATTTCTAGTGTTAACATTATGATGGTCGCTCTTTTTCGCATATAAATTAATATTTTTTCTAACATTCATTAAATTTTCGTATATGTACCTAACCTACTGACAGGGTAAAGTCATTACATTTATTTCTTTTAACTACCTTGTGACGGAATTTGGAAGGCGGCCCGAAGGTCACTACGATGTTTTAACCATCCCAAGTACAGAAACGGTTAGGTGCAAATAAATTCAACAAACTATCCGAAGCAGGAGAAAATATAGCCACGAGCGCAGTATAAGGCTTTTAATGTTATGGTTATATCTACATCTACACTAATATTATAAAGAGAAAAGATTTGTATTTTTGTTGTTTTGTATGTAACGAATAGGCTCAAAAACTACTGGTCCGATTTCAAAAATTCTTTCACCATTAGAATGCTACATTATCCCTGAGTAACATAGGCTATATTATAGTTTCAAAAAAATCAGGGATCCTTACTAAAACTCCAATAATGTAACCCAAGGTGGAAAACAAAAACCTTACATCGCGTGCGCTGCGAAAACTATTGATGATAGAACAAAATAATGTACTACGACTTTGCAGAACACGTCACCATCTACAAAAAATGTCGCGACAGCATATGTCTAACTATTATAGTTATGTCACAATAAGTGTTCTTTTACGTGATGACGTGTTCTACAAAATCGTAGTACATTATTTTGTTCTATCATCAATAGTTTTCGCAGCGCACGCAATGTAAGGTTTTTGTTTTCCACCTTGGGTTACGTTATTGGAGTTTTAGTAAGGATCCCTGATTTTTTTGATTATATAATATGGCCTATGTTACTCAGGGATAATGTAGAATTCTAATGGTGAAAGAATTTTTGAAATCGGACCAGTAGTTTTTGAGCCTATTCGTTACATACAAAAATACAAATCTTTCCTCTTTATAATATTAGTGTAGATAATATTATTTAACACCCAGACAGAGACAAACATCTATGTTCAGCACACAAATATTTGTTCTCGGTGGGGATCGAAACCACGGCCTACGGCGCAGAAGGCAGAGCTACTACCAACTGAGCTGTGAAGGCTGTCATATATCCCTTTAGTGTATGGAAATGTGAGCTGAACACGATACAACCTAAGAAAGAGGTTAGTTGTAGGAAGGTGTGGATGACGTCACTACGCCGGTGAACGCCCGGATGCGGGTGCCCTGCGGACATCGGATCCGGGTGGCGGCGCCGGCCGGGCCATCCGCCCCTGAAGCCTCTCTACGGCAGACTTCGCCTCCCTTTTCGACCGACGTATTCCTTTTCCGTTATATTATAACCTACTTACTAACATTTTTATAATCTCCCAAAAGTTATTATACGAGTGGGATTTGACTACCTTCGTATTATTTTATGGATATTGTTGGAATTCAATCTGAGACGAAAAATAAATAATTACCTAATATACAAATGTTTATGTTATAGTCGGTAAACAAAACACCTAAGTTGAATTAGCAGGTACCTACCTGAAAAATCCGGAAGTAATAAGAATTGTGACATTATCGGAGTAATAAAACGATCTTATGTAAAGAAAGCTAAAGTTCAGGCCGGCAATTTGTAAAGACCACAGTTGAGAGTTTATGTTCGTGTTCCACGTCACCTTACATAACGAAATTATTTTTATGGATTATAATGACTGCTTAGATTGTTGACATTTTGCATTAACACATCACAAAATAAAATGACCACAGGAAGTTTATTTGTCTCAAAATAGGGTCTAACCTTGTTTGTCCAAAATTTCGGAGTAACCAATTCAAAGCAGTGAATATCTTGGAGATGATGCTGATGATAAACAAACAGCTCCCTGAAAAAGTAGAAAAAGTCTTCTACTTACACTTTCTGAGCGCTAGACTTCACCTTGTTTATACTTGCTTTAGTTATTATTAGAAACAATACTTACGTACAACTATGGAAATTATATCATAAGTGAAGATAAGTGGTATTATTTAAGCGTCCACTTCACTTTCAAAAAATTATGTACTTAGAATGGCGGGAAGTAACAAAAAGTCCTAAAGTTCAGACACGCTATTTGCAGAGCAATTTTAAACTAAAATAACACCGATCAGCTTGCGCTTTCTAATGGGAACTCTACAAATTATCAGCGTGAGTCAAAAATGTGCTCTTAGACAGTGCAGGAAAACATCGTGAAGAAACCAGTTAAGTACAGTAAGTATTATAACTCTTAACTAAATATAAGCTCTAACTGACACACACAAGAGACATTGTGAATTGATTCAAAGTTATCTGATTACCAGGAATGAGTATTACAAAGCATTAGTCAAATTTTTATTTTCTTGTGATACTATTCCAATAATATATTATAAATAAAATTGCATTTCACGTCGGCTACCAAGTAGGTAGGTACTAGAAGTCATTATTTTTTACCATAGCATACACCTATGCTTATACCTACTTACATGTTTACTTTCTCTCTCAAATCGGAGTTAATCTACTTTTATACTTTTTAATTGGCCTTCTGCGCTGAACGTATTCTCTTATCTGTGGCTGAACAAACATTTGTGTGTGATGTGATGATTGACTGATTAATAATAGGTACCCACTGTTTGTTCAGTGACAGGGTGTGTTTACAACAAAAAAAAAGGTTCCCATAGTAGGTACAAGCTTAGTTTGAGGCTAGATAGTGCTGCGTGGAATGCCCACCAATATTTATTTAGGTGTCTTATAGAAGCGTGCTACAGTGTGGTGTCGCGTGCATGAGCAGGGGCATAGGCGTGACCCACAACTTGAACTCTTCACGCGTTGCTTGTTATGTTATGTTGCGTACTTTGAGTTATGAAATGTTCGTGAGGTTAGGTTCAGTTGAATAACAGTTGTTGGGCTTTTCTTATTCTCAACGCGATCTCAGATTCCTACGTGTACCTTCCTAGTGTCTTGCTTGCAATAAGCACGTGAGGCTTTACATCTGTATGCCTCAAGTAAATGGACGCAAGGGAAAAGTCATGTTCCTATCGTGCATGACTTGTGAGGCAATTATATGTTATAGGTGATGGGTGGGCCATCTGATTGTTCCATCATAAAGTAGTTTCTATAAAAAAACCAGTTAACTTCGGCAGGTATTACATAATATTTATAACTCCTCACGATTATTGAATACCCTCCGGTCTGGACTTGACCTGTATAGGCATGCAACCGGGGCGCGACTATAGATTCACTTATTAAGGTAGGTACTTATACATATAACATCTCAAAGTGAAGTGAATTTTTTTAATAAAAAAAAATAAGCCTTTGGGTGAGATGGTGTTTTAGTATTATTACCTTTGCTGCTCTTCTCACTATGGCGTATATACAGGGTTACAGGAAAAGTCGTGCTAGATCCGTTAAGGGCGTGGAGTACCCATCATTCCTGACATATTTCACTATGAAACACCCTACCCTAAACTAAACCCTTTTCGAGATATTCGACTTTTAATTTTTTTATTGAAAATTGCCGATTTTTAGGCAATTAAATTTATTTTTGGTTGTTTTGTGTATCTTATTATTATTATTATTGCATTTTTACATGTGTAATTAGATGCTTTAGGACGTCAATCATTAAAATAGTGCATAAGTTAATTGAATAGACCGTAGTAGACAAGTGAAAGTTAAGAAATAAAAAAAAAATTAGAAAGTTTATTTTTCTCTAAGGGATATCTAAAAAAAATATTATGGCAATTCTTCGGCAGATGTTTTTAAAAATATCTACGTTTCATCAGCTATCTAACGAGGTATAACAATCTAGGGTTTGTATTACATTTCGTGGAAAAAAAGTAGTTGGGACGCTCCAGGTAGCAGTTCTAACGGTCCCGCGCCTATTGTCCTTCAAGTTCAGACACACCGTGAGAGCGAGACAAGTGACGATTTATGTAGGTATGAATGAAAGAAAAAATGTGTAGAGACCGGTTAGGGCTGGGAATACAACAGGGGGTATTGTTTTGGTTGTCAGTCTGCTTTTGTGCTTCGTACATAGTAGATGTGATATCGTTTTGCTCTTTTTCTCGACTTGGCTGTGATTCTGGACTATTTCTTCTGATTTGTGACTACTATACTTGTTAACCGGACTCTGATTTGTACCTGTGATACGGAAGTGTTGAAGATGACGTCCTACACACCTGAGGAATATGCTGATATGCTTATTTGTTACGGATACTGCGATTGTGTATCTGCGCAAGCTCGCAACGAATACGTAACTCGCTACCCCGGTCGTCGAGTGCCGGATGTGGCCGTTTTTGACAGAGTTTATCGAAGACTTCGAGAATCTGGCTCTGTTTTGAGACGTAATACAGACATGGGTAGACCACGAATTGACGACGAAGAACAGGACAATGAGATAGTGCAACGCTTTCGAGCGGATCCGACTACTTCCACTAATATTGTTGCCCGTGATCTGGGACTTTCGCAATGGAGAGTGTGGTTTACAGTGCATACTGCTGGCCTATACCCATACCATTACACGCCGGTACACGTTATTGAAGAAGGAGACCCCGCGAGAAGATTGGACTTTTGCAGATTTATGCTAAATGCTGACGTAGAAGACCCAGATTTTCTAAGAAATATCTTGTGGACGGATGAGTCCAAATTTGATAAAGATGGCATAACTAACTATCACAACGCCCATTACTGGGCCCCAAAAGCACTAAGGAATCCCAATAAGAAAAGAGTGAAGGGGTCCCAACGAAGATTCAGCGTGAATGTGTGGATGGGCATTATCTCCAATCATTTGATTGGACCTTACTTTCTACCGGATAATTTAAATGGGGAAAGCTACGAAAATTTCCTGAGAGCAGACTTGAGTGATTTGCTGGATGATCTGCCACTCAACCTGATCAGGGACATGTGGTTCCAACACGATGGCTGCCCTGCCCATTTCAGGAGAAGTGTCAGAGACTGGCTGGACACAAATTATCCAAACAAATGGATAGGACGAGGTGGGCCGTTGCCATGGCCAGCAAGAAGTCCGGACCTAACCCCCATGGATTTTCATGTGTGGGGGTGCATGAAAAGTCTTGTGTACAGCGAGCCGAATCCAGTTTCGTCTGTGGAAGACCTAAGAGAAAGGATTGTGGATGCAGCAAATAAAATGAGGACCACGTTGACCACTGGAGTAGTGAAGACTGGTCTCCGTAGAAGGATGCGACAATGTATCAGAAATAGAGGCGGCCATGTTGAACATGAACTGTAGAATAAGAAAAAGTTGTGTGAAAACCTTTAATAAATGACATTTCATGCTTACCTATTGTTTTACTTTTACTTTTTAGGGCTAAGTATAAATTTTCTTCTCCACTGTCGCCTATAAAACTAATTTTTTTTCAATGCAATTGAATAAAACCCTAGATTATTATACCTCGTTAGATAGCTGATGAAACGTAGATATTTTTAAAAACATCTGCCGAAGAATTGCCATAATATTTTTTTTAGATATCCCTTAGAGAAAAATAAACTTTCTAATTTTTTTTTTATTTCTTAACTTTCACTTGTCTACTACGGTCTATTCAATTAACTTATGCACTATTTTAATGATTGACGTCCTAAAGCATCTAATTACACATGTAAAAATGCAATAATAATAATAATAAGATACACAAAACAACCAAAAATAAATTTAATTGCCTAAAAATCGGCAATTTTCAATAAAAAAATTAAAAGTCGAATATCTCGAAAAGGGTTTAGTTTAGGGTAGGGTGTTTCATAGTGAAATATGTCAGGAATGATGGGTACTCCACGCCCTTAACGGATCTAGCACGACTTTTCCTGTAACCCTGTATACCTATATGTATAAACTTTTGAGCACATACAGCAAATGCTGATTGAAGGCTCTTTTTGTCATCATACAAATTGTAACACCTACATTATTATTGTAAATTTATAGATTTAGGTGACAAAATAAAGATTGTTCTATTATATTAGTTGTAAACAGCATGCAGTGCAATACCATTATCGAGCACTTCACCCAGTTCTCACGCTCGCTGTCGGTCACCGCGCTGGTCGCTGCCGGCCACTGTATCTACAGCACGCTATAGTTTCTATGCAAAGTAGGGTAGGTGTAGTCACTCACTTAACATGATCAACAAACTGAATTATAAAATAAATACTTACCTAGGACTGTTTTTCCCCTTGGGCGAGGTAGATTACCTCAGATCTCTTGAGATCTAGTTATTCAAGGGTTTACCGATTTCTATTTTTCATTCATTATTAATGACAAAAAAATTCGTTAGTAGTGGAATGAGAGAAAAAAAAGCATACATCATTTAAAGGTAGGTACTGATAAAAAGGCCTACCTATTTACTTTTAATAGTAGGTACTTAATGTACCTACCTAAGTGCTTGCGCTGTTTAAATTATAGGCTCTTCCTTTCTAGTTCCAAGCGACCAAGCCCAGTCTTTCAGCATATTCTGCTAGAACAAGCTCAGCATCTAGTCTGCTTTTTTTTAATATTCTTCTTGTCGTGTCACTAGTTTTTTTTCGAAACAGTGCGGTGAAAGGATTTTAAATGCCCTTCAAAGAGGCTCCTTTCGAGCTCTTGACACATGTTTTGGAACGTTTTTGGTTCCACGACATGCCGGTTTCCTCCCATATTTTCCTTCAACGTTTGAGAGTACTGGCACTGTGCACATACATTTTTTTTTATTATTGGCCTTATAAAGCTTAAAGTCAACGGGCTATGGAGAGAGAGATGCTATGGGAGTTTCACTGCGTGATAGAATTATAAATTAGGAAATTCGAAGAAGAACCGAAGTAACTGACATAGCTCACAATATTTGAAGTGGCAATGGGCAGGTATAGCTCGAAGAACTGACAACCGCTGGTGAACCAAGGTTCTCGAATGGCGACCACGAACTGCAAGAAGAAGCGTGGGACGACCCTTCTATGGTCGATGGACCAATGACATGGTGAGGATCGCGGGAAGTCGATAGATGGAGAGCTCTCAGGATTGTTCTTCCTGGAAATGTAAATGGGAGACAAGCTGTGGACTTCTTCAGACTGATGATTACAACTATTACTTCAATATTATTCCGTTATTGGTTATTTAAATAAGAGAATGCATTGCACTTGCAGAGAAAGCGATCCAAGTGAATACTGAAGCTCTCTACTTTATGCAACAAAGTATTGCACAATTTATATTTATAAGCATTTTACTGGCGACAGAATGTCGTAATCGGTTTCAGATAAATTAGCAATGCCTGCTGCTATTTACACCACTGCAAGTTGTTTGACAAAGAATACCGACTTGGGTGTTAGCTTTTTAATTTTTATCACATTTATATTTTTGAACAATCGATTTTCTATAATAGGGAGAAACTTGTACCTTATATTACTCTTATTTAAGTGCAATTGAAAATCTAATTTTTGCAAACAAATTTTGATACCAATATTTATACTGCCAAAGCGGCAGTGCGTTCGTATCAAGTATTGTAACCTATCGGTTCTATCAAAGTACCTACCTATTTAGATATTTGTTCCCACAATGACAAACATACTTCGTTAACCAAACAGCTCTTTTACAATGTTTGCTTACAACATATTTGGGATAGGAATCTCCCCGAGCCGACCCCGAGCCGTCCTAAACAACCTCAAACTCGTCAGGAAATCACTACGAGGAGCGACCGCATAGTTCCGCTTATTGCGTCATAATAAATGCATTAACCAACTTAAAACGTCTTCCTAATTAGAGTTCCGTAAGATATTTTAATGACAACGAAACGAGAACGGACATAAAGTGAAAGTGATGCAAATTCTTCGCACTTTTATTGTAAGCGCTATGTATTTTCCACGTTTGACCCCGCGGCCGCGGATGAAGCATACCAAAAGTATAATTTACGCACGTCGACGGTAGACCAATTGATTAGACGGTGAGACAATGATAGCACTTCCATTGAAAACCACTTGGAGAGAGAAAGCATAGACAATTGATTGTTACTCCTGTAAATACTGACTTAGATCATAGTAAAGATCAATGATTACTATTTGATAGATTGACTTATAGAAAGGGATTTTGTTTGAGTCCGTTTACCAGTAATAGCCAGTGGTTCAAATGAAACTCTCACTGTAAAAGACTTCAAAATAAATAAATTTAGTCTAGTACCAAACTAAGCATAAGTATCTAAAACGAACGGAAACAGCTGATAGAATGCTTAAATACTTTTTTACTTACAATAATATCAATGAACAGAACAAACCTACCTAACCTATATGTATCCACGGTGGAGATCGAAAAACGTTCAATTTAAGCGTCAAAACAATTTCAAAAGTTTTGTAACCCGTGAACTGTACTGTCTCCCATATTAGGCATGTTTTACGGTATGGTAAACAATGTGTCCGAGTAAACGATACCGTGACACGGATTTACATGACAATGAGCTCCATAACAACGTTTCGACACGCCGCAGACCAAATAATAGACCCACAAGAGGTCGCCTACGCCTCGCGACCGCGTGTCATGTCGATTCAATTTAGCCCTCGTTCAAAATACCTTTTTTTATCAGAAAAAGGGATGGCCCTAACAGATCTTCGTCTACAGCAATTGCATTGCCTATCTCGTAGAGCGCGTCCACCATGAGTGGGTCTTTTTATTATTGAAATAGTTTTTAAAGCGCGTTTTCATTAGGTATTATTCCAACAGTCACTCACTGCTTGTTCGAGTGCAGTGTCGCAGTTCAGTTCAGTGCTATGTTTCAGCTCTACCTACAAGTTAAGAAATTACATTAAGTACCTACCTACGAGACTGCCGAGACTGACTACTTCAAGTTTAATAACAAAGGTATGCTTACCTCTCTAAAAGCTCATACAAATAATTAATACAAATACCTAAAGAGCTTTAGCTTTGGTCGATATTGGTTAGCAGCGAGTAGATGACATACATAAGTGGATGTGGTTACGTAGAGTAGACCCCATGTAACCGTATCTCCAAAATGAGGCTTATTTATTTATCAACAAATACAACAAATAAACTATCAAACACAAAATTTACAAGCCTGCTTAAATTTTTGTATACCTACACCCAACGGCCATCCGTCAGTTGCGCAAGTGAAGTCAATTAGAAACCTGGCGATAAGTTTTAGAACAGCTCTGGAGGCTGTGAGGTCTAGGTGTCGGAGATGAGATGAAAAAGGAACACCCGCCAAGCCACCGCGCCGCCCGTCGACAACCGATTAGTTCTGCCACGGAAGAGTAAACCTCGAATTCTGCAATAAGTCTGGGAGAAGGCAATGACATTAAAATCTTAGAGATTTGTAAATTTGAATTACAAGCTTCCTTGTTTATACTTATAAGCTATGTAGACAAATATACCTAACAGAGCGAACTATATAGATGTAGTACCTACACCATATAGTACAGCAGACATTACTTAGATAGATAGATAAATAACACTGTACCTCTATACCTATATACACCAGGATACATCATAAATCTGGGCGTAACTAAATAAAGTAAACAACTTTAGTAAAGCCTTATCGCTGAAAGAGCTTCGAAAATGTCTTCCAGGCAACCTTAGGTAGGTGCGTACTCTATGAATTTCGTCCGCTTTTGTAACCGGTGTTCTTCCTGTTGTTTTGTAAAGGTTTTAACTCTTTAATTGTGAGATGAAATCACCTGACATCTCGATCGAAAACAATTGAAAACCACTTAGTATTGGGTTAGCGTGTTCGACGTAACCGCATGTTGGTAATAAGATTTGTCGAACGTTTCTGAGCATACGACCCCAGCTATAAAATCCAGACGTAGGTTGGTAGGCACAGAATGTCCAATGCGTCCTATAAAAGTGGCATTTGGGTCGCGATGGGCTCGTCCGGCCCCGACCTGACCTTCGGGCTTCTTCAAACATAACTTCCTACCCCACAGCCTTAGGCATACAACCTACCTACGACCGACCTTACGATAGCTTCCTGCTGGTACTTTCAGTACATCTGATAGCGGTGGCGGAAAAGCTTTGATTCCTTCCGGCCATATATTATCTTTGCTCCAAATAATAAAAATACCGTAATATAAGTAGATAAATACTATTCCGGTCAAATTTTTGAACACTTTATGGTCACACTCCGGTAACTGTTTTTTTTATTTTTTATACTACTGGCTGATGGAACAAGCAGATGGCCCATCTGATGTTAAGTGGTAAGCATCACCTATCGAAGCAATGTCTGTCCGTCTTCTATAAGTTTAGGATCTTAAAGTCATAAAATATGGGATTAGGTCGAATAAAATTCATAAGATCGAATAAAAGTGTGTAAGTGGATAAGGCATATTATACGGTTGATGAATTTCTGAATGATAAATTTTCCACTTGACATTATTATTATTATTGTTAAGTACCTACTTAGTTATCGATGACATTACAATCTTTTACATTTTAATTTATTCTGACATTGGACATTTAATTTAATTTCTATATTATACTAACTGAGTTTTCCCTCCATTAAGATTATTTTTTGACTTGAATTTGATTATTGTACTTTTGTAATGCTAATTTAATTATTGTAATGGTAATTTTTGTGTTTTTTTTTATTCTGAATGTTTATATGCCGTCAGGCTGGACTAGTGAAACAAAAATGTCTAACCCCTAACACCAAATTTGTACCTAGTTTTCCATAAACAATAAATATCTTTATCTTTATCTTTATCTTTTATCTTAAAAATCATGGAATCTGATTAATCAGGTTTAGATCTAGACGCTCATGTTGGTCTCATGTACCTACGAGTTGCTTGTGAGAATACCTCACTTTACTGGGCTAGTCATAGTTCAACTTAATTGCAAATTATGTGCAAATGAAGCAGTAACGTGATAAAGAATTATTGTTGCGCGTGACCAAACAACTGTTTATGGAAAACGTGTAATGAGCTTATTGAACTGATGACTGAAATAAAACTGAAAAGTGATTATATGATTTGTTTATCGAAGCGCGAATGGCACTTTGATAAAATTCATTGCCTATCAAATAATGTTTATAATCTAGGTACTACCTACCTTACAAGCATGCAATAATTATAAATATATTTCATGAAATATAATAAAATTGGAATGCGGACGTAGCGTAGGCACTTACACCAGATGACTCACTCCTTGACGAAACTATAAACACTAGTATTTTACTATTTTTTACTAGGAATTGTTCTATCATCCCAATTCGATTCAAACTACACAAGAAGAGCAGCGGTGCGAGATGTGCCGGAAAATTGTTATGCCAACCACTACGCCGACGCCGACATGACGAGCACTGACACTGTTGCACTATCACGAGTGTTGACTACTATTGACTATTGTGCTACAAACCAAAAAGAAGATAAAGAGTCTGTTCTTAGTAATGTCACATGTGACTCCGTATTGCTTGGTCATTTGTAATTCTCAGTGAAAATCTAAATGAGGCAGGCAGGCTCACTTGTATACATCACTATTATTTACTCTCATGCATTACCGATAGTGATCTCAGAAGTTTACTCATCCAATGAATATTACATCAGTAACAGCTCAAGTGGATTGTTTAGTAGATAGGTACTTACTACAATAATACCGAACGAAGTGTATTGTTTACAAAATACCTATTGGTTATATGCTTGTTTGGGAGGAAGATTAGCTGCAGAGGTCTATGAAAGAGGAGGCTGGCAATGCTAAGGCTTAAAAATGCAACTGACAGTTTTCATCTGGCTTGCTTTTACTTAATCTTCTTTTTTATTCTGATCTGATAATATAACCTATGTAATCAAGATGTATGCTCAACTTTCTTCATGATGTTCTTTGTCTTCCACGTATGTAACATAGACAAATAAAAAATCAAAACACCTTTACAGCAACACTGCATTATTTATCATTGACAGACTAACCAGTCGATTGGCGGCTCCAGGCATCCAGCGAAAGAGGCTAATGTTCCGAAATTACCCTGATTAAAGTACCTACCAGTGATTGGAAAGAAAAGGGGCGTCGAAGTGAGCATTGGACCATGAAGGAGTAAGGCCACACATCTACAAGGAGAAAATACCAAATTACCAACCGTACGTAGCAGATACTTCAATCATGCTTAGAACACAGTTAGTAAAATAGATATCTACCCAGGCATAGAAAGGTACCCACTTAGTTTGTACACAAGGATACGCATCAGACACTATACATACACTACTCGCTTTCATATCCCTGTACTAAGAGTCCCTTTTCTTTGGGTTTGTGTAGCTTCATCTGTATCCGTGTGTACTAACTGCTAATAAAATAACTTGTCTGCAGATCGTCGGCGTATGGACATGTTTCAATGCTGTACACCATGCCATGCATAAAGGTAAGGTCTGTACTGAAATGAGTTTTTGAACGTGACATATTGATAAGTTATACGTACGCAAATCGATTAGTATTCCGCTATTACATACCTACTTACCTACTTATATCCAATGGTCCAAGTCAAAAGACTTCTCTACAAAAACGTTTTTTTACAAATCAGTCACAGTCAGTACAGTCGAATGAAATGCGAAGATTTAAACCAGAAACGGTTCTTGATTGATATAGTAAAAACAGTTTTTGAAGTTTAAAGATGTTTAAATTGTTGAATGCTCTTGCTCGCCGATATCATAGAATACCTACCATAATATGCGGCCATAACTGATTTGTTGTTGTAGATCAGTATTTCTGCTGGCCATAATATCTAGGGAAGTCACCTGGGGCATTTGCCTCTGAAATAAGAACGGCTTTTGAGATTTTCATTTACTTTTTTTGAGAGTTGTAGAGCTCTTTGTGAAGGGCTCGTTTTTATACAACTTACTGAAAGAACAAGCAGATGGCCCACCTGATGTTAAGTGGTAACTATCACCCATAGCAAAGCATTAATAAGTCATACGATAGGAACGTGCCCTACGATGCACTGCCCTGCAATATAGATGTTAAGCCTCATATAATTTTACCGGCAAGCAACCACTTCAAGTTATTACAAAAAAGTTGTCAATGCGCGCATTATCAATGGGACTTCTTTGTCGTTTAGCTGCTTCGTACTCCTTGCTCCTGCACCCGCCGCGCCGTCCACCAGAGCCGAAGATGTATGCACGACGTCCAATTAGCAAGCACGCCGCCCGTCACCTCCACTAATGTCTAGAAAACTGCAAGCTGCCAACTGATTGATTACGGTAAAAACCGGTTGTGAAGCAGTATGCTCGGTTTGATGCTTGTCATATGATCTTGTGGACAACATTGTGACGGAGTTTCTCCTTATAGTTACTGAAGTAGGTGGCAGAACTGCCGAAAAAGATAAAATTTACCAATTTTTTTCAGGTCAACCAATCTCCCAATTTGGTTGAATCGTAAGATTACTTATGGAGTAATAAGATAGAGGATCTAAGTAAATTTAATAATTTCTGCAGGTCAAACTTAATCAGCCTGACAAACTTATCAAAGTGGGTCACCACTGCAATACCGACCCAAGTATCAAAATGTAGAATCACTGCATGTTCCATCTTGTAACATCTGAGTGCCATCATCACGGCGCGGGACGTGACGCAACCATGCGACAAGGTAGCACGTACCATGCCTACCGCACCACTGCACGTCTGCAAAGCACGTCGAAATGTGGTAACCGATGTTCTTGACATCATCCCACTTTTAGAAGTAAGTAAGTATATGGTTCTTGAAATATACATCATACAATCTTTTTTTAAAGGTCTTATGTCAAGAGGTCCCACTATACTTTATTGTATACTTCATAGGCCATCACCACGTAAGATTGTGCCCAAATGCGTCTCACTTATTTTGTAACATGATGCTTCAAATTGTTTTGCATTGCCGTCAAAAAAATCATCAAAACATTTGCATGAGCCGAGCAAACACGAGGTAGGTAAGGTACCTATACTATCGATAGATAACACCTGTGTCGCGATATTATTGCGATAGTGAATCATGGAGCACTTATCGAAGATAACGGTGCCTGCCGATAGACGTGGTTCCGATTTAATTACTTTATGATTACATTGTCATAAAATAAAAATAAATAAGTCAACAATTATTTATGATCCTGTAGGTTTTACCTTCCTCTTGCATCGGGTCTTTGCTTTGTACTCCATCGTCTGTGCCGCGTTGACTTGAGCGTACCACTACCATTTCGTTATTAGATTGGCACCACACTGAAGCATCCTTACTTTTTTAAAAAAAAGATATAAGTACAAAAAGAACTTCACGTTTCAATTTGATCCTTGTGATTCGATTGAGTTAATTATATAGTGTTCTGCTACGGATGTCAACCCTATACTAAACATATGACATTAATCATAAATGTCACTGCAAGCAAAATCATTCAGGGGGAAATCGACAATCAGCATTATCCTTTAGGCCAACGCGCAGCCGCTTAATTTCCGATATTGATATGACACCTCTCCGTTTTCGACAAGACCTTCCATGTTTGTTAGCTATCGGAGAAATCAGCTGATATTGCGAACTATCAAATAGATTGGCGCAGCCGATGTGTTGTTCTATGAAACGAGCACATATTGTGGGTTTTTAGTTGATCATTTTTAGCTGAGTTTTCGGAATTCTGGAAACTGAAACAGCTTCATGACTTTGAACCCCAGGCACTGTAGATGAGCTCCTGGTACCAAGTACCAACATAATATTCTTTAAGGATGTAGTCAGAGATACGTCTAAATGTAAAATTTTTGGCCTTATTTTGCTGTACCTACTTAGGTACCTTACATAGTTTATATTCCGGTAAGGTTTCTAAAAGGACTAATGTATCTATGTGGCCCAATTTAGGAAATAAGGCTTCGACAGTCATGGACCAGGGAGAGAGAGGCAAAATCCAGGAAGAAGTACTTAGTAAAACAGAAACCCTCTACTGTATGTACCTACCTACCTACCTAATGTGTCAAATGGAAAACGACGGGCAGGATACCTACCTAATATTTGTTGCATGGGTTATCGAGACTAGTGATCGAACTGATCGTAATGTAAATACCTAGGTACCTATACCTAGCCTCCTAATCCAGTGCAAGTTTGTGTTTTGGCACTAAGGTAAACATCAAACAGCTGTGCGTCTCTAAATGACTTTATCTTATCGCAAAATCGAAGATAAAACACGCATCCATAAAAAAAATGTACTAATATGGCAGATGAAGGCATGCACTAACAGGATAATGAAAAACATTTCAATGAGTCAAAGAACGTGACAAAAATTAAGAGTTGGGTAATGGTAATTCCCCGGGGTAAAATCCTCCATTAGATACTATTTAGCCGTGAAGGCTCCACTTGTAATAGATTTTTATAAAACTAGGCTTCTCAGGATAATCTGAGCATCGTTTCACAAAAATTCCCTTCGAAGTGAAAATAACAGTAGGTCCGTTCATTCCTTTGTCACCGTGTAACCATCTCTCTTGGAATGTCGCTTGTCGATGTCAGAACTCGAATTCGGGCGGTTGGGGTTTCGCCAGCCGCCGCGTGACCTAAATACAGGAGACCACCTGCGCCCACAGACATTTGGCCATGCGATCTGAGCGCGTATTCGCAAAGCGCTAACAAAAGACAAACAAACGATTGACCAACTAACCTACCTACTCTATTACCCGTGACACGAAAATTGTGCGAGAAAGAGCGTTACAGACATGGGGAAGGACGCTCAACACTACACTTAAAATAAGGCTGAAAACAATAGGTACAAAGGGTGTGTAGTGTAATAAAAATTATGTCATAGGTAGGTAAAAATTATGTCGTATTTCATTTAGTAAGAGGCAAATAATAGCTGGTTCCTTGACACGCAGGTCTAAGCAATGCCAAGGTCTTGAATATGTCATCATTGCTCATTGTTCTATTCATTATCCTGCTTCTTTGAAAACCACTTACAGACAGACTTGTCATTGAAGGTCACATAACCTACCTATTGGCAGGAGTTAGGTACCAATATGATGCAGCTTCCGTTATCGTTATCGTTATCGTTATTATAGTAACTTAGTTCCTTCTTTCCTTGCTATTCAGCACGGTAAAGAAGCATGCTTATTTCAGCAGGTCATCACGTTTCAGTAGGTCCAGACACGCTCAGAATTCACACGTGCCTGTGCTCCACTTGGCATCCTCTGAAGTGTGTTCTTGACGCCGGCGCCTGATAAGATTCTAGTTTCCTGAAGTACAGCGCCCGCCATTCAGCGGCCGAAAACGGAGACCACAGAGGAAATTATGTAAGTACCTAGACATAAGAATGAAATTGTGCGACTAAGAAATGTCAACTGAATGTCGCCGCTTTTTGAAATCGAAACAACCAACATGATATGCAAAACACGTAGGTACTAGATAGGTAATGTATGAAGGACGAACGCCAACAAGTTGTGGTTGAACGTCGTCTTTGGAATTTAGGCTGCAACTGCAGGTGCCAAGTACTTATGTAATATCTACGCGGAATTCCTTATTAACAAAAGAAAGTTTGATAACAACGGTACCTTCACTATCACAACCGTTTCACGACAACGACTATACCTATTTCTGCCGCTGAGTAGCGTTGCTGTATGCCGGTGATATCATACTAGTTCTCTTAGACCGGGGGGTCTAAGCAATGCCTCACGTTATCACAGGGCAATATACCTATCTTACTTATGGCACGTTCCTATCGCGCGAGACTTCAAGCCAATGCTTTGTCATATACCTAAGGTTTGACTGATGGTTAGGTCGGTCTAGGCTTTGGTCGCGTGGAACTGGCACCTAGAGTCACCTAGCTTTAAGACGTTTCAAAGTGATCCTTGTGATTTTATTGAATAAATACCTATTGACTTTGACTTTGACTTTGTTACCACTTAACATCAGGTGCGCCAGATGATTGTTCCATTAGCAAGTAGTATATAAATAAACATCATCATCATCTTCCTGTCCATATGCCACGCTAAGTGGGTCGGCACAACAGGTTTTCTTCTTTCACTCTCCTTTATCATTCGTGATCTCGGTGCTCACTTCTTTCACATAGTATAATAAAAAAACGACAAAAATAAGTATCTTCGTGTTAGATTCATCCACAATAGTAGGTATTTTCATGCAAACTATGGCATAGCAAAATGCAACCCGCCATCTCATTAAAATTCAAATAAAAGGCTTTGTCTAACACATTATTATGTCGCCGTAAGGAAATAATTTACAAAACCTTGCCACAGCTCACCATAAATGGTCAAAAATATTGTCAATCGATTACGTACTCAGCAAGTATTGGTGACTACAAAGCTTAGGTAATTAGAAAAAAAGAACTTAACATCTCCATCGCGTCACTTATCAGACCAAGTCAGACCGTGAGACACTTTCATTGTAAATGAAATCTGCAATGATTGCTGATCTCGTAGCCCATAATTAAGACAATAATAATCAAACAACTTACTAAAGAAGCCGTTACTCGAAGCATGCTATCAACCAATTAAAAGTTGCCGCAGTTACACTTGTTACAATTACACATTCTATCTATTGAAGAACTTGACAGTACCATCTCATCATTGCAAAATCAACTTTGCAGCTACATTCTTATAGCTCAAGTTCGCGTTAAGAGTGATCGCGTGACGGTACAGTCGACTGAAAAACGTGGTGGTTGACATGATGGTAATTGGTGGCGGTAATTTGATTAGCATACAGGAAGCTGGTAGCCCAATGCTGAGCCTGTTCCGCAGTTGGTACAAGTAGGTCTAGTACCCATTGTAGGTGAGTATACCCATTGTATACAGTGTATCACGTGTAAGACATTATTCCCGTTAGCTTTCCGGCATAGTGGGTACCTTACATAAATCGTTCTGTTGACCTCTCTCCGCTCAAAATAAAAGGTTTGCCTGGTCAAAACTTGTGGTTCAATTCAGGACATAAACCCCCCAAATAAACGCTGCTTTTTAAACATTGGTTATACAGCGCACGCTCGTAAACGGACGTGGCACTACACATCCTTAATTTAATGATTTACGATCATCATCGACCTGAAGAAGTCCACAGCTAGACTAATGCCTCCCCATTACATTTTCAGAAAGAGCCTTCTGTATTCGACATCCACCGACTCGCCACGATCTTGACAATGGTGCCGTTCAACGAAAATCCGAAATGTTATATGTATATGTACAATTATTGTACATGATTATTATGAAACTCGTTGCCATAGTAATCACAGTCAGAGCTTCGCTCGCCATCTACAAATGGTCAACAATAAAGTTGTCGTAACGACCATTGAAGCAATCCAATCTGCATCTAAATAACGGAAGCACATGTTATGGCCATCGGGGACCGTCTCGTCGCGGTGATATTCACACATTCAATTTTATCAGTCAGTAATACCTTTCACATGCACACGTCCGCCAAAGTTGCGCGGTGGATGCACATGCACTAGGTGGTCTAACTTGGCTATAAAGACATCTGCCTCATGTCATGACCTGATTAAATTATTAGGATTTAAATCTAAATTATTGACGTTTTTTCTTCGTGGTAGGATTTACAATCAGATTTTTATATCTCGGTTACGCAAGCTAATGCTTACTTGCTACTTACTATGCAGGAGCATATTTCTTAATTTCCACGCCCGGCCCGGGTGCATATTGTTAAAAGACGTTTATATTCCTTTCTCTGTTACGTGCTTCAGTTTGAGTCACAAACTCATGCATGATTCCTCATGATTTTATTTGTTGTATTCTAGTTTGCGAATACATAAGTATATAGTTACGAAACCTCATTGGTGTGATTCAAGTTTATCACTTCGAATATGATTATTGCCGGCTTGTAACATAAAACCAGATAAGTTAGGGTTTGGATAACCGATAACCTTACAATATCTGTGAAAGCTGAAATGACGAATCTGTTCGATTTGTATGTTTATAAGTGAGTAAATAAACGTTTTTAGCATCTATTTTCATACAAAACTCAGTGAACAGTCACCATTTCACCAGAACCAACCCATCATCCCCATCATTTCCATCACCCCTATCACCCACTACTAAAAAATGTATTCTCATTACCTAAAAGTGTCCTGGTAGATTTACTATCTAGAATTAAGCTTGCCTGTGTAGAATAGTTAAGTACCGTGCTTCTTTTGTGTAATAAAAAAAATTCTATCTATCTATCACCTGAAAATAGCCCTTAAAATAGGGTACCTAACAGGTAACTTGCACCATCCTCACCAGACAACATTGTCCACAGAAAAGACATAGTCAATTCGTGCGGAGCTAACTAAGCCACGGGTTTCCTCACGATGTTTTCCTTCACCATTTTGGTAGTCATTAAACTGTACGTTAGAACCGTAATATAATAACTAGTAATACGTAACCCAGCGTAGCCCTAGTTACCGTTAAGTTAATCCCTTTGGAGTGGCGACATCCTGTCTGGCCTATTGCCCTATTTGTTTGGTTAAATATAAGTACCTACCTCCCTATCCGTACGTGTCCGAAATTGGACACTAATAACATCGTAAGGATTATGTTTTGAATAATTTCACCACTGGTTCTTTTAGCAAATCTCTTGGTAGGTATATTTAAAATCCTCTTCATCTTCAACCTGATGAGGTCTACTGCTGGATTTTTGGGCTTGCCTCATGCACCTTTAATCCAGAACGAAGGATTTGTCTCCTCCATCCACTGCCTTAATGTGGAGCGGCCTACACTTCGTCTTCTAGTTCGTTGATCTTACTGAGTAAATTATGCAGATTCATATATTATAATTGGCCGAATCCGTTCTGGCAAACCGTTCTATTTGTTGTTTAAGACGCAGACTACCGCACACTCGCTCGCATATTTCAACATTTTTAATTATATAAAATCACTTGAAGTTATTTATGAAAAGTTGTTGAAATGTGCGTGCATGGAGAGAGGATGGATAAAAAAGATTAACGATAGGTACAGGTACATCAGCCGAGTGTTAATGGGAGAGTTGGGAGGGGAAAACGTCGGCGTACGTATCTCCATCAGATAGAAGACGTTTTAGAGAAAGGTCAGGTCCAGTCCAGAGTCCCTTAATAATGAGATTGAATGAAGCGAAAGAGGTAGTAAGGATTAAGGATCGTTTCAAGTGGAATTCTGCCTCTAATTTTATGTACGTACCTAAATAAAAAAGTGTAATTTATAAAATCAAACTTGCTAATAAGTGTGTTTAGATTAGCGCCGGTTTCACCATGCTCTGTTAGATTAACAAAGGATTAAACGGCCGTTAAAAATGTACGCGTTTGACATCTAAGGTTAGATTTAACGGCCTGTTAATCCTTGATTAGTAACTAACAGAGCATGGTGAAATTAGGCCTTAATCTATAAAAAAATTACCTAAATTAATATGTTTTCTCAGTAAAATTAAATACTGTTTAAAAAGCTGATTTTGACTGCTGTTAAGCTACCGACCAAGGTAACCAACCTGTAAGCCATCTACGGAAATTATGTCAAGGGCAAGATAAAATTAAGTTGTGCATAAATATCAGCTGATCCGATTTTTTTGTAATTGGTGTGAAAATTTAAATCCTTGCCGGCCAAAACTTTCAATTATTCGTCGTGAATAAATCAATAAATAAAGCTAGACCAGTTCCTAAATGTGGTCCTTTAGCTTTTTGGCTGAAGGTCTCGGCAGAATAGCGGCTAACTCCTAGTAGGTACAGTGGTGAGGTACGCTGAGTCGAGAGCTTTTTGCTGCTGCAGCACACACGCACCTACAGACATAATATATATCTGCTCATGCATTTCCTTATTTTCTTTTCTTTCTTCCACTTTAAATAAAATTGTTTTGTATTTATTGTAGTGCATTTTTTTATGAATGTCTGTCTAGTTCTATGTCTAAATGAATGAATGATATAAAATACCTTATGTATGTACCATATGTAGGTAAGTATGTAAAAGTATCTACATACTCTCACCTATTTTTCTCCTGTCAATGTAAGGTGACTAGAAAGTCGGTTCAAATTCAGTGTGCTCGATAATGAAGACAAAAAGCTGTAACTGGATATGTGATCATCGTTGTGGGTGAGGTGCTCGTCACGTGACCGCGAGCGGCGGAACTGCGGCCGCAGGCGCAGGTACAACCGCAAGTGTTTGTAGTCTCCGATGCATATCCTAGCGTTCACGAAGAAAGCTGACCTGAGGTCCAGGCCAGGGACCTATATTTTTTTTACTTACACGCACTTAAAGCTATTATCCAAGGGATTTGAACCCACGACCTTCCCATAGGCATACAAAAAATGTAGTAAACACTATAAAACAAATAAAAATTAAATAAATAAACATTGGTGGACATTCCACACAGCACTATCTGGCCCAAACTAGGCAAAGCATAAACTATGGAAAACGGATAGCTGATATACTCGTTTACATTTTTTTGTAAATAAATACTTAATGACACCCAGACAATCATCTATGTGCGTCAACAAATGATTGCTCTTGTAGGGAATCGAACCCACGTCCTACAGCGCAGAAGGCAGAGCTACTACCAACTGAGCTGTGAGGGCTGTCGAATATGAATATAGCATTATACATAACTAGCTGGTGCCCGCGACTTCGTCTGCGCAGAGTTAGTATTTCGAGTAGCTTATATGTATTAGCGTGGCGTACATATGCGTAGGTAACTCTAGCGGTTTTGGCAGCGCACGCCAGAATAGCTCGCAGATGGTAGATTCTTTCCTACTTACTTGACACTTATCGTCATATTTTGGACAATTCACACAATATCTTTATAAATTGTAGCCTATGTGTTATTCTGATGTATAAGCTATATTATTGTAAAGTTTCATTAAAATCCATTCAGTAGTTTTTACGTGAAAGAGTAACAAACATCCATCCATCCATACTTACAAACCAACCCATTTGGCAGCCCTCACTGCTCATTGTTTTGCGCTGTGTTTTTTCTTTCTCTCTTTAGAACTTCTTTTTACCAAACAATAAATAACTACTTAAATGAAGTTGAAGAATCGCTCGTGGCATAGACCTATAGCTTGCTTGCTTCCTAAAGCGCGGTCACCATTTGGATGGGTGACTGCTAGTGGCATTAACATCTGAATGTTTCTTGATCATTGTCAACATTGGCTCTCAAAAAGCTCATACGAATTTACAACAGGTTTTCTTCTTCCACTCTCTTCCATCAGTCGTGAAGGCAACTCGGTGCTGCTGACTCCTTTCTTACTCATGTCATCATTAGCACAGTTCATGCATTCTTTGGACTAATTTTGTTTCCACATCCATATCTAATACCCGTCTGTAACGATATGACTTGATTATTGCTAACTTTACAGTTACGGACTGGACACAACTCATATACTTAACAAAACCTGGACTCATCTTCTAATATTTCGTTCTTTCACTACAACCGAAAAAACCAGACCGAAAACTTCTAGGAACCTAGGTACACCAATAATAAACTACGCTCGAATAAAAGTGAATACCAATCTCGTATTCCAATGAAATCGAAGTAAGTTTGAGTGAAGGTGCGTGCTCCATACCTACTGCCATGCTCCACAAGGCACGGCCGCGGTCGGCGGCGCTCAACTTAACTGTGTGTTATTAGTAGAATTGCTGGCTACAATTTGTCTACAAGATAATTTATACAATACCCCGCTTTAAGTGCCTCGGTAGTAATTAATCATTTTAGTCTAGGTGAAACGCCATTTCCACGCGACCTTAGAGAAGATCAAGAAATAGATCTCGTGCTAAATATGAATGAGCCAATAAATATTGATGTGATGCTCGGATTTCGTATTGCTGTATAATTACTAAATTCAAACGAGTTCCACAAGGTGTTCAAGTGTCATTTAAACAGTTACACGAGGCTCTTATTCATGGACGTCAAAACGGTTCTCAACGCGCCATTTTATACGAAACCTTAATTAAAACTAGTAGTTCGCCGCGAACTGAGATCTCGTGATGCGACCCGACGAACGCATCAAAACTTTGAGTACGTAGTAGTCAGAGGCAAGTCCAAACATTATCATTGTACTTTTTTCTGACTACCGCCTACTAACTTGGTATGGTTACCAAGTTTCAACTCTATTGGCCTATTTATTGAAGAGTTCCGTTGAACAGACCTTGGCTCCATCATCAGACCTGGTCGTCGTCACCATTTTATGAGAACTGAGTACCTCCTTAATTTATTTCAAGAAAAAAAATTAAGAAAAAGCAAAGGAACTGGCCGACCAGTAGAAAAACCTTTATGCCAACCAAACTCTTAGAGATGGGAGCTCTTGGATCGCTGGTTATCATAATTTAACTTTTATTATTTTATCTCAACAACCGAGCGTCCCAAAAAAAAAGTAAAAATTGTTTTGGGATGTCCAAACAAAGCCCTTTCATATGACATGTAACTTGATTTTTTTATGTAACTTTTTTTATTTTTGCCCCCTTAAAAAACCCCATATCTCAAAAGCCCTTCATCCGATTTTACTCATATACTTACCAGTAAATTTCTCAAGTACAAGCTATCGACATTTCAAATTTCATGCAGATCGGATCAACGGTTCTAAAGTTATCGCCAGACAAACATACATACATACATACATACATACATACATACATACATAAAATGCCAAATCGCCCAAGTTAAAACTAAGATCTTCGTTCGCTTCGCTCACTCGATCAATTACGAGGTCAATTATGCCATCCAATTCTCCTAAGTATTATTAAAATGTTATTCTACAGCAATTTTATTATTTATAATTCAACAAAAGGATCGACGGAAAGGAAACGACGGCGAAATGTACAAACATATTCATAAAATGAGACGTCATCGTACAAATAGCAGAAAAAAACGAAGCGCGTTGAAATCTTTTGTATGGGCAAAAAACGTAATCGTATGATTGCTAGTGGGTTTGACCGGATTTGAACCCTACGACCTTAGAGATTACTAAAGGAGGTAAACACTGTTACTAAAGGACTACTAAAGGAGGTAAATACATATCGCTGTTGGCGTTCCTAATTATAAATAAATAAATAAATAACACTGTCCCTGATTCGTCCTCTTGATTCGGCTGGCTTCTTGAATAAACCCACAACAAATCGTCAATCGACCGACACAGATGTAATTGTTTTTTTTAATTTGGAGGGTAGACAACATTTGTCTGGGGCTCGTTTCTCCGGGTTCTCATCGTAGTACCTAATGGCAGTCGGTTTTATTATTGTCTCAGTCACTTTATTGACCTAAATCGTTAATTTGAGTACGAATAAGAAATGAGCGCCTTTATGTCTTTTGTATGGAAAGCTGCGTTGTTATCTCACAACTTGTTGAGCGTGTTTTTTATGTGATGTCACTTTATGAGAATGAGAGAAAAAAATACCTACATACCTACGTATCATTCTATTCTAAAATTAGGAAATTGATAAAAATTAAAACTTTAGTTAGATCAGTTTTTTGTTTTGATAGAATAGATGTTTTATTTGACACAAACACGGTACTACGACACGTGTCAAGTGCTCGAAAGAAGCTTCTTTGAGGCGCACTTAAAATCCTTTCACTACACTGTTTCAAAAGAACTAGTGCACGATAAAAAGAAGAAGCTATGCTGAAGCTGTAAGCTGAATAGTAGGGCGTCGATACTAAACTCGGAAAAGTCTAAAATAAAAGCTAAGTAGGTATTTCGAAGCGTGTATATCACGGCCCGCTAAAAGCCTCCTTCCAATAGACAGATGGTTCTCGGACAGTATACTCACAGGTCAATAATGTACCACGCATGTAGAAATGGTCACGCTATCATTACTCTTATTTCTAAAGATGTAAGATGCTGAGACTTTCTATGTGCATCATAAAGTTCAAGTTGAAGTGGTCTACCTACGAACTAACTATAAGTACCTACATACAAAGCACTTGCAATCGGAATGTACTAGAACTTATTGCCAAGATGCTAAAGAATAACGATTCGCGCTTTATCATTTTTACCATTATCATAGTGTCAAATATCTTCAGATATTATGCATCTACGCCTGGAATGTTTGTTGAAATTGAAACTGCTTCATGACTATGTTTCCTAGGCACGGTAGATGTCCTCTCAGATATTTTCATATATTTCATACCGGGACAGCTGCTTTATCCGTACCAAGCGCAAGTCCGCTCGTAGGTACTGTTCTCATTTTTGGGATGGCTCTGCCAAATACCAGCTTGAGGCCTTCGAAACTATTGAGAGACGAGCCAAAAAGCTCATAGGTCAACGACACGTTGTTCGAGTCAAAGCTCCTGACTCTCGAGCATCGCCGCAAAATTGCCTGTCTATCGGTATTCTACAGGATACATTTCGGAAAGTGTGCGGCGGAACTCCACAGCTTGATCCCCTCATCGCCGTTCTACATCGGGCCACCAGACGTACGGAAACGAGACATCCATTCATGGTTGACATAACAACTACCCGTACCAAGTGTTTTGCTTCAACATTCATCATGCGTACGGCCAAAGATTGGAATTCCTTACCGGCGTCCGTTTTTCCGAATGCCTATAATTTGGATATTTTCAAGAGAAGAGACACATCGTCGACCGCCTCATGTGCCTGTAATTACACCGCCAACCACACTCTTCAAACCGAAACACAGCAACGCTGTTTGGAGCCCTTCACAAAGAAATCTAGGTACTACTCTTAAGACAAAGCTAGAATATAGAATATTTTACTAGACCTTCTCTGATGTTGTTCCCGTTTTATACCATCTATCTATAACACTCAGGTACCTAGTACCTACCTACTTCATAATTAGCCTGAGGTACCTACTTAAAATGTATGATTATATGAGATGATTTCGGGATGTAGGTAAGTTAATATAATAATAAAAAAAAACTATGCATAGGGGAGGCCTTTATCTTTATCTAGCAGTGGACTTCTACGGGCTGATAATATATACATCTAATATTTCTATGTTACTTTCCTATAGTTATTCACTCTTACTACAGAGCGAATAGCTATAGCTACCTGCTACTCTAGCTAGCTTCATAATTATACCCACACGGTCAGACCAGGCCCCGGTCGAGAGTGAAATGGATCCTCCCACGAAAGCGTCTACTCGAGTCACAACTGGGCCATACACTGTTCTACAAATACATAACTAACTCTCATTCGTTTCCTTTTTTCAGACCTATATTCGTTTAGCAGAGTTACCAAATCGTTGCTGCCCCGTTTTTATGAAAATGTGCAAAAATTGCTTGCCATGTCGTGACATTATCTACCTTAGACAGATCTCTAGGTAAGGTATACCTACTCAAGATCCTAGTGCGAGAACAAAGAAACACGATTGATCTATTCTTTTTGAATACCTATATAATATTCCTAGATAGAAGTTTGACAGCCTTCATAGCTCAGTTGATAACGAAATAAAAATACATGCTCACCAATTTCACCATGCTCTGTTAGATTAACAAAGGATTAAAGGGCCGTTAAATGTGTCAAAATGTACGCGTTTGACATCTAAGGTTAGATTTAACGTCCGGTTAATCCTTGATTAGTAACTAACTAACAGATCATGGCGAAATCAGCTCTAGTCTGTTATGTACTAATAGGATTACTATAAAATAACCAAACGTAGAATTAGTCAAATTACCACAGCATACCACTCAACCAAAATCGACTTCCTCTATTGTTGTTTCTATTAAAATTAATAAATTAAGACTGTGAAGACAATAGTGGCTACTATCTGCTAACAACTTATTAGTATGGGTTACTGTCATGTCACGATTTGTGGTACAATGTAAGCTATTGTTTGTCGGCCTGCCGCAAGGGTCAGCGTTTGGATCTCTACTGTTTAAAGAGCAGGTATCTACTGTTGTTATAATTATGATAACACAGGTAGGAAATTAAACTTATCAATGAAAAGCTTTATTTAAAAAACTGTGATTTAGACAAAAATATTTTATTTGAAACATTCTTAAAATAAAAAAGTTTTATAATTTGCAATCCATCTAATTAACCTACACATTTTAAACAATGTCTATACATTAACTAGTTATTTATATAATCAACAACTGTGTGTAGAAATATCTTCGTAATAAATACCTTCCTGATATTTTGATTCATTAGGAATCGTACAATTTCATTTAATTGTTATCTAATAAGGCAATTATTTATATCACAAATTCTATTATAAATTTATTTAAGTTCCAGAATTTAATTAGGTAACGACAACTATAATTGTATTTCTTCTACTTTAGTTAGGTACCTGGGTACTTCCTTCTTATATTTATTCCAATATTGAAAGTAGGCAAAAAGTATAACACAGGTACTAGGTACCATAAGTTATTTGATATAGTACTTTTTATTTCTTCGCCCGACACTTGTTATTATTTAAATAAAGTATATAATTATTTAAATTGCAATAACTTACTTATTAGGTATCAATCTCCATTATTATCATCGGAACTATACGAACTTATCTAAAATTAAATTAATTTGACTAAAATTATTATGCTAGGAAAACATTATCATCCTTACCTACTAGCTACATGCAATGACATTTAAATCAAAATTATATAGGTACCTACGTTATGTAGGTACTTGGTATTTAACATTTAAATATTTGTCGATCTTGCTTTAGTAAAAGAACAGTGTAAATATTTAACTGATTTATTTTTTAAGTATAAGTTAAGGCACATATTAGATGCCTGTTAAAATCGAGATAACATTATAATTTTAAACTTTGAATGTTTTAATAAACAATTTAAAATGCATTAACGTATAGTATATGTGTCTCCAATCTTATCAAAGCATTTTAATTCAATAACTTTTTCAATAACAATTCAATTTCTACAGTATCTAGTAACGAGCCGTTTACAAACTTCGTAATATTTTTTTATGATTAAAGTCCAGCTTCAATAAAATTACTAATTCAAAGATTGCCATGCGTTGTCGAACTTCATTTACAAGAACTGGAACTTTTTTAATAAACTAGGTATTTAACTCTCATGCGATGCGACATGAATACCTTTATAAGTACCTATAAACTTTAATTGAACAGGTGTGTACCAAACCCCTTTCAATGTTTTCTAATCCTCTATTAGGAACCTAAGTGCTTTGTTTAACTTACGATAGGTAGGTATATGTTTGGAATCGTCGATAACTCCACTTATAAAACTTGATTTAAAAAAACCTTTTTTATAATAGACTGGAACTAGAAGAAGCTAGCGAACATACTACAGCGACTACCACAACCTACTCACAATGCAAAGGAATGTTTTAATTACCTACTAGATACGTATGAATAAATCATGTGTAATCACGAGACTATATCAAAGAACGTAACAAACGAAAGTACATACAAGTGGCTCGATCTAGCTAGCAGACAAAATAGGTATGATTTTAAAACTTATTCTAGAATGACACAATTTATCAGTAAAAACAACTTTGATAAAACAAAATGATCATGAAAAATGTTTTAGAAACGTTCCAGCAAAACATTCCTATCGTGAGAATAGAAATGAATTAGGAAGTCGGAACAGTGGAGACACCGGCAAGGGACAATGCTGAGAGCAGATTTCAAGGTGTCGTCGATACTTTTCTTGCAGTGAATACGTTTCTCACAGTGGTGATAAGGCCGGCGCCGCGCGCCGTGGCATACGGGAAAGCGCCACTATACGCAAGAACCTAGCAGTTTTTATACAGGGAGACGTTGGAACAATAGGAAGAAACCGTTGTACTCACACTCGGGAGCCGAGTTCGCAGCGCTCCGGCCGCTTTCCCCCCCGTGCACGAACCAAGTAATAGCTGCGGATAACCATCATTTGCATTGTTCGCGATCTGGAGAAAATTAATTGGCGCAACCGATCACCGGCGAAGAAATCGATCACACGCTCGTCTCGCACTCGAGGAATGTATACGCAACACTGTCCGCGTTCGCTTTTGTTACGGTACTCTCCGAATGCAAATCAGGCCGCCCGATCTGCGGCCGACCCACCGCGCACGAGGTTACCGAAACCGGTGGTACTCGCTCGCGTTACACTGACATGCGCTCGGAAGCGAGATGAAATTCGGCATCACATTCCGCACACACAAACATTTGAACCAGCCTTTCCTTCGCAGATGCCGCTAGGCCGCACCTGCCTCCTGTTTCTGCTGAATGATGGACTCCCATTGCGCTATAAGCCTTGTAGAGCTCGGGGCGAGGAACTCCTGGCCGGGGGTTAGTTCGCACAGTTCGGCTAGTGACTTCGCCGGCTTTAAACTGCCGATAGAATCTTGCCCTGAACTATTCCTTGGAGACGGGGACCTTACATCTTCATTCATCGCTTCGTACAACTCGCCTATAGACTTTGCCGGTTTTAATTTGCCAGGCATAGGGATCTCTTCGTCTTCAGACTCGGAACTAGTCTCATTATCGCTGAGCTCCAAATCAAATGGCTTTGATTTCTTCCTCATTTTTTTCAGCTCGTGTTCTCTGTCTTTCATCTCTCTTAGTTCTTTTTGAATCTTTTCCTCGACAGGTACGAATCCTTTTCGCACCGGTTTGCCTTCTGGGGTGCGCGTGATCACAGTAGGAGAGGTGACTACGGGAGCTACGACTGGCGACGTGGGGAACACCAGCGGAGGTAGAGTAGTGGTGGGTGTTGACGCAACTGGAGTTGTTGGCATCTTTCCTTTGTTTGCGATGAATCTCTGCATAATTCCTTTAGTTCCATTCTGAGGAGTGAACCGTCGTGTGTAGCCGTTTGTGTTGATGTTGTTCTGAGCTGTTGGCGGCGAGGATGTGATAGGTCCCAGCAGGTGCGAGGTAGACACTGCTCTGTTAAGCGTCTTTTGTGCCATGTGGTCACCGTTACCGTTCACGTGACCATTTTGCTGGTTAACGTCGATGGTAGACTCGGACAGGAGTCGATTTATCCGGAAGTGTCCTTCTTTGAACTCTCGCTCCCTCTCTGTAACTTCTATGATCTCCCTTTGGATCCTGGACAGGGGATCTTCTTTCAGCATTGACTGTAACAATTAAATAGCAAGATGTTACTAATTCATCAGGCAAGCAAATTCAAGACCGTATGCAAGAATCCATGCAGTAGTGAGTAAGTATGTATGTAAGTAGTACTAATAATCGGACACAACAAAAACTGTATTTTACGCATTCACGCAGCGCAGTGGGTAAAATAGATTGCCATTCACTGAGCTTCAAATCGATTGGTTTGGTCGTCTGAGTTAATCTTAACTTACACCGAATGTACCGAAACTATTAATTTTGAATAGGTTGGTACCTAGCATTTTATTTTATGAGAGAAACTCCATCAGTAAAATGAATGTAGGTCTATAAAATGTGATTGAAAATATCGTGGTTTGGCCTTACGGTGACCTGCATTCAAGGAACCGTTTTCTTTTGATAGTATGTACCTTATAAGTATGTAGTTGAGAGCTGAGATGACAAGCTCTTAAGTCCCGCAGGTTAGGTTAGTAGTAACACCTTGACTGTTGCGTAAATTAGGTATCAAAGGCATTATATTATATTAAAAAAGGATCATACAAAAGAACGGTAGGAACGAAGCCGTAAGTTTGTTGGCTGTTCTTCTAGGCTTTGGTCGCGCGGATCTGGCACCTTGAGTCACCTAGCTTTAAGACGTTTCATATGTCCATCATGCCCACCTCATGCACCTTAGAGGACCTAATGACCTGCTCGGATGGTGCTGTGGAGGTGGCCACCTACTGGACAAGGTGGATTTGAATTTTGGGATGTAACAGCGACACGAAAGAAGAAGAAGACGTTTCAAAGTGATCCTTGTGATTTTATTGATTAAATACCTTTTGACTTTACTTTGACTTTTGACTTTGATTATGAACCAAGCTGTAAGTATTTTGCATGTTCTTCTTGGTCGGCTTGGCCGCGTGGAACTGGCGGGCGCGTGCCGCCTAGATTTGCAAAGTTAGTGTTTGTCTAGATTTTGACCATAAACTTTAGACTTCGGGTATTGCCGTCCTATGTTGTAAACCGAATTAAAGAAAAATTCACATTAACTTGGTCCCCGCCAGCTGTTATCTGCAATTTCATTATCGCTTACGATCGATTTCGAAGAATGGGCACCATCTATCGATAAGGCTTTGCGTAGGTGATTATTTCCTGCCTTGATTTAAACGGCTCTTTTGATGCTTCTAAGAGTCGTTTAACGTTAGTTATACCTAATACTTTACCGGCCGGTTTCTGTAAGCTCTATCAAAACTAATCGGATGTCCCTTAAAGAAAACATGCCTTATCCATTTACAGTACCTAATGGGGTATAACCTAACGTTGATATTAGTTATGCATAAATTAAAAGTTACAAAAATATTAAAATTCATTACTTATAAGTAAAAAAAATCTCCTTGGTGCTTTTACATACTATTAGACTCGATTAGAAAAGTAGAATAAGTTGGGACCCACCCTGTACCCACGCATGACTTCCTAGGTGACGTAAAATTCGATAGGCATCCGATAGCCAGTATGGTCCATAACTACCCTTACCCTTATCTCAGACGTTATCTTTACGTGCCCATCTGCCCATGTAACCTAAAACCGGCTCAGGAGGGCCTTAAGGAAACATTACAGCTGAGACATTATTCTGATTATATATTCTCGTTTCTCATTATCAAATGGAAAAGTTGCCTTCGTTGCTCCAGCGGAGATGTTGCAAGCATCGATTTAGATTTCCTAAATTAATTAACTACTTAGGTAAACGAAAAACCATCCGCATTTCACAAGGTTATTAAATGTTTCGAAAGCATTAAAATGCATGCAGTGATTATGTATATAGGTATGTATATTATGCATTGAATTGCAAGGCTGGCGTTTGATGCCATTGAGCGCATCAGCAAAAAACGGCTTCTAACAGAATAGGTACCTACTTTGGCTATGATTGGAAAATAAGGTCATGTCGTCTAAGCATAGGTATGCGTGTGAATGGGCTGACTAATTTAATACAAACTTTAAAGCTTTTACTTTGCTTCACCCTTTTAGGGCTTTTTTAGGAATTATTTTCATACAATATTGTTTTACAAATAATGCATTGGTAACCTAGACCTTAATAGGCATTAGGTAGCTCCTAAGAGAGTAGTGCCCACTTGTAGGTTTAAGCTTGTTTCAAGGAAGGTTCAAACCTAAGGTACCTACCTAGTACCTAGTAAACCTATCACTATCATGGTTTGTTACAATTGCTGCTATTGGAGGGCGACGTGGAATAACATGCCTTAGAGAGATAATGAGACAATAGCCAGTTGACATTGCACGTAAGTAACACTTACCTACGGCCAATAAATAATATCGAATAATCGCAGATAATGTATCGGCTGAGCGCGTTATCAGCAACGGTAATACCGAGGGATTGAATACTTTTACCACTTTTACTCGCAATAACGTCCAGATCTTCGGGAGCTTTCGAAACCGGCACACATTCTCAAAGGCAGCCTCTCAGGCGACCGGAGCATTGTTGAGAGCGCTAATTGTATGAGCGGTCGCGGCTGAACGAACTGTATCTCATGCCGTCGACCTACGAACCTACGATCGCGATCGCAGCCAGGACTAGCCTCCGTGTCCGATCTCAACTAGAGCATGCTCGCATTCTTTCACTGATCTACAAAACAACTAGGGAAAAGTTACTCACTTCACCCATGGTGACTTCAAATCTCAGCACAATCCAAAATCCGATTAATCTGCACTGTTTCTCGTTCTAAACATCACGACACTGGCACGGTCGAGTGGCGATGCGCTGTTGGCGCGATGCGTGCGTTCCGGCCGGCGGTCGCGGGCTAACGTCCCCCGTCGCGTCGCACTCACCTGCGCTCTGCGCTCGCTGGCGGCGGCGCGGCGCGGCGGCAGCGCGACGTGCTGGCCGATCCTATTCGACACCGCCGCGTCGCGTCGCGTCAGAGCGAGAGCCGCAGCCCACGTCATACGTCAGAGCGAGAAAACTTTACCAACTGACACCCACCTGGTGCTGCAGAATACCTACTAGGTAGTAGGTATTCACGGACGCTAATGCAACAGATTACGTTCGAGTTAGTACGCAACGCGCGGCTGCTCTGGAGGAGTGTGGACGCGCGTTCGAAGCCCGGCAGCGCCGGATTTCCGCACTATTGAATTTCTGAGGGACTTGTTTGACCCTCCGTTTCGACAGGAAGAGAACCTGCTGTCTAGTTCAGGGGTGGGACCAGACATGAATTATAAAAATACACCTTATCGGATTTTTTTAAGTAGGTCAATAGTCAATAATATAGTGGTAGTCAGAGGCAAGTCCAAACATTGTGTTTGGACTTGCTTCTGACTAGCTACCACCTACCTACTAACTTTGTATACCTACCTAGTAACCAAGTGTCAACTCTAATGGACTATTTATTGAAGAGTTCCGTTGAACAGACCTTGGCTTCATCATCAGACCAGGTCGCTGTCACCATTTTATGAGAACTGAGTAGGTATATTCGTAATATACCTATTACAAATAAAAAAAAAAGCAAAGGAACTGACCGACCAGCAACAAAACCTTGATCTTAACGAAACTCTTAAAGATGGGAGCTCTTGGATCGTTGGTTACCTTAATCAACTTTTTTTGTTGTACCTATCTCTAAAATCGGGCGTCCTAGAAAAAAAGTAAAAATGGTTTTGGAATGTATAAAATAAAGCCCTTTCTTATGACATGTAACTTGAATTTTAAGTAACTTTTTATAACCCCATATTTTAATAACTCGATAACCGATTTAACTCTTATACTTGCCAGTAAGTTTCTCAAGTACAAGCTATCGACTAAGGTAGGTACCAAATTTCATGCAGATCGGATCAACGGTTCTAAGGTTTATTTGTGTTTGAAATTGAAATCGATATAAATGTTGATTCATTTTTAAAATAAGACAATGTTTTATTTTGTAAAATTTTATTGTTCCTTGAAATTACCAGTTTTATTATTTTAACTAGATTTAATATATGTATAAATATTTGTGATAAAGCAAAACTAACTTTACTTAGTAAACTCATACCTATTTTATGGACGGCAGCTTTTACTGATGAGTCTACATCACACAATTTTGAATAGGTATAGGTATAGGTAGGCTATACATACCTAGTTCTTTTTGCAACACTATTTTGCTTAGGCCAGATGACGAACTTGTTTTTAAGTTAAGGCAAGGACATCATCATCAAGCAGCATGTTCTATTGATGCACCACTCTGTTACTGAACAAGAGTGTGGTAGTTGTTTTCATTAGGCCAGGCGCTTTTTGTATTCAGGTAGGAGGAGATGTTTTTACTGTTTTGATGAACTTTGATTTAATTTTAGTAATATCCATATGGTTGACTCGAAGATGGCGGGAGAGGTCGCAGGGGCGCAAGAAGCCTCGGGAGCAGTGTTGGCAGATGTAGGGTGTTGTGTCCAGGTGGGCTTTGAGCATATGGAACTCTAGCATGGATATCAGGGGAAAGGCCTTCGTGCACTGCCCTGTAGAACACTTAAACTTAGCAGCATCTCTGTGCTTGAAGCCCATGTGGTGGGATAAACTTCTCGTAGTCATGAACCGTTGGTTGCAGAGCTTACAAATGAACAGCTTTTCGCCACTATGCATCCTCATGTGAGCCGGCAGATTCGGAACTGCCTTGTTGCATTCGGTGCAAGTACCTGATTTCTCAGAATGGATTCGTTTCATGTGCATGTTGAGGTTACCTTTGACTGTAAAAGTTGTTCCGCAGACATTGCAGATATACTTTCCTGGGTTATTGTGTCGCTCGATATGAGCTTTCAGGGCTTGTTTAGTTTTTAACCCTTTCTTGCAGATGTTGCAGATGAAGTTTTTAGCAGTGCTGTGAACTGATTGGTGCTTTTTCAGGAG
This sequence comes from Chloroclysta siterata, assembly GCA_932294275.1. Lineage (NCBI taxonomy): Eukaryota > Metazoa > Arthropoda > Insecta > Lepidoptera > Geometridae > Chloroclysta > Chloroclysta siterata. The sequence continues at coordinate 15,227,065 of OW028596.1, read as the reverse complement.
ATTACTGTCACAGAATGCCTTTGCACATGTTTGGCATGAAAATGGCTTTTCACCAGTGTGGCGGCGTTTGTGACGAATCAAAGAGGACAACTGAGCAAATTTTTTTTTACAGAAAGGGCAGGCATGTGGCTTCTCTCCTGTGTGGACGCGTAAGTGAACAATGATAGTGCACTTTGAAGGGAACTCCTTCCCGCAGTGTTCACAGACAAACATTGTAGCTTTGTCTTTAGTGTGGGTTGCTCTTACATGCTTTAACAGAGAGCCCTTCATTGAATAGCACTTGGAGCATTCCGAGCACCTGAATGGTTTATCTCCTGTATGTTTTCTCATGTGAACTTCCATAGCTGAGCGACATTTCAAACTCAGTCCACAAATGACACATAAAATGGGTGCAGATTTGAATCTGTTTATTTTTTTTCTTCCATCCCAGTCTTGGAGTTGCTTACGGTTATAACTAATTCCAAAGTGCCTATTGATGTGACATTTCAAGCTGTTTTTATTCAGATAACTTTTCTTGCAAATATCACAGCTAAAGGGTTTTTCTTTGGTGTGTGATCGCAAGTGTGACTCATAAGCAGATTGACACTTGAGGATTCTGCCGCAAGTTATACATTGAATAGGACCCGAGTATACTTTCTGCTTGGTCTTGCGCAAATAATTTGGAATAGGTTTATTATAATTTTTTTTTTTTGGTTTTTTATTCTCGATAGCTATATTTAGTTCTTCAGTTTGAATGGTAGGTTCTATGTTAAAATTATCCAAGTCGAGCTTTGTGTCTGATAAAATCTGATCATCGTAATCATCATTTTCAATAGCTTCATCTCCACTTTCTGGAAACGTTTCTTTTAGAAGTGGCTCGAGTTTCATTTTATGATCTTCCGTGAGGTCAGGGGTTTGAAGCAGGTCGAGGCAGCGCAAGGCTCGATCTGACGCCTCGCACTTCTGAGCAAATTCATAGCTGATCGCAAGCTCAGAGGCGCAGTTTTCACAAATCGAATCGGGAAAGCCATCACCTTCTTCGATGGTCACAGAAACACACTTCAATATCTTCTCGCGGTACTGGATATTGTCATGTTGATCAAACAGAGATATAGTGGCTGTTCTGTCAAGACACACACGACATATTTTGGACTCCATGAGAAGCCGTATTTTTACTTCGCGCTATTATTGTAAAAAGGTACCTACTTTGTATCTCTTGGTTTTATCCAACACTATAAAAAATGTAAACAAAAAAATGTCACTGTCAAAATGACAAGACAGGGAACTAACCCTCCGCAAGGATGCGGGATGCGTGGACTGACCGTCATTCGAGACTTCGAGAGCGAGCGAGAGCCAGTATGGGCAGCCACACCACAGCAAACTGCGGCACCAATGCTGGAATGCTACTTATCTAAATAATTAATAAATATTTAGTATTTGTAAAAAATAGATTTCAAAAAAGCGCTAGGCACCCATAAACAGTGAGGTAACCCCTTTGTTTAAATTTTTTGCAGTGTTATAGAAAACCGAGAATATTTTAATAAAAGTCTTAGTTAGTCTAAGTGTTATTGTAGAAATCCTGATTCACCCTAGTGGACTTCCCTTCCCAGTGTTTCCTGGTGAAATTCCGCACCAGTGTGACACATTTTATGTTACCGTTATACATGTGATAATTTATTTCTACTGCAAATAAAGGTAATTGTAAACGGTAGGTATTATGGTATTTTTTTCCAATTAAACACATAACTGGGGGAACTTTGACCAAGGCACAGTTATGAGAAGAATACTAGTAACCAAGCATAAGGTAAAGTGATATTAGCATTACCTTACTCCACCGGTCATTCTCTTTCGTGCTAAGGTCTAACCATCTACACTGCAAAGCTCTGCCAGTGCTGCCAATTCTTAATTTCACTTTACCCTATGCTTGGTCAAATTTATCCTAAATTTGGTGTGAATATGGAAAAAATACCCTAAAGTTTATCTTTACTGCAAATTGACATAGACATACTAATTGCATTTATATTTTACTATAAAAGTGTAGGGGAAATTGCAGATGTATCAAATTTTCAGATTGTATTTAATATCCATTATATTTTGAAACATGTTAAGGGACAACCTATTTCGAAGTTAAGACTTGACAATAGCTTAAACCGAAAATGATCTTTCTATAGCGGCATTAGATAATATTGGTGCCGATAAAAGAGGCAACGCAACTGCATCGGGTTACCCCAAAAATACCCTAACTAAATTCATACCCTAAAAATTACCCTGATACCTATTTAATTTTACTCTAAATCTAGAGTTAAATACTCTAAGTTGGCACCTCTGAGCTCTGCAAAGGCATACAAATAAGAAGAAGAAGACCTGCTGGTGGCAGCTAGAGATGTGACATTCTTCATAAAAAATAGATTTTTCATTAATAATTTTTTTTAGCTTAAAAATCGATAAATAAATAATCGATGTTTCCCTAATTTGTCTATTAATTTCTAATTATACGCCATAGATAATTAATTAATCATGGTTTCATTTTCATTATATAATAATCAGTGAAGTTTTCGTTTAAATTATTAGTTACAGTTCCAGAAACATGTTCGCATTTTTATGAAACGGAACGATAGGTAGATATACAAAAAACACTGAAACATTGTCTGACATTGACACAAATCCTATGATGAATTCGTCAAATAATTACCAATTTTTTACACACCAAGCCAAGGAGTCTACAAATCGTACATCCGCTCCCGGCTCACATATGCGGCGCCGGCATGGTACGGGTTGTGCTCGGCTACAAACCGAAAGAGACTCCAAGCACAACAAAATATCGCTCTACGAGTATGCACAGGAGCGGGAAGATACGTCAGGAACGACGTCATCGCTCGCGACGTGCAGATATCCAGCGTTGAGGAGACTGTGGTAATGCTGGCGCGGCGAATGTTCGACTGCGCCGACAATTGCCACCACGCTCATCTCAACGCCATTGCTCCGCTGCACACGCGACCTCCTGACTCTCGGACTCCCTGGCGGCCACTGCCCCGCGAGCTCCTGGGCACACCTGACTCCTCGTGAGACAAGATGAGGCCAACCTACAACCTCCGCTGGTCATAAAGGCCATCGAAAAGCCACTGAAAGGCCAACCGTGAGGATGGCGCTCGTGGCAAAGCCAAAATACTCGTGAGCAGTAACTCACGAAGTTGACGCCAGAAAAATGAACTTCGGTTCGATTCTAACCGCATTTCCCAAACCAAGATGGTTGAATGAGGAAGCGTCGACGACTCGATTGATTGACACACCAAGCACCAAAAAAGTTCACCAAAGACAAACAAAACTCTTGACAGCTACCAATAATTATTACTGTCAGTCACAGAGTCCTTTTTATCTTTATCTGTCAGTCATGCCCAATGTATAATAGAGATGACAATGTCTAGTCTACCTACTGCTCCTCACCACTCGATACCTAACTACCGGCCTAGGCTCGTTAGCTAACTACAGTGATATTGCTAGAATACATAATCAATTAATGAAAACATGCATGTTTAAGGAAATTTGTCAACTTTACTGGGTTATATTTATACATATCTACCATGACAAAAAAGTCACCGGGCTAGAATCGGGTCTCAAATGTCGGGGGGTGGCAGATGAAAAATCGGTTGTTTGATTTTTGATTATAAAAAAAATCGATTATTTGTAAAAACACTTAATAAAATCTTTAAAAAATCGATTTTTTCACATCATCCCTAGTGGCAGCCAACAAAACGGGCCAAACAAAGCCAACAAAACGGATTTCATGTACAAAATGTACATGAAATCCGGGCCGTGTTTTCCAGGCTGTGCTTTCCCAGCACAGTCGGGATTGTACAGCCAGGATTGCACGACCATGGATTTTGTGACCATGCTCTGATTGGTCGAAAGCCTATGCTCTGTTTAGATGCACTACACAGTAAGTATAGGCAAGTAGCACAGATTAAAAATTATATAAAATAAGAGAATTATTCAGAGATTAATGTTAGAATAAAAATAAAATTCTGGCACTTCGGCGGCCGCTGCCGCGGCACGCTCGCTTTGCTCGCTCGCCTCGTGCGTAATTTATATGTTTTAACATAACCTAACCAATCCGAGTCGGATCAACAAGTGAGTGAGTAAGTAATTGACGAGTGTAAACAAAGCCTAAGTTTTGGCATCAAAATTTTGGCTGCGTTTTATCGGGTCGTGCTTTCCAAAGGTGTGCTGAATTTGTACGGCTTGGAATGTACAGCCTTGGATTACACAGCCATGGATTTCGCGACCAAATTGTACATCAATTCCGGGCTGTGTTTTCCTCGGCTGTACAATCCTTGGTTGTACATTATCGGCACCCAACAAAACAACCATCTCTCTCTGCAAATTAACTTATTTATTTATTTGCTATCTTGTTCTTGTTTTGTATTGTTTACATTTTATATTATTTCGTTTCTTCTTGAAATTGAAATTGTATCGTACGCGACCCCGTAACACACGTATCTGGGTACGTACATACTGACTGTGACTGTAAATAATGGATTATAAATTATGCCGGTTCTGCTACGAGAAACAAGCCAATTCAAACATTTTTAAAAGCGAAACTATCTGCAACAAAATAGTGTACTGTTGTCAATCACTAATTAGTATCCAAGAGAACGATGGGCTGCCAACTAAAATCTGCAGCACCTGCGACCGCGACCTAGAAGCTTGCTACCAGTTCTTGTCTAAGGTCGCGGCTTCTGAAAGAAAACTACGCTCATTACTTACCGAGAACCACACCACATTCCAGCACCATATTCCGAAAGCAGAGGTCAAGAGCGAAGATACTGATGATGACAGCCGCCGCACGGATGACTTATTCTCGTTTGAAGACTTCAGAACAAACGCACAGCAGCTAGACGAAAGCAGACAAATCACAAATGTTAAGATCATCTCTGAAAAAAAGCCCAAAGGAAGAGTTAGTACATTGAAAAAAAAAATGCTTATTTGTTCTGTGTGTACTAGAAAATGCCCAAGCGCTTCTGCATTAGCTGTCCATATGCGGATTCATACCAATGAAAAGCCTTACCACTGTTCGTCTTGTGTCAAAAAGTACAAGGACGGTGGGACTTTGAAGCGACATATTGAAAGAAATCATATGCAGCAACGAGAGAGAAGATTTATTTGTGAAAACTGTGGGAAAGGATTCTACTCGAAAAGTGACATAACAATACATATGAGAGTACATACGGGTGAAACTCCCTATGTGTGTTCTGTTTGTTTCATAAGATTCACCCAAATGAGTGCTATGCTGAGGCATAAGAAACGCCACACGGGAACTAAGAGTCATGTCTGCTCCACTTGTGGCAAGTTGTTCTGGACTAAAGAGGAGCTGAAGAAACATCATAGTGTGCATGACAATGCTAGAAACTTTGAATGTCCAATTTGTAATGTGCAGTTTAAGCAGAAGAGTAATATCAAAAAGCACATGGGTATCCATGTAGATCCCAACAGATATGTGTGCAACCACTGTGGCCAAACATTCAACTTGAAAGGAAACCTGAAATCACACATCAATAGAAAACATTCAGAGAAGTCTGGTTACTGCAGTACCTGCAGCAAAAATGTGTCTAACATTGAGATCCACACGTGGAAGCACACAGGGCAGAGACCTTTGAAGTGTGAGTTCTGTCCCAGCAGCTTCTACGAGTCGAAGGCTCTGGCTCTTCACATTAACTTCAAGCACAAGAAGACCGACAGGTTCAAGTGCACCATGGAAGGATGCACTCTTAGCTTTCCGTCCAAGCCTATGATGACATACCACATTGCTAGGTTCCATGACATGCAGACTCCATACCCATGCGACAGGTGTTCTCGAGGATTTTACAGAAAGAATGACCTCTCAAGGCATATGATTGGCACCCATAAAGAAAGACTGCTTTAATATTTTTTTACTTATATTACCACTTTTTACATCTTTTACCTGATTGTAATTTTAAGCCTATTATAGTAATTTTGTTTTGTGTAATGTGTAATTATCAGTGATTCCAAAGAGATTAATAAAAAACTGTTTTTATTCTATACAATATTTATATTAGTGCTGATGAATATGACCCTTGATCCAAAAACTGTATCACAGTTTGACTACAGATAAAATAAACCTTGTTCAAACAAGTATCAAGTCGGCACAACAAGCAAATGTTCAAATAAAACTGTACCTTACCTCTCTAACCATAGAATTATAATTAATTTAACATTAAAATCTGTAATAATTGAACCAGAATACATAATATCTCATTTCACTTCAAAATATTCCTGTCACCAACATGTTTTGTATAAAACAATAATTTAACTTCATAAATACATTGGATATTTACATTCATTCCTAACATTTATAACCATGTAAATGATAATACATTGCACACATAATCAGATTTTGATCCAGTCAAAAGTTTTAATCATTGCTGATTATAGACATCCATAAAATATTAATTTATTATAGTAAAATGTAAATAAACAGCTCACTAACATCATAAAATTATGTGAACATCAGTCAACAATTTACTACTAAATAAAAAAAAAATAAGGTACTTTAGAAGGGTAAATGATGCTTTGCCTGTTCATTATGTAAGATAATCTAGACCCCTTGGCTCCAACATGTTATGCAATGCATATGAACAGGGGCCATACGCTCAGAAGCGTTCGACATAATACAATTGAGAGACATGACATCAACTTCCATGAAAACCATCCGGCTGTTACAACAGTGTGACGTCATTTCTGCCCACGTCATTTTATAAAACATTTCCGAGCGTAAGGTTCCACAATTCTTAGTCAGACCTTTCACACACGTCACCCATTTACCAGACCGTTTGTAGTGTCACAGTAATATATTTGTGAAATTAATAGAAGTGAAAGGATCAATTTACATTGTCAGATTGAGTTTCGATTAAACTTCCTTTATGGTACTGCGGTACTTCGAGAAAAGGTGCCGTAGGTTTCTCACTCCTTTCGGCTTTGACGCTCGACTTGGCAACATTTTGGTATTTAAATTCTTTCTGAAAATGTAAACTAATGAGATGGAAAAGAGAAGTAACCAAGAGTTTTTCGTATATTTAGATAGAACCATTTCTAGTAAATTCAACAGTCTTTAAAGTTTGAACAACGATCAGAAATGAATGAACATGTGCAGAAAATAGTTTACAAGTTAACAGACACATACGATTGATACACAACACAATACAACACGCCATCGAGGACGAAAGGGATCCACGCTGGTTAGGCCGCTTCTATCTACGCGTCGCGTAAACAATAACACCCTTCACAATGCCTTAATAACATCCTTTTAGTTATTGGGCGTTTTGGTCAATTCTCTATGTTTCTCAAAAAGTAATGGGAATTTATACTTATTATGTTCGCTATAGACATCTAATAACTGACAGTCCGTTATCAAGCTATTATGAGGGAAAAGTAATAGCCACCTACTTAATGTAACTAAACTAAAACCGCATTTAGCACCAGAGAAATTGAGGATAAGGTCAGAGTCGATGTCACCGATTTCTTACATAAAACTACAAAAATTTAGACTCATTAATCATGACCAATACGCAAATGATTGAAATATAAAAGCTACGTTTAACCCATGACGTGGGTTATATAAATTTGTCTCCGTCAAGGCATCATTACGCTAATCGTTACACTCAATATTACACCAAATTCCCCCTAATCAATTTCAGTTATTTAAATCAAATAAGCAAGTCTAGACATTAACACATAGAAGTTGTAGATCGATAGTCGATACCATACCAGACGGTCTAAACAAGATACATTAATATTCTGTTTGCATTTAATATCATGGAAAACTCTACCAATGACATTTATCGTGCGTTTTCGCGTATATGGCCTTGGGCTGGCCAGTATGTTTTTCATATTTAAAATGGAACATTTGACTAAATAGGAGTACAATCACGGTCTTCAATAAGTTAATCGAAAATTAAAGTACCTATGTAAATGAGGGCACTGCCCGATGCAAACCCAGTACACCTATATTGATACATAGACCGTGACCAGCGTAACGCTACAAACGCTTGTCGCTTACGCTCACCGTCTAGACATTTGTCTTTGAACACAGAATACCTCGATCCAATATTTAAATAATTTAAACTTACAATAAAAATAATTCATTTATCATTAGCTACTGGAAAATAAATACGCTTTAACATTTCATAATATAAACGCACATGCAATGGACACCACGAAAATACGGAGCGAATACTCATTGTAAAATTATATTCATTTGTATAATAATCTGTTACTCTTTAAATAGTATCGCATCGTATCATCAATATTGCACAAAACAGACAGGGCATCGCACAAACTGACGCGACCGCGAAGTGGGTACGTATAGTACGTAGCCCGCGCCATACTCACCGGAACTGGTCTAGCCACTGTCGCTTGGTCGCGTCGATTTGAACGCGGCTTAACAATAACTTCAACAATCCTTGTGATTTCTACCCGATAACATTATTTACATTAAATAATTGTCTACCTACACCCAGAGGCGTCGACGTCCTGAAAAAACGAGACGAAGCCAACGGCGTCGAGCGTCGACTTTACGAACATATCTATAAATTTATATAGCTACATTGGAAATTCAAGTAAAATTTTCATTTTCATCATCATTACTAGCTAAGTGTACGTTTCGTAAAACTTTGACAAAGTACAGTCGAAGCCATAATGTATGCGATCGCCTCAATAATCCGCCTACTATCTCAGGCTTACCCCTAAACTCGAAGGTCTAACCCATCATAAGCTCAATAATAACCATCCAGCTTCGACCGAGCGCGTCAACGTCAGCGATAAGTAGCTACTATTTTCTAGGGAAAAGGGGAGGGGCGCAGCCTTACTTCATGAAGCTCGATAATTCTTCAGGGTAATCCCTCCGTCACTTCAAAGCAACCCCTCTATCACTTCGAGGTATCACTGTCACTAACCCCTTCGTCACTTCAGGGTTAACTATGTCACTAAAATATAACCACTCTGTCACATTAGAAATCCACTACGAGGTCACGGTCAACCGCTCCGTTATTGAAGAAGCCTCTCCGTCAGTTGATAGCCTGCTCCGTCATCTGTACGCAGAGCGCGTCGAGGCTGGAGTAGTCATCGTGCGGCGCGGGGGGCGTGGGCGGCGCCGGCGGGGGCGCGTGCGGGGGGAAGGGGGGGTACGAGTGGGACTTGCCGCGCGGCACCGAGGGCCCCACGGCGTGCGGGCCCCCGCCGCCGAGACTCCAGCGCTTCTGTCCCGGCTTGAACGTGTGGGGGTTAATGCGCCATCTGACAACAGTACGAAAATACGAAATATGGTAAGCAAAACTCATACTTGGGGTACCTGTAATTTCCGTGAGTCAGTGAGTTCGTTAAGGCATAACTGACCTGGGTTTGGGTCGGTGGCGGTGCGGCAGGTCCCCCACGTGGTGGTAGAACTGGCGCGGCGGCAGGCGGTGCCGCAGCCGCTTCAGCGCCTCCACCAGCTCCGGCCGGTTGAATGCTTCGTGGTGCAGCGCCTGGAAACCACAACTCGGTCAAGTCAGCGCTTGCGAGCTCGAAATTTGTGTAACTGAGAGCTAGAAGCTGTTTTAAATGGCAACTATATTAGGAATACTCTTAATAAAGATTGTAAATGGGTTAGTTTTGTCAACTTGTTACTGTAAATTGTGTAGCTGTCCTGTTTGCGTAACCCAGACCGGACATTAAATTATATAAATTTTTGCCATTATCTCAGGTCGTGTTACTTTATAACTTTTTTTAACGATAAAGCATTATTGAGAACAGCCTTCAAATTCAGGACAGTCAGTTTGTCAACCAAAGGTTTGTCAATTCAAATTAGTTTGGGCTAATTTTAAGAGTACTGCACTGACTTTTTCGACGAGCCAGCAATGCAGCGAGAGCGGGTCAGGTGCGTCGAGCTCCCCCTCGCCCCCCGGCCCCGCGCCCACCCCCGCCCCCACCCCTCCGCACGGAGTCAGCCCCGCGCCTGCGCCCGTCGCGCCTACTGCAGACCCGGCCCCGGTCCCATTCGCGTTCAAACATTTAGAAGCTGAAATAAAATAAACTCTAATTAGTATAACAGACACCATGGACTCGGTGGTGATAGATCTCATTATGCATAAATAAATAAATATCGGTATACTTCCCACACAGCACTATCTTGCCCCAAACTAAGCTAAAGCTTGTATAACTTTCTGCTTGTTCCATCAAATAGAAGTATTAAAAAATGGAACTAGATAGCTGATTATAATACATGTAAATACTGTTTTTTTGTAAATACATATAATATTATTAACACCCAGACAGAGAACAAACATCTATGTTCATCACACAAATGTTTGTTCTCGGTGGGGATCGAACCCACGGCCTACGGCGCAGAAGGCAGAGCTACTAGCAACTGAGCTGTGAAGGCTGCAAAGGCATAGATCATAAGAAGCACTTCATGTACTGTCCACATACCCAGCTGCAGCACCTGCACGATGGCGTGCGGCAGCGGCGACGCGGGCGGCATGGGCCCCAGCAGCGCGGTGCGCAGGCGCTCGAGCGCACGCGCGGCACCGCCCCCCGCGGCCCCGCCCCCCGCGACACCGCCCCCCGCCGCGGCGGCGCGCAGCTCGGTCTCCACGCTGGCGACGCTGTGCGCGCGCTCGCCCAGCTTGCGGATGCTCACGAGGATCTTGTGCCGAGCGCCTTTCGTTACACCTGCGGTAGTCGATCAAGTAAAGCTCGTATCGTGGTAGCTTAAGATCAGGTGGACCTTCTGTTGGTCTATCAGCAATAACTTTATAAAAAAACTAAGGGCTTTTGCGGAGCGTGGTTGTGTTCTCTACTTGTAATTACGCTTTGCAATTTTCATTCATTTTTTAACTATAAGTTACTAGTGAGTGTAGTCTGGAAAAACCTATGGTAGAAGCCGATTCCATTTAAGTCGATATCATTGAATACAAGGCACTACAGCACCGTCCCGCAACTTGAGTAGTTGCAATTTGCATCGAAATAGTACCCTAAATGACTCGCGTTATAACTTGGCAGGTATCGTGCTCTATGACGTCACTCAATTGACGTCGAAAATGCGACAGCAAGCGTCATCCGGTGCGGTTTATTTCCTTCGACCACTGTATTCAATTCTCTTAAACACGACCTTTGCAAATGAACACGCGAACATTCTTTTTACGACAGACGTACAGTAGGGATAAATAACGATGGTCGATTTCGATACAAGATAAGTCGAGTCCGGAGGGTCGTCACTATAAAACTCGATAAGTATTCGTCAAGAAGTCGGTGGACGGGGAGGGCTCACAATCGTTCTTATGGGAAATGTACGTATAGGGGAAGCCAACGTCCAGGAGTGGATTTTTTCAGACTGACGATGATAATGATGATGATTTCAAAGTGTATCATCCTAACACATTCGTACAGAGGCCTAGTTTTCGACTAAAACATCATCTAAGTCGAGAGCTACAAGAACGCAAACTCACCGAGCTTCTCCAAGTATTTGTCGTCCATCGCCATCATCTGATCGTAGGTGATGTTGGTGAAGAGCCACACGTACTTGTGCAGGCGCAGGCTCTTCAGCCACTGCGCCACGGTGGACATGCCGGGGTGCGCGGGCGCGGGCGCGGAGCCGCGCAGCGCGTCCAGGCGCGTCTCGCTGCCCGCGGTGGCGAAGGCGGCCAGCGGGCGCGCCTGCAGGCCGTGCTCGCTGGACAGCGAGAAGCTGCGCGGCTTGTGCACGAAGCGCTCGTCGCTCAGGTTTTCGGCGGAGGACGACATGAAGCCGCTCGACGGCGGCGTCAGGCTGTTCGAGCGCTGCGACTTCGGCTGCGAGATCGTCGCGTCGAAGTTCAGCTTCTCGGTCTCGTGGCTGATGTCGACGTCCCTCCCGTTCTTCGAGAACGACTCCTGGAGCGGATCCGAGCCGAAGTCGACCGAGTCGACGACGCTTCGGAACTCGACGTTCTTGCCGATCGTCCTCCGGAACGGGTTCGAGTTGGACCAGATGTTCTCGGACACGAGGCAGGGTGCGATCCGCTGCTGCCACGCGCTCTCCGTCGTGCGGTTGCCGGAGATGTGGTTCTCGAGGTAGCGGAGCCATTGGGTCAGGGTCCTGAGAACGTAGCGTCGGATAGTTATCGGGAATGGTTTCGAAGGATGGATCCTCTCCTGAGCGAAGTGATCTATTTCTAACGATTACGGGAGAAAGGTCAGGCCCGGAGTCCAGAATCGAGAGCGCACCGGTGGTCTAGCGGTAGCGGCCCCGCCCCGTTGTCGTGGTCAAAACCTGTCGTGCACCGATGAGTTTTTCTGTTCAAAAATTTTAGTGCACGGTGCCAGGACTCTCAAACCGTGAAGGAAAACATCGTGAGGAAACCGGCATGGCATAGAACCTAAAAAGTTCTAAAAACATTTGTCGAGTGCTAGAAAGGAGCATCCTCGAGGAGCACTAAAAATCCTATAACCACACTGTTTCGATAGAAACTGTGTCACGATAAGAAGACTTCAGACGCCTATCGTTCCCTCCGCTCTAGCTAATTGGTATGAGACACGCAGGTCAACAACAGCGAAGAGGCAACAGCGAGACGGACCTCTGGTCTATGGGCGAGAGCGCGGGGTGCACGAGCAGGTAGGAGAGCAGCTGGCGGCACAGGTCGGGCGCGGCGGAGCTGCGCGGCGCGTCCACGCAGCGCTGCACGAGCGCCGGCGCCGCGCCCACGTACGCCTCCTTCACGCGCAGGTTGTCGCTCCGCAGCAGCGGCAGCAGAGACACTAGCTTGTGGAGGGAATCGTCTCCTGGAATACGTTTAATAGGAAACTTTGTATTGTAAGCTTTTAAGTTGTGAAATCGATGTTCTAAGATAATAGTTGTCTCTGTCGGACTAGTACATGATAAGACCCGAGAAGGAAGGCAACCGAGTGATCGATTTAAAGTAGGTCATTACCGCCACATGAGGCATAAAATGTGTATGCCTCAAGTTTAGCAAATATCAAGAAATATCACAAGGGGGTAGGGGGGTGTAGTAAGATATAGACACATGTACATATTTATTTTTTCTTAACCGAAAAGCAGCGTGTAGCGTGACCTTGACTCGCCGTTGCCAGATTCTCTGAGTAGTGCATGAAAATGATGACGCCAAGTGACGGCCCCTAAATTGTATGTAAATTTTACAAGGTAGGTAATAAGCCTGTTTGAATCTGAGTTGATAATTAGAAAAATTGAGGACAGTGTTGAGATTGTTCATAAAATTATTGTATCCATAGTATTCACATTCAGTAGAAACTAATTATTAAAAAAAAAGAACATATTGTGATGCATAAATAATACAGCATACAGACCTATGTTAGTAATTTTAATAAATGTAATGTACTCTGACTCTGTTGTAAGTTACGGTGAATCATACTTTAACTAGACATAAAAGGGTTTTCCAAGGGTACCATTTTTTATCACTGAGTGCTTGTACAAGGTAAATTCTTTAGAAATCTCTTTATTACACACAATTCATAGAATAAATTATATTAATGAATGTGGTTTATGTTGTTTGTTGCAAAATACAGTTACTCAGCTATTTTATTAACATGATCTGAGTGTTAATAAAATAGCTGAGTAGTATTAGTGTATTAGTGATGTATGCTGCCAGGCTCAAATGGGAATCGGGGTACATTAGCCGGATGCTTCCCAATAGGTTGGTGATCTGCACACTATGGGTTTAAGACAACAGCTTCATGGTGTGAAAAAACATTGGTAGGGCAATCTAGACAACTTTGAAAGTAGATGGTTGAAGTTTGGGATAAGCACAGGAAGTCATGAAGAGAAAAAAATTATGGATAAGTGAAGCAATGGTAATCTAGTGTGTGTGACACCATCTTCCAATCATAAGGTTGTAGGTTTGAATCCAGTTGTGCAAATTTGATATCATCAAAGAACCTTAAGTTCATACTTGATATCGGAGTAGGATATCTACCATGCCTGTAATCAATATTGTGAAACTTTATGTTTTCCAATTGATAAGTAGGTTCTAAAGAAAATAAACATAATTAAAACTTGATTTCAAACAAGTCCACAATTCAGGATTTTATCCAAGGGGTCTAAGAGAACAGTGCCGAAACTCAGGTCAAATCATAATAAAATTAATGACATGGCATACTTTTTTTACAGAAATAAGTCTTATTGACTTGTGTTATAAAACCAGACTTGATGAAATGCAGAATAAAGGGATGGGATGCCAACAAAATAATCAAGATAGTGATTTTAAAGATGATGGTGGTCACAACTCACCCACCTAAGCAGAATGACAGGAAGAGGATCTTTCATCGGTTACTACAACCTCCTACCAAGTGTTAAAAGAAACATTAAACACCAAGTTTGTGTCTGTAGCATATGTTCATCTTGGTATAGCTTGGACCTGGGTAGTACACCCAGGTCAAAGGTGTACGGTGCTCCTTTAGGAGCATGGGATCAGAAGATGTCGCCTCTGAGGCCGCGGAGAATGGGATGTCCAGGAGGGTACCTTCATCGTCATCATCGTCCGTGGCTGCGGCGAGCAGCGCGGCCACGGCAGCCTCGTCGTTGGCGGCGGGCTCGCGGCTGGCGGCGGGCGCGGCGCGGCGCAGCGCCTCGTCCACGGCGCGCTGCAGCAGGCGCAGGCCGGGCCAGGGCACGCGCCGCGCCAGCGCGCACGCCACCACCGTGCGCTCGCACGCTCCCCATTGCTCGAACGCACCCGCTACACCACCCAACTGCTCGTAAAAACTTCCGTTCATCGCGGAAACATCGAGTACGTTTGTTTGTGTTCTACACGTCGACGGTGGACGACGACCGATCGCTCTCTAGGTTTCGGCCTGCGACGAGAGATGGATCCTACGGAGGGGCTGCGGTTCGGCCCCGGCTCGCGAAAGTTATGAGTCGATGGACCGGCCGGGTAGTTGGGAAAATAACAATTTTTAATCGGAGGGTCTCGCATTATCGAAAACCAAAATGGCGACCATAGACAATTTTTGTTTTTCTATAACGATGATTGACTGACACGCACCCTTGTCACTTATTCTGTCACTGTCTATTTACCTTCTGATAGGATCAGAGAAAAATAAATAAAATGATACACACAATTATCTAATAAATCATGAATTCCCCACAGTTACAGAATTTAAATTAGAGTAGGTACCAATAATAGTCAGCTAATCAGTTTAACAATCTACATAGAAGGGGGTAACTTGTTGGTAGTTCAACTACTCAACGCTAGATGGCTCTAAGAAATAAAAGCTTGCTGTAACTTGATTGCTGGCACTGATATATTATTGAAAACAGACCATACGATCATACTAATAACATTTTAAGATCAAATTTAATGAGATTTGACTTTAATCAGTTACTTATTAGGGTATTTTTATAATTAGGTAGGTAGCCTGTTTTTAGGTTTATCATCATAAAAGGCATGAGTTAACCTATTGAATTTGTTAAAGAAGCCGGTGTCTAACCAAAAACAAGGCGTGAATTCAACTGATATTGTCTCCCAGGAAATTTCTAATAAAACTACGGTTAAAATGCACCGATTCCAGACACAAAAGATAAGCATCTTAAAGATGCCTAGGCTCAATACACTAATCACATAGGTACTAGATAGGTACAGTTACCAAAGCTCAGGATAATTAGGTGGATAATGAGTGATTGTAATGAGTTATTAGAGCGATAACCTATTGCCCTAAGGTCCAGATTAAATAATGGAGAAAAAAAAGCGAGAGCACATACCTTGTAAAATTTTCATGCCGATTACCAATTTGACTCCTTTGAAATATTATACTATAGATCGACAGGATTCACTTCGCGAAATATTTCTTTCATAGCGCATTCACTGGTAAACGAACTAATCAAACACTGTGATCGGCTTAGCATCCACAAAATTGTGCAGGTAAATGAACTCATGAACTGACGTTTGTTTCACCGTTGATTTGAATTACTGAGGGTAGGTAGAGACTGCTTTCGACAAACGGCGGTTAATAAGATTAAAAGTTTTTTATGTCTGTAAACCATAGATAAAATCAACTTGTTGTGTTGTGAACAGCAGTGAACTGAATACAGTACCTAATAAAGATTGAGGGATTATCTTCGGTTGATCAAGAAATATGAAATAAACTTTAGTTGCATGCACAGTTGTAGGTATACACTTTGAGACAAAGGTAAGTTTAAAAATATATTTAATTTTTATGCGTAATTTTATGAGAATAAAATCAAAGATAATTTTATAAGTCTGTCTTTCCTGTAAGTATTCGTTGATCCTTCATATCGATTTTCATTTTATAAATTGCTGTTATTGATAAAATTTTACATTTATTTATTAAAATTCTTGTTATAGGTATTTACCTATGTCTATTTGCTAACAGTGGTGGTATTAATGACTTACCCACCTAAAGTTAATCTAAAAGATGTCGTGAAGTAGGTAGCTAATTGAGACGTTTCTAAGTGTTTTCAGAGTTCCAATCGTGTCTGAACACATAGGTAGGTAAATAAATAAATATATAGGTATAATGTCAAAGTTTATTGGTAACTAAGTATATAGGTAGGTAAGTAGATAATGTTTTAACTGACGGATCAAGAGATGGGGCAACAGGCACAACATCTCCTTCGGTTTTGAAAATCGGATACTCTTCAATATTGCGTAGCTTAACTAGACCTTCTTTTAAAACATTTCACCCATGACTGATTACGAATTTTGACCAAGGATTAGCTAATTCTATTGTTATGTGACATTGGGACAGTTCCACTGGTGGTCTTCCACATTGCATAATCTAAATTTCCTTCTAAAGCCCGCCCGCGAAGTATCGAAAAACCCCATAGAAATTTGGTTCTTAAAGTTATGGAAATAGAGATCATCTTTAATTATAGTGTATTCATCTCCTGAAGAGAAAGGATTCTATTGATGCAATCGTTTCTAAGATAGGATTTTCCAACTCAATGCTCCAACGAGTTGTCCCAAGATCGGATGTAGTCGGTAGCTCTCAAAGTGATCATCATTCAGTTCCTTTTCCTATTTTTTTAGTTAGTATTAATAACTTGGTAGGGTAGACACCTTCCTAGGTGCCTATTTAACTAGGTATTTATCTTTCTATTCCCGATTCCTAACCTAACAAAAAAAGGTGAAGTTGTTCTATCGTTCGTCTGACTTACCGTCTGTGACCGCTCTAGATAAGATCTAGACTAAAATTAAATTATCATGATAATTAAGGTAACTTGGTGGACACAATTTTTTTTACCCCATGGGGATCTTCAATTAATGAATCCAATTTATTTATATACCTACCTAGAACTTATCAATTAGGTACCTCTACGTTTTTTATTTTTATTCTGCGGTACCTACCTACACTTTATCCACCTACATAACTCCCTTTATTTATGTACCTAACTAGGTACCTATTTTAAAATAAATCCGGCCACTATAATAACGATTTTTGGTCAAAATATTAGCGACATTTTATCTTTAAAAAAAAATTAGCACTATTAGTATGGTGCGCTGAAAATCGTCTCTCATCTCATCCATACAAAGAGATTATGTAATTGCATGTCCAAATGTCCAGTTTCATACATATTCGCATGGGTGATTCCCCAACTGCCGTGACATCTCACTCACATTGTCACGCACGTCACATCCGGTCGCTATCCAACAACTCTTTCCTCTGTATTCTATGAATGTGATCTATTACACGGTGGTCCGATTGTGGATATTTCAATCGTAATGATCATTGAAGCTTTGAAGAAAGATAGTTGAATGCATTTGTGACTCAATCTTTGAATGGTAGGTAAGTATCATGAAAACGGAAGCTGTTTAATAGATAGCTAAGTAATGGTTCATTTCTTAAAGAACTGAACTGAACAATCACTTGGTATACCTACCTAAGAAGGTAGGTAAGTAGATATAAAAAATATTAAATAAAATTAGTAGCATTGCAAACCGTGCTTAAAAATTACCTAACCTACGTGCTAACGTAGACGTCGAGATCCTCTTATGCAGTTGTGCCCGGTATATTTTTCGTAACACTATCCGTTTACGAAATGTGACCGTTAGGGCCGGTTTCACCATGCTCTGTTAGTTACTAATCAAGGATTAAAAGACCGATAAATCTAACCTTAGCTGTCAAACGCGTACATTTTGACATATTTAACGGCCCTTTAATCCTTTGTTAATCTAACAGAGCATGGTGAAACCGGCCCTTAGCCACATACACAGGGTAGGTACTTGGAAAATGCCGGGGGGTGGACAAACGGATGGTACCCGGTTCCCTAGGGAAGAGTGTAGTGCGGTTTCGATCTCAACAACATAACTAATAAAGTAATGTTTGATAGTTAAAAATATATTTATTCAGAAAATTGGGATAGACCTTAACGAGGTATTGTTAGGAAGAATACTTAGCTTTGCAATAACATTAAATACTAGTAAACAACATTGGAATTACCTACTGTTAAGCAGGTAATTATCCAAAACTAGATAGTGTATTAAGTACCTAAGCTACAAAAGTTTGTGCACGAAAAATACTATCATTAACAAAATTAATTAATCATTAACAAAAAATTAAGCAAGCACTTATAGTATTCACTCGGCCCTTAAAAAGAAAACCTAATACCTATCAACTTTGGATATATCTCTTGATCTATCCTCTTGGTTTTTAATTTTGTGTAATTAAAACAGTAATACTCACCAAGCAAAAGTTAATAATGCTTTAGATAAATACGACAGAGCTTGATAAAATTTTTCGAAGCGCCGTTACATTTGGCAGGTAGGCGGTCAACCCTTCCTCAGCACCCCGGGAGATCCCTTTATTTGCTAAGCTCCGCCCCGTCAGTAGCGGCGGAAGATCTCGGTGACGATCATCATTTGTGAGTTACACATCGAAGTGACAACTTCTGTTGACGACATGGCTCTGTGGACGCCTTACGCTCAAGAAGCTGCGCTTGATCTCAGCAAGTCTTCCGTAAAGATCGAAAGGCATTCTCCGAGATTGGATAGTTTACCGGTGATCAACTCTTCTCCGATCGAAGGCTATGCGTATCCGCAGTACGCTCCATACGAGAACCAGCACCAAGAATACTACTACGGATACCCTCCACGTGTGGAACATACAGTGCCGATAGCTCAGATTTCACCGGATTCAGTTGGAAGTGCCTGGTCTCCTTACCAGTCACTCAAGTCTCACAACTCTGCACCATCTCCACCGGAGTCTCCTGATTTCTACGACAGTGAATCTTTATCAGAAGATGCGGAATATCAAGCTTTCGAAAGAGACGCCTTGAGAGCCATGGCGGAGAAGAACGGCGGAACACTACTCGGCAACAATCCCAGGATGCGCAGAGCAGTTCAGACGAGCCAGACTGCTGACGACTCGTACAGGAAGCAACGAGAGAGGAACAACCATGCTGCCAAGCAAAGCCGAGATAGGAGAAAGCTCAGGGAGGTGCGTTTGGCTTTCCAAGTCACTTATTTGAAAAAGAAAATGGCTGACCTGAGGGCTAGGATTGCAGCGGGAGTTTGTGGCCGATGCAGGCAGATATGTGAATGTTGATTGGAAGAGATTACTTCGAAGACTTTCAAGTGCCATTTTAGATAGCTGTACATACCAGATCTATAAATACCTATCTTAAATTATAGTAAAATGATAATCTATAGGTTTACGATACAAACTTAGTAACTAGTACGTAGGTAATTTAGATAATAATATTTATTTGTAAATACTATTTTAAGTGTTGTAAGATCTATATATTACAAAAAATATAATTTTGGTAATGTGCAATTTTGTAAACTAGGAATATTTTATGAGTAGTGAATAAGGCGTATTTCAAATAAAAATATGATTGAAATGATTATCTGTATTTTTTAATCCTTTTGTCTTTAGTTTTCTGAGGAAATAATATTAAGGCGTTATTGTCTCGAATATTTTTTTATTTTCATCTACTTTACTTTCAACTAATCCCTTCAATGATAGCCGCTTCTGTTTCTAAGCAAGTACACGGAAAAAAATAACACTACTCATTTTCTTTTACTGAGAATACCATTATTCTCAAAATTATTGTTTAAATGCGAGACAATATTATCTTAACTTTAAACATTATTCTTAAACTAAAAAACACACTATTGTTGCATTAAGAATAATTTATTCTCAGGAATTATTCTAAAACCAAGAATCGAATGCTTTATTCAATACTTTGTTGTGTTAGATCAAGAAAAATCGATTTTTTTTCCAAGATCAGTATGTGTTTTGCTTCTAATAAAATATATTCTTACATTAAGAATTTTGGATTCTAGATAAACAATAAATAATGAACTACAACATGGAAGATAATATTATTCTTATTATTAGAATAATTGTTAAAGAAAGAAGAAAATATCTTTACATTAAGAATTATTATTCTTAAAGTGAATAAGCATGTAAATATTCTTAAATGAAGCACATGTTTCTTCATAAAAAAATAAGTATATACTTGTTTTGAGCATTACATTCTTGAAATTAAAAGAACACAGACATTAAAGTAAAGAATATGTCAAGTCTTCCAATAAGCATCAGTATTATTCAATTAAGATATTTAAAGTCTTATGTAAAGAATTCTAAAAATTCTTATGCCAAAACAATATAATTTTCTAATGAAGTAAATGTTTCTTCATTGCAGAATATATATTGAGAATGCCAATAGTCACATTAAGAATGTGAAACTCTATAATGGAGAACTGTTATGCTTGAACCAAAACAATATTTTACTTGGCCTAAGTAGGAAATTAACTTAATCGAAGATATTTCTGTAGTTTCAGACGAAGTTGTTGACTCTTCGTGAAAGAATAATGATATACTTAGCTTGAGCATTATATTCTTGAAATTAAGCGAACATAAACATTCAAGTTAAGAATATGTGAAGTCTTCCAATAAGCATCAGTATTATTCAATTAAGATATTTAAAGTTTCATATAAAGAATTCAAAAATTTCTTAAGCTAAAACAATATAATTTTCTAGTGAAGTAAATGTTTCTTCATTGCGGAATATATATTGAGAATGCCAATAGTCACATTAAGAATGTGAAACTTTTTAATGGAGAACCGTTATGCTTGAACCAAAACAATATTTTACTTAGCTTAAGTGGGAAATTAACTTAATCGAAGATATTTCTGTAGTTTCAAACGAAGTTGTTCAATCTTCGTGAAAGAACAATGATATACTTAGCTTGAGCATTATATTCTTGAAATGAAGCGAACACAAACATTCAAGTTAAGAATATGTGAAGTCTTCTAATGAGCATCAGTATTATTCAATGAAGATTTTTTGAAGTCTTATGTAAAGAATTCTAAGTTTTCTTAAGCTAAAACGATATAATTTTCTAGTGAAGTAAATGATTCTTCATTGCAGAATATACATTGAGAATGCCAATAGTCACATTAAGAATGTGAAACTCTTTAATGGAGAACCGTTATGCTTGAACCAAAACAATATTGTACTTGGCTTAAGTGGGAAATTAACTTAATCGAAGATATTTCTGTAGATTCAAACGAAGTTGTTCAATCTTCGTGAAAGAATAATGATATACTTAGCTTGAGCATTGTATTCTTGAAATGAAGCGAACACAAACATTCAAGTTAAGAATATGTCAAGTCTTCCAATAAGCATAAATATAATTCAATTAAGATGTTTAAAGTCTTATGTAAAGAATTCCAAAATTTCTTAAATTATATTTTTCTAGTGAAGTAAATGATTCTTCATTGTAAAATATATATTGGGAATGCCAATAGTCTTGGAAACTTTTAAATGGAGAACCGTTATGCTTGAACCAAATCAATATTTTACTCGGCTTAAGTGGGAAATTCAGTAACACGAAGATACTTCTGTAGTTTCGAATGAAGTGGTTGACTCTTCGTGAAAGAATAACTATATACTTAGTTTAACAATTATATTCTTGTAATTAAAAGAACACAAACATTCAAGTTAAGAATATGCCACGTCTTCTAATAATCTGCAGAAAGTATCGTTACACTAGTTTTATTTTAATCTTGTACCTACCTTAGATCCAAATAGTTTTACTTTACTTAAAAAAAAGTATTATTCAAATTATCCCTCCCCACCCCTTGTCACACTTCATCGACCCCCTCCCTCCCCCTTAACGTGTGACGTAATTTATGGATGGCCCCTAAGATGTTTAAAGTCTTAGGTAAAGAATCCTAAAATTTCTTAAGCCGGAACAATATAATTTTCTAATATTGTAAATGATTCTTCATTGCCGAATTTATATTGAATGTTCCAATAGTCATTAAGAATGTGAAACTCTTTCGTGGTATACCTACATTACATTCTTTAGTAAATATGTACTAATCTGTATTTACAAATCTAGGAAGTTGATTTCAACCTACTTGAAAAGATCGTATCTATTTGAAACTTTACATGTGTATGTAATTTAGATGACAATACAATAATTTGGTACCGTCAAGCTGATCTGATCATGGAGTCAGGAGTTGTGTTAAAGAACTTCATGACCAACGTTCCATAAACAGGGATAGGTACCTGCCTTCTTGCATTTATTTGTTAATTATTGCTTAAAAAATACTAAATTTAAGCTGAATGCTAATGCATTTTCTACAGGTTAACCTGAGTGGTGTAAAAACATTTGATGTGTGACAAATTTTAAATCTAATATGCAAATTTTACATTACAACACTTACCTACCTATACACAATATACCTCCCTGCATTAATAATTGTATTGCAAATTTTTTTTACTAGACATGGAGGATTTAATCATTACCTATTCACATAGGTACTTACTTAGGTTTGAGATGAGAGAATCTCCATCGTACCTACTCTTGTGGAGAAAATGTCTCTCAGGCTCTACCTGCCTACAACATTTGCTTTGAGTGTACAAAATTTTATTTACCTACCAGCACCTACATACCTAATAATAAAATATAATGCTTGCTTACCTACCCAACGCAATAAATAGCTACGTCATACAACTTGTTAACCCATACCTACCTATTTATAGATTATAGCTAACAGCTCAGTATCGCATACATTAGGTAGGTACCTTCCTACGCAAAAATTACCAATCGTTAAAGGTAATACAATGGGCGGCCTTAACACTAACAGTGATCTCTTCCTGGGTAGGTAGGTACTTACCTAGGTACCTACGTGTTGACTGAGGAAACAGACGTCATCAGAGCAGTAACTTTTTTGCTTGGGTAATGTACACGTTAGGTAGACAAAACCGAGTCAAAAGATACCTACTTAATCAGTGTTTGAGCTATTGCCCTATATTATCTTACCAATGTTGTTCCAATGGTCAGTGAACTTTACACCTTTTTTTTTTATACAACCAGTTGATGGAACAAGCAGATGGCCCACTATATGTTAAGTGGTAACCATCACCTATAACAAAGCATTGCCTCGTAAGTCACGCACGATAAGAACGTGCCCTACGATGCACTGCCCTGCGTCCATCAGCTTGAGGCATACAGATGTTAAGCCTCATGTGCCTGTAATTACACCGGCAACCACACTCTTCAAACCGAAACACAGCGTTGCTGCTTGGCGGCAGAAAAAGGCGAGGTGGTAGTACTTCCCCGGACGAGCCCTTCACAAAGAGCTCTACTACTCTTAAAACTACTCTTACCTGACACATTGTGTCTACAAAATTTCATTGAGTTTGATAAAATAGGTAGGTACCTACCCTGCTTAGGGTCCATCCAGGATCAATCCTTAAATAGAATCAAACTACCTAGTTAGGTACCTAACTAGGTAGCTTACAGTTTTTTATCATGTACAATCTGTGACAGATCAAGAAAAATTTACATAAAAAGTAGGTATGAATTCATTGCGACAGGACGAACTGCTAGTTATGTAGGTAGTTACTAGTTACCTATCTATTAAGGGAAATAAGTAGGTTGGTACTTGGTAGGTACCTACAAACTACAGAGGGTTTATTTAGGTGTAGGTAACATACTATGTACCTATCTATGTCTAGGTCACCTACTATGTATATATCTCACTCGGTCACTGTGTAGAGTGCCCACTATAAATATAAATTATAATTTTGTCAACGGTGCTAATTGGTTATTCAAGTCATCTCAGAACACACGAAAGACATTATGAATAAGCAGAAAACAATGTCGCTGTAGCCGAAACTGTCATGGACGACATCATCATAACTACACATATGCCCTGTCCAATATTATTTGATCGCTAACACGTGTCGTAACGTGCGTCCAATCCATGGCAAAAGTAATTATGTCAATGCAAGAATAAATCTTCACTATTATTTTAAATTCAAGAAGACAATTCTTCTGCTGTTTTCTAGAACATACGCAATGTTGCCATCGTAAAAAATACGAATAATTAGTAATATTATAATACTAGGTAATAAAATAAAGCTACTGTGCTATTTTAATTGATGTTAACAATTTAACGTTTTTATTGTTTTTTTCACGTTCCTGTATGTAAGTATTTCTATTATATTATTGATAAATAACAAGGAACAAAACAACCGTTCTTTTGTGTATGGCTAGTTATTAAGATATGGGATTTTTTAAGGGAGCAAAAATAAAAGAGTTACTTAACGAAATCAAGTTACATGTCATATGAAAGGGCTTTGTTTGGACATTCCAAAACTATTTTTACTTATTTTCTAAGATGCCCGGTTTATGAGTAGGGTTGCCACCCGTACTTTATAATAAAGTATTGTACTTTATTTCAGGTAATTGTACTCTATACTTTATGAGAACAATAAAGTACACGAAAATACTTTATTTCGCATGATTTCATTTCTTTAGGATTTTGATAAGTTTAGTCTTATGTATTTTTTTGTTAAACGACTTCATAACGGTTGGTGCAGTCGTTTTTAATAATTTCTATAATTTTTTCTGTGATGAAAAGCAAATGGCGATACGAAATAAACAAAGCGTCTCTAAATTTCATTAAAAAAATACTTATTTACTTTAATTTAAATATAGACTGTAAAGATGCTGTGCAATTGTTTAGTAGAGATACTAATTAGATACAAACTGCAAAAAGCTATAAAAAAATGTTTTTAAACATAATAATAAAAAAAGTACTTTATTTTGATACTATGTACTTTTTTTTCTACCCATATTAACCAATGTACTTTAACTCCAAGAAAAAAAGGTGGCAACCCTATTTATGAGATACCACAAAAAAGTAAAATTAAGATAACCAACGCTCCAAGGGCTCCCATCTCTAAAAGTTTCGTTATCAAGGTTTTGTTACTGGTCGGCCAGTTCCTTTACTTTTTCTTAATTTTTTATACATTATGATACACTACATTTAATTGTTATACATTATGAAGATACTCAGTTCTCATTAAATAGTGACAGAAACCTGGTCTGATGATGGAGCCAAGGTCTGTTCAACGCAACTCTTGAATAAATAGGCCAATAGTGTTGTCGACGTTGTGATGTACCTATATAAGTTAACAAAAGGCCTTACTTAAAAACATCTGCCAAAAGATAATCAGTGTATAATCAATTGCCATCTCTTATCAATGAGAAATCACAAACAGTGACAGGGGTAACATTGAGAAATGTCTCAACTGAGTTTATATGTAAGAGCCTGTTATAGTTTAACTGAAATAATAATTTTAAAATTAGAATGACGAGTACTGTTTTGCATTATTCATTTCATTCCACAAACACCTAGAACACGATTACAAATTTTATTTCGTGCCCTTTTTCGGAATAACTGCAGATTTTACGGAAAAGCGTGATGTGATGATGTTTTGATGATGGTCGGTGCCATCAGACAACCAAATATCGTTTTGTCACTACCAAAAAACATACAGCGTTGTATTTGTATAGTACCTTTTTGATTATAGAGTTGGCAACACTTGCTCTATTCCACGACGCGCACGGCGCAAGCGGCGTTCTCAGTGTGTAATCTATCGGTCCGCCACCCAATGCCATTCCTACATCGTATATTTTTTTGTGTTAATCAAGTGTTTTGTGTATGTGAATGCTTTTAGAGTTGATTAACGGGTTTTTAGAACAATTATTGTTGGAACTGATAGGTATACCTACCATATCACGTGCGTGGCCACATTTTCACAAGAAAAACAGAAAGAAGATTCAGTAGGTACCTACAGGCCGTGCAGACAAAATGGAGGAGCTCTTGTCTTTGTGGGAAATGCCTGCTGAAGTTAAAAAAAAATTCAATGGTATGTAAGTCTACATGAGCTTTTGTTTTTATTTAATTAGGCAACTGACTAACTGTGACTGATCCTCATGTTTCTCTTTAGGTGATGAGTTTCGCTCTTGCATGTGGTTGCTTGGCAATCGTGTACCTGTGGCATCATGTTTGTGTGTGTTTTTGATGCCAATAAAACTATTCTGTTCTATTGATTGTGTGTTTCAGATAATGGTATAACTCCGGATCAATTAAAAGATGTCATTGAAGGCGACCTGCTGAAAGAACTTGTACCATCGATTGGCTTGCGAATAACTATTCGAAAGAAAATACAAGAACATCTGACTGCACTGGTATGTATTTATATGTAGGTATATGTTATTCTATTACTATGTACCCGGAGATAGGCAGGCTTTCTTAGTGATGTCTGCTTTCATTGCCAAGCCTATGATAAATCCGAAGTTGAACAGTAAATATGACATGTCTACCTATGTACCTATGTAAAGTTATACCTACGTCTATAAATTAAAAAATATGCGGCTGCTATCATGCATGATAGTAGATGCTTATTTTAGTTATGTTAGAAAAATAATCAAAATGTGTGTGTGCCGATGTTCCGGTTGGTCCCATCGGCAGCTACCATGTCATTCTGCGATGTCTGTACTGTGTATCATTGACTGTTTTCTCTCTAAAATAGGTATCTAAAATAGGTATCTACAAGTTGTATAACAAAAGTAGAGGCAATCAAATTCAAAGACAGCACACGCTGAGCTTCAAAGTAATAATAACAATGCATAGAACAAGCAGATGGCCCACCTGATGTTAAGTGGTACCCATCATATATAGCAAAGCATTGCCTCTTAGGTCACGCATGATACCTATCAATGTGCACTGCCCTGCATCTATCAACTTGAGGCATATAGAGGCAATTTCTAAAGCCAAAACAATATAATTTTCTAGTGAAGTAAATGTTTCTTCATAGCAGAATATATATTGAGAATGCCAATAGTCACATTAAGAATGTGAAACTCTATAATGGAGAATGTTATGCTTGAACCAAAACAATATTTTACTTGGCCTAAGTAGGAAATTAACTTAATCGAAGATATTTCAGACGAAGTTGTTGACTCTTCGTGAAAGAATAATGATATACTTAGCTTGAGCATTATATTCTTGAAATCAAGCGAACGCAAAGTAACAAACATTACAGTATTATGATTTTTGGGTTTACTCGAATATGTGTATAATATATCTTAAAGATGTTTCAAGGTGATCCTTGTGACATTTGATGATGATGTTGATTACAATGTGGAATTTATTTTTCAGACTGATACTGTAACAATTTCTACATACGAAGATAGTATCTCCGATGAAATCGATGTAGAAAATATTAAGATTGATGACCTATTTCTGCCCAAGCCCGTCCTACCACATTTCGAGTTAAAAACTCTTTTAACAACATCGCCATGTGGAAAATCAATTTTAAAATACTATGAGGTGAACATAGCGTTGGACAATAAACACAGGAACCAGTTAACTGAAATAATAATTCGGCATATATATACTTATATTGTGAATAAGTGAGTATGGCATTTACCACCTACTATGTTACTAAAGAACTTCACTAAATACTATAAGGGTTGTTCATTATTAGTTACACAAACTGATACGTAGGTCATTTTATTTGTTATTTTATTTACAGAATCTGTTCCTTTAATATAATGAACAACCCTTTAAATATGTACTAATAAATAGTGGGCCAGGCTTTTAGCCTGTCATAATAATATATCATTATTGTTTACTTTTTTTACAGCCACATTACTCATGAAGATTACAATGTTATAACTGCCAAAATAATTACATTGTTTCCGGCAGAAAATATCGGTACATACTTTGTACCTGCTATAAAAAAGAGGGAGTCAATTAGTGGCAAACCTGTCTTTTCCAAAGGCAAATTAGTAGATAAAGTTAGAAATATTCTTTACAAATCTGGGGAACGCAAAAGAAAGCAAATACAAGAAAATGATAACCCTGTAGAAAATAAAAAATCTTTGCAGGAATTGGAAGGTTTTTTACATGTTCAATTTTCGTAGAATCTAGAGTACTCATAATTATCAGTTTGTAACATGAGTTAGTAGTTATCAGTTTCTAGAATCATTACTGTAGTTATATTTATTTCATCAAATGTTAGATTGTATGTTTTTTTTTATTTGAGTTTCAACTGATATATAATTACTATGGGTATACTAATATATAATAATACTACTATGGGTATAATTTTATATTATATTTCATCAGTGTATCATTTTTTCATCAAGATATTATTTTGCATTCGAAGTAGACTTTGTTTCATGTCATGCTTATTATGCATATATTATAAGCATATTATTTCATTTGCAATTTTGGGCGCAGAATATTTGCAAGAAACCTATTCAACAAGAAAATCACCAGCCTAAATGAAATTTTGGACATTCTGCCTACCTGAATAAAGTATTTGATATTGGTTTAAAACTTTAAAAATGCATGATGGTTTGATTACAAACATTCTGCTTGCAAAAAAATTGTATTAGAAGATATTTGAATAAAGTTAAGTGATATAATTTGATTTGATTCACAGCTCAGTTGGTAGTATCTTTGCCTTCTGTGTTGTAGGTTGTATGTTTGATCCTCACCGAGAACAAATATTTGTGTGATGATGATGAACATTGATGTTTGTTCTGTGTCTGGGTGTTATATTTATAATGTAAATATGTATTTACATGATTCTCTAGTTCTCACAGTACAAGCTTTGCTTAGTTGGTGCTAGATAGCACTGTGTGAAATTATCTTAAAATATTATTACTAATTTTAGAAAGATCGGAATCAATGAGTACCTATCCTCAAGAAACTATGGAGGGCCATGTTTACGACCACATCACTTATTCAATGTTTTGCAATGTAATAATATGTTGCAGTAAGATGGTTTGGGAATAGACTTCCCTGTCCATTGATTGCCATTAAACATTTATAAATATTTCAGATAAAAATGAAGATAAAATAGTATGGCTTAAAAACAATATAGAGCCGTGGCAGCAAGTTATCGACTATTGGACCGCAACATATGACATACGGAGTGCTACAAATTACCTAACTGTAGCAGATTTTGTCTGTCAATGGAACATTCTTAACGATGTCCGAGGAGAGCAATTGGTGAGTTTAATCTATGCTTAGCCGCAATAAATAAAATAACCTGCATCAGAGACTTCGGTTTAATTACAGTCACTTCTAGTAACTGTTGCATATATGTGTCAAGGTTTTAATACTAGTTCTTAATTTATTTATAATTAAATATTATTGTTTTACAATTTCAGATAAACATTGATTTTGACAAGAGATATCAAAAGTGTACATCAAATTTTTTTTTGAAATGGAACTTATTTTTTAATAGAGTAATAGAATTGAAAGAGGCCTCTATCAAAGACGATGGTATATTAAACGATTTGGAGGAACTAAAGCAGGAGACTGAAGATGGTATGTTTATGACTTTTATCATCCATTACACATTGACTATTATAGAAACAAAGGATATAGATATTTAGCAAATTATGGATATATTATATCCATCACTTTTATTATCCTTTTGTTTGACATTTTTTCGAAGAAAATGTAAAACGGGTTTTCAAAATGTGGTTTTTTCTTCAATCGTAGTTTTAAATCGTTGCATGTTCACTGTTCATGCTCTACTGTTTCAGACAAGAAGATAATTAAACAGATAATGCTGCTTTGCCGGTTGATACCGCCGAGGGGGAGATTAAACAGAAAAGTAAAATTTTCCACGGTTGAATGCATAGAGGGCATAGTAGTGAATGTTGCGGTAAGTGTTAAATTCTTATTATTCGTAACGACTATGTAGCGAAGATTTGACGCGCGATTTGATGACCTACGCGGTCTGGTGGGCGAGTAGCCGACAAGAGGTTGTGGGTTCGATTCCTGTAACGGGTCCGTTTGCTGTGTGAAAAACTGGTGAAATAATAATGAAAATCTTTTCAGACCCCTGGTGATATACAACATAGAATTGAAACCGTTGCCAGACAGGCACAAACGAATAAAACTACAGTCCAACCTTACATCGTGGCCTGCGAATCACAATCAGCTACCGCATCATATTATCTGGTGATTGACACCATAAAATATAATTTTACATCAGCAACGAAAGCGCTTGATACACTATTCAAGTGTTATCACACCCTTCATGCCACTTACCCAAAAGCTTCTGATCATATGTACTTGATTATCCAAAGAGGTGTGTATGGTATAAAAACAAAATATGATAACGTCGTACCATATATTGCAGATATATTAAACTTAATCTAAATCTCCGTATAGCAATATTTAGTTTCATAACCTAAATATCAAGTGTCAAATGTGTAATGTCCATTTATGCGATATAAATTCATACTTTCTTGATTTACGTTACGTCCATAACGTCACTTCAGATGCCCATATGAAAATTGTACCAGAGCTTTTGTCATGCCAAATCTAATCTATTCTAAGTTTAATTTTAATATTAAGATTACATTGATTAGAGTGATTATGTTAACTTTTTATTAATAATATATAATGATAAAAATTATGTAACCAATGAATCTTAGGTATATTTTTTATGTGAAGTATCAAATAATTGTATTGTTACTTTTATGTCATGTTGTTTATAGAAGTCCAATAAAACTCAGTTAATTTACTTGAACGATTGCCATAGTGTCATTGCCATGCCAAATCTATTTTTCATAATAGTAATAATTTTAAGTTTAATACTACTTGTAATTTGTGACTTATAAATAAATTTATCTACTCAGATTTGACTATTTATTTAATTGAAATTTATCCGGTTCGATGAGATTGTAATTTGTTGTGTATTCATTTTTTGTTTAAACTTTGTAAAACCTTCATATATTATTTTACTGTGTGTAAAAATCTGTTAGATTAAATGGAATATGTATATACTTACCAGGGTTATATGAATTTACGAACGAAACAGCACAAGTACTTGATATTTATACGTGCCTACGGGGAGTTTAGCTATTTCATTTGACCCTGTGTGAGTTGAGTAATTTTTTTGTATCTTCCGTTTATTATATTGTCTTATTCAGGTCAGATTTCTAGCGCCTGCCATACTTCTGAAATCGCTCGTTTTCGTAACAAATGAAACTCCTTGGGAACGACTCCAAAACATGCATCGATTCGGCGTCGTTTCACTAGGCGTTATTTTGTCACGGAAACGCGCAATTTTCAAAGTATTGCGTTTACTACAGGAGCTAAAAATTGCGCCACACATAAGATAATTTAATGCTCAACTGAAGAAAAAAATGTTTTTAATTCGAGAAATAATATATTCAATTCAACCTAACACATGTTTTAAAGTAAAACACACAATATCTTAAACTAAGAATAATTTATTTTACATCCAAGCAATTATAAGCATTCAATCAAGACAAATGGTTGTTAAATAAAGACACAATGATTGTTCATACAAGAAATTACATTCTCACGGCAAAAACTAAATCTCTTCGTAGGAGAATCAATATTGATTAAAATTAAAACTATTTTTTTATTAGAGTAAAACATACAATATCTTACATTGAGAATAATTTATTTTACTTCCAAGCATTTGATAGCATTCAATATAGACAAAACTTTCTTAAATAAAGACACTACGATATTTATAACAAGAAAGTACATTCTCGCGGCCAAAACACAATCTCTTCGTACAAGAATCAATATTGATTCAAATGAAAACATGGTTTTATTAGTTGAAGACTAAATTATCATCAAATTGAGAATAGTTGTCTTTAATCTAGCAATTAATAGCGTTCAATCAAGACAAAACTTACAATTTTTTTACTGAATTCAAGAAACTGGGTTCTCAAATTAAAACGCTTAACTACTATAGCTAAGAGTAATTTCTTATACAATCAATAATATGGTATACTTAAAATGAAACTATTTTTTGTTGCATGAAGATAGAATTATTATTAATACAAGAAACCGAAGACTTCAAACTAAACTTATTTTCTCTTTTAGCAAGAATTGATTGTTTTAATAGAAGAATATGAAATACTCGAAATAAAATAAGCTTTTATTGAGTAAAGACAGTTTGATCGTTAGGGCAAAAACGTGCTGTCTTATTCCAAGAATTTTATATGCTTGTAAATCAGTTATTTAATGCTACAATGAAGAGATCACGTTTATTTGATACTAAGAATACTGATATTCTTGGTATGAGAGACTATATGTACTTGTAACTAGTCTTATGGACAAGGAGAAATTATACTAGGATTAAAAATAATATACTTAGATTGAGACAGTACTTTTGAAACATTATTATGCTATGGTTAAGAATATATTGTTTCGGGGCATATATAAATCAATATTATTCTTGACCAATAGATTTATTCTTAACTTAAGAATAGATTTTTTTCCGTGTAGTAAAACAGGAACCCGTTACATTTTAACTAAAAAGTAGCTGCCAACTCTAATCCGTAGACTGCCTGGCCTATTGTTTGAGGATTAATTTTTATAGAGTAGATGGGAATGACGTGACCGACATACCTACTGGGATGGGTCTATTATTGATCTAGAAGAAATGTTGTTTTATCTAAGTTTTAAGTATCTGAAGCGAAGCCGTAAGTTTGTTGCCTGCTTTTCTAATTTAGTCGCTTGGAGCTAGCGCTTATTCAGAAAGTTTGTAAAGTGGCGATTGTAGGTACCTACTACTAAATAAGATTATTTGTCACTAATTTTTGAGATTCAAGCATAACTAATTGTTGTCACAATATTGTTCTTTATATCTCCCCTATGTTTTTGTGACACAAAATAATCGTTTTTTGATTTGATTTGATTGATAAAAGAGGGTTTTTCCCTTTCGGTTTTCCATACAAACTAGTAAACGCAATCGAAATTGTGGATTCTAATTCAACTTTATTCTGCGTGATCACTAATCAGTAACGGCCAGTTATAATTTAGTCTTTATTCGTCGTTAGATTAACACTACGAATTAAGTATGATTAGTATCATTTACTTGTGATACTTAAGTAACAGTACTTACCTACAATATGCTTGAACTAGTAAACCCCCTGTGTCTTAGGCGATAAAGAAAGGTTGACAATAAATATATTATATGCCATATAAATAGATAGGTAATAGATAAAAAGATCAAATATGAATGTTAAAACAATTAAATAACAGTAAAATCGGTAAACCTTATGCTATAAACGAAGGTAGTAAGAATTCCAGGCTGCAAGGAACCGGCGCCTAGATTTACCAATTTTATAAGACATTGTGATTGTGATTGAACTGAATGAATACCACTTTGATTTTATTTAAGATTTCACACCATGGTGTAAATAACAAATAAACTAATTCGTTTATTTTAATCTCCCAAAGAAATAAAAACTTAATTTGTAGGTAATAAGTGTAACAGTAAGGGCCAGTTGCACCATGCACTGTTAGTTACTAATCAAAGATTAACAGGCCGTTAAATCTAACCTTAGATGTCAAACGCGTACATTTTGACATATTTAACGACCCTTTAATCCTTTGTTAATCTAACAGAGCATGGTGAAATCATGCCTAAACATGATATTTTACTTTGATCTTCAAAAACTTATATGACGAGGCGCGGACACTCGTTGTAACTAGACACCGTCGTGTGCTGTAAGCAGAGAACCTACTAACATAAAAGCTCTTGAAAATGCAATATCATAAATGCTCAATCTCACTAGAAAAACATTTGGCACGCGGCTTCTCGTGGCCGAACATTGGCAAGCCCTGAAAGGATTGACAGTTCATATTCAAAGGATTGTTGTTTCTGCGCACACGCACGCGATATTAGATAATCTGATGAGAACGTGGACAATATCGAATGGCACAGCTGCCAAATATATTGTTTTTTTTTATTAAGTGATGTGATAATAGATCAAAGTAATATGTAAAGATAAGATAAAATATATATTGTCTATTCTTTGCAACCAGATACAGATTTTGATGTTAGGATTAAATTTGGTGTAAGGTACTTATCTTTAACATTTGAAATTTAAAATAAATGTCATAATATGTACTAACAAACTCAAGTATAACTAGATCACTGTGGTCGCAGAAGTGGCTAGAATGAAAAACAAGTAAAATCAAATATTTGGCTATACCGGCGTATTTAATGTAGGAACCAAGCAAGCCGATCGATAAAGTATATAGAAATGTTATGTCCATGCAAGCTGTCAGCAAACGCAAGGGTTACAGAGCGAGGGAGCCACCCTCAACTCAATTAGACGCAACCCTCCATGCAATCACAGGGGTCCGAGTCCACACTATCTGATAACAGAGACAAAACCGACAAGAGCGCGTCGTAGTTTAGTTTGATTAGCACCTACACGCGTGTAATCACAGATAAAATACTTATATAAGTCAAAATAAAGCTCAAAACAATAAGTGCTCTGCCTGATTACGACCACAACCTTGTCAAAAATGATAGACAAAAGCAGACTTTTGATAATAGTTAGCTGCGCATTCGGTAAGAACTGGGCTACGGAAAATAGAAACAGAAAAGCTCACGATTCTGATCCCCAGGCACGGTAGATATCCCCTTAGATCTCTTAGGACCAAGTACCAGCATAATATTCTTTGAGGATTTGATGAATAGGTAAGTTATACCAAAACATTAATTATTAAAATAATTCTTAAGTTTAGTAAACATTTATAATTAAAATAATATAATCAATTAATAATATAAGTAAAGTCATGATTTTTTACAATACACAAAAGCTTGTGGTGTGGTTTGGGTCATTCCTAAACGATCGACAGTCATAAAAAAGCCTTTCGTTTTTTGAAGGGTGTGTCGACTTGCCCTAACTGGTTATGCAACACCACGTTGTGTGCATTTTATCTACCTCCTATTGGTTAGGGGAGGGGCATGTTGCACAGTGTGTGTTTATTTTTCTATAATACCTTGGTATACAATGAGTGCTACCTAACCCAAGAGTTTTGGTATAGTACCTATTCAAGAATTGTTACATAATAATCGTGGAAAACGAGTACCTACCTAGTATTCAGTATGTTTATTGCCTTATTATGAAGGTATGTAATTTTAACAATGTCAGGTCTTAGGACAAAGTATTTTTAGAGTCAACACATAATGGGCTCATCAGTAAGGGTGTATAGGTAGGTACTGATATATCTAAGATCTCGTGATGTCCGCTCCAGATGCTCGTAATGTCTTACATTGATACCAAACACGATATTTGGCATCTGACTACCCCTAACCCCAAGATAGGACCAAAAGGTGCGAAAATAAAAGTAATTAGTAGTCAGAGGCAAATCCAAACACTGTGTTTGGACTTGCTTCTGACTACAACCTACTAACTAAGTATTGAAACCAAGTTTCAACTGAATTGGCCTATTTATTTAAGAGTTCTGTTGAACAGACCTTGGCTCAATCATCAGACCAGGGCGCTGTCACAGTTTTATGAGAACGAAGTATCTTTTTAATTTATAACAAATAAAAAAAATACGACAAAGCAAAGGAAGTAACAGTAACCAAACCTTGATGTCACAAAAACTTGATGTGAGCTTTCAGAAACCGGCCGTTAGAGAGCTCTTGGATCGTTGGTTACCTTATTTTTTTTTGTTGTATCTCAAAAACCGAGCGTCCTAGAAAAAAAGTAAAAATAGTTTTGTAATGTCCAGGAAAAGCCCTTTCATATGACATGTAACTTGATATTTTTGTGTAACTTTTTTTATTTTTGCTTTAAAAACCCCCATAACTTAATAACTCGTTAACAGATTTGACTCATATACTTACTAGTAAATTTCTTAAGTACAAGCTATCGGCTTACCAGCCTTACAGCCTTGGGTTAAAAAGAACAGTACCTACCTACAGTTACAGTATTTACTAACTTAGTGAAAAGATGCTGCAGCATTGAACATGGATATCTTAAGAAACGGTCCTCAAGGGACCATCATACGCAAAAGACCGTTTGCAACATAGCAAATCAGATAAAACGAAGAATTTACCAACTCATTGTCTCCCAAATGTACCGTTCAATTCGCAAGTTACCAGGAAACGTCCTTTGTCTTGAAAGCAACCCTTCGTAATTATAATCCTTCGCAAATGTTTGACACAATACGATACACAATTTTGCATATTGTACAGTTCCTATTCAGTGTTTTTGGCTAAGACGCCTTTTGCAGGACTTACCTAGTACAGTGAATGCGAAACGAAGCTTTTATGCTGTGTTACGGATATTAGACGAACTTTCGCTAGCGGTCAAAATATTACAACGTTTAGACTGCTTTATAATAATAATAATAATAATATACTTTTATTTCAGGCATAAAAAAACCCATAAATTACAAAATATTATGCTTTAAAAACGTTTGAAATGTAGGTAGATGGTACTGACAATTTACTGTTGCATAATTAATAAGAACATGTAGGCAAATCCTAATTAACAATCATACCGTCTAATAAAGGTGTGAACTGAACTATGCTCCAACTCATTACAAAAACTAAACAATTATGAGAGAAAATGAATGATATTTATTATTATTATTATAATTAAGTAGGTACCATAATAAAATTGTAAAAATGATCATACAAAAAAACGCTAGGAACCAAGCCTTTCTTCAGTTTTCTCCGTTCTTCTAGGCTTTGGTCCCGAGGAACTGGCGATAGATTCACCTGGTACCTATATAAGACGTTTCAAAGTGATCCTTGTGATTGTACTGAATGAAGACCGTTTTGATTTAAATTTTGAGATGTCTTACCTACACATCGAAATAATTTTGTGTAAGCGTAATTCCCACTAAAGCCATACATTCGCCTCGGTCACACGATTGCAAGTCCATGTGTGGTCAGCCAATCGATCAATCTTCTCCCGCGTATTTGCTCACACCCTTTATTTCCTATTGAGCAGATGTGTTCACATTACAGTTTATTTTACACGCCTACGAATATCAATAACGGTTGTATTCTGTATAAGAATAATTCCATAGATCTTTTGTCATGGCAATGCTTTAATATACTGCCCTCGTACAATAGGTACATACCTAAATAAATTGCACAAAATTTTACGTAATGCAAACATACCTACAATGGTACACTTAAAAACCTATTGTTTCATGTGTTTGACGTTACGTGCATAAAGCACGCGCCAACGCTGTGTGTCCAACATGATTGTTTACCTCGCAACTACCAGGTAAGTAACCGCCACCTTACACAAGATAACAAAACTATTGTCTACTCGAACACCACTGTTTATACAACCCCCAATAACTAAAACAACGTCGAATAATACTCCCGTACTTGGCTTCGGGAGTCAGAGCAATAAAGTTATGTTACGGGTATGGATTAGGACTATATTGGGTTTCAAAAAGTTATGCAGGCTGTTTTATTAATTTTGCCGTTTTAATCGGATTAAAAAAAGATTTAAGCAATCGGGGAAAATTTTAGACTGATTTGTCTTGCCGCTCGTTTTCAGGGTAATAGTTAAATGGATGGTCGGGCACCATAAAATGTTTTGAAGGATTGGTAAAACTTTAAATTGTAAGCTGTTTGCCGGCCTGATTCACGTAGTTTAAATAGATTAAATCTTAGGTAGGCTATAATATATTACCTGCTCTATCCAGTTTAAGCAGCCAGCTGGTATTAGTTTAAATGACGTTTTCCAAAATGACCAAAATTACCTACAATGACATCTCCATAACTTCTTTGACAAAAATAGGTACAATAGCATATCGTTTATCCACAATCCATCTTTCTTCAGTAATAATTAAAATGACATCCTTTCGACCATTGTCCAGCTGCCCGCAATGGGGCCACTGTACGAATCACCAAGTAAAGAGTTACAATGCAATGGCGACCGGAAGTGACGTGACAATGCGAGTGAAACGTCACGTTATGTCACGTCAGTTGCAGAATCACCCATGCACGTAGATTATTGGAAAATAAATTGATTCGTTTTCTGGCATTTTGGGAAGCAACATATTTTTTTCATTTTAATTGTTTTTCTTGTGTTATTTTGCGTTGTGTTGAGTAATTTCGGTGGTATTTTAACCAACATTACTTGAGGTCTTAGCACAAAGAGTAAGCATTTGGAATGAAAGTGTATTATTTGATATCCTGATTTGACCGAAAATGTTTCCAATGTTTTGAAGAAAACCGCCACCATTTTCTTCTAAACAAATGACGGCCGACTTGACTATGGACTGACTTGACTAAAAAGTATTTATTCAATACAAATCACTTGACTCTGGCAAGATTGTCTGTCGAATGACAGACAGGAGCCATAAATGGAGAGAAGAAGAAGAAGAAGAAGAAGAAAATAAATTGTTATTTGAGATACATTACATAGTACCTACCTACCTACCTAATACAGCTTTTATTGATCGAGTGAGCGAAGCGAACGAAGATCTTTAGTTTCAACTTGGGCGATTTGGCATTTTATGTATGTATGTATGTATGTATGTTTGTCTGGCGATAACTTGAGAACCGTTGATCCGATCTGCATGAAATTTGATATGTCGATAGCTTGTACTTGAGAAATTTAGTGGTAAGTATATGAGTAAAATTGGATGAAGGGTTTTTGAGTTAGGGGGTTTTTTAAGAGGCCAAAAATAAAAAAAGTGACATAAAAAAATTAAGTTACATGTCATATGAAAGGGCTTTGTTTGGACATTCCAAAACAATATCGTCGCCGTAGAGCGAAAAGTCATTAAATAGCTTTTTGGCCTTTTGAGATACGAAGCTTTAAAGTTTTTCAAACGAAAAAAAAATATTACTTGGATATGGTTTATGATATTGCTTATTTTAAGGTCTCATCTTTTAGACAATGTATAAAGGGTTATGCTTATGTCACAAAAATGAGGATAAAGTTGTGTTTTTCAGAGCTAATGATGAAAAACTAAATTAGTTACTTTTTCCCCTCAAATACTTGACCGAAGTTTTAGTTATTGATTTGTAAAATGGAGATGGTGATTTTTTGCCCACATTCTGATCCTTATAAAATATAATAACTTCATTTAGTTAGAATGGAACTAGTTTTTAGAAATTCAAAAGGTGTTTCAGTACATAAATCTAAGTTATTATTTTGCAATTATAGCTTATTTTATTAGATAATCAAGACGATAAAGTGAGTATTTAAAAAACAGTTAGCAATTATTTCTAAGATTTATTGAGAAAATCACAGTAGCATACTAAAACAGACCAGGATAAGCACACACAACACTGAATTTTGACATGCTTAGAAAAAAAACAGTGTTAAATTAAAGCAAATTAATAACCTGATCAATTGTTTAATAAGGTAACATTTTAAACCATTCAACATTCTAAATTATGCACCTTCACTTAGCTCTGTAGCATCTGCCACCAACAGCCTATCTATCACGTCTTTGCTGGTAGGTAGAGATAGATACCAAGCATTTAATTCTTGAGGAACAATCCCTTTGCGACAAAGACCAATAAGATATTTTTTCTTGGTTTCTGAAATCGAAAGAGGAGCCCTTCTTGGAGTCTTCATTTTGTTCCAATTCGAGTAATTACGTACTTTCTATTTTTTTTTAAACACGTCACATTCGGAATAAGGCTCTTCGTGAGTGTAGCTAAATTTAAGGAAATTGCTTGTCAAACCACAGATGATTGCTTTTCAGCCACATAATCTTCTTTCTATCTTTGTCCTAGCTTATGTTTATGGCGAACTTTTAATTCATCGCTCTAACAAGAAGCATTTTATTATAGGTCGATTCCTTGACTACATAAGAAGGTGCTAATTCTCGGTGTCTCTTCGATGGAGCACGACACATGGTTGACTTCCACTCAATAATCGAGTAAACCGGCCTATGTCGTTGCTGTTTTTCAATAGCGCTATGCATTAAGCCTTATTACATGTATACCTAGTATCTTTATAGTAGATGGCACCTTCGTGATCCACCAGTTTATTGCACTTATACACCAGTTTATTGCACTATTTCTACACTACCTCTTTGGCTATTGTCTTCGTTCCAGGTTATGCAGAATGCTTCATTAGGAGATTTTGCTGTATGTAGTTCATTACCCTTACACATTTCTAGAAAGAACGATTCTGAGCCCTCTTCATCCACCGACTTCTCGTGATCTTAACAATATCGTCAGTCCATCGGGTAGGAGGGCGTCTCACGCTTCGTTTTCCTGTTTGTTCGAAGAGCAGTTCTTCGAGCTATATGACCTGCCTATTACCATTTCAACTTGCTGATTCTGCGAGCTATGTCAGCTACCCTGGTTTTCTTACAGATTTTATTATAGCTCTCCATAGCCCGTTGTGCGACTGGTTAAAGACTTTCGTCTTGAGGCTCTGCGGTATCTGT
The DNA here is from genome assembly GCA_932294275.1 of Chloroclysta siterata. Classification (NCBI taxonomy): domain Eukaryota; kingdom Metazoa; phylum Arthropoda; class Insecta; order Lepidoptera; family Geometridae; genus Chloroclysta; species Chloroclysta siterata. The sequence continues at coordinate 15,186,544 of OW028596.1, read as the reverse complement.
GATGAGATGTGGTGTAACTTCCCGAACTGCCCATCCGAATTGTTTAGTTGTGAACTTTCTTGTATAGTAAAGGATTCTAACACCACAAACAGGTATGTGCAACGTTGATTGCATGTCAGTTGTAACAATCAGATAAATTTCGTCGTTAATAGACCGCTGTTTGTCAAGTTATTTGGCAGCTTATGCCACATTTTTTCTCGCCACCTGAGCTATCGGTAGGGAGTCTTAGAAGAGTACATCGTAGGGCACGATCCTATCGTGCGTGAATTACGAAGTAAAGTGGGCCATCTGCTAGTTACATAAAAAAGTCTTATCAACTGTTTTTGTGCCAAGTAATCCATAGTTTCCAGTAGTCTTCGCAGAGTTTAACTCTTTCTTCTAAAAGCTAATTAAGCAAAGCATTTTAAGTTGCATTTCACAGGTCTAGGCTTCTTTGCGGGCATGGTATTTCCCCTTTTTCCCGGATAAGGTTAACATTTGCTTATGAGTTTTAGCTTAGTTCTTTTTATATTTACTGGGATCGCTTTTCTTCCAACACTTAGAATCAGTCTTATCATTTGCAATGGGAGCATTGGATGCAGATGTGGAGTTTTGCTGTACATCATCGCGAACAGGAGAACTGGTCACTGGTTGGAGACCGCTTATATTAGAATACGGACTCTTAGGCACAGCATCATTTTCTTCAACAGGGGTGAGCTGGTCATCAATGTCCATAGCGCGTCGCCTCGGTCACCACAAGCGCCCCGAATAAAAGTCACCACACGCTCAGGTGGCGATTTCAATGACATAAAACTCATTAAGTGGCGTGCAAAAATCACTATGCAGTAATAGACGTACGGACATGTTCTTCGAATAATCATCAAAATATAAGGACGACAATTCGAAACAGAACTTTGCGTTCCTAATAATAGGAAATAACTGAATAAATAGGATTAATTATTTATCGCTCAAAGCTTCTATAGTGTAAACTATTTGAAACGTCCATCGATTAGTTACTAAGTGGACTTAGTTAATTTTCGCTCACATATTTTGTGTCGAACCATTCATTTTAAAACTAATCAAGTTACTTTAGTTATTTTGAGAATATATAAATATTAGCTATGGACTGTTATTTAAAAGGGGAAAAGTAGTTAACCCGATTTAGGTATAGATTTGTAAATACTTCTATGATGATAAAAATGTTTAAGTAAATTAGGTAATTTTCTACTTACTTGTGAGGCCCAAAATATAAAATTAACGATTTTTTGCACATTCTAAAACAAAAACTATAATACCTAAGGCCACGATCATAAGACTGAAATTTGCAGAAAAAATTGGCGATCTGGATGACATATTTAACTAAATTTCGCGATTTTGCGACTTAATGACTTTTCGCTCTACGGTGACGATATTTAATAAGTACTTTTTTTTTGGGACGCTCGGTTTTTGAGATACAACAAAAAAGTTCAATTAAGATAACCAGCGATCCAAGAGCTCCCATCTCTAAGAGTTTCGTTGGCATCAAGGTTTTTCTACTGGTCGGCCAGTTCCTTTGCTTTTTCTTATTTTTTTTTCTTGAAATAAATTAAGGAGGTACTCAGTTCTCATAAAATGGTGACAACGACCAGGTCTGATGATGGAGCCAAGGTCTGTTCATCGGAACTCTTCAATAAATAGGCCAATAGAGTTGAAACTTGGTTACCGTACCAAGTTAGTAGGCGGTAGTCAGAAAAAAGTCCAAATATAATGTTTGGACTTGCCTCTGACTACTACCTACTCAAAGTTTTGATGCGTTCGTTTGGTCGCATCACGAGATCTCAGTTCGGGGCGAACTACTAGTTTATTCTGTGGTATGACTACATAATTACTACTTATTACCTAGGCGCTAATTTATAGAGTGAGTGAAGCGAACGAAGATCTTAGTGGCAACTAGGGTGATTTGGCATTGTTCGACTATGTTTGTTTGTCTAAGCATACGTTTTGGAAATATAATTTTGATTCAAATAAAAAAAATCTTTAGGTAAGAAATCTTGTTTGATCGACATTAGGTATATTTTTCTGAAATTATTTAGGTACAAATATATCTCATGTGGTCTATTAATTAAGAAAGGGCTTTGATTGTTCCAAATCATTATTACCTAATGTTTATTCTAGAAGACGTATAGTTTTTGACGATCAACGAAAACAAGTAGGCTAGGTACCTAATATTTAAATTACGTATAATTATGTATAATATGAAATTAAGCTGAAATTAAGTGGAGAGCACTGGTGGTCTAGTGGTAGCGGCCCCGCCTTCCGACCCGATCGGTCGTGGGTTCGAAATCGGTCGTGTACCAATGAGTTTTTCTGTTGAAAAATGTATGTGCACAATGCCAGTACTCTCAAAAGGTGAAGGAAAACATCGTGAGGAAACCGGCATGTCGTGGAACCTAAAAAGTTCTATAACATGTGTCAAGTGCTCGAAAGGAGCCTTTTGAGGCGCACTTAAAATCCTTTCACCACACTGTTTCGAAAGAAACTAGTGACACGACAAGAGAAAGAGCTAGTTTGCTAAAGAAGCCAATGTGAAAAAAATATGCCAATTGAGCTAAATCTTGGTTAGGTACCAATCTAAGTTAGTAGGGTCTTAGTTATATTATTGTGGGCCGGTATACTAATGACTTTTACTTTGCACACAGCACAAACAAAATTTACTAAGTAGCCACCTTTGGTTGTAAACACAAATAAATACCTAAGCAATTTTGTAAAAAGTGAATAACAAACTTACTAATGAATAATACCTAAGTGTTTATTACGCCGGTATAATGTAAACAACATTAGTATAAACCCACAAGTAGTAGGTAGGTAAGTAATTATGTAAAATTGCATTAAGTACATTACCGTCGTCTGTTTTTCCTGACCACTACAATCTAAATCTCTTCAAGGCTAGAGTGAATAGGTGTCTTCTAGACCGTTCTGCTCCAACGTCGACTACATCGTCGCTTACCATCAGGTGAGATTGTAGTCAAAGGACGGTTTATTCATTATAAAAAAAAAAAAAAAAAAGTACTTTAACTTACGCCATTGTTTTTTCGCCCGCAGTTGCCAGGTAGAAGGGTGGCTCCCCATTCAACAAGCTCCGCCCCTTTCGACCCTTAAGCAGTTGAGCAACCCCTCGACACAGCATTTAAATACAACCCTCTGAGGAAGAAACACGCATTCAACTCTTAAAAAATATCAAATATTCGTCAAATACAATCCAGTGTGAAAACTACAGGGTGAATTGGCGAGTCTATAAATAGTAATACCTACAGTTACGCAAAGTGAAAGAGTAATCTAAGATGGCGCTCTGGACTCCATACGCCGACAGCGTGGCCTTGGACCTGTCGAAGTCCACGGAAGAAACTAACTCACCGAGGCCAGAATTAACTCAAGATGTCTACCACTTCGGATTCAACTACGCACCTGTTCCACTGCTGTCACCACTTTCTGGCGCCAGCGTCTGTTCCTACGAGAGACCGTTCACACCGACTAATAGGATCCCGACCTTGTCTCCTCCGATTTCACCAGCTTCAGCCAAGAGACCGTACAGCATGATCGACGATACGCTCTCGGACGATCCCGACTTCCAAGCGTTCGAAAGAGATGCATTACGAGCGATGGCGGAGAAGAACGGAGGCAGTCTGCTGGGGAATAACCCTAGGATGCGGCGTGCAGTTTGCTCGAGCAATGAGACGAACGATGACTCGTACAGAAAGCAGAGGGAGCGAAACAACTTCGCGGCCAAACAGAGCCGGGACAGACGGAAGCTGAGGGAGATCCACTTGGCATTGAAGGTCTCCTATCTGAGGAAAGAAGTCGCCGGTTTGAAGTCTTTGTTGGCTTCAAGAGTTTGCAGCAGATGCTATCAAAGCTGTAGATGTTAACTATACTGTATAATATTTTAATCCTATAGAAAGACTGAGAAATTGTTCAATTTTGACTGTATATTTTTGTATTTATCTCATGTAAAAAGTGTGCAATTTTTTATAAGTAATTTATGCTAGTTTAAGATGTAAATAATAGGTAGCTGTGTAACCGCTGATATAATAAATTGTTTGACTGAATTTTACTCTTTTCATTACCTTATTATATTTTACCTTAAGTAGGTAGGTACTTATGAGTTTCTTAATAAATAAAATACATATGTTTTATATCTTCATTGACTAAAATCTTAGCTCATCACATAATTTTGATTTATGTGTGAGGCTCATATCAATAGGGTTAGGCACGAAATTTATTCACGAGTACTTTGAGTCATATATTTTATCTCTGGATATGTTTAGGCACATAATAAGTTACAAAGGCGTGGCTTGCGCAAGCGCATCGGAGGGGCGGCGCGTGCGTCACGTCAACCAATGATGGAATGTTGCTTGTCTAAGTACCTACCTCTAATATCTGTATAGGTAGGTATTTCGTTAGGTAACCACGTTTAGTGCAAGTATTCTTACATTATTTTTATATTTTTGCTTACTGCACTAAATGTCCAACTTTAGGTCTGTCTTAAAGGACCATCGTACGACGTGTTCCATGGGATCGCACCCGTCATTCTAAGAAACAGAACTTTCCGGAACATTTTATAAATTAAACGAATCATGATCCTTATTCTACAAGCGTATATTTCTAGAAAAGACTATAAATGAGCTAGACAACTAAACTTTCTGTTTGACAACGTGAGGCAGGTCGTATTTACCGCGGACGCATTTCAGCTTCACACCAGGACAGTCCTTCAGTCTGAAAAGGAGAGAAACTTTGTTCACCGACACAGAAAAAAACACATAAATAGTATATTTCTACAGATTTTGTACGTACACATGAATACATATTAAAGCCAAAGTAAAATTATGCTTACTACAAGGACATAAAAGCGAAGCCTGATGCGTATCCATGAGTACATTTGGTTTGATGTGGCTAGTAACAAAAACCGTAGATAACAGAAAAAAAACGATGATAGGTACAATAGTGAGTAATTAATTGTAGGTATTGTAGCTACCAACGCCTTCTAAATCACGGCTACTATAGATCTTATAGCTATAAGATCTTAAGAGCTGATCCACCACCATGCTCTGTTAGTTACTAATCAAGGATTAACAGGCCGTTAAATCTAACCTAAGATGTCAAACGCGTACATTTTGACATATTTAACGGCCCCTTAATCCTTTGTTAATCTAACAGAGCATGGTAAAATCAGCTCTTATTGCGTTACAGTTACCTATACAATAAATAATTTCTGATTTAAAAACGCCTACTAAAGATCGCGGGAAATCGGTGGATGGAAAAGGCTCATAACCGTTATACCGGTTCTGGAGGTTTCCTCATGATGTTTTCCTTCACCGGTTGAGAGTAGGTACTGGCATTTTGCACATACATTTTAGAACCAGAAAACTAATTTGTGCACGACCGGGCTTGAACCCACGACCTTAAGATCGGAAGGCGGGCCGCTACCACTAGACCACCTATTTTCTATCGCTGTGATAATTTTTTGTTGTTTATTACGGCATTTATTTTGCCTTTAGATTTAAACTGATAATAAATTATTTTTTGTGTGTATGCCACACACAAAAAATAAATAAATGCTTATTATATTCTTTAAGGGTAGGATGGTTTGCCTAAAGGAGCACCTTCAGGCAAACCACCCTAGGGTAGCCTGGGTCGTGTCTACAAAGATCAGAAACATACACAACAAAGCAACATATGTACGTCAACCTCATGCAGGGTCAGTAGTTACTAAGTTATTAAAATGACCTTTGGGTTCTATTAACTTCACAAGGATCACTTAGAAATTGGATACCTGAATAAGCAATTACACTGCAAACATAATCATTTTATGAATCGAACATACGGGTCCACTTGATCGGTCAGTCAACAGTCAACTTTGTCCATTCAAGTCTATGAATAATCACTGGTATCACAGTTGTAGCAACAATTTTGGATAGATTTCGATTGCAAGGATATTAGATGTTATGAGTAGACAATGCGCATTTCATCAAATATACCTAACAATTACATTATACAAATGCAGTAGCATAACGAAGTCAAGTGTTTTACTGTAAAAATTGCCAGTTCCACGCGGCAAGCCTAGAGGAACACACTTACAGCTTGTTCTAACGGTTTTTTTGTATGTTACAAACATGCTGTATGTTTCCTTGTTACAAAACAGTATAATAATGAAGCTCCAGTGTGGTGCCAATCGGACTTAGTGAGGCGTAGGCATAACTGAAATTGAGGCAATAAAATTCAATTGTTAAAGTGTATTGTACTGACCTGCCTACCCTGACGAGCACGATGTTATGTTCTTGCAGGTTGTGTCCGATGCCGGGCACGTACGATATCATCTCCTTGCCGTTGGAGAGGCGCACCAGCACGCATTTCCGGTTGGCGGAGTTCGGCTTCTTGGGTTTCTTTATCACTGTTTTTAGAACTACGCCCTGGAATTACATAAAATACGATCATAAATTTGGAGTTTAGTTTGAATAAAATCGAATTTGAATTATAACATTAAGATGCCTTGTATGTTACAATTTTACAAGGCATCTTAATTTTATATGACTTTCAAAAGACAAAATTCATATTGAAACCTGAATACGATTGATTGAATTGAGCTGACACTTAGTTACCTACCATGCCAAGTTAGTAGGGAGGAGTCAGTAGCAAGTCCAAACATTGTATTTTGCATCAGTGTAAGACGGAGATCTCAGTTCGGGGCGAACCACAAAGTTATCAAAATACTAACTTCATCGCCTTGTTCAACTAACCTTGGCGAAAGGGTTTCCATTGAGAGGATTCCTAGACTTCCTCTTCTTGATGTGGGGTCCCGTTTTGTGCATGTAGTTGAGAGAGGCCATGGCACGAGCCAACAGACCCATGGGCTGTGTCGGCGCCGTCGGTATCAGACATTGTGTTGCCGCGGGAAAAGGTATCGCTGAAAGAGTTGGATATAATATTTTATGACATTTGATTAGACACCCAACAATGAGATGCCGTCTCGTCTTGATACTCTGCCTGACGAAGATAGATTCTTGTGTCTAGGGTATCAGAAACTTTAAGGACAATGAAATTTTTAAATCTTAGTGATCTACGGTGGTACAATAACAACATCCAATCGTGGTAAGAACGAACACTATTTTACCTAAAAGGTATGCTGGATATAAGATTTACACAAAGATAGATGACGAGTTAGGTACCCAATGTGACACAATAAAAGCGTGCTTATATGCCTTATCTTAAATTCCCATCGCTGCACCGTTAGTTAAAACCAGAAAGCAAAAACCCAGCAGGTGCTAACGCCACATTGTCGCTTCAGGGATTAACCCTTGTAGGCTCTATCTATCTTTAAAACTAGACAAATCTATCCACCCAGTCAGGGCATCCTCGACCTTACACACTTCTAATAAGGAGTCAAAACCCGCAAAAGAAAGGCAGTTGATTGAAAGGCATGACGAAAACATTCAAAAGGCTGAAGCTGTACAGTTAGGCGTTATCTCAGTTATAGGGAAGTACAATTGCAGTTTTTGAGGCGTTCCCGCAATGGCGATTGTGTCAATTGTGTGCATTGTGGGCTTGCATTAGATTCGCATATCGCGGTGGATATAGCGGGACACACAATGCTTGATTGACATGTTCATTTCAAAGAGCTGAAGTGGCATGTATGGAAAACTGTAAGAGGAATTTAAAAAGTTGTGTGTAAAATGCGATTGCAAAGTTTCGCATTGTGATATCAAAAAGGTTAGTTTAAATGGGTTATCAATGAAAAGAAAACAGATAGCCATAACACCCTAAGCAGAATTGGTATATTGAAGTTGATAGCTGTTGTAGTTATTTTAAAATCCCAATGTATTTTCTAAAGGTACCATATTCTGCTGCCGGATGATTAGCTACTATTGAATACAAAAGTTTCCAAGAAGCCTACTTTTCAGAAGTAGAAACTACTAACATCTAAAACAACAAACGCTGACTCCCTGAAGCTTCGTCACGTAGTATGTGTTCTGGATGCTATTGCTATGGTCAGAGATGTTATTGTTTGGGATAATCGGTGTCCAGTCCCAGGGGATTGACAGGAAGATGACAAGCTTGCATCTGTCGCGCAAGCAAATATATATGGCGGTGCAAGTTACAAGCAAAAGGAGAGATTAAAGATATTACTAACTAAACAGTAATGATGAAAGACGTAAGTAATAATGGAAGGAGAAAATTGTGTAACTGAAGAATGTGACTGAATAATATTGCAATAGAAACAAAAGTAGAAATGTAAATCACTCGGCCAAATAACCTGGTATATACATAAAAATCTAGTAATTTATATTGGCTTGCAATAAAGTAGCTACTCAAGGCTACTTCTAGGCTTGTTCGCTTTAGAACTGGCCCCTAGATTCACCTAGCTTTAAGACGTTTCAAAGTTATCCTTGTGATCCAATTGAGTTCGACTTTTACTTTGATGTTTAAGCTTTAAAAGTTATCAATTGCCCTACTTTTAGGATTAGTACCGTGGCCGTTTCTGGAAAATTCCGAGCTTAGAAGCTTTAGGCCTTAAGATAAGTAAATGTTGCTCTAAAACCGAGGATAAAACCCAGACGTAACTATAAAACGGGTTATCGACTTATCCCTTGGACCAAACGACAACAGTACCTGCTCTTTTTGCGGATTATAATCCGCTAATAGTGGGCATTGTCCGCAGATGACGGACTCACATTTTAAACATATCCCTTTTACCAGCGTGACTCTTATTACTGGAGAAAAAATATATGGGACACCAAACATGGACAATCGGCAAGAGTTGGCGCTTTGTGCGTTCCAGGAACCATCGTAAATCATAACTTGAATGCAATAACTTTATCAGCAAACGGATTGTTGAATGCTGGGACATTGTGGGACCCGCATATTCGCAATTGTGGAAGCAAAAGCCTAAAGCTACTCCACAATGAGACCCGGAATGAATAACAGATTATAATAACTGGCTAAATCCTGATTATTACGTACAAAACCGTGTGTTTTGAATTCATAAGGAATTCTTAATTTCTCGGAAAGGTGCGTGGCACGCTGCGAGAATGGGTGGAGGATTGTAATTGAAATTTCTAATATTTTCATTAACATCTGTTGAATGAGATATCTATAATATTCTTCGAATCAAAGTAACGTCTGAAGGTAAAACTTCACTCATGGATTTGAATGCAACCCAAAAGTCTAAATAACCTAATTCTTATAGGTAGGTACTTACACATCCAGATTCGCTAAATCTACGTAACTTGCCTGCTATCAACACTTTCTTTACTTGCCTACCTCCAACAAGCCGCTTAAAAAATGTGTTGGTAAATTGTTATACCTACCTTCCTAACAAACTCATATTTACGTGTTTATTTAATTTAAATGTTTTTAAATGTACGAAACTAATAGATTTGTTATTCCAATATTATTATTCTCAGCAAGTGAATTTATGTAATTCTTTTTGAGAAATAAAGATTCTATACCACTACTTGCCATTAGTTTACGTACTTACTACGTTTTAGCAAGATCAACCTATTTAAATCCACTGATGGCCTCTCCTAAGACGCGCCAAACCAATTTTCGGCTCTTCTGAACGATTTCATGAGCAACCTAACATGCTCCATAAGAATTATTTTTTATTTTTCTGCTGCTTAGGATGGTTTCGATGCAGTACAATTTATCAGGAAACAACGCTGTTTAAACTCAACCAGTCGAGTTTATACTTCCGGATCCCACAGACCGTGGGTCAAGCAAAAACATATTCACCAGAGCGATCCTTCAGAAGCTCAATCAAGGATAACACCTTAACAGTGAATTTTTCTATGAGAAAGTTTGCGATGGGCGGTCTCACGATCAACCCATTCAACATGTTGGTACTTGGTACACAGATTAGAAGTATCCTTTAGAGTGGAGAAAAGGATATAAGAATACCGATTGATCAAAGAACCGTTGTACATTTAAGCTGGTGGCTAGGTTGGAGTGTAGTTGACATAGTTTATAAGTGCGTCCTGCATGACTTTACCTACTAAAGTTGGGATTAGGACGCAAGCGCTTAATGGTCGCCCGCAAAACATACCTAGTTGGGAATAAATAACTGTCATGTCTAATTGTTTATTGTATAGGTATATATTAAATTGGCATCTATCTTTGTCCTTGATTTCCCTGCTTTAGCTGTGGCTACCTCCATAAACATTAAATTTTAAACTATCCCTGTCACGCGTTTGGAAAATTGGCATTCGTATAAAGCATTGTTTATCTTTGACGTATTTGTAAAAGTAAGATTTGACGGTGGTGGGTTATGAACAGAATATATTTCAAATATCTTTTTTATTCTTGTTCATTTCAATTTAGCCATTCCATGACCAAAATGTGGCAATGGCCTTACAAAACCCTTTATCTAAAATCTATGAAAAATCTCTGCACGAATAGATTGAAAAGCTGCCAAAATTGGCATAACGTAATCTGGAATAGAAATCTCAAGTCATGCAGGACTTTACAAAGGGACAATGGTCAGAAGGTGTGAATGGAAAAGATCAGCCAACTCGTATCATCATCATCATCAACATCTGCCAGATCGTATAGCCAACTCGTATAAGTACCTACAGATGTTTTATAAAAAACATCTATACTTATTTGCAGCTCTACTAACTTTACCAGCACACATACCTACCTACTAAGTGTAGGTACCTATCTACCTCAAGTAATTGAAAATTATACCTACCAAGACTGAAGATTGAAATTGCAAGACACAATTCTTGATCTATGATAATCGTCCTAGTCTATGATGCATTGTTAGGTTTGTGTGTTTGGACGTTTACTGTTAGACCTCCTTTGATTAGACAATATTATAGGATCGCGAGTTCCAAGAGATATCTACCATTCATGAAGATTACAGCCGTGCGTGGGCCTATATACTTATTGATCGAGTGAGCGAAGCGAACGAAGATCTTAGTTTCAACTTGGGCGATTTGGCATTTTATGTATGTATGTATGTATGTATGTATGTATGTATGTATGTATGTATGTTTGTCTGGCGATAACTTTAGAACCGTTGATCCAATCTGAATGAAATTTGATATGTCGATAGCTTGTACTTGAGAAATTTACTGGTAAGTATATGAGTAAAATCGGATGAAGGGTTTTTGAGATATGGGGTTTTTTGAGGGGGCAAAAATAAAAAAAGTTACATAAAAAAATCAAGTTACATGTCATATGAAAGGGCTTTGTTTGGACATCCCAAAACAATTTTTACTTTTTTTTTTGGACGCTCGGTTTTTGAGATAAAATAATAAAAGTTAAATTAAGATAACCAGCGATCCAAGAGCTCCCATCTCTAAGAGTTTCGTTGGCATCAAGGTTTTTCTACTGGTCGGCCAGTTCCTTTGCTTTTTCTTATTTTTTTTTCTTGAAATAAATTAAGGAGGTACTCAGTTCTCATAAAATGGTGACAACGACCAGGTCTGATGATGGAGCCAAGGTCTGTTCAACGGAACTCTTCAATAAATAGGCCAATAGAGTTGAAACTTGGTAACCATACCAAGTTAGTAGGCGGTAGTCAGAAAAAAGTCCAAAGATAATGTTTGGACTTGCCTCTGACTACTTCGTACTCAAAGTTTAGATGCGTTCGTCGGGTCGCATCACGAGATCTCAGTTCGGGGCGAACTACTAGTTTATTATTCATTACATTCCTAGTAGTTTTGTATTGATTTCGGTTGGCAGTTGTATATTTGAGTTGCGGTGGTCAGTTCTGTGTGAAGCGCTGAGTCATTAGAGCACTTGTGAAGGCGAGTTTGGGCCAAAGTAGGGTCAGCAATAACGGAAGCAGCCATCAGGGAGGGAAATACTCTTTATAGAGAAGTGTTTTTTAGAAAATTTATGTTATCCTTAAGGTATGCGATAAATAAGGTGTAAAGATATGTTAGTGTTCAGTGACACTTATTTTCATATTCATGCTGCTATATTTAATTAGTTAGTAAAAAATAACATCAAATATGTTAGGTATCTCGAAAAACCAGGCTTCCCTATCACGTTGTTTGGGTAGTACCAAAGAGCTAGCTAGCTTTTTGCGTATTTTGACGTATTATTTGTATGTTTTTGTTTCTTTAAGTTACCTATTCATTTCTTTGTAGCATTTTTTCTGAGGCTTTTACCAAAGTTAACATCTGTTCTTTTATTTTCTACTTTGTGTACGTGCTAAATGAATAAAACTAAAATCTGGTATGATTTGAAGTACTAAATATTGAATTCGGATTTAACAAATCCTAAACATACATTTACATAATCGTATGCAAACATTGCGGCTCTTAAACATCTCATATTTCCAAAACAGTTACGACTCCACCGAGCACACCATTATACAGGAATATTATCACCTTTTTTTGTTGTCCCTACCGCTCCCTCGGGACGTGCCCGACGCGGAAGGGTTTCGCAAATGACAGGCGCGTAACAATAAAACCGCAAATATTATTTTTGACGGAAAACTCTGCGCTATGCGATTATTGCCCATCCACTGTTGAGTTATAGTTCGAAATCCTGGGTGGTTACCTATTTCGAATTATAAAAACCCTGCGATGGAATTATGGACTTTTGCTAGTACTGAATAAGGGTGAGAATAGATACTGTAATGTGTACAGCTGTAATCAGCAGATGTGATGCCATGAGTCCACTATTTTGGACAGTTAGTTTTGGAGTTCCTATTTACTGTTCCTATTAACTGAAATACATTTGTGGTGTACTAAATAGCAAAGAAAAACACAAGTAAAAAAATTCTGTCTAAAATTCATCCTTATCTAGCAAATAATCTCCAAGTAGGTACATCTACCATCTATACCTATAAGTACCTATCTAACCTAGTGATTTTCACATGCATAATTATGGACTTCCCACAATATCAAAACTTAGGCAATATAAACAACAACCAATGTACCAAAACAAGACCCGGATCAAATATTTACAGATCATGGAATCATTTCCTACTTCGGGAAACAAACCTGTACAACTTCTATCATAAACTTTACTGTTAGCATGTTGTGAGCCAGTTGGTCATGGCTAGATCATGTTATTTTAACTATAGCCTCTCATAAATAAAAAACTATAAATCATTGTCAAAAGATGCCAAAGGTCTGCTAACTTTTTAAAAGTTTTGTTATATAAATAAAAAATCTCAGTCCAATATTTTTCACCATAAGTACATACCTACCTTCATCTTAATATGGACTTATGATCGTTTCATTAGGTAGGTATGCCTAGATAAGATTTTTTATTTATGTAAGTATTGATTTGGCTTAGTGCTGTTGTGTTACTAAGATATTTTGTTGTGTGCATTGTGTTATTACCTTTAAGCTGTGAACATTGTGCTCTGACTCCCGTTGATAGCAATGAGAATCCTTTTCGGATAAAATTCATCTGTAAAATGTAAGTAATTTGAAATGGATACATACCCCATGTACACTGACTTGCAGTGCAAATAAAAACTTCGGTTAGAGAATAATCAACCGTTAGTATTTTACTTACCTTGTTGTGGCCAATTATATACAATTTTACTTTGATTTCCTGAAAATCAACTCTTCCTTAAGCTTGTTTACAAAATTTTAACCTAACTTTTTTGACAGAGCAGCAAGCAGCTGGCTGACAGTTTAAATCAAGTGGCAGCTGTTCTTAATGTTGCTATATAAAAAAAAAACACTGGCATCTAGCGGTGAGTAGCAATACTAATTTTATATTTAAGCAGCATAGATGTCACTATTTATAATAATCTAACTTCTGAATATCTACGCTAGATGTCTCTGTCCACGCTAAAGCTACAGTATAAAATATTAAAAAAAATTGAATTACAATATTTCACTCACGGTTTTATGAGTAAAGTAAATGTTTATAAACAGTGTATAATAACAAATGTTGCCTGAATACCCGGCTTAACTCGCAAGTTTCAACTATGTATTTTTGCTTAAAGAAATAATGTGCCTCGTAGGGTAATTAAATCGAGCCGTTATATATCTTTATTTAAAAACAAGTAAAACAGAGAATAAAAATTAAGTGTCATTCCGAGACTCGACACGACTAGAAATAATAAAACAATGTCCCTCTTGAGCCTTCTCCATACACTTGGGATTAAATTAAAACTTGTATCGTAATACCGGCAACTTTTATGAGACGAATACTTGACTTTCAAGTTTCAACATTTATATTGAGATTTTAACATAATCCGCAGAGCCAATGTAGGTTTAAGCAATCTTCTGGTTTAACATAAGTGAGAGTTGGAAGGAAGATAATAGGCCAGAGATAAGCAGATATCTAATAGGTACCTGCACGTAAGTACCTACTTGTAACACTGATTAAAATATTAACTATATGCCTATGCCTAATCTCAAAAATTATGTCTATCAGATCGATGTCCTGATCAAGGTATTTATTTAATTAAATCACAAGTATCACTTTGAAACGTCTTATAGCTCGGTGAATCTAGATGCCAGTTCTACGGGACCAAGCCAAGAAGAACAGGCAACAAACTTACGGCTTGGTTCCTACTGTTATTTTGTATGATCTTTGGAGATCCTTCGATAGCACTGGTGGTCTGGTGGTAGCGGCCCTTCCTTCAATCCTAAATTCGTGTGCTCAAAATCAGTCGTGCACCAATGAGTTTTTCTGTTCTACAGTGCCAGGACCTACGCTCAAACGGTGAAGGAAAACATCGTGAGGAAACCGGCATGTCATAGTATCTAAAAAGTTCTTAAACGTGATTGTGTTAAGTGCTTGAAAAGAGCCTCTTTGAAGAAGAAGTATGATTCTTGCTACAAAATAATGTACAAGCACAGTTATGAGAATACTAACAGGTAATACCTACCTAATGAAGCTCCAGTGTGTGCCAATCGAACTTAGTGAGGCAAGACTAGATTATAATCGTTTCTGTACCCCAAGTATGAGTTGTATTTACCATATACGGAACTTTATGTTCTACTACTAATTTTCATCATACTTGCCACATAAAGTTCCGTATCGGTATCTCTATCGCGTCTTCATACAAAACCCGCAATGAACCCGGAACAAGAACGAAAAACGAAAAACCAAATATGGTAAACACTGACTCATACTTGGGGTACTGGTCTACGACTCTACGACATACGCTACGAGACGTCTACGCCACGCCGAGACGGTGCGCGCATACCTACCGACTTACTTCTACACCTACTACTTACCTATTGCTAACTCCTGGTTTATAATCATGCCTGGATATAATTTAGATTTAGAGAGGTTAAAAAAACACAGCATAAGATCTCTCTTGATTTAATAAGTTCGAGTAAAAACGTATTACTTATATTTACTTAATAATATAATCACATTTACGCAATAGCTTACTAAACTAAGTAAAGATAATTCTAAACTTTCATCTGGCAGACATAGGGCTGGTGTCGGGAGCACCAGAAGTCCCTGAAGCCAGGGTTCTGAGCGTCCATCCCCGCGCAGTGTGGCTCAGATGGAGCGTCACTGAAATTAAATTAAATCATAAATAAACTAGTGGTTCGCCCCGAACTGAGATCTCGTGATGCGACCCGACGAACGCACCAAAACTTTGAGTGGTAGTCAGAGGCAAGTCCAAACATTATGTTAGGACTTTTTTCTGACTACCTTGGTATGGTAACTATGGTATGGTATGGCTACTAACTTGGTATGGTAACCAAGTTTCAACTCTATTGGCCTATTTATTGTAGAGTTCCGTTGAACAGATCTTGGCTCTATCATCAGACTTGGTCGTTGTCATATTTTATGAGAACTGAGTACCTCCTTAATTTCTTTCAAGAAAAAAAAAATAACAAAAAGCAAAGCAACTGGCCGACTAGTAGAAAAACATTGATGTCAACGAAACTCTTAGAGATGGGAGCTCTTGAATCGCTGGTTGTCTTATAACTTTTTTGTTGTACATCAAAAACCGAGCGTCCCAGAAAAAAAGTAAAAATTGCTTTGTAATGTCTAAACAAAGCCTTTTCATATGACATGTAACCTGATTTCAACCATATCTCAAAAACCCTTCATCCGATTTTACTCATATACTTACCAGTAAATTTCTCAAGTACAAGCTATCGGCTTATCAAATTTCATGCAAATCGGATCAACGGTTCGAAAGTTATGGCCATACAAACATACATACAAACATGAAATGCCAAATCGCCCAAGTTAAAACTAAGATCTTCGTTCGCTTCGCTCACTCGATCATAATAAAATGCCAAATCGCCCAAGTTGATTGTAAGATCTTCGTTCGCTTTGCTCACTCGATCAATAAAATGAATAAAATTGTACCTAAGGTAACTAACGGCCTGGTGGAAGCTTAGGTTTTATAATGTTTTATGAGTTTATAGGTTACCTACTTTGCTGAGCAAGCACAGATTCGAAGCTATTCCCGCGATCGCACGCTTCACTTTGCTCCAAGTAAACCAACTATTAAAGCCATTACCTAATCAAGATCGAGCTTTTATCCCATTTAGAATTCAGACAGGATGCTAATGAAATTGCACCGTTTGCCTGTAACTTCTATCTTGATCCTAGGTCTTAGTGCCGATGTTATACCCAGGGCTTTATCCTCAGAAACATTCGAAAAAGCTATTGATAGAGATGATGTTACTTCTCTGACGAAAATATTAAAATCCATGTTGTTCACGAGAGCCAGGATTTCTGTAGTTAGTGACACTAGTCGCACGTTTTTGGAAATATAGCCCCAGGTGTGGCCCCGTACATTCCTATTTCTACTTATCTACCAATCCGACAGGACCGCTCGGTACTTTACTGCAAATTGCATTGTACGCTTCGATGGTACAGAACTTTGGCGGCAGGTTGGCATGGCGCAGGTGACTCCTAACTAGCAAGTAGGCTATGTGAACAACTGAACATTTATAGGTATAATCAGAGTTTGAAACATAAGTCTGTTACCTAGGGTCCAATAGCAATAAGTTTCAAGATAGCCAAAAAACGGTTGAAAATATGAGCTTTAGATAAAGTTTGATTCGAAATAAAAGCGGCTCTAAAGCTCCTCCCTGTGGGATCCCGACGTTGATTTATACATTTACTCTTTATTCGTCTCGTGGGCATTGTATCGAGCCACACAATTTTGGTGCAGAAGCAGTTAAATATTTACCTGAAGTCTTAGAACGTTTGCACCTTCTTTTATAACTTTATATACTAGTTATTTCGTAGGTTTACCTGTATGATTCGCCGTTGTGCCCTGCCCATCGACTGAATCCAGTGTCTTTGATGTTTTCACCTGGAAATATTACCACCATGTTATGTTTTATTCGAAGCAAAATAATTATCGCAATCATGATCGAATCCAGAATGGTCGAATTCAAAAATATTTACAAGGATCTTGAGGCCTTAAAACATCGTAACTTTCGCATTGATTTGTATATTATTAGGGTAGGATTTTAAATACCTACGTAGGTATAAGAGATACCTATAGGCGTACATTACCTATATTAGGTAGGTAGGTATAGGTACTGAGTTTAGCACAAACATGACAAATACAACAAAGACAACCTTACATGGAAAATATGTACTTATTTGTTCCTAGTTTCTACCCCAAAAACAAACGAAACGAAACAGCTTCACGACTTTGATCCCCATGCAGGCACGGTGGATACCCTCAGATCTCTTTGTACCAACTCAAGATTCCCGTTTTTAGAATGTCCTTTACAAATATTGACGCCTCGTTGTATCATTTTTACTCGTGCGCAACGAAGGAGGGTAACGTTTTAGGGGTTGTTTTCGAAAATCAAACTGTTGTGACGGCTAGCCACACACAGGTACTTGCAATCGGGCTGACGCGAAGGTTTAGTATGTAGCGTCGCCAGTCGTCTCTCCCCGCTCATTAGGTTCAGACATGTAAAGTGCTAGTGCCTACTTTAAAGTGCAAATATAAATCAGTACTTATGTGGAAACGGACGTTTATCATTTTACATGCTCCTCTGAAGCTACGTGAAATAAACTATGGAATACGCATCATCTCATTATTTTACTCATGCACTGTATATTTGTTATTTATCCACAGAACACATTTTCTTTTAGTTTGAAGTTAATTACACTACGCGTTAAAAATCTCCCATACAAACCTTGAAACTTTGGCAGTCATTTGCACCCTTTGCAGGGGTAGTTTTTAAATATTGAAAACGTGATTTTAAATTATTTATTGTGGAGTATATTTACTTCAAGTTTGAAACCAGTCGGACTATGCGTTAAAAATCTCAAACTTTTACAGTCATTTGCACCCTTTGCAGGGGTAATTATCAAAAGTTAAAAGCGTCATTCTTAATTATTTATTTCTTAGTATATTAACCTCAAGTTATAAGTCAATCGCACCATGCATTAAAAAACTCCTATACAAACTTTGACATCCCTTTGCACACTTATTCAGGGTAGTTTAAAAAACTAAAAATGCCTTTCCTATTTTTTTAGCTTTGGAGTACATCTACTTCAAGTTTCAAGTTTGTAGGTTCAAGGAATACTTTTTTTCATACAAACGTTTTCATCCGTATTTACACCCTTAGTTCCCCTTATTTCCAAAAATCCCTTCTTAGTACACCTTTACGTCATAAGACCTATGTAATCTTCAAATTTCAAGTCTCTCAGACCAGCGGCTTAAAAACTCCCATACAAACTTTTACATCCCTTTGCACACTTATTAGGGGTAGTTTTAAAAAAATAAAAATGCCTTTCCTATTTTTGTGCCTTAAAGTACATGTACTCCAAGTTTCAAGTTTGTAGGTTCAAGGAATACTATTTTTAATGCAAACGTTTTCAACCCTTTTAAACACTTAGCGGTTGAATTTCCAAAAATCCCTTCTTAGTACACCTCTACGTCATAAGACCTATGTACTCTTAAAATTTCAAGTCTCTAGGACCAGCGGTTTAAAAACTCCCATACAAACTTTTACATCCCTTTGCACACTTATTAAGGGTAGTTTTAAAAAACTAAAAATGTCTTTCCAATTTTTTTGCCTTGAAGTATATGTACTCTCCAAGTTTCAAGTTTGTAGATTCAAGGAATACAATTTTTCATACCAACGTTTTCAATCCTTTTTACACCCTTAGAGGTTGAATTTCCAAAAATCCCTTCTTAGTACACCTCTACGCCATAAGACCTATGTACTCCTCAAATTTCAAGTCTCTAGGACCAGCCGTTTAGGCTGTGCGTTGTCTATATGTCAGTCAGTCAGTCAGTCAGGACTTTGATTCTTATAGTATTAGAGATAGAGATAGAGATTATAATTATTATTATATTTTAAAATAATACTGTGCCGTGTAGAAATTAAGCTAGTACCTCGATCGTGTAAATATTATCATGATTATGTAACAAATAAATAAAATGTTTAAAAAGTGATTCACCATCAATGGTCTTCCACATGGTGTAGTCTTCGAGGTTGCTGACGCCGAGCCAGACGAGCAGCTTGTACTCCGAGTCCACTACGTCGTGGTAGCTCATGCCACGGACCAGCTTCTGGATGAAGAGGAACTCTTCCTGGAGACAAGAGGAACCATATGAAAAAGGCTGGGCATTGAGAGTAGAAACCGATGTTAAGCGATTATGACCTCTGCCACACTCTGTGGGCAGGAAAAAGTATGTGACCAACATCCCTGCTTGACGATTAGACACGATAGTAGCCACCTGGTAATTCCACGGACGAATTCTTCTGCTAAAAACTGTAGTGTTTATATTTGGGGTAACGGTACCATGGAATACACTCTAACAAAACATTGCCTTGTAAGTCACGCACGATAGGAACGTGGCCTACGATGCACTGCCCTGCGTCCAACAGTTTCATCTCTTCTGTATTCTGTGATGGATAAGTTCTTACCTCAGATCGTGGCACAGCGAGCTTGGCTCCCTCTTCAGAACACACCTCTCGTGCCTTCTGCCAGGGCTGTGCGCGGTAATGTAGCCGGTAGCCAACACCATTAGCGTTGTTCACTATGTACTCTGGAAATAGAAGCATTGAGGCTTAATCCTGGCGTGTACTAGAACTCCTTACAAATAACACAAGCAAATTCTCTTTCGAAGTTAGCTTGGTTTTAAACTATATCAAAACATGAAGATGGCGCGATTTTTTAATTTAGTTTCTTGGACAAGGCTCATTAACGATCTTTCTGGTTTATGAGGCCTATGTCCAGCAGTCTCACGCTTGTGATGGTAATGATGATGGCGACAGTGACAGTTCAACAAGCAATCCACAACCACGATACTCGTATAGGTACTATAGTTTCGAAACGGTTGGTCAAATTTGGAAAAATATAAGCATACGCAAAATTACAGACTCTATAAAACTTAGATGAAACCTACCTTTATTAGGATTGCCGCACACAGCAGCAGTAAGAGTCACAGCGATGAGGCACACCAAAACGCTTCTGAAACTAAATCATTTATAAGTGATAACAATCAATTTATCATCTGTTTATTTTTTAGATAGCACGCTAATCTTTGGTTGGCAGGTAGGAAATGCTAAAAGCGTTAATTTTTTGTACACTTAATTTTATTATAGTGCAATAAAGTGTTATATGAATAAATAATAAATAAATTTCTGAAGAATGCGAGTTCGCAACGAAATTAGAAAATCTGTTTCTGAATTTGTGAATATTCACATATTTTTCAAGAGTAATCCCTAGGCTGGCACGTTCTTGATTTAAATGTAATTGGACCGAACCTGCCCTTCCTAAGCGTGTACTCAGAATACATGAAAAGTATTACCGTATATTAAGAAGAGATTATAAAACAAAAGGGTCCAGGGAAAAGGTTGACAACTTTTTATCTTGGGAAAGGAAAGTAAATAGTCCGCGGGAGCTGAAAGCCTTCGGGATCTACGTTTCCGGTTCCCTAATCTTATAAATTCAACCAGAAAGTTATGTTCTAGGTATAAGGTTTGACCATTTTTATGACCACCTCTTTTGTGTGGCTGGTGACTAGCCGCTATAGAAAGATGCAGGTTCGATTTCCACGTGGCAAATATTTGCATGGTCTTCACTGATACTGACATGACTGGTCTGACCGAGACCAGCAAAAATATTTCTAGAATATAAATAGAGAACTTGTACCTATGTGTCAGGACTATTCTATACTTAGATAATGTTTGTTAGGTAGTGATTGCGCCACACACATCCATACTCCTAAACATCTTAACAGCATAATATAGTACATATAAGCAGAATAGAATAGAATTCTGACCCAAACGAATTATTGTTTCATTTGAACTTACCTCATTCTGGTATTTTTTCTGATGAATTCGTTTTTTTTATTGTCTAAAATATATTTCTGCACGAATAGTTTAAAACCTGCGAAAGAAAATCATCCTTGTGTAAGTTATTTGTATAAACTTTAAATTATAGATTTCTTTAAGTCGGTGTTTATAAATATCACTATCTTATCTCACAAGTTTGAGTTCAACGTCAAAGGGTTAATAACAAGCATACCAAGCAAGGATAACTTCTAAAAAGTCCATTTACTAGGCGAATCTAGGCGTTACATGCGAGCAAGCCTAGAATATGGCTTAGTTTTGACGTTTTCTTATATCATTTTTCATCTAATCATCAAAATTATATAATAACTAGCGGCTTCCCGCGGCTTCGCACGCGTTGAAGTGGTGAGCCGTGATTGAGCCACAAACATCCAAACATCGTAACTTTCGCATTGATTTGTATATTATTAGGGTAGAATTTTAAATAACTACGTAGGTATAAGAGATACTTATAGGCGTACATTACCTATATTAGGTAGGTAGGTCGGTATAGGTACTGAGCTTAGCAGAAACATGACAAATACAACAAAGACAACCTTATACGGAAAATATGTACTTATTTGTTCCTAGTTTCTACCCCAAAAACAAACGAAATGATACAGCTTCACGACTTTGATCCCCAGGCACGGTAGATACCCTCAGATCTCTTCGTACCAACTCAAGATTCCCGTTTTTAGAATGTTCCTTACAAACATAGACGCCTTGTGACCTTTTTACTCGAGCGCAACGAAGGAGGGTAACGTTTATGGGGTTGTTTTCTAAAATCAAACTGTCATTTTGTTATTTATCCACAGAACACATTTTCTTTTAGTTTGAAGTTAATTACACTACGCGTTAAAAATCTCCCATACACACCTTGAAACTTTGGCAGTCTTTTGCACCCTTTGCAGGGGATGTTTTAAAATATTGAAAACGTGATTACATTAACTTAATATTATATTTACTTCAAGTTTGAAATCAATCGCACTATGCGTTAAGAATCTCCCATACTAACTTTTACAGTCATTTGCACCCTTTGCAGGGGTAACTATCAAAAATTCTAAGTGTCATTCTTAGTTATTTATTTCTTAGTATATTTACCCCAAGTTTTAATTCAATCAAACCACGCGTTACACAACTCCCATACAAATTTTGACATCCCTTTGCACACTTATTAAGGGTAGTTTTAAAAAACCTAAAAATGCCTTTCCTATTTTTTTGCCTTGGAGTACCTACACGTACTCCAAGTTTCAAGTTTGTAGGTTCAAGGAATACAATTTTTCATACCAACGTTTTCATCCCTTTTTACACCCTTAGTGGTTGAATTTCCAAAAATCCCTTCTTAGTATTGAACCTACAAACTTGAAACTTGGAATACATATACGTATTCCAAGTTTCAAGTTTGTAGGTTCAAGGAATACAATTTTTCATACATATGTTTTCATCCCTTTTTACACCCTTAGGGGTTGAATTTCCAAAAATCCCTTCTTAGTACACCTCTACGCCATAAGACCTATATACTCTTCAAATTTAAAGTCTCTAAGTCCAGCGGTAAAAAAACTCCCATACAAACTTTTACATCCCTTTGCACCCTTATTAAGGGTAGTTTTAAAAAACTAAAAATGCCTTTCCTTTTTTTTTGCCTTGAAGTATATGTACTCCAAGTTTCAAGTTTGTAGGTTCAAGGAATACTATTTTTCATACAAACGTTTTCATCCCTTTTTACACCCTTAGTGGTTGAATTTCCAAAAATCCCTTCTTAGTACACCTCTACGCTATACTACCTATGTACTCCTCAAATTTCAAGTCTCTAGGACCAGCGGTCAAAAAACTCCCATACAAACTTTTACATCCCTTTGCACCCTTATTAAGGGTAGTTTTAAAAAACTAAAAATGCCTTTCCTTTTTTTTTGCCTTGAAGTATATGTACTCCAAGTTTCAAGTTTGTAGGTTCAAGGAATACTATTTTTCATACAAACGTTTTCAACCCTTTTTACACCCTTAGGGGTTGAATTTCCAAAAATCCCTTCTTAGTGCACCTCTACGCCATAAGACCTATGTACTCCTCAAATTTCAAGTCTCTAGGACCAGCGGTTTAGGCTGTGCGTTGTCTATATGTCAGTCAGTCAGTCAGTCAGTCAGTCAGTCAGTCAGGACTTTGAGTCTTATAGTATTAGAGATGAAGCCCCAATGTGGTGCCTAACCAGCTACAAAATATTTATCCCAAACAATCTTTTGATGTAAACATTAATTTTACGTTTCAATCAAAATCCCCATGCTAAATTTACATGCGATTACACGCATAAAGCGAATTTTATAAGACTTAGATATTTATCCTTTGTATTTTATTTTACAAAACCTGTTAGAACACAAACGGGCATTTACCTCATTCCGATTCCGAAAGAAAGTCTCAATTACAAACGCGTATAAATCAGGATTCAGGCAAAGATAAAGGAAATAAATCACGTACCTACCTTCTAATTAATAAACGTCGCACAATCACTTTCTTTTCCACTTTTGTCACAAAAACACTTAAAAAGAATGTGTTATGTTTGAGAGAGTATGGATCACTGGCAGATGTTGACTAACGGTATGCGATGGTCGACGAGACGTGGCCATTTATAAGGGTTCAAGTGTTTTGTTATCGCATCTTAACACATTATCCAGTCATATTTTGCCTTGTACATATTAAGATGATAACCTACGTATTATTAGTATACATTAAACGTGCTTGGGTTTTCCTTAGTGTGAATTCTGTCTCAAGGTTTTGTGTTTTGCCAATGTGCTTATTCAATAGGCTCAATAAAAGGGCACAGTAGAAATAAATATTTTTATTTGAGTATCGATTTATAACGCTCATCTTTGACTTGTAACTATTTTCCGTAAGCGTAGAATCCATGTCCCGATCCGTGTCCCCCATAAAATAGGCCCGCGCCGTGACCGCCGTAGAACTTCCTATATTGATTCGACGGCTCGTCATCTTCTTCCTTATTCTTCTCCACTCGGTAATGCCCTATCTTCTCCACCTTGTGATGCCTCTGCAGCGGGATCACCGACAAATCATGAACCGGTACCAAGTGCCGATGTATCGGTATGAAAACCGGTATAACCGAAGTCGAATGTGTCACATTCGCGTTCGGAGACGTATGCGACACGGAGTGGTGGGATATCACCGGGATATTTGCATGGTCTTTTGTCACATGCTGTACTGCGCTTTGAATAATGTTCTGTCGTGGAATCACATGTAGTTTGGAGTGGAAGTAAAATTGGGATATCGGTATGGGTGCTAAAAGTGGTACGTTTTGACCGTTGTTTTTGAAAATGATATGCTGGGGCAGGACCGTCGCGGAGTGAGTGCCGGAGCCACCGGTGAATACCGGTATAACGTGTGTACCAGTGTTGTGCAGGGTGGAGTACAGCACGGGTTGGGTTCCCAGGTCTAGCGGCGACCGCTTTATGCGGAGTGGCGAGTTGGCAGCTCGATGCACCTGGACTAGGATGATGATGCACACTGTCAGCCTCGTCACCATCTGGAAAATAAAGGAAGATTACAGGCTTCTGAGGATCTCGGTGTCCAGCTGGTTGCGGGTTCTTTTATACAATAAAGCAGGTCATGGGCAGCTTTAGCGCTTTAGGTGATCTCTACCAGACAACCATTGTATGGAAAACATTTATAATGTCAGAAAAAAACAGCGATGTATTAAACGTGGAATGATTAGTCATCAACACATCAATTAGGTAAACTAGCAGCAAATGACCTACTGGTAAATAAAACTAATGATATTTCCGTCTACAGGTTATCGATGGTGCCCCCTCAGGCTATAATTCACTGTTGTGAGACGGTGACAGCTGTCAGCCGGTGTCAGGTGATAGGTGGCTGTTAATAATGTCACACATCAGTCATCAGACGAGGCAGCGCATGCACGCTACATTCTTGGCAGAGAAACAGCCTGAAGGAGCCGCCTGTAAAGCACTAAACGGTCTAAACGGCTGAGACCCCGGAGTGTATAATTTCACCGGCACCCACACCTTTCATACCGAAACTTAGCAATGCTGCTTGGCGGCGGAAATAGGCATGGTAGTAATACTTCCTCGGACGAGCCCTTTACTAAGAGCCCTACTACTCTGATTTGTAGTATCACTTTCTTCGTGTAAAATTGATGTAGGTACTGAAAATAGTGCTTCTAACAGCATGATTTTATACATTAATTTTCTGTCAAAGAGCTTGTCGTCAATCCGTTGTTGTTGCTGATAGGTAATATAAAAAGTGATCTTTAATACAAGTGATTGCACTATTTACGCTTATCGCTACCTTATTGTAAATTACATAATAGCCCTGACAACCACAAGTAGTAAATAAGCCATATAGTACACACCCAAATATCTAATCTCTCTCTCTTTCTTGTCGTGTCACTAGTTTCTTTCGAAACAGTGTGGTGAAAGGATTTTAAGTGCGCCTCAAGAGGCTCCTTTCGAGCACTTGACACATGTTATAGAACTTTTTAGGTTCCACGACATGCCGGTTTCCTCACGATGTTTTCCTTCACCATTTGAGAGCTGGCATTGTGCACATAAGTTTATGAACAGAAAAATTCATTGGTGCACGACCGGTTTCGAACCCACGACCTTAGGATCGAAAGGCGGGGCTGGCGGGGCGCCACTAGACCACCAGTGCTCTTTAATATCTAGTGTGAATTATAAACCTTGTAAAGTAGCTTAGATTAAGCTAAAGGTGGCTCAGATGAAGATGGGCCTTACATTTTAAGGCAGATATATTTTATTAGACAGCCCTAAGCTAGGTCTGGCTATAAATTAAATAAGCCAACTTGATATGGATTATTTAGTTTTAGCGCTAAAGCTCTCTTTTATAGAAAAATAACAAGTTATATTGACAAAACCGGATAATCTTGGAAACGGCTGCACCAATTTTTATAAAATATGACCGGATTTATTTATTAATCATCATTGTTTACATACAAAATACACTTTGTTGATACCTTATAAATTACAATAGGAGAGACCGCCTTTTATTATGTAACCCACGACAGGTCAGCGTAAAGTCGGTTCGATTATCTGTTTCTAGCTGTAGCGACAGTAGTAGGTACTTATTATTATTACTAGTGGTTCGCCCCGAACTGAGATCTCGTGATGCGACCCGACAAACGCACCAAAACTTTGAGGAGGTGGTAGTCAGAGGCAAGTCCAAACATTACGTTTGGACTTGCCTCTGACTACCGCCTACTAACTTGGTATGGTAACCAAGTTTCAACTCTATTGGCCTATTTATTGAAGAGTTCCGTTGAAGAGACCTTGGCTCCATCATCAGACCTGGTCGTTGTCACCATTTTATGAGAACTAAGTACCTCCTTATTTTATTTCAAGAAAAAAAAATAACAAAAAGCAAAGGAACTGGCCGACCAGTAGAAAAACCTTGATGCCAACGAAACTCTTAGAGATGGGAGCTCTTGGATCGCTGGTTATATTAATTTAACTTTTATTATTTTATCTCAAAAACCGAGCGTCCCAAAAAAAAAGTAAAAATTGTTTTGGGATGTCCAAACAAAGCCCTTTCATATGACATGTAACTTGTTTTTTTTATGTAACTTTTTTTATTTTTGCCCCCTTAAAAAACCCCATATCTCAAAAACCCATCATCCGATTTAACTCATATACTTACCAGTAAATTTCTCAAGTACAAGCTATCGACATATCAAATTTCATGCAGATCGGATCAACGGTTCTAAAGTTATCGCCAGACAAACATACATACATACATACATACATACATACATACATACATAAAATGCCAAATCGCCCAAGTTGAAACTAAGATCTTCGTTCGCTTCGCTCACTCGATCAATTATTATTAAGAGCCTGTAGTATCCCACTGCTGGGCAAAGGCCTCCCTTCCTTCTCTCCAGTCGCTTCTACTTTGGGCAACTGTGGACCAGTTCTTTAAGGTACTTATTAGCAGTAAAATAAGTCATTGCTTGTTGAATAAACCCGACAGAGGGTTTTCGATGGTTTACTCTGCAGGCAAATCAATGTACAAATTATATGAACCGACTGTTAAAAACGAAGCGTTTTTGACAGCACAACAATCGTCTCAAAACTGCAGGCTTACGTTAATAATGTGCCATGTTGAACACCGCTCACTGCACCGCGACCAGGGTGCAGTGAGCCCGCGGTACAGTAAGCTCCACTAATTACTTTATAGTTCGCAACTGATCTCAATTGAAAAAGTTCATCTTTAACGAAACGTAACTTAGATCGATTTTGCAAAAGTGTTGCAGTTCCTGTCTGGTGTAGAATTGGTTTTTAGGGTTCCGAAATAGGACAAGGAACCCTTAATTATTACTATTTTTAAAGCCTGCATCGTCCCACTGCAGGGCAAAGGACTGCCTAATGCTTTTCCACTCTTCGCGGTCTTGGACTTTTGAGGTCCAATACTTTCCAAAGGTATGAAAGTCATCCCGAAACCTCTTAATTTAATATGAACCTTATATGTAATTTTGTAAGTGTCTGAAATAATGTTTTATTATTATTATTAATTATGTGTTTTCATTATTTTATTCGCAGATTAATTATAATATTGAATCTTAAGTTGGTACTTTGATTTAATGTTACGGTAATAATGTAATGTAACGGTTTGATGTAATGTTTTAATTTATTATTTATATATTATTATATATTTAATTAATTCTAAAATTTGGTGTTATGTTTTAGATAAATAAATTAATTGATATGAGAGGACATCTACCGTGACTAGGGATCAAACTAGATAAGCTTTTTAACTTTAAGGGTTCCGTAGCCAAAGGGTAAAACGGGACCCTATTACTAAGACTCCGCTGTCCGTCCGTATGTCTGTCTGTCTGTCTGTCCGTCTGTCACCAGGCTGTATCTCATGAATCTTGACAGTTAGACAGTTGAAGTTTTCACAGATGATATATTTTTGTTGTCGCTATGAATACAAATACGAAAAAACAGAGTAAAATAAATATTTAAGGGGGCTTTCATACAACAAACGTTGGCTGGTTTTTTTTTGGCTCGCACTTGGCCGGTTTTCTTTTTCAATAATTATATGCTGAAATTTTTTTTTTTTTTGCTATAGTTAGGTATATTGGAAGATGTGGTTGTTAGAGAACAAATTTTTTTTGGTAGGCAAACCAATAGAATTAGTTCAAGAACAAGTGCTTAGTATATTTTTATAAAAGAAACAGTTATTTTTTGGTTTTATAAAAAACGCATATACAAGACACATTAGAATTGAAAGGATTGGAAAATTATTTAAGGAAAATAACAGATGTTTGTATTCTATGTAGATTCGATAGATTTTTGTATAGGCTGTCAAGAAAAGATAGGGAGTCTGCGGCAGCTTATCTGATGATGCAGGCGCTAGGTCTACCGCGCCAGACAACACGCCGGTTTCCCGTGGTAGATCTGCCGATGTCTGTAGCTATCCAAAGATAAGACGAGACTGACCTTGCAATTGTAAGTGTTTGAATGAAGATTGTAACCACGATGTGACAAATGGTGAAAGCGTGATCATCAGCTTTGTATACCTGTCACTTTTATAAACCGACGAAGGTCGCTAAAAACGGTGTATGGCCAATCGTAAACTTTTAAGAATTTCTACAGTGTTATTTCGATACGGGCCTCGAGCCTAGTGTAGGGCCATAGAATAATTAATTAAACTAAAGACAAGAGTAGTAGAGCTCTTTGTGAAGGGCTTACTCAGGGATGAACTACCACCATGCCCTTTTTCTTTGTGTTTCGGTTTGAAGAAAATAAAATTCGCTTGAAATATTTAGTTTTCCTGACTTCTGCACATATTGGGAAAACTTTAAATGATGTCCGAGTAATCAAAAAAAAAAAAAAAAAAAAAGATGCAATTATAGTTAAATAAAACTCACTGAATAAACAGTGCCAAATACCCAAACTATTGATTGACTTTAGGTTTCACATTGCTAAGCGATTTCAATAGTTTTAAAAGAGCTAGTATATTTTATTCATTGATTATTATTATTTTCAGATTTTTGAAGAGGGTGGTACTAATAACTTAGGATTTAGCTAGCCGTAGTCCACTAGTTCTACTAGTCAAAGAGCTTCAGGATTCATTAGTGAAAGCCTGTACCTAATGCCTTTGCCAGACTCATTGAAACATTTTACGAAGCCATCGCATTATTTCCTTTGACATGTGGACACGGGCTTAGCTACTAGCTAAAAGGTACGTTTTTTTAATTATTTATTTATTTTAACACTATTGTTTAAAGTTTTTTTTTTATAGTTTACATAGAATAATGTACACTAATTGTATTACAATCTAGCCATAATGGGTTTGAGAATAATTAAAATTAGTTCTTTATAAGTGGCACTTGTTTACATACACTACATTTTACTGATATCGGATATATTTTCGGGATAACAAGAAGCCTATTATGCTTATCCAGATTTTGAACTATATTTGTTCTTAGTTTTATCCCGATCGGTCTAGTGTCTAGAGCGTGATTGAGTCACAAACATCCAAACATCATAATTTTCGCATTTGTATACATATAGGAGGATAGGAGAGGATGTTATTTTATATAAATACCTTTTGACTTTGACTTTGATATGTTTTCGGACTTATTTAACTAGTCGCTAGCGAGTACAGTCTGAGTAACTCACGGTAGAACCACTGTAATTAACGAGTGGACAACGAACATAGACAAGAAATATGGGTAGATGTATACGATATTATTGAAACTACCTACTAATTACGTTAATTAGACTGGTACATACGAGTCTTTACTGTTGCAACAAAGGCAAAACGTCGGGAAAAGAAATAAATACGGTAATACGCATTAATACCCGTGTTATGATCATATGTGTCATGATCGCTATTAAAAAAAAATACTATACTTTCTGTGTTTCTAACATAAAGGCTATTTTTATTTCAATTATAAGTTTTGTTAAATATATTCAGTTATTTTTAATTACTATTTTGAAGAACGCAAGCCCCTAAGTGAAATTGTAGCAGATTTATAGCTTAACTTTTAATTCGAGCTGTCACCAAATAAATTATTGCTATTTTGGAAAGTTGCTTGCTAACTGCTAATCTTAGTTATTTTTAGACGGGGTCAAACAACTAGTGAGTTCTAGCTGGGAGGGAATTCGCTTGTTTATCGGGTTGTCAATTTGAGGTTATCTTCTTCTTCTCTCCGTTCATGGCTCCTGTCTGTCATTCGACAGACAATCTTGCCAGTGTCAAGTGTTTTGTATTGAATAAATACTTTTTTGTCAAGTCAGTCTATAGTCAAGTCGGCCGTCATTTGTTTTGAAGAAAATGGTGGCGGTTTTCTTCAAAACATTGGAAACATTTTCGGTCAAATCAGGATATCACAATACACTTTCATTCCAAATGTTTACACTTTGTGCTAAAACCTCAAGTAATGTTGGTCAAAATACCACCGAAATTACACAACACAGCTCAAAATAACACTAGAAAAACAAATAAAATGAAAAAGCTATGTTGCTTCCCAAAATGTCAGAAAATGAATCCTTTGAGGTTATCTGAATCGAGGCTGAATTTTGTCTTGTCAACTTCAACCTTGTCATAATCAAAGTCAAACGGAATTCATTCAATTGAATCTTAAGAATCACTTTGAGTGAATTTAAGCGCCCCAGTTCCACACGACCAAGAATGAAAAAAAGACAGTTGTTGATAGGCTTATTGGGCTATATGCAGTATATGTATTTGGACGTAGCTCTGACCTCTGTTAAGATGTCTAAGGGACCCTTAACCATCCTCAGAGAATCTTCAGTTTAAAAGCTTTCAGACATTTCAAAGTTATCCTTGTGATACAACGAATAAATACCTTCAGATTTTGAATCAGTTGATAAGTTGTTACTCTCTCGAAGTCAGTACAGTTTACGCCATCATCATCATGATACACGTACCTACTACAAGACAATAATGCTCGACTAGACGTATTTCGCGTGGATACCTATGAAATATTCGCTCTAGCTAATGTCTACTCGCTGCGAGAGTGGTGACAGGCTGACAGAGGGCATGTACTGGAGTGACACCATACGTGTTCCACTTTTTTTCCAAGATATGATTGGAACACCATGGACATAAAAAAATTGAACAAAAAAAAATATTTAAAAAACATGACTAACATTAGCTGTAAAATACCTATTATATGTAACATATTCAAGCATGCTGATATTTTTTTAAAGAAATATTTATAAAAATTCAGAAAGATGAACGATTTTCAGCTTGAAAATATGATTTCCCTCTCTCTCTTGTCGTGTCACTAGTTTCTTTCGAAACAGTGTGGTGAAAGGATTCTAAGTGCGCCTCAAGAGGCTCCTTTCGAGCACTTGGCACATGTTATGGAACTTTTTAGGTTCTACGATATGCCGGTTTCATCACGATGTCTTCCTTCACCGTTTGAGAGAACTGGCATTGAAGATTTCCAAGATTTCCCTACTTGCGGAGGTTGAAGTTCACAATGCCACTTTAGGTGTATGGTATGTCCGTTCTAGGCTTCGTCTTACGCTTAGTGCCCGCTATTTGAGAACCGTCATCCCCAGCGATTCTCGGTACAACATGAACTTACTGAACAATCTAGAATCTCCTTCATAGAACTATGTGTATATTTCTAAGCTCTACCACTCATTCATAAAGCTTTAATGCAAAAATGTTGTTTATCCACTAAAGGTTAATTAATGCGATGCATATATCACGATAATACCGTTGTCTGTCTGTCTGTCTGTCACCGCAATTTATTTGCATAATAGTTGTGCGAGGAAACAGGTCCGTGCGGTCTACTTTGAACCCATTCCGAATGCAAGGACAGCGCACAGAGTAAGATGGAGAGACAGTTCAGAAGTACCTTTCTAATTTTAAAACGCATTTTGACCTTAGTATGTGATATTGATTTATTGAATAGGTGAAACACGAAAAAACAAGCCTTTGCCACTTTTGTAGATGATACATGATAATACACGCGTCTGGGGAAAACGAGAGCACTGGTGGTCTAGTGGTAGCGGCCCCGCCTTCCGACCCGATCAGTCGTGGGTTTGAAATCGGTCGTGTACCAATGAGTTTTTCTGTTGAAAAATTTATGTGCACAATTATACTCTCAAACGGTGAAGGAGAACATCGTGAGGAAACCGGCATGTCGTAAAACCTAAAAAGTTCTATAACATGTGTCAAGTGCTCGAAAAGAGCCTCTTGACGCGCAATTAAAATCCTTTCACCACACTGTTTCGAAAGAAACTAGTGACACGACAAGAAGAAGAAGAGACGAAACTTTTTTCACTCATACCCCGATTTACGAGACTGTAGTGCCTGAGGTAAGGTTTTAGATAAAGTAGCCCAACACCTATACCTCACAGCTTAGCCAGCCTATTCCACAAAGTCAAATTAAAGTCAAAAAGTGAATAAAATCAAAACACCTTTTGACTATAAAATAAAAAAAACAATTATCTAGGTGCCAGTTCCATTCACACAGGTTAGACATGGTCAATACGCGCGGAGCTGACTTAGCCGCGGTGAAAAACATACCACTATAGGTAAATACATAGATACAGAGATCGATAGATTCAATTCAATTCGATTCAATTTTATTCCATTTTGATACAATTTGTACACTCGGAAAAGTCACATTTTACAAAAGAGTACATTACAGTAGACAAAAAAAAAATACACAATAATATTTGTACATAATTGTACCTACACCAGAAACAATCGAAATAAAAAACATTATGTTACATGCTAAAATTATCAGCCAAGGCTTCGCCAATGGTATAAAAAGATTTTAACAATAGAAATGTCCTTATTTTGGTGCTAAACTCTTTAAAATGTAAATTTTGAATGTCCTCAGTCAACTTATTAAAAAAAGTAATGCTTTTACAAAGGAAGCTTTTATCAACTTTAGCGAGTCTTCGTTTTGGGACAATTAATTACATTGCTTTTATTGCGTGTATTATAATTGTGGATGTCACTTTTTAATTTGTTATCGTCAATATGTAATTTAATATAAATAAAATTTTGAAAAATTATTCACCTGTAAATGTCATAATATTCAATTCCTTAACCTATGCCTACATGATTCTAATTTGTTTATTTGAAGTATATTAATTATTGTACACGAAAAAATACATAACAGATAGTTACAAATCAGAGTATGTATGGTGGTCTGTACGATATTAGCGATCTCTTCCAGCATTCTTTGGATGGGAAGGATAGATAAAATTCGTCACGTACATGGATTGTGTTAGGCGGTGGTTTCCAAGCAGTGGTCATTCTGACCGTGCGTCTACTCTTTGCGTACATTCGTTATCCGAAATATTATGCTACGTACTATTTGTTCTGTGTCAAAGCACTTGCAATCACGAACTAGTTTTAATATTTATAAACATTACAAATTAAAAGCTGGTACAGTCGGTGCAAGAGGCAATATGACAAATTTGTTATATAAATATGTACCTATATAAAAATAGGTACATATTTAAAATGTAAAAGTCATTTGTGTATATACATACATTTTTGTTTTAAAGTTGATTTTTTAAAAAAGCGATGCATAATATTTTATAATATTTATATGAAATCACCTCAGAAGCATAACCTACAAAACTAAAAACGAATCAACAAAATCATTTCATTGAATAATTAATTAATTACTAGCGAAGTAAACGCAGCAACCTTAAAAAATATTATAATCGAATTCAGAGCCTCCTCCCTCTTTGAAGAATTTTTAAAGTCCTCAAATATCGTTACCGGTTGTCAAAATACTACGGTAGGCAGAGTCCAATATGGTGATGTCGTCTCAAGCGTGCCTAGGAGAACATCGTGAGGAAACCCGTGGCTCATTCATAGTTCCACAAAAGGCTAATGCCTTTTCTGTGGATTAGACCGACCGAGCTGTGAGAACTCTATAGATGCTGGAGTAGCCTAAAAAAATAACAGCCTATACAACGTATAACATTAATACCCCTATAAGGCCAAAGACCAAGTGATCAGACCAAGCACCGGAATACTAGAACTATGCAAGTGTGCAAATGTTGAATATATCGTTTTCGAAATTGCCATACAAAAGTAAAATTAATAATGTCTCAGAAATTTGCAATACCCCTGATACTGTTTACGTAAGTACCGTGTACGTACTTACAAACAGCTGTGAATAGGGCTGCCTCATGGTGTGTTCAGTTTCATATTGGAGGAACGTTTCATATTGGAGGCATTTAATGAATGAAAAACTACGAAATTTCAAAACTCGTAAAACTTAAGACGTTTAACCTGTAGAATACCCTGCTTCCGGGGTTATAGGGGTATTATGTTACACGTTGTATACTTTAAGACTTTGATACCCAGGCACGGTAGATATCCCTTCAAATCTCTTAGTACCAAGTACCAACTTAAGATTATTTAAGGATGTCAAAGAGGGATAGTCAGAGAGCTTCCAAGCATCAGTGGTAATAATCAGAGGTAATTTGGCACATTCCTCACATTTTGCAGTATTATTGGAAGTTACTGGGGAAGCCTATCCCATCTCAAATCCTGTCCCAGTCAGGCGACCCGTAAATTGATCCTATTTACGGGACGTTTACGAAGCGAGTGAAAATTTGCCCCTAACGCTGTAGATATCATCTGCATTAGATGCCAAGGCCTGTTTATTCCTTAGTCCTTCAAGGCTGAGGCACAAATAAGTACAATTCCAAAGTACACAGGAAGCTCGTTGACCAATTAAGCCAAGTAAACAGACTAAATCGTTAAAGCAATTTAGGAGGTCGGGACACAGTAACAAAGTACTTTTTTGTCTGTTTTGTTGTTTATCCTCTCGTGAGGTACTACCTAGACCTGCGTAGCATCGCTTAGTAGCCTCGAGATGTTTTGTACATTTGGGATAAAAAGTATTTCATATAATAAAGAACAATGAGCAATATTGTTTTTCCTAGAGACATTAAGTTTTTAAAAAAAGGGCATTTTAAAATGTTTTATCGGGCAAGAACGTGCGAGTGATGCTTCTTTGTTGCAGCGTCCATAAGCTACAATAATCGCTTGACATCAAGTGGGCCGTAGGTACACTTGTTTGCGTACTTAGTAGTATTAAAAAAATCTAAGGAGTATTTTAACGAAATCTTGTTAAAGAAAAAAGTACGGAAAATGAGAAAAACAAATAGCTGAAAAACTATGAACTAAATAAAATCAAAATGGCCTGAAGAAGTCACAAGAATGGATTTCCAGCTTCTATTCCAGCTCCATTTTGAGCTTTGTCCACCCACTGACTTCCTTCGCAATGTCGTCGATCCATCAGGAGGTAAAAAGGTTAAAGTTAATCTAAAAAAGGTTTTATTTTCAGGCCGTTATGGGTTTTTAGGCTATTTGGAAGTAAAATAACATTTTACTGAATTATAGTATACATAAATTGTATAATATATATATAAAAAATATACATAAAAGCGATATTATTAAAATGTATGTGCTCTATATCAATTTTAATTTTATTTGGATTTTTTTGAGTCTATTAATAACCTTACCTTATGAACCAAATTCTGTATTTCCGAAATAGATTTTCACGATTATCACTTTCTTTATTTTCCGTTTTCACTTCGAGTATGTTTGTAGGTTATTGTCAATTTGGCATGGTGACTGGTGCCATGGTCCAGCTTTAACAGTCTACTGCATCCGTGGAGCCACAGAATAGTAATGTGGGTTGTGCTTTACCGTGTTTGAGGGCATAGTGGCAGCGGGTAGCGGGTAATCAGCGTATACGCTTGCTGCAGCAGCATAACCACCGTTGAAACTTGAAGTTGACAAGCCAAGTATAAGTGAATGTTGTACTGATAATTTACGGTTAGCCAAAGTCGAAAACATATTATATCCGTTATTGGCTTTAAGTTATACGTAACATTTTTTACACATAAACAGCTGTGAATTTCGCTTAATAAATAAATTTAATTATAATAAATTTGTCTGTATTCAATAAAACCCCCAAGGAAAAAAAAATCTTAATCTAAAATAAATAACAGATGGCATTTTATTGCCAAAAAAAAAAGTATTTAAATATATCAGCTATCAGGTTCCGATATTACAAGCTTTGCTTAGTTTGGCACTAGATAGTGCTGTGTGGAAAGTCCAGATATTTTTTTTTTATTACAATCTAATCACAAATCAATTTACGCAACCAAGCCTAAAAAAAAAGCTTAAGCTTAAGCTCAAACAAATAAGGCGATGACAACTGCTAACGTACCTCTCGCTCACAACATTTTAACATTATGAAATCACTGAACTTATGAAAAATCGCAACTAACCAAGTTGAGTGCATCATTTTGAACCAAACTTGTTTTCCTTCTCAAAAAAAAAGCTTTACTAGTTTGTACTAATGCACACTATTGAGGAGATGACGATGACGCTAGCGGCTGCGTTCATGGCCCCACTCGTTGTAAACGTCTTGTAGTATGCTGTCGGCGTGTGGGGAAAGGTCACCACAGGCGTCGCCGCTGTCGGTGTGGCCTCTGAGGTTATGATATGAATGCAATTGACTAATATTATCATAATGCGTTCATATATTGGTGTATATTGTTTTATCCTACAACCTTCCCATTTGTTTAATCAAGGCGATGTGTTATATCATTAGGCTAAGCTGAATAGAAGTTATCGAAGGCAAATTACATGTACATTTTTAAACCCTTACCTTCTTGTAAGGGTTAAAAATATACAAAATAAAATACACAATCAGTTGGGCTATCTGCAAATCACTGCGAACGATCTAGAGATAGCTTATACAAGGTGTTCCATAAGTTGTGTATATAAACTTCAGGGGGCTAAAGTACCCATCAATATGAACAACTTTTTCTAAGGAACCAACACTGTGAACGCGAAAAAAAAAACAGCTGTTTCATACATTTGAGCCTGGTAGGTATTGAACTTTTGTATGAAACAGCTGTTTTTTTTTTGCGTTCACAGTGTTGGTTCCATAGAAAAAGTTGTTCATATTGATGGGTACTTTAGCCCCCTGAAGTTTATATACACAACTTATGGAATACCTTGTATATCATTTTAATTTGAGTAAGGATAAATTGAATAAGGATTCTTGGCTTGGTACAGAATAACAGACAAGTGCGTTTATCCTCATTTATACCTTATGTATGGAACCCTAAAATCAAAGTCAGAGTCAAAAGGTATTTATTCAATGATTGCATCACAAGGGTATCACTTTCAAACGCGTGTGCAGTGATCTGTGTGATTAATTGAATGTAAAACACCTAGTTGACAGGTTCACTGCATTATAAATTATATTATATATTCAGGCAGCTGCTGAAATAATAATGCTTTACTAGTTTTCGTACTTATGCAAACTTTTGAGTAAGAAAACTGCGATCGAAATGAAATTACTAAACTATGTGCAATGTTACAGCACACAACTTGGTTGATTGCCATTTTTCGAAAATGAGTTGAAGTGATTTTATATATTGTGTGGAAAATGTGCGTTTATAACTTTTCCGTTGCACTTTATTTTTTGTATAGGAGTTTATTACACTACTAGCACTATCTAGCCCCAAACTAAGCAAAAAGCTTGTAACATGGGAACCATATAGCTGATATAATAGTTATACCTATATATTTTATTTTGGAAATACATGCTATAATAAATAGCTATATAATAATATAATACTGTTATAATAAACTATAACACCAAGACAGAGAACAAACATCTATGTTCATCACACAAATGTTGGTTCTCGGTGAGGATCGAACCCACGGCCTATTGATGATTCGATATTCTGTTTATCTATTGAGAGTGATGCAGGATAGGTTAGGTATGTCTGGGTATGCAAGCAGCGGCTCGGGCGTGCATGATTGATGCTGCCATCGGCAAGCTACGGATGTACGGTACGCCTTGCTCATACACTCGCGAATATCGAGGCAGAACAAGTTGAAAGCGCCTTAGATTTGAATGGAATAGGAAATGTTATAGAACTGAATTAATTGACGTTGACTTTTGACTTTAACTTTGTCTGTCCGTGAAAGTATGTTATACCATGCTTATTTCTATATGTTTCGAACGAATTTGACGTTAGTCGCCTAAACGTATCGTATCTCTAACAACATCAGAATAAGGTCGAATATCGCTAGGATACATTAACGCGACAACTGTCAAAATTCATTCGTGGTCACCCTGCTGTATGCCTCAAGTTGATGGACACAGTGCATCGTAGGGCACGTTCATATCCTTGCGAGGAAATGCTTTGTTACAAAAAAGTAATCTTGATAGAATATTATTGTGGATAACAACTGCTGTAAGTGGGTACTAGTTAACAAGACTATTCTTTTCTAGCTTCTAGCATGTTCCTACTTTTCTTGTGAGCGTAAGAGTGTTCGTTTGACTCGACACTATACTGAAACAAGTTACATCATGTATCTTACAAATTCTAATATCAATGCTTGCCAGATTTATGATATACACACTCCAAAATCTTATGAATACCCACTCAATAATCTCCATCAGTTAAATACATTAAGGTAAAGTGAGGACAGAATGCCTGCGAGTGCTTCTACGGTACATGGACAATTGT
This sequence comes from Chloroclysta siterata, assembly GCA_932294275.1. Taxonomy (NCBI): domain Eukaryota; kingdom Metazoa; phylum Arthropoda; class Insecta; order Lepidoptera; family Geometridae; genus Chloroclysta; species Chloroclysta siterata. Next base: position 15,147,749 of record OW028596.1, on the reverse strand, counting down.
TAACCATAAAAATATATAAATTGTGTATTGATGTACCTACTCGTACCTACATAGTTATAAACTAAACAAAGTTGCTGAAACAAGAATAGTTTTATTATTGTTTTTACTATGGGAAAACATTGTTTTTCTTTTTCTGTTTCGGTTGCGTTTATTTGTCCAGGACTCACTCAGTCTGTGCCAGGAGCTTGCCGAGACAACACCATGATGTGTGTTAAACTACTAGTATTCTCTTATCTGTGGTTAAACTCAAATAAAAATATGTGTTCTGGACAAGAGGCTTTCACAATCTTTTGCACTGGAGTACCTACTGCTAAAACTACTCAGGTAATTAGGCCAAGAAGTGGCGTTTATACAGTAAATAAATTGTGCAAAGTTGTCGAAGATGAAAAGTGGGGCATTTATCCATGCTTTGCCCTAAACTCAATATCTTTCATTCACTCAATAGATGAGAATATTATATTCCTTCCTATACTATAATCTGGGATCGGCTGCGGACCTCAAAGGGTTTTGCTTTATTGCAATAATCGGGGAACCCAGGATTACAAAATGGTTCCATATGCAAATTTTGCACATGCAAATTCCGGGCGACCTTTTTTCGGTTTCATTTGACCATCGCCTTTCCTGTATCTTATTTGGACAGGGTCCTAAAATACAAGTAGCTGTTGATTTTACAAGCCTACCTATTGACGATTGCTACTGTAAAAAAAATATGTGTGTGCTCTAAAAACGTCGCTTTACGCCTTTAACGCTCCAGTTAGGTTACACGATTGAAAACACCGTGAAAAACATTGTGGGAAAATCAGTACTAGACTAAACTAAAGATTGGTTGCATAAAAAAACTTCCGAAGCCAGTGTGGCTTAGTATTTCATATGCGAGACATTGAATTCATAATGTACGTACTTTCAAGTTATTGTTGTGTATCTGCTGAATAAGACCGTCTGAATTGATTTTTTAACAAAATAATCCCATTCCTTTGTTACTGACAATTGTTCAAAACGAGTAAATTTAATTTAAAAAATATTGAATACTTGTAAAAATCTACAACTATCGCCATAGGTGTTTTCTGCATAAAAGTTATAGGCGCTTCATCTCCGTTTCGGTAGATATCCCCTCAGATCTCTTAGCACCAAGTACTAACTTCAGATTCGTTGAGGACGTCTAAGGGGGGTAGTCTGAGGTTTTTCCAAATATTACTTATGGTACCCATATAATTTATTACCAAAACACAGAAACCGCTTCATGACTTAGGTCTTCAGGTACGGTAGACATCCCCTCAGATCTCTAAGTACCAAGTACTAACTGGTTGGTGCCGACCAAGTTGGTGTTCCATTAGTGACAGGTTGCAAGCCTATCGACGCTGCTAGATTACTAGCTGGCTTCATCACAATGTTTTCCGTTACCGTTTAATTATAAATAGAGTCATCAGGTTCACATCAATACAACCCAGAATTGCTGCTTGTAGTAACCTCGTAATCTTCTTTTGACTGGTATGCGATTGTAGTATTCTTCATAATTAGATGCTGGTCGTCGTCCGTGCAAGTCTCACGAACCAAGTGGTAATACTCTCTCAAATCTGTAAAGACGAGAATGCTGCTGTTTCCTTTCTTTAGCATGAAGCTCCCTATTCCGAACAATCGGCTGTTGTGAATCAGCAGCGCTCCGGAACCGATACCTTTGAACTTCTTATTATTGCGGATGCAGATGAAGGGGCCCCACTGCCGAGGAATCCAATGGTCGCATTTGATCTCCACGTTGTCTTCGGCGTCAAATGTATGCGAGCGCATCAGGCAGGACCTGTTTATATGGCGGTTATTGATGAAGCCGAGAGAAGCGAATTCCAAGTCCCTGCCTAGCACGTGGTATGGACTCGCGAGCAACGTCCGCATCGGACCAGCGGTGCGCTTGGCGACACCCTTCCGCGGATACTGATCGAACGAGTACAGCTTCGGACTCCGAGGTAAGAAACTCACGCGCGTATTCAACCGAATCACCATCAGATCGTGTAACGGACTCTGTTCTTGTCTATCATCATGCCAGATGTTAAATTTGGGGAGAATCGGGATCACTTGCCGTGCGCAGTCGATAGTGTAGTTTTGTAAGGTGTAGCTTATATTTTTCCAATCGGATATTTGTCTTTCGAAAAGTACTGATATGGTAACTTTCGTCCTCATTTCTCTCATTTTAATGTACTCTCTGAAGGGGTTGAAGGAAGTGAGGATGAGATTGCTGGTGATGAACACGCCGAGGGCAAGACCTTTGTGCGTTTTCAGGTAGCTGTTCTCGTCTGGGTCCTGGATGATGATGATGACGGCGCGGTCGAAGAAGATGTTCATATCGTCCTCGTCAATGTGGTCGATCCAGCGCAAGGAGGTCGTGACCTGCAGCCTCACGCTGCACAACGAGGCCATTAATAAAGTTGCTAGGATCCACCTGAAGAGATATGTAATAATGGACTTCAATGATATTAAATTGCTCAAACTTCTTCAATTATTCGTGGTGTTCTGCTAAAAAGTCAGCGTGATGTACCACACGACACTATGGCTATTCTTATGTAGGTACATAAATCCCTTGAGCCTACGTTCAGACCTCGTCTATTTTTGCAGATGAGAATTGAACGTGCAATATTAATTTTGATGGAGATCCGAAAGTGTATTATTTAACTTACATATCTTGTACTACTCTCACTGTTTACTGCAAGTTACTAAAGCTGTTTTGAAGTGGCTAAATATTTATATAATCAAACGTAAGCAAAAATAAACAGTGTAAATAATTATGCCCCAAAACATTATGTTGATGGTTGAAATGACTCGAATATCACAAACACTGTAGAATTTGTTTGTCAGAAAACTCGATAGCGATACCGGTCAAGTTCTCTACTGAACAATATTATTAAGTTAGCAGGCTGCTGGGATAATCGTCTAGTACAACAAGTAACGAATTTAGATCGGTAAAGAAACGGCTGTAGTTGAAAAACTTTAAATATTTATTATAAATTTATATTTTTTTACGAATGAAAAACCTTCAACAATTTTTTTATTGCAATACTATTTCTGTAAGACGGCTGGTGGCTGGTTATAAAAAAATATAGCGTATCATATAGCCTCGCGGCTTAGGTACCTACTACTGGTTACAGAGGGTAGCAGTGGAAGGCTGAGAGTTTTTAAAGTTCATACCAATGGTAAGGATCCCTAAACTTCAAGGTTCTTCCTACTATAATTTCATCTTAAACCTTACAAGTGGAAATTCAACCCTTGCCTGGTCACTGGATCTTGAACTTCCGGAGTGTCGAAACAAAGTGAAGCAGTTACTGGGACTTGACACTTGAGTACTCTCCTTAAATATTGTATTGCTTCTTTAAAAAAAACAGTACATCAAGATATTCATAGTTACTGAACAAGGATAGGGAAACATATTATAGAATCAGGACTAGGGGACCTAGGGAACCTAGGGTTTTTTCGCTGTGGCCCGAATCCATAACATTGCGATGACATACGACCTACTCGGCAGTCACTGTGGGTTTTAAAAGGTTTAAAACGACTTTAAAAACTATGCCACCATTTCAATTCATCACTTACCATGCTCGTTTGAAATAACTAATTCAATAACCTAATAAATTTAAATAAACAAAAAAATATAACCAGAATCAATATTTATTATTACTATTTAACAACGACTAAAATATCTTAACAAACATTTCTGACAACAGTTTATTTATTTCTTTTTATAGTAATTATAGTCAAATATATCGTGAGCATGATTTCCAAAGTACTGTGTCGATGCTAGGGAATCCAAGGCGTGATAGTTATGGTACGGTGGCTGGTAAGTTGAAGGAAATCCTAAAGAAGCAGCCTTATAATGTGGCTGCTCTATCAGAATGTCCGGGCTTTCAGAATAAAGAGGTTGTATAAAAGGCGAGTATACGTTATACAGCAATCGTTGACCGTGAGCAGTAGCATCTTCTTTGTCTTGTTGTGATTGCTCTGACTTGGACTGTTGTTGCTGTGATTGAGATGAAGATTTTTGCTGTTCAGAGTGAGATCCCTGTTGCTGTGTAGATTGATGCAGTTGTTGTTTATGTAACTGGTGAAGCTGGATTTGTAGTTGTTGAGGAAAAGGTGTAGGAGTCGTCGGTTGATATTGAATTTGTATTGATGTTGGTTCAGGCTGTATTTGGTAACGTTGAACCGGAATCGCCCTGATTCCAGGTACTTGTGGAAGTGTTATTGAATATGGTTCAAGAGAAGGTTGAGGCGTTATGAACAACAGTTGTTGTTGTTCAGGTGATGTATCTAGTGAAGTTATTTCATCAACATTCGGCAGAGCTGGTAGGTCTTGGGGTCGATGTTGTGCCGCAGATGTCTCCACAGAAGCTATAGAAGGCTGTGGTTTAGAAACAGGAGCTACAATAGATGAGGGTGCCTCAGTTACAGACTGTAGTGGTAAAGTTTTTGGAGCCGATGTGGTAGTAAATATCAGTTCAGATGATGTAGTTGGTCTGTTCTTTAAAGGAGAATGTGATTTAGGTAATATCGAGACTAAAGCTGGTTCCGTAGGATTTTCTGTTGATTCTTTCTGTTGAGAAGACTCAAATAATATGGCAGATAAATTTGATTCTTCATTGCTCTGGCCATTAAACTTGGAGTATTCTTCTGTAGGCTCTGAATCTAACAAAGTGTCAGCTTGGGTGATTGCCGTTTGTTGGGATTGAGAGCTTGTATTGTAAGTCTGCTGGTTCTCAGGACGAGTGCTAAAGGTTTCTTCATTTTGAGGTAAAGATGAAGATTGTGGATAAACAGTGGATACACTTTCTTGGTTGTGAAATGAAATCGTTGGTGGCTGAGCAGATTGTTGTTGACTACCTACTGATTGTTCATTTTGAGGTGGTGATGTAAATAGTAATTGTTGTTCAGTGGTTGAATTCTGTTGATTCTGAGGAAAAGATGTGACCTGTGGCTGAAGACTGGTCGAAGATAGTTGATTCTTAGAAATAGTTGAAAATTGTTGTTGACCAATTATTGAAGATTGTTCATCCTGGCGTTCCGGTCCAAATAGTCGTTGTTGAGTGATCGAATTCAGTTGGTTCTGAGAAAAAGATGTTAACTGTGACTGAGGACTAGTTAAAGTTTGTTGATTCTGAGGTTTAAACTGAAACTGTGGTGGCTGGTGGATTAGAGATTGTTGATTTTGATATAGATCGGTTTCTTGTTGGACTCTTATAGGACGTGGCGTTGATCGAGTTGGAACGGTAAATCGTATTTGAGGAGGTTGTACTGAAGAAATTGGTTGAACTGTTGATTGAGGAGGCAATGGCCAGAGTAGATTTTGTAACGGTTGTGACTGCAACAGTGGCTGGGGTGTCGATTGTTGAAATGCTTGCACATGCAGTTGTGGTAATGGCTGTAATAACTGCGGACGCTGCAGCTCTGGCAATGGTTGGAACAAATGAGGTCGTCCTGGTTGCGGCAACTGTTGAAACTGAGGTAGTGGTGATGGTGATGGTAGTGGATGTAGAAGGATTTGCTGAGATGGAATTTCAGCCTCATTTGGCGACAGTGGAAAACCTTGAGAGAATCTTGCGTAACTCACGGCTTGTTGGGTGTTCTGGTTCTGAAAACACATAAGTTGCGTTATAATAAATTATCCACTATTACATCACAACAATTGGTTAAACTCAACGAAATTAATGAATAATGGTGGACTTTCCACACAGCACTATCTAGCCCCAAACTAAGCCAAAGCTTATAATATGGGAACCAGATAGATGAACAATACATAATATACTTTTTTTTTGTAAATACATACTTATAATATTATATAACACTCAGCCAGAGAACAAACATCAATGTTCATCACACAAATGTTTGTTCTCGCTGGGGATCGAACCCACGGCCTACGGTGCAAAAGCCAGAACTACTACCAACTGAGCTATGAAAGCTATGTCATTCTTACTTGAGATGTTGAATACTCGTCCTGTGAGGCACTCGGTGTTTTCACTGTGCTTGTTAGTTCCTGGTTGGTGTATCGTATCTCTGCCTCTCGTTCATTTTCCTTTGAATCCGCCTCTTTGTTTCCCTGATCATCTTCCGAACTCTGTATATACTGATTAGTTTCTTCACTGAACTGGTTCCCTAGATCGTTGATTTGCTGGTACAAGTCTGATGGGAACTCCTCGACGAGGGGGTAGTTTAAGTGGATACTCTGTGCTGAATAGATTGGTTGAGATTGAAGTGGTTTAGGAGTGGAAAGAAAAGGCTCTGAGAATACGGGTGGGGAAGCCAAACCAGAAAAAGGCCTGGAAAAGCGTAGCTGAGAGAGCACTGGTGGGGATACTTCGGGGGATCCAAGCTGTGGGACAGAAAAATACAAGATTATTATAACTTTTAATGCTAGGATTTTTTATATTTTGGCTTTGTTTTATAATACAGAACACTGGAAGTACAAGATAATTAAATCGCCTATGTTTTTACTGGTGGAATTACTCGAATTCGTTACTTCCCCTTGCGGCATCCATTCATAGGGAGTTGAGTTGCTAAGATTAATTTTATTGCATTACAGAGGATAATTAAAACTCTCAAAATGTCAAGGAGTACACAATAACTATTTGAGATTTCGGTGGTATTTTAACCAACATTACTTGGTCTTAGCACAAAGTGTAAGCATTTGGAATGAAAGTGATGTGTGATATCCTGATTTGACTGAAAATGTTTCGAATGTTTTGAAGAAAACCGCCACCATTTTCTTCATAACAAATGACGGCCGACTTGACTATGGACTGACCTGACTAAAAAGTATTCATTCAATACAAATCACTTGACACTGGCAAGATTGTCTGTTGAATGACGGACAGGAGCCATAAATTGAGAGAAGAAGAAGAACACCATCAATTTTTGTTTATTTGCTATCCAGCACAAGACCATGAAAAATGTCTTACCCTAGCCTGATATACCGAGGAGGGCGCGTGCAGATGGCCGGTTATGGCAGCCGGGAATGAGGGTCCTTGCCCCGTCAGCACGTCGGAAATCTTGCGCGGACCGTTCTCTTGAGGAGTCTCGGCTGGCCCGGACTTTTGCTGCGGAAGAAACAATTCTCTCTGAGTAAACTTAGAACATATTTTAGTTTGACAGATTTATTTGTAATCAGACTGAGCGGGGGTTAGGGTGATTACCTTCCTATTCAAGAATACACTTTATAACAATGGCGTTATAACCGATATTAGCTTTATAAATATGTTGAGTATTTGTTGGTGTGTTTTCAATCGCCTCTTGCGACATCGACGAAAGGTGATGGAGGGGATATATTATAGGTATTATCGAAAACAAACAAATGAAGTCGTACTACTGAAAGCTATTTCTAGTTTATGAAAAATACAACGGAAATAGGAGCTTTTATTTCGAAAACCTTAAAAACGACCATAAACTCGTGCAATACTGTGATCACTAGCAGATTTTCTTGGTGGAGTTCGATTTATTTGAGCGAAATCGAAAAATATTCACCGTTGCTTATACCAAAAACGCATAAAACTCCAGAAATATAATAGATATATAAATTCCTTAATGTTTATCCTATAAAAAGCCTCTAAATTCACTCAGGACACATTAAAAGTCGCTCAATTCTGTTTAGGTTATTTTCCGTTATAAATAAGTATAAGAAAGTACAGTCGGCGACAAAATAACTTAACTGAGTTTCAGTTATTTGTAACCCCTTTATTTCAAATTTATTAAGTTCGATTTGAACATTTATTGAAAATATATTTAATGTAAAAATCTTACAAGATGGATCTTCAAGTCACAATAGAAAATAAAACAATGGAAATATTTTTACGAATTCTGAAATATTGTGTTTAGTGAACGGAATTCTTAGATATTTGTATTTCGGTTATTATTTATTTAGAAAATACATTGGCTTGCCAGGCCTAGAGTAAGTAAGGTACCTATACCTACGTACAGTTAGAAGATCTAAATGAGAGCACATAATCTATTTTATCCGTCTCTTAGCTATGTAAGTTTTTTTGCCAGTTCTTCTAGGCTTCATCGCGTGGAACTGACGCCTAGATTCACCTAGCAAGACGTTTCAGCGTTATCCTTGTCATTCATTTGTACAAATACCTTTTGACTTTGACTTTGTACTTATGTCGGTGTCTGTACGAGGTAGGGTGTAGGGAAAATACATTTTTATCTCCCACGTTGTAAGTGGAAAGTCACTTTTACGCAATTGGCACACAAATCACGAGCCGCGGCAAAACGGTGCCATATAGTCCCCTCCTTGCACAGAATTTAGAACTTTTTCTAGCAATCGATTTTGCCCGTGAGTATAGAGAAGGAAATTGGGAATACATGTTTAGGAGAATACCAAATGGGAAATTACAGAATACATCTTTGTCGGTTTAGCGGTGAAAGTCCCGCCTTCCGATTCAAAGGTATCGGGTTCGAATCCATTCGTGTACCTCTGAATTTTTTATTCCTGAAAAATATATAACAAGGACTACAGCGTTCCGTAAAATGAGGCATAAGTAAAAAAGTTCCCTCTGACACTGTATAAATCATCCTATCCCATTAAATTTCCTACTCATATATTAATGCAAAAGTATCTATGTTTGAGCAATAGGATGTTTGTGGCTCAATCACGCCCAACCAGAGAACGGGTCGGGATGAAACTTACAACAAATATAGCCTGGATTAGCATAGTTATATGCTATTGTACCCTGAACTAGCTATTTATTACGAAAAATTACCGGAAAAAGGTTTACGAACCCAATAAAGGTAAACGCCTTAAATATTAATGTTAGCAATCACTACTATACGCGGGCCGTGCCAGGTCAGCACGGTAGTCTACCAATAGCTGTCTTTTGAATTTGATTGCCTCTACTTATTTCTGTCATGCCTACGCCTTACTAAGTTCGATTAGCACCACACTGGAGCTTCATTATATTATTTTGTATCAAGGATCATACAAAAGAACGATAGGAACCAAGCCGTAAGTTTGTTGCCTGTTCTTTTAGGCTTGAACTGGAACTGGCATCTAGATTCAGATAGCTCTAAGACGTTTCAAAGTTCTCGTTGTGTGTGATTCAATTGAAAAGCCCATAAATTTAAATATAAAGGTTCCTTTACTTTTTATTTTGACGTCGTTTAATATAAGCGAACTCAAACAACTAGCTTGAGGAGTACGATTACTTTCAGATAATATTGGAAGACAAAGCATTATTCTCCTACATTTGGAGGGTCCTATTACATGATTTATACCAACACAAACCCATTGTTTTCAGGGCTTAGTGAGGTAATGAAAAATATACAGAGATGTTCTCTTTCATTTAAATTGAATTATATTAATTTCTTCACTGGAAGTAAATAAACAGCATTTATTTTCATCAAACTGCCGAATGAAAGAAATTAGAGCACCTTTGGGATACAAACGATTAGTTTTATTTTATTATGAAATAGTTATAGACTTGTAATCACTCAAAGTTTTAAAGTTGTCTAAAGAGGGGTAGTCATAAGTAAGTCCGAATGTTGAGTTGTAAATCCTAAAAAGAGTTCTCTTCCGGCAAATCTTTAAGGATAAGTAGGTAAGAAGAAGATAAGAAACCTGTTAAATATTGATCCATCCAACACATATCTACATTTTACTCTTTTTTTATAAATACTTACTCAAAATCAAAATCGAAACGGTCTTTATTCAGTTCAATCACAACGGTCACTTTGAAACGTCTTAAAAACTTATGTGAATCTAGCGCCAACAACTCGCGACCAAAGCCTAGCTAGAACCTAGAAAGACCAACTTATAAAAAAAAACTAAACAATGTGTAAAGTCTGGTTTCGCTGAAAACTTGTGCAATTCAATAAAGTGAAGCGCGGAGCAAGTAGTTCTGAACAAACACAGTAATATGAGATCCGGCTCAGGGCTCCCCTCAAATTGTTTAGATTACAATTTGTTGGCGGATTACAAATTGTAATAATGCCTTTGATAAAGTTCGTGCGGTTCTTACCGCATTGCGAACTCGCGAGCTTGGCTATCTCTCGTGCATTCTATCTCCTTTCGACTTTTTCAGTGCACGTGACGTTTTCTGTCATATCATATTTTCCATGTTTGAGACTCGAGAATAACAGAAATTGAGAAGAATATGAAGAATACCCCAACACTAGAAGCTACTACACCGCATAGTGCTCTACGAGGAAGCATTTATTCCTCGTAGAGCACCCATCGTTCTTGAATAGCGACCATGAATGAAGAATGGAGCGTGGGACGCCCTCTTACTCGATGGACCGAGACATCGCGAAGATTCTGGAATCGTTCTTTCTAGAAATATATAGGGAGGCCCATGCCCAGCAGTGGACTTCTTCAGGCTAATGATGATGATGATTTAACAACATAGTCTTAGTGTTTTACCGTTTCAACAAATGGCTCACCTGATATTGAGCGGTTTCTTCATATAACAACGGCAATTCAGGGCAACCTTAGACATGCTCTATCAAGCAGTATACTGCGTGACTGCGTCCATCTCGTTAAGCGTAGTTTTATTATTTAAGATTTAATTTAAAACGGCGAAAATTAAAAATGGCTCAACTTAAAAATGGCGGAGCTTAAAAATGGCGATGCAACATTTTAGTATTAATTGTGGACAACTCGTCCACAGTCCGTGGTCGGTAATGACTCGGAATTGTTGCGCCAGCGGCTCTCAACCCCCGAAGCACCCCTTTAGGGATTTATTTAAATGTATGCGTTGAGAGGACAATTTATTGCCGCCAGCTCATTCCGCCGCGGCCCTGATAAGCAGCTCTGGCGAACCAACTCTCTCTAATACGGAAAGGTCCTCGTAATTTGATTCTGTCACTATTAAGAGACGGTGTTTTGTATTTGGTTGGCAAAGCGGACGATGGCAGAGACGTGAGAGTTGCGGGTTCGATTTCCGTGCTGGTATCTGGTGGAATAATAGTAGGGATTTTAAATTTGCTTTTCTAAACAACATTATTCTCAGTCTCTTTTTGTGGGGTGACAATAATCATAGGCTTTTTTTTTACAACTAGCTTATGGAACAATGGCCCACCTGATGTTAAGAGGTAACCATCACCTATAACAAAGCATTGCCTCGTAAGTCACGCACAATAGGAACGTGCCCTACGATGCACTACCCTGCGTACATCAACCTGAACATATGTTAAGCCTCATGTGCCTGTAATTACACCGGCAACCACACTCTTCAAACCGAAACACAGCGTTGCTGCTTGGCGACAGAAAAAGGCGTGGTGGTAGTACTTGCCCGGACGAGCTCTTCACAAAGAGCTCTACTACTCTTATGCCGCTGTAGGATGTTGATTCAATTTTCTCCTAGGACAAATATGATAAACATAGATGTTTGTTCTGGGTCTAGGCAGTAATACAGTAAGTATTCTATAATTCCATAGTACAAGTTTTGCTTAGCTGGTTGTAAAACCAATATTTTATTTTTGAAATAAGTTTTTCTGTTTGTCCAAAACTAGGCCGGCACATTAGAAATTTATCATGTGCCTCAATATTTAGACTCAGTGTCCAAAAATTCCAAAAGCCACAGTTCCCGACATTTAATTTTGTCCCTCAATTAAAGCTGGACCCTTTCCCGGTCTCCAGGAATCCAGGACACTGATTCTGAGCATTAGTTCCAATATATTTACAACTAGCGACCTGTCCCAGCTTCGCATCATACATTCTGTCATAAATTTTTTGAACAATTTAAGATAAACTTAGACCGTGGGTTCGAGCCTCGCGTCTACTTCTACACTAATATTATAAAGAGGAATGATTTTTATTTTTGTATGTTTGTATTTTTGTATGTAACGAATAGGCTCAGAAACTACTGGCCCGATTTCAAAAATTCTTTCACCATTAGATTGCTACATTATCCCTGAGTAACATGCTTTGCTAGACCCTTTTCTAGAGGCGGCATTTCAATATTTTTTTTATAATAAAAGAACACTTATTGTGACATAACTAAATAATAGTTAGACATATGCTGTCGCGCTATAATATAAACTGTATTATAACACTTATTTATGCAAATAAACCTCTTGTAGCAATATCAGATAACCTTGAATCCCTATCGGTTCAGTAATAATAATCAGTAATAGTTAATATTGTGAGCATGTGCTAGATATTACTTTTAAATGTGTGTGACTATCCCGCTTAGATATTTCATTTATTTAATTATTTAAAATCAACAGCAATTACAATAAAACAATAGCTGGGTGTGTGTCATCTTAAAATAGCACATTAATAGATTTTTCCTAATTAATCATATCACAAAAAATAACTTTACTGCCCTCCAGCATAGTTTTACGAGTGAATGTGCTCTATATGTACAGTAATACTAATACTAGAAAAAGAAGAGTACGTGTGTGTATATGTGTGTAGGTAAAGCGTGGAGTCAGTGTAGTGTTTTATTTGTCTGCAAAAACAAATAATAAATAAAATATTTTCAAAGATCTTTAGAACGAAACCTGAGTTTGACACTGAAATTAATGAAGAATACGCCCGGAACACTTTAATTTTTGTTTTTGGATAGTTCAGCTGTTTTCTCTAATTTAGTTAAATGATTACGGCCGCCCGCGCCGCCGTCAGAACTGTTCGTATTTTATTAAAATACTCTTTAAAAGATGCTGAATTCGGCTTTAATATTTTCAAAGAATAAATTACGAAGAAAAAGGCCCTCCCTCAAGCTTGTCATAGTTTAGCGTCTGCAAAAGTAGGGGTCGACAGGCTATTACCTAAGAACAAGCAATAGCTATTAAGTTACAGAAAAAAAAAGTTGTTGATCAATGGTATCGCTATGGTTGACTGTCGTGCGAGTCGATTATTGTACCGTCCAAAAACCTATATTTTAACTTTTTTTTTTATCAAGGGGAAGGTCGTGGGTTCAAATCCCACTCGGGTAATAACTTTTGGGACTATATTAAATCTTTCTATATTTTAACATTAATTTTCCAGCAGATAACCGTCTCTTAGAATATTTTAAACTGCTATCGCTATTGCTTTCTTACGTAATAGCCTCGCTATCCGCTGCAAAATAAAATAATATTTAATAATTGGAAAAACTAAAACTCTCAAATGAAATGCCATTAGCTATCATCTATCCTGGTGACCCCACTAAATAACGACTGCTTAAGCTACGCAATCAGCCAAAGCTTCTGCTTCTGTCATGGCTTAGTGACTGTAAAAAGCGGGACTGATAGCAAATACTGCACTGCAGACTGATAAGCGCTGAGGGCTAGACTTGATCGCGTGGAACTGATACCTTGATTTACCTAGCTTAAGGACGTTTCAAAGTGATCCTGGTGATTCAACTAAATAAATATAAATATTGTTGCTAGTATTGGTATTGGTACAAGCTCATATAATTGTTTGTCTTATTTCATTCTTCAAAATTATATAATAAAGAAAGAACAGTGTTTTTTTCGTTCAAAATCTGTATTACATTGGTAAAATGCTAATCTAAAGCAATTTCTCTGGAAATCCCCCACAAATAGTCCTACTAAATCATGATGACACACTTTGCAGGGTCATTTACCTTTAGAAGTATGGCACAGAGCAGGTGGCCGAAGCCGCGGTGGTCACACTTACATAACGCATAGACGCGTCTAGAGTCAATACACGAACTATAACTAGGCCGTCGATCGTTGCTGCACTATCGTTGAATGTTTTTTCTTTCAAACACACAAAAAACATAATTTTTACGAAGAGAATAGTTCCAAATGTGGTATAGATAGGACACCTGTGCTTTTATAGTAACAATTTTATTCAAAGTCTAAGTCAATAGGTATTTATTCAATAAAATCACAAGGATCACTTTGAAACGTCTTAAAGCTAGGTGACTCTAGGTGCCAGTTCCACGCGACCAAAGCCTAGAAGAACAAGCAACAAACTTACGGCTTGGTTCCTACCGTTCTTTTGTATGATCCTTTTACAATGTAATATAATATATTATTGAAGTTAAGTGAGGCGTAGGCATACAGAAAAAGGTAAACATAATCAAATTTATAAGACAGCACACGCTACGCTTCAAACTAATAATACCTAATGCATAAAATTAAATACAATCTATTAAATCAGAGAAAAATAAAACACACAATAGTAGGTACAGTACAGACATTGCAGACATGTTAGCTGCCGATGGGCAGAGCGACCGGGACATCGGGCCACGCACTTTTATCATCAATATAGCTATCTAAAGTATAATAAGCTTTACTTATTAGATTATTCTTAATGTATGACTTAAATTTTCTAATAGGAAGCCCAGTGGCACTTTCTGGAAGTTTATTATAGAAGCGTATACCGTTCCCCATAAACGAGTCATTTACCTTTTGGAGTCGAAATTATTTTGTAATCATGTTCCATAGTACACATTTATTTTTACAAAAAAAAGGAACAGCGTCACGACTGATCCCCAAGATCGGCAAATATTCCCTCTTAGTACCAAGAACCAAATTAAGATTCTGTAAGGATGTCTAAGAGTGATAATGAGAGCCAGTCAGAAGTACGTCTAAATCTTGAATTGGGCACATTTTGCAACAATGGCCTGAAAATTTAGTTGCAAAAACCGAGCCGTAAGTTTCTTGCTAGTTCGTTCAGGCTTGGTCGTAGGTTTGGTTTCAGGTAGTTCCCGTAAAGCTAGCGCCTAGATTTACCTTCGTCTTCAAGACTTTTTTTGAACAAACGTTTGTTGGTTTTATAGACCGTACAATAAATACTTTATACAGCTGCCATTAAAAATAAATAATTTCCTTTTTCTTTTTGTAAGCCGTAGGAATTAAAAAGTTAGATTTTCATTAGCGCGCGAAGTTGCGTCGAGTGAAAACCTTTGCAAAGCAGCTGTGGTAGCTACCTTCAACAAAAACAATGAGAAACTACACCATTTCGCAATGCAATTAAAGCGATTTGTTCTCATTTACGTTCGATAGCGGATGCAAATGAAATATTCAGTAGTTGTTGCATTCAGCCATTCGGAATGGACCTCCATTTAATTACCGATGTGTTTGCTTTTTCAACGATAAAATTTTGCAGTTCCAAAGTAGAGTTAAATGGTACTACTCAATAGTTTTTATCCCAATTTAATGTTTATAATTCCTTTGACATTTTATATCCATTTTGACTACCATTATTCTTATATTAATTTGATAATAATCTTAATTGATATTTTTTTTTCATATTTGTAATTTATATAATAGTCTTAATTTTATATCATTTATTTTTATTTTACCTAAATTGTTTATACATTTTAATTTTGCATGCCCTTATACGATAGAATTACATTGGCTCAAAACAAACATATTTAACATCTCATTACATGTAATTCTGAAAACAAATATACTTACTTTGACTTTGCACGCATATGGCCCACCTGATGTTAAGTGGTAACCATCACAAAGCATTGTCTCGTAAGTCACGCACGATAGGAACGTGCCCTACGATGCACTGCCCTGCGTCCATCAACTTGAGGCATACAGATATTAAGCCTCATGTGCCTGTAATTACACCGGCAACCACACTCTTCAAACCGAAACACAGCAACGCGCTTGCTGCATAAAAAGGTGTGGTGGTAGTACTTCCCCGGACGAGCCCTTCACACAGAGCTTTACTACTCTTAAAGCTTAGTCGGTAGTTCCGCTTTCGGCGCTATTGTGGTAAACATATTTTTTGTCTTTGTCTGCGTATTTCTGTATTATTTCTACGTATTTATTGGTTATTTAACTGTGCCTGTAATTTGTCGACACACCCATCAAACCTAAACACAGCAACACTCCTTGGCAACTGAAATAGGCATATTGGTAGTACTTTCCCGGACGAGCCCTATGTCTTAATACCGCACGTGTACGTAATGATAATAATTTCCTAATCATAATATCCATTTTCTCAGAGATAAGACCCAGCCAGTTCTAATTAAACTTTAAGGCTTCTCGCTAGGCTTCTGCCCTGACTCCACGTCCCTACTGCCACTAATAATATCTAATCTCTGCATCTTCATGATTCATCTCAATAATGGCTTTCATATTTCCCTAGTGCTGTGTAACAATTATGGTATTTTTATTATATTTATCACTATTATTAGTCACAAAAAGTTTTTAAATTAAAGTCGCGTCTGTCTTTGTTGTTTCAGTTTTTAAGAATGAAACGAATTATGTCTCGCTGTCTTTTTAGTGTTATTTATTTTTTCTACTAATTATTGAACAAGCAGATGGCCCAACTGATGCTAAGCGGTAATCATTACCTATTACAAAGCATTGCCTCGCAAGTGGCGCACGATATAAACGTATCTTAAAACTGCACTTTAATTATTCGCCGGATACGGATCAATGGCGCAACGGTTAACTCACCCCAAATCAAGGGGACTGTCGTGGGTTACATCGGATTTTTTTTTGTACAGAGAAGCCTAGAGAAGTTTCAAAGTGATTTTACAGAATAAGGAGTATTACTTAAAAAAATTAATATAACTAGCAGACCTGCAACCAGCCCACTGGATGTCGAGCTAATAACAGTTGCATTACCTCACAGGGCATGTCCACTGAGAACATGTCGTACGTGGCCGTGCACTGCATTTATAATAAGAAATATATTTATGCTCTCTTTTTAAAAAGCTTTATCTTAGCTATGTCTAAGTACTACGTAGTTCACGCTAGATATAAACACCTACACTGCGAGTGACACAAAAACCTGTGTGGTGAAAGTTCGTACTTTGTTAATGTACTTTCTAAGTGTTAAATAAATAACAAATAAATATTGAAGGACTTTCCACACAGCATTATCTAGCCCCAAACTCAAAGCCAAAGCTTGTGATATGGGAGCCAGATAGCTGATATTATACATAATATACTTTTTTTTGTAAATACATACTAACCAGACAGAGAACAAACATCTATGTTCATCACACAAATGTTTGTTCTCGGTGGGAATCGAACTCACGGCCTACTGCCCAGAAGGCAGAGCTACTACCAACTGAGCTGTGAAGGCTGACAAAAATGATACCAACATTATTCCACCACATAGGTACCATACTCACCCATACCTATACCCACATTTATTAGCTTAATAAAATACAGCAGTCCTGTTTTTTTATTAGAAGAAGTCCCTGCCCCTTCCCGGTCCATAATACAGAGCACTATAATCCTTTTTGTCTCGAGGACCGACGGGAAACAATAACGGTACCATCAATCATAGCTTACGGCCCCAAATCTGACCTTACGGGCACAATACCAGATATAGTGATAAGATTATTATAATTACTAGGGTTTTGTTTATCATTTTGGTGGGAAATAATTGTAAAATAAACAAAACTTTTTTGCAAAAGTTAACCTTCTTCAAACACACTGAAAAAGAAAACAAAATTTTTGTTGAAAGGCACAACCGAAACGTCAGAGTATATAACTTTTTGTTTTGGATGATTTTTTCAAAAACCTGTAAATGCAATTCGATAGAACGTTTAATAGGATTACCTCTAAAGTATGATCTACCAAACAAAAAGTAATCATCAAAATCATTTCATAATTGGCAGAGTATTCGTAAGTAATCGCGTAACAAACATTATCCCTCATACTATAAAATGGTGCTTAAATTTAAATAATGCTTAAAACTAGCGCTGCAATTACGCATTAGTTTAGATTTTATGTAGTAATGCCGAGTATGTTTGTTAAAAAAACAGTCGAATTAAGAACATCCTCCGTTCCTCTTTAAATATTAACAATATGACAACACTATGTATGTAGGTACTTTGCTTTTATAATGTAAAGTTTGGACTACAACATTCAGCTATTCTTTTAGGATTTTAAGAATAGGTACCTACTAGGAAAGTATCGAGAGATCATATAGGGGATGTCTACCGCGCCTAGGGACTAACTATATTTGTTGCCTTATTCTCATATTTTTTCAATAATATCGTATTATATCCAACAAATTTTTATTAATAATATTTTTTACATCCTAACAAGAGATAAACCAGTGTGGCGAAAATACAGAGAAAACGTCCTTTAATTCGTAACTGCGTTAAAAAGTTATTGGTACTTCAATTTATTTTCGTCATTTTGAAACAGCGACATCCGGTTCCGGAGTCGACAGTTGTTGTTTTAATTTTGTTAATTGTTCTGGAGATGATGTTTTATAAACGAGAGGATTATGCTCCAGGCTCCAGCATCAACAAAAATAACGACTGTTTCTAATTAATTGTTTTTGTTTTTAAAATAACAGGCGTTTTGTGTATATAATCAATGCGATCATGCGGTTCAGGGGCCTTATGCTCACTTCGAGCGAGATTATCTCACGGTGGAGATGACGTCATATCTCGTTCGATAACTATTAAATCCCCATTCTCACCATCTCACTACTCAATTTTCTCATTCAAAGTTCATGCGAGACGCATCGTCAACGAGTTATTGAATGAGATATGACGTCATCTCCACCGTGAGATAATCTCGCTCGAAGTGAGCTTAAGGCCCCAGGTGTAGTACCTTCACTTTTTTCTTGAAAATCCCGATTCAGGAAATGTTGGGTGGTCAGTGCACCATCAGTAGAACCTTAGAGGGTATTTTGTTCTTTAAATCAAGAAAGATAAAAGGAAGAACATAATTTAGAAGAATTTCGTAAGTAATTATTTTTTTTAACAGTGACTGAATTCATGACTTTGCGATAAAACAATATACCCCTTATTTAAAGCTACACGCCATGAGGGCAACATCAATATAATATTTTCTTAATCTAGTTACAAGTTTTATTTTAAAAATTCCGTGAAACCTGGTTTTTCTCGAATGACATAACATAATTAATTGTTTCCGTGTAGACGGCCAGTCAATAGGTCTTTATGAAATCGTTTTCGATAATTGTAAATTATCAAGATATGTTCACCTTTATTAGACACTAGCTGCGGCTCACGACTTCTCTCGCGTATCGCGTGAATATTCTAGGCGTTTTCTAATATTATAGGGTTCGTTCATATATTCTAGTTAGTTCCCGGTTTTTAAGATATAAAAAGTATAGCGTATATGTTAATCCAGGTTACGAACTATATTTGTTCTATGTTTCAACCCAATCGGATCAGTGGATGGGCGCGATTGAGCCACAAACATCCAAACATCGTAATTTTCGCATTTATATAATATAGTAGGAAGGAAGTAGGATAGCATAAGAAGCAGATAAAATATTTCAAATGATCCTTGATATTCTAATTAATAAACCACTTTTTGATATTGATCTACAAGTCGACTGCACTATTTGAGTGCTGCCCTCGTTCACACATTCATTTGAATGTTACAAAACACAATATTAGCATCATCTGATGTGGGTTAATGTGAGAAATCTTATTAATTAATCTACAGTTTGGCTGTTGGTAACTGTTATTGATATTTTGATTTAAATTTGTCAACCTATTTTTTTTTTCGAAAAATAATATTCTGGCTAATATTCTGTGTCGATTTAGAATTTAAGATGACGCCAAAATGGGTAATTTTTTTTAAGTCGTATGAGAATTAGTAATTTAACTTATTTCAAGCTGTGTGACCTCTTTCTAAAGGCATTTTGATCTTCTGTTTTTGTCAATATTTAATCTAACCAAATAAATAGTTTATATATATATTTTTTTTTAATTTAGCCTGTTTCGTCCCACTGCTGGGCAAAGGCCTCCCCCAAGGACTTCCAATTCCCCCGATCCCGAGCCTCCTCCCACCATCCACCCTCAAAAGCATCCAAGTTTATATATACTACTCAAAAAATACACCTGAGAGCTCCTTAAAGGAATTCGATTTATAAAGCTTATGGAAATTATATATATTAAAAATACGTTGTCAGATATTCAATACTGAGCTGTCGCCCAGTGTGCATTGACCCTTAGTGCGTCTTCCTCCTTCGTAGGCCTGTTTGTACTGCGCCTTGGGGCTACAATCACGTTTTCTTCTAAATCCTATCCCGACAATAGGCTCAAAACTTCTTAACTTTAAACATTACCAGCACCGCAAACTTTGGCGTTATAAAAGAATTTATCAACCGCTTAATATTCATCGCAAATTCGCCATTTTAACAGCACTATGAATTTTGAATTTAAAACTATTTTGATAAAAAGTTTAGCGTGAAATGAGAGTCCCTTCGAAAATGGTAATTTTTCCCGAAGGTGGAATTTATATCGGCGTAGTGCCGACAACTTTTATATTAAATTTCTTTTAGGCCGAGTTGGCTCGTAGGCACAGCCTCGTAGTCGCTCAGCGGGTGACACGACACTACTCATGCTATTATTTTCGTGTTTCATACTATTATTATTCGTTCCATGTAGTTACACACTGCCAGTGCTGTTAAACGGTGAAGGAAAACATCGTGAGATAACCATTTGGTATTCTAACAGCGGCTTGAGCTTGCAACCCGTCACCAAGTTCTGCTAAATGTGTGTGTATCGACGTACCTCTGACTAGCTCTATTAGACATCATCAAATAATTTTAAGTACTAGATCACATGGATACGCATCAGGCTATACACTGCTCGCTTTTATATCCCTGTGTTAAGCGTCATTATTTTTTGGCTTCGTTGCTTGATCGTATGTGTATCTTGCTTGTGTGTACTACTGAGAGAACTAAGGGGATCCTCAGATCTCTCAGTACGGATCTACCGTGACTGGGGGTCAAAGACGTGAAGCTGATCATGATTGTTTGTGGTAGAAAAATACCGGCTTTTCTCTAATCTAGTTTTTTTTTGGCTCGTAGAAAGAACTGAAACATAAGATTCGATTGTTGGTTCGTAATTGGTTAGTATAGCCTCTTTAAACGTGAGCCTTATCATAAATAATATAGCATAGATAGGATACGTTCTGAAAGATTCCTCTGATCAGCACTTACCGATGGAACAGGTGCCTGCTGCTCATTCCCGCGGGAGTACTCGCTTTGAGACTCTGGTACATCTGAAATTGATAACATTATTGTTAAAATAACCTTCTTTTTGCAGTCATCTCTGATTTTACAATATATATGCAAATGACATTCAATAAATAATAATCATACAGAATTTTATTGATATTTCAAGTCACTATATCCAGTCCCAAAATAAGCAATGCAATGTACACATCACGGATACATATCAAGCTACACAAAACTTAAGAAGTTTGACGTTTACTACACGGGCATAAGTGAGCCTGATTAGCACAGCAGCTGTGCTAATCACGTCTAAGCGTTTGGCGTTTTGGACTATGATCTATTAAGTTGAATGAAGTTGAATGCTACGAATCATGCAATAGGGTGCGTTAAGTTGTTGTAATTTGGTTCTTCTCACGAACCCGCCACCCACCACCGCACCCTCCTTCTCTTACGATTATCTGTAATGTATGTAACGGAATAGTACGGGTCTCAGTTTGTCTAACCTGATGTGTCGTCAACTGTATTAACGAAACCAGATAAAAAAATAATTTTAGTGACTATAATAATAAATTAAAACATTGGCCCTGACCTATAAACATTTTGTGCAAAAGACTTTTCCTCTAATATAAAATTTCAGAATAATAAATAAGTTTAAGGCAGCGGAAATTTTTGCTAACTGGTTTGGTTTTGCTTGTCTGAAAAGTTGTTGCCATTCGGGGCCATCTTCATTTACGACTAGGTGTTACTTCAAAGTATTGGTGTCCGCGTATCCGTCACATTACGGTTACCGCTTTTTTAAGACTTTATAGCTCAAACGACTTGCTTCCAAAACCTGTCTAATTTAAATAGTCTGAGAGCAATTGAGGAGCAATAAAAGCTGCGATCAAGGATGTCAGCTGGGGACACGTGTACACTTTAACCATCGCTAGATGAGAACGATTCAGGAAGAAGGAGAGAGCGAGGTGGTATCAAAACTTAGAAACATCTAAGAGTTTACTGATCTATATGGTTTTACAAAAGCTGTCATCACACATTTTGTTTATAATGGAAGCGATCAGCATTTATAACCTTTTGTAAAATTGATTATTTAATGTAAGCTTGATGGATGGAATAGGCACAACTTTTTTTATGACTTCTACAGGCTAATGATGATGATGTAAAAGCTACATTGCGAGTGTTAGCCTATCACCACAATTGTCTTTCACTCGGAAAACTACTCAAAATATTTTTTCTTGCACTTTATATTTATTACAAACTAAAAACCTTTATGGTCTACTCATACTCACCATCAAGTGTATTCGGTTGTATCTTCGATCCAAAGTTTCCTTCTAGAAGTTCCCTCTTTGCAGACTGGTTCTCTTCATTTTCTTCTTTACTTATTGAAGAGCGGTCTGCGTGGACGATGGCCACTAGCAGAAGCAGTGACAACTGAATAAGACAAATTTACTTTTTAATTGAATGGCGGAACCGGAAGACGAATTGTAACGACATTGTTGATAGCGAGATTTCAGAGGATGGATTTCATCAATATTTTTGCTAGAAATGTTTAGGGGAGGCCTACGTCTAGCAGTGGACTTCTTCAGGCTGATGATAGTGATGATAGAATTAAAATATTTTCAAGAAAATATATCTCTATCTAAATCTATGTTTGGGTTTCCAAACGCAATTCTGAATCCAACATTCTAACGATCTCCTTTCAGTCGATAAATAATCACACATTTCATTTTGACATAATCTCTAAACACTTTACTGTCAATTAACGAATCATCATTAATCACTCAAATCACCGTCTAAGGAAACCTAGACGAATATATTTCCTCCATGGTGTTTTCACTAATGGCACATATCTTACTCACTAAACTCACTAAAATAACATTACTTTTTTTACTACTTATGCTAAAACTAAAGCTGAAATCCATTTATTAAACATCACTTTATTTATTTAAAGTATTAATTAATTGCCCGTATCTCCGCACAATCGCCGTATTATTTCCCACTATTAATTTAAGGATAAGTTATGATATCAACCGTGTAT
The DNA here is from genome assembly GCA_932294275.1 of Chloroclysta siterata. NCBI lineage: Eukaryota > Metazoa > Arthropoda > Insecta > Lepidoptera > Geometridae > Chloroclysta > Chloroclysta siterata. Next base: position 15,124,866 of record OW028596.1, on the reverse strand, counting down.
TTCATAGCGCAGCCTCGTGTGCTCGGAGCGTGTGAATAAATGCGCACGCGCGTACTTTACTATCGCTTTTAAGCTCTATGGTCAGACTGAGGCTCGTATAGCGGGGTTGTAGAAAATTGGCCTTATCTTCTAGGCTTTGGTCGCGCTTAACTGGCGCCTAGATTCACTTAGTTTTAAGACTTGTCAAAGTGATCCTTGTGATTTTTCTTGATAACCTTTTGAATTTGTCTTTGGCAAACATCCAAAATTAAAAAAAATCTTTAGACTTTAAATACAGGACAACTTAATTGCTATGGGCCACACCACCCACAGCATCCCGCAGTGATGATGCAGCCGGACCTGTCTAACTTGTCCCTCTCTCTAAAAACGTGTCATGAAATGAATGTCATAAATTGTAAAAAAAAAACAGAAACAGCTTTACGACCTTGATTTCCAGGCAGGGTAGTTATTCCCTCAGATTTATTAGTCAGAAGGTAATTTATTCAATATAATCACAAGGAATGGCGACCACGATCAGGAAAACGAAGCGTGGGACGCCCTCCTACCCGTCGGACTGACGACATTGTTGGGATCGCGGGAATTCGGTGGATGGAGAGGGCTCGGAATTGTTCTTCCTGGAAATATATAGGGGAGGCCTGTGTTCAGCAGTGGACTTCTTTAGACTGATGATTATGATGATGATGAATCACAAGGATCGCTTTGAAACCTAGAACCAAGTAAATACTAATTCTTTGTGGATGCCTAAGATCTAATAATAATACCTAATCTGCTAGTGTTTTACTACGTCATAAAAAAAAACTTTAATTCATCACTTGAGAGCATTGGCATTGCGCATATAAATATTTCAAACGGATAAACTAGTAGTTCGCTCGGAACTGAGATCTCGTGATTCGACCCGACGAACACATCAAAACTTTGAGTAGGTAGTAGTCAGGGGCAAGTCCAAACATTATTTTTGGACTTTTTTCTGACTACCGCCTACTAACTTGGTATGGTAACCAAGTTTCAACTCTATTGGCCTATTTATTGAAGAGTTCCGTTGAACAGACCTTGGCTCCATCATCAGACCTGGTCGTCGGCACCATTTTATGAGAACTGAGTACCTCCTTAATTTATTTCAAGAAAAAAAAATAAGAAAAAGCAAAGGAACTGGGCGACCAGTAGAAAAACCTTGATGTCAACGAAACTCTTAGGGATGGGAGCTCTTGGGTCGTTGGTTATCTTAATTTAACTTTTTTGTTGTATCTCAAAAACCGAGCATCCCAGAGAAAAAGTAAAAATGGTTTTGGAATGTCCAAACAAAGCCCTTTCATATGACATGTAACTTGATTTTTTTATGTAACTTTATTTATTTTTGCGCCCTCAAAAAACCCCATATCTCAAAAACCCTTCATCCGATTTTACTCATATACTTACCAGTAAATTTCTCAAGTACAAGCTATCGACATATCAAATTTCATGCAGATCGGACCAACGGTTCTAAAGTTATCGCCAGACAAACATACATACATACATACATACATAAAATGCCAAATCGCCCAAGTTGAAACTGAGATCTTCGTTCGCTTCGCTCACTCGATCAATGAAACTGAGATCTTCGTTCGCTTCGCTCACTCGATCAATTATTTTGGTGCACGACCGGATACAAACCCACAACCTTACTATCAGAAGGCAGGGTCACTCTCACCAGACCACCAGTGCACTAAATAATAAAAAAAAAACTGTCCTATTGCAAGAAAGTAGTGCAAAAGCCAATTCGCTCGGTCGCGGTAACAGGGTCAGCTATGAGTGGTTGCGCCACTGCTTCCGGTCACTTCGAGCGTGCCCTACCTGATGACTGATAATCGGATACCACCTCTCAACTTAGGAGTCAGGGCTGATGACACTTTCTGCTCTCTTTATCTAACTTCTTCTTGTCGTGTGTTTCTTTTGAAACAGTGGGTGAAAGAATTTTCACTTCAAGCGTGCCTTACCTGATGACTGTTAATCGGATACCACCTCTCAACTTAGGAGTCAGGGCTGATGACACTTTCTGCTCTAATTTCCTAACTTCTTTTTGTCGTGTCACTTGTTTCTTTTGAAACAATGTGGTGAAAGGATTTTCAGTGTAAAAGAGGCTCGTTTCGAGCCCTCCTAAAATAGACTTTTTTAAATTGACCTAAAATCGTCTATTTTAGGAGTGACTTATTATATTCTTCACCGAAATTGTAATATTTTATTGTTTTATTACATAATTGGTGAACCTAAATTGATATTTCTTCACCAAAGGCGTTATTCAGGGCGGATCAGCTTTGATCGAAAAAAGGTATTTATTCCATTAAATCACAAGGATCACTTTGAAATGTCTTAAAGCTAGATGAAATAATGGTCTATTCCTATCCCTATGGGAAACATATTGCTTGATTTTATGTATGTATGTATGAACACCAGCTAGGTCCACGTGACCAAGCAAGAGTAAGGTACCAGGTAACACTCGTTTACTTAATAAACTACCTAATGATCTCATTAACAGCATTACCTCGGAAAACATTAAGTCTAAATTAAAGTCTCACTTTTTAGCTAATATAGAACACTACCAATAACTTAATATACCTACCTACTTACTAAAACTGCACTTACCTAGATCCAGTTTGTTTGTTTTTGTGTGGTTAATTAGTAGCTATCGACTTAAGACTCCTTAGTAGCATTTCTTTTACAAACCTTAGTGGTTTTCTTAGTGCTATTTAATCTAATATCTATTATGCATATTTTATAACGATAAATAAATAAAAAAAAAAAAAAAAAAAAACAAGAATTATGGGGGTCAGTTTTTTAATTGTATTTGTTAATTTAGTTTCCAATCATCATCATCATCTACAGAACTAGCAGCCCTGCATTACACATATCTTGTATCACGATTAAACATTAACATTAACATAGTCATTTTAGTAATTCACAGTGTCTTCTTAAGCGTGTTGTAATTTTATAATTACACAAATTACGAACTTGTACGGACGATTTGATGATCATGTTTCGAAGAAATTATAGTGGTTTTACCTTTATACATCTTAGCTAGTCTAAACCCTTTCAGACTATATTTTAAGCCACAATTTAAACTACGTAAAATATAAATATACTAGTGGCTTCCCGCGGCTTCGCACGCGTTGAAGTGGTGAACCGTGATTGAGCCACAAACATCAAAACATCGTAACTTTCGCATTGATTTGTATATTATTAGGGTAAGATTTTAAATACCTACGTAGGTATATGGGATACCTATAGGCGTACATTACCTATATTAGGTAGGTAGGTATAGGTACTGACTGAGTTTGGCACAAACATGACAAATACAACAAAGACAACCTTACACGGAAAATATGTACTTATTTGTTCCTAGTTTCTACCTCAAAAACAAACGAAACGAAACAGCTTCACGACTTTGATCCCCAATCACGGTAGATACCCTCATATCTCTTCGTACCAACTCAAGATTCCCGTTTTTAGAATATACCATATATAACACAGAATATAACATTGACGCTTCGTTGTATACTTTTTACTCGAGCGCAACGAAGGAGGGTAACGTTTCAGGGGTTGTTTTCGAAAATCAAACTGTTTTTTTGTTATTTATCCACAGAACACATTTTCTTATAGTTTGAAGTTAATTACACTACGCGTTAAAAATCTCCCATACAACCCTTGGGACTTTGGCAGTCTTTTGCACCCTTTGCAGGGGTAGTTTTAAAATAGTGAAAACGTGATTTTAATCTATTTATTGTGGAGTATATTTACTTCAAGTTTGAAATCAATCGCACTATGCGTTAAAAATCTCCCATACTAACTTTTACAGTCATTTGCACCCTTTGCGGGGGTAATTATCAAAACTTCAAAGTGTTATTCTTAATTATTTATTTCTTAGTATATTTACCTCAAGTTTTAAGTCAATCGCACCACGCGTTAAAAAACTCCCATACAAAAACATCGACATCCCTTTGCATACTTATTAAGGGTAGTTTTAAAAAACCAAAAATGTTATTCCTATTTTTTTTAGCCTTGAAGTAAATCTACTTCAAGTTTCAAGTTTGTAGATTCAAGGAATAAAATTTTTCATACCAACGTTTTCAACCCTTTTTACACCCTTAGGGGTTGAATTTCCAAAAATCCCTTCTTAGTACACCTCTACGCCATAAGACCTATGTACTCTTCGAATTTCAAGTCTCTCTAGGACCAGCGGTCAAAACACTCCCATTCAAACTTTTACATCCCTTTGCACACTTATTAAGGGTAGTTTTAAAAAACTAAAAATGTGTTTCCTATTTTTTTGCCTTGAAGTATATGTACTCCAAGTTTCAAGTATGTAGGTTCAAGGAATACAATTTTTCATACCAACGTTTTCATCCCTTTTTACACCCTTAGTGGTTGAATTTCCAAAAATCCCTTCTTAGTACACCTCTACGCCATAAGACCTATATACTCTTCAAATTTCAAGTCCAGTGGTCAAAAAACTCCCATACAAACTTTTACATCCCTTTGCACCCTTATTAAGGGTAGTTTTAAAAAACTAAAAATGCCTTTCCTTTTTTTTTGCCTTGAAGTATATGCACTCCAAGTTTCAAGTTTGTAGTTTCAAGGAATACTATTTTTCATACAAAAGTTTTCAACCCTTTTTACACTCTTAGGGGTTGAATTTCCAAAAATCCCTTCTTAGTACACCTCTACGCCATACTACTTATGTACTCCTCAAATTTCAAGTCTCTAGGACCAGCGGTCAAAAAACTCCCATACAAACTTTTACATCCCTTTGCACCCTTATTAAGGGTAGTTTTAAAAAACTAAAAATGCCTTTCCTTTTTTTTTTGCCTTGAAGTATATGTACTCCAAGTTTCAAGTTTGTAGGTTCAAGGAATACTATTTTTCATACAAACGTTTTCAACCCTTTTTACACCCTTAGGGGTTGAATTTCCAAAAATCCCTTCTTAGTGCACCTCTACGCCATAAGACCTATGTACTCCTCAAATTTCAAGTCTCTAGGACCAGCGGTCAAAAAACTCCCATACAAACTTTTACATCCCTTTGCACCCTTATTAAGGGTAGTTTTAAAAAACTAAAAATGCCTTTCCTTTTTTTTTGCCTTGAAGTATATGTACTCCAAGTTTCTAGTTTGTAGGTTCAAGGAATACTATTTTTCATACAAACGTTTTCAACCCTTTTTACACCCTTAGGGGTTGAATTTCCAAAAATCCCTTCTTAGTGCACCTCTACGCCATAAGACCTATGTACTCCTCAAATTTCAAGTCTCTAGGACCAGCGGTTTAGGCTGTGCGTTGTCTATATGTCAGTCAGTCAGTCAGTCAGTCAGTCAGGACTTTGAGTCTTATAGTATTAGAGATATTAAAATACAAAAACACCCAAGTCTCGGAGAATATATTACAACGGTTCATCAAAAATATCATTTTGATCTAATGTATAATTTGTTTAATTACGAAAACTAGTAAAACTGTAGTAGTAGATGTTGTCTGACGGTTATCAGTGACTTAAGGTCGGCTTACATCACGACACTATGATCAGACATAATAAATATTACGTTAATTTTGTATCGTAAAAAACTCAATTTAGTGAGTCAATACCTCTACAGATCCAAAAACAATACCAAATTCATTGAAATAAGTAAAGTGATATGGCGTAAGGATCTCAGTCCCCTGAGGGAGATAGGCTATCTTCCTTCCCTTTCCTGTCACCATTAAATTATTTCAATAAGGACTTGGATTACAAAGTGTTACTTACATAATCGAAAATTCGAAGGCTCTGTCTTTGGTATTTATTTTTGATTTTATATTTTATGAAGCAGTGTAGGAAGGCTGAAAATTTTGAGCTTTAGTCAAGGTTTGAATGGTGTGGTTGCCTATGAAATTAAAGATAGATAGATAGATAACACTTTATTGTACACAAGGATACATCATAAATCTAGGCATAAATTAATATAGTACAATGGGCGGCCTTATCGCTGAAAGCGATTTCTTCCAGGCAAACGAATCTTAACATCTATGTTAACATGAATGTTATGCCTCAAGTTGAAACGTCCTAAAGCTAGGTGACTCTATCACCTAGCTTTAAGATGTTTCAAAGTGATCCTTGTGATTTTAATGAATGAATACCTTTTGACTTAGACTTTGATGGACGCAGGGCTGTGCTTCACTTACGAGGTAATGCTTTGTTATAAGAAATGGTTACCACTTTACATCAAGAGGGCCATCTGCTTATTCTATCCATGTGGTTTATAAGCACTTGACACACAAATGATCAACTAAGCTATTTTCAAATTTCCATATTTTGCTGAAGACACTTTTTTTAAAGAAGTACCTTCACATCCACTCCTGACAGAGGTCAAAGACATTCATAGATAAAATGAGATAGATTAAATGTCAAATGTAACACTAAACATTTCTTAAAGCTTTCTTTAGACAGGTCACGAATTGTAAATTGGATTCGCATATCAAAGCTATCTGAAACATATAACTGTCAAGAATGAGTTGAATTATAAAACGTGCTATCGTAAAAACGTACATTATTTTGTTATGTTGTAGTACGACACAGCAAGAGCTATTCATGCTAACAAGAAGCTGTACAAACTGAATTAGATTTATTTTTTGGGATGAATATATTTTTTCTATATGCACGGTAGATATCGTCTCAGATATTTAAGTACCAAGTACTCAAGATTCTATGAAAATGTCAAAGAGGTAGTCAGAAGTATGTCCAAATATTGCATAATGGCACATACTCACACTTTGATGTTTCATGACAAGGAACTTGGAAGAGATTTGAGGGCATGTCTACCGTGTCAAAGGATGAAAGTCGTGATTTTTTTAATAGTTCAGGTTTTAGACATTTATTTTCTCTAAGAAGAATTCACTTATTTTAGAGAAATAGGTACAATGATGACTTAGGTGTAAAATTATAAGTAAGTTAGAGTGTATACGAGTGACAGAAGGACTTAGTGTTAGCTTTAACAAATTATAGTAAACTAGCGACCCGCCCCGGCTTCGCACGGTTATTGTGGGTTATCCCTAAGAGATTATGCTTGTATTATGCATATAAACCTTCCTCTTGAATCACTCTTTCTATAAAAAAACCGCATCAAAATCGGGATAGGTAATCGATATAGGGACAGAGAAAGCGACTTTGTTTTATACTATGTATGTAGTGATAGTGATGTGTAAACGTAAATAATAAAAAAAAAAAAATAGTTTACATGAAATTGCAATGAAACATAATTGAGTAAGCAGTGACATGGCGAGCAATGAGTAAGATGTTCCCTTCGGCCGCATACGGAACCGGAGATTCGTAACCAGTTACGGTAGAATAAAAATTCATCTTTATACGATACTAGTAACTATTAAATATTGCGTAATAGTTGCTTTTGCCCTGACATTGATAGAAATAGCGCACCCGGATTTTTTCTTTATAGTTAGAAAGCTAAAGTAACTATAGTTTTGGTGCCCAGCTTTTAAAGCCACACTTCACTATGTGCTCCGTGAGCCTAGGAGCCCTTGACGTATGCAGCACTGTACTGCCTTTAAAATAATAGCGTTATAAATCGTGTGAGCTTTAGATCTCCAAATGTAAGGATTTGAACAATCCGAGTGTTTGCAGCATGTTAATGGCGGCCGGGCCTAGAGTCTAGGGTCCCCAGTCTCTTGAAAATTGTGGCCATGTAAATGCTGTACTAGGGCCTAGAGGTTAGGGTCTCCGGTCTATAATGTTAATGGTGGCCATGTTAATTTTTCTGATCTAGGGCCTTTTTTAATTAGAGTGTCTAGACCTAAAAGCCCTAATAGGGGTGGCCTAAAAACCTGTCACAGAAGTAAGCCACTTGCTTATACAATACAAACGTACTTTTCATAACTTAAAACAATCACATGCAGAGGTTTTACGATGGTAGATTCTACAAGGTTTTTTTATATCTTACGATTCTAATATTTACTATTTTTGTATTATTTTCAGGTTTTTGCTCCAATGCTGGTTGTGCTTTTGCTACCAATCACTCCTAATCTTTACCACGCTTGAACCTAGAACCTACCTCCACCGAACCGGTAATGAGCTTGTCACCATGTCGCCAGGACAGCTCTTACGCAACTCTGCGCAGCTGTGGTCTGTGCGCTCGTTATTCCACACGTCCACATAACTACCGCCGCTTAATTTTAATTTGTCAAATTTACAGCAATTATTAGACTTGAAATAGATAACCTGCACAAAATATTGATTTTTATTGACATAAAAGAATGAATGTGAGATAAATATAAAGATTGTTGATTAAGTGGTAAAAAAAAATTAAGGGAATGTCTACTATGCCTGGGTATTAAAGTTATGAAGATATTTTTATTTTATTTTTCGTATTAGGTACTATCAAAGTTATTATTTCCTGTTTTTGCATCGAGACTCAGTAAAAGTGCTCTGTCAAGTTATGACTTAGCATCAGGTGAGAGCAATGCTTTACTTAGTTCGGGGCTAGATAGTGTAGAGTGTCCACCAATGTATTTATATATTATCGATGTTATCAATGAGTAAACCGCTTTACAAAAGTAGCTTCCGTTTCCCGGGACATAACAGTTTGGGTGTAAACAGAAATCTGGGTACCTCAATCAGACTCTTCAAAGAGATCTCTTAACGCCTCTGTATCCAGGGTAACGTACTTTATGACGTCACAAAAACAGAATACAGCTATTTGTTCTCTCGTCACACACATTTATGTATCGAATCGTGGATCGACTATTACTCATGCAATGGCGCGCGATCGCCGTGCACTACTTAGTATGGATATTCCTTTATATATATTATGTCGGAGCATCGTCAATGCGTGCAATATTATCATATCCTTACTAATATTATAAACGCGAAAGTTTGTAAGTATGGATGTTTGTTACTCTTTCACGTAAATATTACTGAATGGATTTTAATGAAACTTTACAACAATAAAGCTTATACATCAGAATAACACATAGGCTACAATTTATAAAGTTATTGTGTGACTAATCCTGCGCAGACGAAGTCGCGGGCACCAGCTAGTTCCTCATTTAGTCAAGCGCCATCTATTTTAATGCATGATAAGGCATGATAATTTATCTAAAAACAATGCTGATTTATGAACTTTGAAAAATAGAATTTGGATGAAAAAACTACTTATAAGCATAACCTTTTTTACAAGTTTGATTTGTACGACTTAATATGAATTTCAAATTTCATTCGAATTACAAAAGCATGTGTTAATATTTATATTAAAACTAATAGTCTTTTATAGATAAAAAGAAACGTATGTCTGCCTCCAGAATCAGAGCTATATATCTTTGTTCCAAATTACATCTTTCTTTCACCGTTTCAGAGTAAGCGTAAAATTGCGCACATAATTCAAGCTGATGATAATGCTTGTACTTATTAGGTGTCACAATATTCGACTGGCACCACACTGGAGCTTCATTATTATAATATCTTGTAACAAGAATAATACAAAAGAACAGTATGTAACCAAGGCTTGTTGACTGTCCTTCTAGGCTTGGTCAGCACTAGCTTTAAGATGTTTCAAAGTGATCCTTGTGATTGTCCTTTTGACTTTGACATTATAGATGGCTGTCGCATCCACACTTGTTCTACGGATCGTCTCATCCCGTTTCGTCATGTCGAAGTGAAATGTATTTGTCGTAAGCAGCCGTAATACCAATAGTAAATATTTGAAGCAAATCGAACCCCCCCCCTTCAGCCCCTTATCCCCCCCTCTTGAGAATGGGTGGTTTAGGCAATGTTTCTTTTACCCAACCCTTTGTAATAAAGCTGTGAGGATGTGTTTGAACGGTTTCATTTAAGGAATTTGACATAGAACCCGACAGCCAGATTCGAACCAGCAGTTTTACTTAGAACTAGCGTTGTTAGAATTTTTAAGACGCCCCCCCCCCCTACTCTATGGACCGATGACGTTGTAAAGATTACGGGACGTCGGTGGACGGAGAAGGCTCAGAATCAAAGTCAAAGTCAAAAGGTATTTATTCAATAAAATCACAAGGATCACTTTGAAACGTCTTAAAGCTAGGTGACTCTAGGTGCCAGTTCCAAGTGACGTGACCCGAATCGTTCTTGCTGGAGATGTACAAGAGAGGCGATTTCTTCAAGCTGATGATGATGATGATTTATCATTTAGTTTTTTTTTTGAGCATTTTAGATATCGTTCCTACACCTGTTAATCCTAATCCTAATCTTTTTAGAATCGTCGTATTTAGAAAATAATACGAATAGGCGATCACGAATAGCGATGTTTGTGAAGTGCCAATATTAGAAATTAAACCTTGTTTCGTAATACCAATAATGATGAATGAAAAGTTGCAAGGAACATATGAATAGAATAGAATAGAATAGAATATAAATTTATTTGACAACAAACACACAGGAGTAGTATAAAGACAAGTAAGAATATAGGAGGTAGAAAATAATACAATTATAGACACAGAAAATTGTACACGAAGAAGAAAAAGAACTGGTTATTGTAAGAAAATAAGCAGATAAAAAAAAAAGTAAGTACATATAACAGAAAACATTCTTAAAACTGAAACACTTAAAATTAAAATAAAAAGAACCTACTACCTACACTACATACATAAAGTACCAAGGCTTTCCCTGTGCGAGTGCAGTCAAATGGGTTCAGTCTCAGCTTGATGCCCCTCTCCAACTGGGTTGGGGAGTAGCGCTGGTTTTCAGACTATAGATACATATAGATAAATATACTATTTGAATCCCAATAATGTTCATGTTTATGCAGGAAAACAGAATTACAAGTAATTATAATTATAGAAGCATAACATGGTGGAAATATGCTAGAATTATAAAATTATAGTGGTAGCACGTTTGTATGGGCAACTCATCCATCGCCTAGTTCTTAAATTTACATGGTTCTTAATGTACTAAAAATTAATATAATTATTACATCTTCTGACGTGAGAACTTTTATGAAGTTGTGATACAACAATAATACCCACAATCATGTCGAATTACGTTTAATTTTACAAAATACAAAAATGACACCCATCTTAATAACTAAAATATTCTTCTATTAAGTATATTGCTTTTCACATGTTTTGCAATCAAGGTTATAAATTAATTTGCATTTGACAGCAATGAGTTTCGAATTAATATTTCAGTAACCTGGTTTGATACTCTCACATCTCAATTTAAATGTCAACGAGTGTACCTTATATGACTGTTATAAACAACTTTTAAATTTAATATAAATCATTTATTGAAGCCAAACGCTCTTTGAATAATATTGGTGTATCAAAGATGAGAAAGTGCTAGTCGGACTCGCGTAATATAGGTTCCGTACGTCTGCACTATTGAAAAAACCTGAAAGTAGGCCTGTGAGTTTTTGTAAAGTGTGTGAGAGCGTGTGCGTGAATATGAGATGGTAAAGGGATGTATGTGTATATCGTAGTGTGGTGAGAAGGAATGTGTGTGTGTGTTCCTGAGAGTTCTCCTGATAACATAAGTCTCATAAGAGCCAGGGTTTTACAGGAGAACTCTATAATGTATGGGAGGGTGTGTGTATGTGTGTGTAACTATGTGTGGGGGAGATTAGTGTTTTATTAACGTAAGGTTTAGCTTTGTGTATTTAGGTTATGGAATTAAAAAGCTCTTCAGTAAATATTGCAGTTAGTTTTTTGAGAATTGTTTAAACCATCTCCATCTTTTACCAATGTGTAATGATAAACAGTGACATAGCGTGACTTTTAGCAATGTTTCAAATTGAGTAACAATTTTAATTAATTATAAGTAGACTAAGAGCTAGATAGTTTCACAAAAAATGATGTTTAATAGAAAGACCGACGAAATGTGCATGGCGTATTATGTAAGTAGTTCATAGGTTTCCGTTTGCGTCCTTTAGGTGCGAGACCCTAAAAATTAGATAATACGAGTACCTAGTGGAATCGTCTCAAAATGACATACTGACATAATGATCTCGGCTTAGCTCAGTTTATAATGTGGTCGAACCAGTTTGGATGAACCAACTACATAATATTCCGTTTTGTAATCTTATGATGACATTTAACACAGCTATTCGGTATTCGCGTTTTATTTTTGATCGTATATTTGCGTATTCGTCTTGTTCGTGAAAAATAGGCAAGTAAAAGCGATCACTATCCATTTGGAAAAAAAACGACGAATACGCGAACACGGTATAGAAGATAACCCCATTATCATCGCCCATGGATGTCCTAAGGGTTGAGACTAAAAGAATGCACCGGGATTCTAGCTTTTAGCAAAATCTAAATCAAAATCAAAACGGTCTTTATTCAGTACAATCACAAGGATCACTTTGAAACGTCTTATATATTAGGTGAATCTATCGCCAGTTCCTCGCGACCAAAGCCTAGAAGAACGGGCAAGAAACTAACGGCTTGGTTCCTAGCGTTTTTTTGTATGATCCTTTTTACAATTTTATTATGGGACCTACTTAATTGTTTAGTGTTTTTAATTTTTTAGCGCGAATAAAGCATTGTCATCGTGATCATTAGATTTAAGATATCTACCATGCCTGGAGGTTTTTCGGTAAATCTGACTGTCGTTAGACACAGATTTACTCCGAAGGTAATATACGTTTTAAAGTGTAATTTTACGAGCGATAACCCATTCCGGATTTACGACATCTGCTATCTGAAATCGATACCATAGAGCTAATAATGTCACCCATGACGTTTAATGGACTTGTATAATGTATATATTTACTCTGTTGTGAATTCTTTGAACCTGTAACAATTTTATTCAACTTGTCAAAATATTTGTCGTTCTAAAGAAACATAAAACTTAGGAACTCCTTGTTGATGGAACAAGCACTTGGCTCGCTTGATGTTATGTGGTAACCATCACTTATAAAAAAGTATTGCCTCGCAAGTAACTTTCGATACTTACGTGCCCTACGATGCACGTAATTGTGCCTGTAATTCAACCTTAATTCAACCCACCTTTCAAACCGAAACACACTGCTTGGTGGCAGAAATAGATATTTAAAATAAATATAGGTGGATAAATGAGCAATTATGTCGACAAAAAAGAATACATTTTATTTGTTAAAAAACCCTTTTGAAGGCCTCATTTAGATACATGACATGACATCGCAATATGCAAAAACTCTTTGACTTAACAACTAGTAGGCTGAAAGCATAAAAATGATCCTGAAACAACCTTGTCGCTATAACACGAGACACGAGTACTGCCTAATTGTTTGGAGTGTACAGTGTTGTAAGTTGGAAAAGGTTGTAACTGTGCTCAGATATATGTGCCGAGTCACAAAGAATCGACTTATTGGACAAATTGGCACGAAATGGGTTCTCGCGTTGATAAGTGTCACTTGCAGAATTTATTTATTAAACGAAAAGGGAAATTGTTTGTGTTTTTGTGAGCGGCGCGTGACATCTCATAAATACTTATGTTCCGGTTAAAAAGAACTCGATGGGTCTTTTGTTCATTTATTTTATAAATTCAAGATGTTATCTTTTGACTTCTTTTGCGACAAGATTCCTCCAGACCCTGGCATGCGACTGAACAAACTATGAATGATGTTATTATCGAAAAATAAGTTTAAAAAAAATTACTTGGAAAGTTTATTATGAAATTGAACGAGAACAATAGCATATGCTCTGTGCACATCCAGCAAATTCGTGCCTATCTATTACTTCTCTTACTGTGGTACTAAACTTGGTCGCAAAGAACTAGCACCTACATTCACTAAGCCTCAAATATTGTGATTTCCTAAAGAGTATTTCCTAAATAATTCAAATTGATAATTTCACGAAATAAATGAAATTTTGACTTTTTAATATGACTTATACAAGTATTTTTGTACGTTTATTTTCGTTGTATTGGTTATTGATCAATACCTTTTTCTAAGTAATGGTAATGCGCAATCCACTTAGGAAGACGAAGGGTCTTTATCTCCAGAGTTTTGGTGCGAGTTGACTGCGTACGTAGCTACTATGATGTGTGACGTATGTTTCTCATAGCCTTTTCTGTTTGAGGGTCCCGGAACCAAGTAGCAAAAGAAACTTCTACAAAGGCTATTTACTTAAAAGTTTCAAACCTTTGATGATTCAATTTAGGGCTAAAAAACTACTAATTAAACTAATTTTTAAACAATTATGAGTTTAGAGTATTTTTCGGGTACGAAAAATAATTGACCAAAGTCTGGCTCACCAGAGAAATATCATATTCTTAAAACTTCATCTGATATTTTAACAACCCAACAAAAAAAAAAATGTATAGGCTGTGTGAAAAGATGGATGGATGGAAGGTGACGTGAGAAAAAAAGAAGTAAGCACCGAGATGACAAATGATAGGGGAGTGGAAGAAGAAAACCTGTTGTACCGACCCCACTTTCTTGTAGCGTGGGATATGGGCAGGATGATAATGGGCGGGCATGGAACCTATTATACAACTAACAGCAGAAGGCAGAGGTACTACCATCTATGTAGCAGCAGCTGTGAGGTCAGCCTTGTACTTACTTAGGTAATAGCGGAGTGTCGCACAGTCTAAGCTGGATATTACAAACTAATGTAGCAATGTGGAGCACATGTCTCTACCGACATTTCCTTGAGCTACAGTTTTCGAAAAACTACCACCGTCATTTTGAAAAGGTCACGACTGGTAATTCCCCAGTACGCTAAACATACCCTCAGTTATATTGATACTTACCAAGTAATTGTACGCATAATTATCTATGTTCTCGTGGCAGTCTTCATACACACGGATACAGATCAAGCTACTTAAAGCCACAGAAAAATGACAGTTACTACGAGGACATAAAAGTGAGCAGTTTTTAGCCTGACGTGTATCCGTGAGTACAGGCTGGCTTCTAAATATCTATAAATAATTTTGTTAGTCGATAGTTTGTACTTGAGAAATTTACTGGTTAGTATATGAGTAAAGTCGGTTGAAGGGTTTTGAAAGTTAAGCATCTCTCACCAACAGGTGACGCAACTTACATGGCTAATAAATAATTGTGTAGTATACTAATTCGCCAATCTAATCTAGATAAAAAAATATAAACATACCTATGTGTACCTTCACCACACTTTCCATAAAAAAGATATAGGAATAAGACTTCCTAGGAATGTACGAAAAAAGTCCATGTCCAAAGGATTTCTTCGGGCAAATGATACTGCCAAAATAAGTCTGTTACTTTAACTTGGAAATGTTTAAGCCTTGTTCCGTCTCATCTACTGCTGTCACATTCTACGTCTTATCTACTGCCGTCATAGCTCGATCAATGTTTTATAGGAATCCTACGCTTTATCAAATTATTGCTAGGCATGGAACCCGGCGAGTACTTACCTGTTATTAAGTAGCCACATGTGCCTTTTAACATACAACAGATACGAGCTTAAGGACTGTGTTGCAATCTAAATGTCATTGGTTGAACTGTTTATTTCGCTATTTATATTAAAATGCTGTAGTAAGACTACAGTTTAGCCTTCAGCTTTGTAAAAAAAATCTGGAAATAATTTAGTTAGAGATTAAATTCTTTATTAATCATACAAAAAAACGCTAGGAACCAAGCCGTTAGTTTCTTGCCCGTTCTTCTAGGCTTTGGTCGCGAGGAACTGGCGATAGATTCACCTAGTATATAAGACGTTTCAAAGTGATCCTTGTGATTGTACTGAATAAAAACCGTTTTGATTTTAATTTGATTAAAAAAAAACTCAAATGATGCATGAAGCGAAATGTGTAAAGAATGAAAATTGTTACATTGCTTGCCTATTTTTGTATA
Source organism: Chloroclysta siterata (assembly GCA_932294275.1). Lineage (NCBI taxonomy): Eukaryota > Metazoa > Arthropoda > Insecta > Lepidoptera > Geometridae > Chloroclysta > Chloroclysta siterata. Next base: position 15,109,085 of record OW028596.1, on the reverse strand, counting down.
ATATTTAATAAATAAGCATGGTATTTAATAAATAATGCATGTTAGTAAACTAAATACTTTTTGGGAAATACAAAAAGCTTGATTATTTATGCATTTATTATAAATAAACATAATATACATTCATATTTTATAAGCCTGTTTTTGTACAAAAATAGGTTTTTAATTGTGTAAGTAGTTAAAGGAAGAAAAACTTTTATCTACACAAACTGTACTGAAAAGAGAGCAAAAACAACAACAGCAGAAATGACAAGTGTAGTGTACCTACTCACTACTCTTGTCACATTGTGTCACATACTGTGTAGTGACACAATGTGACGCACTACACATGTGGACCGCTGCCGTGAACGGTGTGTATAAAAGCTCTGAGCATATAGGCAAGGTAGGTAGGTACGTTAATTAATATAAAGTTTAAGTTGGAGGAACAATTCTCAAAGTTTTCTATTCTAAGACTCCGAACAAAGTAAACAATGGACTTGTTACATTTACCACTGAAAACAACTGACAAAGTTCGTACGAACCATATCACGTACACATCACGTCTACCATAATGAGTCCCCATTTGGGAATAAGTGTGCATTTTTTGTTATAACACCATTTCATTTGTTAACACAAATGAAATGGTGTTATAACAAAAAATGCACCATTCTTTGATCAGCTAAAACGAAAAAGATGAAATGATCATCCAAACTAAAATATGCTATGCGTTATTTGGTTCTAAATGAACACTGAACGCGGAATGCGGAATCAGGTTTCCCGTATAAATACAAAAGGGTGGTCCCGAGATGCTAATGTCATCGGCTCCGAGCCGAGATACCACGCCACAATGAGATATGTTGTGGACACGAAACAGGCGTGTCCGTAATACGCGGATTGGTCTGAAATCGATTAATTAAAATCTGAATCTGAAAATTTGAGATCCTGTGCTGAAATGGTGAAATGGCAGTGAAATAAGCGGTCTTCAGTCATTTGAGAGTCATATTCCCGCGAAGGAAAAGCGGCTTTATAGAAAAGGTATAATGTTGCTTCTTCATTTTTGCCATTTTTTACAAAAGAACTGTGTAAATTGAAACCACTCGTTAGGAAAACATTGATGCTAAGCGCCAGCACTAATAATCAATGTCCAAACTAGTTTCACCTATAAATCTTTTGGTTAATCAAGTTGTCAGCCTCGGATTTGCGAGTCATATCAAACTACGTCGGAAGGGTAGTAACACAGACTGATACGTCGCGGACATTGAGGTTATGACAGGAAGTCGGTAGGTATCTATATTAAGAAATGCTAATTTTTTTTATCCTGTTCAGTAACTGAATTCCTCAGGCTGTTTTTGATATAACTTCCAGCCCTTCAGCACAGCTCTCTCTCAAGCCCGCTAGTACAGTGGCCATACGCCTGTTGCAGTGGAATAGCAACATAATGCTTCAGGCTCGCGAATACGCTTGCGGTTAGATTTGTATCAGGCGCCCGCGCTTTTAAACCGATGGATCTGAGCCGCGGAGCACGTGATGAATACTGATATCCTGTTTGTCGGGAACGGTTATTTTGCAGGAAACCCCTTTTATTGCAGCGGAAAAACCCTCTTGCGTTTGGTGAAATCCTGATTTGAAGCGCGAAATACAGGGTGATTGTACAAAGACCTATCGGGGCACATCTGGTAGTAAGTATCTGTGAATCCAGTCGTACCTATAGGTATAAACTATTAATGAAGTGCTTGATTATAGGTAGGTTTATACTTTAAGTATTTTTATAATGTTTTTTTTCACTTAAATCAGAAAGTTTTCATACTGGTGAAACCCACGACTACCTACTACTTAAGAGTCGTAAATATATACGTACATCCCCTCAGATGCCTTAGTTTAGTACAAAGTACCTACCAGATTTTTTCCAGATTGTTTAAGGGAGGAAGGAGCGATGCCTAAGGGGGTAGTCAGAGGTACGTCCAGTTATTACATTTGACACGTGAGCGATTCTTTGTTGTTACAGTCCATAGCCGCTTAGGTACCTATATTATAAAACCTCATATAAGTAAATTGAACAAAATACCTGTATCCATTGGTGCTCCATTACTGTTAAAAACATTGTCATAAAAATCAATAAGTACTTACCTACCTGCATAAACAATCGTCTTTCTCTTCACAAACTGCTAGCACTGTAAAAATTCCTGGCACCGCGGAAAATGGCAACGATGTTGTAATAATACGGTGATAACTCTTAGCGAATTAATAAAACTGGCACTAATTACTAAAATAGAACCTCTGCTGTTAAGACAAGGCGCATTTTGCAATAACCGGTCGCGTATCTCCAGGTTGAATGGTTGGATAGAACAAGCTTCAATCGGAAAGCGAGTTTGAAACTGTTGTGATAATCTTAATTTTTCGGTTTAAAAAAAGGTTACCCATCTACACGATATCATCAATACAATATAAAAACATTTATTTATGCCACATAATTATAAAAAAATAAACTAAATGTAGGTATGTAAAATCAAAGTGAAATAAAATTTGAAACAATCAATAAAAGTAAATTAAGAGAAGGTAAAAGAAGAGTTTACAATCAGATAATCAAAATGTACATACTCACCAAACTTAGCGGGATCCAGAACTTCTATCTATGGATTTCTTTGAGGGTTCATCATAGCGTTTTTAATGAATGTTTATAAGACCAAATAGAGTCAGAGTTTATTACTTTGGTGTAGGAAAATTATTTCGCAACTCTTGGCAGCTTATCTAAAACTACTTCAAAAGGCAGTTTTTACTAGGAGATCGCACTACATGTTAATTGTAGCAGATTTATTCATTTTCTAAGTTTTATCAGCCCTCACAGATCAGTTGGTAGTAGCTTTTTCTTCTGCGCTGCAGGCCGTGGGTTCGAACCCCACCGAGAACAAACATATGTAGATGCTTATTCTTAGTATATGTTGTTTAAGTTATATTTTATTTACAACAAAAAACTAAATAAGTATTATGTCAGCTATCTGATTCCCCTATTAAAAGCTTTGCTTAGTTTGGGGCTAGATAGTGCTGTGGAGAAAGTCCTCAAATATTCTCTTATTTATTTATAGAATAGTAGTGTTCAGCCGGTGACTCGTGGCTTGTCCTGCCCGCCCCGCAGTGCAATAGTGGACGTAATAAATAACGAGGGATGCAGGCAGCCGCTAAATTAGCTTTGTGCTGTATCTTGTTGTCTGCACTGGTTTGCTTTAAGAGAACACTCAGCGCCTGACGGAAATTGTGTTTGCGACGTTTAAATTTGCTATCAAACCTAGTAGGTATTTTTCCGTCACTTGCGATCGGGAACATTTTAAAATGTTTAAAGTATAGAAGCAAGGATGGAGATAAAAAATAATCTGATAAATCGGTCGTCGCCTATACCTATTTAATTTAAAGTAAATTTTTTTTTTCAGCCTCTGTACTTTAAATGGGCCAAAGGAATATTACCGTGCATTAGAGTTGTATCCAAATAGTTAGTAAATAAAAGTTTTTTTAAAGATTTGCTTATATTTATAGTGAACTTAGTAGTAGGATCAAGCAGATGGCCCCCCTGGCAGAAAGCATTGACTCGCAAACCACACACGATAGGAATGTCCCTACGATGCATAACACCGTATCCGTCAACTTGAGGCATTATGCCTCATGTGCCTGCAATTTCACCGGCAACCACACCTCTCAAACCGAAATACAGCATCGCTGCGGCCGCAGAAATAGGCCATGATGGTCGATTTGGCGGCTTTTGCCACTTTTTGGAGTATTACTTAATTATTTGACAGCCCTCTCGACATCCTCACCAAAAACAAACATTTGTGTGGTGAACATAAATGGTTGTTCCCTGTCTGGGCGTTATTTTCTATAAGTATACAAGTGTTATATCAGCTATTTGGTCCCTTATTACATGATTAGCTTAGTTTGGGGCTAGATATTGTTATGTGGAAAATCCACTAATATTTAATGAAATAAATTTAAAAATGCAGCCAGGCCAGGTCGGTCTATAAAAACATTTAAAACAAAACTGCACAAAAACTACAGAATCCCACTATTTATTTAACGGCTAAACTCCAAAGCCGTGTATCGCACCTCCGCAAAATAGTTTAAAAGTCCACATTTTGTGCAAAATAACTCTTTGTTGGTCGCGTTAGCTCAGAACCCACATAAACTGGGCAAAAACTGGGCACTTTACCACGGATTATGGAGTCACATGCAGTATACTGGTACTTAATGCTTATGCAGCGTTTTTACTTGCATAAAACTTGTGATAAAAACTCATCGTATTCTAGCGGATGGGCTTCCCACCTGTCACATATAAGAAGGTGCATGTTCGTCGTTTCCCTCTGGTTTTTAAATATACACCACACTGCTTCGTGGTTCATCCTGGGTACTACTCACACGATTTACTTGCAATTGGTTCAATTTTGACATTCCAACCATGAACGTAAAAATATTTAGGTAAGTACTTACCTACATCTGTGTTCCAAAAAAAGTCCAAAATCAAAAGGCATTCAGTTGAATCACTTCTCCTAGGTGCTAGTTATATGCAACCAATCCTTAGCCTAGCCAACACACCTAACTATTCATGTTGGATACCGAATTTATTATTAAAAATCTACGAATAAATCATTATTTATTCGTAGTTTAAAATGGACTTGACAAAACTGGCCGAGAGGTTAATCCCAGGTTCGTAGTAATTGAATTATGTCGTACCTCGAGCCAAGTCTCTGAATGCAGGAGACTGGTCCACACGACAGGCAGCACTTCGTCAGTTGTCGGCCACTTGATTACCCGCCGTCAAACACGTAGCCTGTTTGTTCTGAGCATCCGCACTAATTAGTTTCATGAGCCTGATGAATAATACACACTGCACTGGAGGGTGTACAAATAAGCTGGTCAAATTGACATGGCAAACATGCTAAAGACAAGTCAGATCCATGTTGACGCAGTGACGGAAATGCAGAAAGGCCATTTTATATGTGCCATTTGCATTTTTGACAAATTTTTTTTTCGTTAAATAAATAAAATAAGTAGTTTACTTTTACAACCCTATATAAGAGTATTCGTTAGGACCAACTGTGGCAATATTTATTTATAGCACAACATAAATCAGATTAGCAATCAATGAATTCGGTAGAATGGCAAACTTTCTGTAGGTGGCATAAAAATGTTGTCGTCGCATCCGCTCGATTTACCCCGTTTTTTACCCTAAAGTTGATTATGAATAATACATTTTGGGGTTCATTTCACGATATGTCTGTCATACTGTCAATTTTACGGTTCAGTTTTAGTGAAAAGTTGTTTTTTAAATTTAGAGGTCAATGTTGTCAAGACCGAGTGGTATGAAAATTAAAAAGAACGCTCATATAAAAAACTAGTGGCTTCCCGCGGCTTCGCACGCGTTGAAGTGGTGAACCGTGATTGAGCCACAAACATCAAAACATCGTAACTTTCGCATTGATTTGTATATTATTAGGGTAAGATTTTAAATACCTACGTAGGTATATGGGATACCTATAGGCGTACATTACCTATATTAGGTAGGTAGGTATAGGTACTGACTGAGTTTGGCACAAACATGATAAATACAACAAAGACAACCTTACACGGAAAATATGTACTTATTTGTTCCTAGTTTCTACCTCAAAAACAAACGAAACGAAACAGCTTCACGACTTTGATCCCCAATCACGGTAGATACCCTCAATCTCTTCGTACCAACTCAAGATTCCCGTTTTTAGAATATCCCATATATAACACAGAATATAACATTGACGCTTCGTTGTATCCTTTTTACTCGAGCGCAACGAAAGAGGGTAACGTTTCAGGGGTTGTTTTCGAAAATCAAACTGTTTTTTTGTTATTTATCCACAGAACACATTTTCTTTTAGTTTGAAGTTAATTACACTACGCGTTAAAAATCTCCCATACAAACCTTGGGACTTTGGCAGTCTTTTGCACCCTTTGCAGGGGTAGTTTTAAAATAGTGAAAACGTGATTTTAATCTATTTATTGTGGAATATATTTACTTCAAGTTTGAAATCAATCGCACTATGCGTTAAAAATCTCCCATACTAACTTTTACAGTCATTTGCACCCTTTGCGGGGGTAATTATCAAAACTTCAAAGTGTTATTCTTAATTATTTATTTCTTAGTATATTTACCTCAAGTTTTAAGTCAATCGCACCACGCGTTAAAAAACTCCCATACAAACTTCGACATCCCTTTGCATACTTATTAAGGGTAGTTTTAAAAAACCAAAAATGTTATTCCTATTTTTTTAGCCTTGAAGTAAATCTACTTCAAGTTTCAAGTTTGTAGATTCAAGGAATAAAATTTTTCATTCCAACGTTTTCAACCCTTTTTACACCCTTAGGGGTTGAATTTCCAAAAATCCCTTCTTAGTACACCTCTACGCCATAAGACCTATGTACTCTTCAAATTTTAAGTCTCTCTAGGATCAGCGGTCAAAACACTCCCATTCAAACTTTTACATCCCTTTGCACACTTATTAAGGGTAGTTTTAAAAAACTAAAAATGTGTTTCCTATTTTTTTGCCTTGAAGTATATGTACTCCAAGTTTCAAGTTTGTAGGTTCAAGGAATACAATTTTTCATACCAACGTTTTCATCCCTTTTTACACCCTTAGTGGTTGAATTTCCAAAAATCCCTTCTTGGTACACCTCTACGCCATAAGACCTATATACTCTTCAAATTTCAAGTCTCTAAGTCCAGTGGTCAAAAAACTCCCATACAAACTTTTACATCCCTTTGCACCCTTATTAAGGGTAGTTTTAAAAAACTAAAAATGCCTTTCCTTTTTTTTTGCCTTGAAGTATATGTACTCCAAGTTTCAAGTTTTTAGGTTCAAGGAATATTATTTTTCATACAAACGTTTTCAACCCTTTTTACACTCTTAGGGGTTGAATTTCCAAAAATCCCTTCTTAGTACACCTCTACGCCATACTACCTATGTACTCCTCAAATTTCAAGTCTTTAGGACCAGCGGTCAAAAAACTCCCATACAAACTTTTACATCCCTTTGCACAAGGGTGCAAAGGGATGTAGAGTATCTCTATATCTCTATCTCTAATACTATAAGACTCAAAGTCCTGACTGACTGACTGACTGACTGACTGACTGACTGACATATAGACAACGCACAGCCTAAACCGCTGGTCCTAGAGACTTGAAATTTGAGGAGTACATAGGTCAAAAAACTCCCATACAAACTTTTACATCCCTTTGCACCCTTATTAAGGGTAGTTTTAAAAAACTAAAAATGCCTTTCCCTTTTTTTTTGCCTTGAAGTATATGTACTCCAAGTTTCAAGTTTGTAGGTTCAAGGAATACTATTTTTCATACAAACTTTTCAACCCTTTTTACACTCTTAGGGGTTGAATTTCCAAAAATCCCTTCTTAGTGCACCTCTACGCCATAAGACCTATGTACTCCTCAAATTTCAAGTCTCTAGGACCAGCGGTTTAGGCTGTGCGTTGTCTATATGTCAGTCAGTCAGTCAGTCAGTCAGTCAGGACTTTGAGTCTTATAGTATTAGAGATAGAGATATAGAGATACTACCTAACTTAATATACGCAAAAAAACCAGTTTATCTAAACAATAGGTATTACAATAACAATAGTAATAACAACAGACAGAAAAGAAGAAGACGATAAGTTTGTTGCAGTCATAGATTTATAATACTATAGATTGCCTACGAGCGTATACCCGAGCAAGACGGACAACAAGTACATACAATTTTTGGGTTGCCACATCATACTATTTTCACCCAACCAAGCATAAGCTATGATGTCGCGCGGCTCCAGTTGTTTGTTTAATGATGTTTAATTAAAGCTAGTTTCTGCAGTTTAATAGTTTGTAGGTTACGCCCTCCTCTAGGTTACGCCATTTTAATATCTTCTAAGGAATGATCTAGAAAAAAGCCTACACAGCTCAGTTGGTAGCCTTCTGCGCCGTAGGCCGTGGGTTCAATCCTACCGAGAACAAACATTTGTGTGATGTGATACTAGACGTTTGTTCTCTGCCTGGGTGGTTGTGATTTGGCTTATTTTGGGGCAATATAGTGCTGTGTGGAGCGTCCACCAATATTTATAAAAAATAAAATAAAAAAAACAGGGCGAACTGGCACTAAGCTGGCATTTTAGACATTGACATTAGAACCCTAGGCCCCGCGAGCTAGAGTCCTTGATTTTCCTAGTGAGGGGGACAGAACTAGCTAGTGGTGCTATTCTTCACATTCTACCACCTACCAATAGTTTAACTATGTTACTGCACCAGCTAGGTAAAATTTTTATTAATAAAAAACAATTTATTTATTTATCATTCATTTATTTATTCTACATCCCTACTCATCAGAAACCGTAATTCAAAAGGTTAATTTATAACGCGTGCTTCAATTTTAAATTAAGTATAGGTATAAACAATACATCTTAACAGGAGTAAGCCAGCTTATGCTAGAGCTGACCATAAGCCTGAGCAATGCCACCACTTTGCCCTGAAGCGCGAAGTGGTGGCATTATGAATACAGCTATCCTCAGAACATCACTATGAATATGTCATAAATACATTAAAATATATCACGTGTAAGTACGTATTTATTTATTAGACGATAAATATTTAATAGTTTGTATTTAACAATTTCAGATGAGAATATTTTCTTAATTCACACTTTTTAAACCAAGATTTTTGAACATACTTTTTATATCCAGAAAAAAAAGCGGAGATACCGTTTATGTTGAAATAGCCCAAAAGTTTTTTAGTCCGTAAGTTTCTTGCCTGTTCTTCTAGGCTTTGGTCGCGCGCGAGGAACTGGCGGTACATTCACCTAGTACCAATTTAAGACGTTTCAAAGAGATCCTTGTGATTGTACTGAATAAAGACCGTTTTGATTTTGATTTTGGAGCTTGGTGACCTGGAGCTTGGTAACCCGTAGCTTTAACCCACCAGCCCAAAGTAGTTGCATCTTTGGGAAATCTGTAAAACAAACATGTTATTATTAGGCATATGTGGGTATTTAATCATACTACGCGATGGTGGTCTCAGACATAAAATAACTACCAACTTCTCATATGAAAATCGTGAGGAGACTTAAATTATTAAAATGTGCTAAAAAAATAAATTAAATGAAATTAAAATATATGTACCTACTTCCTATACCTATATTATATTTTTTTTTCATTATGTACTTAAGTCGAACAAACCTTATTTCTTTGAATAAGGTAACAATAAGTTGCGACATTGTCATTTTTTTCTAGATTATTGTGTGTATTTGAACTTATCCTAACATATCAGAGTCGAATCCACCCTAAAGTTGTTCGTTTCCCAACATTTTTGGCAAATAGATTTTGTTTTAGTTGGCAGCCCGAAAGATCGTATAACCCAGCCAAATTATGTTTCTATAGAACTGTATCGGTTTGAATAGCCATGTCATTTGTGTGGTTTATAGTAACCTATACTCAATTTTACAAAATAATTAAATTCTAGAAATCTACTATGATATGCGATAGAAAGTAAACACAACCGTTAAATGATTAATTGTGGACACTGTGCATTCTCCGTTTTATAGTTTAATTGACAAATAGAACATAAAAGTGCTACTTACCGAAGGAAGCTTAATTTTCAGTTTTCCGAGCTGTATCATTATCACAGCCTAAAATACTACAATGCACCACATTATAAACTTAACTCTACGTATACTGGGACCTAGGCACACACTATTTTCAAAGAACTTTGGCACTAAACACCTGTAAACTCACAAGCACCAAGCGGTTTGTTTAGCACCAAACTTGGTGCTAAACAATCAAAAACGTATACGCAGAAAGGGACAGAACATTTATATTATATTTCTCTCACTCATAGGTATAATTTGTATTATTGCGTCTCTCTTACTCTTGGTATTATTATTTGATGCTCTATCTATTGTATACTTGATCTAAGTTTTTTTAGCAATCTTCTACTTCTTCTTTACTTTGTAGACATAGATTTATAATACTATAGATTGCCTACGAGCGTATACCCGAGCAAGACGGACAACAAGTACATACAATTTATGGGTTGCCACATCTTACTATTTTCACCCAACCAAGCATAAGCTATGATGTCGCCGCGGCTCCAGTTGTTTGTTTAATTATGTTTAATTAAAGCTAGTTTCTGCAGTTTAATAGTTTGTACCCTCCTCTAGGTTACGCCATTTTAATATCTTCTAAGGAATGAGCTAGAAAAAAGCCTACACAGCTCAGTTGGTAGCCTTCTGCGCCGTAGGCCGTGGGTTCAATCCTACCGAGAACAAACATTTGTGTGATGTGATACTAGACGTTTGTTCTCTGACTGGGTGGTTGTGATTTGGCTTATTTTGGGGCTATATAGTGCTGTGTGGAGCGTCCACCAATATTTATAAAAAATAAAATAAAAAAAACAGGGCGAACTGGCACTAAGCTGGCATTTTAGACATTGAAATCAGAACCCTAGGCCCCGCGAGCTAGAGTCCTGGATTTTCCTAGTGAGGGGGACAGAGCTAGCTAGTGGTGCTATTCTTCACATTCTACCACCTATCAATAGTTTAACTATGTTACTGCACCAGCTAGGTAAAATTTTTATGAATAAAAAACAATTTATTTATTTATCATTGATTTATTTATTCTACATCCCTACTCATCAGAAACCGTAATTCAAAATGTTAATTTATAACGCGTGCTTCAATTTTAAATTAAGTAGGTATAAACAATACATCTTAACAAGAGGAAGCCAGCTTATGCTAGAGCTGACCATAAGCCTGAGCAATGCCACCACTTTGCCCTGAAGCGCGAAGTGATGGCATTATGAATACAGCTATCCTCAGAACATCACTATGAATATGTCATAAATACATTAAAATATATCACGTGTAAGTACGTATTTATTTATTAGACGATAAATATTTAATAGTTTGTACATAACACTTTCAGATGAGAATATTTTCTTAATTCTCACTTTTTAAAGCAAGATTTTTGAACATACTTTTTATATCCAGAAAAAAAAGCGGAGATACCGTTTATGTTGAAATAGCCCAAAAGTTTTTTAGTCCGTAAGTTTCTTGCCTGTTCTTCTAGGCTTTGGTCGCGCGCGAGGAACTGGCGGTACATTCACCTAGTACCAATTTAAGACGTTTCAAAGAGATCCTTGTGATTGTACTGAATAAAGACCGTTTTGATTTTGATTTTGGAGCTTGGTGACCTGGAGCTTGGTAACCCGTAGCTTTAACCCACCAGCCCAAAGTAGTTGCATCGTTGGGAAATCTGTAAAACAAACATGTTATTATTAGGCATATGTAGGTATTTAATCATACTACGCGATGGTGGTCTCAGACATAAAATAACTACCAACTTCTCATATGAAAATCGTGAGGAGACTTAAATTATTAAAATGTAACGCAAAGCTAAAAAAATAAATTAAATGAAATTAAAATATATGTACCTACTACCTATATTATATTTTTTTTCATTATGTACTTAAGTCAAACAAACCTTATTTCTTTGAATAAGGTAATAATAAGTTGCGACATTGTCATTTGTTTTCTAGATTATTGTGTGTATTTGAACTTATCCTAACATATCAGAGTCGAATCCACCCTAAAGTTGTTCGTTTCCCAACATTTTTGGCAAATAGATTTTGTTTTAGTTGGCAGCCCGAAAGATCGTATAACCCAGCCAAATTATGTTTCTATAGAACTGTATCGGTTTGAATAGCCATGTCATTTGTGTGGTTTATAGTAACCTATACTCAATTTTACAAAATAATTAAATTCTAGAAATCTACTATGATATGCGATAGAAAGTAAACACAACCGTTAAATGATTAATTGTGGACACTGTGCATTCTCCGTTTTATAGTTTAATTGACAAATAGAACATAAAAGTGCTACTTACCGAAGGAAGCTTAATTTTCAGTTTTCCGAGCTGTATCATTATCACAGCCTAAAATACTTCAATGCACCACATTATAAACTTAACTCTACGTATACTGGGACCTAGGCACACACTATTTTCAAAGAACTTTGGTACTAAACACCTGTAAACTCACAAGCACCAAGCGGTTTGTTTAGCACCAAACTTGGTGCTAAACAATCAAAAACGTATACGCAGAAAGGGACAAAACATTTATATTATATTTCTCTCACTCATAGGTATAATTTGTATTATTGCGTCTCTCTTACTCTTGGTATTATTATTTGATGCTCTATCTATTGTATTCTTGATCTAAGGTTGCAGTATTTTTTTGTAGTACCAAAAGTACCAACTATAGGCACTTGTGTAACGTGCATATTTCGCTAGAGATAATATTCATATACATTTATTTATTGTAAAAAAAGAGAAAAATATTGCAGGCCATGGCTATAAATATCTATAATGTCAATCAAATCTCACAAAATGCAAAGTATTCTCTACAAAAAAATCTACAGAACCCTTTTGGGCGTTCGTCTGTACTCATCTGCATGGTTCAATAATTCATGTTATGATAATGTCCCATACGTTACCTCCTGTTATCCCAATGTCGATTGATAAATGATATTGTCTATTCCGTCTTTATTCAAAAACATTTTGTTTTCCATTTTCGGTTTTAACTCGGGACTCCACTTGACTCATCAGAAGGAATCAGAACCATTTATAATGTCAATTTAATGTTCTCTCATCTTTATTGTTGTCACAATACATTTATATCACTTTGTTCGTGAGAGGTTTTACCCGCGCCTAAGTGTTTGTAAAACCGAAAATACATCTAACAGAAATGTAAATAGAACTCAAAATGGGAAAAATAAATATTATAGTAGCAGAGTGTTTCAAATATAACAATGAAAACAAGGTTTTGTTTAAATTTGGAAATACCTATTGTAACATAATATGTAATGTTATTTATTCTATTTGCATCTTAGGTAAATTCACTTTTTTAATTTGCATTTGAAAGTTAGTCTACAACATAACAGGGAAGTAACAAACACCGTTTTATATAAGGTACATATTTATTTATAATAATACGTATTTACAAATTACATGCGAAAATTCGATGAAAATGTTGGCAAGGTTTCGCTACGCTGGAACTTTACAAAAGTGAGCGTCAAAATAAAAAAGGGAACACATTAAAAATACGTGTTAGAACACATAGATGGTAGCAATTTGGTAGATCAACTTTAACTAAATCGGGACATATTTTGATTTCATAAACCAAAGAGAGATTTTTTTTGCGTAGGTAATTTGGATAAATGTTCATTTCAATATTTCATTTCATAAATGTTCAGATCAGATGTTTTTGAACTTTTGAAAAACTCATTAGTCGAAAGTATTTATATTATATTGTATCAATGAAAAGTCCCAAATCTTTTGAATAAAGTAGTAGGTAAAGCTTTTATGTCCTACTAGTGTTCATACTAATTTCAAAGTAGAGAGTCAATGTTATAGATACCTACTATACTTATAAAAATCTGTCAAAAGATAAACAATGCTGAAACTATTGCCATCTCTTACTAAATGACAATAATATGACAATGTTTAAATGTTCACAACGTTTATAAGTATGGGGTAAGTTCATAAAGTAGATCAAGTTTGTTCAGTTAGTAGTGGCCGCCAAGTCCGCCGTACCCGTGGCCGACTCCACCGTATCCGCCGTATCCCCCGTATCCGCCATATCCGCCGTATCCGCTGTGCCCGCCGTATCCGCCGTAGCTGGGATACGAGACCTGGTTGGCGTAGCTCACCGCGGGGTAGTGGCCGTATCCTGGAAATTATAACAAATACCTATGAATTATTTATTTAACAATCATGTTTATTTTTTAAGAAAATCAAATAAGCTCGTGCTCTACGTAATAAGTGCCCTACGATGCACAGCGTTGCTGCTTGACGGCAGAAAGCAGTAACGCTGTGTTTCGGTTTGAAGAGTGTGGTTGCCGATGTAATTACAGGCACATGAGGCATAACATCTGTATGCCTCAAGTTGATGGACGCGGGGCAGTGCATCGTAGGGCACGTTCCTATTGTGCGTGACTTACGAGGCAATGCTTTGTTATAGGTGATGGTTACCACTTAACATCAGGTGGGCCATCTGCTTGTTTCATCAGCTAGTAGGATAAAAAAAAAAGATCATGACTAAACCCTTTTAGTCACGGTAGGCATGCCATCAGATTTTATGACTATCCATTACCTACTCAAGATCCTCAGGGTCGTTAGGGTGTAGAAAAAAGCACGTCTTCTTCTTTTTCTCTCGTTTATATCTCCTATCTATCATTCCGACGTACAATCTTGCTAGTGTAAATTTAATTATTTAATAGAAAACGTCATTAACCGTTGACATTGACAAAAAATCTATCAAAAGTAATCACAACATCCGAATGGCGGCTAAGTGCCGGTGAACACTAGCCGTAGTGTAACCAATCCTTTGTTTGAAGCGATGGCAGATAATGAACGAGAGATATGTAAAGAACAAGGTAATTAACACGGTACCGATCCCACGCTGCATATCCGACCTCTAAGGCTGAGGTCAACCTATCCTTACTTACAACATAACCCACATTGGAAGTCCTTGGTTTTATAACGATCGCGATTGTTCTCGATGCAACTGTAATACCCAACACGCTAGGCAAGTCTTCCGTGCCTTTGTATTCCATTACTAGTATTTGTGATGATGATGATGATGACTACCGTCCTAGTTTAAACGTCCGTCGTCATAAATCTATTCATACGTAAATAAGGAAATTACATGGCCCAAACCTGGCGGTCTAAAAAAGGAAAGCGGCTAACAGTGGGATCTAGACAAGGCAGCTAATGGTCGCTTCTATGGTCTGAACCTATACGGTTTTTCATAACAATGAACCTCAATTTAATGTTACAAGCAAGTAAAAATTAAAAATTTAAAATAATGATTTTTTACCGCTGCCGTATCCTCCAAGACCGGAGCCCCCGAGTCCGTTGTAGCCGTATCCGCCATATCCTCCATATCCGCCGTATCCGCCGCCGTATCCGCCGCCGTAGCCGCCGCCGTACCCGCCGGTGTGAGCGGTTGTGTACGAAACCTTGCTAACGCCGATGGGGGCAGCTGTGGACAAACAACAACTAAGGGTTGGAACCAGTAACTGTAAGTGAGGATGGCGTGGAACTTGCCCCTCACGTTTATATATAAGACCTGTATGGAAATATAACATTTTGCAATTTATTATACCATTAAGGTAAATATTGAGTCATTTTGCCAGTGACTTTCTGGACGAAATACAAACTCGTGGTCGTAATTTAGCTTGCTAAACGTCTGTAGAGTATTTTTTTTGTAACGTATTTTTTTTTGATCAAAGTGGTTTTTATTCAATTACTTATACGAATTTTATCGAAAAGTCTAGACGAACAGGCAAGAAGCATTGCCATGATTCCATCCATTTTTTTATGACCTTAACAAAATAAAATTAATTTGCCTACATAATGACTGGACAATAGTGTTCCACCATTTGAGAAACAAAAGAGAAAGAAGTCACTGATATGAAACGTTTGATAACTACTACAAAGGCAACGTGACCTTGAAGAGTTTCGTGTGAACAGATCCATTCATAGCTGGGGCAGTTCTTGTTCAATGGACACGCTAAAAAATGCGTATCCAATCGCAATCGAAGGTTCATGGTCGAGAGAATTTATGCGGAACCGAGTGTTTGGGACGTGCCTTGTGACCAGACGAAGTAATAAATGACTGTATCTAATAAATAGGTAAATTCACGACTGTTTTCCTCCTCTTATCTTCTGA
Source organism: Chloroclysta siterata (assembly GCA_932294275.1). Classification (NCBI taxonomy): domain Eukaryota; kingdom Metazoa; phylum Arthropoda; class Insecta; order Lepidoptera; family Geometridae; genus Chloroclysta; species Chloroclysta siterata. The sequence goes on along the minus strand of OW028596.1, from coordinate 15,093,334 downwards.
GAAATCTATGTAAGTATTTATTAAGATCCTTGAAGCAAGCTGGGTTGTAGCCAGTCTCAGTTGTTCCAAAAGCACTGAACTCCAAACCAAAGTAGGGTTGGGAACTTGGGATTTTGCAGGGCTTGGGTTGCGTGGATACGTCCTCACATTACAAGATGTTATGGGTAGCCGATTTTTCTTTTGTGAGACAGTTTCTGCAGGGTGAAATGTGGCTCTGATGAAAGTTGTTGGTTCAGGGAACAGTGACCAGGGTCCCAACGATGGCTCTAAAGTTCTGGTAGCCCGCTACCCGCTACAAAGTGTCAGTTACCTTTACTTAGACACGCCGATTTCTTAGCTACTTGACAAAACTAATAAGACAAAGCAGACAATGCTTCAGTGGGCCAAGGACTCCTATTATGTCATTAGTTTGTGACAATACCACCGTGTTACAACCACATATAATCCTATCTGCCCACATAAAATCGCCTTTTTGGATAACAAGAGTTCAATCACGGATGATCGCACCTTCTAGCTGTATATTATGTCTATTTTAATGATCTCAGAAAAAATCGATAAGTTTGTATGACCCAGTTACCAGAGTTTCATGCCACTTTTGAAACCGAAACTAACAACTTTGTACGGGATACCAAAAGAGAATACTGTGTAAAAGCTTTATCGGAACCCTCAGCCCTTTCCTGCCACTCAAACTGACAGAAAGACAACTATAAATGAATATGATCTTTGGATCAAACAAATGTTAGCCGTACGTATTTCAGTTTGTATGTTCCTTAGGTATAACCAAACAAGTGACGAATGCATCTTGACCTTTTCCATTGTTTTTATTCTATTCGTTCTAAAAGTGTAATGGGAGGTAGTATGCGTGTTTCCCACGCATACTGTGAACGGGTACTGTGTAGTACGGGCTGATCCAAATGTATAGTTTGGCTACAAGTGCTTATTAGGGTGTAATGACCTGGTCGAAGACACTGATTGTAGGCCTAGTTCTGGTGCTCATTAAAGTTGTGCCAATACAAGTGTATACTACAAAGAAAAATACAAACCAGGTCATTCAAACCTTGTCCTGTTTAGAAAGTCAGACAGTACCTACCTGTATCGGAAATGAACGCAGTATTTCGAACTTCATCGGAAATTTGGACATTATAATTATTATGAAAAGTCAGTGGATACAGAAGCTTCAAAATCGTTCGTCCTGAAATGTATGTGGAAGATGTTTCATCAAGATGATGATGAATTTTCTTACCTATCTATTACCCTAAGTATGTGTAAAATAAACCTAATATGAATAAAATCAGCTACGTACATGGAACAATAATTTAATGCAGTTTGAAGTTTTTTGAGTTACTCTTAAAAACACCAGCAGAGTAGGTTCATCCACTCACAGACTTGTTACCTCGGAGTATCTTCAGCAACTCAAATACCTAATCTAAAGATATTTCTCAACTCCTAGCGGGACTGCACGTCTCAGCACTTCTATTCAAAGGGATCGACTGATTTTCATGAATTTTATACTTCCGATAAACTTCTACCTCGAACTCAATTTACTGAGTTTCTTTTGAGAATTCTATGAGAGCTGAACATTTTGAGTGGAATTAAAGAGCGTTCTTACAACTTTGCGTTTTCTCACAACTTTAACCACCTTTTTTATACCTTTATAACGCTTTGAAATCCGAGATATTTTATTGAATAAACCGTTTGTCTTTAACTGAGCTGGGTTTTGTATTTGTATGTATTTATTGCTTCATGTTCAGGTTTTTGTTGAAATAGGTACATGTACCAATTCAAGGAACTAAAACTGTAAACGGAAAAAAACAGCTATTTCATACATTTTAGCCAGGTAGGTATTGAACTTTTGCATGAAACAGCTGTTTTTTTTCACGTTCACAGTTTTGGTTCCTTAGAAAAAGTTATTCATATCGATGGGTACTTTAGCCCCCTGAAATTTTCAGGAGTGGTATTTTTACACCTTGTATAATGTCAGTGATCTGGTATTTTAAGGGCCGGTTTCACCATGCTCTGTTAGATTAACAAAGGATTAAAGGGCCGTTAAATATGTCAAAATGTACGCGTTTGACAGCTAGATTTAACGGTCTTTTAATCCTTGATTAGTAACTAACAGAGCATGGTGAAACCGGCCCTAAGCGTCACATTCACTTAGTTTCAAAATGTTGAAATATTTTTAGTCCAAAATTAGTTTCCAATGTAACTCTTAGCTTTTACAAGCTAAGCGTCCGTATTCTGCCAATAATAGCTTCACATAAAGATCCTGCTTTGCCAAAACCATTACTGGCTCTCCAGTGACCCGTTCAAAGAGGAAAGATGGCAATAAAATCCTCCTCGAATCGATTCAAAGCGCACAATCCCATAAATATTAAGCGAAGAGTGGTATGGGGTCTTTTTGACCCACAGGTCTAGTGCGGGCAAATCAAAATAAATAACAAGTAAACAATTATAAAAAGCCTTTTTTTGCAATCATCCGTTGAATTTCTAGATGCCAAGCAGCGTTGTTGTGTTTTGGTTTGAAGGGTATTGCCACTGGAATTAATAGGCACTCTGTATGCCTCAAGGTGTTGGACGCAGGCGATGCTTTGTTATAGTTGATGGTTACCACTTAACATCAGGTGGGCCATCTGCTTGTTCCATCAGCAAATAAAATAAATAAATATATATTGGTGGACTTTCCACACATCACTATTTAGCCCCAAACTAAGCCAACGCTTGTAATACGGGAACTAGATTGCTGATATAATACCTACATAATATATTATATATTTTTTTTTGTAAATACATACTAATTATATATAATAACACCCAGACAGAGAACAAACATCTATGTTCATCACACAAATGATTGTTCGCGGTGGGAATCGAACCCACGGCCTACGGCGCAGAAAGTAGAGCTACTACCAAGTGAGCTGTGAAGAAAGCAAGACGAATAATAAAAAAAAGTAGTCGTGTTCAAGCCACTATAAGAGGAGGTAATGTCACCCTGCGTATGCATTAACCCTACTGCCTCATCCAATGAACAAACATAGAATGCGATAAACCAACATTACCTTTGCAATAAAATAGTGGTGAAATGCATTGAACGAGTCGTCCCGAAGATGAATATGCGAGTAGAGCAAAGTGGTTATTATCTTAATGCAGGGAAAGTGCAATTTTGAACTCTACTGCACTGAGAGGTAATAACATTTTGATACTACAATTGCTTCAGGTAGTGTAGTAAGTAAAGGAAAATAAGGTCGTTTCTAAAAATAGACGACAAAGCAACCCCCTAAAAACCTGAAATCCCTAAAATAACTTGTACATATATGTATATACAACATGAAACAATGAATAAACTAGCAGTTCGCCCCGAACTGAGATCTCGTGATGTGACCCGACGAACGCATCAAAACTTTGATTAGGTAGTAGTCAGAGGCAAGTCCAAACATTATCTTTGGATTTTTTTCTGACTACCGCCTACTAACTTGGTATGGTTACCAAGTTTCAACTCTATTGGCCTATTTATTGAAGAGTTCCGTTGAACAGATCTTGGCTCCATCATCAGACCTGGTCGTCGTCATCATTTTATGAGAACTGAGTACCTCCGTAATTTATTTCAAGAAAAAAAAATAAGAAAAATCAAAGGAACTGGACGACCAGTAGAAAAACCTTGATGTCAACGAAACTCTTAGAGATGGGAGCTCTTGGATCGCTGGTTATCTTAATTTAGCTTTTTAAGTTTTATCTCGAAAACAGAGCGTCCCAAAAAAAAAGTAAAAATGGTTTTGGAATGTCCAAACAGAGCTCTTTCATATGACATGTAACTTGATTTTTTTATGTAACTTTTTTTATTTTTGCCCCTTTAAAAAACCCCATATCTCAAAAACCCTTCATCCGGTTTTACTCATATACTTACCAGTAAATTTCTCAAGTACAAGCTATTGACATATCAAATTTCATGCAGATCGGATCAACGGTTCTAAAGTTATCGCCAGACAAACATACATACATACATACATACATACATACATACATACATACATAAAACGCCAAATCGCCCAAGTTGAAACTAAGATCTTCGTTCGCTTCGCTCACTCGATCAATGATTATGATTATGAAGATGGAGCAGACGTACTTTCTGACGCTGAATAAACAAAGATCCCGCAGTAGAATTCAAGATGAGAAGGAGAGGAAAGAAAAATAGAGAAAGAGATGGAGATTCTTCTGTTATAAGTCCTATTGCTGCTGATTTGCGAAAAAGACGCTACCACTTTTTTAATTTGTTTTAATTAATTCAAATAAATTGATATACAATGTGTTCCAATAATTGTGTATATAAACTTTCATACAAAAGTTCAATACCTACCTGGCTAAAATGTATGAAAGAGCTGTTTTTTTTTTGCGTTCACAGTGTTGGTTCCTTAGGAAATGTTATTCATATTGATGGGTACTTTAGCCCCCTGAAGTTTATATACACAATTGTTGTAATTGGAACACCTTGTATAGCCTAATTTCTTAGAATGATAAATGGGATATTTTTTTAATTGCGTTTCTTATTTTTTTTGCTTTTTTATTGCGTTATTATTTTTAATCTTCGTCAGGAGATCCATGCCCCGGAATTAGCTGCATTGATACGCTAGGCTAGGCATTGATAGGCCAATTGAAACTTGGACGGCGTTCTGGCGCGAGAACCATCAATTGAATTGTTAGGTGTTACATAATGAAGTCCTTTCAAGATCACCAACTTAGTAAGATTATTGAAAGCTTTCGGACAATTTTCAGGTATTCTATTCACAGAGAGATTCCTGAATAGGTTCTAAATATCATTTCAAGTTTTGCTAATTGAAAAATATAGGGGAGGTCTTTGGACTTCTGATCATTCACTTAATTATTACCATAAATTCAGAATCTGGTGTCAGTGTTTTTTTATATACTACTTGTTGATGAACTAACAGATGACCCACCTGATGTTAAGTGGTAACCACCACGCTTTACTACTCTTGTAAGTGCACAAATATTTGAACTGTGAAATTGCTGTTTTTTTCCTTAAATAACAGTGCCATTTGTCGGAGTTTTCTCAATTTCTCCCTTCATAAAATCTTTAAAAGATCTATGCTTACCATATCCACCATAACCTAGTCCAGAGCCATGACCAAGTCCACTGTACCCCAGTCCACTGTACCCCAGTCCGCTGTACCCCAGCCCGCCGCTGTACCCCAAGCTGTCATAGCCTCCGTAGCCCAGGCTGGAGACTCCTCGCTTCTCCGTCTTCTTGGCTTCTTCTGCGCAGACTGCGCTGAAGGCAAGGGCGGCTACAATCTGAGGGCAGAAGAAACAGAAATAGTTAGCGATGTGAGAAACTTTATGGCTTTCTTGTCTATTCTTCTAGGCTTGGTTGCGTGAAAATAAATTCAACTAACTTTTCTAAAGTCACGTATGTTTCAAGATTATACCCATTAAAATGATGTCGTAGAAGGGACGCTCACAATAAAAGAATCGCCCCATTGTACCTTTTCATCTTTATAATTGTTAACTTTGTGTATCAGCTAACAAAGTAATTCTAATTTGAGCGCATCTACAATAAGAAAAGAAACGTTATGATGTAACTAAAAATTACTTTGTAAGTCGGTCGATCGTTCCTTGTTTTATTTTTAATTTCTTTCTTATCCTAGCTACAATGCAGGGCATCCTCATAATCCGGTAATAATTATGCACTTCCCCAATAGATCTTTTAATCAATTTCCCAGCTGTAACAGTTGCGCAACTATAAGCCAGGAACGTACGGCTTACCGGATTATTCAGAGGAATAAAGATCCAGCCACACGACGCGAAGGGTTCTTTAGTTCTTGAGTTTACTTACTTTCATAACATAGAAAATATCACGCTTTATAAGTTACTAGCGGCCTGTCCCAGCTTCGCATGGGTGGTCATAAATTTTTTGAACATATTAGGATAAACTTAGACCGTGGCACAGTGGTTCCAAATCAAAAATAAGTGGACATAGGGTCGAAAGTCGGAATTTCGATCTGATTTTTTTATACAGAATAGATCTCAGCTATCCTGACAACTTTTGTTCTATGAAAAATCTGTAAGAAGCGTAGTTTTCGAGAAAAAAAATATACAATTATTTTTTGTATGGAGAAAAACATACTTTATTTTTTTTTTCGAATTGGATCAATTTGGCCCGTGTTTGGTTGGTACTGTGTCATAGCCCAGGTGATATACTAACATAAAAAAAATATAACACGCGCAGTCACTTGCAGCCACGGGAGAAAATTGACTCTAAATAAAAAAAAATTTTTTTGCTTGTTTTGCGAAGAGTTCTTATTTCTTCATATCTTTTCATGGATTTTCGTGTACTGTAGTATATTTAAATTGACTCCGTGAAGAGAAAGTAATAAAAAACTACATTTTAGATATTTTTCAAATGGATTTTTAGTTATATTTTTCAAAAGAAAACGATGTTTTCTGCTTCTTGAGACATGTTCTCTTCTTCAAAGCGTGTCCACTCCGGGTCTGCCTCGAGCAGTGGAACTGCCTCTGGGAGTAAATCATGATGGATTATCTTCGAAAACTTAGGCCTGATTCGGGAAATGTGTGGATCTGAGCTTATTAAAAGGCCATGCAGAATGTCAATATTGTTTTCGATTCGTCCTGTTTTTCTTGTGTTTTTCTCCCTTATATTCCTGAAGTCCTTGTTACGAGCTTCCGAAGCTTCTTCTGATAAGAACCCTAAGATAATAAAACATGGTTAATTATTACAGGAATAAAATTTTTACTTTTATGCAAAGAAAGTATTGATTCTGCTTTACTTACCAATAGGCAAAACAGAAAAGTGGCTACAAATGTCTGCTCCATGCATACAAAGTTTGTGGACACTGACTGGCATGTAGTACCACGGATATAAATGCGCATAAAGTTCTGCTGTTTCTCTACAGTAGCTCCGGAAGTTTTTAATGCTTATTTTCCTTCTTGAAGATATAACCTGGAGAATAACTGAAAATCGACGAATAAGGTTTTCGTCAACTCCTGTTATTTGTGCCGTTTTTTTGTAGTCACCGAAAAAGCATCTTGCCGTATTTCCGTCGTATTTTTTTGGCTTGTTTCATTTCTTTGTGTTCTCCACGGGCACTCCATCGATGAAAGTCTATGTTATAAGATATATGAAGCACACTCCATACATCTTATCTTCATATGTAGTGATGAAATTCCATATTGGTATAGGTCACTTCGAATGGGTTTCGTAGCCAAGAGTTGCAAATTATTCATTTCGCTTGGCTTTGCCAGGCAAATGGGGCACGTTGCTGAAGAAGGTACATCTGCAATAGTATTAGCGACTTTCCCGTCGATCATAGTCATGTGGAGTTCGTGGACTATCTCGGCATCCCCACACTTCGTTGGTACCAATTCTGTAATTTCTTGCTGCATTTCCAAGTGTGTGTTCGGAGTTGTGTACTCCGCTGTCTCTGAAGTGAACGTGAACTTCACTGGTCGACAGTAATATGTGGAAGAAGGGTTCGGGTTCTCCCAAATCATCATCTCTTCTCCATCAATAAGTTGGAGAGGGACAATGCTGATCATCACAACAGAGGAATCGTCAAACTCTGTATCTGAAAAACTCTGTTTGTAATTACTCTGTGATGATGATCCGTCAAGGCCCCATTTCCATGTTAACTTCAGCCCTTTTTTGGTTCTTTCGATGGGTCCCAAATCTAGCAAAATCCTTTGAACAGTGTGGTCCAAAAGTCCTTGTAGTCTGAAAATAAAAACATAAATAAATAACGTGAATCTCAACGCTTTATAATATAATTATATTATAGGATTGTTTAAAATGAAAATAACCTGATCCAAGCCCTTTTCTCTGTTACTTTCACATGTTCATCGGAAGGGTAATACCTCTTTTTAGCGCACAAAAGCTTCCGATAAGACTGAAGAGCACTGGAACAATTTTCTTCTTTGAGGGACGTTCTTAGCGATTGGTACTGCCACTTGGACAGTTTAAGGGATGTGCAGAGTGCCAATGATTTATCTTCAGAAATTTATTCTGGTTTAATTTCTTTAAAAAGCTGTTTTGATAAATCTGACACAATGCCAGGATTCTTGCTTAGATGATCCACAATCTTCGCTAAAGCTAACTTTCCCGTTTCTTTTAACTTTGATATATAACAATATTCCAGTTCTTCAGAATTGTCATTTATAATGGAGCCAGAACGCCTTTTCTTCTGCTTGTTGCTCAAATCCGCGAATGGCATTCTTTTCTCCTTCTCTGTAGAGGTTCCAGCTTCTGAAGTGCAGACATTTAGAATAGGTTCCGGCAAATATTCTGGCACTTCTGGCGCATCAACCAAGTCCTCAGGAATTGCCATTACGGTAACTAAATCAACCGTATCACAGGTAGGCCATTTGATATTTGTCTCCAGCCATTTGCTATTAGCTTCCTGATTCAGAAATTTCTTTAAGCATCTGCTTGACTCTGCCCATTTCGTTATTACTCGTTTGGCGAACAAACGGCAAAACTCAATGATTTTCCTACGGTCTTCTTTAGATATTTCACTTGGAATTTTCGAAATTATAACTTCACTTAGATGATTGTAATTATTAAGATCTCCACTCCCCCTAAGACTCAGAAACAAATCGAGATAAGAACCGAAACCAGCCATTTTAGATTGAAAAACGTTATTCCGAGATCTTTCACAGTTAAGTGTTGAAAATAGAATGAAATGAAATTAATCATTGCAATATATTTGTAGTCTTGCAGCTATGTCCGTAATGAGTTTGTCTATTAACGACCAATCACAGCCCAGTACCGGAATGACCAATTTGTTAGTAGATCAGGATTAATTATCTTTACCACTCATCCCTTAAACACAAACAAACTTATTTTGACCTGTACGAAAGAATGAGCCATTTCAGATACTTGGCCCTTATCGTAAATAAGATAATCTCTTTACCACTAATCACTTAGCCACCTGCAAATAATAAACTACCTGCACCTAGCTTGGGTACTGGACTGAACCCTTGTCAACAACTGAAATTGCGTTGTTATTTTACAATTTAATTTCAGATCTTCACTTTCAATTAAATACGAACAGTCTCTTGTACCTTAGCAAAAATTTTTAATATGGCAGAAAAATATAACTAAAATGTAGTTTTTTATTACTTTCTCTTCACGGAGTCAATTAAAATATATTACAGTACACGAAAATCCATGAAAAGATATGAAGAAATAAGAACTCTTCGCAAAACAAGCAAAAAATTTTTTTTTTATTTAGAGTCAATTTTCTCCCGTGGCTGCAAGTGACTGCGCGTGTTATATTTTTTTTATGTTAGTATATCACCTGGGCTATGACACAGTACCAACCAAACACGGGCCAAATTGATCCAATTCGAGAAAAAAAACAAAGTATGTTTTTCTCCATACAAAAAATAATTGATTATTTTTTTTCTCGAAAACTACGCTTCTTACAGATTTTTCATAGAACAAAAGTTGTCAGGATAGCTGAGATCTATTCTGTATAAAAAAATCAGATCGAAATTCCGACTTTCGACCCTATGTCCACTTATTTTTGATTTGGAACCACTGTGCGTGGGTTCGAGCCTCGCGTCTACTTATTTCATACATTTGCACGCGCTTCTCCTTGAGTGAGTGAAATCGCACCCCGCGCGTGATCCGTGGACCCGTTAATATTTTTAATTTCGTCATATCTTTTGAATGGAATGTCCAATTTGAAAAATTTAAGAAGTTATCTATAGGTATTGAAACCGTCTTAATTATGAAATGATTTATTTGGATAAGGATTAATACCAAGGTACAAATAAAGACCCTTTTCTAGCGGAGGCATTTCAATTAATTTTTTATAATAAAAGAACACTTATTGTGACATAACTATAATAGTTAGACATATGCTGTCGCGACATTTTTTGTAGATGATGACATGTTCTACAAAATCGTAGTACATTATTTTGTTCTATCTTCAATAGTTTTCGCAGCGCACGCGATGTAAGGTTTTTATTTTCCACCTTGGGTTACATTATTGAAGTTTTAGTAAGGATCCCTGATTTTTTTGAAAATATAATATAGCCTATGTTACTCAGGGATAATGTAGCATTCTAATGGTGAAATAATTTTTGAAATCGGGTCAGTAGTTTTTGAGCCTATTCGTTACATACAAAAATACAAAAATACAAAAATACAAATGTTTCCTCTTTATAATATTAGTGTAGATGTAGATATACATAGCTACATTACATTACAGTTGCTACAAAAAAATCTGAGGGTATAATATTTTTTTTGTGTGCCGAACAATCGTTTTTTTTATAAAACTAGCTGATGAAACAAGCCGATGGCCCACCTGATGTTAAGTGGTAACCATCGTCTATAACAAAGCATTGCCTCGTAAGTCACGCACAATAGGAACGTGCCCTACGATGCACTACCCTGCGTCCATCAACTTGAGGCATAGCCTCATGTGCCTGTAATTACACCGGCAACCACACTCTTCAAACCGAAACACAGCAACGCTGCTTGGCGGTCCAAAAAGGTAGTAGGTACTTCCCCGGACGAGCCCTTCACAAAGAGCTCTACTACTCTTAGAATAGATAATATCGCGCGTTTATGAATTCAATTATATTACATTACAGATGCTACTAAGAAATCTGAGGGATAGGTATATTTTTTTTGTATGCCGAGGAACCGATAGAGCTATGTATGTCCAGCAGTAGACTGCAATATATTGATGGAGATGATGATGTTTTCTATATTTATAAACGAAAAAGTCCACTCTTTTAGTCATTAACAAATCTCCGAAACTACGACGCCTATGTGAATCTAAAATAGACCCAGAAATCTTTGAGTTTACTTGACTAATCGCGCAGAATTCATATAAAATTCACAAGTCTCACAAAGGCCACATTTTTCATTAAAATTGCCGTATTTACAATTTCCCAATGGAAATATCCACATCCAAGGTATCAGTAGTAACTACTTAGTAAATGATTGCCTATTATAGTTAGCGCATGTCAACAGAACAATACAGTGACGAAACGAAAGGATTTCCTACTAGTCATACGATTTATGGTGAAATAATCATCCTTTAACTTAATCGATTAAACAATGAGTACAGTGTTTTGTCAAGACATCAACATTACTACTAAATTATAAATCATCAGTTGAACAAATCTACTACAGAACATATAACTCCCACAGAAGGAACTGTTTCTATTATGTCTACGCCTCACCACAGATAAGAGAATACTTGTAGCCTCACTAAATTTGATTGGCACCACAGTGAAGCTTCATTATTATATTATACTAGCGGCTTGTCTTGGTTTCGCACGGGTGGAAATTTATTTTTTAAACATTTTGGGATATACCGCTAGACCGATAGAGCCTTTGAACCTCGCGGGTACCTATTTAATAGTTGTACACGCCCCTCTTCCGCACTTCTTCGGCACTGAGTGCCGCGACACCGACCACGGCGCGGGGGAGGTTACTATTTTAAATTCATAATACCTTTTCAATGGACAGTCCGATTTACAAAAATCGAGAAGTAATCTACAGGTATTGAAACAGTCTTGAATAAGAAATAATTTATTTGGATAAGTATAAATAAATGTATGGATAACATGTTCTGATTTTGTTCGGCATTTCTATCAGCTTTTAAAATGTAAAAAAGAAGTTATAGTAACACAACTACAATAGTTAGAAATAATTATGGTATTGCGAAGTTTTTTGTAGATATTGATGTGTTCTTTAATATAAAAAAAAATGTTCTATCGTCAATAGTTTCCGCAGCGTATGCGATGATTTTATGGCCGTTTTTTTTACAATGGGTTACATTATTGAAATTTTAGTAGGGATCTCAAATATTTTCTAGTTATAAATATAGCTGGTACGCAGGGATAATGTAGCATTCTAATGGTGAAAGAATTGTATATAATAATTATGTATATACTTCCTCCAGTGATAGTTTGTCAGCCCATTACTGCGGCTAGAATATAAACTGGTTTCCACGATGTTTTTGTTCCCGATTCAAAGCACTGGAGTAGCGCATATTTGTAAAAGATAGTTTTTGCCTAATTTAATTATCACTAGTAGTTCGCCCCGAACTGAGATCTCGTGATGCGACCCGACGAACGCATCAAAACGTTGAGTAGGTAGTAGTCAGAGGCAAGTCCAAACATTATGTTTGGACTTTTTTCTGACTACTGCCTACTAACTTGGTATGGTAACCAAGATTCAACTCTATTGGCCTATTTATTGAAGAGTTCCGTTGAACAGACCTTAGCTCCATCATCAGACCTGGTCGTCATCACCATTTTATGAGAACTGAGTACCTCCTTAATATATTTCAAGAAAAAAAAATAAGAAAAAGCAAAGTAACTGGCCGACCAGTAGAAAAACCTTGATGTCAACGAAACTCTTAGAGATGGGAGCTCTAGGATCGCTGGTTATCTTAATTTAACTTGTTTTGTTTTATCTCAAAAACCGAGCGTCCCAAAAAAAAAGTAAAAATTGTTTTGGAATGTCCAAACAAAGCCCTTTCATATGACATGTAACTTGATTTTTTTATGTAACTTTTTTTATTTTTGCGCCCTTAAAAAACCCCATATCTCAAAAACCCTTCATCCGATTTTACTCATATACTTACCAGTAAATTTCTCAAGTACAAGCTATCGACATATCAAATTTCATGCAGATCGGATCAACGGTTCTAAAGTTATCGCCAGACAAACATACATACATACATACATACATACATACATACATACATACATAAAATGCCAAATCGCCCAAGTTGAAACAAAGATCTTTGTTCGCTTCGCTCACTCGATCAATAACATTGCATGAGTGGTGAAATAGATCATTAACTTTGTAATTTTTTAATTAAACAAAAAATGTACACAAGGTCTTTGAAACAGATCATAAATCTTTATTTACTTAACAGATGGTTATCAAAGATCAGCTATGTGAAAAACTTGAAACATTAACCGAAAACAATTACAAGTTATAATCTGTAAAACGGTCTGAGAATGAAGCGCGAGGCGAAAAAGCGCTGTTTCATTTTCATAAAAATGTTAATATCTTTTTTGCACATTCCCGTATATTGTTTTAATTTGTACGAAGTTGAGGTGAAAAACCAAATTAATTATAACAGGAAATAATTTACGACGATGGATTATGATATAATTATAATGTTTAGGAAACCAAGCTGAGTTATGGAGATCGGCCTTTTTGATGGTAATTAAAAAACAAAACCATAAAGACTTTTGTTCTTGTGTATTCTTTTAAATTAAGGTACACCCTAAACCATAGCTTGAAACTTTGATTGTCCTTAATACTTAGGGGCTTAAATAAAATCCACTTTTAGTTTGCATTAGCTTGACAGATGCTCACACCAAACGAATGCCATTTTCATACAATTTATCTTTCCGCAGGCGTCTTCTTGCCTAGACTTCTTGAAGTTATTTTTCAGGTATATCATAAGCTGACTGACATTATAAATTTTTGAATAATAATTTTGGTAACTAACGATTCATTTTAGAAAATTGTATTGTTTCATTTTATTTGCATGATAGATTTTAGTTAATGTACTGACCATTATTTACCAGAAGAACCCATTTTTACCACATTTTAGCAAATAATTAAAAAATCACTTTGTTTATAAGGCATTTCAAAAAAACCCTTTTGAAAATCCTATTTAGTTACAAAAACTTTTACGTTAAAACATAAATATCTAGAACGTTTTTAACATAATCACATTAGGTACTAAGTTTTAAAGGGTTAAGACTGTCCGTTAGAACAGTAATAGATATATTACCATCAGTCTCATTCCCATTTTTTGGAGAAGCTAATCCTCTAACAGTTATTTAGGGTTGGGTACTTTTAAAGAGGCATAATAAAAGCGGACCGAAATTTTTGCTCTATCTATGCCATAGATCACTTCGTTGAACCCTAAAGATTTTATGGAGTTCAATAGTGTTCATGTAAGAGTTTCCACAGTCTTATGGCGATGATTTACTGATATTATCTGCACTACATGTGCTTGTAATGAGAAGCAAAAACATTCAGATGGATTAATTTTATTCGGGAACTTGTACTGACTAGATGAATTTTCTATTTATACATATATGATCCTTATGTCTTACCAATAGAAGTTCATAAATTTCAATGAAATATGTAACTTTGATTTTTTTGAGGATAAATCTAGTTAGCCTTTATTTAAAATTGATCATTGTACGAGTTTTTGCGAGAAAATTGAGGGTTTTGGAGGTTATCAGAGGTCCATTTAGGATAATTAAAACCAGGGATGGTCGGATCCTAAAAAAACCAAAGGGTTACTTAAAAGCAATATTGAAACTATTGCTATCACAGTGTAGATATATACCAAGCTCCACTTATTGCACAAAATACCTTATAATCATTGGTTTACCTGCCAATTTCCTTTGCCTGCCTCCGGTGGTATGATTTCGCATTGGTCATTCGGGTCGCGGGTAATTTCCGTCCGGGATATTATAATATGTCTTTCAATTACTAGTTAGTTCCGTTTCTGTGATTGTGGTCTTTGTGTCGGAGTTTGGCATAGAGCCAATTTTTACTCGACTTCCAAAAGAGGGTTACCTTACATTTGGGGTACTCAGAAAATTGATAATGAACCCTAAATAAGTTCAAAGTGATAACTTTGCTTTTCATAATATTTTTTTTATCAGGTATCCATTTTCAGTCTTGTGCATCAAGTTTACTCAAAAACATGTTATTTAACAAGCATTTTTTAATACTGTTAAAATTTGTTAAAATTTAATAAATGCAGTTACTTAATGATGATAGTTTTTTTTTAAAACCACCTAAGATCCAGACTTAAACTTGTATGAGCAAAGCGTTGTTTGATTTTTAATATTGATTATCAAATACGGTTATGAAAAAATTGTTTGTTAAATAAATTGAAATTTATCGACATAATATCCTACATCTGCCCTGCATTATTATATTTTCTGTTAAATAAAAAACATTATAACCGTTTTAAGCACTTATTTGGTTTCTATCATACTTTTTTGCGATAGTGTAAGTTTTGGAAAAAAGTTATTTTCGTTCATATTAAGTAAGTTATCACTTGCTTTTTTTTTAAATAACTAGGATTATCACAAATTCTTACCAAGAATTTCATGATGTCTGTATGGTCGCTGCACGACTGATGCCCTGACTCCCACGCCGAGTGCTTATATACGAGGAGGCTTCGGCGCCTCGCTGTAAGGCTTTCAAGGATACGCCTGGATGAAGGAAATGTGTTGGGCGGTGGACGTGACTCAGATATGGCCACTGTGAAGGTTGCTCAAATTATTTGGAATAGAGAGAAATGAGAAACACTCGCGAATATAAGCAACCGTATGTAGCAGTATTCATTTTTAGCCGACTACAAAAAAGAAGGAGGGTGTCAATTCGACTTTTTTTTGGTGTTTGTTACGCGATTACTCCCCTAATTATGAATTAATTTTGATGATTCTTTTTTATTCGGTAGGTCATGCTTCAGAAGTGATTGCATAATAAATTTGATTGAAATTAGTCATACTTCAAAGGCTTATTATTCATTTTATCGAAATTTATTTATTTTATTAAAATAACAAAAACAAAAAATGTTTTGTTTTATGTTTTTCAGTGTTTAAGATGTCTGTTTTTTTTTTAAACTTGATAGTGAAGATTTTACTTCCGTTAAGGTAATTTTATTTGGGATATTACATCTTGAGTCTTGATTAAGTCACGGGTAAGTTTTTACTCGAAGTTCAGAAATCAACGTTTGATTATTTATATTCATCATCGTTCGTCTGTTAGCTTTATGGCTATGAGAAATAACTAAAAACTTTAATTTGCCTAAATTCAATGAAATTGGCTTCGTTATTTTTTGTTTTAATAATAATAGGTATAAGTGTTGTAGTAAGAGGTCAATATACCTCTTTTGTATTAAATTTTTTCGCAAAATATATTGGTCGACAGGTTTTAAGACACAACTTTTTTATCCTCCTAAGAAATTACTTAGTTAAATCGACCTAGGAGTTTTTACATATTGATATAAAAATAAATATGTTGTGGGAGTATGTTCAAAAATACTTATTTATTATATGTATATTATAAATAAGTATAAAATATATTATATATAATAAAAAATATTAGCTATCTGGTTACTATTTTAAGCTAGATAGTGCTGTCTGGAAAGTCCACCAATATTTATTTATTTATATGCAACCAACAAAACGTGAGCTCCAATTTGTTCATAGTTTCAATGACTAGTAGTTCAGGTTATATTAAAGATTGACAGATTGTGATGAAACACTTGTAGGTACCCTATAATTTTGCCCAAACAAACACATCCCATTAAGAGCTATACGTCACACGAGCTCAAAACTCAATTTCAGCGTTGCATTCCACGCCGCTTTGTGCGTATTAATAATTGCACGTGTAGGTAGATCTTATTAGCAGATTGCTCTAGAAGCGAACTTGGTTTCATAATGCAACTGTATTGGATTCATCTAAAGTTTATGGGCAGTGTGGATGCTGTGAATCATACTGCAGTGCTTTGTCTTATCAAAATGAGGCATTTTACATACGTTGTATTCTCACGCAGCATGAAATGAAGGATGGGATACTTGTAATATTAATAAAATCATTTTGTAACGTGATCATTGTGTAAGTTTATTTAAAAATAGTAGAACTAGGCTAATGGATTTCCTTCTACTTCGCAGATTTTGATGCAAAACACTAGTTATAAGTTTTGCATAATTTATTGTTTATTTTTTATACAACTATATAGCTGATGGAACAAGCAAATGGCCTACCTGCTGCTAAGTGGTAACCATCACCTATAAAAAAACATTGCCTCGTAAGTCACGCACGATAGGAACGTGCCCTACGATGCACTGCCCTGCGTCCATCAACTTGAGGCATACAGATGTTAAGCCTCATGAGCCTGTAATTACATCGGCAACACTCTTCACAGCGGTGAACAAAAGGCGTGGTGGTAGTACTTCCCCGGACGAGCCACACACAAAGTTACTTGGCTACTCTTGGTTGCCTTTATGAGATCACTACTCACTATACGACCGCTAGTTATAGGAAAACATTCTCGTACAATTTCTTGTGTGCTATCCATACTATCATACACTCTAGAAATCATGTCAGAAAAGTTATATTCTATTAAATTACTTTTCATATACATTGTGTGGAAGTCCGTAGCTCAGTCAGCTCCTGTAATATTATTAAAAATTATATTTCTTTCGTATGAAATATCTAAATTTCACTGAAACGTTCTTATTTATCTCCACGCACACAAGCCCCTTCTAAATGTCATGAGTCCATTTTATCCAACGGTTATCTGGTAGACATTTCTGTTAAGCGAAAAGACCGACCATTGTACTTAAGTAGTTTTAAGTTTTTTTTATATATCTATAAGTTGTGTGCAATAAAGTATTTTGTATCTTTTATCTTCTATCTAGGCTGAGTGAAAGATATATTATTACCTAAATGTATATATATAGATGGGCAAACCTCCATCAAATTTCACAGGCACTATAGCATCCCGTAAAAATAGGGACAGCGATAAAAATGCTGTAACCCATCACGAAGTCTATGTACTCGTATCTAAAGCCTCTTTATTTTATAGCTTACTAGCTGCCGCGCGCGACTTCTTTCACGTATGAGTAGTGATAGCAAGGCTTTTGTTTGGTTTTTCATTACACGACTTGCTCATTGCACAAGCAGATGGCCCACCTGATATTAAGTGGTAATCATCACCTATAACAAACCATTCCCCTGCAAGTCACAAACGATAGGAACGTGCCCTACGATGCACTGCCCTGTGTCCAATGACTTGAGGCATGTTAAGCCTCACGTGCCTGTAATTTTTTATTGGTTTCGTTCATGTTTCCTATAACCCGTTTTCGGAAGATTTTCGGGATAAAAAGTACCCTATAATGATAATCATGGTTACGGACTACATTTGTTCTATGTTTCTTCCTTATATGTTAAGTGGTTAGGGCGTGAATGAGCCACAAACATCCATAACTTCAAACATTGTAACTTTCTTTCGTATATTTATTTGAGTCAGGTAGAATTATATCGTGTTATTGTAATAATTTACACAGCTGCTTATCTTAGTTGATTGCTATCTCAAAATAACGTGATCATGTGTTTTTGTATGTTCAATGGTATTCAAGGATTGCGAGATTCATTGTCAAGCAACGTGCTCTGAGAACGTTTGACAATAATTCGTATGACCACAAGATTTTCCCACAAAAAACGACCGTCGTAAGGTCGCTCCAATTACTCAAGTACATAGGTTTTTAACACTTTACAATGGTAAAAACTCAGTACAGATAACCATTGAATTGTACTCGAGTATCAAGGTGTTTGATGATTTGATCATGGAGCGTTTTTACGTGTCACTGTCATTTGGTTGTACACTTGTACAGTCGGCTGCACTAAAACGTATACATTTAATAACTTTCAATGATGTCATCACAGCAACCAGCTAAAAAGAAATAAAACATAAATTCAGTAGCTGCCTTCCATTATCATTGCACTGTAAATAAATAATAAATATTGGCAGACTTTCACATAGCGCCATCTAGCCCCAAACTAATCAAAGTTTATAATAAAACCAGATAACTGTTATACTATATATTTATTTTTGTTTGTAAATATATATTTTTAATATTATATGTATAATAGCCAGACATCTTTATCCTATGTATTGTTATGTGTGTGTCATCACCTTTTTTATAAGTTTCTGATTAAATTATTATTGTTTATTAAATATTTTAAAATTGTTAATTAGACAATAGAAGGTCGTTTCTAAAAATATAGGCCGAACCTTTATCAGAACGACTAAAGGTCCATTATCTTAGCAAATACGAAAGAAAATAAATGCGAAACAAATGACTTCTAAATAAATGCGAGCCTGGGTTTTGTACAGATCCACAAGAGTTCTGAGCATCATAGAGGCGCTAAAGCAGTGGCGTAGCTATTTTAGGGCCAGGTAGCAGTGTACCAGGGCCCTGGAGCTCAGGGGGCCCTCTAACCTAAGCTTTGGTCAGCCAACTCCCGAAGCTAGAAAACCCTGCTCACAATTTTTTTTTTCATGATTTATTTAAAAGGGTATTTTATAAGTTCAAGCTATGTGGAAAGAGTGGGTGAGGGCCCGATTCTTTCTCTATGCACCGGGCCCCTGTCCACCTAGCTACGCCACTGCGCTAAAGTCTCCATACAAAAACCAACCTGACGATACAGAAAACGAAAAATAAAACTCAGACTTCCGGTACAGTAGAAACAATAAAGACACAAAAATCCAACTTCGTATTAAGATCGCAGATCGCAGGTAACGGAACCCGCGCACATCGGCACAATAGACGAGTTAATGGGAAAACGTTTCTCAAATGTTACAAGGATCTCTAACTATTGGTTCGGAAACTCGAATGAGTTCCTTTTAATAATAGAAAAATAAGTAGAATGTAAAGGCACGGTGGACACCTTAAGATCTCTTGTCGAAGATTTTTATTTCGGTAAATGGTTGGGGGGTGGTCTTTGTTCAGCGGTGGGCTTCTACGTGTTGATAACAAAGATGAAGATACGAGTTATCTAAGATAAACAAAGCAGCATTATCATCAACCTGAAAAAGTCCATTTATATCCATACTTCGAGCTATATGGCCTGACCATATTCACTTCAACTTGCTTGTATTCTGAAAGATTTCGTTCAAGCATGAGCTGGGGAAAATGGTAAGGGATACAAGGATGGTTGGGTCGAGCGAGATGCTATCAGTTCTGATCCTTGATGTATCGCTCGCTCTGACAAGCTAGATGATATGCCCATTATTGTGCAGAACACCATAGCATGGGCAGTGGGCAATTATCACTTGCACAAGTATTATGTATAAAACTTTGAGAGCACTGGTGGTCTAGTGGGAGTGACCACGCCTTCCGATCGTAAGATCGTAGGTTCGAAAGTTAGTTTTCAAATAGCGGCGATGGGCTTGCAGAACGTCACGTATGGAATACTAACTACCGCTGTATGTGCCAATAAATGTAATGTTTGTTTTTGTTTTTTCATACCAATATTTATTTATTTACCTTCTTTTGAGGTCATCTAAGGGTCATCTAAGATGACCTCAAAAGAAACTGAGAGTCGTACTTGGTACCAAGAGATCTAAGGGTTTCTACCGTGCCTGAGGATCAAAGTCGTGAAGCTGTTTCAGTTTCAATTGTTGTCAAAAATTTGCCGCCCTACTAGATTGTTATTACAATCCAATTATTTGCTTGAAATTGCGCAAGACATCATTTTTGGGTACATTCTGAGTTCATCAAAGGTCAATGGCATGTAATGTAATGTGACTTGTATGGTATGGTAATGTTAATTACACAATAATGTATATTCGGATTTATTCTCCATTCGGTAAACATAATAAAATTATCTTTAACGCAGTTTAACAGCCAGTTCAAAATTAATAAATTCAATTTAGTTATATAAGTTTTTAACAATATCTTTACGTGCAATTTTTTATTGGTAAAATCATCGATGATAACTGTTGCGATTAAAATAATTATCTTTGTGTAAGATAAGTAAAATAAATTGTCCCTCAATTTGCGGCCTAGGCTCAAACCTATCTCAGCCTGCCGGCTCACAGACTGCTGGTAAATGCGCCACTATGCAGAATATGATGAGGTATATAAAGTGTCGTGCTTATGCAGGTCTCCACGGTATAGGCTTGCCTGTGTAAAGGCTGCTGAAATGGCTTATCTATTTAAACCTCTGATCATTAAACTACTGTGTAACTATCTTAAGTTTTTGTATGCCTTGTCTCTCTTATTTATTTAGTGGAGGGCCAACCGCTTTTTAACATAAGACTAGGAGAGTCAAGAGTAGTGAAAGGCTTGTCCAGGCTATAGGTGATGGTTACCACTTAACATCAGGTGGGCCATCAGCTAGTTGTATTAAAAAAAAGAGTTTTCGTACTGAGTAAATAAAGTTTTAGGGTAGGAAAACTTGTTTGGATAAAATTCATGTTTTTGTAGAACCTTGTAATGGTATTCCAAAACTTTAATTTTTGTGATTTTTACTGAATGAAGTTATTCCTTCAGAAATTATGTTTAATTGTGCGAGCGAGAAGTTGCTAAGTAAGAAAAAGTAGAACAAGAACAGCGTTATAGTAGCGTAATATGCTGCAATAGCAATTTATGTCACTTACTTTTTCTGTCCATTCTTGTATTTTTATAAATTTTTATTTATGGCATTAATAAATGATTTTGTATTGTATTGTAAGTAATTCTTTGTAAGTTACGATAATAAGAACCGTGTGAATTGAAATAAGGAAAACTAAAACCATAAACGATATCCTTATCATAATACCTGCACTTAAGCCCATAGAGCTCCCATGAGCCATGTAAACTACGCCTAATGATCATTGTGTAACCATTACCTTACTTTAAAAGCTGTATGTAAGACACAAAGTCATTGGACATAGAGTTGAAAATCGTGTGAAATTTTCGGGAAAACTGCCTCAGTAATAAGGCTGGTTTTGAATAGTATCTGCTCGAAACAGGGTTATTGTATGCAAGGTGCTTCAAAACATGCGTAATCCCGAAAAAGGTTTATACGCATAATAATATTAAAAAATATTATATACTTACGTCGATAAAAAGGGTTTAAACTAGTTTTTCTGCCAAACTTTTTACTTATCTATTCAATTTAAATGTTTGACATCTTGCTACCTCAAACAGCTGATTCCGTTGAACTCATTTGACCTTAAACAGCTGTTTTTTTCATGAAATGTTATTCATAATAGTTAATAATAATTATCATCCTAAAGAAAACCTGGATGAGACTCGCAAGGGACCGGAAAGAGTGGCGTACTAAAGAGGAGGCCTATACTCAGCAGTGGGTGCAAACAGGCTGAAATTATGATGATGATTATTAAAGAAAACCACTGCTGTACAATACTGGACATAATTATCTTGGATCCATAAACGTTCCCAGGAAAAACAATTTTGAGGCTTCCTTTTTAACAATGTCGTCAGTCCATCAGGCGGGGGCCGTCCTACCCCTCATTATTGCTCATTGGTATGGAATGAGCTCTTCCTGTCTTAATACATATTATACAGGGTGTCCCAGAAATCAACGTCAAGCCGAAAACTGGCGATGGGCCAAGTCATGATAGTTATCAGAAAAATATAAAAAAAAATATTTGTCATGTACCTTTTGAATTATGAGTATTGCAAAAAATAACAGAAAAACTGACACCCTGTGAAGATCTTTTAAGTCCTGTGACTACAAATATTAACTTTTCGTGAAACTTTTTTCTGTAATGTAACTATGGATAACCTTTCTGTAAAATACAAATCAAAATTAAATCATAACTGCCTCAGTTTTAAATAAAATGTTAGATGTTTGGCCAACATTTAATTTAAAATAATTACATCACCCAACTTTAACCGACTGTACCGTAAAAAAAATGTACTACACTATTTTGGCAAGTAACTTTAAAAGATGGCGCATTTAGTCAGGATTCCAAAATGGTATGATACTTGCTAGAGTACTCCTTAATTTTGAAAGAAAAATATTTTTTTTGAACTAAACCGGATTTCATGACAAATTTATTTGATTAGATAAAATGTTTGTAACCTTTAAATTGTGGACTTAAAAATGCCTATGGTGCGTTTTTAAGTTGCTCACAATTCGCAGGTACTCATCACAGGGTGTCAGTTTATCTGTTACATACCATTTCGACAATGTAAGTGAAACAGATAGAGCCGCCATCTTGTCGAAAGAGTAATATGGATTATCAAGTAATTTGTTAGTTTTAGGTGCAAGTTTCAAATAAAATTCAGTCATTGGATTTCTTCAGTCATGATTTTAATTTAATTACATCAAGGATTTACAGCAAATGTTCAAACTGTTTGCCTTCAGCTGTAATGCAAGCTCTACATCTCCTTAAAAATGTCCTTAAAATTACACGGTCATTTTTAAGGAGATGTAGGTTAGGTTGGGTCATGACTGAAGAAATCCAATGACTGAATTTTATTTCAAACTTTCACCTAAAACTAACAAATTACTTGATAACCCATATTACTCTTTCGACAAAATGGCGGCTCTATCTGTTTCACTTACATTGTCGAAATGGTATGTACTTGTACCTGTGAACTGTGAGCGACTTAAAAACGCACCATAGGCATTTTTAAGTCCACAATTTAAAGGTTACAAACATTTTATCTAATCAAATAAATTTGTTATGAAATCCGGTTTAGTTCAAAAAAAATATTTTTCTTCCAAAATTAAGGAGTACTCTAGCAAGTATCATACCATTTTGGAATTCTGACTAAATGCGCCATCTTTTAAAGTTACTTGCCAAAATAATGTAGTACATTTTTTTTACGGTACAGTCGGTTAAAGTTGGGTGATGTAATTATTTTAAATTAAATGTTGGCCAAACATCTAACATTTTGTTTAAAACTGAGGCAGTTATGACTTAATTTTGATTTGTATTTTACAGAAGGATTATCCATGGTTACATTACAGAAAAAAAAATCACGAAAAGTTAATATTTGTAGTCACAGGACTTAAAAGATCATCACAGGGTGTCAGTTTTTCTGTTATTTTTTGTAATACTCATAATTCAAAAGGTACATGACAAATATTTTTTTTTATATTTTTCTGATAACTATCATGACTTGGCCCATTGCCCGTTTTTGGCTTGACGTTGATTTCTGGGACACCCTGTATATTGTTTTATAAGTAAATATTACAAAAAAGAAACAGCAGCATCTCTGATTCTCATAGTACGAGTACAAACTTTGTTTGGTTTGGGATAAAAAATGCTTTTTATTTAGAATTTTATTTACAACGCAAATTTAGGAGCTTTCTGTACAGTTTCAGGAACGAGTTGTTAGATTTTTCAGAAGCACGTAAAGCATCACCTCTTTCAGAGTTAGGCAATAGTAATAGTTTATTCAGAACAAAGTTACAAAATAAAATAGTGAGTGGAGCACAAATAAAAATAATGAATATTTATGGACGTGGCATAGTTCTGTTATTACTCTGAAACCCTGAGTCAGAGTTTGATAATATTTGATAAGGAAATAAAAAAAGTTTAATGTGATTATAATTATTACCCGACTGCTAATTAATTGATTTATTTATAATGAATATAACTACTAAGCTTTTTTATTCTCCTTCTTGTCACAAGTACTTTTGAAACATCAGGTGGGCCATCAGCTTGAGACATCAGCAAGATGTATAAAATTGTGTGGTGAAAGGATTTTAAGTGCGCTTCAAAGAGGCTCCTTTCGAGCACATGTTTCAACACGATGTAATGAATTTTGATAACGTCTGAGACTCGTGCTATGGGTACGATGTATCATTGTGGAATCAATCCAACCTTTTGTTGCGTTGTGATAATAATAGCGAAGGTTCTTTTATGTGCCTATTCTATTCTATAGGTAAGTGTGTGAAATGGCTACAATATTGTTCATTTCATATTGTTTCAATAATTGTAGGTATTCATAATTTTGTATTTTGAATACTGAATTAGTATATTATATTCAGTTAGATCACAAGCATCACTTTGAAACGTCTTAGAGCGAAGACAAGAGCTAATGTACCTCTCGCTCGCACGTTTCGACATGTTGAAAGATATAAAATCACAAACCGTTTTAACTGGTATTGACTAAAATGATTTTTTTACTAAACTGTGTGCAATTTTATTGCACACAAAATGGTTCTTTGTGATTTTTCGAAAATGGGTTTCGTGATTTTATATCTTTCAACATGCCGAAACGTGCGAGCGACAGGTAAATTAGCGACTTCACCTTAAAGCTGGGTGAATCTAGGAGCCAGTTTTGTGCCCAAGCCTAAAAGGATAGATCAGAAACTTGACTTGGAAAATGGCTTAGTTTCTACCGTTGGTTACCATGATCCTTTTTTAAAAAAGTACAACTAATTAATGTTTAACTGAGTTCGTAATTTCTTATAGAACTACGTTTGGATTTACTTTTGTCTAAAATCTTAAACTCTGGGAGTAAATATTATTAAGTTACGATTTAGCTTTTTAAACTTTTAAAAATGTTTGTTTAATATTTATTATTTTAAAGAGAAAGTGTTGTAACTAGTCGTTGTTTACAATAAAGGAAAATACTTTTCTCTGACAATCGGATAATAAATTATACATAAAGACATTTTACGAGTTTTGTATGACATCAAATTAATATAATAAATCGAAAGATACAAATTAGTTACTCATGGTTGGTTGAGGTTAGTAATATGGTTTAATGGCAAGGTATTAGTGATTTAGTAACTAAGCAACGTACGTTTGGCAACGATGATTTAAGTCACTCGTGCGTGCGACTGTTGGTAACAAATTGCCATTTTTCACATATATTCGATATTTTGGTGATTATGGTGACAAATTGGCAATTTTTTGGTATACCTAATAATAAATATTGCTATTTAATCAAGAAATTTCAATGAATGTAGACCATGCCTGTATCATATTAGTCATGAGTCCCAAGCCGAGCGAAGATTTCTCAAACGATTTCGACAATCAGTTTATGCATTCTTAAACCATTTTAATTTTCATTCTAAGCATATATTTCTACATACTTGCTATGAAAACATAATTTTAAAAACAACTAAGAGACCTTGTGACTAAAATGCGCATGCGAGAAATTGTTTGACGGTTGTCAGCCTTTTAACGTGAGTTAGTATTTGTTAAAGTTGCAACGACATCATCGCAGTTATACTACATACATACATGTACTACAAAGCATTGCCTCGCAAGTCACGGACGGTACGAACGTGTCCTTCGATGCACTGCCCTGCGTCCATCGACTTGAGGCATACAGATGTTAAGCCTCATACTTAGTTCAGGTAAGATTGGACCTATTCCCATGTTATCGATACGGAGATCGCCCGCCAGATCTCATCGCACCACTAGTTATCGGTAGATAGGTAATCCATCTTACACAATTAACCTTTCAACACTTTACATTGTCAAACAAATAACAGCTAAGTCACCAGCAACAGGTGTCGTTAACGGCTGGTTTCTCACACTTGAACCAACGTTTCTGAAGAAGCTGTGCCCGTAATGACGGCCGGAGAAGCAGTGGTTATTCATTTATATGTAAACTGACCATCCTATTTTACATAGACTGTCTTAACTATAGAAATATAATAATAATTGTTTATTTTCCCAAAAGTGAGTTTTATAAAAGGCGGCATCCTACGTATATACGTAGGATGCAGCCTATATACTAGTGCTTAGCTAATGAAACATAAAACTATTAGTTAGGCAGGTAAGTGGTACAAATGAGAACAGCACCACTAGGTTAGTTCTATCTTAGAAAAGCCTGTGGAGCGGGGTCACAAGGACAACACACAAAATGTCTAAACAATGTATGAATTATGTTAAGAGTGTGACTGAAGGCAATGAGGTATCTAAGCATCGTAACAAAAGGAAATCCGTGGTCTTTGCCTTTATAAAATCTTACAAATAAAATAATAAATAAAAATATTAAATATAAATAACAAGATAACTAATAATACATTTGTAACAAAGAAAATTATAGGTAACTTTTTTAAATGCGGTCATAGTTATCACTTAAAATCTGATATTATTGTTTCAATAGCAGGTTATTAAAAAAAAACGCTCGCTTTAAGTCAATGAGATAACGCCCGTCTATTACGACAACAGTTTCCTAGAAGGCAGTACGTTCCTGTCGGTCCAGTTGAATCACGCAACACGTTATTACAGAATTAGCTCTGCCATTGAAACTACGTGTGGCGATTATTCATATTTACAACGAAGGCTGCCCACTTATAGATAGGTATAACTAAATTTAAGGTTGTAATTAAGACTAGTGGAGTGGCCGTGGTTTTGGTCGCTTTGTGGTCTTATACTTTTGAAACCAGCCTCACCGTTGAGCTGAACTACACGCCTTTTTCTGCCGCCAAGCAGCGTTGCTGTGTTTCGATTTGAAGGGTGGTCGCCGGTGAAATTACAGGCACATGAGGCTTACTCTGTATGCCTCAGGTTGATGGACGCAGAGGGCAGTGCATTGTATGACACGTTCATATTGTGCGTGACTTACGAGGCAATGCTTTGTTGTTATAGGTGATGGTTATCACTTAACATCAGGTGGGCCATCTACTTGTGTCAGCAGCTAGTAGTATAAAAAAATGCGTGACTTGCGAGGTAATTCTTTGTTATAATAATATGATGTTAATCACTAAACATCAGGTGGGCTATTATTGCTTGTGCCATCACTAAGTAATTAAAATAAAATTTGGTAGCGAGCCTGGTGAAAGAAAGAAAGATTTATTAAACCAAAAAACAGAAAAAAAAATTATGTGCTTAAACAAAGTAGATACATAGTACATTAGTTGTGACGGTGACAACCGGAGCGATGGACGCATTCTAAATTTCGTGTGTCACAAACCTTGCTTAAAATTCTAACTTTAAGTTCACAAAATATAACGAACTATCACGACTCTTCAATCAATTACAAATAAAAAAATAAAGCCTACAAATTCTACCAAAACACATCCTATAAATTATTATTATGGCCATTATCTATTTACTTAGCTCACATCGTATAGTAAAGTCGTGAATTCAAACTAAATTACCATAATTTTGATTCTGCAAAGAACCCATAAAAAATAAGTGAGAACTTATAGATTTTTTATAAAATGCTATTATCTTTTTATCGCTGGCTATCAGGAAGAATATAGAATGGCGTAAGAATTGAGTCATTGATTATTTCAATTGGTAAATAATTGATTTCAACGAGTAGTAATTATCTACTACAAGCAGTAGGTATATAGTAGTTTTTTCTGAGTCAGGACTGACTCATATTTTCTTTGATTAGTGAGATTAAAGACAAAGGACGGTCTATTCATTGTAAAGAAAATGAGGAGAGACAGAGGCTTATCACCTGTATACCTCAGGATGATGGCCGCTGGGCTGTCGTAAAGTACGTTCCTAACGTGCGTCACTAGCACTGGTGGTCTGGTGGTAGCTGTCCCGTCTTCCAATCCTAAGGTCGTGGATTGAAAACTGGTCATGCACCATTAACTTTTTCTGTTAATAAATTTATGTGCACGTGTGTGTCAAACGGTGAAGGATGATATTATGAAGAAGCATGCATGTTTAAGAACCTTAAAAGTTCTAAAACATGTGTCAATGGCTCTAAGAGATCCTCTTTGATGCGCTCTTAAAATCCTTTCACCACACCGTTTCGAAAGAAAATCGTGACACTACAAGAAGAAGTCACCTAATTCTAATTCTAATTCGTGGTGGGGGAACGAGATCTGCACGGACGTCCCGCAATGGGGTGTATTGTGCATTGTCCCCCTGCTAACCGAAGAAGTCACCTGCAACGCAATGATTTGTTGATGGTCACTAATCAACGTCAAGTGGGCCTTCTAAAAATTTAAGCCACCTCAACAGCCTTTTTTGCCGTAGGTTTGTTGTCTGTTCTTTAGGCTTGGTCTCGTGGAACTGGCAGGTAGATTCAACTAGCAAAGGGATCCTTGTGATTCACTTGAATCGATCCTTTTTGATTTTGACTTTGTTTTGTTGTCGCCAGCACACCACTTCAGCAGTTGACGTCTTCAAGCTGCAAGTATTTTTTTTTTAATCTATTAAAAACAATCATACCAGACTTGTGAAACACTAAATTGGAGGCCACGAAAAAAATATTAATTGTGTTATTCATAAATTATTTTAATCTTTAAATCTAACATAATCAAACATAAAATTAAGTCAGTTCCTCTAGTTAATTATTTCAGTGACCTAGTTAATTAGGAAGACTTGAAATAGTTTTTGAAACATTAAGATTGTTGTTGATTTATCGTTCTGACAAGACGGATTTACATTTTACATTTGGATGGGTGACCGTTGATAGCATTTACAACTGACCGACCTTGGATCTGTCGGTTAGTTAAACCAGGAATAAAAAAGTTAAAATTTCACAGCGCCATCAAGCCTTATTTTGGATAAGAAAAGTCGCGATCTTTACAATGGCCTCGCCCGTCTTGGGCGTCCTACGCTTCGCGTCATTATTTGAAAACTTTTCTTTTTGACACCTCTCAGGTCAGATGGTAGCAGCTCTGCCTTCTGAGCTGGTGGCCATAGGTTCGATCCCAACCGAGAACAAACATTTGTGTGATGAACATAGCTGTTTGTTCTCTATCTGGGTGTTAGTATACAACGTGTAACATAATACCCCTATAATCCCGGAAGCAGGGATGTCGAACCATAACTGTTATTTTAAGACTTTTGAAATTTCGAAGTTTTTCATTCTTGAAATGCCTCTTAAATTTTCCTCTAAAATGAAAGTAACACAACATGATGAAGCCTTATTTACAGTTGTTTTTTGACCTTTTATTGTGAAGATAGAAGTTAATGGTAGGCAAGTCATTCATTATTTTTCTGCATATTTATAGATATTCATTGTTTTTTTATTTCACCACTAGCGGCCTGTCCCAGCTTCGCATGGGTGGATATACATTTTTTGAACATTTTACGATAAACTTAGAACGTAGGTTAGAGTCTCGCGTGTACTTATTTCGCACGCCCTTCTCCCTGAGTGAGTAAAAACGCGCCCCTTGGAACCGCGCGTTCACTAATAATATTTTAAAGCGAGCTAAAATTTTTAATTTCGTAATATCTTTTGAATGGAATGTCCGATTTGTAAAATTCAAAAAGTAATCTATAGGTATTGAAACAGTCTTGAATACGAAATGATTTATTTGGATAAGGATTAATACCAAGGTACAAATAAAGAGCCTTTTCTAGCGGCGGCATTTCAATTAAATTTTTATAATAAAATAACACTTATTGTGACATAACTATAATAGATAGACATATGCTGTCGCGACATTTTTTGTAGATTATGACGTGTTCTGCAAAGTCGATGTACATTATTTTGTTCTATCATCAATAGTTTTCGCAGCGCACGCGATGTAAGGTTTTCGTTTTCCACCTTGGGTTACATTATTGGAGTTTTAGTAAGGATCCCTGATTTTTTTGAAAATATAATATAGCCTATGTTACTCAGGGATGATGTAGCATTCTAATGGTGAAAGAATTTTTGAAATCGGACCAGTAGTTTTTGAGTCTATTCGTTACATACAAAAATACAAATCTTTCCTCTTTATAATATTAGTGTAGATTAGTGTAGATGTAGATGAACTTCGCAAGACATTTTTTGTAAATTAAAACAATTTAGAACGGGACATTCTTCTTATTCAGCTGTGAGGCTAGTCATTGGCCACTAGCCTGCCATTCAATGAACTGCATCCGCACAAGACACGCGACTCTCGGGGAGCAGTCCTTAGAACGATTAAGGCAAAACAAAACCACAGCCGTTAGGTCAATGCGTACCTATAACGTACTATGCATGGAGATAACAACGTTAGACACATTTACTACATTACTAAATAATATGGAAGTACTACCACCATGCCAATTTCTGCCGCCAAGCAGCGTTGCTGTGTTTCGGCTTGAAGGGTGTGGGTGCCGGTGAAGGTACAGGTAACATTTGTATGCCACAAGTTGATGGACGCAGGGCAGTGCATCGTTCGGCACGGTCCTATCGTGCATGACTTGTGAGGCAATGCTTTGTTATAGTTATGGTTACTACCACTTAATGTAAGCTGAGCCATCAGCTTGTTCCATTAGCAAGAAGTGTAAAAAAACGAACACTGAGGTTGTGAAATAATCTTCCTGCTGAGGTTTTAGCTAAAGGGTTCTTTAAAAAGAGAGTTTTATATTACCTCTGGTATTGCAGGCGTTCAAAGGCGGTAACTGATTACCATCAGGCGGGTCGTAAGCTAGTTCGTCTATTGTGGAATAAAAAATAATAAATTAATACAACACAAAACGAGTGGTAACAACCACGTACCTAGTAACCGATATCGTTTCATACGATCGTCAAAAACGTTGGGAATAAGAATTAGCGATTCCAGCTGCAATTCATTTTAAATTAAAACGTGTTGACTTCATAAGATTCATGTTTAGAATATGAATGAGGTGTTTTTTATAAAAAAAATAACTGTCTAACTATCACGGTTTATGAGATACAGCCTGGTGACAGACGGACGTTCAGCGGAGTCTTAGTAATAGGGTCCTATTTTTGGAAACGGAACCCTAAAAACACAGATTACTCAGAGAATTGTTACCTAAATAAAATCTATTAGGATCTATGGATTTAATTTTCAGTTGTACCGATGAGAATCAAAGTTCAGGTACCTATTATAAAAGCTTAGCTCTAACTCAACGTCAGCCTCGACCATAATCCCCACGAATCCCCACCGTATTAGCATCAACATACGAATTTATTGAATATCGACGTGAACGCCCCGGGGAAATCAGCGCACACAACTTTACAATCGTCTCATAGTTATTCTGTGGCCTAGCTTGCAGATTGTTAAATTATTTTGTTTAATGATTTTTAGAAAAAGTTTTGGTAGGTAAGATGTATCCAAGTAATTTTAGTCCCATTACTAAATTACTAGTGCATTTGAATTTTACGATCGACCAAAAATAAGTTGATATTTTAGTTTTTGAGTTCTAAAAAATTATATTAAACTAGCAGCTTCTCGCAGCTTCGCACGCGTTAAAGTGGTGCGCGTCAAAAAACTCCCATACAAACTTTCACATCCCTTTGCACACTTAATAAGGGTAGTTTTAAAAAACTAAAAATGACTTTCCTACTTTTCAGTTTTGGAGTACATTACTCCAAGTTTCAAGATTGTAGGTTCAAGGAATACTATTTTTCATACAAACGTTTTCAACCCTTTTTACACACTTAGGGGTTGAATTTCCAAAAATTCTTCTTCTTATTCACTTCATTCTTAGTACACCTCTACGCCATAAGACCTATGTACTCCTCAAATTTCAAGTCTCTAGGACCAGCGGTTTAGGCTGTGCGTTGTCTATATGTCAGTCAGTCAGTCAGTCAGTCAGGACTTTGATTCTTATAGTATTAGAGAAGAGATGGCTACCCATTCGTGCATGAGCGTAGAAATCTTAGGATTATGTGTCTGCTCTTCTGTTTTAAAAGATCCTTAAACTGCTGGTAAAATAACCGTTTTCAGTTTTTGACCGATGCTTATGACAAGCTTAGGTCTGCCAACAATCTTTGCCTGTTTACTCCTCTTCAATGCACCTCATTTATGTCAAACTCATTCTCTAGAATGAACTACCACTATCCATTAAGCAGTCTGACTCCAGAGACTCTTTCAAGAGGTTGGTACATGAGCACCTCTTCAACAAGCTTAAATAAATTTGCCTCATCGAACTCTCTGCTGCCTATTTACTTAATATAAAATTTTTGTCACTTCGATAGTGACAAAAATATAGTTGTATCTATCACTATCACTATAAGTTTATTATTTTGCACTAATTAAATTATGTAATGCATTTGATATAGTTAGGGTTTCATAAATAGTATGTGTAATTATTACGTATCTTCTTACTTAGGTATAATTTTCTATATACAATTTATATTTATGTAAATCCAATAATAATAATAATAATCCTTCTCCAATATCTTTTTCGAGCGCAGGATGACTGGTAGACCATGCTATTAGCATCAAGTCCTCCTAGCACTACATGGTTTTATGTGAAAGTTTTAAATAGATAAATAAATTGCACGCTACTTTGGATATCACTTCACACAGCCCATTGAATTAAGTCTTAGACCAAATAAGGGCTGGTACTACCCAACTCAGATATTTTTTTAAGTAAATAATTATAAAAATTAAGTTTTTCTAAAACTATGTTTTAATAAAAATAATTTCTGCTTGGTTATTCTACTCAAAAGACGAGTCGAATTATTCGAGTAACAGAAAATGTGGTGTGACGTCATCTATGACAAGTTGCCAACTCCCTAAGTAACTATTACAGCGGCTGTGGCGAGTTTCACAAACTGTCACGGGGTAGTTTTCGATGTACTATGGTAAGTAGCTGAATTCAAAATCGCTGTTAAATTAAAGCATTTCTAATGGGTAAGTTAGATTAGTGTTTTAACCTTAATTTTGAAAGATTCTTTAGAGGTTCAAGGAGGAACTCTTAAGATCCTTGCAGTAGGAGGCACTACTACTTAATTACATTCTACTTATTTCTTGACAACAAGATTTGTTAAGACGTAAACAACCGTCAAACATTGTGAACAAACATACAGATAATAAAGGTTACTATTATGACTATTTTTATGTTACTTTGGCATAAAGGCTAACCTAGATTACGTATTAAGAATAGTTGTATTATATTATAGTGCAACAAGGATCATACAAAAGAGCGGTAGGAACCAAGCCGTAAGTTTGTTGCCTGTTCTTCTAGGCTTTGGTCGCGTGGAACTGGCACCTAGAGTCACCTAGCTTTATGAGTGATAACTGATAAGTGATCCTTGTGATTTTATTTAATAAATACCTTTTGACTTTGACTTTGATTCAAATGAATAAATTCCTTTTGGCTTAAACTTTGAGCTATGTACCTAACCCATTACGAGTAGAAATACGCACTTGTAAAAGTACAATAATTAAGCACATAACTTTAAAACCCTTTCACATTCGGTGTCCAACTCCTACAGATGTAATTACTAATACATTAACGAGGTATTTGGAGTTTTTACACACTGACTATGGTGTTGACTGTGGTGCTACGTACAAACTGTTGAGAGAGCTATGAGGGAACTTTGGTGCTGGTTCGAAATAGTTTTACAATTAATTCACCTGCCCGAGTTCACGCTTTACACTTTTCTAAAAAGCGAAACCCGCAAAAAAACGTTCTTAATGTTTTAGAATTTATTGGTATCTTGGTACCTGGTTATTCTCTGCATGGCCTTCTTCTTGTCGTGTCACTTCTTTCTTTCGAAAAATATTTTAAGTGCATCTGCATTGGTGAGAGCACTAGTGGTTTAGTGGTAGCGGCCCCGCCTTCCGTTCCAAAGGTCGTGGGTTCGAAACCGGTCGTGCACCAATGAGTTATTATGTTCGAAAATTTATGTGCACAATGCTAGTACTCTCAAACGGTGAAGGAAAACATCGTGAGGAAACCGGCATGTCGTAGAACCTAAAAAGTTCTATAACATGCGTCAAGTGCTCGAAAGGAGCCTCTAAAGGCGCCACACTGTTTCTAAAGAATCTAGTGACACGACAAGAGAGAGACATCTGCATGGTTAAAAACTAAAATAGTAAAACAGTAGTAGACAACAACGGTTACGGTCCAAAATGTATAGTCTTAATTTATTATTTTGCGCAGATTTACGGTCGTACAAAAACGTTCAAAAACGACAGCCATTTGTTTAAGTAATATAGTAATCAATATAAAAACGGTATTTGGTGCCATCCTTAACGATTAGCCCTTTGTAGAAACCCAAAAAACCCACTTGTTCCGTTGATTAATGAGATACAAATTACAGTGAGCTGTGAAATATTCAAAATAACTTTGTGAATACGTGAGTAAAAACAAAACCATATCCATTTTTACTAATAAGCTTCAAATATTAAACTATTTCCTAGTTTTGAGAGATTGGATACTTTTAGACTAAAATCCTTGTTGTTTATTCCCAATATAATTTAGATTTCGCGGTTGTAATGCTAAACTGTAGTAATATTTTAGTACCATCTTCAAACCGCGTTTCAGAATGTGGGTTCAGGGTTTTTAGTCGATATATCTTTCTATGTAATATGTTTTATGATCCATTATTTTTCGACCTTTGTCATGGATTACTTTGAATCGTCTTAAAACTATGTGAATCTAGGTGCCAGTTCCACGCGACCAAATAAATACAATAATTTGTGTGTTATCTGTACTATCTAAAATAGCTAAGTTATCCACAGTGACACGGGCTACGAAATAGTCACCAGTCAGTGGTCCGAAGAAAAAAAATACGTTTATTTGACACACAATGACCTAGTTGCGGAAACCTGAGTCCATTCACCAAATAGAACTGGCACCTAGACACACCTAGCTTTAAGACGTTTCAAAGTGATCCTTGTGATTTTATTGAATAAATACCTTTGACTTTGAAATGCGGGCCGTAGTTTGCGTTATTATTTTACTAGCTGCCGCCCGCGCCGCGGTGCGATCGCGTATCCACCTATTATTAGTGATCGCTTGTATTTGTTAATGTTATATATCCCGTTCCTGGTAGCTTTTCGGTATAGGTTACTTTATATCCTGAAAAATTACCGCTAATCCAGGTTACGAAAAATTTATTCTAAGTTTCATCCCAATCGGTTCAGTGGTAAGGGCGTGATTGAGCCCTATTCAAAAGTAGGGTAACAAGCAAACACGCTGTAGTACCAAAAACGCTGACACGAGATCATGTCACAAGCCCTGCAATAAAACGTTGAGTCATTGTGACCCGCACAGTAGTGCCAATTGAAATTGACACGACACGTTGACGGGGGTAGGTTGTTTGCCCCATTCGGACCCCCGAGGGAGCAGGTGTCATCTCAATGAACCAGGCTCGCATCCAGTCGACGCACGTGATACTCATGATAACTTGCAATCCTTGTGTACCTGAATGACTGCTCAATCAGCTCGGAAACGTTCACTAAATATGTATAATAATTGACTAATTTGACATTAGTAGCTCTCGTGGGTTCGATCCCCACCGAGAACAAACAATTGTGTAATGTAATGAACGTAGATGCTTGTTCTCTGTCTGGGTGTTATACTTAATATTATTATCTTATAAGTGTGTTTTTTTATTTTTATTCAACTAGCTGATGGAACAAGCAGAAGGCCCACCTGATAATACGTGGTTACCATCACCTATAACAAAGCATTGCCTCGTAAGTCACGCACGATAGGAACGTGCGATGCACTGCCCTTCGTCCATCAACTCGAGGCATACCTACAGATGTTAAGCCTCATGTGCCTGTAATTACACCGGCAACCGCACTCTTCAAACCGACACACAGCAACGCTGCTTGACGGCAGAAAAGGCGTGTCGATAGTACTTCCCCGGACGAGCCCTTCACAAAGAGCTCTTCTGTAATTACAATAAATAATACTACCAATGTTAGTAATAAAATACGAGCTATCTGGTTCCCATAGTACAAGCTTTGCTTTGTTTGGGACTGTGTGGCAAAAGTCCACCATTTATTTTTTTTATTTATTTACACTACTGCTAGTGACAAACACTATTACGATTCATAAGGCACGGTATCCGATAATATATTGTAGTTTTCGCATTGTTCTTTGCTTATTTATAACATTTATTAACATTTTGTGAGAAGAAGAGACTTTGATAGTTACCACTTAACATCAGGTGGGCCTGATGATAGTTCTTTACCTTACCAACCATATAGCGATAAAAAACGAAAACTAGAACCGTTTCTATATCACAAATTCTGTTGTCCTGCCAAAAGGTAGGTACGATATTTTATGATGCTTGCTTAATCAAAACACATCCATCAGAGAATATCGATTATACGAGAGTAGAGGAAGAATCAAGGACGCTTATGACCTATTCATCTCTTTTATGAAAATCTCGTTGTAAATTCAATATTTGACGCGAAGGCTCTGCCCTGAATGCTTTCTTTGCGGCCATTGTGAGCGCACAATGAGCCGACTCCGGCCCGCACAATGCCGGGTCCTGATTCATGATGTTTGGGATTACAATTTATAAATCTATTTCGTGCTCAATATTGAAATGTTTGCCATTTTTGGTTTGTTGTGTAAGGTTTCTTCATACGAAACCGTTTGTTAAATTAAATACAAGCTAGAAGAAAGAAGGAGAAGAAACAGAGATAAGTCAGGATCGTAGAAATTGAAAACCCGTAATCTCTGCCTACTTTTTTTATATAGTTCATTCAATCCTGCTGATGAAGTTCTACTAGTTTATAAATGGGGTTTTTAAGAATGCAAGAAAAATCATTTAAAAATAACCATACCTAAATAATAATATAAAAACCCTCCCCACAGCTCCATCACTAGTAATTCTAGATCTTGTTCAGTATAACTAGCTTGTGGAGCAAAACGAATTATAACAGTCTACTTGTGCCTAGGCAAAGTTGGAGAGGTAACGTGCAAATTAGTGGTTATTGGATTTTAACTAGCGGGTAAGACGACATGCCCTAACGAGTACTTGAATAACTAGTGGGAACTAACCTTTTTGAATTAACCTAAAATCTACAGGTAGAAATAATAAGTAACGCCTGTTTTGATAGTACCTACACCAGCCAGTCCTCTTTTTTTTTATGTCCAAGCTGGCAGACGAGCATACGAGCCACCTGATGGGAAGCGGTCACCGTCCTCGCTTGAAGAATCTGAAAAAAAAACGCAAAATGTAGATTGATCCCCGTTGTGGCACAGTTTAGGTGCTCGTAGTATTTGATGCCAATACATGAAGTTCTAAATGTGATCATAAAATAAACTCACATCGTAATCAACCAGGCATGGTAGACATTCTCCTATCTGTCTTGAGGATGTCAGTTGATTCTATAAGGGATCAAAATCAAAACGGTCTTTATTCAGTACAATCACAAAGATCATATAAGACGTCTTTTATACTAGGTGAATCTGGCCTAGCGATGTGTCAACTCGGTTTACCAAATCGGTTCAAATAGGTTTGACGATTGAACGAGTCAAACCTATTCAGGAGTTTAACCAAATCGGTTTAAAAAATATTTCATTCTTCACTAAACGCGTTATTCATTTGAACAATAACCTGTTTTTTTCTTTCATTTTTATAACTTGACGACTTATTCATGAAAAACGTAAGTAAGTATGTTTATGTACATATCTATGTTTTTCTTCATTTTTAACGAGAATAAAACAAGTACCAAACCATTCGACCTAAATTACATCGGTCAATACTATTTCGGTGCCATATGTTCTGTAAACTGTTATTCGATTTGGATGCAAATCGGTTTGAATCGGTTTCAAACCGATTTGCTTATTTTTTCAAACCGATTTAACCGAGTTGTGTTTTTATCCGAGTTGCCCATCGCTTATCTGGCCTAGAGTTGGAATCAGAAGCACCTCTAAAAATTTGGCACATGCACCACAGGTGAATATACTCTTTTGTGTATTAAAAAAAAAGGTTGGCACACAGGTACCTCTATCTATCCTTAAGTATACTATTTAAATCTGAGGAGACCTAGATATTCAGGTGTAGCTTAGTTAATTGAAATTTATTGGATAATGTACAAAAACTTCATTAAACAGGTAAGGTAATCATAAATGTGATTGATTATTGGCTTGAACTATTAGGAAGATGATAAATTGTGTAACCCAAAGCCAATTTCAAAGGTTAATTTTAGTTTATAATTATTATGGTTACATCTCCGGATACCATAATAATTATAAACTCCGGATTAAGAGTAGTAGAGCTCTTTGTGAAGGGCTCGTCCGGGGAAGTACTACCACCACGCCTTTTTCTGCCGCCAAGCAGCGTTGCTGTGTTTCGGTTTGAAGAGTGTGGTTGCCGGTGTAATTACAGGCACATGAGGCTTAATATCTGTATGCCTCAAGTTGATGGACGCAGGGCAGTGCATCGTAGGGCACGTTCCTATCGTGCGTGACTTACGAGGCAATGCTTTGTTATAGGCGATGGTTACCACTTAACATCAGGTGGGCCATCTGCTTGTTTCATCAACTAGTTGTATAAAAAAAAAAAAAAAATACAAACTGAAAGCCTACACAGCTTAGTGGGGTACTCACAGGCCGTGGGCTCGATACCGACCGAGAACTAACATATTGTTTGTTGAACTTTATATTATTTTATTGTTTGTTTTCTGTTAAGACGAAGACAAGAGCTAATGTGACTCTCGCTCGCACGTTTCGATATGTTGAAAGATATAAAATCACTAAACTCATTTTCGTTAAATTGCAATCAACAATTTTGTGTGCAATCCCATTGCACACAGTTTAGTTAAAATGTAATTATGATTGATACATGTTTTCCTGCTCAAAAGTTTGCTTATGTACGAAAACAAGTAAAGCAAACTTTTTTCCCACAATAAAGGGAACCTGGCGTGCGGTTTTTATTCAGGCTGTTCTGTCCCACTTCTGGGAAAAGGCATCTCTTTAATTCCACTCATCTTCGGCCACTCTCACATCTATGTTCATCTCACAAGTGTTTGTCCTCGGTGGGTATCGAACCCACGGCCTACAGCGCAGAAGGCAGAGCTAGTATGTGCTTTCAATATAAGATAAGAAAGTAGGTACAAAATCCACGCCTTTGAAAACAGCTTAGCAATCAATATAAAGTATGCACACTATGAAAACTATGAAAAATTTGGTAGGCATCATAGGTTATACTACATTATGCCAAAAAAATTATACAAGAACGGGAACATTATATTTATACGATTATTAGATTTTGTGCCAAATGTAACACAATAAAGGGATCAGGTGGGCCATCTGCTTGTTCTATCAGCAAGTACTTAGAATAAAAAAATGTATGTAACATGCAGGTATATAATGTGTATATGTACTTATATTCTTCTTCCTTCGAGTCAATGGTATAACAGACTTTATATAGATATCTCGTCCCGATGCCTTGCAGGAGTGCCCGTTAGATCCTCGCGCGTGCAGGTGGTCGGGAACAGGGGACAGGAGAGCAGGTGCTCCATCGACTGTGTTTTTCCAAAGCTACACTTTCGCTGGGATGGGTCGATGTAACCCCATTCGGCAAGGATTTCTCTGGCCAACTTGGGTCCTCAGCCGATTGAGAGACTTCCAGGTTGCCCACTGCAGTTAGTGGCGAGGAGGCAAGTGCACTGGTGTAGGGGCTCTTACGGCTCTTTAAACGGACTGGAGGTGGCTGATAGTCGTAGAGAGGATGAGGAGAATCGGTTTCCTGCTTTAATTTTTCGACGTTGCAGGCAAACTCACGCTGTGCGTTTGGTGGTGCAATGCCTGCTAGCGGGTAGAGCATCTGAAGGGGAGTGGGTTTTAAATAGCCTGTAATAATCCGGCATGTTTCGTTTAGGGAAACGTCAACCTCCTTCGCGTGGGCTGACCGGTGCCATACTGGGCACGCAAATTCACTTATATGTACCTATATGTTCTAATGTACCTATATATATGTATGTGTAAATGTATTTGGACGTAGGTACCTTTTACAATCATAAGTTGGCACTTAATTGGTATAATTACCTACCTAACATTCTGCGCTACATAACATTATTACCAAAGACGAACTAAAGTACTCTAGAAATAAGCCAAGAAAATCTCAGTGGGTAGGTATGTTCAAAGACAAAGCTTTGTTCGGGTTCCACAAATGCCGATATTGCTACTAACATTGTTTGCTAATACACCATTTCGAAAATAAATACAAAGCGTAACCCGAGGGAACCCCCAGCGGAGCTCACGCATAGTAGTGCTGAGCTCTGATAGAGAAGTTTTTTATATTGAACATTTTGGTGGATATTCCATACAGAACTTTATGAGAGTAACTTTAAAACTGTAAGAGGTTTGCGGTCACCAATCTGTCTGCCCTGTCTAATATAATAGACTTCATTAGGCTTAAGCCGCCACCAGACATAGCGCCACTTGTTTGAACACTTGTTTTCGACGAGTCAAAATTCACTTTGTATTCAAAGTCTCATAAATCATAAATCATAAATCATTTATTCTCTGTGAATCTAGGTAGGTTTATAAAAACAGATGTCATGGTTAGAGATGAACACTAGATTCTGCCATTAGGCATACAAAGCTTTTTCTTACAAACTAATTTACAAATTTTACATTAAATCATTTATAAAAATAGTAATTGGGAACATTAAATAATTCATAATAAAATTCAAATCAAATAAATAATACATAATAAAATTCAAATCAAAATTAAATGGAAAAAAGTCAAATAAGAAAGAAAGTTAATAAAAATAATAATAATTCAGTCAGACAAAAATTCATTGACGCTATAGATGGCTTTATTTATCAATATATTTTTTAATTTAGTTTTAAATTCGGTAGTGGACAGCCGGCGAACAGATATTGGAATTTTGTTGTATATTATAGGAGCCATGCAAAATACACTCATGCGTAATAAATGTGTTCTACATGGTACATTACGAAGATTTCCCTCCAAGCGGCTTCCGGCCGCAAACTCCAAAAATAATTTAGGATTGCATTTAACAAAAACAGCTACTTCATAAATGTAAATCGATGGAAAAGTAAGTAATTTTAGTTTAATAAAATGATCCTTGCAGCTGTCTAACCTTTGAAGACCGCAAATAGCGCGAAGACAGCGTTTTTGTGCCTTAAAGACATTACGCTTGTTAGCCGAGTTACCCCAAAATATCGTGCCATATCGCAAAACCGACGATACATGACCGTGGTAGGCAGTAAGAAGGGCAGACATATTTGTAACTTTTTGTAACTTATAGAGAGCATAGGAAAATTGTTTCAATCGCTTACAGATTTCAGCAATATGTAATTTCCAATTTAATTTATTATCGATAATGAGTCCTAAAAATTTTGTTTTATCAACTTCGTTAACTGTAGTTCCTAAATAGTTTATATCAATGTCAAGTTTAGTATTGTTTTTTTGCTTAAAATTCATAATAAAAGTTTTTGTCAAGTTTATATTCAAATTATTCAGAGATAACCAATTAATTATAGATGTCAAAGTGGAGTTAATGTCAAATTCAAAATTATGTGTTTTGTCATTTATGAATAAAACCGTGCTGTCATCAGCAAAAAGTGTCATAGAATGATCGGTTACTTGCGGTATGTCATTGATATAAATTAAAAATAAGAGCGGCCCTAAGACACTTCCTTGGGGAACACCATGGCACACTCTTCTGGCATTTGATTCATACACGGTATCAATGTGTGTTTTTAAACAGATTTTATTAACTTGAGTCATCTGACACCGGTTACTAAGATAAGATTTTATTAATTTGTTTGCATTACCTCTGACTCCATAGATATCAAGCTTGTACAATAGTGTATCATGATTAACATGGTCAAAAGCTTTAGTCATATCCATGTATAAAGCAATAGCAGTTTTATTTTTATCCCTATTGGTCATGATCTGGTAAAGAAAGTCATAGATGGCTATATTGATGGACCGACCTTTCCTAAAACCATACTGGTTATTGCTTAAAATATTTTTATCTTCTAAGTAATTATAGAGCTTGTTGTATATAACTTTTTCAAATATTTTGGAAAGTACTGGAATAAGAGCTACCGGTCTGTAATTTCCCACTTCATCTCGTGGTCCTTTTTTGTGTAACGGTTTAATGATCGTCGTTTTAAGCTTATTCGGAAAAACACCATTCTCTAAACAGTTATTTATAATGTTACACAAAATAGGTGATATGTACAACGCTACATCTTTAATAATTTTAGTCGTTATGCCATCAAATCCTACGCTACTAGTATTTTTTAATGAATTTATTATATTGTGAATGTCATGAGGTACAATAGGAGTAAAAAAAATTGAATTAAGGTTATTAAAGTTCATATTATAAGAAATGTTCGAATGTGCATTAAGTTTTACGATGTCAATAAAGTAATTGTTAAATGCGGTTGCTATATCATTCGGATTGGTTACGTCATTACCATTTATGTTTAATGTTGTTATATTTTCACGGGGTTGGTTACAATTATATTTGTTAATGATGTTCCACGTTGCTTTAGATTTGTTAATGGCTTTTTTTATATAATTTTCGTTGTGTGACATTTGAGTTAATTTTATAATTTTGTTATATCTTTTAGTATAAGTAGCCAAAGTGTCTTTATGAGATTTCTTACGACATATTCTATACTTCCATAATAAAGCTCGCTGCTTCTTACTACATAATTTTATGCCCTTAGAAATCCATTTGGGTTTTTTCTGAGTTGGAATTTTTACCTTTATTCTCGGAAAACATAAATCGTAGA
Organism: Chloroclysta siterata; assembly: GCA_932294275.1. NCBI lineage: Eukaryota > Metazoa > Arthropoda > Insecta > Lepidoptera > Geometridae > Chloroclysta > Chloroclysta siterata. The sequence goes on along the minus strand of OW028596.1, from coordinate 15,050,459 downwards.
ACAATAAAAATGTTTCATGGAATAACCCAAATGCTCTGTCTGGATCATTGGTATTTGAAATATCATGGAATGTCAAGTTACTGATACAATCTTTGAATTTTTTACGATTTTCATCACTGAAATCACGCGTTAAAGTATACCAATATTTTAAAGTACAGGTTTTTTTGACAGGAACTTTTACTATTTGAGCTAAGTGGTCAGAAAGTGCAAGGTCCACTATTTCTCCACTAGTGCCTCGAATATTATGAGCTATATTATCAATGCCTGTATTACTTTCTGATCGGGTTACTTGATTGAATTGTAACCGCAGATTGTAATTTGCTAGTAGATTTCGGAAACATGTATATAGTTTTGTTCAATTGCAACATATCTATGTTAAAATCACCACATATTATGATTTTATAATTCATATCAAGGGTATATTTTATAAGAATTTCATTAAGTTGGACCTCGGCGGTCGATAAATGCAAAGCACTATCAGTTTGTGTGCTTTCAAATTTATAGCAGAGCATTCAATAACTTTTGAAACAGACAGATCTACTATGCTATTAATGTTTTCAAAATCATGGTATTGGTTACGTACTAAAATGCATGATCCACCTTTACGATTAGATCTGCAAAAAGAAGAGCCTATTTTAAAATTTGCAACCGAAATACGTGAGAGGTCGTCTGCAATCATGTTGTGTTCAGTGACACAAATTATACTTATATTTTTACCGATCTGTTCGAGGTTGTCCAAACGTACCATAAGAAAATCAGATTTACTAGATAGTCCATTAATATTTTGGTGCAATACATAAATACAATTATACACGAAATAAATGATTTTGAGTGTTAACATTGTCATTACTTGAGAGCTCTATTTTGTAGGAGTCACTCACTTCAACATGCTCTGAAATATTTCTGATTAAATATGTCAAGTTCTGAAAAATTGTGAGTAATCCGGTATTATTAATTTTTCCTGATGGTTTATGAAACATACTGTAGTCGTAAACTAAGTACTTGTTAGTATCGATCAAATGTGCGTATTTATAAGTTTGCACGTCATGTAACAAGAGGTCGTTAAAACTATAGATCTTTCTATTTATAGCATCTTTCCTAAAGCCAAAATGATATGTCGGTGTACATAATATAACATTTGTGTGAGTGATTTTCTGTAGAGTTTCTCTGATGCATTGTACTAATTTAACATAATGATTCAATTCCAAAATGTCTTGGTCACTAATAAATACAATACAGTAGTCTTTCTTAGTGAAACCTGATAACTTTGATTGAAGGCCCGTAAGAAGTTGTAGAGTACACGCTTGAGGGGTTAAATAATGACAAAGTTTAAAATCGTTTCTATGCATCACATCTTGTGCAATCGATAGCACTTTGTTTTCCTTATTACTACTTATTAAACATATTTTAGGTTTGTAAGTAGATGGTCCAAAATTTGATAAATAATTCTGTGCAGTTTTGGCTATGTTTGGAATATTTTTTCCAGTCATATTAAGATTTTGGTTATCTATTTGCAAATTAGTTATTCCTTCCGGCTTCGGACTCTGCGATTCAGTTTTTGTTTGTGTTTCTCTATGTATTTTTTCTCTACCATCTGTTTGTGTTTGTTTACATATTATCTTAGATTTTTGTTGCGATTCTGCATTTTTCATGGGTTTTGCCGTTGATGATGATGCTCTTGATGGGCTGAATCCAATTTTCCTATACAGAGCATTTTTCTTGGTTAGTTCTTGATTATTTTTCCGTAAATCTTTATTTTCTATCGATAACTGTTCGATTTCTTCATGAGCACTATTTAGCTGAGCCTGTAGAAGCTCAACTTTTTGTACGAGATTTACTACCTGACTATTATCCTCAGTTGACAAGTCTGGCAGACTATTAGTAGAGACATCTAGCGGGTCAAAGCTTATATCCGATTTATTGCTGTCAACAGCTAGTACCGTGTGCGCACGTCTGAATGTAACGTTTTCTTGATCCATGTTTACTTGTGTCACTCGCTAGATGGTGGTAGACGAGATTCCGATGGCCAATATTAAAGAAAAAAATGTTATGCAAAATAATGCTCTTGACGGGATTCGATCCAGGTGTAGGCAGAACGAGTTAGAAGTCAGCATAAAGTCATGTCCACTGACCACTGAGCCAGATTCACATTAGAACTTTGGTCGAAATTATGAAACAGTTAATTCTATGTGGTGATTGTTTTGTAGGACTAAACGGTTAATAGTGTGAGTCACAGATTTGTCGTATCACCTTCACTGCTGTGTTTTTTAATAAAATATATGTAAAATGATTTATTTACAAGTTATTTGAGATATTTTACTAATTTCACTGGGTCACTGTCCGATTATTAGGTAAAACTTCACTCCACTGTATAATTTGAATAGGCGGCTCTATGTATCAAAAGTTATTGAATGGCCACTGACAATGCACTTTATTTCTTCTATTTGTGGTTATTACGTCGAGATAACACTTGTACATTCGCGTTATGCTATTAGTTCAGTTTCTAAATAATATTTGTTGGAAATAGTACACGTCTAGTATTTATTTTAAATTAATTTGTACGGAGTCAATGTTTACGTGACAGCAGCGCCATCTGTCCATTTTTATCGTCTCGTGCCACACATAGCAATGAAACAAGTGTTCAAACAAGTGAAGCTATGAGCCTTATATCCAACACTCATGTGTTTAAGAACACAACACAACAATCATGTTTAAGTGGCCATTTAATTTGACTTGATATATTTTTGTATTGTATTTTTTTTTGTAAATGTTTATAGATAACAGTTTTATATTTAAGGTACCTTAATGTTTTTAATTATTTATGTATCGTTCTACTATTTATAAAAAAAATACGATTTTTCACGTCGCAAACATCTGATTAATTTAAGCACACATTCGTCATTATAAATAATTATAATAATTAAATAGTATGTAGGACAAAGATTTTATCCTGTTGTAATGGTCGTCTCTATAAGGGGCATACGGTATACCATACGATACTCTGTTCCATCCTTGTGTTTAGTTACAAAAATATTCTTCACTAACAAAAATACAAGGCAGATGTGCGTCTGATGACCGTAGATTAAAATGGATTACTTGTCTTATTACATGACCTTACCTACAACACTAAATATCTACTTCATTGACAGAAAAAAAACCTAGTTATTACATTTACAACCTAGTTATTGACAGCCTTCACAGCTCAATTGGCAGTAGCTCTGCCTTCTGTGCCGTATGCCGTGGGTTCGATCCCCACCGAGAACAAACATTTGTGTGATGAACATTGATGTTTGTGCTCTGTCTGGGTGTTATATAATATTATAAGTATGTATTTACAAAAAAAAAGTATATAAGTAGTATATCAGCTATCTGGTTTCCATATCACAAGCTTTGGCTTAGTTTGGGGCTAGATAGTGCTGTGTGGAATGTCCACCAATATTTATTTATTTATTGTATTCGGCCTCCCGCGACACAGGCTTGTCCTAGTGTAAGATTATTTGGTAAATAAATGAATTTGTATTTGTATACTTGCTGATAGCCCACTTCATATGCTTTACCACACTGTTTCGAAAGAATCTAGTGACACGACAAAAGTTAAAAGAAGAAGATGAATTAAGGATTTAGGGCTTTGTCTGCCAATCTTAATAATAATAAAAATCTTATAGGTATTTTATTTCAATCTCGTTTCTTTATTCGAACAACTATAATGTTAGGGCAGTAGGTAAGCTTTAGATGGGGTAGGATCAATGCGGTGGATAAAAGGGATACCACAAATCTATACATTATTTCCAATCGGATAGAGATTTCGGACTTGATTAGAACGAGGAAAATAAATACAATACTACAAGTCTTTTGTTAGTAATAATATTACATAAACGACAATTCGAAAAATAGGTATTCGTTTTTCAGCGATAATTAATAACATTTATAATCTTCTATATGTATAACTAGCGGCCTGTCCCAGCTTCGCATGGGTGGTCATACATTTTTTGAACATTTTAGGATAAACTTAGAGCGTGGGTTCGAGCCTCGCGTCTACTTATTTCATAAATTTGCACGCCCTTCTCCCTGAGTGAGTGAAATCGCACCCCGTGCGTGACCCGTGGACCCGTTAACATTTTTAATTTCGTCATGTCTTTTGAATGGAATGTCCGATTTGAAAAATTCTTTGAATAAGGATTAATACCAAGGTACAAATAAAGACCCTTTTCTAGCGGCGGAATTTCAATTAAATTTTTATAATAAAAGAACACTTATTGTGACATAACTATAATAGTTAGACATATGTTGTCGCGACATTTTTTGTAGATGATAACGTGTTCTGCAAAGTCGTAGTACATTATTTTGTTCTATCATCAATAGTTTTCGCAGCGCACGCGATGTTAGGATTATTTTTTCCACCTTGGGTTACATTATTGGAGTTTTAGTAAGGATCCCTGACTTTTTTGAAAATATTATATAGCCTATGTTACTCAGGGATAATGTAGAATTTTTAAAATCGGACCAGTAGTTTTTGAGCCTATTCGTTACATACAAAACAACAAAACAACAAAAATACAAATCTTTCCTCTTTATAATATTAGTGTAGATTAGTGTAGATATACATATAAAAGGCAAAAGTGATTGACTGATGTATCGACGCACAGGCCAAACCCTTACTTGATGCAGACTCTGGTGGTACCCATTATAAAAAATAAAGACTGGAGATGTCTCAGATAAATCTAACTACAGGCCTGTTTCATTGGCTGCGATTGAGGCGAAAGTGCTTGACAGTGTGCTTATTTTATTTTATTTTAGGCCCTTTATCAGATTCTAGGGTTTTAAGTATATCTTTATTATCTTTTGTTATTTGAATCTGTGTGCCCAATGGCAAAGGCCTCCTCCAACCGCTTCCGCTCCTCTCTATTTTGATTGACAGTGTGCTTAACTCTTATTTAAATAAGTATATTCTGTTACATGACGGTCAGTTCGGGTTTCGGCCCGGTCTTTCAACCGAGACCGCCATTTTCAGTCATAAAGCCCGGTCGCCACCGCGAAAGGGTAATGAGCGAGAAATGGTTAGCGGAACGGACTCCTTTTCAATGAAATAGGTTTACATTTCCACCAACAAAGAGTTTTATCTTTTGATTTCCACTGCTAAAGGAAAGGAGCTGAGCGAGTTCATTTCAACACTTTCTGCTCGCTCAGTCCTTTAAGCTCGACTATTTGTTGGTAGAAATACAAGTATGCAGTTTATTTTTGCGAGTTAAACGGAGTCCTTAATGGCTCCGCGCCGCTCGCGGTGGCGACCGGGCTTAAGAATACTGTAAAGTACTACACGGATACACAGACTCCAGTTTAAGAGTGTTTCCTGGACCTATCCGAGGCCTTTGACTTTGTCGCCTACGATATTCTGTGACAGAAGCTTAAATTTTATTTTATTGATTAAATTTTAGATGATCGTCATTGTTTGTATTCATTCAAAGTCCTGTGGGCTGTCAGTGTAATGATGACAGTTCTTTTTTTTTATACAACTAGCTGATGGAACAAGCGGATAGCCCACCGCATGTTAAGTAACCATCACTTAAAACAAAGCGATGGTGTCAATTCTGTTGTTTAATTTTCCTAATTTTACCTAATTTGACAGCACTAAAAATATTGCCGTCCCTTTCCAAAAGACCGAAACAACAAGGACGGCTATAATTTTAGAGCTGTCAGATTAAGTTAGTTTAGAATAATGCAACAACAGAATCGACACCATTGCCTCGTAAGTCACGCACGATAGGAACGTGCCCTACAATGCACTGCCCTGAAAAAACTACCACCACGCCTTTTTCTGTTGCTAAACAGCAACGCTGCTTAGCGGCAGAAAAAGGCGTGGTGGTAGTTCTTCCCCGGACGAGCCCTTCACAAAGAGCTCTACTACTCCAGTTACACAGTCACAGTTAGTTGACGGGAAACTATTGTTTTTTTAGTTTTAGTTCTTTTCATTCAATAAAATCAAAAATAAAACTTACAAATGCCTATGCCTAGCACAGGATAGAAACATACCTACGGCCATTCGCTTTTATTATTACGAAATAGGAATTTAGGCATTAGGAAGATCCATCCAGTGTAGTGCTAATATGTTATGCTCCAGTCCTAACAGTAACTAAGATAAATAATAAATATAAATATTGGTGGACATTCCACACAACACTATCTCGCCCCAAACTAAGCCAAAGCTTGTGATATGGGAACCAGATAGCTGATATACTACTTTTATACTTTTTTTTTGTAAATACATACTTATACTATTATATAACACCCAGCCAGAGAACAAACATCTATGTTCATCACACAAATGTTTGTTCTCGGTGGGGATCGAACCCACGGCCTACGGCGCAGTAGGCAGAGCTACTACCAACTGAGCTGTGAAGGCTGTAAGATAAAACATTTATAATTTAATTTTTAATTTTACAAGTGTCATTGCTTTAGTTATTTTATAAGGTGAACACGAAATTAATATTGTTATAATATGACACGAACAAGATCGCGACTGAAATCTCCAAATAGTACGGTAGACACGCTCTCACGTGTCTTAGGACCTACCTTGTTTGAAGTATGTTTAGGGGTAGTCAGAGGCACTTCCTAATACCCAATGACAGATGCGCGAGTTTTGCTGAGCTGGTATTCTAGTAGCAGGTTGTAAGCCTATCACCGCCGCTGGAATGCTAATTAGTTTCCTCACGAATCCGTAATTTTGAATGAAATAGGACCATTTTCTAAGTTTTCAATAGCAATATAAAAAGAAACAAAGATAATTGCCAAACATCTTATTTATTACCAACACCAACCGACACCATTATAATTATTTACTAAATAAAAATAAATTGCCCAAGTGCGTGCTAAAACTTGTCTGAAGTAGGTGTTCCGAGCGAAAGTGCCAGTGTGGTGTAGGGACAAAAGTTCCAATTTAAATAACTTTTAGCACTATTATAAGTTATTTATTGAGTGAGCGAAGTGAACGAATATTTTACTGTCAACTTGTGCAATTGGCATTTTATGTATGTTTGATTTTTATACAACTAGCTGATGGATCAAGCAGATGGCTCACCTGATGTTGAGTGGTAACAATCACCTGTAACAAAAACGTGCCTTACGATGCACTGCCCTGCGTCCATCAACTTGAGGCATACAGATGTTGAGCCTCATGTGCCTGTAATTACACCGGCAACCACACTCTTCAAACCGAAACACAGCAGCGCTGCTTGGCGGCAGAAAAAGGCGTGGTGGTAGTACTTCCCCGGACGAGCCCTTCACAAAGAGCTCTACTACTCTTAAAACTCTTACTCTTTATACTTTAATTTAAAAACGGCAACTTAATACTAACTCTAGCACATAATTGCTTTGGTGACTGACGACAGACGGACGGACGAACAGACAGACACCGGAGTGAGACTATAGATCGGAATACTAAACTTTAAAATAAATTGCTAGAACTATTAGCATTCAGTAAGTAAAAGTGTGCTAGTGAACAATAGTAACTGCTGTGAGTCATGCCTACACGCAGACAAACGTCACTTCTCGCCTACACACCCTTAACCTTATATCATTATAAAAAACCTGAATGTAAAATGAAATTGAAAAAAAACTTGTTTAGATCCAAATTCTATTTATGCTGAAAATTTGTAATGTTATTATCCGAAAAAGATGTGTGAGCGAGAAGTTATTTGACGGTTGTCAGCCACTAATGGCCGCGTTATTAAGTATACAGGAATTTTTCAGTGTTAAGACTCAAAGCTTCAAGGATCTTCGGCCCTGTCCATGGTCCCTCTGAAACATTGAATTTCACATCAATATAATATTTTAAATTATTTAATACTACTTTTGGCACAGATTTGGATCAGGTGAGCTATCTCTAGATCGTTTGCAACGGTCTGCAGATAACTCAACTGTTTCATATGTATTAAATGCATTGTAATTTTGGTTTTAAATATTTTTTTCCTATAATACCTAATTGTTAATATGAAATATTTGATAATATTATAATGAAATACTAAGGCCCAGTTTCACCATGCTCTGTTAGTTACTAATCAAGGATTAACAGGCCGTTAAATCTAACCTTGGCTGTCAAACGCGTACATTTTGACATATTTAACGGCCCTTTAATCCTTTGTTAATCTAACAGAGCATGGTGAAACCGGCCCTTATGCATGTAACTTAACTACGCATAGTTAGGTAGTTGGTTAGTTCGAAAATCAAAAGCTAACTTTAATCCCCACTGCACCCTCTTTAGGGTTGATTTTCAAGGGTTCCTTTCATCCTGCGCACCGAGACATATTTACTTCATAGTTTGTACGACTAGAGCACTTCTTTCATAACCTATTATTACATTTAATTTAAATAAGCTGTTGGTCCTAAAAAATAAATAAATAACATACCTATGTCAAACCACGTACTGCGAGGTATTCCAAGTTTCTCCCTCGCGGCAACTATAGCTGCCCTGATCGCGAATGGTATCACTACTGACAGGCATAGAGGCGGCTCACCGATACCTTGAGTCAACGAAGAATAAAAATATTATAGGTGATGACAAGAGCTAATGTGACTCTCGCTCGTACGTTTCGACATGTTGAAAGATATAAATTCACTAGACTCATTTTCGAAAATCGCAATCAATCATTTTGTGTGACTACCTACTGGGAGACATCATCAAATAATCTTGAGTTGGTATTTGATATGTACTAAGAAATCGGCAAGGCTATTTTTAAACTTGCTTATAAACACAGGATCTGCTGTGTTTAACTACAGCAGATCCTGTGTTTATAAGCAACAAAACTAAAATAATAGCGACAAATTCTGGCGATCGGAAACATTTCTGAATGTTTATAAATAACATAAAAACGTTCAATAAGGAGCCACTGCTACAGACATTTTTCTCCCACTGGTAAAATATGGCAATTGTTTGTGCCTCAACCACACGACACATTTCGATGAAACTTGAAATAAATACATATACACATTACTCGAGTACCTATTATAGGTACTTGGCAAGATATTGTACCTTTAGCACCAAGAATTTCCTTCGTGCTATAAGAATTCTTCAATAATTCTATATTAGAAATCAGGGGAGTGTCCCTCATCTGCGGGACATGGTAATCCCATAGCATGTAATTCAGAAGCTCCCCTGTGCTTGGGTCGTACTTCAGTTCCTCGCTTGTCCAGTATCCCACGCCCATCATGAAGGCTCCTTCTACCTGAAAAAATATTTATTTCATCAAAATCATTCAAACGAACTGATTTGGATCAGTTAAGCTATCTCTAGATCGTTTGGATCGGTCTGCAGATAGTTAAACTGTTTCATATGTATTTTGTACATTTTGTAAATACTTGTATTCATTGTTATTTTCTTTGTAAATAAATGTAGGTATACCTTTACTTATTTAAAAAAACTTAATTATGGTATCATGTTCATCTAACACTTTAGATGAACATGATACCATAATTAAGTTTTTTTAAACCAGTGCTCAGAGGTGTGTCTAATATTATTTTTTAAAGTTCATGTAATTATCTGTCTTTTAAGTAACTTCTACCCGTGTAAAAGAATTAATATTCAATAAAAAAAATAATAAGGCGATGAACAAAGTTTTTTTACTTTGTCAGATACTTACTTGTCCAATATCAACTTCAGGGCTTAAGCTGCACCCTGCATCCTGACAGATATCCACTCTCCTAATCAAACACTCTGCCGTCAGTATATCGAGCTCTACTTCAGCCAAAGCTACTCCATATACATCATATGCGAATGTATCTGTAGCTCCCACATAGTCATGAACTTTCAAATCAATATTATTATTATATGCTTCTAAAATCAGTTCCAACCATGTAGGATTGCCAAGCTTGGTCCTGATCGGTTTCAGCCTCTCTAGCATCTCTTCACAGCATCTCCTCACTCCAACGCCGACGTTCTGAGACCCATAACTTCCTCCAGTAACAAAACAATTGGGAGCCACAATAGTATTGTTGCCTTTGATTTGTATTTGGTCGGTAGATATTTCGAAGTAATAAGCGCATATTTGCATTGCTTTGGTATTGATACCTTGGCCCATCTCTATACCGCCGTGCGTGATGAAGACGGAAGCGTCTGAGTGGCAGATTGTGAGGTTCACATCTAATATGGAGTAGCCGTATGGTGTCCATCTTGAGAAGGCCCACTTGAGCGCTTTCGTCCTCAAACAGTTTTCTTCATTAAACTTCTCAATTGCAGCTTTCCTTTCTATGTAGCACGCTTTAGTTTTTAAGGCCTCTGCTATTTCTACAATTGTATTGTACTTTGTGGCTACGTTAGCCACGCGGACGTCGAAAGGGTCTAGATCTAGTTCGTATGATATGCGCTCCATAACGCTCTCTGCTAGGAAAATGCCCTCAGCAGTACCTGAAAATATTAATTTAAACAATTTTTTTTTAAATTCATAGAAAACTCCTTCTTCAGATATGTTTATCATTGTAAATGGTTTATTATTATGAACACCATGGAAGTTAAACAAGTGTAGATTTTAACTAAGATTTTGACTCAGTAATTGACTGAGTGAGACTCCTATTATTACGACCGCTTCCTGATGCGGAGATGTTCCACTGGCCAACGCTACATGTACAGGCCAATACTATATAGTAATATAGGTAGGTAAAGCTAATTATGTATAAAACTCGATATTATAACAGAAGAATCGGCTTAGTAATGCCTTGCTTAAATTGTATGTCTTACTGAAACAGGTCCTGGAAATCAATTATATTTTACTATTTGCTGACAGAACCATATGCCCACCTTATCTTAAGTGGTTAAGTGGCATTGCCACGTAGGTATGTCACGTAACGTGCTCATGAGACATACATATAAATAAATAGACGATATAAATTAAGATAACCAGCGATCCAAGAGCTCCCATCTCTAAGAGTTTCGTTGGCATCAAGGTTTTTCTACTGGTCGGCCAGTTCCTTTGCTTTTTCTTATTTTTTTTTCTTGAAATAAATTAAGAAGGTACTCAGTTCTCATAAAATGGTGACAACGACCAGGTCTGATGATGGAGCCAAGGTCTGTTCAACGGAACTCTTCAATAAATAGGCCAATAGAGTTGAAACTTGGTAAAGGTACCAAGTTAGTAGGTAGTAGTCAGAAAAAAGTCCAGTCATAATGTCTGGACTTGCCTCTGACTACCACCTACACAAAGTTTTGGTGCGTTCGTCGGTTCGCATCACGAGATCTCAGTTCGGGGCGATCCACTAGTAAGTATGTATTTACAAAAAAAAAAAGATATATAAGTAGTATATCAGCTATCTGGTTCCCATATCACAAACTTTGGCTTAGGTTGGGGCGAGATAGTGTTGTGTGGAATGTCCACCAATATTTATTTATTTATTTATACATATGTTAAGGCTCATGTGCCTGTAATTTCACCGGCAGCCATACTCTTCAAACCGAAACACAGCAAAGCTGCTTGTCAGCAGAAATAGGCACTATTGTTGAAATATACCAAAGTTTTGATACAAATGATACAAAACATGTACTTTAACCCAACGAATATAACAATAGATGTATTTACCTAAACGCATCTTTTGCGATCGTAGCTCATCATCTACAGGCCGGCCTATCATTAGCAAACTCTGATCTATATAAAAATATATATAAATATAAGTATTTTTATTATCTATCTACCTATCTATAATATGTAGGTATAATAAATTGAAACAATTACCGGGAGATCTGCACCAAGTATTCTTTGCAGTGTTAGTAATGACGTCATAAACCGCGTAGTCCCACCTGTCTTCGGTGTAACAGTTATTGAATACATCAATTCCTAGCTGTGTCAGCGTTTCATCAATCATGTAGCCATTGTCTTCGTACTGTCTGTATTTGATGGTCTGGATCACTCCGGTCGCACTTACGGCAACCTAGACCACGAGTTAAAGTAACCATTTAAGATGTGCTTGAAATCAAGCGTGAAATCAGTGTCGCTTCACAACACAATGTGGTGTGAAGCGGCTTTATGCTGAGAAAAAAAACTAAAACTGAAACAGCTTCACGACCTTAATCCCCAGACACGGTAAGTATCCTCCCAGGTCTCTTAGTACCTAGTACGAACTCTAGTTTTTTTTTATGCTACCAAGTAAGCAAACAAGCGTACGGCCCACCTGATGGGAGCGGTTACCGTAGCCTATGGACGTTTTCAACACCAGAGGTGTCTTACGCGCGTTGCTGACCCTTTAAATATTTTAAAACGCCTTTTTCGAGGAACCCCATGCTGTATTCTCCAAGGAAAACATCCGCAGGGGGCGCATTCCACAACCTTTGCGTGCGCGGGAGGTAGAGCGAACAGTGCGATGATAGAATGAAGCTGTGGGCATCATGTCAAACAATTCTTCACAACACAACCCATTATACCAGCGGTATGATGGGTTGTGTTCTGCATTATAGCTCGCTTAGATCCTAGTAATTATTGCAGTAGTAATTGATTGTAATATAAGAAGAATATTGTTAAATTTTAATGAATAATATGTAAATGAAAATTTTATCATATTTTTGCAAAATGTAATATAATTTATATGTTGAAAAAAAATTTGGAAGTACCTATATAAATTCAATTTGAACATTGTTAATTTTAGGTATACGTTAGTTTCACTCTGACTATCAGAGTAGAAATTGTAATGTTTTCTTTATTTAGGTAAGTAATTGCAGCACAAATCATAATTTCGTATGAAATTATAATTTTCGAGCTTGTAAGAAATAAAATTATTGTTCTTTGTTATTTATTAAATTTGTGGCATAAAATAGACAGATTGTACTCATAATTCGAAAGGTACATGACAAATATTTTTTTTATATTTTTCTGATAACTATCATGACTTTGCCCATCGACCGTTTTCGGCTTGACGTTGATTTCTGGGACACCCTGTATAGTTAGCTATATTTGTTTGTTATATAATTAAACTGAAATTATTTTCAAATTTCAGTTTTTATCTTTGTCAGTAATTTTCTTTGTGTTGAATTAAATTTTGTTTTAAAATAGGTTTATGTTAAAGTATGCAAATATATAAATATTACAACAGTTTGTTTTGATTTCCGTTGAAATGATGGCATCGAAACTAACGATGTATCGTTACCTCATAGTCGGTGTGGCAGGGATTCCGCTTCCCGATGGCCTTGCCGGTGGTGGCGAAATTCATTATATACCGGCATGGCACGTTCAATTTCTGCGTTACTAGACCACAAGCTCCTGCCATCTGAATTGGTCTTGATATCTTAATGCCTAAACCTCCACCGATACGTGTACAATACACATCAATCCTATTAAAATAAAATTATAAAGTATAATATAGGTATAACAATCGTTGAAAGGAAATAACAGGCAGGTTGACAGGTAATGATAACTTACTTGTTCACGGGCAAATTCAACATTTTCGCTAACATCACCTGAGAGCCATCCATCCACTGAGTCGTCAGGTAGCACGCTAAGCCCTCGTCCGTAGGCATACAGAGACAAGCCATATTCTCAAGCGTCACATGCCTCTGCCCGTATATTGTATCGGACCCTGTAATTGTCTTTACGACTGCATCCTTTCCTGAGTCTGTAGCTTCCTTTGAATAATACAAAGTTACTCTACTTGAATCGGTCATAGCTGTTTTGATATCGATTACTGGATCTTTTACATTTTTATACGTCGCTGTCACCATTTTAGCTGCTCGATCAGCTATAATTTGTGTTTCAGCGACAATAATTCCGATGGGTTGATTCATGTACTCAACTTTTTCACTGGCCAACATTTCTTCATTGGCCGTAAAGAACGGAGTCCCTGCTGGAATGAATGAGTTTTCTCCTGGTATATCTTTGGCTGTATAGAATGCTATTACACCAGATTCTTTCTGAAAAAAAAATATGTTTAAAATTGGCCAGCAGGCATGAAGTGCCCGTACAGATTTACTATGTTTATCAAGAAACTTCACTTTATATTTTCAAAGTGTTTCCAAGTGCTGATGGCCCACCTGGTGTTAAGTGGTAACCATCACCTATAACAAAGCATTGTCTCGCAAGGCACGCACGATATGAACGTGCCCTACGATGCCCTGCGTCTGCTTGGCGGCAGAAATAGGCATGATGGTTGTTCATGGGTGAATCCTTTATAAGGAGCACCATACTACTCTTAAAAGTTAAGTAATGGTATTACTGTAATACTTACCAAGGCTCGACTTGCGTCTATTTGTATTAGTTCTCCGACGCACACCGTGCTTAGAACAAAAGACGCGTGCACTTCCCTTGGTTGAGTTGGTATATCATCTGTATATTTGGACTCGCCAGCGCATTGAATCTTCAAAAAAATTGCCAAGAACATCAATTTTTGGTTATTGAACCAGCGTTCTGAGATCGGAGCTTATTTATTTTTTAATTACGGTGCCTATATCCTTTGCTCTACTAATGACTGGTTTTGCCATCTTGGTAATGCTATCATCCGGCAAACCAAAATATTCTGCCTCTGCTTTAGACTTGTCAAAAACAAAGTTGGTAACCTGCCCTAAGTTGATAAATTTGGCGTTCAGCGGACAACTTTCGCCTCCGGCAGTGGATTTCGCCGCATACACGCGGAAGAAAATTGCGTCACTGCTGACGAGAGTCCTTGGAAGTCCCAATTAAATCCTTGGCATCAATATCGCCCAGTTAGTGATTCAGCAACAACATCTGTTTGAAGCCTGAATCAAACAGATGTGTATTGCATCGTTCTTGTCTTACTAATACTAGTTTATTAAGTTTTTATTTCTGTGTGGTATGTACTAACAAATTGGATTATTTAATCTAAAAATAAATTAATTAAATTGCCCATAATTGGGATAGCTCCTTCCTCAAGCACTGTGTGCGAGTAATAAGTACGCTATTTTTCGGATTGTGCCAACTAATCAACCTAAAAATTGAAGTTTTCTGAAATAAAATTTATAATATATTATTATTAGTAGGTATTTGCACTAACCATTGATTCAACTTTAGGTATGGGTTGGCATAACGGATACATAGAAGAATCACTTTCATACGTCCGCGTTGCTGTTGAGACAGGCCTTGTGTAGTGGATCTTATCCGTTCCAGAAGCGTATTTTGGGTTGACGATACCTTCAGGACAAATTGATAGCAGGCCCTGAAATTAAATTATGATGGGTTGAATGCACATACGGATACACATCCGGTTATAAACTGTTTGCTTTTATGTCTTTATAGTAAGCGTAATTTTTCTTTGGATTGGCTAGTTTATAAAAATATATAACACATTTATTTGCCTAACTTATACACACGGACACAAAAATACAAAATCAAATTAAAAAAAAACAATAGTATTAAAATAACTAATAAAATGAGAATAACTAAAATAAAAACCACCAAAAGTAAATTAGAAATCAAACAAACATTTTAAATAATAAATATCCGTCCGTATGGTCCGTGTGTGTTGCAGCTAGACAAAAAGGTAATAATAGCTCAACGCATAATATTGCTCAAGAGCAAAGCACTGATTTTCAGCTGTTACCTTCTGAGGCAACAAGTTGAACGAGATGCCATACAACTGAAGAATACAATTATTATATACATAATTAAATAAATAAACAGATTTTAAAAAATGAAAAAAAAAATTGTGTACCTATGTATGTGGTGTGAGTTTACCTATGTATTTTTCTGAAAGTTTCTGAGTGTGTGTGAAAATGTATGTGTATGTCATATAAGAGCGTGGGGGTGTGAATGTGTGAGTGTGATGGTTCTCCTGATTACACGAATCTCATAAGAGCCAAGGTTTCACAGGAGAACCAACAACGTAGTTTTGTGTGAGTTTGGGTGTGTTTCTGTGTGATGGTTTGAAAAAGTTCAATACCTACCTGGTTAAAATGTATGAAACAGCTGTTTTTTTTCGCGTTAACAGTTTTGGTTCCTTAGAAAAAGTTATTCATATTGATGGGTACTTCAGCCCCGTGAAGTTTTAAGAACAAGTATTGGAAACCTTGTATAAATAACTGTTGGTACAAAAGCTATCGAAATTATTATGTATGAATTATATTATCATTATAGGCAACTAAAGGTATTTAGGCATGTACTTTACGAATGAAACCGCTGATGGAAGCTAGACTAGAATAAAAGTTCACTTTACCTTATAAAATAGTGACAAGGCGAGCATTTTTCTATAGTTTACTGACGTCTTTTCAATACTATACGTCACAACCATTTCACTCTTCAAAACCTCGAGCGCTCCCTGCAGTACGGAGTTAGTGAAAATGTATTTCCCTTTGAGGTATTTCTCGGTAGCTTCTGCCCTGATGAAGGTACTTGACAAACCTCCGTATACGATCCTAGCAGATACAACTTTACTGTTGCATAGCTGGTAGAGGAACCCAGCGTTGACGTTGGCGGCTGCACTTTGGGCGCGAGGCATCACCTGCATTGCACAATTTATTATTTATAAGATACTTATTATATATTTATTACCGACGTAGTCCATCGCCCGTCGTCTCTTCTAGCCAAGTGTCCCGCCCATCTCCACTTCAGGTGTGCACTCCTCATACCTACGTCTACGACTTTTGTGCGTCATCGTATATCCACGTTGGGTATGTGGATAGGTATATTGATAAGATAGATACATTGATTATTTTATTTTATTTTTTTATTAATCTATCCTGTTCCGCTGCTGAGCTAAGGTATAAGGTATTGGGGGAGACCCCGCCATTAATTACAATGAACCTTAAAGAATAAGGGGTAATGAGACATCTTCTTCTAAGCTTTGGCAGCGAGGGTCTTTTTATACCTCTTGCTGATGGAACATTCGGATACTATGAAATGTAAGACTTACTTTAAAACTGACCAGCTTGTGTTTATCGTTGAGAGGTGGCAGTATTATATTTACAATTACTTTTTTGTTCATATCTGTATTAAGGAAATCCTGCAAACACATCTTCTCGGTTTTGGTAGACGATTCTGAAATATTTACCATTCTGCCATAAATATTCACCCTACAGATACACAACACGGTAGTGTTGTGGATATCAATAACTTTTTATTAATGTACTTGCTGTTTGAATAAGCAGATGGCGCACCTGATGTTAATTGGTAACCATCACCATTCAATGCATTGTCCTGCGTCCATTACCTTGAGGCATATAGATGTTATGCCTCATGATACCTGTAATTTCACCCGCACCCAAACCCTACAAGTGCAATTATATAACAATTTCATTTATATTTAATTAGGTATTTTAGAGAAGATGATTTCTTATTTTTTGCAGAAATCAAAGTTGACATTTCGTTATTACTTACGAATGGTCACGTATGCACCAACAGTTTCGAATAATAGATATATGTCCGATGCAAATGCAGGACTTTTATTTTTCATCATTAAATTTCCGGCCACTGATGCAAGCTGAAATAAAGAAATCCGTTGAAGAACCGTGGTCCCTAGAAATTTGCGAATTGAACTAGACAAAATTTACAATGTTAATTTAATTTAAATTAATTTAATTCATTTTAATTTAAATTAAGTTAATTTAATTTAAATTAAGTTAATTAAAATTAAATTAAGTTAATTAAAATTAAATTAAGTTAATTCAATTTAATTTACAAAATGTACAATAGTTTACCCGGTAAAATAAAACCTCTTCAAGAAAATATATTCAAAAACCATTTGTGAAAATGGTTAGTCTCGAATGCATTATGAACGATAAAATTGGAAGCTCTATAATATCTGCCTTTTGGTTTCTTGTACCTAGGTCATATACTTTCAAGAAATTAGGAGTACCTATTAGTGGGTATTAAAATGTTTTAGTTGGTTCTTGGGTGAAAACTTTGGAAAATAACAGTGCGTTTTTGTTGTACGTCCGGAACGGATAAACTGTTGAAACAGTACATAACCATCGCTATAAGATCTTTTTTGTACTATAGTTATACAGTTATAGTTATAAAATATTTGTGCTGCAGAAGAGGGCTGTTCGTGCAATTTATAACATGGGTCCCAGAGAATCGTAACGAAATAAGTTTAAAGAAATAAATGTAATGACTTTACCCTGTCAGTACATTACGAAAATTTAATGTATTTTAGAAAAAATATTAATTTATATGCCAAAAAGAGCGACCATCATAATGTTAACACTAGAAATAAAGATAAGCTCGCTGTTCCCACTACTAGGCTCACTAAAGTAAGCAAATAGTTTGCAGGACAATGTGTACGCTTCTTTAACAAAGTCCCAAGCGAGACTCATCAGTTATTGTAGATTAGCAAATTCAAAAACATAATAAAAAGTAAACTTTGTACAAAAGCTTACTATAAAATATCTATGCTCCAACTCATTAAAAACACTAAACAATTAAGTAGATATCATAATAAAATTGTAAAAAGGATCATACAAAAAAACGCTAGGAACCAAGCCGTAAGTTTCTTGCCCGTTCTTCTAGGCTTTGGTCGCGAGGAACTGGCGATAGATTCACCTAGTTTATAAGACGTTTCAAAGTGATCCTTGTGATTGTACTGAATAAAGACGGTTTTGAGTTTGATTTTTGATTTTTATCCCTTGTTGTGAAGCCGACGACCGCTTGGGAATAAATAATAATATAACTTTATTTCAGACAACTTTAAAATGTAATTACATTTCAGGTCTACATTTGAAATCCGATTTAACTCAAACTCAAACTTACTAGTAAATTTCTCAAGTACAAGCTATCGATATACCAAATTTCATGCAGATGTGGATCAAAGGGATCAACGGTTCTAAAGTTATGGCCTGACAAACATACATAGGTACATAAAATGCCAAATCGTCCAAGTTTACTGTAATATTTTCGTTCGCTTCACTCACTCAATCAAAAACATTTTACTTACATTTTTGATAGAAAGAGTTGCTACTATATCGATATGTTCCACAAATTTTTCCAAATATTTGAAATCGTCTTTCGTAGAAGCAGTATTGAAAATAGTCAATAATTCGGCGATGGTGATTCCTGCGCCTATGATTAAATTCTGATCTATAGTGTAGGTTCTCAGTCCGAATACATATTCTATGTCTATCAAAACAGTAGGATAACTCTCGATCGGAGTGACACCTGCAACAAGTAACATAGGACTAGTATTATATGTACCGGACTAGTTTAAAAAAAAAACATGTGAAATATTTGGGTCAATGCAGATATCTTCCTAAATGTCCTTGTGATCCTCATATTCTTTTAACGAAGAACAGGGAAGTATACAACGTGTAAAGGCTTGTACGGCAGTATATGAATACACGTGTAGTGCTACTATCTAGTATTGATTTAAAAACGGTTTTATTTACATTCATTCATAATTGAGATTTTTTTATTTTCAAACAAGCTAATTAACAGATTAAACATAAAATTATTAAACATTCTGTATAAGCAACGTACGTTCATTCTATGCCGCGCTCAGAAACCGCACACATACCTACCTACACTACGAGTGCCTTCACTGTGACCTTGCGGCGCCGGCGCGGGCGTGCGGCGGCTTCTTTGATTCACCGATAGGGCGGCATGTGGGAAAAATAAAACTAGTTACCTCAAATCCGTACGTTTCAACACACTTGCACACACAAATGAATGCGCTGAAGAGCTCCTACAACTGTTCTAGGGCTAGGAAGAGCAATGGCTAATTTCACCATTATTGCAAGTTCTGCATTTTCAAGTCATTGATGACATTAAGACACACACACACAAAAAGAGTCTATTTCGCAGTACCAAATCTAGACACTAGTCTCTAGTAATAAAACGAATTTACAATTTTCAAAATTAGAAAGGTCAAGGTCGCTACCAGGACAAGTATTACTCGATAAATATTCAGTATTTTTTTATAAAACATACTCCATAAATCTTGATCAGTGATGAAACGTATGTCAATTGACAGAGTAAATAATAAGAATAAGAATAAGTTTATTCATCAAAACTTTAATGATTACAAACAAAGTATTCAGTGATCAAATCTCTAAGTTATATTTGGGTCCGAAAAAAAAAAACAAGTTATATGATTGGTATTATCTTAAAACTACCGTATATAGTAGGTAAATGAAGAGTGTAAAAATTCGTCCTTGCTACAAGAACCGACTCCAGTCAGCTCCAGATGCCATGGGCTCGACACAAGGAAAAATTGCCTTCGTCACCAGCGTCATTTTTGGATTTCCGATTTTTTATAGTTTTCGTATCACTTAGAGATTTAATTACTTTACACTTTTTGTTTGTAAGCATTTACTCTGTCGATTGACATGTGTTTCATCACTGGCCGCCGACGTTTTTTTCAAAATTGCGGATTAGTCGGTATGCCAGCGATGTTCGATGCTCTTTACTGTTAAAAAATATATGAAATTATGTCTGATCCCCGTAGGTTTACTTACATACTCATATTAGTATCCATAAGTACATACTTAGCTACACATAAGTAGGTATGTACGTCACTTCGTGGTCGCGTCGAATTGGCGGCACTTAGATTTACCCAGCATAGAGACATTTCAAAGTGATTCTTGTGATTCAATTGATTAAATACGTTTTGACTTTGTCATAGTTACAATTACATTATAACCTCCCTTACCATATTTGTTACGTTACATATTGGTAAGGAATGGCAACAGTTTAGGCTTTGTGTATTGTTTGTCATAATTATATAATTAAAGTGTACCTTTAGTAGTATTTCCATTAACCAACATATAAGTATCGCCATCATGTTTCTCAAAAATTTCGAAAATGGATTGTAAAGTATTAACTTTGTACCAGAACTTATTATCTTTTAGATTGATTGCTATAACAGACGTGCTGTTCACTTCTTCGTTGGAAAGTATGCACCAACTATCAAAATCTTCATCACATTTCGTTTTATCGCAAGCAGCGCCAGTTTTCTTGCAGATCTTTAGGTCTTCGATGTCTGTAATTCTGTCCGAGTCAGGAGCGTCACAGCCGAACTTCTTGAAGGCTTTCATAATGGAGAAGTAGCCCGTACATCGGCAGATGTTGCCACCGAACGATTGCTCGATTTCTAACATTGTGGGCTTGTTGTCATTTTGTAGTAAACTATAAATTAATATATAGGAACCTTATTAACTATCATTTTAGTACCTACCTGCCTACTAATTTCATGTTATCAAAATCCAATTAAACATAAGATACTTGTACATTAAAAGGGACAGTTATTAGTTGGACAAACTGATATTATGTGTATGTGGCCTTTTTCTTCTCCTTTTTTGTTTTGTCTAAAAGTGTTAGAACCCAGGTCAAACAACGGCAATTGCTACCGCGCGAGAAGCACGAGTAGTATATTAACTTTTTTAACTTTTTACCTGTAACCACCTAAATAATATTGTTATTTTAAAGTTTTGTTTAGGTTAGTGATCTTTACAAAACCAAGAACATGCTTTGATTTTATAACAAATTAAATTGTGAAATGACATGGGGACGAACGCTACTAAAAAACTTTATTACTATAGCCGCTCGTCCTCACTGGGGACGAGAGGCTTAAAACTTCCCGTTCGTCCCCAGTGGGGATTGTTTAAATGGCGTTGAGAGAGGGTGAAGCCCATATCGAACACTGAACTTCTTAAGTCTGCTGATAATAGAACATAGTGATATTCCAGTTCTGGTTAGCTTTTACTTACCAGTACATGCTCATAACCATACCAGGGGAGCAGTACCCACACTGCGTTCCACAGTTATTTGCCAAAGTTTGTTGTATGACGCCATAGCCATCTAGCCTGTTTCCGATAGACTCGATGGTGAAGATTTCCCAGCCGTGGCACGAAGTTATGGACACCAAGCACTGTGTAAATTTAATAGTCGCAACTTTTATACTTATAAAACATATCTTTTGACAGGCCGCTCGGGTGCACCTCACAGAGTGACATAAAACTGTGTATATTACGGTGAAACTAAAAGGTTCTAAGTTTAACACGACCCCTCAAACTGCAAGACAGCAATGCGAGAGTTACTGTTTGGTCGTTAATGCTCGCGGGAAGCCAGTAGATGGATAAAGCTCAGAATCGTTCCTCGTGGAATTGTAGGGGAGGCCCATCTCCAGCACTGAACTTCTTCTTCTTAAGCTGATGATGAATATGGATAACTAAGAGTAGGAGAGCTTTTTGTGAAGGCCTCTTCCGGGAAAGTACCACCACCATGTCTATTTCTACCGCCAAGCAGCGTTGCTGAGTTTCAGTTTGAAGGGTGAGGTTGCCGATGAAATTACAGGCACATGTGGCTTAACATCTTCATGCCTCAAGTTTATGGACTCAGAGTAGTGCATCGTAGAGCACGTTCCTATCCAGTAGGTATGACTTGCGAGGCAATGCTTGGTGATGATTACCACTTATCATCAGGTTGGTCATCTGCGTGTTACGAAAAAGTATAAAAAAAGATAGTAAATTACAATACAATAATTATTTATTTGCGAAACACAGGTTATAAAAAGGTGAAAAATAAAAGCGTTTAAGTAAAACTTACGGAATTGATGGCCTTGATAATTTCGCCAGGTCGCTTTCTGGCTGCGACCATGCAGGCGCCGCAGCCTCCCTCGAGACACATGGACTTGGTGCCGACCAGGTTCAGCTCCTTGCGGATGTACTGCACCAGGGTCATGTCCGAGCTGACCTCGCCTCCCACTGCACAAACACCAATTAATTTAAATTAACCAGAAAAAAAAATTATATCTCTAATACTATAAGAATCAAAGTCCTGACTGACTGACTGACTGACTGACTGACATATAGACAACGCACAGCCTAAACCGCTGGTCCTAGAGACTTGAAATTTGGGGAGTACATAGGTCTTATGGCGAAGAGGTGTACTAAGAAGGGATTTTTGGAAATTCAACCCCTAAGGGTGTAAAAAGGGATGAAAACGTTTGTATGAAAAAGAGTATTCCTTGAACCTACAAACTTGAAACTTGGAGTATATGTACTTCAAGGCTAAAAAATAGGAAAAACATATTTAGTTTTTTAAAACTACCCTTAATAAGTTTACAAAGGGATGTAAAAGTTTGTATGGGACTTTTTTGACCGCTGGTCCTAGAGACTTGAAATTTGGGGATTACATAGGTCTTAAGGCGTAGAGGTGTACTAAGAAGGTATTTTCGGATAATCAACCCCTAAGGGTGTAAAAAGGGATGAAAACGTTTGTATGAAAAAGAGTATTCTTTGAACCTACAAACTTGAAACTTGGAGTACTTCAAAATAGGAAAAGCATATTTAGATTTTTAAAACTACCCTTAATAAAACCTGTATAAAGGGTTGTAAAAGTTTGTATGGGAGTTTTTTGACCGCTGGTCCTAGAGACTTGAAATTTGAAGAGTACATAGATCTTATGGCGTAGAGGTGTACTAAGAAGGAATTTTTGGAAATTCAACCCCTAAGGGTGTAAAAAGGGTTGAAATCGTTAGTATGAAAAATTATATTCCTTGAACCTACAAACTTGAAACTTGAAGTATTGTACTCCAAGGTTAAAAAATTGGAAAATAATTTTTAGTTTTTTAAAGTTACCCTTAAAAAGTGTGCAAAGGGATGTAAAAGTTTGTATGGGAGTTTTTTGACCGCTGGATCTAGAGACTTGAAATTTGAACAGTACATAGGTCTTATGGCGTAGAGGTGTACTAAGAAGGGATTTTTGGAAATTCAACCACTAAGGGTGTAAACAGGGTTGAAAAAGTTGGTATGAAAAATTGTTTTCCTTGAACCTACAAGCTTGAAACTTGAAGTAGATGTATTCCAAGGCTAAAAAATAGGAAAGGCATTTTTAGTTTTTTAAAACTACCCTTAGAGGCGTCAATGTTTGTAAGGGACATTCTAAAAACGGGAATCTTGAGTTGGTACGAGGAGATCTGAGGGTATCTACCGTGCCTGGGGATCAAAGTCGTGAAACTGTTTCGTTTCGTTTGTTTTTGGGGTAGACACTAGGAACAAATAAGTACATATTTTCCGTGTAAGGTTATCTTTGTTGTACCTACCTAATATAGATTATTTATTTATAATGAACGCCTATAGGCATCTCTTATACCTACGTAGGTATTTAAAATCCTACCCTAATAATATACAAATCAATGCGAAAGTTACGATTTTTGGATGTTTGTGGCTCAATCACGGCTCACCACTTCAACGCGTGCGAAGCCGCGGGAAGCCACTAGTTTAAAATAAAAATAAAAAGATCACTTTTCTTCCACTTGCTCGGAAATTTTTAGTTTTTTATTTACTTGAAGGACTATTTTACGACTACAATGCCTCCAAAAAATTCAAAATCATACATTATATTTATTCTTATAATTTTTGTAATATTATTCTTTAAATTTTTATAAAAATCGTGGCTTGACCTGACAAAGATAAAGCCACTTTTTATCGTATTTTCATACATCGCGTGCATTGTTCTCTTATGTACCAAATGTGTACCGTTCGGTGATGGCAGTTTGTGCATCTCGTTATAAAAAAAACTCCACTACAATCGGATCTTTTCGGTCCGCAGCGAAATAACATGCCAGCAATTTTCAACACAGTAATAATACAATTTAGTGGACAGTTTTTATATTCATTTATTTTTGGAGAGTCATGCAGCAAGCGATGTTTGATCTTCAAAAGTTTATTTTCAAAAGTAAAAAAAAAAACAAAGACAGCGCGCAGATTTGGTAGAAATAAAAATCAGAATAGTGGATGTTTTCATAAGATTAATATATAAGTTTAATGTTTTCATAAGTTTTAATATATAAAGATATATGATTTGCGAGTACACAATGTACTCGCAAATTATATAAATTTACTTATACAAGTCTCGCCTAAACTAGCAACAAAATCTTGTTTAAAAAAATACAATATGCACAATTCTGGTATGTTGGTTATCATCAGAGCCAAGGGCCGTCAAGCTCAATCAAGCCAAATCCTATGCTATCCAACTTCCTACTAATATACTTATTACAAAAGTTGGGAGATGTTTAGATAAAAAATCCCTGGCGCCAAAACCATAAAAAAGAAATTATTTTGGACAGTAAAGTGGTAATACAAGTTAAAAAGTAATAAGAAAAGTGATCATCAATGGGCAGGTCATATAGATGAAAGAACTGACAACCGCTGAGGAATAAAGGTTCTCGAATGGTGACCACGTACTAGAAGACGAATTGTGGGACGCCCTACAACCTGCCCTACAACCTACGACATTTTGAGGATCGCAGGAAGTCGGTGGATGGAGAGGGCTTAAAATTCTACTTCTTGGCAATGTAACGGGGAGGCCTATGTCTGACCAGTAGTAGCCTTCTTCAGGCTGATGTAGATGATTCATAAAAAAATGGTGCAAAAAAAGGTGTATTATATAAGCACTGTTCAAAAATGTATGTGCACTATGCCAGTACTCTCAAACGGCGAAGGAAAACATTTGAGGAATCCAGCAAATCGCACCTAAAAGTTCGAAAACATTGTGTCAAGTGCTCGAAACCCTCTTCGAGGTGCACTTAAAATCCTTTAAACACACTGTTTTGAAAAAAACTATAGAATAGAATAGAATAGAATAGAAAAATCTTTATTTTGTCTGTTAAAAATTTACAAAAAAGCTATTACAAATTTGATGACAAAAAAGGCCACCACTCAGCATTTGCTGTAAGAGCTCAAGCCCTTACAGCGCTGGTTTTCAGTGGCGCCATAGTGAGTTGAGCAGCATCAGCTGCGACACGCGTTCCTCTTATACAATATCACTGAAGTTAATGTTTAAAATTGGCTTATAATAATATAACTACTGACTGAATACACAAATAAAATTCCACTTCTTTTTATAGGTACTTAGGTAATTGTTACTAACATAAAATATAAAAATACATGTGCACAAAATAAAAACCATACTAACATACGAACATACGACAAAGCTACTGAATACAATAATAAAAACGACCGAATTTATAATGCTGATTTTTGTAAAATTAATAGGTATTTCTTAAGTGAAATCTTGAAAGACAAAATTGTATTTGAATTTCTAATAGGGGGAGGAATATTGTTCCAGCATTTCGTAGCAGCATATCGAAAACTGCCGCGAAATGCGTCGTCTTATGGCTTGGACACATCAAACGTATAGCAAAACGGATATTACGATCAGAGAAACTTAATTTTTCATACAAATATGATGGCTTACGGCTTTTAATTATTCCAAAAAGTAGAGTTGCAAAGTGAAGAGTACGGCGAGAGGACATATTTAACAGATTGTGACTATTAATGTATGGAGAAATGTGAGCTCGTGGTGGAATCAGTACCCCAAGTATGAGATTTGCTTACGATATTTCGTTTTTCGTTTTACGTTTTTGTTCCGTGTTCATTGCGAGTTTTGTATGAAGACGCGATATTGATACCGATACGGAACTTTACAAAACCCGCAATGAGCACGCAGCGAAAACGATTCGTTTTTGTTCCGTGTTCATTGCGGGTTCCGTATCGGTATCTCTATCGCGTCTTCATACAAAACCCGCAATAAACACGGAACAAAAACGTAAAACGAAAAACGAAATATCGTAAGCAAATCTCATACTTGGGGTACGGAAAACAAAATCCGATGCATGCGTTTTGCACACGCTGAATTAGTCTTTTTGAACGGGCTAACAAACACACGCCAAAAACGTTATCAACATAGTTAAGTTTGGAAAGTATAAGTGAGTCACACAATGTGATACGTAGATCGGTATCAATATATCTGATTTAATAGATTGTATTTATGCATTAGATATTATTAGTTTGAGGCGTAGCGTGTGCTGTCTTATAAATTTGATTATGTTTACCTTTTCTGTATGCCTACGCCTCACTAAACTTCAATAATATATTATATTATTACATTGTAAAAGGATCATACAAAAGAACGGTAGGAACCAAGCCGTAAGTTTCTTGCCTGTTCTTCTAGGCTTTGGTCGCGTGGAACTGGCACCTAGAGTCACCTAGCTTTAAGACGTTTCAAAGTGATCCTTGTGATTTTATTGAATAAATACATTTTGACTTTGACTTATACTCCCGAACCCGATATAAGACGGATAATCTAAAAAAACAATTGCGGACTGTTTGAAGAACGTAGTTTTTAACTAGTGACAAGAAGAAGAATAAAAATAATACAGACCCGAATACTCGACCCCATTGACTTTAAACTTGATACGATCCATTACTGCATGCTAGGAGTACAGCACGCGGAATGGCAGTGCTCGCTGGGGACCGCTCGCTCAACAGCTGTGACTGGTGCGCTTCTTGCGCGAGGTACCGTCAGGCACAGCAATATGTCTTAACTTAAATGGTTTCCGATGAAATTAAAGGCATATAAGTGGTAGTTCCGGGGAAGTACTACCACCATGCCTTTTTCTGCCGCCAAGCATCGTTACTGTGTTTTGGTTTGAAGAGTGTGGACACAGGGCAGTGCATCGTAGGGCATGGTTCTATCGTGCGTGACTTATGAGGCAATGCTTTGTTATAGGTGATGGTTACCACTATTATTACACATCTATTTCTCTTTATCTGAGTAACACTATATCAGTCAAGTTGAAATATACCTGTCTTTGTTTTATAAAAGTCTAAAGTAGAGACGGAATATTTTTATTTGACGGACAGCGTTACTGAACATTACGTTAGATAAATATTTTTGATTTTTTACCTGAAGTGCCAAAAGTAGAGATGCTACCAACTGAACCATGAGGCCAGGGTAGTTACATTTATGACGCTGACTGCACAATCTAGTTCCAGAAGCAGAAGCGGTAGTCGCACCGAAAAATTATTTTTCTTGTTTATTTTTGGTTCTTGCACCTGAATATTTATTTGTTATTTATCAATGGCTTGTTTGCATATAGAATTTAGTGATCAGTGAAACTATTACACTGAAACATTTTAAACCTAAAAAATACGTATACGTATTTGAAGAAGGCATAGATTTTGAAAAACTTTGGAAAATCTCGAAATAGTTATCGAGTGCGAGAATCAAACCTAACCTTCTTTATGAGCTTTGTTACGTGTCTAGTGAGAGTGGCCCCCGCCTTCTGATCGTGAGGGTTCGAATCCAGAAGTGCACCAATGGATTTTTCTCTTTTAAAATGTATGTGCGCAATACCAATGCTCTCAAACGGTTTAGGAAAACATCGTAAGGAAACCTGTTAGTATTCTAGCAGCAAAGTTAGACTTGTGGCAATCTATCATGTGTCAAAAACTGGAATACATGGATCTGAGGGGACGTCTATCGGATCAAGGTCATGAAGCTGTTCATTATGAATTTTTGAATTCATAAGCCACGGAACCCATGATAAATAGATTTCAATATCAAGGAGACTATGTGACCTAGAGACCTAGCACCTGAATCTATATAAATATATGCAAATAGACCGCTTACTGCGACATCGCCTTCAATAACAGCGGAAATGTAAAAAGTCATTCGTGCAATTCATAAAATATTATAAGTAAAAATTAACGGGTTTAAATATCTATGGCTTTACATGGGTATGTGCCAAATGTAATATTTGGACGTACCTCTGATTACCCCCTCAGACATCCCCAAAGAATCTTGTTGCACTTGGTGCCTATTAGAAGATCGAAAAAGATATCTAACGTTATTTTTTTCAGTTTTCTTTGTATGTTTAGGCGCTAAAACATAGCAGACTAGCAAGTATGATAATATAACTAATTTAAATTTATACTCTTATCAAAGTAATTAGCACAAATTTTAACCGTAACAAGTTTAAAAAAAATTGTAAACAGGGTGAACAATAACAACAGTACTGGTGATCTAGTGGCAGTGGGCCCGCCTTCAAATCCTAAGGTCATGCGTTCAAAAACCGGTCGTGCACCAATGAGTTTTTCTGTAAAAAAATATGTACATGTACTGGCACTATACATGTACATATGTACATGTATAGTGCCAGTACTCTCAAACGGTGAGGAAAAGACATCGTGCAGAAAATGGCATGTCGTAGAACCTTAAAAGCATGTGTCAAGAGCTCGAAAGGAGCTCCTTTCCTTTCAAAATCCTTTCACCAGACAGTTTTGAAAAAAACTAAGTAACACGACCTGAAGAAAAAGACTATTGTTTTTTTATGTTTATTTAGTTTCATACAACGTGTAACATAATACCCATATAACTCCGGAAGCAGAGTACTCTACAGGTCATGTCGAACAACTATTGATATAAGACTTTTGAAATTTCGAAGTTTTTCATTCATGAAATGCCTCCTAAACTATTCGCCAAAATGAAACTAACACAACATGACGCACGCAAATAGCATATGTACCAAGGTCACGTACACATTATCAGGGTTGTTGCAAATTTCTGAGACAATATTAATTAAACTTTTGTATGGGAATTTCGAAAACGAAGTAAGTATTCAAACTTTGCACACGTCAAAGTATTCCAGTGCTTGGTCTTTGGTCTTAAAGGAGTATTGTGTTACACGTTGTATATTAGTCCGCAATATCCGACGTACATCTGACTTAGAAACCACCCTTAGAAATCCTTAATTAATCTTAATTTGTAGGACGTGGTACCAAAAACTCTGAGGTGATGTTTACCGTGCCTGGATTATAGTCGTGAAGCTATTTCTATTTTGTTTTAATGAAAGAAAACACATTTTATTGTTAACATCTACCTATACGCTTAAACTATTTATGTAATAGATAGATAGACTGTGGCGTAGCTAGGTGGACAAGGGCCCCGGTGCATACAGAAAGAATCGGGGTGAAAACTTAACGAAAAAGTTGACGGGTGGAGTTGTCGAATTGATCTCACGACCGTCAAGCACGTGAGCAAAACGCTGATGCAATGTGCTACGGCCGTACTCAACCAAACTACCAAATAATAACAAACAGCACACGCTTATCGAGAACGCTTGGCGAATGTGTTGAAAGTCTTAAATCGAATTCTCTGATTGTTGATGTTCATTTAAAATAAAATAAAAATTGTGAGCAGGCTCAAGGTTTTCAAGCTTGGGGAGCTGGCTGACCCTCTCTTTTCAAAGCTTAGGTAAAAGGGGCCCCCTGAGCTCCGGGGCCCTGGTGCACTGCACCACCTGGCCCTACGATAGCTACGCCACTGATGATAGAAAACACAGCAGTAGCATTTTCTTTGTGCCGACCGCGGTAGGTGATCATTGCGAAACGCGGCGCGGTTCGCGGGAAATACACGTGCTGTAGCCCAAGTCTGAGTTTTATTTTGCGTTTTCCGTATCGTCTGCCGGTTTTTTTCTGGAGACTCGAGAGTTCTCAGCCGGACGTGCTGATAGAGGCTCTCATCGAGTCTCCGTACAAAAACGGCCTGACGATACGGAAAACGAAAACCTAAAACGAAACTCAGACTTGGGCTACTGTAGCCGATTACTTAACATACCTACACGTTATTGTTGATAAGTTTGCAAGTGCATGTTTAGAAGTCAGTTACTTGTGCTGTGACAAACTCTACTATAAGCATTCCATATGGATCAAATTAAATTCAAAATAAACGGAGTAGTCTGCTGTGGTATGAATACCTATTTTATAGTTTTATTATTGTTATTTTAAATAATTAAGAAAAAAATGGGTAATGGCCCAAAATTGGTAGACTGTGGAAAAAAATTACCACAGTAAGATTAATTTAGGTGTACACAGTTTTGAAATTAATAAATCTAAGGCGTTATCCCTTTATTGGGTTCGGTATTTCTGTGTAACCTTTTTTTTTTTTTTTTTTGACGCTGGGAAAAATGCATTACGCATTCCCCCCCATTGGAGGATGGAGGGGATATGTGGGACTCCCCGGTTTTCCGCTCCCGGTATACCCACTAAACAACCCAGCGACACTCCCGCGTCGCCTATATGGAGGTAAACTGGGAAACTGGCAGAGCCTTTTCATCCAGTCCCCCGCCGGCGATTGGCCCGCCATGACAGCGGGGCCCCCGCAACGCCCCCGCCTTTCCGGCGGGGCCCGCACGCCCCCCCCTTTGCAGAGGGGGGCCCGGGAACGGCCGTGAGTGCCCGGCCATTCCCGCCCGACGGGGTGGTGAATAAGTGCAATGCGGGAGAAGGCCCCTCCAGGTCTTCTCCCGCTATTCACCACCATGAGCGGCGCGAGAAGTTCCGCGTCTCTCGTGCTCCGCGACCCGTAGGTACCCTGCCCCATCACGCTGTGCCCTCTGCTAGTCAGAGGGACACGCGGAGAGGCCCACCGTGTCGGGTTATTAGCCACCATGAAACAAGTCCGCAGTACTCTGCGGGCGTGTTTCATGGTGTTACCAGGGTGCACCACGAGGAGGTTACCCGACCTAGCACCCCATTTTTGTGTAACCTAGATTATGGTAAATTGGGTAAATTCGTACTGAAACGTAATATTTGGACTTCGATTTCTTTGGAAATTTGAATTTATTTGAATATAAATGAAGATATTTACCTACTAGTAGAAAATACCATGAAAATTTAAATGACTTATTCAATGCCCTTTGTAACTATAAATAAATAAATCAATATTGGTGGTCTATCCACACAGCACTGGCTCCAAACTAAGCAAAGCTTGTAATATGGGAACCAGAAAGCTGATATAATACTTTGTTTTTGGAATACTCGCAGTAAAACTAGGTACTCAAGAGTAGTAGAGCTCTTTGTGTGTGGCTCGTCCGGGGAAGTACTACCACCACGCCTGTTTCTGCCGCCAAGCAGCAACGCTGTGTTTCGGTGTGAAGAATGTGGTTGCCGGTGTAGTTACAGGCACATGAGGCTTAACATCTGTACGCCACAAGTTGATGGACGCAGGGCAGTGCATCGTAGGGCACGTTCCTATTGTGCATGACTTACGAGGTAATGCTTTGTTATAGGTGATGGTTACCATTTAACATCAGGTGGGCCATGAAATACTATACTAGTTACTAGAAAGGTGACCTTCACGTGACAATGCTGCACTGCGCCCACACTCGCAAACATCTACATTGTCACAATAACACACACATGAAAATACAATTGAACAAAATATGCTGTTTGTTTATTATTACGAACAATTCATGCAATATTTTATTATGTGTCTATTTTCAGTTTAATTCTTTTACTTCTTTCATTTGTAACGTTTGCTTAAATGAATAACGTTTGTTAGACTCGTGTGTTGATTGTATGCGCTAGCTGTATATTTATTACCTTAAAAAAAGATTAGTGTGAAAGTAGTAACCTACTTTATTGGCAAAACAAACCCCTTCTAATAGTCCAAAGTTAAAGTCAAAAGGCCTTTATTGAATTGAATCACAAGAATCATTTTTGAACGTCACTCATTAAGTTTACAAGACAAGGCTTAGAACGAGGTACTGAAAACAGGATGACCTTTGGGCTTTTTCAACAGGACAGAGACTAGTGGCCCGCGTCTCATCCGTCCCTATGTCCATTAACCTTAGTTGAAATATTCTAATGTTGATCTTATTGTTAATTTTAAATTAGTTGTTTAAGTTTGTAAAGTTTTTTGTTAAAATTTAAATTATTGGTTTAAGTTTGTATAGTTTTTTGTTACTTTTTGATCCTGTTTAGTAGTAACTAGAGTAGAGATAAAAACAACATTGTTTCTAATGGGACAGGTTGTAGTTTTTATCTCTATATTACTATTAGATGCGTATCTATTCTTTAGTTTTTATATTCATAGGTATTAGATAAGTCACGTCATAGTTGTTCGCCACATATTATCAATTTTTGTAAACCTGTATGCTACGTTCAGACGCGCGCGTTCAACTCGACATTCAACGTGCACATTCCCGAGCGTGTAAACGGTACGCTCGAGCCCGTAAACGCGCCTGTGAACGTGAATGCCGCGAACCGGGCGACACGGCGGCGTGCGTGTGAACAGGCGGGCTGGCGGGCTGCATGCCGCGCAGCCCGCCAGGCAGCCCGCTGGGCTGCACGGCGTGCATGTGAACATAGCATTATAGGTCTCCTGCGATACAGGCTGAGTCCTATTATGCAATGAACCCCGCACTATAGTGCGGGGTTCATTGCATATCTTGATATTGCATATTTTGACTTGATAAGTGAAGTCTCGAATATTTTTTATACAACGTGTTGATGAAGTTATGTAGGGAAACAAAGAGCGTGTATTTAGACCAAGCACTGGAATACTTTGACGTGTGCAACGGTTGAATACATCGTTTTCGAAATTCCCATAGAAAAGTAAAATTAATATTTTCTCAGAAATTTGCAACAGCCCTGTCTGTGTACGTGTCAAGGTCACACGCACGCGCGCTTCTATCTAGGAAAGAGAAAAACAACGATAACCTACGAGATAATTTGAAATACTTACCTTTCGGTAGGTAGGTAGGTACGCCGCCAATCCCCTGACACGATATTTTTACTGGTTCCTATGGATTTTGTCATTATTTACTGGCTATAATAACACTGGATAAAACTGGATTTTGGTAAGTTTGCGAGATTTCGCACGACACAGGCTTCAAACTTCACACTAAACCATTACCTCGTAGGCACTGCTCATACACACACTGACTGACGACGGCTTTTTACATAACAATCACCATTTTATCACGTTTGATGACATTTTCTCAACAAAACAATGTACAACAACGCATGTAAACACAAACAGGGTGACCATCTCAAAAGTGGCGGTTCTA
Organism: Chloroclysta siterata; assembly: GCA_932294275.1. Classification (NCBI taxonomy): domain Eukaryota; kingdom Metazoa; phylum Arthropoda; class Insecta; order Lepidoptera; family Geometridae; genus Chloroclysta; species Chloroclysta siterata. The sequence goes on along the minus strand of OW028596.1, from coordinate 15,016,913 downwards.
CCACACACCTGCCAAAAAATCTGTCAAAATCTACCAAGCTTGACGATAAAAATACCAAAAATATGACTTCATACCATCTCCTTCGTGGCTACGGAATAAATTAAATACCTACATTACATTCAGTTACTATCTTTTGATCGCTTGTAACGGTTTGCAGTTATCTAAAACGAGATAGAAGTTGTTTAGAAACCAAATCAATAAAGGTAAAAAAGAATAAGAAGTTTCCAGTTCGGTAAAAAATAAATAAATTATAAATATTATTTCATTAAAAATTCAAACTAATAAGATTTTTCTTGAAATATTTAAAATCTACCAAATGGCAGAAATCTGCCACAAATGGTAACACTGATCGGCGGCCGTCGGCCGTCCTGATTGGATATGCGTTTTTAAATGCAACCAATGACAGACAGGTTAGTCAAAGATTAAATAGGACAGACTAGACACTTCCCAAAATTGCAGTTGAATAATTTTGTCGTGTCAATGAACCATGGTGGTAAAGTAACATGTTACAATTTAAAGAACTATGAATATCATAAACATTGGTTTACGACATCTAGTAATTAAACAAAAATAAATATTCTATTAAATATTGAGTACGTAGCCACGTAGGTACCTAGTTACTGAATAGGTATTAGTACCAAAGATCTCAGAGAATGTTTACCGTGACTAGGGATTACAGTCGCGAAAATATTTCTTTTACATACCAAGATCTTTAAAAACAGCAACATCATTATTAGGTAGGCACATTACTAGGTAATTGGTGGCGGTTCTGTTACCTATTTTATCTAAGGTTAACAACTAGAGGTCAAAGAACAGCTGTAAATAGGGCTGCCTCATGATGCGTTTAGATTCATTTTAGATAAAAGTTTAAGAGGCATTTCATGAATGAAAAACTTTGAAATTTTAAAAGTCGTAGAACAAAAGTTGTTCGTTATGACCGGTAGAATATCCTGCTTTCGGATCCCTACAATTCTTAATAAACACGTTGTATATATTTGTTTTTGTATTTGTCTCCGTTCAGGTAGTGCCTACCTACCTAGTTTTTGTTTTTTTTTTTACATTTGATAGGTAAAACGTTTGACCGCAATCTCGCCTGATGTCACGGTCTACGATGTGACACGCTTACCTAGAAGATACCTATTTACTCGTCTCTTGAAATCGTCCAAATTATAGGCATTCGGAAAAACGGATGCCGGTAAGGAATTCCACTCTTTGGCTGTTCGCATTATAAAAGTAGAAGCAAAGAGCTTTGTGCGGGCAGTAGGTATGTCAACCATGAATGGATGTCTCGCTTCCGTACGTCTGGATAAAAAGTAGCCTATACGTTATTTAAGGTTAAAATCTATATAAAACTCCAAGTTTCATTATAAATCCGCGTTTCCATTAGGTTTTTGTTTTTTTATACAACATGCTAATGGAACCAGCAGTTGGCCCACCTGATGTTAAGTGGTAACTATCACTATAACAAAGCCAATGCTTTGACTTACAAGGCAATCCTCGTAAGTCACGCACGATAGTTACGTGCCCTACGTGTTGTAGGTGTTAAGCCTTTTGTGCGCGTAATTTGCAACCACACTCTTCAAACAACACAGCATTAGGATATTTTTTGCGAAATAATTATAACAAGCCGATGTCCCTCTACTGTTGAACGGTTACCTCTACCATATCAATGATCACTGCTAATTAATGTGTTTTATTTGTAAACCAGTTGGTTCAGAAGTAAGTTCAGATGTGACGCTGGTGGACTACCTCCGGAACTGGCTGGAGCTGCGCGGCACCAAGTACATGTGCCGACAGGCTGGCTGCGGCGCCTGCATCGTTGCCGCCGCCAAGAGCCCCGGGGCTACTCCTCAAGCTGTCAACTCGGTGAGGATACATTTGGTACATCAATAATCTTAAGACGAAGACTAATGTTCCTCTTGATTTAATTTTTCTTTTTTTTTATACAATTAGCTGATGGAACCAGCAGGTGGCCCACCTGATATTAAGTGGTAACCATCACCTATAACACAGCATTGCCTCGTAAGTCACGCACGATAAGAACGTGCCCTACGATGCATTGCCCTGCGTCCATCAACTTGAGGCATACAGATGTTAAGCCTCATGTGCCTGTAATTTCACCGGCAACCACACTCTTCAAACCGAAACACAGCAATGCTGATTGACGGCAGAAAAGGGCGTGGTGGTAGTACTTCCCCGGAAGGGCCCTTCACAAAGAGCTCTCCCATTTCAACATTTTGAAAGATGCAAAATCACTGAACTTATTTTTTATTCGTTTTAGAGTGTTTACTACACAGGAAATCACAAAGACTCTTGATAGTAATTTGTAATAATTATGTCAGACCTGTAGATGGAGCCATGGTCACATAAGTTCCGTAGTAGCGTGTCTCCGAGTTATTCGTCAAATGTAGAGTCCGATGGCGCAGGTGGTTAGCGCAGCCCCGTCTCAAGGGGAAGGTCGTGGGTTCTTATCCCACTTGGATAATAACTTTTGGGACAATATAACATTCCTTAGTTTCCTTAAGTCTAGTAAAGACTGTAAAACTAATAAGAAATTGGGTAGGTATATATAATGAGATCGGGTTATGTTGCGTTTTGCGTTATGCTAGTGGCGGTGTGTGAAGTATCTACCAGTATTTATATTATTTAGACAAAATTCTTAGCATTCATACCTCTTACCTATGGTTTGGTTAACAGTGCATGGTCTCAATCACCTCGTGTAGCGGCTGGGAGATCACAACCATCGAGGCGTTGGGCAACAGGAAGAAAGGATACCACATCCTTCAGAAAACTCTAGCGTGCCATAATGGATCCCAATGCGGCCACTGCTCGCCTGGTTGGGTCATGTCTATGTGCTGGTAAGGAATTTTATAAAGAATATACTAGTACTAGTAGTGTATAAACTAGGATGGGAAGAGGTAGCTTATAGATGTTTTTAAAATTGTGTCAGTATTGTACACACGGGAGCTTTATTGCTATATTTTTTTGTAACGAGGGTCACACAATTACTTTGCAGCATCCTACAAAGAAAACAGAACCTTCTGATGGAAGAAATAGAGAAGTCTTTTGCTAGTAATATCTGTCGTTGTACCGGATACAGACCAATTCTGGAAGCCTTCAAGAGTTTCGCTATTGACGCTCCTAAAACCAACGCTGTTGACATCGAAGATCTTGATATTTGTAAGAAAACTGGAATAGTCTGCAATAGAAGCTGTAATGATGATAATGAAGAGTGGTGTTTCGTATCAAAAAAGGAAGTAGAGGAGAGTTTGGCAGTTGTGAAACTTAAAGATGGCAGAGAATGGTTTCAAGTGAATCAAGTTTCTGATGTATTTGCTATATTGAAAACCAAAGGAGCTGAGTCATACATGCTTGTAGCAGGAAATACTGCCAAAGGTAATATTGTATGGATGAGGTGATTTTTGAAGATACCTAAAATAATATGAAAGTAGATATTTGAATAAATTTAAAAAATTTCAGGAGCATATCCAATCCTTGAATATCCTGGAACTCTGATTGACATCAGTGGAATATATGAACTGAAAGGGTTCATTTACGATCAAAACTTGGTGATAGGAGCAGGGAATACTTTGACAGAATTACTAGAAATATTCAAGAATGCTTCTAAAAATGCGAATTTTGTGTATTTAGAAGAGTTTTACAACCATTTACAGTTGGTTGCCCATGATGCTGTAAGAAATGTAAGTTTTTATGTTTTATTTATTTATTTTCTGAGGCAGTCTAACAGCACGTTAAGACATAGTTATCAGGAGTCATATTAAAAAACAAAAGGCTAATAATAAGTCTCCACAAATAAAAAAGGACTTAGAGATCACTACAGAAACAGGTACAAGCTACATACTACATATATATATATACACACAAGAAAAATATATTAATGGTTTGGTAAATCTCTCTAATAGCATTTTTTACTTATTTAATGTTCCAGTTGGGGACCATAGCAGGAAATTTGATGCTAAAACATCAGCACAATGAATTTCAGTCAGATCTGTTTCTCATGTTCAGTACAGTTGGTGCAACACTGACCATAGGTAAGGTTATTTACTTTTAAAGTAATAAAAATGTGTTGAATTTGATGTACTTACTTATATCATTTTTTTCAGCGAATAAAGAACGTCGGCAAATAGTTTCAATAGAAAAGTTTTTGAACACAAACATGATAGGGTCATTGATAATAAACGTGAAGTTACCACCAATCAGCGAGAAATGTATAGTAAAGACTTATAAGGTAGAGTAAATATATTTATTGTGTTCAATATTATCTGAAGAACAGTGAGACAGTAGTAACTGGCTATCATACTCATTGACACAAGCAACGACAAAAAATAATATTTTAAGAACGATACAGCCATGATTCTGGAGAAGTCAGTTTTGAAATGATTTTAGGTCATGCCAAGATCACAAAGCGCTCACGCAATTGTTCATTTTGGAGCTTACTTTGATTTCTATCCTGGTCCTGGTAACCTACTCAAAAACTGTAGACTTGCATTTGGTGGTCTTGCAGCAAAGTTTTCAAGAGCTATGGCCACTGAAAAATCTCTTATGGGAAAACCGTTGTTTAGGAATGAGACATTGCAATCAGCCATCAGAATGCTGGAGCATGAGCTCGTTGTGGTGGAAATTCCACCCGAACCCTCAGCAGTGTATCGGAAAAAACTGGCTATAGGACTGTTTTATAAGGTAAGAAGAAATAAATAATAGGTATTTATTTTCTGCTTCGAGTTGTTAATACTCTCTCCTTCTTATATTGTTAATGCGAATGCTAAGATAGGTATAGTTGCAGATATTCGATTATACGTACCTACTAACAGTCCATAATCTTTCAGAGTTTACTATCACTATGTCCTAAGAACATCCTTAAAAAAGAATACGGTTCTGGTTCAGTGAAGCTGCACGAGTCAAGGCCAGTGTCAGAAGCGCAGCAGTCATTTGAATCTTCACCATCATTATGGCCGCTGAACAAACCAATACCAAAACTAGAAAGTCTGGTAAGTTTAAATGCAAAATTTCAAAGGCTATGCTTGTAATAAAATAAATGCCAAGCAAATTATATCTTTTTAGATTCAATGTGCCGGAGAAGCCTCTTATACAGAAGATATCCAATCTTTCTCTCGTGAGGTCTTTGCAGAACTGGTTCTGAGCACTATTGGAAAAGGAACTATTGCGAATATAGATCCAAGCAGAGCTTTGGTAAGTAAATTAGGAATGAAAATAGGTCAGACACAAGTACAAAATAATAAATAATTGTACAACTGTTTTGTATTCATTTATAGAAATACGCAGGAGTCATAGCATTTTACACGGCAAAAGATATTCCAGGGCTGAATTCATTTACACCAGCAGATGATGTACAGTACCAGATCAATGAAGAAGTCTTATCCAGTGGAGAAATAAAATACTACAACCAGCCTATTGCAATCATAGTTGCTGAAACTCGTCACATTGCCGAAGTTGCATCGGGAATGGTTGACGTCACTTACAATAACGTAGTCAAACCAGTTATAGATATAAATGAATCTAAAAGAGATGCTAAAAGAAATAAACTGTTTACTACTAAGAAAGCAACAGATAAGGGAGACCAGGTTTTTCGAATTGTAAGAGGAAGTAACACAATGTACGGCCAATACCACTTTACCATGGAGACGTTGGCAGTAGTCACTCGCCCCATAGAAGAGGGATTAGAAGTGTATGCTACCACACAGTGGCCAGATGCACTTCAGACAATGGTAGCTAGAGCTTTGAACATGGACGCTAATAGGTAAGAAAAGTATTAAAAAAAACAACCAACAAAATAATACGTAAGAGAAATAATATTGTATATAAAATAAAATATGTGTGAGTGCAGACCTTTTAATGACACTAAATATAAGTATCTCAAAGCGAAATCCTCATTTACATTATACCTCACTCCAACAACAATGTCTCACAAAATAATCCTTTGCACCGTATGTGTGAAACCTAAGATAAATCATTTAGTGAACTTGATATCTTTCATCAAACCATGTTCAGCTTCAAAGCTAACATTTTGTCAAAACAGTAAAACTTTTATTTTACTTATCTTACTTTTACTAATATTTCTGTTTGTTAAACTCTTGGTTACTGTATTAATTGAAATACTTTTAGGTTAACAAATTTACTTTACCTACATATTATAAAATTCATTGTCTGTCTAAGTTTTGATTTGTAAACTGTGTTTGTACCTAAAAAAGCTAAAATTAAATATCGTATAGCAGTTGTATATATACAGGGAAGGTTTGTACAGTTATATAATAGTAAGGTACTAATAAATAACAGCACTAATGAAACCGTATCCTACTATTATGATGCAAAAATAATTATGCTATAGGTACCTAATTTTGAAATGGTTTTTATAATTGTAACTTTTTTCAGAATTGATGTCCACGTTCGCCGTATCGGTGGTGGTTTTGGCATCAAAATATCTCGGATTATCCTTTCAGCCGTCGCCTGCAGTCTCGTTACTATGAAACTGAACCTGCCTTGCCGAATTATTCACTCAATGGAAAAGATAATGCGAGCCTTTGGAAAGAGGTTGCCTTGTTCTAGCGAATACGAAGTATATTTTTTTGTGCTATTTATTATTTTCTTAAAAAAAATAACGTTTAAAGAAAGGAGTGACAAATAATTCATTTTTATAGATTGCGGTAAATGAGTGCGGTGTCTTCCAATTTGGCAGCTTGACGATGTTTGAAGACAATGGTTTTACAGTAAACGAAAAATTTGAAGAGTTTGTTGTTGACACGTACAATAACTGCTACAACAAAGCCAGATTGAATTACAAATTATATGATTCAACTACAGATACTGCGAAAAATACATGGTTTAGATCACCAGGTGATTCAAGAAATATTTGGGTTGATTTTAGTATGATCTTATCATGTCGATCGAGGCTTGACCTAGAGCTTGCACATTGACAAGCTGTGTGGCAGGCTGGGTAGCGCATGTTATGTGCTCTACAGATTGTCTCGCGAGTCGCGTTGTCTCTGCCGATGTAGTCCGCACGTGTTACTTTGCGACAGTGCATTCTATTCACCAGCACGGTGCGGAACTGTGGGGACGCGCTGCTGATCGGGAGCGCGTCTTCCGCATGTAGAAACGTGCTGTGCGGGCAATTGCAAAAGTGTCACGGGAGATGACGGCATGACCATTTTTTCGTTTCCTTGCAAATACTTACGCTGCCTTCGCTTATGATTCTCCAGGTGGCAACATACATAAGGCAGAACCAGGAGAAGTTCGGTACTCGTGAGGATAGACACACTCGCCCATATAACACACTTGGGGCGAGGAAGCTTGCCGCCACGACTCGTAGACTGGCAAGGTCTGATAAGCTCACTCATGTCATGGGGCCTGCATTATAATCGCCTTCCAGAAAACATCAAAGATGCACCTAGTTATACATCATTCAAAGTTAAGGCGAAGACAAGAGCCAATGTACCTCTCGCTCGCACGTTTCGACATGATGAAAGATATAAAATTACTAAACTCGTTTTTAAAAATCGCAATCATCCATTTTGTTAAATTTTTGAGAAATTTGTACTAGACTGTGTGCAATGTGATTGCGCACAAGTCGAAACGTGTAAACTAGAGGTACATTAGCTCTTGTCTTCGCCTTAAGCTGAAATTGTGGCTCCCCGAGAGGGCGTTCTATAGTGTGGAAGAATGCTTAGGTGTATGTAATCCTAAGTAAATTATTTATATTGAAATTATTGTTCACGTGTCTCCAAAGGTAGTGTAGGTAACTACTCTAACTACATAATAGGTTCTTTTAAGTATTTTTAAGTTGTTGTCATGAATGTATTTCTGACATATATTTTTTTGTAATTATGAATAAAGTGATTATTGATTATAATTATTATGATTTTGATATTACAATTTCTCATTTATCATTTAATTATGTTTGATTGCAGGAACTCTAGAAGCCATTGCAATGATAGAAATGGTGATGGAACACATCTCTTACGAATTATCACTAGACCCCATACAAGTACGACTAGCAAATCTAGATAAAGAGAGCGCTTCTGATATTAAAGCAATAATAGACACCTTGATGACTGAATGCAATTACAAAGAGCGACGAGACAACGTTGATTCATTCAATGCTAATAATAGATGGAAAAAACGGGGCTTAAGATGTGTCCCTTTAAGATGGAGTTATAACTACACTAGGTACTTTGACGTTAACATGTCTGTTTACCATGTGGACGGTACAGTAGCTATCTCTCATGGCGGAGTTGAAATCGGTCAGGGTATAAATACAAGAACGGCTCAGATATGTGCATACTTCTTAAAAATTCCACTTGATAAAATTCAAGTCAAAGCAAACAGTACCACAAAAACACCGAACTCAGCCGTGACTGGTGGTAGTATAACTAGCCAAAGTATCGGAGTAGGAATAGAAAGATGTTGCAAAGAACTTATAAAAAGACTGGAACCCGTTAAAGCTAAATTAGGTTACCCAACTTGGGGTGAGTTGATCGGTCGAGCGTATAAAGATGGTGTAGATTTGCAAGTGCATGGGTTCGTGGGGAGTGAAGACTTTTATAAGTACACTGTTTATGGCGCTGCGTTTGCTGAAGTGGAAATAGATGTGCTGACTGGAGAGCTGGAGGTCTTGAGAGTTGATGTCATGAGCGACGCTGGACAAAGTATTAGTCCAGCGTTGGATATTGGCCAGGTGATTTTCAGTTTTAATATATTTGTTTATTTTTTTTAAATAAAAATACATTAAATTACAATTAATTACTAACATCTTGTAACATTGATATTTTTATAGCGTAGTAAAAGTAGAATCTGGCGTCAACTCAGACAAAATAAAAAAGTAAAGACGGAACTCTGTGAACAGCAAAGTGAGGCCGGTCAAACTACGCCTTGACGTGTACATACACAATTACACACACACCCGCACAACGTACCTACGCCTTACCTTGTCAGTCTAGCTATCGCGGCTCGTGGGGAGCAACGTTTTGAGAAATTATAAATTTACCAGTAAAAATGCCGAATTGTGTTGTGAAACGGTGTAAGAATCAATCTTCAAAATATAAAAAAGCGGGATGGAATCACATTTCACACGTAAGTAATTTGGAAACCAATAATTTTCAATAAATCAAAATAAAAGTTTGAGGTTATTGCTTGGAACACAGGTGTTGCCAGTATGAAGTGTTTTTGTTTACCCTATTATTTGGTAATAATGTGATACGCAACGTAACGTTACGACGTTACTCGTTTCTTATGATGGATATCAGTATATTTTAAACCCGTCGAGTGCTTAGAGAACACACTGGTGTTCGTTAAGTTCGTGGCCCCGCGTGTCCGGCGAACACCCGGATGTACACAAGTTTTCGAGCCCATTGGTTGCTCACTTCTACGAGGTCAAATTACCTTAACGCCCATTGGCTGCACTCATTGTGAAGCTAGGTTCGATACAGAACGAAATACAGACAATACCGAGACCGGAAATTCATACTCACCGAACGAAATTGTCAAACATCTGACATGATTGATGGCTTGTACCCCAAGTGTACCCCGATGTGGAACTTTACAAAACCCGCAATATACACGGAACAAAAACGTAAAACGAAAAACCAAATATGGTAATAAAAACTCATACTTGGGGTACTGGACTGTCGGTCATCTTGACCCACGGCGCAACGCGATATCTTCTTGGTTTGTGAACTGATTTTTACGATTATTATTTCTTAAAATAGGTTACATATCCGTAATATTGTGAAAACCGTTAGATTATAATCTATCTCGCGAGATTGTAATCTGTCAAAAAATTGTAAACTCGTAGATTTCGTATGTCCGTTAGGTGAGGCAAACACAACCTAACCGATCCCATAATCAGTTATGTTGTGTTAGATTATATCATGATAGACGTTTTATTTAGTAATGTTATTTTTGTAATTTTGGGGTAATTTGAATTGTCATGGCAACACCGGCCTCCGCACACATGTTTAGAAAACTGGCCTCACTTTTCTGTTCGTAGAGCTCCGTCTTTACTTTTTTATTTTGTCTGAGGGCGTCAATGACAATAGAGTAACTGTCAGAAGACGTAAAACTTTCAAAAGCTATATTTGGGATTCGTTTTCTGACAGTTCAGGAAGCAACATAGCTTTTTAATTTTAATTGTTTTTCTAGTGTTATTTTGAGTTGTGTTGTGTAATTTCGGTGGTATTTTAACCAACATTACTTGAGGTCTTAGCACAAAGTGTAAGCATTTGGAATGAAAGTGTAATATGTGATATCCTGATTTGACTGAAAATGTTTTGAAGAAAACCGCCACCATTTTCTTCAAGACTAATGACGGCTGACTTGACTATGAACTGACTTGACTAAAAAGTATTCATTCAATACAAATCACTTGACACTGGCAAGATTGTCTGTCGAATGACAGACAGGAGCCATAAACGGAGAGAAGAAGAAGAAAGCTATATTTTTTAAATACCGCTTGCATGCCGCTTGCTGATGGAATAAGCTGATGTAATCTGACAGTAGTGGTCTGTTCGCAGGTGGAAGGTGCTTTCATCATGGGCTTAGGGTACTGGACATGCGAAAATTTGGTTTATGACACAAAATCCGGAGAACTGCTCACAAACACTACTTGGAACTACTACGTTCCACAAGCCAGAGATATTCCACAGGACTTCAGGGTTTATTTGAGGAAGAATTCATATTCTTTACCAGCTATTTTAGGTTCAAAGGGTAAGAAAGCTTCAAAGTCAAAAGGTATTTATTCAATAAAATCACAAGGATTACTTTGAAACGTCTTAAAGCTAGGTGACTCTAGGTGCCAGTTTCACGCGACTAAAGAGGAGCTTATCGAATCCCCATACAAAAAAGGCCTGGTTTCTTGAGGTATACAAATGTTAAGCCTCATGTGCCTGTAATTTTAATGGCAACCACACTCTTCAAACCGAAACAACTCAAAACACGGGTACTTATAACATACTTTTTTAAAATGAATAAACCGTTCTTTGACTACAATCTCACCTTATGGTAAGCGACGATGTAGTCGACGTTGGAGCAGAACGGTCTAGAAGACACCTATTCACTCTTGCCTTGAAGAGATTTAGATTGTAGTGGTCAGGAAAAACAGACGACGGTAATGAGTTCCACTCCTTAGCAGTTCGCATAATGTAGCTAGAAACAAAACGCTTGTTGCGAATAGGTGGTATGCTAACCAGATATGGAATATACACAGCCGTGCGTCTACTAGTCCTGTGGTGGAATGGTGATGGCGGTATAATATCGTGAAGTTCCTGGGCACATTCCCCGAAATGTAACCTGTTAGAAGATCGATAGGCAAGCAACTTTGCGACGGTTTTCGAGACTCTGGACTGACTGACTTTAGTTAGATCTTAGACTTAGACTTTAGACTTTGATCTTGTTTTTTCAGTGACCGGGGAACCCCCAATTTGCATGTCAGTAGTCATCCCCATGGCCATCAGAGAAGCAATAACAGCCGCTAGATGTGACTCCGGGATCCCTAAAACAACTTGGTATCCCTTTAGTAAGTAACAACTTAACTTAGAAGTTGCTTAGATATTAGTACATTAATTACTTAGATGATTTATAGGTTTCTTATAGTTTTATTCAAGTTGTGATAGGTTAACTTTAAACTTAAGAGTACCTACTAGTACAGCTCTTTGTGAAGGGTTCATCCGGGGAAGTACTACCACCATGTCTTTTCTGCCGCCAAACAGCGCGAGCGTTTCTGTGTTTCAGTGTGAAGGGTGTGATTGCCGGTGAAATTACGGGCACATGAGGCTTAACATCAGTATACCTCAGGTTAATGGACTCAGGGCAGTGCATCATCGTAGGACACGTTCCTATATAAATTAAATAATAACCAATTTGCTTTCAGTTGGTCCATACACAGCTGAAAATATTTGCATGGCTACTTCAAGCAGACTGAACGAGTATAAACTTCACTGATGGATCCAAAATTTTCTTATTGATCGAGTGAGCGAAGCGAACGAAGATCTTAGTTTCAACTTGGGCGATTTGGCATTTTATGTATGTATGTTTGTCTGGCGATAACTTTAGAACCGTTGATCCGATCTCCATGAAATTTGATATGTCGATAGCTTGTACTTGAGAAATTTACTGGTAAGTATATGAGTAAAATCAAATGAAGGGTTTTTGAGATATGGGGTTTTTTAAGAAGGCAAAAATAAAAAAAGTGACATAAAAAAATCAAGTTACATGTCATATGAAAAGGCTTTGTTTGGACATTCCAAAACAATTTTTAGGACAATTTTTTTTTTGGGACGCTCGGTTATCGAGATAAAATTTAAAAAGTTAAATTAAGATAACCAGCGATCCAAGAGCTCCCATCTCTAAGAGTTTCGTTGAAATCAAGGTTTTTCTACTGGTCGGCCAGTTACTTTGATTTTTCTTATTTATTTTTTTCTTGAAATAATTTGAGGAGGTACTCAGTTCTCATAAAATGGTAACGACGACCAGGTCTGATGATGGAGCCAAGGTCTGTTCAACGGAACTCTTCAATAAATAGGCCAATAGAGTTGAAACTTGGTAACCATACCAAGTTAGTAGGCGGTAGTCAGAAAAAAGTCCAAAGATAATGTTTGGACTTGCCTCTGACTACTACCGACTCAAAGTTTTGATGCGTTCGTCGGGTCGCATCACGAGATCTCAGTTAGGGGCGAACTACTAGTTTATTAAGTTTTACTGAAATAATTAACATATATATTCACTTTAATATAATAGAAAAATAACTAGGATATAAATCCAAACTTTTCTTATTTTGTTAAGGTAATATAATGTTAGTGTAACGTAGTGTAGAGGTAGTACAAGAACGTATATTATATTTGATCTAAATTTCTTATTGTTTTTTATTTGAAGATATGTGTAAAATTATTATTTTTCTTCTTATGACCTTATATATACCTATACCCATTTCACCAAACATGTATTTTTTGGGTCGTCATTGGGTCAATATTGTTATCTAAATAAATAAATAAATATTGGTGGACTTTCCACACAGCACTATCTAGCCCCAAACTAAGCAAAGCTTGTCATATGGAGACCAGATAGCTAATATAATAATTACATATAATATGCTTTGTGAATACATACTTATAATGTTATATAACACCCAGACAGAGAACAAATATCTATGTTCATCACACAAATGTTTGTTCCCGTTGGGGATCAAACCCACGGCCTACGGCGCAGAAGGCAGAAGAGATTTTCCAAGTCTTTCTTATAAATTATTTTACTAGGTAAGTATTCTGAGATTTAGAATATTCACGTGAATAATACAAAACACAGGATCTTGATCCTCGGGGAGCAGAAATGAGGAATGCCGCAATCTCGCGTAACAATAATATACGAGGGCCGTTCGTCATTCTGTCGTATGGATACGCCATTTTTCTCGCCTCATTTGCATCGTACCTTCGTAACACTTCTTCTTCTTATTGTGTTACTAGTTTCTTGTGAAACTGAATGTGGTGAAAGGATTTTAGGTGCGCCTCAAAGAGGCTACTTTCGAGCACTTCACACATTTTTAGAGCTTTTCGAATGTAATAAATTTCGAATTACATATTTATTACTTTGTAAGAGGATCATACAAAAGATCGGTAGGAACCAAGCCGTAAGTTTGTTGCCTGTTCTTCTAGGCTTTGGTCGCTTGGAACTGGCACCTAGAGTCACCTAGCTTTAAGACGTTTCAAAGTGATCCTTGTGATTTTATTGAATAAATACCTTTTGACTTTGACTTTGACTTAAGTAAAAAAATCCTCAGTAGCCGAAATCCGAATTTTGGTTTTAGTTTATTTGTTTTCTGTATTGTCAGGCCGTTTTTAACTCGATAAGCTCCTCTATCAAGCGTGCTGAGAAATCACAAGTCGCCATAGAAAAGCGGCCTGACAATACAAAAAATAAAAAATCATCAGAAATCGTTCTACTCAGATATCAGATCAGATGATGATGACGATTTTATCCAGGCCTGAGGTCGAGACGAATATGGCATTACCTGCTCGGCCATTTAAAACTGCTTGATTTTGATAAGAAAGAAAAATAATTCTCCGTGCGGCCACTATTTGGATAGATTTACTTGTGGCATTTACATTGAGCGATTCCATGCTTGAGAGGATCGTTCCCCCCTCTAGCAGTCCTTAGGCAATGATTGAGGTCTTAGGGTTCACATATCAACTCCATCAACAGAGTGGTAAATGTCGGTAGTAGTCGACAGTCGATCCCAATCTAGATTCGGTTTGAATGACAAAATTCAAACCACATCGTTGTTGGGATTGGATTTCCCACACTCCTCCTTTTTTGAAATCGCTTAAAAATTCAAAAACGGAGGAGGGTTTTCCATTCAACTATTTTTTTTTAACTTACAGATTGGTCTCATAGAAATTTCATCAAATTCAGTTCAGTAGTCTGGCTTTTAAATCAAAATAACAGAAAAAAGTTATATCATCCAAGAAAATTAAATCGCGGATTTTGCTGTTTTATATTTAGTGAAGGTATTTTTTTTTGCAGAAAAGTTATTTAAGTACTAAAGAATGTAGATCCGTGTGAAGCAACACTTGTTTTGCAGCAATTGAACGCTCAATTTTTATGCAAGCCGCGCTCGTCGGAGATTCGCGTAGATATCTTTTGTTGTGCCTTCGCTTAGAACTAAATTGAAAACATTATCTCGGATTTTCAATGTGTAAGGCGAGATTTATAGCGTTAGTAACTCACTGAAAGGATTTTTTAAGGAATATTAAAGCTTATTGTGGTGGATTACTGTTACTAAATATTAATAAAAATATGTGTAAAAAACCGTGAAGGAAAATCTACGATCTAGTCGGCTCCGCACGTTTTTCCCTTATCTGGGGGTGGCAGCAACCCCACCAAGTCAAGCCAACAAGCTAGTGGTTAGGAGCGGGTGAAGCTGTGGGGATTACATATGCTAATAGAATATAGCATCGTTTTAATCCTGTCCCAGGTACTACCAGCATCCTACTGCTTACAATTTTTTCTCGTAGTGGTCAGGAAATTGCTGGAAACTTGAATAACTAGTGGTTCGCCCCGAACTGAGATTTTGTAATGTCCGCTCCATTCTGAGATTGATACCAAACACGATATTTGGCCTCTGACTACCCCCTAACCTACTTGGGGTAACCAATTGTATCTCAAAAAACATACATAGGTACGTCCTAGAATAAAAATAACAATGGTATTGGGATGTACTAATCAAATCCTTTTATGACACTTCACTTGGTATATTTGAAAAAAAACATTAAATATCAATAACCCCTTGTCCGATTAAATTCATATACCCATATTCATTTCTCAAGTTCAACCTATCGGCTTACCAAATTTCATGTAGATCGGATCAACGGTTCTAAAGTTATGGCCCGACAAACATACATAGGTACCTATAATGCCAAATCGCCCAAGTTGACTGTAAAATTTACGTTTACTACGCTCACTCAATCAATAAATGAAAACCTTTGAAACAAATAGCTTGGAACTTTATTTCCCTGCTTACATTCTAGAAATTCTATTTTCAATCCAACGATGCCCTTATGGGTATGCAACTTTCAGCGCAGTCTGAATTTCATTTTTATATGAACGTTCCTTTGAAGTTCGTTGAGCCATTGACACGTTTCCTTTCAAACCAACGCATTGCAAGTCTTAGTGACATGTCCTAACAAGCGTCGAAATACCTTACAAGTTGGTAGCAAAAATAATTCCGTTGTGAAAATATCCTAAAAAGCTCTAAATCCAGAATTTCCTATTCACATATTTAATTTCATTTTTTTCATCTTTAGACATTTACAATGTTCTTTTTTAATTACATAGGAACTTACTTAGGTACTAAATGGAACTAGATATATTAAATTTCGGAGTTGTAACCTTAACATGATCCACCTTATTTTCCACTTCCGCCAATTCCTTCAACTGTCTTTCTCTTTCTTCAGTTTCCCCTCTTTTGACTCTAATATTCGAGAAATATTCTTCAAAGTTGTCATCGTTAGGTCGTTTGTCATTTTGGTCTTTAACTGTTACGATGTTTTGATAAAACTCTCTGCTACCGTGTATTTGTTTAGTTTTTACTGGTTTCTCTAATTCATGCCTTTTTAATAGTTTTCTGATACATTTAGGACAAACATTTGAATACGCTCTTTTCATTTTATAATTCAGCTGTCGGATTTTATATTTTTCATCCGAATTTGAAACATCGTTTATATAAGTTTTTGCGCAATTTGTACAAAAGAGTTTTCGCTTCTGTTTTTTGGCCGATGGCTTACGGAAAAAAAACGGGACCCTCATATTCTTGAAAGCACTGAAAATAATGTTTTATGTTACAATCAGAAACATATAAAATACTCGTTTATTCGGTTGAATTCAAGGCAAGATAATGAAACTTGATTCCACAATAATTGATACATCAAAATGAAGCCCTGAAAATATTTTCTCATATATACAATCTACATTCCTTACCACCTTAATTCATTTTGTTCATTATTGACCGTGTTTTCACGGTTTCGAATAAAAATGTCTTCATCATTGGCTCTTTTCTGAAAAGATTGCTGATTCGGATCCAAACTGTTTTCTTTTGAGGGATTATCTTTTGGGTCATCAGTATCGGTATTCAGATAGTTGGTGTTTTCATCTCTCTTTTCGGTGTTTCCATTTAATGGGGACTCGTAATAGTAGTCGCTTTGTGTGCGTCTGTGAACATTAACGCATAGTTTCAGAAGAACAGCTACGTCAATATCTACTTTTACAACTTTGGTATTCTTTAAGTATTTGTTGTTTTATTTTATTTACCTGACTTGTTCTATCCCCATACTTACTCATAAACGTTGCTCAAAATTAGACCTGTTACTGTTTGTCATCCCCCCATTGGCATGAAAGACCCGAGATCGCAATAGTTTAAGCATTTTTCATGTTTAATAAGCATTGTTTATGCATAGTAATAACAAGATACATTGAATTACAAAATACTTGAAACTTTGTTCAGTTGACTTTTGATCCTTACTGCATCCGATGAAACCAGCTGCTTATTTTCTACTCTGTGTTTATAGTGATTGAGCAAAGGTAGTGTGTGGCAATTTGGGCTGGACCAAAAACATTACTTAATGACTATAATTTGTATCCAGAACCGTTGTTTCAATAAGGACCTAAGTAAATAGGACTTTGTTTGATAAAAATATAATCTAGTCTAAAGGTAATTTGTTTTGTTATGTGAAAGGTGTCCTTTACTATCAACTGTTGTTGATAGGCTTCGATTAGTCTGGTAGTTTTTCTGATATTGAATTATAGTGAAAATAGGGGTAGGTATTATTTTATTGAATTTAAGTTAGGCATATTGTCTGAGCAAAGCTTTAAGACATAAATTGAAAAGATTAAATTTTTGATAATATTTACAAAACGTTCTATGCCTATCCCCTCATTTTTTTTTGTACAACCAGCTGATGGAACAAGCAGATGGCCCACCTGATGTTAAGTGGTAACCATCACCTATAACAAAGCACTGCCTCGTAAGTCACGCACGATAGGAACGTGCCCTACGATGCACTGCTTTGCGTCCATCAGCTTGAGGCATACAGATGTTAAGCCTCATGTGCCTGTAATAACACCGGCAACCACACTCTTCAAACCGAAACACAGCAACGCTGCTTGGCGGCAGAAAAAGGCGTGGTGGTAGTACTTCCCCGGGCGAACCCTTCAAAAAGAGCTCTACTACTCTTAAAATCTCTTTATAGTACATACCTTTAACTCAAGATCTTTTGAGGATATCTAAAGGAGAACACTTTAGAGTAGTTCAGAATTTTGCGCACATACAATAATTTTAGAATAGAAAAATCTATAGAAAACCCACGACCATATTCGACTGTGGACTAAATTTTTTCATCGTATTAATATTGAAATACTCACTCATCCCGATTCTTATTCCTGTAGTCGAACTGTTCATAATCCTGTGATCCTTTAGTCACAATGTTTTTTAAAAAGCTCGCTACGTCGAATTGAATCACTCTACTTTTTTCGTCTTTTGCGTTTAAAACATCACTATGTTCATTTCGTTTCCTTAGTTCTTGATTTTCTTCAGTAAAATCGTAGCAAAAGCATAAACAAGTACAAATTAAAATGTAAAAATATCGTAACATTTCTTGATACTACTGAAATAAAAGATTTTGTTTATTTTTATGTATTTTGAGTTTGAAAGGTCATGGCGAATGAAGTTTGATAGATATCTCACAGCATGGATATGGAATGAGATTCATTTTCTGACATTTTTGGAAGCAACATAGCTTTTTCATTTTATTTGTTTTTCTAGTGTTATTTTGAGTTGTGTTGTGTAATTTCGGTGGTATTTTAACCAACATTACTTGAGGTCTTAGCACAAAGTGTAAACATTTGAAATGAAAGTGTAATATGTGATATCCTGATTTGACCGAAAATGTTTCCAATGTTTTGAAGAAAACCGCCACCATTTTCTTCAAAACAAATGACGGCCGACTTGACTATAGACTGACTTGACAAAAAAGTATTTATTCAATACAAATCACTTGACACTGGCAAGATTGTCTGTCGAATGACAGACAGGAGCCATAAACGGAGAGAAGAAGAAGATATGGAATAGGAAAGGTTGATTGTAAATTTATTATTTTTAGTTTTAATAGTATCGTTCAAAAGAAGTGATGCCATTAAACATTTTAATCGGAAGTAAAATAATAATCCACACCATTTATTAGGATTTTATGTAATAATGTTTATTTGTTAACAACATAAATATTTTTGTAATTGCTGTATTTAGGTAAACTTAAAATCTGCTTTTCGTACTCCTGATGCAAGACTGATCAATTCAACTGTGTATGGACCCTCTGAAACCAAACATATTAAGAAATGTTGATTAACAAATACAAATGCGCTTTCAAAATCTTCAAAGCAAAGTGATGTTTTTATATAGACGAAAAACTATACAGTACGAGGGATCCCACGTTTCGTGGTCGCCATTCGAAAACCGTCCAACTCTTCGTCGACCAGAAGTTTTTTACAAGCTTTTATTTAACTTGCAAAGTATGTATGTATTTAAGCACTCTAATTTATTGGTATGAAAATTTTCAAAATTAAAATCAATCAGGTCAAATTATACCTACTTGTTTATCTACAAGGTAAATTTCGCGCCAAGCTTTTATATCATACACATTTTGTGTAATGACGTTGTAAGTTGATAGTTAAAGTTTTAAAGGTAAAATTTATTTAATTCTTTTTAGCGCATTAAATAAAAGCTTGTTATTATAAAAGTTTTTTATTTGTAGTTTTCCCCTATGGTTGTCAGCTCTTTGAGCTATATGACTATGTCATTTTATATAATAGAAATAGTAGCAAAATAAAAGATTTAGTGGTTGTAAGAAACATACCGATGTCGAACCAGGAAGTTGTGGGTATTCCAATCTCTTTCCTGGCTTCAGCAATTGCTTCCCTGAGAGCGAAAGCTATCACTATTGATAGACATAGGGGTGGTTCCCCTGTAGCTGAAACAAAATAACAGTTCATAAGTAACAAGAAAGATAACAATAATTATTTTTTAAAAATTTTGCGACTGCCCATATAAACTATCGACCAATCAAGATACAATATACACAAAAAATAAAACAATAAAATAAATGTAGTAAAACGAAACTAACTGGGGGGTAAATGGAAAAAAACCCTAGCGAGTTTATTATAAATAATATAGTTGATGTATAAAAGAACTACAGTAGTATAGCAATAATCAGTGATATATTTGCTATGATTGATAATCAAATTTATAGTTATTTTGAGGCTGTCGGAAGTACCTTTAGCTCCCATTATAGCTTCCAAACTGTAAGACTTCTTTCTAAAAGTCACTCTGAAATCTTGAGGGATGTCTCTGGCTAAAGGTACATAGTAGTTCCATGTCCTATCGGTTAAGAGTTCTCCACTAGTTCTATTGTAAACAAGATCCTCGCTCGTCCAGTATCCAAGTCCCATGATGAAAGCACCTTCCACCTACAAATAACATCCATCAAGAATATGAATACGCTCATTTAGATAAAAAAATCTGGACAAATAACAATAACATTAAAAGTCATCGAAGAGATGTATGATATTGAGATACTTTGAAGAAATGAGGGTATCTATACGGGTCATTTGTCTTAGAGGTTTAGCAGTAGGACGAAACGATAAGAACTAAGCTTGTTATACTTACTTGACCAACATCAACTTCAGGGCTGACGCTTTGCCCTACGTCTTGCAACATGTCAACTCTCAAAATCTCTGATTCTCCTGTCAGGACATCAACCTCCGCTTCAGCTATAGCCACTCCAAATATATCATAGTTATACAAGTCTGTGACGCCAACGTAGCTATGAATTTGCAGGTCTATATTAGAATCATAAGCTTTAAGAATTAGCTCCAACCATGTAGGATTCCCAAGTTGTGTTCTAATCGGAGCTAGTCTTTCTAGCATCGCTTCACAGCACCTCCTCACTCCAACGCCTACATTCTGAGATCCTAAACTTCCTCCAGTAGCAAAACAGTTCGGAGCAATAATAGTATTGTTAGCTTTGATTTGTATTTTGTCGATCGGTATTTTAAAGTAATACGCGCAAATTTGGACTGCTTTTGTATTGATACCTTGGCCCATCTCTATACCGCCGTGCGTGATGATAACAGTGCCATCTCCGTGGCAGATTGCAAGGTTTACTTCGAATCTAGTGCCACCGGCTGGAGTCCATCTTAAGAACGAGCATCTAATACCACGTTTCCTCCACCGGTTCTTTCTGTTGAATTTGGCAACATTGGCTTTTCTCTCCGCATAAGAGGCTGAAGTTTTCAATTCCTCTGCCATGCCTATTATGTCGTTATATTTCGCAGTGTCTACATTTGCTATGCGAACGTCGAAAGGGTCTAGAGAAAGTTCGTATGATATGCGTTCAACAACGTACTCTGCTAAGGAAATGCTTTCCAAAGTACCTGAAATAAGATGACGCCGCCTCATTATCAACATCCACAACCAAATTTCACGCACTAGGTTAAGGTTTAGGTTTCTCTTGCCATTCTCAATGGTCCTGGGCCTAGCTTCACCCATATGGTTTACGAAACTAACAATTTCGTTGATTGTTGATGTGGACTACTTTAGATTGCGCCCCAGAATAATGGAACATATATACATTCAGTGTGTTTACTATTTACCTGGAGATCTGCACCATGTATTACTAGCGGTGTCAGTGATGGTATCGTATAGTTCAAAATCCCACTTGGTGTTGGTGTAACAGTTGTTGTACACATCCGATCCTAAAAACGACAGCGTCTCATCAATTATGTAGCCATTGTCTTCGTATTCTTTGTATTTTATTGACTGGATGACTCCTTTGGCGTTTACCTCAACCTGAAATATTATTGATTAGTATTCAAAGTTTTCACACGAAGCCTTTCCAATATTGCCCTATTCTTAGAGTTACTGTTAAATATTTTGTATTGGACATTTTGGGCACGTACATTATTAGTATATTCTGTGACATCGCCCTTATATTAAGTAAGAAGACGCTTTCACTTAGGTCCTTACCTCATAGTCTGTGTGGCAAGGTAACCGTTTTCCTACAGCTCTGGTGCATGTCGTAAGAGGAACAACAAACCGACATGGTCTGTTCAGCTTTTGCACCACTAGGCTACAGGCTACTGCTATCTGATTGGGTCGCGATATCTTTATGCCATACGCCCCACCGAGACGACGCACGTGGATGTCGACTCTAAAAAAAAAACAAAATAACTAGTCTTATCTACATTTAAGTCGGAAACTAAAAACTCTAACAGTGACAAAATACCCATACCGAATTCATTTCAATTCAATAAAAAATCATTGCGAAAACAAAGATGCTTTAAAAAAATAAAGCATTAATGAACCCACCGACGGAAGCAAAAACAGCCAATGATATGGAGAACTTACTTGCTTGCGTCTATATTCAATGCTCTAGCTATCATAAGCTGGCAACCATCCATCCACTGGCTTGTCACGTGACACTCCAACCCCTCCTCTGTCGGTCGAGTGACACAACTCATGTTCTCCATCATGAAATGCAGTTGTCCATAAATGGTGTCCTGACCTTTTATGGTTTTTACCACATCCGTTCCTTTTTCGGTTGGAGGCTTAGCCATAAACAGTGTCGATCTTTTAAGATCGTGTTTAGCAATTTTTATATCCGTTACTGGATTTTTAAGGTTTGTGTAAGTAGCTGTGACCAACTTGGCTGCTTGGTTTGCAATGTGTTGTGTCTCAGCCACAACAATACCGATAGGTTGATTGAGGTACTGTACTTTAGTACTGGCGAGTATTTCTTCGTTGGCTAGGAAGAACGGGGTCCCACCTGGGATGTACGAGTTCTCTCCTGGAATATCAGCAGCTTTGTAGAAAGCTAGCACTCCTGGTTGTTTCTGAAAATTATTTACATCTACAATGATACTTTCTACCTATTTTACAACAGCTTCATTTACTTTACGAATGAAAGGCTTACCAAAGCATGACTGGCGTCTATTTCAATTATATCTCCTAAAGCTACCGTGCTAAGTGCGAAAGCTGCGTGCACCTCTCTTGGCTGTACTTGCAAATCGTCCGTATAGCTTGTTTCTCCAGCGCACTGGATCTGAAAACAAAACATTGATAATTTTCAATACTGAAACTGTTATGAAGGTTGAAAATTTTATGTTAGAAATAAAAAAATGGCATTTCTTTTTTAAATTTCGTGGGTAAAGCCACCTTAGGATAGACATTGGTTGGAGTTCCTCGCTCTAACTAAGAATAAACTTGTATGTAGAAGCGAGGGCTCTTCTTCTGGCTAGCTCCAAGGAGTTTTCATGATATTTAGGTGTGTACATTGTTCAACTTATACTAGGAAAAAAATAATAAGAAGAAAAACAACGGGACAGAATTCAGTTATACAGAAAAAAAAGGATACTAAACTAAGATTAATCTAATTAATAGTTTAAGAAAAATAAAAAAAAAAGAGACATAAATGAAATAATGTATGCTCAAAAGAAAATACAAAATAAAATCTAAATAGTTTAGGGGATGTATGTGTTTTGAGTGCAGGCATGTAGGTACTCACCAGAGCTTCAACCTTAGGTATTGGCTGGTTTAACGGCCACAGCGTCGGGTTGGTCTCGAAGATCTGCTTTGCTTCTGATAAAGGTCTTATTTCATGTATCTTGGTAGTCGCAGAATGATACCTTTGATTGAGGATTCCTTTTGGACAAAGTGTTAGCAGACCCTGAAATAGCAAGACCATGGTTTTTGACACAATCGTTTTCTTGCATTTCTATTATTATTTTTGTCCTTATCGCAGTTGGCATTTGCTCACTCTAGATATTGGCAAAACAAAGATAACGCAATCAAAGTTTATGTGTACAACCATTGTTATGAAATATCAGGTACATGAGGCTTATGTATGCTTCAAGTGATTGACGATATGATCACTCTGGAATGTAAATATATTCAATTTCTACTAAATAGTTTATCAACCTTACCTTGTAAAAGAGCGACAGAGCCAGTTGCTTTCTGAATCGCACTGAAGCTTCTGGAGGGCTATCCTCCAACACCAGCTCATTCTCCAAGATATTCAGCGCTGCTTGTAGCACGGAGTTGGAAAACAGCGGTTTCCCGACCAGGAACCTCTCAGTAGTCTCAGCTCTGATGAAAAAAGGCGATAGGCCTCCGTATACAATCCGGCAAGCAATCACAGTGCTGTTCGGTGCCAGCTGGTAAATGAAACCAGCATTTACGATGGCATGTGCGAATTGGGAGCGAGGCATGATCTGTGAAATTTAGAAAGATCTAGTAAGATAACTATTTTTTATGGTATGCGTTACCTGATGAAGAGCACCGGTGGTTTATGAGAGTGACCCTGCTTTCCGATCGTAAGATCAAATATCATAGCCTTGAATCCGGTCATACCAAAGGATTATTCCTATCGAAAATTTATGCACGCAATGCCAGTGCTCTTAGACTGTGAAGAAAAACACCGTGAGGAAACAAGTTAGTATTAAACCAACGGCAATGAGCTTGCAACCTGTCACTTATGGAATACCAACTACTTAATGCAAAATGTGCCAAATGTTAACTTTGGACTTATCTCTGACTACCCCCTTAGACATCTTTAAAGAATTCGAAGTTCATACTTAGAGACCTGAGGGGTTATCTACCGTGCCTGGGGATCAAAGTCGTGAAACTTTTTCAGTTTCATTCAAAATTACTCACGTGTAAAGGAGTAATAGAAGAGTTGCGTATTATTATAAACACGTAGTGATCATAAATTAAATTTATGTATATAACCATAACAGTTTCAAAAATTATAACGTAGTGATCATATCAAAACTAATTTCGTGAGTTGTGATTGCGTTAAAATGAGTGGAATGAACTGAACTATTTGGGTCAATTCAATTCAATTTATAGATATCCATCCATGATACACATTTTGCTAATACAATAATTCAAATTTTGTTTTATACTACTTGCTGATGGCACATGCTGATGAGGTAACCATCAAATATAACAAAGCATTGCCTGGCAAGTCACGCACAATAGAAACGTGTCCTACAATGCACTGTCCTGCGTCCATCAACTTGAGGTATACAGATGTTAAGCCTCATGTGCCTGTAATTTCACCGGCAACCACACCCTTCAAAGCGAAACGCAGTAACGCTGCTTGGCGGCTTAAATAGGTTCCCCGGACGAGAGTTCTTACTTTGTAGGTGACTAGTTTGTGTTGATCATTGATTGGGGGCAGAATGACTTCTATGATGATCTTCCCTGTCATGTCTTCCTTCAGGAACTGCTGCATTGAGAGCCTCTTGGTTATTCCATGTGAAGGGTCTGAGAACGCAATTTCATAGGTAAAATATATTAAATGTTTTTTTAACTGTGCTTCCATTTTGTATGCAGTTTGCACCCAAATTTAGCAAAACAAAACGGACAAGAGCTAGTAAAAATCACGCTCCGAGGCTTTCACACACACAAAGATAATATTATATTTATTTTATTAGTGGACTTTATTGCTGCATTTAGTTATAGGTATTATGTTCGTCTGTGCGTGGTTTATTTAATGATTTCATGCTGTATTATTGTTTTTTATTTAAATGATGATGAGAAGATAGCATTATTTTAGGTACGTATAAATGAAACAATACACGGAAAATACTTACAAATAGTAAGGTATGCTCCAACAGTCTCGAAAAGTAGAAACAAGTCCGATGGAAACTCGTTGTGCTGATGTTTTATCATCAAATTGCCTCCTATTGATCCAAGCTGAAAGGCACAAACATACAAATCCAAATATAAAACAAAAAGAATACTACATCGGCATATCTAGTCTAGACAAGGTAGATAGTCTCTAGACAAAGTACACAGAAAGGTAGATTATATGTTGTTAGTTCTACTTACATTTCTGATAGGAATACTGGCTACTAAATTAATATGCTCTATAAACTTCTCTAAGTATCCAAAATACTCCTGCTTCGCTGCAGCCTTGAGAATACTTAGAAATTCAGAGAGAGTTATTCCGACTCCGAGGATAAGGTTCTGGCCGTAAATGCAGCTCTTCAGTTCTGGCACTGTTGTTATATCTATCATTATTCTTGGGTATTCGTAGATTGGATATGCACCTGTAAAATGAAAAATAATAATAGAATCGTAGGACTTTTAAAATAGTTGAATTGTTTGAGCGAGAACCAAAGAAGTTATCAGTCAATTAAAAAGAATGAAATTAATTATAATTATAAATTATTATAATTCTTTTTAGGTATGTAAACTTGTATTCAAGAAACGACCAGCAACATTTCTTCAGGCTTTTGCATCTTCTGTAGATACTTGATACAATATTTGAACAACATCAATATTTGCTAGTTTTTGCTTGCAGATAATGACATAATGAGTAGGTACCTGCATTACTAAAACAGCATAATAAGAATTGTAAAGTAATGTAATTACCTTACTTTTAAAAATCTAATAAATTATAAACATCGCTTTATCTATTGCCATCTCTTACCAAGTGGTAACGACAAACAGTGAGAGGACTAGTTTTAAATTAATGCAGAGTTTTTAAGTATGGGGTTAAGTAGTAAAAAGGCCAGATTGTCAAGTAATAGTGCTTTGATGACAACGATTATGTTGAAATTACGACAGACTGTCGTTTCTCATAAGTATGAAACCCAAGGTCTGTACAGCTGCTAAAGTACATTGTTACTCAAACAGAACCAAGTAGGATATTCAGTAGGATATTCTCAGTCAGTCATCAGAATATCCTGTTATGAGAAACGACGGTGCTGACAAAATGTTATTGACAATGTAGAACAATGTTCTTAAACTACCTACCTTAAAGTATTGAGATTTATTTAAAATATATTGCACCAGATTCTATTACAAGCAAGTTTCCTTCGACATAATTCATCGGAAATTGTAATTTTATACTCCAAAACAATCTTAAGATTATTGATATCATTTTTAAATATGGCGTCAACTTATTACCATTGAATCAAAGCATTGAAATGAAGTGCGAACTTGTAGCCAAACTTTTACTTTACAACTGAAGTAAAAAGTCGATTTGGTAGTAGGTACACAAAATATCATAAGTTAGACTTTTTATTCGGGAGCCACGCAAACGAAGCCACGGGTGGAATCTAGCTAAGCGATATAAAGCTGAATTGTAAAATGCAACTTACCTTTAGCGGTATTCCCGAACACCAGCATATAAGAACTGTATCCATGTACATTCAGAATATCAAAAATAGATTTGATATCAAATACTTTGTACCAGAACTTATGATCTTTCAACTCTATTTCTATGATCCTTGACTGTTTAAGTTCATCATCGGAAACAATGCACCAATCATCATCATCGTCGCATTTCTTTTTATTGCAGGCCTCTCCTGTTTTCTTGCAGATATGCAAGTCTTCGATGTCCAATATTCTATTCTCTTTTGGAGCGTCACTGCCGAATTTCTTGAAGGCATCTAAAATGGGCCTGTAGCCGGTACAGCGACACACGTTGTTGCCAAAAGACTTTTCGATGTCTAGCATCGTGGGCTTATCACCGTTTTGGAGAAGACTGAAAATGAAAAAAAATAATGTAAAAAATATAAACGCTCAAAAACTGATTATTAAAAAGATTGACCGTACAGTTAAGATATCCCGTCTCATTTCGAGACATTGAGCTCCATCACCTTGGACATAGGTTTCCCCACAGGCAGGCTGATAGGTGATGCAGAGTCGGTGTTATGTACTTGCAGGAGAGATGAGATGCTGTTGCCATAATTATCCTTATGCGTCACCTTAGTAACCTATTTGTTAATAATTTATTTACCTATACATATTCTGTATCCACGCTGGTGTGCAGTAGCCACACTGGGTTCCATTGTACTCCGCCAAAGTCTTCTGCAGCACATGGTAACCCTTCTTCCGGTTTCCGATCTCCTCGATGGTCGTGATCTCCCAGTCCTGGCAGGACGTGATGGATACCAGACACTAGAAAACAAATCGAAAGTTCTATGAAATTAAATACTATTGATATAGTTTTGGATCAGATCAGTTGATTAGGTAGTTTGAAATGATCTGCTGATAGCTCAACTGATTCAATTATATTTTATGCCTACAAAGGAATAACTGACTTTATTCAACAGGCACGGTAAACAACCCCCATATATCTGAGTACCTAGATGATTAGAGGATAGGGTATCTAAGAGATATACTCAGTTTTTTGTTTACATCTGATTTGTACTTTATCTATGTTATGATTGATTAATAATTAAATGATAAATAGTTTTCAGCATAAAAAACCTGTGCGTTTCATTCAACAACATTTTATTTTTACATTAGTCTGCTAGACTTGCAAAAAACGGTAGGTTACCTGCATAAATCCTGGGGAATGAGTTGCAACAAAAACTTTCTCTTAGAAACTACTGTACGAAACCGCAATCCCTAATTATAACCGGTTTAAGTGTATTACAAGATGAATTGCATCTCACTACACAATCATACGTTGAACTTGTTTGTACCAAGTAAAAGTGTTTTTTTTTTTTTTGCGTTATTAGAACCTCATTATTGAACTATCGTCTATACTCAATACATTTATTGCTTACACACGGTTCGATTGCAAACCAAACCTTTTTTTTGTATTTCATAGGTAAAAGAATTGGCCGCAATCTCACCTGATGTTAAAGGATGATGAGGTCTACGGCGACGGCCTAAATCGTTGTTGTGTTAGTAGTGCTCGAAAGGAGCCTCTTTGAGGCGCACTTTAAATCCTTTCATCACACTGTTTCTAAAGAATTAGTGGCACGACAAAAAGAAGAAGATGTTAGTAAGTACCACATGGACTTTGCTTAACGTATAAAGTAACATGAAGGATACCCGATTTTTAGGTAGTAAAATAAATATATTATTGTAAAACAAATATTTTTTTTATTTTTTTTTGTTCAAAAATAAATAAAATAAAATAAAAAATAATTATAAATTCATAAGTATAATCTTGTATAGATAATACCATAAAAAAATATATTGTAATTCTATCGATCGAGTACGTGAGGCACATGAGGAGGACGCACTGTATGGGTGATGGACGCAGGGCAGTGCATCACGTTTACATCGTGCGTGTTTTGCGAGGCATGGCTTTGTTATAGGTGATGGTTACCTCTTAACATCAGGTGAGCTATCTGCTTTTTATCATTAGGAAGTAGGTAGTATTCAATAATAAGTAAATGTCGTAATTTGTTTTTTTTTCGAAGCTCATTATCGATGATGATGAGCTTCGAAAAAAAAACTGACGTCGTCGATGGGTGACATTTTATACTTCTTCTCTCAATTTATGGCTCCTGTCCGTCATTCGACAGACAATCTTGCCAGTGTCAAGTGATTTGTATTTAATACTTTTTAGTCAAGTCAGTCCATAGTCAAGTCGGCCATCATTTTGTTTTAAAGAAAATGGTGGCGGTTTTCTTCAAAACATTGGAAACATTTTCGGTCAAATCAGGATATCACATATTACACTTTCATTTCAAATGTTTACACTTTGTGCTAAGACCTCAAGTAATGTTGGTTAAAATACCACCGAAATTACACAACACAACTCAAAATAACACTAGAAAAACAAATAAAATGAAAAAGCTATGTTGCTTCCAAAAATGACAGAAAATGAATCTCCATTTTATACTTACAACTCAGCGTTTCCGTGTTTCAAAAGTTACGTCAATTTGTCGGTTCCGGTTCTAGCAGTCATTAAATCATGACGGAGGATAAAAACGAGCTTTAGAAATGATAGTTATTCTAAACAAATAGGCGTCTTCATCATCATCAAAGCGCGGAACGAGCACCAAGTTTATAAGACATTTCAAAGTGATTCTTGTGATTTTATTGAATAGATAGAGACGTAATTATTGCTAAATCCAACCCAGGTTTCAAGGTTTCGGGAATTTATGTAGGTACATCATCTAATACAGAAACTTTAGTAACTTGATAGAGTTACTAAATTAGTTTCTGCATCATCCTTGGCCCCCCAACTTTTTCCTAACTTTTTCTAGTTCAACTTCAATATTTTTTTTCTCCTGGTATTTGGTAAATTGGTAATCTCTTAGTAAGGTAACTTTTAGCACCAGCACAGTTGAATTCTTTTTACCCCTAAACTACATTAACTAAATTTCCGCTTCCATACTTGTAGAACTTCTGGTTTTAAATATAAATAAATAACGATTGGTGGACTTTCCACACAGCACTGTCTAGCCCCGAACTAAGCCAAAGCTTGTAATGTGGGAATCAGATAGCTGATATAATACATATTTTATACTTTTTTGTTGTAAATACATATTTATAATATATAATAACACCCAGACAGAGAACCAACGTCTATGTTCATTACACAAATGCTTGTTCTCGCTGTGGATCGAACCCACGGCCTACGGCGGAGAAGGCAGAGCTACTACCAACTGAGCTGTGAAGGCTGTTTTGGTTGTGCTTTGAGCGTCAGTCAGCCATTAACCTAAGAGTTTTATAAATAATTATGATTTAAAGGAGTTTTATGTCTGAAAGGCAAAGGTTATGTAAATAAGTGGTTTTTGTGCATGCAAAAACTACAAGTTATTTTAGGATACTACCTGTCTTAACTTGTAATATTTTTACGAAACTAACACAAAAAGCATGATACAAGATGTTAATTTGCATAAAAAAGTTCTATTTAAAAGAACTTATTATCAGTCGAAGGCACTGCATTATACCAATTATAAAACCAATCATAGGCGGTTTGACGAATATAGATAGTTGCGTATCAATTAACACCAGGAATAATAATGAAAACGGAAGGTACACAACATAACTCCTCAATGGATAATTGTAGCCTGGTGGTGTTTGGGCTCATTTTGAACACTTTGGGGCTTACCAAACATCACAAATAATTTATAAACTTTTTTTTAAATAACAATACTTGTAATATCTTCAAACGGTTTCATCGATTTGGATTTGGGTTTTTTCCAAACGATTTGTATGATTTTAGAGAAGGTTGGCTATAGTTTAGTATAACTCATGGCCTAGGTCGCAAAGTGTCCTAACGAATTTTACGTTTTGGTTTAGTTTGAGGATTTACGTTGAATCAAAAACGAATATATTATTTCAAATCAGTAGTCTCTACCAGTATCTTGATATGGAAGCAATCACCATCACCACGCGAGCCTAACGGTAGGAGTTAGCGCACTTTTAATTTTTAAGAAATTAATATCTTTATTAACTTACCGAGTTGACAGCCAGCACCGGTCCCCCAGCAGTTTTCCTGACGCTGACGATGCAGGCGCCGCAGCCTCCCTCGCGGCACATGTACTTGGTGCCACGCAGCTCCAGCCAGTCCCGCAGGTAGTCTACCAGCATCACGTCAGAGCTCACTTCGCGTCCCACTACAAAATAAATAAGTGGTAACATCACCAACAAAGCATTGCGTCGTAAGTCACGCACGATAGGAAGGTGCCGTACGATGCACTGCCCTTCGTCCATCAACTTGACGCATACAGATGTTAAGCCTCGTAATACCTCATAAGTCAAAGTCAAAAGGTATTTATTCAGAAAATCACAAGGATCACTTTGAAACGTCTTAATATTTGGTGAATCAAGGTGCCATGGCATGTATGGCAGCCTTGGCACACCTTGGAACCAGGTTTTTTTTCATACAACTGGCTGGTAGAACAACCTAATATTAGGTGGTAACCATCACCTATAGCAAATCATTGCCTCGTAAATTACGCACGATAAAAACGTACCCTACGATGCACTGCCCTGTTTCCATCAACTTGAGGCTTATAGATGTTAAGCCTCATGTGCCGGTCATTTCACCTAGGCGCACATTGGAGCCAGGATGGTTGCGCACAGTACGGTTTTAGAAGAACTTCCTCCAGCGCACTCAAAGGTTGTGGAATGCGCGTCGCTAGAGATTACAGCATAGGGTTCTCCAAAAAGGGCGTTTTAAAATATTAACGCGTGGGTGATGCCTCTGGTGTTGCAAGTATCCATAGGCTACACTAACCGCTTCCCCATCGTGAGCCGTACGCTAGTTTTCTTACTTTGTGGTATAAAAAATGACAGACCTCAGTCGCAGCCTTCTGCGCTGTATCTGATTGGACATCTTCTGAGGTATCTACTTTCTTAATACGTTTCTCAAGATAGTGTGAGAATGTTAAATGGCACATTCCAACATTTTGCAGTTTGTAATATATTTTTATGATGTTATCTCTTCCATTTGTAAGACGGATGCGTTTTTTAAGCATAATGCATTATGCATTTGATGATAAAACGTTTACCTAATTAATATGTGTTTGCCATACAAGCGTTTTGATAAGCCTTACCTAATTTTAGTAAGTTAATAAAAATAAAAAATAAAGTAAGAATGTTTTTTTTTTATAC
Organism: Chloroclysta siterata; assembly: GCA_932294275.1. Taxonomy (NCBI): domain Eukaryota; kingdom Metazoa; phylum Arthropoda; class Insecta; order Lepidoptera; family Geometridae; genus Chloroclysta; species Chloroclysta siterata. The sequence goes on along the minus strand of OW028596.1, from coordinate 14,984,962 downwards.
TACTAGCTGATGAAACAAGCAGTTGGCCCACCTGATGTTAAGTGGTAACTATCACCTATAACAAAGCATTGCCTCGTAAGTCATGCACAATAGGAACGTGCCCTACGATGCACTGCCCTGCGTCCATCAACTTGAGGCATACAGATGTTAAGCCTCATGTGCCTGTAATTACACCGGCAACCACACTCTTCAAACCGAAACACAGCAACGCTGCTTGGCGGCAGAAAAAGGCGTGGTGGTAGTACTTCCCCGGACGAAAGACCCTTCACAAAGAGCTCTACTACTCTTAATGTTGTAAGTTGTATGAGTTTAATTATTCATTATTTTATTATACTGAATAATACAGGATATGGTCCAGCAGGGTTTTCCCGCTTCCGTACGTCTATAAAAGCCTGAAAACTGACCCTGAAGAAGAGTCTTTTATGCCTACGCCTCACTAAATTCAATTGGCAGTACACTGGGGCTTCATTATTATACTATACTGTAGCAAGGATTCTACAAAATAACAGTAGGACGGCTTCTACTGTTATTTACTATTTATACTAATCCCTATACCCCTAAACTAACTATACTATATACTTGTTGGTAATTTAAAAATAATTTTGGTCTAGCGAGTCATGCTAGTAAAGATAGTTCTAACCTAGGCTCGTATACATAGATATACTTCATGATCTAGATTCCGGAATCTAGATTAACCAAGTTACGTTTATGGTCAAACTGGTACCATGTGCGAAAGCCGCGGGTCAAAGTAATTTGTAAAATAAAAGCAATTTGTAAATAAAACAGTGAAATAGAACATACCTAGATGTGTGAGTCCATTCACTGTGAAGTTGATTCGGTCCACGAGAGCCGTTGCCACCGCCATGACTGCGTCTCTAGATCTCTGCTGGTTAACTGACAGCCATAACAGTCAGTCAGGTTATCAGCCGTACCTCGTACAGTCAGCTCCAAAAGTAGAAAAAATAAAATACTGAAAAAAAAACTGAAACAGCTTCACGACTTTGATCTCCAGGCACGGTAGATATCTTCTCGGATCTCTTAGTGCCAAGTACTAACTCCATAATCTTTCAGGACGTCTGAGGGGGCTATATCCTCATTTTGCAGTAGTTGGTATTCCATACGTGATAGATAGCAATCCCATCGCCGCTGTTAGAATACTAACTGGTGTCCTCACGATGTTTTCCGTCATCGTTTAAAAGCACTGGCATTGCGCACATACATTTTCGATAAGAAAAAATGAAAAAAGCAAAAATATTTATTTGAGCATTCACTTCTGCGTAAAAAGTAGCTTATAATAGGAACTTAAAACGGCAATTTTACACTGACCTTTTATAAGTTTGACAGACTAATATGCATAAACTAAACAGAGTATTTTATTACCTACCTACCTACATACCTCTCGGGTCGGGTCGCTTTAAAAGGTAAAAGTCCAAAAAACATAAGCATTAGTTATTAGATGAATACTAATATCTTATACTTACTTATTATTCAACTAAAGCCTGGTTGAGCACTTTTAGGAAGTTATAAAAATCATTACCTATGAAACTAAGAATATAAAAAATATAAAAATGGTGCCTCATGTCATGGAATTATCTATCTTATATCCCTTTATCTATCGCATATCTAAATATCCCGTTCATTACCTCCCATAATATCCATTCCCCTCCATTCCATCCCATGTGAGTTATTAAATAGCCCGCTGGCTAATAGACACGTACGTGACAAAGAATTTTGACGTTGACTGTCCAAAACGGTGCACGTATAGCTATACATTAATAAAAGCCTTCACTCTCACTAACTCTTAGTGTACACAGGTACTTACATTAAACACTAATTACTAGTAGTTCGCCCCGAACTGAGATCTCGTGATGCGACCCGACGAACGCATCAAAACTTTGAGTCGGTAGTAGTCAGAGGCAAGTCCAAACATTATCTTTGGACTTTTTTCTGACTACCGCCTACTAAATTGGTATGGTTACCAAGTTTCAACTCTATTGGCCTATTTATTTAAGAGTTCCGTTGAACAGACCTTGGCTCCATCATCAGACCTGGTCGTCGTCACCATTTTATGAGAACTGAGTACCTCCTTAATTTATTTCAAGAAAAAAAAATAAGAAAAAACAAAAGAACTGGCCGACCAGTAGAAAAACCTTGATGTCAACGAAACTCTTAGAGATGGGAGCTCTTCGATCGCTGGTTATCTTAATTTAACTTTTTAAATTTTATCTCGAAAACCGAGCGTCCCAAAAAAAAAGTAAAAATTGTTTTGGAATGTCCAAACTAAGCCCTTTCATATGACATGTAACTTGATTTTTTTATGTAACTTTTTTTATTTTTGCCCTCTTAAAAAACCTCATATCTCAAAAACCCTTCATCCGATTTTACTCATATACTTACCAGTAAATTTCTCAAGTACAAGCTATCGACATATCAAATTTCATGCAGATCGGATCAACGGTTCTTAAGTTATCGCCAGACAAACATACATACATACATACATACATAAAATGCCAAATCGCCCAAGTTGAAACTAAGATCTTCGTTCGCTTCGCTCACTCGATCAATAAATATGTCAAAGTTATTTAAAAATAATTGTGTACAGTAGTTGTTACTAAAGGTTAAATTTCAAACAGTTTTATTATTAGATTTGTAATCACAATAATTTATGGAATTGCTTTTGCCTTAAAATCCTAAAGGTCAGTTGGTCAGCGATCAGGTTAAGGCGAAGACCACCGCTAATGTACACATTTCAACATTTTGAATGATATAAAATGACTGAATTTATTGAGAGCACTAGTGGTCTAGTGGTAGAGGCCCCGCCTTCCGATCCTAAGGTCGTGGGTTCGAAACCGGTCGTGCACCAATGAGTGCACTGTTTAAAAATTTATGTACAGAAGCGAGTACTCTCAGACGGTGAAGAAAAACATCGTGAGGAAACCAGCATGTCGTAGAACGTAAAAAGTTCTATAACATGTGTCAAGTGCTCGAAAGGAGCCTCTTGAGGCGCACTTAACATCGTTTCACCACACTGTTTCGAAAAACTAGTGACACGACAAGAGAGAGACATTTAAGCAAGTGATTTTGCAAAGTTCAGCAAAATCATAATTTTCATCCATACAACTTTTCCTACCAAAAAGTATGTATGTACGAAAACTAGTTAAACAAACTTTTTGGTAGGAAAACTCGTTTGATTAAACTTGGTTGATTATGATTTTTCACAATGTTGAAATGTGCGAGCAAGAAGTTCTTTGACGGATGTCCGCGCCTTAAGCATGTCAGCTGCACAATGCACTGGAAAGTTATTTTTGGTAAAAGTAACATGACCGGCGAATGTCCACTACACATACAACTTACCTACATAGGTAGGTACAGTTCAAACTTTCACTGCGAATGAGATTACTGAATTAAAGATGCTTATCATAATTACATTGAGCACAACTAGGTTTTAAATCATAATAAGGCTTTTGACATTAAATCTACCTATTAACGCGAATAATACGAATAATAATTCGTAAGGACAGATTTTTGTTTTTTTTTTGCCTGCAAAACAGGGCCATTATGTTAATATTTATTTAATTTAAACGTGCGTCCGAATTCCTCAAACATTCATATATTTACACACTACTACATACTGTCATATCGTTAAAAGCGATATTTTCCCGACAACCTCGGGATGGACTTAATTTGGCAAGAACGATAGAGGACGTCGACGACCGTCAGGTCTTTGCCACCGTCGTACGACTCGAGGTACAGCAGTGGCAGTGCTGCTGTAAAGGTTCGACGGATGACGTCATTGCGAGATAGCGCACGCCGCACTCGCCCGGCATTCCTTGCACACGAAAGCTCGTGGTGACCAAATCGCTCCTCGGGCTCACCACAACAGCGGTGTGAAACTAGGCAAGAACCACCTCGATCACCTGGAAAGTATTGTTATCCATAAGAGAAAAGATATTCTTGAACGTCAACATAACATTTTGAATTAGGTTTTATGGGGGAGTTTCAGGTTTTATGGGGCAAATTATTTAGTAAATTATAATCAAAGTTGAATAAAGGTCTCCATCTTCTTTCTTTCTTCATTATCATCGATACTATATTTATTATATTTTTTGTAAATAAACAATGATCCTTAATTATGCTAGATCACGTCTTTAAATGAGCTGACAGTACCCATTTCCCCGCACCTCTGTCGGGACAAACTAAAGTCACAAAACGACACTCACTCCAACTTGTGATAATCCTCAAACAGATTAGCTCCCACGTTGTGTACCAATCACTGTTTTATCTATTCAGTCGTAGTCCAGTAAGAAAAGCTGGTCAAATCTCCGCTCACAGTACGGAGATTTTTAAGCTCTTATGATACCACTGTACAGTACACACGGTTATGCATCAGGCTATACTTGACTCCATGACGTCACCATATCCAAGCGTATTACTGCAACTCTCCTTAGAGGAAGCCTATGTTCAGCAGTGAAGTTCTTCAGAGTGATGATAGTACTTCAGCCGCCTGCCAAGCGTGGTATTCACCTAGTTTTAAGACGTTTCAAAGTGATCCTTGTTGATTTTACTGATCTACTTTTTGACTTTGTCTTTGAAGACTACAAACCTGATTAAGTTACTCGATACTCTCCCGATTAAGAGAAGCCTTCAGCAGTGAACTTCATCAAGTCGATGAATTTCACTAGTAGTGATGAACCGGCTAGTCACCAGCTAGTCTTCATGAACCAGCTTTTATCACATAGCTTAGGAGCTACAACTCCAGACAAATCCCTTAAAATTGCAAACATTAGGTGGCCGATAGCCATTAGAGCCGTGTTGGCGATCGGGCCTAAACCAACAATGTCGGCCCAACGACCACGGGACGGCTCTTATGCCCCGAAGACTGCCGAGACAACATATTGATTATACAATATAAGTACAGGGTGACGCCCTCCAAATGTGGAAAATGACATTGAGTTGATCATGCCCGTGCGCTGTGCTATTCTGTAAACAACATTCGCCCACTTGGGCGAATTAGCGAGCGAGAAGTCCATATGTGGTCACTTGACCACGTATGGACTTCTCGCTCGCACATATAAAAATTAGGACAATATAAAATCACTGAACTAATTTATGAAAGAGTATTGCACACTACTTTGTTGATTACGATTTATTATTACTGTGTAATACATTCACTCATCACTAGCGCCACGTGATCGTTTTGGCGTGTGGAAATGCCGACATGAGTGAAGCTCGTAATCGAAGTGAGTGCGGATCCACTAGGCGAAACTCCCCGTGATTTTGCTGTTTAGAGAATCGCAATCGGTAAAGTCAATATATCAAAGCCAATCGCGTTTGAACAGTTGTAATACGTAAATGATTAGATTTTTCTGCGTCTGTTATTATTTTTTGGGCAATATAATTAGCATAGCTTTTTTATTAAGTTTACTTAAGCGAGGCAACGGATAGGTCTATGGAGGTGGCAGCATATTGGTCTGGAAAAGTTTGAGTGTGTCTTGACACGAAACGAAGAAGAAGCTTTTTTATTTAATTCTTTATTGTAATAAAGGTGTGTAGGTACAGAAGTCAGACAACCTTGACAGGTGAAATAAATGAAGCTTATCTTCTAACAACCGTATTTTACGTCCACTGTTCTAACGAGAACGGAGTTACTGGAGTTCTGAGCCGGAATATAGCTATTTGGGTTAAGGTCTTTACTTAGCCTAAATGATATACCTACCCGGCATGAGAGACGGCACTCGGAGTACGTCTTAAGTATGATACAGCCTTCGATAAGGCAGCGTTTCAAGCAACGCGACAAAAAATCGCATACCCTGTCATACGTACCCTGTCACTGATCCTTTCACCACACTGTTTCGAAAGAACTAATTACACGTCAAGAATAACGGCCGCTCTTTGAAAGCCCGATCAAAACTAATCACATGTCAAGTCACTTGGTATCTCTATCTAATTCATTACATCGAATTGGCGGCGAAATACAGCTGAAATGGCGAGTGACTTGACATCCGATTAGTTTTGAGCGAGCTTTCAGAAACCGGCCGTAAGACTGTTACTTTCATGTCAATAGATATAGCAACAGACTTATTAGACATTTAAGCTAATGAATAAGACCATAAAACTGTGTTGCAACAAGCGAGAGACAGACGTGTGACAGACGAAAGCCGCTTATCCTCATTATGTAACTCAAGACCGATCCGTTACATACGTCAAATAGGCAATCACTGTTGTCAAACACTACATTTTGTACAAATTGAAAGATAGATAATAAAAATAAAAAATATACTACTCACTGATAGAACAACCATCACCTTTAAAAAAGCATTGCCTCGCAAGTCATGCACGATATTAACGTGCTCTACGATGCACTGCCCTGTGTCCGTCAACTTGAGGCATAGGTTAAAATGTTATGCCCTGTGCCAGTAAATACACCGGCTTAGTAGTCGGTACGGTTTGAACAGCATAGTTACTGTTCAAACCAAAATACAGCAACACTACTTAGACTAAGTGTGTTCTGTATGACGCCAATAATATATAATCACATTCCTTTATCAATACGTGCTATTAGTGATTTAAATATATTTAAAAACACCCTTACTAAGTTATTAGTGGACAAAGTATACTATAAGGTTGATGACTTTCTAAATGACAAATTTACAACATGACATTAATTTTATATTTTTTTCCTAAATCTAATTAGTAGCTACGTAACTTGACATTTAAATTCACTCATTTTTTATTTTGTTAATGTCACCGTGTTTTATTTTAATTTGTTTTATCTTAATTTAATTTTATTTTGCATGATTTTAATTTAAATTGTTTTTATTTTTTATCTGTGCCTGTTTATATGCTTTTAAGCTGGACTAGTGTGACTCAAAAAAACCTCAACACCAAAATATGTACCTAGTTTCATAAACAATAAATATCTTTTATCTTTTTTTTTTTATCACTGCTGCACACAGCACTTCTACATCTTGTCGTGTCACTAGTTCTTTCGAACCAGTGTGGTGAATAGACTATTTAACACCAAACTAAACAAAGCTTGTACTACGGGCACCAGATAGCTGATATAATGCTGATATTATTGATACAGAAAGAAATAGATATACCTTAACAATGTATATACAAATGAATCCCTATTCCCCTTGGTCACGCCATCACGCGTGAACGGCTGGACCGATTTCGCTAATTCCATTTTTGTTGTGTTTGTTATTGTCAGGAAATGGTTCTTGTGAAAGAAAAATTAAGAAAATTAGAAAATTTAAGCATACTTAACCACCATATAAAATTATTTCTAATCTAACCTTAGCGCTTTGGACATTATAAACTTTTTTAATGTAACCTTATGATGTTTGACATAGAATTGACAACACCGTGTGTTATACAAAGGTTATATCAATTTGAATTCAATATTCATCATGGAGGTAGATATTCATAGTTAAGACAGGACAACGTCTGTTGGGTCAGTTGCACATAAAAAAAGAATTTGACCTTTTGAGATTTCAGTAGGTAATACGGGGTCGGGTCGCAGAGACCCAAGCCTCACTTTTAATCAGAGCTTGCATTCCTGTGGCGTCCGGTGAGATGCCTAATACTGGCAGCTAACCTCCATATAGTCCTGGTATGTGCCTAATTGCACACAATTTCAGCATTAATTTCTGTTACCCGCTGAAATTATACCGTGAAAGTACGAAGTTAGGTAGCATTCTCGTCTCATTTGGTGTAGTTCCCATTCATGTTCTGTAGATGGCACCACTAATGCTCGAAATACCTAGAGCTTTATATATGCTGTAGACTTGTTTCAAACCGCGGCTCAGCTCGCGTGATGGGTAATTGCTAACGTTAATATTTAAGGCGAAGACAAGAGCTAATGTGACTCTCGCTCGCACGTTTCGACATGTCGAAAGATATAAAATCAATAAACTAATTTTCCAAAAATCGCAATCAACCATTTTGTGTGCAATCATATTGCACACAGTTTAGTAAAAATTACATTTTGATCGATACATGTTTTCCTACTCAAAAGTGTGCTTTACTAGTTTTCGTACATATGCAAATTTTTAAGTAGGAAAACTTGTATCGATCAAAATGAAATTTTTACTAAACTGTGTGCAATGTAATTGCACAGAAAATGGTTGTTTGCGATTTTTCGAAAATGAGTTTAGTGATTTTATATCTTTCAACATGTTGAAACGTGCGAGCGAGAAGTTGTTTGATAGTTGTCAGCCCCTTAAGGCACATCCAGCATTGTTTCACCCCACGCCCAGCGTGTGCTGTCTTATGAATTTCAATTGCATTTACTTTTTTCTGTTATGCCTACGCCTCACTAAATTCGTTTGGCACCACACTGGAGCTTCAATATTGTATTTTTTACATTGTAACAAGGATCACAAGGCATTCTAGGCGTTGGTTGCGTGGAACTGGCACCTCGTTTTAAGACGTTTCAAAGTGATCCTTGCAATTTCATTGAATAAATACCTTTGACTTTGACTTTGTCTCATTCCCCAAAAGGGGGGAAGCCTATGTCTAAAAGTGACCGTATTCAGGTTGATTATGATGAACATAATCTATTAAATTCAATTGTAGAATTAAGTTTTAGTTTTTAAAAGCTACTAATTTGATGACTGCTGCTTGTAGGATTTTATACCTGAACGCTTTTGAGCTATTGAGGGCGAAAGCGGCCTCATCTTTAAGGGGCTGACAACTATCAAACAACTTCTCGCTCGCACGTTTCGACATGTTGAAAGATATAATATAATTTCATATTGATCGATACAAGTTTTCCTACTTAAAAGTTTGCTTATGTACGAAAACTAGTGAATCAAACTTTTGAGTAGGAAAACATGTATCGATCAAATTGAAATTTTTACTAAACTGTGTGCAATGTGATTGCACACAAGATGGTTGATTGCGATTTTGCGAAAATGAGTTTAGTGATTTTATATCTTTCAACATGTCAAAACGTGCGAGCGAGAGTCACATTAGCTCTTGCCTTCGCCTTAACGGTCGTTAAGGGGCTGACAACCGTCAAACAACTTCTAGCTTGCACATTTCAACATTTTGAAAGAAAATCAGCGAACATATTTTTATGAAATATCACAACAAATTGTGTGCAATTCTGCAAAAGTATCATTTTGATCTAAACAAGTTTTCCTACTAAAAGTTTACCTGAATACAAAAACTAGTAAAACAAAATTTTTGGTAGGAAAGAAAAGCTCCGTCACCAGATTTGCCTAAACTTACTCACTGACTCCACTTTTTTAACTCTGAATCAAGCAACATGAAAAAAGACAATGGTAGGTTGACCATTGTCTTCTCCAATGTTGTCTAATTATTTTATAGCTGATTGTATAACGTGTCATAAAGCCAAAAACCGGTTCTACCAGTTCTGCAGTGAATTCGATCTATAAAACGGTCACGTACACTCATAAAAGTAATACGAAGTGTCGTTGCAATTTGCACCTTCCGGCATTCCTACGGCCTCATCCAGGATTTAGAGATTTCGTGTGATATATGGCTGCGGGCTCGGTGACTTGGCTGGATTGGGAATGGAACTTGCAGTTAGATCTTAAGTTCGGAGACTTCGGCCTGTGGCTCCTATTTCACAACTAAATCCGGGAAGAATTATATTACTATAAAATTATAGTTGAAAATTATTGTGTAATAATGATTTAATATGGTTATTTCACCTAGACTTTGTTTTTTAAATGAATTATTTCAGATATCTATTGAATGCGTTATAATGATGTGGTTGTGGTTTAAAATAGTGCAAAATATTTCGTAGACGGACGTGTTCAGCTTGGCTCACCGGTAAAAATAAAATGATAAACTGAGCCCCGATCCACGTAAAATCGTGCCTACAATTTTAACTTCAAAATTATTATTGAAACTTTTATTGCATTAAAACCATCCTAAGCATTATGTCCCTTTTCTCTTATCTGTGGTTTCGGTCATTTACCTATACATACAGCGATTTATCATAAATCTCTATACCTACTTCATTCTGTAAATCTCGTCTAAGCGTCAGGTACGACGAGGGCTGGTGATTCTCATCTCATCATATATAAAATAATTAATATCATGGCACAAATCCACGACAAACGCAAATTAGGCTATCATAGCTGTCAAACGGTACCTACTACAAAAACTGTGTTTTGACAACTGGATTTTTGCTGCTATTTTTTAATGATGATGCCAAAATAAAACAAGGCCACGGTGTACTAAATAGTATGTATGTACGGAGATCAATGCGTTAGACACATGTCAGATGCCACTTATCTTCTAAGCGGTATTAACAAAAACGATCGTCAAACGTCAAAACCATTTGAAAAAAACGTGATTGCTTAATGCTTGCCTTAAGAACACTGGTGCTCTAAAAATTATGTGCACAGTGCCAGTACACTCAAACGGTGAAGGAAAACATCGTGAGGAAACCGGCGCATGTCGTTAAATAGTTCTAAAACATGTGTCAAAGGTTGCCTCTTTGAGGCGCATTTAAAAACTCTTCACTACACTGTTCCGAAAGAAATGGTAAGACGGCAAGAACTTGCTTTACGTTTGTAGCAAACCTGATACCTACGCGATTTAAGTTAGAAAGAGATAACTAGACTATTTTTACTAGTTTCAAGCTGCATTTAAAAAAGCGTTTCAGGCTGCAGAGTAAATCATCTTGCGTGAAGAACATAACCACCCACTCAACGCGACTGCGACGTCGCTAACGAGATCCATTCGAGTCCGTCCGCCTGTGACGATGTGACGATGTGACGAAATGACGATCTAGCGCAGGGGACACGCTAGAAAAATGAAATTGCATGCGCGAAGTGTCCATTGCATTCCATGTTCGTTAGTAAGTCTGAAGGATATAAGGCACGGGCAGATTTTAATTTAGCACAGATACTAAGCAGATGCCATAAAGATAAAAATACAATTAAAATAGGTACTGACTGTTCGCACAATATCCTCTCATGCCCTTTCACAATTTGGTACTACCGATTGGTAAGAGGTTGCAATAGTTTTACAGTGGTATTCATTATTAGTAGTAAATCAGTTTTAGACAGATTTTTATGCGTAGGTCTTTGTGCCCGCTAACTCTTGTAGGTAAGTGCTTAGGATACCGTTTTGATCGAAATAAATTAAATTCAACGTCCAATCGAATGTATTCCGAAGTGCTGGGCAAGTCTGCTTCGTCTATAATATTATCCTACACACTAAATTGTCCCGTAAATAGGAGCACGTGTAAAAGATTTGTTGCCCCTGACACTGTGAAAATCGTCTTGAATACCTATTTTTATTGATCGAGTGAGCGAAGCGAACGAAGATTCTAGTTTCAACTTGGGCGATTTGGCATTTTATGTATGTATGTATGTATGTATGTATGTATGTTTGTCTGGCGATAACTTTAGAACCGTTGATCCGATCTGCATGAAATTTGATAAGACGACAGCTTGTACTTGAGAAATTTACTGGTATATGAGTAAAATCGGATGAAGGGTTTTTAAGATATGGGGTTTTTTAAGGGGGCAAAAATAAAAAAAGTGACTTAAAAAAATCAAGTTACATGTCATACGAAAGGGCTTTGTTTGGACATCCCAAAACAATTTTTACTTTTTTTCTGGGACGCTCGGTTTTTGAGATACAACACGAAAGTTAAATTAAGATAACCAGCGATCCAAGAGCTCCCATCTCTAAGAGTTTCGTTGGCATCAAGGTTTTTCTACTGGTCGGCCAGTTACTTTGCTTTTACTTAATTTTTTTTCTTGAAATATATTAAGGAGGTACTCAGTTCTCATAAAACGGTGACAACGACCAGGTCTGATGATGGTGCCAAGGTCTGTTCAACGGAACTCTTCAATAAATAGGCCAATAGAGTTGAAACTTGGTTACCGTACCAAGTTAGTAGGCGGTAGTCAGAAAAAAGTCCAAACATAATGTTTGGACTTGCCTTTGACTACCACCTACTCAAAATATTGGTGCGTTCGTCGGGTCGCATCACGAGATCTCAGTTCGGGGCGAACTACTAGTCTATTTTTAATTACACACTACTATAATCTGGCAAACCTACACATCCAATTTACAACCTAGTATTGAAAAGAAAACTTACAAAAATATATTATTTTTTACAAATCCACCTCGCTCGCACGTTTCTACATATTTAAAGACTAGCGGCCTGTCCCAGCTTCGCATGGGTGGTCATAAATTTTTTGAACATTTTAGGATAAACTTAGACCGTGGGTTCGAGCCTCGCGTCTACTTATTTCATACATTTGCACGCGCTTCTCCTTGAGTGAGTGAAATCGCACCCCGCGCGTGACCGGTGGACCCGTAAACATTTTTAATTTCGTCATATCTTTTGAATGGAATGTCCGATTTGAAAAATTTAAGAAGTAATCTATAGGTATTGAAACCGTCTTAATTATGAAATGATTTATTTGGATAAGGATTAATACCAAGGTACAAATAAACACCCTTTTCTAGCGGAGGCATTTCTATTAATTTTTTATAATAAAAGAACACTTATTGTGACATAACTATAATAGTTAGACATATGCTGTCGCGACATTTTTTGTAGATGATAACGTGTTCTACAAAATCGTAGTACATTATTTTGTTCTATCTTCAATAGTTTTCGCAGCGCACGCGATGTAAGGTTTTTTGTTTTCCACCTTGGGTTACATTATTGAAGTTTTAGTAAGGATCCCTGATTTTTATAATATAGCCTATGTTACTCAGGGATAATGTAGCATTCTAATGGTGAAAGAATTTTTGAAATCGGACCAGTAGTTTTTGAGCCTATTCGTTACATACAAAAATACAAAAATACAAAGTTTACCTCTTTATAATATTAGTGTAGATATAAAATCACATAACCCATTTTCGAAAGATCGCAATCAACCATTTTGTGTGTTCCACAATCAACCATGTTTGTGTCAAAATTGCACACAGTTTAGTACAAAAAAAAACATTTTAATCGTAAGTTTTCCTAATAAAAAAATTGCTTTAATAGTTTTTGTACCTATATGCAAACTTTTGGGTAGAAAAACTTGTATCTATTCAAATGTGATTTTATATCTTTCAACATGTCAAAACGTGCGAGCGAGAGGTACATTAGCTCTGATCTTTACAAACAAAATAGAGGACTACCGCGTACTTATTTAACTATTAAAATTAGGGAACTATTTGGCTAGTTAAAGTTAATTCAAGGCTGCAGAACGAGCTAATTAGCAGGTTCGAAACCCAGAACTAACTAATTATACACCGGTTGGCGTCGGAGATCTGAAAATACGATGTGGTATTCATTTTAAATACACTTAATTCACTTTCAAAAAAACAAAAATTAAAGTTACATTTTGGAAAATTGTTCACACAATAGTTCAAAGTGATCCTTGTGATTGTACTAATTATATACCGTTTTGATTCTCACCTGGATTTTACGAATTGAATAAGTTAGGCCTCACAGGTCAGTTGGTAGTAGCTCTACCTTCTGCGTTGTTGGTTGTGAGTTCGATCCCCATCGGAGACAAACATTTGTGTCATGAACACAGAATACCAACTAACTATGAGCATGTATGGACTTTGAATGACTATCTCACCCTAAAGCTCTTGAGTAGGGTACTAAGTACTATGAGATCCGAAAGGATTATGTACTATGCCTGGGGACCACAGCCAAGAATCTATTTTTAGTTTGTTTACCCAACACTGCCCAAAAGAAGGACAATGTTTTTCAACACTATTCGTAGTTCGCACATCGTGACAGGTGACAAGACAAATCGCCTATTGGTCTGGAACTGATGAGTTTTCTCACGGAACCACAAGTTTTAGAGAATTATCCAACCTTTTCAAGTGAAACTAAACTTTGCTCCGAATTAAATTGGGAAAACCAAAAAGTTAGGGAACGGGCCTCGCTAAAAGCTTTGAAAGATAGGTTAGAAATATTTTAAACTGTAGCTAGTTAAAAATATTTCTAAGAACTTTTTGAGAAGAAGTAAGAACGACTACCATTCGTGTGTATAATGTTTTCTTTTGTAGACCACATGACATTGTATTCTCTAGTATTTCACTAATAAATAACTATTCACCAGTTTACTGTCATGACCTGTCAAACCCTTATCGATCCTAAGGGTAGGGTAGGTATGCTACCAAGACAGGTCTGCTAACTCAGTCTCGATCTTATGTGTCATGTAGGTACTTTAATAGTACAATATATATAGTACATTATAACTTATTTATATTTGTCAGTCGTTACTTATAATCAAACCCAATTAAACTACACTCACCTAGATCCAGTTTATTTGTTTTTGTGTAATTAATTAGAAGCTATCGACATAAGATTCTTTAGTAGCATTTCTTTATAAACCTTAGTGGTTTTCTTAGTGCTATTTAATTTAATATTGTGTATATTTTATAAAGATAATAAAAAAAAGCTTTGAAATGTCCTAAAGGTCACCACTTTCACGCGACCAAGTCTATAAGATCTGACAAGAAACTTACGGCTTGGTTCTTTACGTGTTTTTTGTATGAAGCTCTTACAAACAAATAAAAAATTAAGCTCCTTATTATATCCATAAAGCACTTATGTAAGACATGATTGTGAAGTTAAATGCAAAATCAGTTTGTGGCATAGCTCGTTTACATATAGTAGAGGATCCGAACTAGTAACGCCTTTCTCCCGTCTGTTATATGGATGAAAAGTATTTGATATCAAATTTAATATATTAGAAAATATATCTTGAGTGGATTGTCTAAAAAAATCCCGGCCAGACAATTTTTTATAAAATATTGCACTCATGAGTTTAACGAGTAAATGTAATACCAGCACACATACTCGTAAATGAAAATCTTGATCCGCTCAAAAAAGCTATGCAGCGCAATTAAGCCAAGTTAGAAAAACACGTTGTTTCTGGCACCGGTACTCGTAGCTAGGTTCCATCTCAAAACATCTATCAAAGGTGAGAGTTTTATCAATCGACTCTTCGGCAGAACTTTTGATGGAAAATTCAGATGCAATGAACTAGAGTGCTATTAATTGGATCTTTTGACACGATTGAAAAACTAGAATTTTTGCAAAGGTTTCATTTCGTTCTACAATACCAAATGCATTGAGTTTTGTGCATCGGCTGATTGATCGAGTCAATTTGTCTGAATCATATTTAAGCCTAAATATCACATGGATCACTTTGTAACGCCTAATAAAAGAAACTAGTAGTAGTATACACCAAATACGCTTTTATACTTAGGGCTTGGTTCGGGCGTTTTTTTATAATCTTTGTTACATAATAATAAATTATGAAGCTCCAGTGTGGTGGCAAATGTAGCATAAACAGGATAAAGTAAACAAAATGGCAATAAATTGAGTTTATCAAAAGCATTAACCAAACAAAGAACGTTTGGTTTCAATGTTTTGGTTCACTCCCATTTTTTTCTAACCTGAGTATCTTTTCCAAGTTTTTTTCTCATGTATATTACTCAGGTAGGTATATAATAAAATCTTTATATGATATTGTTTGGCATTTGCTCAACCGCTTTTCATATAGAGCACAACTTAAGGCGAAGGCAACTTAGAAAAAGTTGTTTGGATCAAAATTATATTTTTGCTGAACTGAGTGCAATTTGGTCGATTGCAATTTTAAAAAAATTAGTTCAGTGTTTTTAAATCTATCAAAATGTTGAAAATTGTGCGAGTGACAAATTACAACGTTTGGACGCATTTTTTCATTATGACTTGAATCTGAAAGCACATTAAAAATAACGTAAGACTGTATTTCAAATAACGTGACTGAGAACGGTTAGAGAGCTGGCTATGCTTTCCAGCGATCGCTCTTTGTCGGAGTTATGAAGCTCAAAAACAACACGTGCTCATGACACAGGATGGATCTGATAGCCGACGACATAGTAAAACTAAAACTAGAAAAATAACTAACATGGTTACATTATGACTGAATTTGTTAATACTGCCCTTAAAAGACGAGTACCGGTGTCTAGTGGGAAGCGCCCCGCCTTCTGATCGTAAGGTCGTGGGTTCGAAACCGGTCGTGCACTAAAAGATTTTTCTCTCCGAAAAATGTATTTGTGCAATGTGCTTTTAAAAGGTGAAGGAAAACATCGCGAGGAAACCAGTTGGTATTCTAATAGTGGTTATGGGCTTGCAACCTGTCACGTAAAGAATACCAACGACTGCAAGATGTGGGTATGTGTCAAATATAATATTTAGACGTACCTCTGACTAGCCTCCTAAGACATCCTCAAAGAATCTTAAATTGGTACTTGGTACTAAGAGATCTGAGGGGATATCTACCGTGCCTGGGGACAAAAGTCGTGAAGCGGTTTAATTTTTTCTGTATTATGGTAAACATTAGAAACTAGGAACATGCCACACTGCTTTTAGCGTATACAACGCCGATGTTACACGTCCTCCACTAACGGACAAATCGGTAGTCTGTTTAAGCGCCCCTATTCGAGCGATGTTTGTATGTCCACGTGTGGATGTGTTTGTTCTGAAATTATTCCTATTCCGTGTTTGTACAATAAACGGCGCACCAGCATTGGAATTTCACATGAAAACTTTATCTATTGGGTTCAGCCCATATGAGAAAATATTTGTTTGAACTATAAATAAAAGTTGGACTAAAGTTTGGTTTTGGAAAATTTAAAGTGATATTCAAAATGTAAGCTTATGGCCTGTTTTATGCGTAGTCACGTGGTACTGTCAAAGTCAAAGTCAACGGGTAATAATTCAGTTATCTATCGAGTTTAAAAGACGTGTCGAAGTTCCGCGAGCAAGAAGTTGTTTTAGGGTTGTAAATAACTGGTAATCGGCTTATTTGCAGTGAGGAGGATTAAATAAATTAAACTTCAACTTTGAGCCAAAGTAAGTAAGAAAATAATAACTGCGAAGATGACGGAGGCATAAGAAAAAAAACATTTGCATTTGAACGGTAGGCAGAAAGATGATGGGAGGTAAAGTTCAACTCATAACTTTTGTAGGTTTCGATATTACACACGCTTAAAAAGAACGGGTAGTTTTTTTAAACATTTATTACAGTTTTTTTATGCCAAAGCTGGTGGACGAGCCACCTGATGGAAAGTGGTCACCATCGCCCAGACACCTGTAACACCAGAGGCGAAGCTGATGCGCTGCTGACCTTTCTAGAAAATATAAGCCCGCCTTTTGAAGTATAAAACAAACTTGTACCTACTAATTTATTGCATTATTCATATTTTTCTACGATGTTTTATAACACACCTGGAACAAGGCCATGTTATTACGGTACTTCAGAGTAGTGTTAGCTGGTTGTAGACCATGCCGGAATACGCCCCGGAACTTGAACGAGTAAAAGTCTAACCGCAATGCAAGGATGAAGGTTATGGCAAAAATCTTTTGCATCCTTCCGCATTCTTTCTGTAGGATGCGGGAAATGAGAAGAATATTCTCATTCTTTCGCATACTTCCCCGCAACCTTCATCATTCTTTCGCATGCAAACGGTTTCGATTTTAACGGATATGAAAGGAACGGAATTGTGTTCAGTCGGTCCGTGACGCCTAGAGCCGACGTATTTTATAGAATAGTAAATTCATATTACCGCGTTCACGGTGATTCAGAAAGAGTTGTCGTCCACGAATGAGTTTTTCTGTTAAAAAAATATGTGCACAGTGCTAGTACCTACTCTCACGATGTTTTCCTTCACCGTTTGTGAAGGAAAACACCGTGAGGAAACCGGCACTTCGTGGAACCTAAAAAGTTCAAAAACATTTAGGTATCAAGTGGCGCACTAAAAACCTTTCACCACATTGTTTCAAAAGAACTTGTGACACGGCAAGAGAGGAGAGAAAAATATTTGTTGGCGCTTTCATCCATATTTTTGATATTTTCGTGAAATTGAAAGTAAGGTAAATTTAAAGAAATCCAGTGGCAGACTAGTTTTTGCTACTCTGATTGCGAGCGGTACTTTACGTAAACACGGGCGAAATAATACTGTTCTGTTTTGTATGTTAGCCAAGTTTTCGCGCCAAATCTAATGTTAACTACCCTCAAATGGGACGCAAATTACATGTTTTGTTGTTAAAATGAGAAAAGTTGCAGCGAAGGTAGTTGTTTTAGTCGTGTAATTACGTATTTAAAGATCTAAAGCCGCAGACACTGCAGTGGGCTTAGGGGAATGCAAGTTTGTAAGGTTGGAAAACACCGTTATACAATAAGTCTTCCTGAGGCGCAGTTTTTGGGTAAACAATGCTCAACGGAAGCAATCGGTATGTATTTTTCATGTTCTGAGCTATACAACTAACGGCCGGTTTCTGAAAGCTCGATCAAAACTAATCAGATGTCAAGTCACTCGCCATTTCAGCTATTACATCGAATAAGATAGAAATAGCAAGTGACTTGACATCCGATTAGTTTTGATCGGGCTTTCAGAAACCGGCCGTTAGGGTTCTTAGGGTTTAAGTAACAGCTAAAAGCTTAAATGAAAACTTCAGACAATGTTGTTGTTTCAAAGCCTTTGCACAAACAGGCGTAGAGTATTCCTTCACAGCTAGGCTGTCTTAGAAATCACCCAATTAATTAGGCAGTTTAAAAAGTGTTCAAAGTGATAGATTAAAAGAAGACTGGCTTTACTTCAAAGCTTAGAACACTGCAAGATCTAAACTAAAAGGATTCTTTTGCCAACTCCCCTCCGTAAAACTAAATGAAGCAATTTGGAACCCGTGTCTTCAATTAGGGCATCACAGAGCTCACTTCTCGTCTTATACGTACCAGCATCGTGATGCTTACAGGGCTAGCACGAGTTTTCTTCTTCTTTTAAAGAGGGATTTTAAAACCTATACATTTCTAGGAAAAACGGAGCCCTCTCCATCCACCTACTTCCCGCCATCCTTATGATTTTGTCGATCCATCGGGTAGGAGGGCGTCCCACGCTTCGTTGTTTTAGTTCGTAGTCGCCATTCCAGAAACTTTGTTACCCAGCTATTCTGCGAGATACATAATTTTTTCATTATTGTTTCATGGTGTTTGCCTTTTTTTAGATCTAAACTTATGCTTTTACATGTTTGCCGACTTACCTAGTGTTCAAAAAACTGTAGTGATCCTTTATCTCAAAGTGGTTCTTGTGATTTTTTTGAAGAAATACCATTTTATTAGATTTGTAGAATCGTTTGTAAACGAATCAAGAGCGTTTCCAACTCGCTCTATCATATACAGAAAATGTGTGGAAACAAACGTCAGTTAGATGTCAATGTCACGATGAGTTGAGAAATAAAACGATACAGGCGTTAAATGAAAGTCTATAACTGTCAGTTTAGCCGAAGGGGCTGGTATTCATTGTTTTTACAAGGTTTTTACTAAATATTCTTGTCAGTATCATTATTATCAACCGTCACAGCTTAGTTGGTAGTAGCTCTGCCTTCTGCGCCGTAGGCCGTGGGTTCGATCCCCACCGAGAACAAACATTTGTGTGGTGAACATAGATGTTTGTTCTCTGTCTGGGTGTTATATAATATTTGATCGAGTGAGCGAAGCGAACGAAGATCTTAGTTTCAACTTGGGCGATTTGGCATTTTATGTATGTATGTATGTATGTATGTATGTTTGTCTGGCGATAACTTTAGAACCGTTGATCAGATCTGCATGAAATTTGATATGTCGATAGCTTGTACTTGAGAAATTTACTGGTAAGTATATGAGTAAAATCGGATGAAGGGTTTTTGAGATAAGTATGGGGTTTTTTAAGAGATAAAAATAAAAAAAGTTACATAAAAAATCAAATTACATGTCATATGAAAGGGCTTTGTTTGGACATTCCAAAACAATTTTTACTTTTTTTTTGGGACGCTCGGTTTTCGAGATAAATTTTAAAAAGTTAAATTAATATAACCAGCGATCCAAGAGCTCCCATCTCTAAGAGTTTTGTTGACATCAAGGTTTTACTACTGGTCGGCCAGTTCCTTTGATTTTTCTTATTTTTTTTTCTTGAAATAAATTAAGGAGGTACTCAGTTCTCATAAAATGGTAACGACGACCAGGTCTGATGATGGAGCCAAGGTCTGTTCAACGGAACTCTTCAATAAATAGGCCAAGAGAGTTGAAACTTGGTAACCATACCAAGTTAGTAGGCGGTAGTCAGAAAAAAGTCCAAAGATAATGTTTGGACTTGCCTCTGACTACTATCTACCGACTCAAAGTTTTAATGCGTTCGTCGGGTCGCATCACGAGATCTCAGTTCGGGGCGAACTACTAGTATAAGTATGTATTTACAAAAAAAAAGTATATATGTACCTATTATATCAGCTATCTGGTTCCCATATTACAAGCTTTGGCTTAGTTTGGGGCTAGATAGTGCTGTGTGGATAGTCCTCCAATATATATTTATTTATTTGTCTATAATTATTATTTTCATATTGATTCGTTTTCTGACATTTTGGGAAGCAACATAGCTTTTTAATTTTAATTGTATTTCTAGTGTTATTTTAAATTGTGTTGTGTAATTTCGGTGGTATTTTAACCAACATTACTTGAGGTCTTAGCACAAAGTGCTAAGACCTCAAGTACACTTACATTCCAAATGCATTAGCATTTGGAATGTAAGTGTATTATGTGATATCTTGATTTGACCGAAAATGTTTCGAATGTTTTGAAGAAAACCGCCACCATTTTCCTTAAAACAAATGACGGTCGACTTGACTATGGACTGACTTGACTATAAAATATTTTATGTATATCACTTTACTCTGGCAAACCTGTCTGTCGAATGACCAATTGCACCTGGCCATAAACAAAGAAAAGAATAAAGAAAGAAAATAAGTTTTTTCATATAATTGGAAAGATGGTAGCACATCAAAATCCATCCAAGAACTGAAATGAAATTATAAGATGTTTTGTTTAGTATCAAATACCTATGGTATTAAGAAATAAGGACAAAAACGTGCAACGCCAAAATTATTTTCCCCTAAGATATCAAGTACGAACTTCAGATTATTTTGAGGTTATCTAAGGCGGGTAGCCAGAGGTTCGTCAAAACATTACATTTCGCACATACCCACATTTTGCAGGAGTTGGTAGCCCTGCGTCCATCAACTGAGGCATACATATGTTAAGCCTCATGTGCCTGTAATTACACCGACAACCACACACTCTTCAAACCGAAACACAGCACCGCTGCTTGGTGGCAGAAAAATGCGTGGTTGTAGTACTTCCTCGGACGAGCCCTTCACAAAGAGCTCTACTACTCTTAAATACGTATATCCTTTTTTTTTACTAACTTCCTTCCTTCGTTGAGATCACTGCGTATATAAATTTTTCGACCGTACGATCGGAAAGATCGGAAGGATCGAAACTCCCACTAGACACACCGGTGCTTTAAAATAATTAGTAATTATAAGCCTCACATTTTGGAGGGCATCGGACATTCGAAGGCGGTTATTGCAAATTTTTATGGTTAGTTTTTATGATTCGCTAGTGACTCGATAGCGTTGCAAATTGATGCTCGGGGTGAGATGCATTTGTCACAATATCTCCGATAACACCTGATGGTGCGGATTGCATCTTTTTATTCATGAGGCCTTGGGCGTTGAACTTTAAGAAAGATACAATAACTTACAGTAAAGCCACTAGTTTGGTGGTAAACTACTTGATAAGTTTAAAAAAAAAATATTGCCCTTATGTTGAGCTAATACCAAAGCGACAAAGCCAAAACTCAACTTCAGATTTTGATTTAATATCTTATGAAATCTCTTATTTAGTCAGAACATTAGCAGTAGTAGCAGCAGTACTGCTGGTGCTTTCGGCATAGCTTAAAACCCGTTTCTTTTCGTAGATGTAGTAAGGACCGACTAAATAAATATAAATATTGGTGAACTTTCCACACAGCACTATCTAGCCCCAAACTAAGCGAGAGCTTGTAATATGGGAACCATTCATATTATACATTAAGGTATGGTATGGTAGTACTTCCCCGGACGAGCCCTTCACAAAGAGCTCTACTACTCTTAAAACCTTCACAGCTCAGTTGGTAGTAGCTCTGCCTTCTGCGCCGTAGGCCGTGGGTTCGATCCCCAACGAGAACAAATATTTTGTGTGATGAACATAGATGTTTGTTCTCTGTCTGGGTGTTATATAATATTATAAGTATGTATTTACGAAAAAAAAGTATATATACTATGTATTATATCAGCTATCTGGTTCCCATATTACAAGCTTTGGCTTAGTTTGGGGCGAGATAGTGCTGTGTGGAAAGTCCTCCAATATTTATATAATTATTTATTATTAAAAACAACACCATCATCAGTGTCCAATTTACCTGCCAAGCGTGGTGACTTCCTCAATATGTGTGGAGCTGATTTAACCGAGGGTGACCTAGTGATGTTTACCTTCTTTGTTTGATTACGCGAAGATTAAATAAATATTCTTTACCAGTGTAGAATACAAGCCGATGGCTAAGTGGAATAACGCTGTAGCTTGGTGAAGTGGCTTTGAATTTTTCTCGGTCCAGGTGGAAAGTTTGTAAATATTACTTAAAACGACTTAAAATCAATAAACTTATGTATGCAAGAAATTCAATGCTTTCAACACATCCTTAGAAAAGCAGCGTTACTGTTACATTCATGTATTGTGGCAGCATTCTGAGAATTTGAGCTAACATTCTTTCAGTTTTGCGACCTAAGTTTTATTTGAGCTAAAAGAGAAATACTATTTTGAAAATTATATATGTAGACAACGTTACTTTGAATACAGAACTCCTGCTATTATCTTCTCACATCTCTGTATGGAATGCCAACTTCTACAGAATGTGGGTTTGTGCCATTAGGACTTGGTAGTTAAATATCTGACTGGGAATCTAAGTCTTGAAGTTGTTTCTGTTACTCACAAGCACAAAATAAAAAAATGACCGACTGTCCTCGTGCATGCTCTAAGTAAGTTTGCACAAACTGGTGTCCAACTGAGTTTTTAGGTCGCAACAAGGCCTCCTCACCACGTGCAAGTCCAGGCATAGAATAGGACCATTTTGCAACCTTTCCATCAGGAAATTGAAAGGGTATCTACCCTTCGCATCAAGTGTTTTGGTTCTTCCTTCATAATCCAAACCGCTAAGGAGTGGAACTCATTCCAATCGTCTGATCACTACAATCTGGGTCAATAGACAAGAGTGAAAATTTCTTTTCTAGACCATCCTGCTTCATCGTCACTTACCATCAGGTGAGGATATAAAAAGAAGATAGTCTAAAAAGGTTAATAAAGGGCCTGAGAGATAAAGTTTACCATCCTAAACCGATTCCATTGGAATCGAAATCCCAAACTTTTACGACGTCATCAAAATATATTATCAGATGATTAAACTCTATTGAAGTCCACTGAGAAGGGACTATTGAACTGTTTTTGTTATTTAACTCAACAGGAAATTGAAACAGTGACCTCTGGACATTTCGGCTGATTTTTCGTATTAAGAAATTCCTTTCTTTGGTTTATAAAAGAACTCGCATATTGGTGATAAAATAATCTGTAAGTAAATATGTTTTAAAATATCATGAAACAATTATCTACTGCAATGTCCAGTGCCTAGAGTTAATCTTCTGTGTCAGATATACTGTGGTTACATTACAATGGCTAGGGTTGCCACGCGGTCATCTTGTATTGGCGACAACGAGCGAATTTGTTAAATCAGTTTGCAACTTTTTGGTTCGTTTCGAGGCTACGTGCACAGCGTCCGAATAGAGAAGTGAATTAAGTTATTTGGTACGTTTCATAATGAACCAATTGAATTTCGGAGTAATTTGAAGAGTCTTTAATAGAATAAAATGCACTCGCTCGTTCGAGACCGACTAATAAAGAGGTGGATTTTAAAATGGAGTGTAAGCAAAAATACTAATTATGTTTTTATAAATATCAATTCAATAAAAATGTACAAAATTCTTACGTTACTGACTGCCTGACTGAATAAATTTAAGGTCTTAGGAGTAAGTCATTTGCAGGGTGGCTTTCTGTTGTAGTGTGCACGGGTGCACTAAGTAAGAAATTTCTGAATTTTCCCTTTGAGGGTTAATACCCTCAAAGGATGCAACGAAGTCGTGCGGGTTTCCAATAGTCTCATAAATACATAAATAAATAGTAAATAATAAATACTTGTCTTTCTTAGGGTATCAGCCATATTGGAAAAAGCTCTAATATAAAAAAACTAAATGTAATATTACGCCGTTCATCGTACTAACTACCGCCCTTTAACATCTTCAACTAATTTCGAAGTGTTACTTGGTATTAAGAGGTCTGAGCGGATATCTACCGTTCCTGGGGATCAAAGTCGTAAAGCATGTTTCTGTTTTTCTAGAGTAGATACTTTATTATTTACTAAGTGTAGTTGGGTCACCACCTAACAAACTGAAGTACCTACCTAAGTGACTAACAAATATTGCGATGATAAAAAAAATTGTTTACCTACTCAATTTTTTTTGACAACCTTCTTATTTTTGTAATTTTGGAGATTCGATTCAGACTTGCACTAAACAGAAAACTAAAAATCGTTTGTCGTTTGGTTTGTGAACTCAAAATCTAACCTACCTACCGTCAACCAGTCTAGATAAACATAAAAGTCACTGTCTACATTTTTTTGGTCTTTTTAGGAGGTTTTTAGATGATTCATTTTCTGGCATTTTGGAAAGCAACACAGCTTTTTCATTTTAATTGTTTTTCTTGTGTTATTTTGAGTTGTGTTGTGTAATTTCGGTGGTATTTTAACCAACATTACTTGAGGTTTTAGCACAAAGTGTATGCGTTTGAAATGAAAGTGTATTATGTGATATCCTGATTTGACTGAAAATGTTTCGAATGTTTTGAAGAAAACCGCCACAATTTTCTTCAAAACAAATGACGGCCGACTTGACTATGGACTGACTAGACTAAAATGTATTCATTCAATACAAATTTCTTGACACAGGCAAGATGTATAATACCTCCATGGGCAAGATTGTCTGTCGAATGACAGACAGGAGCCATAAATAAAGAGAAGAAGAGATTTTTATATATTTTTTCATCTTTTCTTTTACATCTTGCTGGTATCTGCACATCTTGCGGCTGGTCCATCCTCGCCCGGCGTCACCGCACGCATCTGGAACAACTTTACACTAGTTATATTCTTGTCTGCGCTAAGATAGCTTCTGAAACGTGTAAATGCGTGAACGTAGAACGTATATAACGCGAACTCTTAGTTTATGGAATGATCTCCTTGCTGTGATTTTCCCTAAAGACTGCAAGACCAAGTCTAAGAGTAGGAGGTATCTTGAATCAGGGCGTTTTATCTACATGTTTTTAAAGGGCCGGCAATGCGCTTTTAATTTCTTTAGTGTCACATGCGTCTATTTTTATCTACGGTATTTGTTCGCGCCGACGAACAACACTAGTAGTCGTTCACTCGCAACGTCAAGCACAGACAGCACTAGCAGGAGCTCGGTCTATTCGCCTCGCGGCTACCGTACAATACGCACGCACTTTCACCAATGTACTAAGAAATTAGCATAATTCTGTAATTTCTTATTTAATTATTATAAACTGATACTACGTACGCCGCATTTCATTTGCTCGCCAACATATTTTTTGGCGCCCCCGGGTGGACACGAGTCACGGGCCTTTCGCAAAAGCAGCGCGCGCGCCATTTTGCCAAGAAACACGCGTCGTCACGTATTCCCGCCGTCATCGCAATCGAGTCACGGTATCCAGCACGCACCCCTGATAGTTCCGGTCAAGCCACGGCGCCGGGACAGCGGCGATATCTGGACTTCGAGAGAAGAATTTGGAGCTAACACGGTGATCACGCCACCGCGTGGCATCACGAGCAGCGGAATCAGACGAGGCGCAGCGCATCAGCATCAACCTAACAAGGAGAGTGCCGTGAGCTTATCCCATCTATTTCCTACCTATTTTTCCTAATCAATTTGAGCAGATAGGGGTGGATAGCACTTCATTTTAGAGCGTGTACGTCTTGTTTTGATCATCTTTTTCGAACATCTTTTTTGAACATCTTTTTTTTTTGAACATCTTTTTTTGAACATCTTTTTTTGAACATCTTTTACGACCATCTTTCAACGACCAACATTTTTACAAAATACCAATTTACCATCTTTCTACGACCATCTTTTTCATCATCTATAAAGACCAATTTTTTTTAGATTAAAATTTTTTTTTTCCTCATCAACCCACAAAACGTGGGCATAGAACAACTTTGCAACTTTATTTTTACGTGTCTTCCTTCACAGCTGCACAATTTATACCCTAATTTCGTTCCCATTTGCGCAATTTATTTCACAAATACCTACTCGCTCCCATGCTGATCTGGAATTAACTACCTAGAATGCATCAGCTGGTTCTAGTCCTAGCCAGTTCGTAAGAGGCGACAAAAGGACGGGGCTCGCACAGCAGCTTTTGAACCCCACTTAGCACGAACATTCCTGCGCAATATAATCGCATTATTTTATCTAGACAACTTAACTTCGTCATTTACATTTATTTGAATTTGAGCACATATAAATAATAGAATCAATCCACGCATTCACTGCTTGCTTGCGCTCGCACTCACAAAGCTTTTTAACAAATTCCAGCGACCCGCATGTGAGGGTGTATCGCAGAGGCCCAATACCTACCTACCTACCCTCAGGCGCGCGAGAATCGCGTGCCCCGGCCGGCCGCCTCGAGTCATTGCCCTCTCCGAGCGATCAGCTGATCGCCGTGCACCACTTCGCCTACAAAATAAGGAGCGTAAGCCGTTAGCCAATTATTATTTTTAACTTCACTTTTATAAAATATTTTAGACTTTTTCAAGTACTTACTTTGGTTGATTCATTGATTGCCATTTATCCAACAATTTAATTTGATACCTAAGTATGTCAAGCCCCCAACCAAAATCATCGCTTTCACCCGGACTCGGTAACAAGTTATCACCATTGGTCATACCTGTTACAATGGATGAGTTAACTGAACTCAGGGTCAAGCGCAGCTCAATAAAGGGGCAGGTCACTAAGTTTACTAACTATTTAGAAAAAATTGATAAAATGGAAAGTCTATCTTCAATTCAAATCAATGAGTTAACTGTAAGATTGAACAAGTTTCTAGATCTTCAAATAACCCTTGACAGTATGCAGACTCGGATCGAGGTTTTGAATAATGCAAACCTTGAACAAGAGCTGGCCGAGAGGGACAGTATTGAGGAAAAACTTTTCTCGTGCATAGCTTTAGCTCAGGATATATTAAAATCAAATTTGCCTACTAGTAACAAGGATCATAATCAAAGCTCTCAATCATGCTGTAATCATAATCAGTCTAATGCACATCAGCCAGTCAGTTTCAAGTTGCCAATCATCCAAGTTCATAAGTTCGATGGAGCCTTTTTCAAGTGGTTAGAGTTCCGTGACACCTATGAGTCACTCATTCATACCAATGATAGAATTTTACCAGTACATAAGTTTCATTATTTGTGCTCATATTTAGAGGGTGAAGCAGCCCGAGTTATTGCTAACTTGGAGATGACTGCTGACAATTATGATGAGGCATGGGAGCTTCTTTGTGATAGATACAACAACAAGCGACAGCTTGTGACTAACCATTTAAATGCGCTTTTTAAGATTGAACAAATACGTCATGAGTCCGATAAATCGCTAAGATATCTGGTGGATCATGTAACAAAGAATCTACGGGCACTGAAAACGCTCGGACAGCCAACCGAGCAATGGGATACATTAATTGTGCATATGATCAGTAACAAATTAGATCAGGATAGTTTTACAAAATGGGAAGAATACAGAGGCAGTCTAGTACATGACTTGCCTTCACTTGATGATTTTAGAAAATTCCTCAAGGCACGTGCGGATGTGTTAGAGTCGTTGTATAGATCCAAAAGGGACAATCAACCGAAAAACCACCATCGATCAGAATCTCATACTAAATCTTTTGTGATTTCAGCCAATACAGCTCTGGGGTCGTGCGTCGCCTGCCATGGAGACCACAAGCTCTATGACTGCAAGGTCTACCAATCTCTCTCTAACAATGAGAGATGGCAGCAGGTCGTGAAGCACAAATTGTGCCACAACTGCTTGAGACCGGGTCACATCACAGACAGGTGTCGGCTGGGTGGTTGTCGGGTATGTAAGAGGCCGCACAACACTTCATTACATAAACACAACACACACACACAAGCACCACCTGCTTCCTCTAGCGAAGTAAATGACAAGGAAAACATTGCCGAGGAACAAACTACATCAATAGCTATGTCGGCACTATCTTCAAAAGAAGTATTGCTGTCTACAGCACTTATTAAAATTAAAAACACAAAGAACAATAGGGTAGAAGAGGTAAGAGCATTATTAGATAGTGGAAGTCAGTCTTCTTTCATGACTAACGAACTAAAGCTACGGCTACAACTGACTTCTCAACCACAAAACGATACTAGTATTTTAGGAATAGGAGACACCAAACTTGACATTAAACCGGAACATTGCTTTGCACAAATTCAATCTAATCATAATACATTTTCTCGTAATCAAGAATTTTTAGTGTTACCACACATAGTAGGTAACATTCCAACACGACACATAAATACAGACAGACTTAATTTACCCAGGTCTTTGGTTTTAGCAGACCCCACCTTTAACGTGCCCTCACGTATAGACATCCTGTTAGGGTCAGATATTTTCTGGGATCTCATAGGATCAGAACAACATGTACTGGGGGACAGATTACCAATCTTACGTCATTCTAAATTAGGTTGGATAGTTTCAGGGCCTATTGATACCTCACATAGGCCACCATGGCCACGGGAATTATTGTAACGTAACAAGAAATAAAATAGACTCTCAGGGGATCCTGAGAGTGGGGGGGGAGGCTCACTAAGTCTAACTTAGGTTTTAATAAGAAGCATTAATTTATTATTCGCAAAACACACACTCATAAAAGACTTATATACAAATATTTACACTTATTAACACAAGCGCCTCTTACATGCTGGACCACAACCCATGTTGACTTACATTCATGAGTCATATAGCGACGCACGGCCCACAGATATGCTACTTACCTATAATAATTTGAGCACTGTTCAACATCTTAAACAAGGCGTCACTCCAGACTTTCGTTTCACGACTAGCATTGGACTTTTGCTCAACCATTTTTCATTGCAGATCGGCGTGGGCGTGGATGTAAGATATCTAAAAACTACCTATGCCTTTTTATATGTCTTAGATATAAATTGTATTCATATGGGAGCTGTGAGCGAACTATCAAAGAATCCACTGTGCTGTCTCTTCGCCATTACATTTCATGTATAGATACACCAAGGGAAGTTTTATAATTAAATCAGCTTCGATCGCTGAGTATGCATCTGATCAAGATAAGAAATGTAGGTACCTTCTCTATGGCTTACGCTCCGAATTTTAATGGCTATATCATCTGAGATAGGCAAACTTTCACATAAAGCGCATTCTGGGAAACACGCTTCTAACATTTGGGACGCTGTCAACCCTATTCGCGCAAATTGAGGCTATCCTAAATAGTAGACCTCTCTCATATCCCTCCCCCTCCCATAATAATTACTCAGCGCTCACACCAGGCACTTTCTCCTTGACAGGTCCTCCACGGCGCTTCCGGATCCGGCAGAACTAAACACAAACGTCGCGCGACTCCACTGATACCTACTACCGATTCATGAAACGGACAAGACAACACTTGGAAATAGTAGCACGCAGAATACGCGACGGAGCTTCAAGAGCGGACAAAATGGAAGACCCGTGTCAGAGATCTACAAGCTGGAGATTTGGTCATTGTCAGGGAAGACAACTTACCACCCATGCTATGGAGACTAGGCCGGATACACCGCCTGCTTCACGGCGCTGAGGACAACGTGCCAAGAGTGGCTGACATCCTCACATCCAAGTCATCATCAGACGGGCACTCAATCGAATCTGCCTGCTCATGGAATCTTGAAGGCGGGTTCTCAGCGGGCCCCCAGCACACTCGAAAATGTGGGACTGGGGGATGTCAAAGAAGACAACATACCTAACACATGAAGACAGACATATCACATGCTCATCAGGGTAGCAAGCCAAGATTGGCCATCATCATCATCATCATCATCATCATCATCATCATCATTATCATCATCGTCGTCGTCGACGTCATCATCATCATCATCATCATCATCATCATCGTCGTCGTCGACGACGTCATCATCATCATCATCATCATCATCGTCGTCGTCATCATCAGCATCAGCGACAAAGGCAGCTTCAGACGTCCACTCAATTGGAACGAAAGAAATCTTGAAAGCAGACTTTCAAGGGCCCGGAGTATGTTCGCGCCGACGAACAACACTAGTAGTCGTTCACTCGCAACGTCAAGCACAGACAGCACTAGCAGGAGCTCGGTCTATTCGCCTCGCGGCTACCGTACAATACGCACGCACTTTCACCAATGTACTAAGAAATTAGCATAATTCTGTAATTTCTTATTTAATTATTATAAACTGATACTACGTACGCCGCATTTCATTTGCTCGCCAACAGTATTATATTATTGACTACGGTAACCGCTTTCCATCAGGCGGTCTACAAGCTTGTTTTTTGATATAAATAAAAATCATCATCTTCCTGCCCTTATCCCACGCTAAGTGTTATAAATAAAAATATTACCTGGAAATAATTATCAAAGCAATTAATTAATTTCACTGAATCGCGGATAGCAGTAAAAGTTTTCACCGACAGCACTACATATAAGGACTTTCAAGGAGTTAGTTTGAGCACCTGCGAATTCCACGCATGCGTGAAAACTTGGATCCAACGGACCTTCGCGGGTACTTTGCAAACTCAGTTACGGTCTGGGACGCGGTGAGACCACACAGAAATAGGTCAAAACACTTTTATCGATAAAAGTGAACGCGAGTACCGCCCTATTCGAAATTTTGTTTATGTGTGTGTTGAATTTGGAACGCGATTTTTAATGAGTGAACAACTGAGTGTGTAATTATTGAGGTGAGTTTAGTGATTAATCTTAGTTTATTTATTTTAATATAGAAACAATTTTAGGTTTTAATTTAAATTATTATTTTATTTTAATGAAGATCCACTTAACCAAATATGTAATTAGCTGTTTAAATCAGTTGCAATTTTGATTTTTTTATTTCACAAAAAATACGGTTTTTTTTCAGCTAAAAATAAAACAGGTGTAATTGAAAACCGTAAATCTGAATGTGTGTAAATGGAGTTTTCCTTAAACATTCGTATCCTTACTCGGTAGATTATCTTTGATCGAAACATGCTTCAATCAATCATGCAAATTTACAGAAACCTGGTGAAAAACGTGACCTCTTTTTGGTGAAAACATTTTTTGTCATCACTTTTTATTTGATGTAAAAAATGCGACATCAGATAAAATAAAATAGTGGTCGGTAGCGTGTTTTAACTTTTACTTTGTTGAAAGTTCTACTCTATGTACTACTCTCTACAGGATAAATAAAAATTATACGTATTATACTTTGACTGAACTTTTTGGAGCTAAAAATTTACACAACTACTAGGTAGGTACCAGCATGGTCCCAATCCACAAAAAATGATCAAATAAACCGATTTATTTAGTTAATTAATCATCATACAAATACCTATCAATGGAAACTCCTCATGCAAAGTTCTATTCATAGCTTTGGAACCCATTCATCATTTCACTATGTTATTTGATCCGAGTAATAAATTATTTAATTATCGTTTATCTTTTAGGTTCTAAAGTTTTCTTGGTACAATCCAAGGTTATAAATAATAGAAAGATTAGGTTATTGAGGAACTGAAATGCATTTGTTTGTTCTATAATCTTAATCAAGAATTGTGACAATTCGATAAATTCACTATATAATAGATCAAATTTTTGAGATTTTTTAAGGTTTATTATAAGGTTTCTTATGGTAATCCACCATTAGACATAGACATAGACATAGACATAGACAATCATTTATTTACTACTTAGCACACAACATACAAAACATGATAATGAAATACATAAAGGAATAATAATAAATCATAACAATAGAAAAAACAAAACGGGATAAAAAAACAAGAACAAAACAATGTTAAAAACCATTACCATTCTTTTTGCAGTAATTTAGTTTTTTTTTTTATTCTGGTTTCTGTTAAACGTGGATTACGGCAAACATGTCCAAGTCATAAGTCAAAGTCAAAAGGTATTTATTCAATAAAATCGCAAGGATCACTTTGAAACGTCTTAAAGCTAGGTGACTCTAGGTGCCAGTTCCACGCGAATCCCTACTGTTCTTTTGTATGATCCTTGTTAAAATGTATACATAGGGTAGGCCTTTGTCCAAAAATAGACTTCTTTGAGCTGATGATTTGTGATGATGTGATATTATTCTTTAGTTTATTCAGCTGAAAGTGATGACGGCAAACTATATTAGAAATGATCTCGCATACGCTTCATTATTACAATACACCATTAATAATTTACCACAAATAAACTGACTGGCTCAATGTACCGACGTAATTATGAAGATCACGATTGTTCTTCCTGGAAATAATATGAGGGAGGCATATAATCAGAATCGGGCTTCTTCAGACTGACAGTGAACTTGTAATTTGGTAATTATCCTGTATGATCTTACGCAATTTGGGTCTTATTACAGCCATATACTATATTATACCTACATTAGTTATTTCGAAAAAATCCTGGAAGCTCACTTATCTTTATACCACCAGCTTTAATATTCAAATAATGATAGTAGTATTGTATCGGTAGAGTATTTCTTGCAGCATTTTATTTAGTAAAGCAGCTCTTATCTAAAAAACGTAGTTTTCATCTATAACACTCAGACTGATGATATGCAAGGTGTTCCATAAGTTGTGTATATAAACTTCAGGGGGCTAAAGTACCCATCAATATGAACAACTTTTTCTAAGGAACCAACACTGTGAACGCGAAAAAGAAACAGCTGTTTCATACAAAAGTTCAATACCTACCAGGCTAAAATGTATGAAACAGCTGTTTTTTTTTCGCGTTCACAGTGTTGGTTCCTTAGAAAAAGTTGTTCATATTGATGGGTACTTTAGCCCCCTGAAGTTTATACAACGTGTTTATTAAGAGTTGTAGGGATCCGAAAGCAGGATACTCTACCGGTCATAACGAACAACTTTTGTTCTACGACTTTTAAAATTTCAAAGTTTTTCATTCATGAAATGCCTCTTAAACTTTTATGTAAAATGAATCTAAACGCATCATGAGGCAGCCCTATTTACAGCTGTTCTTTGACCTCTAGTTGTGAACTTAGATAAAATAGGTAACAGAACTACCACCAATTACCTAGTAATGTGCCTACCTAATAATGATGTTGCTGTTTTTAAAGATCTTGGTATGTAAAAGAAATATTTTCGCGACTGTAATCCCTAGTCACGGTAAACATTCTCTGAGATCTTTGGTACTAATACCTATTCAGTAACTAGGTACCTACGTGGCTACGTACTCAATATTTAATAGAATATTTATTTTTGTTTGATTACTAGATGTCGTAAAGCAATGTTTATGATATTCATAGTTCTTTAAATTGTAACATGTTACTTTACCACCATGGTTCATTGACACCACAAAATTATTCAACTGCAATTTTGGGAAGTGTCTAGTCTGTCCTATTTAATCTTTGACATACCTGTCTGTCATTGGTTGCATTTAAAAACGCATATCCAATCAGGACGGCCGACGGCCGCCGATCAGTGTTACCATTTGTGGCAGATTTCTGCCATTTGGCAGATTTTAAATATTTCAAGAAAAATCTTATTAGTTTGAATTTTTAATGAAATAATATTTATAATTTATTTATTTTTTACCGAACTGGAAACTTCTTATTCTTTTTTACCTTTATTGATTTGGTTTCTAAACAACTTCTATCTCGTTTTAGATAACTGCAAACCGTTACAAACGATCAAAAGATAGTAACTGAATGTAATGTAGGTATTTAATTTATTCCTTAGCCACGAAGGAGATGGTATGAAGTCATATTTTTGGTATTTTTATCGTCAAGCTTGGTAGATTTTGACAGATTTTTTGGCAGGTGTGTGGTAGAACCGCTACTTTTGAGATGGTCACCCTGTTTGTGTTTACATGCGTTGTTGTACATTGTTTTGTTGAGAAAATGTCATCAAACGTGATAAAATGGTGATTGTTATGTAAAAAGCCGTCGTCAGTCAGTGTGTGTATGAGCAGTGCCTACGAGGTAATGGTTTAGTGTGAAGTTTGAAGCCTGTGTCGTGCGAAATCTCGCAAACTTACCAAAATCCAGTTTTATCCAGTGTTATTATAGCCAGTAAATAATGACAAAATCCATAGGAACCAGTAAAAATATCGTGTCAGGGGATAGGCGGCGTACCTACCTACCTACCGAAAGGTAAGTATTTCAAATTATCTCGTAGGTTATCGTTGTTTTTTTCTTTCCTAGATAGAAGCGCGCGTGCGTGTGACCTTGACACGTACACAGAAAGGGCTGTTGCAAATTTCTGAGAAAATATTAATTTTACTTTTCTATGGGAATTTCGAAAACGATGTATCCAACCGTTGCACACGTCAAAGTATTCCAGTGCTTGGTCTAAATACACGCTCTTTGTTTTCCTACATAACTTCATCAACACGTTGTATACACAACTTATGGAACACCTTGTATACAACAGCTAACGAAAATATCCCTAACTTTATAATAAACTAGAAAATGCCTTCTCATTTCGGACAGTGTCCAGAGTTTACTGCCTACTCACTTTAATTCCAAGCTTTTAGATCCAAAATTGAGACAACCGTCATCTAAACACCGCAATAGATAAATAAAAATTGCTTAAAAATCTTGAACGCAAGCCTAGAATAGACTTGTGAACTGTCTAGTTTGTAAGATAATTCAAATTTATTCATCAAATAATAGCAACTTTCTGATATGAATACAATTGACTAATATATATATTATTTGCAACTAAAACAAAACAATCAGGATAATATACCTGTATTATAAGCATTTAATTATATAAAAAATACAGAAACGATTGGGTGGTCTAAAGACAGTAAACCACTAGAGCTCACTTTTTTTTTATTAAATTTAATACAAATAAGACTTGCAAAATGTGTCATGTCAAATTATCCTACCCTCTCTCGTCGTTTTACCTTTATCTCTATCTTTATATATAAATAAATAAATCACCACATGAAGTATACAGTGCCCTGTAGGTTTTATTTAGCATTTACCAGATTAAGGGCCGGTTTCACCATGCTCTGTTAGTTACTAATCAAGGATTAACAGGCCGTTAAATCTAGCCTTAGCTGTCAAACGCGTACATTTTGACATATTTAACGGCCCTTTAATCCTTTGTTAATCTAACAGAGCATGGTGAAACCGGCCCTAAGCGCGATTGGTAACATGAACTGCTTGACTATCTTAAGGATGCTTTATTACGGTGCATCATTATGAAGAAACCACGATTTTCGAAGATTCGCTTTACATTTTAATTTGAAAAGTCAGTGGTTTACTTAGGGCGCCCTTGTTACATTTAATTTAGAATTCATTCTTTTGTTTGATTAATTAATTCAAATATTTCAGATCGTTTACAGTTTATGGGTTGAGTGTTTCCTTGAAATTAATGAAAGTTCAGTAGTTTTCAGCCAAATGAAATTCAATTTTTTAAATAAATATGAGTTTATTATTAAATAGCATTTATCTGAGATAAAACAACTATGAGAAATAAGTAGATTTACATAAAACAAGTAGAGAAAAAAAAAAGTATTTTAATAAGTAACTGGTTCCCATAATACACAATATTTGCTAAGTTTGGGACTAAATAATACTGTGTGAAATATCCATTAATATTTGTTTATTTTGTTACTGATTATAAGGTTTTGGTGATAACAATAGATTTCATTAAAATAATCCTACCCTCTCGTGGTCAAACCCTTTTACCAAGACAATTGTTATTTATTCTATTGCCCAACAAATTCCAAAACCGCCCTAATGTAACGACAAACTAGACCCGACCCCAATAAACCCCACCATTACATACACTATTTAAGACCCTCTTCAAAATATAAATACAAATGACCCCTAAAGTCTAGACCCCCCTCTACCAAGCTCCAAAACAATCAAAGGGGGTTAAATATGCTGACCGCTGAAACTATTTCCGGTAGGGACCTCATTCGAGACCGGAAGTCATTGCGATGACGGCCGTGGTGGTTCACACGCGTCTTTT
The DNA here is from genome assembly GCA_932294275.1 of Chloroclysta siterata. Classification (NCBI taxonomy): domain Eukaryota; kingdom Metazoa; phylum Arthropoda; class Insecta; order Lepidoptera; family Geometridae; genus Chloroclysta; species Chloroclysta siterata. Next base: position 14,948,742 of record OW028596.1, on the reverse strand, counting down.
TGACAGTTCTGTGTGTATAATGACGTGAAGGCTTAATTTGCCTTTGAACAAAACATAAATCGAGAGATCGCTCTAAGCGTTAAGTTTGCCCATTGTTTTGCCAAAATGAATTCCTTAACCCTTTATTATGTTTCTATGTAGTGAACAATAGAGGACCATCTATCTATAAATTATTATCTTCTTCTCCTTCTTGTCGTGAGACTAGTTCTTTCGAAACAGCCTAAGTCTAAGAGTAGTAGAGCTCTTTGTGAAGGGCTCGTCCGGAGAAGTACTACCACCACGCCTTTTTCTGTCGCCAAACAGCGTTGCTGTGTTTTGCCGTAAGAGTGTGGTTGCCGGTGTAATTACAGGCACATGAGGCTCAACATCTGTATGCTGCAAGTTGATGGACGCAGGGCAGTGCATCGTAGGGCACGTTCCTATCGTGCCTGACTTACGAGGCAATACTTTGTTATAGGTGATGGTTACCACTTAACATCAGGTGGACCATCTGCTTTTTCCATCAGCTAGTTGTATGAAAACTACAGTGTGATGAAAGGATTTTATGTACGCCTCAAAGAGGCTCCTTTCGAGCAATAAATTACTATCGCATTGAAATTTTTGGAGACCTACTCAGATAAGTTTAAAAAAAACGTTTCTTTTGAATGAAAAATAGATGCTATATTTTTTCTCAGTTTATCTAACGACTGATTGAAATAAAACCGGCCAAGTGCGAGTTGAACTCGCGCACGAAGTGAAATACATCATCTGTGAAAATTTCAACTGTCTAACTATCACGGTTCATGAGACACAGCCTGGTGACAGACAGACGGACAGACAGACGGACAGACAGACGGACGGACAGCAGAGTCTTAGTAATAGGGTCCTGTTTTACCCTTTGGGTACGGAACCCTAAAACTTACGTATATTTACATAAAATTTAGCTTCTTAGTTTTACTTAGCATAGGTGCAAAGTTGCCCCTGATATATCTTATTAATTTCAAAAAAATAACAGCTGATACCTATTCATTTTATTTTCCAAACCACTTTAGTTCTTTAAGCTGTTTGTTTTCTCTTCCTACTGTACTATAAATTTTTTTTCATGGTAAACATTTCTATGATAAACAGATATTTGCCCTGTATTTTCAAAAGTATATAAAAAATTATAAGGCAACGTGCCGTAATAAGAAATAACCACATTTTTTTATTGTTACTGATCCCACATTTCGATACCCAACAATAGAGAAACTTTTTATAGGTAGTCGAAGTTATTTAACATTCAGCGTAGTCGTCGGAGGCTCGGGTGACTCCCTATTTGCATTCAAAACTACTTGAAAGTCCCGACGCTTTATGTTGACTTACACTTGGGGTACTTTTAAAAGTGCTAAATTGAAAGTTCAACTGAGGAAGTGTGCCTTTGACACGCCGGCGCTCAAAGCGCGTTTGTCGAAGAGGAAAAACGTTCACGTGGTTTGCTCTTTACAAACTCGAACCTATTCTATTTCCTTGGACACTGGCAGACTTATTATTGTAGAGCTATACATGGTGTTCCAATACTTGTATTTAAAACTTCAGGGGGCTAAAGTACCCATCAATATAAATAACTTTTTCTAAGGAACAAACACTATAAACGCGAAAAAAACGGCAACAAAAGTTCAATACCTTCCAAGTTAAAATGTATGAAACAGCTGTTTTTTTTTTCGCGTTCACAGTGTTGGTTCCATAGAAAAAGTTATTCATATTGATGGGTACTTTAGCCCCTAGAAGTTTTAAACACAAGTCTTGGAGCACCTTGTACGTTACCTGCTAAGAACTTTTATTCCTTTTTATACCGCCTACCAATACGTTTAAAGTAGGTAAGGTTTATTAAGGTAAAGTACACGAATGTACTGTACTTATTAGGTATCACTAGTATTTGTTGGTCAATAAAATGCTTTTCATGTTTATTTTCAGCAGTAGTACTATGCTACAAGCATGTTACAGGACGAAGTAAGTGAATAGGTATATTTATGTAACCGTAATACACAGTCAATCACAAGAGATATTGAGGTCATATGCAAGCTTATAATTTGAAAATTAACCAAATATTACCATAAATTACCCGTGGCTGCCTTTCAGGGCAGAATATAATTTATTGGAGTCTAGTTTTAAGTTTCTTGGCGACACTGTTTTCTGAATTACTAACCATAAAGTACTATGCTCCTACTTACACTGGGTTGTTGACTTTACACTAATTTTCAGCTGTTACAGGCTTTTCAGAAGCATATAGCCAGCATGCTTTACAATGGTTTTGAAGCATAAAATAAATCATAAATTGATGTACTAAATTTCACAATCCAGCCGTTTAAGCCTTAATTTTTAATCCAAAATTATACGAATTATTTAAAATAACCAATCCCAATTCAGTTTAAGATTTTTTCATATTTAGAACAAATTTGATAACTTTCCTGGTTAAATTCTTACCCTTTCTGCTAAAAATAGAACCATAAATCAACACTAAACACCACAATTATCGTCCTAAAGAATTTTATCTCTAAACCAACACGATCCCTCTAAAGGTCACGTTAAGGGACGAATCCATTTTAAATTTTCAAATTTTACCAACGGTCCTGCATAATTAAATCTGATCATATCCCGATTTACTTAGAGACCGCAACCATTTCGATGTTTGCTTATTCTATTTTGATGTTTATCAACATCATTTATAGTTTTTTCTGGCCTTCTCTTTTGGGTCATTCTGTTGTTTTTTTTGAGTGTCTATCACATCGTCTTATTTTTAATACTCAGGCTCAGTTTTCAGGTTCCAACTTTTTATTCTAAATAATCCAAGACTAAACCAAAACTCATGCATTAAATTTATAAATTGTTTTCGAAACGACCAATGCGTCGAGCATTGGTCGTTTCACTATTGACTGGGAGAGTTTCTCGCCTCGAAGATTCGATTAAGGCGAAGACAACTGCTAATGTACCTCTCACTCTTTTAAGAGTAGTAGAGCTCTTTGTGAAGGGCTCGTCCGGGGAAGTACTACCACCACGCCTTTTTCTGCCGCCAAGCAGCGTTGCTGTGTTTCGGATTGAAGAGTGTGGTTGCCGGTGTAATTACAGGCACATGAGGCTTAACATCTGTATGCCTCAAGTTGATAGTCGAAGGACAGTGCATCGTAGGGCATGTTCCTATCGTGCGTGACTTGCGAGGCAATGCTTTTTATAGGTGATGGTTACCACTTAACATCAGGTGGGCCATCTACTTGTTCCATCAGCTAGTTGTATAAAAAAAAACTTAAACATGAGTTAAAACCGCTTGCGGCAAGTAGTGCTGTAATTATATGACACGTATCGAACTACACCAGTCCCGTGGTTATGTACTGTTTGTATAGTAATTACGCTGTATGTGCGCAATCCGTGTTCTCTTCCATGAGCTGATATTCTATTGTTAAGTAAGTAAGGGTTGGATTGCATATCTGACGAACATTTTACGATTAGAAATAAATGAGTCCAATAACTGTTAGATGCATTTTTATTCACAAATTGTTGTTTTTTGTACATACCGTAGCTATTCTTTGGATAATACTCTTGTCTTGCTTTTGATCTCTATTTGACCGCAGGCGTTGCGGAAGCTGACACCTGTCGTGTTTTCTGATGACAAGTTCGCTATCTCTGAGTAACGCTCTTTTGTCACTTAAAAATAATTATTTCAGTCTCTACTTTAGACAGAGATAGTGAAATAGCTTAGGGTCGCTAAGTAGTCAGTACCATTGGTAGTTAGGGCCTGTGCAACGATGCATGGCACGGCAGATGATTTTTTTGTCAATGTATTTTTTATCTATAATTATCTAATCAAATTGTTCCTATCGAAAAATTAATGTGCGCAATGCCATGCTCTTAAACGGTGAAGAAAAACATCGTGAGAAAACCAGTCAGTATTCTAACCCGTTAAGTATGGAATACTAACTACTGCAAAATGTGGGTATGTGCCTTAATGTTGGACATACCTCTGACTACCCCCCCTCCCCCTTAGATATCCTCCAATAATCTGAAAATCGTACTTAGTACCAAGAGATCTGAGGGAATATCTACCGTGCCTGGCGATCAAAGTGGCGTTTGAAACGTCCTAAAGCTAGGTGAATCTAACTGCCAGTTCCACCAACAGCTGGCAGCATCGCTAACACTGCGACAGACCCTGTACAAACAACGTAACATCGTTACATTAGGCGATGATACCGCTAGTAATGAGGGAACACAAACTATGGAAATCGAGATGATTCCCGCCTCATGGATATTTGCTACAAATTGGCGAGGAAACGCACCGAATATCGTACATAGGTTATTTGCATCTATAGGATAAAGTTTGGCCTTTTTCTTCATGAACATCAACTTCAAGAAGTCTACTGCTGGGCATTGGGACAAAATATAAACAAATTTTCATAATATATTATTTTTTTACAAAAGAAACTGGGTACAAGCTAAACTTAAATATTCTTAAGTTACAAAACGCACAATTGTGAATTATGAATAATTTATTTACAAAGAAAATTACAATAAAAACCTACAAGTATTTACTCAATAGCTCAGTTGAACTATCTACACGCAGTTGCGATCTAAAGATTACCTATACTCAATTGATTATACAATTACTATCTCGGAGGGTATTATACAAGGTGTTCCAATACTTGTATCTAAAACTTCAGAGGGCTAAAGTACACATCAATACGAATAACTTTATGGGTACTTTAGCCCCCTGAAGTTTTAGACACAAGTATTGGAATACCTTGTATAAACAACGCGGCGATAAGCGGTGCAGTGTGTAGTATCCGCCTTAAATGAAAACAACTTTATCGTTAAGATTTAGCTCTAATCAAATTATTAACAGAAAAACAAATCCAATATGTCTTTTCCGATTTTCTTGATCTCATTAAGCTTTGAACGTTTGATCGGGAGCTCAAGGGAGGAAGAGGGAGCGAACTAATTTAGAAAATTACTGAGTTTCGACCCACTGAAGTGAGATAAGAGTAAATTAGAGCAGCTTGCACTCATCTGAAGTTTGTGCCGACATAACTACGAGCCCTGCTTTACATAGTCGGTGAAGTCTCGAAAGAGAAGTTTTCCTACCAAAACAATTGTAATTTTATTCAAGTTTATTAGTTGGAAAACCTGTTTAAATCAAAATTATTTTTTTATCGAATCTTTGTAATATTATCCCTCCGAAAGATTGTTGTTTGTGATTTTTTTTATAATTAGGCATGTTGTGATTTTATATCATCAAAAATATTGATATGTGCGAGCGAGAAGTTGCTTGACGATTATCAGCCTTTTAAAAAGAGGTCATATTTTTAGATTTAGTCTAGTTTTGAAAAAACAAAAGACAAAAAAAAGAAAGGTACTCCGGTGTCTGTCTATCCGTCGCAGCTCTCAGTGCTAAACTATTAAAGTTAATATTTTTTTATTGTACTAATGAAAGTTTTATTTGCTACTTAACTGACGACTGAATTTATTTTTGTTATAATACGACTTTCTACTGACTACTGCCTCAGATCTTAAGTTGTATCAGTAGATTTGAGAGGATAGCTACCGTGCCTATGGATTACATTCAGGGTATATCATACAACAACCAACGTGAGAAAGTCAACTACCATTAGGTACGTTAATGTTAGTGGTCACAATTCATAGTCCAACGATTCAGTAGAACGGAAAATTGGAACCAAATATTATTCATGTTTATAAATCAGAAATCAAATGTAGCAGCAAATAATGGAGTCAGTTTGGAAACAAATTGTAATCAAACTTTTCGTTATTTACATTCGATATAGAAATGTGGTAAAAAAAATGTCGACACAATATTAAAATTTCACACAATATATTAATGCTAAAGTGCGTTTGTTTGATTGTTCTTTTGACCAATCGAGATGGCATTTGTCAGAATGATATGAACATAAATTTTTCAGGCAGACTTAATGATAGTTTTTATTTATAATGTAAAAGTAATTTATCCATAAACCTTTAAAATGTATGATGGCCATAAAATGTCGATTTTCTTCTTCTTCTTCTCTCCGTTTACGGCACCTGTCCGTCATTCGACAGACAATCTTGCCAGTGTCAAGTGAATTGTATTAAATACTTCTTTATATTCTTCTGTCAAGTCAGTCCATAGTCAAGTCGGTTGTCATTTGAAAATGGTGGCGGTTTTCTTCAAAACATTCGAAACATTTTCGGTCAAATCAGGATATCATTTAAAACACTTTCATTCCAAATGGTTAAACTTTGTGCTAAAACCTCAAGTAATGTTGGTTAAAATGCCACCGAAATTACACAACACAACTTAAAATAACACAAGAAATAAAAATAATTAAATTGAAAAAGCTATGTTGCTTCCCGAAATGTCAGAAAACGAATCCTACATTACAATTCCTTACACCTTAACGGTTTTAAGTTCATTTCGACAGTGACAGTGCTTGACCCGTGCCCTACATAGGTATGGCATGCCATTTTAAGGCAGCTATAGTAAATTTTTATATGATAAAAAAAACTCAGCAGAATTGTACTTTACGGTCATTGAACCGTATTTGCTTTTAATTACTTTAGGTCGAATCCCACGATTGAATTCAAATTCAGTATCTTTAGGCGTTTTGTTTACTGTACAACAATTAATTTAACTTGATAAGAGGGTTGAGGATTGGGGTAGGGGGATGCAAACGAAGCCTGCGCAAATTTAATTTCATTGTAACAATACACCCTTATCTACAAACCGGTAGAAGTTCGGTTATTTGTCGTATGGGGGTGGACTCATTTTGGGTTAAGCTTGTTTTCAGGGTAAGCAACGCAACGACGCTTCTTTATCCTATCCTATCCTACTAATATTATAAACGCGAAAGTTTGTAAGTATGGATGTTTTTACTCTTTCACGTAAAAACTACTGAATGGGTTTCAATGAAACTTTACAATAATATAGCTTATATATCAGAAAAACACATAGGCTACAATTTATAAAGATAATGTATGAATTATCCAAAATGTGCCTAGATGAAGTCGGGGGCAACAACTTGTATATATATATAAATAAATATACTGAATACTTTGCGTTGATAGTGTCTATGAGCGACGGTGACTACTTACCATCAGGTGGTTCTATGGTGGATTTTGGTGCATTCGTTTTAAACAGTAAACCGTTCTAACAGCTGGTTTGTTGATGGAGCCAAGAGCTGTTCAACGGAACTCTTCAACCAATTAAGCAATTAAGCTGAAACTTGGTTACCACACCAAGTTAGTCAGGGATAGTCAGATGCCAGTTGTTAGCCAGTTATGTAAACATAGCGCTTGGCATAAATGTAAGACTAGTGGACATCGCGAGATCTCAGTTCGGGGTGAACCACTAGTTAATATACTGAAACAGTTACACGACTTAGATTCGCAGGCACGGTAGATATCTCCTCAGTTCTCTTAGTACCAAGTTAAACCTCCAGATTTTAAATATTAAGCGAACCTAAAATCCGTCGAGCACAAAGCTTTGACTTGGTATGAGCCCGGCATTAGAAAACCAAGGCTTTCAATTCTAAAGGCATTGAAACTGAACGTACAGGCTTGAAAATGGCGGCATTAATTATGGAACCTTGTCCCGACTTCCGGTTCCGGTTCAGGATAAAAGCAACCATGACTTTATTAACTATTTCTAAGTGAGACTTTGGTAAGTTGGTCTTTTTAAACGAAAAACAAGAAAACCTGTTCTTGCCTATTTCTGACGCCAAGCAGCATTGCTGTTTCGGTTTGAAAAAATGTAATAAAGTTACAGGTGCCCACAGCAAGTTAATAGACGCGGGGCAGTGCATCGTAGGGCACGTTCACACTTACGAGGAAAAGCTTTCTTATTGATGATAACCAATAATAAAGGTTCTCTCGAAAGTCATTCACAATAAGAACGTGCCCTACAGTGCACTGCCCTGTGATTTGTTTTGGAGGTAAGTAAGTATAGGTTTATTTTGTAGATTTGTCTTCATACTTTCAGTGTCGTTATTTCTGTGTTGTGTGTTAAACAAAAATATATTCAATTCAATTCTACTACGAAATGATCTGACCAGTCAAATGATTAATGGGTGCGTGGAAATGTATTTTATTTCTTTCTTTATAAACATACGAAAAGCAACCTAAACCCAACAATCATAGTTTGAGAGCCCTCACAGCTCAGTTGGTAATGGCTTAAAAGTATATTAAGGCATTATATGTAAGCCATAAGAGAACAAGTGTTGTTCTCGGTGGGAATCGAACCCACGGCCTACGGCGCAGAAGGCAGAGATACTACCAACTGAGCTGTGAAGGCTGTAATATAAAGGCTGTAAATAATGATGGTCGAGTGTTGTGACCCCGCCTTCTGATCTTAGAATCTTCGGTTAGCAGCTGGGTATGACTATTCAACGGATAGTTTATACGTATCTACAAGACAGGCAAACGTCGAACAATTTCTCGTTGGATATTTCAACATCTTTAAAGATCCTTATTAAGAGTAGTAGAGCTCTTTGTGAAGGGGTCGTCCGGGGAAGTACTACCACCACGTTTTGTTTCTGCCGCCAAGCAGCGTTGTTGTGTCGGTGTAATTAGAGGTGGAAGAGTGTGGTTGCCGGTGTAATTAGAGGCACATGAGGCATAACATCTGTATGCCTCAAGTTGAGGGACGCAGGGCAGTGCATCGTTGGGCACGTTCATATCGTGCGTGACTTACGAGGTACTAATGCTTTGTTATAGGTGATGGTTACCACTTATCATCAGGTGGGCCATCTGCTTGTTCCATCAGCTAGTGGTATTAAATAAAATAAAAAAGATTTATAATCACTGAATACTATAAGAATGATTGGTGACTAGACGATGTGGTTCTTTAGATTCTATAAAAAATACATTTTGATATCAAATTAGACGCTGTAACATATTTTCCTATAACCTAGGGGTAATCTAGGGTAAATAAACACAACTATATTTACTAAAAATAATACAAGCTTTATTTTTATTGCCTAAGTGTTTTTATGTACAATTCTTGTTAAGAAAAGGTTATGCATATGATGTTAACATTAATATTAGTGCTCTGAAATCCTAAATACCTGGGGGAACACAAAACTTATGATTATAGTGTGTGTATACAGTAAAATACAAAATATGATATGGATTGGTGAAGCGTTTGGTCAGAGCTAGGCTAAAACTTACTCTCTAGTATTTATCTGAATCGATGGCTCTTATACGAATGATATACCGCAACCAGGCGAGGTAGAACGTCGACGAATTTCACGCGGGCATCGGAATTGCCTCTGACTAACCTTTTGGGGAATATTAAATGGGTCCTCGGAATGAATGTAGCTACGAGGTAACTATGTGTAGTCTACCACGAAGATAGTAAGAACTTGGCGGGAGCAACCACTTCAATCCCGAAGCAGCTCGGCGAAAGGCAACTGCCGGCGTCTGAGGTATCTGAGGTTGGCACCGAAATGCGCCGACACACGACTGGGCAGGGATTCAGCCCCAGGGTACAGCCTTTTCTGATCGACCAAACATAAAACTTGAATTAGAACTGACTCACAGAAACACGAGAGAAAAATCCACATATCACAATCTCAACTTCGCAACTCACCAGGCCTTGAAGTATGATCACTGGATATAACACAACGACGGCGCGTTGTCGGACAATTATGTCTCGTGCGTCTCGTAATCGACGACGGGTTATTTATTTAGTAAATAACAGAGAATTAAATACTATTCTCTGACAATTCGATTATAATTCTCGACCTTCTATCAAATAATATCAGTTATCGTTTGTCGTGTCATGTCTGCGCCATAGACACACATAGACCATTCTATTCTTCCACTCAACTCGATCGTACATGACCGATTCTATAATTCGGACAATCGAGATACTGTAACGTCCGTTTTTTTTACTGAAAACCATTAATATAGAAGATATAAAATTTCATAGATTTTTCAACTTACGCGCCATTGTATTTTGAATACTCCTTTCATTGAGATAGTTTTATTACCATAAGAACTCATCCGTGAACCTTGGCGCCTTAAACAGAAAATTCGTTATGTGTTATATTCGACACATAACTCAGTCGCGAGCCATTGTAATTTTATACACACCATTTTATAACGTTATATCACCATTATAAAAACCATTTTGTCTAACGAGTTTGTCATAATTTTGTTGTGTACGAAACAGCTGATAGGCTGGTGTTGCCGTGTTACACGAGCGAGCGTCGAATATTGATTGTATCGATAATTTGATATGTTCTCTCAAGTTAAAAGGTAATACTAAGTAATCCACTGCATTTTGTTCACGATCCTCTGTGGAAACTCAAGTCAGGCAGATATATCGTTTTTATTCATTCAAATCATTTTTTCCCTCGGTCGATCGATTATCGATCATCCGATTTGAGCGAATTACTGTTCAGTTGCTGGCAAGCCTAATTGAAAAAGTAGAGTGTAGAAAAATCTATGGTATTTATCTAATGTATAATGTATGTATCTAATTTGATTCATTATGACCGAATTGACGTAATCTTGTTCGTTTGTTTCATCGGGTATCTCGATTGTCCGAATTATAGAATCGGTCATGTACGATCGAGTTGAGTGGAAGAATAGAATGGTCTATGTGTGTCTATGGCGCAGACATGACACGACAAACGATAACTGATATTATTTGATAGAAGGTCGAGAATTATAATCGAATTGTCAGAGAATAGTATTTAATTCTCTGTTATTTACTAAATAAATAACCCGTCGTCGATTACGAGACGCACGAGACATAATTGTCTGACAACGCGCCGTCGTTGTGTTATATCCAGTGATCATACTTCAAGGCCTGGTGAGTTGCGAAGTTGAGATTGTGATATGTGGATTTTTCTCTCGTGTTTCTGTGAGTCAGTTCTAATTCAAGTTTTATGTTTGGTCGATCAGAAAAGGCTGTACCCTGGGGCTGAATCCCTGCCCAGTCGTGTGTCGGCGCATTTCGGTGCCAACCTCAGATACCTCAGACGCCGGCAGTTGCCTTTCGCCGAGCTGCTTCGGGATTGAAGTGGTTGCTCCCGCCAAGTTCTTACTATCTTCGTGGTAGACTACACATAGTTACCTTGTAGCTACATTCATTCCGAGGACCCATTTAATATTCCCCAAAAGGTTAGTCAAAGGCAATTCCGATGCCCGCGTGAAATTCGTCGACGTTCTACCTCGCCTGGTTGCGGTATATCATTCGTATAAGAGCCATCGATTCAGATAAATACTAGAGAGTAAGTTTTAGCCTAGCTCTGACCAAACGCTTCACCAATCCATATCATATTTTGTATTTTACTGTATACACACACTATAATCATAAGTTTTGTGTTCCCCCAGGTATTTAGGATTTCAGAGCACTAATATTAATGTTAACATCATATGCATAACCTTTTCTTAACAAGAATTGTACATAAAAACACTTAGGCAATAAAAATAAAGCTTGTATTATTTTTAGTAAATATAGTTGTTGTTGTGTGTAATTGTGCTACTGAAAGTCTGGGGGGCGATGATGCTGAATTCCAAAGTCCTTTTTTGTTACATTGGCAGGTTTATTTTCATTAGGTAAATATATTAGTGTAAAAATTTGTAACCATGTAAAAAGCGTGTAGAACAGTTGTAAAAGATGGAGTACAGCCGTGTCGGCGTTTAAGATAAAAGTTCTTCTTCTTGTTTTATTTGCCGGCAAAAAGATTGAGTTGACACTATGACATGACAGTGACAGCCATGCGCGCTGTCGCTTGACGGAGCGTTCCGAAACCAAAGGGTGCGTTCGGAAACTACGCTTAGTGGGCCGGAACATCTTCCCCCCTCTCGACGACCTTGGGTGCTCGAGGACTGCCATCTTCAATAGGATCGCCCATAGGTAGAGGGCATAAGTTTGTAATCGCTCGACGTACGACGCCCTTCGAAGTGAAGACGTCCGCTACGCGCGAAACTCCATCCGGTCCAGGATAAAGTTTTTGAATTCTTCCCATCTTCCATTTGAGTGGAGGCAGATTTACATCTTTGAGGATAATCATATCACCTTCCAACAACTCTCCTTTTTTGACTCGCCATTTAACTCTCTGCTGTAGTTCGCTTAAGAATTCCTTGCGCCATCGTTCCCAAAAATGCTGTCGCATTTGCTCGATTTCTTGATATCGGTTTAGACGGCTCGTCTTCACGTCGAGCAGCGCTGGCGTAGGCAGGGAGGTGAGAGGCTTACCGATCAAGAAGTGCCCCGGAGTGAGAGGAAAGAGGTCAGTAGGGTCTGAAGACAGTGGACAAAGGGGCCTTGAATTCAAAATCGCTTCAATCTGTATAAATAAAGTCGATAATTCCTCATACGTGAGGTGATTATTTCCTAACATTCTAGTCAAATGATGCTTTGCTGATTTGACGCCGGCTTCCCAGAGGCCACCGAAGTGTGGGGTGTAAGCCGGTGAGAATTTGAATAAAATGCCTTCGTCGGCGGCAAATGCAGAGATCGATTCATTGCTTGTTTTAAATATTTGAGTTAGCTCATTGTTTGCGCCCACGAAGTTTCGACCATTATCGCAATAAATTTCACTGGGTTTTCCCCTGCGGGAAATAAAACGCTTTAGACATAGAATAAAAACCTCCGAACTCATGTCCGATGCAATTTCCAAGTGTAAGGCACGCGTTGAGAAACATACGAAAACGCAAAGGTAACTTTTTATAATTTTACATCCTCGTCCAATGCGATCTCGAATTGGAAACGGTCCTGCGAAGTCGACGCCTGAAACTTGGAACGGTAAGTTAGGAGTTACCCTGGGAAGAGGTAAGTTTCCCATTATGGGATTGATTGTTTTGGCTTTTATAACCCTACATAATTTGCAATTATTGACTGTGCTTCTAGCTAATCGCCTACCAGTGATGGGCCAATAATTTTGTCGAATATTAGTTAGAAGTAATTGTGGACCACAATGCAAAAGTGTTTTATGTTCGTGAGCAAACAATAGCTTGGTAAAGTTGTGCTTTGACTCTAATAACATTGGATGTATTTTATTGTAAGTTTCAGAGGCACCTTGGATGCGGCCCCCTACACGAAGGACACCGGTTTCATCTACGAAGGGCCTTAGAGCAAGCAATCCTGACTTGGCAGGTAAGCATTTTTTTTTCTTTTATTAGATTTATTTCAGTACCGAAACATTCAGCCTGATGTTGTTTTATTATGTAATGTAAAGAGGCTTCTAACTCGTCAGCTGTTAAATGACCGCTACGTTTAGAGTTTGCATGCTTTAGATTGTAGATAAATCGTTGCACATAAGCTATGCTTCGTTGAAGTGTAGTAAATTTTGAGTGTTTCTCGAAGTTGACTATGCCATTTGGGTGAGTATGAACAATATTAGTAGCTGTAGTGCATGTTGTAGTTGTAGTTGTAGGTTTAGGAATTAATGCATTAGAGTTAGTTTTAAGTTCAGGTAGTTGTTTAGAAAACTTAATTTTGTTGGGCCAATCCGATTCATTTTCCAGCAGAAAAGAAGGACCATGCCACCATAAGTTGGCTTCACTGATGTGCTTAGGATCTAAGCCGCGCGAGGCTAGATCTGCAGGATTTTGTGTTCCAGGTACATGTCTCCAGGAACCAGAAGACGTGAGCTGCTGAATTTCAGCAACCCGATTTGACACGAATGTTTTTAGGTCACGTGCATGTGATGAAAGCCAACCAAGTACTACAGAAGAGTCCGACCAGTAGTAGACGTTGTGAATGCAAAGTCTCAGAGCTTTTAAAACCTTATGAGATAGGCGAGCAGCTAATACGGCTCCACATAGTTCCAAACGAGGAATGGTTTGAGGCTTCAAAGGCGCGACCTTCGTCTTTGCGCACAGGAGATTAATTACAACCTGACCTGACTTATCTACCGATCGCAGATAGAGGCACGTACCATAAGCAACCTCAGACGCATCACAGAATGTATGCATTTCAATTATTTCAGGATCATTACAAAGAACATACCTGGGTATTTTTAGAGAAGATATATTGGTTAAATTATACACGAAGTCAAGCCACGATGTTTCAATGTCATGAGAAACGGGATCGTCCCAATTCAAATTGGAAATCCATAACTTCTGAAGAATCATTTTCGGAATGATGGTACATGGGCTTAGTAAACCAAGTGGATCAAAAAGTTTAGATGAATTCGATAGAATCGTTCTTTTCGTAGCCTGGGAAGGATTCTCAATATTTGTAGAGAAGTTCAAGACGTCAGAAGCTGGGTCCCACTTTAGACCTAGCGCGCTGGAAGGAGAAGTAGCGTCCAATTCTTTTGGTAGTATAGAACTTGGATTGTTGAACACAATAGAAGGCGCATTTGTACGAAATTTACGCAGCGGCAAACCCGCAGAGTGTAAAGTTTGTGTGACGGAGTTTATGATAGTCCGCAGCTCTTCTTCTTCTTGGCTTCCCGAGAGAAAATCATCAACGTAGAAGTCATGTTGTATTAGTTGTGCTATTTTTTTATCAGGGCTTTCCTTTGCTAGCTGAAGAAGACATCTTGTACTAAGAAATGGAGCAGAAGCTGTTCCATACGTGACAGTATTCAACTCGAAAGTTTTAATAGGAAGATTTTCATTTTCGCGCCATAAAATCATTTGTAGAGGGCGCTGTAGGCTATTTACTAGAATTTGGCGGTACATTTTCGCAACGTCTGCGGACACCACATAACGGTGCTGCCTGAACCTTAGCAAGATCGAAAACAAATCATCTTGGACCACTGGACCAACATATTGAATGTCATTGAGAGAAACACCTGAAGACGTTTCCGCGGACGCGTCGAAGACCACCCTTACCTTGGTAGTTTCACTGCTCTCCTTAATCACCGCGTGGTGAGGTAGGTAGCAACCAGTTGATGGTTTAGCGACTTCACTCATGTGTCCTAGGCTTTCATATTCCTGCATGAATTTATTATACTCTGTTCGTAATGAAGGCGATCTACTTAATTTTCTTTCTACTTGAAATAATCGTTTTTCAGCAATATGATATGATTCACCTAAGGCACTTGGTGAGTCGCGAAGAGGCAGCTGTACACAAAATCTACCATTTGTGTCACGGTAAGTTGTTTGGGTGTAAAGATTTTCACAATAGTCGTGTTCGACCGACGGAGGCATTTCAACTGGCACCTCTTCTAGTTCCCAAAACTTTGAAAGTTGTTGTTGAATGTTATGGCTGAAGTTACAAACCACGCGGTTTGACTTGCCGCTGACTTTTCCCCCCATGGGGCCAGCTACTATCCATCCGAGTTGGGTTTCACGTAAAAAGGCTTTATTGTTAGGACCTAATTTGATTTGAGATGAACCAATAAGTTCCCAAAAGACATCGGCTCCTAGAAGCATGTCAATGTCTGAAGGGCGATAGAAGTTTGGGTCTGCTAACTGAATATGACTCGGAATGCCTAACTCCTGAACTCGGATTTCTAAATGAGGTAATTGATCCGTTATCAACGGGATCACATAGCAAGTGACAGGTGCACTAAATAAATTGTATGAAGATTTTATCACTAGACTGCAATGTTCTGTGATGTTAACGACGGTATTGCTTAAGCCTGAGACACATCGCTTTTGAGTTTTTGTTTTATTAAGACCGATCCTAGCTAAAGCGGATTCGGTTATAAAAGAAGACTGGCTTCCGCTATCAAGCAAAGCTTTCAATGTAAATGTCTTTCCGTTGATTGTAACTTCAACACAGGCTGTAGACAGAAGAACCTGGTCAAAGGATACGGAAGACATGCTGACTACACAAGAAGAATCTCCACCATCTTGGCGGGGAGCAAAAGAAGACGCAGAAGAAGGTAAGTCATGTTTAGAAACAGTAGCAGTAGTCAGTAGAGATGTAGCTTCTTCATGACCTTCTTGTTTTTGTGGTTGTATGTTAGTTTGTAGAGATAACTGTTTATGTAAGACAGTATTATGTTTTTTGTAGCATATGCGACAACCACCAATTCTACACTGAGACGACCTGTGGCCACCACGTAGGCAGTTGCTGCACAATTTCCATTCATAAACCTTTGCAATTCGATCTTCAATTGGTAATGTTTTGAATTTTACACACTCATATAATTTGTGATTTTGTTTACAGGCTACACAGTTGCGGTAAGAAGCACCATAAGATGGACCATGAGAGCGGCCAGGAGATGATTCAGGTGAAGCGGCCATAAAGGACTTGGATTTCACAAAGCTGTTTCGTTTTTCACACTTAGAATGTTTACTGGCACGGAGTGTTTCCAAAACAGTTGCCCGTTGTCGAATAAAGTCAAAGAAGTTTTCTAATGAAGCTTTATTTAAAGTACTCCTATGCTCTTCCCAATCCCTAGCTGTTTCAGGGTCCAATTTTTCAGAAGCCATGTAAATTATCATAGAATCCCAACTTGCAGTGGGTTCATTCAAAGAATTCAACGCACTTATATTTTTGGAAATTGCATCAATCATGCCACGGAGGCCCCTATCAGATTCTTTAGCCATAGGCTCTAATGAAAATAAACACTTGATATGTTCATTAATGAGTAACCTTTTGTTATTAAATCTGTCACACAAGAGAGACCATGCAATAGGGTAGTTTGCTGTAGACACTGTCACTGAAGATATAACCGCTTTTGCTGTTCCCTCAAGGTAAGATTTTAAATAATGAAACTTACTAACGTTGTCGATACTATCATTGTCATGAATAAGTGATGAGTATGTATCCCTAAATTCTAACCACTTGCCAGGTTCACCACTGAATGGAGGAACTTTGAGTGTTGGCAGCTTTAGATGTTGATGATGATGTGAGCAGTGGGAAATTTGTGAAGCTGATGGAGCATCATGATTCATTTTCTCCTTTGCATCAAATGTTTGTAACATGTCTTGAGTTTTGGCAATGAGATGAAAAAACCTATTTTCTACTTCCTCCCGTTCACTCATATGATCATCAGCAAGATCCAAAGATTCTATTTTAGATTGTAACTCATCAAAACTATATGACAACTCTTGGAACTTATTTAGCCGCAATGTTAACTCATTGTATTGATTTTTGTTCAATTTCTCTTCGTAAAGAGGCCTTACATGCTTCTCAAATAATGTAATGCGAGTTTTAACGCGACCTCGTTGTGCAATGAGTTCCTTTAGTTCAGACATCATGGGCGCAAACAACAAACGTAATCAATATTTTTTGGTAAAATATTTTATATAAGTAATGCAATGAATACAACCTCGTTTGCGCTATACTGCACAAGCACTTTGAGTAAGCTCAGCACAGCAAGCACGTTCACACCGGCCGTCGACTCAAGCGCATGGAACAGCACCGGCACCAGGCGATGTCGGCGCCTATAGCTCGCGATTCTCACCGGTTTTCACCCGGGATTTGCCTGAAATAGTCGGCCAATATGTTTAACTAATTGTTTATTACGATATTTTGATGGATGGGCTGTGATTCACTATTATTTTTGAAGTTAAATTTGTAACAATGACTTTGTTCAAAATGACGTGGGCACATTCGCTCCCTCCAAACGATGTAGAAAAAATCGACTAAATTACACAACAGAAGCAAAGTTGATTATTATGGATATGGACGGATGGGAATGGGGCTAACTTCCTTCGGTTCCTGGATTGTTTCACCTCTCCTGAAGGTTCCTTAACCTCCCGCGTTGTCCAAATATCACGACGGAGTCACCAATTATTGTGTGTAATTGTGCTACTGAAAGTCTGGGGGGCGATGATGCTGAATTCCAAAGTCCTTTTTTGTTACATTGGCAGGTTTATTTTCATTAGGTAAATATATTAGTGTAAAAATTTGTAACCATGTAAAAAGCGTGTAGAACAGTTGTAAAAGATGGAGTACAGCCGTGTCGGCGTTTAAGATAAAAGTTCTTCTTCTTGTTTTATTTGCCGGCAAAAAGATTGAGTTGACACTATGACATGACAGTGACAGCCATGCGCGCTGTCGCTTGACGGAGCGTTCCGAAACCAAAGGGTGCGTTCGGAAACTACGCTTAGTGGGCCGGAACAGTTGTGTTTATTTACCCTAGATTACCCCTAGGTTATAGGAAAATATGTTACAATACCCGATGAAACAAACGAACAAGATTACGTCAATTCGGTCATAATGAATCAAATTAAAAATCCCTATAATCCTCCAGGAATGATCCCGAGGAATCCAAAACAAGTTAAAACTGTATCTAACCAATAAAACTGAAAAATAATAAAACGCGATTAATCGACTCGATATGATTGTTCGAAATCTAAGATCACTATCTAAAAAACACAACATACCATAGATTTTTCTACACTCTACTTTTTCAATTAGGCTTGCCAGCAACTGAACAGTAATTCGCTCAAATCGGATGATCGATAATCGATCGACCGAGGGAAAAAATGATTTGAATGATTAAAAACGATATATCTGCCTGACTTGAGTTTCCACAGAGGATCGTGAACAAAATGCAGTGGATTACTTAGTATTACCCTTTAACTTGAGAGAACATATCAAATTATCGATACAATCAATATTCGACGCTCGCTCGTGTAACACGGCAACACCAGCCTATCAGCTGTTTCGTACACAACAAAATTATGACAAACTCGTTAGACAAAATGGTTTTTATAATGGTGATATAACGTTATAAAATGGTGTGTATAAAATTACAATGGCTCGCGACTGAGTTATGTGTCGCGCGAAGCGCGACACATAACGAATTTTCTGTTTAAGGCGCCAAGGTTCACGGATGAGTTCTTATGGTAATAAAACTATCTCAATGAAAGGAGTATTCAAAATACAATGGCGCGTAAGTTGAAAAATCTATGAAATTTTATATCTTCTATATTAATGGTTTTCAGTAAAAAAAACGGACGTTACAACGCTTAACATTATAATAAACAAAATTCGTTGAACTAAAACTAAACTTTGCAAGTTATATATAACCAGATGTTAAACTAAAATTATTGAAGTAATTATTATGTTTGAAACATCAACTCCGTTCATCATAAATTTTAAAGTGCTCTATCATGAGGCGGTTTTTAAGAGTAGTAGAGCTCTTTGTGTGTGGCTCGTCCGGGGAAGTACTACCACCACGCCTTTTTCTGCCGCCAAGCAGCAACACTGTGTTTCGGTTTGAAGAGTGTGGTTGTCGGTGTAATTACAGGCACATGAGGCTTAACATCTGTATGCCTCAAGTTGATGGACGCAGAGCAGTGCATCGTAGGGCACGTCCCTATCGTGCGTGACTTACGAGGCAGTGCTTTGTTATAGGTGATGGTTACCACTTAACATCAGGTGGGCCATCTGCTTGTTCCGTCAGCTAATTGTATATAAAAAAAAAAAAAAAAAAAAAAAAGGCGGCTGGGCACTACAATTATCACAAAACTTTGATGAAAATGTCATCAAATATAGAAATAAATTACTGTATTTATATGCGTGTGAGCTACTACCACCTTGCCTGTTTCTGCCGTCAAGCAGCGTTACTGTGTTTCAGTTTGAAGAGTGCGGTTGCCGGTGAAATTACAAGCACATGAGGCTTAACATCCGTATAGCTCAGTTGATGGACGCAGTGCATCGTAGGGCGCGTTCCTATCGTGCGTGACTAGCGTGACGACATTGCTTTGTTATAGGTCGTTACTAGGTGGTTACATCAGGTGAGCCATCTGCTAGTTCCATCAACAATCTGTATAAAAACATCATCATCAGTTCAGGTAGTTAGCTGTCTGTGTTCAAGGACATAGACATAGACATAGACAGACATTTAATAAAGTAATTGATAATCTTATGCCAATCCGACAAGAAAGAATCTGTTACTTTTTATCCCGAAATTACGGAAACGGGGTAGGAAATACAATCGAACCCAATAAAAAGCAAACGCCTTAAATATTAATCTCAGTAATTCAATATGCGAGTGGAGCCGAGGGCAGTAGCTAGTTCAAAATAAATAAATGAACCTATTTGCAGTCCACCGTTAGACATAGACTGTACTTGCGCGCCGCCGAGACCGGCTTTATATAGGGTACTTAAAGGATTATATTTATGGTCTCAGCCAAAATACTTAATTGCACCAACAGCTAAGATTCTTTATGAGTATAGCGTCTGGGATATAACTTGAGATAGTGTACACTTGTAATATTATAAGACGCAACGGATTAACTTTGTACCGATTTAACATAACTCACAAATTTGTTTCTGAGCTGTCTGGAGGATTTTTTTTTTCGTTTTTCCTTAGCCTATTTTGTCCCACTGCTGGGCAAAGGCCTCCCTCAAGGACTTCCAGTCTCCCAATCCCGAGCCTTCTCTCGCCATCCACCTTCAAAGGCATCCAGGTCGTCCAGCCAGTGCTTTCTCGGGCGACCACGAGGCCGCCGTCCGTCAGGAACCCACGGTGTGCTGATCCTCGCCCACCTATCGGGAGGCATCCGGCTGATGTGTCCCGTCCGCCCAAAGTAATACTATTATTTTATATATATATATTTTATTACTGTTAGAAAATAAATAGGAATCTTATGTAATTGTTCTGAAAAAAAAAATATATAATACTTGAGGATGGAACAAGCAGATGGCCCACTTGATGTGAAGTGGTAGCCATCAACTATAACAAAGCATCGAAAGACACACTCGATAGGAACGTGCCCTATACATTGCCCTGTGTCGACCAACTAGAAGCATACAGATGTTAAGCCTCATGTGCCTGTAATTTCACCGGCCACCAGATCCTTCAAACCGAAACACAGCAACGCTGTTTGGCGGTAGAAATAGAAATGGTGGCCCCGGACGAGCCCTTTAAAAAGAGCTCTACTACTCTAGTTGATAACTTCGTATCACTCGTTCGAAACCTTACCTGTCTCGATACCTCTTTAATTAACCCGGTTAATACCGGTTCTTATCCGACCGGTATCACACCGTTTTTACGTTCGCATTAACTGTACTAAGCCGAACGTGATAAAGGATTTAGGATGTTCAGTATTATGTGTTTTTGTTGATTATCTAAATGTAAGAAAATCGTACGATGATCTTATTTCTACCTATTCTAGCTGCGGAGCACGCATTCGCTCGCGTGTCTGTTAAACTGTTCGACCCCAATGAGAGCAAACATTTGTGTGATAAACATAGATGTTTGTTCTGTGTGGGTGTAATTATATATTAAAAGTATGTGTTAACAAAAAAAAGTATTTAAGTATTATATCAGCTACCAAAAAAAAAAAAAAAAAAAAAATTAAGACACCCTTCTCCAAGACCCAGTAATATTTATACTCAGTAAGACTAAGTAGACCTGTTTATGTGCCTGTATAGGTGTTCTAAGCTAGTCTGTTCTGGGATTAGGGAACTTCATAAAAACACTGAGGGGACTTTTCACATAATATGTAAAGCAAGGTTATATATTATATTTGACAAGGGTTCGAGAAGACTACTTTCGTCACACCAACACAAGTAGTTTTGGAACCATAGACAACAGAAACTTCTATGATATTATTTTTTGAATCTATTTTGTTGCCAAAAGACCAAATGCTAATCTAAGTATAATTTTTATATTATACTTTTAAAATT
The DNA here is from genome assembly GCA_932294275.1 of Chloroclysta siterata. Classification (NCBI taxonomy): domain Eukaryota; kingdom Metazoa; phylum Arthropoda; class Insecta; order Lepidoptera; family Geometridae; genus Chloroclysta; species Chloroclysta siterata. The sequence continues at coordinate 14,927,240 of OW028596.1, read as the reverse complement.
TTATCCAAATCGGTTAACTTTTATGGCATGATTGCGCCGCAAACACCCAAACAATAGTAAGAATATCATCACACTGGCTGTTTTCGGTAAAAAAAAAACAACGTAATAAAACCTGCAGCTTTATCAGCTCCACACGTATAATTCATATATTTTATGTACTAGACTAGAATAACGGCTGGTTTCAAAACTAATCGTATGTCAAGTCACTTGCTATCTCTATCTAATTCGATGTAATAGCTGAAATGACGACTTGACATCCGATTAGTTTTGATCAAGCTTTCAGAAACCGGCCGTAAAAGGATTGTAAAATGTCAAAGTCAAAACATATTTATTAAATTGAATCACAAAGATCACTTTGAAACGTCTTAAATATAGGTAATATAGGTGAATAGGACCTAGGCAAAGCCTAGATTCAAATAGCCTCATTAGCAAGTCAATGTTATAACAATTTTCCGTGAATCCTCGCGCCCGCGCATAATAGATGCAAAAATCTGTTTATTTATGTACAATCTCATCTGTTAGAAATTTGTCAGGGTTTCACTTTCACAGAGTGCCTTTTTAAATAAGGTACATTAAAAAGGTATAATTAACATAATGGCTCATCACATCTCGCATCTGGAACGTCCTAAATGTATGAATACACAATTACAAGATGAAAGGCCCCAAAAGTTTACGAGGACCAACAATTAAGGCTTTTAAGGGGCTGATATCCATCAAAGTACTTCTCGCTCGCACATTTCAACATTTTTCAAGATATAATACTACCGAAGTTATTTATGAATGAACGAATGAATGAAAATACTTTATTTTACACCAAACAAAACAACAATACATAAAATAATAACTATACAATGGGCGGTCTTATCGCTGAAAACGATCTCTTCCAGGCAACCTTTATATGCAAACGTAAGAAAACTATTAAAGCAAACTTTGCAAATGATAATGATATTTTTACTGAACTGTGTGCAATGTTATTGCATAAAACTTGATTTATTGAGTTTTTTTTAGTAAGATTAGTAATTTCATATCTTTCAACATGTTTAAATGTGCATGTAAGAAGTACATCAGCGTCTTTGTCTAAAGGTACAAAAAACGTACCTTCGTTATTTAGAAAGGAGCATAAAGTAAGTCATACAACGTAAATACACCAAATTACTAATTTGTAAAGTCGACTAGGATACTGGAAATAACCAAATATCCCTTAAACATTTTGGTTCTAACCAAAATTAGCATATTAGTGAAAATAACTTGCATAATTTTGAACTGTTCAGGCGATAGATACATTAGCGGTAGTCTTCGCCTTAACATTTAAGAGTAGTAGAGCTCTCTGTGAAGGGCTCGTCCGGGGAAGTACTACCACCACGACAAGCCGCTTTTTCTGCCGCCAAGCAGCGTTGCTGTGTTTCGGTTTGAAGAGTGTAGTTGCCGGTGTAATTACAGGCACATGAGACTTAACATGCCTCAAGTAGACGCAGGGCACATTCCTATCGTGCGTGACTTGCGAGGTTTGTTATAGGTGATGGTTACCACTTAACATCAGGTGGGACATCTACTTCTTCCATCAGCTAGTAGTATAAAAAAAAACAAAAGTACTTTTGCATGAAACGCAAGGCTTATAATTAATAAAATAAAACAATTCAAGTACTTCTTGAGTGGAGCTGCGGGCAGCTGCTAGTGGTTAACCAAATCGATACCCGAATATCTACATCTAAATCGCTTCCGATGGTCCACTAGGACCTCTATAAAACAGCTTGATAGTAATTTTGAAGTAAAAGTCAGAGAGCGTTAAATATCCTTGTCCTGAGTTTTCCCTGAAAATTCATCATACTTTGCCATAATTTAGCAGCTATGCCCCTAAAACAATGATGCGAGGCTCCCGTTGTATCGCCACAGTATATTTTTTTACAGCTATCTTACTTTTCATAAATCAATGCTCGAGAATGAAGAAAATCTTGAGTGTTGGTGCCATGTTATTTTGTTGCTGTTGAAATAAAAAACAGAAAACAACGACTCTGATCACGACTTTCATTCCCAGGCACGGTAGATAAAGACTTTCTAAGCACCAAGTACCAACTCTGTACTTATGAATATTCTTTGAGGATGTTTATGGGGTGTAGTCAGAGGTACGTCCAAATACAAAATTTGTGACGTGACAGGTTGCAAGATCACCGCCGCTGCTAGAATACAAACTGGATTCCATACCTACAATGTTTTTTTTAATTTTATACTACTTGCTGATGGTCCACCTGATGTTAAGTTCCTTCAACAATTCAGAACACTGGCATCGTTAATTAGTGTTGTTTTTATTATTTTCGAGGTTGTTATTACAATAATAGAAAAACATTTTATATTGTATTTTAGTCTGATTAAATAACTATTTATTTTAAAAATTGGTACACCAAGTGGAAAATTACCAAAAAATTCACAGTTATTGATAGCATCATAAGTAAACGGACGGTCTTATTGCCCAGTAGCTTTCATTCTCAGGCAGCGATTCACGACTAGTTTTTTTTTTATACTACTAGTTGATGGACGGCAACTATTCCACGGCAAGTAATATAAATATAAGTTTACTCTCTGTAGCAGAGGTACTGTGACAATTTTTGGGTCAGTACATTGGATCCTTGTTTTTATAGTTCAATCATGTAGGTTCGGGGGCTGTTTTGACTCGGCCGAAACAAATAGGGGTCCCACAGGAGCGATATCGCCCCGACTTTATTGGAAAACCAAAATGTATCATGATTTTTGCCAAAATACCGTTCAATAGGTGTTTTGTATGAAACGAGATCATCCAGAATTCATAAACACAAATTATTAACACAATTTATTATATTTGATTTAATATTTGATTATAACAATATTTGATTTAACACGCTACGAGTTTGCTACGAGTTTGCTACGAAAGAGCTACGGGTTACGCGGGTCTACGATAAGCATATTTTTATAACATGGCATATTTTAAAATACTTCTTGTATGAGAAAAAGTGATGGGTCTTATCTTATCTTATCTTATACACACTTTGTGAAGGGAACGAATACTACCATACTTATTTCTGCCACCAAGCAGCGTTACTGTTTCGGTTTGAAGAGTGTGGTTGCCGGCGTAATTACATACACATGAGGCTTAACATCTGCCTCAAATTGATGGACGCAGGGCAGGGCAGTACCTCGCGTGGCTTACGATGCAATGCTATGTAATAGGTGATGGTAAGAACTTAATATGATGTGGCTGGCCATCTGCTTTCATCAAAAAGGGGATAAACGGGAGGCTGAGACATCGGTCCTTCCTTCCAAATACGCCAGATAAAACAATGTAATATGAACCGAACTATCGCAGGAAGTTAAAATGCAAAATTAGACTAAATTGGCTTACGTATGCAGGTAGAGGGGGAGTATGGGGGTTCTTACAAGTCTGAATGTCCATTTGGAGTATTCTCAATTACCACAAGAGCATTCTCCACAGTCCTGTAGTTAAAACCTTGTTTCTGCAGAAGCGGTGACCGTAGTTTAACGGTGTTATGCTTAAGTATTTCAACTCGGAATTAGTTTTATAAATTTTTATAGTGTTAACGTACCTTTAGCATCAAGGGGAGGGGAAAAGCCCAGTCAGTTATAAACTTTTGGTGCATTATAAAAATCTTTATATCGGCGGATATTTGACCGTACGACCCTGATCCCATTTCAATCCTATCACAGGCACCAAAACAAATAACAAGGACAAAGAGTTTTTTTATAGTATTAAAAAATAATGCTCTTATACGGTGAAGGAAAACATCGAAGGAAACCAGTTAGTACTCTAACAGCGGCGATTGGCTTGCAACCTGTCTCGTATGGAATACCAACTACTGCAAAATGTGGGTATGTGCCAAATGTAATGTTTGGACGTACCTCTGACTACCCCCCTTAGACATCCTCAAAAGAATCTGGAGTTAGTACTTGGTACTAAGAGATCTGAGGGGATATCTACCGTGCCTGGGGATTAAAGTCGTGAAGCTGTTTCAGTTTAAAAAAAAATATATATATATATATATATTTTATATAACTAGCTGATGGAACAAGCAGATGGCCCACCTGATGTTAAGCGGAAACCATCACCTATAACAAAGCATTGCCTCGCAAGTCACGCACGAAAGGAACGTGCCCTACGATGCACTGCCCTGCGTCCATCAACTTGAGGCATACAGATGTTAAGCCTCATGTGCCTGTAATTACACCGGCAACCACACCCTTCAAACCGAAACACAGCGTTGCTGCTTGGCGGCAGAAAAAGGCGTGGTGGTAGTACTTCCCCGGACGAGCCCTTCACAAAGAGCTCTACTACTCTTAAAATGAAAATGCGCCATGAAATCTTTTTCTTTGAATACCTAATAATATCAATACCAAAGTGAACTTTACACTATGGCTAGAAGCAAATTGCAGACTTTAGTTATAATATGCGGTACCAATCAAACTAATGTATATTTTGTAACAGTAAAGGTATATTTTGTGATCAACGTATCAATTTTGTGTACTCGAGTTGATAGGAGTCGAGATGAGAAAAGGGACTGGTTAGGACTGGAATAACTAACGTCATAAGACGGCCCCAGTCTTATAGAAAGCCTTCCCTGTGCAGTAACTTCAACTCTACACCGCGGTAAATGGATTTTAAGTTGGATTGTAAGTACTTTCTGAGTTGGACGGGCGAAGTTTCTGGTTCTAGACTTGTTTAAGACATTTCGGGAATGCGAGTTTAAGCAGGAGGAACTACGAGTAGGTACAGTCATCTTCACTAAAATACTAATACTTCATAAGAGAGGTAGAGCTCTTTGTGTGTGGCTCGTCCGACGACGTACTACCACGCCTTTTTCTGCCGCCAAGCAGCGTTGCTGAGTTTTGGTTTGAAGGGTGTGGTTGCCGGTGTAATTACATGCACTTGAGGCTTAACATCCGTATGCCTCAAGTTGATGGACGCAGGGCAGTGCATTGTAGGGCGTTGCTATCGTGCGTGACTTACGATGCATTGCTTTGTTATAGGTGATGGTTACCACTTATCATCAGGTGGGCCATCTGCTTGTTCCATCAGCTAGTTGTATAAAAAAAGAGCCCCTGTATTGTGCGCATAAATTTTTCGAGGTCTGAAACGTGTTAAAGTTAAGTGAACTTAGGACCCAGTTCCACGCTACCGAGGCTCGAAGAGTTCGTTTGTCTGCACTATAACGATGATTACACTCACTTGACAGTCCTCGCAGCTCAGTTGGTGGTAGTTCTGCCTTCTGCGGCCGTGGGTTCGACACAGGACAAATATTTATGTGATAATATGGATGTTAGTTCTCTGACTGAATGTGATATTGTATTAATAGTAACATATTGATTATAATGATATTATATTAAAAGTGCTTTGCAGAAAAGCCGGGTGGTAGTACTTCCCTGGACGAGCCCTTCACAAAGAGCTCTACTACTCTTGGGCTTGCAACCTTGTGATATAATTGAATAAATGCTTTTTGACATTGACTCAATTTCGACAACCTTTTTTGATGTCACTATTTGTCCAATGTTTTGATGTCATTGGTGAAAGGGAATCGTCAGCAGAAAATTACCATACCATTTGAATGTAGCCTTTAAAATCGTTTAGCCGCCGAACAAACTGAAAGCCTTTATTATGTTTGTTTGTTTTTCCCGCCAACAAACCTTTTTGGGTCAATCACCCTACGGGGCAATTTTAGCCCACTTTTTATCCATGAGGGTGGACCCCTTTGAATGGGAGTTCGGAAAATATAGCTAATTGGGGTATCTTTAAGTATCGAGATGAATGTTATTGTTTTGCGTTAATCGACTTATTGATGTTGTATTTGCGTGGAACTTATTCTATAATAATAAATAAATTTATTAACTTTATTTATATCTTATTTCATTACTTCAATAGGATACAGAAATACAATGGAAACTGAAGGCCCTTGCTTTGCCTTAACGTGCTCTCCAAAGCAAGGAATATACACATGCCACTAGTGGTCAGTGTGGTCACCCATTCCAAATAGTGACCACGAAAAAAAATTTAAGAGATTGACTACCGTCAAACTACTTCAGAAAACTTTCTATTCATAACTACTTTCAGTATCTTTAAAAATGTTGAAATGTGCGTGAAATTGTTTAACAGTAGTCTCCGTCTTAATAAACGTCATAATATTAATGTAAGCAATCACCCCTACTACGCCAGAAAAGCCTAAGCACCTACTAATTATTTTATAAAGATGAATTCCCTTACTTTAAAATCCTATTTTATACCGCATTTGTATAAAACAATGGAGCTTACGTTGTCATGGAAACATTATAAAAATAGCTGTGTACTCATAGGCTAGATGCGAACAAAGACTTTATTGAATTCAGGGCACCTTTTCACAGCAACAATAGGACACACAGAACACTCCCTTTTGAGGATTCTAAGGAGGCGTGGTAGGAATGATAGCGGATAATAAGGTATAGCTATGGTGGTAGCGATAAAGAGCAATGATCGTATGAAGTAATTTATTTATTTATTGAACATTAAAAAACACCGAAACACTATTAAAAATTAAGAGATCACTATATTTTTTAAATCATGTTCTACTTACAACTTATAGTTGAAGACAGCATGCATATAGGTAGACAAGTGAGTGACCTATTATTGTACACTAGAAGACTATTATTTTATGCTATCCTAATTTATTTTTACCATCTCTAATACTATAAAACTCAAAGTCCTGACTGACTGACTGACTGACTGACTGACTGACATATAGACAACGCACAGCCTAAACCGCTGGTCCTAGAGACTTGAAATTTGAGGAGTACGTAGGTCTTATGGCGTAGAGGTGTACTAAGAAGGGATTTTTGGAAATTCAACCCCTAAGGGTGTGAAAAGGGATGAAAACGTTTGTATGAAAAATTGTATTCCTTGAACCTACAAACTTGAAACTTGGAGTAGATATACTTCAAAGCAAAAAAATAGGAAAGGCATTTTTAGTTTTTCAAAACTACTTTTAATAAGTGTGCAAAGGGTTAAAAAGTTTGTATGGGAAATTTTTGACCGCTGGTCCTATAGACTTGAAATTTAAAGAGTACATAGGTCTTATGGCGTAGAGGTTTACTAAGAAGGGATTTTCGGATATTGAACCCCTAAGGGTGTAAAAAGGGTTGAAAACGCTGGTATGAAAAATTGTATTCCTTGAACCTACAAACTTGAAACTTGAAGTAGATGTACTCCACAGCTAAAAAATAGGAAAAAAAAATTTAGTTTTTTAAAACTACCCTTAATAAACGTGCATAGGGATGTCAAAGTTTGCATGGGAGTTTTTTAACGCGTGGTGCGATTGACTTAAAACTTGAAGTAAATATACTAAAAAATAATTAATTAAAAATGACGCTTTCAACTTTTGATAATTACCCCTGCAAAGGGTGCAAATGACTGTAAAACTTAGTATGGGAGATTTTTAGTATAGTGCGATAGATTTCAAACTTGAAGTAAATATACACCACGATAAATTATTTAAAATCACGTTTTCAATATTTTAAAACTACCCCTGCAAAGTAAAACTACCTCCTGAACAAATAAGTACATATTTTCCGTGTAAGGTTGTCTTTGTTGTATATGGCAAGTTTTTGAGTCTGAGTACCTATACCTACCTACCTAATATAGGAAATGGCCGTTTATAGGTATCTCTTATACCTACGTAGGTATTTAAAATCCTACCCTAATAATATACAAATCAATGTGAAAGTTACGATGTTTGGATGTTTGTGGCTCAATCACGGCACCACTTCAACTCGTGCGAAGCCGCGGGAAGCCACAAGTAATACATATACATATTTTATGCATGAAAGACATCCTTTAAATGTAAGCCAGGGTAGCAATCCGTTGATCTTTTAATTTAAGTGGTATGTACATAATAATAGTACATAGTACATAATAATAGTGTATAAGGGAATTATTTTTAAAGCGGGATCATTAATTCGTAAAAAAAAGGATACAATTAATAGCTGTACGATTTGCAGTTGTTATGAATAAATCCACTTTAATTTAAATTAATCAATGAAGTTTGTAAATTAAATCCTCTTTAGTGTGTTATGATACTGAAAAATGTGGGTAAATGGACGTACCTTCGAGACATCTTCACATCCTCACATGCTCACATCCTCACATGCTCACATGCTCACATGCTCACATGCTCACATGCTCACATGCTCACATGCTCACATGCTCACATGCTCACATCCTCACATGCTCACATCCTCACATGCTCACATGCTCACATGCTCACATCCTCACATGCTCACATGCTCACATGCTCACATGCTCACATGCTCACATGCTCACATGCTCACATGCTCACATGCTTACATCCTCACATGCTCACATGCTCACATGCTCACATGCTCACATGCTCACATGCTCACATCCTCACATGCTCACATGCTTACATCCTCACATGCTCACATGCTCACATGCTTACATCCTCACATGCTCACATGCTTACATCCTCACATGCTCACATGCTCACATGCTCACATGCTCACATGCTCACATGCTCACATGCTCACATGCTCACATGCTCACATCCTCACATGCTCACATCCTCACATGCTCACATGCTCACATGCTTACATGCTCACATGCTCACAAACTCACATGCTCACATGCTCACATCCACATCCTTGAAGAACCTTAAGTATACTAGCAGTGGACTTCTTGGGCTGATGATGATATATAAAAGAAAGTCACACTATTTATAACTCAAGAACGGATGAACCAATTTGGCTGAAAATTGGTGGGAAGCTGGCTTAGAACCAGGAGACGGGCATAGGGTAATTTTTATCCCGACTTTTTTTGTTTTTTTGCTTTTTTTGTATATTTTATACAAACAATCGAAGAGGCAGGAACTTCAAGTTGTCAGTTAGTACCTGTTTCTTCTGACAAAATTACGTGGCACAAGATTGTTCCATGGGGAAGAAAATACAATTTATTTATTATAGATGTTGCCAATCATATCTATTCTATAGTAAACGTGCGCGAGCGAAACCGCAGGTAAGAGCTAGTTATTAATATAATGCTCCAATTTTACTATTTGTAATATTTAATGTTTATTATTATTATTATTTTAATTAAGTACAATCGTACCACTGAAACCCTGACTTGTAATGATATCTTTTACCAATAAATTGATTATTCTGATTATTCTAATTATAACATCGTCAGCTCTAGTCTGAATAAATCCACTATTGGTCATCAAAGTCAAAGTCAAATGTTTATTACTAATTCAATAAAATCACAAGGATCACTTTGAAAATCTTAATTCCATAGCTTTAAGACATTTCAGAAGTGATTCTTTTGATGCAACTGAACGCCTTTTGACTTACAAATAGATGTAAAGGCCCGTTTACATTTTAATTAAAAGTAGAGCTCCTGAAAAAAAACTTGCGATTACCTGCTTCTAAGGTACGGAGTTAATATGACCTAGAGCTTTAACTGTTAGATTCTGAACCACTTACCAAAGTTCCGTCTATCTGAACGATAGATAGATAGAAAACTCTTTATTGCACACCACAAGGACATTTAACACATTAAGAACAAAAATAAAGTTCAAAAGTTTCAGTGAAGTACAATGGGCGGTCTTATCGCTGAGAGCGATATCTTCCAGACGATGAGAACTTGGAGTCAATATAAAGTGGTTATTATAGAACTTATTAAACATAAATAAAATAATAAACTTTTATGAGTTACTAAATTAATAAAAAAATATTCAAAAAGACGAGTCGAGACTCAAAAGTGTTTCGACTTGACTTACTTTGAATTAGACGTTTTCACTTACGAACACATTCACTTTATAATACATTTTTAATTTCAAAAATAATCTCTAATACTATAAGAATCAAAGTCCTGACTGACATTAGACAACGCACAGCCTAAACCGCTGGTCCTAGAGACTTGAAATTTGAGGAGTACATAGGTCTTATGGCGTAGAGGTGCACTAAGAAGGGATTTTTGGAAATTCAACCCCTAAGGGTGTAAAAAGGGATGAAAACGTTTGTATGAAAAATTGTATTCCTTGAACCTACAAACTTGAAACTATATACTTCAAGACAAAAAAATAGGAAATACATTTTTAGTTTTTTAAAACTACCCTTAATAAGTGTGCTAAGGGATGTAAAAGTATGTATGGGAGTTTTTTGACCGCTGGTCCTAGAGACTTGAAATTTGAAGAGTCCATAGGTCTTATGGCGTAGAGGTGTACTAAGAAGGGATTTTTGGAAATTCATCCCCTAAGGGTGTAAAAAGGGACGAAAACGTTTGTATGAAAAATTGTATTCCTTGAACCTACAAACTTGAAACTTGGAGTATTTATATTTCAAGGCAAAAAAATAGGAAATACATTATTAGTTTTTTAAAACTACCCTTGATAAGTGTGCAAAGGGATGTAAAAGTTTGTATGGGAGTTTTTTGACCGCTGGTCCTAGAGACTTGAAATTTGAAGAGTACATAGGTCTTATGGCGTAGAGGTGTTCTAAGAAGAGGTTTTTGGAAATTCAACCCCTAAGAGTGTAAAAGGGTTGAAAACGGTTGCATGAAAATAGTATTCCTTGAACCTACAAAGTTGAAACTTGGAGTACATGTACTCCAAGGCAAAAACTAGGAAAGGCATTTTTAGTTTTTTAGAACTACCCTTAATAAGTGTGCAAAGGGATGTAAAAGTTTGTATGGGAGGTTTTTGACCGCTGGTCCTAGAGGCTTGAAATTTGAAGAATGTATAGGTCTTATGGCGTAAAGGTGTATTAAGAAGGGATTTTTGGAAATTCAACCCCTAAGGATGTATAAAGGGTTGAAAACGTTGGTATGAAAAATTGTATTCCTTGAACCTACAAACTTGAAACTTGAAGTAGATGTACTCCAAGACTAAAAAACAGGAAAGGCATTTTTAGTTTTTTAAAACTACCCTTAATAAGTGAGCATATGACTGGTAAAAGTTAGTATGGGAGATTTTTAACGCATAGTGCTATTGATTTAAAACTTGAAGTAAATATACTCCACATATATAAATAACAAAAAGACAGTTAGATTTTCGAAAACAACCCCTAAAACGTTACCTTCCTTCGTTGCACTCAAGTAAAAAGGATACAACAAGGCGTCAATGTTTGTAAGGGACATTATAAAACGGGAATCTTGAGTTGGTACGAAGAGATCTTAGGGTATTTACCGTGCCTGGGGATCAAAGTGGTGAAGCTGTTTCGTTTCGTTTTTTTCTGGGGTAGAAACTAGGAACCAATAAGTACATATTTTCCGTGTAAGGTTGTCTTTGTTGTATTTGTCATGTTTGTGCTAAACTTAGTACCTATACCTACCTACCTACCTAATATAGGTAATGTACGCCTATAGGTATCTCTTATACCTGCGTAGGTATCCTACCCTAATAATATACAAATCAATGCGAAAGTTACGATGTTTGGATGTTTGTGGCTCAATTACGGCTCACCACTTCAACGCGTGCGAAGCCGCGGGAAGCTAGTGGCTTCTATATATTATGTATGTATAATGTTTCTTTTTTTATATACTACTAGCTGATAAAATAAGCAGATGGCCCACCCGACCACCTTAAGTGGTAACCATCCTCTATAACAAAGCATTGCCTCGTAAGTCACGCACAATAGTAACGTGCCCTACATTTCGTAAGTAAACAATGTCAGTAATAAAAAAAAAACACAAAAAATACTCTAACAAGACAATCTCGAACTAGCCTTTGACGGGTTCCCGTTCCAACATATAATCCTAAAAAAACACTTTGTTCCACACATCTTTTGTCTCCACCTGGTAGAAAGACAGTAAATAGACAGAACCCAAACCTTTGAATGGTGTCTGCTTTCCACAGATACCATTCACAAGCCCAAGGTTCCTAAGTAAACCTCTTTTCGGCCGATCCTATGCGAATAGTAATTTAACGGCCGTTTTGATTAAATTTACATACTTATATCGGTATTTATGTATATCTACCGTGCCTGGAGATCAAAGTCATGTGTTTTTTTTCTAATAGTGATGGACGCAGTACAATGCCACAAAGAAGATGTATTTGGTCTAGTGGACAGCTCTGTGAGGACTAATTGCGTGTTAGGCATAGGTAGCAGCTCAACATTAGGTGGATTATGGGCTTGCTTCATCACTTTTTATTTTATATAAAATTCCGTATATACAAGGTGTTCCAATACTAGTACTTAAAACTTCAGAGGGCTAAGGTACCCATCAATATGAATAACTTTTTCTAAGGAACCAACACTGTGAACGCGAAAAGAAAACCGCTGTTTCATACAAAAGTTTGATACCTACCTGGCTAAAATGTATGACACAGCTGGTTTTTTTTTCGCGTTCAGTGTTGATTCCTTAAAAAAAGTCATTCATATTGATGGGTACATTAGCCCCCTGAAGTTTTTAAATACTAGTATTGGAACACTTTGTATAGTGATATTGATTGCAATGCTATAGCTCTTTGTGGAACACGGAAGCCGTTCGACTAATATTATACAAAAAAAATTATATATGAAACAATTAAATCAATTCATTCTTTTTTGATACTTTACGGATGCTTAAAACAGTTGCATTTTCCAAAGAAAATAAAAAAAACAGGAATTTGTATACTGATTGAGTTGTGAAGCTAATTAGCTAGCGATAACGATTACACGTTTTGTCTTACTTCAATAATAGATTATTTATATTTTTCCGACTGTCTGTTCGTCATAAAAGCAGAAGCATGGCCTCTGTAGTCCAAGTTCGGGCGGGTGTTCACACCTCGTTGGCGCCGCTTTGATCTTCCACCGACTGCCTTCCTGAAATAGAGCAGACGGCAGACAGAGAGAGGCGATGAGATGGCGATAGTGTTCAATAGGCTTACCGGGAAACGGTGTAGAACAAGCTGTATTTTATAGTATTGCTAGGTGACCGCTCGAACTTTTTTGACAGCCTTCTCAGCTCAGTTGGTAGTAACTCTGTCTTCTGCGCCGTAGGCCGCGGGTTCGATTCCCACCGAGAACCAACATTTCTGTGGACAGTGAACATAGATGTTGGTTCTCTGTCTGGGTGATATTATTAATGTATGTATTAACAAAAAAAAAGTATGTTATATATTATAATCAGCTATCTGGTTCCCATATTACAAGCTTTGGCTTAGTTTGGGTCTAGATAGTGTTGTGTGGAAAGTCCACCAATATTTATTTATTTTATTTTATTAACTACTTTGTTGTACGTATCGAATATCAGAAAAAGAAGGAAAAACACGTCTTAAGGCTGGGCAATCAGCCATTCAGCCTAGTTCAAAAACGCATTCGTAATGCGTTTTTTTTAGAGTTTTTTACATATTACGTTTTTTTACCGTGAAAAAAACTTCTATGTAGGTAGTGTAGATATCCTAAAGAGAATTTACATTTCATAAATTGAAAAACTGCTGAATTTTATCCTACTTATATTATAAACGCGAAAGTTTGTAAGTATGGATGGATATCCATCCATCCATCTATACTTACAAACTCTCATTTGTTACTCTTTCACGTAAAAACTACTGAATGGATTTTAATGAAACTTTACAATAATATAGCTTATACATCAGAATAACACATAGGCTACAATTTATAAAGATATTGTGTGACTAATCCTGCGCAGACGAAGTCCCGGGCACCAGCTTGTTTATCATATTTGTAGCTAAAGAATGTGGATTTGATAAGACAGTAATACTCTGTAAACTGAAGGTATTTTGTACACAAAGGTAGACAAAAATGTGTCATAAAACCCTTTTCAAATTGTTGGACCTTTTTCGGGTTAAATTTCTCTTTTAGTCCTTTGACTACAAACATTAAAGTCGTTTGTACACAAGGTTACGCAAATATCTGATACTCGAAGATTTCAACATCTAGACTCTAAACTACTATATCGCAGTGAAAGATATACACAGTATCGTACACGGTACCTACATTTTTAACAGTTGTATAACAATTACTTTTCTTTTTTTTTAACAAATCACTGTCTGAATCTTAAAATACAATATAGTAATAATTTTGATACACAATTAAAACTCTATGAACTCCTCAGTCGAATAGAAACACTCCTTCAACAAGAGCTTTTTCAGTTCTGTAATGTATAAGGAATTATAGTTAGTATTCACTTCTCCATTGGGAAGAAGAATAAAGAGATTTTGTGCATGAACTTTATTTGAACTGCAATCCAGTTACAATCCAGTTCCGTGGACAAAGTGTAAAAGCGTACATTCTTTGACGGTGCATAATGTTTTTCAGTGAGAAGAAAGTTTGCCGCCTGGCCGACTACAAGATAAAAATATTTTAATTGTTCTAAAAATTTATATATATATTTAACATAAAACAGAAGAGACAAAATTATAAGAGTACGCTGTAAGCTGCGTAAGTAAAATTTATGTCTCAGATTCCAGCACCCAACCTTCGGCAAAGAGGATATAGGCGTTCAAAATTTAACTAGGTAGGCTAAAAAAAGAACTAAAAGATAGATAAAATTAAAGAAAAACATGAAAAGCTGAGTATTTTACTCAGTGTATAGGTGCAATAACATCCATACAGAGATTATGCAATAGATGAATGTTCAGCACAGAAAATTGTTTGTCCTTGGTGGGGATTGAACCCACAATTTACAACAGAGGCAGAACTAAATACCAACTGAGTTTTGAGGCCAGACTAAGATGATACTTTTATTGAAGATGTTTATTACTAAAAGTGAAGATTTGCAAAGATTATATTCATGAAGGCCGGTACTTGACTATATTTCAGTGAAAATCTTAAAATTCTAGTTTAAAAGCTTTATTTCTTAAATGAAATTATGATTGGGGATTAATCCATTTACCAATGAGCTGCAATATCATTTTGCTGAAAGCTTATTGGCTCGACTGAAGTAGCAAAAGCATTTGACCTCATAACAATTATTATTCATCTGGCGGGTCGGACCAACTCAAAGAAACATAAAAAAAAAATCTGCGTCTTGAACAAATGTTTATTTTCAAAGTCAAATGTTTATTTTCAAAGTTGCTACTACGAGTGTTATAGTGATTCAGTGTAATTCAACCGTATTAGGGCATTCACAATTTGCGATAGTCAGCAATGGCACTCCACAGCTCCCTAATCCATACTCTATCATCCATGTACAGAAACATCCATACATGGTTGACATACTTACCACCTTCTCGCACCAAGAGCTTTGCCTCAACTTTTATTCGGACAGCCAAAGAGTGGAATTATTATCCGGCATCTATTTTTTTGATACACCTATAACTTGGATGTTTTTAGTCAAGAGTGAATAGGTATCTTCTAGGTAATAAAAATGCAAACGCGCATATAAGTTGAAAAAACAAAAACTTTACATATGCTTATCAAAAACGGCACAAAGGGTTCCGTATCATTATCTATAAAAACGGCAAATAATCACATTACTTGTGTGGGCGTCCCCTTATATATTTATTTTATTCTGTTTTTTCGTATTTGTTGTTATACCGGCAACAGAAATACATCATCTGTCTAACTATCAAGGTTCATGAGATACAGCCTGGTGACAGACGGACAGACAGACAGACAGACGGACGGACAGCAGAGTCTTAGTAATAAGGTCCCGTTTTACCCTTTCGGTAGGGAACCCTAAAAACGACCAATCGATAGAAAATTGTAACATTTATATAAGCACAGTGAAATATTATGATAATTCAAACGACCCATTGATCAATATTTGCAACATAAAAATAAACATACTGACATGATAATTTAATCTTCTCAACGAAAAAAAAACAGTATCTTATCCACGAACACATAATTAAAAATGCAAATACGTATAATAACGTTTAATCCAAACTTCACCCCTTAGGGTCCGATTCACCCCTTTGGGCCCAAGGGTCAAGAACAACCTCGCTCGCACATGACAGCGTAAGATTACTGGACTAAGGTACCTTTTGTGTGAATTTTATAGTATTGTTGCGCCGGACGCCTAGCAACTTGTTTCGTTATATATCCTGACGTACAGGTGTTTTCAGAAGGCTGAAAACGTTTTCAGCCGTTGCCAGAAGAGGCTCTGTCACCTCCCAGTTGATTACAATTTCGACCAAGTTGCCGTGGTTTTCAGGCGCCTGAAACATGTTTTCAGTCCGTTTCAGGCTATTACCCATCGATCCATGAAATACCCTGAAAACCCATTTTCAGGCGTTTTCAGGACCCCTTATGGACCTTTGAAGGACATTTCACTATAGAGCCATATTTGCATAGGAGTGAAAGAGATAGCACTACTAGAAAGAGATAGCAGACTTTCGAATATTCTAGACTACTGTTCTAGAATCAATCGAAGGAAATGAACGAGAGCTATTACTGTGGAAAGAGATGCAAGTATGGTCTAGTACGATCCAGAACATTCTCGGGTTAGCTGCGTCGTATATAAAGCCAGTCGGCGAGAGCGACAGGAGTCAGTTACTGGAAATAAATGGCTCAGGGAAGAAGTCAGTTCGGTAAGATGGCTCGAGAAGAGAGCCAGTTTGTGAAGATGACTCGAGGAAGAAGTCAGTTCCAGGGAATGGCTCAGGAAGAAGTGAGTTGGAAGAAGTGGATAAAGGAAGAGAACTTTTGTTAAGTGATAGTTGAGTGATAATTAAGTGTGTTGAGTAGTGTTTTAGTTATGTAAAGTGTTAGTGTAAATAAATAAGTCATCTCTTGGATTATTATTGTGCATTTTCTATCCATACGAACCCCGAGCTCGTAACAGTATGTTTGGTTATTTGCGGAACACTTGTAAACGGCCGCGGTTTTGCTTGCGTTGTATTTACCTGGATAAAAAATAGTTTGTCAGTTATTCTTACCTTACTGTGTATATTTCAAGTTTCAAGTTACATCCATTCAGCCGTCACAGCTAAAAATGAACTTCTGTGCAAAGGTTCATAGGTATAAAATTAGGATTAATAAAGTGTGCATGGTTCCTTATCAAAAACCTTTTTTATAGGCGCCTTAGCCTGTTGAATTGTATCTGGTAGTAAGAACTTTACTAAACAGTGTTTAGTTTTAAGTGATATTTGTAAAATAACATTGTCAATAAAGAACTTTTAAAACAAACAAAAACGTAAAAAGCGGCTACTAAATACTGACAGTTTTACCCATATTTGTATTATTTTTTGCAGCTGTTCAACGTTTTGCATTGTTTTTATTGTTTGTGAACTTATGTTTGTGTTCAAATAAATAAATATTTGATTTGATTTGATTTGAAACAAAACAGCCGTTAAAGAGATGAGTTGGAATAAACAGACTCACAAAGATCTAGGATGATCTTTGTGAGTATGTTGTGTGTGTATGAACTCCAAGGTGTGTGGATGAACTCCCAGTATTTATTTATTTAATTATATTTTATTTTCGTTTACATAGTGAGGTAGTACAGTAGGCCTTAGTATGTAGGCACAAGATGAAAGGTAAGTAAAGTTCTGTAATACTTTACTTACCTACCTAGTGTGTCACTAGGGTGGTATTCAGAGGCACATCCATACGGTTGGCACATGCACCGTTTTGAAAAAAATCTGAGTAAGGCTCCAATACTCCAAAGTTCGTCAATACGAACTAGAAACAATTTGTAAGGTTCATTGTGTCGGTAAAAACACGTATCCGCCGGCTTCAGTTGTGTCACAGCGTAGAGAGGATAGCTGGATCTCTTTGATTTCATTACCTGTAGAGCAAATGACTAGTGTCAGGGTTTAACATGGCGTATACATCTTGACAAAAAAGTCTAGAAACTGAAATAATTTGACATGCGGGTGTTTTACATAGCTGCGAGTGAAGACGAAAGTGTATGGAAAGTGGCGCCCCTATCGTTTTCTACTCGATTTTGCCATAATATAAGGGTTTAACTTGGTGTTGTTTCGATGTGCGTGCCAGAAATAGTGATGGTCTAGTAGTCTACTAGTACTCTGGCTTTGGATCCAAAAATCATGACTCGATCGTGGCCCAACCACAACTTACGTGTAAGATCTCAGTCCTTCAAAGCAATGAAAAAAACAAATAACAATGACAAATTTTATGAACAAAAAAAAGTTCTATATAAACTAAGTTTTAGATGCCAGCTCCACGCAACTTAACAAACAAGAAAGTTAAGGCTCAGTTTCAACCGTTTTTCGTATGATTTCGTATGATCATTCTGCAATTGACGTTTCAGATTTTGATACCAAATTGAACAGTGACCCAGCTGTTCTATCTGATCTGCGTCCAACTCCAGCTATAGTCTTTCAGATGGAATCAGTGTGAAATTGTTTGCACAACTTTCGTAAAGGTTCCATTCGGATTTCGGTTCGTGTGTATTTGTTCGGAACGAATGGAGTTACAGTTGATACACTACTTTTATGACGGGATGAACGGAAGTTAAATGGATGTTGGATGTATTGAAAATATAGTAGTTTAAAATATTAGTTAGAAATGCTGGTCGAGCTTGTATGTTATTATTATTTTGTAAAAAGGATCACACAAAAACGGTAACAACCAATATTTTTTCCATCCGCCATACAAACAGTTCACTTTTGAAAGGTATGCCTGTACCCTATATCTAGTTGTAGTACGTTATTATATAAAATATTTGATACGATAAGTTGAAGTCAAGTTGGAGGTACTTATGCATGGTAGATTAACTTCTTAACTTATTATTATTTTGTAAAAATGATCACACAAAAACGGTAGCAACCATTTTTTCATGGCCCCCCAACGCAATGACTTTCAAAACAATAAAAACTTCATTTATAGAAATAATTTTGTATTGTAAAATATCTAATAGAATATTTTACTAATAACTTCAATATAGATGGTGGTATTTTACTTTCTCATTTTATTAAACACTCCAGCCTTGCCTTATATAAAATTTTATAACCAAAAACCTCGCTTCCATCCATAACTCACGTACTCGTATCTTATAATATTTTATCATAATCAACCCTAAACCCCCATAGTATTATCATTAAGGGTTGATGGCCAATTTTCTTAAAGAATACCTACCCTTTTACGAACAAGGGTTTGGGCTCTCCACGCTTTGTAGAGGCGAAGAAACTTTACAGCCTTCACAGCTCAGTTGGTAGCTCTGTCTTCTGCGCCATAGGCCGTGGTTTCAATCCCCACCGAGAACAAACATTTGTGTAATGAACATAGATGTTTGTTGTCTGTCTGGGTGTTATATACCTAATATTATAAGTATTTATTTACAAAAAAAAGTATATAATTACCTATATATTATATCAGCTATCTAGTTGCCATATCACAAGCTTGGCTTAGTTTGGGGCTAGATAGTGCTGTGTGGAAAGTCCATCAATATTTATTTATTTAAAAGAACTCATTAACCCGACTACTGCTAATGTACTTCTCGTACATTTCAACATTATGTAGGATATAAAATCACTTTATTATGAACTTGTCAATAAAACATTGGTTGATTGAGATTTTTCATAAATAAGTTCAATAATTTATATCTTTCAAAATGTTGAAATGTGCAAGCGAAAAGTACCTTGACGGATGTCATCCCATAACAGAGTTTTACCAAAAAGTGTATTTAAGTCAGTAGGAATTAAATTTTCATAAATAATTGAAGGATATATGAGGAAACCCGTGGCTTAGCACAAGTCGACAAGTATTTTTGACAACGATAGAGATTTGCGTTCGTTTTTAGTTTGAAAATACTTCATTAACATACTTTTTATTTTGTGGTAATACGATTAATAGTTTCCTAATACTTATATGAATAATATAAAAGTGTTTTTGTTTGCGTTCCAATAATCGCTTTACGACATCAATGGGAGGTGATTAAACATTGTGATAAATAAATGATTCATGCTGAGAGTAATTGCATTTTTGATAGAGATAAATGTTAATTAAAAACTTCAAATAATACCAAAACTAATAGACTGAGAAAAATTACGAAATAATTATTATAACTTTTGTCGGAATTTAATATTTCGTAGAGTGGCATATCATAATTATATTACAAACACACGAAGATGAAAATACTAATTAAACGACAACGAAGTCCCCGACATAACGAAACGTTAATTACGTTATTACATCGTCGGGCGTGGTCGCAGTTACAGCGGGAGAGTTCTAATATAATATAAGAAACATAACAATAAAAAGTCAAAGGTTAAAATCACAAGGATCACTATCAAAAGTATTTTACTAGATGAATGTTATATACAGATTTTAGGTAGGTATAAAGTTTCCATACCAATAATTATTATAAAGAATGATTTTTTTAGCAAACATAACATTATTATAGCTAGGCATATATCGGGTCTTTCTCCTCTGCATCCAAATCACCACAGGGAATGCTTGAACATTGCTGCAATCAACCCAAAGTCCTGCTCCGCTATTTTAAGGAGTTGGGCTGGCTGGAGTGAGGTTAGCAGGGGGATAATGCACAATACACCCCGTCAGTGCAGATCTTATTCCCCACCACGAATTAGAATTATATAGCTAGGCCGTTCTATTACAACACGCAAAAAGCTATATTTTACCACGTTCTACACTCTATTCTTATTAAACTTTTTTTGAAAACTGATTATTAGGTAAACTATCTAAATATTTCAGTTTTTAAACCATCTTCAAAGTGCTCACATTCATCTTAGGTATTTTTTAACAAGTTCAATCCGCTAATCGCTCTCACTGCGACACTCAGCATACTTATACTTAGTTAGATACTTATTACATGAGGCCATTTCCCCTGTTATGTAAGTTACTGATATTTTACGTAGCGCTGTATTATTCGTTCTTCCTTCATTTAATCAAGTCTGTTATCATTAGCTTTTGTAAATAGGGCGGCGAATGTCGCAAGTCACAGTTACATTTATTGCGTGTACTTTTTCTTGGAGTGTGATCTTATGAATGTGGGTAATGCTAGCTGACGCCCGCTGCTTCGGTCACTTGTTCACGATATTCGATAAAATGGAATATTAATATTAGTTCTTCATTATTATTTCTTCTTCATTGCACATAAAACAACACATAGGAAAAAGACAGAAATAGAGGACATGTGCGACAATGGCGAGCTTAACCCTTCAAGACTTTTATTCCAGCAAACAAATGCTAGAGAAAGCTAGGGTGCGTTTCTATCGTACGTGACTTGCGAGGCAATGCTTTTAGGTGATGGTTACCACTTAAAATCAGGTTAGCTATCTGCTTGGCCCAACAGTAAGTATTATGATATGTAAGTATTATGTATGAAAAAAAAAGTTTTCGCCTATGGCGTTAAATAAAGCATGCATACCGTACCGTATTACGAGCGTTCATTCCATAATTTTCCCATCAGCTTCGTTGTCGACACTTTCGTGCGGTTTCGGGGGAATTCGGCGACAGAGGCAACTAATTCCTTATAAATATCAGCAAAATTTTGGAATTATTTTATTGTCGTGGAAATAACAATGAAATATATAATTTTAATGTTTTTAAATGGACATGGCGTCCCACTGTACCGTAAATGGACGACAATAATTTTGTTAACAAGCTGTCTTCATTTAATTACCAATGTACTACCCTAAATTGCTTCTTTAAATATATAATTAAATAAAAAAATAATTTAAAAATATAGTTTTAAGGGACACACAGTCATGGTGTTATATGATGGTATGGATGAAACTGTAAATGAAATAGGGTGTGACTTAAGTTTTATCTAGGTGCCTTTTTCTGCCGCCAAGCAGCGCTGCTGTATTTTCGTTCCAAGAGTGTGGTTACCGGTGAAATTATAGGCACATGAGGCTTAACATTTGTATACCTCAAATTAATGGACGCAGGGCAGTGCTTAGTAGAGCACGTTCCTAAGTGATGGTTACCACTTCACATCAGGCTGCTTGTTCCATCAGCAAGTTCAATGGACTGACGACATTGTACTCACGGGAAGACGGTGAAACGATTTTTAGCACTTTACAAATCAAAGTGCTCAAAAACGTTTTTCCTGGAAATGTTTTGAATGCTGGCTGTCTTGGGAACCAAAGCAAACAGATTGTTTTATTTTGTTAAAAGGATCATACAAAGCACTGGAATAGGAATCCAGATGTGAGTTTCTTGCCTGTTTTCCTAGGCTTGGTCGCATGGTAAATTCAAGCCACTAGTCAAAGTCAAAGTCAAAAGGTATTTATTCAATAAAATCACAAGGATCACTTTGAAACGTCTTAAAGCTAGGTGACTCTAGGTACCAGTTCCACGCGACCAAAGCCTAGAAGAAGCCCGTTCTTTTGTATGATCCTTTTACAATGTAATAATATAATATATTATTGAAGTTTAGTGAGGCGTAGGCATACAGAAAAAGGTAAACATAATCAAATTTATTAGACAGCACACGCTACGCCTCAAACTAATAATACCTAATGCATAATCTATTATATCAGAGAAAAATAAAAAAAACACACAATAGTAGGTACAGTACAGACATTGCAGACATGTTAGCTACCGATGGGCAGAGCGACTAGATTCATCATGCTTGAAGACATTTGAAAGTGATCCTTTCATATCAACTAAATAAATTCCTTTTGACTTTGATATGGCTCTGGGGAATATTATCTGCTTATTAACAAACACAGAATCTCATTTAATTTGGATGGTGTGCTTCTCATATCATCACATTAGCTTTAATATAATTTTCGAAATTACGAGGTTCTAGTATTTTCAAATTGTAATTATGAATAGTGGGTTACTTCACGAATTTGATCCCCTGGCACGGTATATATTCTATGATCTTCTAGTACCAATTAACAACTCAGTATTTTTTAGAGTCCAAGGAGTAGTCAGAGGTACGTCCGAATATTACATTTGGCACACACCCACGATTTGCAGTTATTGGTATATAGGGTTTAAAAATACTACTCCTGCAAGTCGTCCGTCGAACAATATTTTTTCATTGGCCAATTGGCCACCAATTGGCCACCAATTGGTAAACAGCAACTCTAGCTAATTAGTCCGTATTAACCAATAAGATGACAAATTATCTGACTGGGTACAAAGCATCGTGGCAATCATCAAAAAGTCTTTACTCAATATAAATCACAAAATCAAAATCAAAACGGTCTTTATTCAGTACAATCACAAGGCTCACTTTGAAACATCTTATTCCTATCTAGTTCCTCGCGACCAAAGCCAAAACCAAAGAAGAACAGGCAAGAAACTTACGGCTTGGTTCCTAGCGTTTTTTTGTATGATCCTTTGACAAGAATAACTTTACACGAAGGTAAATCTAAAACCAGTTCTACGCAACTAAACCTAGAAGACCTGGCAACAAATCTAAGGCTTGGTTCTTGGTATTTCTGTATGTTTGTCACGATTAGATCAAACGGGATTCAAACCCACTTTCGAAACTCAGAGCTACCTCCAACATGAATGCTCTAGTTTAGAAGCACACATCACAGTAATTTATTCATTACCTACTCGAGCAGGGTATAAATCTTCCCCCTAATTTCGTCCCTTAAGGCTACATACGCATTAGACGACCGAGATCTAGACCAAGATTCACTTTTTATCTGTGGTCCTTATGAACAACTGTCACAGCCGTCAACTTCAACTTCTTCTTTTTTGGCTATACTATGGCTATTGTCACAATAATTATGTTACTGCCCGTTTTATAATAATTGCATAAACTTTAGTGGAATTGGTCGAGATATCATTAATGTCATAAGAATGTCATCATAAGAATTTAAGGCCGGTATTTTTGGAAATCACTGTGTGTCAAAAATGATTGTAAGGAACGACAAAATCACGCATTTATGACTATTTAGGGGATGCTTTGGTATGGACCGACTAGTCGCGTAATGCGTTCAAGCTCTAAAGGGGATGCGATGAATAATGCTTTACATTATATTGTCAAAAGTTCGGGCACTTTGATTTTTCGGCAAGAAGCAGTTTTTAAGTTTGAAAAGCGTTGGGGAATATTGGGCCTCTTCTTAAATTATAATAAATAATGAAGGTGACGTGGAACGGATAAAAAGTTTAGTTTAGTAACATCAGCTTACGAACTTTTAAGCTCCTTTTGTAATGCGATATGCTTTAAACCAAAGAATAAGATCTTACTGGGCAGAGCTTACTGACGTGAATTCAACTGGTGAATTCAACTGCATACGTCTGCCAATCACTACTGTATTCTGATTGATTACAGGCCACGCTTCTTCTTTCAGTTTCTGGTGACCATTCAGCCCTTTATTTACTGGGGATTAAAGGGTAGTCAGTTTTTCAAACCATATGACCTGCTGATTGTGACTTCAGCTTGCTTATTCTGCGCACTATGTCGGTTACTTTATTCTTTATCCTTGTTTTTCATTGTACACAGTGATATCAATTAGTAAACATAAACATAAAACATGTACAAAGGCATACTTTGGTTATTCTTCGGATTTCCTCATTTCTGATTCTATCACGTCATTAGGCTCCCAGCATAGCTCTCTCCGGTTAATAAGGCCAATAGTAAATGGCCACTTCTCAGTTTATGCCACCTCAGGCAACACACACTTACTTCGTATCAAAAAGTAGAAAAGTGTTTTTTTTATACTACTAGCTGATAGAACTAGCAGATGGCCCACCTGATGTTAGGTGGTAACCATCACCTATAACAAAGCATCGCCTCGTAAGTCACGCACGATAGGAACGCGCCCTACGATGCACTGCTCTGCGTCCATCAACTTGAGGCATACAGATGTTAAGCCTCATGTGCCTGTAATTACACCGGCAAACACACTCTTCAAACCGAAACACAGCACCGCTGCTTGGCGGCAGAAAAAGGCGTGTTGGTAGTACTTCCCCAGACGAGTCCAAAGAGCTATACTACTCATAAAAAACACATCCACACGTTCAGGGTAAAGTCATGTGTAGTAATGGGATCAAACAGTTGTCCGAGCCAGTGCGCCGGCAAATGTTCTCAACTTCGCGTTGAGACAGGTGTTTGTAAACCTTTGAACGTACAGTTAACTAAGTTGTTTCACACTGGCTTATTGTACTAATCGAGTTTAGTTTCCAGTTGGTAATGGTTTTTGTGTGAACTCATTACGTAGCTCGCGACGAAATATTATAATACTCGTACTTACGACCACAGGTTATCTGAACGTGTGAATATTTTTTACAACAAATAGGTATATTGATTGAATTAAATCTCACCTGATGTTAATAGGCTGACAACCTTAAAACTTCTCCTCCCTCAACATTTTTGAAGATATAAAGCTACTTTAAGTCAGTGATTTTATATGTTGAAAGTTCTTTGATAGTAACGCGCTCAAAAATAAGCTAATACTATTTTAAAGCTGTGATGTCATTTGACAGCAGTTTAACGCTTGTCGCAGACCTGTCGTGATTTGCATAATAAGGGGGTCGTTTTCGCATTTAGACAACAAGGTCAGTTTTTTTCCGATTCCCAGATCATCTTGACTATGACTTTGACTTTGCCGGTAATCGTCTGACCAGCGTTGTAAAACAGAAAAAACTCGACAAATACTACTACGAGAGAATATTTTATACAATGTAGTAACTTTATTATCTCCACTAGATAGGAATGTTAATTTTAATAATAATTACCCACTAAAGGAGATGCTCACACTCAATATTAAGCTTTAACTGACGCACCGTTAACTGTAGTTATGTACCCTCCCATTCTGCAGTCAGCTTAAGGGTCGATTTTTAAGGTTCTGAAAAAATTACGGCCATTTATATGAAGAAGATAAAATTTATCAAGGACTGTATTTTAGCATCGTTATGCTAATCAATAAAAAAATATTTTGCGACATAATTTGATATTATATTTTAATTTATTCTCATTTCTTTGTGTTTTGATTAATTTGCCTCTACTTAATTAAATAAGACAAAATCAGTCTTCTTCTTCTTCTTGTCGTGTCACTAGATTATTTCAAAACAGTGTGGTGAAAGTATTTTAAGTGCCCCACAAAGAGGTTCCTCCTGAGCATTTGACACATGGTTTTAGAACCAATTAAGAATGTTTTTCTTCGCCGTTTGAGAGTACTGGAACTATACAAAATCATAGTATAGTTATCTAATCAAAAGCTAATGGATCGTATTCAAATCCTTACTTCAATCTTCAAGCCGCTATAACACGTCCGTTATAGTAACAGCAACTGTTTTTCAAGTAACCGTAGCTTTGTTAATTTTAATCTTAATGAAGCTTGTTATTAACTGGATACTGTGGTGCTACTGTTATTGCAACAGTTATTAAATTTCATTATTTTAATAAAAGTATATTAATGTGTCTGTATCATTGTGGGTTAAGCTTGAAGGGTAGCTTGCTTATTTTTAACCAGTCAACAGTTATGGCCATGACAACCGCTTATGTACCTCTCGCTCGCACTATTCAATATTTTGAAAGATATAAAATCACTAACTTATTTATGTAAACTGTCAAGTTCTCAATAAGTTCTGTGTTTTACCTTTTTTTTATAATGGATAAACCATTCTTTGACTACAATCTCACCTGATGGTAAGCGACGATGTAGCCGACGTTGTAGCAGAACGGTCTAGAAGACACCTATTCACTCTTGCCTTGAAGAGATTTAGATTGTAGTGAAATTCGCGAGCGAGAGGTACATTAGCAGTTGTTATCGCCATAAGGAACATTCAACGCGAACATTTGGATGATCGACCGCTAGTGACTTGTTCATGCTTTGGACGGAACCTTTTTTAAGCTGGTCGCCAGAGGTCTAAAAACTCGGTTATTAGACAAGCTATCTCTAAACAACTTACAATAATTATCACAAATAGAACTTTACTTTATCACAAGTTGAACTTACTTTGTCACTTAACTTTCTTTGATATTAATTATTATTCTAACCTCCTGCCAGAGAACAAACCTATTTTTAATTCACAAATGCTTGTTCTGTGTGGGGAACAAACCAACGGCCTGCAGCGCAGAAGGCAGAGCTACCACTAACTGAGTTGTCTTCTTCTTCTTCAAGTCGTGACATATTTTTTTACGAAACAGTGTGGTGAAAGGATTTTAAGTGCGCCTCAAAAAGGTTCCTTTCAGGCACTTACACACAAAAATTTTAGGTTCTACGACATGCCAGTTTCCTCACGATATTTTCCTTCACCGTTTGAGATTTTTGGCGCAGCGCACATACATTTTTGATCAGAAAAACTCCACTAGACCACCTTCTAATTGAGCTGTGAGAGCTGTTGACAGCTCAGCATGACAACAGAAACAGCCTGAGCTATTAATGTTATTTTTCTGATTCAGTCAGCCGGCCACAGTGCCGTCCCGTCTACACCGAGGTGTAAAGACCTCCAGGATGAAGGCAATAGGGACCCGATACCAGTGATATTCAATAATGGATATCCAATAAGCCGAAGGTCGAGGTTATTTGGCGTATTTTTTGGGACATATTTTGTTATATAATTTTAGGAATATTCTGTTGCGGAGTGGAATCGAGGGCGCGCGATATCGAATACGGTTTTAGTCCAGAGCAAATTGAGGAAAATATTCATTGGAAAATATTCTATATTTAACAGTTTCTGAACGCTATAGTTTTTTTGCTTTATTTATTTACTTCTAACTTTGTGCTCTAATTTGAATCTAAGTTAGTTTTATTATAGAATAACTTATCGGGTAAAGGGAATCTTAGGAAACTAACAATTACGGATGCGGGTGTATTTTTAACAAACATTTTCGGAAGTGATCCTTATGTACCTACATAAAGACACATGCGTGAAGGAATTTAACAGCACTTTCCTTAGGCGGCAGATATCTCCTTAAGCCTCTTGTGTACAATATACATAGAATATGATATATATTGATTTAATAAGCTAATTGTTGGAAGACATTCCACACAGCACTGTCAAACCCCAAACTAAGCAAAGCCTGTACCTATCCTACGGGAACCAGATAGCAGATTAATACTTATATACTTTTTATATAAATATAAGCCTATGAATTTGCTATGAAAGCCAGTTGCTGTGAAATAAATACAGTAAGAAGAAAGACAATAAGGAATCGTGAACTCCCCAAATACGCTTTCTAACAAAAAAATACCTTCACAATTAAAGGTGTCCAAATAAATTTAATCAAGGATCTAAGACGAGGCTGAGTAGAATCGAATTAGTTTCGATTTAACTTCTTTCATTTAAATGTCAGGTTTGAGTCCTGTCGGGTATTTTCCAAAATACCCAATTGTCGGAAATAGGATTAATTTTGTTTAAGTGAGGTAAAGGTATGCTGTTATTTGAAAACGGTGTAAAACAGAGATATTAAATTTGAATCCAATAAAGGGTGGAAATAATTGTTCAAAATATCTTTCCAAGCCTTAAAAAGTATGACAATAATCAGAATAATTTGTATATTTGTATTGCATTATATTGTGTGAAGGGCTCGTCCGAGAAAGTACTACCACAATGCTCAGTTTATGATGTCAAGCAGCGTTGCTCTATACAAGGTGTAAAGTCATGTACGACATTAAATTGAAACACGTACTCCTAATTGCATTTTTAGATTTTAGGAGTTGGTTTTATCAAAAAAGCCTGAATATTTATCGAGATATCGATACTTTTCCAATAAATAATTTCTATGCAACCTGTATCTCTAATCGCCGGTGATGAGGTCAAATTTCCGGGGTCATGAAGTCATGTGACTCATCAATCAAACGAAAAAAAGGACAGAGATATCATATTTATACGCGTTCGACCGCATAAGAAACATATTTGTGCGCTCACATTGTAAAATTTCGCTGTGCGACAAGGACAGATATCATTCCGCTTACGTGTGTGATAGAGACAGGTAGGTACGTAGCGCGCCCCACTATGTGCCACGCTGCCGCCCGGTGGCGAGTGAAAGACATTATTATTTGGTAAACAATCGCCTTGGTAGCGACCTTGACATATCTAATTTTGAAAATTGTAAATTCGTGTTATTACTCGTGACTAGTGTCTAGATTTGGTACCGCGAAATAGACTTTTTGTGTGAGTGTGTGTGTCTTGTTAATGTCATCAAAATGCAGAACTTGTATTATGAAGGGAAAGATAATTGTGAAACTAGGCATACAAAACAAACTCTAGAACAGTTGAAGGAGCTCTTCAGTGCATTCATTTGTATGTGCAACATGCAACAACGTCAGCATATTGGAAACGTACGGATTTGAGGTACCTAACTAGTTTTATTTTTCCTACATGCTAACGTTGCTCTACTATATCGGCGAATCAAAGACGCCGCCGCCGGCCGCGCGCCCGCGCTGAACGGGCGTTCACCTTTAGGCACGGGCGCGCGGCACAGTTTAGGTTTAGTCGTAGTAGGTATGTATGTGCGGTTTCTGCGCGCGGGGCGCGGCATTGAATGAACGTACGTTGCTTTGTTTGTGTGTTTATACAGAATGTTCAATAATTTTATGCTTATTCTGATATTTAGTTTGTTTGAAAATAAAAAAATCTCAATTATGAATGAATGTTAATACAACCTTTTTTAAATCAATACTAGATAGTAGTACTACACGTGTATTAATTTAATGTCGTACAGTCGTTTACACGTTGTATATAGGCTTGAAGGATCTGGGCGCCATGTGATTACGGGCACATGAGGCTTAACATCTGTATGCTTCAAGTTGACGGACGCAGGGCATCTTAGGGCAGTGTTTGACCTGCGAGGCAATTATTTTTATTGGTTGAGGTTACTACTTAACATCACGTGGGACATGGCTTGAACTAACAGCATGTCGTACCTACAAAAAAGAAGATTTTCGCGAAAGAAAATTGAATATTTTCCTTTGTTCGACATAGTGTAGAACAAAGGAAAATCTTCTTCTGTGATGAAAGCAAAAGCTAAAAAAAAAACTACGATATTTTTCAAAAACTGTTGCAAACAGTCAACGTTAAAGAATACCCAGGGTTCCTACTTTTGCACCTTTAAATGTCTATGTCTCTTTTAATACACCTATGGCCCGTGTAGTGTACGTAGCCAAGTTTCGTTACCAAAACATACTTCACAAACGGGTTAAATAATAAAATGTTGTGCTTCAGTTCTATTTTCAAAACGGGGTGACATACTTATTGTTTTTATTTATTTTTGTCAATATGAGTAGGTATATACATAATGTCAGACCGATAAAACTACGGCCGAGAACTGTAGTTCAACTTCTTCTTTTGGCTACTGTGGCATAAAAGTGCCAATGTCCGTTCCACGCTACTTTCTTAAACTTTAGTGGAGATAGTGCTATGAAAACTGTGGTATAGAACGTTTTCTATTATTTTTATTCAGCGATTCTTTCCGCATACAGTCCACTGATAATCGTTACAAAGATCGCCACACGATCGGATTACCACGATAATACCATATTATTTTTCCGCCATTTTCCCATTGAATAACCATGAGCACGCATGCGGCCGTCACATCTGCGGTGGCGAGGCCGTTGTCTACAAGCAGTAATGCTACGCTATACTATATTAGAGTCTCTATGCTTTATAGATCTATGATTTTTAAGAGTAGTAGAGCTCTTTGTGAAGCGCTCGTCCGGAGAAGTACTACCACCTACCACCACGCTTTTTTCTGCCCCCAAACAGCGTTGCTGTGTTTTGGTTTGAAGAGTGTGGTTGCCGGTGAAATTACAGGCACATGAGGCTTAACATCTGTATGCCTCAAGTTGATGGACGCAGGGCAGTGCATCGTGTGGTAATGCTTTGTTATAGGTGATGTTTACCACTTAACATCAGACGGGCCATCTGCTTGTTCCATCAGCTAGTTGTATTAAAAAAACTAAGATAAGCTTCAGTAATAAATAAACAGACAAAATACCTTTATTTTCATTTAAAACGGATATTTACCAAGATTTTTGTGATGATAAAGTTGCATGCCAGTTTCAATAGTTTTTAGTTTCATGACAGAAGACAAAATACAGTCATGACACATGCACATATACCGAGATATTTTTTAGTATATATGATTTATTTCATACCACCCTAAATCACCTACTCAGACACCTCTTTGACACCATCTTCTGAAACTATCATGGATTTTCATTGTAAACGGGACATTTACGATGTGAGTTAGATTATTATCAATCTTATAATGTAATAGGGCTAATATTCTTCATACGTATAGCATCGTATAGCTCGCTGTTCATCAGAATGCCTCATTTTATATTCTTTCCGCCACCGGCGCCGCAATTAGCTGCAAAGCCTCTCACAAAACGAACAAATTCGTTATAAGTGATTGCGGATTGCAATCACCATCAGTTTCCATTATAATAAATCGCTGTCTAGTAGGTGGTAGAACCCTGAAGCAAGAGTCTGACTTGTTTTTATAATACTTTTAATGGAACAAGCAGACGGCTCGCACGATGTTAAGTAAATACCATCACTTATAACAAAGCATGCCTCGTAAGCCACGCACATTAGGAACGTGCCCTACGATTTATATTTGATATAGTTATATATGTATTTCATAATATACTTTAATTTATATAATTTGTTATTTTGGTACCCTATACAAATTAGCGTAGTCTGTCTTTATGACACCGTTTTGAAATGTTCAAGTGAAATCCTGTCCATCCAAAGGTTTTCTGGAAGAGATCGCTCTCAGCGATAAGACCACCCATTGTACTTCACTGAAACTTTTGAACTTTATTTTTGTTTTTAATGTGTTAAATGTCCTTGTGGTGTGCAATAAAGAGTTTTCTATCTATCTATCTACGATGCTCTGTACCTAATCATAGCTATAAGAACTTTGTTGTAGTACAGTTATTATACAATATACATTTTCGATTTCTGATATTAAGCTTCATTTCTCTGTAATTTCACCGACAACCACACTCTTAAAACCGTGGTGGCAGAAATAAGCTTAGTGGTAGTACTTCCCCGGACGATCCACACACAAAGAGCTCTACTACTCATAAAATATAATACAATACTACTTTAAACATACTTACATACAAGTTTATTTTCACTGCGTTCAGAATATACCCTCATACAATAATGATGCCACTGGGATTTAGAAGAACCTTGGATTTTTTACCAAAAATGCTTGAATTGTCAAATCGTGAAACCTTCAAGATATTCAAATAACAGTTGCATAAAGCCAAATCCACGACCCTGAAAGTAGAGGGTTAAGTTCGCAAGTTCGGTTCCAGCTACGTTGCAGATAATGGCTTCTATAGTAATAATGGGAGTAAGTAATGTTACTTTAGAACACCCTGTAGCTAAGGAGATACAAATTGAGACTTGTTTTTATGTTCTTTGGTAGTTGTCTATATCTTGAATATAATTTAGTGGTTTCAGAACGACTTTATGAACGATCTTTGATTTAAGCTAAGTTCAAATATATTTAAATGGCTTAGCTTAACCTTGTAAGGAGTGATTTAAATTTTTGCATCACATAAGTCACCTTATTTTACTTCCTGTCGTGCCACTAATTCTTTCGAAGCAGTGTGGTGAAAGAAATTTAAGTGCGCCTCAAGGAGGTTCCAAAACCTTTGTCGAGCAAAGGTTTTGGATTCCTTTAGGTTCTACGACATCGCGGTTTCCTCAAGAAGCTTTAATTTAACGTTTGAGAGTTACTAGCACTGTGCACATACATTTTTAACAGAACTCATTGGTGCTCTACTAGTTTTGAACCCACGACCTTAAGGGCGGTAGGCCAGGCCAGTACAACTAGATCGTCAATGAGAAAAAAAAAGAGAAAATAATAAAGGTATACCTGATAAATACCGTGTATTGTTCAATAGTTAAGGTGATACGCAATAAATACCCGTGTAATGTTCAATAATAGTTTTCAGTGTAAAATCTCCTTTAGCTGTGCGGTATTATTGTCTTCACCGAACGCTAAATTTCATAATGATAATGTTCTTAAAACAACGATGAGAATCTCCCGGCCGAGCGGCCTCTAACCGCGGTGATATGGACAAAGTTACAGAACTAACAATAGGCTATCCTGCGGCCACTCTGACCTAACTATTCAAACACGGTGTAAAAGACATTACCTTTTTTTTATATTACTTGCTGAACAAGCCATGGCTCACCTGATGTTAAGTCGTAACCATCACTATCACAAAGCACTGTCTCGCAAGTAACGCACGATATGAAAGTGCCTTACGATCCACTGTCCTGCGTCCATCAACTTGAGGCATACATATGTTAAGCCTCGTGTGCCCGTAATTTCACCTGAACCTTTAAAACCGAAGCACAGATATAAATAGTTGGTTCGTGACTTCTTCACAACACACTATGACTATTGATGTATTTGCATGCTGCTTAGAATAGATATAGTTCGTGACCTGGAAAGAAGAGGCTAGTTTTATCTGAGCACAGCGTTAGATAAGTCGCAGGCAAACAAAACCAAATATTTTACAATGTCCTTCTTCTTCTTCTTGTCGTATCACTAGTTTCTTTCGAAACAGTGTGGTGAAAGGATTTCAAGTGCGCCTCAAAGAGGATCTTTACGAGCACTCGGCATATGTTATAGAAACGACGATTTATTCATGATGTTTTCCTTCACCGTTTGAGAGTACTGGCACAGCGCAGACAAATTTTTGAACAGAAAAACTCATTGGGGTACGACCGGTTTTGAACTCACGTCCTTAGGTTTGGAAGGCGGCGCCGCTATCACTAGACCACCAGCGCTCCATAATGTCCTAAAAGTGTAGTCTTCACTCCGATAAACACTTGGGGGACTAAATAAAATATTTTTGAAGGTTATTTATACACCGTGTATAAGTACAGAATCACTAATTAGCCCACCCTGTAATCTGTTCGTCTAGCAAGGGTTTCCGTAATACTTTAGACGTGTTTATTTGACCCTAAGAAACTTTTGGGTCGAAAACGGTACGTTCTGCTAAATGTTTAATTGTTTGAAGCTGATATTGTTTTGGTTGCAAGAACCATTATAATTAAGTACAAGTTTCTGTGCAAATCCAGGGTTTTTAATCCAAGTCTAACTTTGGTGCTAAAAAGTTAGAACTGAACCACTAACTAGGTACCTAAGTTTAAACGTAATAAAACTAATTATAATTATGTCCCAGAGACGAAATTTTGAGGCGAACTTTACAGAGTTGGGGCATTCGCACTATTTTCAACGATAATGATAAAGCTATGGTTTTCTGACTCTCTAGAGATCTGAAATATGGTTCAAGTAGTTAAAAATATATTGGCTGTTTTTTTTTTCCTAAATTTATAATACAAATTTAGAGTAGTAGAGCTCTTTGTGAAGGGCTCGCCCGGGGAGTGCTACCATCACGCCTTTTCCTGCCGCCAAGCAGCGTTGCTGTGTTTCGGTTTGAAGAGTGTGGTTGCCGGTGTAATAAACAGGCACATGAGGCTTAACATCTGTATGCCTCAAGTTGATGGACGCAGGGCAGTGCATCGTAGGGCACGTTCCTATCGTGCGTGACTTACGAAGCAATGCTTTGCTTTAGGTGATGGTTACCCCTTAACATCAGGTGGGCCATCAGCTTGTTCCATCAACTGTATAAAAAATAACATAAAAACGGTAGGAATCAAGCCGTAAGTTTGTTGTCTGTTCTTCTAGGCTCGGTCGCGTGGAATTGTCAAAAATAACAAATGTAATATTTAGACGTACGCGGAGGTACATCTGAATACTACCCTCCCTAGACATTAAAAACACAACTAATTTTTCTGAGATCGGTTTAAAACTACGTGACATAAACTTCAAAGAATATAGTTTTTAAACAATTTTACACCACTCAATCGTCAATAACGTAAAAATAAGTTCTTAACTATCTTTATCATCCCCAAGTTAGGGGTTTGTTTCAAGGTCCTTCGTGTCCAACCCTGATTGAATCAATTTGAGTACGTCTACAGTCTGTTTAAGATATAATTGACACAGAGTATCTGTTCTTGATTAAATCCGTTAAGATCGAACAAAACTCTAAACATTGCCTTACAAATTGTTCGTGTATAATTAAAACCTAAAAATTGCAGAAAAATATAATTTAGAGGATGATTTAATCAGATTTTAAAATCTAAAAATATTTATAAAAGGAGGGCCACTATTTCAAGGCATTATATATATCCTCCTCAGATTTCTTGATATTTAAAACGCTTCTGGATATCTTATTTGTAGTCAGAAGCGCGTTTAAACATTATAATGAATGAATGTTAAAAAGTTTAACAATTTGCTTTTTTATAAGACTACATTTTATTTAGACATAGACATAGACAAAGACATACATTTATTTGCTAAAAAAAAAACACACACACATACAAAACAATAAAAGCTAGGGAATGGCTAAACAAAGATATATATTGCAGTCCTTTGTTGGTATGTAGGTGTTTGTGTGCTGCAGCAGCAAAAGGGTCTCGACTCAGCGTATGCCTCACTACTACTATTATAGAAGATAGGCGCTGTTATTCTGCCGAGACCTTCAGCCAATAAACCTTGTGAGAAATTTATAAGTGTGGAGTGTTCTGTTATAAAATAAGTTACAATTATGTTGAAAATAAACAGTACATACATATGAATCATATAAAAAATGGTAATAAACTTACATCGTGCAGTAATTATAGGCGAGTGTGTGTTTTATGCATGGGCTTCCATGATTCCCCCAGTCTCTTAAGAGTCTGGTTATCACAGATTTACGCTTAACGTACTAAAATACGCAGTTACTTATCACGATTTTAATCCCCAGGACATGACCTCAGATATCTTTGTACGCTACAGGGGGCAGGGTCGCTCCCACTTGTCCAATGATTCTTGATTTAAAGTATTTTTAAAACTCAAATTATATGTTTTTTTTGTCATCATACAAATTGTAACAAATTGTAAATTCGCATATAAACAACTTTAAACTCTATAAAGTTTTTTTTATTCTATGCTGTTTTTATAGCATGTACACTACTATTATTACATTTGAGTAGTAAAGTTTGACTTGTCCAAAATCTATAAGTAATTATTTTATCAAAAATACATTTATAAATCTACTCCAATTAGTTCCATTATAATAACAATAGTATAACTGTGGCAACAGGCCTAATCGATGAAAATCTTGTGAAAGGAAACTGAAAGAAAGTTCTGGAACATTGGTTCTATCAGTTCAGCAGTCCCGTTAATAGACGCCAGAACAGAACTGCAAGTAAACTTCTTTAGGCTCTTACACACGTTGAAGCTGCGGCATGCTGCATAATGTTTCAGACAAACCAGGTTACCAAGCGTACATTTTATTCCAAAATAGAAAAGTACTTTTTTCACCAGTTGTCAGATCTGAAATATATATAATTGATTGTGTAAATCGAGCCATGAGTTTGTAGCTAGATTTTTCAGATGTGATTATATAGATTATCAAAATCAGCACATAAAAACTCATAGAAAGCAGTCAAGCTCTAAGAAATCGTTATAAGCAGAGATAACCGGTGGGCCAACTTTACTACTTATCCCGTCAAAGTTAAAAGATATTTATTCAATTGAATCACAAGGATCACTTTGAAATATCTTAAATCTAGGTGAATCTAGGTGCCAGTTCCACGCGACCAAGCCCACACGAACAGGGGCCTTATGCTCACTTCGAGCGAGATTATCTCACGGTAGAGATGACGTCATATCTCGTTCGATAACTATTTATCCCCATTCTCACCATCTAACTCCCCAATTTTCTCATACAAAGTTCATGCGAGACGCAAGGTCAACGAATTATTGAACGAGATATGACGTCATCTCTACCGTGAGATAATCTCGGTCGAAGTGAGCATAAGGCCCCAGGCAACAAACTTACGGCTTGGTTTCTACCGTTCCTTTTCACTAACTAATTTTTATACTAATATACTAATTCTCATAAAAAAACTACTCGCCAAGACGTCATGCCGCAGTAACTGCGACTTCGTGTGCCAACAGCGACAGGAACATTCCTCAACTCCGTCTTGTCTCAGTAGCAAGTCGAACAATGCAACGTGTACACGTAACTTACTCAATAAATAAAGTGCTAGGGGTGTGCTGGAGTATTTGTTGTTATAGGGTTGCCCGCGTTTTTATATGAAAGAAGCCAAAAAATAAGGTAACATGAAAAGAAAACGTAGGAATCAAATATTGTTAGGTATTGATTACAATGCATGTATTCCTATTGAAAAGTTTAAAAGGCTTAAAAGGATTTAAGGGTAGTAAAGCTCTTTGTGAAGGGCTCGTCCGTAGAAGAACTACCACCACGCCTTTTTCTGCCGCCAAGCAGCGTTGCTATTTTAGTTTGAAGAGTGTAGTTGCCGGTGAAATTACAAGCACATGAGGCTTAACATCTGTATGCCTCAAGTTGATGGACGCAGAGTAGTGCACTTACGAAGCAATGCTTTGTTTTAGGTGATGTTTACCACACATCAGGTGGGCCATGTGCTTGTTCCTTTAGCTAGTAGTATAAAAAAGGATCTACTATTAAGAAACACGATAAACATTTTCAAAGGGTATGAAGAGGATAAAAATGGATTAATTGCGGCATAATCTTGACACTTTTGAAAGATAGTGCTTCCCTTGTCATTAAACTTTAAATAAATAAAATAAATATTAGGGGACATTCCACACAGCACTATCTCGCCCCAAACTAAGCCAAAGCTTGTGATATGGGAACCAGATAGCTGATATACTACTTATGTACTTTTTTTTTTGTAAATATATACTTATAATATTATATAACACCCAGACAGAGAAAAAACATCAATGTTCATTACACAAATGTTTGTTCTCGGAGGGGGTCGAACCCACGGTCTACAGCGCAGAAGGCAGAGCTACTAGCTGTGCCAAGCCAACTGAGCTGTGAAGGCTGTCAACTTTATCGGAATTAGGTAGATTTCTATCACACTATGTACTATTTTACAGGCTGCTATTATTTGGTGCACATTACTACACGCTACACAAATACTTCAATTATAATAAGCACAGAGTATTATATATATAAATATATATTACCTTTACCTTTTTCTGTTATGCCTACGCCTCACTAAATTCGATTGGCACCACACTGAAGCTTCAATATTGTATTATAATACATTGTAACAAGGATCATACAAAAAACGGTAGAACCAAGTCGTAAGTTTGTTGCCTGTTCTTCTAGGCTTTGGTCGCGTGGAACTGGCACCTTGAGTCACCTAGCTTTAAGACGTTTCAAAGTGATCCTTGTGATTTTATTGAATAAATACCTTTTGACTTTGACTTAATAAGCACATACTAATAGTAAATCATTTCGTATTGAAGGTTTTTTTCGGAAAAGAAGCTTCCGTACTTTATTTTTAAACTGAAAATCTTCTACCTTAGTGACAACCCTAGAAATCATCTCGCGATAAATAAAAGCGACGCGAAGAACCGTTTAAGGCCCCATTTATTACTTCGGCTACTCTACAATTTGTGTGCCCTCTGAATTAACGTTACATGAGACGATTTAATGCACGATACGACGTTAACGTTAATTGAATACGTGACGTTAACGGTGGTATTTTTATGCAGATTAGTCTTGCGGAAACCATTTCATTTGAAAAGCGTGTTCTTTGCTAGCGATCCCCACCGAGGACCAATATTTGTGTGATGAACTTCTGGGGTAAGATTCGCTTGTTCTCTATCTTCTCTATCTCTATCTCTAATACTATAAGAATCAAAGTCCTGACTGACTGACTGACTGACTGACTGACATATAGACAACGCACAGCCTAAGCCGCTGGTCCTAGAGACTTGAAATTTGAGGAGTACATAGGTCTTATGGCGTAGAGGTGTACTAAGAAGGGATTTTTTGGAAATTCAACCCCTAAGGGTGTAAAAAGGGATGAAAACGTTTGTATGAAAAATAGTATTCCTTGAACCTACAAACTTGAAACTTGGAGAACATATACTTCAAGGCAAAAAAATAGGAAAAACATTTTTTGTTTTTTAAAACTACCCTTAATAAGTGTGCAAGGGGATGTAAAAGTTTGTATGGGAGTTTTTTGACCGCTGGTCCTAGAGACTTGAAATTTGAAGAGTACATAGGTCTTATGACGTAGAGGTGTACTAAGAAGGGATTTTTGGAAATTCAACCCCTAAGGGTGTAAAAAGGGATGAAAATGTTTGTATGAAAAATAGTATTCCTTGAACCTACAAACTTGAAACTTGGAGTACATATACTTTAAGGCAAAAAAATAGGAAAGGCATTTTTTGTTTTTTAAAGCTACCCTTAATAAGTGTGCAAAGGGATGTAAAAGTTTATATAGGAGTTTTTTGAACGCTGGTCCTAGAAACTTTTAATTTGAAGAGTACATAGGTCTTATGGCGTAGAGGTGTACCAAGAAGAGATTATTGGAAATTCAACCCCTAAGGGTGTAAAAGGGTTAAAACGTTTGCATGAAAAATAGTATTCCTTGAACCTACAAACTTGAAACTTGGAGTACATGTACTTTAAGGCAAAAAATAAGGAAAGGCATTTTTAGTTTTATAAAACTACCCTTAATAAGTGTGCAAAGGGATGTCAAAGTTTGTATGGGAGTTTTTTAACGCGTGGTGCGATTGACTTAAAACTTGAGGTAAATATACTTACTAAGAAATAAATAATTCAGAATGACGCTTTTAACTTTTGATAATTACCCCTGCAAAGGGTGCAAATGACTGTAAAAGTTAGTATGGGAGATTTTTAACGCATAGTG
This sequence comes from Chloroclysta siterata, assembly GCA_932294275.1. Taxonomy (NCBI): domain Eukaryota; kingdom Metazoa; phylum Arthropoda; class Insecta; order Lepidoptera; family Geometridae; genus Chloroclysta; species Chloroclysta siterata. The sequence continues at coordinate 14,887,688 of OW028596.1, read as the reverse complement.
CGAAGGATACAACGTGGCGTCAATGTTTGTAAGGGACATTCTAAAAACGGGAATTTTGAGTTGGTACGAAGAGATCTGAGAGTATCTACCGTGCCTGGGGATCAACGTCGTGAAGCTTTTTCGTTTCGTTTGTTGTTGGGGTAGAAACTAGGAACAAATAAGTTCATATTTTACGTGTAAGGTTGTCTTTGTTGTATTTGTTATGATCATGACAAAGATCACCCGGGTTCTTAGCACGGCCAAAAAAGGCGTTTATCACGTCTTTTACAAAGTTTTTTTAAGGATAGTAGAGCTCTTTGTGAAGGGCTTGTCCGCAGAATTACTACTACCATGCCTTTTTTTACCGCCAAGCAGCGTTGTTGTGTTTCGGTTCGAAGCGTTTCAGTGAAATTACAGGCACATGAGGCTTCATATCTGTATGCCTCAAGTTTATGGACGCAGGGCAGTGCATCGATGGGCAAGTTCCTCTTAACATCAGGTGGGCCATCTGCTTGTTCCATCAGCTAGTTGTTTGTCACAACCAAATCAAGGTATTAGATCCCATTGTACAAGCTCTGTTTAGTTTGTTTATTATTGATGTAAATACCACGAAGCAACGTCGCCAAAGTCAATCGATAAGGAAAGACAAGTACTTCCAATAAAAAGACCAATCCTCTAATCATTATTCCTTGCTTGGGTACGTCATGCTTCAATGGCATCTTCAGGCGATAATATTATATTCTCCGTCCCTAAGGGATGCGACCCTTTCAATTTCTAAGGGTTTCATGCATAAAAACCGTACTCTAAGTAGTCAGTGAATTAACATTTTTTTAAATACTTATACATAACTTAGTAGATTACATAATGTATTTTGTGCATTTTATAAATATTTGTATTCATTGTATTTTCTTTCTAAATAAAAGATATAAAATAAAAATAAAAAATAACTTATTGCTTATTAAAGATCACGAAAAGTCGGTGGATAGAGTAAACTAAATATAAATAAAATAAAATAAAAATAAAATAGCCTTTATTTCCTCGAACAGTTCATAAGTACAATAATTAGTGATTAATTTAGACGTAATTTGCATGCATTATTTTAAGATAAGTAGATCAATTTTAATTTTATTGTAGTACATTATAATTATTAGGTATTATTATTTGAATAATATCTATTAATATGTATATTATTGTTATATATATAATTACTTTAATTTTATTTCATTAACATTAGGTAAGTACCCCAACAAAATCAAGTTAACGATATTTTTTTTCAATTTTCTAAATTCAGGTACAATTTTAATTTTAATAATATTAACATATTATTTCTAAATAATTTCATGATATTATTATTGCAGTGGATACATTTGGTATAATTTTTTTTTTAACTCAATAATATTAATATGTATCTAAATATTTTAATTGTATTAACAATAGGTATTATTAATTTTCATTGTAATAAAATTTATATAATAAGTTTAATTATATTGTGTGTTTAATTATATTATATTTTACATTACTTACATTATTAGGTATTATTAATTTTAAATTCTAAATGTTTGATAAATAATGTATTTCATTCTCTACAGTTTATTTTAATATAATTTTATTTATTTGTTGAGGGTCCCTCTTTGGGTGAAGGCCTCCTCCAGAGCCTGCCATTCTTATTAGTCTTGGGTTTTTTCTGCCCAGTTCTTTCATAGTAGCCTGGTACTTGAGTTTGTGCTCTGGAGGGTTGTAGTCGCAAATCCCCGCGGTGACAAGCCGTGTTGGGGATGAAATTATGTTATTTTGATTTATTAAGTTAGGTATAGATGATGGTGGTGGTGGTCTACTACTCCCTCGTGGACCAATCATGCTGGGAGAGAAGATTTGTAAATATAGGTTTTCTGAAGAGAAGAGGGGCCGTCTGTCGTTGCTATTGTTGCTCGATAGCATTATTTGTTCTGGTGCTGGTTCCCGATGTAGTGCACGGTGCCGTCAGCGGGGTGGTTCTAGTCTTCATATATGAGTCTATTGTAGTTTTGTTTTTTTTTGCAGTGTGAAATATGTTTCCTTGGTGCGGCTTAGAAATATTTTCAGGAGGTGAGTTTGGCTTTCTTTTTTGAATTCTGCTGCTAGAGTGGCATTTATCTTGTTCTGTTTTATGTAACTCTGTTGTTTTTTGATTATTATTTTTAAGTACGATTATTTTGTCGTATTTAAGTGCAACATTTTCGCCTTCTTCTTTCCGAGTTTTAAACTCTTCTTGAAGCTCTTTCCTTTTTTGTAATATTTTTTGTGTAAAATCTTCTTTTATGTAGGTCGTTGATTCAGCTAAGTATTTTCTGTTTTTTAGTATTTCAATTTTTAGGCCCAATGTACATAATGTTACTACGATTGGTCTGATATTTCCAGGTTTTCCAATTCTTCTTACCGACTCTATCTCACGTCTCTCACAAGGTACTTGCATTTTATCCGTAATTATTTTTAGTACATTTCTTTCCAGTTCATGGTATGACTTTTCGTTTTCCTCTACGCCAAAAAATAGTAAATTTTTCTTTTTCATTTGTTGTTCCATTCTTTCTATATTTATTTGTTGTTCTTCTACTTTCTTCTCTAAATCTTGGTATTTTAATTCAATGCTTTCAAATTTAGTGTTAATATTATTATTTATATCCTGTATAATTGTATCTTTCATTTTGTTCATATCCAGACGTTGTGTTTGCATATCCTCTTGCATGTTTTTTAGTATTCTCATAATTTCCTCCATGTTTTCGTGTAGGTACACGGCTGTTATTGATTTTCAGAATTACTAATCACCATCTAGTGGCGAGTAGCGGAAACTCGTTATTGACCGGTCTAGTTAGTGATGGGTCAGATAACAAACAGATGGCGCTTTTTGTGTATTGTGATTTGGTATGACTGATCAATTTATGTAATTGAGGTTATCTTTATCTTTTGATATCAGTAAAACAGATTTAACTCACAGTTGTCCGTTGTTTAGCAGTAGGAAACAACACTTTAATCCATGTAGATTCTTCTAGTTTACCAATTACCACTGTTTTGTCACATTTGTACTCATGTCCGTTGCAGTTTGTTTTTTGATTGTTGGTGCTATAAATCTCTAAAAATCACTTGGATAACACTGTGGCGTACGAGATGACTAGTATTTTATGTGGTGGTAGTATCTATTTCCCGGATAAAAGCACTTTTTAATTTATTTAACGATGTTTATTACACAGACGATGTTGACATGAGCGGTGGCGCCCTCTCCTAAATAATAATATAATATATAAACTAAATATACTATAATATAATCCATAACCAGACCACCAGTCAGACCTGTAGATGGAACCACGGTCGCATTAGTACCGTAGTAGCATGTCGCTGAGTTATTCGTCGAGTGCGATTAGAATCCGATGGCGCAGTTGGTTAGCGCAGCCCCGTATCAAGGGGAAGGTCGTGGGTTCAAATCCCACTCGGGTAATAACTTTTGGGACTATATTAAATCTATATAATCCATAGAAAATGCGCATTAAATAACTAAATCTATTAATTTATTTTGCCCCAGACTGTACCTAAAGTTATCGTAAGTTATCTTTGTGCATTACTAAGTTAAGTTTCAAAAATTCGCATTAAATAACTAAAGTAATTGTTAACCTACTTTTTCCCCTGACTGTACCTACAGTTTTCGGAAGTTATCTTTGTACATTATTAAACAAAGTTTAATAGTCAAAAGAAATACCCCGTCGAGAATATTGCTAAGCAACGACGTACCACAGCTTAGACAACAGTTACTGTACCGCAGGAATAATGGTTTGAGCACGTTTCGTACAAAGAAAATAGTTTTTTTAATCTTTATAGTAAAAAATGGCCTACTATTTCTCTTTTTCATATGCGCAAAGGGATTTATTGTGAATTTGGGTTGTTTGATGTATTTTTTCGCGGTATTATTGTGTGTGGGATGTACTTATCAAATATTCAAGGGTTAAACCACCCTTTATGGGTTGTTTTTTTGTACCTATATTATCATAAGCTTGCCGTTCACCCGATTTCCGTGATACACGTGATATGATTACGTCCAATTTTACCTGATCTACAAAGTCATTGAAACTAGTAATAAATGGGAGGTTTCGCTGTATTGGTTAACCGAATTTTCAGTATTCGTCGCATCAAAGACAAGAATAAAATATATAAATAATTTAAGAATGTTTAAAAATGTGTTTTCTCCGAATCTTGCTTTCTTGAGCTTTTGCATAATCTCATTCAATGATTTGTATCTTCAAAAATGTTGAAATATGCGAGCGAGTTGTTGAGAGCGAGGAGTCACATGAAAGTTATTATTATTGTGAAATAATTACTCAGTGACAATTAAGTAAATATTACTCCCTAGAAGCCTTGAAAAAACAAAGAAAGAAAATTAAAGCTAGGCGAAGTTTCTAAAACTAACCTAAAAGAACAATAAGAAAAAGAGTTATATTTAATAAATAAATAGCACAGAAGAATAAAGTTTCTTGCCATTCCATTCAGCTAGAATACCTACTGTTTTTCAATGTTTTTCTTCTGAACTTCTAACTTTCTTCTTAAGTTTGAAAGCACAAGATTGTAGGATACTCTTGTGTGTGTGTTTATGTTTACAAGATAAATATTGTGCAAGCGACTCGCCACAAACACCCCGATGTTGCCAACAGGTGTACAACTTACTTAATAAATCTGCCTCCGTGATTTAGTGGGCAAGTTCGAGAATGTACGATAGTTCGCCTGTTTTTATTTATTTTATCGTTTTCTTTCGTACCCCCATGTTCGGGAACTTTTTAGAAAAAGTGCGGTACAAGTTCGATGGATTGATGGTTTGATTTCGTTTGTACCTAAGACTTATAAAAAAAGATAAATGTGAAGCCTGTCAAACGTGTTTTATAGGACAAAAAACTTTGAGCACTGGTGGTCTAGTCGTAGCGGCCCCGTCTTCCGATCCTAAGGTCGTGGGTTCGAAACCGGTCGTGCACCAATGAGTTTTTCTGTTAAAAATATTATGGGCACAATGCCAGTACTCTCAAACGTGAAGGAAAACATCGTGAGCAAACCGGCATGTCGTAGAACCTAAAAAGTTCTATAACATTGTGTCAAGTGCTCGAAAGGAGCCTCTTGAGGCGCACTTAAAATCCTTTCACCACACTGTTTCGAAAGAAACTAGCGACAAGAGAGAGAGAGAGGACAAAAAAAAAGTTTTGCTTGTCTTTGATTGAAAAGTCGCAATCCCATAAGTTATAATGAGAGGAAACATTTTGTCTCATATCTTGTCTACGCTCGGCCTTATTATCTCCTTCACTATGTTGGCAGAGGGCCTCTTTTGACGTAGTAGAGCCCCTTATGAAGGGCTCACCCGGGGAAGTACCACTACACCATGCCTATTTCTGCCTGCGTTGCTGTGTTTCGGTTTGAAGGGTGTGGTTGCCGGTGAAATTACAGGCACATGAGGCTTAACATTTGTATGCCTTGTTGATGGAAACAATCGTAGTAAGTGAGTCCATCGTAGGGCACATTCCTATCGTGCGTGACTTACCATTTAGCATCAGTTAGGTCATCTGCTTGTTTCATCAGAAAGTAGTATAAAGAAAAACGTCAGGAACTCATGTTACCTCATGAAATATCTTCATTCAAATATAAAAATGTAAAATCTCGATGCCCTTGGAATCGGAAACTGGTTTACCTATTTTAGTAATTCTAAAGTAAATCCATTATTGGCTGTATGTAAGAAAACTGTTTTTACGTTGTATCATAAGAGCTGTGGATTTTGTTCTTAAATATTTAAAATGCGTTATGTATACGCGAACTATTCAGGTATTCTGTTATTTTAAAATAATAGCAGTTTGTGAAACTGGGCGCATAAAATCCAAGTTGGAAAGTTGCATGAAACTAATGTAATGTAAAGTTATACTACTTTGAGAAGAATGGGTAAGAAATCTCTGGTGAAAGCTTAAAAATGAATGATATTATTTATTGATGTTATCAGAGGTTTGTGGTAAATCTGGCTTAGGTTCGGGTGTTCTGAATCTTAAAACGTTTGTATGAGCAAAATATTTGGGTAGATGCATGTTGTTGAGAAGTTGTCAAAGTCAAAGTCAAAAGGTATTTATTAAATTGAATGAAATGAAATGAAAATGAAATGACACATATTTGTGTATGCTATAAATTACATTTAAATGTTATTTTAACAGAGAACAATGTTTAGTACTCAATAAATTTAAAAATCTGATCCTAAACTCAGATCTCTAAACTAGACTTTGACAGTCTGTACGATAGACATCTGCGCTCCCCCCTAAATTAATGCACGAAAATTAGTATATATTTTACATTTAAAATTTATTAAAACCATAGGGAAGGATCATAAGGATCTCTTTGAAACGACTTAAAGTACTTAAGACTTAGGTCTAGGCTTCGTTTGCGTGGAACTGGCACTTAGTCACCTAAGCTTAAACGTTTCAAAGTGATCCTTGTGATTTTATTGAATAATACCTTTTGACTTTGACTTGGACTTTGTGAATCTTGTGCCAGTTCCACGCCAAGCCTTGAAGAACACAACAGATAATAACTTTTCTGCAAAGAAGAAATCTTCAAATACACTGAAAACAGAATCGCAAAACACGCAATTTCGTATACTTGGATGACTTCACTTTTTCTGTTATTTTGATTTAAAAGCCAAACCGATTTAGGAACCGATTTTGATGAAATGTCTATAGGACCAATCTGAAAGTATATCCTCTCAAAAAAAAAAGATTTTTTCAAATCAGTTCATAAATGACGGCGTTATAATATAATTAATTGATTCAGGCGTGACTTTGCGGAATTCCATTGTTAAACATAAATTTAATGAAATAAATATATAGTACTAATCCGCTAATCTAATCTTATGTAAGTAAATCAAATGTAGACTTGAGTGTGCACCCTTCACTGCAACTGCAAACTCTGCATACTCTGCAAATTCTGTAACGTGAAAATAGGTGTATTAGACACAACAAAAATACCACAAAAAATATAAAATACTTAACAAGACTTCGACACGTGTTTCGCCTCTCTACGAAGCATCTTCAGGAAGAATTGACTTGCTGTGCACTGAATGACGTCACCTTGACGTGTTGTCTCGTCGAGCGCCGAGCAGAAAGTGAAGAGTTAGCGGTTAGCGAGAGAATTTCAAAGATATTATTTAAAAATGAAATCAGGGTAGCATACAAAACGAATAACACATTGAGACAGATTTGTAACGGTAAAGATACTTTGGAGAACAATAAAAAAAGTGGTATTTATAAATTAGTCTGTGATGAATGTGGTGGTGTTTATATAGGTCAAACCGGTCGTAATTTCCAAACTAGGTATAAAGAACACATTGCAGCATATAGGAATAATTGTCCAGAAAGATCTCATTTTGCAAAACATTTAATCGAGTCCTCTCATACACTAAATAACAATCACACTTATAATATTTTACACAATTGCGATAAAGGTTTTAGGATGTGTGTTTTAGAATGTTTAGAAATTGTAAAACACAATACACATAGTTTCACACTGTTGAATGAATTAAACATATTCCCAAGGTCGCCGTTATTAAGAATTTTTGCAAACGGCGCTGTGAATACCGACCAACCGTCATTACCTAATCACCTCGTGAGTCACCAACAGGCGATCGGTTGTTGACACTCAGGTATAAATAGGGGTCCGGATGAGCCATTACTCACTTTCTGCTCGGCGCTCGACGAGACAACACGTCAAGGTGACGTCATTCAGTGCACAGCAAGTCAATTCTTCCTGAAGATGCTTCGTAGAGAGGCGAAACACGTGTCGAAGTCTTGTTAAGTATTTTATATTTTTTGTGGTATTTTTGTTGTGTCTAATACACCTATTTTCACGTTACAGAATTTGCAGAGTATGCAGAGTTTGCAGTTGCAGTGAAGGGTGCACACTCAAGTCTACATTTGATTTACTTACATAAGATTAGATTAGCGGATTAGTACTATATATTTATTTCATTAAATTTATGTTTGGCGTTATAATAGTTATGCGGATACAAAATACAAAAAAAAACTGTCGTAAAAGAATCTCTTCCTTTTTTTTAAGTCGGTGAAAACTATTAGAAACTGGGCACAAGACAATACCCAGTTGGCGCGCAAACCTGTCATCCCCTCGACAGCAGGGCGTTAATACTGAAATTTTGTAATTTCCCGGATCCGACGGGTACAAATTTGAAAGGCCCCGGAAAATGGCGACAAAGCCCCCGATTTGTCAATGAGGGCTTATAAAATTAGGTTATTGATGAAAATTTATACAGCCTTATAACTCTTCCTGAATTAAAACACCTTGCTGAATTAGGAAGCTCTCACATTCAACAGATAATCTAATATAGTTTGAGGTTTATTTTATAGGTGTGTAGGTATGTACTAGATGTAGGTAATATTGGGAGGTAACTCTGACTACCTCTCTTAGACATCCTCAAAAATATAGAGTTGGTACTAAGGCTGAGATTCGGAGACATCTATGAAATCCTTGCTAAGACCGCTCTTAGCGTCGCATCGTCTAAGCCGATCTTTGGATTTTGTATTCAGATAGGTTCAGGGTCCCAAACTTACATCGGTGTTCGCTAAGGGTGGTGCCCTTACCACCGAGTTAGATTTTTTTGGCTTGGCTTAGCGTACGCTTAGTTTAAGACTGATTTTCAACGACTCTGGATACAAAACAATGGCTAAGTTCCCTGGGGATAAAATAAGTAAAGCTATGTGTTTATTAAAAAAAGCTGTAAGAAAACTGAACTGACAATAATAAAAAAACAAACAAATAGCATTATATAACCATTATAAATAATCAACAAAGTATATATTTTTTATTTATTTATTTCAAGTTACAACTATCTTCTTTTACAGGACTATCTTAATACAATAGAGTAATTATTCTAATTCTAAATCTTAAAGTAAATCTTATTCCTAAATATCTAACTAAACCATAACTTAGAGGTATACAAAGTGGCCTTCGCAATTTCGTACAGAGAAGCATGCAGTATATCAAGTAGGTTTTTTGTACAAGTAAAAACTCTATAAACCTCAGTTTGCAGTGAAATAATAAATAAATATTTGATCTCGGTGGGGATCAAACCCACGGCCTGCAGCGCAGAAGGCAGAGCTACTACCAACTACATTGTGACGCCTGTCAAAATTATATTCACACCCGTTTTCTTTTTGTGGGTTAACCATAATACAGTACGTAAAACCTGTTTTGTTATATAAATTCTGATTATGAAAATATTCAGGCTGAAATCACACTTTGACCTGAATAAATCGGGTCAGCGGCTTTCCCAGAGAAGCTCTCCATCAAGCGACGACATGACATTGTCATTGAGTATAATGCTGTGTGTTTATGCAGTGCGCTGAAATACAGCGAAAATACACATTTCTATTATCATAAATCTAAATCAAAACAAAGACCGTTTTGTATTTTCAGTACAATCACAAGGATCAATTTGAAACGTCTTATACACTAGGTAAATCTATCGCCAGTTCCTTGCGAACAAAGCCTAGAAAAGCAGGCAAGAGACAGTTATAAGACACTAATCAAGGAAATGGGCATAGTCAAAGTCAAAAAGTTCAACTTAATCTTAATTGAATTTTTAAGAAAAGTAGAGCTCTTTATGTGTAGCTCCTCCAGTGGAGTACTATCACCATGCCTATTTACGCCAAACAGCATTGCTGTATTTTAGTTTGAAGGTACCGGTGTAACGACGGGCACATGAGTCAGTTAACATCTGTATGACTCAAGTTGATGGAGGCAGGACAGTGCATCGTAGAGCATGTTCCTATCGTGCGTGACTTGCGAGGCAATGCTTTGTTATAGGTGATGGTTACCACTTAACAGCAGGTGGGCCATCTGCTAGTTCCATCAGCAAAACCTATAACTAAAACTCAAGGACCACTTTGAAACGTCTTAAATCTACATGAATCTAGGTGCCAGTTCCACGCGATGACTTAGTTTGTAGCGTTCTTTTGTATGATCCTTGTTTCAAAATAATATAATAATGAAGCTTCAGCGTGGTGCCATTGAACTAAGTGAGGCGTAGGGCTAAGGGAAATGGAGCATAAATGCAGAAACAGCTTCACAACTTCCCCAGGCACGGTTGATATCCTCAAATTGTATAAACTCAAGATTCTGATTCGTAAGTCGTTCTGGATTAGCATATGGGCTACTTTTTATCCCGAAAAATAACTAGGAATGGGATATAAAACATATACAAACCCAATAGAAGGAAAACGTATAATATTAATATTAGCAGTATATTAATACTAATAAACGAGTGAAGCCGTAGTCAGTAACTAAACACTCAACAAGAGGTGAACGAGCAACTTCTTGCGTCACTTTCTCATTAAAAAAGTAGATAAGTCAAAAGAAATATTGAGTGTTGTCAGTGGATCGTCGAAACAGGATATAAGCTCACAAAGTCTGAAATCTCTTTGGAATCTTGTTCGCATCTCGAGGGTCATTATATTAACATCAAAATAATGACCAAGAATTGCTCATGCCCCATTCAGACGGAGATAACTCCTCAAAATGGCGCTAAATTAAAACGGCTCTTATCTCATCAGCGTTTCCTTGCTGCGGCGTTTTTAAAGAATATCCTGAATTTTCTGCCCATTATACTTTCTGTACCATTAAGCGAATGGAGCCTCGTTTACATTCAACTAGTAAGAAATTTAGTGACTAAACCTATAACAGTTTCACATAGCATACATTCAAATAAATAAATATAAATATTAGTGGACTTTCCACACAGCACTATCTAGCCCCAAACTAAGCCAGAGCTTGTAATATGGCAACCAGACAGCTGTTATAATACATAAATACTTTTTTTTGTAAATACATACTTATTATATTATATAACACCCAGACAGAGAACAAACATCTATGTTCATAATACAAATGTTTGTTCACGGTGGGGATCGAACCCACGGCCTACGGTGCAGAAGGCCAACCTCCTACCAACTAAGCTGTGAAGGCTGTCATTACAGTTTAGGTTGATCAATATTCACCAATACGTCGAATATTAAGTGAGTGGTAGTATATTCGATGTCAATATTTTAAATATTGATAATTATATAGATAATAAACTTAAACTTTAACATACCTACTTCTTAACTAGGCATCCTATTTAAAAACGCAAAAACTCCTTCAAGTCCTTTGAGATAACAATAAATGCGTTTGCTAACACTTTCGCAAAGTTTTTTTTTAAGGTTTGAGTATAATGTGGTACTCATAGCAACTGATACTCACGAAAACCTAGTGAATCGAAGGCTGCAGGTTCTGATTTATAAACCTATTACGAAGTTTAGTTGCTAAAATCAATGAACTGTTTTTTCAGCAGTCATCGATGTATTCATAATATTGTTTGAAAAATTCTCACTCGATATCCATTAAATCTTATGAAGCGATCGGAGCTTCGTTTACACTTATATAGGTATTATTATAAGCTAAGCTAGTAGATAATTAAACTTTATTTTGATATTAATTTTCTTACGTCGTCGTTATTTATTATTTGGTTTATTTTATTTCATATACATAGATTCATAGAATTGTGTTTTAAATACGGTAAAGACCTTCGTTGTTCATTTAAATTTTAAGACAAACAAGATTATACATTTTATTTATGTTATGTCAACAAAATAAAACAGAAAAAAGACATCTTCTTAACACGTCATATCATTCTTTAGCACGGTAGAAATCTCCTAAGATCTCGAGTACCTACCTACATAAATATCAAGAAAATCTAAACTAGGATTAAAAAGTTCTATTACATACTTTTGTTAATTATTCTGTTGTTTTGGCGTAACTTATACCTACTAGAACTACGTGAATGAGGCACAAAGATTAGCTCCGCGTAATAAAAACTCATTTTGTTGACTCGCACCGAGTACAGAAAATAGGTTTAATGTCGGAGGCGTTATGGTTACTGTGGAATTAAGCAGTGGGCGGAGCGTTTACCCTAATGATACTAATTCTGTCTTCTGCTACGGAAGCACTGGTCTTCTTCTTGTGGTGTCAATAGTTCTTTTGAAACAGTGTGGTGAAAGGATTTGAAGTGCGCCTCAAAAAGGCTCAAAAACTTATTAGTGTACCTACGACCGGTTTTGAGCGACCTTACGATCGGAAGGTGCGGCCGCTACCACTAGACCACCACCACTCTTCAACTACTTAGTAGTATTGCTAACGAGCCAAAGACAATTAGTAATATTATAATTGTTTCCAAAGATAGATTTTTATTAAACTAAACATCCAGTTTAAATAGTAGAAGAGCAGAAAAATAAATAAAACTTATTAAAATTTCTCACATTTTTATTAAGGTTGACAACTAGAGCCATCTGTGGCTTGCCGCTTGTCATATAGTTACTAGTTACTACATAAGATAAAATAATTAATGGGTTTTTGTTTAACAGTAATCACAATGTCGTTGGATCCAAATCTGAATCCCTTCGTCCTGAACTAGCGCTAGCGCATTATAAATGTTGAAACTTGTGCTAAGCTCGTAATAAGTGGTGCCTATTCTAACAGTAACGAACTTAAGGTGCCACAAAATTGCTAGGGAGGAGTAATTGTTTTAGAAATAAGATATCCAGTATCATGGATATTGCTGAGTTTTATTACTATCGATGCTGTGAAGTCATTTGCCCTTAAGATACTAGTATCTCTAAATAATAGTATCTCTAGGATAAAAGTATTATAGAAAGGGTACCTAAGACTAGTCTTAGGTACCCTTTCTATAATACTTTTATATTTTTGTCTGTGAGCAGTGAGATATTACACATCTAGCTTTCAGAGTGCTGGTGGCAGAAGTGCCATATAGTAGTGCATTTGTTATGGATTATAATGATGATGATGTCATTTGACGCGTATCAGTTAAGTTAAATTACCTATTCATGATGAGAGCGAATATAACTGGCAAATTCGAAAAAAATCTGAAACGGCGTCATGACTTTGATTACCAGGCACGGTAGATATCCCCGCAAATCTGAACTTTGTTTTAGATGTCCTATCACAGGATAGGCAATATTATAGTTGACCAGAAGAGTTATAGGTGTAGTTATAAACAAGATTAGGCTTTTTTTTTGATATTGCTGCAGTGTCAAGGTGCCTTGTAGACGGTGCTGCCCCACTGTGACCGTCGTTATGCGTTTATTATAGTTCAAAATCAAAACAGTCTTTATTTAGTACAATTACAAGGATCACTTTGAAACGTCTTATATACTAGGTGAATCTATCGCCAGTTCCTCGCGACCAAAGCCTAGAAGAACAGGCAAGAAACTTACGGCTTGGTTCCTAGCGTTTTTTTGTATGATCCTTTTTACAATTTTATTATGGTACCTACTTAATTGTCATCAAGTGGGCCATCTAGTTAAATTACTTGTTTTCATAGATAAAATACTTTTTTTACGTGTTTACGTTTTACTAATACGTTTTAATTCATCTTAATTATATTATCATGAAACTGCTGAACAATATAGACCTAAACAAAATCTTTCCAGAGCGACCGATATATGCGGAACCCAACGGCTCTCAATACCCACTAGACCGTGTAAAATATTTACGAACTCGTAGTTATTCTCATCTCATGTTGGACACTATAAATGTCTAAAGAAGTTATTGTGGACTTTTTTATAACCCACAAATATAACTTTCATTATTCGCCCACGGACGTAATTTTTCATGTCATAAACCTATGTTTTATGTGTTCTAGGATTAGGCTTGATGCCGTCAACTGACAGTTCTCGACCGTCAGTTTCTAACCGTCAGAAGAGTGCCACCATGCCTATTTCAGCCACCAAGCAGCGTTGCTGTGTTTCGGTTTAAAAGTTGTGGTTGCCTGTGTAATTACAGACACATGAGACTCAATATCTGTACTCAAGTTCATGGATGCAGAGCAGTGTATCGTAGGGCACGTTCAAATCAGCAACTAGTATAATAAAAAGATAAGCTTTCTAATCCACAGAAAAGAGAAATCTCACTACTAGTTTATTTTCGTCCATGCCTAGGAGCATCATTTGGCAGTACTTCGCATTGTCCGTCGAATTTTCATCTCATTGGCTAGTTTAAACTGTCACGGTTAAATCAGCCAATGGGATGCAAGATTATCCGACAGTCGACGAGCCGTAGCTACTAACTGATGCTTAGAGAATATAGAAGCCCTGTTAATTCTAAAATAGTTGTGGACATTTCACACATCACGATCTAGCCCCAAACTAAGCACATACTATGGGAACCAGATAGCTAATATAATAAATTTATAGCCTCTTTTTCTAAAAACACCCAAACAGAAAACAAACATCTATGCGCATTACATAAGTCAAAGTCAAAAAGGGTTTTATTCAGTAAAATCACAAGGATCACTTTGACGTCTTAAAGCTAGATGCTCCATGCGATAATGTTGTTCTTATAAAATATGTTGTTCTCGGTCGAAGCATCTTCAGGAAAAGAGAGAGGCGAAACACGTGTCGAAGTCTTGTTAAGTATTTTATATTTTTTGTGGTATTTTTGTTGTGTCTAATACACCTTTTTTCACGTTACAGAATTTTCAGAGTATGCAGAGTTTGCAGATGCAGTGAAGGGTGCACACTCAAGTCTACATTTGATTTACTTACATAAGATTAGATTAGCGGATTAGTACTATATATTTATTTCATTAAATTTATGTTTAACAATGGAATTCCGCAAAGTCACGCCTGAATCAGTTAATTAGTTTTATGACGTTTCAGATATATTATTTTGATTCAATTTAATAGATACCGTTTGATTTTGACTACGGCGCAGAAAGCAGAGCTACGAGGGTTGCCGATGTATGTAGGATACCAGTGAGACATAACATTTCGTTACTTATTTATGGCTTTTCATAACCTCTAAAAATAGTGCCTCTGGTTATAATTGCACCATACAATTATTACACATTAAGGGGCTGACAACTATCAAACAACTTCTCGCTCGCACGTTTCGGCATGTTGAAAGATATAAAATCACTAAACTCATTTTCGAAAAATCGCAATCAACCATTTAAGTAGGAAAACTGTATCGATCAAAATGAAATTTTTACTAAACTGTGTGCAATGTTTTTGTTTGCACCAATCGCACACAAAATGGTTGATTGCGATTTTTCGAAAATGATTTTAGTGATTTTATATCTTTCAACATGTCGAAACGTGCGAGCGAGAGTCACATTAGCTCTTGTCTTCGCCTTAATAAGTGGTGGTTACCACTACCTAACCGAGTATACGTTTTACCAATTAAAGAACGCTTTAAAGGTGATGGCCGTAACGTAACGTAGTTGACGGCACCGCTACTTTAGCAGCCCATAGCTAAAGGCCTAGACAGGTGGGCAGCGTGGCAGAAAATTGATAAAAGATATTAAAAGAAATCTGGGGCCCGTGAATGGGGAAATAATAAACGTCAAAGTTTTTATGGTTGAGCAACTTGACAGGTATTGCCTTTTTACGACAGTAATAAAACATTTTTCGACGCCAATAACTATATTTTTGGAGCTGTTTTACTATACGCTTAGTTTTAGGAGATAACGCGGGCTGATAATATATTATCTTGGGGGGATGCTACGATTTGAATTGACATTCATGAATTTTTGACGCTTACCTACTTGGGTATTTATAATAAATTAAAATTATATATAGATCGCAAATACGGAAGCTCGAAACACGATTTTCACTCGCATTTTTTATAACAACTTGCTAAAAGAACAATCCGATGACACACCTGATGTGAAGTAGTCACTATCACCTATGATAAAGCGTAGGTTCTACTGCCAACTTAGCTGTGAGGTCTGTTAATAACCAAGGGTCAAACTTCACGCAAGTCTGTAGCGTAAAGGCATTTATCTAAAGACCTTTATCCTTAGCGCCTTGATCCGCCTCAAAACAGCATGATCTATCGAAAGATTGAAGCAATACAACGTTATTTATAATGCCGGGTACAGACCGACCGAGCAAGCGAAGGCAACGGAAGCGAGGCTTCGCTCACCGCCTTCACCGCTGTACATACCGCGTGAACTTTAGCCAGAAATAAAATATTCGACAGAAAAAAACTGACTACAAATACATTATAAAACATAAAACAAAACTGCTGAACTACAAACCAAAACATCATCTCTGTTACGTTCCCCCTAAAACGTATAATTTTTTTTTACCTATAAATCATTAAAAGAATAATCAAAATAAATTCATAATTGGCGGAGTAATCACGTAACAAAATTACCAAAAAAAACATACAGGCGAATTGATATCTCCTTCCTTTTTTGAAGTCAGTTATAAAAAGCGAGCACGACCGAATACAGTCGTACTCCTTCGCTTGCTCTCCTTTATACTCGTTCACTTGCTTTCGTTCGTTATCGTTCGCTTGCTTTCGCTCGGTTGCTGTGTACCCGGCATGACGTGAAGTACCTAGTTAAACTATCCATCAATCATCCCTATGAGCTTGTTTCATACCCAGGACCTTTTAAACAATGAAAGGGTACGAGGTCATCTACCATACAAGCTGGGTCGTACAGGGTGTAAAATAAACCTTAGGCGAACAACACAGAATAAATAAATAAAAATTTATTATTAAATACAGAATACAAAATACATAAACATAGTATTGTATTTCGCGATAGGTCCACGATACGCATGTACACACGTATAAAGATCACAAAGCTACACAAAGCCAAAGAAAAATGACGCTTACTACAAGGAGATAAAATCGAGGATTGTATCCTGGTGCGTATCTAGCAAACATTTTCTCGCTTGCAACATTTTTGAATATATAAAATTACAGAAGGTCTTTATGTCCGAAATTTAGACTCTAGAGCTAGACTCACAAAGGATCACACTATTGTGAACTTTTTTTCTTCTCAAAAGTATTCTTCTTACATTCTATACGAATGTTGCGAATCGCTAGTGGTCTATAAATTTCAGGCAAAATTGCCATCAGTACATACCTAACACAAAAAAGGTGGATACTGCGTTCTAATTTACGATAGTGCCATGCATGCTGTGTTAGCTGTTAATTAAGTTAACCACCTCTTGATTTTAAGCTCTTGAAAAACAGGCCAAGTGTGAGTCAGACAGGCGGTTAAGTTCTGTAAAATATAGGTACATTTTTTGACAGTTCAGGTTGTCTTATTTACTAACGGAGTACCTAGGCCGCCTTAAGGCCTCTGTCATGGTTTATATAAAATTAAAAGAAATACTGTGCTCCTAGTGGTCACACATCCAATTTGAGGATGTCTAAGGGGTTTGCAGAATGGAAAATAAAAGGTGGACAAAATAGCAACCGAATGGATACCATTGGAAGGCAAGAGGAAGCAAGGAAGACCCAAAAAAAGATGGCGTGACATTTTCCATATTAAATGTGGACCAGATTGGATGAGGAAGGCGCGAGAAAGAGACCAGTGGAGAAATTTGGGGAAGGCCTACGCCGACGAGGCGACTTCTACCGAAGACAAAAACGTTTAGTTTCATACATATTCCATACACCACATACATAGAAACAGCAGTACCTAAACCTTTTTTTAGAATAGTTTTTTAAATCATAAATATAATGTAAAGTAAGTAGTAGAAATAAAGGCTTTTTTATTTATATTTTATTTTATTTAAGGGGTGTCAGAGGTACATAAGTACTAATATTACATTTTGAAAGCAGTTTGCTGTATTTGGTATTCGATACGTGAAAGGTTGCAAGCCCATCGCCGCTGCTAGAATAGACTATAGACTGGTTTTTCAGGATTCAGATAACAGGCAGGTCTTGTGGAAGATATTCCGCCGTAAGATCGTGAGGTCAAATCCGGTCATGCACGATGTTGTCTGTTCTTAAAGGCTTAGTTGCGTTGAACTGGCAGACAGTGATCCTTGTGATTCAAATGATACCTTTTGACTTTGAAGACTATGATCTAAAACGGTAAAGTGTAATGTGATTTAACAATATTGGAATAGTTAAAAATGTACATTTCCTAATTGACATCGACCAAGAGATAACATTAGAGCTCCCACAGATATTCGATTTCTCGGAGCGTATCCAATAAAATATTCAACTGTGTACTTTCGCCAAAGGTGTGCTAATACTCAATAGTTTTGTAATAAAAGTGATAATAAGTTATTTGAAGTGCTAAGAGTTTGTTATTCGTTTATTCTGAGACGGTAAAATATTGTTTTCCTTGAATTATAGTTTAGAATAATACATTTTTAAAAGATTAATTTAGGACAATTTTACACGAAAGCATGCTAATTTTATTATTAAACATACAAATTGCCTGATTTAGTTAAAAATATTCAAATGCACATCATTGATCGAAGAGACTAAAAAAAGTAGAGTATCATAAGACACCTTTCAAACTCATGAACTAGGTTTTTCTTTTTATATTATTAGATAATGGAACAAGCAGATGGCCCACCTGTTGTTAATTGGTAACCGTCACCTAAAACAAAGCATTACCTCGTAAGTTACGCTCGAAGGGAACGTGCCCTATGATGCACTGCCCTGCGTCCTTCAACTTGAAACATAGATGAAAACACAGATGTTAAACCTCATGTGCCTATAATTACACCGGCAACCACACTCTTCAAACCGAAACACAGCACCAATTAGTAAAAAAAAATTGACCATTTTTTTTATTTTTTTTATAATGAATAAACCGTCTTTTGACTACAATCTCACCTGATGGTAAGCGACGATGTAGTCGACGTTGGAGCAGAACGGTCTAGAAGACACCTACTCACTCTAGCCTTGAAGAGATTTAGATTGTAGTGGTCAGGAAAAACAGACGACGGTAATGAGTTCCACTCCTTAGCAGTTCGCATAATGTAGCTAGAAGCAAAACGCTTAGTGCGAATAGGTGGTATGCTAACCAGATATGGATGATACCCGGCCGTGCGTCTACTAGTCCTGTTGTGGAATGGTGATGGCGGTATAATATCGTGAAGTTCCTGGGCACATTCCCCGAAATGTAACCTGTTAGAAGATCGATAGGCAAGCAACTTTGCGACGGTGTTCGAGACTCTGGACTTTAGTCTCCGCCATGTGTTGCTCACCTACCATCCTGAGAGCTCTGCGTTCTATCGAGTCCAAGGCAGCAAGCTGGTGTTTGGCCGAGCCATCCCATAGGTGACAGCAGTACTCCATACCAGACCGGACTTGAGCTTCGTAAAGATTGAGAAGCTGTCCAGGTGTGAAGTACCGCCTTACCCTATTTAGGATGCCCAGCTTCATGGAAGCAGTTTTTGCCCTAGACTCAATGTACGTGCCAAAATTGAGAGCAGGTCTTAGTGTAGTGCCAAGGAGTTCCAGGCGATCTTGTATTGCTATAGGTACATCTCGGAAAACAGGAACCTGGAGAAACGGACTTTCCTCCTTGACCATCCTATTTTGTGAACGAAGACATTTTTGTAACGAATGAATAAATAAATATTGCTCTTTTTTATTTATTTTCTCGCCCCAAACTTGTACTATGGATCCCGGATAGCTGATACCTATATACTTTTTTTTTTACCGAATACAGTATTACTACCCATTTTTGTGTCCGACTTTAACATATTAGGGGCATACGTTATTGGGCGTGTGCGACACCGGACGACGCCGGGACGACACGCATCCGTAACGAGCGTGCACCGCGAGCCGTAAATCCTTTTTACTGCCTGTGGGACCGCGTTGTAATGTTCTTATGATTGAAATAGAGGAATGTCGCGTCATTGCTTCTTTCTTGGTCAAGCTCGTTTCAAAGTGATTCTTCTGATTGAACTCAATTAAGACCGTTTAGATTAATATACTCCTTTGGGAAACTGGGTGATTTTATAAATGTATTGATTGATATAAGGAAAGATGATGAACGTAAACAGCTTCACGACTTTGATCACCTCTCATCACGTCCTCTATCGTTCTTGATTAAATCCAGTTCATCCCAAGGTTTTTTGAAAAAAATCGCTTATATCGATAAGACCGCCTATTGTATTCCACCGTGATGTTTTGTTCTGTTCTATTATGTGTTATTCTTATACAAGGTGTTCCAATACTTGTGTTTATAAACTTCAGGGGGCTAAAGTACCCATCAATATGAATTAACCTAATAACTTCTTCTTAGGAACTAGCACTGTGAACGCCAGCAGGTTACTTTTGTATGAAACCGCTGTTTTTTATCGCGTTCACAGTGTTGGTTCCTTAGAAAGAGTTATTTATATTGATGGGTACTTTAGTCCCCTGAAGTTTTTATCTATCTTATCTATCACCGTATATAATAATATCCCCTTAGTTCTTTTAGTACCAACCAACTGAAATGTCTTTGAGATGTCTGAGGCACCAAGGAGTCACCAAGGAAGCTTTAGATTGATAGATTTCATTTTATTGTCTCCGTTATCAATATTTAAATTGAAACATCTCACGATTATGGTTCCCAGGCACGGTAGACGTTCTGTCAGATCTTGTAGGTGAAGAAAAACCAATTTCTTTGAAACAGCAGTCGTGATCAGGGTTCCAATGAACCGGAAGGTATAGATAGGGGTAGGGTTGATACACATCCGGCCTAACGCTTAGTTTCCTGTGCAAATGATGCCGTATAAAATATAAATATCAAGTGGAGATTTTTCTTTTGTTTAACAGCGTATAGGTAAATCGTTTGACCACAATCTCTAGTCTAGTATTCTTAAATCTGTTACGCTGATTTTGAGTACTTGACGTAGTTATTGTTTCAAACATTTTACGGCGTTTTTGTATTTAAGGTACACCTGGATACAGATCAAGCTACACAAATCCACAGAAAAATTACGCTTACTATAGGCACATAAAAGCGAGCAGTGTATAGTCTGATGCGTACCCGTGTGTACATTTGTACAACCCTAAAGAAATCCATCCCCATTGTTTTCGAAGAAACGTTATACAACTTTGAATATAAGGAAAAAGGCGGCAAAAAGATAAGATATCTCGCCTGAAATGCGGTTTTATGGGCTAAACTGCGTTGAGGAAGAATCTATGAGTTACATACAAATGGGTGCTTTGAATGAAGATGGAGAGTTTCCGAGAAGGATTTCAGGGGAGACAAGCCATTTGAATCTACGATTCTATTTTATCCTTATTTACATTTAACAACATCGTCATCACGAGAGCATCGGTGGCCTAGTGCGAGTGCCCCCGTCTTCTGATCGTAAGGTCGTAAATCTTAATCATTAATCTCTCTTAATCATTTTTAGAGTAGTAAAGCGTGTGTGGCACCGGGTAAGTACTACCATCACGCCTTTTTCTGCTGCCAAGCAGCAACGCTGTGTTTCGGTTTGAAGAGTGTGGTCGACGGTGTAATTACAGGCACATGAGCCTAAACATCTGTATGCCTCAAGTTGATGGACGTAGGGCAGTGCATCGTATAGCACGTTCCTATCGTGCGTAACTTACGAGGCAATGCTTTGTTATAAGGAGGATTGCTATCAGCTAGTTGTATAAATAAAACAGTAAAGTAAAATATCGTCAGCAAACCAGCTAGTATTCTTACAGCAGCGATAGGCTTGCTACCTGTCACGTATGGAATACCAACTACTGCAAAATGTGTTTATATGTGTCAATACGTTAAATAGGACTACCTCTTCGACACCCTCAAATAATCTTAATTTGGTATTAGGTCCTAAGATATCTGAAGAGACATCGAGAGAGTAAGAGCAAGGACTTTTTATTTGAGTAGGAGTGATCCTCCTTTCTGATCCCTAGGAGGATTTTGTAAACGTTCTACGTATATCCCTGTAAATGAAGAAAAACTGGCCATTGGCGCAGTAAAAGTAATCGCCAAAAAAAAATAGATGGCATTATCGGGCGACGGTAACATAATCATAAACAGACGATAGGCGTAGCAACGCTCGATCGTAGCACGGTCGTAGCATAGTCGTAGCACTGCCGTAGTACTAGTGTAAACCGCTTAACATCAGCTCACCATCCAGTTACATGATTCCATCACGTTTTCACATTTGATTATCAGAGGGGTAGTTCATGGATTTAGGCTTGACTTTTAGGATGCCCATAATAAAATATTATTTATATTCGATATTTATTGTGCTTTAAATTACATTGACGGAATAGTACTACATGTTTATTTTGTCTATTTAATCATAAAAGTAGTAGTCAGAGGCACATTTAAACATCTAGCACATTTTTTTCTGTAGTCAGACACTAATAACCAAACTCATTAGGATCATTATTTCCATAAAAATCGTTGGAATCATTCACTTGGATCCCGGGTCAAAAAATACATCAGCATATTTATAACGTGCTCGTTCAAAGGCCTGGACGGGCACTGAACCCGCACTAATGTGCTAATCGATGAGCTACAATTCCGCTAAGTGTGTCGCGATGCAAACATGTATGTACTTTTTTACATTTTAGCAAGTAAATCGAGATACATGGGTATTATTGAATAAAATAAATATAAATATTGGTAGACATTCCACTCAGCACTATCTAGCCCCAAACTAAATACAGCTTGTAATATGGAAAACATATAGTTGATATAATACTTATATACATTTTTTTTGTAAATACATACTTACAATAAATAATAACACCCAGACAGAACAAACATTATATATTCATTTTGTCCTCGGTGGGGATTGAACCAACGGCCTACAGCGCAGAAGGCAGAGTTACTACTCGTACCAACTGAGCTGTGAGGGCGGTTCAGCTTTCGGTTCCAATCGGTCTATTATTATTTACTAGCTCATACAAACATATTGCTTGAAAAGTAATCAACAGCAAAACCAAATCCCTCGTACATTAGAAGATTCCATAATATTGCAGAATCAAATCAGTCTCATAACGAAATATGTGTCACATATTCCACTGTCAATCAAAACTGAGCCTTACGTCTCGGATATAAAGTCCAAGTGTTGTCTATAGGACAATATGGATGTATCCACGGCTGGGGAGACAAATGGATGAAAGAATCCTTCGCGACACCCCTTTTAGTAAGATTAGTGAGCACGGTGGCTTCTATAAACGAACGGTATAATACTTAACCCTCGAAGCCCAGTACATGAACCGGCAAAGATGCAGACACAATAAAAAAGAGCAGAAATAAGAAGAGCCAAAGTTTACTTGCTCGCACATTTTGACATTTTGAAAGATACATTTTTAAGAGTAGTAGAGCTCTTTGTGAAGGGTTCGTCTGGGGAAGTACTATCACCACGTCTTATTCTGCCGCCAAACAGCAACGCTTTGTTTCGGTTTGATGAGTATGCCTCAAGTTGATGGACGCAGGGCAGTGGCCACGTTCCTATCATGCATGACTTACAAGGTAATGCTTTGTAATAGGTGATGGTTACCACTTAATCTGATGTTGAATAGCGGCATCAGAAATACATCATCTGTGAAAATTTCAACTGTTTAACTTTATCGGTTTATGAGATACAGCCTGGTAACAGACGGACAGACAGACAGACGGACGGACGGACAGCGGAGTCTTAGTTATAGGGTCCCGTTTTACCCTTTGGGTACGGAACCCTAAAAAAGAAGCTTAAAATAGGGTTAAATCTTTTTAATAGGCTTCATATTATCATCATACTCCATATTGTTATTCAAGGAACGAATGTAAGCTCTAAGTTCCAACCGACTTCTCGCATCTTTACAATGTCGGTCCCTAGGGTTGTATTGCGATTTGTATTCCGATGCTGTTGCTTGTATAAAAGCTCACGTTTTTGTAGTTTTGTGCTTCGACTATAATAATGTCATACATACATACATAAAATCACGCCTGTTTCCCATAGGGGTAGGTAGAGACCATGGATTTCCATTTGCTACGGTCCTTACACACCTCATTCGCTTCATTCACTCTCATAGCATTCTTCATAGATTCTCGTCGGTTTAGGGTCAGTATGAAAAATATTTGGAAAAAACACATTGAGAAAAGAAGAGAGAGAGTGTTGAAAAAAGTAAATTTTTCGGTCCATGCTCAATTTCTTCGGTCTAAGATTTTGTTTTTCCCCAAGAGGTGTCGTACAGCCTTGCAATAATGGTAATTACTATCTCTAAATCCCCCCAGCAATATGAGAGCCATTGACCACAAGGTTGACACAAGGCCCATTGCTCTGCCAACAATCTATCAAAGAGTACGCCCTCTTTTTGTTGCGGTTGTGCGGTGTAACTCACTTATTGCTCACGTGTGTAAGCACTTATATGCAAGTTGACGGAACTTCTCTTTGGAAGCTTCTATTTCACTCAATTGAATGGCCTACCATCCTACCCATCACTTTCACGGATCAGCAGCAATCTTGCCAGTGTGAAGTAAATAATTTATGTTTAAGTTAAATATGTTACTCGGATTTTAGAAGTGTTTCCAATTGTCGCTGGTAAGATTGTTTGTAAAAACTAAGCGGTAAAAAAATTGCTCCAAACTTAACATAATAAATAATAAGACATTTATTTCCCGCACCCTACGGAAACGGTGAAGGAAAACATCTCTCGTCCAGAGGGAAGTACTACCACCACGCCACCACCACGCCACGCGTTGCTGTGTTTTGGTTTGAAGAGTGTGGTTGACGGTGTAATTACAGGCACATGAGGTTTAACATATGTATGCCTCAAGTTGATGGACGCAGGGCAGTGCAACGTAGGGCACGTTCCTATCGTGCGTGACTTACGAGGCAATGCTTTGTTATAGGTTATGGTTACCACTTAACATCAGGTGGGCCATCTACTTGTTACATCAGCTAAGGTATAAAAAAAAAGTATTCTAGCAGCGGCAATGGGCTTGAAACCATAATGGAATACCAACTACTGAAATGTATGTGCTAAATGTCATATTTGGACATACCTCTAACTATCCTTAAAAAACCCCAAAGAATCTTGAGTTTGTACTAAGATATCTGATGGGATATTCTGGGGATGTGTGATTTC
Source organism: Chloroclysta siterata (assembly GCA_932294275.1). Taxonomy (NCBI): domain Eukaryota; kingdom Metazoa; phylum Arthropoda; class Insecta; order Lepidoptera; family Geometridae; genus Chloroclysta; species Chloroclysta siterata. The sequence continues at coordinate 14,862,806 of OW028596.1, read as the reverse complement.
TGATTCACAAATACGTGAAGCGTGTTCCCGTGGTGTTCCTGCTGGCTCATTAATACTCTCACTGATTTAATACTTGGTACGAAACGACCTAAGGAGATATACCGTGTCTAAGGAACAAATACGTGAAGCTGTTCTAAAGATAAGACGGAGTATGTTCCCGTGGTGTTCCCGTGGCACAGGAATACTCCCACAGCTAATTCCTCGTCGGCATGTGATGGATTGCGTGCCGTCAGCTCGCCATGAGTTATCACTGACGGCTGATGCATTAGGCTAGTTTTGAATAGAAAATAACTTTTTTTAAACTTGTGCCTTTGCATTCGGCTGTTTGGATGATGATTTATGACAAAATAGCATTGGAATATTCTTCTTATTGTCGTGTTGTTTCTCTAGCTCGACACAGTGTGGTGAAAGGATTATATGTGCGTCTCAAAGAGGCTCCTTTCGAGCACTAATATCGAGATATTTATACAACGTGCAGTCAATCTGTACAATATTTTTTGGTGAGAATTATTTTATTTGAAAAAGTCCACCTTTGCGCCAAAATAAAAAATATGCCTAGCAAAGTAAAGTTTTTCCATTAAAAACTGTACTTATTGTATTCATGTACTTAGGCATACAATATCATGGCTTTTAAATAAATTATTTCGGTGACAATCTTGGCAAAAAGTTCCTGCGTAGCTTGAAAAAAACTCCCAAATAAATTACATTGCTGTAAGAACCTCGAGAAAAACGCTTAAAAACAGCGATGCAATTGCTTAGCTATGCTTGAGTTTTTAAAAAAACGTCAACCGTAATAATAAACCTTCAGTTATTTATAATAGGTTATTTATAATCTACAGTTATTTAGAATATTTTTGTATGCTAAGAAGCAGGATCTAGAGATTCTAAGCCACAACCACTTACTATCTTATTATTTTATTGTAACCTAGATCCACAAACAATAAATGATTTATGATTAATTTTTTTATTTCAGCAACGAGCACCATTACTTAATTATGATTCTACAATGATGAACAATAATATTATTACTTTCAATAATGTTTAGTTAAGAGTCTGACAACTTTCAGACAAATACTCGTTAGCATATTTGAAATATTTTCAAGGCTTAAAATAATGTATAAAATATATATAAAATCATTATGAAGAAAACGTTGTTCTTCGTTTTTTCAATGAAAGTTAAAGAACTTTGAAAGAACAGGCTCACGAATATTATCTCATGGTAAATAAACATAAAAAAACATAATAATACCTCTGTAACTATATCAAAAGTGCTTTGATCGTTTTTCGTTTTAAGATAGGTAATCAAGTGCATTCAAAGGTTGTCTGGACGAGATCGCTCATAGCGATAAGACCGCCCATTGTACTTCGCTGTAATTTAAATTCTTAAATGTTATGTTATTTTCTTGTAGTGTACAATAAAGAGTTTTCTATATATCTATCTAGGTAAAACCCGTGTTGCCATGTTTTTTTTAGAAAATCGAATGTTAGCAAGGCTATCAATAACGGTGTCCACTTGCAAAGTGCAGTCTCAGTTCCAAGCTCGTGTTTTTGTTGTGTGCAGTGCGATGTATCTAGTGGTGTGCCTACATAGGAAGATTAACAAAGTTATTTAAAGTTATTCGCCCGTTCCTTACTTTGTCGAGAGCACTGGTGCCAGCAGCCCTGCCTTCCGATCTCAAGGGTTCGAAACCGGGTGACCAGTCGTGCACCAGTAAGTTTTCCGTTCAAAAATGTAATTCACAGTAGCAGTACTCTGAAACGGTGAAGGAAAATCTACTCAGCATTTGCTGTATGAGCTCTAAAGCCCATAAGTACAGTGCTGGTTTGCAGTGGCGCCAAATTCATAAATAAAATCCTAAAAGTCTTTACGATCGCTTTGTCAGACAGTCAGTCAGTGAACCAGGAAGAAAATTCAAGATAATAATAATAGATTGAACAATTTAGCAGGATTTTTGTTCAGTAAATGCACAACACTAGTGTAAGCGGTCGGCTGGACCCGGAGTGTCACGGCACTGATTAACCAAGTTCCGATGGCTAACTTCGGACGAGAATTGGAAATTTATAGACTGCTCTGGTTCCTGATAGTTTTGTTATAAAACAAAAAACAACCCGGTGGATCCAACTATGTTGTACGTAAATATTAAAAACTTTAAAACCGGACGTCCAGTCAGAGGTACGTCCAAAAATCAAATTTGGCACATACCCTTATTTTCCAGTTGTTTGTATTTCATACGTGAAAGGTTGCAAGCCTATCGCCGCTCCTTTATCGTCAACTCAAATCAAAACGGTCTTTAATCAGTACAATCACAAGGATTACTTTGAAACTTCTTATATACCAGGTGAATCTACCGCCAGTTCCTCGTGACCAAAATCGTCTACCGTCGATCTAACTCAGCTATATAACGTAGCCCTGCAAGTTTATATTCATATATTATTTATTTAAATTATCAGTAATTCATCGGTACCCAAATATTGCTGAAAAAATATTAGTAAGTAGCAATGTGCGAATAAATATGGCTTAACCTTGTTTTGTTAAAATGAAATTTTCCCTTTTATTTGGGGGCTCATGTGGCCATTATGCCAAATATTATAAACAATACTACTGTATTCTTTTCTTTTTACATATAATTTTAACAAGAAAAGTTGAAATGTTCGCTTGCCAACGTTGTTTACGATGTTTTTATTCGCAAAACAAAATTCAAAAATATACGAGTTCATAATTGTGAATAGTTTTATTGCTTTTTATAGTTAGCTTTATAAAACGTTAAGGTTAAATAATTTTATGGTAACAGTTAAGTAGTTTGCATATTTTATGGCATCTCATAAAGTAGGTATTTTATTTTTTATAGCAAACTTCATTACGCGTTAAAAAAAACGCTCAAATTAATGCAAGTGCAAATAAACTTAAACAGCTGCGGATAGAGGTAAATAAAGATCACACTCGCGATAAACTGTTCTTATAAAGCTGATTCTCGCGACTTTGCCTGCGTTCATTCGTTCACCGGCAGCCCTCACAGCTCAGTTGGTAGCAGCTCTGCCTTCTGCGCTGTAGGCTGTGGGTTCAATCCCCACCGTTAAAGAACATGTTAAATGTATATGTTTGTTCTGCCTGAGTGTTATAATAACATTATAAGTATGCATTTAGAAAAAAAGTATTATAATATCAGCTAACTGGCTTTGCTTATATAGTTTGGGGTCAAAGTCAAAGTAAAAGTCAAAGTCAAAGTCAAAGTCAAAATGTATTTATTCAATAAAATCACAAGGATCACTTTGAAACGTCTTAAAGCTAGGTGACTCTAGGTGCCAGTTCCACGCGACCAAAGCCTAGAAGAACAGGCAACAAACTTACGGCTTGGTTCCTACCGTTCTTTTGTATGATCCTTTTACAATGTAATAATATAATATATTATTGAAGTTTAGTGAGGCGTAGGCATACAGAAAAAGGTAAACATAATCAAATTTATAATCAAATTTTGATAGGGGCTTGATAGTACTATGTGGAACTAATATTTATTTATTTATATTTGGTTAAAAAACCACTTACAAACTTAAGGTGCATACACAGAAACCGCAAAACAAGTTTTAAGTAGATACAAAGTTAAATGGGTATTTTCGCCACTCGGGGTAGCTCCTTTCAAGCTCCAGGATTCTAATAAATATATATATTATTTTCTCGTAAAAAAAGTATTAATACCACTACAAAAATCTACTGCTGTTCGTGATTAGAATGTAAATTATCTCAATGCCAAATTGTTTAACCGCAAAGTCAGTGCAACAGTAATATAATCCTTCGCATTGTCATTATTATAATAGATGTAGATTTTATTGGCCTACTCTTTGGCAAAACACCAGAAAAGTACGGACCCACCTTCGCATAAAGTATCAAGAACTTTCAAGTATCAAACTAAAATAAGATAATATTCTTTTGGCATACTATCAAACGGAAATTGGCACTGTTTCTTTAAATATTCTGAAGGAAAGAAAACGCGCAAAATATTCTACCTAAGTATTTTACCTTTTTTTAGGCTATTTGCTGATGGAACAAGCAGATGGCCAAGCTGATGTTAAGCGGTAACCTTCAATTATAACAAATCTTTGAACGTTTCCTACGATGCACCGACCTACGTCCATCAACTTCAGGCACACAAAGCTTCATATGCCTGTAATTTCACCAGCACCCACGCTCTTTAAACAGAAACACAGCAACGCTGCTTGGCGGTAGAAAATGGTATTCAAAATATATTTAGTATCTCAACAAATAACTGAAACGAGATATTATCTCCACACATCCAGTCCCTACTTTGTTTTATAACGATCTTACTAAGATCTTTATTAAACAATACTTGCTAATTGGCAGCATATGAAAGCATAAATGAAGAAAAGCTAGGCGTGTTACAAAAGCTAATTCCCTTGCCTCATTGAAGATCACAAGAGTCTTACTTAGATATGGTTTAACGAGGTGGGGAGCAGTGACGCGTCTGAAAAATGAGGTCACGTGCCTTTGGTTTCCTGAAAAGCGATGAACATCATTATACCAGTGTGCTTCAAGTAGCAGTTTTTGTTTCGCAGCGTCAATACAAGCAGAAAACTTGTTTTTTCCTACTACTTGGTAATCAAACAAAGATTATGGCACATAACCATATGCCATGCAATAACTATAATTACCAAACTATAAGTTTTTTTGTTAGTTCAATACTTGCTTACGTGAACAGATTTAACTATTTTATTTGTACTATTTACCTATTTTACAAAACATAAAATGTTATCTATATTTATTTTATATCTACAATATTGTTAAACAAAAATCTTGAAATTGTGAAAATTGAATTAGTGAACTGATTTTAATGGTTTCAATTATATTCTCTCTTGCAATAAAACTTAGTGAATCCACTATTCAGAAAACTTGGTCAACTTTGTCAGTCCAGTGAAAAAAAAACAAGATTGATTACAATGTAAGATGAGTTTCCTCAATTTTCCCAGAATTCCGAGATCAAGAAGCGTCCCAATAGACTAAAAAGTAAAAATGTCGTATTGGTAAGAGATGCGTCTAGTTTATTGACAAGACCGATAGCCTTAAATTTATCTGGGGGCGCGGCAACGCCTTTGCCAAGTCGAGCTGGCGAAGCGAGGAAATCCGTACGGTACTTTTTCTTGATCTTGTTTATCCATAGTTTATCTGAGCACTGGTGGTCTAGTGGTAGTGGCCCCGCCTTCTGATCCTAAGGTCGTGGGTTTGAAACCGGTCAGTACACCAATGAGTTTTTCTGTTTAAACAGTGCACAATACCAGTACTCTCAAACGGTGAAGGAAAACATCGTGAGGAAACCGGCATGTCGTAGTTAATAAAAAGTTCTATAACATGTGTCAAGTGCTCGAAAGGAGCCTCTTGAGGCGCACTTAAAATACTAAAAATCTTTTCAACACACTGTTTTGAAAGAAACTAGTGACACGACCAGAGAGAGAGAGATCTGAAGATTTTAAAAAACGAACAACTTCACGGCTTTTATCCCCAAGCATGGTAGGTATACCCTCAGATCTCTTAGTAAGAACCAACACAAGATGTTTTATCTCTATGACGTAAATTGAAAAAAATAAATGAAACTGACTTGCCTCTGACTACCCCTTTTAACATTTGAAGTAATACAAGGATTAACCTGGGATTCCAGACACAATAGAAAATGTATTGTGTCTCGCGTTGATCCACGTTCCGGCATGTGACAGGTTAATATAATATGTATTTGACTGTGAATTTATAAAAGTTTTAACTGAAACAAAATATCTTCAATCCTGAGTAAACCTGACTTGGTACACACGGATACAGACCAAGCTACACAAAGCCAAAGAAAAATTACACTTCCTACCAGAAACTAAAATAAAACAGTGTGTAGCCTGATGCGTATCCATGTATACTAAGAGATTTGAGAAAATATCTACCGTGATATAGATATCTGCAGTGAAAAATACAATCGTGAGGTTATTTAATTTTAAATTGCACAAACGTAGTTATTTTGATGCAAAACAAAGCAAATCACTCTTAATCCGCGATTAGAAACATCAACTACCACACAACGCTCATTACCATCCATTCAGTGCCGAAATGAACGGCAGATGCCATCAAAAGAGCATTATCATAATTCGGTTCATCAGAAACCTCATTACCATAATTTCGTATAGACTTCGCTGTATTTTTCCGATCCTTCATGGAATGGGAATCCAGGAAATAAAATGAAAGATATAAAATAAATGAATGAATCACACAGGCATGGTAGAGTTCTCCTCTGAAGGTTGGTTGTGTAACTCTATATCACAATTGAATTTGTAAGTCAATATGTTCGATTGAAAGTGTTGGACGAAAGCCCGAATGAGTCCAAGAGAAGAAGGAGGTACCCTTCTCAGGGTCTTCTGAGGATGTCTAAGAAGGGTAGTCAGAGGCTTAAACCTACATTACGTGTGGTACCCGTAATAGTGTACCTGCCTACATTTTACCTCTAGTAGTTCCAAATAAGACAGGTTGCAAGCCTTATTGCCGCTGCTCGAATATTATGTTTAATGAAAGTGTTTTCCGCAACAGTTTTATTTTATTTAAGTGCATTTAGGTATAAAAGAAGTCGAAAAAGAGAAACTATTTTACGTCTGTCCCGCTTATTAAGGCTTGCACCCAAAAATATATCTTGAGTCGAGACTAAGTTTTTAATATAAAAAAGATTATTTACAAAAACATTATAATATAAACATTTTTTATCTGGAATTTCGATAGGTCATGGACGAACGAAATGATTTATCATCATATTATATATATTTTATGTTCTACAATTTTTGGCTTGGTTATATTTTAACGAAACTTTCCGTTTCCGAGAAATATCCAAAAACCGAAAATATTGATTGAAACATTGAATAACTTTTTTAGCACACATGGGATCGATGGGGAACTTTATTTCTACTAGTGTACCCAAGGTCTACCAAAATTCAGCTATGTCAGAGTTTTTCCTATTTGCCGGTCATCGGTTAAATGTCTATTTTGACCGGACTAATAATTGTAACGACGTATGCCGTGATCTTACGTCAACAATTTGGCCCGGTAGACTTAATTCATCTGGATTAAGTCACCTGGATGTAATAAGTGCTACACACGTAGACTTGGTGCACCTGGGAGAACACAGCTATCAATAAAGTTGAAGCCCCAATCCGGTAGACTTAATTCACCATTTCGGCACTATCGTCAAATAATAGCCTACGAATTACGAATCTGGATTTAACCTGCCGACTTCCAAAGCTACGTCAATGAACTTGTTGAAGCCCCTCGTATCATATTAAAATGTTAACAAGATTCTAAATATGACACATCAAAATGATTGATCTAAATCTCCACTCGCGATATTTTCCACCCCATTACCCTTAAATAATATTACCCCTGATTTAAATTACGAAAATAAGCGACGCACCCCAAAATATCTAACATTTCACCTTGGTGAAAGCGTCTCAATTATGAAGTTAATTACTTACGGAAAAGTATGCAATAAATGGAATTTTATGAATTTAATGGGGTATTTTTGAGTTTCATAGATTTCACAATTTTACACTTTTAAATACGAATCAAAATTTGAATTTTTTTTTTTTTACATCTGGATATTTTATTATTATCAAGAGAAAGCGAATCTTAAAGCAATGTAAATGTAAAGGAACATAACTTATGGATTTTGAAAAATTTATCTATTTTTATTCTACACAGTTTTTTATTTTAGGAATTTTGCTCCATCTCTGTTTATGGAACCCGCATCTTTTGCGTTTCACTGAAACGCGTAAGAGGCTTTTATTTATAAAACTTCTGACGGATGAAGCAAAGGGCCCACCGGACGCAGTGTTAATCATAACCCATAACAAAGCATTGCATCGTAAGTCACGCTCGATAGGAACGTGCCCTACGTTGCACTGCCCCACGTGCATCAACAGAGGTATACAGATGTTAAGCCTGTAATTTCACCGGCCACACTCTTCAAACCGAAACACAGCAACGCTGCTTGGCGGCAGAAAAAGTCATGGCTGTCAAATTATAGCTTTTGGTGCTCATAATAAGCCAAAGCTCTGGAGACTATGATTTATTATACGCGAGAGCTCATTAACTGATTGCAAAGCGATCCATCAAGATTGAAACGAATTACTGAGTTCAGTCTAGACTTTCCTGAAAGTTTCAAGAAATTGCCTGAAGTTTTGCGAAGACTTCAAAAACTGGGGACGAAGTGGTGATAGGCTATAATAGCACTTGGATACTTTTCTAAGTTTTGAGGCCTCGGTTTATGGAAGCTAAAGCTGTTGAGCGACAAGGTTTTTTTTCCAATACTTTTTATCTGCATGTTTTGTGCATTGAAGCATAGTTTTTTCTCATTAGTTTGATGCCGAATTACAACCAATTTATGATGCGTTTTACAAAAACAGAGTAATAAGACGATTTTCCTAGTTCTACATCAACAATGTACAACTTTTGTATGAAACCAATAGCGCGTCGTGAGCGCGATTAAAAAGATAATTGTTTAGATATTACACTTTTGCCAAATAAAAAAAACAGGCTATTGTATCTATACTGTAGGTAATTTATAAAGTGTCAGGGACAACTATTCACTTATGCCTCTAGTTTCAAACCGCTGTAATGTCTGGAACGGGGTTGGTCCGACCTAGTCCTTTCAAGGCTAGTTTCCTCACGATGTTTTCCTTCACCACTTAAGAACACTGGCATTTCGCACCATGTAGAGGGCCCTTTATTCCAACTGTCAGCTGACAATTCGCTGATGACATTGATTGATGCAATCAGCGGAACATGGCGCCGATCGGATTTAGGAGGATCGATAAAAATAAATGACTTTTCAGTTGTTATAATCCACTGTAATGGCTTTTGGGGCATCATCCGTCTTCCGTATCATGATGGTTTTAGACACAGTTCTATAACTTTATGGCAACGTTATGAGCTTGCTACTTTCCTCAAGTCAAATTTAAAGATAACAATCAAATTTCCAGCTTATTGTAACACATGTAACTTAATGTAACATTTAACTTTTATCGTTTATTTGTTTGAGTCAGTCAGTATGCAAATCTTGACTCATGTTTAAAAATACCAGGGTTAATTTAAACCTGTTTTTCCCGGAAGACCGAGAACCAACACTTTTGGCAAAAGGTTGTGTATTACAAGCATGACTTTTTAACCGAATATAAAATGGAGGAGTTTCCCGCTGATGCGTGATGTCATCATCCTCTGCCTGAAGTAAACCACTACTGGTTATAGGCTTCCTCAATATATTTCCAAGAAGAACAATTTCTAGCTTTCTCCCCATCCCGACGCGTAGATTTTATTATTGTTTTTTCATTATTTATTATTTATTAAATAATTATTTAAAAAGCTATTAAAATAAAATAGAATAGAATACACTAATAACACACTCTTTTTGTTACAGGTAGCATAAAAATGGAGACAAGAAAGCGAACCTCATAGCCAAAGATGACGCCAAAGATGAAATGATAGCCGTCAACAAAACTATGACAGTACCATATCGAACCAAAAGCATATTCGAAACTACCCCATTTTTATACACCACAAAAAAACCTCCAGACGAAGAGCTTACTCAAATCAAAAACCTTAGAACTAGGGAGGTATATAATGTAGGAAGAAATTCGACGAACGACACAAGTGACTTCTTGAGGCTGGTAGAAGATTTCAGTGACTATTTCTACAGTAACGTAAGTGACGTTAGCAATACGACTATCAGCGATGTGTACGACTTTACGAACTGTAGTAGCAATGGTACGTTTAACGTGTCGTGTTTTGGCAAGTCCGAAGGGCCGGAGTATAACATGTGGGCGTTATTGCTGTTGATATTTCCGTTTTTCACGTTGTTCGGGAACGTTTTGGTGATTATGAGCGTGGTGCGAGAGAGGGCGCTGCAGACTGTGACTAACTACTTCATCGTGAGCTTGGCGGTCGCGGATCTGTTGGTGGCGGTGGTGGTTATGCCGTTCGGCGTTTATTATTTGGTAAGTTGTAGCTTCTAATACTTTTTTTTAGTGTAGAGCGTATTTATATAGACGAAGCAAGTTTCTATATACTAATTCTCATGTAAGTGACTACATTACCTTTAATGGGAACAAATTTATTTGGACTTATTTTTAAAAGCTGTGAATGAATGTGAATTTTCTATTCGTTAACTATTTTCTGAATTGTAAAAGACAAAACTACATTAAATAAATCTCTACGGAATCATTGTAAATTTTTGATGAATTTCTCATGGTATCTATGAAAAACATCTACTAGACGCACTATAATCCATAAGCGTCATCGATTCTTTTGACAGCAGTTGGATTTAAGAGTGCAATACCTCAAGCAGAGCCCACAGATTAGCTAGGACCAATTCCATATTAGAAATCGCATTTAAAAAGAAAGTCCACCAGTACTTATATTAATTTAGCACTTAATGACGTCACGCCTAGGAATTTTATAATACCACAACAGTGTCCCATTGGTCTATTTTGGTAGCCAAAAAGTAAAACATAAATAAATAACGCATCATTCACAAAGCGTCATTAAGCCCACATTAAACTTGTACAATACACGATACTTTTTGTAAGATAGATTTTTGTTAATACACTTTAAGGTATTATTAGTAGTATAAACCATATATTTCTTATTTCCTCTATTCTTCATTTGGGGCTAAATAACAGAGTTTTAAGAGCCAAATTTACTTAGGTATTATTAAAATAGCACGAAAACAATGGAACGACAAACTCCACAGCCGCCATTTATATCGACAGCTGGTTTTCCTCGTATTTCTTGTTTATCCCAGCCAGCCGCTCCTTATCTGTAAAGACTGTTACCGTTCCAAATGAGGTAACTTTCCGTTTCCTTCTTTAATCTTTCACTCCTGAAACTTTCCCTCCGGAAACTTTCCCAAATGTTATTTTAAATTGGTTTAAGGTTGCTGTTTAGTTTTGAGTAAGCACAAAGTTACGCGCGAAGTTTTGCCTGTAAATATATTTATGGGTGTTTCTAGGTAGCGATTTTATAAGACAACTTAATATGCGGTGTAGTCTTTGTATTATAACAGTCGCTATAAACTACAGTTGCTACTATTTGAACTCAAGAGTTCTTCGGTTCAAGCATCTTGAGCACTAAGAATTAGATTTATTTTTATTACATGTTCGACAAACATTGGGGATAAAGGGGATAAAAATCTGTGTTGTACCGTTTTTTTTAATTTGTTTACGTAACTGATATAAATCCACCTTATGTACGGTGTAAATGTACTTCTTCCAAAATTGAAAATGCTAATGCATACCAAAAAACCCACAGCATACCTGCCCACTTTGTTGGGCGGTGTCAAATTTGCAATAAAATAATATTGCGGCTATAAATTGAGATGAAGGCTATCCTATCTTTTAAGTTAGATCAAACTGCACACGGTACGCAAATTTGATTGAAATCGGTTAAGTAGTTTAGGAGTTCATAGCGGACAAACAACGTGATGCGTAATTTATTATATTAAGATAAGATAAGATGATTTTTTTTTTTATTAAGTAACATCATCTATTTTTACATTGTTGATGCCTTCCTTCATCAACAACGTGAAAATGGTAAAAAAACATGCAAATAATAATAATAAAAAATGTGAAAAGAAATTACTTCATTATTGAAATTTATAAAGCTTTTCAAAGTAATTTTTGTGAATAACGACATACTTATAATAACACCCAGACAGAGAACAAACATCTACGCTCTTCACACAAAATGTTTGTTCTCGGATCGAACCCACGGCCAGCTCAGAAGGCAAGTGATAATGATCCCTATGATTTGAAACCACAGCTCAGACCACAAACAACCATTTGGGTATCCAATTAAAGCCGAATCCAATTCCACTGGCATTGGGATAGGTACCTATTGCTGCGCTGTGAGCGTTCGGTAGTTACTGTAACAGAGTTCAAATCAGCCCTGACCAAAGTTCTGCTGGCCTACGACACAGCTTACGTCGATGCAGTTAGGAAACTTTTAATCCCATCCTCTTTCCTCTTCTTCTTCTTTCTATTCAAAGTCAAAATCAAAAAGTACCTATTTATGCAATTCAAAGTCAAATTCAAAAGTTGAATTCAGTTGAATCACAAGGATCACTTTGAATGGTGTTAAAACTAGGTAAATTATAGCCTCGGCGTCACGGAAGACCAGCGTTGTAATAGTGCATCAAACTCTATTACAGCATAAAGCTGAGTGACGACCGTTTTAGTTGTCACAGTATTGTTCTTTAAATTTTATTTTCGCCTATGTTTTTGTGACACAAAATAAACATATTTTGATTTGATATTTTTTTGATTTGATTTGAAATTTAGGTGCCAGTTCCACGCAAATTTAATCACAAGGATCACTTTAAAACGTCTTAGAAGGTGAATTTGAGGTGCCATTACTACGCGACCAAGCCAGTAAGAAGAAGAACAGGCAACAAATTTACGGCATGCTTCCCACCGTTTTTTTGTATAATCCTTGTTATTATTACATTGTTATATTCTATTCTATTTCCTAATTAAACAAGGTGCTAAAAAATTTGACACCAATACTTTAAATTATGTTACCTTACATCGAAATAATAACCTAAATTAAAAATAAGAAAACTTTTATTTTCATCACAGAAACATTGTCCTTGAAAATAACAAAAACGCCAATATTCATTTTCGTTTCAGACGTTTTACTTGTAAGGCGTTTTTAATTGTAGACGTTTTACAAGTAGGTCATTTACTTTTATGTCGTTCATCCCACAAGGGCGTTATGCTAGATTGTCCTTTTGATACGGACAGCATTCAGAAAGTAAGCGTAAAATCACCAATAGCCATCATGTATTATGGGAGCTGTTTATAATAGAGGTCTTATTCTCCAAAAATTATAGTTTTGTATAAAAACCCGAAGACATTTTAGGTAGTTGATTTTGTAAGAAATAAAATAAAAAGGTATCTAATTTTTCGGGAGAAAACAAGCTGCTTGGCTATATCCTATGGCAGGTCAAAGTTCCAGTGGTCTACAAATTTCAAGGGATTCTAACTTAGCACTTCTTAGTTTGCCAAAATTCTGTTTTCAGTTGGACAGTAGGTCCTATCTGTTGGTCTGTTTGTTCGTTATTTATGTGTACACTTATAAATTTCAGTTTAAGAGGATACTCAGAAGTTTGAACTGTAGTTTTGTAAGGTAAGGTAGATGCTTGTTTGTGAACTTGCGTTCTTGCTGTGGAAATTCTACGTATGAATTCTAATACGAGAACTAGTACTATTAGTTACGGTGTTTGTGACACATTTATATCAAACGAGTGACCCAAAAGTGTGGGCCCGATTTGACAAGTCAATTATATGTATATTTTCACTCTGATATAGTTCTAAAATAGGGTTTGGTATTTGAAACTATATTTTTGTCCCTCAACAACGATCTCACTCGAAATTCTAAAGCGCCCAAACTTGTGCTAAGGGCTCAACAGGTGCAAAACGCTCTTCGAAAATAAAACGTTTGAAAAGATCTCGTCTAAATATAGCGAGAAGGGTGGTGCGATCAATGACGTGCCGTATTGTGGCTGTTTCAATAAAGGTACCGTGGAGGTGGGATTATAAAACAGAAATTGTAGCACCTATTTCCAAACCAGAAGCAGCTTTTATAACTAGCTAATGGTGATGCATTTTTTAAGGCCGCTTTAATTTCTCTGGTTTCCCTAAGGACTTCGGTATTGCCTAAATACTACTTACGTCGCGCAGAGCGTTTATTTTGATCGATTGGTTAGGAATAAACGAGCAAGCTCTTCTTTTTTGTGAGGTTAGCTATTCTAATAGCAGGTTTTGTTTGTAAAAAATATAGCAGCCAATAGCAGTTATCGTCAAGACTGCATCGCTATTTGTAAACACAAAATAGCGGCTTTTTGTTGCAAGATATATAATAGTCAATAGTTGACGATAAAATCGCTCCTGTTAACCAATACCGTCGTACACATAGCTATTATAAAAATATCGATCCTATAAAATCATACCCAAAAGCTGCTTTTGAAAGTAGCTGGTTCATAAATTATATTGTAACAAGGATCATACAAAAGACCGGTAGGATCCAAGCCGTAAATTTGTTGCCTGTTCTTTTAGACTTGGTCGCGTGGAACTAGCTCCTAGATTAACCTAGCTTTAAGACTTTTTAAAGTGATCCTTGTAATTCAATTGAATTAAAACGTTGGAATTTGACTTTCAAAAAACCCAGAGAGTTGAGAGCCCCAAAAACGATCAAACTGATATCGTACCAAAAGCAGCGACAATAACTAGCTACTTTTTAAAACGCCCGCTACTAGGTTTTCGTGGTGAGTTGGATCAATTGGGATATTTCTGTGAGTGAGGTTTTTTATTACCGTGGAAACGTTGACAACTCGTTTTCGGAGGTTTAATTGTGAATGAAGCTTTGACCTTTGGCAAACAAGGCCTTGGAAAGAGAGGAAAAAATGATATCTAATAAATAAAAAAATATTAGAGGACACTCCACACAGCCCCAAAACAAAGCTTGTGCTATGGGGTATAACATAGCTGTTAATACTTAATTATAATGACATATAGGTATTACACATCCAGACAGATAAAAAAACCTCTATGCTTATCACATAAAAAACAACTTGAACCACATGAGAGTATTAGAACTCTTTGTGAAGGGCTCGTCCGGGGAAGTACTACCACTACGCCTTTTTCTGCCGCCAAGCAGCAACGCTGTCTTCAAACTGAAACGGTTTGAAGAGTTTGGTTGCCGGTGTAATTACAGGCACATGAGGCTTACCATCTGTATGCCTCAAGTTGATGGACACAGGGCAGTGCATCGTAGGGCCCGTTCCTATCGTGCGTGACTTACGAGGCAATGCTTTGTTATAGGTGATGGTAACCACTTAACATCAGGTGGTCCATCTGCTTGTTCCATCAGCTAGGTGTATAAAAAAATTAACCCACGGCCTACAGCAGAGACAGCAGAGGCACTACCAACTGAGCTGTTAGGGCTCACAGCTCTGCTCACAGCCCCCGCATAGCAACACAGTAAGGTTCTTTGAGGATATCTAAGAGGGTAGTCAGAAGTACGTCCTAATGCTACAATTTGACAAATAACCACATGAACCAATTGCTTTTTTCTATAAAAATAATGTTTGAGTTCCGGTCATAATTGTCAAAGCCAATATTTTAATACACACCTTCGTCCATCTTTATTATCGTTTGTCGAGTAGACCCCTGTCTTCGGGTATCAAAGCCAAATACAATACAATCCATTGAAATCCTAAGGATCATTTTGAATCGTCTTTACACAAGTTGAATTGAGAGCTACCGATCATCAGGCAAGGCGAATTGTTGGAAAAGGTACAAATCAGGACGATTCCTGAAACCGTTGTCCCGTGAAAGACGTGGGCCTGAATAAAAACGTGTGTCCGTAGAGACATTAACAATAAAACCTACACATTTTACTACCTTCTGCCAAGGTTTTCTGAAAATACGGTAACTGATAATAGCAGCCGTAACCTTCTTAAGCAGAACGCTACTTGTCACATAATTATTTTGTATTCCTTTTTTTATTTAATCAAACTTCGCAAACGGTATTCTTAATCTATACAAGTAAAATCTATCCAAGTAGTTGAACCAAAAGAATAATAATTATTCTTGGTAGAAAATAGTCATGTTTGTACAAACCTGACTATTCTCTTTGACCACGAGGTGAATGACGGATTAGTACACAATGTGCACATGAGGAAAAAACTTTACTACTAACTATAAGCCGAAATGAACCTAGAGGTTTAGTAACATGGATCACTTTTCACTGTCTTAGAAATCCACTTCGTGTAAGTATGGCGGCCAGCGCTTGCTTAGAAACTAGCTTTACACATGACTGTGTTTTACGTGAAAAATCCCATCGATTCAGATACAGCCTGCCCGTAAAAATTTTAGGGGGGCCCATGAATTTCACTTCGTCATAAAATATTTGTAATAAAATTATATTTGGCGTTTATACATCGGCCATGCGGGAATTCGAGAGATTCCTTTTTACGGCCGTATCTTTTAGTTTGTTTTATTTGGAAAAAGTCAGTTGAATTTGTTTTACGATCTCTCAAGGCGTGCTTTATAAATAATCATCGATTTTCCTCTCTTTTTAGTAGGTACTTATCTCAAAATAAATATATTCTTACCTTCTTACCTCGTTTTATTAGTAGCCGCGTTTTAGTTTTCTGGGACCACATTTTTAAACATCACAATGGGTCTTTAAACAACAACAGAAGCTGGATGACCTACAATCACACTCAAGTATGACCTCTACAGTGCATACGAATTGAATATATTTTCCCTGAACCCGACCCATAGCTCACCTCCGAGTTATGCTAATTTAAGTGAAAAATACTTCGCCTAAAATAGTCCCACTTCATTACAGAAAGTAGTACATACAAATTGAATATATTTTCCCTTAAACCAACTAATAGTATAAATAAGAAGAGCATTTTAAGAGTATTAGAGCTCTTTGTGAAGGGCTCGTCCGGGGAAGTACTACCACCACGCCTTTTTATGCCGCCGAGCAGCGTTGCTGTGTTTCGGTTTGAAGAGTGTGGTTGCCGATGTAATTACAGGCACATGAGGCACATTTGTATGCCTCAAGCTGATGGACGCAGGGCTGTGCATCGTAGGGCACGATCCTATCGTGCGTGACTTACGAGGCAATGCTTTGTTATAGGTGATGGTTACCACTTAACATCAAGTGGTCCATCAGCTTGTTTCATTAGCTGGTTGTATAAAAAAACATAAAATCAAGCCTGTTTACCATAGGGGTAGGTAGAGACCACGGATTTCCACTTGCTACGATCCTCACATACCTCTTTCGCTTCATCTCTCTGATAACACCTCTGAGTTATGTTAATTTGAGTGAAATACCCAAAAATACTTCGCCAAAAATAGCCCCACTTCATTACAGAAAGGCGTAAAACCGGATCCATTCATGAAGGCTTCAACGACGTAATTTGATGTCAGCAAAACAGATTCCGCGGTCAGCCCTGACGCGGCCGGACATGCTGTTTGACCGCACAACGGAACGTCAGGAAGCGCACTCGGTGCTGGGCGAAAGCGGTATCTTGACCCATCGTGCTATGGGTCGTGCTATCACTTTGAAACGTCTTATATACTAGGTGAATATATCGCCAGTTCCACGCAACCATAGCCTAGAAGAAAAGGCAAGAAACTTACGGCTTGGTTCTTAACGTTTTTTTGTATGATCCTTTTTACAATTTTATTATGGTACCTACTTAATTGTTTAGTGTTTGTAATGAGTTGGAGCATAGTTCAATCCCAAGCTTTTTTGTCATCTATATAATCAGATATTTTATAGTAATCTTTACAAAACTTTTTATAATGTTTTTGAAATAAGCAAACTATTTTACAAATTTTGGTTTAAAGATTTAAGTTACACGTCGTAGTACACCATAAAGAGTTATCTAAATCGTACACCGTTTGATGGTAGTCAAAAGAACCTAAAAAACTCTATCTTGTATCTGTGGTCATATGCTTTAACCAAACAAGTTAAAAATATAATTAGACACAAATTAAAATGTTCTATAATTTTATCAGCACAAGGTTTCATTTGAAACCTCTTGCTGAAGAATGATTTCATTAAACTCACTAAAGATGATCTCTATTTATCTAACGAAAGGCCGCTGCTGACGCCGCACCTTAAACATAGCCTACCCATTTTCGGCACATACCTAAAAGAACAAAGCCGAACACGAACCACTTTATGCAGTACTCCCAAGGGCACACGGATCATTTTCCTTTGCACGCAGCTGTAGCTAAAACTCATTTTCCTAATTGATAAACCAGGTAAGCGATTTAGTGATGTATGCGCTGGTGATAAGGTGAAATTTTGCTTGGGCCAGCCTAATTGGATAGGTTAGGTAGTAATTAGGTGTTTGCAAGCAAAAACACCGGTTTGTTAGGTTTTATTGCATGAGTTAAGGGGGAGGGGAAATTGATTCAGCAATTCGTTTTACGGTTGACTTTCAATGATATGTGTGACTTTAAATTATTATTGTTTCAGTATATTTTCAGTTTCATACCAATTAGATTTACCCTTACATTAATTATTGTGGATTATTTTTAAATACACCAACTACCAGCCAATCTACGTGGTGACAGGTGATATTGAAAAAAAAATTATGTACCTACGACTGAATAGAATATATAATATATAGAATACTAGTGGAGCGTCTGCCTCGAATTAACTACATCAGGCTCCCATTAAATTCTTGCTCAGAACACTTCACTCAATAATTCCATTAGGAGGGTAGGTAATGGGGGTAGGTACGTGCGATCGGAACTCGATTCCCCAATATTAAGATCGCTAGGGGTAGTTTCCTAATAACAATATTTGAGAAAGTGTTATTGGCTTTAAACACCTGTTTTTTTAATGCTTCTTGCTGATGGAACAAGCATATGGCCCACCCGATGTTAAGTGGTAACCTTCTTCATAACATTGCCTCGCAAGTCACGCACGATATGCACGTGTCCTATGATGCACTACCCTGCGTCCGTAAACTTGAGCATTACCGATATTGAGAGCCTTAAAAAAAAAAAACATATTTTTATTGAAATATGTTTTGTGTTTATGTATATTGTGTACATAATATCTATCGCTATTTTATTATTTTTTATATAAGTTCACTACTTTAAAAAATAAATTATCGTTTTTCTTTCCTCCCCGTCCTCTACCGTTATTTGGAGATAATGTTTATAAGTGCGCCTTTGTCCGGGATTCTTTAAGTAATTTCACTCGTATCTAATAAGAATGGTTTTATGCGAATATTTGTCAAAGAATGTTTAATGTATAAATACTACAAAAACCTTTTATTCCAAAAATAAATACTCCGTTCCTATTTAAAAATAGTTTTTTTAAACAACTAGCTGATGGAAGTAGCAGATGGCCTACCTGTTGTGAAGTGGCAACCATCACCTATAACATAGCATTGCCTCGTAAGTCACGCACGATAGTAACGTGCCCTACGATGCACTGCCCAGCGTCCATCAACTTGAGGCATACAGACGTTAAGCCTCATGTGCCTTTAATTACACCGGCAACCACACTCAAACTTCAAACCGAAACACAGCAACGCTGCTTGGCGGCAGAAAAAGGCGTGGTGGTAGTACTTCCCCGGACGAGCCCTTCACAAAGAGCTCTATTCTTAGAAGTACTCAAAATTGAAAGCAATTACTATTATTCAAACACAAATAATCATACTCAAACAAAACCATAGCTCAAATATTAGCAAAAACTCTATCCCAAACTCTATATCCATTCACTCTGAAACTACAATGATCAAACAACTGAGTAAATCAATCGAAAAGCACCACTCAAAGTTCTTTGGAATTTATTACGAAACTTTCGAGAGATCAAAGACCATTTTTTGCCGATCATCTAACGATGGTCGGCAACCATCGTTAGATCGGAGTTAGGCTGTGGTTGCACTCTGTACCCCAAGTGTGAGTTTTGACGTTGTTGTCTTGTGGTTACTACTTATCATCATGTGGGCCTACTTGTTCCATCAGCAAGTAGTATAAAAAAAGATTCATTTTAAGCTTTTAGAGAACTCACTTAGCTTTATGACGTTTCAAAGTGATCCTTGTGATTCAGAACAGAAACAGCTTCACGACTTTAATCCCCAGGCACGGTAGATATCCCCTCAGATATCTTAGTACCAAGTACTAACTCCAGATTATTTTTGAGGATGTCTAAGGGGGGTAGTCAGAGATACGTCCAAACATAAAATTTGGCACATACCCACATTTTGCAGTAGTTGGTATTCCATACGTGACAGGTTGCAAGCCCGTCGCCGCTGTTAGAGTACTAACTGGTTCCCTCACGATGTTTTCCTTCACCGTTTAAGAGCACTGGCATTGCGCACATTTCGATTGGAAAAATCCATTGGTGCACGACCGGATTCGAACCTGCGACCTTACGATCGGAAGGCGGGGTCACCCCCACTAGACCACCGGTGCTCTCCTTTACTTGACTTGACCCTGCTAATAAATAAATAATAAATATTGGTCGACTTTTCACACAGCACTATCTAGCCCCAAACTAAGCCAAAGCTTGTAATATGGGAACCAGATAGCTGGTATAATACTTGACATACGTTTTTTTGCAAATACATACTTATAATGTATAATAACACCCAGACAGAGAACAAACATCTATGTTCATCACACAAATGTTTGTTCTCGGTGGCGATCGAACCCACGGCCTACGGCGCAGAAGGCAGAGCTTCTACCAACTGAGCTGTGAAGGCTGTCAAGGTGTATTATTCTAGTTTAGAAAATAAGAATAAGTTATATTCTTCCTATAACTAAAAAAACCTAAAGTTATTTCAGTAATTCTCACTCGCTAGGCAAATAAAATATCATTCATTCAGCCCGCAACAGCATGTATATTATGATTTATGAAGTTTGTTTGTTGTTTCGACTACCAGCGAACATTATAACTAAACTAGCGGTTACGCGCGACTTTTTCTGCGGTTTGTTTCACATACCTACCACCACTTGGAAAAAATTACTAATAAATCGCTCCTATGGTGCGTGCTTTGTGATTTTTGTCTTCTTCTTGTGGTCTTCTTGTTGTCTTCTTGTGGTCTTCTTGTCGTGTCACTAGTTCTTTCAAAATAGTATGGTAAACGGGTTTTAAGAGGCTCTTTTTTGTGCACTTGACAAATGTTCTAGAACATTTTAGGTTCTACGACATGCCGGTTTCCTCACGATGTTTTCCTTCACCGTTTGTGAGTACTGGCACTGTGCACATACATTCTTGAACAGAAAAAGTCGTTGGTTCACGACCGGTTTTGAACCCACTTTAGATTTTAACCTTAGGATCGGAAGGCGGGTTCGCACCATTAGACCACTGGTGTTTTACTTTCTCTATTTCTGACCCTTTTCGATAGGTACAAACTTTCGAAAATTTGCAAGGAACACACTCCCAAAATTCAAGTATCTGTGATGCTATCATCACTGAATACACACACACACACAGCCTATGCTGTGCGTTGTAAGTCAGTCATTCAAGACTGTGATTCTTATAATATAAGATCATTATTCATCATTAGTGTATTTGCCACAGATATTGTGGCTGAGATTTATACCCTACAATTCAGATTAAGGCATGGTTTTTGATAAAACTGTTAAAGGTTTAAATAATTTACATTTTGTTGTTTAAAAGGACATTAGTGTTTTCCTTCACCGTTTGAGAGTACTGGAATTGTGCACATAAATTTTTGAACACAAAAACTCATTGGTGCACTACCGGTTTCGAACCTACGACCTTAGGATCGGAAGGCCCCGCCTTCCGCTACCACTAGACCACCAGTGCTCTTTTCTACTCATTTTCAGCTTTATGTTTCTATCTACCCACTGCTATTGTAATTGTTTTTGTTGTAAGTCAAATAAAAATGTTTTCTTTCTTTTTTTGTCTCCAACAGTGGTGAAAGGACTTGAAATGCCTGTGCCTGTGATACAATGCCAGTAATATCTCGGGAAACTGCCGCTTAAGCTCACAATCAGAACATTTGAGTGGCCGCGTCCCCAGAGAGATCAGTCGAGCGCCGGTTTTCAGTAATGAATGTGTCTCCGGCGGGATTTGCAATATTGACTATTGATTATTAGATTGATTTTAGACAACCTGTTTTGGTGCTTTGAGCTTACAATAAGTTTGTGAGGCTTTTATATCCTCCTAATTAGGATAGGTCCTATCCAATTTCCTCGCCGACTTCCTATGTTAGTTAATTCCTGATTCCTATCCTATTCTACTTCCTATCCTACGTTTTATCTGACCTCCTGCCTATCATTTTCCTATCCTACTTTCTATCATATTTCCTATCCTTCTTCCTATCTTATTTCCTATTCTACTCCCTATCTGACCTCATATTCTATAGGAAGTAGACTTGCTACCCAAAGTCCTATGGTACTTCCTATCCTACTTCCTATCCTATTTCCTATCGTACTACCAAAATATAAGAAGCTACTTTTAATCCGGGTAGGTAGGCTAGGTACCACACGAGTGGGGCCGCGGCCGTATGTTAGTTACATATAGTCAATGTTATACAATATCTATCTGCAACTTCATTAGACATTAGACAAACAGTTCAAATGGAAAAGCAATAAAGTTACACGAAATGATGTCAACATTTTGATGTCATGTTTTTTCTACTCGTCGAAAAAACAATGGGGAGTAACGTTTCGAGTGTACTTAATTAGGTACCTACAGCTCGGCCCTTCAGGGGCATTATTCTCTATTGCCAATGCAATCGCGTTACGACGAGACAGCGGCGGGAAATCGGACAAAACCGTATTCCCTATGACTTAGTTGTCATTCCTAGTTGTCATTCTTAGTTCATTTTTGGTTTATGAATCGCGTTTGCGTTTAGACCACGCTGTGACGTCACACGGTTATGGCACGGAATCTCCTATGTCATAAAGAATAATGCCCCAGGTCATTGAAACGCCAATTAGAAATATACTTGCAATTGTTTGCAGTTTTTCCATTCAATTCCAGACAAACCCATTCAATGCTATCAATTAATATATGTTTTGTACATTTGGAAAAGTCACATTTATCAAGAAAATAAAAACAAATTATATATTTGTATGAAAGAAAAATGAAAGACGTTGATTTAATAATTGTATTTGTATTTATTTATTTACTTTAATTACAACGGCTTTACAAACCAATTACTGTAATGAAATACTAACTTAGTAATAAGCCTTAGCAATAATATTAAACGAACACACTTTCTATAAATATTTGATCATAGAAAAGTAAATTGGTAGTCAGAGGTACGTCCAAATATCACATTTGGCACATATGCATATAGTTGTTATTCCATACATAACAGTTTGCAAGCCCATCGCCTGTAAGGATTCTAACTGGTTTCCTCACGTTGTTTTTCTTCACCGTTTGAAAGCCATTTTTAAAACCACGTCCCGATAATCCATTATCCAAATAGGCGGTCTTATAGCTAATGATTTACCTCAAGTGATCCTCATGGACTTGCCTCTGCTATAAAAACATTACGGAGCCGAAATCGAAAAGCCTTGAAGGGCAGTTTCTCAATAGGAAGCCGATCCAAATAAAACGTAGTGTTAAGTCATAAAGGCGCAAAGGAACGTTGAGTTACGAGCTTGTAAAAACGACTGCCGTAATCTAACGACCGCTTTTAGTTCCTTAAAAAAAGTTTAGCGTGGTGTCTTTTAGTATAGGGTTATAGACAAAAAGCCAAAATCAAAAAATATTTATTCAATTAAATCTAGGGGCCATTTCCATTTGACTGAACCTAGAAGAATAGGAACGTACAACTTAAGGTTTCTACGTTCATCATCTTCATCTTTATCAGCCTGAAGAAGTCCACTGCTGAGGTTTAGCTCCAGGAAGAACGATTCTGAGCCCGAATTCTTGCGATACAAAAAAACGTAAGGAAGTTATAGCCGACTTCAAAAAAGGAGATTCTTAAAGTTAAGCAGTACATTTTTTTAATGATTTAACTTACTATGTGATGAGTTTTCCAATTTTGTTGATTTTAAATTAATTTTATCTTTATTGATTCAGAGATGTTTTAAAAA
This sequence comes from Chloroclysta siterata, assembly GCA_932294275.1. Taxonomy (NCBI): domain Eukaryota; kingdom Metazoa; phylum Arthropoda; class Insecta; order Lepidoptera; family Geometridae; genus Chloroclysta; species Chloroclysta siterata. The sequence goes on along the minus strand of OW028596.1, from coordinate 14,839,160 downwards.
AAACAAAATAAATAGAACACATGACGTTTTGGTTTGTGGTTCTCTTCAACAAAAGGGTTATGTAAATTATTTCAGTGTTAGTCAGTTTTTTTTTTAGTTTTTTTTTGCGAACATGTTAAATTATTAAAGTGACATGACGGCATTTGTGCCACAACGTCTCTGGAACAAGTAAAACGAACTTTATGATTCTACTCCGCTTAAAGTGGATGGCTAATAAATAGCGATCGTAACATAGCGGGCATGATTGGTTAGAAATAAAAGGCGTTAGGGTTCCTCTTGAAGCCGTCGATAAACGGGGACTTTACGCTCATTGGCTTGTTCTTGTGATGGACCCGGTCAGCTGGCGCAAGAGATGAGGGATTATAGGGTAGGCAGAGGTACGTCCAAATGTTACATTTGGCATGTGCTTAATTGTAAGATCGTACAGAAACTCTTGTATCTCGATATATAAAAAAATATTCTGTTTCACATATTTTAGTTACAATCAAGTTTACATATCAAGACTCGTCAGTTTGCAGAACGACCGATAGAGGCGCTTATCGAGACTCCATACAAAAACGGCCTGACGATACAGAAAACGCCTTTTTCTGCCGCCAAGCAGCGTTGCAGTGTTTCGGTTTGAAGAGTGTGGTTGCCGGTGTAATTACAGGCACATGAGGATTAACATCTGTATGCCTCAAGTTGATGGACGTAGAGCAGTGCACGTTCCTATCGTGCGTGACTTACGAGGCAATACTTTGTTATAGGTGATGGTTACCACTTAACATCAGGTGGGCCATCTGCTTGTTCCATCAGCTAGTTGTAATGAAAACCAAACTCAGACTTCGGGTACAGGTGAGAATGCGGTCAAACGTTTGACCTGTAACTTGTAAAAAAATAACATGTATTTTCTCAAACTCCTGTTACTTGATCCAGCGTACAAAGCCGTACTCGGACCCTCTACAAATGGAAATGACCGCGTATTTATAGTCCTGTGGCGTATCGTATCGTATCGTATCGCTTCTTAGATTCACACTCGATTTGTCCACTCCGCGGTTACTAGCTCTTTGGTTCGCAATGAATTCGCTCCGGGTTCATTTGAACTTCGAATTGAAGGTTATTTTAGGAATTGAATGATGATTCACGTTTGGTATCCGTCAAAGCCAAAAGGTATTTATTCAAAAGGATCACTTCGCCTTAAGTTAGGTGAATCTAGGGGCCGGTTGGATATTCAATATTGTATTATATTACATTGTTACAAGGATCATACAAAAGAACGGGAGGAACCAAGCCGTAAGTTTGTTGCCTGCTCTTCTAGGCTTTGGTTGCGTGGAACTGGCACTTAGAATCACCTAGCTTTAAGACGTTTCAAAGTGATCTTTATGATTTCATTGAATAAATACCTTTTTACTTTGACTTTGACTTTAGTACCACGCCTACAGCTTTAAAAGCCTAGAAAAACAGAAACAAAGCTTTAATATAAGCGCTTGCGCGTAAATTACTCTGGGAAAACTGAAATAGACCCTCTCACTGAAACGACAAACAATTGAAATGATAAAAATTCTACAGCACTCAGACATAAAGCAAATTTTATACTTCATCAAAACATAAATTTTGTCCTAGACCGGAAATTGAACTCACACCTTTTGTTTTAGTTCAGATAAAGGCTTTACTCCAAAAGGTACGTTATTTTGACGTGAGTTTTCATGAGGCTGAAATAACAGCAAATTAATTTTCTAGCAAACAATTCAGAGAATTGTTTCACAATAAACATACGGCTTTGATACTAAATTAATCTTTGCATACAATAACAAGTTTTTCTACGAATAGCGTTTTATTAAAAAATATTTATTGATATCTAAAGCAAACAAATAAACATCCTATCCTATAACGAATATTAAAATGCGAAACTACTGAACCGATTGGAGTAAAACTAAGAACAAATATAATTCCTAACCTAGATAATAGGATACTTTTTGACCAGAAAAAAGAAACAAACACATAAAGGAAAAAAAATACTATACAAACTCTTATTTTACTTATCGTAAAATTACTCAACAGTTTTGGTTATTTTATCCGAAGAGTAGTAGAGCTCTTTGTGAAGGGCTCGTCCGGGGAAGTACTACCACCACGCCTTTTTCTGCCGCCAAGCAGCGTTGCTATGTTTCGGTTTGAAGAGTGTGGTTGCCGGTGTAATTAAAGGCACATGAGGCTTAACATCTGTATGCCTCAAGTTGATGGACGCAGAGCAGTGCGTCGTAGGGCACGTTCCTATGGTGCGTGTTTTGTGAGGCAATGCTTTGATATAGGTGATGATCACCACTTATCATCAGGTGAGGCATCTGCTAATTCCATCAGCTAGTTGAATTAAAAAAAATAAAACAAAACAAATTCAATGCACGCTAAAAATTTACTAAAAACACATTTTAAACCAGAATTTCTGTACATTTCCCCTGAAAACCGTGTGTTATTCAGTAGTTCAAAAATTAATTTAACGGTTCAAAAATTCATTTAACTGTTTGTGAATTTATTTTTTCGCGTCGATAAAGCATTTTCTGCCGTCATTATCGCTGGTTGGGACAGATTAGTTGCAAACAGCTGGTTAACTACAAACTAGGCAATTATCATATCGTTTGCTCGTTGTCTTTGATTTTTTTTCGGATGTTTGAAATGTAAATCTTATAATATCATTTAAACTTATAAAAAAAATACATTTAAAACATAACTATCAGTTAGACTGTTTTTAACGTAATATTTGGATGTTTGAGACTCAATCACACCCTAGCCACTGAACCGATTACAACGAAACTTTGAATATTATATATTTCATAACCTGGATTAACATTTAAGGGGCTGATGAATGTGAAACAACTTCTCGCTCGCACATTCAACATTTTGAAAGATATAAAAAAACTGAACTTATATATGAATAATGGCAATTAACCAAATTGGATTCAATAACATTGCAACAACATATTTTTAAGCTCCTTAAGGAACTTTTGACGCTAGTAACGCTGGGTTTACTGGGTTATTGCAATTGGGGCTATTGCGACCCGACCCAGCAGTCTATGTGACTGCGTGTACTTCCGAACAAGTTCACATTCAATTTTGCTTGACTGACCCTTATGGCGTACCACCAGCACAAGCGTTATAGGCCACGAACTATGGAGTGAAGATGACAATGTAAACTGGAACAGCTTCACTACTTTGATCCCCAGACACGGTTTACATCCCCTCAAATCTCTTATTACCAAGTACAAAATCCAGATTCTTTGAGGATATTTTTTTTTTAAATACAACTAGCTGATGGAACAAGCAGATGGCCCACCGGATGTTAAGTGGTAGCCATCACCTATAACAAAGCATTGCCCCGTCACGCACTATGTGAACGTGCCCTACGATACTCTGCCCTGCACTTTTTACACCACGATAATGCGCATTCGCACAAGGCCATAATTGTGAACCAATTTTTGACAAAAACTCAAAAAATACCATCGAACCTCAACCTTATTCACCAGATGTGGCTCCAGCTGACTTCTTCCTTTATTCTAAACTCAAATTACCGCTTCGTGGTACCCGTTATCATTCGGGAGAAGATATAAAGGAAAATTCGCAGCGAGAACTGAACTCAATTTCAGAAAAAGCGTTTAAAAAATATTTTGATGATTGGATTATTCGCTAACGTAAGTGTATCGTTTCTGAAGGAGCATACTTTGAAGGCAATAAAAACAATGTGTAGTACATTGTTGTTTGGTGTTAGTAAGTAAGTAACACATGGACCCTGCATAGGTGATGGTTATCACTTAACATCAGGTGGGCCATCTGCTTGTTTCATCAGCTAGTTCTATAAAAAAAAATGTTTAAGGTTGTGCCTCTGATTCACAAAAAGTAGACCAGAACAACATAATGTGTCAAAATTAAAAAAAATGTCTTAATTATATAAACAATAAATAAGTCAAAAATTGACACCACAAAAAATACAGTATTGAGTAAAATTCCGCCAAGAATCTCATTGAACCAGATAACACTCTCTTACCTGTGTTTATTTTCACGTGATCCTTTGGCCACCATTAAAATTGATTTACTCTTTCATTTTTGTTTTGTTTTATCTCTGGAGCTATCATTTATTCTGTGGCTATAGGGGCTGTATGTGCGATTAATATACTTTTTAATATTCTTTTCAATTTGAAACAAGAGCCGTTTGAAAATGTACGTTGATAATTTATTTTTTATAGAAATCTCCGTTTTGGTCGGATTTCCGTTGTTTCCGCACGTTATCTGATTTAAAACATTGTTTCGCATTGCAAATTATAAAAGGACTTAATAACCAGTGAGATATGATTGTAAAGTCATTGGATAACATACGATAAATAATAAAAAATATATTTAAGTATTATTTCTCAGTTTTCTGGTTCCCATAGTACAAGCTTTGCTTAACTTGGAACTAAATAGCGCTGTGAGAAATATCCACAATTTATATTTTTATTTTAATATGAGCAGATGTACACATACTAGATATTTATACTCGTAAGATCAGAAAATTCTGCTCTATCGATTGGTGTTTTACGTGAGAATTTAGATTTATAGGTAAAGTTAAAGTACCAAAAAGGAGTCTAAAATATTGATTGTAAGTACCTAAAGTGATGAATCTCTTCCTTCCTATATGAAGTAGTAGAAGTTACTATAGGAAGTAGAGAATTTACAGAGAAGTATTAAGAAAAAGAGTTATAACAGTGATATAAAAAAGATTAGAAATGATTAACACTACACAGAAGTGAACCTCTAATAAATAATACCGGTTTTACTTTATCGTAGGCTAAAATCATTCTTGACTTGGTGTCGAACCATTGAGCTACTCGTGCACTTTAACTTGTTTCACAAAACACGTTTGTAGCATCTGATCACATATTTCGAGCTCACATGTAGCGGTTCGTTGGTCTAGGGGTATGATTTTCGCTTAGGGTGCGAGAGGTCCCGGGTTCAAATCCCGGACGAGCCCAATTTTTGCAACGAATTTTGACTTATTTGGATAAAATGAGTTTGTATTTAATACATTTTGAGTCCAAGCAAAACAACCAAAGAAACAATTATTACATTGATTTTGTATGATATTTTCATTTCATACTTTTATTTTACCTTGCAGTGATATGCTACCTAATTAGTTTTTAAAGAGCCATGATTGGAACGTTTCTTGTAGTGTATATTTAGCGGAAAGAGGATCATACAAAATAACTATAGGAACCAAGGCGTAAATTTGTTGCCTGTTTTTAGAGGCTTGGTCGCTTGAATAAATACCTTTAGATTTTGACTTTGACTAGTTTATTTTTAAGTATATTTTCATCTATTTACCGAACCCCTTTCAGCTTGAAATTCAGCCTGAAAGCCTACAAGGCTCCTATCTTACAGACATCTGCATACATCTCGTTTTGCATTGCAAATTGTTTAGTACCGGAGTGGTGAGTGGTCGCCGGTGGCTTTGATATGCAGTGAAGGCTTTTAACCATTAGCTAGACTTCATCTGCTCTATATCTTTAGTCATTTGTGAGGAAACGGTATTAGTATACCAAAGTAATAAAAATATATAGCATTTCAAAGTATTTAAGATCCATAGAACTCTTTGTGAAGGTCTCGTTCGGGGAAGTGCCTATTTTTGGCGTCAAGCAGCGTTGCTGTGTTTTGGGTTGAAGAGTGTGTCTACTTGTTCTATCAGCAAGTAGGATTAAAAGGTAAAGCGGTGATGGGCGGTGATGTCTATACTTGTCATGTAAGGAATACTAACTGCAAAATATGGGTATGTACCAACTGTTAAATTATGACGCTCTTCTGACTAGCCCTTTAGTCATTCTTAAGAAGAGTTGATACTTGGTACTCAGATAAATGAGAGGATATTTACTGTGCCTGGGGATCAAAGTCGTGAAGCTGTTTCAGTTTCACATTTGTTAGCAGAAGGCGATGAACAACAAACAGAGATGAGGCAAATCGACTAGACACGAACATTCTGAGGCCCAAACTCAGTCGACTAAGTCTTCACTTGTCTTTAAAATACGCTCAAATGCTAGTTTGGAAATATATTACGAAAATATACCCATTTATGAAAATAAATAGTACGACGCGTGTTCAATACACTGCACTGTGCCGCTCGGAGGCAGCTCGAGTGGTATGAACTGGCTGTAGAGATCAAAAATGAACTGTAAGCACTTTGACGTTATATTTGCTCATCACGACTTCTACTTTTTCTTCTTCTTAAGTTGTTACTAGTTTCTTTCGAAACAGTGTGGTGAAAGAATTTTAAATGCGCCATAAAGAAGCTCCTTTCACATATGTTATACATACGACACTTGACATTTGTTTTTGAACTTTTCAGGTTCTGCGACATACCAATACGACTGATTTGTTGCACACCACATAATATTTACCAATTAACAAAAGAGAAACATCAAAGTTGAATACAATAGGGGATAGGTGACAGCCTTCACAGCTCAGTTGATAGTAGCTCTGCGTTCTGCGCCGTAGGCCGTGGGTTCGATCCCCACCGAGAACAAACATTTGTGTGATGAACATAGATGTTTGTTCTCTGTCTGGGTGTTAAGTATATAATATTATAAGTAGGTATTTACAAAAAAATAATTATATATGTATTATATCAGCTATCTGGTATTACTTTGGCTTAGTTTGGGGCTAGATAGTGATGGGTGGACAGTCCACCAATATTTATTTATTTATTTTATTTATCTTATGTTAAGTCTTCTTATCTTGCAGACGACCTCAGGATTGGAATTTGTCGAGAACGACAGACGTGGATGTGGTGTATAAAATACAGTGATTAAATAAAAAAAAGAGAGAGTTACTTTCCAGAATCTCTTGCTATACTTCCTATATTAGGCTATGCCTTTTCTACCCCAAGCTAACCATTACTCTCAGTTCGTTCTGAAACTACTTTGATGTAAGCAAACATGCTCTGAAAGCAATATTGAGATAGTTGTCAGTATGGAATGAATTTTAAAATGGAAATGTTATATCTAAGTCGTGAAGGAAGAGTTTCATATTATTTGCTCTTACTTCATTTTCATAAAATCAAGAATTCAATTGTTATGAGTTTGATGTTGCATTGCACAATTTCCATTTGTTTTACATAAACAACTTTATAATTTTCTTTTTTATTGGTCGCCGGTTTTTAGCAAAATACCTTGTATTCCTGTTGTAGTAGGATTTTTTTTTAAGAAAAGGCAGCGCTGGTTCTTTTTTGACGCGTCCTCTGTCGGAAAATGTATGTACCAGAATTTAAAGAATTTTTGGTAATGATGGAAAGTGATCGATATGACAGATAGCGATAGTAATGAGATTAATTCAGATTTGTTGATTTACAAGACACGACAAGACAGTAACGACTCATTTTAATAAGGATTCGTTTTCTGTCATTTTAGGAAGCAACATAGCTTTTTCATTTTAATTGTTTTTCTAGTGTTATTTTGAGTTGTGTTGTGTAATTTCGGTGGCATTTTAACCATTTGGAATGAAAGTGTATTATGTGATATCCTGATTTGACCGAAAATGTTTCGAATGTTTTGAAGAAAACCGCCACCATTTCTTCAAAACAAATGACGGCCGATTTGACTATGGACTGACTTGACTAAAAAGTATTCAATACAAATCACTTGAGATTGGTTAGATTGTCTGTCGAATGACGGACAGGAGCCATAAATGGAGAGAAGAAGAAGACTCATTTTAATAAAGTATTAAAATAAATCGATCATGAGCCAAAATTTTCGGGAAAATAAATCAGTAAATATAGTAATGCGCGATAAATACCTGAGGATTATTGTATATAATATGTAGTATTTAAAAAATAATTTCACAGTTACTGCTGTCATGGCTGGTTTTTAAATAAAAGCCCTGTGAGATTTGTATTTTTACAACCTGTAGTTGTGAATTTGATATTGGACTTTATTCACTGTCATAAACAAGTGGGATCAACGACCCGATCATTAGACATACGGACCAAGAAAGGAAGGCTGCAGATAGATGATAAGGATTCACAGCTGTAAAGCCTTATTTACACGTCGCCATTATTTACACGTCGCCATTATTTTAGTCGAGAGGCTACTGTCCATTGAAATACTGCACCTTCGCTAAATGTGATAATGAGGCAAGGTGATCAGCTGCGATGCAAGAGGTGCAAGTTTACTTCTCGGCACGAGACAAAATTATTAGCATGGCCTGCAAATATAAATTTATCCAGTACTGGGTGTGGGATTCTTTAGATCCATTAAAACACAAATATATTATTATACGAGGTTATGCCCTCCGCCCGGCCACGCCGTCCAAGCCAGTGTGCCAGCATGTCGCTAGTGTTGCCAGCGCGACTAGGCTAGACACCACATCCTCATCTTTATTAAAATTTACAAATTTCAGAACACTTACAGTAAAGCATATTTGTAAAAGAGTCAGTAATCATGAAAGTATAAGGCACAGTTTAATAGTTATGGATTAGTTTATACTTTATATTATTATACTTTGTATATAACACATTTATAAACAAAGCAAACCACAACTTATACAGGTACACAAAAATGTATAAAACACACATGATGCAATAGAGCATTTGTAGCTCTTTGCAAACGCTATTATTTATTACTTACATTTTAGATTGTATTTCCTTATTTACTTACCCATATTCAATACATATTGTATTATGTAGTACATACCTAAATTATTGGAAATGTAGCATAGGTTGAACAAAGATTAAACACGATGAAATAAATAGTAAAATTAGTTTGTATAACAGTTATAGTATAGGTACAACATTTTAAGTCAACACTAACATTTTCAAATATTTTGGAATAGTTATAGGTATTATAAATAATAACTGATTAACTCTTTCTTCTTACTATCACTACCTATATTCCTTCCCCTTATCTTTTTTTTTTTTAAATCCTTAACCTTAAACTAATACCAGGTAATAGAATAAAATTTGACCGATTCAAAATGTTGAACGTTCTGTCCGTTCGTTCCATTCTATTAATTTGCGGCCTTTAGTATTGAACATTGATTAACATATGGAATTTTAAAATTTCAAAAAGTTAAACTACTGGTAGAACTTACAGGTTAGTCAAGGCACTATAATATTTGTTTATCTGTGGTCAAGGCAATCCATTCGTGCTCTTTGATTGAATTTTACAATTCATATTCAATAAACTATACTAAAAGGAAACTAGTTAAAATAGTTGGGTGAGACATCATATAGAAATCATGCCGATTTCACCTCTTGTTACTTTTATTTGCTGGTTTAAATCTAAAAGTTCTTACATTGTATCAGCATGAAAGATGCTTTAATTGTTAATATTAACATGAACATTTTTGTAGGTACATTTACATAATTAATAATTGAACGAATAGATTTCAAATTCATCGTATTAGTAGAAGGATATTTCTATAAGAATAAAAGCATAATTCTTCATAACTCATAAATCTTGTCTGATGCACAACAGATTTTATATAGAAATAGAATAATATCATTATCATAACATTGATTTTGTCAGTCGTTTTCAAATTTGAATGTAACCTATTTAGTAAGCTGAAAGAACAATTTAGCCTAACTTGGTTCCTAGTAGTTTCTTCATAGCTCAATTCAATTCAACAGGCGATTCGTTTTCTGACAATTTGGGAAGCAACATAGCTTTTTCATTTTAATTATTTTTCTCATCTGCGTCTAAGGTTTTTCTAGTGTTATTTTGAGTTGTGTTGTGTAATTTCGGTGGCATTTTAACCAACATTACTTGAGGTCTTAGCACAAAGTTTAAGCATTTGGAATGAAAGTGTCTGTATAAGTATATGATATCCTGATTTGACCGAAAATGTTTCTAATGTTTTGAAGAAAACCGCTACCATTTTCTTCGAAACAAATGATGGCCCACTTGACTATGGACTGACTTGACTAAAAAGTATTCAATACAAATCACTTGACACTGGCATGATTGTCATATGACGGACAGGAGCCATAAATTGAGAGAAGAAGAAGAATTCAACAGGCAGAACATTTACCTCCATGGGCAGAACAACTCAGCTCTTGGCGTTTGATTTGTGTTGATTAGCATAATCTAGTTCTTGCCGGAATAGGTACATAACATCAAGAAGAGGTCAATCCACCGGTCTGATCCAAGATCCGTGCGGATACAATCGATCATACTTTGAAGCAGTCTCTAATTACCCAATTATCAATTTACCTAACCCATTGAAGTATGTAATCACTGATTGATTCTGTTACTCAGATACCCCCCATTTTCCAAATAGGCAGGTACACCAAAATTTACAAGTTTATACAGGACCTTTAGAACAGCTAGGGACTAGGGGTATGTAGGTATAAGAATTGACTAAATCTACCACCAATCCAATTGATAATGTTCTCTAGGCTATGTATAACTTTCATTAGGTATCCATGGCAGTATCAAATAGATTATACTAAGGTCAGGTTCCATCGCCCCTACTGCAGCCGGCAAATATGAAGTATTTTAGATAGTACCTAAAACACACTCAAGGTGAATATAGGTCCAATTCATTAATACAGTTGATATAGCTTTTGGTAGAATCCTTACCAGAAGAAGACACACTTTGATATATTCAGATTGTTCATTAGATGTCTCATGCCTTCAAAGAGTCTAGTAACTTTTATAAGTCAGTACGTTCTTTTTACAGTTGCTCACTACCAGTCTGAGTGACCAGTAGATTTTATCAACATTATCAAAATCTTACAACACATTGAAAAACTTACTTAGTGACACATTAAGAGCTGTGTGCAAGGCCAAAGTTAAGTTTTAGTAGAGATAAAAAGTACTTTTTCTCCATTATCAGATAAAACAGGGTAAAATACCAATTTCTATCAAAATGTTGCTCAAACATTTATTTTTAATTGTTATGTATTACTGTTATTTTATTTCTATTCAAAACCAGTTTTTAAACTGTACTTTGTCAAGTTTAGTTGAACCAATGTAATTCTTTTCCTTTTGTTTACTTGATTATTATATTAATGTCTATTATAAATCTTCATTTAGTTCACTTAGTAATAAATACCAAGGTATGCAGGTTGAATGTTCTATTGGCTTGTGATAAGCAGATAGGTTATTTAATACTTACTTTCACACATAAAATTGATGCTAATAGCATTCTCTATCAATCATCCAGGAAATACAAGAATATAGTGAGGTATGACTGTCTCTACCTAAGTATATAGGCATCGGTACAATAATTTTACTTTTTACGTGGATGTTCCATCCATACACCATGTTTGAACATAGGCACAAGTCTCTTTTGCTGCAGAATGCAAACTCCTACTCACACAATTTCTGCTTTTGTTTCCATCATTCCTGTAATTATTATTTTTTAGAAAATAAATAACCTTTATTTTATTTTCGTAAATGCTGTCGACGTTTCTTTAAATAGATCAACCACTTTTTAAACAGTTTGATTTACGTATGGCTGTTTTGAATTTATATAGTGTTCTACAATGTAGGTAGGTAGCTCAAAAATCTCTGAACAAAATATGCAGTTATGATTACCATTCTATTGATAGTATAAGTACCTATATAGTAAGTATTTATAATAGCTACCAAGCAGGTCGGTCGATTTTTGGAGTGTTCGTACCCGAGTGGGTTTTACCGCCTTGTTTGCTGTAAATGATGATGGTCTGTCTTACATATATTATATTAGCAGAGTTATAATAACATAATTAGAATAAATTGTCAAGGCATTTAATTATATTATGTATTCGTGCATATTTATGCATATTCGTGGCGTTATCAACTGTTAACAGTTGCATTGCCGTGTTTGTGTAGGTTAAGTTTCTTCTTAATTTCTTGTTACATAATACCTACTCACATTTTAATAATGGGAGGTTGTTTGATATTCTATATTATTACGGAACAAATATTTTTATTTCTTTCTAAAGATTCGGTAATATTATTATAAATTGTGAAATTCACAACACACATAAACTTTTGACAGTAAAGCAACCACTACGAATAATCAACGAGGTAGATTATACCCACCCAGTAGATTAATTATAATGATAATGGTAAGTATATAGTATGTTACAAATGAAACGGAAATCGAGATAATACCCAATAATCTTCCTGTGTTTTGCCTGCCACACCTGGCATTGGTATACTATAACACAGGGTTATTCTAGTTTGGGTACAAATGTTGTTCGAACAGGAAATATCGCAAATGTTTAACATAAACCCAATTTAATAAAATACTGTAATGTTTGTTAACGATTTTAAATAAATAAATTTCATTTCATCTAAAACACTCAAAAGCTAAGTGTTATTAAGTATGTTTGTGATCCAGTTTCCGATGCATATTTAACAAATATGAATTATTCATGGCCTTTAATTTTTTATTATATTGTCACATGTGATCACACACATTTGCATTTGCATTTGATGATTTTTCATTTCTTTTGCCATTTTTGTCATTTCCGATGACCATTTATTAAATGCATGGCTTTGTTTTCCATCTCTGATGAAATATTTCTTGCATGGCTTTTTGGTTATCTTTAATAACATTATACATAGCCTTTATATCATCTCTGATGACATTAATTACATGGCCTTTACATCATTTCTGATGAAATTAATTACATAGCCTTTCCGTTGTCTCTGATGTGGTGACACTTATTGCATGGCCTTTATTTACATGACCGGTATTTGGAGCCTGTAACATAACATTTTTCATATTAGATATTGTTTATTCATTTTAGGCTGTGGCTCATGCTCAGCGCAACAATAGTATAGCTACTTTGTTGCATTGCCCTTAAAACTGGTGCTGATTTTTCAGTCTAGATTTCAGTTGCAATAGGTAGGTATAAAAGATATAAAAACCATTCACCTAATTGCTAATAAAAATAATAGTAAAATAGCAACAGCCTCAAGACTTTGATTCCCAGGCACGGTAAATATCCTCACACATCCCTTAGTACCAAGTATCAACTTAAAGATTTTTGAGGATGTCTAAAGTGGTCAGATACGTCCAAATACTTTTAACATTTGGCACAAACCCAGTACAGGTACAGTAGTTGGTATTCCATACACTGTAGTACCTGGTGACGTGGGTCAAGACGTACAGATATGGTTGATGATGATGTGATGTGTCGTCCAGACCGATTTTGGCTACGGCAGCATTGTTAATGCTAATAATTTTCAAAACATTTCTACCTTCATAGTGATCAAAGTAAAAATCTTTTCTTTCACAGAAGCTTTTCGTAGGTTAGGGTAGGCGCAGGTAAAATTATTATGCAGCGATAAATTTTCTAGATCTTTTTCTAACAGGTATCTCAATTACGTAAGTAATACTTTGATCTAATATACGGTACCCTCGTACTGTACATGTTAGTTCAACGTAGGTTTCGTACCTTGTTTATTGAATTGGAACTTGAACTTCAACTGCAAAATAATTACTTTGGAATGCCATCTATCCCTTCCTTTTCAGTAAAATGAGTTAGATTACTCACGTTCTCCTCAGTCGCCACTTTGTGGGATTCTTTAGATCCATTAAAACACAAATATATTATTATACGAGGTTATGCCCTCCGCCCGGCCACGCCGTCCAAGCCAGTGTGCCAGCATGTCGCTAGTGTTGCCAGCGCGACTAGGCTAGACACCACACTGGGTATTGTTAAAATGAATTCGTGTGATTTTACTAAAGAAAGCGGACATTTATGTATCATGTGAATGAGTCTCAAAGATTTCTGATACATACAACATAAGGTTTTCCTGTAAAGAGTCAAACAAGGCTGGTTGTGTACCGATATTTAGGGCTATATATATATTGACTAGATGTAATAAAACCACACTTCAAATTGTAACAGTCACGTGTTTCGAGGCGTCTACGTCACTCAAGCGCTCTCGCTAGACTGAGTCAACCTTAGACTAAGTATCATATAGACGTAGTGTTACGGTTTTTCGGCGTGTCCGTTTTTTGTTAGTTTGTATGTATTCGCGTGAGTGACTAGAGAAGGGACAACATTGACTAACCTATCGATAGAATAAGAAATGGATGAAAAAGGCGTTTTAATTGGAATCCAACTTTTTAATTTCAACTGGTTGCTGACTTTTATTGCGAAAGCCCAAAACCATTATAGACACTGGAACACTATAATCGTCAATAATGTTTCCCACATTGCCCTAACCGTGAGAGCGATGTCCATCCCACTCGATACAATTTCTTATGGCCATTTCGTCCATGCATAAGAACATTTTGTAGGCTATCAGTTTTCACGCCTAAAAGCTTTTATCCACTCCCGTCTTCATTCTGGGCATTTAAGAACCTAAAAAAATAATGTAAAATTTAACAAAAATTGATCCCTCGCGAGACGCCTATAAGGTGTGAAAAATTGAAACTACAACAGAACAGCCGGTCTGACCCACCGCATTAGATATTTCATATAAAAAACGGAAACTTACATATTATCGATAAAGCTAAATTGGTCGGTGGAAGTACATCTCTAGAACAGAAGACTAAAACAATGCATTTTATTTTGCAATAATTAATGGGTTTACATCATTTTCACATAGGAAAATATGACTAGTACTAATAAAATGTAATTCCTACAGTCTTTATGGGAGAAAAAACGTATTTTTTTAGCATGAAAATAGAAAAAGAATATTACGTATCAAATGACAATTCCGGGTCTTTAACTCCTCCTTTTGTTGTTTTTGATACACAAAACACAGCTTCACAAGACATACTTTCACCATTTCAAATATATTTTGACTAGACAATAATAATTCTTTAAAAATTTTCATAATTTCTTTCGCTGCATCGCAATGTTGCTGCGAGTTTTTCAAAAACGTCAAAACAAGATCAAAACATTGCATCAACTGACGGCCACGATTTACGCAGACAGTGAGTGAGTGAGATGGAGTGAGTGAAGTTACATCTTCTTTTCTTTTACTCGTAGCTAGGCTACATGGGAAGAACAAAGATAGATGATCAATGTTTGATACACAGTTGAAAAAGGATGTAAGTCTTATCGCTCCCTCCAGTATATAGTACCTCCATGGAGTCAACCGACCAACTGCCGCTACACTTGACAACTCATTTATTCAAAACATCACAAAGGCTATATGCAAAAAAAAATGACTGATAATAAAATAACAACAAAAAACTATAGTGACACTTAGGGAACCACTAAATGTCACCATAGCACAGGATCTAAAAGGATTTGTGGACTGTTCCTAGAAATCACAATTTGTAACCCGTTGTTTCATTACTATGTACTGTATTAAGTTCAAGAACGTTGCTACTGGTTCCGTACCTACTGCTCTTTTTCAGAATGTAAAACCTTGCATATTCCGCTGTAAATAAATAGTTTATATGTTCAACTCTACTAAAACACTAGCATAGTCCGAAGCAACCTTTAGTCTAGACTAGCCATAGTGCCAGTGATGTGAACCCTACTGAAGCTAATGGGCTTAAGAAAATACTGTTTACTGCTAAAGGGAACTGTAAAATAATATTAAACCTAGCGCTCAAACTCCGTAAACTTAAAAAAATTGATAGAGAAGACTCAAATATTTATATCCGGAAATGTATGAGGACGGCCTATGTTGAGGAGACTTCAAAGATAGTGATTATGGTGGCTCCAGAAAAAATACAAAAAATTGGGCTCGTCCGGGATTTGAACCCGGGACCTCTCGCACCCTAAGCGAAAATCATACCCCTAGACCAACGAGCCGCTTGCATTATTAACGAAAACAGTCTTATCGTTAAAATCTACTATAGTTATGACGATTTTATTACTACCGCATGTTTTGCCGATTCGATTTTGGTAGCAATAAATTCTGTATTATCATAATCTAGTTTCGATAATTCATGTATACAGCCATAAACCAATATTTATCATGAAATTTGTGACCACAGTAATAACGACCTTTTGCATGATTAAAATATTGGTAGACTAAACCAAAATTATAAAAACTATTTTATTCATAGGGTAATAAACACGGAAACAGCTAGGTACGTTATCTATCGTATTTACATATTGTTATATTGGGATATCTATCTTCTTAAATATTTTAGTACCTACCAAGTATCAATCCAAGAGTTTTTAAAGATGTCTACCGAAAACCCCCTTCAGAGGTGATATGTCAAAATATGTTACATTTAAAATATTACTCATACTTTGCAGTATTTGGTATTCCATACGTGACAGGTTGCAAACCCATCGCCATTGGTTAGAATACTAACTGGTTTCATCACGATGTTTTCTTTCACCAAATGAGGGCACCGACATGGAACAAATACATTTTTCGAAAAATTGTTGCTGCACGACAGATTTGAACCTATGACCTTACGATCAGAAGGCAAGGTCACTCCTATTAGAACACCGGTGCTCTACCGGTATTTTACTTACAAATTTTTAAGAATTTACTATACTATGAATTTTAATGGCCTCCTTAATCAGAATTCGGATTTTGCCTCGCTTTAGTTACAACACGTTATAGCAATATTTATAGCTGACTAGGCAGATAGGATGGTATGGGTGGTGGACAGCCTACTCGATCTAAATCATCCAGTTCAAGGCACTACAGCATCCCGTAAGTAGGGGCTTGGGTATGAAGTGACCCCTGACAATTTATAAATCATTGAATAAAATATAAGAGCCTGGACTAGTAGGTAATAATTCACACTATTTTATGTTATTACATAACTAAAATATAAAAAAAAGTACTGCATAGGTACGTAAGTAGTAAGTACTTGCCACAAAAATGTGCTCAAAACTTGATCAAAACCAGTTTTGTTTATTTTAATGCGTGCGTATGTTCAAAATCTAGGTCACCTTTCACCGAAATCTTAGATTGTTGTATGCTAAGGAGTTATTTAGGCTTTTACGCAGTCGGCTCGTTGGTCTAGGGGTATGATTTTCGCTTAGGGTGCGAGAGGTCCCGGGTTCAAATCCCGGACGAACCCAATTTTTGCATCGTACATTTTTCAGCGTTAAGTTTTCACGGTTTGCATATTTGTACAGTGCAAGTAAAATAAGATTACACAGTCGATAAAAAATATTAATGTAACTATAATTAAAATTCATCATCATCTAATGCAGGTATATCGCACACTGCTGGGAATAGACCTCCCTCATGTTTTGCCAGCTTTCTCTGTCGTGTGCGTCTCTGGTCCAGGTGTTTCCTACGATCTTTACGATGTCTTCCACCCATCGCGCTTTCGTTCGGCCTAGATTTCGTCGGTAATAAAAATTAACTAACCAAAAATTGTATTGTTTATCCGCCAAATATGTATAGCATAATAATCTGTATAAATTTTTCATACCTCTGACTACTCTTCAAACATCTTCAGTAGATCTTGAGTAAGTGCTTAGATATCAAGCGATCTGACAGAATACCTACCGTGCCTGGGTATAACAATATGAGCTTATTTTTTTTATTTGATTTAAACCTTAAATTGTTATCCAAAAACAAATAAAATACAAAAAGTACTAGCCAGATAAAATGCTAATACTTTTTGTATTTGACAATGCACTGCCTATGTTATTCCAAGTTTCATCAATTTTCATTCAAATATAGATATTTGGTCACCGAAGCGATTTCGTTTAACTTTGAAAGGTTCGGAGCAGAACAAATATTGATTTGATCTGCACTGCGTGCAATACCATTCAATAACACTCAGGGCTAGAGTGCACTAAAGCGCAACGCTATAAATATAACCTTTTTACTGAAAACAGACTTCGAATACACTGAAAATCATGGTAAAAAACTTCCGTTAGAGATAACCACAAACCAAAACGTCAATGTGTATGTACTTTTTGTTATAATTGTTTTTATGAATGCTCTAAATCTATTATAATCAAATTTATATGGGGGAGTTGGGCTGGCTTTGGTGAGGTGAGCAGGGGGCAAATGCACAATACACCTCACTGCGGGACGTCCGTGCAGATCTCATTCCCCCACCACGAATTAGAATTAAATATAAATATAAATAAATATTGGTGGACATTCCACACAGCACTATCTCGCCCCAAACTAAGTCAAAGCTTGTGATATGGGAACCAGATAGCTGATATACTACTTATATACTTTTTTTTTTGTAAATACATACTTATAATATCGTATAACACCCAGTTAGAACCCAATTAGAATAAGTTGCTGCTAGGCATTGTCATTATTTGAGGATGTTTATGGGGAGCAGCTAAAGGTACGTTCAAATATGACATTTGGCACACAGCCACGTTTTGCAGAGACAGAGGTCTGAAGGGATATCTACCGTGCCGTGTCGTAAAGCTGTTCTCTGATCCTGCTGTAGTCGACAGTGGACTGAACTGCTAGTACAATGTCCGTATATTGTGATTCAGAGCCGGCCACCCCCCGTTCCGGTCATTTTGTATCTCTAAATGAAAAATCGCTTATACAGTACCTGAAGTCCGAGTTTTTATTTCATTTTCTTAAAAAAAAAACGTTTTCTAGAGCCTGGGTTTTGTAGAGCCATTCAAACAAACAATTTAAGAGTAGTAGAACTCTTTGTGAAGGGCTCGTCCGGAAAAATACCAATGCTTTGTTATAGGTGATGGTTACCACTTTTTACATCAGGTGGGCCATCTGCTTGTTCCATCATCTAGTTGTATTAAAAAAAACTGAAATATCTGTACGAGGAAAAATGTATAACTCTAAATTACGTCACTAAATAAATACAATTAAGTTTAATTTTGTATACCACTCTGTTACCGCCTCAATATTTGCGGTTCGGTGTGAAAAGGCCTGCTTGCTTTGTTTTGATTGAAAAACTTATAATTACACCAACCTCATTACAGGGTTGTTAATTAAATAATTTATAACGAAAATTTAAGTTATTTGTTGCCAAAATTTGAGCGTTAATTTTGTTTTATTGCATAAATTAATTTAGACTTGCCAGTTTGTTTTGTACCTAAGTTGGTTTGAGGAACTCAATTCTGTTGAGAGTTTTAAGACCTCTGTCAGACTACCATCAAAGTACTCCTCGCTCGCACATTCCAATGTTTTTGAATATATAAAATCACTGAATGAAGTTATGAAAAAAGACATACAACCAAGCTTCGGGGACTAGTATAACATAGGCTTAGCAAAAATTATGTTCTTAAATTACAATGGCTATACACGAAATACTTCTGTGCCTACGTCTCACCAAGTTTGTTTAGCATCATTATTTTACTGTTTTGTAAGTAAATCGTACAAGCTCGTTTCCTGCTGTTCTAGACTAGGTCGCATGAAACTGGCATCGACTTCGCCAAGCTAGATTCACCAAGCTTCAAAGTGAAGAAAACGTTTTAAAGTGATCCTTTTGATTCAACTGAATAAATTACTTCTATTATTAATTTATTTATTTCCGAAAAATAACTCGAACAGACCACTAGCCTAACTAAACTTAAAATCAACAATACGTAGGTAGTAATAGGTAGATATAAAATTTCTATAATTTAACTGGTGGTTGGCTGCTGAATCAGATTTCAATACACTCCGAACTTGTGAATAAATTGTATCTCGGACTTTATGACTTTGATCATGCTTGGATCGATAATAAATATTGGTTTTTGTACTTATAATCAAACTAGTTGTTAGCTGTAATATCGCTATATAGTGAAAGGCGATAAGACACGACTTTGTCGATAAATTCTGATATTTCGAGCTATCACGTAGCGGCTCGTTGGTCTAGGGGTATGATTTTCGCTTAGGGTGCGAGAGGTCCCGGGTTCAAATCCCGGACGAGCCCAACTTTTTTTAATTTATTACGATGCAGTGTCGATTGGCTTAGTACCAGTTAAGTGTTATAATTTGTGTAAAAATTCTGTAGATAGATGTGTTATAAATACTTTTTTTTATATATTACATTTATCAAGGAAAGAGAGAATATTCATAAGCAGCGTCGATAGCATAGTACTTGATTACATCCGTTGAAATTATTGGCAAAAGGTTATATTCATCATTTAAAAATAAATTCATGATAATGTTTTAACTATTTCTTAAATTCCTACTACAAGTAAAACACGAACCGAAAAATGCATGGTTTCATTTTATGCAAAATAATGCTCATGTAATGCTTATCGACATTTCCATTTAAATTTTAGCATAAACGATAAATCGCTTTAAGTGTACTATTTCCATCATCAAAATAACTGAAAAAGTAATGTTTAGTTATAAAATAACGCTAGCAAAAACGCTACAGCCTGTTTTACTTTGATCAGCTGACGATGCAAAATATACCTTAAGTCTGGCAGGCTATGATTCAAAAAAGCGTAAACAAGAATGTGGAAATTGAAAATTAGTACAAGAGCTCACATGTGGACTAATACGTCAAATTTGACTAAACTGAAATTACAGGCGCATCAGGTTTACATCCATATGCCTCAAGTTGATGGACGCATTGCAGTGCATTGTACGGCACGTTCCTAGCGTGACTTACGAGGCAATGCAACAACAATAGGTGGGTAGGCAAATCTGCTTTTTCCAAAAAGTTATGTAAAAAAAGCTAATTGTAACTGTTACTAATTGTTAAAATTTAAGTGTTAATTTATATTGGAAATTATACAAAAATATTTAATTATTTAATTTATACATAGCATAAAGGTGGCATTGTCACTATTCAATATTATTGGCAATATACATAATTTGACTTTGATGATATATGCCAGGCACGGCATGTATCAGATATCTTAGTACCAGTTACCAACTCAAGATTCTTTGAAGACGTCAAAGGGGTAGTCAGAGCGAGCAGTAGCTTCTATTACACATAACAAGTTGCAAGGTCATCGCCGGTGATAGAATACTAACAGGTTTTTTCACGTTATTTTGAATGATTTGTATAAATGTTAAGAGGCCGACAGTTGTCAAAAACCTTTTTTTCATACAACTAACTGATGAAACAAGCAAATGGCCCAACTGATGATAAGTCATCAACTTGCATATATATTAAGCCTCATGTGCCTGTAATTACACCGGCAACCACACTCTTCAAACCGAAACATAGCGTTGCTGCTTGGCGACAGAAAAAGGCGTGGAGGTAGTACTTCCCCGGACGAGCCCTTCATAAAGAGCTCTACTACTCTTAAAACCTCTCGCTTGCACATTATAATATTTTGAAAGTTGTAAAACTACTGAACTTATTTGAGAAAAATCGCAATCAACCAAATAATCAAAGTTCAAATATAATTTTGATCCAAAAAATAATTACTAAGAAGTTACTAGTTATGTACTTATTTCGTACATTACCAGTAGTGTTCACCTTAATACCACCTTAGGAGTTCAAGTGAAACGGTTGTAGTAACAACGGCTTATTCAAGGGTATTGTGACGACGGGGTATGCTCGTATACTGTATTAAAGTGTACAATTAGTGCCTGGACTTGGCACATGGACGTAGAGTGTGGGAGCTGGTGAGAAAATGGCATTGATAAATATTGTTTATAGCTTATTTTGTTTAAAAACTAATGCAAACTAGTTAGAAAGGTCGGTCGTTGGTAAGCGGATTTATATTGAAAAGACATTCAAAGGGTTGAAATCATAAAAAAGAAGTAATTTTCAGAATAATATAAACTAGATTGGATTGAAAGTGATAACTTTTGGAACATCATAAAATATTTATGATTTACGTGTAGGTGAAACCAATAAATACAGTGGCTATTTAGCTAAAACTTCAGACATCTCAGTATACGCAGTTCTAGGTTATACTCAGTATACGCAATTCTAAGCATTTTTTTTATCCTTTTAATTAAGTAATACGAAATTAGAAAGAAAAAATAGAAACAGCTTCACGACTTTGACACTAAGCACGGTAGGTATCCCCTGAGATCTTTTAGTACCAAGTACTAATACGATTTTGGGCACTGGCATTCATTATCATCATCATCCTGAAGAAGTCCACTGCTGAATACATTTCCAAGAACGATTTCACACTAAATTTACATATCTTTGGTTTTCTCTGTAAGTGAATTGTACCTAAGAGAAATAAATATATATAACTCAATATACATAATTTATATCATATTATTATGAAGCTGCAGTGCCGAACTTGGTCTCCTGCTCTATATTGTCGTTGTGTATTCCGAGCCTGTACGGAACGCTGCAGAACGGCTACTTGGGCATCGCTTACACGTCGTCCGCGGCGCTTAGCCGCTGAATGTGTCAGCATTATCTACATGCAGTCAGCTGTTTTAAATTAAACTTTTACAGCGTCAGCGCATAATTTTAGAGTGCTAAAATAAATTAAACTCTGTAGATAAAATAAAAGTATTTGCTAGTAATCATCATTGTTGACATAGATACCTACCAAGTAATCAATAATACATAGGACATCAAGCGCTTTGCTTCAGCTTTTAAAACGCGGTTATCTTCTTCTAGGTAAACGTACCACACTGTACCACGAGAATGGATAAGATAAGGAATGAATTTATTAGAGCCAGTTTGAAAGAGGCACCAGTGAAAATGAGGAGCAATAGGCTTGCGTGGTATGGGCATGACATGCGAAGGAAAGAATATCATGTAACGAAAAGAGTGTTAGATATGAATGTGGATGTTGTATGTTCCGTAAGTTTGTTGTCTGTTCTTCGAGGCTTTGGTCGAGTGGCACCTAGAGTCACCTAGATTTAAGACGTTTCAAAGTGATCCTTGCGATTTTATTGAATAAATACCTTTTGACTTTGATGGTTATAGGAGTAGAGGAATGCCAAAAAAAAGATGGATGAACTGTGTGAAAGATGGCATGGGTAAAAAAGGATTGTCAACTATGGCGACGGATGATACAGGGAAGAGGAGACAAAAAAACCTGTTGTGCCGACCCCACATGAAGTGGGATAAGAGCAGGAGATGATGATGATGATGACTGTTGACCGTTTTGTCACTCTATATCAGGTGAGATTGCGGTCAAACGTATTAATTATTATTATTCATTTATTGCAGATCAATTAATCCATACTTAAAATTAAATTATCATTAGAATTAAATTACATTACAATTTATAACACAAACACACAATTACAATTTACAGTTCAATTAAAATTAAATGTCACACATGATGGAAATAACAATTAGATAAAAATTAAATAAAGAATAAAATAAAAATTGAATTAAAACATTAAAACGGTAAACGTAAATTGTAAAAAAGTCGAGAAAATATTGTGGTAATACCCGTGTAATATTCCAATAAGTAAAATAAGGCAGTATTGTTTATAAAATCAAATAAATTAATGAAATTGTTCCCTTAGTAGCTCCTCATTCGATCACGATACCACTCCATCAGTTGACTCCATCACTTCATCATCTCCAACAGCTAGCGGATTATTTGTTCCACGCCAAACCATTATCAATCTTAATGATGACAGATCAGAAAGCATTTTTGCGAACTATACAGTTTCGATGAGATGATACACATTAAAACGTCCGAAAAGGCCGTGTTGTAAGATAAAATTGAACTTTATTCGTACGAAGATAAAGCTAAATATTGGCATTGTAAAATATGGCTGGCTATTATGTAACTCACGACAAGTGGCGATGGACGTAAATAATTCACTTTGCTTCACTTCAGTTCAAAAATAATGCGTATCGGCCCCGCCTGACAGACAGCGACAGCGATGACGATGTGATTTGTTTAAAATCATTGTTCTAGAAAAAAATATTCAAACAGAAGATATTTTATTTGACACACAAACACTGGTACGGCATGACATAACAACAAAACTGTAAAACAAAAGTAAAACTTAAAAAAAAAGGGGAATTATAAAACGATCGCATAAAAAAAAACTTAGCGACTGATGATGACATACTTTTTTAATAACTTGAGCGGTATGAATTTGAGTAAGCGAAAAATAAACTAAACTAACGACGAATATTGATTACTTAATAATAAAATCCAGAACGAGCTTACAAAAAGTGGGTTGTGATTAATCCATTTCAGATATTAAAATTCTATCTGTGCGAATATTTTACTAGTAGTTTTACTAGTAGTAGTAGTAGTAGTGAGCGACTAGAAATACAGAGAGGGCAACTTAAATATTAAGATAGATTCGATGTGAGGTTATGTTAGAAGATATAAACTACGCACGAGGCGAGCGAAGCATGCCGCGGCAGCGGCCACCTAAGGTGATAGTAGGTGATAGCCACCTGGATGGGCCATCTGCTTGCTCCATTAGCAAGTTTAAAAAAAAAACTTACGTAGGTTTTATGTTATTGTGGATGCTATCGATATCGCTTGTTTATAGCCCTGCCAGCCCTTCAGTGCCAGCTGGACACTGATAAGTGAAAATAAAGCTTACTGTAAGTATAAATAGGGTTCAAATTCACTGACACGGGTGTGTCAGTGAATTCTCAGTGTAGTGTGAAAGTACCTAAAATTGATGATTAATGGAGATGGAAAATGAAACTAATTGATGGATTATCTACGATAGACGCAATGTTTGAGCTCGATTTCAGAACTGAACTGATCTGATTATAATAATTATAATATATAATTATATGTACCTACCTAAGTATAATAATTATAATTTATATTAACGATTAAATGTCAAATGTTTAGACGTGCCTCTGACTTGATGCTTAAAGATCTGAGGGAATATCTACCGTGCCTGGGGATTAAAAGTTGTAAAGCTGTTTCTGTTTCTGTTTCTCAAATTATTTACTGAATAGTTCGTTTCATATTAACTATGCTTATACTAATGGTTGCATAATAACCATTTATAAATTACGAGTTGACAGGACTGTTGGTTAATGTATGCTTCTCGCCTAATAACTACTTATTTCTACTGTTTGCTCATGCAGCAGATGGCTCACCTGATGTTAAGTCGTAACCATCACCATTAACAAAGCAATGCCTCACAAGTTACGCACGATATGAACGTGACCTATGCGTTCCTTATGCCCTCGTGTCCATTAACTTGAGGCATACAGATGTTAAGCCTCATGTGCCTGTAATTTAACTGCTGATTTTAATTATACAAGGTGTTCCCATAATTGTGTATATAAACTTCAGGGGGCTAAAGTACCCATCAATATGAATAACTTTTTGTAAGGAACCAACACTGTGAACGCGAAAAAAAAAACAGCTGTTTCATACATTTTAGCCAGGTAGGTATTGAACTTTTGTATGAAACAGCTGTTTTTTTTTCGCGTTCATAGTGTTGGTTCCTTAGAAAAAGTTATTCATATTGATGGGTACATTAGCTCCATGAAGTTTATATACACAATTATGGGAACACCTTGTATTATGGTTTCTTTTGAAACAAAGTTTAATACTAATAATAGCTATGTGTATAGGTGCGTGTAAGTGAAACCATTCTAAAGCGACACCAATTTCAAAATATCGCTGTGTAGTCAGCAGTATGTCAGTTTCATGTCTGTTTTTTAGTGTTGTCAGAATGAACTATGTACGTTACTTACCTACTATATGGGACGTACTGGATACACACTATTTCACTGAGAGCACTGGTGGCCTAGTGGTGGCCTAGTAGTAGTGGTAATCCTAAGGTCACGGGTTCAAAACCGGTCGTGCACCAATGAGCTTTAATGTTCATAAATGTATATGCACAGCGCCAGTACTCTCAAACGGTGAAGGAAAACATTTTGAGGAAACCGGCATGATCCTGCCTAAAAAGTTCTAAAACTTTTATCAAGTGGTCGAAAGGATCATCTTTGAGGCGCATTTAATCTCGCTTAAAATCCTTTCACCACACTGTTTCGAAAGCACTAGTGACACCAGAAGAAGAAGAGTTGTTCACACCGGCTTGTTCCACTATTACTAATAACTGTATGCCTCAAGTTGATGGACGCAGGGCAGTGCATCGTAGGGCACGTTCCTTTCGTGCGTGACTTACGAGGTAATGTTTTGTTATAGGTGATGGTTACCACTTAACATCAGGTGGGCCATCTGCTTGTTCCATCAGCTAGTTATATAAAAAAACGAATGGTTCTTTCGAATTGATGTTTATAATCATCATAATCTACACTAATATTATAAAGAGAAAAGATTTGTATTTTTGTTGTTTTGTTGTTTTGTTGTTTTGTTGTTTTGTTGTTTTGTATGTAACGAATAGGCTCAAAAACTACTGGTCCGATTTAAAAAATTCTTTCACCATTAGAATGCTACATTATCCCTGAGTAACATAGGCTATATTATATTTTCAAAAAAATCAAGGATCCTTACTAAAACTCTAATAATGTAACCCAAGGTGGAAAAAGAAAACATTACATCGCGTGCGCTGCGAAAACTATTGATGATAGAACAAAATAATGTACTACGATTTTGTAGAACACGTCATCATCTACAAAAAATGTCGCGACAGCATATGTCTAACTATTATAGTTATGTCACAATAAGTGTTCTTTTATTATAAAAATTTAATTGAAATGCCGCCGCTAGAAAAGGGTCTTTATTTGTACCTTGGTATTAATCCTTATCCAAATAAATCTTTTCATATTCAAGACTGGTTCAATACCTATACATTACTTCTTGAATTTTTGAAATCGGACATTCCATTTAAAATATTTAAAAAATATAAGGTCACGGGGCGCGTTCTCACCCAGCGCGGGCCCGGGCAAGGCGCGAGTTAGAAGTGACTAGAACCCACCACGGTCTAAGTTTATCCTAAAACGTTGAAAAAATTTATGTCCACCCATGCGAAGCTGGGACAGGCCGCTAGTCATGTATAATTTTGCTTTATGTTGAGTATGATATATTGAAATTTTAATGAATTTATTGAAATTTTGCACCTCTGCGGTAGAAGGCTCCTATCCTGAAAGTTGACAATACAATACAATACAATAATCATTTATTTGCGTAACACAGGTTACAAAAAGGTGACAAATATAATTTAAGTAAGTTCCAGCCATGTTCTACTTTAAAGCATGCAAAAATATATTTAATATTTAACAATGCAAAAGCTTTTTAATGTCAACTCAATTATCATAATATAAGATAAATAAATGTTACCTACTCAAATTCGTCAAACATAAATTCTTTAACACATATGCTTTTCCTATTTAAATCTTATTCAACCTCTAGACTAGCGGATAGTCAATTTAACAAGCTGATAACCGTGGATGCGCTCGCAGTTCAATAAATAATTATTATTTATGCTCAAAAACTTTTAAGTGTGCGAGCCAGAACTTGATTAACGGTAGTCTGCGTCTTAACAGCATCACCAGTCCATCTTAATTACCTGTAAAAATATTTTACAAAAATTCGTAGAATTCACAACCTTGTTTTTATAACTCGATTTAAAAAGTACTTACTCTAGCTACAAATTTGGTGACGAAGTTTTAAGGGTGAAAGTTTCAATGTTAGTTGTAACTAGTGTACCTATATGTAGAGCACTGGTAGTCTAGTGGTAGCAGCCCTTCCGATCCTAAGGTCGTGGGTTCAAAACCAGTCGTGCATCAAGTTTTTCTGTTCAATAATTTATGTGCACTATGCCAGTACTCTCAAACGGTGAAAGGAAACCTCGTAAGGAAACCGGCATGTCGTAGAACCAAGTGATCGAAAAGAGCCTCTTTGAGGGGCACTTAAAATCCTTTCACCGTACTGTTTCGAAAGAACTAGTTCCTTTTTTACCACTAGCTGATGGAACAAGCAGATGGCCCACCTGATATTAAGTGGTAACCGTCACCTATAACAAAGCATCGCCGTCACGCACTCTCGAACGGTGAAGGAAAACATCGTGAGGAAACCGGCATGTCGTAGAACCCAAAAAGTTCTTTAACATGTGTCAAGTGCTCGAAAGGAGCCTCTTGAGGCGCACTTAAAATCCTTTCACCACACTGTTTTGAAAAGAAACTAGTGACACTACAAGAGAGAGTGACACGACAAGAAGATGACTAGTGTGTATTCTGTATGTTAGCCAGATTTATGTTTTTTCAGGATTGACGTTTGTTAGGGGTTTTCCGAAAACGGTGATTTACAGGGCTTTAGAATGGAGTTTCAGATGCACTATTGGTGAATTGAATTGTTCGCTAGTGCTTGCTTGTCGGCTTTGTGTTTCATAGAGGTTTGTTGGCTATTTACTTTATGAAGCTGCGAAATATAATTGAAATTACGTTACTTGCGGAAATTACCCGTCGTATTATTGTATATTTTTAAGGTTGAGCAGGTATTAAATTGCGTAATATAACTCTTAATTAAAAGATTATAATTTTAATTTATGGTTGACAGCCTTCACAGCTTAGTGGGTAGTAGCTCTGCCTTCTGCGCCGTAGGCCGTGGGTTCGATCCCCACCGAGAACAAGCATTTTTGTGTGATGAACATAGATGTTTTTTCTCTGCCTGGGTGTTATGAAATATTATAAGTATGTATGTAGTGACCCCGCCTTCCGATCGTAAGGTCGTAGGTTCGAATCCGGTAGTGCACCAATGGGTTTTTCTATCGAAAAATTTATGTGCCAGTGCTCTTAAACGGTGAAGGAAAACATCGTGAGGAAACCAGTTAGTACTCTAACAGCGGCGATGGGCTTGCAACCTGTCACCTATGGAATAACAACTTCTGCAAAATGTGGGTATGTGCCAAACATAATGTTTGGACGTACCTCTAACTACCCCCCTTAGACGTCCTCAAATAATCTGGAGTTCTTGATACAAAGAGATCTGAGAGGATATCTACCGTGCCTGGGGATCAAAGTCGTGAAGCTGTTTCAGTTTATAAGTATGTATTTACAAAAAAAAAACTATTATATCAGCTACGAGTATCTGATTCCCATATCACAAGCTTTGGCTTAGTTTGGGGCTTAGTGCTGTGTGGAAAGTCCACCAATATTTATTTATTTTAATAGGTACATTTAATCAGTGTTTTCTATAAAATTACGTTACCTGCGGAAATTATCCCTCATAGTACAAAAGTTGTGGCGATGCACAAAATGGGGGGAAGGGACATGTCACAGAATTAATCGAACTAAAGCTATCATATTTTTTTTTTTTTTTTCGCCATCTAGAAATGGCACTAGGTGTCCCTCTGACATGGGGGTCAGAGACTTTGATATTACTACTAATGATTTTATACAAAACAAAAAACCACTAATTACCTCAACAAATTTTTTACACTACAATTTTTACTGAAGTTATACTAAATGAATTTAAACCAAAAGAAAAAATTTTACATTCTTATTTTTACCTAAGTTATGCAAGTGAATTTAAACTAAAAGAACATTTTTAACATTACAATTTTTTATTCTAGTTGTGCTAAATGAATTTAAACTAAAAAGAAAAATTTTTACATTTCAATTTTTACTCAAGTTGTGCAAGTGAATTTAAGCTATACAATTTTACATTCTAAGTTTTACTTAAGATATACAAATGAATTTAAACTAAAAGAAAATTCTTTACATTCTAATTTATACTTTTTACTTTAAATGTTTCAACTACAAATTAAACTGTGATACATATACTAAAGAGCTATTTTATGAAGTTATCATATTAATATTGTGTAGTTTATCAAGTAGCTATCTCAAAATAATAAAAATAAACTGAAATTCATTAGTTGTATTGGAAAACTGTAGGCTTAAAAGCTAGATAAAAATAATAAAAATAAGTAGCTAGGTTGATCTGAATCAAATACAATCTACAACCATAAAACAACCGTAAAATCCATGATATAGATATCAAATTCGAACAGATAAGATTATAGATACCAATAAAAGTCGTCGAATATTGAAGCACTCTTAATACGAGGAGTAAAACGCGATTGGATTTTTTTATTTGCGCACTTCACACTGTTTAATTTGCAATCGACGCGCTCGACGGCCAGAGTAGATTGTGCTCAGAGACTTTTGAAAATATATTTATGATAAAAAGCTGGATGAAAAAATGAATGAGGCTCAAATGCGCGAGTATTTGAATAAATTAAATGACGTGATACTGGAACTACACCATCGAAGGCCAGAGTAGACTGGATACAGAAACTTTTGAGAATATATTTATGATAAAATGCTGGGATTTTGCTAAATAAGGCTAAAATGCGCGAGTGTTTGAATAATATAATGAAAATGGTATTGGAACTACACAACACATAATTATTGTAAAAATGGTCGCAAGTTTCTTACCTGCGTTGTCTGGCTTCGAACTGGCGCCTACATTATCATAGTTAATAAGAATTTTCGTGCCCGAAAGAAACCTTTTGGAGGCCACACAGTTCCGTGTGGTTACAGTCAATAACGCTTATGGCTCAATCACGCAAAACCACTGCCCCGATTAAGAAGATACTCAGGGAAAGTATACTTCGTGGCCTAAATTATCATATAGTCTTCTTGTTTAAATAACTGGAAAAAAAATCCGGGAACGGGGTAGAAAAAAATGTACCCATTATAAAGAAAACGCCTTAGATTTTAAGACAAGCAATCACTACAAATAACTGAGGGAAGCTGCGGGTGACAGTTGTGCGATACATAAATTCGGCAAAAAATTATAAAAAAATTGTTAATACTAATTTTTTACCATTCTAGAGAATCTTGCTAGGGATTAGTTATTTACAAAACTGTTACCGCTTCCGTCTCTGTGCATTACTTGTGCCCAAGGCCATAATTTACTCTCACGTACTCCATTCTAAGTATTAAAGACTTTAACGACTTTTAACTTTTAAGTGCATAATACATCTCAATCTTACTTAACACTTATTTGACTTCTTCATTTGTTTCACTTTGTATAACTTTTAGATTCTACATTTAAAATGGTGAAAGTACTTGTGACATAGTAACGCGAGTATCAAAAGACACGATGGGTGCCGGTTCAATTCTCTGGTGTTCAACAGTCAGCGATAAAAGTCTACAAATATTTCTGGTTTGTGAAGTACAATCTTTTTTTTAAGTAGCACATATCAAGTCAAGGTTTTGAACTTAATTTAAACATCCACTTTGACCTATAAATAAATAAATAAATAAATAAATAAATATTGGTGGACTTTCCTCACAGCACTATCTAGCCCCAAACTAAGCCAAAGCTTGTAATATGCAGCAGCTATACCATCGGCAGCTAACATGTCTGCAATGTCTGTACTGTACCTACTATTGTGTGTTTTTTTTTATTTTTCTCTGATTTAATAGATTGTATTTATGCATTAGGTATTATTAGTTTGAGGTGTAGCGTGTGCTGTCTTATACATTTGATTATGTTTACCTTTTTCTGTATGCCTACGCCTCACTAAACTTCAATAATATATTATATTATTACATTGTAAAAGGATCATACAAAAGAACGGTAGGAACCAAGCCGTAAGTTTGTTGCCTGTTCTTCTAGGCTTTGGTCGCGTGGAACTGGCACCTAGAGTCACCTAGCTTTAAGACGTTTCAAAGTGATCCTTGTGATTTTATTGAATAAATACATTTTGACTTTGACTTTTGACTTTGACTTTATGGGAACCAGATAGCTGATATAATACATATACATACATATACTTTTTTTTTGTAAATACATACTTATAATATTATATAACACCCAGACTGAGAACAAACATCAATGTTCATCACACAAATGTTTGTTCTCGGTGGGGATCGAACCCACGGCCTACGGCGCAGAAGGCAGAGCTACTACCAACTGAGCTGTGAAGGCTGTCATACCTATAACTATCTGCAGAACAAACTTGATATTTTCTGAATGCTAAAAAAAAATATATAACTTCATGACTTTGATCCTCAGGCTCGATAAATATCCCCTCAGTTATCTGTGGTAGGTACAAAGTATTTAAGAATATCTAATGGCAGATAGTAATAATTTTCATTAACATAATACAACAATAAAATCTTAGTTAATAAAATATCTAAAAAAACTTCAGTAAAACACAGTTCGCCAACTCAGACTTCGATCTATTTTATTCCGGCAGGTTCATTTACAAAGCCACGCACTCGATCACCCCTAAGTGAATACCTCTGCCCGCCATTGCTCTACAGATGTATTTCACGAAACCGCGGCAGGTGGCGCTGCGATCGTAAATCTAAACTTCCAGATATTAGAATGGGGATTAAAATACGGGACTTTTAGGGAACGGGTATTTTGCATTTGATTTTTATCGTGGTAAATGGTGGTAAGTGGGAAAATAATATTTATGGTGATAAATTCTGGATTAGCATAAATATTGTTTCTATTGTATTAAACATACACAAATGCATCGGATTGTCGGATCTTGAACGAATCTTTTCACATCGTGTATGAAAAAGATACTTCTTCTTCTTGTTGTCGTGTCACTGTCAATGCGGAAACAGTGTAGTGACATAATTTTAAATGCGCCTCAAAGAGGCTCCTTTTGAGCTTTTGACACATGTTTTAGAACTTTT
This sequence comes from Chloroclysta siterata, assembly GCA_932294275.1. Classification (NCBI taxonomy): domain Eukaryota; kingdom Metazoa; phylum Arthropoda; class Insecta; order Lepidoptera; family Geometridae; genus Chloroclysta; species Chloroclysta siterata. The sequence continues at coordinate 14,806,904 of OW028596.1, read as the reverse complement.
TAGGTTCTACGACATGCTGCTTTCCTCACGATGTTTTCTTTCACCGTTTTAGAGTACTGGTACTGTGCACATAAATTTTTGAACAGAAAAACTCACTGGGACGACTGGCTTTGAGCCGACTTTAGGATCGGAAGGCGGGGTCGCTACCACAAGGCCACCACTGCTCTCGAAGAAAAAGATACCGAAACACGTACCTATTAGTATAATGGAGATGAAAGGATTAACTAAAACAAGAGGGATTTGTGTCACACTATGAACTAAGCTTGTCAGAACTAAACAGCATGTGATCCACAAAGCCGCCGTACTGTCCCCGTTGTCCCCTAAATATATCCGACAGCAACCAAATTGCGACAACAAACTTGTTAACACGTCAAAGTTGCCAACTATTATGGGGAAATTCCCCAAGTTTCGTCATAAGTGCTCATATTAAGCGTTATTCCGGGACATACGGTGACGGAAAATTGATTTTATGCTGAAACTTTGTCGCTACTGATTTAGGGTCCAAGGCACATCACTGAATAACCATTAATTTCAGGTTTTTTTTTAATACGACTTGCTGATGGAACAAGCAGATAGCCCACCTGATGTTTAGTGGTAAGCATCTTCTATAATAGACTTAATGTCAAAAGAACTAGAAGTAAGGACAGCTAATGCGTGGAAAAGATACTGGTCGTTTAGGGAGATTATGAAAAACAAAGAAATTAACATTTACTATAAAAGAAAACTCTACAATATTTGTATTCTCCCAGTTCTAACATACGGGTGCCAGACCTGGGCCCTAACAAAAGCTCATGCCAAAAAGTTAGAAGTCTGTCAATCTGCCATGGAAAGAAGTATGCTGGGAAAAAGGAAATTAGACAAAATTAAAAACGTAACACTAAGAAGACGAACAAAAATAGAAAATGTTACACTCAAAGTAAATACACTAAAATGGAGATGGACGGGCCATACGGTAAGAGGAAAAGAGAAATGGAGCAAAATGTTGATGAATTGGTTCCCGAAATACAACAAAAGAAAAAGGGGGAGACAGTTTAAAAGATGGGAGGATGAGCTAAAACATACTGCAGGGAAAACATGGACGAGGATAGCGAGAGATAGGGAAGAGTGGAAGAGCTTGGAGGAGGCCTTTGCCAAAAAAGGGCAAACAGATAGTGTCGATGTCGTAGTATAAAATAGAGTATAATTAGTAAAATGTATCTGTATTAAAGGGCTTAAAATAAATAAATAAATAAATCTTCTATAATAGCATTGCACCGCTAGTTACGCTCGATAGTGCCCTGCGATGCACTTCCCTACGTCCATCAACTTGAGGAAAATGTGTCTGTAATTTCCGCGGCAACTACAGTCTTCAAACTGAAACACAGTACGCTGCTTGGCGGTAGAAAAAGGCATGATTGATCATGTGATTGATTTACAGGTTAAAAACTTTGCAGATTGTTCAAACATTGTTAAACGGGAAAAATGTTCCGTCCTGAAAAATCAAGCACTGGTTAGTGGAAATGAGTGAAAAAAATGGGGTGTAAATGTTTTAATTTGTTGCTTTAGAACGGTAATAAAGCCTGAGCAAAGATTACTCTCGAAAAACTGCGATTACAATTTCACGATGTGTATTTCAAAGGTAAATAAACCGAAATACTGTGAAGTACGCTGGGGAAAGATGGTTCTCGAATGCCATCCTGGAAGGTGAAGAGTGGGACGCCTTCCTACCAGATAGACCGAGGATATTGTTAGGATTGCGGGTAGTCAGTGGATGGCTCATAATCGTTCTTCCTTGAAATGTATAGTGGAGGCCTATGTTCAGCAGTGGGACTCTTAGGTGCCTCGTACAGCTTTCCAGGTCGGTTGTCAAGTTTGACACATTTTTTTTCCTCAGCTTATGTCATCCCACTGCTAGGCAAATGCCTTCCCCAAGGACTTCCAGTTCTCCTTGTTTTTGTCACCTACTTTTAAAGGCCTCTAGTTTGACACATTACATTGATAAATTTAAAATCCTCATACATAACATTGACTATCCACTGTCACGCTGTTCACTGGCTGGGTGTGCGCTGGCCCTAAAGCAAGTTATCTAAACCCTAGATCTACTTCTAGCTCTAATTAGTGCGCGAAACAAAAACAAAAGAAGCGATACTGCTGAAAGAAGAACTTTATTAAACAAGCCGGTGATTAACGACTGCTTTGTGTAGTGTTGGGACTGAATGAAATATATCGATGATTATATCAATATTTATTTAAATAAGTCCAGTAACGTCGTATGTGATGGATTAGGGCAGCCCAAGATCGCGTGGAACGGCATGAGCTGAAAGAGGCCTATGCCCAGCAGTGGGCTAAATCAGGATGATGATGATGAAGAAATATCTACATTTTGTTTGTGAGTAATATCTAAATAAAGTAACTCAAAAACTGTTATTAATATAAATTAAATTCTATCATCACCAATTTATTTATTAGGCAGACAAAATAGATTAAAATCGCTAAAATACTAAATTACTAACATAAAACTACATAGTAGAGAGAATAGGTGTTTTCAAAACCGTTCTGTGCCAACATCGACTACACCGTCACTCACCAACGGGCGGTCTATTTCACTGTAATAAAAAAACAGACTCAATTCATTTGTGGTTGTAAAACCAGCTGTAATCGCAAAGTTAACTAGAAACTTCATTATTGGGGGCTCACCTGTGATTAACGTCCCTAGCCTCAAACGTAGGGCGGGGACCGATCATATCGATGAAATGCAGGCTGGTCTGACTACTATGAAAGTTTAATTGTTCGACATCCTTCACAGCACTATCTAGTGCCAAAATAAGCAGAGCTGTAATGTGGGAACCTGATTGGCTTAACCTATTTAGGTACTTTTTATTTGTAAATACATACAGATGATTTTGTATTCATTTATTCGTATCATACCATCATAATAATGTAAATCAAAGTTATCATTTTGTAATATTTTTTTTGTGAACACATAATGATCACACATATTTTATTGTATTCTTCATTCATTCTAATGTGTTCTTGTATGTATTCTCTTCCAGCAGTGGTTTTATTAAGGCTGACAAAAAAACATTTATTATCAGTTTAATGTGCGTTTGCAAAATTATCCGATTGACATTTTAGAGAAATATAATTTCAGCTTTCTCTTAGTTATTACCTAATTATTTAGAAACGGTAACGCCAACTATCGATAGTTTACCCAACACTATGTATCGCACCTCCAATCTATTCTAACGATCAGCTATTAAGAGGCAAGAGAGTCTAGACGGCAAGCATTACTAGTTCTCCGGTAACCATCCTGAGTTACCCACCATTACCAGCTGTGGGTCTCTGAGAACCGGTCGCCGTTATAATAATGGACTACGGCATTTAGCTCGGAGAACTGACTACCGTTGAGGAGTAAAGTTTCTTGAATTGCGACCACAAATGAACGACAAAGCACTGGATGCCAAGAACAGACTGTAAAACATTGAAACTTTTCAAAGTGATCCTTGTGATTCAATTTAATCCAACCTTTGATTTTGATTTGATGTATAGAGGAGGATGTATACCTATGAATGAATAAATGAATCAAAATTTATTGTACACCTTACAAACGAACAAAATAGAAAACAAATAATAACAACTATAGATATGTACAATGGACGATCTTATCTCTAATAAGCGATCTCTTCCAGATAACCTTTGGATGGATACCTATATAAGATGGTTGGTTTGGGTGCACCATCAAAATAACATGATGAAATAATAAAAATTATAAAACAATATACCTAATTACCTACATAAACTAGCTAAACCTACATAAATGAAACCTATTTTCACTAGTGGAATTTTTCAGGCTGATATTGCACAGATAATGTTAGCAAATCAAAAGAAGAAAGCATGAGCCTTCTTCATCTTATCACCGTCATCATTAAATGACGGTTAGACATTAAAATGACCATGACGTACGCTTTATTTTCGTCAAGATGGATCTAAAGGTATGTCTTAAATGCATCATATAATTCTAATTCATGGTGGGGGAATAAGATCTGCACTGACGTCCCGCAGTGGGGGGTATTGTGCATTATCCCCCTGCTAACCTCACCCCAGACAGCCCAGCTCCTTAAAGTAGCGGAGCAGGACTTTGGGTTGGTGGCAGCAATGTTCTAGCATACCCGATGATGATGATGTGGATGCAGGGGAGCAAGACTCGATCAGCTCCTGCATGCATCATATAAATGAAACTTAAATTCATCTAACACGGTGAGAAAAGAGCCCGGATGGTTAAACTGTCAAAAATAGTAATCGTAATAGAAAATTACTACGTTGTCATCTGTAATAGCAACTAAATAATAAAGATGAAAGTTGCTGATCTCCGCTAACTAACGGTAGCAGTTTCTTCAAAACCCCATCTGTTACACCATTAGCGGTTTCCACGCACGCAATCTTCCACTCCATTAAGAACATCCTTATTTCATGTCTAGAAGTTCTAGAACCTACTACGTCTTCATCGTGTCTAGGGTTCTTCTTCTTCTTCTCTCAATTTATGGCTCCTGTCCGTCATTCGACAGACAATCTTGCCAGTGTCAAGTGATTTGTATTGAATACTTTTTAGTCAAGTCAGTCCATAGTCAAGTCGGCCGTCATTTTGTTTTAAAGAAAATGGTGGCGGTTTTCTTCAAAACATTGGAAACATTTTCGGTCAAATCAGGATATCACATTACTCATTCATTTCAAATGTTTACACTTTGTGCGAAGACCTCAAGTAACGTTGGTTAAAATACCACCGAAATTACACAACACAACTCAAAATAACACTAGAAAAACAAATAAAATGAAAAAGCTATGTTACTTCTAAAAATGACAGAAAATCCGTCTAGGGTTCTTTCTTGGATTTATAGGACAAGTAATATTTAGGTCATTTTAGACGAAACAGTCATAAACCCATCATTATTATGTATTTGATAACATTAATTTATTACCTTGCGGCTCTATGGTGGATTATGATAAGTGAAAGGTGATGACGTCACAAGCGCGAATGTTTTTAAACCAGTTCTTACAATATAATAAGTTATTTCGACAAGAAAGTCAGTTGGCTCGTTGGTCTAGGGGTATGATTTTCGCTTAGGGTGCGAGAGGTCCCGGGTTCAAATCCCGGACGAGCCCAAGTTTTTGACTTTTCTTAGTAATTTTTTTATAAGCTTACGCTTCCCGTATATTTCTATATTTATAACGAAAGAAATATTTTAGTAACAACATATTACTTTTAATATTTAAATTGTACATATTAATGTACCTACACCGTATCCAAAGTAGGCTCGCTTTGCTCCCATAACCACACAGGCTAAGGTGGGTTATCAGAGGCACGTCCAAATTTTACATTTGCTACAATCTCATTTAGTGGTAGTTGGGTTGGTTGGCCATAAGTAACAGGTTGCAAGCCCAACGCCGCTATTAGAATACTAACTGGTTTCCTCACGATGTTTTCCTTCACCGAATAAGAACAATTCAGAAATGGCTTATGAGAAATCTGAAATGAACATTTTCCGTTCCAATCAATCTGATTGCCAACGGAAACGGAAGGAAAGGATACTGTTGTTCATACCCCTTGTATCCATTGTAGAGATGGACTGAGAATGGAATCAAATGGGTAGGTTGTATTGTTTTCATAGTAAAAGGACGGTAGAACGATAAGATATTAAGGCGAAGACTATTTCTTATGTAATGTACATTTCTCTCGCACATTTAAAAGTGATCCTTATGATTCAACGGAATAAATACCTTTAAACTTTGACTTTTTGACATTTCAAAATTTTGAAAGATAGAGCTAACTTTTTAGTTAGAAAACTTTTTGGTCAAAATGATATATTTGCTGAACTGTGTGCAAAGTAGAGCACCGGTTGTCTAGTGGGAGTGACCCCGCCTTCCGATCGTAAGGTCGCAGGTTCGAATCCGGTCGTGCACCAATGGATTTTTCCTATCGAAAAAATTATGTGCGCAATGCCAATGCTCTTAAACGGTGAAGGAAAACATCGTGAGGAAACCAGTTAGTACTCTAACAGTGGCGATGAGCGTGCAACCTGTCACGTATGGAATACCAACTACTGCAAAATGTGGGTACGTGTCAAATTTAGTGTTTGGACGTACCTCTGACTACCCCCCTTAGACATCCTCAAAAGAATCTGGAGTTAGTACTTGGTACTAAGAGATCCGAGGTAATATCTACCGTGCCTGGGGATTAAAGTCGTGAAGCTGTTTCAGTTTCAGTTTTTGTGTGCAAAGTGATTGTACTCAACTCGGTTGATTGGGATTTTTATTAATAAGTTCAGTGATTTTATATTTAGGTATTTTATTTATTTGTTTATTCGGTGGAGGGCATTGTTATTTAATTTTTAATTTTTTAATTTATTAGAATAGAATAGAATAGAATAGAATAGAATAGAATAGAATATTTATTTCAAGTTTGACAGTAAGCTTACAGTATAACACCAAAACGCTGACTATCTTAATTAATGATTAAAACTTAAATATGTTCTTATGGACTTATAAATAGAACTAAGGCTATCACTAAAAATGTCGACATGTTGGAACTCATGTAGAAAATCGTTATGCCATAACACAGGGTAATCCTAGTTTGGGAACTGATGGTGTCCAACAGGAATAATGGAAATATTATACTGAAACCCGATTATTATATACATATTATATACGTTACTGTAATGTTTGTTGTTGATCTAATTTCATTTTATAAAAAAAAAACATTTCTTTTCAACTTGTCAGTCCACTACTGGACGTCTGCGCTGGCTTACTTTCAAGCTTATTTAGATATATTCAGTTTTCTGGAACACATGCATTTAAGAAATACATGAGTTAATTGTACAAAAATATGATTTGTTATCTATAATACAGGATTAGTTATAATAGGTAGGTACATATAATATCGTAAAATAAAGTCTCATGAAAAAGCTCAGTACGCGCAAACAAAGTCGCGGGTCATCGACTAGTCGTGTGAAATTGTTGACACCCTTCTACAACCAAACAGAATAATATAATATCGCGTTCGGAAATTTAATTTCGATGCCAATAAACGTATTAATGGGATTTAGTCGTGTTTGATTTCAAACTAGACTCGCGTTGAGGCTGGGGGAGACGCCCGTGACAGACTGTGCATTCGACACTCTTCAAATTAGAGTCTAGGTACTGCGCACTTTATTATGCTAGCCTAGGTTGTGTTGGTGCTAGTTTTGCCTCTTTACGAAGCTAATTAAATAAATGCAAAACAAATACAAAAATAAAAAATAAAATATATATAAAATTTTCCCGCAGCGCTCAAGCAAGTCAAGTCAAAGTCCAAAGGTTTAAATTTAGGTACAAAGATCACTTTGAACTTATTAAAGCTAGATGAGTCTATTAGGTGCCAGTTCCACGCGACCAAACCTAGAAGAACAGTGTCTTAAATCAAGAAGAAACATCTGACGTAAAGATGCTGTCTCATATAACTGCAATGGCATCAAAAAAAGGTATGATGGAAATACTTCTCCGGGCGAATTGTTTCACAAAGAGCTCTCCTAATACTAAATAACCTGACTCCATTGAAAGTGTTCATTGCCCTGTCAACAACGCGAGAGCACAACAAGTGTTTGCAATTTGCTAGATTGCTCCAAATTTGGGCTTCAGCGGCTCCAAGATAAATAGAACAAAATTCTCAACGTTGATACCGACTAAGCCGCACATCTCAATATGAGATGGCATTTAGAGTCTTATGTCAATGCAATAAGACACCCGTTCCACGCTTACTGTTTGCCAATAGAAGGTTTAGTTTGTAGAAGTTTGCTGATCCCAAAAGTATAATACTGTTTTGTCTTCAGTGAAGTTTTAAGCGAGTGCATTCCTGGCTACACTTGGAATGTCATCAAGAGTTGTTGAGTTCTTTGTGAAGGGCTCGTCCGAGGAAAAACTACCACCATACCTATTTCTGTCATCAAGTATCGTTTCTGTGTTTCAGTTGAAGGGTGTGGTTGCTAATAAAATTACAGTCTTAAAATCTGTATACCTGAAGTTGATGGACGCAGGGCAGTGCTTGTCAGCACGTTCATATCGTGCGCGACTTGCGAGACAATGCTTTGTCTCGCAAGGCGGGCCATCTGGGCGCTTGGTCTTCGGACTAGGCGAAGAAGCTGATTCTTGGTTTTTCAGCTTTACAGAATTCAGAAATTCCTAAAATCGTTTATATCGTATATAGTTTTTATAGTTACACACCACTGTTTAATTTTATTTTATTTGTAACTATTTATGTTTAGTTGTGGTATCTTTTTATATAATTATTATCACGAGTTTGTGTTTTTTAATTTTTTTATTACTACTAGCTGACGGAACAAGCAGATGGCCCACCTGATGTTAAGTGGTAACCATCACCTATAACAAAGCATTGCCTCGTAAGTCACGCGCGATAGGAACGTGCCCTACGATGCACTGCCCTGCGTCCATCAACTTGAGGCATACAGATGTTAAACCTCATGTGCCTGTAATTACACCGGCAACCACACTCTTCAAACCGAAATACAAAAACGCTGCTTGGCGGCAGAAAAAGGCGTACTTCCCCGGACGAGCCCTTCACAAAGAGCTCTACTACTCTTAAAAGACTCTTACTACTCTTGTGTAGTTGAATAAATGTATTTTCTTTCTTTCTTTCTGATTGTCCAATCAACAAGTAGTATAAAAAAAGATGTATAAGTAAGACTTGTTTCACATTTGGCTTGGAAATGGTTTGGCGTCTAGATTAGTAAATGCTCAGCAGGTCTGACTACCCCCTAAACAATGCTTGTAACAATCGAGGTACCAATAGCAATAAGATTTGTTGTTAATGGAATAAACCAATCTCATCGCTATTTGTCGTGCTAGTCGATTGTCGTGTTGTCAAAAAAGCTTTTTTAATTACATCGATTTTCCAATTACCGGAAAATGTGTTTATTAAACAATCAACGACTCTTTTCACTGCTTTTGCTACTGTCTTTGTAATGACTTGTTTTATAATGGACTTGCAAAAGACGAAGTATAGGACTCTCACCCGATAGACCAATGACATTCTAACGATCGCGTGAAGTGGAAGAAGGCGCAAAATCTTTTTAACTCGAAATTTATGGGGAAGGCTTATATAGGTAGCAGTGGCGTTTTTAAGGCTGATATTTTTTATTAGAAAATAGATAAAAGTTACAAGATATTGATTCGCAGAAATAAGTGTTACAGAAGTTGTTATTGTGAAGGTATAGATACAGAAACAGTATCTCGTCTTAGTACCAAGTACGAAATTAGGATTCTTTCAGGGGTCACTCAAGGAGAATAATCAGAGATACGCTAGTTTTCTAACAGTGGTGATGGGCTTGCATCCTGTCCCGTATCGGATACCAACTACTGCTAAATGTGGATATAAATAAATAAAATATTGGTTGACTTTCCACACAGCAATATCTAACCCCAAACTAAGCCAACCAACTGAGTTGTGAAGGCTGTATATGTGCATAAATTATTTAGACCTACTTCAGACTACCCTCTTTGACGTCCTCTGCTTAGGGATCAAAGTCTGTTTTCTTTTTACTTTCAGAAAACATTTCCAAGAACGAAATTAACAACCCAGCGAGTAAATTGTCCAATTAGAATCATTAAATTTATTGCACCGTTATCTCTGTCAGAAGTGATTACCTTCATAAACCCAAATTAATTTGAATTGGTAATTTGTTGAGCTTGTATCAAATGTTATGGACCTGTAAAACATGAAGAAATGTTATCCTTCCTATTAAAGGGTATTAAGCATCTTACAAAATATTCTTCGTCTTGTCATGTTACTAGTTTCTTCCGAAACAGTGTGGTGAAAGGATTTTAAATGCGCCTCAAAGAGGTTCCTTAAAAGGTTTAACTGTTTGGAACATAATTGAATTTACCTCTGACTACCCCTCTTAGACATCCTTCAATAATCTTTAGTTAGTAATAATTGGTACTAAAAGATCTAACGGGATATCCACCGTGCCTGGAACTAGCCGTGAAGCTATTTTTTAGTTTTTGTTCAGATCATAAAGGTTTTAGCAAAAATAAAATTTCTGACGCTATATAACAAACTAGCGGCCTGTCCCAGCTTCGCATGGGTGATCATACATTTTTTGAACATTTTAGGATAAACTTAGACCTTGGTTCGAGCCTCGCGTCTACTTAATTTCATACATTTGCAATCCCTTCTCCCTGAGTGAGTGAAATCGCACCCAGTGCGTGACCCGTGGACCCGTTAACATTTTTAATTTCGTCATATCTTTTGAATGGAATGTCCGATTTGAAAAATTTAAGAAGTAATCTATAGGTATTGAAACCGTCTTAATTAAATGATTTATTTGGATAAGGATTAATACCAAGGTACAAATAAAGACCCTTTTCTAGCAGCGGCATTTCAATTATTTTTTTATAATAAAAGAACACTTATTGTGACATAACTATAATAGTTAGACATATGCTGTTTTTGTAGATGATGACGTGTTCTACAAAATCGTAGTACATTATTTTGTTCTATCATCAATAGTTTTCGCAGCGCACGCGATGTAAGGTTTTTGTTTTCCACCTTGGGTTACATTATTGGAGTTTTAGTAAGGATCCCTGATTTTTTTGATTATATAATATAGCCTATGTTACTCAGAGATAATGTAGCATTCTAATGGTGAAAGAATTTTTGAAATCGGACCAGTAGTTTTTGAGCCTATTCGTTACATACAAAAATACAAATCTTTCCTCTTTATAATATTAGTGTAGAAGTGTAGATAGGTAACAGAAATTAGAAGTTACATCATCATTATCCGCAGCCTGTATAGTCCTATGCTGGACATATGCCTTTCCCTATTACTTATTTAAGGGGATTGGCCACGACCACTTGGAATGCTTCTGACTTGCTGATGGAACAAGCAGAAATCCTACCTGATGTTAAGTAGTAACCATGACCTATAAAAAAGCATTGCCTCGCAATCACATTCGACAGGACCGTGCCCTACAATAAGGACCATGCCCTAGTTGCCCAGCGTCAATCAACTTGATGCATTCTGATCAACCTGTAATTTCACCAACATAATATTGTAGTGATAGTACTTCCCCGGACGACCTCTAAACCAAGAGCTTCACAACTCTAATAGTATGTAACGAAAATAAATGTCCTACATTATTGTTGCCTATGTTGAACGCAAAGGTTTAGATATTAAGATGTTTGGATGTATTAAGTCCTACGTTGTTTATTTATGGCACTGTATAGGTGTTCTCAAGGGTGGGTTCGATTTATTGTTACAGGAGGTGTAAGCCGACCTAAATTGGCAACACCAGCCCACGTGAGTTTTAAGGGTTGAATTACATATCAATGCGTTCAGCACTTTCCCGTCTGGATTGCCACGTCATTTAATAAACGTATATAGATAACCTTTTAACCATCGTGGAAACCCTGACAGGTCCCTGTCTCCTTTAGTTTTTTTTTTTCGTTGGGAAATTCTCATGAATACCCTTCTTTTGTGTGACAACAGAAGAGTTATGTCGGATTTTACAGTCTAAAACCCAACGGTGTCCTTCTGAACACCATGTGCTGAAGCTGTGGGTACGCTCTTTCATGGCAGGTCCCTATCCCCTGAACCAACACGTCTACAACATCGGATTCACAGACAGTCCACTCGGCAGAGGCTCATGTGTAGTCCTGGAATGGTGGCAACTTGTAGAAATAAACCTCCGGAAACCACTATACAGTATTTAATAGAATAAATTTAAGGAAAATGCACATTAATGGAGAGGCTACGAACATCAACCAACAAGTACAATGTAGTATAGGCGGCAGTGTACAGAAAACTGTCATGATCAAAATATCGACGTTGACATGACAGATGCATCGGACGGCTAGCAGGTGGCGCAAAGTGTGTCTAATCATCCTTCAACACAACTGAACGTACATAAATAATAGGAAAACCCAGTGTTCAGGTTAAAACTGAACACGCAGCGAATATGCACAAATGCCTCGTATGCAGTTATGCACGTTCGCTGTAATTACCCAAATTCGAGTCAGTTCGCGTTTACCAGTCTTGGACACATCGTGTGCTCAAACCATTGACCATTTAACCATTTTAATTATTACCATTTTACCATTTAATCTATAAAATCTAAGTTACGTTTGTTTTATAGTCTAAGAAAAGTTGTGTTATTATTAAACAATTTTACCATCTAAACTCACGGCTTTTCTATAACCAATTCCAACCAATTTAACCATTCTACAACAAAAAGGAAAAAGCATCTCTGAGGTCACCATAGCGCTGAAGAGATACTACTTTCTACATGGTCCTTCGAGTTAATAAAATTAAAAACCATACCAGTGCCTAAAGTGATACAGTGTCGCTTAACCAAGGATTGCAGTGATTTCTGGATTGGACTGCGGTGACTCGTTTGGAGAATACAAGGTCAGATCAAACCATTTATTATCTTACATTACCATTTGATTGATTTGATATCGTACCAACCGTAAGATGGATTCTGATTCTCTATTTATTAACCAAACGGAGCTTTATGAAACCTTGACCAAGTTTTTGACGAATATAAAGAAAGATGGGTCCGAAAGAAAAACCGTCGATAATTATAAGCGGAAGAATGATATGGTAGAAGCTTATTGGCGTGATTACCAGGAAAACCATAGAAAATTATGTGAGCTTGCTGAATTTGACCATCCCTACTTTCTTAAGAATTGTTTTGATATAGCACAGGAAGTCTACATCAAAATAAAGGAAATAATTGATAAGACCATGGATCAATTAGGTAGGAAGCAGATACCAGGTGCTGCTAGTCCCCGTATACCGGAAAAGGAGACAGGGAAATCTTTACCACAGATTCAGACGGAGAACGTTGACCGTCGCAGACCAGAAGCGAGGGCATCACAGCCGCAACCAGGCACATCCTCTCGTTACGAGGTAAGCCCGCAACGCGGACATTTTTCTTCGTCGGGAGAATGCAGCAAGCTGGACGAGTTGGTGAAGAAGCAGAGTATCAATTTCAAAGCTTTCGTAAGAACGGTGAGTAAGCTGCAAGTTGATAAGTACGAGAACAAATGGCAGTTTGAGTACGCACTTAAATCGCTGGATAGTCGCTGGAGTGAAATCGATAAACTTCATTGGATTATCGAAGGTGAAAATGGAGGCGATGACAGCACATACCAGGAAGAATTTACCAGACATGAGGAGACTTACTACAGGCTGACGGAGAGCATCAACCAGAAGATGTGGTCAGTAAAACATCATGAAAAGTCAACCCCTCAGATGACCATACCCGTATTTCATGGAACCTATAACCATTGGGTTTCATTCAAAGATCTTTTTAGCGAAGCCATCGACAAGAACCCGTCTATGTCTAACGCCCAGAAAATGCAGTTTCTAAAGAGTAAGGTAGCTGGAGAGGCAGAGCGTCTAATTCACCATTTGCAGATTAGCTCTGACAACTATAAAGTATGTTGGGAGATCCTAAACCATAGGTACGGTAATAAGAAACTTATCTTCTCGTCTCATATCACCACCGTACTTGGCATTCCCAACATGCAACAACAGTCTATGCCCATGATCAAGAAGCTGCACGATGTAACCAAAGAGACATTACACGCCATTCAGAACCTAGGAGTGGACATTACGACATGGGACCCACTACTAGTGCACCTAATAGGCCAAAAGTTGGACAGTGAAACTTTCACTGAATACATAGAATCTGTCAAAAAGCCCAGAGAGCTTCCCTCTCTACAGGAGTTCATGGACTTTTTGGAAATGAAATTTACAGCACTAGAAGCTGCGCGTCGTAAGCAAGAACCAACCAACCAAAGACCCATTGTCCCACAACCAACAAAACCAAACCAGAATATCCAAAAACCAAAAAAACATTTTCAACGACCAAATTATTACCAAACCAATTATAAAGAAAATTCTAATTCTAACATGAATACATGTCACGTTTCACGATCATTGACCTGTGCATTGTGTAATGCTGAACACGGTTTATGGCAATGCTCGCAATTTCTACAAATGACGCACGAGCAAAAATTAAAAAAGATTGAAGAATTTAATTTTTGTTTAAATTGTTTATGTAGCCATTTCAACAAGCCGTGTTCGTCTACAAAGCGATGTCGAAAATGTTTAGGTACTCATAATACCTTACTTCATGAAGCGTTAGTGAGTCAAAGTGCATCTACATCAGCAAAACCAAATACTAAGACCACCAACAGCGTAGCAACAAAAGAGAGTGCATCTAGGTCATCTCACGTGTCCTGGGGCGACATGTCGGAAATACTTTTAGCTACCGCCGTAGTCAACGTCAGAGGGGCGGATGGCACTCAGCACAAGATGAGAGCGTTGGTTGATCAGGGGTCTCAATTATCATTGATCAACGAGAATGCAGCTCAAACGCTAGGGTTGAAACGTACCAATTTTAAGGGACAAATCTTTGGAGTAGGGGAGAAAGAGAATAACTCTAAAGGAATGATAGAAATAACCATCGAATCGTTTCATACTGGGTTCTCTTTGAAAACCAATGTTGTTATAATGAACAACTTAATCAAACGCCTCCCAAATAGAACATTTACCAAACCATCGAAATGGGACCACTTACAAGGGATAAACCTAGCGGACCCAGAATTTAATATAAGTAGACAAGTGGATTTGCTTCTAGGTGCAGATGTTTACAGCAAGATCATGCTAGGAGGCATCTTAAGGGGAAGCAAAGATGATCAACCAATCGCTCAACAGACTCAGTTAGGCTGGCTATTATGCGGATCAATGAAACCACACTACCACTGCAACGTTATCCTAAATAACACCGAGGATTTACTCAAATATTGGGAAAACGAGGACATAAATCAGAAGATTGAATTGTCAAATAGTGACCACGAATGTTTAAAATATTTTTTGGACACTACAAAGAGATTAGAATGCGGGAGCTACGAAGTCAGGTTACCATTCAAACCTGAGATCAAGGATAAATTGGGCGCTACCAAACCACAAGCTTTAGCCCAGTTCATAAACTTAGAAAAAAAGTTAGAGAAAACCCAAGCTCTCAAAGCTGATTACCATAAGTTTATGAATGAATATTTATCTTTGAACCATATGATACCATCAACCAGTAACCAGACGCCCGAATGCTACTTACCACACCACGCAGTTACTCGGGCCGAATCAACCACTACCAAACTGAGAGTAGTTTTTAATGCCTCAGCTAAATCTACATCCGGGTACAGTCTGAATGACACGATGTACCGCGGCCCGAATATACAAAAAGATCTTCAAGAACTCATTTTGAAATGGAGACAGTACCAGTACGTGTATACTTCGGATATAGAAAAGATGTACCGAATGATGAAACCAAGATGACCAAGATTACCAAAAGATAATTTGGAGAGATTTGAACGGAAATATTCGGACCGACTCTACCAAGACATTGGGACTCGGTTGGAACCCGCAGCAGGACAACTTCATCTTTAGTTCAAATATTGAATCCGAATCGCCAGCAGTAGCTACCAAAAGATCGCTCCTATCCGATATTTCGAAATTATTCGACCCCTTAGGGTGGCTTACTCCCCTGAGCACTACCATGAAAATTCTGTTCCAAAGCGTGTGGCTTTCAAAATTAGAATGGGATGAGAAACTACCAGAAAAAATCGATTCCGAATGGGCCACCCTAAAACAAGAACTCAAGTTTTTAAATGACATAGAGATAAATAGATGGCTAGGAACAGAAGAAAACCAAAAGATCGAGCTGCATGGATTCTGCGACGCATCGAACAAGGCGTACGCTTGCGTCATCTATTGCAAAACCACCAAAAATGAAAAAACCACCATTAAACTAGTTGCAGGAAAAGCTAGATTGGGGCCTTTGAGCAAAAGTTTGTCAATACCCAGATTAGAGTTAATGGGTGCCCAACTATTGACACAACTTATGCAAAAAGTACAAAACTGTTTGTCTGATTATGAAACGGACGTGTACTGCTGGACCGATTCAACAGCGGTGTTGGGGTGGATAAAGGGAGATCCGGCCCGCTGGAAACCATTCGTGTCGAATCGTGTAACCATAATCAATAAAACCATACCAGCAAACCAGTGGCAATACGTCAGTACCAACGATAACCCAGCAGATTGCGCAAGCCGCGGATTAACTGTCAAGCAGCTCAAAAACCACAGCCTATGGTGGCATGGACCATCATGGTTACCAGCATTTTATCCAGACCAAAAGGATAAAACCACTTATGAAACCACGCTAGAAACAAAGAACTCGTTTTCAAAACAATCGATCGCGGTGGTCCAATCGGAAAATTGCGCAACGATGTTTGAAATAATAAATAATTTATTAAATAAATTCAGCTCAATAACAAAAATTATTCGCATTGTCGCATGGATATTGCGATTACTAGCTTGCAAAAAACGAGTTCACCAGCCTTACCTCGAATTACAAGAACTTCGTCGCGCAAAAATGCTGATAATCAAAACCGTTCAACAAATTGAATTTGCTAATGACATCGATTCTATAAATAAACATCATAAGGTGCACTCCAAAAGTAAGATTTTAAATTTAAATCCGATCATAGATGAACATGGGATATTGCGAGTGGGTGGAAGACTGAGAAACGCCCACATAGATCTTAGAATGAAGCATCCCATCATCTTACCACACGACCATCGTCTTACCATGCTAATCATTAACCAAGCCCATGAATTGACATTTCATGGTGGAATGCGTCTTACTTTAGCGAACCTTCGTCAACAGTATTGGATTATCGGCGGGTATATGGCTACCAAAAAGTTTATACGAAAGTGCGTGAAATGTAGGAGGCAGGATCCCATAAAGCAGTACCAGCTCATGGGAGACTTACCAGCATCAAGGGTGAACCCAGAAAAGGCGTTTCATCACTGCGGTGTAGACTACACAGGATTCGTAGAAGTAAAGGCGAATAAAGGGCGAGGCATCAAGACCACAAAGGGCTATATAGCTATCTTCGTATGTATGGTCACGAAGGCCGTTCATATAGAACTCGTGTCCGACTTGACCAGCTCAGCGTTTCTAGCAGCTCTCCACAGATTGGCAGCCCGAAGAGGAGCTCCACGTAACATATACAGTGACAACGGAACCAACTTTGTGGGAGCAAACAGAATCTTGCAAGAGGAATATAACCAG
The DNA here is from genome assembly GCA_932294275.1 of Chloroclysta siterata. Lineage (NCBI taxonomy): Eukaryota > Metazoa > Arthropoda > Insecta > Lepidoptera > Geometridae > Chloroclysta > Chloroclysta siterata. The sequence goes on along the minus strand of OW028596.1, from coordinate 14,789,732 downwards.
CTTCAGCAAGTATTCAGTGAAGGTTTCTTTACAGAGATAACAGAAATGGGCATAGACTGGCATTTCAACGTACCAAGCTGGCCTAACGCTGGCGGTTTATGGGAAAGAGCAGTGCGCAGTCTTAAACATCATCTTAAAAGGGTCATCGGTCAACAAAAACTGACGTTTGAGGAATATACCACATTATTAACCACATTAGAAGCTTGTCTAAACTCACGTCCTCTTTGTGCACTGTCAGAAGATCCAAATGACCTCGATTTTCTAACTCCAGCTCATTTCTTGTCGGGGAGACCAGGGACTACGATAATTGAAACAGAGCAAGATGCCAGAACCAGGTGGCATCTTACATCTAAATTATTTCAAGATCTCTGGAAAAGATGGAAGTCCGAGTATTTAGTACAACTTTCATCTAGAACCAAGTGGATGGAGCCACAGAAAAACCTCACCATCGGAGATCTAGTAGTCATCCAGGATGATAACCTACCGCCGGGAAAGTGGGCTCTTGGACGCGTAATCGATACGCATCCCGGCGATGAAGGCCTTATCAGAGCGGTCTCACTAAAAACTAAAAACGGGATAATGAAGAGACCTATTGTTAAGCTCTCAGTGTTGCCCATTAACCAGGACAACACTACCATTCAAATACCACCAAAACCAGCAACCAAACTACCAGAAAAAAGAGTAAGAACCAGGTCAAAGTTTACTACAATAGCTACGGTATTACTTGGATTTATGATGTTATTATTACCAACCTACGGTCTTCATGAAATTAAACAGTTACCTAGCAACCAGACGCTTTACTTTGACCCCATATCGAAAATTCAACTAATCAGAGATAAGTGGACACTAGTAGTTTACTACGATATGGGACCATACTGGACAGGCATAAATACCTACGACAAGATATCAAGTTATTTAGATAAGTTGTGCGCTACAATACAAAAACAATCTCATTGTAATACGATCATGCTACAAGCCCGCCACGACTATCAGGAACTGGAATACTACAATGAACTTTTGTTAACGCAGCATTTTGACGTACACGCCAGACAGCGACGATTTGTCAACCAGACAGAAAGGCGCCGGCGCCGTCGGGGTCTTATCAATGGTATCGGGTATATTGCAAATGACTTGTTCGGCGTGTTGGACTCTCGCTTCGCAGAGCAGTATGTGAAAGACATTGAAACCATACATCGCAATGAGAAACATCTGTCTAATTTATGGAAAAACCAGACATCCGTAATAGAAGCAGAGTTCAACCTTATGAAGAAAATGGAAAATACCATGGATAAGCAACACAAGCTTAGAAATAAAAAGTTAATGGAACTTCAAGACAACGCCAGTATCTTACAGCGTGAAATACAAAATATTTCATATATCCAGGACTTCACATTAACAGCAATGGCAGGAAATACTTTACTCCAAAGTTTAAGGCGACTTCAAGATACGCTGATCGACACAATTACCGATATCTACCATGGTCAAATCAGCATGCACTTGCTCACACCAACCCAGCTAAAACGCGAGTTACAAACCATAAGCGGCCAGATGCCTAGTGAACTCGCACTACCAATTAGCAACATAGACAATGACTTCCAGTATATTTACAAGCTACTAAAGGTTAAAGCTAGAGCAACGCAAAAGTACGTAATTATAGAAGTCACTTTTCCGCTTATTTGTAGAGAGAGCTACCAACTCTACAACCTAATACCAGTCCCACACCAAACGAGTACCACCATGATAACAATAATACCAGTCGCAGAATATGTAGCAGTTGATTTAAAGAAAGACGCTTACTTCACCATTACCGCGAATGAGTTATCAGCCTGCCTACAACATAATTCAGCGTACATGTGCCAAGTACTCAAACCTATCCGGCACATAAAAAATGATGAAAGTTTCTGTGCAACAAATACATCAACCAAAAAATGCAAATTCATAGAATCAGCCTGTATCGATAAATGGGTAGAATTGCATTCTTCGTCTCAGCATTTATATTTTTGCTGTGATAATTATACAATAAAAATTATATGCGAAGAGCGAGTTATGATTCGTCAGCTAAGTCAAGCCGGGGTTATTGCCATGAGCCAAGATTGCGTAATCAAGGGCCAGGACTTTTCGGTATATTCAATACGTCACCAGTCCAACCAGATAAACATAACGCCAACCATTCACGTGCCTGAATTTGACCAGATTAACCACATCATAAATATACAATTCCCAGATGGAAAACCAGCATATTATGATGAGAACGTAAATACATCCATGACCAGTCTAGAGAAGGCAGTGAAAGAATTAAAGGCAAGCAATGCTGACGTTGAGGATATGTCCCCACACGATATCCATCACTATGCCATAAGCTACGTGTTATTAGCGGGCGCGCTAGGCGCTGTAGCAGTATGGGCGTGCAGAAGCGGACGGTGCCGGGGACGGGTTGCTGAGCATCGCGGCGAGGGTCGCCGCCGGCAGGAGTCTGCGGCGACCCCGCCGCCTCCGAGGCCTCAGCGCCGCAAGGCGGGACGCTCCCGACAGGAGTCGGTGGCGACTCCCCCTGCGGTAAGGCCAACCAGTGAACCAATTCAAAGTGAAGTGCTCATTAGTGCTAGTGAATTAAATGATAAAAGTGATGTTAGCTTTCGTATGAAAAATTACGTTGAACGATGGTCCATCGCGGACAATAGTGCGGATAAACGGGCCACCAATATTACACGAAACACGGGCATCCAAAATGAAGCTTTTACTATAGAGGACTCGGAAGTTTAATTTAACTAATATTTTTTATATTTAATAAAACAATGTGCTTTTTTACTTTGCCTTTTACCATAATTAAGTTATAAATTAGTACCAAATCGATGTTTTATAAGATTTTACCATTATATTACTAAAAGTTAAGCTAGAAGTAATTTTACCATAAGCATGCTTTCTTTGTTTTGCTCGAATTCACTTGATGTTTGTTACTCATTTATCATCTTAGACATCATCATCATCATGCGCTTCATCTCGCGCTCGGGAATATGTTCAGGTTAAAACTGAACACGCAGCGAATATGCACAAATGCCTCGTATGCAGTTATGCACGTTCGCTGTAATTACCCAAATTCGAGTCAGTTCGCGTTTACCAGTCTTGGACACATCGTGTGCTCAAACCATTGACCATTTAACCATTTTAATTATTACCATTTTACCATTTAATCTATAAAATCTAAGTTACGTTTGTTTTATAGTCTAAGAAAAGTTGTGTTATTATTAAACAATTTTACCATCTAAACTCACGGCTTTTCTATAACCAATTCCAACCAATTTAACCATTCTACAACAAAAAGGAAAAAGCATCTCTGAGGTCACCATAGCGCTGAAGAGATACTACTTTCTACACCCAGGTCACTGATTCAAGTATGATTTTTTTATGATTTTTGAGAGCACTGGTGGTCTAGTGGTAGCGGCCCCGCATTCCGGGTTCGAAACCGGTCCTGCACCAATGAGTTTTTGTGTTTAGAAATTTATGTGCACAATGCCAGTACTCTCAAACGGTGAAGGAAAACATCGTGAGGAAACCGGCATGTCGTAGAACCTAAAGTTCTAACATGTGTCACGAAAGGAGCCTCTTGAGGCGCACTTAAAATCCTTTCACCACACTGTTTTGAAAGAAACTAGTGACACAACAAGAGAGAGTATGATTTCAAAATTGTTAGCTTGTAAGTTTTAGATACACTTAGATCGCTTAATACCAAACTCTAACTCAATTTATGTTACAGTGGCTGTTACATAAATTTTCAAAGTGAAAAATCCATTAGTTCACAACCCAACACCCATACACACTTACTCAATATAAGATTATTGTAGAACACACAGACTATAAGACTTGGAGAGCATCGGCATTGGACCGATATGTCTCTAGCCCTAAATATATATTAAAAGGATCGATCTTGGATCCATTACCCACACCCCCGTCGAAGGGACGGGGGGCGGAACATACGGGGGTGAAATTCTCACGGGGACGCTATCATAATGAAAATGATCGGTGTTATTATCATAAGTCGTTGTTTACCATACCACGAAAATTGTAGATAGCTTTTGCCCGCATTTTTGCGTGGTACTCTCAAAAAAAAACCTTGTATTTATACTACGTACCTAGGTTTATTTTAATTCGTAGACTTTTCACACAGCACTATAACCCCAAGCTAAGGAAAGCTTTATACTATAGGTTCAAATAGCTAAATACAAAAATATAAATACGACTAAATACAAATATCATATAGCCACTAATACCCAGACATAGAAAAACCTCAAATTTTATTAACAAATGTTTGTTCTCGGTGGGAATCAAACCCACGGCCAACACCGCAGACGGCAGAGATACTACCAATTGCGCTGTGTGGGCTGCGAGGCAATCTCAAAACATTTGAATACCTACTCACTTATAAAAACTAAGAAGTAATGGCACCTAGATTCACCTAGCTTTAAGACGTTTCAAAGTGATCCTTGTCATTCAAATGCATAAAAAATACCTTTTGATTTTGTCTTTGGCTAGAGATTATAATCACGAGCCCATTTCAATTCGCCTAATGTCCCCCCGTATGTTTCCACGGGAAGCTGTAGCTATGACAGTAGCAATAAGAATTCATGTCCCACCCAACCCTTGGCATGACAAATTTGCCGGAATTTATAATTTCTTCAGTTGTCGAGATGGATTTTAATAAAACCGTTCTATCAGAATCCTTGTGCCCCAATTTAAGGGCTGATTCGCGTGTCCTAAGGCTTTTTGACGAAATTACTTTTCTGAAAAGGTTTCCGAAATCTTGCGTAATAGAGTTGAAGTTAGACGGGGTATAACGGACTAGCTGGTAACAAAGCATTTTTTTTTCTCATAAAATTTTAAAGATTTTGTGTTGTTTAATGAACTGATACAGTAATTGACAGCTCAGTTGATCTTAGATATATTTGACTTATGTGCTGTTGGTTCAATCTCCACCAAACACAAACGTTTTTTTTTAATTATAATTAACACATACACGTGCACTAACGTTGTAAATATAATTAACACATACGTATATATATACGCATATATGTATTCAAAAAAAGTGTTTTGGTATTAAAATTATCAGATAACTCCTATAGTACACACGGATACAGATATACAACGCTATAAAAAGCTAATGAAAAAGTACTCTTACACGGACACAAAATCGAGCAGTGTCCAAGCGTGTCCGTGTGCACATGCTTTGCTTAGTTTGAGACTGAATATTTTTTTTTATACAACTAGCTGATGGAACAAGCAGATGGTCCACCTGATGTTAAGTGGTAACCATCACCTATAACAAAGCATTGCCTCGCAAGTCACGCACGATAGAAACGTGCCCCACGATGCACTGCCCCGCGTCCATCAACTTGAGGCATTAAGCCTCATGTGCCAGTAATTACACCGGCGACCACACTCTTCAAACCGAAACACAGCAACACTGTTTGGCGGCAGAAAAAGGCGTGGAGATTATGAATATGTGAAATATCCATTAATATATTGTATATGTATTATTTATAAATACAAAAAATAAATGTGTATGAGTTAGTCAACTGTCGGCCTCCGTCATTGCTTTACGCTTCCTAAAGCTAAGAACGACAGCTCAGCGTTCTCTCTGAAGTACTATCATGTAAATGCCACCACCGGTCGCAGAGCACGTCAACCGAGTACGTGCCCTATGTGACATCGCAATACGTCAGTCTGAGACGTACTGGCAAACATCCTTCAAATTGGAATGGCAATGCAAGCACCACTGCTCACAGAATAGATATGTAGGGTATACTTCTCTTGACGAATCCCTCCATAAACTATAAAATCTTAGTCATAAATCGTCTAGGCCACGCGTCCGATTGGATCAGTTAGCTATCTGAAGATCGTTCGAATCGCAGATCTGCAGATAGCTCAACTGTTTTATATTTTGTACGTTTTGTTTTCATTGTAATATTTTTTTATTGAATCCTGAATCTAGGTAGGTATGTAAAGACGAAAAAAGTGATAAGAGATACCTATACTCCTGCCATTAAGGCATAAAAAAGTACAAACTAATTTTATATTTTTCATTTAAAATAAAATTTATGGATGCTAATAAAGTACAATTTATTTTAAATGGAAAAAAATAAGTAATCAAATGTTAATATCAGTTACACAAAAATTAAAAGGCTTTATTTGATTTAATGGACAGCTGGCGAACACCTTCTAAGATTTTGGTGTATTATAGCAAAATACACAGTTTGCTCTTCTTAATACAAGCTCGATATTATCAAATAAATTACAGCCTTAAAGCAATTCAGCCAAGGTCTATTAATACCGCTTTGACATTATTAAGCTAAAACATCTGGAACAGCGTTTCCCATTTGGTGGGTCGTGACGACCAAGAAAATAAAATATCGGGTCGCAACATTCTCGCCTTATTAGAAAATAATTCCATTGATAGACACATCGTAAGCACCGCCGTCGTTGACAAGACGAAGCGCGTATTGAAGTTACTCCAAGTTAAACGTTAGGCCAGTTAAGTTTGAGCAATTACATGCCTTCCAGCCTTGTTCTAAAAAAATGCATTACGTTCATCCCATTTTGTTACATTTAGAAGTTTTTTTTTGCCATGAAAAAAAAAACACTATATATTTTCAAGGATATAAACGTCAGCATGACGAAGATTATTATAATTGTCTGACTTAATAATAATAATAATAATAATAAAAAAAGCGATTTTTTTTATTATTATTATTAAAATTTACCTCATTTTTCCGTTTGATCTCGTTTTGTAAAGGGCAATACAAGACTTGGAAACAACAGAATAAAGTGAGCTTTTTTATTTCAACGTATTATCTAGAGCATAAATAAAAAATCCTTATATAAAAAAATATATACCTCTAAGGAATAAAATACCTAAAACTGTGTCGGGAATTCTCGCCGTAGAAGGGGCAGTATGAAAATTACGGGCCACGGCAGAAAAATGTTGGGGAACTAGAACATTCCAAATTTGAAAGTCAGTTCGCACATCGTTTGTCTCCTAACATCAATTGCGTTCAAGTCGATCGAGAAATTGTTTCTGCGTTATTGCTTTTCGTCACAAATGTACACAGGATGTACAGTCATCGATAAAACGTGGAAATTTGCTTGTTTTGCGTGTCCTTGCTCGACAGGAAATAATGTTAACAGAAGTCTTTTGGTCGTGTTCGAAAGGTGAAGAAAGATTTCGCTTTGACATTTGTAAAGGTCAATAAAAGGTCACATTTTCTAAAATTGATTGATACAGCTCTGAGTTCTAAACTGAAGGTTATGGGTCGGATTTTCATCTGGAACAAACATTTTTGAGTTAATTAATTTTTGTTATAATGTACCAATCAAATCAAAATCAAAACGGTCTTTATTAAGTACAATCACAAGAATAACTTTGAAACGTCTCATATACTAGGCGAATCTGTCGCCAGTTCCTCGCGACTAAAGCCTAGAAGAACAGGCAATAAACTTACCTCTTGGTTCCTAGCGTTTTTTTGTATGATCCTTTTAACAATTATGGTACATAATTGTTTAGTTTTGTAATGGGTTGGAGCATAGTTCAGTCCCAGGCTCTTTAGTCATCTACATAATCAGATATTTTATAGTAAGCTTTTGTAAGAAGTTTTCTTTTTATTATGTTCTTGAATTTGCTAATCGACAACTGATGAATCTTGCTTGGGACTTTGTTATAGAAGCGTATACATTTTCCTGCAAACGATTTGCTTACTTTAGTGAGCCTGGTAGTGGTGTTTTACCACATTATTACTCTAAATGTTTTAAAAGGGAAAGCTTGTAATTCGATGTCAAAAAGCTTTGCTACCTTTGGGGCTACAGGGAGAAGTTTCCAGCTATATGTATTTCAACTAATAAAATAACTAAAAAACGAGGCACGAGCCAAAAGTAATAGTTGTTACCCGCTGACTAACCCCTTAGTCATTCTCCACCTTCATTCTTAAGTATCAATAATTCTTAGAGGATGTCTACCCTGCCTGAGGATAGCTATAATCTGTTAACTTTTTTTTTTGCCTCACTTTACCGGTCTTTTGCTATTTATTATGTGACTGCGCCGAACGCAGCTCTACACAACTAATCTAAGCCACGTTACTCAACTAAAAAAAGAAATAAAAAGAAACATCTACATACTTTGCTGAAAACTACAGCTGAAAGCCAAACTTGAGCCGCGATCAAGTAGTGTCGACCGTGACTTATCTCACGATCAACTAGGGAGACTCCATTGTGATACTGAGACGTGCAGTATTTGTGCTGAAAATTATTCGTATTTTTGTCTTCTTTCAAGTCAGTGGTCACAAGGCGTGCGTGTCTTGCGAGGCAATGCTTTGTTATAGGTGATGGTAACCACTTAATATAAGGTGGGCCATCTGCTTGTTCCATCAGCAAGTAGTATGAAAAAGAAAGTCCTTGCATCTGAGGTCCACGAAAGTAAGAAAAGTAAGAAATTGACTACTGAGATGACGGATGATAGAGGAAAGAGGAGAGAAAAAACTTGAGAACGTACCTACTCTTACGTACGAATTCTGTTGGGAGCCTAGAAAGTTAAAGTGGCTAGGACAAACCTAAACTACTACCTAACTAAGAATCTACCTCTGCCGATACATATACATATATTTTATTTTATTATCATTTTGTCTACGATCTTTTTGGTTATTTATTGAGTGGGTACTTTTTAATAATAATAGGTTTTTCTGCCTAGTTATTTATGTAACTATAATGTAGACTTGGTTTGTTTTGAATGCGTTTTATAGTGTTTGCCTACATGATAATTTTTTTGTTTACTCTTACTCAAAAAGTTACCAACTGGTACCCATGTAAACTTACCTAACCTGTAATAATTGTCTACCTACAACACTTAGAAAATGTATCTAGCATTAAGCACCTACCTACTAGCTGACTACCAACCTTATCTTTTAACTACCTACTAGAAATTGTATTAAGACTCATTATAAGTGGACTGTAAAGTCCTTCTATGAGTTATTTAATAATAAAGATCTTTAAACCGAAAAACTGTTGAGCCGAAGTGGGATAACGGCAGGAAGATGATGATGGAGGACTTTTTAAAACTGAAAAAGTAGAGGTAATACCCAACAACAACTAAATTTTGTATTATATCTCAACGAAAGTAGTTCCTCCACGTATAAATAAACAGTTGACGACGTAAAGGGCAAGAATAAACATAACCCTCCATCGGCAGTCGAGAAAAACTAGTTGGGCAGTTAAATTTAGAGCCCCCGCAGACTGCAGATTTTCCATCGGCCGATAGTTTATTCGGGTCGGGCTGCTTGTGCATATTGCGGCCAATAGTGAATATTTATAGTGTGAACACTTGCATACATCTAAATAATCTACACTAATATTATAAAGAGGAAAGATTTGTATTTTTGTATGTAACGAATAGGCTCAAAAACTTCTGGTCCGATTTCAAAAATTCTTTCATCATTAGAATGCTACATTATCCCTGAGTAACATAGGCTATATTATATTTTCAAAAAAATCAGGGATCTTTACTAAAACTCCAATAATGTAACCCAAGGTGGAAAACAAAAACCTTACATCGCGTGCGCTGCGAAAACTATTGATGATAGAACAAAATAATGTACTACGACTTTGGACGAGGCTCGAACCCACGGTCTAAGTTTATCCTAAAATGTTCAAAAAATTTATGACCACCCATGCGAAGCTGTGTCAGGCCGCTAGTGATTTATATGCCTGAACAAACTATCGGCCGATTAAAAGCCTACGAGGGTTCCCGAAAGCACCTGAACGTTTCACAAGAAACTTCCTAAATAAACGTTCACTGGAGCCCCCGCAGACTGCATGCTTTCTATCGGCCGATCGTTTGGTCGGGTTGAGGATAGTTGTTGCTTGGGCCGATAGTGAGTTGTTATAGTGTGCACACTTGCATTACATCTTCATACTGATTAAGAGACCGACTTGAAACTAGTGCGCACAAGCGTTAAGAGCCCGATTAAACTATCGGCCGATAAAAAATCTGCAGTCTGCGGGGGCTCCAGTGAACGTTTATTTAGGAAGTTTCTTGTGAAACGTTCAGGTGCTTTCGGGAACCCAAGTTCAAGGGTCTCTGTCTTGGTTTGGTTTGATCCCTAGTTTGTTTGATTGTCATTTAAGAACACAAACTTTGATGCTTATTGAAGAAATAACTATTATTTCTGCTTTTTACGCATTGTATACGTCTTACATTATTATATTACATAGTAACAAGGATCATGCAAAAGAACGGAAGTAACCAAGCCATAAGTTTGTTTTGTTTTTTTTTATGCTTTATCCTATCCTATCTTACTTTTACTAATTATAAATGCCAAAATTACGATATTTGGATTTGTGACTCAATCACGCCTTAATCACTGTACCAATTTGAACGAAACTTAGTATAAAATACATTTCTTAGCATAAATTCTACATTTGAACATTAAAAGTTGTACGGACTAAAAAAATCTTACGAGTGCGAAAAGGAATCGCCTTAAATAAATCATGCTAGCAATCGTAGCTACAAGATAAATGAAGCCGCAAGCAGCTGCTAGTGATACAATACTATATAATTATAATACCCAGGCACAGAATAAACAAATATGTTCATAACATAAATGTTTGTTCTCGGTGGGGATTGAACCCACGGCCTACAGCACAGACGGCAGAGCTACTGCACTGAGAGGCCTATCATGGCCTGCCTTGACCTCGTTAATACTGTTATCTCTTTTATATCCGCGACCTTGGACCTACATATTCCCTCGTTTCAGATTTGATCGCGCTGTTAATTCCCAACATATTTCCCCCATAATCAGGTAAATAAGTGCAATAAAAAACATCATTCCACTGAAGTATACTTAATAAGGCTATCAAAGCTCATATTAGCTGTAAATGTGAATGTCTCATAAAGGCTTGGAGATGCGGCTACTTTCGTAAGGAGGCTGTAAAGCTGCCTCTACACGACTTGTTGTAAGTGATTTTCATATCGCACACAAAACTATCTAAAACTAACTAAATTACAAACTACCACATAACTAATAATAAATATTTTTTATTTAAGAATAAATCCGATTAAATAAAAACATTTATCTTATAATAGTACCTATAATAATAATAATATTTATTTTTTTGCTACCGAAATTCATATTAAAAAACCAGGTTTAACCTGGTATTTTTTTAAAGTTTCCTTCGTGTTATCACTTTCTTTTTACCTTTTCTTTTCCACGCCATTATTAAAATAATATCACTGAAAAAATCTAAACAAATCCATATTTTTTTGAAATCGCACTTATGTTACTTGTCCGAAATATCTCAAAATAAAAAGTACAAGGCGTAAATATCATTATTTTGCGTTCTAAGAAATGTTGTCAAATCAGCAAGCTAATATACTTGAAATACATATAGGTATACTAACTTCCAAAGATAGCAGAAAATTAATCCCCTCTACCCAAACTCCAATATCCACATCAAAACCTCGCTTCGATAAAAAACGGATATCCAAATAAAACTCGTAAGTCTCGGCATCTAATAACAAAAATATTTACGTGATCTAGATCCTCCGGCGGCATAATATCATTCCGGCTTCAGCCTATGTACCTACATCAGTGGGGGGGGGGAGTGGAACTTTTTTATTTATTTCCGTGCATAGTTCTGGAAGAATCTGGGGTATGAGGGTACTTCGGCGCAGACCGCACGAAGCGTTACTGCCGCGATCGGATCTGGATTCCATTGTCTTCACAAAAAGTACTAGGACACTTAGCAAACTTAGCCATGAGAACGCTCTGATGTATTTTATGCATCATCATGGTCACCATTTGAGTTTGTGCATGGAATGAGATCGAATCAATTACGGCCGGTTTCTGAAAGCTCGATCAAAACTAATCGAATGTCAAGTCACTCGCTATTTCAGCTATTACATCAAATTAGATAGATATAGCAATAGACTTGGCATCCGATTAATTTTGATCAGGCTTTCAGAAACCGGCTGTTAGTCTTTCAAATAGTCTAAATGAGTCTTTGTATCATAATTTATTACCAAACAATATGGCCAAGCTTTAATAAATAAATCATACGAACGATGGAACAAGTCTTAAATAACCCATTTATTGATTTGCATACCTACTTCATTTGATTTTTTTCCTTGGATAGTCACTCAATTGACAATCGAGATTGTTCGAGATATAAAGGCACATAGTAGTAGTTCACATAGTTTTAAAATAATTAACGTGGCTTTATTGAAATACAACTGCTAGCATCAACATTGTACTTGATTTTCAAAAACGCGACGTGTGAAATTGCTTTATTTGCTAACTTGCCGCTTGTTGCATGTAAAACGGCGCCAACTTGAAATTGGATTTGGCCTTTGTAGACTGTCTGATGCTCAAAACGGGTTTAACTTTTCAAATAGCTACGGATTTATTATTTTGTTTTCGCTTTAGATGGCTTTGTGGAAGTTGTCCAATACAACGAACATATTTTGTGGTAAACTTTTTTATGCAATAGGCTTGTGATCTCGTCACGTATAGAATACTAACTCCTTGAAACCTTAGGCTTATAGTATATTTTTCACGTTCCCTTGATTAGAAAATTGGTTACCTAGCCTGCTAGTTGACTAGCTTGACCAACCGGCATGTCGAAGAACCTAAAAAGTTCTAAAACATGTCTTTTTTAATACAACTTGCTGGTGGAACAAACAGATGGCCCACCTGATGTTAAGTGATAACCATCACCTATAACAAAGCATAATTACCGCGTAAGTCACGCATGATAGGAACGTGCCCTACGATGAACTGCCCTGCGTCCATCAACTTGAGGCATACAGATGTTAAGCCTCATGTGCTTGTAATTACACCGGCAACCACACTCTTCAAACCGAAACACCGCAACGCTGCTTGGCGGCAGAAAAAGGCGTGGTGGTAGTACTTCCCCGGACGAGCCCTTCACAAAGAGCTCTATTACTATTTTATTTATCGGGAACTGTGTGAAAATAGCGTTACTAGGTTAGCGCTTAACATAAGGTGGGTCATTACAGTTTTAATCATTTTCTATAAAAACTCGTCTACTACTACTACTCGTCAAGTGTGTCAAGTCCTCGAAAAGCCATTTTGAAATGCACATAAAAATCCTTTCACTAACACTGTTCCAAAAGAACTAGTGACAAGACAAGAAGAAGAAGCTTAGCATGATTGTTTTGATCACACGCCACTGGTAAGGTTGTCAAAATAGCAGACAAGAGAAGAGAAGACAAACAAAGCGACGGAAACTAAAATAAGTTAAACCTAAAGTAAATTCGCATGAACTCATATTTTTCTTTATCTAGTGACCGAAGTTTGAAAAACTACGCCATAGTTTACGTTTAGTTTGTTCGTTGGTTTTTGGATTTAAAGCTTTAGCGCTTAGCGTGTCTTTTACCATCTCTGAGTAACGCTATCCGTCCTCATCATCATCCACAGCCAGACTTCACTGACTGCTGGGTATAAGCCTCCAATAGTTTGTGACTTACCACGATCCTGTACTAATCTAAACCATTTTTGACGCGCAACTTTGACAATGTCGTCTTCCAATTCACTATCTTTAGGCTCGTGAAAAACAGAGATAGAAATATTTTTATTTCTCAGTCTTTAAAGCCACTTAAGACTTATACAACACCAGCTCTTGACAGAACAATAGAAATCCCAGCGTTTCATGGGATAATTTGAATAATTTTGTGCAAATAATATAGCGAGTGGAGGAATCAGCGTGAAACCCATCAAATATTTTATAGACCTTATCAACATTAACCCGAAATGTGTCACTAACTTGGCGGATATTATTCTGATGCGTCTTTATGGCTGAAGTTGATGACATCTGTCAAAATTGATGCGGGAAATGCGGTGCTATGTAAAATTTAGTTAATTAATACCTAAATTAAGGCAAATGCACAAACAGTGCGTCTCCAAAAAAAAACCTGACACAAAAAGCGCACAAGCCGGTCGTTATTGGTCGTTTCTAACCGAAAGACTAAGTTAAGGCGAAGACTACCGCTATTGTACTACTCGTCAACACATTTCAACATTTTGAAAAATGTAAAATTACTGAACATTTTTATGAAAAAACTCAATCGGCCTAGTAGTGTGCCATAATTATCGCACACAGCAAACATATAATTTTGATCCAAACAAGTTTGCCTACCAAAAAGTTTACTAGTTTTCGTACTTATGCAACGGCCTGTGCAGTCTAAATTTTTTTTTATCTAACCTACTCTGAACAAAGGTCTCCCCCATGCTATTCCACTCCCCTCGGTCCTCGGTGCGTTGTACCCACTCGCTGTTGAAGGAGTCCAATTCGTCTCGCCAGCGCTTCCTCGGGCGGCCGCGACGTCTTCTACCCTCGGTAGGTACCCATTCTGTCAGCCCTTTCGCCCGTCTTTCAGGTTTTTCAGGTCACCATTTAGATGGGTGATTTTTACAGTCAGCTTTCGTTCAAATAAAGTTAGCTATTGTCTTATAAGAACTTACTTTATAATAGTAAATACCGACAAACCTCGTACATACCTATGCAGATAAAAAGTGCTCCTTACAACTACAACTGCTAAATTGTAAAAGGTTTCGATTTTTATAAAGTTTTTTTTTTATTACAAGGCGTGCAAAATGGATAACGTATATAAGATCTTATTAAAAAAATTATGTGCTTCAGAATCGATTAAACTGTCAAATAAAGCGTAGAAAAATAAACTAGTCTTATTATTAAAAACAAAAGAGTATTTTTCATAAATCTAAAACAAAATTAATGTGTATGTGTGTATGTTGTATGCATTTGAAAACATTTATTCTGAAACACGTTGTATAACAAATTTTAACAATATTTTATTTCTCTTTCAGGTAAGCAGATTATCGTTAGTAAGATTCTTTAGCTGAATAATCTTAGAAGACCGAACCGCAGTTGGTGAGTGCACTTTTTTTTAATAACAAATATATATACAATTTACTAAGTCCCAGCGTAACCCAAGTGTATCTTTCTTATTTAAATATTTTTTACAGGCAAAATAAGCCACAATCATTATAAAATATTATGACAATTATATTACCATCAGTCTAACCCACTTACGTCTGTATATCTATATCCGTAAATCTGTATATCCATATTTAAATGCGAGCTTAAATAGTACGTAAATAACAAATTATTATACTATGTCAAATATTCTTCATACACGCTCATAACTCGATCGCTCCAACTTATCGAACCCCAACCGTTCTTCACGACGCGACCTTACAAATTCGATAACTGCACATTTCCCTTCGAACCTGCTCTTCCAAAATAAACCTTATGTTCACACCATAAGGATCTGACAGCTGCAGGTTTCTGTAGTACAATCATTACCTCATATGGAAGGTTTAGGCAAAGTTGTATCGAATAGATACGAAAGTAGAATTTCCGTATTCGGATAATCGAGTGAAGTTTTCGATTTATTCATGTAAGTATTCGGTAATAGGTTTTACAAAAGGTTTTCTTAGGTACCGATTTAGAAAGTTTTTAGTACAAACCCAAATCTAAATCTGTATGTATTTAAGGAGTTTTTCGGTTCATTTTAGTATTTATGAAAACTATGTATTTTTTTATTTTTTTTATACCAGCAACTGATGGAACAAGCAGATGGCCCACCTGATGTTAAGTGGTAACCATCACCTATAACAAAGCATTGCCTCGTAAGTCACGCACGATAGGAACATGCCCTACGATGCACTGCCCTGCGTCCATCAGCTTGAGGCATACAGATGTTAAGCCTCATGTGCCTGTAATTACACCGGCGACCACACTCTTCAAACCGAAACACAGCGTTGCTGCTTGGCGGCAGAAAAAGGCGTGGTGGTAGTACTTCCCCGGACGAGCCACACACAAAGAGCTCTACTACTCTTTGTTTATCTGACAATTAAGAATAAGTTCACGATTTTTCAAAAAGTGGTAAATATTGTCGTTTAAATATAAATGATGATAGTTTCATAAGTTAAATTATTTGCAAGATAATAATAATTTACCATATAAAATACGTATAAGCTTAGCCAACTTAACTACTCCTAAAACTTTACTTAATATAAATCAGCCTTAAGGCAGACTAAATTAAGCAACTTAGTGAGCAATTATTATCTAGCAATATTGAAGTTGTTCAAAAACTAATAGATCTTACTAGAAAAGCTAATTTTCTAGAACTAAGTAAGATCTTTAGGTACTGTAGCAACTTTAAAACCGTACATTAGACACAGATATACATTTTATACATGCTATAATATTACATATAGAGGGGACTCTTCTAATACAGGTCTTTGAACTTAAAAGAAGAGATCCCAACCCATTAATTTGTTAAAACTTGTATTTTATGAATAAAATATTTAGATTATTTTGATTTTTTGATAATATTGATATAACGGAGACTCTGGCGCTCTTAAAACCCAGTGACTATAGCTGACCTTGCTCTTATGACACGTAGGTTTTTAAGTATGTCTGGGTAAAAATAAAATATTATATTACTTCGATTCTTCAAATTGTATAGAAACTGCTACGGGAATCGCTACGAGTGCTACGAGCAAAATTCGTAGCTATTATACTACAAAAATAACATAAAATATTCCCGAGAATATTTTGCAAAGGTTTTTAGAAAACGTAGCACCTTAGTTACATGTCAGGTAAGCCTGGGGCCGTATTGCGCTTGAAAATTAAATAATTATTGCTACCGTTAAATAGTTGACGTACAAAAAAACCGTACAGTAAGAACCGATAATCGCTGGAACAAACAAATACTGATTGAGATTGTATTTAGATGCAAGTGTAGTGTTAGATATTCTACGGCAAGGTCATCTGATGATTTGCGAAATGTAGCTGGCAACCACTGGATGAGAAGAACCGAAGACTTTACTAGTTTTCGTACTTAACAAACTTTTGAGAAGCAAGTGATATTAATCTTACAAGCAATTTATTTTGCTCGAACAAGATCTTTTCGATAAAAAAGGTTAAGTAAGTAATACTTATTCTGATACACGATGTACTTAGTTTTATTTATGGTTTTTGCGGTGGATTTTTCGTTTCTTAAAGGTTAGAAAATTCTCGTATATTTAAAAATAAAACCATTTTGATGAAGGAAAACATTGTGAGCTAGCCAATATTTATCCTAGAATTAACGTGTAGCTATGGTATGAGACAAATGTAATAGAACCTACTTTAGTTGAAGGGACTTCCAAGGAACTTGGCACCTGTTAACATTTCAACTCTTGAAGGCGGAACCATAGTCCTGATGTCGTTTATACCGAACTTGGTCCTTTTTTTTTTGTAAGTGTCCATAAGAGTTTTTTTTATACAACTAGTACATGGAACAAGTAGATGGCCCACCTGATGTTAAATGGTAACCATCACCTATAACAAAGCTTTGCCTCGTAAGTCACGCATGATATGAACGTGCCCTACGATGCACTACCCTGCGTCCACCAACTTGAGGCATACAGATGTTAAGCCTCATGTGCCTGTAATTACACCGGCGACCACGCTCTTCAAACCGAAACACAGCGTTGCTGCTTGGCGGCAGAAAAAGGCGTGGTGGTAGCACTTCCCCGGACGAGCCCTTCACAAAGAGCTCTACTACTCTTAAAAATCCTATCTAGCTATCCTGTATGTCCCATTAGCAAGCTAAGAAGTCCACTGCTCCAAATATTTAATTTACCAATCATTTTCAAGCATTTTCCATCGACTGATTTCCTGCAACGTTTACAACGTCGTCGGTGAGTGGCGCCATCCGCTTCCGTTCGTGCCGTTTTCCGGAACTAAAGCTTAAGTGCATCTATTTCATGTTTGTCCGAGTCCCAAGGCGATAATAAATTAAATTGAGTATCGACAGTTCGGCATTAGCGGTGGCTATAAACATGGCACTGAATCTGTGAGCGCAATCAAAACTAAACTCGATGAGTACTCTGCTGGTCGATTTATGGTAGACCATCTGTCTTCAGCTTCACTTGCTATTTGCCAACATTAATATATTTAAAAAGCTTGCTTTTCAGTGCATGTTCACTGTGTTTACTGTGTATCCTGCAAATATATTGCGGTAAAATGTAACCTCTATGTTCCCTGGTATTTAATAAAAAATCATTATTTAAATGTGAGTTTTGTCACACAGACTTAGGTGACTACCCGTAAAGATACATACACATACACAAAATAAAATATTCAACTGGCCGCAATTTTTTTAAGCATATTAGTATATTATATTTATTAGCATAGTTCTCTCGGATAGCAGACAGGTTCTAAATTAATTCCAAATATTATGTTAATCGGTTTAGTGGCGTCAGCACTTGGTACTTAAATATCTGAGAGGATATCTACCGTGTCTGGGGATCAAACTCGTGTAGTTATTTCAGTTTTTTTACATCTAAATATCTAAACTTTTACATTTATAATTTGAGTGGAATAGGATACTACTGCAAGTTTATAGGTTTCTGTTATTTGCTAATAGGTAAGTTCCAACGCGTTTGTTTCCGTTGGTGGTCGCCATTCAACCTTTATTCCCAGGAGTAGTCAGTTCTCCGAACTACATAATTGTTATATGGCTTGCCCATTGCAACCTCATTTATGACAAATTAATTCATTACAAATTTATGTGCACAATGCACATAAATACCTACTCTCAAAGATGATGGAAAACATTGAGGGGAAACCGGCATGTAGTAGAACCTAAAAAGTTCTATAACATGTGTCAAGTGCTCGAAAGGAGCCTCTTGAGGCGCAAATAAAATCCTTTCACCGCACTGTTTCGAAAGAAACTAGTGACATCACAAGAGAGAGATTGCAACTACGACTTAGTTCAGAAAGCTACGTTTGTGAACTTAGTTTTTCAACGGATTTTAGTACCTTCCCTGTTATGCGCGGAAAAGTTCTATTAGTTATATTGCAGTCGTAGTAAATAACGATCCTCTTTAACCGAATTTAAATAAAAAGAGGTTCTTAATTCGACTCAATATGTTTTTGTACGTTTGTTACGCGATTTTTTCGTCAATTATGAATTGATTTAGAAGTTCTTTTGGTCGGTTTTTCCGAAAAAAAAAATATATATACACAAATACAAACTTCAGGTGATTCCATATAAATTATAGCGTAATTGATTCAGCGCTTTTGTGAAAAATCAACAAAAGCTAAAAATTATACGCAGAGAAGTTTTGAGTTGTGGTTACCTTCAGTTCTCTTTTTCTGTGTATTTCAAGTCGGGTTTTTTGCAAAAAAGTTTTGTTTCACGCTAACAAGGGCAGTTGAAATCTTAATGCGATTAAATTATTGAAATGCTGTCGTTTGATAATTTTAATTAGTTTTATGCCGTCGTATTATGGTCCATTTACGCTCGAAATGGAAACGCAAATCTATATATATAAATGAATCCCTATTTCCCTTGGTCACGCGTGAAGGGCTGGACCGATTTCGCTAATTCTTTTTTTGTTCTGTTTGTTATTGTCAGAAAAAGGTTCTTATGAAAGAAAAAATTAATAAAATTGCGCGGAAAATTAGAAACTTTAAGAATACTTAACCACCATTTAAAATTATTTCTAATCTTATCTTAGGACTTTGGACAATATATACTTTTTTAATGTAACGTTTGACATAAAATTAGTTAAGGCGAATGGCTACCCCGATACTAGCACCACTACATATATTATTTAATCATTACGTTATAAAAAGGAATTATCAAAAATTCGGACCGCGCGTAGACGATGCCTATTACAAGCTTTTTTTAATGTATCTGTAATAGTTTTGTTTCGTGTTACTCAGTCAGATACCTTGTTTGGAGAGCTTGGTGGCCACCAATAGGAACTAAACTCTTGAAACAAGTATCTGCCTAAATAATACATTATAAAACTATTACAGATACATTAAAAAAAAGCTTGTGATAGGTATCGTGTACGCGCGGTCCGATTTTTTGATAATTCCTTTGTATAACGTAATGATAAAATAAAATATGTAGTGGCGCTAGTATCGGGGTAGCCATTCGCCTTAAGATAGGACAACGTCTGTCGGATCAGCTAGTATCCATTAAAACTTAACGCAGTCGAGACCGCAAAACCATGTTGATTATTATAAGTATAAATTAAACCAAGTAATTACTGTATTTCGGATTTTATTGAAAGCTCAAGGTGTTGACCTTGACTGGACAGACTGAAAGAAAACTTTCGGAAGAGCGATTCTGACAACAATACTCGCCAAGTGACCGCGAACCGGAATCTGTGGTGAGTTTTCAATTAAGCATTTCGTAATACATTCACCCATCACTAGCGCCACCCGCGTGATTGTTTTAGTGGTAAAAAGCCAAGTGAGTGTCGCTAAGCTCGTGATCGAAGTGAGCGCGGATCCACTCCGTGATACCTCGTGAATTCGTTACAGAATACTTAACTACTGGGCTTTAACTCATGGTTCAAAAATTTTATTCACATATTTATGACCTTTACTATTTTATGCGATGATTTTAGCTTGTAGAAAGATTCTTTAGAAATGTAACTTTCCTAAAATTAAAGTTAAAAGGTTCAGAACACCTCAGGGACCACACAAAAGAACCACCCATGACAATGTCATTCATCAAAACTTGGATTCGAAATTTTGAACGTAAATTACTCATTTCCATCTTTTGAACAACAAGGGAACGGTTTTTATGGTAGGTATTATTACTCTATATTCTTACTACTTCTATTGGTATTCTGTTAGATTGATCCCATCTTCTATTCATAAGGTCGAGGGTTCGAAACCAGTCCACCAATGGAATTTTCTCTTTGAAAAATGATTATTTTTATACTCAAATACTAGTGCCCTCAATCGGCGAAAGAGTACATCGTGAAGAAACTAGTTATAAAATATTTTAACAGCGGCGATGGGCTTGCAACCCGTTTCATATAGAATACCAACTACTGCTGCAGGTATAAGCCAAATATAATATTTGGACGTATCTGACTACCCCGGTTAGTTTATACTATCGCGAGCCGATCGCAAGCTACGTAATAAGACACCCAATAGATTGAAAAATAACCAAGCTTCGCACTTGGACCACAACATTAATATTGTGCCAAGTTCTTGACACTTAAAAGTCAGCTTGAAATACCAATTCAAGAGTGGTCCTCCATTGAATTGAATTCCGACCGGCAGCGTTTGAGTCGGGAAAATATTGTGTACTCTCAATGCAGCTGGAAATTGCTTTACAAATTATAACCTTTTGTTGAAATAATAAGGTCGGCATTGGCTTGAACGTTAGAAATTTTGCGTGAATTCATGATTAACGATATCTTTGTATTGTTTTTACAATACAAATTTCCAGAAGGTAACGAAAAGGGAAATTATTATTATATTTTCATAAAATATGTATATTTCTTGAAATTATAGTAAATTTGTTGCCGTTGTTTTTTTCATCTTTAATACTCCAACATCTTATATAAAAAAACAATAGCTTTCTAAGCTTTGTTTAATATAGGATAATTATCTAAAGCCTTTTGTTTTTGTACAAAGGAGAAAATCTGCATTTTCATAACAAAGTTAAACTCCAAATAAGAAAAACTATTATTCGTACTTTTTAATGAATCTTCTCGTCTGTTCGTTTTGAAATTTGTCTCTTCCTAATTTCCCTTTCTTCAATAACATTGAATTGTTCTGTAAATAGCGGAATAATTCCTTCACTTTCGTCTAGATGGTGCTACCGTCGCTCCGGGCTGAAAGCCTGAGTTATGGCTAGTGGGGCAATGATAACATGCTTTTATGGGACAAGTGGCTTTTGACCTTGCCAAAGTTGCCAACGTGATTATAGCCACATGAATAGAAAAGATAAGATGATATAAATAGTGCTATGATTAGGAAAATGCCGATTTTGTACTCTTTTTTTTGGCAATTTACTAAAATGGGTAAAGGAAAAAAGGGTTCTATAAAAACGGATCGTTGATATTTATGGCAATAGTAAGCAAAGCATAGTTATAAGCCATAGGTATAAGCCTTAGGGTGTAAACCATAGTTTAGCGACATTCGTGACTGTTAGTTACGATCTAAACTTTAGTGAAAAATAAACATGATTCAGTCTTTTGAAATGAATACGTATTTTATGATTTAGTCCTACGCATTGAAGCCTAGAAAAATAATGCAAGAAAATTTTGGGTTGGATTTGGGTTCTACCATTTTTTATTTATTTGAAAATTTTATAAAACAGTACAATTTCAGTATGAATATAAACCTGTTTTGGAAAAAAACCCTCTTTTCTATGATCCTTTTTACAAAAGACTTAAAGCATGGTCACTTCCGAGCCGTTTAGTATTCAGGGCGGCCGCACGGCGCGGACTGTCACTTCGCAGAGAAAGCTCTAATTTATTTGTATAAGTGGTACTGAGTAGGTCACTTGTATTTCTTGTTTTTTAAGACGTGTCCTAGAAACTAGCTGGGAAATTGAGAATTGGAGTTGGGTTTTTGAATACTAATTCTCTTGAAGCTCGACGCGCGAAAAAAGATCGCAAAAAAGGATTTTGTAAGAATTTATTACGAGCTCTTTTTGCAAAGAAATATTTAATTTCAGAAATAGCATTTGTAACTGGGTTGGATTTTTTAATTAAATATAATATGTTTTGATTATTGAATTGAAAACTAGTTGATCACGTAATTTCGTTTTTCTAAAATGTTTTTTTTTTTTAGATTTGAGTCATATAAAGATACACATCGATATTGTATGGAATCCTTGTATAAAAAAATGTATATACGCAAGTATACGCAATGTATATATGGACTGACGACATTGTCAGGATCGCGGGAAGTCGGTGGATGGAGAGGGCTCGGAATAGTTCTTTCTGGAAATTTATAGGGGAGGCCTATGTCCAGCAGTGGACTTCTTTAGGCTGATGATGATGATGATGATGATGATGACGCAAGGTTGGTGCTTTTAAATGGTTAAGGAAAACATCGTGGGGAAACCAGCAACGTTTTTAACGTAACATATTAAACTTTCGCAATTCTAGCACATATAAAAATAGGGAAAAAAATAAATTAATATGAGATAAATAGGTATAGCATCTAATTTATAAGTATTTATTTTATTTATTTAACAAAATCCACAGCTCTTAATTTGAATAGAATGTTACATATGAGTATAGCTAAAAGCCAATAACGGATTTACATTTTTTAACAAAAAACTATAATATAAACGACTATCACTAAACTAATTGATGACATATACTAATAACTTATATTTAAAATGTGTACTGAGTATGAATGTGAATGTATGAATTTATATATATTTGTAGTATGAATGTGTAGCTGCGGTTTGTGGTTGTGTGCGTGGGCAGGTGTGTGTGTGCATGTATGTATGTTTGGCCTCTCCTGATTACACAAGTCTCTTAAGAGTCCAGGTTTCACAGGATCCTTTTTCCTACTTTAGACCTTTACTCTCTGTGTCAAGTTCCCTCTGTGCGAAAGTTGTTCATCTTACACACTATTCTACGCAAACATTCACAATTACACTATAATCCAAATAATGTTGGCTCCACGCGTAGATCATGGAAGGTCTGTGAGATAGAGCATCGCCGCACAGCCACTGCAAGTAGGCACTTCCATTTCTGCGCTCCTTCCTTATACAATAAAATTAACTTCCTACTAAATATATTTCCACTGCCTTATTACAAATGTAAATTAAAATGCCTGGAATGGCTTTTATCCCTCTCTTATGACGAGGCAGAATGTTTTCTCACATCTGTAGAATAAATTTAACTCACATTCAAACACACATACCCACACACACACATCTACACACACACCCTCACACACCCTGACACATACTTACACACACCCTCTCACTACACTTAAGCATATATCGCAATAACCAGACTCTTAAGAGACTGGGACCTTTGCGAAATTTGCACCATTTATACACCTTACTAAACACATAAAATCACCACAATATACTCATGCACGCAAACTCTCACCCATTTTAATATCCCCACCCCCTTTTCCCACACCTTCACATACACATACATCTACCTATTATATATATTAGATTTAAGTTTTTGCTACTACTTTCTACGCATTTGGAACCCTGTACCAAATAGGTATTGCGGAGGAGGGCGTTGATATTCGCGACACAGTTTTTTTTATAACTCCTGCGGATATCATCGTTTTTCAATCTGTTCTTGTACTTCTGTTTTCTTGTTCCAAATAAATACTTTTTGATTTTGATTTTTTTTGAGGAGAAGCCAGTGTGTGTGTGCTTGTGTGTGTATAGGGTGTGTGCGTCTATGTGTGTGAGGGTGCGTGTATGTGTGTGTGTATGTGTATGTAAGTCCTTTCCCTGTATCGAGTTCGTACATTAGAGGTTACAGGCACATGAGGCTTAACATCTGTATGCCTCAAGTTGACGGTCGCAGGGCAGTGCATCGTAAGGCACGTTCCTATCGTGCGTGACTTACGAGGCAATGATTTTTATAGGTGATGGTTACCTCTTAACATCAGGTGGGCTATCGGCTTGTTCCATCAGCTAGTTGTATAATATAAAAAATATATAATATGTGGATTTATAAAAAGAGCTAGAAGGTAGAATAGAGGTAAAATGTCTGTGCTCTATTCTGAAATACGTGGCTGAGTATCACGGCATTGGGAAGCAAAGAAAGTGAGTAAAATGTAGCAAGTCTGAAAAAGTCCTTGGGGAAATGTCGATAGAACCTGTTTGCTGAGGTTTCCTGGATAGCTAGCTAGATGTCTTTGTGTAAGTAAGTCTCGGAAATAAAAAAAAGAAATAACCTCACGACTTACTTACGAGTACTTTTACAACACCAAAATAACAAAACGCTTTAGTAAAATTGTATTTTCTATTCCCACTTCTTCACAAAAAACACAAAGAGGCAATGCGATTTATCTAATGTTAGCTTGTTGTGATTTAGCGGAGACATGTTGCTTTTTCTTAGGCAATAATTCGTTCTTAGGGAGAAAGCACTGCTGGTCTAGTGATAACGGCCTTCTGATCCTAAGGTCGTGGGTCACCAGTGGGACCAGTCGTGCACCAATAAGTTTTTCTGTTCAATAATTTATTTAAATAGTGCCAGTACTCTCAAACGGTGAACGAAAACTGTGAGAAAACCGGATATCGTAGAACCTAAAAAGATTTAAAACATGTGTCAAGTGCTCGAAAGGTGCCTCGTTGAGGCGCACTTAAAATCCATTCACCACACGGTTTCGAAAGAACTAGTAACACGTTATGAAGAAGAACGTAGATGTCGTAAAAAGATGCTACGGCACTGAGGAAGACTGTCTTGTATTACTAACTGCAGGTCGACTTTACACTGATGGACCTACAAAACTAAAAATATCACAAACGAGCCATTTACAGACAAACAAAAACACAAACACAACCCAATTACGGTCCTTTGTCGTACCAAAAGTTAACCATCTCAACTCTTTGAGGACGTTTTATTTTTCTTTTTTGCGGAACCCAATTTGTGGTCCAAATGCTTTAGAATAATAAACGGCTGGGTCGAGCTGGCCCGCACTTTTATACGGGTCCTTTATGAATTTTTGTGAGAGCTTTTCTTCATTATATTGCTTGACCCTAGATCAGAAAAAGTAAGTTCGGAAACGCTAGTGACCAACTCTGGTGATTTAGTTTCAAGGCTAGTTTGTAAGAAATGTGTATTACTCACTACTAAGCAATAAATAAAAGGCCACCCTCAGGCCTCCGTTGTGACTTTAACTTTTTATTGAAGAGGATGAAAAAAAATTATCTACTTAGATTTTATAAAATCATAAAAGTTTTTATTATCCGAGTGAGATTTGAACCTACGACCTTCCTCTTGAAACGGAAGCCGCACTAACATGCACCATCGGACTCTAACCATCATATTATAAAATCTATGTGATTTCCAACACTATAACTTTTGTACTTACTTACTTTTTATACTTACTTACAAATTTTGACTTTGTTGGGTATAAATGAATACCTATTCTTGGTTTGTTATAAATTTTAAACAAAGAAATATCTGTGCTATGGTAACAAGATACTTTTATAAGATACTAGATTTTTTCCATAATTGCAATTTTTCCATTTTATATTTTCAAAACCAAAATCAGCTAATTCGGCCCAGCCATTCTCGAGTTTTAGCGAGACAAACGAACAGCAATTCATTTTTATATAGGTATATTAGAGATATAGAGGTAGAGATTTTATAACAGCCAAACAGATATGAAATATCTATGTTCATCACACATAATGTTTGACCTCGGTGGGGATCGAACTCATAATCTACAGCTCAGAAAACAGAGCTACCACCAACTTTGCTGTAAGGCCGATCACTCAATGAGATGTTCATTTAAAATGGCAACGCGATTGAGTAAACACGGATGGCAAGTTGGCAACCCACCAAGCGCCATCAAAGCATTTGATTCGGGAGAATCGGCCGAGTTTGTTATTCCGCGTGTGTTGCCCGCTACGATAAAGTGAATTTCCAATATAATACAATTTAATTTTGAAATTCAAATTGAACAATGCGGTATTTGATTATGTGCAATTTTAGGTCACTACTTCACAACTGTATTCGTGTGTGACATGATGTTAAATATTCATCAGGGCATTCTTACGATTAATTTTAAGAACAATGATGAAATAACGAAAAAAAAAATCTAAATAAAAGTAAAATATCTCGATCTTTTCAGTTATACAACAGACGTGTAAAAAAAGGCAGTGTTTCTATACTACTACGTAACAAATTATCATCAAAGGTTTGATTTTCATTACCATTTTGGTTGTGCGGTCGCACTGCTGGTGCAAGCCCTCTGAATACCAATAGGCTTCAATGGGTATCATAATGGCACTTATACTGGCTGAATAATTCGTACATAACTTCCATTGCCAAAGGATCCCAATATCAGAAAGTCATCAAAGGAAATTAATATGGCAAAGTTTTCTCCCCCATGGGACACCGTGGAATGTCGATATTGTGGTGCAGAAGCTAGTGATCATTTTATTTACGTCATACTCTCGTTAGTAAGGTAAAACTTACTTTTATGCAGGTAACAAACGGTTTTTGACATCATAACCGTATGATATATTGTATTGGTTCAAAAGTTACGCTCGTACAAGTATACTTACAACAATCATTCGTATAGCGATCATTTATCTATTTATTTAGTTAAGTTAGTTGTAAAGATCTATTTAGTTCTTATCTTTAAGTAGAAAGATAAACGCTCGCTTAACTAGCTCAATTAGTATACTGGCTTGTTTCTACAAGCATTTTTAACCCCTTTTGTGATTTACACAGTTTCTTAACAGTTAAGGTAAGTTCTATCCACTATCGCAACCTTGATAGTAACCAAGTTAGCGATAAGCCCGCTCATTGTACTTTATTAGTTTACGCCTAGATTAAAATATATCCTTGTGTACAATAAAGTGTTATCTATCAATCTTTCTATGTTTAAACGGAGTTTGACGTAAAAAACTGACGGCTGGCTCCAAGCCTATCGATTGTATGGCTCTTAAGAAACTTTAGGAATCCCCATGGGGTGTGTTTTGAATAAAATAAGTTCGCCAATACCGGAAATTTGTTCAGGACTTGGATAGCGTAATTGCAAAGGTTTTTGCCCTCTTTGTTCCCGTATTTTTGGATACTTTGCATTGTAAATATTATATTGAGGAAATTCAGTACAAACACGTTTAATTGAATAATAATTATATTGGAGCTGAATAAAACATTGTTTTAATAATAAGTATATTATGCAGACTACTAACGGTTGGTTTAGAAAAAAATCATAAAAATTATTGCTTTTATTGAAATGAAATGAAATAAGTAGGTAGTATTGCTATAAGTGAGGTTGGAACCGCGTATTCTTTTTTAATTTCCATTTTTTTTATGCAAAATATGTCTTTATACAAGTCAGCTATGCCAAAACAAGGTTTTACTCAGAAAAAGTTTTTAACATCACAACCAAAAGTAAATATGAACTAGCTAAATATCTTTACAGTCCAGAAACAAATATAAGACTTTAAAATATAACATTGATACTACAGAAGTAATAATAATTGCAAAACTTTCAGTCGTCAAAATTACGTTTTTATTCATGCCTATTATAGAATATGAATAAATAGTATCTTACTCATAGTATCTTTGTATAGACAAAGATACTATGGGTAAGTACACTAATACAAAAACAGTTTTTGAAACAATTAATTATCTGTATCGTCCATTAATTTCGATTGACCTAAATTAACTGAATAATAACAGACAATTGCGGTAAAGGAATCACGTGAAAGAACTTTAAACGGCTCTTTCCGAACGGCTGAGCGAGTTGATTGGTCAATTTATTAGGGTTGCCACATTTTTGTAAACGAAATTGTTTATTAAAATCGTCAGTCATAAAACGTCAGCAATAGTCATAAAAACAACGATGTGCTGATTTCCAATAAAGTTTTCACTTAGCATACATGATACACATTATAATACCTAGAAAAGTTCTGTTCCTGTATAGCGGGCTAACAGCTACTTGCCTCGAGAAAATATTTAACTATCTGTTTTATTTCTTTAGGAACTATTACGCCTTTAAGCATATTCTATTAGTTTACTACTAAAGAGATGTGCAATAGATTAAAACGAATAGAATTAAGGAATATTTACGGTAGTTCAAAATATTTCCAAACTTGCCTGACATACTCCCGTGTATCTAAATATTATAATAAATTACTATATTATTTAATATAAGGTGCAATAAAATTAAATATTTCGAAAACTAGTAAACTAACTATAAAGATTTTTTTTTAATAAAATCTGGGTTCAATAATTACAATCTCTTAATTAAAAACCCTTTAATACTCCTAAATATTTTTGAACTTCGGTATTGAGTTTTAATTCTGCTGCATTTTTCAGGCTTCAGATTAGTTGGCAACCCTGGAACCCAATACGTTCTTTGCGGTCCCAGCTCGCCGTTCAGAGCCTTTTTGTTCAATATCTTTCAGTATTGAAAGAATCTCGCTTTTATTGGAGTCTTCGGGGTCAAATGATTTATTTTCACGACGCTTGATCTTGTCTTTGAGGCTCTAAAATATCTTTGAAATTTAAGCTTCTTAAATTTTATAATTGTGAGACTACTTTATTTTTTCTTTTAATATTTATTACTCGTATCAAGGTAGGTAGGTATTCAAATTAAATAGGGCTTTAAAGTAATAATAAATCAAATCAAAACGATAACTATACATAGCATTACCTTAATGAGCGTAGTTTCATTCAGTCAATACATATATTTTTCATTTTAAATTAATAAATATTTTATAAGTAAGTATCACATCTTTCGTGATAAATAGATCAGCTTTATTTAAAGTAATGTAGATGGTTAAAATTTTACCCATCGCAACAATGCTATTTTTCATAGCTCACTAAGTATAACAAATTAAATGTTCTCGACGCAAATAAATGGCGAAAAGACTAATTACCGCAATTTAAATAAATAAGCAATAACAAAGGTGGCACTTTTTTAGGGTGGCCATTTTGTTTTCAAAATGGCGGGTATTAGGAAACGCGGGAATTTACGAGAGTCGCTAAAAATTTATTGCAACGACAAATGAAGTGTACTCGGTAAATGACCTTGTTTGTTTGTTTATGGTAGCGCATTCATGGCTGGAGCATAATAAATTAGTTGGCAACATTTTTCGCGGTTTAATACATGGTAGCCATAACAGCTGTTGTTTTTAGAACATACGTTGCATCTCGATCGATAAATAGTAAGAGGACTATCATGCAAATTTTGAAATATCGTGCTACAAAACAAAGTTACAGCCAAAAGAGTTGCTTTAGTGTTATTACCACGAATATAATGCCTGGAGATCGCTATATAGCGATACTGAGCGTTAAGAAAGAAAAAGTTTCATGTATGACGACAAGCGACAGAACAAGAGTGACTCAAAAATATACTTAACTAGCGGCCTGTCCCAGCTTCGCATGGGTGTATATAAATTTTTTGAACATTTTAGGATAAACTTAGACTAAACTTAGTTAGAGTCTCGCGTCTACTTCTTTCATACATTTGCACGCTCTTCTCCCTGAGTGAGTGAGAACGCGCCCTATTGCCCGCTACCGCGTTCGCTAATATTTTTAAAGCGAACTAAAATTTATAAGTGTAAATAAGGCCTTTCAATGTGTTTTTTTTTTCATTCATTATGTCAGTGCCAAAAACCAAACACCAAAGGGCAGTGCATCTTGGGGCACGTTCCTATCGGGCGTGATTTGCGAGGCAATGCTTTGTTATAGGTGATAGTTACTACTTAACATCAGGTGTTCTTGTTCCATCAGCTAGTTAACGTTATGTTTGAACGTCAAAACCGTTTGACAGTGGGTCCCAGCATCAGAATAAAATATGTTTTTTGTTTTTTTTTTGTGTTTTGACGTTTTATATCAACGACACTCAGTTTGCCTAGTCATTTTAGTCTATCGTTGTGAGTGGTAAAAAGTATTTCGTTCGTAAGATATGCACAGTACATGTTATATTACCCCTTGTTATATTATTTTAGTAAAATTTCATCTCACGCCCGCTTCAAAGACATTTCAAGGCAATATTATACAGACAAAAAGTAAGAGCCGAAACCCAAATCACACGTCACCACAGAAGGCTATAATAATTAATTTAATAGAGAATCACACAGGTATAAGTACTATTCAATAGGAACGTCACAAACATAAGTTGTGAAATGTATGGGCTTTGAAGCACAAGAACTGTTTGACGGGTCTAGTATGGGACAAAACAGTCCTTGGTATTGAAAGGGTCCCATGAACAGCTGTGAGTAGTTACTAATGGATATTTCAATAATAGATATTGATTTTTTATTATGTACGTAGTAGTGATCTTTGAATTCACTGACTGATTTGACTTTGCTTATAAAATATTTTATAGACAACACAAATTATGTAGTAAAGTAAACATAAAAGAACAGGTCAAACAGGCTTTTTTTTTGTCTTTATTTAATAAAGAGGGTTTAATCTGCAAGATTATGTCACCCTTGAATCAATGCTTGAACTAAAAACAATCACCTACGCTTAATGCCTTAACAATATTTAATAATTTAATTAAATACTGTTCTAGCTACCACCAAAAAAGAACATCATCATCATCTTCCTGCCCTTATCCCACTTCATGTGGGGTCGGCACAACAGGTCTTTTCTCTCCACTTCCCTCTATCATCCGTCATCTCAGTCGTCACTCCTTATCCAAAAAAGAACATATTATAGAGTTTTATTAGTTATAAAGTGTTTACCTACACACTTATGGATATCACAAAGATTTTTTAATATAGTCCCAAAAGTTATTATCCGAGCGGGATTTGACGGGGCCCCGTATCAAGGGGAAGGTCGTGGATTCAAATCCCACTCGGATAATAACTTTTGGGACTATATTAAAAATCTGGTTCTGACGCATAATGACCAATAATTCAGAATTCTCATATTGACCAAATACATAAACGCGAAATGTCCAATTCTCAGAATGACCAATACGCATAATGACATATTAAGCCAAATTCCAATACGCAGAATGACGCATACGCCAAACGACTAAAACGCATTATGAGCAATGACTAATACGCATTTTGACCCACAGTTTTGACCAATACTTAGACAAATTTCTGTAATTTTTTTGTAAATTTCTGTCAAATTTTATATTCGTCATTTTGTCATTTTCATGACACCGACCGCCTAAACGTTTTCAACATAAACAATTCGCAAAAGCATGTTGCATCGATAGCGCGATCTGTAGCATAAAATTATATCCGACCAGCCGATCCGATCTTATTGATAATAATAACACCCAGACAGAGAACAAACCATGTTCATCACACAAAATGTTTTTTCTCGGTGAGGATCGAACCCACGACCTACTACCAACCGAGCTATGAAGGCTGTCAAGCTGTAGAAATTAATAAATCGTTATAAATATAAAACTAAAAGCTTTTAAATATTTTTTTCACGACATTTGACTGATTTCGTACTGTTAGATTGAAGTATGTATGACTTTAAGCGTCATAAGTAGAAATATTTCATAGATAAACTTTCAAGTGACCAGTACTTACGTATTTTGTGGAAAGAGTACCAATTACCTAGGTAATCAATCTACAAGTGTGTCATTTCGCAAATATTTCATTGTGCATATTGGTCAATATACGGATAGGTCATTTCGCGTATGCGTCGTTCCGAGTTTAGGTCCAAATGCTTATGTGTTAATATGCGTTTTCGTCATAAAGCGAATTTTTTTTTTCAATCATTGGTCATTATGCGTCAGAACCAAAAATCTTTATATTATACCTAGAGTACTTGGTAACAAATGCCAGTTGTTCAGTTTCATTCCGGACACATTCCACAACAATATGATGAACATTCTGTACAATTCTGTTCGTCACACTCTGTACAATTTGGTGAACTAGTCTTCCCTTGAGATAGCCAAAGCTATTCAATGGAATGTGACCCGAACGCAAATCATATTGGCATTTTCCTGTCAAAAAAATTTCATCACTAATATTTTTATTGCGACGAGTTTTTATGTTATTATTAGGTACCTATCACAATATAAATAATGCGCTCATTAGACCCGCGCTCGCGGTCACAATTGATTAGCATAATATTTTTTTAGAAAAAAGTTGCTGACATGGTTTGAAAATTTTTGTTATCCAGCAACTTTTGAGTAATCCCAGACCACCATCACACGGGAAACTTCTCCAAAACTCTTCGCACTAATTTATTAATTCAAATTATTCAATTACAAAATCAACAGGTGACAGGCAAAGTTGCCGTCCTGGGACAATGAAAGTGTTAATTTTACTGTCAAATTTAATAATTAGTACCCTTGTCACTGTCACTTAAGGCGTTCTGCGTCTGAGTGCTGGGGGAGTTACGGCCTTGTGCTTCTGAGGATTGGTGTTTAACCGTGGTTAACATAAATTATCGGCTTGGGTTAGGCAATTTCTTTTCCTTTTTTTATACTTTAGCTTTTTTGACCGTGGACCGTGGACCGCGGTAGGCCGTGGGTTTGATCCCCACCGAAAACAAACATATTTTGTGTGATGAACATAGATGTTTGTTCTCTGTTTGTGCGTTATATAGGTAACATTTTAAATATGTTTGTACAAAAAAGTATTTAATTATTATAATCAGCTATCAGGTTCCCATAGTACAAGCCTTGGCTCAGTTTGGGGCGAGATAGTGGTGTGTGGAATGTCCACCAATATTTACTTATTTATTTTATTTATTTATACTTATGATTTTTAACACATGTTTTAAGCCTGTTTTGTTCTTGAGTCGACACTCAGTCGTAAAGACTTGTGTTGACTCTGCTTTCCTTCTAGGTAGCAAATATCCACGATTCCTTTGTAGCTTTGCACTGCACCCATCAGAGACGTAAAGGGGTTCATTATCTCATGTGCTGCCTGTAATTACACCCTATACCCTTTAAATCACATAGCGATGCAAACATTGGTAGCATAAATAGGTACAGAACTTCCTTGGACTAACTATAACACAAACAGTTCTATTATTATTGTTTTTAAAGGTTCCGTACCCAAAGATTGAAACGGGACCCTATTACTAAGACTCCGCTGTCCGTCCGTCTGTCTGTCCGTCTGTACCAGGTTGTATCTCATGAACCGTGATAGTTAGACAGTTGAAATTTTCACAGATGATGTATTTTTTTTGCCGCTAAAACAACAAATACTAAAAAACAGAATAAGATTAATATTTAAGGAGGCTCCCATACAAAAAACGTGATTTTTTTGCCGTCAACTACGGGCATACAGATGTTAAGCCTCATGTGCCTGTAATTTCACCAGCAACCGCACCCTTCAAACCGAAACACGGTGGAAAATAGGCACAGTGGTAGTTCCCTGGACGAGTCCTTGTTCTATCAGCTAGCAGTATAAAAAGTCATCTGACAAACCCGTACGCCGTATAATTACACGTCTGATTGGACTGACACATCGCAGCTTTGATTAGATAATCCTACCGTCTATTAATTCAACTAACACGCTAATTGCAGATGACAGGGTGATGTACTACAATGTAGTTAAACTGATCTACATTGATAAGAGCAGTGGTCGAAGAAGTAAGCAGACACGGGCATGGCACACGAAGCAGATACAGAAAACTGAAACTGAGAAGTATACTTACTAAAGTATTATTTTTATTTAACTAGCATCCGCCCGCAGCTCTACTACTGGTACTAACCTAACCTATCCAAATAAAACTTACGATATTCCAGGTAACAAACTATGTATGTATATTCCAAATTTCATCCAAATCCATGCAGCAGTTGCGAAACCAACATACATATACACCCTCATAATAGTAGAATTAAAGTAATCTTCTTCATCGTGAGCCATTTACTTCAAATATTTTAATAAAAAAACATTGAGCATTAGTCGGTAAATCTGATCGTATAAAATACATGTATAAATAATAAAGATAATTAAAGTTAGTTTATAAGAACACATCAAATTACAAGTAAGTATTTCAATATTACCTCTAGATATACAATATAATGAAATAAACTTATTTTATAAAGCAAGCTACGCCTTACGCTATTAATTTGTAACTAAATAATCGGTACAATAGTCGTTAGTTGTGTGATATAATATTTCGAATAGATTATAAAGTATTTATTTTCGCCGCAATAACCTATATTATAATACAAAATTAACAACAAAAACAATAACATATTTTTTTACAAATTGTTGCCTTACTTGTAAGATCAATGAATGTTAGTTAGTATCAAGTGTCGTTGTGTAGCTCTTGTTATGACATGTGTCGTCATAAATAAAAACTTTTTCTTTCTTTCTTGCCAATGGCGAAAAACATCAGGCATTTGCTGAAGGTGCAAAGCCCCTCAAGCACTGGTTTTCAGTGGCGCCATCGGAGCGGTATTGTGGAACCTATACTAGAAATCAAGCCGTAAGTTTGTTGCCGGTTCTTCTAGGCTTGGTCGCGTTGCACCTTTATTCACCTACCTTGAAGACGTTTCAAACTGATTCTTGTGATTCAATTGAATGAACACCTTTTGACTTTGCCTTTAACTACATATTAGCAACTGATATGCACGGAACGAAATGGTGAGCAGTGATGAAGTGGGCAATAATGGGCATTATTCTTTTTTAAGTCTTCGATACTATTATAGCAGGTTTTTTACTACTAAGTCTATTAAAATTTTCATAATTATACTATCCTCCCTTTTTCTCAAATTATTATACAAAGCCTCTTTTTACTCAAATTAAAAACAGTAAATCACAAAACCCAACCGCGATTCTGTTATCAAGATAAGTTTATTAGAAGCAAAGGTACTAATTGAGCTATAAGTCATGCCGCTGGTCGACACTACAATTTATTAGGGTTAATTACAATCTATGGAGATTCTATTGTCTTAGTTAATGATGTTCTAAAGAGAAATCATAAGTTTACGCAGTTTGTACAGAAATTTTACGTTTGCCATAATGATAAATTGAAAATTGATAAGGTTGTAAACAAAATATTGAATCCTGAGCGAAAAAATCATTTGTGGTAGAATCTCGAGCGTCAGCGTATTTTACGAGGGAGCTTCAGCATTTTTTACTTGTCTGACAAAAATACTTTAAAATACATAAGAAACTATAAGTTCCGTAGTCCAAATAAAATTCAAACTAATACAAAGTTAAAATTAATCTAATAAGCGAACTCAAATAAAAACGGGGCCCTTGCCAAGTTGGAATGTTATGAACTGTGGGATTCGGAAACATGGGAGTCCTATGTCCAGTGACTGCAATGATGATGATGAATTTATAACTCCAAAGTTGGACATCGAATAAAGTTTTAAGGGTGCGGAGGGTGCTTCTATTAAAAGTAATAAAATCCAAAAGAAATCCGCTCCCTCGATGTAATTAATGCCATATTTTACCGTGGCGTCTGGGAAAAAATGGAAATGGCCAGATTGCTCCCAAATTAACTTCCGAAGACATTTTGTATTAATTTACTATCGCTTTAAAATGTTTTATATTCATCCGGCGAAACTCGTTTACCGAGTTGAGTTAATTTGTTGTAAGAATTTCATTTTGCATGCAAATTGTTTATCTGATATCTTTGTTCGACAACGCCGCACAGCTGAAACTGCTGGTTGTAATGACTTGGAGATTTAAGGTTAAGTTGCATTGAGCTGTAAACTAAGTGCCTTTTTCACCATCTCCGAGTAAAATACTTTATGTCAGGTAAAAATATTTTCGTCACTATTTTTTACTTGTCAAAAACAAAGCAAAGATGGGTATATTTTTATGTTAAAAATAAGCACTGTGTTGAATAAGAAAGGAATTTAAAATTCAATCCATAAATGGGCGGGTAAAGCAGTGGGTTGAAGTTTGTATCTAGCTTTAAGAGGTTACTATAAGCGATTCTTGTAAATTCTTCAATAGAATAATGCCTTTTGACTTTGACTTTTGAAAAAAGCTTCACGCGAACAAAGTCACGAGGGATTGTGAAAGGTAGAATCAGTCGTGGTGACTCGTAACAATAACACTTATATTTACCTTGCAGTAACTATCTCTAAATACTTGATGGGATCAACATGATATTTTTGATAAATTTAATTGATTGATTTTTCTTAAGTGTATCATTCAGTATTCTTATTTTCGTGTCACTAGTTTCTTTCGAAACAATGTGGTGAAAGGATTTTTAAGTGCGCTTCAAAGATGCTCCTTTTTAGCATTTGACACATGTTTTAGTACTATTTCAGTTTTTGCGACATGCCGGTTCCTCCCAATATTTTCCTTCACCGTTTGAGAATACTGGCACTGTGCACATACATTTTTGAACTGAAAAACTTATTATTGCACCAACAGTTATGAACCCACGGCTTTAGGATCGGAAAACAAGGCCGTTACCACAAGACCAACAGTGCGCTACGGGTTTCAGTATCTTAAAACTTATGAATGCTCGTCAGCCTCAAAAGCCTCAAAACTTGTGCGTGCAGCAAATTGGTGTCAATTTATGTGAAAAATGGATTCCGACTGCAAAACCTGTCAACCGATGGATACTATCACACTCGTTCACTTCGACAGACAGAACCCACATCGAGGCGATGTGACGCGGGTCCGGCTTGACGTCATAACTCAGTGGACCGGTAGTGACGTCATAACTCGTAAAGGACGTCATTTACGCCAACTAGTTTCAAACTTTTGGGTTCGGCGGGAGTGACCGCACCTAAACGCTGGAATATGAAATATTATTAAGGATCGCTTATTAACCAATCGCTTGTCGTTTGAAGCAACGAGAAACTTAAAACGTTTTCACCAAATGTTTTTATTGCGAAATATAAAAATTAAAAAATAAATATTGATGGACTTTCCACACAACACTATGTAGCCCCGAACTAAGCAAACTTTTAACCAGATAGCTGATATAACACTTATATAGTTTTGTTTTGTAAATACATACCTACTTATAATGTACAATGACACTCAGACCGATATTAAACATATATATTCATCTCAAAGAATTTTGATTTGAACTTTGAATTTGACCTACAGAAGGCAGAGCCACTACTAAACTGTGAGGGCTGTCAACACAAGCGCATTTTTACCAACAAAGTTACAGATTTCATTAAATCCTCCGCCTAAATGTAAGCAAACGTCCCATTCCAACAAACCAGTTTAATTCCAAAATTATCGTTTAATTTTCATCTCAAAATATCGTATCATCTCATCTTACCGCGACCCACCTAATTAATGCTAATTCATGAGGTCGTGGATTTTCTGAAATTGTAGGAACATGTAGACCTCTGTGGCTACAGTGTCGGCAACCTTCCGAGAAACTGAAAGCCTGGTGAAATAGGCCGAAGTTTACTTATTTGGATAACGGCTGGTTCGTTTAATACAATATACAATTTGGGTTTACTACTAAGCTAAAGATAAAGTGATATAGTTAGTATAAGTTATTAGTTTAACCGAATGATTAACGGCTAGTTTATTTATTAAAAAACACAATTTGGGATTACAGTTATCAATTTAGAAACAGAGTAATGTAGTTTGTAAAAGTAGTTACTTTAACCAAACTGTTAACAGTTCATTTATTTATTAAAACACATAATTCGGGTTTACAGTTACTAAGCTAGAAACAAAGTAGTTTAGTTACTAAAAATAGTAATAAAATCATATTATCAGTTAGAATGAAACACCAAAGATATCGTTTACAAACAAACTTAGACAAATTTGCGGTAACCCCAAAAACAGCAACTGTACAGCCATAACAGAAAAAAATCAAATATGCGAGAAATATATTTATGATTATTATAACTGGTTAGAAAAAAATGTTGTAAGTAAGTCGGTATAACATTACTTTTTACAACGGCGCGGAGTCTATTTTTTTTAAATTAAGACAGGCTTTATTTTTTTGTTTTCTCTTGCTATTGATTTTTAGAGCTCCGTACGCAAATGGTAAAACGGGACCCGATTACTAAGACTCCGCTGCCCGTCCGTCTGTCCGTCTGTCACCGCAGGCTGTATCTCATGAACCGTGATAGTTAGACAGTTGAGTGCCCCTATAACAAAAAAACTAAAAAAACAGAATAAAATAAATATTTAAGGAGTCTCCCATACAACAAACGTGATTTTTTTGCCGTTTTTATAGATAATGGTACGGAACCCTTCGTGCGCGAGTCCGACTTGCACTTGGCCGGTTTTATTGTAAAGGTTTGCCTTATTACTACTTCCAAGGGTTTTCTACCAGGTAATTTTGGGGTTTTCCTTGTCCCTTTTGCTTTCTCTGTATCCAATACTTGCCACTTATACGGTTGTAATTGCTACCAATATAGGTTGAAGTACCTCCCAGGTGGATATTATCTCATGGTCTTCTTCATCATCTCTCACAGCTTAGTTGGTAGTTCTGCCTTCTGTGCTGTAGGCCGTGGGTTCAATTCCCATCGAGATCAAACATTTGTGTGCTGAAAATAGATGATTGTTCTTTGTCTAAGTGTTTTTTTTTAAGATTCTGTGAGGATGGTTAGGGTAGTCCAAATATTACATTTGGCACATACCCACATTTAGCAGAAGTTGGTTTCCCATACGTGACAGTTTGCAGGCCCATCGCCGCTTTTAGAATATAAACTGGTTCCCTCACGTTGCTTTCCTTCACCGATTGAGAGTACTGGC
The DNA here is from genome assembly GCA_932294275.1 of Chloroclysta siterata. Classification (NCBI taxonomy): domain Eukaryota; kingdom Metazoa; phylum Arthropoda; class Insecta; order Lepidoptera; family Geometridae; genus Chloroclysta; species Chloroclysta siterata. The sequence continues at coordinate 14,750,575 of OW028596.1, read as the reverse complement.
AATACGCACATACATTTTTAGAAAAGAAAATCCATTGGCCGTGGGCTCGAATGCCAGACTGGATTCGAACTCACGACCTTACGATCAGGGGTTTCTTCTACTAGACCACCGGCGCTCACTATTTATTTTATTTATTTAGAATACCTACTTTATTTTTGGAGAACTCTCATAATTCGTACATTTTCAATTCGCGCCCACTTATAATTCACAGCTGAAAGCGTAATGTAACAGTTTCAAGTTGTACATTCAGCACTTTGAGCGCGAAATAAGTAATGAGACGAACCAACAGGTGCTCAACAGGTGATTTAATCATTCACATATTTCATAAGCTTGCATTTCATTTAATTTTGATACTTATTGGTTATACTTTATAATACGATTTTGTACTGAAGTAGGTACTTATTTTTTTTTTTTTATCGTAGCTAACACGCTTCTACTTCTAATATGTATTTAAGATGCAGTCTACAGATAATGTATCGCTTGCACATTCCAAAAATATGCTTAATTAGTTTTCTTACTTAATCAAACTTTTAGGTATTAGGAAACATTTCTTACATCAAAATGTTAGTTCGATTCTAATGTAGTTCAATTCTTCGACATTTGGTTGTCTGAGATTTTTCATAACTAGATACTTTCAGTAATTTTTTATCTTCAAAAATGTTGAAGTCTGCGAGCGAGAAGTTTTTTGATGGGTATCAGTCCCTCATCAGGTTTATATTACACGCAGAAATAATCAAGTTGGTAATATTTATATACTATATATTATATATGATATAATAATCAGTCGGAGTATTTTCTGTGTAGTTCCAAAGATGCCCCTCGATAAGCAAATAAACTGGTTTAGAGCACTGGCGGTAGGGGCCCCACCTTCCGATCCTAAGGTCGTAGGTTCGTAACTAATGAGTTTTTCTGTTCAAAAATGTATGTGCACAATGCCAGTACTCTCAAACGGTGAAAGAAAACATCGTGAGGAAACCGGCATGTTGTAGAACCTAAAAAGTTCTATAACACGTGTCAAGTGCTCAAAAAGAGCCTCTTGAGGCGCACTTAAAATCCTTTCACCACACTGTTTCGAAAGAAACTAGTGACACGACAAGATAGAAAGCAAATAAACTAACAATCTTATTGTAAAAGTAGGTAAAGTCTCATAGGACTTAAAAAAACAAAAGTTTATTAGATATTGCTATAACAACACAAAGTTCACCACACTAAGTTCAAAAACAGTAAGTCCTCAAATAAGGGCTTGTCTGCTTGTTCAAGAACGAAATTAAGTAGGTAGGCATCTACTTAACATCAAACTTAACTCGATCATAAGAGCTACACGCGGGAAAATTGTCTAAAAACAATATGAAGCGACAGCAATAACAGTCTTTTTCTTCGAGTCACTTCTTTCGAAACAGTGTGGTGAAAGTACATATGTTTTAGAACTTTTTTTTATGCCATGCCAGTTTCCTCACGATGTTTTCCTTCCTCTTAAACGTAGATTTTTTTGCAAACCATATACATAGTTTTGAATAAAGTATTTAAAATATAAAAATATACTTTAACAAGCTGGTGTCCGCGACTTCGTCTTCGCAGGATTAGTCACACAATATCTTTATAAATTGTAGCCTATGTTTTATTCTGATGTATAAGCTATATTATTGTAAAGTGTCATTAAAATCCATTCAGTAGTTTTTACGTGAAAGAGTAACAAACATCCATCCATCCATACTTACGAACTTTCGCGTTTATAATATTAGTAGGATTACTTGAACATCCAAAATATTCGAAACTTGCGATCAGTTACAGCTATTTGTATTTATCGTTTCACTGAAAATTATAATCTCAATGTTCTAGGAATATAAAATCAACCCGGATGACGTATTTTTTATACAACTTCTGATGGAACAAGCAGACGGCCCATCTGACGTTAAGTGGTAACCATCACCTACAACAAAGCATCGTAAGTCACGCTCGATAGGAACGTACTTTGAGAGTAAAACCAACGCAGACAAAACCACGAGCGATCCAATGTTAGGTATGATAAAGCACCTTGACCTAACTAAAGGTAGCGAAGCGGCACAATCTTGTAGGGATGCGGTCAGCTGCTGTTGTCTATTCTGTGGCCGCTACTTGTACCCACAGAATATATAGCACTACCTACCTAGCGTAGGACATGGTAGGTAAGTTGTTTTAAAGCATAAGGTAGGAGCATAGGGCGGGGATATGGATTTTGTATAATACTGATACATACACAAAACGTCCCACTTACGGCAACAACTAATGTACATACTTCTCGCTTGCACATTAATTCGATTTTCTTTTTTTAGTTTTCGTACATAATTAAACTTTTAGGGTGTAATTAAACTTAGATCAAATATGTATTTTTGATTCATAATTATATTCTACAAATCTAGGTTGTTGTGATTTTTCAATGACCTTCAGTAATTTTAAATCTTCAAAAATGTGGAAAGGCAAGCAGTTTGACGGTTATCAGCCTCTTATAATGTCATAACTAAGCACAAACTCAAAATAATAACATTAATATTTTTATATCTAAAAGACTCAGCGAGGTCATCTAAAACTTTCTTAAATAATATCTAAGAATATGTTGACAACTACTTAAATAGATTTAAATAGGTACACCAAGTCCATGCACGTTGAGTCCTGCCCTTTAAACTGTGGAATATTCTGCGTCGTAAAGGGACGCAAAGTCAATTAAGGGACTAACTCCTCAGGGATGAAGGAGCGACACAAGCGGCCACCGGAGTGGAGGTGTCGGCTTCATTGGAAGGGATCACTTAGGATGTTTCTCTGAGGAATATAGGTTAAAATGTTGTGGTTTTACTGTAAGCTTCAAGTTTAAACAACGGGTTAAGAGCGTGTCATAGCTCAGATTAGCACCGAGATGTGTTTAATTTCAAATTACAACAAAGGTTCAAGTAACATGCGGTTTGCGGTGCGCTTGGGACCGCACGGCTATGTCGAAAATGTGGAAATTGGTGTTTTTTAATTTATTTATTTATTTATTTATATTACAATATTATAGTGGTTACAATAGGTTCTTCAGGTAAAAATGATCAGCACATTACTACAATCTAGCATGCAAATAAAATTATACAATACAATTATATGAAATGAGTTGTTGGAAACCTTTTTTTAATGCTTTTAATATGCTAAATTGTACAACTAGTTTTAGAAAAATAAAATTGGTTGTTTAAAAAACTTGTTAGGATCAAAATTGTATGCCGAAATAATAATCTTTGTAATGATATCCCTGAAAATTGGTTGTTCGCTTTTTTTCATAACTAAATTCAGTTTTCTATAATGTTCAATAATGTTGGAAATTGCGAACTAAAAGTTGGTTGGCAGTTAATTGGACGTAAATTGTAACATTATATATTACTCGTGTACCATAAAAGCGCTTTTATATACATATACAGCGAATATTCTAATATGAGTGTGAGTACCCATACAAACCACTAGAGGTTTATAGGGTACAAAATATTTATAGCAACTGTATTGGTTGATAAAGTTTAATAAATGAATAAATAAAAAATAATAGGTAATTATTATTTTGTGTAACTAGCATTATATACATTTTGTACTTACATGGTGTTGTTTCTGCAGTAATAAGTAAAAGTTTTAAAGGCGCTATGCCGGTAATTTCTAGCCACAACTAGTTCGGACGAGCGAAAAGACTAAAAACATTAGCAACAATTTGCATTTCACAGTTCGCGTTCGCGTATTTTCCGAGTACGAGTACTAGTATACAAGGTGTTCCATAAGTTGTGTATATATAATTCAGGGGGCTAAAGTACCCATCAATATGAACAACTTTTTCTAAGGAACCAACACTGTGAACGCGAAAAAAAAAACAGCTGTTTCATACATTTTAGCCTGGTAGGTATTGAACTTTTGTATGAAACAGCTGTTTTTTTTTTCGCGTTCACAGTGTTGGTTCCTTAGAAAAAGTTGTTCATATTGATGGGTACTTTAGCCCCCTGAAGTTTATATACACAACTTAGGGAACACCTTGTATTTGTCATTTTTTTCGGCGAATAAGACGTTTACGCAAATACACGAGCAAATAATAACGCGAATACCAAATAGCGATAATGTACCACTATGACGTGTCTTAAGGACAGAGATACTCATAGAATATTCGAGTGTGGTCTGTGTATTGTGGGTGTATTTGCACTGTAATTTAATAAGCTTTGGTTTTGCGATGTTGCATCATAACAATATTATTGCTAACATTATCAACAAGCTTATAAGCTTGTTAATTCCCAGAGTACAGAAACGCAGACTAAGGATCTTGAATAAAAAATCATCCCCTCACTTTCTATAGTCCAAAACTAAGCGACGCTTGTACTATGGGAAACTGAATGCTGCATTATACTTTTTTATATATTGATACGTATATTTATGTTATACTATTGCACCTTTAAGAGTAGTAGTGCAAAGGGCTCGTCCGGGAAGTACTACCACCACGCTTTTTTCTGCCGCCAAGCAGCAACAACGCTGTGTTTCGGTTTGAAGAGTGTGGTTGCCGGTGTAATTACAGGCACATGAGGCTTAACATCTGTATGCCTCAAGTTGTTGGACGCAGGGCAGTGCATCGGGCACGTTCCTATCGTGCGTGACTTACGAGGCAATGCTTTGTTATAGGTGATGAAAAAAACCGTTTGTAGATGTCGATGTTTGTTCTGTGTGGGAATCGAACCCACGGCCTACAACGCAGAAGGCAGAACTGCTACCAAATACGCTGTAAGAATACAATTTATGAAAAAAATATATGGGCAATTATTAACAATTATAAAATTTAATTTACATAGTTCGTGTTTTTTGTACAACTCTAAGGTGGTTACAAGGGGATGACCCACTTGATGGTAAGTGGTAACTATCACCTGTTAATATGACAGTATATCTTCATTTAAAAATAAATGTTTATTTTAAGGGCTGTCAACTTAAATAAACACTTCTTCAGCAGCTCAATGCAAGCTTATTTCACACTTTAAATATTTCAGAAGCAGGAATACGTTAGGAAGTGGCGCGCACTTTGCAAGGCATTGTTGAGATCTTGGCTCGCCCGGCGCCCGGCGCTTCATACCAAAGTTGTGCCACAACGCCCTCTCACAGCTCTGCAGGAAATGGTTGATCAACATTATCTAATAAAAGCAGTTACCGACAGCATTCTTTAGCAGTTACCGACAGTAGATAGATAGGAAGTAAAACATCGTGAGGAAACCAGTTATTATTCAAGCAGCGGTTATGAGCTTGCATCCTGTCACGTGTATTTTTTCTGTCAAGTATATTTTTGACATACTCAACTGAATTCTCGAATATATAATTTTGAATTGAGTATTAAAAAATGCACGAAATACCAAATACAGCTAAAAATGGTAGGTGCTAAATGAAATACATGGACGTACTTCTAACTACCCCCTTTAGGCATCCTATAATAATCTTGAGTTAGTATTTCGTACTGAGAGATCAAAGTAATGAATGTGTTTCTTTTTTTTTTTCTAAACATTTTTAGAAAAAAATAAAGAATGATTATCATTGTGATTGAACTTCTAACTTATCAATTTTTTTTAAATGATGATTAAAAGCATTTGAAATATAAGTATGGTTCGTAGGGGTCGTATGAAAGAACTGGCTACTATCTCTCCAAGCTACAACACCGGTCTGTGGCTTATGTGTACTGTACCTTGTCGGTCTATCGTTCAGGGTTCCGTGGGGAAATCTGCGTGGTCCCGCCGCAAAACACCGGGATGCAATATCTGAGGAATATTTGCCGTGTTTGTGTAGTCCATCCATTCTCATGCACCAAACCTGGGTCTTATAAGTTTTCATGTGAATATTTGGTTTTGAGAATTGAGGATTTGAATAAAGTTTTTGATAGAAGCTGACGAATGGATAGTAAAATGAGTTTCATGATAGTGACTGGTACATTTTTAGAAGTAACTACTACCTCTATGCTTTTTCTACCGCCAAGCAGCGTGGCTGTGTTTAGGTTTGAATGTAGTTGCCGGTAAAATTACAGGCACATGAGGCTTCTGTATGCCTCAAGTTGATACACGCAGTGCAGTACATCGTAGGGCACGTTTCTATCGTGTATGGTTAACACTTAACATCATCTGCTTGTTCCATCAACACGTTTTAAAATATATATTGGGTATATGCTTGCCAAAGCCCATGCAGACCCTTTTTTTTTAACGTTGAAATCCTCATGGATACTGTGGGATTCTTTCGATCCATTAAAACACAAATATATTATTATACGAGGTTATGCCCTCCGCCCGGCCATGCCGTCCAAGCCAGTGTGCCCAGCATGTCGCTAGTGTTGCCAGCGCGACTAGGCTAGACACCACATCCTCATCTTTATTAAAATTTACAAATTTCAGAACACTTACAGTAAAGCATATTTGTAAAAGAGTCAGTAATCATGAAAGTATAAGGCACAGTTTAATAGTTATGGATTAGTTTATACTTTATATTATTATACTTTGTATATAACACATTTATAAACAAAGCAAACCACAACTTATACAGGTACACAAAAATGTATAAAACACACATGATGCAATGGAGCATTTGTAGCTCTTTGCAAACGCTATTATTTATTACTTACATTTTAGATTGTATTGTCACCATTGATTTCCTTATTTACTTACCCATATTCAATACATATTGTATTATGTAGTACATACCTAAATTATTGGAAATGTAGCATAGGTTGAACAAAGATTAAACACGATGAAATAAATAGTAAAATTAGTTTGTATAACAGTTATAGTATAGGTACAACATTTTAAGTCAACACTAACATTTTCAAATATTTTGGAATAGTTATAGGTATTATAAATAATAACTGATTAACTCTTTCTTCTTACTATCACTACCTATATTCCTTCCCCTTATCCTTTTTTTTTTAAATCCTTAACCTTAAACTAATACCAGGTAATAGAATAAAATTTGACCGATTCAAAATGTTGAACGTTCCGTTCGCCATTCTATTAATTTGCGGCCTTTAGTATTGAACATTGATTATCATATGGAATTTTAAAATTTCAAAAAGTTAAACTACTGGTAGAACTTACAGGTTAGTCAAGGCACTAATATTTGTTTATCTGTGGTCAAGGCAATCCATTCGTGCTCTTTGATTGAATTTTACAATTCATATTCAATAAACTATACTAAAAGGAAACTAGTTAAAATAGTTGGGTGAGACATCATATAGAAATCATGCCGATTTCACCTCTTGTTACTTTTATTTGCTGGTTTAAATCTAAAAGTTCTTACATTGTATCAGCATGAAAGATGCTTTAATTGTTAATATTAACATGAACATTTTTGTAGGTACATTTACATATTTAATAATTGAACGAATAGATTTCAAATTCATCGTATTAGTAGAAGGATATTTCTATAAGAATAAAAGCATAATTCTTCATAACTCATAAATCTTGTCTGATGCACAACAGATTTTATATAGAAATAGAATAATATCATTATCATAACATTGATTTTGTCAGTCGTTTTCAAATTTGAATGTAACCTCTTTAGTAAGCTGAAAGAACAATTTAGCCTAACTTGGTTCCTAGTAGTTTCTTCATAGCTCAATTCAATTCAACAGGCGATTCGTTTTCTGACAATTTGGGAAGCAACATAGCTTTTTCATTTTAATTATTTTTCTCATCTGCGTCTAAGGTTTTTCTAGTGTTATTTTGAGTTGTGTTGTGTAATTTCGGTGGCATTTTAACCAACATTACTTGAGGTCTTAGCACAAAGTTTAAGCATTTGGAATGAAAGTGTCTGTATAAGTATATGATATCCTGATTTGACCGAAAATGTTTCTAATGTTTTGAAGAAAACCGCTACCATTTTCTTCGAAACAAATGATGGCCCACTTGACTATGGACTGACTTGACTAAAAAGTATTCAATACATGGAGGTACTATATACTGGAGGGAGCGATAAGACTTACATCCTTTTTCAACTGTGTATCAAACATTGATCATCTATCTTTGTTCTTCCCATGTAGCCTAGCTACGAGTAAAAGAAAAGAAGATGTAACTTCACTCACTCCATCTCACTCACTCACTGTCTGCGTAAATCGTGGCCGTCAGTTGATGCAATGTTTTGATCTTGTTTTGACGTTTTTGAAAAACTCGCAGCAACATTGCGATGCAGCGAAAGAAATTATGAAAATTTTTAAAGAATTATTATTGTCTAGGCAAAATATATTTGAAAAGGTGAAAGTACCTATGTCTTGTGAAGCTGTGTTTTGTGTATCAAAAACAACAAAAGGAGGAGTTAAAGACCCGGAATTGTCATTTGATACGTAATATTCTTTGTCTATTTTCATGCTAAAAAAATACGTTTTTTCTCCCATAAAGACTGTAGGAATTACATTTTATTAGTACTAGTCATATTTTCCTATGTGAAAATGATGTAAACCCATTAATTATTGCAAAATAAAATGCATTGTTTTAGTCTTCTGTTCTAGAGATGTACTTCCACCGACCAATTTAGCTTTATCGATAATATGTAAGTTTCCGTTTTTTATATGAAATATCTAATGCGGTGGGTCAGACCGGCTGTTCTGTTGTAGTTTCAATTTTTCACACCTTATAGGCGTCTCGCGAGGGATCAATTTTTGTTAAATTTTACAATATTTTTTTAGGTTCTTAAATGCCCAGAATGAAGACGGGAGTGGATAAAAGCTGTTAGGCGTGAAAACTGATAGCCTACAAAATGTTCTTATGCATGGACGAAATGGCCATAAGAAATTGTATCGAGTGGGATGGACATCGCTCTCACGGTTAGGGCAATGTGGGAAACATTATTGACGATGATAGTGTTCCAGTGTCTATAATGGTTTTGGGCTTTCGCAATAAAAGTCAGCAACCAGTTAAAATTAAAAAGTTGGATTCCAATTAAAACGACTTTTTCATCCATTTCTTATTCTATCGATAGGTTAGTCAATGTTGTCCCTTCTCTAGTCACTCACGCGAATACACACAAACTAACAAAAAACGGACACGCCGAAAAACCGTAACACTACGTCTATATGATACTTAGTCTAAGATTCAATACAAATCACTTGACACTGGCATGATTGTCTGTCGAATGACGGACAGGAGCCATAAATTGAGAGAAGAAGAAGAATTCAACAGGCAGAACATTTACCTCCATGGGCAGAACAACTCAGCTCTTGGCGTTTGTTTTGTGTTGATTAGCATAATCTAGTTCTTGCCGGAATAGGTACATAACATCAAGAAGAGGTCAATCTACCGGTCTGATCCAAGATCCGTGCGGATACAATCGATCATACTTTGAAGCAGTCTCTAATTACCCAATTATCAATTTACCTAACCCATTGAAGTATGTAATCACTGATTGATTCTGTTACTCAGATACCCCCCATTTTCCAGATAGGCAGGTACACCAAAATTTACAAGTTTATACAGGACCTTTAGAACAGCTAGGGACTAGGGGTATGTAGGTATAAGAACTGACTAAATCTACCACCAATCCAATTGATAATGTTCTCTAGGCTATGTATAACTTTCATTAGGTATCCATGGCAGTATCAAATAGATTATACTAAGGTCAGGTTCCATCGCCCCTACTGCAGCCGGCAAATATGAAGTATTTTAGATAGTACCTAAAACACACTCAAGGTGAATATAGCTCCAATTCATTAATACAGTTGATATAGCTTTTGGTAGAATCCTTACCAGAAGACACACTTTGATATATTCAGCTTGTTCATTAGATGTCTCATGCCTTCAAAGAGTCTAGTAACTTTTATAAGTCAGTACGTTCTTTTTACAGTTGCTCACTACCAGTCTGAGTGACCAGTAGATTTTATCAACATTATCAAAATCTTACAACACATTGAAAAACTTACTTAGTGACACATTAAGAACTGTGTGCAAGGCCAAAGTTAAGTTTTAGTAGAGATAAAAAGTACTTTTTCTCCATTATCAGATAAAACAGGGTAAAATACCAATTTCTATCAAAATGTTGCTCAAACATTTATTTTTAATTGTTATGTATTACTGTTATTTTATTTCTATTCAAAACCAGTTTTTAAACTGTACTTTGTCAAGTTTAGTTAAACCAATGTAATTCTTTTCCTTTTGTTTACTTGATTATTATATTAATGTCTATTATAAATCTTCATTTAGTTCACTTAGTAATAAATACCAAGGTATGCAGTTTGAATGTTCTATTGGCTTGTGATAAGCAGATAGGTTATTTAATACTTACTTTCACACATAAAATTGATGCTAATAGCATTCTCTATCAATCATCCAGGAAATACAAGAATATAGTGAGGTATGACTGTCTCTACCTAAGTATATAGGCATCGGTACAATAATTTTACTTTTTACGTGGATGTTCCATCCATACACCATGTTTGAACATAGGCACAAGTCTCTTTTGCTGCTGTAGCTACAGAATGCAAACTCCTACTAACACAATTTCTGCTTTTGTTTCCATCATTCCTGTAATTATTATTTTTTAGAAAATAAATAACCTTTATTTTATTTTCGTAAATGCTGTCGACGTTTCTTTAAATAGATCAACCACTTTTTAAACAGTTTGATTTACGTATGGCTGTTTTGAATTTATATAGTGTTCTACAATGTAGGTAGGTAGCTCAAAAATCTCTGAACAAAATATGCAGTTATGATTACCATTCTATTGATAGTATAAGTACCTATATAGTAAGTATTTTTAATAGCTACCAAGCAGGTCGGTCGATTTTTGGAGTGTTCGTACCCGAGTGGGTTTTACCGCCTTGTTTGCTGTAAATGATGATGGTCTGTCTTACATATATTATATTAGCAGAGTTATAATAACATAATTAGAATAAATTGTCAAGGCATTTAATTATATTATGTATTCGTGCATATTTATGCATATTCGTGGCGTTATCAACTGTTAACAGTTGCATTGCCGTGTTTGTGTAGGTTAAGTTTCTTCTTAATTTCTTGTTACATAATACCTACTCACATTTTAATAATGGGAGGTAGTTTGATATTCTATAATATTACAGAACAAATATTTTTATTTCTCTCTAAAGATGCGGTAATATTATTATAAATTGTGAAATTCACAACACACATAAACTTTTGACAGTAAAGCAACCACTACGAATAATCAACGAGGTAGATTATACCCACCCAGTAGATTAATTATAATGATAATGGTAAGTATATAGTATGTTACAAATGAAACGGAAATCGAGATAATACCCAATAATCTTCCTGTGTTTTGCCTGCCACACCTGGCATTGGTATACTATAACACAGGGTTATTCTAGTTTGGGTACAAATGTTGTTCGAACAGGAAATATCGCAAATGTTTAACATAAACCCAATTTAATAAAATACTGTAATGTTTGTTAACGTTTTTAAATAAATAAATTTCATTTCATCTAAAACACCCAAAAGCTAAGTGTTATTAAGTATGTTTGTGATCCAGTTTCCGATGCATATTTAACAAATATGAATTATTCATGGCCTTTAATTTTTATTATATTGTCACATGTGATCACACACATTTGCATTTGCATTTGATGATTTTTCATTTCTTTTGCCATTTTTGTCATTTCCGATGACCATTTATTAAATGCATGGCTTTGTTTTCCATCTCTGATGAAATATTTCTTGCATGGCTTTTTGGTTATCTTTAATAACATTATACATAGCCTTTATATCATCTCTGATGACATTAATTACATGGCCTTTACATAATTTCTGATGAGATTAATTACATAGCCTTTCCGTCGTCTCTGATGTGGTGACACTTATTGCATGGCCTTTATTTACATGACCGGTATTTGGAGCCTGTAACATAACATTTTTCATATTAGATATTGTTTATTCATTTTAGGCTGTGGCTCATGCTCAGCGCAACAATAGTATAGCTACTTTGTTGCATTGCCCTTAAAACTGATGCTGATTTTTCAGTCTAGATTTCAGTTGCAATAGGTAGGTATAAAAGATATAAAAACCATTCACCTAATTGCTAATAAAAATAATAGTAAAATAGCAACAGCCTCAAGACTTTGATTCCCAGGCACGGTAAATATCCTCACACATCCCTTAGTACCAAGTATCAACTTAAAGATTTTTGAGGATGTCTAAAGTGGTCAGATACGTCCAAATACTTTTAACATTTGGCACAAACCCAGTACAGGTACAGTAGTTGGTATTCCATACACTGTAGTACCTGGTGACGTGGGTCAAGACGTACAGATATGGTTGATGATGATGTGATGTGTCGTCCAGGCCGATTTTGGCTACGGCAGCATTGTTAATGCTAATAATTTTCAAAACATTTCTACCTTCATAGTGATCAAAGTAAAAATCTTTTCTTTCCCAGAAGCTTTTCGTAGGTTAGGGTAGGCGCAGGTAAAATTATTATGCAGCGATAAATTTTCTAGATCTTTTTCTAACAGGTATCTCAATTACGTAAGTAATACTTTGATCTAATATACGGTACCCTCGTACTGTACATGTTAGTTCAACGTAGGTTTCGTACCTTGTTTATTGAATTTGAACTTGAACTTCAACTGCAAAATAATTACTTTGGAATGCCATCTATCCCTTCCTTTTCAGTAAAATGAGTTAAATTACTCACGTTCTCCTCAGTCGCCACTTTGTGGGATTCTTTCGATCCATTAAAACACAAATATATTATTATACGAGGTTATGCCCTCCGCCCGGCCATGCCGTCCAAGCCAGTGTGCCCAGCATGTCGCTAGTGTTGCCAGCGCGACTAGGCTAGACACCACAGATACTCTTATATTGTGGTGACAGCAGAAGAGTTTTATATCAGAGTCTTACCGACTAAAACCCAACGGTCCTTCTGAGAACATTGTGCCAGGGCAGTGAAGCGCTTTCGCACTCTTCCACTGGTCAGGCGTCTACCTTATCATCAGGCATGGCTGGTAGTCAGATAGTCATTTTATTGGTACATGCTGCCATGCGGTCTATGATTTTGATCGATTCGCGATCCTCAACGGCCCCAATGGAAGACCAGTCCAAGTTAATGGAACTTGCCTAACTGAGTTGGGACTTGCAGCTGATTGTTTTACGAATTTTTTTGTCTTTCAGATTATAGGTTTAATACAGGTACTTTTTATAATGATTTGCGGTTACAACCTGCCAGTGTTCAGGATAAATCCTAATCTTTCGAAAACGTCAAAAAATTATAAATCCTTAAGATAAAGTGGCAAATGTGGCAACCCTACTAAGCCCTCCTGTGACGACGGAAAGGAAGAGAAGGGTTTCGTCAGGGTGCTTTCCAATAAATTCTAAGAGTGGTTCGGGGACCAAATTACGGCCCAATAAGCCCTAAGACGGAAAGGTCACTGACCTGTGACACCTGTGACGCATCAGTTTTTATCGTCGTGTGTTCAAAATCGGCTGTGCACCAATAAGTTTTTCTGTTCAAAGCTTATGAGAACAGTGCCAGTACTGCCAAACGGTGAAGGAAAACATCGTGAAGAAACCAGCATGTGGTACAACTTAAAAAGTTGTAAAAAACTTGTGTCAAGTGCTTGAAAGAAGCCTCTTTGAGGCTCATTTAAAATCCTTTCACCACACTTACTAGTTTTATGGTGTTTACTGCAGAAATCACAAAGATTTTTATAAATTCCCAAAAATAATCCGAGTGGGATTTGAACTCACGACCTTCCCCTTGATACGGCTGCGCTAACAATCGGACTCTTATCACACCCGGTGAATAATCCATAGGGATACGTTTCGAAAACTGTTTCGCCCCACACTGTTTCTTGTCGTGTTGACACTACAAGAAAATAGCCAATAACAGCCAATAACACGAAGTATAAGAATATAATAATAAATAGGTAAAGAATAATGGTTTTTCAATATACATCATCATCATAATCTAAGCCTGGTATCACCCACTGCTGTACTGGGTGTAGGCCTCCCTAATGTTTTGCCAGTCTCTGCCCTGTGTGTCTCTGGTCCAGGTGTTTCCTCCAACCTTCACGATGTCGTCGACCCATCGCGCTTTCGGGCGCCCTAAACTTCTTTGGCCTGACTTCGGCCACCACTCGGTCAAGGCTTTGGCCACCGGCCATCACCGCGTCTAACCAATATTAGGTTAGATTAAATGATCCAACCTTGAACCACCAGTGCAGTACCAATTCAAACTGAAATAAAGCGGCTTCCACACGCTTCCTGAGCGGCGAAACTGGTCTGCTTCCGCTACGAGAGCGGAAATTGCGGCCCGAGCAACAAGTACCCGCGTGAATGCCGCTGCAGTGGGGGTGTGGAACCATTTGAATGGAGCTCACGAAAAGAACTGGGAGGCGTTCGCTATTTCTGTGCAAAATATTGATTAAAAGGTACAAATTGTATAATTTATCGTGGTATGTTCCCATGGACATGATTATATTGGGGCTAAGTGGCGTTATATACAATTTCAGTCGGTGTTTATAGTCGCTCAACATCAGGTAAGGCCTTAGTTGCAACACTTTTTCACATTAGTAAAAGCGCTTTTGTAGTTTCTGTATTTTGAAATTAAAATACCTTCTCTAACTAGATGTAGGTAAACCGTCTAATCATATATCAAAAATAAATTTAAATTTGTGATAAATATTACAATAATTGATTTAATTTACTTTAAATACCATAACTATTATTAATAATATAACTATGTGTATTTAGAGAAAATATATTATTTTCACATGGATACAGATCAAGCTACGCAAAGTCAAAGACTATGTAGATTAAACGAACATCTTTAAGAAAAAAATATCTTTTATTTAGTGAATCCAACAAAAATACTAAAACTACAAGGGCATAAAAGTGAGCAGTGTATAGCCCGATGCGTATCCGCGTGTACGTATTCATTTCGTTAACTGGAACTGGAGCTTTGCTTAGTTTGATTAAAATTAAATTTAATAATATTCAAAATAAAGCTATCTCTAGATTGATCGCAACGGTTTGTAGATAGCTCAACTGTTTCTTGTGTATTTTGTATTCATTGTAATTATTTTGTGATTACTTATAAATATTAAATAAATTAAAGTTTTTAATATCGTCATTATTTATTTACTAACATAAATTGTAGCAGTAAACGATGAGTACGAAACTTTGAACATATCCGAACAACATTTGCGAATCACGAGCATTTCGAGGGTACTTCTATAACTCACTGCTAATGAGTTATTCAAACACTTGTTTCGCATTGAGAACGATATTTTACGCGTAATCCCGAATTTGTGGTGCTAATTTAGTAAAAGAGAAGTTTGTTTTTGGATTTTTGTGTGATTTGTGTTGTTTTGCTGTGTGGAATGTTTATTGCCAGTATGGATTGAAAATGGTATCAAATATTGAGGTGAGTACAATCATGTTTTTCAAAGTTTATATATATCTATATATATATATATCTTTCAACAAGTCGAATCGTGCGAGCGAGAAGTTGTTTGATAGTTGTCAGCCCCTTAATCTTTTCAACATGGCTTTTGTGTATTAATCCTAAACTAGTTAAAAGTAAATATCAGTATTTTTGTTATTCGTTAATATTCCCAATAACCTACAAAGTATTGGTTATTTATAGAAGCAATTGTACTTTTATATAAGCGAAGTAACTTTGAGGTTTGTGTGTATAAAACATTGTCCACCCAGTAACAAGATTTTTTTAAACCAACTAAAGGAATGATCTGAAAATAAGATCTCAAAACGAAAATAGCTATTCTTTATTGAGCCATTTTACGCAATTATTACTTATTCTGTGGTTAAGAGCCTTCTTTAAATCTCTTGGAATGGGATTTAAATCACTGGACCAAAATTCAGTTTAATCTGTCACGGTACGAGCAGCATGTACCATTACCATTTTGTTAACACAGCGTACACTTCAGGACAATAAAAATATATATTTTTTTGTGGACAATCTCAAAGAAACTTAATAACTAATACATTATAAAAAAAAGTGTAATTGTCCTACAATAGGCGGTCTTATCGCGATTTCTTCCAGACAACCCTTGTAGTATGCTAATATTTTACATTTAAATAAGAGAGTTAGCCTAAGATGGTAGTTTTGAGGAGGTTATTATTATAATTACCTCCTCAAAACTACTATCTTAGCCCTTCTGCCGTTTTCCTAGAAGTATCGACATGGGGTCCTTCAAAAGGCGGGTATATACTATATCCCCAAAAGGCTGGCAACGCATCACCATCATATATTAAAGATAAATTGTATGATATCATCTGTTCTGTCATAGTATTCTATAAATAAATAAAAAAAAAGAAAAAATACAGCAACATGAAAGTAAAAAAAACATAAAATAATTCAATATCAAAAATAAATTTGCCTATGCAAAATATGAACATTCTCATGATATAAAATTATGTGTAAAATGACTGCTGATTGAAAAAACAGATCAAGAATTATAGATATATCGATAAATCTATAGATATATCTATCTATCTATATATCCTAGTGCGAGGTCCATTTATAAAATGATTCTCGAATAAATAATTTTGTATATTTATATACCTACAGACTTTGCCCTATACATTTCCAGAAAGAACAATACTGAGCCCTCTCCATAACCCATAATTTGACGGTCCTATTTTCTTGGCCTCAAGTACACTACACCTCCGTAATGCGGTTGTTCAGAACACGCTTTTCCTCTTCCGCCAGTAAGCGGCTTCCAAACATCAGTGGCCAGTGAGTACCCTGGGATTTTTGAGGTCCGTCCAGAACTAAAGCCAATATATAGAAAAGAAATAGATAGCTTGTAAACTATTTACCTCTAATGCTTTATATTATGTTAATGTTTTAAGTAGCACTGGTTGTCTAGTGGTCTATGTTTATAAGATTTGAACCCACGACCACGACGACTTTCGACCCACGACTGGGTCGTGGGTCGTGGGTCGAAAGTCGTCGTGGTCGTGGGTTCAAAACGGTAGTGCACCAATGAGTTTTTCTGTTTAAAAAATATTAATTTATGTTTTTTTTATCCTATCTGATGAAACAAGTAGATGGCCCATCTGATGTTAAGTGGTAGCATTACCTCGTAAGTCACGCACGATAGGGACGTGCCCTACGATGTGCCCCCCATGCGTGTAAAATTATACTCCTAGCTAAGATAAAACAAAATAGTTTTACTGAAACAACAGTCATTGCGACAGACTTCCAAAGATTCAAACAATATTATTCTACAATTTCGCATTCATAATTAATAGGATATGATAATTCAACTAGCGAAATATAATTGCATCTAGTTTGAATTTACGCTTGTTTTCGCTGTATAGTTAGGGTCTCTCATTATAGGTCGATTGTAGTGCAGCTCATTACTGGCGACCTCAGTCTGCTAATTGACTTGTTGACATAATAACCCTGGCTCCTGTGACGTCAGGTCTCATTATGATAATTATGGCGTGCTTTTTTTTGTATCTTTTTTCATGGAAAAAGCATACAAAAGTTTATGGTAAATAAAACAAAGTACCTACATATACATTATATGTATAATATATTTTTATTATGCAATACATAATTAAATAAAAATGCGTCAATTAATAAATAAGTAAAATAAATAAATATTGGTGGTCAACTGGTCATTCCACGCAGCACTATCTAGCCGGAAACTAAGCTAAAGCTTGTACTATGGGAACTATATGTGATATAATACTTACTTAGGTATATGTTTTTTTTTGTAAATACATACTTATAACATTGCTAACACCCAGACAGAGAACAAACAATTTGAGTAGGCTCAGCACTAATTCTGCGGGCTATAGTATAAATGAGAGAGAGCTGGTTGACAGTCGAAATAGGTAGTGAAGCGGGTTAATATTAATAAAAGAACATTAATAAGCAAGAAAAAAAATCTAAATGACTAACAGGATTAATAAAAATAATAAATAATAATAATAGCAAATACAAAATGTATATACATAGATATATAATATATAGAAAATGACGATAATGGCTGTCGTAACGCGAGGTTCCAGCTAGTTAAGTACTAGTAATTCATAATTGACATGGTAAATGAACACGGAACACTATTTGATTGGGAACTTCAAACAGTACCTCTGCAATGCTGGTAATTAACATAATTAACGACGAATTCGCATCAAATTTACAATCAGTCTACATTATAATTATCCTTTGATCAAAAACCAATTTTACGGAACTTGAGGCGTGATTGTTTCCTTCACGTCCGTAATGGAACCATTAATAATATTCCACTCATCGAAAGCTCGGTTTCAGAAACAGCGGCGGCCGTCTAAACTACTGTCATGTTGCTTAAGTCAACGTCAAAAGGTTCAATAAACACAAGGATCACTTATACGTCTTAAAAATATGTAAATCTAGGTGCCAGTTTTACGCAACCATGCTAAGAAGAACAGAAACTATCTTACGGAACGAATTTGAGGTCTACGACATTTATTTCTCTAAGAAGAATACAATTCACTTATTTAAGAGAAATACAAAGGTGACTTAGGTGTAAGATTTTAAGTAAGTTAAATTTAAAACGGGCAAGTGCGAGTAAGACTCAAATTGTGGGTTTCGTGCATATAGTAAATATATGCACGAATCATTTGCAAGAAATTGTTAGATTTACTTTTGTCTTTTAAAATATTTTTTCCGGCAAACTTTATAATGCCTTTCCGGACTAAATAAGTAGAAATTTCTCAATTTTAGTCTATTTCCTTTTAAGGCACAAAAGTTCAAGATTTCAGATTTTTTGGGTAACCATTTTGTTAAAAGTTTATTCCACATACATTATAAAAGAAGACGTTATGACAAAACCTACTATTTTAAGCTACATTACGGCCGTCAACACAGTAAAAGCATCTTGGAAACTCAAAGCTTTAATGACATGCTTTCAAATGAAGGGTACATTGTGAACGATAGATGCCTAATTATTGATATAGAATTGAGTAATCCGAGGATGAGGTATTAGTTATGCATGATCATGATATTAGACTGACTATTTTAGATAGGTATCTTCGACGTAGATAATCATATAATGCCGTTCTAAAAGGTTTATCATGTTGCGTTGTCATTGCCAAACCCTACTTCCTCCTAATTTGTGAGTGTGTATGACTGTGTATAATATGTATTCTCACTTACCCCATTTTAAATTGTTTAGTCTTTTTTTATCTTATGAATGAAATTGACTCTTTAAAAAAATATTTATATCATTTAATAAAATTTAGGGGATGAGTCTTTCTCACATATTAGTTTATTTACTACTAGCGGCCTGTCCCAGCTTCGCATGGGTGGACAGAATTTTTTTCAACGTTTTAGGATAAACTTAGACCGTGGTGGGTTCGAGTCATTTGCACGCCTCGCACCTTGCCCGGGCCCGCGCTGAGTAAAAAACGCGCCCCGTGATCCGCGCGTCGCTTAATTTTTAAAATCTTTTTTTAAGAATGTCCGATTTGAAAAATTCAAGAAGTAATGTATAGGTATTGAACCAGTCTTGAATATGAAAAGATTTATTTGGATAAGAATTAATACCAATGTTAAAAAAAAGCCTTTTCTAGCGGCGGCATTTCAATTAAATTTTTATAATAAAAGAACACTTATTGTGACATAACTATAATAGTTAGGACATATGCTGTCGCGACATTTTTTGTAGATAATGACGTGTTCTGCAAAGTCGTAGTACATTATTTTGTTCTATCATCAATAGTTTTCGCAGCGCACGCGGTGTAAGGTTTTTGTTTTCCACCTTGGGTTACATTATTGGAGTTTTAGTAAGGATCCCTGATTTTTATGAAAATATAATATAGCTAATGTTACTCAGGGATAATGTAGCATTCTAATGGTGAAAAAATTTTGTAATCGGACCAGTAGTTTTTGAGCCTATTCGTTACATACAAAACAACAAAAATACAAATCTTTCCTCTCTATAATATTAGTGAAGAAAAAACTGCCCACAAACAAAACTATTGTCATTAAAATACCTTAAAATCGATTTTTTCCAGGCTCGTTGCATTGTCTGCCACCGTGTATTCTGCTGCAAAGATTGTCGTCGAAAACACGAAAAAAGTGATCACGGACTTTCATTCGACTGCCCCATCTGCAGAGGGTTCAAATTTCTTTGCAAACCCGAAACTTTAAACCTAGACTTCATTGAACATCTAACCGAAGAACATTTACCGCTACATTGCAACAAGTGTGAGCAAATGTTTGAAAATATGGAAGATCTTATAAATATAGACAAGTGTACAAGTATTTCAGAACTTGTTATGGACACAAGTGTACTACAGTGTAAACAGGTTGAAGAGAAATTTGATTCCATTTATGAGAAGTCCAAGAGTGCTCTTGAAGAAAACTGTGAAGGTATTATATTGGTCAATAAAACTACAAAAACAGCTATCATTACTCCTATAGTTAGAAAGAAACATCTGGTCGATTATGAGTCGAGTGATACTGATGAAGAATCCGAGCAAGCTAAGACGCCTCATCCTGGTACTGGAAGTTTTACCTCAGCTGGTAAAACTCCTAGATTTAAGAGGCAAAGATCTCAAACTCCTCACGTCAAGAAGTTTTTGAGTATGATGAGACAGAAAGTGGTCGAAGAATACGAAGAAACTATCAACGAAGAAAACAACTCACCCAAAACTACGCCAAAGAATGAAAATGACCCAAGTAAGCAAAACATTATACTCAAATTTCTCAACGATCTAAATTTCAATGTGTAATGGTAAATTTTCTGCATAATTCTGCAATTTCCTATAATAAATTTCAAGTCAATGCCTTGTTTATCATAATGGCTTTTGGGAAAATATTTGAGTTTGTTTCCTTCTAATGTACTTATTTTTAAGTCAAATAATATGCAATCTGAATAATAATTTACTATGGTGATTTTGAAAAGTAAACATGCCTCATTATCTTAACTGTCTAGTTCCAGCGACTCAAAAAGAGATGACTACCCCTACATCTCACATACCTAACCTTCTAAAGCTAACGAAGGTTGTGACCACAAGTACGCCTACTCACCCCATCATTGGGGGTTGGACTATGTTCCCGGAGCAAGGAGCTGACTCGCCCTTGTCAGAAATTGAGAATGCTGAAAGTCCCGCCCAGAGTACCACTGAGGTAAAACGTGGCATTTTTTTTATAGGGATATAGATTTTTATAGGGTATTCCTTGCATTTTTTTTATACTACTAGCTGATGGAACAAGCAGATAGCCCACCTGATGTTAAGTGGTAACCATCACCTATAACAAAGCGTTGCCTCGTAAGTCACGCACGATAGGAACGTGCCCTACGATGCACTGCCCTGCGTCCATCAACTTAAGGCATACAGATGTTAAGCCTCATGTGCCTGTAATTACACCGGCAACCACACTCTTCAAACCGAAACACGGCAACGCTGTTTGGCGGCAGAAAAAGGCGTGGTGGTAGTACTTCCCCGGACGAGCCCTTCACTAACTCTACTACTCTTAAATTATTATTATCTAGATTCATTGCCACTAATTTCAGAAAAATTGTCAAAACTACAGTTCCGTGTGTCGATTCTCTAAACAACCGAAAAAAAATAATGGTGTATGGTACAGAATGCCAAATTGCAAACTCACTGCAGATTCCGCGGTCACTTTTGTGAATGTGGTTACGGAATAGCACTACTCATTAGCAAATTCCTAATTAGCTTATTTTGTTCTGACCAAATATTAAAATTTAACATTCCATTATAAATCATAGTATTGATAAGTTCCATATTTAAATTGTTTCCTAAACATAAACACCTCCGGATCTTCCATTCCAGGCATCAAAATCCGAAGTGCCTCCAAAATTGAAGAGCATCATCATAACGAACAGCCGTCGCCTCGGCAGTCAGGACAGCACAGAGAAGCACGTCACCTTCCAGGACTCAGGAGTCACCGATGTCTCTATGAAGAAAAAAGTCACCTTTGCCAATGACACCATTTTTGATCAAGCTAAGATAAAACGAGGTAAACTATCTGCACTCCAAAATGTCATAACTTTTTTCTTAAAATTAAAGTTATAGTTTAGACTCACGTTTTGATGACGTTTTTAATACTTCTTTAAAAATATTTTGAAAACGTTAACTTGATGGCTTTAACATAAAACTCACTTCAGAGCTGTATAGAATGACTAGAAACTGGTATTGTCCTATTTGGTGCTGCAAAAGTTACTTATATTTTGATTAAATCTTTGATGAATCAGTAGTAGAATAAAGATATCTTCAATATAATTTTTCAGTATTCAAAAAACCAAAAAGAATGCTGACTCCCGGTCCTCAAAAACCCAGATTCGTATATAACCCCCGCTTTCAAGCGCTTATCAACCGCTTCGAAAACCAGGGGATTATCATGGCAAGAACCCCCGTCACGACTCCCGTCACCAATAGAGAGAATCCTCAAGAAAGCACTCCACCGGTCGGTGAACTTGGGGTGATGCCAGCAAGAGCTATAAACTTCAAAGATGACAGTCCAGTTGTAGAAGCTCATTACTCGAAAGAGTCTGATGACTCCTTCAAGACTTGTGTTGGTTCTCCAGATGTGAGCAACGCTATTACAGCATTGACTGCTAATATAGTTGGATCATTGCAAACCTGTTTACACTCAGCTTTGAAAACCACGGAGGAAGAAACTGAGATACAGTTTAAGTTTGTTATAACTAAGAGGAAGGTCAGCGTTAAAAGAATTGCCGAGGATTGTGAAGGTAGTAGTTTCTTTAATATTAATACTAACACCTACACATTTGTGCAGATGAATTGAATCTGGTTTCAAAGTAACACGAGCAACGCCTTTTTCAAGTGCTGTTTGATCCACTTCACAAATACTATTGGATCCTCGATAGATTTCTCATTAGTATTACTAGACAAAATACCGCCAAAAATCTCCAAGTTTTTACGGAAAACGGCTTGGCAACTATATTTTTCTCGAGTTCTTACGCCATCTCTCCTAATAAAATTTTGCGGACCGTTTCTAAACGTAGCGTCTATTGACCCGAACTCTTATTTCAATCTACCTAAAACTGCCTTCAAACTGAACTACATTGATATTTATTAAAGCTTGACCAAAGTTTAAAATTATAAGGCTATAATATTAAACACGTTACGACATACTTAGGTACTTATTTTTTTGTAGTTACATCTTCTTTAGTTTTTTTTCCTTTCACTTTTATTTTTTTCTGTTTTGTTTTGTTTATTTAGTAAATTAAATATCTGTCTAGATCTTTTCTGAAACTGCATACGGTCACTTTTGTTTTCATGATATTTTGTTCCTATTAGTAAACTATTTTCTTATCTTTCAAAGGTATAGAAAAAGGTGATTTCGATAACAGCGAGGTTACTAATAAGGAGAACATTTGGTCGAGCGTGGCACGGGCAGTGAAAAATGTATTTTGGGGCGAACATGGTCCCCATTTCGGTGAGGATTTTCTTTATTTGACACTTCCTTTTGATGGCATTTGAGTGGTTCGCTCGACTTTTTCTGAACCACTATGTTTGAAGTGATTTATTATTTTATCTGACAAATTATAATCAGACTAATGTTATATGTACGTATGTACGAAGGTTTAGATTGTAAATATGTTTTGTTATCACTCATCTCCATAACGGCTGAATGGATTGGATGATATTGAGTTATTTCTATAAGGCATAGCTGGTTATTTCTAGTCCGTGACCTGCATTATACTAGATATTTCCGGGTCACAACGTCGCCAGAAAAATCAAACCCGAAATAAAACATGCTTTCGCCGATTTTTCACCATCTTAAAAACTCATATCACAAGGCTAGAACAATGTATTTTTTTTATTTTTTGTTGATTTTCCAAAAAGCGCTCAATGTTTCGATAATATTTACATGGTACCTCTCTTTCTAATCTACCAAACAAAAAAGAGTCATTAATAAAAAAACACACTGTCTTATTGAGAAAATTATTCTTTTTATGAAGTCGGTTAAGATTTAAGCATGGCGGGAGGCTTCAACTGCCTACTCCGTTACAGGTGACTCATACGAAATTCGTACCTACAAAAAAATAAGAACCTACCTCCCTTGAGTAAGTAAAACGGCGTAAACGTGAACAGTCATATAAAAAAATACAATTACATATTCAGTGGTGTAACATATTTCTTAAAAAACCCATAAAGTCGAAAGATATCTCAATTACCCCACTCAAAATTACATTTCGGTTTCGCGTATCTTGTGGAAAAATACGGAATCTTTGTTTAACTGCCATCGTAAATTATATTTCATCTTTTCTACTCAAGTCTACAATAAAATACTACTTGGAAACTCGTATCTTGTCATAACTTCACGAAAGTAATATTTGTTGGTAAATTTCAGCTACCCTATTTATAATCGCTTGGGGATATGTTGAGTTATCATACGTTCTAGGGTCGTGGGTTAGAAACCGGTCGCAATAATGAGTTTAATGTTCAAAAACTTATTCGCATAAAATGTCATGGCATTGTGCATGCAATGTTTTCCTCCACTGTTTGAGAGTACTGCAGTACTCTCAATCAACAACAAGAAATCCTACAAGAAAGAAACCCAGAAAGCCGAGGTTAACATTGTGAGGAAACCGGCATGTCGTAGAACCTAAAAAGTTCAAAAAAAAACATGTTGTGTCAAATGCTCAAATCAAATGCACTTAAAATCTCTTCTCTATATTGTCGTGTCACTAGTTTCTTTCGAAACAGTGTGGTGAAAGGATTGTGAAATCCTTTGGCCACCCTGTTTCGTAACTAGTGACATGACAAGAAGGAAATCATGTGAATTATGAATAAGACAGCAAAACTAAGAATAAGACGTTTCAAAGTGATCCTTGTGATCCTACTGAATAAATACCGTTTTGATTTGATTTGAGCGAGAATAAGGTAGCCAGTTTCCATACCCACTTTCACACACTGAAACCTCCAATTTCATAATAAAAACATGGGGATAATAAATGAAAACAATCGCACCGAAGCAGGATATATACTATATATATATACCCGCGGCTTTGTCTGCTAAACTTGCCGCAGGAAATTGCTCAATTTGAAATCGCTTTGATCATCCACAAGACGTACTTACTACTCAACTGTTAGGCAAAAGCGTAGGTACTCGTGATGAAATCAAGAGGTGTTCACATTCCCTTAAATAAATAAATATTGGTGGACATTTCACACAGCGTCTTTTAGCCCCAAACTAAGCAGAACTTTTAGAACCTATTCCTAAGTATATCTATACAAGGTGTTCCAATACTTGTGTTTAAAACTTCAGGGGGCTAAAGTACCCATCAACAACAGTAAAGTACTTTTTCTAAGGTACTTTAGCCCCCTGAAATTTTTAAACACAAGTATTGTAATACCTTATATATATATGCCGTATCGCAGCATCGAAAGGAAAAATATTGCAATCTCACCAGATGTTAAAAGGCTGATAACCGCCATAGTTTGATTGAGTAAGAAAACTATAAAAAAATAACCTTTTGCTAGGAAAGCTTTAGTACAAAATGAAATAAAAATGAATGGTGAAATGTGCGAGCATGAAGTACTTTGACGGTAGTCTGCGTCTTATGTGTTGATGCGCTCCACAGACTATTTTATATTTATTTGGATCCAATAGAATGGATAGACAGATAATATAAATAAATAACACTTTATTATACACAAGGATAGATCATACGTACCTTAAAGTACAATAGGCGGCCTTATCTCGAAAAGTGGTTTCTTCCAGGCAACCTACCAGTTCATTAAAATAATATTGAACAAAGCATAATGATGTGATCTGGTTCTTATCGAATGTATGTCAAGTAAACCATCAAAGGAAGTTAAAATATTCCGAGTAGCTCATTGGAGGCGGTCCAAAAATTGCAGACATTAAAATTCATGTACCCTGGGCCCGTTCCAGAGGGTGACAATATGAATTCAAATAGAGGAAGTCGGACAATAAAAATAGACTCACTTGGCCAGGCACGGTAGATATCCTGAGTTCCTAACTCGCAATATAAAAGCCCAAAAAAACTCAAAACTGAGGTGCAGATATTTTGGTACACGTAATACTGCAGATCCTTGCAAGATGACTTAGGGGGTAGTCAGAGGAAGGCCCAGTCATGCATTTTGCACCTGACAAATGTAACAATATTGTTGCTTGCAAGCTCAACGCCGCTGCTAGAATACTCATACCATCTGCTTCCTACCTTCTTTCACCTTTTCAGAGCACTGAAATACGTTTTCAAAGTCTAGTATTCTTCTTAAATTTAAGAGCTTAGCTCTTTTCGGGTTCTTTTCAAAGTCTAGTAAGATGAGGAAAAAATGTTTTTGTTCAAAAAGTTCCGACGAGGATGGGATTCGAACCCACGCGTGCAGAGCACATTGGATTAGCAGTCCAACGCCTTAACCACTCGGCCACCTCGTCATGTACGATTTTGGTATAACTTATAGATAGAAGATTCGTGGTTGTGTTTTTAATAAAACAAATAACTTTATTATATTTACAAAGAAATAATAATGCGTACAAGTAGGTATTTACAAAATGTACAAAATACATTGAAACAGTTGAGCTATCTGAAGACCGTTGCGAACGATCTAGAGATAGCACCTGATCCAAATCTTGTATTAAAATGTACTTTTATGTATTACCTTAGTATATAGTAAAACAGTTCTGTACACAAATACATGTATTTAAAAAAATATATATATAATGTTTTTATTTCATTATAATGTTCTTGGTAAATAAACTTAGCTTATTCATTTAAATTATTTTTTTAAAGATAAATGGTTACACTCTGCTATAAGCTCAAAAATTGTTCAGCTAATATTTTTTCGATTTATTCTATAAACATTTCAATATGCATTTATAATTTTGTAATAAAATCTTTGGTTTCAGGAAACCAACACCGCCAAATCTCGGCCGCAATTTTCTAAAATTTTTTTTTACTTTACTGTGATTATACATTCCAACAAACAATAGGTAACATACTTTATCAACCTATTCAAATGCCTTTTGTAAGATAAAAATCATCTGGCAAATTAATAACTGCGCCATTTACAGTTCAACTTCGTTTAGAATGAAAAGTCCCCGCGTCAAGATTCGAGTGAGCAATATTGCATTTTGCTATTCAAGGAAATGTTATAATCATTTTTTCTTCAGCGAGTTTTATGATTTTCCGCAAAGTTTCATTTCAAAGCCTTTTCTTTGAATCTCTGACCGTCATGACGGCCGTCATCAAACACTCACTTTTCAATTATTATCAGGCAATGTTTTGTATAGGTGATGGTTACCGCCTAAGATCAGGTGGGCCATCTGTTTGTTCCATCGTTAACAAAAAAAATAACCGAGAACGTTTTTTATTGTTTTTATTAAGTTTTTTTTCAACCTTTTGGGGAATAAAGGTTCTCGTATGGCGACAACGAAAGAAGACGAAGCGTAGGAAAAACAGCTACCGATAGATCGATAACCCGGAACCTGTGACCCGTAATACAGGTTTCTAACCTATCTCGGGCACTAGTCTCACACAAAACAGGTTTTTTGTAATACCCTTAACATATACCCATTACTAATGTAAGAAACTTTTAAGTGTCTGAGAAAATAAATGAGTTATTATTATAACATTGTGAGAATCACGGGAAATCAGTGGATAGAGAGTGCACAGAATCGTCCTTCTTGGAAATGTATAGGGGAGTAGTCCATTAGTGAACTTCTTCAGGCCGATGATGATAATGATGTTTATAGTTTTTATTTTGGGTTATAAACAATTGAATCATTATTATTTGCTAGTGGAATGTCGCGCGACTTTGTTCCACTTTTTTATGCATAAAGAAATAAAACAACAATTTTTTTGTGTGAGCCCACACCCCCTGACATAATGATGCATGTGCCAAATTTCAGGCAGTATTAATACCGCTGGCCGCTTTGTGACGAGCTCCGCTTTTAGAAAACTATTCTTAAATACATTCCAAAGCTTTTTTATTAGTGGATGCGCCCCGTAGGTTTCTTTTAAAGTTGCAGTTTTTCAGTATTTTGAAAGAGCTTCGTTGTTATTTTGCTATCAAATTAAATTTGCGTCGAAAACATTGCTATGCCTTAATGTAAAGGGTTTATATGTCATCCACAATTTCAAACATCAAGACCTTACATGTTACATGATAATTGCAATAAACACTATGAGTATGTGATAACTAAAGAAGTGCCAATGGCCTAAGCTTTCTTTACTATTCCTATCCGATCGCGTTCATCATCATCAGTCTGAATCAGTCCACTACTTGTTTTTTTTATTTTATTAATACAACTAGCTGATGGAACAAGCAGATGGCCCACCTGATGTTAAGTGGTAACCATCACCTATAACAAAGCATTGCCTCGTAAGTCATGCACGATAGGAACGTGCCCTACGATGCACTGCCCTGCGTTCGTCAACTTGAGGGAACGTGCCCTACGATGCACTGCCCTGCGTTCGTCAACTTGAGGCATACATGTTAAGCCTCATATGCCTGTAATTACACCGGCAACCACACTCTTCAAACCGAAACACAGCAACGTTGTTTGGCGGCAGAAAAAGGCGTTTACAGTCTCATTATGGGGATTGTTCTAAGTTTCATCCCGATCTGTTGAGTAGTTAGGGCCTGATTGAGTCACAAACATCCAACCTTACGCATTTATATTTTTTTTTATTCGCATATTTTTTTTTGATACCTATTTGACTCAATTCGCTATAGTACACCTGCCATTCTGACTATACAGATTTTTTATGAACTGGGCTTGCCCAGAATCTATCTATACCATCCTATGGGCCGACTAACCTAACCCACACGAAAGACTGATCAATACACGCGGATTTGCGGAACTCTGACTAAGCCCCACCACAGAATACAATTAAGTAGTTACTACGTACTAACGTCAGAGATACGCCCAAACGTTATATTTGGCACATACCCTCATTTTGTACTAGTTGGTATTCCATACGTGACAGGTTGCAAAGCCATCGCTGATGGAATACTAACTGGTTTCCTCACGATGTTTTCCTTCACCGTTTAAGAGCACTGACATTGCGCACATACATTTTTCAATAGGTAAAATCCATCGGTGCGCGAACGTATTCGAAACTACGACCTTACGATCTGAACGCGGGGTCACTTCCACTAGACCACTGGTGTTCTCTAAAAAGATGTATTGTATTTTGTAGCTGTATCATCTCCCTTCCAGCATCTACAACTCCTCACCGATCTCTCAACTCCACCTCCTCATCAGCATCCAAGCGGAAGATCGAGGAGTTATCAGACTCAGACCTTAGTCCTCTGAACCACAAGAAGCATAAGTACAATGGGAGGATCCGAGGAAGGCCTCCGTTGAGGAGATGTGGAGTATCAGGACTGAGGCCTTCGAAGTCAGCTGAACAGTACTCCCTGATGAAGGATTTGCGGGATGATGCTGTGAATTTAAGCTTTTAAAACCTATTTTATATACCCCTTTATTAATAAAATTTAATAAATTAAAAACACTGCTTATAAACCTCCTGGTCACTGTTTATCGTTACCCATTGGTAAGAGATGGCAATTGTTTACGCACTGTACCCCAAGTATGAGTTGTGTTTACCATATTTGGTTTTTCGTTTTTGTTCCGTGTTCATCGCGGGTTTTGTATGAAGACGCGATAGAGATACCGATACGGAACGTTAAGTTCTACTACTAATTTTCATCATACTTGCAACATAAAGTTCCGTATCGGTATCTCTATCGCGTCTTCATAAAAAACCCGCAATGAAGTCGGAACAAGAACAAAAAACAAAAAACCAAATACGGTAAACACAACTCATACTTGGGGTATTGTTTATCTTTTGATATATTTAAAAAGCAAAGTCAAAAGGTCATCAAAACGTCTTAAAGGTTTTATAGGTAAGATCAAATCTATTTAATAATTTCAATGTTTATTTCCAATTTTAAAATTTAAATAAAATAAAAATGTTAAATTGAATAATAATCAAAATATAAAAGTTTATATGTATTGTGTCACAAAACCATACGAGAAATACAGAGAATAATATAATAATAATACTATGTGAAAATTAATATACCTACACAGCTTAGTATTTACTACCTATTTAATGTTAATAATAAGTTCAAATGTATAAGTATAAATGTATGTGTTTTTTGTTATAAGTTCAAATTGATGTTAATAAATATTAAATTGAATAATTTTGCATGCTAAGTACATTAAAATGTTTTAAT
This sequence comes from Chloroclysta siterata, assembly GCA_932294275.1. Taxonomy (NCBI): domain Eukaryota; kingdom Metazoa; phylum Arthropoda; class Insecta; order Lepidoptera; family Geometridae; genus Chloroclysta; species Chloroclysta siterata. Next base: position 14,720,390 of record OW028596.1, on the reverse strand, counting down.
CGATCTGTTTACTCTTTCTATGTAACCCCTAGACTAGACTGTGGCAATTATAACTGATTGTGTTGCTGTATAAACTTTTTTTTAACTATAGGTCTAGGTATGTTGTAGGAGTGTTATCACAAAATCAAAATACGATCTTAATTCAGTACAATCACAAGGATCACTTTGAACTATGATATAGTATTATCATTTTCTCGAGAATCATCCCCCGGATCCATGTTAAAGCAGACGTAGGGGGTAAGACAAGTGGCAGCTCGCTTCTTCTTCTTGTAGTGCCACTAGTTCTTTTAAAAATAACCAAGTACCAACCCTGTGAAACTCTGCAATGTTTTCTCCGTAATTTAGTTATTTGTGATATTTCATTACTTTATTTAGTGATTTTATATCTTCAAAAATTAATATATCTTCAAATTAAAATGTGCGCGCGAGAGGTGCACTAGCATAGCCTGCATCTTAATATGCATCGGTAATGAGAATAACCATGTAAAGTCACGCACAATAATATAATATTGTAACGGAGCCAAACGTGATATTCCGATCACGAGTCAACATTGTAATGGTGTTATTTCAAATTCAAAGGCTAAAGCGACTGCTCGAGAAGAAATAGTTTCTTGAAGAAATAGAGATGTCTGTCTTTGAAACTTATCGATAATTTTATCGATATTATAAAGTTCCTAAGTAATATACACACGGATACGCATCATGCTATACACTGCTCACTTTTTTCCTTATAGTAAGCGACGTTTTTCTTTGGCTTTGTGTAGCTTGATCTGTATTTGTATGTACCTTGTCAACAATACTAACTTTTAACACTCGGTCACAGTGACCTTTGTCGCGGCTGTCTACGGGAAAACTGTAAAGCATGTAGTACTGCATTGCTCTGCAACAAACGAAGCCAGATCCAAAACGGGGCTGCAGGAGCTGATCGAGTCTTGTTCCCCACATCCACATCATCATCATCGAGGATGCCAGAACATTGCTGCCACCAACCCTAAGTCCTGCTCCGCTACTTTAAGGAGCTGGGCTGACTGGGGTGAGGTTAGCAGTGGGATAATGCACAATTCACCCCACTGCGGGACTTCAGTGCAGATCTCATTCCCCTACCGTGAATTAGAATTAGACTCGGACACAGAACAAATCAGAAAGAGCTAAGACCGCATAAGGCAGAACTACTAGTTACAACTACTAGAAAATCCAGAATAAGTAAAACGAAATGAAGTTACTGGTAATCCTTATGTGCGGTAAACATCGCCTTAGACTTTTTTGTCTGGTGTCAAAGTTAGCTATCTATTAAAAAGACAAAATCCTTATTTTTTTGTTTAAAAATCTATTGACCCTATTTAATTATTGTAGGTAATGGTAATTTTTGTGTTTTTTTATTCTGAATGTTTATATGCCGTTAGGCTGGACTAGTGAAACAAAAATTTCTAATCTCTAACACCAAATTTGTACCTACTCTTTATCCCTTTTTTGATAGGTACTTACTTTATCAGTTTATAAGCTTTGATATTTTATACATACATTCATTTTATCAGCAAACAAAATTCACGCATTGCGAATGGTTGCAAACATTAAGTATCACCGTTATACATTAATCACCTCAGCTCACATTAATCTCAGCGACAAGGCTATCAACAAAAATGCAAACAATGTATTGCAACAAAACTGTAAGAGCACTAAAAATACCGTCCTAAATATCCCATTTTTCGCGAGCACAGCAATATCTGCGATCGTAAATAACGCTGAACGATTTTTGTCGATACATACGATATTGATACTAGGTACATCACTAATAGAGGCACGATTGGCGGTCGCGTGGAGAATATTTTTAGCAATTATTTCTTTTTGTGAGTCGTACGCTTGGGAAATAAGGTTGCATTTCGCTTGACTTGCTTGGTATAATGCGGGAAATAGACTAGAAATAGACGGGGAATACCTGCTTACTTCTTACCAATACGAACTTTTAGATTTTTTACCTTAGCGTGTAGAACTTTCAATATTTCACAATTCGACGCTCGTGTACGAATATTCGGAAGAAGCGATCTCTTATTTCATTCAAACCTTCATCATCAGCTTGGAACAACCCACTGCTGAACATAGGCGTCTGAATAAAATATTCTGAGCCCTCTCCATCCACCGACTTCCCGCTATCCTTACAATGTCGTCGGTCCATCGGGTAGCAGGACATCCCACGCTTCATCTTCCATTTCGTGGTTTCCACTCGAGAACCTTTATTCCCTAGCGCTTGTCAGTTCTTCGAGCTGGCCATGATGCCCATGGCTCAAGACATACATACAGACATACAATTATACATAAAGTGCAAAACTTTGATCAAAGTGTGCTGGTTTAAAAAACAACTTAACTTTACCGACAACAAACGTATACTTACTCACTATTGTGACAGTTATACAGTCAGCGTAACTTCTTGTCGTGTTACTAGTCTTTAGGAACAGCGTGGTAAACGGATTTTAAGTGCGCCGCAAAGAGGCTCTTTTCGAGCACCTGACAGATGTTTTAGAGCTCTTTCGGTTCTACAGCATTCCGGTTTCCTCACGATGTTTTCCTTCACAGTTTGAGAGTACTGGCCCGGTGAACATACATTTTTGAGCAGAAAAACTCATTTTTTTATAGTAATTGTAGTAAGTATATGGCAAAACAACGTTTTCCGGGTCGGCTAGTATAATTTAATATAAATAAATACCACTGGTTTAGACCAGTGCTTTCAGCGTAACTAAGCGTTCTACACTCTGGTATTGTAGTGGTGTATTCATGATAATGACTTTCTGCTTCAGCGCCAGTTCCTCTGGCCAATATTTGAGAACAGAATTCCTTTGCGCTGTGAAACCAACGGTCTGATACAAGCCCCTTGATCCCAAAAGGCGTAAAGAAGTTATGTAAATAAAGGTCAGACCAAAGACGTAATATACAATTATTTATTCGTCCGGAGAGATAGGTATCCGTTAAAATGGGTCTTTTCGAAACATTTTATTTAAATCAAAGGGTGGTTATAGCACCTGAATAAGTGACGTAAAAAAAGAGATTTGAGGGATATTTACCGGGTCTGGGGATTAAAGTACATAGTGAGACTATTCATTGTTATTTAAATAAAAAATATAATGTTCTGTACTGTACCGACCATATCATCTGTCTGGTTCCCATAGTACACACAATATAGCCATAGTAGCATATGCTTTGCTCAGATATCTGTGGTCCAAGTTTCCAACATTATTGATAGAATAGATACGTGGTACAAGTACTAATATATATTTAAATAGACGCCATCTAGCCTTAAAACATCGTAATATTATTCCTCAAATTTATATATACCTAACGAGCATATGCTTTACCAGCTCGATGTGGACTCGGTTATATGACTCAAAGACAATGAACCTCATTGAGATAACATTTTATTCGACAAGTGTTATGATCTCATCTTCGACCGCTTTATTCTTTAATAATATTATGAGTACATACAGCAACACAAAGCTTAAGAAAAATGACGCTTACTACTAGGACATAAAAGCCAGCAGTGTATAGCCTGATGCATATCCGTGTGCACCAAAAACAGTATTTCAGCCTATTGCAGTGCCCCCAAAGGAGTCACATGTGATACTACCCCCTGTATGCAAATTGTTTACCATGTCATCATCATCTTCCTGCCCTTATCCCACGCTGTATAGGGTCGGCACAACAGGTTTTCTTCTTCCACTCTCCTCGCTCATTCGTCATCTTAGTGCTCACTCCTTTCTTATGTTTACCTTTTTCTGTATGCCTACGCCTCACTAAACTTCAATAATATATTATATTATTACATTGTAAAAGGATCATACAAAAGAACGGTAGGAACCAAGCCGTAAGTTTGTTGCCTGTTCTTCTAGGCTTTGGTCGCGTGGAACTGGCACCTAGAGTCACCTAGCTTTAAGACGTTTCAAAGTGATCCTTGTGATTTTATTGAATAAATACATTTTGACTTTGACTTTGACTTTGACTTACTCATGTCATCTTTCACACAATCCATCCATCTTTTCTTTGGCCAGCCTCTCCTTCTATCCACATCCATTTCCAACACTTGTAATATGACTTTCTTCCCTCCTCATGACATGCCCCACGCTAATCTATTGCTCCTCACCATGTGACGACAATAAATGTACCGAGTATTGAGTATTGACCAACTCACTCGCATTGAAGCACGTGCTAACTCATGCTAACCCCGGATGTAAGCCCCTAGAAATGTATGCAGAATGCTGAAACAACATTTGAAGCGTTTACAAAGAGATTAGGGTTGGGTAACGCTGGCAAGGCTTTGGCTATTGATAGAGAAAACTTTGTATCACGTTCGTAATATTATTATCTTAGGGTTGGACCCGAACCGAGCCCTTGTTCATAGTGGGAGGCTAAGCGGGGTTGCGACTGTGAAATATCAAACATATGAAAACGACCCTTGCGTGGATAGATAGATAGAAAATAGAAAATACTTTACTGTGCGCAAAAACTTGTAAATTGTGTAGTATACATACAAACTATTTGTTAAGGGGCTGACAACTATGAAACAACTTCTCGCTTGCACGTTTCGACATGTTGAAAGATATAAAATCACTAAACTCATTTTCGAAAAATCGCAATCAACCATTTTGTGTGCAATCACATTGCACACAGTTTAGTAAAAATTTCATTTTGATCGATACATGTTTTCCTACTCTAAAGTGTGCTTTTCTAGTTTTCGTACATAATCAAACTTTTAAGTAGGAAAACTTGTATCAATCAAAATGATTTTTTTACTAAACTGTGTGCAATTTGATTGCACACAAAATGGTTGATTGCGATTTTTCAAAAATGAGTTTATTGATTTTATATCTTTCAACATGTCGAAACGTGCGAGCGAGAAGTTGTTTGATAGTTGTCAGCCCCTTAAGTACAATGGGGAAGAGGAGGCCTATGTCCAGCTGTGGATTTCTTGAGGCTGATGATGGTGATAATGATTAAGTACAATGGGCGGTCTTAACAGCAATTTGTAGCAGACAACCGTTGAATGGAATAGTTGACGTACTCGTATATAGCTTATGATTTAAAATCTGATGAAAATAGTTCCACATATGACAGGTTGCCAGCCAATCGCCACTGTTAGTATACTTACTAGTTTCCTCACGATATTTTCCTTCATAGTTTGAGAAGACTCGCATTTAGAATAATAGTTTTTTCAAATAAAAAAATCATACGACTAGAACCCTCGACCTTAAAGAGTAGTAAATAGAAATTATGAACATAATGACTGACGAAGCGTATACCTATAGGAGTCCCTCTTATCCGATGGACCGACAACTTGAATATATAACAAGGAGTGGAGTCCTGGAAATGTACGAGGGAGGTCCAGCAGTGGTTTAAAGTAATCCTTGTGATTTTACTGAATAAAAACACTTTGACTTTGACTGTCATGACAGACGAAGCATACATAAAAATTCCCCTTCATTCGATGGGCCGACAACTTGAAAATATCGCGAGGAATGGAGTCCTGGAAATGTACGGGGAAGGTCCAGCAGTAGACTTTCCAGGGTGATGATGATGAACGTCATCTGGCGGTCAATTCTTTACGGAATGCTTGTTATAGATAGCTATCCTTAGAGCGGTCACGTCGTAAACTCCCGGCTTGGCTCGTAAACGCCTCAGGATCGCTGATAACACACGATTATTGAGTGTCTACGTCTCGATAGTGAGGTGGCTTTGAAGACAATAAGGTTTGGGTATAAAACAAAGGCAGATAGGGAGTAGGAGGAAATAGATGGATAATAGGATACTGAATAACAGGCACCATGAGGCTTAACATTTGTATACCCGAAGTCTAAGTTTTGTTTTTCGTTTCTTGTATAGTCAGGCCTTTTTAGTGTGGGGATAAGCTCCTCTTTCAGGCGTGCTGAGAACTGACGAGCCACCAACATCAATTAATTAAAAAACAACAAAACAAAGATAAAGAAGAAAAATAAAACATGCTTTATGCTACATTAATAATATATGTTATATAAATAAATAAGCCATTTATTCCAACAAAGTAACTTAATAACTATTTTTAAGCATAAAACTATTATTTATACCAACTTACATACTAATAACTTATATACTAACACTACAGGTACTGTTGGGCACCCAAAGATGGGTGTAGGCCTCGTCCATGCGCTTCCACTTGCAGCGGTCTCGTGCCACTCGGGTCCATGCAATAATTGCAATAATTAAATAGACTAATGTGTAGTTTCACATTATACAACCTTTAGGGCCGGTTTCACCATGCTCTGTTAGATTAACAAAGGATTAAAGGGCCGTTAAATATGTCAAAATGTACGCGTTTGACAGCTAAGGTTAGATTTAACGGCCTGTTAATCCTTGGTTAGTAACTAACAGAGCATGGTGAAACTGGGCCTTAGCCAAATCGTCAGCCTATTTAAGAAAACGTAGCATCAATGATTTCACTAGACCAATTGATTCGAAAATTAGTTATACCTTCCCAAAAAATCACTCAGAAATCCCCAAGCACAAAAGCTATTTTTCAGTCAGTAGTGTATTCGTGACGTCAACTTCCGGTATCAGCCCGCTTCCGGCACGTTACGTGGGCCATTGTCCCGTCTTTTGTGCCATCCCCCGTTTTATTAGTTTGCTCCCCTGAAGGTAGATTTACTAAGGCATTGGCTTACACTGACCGATACGACCTTGGTCCATACGATTGGTATTCTGAATTTCCGGGCTTAATTTTACGTTCTGTTTCCTAGAAATAAAATAGGTTACCTTTGCCTACATTCTGACGTTATGGTACAGGGTTTACAGCGTTAAATTGACCTGTCATAAGTAGTGAAATACGAGGAAGAGTCTCACATTACTAACAAAACAAAAAAAAAACAATACAAGAAAGAACATCGTCTTATTTCTAGGTTATGCTATAGCATTAACCACAATAACTCTGAGGCGGTTCATTAGTTATGGTTTTTTGGCTAGAATTTAGTCCCCCTATAACTATACCGAAGCTGCCTGTCTTGAAGCAGTGCAGAGAGTCCCTCAAATTTATTTTCCTTGAGTGAAAGCATTCCAGGACTACGCAGGTAGCTGATATTCTGTAGTCACGACAGTAAAATGAATTAAAAGTCGTGTTATTAAGTGCCGGCTACTAGTGGTTCTGGCAAGTATTGGAGTGACACCACACTGGAGCTAAATGAATATAGGTATTATTTCATGATAACTGCGAGTTTCCTGTAGTTTCCAGTTTGACAGTTTCGCGACGTAACCTATAGGTTACATCGCGTCAAACTGGCTCCTAGATTCTCTAGAACGAAACAAATCGACATGAACTGGAAGACCAAGCGAGACACCTTTCTACTCGATAGACCGACGACGACATTGTGAGGATCGCGGGAAGTCGGTGGATGGAGAGGACTCAGTATCGTTCTTCCTGTAAATGTATACGGGAGGCCTATGTCCAGCAGTTGACTTCTTCGGGCTGGAGATGATAATGATGATGACGTGTCTAAGTGATCCTTGTGGTTGTTTTTTTTTATACAACTAGCTGATGGAATAAGCAGATGACCCACCTGATGTTAAGTGGTACATCCTGACCATCACCTATAAAAAAGCATTGCCTCGTAAGTCACGCACGATAGGAACGTGCCCTACGATGCACTGCCCTGCGTCCATCAATTTGAGGCATACAGATGTTAAACCTCATGTGCCTGTAATTACACCGGCAACTACACTCTTCAAACCGAAACACAGCAACGCTGCTTAGCGGCAGAAAAGGGTGTGATGGTAGTACTTGCTCGCCCTTCGCAGCCCTTCACAAAGAGGTCTACTACAAATATGATTATGTGTGTGTGAATTAAATGTAGTTCAACTCTGTCCGTGCCAGTTGCAAATCGCAGTCTATAAAAACTTAATAAATGAACAATGCCGGCCAAACGTGGTGCGTTAAAAATGAGATGATACAATACGTGCCCTGTGGGATCCGGCACCGGATTATGTTTTATGTTCCGTATCTGGTAAATATGTTCCGCATTCGGTAAATGTGCTCCGGACACGGCGGATTTGCTCCGTATAATAACTTGTTAGTGATACGTCAAATAGGCAACACGAATGGGCTCACGTTTCTGCTGTTATGCGGCTGTTTGGGTAATTTTGTCGAGGATTCTTGTTTCTTTTTAAATAAGGAACAGAGTAAGCTTATAAGGGCGTAGGTTTCATTTTTATCAGGGGTAAAGCCAAGATGTTTGATGTTATACTTACCGCATAGCTGGTCTTTATAAAACATACTCTTCTAATGTTGGGCAAAGGTCTGAAAAGTCCATTGTCTTGATTTGGACGTTACACTAAGCTTGATTGGCATCATACAAGTTTGTTTGTCTGTTCTTCCAGACTTGGTCGCGTGGAACTGGCAACTAGATTCACCTTTTCATCCAACTTTAAGACGTTGCAAAGTGATCCTTTTGATTCAATTGAATAAATGTTTTATGACTTTGGACAATAGACTGCTGAGAGTCAAGTCTATTCAGATTATATAAACATTTTGCTAACCTACTTAATAGGGTTGTCAACATTCAAATGACTTTTCAATATTTCATCGTTTTGGGTTTGTTTCCCTGTGTTTGTTTTTTGCAGCCCCTTATCAAATTCCCTTGTTGTTCTCGTATACGTCTTATAGCAAAAATTTGGTAAGGGTAAAGAAACGTGGCACCCTTAACAAAATAACTCATCTACTGAAAATATAGGTAAATCTTTCTCCCCTATTACTTATTATGTACTCAAATTTATATAATGTTTCTTTGTCAACAGGTGAATGGGTTCTGGGGCCTGCCCGCCTTCGTGTGTGACGTGTACATAGCGATGGACGTGACGTCATCTACTTCAAGTATATTCAACCTTGTCGCCATTTCTGTTGATAGGTAAGAACTTTTATTTTATTTTGGAACTAAATTTAGGTTCAAAATATATAAAACGATAACTGTGGCAGAGTTTCAGAAACTGTGTCTCGTACATTAATGTCGTATGTTTTTGTCTGTGTGGTCAAAAAATTGCCTGATTGTTATGAGCTATTTGATGAGTAGGCTTACTATAGAAACATGAAGTTTTAGTGGTCTATTAATTATAATAAAGTAGTAGTAGTAGTATAAAAGTCAAATGTCTTGTAACCGATTTCTCTCAAAGCCACCTCCCAGCACCAAACACCTTTATACGCCTAGTTTCTCACAGCCACCTCTCAGCAGCAAACACCTTACCTTACCTTTATACGCCTAGTGTATTTTTTTCCCTTAGCCTGTTTCGTTCCACTGCTGGGCAAAGGCTTCCCCAATAGCTTCTAGTTCTCCCTATCCCGTTGCTGATTAACTTTAGGAAAACCCGGCATAATAATGGAAGAGTATTTAAAGTTAGTTCATCTTTCCCAGGTATATCGCCGTAACCCAACCAATAAAATACGCCAAGCACAAAAACAACCGCCGCGTCTGGTTTACAATTGTGCTGGTGTGGTGCATATCGGCTGCAATTGGAGCGCCCATAGTCCTGGGCCTGAACGACACTCCCGACAGGAACTTCAACGAGTGCCTGTTCAACAGCCAGAACTACGTCATCTACTCATCGCTGGGGTCCTTCTACATCCCTTGCATCATGATGATGTTTCTTTACTACAGTATTTTTAAGGTAAGTTCTTAAGAATATGGGGCTTGAAAAATATTTTGAATATTTGACACATCTCACATTTCAGTTGGTTCTTAAAGTTAGCTCATATGTCAAAAACCTAATTATTTACATTGCATCTCAAGAGCTGTGGATTTTGTTGAAATAAAAAAAAACTGTCACGAAGCAGCGCGATAGTGTTTCAGTGTGGTTGCCGGTGGAATTACAGACACATGAGACATAACAAGGTCAATTCATCGTAGGGCACGTTCCATCGTGTGTAACTTGTGAAGAAAAGCTTTGATATAAGTAATGGGTACTACTTAACATCTGGTGGGTATAAACTGCTGGTTAAAATGAAGTTTAATAAAAGCTGTAGGCTGTAGGTTTGATCCCGAACACTGTTTCCCGAACTTTCAGATTTAGATATCTTTAAAACTACTTACATAATAATTATATGTATAGGGTGAGGGTTATCTAAGCAAGGCAAGCACCCTGAAAAGCTCAATAATCTTACAGGCGTTAAGAATGAGGGCAATGAAACAACGGGCAGCGAAGAAACCACCAGTTCCTGACAGCACGGGAGCCACTACAGCAGTAGTCATAGAGAACGTGGCGCAGACCAGGAAGCTGCAAGAGACAGCGCTGCATGACGACAGGCCAACCAACACTGGGTCGGGAAGTAATGAGGATGATCACGATGACAGGTATAACCTCTCTCTTATTTTATATTCTTCTTTTCCTTTCATTGCGCTTACTGGGCTTCTTATTGCTTTTTTAACTGTCATATCACGGGTTGTATGAACATGCATATCTTCGACATAAAATAATTTGCTTCTAAAGCAATTTTGGGTTAAGATCTTGGTTAAACTAAGGATTTTAAAGAACATTTAAAAACCTGACTAATATGATCACTATCACCAATTCTTCCATTTATTGAGTACAAGTGGCTTCCTAAAACGCAAGTCTAGATCAAACTTACTTGCAGCGAGAAAAATGTTAGGATCGAAAACTTTTAATATCCGTGAATGAATTCGATATCATCCCCTTCAAGTTGATGTCTCAGTTACGTTCTTCAATTTACTATTGGACTTCAGATAAAATCGATAGTAACGCCCTCCTTATTGGATCGTCCAAATCACTTTTCACGGTTGGATTGACAGAGGGCCAATTTTTGTGACTGAATTGGATAACTTGCTGAAATATTACTTGTAAATATCAATTTTATGTCTCCAATAAAAGTTCAATGATTTTATTACAGCTTCGTGGGCTTTTGATTAAAAATCACTTTTTCATGAAATTTTAGAACCCTTTCCATTTGGTCGTTATTCATTTCGCTACGTTTTCATCTCATCGTTTAATTTGTTTAAAATAGGCTAATAATTGCAATTGGAATCTATAGAGATTCCAATAAATACAGAGAAATTAGTTTATGAAACGTTATCAAAGGCACGTTCAAACTCATCTAGAAATACTTTATTTTTACTACAGATAGAAATTTTAAAACAAAACCTACTAGAATCGAATAAATCAATGCGAAAGTTTATATATATTTGTATGTTGGTACTCATCTAGGCAACGGCACATAGACATGGTGGCGGTAACTTCATACTACCACCACGTATTTTTCTGCCGCCAAGCAACGTTGCTGTGTTTCGGTTTGAAAAGTGTGGTTGCCGGTGTAATTACAGGCACGCATGAGGATTAACATCTGTATGCCTCAAGTTGATGGACGCAGGGCAGTGCATCGTAGGGCACGTTCCTATCGTGCGTGACTTACGAGCCATCTGCTTGTCTTCACCTCACACGATGTTGTTGGTTTGTGCAGTTTCGACAAGAGATCAGAGATAGAGGCGGACGCTGACGACTGCCACGTCATCCTCAACGACAAGTCCACTGAGTTCATGCTGGCCACTGTCACTGAGGAGACGGCCAAGTAAGATATCCGTTTGACTTAGCAACCTTTCTTTTCCGATCTCTATGTTAGAAACTTCTTCACTTCTTTCGTCCTTTAGACATTCTCTCAGAATATACCCCTCACTGGAGTTTTTATTCAATGTTTCGTTTTTATGTTGTTTTTCTGTTCTGTACACCTACTTACTTACCACCCAAGCAGGGTTAATAGATCGTTTTTCTTTCTTTCTCAGGTTTCTTAGTTTTAGCTATGTACACAGTAGACAGTATATTTAACTTTTTTTTAAATCTGTTTTCGGCTTTGAATACCCTTCGAAGCTATAGGATGTCATCCATAAGAGACTAGTTAAGACGTAATGGTTGCTACGGTTGTTTAAACGATAGCTGTTGTAATAAAGCCTAGAGTCTATAAAAAAAAGAATATGAAATACTAAAAAATCTCTAACATCATTATCAAGTTGTGCTTTTAATACTCTGCAATCGCTTACTTTAACGACACACTCAAAAAATAAGAAAATATTCTCATTAGTGGATATTTGAATTTGGAGTTCCAATACTAACCCTCACCATTGGCTACCATATCAATCGCATTAGTTTGTCCAATAGCAACACACCAAAAAGACGCATCAAACCAGATCCCAACGGGAACAACGACTCAGGGTACGCTCCGTCCAACCTGGAGGATACCATCAGAGAGCACACCTCACCACCAGGCTCGCCGGGAATGAAGGATGCTACAGTGCTGAGGAACATGGCCTGTGACAAGTGGAAGAAGAATGGGAAGAGCAAATTCAGTGATTCTAGGTAAGAGTCGGGTTCTATTGGCAAATTGATTTAAGAGTAGTAGAGCTCTTTGTGAAGGGCTCGTCCGGGGAAGTACTACCACCACGCCTTTTTCTGCCGCCAAGCAGCAACGCTGTGTTTCGGTTTGGAGAGTGTGGTTGCCGGTGTAATTACAGGCACATGAGGCTCAACATCTGTATGCCTCAAGTTGATGGACGCAGGGCAGTGCAACGTAAGCCACGTTCCTATCGTGCGTGACTTACGAGGCAATGCTTTGTTATAGGTGGTGGTTACCACTTAACATCAGGTGGGCCATCTGCTTGTTCCATCAGCTAATAGTATTAAAAAAAAAAAAAAAAAAAAAATTGGAAGAAAGTTGGTTAGTCCTGGTGAACGGGGCCAAAGAACATTGTTCTTCTTCTTGTCGTGTCACGAATTGTTTCGAATCATTTTGGCGAAAGGATTGTAAGTGCATCTCAAAAAGGCTCCTTTCGAGCACTTGACAAATGTTTTAAAACTTTTTAGTATCTACAAGATGCCGGTTTTATCACCATGTTTTCCTTCACCGTTTGAGAGCACCGGCACTGTGCACATAATTTTTTTAATGGAAAAAACTTATTACACTTTGCTCCCTTTTCTGCAACCACCTGACCTGACGTATATTAATTTAGTATCTACTAAATTAATATATTAATTTAGTATCTACTAAATTAATATACGCGTTCTGTTGTTCTGCTGGTTTTCTTCTATCCTGCCTTGACTCTGAGCATTTGACAAAACATCTTCTCTCTCTCTCTTCTCATACAATTTTTTCTCACTTCAGCGATTTCACATGCTCTTGTTATTATGTACGCCATTGTTCTGTTTTTCTGTTTCAGCCGAAACGTCTCCCTAGCTGTTCGTTCAGAAGAAGACCTGGATGTCAGCACCTTGGACCTCCGCGATGGTTCCACATCTAAGAAGGAAAGAAAAGCCAGCGCTGCTACAGCTCGGTTCACCATCTACAAAGCAAACAAGGCTAGCAAGAAAAAGAGGGAGAAGTCTTCAGCGAAGAGGGAGAGAAAGGCTACGAAAACTCTGGCTATTGTTTTAGGTGAGTCTTCAGAAAAAAATAGCTGAGTTTAAATTTCTATCAAAAAACAGATATCATCTTGATTAAACAGATTTATATATTTCATATCATATAGAATTTTGCTCCGAAGGCGATCTTAAATGCCATCCTAAATTCGAACATTAAAATACCAACCAATATAAAATCGATTGTTTGTATAATCCTAGTATTTAAAATTACTTTGTGTAACGGCCAACTTGCACAGATGAAAACACACAAGCACATTCATACATCACTTTTAGAAATTTTAATACAACTGTTCTGATAAAGCATCAGATAACGAAATAATTAGACTGCTGCACCTAACAAACCTCTCAATTCAGCAATATTAAATATTATAACACCTGGAATCTCCACCAAATATCTTATTGATACTATTGTTAGTTAATCTACACCAATTCTTCCTAGAACGCTCATTGTTCCTTTGATTCGTTGTATTTGCTATAACGTGTTTCATATTTTGTTCGTTTGTAAGGTGTACAATTTCATTCAATTCTTTCACAGGTGTCTTCCTGTTCTGCTGGGCGCCGTTCTTCACGTGCTCCGTCCTAGGTGCAATCTGCGACAAGTTCGACCTGCCTTTCTCGCCCGGGGTTACCACATTCATCCTCACCACCTGGCTGGGGTACATCAACTCCTTCTTGAACCCTGTCATCTACACTATCTTCAACCCTGAGTTCCGCAAAGCGTTCAGGAAGATACTTCACTGTGGTACCTAGCCCGCAGACTATTTGGTCGTCTATACTCAGTAAATCTCACTGAGAGTAGATCTCATTGATATTCGGACAAGTTGTTGTGAATAATCTATTGTATATTCTTTGTAACTCTGCGTTGAATAACTTTTGTTTGAAAAGTTTCGAATGTAAGTTTTTCGTTCAATCTGTTTTCCTTTCATTGAATTCACGAAATATTTTAAGTCAGAGTCATTTTGTCAAAGTTCTGAAAATATTCCTTACATTTTCTCATTATTCTAAAACTACAACTACACATGTTTGTGTATGGGGAATCATATTAACAAGTAACAGTACAAATGACGCAAATATTTTGGTTATTATTTTTACCACTTTTTTTATAACATTGGTGAATGAATGAACACAAAATTTTACAACGAATTTTATAAATACACTTTTCGGTTTTCAATGAAATCTACTAGACGGCCAAATATCACTTATTGAATTAAAACTAGATAACTTTAGGTATTTTAATAAAAGTAAGTTTCTATGTGAACGATAGTAAATAGCATATCAAAATAAATAATATAACTTGTACATACTCGTATGTATTAATATATGTAAATACATAGTTACGTAAAATTGATAGTTTTCTCAAAGATTCTAGTCATTTGCCAGTATTCAAAATGTGAATAAGAAAATTTGTATGCCAAATAGATATTATAACTAGTTAAGTACGTTTATCTGAGCTTTTGTTGTTTTGAGGTTGTGAAATATGTTTGCCCATATTGAATTAATTTTAAATGTTACATAGTTTGTATTTATCTCCAATCCGGCAATTTTCCCGATAGCACTACTGGTAGAGCCAAGCAGTTGTGTCACGGGGGATAAACGGAAATTTTGTAATCGGTCCTTATTTTATTGTTTGTATAATAGGGATGTTTTTTCTGTCTGTTATGCTTATATTTTACCGTCCATTAATTGGTTCTTGTATAAAATTAATAATTGTAATGTACAATACTAAATTAATAGCGTGTATGAAGAAAAAATAGGTACTTCTAAGTAAGCTATAAAAAAATATAAAAGCTGTCAAGATATCTTTTAGAAAAGATAAAGTATTGCACATCGTGATTTGAAAACGTAGAATGTATTATACTAGTGTCCAAATTATAATTTATTCATATCATAGAGTATTAGATTAGATTGTAGATTGCTCATTTATTTACGTGATAAATATAAATACCAAACTTAAAACTTGTACTGATTTTTATATTGTAAATCTTTTCAGGTTTCCGATTATAACCAATTTATTATAATTATAGACAGTCACATTTGCGATTAATTGTGTGATAACGTTTCTTTTGCTCAACGTTTAGATGTTTATTTATTTTGAATGTTCAATGACTTTTGGTTGTATCTCAAAATATTCATTAGCTTTCTATTAAGCTTATATAAATAAATGATAAATGTTTAAAATCTATAAAAAACTGATCCTGTATTTATACAATCATATACTATGATAGTATTTGTAGGTTTTAAGTATAACGAAACAATAAATTATCAATAAAGATAATTATTATAAGGTTTAAAATTAGTACATATAATATTATTAACTAAAACTGTAAATATTATAAAAATAATAACAAATAACAGGGTTTCTGGTCAGAATCCGTATAGTTATAAACCCTTCATCATAGTTATTAATCGGATAGAAAAAATCCTTCCTGTAATAATATCACAGTTTTTTTTATTTGGATCTCTACTTAATTATATTAATATCCAGCTTTTTTAGTGAAGTTAAGTACATTAAGTATTATTAAAAACTCAAAGTTACTCATTAATATATAAAATTTTAATTATGTACCTACCTAGGCTGTTCGCTAGTAAAAGCCAAAGTCGTTATAAAAAATATGTACATAGTTTTGTAAAATAAATAGAAAGTAGATAAACAAAATATGTTAAGAAAATAATTATAAATTAGTAAAATAAAATTAACATAGTTTATCAATTTAATTTGTTACATTGTTAAAACGCAAAAAATATATAAATAGATACGTATAAGTCAAACATTATAATACCTATAAAAAAATGTAACCAATAATCAGAAAACTAATGTTATTTAGGTAGGTATGTTATATTATAATTTAAGGTAGTGTTACAAATTATAACTTTCTATGCAGAAATGTGATGATAATTTAAAAATTCTTTTTTTATTGAAATTGTTTTATTATTTTCCCGACAGATACACCCTAATTACCTACTTAAAGATCATTAATTAAATACTAATTTCCACTTGAGGCTTCACCTGTGTGCAAGCAGTCCACTGCTGGGCATAGGCCCAGCAGTACTAGTCTACTATACATGTCCTGGAAGTACGATTCTGAGCCCTATGTCCATCCACCGACTTCCTTAAAAGCTGTCGGGAGGGAGGGCGTCTCTGCTTCATTTTCAGTTCGTGGTCACCATTCAAGAACCTTTAATCAGCGTTTCGAGCTTATTTTATGATTATAGCTACGAGAATGACTAGAATCCATATTCATGGCACTTTCTCTATGGTAGTCTCGACACAATTAGCCATTCAATCGTAAGCTACTTATAGTAAAAATTATAAGAAATATTTGTTGTGAAAACAATTGCTACAAAATGTCGGACGATCTTGGATGGTTTGTCAGTAGTAGCGATTTGCTCTTAGCCTTAAAGATTTTTTTTAGCTCATAATTTTTTCGATAAATTATACGATCCGTAGCCGAGATCGTATCGAGATTACCACCCCTTGGCTCAACATTTTTGGAGATAAAAACTATATTTACTTCAAGATGCATTCAGGTTGGTCCAGCCACAAAGTATGTCAGAATGTGTTGGTGACGTAAGTTTTTATGCAATCTTAAGGCCTCTGCCGTGGCCTAACGACTACTTAAGCTGGTTCCTGTGACGTATTTTAGCTATTTGCTAGTTCTCATCTTACAATCTTTAATAATATAGGTTAGGTTACCTACAATATTTTATTAGTTTGGGGCTAGATTGCGCTGAGTGAAATACCATTATTTTTATGATTACGATTCTTGATTACTTCTTGATTATGCTAAAGCAAATATCTTCATACGTAAGTACCTACATAAACAGAAAAATACAGAAGATTTACAAAATAGCTACCTACCCAGTGATTACTAACATTAGGATCAAATGAATACCTTGACCACCAAACCGACGGTTTTCCAAAAATGGTGACCGTCATTGACGACCGTAAGCACAGTTATGGTGAACTATGTATAATCAAAGATAAATAATTATATTTCTTTTACGCCTCACGATGTCGATTTTCACCAAATCATAATTATATTATTTTATAAAAAGAATCAAGCCCAAAGTTTGTTTTCGGTTATTCTGGACGTAAGTCGTTTATAAATTTAGATACAAATACAAAAATATTCATATCAAAATAAGGTACAAAATATAAAAGCAGACTTGGTCTCCTGTTTTGGTTTAAAAATTATCCTTTTGATTCAACTGGACAAAATTAAATGACATTTATTGTCATTAATTATGCCTATATTTTATATAATTATTATATAAAATTATACTGACACTGTCAAAATACCTAAACCTGTCTTCATTGGATGTATACTGTGAGGTAATGCAATTGTTGTAGGCAGAAGTATGTAAGTATGTAAGTAGGCAATGGTTGTAGAAGAGTAGTACTACCACCACGCCTTTTTCTGCCGCCAAGCAGCGTTGCTGTGTTTCGGTTTGAAGCGTGTAGTTGTCGGTGTAATTACAGGCACATGCGGCTTAACATCTGTATGCCTCAAGTTGATGGACAAAGGGCAGTGCATCGTAGGGCATGTTCCTATCGTGCGTGACTTACGAGGCAATGCTTTGCTATAGGAGATGGTTACCACTTAACATCAGGTGGTACATCTGTTAGTTCCGTCAGCTAGTTGTATTAAATAAAAAAAAGTAGTGGCGATGAATTGCCCATGATACAAAGCATGGGCATGCCAGATCCGTAATTTTTACCAGAAAACACTCATATCTTGCGTTAGGTATACGACGCACATAACTTTACGAGAACTCGTAGTTCCTTACCTAATCCCTAAGCATCACTCTGAGAGCAAATAAATGAAATTAAGGACGGTAAATCACCACTCAATCAGTACTGGATCGGGGCGAGATAGATAGCTCGTTCTGAGAAATTTTCTTTTTAAGGCTACTAAGGATACCTAATGTCGATTAAAGAACTATTTTAGCTTCGTGATCCAATTTTTTTAAGCTTTGTTGTGTAAAGTTTGTCAAAGAGAGAAGTTGAATACTTAGTACTTACGGCCGGTTTCTGAAAGCACGATCAAAACTAATCGCATGTCAAGTCACTTGCTATCTTTATCTAATTCGATGTTATAGCTGAAATGGCGAGTGACTTGACATCCGATTAGTTTTGGTCGAGCTTTCAGAAACCGGCCGTCAGTGAAACGTTTTGATAGGAAAACTTGTTTGAATCAGAATGAATCTTGGCTGAACCTTTGTAATACTATTCTCTGAAACTTGGTTGTTTCCCATTTTTCATAACGAACTTCAGTAATTTTATACTCTTAAAAATTTTGGTGAGGGAGAAGTTGAAGGTAGAACAATGTTGAACTGGGTAGTGCATCGTAGGGCACGTTCTCACGACTAACGAGGCAATGCTCTGTTATAGGTGGTCACCACTTAACGTCAGGTGAGCCATCTGCTTGTTCCATTAGTAGGCTAAGTAGGCGTATTTATTTACAAAGAAAATTACAATGAATACAGGTATTTACAAAATACACATGAATAATTACATTATGAAATTTGATCATCATTAAAAGAGCTTATTCGTGGTAAACCCCTTTACTCATTAATCCGTAGGCTTCAGCGTTTTTCAGTTCTGTGAAATGAGAGAATATCGTCATCAAAATGACGATGTGCACTGAAATAATAGGCGCCGAATAATTGGTGTCGCGTGTAGTATCTGACGACATTGATTGAACTTTCGATATGTAGAGCCTGAAAGGGAGATGAATCATTAAAAATGATATAAAACAGCTTATTTTTTCAGCTACGAACAGGAAAATTACCATGACGGTGGCTTTAAGTAACAAAACCTTCTGAGTATATTTATGCTTCGCAAGATTTCTTGATAGAAATTTAGGTCCGTAATTTATGACTCGTAAAGCATATACATTATTGCTCTGGTCGAGAAGTTTTGTATATATCTCAATACTGCGCTGAATAACATGGCTCATGTATGGTTGTTTTACCTAAAAAAATTACCTACACAATGAGGGCATGAAACATAAATCAAATAAATTTTTTTTTCGGACACGTATACAATGCACTGTGTTAGTAAGAAGTAGATTAACCTATTTTTTAGTAATGAGTTAAGATTGAATAAAATAAAAATACTAATTCTAATAAAAACCAAATAAATCATCATAGTATCAAGAGAGAGTAAAAACTATCATTTACCTGACGTGGATACTATCATTTAGCTACTAGACCCGCCTGGCAACATCTCAAGCCAAGGTACTATTATTTCGCCCTGCACTTACTGCCCCAATCTAATATTTTGAGCGCCTTTCGAGCTCACCATTATTAGTGAGTTCGTATGAGCTATCCAAGTCGACCGCCCTCGCTGATCAGCTACTGTTGGTAGTAGCTCTGCCTACTGCGCTGTAGGCCGTAGATACGATCCACACTTGGAACAAACATTTAATTGTGTGATGAACATTTTTAGGCATTTTAGGGAACATGTTTGAGGCGCACTGTAAATTATTTTACCCCACTGTTTCGAAAGAACTAGTGATAAGACAGGAAGAAGACTTACGGCCGGTTTGTGAAAGCCCGATCAAAACGAATCGCATGTCAAGTCACTTGCTATCTCTATCTAATTCGATGTATTAGCTGAAATGGCGAGTGACTTGACATCCGATTACTTTAGATCGAGCTTTCAGAAACCGGCCGTAAGGTACTTAAATGGTTGCAAAGCATTATAAAAATAGTTAGTGAATGAATAAATGTGAAATTACCAGTATTTAGACCTTAAAAATCTATCGTTTATCAACTTTAGAGCTCACAAAAGCCCACAGATCCATTGCAAAGCGTCTCATTGTGAGACGATGCGTCGACCAGTAATACCACATGTGGTATTGTCAGAGGCACAATGCGAGGCGTGATTCCACTTTTCTTCTAATAGGGTTTAAGGCTGGGGAGACAAGGCTAGATTACTGATAGAAATAGTTTAAATTCACTTGACAAAATATTAAATGGTAAGAGCAAGATTATACAACGTGTAATAAGAGTGTAATAACGTGTACGCCTATAAGGCCAAAGACCAAGAGATCAGACCAAGCACTGGAATACTTTGACGTGTCCAAATTTGAATATATTATTGTTTTCTAAATTAATTCAGGTATTCTACAGGTCAAGGCGAGCAATCTTTGTTTTACGACTTTTGAAATTTCGTAGTTTTTATTTCTAATGCCTGTCTATATGAAACGATTATCTAGTAGGTACTTTTCCGCAAATCTAATCCTCCAATAAAATGACAGCGTATAATGCATCCTTCCGCAATAAATAACGCTACGCCAGCGTAATACCACACGTTAAGTGTTACCACAATCCGCAAAATCAAACGAAAGATCTTTTGACACAGTTTTCACTTCGAATTAGAGTCGCAACTCATGTTTTTGAAACGTCTGGGTTTATGTGGATCGGATTGGCGCTGTAGAACTAGATATTCGACTCTATTTATATTTTAAATGATAGTTATTTTGATAGACATTTTGACTACTATATACCGTTAATAAAAATGGTTCAAAGCTTTCATACGTTTTTTTGACTACATTAGCCATTGAGTGTAGTCTGGGAAAACTCATTCATCTTCTTCTTGTCATGATATTATGTATCATCTAGCTCTTACTGTGTGGTAAAAAGATTTCAAGTACACCTCAAAAAGGAAAAATTCATGGGAGACCCACGTTGGCGAAAGTAATAAAAACTATGCAAAGCTTATGAAATTGTTCCCGCTCTATCTCTTACTTTAAACCACTAAAATCCCGGGATAATGGACAAGTTGTCTCGAATCCCGGAGTCAATTCCCAGCGCATTGTTCGCGCGATGACATCATAGGAACCTAACTGCCCACTTTTACGAAAAATTATATTGGAAAAGGGATTTAGTTTTTAATATAAGATTTAAAACGATAGACGGGACTCTTTCAGTTTAATTTATACTATGTAATCTTTTGTGTATGGCTAAGACATATTTGATTAGTTTGAAAAGTTTAATTCAAGTAGCTTGAAAATAATAGTATGTAAAGTAATAATAATTTTTTTAAAAGTAGGTAGTATTACAGCTGAGGGGATTTCTACCGTGCCTGGGGATTAAAGTTTGTAATATTTGTTAATTTAGTTTGTGTGTGTAATATTCGATTAGTATTAACCAACATGCACTTAATTTTTAAAAATAAAACATCATGTCAATTAAAGAAATGAGGAAAATGAAACGAGCGGTACTTTAACACCATAAAATGTTTTAATTAACTAATTTATTCAACACGGTCCGGTGCCACTTAAAACACCTCAAATGGCGTAGCAGTCTTATAATGCAATTTTGAGATTTGCTTTACTATCTAAAATGTGTGTTGAATCCAGTATAAATTTAACTGAATATCTAGTCTCCACAGTCCATTACATTAAATCTAGGAACTTATAGGATCTAGCCAGAACCATTGCCATTACGCTACATAAAATACCTTTAAAGTTGTTTTATCATAGTTTAAATACTTTGTTATTTGTGTTACGAAAAAAAGGTCTATAAATTTATATCCAGTAAGTCCCGTGAGAAGTTTTTTGTTTGAATGATGGGTAAACTGGCTTACCATACAAATATATAAATCTTCTTCTTTTGTTCTTGAACACAGTGTCCAAATCAGTGCCAATCGGAAGCATCCTCAAGACACAGGCTGGATGCCATGGTGATGCACTCTTCTCGTTATATTTATTTTACTACATTGCATTACTTGCATTACATTGCATAACCTATCATGCATGCAGGGAGGTTAAATTGCCATTAGAAGAAGAAGAGATTAAGTTGGGAGGACTTTGTCCAGCAGTGGACTTCGATGATGAAAATTATTTATCCTTTTTTGGAAAAAATTTTTAGTAAGTGAATTAATATGAATTATACCATTGCATAGTATATTAGGTAAGACCGGTGCACTGGTGGTCTAGTGGTAGCGGCCCCGCCTTCCGATCCTAAGGTCGTAGGTTCCAAACCAGTCGTGCACGAATGAGTTTTTCTGTTCAAAAATGTATGAGCACAATGCCAGACCCCTCAAACGATGAAGGAAAACATCGAAAGGAGCCTCTTGAGACGCACTTAAAATCTTTTCATCACACTGTTTCGTAAGAAACTAGGGACACGACAAGAGAGAGAGAGAGAGAGGTTTTTAATTTATATAAGTTTTACATTGCCAGCTAACACCAAATTGACTATAAAAAGTGTATTAGTGCTAAAACAGACTTATTAAGACCAAATCAGTGCCAATTGGAAGCATCCCCAAGACACGCTGCATGCGGTGATGCACTCTTGTGTTATATTTATTTTATTAATATAGATAAAAAAAAACTAAACAAATAAATTAAAAAAGAGTGTTAGGTATGAATATGGATCGTTTCTTCTTGACGTGTCACTAAGATAAGTGGTTACTGTCTCCAACGCTTAAACAACTGAAGCCAAATGATATTTTAAAGAATACAATATAAATTCGTTAGATCTAACAAAAGCATAAAATCATATTTCCTTAGCCCAAACTACCGTGTAACAAAACTATTGCAGCTAAAACATTTATCTATAACTTTCCGCATTTTAACCTCTTCTTAAAGTAGATCTTTTCAGAAGTGCTCAAGATCGTCTCGCACTGAGAATAACAATTTTAAATGCACAATGCAAGATGACTTTATTCGTACCTATTCCTTTACGTTTTGTGGAAATCTTTGCTTCACTATCCGTTTCTGGGTTTAACTTAGCTCGTTGAATTTAAATGGAACTTTGCCAGCAATGGTTTCGGTGTGACGGTAAAGAAGCGTATGAATTTAGTTCTTTCAAGCGAGGGGTAGAAGCCTCCAGAATAAACTGTAAGTTAAATCGCCCTAGGAGTAGTTGGGAAAGATTTAAGGTGGAATCGAATAGGGTACTTCATAATTCAAACTGAAGTTAAAATAGAAAAAATAGACTCATACTTTAGACTTTAGGCATGGTAGACAGCCTCGAGATATCTTGGTACCAGCATCAATCAAGATTTCTAAGAAAAAGGTAAAACATAAATATATATTTTTATAGTTTTTACAGTGTTTATAAATCGGGTTGGGATCTCGTCTATTAAGGTTTACTAACAAAGTCAAAAGTCAAAATGTATTTATTCAATAAAATCACAAAGATCACTTTGAAACGTCTTAAAGCTAGGTGACTCTAGGTGCCAGTTCCACGCGAACAAAGCCTAGAAGAACAGGCAACAAACTTACGGCTTGGTTCCTACCGTTCTTTTGTATGATCCTTTTACAATGTAATAATATAATATATTATTGAAGTTTAGTGAGGCGTAGGCATACAGAAAAGGTAAACATAATCAAATTTATAAGACAGCACACGCCGTCCGTAACGGCCGCGCGTCCGTATTACGTCCAAGTATTTGGTGCATTTTGCAGCGGTTACAGTTTATTTTTATATTATTCCGCTTTATTTGCAGTGCTATTCAATAAATTTATGGAATAGTCTTATTGAAAATATTACTGTCCTAGTTCAAACTTTATCTTGTTGACCTACCTGAATTTTTATATTGAAAACGCACTGCTGCATAATGGAATCAGGGGATTACCGTGTGGCTAAGGGAAGTACCACTGCCATGCCTATTTGAATTGACAGTGTGCTCTCACCCTAATCAGCGAAATTACTGGCGCATGAGGCTTAACATCTTTATGCCTCAAGGTAATGGACGCAAGACAGTGCATCGTAGGTCATGTACATACTGTGTGTGCATGCCTTGCTAGGCAATGTTTTGTTCTAGGTGATGGTTACCATTTAACATAGAGAGGGCCAGATTGTTCCATCAGCAAGAGTGTAAAAAAATCGCTGTTTTTTTTTATACGACGTCTCGGAACGTCACTACCCTACCCTAAAATTTCTCTGTTGCTTTAATTTTGAAACAACATTTTTTTCTGTATTTAATAACTAATTCATAAATAGTTAAAAATCGCTGGTTTAGGAGCCAGAGCTTTTACTCACTTTGTAAATTTAGGCTTATTCAATAAAACACTCTCTATCTATTTATTTTATTTATTTATTTATTTATTGCCAATATGTACATACAGTTACATAGCTTAGGTCTAAGGTAGCTATTAAGCGAGTACACATACCCTGTAGGGCGCTGCAAATTAGTTACAATCATACTAATAACGGTACAATAATAGTTAAGCTCCTTGATACAATAGCTTAGTTATGAGAATATAATAGGCAACTTGAATAGCAAAAATTAAATGACAATAATAATAATCATTGTAATTGATAGTCTGAATGTCTCGATATAATAATAATATTACTAACTAAGTCAAATAAGGTAAGTATATTTTATAATGTCAACTATTAGATTAAATTAAATTTGAATTGTCTGTTTTATGGAAAAATCACTTGCAAGTATTTTATCGGTTAGGAATTCTTCTACAGAATAATAACATTTAGTCAAGAGTAGGTTTTTAAATTGGAATGAAATAGGGAGTCTTTGGTTTCATTTTTAATCACGTTAGGAATTTTGTTGTAAATTCTTATTAGTCTAAAGTCGGGACTTTTGTCGAGCGTTTTTAGTTTTGTGGAGGGTAAGATCAGTTGGTCTTTGTGTCGTCTATTATATAGAATGTTGTTTTCTTGTTTGGAATAGAAAAAATGTCGGTATTTCCTAACGAAAATCGACATTTGGAGTATATATATACACGGTAACGTAAGGAGTTTGTTTTGTTTGAAATAGGGTTTACAACTTTGTCTAGACTTGATGTTCAGTAATATTCGTACTAGTTTTTTTTTGTTTGACAAATACTTCGTTAAAATCTACACTATCACCCCATATCACAATGGAGTAGTTGAACCAAGCATATGCGTTCGCATAGTAAGCTGAAAGGGCGGTTTCGTAGTTTGTGTTACATTTAATAATACTTAGGGCATAGGTAAATCTAGAAAGTTTAGTTTTTAATGTTACTATATATTTTTTCCAATTGAGGTGGGTGTCTAATGTAAGTCCTAATAATTTAAATTCATTACTTTCCTCGATTTTTAATATTTTTGTAAGATTTGTTAGATTTAGCGTTTTTCTTTGGTAGGTTTTGAATTGTAGAATTTTTGTCTTATTTAGATTTATTTCCAGGTTGTGATCGCTGAGCCATTGTTTAGTAATTTCAAAAGTAGATTGTATAGTTATAGTCAATGTCATCCGTACTTTCAAATAGCAAGGATACATCGTCTGCAAAAAGAACACACTTGGTATTGATAGCGGTAGGTAGGTTATTCTATCTTATTTGTGTATCTAATTTTTTTTTATACAACTTGCTGTTGGAACAAGCTGATGGCCCACCTGATGTTAAGTGGTAACCATAACCTATATTTAATTTAAGCTACTGGGTTTTAAGAGTTCAATAAATATAGATTTCTAGTGGTGTAAAATTTTGTATCTTTATGTTAGTCACGAGTTTAGGGTAAGATTATAATATTGATGCTTAAAAGTGTTTTTAAGTGCCAGACTTTTTTTTTATACAACTAGTTGATGGGATAAGCAGATGGCCCACCTGATGTTAAGTGGTAACCATTACCTATAACAAAGCATTGCCTCGTAAGTCACGCACGATAGGAACGTGCCCTACGATGCACTGCCCGGCGTCCATCAACTTCAGGCATAAAGATGTTAAGCCTCATGTGCCTGTAATTACATCGGTGACCACACTCTTCAAACCGAAACACAGCAACGCTGCTTGGCGACAGAAAAAGGCGTGGTTAGAAGAAACGACCTACCTTGATATTTTTGACGGTTTAGTCTTGCACTATACCTACCTGTCCACCAACTATTTAATTTAAAACCTCGGCCTGCCTCCATGTTGCTATACCCTATGTAGGGTCCATGTGATACTTACTAACACCTAACAACTATGTATGTACCTAAACCAAACCACGTGTAAGCAAATGTATTGAGAATTACCTTTTTTTTCTTAAGTAACGCGTGGAAGGTAAAACACTCGTTCTGAGGTGTCCAAATTCTCCACGGGATACTTTTTTCCAAGGCTTTGTCGTAATCTATAGAACGTGACGGTTGGCGACCTCGACGTCAGCGTCGTATACTTTTACGGGCACGAATTGCAAGTCAAGGAAAGTTTCAAAGAAGGCTTAAAGAAATAATGTTATCCAAAAATAAGATAGGTGCTCCAAATGTAGAAAAAAACTACTCGTCATTATTCTTTGGCGTGAATTTAATATTATTTTTAAGATTTTAGAAAGTCAGGTCAAACAACCATAAAGTTATAAATGGCGAGAGTCCACTTAAAAAAAAACCTGTAACAAAGCATTGCCTTGCATACCACGTAAGATAGATACGTGCCTTACAATGCACTGCCCTGCGTCCATCAACTTAATGCATACATGTTAATAAGTGCCTGAAATATCATCGACAACCACACCCTTCAAACCGAAACGCAGTAACGCTGCTTGGCGGCAGAAATAAAACTACAATAAGTTATCATCTTATAATAGTCTAAGTTTTAAGTGTAGTGTGTGGCTCGTCCGGGGAAGTACTACCACCACGCCTTTTTCTGCCGCCAAGCAGCAACGCTGTGTTTCGGTTCGAAGAGTGTGGTTGCCGGTAATTACAGGCACATGAGGCTTTACATCTGTATGCCACAAGTTGATGGACGCTAGGGCAGTGCCTCGTAGGGCACGTTCCTATTGTGCGTGATTTACGAGGCAATGCTTTGTTATAGGTGATGGTTACCACTTAACATCAGGTGGGCCATCTGCTTATCCCATCAACTAGTTGTATAAAAAAAAAGTCTGGCACTTAAAAACACTTTTAAGCATCAATATTATAATCTTACCCTAAACTCGTGACTAACATAAAGATACAAAATTTTACACCACTAGAAATCTATATTTATTGAACTCTTAAAACCCAGTAGCTTAAAAATCTATTATACAGTCACAAATGCACAATCCACTCCCTCACAATCGCTGCGCTTTCTTCCCAACAAAGAAAACTTTGAAAGAAGTGGTACTGTTCTTTCTTCTGTGGGCATACTCCGTGAAAAATGACTGATTTGGGCCTATGTCACTGGCTTACTCACAGATACATTGCACTCACAATGAGGGGAAAATAGTGCTATTTATGAACGTAAATAGCCTTACTCATGGCTTTCATAAGGCGGTTGTCAGCACAACCGTCAAAAAACCTCTCGCTCACAATTTTTTTTTGGAGATATCAAATAAATTAAATTTATGAAAATCGCTAACAACTTTCCGAGAATACCATTGCAAAGTTTCAACTAAAAATAATTTAGGTACAAACCAGCTATCCGATCAAAAGTTTGCTTTATCAACTTGGTTGATTACGATTTTCATAAATAAGTTCTTAAGGTAAATAAAGGGTTTTTTCTTGTTTTCAAAAATGTTGAAATGTGCAAGCGAGAAGTACTTTGACGCTTGTCAGCCCCATAATTATAAACACCATCGCCAACATCCGGTGGATTATCTGATTAATCCATCAATTTAGCCATAAAACAAACAAAGCTAAGCTTTGTAATGAAATTATAAATTTCCCTTAAGTGAAACAGTCTGCCCATAACTACTTTCTGGCTACGTCCTTTCCAGAGACTGTTGAATATAAAGACTTTACTCTTTAGCTCACTCATTTAGCACAATTCAATAGACTTAATAGTTCTTTTAGCTCTATGTATTGAGATTTTAATGAGGTCGTTTCTATCGGAAGTATCGGAAAAAGAATCTTATCTGAGGTTTTTCACAAAAGCGTTTTATAAATACAATTAAAGGAGACTATAGTGTAGTTGCAATGTTGTAATGCAATGTTGAAAGGCTACATTGCATTGCATAACATTGCATAACCTATCATGCATGCATGGGAGGATAAATTGCCATTATACTGTGCCATAAAGATGAAGAAGATATTAAATGGGGATGCCTTTGTCCAGCAGTGGACTTCAATGTGGTAAAGATGATGAAGATTATGTATCTTTTTTGCAAAAAATGTTTAGAAGGTGAATTAATATGAATTACAGCATTCCATAAGTATATTAGGTAAGTCAGATACCGAGAACTGGTGGTCTAGTGCAAGGGTGGCGAACCTTATTGAATCAACGTGCCATTTTTTCTCATCATCAGCTGAAAGAAGTCCACTGCTGGACATAGGCCTCCCCTATATATTTCCAGGAAGAACGATTCCGAGCCCTCTCCATCCACCGACTACCCGCGATACTAACAATGTCGTCAGTCCATTTTTTCTAAGAAAATGAAAATAGTCCATAGACGTGCCGTCAAATAATTTCAACCTTAATGTATTATTACTTTATTATAATAATTTCAATGAATAATAATTTCGGTGTTCCAAGAGCCGCAGCAGCCCGGAGGGCGAATTAGCCAAGTAGTTTCTGATCGGATTAGGCGGGAGTAAGCTAAGTAGCGGATAGTTTGAACTGAAAATGCAAACCGTTTTGGTCCGTGGCGTGCCCAAACTATTGTGTCGCGTGCCATCATTGGCACACGTGCCATTGGCTCGCCAACCCTGGTCTAGTGGATGGAACAAGCAGATGGCCACCTGATGTTAAGTGTACCATAACCTATAACAAAGCATTGCCTCGTAAGTCACGCACGATAGGAACGTGCCCTACGATGCACTGCTCTGCGTCCATCAAATTGATTACTGGTCTGAGGTACGTCCAAACATTACATGTGACAGATACCGAAATTTTGCAATAGTTGGTACACGTGACCGGATGCAATCCCCTTGCCGCTGTTAGAATACTGGTAATAACCAGTTTCCTCATGATGTTTTCCTTCACCGTTTAAGAACATTTAAGGGCATTTAAGAGCTGTATCATGAAATAATATAGCTTTAACATGGATTCGTGCCACAGCATGCCTCGTTTGTCCTCATACTGTAAGAGCAACAGTGGTTCCCAAACTGCCTTATAATTAACGCCAGTCGCTCTCAATGTAAATTGCAATCTTCGTTACAATTTTGGACTCAACTTGGTGCTTTGAAGCTAAAGTTCATCAGTAGCTTAACGGGCCGTTAAGGTCGTCCTGTCAAATCTTGGCTCTCAACCAATATAAATAAATATTTTTGTATTCGTTTTTTTTTCTATCCTTTACTGTCCCACGGCTGGGCAAAGGTCTCCCCCATGCTCTTCCACTCCCCTCGGTGCTCGGTGCGTTGTACCCACTCGCTGTTGAAGGAATCCACTTCGTCTCGCCAGCGCTTCTTCTCGCTCTCTCGGCCGCGAAGTCTTCTAGACTGAAGTCTTCGGGACTGGCTAGAACTTGTAAATAATGTGTTTTTTTTTTTTTTTATTGTAATACCTACCTATTGGTTTTGCCGTTTTGCCCGTATCTGTCCATTGTCCGTTTTGTGTGTGTCAAATAAATGTATTTTCTTTCTTTCTTTCTACCCTCTGTAGGTACCCATTCATAAAATAATTAATTTTATTTAAATCTATTGATTTGGTCAATTAAAACTAATGTTCACAGATATTTCGTTTGGCATCTTTACTCTTTCAGCTTGCTTTGAAGGTTAACCCAGACAGTTAACCCATGACAGAGGTTTTGGATCGCTTAAAAACTAGTCACTAGGTCACACAAATTTTTTTAGCTCTCTCGGTTACATTAACCGTCTGTTGTTGGTGAACATCGGTCTGTGTAAGCCTTAGCTATTATTTCTTGGAATTATTCCTGAATGTTGGGTCTTTAGAACCATTTAAGCTAATGTTTTTGGCACCTGTTTCTCCATTGTCTGTACAAACTTGACATTTTAACGGGTTAATACAGATAGCTACTGTTTAAATGATAAATATGTTCAATGTCTTTGGTGATGGTTAACCAAATAAGATACAAGAGATGCAGAGTCGATTCCTAAGGGCAAAAAAATAAATAAAATAAATATAGTAAATTGATTCGGGCGTGAATTTTGCAATAAAAGATGATGGTTCGTATCTACATTTCATTTGGCTAATGAGGATTAGATTGGAAAAATAGTACTAGATATTTTTTAGCTTATAAATTTGAAACTGAAAGGAAGCGTACCTGGGGATCAAAGTCGTGAACATTGATACCCAGGTATGTAGATATCCCCTCAGATATCTTAGCTGGCCTAGCACGGGCTGTGGAAAAGTTGTCTTTCCACCATTTTTATCTACTTGTCAGTAGAAATAATGCTCTTCTCCACCTTACATAGCACGGCAACAGGGAAAAATGGATAAAACGTTTCCACTTGAAGTTTATCTTGGACATTATGTCCCGCTACTCCCGCTTCACAGCACGGACTAGGGAAAACTTGGATAAAATACTCGTTCAAATATTGATAAATATAATAGTTAACTACACTTGAATTCTTGAGAATAGAATAATAAACAAATCAGAAATCAGAAATTATCAGAAATTATTTATTGTATAACTGTAGTACAAAAAAGATCTTATAGCTATGGTTATGTACAGTTTTAACAGTTTATATCCGTTCCGGACGTGCAACAAAAACGCATTGTTATTTTCTAAAGTTTTCACTCAGAAACCAACTAAAACATTTTAGTACCCGTATTAATACATGTAATAGGTACTAATTTCTTGCAAGTAAACAAAGACCTACAAAAGCAACAAAAAAACAAAAACAGCTTCACAAGTGTTATCCCCAGGCACTGTAGATATTCACTAAGACTCAAGTTTTTTAGTAGGAGTAGTAGTTAGGGTAGTCAGAAACGTCCAAATATTACATTTGGTACATACCTACATTTTGCAGTAGTTGGTATTCCATAATAAAATGGAACAGAATAGAATAAGTATCCAGTAAAGTCCACGGCAGTGGTACCTAAGCACAGAATGGCCTCCGTTAATTATTGTTGGAGAGAGACGTTTGAACAATGCAAGCTATTTTATTGTTCTTTCATTTTATCACTCCGTTTGTTGTCGTCGTGTTTGTACAAGTGTTACTGGCGGGGCTTCGTTTACTCTTACAACTACCTACTTAGACAAGACGTTCTTGTTCTCTGGGAATTACAGAAGATTCCAAGTCTTTATTATTTTGTAGGCACTGTGGTTTAGATCACGTCGGGGTCATCACTGTAGGTGATATGGTTAATCTATGTATCTAAATAGAACCTATGCACCTAGAACTTATTTTTTATACAACTGGATGGAACAACCCCTCCGGACGAGCCCTACACAAAGAGCTCTTAAATGAAAAAAATCCTTTCATCTTTAAGTGCGCCACAAAGAGGCTCCTTTCGATTAGGTACTTGTTTCATATTGTAGAACTTTTCGACATGCTAGTTTCTGTACCATCTTTTCTTTCGCCGAAAGTACTCTACTAAGTAAAGTTTCGTGAAAGTACTGGCAACTTTGGTGCAGTGCTGCACGACCAGTTTTAAACCCACGACCTTATATGGTCTTATATGATGATTAGGCGAGGCCGCTTCCACTAGACCATGAGTGCTCTCATCTCACTTTAGGTAAGCGACGATTTTTTTTTTGTAAGAGATAGGAGGGTTTGTGTAAGGTTTTATCTTAAATTTGACCTGTTAAAGAGAAGGTCCGGTCGCTGTCATGTCGTAGGTATAAGGAAGTCATGGAGGAAACTGAATAACAAACAAGAGCCGAGTTCTTAAATTTAAGTAGAAGAGACATGACAGGACATTTAAGTAAAAAAAGACTAACGGGCTTACGGCCACCCTGAATGTCTATGGGCGACACCAGGAGTCGCAGCGTTGCCTTGCCTGAAAAACTTTAAACGATGAAGCAGTACGGTTCTAAGTGTCTACTCTGACTTTCTGACAAAAAAAAACATTTTTCTTATTCCTTAATTCGTTTTCTGTTTTACCAGTGGATTTCGTATGCAGACGCTTTAAGCGTGTAATATATATGAGTAAATTCACAAATTGCCAGCACGACCACGACCCGTCAAATAACGGCCACATATTCCCAAGGACAAAAGCCCTGAAATTGTTAGCACCCAGTTTTTAATTCATTAGCAATTCAGACGCGGCCTAGCAAAAACAAAAGCTGGTAATACCACAAAAGCGAATTAAACGGGCGGGTTAAACAGGCAATTAACACTGAAAAATGACAGTTACAAAGAACAAACCTGATCTGATATGCAGATTGTGTTCTGCATTTTTGAAGCGTGCTCTGGGACCGGTAAAGGGATGTGCACGGTGGGTTGTAATGCGATTTAACGGCTTTCAAACGGTTTACAGTCTTTTATTTACAGTTTTATTCGGTGAAATGTTTTGAAATGAGAGAATAGCCCCCGCAGACTACAAACTTTCGGCCGATAGTAAATCGTTGTAGTGCGCGCACTTGCTACATTTTCATTCAGATTATGAGCCCGACCAAGCTATCCGATAGAATCTAAATAAGTCTTAGTTTTAACAGTAGTAGAGTTCTTTGTGAAGGGCTCGCTTGGGGAATCGCTATGTTTCGGTTTGAAGGGTGTGGTTGCCAGTGAAATTACTAACATATGAGACTTAACATCTGTGTCTCAAGCTGTTGGACGCAGAAAAGTGCATCAGTCCATATCGTGTGTGACTTACATGGCAATGCTTTGTTATAATTAATGGTGGTTACCACTTAACATCAGGCTAGTTCCACCAGCAAGTCTGTAGTTTGGGGAGGCTCCAACCAATAAAAAGATGTTGATAATTATTCAGAGTCAAAGGCTCTTACTATATTCCCTGACACATTCTAGCATGCCTCTAAAATATTCGTGTCACTGTCACTTCTATGTTAATAACAAGAGACGGCAACTGACTAAGCGACCATTTTAGCTAGTGAAGCGCTCGGCAAAAAATAAGGTCCTAAGTAATTAACTGAGAGACATTAACGGTTATTTAATCCACTCTTAGTATTGATTTCAAAAAAAACAGTTTCACTACTTTTATCCCAGGCACGGTAGATATCCCCTCAGATATCTTAGTACGAGCTCCAGATTCTTTGAGGACCTCTAAGGGGGATAGTCAGAGGTATGTCCAAACATTAAATTTTGCACATACCCACATATTACAGTAGTTAGTATTCGTAATATGACAGGTTGCAAGCCCGTCGCCGCTTTTAGAATAATTAGGTTTCCTCACGATGTTTTACTTCACCGTTTAGGAGCGCTTGCATTGTGCACACCATTTTTTGATTGGAAAAGTCTATTGGTGCACGATCGGATTCGAACCTACAACCTTACGATCGGAAGGCGGGGTCACTCCCATTAGACTCTAGCATAATATACCTATACTAAGGAGCTGATTAAGTAATCGTTAAAATTTCTCTGATTGTGGCAGTAGGACTCAAAAGATTAGTTAGATAGTATGATTCATTTTATGTTGTTCAGTATTTTTAAAGTCGGATTACTTTAGTTTTCACATGAGGCTTAACATCTGTATGCCTCAAGTTGATGGACGCAGGGCAGTGCATCGTAGGGCACGTTCCTTTCGTGCGTGACTTGCGAGGCAATGCTTTTTTATAGGTGATGGTTTCCGCTTAACATCAGGTGGGCCATCTGCTTGTTCCATCAGTTAGTTATATAAAAAAAAAAAAAAAGTTATCACTCATTTCTCAGGCTCCACGGATTTGAATGAAACTTGGAAAACACAAAATTTGTAATATGAAATAACATAGGCTACTTAGATACTACGCGAGTAGAGCCGTGTGTGGATAGATAGAAACAGTATGGAAAACCGCACACAAAAAATAACATTGCCTAGACCTCCTGACATTAACATACCTTTGTGGCATTGAAAAAGGAAATCTTATTCATTAAAATAATTGAAATAAAATTATTCACCGTAAGCATAGCCTAAATCAGAGTGTACACGTCTCGGATAAGGTCGTTACGTATGGAACAGGGCACACAGACAAATTAGCATAGTTTAACTGGCTCACAGTTTTTGGATTTCGTAAAAGTATTCGCATTTTTTGGGATGAAGCTCGTATTGAAAGCGACACCAAGTTAATACGAATTTTAAATTTCTTATTCTGTAATGTTATTGTAATACTCATCATCATCAGTTCAGCTGTTGGGCGAAGGACGTCTGCTGCTGAACATAGGTTTCCCTAAAGACTAGAGCAACCGATCTAATGGATGGTATTATCATTGTGAAAATATCAAGTAAATATTTCCAAAATAGTTTTTGAAGTTGCATATCGGTTCATACGAAAAAAAACATGTATGTAATGAAAAAATATTAATAGTCCTAATATTATTATATAACGAATATTATCTATCCCATGTCCAAACAATAAACAGTGCTAAATTTTATTTTGAAAAAAATATTTATATGTTTCTACGAGTATTATAATATCTTAAATTAGGTAAGTAATTGCACATGCACACTTTTTTACAATAATTGTTAATAGTTATATTTTATTATATTACCTATAATATTATAGACTACGTAATTACCAGGTAACGTAGATACATCTAAAACCGTACACAATAAAAATATTTATTTTAATCCGTGAATTATTTTATAACTGTATTTCAGTTACAAAATAATTCACAATTTCCAGTAAACAAATTTAAATGCCTCATGGACTGCGCAGGTTATCTTACCGAGCAGGCGTGCAGTGATGCGCTGTTATCCCATTACTCATGCTGCTTTGTTCTGAATCAAGATGTATTTCAATCCTATTAGGATATATTTTCAAGCGGAAAAATATTCTTTGAAGCTAGGTATTTCATGCGGTTATTCTCGGCTCTGAACATGATAGAAGGCAAACAGAAACAGTATGTTGCTCGGGTGATGGCCTTTGTGATTTCGTGACATGGCTTGCTTTTATGCATAAAATATTTTTTTTGAAATGTGTATTTTTTATTCTGATCAGTCTTATTACAGTTTTTTTTTATCATTTATAAAGCATAGATGTAATGAAGCCTCACCGAAAACCTTTTAGCTTAAGAGATAAAACCTTAGCCTAAAGCATTTTGAGAAGATAATTAAATATAAAATTCAAGTTTCAACTGAAAACGACTCAATAAACTTTATAACTTTCCTTCACAGATCTCATTTCAGAATTTTTATGACTCGCGGAATATTCTATGAAAGTGCAACTAATTAAGGTTCTTAAGTAAATAAACTTAGCCTAGACAGTAAAGCTCTTATAGCTTTACTGAACTTCCTAAAAAAGCGGCGCCTGTCTTATTACTTTCAGTTGGAAATGTTGACACCTGATTTCTTGTATCAATGACGATATGATAATAATGATAATAATTACCAATGTGACACGCTCAACTGTTGGAACTCAACGAAAAAACAAAACTTCCACCGAATACATTTGAAATGTTAAACAAATCTTTGTGATTTCACAAAAGAGTTAGTGTTTTAATAAAAAAAAAAACATTTTTACAAGCTATCAGAATCTCATCAAAAATCAACCATTTAAAAGCAAACCGAAATCACTTGTCAAAAGAGAACCTGATTTAAGTGAACCTTCACCTTATAATATGAACGTAGTTTAACTATAATGAGAAAACGCAAATCTTATAATTTTATACCGATATATTACAGATGTCTGATCTTAGAAAAGCGAAACTTAACGAAGCCAGGGATTCATATTTTTATTTATTTAAACATAGCGAGCTAAGTAGGGCTTAATGAAATGTACACAGTTACTTGCATTTTATGTTTTGCTTTATTATTATATTTCAAAGAACAGTGACTCTAAAAATTAAAATAGTAGTGCTAAAAAATCATGTAGGTCATGTACATTTTGTTACTCAAAAAGATGAGCAGGTTTTTCTTTATGAGGAGAATGTATTTATAATGAGGAACTTTTTTAACGTTTTTTAACGTTAAAAAAAATGTATAACTCGATAAATCCACTGATTGTAAGAAGCTTTAAGATATGAGGTTATATCAAACTTGACAGAATAGATATAAAGTTTATGTTGTTGAAATAAGAGGAGAGCCTTGTGTTGGCATTTCAGGAAACCACACACCCTACATGACACCTCAAGGTTAATTCATGATTTGATTATTATTATTATAAGAGCGGGAAAACGAGTCAAAGGTCAGACATATAAAATGATGATACAATAGATGTGATGTGATACAATCACGAACGAAATTGACATTTACAAGTTAACAACACAATAGGGTCGAATATTGCTAAGATACGTTTACCCAGCTAATGTCAACACTCATTCGTGATCAGCCTGCATTTCGTTAGGAGTAATGGTAGTAACCTCGCCTGCCGATTGTAAGGTCATAGGTTCGAATCCGGGCATGCACCAATGGATTTTTCACATCCAAAAATTTAAGTGCGCAATGCCATGCTCATAAACGGTGAAGGAAAACATAGTGAGGAAACCAGTTAGTATACTAACAGCGGTGATGGGCTTGCAACTTGTCACGTATGGTCCAAATACTGCAAAGCGTGGGAATGTTACGTTTGGATGTAACTCTTTAGACACCCTTAAATAATCTGGAGTTGGTACTTGGTACTAAGAGATGTGAAGGGATATCTACCACGCCTATCAACGTCGTGAAGCTGTTTCCGTTTCTGACGTAGGTGTATAATGTTAACTGTCATTTTATCTTATTATGCGCAGCACAGCATAGTGCTATCTAGTTTCAACTTCATAAACACCCGCAGTGTAGCACAAGATTTTTCAAAATTTCATGTCCTCAAATTGTGGAGTGATGGTCCGAAAGGGTTAATGCTTGTTCGGTGATGCCCGACCGACATTACGTATTCAGATTTGTTTAGATGAATATTCAGAGGTCTACCTGTATTAAACCTTCGTTTTAGTCAAATTTTATACCACAACTATAATTGTATAATAATAAAAAAATGAAAAAAATAAGAAAATGAAAATAAAGTAGTAGGTACAAATTGAATTGAAATATGAATTATACAACGTGTAACATAACACCCCTATAACCCCGGATGTAGGGTATTCTACTGGTCATAACGAACAACTTTTGTTCAAAGACTTGTAAGTTTTTCAAATAAAAATAAATAATTTATAAGTAATGTACACAAAATATAAAAATATGTAATTCAATCATTGAATTAAGTTATTTCCCAACGCTACTATTCTCTTGGGCTGAACAAAGAATGTCTTTTCACAGCAAAATATGACGTCTTTGAAATTCATCTCCATAATCCTTTGGTATTGCAACATAGCCAACATATTAACATAATAGCCTGCTCATAAATACGGTACACATTCCTAGTACAACCCTTAAGGATAGCTACCTCCGCAAATATGTAAAACCTCCCATACACAGACCAGGGTTATGCTTACTCGTTCACAATTTGAAAGCCGGTTAGGTTGTAATAAAGTTTTGTATGACGTAATTTAGTACCCTTTTAGAGCACTGGTGGTCTAGTGCCAGTAACCTTGCCTTCAGATCCTGTGGTCGTGAGTTCGAATCGTGCAGCTATGGATTGTTCCATTTGCAAAAATATGGGCGCAATGGTAGTGCTCTCAAACGGTGAAAGAAAACATCGTGGGGAAAGCCTTGGTTTAGTATTACCATGTCTTTCTTATGGAATATACCGACTAAGCGAATTATATAGTTTCTGAGCAAACCCTCATCTAAAACCCTGTTTCAGACACTACAGCGTCTCGTAAATAAAATTATGAGTGAAAACAGTATCTACAATAGATGATGTTACTAACTTACCCCTACCAATGCAACCAACGCTTTGTCATGATTATCATTATTAGATAGCTAGTTCCATCAACTAGTTCACATTTTAGTACATTTTCTTCAAATTAGTTAAACTATAAAGCTTTCGTTTTTCAAATGAAGTTATCTTATTCGCACACAGACACTAAAATTTTGCTGTAACACATCTCGGCTGTCCGATTTCAAAACCTAGTATGAACCAATTTTTAGAAAACCGGTGTTTTTTTTGACAATGCATTTCTTTCATGCAAAACTTCAAATAAACGTTCACATTCCAAAATGACACTTACAAAAAACCTAGCAAGTGCAAATCGATGTTGAAAAACGCTTCGTAAACCATTCCAAAACATCGGATAGACCAGTGACCATTTAAAAACGTAGCAAGCGCCAGGCGCTTACTAGGTTTTCGAATGGGGAATCGACGTTAAATTTCGCGCTCAAACGTCAGTATGTCGCAAGCGGGCGGCGCAAGAGTATAGGTTTCATTTATTTTGTGTGTAGTTTTGATAGAAACATCAAAAAACTAAAATTTTATATTAATAATGAGTGCTTTGAAGGAAAAAATCAGTAAGAAGAGAATGAGGACTCTTGGGTCGTTGGTTAGTAAATTTAAATTTTTCTTTGTATCTTAAAAACCAGGCGTCCTAGAAAAAAAGTAAAAATGGTTTAGGAATGTTCAAACAAAACCCTTTTATTTGACATGTAATTTGATATATTTGGTTACTTTTTTTAATTTTTGGCCTCTTAAAAAATCCCATATTTTAATAACCGATTTAACTCATATTATTTAGCTGCTTTTGATTTTATCAAACAATAGTTTTAATCTTGGCTTGGACTTTATGATATCGCTTTTACCAGATCACACTCTAGTAACGCTACTTGCTAGGTTTTTAAATTGTACTATAAGGAGTTTTTTTTAATTATAAACCATTTTTTTATTATTAAGTGTTATTCTGTGCTGCCAAACGTATATTATCACACGAAAATACATAAAGCGCCAAGCTTAGGACATTGTACAACTTTTGGTGTCACTCCCGTAACGCTGAGCATCATAGTGTAGTAGCAGCACGACATCAAAGTGGCCAAGTCGTTTTTCTGCTCTCCTGGTAAATTTGGTTCGTCATACTATGTTTTAAAATGGGACAGCCTTCTGTGTTTTTTTATTTCTACCTCACAGCCTACTCTCGAGGGACGACCGACGTGGTTTTCTAAACATATCAACTAACATACTCAAACTTACGAGCTCTCAAACTTATGTATTTAAGTAATGATAATCTCATAAGCCAAACTTACTCATCTAAATGAAATGCTTTATGACAAAGCTCTAAAAGCATCCAAGATGGCTGACATCAGAAGTAGGTTTACGAAAATCTTTTCACTTATTTGTAATCCAGGTGCTCTCAAATGTTAATGTGGGTTTCATTACACCTGTTTTAAGTCAAGAGCGTCACGTAACCGCCCTTTTAGAATGAAATAAAAGGAATGCCTCGTTTAGAGCGGTCGAGTGGAAGGGTCAGTGCGCTTGGTCGAGTTTCAATCATTTGCTCGCAAGTTACTGGCACTGGCATGACGCAGTCGAAATAAATATCTCCCTCGACTTTTAAATGCGGATCAATGAATAAGGTTGTTTATAAAAGAAAAACCTTTTGTCAAACATTACTCTTATTAGCGATATTATTGCTCACTGGATTTATGTTTATTTTAATTGTGTCCAATTTATATTATGTACATCAGTTAACTGGTTAACTTTGCTAAGTAAAGGCATGTTTACGTACCTTCTTCTATTATTTTCTCTGTGGCTACATGGTGCTCTGTGAAATGTTTACCAATATAATATTTATTTATTTAGACAACCTCAAGCTTTTTGTGATTTGGAAACGTCAAATCCTACTAATATTATAAACGCGAAAGTTTGTAAAAGTATGGATGGATAGATGTTTGTTACTCTTTCACGTAAAAACTACTGAATGAATTTTAATGAAACTTTACAATAATATAGCATAAACATCAGAATAACACATAGGCTACAATTTATAAAGATATTGTGTGACTAATCCTGCGCAGACGAAGTCGCGGGCACCAGCTTGTATGATATAAATGTGGTCTCATTGGCACAATGTAGATAGATACCAAACATAAAGTAACACTGACTACCCCTTTTAGACATATTCATGTTTTTCGAATACCTACTAAGTAAGTGCCATGAAATCTGAAGGAATATCTATCGTGCCTGGGGATTGACTAGCATGCATTCGTAGGCTTTTTTCATTCGGCAAATGTAAATAAATCAAATCTGTCTATCTATGTGCACGTACCTACATATCCACCTTGCCCATGAAAAAACAACTGACCAGTAACTGCCAGTTGTCAGGCAAGTCCTACGCTCGTGTGAATGATGCTTAACGGTAAGTAGATCTCTTTGGGTGAGGATAGCTATAAACACGGCGTTCCAAGAAGATGCTTTCGACTTTTTGTATATGTTTTTTCTTAAAAACCTTTGCAAGTATTTTGGTACTTAATTTAAATAAAAAAGATTAAGTAACATCAGAGATGTTGTTGTTCGCAATTTTAGCACTATTACTCGTACATACTCATCTAGTTATTTATCTAAGCATTCGCGAAGTTGTGGATTCAAAACCATTCGTACTAATCATTTTAAAAATATACATCAACTTCCTCATGATGTTTTCATTGAATGTTATCCATCATAGGTACTCCAGCTTGGCGATTGGCTTTTAACCTCTTCTGACTACCCCTAGAATACCCCTATATATATTTTTGTTTCTTTACATAGAAAATTACAATATTACCAAAGATATACAGGTTTCGTTAAAAGTTGATTAATATTGTTTTAAGCACATTTTCTTTCCATTAAATAGTAAATAATTAAGTGTCCTAAGTATAAATAAATGTGGATGGATATAGGAGTAGAGGTAGGCCAAAGAAAAGATGGATGGACTGTGTGAAAGAGGACATGAGTAAGAAAGGAGTGACTGCTGAGATGACGGCTGATAGACGAGAGTGGAGGGAAAAAACCTGTTGTGCCGACCCCACATGAAGTGGAATAAGGGCAATAAAATGATGATGAAGTGTAAATAAATAAATAAATAAGTAACTGTGACGTGAAAATAGTCATAATCCAAGAAAAAACCTTTAAATATTACCCGAAATTTCAATCCCAAGGCTACTGAAGTAAAATAAATCACCAAATAATGTTAACCTACTTCTGTTACTGACTGTCTAAGATTTGAGGGATAAACAGTGGCATGCTTCCAGTGCATTAGCACAGGGTTGATAGAGCACTTGCAACAAAACTACCCTCTACTTACCACTACCACTAAACTTTAAACATTCGAAACTTCTTTCCACTGAATAGCCCGAGAGTGTATTACTACGCGAAATAGCACCTATCAAACCTGAAGAACCGAAAATGTACAAGCAAAAATAAACCTTAGCACAAAGAATTAGGAGCGAAAGTGACTGGAGTGGTAATGCCTGGTTAAAAGTCCACATTATTAGGGAGCTACGTCTGACCAAAAGTGGCGTGCTGTTAATGTTTTAGTCGGATTTCGTTTGTTTTTGTCGGATATAGGTATTGTTGGGAAATGTTTCTTTGTTTAGTGTGGAAGTTTCTAAAGACAACATTGCTTTAGAAAGAAAGAATGGAAGAAAAACATTGGTATAAAGTGGTTACACAACATACTCGTACTCGTGGAAACCCTTGAGTCCCCCCTTCGGTCCCCCTTCGGTCGTGTTAAGCTTTTTTCATATAAACTTTGACACCCCTTTCAAGCTCTTATAAAAACTGATAAAACGCTTAGTGTGATCTTTACATATTTTCATTATGTATGGTTCTATTCTTTTTATTCATTAAATTTTAATAATTAAGACGCAGACTACCGTTAACCTACTCTTTGACTTCGATTAACGAATACTTACCAAAAAATTAATCATGTATAAATAAATAAACTTTTTGTTATGAAAACTTGTTTGGACCAAATGAAATTTTTGATGAACCTTTTTTTTTGCTCACACTAGGTTTTTGCGATTTTTCATAGCTTTATTCAATTAAATAATTTAATAATAGTTAAGTAACAACAATATAAGTTAAGTAACAAAACTCACCACACTCAGTAAGTCATCTACAAAAATAGTGAAATGTGTGCGTGAAGAAGTTGGTTGACGGTTGTCTGCCTTTTAAAACCATGTAGCAGGCAGGTAAGTGATTATATTCGTAATTCGTAACGCCTAACATAATAATATTATCTCAAGCATCAGATTAAATGGAATAATTGAAATATTTGTAGCAAACACCGACACGAGGCGAGGCCGCAACCATTTCGGAATGTACTTGTGGTTGAGCTTATAATGTCTTCACTGATGTTAGGTATTGTATTTATTCTACCTAACTCTATCATACAGCCTTCACAGCTTTAGTTGGTAGTAGCTCTGCCTTCTGCGCCGTAGGCCGTGGGTTCGATCTAGTGCTCTGCGCCGTAGGCCGTGGGTTCGATCCCCACCGAGGACAAACTTTTGTGTGATGAACATAGCATGTTTGTTGTCTGTCTGTGTGTTTTATAATATTGTATATAAAAATGTATTTACAAAAAGTGTTTAAGTATTATACCGGCTATCTGGTTCCCATAGTACAAGCTTTGGCTTAGTTTGGAGTGAGAGTGTTGTGTGGAATGTCACTTTTTTTTTATCTATTCTTGTTTGTTTACGTATGAACTTCTTTATACAG
Source organism: Chloroclysta siterata (assembly GCA_932294275.1). NCBI lineage: Eukaryota > Metazoa > Arthropoda > Insecta > Lepidoptera > Geometridae > Chloroclysta > Chloroclysta siterata. Next base: position 14,677,577 of record OW028596.1, on the reverse strand, counting down.
AAAAATAATTTATACTATGTTTAGATAAATTTCAATACTTTATTATCTATTTAAAGTTATAAGATATTATTTTTACACTACTTGCGGATGGAGCATTGCCTCGCAAGTCACGCACGATAAGAATGTGCCCTACGATGCACTGCCCTGCGCCTATCAACTTGAAGCGTACTGATGGTAAGCCTCAAGTGCTGGAAATTTCACTGGAAACCACACCCTTCAAACTGAAAAACAGCAACAGTGCTTGGCGGCAGAAATAGGCGTGGTAGTTCTTCGACGGACAAGCCCTTCACAAAGAGCTCTACCTACTACTCTTACGCCTCCAGGTAGATTTCAATACGAACTTAATAAGTTAGGTGAAAGTTACAATGATGATACTACGATGGTACTACGAACTAAGACCTGATTATCGCTTAGCAACTCGCTCGCTCCAAAAGAAAGTCCACGAGCTCTTATTTTTCCCAAATTGGGTATAATTTTCGAAAAACCAACGCGCAACAACAACAAAATACCATTTAGATTTATTACTTACTAGTAACTCGTAGTTCATCCCTAAGCAAGTTGGAAGAAACCAAATTTCCGGTTCTGTGGCTCCATAATAGGATTTACCAACGCCGGACGTCGACTTCACAAATCGTATTATTCCTTGAAAAAACTATGGAATAAGTTTTTGTTAGAACTCGAGGTTTCGCGACGAATCTATTTGTCTGTTTTGTGTTTTGTTTCTTGGAAGTCTTTTCAATTTATATTGTTTCTCGCGAGTGATTTAATATGTTTGGGAAAGATATTCTTCAAATTATTTTATGAATTGTTTCAAAGTCGGAAGCTATTTATTCAATAAACGGATATCCTGATTGTATTATGTGATATCCTGATTTGGAACGAAAATGTTTCGAAAGTTTTAAATACTTATTATTCAAGTCAGTCCATAGTAAAGAAACCGCCCCAATTCCTTCAAAACAAATGACGGCGTCGACTTTACTATGGACTGACTTGGCTAAAAAGTATTTAAAATGTAATATCACTTGACACTGACAAGATTGGCGGTCGAATAACGAACAGGTGCTTTATACGGAGCGAATAAGATCACTTTGAAACGTTTTACATTACCTCGTTTAGGTACATTCACCCAATCTTGTGACCGCTAACAATAATGTATAAGACGTTTCAAAGTGTTCAAAGTCAAAAGGTATTTATTAATAAAATCACAGGGATCACTTTGAAACGTCTTAAAGCTAGGAGACTCTAGGTGCCAGTTCCACGCGACCAAAGCCTAGAAGAACAGCCAACAAACTTACGGCTTGGTTCCTACCGTTCTTTTCTATGATCCTTTTACGATCCTTATGATAGAACTGAATAGACCGTTTTTATTTTGATTTCAGAATCCACACTCTGAGCACTTAACTTAACCAATCCGTTAGGAAAGACTAAACAAACCAGCACTAGCATCGTTAGATGAGTTACCACCAAGCCGGTATTGTTCAACGCTTCCATCAAACAGATGTCATGTGAAAATAGTGAATTTCGACAGCGTTCGCAAGATCCGTAGCAGCTGGTAGCGATTATCACGCTAAGCCACAGATTATAGTACAGTATGTACCTACTCCACGGACAGTGGCGCCATCTGGCGAGCACAGCGAAAGAGATTTATTCACTCAATGCTTGAAATCCAAGTCTGTTGGAGATTAAAATATCTGAATTAATTTGTATTATTTGGAACTTACAACCTTTCTTCATGAATAAGTAATGAATTGAAATGAAAAAGGCTTACGACTGTTATCCCCGGGTACGGTAGATATCCTCTCAGATCTATTTATCATCGTCATCATCAGCCTGTAGAATTCCACTACTGTAGGTCTCCTCTATAAATTTCCAGGAAGAAATATTCTGAGGCCTCTCCATCCACCAAATTCGCGAGATATTCAGGTAATATGTGATATAAAAATAAAATTAAAGCCTTTATTTATAATATGTTGAACACAAATATATACAATCGTATTTACTTACTTTTAACCTATTATTATGTATTAACACTTCTTACTTCTCAACGGTTTATCATAAAAGTCTAAATAATGGGCACCAAATAGCTGATATAATACTTTTATACTTGTATTTGTAACTACATACTTATATTATGTGACAGAGAACAAACATCTACGTTCTTCATACATTTGTTCACGTTGGGGATCGAACCCATGGCCTACAGGGTAGAAGGCAAAGCAGTGAGGGCTGTCTTTGTAATTTGAAATAAAAAATATTTGTTAACCCATCTATAACTCGACTCATTGAGCTTTTCTTTAATTCCAGCCAATAATCTGATTTTATTCCTTTAAATCACAGAGACCATTTATAATTCTCCTAAGTATCATTAAAAAAGATAATTGTGCCTAAAGTGACTTTACACCCTAATTAATTTCATAAAGTATCCTCATTTACGCTTTATTCGGCGCTCAGTTTCATTCATGGAGTTCATTATCAATTATTCCCGCAGAGGGTAGTCGTAAAGATACCTTGGGGAGGGTATGCAAGACAAGGGGTCATTTAGCCGGGAGTGTCTAGAGTAGTGGTTCCCAAAATTGTCTTTCGGGAAAAGCATTTTGGTTTTGATGTAGAAAATTCTTAAATATGAATGAACGACTGTTCAAACAATAAAAAACATTTCGCTCCGAAGTGTTAATAAAATTTAAGTGAAAGGAGTGCATTTCAAAATAATTTCATTTAAAAATTATTTCTTAATCAATTTTTTTCATGATTTTGTTGCATTTGTGACTGTTTCTGTCACATCTGACAGTCAGTGTCATTTTGGCAGCTCTCAAAGACTTTTCCTATGGTGAAGAAATCGTTTTGAATCACAAGATATAAGTTTTAAGGTACGGCCGTTAGCGTCTAATAGGTCGTCAGTTGTTGGGCCATAGGTACATATTTTTCCGGAACGGACCAATTAGTTGTGTAGAAGGGAATCAAAAGTACCTACGGCACAATCAGTTGAGCACAGTAGTTAGGCCTTGGGTCCAGAAAGCAATCATAAATTACATATTATCACAATTAAATGGAATGTCTCACTGTAAAAATAGCCCATAAACGTTTTTAAGAGAATAAGGCATGTACATTATGTTTTCTATTTATTATGTTACCTATATAATCGCAATGAGCACCTATAAATACGTCCATTTTGAGGGCTCACCCAATATTGGCTCACGACCCACCGCGCGAATCAGTGGGTCGTGACTCATACTTTGAGAACGACTGGTCTATGGGGCATTTAATGCAGGCGGTAATGTGATAGGTCGAACTTCCGGAACGAAGAGGCTGAGTTTAAGAAGGGATCGATGGTAGTGACATAAAATGCTAGTGGACTGTCCTGGTAATTTGGACCACCTGATGTTAAGACTACCAGCACCGATGGTTTAGTGGTAATGACCCCGCCTTCTGATCGTAAGTTCGAGGCTTTAAATCTGGTCGTGCACCAATGGTCGTCCTACGGCATCGTACGCTTCGTCTTCCAGTACATGGTCACCATTTGAGAATCTTTATTCCCCAGTGGTTGTCAGTTTTTTTCATACAAATAGCTGATGGAACAAGCAGATGGCCCACCTGATGTTAAGTGGTAACCATCACCTATAACAAAGCATTGCCTCGTAAGTCACGCACGATAGGAACGTGCCCTACGATGCACTGCCCTGCGTCCATCAACTTGAGGCATACAGATGTTAAACCTTATATGCCTGTAATTACACCGGCACCCACACTCTTCAAACCGAAACACAACAGCAGCAAAATCACTGACATACTTTTAAGAAAGATGACTTTTAGAAACAAAAAACAATTCAAAAGAAAACTAAGCTTTCTTTCGATTCGTAATTAGCTAAGTTTAATTGTTTCATTATAATTCTGAGGATTTTTGGATCATCCCTAAGTGGACAGAACTTTTGAAAGCTTTGAGGAAATTATTTTATCTGTAACTTAGGTACTAATATTGTTATGATACAGGTTTTGCAATCAGCTTCACTCGCGTTGTAGATACATTATTTATAATAGTCAGCTGCAGAAAACATTTACAGGACAAAAATACTTTGAGTAGATACGATATTTGCACTATAAATGGCTATTCCAATACAGCGACATTAACTTGAAATTAACTATTTAGTTTATTACATTACTGTATTGGTACAATATAATAGTGCACTTGACTGTACTTACAGTCAGCGACAGCATTTATTGGAAATCATGAATATCTTGAAAATTTTACAAGGTTTATAAAAACGTTTAAGGCACAGCTACCAGTAGTCTACATAACACAGCGGAAAGTGTTTAAGAAGGTCAGTAAGTGGTCAGTGGTCAGTAATGGTGTTAGTTTTCAGACCACCCAAAGCATCGAAAGCAGAGACGGCTGTGTATCGTGCCCTTTGAGACATTTTAAGAGTAGTAGAGCTCTTTGTGAAGGGCTCGTCCGGGGAAGTACTACCTCCACGCCTTTTTCTGCCGCCAAGCAGCGTTTTTGTTTCCGTTTGATGAGTGTGGGTGCCGGTGTAATTACAGGCATATATGGCTTAACATCTGTATGCCTCAAGTTGATGGACGCAGGGCAGTGCATCGTAGGGCACGTTCCTATCGTGCGTGACTTACGAGGCAATGCTTTGTTCTAGGTGATGGTTACCACTTAACATCAGGTGGGCCATCTGCTTGTTCCGTCAGCTAGTAGTATAAAAAAAAAAATTGTGCTTCAAAGGGCACTTTCGTACCAAATGTTAAGTATGAAAAATTCATTTTTTGTTCGAAAACTTGTTCGGCTTAAGATTTTATTTTACTGAATCTTTGTAATATTTATTCCCCGCAACTTGGTTGTTTGCTATTTGTCATAACCACAGATAAGAGAATACTAGTACCATAACTAAGTTCAGTGATTTTTATATCTTCAATAATTACTGAAATGTATGAACGAGTCCCTTTGTAAGTGAGGGGGAGTTTTGCCATTTTGGGTTTGTTCATTTTTGAATCCGTGTGTGTTTTCGTGTAATTTGTTTTGGGAAAAAGCAGTCGCATTTATCATTTATAGGGTATTGAGTTTGATTTACATAAGCGCCATCTATCTTATACCGTAAGCAATGATGAACGAAACCTACTTCGTTCAAACCTCTTTAGAACTAGCGTAGTGTAGCAAAACCTTTATCAAAGCTGTGCGTAACCTTTTCAGACCTCGCCAAAAAGGTTTTGCTAATGATGGGGGTATTGCTGCTACTCGTCACTAGATGGCGTTACGAGTTCTCCGTATTAGATTTATAATATTTTTTGTTTGAACACAGCTGTTTTTATATAGTTAAAAACATATTTTTAAAGACGTAAACACATAGGTAATAACTTTTTTTGTAAACATATATTATTTGCTTAATTAAAAGGTACTTAGATATGTTATGTTACTCAACTCAGTATTACCTAAATGTTCAGGCCGGCATGAAACGGAATGCCATTTGAACTTTAAAATACGATTAAACTTCCAATCATCCGTTAAATAGCTTTCAACTTTTCCTAAAAACATCCCAACAGTATGAGCGCGTGTGTATGTGCTCACTATACGAATATCGGAACGTTAATTTCTAGATTAACGTAGTAGGTCACTTTTAAAATTCACGTGCCGATATTTGGTAAGTGCTTTTGAAACCGAATCCTTTTTGTCGTTAAACGAAATAATGTGAGTATAATTCCAACGATAGTACCTATTCTTAATAATATGATAATATGAAAAAAACAGTAAAATTATATAATAGCATATAATAGTATAATAGCAATAATAGTATTCTGTCTGAGAAAGTAACCAATCAACGATTTCAAACACGATTTGGGCATGATTTTAGGTATAACGCAAGGTACGCCCGTGGTTGTAGTATAGGTCACGAACTAGGTATATCAATTAAATTTTTATTAAACTCAGTCTAGCCGTTGCGGCGCGTGATTGAGCCACAAACCCTCCAAACTCTCGCATTTATAACATTAATAGGATAGTCCTATCCTGCCTCTAATAAAATGTTTGCATGAAGATTTTCCTGTTGGTATGGGATGACATTAGCTTAAGCATTGCTTATCTTTTGACATTATTTTAACAAGTAGGTACTTATGTAAAGCTACACGGTGTTTTGCAAAACACTGTGTCATAGTGTATGGGGGGTAGGATTGCAACATTGTTCTTCCATTTACCACGACAGCGGATGAAACAAGGGTAGTAGAACTCTTTGTGAAGAGCTCGTCCGGGGAAGTACAACCACTACGCCTTTTTCTGCCGCCAAGCAGCTTTGCTGTGTTTTGGTTTGAAGAGTGTGGTTGCCGGTGTAATTACAGACACATGAGGCTAAAAATCTGTATGCCTCAAGTTGATGGACGCAGGGGAGTGCATCGTAGGGTATGTTCTTATCGTGCGTGGCTTGCGAGGCAACGATTTGTTATAAGTGATGGTTACCACTTAACATAAGGTCATCTGCTTGTTCCATCAGCTAGCAGAATTTATATAAAAAAACAATGGAAACGCACACAAGCCAACTAAAGTTAGCGTGAGTGACCATGCGTTGTGGCCTTGCCAGTGACCATGTTCTCAAACTTTATAGGACGGAGCACGCAACTTTAATAAACACTAATAGAAAGTACCATTAGTCTGTTTTGATGAAGATCAGGTTATTAATCGTTGTAAACAATAATTGTTTAATTTAATAACTGTAGTATTATAATTATGATAAGCTAACACTACACAGTAATGCTACGGCTGGGGAATAGAGGCACTCGAATGACCGAAGGTTACCGAAAAACAAGGCCTATAGGACTTGGATATAATACCTATGTATAATCCCCCCGATCCCTAGTAGAGAAAGCTTAAAAATGCTCGTGCTACACAAATGTATGGAGGAGGCGTAGCAAAAGTATGTAGACTTTTGAAATGTTATTTTTAATAATGGAATATTTTTTTTGAAAATCCTTTAATTATTTTAATCATGTATGTAGATACTCGCTTTTGAAATAAGTTCAGATAATTTTTTATATTAGTTATGTCCGCTTATTGTCCCTGAATAAAATAAAATACAAAAGGGGCCGTTTAACAGCAGTTGTTGTCTATTTAAGTTTGTCGAAAAACAATCGAGAATTACGAAGAAAGGGTTCCGTTATTACCCATTTTCACCAAAAATATCGTAGTTCCCAATAACCGATAATGATCACTCAGGCCGTGATGCTTAGTAGAACTGGGTCAGTCTGGGTCAAGGCAGTACGTACATAACTCAGTGACTTATCCTCAGGGTTTCAGGTTCGAGTCCCACGAGAAATTATCACTAATCTTCTGTCAAGGGTTATTTTACTAAAGCTCATATTTTTATACAAGTCGATGACATAGGTTCGGAAAAAACTAATAAGCTCACGACTGCGATCACAGGCATGGTAGACATCCTTCCTGTATACAAGTTGAAATACGGTTCGGAAAATAATAATCTCACGATCATAAGCACGGTAGACATTCTTTGAGATCTCTTGGTATTTATTACATAAGCCTTTATTTACTCAAGATTCCTTAAGGATGTCGAAGTCATGTCCCCAATAACTATTTTGTCACTATGTCAATTATAGGTTCCACATATTATTTTTATTACAGTTTACTCCTATTTAATAGGGCCAAATGTACGTTTTAGACGTACATTGGACATAATAGTAATGAAAACGGAAGGTAAACTGTTGTCTGTTGTTGTTGTATTTCGCATGACTCCTAAATGGATAATAATAATTGTAGCGTGTTGGTGTTTGGGCTCATTTTGCTCATTTTGATCACTTTGGGGCTACCAACCATCACATGTTTTTTTCGCTATTCGCTTTTAGCGATAAGATCGCCCATTGTATTCCACTTTGATGTTTTTTTCTGTTCTGTTAAGTGATGCGCAATAAAGTATTTTCTATCTATCTTCTAACAACCTGGGAATAGTTTCCCAAAATAATAAAAAACCCTTTTGTAATTCCAAAATGCAAGGACATAAAAATGCAAAACTCCGTCAGCTAAGTCGAGGTTTATGCGCTGCCATCTGGCCCCAACGAGCTATGGTCTCTGCGCTAGTTCCTTATTATCATCGTAAAACTGCTGGTTTTATGGTAGAAATTCGTAGAAGAGATACTTTTTTAGTGCGATAAAAATATGAGTTATTATGTGTATTAGTAGTGCGACAAAAGAGTAAGTTAGAATAGTAAATAGATTAAATTAAATAAATATCGGTGGACTTTCCACACAGCACTGTCTACCCCCAAACTAAGCAAAGCTTATAATATGAAAACCAAATAGCTGATATCATAGATAGGTACGTATATACTTTTTTTTTATAGTTTATGTAGCTATATAATAAAAAAAAAACAAACACCCAGGCAGAGAACAAACATCAATGTTCATCACACAAATAATAATAATTTTAAGAGTAGTAGTGTGGCTCGTCCGGAGAAGTACTACCACCACGCCTTTTTCTGCCACCAGCGTTGCTGTGTTTCGGTTTGAAGAGGTGGTTGATGGTGTAATTGCAGGCACATGAGACTTAACATCTGTATGCCTCAAGTTGATGGACGCAGGGCAGTGCATCGTAGGGCACGTTCCTATCGTGCGTGACTTACGAGGCAATGATTTGTTATAGGTGATGGTTACCACTTAACATCAGGTGGGCCATCTGCTTGTTTCATCAGCTAATAGTATAAAAAAAAGTTTGTTCCGGAGAGGATCGTATCCACGCCTACCAGAGAGATGTGAGTGACGAACTGTGGTGACGTAGGTTTTAGGCCACTCCCCTTATACTTTTAGACCTATATCAAGTAGCACAAGTAGCACACAATAACAACCTGCCCTTCGTCTTCCTTGTCTACCCCAGACGGGCAAAGTCAACGTCAAAGTTGAAAGGTATTTATTCAATTGAATCACTTTGAAACGTCTTAAAGCGTGATCCTAGGAGATCCAAGTGACCAAGCCTAGAGGACACGCTAGATCCTTTTACAAAGAGCTCTTCTACTATTACATTTATTTGTATCAGGACACAAAAAACGGTAAGAACTGAGCCGTTTGTACGAAGCTAGGTCGCATTGAATGGCACCTAGATTCACTTCTAAAATAGGTCAAATCAGAATAGGTCAAAATACATGTAAGAGGTCCTTCTGAATTTATTAAATAAAAACCAATGAACTTTGTCTGCGGTCCATCTCATTTCTTCCATCTCCACAAATGTACTTCAGCTTTTAAATTAGTTTGAGGTATGGACTGTTGAGGGTCTATAAAGATGAGACTTGATGTCTCAATTATAAAGGAAAATACAATCTTGTCTAAATACGTCTTCTTATCTTGTCACTAGTTATTTCGAAAGAAGGTGGTGAAAGGATTTTAAGTGCGTCTCAAAGAAGCTCATATCGAGCATTTGTCACATGTTTTAGAATTTTTCAGGTACATCCCGAGTTCCTCACGGATGTTTTCCTTCACCATTTGAGAATACTGGCACTGTGCATAAACTTTTGAACAGAAAAACTCGGTGCACGACTAATTTTGAACCCATGACCTTAGGATGCTGTAACGAGCCAGAGATCAGGCCCGTTGCAAATTCACAATTATTCTAATACTAGCTAATTCATCGAACAATATCGAACATTCGCCATCGTCGGTCAATTTCAAAGTACCTATTTCAAAACATAAAATACGCGGCATACGCTTTGAAGTGAGTCTATAAAGTTCAAAATATTAATTTCGTCGTCGGTCAATTCCATTGCATCAAAGTATAAAAAATAGGTAAAACAAACACCGCGTAGGAAAAGGGTTTGTGAACGCATTTTTTAGCGGCAATAGTTTTGCAATAAGTAATTAGAGTTCAAAATATGAATTGCGGCGTCGGGCGATCTATGATGTTTCAAAGGAACGAGCGAGACGGAAACATCATTCGAGCCGCCTGCGCCGTGCGGCGAGGTGTTTGTCGGCATATTTGGCGGCGAAGCTTTGAGATGTTAATTTAAAAAAATATGCCTAAATAATTGCAAATAAAAGGGAGGGAATTGTCAGGCCGGAGTTAGTAAGAATTGAGCATTGGAGCGGAGAGGTAACGCTGATGAGTAAAAATGTGATCGACGTGTATCAAGTATTTTTATAAAAAGTGATGGGGCCGGAGCGAGTATGGTAGCGTGATCGTGCGCTTATTTAATGCAGGGTAGTCAGTGTAACGGTAAAGTTGAGTGTTCTTATGTAATTTAACTTCAGTTCGGTGAACCAAGTAAGTCATTGAAAGACAACGTCCGAGTGAGTAATTACATGTACCTACCTAATTTGACTTTGATTTTAGATTCTACATTTTATTATTTGAGCTACAAAATTATGATAACCATTAATTGGGGTTTCGAATCGTCTGACAAAGGGATAAATATTCTTATTTGTGTCATAGTCTTTTAAGACAGATTTTTATAGTTTGGAGTTAGCTTAAACTCTACTGAACTAACTTAGTTCTTGGCGTTGATCTGCCTTACTGTTTGATCCTGTATGTATTCTTGAAAGAATAAATTAAAGCGAAGCCTAAGATTATTGATTCAAGATCTAATTGGATACCTATTGATATTCATACTCTTGAGCGAGTGTCTCGTAATTATTCTAAACCTTATGTAAGGGGACGTTAATTACCTAAGAGTATTGATTATCGTATTTATTCAAACATTTATTACCTAAAGGTATGTTTGGTCAAAACTATTGACACAGTGTTGTCGGATTTATCCCAAATTTATGGAAAAATGAGGGAAAACCATTTCTATTGATCATTATACTTTTATTTAAGTTTATTAATTGAGAATGTTCTCATGGCTTTGACTCCTTTTTATCTGGAGAGAATTGACAAGATTGAATTGGATGGATTTGGACGAGACGTGTGTATTTATTGTTATATACTTATAATATCGACCCGCTCACTTAGAGCCAAACTCCCTTTTTCTTGCTACAGATTATTACATAAATCTGAATGCCATTGGTGCTTTAACGTAGTATACTGGTCTGTGCTGTGTAGGATTTGTAAGAATCTAGAATTAGACCTTGCAAATCTGAGGCGATTGATGGGAAGACTAGGTACCCTGGTTTCTTACAACCGGCAATATGCTTGGATGAAACAAACCCGATTACTGTCAATAAGGTGCGGGGCCTTACCAGTAATATTATTATATTCCCTTTATCATAACTAAATATGTTTTAAATTTAAGAGCTTCTTCATAATTCATTATAAACATTTATGTGCATGCTGCTTGTGTCATTTTGTGTGTAGGTATTTGTCTTAATTTAGGTCATCAAGTACTAAGTCCAGGTACCTATCTACTTGTGGTGAACACTGGGTATGTGCTTATTTATTTTATATAAGTACAAACATTATCTATACAAATGTATACCTAAATAGATACAAACATTAAAGTATAAACTTACTAAATATACTTTTGAAATTATCTTTAGTTTACCATTAACAGAATATAATATTTATCGTTAGCCGTATAAAGTAGTTGTCTCGGAGCGTCCGCTCACAGATGTAGGAAGGAAGCTCAGCTGTGTAACATATCCCCATACTAACTATAATCTACGTTGTGACACGCACGGCCTTCCGATGGCTGCGTGAGCGCCGCATCCAGTCTCGTCCTAACTAGCCTACGCGAAGCCCGTGTCGGTTTACGCTCCGACCAACGCTTGCCGCGTAATAGCTTTGCTTAGCGATCCACGTAAATAATCTTGTGCTTGTGCTATGAACGAGATACTTTCTTCAAAACTATTCTGACACTATATTCTTACTTTTAAATCCTTCCAATTTTAGTGCTTTGTTAATGTGATTTATAAACTACAGTATTGAAGAACTGTACCTTCTTATTTAGTAGAGTGCGGCATTTATTTAGTACTTTTAAAGTAGGTAGAATTATTCTCAATGCATTTATCAGAATCTTACATCACAATATTAGATTAGGGTATCTTATAGGGTTGTAAAGAGGTTAGTAGTCGCGTAATTAGGTAATTTGAATCTCAACATAATTCCTTCAAAGTTTCTGAGTTATTATCGGTCACAACGTAGGGAAGCGCGGGCCACTAGACGATCACACTAGACGATCACATCACATTACATTAGACGATTACACGACCAAATTATACGTTACCATATCACGACCATTTTACGGAGAGGTTAGGAGTATATATTTATATGTATATTTATATTTATATATTTATATGTTTTATATATTATATTTATTTTATTTTATAATTTAATTAGTGTAGTAGGAGTTTATTTGGGGGGGCGTTACAATACCACCTACCACTAGACCACCAAAGTTCTCATAAAGTACTAACTCGAGTAGTACCCTCATTATTGTGAGCTGTAGCAAGTTGATGTCAATTATTTTTGAGATGTCGCCGACCGGGAATTTTATGTTTACAGAAACTGAAAAATATAAGTTATCACGGTAAAATAATTCAAGTATCTACTTACAAATGAATTACAAATCATTTATTCTGTATTTTGATTTTTTTATAAGCCGAAATCAAATTGGTCTTTATTTTGTAGAAGATTTGGTCGCTTATTAGTAATGATTTCTAGCATTATCATTATTTTTTCGTTAATATTTTCTACTTTATTCTCAGTTCATTTCAGAATAAAAATGATTTGGGCGTGATTGAGCCCAATCACAACAACTTTCGCATTTATATATTAATGGGGTAGGAATAATTATATGGGGGTAAGTGATATCACAATTAAATATCATAAATAATCTAGGTCAAGCAATAATACCTAAATCAAATAATACATATTTACATGGTCAAGCATCGGCAATTGTTACCGCACGAGGAGGACAAGTACTACCGAGATACAGTTTTTTAACTAGTTCAGAGTGTCGGCCACCAGTTATTATTATAAAAATGTTATTTTATACCTATTACTACCTACATAATGTTAAATTTAAGTTTAGCTAGGTAAGTGGTCTGTACGAGGTCTTTTTTGGAAATAAATAAATAAAAAAAATATTTATATTTACCAGCACAGAGACAAATAGACAAATAAATAACCAACCCCATAAATAAATAACCTCACTCGCCTGAATGCAAAATTAATACCAGTTCCATTGAGTAATCTCTTCTTTGACTAACCCCAGCCTTCTATAAACCCCGAATAAATTAAAAACGTTTCACTCAGTGTAATGTCCGAATCAGTGAACCGATAGCCTTTGAAGATGGTAAAGATAGCTTTAGGATTTTCACAGTGACAGATCGGAAGCGGACGCGATTTATTAACGAAATTGTATAGTTACGGACAGTGGCGAAGCTATCGTAGGTGCAGGTGGTGCAGTGCACTAGGGCCCCGAAGCTCAGGGGGCCCTCTAACCTAAGCTTTGAAAAGAGAGGGTCAGCCAGCTCCCGAAGCAAGATAATCTTGAGCCTGCTCACAAAATTCTTTCTCTATGCTCCGGGGCCCTTGTCCACCTAGCTACGCCACTGGTTACAAATTCAAGTTTCCGACGTTCCTACTTGTAAGTAGGAGTCAATAATTAGGCCTGTCCCCTCATCGCTAACCTGAGAAAAGGGGAAGCACCTCCCTAAGTACTTTCTACTTTTGCTATTTTATTTTATGTTTGTATTTTTACGTTTAATTTATTTTTTATGTGAACGTATGTTTTTTTAAGGAAATCAAATTAAGAACCCAGTGCAAAACTATAATATTCGCAGTATAGTAAATAGAAAAGTAAGAGTGTATTTGTGCTGCTTAGTGAATGTTTGTGGTGTGTGTGAGGGTGTGTTTATGAGTGTATGTAGGTGTGTGAGAAATTTATGGGGGGGTTTTCCTGCTACGCCTGATGTTGTACGTTTGTGTATATTTGTTCAACATAGTTCCCGCTTCGCCGCTCACTGTAGACGAGACCTTAGATTTCAACGTGACACGCACGCAAATGTGATGGTTTATATCACACATGAAAAGTTTTTTGGTTTGAAGGGTGTGGTTGCCGGAGATATTACAGGCACATGAGGCTTAATATCTGTATGCCTCAAGTTGATGAACGCAGGCCAAAGCAACGTATAATATGGCCACGTTTCTATCGTGCGTGACATGCTAGATTCACCTTAGCTTTAAGATTTTTTTTTGCATTAATTTTATTTACCCTTTGACTTCGAAATGAGATTGTGACCAATTTGAACCCGATACCTTCCAATCTTTTTTTGGCTCAAATAAATACATTTTCTTTCTAAATAAGATATGTAGGTATACCGACTTTGATGAAGTTCAAAAAATAATTAAACGAAACCTCCATTTTAATAGTCCACCCTGTCCATGCCATATAAGAGAATACTAGTAGCCATAGCAAGACCGCGTAATGGTATCTTATTTTTGCAACAGTATCAAACATCCTTTCTTGGCATGTGTATGTGTAACCAGCTTAAGGAACACCTTAGCCTTTTGTTTTGGCTCATTTATCACACTCTTTATAGCGGAAATAGAAATGTTTATGATAGGCATCTCCGTAACTTCCGACAAACACTTTTATAGTTTATCAAAGGAATGTGCCAAGAACTTCGTGAGAGGCCTTAAGTGCCCATTTCAGGCGTTTGGTTCTCAATGGGTGTTTGCAGTGACTACGGATTAATTTTCATAAGATGACATAACAGAAAAAGATTCATGGCTTTGATCCCCGGTAGATATCCCCTCAGATCTCTTAATAACAAGTACGTTCTTTGAGGATGTCTAAGGGGGACAGTCAGAGGTAAGTCTTAAAATTTCATTTGTGCGTACCCACATTTTGCCATAACACGTGTAAATCTTATCCTACTCAAAAGGTTCGGTTTGAAGAGTGCTATGTTTTAATTTAAATGGTTATCTTTTCGTCATAGGCACATGATCCTTAACATCTGTATTCCTCAAGTAGAAAAAAGCAGGGCAGTGTATGGGCTTGTTCTTATCGTGCGTGATTTGCGCGGCAACGCTTTGTTATAGGTGATCATTAACACTTTATATCGGCTTGTTCCGTCAGCAAGTATAGAAAGAATTTCTCATCTGCATGTAATTACATCGTCACACATATTTCAACCCGGAACACAGCAATATGGGCGTCAATGTTTTTTTAGATGAAAAGTATAGCGCGCTGGGTAAGATAGGTAACATAATAAGTTTTCCTCGAAATACCTGCCCCGTGTTGTTGCTCGAGGTTTCATAGCCTGGGAAATTGTATGTGGTTCATGTGTGTCAGACTCTGTGGAACAAGAGCTTTTATATTTTAATTCTGCGTGTTTTTTTATATAAATTTGTGGCGGTACAAGTGGACTGCCCACGGAATGATAAAAATTTGAACCATTATTTATACAACTGTTCAAGTTAAATAAAATACAAAATTAAATTATGTTCGCAATGCCAATGCTCTCATTGTAGAAAAAAAAACATTGTGATGAATCCTAGTTAGTATTCTAACAGCGGTGATGGCCTTTTAACCTATCACGTCTGGAATACCAACTGTAGCAAAATGTAGGTATGACATAAAGGTATTACTTACATCGGACGTACAATGTACATCTGACTATCCTATTAGACATCTTCAAAAAGTGTTAAGTTTGTAATTGGCACTAAGATATCTGAGTACATGAGCGGGTTTTGTATATACACGCGATAAGGGAAAAAAACATTCGCTCTCAGCATGCCTGATAGCATACAAAACTCGCTTGATAACTGGACTACTAACGAAAAAATAGCATAATACCCCTACAATTCCGAAAGCAGGGTATTCTTTAGGTCATGGTGAACAACTTATGATCTAAGAGTTTTGAAATTTCGAAGTTTTTCAATCATGAAATGCCTCTTAAACTTTCCTCCAAAATGAAACTAACAAAACATGACGCAGCCCTATTTACACCTGTTTTTTGACATTTAATTGTGAATTGCAGTTAAAGTAGGTAAAAGAGCTGCCACCAATCAGTAAATGCAAATACCATATGTATCAAGGTCACGTACACATTATCAGGGTTATTGCAAACTTCTGAGCCAATATTAATTTTTCTTTTGTATGGGAATTTCGAAATCGAAGTATTCAAATTTTGCACATGTCAAAGTCCAATGCTTGGTCTGATCTGTTGGTCTTTGGCCTTATAAGGGTATTATGTTACTCGTTGTATAGAGACACTCTGAGCTGATATCTACTGTGGCAGTGTCAGAAGCAGTTTTTGTTCATTATTTATGAGTAAAAAGTCAAACGGTCTATAATAATCAGTATAATCACAAGGATCACTTTGAAACGTCTTATACATATACTAGGTGCACTCTTTCTACCAGAATACTTTCTGAATTTTGTCAGCCATTTATCGAAAGGTCGAATACAATGTAATACCATCTCTTGCACTACATTTTTATTTGCAGTGATTCTGCCAACGCTTGTTCCTTGAATTATTTCGTCTCACGGCGCCAATCTCACATTTATTTTCCTGTACCCTTAGCATCAGGTAGGTTGTTAGTAAAACGCTAATGAGGACGTCGAATAGTCAGTAATTGACTAATAACATAAGCTCTGCGTAGGTATTAAAAAATAATAGATTTTTATGGTTCGAGGGCTATTTTCAATGACTTTGACGTGCAAACGGATTGCTTTGATACAACTGAAATAGACTGAAGCAGATGAACACTTTAACACCTCTTATTTACTCGTAGAACACAGGTAAAACAATTTCACTTTTATTCTTCGCACTTGTTACAGATGACAGTATGTTAGCCAGTCAAGTTTACTCCACCAAGTCTCTTTCCAGAATGCCACATTTTTTCAATCTTCTCCTTTCCCACTTTTTACAGTTCGGCAACCTACCAACGTTAACAATCCTACCAACCTTATCGACCAAAGCTACGACTTGGCGGTCAATTGACTGACTAAAAGACAGGAAGATATAAAATTAATTATACTACTTCAATTTTAATCTAAAAAAACAAGCTTAATATTTACAAAATGAATTATAAAATTCGAGAAATCATTACATTCGGCCATCCGCCATCATGCGATCTCCTGACGCATGATCAAATAAATAAACTGAACGTACTAATCAATTAAGAATATTTATATTATTTTAATTTTAAACTAGAACAAAAAAAATCTTTTTCTTTTATTGTAATAGCTTACATACAAATTCATTTTATTATTTCAGTCCTTATCAACTTCAATTTCTTATTAAAATTTATTTTATTAAATAATTATAGAAAATACTCAAATAAATTGAATTTACGATTTTAACACAATTACATTTTCAGTAATTATAAAAACAACATGTGAATAACAAAAAAAACGATAACTCCCAGTGTTTCGCTACATTATTATACTAACAATATTACTTTAAATTATTAATCATTACATTTGGCATATAATTAGTATCAGATCTGACTGTATTATTTTGTTGCCGACCTTTTGTAGGCATATTTTCGTCATCATTATCCTCGCTTTCGGATGAAGTATTACTTTTGTTAGATATTAGCATCGTTGTTATGAGAAAGGTTAACATTGATCCAAGGTCGAATCCGATCAAAAGCAACTTCGCTATCGTATTTACTTTTAAGAGTACTAAATCCAGTAAGTTCAAAAATTTTATATCGATCATTATATTATATACTTCCGTGATTTTAAAGAAGCCTATAAATTTTTATAAGAGCTTAGTACTATTGTCTTTATTGTTAAAATTGGTTCTCGGTTTTTTTTTTTAGAAATAAATTAGAATATTATTGTTATTTACTGTAACTGTAACGATGACATGGGTGTCGGAAGACCAGCGTTATAATAGCGTATGCTGCTATAGCATTAATGCCGAGTGATTGCCAATTTATATCACTTGCCTACTTACTTGTATTGTCTTTTCTTGTATTTTTTTTTTTATAAACTGCATTTACGTGTGGCATAAACAAATGATTCTGTTTTGTATTGTATTGTATTGTAAGATGACATTTTCCATTAACTACGTGATAAGCACCTTGGTGCAATTTTGATCGATTGATTTTCTTTACCCGGTTCAATACTACTGTAACCTTCCACATACACATCCCTTGAAAAGTTAGATCCCTACGCTATAACTTCAACTAACCCTGACAAAGGAACTTGGGTAGAATTTAATGTAGTCAAGTTTGCGTTAAGAGCAGGACTTTTGTAGAAGAATAGTTTGCAATTGTCTTTGAATACAGACACAGAAGAAAACTCTATAAAGTTTTGCCCTATAAGCAATGCTGTTGTCACAAACTCATCAGTAACTACAAGATCTTCGATCGTCGCCTCAACATCATCGATTTCAATGTTCACAAAGCTCCTATAGACAGGTGTAACTACAGAATTACCGAAACCTTTGATGATAGGCAATTGTGTGTATCTTTTTAAGAAGTTTAGGTCCTGAGCATCATCTTCACGAACTTCGATTTATTTGAAAAAAATACTGTTAGTATCACCAGTCGTGGAAATGTCAAAGTTTTCCGTTCTTCAACGTCCGTACGCGAAACGCGGTATCAGTGGTAGAAGTTTACAGTTTTCATAGTCGTGATCAACCCTTTGGACACTTTTGGCATTTTACTAACGGCTTAGGGCATTTAAAGTAAGAGTGACCTTTTGCGCGACATTTAAAAAAAAGTCGCTAAACCATGGAGGTAATATCATAATAGAGAGTGCGATAAGATCCACAACCTTTTACAACTGTGTATCAAACAGTGATCATCTATCTTTGTTCCTCCCACGCAGCCTAGCTACAAGTAAAAGAAAAGAAGATGTTAGTTCACTCACTCCAACTCACTCACTGTCTGTGTAAATAGTGTCCGTCAGTTGATGCAATGCTTTGATGTTCTAGTTGGAGTTGGTTGAAATATGCGGTGAAGCGAAATAAATAGTGAAAAATCAAAAGAATCATTATTATTTAAGCAAAATATATTTGAAAAGGCGAAAGTATATCCCGTGCAGCTGTGTCTTGTGCATCAAGAAAAACAAAAGGAGGTTAAAGACCCGGAATTGTCATTTGATACGTAATATTCTTTTTCAATTTACAGACTGTAATTACATTTTATTAGTACTAGTCATATTTTCCAATATGAAAACGATGTAAACCCATTAATTATTGTAAAATAAAATTTATTGTTTTAGTCATCTGTTCTAGTGATGTACATACACAGATTAATTTAGCTTTATATTTCACACCTTCTAGGCCTCGCGCCGGCTCAAATTTCGTTAAATTTTACATTATTATTTTTTTTAGGTTCCCGAAATGCCCAGAATGAAGATGGGTGTGGATAAAAGATGTTAGGCGTGAAAACTAGGAGTCCAAAAAAATTTCCTATGCATGGACGAAATGGCCCTAAGAAAGTATCGAGTGGGATGGACATCGCTATCACAGCCAGGTCAACATGGGAAATAATATTGACGATAATAGTGTTCCAGTATCTATATTGGTTTTGGGTTTTCGCAATAAAAGTCAGCAACCATTGAAATTAAAAAGTTGATTTCCAATTAAAACGCCTTTTTCATCCATCTCTTATTCTATCGATAGGTTAGTCAATGTAGTCCTTTCTCTAGTAACTCACACGAATACAATATCGACAACTGCACACTAACAAAAAAAACGGACACGCCAAAAACCGAAAGGCTCCGTCCAGTATGATACTTCGTCCAAGCGCTAAACTGTTGTTTGAAGTTGACGCCAAATCTCCTGCAGATGTCTTCGAAGACTTTCGCTTTCGTTTAGAATGTGTGTGTGTAACAGGAGGATCCTCCTCAGGAGTCATCGCACCGTCGGAGTTCATAGAAAGAGAAAAAAATACTGTAGTTATCATATTCACCAGATAAAACTTATTTCTTAGTTTCTAACTTTTTTATTTTTTATTTATATTCATGTTTTATTTATTTTTTTAATTTTTCATATGGTTTACTTGGCTTAGCATAACAGCTGTTCATGTAATTTGCGACGTACTTAGCCACTTACAGGTCCAGTGCTTAAATGCTTATATATATATATATATTTTTGCACAATTGTACTAATTATTTTGTTAGTTTTGAACTTACAGGTATACATACCCCATTTTTCACTAAGAAATTCACTAATAGCGCACCTGGCTAAGCTCTGGCATACATAGCCTGCTAATAGCGCACATGGCTAAACTCTGGCATACATAGCCTATACCTGCATACATAGCATGTACCTACTACCTACCTATAAATATATCTATAAATTTTTACTTTATACCTCTAGATATTTAATTTAGTACACTTTGCTTCAGAGTCTCGCATCAGAGGGTAGGCTTGATCATCGATATTTATAATTTTACGACAGTTTATCAGGTGAAAACTATAGTATAGTTAATTTCTGCTTGATATAGGGAAGACAATTTTTATTGCTATTGGAATATTGATAGTAGCAGTAATGTGAAATGGAATAAAAATATATAAATGATAGGTAGGTAATCCACGAATTGAAAGGTGCTAACACTACCGGATAGTCTCTGTTCAGTACAGACCAGTTCGTGTGAGGAACAATTCAAAATGCGAATATAAAATAAGATAAAAAAATAAAATAACCTACCCTTCAATGTTAAAATTATCGGATAATATTAAAATTTGTAAGATTTCACCTACTTTATTCTAGAAAAATTTGCTCGATATGTATTCAACTTGAATGTTCATGGGTAATAGTATAGGCCCTGACAATTTAAAAAAAAACGAATAGTGCTGGTACGGCCAGATAGTCTCGGGGCAATAAGTCGAATTTAATAACCTTTGACTCGAAATAAAAATATCATAATGTGGATGAAATAAATTTTAATCACAGCTACAGTTACCAAGTAGGTAATTATTTGGCAAATATCAGTGCATTGTGTACGTAGCAAAATTGTTAGCATTATCTAAATAAATTTTATGTCATACATAGCCCCCTGAACTCACTTGGTCCATCACAGCATACCTTGCTTATAAAAAAAAATGTTATGGCATACATAGCCCCCTGAACTCACTTGGTCCATCACAGCATACCCTACTTATTGTTATGGCATACATAGCCCCCTGAACTCACTTGGTTCATCACAGCATACCCTACTTATTGTTATGGCTTATATAACCTCCAAAACTCACTTGGTTCTCTACATCACTATATTTAAATATATTTTTTTTATGTAGGTAGACTTTTTATCGTAAAATATTCTTTCAATTAGCAACATGCCATGGTGGCAAAAAGTTTCACCAGTAATAATTTTATCAAGTAACTGCGGTAAAAATTTGATGAAAGACATCAATAAGTTTCAAACTTAATACTTCGAGTGAAACAGCATGAATTTTATTCCTAGTATTCGTTAGACTCCACATTGTTAAAAAATATAATTTTAGCAAAAATTGTTATGACAAAAACTTTTGTGACGGTATTAACAAAAAATATTTTCATAGATATGGTACAGAAAAGCAACTCATGATCACACACAGTCACTTGCACGTTTAGTAGATTGGTATTCTTTGTCGATTTCTATCAGCTTTTTCTAGAAAATCTATCCAGACTTTGTAAATTTTATGTTTAATGGGTAGGCACAAGTACCAACAGCTCCATAAACCGAATAGTGCTAGCATGGCCAGATAGTCTCGGGGCAATCCCGACTGGACCACGCCAACAAAGATTCAGTAGAAATAAAGCCGCTAAGTACCTATGCTTTCAACTGAACAAAACTAGCACGCTCGGATAGTCTCGGGTCAATCCCGACCGATACATGCTAGTGAAATCTGTATCTCCATTATACTTAAATGGAATAAAATATTGTACCAATCTTCCAAGCGGCAATAAAATAATATCATGTGGGCAGAATAGGTAACATCTTACATACCTTGGTTCAATCCAACTTCTGAGATGAAATAGACTGAAGCAGATGAACACTTTAACACCTCTTATTTACTCGTAGAACACAGGTAAAACAATTTCACTTTTATTCTTCGCACTTGTTACAGATGACAGTATGTTAGCCAGTCAAGTTTACTCCACCAAGTCTCTTTCCAGAATGCCACATTTTTTCAATCTTCTCCTTTCCCACTTTTTACAGTTCGGCAACCTACCAACGTTAACAATCCTACCAACCTTATCGACCAAAGCTACGACTTGGCGGTCAATTGACTGACTAAAAGACAGGAAGATATAAAATTAATTATACTACTTCAATTTTAATCTAAAAAAACAAGCTTAATATTTACAAAATGAATTATAAAATTCGAGAAATCATTACACAACCGTTTTAGATTAGATAGATAGAAAATACTTTATTGCACGCCACATAATATTTACACATAAGAGAATAAAGGAATATCAAAGTGGAATATAATAGGCGGTCTTATCGCTAAAAGCGATCACTTCCGACTGGCTTACAGAAATAAAAGAAGTGTCTAACGCACTTAATTTTATCGGAAATAACACCTATATTACCATACGCAGACTCCCACGACTTCAGTCCAAAACTTTTGCTAGACTTTTGCTTCTGTCTATTTTGGCTTCGTTATTGTCTTTCAACTCTTAACTGCGCCTGATATTGCTCGTATAACATACCTATCAACACGCCTCAGAAGAGATAGCTATCAGTTATAAAAATATCAGTAGTAAATAAAATGTACAGCGTAGTAGAACGTTTTGTGGAGTTTGTCCAGGGAAGACCTATTCCTATTTCAGTAAATATTATATATTGAGTAGGTTTTTTATGTCATAGTTGTTTTTTTTTTAAAGCTTTTTCTCCTCTATTGTCTCTAAGAGAGATTTTCACTACCACAAAGGTTAACAGGAAGAAAATGCTACTTAGCATTAAGTTCGCCTATTTATGTGCAATAAAGAATTTTCGGCCATCAATCATCACATATGCTAGCAACTTTGTCAAACAAATGCAGTAAAACTGTTGGCTACATTTTGTGCCTGATCACTTTTAAAATGTGTTCTACAAATTCAAATTTAGAAAATGTAAACCCATTTTACATCACGTACACTCTCGCGAATACATTGTAACGTACGTGCTACATGAAGCTACGTCTACGGGATAGCATGAGAAATAAAATATGCTGCTCTCTCGTGCAATTGTGTCAGAGAGGAGTGGGTAATAGTAGCGCAAGTAACCAACAGTAGACATACACTATGATCAGGCTTCTTTCATTTTCTTCTTGCGTGATAAACGTCACATCTACTTTTATAAGTTTCGTATAGGATATTGAACAGTTTATTAGGCTTAACAGAAAATAAATATTGAGAAGCTGGAAGACGAAGCGTGGAATGCCCTACTACCCGATGAACCGAAGATATCGTGAGGAACGCATGACGTCGGTAGACGGAGTGGGCTCAGAATCGTTCTTCCTGGAAATGTATAGGAGAGGATATGTCCAGCAGTGGACTTTGACAGGTCGATGATGATGATGATTATGTAAAAACAACAGTCCACGCAGACAAAGTCCATTGTTTTTTTTTAATTAAGTTTTACATAACATAAATTGTACAAAAGTCATTAAATAGATGAACAATTTTAATAGATTGTCTTTAATATATCTGAATATTTTGTAATATTTACTTTATATTTGTTTTACTGCCTCTATGTTCAACTGTGAATATTTTCACCACTAAATCTGATGTTAGATTCATGAAGATTTGGCACTTGCTCGTTGTAAACCTGCAACGTTCACTCCAATACACTCAAAATATGGTGATGTGCTTCGTATACAATTCAATATTCTACTACAATTTATGGCGAATGTTGCCAGTGGATATTATTCAAATTCGCTTTTAAGCTGTATATTTTATTTACAGGTTTCAGCTTAAAGACTTCCTCCATCATGCTACTATTTTATATGGATGACTAGCTACTTAGTACAGCTTTGGAAGCTGCAAAGGCTTCGGTTGCGTACTAGTGGTGATTACAAACAATAATATTTAAGGCATTTTCATATCTTAGGAAGTCGTAAATTTTAACTACAGGCTTCATACCACAAATGCCTTAAAAATTAATATATTTTTAGAATAAATTAACACGGATTGGTCTGCGCCGTATTCCGCAGTGTCACGGTGTCTCGCAGACTCCCACAGAAGCATCTGTAGACTACACCTTTCGGCCAAAACTCTGCCTCCTGTTTAAAGTAGTAGTTTTAGTAGTAGTAGAGCTCTTCGTGCGTGGCTCGTCCGGGGAGTACTAGATTAAGATTTAGATTTATTTATTGCCAACATATACATCATCAGATAAATAGCTTAGGTCTAAGGCAGCTATTAGGCGAGTAGGTACACGTACCTACCTGCAAATTATGTTTATATAAGGTAGGTACAATTTGTGCTACTATGGGTACGATAATAGGTAAGCTCATTGATACAATAGCATAATAAATAAGAGAATGGGTGAAATTACAGGCAGATGAGGCTAAACATCTGTATGCCTCTAGCTGATGCACGCAGTGCAGTGCATCGTAGGGCACGTTCCTATCGTGCGTGACTTGCGATGCAACGCTTTAGCCCTAGGTGGCACCTATAATAGTATAATAATATATGATAGTAACACGTATACATGTGGGACATCTGTTAGTTCTATCAACAAGTTGTATAAAAAATAAATACTATGGTCGAGGGCGATGCTGAGTCTTCTCCACCCACAGACTTCCCGCGATCCTTACAATGTCGGTGGTCGATCAGGTTTTTTCTGGTAAACACTAGCTAGATTGAAATGAAGTTGTTTGTGATTGGTCAACATTTAAATCGCTCTTTTTAATTAGTTTTAGCAGAGAAGTGCTTTATTAAAACATTTGTGCAAAAGAAACAAGGTTTTAAAGTAAAAGTGCAGTGCAGCTGGGGAGATTTAAGCTGGTAAACTCAATGAAGCTAAAAGGTAGTAACATAATAACTTAAAACATAATATTACAATAAATGGCTTTCAGCGTTGACTTTATTATTTTTTAGCAAAATAATACAATGAAAACGGGAACAGCTTGACGACTTTGATCCCCAGGCACGGTAGATATCTTATTTATATATATTTTTTATATTTTTTGCCACGAGGCAATGCTATCGTTCATGACTTACGAAAGTCACGAACGATAGGAACATGCCCTACGTGCCCACTGGCACTGTCACTCCAAGCTTTGACGTTTTATGTACGTGTATGACAACCGAATGATAGCGTCAGCTTATGGTGGGTACACACGTACGTACTTGCTCGATAAACTTGCTCGATCTGGAGCAAGTACGAACGTGTGTACCATGCAAGTCTCAAGACAAATGCTCGAAGCCAACCAAAATGTTCGATTCGAACAAGATTCAAACGTCCATAATTCTTGCTCGATGTTCGATGCCAACATGTTTGTACATGTAGCCGCGAGGTCGAGCATCTTAGTCGTGATTGATATTTTTATGAAGAGGTTGCGAGTGCGCTGTTAAAATGTCGGATTTTCGTTCATTTTCTCGGGATTTTGTGGAACAATTTATAAATATGTATCAGAAGGAAGAGTGCTTGTGGAAAACTACGTTAATAGAATATAGTGATAAGGGTATTAGAAACGCAGCTCTTCTTTGCAACATTGGCCTAACCCAGCTACGACGACGCCTTCTTCGCGTAGTTTTTCCCTGACAGTAAATGTAGCAGGTAGCCGTGGGTAGAAGGAGTCGGACGTACGCGTCTGGAGCGGCTCATACCGTAGTGAGCCGTCAGTAACGGCTCTATTTCTTTTGGAGCGGCTCAACAGATCTCATGCCAGCCTAATATAAATTTTATTCCTAGGTTGATAGGGTCTACATTAGAAAAAGATATCCAGATCAAAAATATTGCTAAATGAATTTGAATTGTTTCGTCTAGATAATAAGATCTAATTTCCAATGCTGCATTTTTGGAGCCGCTCATCTGTGGAGCGGTTCTCAGGTATACTCATAAAATGTGATACACAACTCAAACGGTTCAAAGATTGTTTTTATGATAAACAGAACCCTGAACCGTTTGAGTAGAATATTTATTTTGATTCATTGGGAGGTTTACTACGTACTCGAACCGTTGAATTGTTTGAAGTAATATCTGCGCGGGTGAGTGAGTGGAGTTAGGATGAATTGAAGGATTATGGTTCTTTTTAGAAAAGCATGTTACGAAATGTATGGGTTACGAATTTGAATTATTAACTTGAGTTGTTTTAGCAACAGCCCGTGGATGCCCTCGCGTTTTAGCATACATATTTAAGGATATTTTGCTAGGCTCGTCATAATTTGCATAAATATTTTCCGTTTTATCGTTTAATCAAGTAAGGTTCATTTTGAATAGTAGAACTTTTACTTTATTTTTTTTTCATTCCGTCGTTCATTGTTAGCAATATTTATTAGTTATTGCTAACATACAAATTCACGGATTTTTTCTTGTTTATTTTCCGCTAGACTCGTTTATTTTTCTACAAAATTATTTTTATCGTAGTACTTTTTGTTTTGGCGTCTAGTCCTTTTGCCAAGTCTTATCGGTGCTTGCTTGGAGTCTTTGAAGGTACCATGAAAATAAATTGGTCCTGAAATTCTGAGCCGTTTGAACCGCGGTTCGGCTCCGGCTCGAGACTGTAAATGAGCTGATGCGCTGCAGATCATGTTTTTTGAGTGAGTTACCCATGGCTAGTAGCAGGCGATGCCCACCAAACACAACAACGAATCATCCATTGCTCGAAGAGTTCCAACGCACACTAAACATGTTAATCGAACAAGCTTTAACGTGTAGACGCATGGTCGAGCATATTTGTAGATAGCCATGCTCGAATGAAACATGCTCATCGAGCAAGTACGTACGTCTGTACCCACCATTAGAGAAGACTTCGAACATCGTTGAATGAAAAAGATGAATGAATAATTAGGTAGGTAAATTCGATACGATTGTAAAGGACCGGAACATTGTATGTTGGTTCCATACATGACAGGTTGCAAGCACATTGTCGGTGTTAAAATAATACAATAAAGCTAAAATAATACAATAAATGTGTCAGCTATTTAGATATTCACTGTGTCAGAGGTCAGATGTACTTATAAAGGTTAAGTTACAGGTAGTGGAGTAAAACTCTCTGCACTTTTCTTTCCACTGAAGCTACTTAATTTCATTTCAAACTGTTTTATTTACTACTGAGTTTATTCAGTCAACTGAGGATTATATATAATCAACCTCTTGAATCACTCTTTCTATAAAAAAAACCGCATCAAAATCCGTAGCGTAGTTTTAAGCATTTAAGCATACATAGGGATATAGGGACAGAGAAAGCGACTTTGTTTTATACCTCTACTATTTAGTGATATAATAAGCTTTATTTCTACGTACTCTTTATTTACCTATACACTTAATAATAAAGCACACTTTTTATTTCCTACTTTGTAGTTAATAACGAAAAAAGTCCTTAATAAACGGCCCCGATTATACAAATATTTATCCCGCAGCTTCTGTGTTGTAACAACTGCAGTCACCATATATGGCAGTAACCGTTGTGACAATACATAAACACAATAAGAGAAGTTCCAATGTTTTCCCACATCATTATTCCTTGTCACTTGTTCTCTGCCCAAAAAGCCTGCGTATCCTTCAAAGTCACACAGCAATTTGTCACAGAATGCAATTCCCACGAATTGAAGTTTTGGCGAAGTGAGAATTATGCATGCTCACGCGTACCGTTTACGGGTTAGCTCGCTTCCTAAAGAACGGCGAGTGGAACAGTGCCTGTTATGTGACGGTTTATTTAAAGGCCGACACCCGTCAAAATACATCTTACATTTCAACATTTTGAAAGATATAAAATCACTGAAATTATTTATGAAAAATCGTTATCAACCACTATCAAGCACACGATCACAAAAAAACAAGATAAGATAAGATAAAATATATTTATTGTCTATGAAACTAGGTAGGTACATATTTTGGTGTTAAGGTGTGTTTGAGTCACACTAGTCAAGCCTAAAAACATATAAACAGTTACTGGGAAAAAAAAACTAATTAAAATTAAAATAATTCAAAATAAAATTAAATGGAGACAAAACAACATAAAAAAATGAGTAAATATAAAATGAAAATGTCAAGTTACTATTTATAGTAGGGGAGCCCAAGAGGGGATTTCGGGATTTCCTCGAGCGCGGCAGATTAATATACAGGGGGATACCTTGTACCTGGTTAAGAACCTCCACCAAATATGAGCCCCATATATAAAGCCGCCTGTCGAGGATAAAGGATCAGATTAGTAAAAAAAAATTGATCATCAGAAAATCTCGAGCGCGTCAGATTAAGTTAGGGTGAGTTAATTACATGCTAAAAATTGTATATTTCACTAATCTGACAATTTGACAGTGACGTAAAGAAAGGGGAGGGCTACAAAGTTGTAAAAAAAAACGTCATCTCGACATTCTCGAGCGTGGCTAATTTTTTTTTTATTTTGAAGTAAATAATTCAAGGATAACGAAAAACATATAATCTGACGATTTCCACAAGCCGAAGTAACAAATATTCGTCGATAAAGTTTAGCTGCGTGGTGCCTATATTCCCCTCTGTGCGCTTCTATTTCGTGCCATGAAATCGAGCCAGAAGAAGAAGATGATTCTACTGATGAAGATGATGACTAATCTATCAATTAATTGTAAATAAAAAAATAATTTTTTGCATATTTTTTTAAATTCTTTTCTTATAAATACAAGTATTCTACTTAACAAACTTATACTTTTTATTTGCATGCTATTTCCTGAACTTTTCAATTAATTAAGTTAAAAAAATAAAAATATTTTTTTTGTCAGATTAGGCGAATCCCTCTAGATAATCGTCAGATTATGAGACAGCACGTCTAGGACATAAAGATGAACCATATATATCTTAATCTGACGCGCTTGAGTATTTCAAAATGGCGAATTTTTTTTGCATATTAAAATAATGGCTGCGAGTTTGCGTCACATCGAAATCGTCAGATTAAAAAATAAAAAATCTGACGCGCTCGATATTTTTTTTTTTTTTTTAATTTTCAACCCTTAAGTACGACCACCCCCATCATGCAAACGATCAGATTAACATACGTACATTATTAAAAATACGTAGGACATTGGTGCTATCAATATCTGACGCGCTCGAGTATGTCCATGCAACAGTTTTTTTTTTACATTTTTGAAAATCTATAGCCGTTCCCCCCACCGATGAAAAGGTATACTTATATAACATTTTTTTCTTCTTATCATCTAAGCTTTGCAACCCAATAGGTCTCTACGACGCTCGAGGAAATCCCCATTTAGCATCATGGCCTCCCCTACTATTACATTTAGAGATAAAATATAAAATTCAATGTCATGTTGTAAATTTGTCATTCAGAAAGTCATCCACTATGGTAATACACGTCGTAGGTTCAGATCACACTCGGATTAATAACTTTTCGGTAATTCTAAAATCAAGAAAATAACACTTAGGCACAAACGTCTATATTCATCACATTATGTTTCGTGGAAATCAAATGTACGACTTACATCGCAGAAGGCAGAGTTGCAGGGCAACAATTCAAAATGGCGGTGGTCGGCTTTCAGGCAAAGTTAAACTGATGAGATGAGGTGACTAAAATGAGGCGACGGGAGATTTTGCAAAATTAATAGTAACAAAACATTGGGAGCCTCAAGAGACGAGAAATAATTGGGTTAAATATGAAACCCCTGAGTTTTGGTTGAATAATCAAATAAACAAGTTTCCGACTGGTCTAAGATTGCTAGATAATTAAGTTATCTTTCGCTGTGGTCGGTAATTACTTTTATTTTAATCTTCATTTATAATTTATCATTTTAGTCAAGAGCCTTTTTTTAGGACGGGTTTTTTTTGGATTGCCTTGTTGAAGGAGCGCTGATGACCATCAGCGAATTTTCGCTGATGGTCATTTGATCATTTTGATTTCATTTGTCATTTGATCAAAACGCGGAGACACTCCCACTAGACCTAGTGGGAGTGTCTCCGCGTTTTGATCGTCAGGTCGTGGGTTTAAAACTGGTCTTGCACCAGTGAATTTTCTTTCCATTTTTTTTTTCGTAATGCCAGTTCTCTCAGACCATTTCCTTTTCCGCTAAAGGACTCTTCTAGTGGCGACAATGGACTTAAAACTTCTCACGTCCTTTCTCATTTTGGTACCTTTTAAATAAGACTTAAAAATCGATTTAAGCCGGGAAAATTCGCTTTCAGCGATAAGGCCGCCCATTGTACAATAAAGTGTTATCTATCTATCTTTAACAAAATTAATAAAGATTTTTTTAAGTACTTTAACCTCAAAGATATCAAAGAATCTTGAGTGGGTACTTGTTAAGTAAAAAGAGGGTACTACCGTGCCTGGGGATCAAAGTCGTGAAGCTATTTCCGTTTCTTTTTTCTTTTAAGGTGGAGGTTCGCGACGCGACAGAGACCGCGACCGGCACTTGACGTTAGGCAATGTATATGTAACAGTTCTCCTGTCTCGCGTCTCTGTCTCATGTCTCTGTTTCACTCGTGAACTGTTGCTTATTGCCTAACGTCAAGTGCCGGTCGCGGTCCCCGGGCTCGGTCTCCTGTGTCGGTCGATTGTCTCTGTCGCAGCGCGAACCTCCACCTTAAGAGTTTATTTCTCTTTTTTAAGTGGCTGACAACTATCAAACAACTTCTCGCTCAAAAGGAAAACATGTATCGATCAAAATGAAATTTTTACTAAACTGTGTGCAATGTGATTGCATACAAAATGGTTGATTGCGATTTTTCGAAAATGAGTTCAGTGATTTTATATATGTCGAAACGTGCGAGCGAGAGTCACATTAGCTCTTGTCTTCGCCTTAAAGTTTATTTTTAAAAATGCAATTTGAAGAGATGACGTCACATCTCGTACAATCTCAAACAGCAGCAAACAGTCTCGAGCAGACAATTTAAATAGTTTTCAATTTATTATTGACTGTTTGACATCGAATACGGTCGGGTGGTTTCACGCCACAGAGTAAACACCTCAGTGCGGCAACCACCACTAATGGAAATTGACAAGCGTATAATGAAACTCAATTATGCGTGGAGTACATTTTAATTGTTCATTTATCATGCATTAATGGTGAGGTCACAATGAAAAGCAAGTAAAAGTATTAATTTAGAGGCTGACAACTATAAAGCAACTTCTCGCTCGCGTTCTAAAATTATTGAAGGTATAAATCGCAAACTTCCACGTTTCGGAGAATAAAATAACGAAGAATTAAAAAAAATATTATTGTGATGCTAGAAGTTTTATTTCTGTTTTATGTTCGCAAACTAAACGAGGGACGCATGCACCTGGATTCAGTTTTCACCCTCTAAGACGTTTCAAAATGATTCTTGTGATGTGGGACGCGTGCACTTGGATTCAGTTTTCTCCCTTTAAGACGTTTCAAAATGATGAAGAATCATTTTGAACTGTTTCTTCAGAATCAGAATAGTCTTTATTGTAAACTGTTTAAAATATAAGTGCCCTATTCGAGCGTTCAGTATAAAGATTTTTTTTTTATCTTTTCCGTACAACAAGTACTTTAATATTTGAAAATAGATAACACTTAAATTAATTATCCTAACCCTACATAATATAGTGAGGTATATTCTTGAGATAGTATAAGTTTGGGGCTAGATGGTGTTGTGTGAAATGTCAAACGATATTATATTTATTTAGCTTTCTTTTTATACAGCTGATGGAATAAGCAGATATCCCACCAGATGTTAAGTGGTAACCATAATCTATAACA
Organism: Chloroclysta siterata; assembly: GCA_932294275.1. Classification (NCBI taxonomy): domain Eukaryota; kingdom Metazoa; phylum Arthropoda; class Insecta; order Lepidoptera; family Geometridae; genus Chloroclysta; species Chloroclysta siterata. The sequence goes on along the minus strand of OW028596.1, from coordinate 14,645,896 downwards.
AAGCATTACCTAAAGTCACGCACGATAGGAACGTGCCCTACGATGCACTGCCCTGCGTACAACTAGGAGGTTTTTTTTCCGTTTTTTTCCTAGTTTGTTGAACTGTGGACATTTTTGCTTGCTATAACGTAGCGAGGTACCGCTACGTCGTATCGATACTGCGCTACGCCGTAGCTCGTGCTACGCAATGTTGAACAAAGTGACAACTGTCACAATTGTTCATTTCAAGAATATAGAGTTCGTGTTTTTATTTTCAGTGCAAGTAAATTTTAACTTAGCTGGCATGAATTTCAATAATTTTTCTGAGGTACTGGTAATAGAAAGAATACGTGTAATTTTGTCTCCAAGAATATATAATATTTAGAATTTATAAGGTGTTAATATTTTGTTACCTTATTAAAAAAACGTAGTTTTCAACCAGTTTTTATTTAATTACACTATTTTTTGATTAACAAGTAGATGGGACACCTGATGTTAAGTGGTAACCATTATCTATAACAAAACATTGCCTTGTAAGTCACACACAATAGGAACGTGACCTACGATGCACTTCCCTACGTCCATCAGCTTGAAGCATACATATTTCATTACAGCTTAGTGCCCGAAGAATCAGTCACCTTAAGGATCAGGTCTGCTTATCACCAAACTACGCCATTCATTTTACCGTTGGCATTTTACGTAGTTGACCTTTCAATAAAAATCCAATTCAAAGACTGAAATGCGATTGAACGCCTGAACCAGATATTTTTCTGATTGCAACTCTCTGTGAAAGCAATGGCGTAGGTATTTTAACAGAGAATTGAATAAAAAGGTATTCAATTGAATCACAAGGATCACTTTGAAATGTAAAGCTAAGTGAATCTAGGTGCCAGGTTAATGCGACCAAGCCTAGAACAATGAGTGTTGGCGCTTTAGCCTTGGTCATCATCATTAACCTGAAGAAGTCCACTTATGACTCTATTTTTTTAAGAAGGAAGAACTATTTTGAGCAATCTCCATAAACTTACTTCTTTACAATGTCATCGGTTCATTGGGCGAACTTAATACTCTTAATAAGAACATTTTTATTGTCTTTGTTACTTTTTAGGACTCCGTGCCCAAAGGGTAAAACGGGATCCTATTACTTAGACTCCGCTGTCCGTCTGTCACCAGGCTGTATCTCATGAACCGTGATAGACAGTTGAAATTTTCACAGATGATGTATTTCTGTTGCCACTGTAACAACAAATACTAAAAAACATAATAAAATAAACATTTAAGGGGGCTCCCATACAACAAATGCGCTTTTTTTGCCGTTTATATAGATAATGGTACGGAACCCTTCGTGCTCGAGTCTGACTTGCACTTGGCCGGTTTTATATGTTCTTTTATGTCTATACCTATATCAATATCTGTAGCATCAATGAAAGATTTTGGAATAATTGAATGATAATAGAAACTACAGTAAGTACAATAATATGTCCAGGTAGAGAGAGGGACCAACCCACTACCCACAGCGCTGAAGTCAGCGCTACTACCCACTGAGCTTTAAAGTCATAAATAGTTTTTGAAAATTACTTGCAGCTAAAATGGAAGACTAAACTAAATTTAAACTGTTAGCCACATACGAGTAAGCTCGTTTCGTTCAGAACAAGGTGAAAAAAGGAATTAGTTTTTTTTTTACAAAATATTTAATGTGCTTTTATCATTTTATATCAGAAACCGTATTTTCAGGGGTCGTAAACCTGAAACCACACAAAAATCTCATATGCCAGTGTTCATGAACGCTTTCGTTTTAAATAAGCCGGGACCGGTATATGACGGTAGGTAATGGATTCACGACACCGTATTTAGCGTATTTTAGGTTGAATAAAATCAAATTAGTATTTGTTTGCAGCGGTCTGTAGATTGGTCAACATATAATTTGATTTCTTTTTTTATACCGTATCCGGGTCACAAACCCATATTAAAAAATATGACAATAAAAAAAAAAAACATTTTCCTTTCATTTTTAATTTTAATGCATTGTTATGTACATACTTTACAATGCAGAATTTAAATTTCTATTTTGTCTATTTTTTATGTTAGTTTTTATTTCATTATTTGAAAATACTTATTAGATAATCTTCATTTTTAACTCGTTCTAGTCTTTTTATGCTTTTAATGAATGATAAAAGCGTTATAAGGCGTTGGTGACTCAAATAAATAAATAAATTTCATTTCAAGTAGTTCATAAAATCGAGTTATACTATTTTCCCCTTTACGGTCATCATGTTACGGTCACTATTTCTTAGAAAACCAAGTTGCACATACGTTGCGCAACACGGTGCACCGCGAAAATGTTAACAACGCATTTTGTAAATTAAAAACGTCACAAGGTGGAATTTATGTGGCGGATAATTTTTTGTCTTTTTCGGTGTTTTTCATATTTCTGCGATATTACAAGTGGATATTGAAATATTTTTTGCTATTAATGAGTTGTATCGTTAGGTAATAAAAAAAAGGCATTCAATAATGAAAACCACTGGAAATTAAAATAATTTGGTGGAAAGCAAACATCTTTAAAACTTAACAAAACTTTATAAATAAATAAATACAATTAATGTATTTAACTAAACATGAGTAATAGAACGATATTATGTTGAATTCTACAGGGTCAGCCACGATCACATTTACAGCATGCTAATAGCCGGTTTCTGAAAGCTCGATCAAAACTAATCGGATGTCAAGTCACTTGCCATTTCAGCTACTACATCTAATTAGATAGAGATAGCAAGTGACTTGACATGCGATTAGTTTTGATCGGGCTTTCAGAAACCGGCTGTAAGTGTAGTTATTTGACAAATGATATTATGGAGTAGTCAATCCGCAGTATCATTTGTTTTGTTCTAGATTACATATAACACCTCTTCTTCTTCTTGTCGTGTCACTAAATCTTTCAAAACAGTGAGGTGATAAGATTTTAAGTGATTTTAAGAGTTTCTTTTCGAGCGTTTGACACATGTTTTAGAACTTTTTTTGGTTCAATGACATACCAGTTTCCTTGCGATGTTTTCCTTCACCATTTAAGTGTATTAGCGCTGTGCATAATTTTTCAACTCATTGATGAAAAAATTGATGAAAAAATCATTGATGCACGATCAGTTTTGAACCTACGACCTTAGGATCGGAAGGCGAGGCCGCTACCACTAGACCACCAGTGTTCTCATATAAAAATACGTTTAACCTTTTCCGAGTTTCGTACTTTATAACTTACTCAGAATCGTTCGACCAGCCGCAATTCATATCTCATCTCGAATTTATTTTAGAAGATGTAGGATCTCTTCAACCGACGCCAATTTCCTGAGTGGATACAAAAGGCCTTGTACTTGTACTTTCAAAAGGTAATTGTACAGTCAGTATAATAAATTGATGACTTTTAGAATATTGAAATTGACTAACATTGCTTTTACACCGAATGTTATTTTTTAAAACTTATACTTTGAGCAGTATCGCAGTAAGCCCCAGTGAAAATATTAATTGACAATCCGCTGTATTAGATGGGAATACCAGCAGTTATCTTTTATTTCATAATTTGCATTCAGTGAATTTACAGGCACATGAGGCTCAACCTCTGTTTGCCTCTGTTGCCTAAGGTGCGCGTTTTGTGAGACAAGACTTTGTTATAGGTGATGGTTACTGCTTAATATCAGGTGGACCGTCGGTTTAATCCTTAAGCAAGAAGTATAAGAAAAAAGTAACATACAGGATAAAAAGTTTTGTTGTCAAAAATAAATCTACCCGTATAATTATTGATATAGATGTGTAAACTCTTAACTAAAAACAGTTTTATAATGAAAGGTCAGGCTGGGTTCACATCTAACTTATTGAAGTTAGATGTGATTGATAAAGAAAATAAAAAATCATGTCTTCATTCATAAGCTCTTTTCAAACCTTGACCGAACATAATTTATACTTTTAATGCTGACTGTACGTAAAAAATATTTCTATTTTGGGATCATATTATGGCGAAGGTTATTATTGTTTCAAGTTTAAGAAATAAGCTTTTCTCGTAACTTGGTTCGTGTTTTATTTTTTAGTTTTTCCGTGAAACTATTATATTTCCTACACTAAATAGGGAAACTTGTAAAGATTCCTATTGTTATCACGGGGAAGGTCGCGGGTTCAAATACCCCTCAGATAATAACTTTTGTGATATTTTAAAATACTTTTTGATTCCCTTAAGCTTAGCTAAGCATAATAAAAAACTAAATAAGATAATAATGGATTAAAATTGAATTTATGTAATTTTTTCATAACTAACTTCAGTAATTACTGATATTTTTTTTTGATTTTGACATAAAAAAAATGGTGCAATAAAATTTAATTGCACCATTTTTTTAATGTCAAAATCAAAAAAAAATATCCGTCGGTCGGTATATTAGCCCTCTTATAATGTAAAGACCTTAATTCAACATACCTAGATTTCAAGGTATTCTACAACAAGAAAGACATTTGAACAAAGACAGAGAGTTAGTAATTCTTCCATCTCCCAAGCGTTTGTAGAAATGTTGATAGAGATGCGCAGTTTTTATTAGAATACAATATTCTTGTCAAACAAACGAATGGTACACCTAAAGCTAAGTATATCAACAACTGTATCACAAATCATTGCCTTTCAAGTGACGCACTCTTTCTCTCTTGTCGTGTCACTAGTTTCTTTCAAAATAGTGTAAAAAAAGGATTTTAAGGGCGCCTCAAGAGGCTCCTTTCGAGCACTTGACACTTGTAATAGAACTTTTTAGGTACTACGACATGCCGGTTTCCTCACGATGTGTTCCTTCACCGTTTGAGAGTACTGGCATTGTGCATATACATTTTTGAACAGAAAAACTCATTGGTGCACGACCGGTTTCGAACCCACGACCTTAGGATCGGAAGGCGGGGCCGCTAGGCTGCTACCACTAGACCACCAGTGCCGCACTTTAGGAACATGTCCTACAATGCAACCTGCCCTGCCCTGCATCCACCAACTTGAGGCATACAGATGTAAAGCCTCATGTGCCTGTAATTCCAACAGCTACCACACCCTTCAAACCACAACACAGTAACACTGCTTGGCGGTAGAAATGGGCATGATGGTAATACTTCCCCGGACAAGCAACTCACAAAGAGTTTTGAAATAGTAGTCAGTTATAGTTTTTTTTACATATTTAGGTTGTTTTTTTTTTCATTAAAAACACATTTATTTTCAAGGATATAGTCGTCAGCATGACGGAAATATTGTAATTGTCTGACTTACACGCTAGATAGAAAAAAAACGCTAATTTGCCTCAACTTTTTTCGTTTGATCTCGTTTTGTAAGCGCTATACAAAAAAATACAAAATCAAAACGCTAATTTGTTGTTTATCATATACATTACAGAATAAATAAATAATTTTAATAATAATAATAATAATAAATAAATCAAATTTATTTAATTCTCTTTGGAATAAAATACCTTAAACGGTGTCGAGAATCCTTGCCTTAATAGGGAAGCTCCAAAAATGTTCAGTGATAATGGATATTTTTGTTTTCCTGAATAAACATTATTATCTTTTTTTAGTTATTTTTCATGTTTACCCCATCCCTAGTGGGCTATTCGCCTGAAGGGGTTGTTAATCAACATTGTAAGTTTGCGGTACAGCAAGAGCTCAGGTAATTGTTTGCTTTAACCTGCGTCTGTAAACACACCCCCTGAGGGTAGCTCAAGAAATGCTTTGAGAAAAAATACTGCTACTTTGTACAGGTTTCACAGCTCAGTTGATAGCTCTACCTTTTGAGCTGAAGGCCGTGGGTTCGATGCCCACCGAGAACAAATATTTGTGTGATGAACACAGATGTTTGTTCTGTCTGGGTGTTATTATATTATAAGTATGTATTTACACAAAAAAGTATAAATGTATTATATCGCTATCTGGATAACATATTACAAGCTTTGGCTTAGTTTGGGGCTAGATAGTGCGATTGGAAAGACCACCAATATTTATTTATTTATTTATTTATTTATAGATCTGCCTTTTGAGCTGTAAGTTGTGAGTTCGATCCTCACACAAACAGCAATTGGATCATGCATGTTTATTCTTAAAACATGAATTTATAAACTTTGTATTTAACATGCATGTATAGAATTTTAGATAAATTAACAAAGTATGATTGCAATTTGTGTTTCTATCGATCGGTAATCGAAAAACTTTTAAATTTACTAACTAGTTTCACATAGGAGCCTACTTAAACTGATTATAACAAAATTACTTAATTGGCTGGCTGTTTTTATTCGTTACAGTGTTGTGTGTGCTGTGTAAAAATGCCAACGAATGTTTTCGAAAATTATTCTTCTAGTGCCTCTAGTTCTTTGAAACAGTGTGGTGAAAGGATTTTAAGTGTGCCGCAAAGAGGCACCTTTCGAGCACTTGACACATGTTTCAGAACTTTTTAGGTTGTACAACATGCCGGTTTCCTTACGATGCTTTCCTCATCGCTTGACAGTGCTGGCACTGTGCACATATATTTTGGGCACAGAAACATTCAGTGGTGCACAACTGGTTTACGAAGATGACCAAAAACGAAATGCCAAAACTTAATTGGGGGCCATATTTCTTATATTAAAACACACGATGGCAGGGTTTATTAGTAGATTAGTAGCCAAGGGCTGTAAGGCATCAATTGCAGCCCGAGATATTTAGTTCGAGGGTGCAATTGGTGCTTACACCCGAGCTAACTATTCTGCTTTACATCTCGATTGTGAGGTAAGTAGAAAATAACCGGCATTACAAGAATAAACAATATTTACTTATAGTAAAAGTTTTATATTCCCGCCTTTTTTCATTAAAAAGAATCAAGTAAAGAACTTTTTTTTTTTTTTTCAAGATCTAAATTGAGTTTCGCCGTTCGATATTTAAAATTGATGAAAGAAAGAAGTGTTTTTTTTTAATTACTTACCGCCCTAGGGCTTTTCTAGCTACATTATTACCCTAGAGCGCTAATTAGTCACCTACAAGCCCCATTTGGAGGTAATAAGAACCTACTTACTGAACATGAGAGATGTAAAGTATTTAAATTGATTGTTAGGTTAACGTTTTTCTGAGGGAATGAAAAACCTTTATACTTAGAATCGCTTTATCGCCCGTTTGTCTATCAAAACCCTTCTTCTCAGTAACGGCTTAGTATCAACCTGAAATGTATACATACTTCACAAAGGTATAACTAAATAAAATATACAGAGTGGTAAGTGGTAATCAAATATAACAAATTTGTGTATAAATACACAAATAATAATATTTAAATAATTTGTGTTTATATACACAAATTTAAGGTGTAAAAATCCCCTAAAATTTATGGCCGTTGTGTTGTGTTTGTGAGAGTTGAACACTAACTTGTACGAACTTACTTTTAAATGTTTTTATAAACAACTTGCTGATGGAACAAGCAGACGGCCCACCTTATATTAAGTGGTAACCATCACCTTTAACAAAGCATTGCTTCGTAAGTCACGTACGATAAGAACGTGCCCTTCGATGCACTATCCTGCGTCCATCAACTTGCAGCATACAGATGTCTAGCCTCATGTGCCAGTTATTACACCGGCAACCACACTTCAAACTAAAACCCAGCCACGCTCCTTGGCGGCAGAAAAAAGCGTGGTGGTAGTACTTCCCCGGACGAGCCCTTCACAAAGAGCTCTACTACTCTTCAACTACTCTTGTGAATATTTTTATGTCATTCGTTAAGGCTACATAAAATCACGAATTTTTGATAATTTGTAGCCCAAATGGGAATGATTGTAGTTATGTAGGTACAATTGTGTACATCTCTTATACTATAAAAATGTATTTGTAAGTATATGTTTGTATTAGGTATTAGTCTTGTAGTTTATTTCGTAACGTTGCGCTTATTCTTGAAATAGGTATTTGTTTATTTTTATGATAGCACGCCAACATTACCTACCTTTTAGGTTGGCAGTTAGAAAATGCTGAAAGCATCAAGCCCACCTATTGTACACAAAATATGTGTACTTAAAGTGTTAAATAAATGAAATAGTTTTAATGTTATTACAAGAAATGTTCGTTTTAATGTTTCCCTAGTTCATTGACCTCCAACAGAAATAAATTTAGCCATTCCAGTATCTTCATTAATATTAACTAAATGCAAAACAATGACTTAATTATCGGTAAAGTATTGCCCTTTCTGAGTGGCGGAGTCACTTAGTGCCCTACAAGATGTATACGGTACTATAAAGTTAAGGTCACAGACATACGAACAGGAAAACGAAGCGTGAGTCACCCTCCTACCCGATGGACCGACGACATTGTTAGGATCGCGGGAATTCGGTGGATGAAGAGAGCTCAGAATCGTTCTTCCGGGAAATGTGTAGGCCTATGTCCAGCTGTGGACTTCTTCATGCTGGTGATGATGATGATGACATACATACGTACTTTTTTTTCTATACAACTTGCTGGTGGAACAAGCAGATGGCCCATCTGATGTTAAGTGGTAACCATCTCATATAATAAAGCATTGTCTCGTAAGTCATACACGATAGGAACGTGCCCTACGATGCGCTGCCTTGCGTCCATCAACTTGAGGCTTACAGATGTTAAGCCTCATGTGCCTGTAATAACATCTTTGTTATAGGTGATGGTTACCACTTAACATCAGGTGGGCCATCTGCTTGTTCTATCAGCTAGTTGTATAAAAAAAACTAAAACAGCTTCTCGACTTTGACCCCCAGGCATGGTAGATATCACCTCAGAACTCTCAAGTACGACCTCCAGATTCTTTGAGGACGTCTAAACGTCTTAGGGTAGTCAGAGGTATGCCCAAACGTTACTTTTGGCACATACCCGTATACTGCAGTAGTTGGTATTCCACACGTGACAGGTTGCAAGCCCATCGCTGCTGTTAGAATACAACTGGTTTCCTCGCTATGTTTTCCTCCACCACTTAAAAACTCTTAATAAATATTTGAAAGTCTTGCTTAGCATCCCCATCAAAGGACATTAAAGGCCTTTATCCATCAAACTCCAGTGTTTAATTAAATAACGGTAACGCTTTAGCAATCACCGTATTTACATTAACTCTTTGATTTGTTTGTATCTACTGTTTACTTCTACTTTCATCTAAAATTTTCGCTTGAAAACAGCGACCGGCATAATGCCGACTGTAAGTACCTACTTTCCTTCAAGTTTTTTTTGATGGCAAAAGAAAGTTTGACTAATTCTCGACTCTAAAAAGTAAGAAGAAGAAGGCCTTTCAGGCTCTAACGTGTATAATAATTATTGTTTTGCTACAAATTACAATTATTAAGATTATGATTATGAAGATTTAAATGTAATGGTATTATTATTATTTATATTTCATATTTTTTTTTTTAATAATTTGCTTGTATATTTGATTGTTTTTTTTTTGCTCTATGCTATTGGTTCTGTATTTGTGACGACATCCATTGATGAACGCTTCCCTTATATTAAGTTTACAGATCAACCAAACATGTGCAGCCTGGACGCAGCTAGATGATCTACCAAACTTTTTACGGTCGGTTTCTGAAATCTCGATCAAAACTAATCGGATGTCAAGTCACTTGCTATGTCTATCTAATTTGAAGCAAAAGCTGATATGGCTGATATGACAGCTGATTACGTTTGATCGATCTTTCAGACACCGGCCGTAAACTTCCTAAGCTTTATATATGTGGCAAAAAAGCTTATGATTGTACTAGCTCCAATTCATTACAAAAACTAAGTACCATAATCTTCTAAGAAGGATCGCACAAAAAAACGATAGAAGCTAAGCCGTAAGTTTCTTGCCTGTTCTTCTAGGCTTTGGTCGCGAGGAACTGGCGATAGATTCACCTAGTATATAAGACCACCTAGTATATAATTAAATAAAGACTGATTTGATTTTTATTTTTTACCATGAAAAACGACAGCCAAAGTATCGTATTGACGTTTTGAGTTACACTGTGCAATGTGCGTGCATGTGTGTGATTTATCTCACGCATAAGTTATGTATTTTAACCAACATTACTTGAGGTCTTAGCACAAAGTGTAAACATTTGAAATGAAAGTGTAGTGATATACTGATTTGACCGAAAATGTTTCGAATGTTTTGAAGAAAACCGCCACCACTTTCTTCAAAACAAATGATGGCCGACTTCACTATGGACTGACTTGACTATAAAGTGTTTTATCTACCTCTATATCACTTGACTTGAAACATTTTGCCAGATGTTCTGTCAAATGACAGACAGTTGCAAGAAAAGAAGAAGACAATCACCGTCATAACGTTTACAGTTTCTCAGGAAACCAAGCCTCAACTAAATCAATTCAAAGAATTGGATGAGATTGTTTGTCTGTCTGGAGACTTGGAATTTGTTTATTGTAAATGAGATAAGTTTTTAAGTTATTTTAGGATCATGAAAATGTTGATGACATAAAACTAAGCTTAAACACAAAATTTTGTTTTTGTTTTTGCTATTTTGAAAATTTATATCGTGAATTTGACTAAATATATTTAAAGATGCCGAGATTTTTTAATACGCTTATCTGTAAGAACAACTGTGACAGATTGCAAGCCCATTACCGCTGCACGGTGTTTTTCTTCACCGATTAAGAACACAGGCATTGTGCACATCCACATATATTTATATGGATATTAAAAAATATCTTAAAAGTAAGTAAAAAACCACCACAAAAAAATAAGCAAAAAGTCACGAGAAATCTTATAAATGTATTAATTCATACAAGAAATGATTCCTTTTATGGACCATAAACAACCTTTTGCAGCCACGTATTCCCCCACCACTCAAAATTACCGCCACAAATAGATTACCCGTTACGTACAATTAGATTACCAGCACCAGGCTTGCCGGGGGTATACCACCAGCTTCTGATATCCAAGGTTCTTGCTGTCACAACGTCCGCAATAACCACGGAGGTTACCACACGACCAATGGAAGGTATTTTAAGTGTAGTAGAGCTGTTTGTGGCTCGTCCGGGGAAGTACTAACATCTGCCGTCAAACAACTTTGTTAGCATCTGTATGCCTCAAGTTGTAGACGCCGGGCGGTGCATCGTTAGGCACGTCCCTATTGTGCAATATCTCACCCCTATTATATTTCGTGATTTGCTCCTCCTCTTTTGAGCCTCACGTAATAAATGAACGACCCTAAGACAGCTGACAAAAAAGCTTTCTAGGCTTTGGTTGCGAGGAACTGGCGGTAGATTCAGCTAGTTTAGAAGACGTTTCAAAGTGATTGTACTGAATAGACTTTTGATTTTTGACATCTTCAAAGAATCTTGAGATGATACTTGGTACTAAAAGATCAGAGGGGATATCTACCGTGACTGGGTATAAAGTCGTGAAGCTGTTTTGGTTTCTTTTTATTTTAAATCAGTCCTACTCAGACAAGGTAGTTATTGAAATAAAGAAAGAAGATAGTGTCATGGTAGGCCTCAGCTCGCTCAGAACACGGCTAATATAATCACAGTCGTATTGTAACGTAATTATTTCTTCTCTGTAGTAATCAAGCCTACGTCTTCTAAGAAACGGCGACCGTCACGCGACGGCGTATGTATCATCGAACGACACACAAAGTCAGCGACTTGAACAGCTTTATAGCTCAGTTGGTCAAAGGCATAAGGTATGTATTCAATTGAATCACAAGGATGACTTTGAAACGTAAAGCTAGGTGAATCTAGGTGCCAGTTCCACGCGTTCAAGACTAAAAGAAAAGACGGTCTATCTTCGGTCTAGCTTTTGTGGTGCTGCGGTGGGTTTTATTTCTACCAGGGACAAAAGCTTATCCCGTTCAAGGCTTTTTAGTTAGGAGGTATATACCTATATTTTTATGTGGAATGTCTTTTTATATTTATTTATTTACAAATTATAAAGTTATAAATTAAACAGTAAATAAATAAATATAATAATACATTTCAGCGACAGCGCTGATTGTACACACGGATACGCATCAGGCACTGTAGCACTATTCCGTAAATAACAAAATCTCGAGCCTGAATCACCTAGTGCATAGCTCTCTTCGATCACGAGCTTCACTCACGTCATTATCATTTTCACCGCCGAAATACTCACGCAGATGCTAGTGATAGGTGAATGTAGGTATTCAATGTCAAAATGAACACTCACCGCACAGTCACTAGGGCGAGTGTTGTTGTCAGAATAGCATTTGATTGCTGCTCACTTTTGTCCTTTTTTTTACAACTAGCTGATGGAACGAGCAGATGGCCCACCTGATGTTAAGTGGTAACCAAAACCTATAACAAATAACTCACGCACGATAGGAACGTGCCCTACAATGGACAGCCCTGCGTCCATCAACTTGAGGCATCTGTATGCCTCATATGCCTGTTATTACACCGGCAATACTCTCTTCAAACCTAAGCACAGCAACGCTGCTTCAGTTTATCGCGTTTTAAGAAACCCAAGCCTTCAACTGCTTGTGGTATATAACTGCCTAATCGTGTGGGTGTTGAGCGCAACATGACTTTTGGCATTTGTAATCTCTGGAAAAGAATGAGTAATTCATTTAATTTGTTTTATGACTTGATTTAAACTAGGCGTGCTGTTAGAAATGGATTTAAATCTATACCTAATGCCAAAGTGTGGTGGTCTGTTCGATTTCGGCTTAACCACTGGACAGGTTATAAATTTATAAGTTGTCACATACCTATGTAGCTAACATTCTGAGCACAAAAATAACTTCACGATTTTGATCCCCAGGCACTGTAGATGTCCCGTCAGATCTCATAGTACCAACTCAAGATTCTTCGAGGACGAAGCAGGGTAGTCTGGTCCATCCAATTAGTCATGTTGGTACATACCCCCCTTGCAGTAGTTGGTATTCAACACGTGACAGGTTGTAAGCCCATCGCTGCTCCTAGAATACAAACTGGTCTCCTCACGATGTTTTCCTTCACCGTTTTCTTCACTGCTTTTTAGTTTGATTTGAGAATTTTCGGTCATTTTAGATAATGAAGCCTTCAGCAACCAATATGAGTGACGGGGAAGTGTTTTACCCGAAGCTACATTAAATATTTTATGTCTAATTTTATGCCCCTTGTACCTAAGTAGCTTCCAGTTACCCCCATTAATTATTTTGATTCGTTACTGCTGTTAAATGTGTTATTTGAATAAAAAAGGCTCTGATTACCTTCATTAAAAAAACATTCAACAGCCTCACAACTTGTTATTTTTTAAGGTTTGTTTTTTATTCTACTAGCTGATGGATAATGTTAAGTGGTAATCATCACCTGTAACATCCATCTAATTGAGGCATAATTTCACTGGAAACCACACCCTTCAAACCGAAACACAGTGGTAGTTCTTCCCCGGAGGAGCCCTTCGCAAAGAGCTCTACTACTCTTAAAACCTCCCACATTACCACAAGTGCCGGTAGGTATCTAAAAATCGTCTTTAAAAATCATACTTCTCTTTTCACTTCCATCCTCAGGAACCTCCAATTATGTCATCATCCCTTTTCAGTAGATTAACACTTCTATTGGGAATGGTCTTTCCATCTTGAAAGCAATATTAACGCTCAAGAAATTGGAAATCGGATAATGCTCTGACCCCATAGTATCCATGCCTTCTCTTCATCCTTCGAGTTCTTCAAACTTAAAACTATAAATTAGATAAATACCACTTAATACGAAAGCAAACTTGTCAACCTCCGACCCCACATCAGGTGTGAAAGATACTTTGCTTCATCATCTTGGTTCTTATTCAGTTTATCCTTGTGATTGGATCACTTTGAAGAGTCTTAAAAACGAGGTGAATGTAGGCGCCTGCTTGAAAAAGTCTTGCTGGACATATGAACAAGAAGATGGCTCGCCAGATGTTAAGTGGTAACCATCACCTATAACAAAGCATTGCCTCGTAAGTCTTGCAAGATAGGAACGTATCATAGGGTCCATCAACCTGAGGAATACAGAATTTAAGTCTCATGTTTATGTAATTTCGCCGGAAACCATTTTCCAAAACACAGCGTTGCTGCTTGGCGGTAGAAAAAAGCATGGTGGTAGTACTTCCCCGGACGAGCCCTTCACAAAGAGCTCTACTACTACTCTTGAAAGGATGACGCATGTTTGAATATGGAGTCGGGCGTAACCGTGATCGGAATACAGCCTCCGGGATCATTGACCCGACGACGCACGAATAATAATGAACATTCCAAGGAGCTCGGGTTAGTCTGCTGGCCTATTTAATACTGCACATGACCCAGGCTTAGCCTTCATTTTGTTTTTTTGTTTATTTATATAATTTCCCACTTCTACTCTCTTATTGATTGATCAAAATTAAATTTGATTATGTTTACCTTTTTCTGTATGCCTACGCCTCACTAAACTTCAATATTGTATTACTTTGTAAAAGAATCATACAAAAGAACGGTAGGAACCAAGCCGTAAGTTTGTTGCCTGTTCTTCTAGGCTTTGGTCGCGTGGAACTGGCACCTAGAGTCACCTAGCTTTAAGACGTTTCAAAGTGATCCTTGTGATTTTATTGAATAAATATCTTTTGACTTTGACTTTGACTATTGTTTACCAGTATTCTAACAGCGGCGGTACTTAAAAGACCCGAGAATGTTATACCTTTTAATATGATATCGTTACCATTTAACATCTGGTGGGTTAAACCAACTAATATTATATGATTCCCATTTAACATGTGGCATATCTGCTTGTTCCATCAGCAAGTAAACCTGAAACTGAAATAGCTTCACGACTTTAATCCCCAGGCACGGTAGATATCCCCTCAGATCTCTTAGTACCAAGTACTATTCAAATTAATGAATTTTGGATGAATCTTGGAATAAATATAGCGTGATCAATAATTATAAACAATGGCAACCATATACATGATATAATTCTTAAAGTGATTTGTTTTTGAAAACTCATACCCAGACTTCGAACAAACATCAATGTTTAACACATAAATGTTTGTTCTCGGTGGGGATCGAATCCACAACCAACAGCGCAAACGGCAGAGCTACTGCCAACTGAGCTATGATGCCTGTCAAAATTATATATTAAACCACTGTAAGGTATCAGTAGGTAGGTACGAGCATATCGTTGATTGCTCTGTTTGTTTGATTATTCATGTGAATAATCCTGAACGTCAAACATGATCACTCTAGAAGCAGTTACCGTTATGTAACGGATGTAATGGGCTATGGAGAAAGCAATGTTGGGAGTTTCATTAAGTGATAAAATCAGAAATGAGGAAACCTATAGAAGAAATAATGTATTCGACATCGCTCGCAGAATTAGTAAGCTGAACTGGCAATGGCAGTGGGTGGGTCATATAGCTCGAAGAACTGACAACAGCTGGGGGCAACCAGGAACTCGAAGACGAAGCGTGTGACTCCCTCCTGCCCGATTGACGACACAGTCCAGCAGTGGCTTCAAGCTGATAATTATGATGATGAAAAAAGTCTATAAGTATTTATCTACATCTACACTAATATTATAAAGAGGAAAGATTTGTATTTTTGTATGTAACGAATAGGCTCAAAAACAACTGGTCCGATTTCAAAAATTCTTTCACTATTAGAATGCTACATTATCCCTGAGTAACATAGGCTATATTATATTTTCAAAAAAGGCATATTTTATTATATTTTTATTTGTACCTTGGTATTAATCCTTAACCAAATATTTTTTTTAAATAAATCCAAAAAAATAAACTTTTCATATTCGAGACTGGTTCAATACCTATACATTACTTCGGACATTTCATTCAAAAATATGACGAAATTAAAAATGTTAAAGGGTCCACGGGTCGCGCACGGGGTGCGATTTCACTCACTCTGGGAGAAGGGCGTGCAAATGTATGAAATAAGTAGACGCGAGGCTCAAACCCACGGTCTAAGTTTAGCCTAAAATGTTCAAAAACATTATGACCACCCATGCGAAGCTGGGACAGGCCGCTAGTATTATATAATCTTGTTCCCATATAACAAGCTTCTCTATTTATTTTGAGTCTCTTATGGTTTTATTGATGTTCAGATTCCGATCACAGCTTTTTCAAAACTGCATAATAAATCAAGCTGCTAGTGGCTCCCCAAATCGTGCAATTAACATAGAATCCATTCTCAGAGCATCAGTCAAAGCAAAGCACGTTTCAAGATTATGTATAAGCCACACGACAAATTATACGAAAAGTTTGTTTGCGAGGAAGTTCTTAAGGCAGCCAGTGACGCCGGATGAGCATCTCAAAGCAAAAAAGAGTATCCACATGATTTTTAATATCGGTTCGCCGGATTGAAATTTAATTTTTGGTGAATCTTTATAATATCATTCTTCAAACTTTGGTTATTTGCGATTTTTCATATCTTAATTCAGATAACTTCAAAAAATTTGAAACGAGCGAGCGAAATGTTATCTGACAGTAGTCCGTGGCTATCTCTCTCTACCGCCAAAGATTTTAGTACCACAGATATATACTGAGCCTAGCTACACTGTTGCTTCTAATTCAAGAATAAGATCTGCACTGACGTCCCACAATGGGGTGTATTGTGCATGCCCCCTGCCAGCCCAGCTCCATAAAGTAGCGGAGAAGGACATTGGTTGATGGCAGCAATGTTCTAGCATCCTAATGGTTATGTGGATAAAGAAGAGCAAGGCCGATCAGCTCTTACAGCCCCGTTTTATTCCTAGCTTCGTTTTTGGTAGTGCAATTCAGTAGGTACTTTTTTTTTATACAAGTAGCTGATGGAACAAGCAGATGGCCCACCTGGTTTTAAGTGGTAACCATCACCTATAACAAAGCATTGCATCCATGCTCCATAGTTTCTTTTTCTCTAGAGACAGAGGTCTATCGCTCCGATCTATAGAGAAGATGGTAGTTGAGGTCACAGTGACCCGTGATGCCCACCATCAGTCACTTTAAGTCTTCGCGTTTCAGATTTAACAGGATGAATGTTGAGTGCCTGTTCGCGGTAATCATTAATTGTCTTTCAAACTACTTCAAAAAAAGGAGTCTCAATTCGACAGTTTATTTTTTGCAGCGTTTTAATGGTTCGTAGAAGTTCAAAGATTGTTTTCCGTTCTTCTGGTTGCTAGGCAACGCATCTATTAATAGTGTTTCTGCTTGTTAAAGTTTGCCACATTCATGACTCAATATTAATTAAACTATGTAGTCCACTTTGTTACTGAACGAGGGTCCAAAAAGGTTGTTTGAGCGGAAGCAACCAGGTCAAGTTTATTAAGTATTGGGTAGTAAGTTTCAAATACATTTCAATTTATCAGTTCTTCTTGTCGTGCTTCTAGTTCTTTCGAAACAGTGTGGTAAAAGGATTTTAAGTATGACAACACAAATCTACATACAATGCAGAAAGCCGAGCTGCCAACTGAGTTGAAAATTGTAAGTACAGTACCCTAAGTTTGAGGTTTGTCTTTCGATTTCAGACCGTTTTTGTATGGAGATTTGATAAGCGCCTCTGTCGGACGAGCTGAGAAAATACGAGTCTCCATACAAAAAAAAAGGCCTGACGATACAGAAAACGAAAAATAAAACTCAGACTTCGGGTACAGGAGACAATCACGGTGAACATTTCAAGGGTTCTTTATTTGCTTGTTTAACTACAGAACCCTAAATAGAAGGTTGGATCAGATAGCACTGCAAGTAGAAACAAAGCTATTGAAAATGCTACCTGATGCACAAAAGCCTTCAAAGCCGTATCATTTTGCTGGAAGGTTTTTGCATTTTACATTAATTAATTCAGAGCTACGCGGACAGTCAGCAACAAAAGTAGATTAAACCTCTTGTATGCTGAGATTCCAGACGCAATAGAAAATTTATTGTCTCGCTTAGATTTACAATGGTATACCTACAAGAGAATAATTATTACAACTTTAATGTTATTTCTTGAAAGCGAAGAAAATGGTGGCTTCTAATCTATGCGTACCTATATCTACCGTGACTGAGGATTGAGACGTAGGTCTATAACATTTGACTGGCATCTAGATTCATCTAGTTGTACGACGTTTCAAAATAATCCTAGTGATTTTATTTTATTTGAACCTTTTGACTTTCACTTTATTTTTTCAGAAATTTTCTTCTATCTTTGTTGCTGACTGTACAAACTGTTTCACAATCTGTGAGTACCGTCGGAGCCTTCAGTCGGTTTGGAGCCGCCGTGAGAGCGAGGGTTTCCCGCCCGCCCTAGCCGCCCGCCCGAATACGTAAACTGGTGAAGTTTCAGTGCGTGCTGAAGTTAAATGTGATTTTTTCAGTGATTAAGATTAACTTCGACGAAGGTATGTATTTGTTTTTAGTAAATTTACTTGCGATTTTTTTATGTAGTAAGATTAAATTATCGATTAGTTATTTTACAGATTTTAGCTTAAAACTATCTATTAAGGAACTGACAGCGTGGGCTTTTAAAAACAAATAAAATTATTTCTGTATAATTTTTAATTTTATTTTTTTTTACTTTTACTTTTTATTATATTTTTTATTTTTGCAGAGATTTATGTGTAACAATTTTTTCAGGTTGAAGAAAGTCTAATAAAAAGAATGAAATTATAATAATAAGAAATTCGAACATGGAAAACACAGAAATATAAAAAAAATAGATTTAAGAGTCAAATATTTCATAAAAATTTAAACACTACGTTACAGGTCAAAACCGAATTACAAAAAATGAGGATATTTATATTACCACCACTTACGGGTGTTCAACATTCTGTAAATCACCAAGTAGGTACATTTTCCGGGTGCGGTCCATGGGGTCCCAAGAATGTGCTAACACATGGTTGATATATTACAGGCTGCTCCTCACGACAGGAAGAGTTATTTGCTTATCCCGAACATTCTGGACCCTTCTGCTCATTCCAGATGATTTAAGTTCCGACCATTTTACATGCCCACATCTGTTGAAATAAATGAAAAGTATTTAGTTTTTTTTTATAATACAACTAGCTGATCGAATAAGCAGATGTCCCATGATGACCATCACCTATAGCAAAGCAATGCCTCGCAAGTCACGCACGATAGGAACGTGCCCTACGATGCACTGCCCTGCGTCCATCAACTTGAGGCATACAGATTTTAAGCCTCATGTGCCTGTGATTACACCGGCAACCACACTCTTCAAACCGAAACACAGCAACGCTGCTTGGCGGCAGAAAAAGGCGTGGTGGCGGTATTTTTTTAGGTGACGGATTTAGCACTAGCTATTAGCTAGTTGTTTTATTAATAGACTTAAAACCCTTTCACCACACTGTTTCGAAAGAAACTAGTGACACGACAAGAAGAAGAATAGTCTTTTTAATTTAATAAAATGATCATCATCAGCCTGAAGAAGTTCACTGCAGGACGTAAGCCTCTTCTATACGTTTCCAGGAAGAACGATTTTGAGTCCTGTCCATCTACCGACTTCCCGCGATCCTTACGATGTCGTCGGTCCATTGGCTAGGAAGGCATCTCAAATTTCGTCTTCCAGTTCGTGTTCAACATTCGAGAACCTTTATTCCCCAGCTGTTGTCAGTTCTTCGAGCTTTAATGACCTGTCCACCACTTCAACTTGCTAATTATACGAGCTACGTCCAAACCAAAGTTCTTCTACTGATTTCCTCATTTGTGATTAACATTTCACACACATTAATATTAAATAGTTATAAACAAATAAAATTATCAATTCATTGCTCGCTATTGTTTCAGGGTCATTTAAATAAAATAACAGAACTTTGTTCAGTTTATCATTAAACTTTATCAAGGCTATCAAGTAAAAATATCGTTCAGTAATATTTAAAAGAATTATTATAGGAACCGATTAATTTGAATTTGATATTATGTAACTCCATTAAAAAATCGATAATGATAATGATGGAGATCCAGTTTCCTGAAACGACTAGTATAAGTCCTGTGACTTCATTCGCTTGGTTTTTCGCTCAATTCATTTTTGCTTTCATATGGTTTAAATACATAGTAGCCTGCATAGGGTATAGCAACATGGAGGCGGGAATGTTTTAACGTAAGTAGGAAGACGTTTTTAATTGATGCTATTGATTATAAAAATGATGAAGAACCTATCGTTCCAACCTTTAGAAGTACATCATCATCAACCTGAAGAAGTCCACTACTGGACGTAGGGCTACCCAATTATACAGGGAAATGTTTTTGATACTTTTCCATCAACTTACCTTCAGCGATCGCACAATTTCGTCAGTTCATCAACCAAGAAGCTATGCTTTACTCTCCGGTTAGTGGTCGCCATTCAAAAAACTAATTTTCCCTTTAAGAGTTGACTTTTAGTATTTAAATAAGAAAAAGCTACCGACAAATCTTACCAGTATTACTAAAATATGCGTCAGTAAAACTTGTGGTCTGCAAGCGCGAGCGAAAAAAAAATAACGATCACAATACCGATGTGCTACTCTCTCTCTTTTGTCGTCACTAGTTTCTTTCGAAACAGTGTGATGAAAGGATTTTAAGTGCACCTCAAGAGGCTCCTCAAGATGTGCTACTGAATTCGTACGAATAAAATATTCAGTTAGATTCACTGGTGCCACTCAAAAATCATCTATTTCGTGTACGAAGCAATTTAGAGTTCTCGTTAGGTACGTACACTTGGCACAAGTACGTAACTTGTGGAGCGCTCTCACGGTAATTGAAAACCGAAATCGTTTTTTTCATACGGTACGTGACGTTTTTGCCTTATTTTAATTATAATGTGGGTAGAACGGGGGCACTTACCGAGCCCTTCAGACTCCTTCAGTCTCGGCATTTTAAATAGATAGATAAAATTTTATAGTGAACTTAAGCAATATGCAAAACCAGCGCATTTTTTATGCATAATGCCTCATTGCTAAAAGCTATTCCAAACAATATTTTATGAAAAAAGTTGAATTGAACACAAAAGTCAAAGTATAATACTGCAAATAAAATAGAATAATCACTTTTATAAATTAATACAACACTTTTGAAAACCTATCCTACCCATAAGAACCTCTAATTGGCTCTCTAAATAAGTGTTTAGTTTGTTGATTTAAACTTAGTTCCCCTAAAAATTTATAAATAAAAATAATATAGAATGTCCCTACCAGGTAAGAAACTTTTTCAATTGTGCATCATGTATTCTAATGTGCCCTGCCCAATCCCGTTCGACAGTCCTCACAGCTCAGTGGGTAGTAGCTGTTGCTTCTGGGGCTAAATATGTGCTGTGTGGAATGTTCACTGACATTGATTATTTATATAGATATTATTATATTTATTTATTTGAGTCTGGCAGCTACATTGCTAATATACCTGTCAAGAAAAGCAACATAGTCTATTAAAATATTAAGCTCATTAATTTTCCTACCACTGAAAGCAGTTTCGAGACTCACGTTAAGAGGATTATGTGCAGTCTTGTGTTTCAACTGATAGCATATAGTACATAACTTAAGAATTAAGTAGAACTTCCGCACTGAATCAGACACTAAGTAACTTAACTTGTGTGAGCTAGTTACAACTTCGTGTCTTCACACTTCTGTAATACTAGACAAACGCTTTCAATAGAAATAAAGCAGCGTTGCTGTGTATCTTCAAACGAACTTGATTTAGTACTTGGTTACTATGAGATCCGAAGGGTTTTTTATACAATTATCTGAAGGAACAAGATACCATCACCTATAACAAAGCATTTCCTCGTAAGTCACGCACGATAGGAACGTGCCCTATGATGCACTGCCCTGCGTCCATCAACTTGAGGCATACAGATGTTAAGCCTCATGTGCCTGTAATTACACCGACAACTACACTCTTCAAACCGAAATACAGCAACGCTGCTTGACGGCGGAAATAAGCATGGTGGTAATAAGTTGATGGTACTTCGCCGGACGAGCCCTTCACATACTCTAATACTTGTCTTGTAAGCAAAATATTTACGAAAACATTGTAATTTCACGGTCCAGGAACTCATTTACTCCTAATTCGGTCCCGAAAGGCCTGCCTCATAAAACGCTACAAGTTCTTTGGGACCCACTTCGAGCCTTGAGTGGTCCCAACACACCACTTCACCTAGTTGTTCGCCGGCAATTTTCTCAAGTTTTTTCTTGATTCTTAGCCAAGTTCATGAGCATTTTAACTGCGGTTACAAACGATACCCTAGCCACAGAACAAGTAATAGTACTACGTACCCTAGTTTATTATACTGAGTAGCACTAAAGTGAAAAAGTTATATGTAAGTTTTTTTATGTAATTTATGTAAGTACAATTTTTACACATGAAATGATCATTTATAAAATATTTATACGGTTTGATAGTT
Source organism: Chloroclysta siterata (assembly GCA_932294275.1). Taxonomy (NCBI): domain Eukaryota; kingdom Metazoa; phylum Arthropoda; class Insecta; order Lepidoptera; family Geometridae; genus Chloroclysta; species Chloroclysta siterata. The sequence continues at coordinate 14,623,631 of OW028596.1, read as the reverse complement.
ACAGTCGTAAGAATTTTTATGAGAAAACAAATAAATACGTCCACCCAAGACGTGCCTTATGTGGCATTGCAAGCGCAAATCACTCTGAAATGTAAAGTTATCAAGTTCCTTAATATTCCTGTAATTGCAACAAGACCCTTCAAGTCGGAAGACAATTTTTTTTTAATGTGGTCATGGCGCAATGTGCTATACCGGAATCAAACACAAAAATATACTAGGTATTCCTGACATTAATAAGCAGTTGACCAATCTGATGTCAAGTTTCCTCAGGTTAAAATATGCATTGCCTCTCAGGGCGCGTTCATCCATAGGACATTACACTGCTTCCTCGTGTGTGTTCCCCTAAGAGAACCTAAAATGGTTAACTTCTTCTCCTTCTTCTTCAACCTTTTTCCACCTAATGATGAAAGAACAAGTAGATGGCCCACCTGATGTTAAGTGGTAACCATGACCTATAACAAAGCATTGCCTCGTAAGTCACGCACGATTATGATACATCCTTGTGATTGCGATTTTTAGAAAATGGGTTTAGTGATTTTTTATCTTTCTACATATAGAAACGTGCGAGCGAGAGGTACATTAGCTCTTGTCTTCGCCTTAATGACTTATTTTATTCACTTCAATAACATCAAAACAGGACAATCAAACAATAATGATTACTATTATAACTATCATTCCAAAATGGTTTCGATTAAAATCTCATCAATTCGATGACGAAACTGTAACAGTAAAATCGATTCAGCGGCTCGTAATTTTATATTTTCATAAGGCATATTGGGCTGGTCATCAATCATATACGTTTAGTACAGGAGATGCGAAAAGGCTTATGTTATTTTCTGTGAGGGAGGATAATAATGTAATGTAAAGTAAGAGTATAATGCTCAAACTTCATTTAATATGTATAACAGAAAAAATAATGGGATATCCTTATTGCGATGTCGAAACCAAAGCCTATTAACTATCACAGCTTATAGCTATAAGTTATTTGCTTTAGTTTTTATGTAATTTTCGCTCCGAATGTGGAACTTTGTTTTTATAATGCTTGTTATTTTTCTTTTTTTTTCTGAAAAAGACAAACGGTATTTATTCAGTTGAATCGTACCTAATGAAGTATAATTTAAAAACAACATTTCATCTACACTAATATTATAAAGAGGAAACATTTGTATTTTTGTATGTAACGAATAGGCTCAAAAAGTACTGGTCTGATTTCAAAAATTCTTTCACCATTAGAATGCTACATTATCCCTGAGTAACATAGGCTATATTATATTTTCAAAAAAATCAGGGATCCTTACTAAAACTTCAATAATGTAACCCAAGGTGGAAAACAAAAACCTTACATCGCGTGCGCTGCGAAAACTATTGAAGATAGAACAAAATAATGTACTACGATTTTGTAGAACACGTCATCATCTACAAAAATGTCGCGACAGCATATGTCTAACTATTATAGTTATGTCACAATAAGTGTTCTTTTATTATAAAAAATTAATTGAAATGCCTCCGCTAGAAAAGGGTCTTTATTTGTACCTTGGTATTAATCCTTATCCAAATTTCGTAATTAAGACGGTTTCAATACCTATAGATTACTTCTTAAATTTTTCAAATCGGACATTCCATTCAAAAGATATGACGAAATTAAAAATGTTAACGGGTCCACGGGTCACGCGCGGGGTGCGATTTCACTCACTCAAGGAGAAGCGCGTGCAAATGTATGAAATAAGTAGACGCGAGGCTCGAACCCACGTTCTAAGTTTATCCTAAAATGTTCAAAAAATGTATGACCACCCATGCGAAGCTGGGACAGGCCGCTAGTAATAAATAATATCTAAGGTGATTTGAAATTCACAGTGTTCAAGATGTCTGAGGGATTAATCAGAACGATGTAACTACCGTATAGCCTACTAAAACATATCAGATATATTTAAAAATATTTCTGTATTATTCTTGGCAGATAATAAATAAGAATATCAAAAGAATGAGGGTGAATACGACTACAGCATCGCCTTGGCACTAAACATTTGGCACAGACATATTTCGTTTAATCCCAATATTAATTGTAGAGCTTCTGTACGTGACTGTCCGTCCGGGTCACCCTGTAACTCATAATGGCCGGTCAAAGTTTCCACTCGCATGTCCATCAAGGAATTGAGATTAAAATTGATTCGTCAAGTGGTTTTTATGTCGGCACTGGCCGCTGACCGGCTGGTCAGGGGCCTAAACACGAATGAATTTTGACATGTGTGGCGTTGACGTAACCTAGCGATATTCGAGATATGAGAGCACTGGTGATCTAGCGGTAGCGGTCCCTAGCGGTAATGTATGTGCACAATGCCAGTACTCTCAAACGGTGAAGGAAAACATCGGGAGGAAACCGGCATGTCTTAGAACCTAAAAAGTTCTATAACATGTGCAAGTGCTCGAAAAGAGCCTCTTGAGGCGCACTTAAAATCCTTTCACCACACTGTTTCGAAAGAAACTAGTGACACGACAAGAGAAGAGAGCGATATTTCTTCCTTATTCCTCCTTATTCGACCTTATTCTGTTGTAGTTAGGGAAATGATACGTTTGCGTGACTAACGTCAAATTAGATGTTTGTAGCCGATGACAGGGGGATTTAAACTTTGCACGCCGCCGTAGATAATAAATAAAAATAAATAAATATTGGGGGACATTCCACACAGCTCTATCTCGCCCCAAACTAAGCCAAAGCTTGTGATATGGGAACCAGATAGCTGATATACTACTTATATCCTTTTTTTTGTAAATACATAGTTATAATATTATATAACACCCAGACAGAGAACAAAAATCTATGTTCAGCACACAAATATTTGTTCTCGGTGGGGATCGAACGCACGGCCTACGGCACAGAAGGCAGAGTTACTACCAACTGAGCTGTGGAAGCTGTCAACGTGTTTGTTTACGTGACTAACGTCAAATTAGATGTTTGTAGCCGATGAGAGGTGGATTGAAACTTTGCACGCCGTCGTAGACGCAGGTTAAGACGCAGACTACCGTTAAAAAACATCTCACTCGCACATTTCATAATTGTGTTATTGGCACCAAGAGATCTGAAGGGATACCTACCGTGCCTGGGGATCTAAGTCGTGAAGCTGTTTAAGTTTTTGAAGTTATAAAAATCGCATAGAACCAAGTTTACAAAAGCAACGATTTAGTAAAAAAGTTTGATACAGTATGAAAAATTTTCAATATCTGCGCATGTAAGTAATTACAAAAGTTTATACATATCTGGTTTTCATAGTACAAGAATTGCTAAGTTTGGAGCTAGATGGGGCTATGTGTGGCTGATAAAATCCACCAATATTATTTTTTTTCTACTTGCGGTTTGCGATCAATGATTAGAATGGATTAGATAAGAAATGAGTTTATTAGAGGCAGTTTGAAAGTGGCGCCAGTGACTGAGAAAATGAGAAGCAATAGGTTAGCGTGGTATGGGCATGTCATGCGAAGGGAAGAATGTCATGTAACGAAAAGAGTGTTAGTTATGAATGTGGATGGATATAGGAGTAGAGAAAGGCCAAAGAAAAGATGGATGGATTGTGTGAAGGATGACATGGGTAAGAAAGGAGTGACGACTGAGATGACGGATGATAGAGGGAAGTGGAGAGAAAAGACCTGTTGTGCCGACCCCACATGAAGTGGGATAAGGGCAGGAAGATGATGATGATCATTGATCAACTCATTTTTAATTATATTTAAAATAAAAAGTTAAATGATAATATAAAAGGTAAATTTAATATTGTGAAAATATTATGTACATAATGATAAAAATAAATACAAATAGAACTCGGGAGTAAATTCTAAATGCTGTTGATTTTGACGTCTTCGGCGCTTGTTTGAAAATATTTGTCCCTCGCTACTGTTCGTATTGAATACTGATACACTGTTCTACTGTTGTTTCGAGTGGGTTTATTTTGTTACGTTTAAGTAACGTTGTTATTGTTTCTGTTAACTGTACAGTCAAGTTAAAAGGCTGACAACCGTAAAACAACTTTTAATTGGCATATTTAAAGATGCAATATTACTGATTGTGCATATGAAGAATCGCTAACAATCAAATTTTGGAGAGTCACAATACAAAGGTTTAGATCAATAAGATCCAAACATGATTTCCTACAAAAAGAATTTACTAACTATATTTTTTACTTCATCAAAGTTATAGGTAATAAGCTTGTTTGGATCAAAATGTTTTTTAGTGAACAAACTAAACTTACGAATTAATCGTTTTTTTCGAACATAATTTTAACTAATAGCTATTTAACAAAATTGGTGCATTTATGTAATTAAAAAAAAACACAATTTTTTATCTAAATATTTTAACGCATTTTCTAAATCTAGATATTCATAGAAATAAATATATTTATTTCAATAGATACGGCTATTCATTGAAACTGTATACTGAAACAAAAACTAACCTTTGTTTTTTCTTTGTCATGTGCAAAAACCCGCGGGCGATATCTATACCTTTCTATTGGAAAATTCCCCGCCCGTGTCACAAAAGAAACTTTTTGTACACATTCAAAGTGTCTGACAACGGTTTTAGTTGGCAGCCGTCGTTTCCCACCGGGTACAAAATTTTGAGTTTTCATTAAATTACCAATCCAAATTTTATCGCATGGCGCGATGCAAACAAGGGGTTGTAAAAAGGGTTGTTATAACAGGATTGGCTAGAACCGTTGCCGTTAAAGCAGCTGACACACGCAGCTTTTTAAAATAACGCAAGAAAAAGAAGCCAAGCAATATCTGCTAGTTGATGTCTATGGCAATTTACCAGCTTTGTTTTGATTGGAATAGATAGTGCTGGGTGAAATTTCTGCGATATTTTTCAAGCCGCTATAAGTTGAAAAAAAACGTGTTTTTTTCGTCGCCTATGTGTTGAATTAATTTTTTTTCTACATCTAGCCTCTACATGTTACAAGCAGATGGCCCACCTGATGTTAAGTGGAAACCATCACCTATAACAAAGCATTGCTTCGCAAGTCAGGCACGATAGGAACGTGCCCCTCGATGCATTGCCCTGCGTCCATCAACTTGAGGCACACAGATGGCCTGCCTGATACTGTGCCTGTAATTACACCGGCAACCACACTCTTCAAACCGAAACACAGCAATGCTGTTTGGCGGCAGAAAAAGGCGTAATCATAGTACTTCCCCGGACGAGCTCTTCACAAAGAGCTCAACTACTCTTAAATAGTGAGTAGATTGCATTGTAGGTTTTTGCCACCCCGTTTATTTTACTAGCGCTTGGAATATCAGTATTTAATATACATATAATCGACAGGTACTTGACGTCTTGTGCTAGGACTAGAAGCGAACTTAGAAATCAAGCCAGTGTTATGTTGGCTTAAACTTTTTGTTAAATAAAATCGCCTTGAAAATACGTTAAAAGAATTATTAACAAAACAGCGTGCGTTTTTTTATCGTCTAGTCTGTAAGACGCCTTATACCACTCAACAGCTGTTGAAACAACCTTAGATTTAGGTAATTCTTTACCCTAGAACTTTTTAATATTTAGCAGGCTTTATAAAAGATGGTTGGAAATAAGAATCGAGAAAGTTCAGGCTAGAAATTTGAATAAGAAGTGCGTTTTTAAAATGAAGTGGTTAAAATGAAGTTAGCTTGGTCGTTCCACTAAAGTTGAGCAACCTTCAGCTCGGTCACAATTTGAATGGGTGATCTAATTTGGTGTCAATCTCATTAGAGACGTGCTTTATAGGGCACGGTAATATCCTGGATATAGCAATTGCTAAGTCATGGCTTACCAGATTGTCAGCAGATACTAAAAAGGCATAGACTTAACATGTATATGCCTCAAGTCGATGGACGCAGGGCAGTGCGTCGTTGGGCACGTTCTTATCATGCGTGACTTACGGGGCAATGCTTTGGTGATGGTTACCACTTAACATCAGGTGGGCCATCTGCTTGTTCCATCAGCAAGTACAAAAACTCTCAGTTAGCATGGAAGAATTAATTTTAGCATAATGTCTACTTTATCCGGAAACCAAGTGAAGTTGCGGGCCGCAGCTAGTATGTTACAATCTAAACAAAACAAAAGATTTTCTTTTGTTCACATCACAGTTGGATAAAATCGGCCATTTTCAGGAACTAAGAAAATAAATAATATGTATACGTTCCTTTGTTCAACAATAAGATAAATTGGACACGTACTACACAGAGGATGAAACTGCAGTGACCATCACAGGGCCGGCGGAAGGGAGGTTAATAAACAAGCTCTTGCACATATATTTTAGAGGATTTATACAACGTCAGGAAAAACTTTTCAGTCATGCCCCTATTTACAGGACGATGTATTGCTTGAAATACGGTTTAGATAGAAATAAGCCCTCTCTCTCTTGTCGTGTCACTAGTTTCTTTCGAAACAGTGTGGTGAAAGGATTTTAAGTGCGCCTTAAGAGGCTCCTTCCGAGCACTTGACACATGTTATAGAACTTTTGAGGCCCTACGACATGCCGATTTCCTCACGATGTTTTCCTTCGCCGTTTGAGAGTACTGGCATTGTGCACATAAATTTTAGAACAGAAAAACTCATTGGTGCACGACCGGTTTCGAACCCACGACCTTAGGATCGGAAGGCGGGGCCACTACCACTAGACCACCAGTGCTAAGAAATAAGAAATAAGCTTATCCAACACTTGAAAAGCTTGAAAGAAGTATCTTAGGAAGAAGGTGTATAAAGGTGGGGTAATGAGATCTGCACTGACGTCCCGCAGTGGGGTGTATTGTGCATTATCCCCCTGCTAACCTCACCCCAGCTAGCCCAGCTCCTTATATTAGCGGAGCAGGACTTTGGGTTGGTGGCAGCAATGTTCTAGCATCCCCGATGCTGATGATGAAGGGGAGCAAGAATCGATCAGCTCCTGCAGCCCCGTTTTGGGGTCGGTGTAATGACGCCTTACGCTGATTCTCTTGACCGTTTGAGAGCTAGTGCTCTGAACGGCACATAGGTAGTCCTGTGAGCACATAATGTTTTGAATAGAAATCTCCGAACCCGCCAATTTCAAAACCTTTTCGACTTTCGTATACTATAAGTATGCCAAACGTTATGTTTGGACGTACCTCTGACTACCCCCCTAAAACATCTTCAAAGAATCTTGAGTTGGTTCTTAGTACTATGAGATCTGAGAAGATATCTACCTCACCTCGCATCAAAGACTTAATGTCGTTTCTTTTTATAACTTAAATAATTTATCGTAACAAAGTGTATAAGCACAAATTACACAAGCACATTAATATAAATTTATATCATATGGTTTGTGTCAAGTTTGTTATGTTTATAACATCCCCCCTTTACCCTTTCCTTGCACCGCCCCTGTACCGCTGAAATAGGGCATGCTTTGGCGTCCACACCCTTCCTTGCGCTGAGAAACATCTTTAGCTGTTATTTTCTGTCAGACACAACGTCTCTCGCTAAACTTGCTAGAACATAAATTCTTACTTCTCCCTGGCGAGTTTTCTTGTAAGCTTTCAATGTATTTATCCGACTTCAAGAACAGAGAATCTTTTTTTATGAAACAAATATTTTTATATTTTTAGAGATTGCTTCATATTTTAACTAAGATTTTTAATTTTAAGAGTAGTAGAGCTCTTTGTGTGTGGCTCGTCCGGGGAAGTACTACCACCACGTCTTTTTCTGCCACCAAGCAGTGCTGTGTTTCGGTTTGAAGAGTGTGGTTGCCGGTGTAATTACAGGCACATGAAGCTTAACATCTATATGCCTAAAGTTGATGAACGCAGGGCAGTGCATCGTAGGGCACGTTCCTATCGTGCGTGACTTACGAGGCAATGCTTTGTTATAGGTGATGGTAACCACTTAACTCAAGTGGGCCATCTGCTTGTGCCATCAGCTAGTTGTATTAAAAAAAACTAACCATCTAAAATGAACGTAGCTTGAAAATGGCTTGAAACGCTGCTTAAGAGGCTGTCAACTGTCAAAACTCTTCTTTCTCTCACATTTTAACATTTATAAGATACAAGATGACCCGGTGTACTTCGTATCACCTATACTAACGACATTAAAAATCTCCTTTCGCTTATGGTAGAACAGTTTATATGGGAAAATTAAATTGTTGTTTTTACTATCTACCTCGCAATTTTTCATATTTTCTCCGTTTAAACCTTTCCTGGACTACGACAAACATTTCACAACCAAAATCAGCTAAATCGGCCCAACCGTTCTCGAGTTTTCAGACAAACGAACAGCAATTGATTTTTATATACAAGGTGTTCCATAAGTTGTGTATATAAACTTCAGGGGGCTAAAGAACCCATCAATATGAACAACTTTTTCTAAAGAACCAACACTGTGAATGCGAAAAAAAAAACAGCTGTTTCATACATTTTAGCCTGGTAGGTATTGAACTTTTGTATGAAACAGCTGTTTTTTTTTTCGCGTTCACAGTGTTGGTTCCTTAGAAAAAGTTGTTCATATTGATGGGTACTTTAGCCCCCTGAAGTTTATATACACAACTTATGGAACACCTTGTATAGAGATAAAACCACTAAATGTTGTTAAAAGAAATAGCAAACAACAAGGCTTCGAAGATAAATTACAACAAATTACAAAAATATAAATTTGATCCAAACATGTTTTTCTTCCGAGAAATTCCATTGACTACGAAAACTAATATCTACCTTTATTTTGAGTAAAACAGAGAAAATAACTTTAATAGTATCGTTACAATGCCCAATTCAATAACTTAATTCTAATGTTGTATTAAAATGGCCTTTTTGAGCCTGCTGTATTTGATTACAAATGTCTATGAATAAAAATAAAGCCCCATTTATTCATATAAAAATGGCTGTAATTTTTAAGTACAAAATATTAAAATTAAAGAGTAGAGATGAACATTAAAATAATAAAAATAAATAGAGTAATTACTTTATAGAAGGGATCAAAAGACTACTTTAATATAATTACACTGTTTTAGAAATTATAATTACTACGATTAGTTTAAAAAATGCTAGCAATTTTCAGTTATTTTTGCAAGGTTTTGCACTTAGCTCTAATAGTTAATTACCTTTTAACTATACCCTCGCTAAGCCGGTGATTTACGGAGGAGATATATCAACGGTCGTTAGGTAACACCTTTCGCCTTTAGTAGTAACACTATCGGACGCGATTGACGGTCGCGATTGACGGTCGCGATTGACGGTCGCGATTGACGGTCGCGATTGACGGTCGCGATTGACGGTCGCTATTGACGGTTGCGATTGACGGTCGCAAATGACGGTGGAGGGTGACGGTCATGACTGAAAGTGTATTTAGTATAAACTAAAAATATACCTAACTTCAAAGTGATCCTTGTGATTGTACTGAATAAAGACCGTATTGATTTAAAACTGACTTACTGACTGATTTGATATATTAAAGTTACTGGTTACTGTGTTTTAGTATTAGCGTAATGCACTGGTAAATAAAAATATTGCGTTAACATTCAACTCGTTCAAATTTATTCATACATACATAAAATCACGCCTGTTTCCCATAAGGGTAGGCAGAGACCTCGGATTTCCACTTGCTGCGATCCTGACATACTTCATTCGCTTCATTCACTCTCATTACATTCTTCATACATGCTCATCGGTTTAGGGTAATCTTGACCAGGCCTTTTTTTAAAACGTCTGCTATCTGATTCAGACATTCGCCGACGTTTTCATCCTTTCTACATGCTCAAACCATCTGAACATAACTTTCTCTACTCATCACTACGTTTTCATTCCCTCCACATTTATCACTTATTACACTTTTTCTCACTCTATCACTCAAATTCACTCATTTGAATTAATACTTTTACTTTGACTGACCGGTCACGGAAGGGGCAGCGGAAAATTGCACAATTAAAATTTATCAATTGAAATAAACGATATTTATAAATTATTAAATTTGTGACTTATCTCACTCTTCTTCTTCTTAAATTAAGAGCCTTGCTTTTGTCAGGGTTCTGATGCAGTTTCTCCAATGTCCTCCAATTCTTCCTTGACTCACCTCACTAATACTCCAATATAATTATACTTTTGGAAGCTGACTGTACCTACTCTCTATCCAGCAAAAATGCGCAATAATTTGTAAAAGCACCCCGTGCGGGGCATTATCGTTCTCACAATGGATTCCTAATTGAAAAGAATAAAGCTTTGTGAATAGAGGTATGAAGGTATGCCAAAAAGGTATTATTAGACTTTTGCGAAAAAACGCAGTGGTTCTGTGGTCTGTTAATGACTGTGCCCTACCATGACTTTTTGAATAGCTGCTCGTATCTAGCCATCATATCCAGTAGAGGATTGCATTAAATAGGTTATTTAACAAAATAGTAAACTAGTTTTAACTAGTTTCGGGGTAAACCAACCAAAAGTTTTTTTTTTTTTATATTTTACTATAAAACTAGGTATTTCCGTAGATTACTTTCAATAATACCGGTATTTTTGAGATAGTACCGGTATTTTCAGATGCAGTGCCGGTACGAAAGCAATCTCGGTGCCACGGGTATGATACCCAATAACAATACAGAGCGGTAAAACACAGATACTATACTACTGGTAGAACGGTGGCAGAATACAGGCTGTGTTCAATAGCCGCCTACCACTATATTAAAAAAGAAGTTACGTGGTTACGCACAAAGAAAGACAACTTTTTTATTCGACCCAAGTAAAAAAATAAAACTAATAAACAGTAGGTAGAAAGAAGACAGTAACATTAACAGTAATAGGAAAAAAATACACGTAGGTAAATAGTTAAGGTACCTATGATACCCAAGCATCGATGTGTGGGGTCAAAAATTTAATCGTCTCACCTTTATGCTGCACAATACCTAGATAAGTATAGGTATGGTGCGGCCCTGGTTTTCAGACGAAGCCTGGGAAAGCCTATTGAGAAGACAATAGCACCTAAAACATAAGCACAACACTCACTCACTTTCTTAGCGCATCAACCCCGAAGTGGGTCGTGGGTCTTGGCCTCCGCAACAATATAATATCCATCGGTCCTGCGCCTGCATCCAGTCCGCTGCGAAGACTTGAAGTGAGCGAAGGTCCTTCTCCACTTCGTCCTTCCACCTATTTCTGGCAAAAATAAGCTCATGACATTTTTCTTTATCCACGGTACACATCATAGATCTTTTATTGGTACTTAAGGTTTTTTTTTACAACTAGCTGATGGAACAAGCAGATGGCTCACCTGATGTTAAGTAGTAACCATCACCTATAACAAAGCATTGCCTCGTAAGACACGCACGATAGGAACGTGCCCTACGATGCACTGCCCTGCGTCCATCAACTTGAGGTATACAGATGCCTTTTAGCCATCAAGCCTGCCTGTAATTAGGTACATAGGCAACCACACTCTTCAAACCGAAACACAGCAACGCTGCTTAGCGGCAGAAAAAGGCTAGATAAGATTTGATGAAGATAGTAAAAGGGTTATTTTACACGGATATTTTAAGCAAGGAAAAAAAATGGTGGTAGGCATGTATCTCTTTTTTTTAAGGCTTCTTATTGAATACGGGTGCTGATCCCGTGCACCGGTACGCAAATAGCATCATGTAGCTCATTGTGCCCGTCATGAATACCGGATGACTATCGACTTCTTTGTGCTGCTTACATGCACTCGGCCACCGCTACGTCGTCAACATACTATTCCTAAAAAGCAGCTTTAGAGTTTCGTCAAACTCGATAGAATTCAATTTTCATTTGAATCGGAATATTTTTTTTTAGTAAAAGAGAATGTGAAACTCTTTTTTGCCGCAGAGCAGCGTTGCTGTGTTTCAGTTTGAATAGTGCGGCCGGTGAAATTACAGGCACGTGAGTGAGGCTTAACATCTGTATGCCATGCAATGCAATGATGCAAACAAGGCACGTTCACATCGTACATGAGTTCTCGAAAGTCACGCATGAGGCTTTGTTTTAAGTGGTGGTTACCACTTAACGTCAGGAGGGGCACTTTCCATCGAAAAGTAGTATAAAAAAAATTGCGTCCACGATGACGTCCACTGTAGTGAACAGTTTTTTGTGAAGTACTCAGATGCTCCTGCCTACTCCCTGCACCTTAGTCGCTTGTTCTTCTAGGCTTTGGTCGCGTGGAACTGGCACCTAGATTCACCTAATTTTAAGACGGCTCAAAGTGATCCTTGTGATTTTACTGAATAAATACCTTTTGAGTTTGACTTTGCCAGTAACGGCATCTACGGTCTCGTCGATGATGGAGTATTCTATGCCGGGCCCACCGTTCATTAACATTCACTGAGTGAAACACCGTGCCGTGTAGGCAGCTGTCCATACAACTGTGATACGTGATAAGGCACTCAGGTTTTTTCCGGTTCTAAATGGAAACTCTCTTTCTTTTGTGCGAGTGTTTGTGAGGTTCGCGCCTCAATTTTACATTTGCACCTGTTGAAAAATGTGTTTGTAACTAGCACGTCGCAACCTTGAGGCGTGTAGACAACTATAAAAGAACTGTAACATGGGCGATTCAGCCCTCGACATATCGAGATGACTTTTACAAAATTCAGGGATAGATTGTTAACTTAAACATAGGATTAGAGTAAGAAGCCAGTCTGGGAGAATAGATTTGGTAAATATTATTTCATAATTATTAAATCAAGAGAGAAACACTAAAATAGGCTTATAGTTAATTATAGCTAAGGAATATGTATATAAAGAGTGCTATTAATGTCAATCAGTGGTTGCCGATTGCCGTGTCTAAAAGTTTGCTCGTCTGTCGAAATTAAACGGAGGGACGAAATGCTACCAAAAGTTTTTGCTTGCTGACGTCATGCCCGAAATGTAACCAAGAAATGTCATACTTCAAAAACGCAACAGACGAATTGCCCATATACCGAAAGAAAGTGGTGAGAGTTCGATACCTGGAGCAGGGCGATGTAATTTATTGCGGTTCTATTACCGTTCTATTTTTTACGACTTGACACAGAAGAATAGATCCCCAGGCACGGTAGATAGGACACAAGATTATTTGAAGATGTCTAAGGGGTTAAGTCAGAGGGTACGTCCAAGTATTACATTTGGCAGAATTCCAACTGGTTTCAGATTTTTTCCTACTAACCTAAAATATCTGATACAAAAACCCATCCTAACATGACTGGATTTGAACATGCGACCTCAGGAACGTAAGGCGGGGATGCTACCCCTCGCCCGGCAGTGCTCTACGCAGACTGTGCGAAAATTGGTTTGCATGATTTAAGCACGGATCGGGTTTATCTATTCTGGGCCGACCCGAAAAATATATTTGGACAGAAGCGCTTAAATAACGTAGCAATACTAAAATACTTACCTTTGAAATACTGAAGATCCTAACTTATTCTACAGATTAAAGATAAGTTATGTAGATAGTTGAAGAAGTTTCTTCGCGCTACTTGACTTAGATAACATTGTACAATATTCTAGACTACTTTCTTATGCAGAATTTATTGACAACCTTTTGTTAATAAATTCTTGACAAAAAGCAAAACTTGTACTATGGAAAATAACTGATAGAGTAAATTTTTACGTATGTTTTTAATCATTAATTTATGATGATGGTGATGGTGTCCTTCTTAACGTATCCGTCAACGGATACGTAAGCTTAGGTCATGTGAGCGAATGACTCTCAAAGTCAAATTTTGTCATAAACGACCTTACATGTAACTAGCCTAATGAGTTATAGGTGTAGGTATAGAAAGGCTTGGGACGGTACTTTTTAAATAGACGCTTGGCATCAAGGTCTTGCTTTCTACTACATTCAAAGTTGGTAATGGCCTTAGTTACAGAGATAATTAATAATAAGTAGTACGTCATTGATTGAATAAAAATAAATATGTCTTAAAGTATGTTTTTTTCTTTGGGTGTTTGTAATAACCGCATTTACAAAAAAATTAAAAATTTTCTCACAGTTATCTAGTTTTCATGGTTTATAACGGATACTCATCAGGCTATACATACACTGTTCGCTTTCTACTAAGCACTATCTAGCCCCAAACTAAACCAAAGCTTGTGATATGGGAGCCATAGATAGCTGATATAATACATATATAATATGCTTTTGTTTTTTGTAAATTCATACTTAAAATATTATATAACACCCACACAGAGAACAAACATCTATGTTCATCACACAAATGCTTGTTCTTGATGGGAATCGAACCCACGGCCTACGGCGTAGAAGGCGGAGCTACTACCAACTGAGCTGTGAAGGCTGACTGTTATGTTTTTTTAGTATGTCATTATTCTTTTGGATTGGTGTATCTTGATGTGTATCCGTGTGTACAAGCTTTGCTGATTTCGGGACTAGTGCTGTGTGTAAATGTCCACCATTATTTATTTAAATAAGGTCTCAGGTACTACACCAGCGTCCCGTAAATAGGGGTGCGGATGAGAAGTTACCCTGACTCCGTATAAATCTCTGACGCAAAGGCCTCCATATTATTTATTAACTTTTATATCCCGAGTCTAAACAGCCACTTTCAACTTGCGGATTCCACTCGAAGTTACGAAGTTACTAAGCGTACGAAGATGTCGCGAACTTCGCGTCAACAACTCCATGATAAATAGAAAAGTTTTGAAAAGGTTATGTGACTTATCACGTGCATTATTATTATGTATTTAACTAAACGGCACTCATAATGGTACGAAAAAAATAGGGCATGACAGTATTCTTGGCGCACGATAGTCATTTCCTTAGATGATATAATAAGACGAATGATAAGAGAGCGGACGAAGATAATCTGTTATGCCGACCCCACTTAGCGTGGGATAAGTGCATGAAGATGATGAGACCATCCCGCAAAATTCTTGGTAATCAAGATTCATATGTATGTACGCTAACAGATAGATAGCTTACACACAGACACAGACAAACATCTACAGATTTCACTAATACTTATCGCAGTATACCCATAATAATATAATAGTTCTATGTACGGAAGACTTTATTAAAAAAAAAACAACTTTTCCTTTGATCTTATAAAGTGCTATTCAAATCGAAGTGCAGTTTTAAATACTTTGTTGCATAAAAAACTAGAATAAACAATTATAATATCCTATTAATTATAATAGTTCGTTTTCGGTAATTTTCTAAATTAAAAAAGGTACTCCAAGTGTTAAAGTTTCATACCAAAAATCAAACCTTTCGCATAGGATACCTGTTTTACTAAGCGTGGTCACGTGGAGCTGCCACCTAGATCCACCTAGCTTTAAGTCGTCTCAAACTGATTCTTGTGATTCAATAGAATACAAATAAAATACATGTACCCAAAAATTACTTTGACTTTGGACATACTGTAGAAAAGCATATCTGAAGCAAAGCTAGATATGCGAATAACGGAGGTACGTTCCTAAAGATTCAAAACCTGCCACGTAAATAACTGACAACCAAAATACATCCAGCCTAAGCTTCGAACCTGAAAACCTGTCAAAACGACTTTTAAACAGCCCTCAAAATTGAACCTTACGTCTATAATATGAAGATATTTAATGACATAAAAGCTTCGACCTGATTATGTTTCCGAACCATCCATCAGGTGTGCTTTACCAAGTTTTATGGAGATGCTATCTTTGTAGTCCAGTGGGAGCTGACGTAAGCCAAAATTATTACAATGTTACTTATACAATATGCACGATATTAGGCAATAAGGAACCAACTTTTCCAGGATGAGAAATCTTCTACAATGTTCCGTACCTATTGTTTTTGTCAGAAGTTATGAGTTAAAGAAAATTTAATTTAGAAGTAGGTGGACATTTCACACAACACTATCTAGCCCCAATCTAAGCAAAGCTTGTTTTATGGGAACCAGATAGCTAATACAATAATTCAATACTTTTTTTTGGAAATACATCCTTAAATTTTATTGTATTTTAACACTCAGACAGAGAACAAACATTCTTTTTTGTTCATTAGACAAATTTATGTTCTCAGTAGGAATCGAACCCACGGCCTGCAGCGCATAAAGTAGAGCTACTACCTGTATTATATTAGAATGAATGTTCATTTATTCATACAATCATAATACTCCAGTGGTTCAATTACATATTTTGGCCAATTGGTATTTATAAAACCTCAATTTTTTTTAACATGAGGACTTGACCTTCTACTATTACAAAATCAGGCATAATAGCGTCCCGTTAATAGAGATAAGAGACAATATTTTCCTGGCACAAAATAACCAACAATAGATACAAAGGCCTTACCTAACTACAGATAGAAACTTCCTAAGAAATACAGGACCGGTTCATAACTCAATCTATTTGACAAATAGGACAGCAACTTTGTAAGTTCAGCTGTAAGATACTCAGCAAAAAAGGATGAGACAGTAACTTTGTAAGTTTATCAAAAAAGGAAGGAGCGAGTAGTAGAGCTTTTTGTCCGGGGAAGTTCTACCACCATGCCTATTTCGGCCGTCAAGCAGCGTTGTTTTGGTTTGGAAGGTAAAATTACAGGCAGATGGGCGCAGAGTAGTGCATCGAAGGGCACGTCCTTATCGTGCGTGACTTGCGAGGCAATGCTTTGTTGGTGATGGTTACCACATCAGATGTTCACCTATACATGTTTCATCAGCATGTATAGGTGATGGTTACCACTTAACATCAGGTGGGCCATCTGCTTATTCCATTAGCTAGTAGTACAAAAAATAAAATGTAGTATAAATAAAAACCAGCCAAGTGCGAGTCAGACTCGCGCACGAAGGGTTCCGTACCATTATCAATAAAAACGGTAAAAAAAACACGTTTGTTGTATGGAAGCCCCCTTAAATATATATTTTACTCAACTTTTTAGTATTTGTTGTTATAGCGGCAACAGAAATACATCATCTGTGAAAATGTCAACTGTCTAACTATCA
Source organism: Chloroclysta siterata (assembly GCA_932294275.1). Classification (NCBI taxonomy): domain Eukaryota; kingdom Metazoa; phylum Arthropoda; class Insecta; order Lepidoptera; family Geometridae; genus Chloroclysta; species Chloroclysta siterata. The sequence goes on along the minus strand of OW028596.1, from coordinate 14,606,763 downwards.
CAGTTAATGAGATACAGCCTGGGACAGCGGAGTCTTAGTAATAGGGTCTCGTCTTACCCTTTGGGTACGGAACCCTAAAAAAAGCATTTTTGCTCTCAACTATCAGCTGGCTCAGTTTTTTAAATTAATTTTATAGACTGTCCTTTGCCTACAATCTCACCTGATGGTGAGCGACAATGGAGCCCACCACCACACCATCCTCACAGCTAGACATTCAACACATAAATCGTTGTCTGATAAGCGAGAGTACTCAGTGTTTTGCTTCACCGTTTGTACGCACTGCCTTTGCGCACTCATAAATATTTCCAAGATAAAAATCTTTAGGCGTACAACTAGATTCGAACCCGCGATCTTCAGGATCAGAAGGTGGGGTAGCTACTAAACCACCAGTGCTCGCTGTCAAACGTTTAATCTAATTTTATTGAACTAGATATTTGAACTAAGTAAAAGTACATACATAGCAGAAGAGAAACGGACGCAAATATAAAGTTTTTAATGAAAAAGCGTGAGGTGAGATGTTACTTTGAAATTGTTTGGAGTTACCAAATCGTTTGTGCGAGATATTTCAAAAGTTGTCTCAATGCGGTGAAGTTGGTTCTTTATTGCTTAATATCTTGCGTGTTTTATGGGTAACCTTGTAATGATTTTGCAAGCTGAAAGTTACGTATTACATATCTTGCGACCGGATTCGATCCCGAAACCAAAACGGTAACAGAAATCAAAATCTTGATGATATTTTTACATTCTTAGCAGTATCGAAATCCTTTTAAACATAACTAGGTTATAGTTTACATCAACTTTTATGAGTAGTAGAGCTTTTTGTGAAGGGCTCGTCCGGGGAAGTACTACAACCCTTTTCGGCCGCCAAGCAGCGTTGCTGTGATTCGGTTTGAAGAGTGTGGTTGACGGTGTAATTACAAACACATGAGGCTTAACATCTGTATGCCTCAAGTTGATGGACGCAGGGCAGTGCATCGTAGGGCACGTTCCTATCAAGCGTGACTTGCGAGGCAATGTTTTTTTATAGGTGATGGTTACCACTGAACATCAGGTAGGTCAAAAAAAGAAAAAATAAAATATTGCAATAAAACAAATACTTATAGTACTTTATAAATATCGGTGGACTTTCCACACAGCACTATCTAGCCCCAAACTAATCAATGCTTGTTATATGTGAACCAGATAGCTGATATAATACTTATGTACTATTTTTGGAAATATATATTTATAATACACAATAACGCCCAGAGAAGAACAAACACCTATGTTCATCACACAAATGTTTGTTCTCGGTGGGGATCGAACCCACGGCCTAACCAGACGGCAGAGCTACTACCCACTAAGCTGTGATGGCTCTCACAATCAAATACTATCAAAGTTCTGATGCCCATTACCATTTTGGTTTCTCATATTACAAGCTTGTTTTCAAACGGTATATTTATGTGTAGTTGTTAATAATAAGTAGAATATATTTATATTGTTTATCTGCAGTCATAGTCCGTAAAAGTCTCGTGTTACGGCAGCTTCTACTAATTACCCTCGCGCGCCCCATTCGCTCCGGTTTCAAAGGGTACGTGTGTCCGCCATTGTAAAAGACTAAAAGCTAAATAATCGTATTTCGTGCTATTGTAAAACGTGATCTAAAGATACCACGCCTATCTGCCGCCAAGCATGTTTCGGTTTAAGGGTGTGGTTGCTGGTTTTGAATTCGGATATCGAATTCGATTGGCACCACACTGGAACTTCAATATTGTATTATATTACATTGTAACAAGGATCATACAAACGAACGGTAGGAACCAAGCCGTAAGTTTGTTGCCTGTTTTTCTAGGCTTTGGTCACGTGGAACTGGCACCTAGAGTCACCTAGCTTTGAGACTTTTCAAAGTGATCCTTGTGATTTTATTGAATAAATACCTTTTGACTATTTTTTACTTTAAATACAAGTACCCACATTTTTCAGTAGTTGGTATTGTAGACAGGTTGCAGGTCCATCGCCGCTTAAAAAAATACATTTAGGCCATTCTTCTAATTTTTCGTTATACTACTTGCTGCTGGAACAAGCAGAGGGCCCATCTGATATTAAGTTGTAACCATAACCTATAACAAAGCATTGCCTCGCAAGACACGCCTACAATGCACTGCCCTGCGTCCAAAAACTTGAGGCATACAGATGTTAAGCCTCATGTGCCTGTAATTACACCGGCAACCACACTCTTCAAACCGAAACACATCAACAGAGAGAGCTCTACTACTATTAAACGAATCCTTCTCATATTTCAAACTCTTTTATCATTCTAACATGACCCATTATCCCGTGGATCTAACTCATTTGATTCATTCATCTCTTTCAACCCACAATGCCCCAACTTTGAAAAGTAAAAGACAATGGCAATAATTTTCCCACTCAGTCAAAAGTTGTGCTAATGAACGAAAAAGTTTCACACCAAAGTAGTCATTACTACTAAGGCTATAAAGACTAAAGTGGGAGAACAACAAAGTAACAGGAAGATAACTTTGTAGTGGAGCAGTAAATTTTTTACTGTGTTTGATAAAGTGGGCAAAGTCTCAGGTTGACGTTTCGACATTGTATGAAGTTATTATTTTTTCGAAAACTATAAAAAATTTATGTGCGAGATAAACAGCGGTTGACTCGTAAAGTTATCTTGATAGTTTAGAAGACTTCATAATAGTACGGGTTAGTGGGTACTTAAATACCTATTCGTAGACTTCCGTAGAGTCTGCTACGCTGTAGCATTTTGCTACGCTCGCATAGGTTGCTAACGAGACTTTATATTTTTTCTACGAACCTCATTTAGTGGAAACCTTTTGATCGTATTTATTTTTTATGTTCTCAGAATCTAATAGAATTCAAAATCACGGTAAAATTATAATTTTTACTTTCGGTATCTATATTTACCAAAAAGGAATAGGCACTCCATCAAAGTTAAATCAAAAAAGGTAATTATTATGAACCAATCTGTTTCAGACAGTTTAAAAATAGATATTAGAGAAATTGTGAATATACTCTTATACAAGGTGTTCCAATACTTGTTCTTAAAACTGCAGGGGGCTAAAGTACCCATCACTATGAATACTTTTTCTAAGGAACCAACACTGTGAACGCGAAAAAAAACAGCTGTTTCATACATTTTAGCCCGGTAAGTATTGAACTTTTGCAAGAAACAGCTGTTTTTTTCGCGTTCACAGTGTTGGTTCCTCAGAAAAAGTTATTCATATTGATGGATATTTTACTTCCCTGAAGTTTTAAGTACAAGTATTGGAACACATTGTACATTGATGGCCAATCCTCTAACCTCTGCCTAAACTGAGATATTACTTCGCTTTGCTCGTTCGATCAATTATAAAGCCGAAAGGCTATGTCTCCTACTTTCCAGCGTAATCAACAAAGTTTCAGCCGCCGTCACGCCCCGACTCCACAAGCTGAGCGGTCCTGTTTGAAACGTGTACCGTACGTTTTAGTGATCCTTACCATAACGCACCATAATACACAAATACCTAATTAAAACAGAGATTCTAGTTTGATTAGGTATTTGTGTAATATTTTTATTACTCAGACCCCCAAGCACAGTAGATACTGTATTCTAAGTTCGTATTAAAAGATAAGTGTTCTATCACTTGTCTGTTTCCCATAGTACAGGATTTGCTTAGTTTGTGGCTATTGTGTGCAATGTCTGCTAATATAATTTAATGTTTATTTAATTATTATCCTCTCAGAACTCTAAGTACCAATTCTAACGGCCGGTTTCTGAAAGCCCGATCAAAACTAATCGCATGTCAAGTCATTTGCTATCTCTATCTAATTCGATGTAATAGCTGAAATGGCGAGTGACTTGACATCCGATTAGTTTTGATCGAGCTTTCAGAAACTGGCCGTAAGGGGGGTAAAAGTACATCCAAATATTACATTATACACATGCCCGCATTTTATAGGAATTGGTATTAAACGCGTAAAAGGTTGCAAGCCACTATTAGAAAACAAACTGGTATCCCTACAATATTTTCTTTCGCATTTGGGAGAACTGACATTACTTTTTGGAGCAAAAAATTCTGTTGGCGCACGACCGTTATCGAACCCGAACTTACGATCGTAAGGCAAGGTCACTTCCACTGGACCATCGATCTAACAGGCCTAGTACAGTCTAGGTCAAATTGTAATACCAAATAACTTTTACAATATAACCTAATTTTTTTTTATAAATTGAGTCTTAACTTCTATAGCCACTAGTTGATGGATGTGCATCGTAGGGCACATTCTAAGGCATTATGCAAATACAAATATTTTGCAATGCTTTGCTGTAGGTGATGATTACCACGTAACCTCTGGTGGGCCATCTGCTAGTTCCATCAGCTAGTTGTAAAGAAGTTAAATAAAAAACAACTGACTTTGTGGATTTAGGTATTCTGAGCTATCGTTTCTCGTGCCACGGGAGCGAGCACGTACAGAAGTTGCAGCGCTCAGCTATTGAAAGTACTACTTTTCTGTGATCATTTTTCTGCACTTTGATACTCTTTTTATGTGACTAGACTATAATTTGTTCTTTGAATAGTTGGTAAAGATGAGTAATGCTTATAAGCTTACAAAGAGGTATGTTTGTTGTGATATAATGTTTGTAGAGTTAGAAAACTCTACACTATACTATATCCTACTTAGCCTAATAATTTATCAATGCGGAAGTTTGTGTGTTTGTTTGTTTGCTCCCGCGTCTCTGTAACGGCTGCACGGCTTAGGATGAAACTTATAACATACATTATTTGTAATATGGTATAACATGTAGGCTATTTTTTTATCCGGTTGGGTACGTGAGTATAGTGTACAGGATAGTAGTAAATATCTTAGAATATATCACAATTTAAGCATTATTAGCTACTTCGTTTCCGTTTTTTTTTTATACAACTAGCTGATGGTACAAGCAGATGGCCCACCTGATGTTGAGTGGTAACCATCACCTATAACAAAGCATTACCTCGCAAGTCACGCACGATAGGAACGTGCCCTACGATGCACTGCCCTGCGTCCGTCAACTTGAGGCATATAGATGTTAAGCCTCATGTGCCTGTAATTACACCGGCAACCACACTCTTCAAACCGAAATACAGCAACGCTGCTTGACGGCAGAAAAAGACGTGGTGGTAGTACTTCTCCGGACGAGCCCTTCACAAAGAGCTCTACTACTCTTAAAACTTTGCTTAGTTTGGATCCACCAATACTAATTTTTATTTATTATTAATATTTTATTTTCTTCTTTTAGGTTTGTTAATGTTATATACACCGTTAATCGCTATGCTATTGCTAATCTAAATTACGAACAATACTTGTTATAAGTTTCACCCCGATTGGTTCAGTGGTTGGAGCGCGATTGAGCCGTAAACATTCATCAACATCCATATACATCCAAACCGCATATTTTTCGCATTTATTAGTAGTATTTATATGAATGAAAAACTGTCATAGACAAAAAACACTTCAGGCGTCGTCGTCGTACTTCATTACTGTCTCCCATAAAAAAGAACAAAAAAGTAGACAGCGCACAAAACTCTGCGCCTAAAATCGAAAGAGTACAATAAAAAAGTCACAACTCTAATAGATAAAAGGATAATTTATTACATACTGTTTCCTGACCTTGAATAAACCTGATATATCCGATAGTACTCAGTTTCAGAACAACAGAAGCCGACCCACACATTTCGCCTTGACTTCATAAAAACAAACATACAAATCTTCCCGATGTCCTTGTTCAGAACACGTATATTTCCCAAAACGCTACACTTTTTCCCTAGACAAGTGGTGCTGTTAACGTACGAGTTATTAAGCTACGCTTTCGTTTAACCGCTTAAAGTGGGTGACAACTTTGTCTAACGACCATTAATGTACACTCATAGTTTGTTTGCCATAGTTTGTACTGGTTTTTTAATGAGAATCAAAAAAAACAGAAGCAGTTTCATGACGTCGATCTTCAGGTAGAAATCTCTTAGTACTAAGTACCATCATACGATTATATACTTGTAAACAAAGAAACAACAACAACAAACAAATGAGAACAAACATTTGTGTGATGAACGTAGATGTTTGTTCTCTGTCTGGGTGTTAATAATATTATAAGTATGTATTTACAAAAAAAAAGTATTTATGTATTATATCAGCTATCTGGTTTCCATATTACAAGCTCTGGCATAGTTTGGGGCTAGATAGGGCTGTGTGGAAAGTCCAGTAATATTTATTTTATTTATTTATAGTTATAAATACAAACTTATTATGTATTATAACACCCAGGTTGTGTTCTGAACATCTATTTTCCCTACACAAATGTTTATTCTATTTGGAGATTGATCCCACGACCTAAAGCAGAAAGCAGAGCTGCTAGCAACTGAGCTGTAAGAGCCGTCAAAAATATTATTATGTAGATTGACGGCCATTTGTACATTTTTGTACATAGCACGGCACAGTTGAGGATAAATTTAAAATGAGGTGTAATACAACCACTGAATAAATTGAGATTTCTCCAAAATGTTCTGATAATCTTAATTCTCACAGTTTGAATTTTTCTAATAAAACATTATTTGAATAGCGCCTTTGATCAAAAACTCGATTAAGATGGGATTTTGTCGGACATCTGAGGAAAAAGTCCTTTTAAGAAACGAAGAAGAAATAAGAGGAGATAGATAATTTTATACCTATTATTATTTGGCCATTACTACCACTGCAGGACATAGGCCTCCATAAGCCCTCCTAGCCAATGGACCGACGACATTTGAACTTTACAAACCCGAAATGTTTATCAACTTTATCTTTTAGAAACCTAGGTTTTATTTTGAGACAGAGTGTGAATTTTAAGAACATTAATGTTATTAAAATTCTTTACAATGCCTTAGTTAGGAGTCACCTAGAAACGAATGCCATCATATGGAATCCCCATGAAGCAAAGTACAAGCTCATGGTGGAAAAGATACAAAATAAATTCACACGCTTCCTTTATTTAAAAGAATATGGAGTATATCCGTACTACCCACTAATGTACCCGAGTCTGTTCGTGCTAGGTATTGTAGGGTACTGCAGGCTATCGGTACGGAGAGACGTGGCGCTGGTGAAGTTCATGGTGCGCGTGCTGCGCGGAGAGCTGCACCACCCGGCGGTGCTGGCGGCGCTGCGGCTGCGCCGCCGCCCTGCCATGCTGGAGGTGCCCAGCTGTAGGACCAACCTACTTAAGTTTGCCCCCATCACACTCGCTATATACAAGGTGTTCCATAAATGTATGAAACAGCTGTTTTTTTTTTCGCGTTCACAGTGTTGGTTCCTTAGAAAAAGTTGTTCATATTGATGGGTACTTTTTAGCCCCCTGAAGTTTATATACACAACTAAGGAACACCTTGTATATACTTAATATATTGTCCGCGAACAGCGTGGATATTTTTTTCAATAACCTGCCGAAACTCCTACAATTTGCACATACATGTTTGATTGAAACCAAATGTTTAGATTAGTACCTGCTTATTAGGATAAGTAGGTGCTAATCTAAACATTTGGTTACAATAGGTTGTATAATAATAAAACTATGTACTTACATATACCATCGCGTTAGGGTCAAAAAAAACCTGTTATGATGTGATATTTGTCTTTAAATAAATAAATAAATAAATAAACTTTTATCACTGACTGTACAACACAAAAGTGATTATTCCTAAGTGGTTCCATTGAATAACTGCCACATCGACCTGTTACCGATAATCGCAGGTACATGACTATCATATCTTTTCTGTGTAAACAATAAAGAATAAATTGTCCCACCACGGAATCAAACCAGCATTTTGTGACTCAGTAGTCACTTTTCTTGTCTTGTCACTAGTTTCTTCGAGAGAGGATTTGAATTACGCCTCAACGTGGCTCCTTTTGAGCACTAAACACAAATTATAGAACTTTTTAGGTTCTACAATATGCCAGTTTTCTCCCAATGTTTTCCTTCACCGTTTGAGAGTACTGGCGCATGTGCACATAAATTTTTGAACAGAAAAACTCATTGGTGCATGACCGGTTTTCAAAGTCAAAGTCAAAAGGTTTTTCTACACTTCAACACTAATATTATAAAGAGGTAAACTTTGTATTTTTGTATTTTTGTATGTAACGAATAGGCTCAAAAACTACTGGTCCGATTTCTAAAATTTTTTCACCATTAAAATGCTACATTATCCTTGAGTAACATAGGCTATATTATATTTTCAAAAAAATCAGGGATCCTTACTAAAACTTCAATAATGTAACCCAAGGTGGAAAACAAAAAACCTTACATCGCGTGCGCTGCGAAAACTATTGAAGATAGAACAAAATAATGTACTACGATTTTGTAGAACACGTTATCATCTACAAAAAATGTCGCGACAGCATATGTCTAACTTAAGACGGTTTCAATACCTATAGATTACTTCTTAAATTTTTGAAATCGGACATTCCATTCAAAAGATATGACGAAATTAAAAATGTTTACGGGTCCACGGTTCACGCGCGGGGTGCGATTTCACTCACTCAAGGAGAAGCGCGTGCAAATGTATGAAATAAGTAGATGCGAGGCTCGAACCCACGGTCTAAGTTTATCCTAAAATGTTCAAAAAAATTATGACCACCCATGCGAAGCTGGGACAGGCCGCTAGTATTCAATAAAATCACAAGGATCACTTTGAAACCACGACCTTACAATTGGAAGGCGAGGCCAGACCACCAGTGCTCTCAGTAGTCACTGATCGTTCCACAGAAATCGTCGATATTAGGATAAAAGCTACAAAACAACGTTTATTGAAACAACAGCTGGTGAATCCCCGAATCGCGATAACATTCCATTAATTACTTTAATAAATTAGTTTTCTCGCTGGCAACACGGCATTCCAACAAATTGCCAGCTATCAAGGTATTTTTTGTCTAGTAATCTTGCTTTACTACAATACTTATTATTTAACAAAGATAAAATATATAATAGGTATAAAGAATCATCACCATTGGAACTTCATGTACCTCACTAACTACTTTTTGTATCGATTTTAGAATCGAAAGATAATCTTGGTAATGCTTTCGATTAGGACTGATTTGTATGGTTATAGGCTGACAGGCTGATAGGCTGACCCGTCAAAGTACTTCTCGCTAAGTGCGAGTTAGAAGTTGTTTGACGGTTGCCCGCCTCTTAACTGTGTTTCATGTTTATTTTGTAAAATTTGTGAGTACCCGTATTTATTTTAGTTTTGTTTTGTACAACATTTTGAACTACGAATAAATGCGGGTTCGATCATCTTATTAACGAAGGTTGAGAAACAACAAAAAAACTCTTTTTTTTGAAAAAGTCTAAAGTAGCTAATAAATTATTTAAAACTTGTTCTAGTTGTGTCTTTGTGCGTTTTTCCAGAACATTTTATTTTCCTAAATTTATCGTTATACCGCCAATACTTATAGGAAGGCATTTTAAATGGCAGTGGAGTGGTCGAACAGCTGATTTAAAATGGCAAGTCACCACTGTCACTTTATAATCTGGCAAAATAAAAATGGCGTACAGATTCCCTTTCTATAACTCTACTACTAATTTCTCTAACTTTATCAAATAACTGTTTTTGGATTAAGTTGGTTTACGTAATTGTGAAACAGCTTCACATCTTTGAACCCCAGGCACGGTAGACATTCCCTCAGATATCTTAATACCATGTATGAACTTTAGGTTCCTTGAGGACGACTCGTATAAGTAGGCACGAGGTACGTCCAAACGTTACTATTGGCGCATACCATTTTTTTCAGTTTTTTTTTAAATTATTACATTGGCCAGCATACGTTTGCAATAGAAAATCGTGTAGTATTTGCGATGCCCTATCTCATGTACGCAAGCGGTTAGGTAACTGTCAGTGTCAAACTCCTGACCTATCAGTGTCAGCCGTACGACTTGGCGGGACGGCGATGGAGTCAGGCGGGAAAACCGGAATACACGCAATATGAAAGAGAGAAGGCGTACCGAATTCTGACTTGATGTAACAGTCAGTCATCGTGTACTAATATTATACGCAATTTTTCAGGGACGACGAGGGTTTCAAAGTTCCGTACGAATTGTTTAATACCAACATAAATATTAAGGTTTTATGTTAATTGTATCCGAACATAACTATAACATATTGTGTAGGTATAGCAAGTATGAGAAAATAGTTGTCATAATTGGTTCCGTGTGATTAACCTACACAGTCCACTCAACAAAATAAATATTATGCAAATCAAATAAAATATTTTCCTCTGTCTTGTACAGGAATCCACCTAAACCTAAATTTTATTTGACATTAAATTTATCCACTGGATAAATTTAATGTCAAATAAAATTTAATTGAATGGTGGACAGTGTGTGAGTCCGACCCACACACTCTCCATTCAAATGGGACTGTCTCAATGGGAAAAATAGAAAAGATCCTTAGAAATTTGCAATGAAGCCACTGACATAAAATCCACAATATCCCAACCAAGGTCCCAACACTTTAAGCCAGTGCTAGGCTTTGCTTATGACGGGTCCTGAATTGTGTCAGAACCAATATCTACAACCCCGGGGGTATGTCAGCAAAATTTGAAAAAAGAAACGAGCGACGCATCGGCCGTGCGTATAACACGAACCATTTCAAGCTACATAAGACCGTATAACTCAGAAACTCAGTCTACATGAAACAATTTTGCTTGGTTTACTACAAAAGTCCGTTAGTCGCAATACAGAATAGAAATAGCACAGATAAGAAAATACTACGAAACAGAGACTACGTCGGATCAAATTCTCTCACGTCTCATTGGCTTATATAACAGTGATCGTTTTTTTTTTTCAGCCAATGGGATGAGAGATAATCTGACGGACGACCATCCGTAGGTAGTGCAGATAGCGGATGTTCGTAGAATATAGTAAACGGGGATTAGTCCTTATTGTCACAGAAACTGGTTAAATAAAATATTGCTGGTGAAATTCCACTAGTCAAAAGGTCAGTTTGATCACAAGAATGCGAGAGTAGTTTTGTAAGCAACGAAGCTTATTAATTTTAATTGTTTTTGTAGTGGTCTTTTGAGTTCTGTTATGTAAATTCCGTGGTATCTTAATCCAACATTGCAGATCTGAGGAGATATCAAATGTGACTGAGAATCAAAGTCGTGAAGCTGTTGAATTTTTTTAAATAACCGCCCCAAAAGAGCCCCAATCTCATCCTGATCATGAATTTTGAGTGAACGTGTCTATTCACCAAATTTTAAGACATTTCAAAGTGACCCTTGTTATTGTAAATAAAGACCATTTTGGTTTAGATTTTTGACAAAGGGACTGTTCAACTGACTATGAATTCAAGCGGAGAAGGTCAAAAGGGTCTGAAAGAAATATATAAGTCATATCGGAAAAGGGTAGCGTCTATTCAGATAGTCCAATTCGCCTGGATTAAGATGCCGGATGAAGTGGGAGTCGCGACAATCTCAGTAATGCTGTTTTTTAGGCAAATGTTGTACTGTGACCGTCATTTTTTTAAGTTAAGGTGGCGAATCCTTAGTGTGAGAGAAGAGTGCGTAGCGTGTGCTGTCTTATAAATTTGATTATGTTTACCTTTTTCTGTATGCCTACGCCTCACTAAACATCAATAATTATATTATATTACATTGTAAAAGGATCATACAAAAGAACGGTAGGAACCAAGCAGTAAGTTTGTTGCCTGTTCTTCTAGGCTTTGGTCGCGTGGAACTGGCACCTAGAGTCACCTAGCTGTAAGACGTTTCAAAGTGATCCTTGTGATTTTATTGAATAAATACCTTTTGACTTTGACTTTGAGTGGATAATAAATTATAAGAAGGTGTCGTATACGACGCTTCCGTGGGCGCCTTTGAGACACCGTGACACTGCTGAATACGGTGCAGACAATCCTTGTTAAGAGCTGCTGAACCGATTTGGCTGAAAATCGGTGGGGAGGTTCTCCTTTCAGGATACTTTTTATTCCGACTTTTTTTATATTTTTTTATTTGTTAAAGATGTTGTCAATCATATCAATAAACCATTGTTTTATTTGTAAGTATTCTAAAGTAAGCGTGCGCGAGCGAAGCCGCGGGTAAGAGCTAGTTATTTATATAATAATGTGTATTTTACTTTTTAAGGTATTTATGATATGTATGTGTGTGTGTATATATACCGTGTTGCCTAAAATGTTTTATTTTTATTTTATCTTTTTATAATCCAAAAAGTACACCTTCACAACTTGATATACATAATAATATACTGTAGATTTATCCCCTCATCTCTTTTTTTTTCTCCACGTACCAACTCAAGAGTCATTGAGGGTGTCGAAAGGGAGTAGTCAGAGGTACATCCAAATATTACATTTGGAACATACCAACATTTTGCAGTAGGTACATACATGACAGGTTACAAGCCCATCGCCGCCGGTAGAATACCAACTGATTTCTTAAGATGTTTTTGTTCATGAATAGAAATCATTGCGCACGTAAATATTCCGAAAAGAAAATCCTTTGGTGGAAAACCGGATTCAAACCCACGACCTGACGATCAGAAAACTGGGTCTATCCCACTAGACCACCGGTGCTCGTATAATCCAAATAGGGATAATTTACCAAATAATACAGAGTAAACGCCCTTTGTGTGTGCAAATATTAGCTAATTAGCACTACCACTTGACCGAGCGCATGGTACGGCCTGAATTGGATGCAGGTATACGAGGTAGTCAAGATACAGCTAGCTGGCAACTCCGAGACTAGAACATTCACATATTCAAACTCAAAGTCAAAAGGTATTTATTCAATTGAACCACTTAACATCAGGTGGGCCATCTGCTTGTTCCATCAGCTAGTTGTATAAAAAAACCACAAGGAACATTTTAAAGCTTTTTAAGCTAGCTTTAAGACTTTTTGCGGGGAACTGGGCACCAAGATTGCATTCACATCTGTATGCCTCTAGTTGATGGACGCAGGCTGTGCATTATAGGCCACGTTACCATCGTGCATGACCATAAGGCAATGCTTTTTTATAGGTGATGGTTACCACTTAACATTAGGTCCCATCATCTGCTTGTTCAACAGCAAGTTATAAAAAAGTGCTTGAAACAAAATTGCTATAAGTAGCTGAATCAAAATGCCACCAAAAAAATGGAACCAAGAGATTATAAATATGGCTGGGAGAATATGGGCAAGAAGAACAAAAGATAGGGACGACTGGCGATCCTTGGAAGAGGCTAATACCGCCGAAGGTTGTCCATACAGAAATATATTAAAGGGAACTATTATATAAATAATTTAATATTAAGATTTGGTTAAATACATTTTTTAAATGTATTTAACCAAAAAAAAGTATGTAATGATCATAATTATCAGCTATCAGGTTCCCATATAACTTTGGCTTAGTTTGAGAAGAGATAGTGCTGTGTGGAATCTCCACCAATATTTATTTATTACCTAGCTGTTGTTTAGACGCTGTGCGTGCACCCTTTGATAGTGGTGTTGAAATGGATAGGCTTTGATCTGTAATTGATCCGTGAACTGTGAACATCGCTGAACTGAAGTGTAGGAATGTGTCAATGAAATATTCGGAGAACCGAACGAAATATAGGAAGCTAGACCGTTTAGTTTTTTCAGCCCTCAAAGTTTAGTTGGTAGTTCCGCGTCCTGGCCGTGGGTTTGATCCCCACCGAGAACAAACATTTGTGTGATGAAAATAGATGTTTTTTTTTCGGTCTGGTTGTATTATAAAAAAATATGCATAAGTATTATATCAGCTATCTGGTAAAAAATCTTATTATAACGCAATGCCTCTCAATTTATCAACATTGAATAATTTAACTGTACTATTCAGAATCACGATTTCGAATGTTATTTGGAATTCTGTGAAACATTAATATACTTACCATTAATATTCATGTAAAAAGCAAAGCTACTGACAGAATAAATAATGACATCAAATAATCATATTTTTTTTGTAAATGCAAGTCCGTACTTACAATATACCACCCAGGCATAGAACAAACTAATCTCGACGTCCAAGTACCTACTTTCGCTCGCAAATTTCAACATTTTGAAAGATTACTGAACTTATTAAAAATCTGAATCAACCAAGCTATGTGAAATAACATTGCACACAGTTCCGCAAAAGTATCATTTTTATCCTAACAAGTTTTCTTAATAAAACTGTTGCATAAGCACTAGTGAAAACTAGTATAACAAACTGAACTGTGTTCAATGTTATTGCACACAATTTGGTTGATCGTGATTTTTCATAAATTAACACATTATTTCAGAAACAACATTAGTCCACATTTTGCAGATTTAAAATTTTTAAATAAATACTTGCGTTTCGAAAAAACTTGAAATCTGCATTTTTTTTATACAACTAGCTGATGGAAGATGGCCCATCTGATGTTAAGTGGTAACCATTACCTATAAAAAGAGTTGCCTCGCAAGTCACGCACGATAGGAACGTGCCCTACGATGCACTGCCCTGCGTTCATCAACTTGAGGGATAAAAGATAAGATGTTAAGCCTCATGTGCCTGTAATTACACCAACCACACTCTTCAAACCGAAACACAGCAACGCTGCTTGGCGGCAGAAAAAGGGGTAGTGGTAGTACTTCCCCGGACGAGCCCTTTACAAAGAGCTCTACTACTCTTAAAAAAACTCTACTAAAACTCTACTCTTAAAAATGTAGACTAATGTTGCTTCTGAAATAATGTGTTCAAATAAGTTCAGCGACAGTAGTGGTTGCCTTCGCCTTTAAAAAGCTCTTATAATGTGGCACAAAAATGACATGGATACTGAATTCAGCTACTTTATTTTCAAAAGTGTCACCTTTGTCAGCGGGGGACGTGAGCGTTGCGCACAGAAGTGTTGAAACACAGCCGAGCTGAAGACAGCTACATCATTTGGAGAAAATAACCAAAATTACAGTCACCTCTTCACAGCGCATTCTATTTTATGTTGGTACTTGTTTAAGTGGTTAGTTGTCTTCAAATCAATCTTCCTGAAGATGCTTCGTAGAGTAGCGAAACACGTGTCAAAGTCTTGTTAATTTTTATTTATTGTAGTTTTTGTTGTGTCTAATACACCTTATTACACTTTGCAGGATTTCCAGGTGCTGTGTAGGGCACACACACGAGTCTACATTTAGTTAAGCTTAAACAGATAAGATAATCCGTTAGATTTTGTCTACATATTTGTTCCAGTTAATTTATATTTAACGCGTGAACATTATTCATAAACAATTACAAAAAAACTCATAGAGAATAATTTGAGAAGTTTCTTTAGTTACTATAACTTTTCGGTACTTTAGTCCCGAGCACAAAGCCAAATTGTGTATTAAAAAAATGGTAATGGTGAATAGAGGTATTAGGTATACTACCAATAGTATTTACCAGCTTATTTTTTTTTTTGTTATTACTAAGTAAGAAGTTAGGAAAAAAAAAAAGTGATGTAGCTGTTCCCCCGAGCTGTAGAAGCCCATATCTGCCATTCAGCCAAAGAGCTATAAAGCGCTGTAAGGCTTTGTGCAGCGGAAATATTTGCAGCGAGACTTCCTTTGAGCTTGCATTACATTTTATTTATATTTTTCGCTTTTCAGTACTTCACAATTTTCAGGTTTCAGTACTTCGCAGGTTTCGTACGTACTTGCCTCACTTGCCTCTTGGCTTTGTATAACGGAACTTATATGCCGATTTTAAAATGGGACCTCACATAAATATTTTGATATTATCTCAAATGATGAAGGAAAACTTCGTGAGGAAACCAGACAGTTCTAGTAGCGGCGACGGGCTTGCAACCTGTCACTTATGGAAAACCAACAACTGTATAATTGCGGGTAGGTAAGTAGGTATATGTCAAATGAACCACTTGGACGCACCCAATACTCAATACATTTATTACTTACACATGGTTTAGTTTTGTCATACCTAGGTATATAGTTTTTAGATGTTAGTAAGTATCACATGGACCCTGCATAGGGTATACCAACATGGAGGTAAACATCGGTTTTAAGTTAAATAGTTTGTAGACAGGAATAGTCTTGCTAATACTGTTAATATACTTAGATGTAAGACTTACTTAGACATCTTTAAATAATTTTGAGCTACTAGCTTGATACTAAGAAATCTGATGGGATATCTACCGTGCCTAGGAATCAAGTAGTAAAACTATTTTTTTACAGGTTTTACTTTCCACACTTTACGGTTTCTTTTTCGTCACTTTATGCGTCCGTTTTTCCGAATGCCTATAATTTGGATGTTTTCAAGGGACGAGTGAATAGGTTTCTTCTAGGTAAACGTGCTACACCGTAGACCGTTACATCACTTAACATCAGGTGAGATTGCGATCCAACGTTTTACCTATTGGTTGTAAAAAAAATCTTCATTTTGAAAAGAGGAGTACATCACTAGTGCTGCTTTCAGTATCCGGAATGGCAAATTAATAATTATAACTATGCTACTACTCAGATGAGGCTTACTAAGATATAATTAATTAATTAATAATTAATTACAGGGGCTGTATATTGATGAGAGAAGCCCAAGACCGTGTGGAATGTAAGAGCAGAGAAGGGCATATGCACATCATCATCATCATCATAATCTCAACTCGGTATCACCCACTGCTGTGTATAAGCCTCCTTCATGTTTTTTTTTATACAACCTCCTGATGGAACAAGCAAATGTCCCACCTGATGTTAAGTGATAACCATAACCTATAACAAAGCATAACCTCGTATGTCACGCACGATAGGAACGTGCCCTACGATGCACTGCCCTGCGTCCATCAACTTGAGGCATACGATTTTAGGCCTCATGTGCCTGTAATTACACCGGAAACCACACTCTTCAAACCGAAACACAGAAACGCTGCTTGGCGGCAGAAAAAGGCGTGGTAGTACTTCCCCGGACGAGCCCTTCACAAAGATCTCTACTACTCTTTAACTCTTTGCCAGCGTCCTCTGTCCTGTGCGTCTCTGGTCCAGGTGTTACATGTCGATGTCGTCCCATCGCCCTTATGGCCCACGCCCAGCAAAGCTAAGGCCCATAATCATATCCCCTATCATTTTATAGCGGTTCTATAGAGTTTGTCACTGTCACTTTCATGCCAGCAAAATGAGACAGCAACATACTTATCGGTCTGATAAGCTAATGGAGCGCTTAGCGACCAATATGAATAAGAGGGTAAATCTATATCTTTATCTGTGAGCTTAATTGGGCTTGGGTGATGTTGAATGAAGTAAGATACACATCAAGGGATTCTTCAAAAATGGCGTCTTAAAATATTCAGGTGGCATTTGTAATATGTATGCAAGCTTGTAACACCAGACGCACGATGAGTGCTTCTAACGTCCATAGGCTACGGTAACGGCTTTCCTTCAGGTGGACTATACACTTGATTGCTTACCTACTTACCTAGTGGTCTACTAAACAAACGTTGTACAGACCTTGATGTGGTCAACAGTGTAGCACAGCTATAAAGATTTATCGCTCTTAAAACCATTCCAATTAAACGCAGGAAGTAGGGAATAAGTTGTTTAAATAGCCTCAAACAAGTAAGTATCTCAGTTAAGTCCGCCTAACAAGTGTTCAAAGTGTAATATCGCCCAACTGCGCACAATTAATTAACTTTTTTGTTCAAGTCGAAGCTCCTCCACATCCAACGACAGAGAAGTTGGAACTGAGATTGAGAAAACTGCGTAACAATCTTATCTTACTCTTCTTCTTGTAGTATCACCTCTTCTTCTTGTAGTATCACTAGTTCTTTCGAAACTAAAACGGTGGTTTAGTAGTAGCGGTCTCGCCTTTCGATGTTAAGGCGACGACAAGAGCTAATGTGACTCTCGCTCGCACGTTTCGACTTGTTGAAAGATATAAAATCACTAAACGAGAGCACTGGTGGTCTAGTGGTAGCGGTCCCGCCTTCCGATCCTAAGGTCGTGGGTTTGAAACCGGTCGTGCGCCAATGAGTTTTTCAATTCAAAATTTATATGCACAATGACAGTACTCTCAAACGGTGTCAGAAAACATCGTGAGGAAACCGGCATGTCGTAGAACCTAAAAAGTTCTATAACATGTGTCTCCTTGAGGCGCACTTAAAATCCTTTCACCACACTTTCGAAAGAAACTAGCGACACGACAAAAAAAATATACTAAACTCGTTTTCGAAAAATTGCAATCAACCATTTTGTGTGCAATCACATTAAACAGTTTAGTAAAAATTTCATTTTGATCTATACAAGTTTTCCTTATTAAAAGTTTGCTGACATAAGTACGAAAACTAGTAACGCAAACTTTTGAGTAGGAAAACATGTAGAGTCACATTAGCTCTTATATTCGCCTTCAGGTCGTGGTTTTTTGAATGATCCTTCCTACAAGTATAGTACTAAACTTTTAGTTTATGTAATGAGTTAGAGCTTTTGTCATCTGTATAATCAGACATTTTATAGTAAACTTTCGTAAAGAGTTTTTATTACATTTTTAAATTGTTAATCGACAACAGCTGAATAACTCGATGCTTTGTTATAGAAGCTTGTATTGGAAACTAACGTAGTTAAATCAAAGCCAAAAGGTATTTATACAGTTGAATCACAAGGATCACTTTGAAATGTCTTAAAAGGTGAATCTAGGTGCGAGTTCCACGCAACCAAGCCTAAAAGAACAGGCAACAAACTTAGGGCTTGGTTCCTACCGTTCTTTTGTATGACTCATGTTACGATATCATGTAATGACTAGTTACGTGAGGTAGCTCGACGTAACGTCGCCACGTAGCGTTGTGAAAGCCTTCAAGCTTCAGATTTCAGTAATGACTACCCCCTGAAGCGTAAATGATAAATACTGGTAAAGGGCGGTTTGGTTCTCGCACCAACTTTTTCGTCAAAAGTAATTTGGGTCGTAAATATTAGATTTTTATCCTTTACCTAGAATATTTAACTCTTGTTTCAACTTTTTTGTAGGTGTAATTTTGTTTTATCAATTTAAAGCTTCGGTAGAATTCGTTGGTTGTGGCTTCAGGATATTTTGATTTTCTTAGTCCTTTTTAGGGTTCCGTACCCAAAGGGTAAAACGGCACCCTATTACTAAGACACCGCTGTCCGTCCGTCTGGCTGTCCGTCCGTCTGTCTGTCCGTCTGTCACCAGGCTGTATCTCTGAATCCTGATAGTTAGACAGTTGAAATTTTGTCAAATTTGAAGGAAAACATCGTGGAAAAAATGATCAAGAAACCAGCCGACACCAACCATGTCGTAAACAATAGACCCGTTAAACCTAAAAAGTTATATAACAAGTGTCAAGTGCGAAAGGAGCCTCTTTGAGGCGCGCTTAAAATCCTTTCACCACATTGTTTCGAAAGAACACACGACAAGAGGGCCACCAGTGTAATTTCCAAAATTATGTCCTTAACCATGTTAGTTCCAAATGTTATTCCACCAGTGTATTCAAGGTTTATAAGCTTAGTTCTACAAATAACTCAATAACAATAATGTTACATCATAAAGATAACCATCGCTACCGTCATTTACAAATAGAATGATTGATCGCACGTGGGTAGAGAAATGGTAATAGGAAGTTTGTGTTTTTGTGCTAATACAGCCAACAGATATTATATTATAGCTAGTTTTGGTAAAGTTTAAGTTAATTATAGCGTGGGCAGTCCCTAGACAGAAGAATTGATGAAACACCAGTTTTCAAAATAGCGGCGATCTTTGCGGTAAAGATACCAAATTCAAGATTAAAATAAAATATTAGTTCCAATAATATTTATCATCTTATTTCAGTAACTTGTTTTATTTATTATTTTTTATCCATCCAGTGGGTGAGGATGATATGTCTTATCCATATACCATCTTCTGTGACGTAACCAGGTACCTCTGCCTATAACCAATGGCTCAACATCAAGTGAAATATCTGCTTGACGCATCATTGAGACTTGATCTCATAAAAAATTGAGCTGTGCCGCTTTTATATACCGAACGTAATATCCTGGCCGGTGTAAGTAAGAAAATTTTGGAGTGAAAAGGTTCGGAGTGGAGTGAAAGTGTAAGACGTCCCTTGACAATGAAATGGTTATCTGAAGGTAGACATGTCTACCATAAATTATTAATTGGACACGCAACAGGCTACATAATTTTATTTATTAATGTGCTGATATGATGTACTTTCTACCGCTTCATCATCATCATCATCATCAGCCCTGATAAGTCCACCAGAGTCAAAGGCAAAATATATTTATTCAATTGAATTACAAGGAACACTTTGAAACGACTTAAAGCTATCAAGATTATTTTTATGCAACTTGTTGTTGGGACAGGTAGATAACCCACCTATTATAAAGCATTGCCTCGCAAATTACAATAGGAACGTACCCTACGATGCTCTGCCCTGCGTCTTACAGAGGCCGCATACAGATGTTAAGCCTCATGTGCCTGTAATTTCACCAGCAACCACACTCTTCAAACCGAAACACAGCAACGCTGCTTAGCGGAAATAGGCATGGCGGCAGTACTTCCCCGAACTAGCCACACACAGAACTCTACTACTCCTATGCTGGTTATAGAGATGGATACAAGGCGAATGGACAAAGGCCTCTTTCATTTTTTGAAGGGTTTGAGAATCTACTTAGCCTCAAAATCATGTACAAAATCTTGGTCCTTGAATTTCGGCGTGAAATTTTTCTCTATTTTATTGTCTTTTAGGCATTATAATAATATAATATACAAATACAGCTAAACACAGTGGTTGCGATATAACCGGCTTATAGTGAAACTTGTAATCTCTTTGCAACAGTTAAAATTGCGTTGGACAACTAAATTACGTTGTTCAGTTTGTCGATATAATAACAGCTGATACGCAAAACCGCTAGATCAAAGATGAATTGTTCCTAACTATGTACGTGTAAGATAAAATAAAAAAAATGGAGATAAGTTTAGTTCCAGAGTAGTAATTGAATCAAATAGCTAGGAAAATACTCAGCTAGGAAAAAAGAAAAATACTGATGAATACCTAAAGTAATAATTTTAAATGTAAATGATATTGAATGTAATTCGCTGAATACTTTTTATTCGTGTCTACTTTTGCTCGTTAATTACTATTGGCATACGGCCAATAGTAATTATGTCAGGCCACTGACAAATGAATTACATTTTCATCCAACCTACGCCTATCAAGGTAGCTCGGGTTATGGGTAGTGTGATAGGATAGGTGCCGTGTAAGTCAATAGTCTGAATCCATTGAAGATGAGCGACCAAAAAACTCCTAAGTACTCGTAACATAAAAATCTGAGATTTTGCTATTTCGGGATTTTGCTTATCCGTCCTTCTGCTGCAGAGACACATAAAACACTAAAATTGTGTTGACTGACCCAGCTGCCTTCACTATCCTGTGACTTAATCAACGATCGCAGATTGCCTGTTCGTTTGACGAGTGTTTTATCGTTAAGAAAATATAGCGAGTTTTACAGAAAACTCGACAGCTAATTATTCAACAAAATTTAGCCATAAATTAACGGAATTAGGTTAGTTTTCTAATTTTCTATAAAATATTGAGTTATAATGCAATTCCATCTGAAATGAATTTAACATTTGACATATCTACATACTAGTGATAGGCCGAAACATGATTTTTTTTATATAACGAGCTGATGGAACAAGCAGATGGCCCACCTGATGATAAGTGGTAACCATCACCTATACCAAAGCATTGCCTCGTAAGTCACGCACGATAGGAACGTGTCCCACGATGCACTTCCCTGCGTCCATCAACTTGAGGCATGCAAATGTTAAGCCTCATATGCTTGTAATTACACCGGCAACCACACTCTTCAAACCGAAACACAGCAATGCTGCTTGGCGGCAGAAAAAGGCGTGGTGGTAGTACTTCCCCGGACGATCCCTTCACAAAGAGCTCTACTACTCATTAACAAATACGAATAATCGGCCGAATCTTCGTTAAAAAGTTTACCGAACCGAATAGTACCTACCTATCTACTACCTAACTTAGCAGTAGTTCTATTCAAAACCACGGGGAGTTGCACCTAGTGGATCCACGCTCACTTCAATCAAGCTTCAGTACACTCACGTTGACATTTTCACTACAAAAACACTCACGCGAGTGACGCTAGTGATGAAATGAATTATAGAATACCAAATTAAAAACTCACCTGAGATTCCGCAGTCACTTGGGTGAGTGTTATTGATAGAATAGCACTTGAGGGCTTCATCCGACAATTTTATTGTATAAGCTGTCAACACACAATCACAATAAAATGTTCATTTCGATCTACACATACACATTTCGATCAACACATTGAACTACTAAAGAGGTTTTGCATGAGCAACAAATACTTAATCATAGAAAACATAATAAATTGCAATTAGCCCACCTGATGTTGAATAGCTACCTATTTTTAGCACGTCCACCGAGGATGTGCGCTATGTGGCACAAAACATAAATCGTTTATCAGTAAATTAGTAATTTGTAACTTTTGTATTCACTTAACATCAGGTTTAAGATTATTTATTTCTCAAAATGAATACAATTCACTTACATGAGAAAACAATTTAAAAGTAAAAAAAATTGTAATACCTCCGACTAGCTTTAGACATCCTCAAAAAATCTTGAATTGGTACTTGGTATTCAAAGATATGAGGGGATATCTGAGGATCTACCGTGCCCCCAGGCACGGTAGATCCTCAGTTCAAAGTCGAGAAGCTAATGTTTCTGTTTAAAAAAGCACTCTTTAAACTAATTACAGCCGGGTACTAAATTATACGTATTTTGATTTAATTCCTAGAAAATACGGGACATTTTCGTCAAAGAGTTTTTATGGAGTAATGAGTTTGCTGTCTCCATATTTGCTTTGGGGAATCTGAATTTACTCAGAGGTAATTTTACGTAATGTGTTATTTTAAATGTTGAATTTTTTAATGGATCCTTCTGAATTTACTGAATAAATGAATCTGAATGAATCTGAATCTGAATTTGAATTTACTCAGAGGTAATTTTACGTAATGTGTTATTTTAAATGTTGAATTTTTTAATGGATCCTTCTGAATTTACTGAATAAATGAATCTGAATGAATCTGAATCTGAATTTGAATTTACTCAGAGGTAATTTTACGTAATGTGTTATTTTAAATGTTGAATTTTTTAATGGATCCTTCTGAATTTACTGAATAAATGAATCTGAATGAATCTGAATCTGAATTTGCATTTACTCAGAGGTAATTTTACGTAATGTGTTATTTTAAATGTTGAATTTTTTAATGGATCCTTGAATCCTGTAAAAACATCGCTGTAGTTATAATTTACTGTAGTAAGTAGATGGGTTTTTTTATAAAAAAATATATATGTTAGTGCGTAACTTTTGGATAGATAACACAACGAGAAGCGATGGTTGTTACAATAGTTATTGAAACTGTGACGTAACAGCCAACGCCCACCTCCTGGATTCATAAAATCACTACTTATTATTATTATTATTAAATATTTTATTATTATTATGATAAATAAATTACTTACTTAAAAATTGGTTTTTGGCCGATTTCAAACGACTTTTACGAATTCTAAGTTGACAATAGCAATTTCTAAAAGCGTTCTTGTAAGTTTACTTTTAGAAATTGCTATTGTAAAGTAAATAATAATAATAATAAATAAATATTGGTGGACATTCCACACAGCACTATCTTGTCCCAAACTAAGCCAAAGCTTGTGATATGGGAACCAAATAGCTGATATACTACTTATATACATTTTTTTTTGTAAATATATACTTATAATATAATATACCACCCAGACAGAGAACAAACATCTATGTTAATCACACAAATATTTGTTCTCGGTGGGGATCGAACCCACGGCCTACGGCGCAGAAGGCAGAGCTACTACCAACTGAGCTGTGAAGGCTGTCGTAGTAAAGATAAGATAGTTATCTTATCTTATCACAAATGTATTTACTTTAGAATTTCGTTCTTACCTTGAATATATACCGAAATAAGTTACTGTAAAAGCACTAGATCGCGCTTTTGTTCCTGAAATAGGATGCATTTTCTTCGCTTGGAGCGCAAGCATCGAATAAATAGGACTGATATATTTTACGAGGGCTGGAATAAGGGAGGAAATCTGAGGGTCTTTTTTTTATAGAGTTATAATAATAAAATAAGATTTAAACAATTACAAGCAAACATCGAAAAATAAAATATATCCTAAAACAAATTCTCCTGGCTACTTTGTCGCATTTTACGTAGGTACGTAAGTATAGCATCTTTCGTCACTTCAAGTAAAAAAAAATATTATTTTTGTTTTTTGTCATATCGAACAAACCCTTAAATCTGTAGTATTTAATAAAAAAAATCTTCTCTGCTTTTCATTATAACTAACAAAACCCGTTAAATTGATGCATAGCAAATAACCTTTCCTTTTTTTTCGTGTGCTCCTTAATCCTAATTGCCCCACTTAATAAATAAAAATAAAATAAATAAATAAATATTGGTAGACAATCCACACAGCACTATCTCGCCCCAAACTAAGCCAAAGCTTGTGATATGGGAACCAGATAGCTGATATACTACATATATATATTTTTTTGTAAATACATACTTATAATAATATATAACACCCAGACAGAGAACAAACATCTATGTTCATCACACGAATATTTGTTCTCGGTGGGGATCGAACCCACGGCCTACGGCGCAGAAGGCAGAGCTACTACCAACTGAGCTGTGAAGGCTGTAATGTAGCATTACCCCGCATTACCTCGTTTTAAGAGCAATAAGTATTTCATTTCATTTTTTTTTCTGAGCCTTAGTCCATACCAGGCTCGCTCTAATGTTACACGGTCGATTCGCAAAGAGCCTTCCTTCCTAATGGACGCCGCGTCCTGTAGATGGTGCTCTATCGTTGGAACGTGGAATTTATCGCTCAAATCTGACATTTTTATCCCCGACACACTTTACAAGTACCTACGAAAATTACGTGTTTTATGATATCCAGGGGTATAAATTAAAATATTATCTTAAGCGTACGTATATTTACAGTAATTTAGGAATTGAGAATGATGGCGCATCAAGGAGTCACTCGTGGGTTTGCATGCCACTTATTCGATGAAATAAAATATTTGCTTTTAGGATAAAATAAAATATTTCGTATATTTTTCTGTATCTTACCTTGTTTGTCGTGGTAATTAATAGAGAGTTATCTAGATATACCTTTATATACTATACTACTATATCTATGTACTGCTACTTTGAAACTTGGAAACAGGCTTAAAAATATTTTTATTGTCATCCTATTATTTTAACCCGCTTCTTTATTCCACTCATCTCCTCTTTACATTTTTTTGAATCTAGGTGCCAGTTTCACACGATTAAAGCCTTCCGTATGCCGCCATCAACCATTGTTCTCATATTAATACAAATTATGAAAAAAAAAATTAATTTCCTTTAAAATAAGACAAAATAACTTTCCACAATAACATGATTCGCTGAGCCGAAACCTATTTAAAATAATCTTCTCAAACCTACGCTACGTTATACTAGACAATGATGGAGGTCGCAGATTCAAGACAGGTTGAAGACATCCAATATTCTTGAAACAGGTCTGACAAGTGACATTCTTGGGTTAGATGTCAGATGTCTACGTAACAGGTTTACATAAATTTCACGGAGAAAGTGCCGAAATGCTTATGTTGAGCACACGACATTTTCTTGGCATTTTTTTACGAATGAAGTACCGGAAAGTTTCGACTATGTCTTTTCTGTCGATAAGGCAAAGGGGCTGAAGGGATGGTGTTGATGTTTTTTTGATTGGGGGTTTAACCAAAAAGTAGAAAGTCCTTTGATCCCTAAACATTGATCACTTTGATCCTGGGTACATATCCCCTGACATCTCTTAGCACCAAGCACTAACTCAGGAACCCGTCGAATCCAGTCATGCACTGATGGATGCCAGTCCCTCAAACAGTGAAGGAAACCGTTTCAAAAAGTTTCAAGGTATTTTAGCGACCATAGACTTGTACGTATTACTACTTACTGCAAAACTGTTACTGTTACTGTACTTTTATACTACCACCTTATATTTTTAACAATAAAGACTATTCTGATTATGATTCTGATTCTGATTCTGAAAATATGGGTACGTGTTTAACCCCTTCTTCCTCAAGAAAACCTTACATGTGTACTTGATATCGAAGGCATCTTAGGAGATATCTAACGTGCATGATTAAATTTAGTCTATGTCTATATTTTAGTCGATGCCGTTTCGATTATTGCTCGAAAGGAGCCTCTTTGGGGCGTACTTAAAATCCTTTCACCGCACTGTTTATTCCGAAAGAATCTGTGACACGACAAGAATAAGAAGAAGTTGATTCAGACCATGAAAACACCGTAAAGGGAAATCAAAAGTACTCAAAAGATTCGTCAAAATATTAAAGGTAACATCTGGCATCCTGGACAATTAAAATTAATGTATATAAGAGAGTAAAGCGATGAGATGTTTGTTTGTTTGAAACGGTCATTAATCTTGAACGTGGCGCCATTGTCTAATTTATGAAACCCCATCATTTACAATAAAGCCATAAGGAAGATTTGAATAAATGAATATCATAAAATGGTTGCTGTTTTTTTTAGACGATTGAAGCACCTTGATAGCGACCTCCTTAACGTTATTCACGAGAATCAGAATAATCTTTATTGAAAACTGTTGATTGGTTATACATTCTGTTATAATATACAAACATATAGTATATATAATTAGAGAGGTTGCAGCAAAGGCAATCACTATCAAGCGTCACATATATTAATAAAAATGTGTTGTCTGAAACCAATTGCTTATTTATGCTTATTACTTTAAGTAAAATATTATTATATTGTCACACGAACTTCTATCATTTTATTACCACACATTTTCCGTCGAATATTTCTCAGCTCAACGGAAATACATTTTTCTATTCTCCGCAAAATCTCCAACCGTAGCAAGCCCATATTTTACTTCAATAGCTTCATCTAAGTAATAACATTTGCTTCTTGGAGACTCGAAAGAGATTTCAAGATCTGATACTGATTTTCGTACATTTTAAAGGACTTGAGGGTCTCTTGACTCAAGAATGAGGGCACTCATGAAAGTTTAATTCGACCCTAGATTTTTGAGTTCTCGGTTAGAAACTTAGCATCATAAAGCAAGACTAATTATTTAATTATTCAGTATTCTCGAAATTCTCTGAGCTGAATTGCCAAGGGCGTAAGTTCTTAAACCGTGGAAAGAACTGTTAGTTTTCAGTGGCAATGTGGGTGCTGGGTAATTTATTAATTATTTGCTTTCTATATTAGTTTCAATACTAGTAATATTGCTAGTGCGTTGCTTTATTATATGGAATTAGAATATATATAATATAATAATATAGTATAGCTCAAATGCTTACTTTCCCGGGTACCATGCAATAAAAGACGCTTGCAAAAAAACTAGTAAGTAATCTGACCTTGTGTCGGTTGTTAAGTCCTTAGGGGTGCCTAAAACTCTACTGCGTACGTTAATATTTACGTACTAACTAACCGATAAGATAATTAAAAAAACCAGCCAAGTGCGAGCGGACTCGCGCACGAAGGGTTCCGTATTTAAAAAAACAGCAAAGAAATCACGTTTGTTGTAAAGGAGCCCCCTTAAATATTTATTTTATTGTTTTTTAGTATTTGTTGTTATAGCGGCAACAGAAATACATCATCTGTGAAAATTTCATGTCTAACTATCATGGTTCATGAGATACAGCCTGATGACAGACGGACAGACAGACGGACGGACAGCGGAGTCGTATTAATAGGGTCCCGTTTTACCCTTTGGGTACGGAACCCTAAAAAAAGAATCCAATAACATCTTCCTGATAACATGAGTATCTTGAGAGCTGAGGTTTCACAGGAGAACCAAAAAAGAACATATAAGTGGGTGAGTGTGGTTTCATAATAATAAGTTCGATGGCTCAGATGGTTAGCGCAGTCCCGTATCAAGAGAAAGGTCGTGGATTCCAATCCCGATATCCAAATATCTTTACATAATAATTATTTCAATATAACCAGAGAGCCTACAGTGGATTTCCCCAAAGTTTTTCAAACCTTAAATGTCGCTGCCAAAAAGGTTTTAAAAGTGGTGGCAGTTATTTATCGCCCAGAGATTTAGGTCGACGCACACCACTTCGCCCGGTGGGCACGCAAATAGAGGATAGCCTCGTTGTGCGGACGATAAAGGATTTGTTTTTTATCCGACTGTCTGACATCTGAGAATGGTTTTCAGATGTACATACATACAGTATTTTTTTTATATACAATTCCAGTACTCTCAAACGGTGAAAGAAAACATCGTGAGGAAACCGGCATGTCGTAGAACCTAAAAAGTTCTCAAGTCAAGTGCTCGAAAGGAGCCTCTTGAGGCGCACTTAAAATCCTTTTACTACACTGTTTCGAAGGAAACTAGTGACACGACAAGAGAAGGGTTCGTTTACTACATTTTATAAATATTTTATTTATTATAAAACCAAAACTAGGTAGGTAAAATCACTATTTATTCCACACAAAATAATACTTTGATGTCACAGTGGACATTTTCAATTAATTGGTTGGTTGACCAAACCAATTAGCTAATTAGACATTGTTAGCACCCGCTGGGCTATTATTTAAAAATAATCAGTAGCAGTAGCACTAAAATAAGTCATTGCTTATAATTAATATTTTGGTCGAGCTGTTAAAAAGGCTTATAGTGATTTACTAACGAGTAAAAAACATCTACAGTGGCCCATTGTCTGAAAATTTGTTAAGACGCAGACAACCATTAACAATTTCACGCTAAACATTTTAATATTTAAAAAAATAAATTAAATTACTGAATGATATTTTGAAAAATCGCAAATAACCAAGTTTCAGAGCTAACACTGGTTGTCTAGTGGTAGCGGCCCCGCCTTCCGATCCTAAGGTCGTGGGTTCGAAACCGGTCGTGCACCAATGAGTTTTTCTGATCAAAAATGTATGTGCACAATACCAGTACTCTCAAACGGTAAAGGAAAACATCGTGAGGAAACCGGCATGTCGTAGAACCTAAAAAGTTCTTTATCATGTGTCAAGTGCTCGAAAGGAGCCTCTTGAGGCGCACTTAAAATCCTTTCACCACACTGTTTCGAAAGAAACTAGTGACACGACAAGAGAGAGAGAGAGAGACAATATAGCTTTACAGACGTTCAGCACAAATTTAACAAATTTACCGGGAAGCGATTTTCATAACTACCTTTGATCATTCTACGTATGACAATGGTCAAATGTGTTAGCGGGAAGTTGTTTGAAGACTCAGCGTCAACAAACAACAACTAATTTTCTTCCGATTGCTATTGTTTGTTTATACGTAATAGCCCCACCGATATACAAACAGCTATTCCAATGATAGCAATCATTTAATAGAATGTTTACAAAAGCATTACCTACTCATCTGCAGAGTTCGATAAACCTGCAAAATGGGCATCATGAAAATTTAATAAATAAATATTGGTGGACTTTCCACACAGCACTATCACGCCTCAAACTAAGCAAAGCTTGTACTATGGAAACTAAGTAGTTGATATAATACGTATATACCTACTTTTTTTTGTAAATACATCATCGTCATCATCTGCAGCTTGACTTAGCCCACTGCTGGGCATAGGCTTGCTATGTTATTTCCATTCTATACGATCTTGGGCTACCCTCATCCGTATACGGCCCACAACGCTGACAATGTCGTTGACCCAACGTCTTAATAAGTACATACTTATAATTTTTTGTAAATACTTGTATTCATTGTAAATAAATGTCATATTCTCGTTGTAGCTTATAATATATTATACAAGCTGGTGCCCGCGACTTCGTCTGCGCAGGATTAGTCACACAATATCTTAATAAATTGTAGCCTATGTGTTATTCTGATGTATAAGCTATATTATTGTAAAGTTTCATTAAAATCCATGCAGTAGTTTTTACGTGAAAGAGTAATAAACATCAATCCATACTTACAAACTTTCGCGTTTATAATATTAGTAGTATTTACATTTGGCACATTCTCCCACCCATATTTTGCAATAGTTGGTATTCAATAACAGGTTGCAAGCCCGCCACCGCTAAATTTGTCTTCTGCCTGGATACAATATTCTTCGGTAAAAGCCTGTTGGCATTCCCGTAATGAAGATATATTGCAGTTGTTATTAAAGCTTTAAATAACGGATTGAAAGTTTTAATTACTTTTTGGTTCAACGTAAATGAGCTCTTCGTGCGAAAAATCAATAGACATTTACCAACAGATTGTTTACAAACTTGTTGATCGAGTGAGCGAAGCGAACGAAGATCTTAGTTTCAACTTGGGCGATTTGGCATTTTATGTATGTATGTATGTATGTATGTATGTTTGTCTGGCGATAACTTTAGAACCGTTGATCCGATCTGCATGAAATTTGATATATCGATAGCTTGTACTTGAGAAATTTACTGGTAAGTATATGAGTAAAATCGGATGAAGGGTTTTTGAGATATGGGGTTTTTTAAGAGGGCAAAAATAAAAAAAGTTACATAAAAAAATCAAGTTACATGTCATATGAAAGGGCTTTGTTTGGACAATCCAAAACAGTGATCGTTCGATTTTCGTTGAGAATAGTTGTGTCACTCGCGTCCGCGCGTACCAACAGTGCATAGTGCTAACGCATCATAACAAAACCGCCGCGACACGGCTGACCGCGATGTTGACCCAGTTACACATTGCGTAAGGCATGCTTACGAACGGCTAATAATATTGTTAAGGCGAGGTAAGTCTCAACCTCAACAATGGATACTCCATCAAAAGAAGGCAAAATTACACTGAAGACAGAAACTGAGGTGCTTTTATACAAGCGTTTCCAAGAACAACGCGACCTCTTCAATGAAGAAAGGCAAGAGCGTATAAAACTGCAAAGCCTAGTACATGACTTACAAAGTCAAATAGATATTCTGCAGCAACAGCTGAAATGTACTATGGAGACCGAACCTACCGCACCTCCATCAACTTCCAACATTGAAAGTTCTTCTCACCAAGAGGAATACTGCACTGATGAAGAAGATCTCGTTAAACAAACAGAGTGGATCAGAACAAAATCAAGGAAAAAAAGAAAGTTGAACACTTCACCCTCACTCTCACCAACACAAATTCTAAATCCAATAGTTGAAAAAACTAAAAAAGTGCCCCCGCCACCACCAATTATAGTAGATGGCGTAAGTGACTACCAAAACTTCTATGACTTCTTGTCTACGAACCAGAACGCTAGCACCTTCAAAATAAAGATGCTAAGCGGTGATAGCGTCAAGGTGAATGCTTGTAATGATGAAGCGTACAGAGCAATAACTAAGTCATTGACTGAACATAACTGCCTCTGGCATTCCTACGAAAACAAGCAAGACAGGCCGATCAGAGTAATGGTGAAAAAGCTGCCTTCTACCTGCAAGCCCGATAGAATTATAAGTGACCTTCAAACAAAAGGGTACCAAATCGAAGATGCGGTGAACAAATTAAGCTGGAAAACCAAGGAACCGCTAAATATGTTCATGCTTACCTTCAACAACAAAGAGGATATTAAGAAAATATATGACATAAGGATTATACTAGGGTGCACGGTTGATATACAACCCCTTAGATCGCCAAAACTGATCCCCCAGTGTAAAAGATGTCAGGTTTATGGCCACACACATAAATACTGCGCCAAAGAGCCAAGGTGTGTTAAATGCACTGGTAAACACCTGACCAAAGACTGCAGAAAACCAGCTGATGAAAAGCCGAAATGCGTACACTGCGGTGAAGCACACCCGGCTAATTACAGAGGATGTATCATTGCAAAAGAAATGCAAAAAATAAAAAATAAAACCCAAAAATACCCAAAGGTTAACCAGCACCAGGAAGTTACAAGCAATCAAGCTTCTATCAACCAGCACCAGCCATGTAAACCCAGTTCAAAAGTTATGGCTACTACGAGTAAAAACGTCTCTTACGCTCAAGCAGCCGCTAAGAATCCTACAGCCAGCCAGCGCAACGAGCACACCGATACAAACGACAGTAAGTTGAATGAAATTCTTAAGTTCATGACCTCGTTTGATGAGAGACTAAAAAAAATAGAAAGTAGCACCAAATCGGCTACATTCAAGGCCCAAAAATGATTAGCACACTAAAAATTATGGCCTGGAATTGTAACGGACTACAAAAACATCAGAACGAGCTACAAGTAGTCCTAGACATAGAAAATGTAGATGTGTGTCTAATATCAGAGACTCATTTTACAAAACAATCGCACATTCATTTCAAAGGTTACAACATATATCATGCATTACACCCGGCCAATAAAGGAAGAGGCGGCAGTGCTGTAATTGTTAGAGAACGTATAAAACATCACGAAGAATATAAACAAGAAGAGGCAGAAATTCAATCTATAGCAATCTGCATTAACACCAACCGACAAAGTATTACTTTAGCAGCTATATATTGTCCACCACGCTATACAATCAGAAAAGATGAATACCTGAGTCTCCTACGAAAACTCGGTGAAAGATTCGTATTAGGAGGCGACTTCAATGCAAAAAATACATATTGGGGTTCCCGACTAATAAATACAAAAGGAAGGGAACTTATGAATGCCATAAAAGAATTCAAATGTGACGTTGCATCAACAAGATCACCCACCTACTGGCCAACCGATCCGCTAAAAATACCTGACCTAATAGACTTTTTTATACATAAAAACATATCACCAAGTTACATAAGAACCGATCAGAGCTATGATATGAATTCTGACCACTCTGCTATTTACCTAGAAATAAGTAAAAAAATATTGTATAGAGAAAATACTCTGACCCTAAGTAATAAACACACGGACTGGGAGAGTTTTAAAATAGAATTAGATGATAAAATAGACCTTAAAGTTCCACTCAAAACTCCGGAGCAGTTAAACATAGACTTAGAAAAATTTGTTACAATTATACAGCAGACCGCTTGGAAAAACACACCTCTTTTTACAAAGCGGACCACAAAAAATAATTACCCCAGAGAGATCAAACAGCTCATATATGAAAAGAGAAGACAAAGAAACCAATGGCACCAATCAAGATCTCCACAGGATAAAACAAAGCTAAACAATCTTACAAAACAACTCAAAAGAAAGATCCAAAACCACAATGATGCTCTAACCAACACATTACTACAAAAGTTAACCAACGATCGCAGTACAGATTATTCCCTCTGGAAAGCAACCAAGAACATGAAACGGCCTAGTGCCCAAGTTCCTCCAATAAAGGATGGAAATGGGAAATGGGCCGTGAGTAACGAACAAAAGGCCAAACTGTTTGCTGAACATTTAGAAAACATATTTAAACCGAACGACGGTCCAATTAATTTCGAATCTAGTATCACACATGAAATACTTGATGAACAACTTTATATCCAACTCGTTACACCTAGAGAGGTACAACGTGAAATTAAGCATAACATAAATCCTAAAAAATCTCCTGGATTCGACCTCATCTCTGGAGAAATACTTCATAATTTTCCAAAAAAGGCCTTAGTCAAGCTAACAAACCTCATCAACGCCGCACTGAGACTGAAATTTGTACCAGACCTGTGGAAAGTTGCCGAAGTTATCATGATAACAAAACCAGGAAAACCGCCCCATGACACTTCTTCGTATAGGCCGATTTCCTTGTTGCCCATAATGTCGAAATTATTTGAAAAGCTACTACTAAAGCGGCTTAAACCAATATTAGAAACCAAAGATCTTATCCCAGAGCATCAGTTTGGTTTTAGAGAAAAGCACTCGACCATAGACCAAGTACACCGAATAACGAATGTTATAGAAAAAACCCTTGAGGGAAAAAAAGTCTGTTCCACCATATTCCTAGATGTAGCACAGGCTTTTGATAAAGTGTGGCATGAAGGACTTATGGCCAAGCTAAGAAAAATGCTACCCAAAGAATACGCAGACATTTTAAAATCATATATAACGGATCGGTTCTTTAGAATAAGACAAGACGACGCCTACTCAGACCTAAAAGAAATTAAAGCTGGTGTACCACAGGGTAGCGTATTGGGTCCGGTCCTGTACTTGCTATATACCTGTGATATACCTAAACTAGAAAATAGCACAATTGCAACCTTCGCTGATGACACTGCTATAATGGCTATAGGAAGCACTCACGCAGAAGCAGCAGAAAAGGTTCAATTGGCTGTTAACAAAGTCCACGACTGGACAGAAAAATGGCGAATTAGATTAAATGAAACTAAATCAGTCCATATAAATTTTACAAATCAGAAGGAACATTATTGTCCAGTATATATCAATAATAAGATCATACCCTACGAAAACACAGCCAAGTATTTAGGCATGACACTTGACGCAAAACTTCGCTGGAAAGCTCATGTGAAAAAGAAAAGAGATGAACTGGATATTCGCTTCAGAAAAATGAACTGGCTGATTGGAAGGCATTCCACTTTGTCAGTTCAAAATAAAATCTTATTGTACAAACAGGTCCTAATGCCAGTATGGACATATGGTATACAGCTGTGGGGCTGTACCAAAAAGACTAACATCCTAATTATACAAGGGTTCCAGAATAAGGTGCTAAGAGAAATCGTAAATGCGCCCTGGTACGTCAGAAATGATGATCTTCACCGGGACCTGAATATTGAGTTCGTTGACAAAGTTATAAAAAAATATGCAGAAGCTCACGAACATAGACTTCATCATCATGTGAACGTCGAGGCCATCCAGCTCCTCGACAACACGGACATAGTGAGAAGACTTAAAAGAACTAAACCTTTTGAACTAGTGTAGTGTAAAGTTATAATTCATGTAGTGAAAGTGAAAAACTTTAATCAAGAACACAAGAACAAAGTGTCTTCGCCTTAAATAGAGACAGTAAGAAAAGTGTTAGTGGACACATTCTTAGTTGTAGCTTACTTTAAAAAACTAGGTCAGTGTTAAATTACCTATTAGCCATAATTATGGCTAGATTGTAATATTATTAGAGTATGTTATAAAATAATAACGTACACTATGAAAAAAAAAAAAAAAAAAAAACTTTTTTTTTGGGACGCTCGGTTTTTGAGATAAAACTAAAAAAGTTAAATTAAGATAACCAGCGATCCAAGAGCTCCCATCTCTAAGAGTTTCGTTGACATCAAGGTTTTTCTACTGGTCGCTCAGTTCCTTTGCTTTTTCTTATTTTTTTTTTCTTGAAATAAATTAAGGAGGTACTTAGTTCTCATAAAATGGTGACAACGACCAGGTCTGATGATGGAGCCAAGGTCTGTTCAACGGAACTCTTCAATAAATAGGCCAATAGAGTTGAAACTTGGTAACCATACCAAGTTAGTAAGCGGTAGTCAGAAAAAAGTCCAAAGATAATGTTTGGACTTGGCTCTGACTACTACCTACTCAAAGTTTTGATGCGTTCGTCGGGTCTCATCGGGCATCACGAGATCTCAGTTCGGGACGAACTACTAGTTTTCTCTTTTATAGAAACATCAGAGAACATACAATATGACGAAAAACCGTCCTCCATCTAGTATTTCCTTCTCTAGTATTAGCCATTCAGTGCTACTACTACTACAAATAATGTTGATTCAAAAGTGACCTTCAAAATTACCTGAGTGGGATTTGAACCCACGAACTTTCACCGATACAAGGATGCATTAACAACTTGTACTTTTGGTTTGGTACGTGTTCATCGTTAGCTAAGTGGTATAAAACTTGTAAACAGCTAGGAGGACACCTTTCTACCCTTATCCCACTCTATGTGGGGTCGGCACATCAGGTTTTTTCTTCACTTCCCTCTATCATCCGTCATCTCAGTAGTCACTCCTTTCTTACCCATGTCGTCTTTCACACAATAAATGCATCTTTTCTTTGGTCTACCTCTACACCTAAATCCATCCACATTCATACCCAACATATGATGCCCATACCACGCTAGCCTATTGCTCCTCATTTTGTCAGTCACTGGTGCCACTCAGCTCTACCACTAAATAAAATAAAAAAACGATTTCAAATTCACTTGAAAAAATAAAAAAGCAAAATACGCAATTTGATTTACTTGGATGACATATTTTTTTTCCTTTTATTTTGATTTAAAAGCCGAACTACTGAACCAATTTGATAAAATTTCTATGAAAGGACAAATCTGAAAGAATATCCGTTCGAATAATTTTTTTTTTCCAAATCGGTTTATTAATGACGGAGTTAAGCGGTAACAAACATAAAAAATACAGTCGAATTGAGAGCCTTCTATTTTAAAATTGGTTAAAAGTTAACAAATACGATTCCATCCCCTTCGGCCGTCTACGAAACCGGAGCTTCGTAACCAGTGTCGAACTAAACATAATTCGTCCTCGCGCGATACCGGTTACGATAAAACACGTATTTTTCTTTACAGGAAAAGTTTGACGCTCTAATATTTTTCAATTCGTCTGCTGCAAGCCCTCGCAACATTCTGATACAATGAAGCCGTACCAAACAAACTAAAACTAAACCTTCCTGAAGAGCACGTTCACGGGAGCGCTTAAATGTTTAAAACCGTACAAAGTCCGCCAAAGTAATTTCACCTCGTACACTAACCACCTAACAACTTAACCATAGTACAGTCAGCTGCAATTTAGATTTATGCAATTTGTAATTTGGTTTCAAAAAAAAAAGTAGTTCCTAAGATCTTTACTGGTTATATCAAAAAAAAATCGTAGTACCTTAATGTAGTGACTTTTATAAGATATCTGATTATACAAGCTGTTCCATAAGTTGTGTATATAAACTTCAGGGGCCTAAGGTACCCATCAATATGAACAACTTTTTCTAAGGAACCAACACTGTGAACGCGAAAAAAAAAACAGCTGTTTCATACGTTTTAGCCTGGTAGGTATTGAACTTTTGTATGAAACAGCTGTTTTTTTTTCGCGTTCACAGTGTTGGTTCCTTAGAAAAAGTTGTTCATATTGATGGGTACTTTAGCCCCCTGAAGTTTATATACACAACTTATGGAACACCTTGTATAGATGACAAAAAAGCTTAGGACTGAACTATGCTCCAACTCATTACAAAAACTAAACAATTAGCTACCATAATTGTAAAAAGGATCATACAAAAAACGCTATAAACCAAGCCGTCAGTTTCTTGCCTGTTCTTCTAGGCTTTACACAATAATAAAGAAAAAAGTTTTATAAAAAAAATAGAATCACAAAGTTTTTTTCGTTTTAATATTTTTTTTATTTATTTGACTTTATCAATCTGTACAATTGCAGTTTATCGCTCACTCCATACTGTTTAGTCTGACGTGTATCCGTGTGTATTTGAAGCAGTATGGATGCAACACTCAATAACACTCTTCTTTTCTTTTTTGTTTCAGAAAGTGAAAAAATCCTTTTACGGTTTGTCAGGCGGTCTACTCCACAATACGTTGGACGAAGGTTAGTATTGCTTTTTTTTAAACCGCGTGAAAACGTGACCACGTGACGTTTCACAGTCGAGTTCAAGCACTTTTTGATCAAAATAAAACTGTAAAATGTCACATTTTGAACCATATCTTTCAGAAATTGATAATAAGGTTTTGAAAAGAATCACTATGAGCGGTTTGACCAACCCAGCCCCAAATGCCAATATAATCAATACAAATATACAAATACAAATTATTTGTTTTAGTAAACTTAGTTTGTACATTTCAAGGGTTTGAGACCCTCTTTTAAGCATGGGAATACCTTTGATATATAATCTCGCTTTTCCTAACCCTTTTAACATAATATAATTATTCTAAAAATAAAACAAGAATTTATTATTAAAAAGGATCTATCTATCTAATCAGCCCACATTTACCCACTGCTGGGTATAAGCCTCCTCCTTAGCACGCCACTCTTTCCGGTCCTGCGCCAACTTTATCCATTTAGCTCCCACTGTACTAACGATATCATCAGACCACCTGGCCGGTGGTCTGCCTCGTGGTCTATGATTCTCGCGTGGCCACCACTCAGTCACTCTTTTTGTCCACCTACCGTCTTCCCGCCTAGCCAAGTGTCCTGGCTATTAAAAAGGATACAAACTAAAAATATATAGGACAAGGTAGTTAAGTATATTAAGGTAAGTTATATTAAAAAAAAATACAATTAAATTAATTAAATACAACTAAGGCATGAGCACCTATATGTGTGGCGATGTTTTGAGTACTATTTTAATTGTAATAAACTGATGTAAAACAATACTGTGGCAATAGATAATTTCATTTCATGAACTATACCAGTGAAACGATAAAACTACTATTGAAATAAAGATATTCACATATTTCCACTATCACTATTTGGGAGTACTACCACCACCAAGCAGCTGTGTTTCGGTTTGCAGAGTGTGGTTGCCGGTGAAATTACAGGCACAATGAGGCTTGACATCTGTATGCCTCAAGTTGATGGACGCAGAGCAGTGCATCGTAGGGCACGTTCCTATCAAGCGTGACTTATGATGCAATGCTTTGTTCGAAGTTATTGTTGACACTTAACATCAGGTGGGCCATTTACTTGTTCCATCAGCAAGTTGAATACAATACAATACAAAATCATTTATTTATGAGAAGATGCGCTACTGTTCTACGTTGTACAACGTCTACGCTCTTACTAACATTCAACTATGCTGTTTAAACATCCCTGCATTGGTAACAATGTTGGTGATATTGCAACAAGCTTTCACACTATAAAGCTGGCTACACACACGTTTTTTCATCCAACCTCGGTACCACTTAAAAATAAAAATAAATAAATATTGGTGGACATTCCACACAGCACTATCTCGCCCCAAACTAAGCCAAAGCTTGTGATATGGGAACCAGATAGCTGATACTTATATTTTTTTTTGTGTAAATACATACTTATAATATTATATAACACCCAGACAGAGAACAAACATCTATGTTCATCACATAAATGTTTGTTCTCGGTGGGATCGAACCCACGGCCTACGGCGCTGAAGGCAGAGCTACTACCAAATGAGCTGTGAAGGCTGTCACTTCGGTGCTATATAGCATTTAAATCAATGTGTGTTCCTGGCGGCTAACTCCGGAGGTTTTTATTGTAATGGTCCATTGTTTAACTGCCATCACATTCACATATCGGTCTCGTTATCAAAGATTCGCATTTGTTTATTACACTGCAGGGAAACTTTTCTCTACAGCCAAGTAGGGACACAAAATGATAATAAAAATGCTTCTTTCATGGAACGTAGCTCAAACATCTTTATTTTAATTTGACAGCTAATAGTATCGATACAGCACCGCATCTTAATCGCGATACGTGTTAAAATCACAACGATCCAATTGAAATACTTTTCTACCTTTATACATATAGGTGGTAGTATAACGGGACCAAGCCTCGCAGAGCCATAAAAGTTCTTTGTATGATTTTATTTACAAAATAATAATATTAGAAAAAGACTTTTCTGAAAACACGTGACTTGTAACGTAACATCGCTTAACATCAGGTGAACAATCTCCTAGTTCACATCACTTTCGTTTCTCATAAAAAAAGGAAGTGACTACCTAATGAGCTGCGCCATTTTGACACTCAAGATTCTTTAAGGATGTCTAAGGGAAGTTAGTCCGAGGTTCGTCCTAATTTAGCATCTGGCACAACCCAAAGAACAGGCAGCAAATATTAAATTTCAGGCCAAACACAACAATAACATTAGTCTGCCCTAAAATATGCACGAAAATGGCAATCCCATGTTTGTGTGATACAAGTGTGAGGGAAAATGTCACAATGCTTTGTGACGCTTTTCGGTACCAATTACTGTCTCAAATGTGTATATCAAATAAGCAGAAATAAGGAGACTTTTGATATGGAACGTGCTCGTACGACTGATAAAGGGTCCAAGTTTAGATACATTATTAATGCTCAGTATTTTTTGTTTTCTGTATAAAAATATAATAAAAAAATTAAGAGAGATAAGAAATAACGGAACGGATAACGATCCGTAGTGCGCCTACGGATACTCGTAGACTATAGACACTAAAGGCAAGCTTTTTTTTCTATACAACTAGTTGATGGAACAAGCAGATGGCCCAATGTTGAGTGATAACCATCACCTACAACAAAGCATTGCCTCGTAAGTCACGCACGATAGGAACGTGCCCTACGATGCACTGCTCTGCGTCCATCAACTTGAGGCATACAAATGTTAAGCCTCATGTGCCTGTATTTACACCGGCAACCACACCCTTCAAACCGAAACACAGCGTTGCTACATGGCGGCAGAAAAAGTCGTGGTGGTAGTACTTCCCCGAAAGAGCCTTTCGCAAAGAGCTCTACTACTCTTAATTAAACGCTTTTCATTTTTTTAGGTTTAAGATAACCATTTTACATAATCACGATCTTTTTCATAAGTTAAAAAACATAAAAAAATACAAATGTTAAGCTAAAAGCTTTGAAACTTCAAACATTGCGCTTTGTAATTCAGTTTCGAATTTTCCCAAATTGTTTCGCAGTGAACGCCTACACCCGTTAAACAGAGCATGTTTCAAAATTCGGACCTCGTGGCCCTGTAATTTCAGAAATTTCATGATGTGTGAGATAGTCAGGTAGTAAACAGGCTTTCAAACGTATAGATTCACCTTTCACGTAGGGAATACTAACTTACTCCGAAATTAGGGTGTAACCAAATGTAATGTTTTGACGTACCTATTACGTCCTCAAATAATCTGGAACTCGTACTTGGTACTAACTTTTTTTTAGATTCACCTTTATAATTCCAGACTAAAACAAAATAAAAACAGATAGGACTACTGTTATTGCGCGCAATATTTTGCCTAATCACGTAGAGTCCGTGCCCCGAGTGCAAATCGAAGGCATTAGAGCTCAGTAAATGGATCGATCTGAAATACGATACATGGCGTGGCTTGAATTTTTATAGTTCAATGCTGCTGGATTTACATTTTAATAGTCCAAATGGCGCACCTTTAACACTTTGAAGTTTCTGTATTTTGTAAACAAAGCTATTCTACATTTTACTCTTCAGATTAGTTTAATTGTGGCCATTTGTCACAGATAACCAAAGTTGGAAGAGGTCCTAGTAAAAGTTTTTTTAAACTAGCTGATGGAACAAGCAGATGGCCCACCTGATGTTAAGTGGAAACCATCACCTATATAACAAAGCATTGCCTTGTAAGTCACGCACGATAGGAACGTGCACTACGATGCACTGCGTCTATCAACTTGAGGCATACAGATGTTAAGCCTCATGTACCTGTAATTACACCACACTCTTCAAACCGAAACACAGCAACGCTGCTTGCCGGCAGAAAAAGATGTGGTGGTAGTACTTCCCCGGACGAGCCCTTCACAAAGAGCTGTACTACTCTGTCAAAGTACTTATTTCTGGCAGGATAGTTACGGGTGTCGACTTGTGTATGTACTGTATGGTAAGATATATTCTGCAATTATCAGCTTAATATCAAGTTGTTCGACTCCATTTCAAATATTAAAAAATATATAAAAATACGTGATATAGTCTGCAATTAATCCTCAATAAAAAAAGGCATAAAGAAAGGTTAAGCA
This sequence comes from Chloroclysta siterata, assembly GCA_932294275.1. Lineage (NCBI taxonomy): Eukaryota > Metazoa > Arthropoda > Insecta > Lepidoptera > Geometridae > Chloroclysta > Chloroclysta siterata. The sequence continues at coordinate 14,565,166 of OW028596.1, read as the reverse complement.
ATAATTCAATGTTTTTTTTCTACACAGAGAAATGTACAAAAATGTAATTTTGGTAACCCAATTTGACTCAGATAATATAGATACGAAAGGTCTGATGTGGTGATTTTGTCCCTTCTGTCCCCAATTATTTTTTACTACACCCAATGTGATTAAACGTTGCGAATCATCATCATTATCAACCAGAAAAGACCTCTGCTTTATGTATTGCATGGAGTTCCAGAAATATCCACGGTCTTGTCTTGATCTTTGCAATAATGTGGTGAAAGGATTTTAAGTGCGCGTGAAAGAGGCTCCTTTCGAGTACTCGATACATGTTTTAGAACTTTTTAGGTTCTACTACATGCCAATTTCTTCACGATATCCCCCTCCCTACGCCCTATAGTTAATAACATAAAAAGTTGGTCTCCTTAAAAACTAACAAGCGTATTTTGTGACTACAGAAAAGAGGGGGCTCTTCTAACACGTTATTAAAACTTAACAGAAAAGATCGCCACCCAATTTATGTTTTCTATAGAAACAATAAAATCATTTTTTATATTTCTTTTTTTGGCTGTATATCAACTATTTTATAAGAGTCGTTAAGATACGAACAAACACATTAACAAAACTAATACTAATCAGACCTTGAGAAAGAATTTTTCGAGAGAAAGTAGTCGTACTTCCACCATATCTCAAACCAAATCAAATCATTTATTGTTCGTGAATCTGGGTTTTACAAAAAAATAAGATGGTTGGTGTGTAGTTTAGAATCTCCAGATCCTGCTGCTTAGCATACATATCTATTTCTATGTTCAATTTGAAGGGTACAATTTACAGGCACATGTCTCAAAGCGAAGGACGCGTGAACTATGCGTGCTCAAGTGTCTTGTCTTCGGTGAATAAGCTGTGTCTTCAGTAAACAAGCTTTGTGATGAAACTCAAATACAACATCTACAAACAACACAATACAACAAAAAACACGAAATAACATTACGACAAACATGACCACACAACCTGTCGTATTACTTCCTGCATAAATCAGAATTGTGGGCCACGCTTTATCGAGTCGTAAATATTAAATAAATAGGGTATAGTTTCGTTTGCAAAAATAAGAAAGACTAATTTTTCGATGAAATCATGTATATAAAACCATTATTCTTAGGCATATATTATGAACTAGCGACCCGCCCCGGCTTCGCACGGTTATTGTGAGTTATCCCTAAGAGATTATGCTTGTATTATGCATATAAACCTTCCTATTGAATCACTTTTTCTATAAAAAAAACCGCATCAAAATCCGTTGCGTAGTTTTAAAGATTTATCCATACATAGGGATATAGGGACAGAGAAAGCGACTTTGTTTTATACTATGTAGTGATTTAAAAAGGGGGACATTTCAAACAGTGTCATGTAGCCCCAAACTAAGGAAAGCTTATACTATGATAATCGCCACATAACTATTATAATTATTGTATAAGTACTTTTTTTTAAATTAATATTACTACTCCGAAACAAAAAACACCTATATTTATTACACTGAAGCATATCGATTACCCACTGAGCTATGAAGCCAGTTGAGTACCTTCATCATAAAATATTTTTTACTTAATAAAATAATAAAAATAATAATATTTTAAGCACATTAAAAACACTGTATTTTTTAATAAAGCTGAAACAGATTAAGAATTTTAAGATCTAAACATTAAGACCACGTTTTTAATATTTTACAGCCAAAAGCTTTTTCAGGCTTTTTTTAGTATTGAAGAGGTGTAAACCGTTTTTTCTTGTTTATTATTCCTTTGAAGCCTTCTGGCCCTTAAGTGCTGTAATTTAGACGTTTCAGCTCTTCATTATTTAGTTTATGAACGTTTTGAGGTCATTGACTCCTGTCTTGAGGTTTCGAGATGATTGCTCATGAATAAGTTAGTCCAAAACACTTACCTTCGCGTTTTTTGCTTACGTAGCGTTTCTAAGTGATTCTTTGATCTTTGAATTCCAAACGATTTAAGATAGTCAAATGATTTTACCAGTCATTCATTGATCACATGCTCAGATGAGATACAAGGGCTCATGAAGGTCTAGCATTTGTCTATCGAAGCGCAGATGTCTATCGTACAGACTGTCAAAGTCTAGTTTAGAGATCTAAGGCTTCAATAAAATATGTGAATGGGATTCATTTTCTGACATTTTTTGAAGCAACATAGCTTTTTCATTTTATTTGTTTTTCTAGTGTTATTTTGAGTTGTGTTGTGTAATTTCGGTGGTATTCTAACCAGAAATGAAAGTGTAATATGTGATATCTTGATTTGACCGAAAATGTTTCCAATGTTTTGAAGAAAACCGTCACCATTTTCTTTAAAACAAAATGACGGCCGACTTGACTATGGACTGACTTGACTAAAAAGTATTCAATACAAATCACTTGACACTGGCAAGATTATCTGTCGAATGACGGACAGGAGCCATAAATTGAGAGAAGAAGAAAATATGTGTACATACACATATTTTCTTCTACACATAATTTCTATAAATTACATTTAAATGTTATTTCAACAGCGAACAATGTTTTAGTACTCAATAATTTTCATTTCATTTCAAAGGTAGATGAAGGTGGATTACAATATGAAGTGAATGGTCCTAAAGTGGAAATGGACAAGACAGTGGCAAGAAGCAAAGAGCAAGAAAGAATTACAAAAAATGCCATAATAACAAAGATCACTACAATCTCAGAAGATAAGATAAATAGTTGTGTACAATATAATGTGTAATACAATGTAATGTACTATTGATTTAGAAGAATGTCGTAAATAGCCACATGTGTATCCCGTACTCATAAACGTAAGTACAAAAGTAATGGTAACGTTTATAAATACGGTACTATATAGATCTCGATTCAAATAAAAAAAAGGAATAAACTGTGAACTGTAAAGTTTGGTCCATTATTTTATTTTATTAGAGAATATTTTAAAGCCGAATCCAACTCTTAGGATATTGCTTTTAGTGTTGTTTTAAACAGCCCTTTGTTTCAGGTATAATGTTTTTACTGCAGTTTGAACTTTATGTCAAGTGTCATAAGTTTTAGTTTCATAAAACATGTCTGGCACATTAGCATGACTGTAACCAAACACCGAAAGTTGGAAACCAAAAGTACCTAACTTAGGTTAGTATAACTGTTGGCTAGCACCTGGGACTCTAAAACTCCAAGCGTATTTGCACGTATACAATCACCTTTTGTTATTTATGTATGGCGTGAGTAAAATACTTTTCATCCGGTTTTATGTTTTTGCCGCGATGACTCGTGTCTACAATTCCTCAAATATAAACAAATCCTTATTCATATACCCCGACATTTTATAGCGTCTCTGTAAAGTATACTTGTCCCTGTCACTAACATATCAAAGAAAAGAGACAGCCAATATGTTAAAGGCAGGTAAGTGTTTAAGAGCTGATTTTACCATGCTCTGTTAGTTACTAATAAAGCCTTTATCCTTTATTGTAAAGGATTAACAGGCCGTTAAATCTAACCTTAGATGTCAAACGCGTACATTTTGACATATTTAACGGCCCTTTAATCCTTTGTTAACAGACATCATGGTGAAATCAGAGCTAAGAGTAGTAGAGCTCTTTCACCGGCAACCCTTCAAACCGAAACAAGCAACGCTGCTTGACAGAAATAGACATGGTGGTAGTACTTCCCTGGACGAGCCCTTCACAAAGAACTCTACCACTAACAATGTAGTAAAGGCATGGTAGTAAGGGTTGACCCTAATACATTACGAGTGTAGCATTAAATACATTTTAGCGGTGACAAAATGACGTCCAAGTTATAATTAAAAGTTGCAAACAAGTGTGTCTCTAGGGTTCAGTACGTCACACCTACATTAAAGTTAATGTATCTAAAAAGGAATATTCTAACTTAATTATATTTATTTTATGAATATAAGTTTAAGTAAAATATACTTATGTGTCGAGAACACTTTGATCAGACTCGTTGTCTAAATTAAATTGGTACACTGAATAACAATAATGTTATTTTGGACTCTTCACTTAATTGATCATGAAGGATTGTTTATCATATAGATCATTTTAGATACTGGATTCTTCAGCCACCAGTAAACCCACAATATTAGCTATACAAACCAGAAATGTTAATGTTCATTTGTCACTTACCGGTAAGCAGTTACCAACCGCACAGTCAAAGTCAGTAATTTATTTAGTTGAATCAAGAGGATCACTTTGAAACGTTTTAAAGATAAGTGAATCTAGGTGCCAGGACTACGCGACCAATCTTAAAAGAACAGGCAAGATACTTACTGCTTAGTTTCTACAGTTTTGTGTGATCTATAAATATATAATTAACTGTCCATTAAATTGTATTTATAACTCATCAAAAAAATATGAAAGTAAAACTACGCGTCCAAAGTAATTACATAGTAAATTGTAATTACACAGAAAATTGTAAAAAGTTAAACAATGAATCTGAAACACAATCCTCCTTCGCGTGCCATGCCGTCGGCTGATAACAGTAATACTTTCCGTGACGCTTTTCGTATTTGTTCGGGGACAAAGTAATTAATGTGAACATTAAGAGTAATAAATATTATAAAAATCTAGTCAAAGTCAATGTCAAAAAGTTGATTCAGTTCAATTTACTCAGTTGAATCACAAGGATCACTTTGGAAGGTCTTAAAGCTAGGTGAATCTAGGTGCCAGTTCCACGCGACCAAGCCTAGAAGTACCAAAGTACGAAGAAGAAACGACCCAAGTACTGTACCTCAAATCAGTGTTTTCATTTTCATTTATGGTTTTCTATATTGCGAGCCAGAGTTTAGAACCTTGATATTTCGAAAGCTAGTTAGTTAGCGTATGGAAATGAAGAGATTATAAACCTTTCCATAACTTTGATTGGTTTATGTGGGTGGTAAAACGTCCAGGGGACGGTCGTGGGTCGCGGGTTCGAATCCCACTCAGTTCATAACTTTTGGGTTATTTTAAGTTGTTGGTAATAGTTTATCAAACGATTTTTATTCCAAATTGGCGTTTTTGGCTTCAGAGGTATTGTATTAGTAACCCCAAATGGTTGCTCCCAAGCCTAGCATAGTAAACATTTTAATAGTAAAGCTCTATTTGAAAAAAAACCACATCAAAGCTTGCTACTTTATATTATTTACATAGTTCTTTCAAATAATGTACAGAAAATGTTAAGGTTTGAAGGGTGTGGTTACCGGTGTAATTACAGGCATATGAGGCTTAACATCTGTATGCCTCAAGTTGATGGACGCAGGTAAGTGCAACGGAGGGCACGTCCCTATCGTGCGTGAGACGAGGCAATGCTTTGTCTGGTTACCACGTTCATTATGAATAGTACAGCGCGAGAGCACTGGTGGTCTAGCGGTAGCGGCCCCGCCTTCCGATCCTAAGGTCGTAGGTTCGAAACCAGTCGGGTACCAATAAGTTTTTCTGTTCAAAAATTTATGTGCACAGTGCCAGTACTCTCAAACGGTGAAGGAAAACATCGTGAGGAAACCGGCATGTTGTAGAACTTCAAAAGTTCTATAACATGTGTCAAGTGCTCGAAAGGAGCCTCTTGAGGCGCACTTAAAATCCTTTCACCACACTGTTTCGAAAGAAATTAGTGACACGACAAGAAGAAGAAGTACAGCGCACGACTTTGATCGCATAAATCTATTACCACTTAGGGTGTGAATTTTCATATAACTTTATCATTTATTTTTTATTGTACTCGTAATATTATTGTTAAGTAGGTTTTATTAAGTCATAGTTATTGATTTAATCCGTCATTTTTGACAAATAATCAGTCACTTACAAGCCTAGAAATCAAAATCACACAACAAAAAAAGTATAACTATAAAATCATTCCAATTGCAAAAAAGCTCGTTTGAAACTTTGTTAATTTGCCAAAGTAGCGTGAAATATTAAAAATTCCCGCAACATTGTTGGCTTGGATATTTTAATCTTCTCTTTGGCTGACGGTACATTCGTGGGTAATAATTATATTTGGTTCGACGGGGTAAGCTTGTTAAGCCGCTGTGCACCGCGTGGTGAAGCGAGCCTGGACATTTCTAAAGCACTAGGTAAACCAACACACAACTATGAGTCATAGTCGTACCTTGTTTATAAAACCAACTTTACCGCTATTATTAACTTACGGCCGCCGGTTTCTGAAAGCTCGATCAAACGTAATCAGATGTCAAGTCACTTTCTATCTCGTATAGCAAGTGAAACCGGATTCGTTTGGATTCATTTTCTGTCATTTTTGGAAGCAACATAGCTTTTTCATTTTAATTGTTTTTCTAGTGTTATTTTGAGTTGTGTTGTGTAATTTCGGTGGTATTTTAACCAACATCACTTGAGGTCTTAGCACAAAGTGTAAACATTTGGAATGAAAGTGTATTATGTGATATCCTGATTTGGCCGAAAATGTTTCGAATGTTTTGAAGAAAACCGCCACCATTTTCTTCAAAACAAAATGACAGCCGACTTGACTATGGACTGACTTGACTAAAAAGTATTCATTAAACTAATAAATATTTATCACTTGACACTGGCAAGATTGTCTGTCGAATGACGGACAGGAGCCATAAATTGAGAGAAGAAGAAGAAGTGAAACCGGCCGTTAGTCTATCATGCTAGACGATTGTTACGTTGTCAAATAGTTTTTTTTTTATTAAATCGAATTTCCGACTGTTTGCCATTCTTCTACTTCTCTCTGTTTATGGCTCCTGTCCTTCATTCGACAGACAATTTTGTAAGTGATTTGCATTAAATACTTTGTAGTCAAGTCAGTCCATAGTCAAGTCAGCCGTCATTTGTTTTGAAGAAAATAGTGGTGTACATTTTCGGTCAAATCAGGATATCACATAATACACTTTCATTCCAAATGCACTTTGTGCTAACACCTCAAGGAATGTTGGTTTTAATGCCATCAAAATTACACAACAAACTCAAAATAACACAAAAAAACTATTAAAATGAAAAAGCAATGTTGTTTCCCAAAATGTCAGAAAACAAATCCCCAGTTTACCAGTCGACTCACGACTGGTTTTAGTCAGATTTCGATGCTAGTCCGACAGGTCCCTAATACGTTTGTTGCAGGGCTTATAAACATTAACTTTGATCCACAGGCACGGTAGATATCCCCTCAGATCTCTTAGTTGACCTTAAATAAAAAAAAGAGCATCACCTCGTCGTCATGGCTTTAGTTACTAAGCCTTAACAGAAACCTTAAAAAAATTCACCATAAAAAAAAACTACGAGAATTCAGATGAGTATTTTAATCTGCTTTTTAACCGTACGCTGCGGTTCAACGTTTGCACAAAAGAATGTTATATTGTTCGACATGTTTGGTATCGGCGTTTTACTCTGTGCTCTGTTGTTTCTCTTTTATACTGTTAAGCTTAAAAGGCCAGTGTAGAACAATATTATCAATTCGACAAGCAAAAACTACAACCAAACAATTTAAGCAAAAACTCGTGGTTTAAATCCCCAGGCACGTTAGATATATCTTTCGATCTTTAATCTAAGTACATGCCTAGTACATATTCGATTTATTAAATAATACATTCATTCATTTTAGCGAGCACCGGTGGCGTAGTGGTTGTGCCCCCTTTTTTTTTTTTTTTTTTTATACTACTAGTGGTTCGCCCCGAACTGAGATCTCGTGATGCGAACCGACGAACGCACCAAAACTTTGAGTTGGTGGTAGTCAGAGGCAAGTCCAAACATTATGTCAGGACTTTTTTCTGACTACCGCCTACTAATTTTGTACGTTTTCCAAGTTTCAACTCTATTGGCCTATTTATTGAAGAGTTCCGTTGAACAGACCTTGGCTCCATCATCAGACCTGGTCGTTGTCACCATTTTATGAGAACTGAGTACCCCCTTAATTTATTTCAAGAAAAAAAAATAAGGAAAAGCAAAGGAACTGAGCGACCAGTAGAAAAACCTTGATGCCAACGAAACTCTTAGACATGGGAGCTCTTGGGATCTTTTTTGTTATATCTCGAAAACCAAACGTCCAAGAAAAAAAGAAAAAATTGTGTTGGAATGTCCAAACAAAGCCCTTTCATATGACATGTAACTTGATTTTTTTATGTAATTTTTTTTATTTTTTCCCCCTTTTAAAACCTCATATCTTAATAGCTGTTCATCCGTTTTTACTCATATACTTATCAGTAAATTTCTCAAGTACAAGCTATCGACTTATCAAATTTCATGCAGATCGGATCAACGGTTCGAAAGTTATCGCCAGACAAACATACATACATACATACATAAAATGCCAAATCGCCCAAGTTAAAACTAGATCTTCGTTCGCTTCGCTCACTCGATCAACTAGCTGACGGAACAAGCAGATGGCCCACCTGATGTTAAGTGGTAACCATCACCTATAACAAAGCATTGCCTCGTAAGTCACGCACGATAGGAACGTGCCCTACGATGCACTGCCCTGCGTCCATCAACTTGAGGCATACAGATGTTAAGCCTCATGTGCCTGTAATTACACCGGCAACCACACTCTTCAAACCGAAACACAACAACGCTGCTTGGCGGCAGAAAAAGGCGTGGTGGTAGTACTTCCCCGGACGAGCCCTTCACAAAGAGCTCTACTACTCTTCTGATTAAGTATAAGATCGTGGGCTCAAAACCAGACGTGCATCAATTAATTTTATAGAATACAAACTACTGCAAAATGTGTGTAGGTAACGTACCTCTGACTACTTTCTCAGACATTCTTAAAGATTCTTATATGTACCGTGCTTGGAGATCATAGTTGAGGCTGTTTCTGTTAGCAATGAATAGCTTACATCTGATAGGTAGCTTATAGGCTTAGCTTGTAGGCTTGGTCGCGTGGGACTTGCTCCTAGATTCACCTAGGATTCAATAATGTTATGAACCAGTTTTGAGCTCACGATTATATTTTTTACGATCACACATTCCAACAAAATGTATTCCTCGTCTTTTTGGATAAAAAAACTTGTATGAATCAAAATTAAATTTTTGCTAAGCCTTTGTAATGTTATTATTATCCAAAACTCAGTTATTTGCGTTTTAATAACTGCATTCAGTGACTTTATATCTTCAATGATGTTAAAATGTGTGACCGAGAAGTTGTTTGACGGATGTCAACCTCTTAAAATCCTTATAGATCGTAAAATATTATTTTTAAACCGTCCCAAGTTAGCTACTCTCTTCATTAAAGTACATTTTTAATGTAATTACAAGCCACCTCTAAGAAACATAGGTTTAACATTCATCACAAGATTAGTTTAGAACGCTGGACAAGTTAGAGCAAGTTTCAAGCGTGTTTGCATATCATTATACAGATAGGTAGTCTGAGCTAAATTAGCATACTAATTTAAAGCGTAAACATGAAGGTAACGTTGAATTTCGTACACTGAACTGCTTGAAAACAAATAAGCAGCTGAATGAAAAAAAAATCAGCATCACACTGTTTTTTATGATATAAATAGCAGACAATTGTGCGGCCCTCCTGATGGAAAGTGGTTACCGTAGCCTATAGACGTTTGCAGCACCAGAGGCATTTCTGACCCTTTAACACCAGGACCTGTTATTTTGTCCCCTGTATATCATAATATTGTCTATTTATCCTATTATTACTATTAATTAATTTGTGTTAAATTTATTCTTGTTATTCTCTTTTAATTTGTTTTATTTAGTTTTTAATTTTTGTTTTGTAATTAAGTCTTAATTTATTTTTTAATTAATTTCAATAGGAATTATTTATTTTAGTATTAGTTAATTTTGTTACTCGCTCATATTTTTTCTGAATATTTTTATGTTAGCATGATGTGTTCGCCAGTAACTGCAATGGCATTTAATTAATTAAAATCAATGTTTTTAAACGCATATAACGTTGTAAACTGTGTTGGTGAACAAATAAATAAATAAAAAGCATACATTTTCGCATTTGTAAAATAATAGACAAGGTTCCACTGGGTATCCTATTTGATATCAGAAACTGCAAGAAATTATATTCAACGAACAGTACCAAAACACCCAAATGTGGATCAATTAATTGGCATTCAGTTGCCCGTATCCACAATTTACTAACCATTGTTTGTCTAGTGTAGCTCTACGAAACGATAGCCAAAACATAAATTATTAATGTTTTCACATTCGTTAACTCGTAGCTAATGCGTAGCACTCACGTAGCTCTTTCGTAGCAACTACGTAGCAGAACAAATATGACGTCATCGTATTTCGTAGAAAAACACATTTTCCATCGTTCTTAGAGGCTTTGATTTCATGCATTGCGATAGAGCTAAAACTATATCTGACATAGGTATTCTTAGAGAACAGAAAGTATAGCTCACGTGTATTTTTCGAAATAAATAATTATTCTGGAAGAAACCAGATCTGAGAGGAAATTTACCATGATGGGCGTCAAAGTCGTGAAGTTATGCGTGTGTAAAAATAATGTTTTATGAGACAATCTACTGAAATAAGCTTTCAAATTAACTGAAAGCCCAAAAACAGACACTCGCCGTCCGCAGTTTTAGTGCCCGAGCGGCACTTTCCTCTTTCAATTTAATTAAACGCGCAACTTAACACTTTTATAGTTTCCCCATAAAAGCTTTGTTAGGCGTCGCGCACACTAGACGATTAAATCGTATTTGGAGGCCGTTCATTCTGAGATTCATGAGATTTATTCAAGAATCAAATAAATAAATAAAATAAATCAATATTGGTGGACCTTCCACACAGCACTAGCAACCCTCAAACTAAACAAAGCTTGTACTATGGAAACCAGACAGCTGATATAATACTTACATATTGTAATTAAATCATAATAATTTTTTTGAACAACCAGATAGAAAAGAAACATTGTGTTCAATCACTATACAAATATTTGTTCTCGGTGGGGATTGAACCCACGACTGAAACCGCAGAAGGCACCAACAGGGCTGTGAGGGCGGTCTTTTGTTTTTTTTTTTTTGATGTGTTTACACATGTTTAAGTTTGAGCGGCAATAGTTTTTTTAGTTTATTAGGTTGGTAATTGCTACCTCACACAACACTTTTGACTATCACTAGGCATAAGACGCTAGACAATATTTTCATTAATTATTACGTACAGAACACATCACACAAACGTCTTGTGCACATCATAATGGAAGAAAGGGAGATTGAATATATACCAAAAGTAGTATAAGTCAAAGCCAAAAGGTATTTATTCAGTTGAATCACAAGGATCACTTTGAAACGTCTTAAAGCTAGGTGAGTCTAGGTGCCAGTTCCACGCGACCAAGCTTAGAAGAACAGGCAACAAACTTACGGCTCAGTTCCGCGTTCTTTTGTGAGATCCTTGTTACAATACTAAACACAAAGTAAAAGCATTTTATCTACAGTTAACACCTGGTTTCACTATTAAGGTTTGGAGCTAAATAGCTTTGATTTCATCATCATCATCATCAACCTATTGCAGTCAGCTGTTGGACAGGTCTCTCCCATGGCGCGCCACTGAGCCCGGTCTTCGGCTCTCCCCATCCAGCTTTGATTTAAGGGGCTGACAACTATCAAACAACTTCTCGCTCGCACGTTTCGACATTTTGAAAGATATAAAATCACTAAACTCATTTTCGAAAAATCGCAATCAACCATTTTGTGACAGCCTTCGCAGCTCAGTTGGTAGTAGCTCTGCCTTCTGCGCCGTAGGCCGTGGGTTCGATCCCCACCGAGAACAAACATTTGTGTGATGAACATAGATGTTTGTTCTCTGTCTGGGTGTTATATAATATTGTAAGTATGTATTTACAAAAAAAAAAAGTATATAAGTAGTATATCAGCTATCTGGTTCCCATATCACAAGCTTTGGCTTAGTTTGGGGCGAGATAGTGCTGTGTGGAATGTCCACCAATATTTATTTATTTATTTATTTAATATAGAAGTATAACAACAAAGGGAATAATAAAATGTAAAAAACAATATCATACACATGAAGCTTAACATCTATATGACTCAAGTTTGATGGACGCAGGGCAGTGCATCGTAGGGCACTTTCGTTAGGTATCGTTCGTGACTTACTAGGCAATACTTTGTTATAGGTGATGGTTACCACTTAACATTAGGTGGGCTATCTGCTTGTTCAATCATCTAGTTGTATAAAAAAAACAATGTGAAAAACAAAAATAAAATAAATTATGTAATTATATTCATTTCACAGAAACCCATGCAATCTGACAGCATTTCATTTATTTGTTTCGATTGGTTCATTCTTTTACCAGCATTCCCTCCCATTTGTTTTCATCGCTATTATGGAATATGATTTCCTTGAAAAGTGCTTGAATTTATATTTATAGCTCGTCGAGATATTGCAGAGGTCCCTATTATATTGAGTGGTCGCCATCTTATTCTTTCAGGAATTTATGAATAACTAGTGGACCCGACCCGTCGACAATAAGACTGAATGGACGATCATTGCTGCCAACATTACTTATGTACTAACAAAGTAGTGTTTGAATGCGATGATTGCCTATTTACGTCAATTAGGGTTCGCTTCAAGATTTAAAATAATTAACTTTTTTATACTTCTTCTCCTTCTTGTTGTAACACTAGTTTATTTCAAAACAGTATGGTTAAAGGATTTTAGGTGTACCTCCAGAGGCTCCTTTCGAGCACTTGACACATGTTATAGAAGTTTTTAGGTTCTACGACATGCCGGTTTCCTCACGATGTTTTCCTTCGCCGTTTGAGAGTACCTACTGGCATTGTGCACATACATTTTTGAACAGAAAAACTCATTGCTGCCTGACCGGTTTCGAACCCACGACCTTAGGATCGGAAGCCGGGGCCCCTACCACTAGACCAGCAGTGCACTTTTTTATACTGATGAATATAGTAGCACACTTTTGGTAAAGGTAACCAAAAACCGTCATCTGTGTAAAAATATGTTTGGTTTTTGTTGAACAAGCGCTGAATTCATTTCGACAAAATTTATATGAGACCTATGAAGAATGAGCTACTAAACAAAAATAACGATTAAAATCAATTCATAGTTCGTGAAGTAATAAAAAAAACGAATTGAGAACCTTGTTTTTTTAAGTAGGTTAAAGTCGGTAAGGTCGGAAAATAAAGCAAAGCAGTTTGTAAATATTGGGTCACAACAATTTACAAGTCAAAAACTAAAGTTATTTAAAGCGTTTAATTGTAATTAAGATGTCATAATGGAAATCTTACAATCCAATAATTACTCTACGACAAAATTACATCGAGAAAGAACATTATGACTTGGCCACGCACAAGATGTATTTTTTCTATCAATACTTTTTGCTGATGGAACAAACTGATGGCCCACCTGATGTGAATTGGTAACCATAAGCGAAAAAACATTGCATCGTAAGTCACGCACAATAGGAATGCACTGCCCGGCGTCCATAAACTTGAGGCATTCAGATGTAAAGCCTCATGTGCCTGTAATTACACCGGCAACCACACTCTTCAAACCGAAACACAGCAACAACAGCTGCCTGACCGCAGATAGGCATGGGTGGTAGTACTTCCCGGGATGAGCATATCCCTCAACTACTATGAATCTCAAGAGTTGAAGTGGGAAATAAAAATGTTATTTTGTTTGTTTACTTTCCGATATGACTGTAACAAACACAAAAACTACAATACAAGTGCCTTGCCTTTTCTACCAGCGCCATCTACAGAGTCATTTGGAACTGTTCTATGTTTTTAACTTGAAACAAAAACACTTATTATCTAAGAACAGCGACAGATATAGAATTCTCGAGTATTCTCGATTGTTGTCTATGTCTTCATACACATAGATACACGTCAAGATACACATAGCCAAAAAAAATGATGCTTACGGCACGGATATAAAAGCGAGCAGTGTATCCTGATGCGTATTCGTGTGTACTAACAATAAATCGTTGTACCCACGAAAATCGACTATCACGTCAAACAGCAATAGCGTTAGCGATAACATCATAGGGTTTTCTGTCATTTTAGGAAGCAACATAGCTTCTGCAATTAATTTATTTTTCAAGTTTTATTATGAGTTCTCTTGTGTTATTTCGGTGGTTTAAACTTAACAGAAAGTGTTAACGTTTGGAATGAAAGTGAAATAAGAGATATCCTGATTTTAATGAAAATGTTTCGAAAGTTTTGAAAAAAACCGCCATCATTTTCTTCAAAACAAATGACAGCCGACTTGACTATAAAGTATTTAATACAATTCACTTGACACTGGCAAAATTGTCTGTCGAATGACGGACAGGTGCCATAAACAGAACTAGGAAGAAGATAAGATGATACTAATCAACAAACTTAACAATGACTGATTTTACTGGTAGCTATTGCTGTCGCATCGGCTTGTTTTTAGATAGTTAACCCACCGATGTTGGGACGGTAACTCGTTTGTAACAATCGGGACTTCCAAAGAGCGCCGAAGTTTCCAAGAATTGGTGATTCACATCATAAGTTTTTATCCGAAGACATCACAGACAAGGAAATGCGTTATTGATCGCACTTTTCTTCTTCTTTTTGTGAAGGGAATGTTTGACACACTTTCGTTGTTTTGATTCAAGTTAGTGACGAAAATTATTTATGTGATACAATTGGAGAGGGAAACACAAACACCTTAATAAATAAATCGCTGGAAATTTTCAGTATTTGCCACTGTTGACAATCCTGTGTGTGTTAAATAAGTGTTTATGTTTAAAATCTCTGTTAGTAGTTGTTATGTTATTGTCGTCATAAAGGAAAAAAAATAATCTTTCTTTCTGTACCAGTTTCATCCAGGCATCCAGGCATTTCACCTGGCATCACAGCTGACCGCCATAAGCTACCCTAGAAGGCTGAAACAACAATACATCTTAGAGCTAAACACATATGTTTCGTAAAGATAGCAATTTCCGAACGGAACTTTATCTATCATTTTTAAGTATTTTATTACCTACCCTCATCTACCCAACTACCTATCCATCACCAAAACCCTTCGATCTGGATTATGGAATTCGATTATGGAACTCCTTACCAGTCTCCATAAGGCAATCCCCTTCACTAGCCGTGTTTAAATCTAAAGTCAAGAACTTTTATCTTGAGTCATGATTTTCATCATCATCTGAGTCAGAGGTATATGTATGTATGTATAAATGTTAGTATCTATATAAGTAGGTATGTATATAAGTATTTAAGTATTTATAGAGTGTAAGCATGTAATCTTATTTATGTAGGTATATATGTGTAGTATAAAGGTAAGCTTATTTATTTGTTCATTTCGAATGTTTTTATTTTGTTGCTATTTTAAATTATATAGTGCACCCTAACCAACCATCTTATTCTAAGCTCCTCTCCATCCAAAGGTTGTCTGGAAGAGATCGCTTTTTAGCGATAAGACCGCCCATTGTACATTTTGTTTTTCTTTAATTGTTATAATTTGTCCTACTTTGTTAGTTTGTAAGGTGTGCAATAAAGAATTTTCATTCATTCATTCATTCATTCATTCAAAACCCTAGACCACTTGACGTTTCTCCACCGGCCGTTCGAGTCGAGCTCCATATTGCTCCTCAATAAAAGTCCGTTAAATCATCTTTCCACCGCGTAATACGGCAAAAACCAAGTCCCAAGAAAATCAGCGCCTTCCGCCAACATCAGCACATCGGAGTGTCAAGAGGAAAGTCGAAGACACCGCATCACACGTTCCATCACGCAAGTCAATACCCAGGTATTTCCTATCCTCTTTCACTTCAACAACATGATAAAACAAAATGGGGGAAATTATCACTCGAGTGATTCCCCAACAAGTCCAGCACATACACCAAACCTGCTTAAAGTCAAGAGACTGATAGCAGATATAAATTGAACAAAAAAAAGTTTCTTACAGGGCTTGCACGATGTTCGTCACATAATTTGCCTATCAAGTTAGGTATAGAACGGGATTTTTTAATGTATATTTTTAAATAGCTATTTCTGTAAGGATATAAAATGGTCTGATCATGATGGCACTATTCCCAGCAGATAAGTAAAGCATCGGCACTAAAAGTGTAGTGCCATAAAGCTCTAGTTAGTGCTTTACGGCTAGGGTTGTCTATATTTCAGTGTCTTTAAAAGCCGAACGCATATCGGATACCAATTAGCCGGACAATTTTAAGCCGAAAAATCTACAAGTAGGGTTTTGATATATATTTATAATGTCTTAAAAGTTATTATCCGAGGTGGATTTGAACACACGACCATCTTTCAAAAAAACATAAAATTTTGTTGTTTTGATGAAGTAAGTGGAATCTAAAACGGAACCCGATTGTGAGTAATTTTTTTCGGTATTATCATTATCAGCCGAAGGCATCCTCAGACAGAAAATACGTTTCCTCCTTTAATGTCAAAGTCAAAGTAAAAAGGTATTTATTCAATAAAATCACAAGGATCACTTTGAAACGTCTTAAAGCTAGGTGAATCTAAGTGCCAGTTCCACGCGACCAAAGTCTAGAAGAACAAGCAACAAACTTACGGCTTGGTTCCTACCGTTCAATTGGTATGTTCAATGAATATTTTAAATATTTTATATCCCCCAACTTAATACGGCATACATTTTATGGCCGTAGATACAACAGAGTCACACAGCCAGGTCTAGTCCATGAGTAGAATGAATTCACTGCAAATTGAATTCACGGTGAATGCAACTCACTTTGCATTCAAGAAGCAGAAGTTATTGATCGCAAGGACATCTGGCAAAGCGTATCCTTTTAAAGCTGCATTTACATAATAAGCAGGTAAAAGCTGGGATAACAATTATATTTACCTGTTAAATACGATATCGATTTATAATGTGACCTGGAAACACATATCAACGGCCTCGTGGTGTAAAAATAATAATGAAATATGCTCATGCCTCACAAAAAAAAAACAAATTTAAAGATTTTTATTAAATTGAATCACAAGGATCACTTTAAAATGTTTTGCCTGTTCTACTAGGCTTGGTCACCGGCAGCGTGGCGCTAAGATTCACCTAGCTCTATGTCATTAATTTCGAAATAGTCTTTGTGGTTTTATTGAATATTTAGACTTTGATATTTTGCATAAATTATCCGGAGATTACAGTCATATGCATATTTCATAATTATTTTTTAAACCACAGGGTTGACTTGTGCCTCCGGGCCACGCGCGCTGCCGGTTGTCGCGTTGCTATAAAACCTGCACTAACCTGCTTTCTATACAAATGACGTTAAAATATAGTACACATAGGAAGTCCGGATGTGTGCCATCCCTATTTACGGCCCGAGCGACCATCTTAAACCCAGTTTAATAATGTTTTATGGCGTTTTAACTGCGCTCCAAACGGGGCTTTGATTTGAGCACATTGTTTTCAAAACACATGTACAGAGCCCCTACAATGTTCTCCTTTGTCGTCGTGTATTAATTGACTGAATTTTGGACCGTATTACAAGGGAATAAAAGTCATTATGGCGTGGTATAGGCATGTCATGAGGAGGGAAGAAAATCAAATTACGAGAAGAGTTATAGGTATGGATGTGGATGGCTTAAGAAGGAGAGGCAGGCCAAAGAAAAGATGGATGCGCTGTGTGAAAGATGACATGTGTAAAAAAGGAGTGAGCACCGAGATGACGAATGGAAGAAGAAAACCTGTTGTGCCGACCCCATGCAGCGTGGGATAAGGGCAAGAAGAAGATGATGATGATGATGATGAAGAGCCATTATGGCTCTGATGCTTTATTGTTATTTATTTTGTAATTATTATTAAAAAAAATCATTACAAGTTCAGGTTTTTACAGGGGTAAGGCATAATTGAGAAAATTTAATATACAAGGTGTTCCATAAGTTGTGTATATAAACTTCAGGGGGCTAAAGTACCCATCAATATGAACAACTTTTTCTAAGGAACCAACACTGTGAACGCGAAAAAAAAAACAGTTGTTTCATACATTTTAGCCTGGTAGGTATTGAACTTTTGTATGAAACAGCTGTTTTTTTTTTCGAGTTCACAGTGTTGGTTCCTTAGAAAAAGTTGTTCATATTGATGGGTACTTTAGCCCCATGAAGTTTATATACACAACTTATGGAACACCTTGTATAAGTTGCAAAGGAACCTTTTTTGTTACAAGTTTGTTTGTGAAATGAACACCAATATCTATTTAAAAGCCCAGTCAGAACTAACATATAGATAAATAATAAATAAATATTCTACACAGCACTATCCATCCACCCCCAAACTAAGCAAAGCTACTACTATATGAAGCTGATATTATAATATTTGTTTTTTATTAAATTACATACTAATAATATATAATAATACCCAGACAGAGAACAAACATCCATGTTTATTTTATTGTTTATTCTCGGTGGGGATCGAACCCACGGCCTACAGCGCAGAAGGCAGATCTACCAACTGAGCTGCGAGGCAAGTCATAGCCTCCGCTCTCTGGTCACTGTTTAAAAGGTTATTACTGTGGTTGAAGGGTCCAGTCCTTTATTTACTCATACATAATTTTAAATTGCTCCAGGCTTTTGTCCAGGGCTGGACTCAGAAACGAAGGAATCTCAGGCCCTTGTAATATTCCCCGCCATTTTATACCGGCTCTTTAAAGTATACTTATCTGTCACTTTCATGAAAATAAAAAGAGCTAGCTACAGACTTGGCGGCGGTTGCTACCTATCAGGAGGGTCATTTGCAAAAGCAAGCAGTAAAAAAACACCTAGTGTAATATTATAATGTCCAGTATTTCTGAATCACAGGAAATGCTTTTTCTGCCTCCAAACAGCGTTGCTGTGTTTCAGTTTGAAGAGTGTGGTTTTCGGTGTAATTACAGGCACATGAGGCTTAACATCTTTAGCCTCAAGTTGATGGACGCAAGGCGTAGGGCGCGTTCCGATCGAGCGTTACTTACGATGCAATGCTTTGTTTTCGGTGATGATTACCACTTAGGTGGGCCGGCAGCTTGTTCCATCAGCAAGTTGTATAAAAAAAACCAGTCATACTTATCCATCATCATCATCTTCTCCCCCATTTGTAGCAGCATCACTGCATGAGATCGGCACAACAAGTTTTCTTCTTCCACTCTCCCCTATCAGCTTCCTGTCAGCTTATACATTATTTTTATATATTTAAAATGGACACATACTAACTACGCACAGGTTTAATATTGTTACTGTCAATTTATATTATTGTGACAGCTGCCGTGGTAACCTCCTTCTTGTTTGAAGTCGGTTAAAAACTTAACATCCCAAGCAAAGCATTTTTGTAAAAAAATAAATATATGCCCCTAAACTTTTGAAATATTAATACTCAGTACAGCCCTGCACAATCCCTTAACTTTATAAGGTAAAGGTGGTTTTGAGGGCTCGGAGGGTGCGGATGACGTTTTAATGTTATGATAATAAGGGTACCTTGGACCCTCGCCTATTAGCAGGAGTTGTGTTTGTGTTCAGCTACTTGTGCTAACGTGTGGCGCAGGCATTATTATAATCATTATTCTAGTTTGTTGGTTTGTGGGAAACTAACCAAGTCAAAAGGCTTTCCTTAAATAAAATTATAAAGTCACTTTGTAAACAACAAAATTAAGGGAAGCGCACATGAGGCTTAACATCTGTATGCCTCAAGTGGATGGACGCAGGGCAGTGCATCGTAGGGCGCGCTCTTATCGTACGTGCCTTGCGAGGCAATTCTTTGTTATAGGTGATGGCTACCACTTAACACCAGGTGGGCCAACAAAGTTGTATAAAAAAAAATTACAATGTTTTCTGGATGATAAATGCTTCATAGCATTAATTTCGCCTTTGTACTGATTTCAATGTTTAAAGTATTTTTAATCAATCGCACTTCTGTCACCGACGCTCACGTGTTAATAGGCTACCGACTAGTAACTCGATAACGTTAAAAAGTAGTGCTACGAGAACAGTTTCCACTTGATGAAGCGTCAGTTCCGTCTTCGTTCAGTGCTGTCAAATGCATCCAGTATACAATAGCTTGTATGGAGCGACCTGCTTACGATGACAACCATAACTTTTTCTAAATAGCTTCAATGTTCATGTGGAGTTAGCTCTTTTATCTATTTAAAGTTACAGATACCAATTAGAAAAAAAAACATAGTAATAATAATGTTCGCTCTCGTAATCATAAATCAACGACTGGCACGGTAGACTTCCTTCCAGATCTTTTAGTTACTAACTGTCTTACCAACTCTTAATCGTAAGGCATACGTTATAATTCAACAACAATAATATAATAATGACGATAAACAGATATCACTCAGCATTTGCTTTTTTTCAGTGGCGCCATTGTGCGTGTGGCAAAATTATACAAGATTCTTTGAGGGTGTCTAAGGGGGGAGGTCAAATAGAAAATGAAGAAGAAGGGAAAAGGGGGAGGGAGATATTAGGTAGCCGTAAATTTGTTTCCTGTTCTTCTAGGTTTGGTCGCGTGGAACTGCCACTTCGATAAACCCAGTTTTATAAGGGGGAGGGAGATATTAGGTAGCCGTAAATTTGTTTCCTGTTCTTCTAGGTTTGGTCGCGTGGAACTGCCACTTCGATAAACCCAGTTTTATAAGGGGGAGGGAGATATTAGGTAGCCGTAAATTTGTTTCCTGTTCTTCTAGGTTTGGTCGCGTGGAACTGCCACTTCGATAAACCCAGTTTTATAAGGGGGAGGGAGATATTAGGTAGCCGTAAATTTGTTTCCTGTTCTTCTAGGTTTGGTCGCGTGGAACTGCCACTTCGATAAACCCAGTTTTATAAGGGGGAGGGAGATATTAGGTAGCCGTAAATTTGTTTCCTGTTCTTCTAGGTTTGGTCGCGTGGAACTGCCACTTCGATAAACCCAGTTTTATAAGGGGGAGGGAGATATTAGGTAGCCGTAAATTTGTTTCACTTCGATAAACCTAGTTTTATGACGTTTCAAAGCGATCCTTGGAATTCAACTGAATAAATACCTTTTGACTTTGAATTGCTTTAACTTAACTATAATAAGCGGCGATGGGCTTGTCACCTGTCACGTATATAAATACTGTAGATGTGGATATGTCAAATATTATATTTGGACCTCTGAGAGACCTCCTATATGAACACAATAAGTCCATTACTGGGGTCAGCCAGAATTCCTTCCTTTGTGGTTCCGACAAAGAATGGATTTTAAAGAACTATTGTGTTTTATCTTGGCTGGCGTGTGGCACTTCAGATAAAAGACAATGGAAAATAAGCGCTATTTACGTTGATAGAGGGTTGAATATTATTTTGAAAAAAGATAAACGTTCTCAAGAAAAATTGGCTGATCTGCGTAGGTTTCGCGAAAGCTCACACATTTTTGAAGATATAGTCACTGAAAGTATTTATGAAAAATATCAAACAACCAAGTTTCGGAGAATAACATGACAACGATTCAGCGAAAATATAATTTTGATCGAAACCAGTTTCCCTACCAAATAATTAGTTTTAATAGTTTTTGTACCCAAGATTTTTTTGGCAGGAAAACTTGTTATATATCAGAAGATATTTTTCCTTAATATACGTTAAATATGTTGGTAAGAATAGTTTCGATCTTGACGTTTTGTGTAAACTGTCATTTTGAAATTGTATATATCAATTTTGGTTTCTAACAATTTATTTTATTTGCATGCTAGATTATAGTAATGTGCTGATCATTATTTACGAGAAGAACCCATTGTAACCTCATTATAGCAAATAAATAAACCAAAATTACATCTTTTTAAATGCATTCATGTTATAGTCTCGTCCGTCGACGAGTTTGAGTTGCATAGGTGCATTCTGCCCTTCTGATGACGTCATAAACGAACTAAATTAAAAAAAATATACCTAAAATAAAAATAAAACCCAAAGTGTTGTACTGCCGCCAATGTGCCGGTGTGAACTGGCCCTTAGCCGTCTGTATTTTATCTGTGGTTTAACAAAGAATGGAAGCAAAGTGTAGATAACAGTACAGTTGTGACTGACGGCAACAGATTACGAACTGGGATAAACAAGTCTCAAAGTTGGGAATTATCTAGGCAGTTAAAAGAATAGTAACCACCACGCCTATTTCTGCCACAAGCAGCGTTGCTGTGTTTCGGTTTGAAGAGTGTGGTTGCCGGTTAATCACAGGCACATGAGGCTTAACATCCGCATGCCTCAAGTTGATGGACGCAGAGTATCGTAGGGCACGTTCCTATCGTACGAGGCAATGCTTTGCAATGGTTACCCCTTAACACCAGTTGGTAGTACTTCCCCGGACGAGCCCGAAAGTGCTCTTCTACTGTTACTGCAAAGTTTTATACCATTAAGTTCAAATTTGTACTCTTGTTGTCTTGTTTTAACGTGTAATAAAGTATTTTCTATGTATCTATATCGATAGAAAATATAGGTACCTTGATAGCCGTGCTACCAAAGCACAAGCAAGCTCGCGTGTAAAAACTATATAAAACCCTACATCAATATTGCAATTTTGTAAGCCACGTTGTTAATGACATTAACCTTTGATAATGCACTATTTAGCCATGAAACGTGATTGGTGAATCAATTAGGTACTTCATGTTTTGAAGGACGCGAAGCTCAACCAGTTCGACATTGGTTCCGTTAAAATAATTAGTTAAAATAAATGTTTTTTTTGTTAATAATTAAAAAATCAATAAAAATAAATAGAATCACGACATAAATTACAGGACACGGTAGTAATGTCTAAGGTATCTCTGAGCACCAAGTGCCCACTAAAAATTAATTGAGTGTGTCCAAAGAAAGTAAATAAAGATAACTCTATTGATTACCACGACAAAAATAGATACACATTTTTTCTTAAAAAAACAGAGATAGGCACATCATAATATTAATTTGGCACATTGCCACATTTTGCAATAGTTGGCCCTGCGTACGTGACAGGTTGCAAGCTTGTCGCCGATTAACAGATTTTTAAAGATGTTTTCCTTCATCGTCTGTGGCATTGAACACTTTTTTAATAGAAAAAAAATGTGAACTACCGAATTCCAACCCACAACTTTAGAATTAGAAAAAGGACCTACTTTTGTTCATTAATATCATCGTCTGTCTGAATATGTCCACGGGGGACATTTATGCCTCCCCTATACATTTCCAGAAAGAACGATTCTGAGCTCTCTCCATTCACCGACTTCCTCCAAACTTTATAATATCGTCAGTATTTTTTATATTTTATTTATGAAGGAAATATATTAAGCACTTTTAATAATTTATGATTAAAAGTGGTCATTTAGAGGTTACAAATTGATAATATATTTTTTGCACGACAGTACATTATCTGCCTATATGCGAATATGTCCTTCTGCTAATCTGGGATTTTGCTATTCCAGGATTTTGCATATCTGTTCTTCTGCTCGAGAAACGGTTGACGTTCTAAGCCTCGTATCCCGGTACGTTTATTCTGAATTTTGACAACTTGTTTTTTCAAATTTCGAAATTCGTATTCGATAATTTGGATTACGTTTTCCAGCGGCTTTGTTTGAAGTCGCGATAAGCGCCCCCATCTGGGCGTAAATAAAAACATTATTTCTCAGCAAACCGGATAGAGGCGTTTATCGCATCTTCATACTAAACCCGCTCAAAAACGAAATAAAGAATGTGAAATCCGATATTCGAAAAAACCGTTGTTGAAAAAAAAAGTTGTTAAAACTCATAATAGACGTACGACTCGAGGTCGCCATTCGAGACCCTTCCCCTGAAGGTTTTCAGTACTTCCGCTATTTTTATTTTATCTCCCAAATTATATTAGTCAATATAACGTTATAAGTTAAAATAAATACGTTAAAACAACAGCCGCCGCATAAACGAACACAAGCCTCTGTAATTTAAAGCAAGGAACCTTAAAACGGTTCAGCCTTCACATTGTTCATGCAAAACGTAGCTTTATGCAAAATATTCAGTAATTCCTGCAAAAAAACTGTATAGCACGCCCAAGCTTCACAACCTGAACTGTTTGTCGAGTTATGAACGAAAATTCATGCGTAAACTTTAACCCCACTTGTCACTTCTCTCTCGCACATTTCAAATTTTTTGAAGGTAACTATTTTTGAAATTAGAATAGTTTTAAATTGGGTTTCCTTCACCGTATCCAAGGACGTCGCCAAGGGGGGGTAGGGAGGGGCAGTGCCTAAGTTGTTGGAACCATTCTTATTACAATCGGGCGCTTATCGACAGCCTTCACAGCTCAGTTGGTAGTAACTCTACCTTCTGTGCCGTAGGCCGTGGGTTCGATCCCCACCGTGAACAAACATTTGTGTGATGAACATAGATGTTTGTTCTCTGTCTGGGTGTTAAATAATAATTTAAGTATGTATTTACAAAAAAAAAAGTATATATCGCACGTCACAACTATTACCGTGCCAACTCAAAATATTGCACTTTTGAGTTAAGTATGCCATCGTAAAGAGGATTTTTTTCTCTACAAAATGATAATACAGTTGTATTTTTACCTCCTCCAATGGCTAAGAAAATCACCTGACACTCTTTATTGACCATTCATTTCATTCATTTATTCAACAAGAAGCACCGTCGCATCTCAACATAGTCCGTTACAACATAACAGCGCAGGCACCAAAACGTAATTTTCTGTTGTATTTTAAAATAAAACATCTTTTTGGATAAAAAACGTCGCAGGTGAGCAATCAACATAGTTGTATTTGTAAGATGATACTTTATTGTTTGTTCTAAATAATATTTTGTCTTCATTTAATACCATATTGCATGTTCATTATTTACTTTTTGAGGGTAGGACGGAAAATAACTTGACTTGATACTAAAATGCATCAATTTTTTTGGAGTTAATACGGTATGACTCGTTAAAGTTATTGTATTTTGGCTGTGTGCAGGTGTCTATTTATGAATGCTACGGTTTGGTCTGTGAATATATCGGATAAAACTTTTACTTTCACATAAATTTTTGGAACAGATCAATAATGAAAAGGCATAAACGGGCATTAATAATCTTACACTTTATTAGTATTTGCCGCATGTAATAGCAGTTCTTCCTTCTAGCATAATAAGAACTTGTGTATTTGACATTTATTTATATTTAGTTAATTTTTTGCATAAAAATATAAAATTAGAGTACAATAGGAAAGATTACTGCTTATGCATTTACTACCAGCTAACCTACGTGGTGACTTATGCGAATAAATACCTTTTTTTTAATATGACTTGGTGATGAAATGAGCAGATGGCCCGCGTGATGTTGATTGGTAACCATCATCTATAACAAAGCATTGCCTCGCAAGTCACGCACGATAGGAACGTGCCCAGCGATGCACTGCCCTGCGTCCATCAACCTGAGGCGTACAGATGTTAAGCCTCATGTGCCTGTAATTTCACCGGGCAACCACTAAAAACCTCTTCAAACTAAAATACAGCAACGCTGCTTGGCAGCAGAAAAAGGCAGTGTAGTAGTGCTTCCCCGGACGAGCTTTTCACAAAGAGCTCTTTAAAATATCTTGTATCTCCTTGATAATATTCTTTCAATAACTGCTCTCTTAACCAAAATGCTGCTAATATCATGACGTGTATGCCAATGGTCGTATGCCAGTACAGCTCTTACAGAACTGTATTATAATAAAATTATAAAGGTACTAGCGGCCTGTCCCAGCTTCGCATGGGTGGACATAATTTTTTTCAACGTTTTAGGATAAACTTAGACCGTGGTGGGTTCGAGTCACTTCTAACTCGCGCCTTGCCCGGGCCCGCGCTGGGTGAGAACGCGCCCCGTGATCTTATATTTTTCAAATCTTTTGAATGGAATGTCCGATTTGAAAAATTCAAGAAGTAATGTATAGGTATTGAACCAGTCTTGAATATGAAAAGATTTATTTGGATAAGGATTAATACCAAGGTACAAATAAAGACCCTTTTCTAGCGGCGGCATTTCAATTAAGTTTTTATAATAAAAGAACACTTATTGTGACATAACTATAATAGTTAGACATATGCTGTCGCGACATTTTTTGTAGATGATGACGTGTTCTACAAAATCGTAGTACATTATTTTGTTCTATCATCAATAGTTTTCGCAGCGCACGCGATGTAAGGTTTTCTTTTTCCACCTTGGGTTACATTATTAGAGTTTTAGTACGGATCCCTGATTTTTTTGAAAATATAATATAGCCTATGTTACTCAGGGATAATGTAGCATTCTAATGGTGAAAGAATTTTTGAAATCGGACCAGTAGTTTTTGAGCCTATTCGTTACATACAAAACAACAAAACAACAAAACAACAAAAATACAAATCTTTTCTCTTTATAATATTAGTGTAGATTAAATGAACTTTATGAGAAGTCTCGACTGAAATACATGCAATATCGGGGAGATACTATTTTTCGTGGTCTGTGTGTTAAACAGTAGGTTGAGCCACAGTATTGTGAATTCAAAAACTGCGTCGATGCACATACTTTCAATTATTTTGTTTTATAAATTGTGTACGGATTCCGATTCCTGCAATCTGAGCGCAGTGATAATACTACAGGACTAGCGATTCTTAATACGTTTAAGCACATGCACTCAATGTCAAGCATTTATTTTCATGATTCGTTTAACATTGGTATAAAGATGACTAACATCATTGCAAACGATTTTGCACGAGATTGCCAGCTGACGCAAATGCCATTCAACAGTCTTAAAACCCATAACCTTATAGCCCAAATAGTTTGAAATCTGGGAATCTTCTTCTTCTTTCGAGTCAATGACAATACACTTTATATGACGTCAGCCCAGTAGGAGGCGACCTCGATACCTCGTCCCGTTGCCTGGTTTAAGTCCTCGCGTGTGCAGGTGGTCGGGCATAGGGGACAGGACAGCAGGTGCTCCATCGACTGTATTTTTCCACAGCTACACTTGCTCTGAGATGGGTCGATGTAACCCCATTTGGCAAGGTTTTCTCTGCAGCAGCCAACTTGGGTCCTCAGCCGATTGAGAGACTTCCAGGTTGCCCACTGCAGTTCGTGGCCAGGGGGCAAGTGCACTGGTGTAGGGGGTGGAAAGGGGGGAACTTGGCTTCTAGGTATCGAGGTCGTTGACCGCAGAAAACTCTTACGACTCTTCAAACGGACTGGAGGTGGCTGATAGCCGTAGAGAGGATGACGGGAATCGGTTTCCTGCTTTAGTTTTTCGGCGTTGCAGGCAGACTCACGCCGAGCGTTTGGTGGAGCAATGCCTGCTAGCGAGTAGAGCATCTGAAGGGGAGTGGGTTTTAAACAGCCTGTAATAATCCGGCATGTTTCGTTGAGGGAAACGTCAACCTCCTTCGCATGGGCAGACCGGTGCCATACTGGGCACGCAAATTCACCTGCCGAAAATGAAAGGGCTAAGCCAGTTGTACGGAGCACGTGAGGGGATGCCCCCCAGGCAGTAGACGTTAAGCGCCGCAGCAAATTGTTTCTCGTACCAACTTTCTGCTTAGCTTTCTGGCAGTGAGCTTTATATGTTAATGCCCTGTCTAGTGTGATGCCTAGATATCGAGGGAAAGAGCAATGTTCAATCTGGGAATAGAATTCACAAACGTAAAAAAAAAGAGTTCCACCTAAATAAATAAAGACATGAAACGATCAAAACTGCAAACTGAAATGGACTGAAAAGATAGGTAGGTGATTTACAAAGAAACAAGAATTTATGAAAAGAACTGTGCCGAGAGTTTCACAGCGTGATAGAATCTGAAATGGGGAAAACTTAGAAAATTTAAAACCACTGGGGAATATAGGTTCTCAAATGGCGACCACGAGCTGAAAGACGAAGCGTTTTACGAGGAACCGATGGCATTGTGAGGATCACAGGAAAGACAGTGGATGGAGAGGGATCAGAATAATTCTTCCTGATAATGAATAGGGGAGGCCTATAGTGATGAGCCTATGATGATAATAATAAAGTTGATTTTCTAAAAACAATATTATTTGGTATTTTGTTGTGTTTAATCCAATAAGATCAACAAAAAAACCAGTAATAGTACTGCTTGTATTGATGAAAATGTGTATCAATAATGGCTAATTTTGATATACGACAGTCGAATTTTACAAAAACCTCTAAATAAAACAGGCATTAACGTCTTATTTCATTTTTGAATTAATTTAAACAGGCAATATAGTACTAACTCAAAGTGCTAGTGAAAAATTACTGATAACTTTAAAGATATTCATTATTTATTATACCAATACCTTAGAAAGTAAAGTCAGATAACATACCTTTAAACTTACATTTAAAGTTAGGCATGATAATGTATATTTTAGCCAATATGATTTTTTGAACTTTCAAAACCTGTTTTCTCGAAATCGACTTTTTTGAGTTGGCACGGTAATGTTTGTGAGGTGCGATATGTAGTATATCAGCTATCTGGTTCCCATATCACAAGCTTTGGCTTAGTTTGGGGCTAGATAGTGCTGTGTGGAATGTCCACCAATATACAATCGCCATAGAGGCAAAAACTCGCGCTGCAAGCTGTAAAGCCTCATGCTCTTGACTGTACCTGCAATTCATATTTTTCTCAATCTCCATAATATTAACTTGCTCCCCGTGGGCCATGGGCTGGCGACGCTCTTGACCGTATCAGAGAGGTCTTCACTTTACTTTATGTTGTTTCTGTTTGTACAGTAATTATCCATTATGTATTTTATACGTCAAATTAATAAATATTAAAGCGAAGACAAGAACTAATGTACCTCTCTCTCGCACGTTTCGACATGTTGAAAGATATAAAATCACTAGACCCATACCTACTTGGAAAACTTGTATCGATTAAGATGTTTTTTTTACTAAACTGTGTGCATTGTGATTGCACACAAAATGGTTGTATGAGATTTTTCAAAAACGTTTATTGATTTTATATCTTTCAACATGTCGGAACGTGCGAGCGAGAGGTACATTAGCTCTTGTCTTTGCCTTAGTATGTGCACAGGACTATCTAGCCCCAAACTAAGCAGAGCTTGGGAACCAGATTACCGATATAATACTTAGGTACTTTTTTATATTATCATACTTATACATATTGTATTTTATCATCCAAAACAGGGAAAAAACATCGAAGTTCATTACACAAATGTTTGTTCTCAGTGGGGATCGAATTCACGGCCTACAGCGCAGAAGGCAAAGCTACCAACTTAGCTATGAGGGCTGTAATAAATGTATTTTCTGTCCATCTCTTTTTTTATACACCCTGGGGCATTATGCTCACTTTGAGCGAGATTATCTCACGGTGGAGATGACGTCATATCTCGTTCGATAACTATTTATCCCCATTCTCACCACCGTGAGATAATCTCACTCGAAATGAGCATAAGGCCCCTGTACTCAAAACTCCCTGATAACTGTCTATCTGCATGAAAGTCGTGCATTAAGTACCTACACAACAATGCAATTATTCCAAACTGGCTTCATTGCAATGTTTCGCGCTACACAATACTCACCGTAACTTTACAGATTCCCTTCCATATTCATTTTAGTTAAGCGAGGTGGCCACTGAAGCCGTACCCGTTGTTTTGTTTTTCGTTTTTTGTATGGGGACTCGATAAGCGTCTCTATCGGACGTGCTGAGAACTCACGAGAAGAAGAAGAAGGAAAATATCGTATACATCGTATCGTACACTCCATAAGAAGAAAGAATTATAAAACTCGGACATCGGGTACTGAGCACTGATGGTCTAGTTGAAGCGGCCTGCCTTCTAATCCAAAGGTCGTGGAATCGATTTTCTGTTGAAAAATGTATGCGCACAGTGCCAGTACTTTTTTCAAACGGTAAAGGAAATTATGGTGAGGAAACTACTAGAAAAAAATATGTCTCAGAACCCAAAAAGTACTAAAAGCATGTGTCAAGTGCTCTAAAAGAGACTCTTTTAGGCGCACTTAATATCCTGTCACCACACTGTTCACAAGAAGTAGACTGAAATATTTGGCAAAATAAGACGAATACGCGAACACAAATAGCTATGTGAAGTGCCAACATAAAATATTTGACACGAATACGATCATTATTTACATCATACTCAAAACATCATTTGTGTTGTATTTATTTATTTACTTTAATTAAAACGGCACATACAACAAATTACTAAAAATAATAATAATAATAAAATAATAATTCATAAAAATATTCAGTCACAAAAAAGTCAGAATGTACACATAATTATGTCAGTTATTATGATTGAATAATAATAATTAAAACAAACCATAAATATGATTCGATTTTTGAATCCTTTACGATGCTTCAGTGAGTGGTGGCCCTAACTCAACTAATTCACTCATTCACTCCGCCAGTTAGGTTGGTAACAGTGAATAGCGGGTTGTACTGTACGGTTGGCAGTACTGGGTTATTCAATTTTCCCGCCAACGAATGAAATGGCTGTGTCAGTCGTTCCTATCGTACTGTGACACATTTTATCAGATGTTTGTTTAATATTTTGTTTATGCTTAAATTCATAGTTATTATAATAATTAAGCTTTTTATTCAGAGAATTACAGTTCTTTTTATACCACTTGCAGATGTAACAATCATATGGTCCACCTGAAGTTAAATGGCAACCATCATCTATACCAAAGCAAGCCTTGCAAGTCACGCAAGATAGGAACGTGCCCTACGATACACTTCCCTGCGTCCATCAACTTGAGGCATACAGATGTTAAGCCTCATGTGCCTGTAATTACACCGGCAACCACACTCATCAAACCGAAACACAGCGTTGCTGTTTGGCGGCAGAAATAGGCATGGTGGTAGTACTTCCCAGAAAAAGCCACTCCAAAGAGCTCTTCTATTCTCCTTAATGTTTTGTTTATTTCTTTACATAGTCTTGGGCTAAATAATGTCCACCATAATTATATTATTATGAAAGCTATCTTTCTACACACTGTACCTACGTACCGTGTACATGAAATGCTATGCCACAATCTACTCTATTACGTGTTGATAGAGCTCTTATCGCTCTACATAAAGTTTAAACTATTTAATCAGCGGCTAATTACAGGAGCTTCCTTCAGTTGGCACTAGTCCAGGGGGTCGATGACTCTAAGGCTCTTTCATATGATACTGATGATCTGTTTCATACCGTTGAGTTTGCAGAAAAGTTAATGATTATACAAGGTGTTCCAATACTTGTGTTTAAAAACTGCAGGGGGCTGTTTCATACAAAAGTTTAATAGCTATCTGGCTGTTTTTTTTTCGCGTTCACGGTGTTGGTTCCTTAGAAAAAGTTATTTATATTGATGGGTACTTTTTAGCCCCCTGAAGTTTTTAAACACAAGTATGGAACACCTTGTATACTAGCTTAATGAGATCATTGTGGCTTTATTTGTATCTTTTTGTCAGAATTTATAATAAGAAATCACGTTACAAAAATATACTATGTACAATATTGTGTACAAGTTCGTGTTGATAAGTTTAATATATACATGTTACTTACCTACATAGTTGAAAAAGATTTGATTTATATACTACTTCATTTTATGAACCCTTTGCGTCGAGAGGACAAAACATATAAAAACGATTAACAAGTGCCTTAAAAAACTTCAATAAGAATGTACTTCAAAATACGTAAACTTATTTCGACTGATACCAATCGAATTATTTTCGTAAAAGATTTGACAAAGACGAAAAATTTACTTATATCTGCAGATGACAACCAATTTTATTAAGTGATTCGTGAATCGGCGTAAACGTATAAGTACATATTGGCGTAAGTTTAAAAAGATTCAAAAACATATTAAAAACTTTATTTCCATGCCTCAAAAACAGTTCGAAATTCGAATTTGTTCAACGTTTTGTTACAAGCCCTTTGAGAATTCGTTTGACTTTGAAACGAAAATCAAAAGAGGTTGTAAAACTTCTGTCATTATTTTAGATACCTACTTACCATGTAGGTATACTTGAGTTACTTAAGCTTTGAGTTTTTCAATAAGCCGTCTTCGTCACATTATGGTCGTATTAATAGAAAGAGTTCTAACACATTGTATTTAGAAGAATGTATATTTTATTATTTATAAAAATGAACATAAATTAAAGTAGTGATTTGACGTGCCTTTAATACCTTCTAGGCAAGGATATATTTTTTAAAAGATGTAGGTAGAGATTGAAAAAAAGATGCGGGTACGTTTTCTTTTAAATCTCTGCTATTTTAACCAACTTAAAAAAAGAGGTTTTCAATTCGACTGCATGTTTTTTGTGTGGTTGTAACGCGATTAGTCCGCCATTTGATTACTATTTATTTGTTTGGTTATACTTCATCCATATAAGTTTTATTGAAACTGAAACATCGCTTTTTGAAAAAATTAACAAAAAGCAAAAATATGTGCACAAATATAATGTGTTAAAATTATGTTATTATGTTTTTCAGTATATTTCGGTTTTTTTGCTCAAAAGTTAGAATGATTTCTGCTTGTCATAATACGCAGTCACTATAGACACGATAGTCAGTGCTCTTTCAGCCTAGATTAACATATCAAACAAACGTGGTAGCTTAACGCATCATAAAGTGATGAATGCTGCATGTCACAGCTGACAAGGCTTTGATCGTGTGTAAGAGCCTCAACTGGGTCAAAGCTATGAGGCCTGATTGATACGTGCCCTAACAGAAGGCAGCTGCCGTGTGGGCACCTAATTTAGCCGTAGCACACGTACTACACTCTAACATTTAACACACAATACATAGTGCACGCCTGCCAGCAATATTGAATCCTAAAACCAGCTAGCTAAAGTCCAATTTCATATTAACAAATTCAATTACTTGTCAGGTTTACGGCTAATAGATTACTCATAGTCAAGCCGTAATGAACCTTAATGTATTAGCGTAAAACTCATTTTACGTTGTCAGTTGATTATGAGAGGCATTGGTTTGGGTACCTAATTAAGTAGTAACGAGATACTTAAAGCTGGATTAAATTTAAGATGACTCGTTTTAAAGCGGCGGGTGCTGGCAGCATTTTGACTGCAATTTCAAATTAGAGACTTAACTTCATAGAAATAATGTTCAAAGCAACGTGCGTGACGTGGCTCTTACGACTGCTGTTATGTGAAAAATAGTAGTTTTTTGACTGAAAACTAATGTAATTTAATAGTTAATAGGTTGGGCCATCTGCTTGTTCAAATTAACTGTCAGATAAATACACTTGCCTCCTCACTTGCCTCCTTGAACGTCTGCTTGAGATAGTTTGTGAGTTGGGCTCCTAGACCCGTGTATAGGGGATACACGGGTCTTGGGGCCCAACCAATGTTCAGTTTTGAGAAAAAATACAACGAAGGATGAAGCAGAATGGTCTAAAGAATTCAGCCTGTCCATGATGGGCGAACCAAAAAAGTACCTTTGGCTATGACGTCATTCAAAAAAACAATTCCAAGTGACCATCTTCAAAGCCACTAGAACCCTTTCAACCAACCTGTCATTATGTAATTAGAAATGTCAAATTCAGAGGTAAAACGGGATTTTTCCGAGAACTTTTATCTTACGGCGACCAGTATTACTTATACTTAATTGGTTTTTATTGTCGTCTCTTTTTAAGACTGGAAAAAGACTGAGAAAAAAGACTAAAGGTTAATCACATTTTGTTCGCAACGACGCCGATAGAAAAGTGCTTTGTGAAGCGAGAACAAGCGGTGAAAAAACTCGTTGCATTCATTCCCCTCTAGCCAGTCGAATGACAGGAAAGAAAGAAACTAGGGACAAGACAAGAAGTCTAATGACAGGTTGTAATGGGCTGTAAGTCCATCGCTGCTCCAAAGAAAACAGCTTACTTTAATACCCAGGCTAAAAAAATTAAGTAAAGTAGTAGTGGTAACTAAAATAGTTGATTAAGTACATAAAATGTATAAACCTTTGCAATGTGTTTGCATAGACACCTCGCTCTAACTAAGTATAAATATACTTGTATGTAGACGCGAGTGATCATTGCTTCGGCTATTACTCTAGTTATATGTATTGTCTTTTGTAATGAGTGGTAGGAGTGGTAGAGCTAATAAATTTACATTATTCTGCTGTTTATTGAAACTAATCCTAAATATATCGTAATCGATACTATCCTCATGTTAAGTAGATCTATTATTTATTTCTTACAGCCATTGCATTTTATGTGAGTGTATTACTGGGAGTAATCCTGACAACAGAAGTCTCTTAAGAGTCAGGGAGAACCCACAGTGTGTGTGTGGTGTGAGTGTATGTGTTGTGAATATGAATGTAGGTGTGTTTTGATGATACTTTGAGGAAATCTCAGGGTAGTTCAGAGGTACGTTCAAGTATTAGTTATGGGCACATACTACCTACACATTTTCGCGGTAGTTGGTATTCCATACCACCAGTAATAAAACGATCCAAATTGGCGCCTCCGAACATTACCTATAATTATTATAAAGAAGTAGAATACATTAATAGCAGTGTTTTTTTTTACTGGTAATAATAAAAAAAAAATTGGTGGATATTGCACACAGCACTAATCTCGCCCCAAAGTAAGCCAAAGCTTGTGATATGGGAACCAGATAGCTGATATACTAGTTATATACTTTTTTTTGTAAATACATACTTATTATATTATATTACACCCAGACAGAGAACAAACATTTATGTTCATCACACAAATGTTTGTTCTCGGTGGGGATCGAACTCACGCCCTACGGCGCAGAAGGCAGAGGTACTACCAATTAAGCTGTGAAGGCTGGTGGTGGTTATATCTGGTTTCCTCACGAAGTTTTCCTTCACCGTTTGATAGACCAACTAAAATGCAAACATTAACTTTAGAAAAGTATTTTAAACTGCATCAAACGAAGTTTAAATTGGTATTTACTCAAATTATGTTTTGCAACTTTTTCGATAAACATGCAAGTGGCAATTTTCCAAGTTTATGTAATATTAAAATTAATTTAATGCTCCATAGCTTTTGCAAAACTTAGGTAAACTTGTTTTAAACAAGTTATCCAAGCCAAGTAACGTTGCTGTTTTTCGGTTTGAAGAGTGTGGTTGCCGGTGTAATTACAGGCACATGAGGCTTAACATCTGTATGCCTCAAGTTGATGGACGCAGGGCAGTGCATCGCAGGACACGTTCCGGTCTTGCGTGACTTACGAGGTAATTATTTGTTATAGGTGATGGTTACCACTTAACATCAGGTGGGCCATCTGCTGGTTCCATCAGCTAGTTGTTTAAAAAAAAGTTATTCATGTTTCAGGAATCTGTTTCAGAAGGCCATTAATATTTATTCGTTGTTTAAGGAAATTTCAAGCCATAATACTATTTATTTGAGTACTTTAAAATGATTACTATAATTATAATACATCCTATTCTATCCTACTAATATATTAATACGAAACTTACGATTTTTAGAT
The DNA here is from genome assembly GCA_932294275.1 of Chloroclysta siterata. Classification (NCBI taxonomy): domain Eukaryota; kingdom Metazoa; phylum Arthropoda; class Insecta; order Lepidoptera; family Geometridae; genus Chloroclysta; species Chloroclysta siterata. Next base: position 14,529,890 of record OW028596.1, on the reverse strand, counting down.
TTTTTCATTACTCATACTCGGAAAGTCGGCTGAAGTTGCGAGGAGCGGGTTGAAAGTAATACATTTCAGCCCTAGGGAGAATCGTTTTCAACTGACAGCTGTCAAATTATAAAAAAAAAACTTTAGTTCTATTTTCACATTTCCTAGGAAAATAAACCTCTTTGTTTTACGAATGTCAACAATATGACTGTTGACCTTCGTTGACGTTCGTAAACTAAAGAGGTTTGTTATCAAAATTGTGGTTTAATCACGCCCGTATCGAACCAACCGGGATGAAACTTAGAAAAAATATAGTCGTTACCTAGACTGTCTGTGAAGAAAATAATAATAATAATAATAATAAGCCCCTCAAAGCCCAACCTAACGTCCGTGCTGACCATCTAAGCCACGTGAGGGGCGGACACTCGCAACGAAATTACTTAGCGGCTTCCTGATTGCATGTCTTGTAACGGGCCTGCGACGGGCACCAACTGCGTAGTCATTGCTGCGCAGTTGGTGCTTGTCGTGGACCTTTTATGGGATGCGCAATCGGGGGGCAAGTGACAAAAAAAGGCAATGGCAAACCCATGATGATGAAGTCAAGTAAGAATGTACGTATATGGTCGCTTCCCGGGGGTGATCGCCGGGGCGCGCCTGGAGCCGATGCTGGGCGCTACAGCATGCAAACCATCGGTGGCGAGGGTAATGGGCGGCCCTCTGCCGGGAAACCCGAACAAAGTGAGTCCAACAGAAGGTACAACCTACGACCACGGAAATGTTCAAGCCGGAGCACATCTTTAGCCGGCGCTGAAGGCCTCAGTAGCATGGGTGCGTCGAACGTGGGAGCAATGCGGCTGGCCTATATTGAGGATAGGGCCACTAGCCAAGCAGATTGGGCTGAAGAGAACCAAGAAACCCAATCATCTTTATCCTCACCTATCTCTTTATTTTCTTCTATTCCTTCATCTCCTCTTTCTTATCTACATTCTATTCCTGAATCATCCACATCTTCTTCTCCTCCATCACGAAACTCATTACATTCACTGGCTGAGGACGTTGTACAGGCGACAAATGTCGATGAACCTGTACCCACTAAAGCCAATACACGTACGCGTAAAAAATGGACCGAAGAAATGAACACCTTCATCCTGCGTACTTATTTCATCATCACAAACCTTGAAAAAGAAACCCAATCATACCTTACGGAACTGCATAGTAAGTTTACTGATCAATTCCCTGACATAGATGTTAGTAAGCAAAGAGTAGGCGATCAACGCAGAGCCATTATCCGCAGTAAACTATTGCCAACAACTCGTGTGACTGAGATAAGAGCTGAAGTAGAGTCATACTTACTGACTCATCAGCATGAAATGCAACCACCCTTAACTCAAACGCAACGCACACAAAGGATGCGTTGGACCGCTGAGCATAACGAGACAATTATTAGGGAATATTATCGTATCACACATTTAGAAGTTAATAAAACAGCATATCGAAAGTTATTACACCAACACTTCATAAACACATTCCCACAACTTGCTCACATTAGTGAACAAAGGATAGCTGATCAAAGGAGGGTCATCATATCAAACAAGTTAATTGATGACTCTAGGCTTAATATCATTAAGCAGGAAGTTGAAATCCAATTAAACGCATCAGTAGCAAGTAGTCCACAACTGGACACTAATACAAATGAGGAAACTCCGGAGGATTCCAATGCAACAGTCTGGTATGATGCAATTGACTTGCACGTTTCGATCGAAAATAATGGCGTAGAAACATCTGAACCACTAAATTTTGAAGCTGCATTGGACCAAGACCGAAACCAGGAGATAGACAAAACATTTGGTGAGGCTCTACAATATTTTAGTGGCACAAACCCACAAGAAAGACCCTTTATACCTAAACAAAAGGCTACAAAAAAACTTGCAACTTTAGTCAGCTACTTAAACGATGTAATATTACCAGAAAATGCCAACGTTGAAACTAGTTTTAATACCCTTCAAACAATAATTTATTGTGTAGCATGGACAGCAGCCAAATGTAATGGATCTAAACTTAAAATACCACGTGAGTCAAGAAACCAAATAAAACTAAATTACATACCTAACTGGCAAAAACGTCTTGAAAAGAAGGTGGACGAACTAAGGAAAAATATAGGAAGACTAACTCAATACATAAACGGAAATAGAAATAGAGCCCTTACGAAACAGGTTGACAAAATATTAGAACAACACCGAACACACACAGTACATGAAGAACCAAATACAGATCTCACACACTACCTCGACACATTAAAACAAAAACTAACCGTTGTTAGTAGCCGTCTTCGGCGATACAAGTCATGTACCTTTCGAAAAATGCAAAATAATCAGTTTTGCAATAATGAAAGAAAATTCTACCAAACTCTTACACAAACCACGACTAACCGCGTACCTTCCACCACTACTACTCCTACTCAAACAAACATCAGTATGTTAGACCCTACTGAACTTCGTCAATTCTGGGCTAGTATTTGGGAAAACCCTGCTGATTTTAAGGACGACACTGAGTGGATCCAGAATGAGAACACAAGATATTTCAATTTGACGCCCATGGAATATGTACACATTCCTATAGATGTTTACCAAGAAGTGCTAAAGGCAGCTCATAATTGGAAAACACCTGGGTCAGATCATTTGCATAGCTATTGGTACAAAAAACTAACACACATTCATCCATTGTTATACAACCACATTAACGGCTTTATCAAAAACCCTGACACAATACCGAATTTTATAACAGCCGGAACCACTTACATGATACCAAAGGACACCAATGATGTTGCAAATCCAGCAAAATATAGGCCTATTACATGTCTTCAAACTATTTACAAAATTATAACAGCTTGTGTATCGCGTCTCATCTACAAACACGTTGACTCTAATAGCTAGCTCTAGCTGAACAGCAAAAAGGTTGTAGGAAATTCAGTCAGGGTTGTAAGGAACAACTTATAATTGACTCGGTTGTGTTGCAACAAACGCAAAAAACTAAAAAAGACCTTTATAGTATCTATATCGATTATAAAAAAGCTTATGACTCTGTTCCCCATACATGGCTCATTAAAATATTGGAGATATACAAAGTCCATCCCCAACTCATAACATTCTTAGCTAGCTCTATGAACACATGGACAACCCAACTTCAAGCACAAACTTTCAATGCATTAATTGAGACAACGCCAATCAGAATTAGGCGTGGCATATTTCAAGGAGATGCGCTCAGTCCACTATGGTTTTGCTTAGCATTAAACCCGCTCTCTAATATCCTCAACTCGACCCAACTAGGATATTTCTTTGGAGATGAAAGTGACAGACTCACAGTCCACCCAAAAAGCTCACTAAATCACCTATTGTATATGGACGACATTAAAATATATGCTTCTTCTGAGGATGACTTAAATCTATTGATTGATTTTACGGAGAAATTTTCACAGGATATTTCGATGGATTTTGGTATCGATAAATGCAAAATTAATTCAACAAAAGCAGGACAAAATTACCAACATGCATACCAAATGCAATCTGGCGAAACTATCGATCCGCTGAACGAAAACGAAGCTTACAAGTACTTGGGATACTATCAATCAAAGCATATACACTATAAAGAAATTAAAGCTAAGCTTAAACAGAACTTCAAACATAGGTTGTATTCCATTCTCAAATCACAACTTAAAACACACCACAAAAGCAATTAACTCTTACGCTATTCCAGTACTGACTTACTCGTTTGGAATCATTAACTGGAGCAAAACAGAACTGTTAAATCTTCAACGCCTTATAAATGTTACCATGACGAGACATCGGAAACACCACCCACGTGCTTGCATCCAAAGGCAGATATTACCACGTGTAGATGGGGGGAGGGGCATTATCAACATTCTTAATTTACACAACCGACAAATAACAACATTACGAACATATTTTCACAACAAAGCTGACACATCTACTTTGCACAGTTTAGTGGCTGGACTGGACCGAAAACATACACCACTCAATTTACAGGATCGCAATAAACAAAAGAACGAGGAACTGGTCGACAAACCAACTTTAATATCTGAATGGACCCTTAAATCTCTTCACGGAAGACATCACCACGATTTGAGCCAACCCACCGTCGACATGCAGGCGTCGAACGAATGGCTCCATCGAGGGGAACTCTTCCCTGAGACTGAGGGGTTCATGATAGCAATTCAAGATCAAGTGATAGAAACAAGGAACTATCAAAAGCACATCATGAAAACCCACGGTTTACCTACAGAAATGTGTAGGCGTTGCAACAGTTCGTCAGAAACTATTCAGCATATAACGGGGGCTTGTAAAACAATTGCTCAAACAGATTATAAGTTCAGACATGACCAAGTAGCTAATATAATACATCAACGGTTAGCGACCAAATACAATCTCATAGAATCACCTACAAGGCCAACTCCATATTACAAATATAGCCCAGAGACAGTGCTGGAGAACTCTACCCACAAACTTTATTTTGACAGAGCCATATTAACAGATAAAACTACTCATTATAATAGACCTGACATAACTTTAATTGATAAAACTAGTAAAACAGCGCTCCTTATAGACATTGCCATCCCCAACACACATAATTTACAAACAACAATAGCCGAAAAACTTTCAAAATATATAGACCTAAAAAATTAAATAACACGGATGTGGAGGCTTGAGAAGGTGTCCATTATTCCCATAGTTCTGTCCTCAACTGGAGTTATTCCAAAACAACTCTTTACGTCACTCGCTCTGCTTGATTTGCCCAAACATACCTTTGTTCTTTTACAAAAAGCGGTAATTTTAAATACCTGCAGAATTGTTCGTAAGTTTTTACAAGCAGACCCACAGATATATATATACATATATATCTGTGAGCAGACCTTTCCTCTGATACAACGCATACAACAATTTCCAGTACCCAAGAACAACCAACTGGACCTAATGATGTGCACTTGGCTTAGGCCCGTGCTCATCATTCATTTCACCGACTCTAGTAAGTCGAGTAGCTAAGAAGCTTTACACAATAATAATAATAATAAATATTGGTGGACAATCCACACAGCACTATCTCGCCCCAAACTAAGCCAAAGCTTGTGTTATGGGAACCAGATAGCTGATATACTACTTATATACTTTTTTTTTTGTAAATACATACTTATCATATTATATAACACCCAGATAATAGTCATTGACTTTTTATTGTTACTTGTCTTTTCCTATATAATTTCCATTAAGCAAAATTTTTGAGTAAAATAACTCTGTTCGACTCCGTAACGATGTGTGTTTAATATTCTATTAATATATAAAAATATTTCATATTTAAAGAAATCTGCAAAATTTATTCTACTTTTGTCGCTGACTGTACCATGAGATGTATGTCTGCCCGTGACTTAATTTCTACGGCAGCGATGAAATTCAGCAGATTAAAATCGTAAAAGTGTTGCCATTTTATGTTCTCTCACAACGTAACCAATTTCTTTCCAAAGCTTGTTTGGGTAAAAAATGAAGCAATATTTCATTTTCTTGCAGACACTTAATTTGGTTTCTCTTGAATATTGATTTATAAGAAACAACAATATACCAAACTTATACAGACTTTCAACAGCGTCGCTGTGTTTCGGTTTCAAAGCTGTGGGTGATATTACAGGCATCATCCATGGGCAGTGCATTGTAGGGCACTTTTATATCGTACGAGACTTGCTAGGCAATGCTTTGGTGTAAGTGATAGTCACCACTCAATTCAAACTGAAACTCAGATAATTTAGTATCTCAGATGGCCCATTAAGGGGCTGACACCCGTGCCTCTCTGTCGCTCATTTCAACTTTTTGAAACGTAACTATCGTATCAAACTTTTTAGTAGGAAAACTTGTGTATCCAAAAGATGGTTTTCCTGAACTGTGTGCAATGTATTGCGCACAACTTTGTAGATTACAATTATTCTTAGATAAGTTCAATGATTATATATATTTCCAAATGTTGAAATGTGCAAGTTAGAGGTACATTGGCGGTAGTCTTCAAAGTCAAAAGGTATTTGTTTAATAAAATCACAAGGATCACATTGAGTCACACACACTTTGATCTCGTCGCCTTACCTATACCTGTTCCCTCAGCAAGTTATTTAAAGACAGCTATTATAAACTATTATAAATAGCTATAAATATATATTGAATAGCTCAGTCAGAGTCTCAGATCGTAAGTTCTGTGATTTACAGCCACAATTACTCCACCTGCTGACCTTTTTACGAGTATATTCGGGCTCGGGAAGCCGCAAGGGACTGTTTGGGCCTGATGGCGCTTTTAGAGTAACATTCTATTGAGTGCACTTACCTATTATATTTATAAGGGCTTTATTCCACTGAGGGACCTCGGTTGTGCGATTGGTTGTGCAACCATGAATGTGAACCATGAATTATAGGTACCTGCCTTGTTTCTACATAATTTTCAGCGCCCGACAGGGTACGTGTAACTCACCAAATAGCTACATAGATCTGAGTTTCAACAACTGATGTATGTACGCACATGTTGGCAATAAATAAATCTACACGTAGAAAATCTGAAATCAAATAAATGGTTTTATTTTGATTATTTTCTCAAAAGAATTTAGCAATTCACTTATGGAAAAAACACAAAAAGTGTGGTTGCCAGTGAAATGACAGGTACATGAGGCTTAACATCTGTATGCCTCAAGTTGATAGACGCAGGGCAGTGTATCGTAGGGGCCGTTCCTATCGTGCGTGACTTACGAGGCAGCGTTTTATTATAGGTGATGGTTACCACTTAACATCAGATGGGACATCTGCTTGTTCCATCAGTAAGTAGTATATAAAAAAAACCACAGAGTTGAAGCCTGGAAAACATAAATTTGAGTGACCAAATTGGTTGTGCTACCAAAAGAAACCCCAGATGTTGCACCGTGCATAGATCTGTGAAAGCGACTGGTTGCGTAACTGTGGTCTCTCAGTGAAAGAAGGGCCTAAGGGTTGAATAACATTTTATTTATCTGATACCCTTTAGAAATAAATGTAAAGGTACTACGAGAAGATATTTGCTAGAGCTACGGCCGGTTTCTGAAAGCTCGATCAAAACTAATCGGATGTCAAGTCACTCGCCATTTCACATTTCACTCACATTATTTTGTGTCTCAAAACGTTTTTAATAAATGGAAAAAGTAAGTTGATTACATGTTATCAAAGATAATACAAAATGTAAGTAATGAGCGTGCGTGAGTTTTCGACCCGCCCATAGGTATAGACAAAAGTATACGTGTAATTTGGTTTCTGTCTTCAACAAACACGCAATTTCATTTTCATTTATCAATCATTTTAATAATACAAATGGTTTTTATTTAATAAATTTAATAGGACCACTTTGAATCGCGTATAAATGATCTTTCATCACCAACATCAGCCTGAAGAAGTCCACTGACCATCTTTCTTGCGATATTCACAATGCCGTCCACAGCGTCTTCCGATTCGTGTTCGCCATTTCAGAACCTCCCCCAGGGTGTCGGTTCAATTTTTTTTATGCAACTAGCTGATGGAACAAGCAGATGGCCCACCTGATGTTAAGTGGTAACCATCACCTATAATAATAAATTATTATTAAAAGATTGCTTATTTTATATCACAAGTAAAATTATCACTTCACATCAGGTGGGCCTTTTGCTGGTTCTATCAGCAAGTTGCATAAAAAAACTAATTCTATTGTATGACAAATATATACAAGACATCGTAGGATTACTTGATAATAGACCGGTGCCTGCCATTATTATGCTGTGTCCCATAGGAAGATAACTCTTCATTGGTCACCTCACAGACAGAATTTAGTCATACATTTAGGCTAAACAATGGGCAGCCTTATCGCTGAGAGCCGCATGATGCCGACCACGGAACAGAGACATTTCTGTGATGCCGACAGCAAACTAAACTTAGTGTCTCATATTTATTTCTTGGCATATGAAGTCCTTGGGTCCATCGCGATAAACCACCAAGTGTGACCTTCTGCAGACTATCGATGATAATCAGACACGTTTCAACTTCCCAAGAAACACTCGCCGTCAAATGACCGATAAATGTGGCAGTTATTATTTATTTGCAAATAATTTTATTCAATTTATTAAATTAAGTTATATTATAATTATATCTAAAATCAATGTTAGAAATGCATGCATTCTCATTGAAATAATGATTTGATTTTAAAAGTGATAGAATAAACAGGATTTTTTATAAGAAAAAAGATGCCTTTTTTCTACCACCAAGCAGCGTCGCTGTGTTTCGGTTTGAAAAGTGTGTTTGCCAGTGAAATTACCGACACTCTGTGTCCCTCAAGTTGATGGAAGCAGTGCATCGCAGGGCACGTTAATATCGATTAAACCAGCACAAGCTCGTACAACCTTACCAATGCAATGCAAACAAATATTCCAATTTCTCTTCAAGCACAATCTACAAGACGCACCATTTATCAATCCCCTCTCTGCCGCGAACTCCCTATTTTACGGTCGCGCTGTGCCAATTTACGGTTTTTACCGATAATTTACGGTCTTTCCCTTTTAAACATTCAAATTGCTTCATGCCGAATGGGTACCGAATTTCTTGGCGAAACCTACCAAAAAGTGGGTTCCGGTAATAATTCCTCAAATAATGTTAACGCTGCAATTTTTATTTATTTTACCTTTATTAAAGTATTTTATTAGATCTGGTTCCTATAGTACAAGCTTTACTTAATTTGCGACAAATTCAATTTGACAATTTTATTCTCAAAACATATTAATGTAGGATTTAAAAAAAAACAACACAGCTCAGCAAGTATCAAGTATAAAAAATGTGAGTTCGACAGGGTAATTAATTTAAACAAACAAGCGCCAACTGAATATAAATAAATATTGGAGAACTTTTCACACGGTATATATAAAACTTTTACGTTACTGACTGAATGACAATCAAACACCCTAAGCCAGAAGGGTGCAGAGCAGAGGGTGATTGAGAGTGAGGGAGGAACACAAGGTTTGGTCTTTTATTAGTTTTTATAGTATTTACCTACACTTGAAACCATAAAGTTTTTTTTTATATAATCCCCATTATTTTGATATAGTCCCCAGTTGCATCTCGCGAAGTTATTCGTCGAGTGTGATTTGAATCCAATGGCGCAGTTGGTTAGCGCAGCCCCGTCTCAAGGAGAAGGTCGTGGGTACAAATCCCACTCAGATATTAACTTTTGGGACTATATTAAAAAACAAGGTTTGGTCGATGGAAAAAACAACAAACTGAAACAACTTCAAGACTTTGATCCCCAGGCACGGTAGACCTCAGATCTTTTAGTACCAAGTACAACTTAGGATTCTTTGAGGATGTCTAAGGGGAGTAGTCAGAGGTACGTCCATTGTCTACATTATTCGATGGACTAGAAAAACCATTTTTTTGAAGATCTAACCGAATCTGGCATTATGTTTTGTTGTAGTTTGTATGAGACTTCACGTGAGCAAAGTCGCGTGAGATTCCACTAGCTGCTAAATAAAGTTTCAGCTCATGAATGCAGAAACAAATTTAAACTAATTGAAACGCCGCCCAATCATGCAATGCATGTAAATTACGAGTAAATAACCATGCTTGGACTCCAGTCACGGTCGAGATCCATGAGCACCGGGCGGTGAACGAGTTGTTTCGAGTTGATCAAATATATCACAATGCGACCGACGAGTGCTAGAGCTTTGTGAAGGGCTCGTCGGTGAAATGACAGGCACATGAGGCTTGACAAATGTATGCCTCAAGTTGATGGACGCAGGGCAGTGCATCACAGGGCACGTTCCTATCGTGCGTGACCTACGAGGCAATGCTTTGTTATATGTAATGGTTACCACTTAACATCAGGTGGGCCTTCTGTTTGCAAGTTGTATTAAAAAATTAACGTTTCCTTATTCGCAAGCCATTAAGCGTGCACCCACAGGGATTACATTTCAGGAATGAAATACTTAAAACTTATTGCTTTTACATATGATTAATTTACATTCACAGTTGTTAGGTGTAAGTAATTATCACATAAAGCCTGCATAGGGTATAAAAATCTAATAGCATAGAAACTAGTGCTAAGGGCAGTCTGCGTGTCAAACAAACCATGAAATAACCTTACAAGTCCACAGGGTTCTTTTAAAAACATGCGTTTAACGACTACATTATAAGAGGGTTAACAATTAGTCGGTTCAGTATTTTCTATACAAGTTTAAACGGTTGCTGTGTCTCACTCAGGGAAAAATGTATATGATATGCATGATTATGTAAAAAGTTATTAAAAAGACGTCACACACGATTAAATATTATTATTTTAGCAGAAGGATCATATATAAATATTATTTATGGTAATACCACAGAGCACTATCAAGCCACAAACTAAATACAAAACTTGATTGGAACCAGATAGTATGTACTTTTATACTTTTCTTTTTTTTAATTACTTGTAATAAATTATAACACCCAGATAGACAACAAGCATCTACGAGAACGTTCATAAAAAAATACACTAATTTTCATTTCATTTTCATAAAAATAATAATCCAACATAATATTATGATGTTTCAAAGTGTTCTTTATAGTAAAAAAAAAACATTTTGACTTAGAATCGCTGTTAATTTTTACGTAGTATTTAAGGCGTTTCAAAGTGATCCTTGTGATTGTACTGAATGAAGACCAAACTTCTATATCAAAGTACCAGGGGTGCACAACAAACAAAGAGGTTGCTCTAGATGGATTATCAGAAACACTCCGCATTTAAATGGTCACTTTATGTCAAGGCCGCAGTAATCATGACCACTTATCTGACCTGCCTTTTAAAATAATGGAACAAAACCGATACAAAATAAGGTATTTAGCCTCTAAATAGTTAAAGAAAACTCAGTGCAGTGAATGCAGGGAAATATGCTCAATATTTTTTTATAAAACGTTTGACTGCAATCTCACCTGATGTTAAGTGATGATGCTGTCTACGGTGTGGCACGCTTACCTAGAAGATACCTATTCACTCTTCTCTTGAAAACATCCAAGGTTTAGGCATTCGGAGAAACGGAAGAATGCCACTCTTTGGCTGTCCGCATTGTAGAAGTAGAAACAAAGTGCGGGCAGTAGGTATGTCAACCATGAATGGTAGCCATTACATATGATTCAGTTGAAAACAAATAAACTCTTTAAAAATAAACTTTTTTGTTCTGTGTTCATTGCGAGTTTTGTATGAAGACGCAATAGAGATACCGATACGGAACACGGAACAAAAACGAATCATTTTTGCTCCGTGCTCATTGCGGGTTTTGTAAAGTTCCATATCGGTGTCCCTATCGCGTCTTCATACAAAACCCGCAATGAACACGGAACAAAAACGTTAAACGAAAAACGAAATATCGTAAGCAAATCTCATACTTGGGGTACAGATCATCGGGGATGTTAAATGCAAGTCCAAACATCACCTTTGACAAGTACTTAGATAGCATAGTGACTGAAAGTAAATTTAAACTCTACAATCCAGACAGAGAGCCTACAATCTGAGCTCTGTGGTCTGATCGATTGATATTTTTAAGATACTTTATCATCCAATATGATATGTCCAATAACGGAATGAAAAAAAAACAGCTTTACCTACGACTTTTATCCCCAAAGACGTTAGATGGAATACACGATAGTTTTAGAGCACTGGAATTGCGAACAAAAAATTTTCGAAGACAAAAAATTATTGATTCGAACCCACGACCTTACGATCAGAAGGCAGGGCCTTCCACTAGACCACAGCTACTCCAATAATGGCCTATCAATAATTTCTCATAAATCAGCAGAGAGCATCGTTCAAATCATAGTCTCGTCCATTTACCCATCCATTCGTAAACATCCCCCTATTTCCCTGTTTCCAGTTCCGAACTACTTCAGAGAGGTCGTCAGAGGAAATTCAGCTTTATCTCGCTAGGTGTAGGTTGAAGGTGCCTATGGCAAAAATATCGCGTAATATACCGAAAAGTTTTTTGCAGTAGTTAGACCTTCTAGAACTTCTTGCTGATTCTGCTCCCCTGGTAGTTCAGATAGGTTCGGACTACTTGTGTTACTTTTAAAAAAAGTTTACTCCCACACGTATGTATTAAAACCGAAAGAAAATTATATTCAAGCTACATTTACATAAATATTTGAAGGTCGCAGGGCTATCACCTTTTCGTCTATTACCTAAGAATAAGCAATAGCGATAGCAGTGCAGTAAATTTCACCGCTATCGTTATCGCTTTCCGTTGTGCTAGTCTGTCGTTTTTTTTTATTCAGTCTTCATTTATGAAGCCGTTCGACAAATAACGACTCATTCTACTTCTACTGCTATCTATTGCTTATTCTTAGGTAACAGCTCTGTAGATAGCAAGAATGTTTTTGTCGGGCGTGTGTGTATCTGGTTTGCTTTGTTTAGTTTGGGGCTAGAAATTGCTGTGTGGAATGTTCACCGATTTTGATTGATTTATTTTTTCATAATCATAATAATTTATTAGCAGGAATGTAGGTCCAATAGTTGGTAATTTAAAATGCTTGAGGCCCGTTACATTCTACCTCGTATTTGCGTGCTATAAAATCTGATATATGCAAAACCCGTGGGCTTGATAGATGATTAAAGTTTTTTTTTCTTTCTGCCGGCTAGTGTCGCGGATTACAGGCGGGATGCCTCCTAGCTGCTAGGTAACTTGTCTGCAGTGATACTACTGTGAAGCTGACAGTATAATATTCTGTGGCGTTTTGCCCAGAAATTGGATAACACAAGCCATTATTCACAAACTCGAGGCAGGTGGATTTATCAGCTTCATTTATATTCTTCTTTCTTCTGATATACGACGACCAGGGAGGACCGTAGTGAAGCTGAGGTTCAAGAGATGGTTCGATTCCCGCTTTAGGACAAAAAAATGCTTGCTTGATCTGCACATAGTTATGGATATTTGCTTTGGGTTTGCTTATTTGATAGCTCTCATGGCTCAGTTGATAGTAGCACTGCTTTTTACGCTATGTTGGTAGGCTGTGTTCGATCCCCACCAAGACCCACCATTTGTGTTATGAACGTAGATGTTTGTTCTCTGTCATAAATACTTAAATATGTATTTACAAAAAAAGTCTATGATTATTATCATATCAGCTATGGTTTCCATAGTAGATACAAGATTTAGTTAGCAGCTAGATAGTGTTGTCTGGAATATGTGTGGTTTTTCTTCAAGAAAAAAAAAGAAGATTAAATATATGTCATTGTTCTCCATGGGTTTCGAATCCTGGTATTGGATTTTTATTTGTTCGAAGAATTTATGTGTTTAAAGCTATGAAACTCAATTGTATGTCTTTCCTGTGGATTTTGCTAAGAAGACGGTATAAGTGCTGGGCAAGTAAATAATGTCCCAGGCACTACGTCATCCTGAAAATATGTGAAATCATCATGTGTGAAAAAGGTTGCCCCTTGATATATAAATCATTTTCAACAGATGGAAAGGTCTGTTTACATTATGCTTGTTCAAAATATCACTCAAGAGTTTGAGTTTTTCTTTACTTATGTTATTATTATTATGAAGAAGATTTCCCTGATGTATTTCTGATTGGGCTACGGTGCACCTATCCTTAAGATGAGCTAATAAGATATATATTTTGTCCCTCCATCTTCGCTGCGGCCTGCCGAATGGTCCTTTTTCTGCTTATAAGTTATATTACACTATATTCAATACTTTCAATATATTTATTAAATGAACTTATAGCAGATGACAAAGTTATAAGTGAAAACTGCATTCATAAAAACTGTGTCGCAGCTAACAGCACCCAACCATTGGCAAAAAGGAGAAAGGAGTTCTCAACATCAGGTAGGTTAAAAGGAACTTAAAACTAGCTATTTAACATAAAAATTGGTAGATATTTAATTTTTATTAGTTTTATAGTGTTTACTGTTTACCTACTATGCACTTAAGGATATCCCAAAAGATTATTTATAATATCTCATAAGTTGTAAACCGAGTGGGATTTGAACCCACGACCTTCCCCTTGACACGGGGCTGCGCTAACCACCTGCGCCATCGGACTCAAATCACACGGTGAATAACTCATAGGTATAATAACTTTTGGGTTATTATAACCGTCGGTAGATATTATATTATGTTTACCTCTAATACTGCGTGTTTACATTTGAAATATTCGCCCTGCCATTCGCGTGGACGGAAATGTTGCCGTCCATATGTCTGCGGCAGCGTCGCCGGCAATGTGTGTTCACAACACGGGCAACGCGAGTGGACATGGAAGGGGCCTGTTTACATTCTCGCATTGCCCAAGTCCTTGCTCATGTTTCTGCACATTTCCACGAACATGAGCTGAGTGTAAACGGGGTATAATATACCAACGGGGATTGAGAAATACGTTCGCTCTAGTCTCAATCCTGCTTTCAATATCTACGTTCCAATATTAATATTTCATGCAGTCTTTGCTAAAACATTTGAATTTGAGCCATCTATACCAACTAAGCTACATCTATTGAGACACCGATTTCAAAGCGCAATATTCTTGTACAATATTGGTATTAGGGTTTTCAAATACAAACTCGACAGCGGAAAAGCAAAGATACGTAACAAATGGACTGTGAAATTGAAAGATGTCTGGAAAACTCGCGACTGTATTAAAGACTGGTATTTATGAAATTGATTTTACTTGAAAAGTAAAGTCAAAAGGTATTTATTCAATAAAATCACAAGGATCACTTTGAAACATCTATTAGGTGAATCTAGGTGCAAGTGATGGTTGGAAAAGTGCAAATACAGGCAACTCAAACTTTACACAATTTATGCCTCAAAGGCATAGGTAACTGCTTAACATTAGGTTCAGTCTGATTGTGGTTTTTTTTAACAAAACATTTTCACTATCATACGATTGAAAACTCCATGGTATTTTTTATACTATAGGAACCAGATAGCTGACACGATATAATATGTGTTTGTTGTTGTTTGCTCTCGGTGGGGATCGAACCCGCGGCCTACAGCATAGAAGGCAGAGCTGTGAAAGCAATTTGCATGAATTAATATATCACACTCATTTCACAAATAATAAACAGACATTCATATATTACATGCTATTTGTTCCGACGCGTTTGTGGTTTCATTCAGGATCACAGTTTATATGATGCACTAAATGTGAAGACTCTCCGTATTTCCCCTGTGAACCTCCTATTGTTTTGGATGCATCTGTGCAGTGCCTACTGTACCCTAAGTCTGAGTTTGGATTTCGTTTTCCGTATAGTCAGGCCGTTTTTATATGAAGACTCGTTAGTTCTCAGCTCGTCCGATAGAGGCGCTTATCGAGACTTCATACAATAAAGGCCCGACGATACAGTCCCTAAGGCCCCTCGCCCACGGCGACTTTTTGTAGCGATGCTGTCGCGCGTTCGCATCAATACAGTCGCGATGCGGTCGCTAGCTGTTTGCCCTCGCCCACGATTCTCAGTCGCGATGCAAACGCGATACTGAACTATGAGCATAAATTCAGAACGCGTTGCAAATTCGACTAACGCGCGTTAGTAGCGATGCTGTCGCGCGTTTCGTAAACACAAAAAGTCGCCGTGGGCGAGGGGCCTAAGTCTATTCGGTTTTTTGTTTTCTTTATGGTCAGGACTTATTTGTAAGGAGATTTGATAAGCGCATCTATCAAGCGTCCTGAAAACACACGGGCTCCATACAATAACAGCCTGACGATAGAGAAAACGAAAAACGAAACTCAGATTTCGAGTACTGCAATATATTGTATATCACCTTGTAAATCCACAACGTATATTTTAGGTCTAGGCTAAGATTGTTTTGGGAAAACCTGCACCCAACTTGTTTGTTCGAATCCGGTCGTGCACCAATTCTCTTCGAAAAATGTATGTGCACAATGCTAGTGCTCTGTGAAGGAAAACATCGTGAGGTAACCAGTTAGAATTCTTGCAGCGGTGAAATGGGTTTGCAACCTATCAGGTATGGAATATCAACTACTGCCAAATGGGTATGTGCTAAAATGTAATATTTGGACGTACCTCTGACTACCCCCCATAAACTTACTCAAAAACAAACTTACTAAGGGGATCTACCGTGCCTGGGGATCAAAGTCGTGAATGGTGTTTCATGTTTGTATTAAGTACGAGACTCGTACTTGACATTGGCATTGCCAAGTGACATCTGTCAACTGTAGTTATGTCACTGTCCGCAATAAACCACAAAAGCAAACTGGACGGAAATAATTAAACGTTACCGCCATATTTGATTACGAGTTCAAATTAAGCTGAGATTATTGAGATTAATTTAGATTCAGAGCTTAATGGTTAAGCTACAAATCAACGCCTATTTCAGCATTGCGCGTAAAAAACCTAGGATAGAGGTGCTCGTGGCCTTAGCTTGATTGGGCATTCCAATTACTTCTGTAGTGCTATTCTGTCAACAACACTCACCCAGAGGACCGCAATATTGCAAGCCGCAAAATTTAAATTTAGCATTTTGTAATACATTCACCCATTACAAGCGCGACACGCGTGAGTGTTTTGGCAATGAAAATGTGAGGCAAAGCTCATGATCAAAGTGAGTGTGGGTCCCCTAGGTGAAACTTGCCATGATTTTGTTTACGGAATAGCACTACTGCTAGCTGTGGCCGTCAAAAGCGATCGCAATCCTTTTGATGTCAAAGATAATATGCAATTCTACTTGGGTTGTGTTCAAGTGTAGAGTAAATTCTCTCGGGATTGTTAATTAATTAGTGGAATCGAAAAATAATACCTTTTGGTAGGTGCTACGA
The DNA here is from genome assembly GCA_932294275.1 of Chloroclysta siterata. Classification (NCBI taxonomy): domain Eukaryota; kingdom Metazoa; phylum Arthropoda; class Insecta; order Lepidoptera; family Geometridae; genus Chloroclysta; species Chloroclysta siterata. The sequence goes on along the minus strand of OW028596.1, from coordinate 14,513,079 downwards.
TTAACTTTGAGCATAAAACTCGACCGTTTCGGACGAAATATTTTAATGTCAGTCGACAAACAACCCTGCGGGACAGTCTCCGCTCTTTTTTAAACTTTCTTGTCTTATTGCACAAACCGTTTGAAGCAATTATACACTTACAACAGGGAGTAAAATACCACTCCTTAAATAGAAAGTGAATGTGCAAGTGCATCCCATTTATTTTTTTATTTATTTATTAACTAGTTTAGACAATCTGGTTTTATTTAAGAGGATGGTCAAATTAAATCAAAATCAAAACGGTCTTTATTTAGTACAATCTCAACGATCACTTTGAAACGTCTCATATACTAGGTGAATCTACCGCCGGTTAAAGTTTCTAAAAAGGAGCTGCTGTTTAAAGCTCTTCTTCTTTTTTTATAATTGACCAATACTTATTAAACCGTAAAGCTACCAACAGATACTCAAAGAATATTAAAACCAGCAATACTCATTTTGATGCGTTGACACATGCACTAATAAAAGCATTTTCATCTTATGCAAGCAGCCGAGGTATATTAGTTAGAGCAACGGGCATTCTTGTGGGTCAACAAAGACCCAGCACAAGGTGGTACCGTCAGCAAAAAAAGGGAAGTTTTTTAGGACGGGGAATCTTAAGTACCTAGGTTTTTGATTATTCGTACATGACCTTATTCCACCATCTCCATTCCACGACAGGACAAGTAGACGCACGGCCCAGTACCATCCATACCTGGTTAGCATGCCACCAATTCGCACGAAGCGCTTTGCTTCAACCTTCATTATGCGAACCGCTAAGGAGTGGAACTCATTACAGTCGTCTGTTTTTCCTGACCGCTACAATATCAGTCTCTTCAAGGCAAGAGCGAATAGGTGTCTTCTAGACCGTTCTGCTCCAACGTCGGCTACATCGTCGCTTACCATCAAGTGAGATTGTAGTCAAAGGACGGTCTAATCATTGTTAAAAAAAAAATCGTACTCCAGCAGACAATGAATACATGCAATTTGAGTACATTTGTATTCTTTGGATCTAATAGCTTTTCCAAGCTTCGAGTTATGCCCCCAGTTTTTTGCAGTGGAGATGTAACTGAGATGGTAATGGACTCGCCATGTTCCGTTATGCTTTACTTGACTTGATTTACTTCTTGTGCTATATTTTCTTTAGCCCATTGAGCAATCCAGTGTTTCGTCTCCGTCATTGTGTTTTTCTGTTCGCTTTCTGTTGATATTTTCGAAGCTAATTGTATAGTTAAGCTAATGTAGTAAGTAGTGTAGTAGTAGGCACCTAACCTTCCCAACCTAACGTAAACTAACGAAACCTATCCATCCGGAACCTAATCTAAGCCTAATAGAACCAAAAGCCTTCAAAAGGTCGCAACATATATCCGCACTTTCCTCCAAAATTTTCGTCACGCAGGTCACACATGAGTGGTCACCTATGAATGACAACCTTTAAATAAGCATTTTATAATGGATCGTGCATATTTTTACGTCATATCAGCTAGCACCAATTAATGTGATGAGTTAATTCACGTAAAAGTATCTAAACAGAAAAATGCAAATTTTAAGATTGACAATTTGTGGTGGTATGATGATCATCTTTTTGTACTGAAACAAAACTTTGTTTTTGCTACAAATTAATAAAAATCCTTCACTGATATCTACGAATGAACAAATCTAATCTGCAAGTAACAAGCGTATGTAATCCCATTTAACTTTTTAGTATTCCTCAAACACCCTGTGCAGTGTCTCCCACACTGTGGAACCAACAGCCACAAGACAATAGACGCAAGGATCCGCCACAAGTGTAGCGTCAGCAGAACTAGCTCAATCAAAATAATTTTTAGGAGATAGTATGACGGACATTTCAAGCAACATAAATATAAATAAATATTGGTGGACTTTTTCATTTTAAATGTTTTCTAGTGTTATTTTGAGTTGTGTTATTTCGGTGGTATTTTAACCAATATTACTCACAAGTGGACTCTTAGTCTTATTTGTCTTAGCACAAAGTGTAAGCATTAAGAATGTAAGTATATTATGTTATTGATTTGACCGAAAATGTTTCGAAGAAAATCGCCACCATTTTTTTCAAAACAAATGACCGCAACTTGACTATGGACTGACTTGACTATAAAGTATTAAATACAACTTAATATAAAATATGCATATCACATCAATAATAAAAAAGAAAAGTAAAAAAAAATTAACTGACTTCCGATCGACGGTGGCATGTCATGTCGACATGAATGCATGATAAAAGCATACGTTATCGAGCTAGACAATTAGACAGACAGAGACAAAGCTATACGTGTAACAAAGAGAATGCAATGTAGATCTAGTATTTTTGCATTCAATTTTACGAGTATGTATTATTCAAAGTTACGAGATACTATGTTTTATACAACCACAGTTTCAGTAGACTGGTGGTGTAGTGGGAATGACCACGCCTTCCGATCGTAAGGTCGCAGGTTCGGGGTTGAAAAAGAAATTGAAACTTCTTTACATTTATTTGTTTACTACATACACAACAAACACAAACACAACAACCGATACAAAAACAGTACATAAGAAAGATACAAAGAAAAAAAAGATCGTAGATAGCGCCAAGCCAAGAACAAACATCTATGTTCATCACATGAATGTTTTTCTTGTGTGGAGATCGAACCAATAGCCTACAGCGCAGAAGGCAGAACTACTACCAACTGAGCTGTTAGGGGTGTCAGAACAACTCCCCGAAGTTAGGAAACTTGCTTTGAAGTGACAAAGGCTATTTTTACCTAGAAAAGCCTCAAGGCTATTTCTAAATTTCCTTCCTGTTTCTTTTTAGTCCAAGGTTTGTTATTCTCGTTGAGCTATTCTAAGAACCCCTTTAAAATATAATGAAGAAGGCAACTTTTTAGGAATTTATTATGGGTAAGTTATCAAAGCTTTTAAAATAATAGAGAAAGCTTTGTAAAAACAGGTTGATCCTCAAAGTTTAAAAAACGTTGAAAGCTTTTATGTTTTTCGAATGTAATTATTTTTGTTGTTACAGTATTTGTTATAGTAATAATAGTTTTCGTAATACCTACATTTAGCTTCTGTACAATTTTACGCTGCTAAGGTTAAACTCTTTTACATGATTTAGACAAAAGCTACAATTTGGGACTTTTTTTTATACTACTTACTGCTGGAACTAGCACCTGATGTCGCAAGGCACTTGAGGCATACGGATATTAAGCCTCATGTCCCCGTAAATACACCGTTCAAACTGACACACAGAAACGCAGCATGTCGGCAGAAATAAACATAGTGGTCCCAGACGAGCTATTCACAAAAAACTCCTACTCATAAATAAGTTGGTTTTAGTTTCATATATAAAAAATAGAATAGAATATAATAGAATACAAAAAGTTTATTTTGCGTCAAAAAAAATACCGTTATACAAGGTGTTCCAATACTTGTGTTTAAAAAACTTCAGGGGGCTAAAGTACCCATCAATATGAATAACTTTTTCTAAGGAACCAACACTGTGAAATTCATACAAAAGTTCAATACCTATCTGGCTAAAATATATGAAACAGCTGTTTTTTTTTCGCGTAGGTTCCTTAGAAAAAGTTATTCATATTGATGGGTACTTTAGCCTCCTGAAGTTTTTAAACACTTTGGAACACCTTGTATAGTTGGTATACATTTATGTACATAGTTATAAAATGATCCCTATTCTTATTCTCACCTGTTATAAAAATTCCATAAATAAACGATTTAAAACTGATTTTGCCAACCGTCCATTTGTATTCCTAGTTCCATTAGCGACGCTGCTGTGCCTAATTCAATTCCGAGACCTCAGCGTACAGTAGCGTCTAGTCCCCGTCTCGGACTCGTGTTCAATTACTCACTAGTTTCACTATTTCCGGATAAAATAGTCAAAATTCATGTGAATAACCACAAGGATATTTCAAGTTAAAAATAGACAAGAGTCAAAGTCAAAAGGTATTTATTCGATTGAATTACAAGGATCACTTTGAATCGTCTTAAAGCTAAATGAATCTAGGTGTCAGTTCCACGCGACTACGCCAGAAGAACAGGCAACCAACTTGAAATGCAAAATTCAATAAATTTAAAAAAGTGATCTTTGTGATTATTGACATGCTTTTTAGACTTTTATCTCAAAGTCTAAAAAGCATGTCAATAATCACAAAGATCACTTTGAAACGTCTATGAACTAGGTGAATTGTATTTTTATGGTAATCGTTCAGTTTAAGTTTATACATAACTAGCTGACCCGGCGAACTTTGTTCCGCCTTAAAGGCAATAAATGAGCAGATTTTAGATTTTATTTTTATTAGATAATAAATATAAATAAAAAACTCAAGTATTTCAATAATTTTTTATTGGCCATGTATTTTGGTGCATGGGTTGCACTTTTCAGTGGAGCACCTTGTGATACACGTCTATTTTGGTTCTATTTTCGTCACGTTCCGCGGGAACGGGATAAAAAGTATCCTATTTCCGCCTCCTGGTTATAAGCTACCTTTATTTTTAGCTAAATCGGTTCAGCCGTTCTTGAGTTATAAATAGTGTAACTAACACAACTTTCTTTTATATATCGATTTTTTAGATTTAACTGTTGAACGAGAGTTTAGCACAGTAGCCTAATCGCGCACAAACATTTAAGTTGCTACCATTCAAAATGTTAAAGTGACGTATAATTTTACAGTCAAAGTGCAGGCACATGAGACTAGTAAATGTTCTAAATAAATCGGAAAGTTAATGGACGCAGGGCAGTGCATCGAAAGACACGGTAATCTTGTACGTAATTTGCGAAGGAATGCTTTGTAGGTCATGGTTAGCACTTTAGATCAGGTTTTCTACTTGTTCCATCAATGAGTAGTGTATAAAAATATATGGGTATCACACAAATTACATACCATGTTTACCAACGCAGTAGCCAAACGACAGAGGTTTTATTTTTAATTTGCTCGATCGGTTCAAAGTACTCTCAGGGTCATGTAAAAAAATCCAAGGTCGTTCGGGATAACAAAATATCGAAGTTCAGTAGATTTAAAGAGTACGTATTTTTATATAATTATGTTGCTATATGTAAGTAATACAATAGGCATTCCGTAAAGTTTAAAAGTAGCTCTCAGTGATTTTTTTAAAGAAAAAATTGAATATATGTAACTTTTTGTATGTGTCTTGTTCTTGACATGTTAGTAGGTAGGTCTTACGAGACAGAGTAGTGTGGGAATTTTAAATTTTCCTCAAAGAGGCTCTTTTTTCTGAGGACATGACACATGTTTTAGAACTTTTTAGGTACTACGACATGCCGGTTTCCTCACGATGTTTTCCTTTTGTGAGTACACTGTGCAAATACATTTTTGGACAGAAAAACTTATTGGTGTACGACCGGTTTTGAACCCTCGACCTTAGGATCGGAAGGTGGGGCCGCTACCACTAAACCACCGGTGCATATATGTTTTAAAAAAATAATTATAGTCTTTTCCAGCCAATCTAAAATGAACGTTCTTTTGATGCTTATAATCTTGACAACATGCCTTTTTACGAATTTAACGCAAAATCCTCATTTCCGTTTTGCGCTTTGTCTGCATATCAAAGACTTCGCGGTAACAATACAAAAAGAGCCCTAACCCAAAAGGCATAGGTTCAAAATTACATTAAAGTGAAATGGACAGAGCTAAATAAATAAGAAGTGAAACGAATATTGACTTAAGTTTTGATTGATGCTCTCGTTCTGGCTTTTTCTTTTGGGAAGTTTGATGAAAAATCGCGGCCCACAGAGGTGAAGCGGGAAATTGAACCTAAGTATGTACGTCTTATTGGTTATTATTGTGCAAATGAGGTTTGTCCAAATCTGCATTTATACACTCGGTTCTTTATCAAGAGGTGTCGGTGGTGAACAGTAAAATCCATCGTTCAGCCAATGACGATTATGTTGGCTATGAATTCACTCACTTTGTGTAATTTTTTTATTTCCTTTTTTGGCTTTCATGTCATATTGGCATTATGATAGCTTGATTACATAACTATTTATTGAAATGCACCGACCATGTCATGTTTTGGACGTTTTTGACCTATTTTTACAGCATAAAACTATGAATAAATTAATGGTTACATACAAGTTATTGGATCTGTTGACGGTTTTGGTTCATTGTTTTATTAATATCTTTTTTTTTGTATCGCAAAAATAAGCTTTCTATCTTTTCTATTAATAAAAATAAATAAACATTGAATTACTGTTTTTTGCTGTTAAAATAAAGTTAACGGTAACTTCACAATTTAACGTTCCTCATAATAATATATATTATCTCAGAATTTCGAAGCATCCTGTATATAAACAGGATGATCTCAATTTGTGCGTTGTCTACGTGTCTGGCACTTCATCTTATGCCGCCGAGGGCAAGCTATGCTGACAGTAAGTAGGTATTTCCTACGTAGTTGATATGTGAGATAATACTAGCTCAGACTATACGAAATCCTTCGTAGAGTTTGCCAAGTCTGAGAAAAACTGAAAAATTTCGACCAATGACATAGTTTTTTTTTCTTCCTAAAAGACATAGACAATAATTTATACAACATACCATTCGAGTCAAAGCTGATTACTTAAGGCGAAGACTACTGCTAATCTACCTCGTTCGCACATTTCGACATTTTGATAGATACACAATCACTAAAATTATTGAAAAATCACAATCAACTAAATATGCAATCACATTACAAATAGTTCAGAAAAATATCATTTTATCCAAACAGGTTTTACTACTAAAAAGTTTGCATGGGTACGAAAACTAGTAAAGCAAACTTTTCTCTTCTTCTTCTCGTTTCTCTTCGATCTTTATAATGCCGTGAGTCCAGCAGGCAACTTTAACTTTTTAACTTTTGTATTCAAACAGTTAAAACTAAGATATATGAGAAAACATCTACCGTGCCTGAAGATCAAAGTCGTTAAGCCCTCTTTTAGTTTTTTGTTCAAACAGTACCAAAAATATAAAATAACAGTATAATTAAGATTTTTATTATAATATCCTTAAAACTTGTTAACCGTGTGGGATTTTAACCCACAAATCCAACATACTACTTATGGAATATTATAAAAAATCTTTGTAATTTCCTTGAGTGTAGTAAACAATGAAAAACTAATAAAAATGAACAGTATAATTATTAATGTACCTTTTGTAATATCTCGAAAGTTAACAGTCCGTAAAAGGATATTACGGCAATTTTTTCAAAACCTCACAATGACTTTCCCAACTCAAAACAAAGCAAATTTCAGGACCCACTTAACTATAATGTTTAACGCAGTGTTAGAACAATTATCGGTTACTTGGCTGAAGCCGTTATTCAACAGATTCCTATATAAATAGCTTTATAATGAAGTTTATAGCGTACTTGAAGCTCGCGGCAAAGCTTGTTTGATTTGACCGTTTGAATTAATTTGAATCTAGACCGTTCTGCTCCAACGTCGGCTACATCGTCGCTTACCATCAGGTGAGATTGTAATCAAAGAACTATTCATTACAAAGGCTTATTCATTATAAAAAAAAAAGATTGTTTCTAACCGTGCAACTATATTTTTTTATTATATCCCAAAACATATTATCCGAGTGGGATTTGAACCCACGACCTTTCCCTTGATACGGGGCTGCGCTAACCACCTGCGGACTCTAATCACACTCGGCAAATAACTCAAAGGAAATATTAGCGAGGAACTGACGGTAGAATCGCCTAGTATATAAGACGTTTCAAAGTGATCCTTGTGATTGTACCTACTGAATCAAGACCGTTTTGATTTTGATTTTCGACAGTACTTATGTGACAGAGCAACTATGTTGTGCAACGTTGTGCAGTCACCCATTGGATGGGTGACCGATCATTTTGTATGTGTATAGACGTAGTGAAAAGTCACATAGTAGACGTGACATTTCAGTACGTCCATCTTAGTTTCCCAGACTAACTATTTCCACTTTTTTTTATAATACTTGCTGTTGGACAAGTAGATGGCCCATCTGATGTTAAGTATAACAAAGCATTGCATCGTATGTCACGCACGATAGGAACGTGCCCTTCGTCTATTAACAAAGGCATACAGATGTGAAGCCTTATGTGCCTGTAATTTCACCGGCAACCACACCCTTCAGTCTTCAAACCGAAACACAGCAACGCTGCAGCAATAGTACCTACAACATAACTATGAAATTTGGAGCTAAACACGTACAAAGCTATATACATACGCCTACGAGCCGATACATACATACATAGGTACAAAAAACAGCCTGTAATGTTTTACTCAGATTTTCGAATAAAATTCTGATACCGAAACGGGTGCCGACAGTATGTCAGATTGAGAGCTGCTATAAAATTGAGTATCGATATAAAGTCCGATTAATCGAAGCAAAATATGAAATGGGGAAAATAAATAGAAAAAACGGATGAAAGGCGTGTGTTTTAATTGATTGTTAAAATATTAAGGCCACTTTTACACAGTGATAGTGAACTATTTGCTTGTTAATCATTTATCGTACAATTATCAGGAATAACAACAACAGCAAAAGGTGGACTTTATGCTATAATCATGTTCTACTAGCCAACCTTATAGGATACATCATCATCATCCTAAAAGGTCCATGCCTATATCTGTGGCCAAGCAGCGTTGCTATGTTTCGGTTTGATGGGTGTGGTTGCCGAAGACATAGCTGTTATGATGTGGGTAAATATCAAGATATTTAAGAGAATGTCCACCGTGCCTGGGGATTAAAGCCGTGAGGCCGTTTTTAATTTCTGATTTCAATACAAATTTTTTGAATATTTTATATTCTTATCTCTACAAATATTAAATATTACAAGTTGGTAAGTATATAAGCCTATAAGTATCTCAACTTTATTATTTCCATAATAATAATAAAACGGTGCGGTGTAATGGTAACTTTGAGAAAAGTAATCATGAAATCGATTGAGTTCGGGTTACTACCTGCGTTGAACTAACTACAAGAACTAATAAGTGGCTCAAGTTGATGCTCATACTCATGTAATAAGCCCGAACTGGCTCGTAAACTTGCTCCGTGTAACAGACCCTTAAAATCATGGACGCCGGACTATAAAATAACAGATCGTAAACAAACCGTCCGTTTTCATCAAGCTACTGAAAAAATATTCAAATAAACTATATTTGTTTCAGGTACGCGAAATGCAGGAATGCAAGAACGCACAAGGAGCGAGCTCGCTGGCTCGTCCAATCAGTGAAGCTGGCTGAAAGAAACGAAGAAAAATTCAAAATAAGAATACGATAAAAATGGAACAATAATGGAACTACTAGCAATATAATGGAAACTCCTAAACAGAACTTGTGCCATCAGTGCCAGAACGCGACGAAAATACCCGCTTTTCCGCTCCGACCTCCCGACCCGAACGCTACCTTCGATAGAAACGATTCCAATTTCAAAACTCTGTTCGATTTGAACGAGACGTTTTTTTCAAACTGTACAGTTGAAAATGGAACGTGTAGTGATGTGCATAGTTATAACTTTTGGGCGTTATCGCTGCTAGTGTTTCCTCTGCTAACGTTATTTGGAAATGTGTTGGTTATTATGAGTGTGTCTAGGGAGAGAAGCTTACAGACAGCCACGAACTATTTCATAGTGAGTTTGGCGGTTGCCGACTTATTAGTAGCAGTGGTGGTGATGCCGTTCGGAGTTTATTACTTGGTGAGTGAGCCTTATTCATAAACTTCAAATAAACCACTGATAGTAAATATAATCAATAAATTTATAGCCTCATTTATAAACGCCATATAACCCACTGATAGCTAAAAATAATTTAAAAATGTATTTGTGGTTAACTCTGTTATAAAAGTGATTAAGACAATAATAACATAATCACGTTGGTTTCATGAAAATACAATAAACTTAAACTGACAAAAACTCTAATTTTACATACTGTAGTTGTTTAGATACTAGTCTATCTCTCATGATAGCAGATTCGACGCCCAGCTTTGTTATAAAATGTTTATAAGGTGATTTCGAATAAGGGTGGTTAGTATTTGCCTGACGAATTTCAGCTTCATTCAAAATGTTAAGAGCTGAAATACAGAATGTGCAAATGTGTAGGAAAATGTCAACGTAGTAAAGTCTGTCGCTATAGGTTCAAGTTTTAATGAGTTCTTTCATTAGATCTGAAATTTTGGGATGAAAATGTAATATTCTCATTACTACTTTTCATTAAAACTTTGGTAACAAACAAGATGAATTTAATAACAAATATTACGTCAATTGTAAAAAACAGAAGAATTTTAAACAATGTTTAAGATTATATTATATTATATACACAAAGAGCTCTATTACTCTTAATATATATTAAGAGTGAAGGGCTCGTCCGGGGAAGTACTACCACCACGCCTTTTTCTGCCGCCAAGCAGCAACGCTGTGTTTCGGTTTGAAGAGTGTGGTTGCCGGTGTAATTACAGGCAAATGATGCTTAACATTATGCCTCAAGTTGATGGACGCAGGACAGTGCATCGTAGGGCACGTTCCTATCGTGCGTGACATACGAGGCAATGCTTTGTTATAGGTGATGCTTGCCTCTTAACATTAGGTGGGCCATCTGCTTGTTCCATCAGCATGTAATATAAAAAAAACAGATGATATAGTAAGTAAGAAAGGAGTGGGCACCGAGATGACGTATGATAGAAGAGAATGGAAGAAGAAAACCTGTTGGCAGCATTGGATAAGGGTAAGGTGATGATTATAAAAACAAAGAACATCTATTAGTATCCTAAATCAAATAGTTTTTTTTATAATGCCTGCTGATGGAACAAGCAGATGGCCGACCTGATGTTCAGTATTCAGTATATTTATTGCATTATTATGTATGTACTTATGTGGATTTAACATTGTCAGGCCTTATGACTAAGTATTTTGTGATTCAATACATAATGTACCCAGTAAGGGTGTTGCAATAGAGAGAAGCGGACCGATATTAAAAAAACATGTTATTTTTTTTATTTTTTTTAAACTTAAAGACATGCATCGTTTACCTACTTTACCTACAGTCACATTTTAACCACTTAATGTTTTGTTATAGGAGATGGTTTCAACTCTCACTGATCGAACTGACTGTCAGTCCGTCGCTGCACTCAGAAGATCAGTCAAATTCACGTTCGTCATTGGCTATGAAAACTAATGAGTATACAACGTATATCTCCTTTATCAAAACATTGCCTCGGTAACTCTGTTAAATGGTTGAGCTATGCTGAGCTTTCTTTATGCGTATTGCGAGACCACATTTCTGTGCCATGACCGGTTTCAAGCCAGCAATAGCCTAAGAAATATTCTAAGTCCAAAGTTATTTATTCAGTTGAATCGCAAGGATCACTTTGAAACATCTTAATACTAGGTGAATGTAGGTGTCAGTTCCACGCGTCCAAGCGTAGTAAAATAGGCAACAAACTTACGGCTTGGTGCCTACCATTCTTTTGTATGATCCTTGCTACAATCTCTAATACTATAAGAATCAAAGTCCTGACTGACTGACTGACTGACTGACTGACTGACATATAGACAACGCACAGCCTAAACCGCTGGTCCTAGAGACTTGAAATTTGAGGAGTACATAGGTCTTATGGCGTAGAGGTGTACTAAGAAGGGATTTTTGGAAATTCAACCCCTAAGGGTGTAAAAAGGGATGAAAACGTTTGTATGAAAAATAGTATTCCTTGAACCTACAAACTTGAAACTTGGAGTACATGTACTTCAAGGCAAAAAAATAGGAATGGCATTTTTAGTTTTTTAAAACTACTCTTAATAAGTGTGCAAAGGGATGTAAAAGTTTGTATGGGAGTTTTTTGACCGCTGGTCCTAGAGACTTGAAATTTGAAGAGTACATAGGTCTTATGGCGTAGAGATGTACTAAGAAGGGATTTTTGTAAATTCAACACCTAAGGGTGTAAAAAGGGTTGAAAACGTTGCTATGAAAAATTGTATTCCTTGAATCTATAAACTTGAAATTTGAAGTAGATATACTCCAAGGCTAAAAAAATAGGAATGGCATTTTTAGTTTTTTAAAACTACCCTTAATTAGTGTGCAAAGGGATGTCAAAGTTTGTGTGGGAGTTTTTTAACGCGTGGTGCGATTGACTTAAAATTTGAGGTATATATACTAAGAAATAAATAACTAAGAATGACGCTTTTAACTTTTGATAATTACCCCTGCAAAGTGTGCAAATGACTGTAAAAGTTAGTATGGGAGATTTTTTACGCATATTGCGATTGATTTCAAACTTGAAGTAAATAATGTACGCCTATAGGTATCCCTTATACCTACGTAGGTATTTCAAATCCTACCCTAATAATATACAAATCAATGCGAAAGTTACGATGTTTGGATATTTGTGGCTCAATCACGGTTCACCACTTCAACGCGTGCGAAGCCGCGGGAAGCCACTAGTGTAATATAATATGTATAATATTTAAGCTCCAATGTGGTGTAAATGACTTTAGTGAGGCGTAGGCATAACAGAAATAGGTAGAGGCAATCAAATTCATAAGACAGCACGCGCTACGCTACATTTTTTTTTTTTTTTAATTGAGACTCTATACACGTAGATAGATAATTTGTAGTCTGTAGCCGTTGGTTTCGGCAGATTTTGGGATTCTCTCGAAAGTATTTTGGGAAAATCCTTCGTTGAATTGCAAATTATTAAGTACCTATATCAAGTTGATATTTTGATGTTTCCGCTTGTTCTATAAATCACTGAAACGTGACAAATTATAATATACTAGCGGCCTGTCCCAGCTTCGCATGGGTGGTCATAAATTTTTTGAACATTTTAGGATAAACTTAGACCGTGGGTTCGAGCCTCGCGTCTACTTATTTCATACATTTGCACGCGCTTCTCCTTGAGTGAGTGAAATCGCACCCCTCGCGAGACCCGTGGACCCGTTAACATTTTTAATTTCGTCATATCTTTTGAATGGAATGTCCGATTTGAAAAATTTAAGAAGTAATCTATAGGTATTGAAACCGTCTTAATTATGAAATGATTTATTTGGATAAGGATTAATACCAAGGTACAAATAAAGACCCTTTTCTAGCGGAGGCATTTCAATTAATTTTTTATAATAAAAGAACACTTATTGTGACATAACTATAATAGTTAGACATATGCTGTCGCGACATTTTTTGTAGATGATAACGTGTTCTACAAAATCGTAGTACATTATTTTGTTCTATCTTCAATAGTTTTCGCAGCGCACGCGATGTAAGGTTTTTTGTTTTCCACCTTGGGTTACATTATTGAAGTTTTAGTAAGGATCCCTGATTATTTTTGAAAATATAATATAGCCTATGTTACTCAGGGATAATGTAGCATTCTAATGGTGAAAGAATTTTTGAAATCGGACCAGTAGTTTTAGAGCCTATTCGTTACATACAAAAATACAAAAATACAAAAATACAAAAATACAAAGTTTTCCTCTTTATAATATTAGTGTAGATGTAGATTTATGGTATAACTTTTATTGATTTTATAATACGTAAAACTTCAAGAGGTTTTATTTAATTGTTGTATTTTATTTTATTTTATTGTATTGCCTTTATTATCCGACAGAAAATTTAAATCCTGCAAAAGTGGGCACGGCCAAATGTACCTAATAATAGACGTCCTTTTGACTACCCTCTTTACACATATCCTCAAATAACCTAGAGCAAGCATTAGGTAGCTAAGTAAAAACGAAAGAATCTGAAATACCTTCATCAATTGCAGTCGCTAAGAGGCTGACAACCGTAAAACAACACGCGCACATTTAAAAAACTTTAAAAAAGTTTATTTACTGAATTTTAAAAATAGTCTTACAAGTTTTTTTATGTGTGTAAATCTAATAAAAGCTTGTAAAAAGGAAAACATTTATGGGATAGCTCTGATCTAACATGTACACAATTTAGTAGAATCTACCCTAGAGGATCAAAAGCACTTCTTTGTGTAATAACTACGACCTCAGAGCATAGCTACCTACTTCAGAAGAGCGTGTTTCGGCGTGAATGCATAATTTATCACATGATAGTAGGGTAACCACTCGTCTGGGTGTGTTCGGACATATCCGGCTTTTCAAAGGCCAAAAGACCGGATATAAGCCGGATAAACCATGACCGTGACTGCAGAAATAAGGTTTATTGAAAGTATTACACGGGTATTTATCGCGTTTACGTTTGTTATTTTCCCGACGTGTCGGCTATGTTGCAATAGCCGTGGTCGCGGGCAGACTCTAAAATAAATACCCGTGTAATACTTTCAATATGTGTTATGATCGCGAGAGTTCAAAAAATAGAAATAAGGTTAAAAAAAACTTTAATTAATGACACATAGAGCACGTCCTCAGTGGGCATGCACTGTTAGGTTCGTCCCCTAATCGCATTTAGGGATCTAGGCATCTAGGCATTTAGGGAATCGCGAACTGTCAGACAGTGGAAATGATATTCTTGTTAGTTTCGTAAACTTGTTTAAATAAGTACAATTAAATCAGATAATTGTGCATTGACGCTTAGTAGTTTTATGTCATTTAGTTCATATACCAGTTGCCAAGTCTAGTAATAGTAAATAGTAGTAGTCATTTATAATTAAGTAGGTTTTTACCTATCTGATTGGCGAGTCGGGCTTTTAATACAGTTTGGTAATAAAAATTATTATATATAGAATGTTTTAGAAGTTTATTCTCGGTCTGTATGTTAGTATATATTATAAGTAAGTATTTATAAAAAAAGTAGATATATATATCAGCTATCTGGTTCCAATATTACAAGCTTCGGCTTAGTTTGAGGAATAGTGTTGTGTGGAAGTTCCAGCATTTTTTTTAATTATATTTATTTACGCACTCATCCGGCTTTTTGTCCTGATTTTAAACATAGTTACCCTACCTACATGATATGAATAAAACTTAAAGACGCTCCAAGAACGAGCGTTTTAATATTATGATGTTGAAAGTATAGGTAATTAAATTAAAGTCTATAAGGTTCTTTGCTTCAAGATGAATAATAAAGGAGCAAGCCACCAAGGCTTAGGTAGCTATCTCTCACTTGCTCGCACTGCATAATAAGATCGTTTGTCTCGCTCATTTGCTAGCAAAAACGTGAAATTAGCTGCCTCCATGTTGCTAAACTCTATGCGGGTCCAAGTGATACCTATTTAGAACTAAAATTAAATACTTTTGCCAGCAGATTTCAACATTTTGAAAGATTTAGGTCGAATCACTGAAGTTATTTACGTTGTGTACTTATTAGTTATTTAAATTACACAGCAAACAAATCATTAAGATCCAGACAAGTTTTCCTACTAAAATGCTTGCATCTGCTACTATATTTTTTTGTTAACATGACATGTTGTGTCCACCTATTATTGGCGTATGTATCAGTCTAAGGGCTATATTTCACCAGGACACCATGGCGCAATCAGTCGCCGCTACCAACAAAATGTATACAGCTCTATAGAGAGTTACTCACCTGGTGTCCATTTAGTTGCGCAACCAATTTGGCGGCGCCACCAACTCGGACGCGTGCACAGAATGTTACTGGTTGCGCCGCCACGCTGGTCGCGCCACCACTAACTACTATAGCGTTGTATGGTGCCTCACTCACTCCGCCAGTGAACTCTCTTTTCCTACGTACATACAGCAGTAGTGCTATCTCTTCGAGGTCCATTTTGATACTGTCCAGTGTGGTGTGGCGACTCTGGTGTCTGTATGGTGTCTAGTTTGGTAGCTTACGGACACCACGGTGGCGCAACTGGTTGCGCCGCCATGGTGTCCAGGTGAAATATAGCCCTTAGACATTATGTATTTTATAATGTAACCATACATAACGCTGTTGGCATTCCTAATTTAAAATAAATATATACTTTCTAGAATTGTAAAAAAATGGCAAAGAATCAATAAGGGCCTAAATATGCATAATTTATCGAGTCTTAGGTGCAATTAACTCCTTCAAAAACATAACAACAAAAGTTAAGTTGAAAAACTACGGTACGAATGATTAATAATTTCGAAACTCTGAAAATATCACCTGATCAACTACTGATGCTGACTGTACTTATAAAGATTAAATTAATTAGAACGAACAAACAGACCCTAAACACACAAACTAAAAGAGACTTGACTTGTTTATATACCAACCAACAAATTGTATTACAAGTCACAACGTACCGGTGGGGACCTTTTTCAAATTGTTAATTCTAGAACGTTCTAGTATAATTAAATAAATTCTTTGGCTTTGTCTCATCGGATCAACAGACGAGAAAAAAATCAAGTAAATCCATAGTTTGATGCTTATTCTTCTAGACCTGGTTACGTGGAACTGACACCTATATTTACCAAACGTTCCAAATGATCCTTGTGATTTAAGGGGCTGACAACTATCAAACAACTTCTCGCTCGCACGTTTCGACATGTTGCAAGATATAAAATCACTAAGCTTAGAGCTTAAAAGTTTACATAAGCAAACTTTTGAGTAGGAAGACTTGTAGCGATCAAAATGAAATTTTTACTAAACTGTGTGCAATGTGATTGCACACAAGATGGTCGATTGCAATTTTTCGAAAATGATTTTAGTGATTTATATCTTTCAACATGTCGAAACGTGCGAGCGAGAGTCACATTAGCTCTTGTCTTTGCCTTAATTAAATAAATACCGTTTGACTTTGATAATTTTTTTTTGTTTTTTTTTTTAAATTTGTTTTCGGCTTACGCATTTTTGTGTCACCATTTTTTTGTAGCTTATACTCTAGCTATGTGATTAAAGTGTTAGCACTCTGGCGTTCTGTTTCTGAAAGCTCGATCAAAACTAATCGGATGTCAAGTCACTCGCCATTTCAGCTATTACATCGATTTACATAGAGATAGCAAGTGACTTGACATGCGATTAGTTTTGATCGGGCTTTCAGAAACCGGCCTTAGCTAACATAGCTATTAATGCTACGTAGACATATTGTTTTGATTGATGAGTACTTACGCTAACAGACCCCAAATTATCAAATATTACAGAACAAATCACATTAACCCAAAATGTAGCAAAAATTTTGGCCGGCTTATACGGTTATGCTCTACATTTGAAGCCACTTCCCCCGAGATCAAGTGCTCTGCCTCTTCGGATTCCTTACATCGCCAGCCGTTCCTTTTAAGGTGGGGTTTTTAACTACGCGATATTACAAAAGACACATTTTATTTAGGTGTGGCATAAATAAATGATTTTGTATTGTATTGTATTTTAGCGAGACTTTTTTATTATTTTTTGCTTTGAGGCTTAGCGATACTAAACATCTAAATATACATCTTATATCAAAACTGAATATCTAACTAACACCATTTCTGCCAACCTATCATATAAATATATGTACATTGTATATGTATACAACATGTAACATAATACCCCTATAAGGCCAAAGACCAAGAGATCAAACCAAGCAATAGAATACTTTGACGTGTGCAAAATTTGAATACTGCATTTTCGAAATACCCATACAAAAGAAAAATTAATATTGTCTCAGATTGCAACAACCCTGATAAAGTTAGCTAATCTAGAATATTCTGCTTTCCGGGGTTATACATATATTATAAGTTACACGTTGTTTATATGTATATAACATCTTGGCTTGAAAAGAAAAACGGGACACAAAATAAATTCCTATGGTTAGGTTAATAGGATCTTTAAGGATTTCTTCAAAATTAATCTAACAAGGAAGTACAACATTTAATTATGTTTGGTTCTAAAAAAAATAATCTTATTATTATCTAGTTCATTTATAAAGCAATTTTAATGGGTATAAGCTGTTTTATTTGTATATTATTGTATCGTAATAATTTGATATCTATTCCTACGAATTTAGACAAGTGTCTTGTCGGTTCTTCTAGGCTTTGGTCGCGATGAACTGGGGTTAGGATCATCAAGTTTATAAGACGTTTCAAACTGATCCTTGTGATTGTACTGAATAAAGATTTGATCTCACTCTCTTTTCGTGTCACTAGTTTTTTTTTGAAATAGTGTGGTGAAAGGATTTTAAGTGCGCTTCAAGAGGTTCTTTTCGAGCATTCTTTTTGACACATGTTATAGAACTTTTTAGGTTCCACGACATGCCGGTTTCCTCACGATGTTTTCCTTCACCGTTTGAGAGTACTGACATTGTGCACATACATTTTTGAACAGAAAAACTCATTGGTGCACGACCTGTTACGAACCCACGACCTTAGGATCGGAAGGCGGGGCTACTACCACTAGACCACCAGTGCTCTCGATAGATAAATTTGATGTTGATGGTCGACGCGTGCTAATCATTACATTGTAACAAGCCGTCAGATTGTGTCTTCTAAGCTTGATCGCATATAACTGGCACCTAGATTCACCTAGTCTTAAAACATTTCAAAGTGATCCTTGTGATTTTATTAATAAATACTTTTTGACTTTGACTTTGATCGCGATGCTCAGAACCCCACCTTAACGTCTAAACTTAGATTTGTAGTGGAAATCACGTTCCTCAAGTATTCGCGAAGAGGCTGCGCCGACGGCGGACACGCTTTGAACTAAATATGTTGAATACCACCCAACATCCCTTGTTTAGTCATCCGCTATGGTAACTCTGAGCACATATACAGCGGAAGTACTATAAGTACGTACGTACTAAGTACTCATTCACTCCTATGTGTAACTTATGTGCATTTTTTTGGGAATTTTTAAGTTTGTTTTTATGGCTTTGGATCTGTATGAAGACGCGATATCGGGCTTGCTGGAACTGGATATTGGTAGTGACAGTTTCCGTGTCTCTATATAAAAGCCATAAAACGAGCGAGTAGGAATAACGGGTTCTCAAGTTAATTAAAAAAAAAAACAAAAAGGTTCAAGTCACTGGTTACATAACAAAGAACAAAAAGTATTTTTTCATAACTGGTTATAACAAACTAGCGGCCTGTCCCAGCTTCGCATGGGTGGTCATACATTTTATGAACATTTTAGGAGAAACTTAGACCGTGGGTTCGAGCCTCGCGTCTACTTATTTCATACATTTGCACGTTACATTATTGGAGTTTTAGTAAGGATCCCTGACTTTTTTGAAAATGTTATATAGCATATGTTACTCAGGGATAATGTAGCATTCTAATGGTGAAAGAATTTTTGAAATCGGACCAGTAGCTTTTATGTAACGAATAGGTTACATACAAAACAACAAAACAACAAAAATACAAATCTTTCCTCTTTTTATTATTAGTGTAGATAATATTAGTGTAGATGTAGAAGTGTAGATAACGAAAACGGAAAATAAGTGTTCATTAGTAACTGATTACAAAACAGTGAAGAAAATTGTTTTTACGTAGCTGGTTACGAATCAGCTAGTTACCAAAGTGGCTGAAGGCCTCTCAATACAGAAAAACAAAACGATACAGTCAATATTTATTTAAGAAGTTAATTCAAAAGGTATTTTTTTTGGCTTGGTTGCGTAGAACTGGCACTTAATTTACCTAGCATTAAGAAGACGTTTCAAAACCTCGATAAATTTCAAAGTGATATTTTTGATTCAACTGAATAAATGCTGTTTGACATTATACAATACTTACTTACTTTATTATACAATAAACAATATTATAAACTAGTGGCTTCCCGCGGCTTCGCACGCGTTGAAGTGGTGAGCCGTGATTGAGCCACAAACATCCAAACATCGTAACTTTCGCATTGATTTGTATATTATTTGGGTAGGATTTTAAATACCTACGTAGGTATAAGAGATACCTATAGGCGTACATTACCTATATTAGGTAGGTAGGTAGGTAGGTATAGGTACTGAGTTTAGCACAAATATGACAAATACAACAAAGACAACCTTACACGGAAAATATGTACTTATTTGTTCCTAGTTTCTACCCCAAAAACAAACGAAACGAAACAGCATAACGACTTTGATCCCCAGGCACGGTAAATACTCTCAGATCTCTTCGTACCAACTCAAGATTCCCGTTTTTAGAATGTCCCTTTCAAACATTGACGCCTCGATGTATCCTTTTTACTCGAGCGCAACGAAGGAGGGTAACGTTTTACGGGTTGTTTTCGAAAATCAAACTGTCTTTTTGTTATTTATTTCCACAGAACACATTTTCTTTTAGTTTGAAGTTAATTAAACTACGCGTTAAAAATCTCCCATACAAACCTTGAAACTTTGGCAGTCTTTTGCACTCTTTGCAGGGGTAGTTTCAAAATATTGAAAACGTGGTTTTAAATTATTTATTGTGGAGTATATTTACTTCAAGTTTGAAATCAATCGCAATATGCGTAAAAAATCTCCCATACTAACTTTTACAGTCATTTGCACACTTTGCAGGGGTAATTATCAAAAGTTAAAAGCGTCATTCTTAGTTATTTATTTCTTAGTATATATACCTCAAATTTTAAGTCAATCGCACCACGCGTTAAAAAACTCCCACACAAACTTTGACATCCCTTTGCACACTAATTAAGGGTAGTTTTAAAAAACTAAAAATGCCATTCCTATTTTTTTAGCCTTGGAGTATATCTACTTCAAATTTCAAGTTTATAGATTCAAGGAATACAATTTTTCATAGCAACGTTTTCAACCCTTTTTACACCCTTAGGTGTTGAATTTACAAAAATCCCTTCTTAGTACATCTCTACGCCATAAGACCTATGTACTCTTCAAATTCCAAGTCTCTAGGACCAGCGGTCAAAAAACTCCCATACAAACTTTTACATCCCTTTGCACACTTATTAAGAGTAGTTTTAAAAAACTAAAAATGCCATTCCTATTTTTTTGCCTTGAAGTACATGTACTCCAAGTTTCAAGTTTGTAGGTTCAAGGAATACTATTTTTCATACAAACTTTTTCATCCCTTTTTACTCCCTTAGGGGTTGAATTTCCAAAAATCCCTTCTTAGTACACCTCTACGCCATAAGACCTATGTACTCCTCAAATTTCAAGTCTCTAGGACCAGCGGTTTAGGCTGTGCGTTGTCTATATGTCAGTCAGTCAGTCAGTCAGTCAGTCAGTCAGTCAGTCAGTCAGTCAGTCAGTCAGTCAGGACTTTGAGTCTTATAGTATTAGAGATAAGTCAACTTCAGTGATAATATCACCGTAGTTGATTAACTAACTTACCGCACTTTTGTATGATACTTGTTGATCGAGTGAGCGAAGCGAACGAAGATCTTTGTTTCAATTTGGGCGAATTTGTTTGTCTGGCCATAACATTCGAACCATTGATGAAATTTGATTAGTCGATAGCTTGTACTTGAGAAATTTACTGGTAAGTATATGAGTAAAATCGGATGAAGGGTTATTAAGATATCTCAGTTCGGGGCGAACCACTAGTTACAATATAATAGGTACAAAGAAGCTCTAGTGTGGTGCCAACTTAGTTAGGCAAAGGCAAATAGAAATATGTAAAAGCAATGCCAAGAGTATACCAGCAGAGGTCTAATGGCAGTGACCATCGTGATGTCTTCACACTTGGCCGAACACTTGGGCCTTTCTCTGTTTAGCATAACAGAACCTGCCAGCAAAGTGTACCCTTATTAAAGTGCTAGTTCGGGCGTTATGGGACCCACAAGTTACAGTGTATCTAATAATAGTTGCTGGTTTGAATCCACAAATAGAGTTTTGCTGTATAATAAGCGACAAAAGTAAAGAAAGAAAGAAGGGAAAAAATGTATATGGGTGATCTTTCCACACAGCACTATCTAGCCCCAAACTAAGCAAAGCTTGTTATGTGCACCAGATAACTGATATAATACTTAAATGCTTTTTTTGTAAATACATACTTACCTATAATTTTAAGAGTAGTAGTAGAGCTCTTTGTGAAGGGCTCTACCGGTGAAGTTCTACCACCACGCCTTTTTCTGCCGCC
The DNA here is from genome assembly GCA_932294275.1 of Chloroclysta siterata. Classification (NCBI taxonomy): domain Eukaryota; kingdom Metazoa; phylum Arthropoda; class Insecta; order Lepidoptera; family Geometridae; genus Chloroclysta; species Chloroclysta siterata. Next base: position 14,491,201 of record OW028596.1, on the reverse strand, counting down.
AAGCAGCGTTGCTGTGTTTCGGTTTGAAGAGTGTGGTTGCCGGTGTAATTACAGGCACACGAGGTTTAACACCTGTATGCCTAATGCTTTGTTATAGCTGATGGTTATCACTTAATATCAAGTGGGCCATCTGATTGTTCCATCAACAAGTTGTATTAAAAAAAACCCCACATAATTGTTCTCGGTGGGGTTCGAACCCACGGCCTACAGCACATACTACAGAATTTAATTTTGATTTTAAAGATGCAGATACTTATTCTCCGAAACTTGTTTGTTTGCGATTTCATAACTACATTCAGTGATTTTATATCTTCAAAAATGTACAAATGTGCTACTGAAAAGTACTTTGTTGCAGGTTTGTTGTTGGTTCCAAATAGTTATAGCTCAAGGCATCTTAAGGTGAATCGGTCCGTTTGTTTGTGTAAGTTTTTGTGGGTGCCCTTATCCATACTGGCTAACCAATCGTTGCTGTATAACGGTAATTTAACAAAAAGTGACGTTAACAGCAGTAAAAGCCTATTTACGGTTTGTCGCGAACCGGTCGTAAGTTACATAATGAGACGGTGGGGCGGATTGTCGCGACCCGAATGCGTTCGAGCTTTAACTTCCGTTCGATCAATAGAATATAATAATATTGGGCCAACTCAACCACAACATAAGAAACCCATCGATCAAGCTGAAATTAAAATGAAGCACGCATTATTTTAGGGTTGCTACTAACTTACCTACCCCTTTTTCTTTATTTATCTAACTACTTATATTTCCGACTTAGATACGAGAGCATTCCTAACTAAAATTATTTTAAACTAGATGACCTGGGGGGCTATCGCCATGTCTTTTAACATTCTTGAAACGTCAATTTCGTACCGGCACCTACCAAATATTACACGTCATCGAGTCTGTTCAACTGCAACCAGATAAAAGAATAGCTGACAAGTTTTTTCGTACTAGATGACGTTTTGTTGTGCCGTGATGGCTTCATGTAACCCGTCGAGTGCTTCAAGTTTCAGACCGCCTATCGGCGGCAGCAATTGGATAAAAATGAAGCGTGTTTAATATAGTGCTGTTCAAGTTACGCGTAAAAAACTAATCTCAACTGCTTTAACCAATATTATTCGTTATAAAAATACACAAGGATATAAAACAAGTTTTCTTTGTTCGACGGGTTAACCTTCTATCAATTTTGAATTTGGAACACATCAGAAAATACGTTTACATGCATGGTGCGTATGTGTGAGTTCTTGGAAAAGCTGACCAGGTTTATTTGACAGATATTCGTATCGTGAGCTATCTTTATGCGATCAGTGTGGCAATGTTTCTTCATACACTGGACAGATTTTTAGCAGGTCTGTGAAGAGGTACTTTTTTCACAACTGTTTTGTGATTTACTCCGTTTGTAGTTGATTTTTAGTTCAAATAAGTGCTGTGTACTCATAATAAGTTCATATTTTAGGTATGGCGATCAATAAATACCCTTTACTATAGTTTTATAGACAACACTCTTGATTATGAATAAATTTACATTATTTGATAATTAGTCACATTGACGGTCTAGAGAGCGCCTATTCTTAAGATAGTAATAACATTTTTAAATGCTCACCATTTGTGCCATAAAAGTGTTAAATCTAGCGCTTATAGCGATAAAATTGGAACACTGTCAATTGACACACTTGACTGACAGTAATGACATTAACCCGGCGAAGATTCGTTCCAAAAAGAGCATATCTAGATTGAGGTTGGTCATTATGACCATAATGAAATTACATAATTACTTCATATTTATTTAGCATATTTTTGTACTGAAAAATCTTAACGGTGCCTTAATCCTATAAAAAGATATGATTGTACCGTTATTTAACCTGTATAAAATTACGGCACAGCATAAAATATGATGGAACAGGCAGATGGCCCATCTGATGTTAAGTGGTAACCGTCACTACATTGCCTCGTAAGATAGATCTCTGCTCTGCTCTGCTCTGCGTCCATATACTTGAGGCATACAAATTTATGATTTGAGCCGGAATTGCCCTGAGTAGCCCAAAGTGTCCTGGCGATACGTGGCGGTACAAGATAGCAAAAAAGGGATTGATGCGCCTAACGCGAATCGAGTTCGTTTGTTTTGTATTAAAAAAATGACATATTATTATCCAGTTTGTAATTGTTATGGTAAAAGTGTAAAAAAATATATACGATATAGGTTATTGCTAAGAACGAATAAAACTCACTAAGTTTTATTCGTTCCTGAGCGCTTATTATTACTACTAACACAGTGAAGCTGCGGGCGGCATCTAGTGCGTAATAAGAATGGAACGAAATCATGTTTTAGAACTACTGCCTATCCAACAAATACCATAAATTCCATTTTCCCACTAACCTTCTTATCGAATTCAGCTGAAACGTAATTTGTGACCCGGAAAAGCATATAGGTTACTTTTTATTTCAATAGATATCACGTGAATGCTTGTATAAAAATAAATCAGCATATTATATCTTTCAGACCCTACAGCAGGGTCGTAATGACCCAAATTTATTCTCGCCAGGTTGGATAAATTTGACATGATGCATTCAAAATCTCTTCTAGCAATAAATAGTTTGTATCATTTTCAAACAATTTAAATGCAACTTTAGAGCCACAAACCTTCTTAAAAAAATTGTTAAGTATCTTTCATAGTTTAAATTTGCCAAACAAAGTGAATTTCATAGACTAAAGGTTTAATATGTACTAAAATCCAAAAACCGCAAATTACCGAAAAATATATGAAAATTTATGTTACCTAGTTTCTGAACGTCACTTGACCTTGAAAAACATGTCAGTGTGTTGCTCACACAGGTCAGCTTTAAGAAAGCTCACGGTACCATATATTAGGCAAACAAGTTAGTTATTTTTGACATTCACAACTTTTCAGATGACATAATGGCCGGCAACCAAAAGCAAAATGGTCTTTATTCAGTTCTATCACAAGGACCATTTTGGAACTTTCTAAGTAAATATAACGCCAATTCCTCGAGACCATTTGCGATTAGGGCTTACAATCAAATCAAATATTCAAATATGCTCGAATCAATGAGTACCTACTATGTTCTTATTGATGAGCGATAACTTTTCTTGTGAGACTGTTACTTTATATTTTTATTCAGCTTGCGTGGGACAGAAGCCTTTTTTTATACCTACAACTAGCTGATGGAAGTGATGGCCCCTGATGTTAAGTGGTAACCATCAGCTATAATCATCATCAGCACTGCCTCGTAAGTCGCTCCCGAGGTGGTCTCATTGTCCCTGCATGGTGGAGCATGGCCTAATAATCAGAAACTTAACCGTACTGAACTACAAAGATTTTTAACTACTTACGTACTGAACTACTTCTACTCGTATATGAAACCAAATTATCGTACAAAATTATGAAGAACTTTCTGACCTTGAACGCACTCATATATCATTTTGTCGCGACAAAAATAGCTTTGTTTGTAACGACTATAAAGGCTTTGTTATGAATACTTATAACTATAATATAATCGGCTGCAAACATACCAAATTTCATGCAGATTGGATAAACGGTTTGAAAGTTTTGGCCCGACGAACTTTCATACAAACATAAAATGCGAAATCGCCCAAGTTTATTGTAAGATCTTCGTTCGCTTCGCTCACTCGATCTATAATACCTAATAGTAGGTACTTAATACATATATCTACCTACCAGCCAACTTTAACTTAGTATTATCATCGTAAATTTTATAATCATTATTACTGTTGTTTTAAAGAGTAGTAGAGCTCTTTGTGAAGGGCTCGTCCGGGGAGTACCACCACGCCTTTTTCTGCCGCCAAGCAGCAACGCTGTGTTTCGGTTTGAATAGTGTTGTTGCCGGTGTAATTACAGGCAACACTCAAGTTGATGGATGCAAGGCGTGCATCGTAGGGCACGTTTCTATCGTGCGTGACTTTCGAGGCAATGCTTTGTTAAAGGTAATGGTTATCACTTAACATCGGGTGGGCCATCTGCTTGCTCCATCAGCTAGTTGTATACTAAAAATCAAATAAAAAACATACAAACGCATTTTTTACTCACATTTCAGCTCTTTTGCCCCTACTGCAAAATCAAAATCAAATAAATACTCTTTTTATTATGACAGTAATATTCGACTCTAATATTTCATAATATACATACCTACTTATGCAACCCTAGATCTGCGAAAAATAAAACCAGCTGTCAATTTGAATTATGTCACTAGTTTGGTAAAAGCATCTCAAATAATGTAAAAATTTTAAGAATTGTTTACTATTAATTTTATCTTAAAGTCTTTTTTTGAGCCATCCTTTTGCCCATTCTAAGGAAAAGTCGCTACACCACAAGTGCTCGCAATCTTTGTATTTCAAAGCTATGCTCAAACGGCGGAAAATATGGAAAATATATGTGGTGATGAGAACCCATTAATTTGTTGATCTCTGGGTTCAATATTTCGCCTTCATAGTAATAACAACCTCTTGTGTAACAATCTGCTTTACGTAAAGTAAGTACAGGTACGATTACTTCTTCTATAAATATATTTTATTACAGGATATATCCAGGTTACGTTCAGCAATGGATAATGATGAGCCAATAAGAAACGCTGCACACACACACCTGATACACAGCACCGAAAACAAGATTGTTAGCACCAGGCAACTGCAATGGGACTTCTGAATGATTGAATGAGTACTTGCGTTGCTTGCACAGAATATTAGATATTTTTGTTCTACTAAACTAAGCTAAGCGAATTATGTCAATAAAAAAACTCAGTGTTTGAAAAATTGTGTTGAAGTGTTTTTTATACTCAATAAATTATCGATGACGTACTCGTATCAATTAATTAGGCATTTTATTTTGTAACCAATTCATGCTCATGCTTCGACATGCTTCTCAGTGTTCGAGCTTGTATGGTAAGATTTCTGAAGTCTGAAAAACTGATCGAATTTATTCAGTAGCTAGGTGTGGCTTGGATTTTTCTACTTAAATTGATTCATATTTAAATCCTGAAATCATATAAGTTTTGTTTCAGCTGAAGAAAGAGACTGCTACATTTTATAGTGCCTTGTAAATTAGGATAGTTTATTTGAAGCAAACAACACAAAAACTGCGGTCACTATTTTAACAATTACCTACCACAGAGAGGTCCACAAACATTTAATACCTTTCTGTCGCAATAACACATCTATCGCTACAAGAAAGGCTGAGTTTTACAAATTCCATTTCTATATCCATCCGACATTCCTCCATACCATCGATAACGAAAGTGTGTCTGTAGGTATGTCTGTTTGTATTTTATAATAGGATTATTTTATTTTATAATTTTTTTTTTTTTTGGATCGTCTGACCCAGATAAAACATAGTAGTCTTTTTTTTGTAATAGGTAATTTAAGAAGGTACTTAATTCTCATAATATGGTGACAGCGATCTGGTCTGATAATGGAGTCAAGGTCTGTTCAATGGAACTCTTCAATAAATATTCCAATAGAGTAGAAACTTGGATACCATAGTTAGAAAGCGGTAGTCAGAAGCAAGTCCAAATATAATATATGGATTTGCCTCTGACAACCACTTTCGAAGCCTTCGTATCGCATTACGAGATCTCATACAGTTCGTGGCTAACCACTAGTATTTTGTGAATCTAAAATAGTGACAGCTTGATGATTCTGCGATGGAGCCTAGTAATGTTGAACGGAATAAATTGGCCTATTGAACCGAAACTTAGTTAGCATATCGTTATTTTTTTGGTAGGGGTAGTCAGAGCAGAGCACCCCTAAAAAAAAGTAAACTGCAAAATACTACGTGGGTTATTTATTATTGATACAGAATTAAGTGATTGAGTATCTCGAACAAGTGACTGAAGTTGTTTGAGTAAGCAAGCTGAAGTGATTGAATAGAATATTTAATAAATGTAATAGTTACAGAACCAAATCTTATGTTTAAATTTCGTTTTAAGTTTTAGTAAATTATTGGGAGCGGATGAAGTCGCGGGTAGCAACTAGTCTGATTATAATAATTATTCAGTTGACAGATCTTACAGCGGCTTTGCATATGGCTAAGTTTAGTGGACTATAAATTGAAAAATAATAATAATTGGACGTCATATCCCCCAAATTGTTCACATGCGCACTGGAAGATTTGTTTAAGACGCTGAGCTGGACCGGAATGGGCATCAACATTAACGGCAAATACATCTTGCACTTACGATTTGCTGATGATATCGTCGTATTGGCAGAATCGTTGCAGGACGTACAACAGATGCTGAACAGCCTAGCTGCTGCCTCACGACGGATTGGCCTGGGTATGAACTTAGATAAAACTAAGATCATGATCAATGATCGCATTACCCCAGAGCCAATTACTGTCTGCGAAATGCTTCTCGAAATAAGAAATACAACGATTTGATAGATTGCAAATAAGAACCTTCGGAAGCTGCCAGCAACGTAGAATTCCACATCACTAAACAGCTCACAACAGTCAATTTGAGATAATGCTAGTTTACCCAAATAGATAATATCTGCAATTTCACGACGTTTCACTAGTGGGTAAGCGATGGTATACGAGATTTTAGATTTTTCGAATATGAGAGAGCTATTACGTACAATAACTTAAATAAGGAAAGTTTACTATACTTCAGTTAGCTATATTAGTGATAAAAGTGCGTGAGCCGATATCCCGTTCGCTCTACCCAGCTAACATGTCTGCAATGTCTGTACTATTGTGTTTTTTTTCTCTACTTTAATAAATTGTTTGTATGCATTAGGTATAATTCGTTTGAATCGTAGCGTGTATTGTTTTATGAATTTGTTTACCTTTACCTTTTTTTGTTATGCCTACGACTCACTAAATTCGATTGTCACCATACTGGAGCTTCAATATTGCATAATAATACCTTGTAACTAGGATCAGACAAAAGAGAGGTAAGCCGTCAAGCCGTAAGTTTGTTGCCTGTTCTTCTAGGCTTTAGTTTCGTGGAACTGGCACCTAGAGTCACCTAGCTTTAAGACGTTTCAAAGTAATCCTTGTGATTTTATTGAATAAATACCTTTTGACTTTGACTTTGCCTTTATCCTCGAAATTCACCAGATCTACTAAGTTAATCTGCAAGATAATTTACTTAGTACATAAATCTCGAGCGAAAATGCTACTGTCTAAATTTAGTGAACAGAGCTTAGCCATGTGTAAACCCGCGGAGAGAGTCGTTTATTCTTTTTCTTCTCCTTGATAAATAAAATCGAAAATTACCGAAAAAAAAGGTTAGAGATGTCAAAAAAGTTAAGTAGATGTCCAGAGAGAACAACACTATGTCAGCTAATCTACGCATGTGTGTGTTAGAGGTCAACTTATACAAGCCAGTTTAGCTCAGCATTGTTTGCAAGACTGTTTTCACAACTGCTAATATTGACAGTAAAAATTTAGAGCTGACGATAGGGCCCCTGGTGTACTTTGTTTCACCGTTTTCTGAGGATATTGAAACTCTCCTTACGCTTTAGGTAGAACAGTTTATATAAGAAAATGAAAAATACATATTCTATTAAATACTTAATTTTGTTGATTAATTGTACTGATAATGATTAATCACCAGAAAGCTGCGTGACAGCCCTAACGTACATCCGCGAATCGAGCGCGAAGTGTTTTCCGATGCCGCCTATTTATCCTCTTCCGCGGTAATTTATTTGTTCGACTGTACTTTGACGAGAAGAGTTGTTGAGAATGATTTTGAGATCCATTTATTCTGCTTTGTTTGTACAGAAGCCCCTGACAAAACAAACTTGATCGTGGTATTAGTAAACGATTTTGTCGTTGGGGCAGAACTTATTTTATACTACTTGCTGATGGAAAAGTAAATGGCTGATGTTAAGGAGCTGACTGCTGCTAAATACTTTTAAGAGTACTAGAGCTTTGTGATAGGCTCGTCCGGGAAAGTACTACCACCATCTTTTCTGCCGCCAAGCAGCGTTACTGTGTTTCGGTTTGAAGAGTGTGATTGCCAGTGTAATTACAGGCACAGGAGGCTTAACATCTGTGTGCCTCAAGTTGTTGGACGCAGGGCAGTGAATTGCAGGGCACGTTCATACCGTGCGTGACTTATCAGCTAGTGCGAGGACTTGTGAATGGACACAGGCCTCATCCCTTGTAGTCTTGTGTCCTAAGAGAATATGAGCCGAACCCCATTACCATATTAATTCACGGTGACGTTGTGTTGTTAAGCTACACAATACAAGAACTTTGATCTCATTACCGAGTTTGTGCCCTTAGCACCGGTCTAGAAGTACTCGACTTTATGGTGATAACACAAATGTTTCTAAATAAACTAGTAGTTCGCCCCGAACTGAGATCTCGTGATGCGACCCGACGAACGCATCGAAACTTTGAGTCGATAGTAGTCAGAGGCAAGTCCAAACATTATCTTTGGACTTTTTTCTGACTACCGCCTACTAACTTGGTATGGTTACCAAGTTTCAACTCTATTGGCCTATTTATTGAAGAGTTCCGTTGAACAGACCTTGGCTCCATCATCAGACCTGGTCGTCGTCACCATTTTATGAGAACTGAGTACCTCCTTAATTTATTTCAAGAAAAAAAAATAAGAAAAATCAAAGGAACTGACCGACCAGTAGAAAAACCTTGATGTCAACGAAACTCTTAGAGATGGGAGCTCTTGGATCGCTGGTTATTTTAATTTAACTTTTTAAATTTTATCTCGAAAACCGAGCGTCCCAAAAAAAAAGTAAAAATTGTTTTGGAATGTCCAAACAAAGCCCTTTCATATGACATGTAACTTGATTTTTTTATGTAACTTTTTTTATTTTTGCCCTCTTAAAAAACCCCATATCTCAAAAACCCTTCATCTGATTTTACTCATATACTTACCAGTAAATTTCTCAAGTACAAGCTATCGACATATCAAATTTCATGCAGATCGGATCAACGGTTCTAAAGTTATCGCCAGACAAACATACATACATACATAAAATGCCAAATCGCCCAAGTTGAAACTAAGATCTTCGTTCGCTTCGCTCACTCGATCAATTAGAGAATCACAGTCAAAGTGTATTCAGTTGAATCACATGGATAAGTACGAACTACTAAATAAAAAAACAATTATTAGTTATAATGACCAAGTAATTGCATATTTAACAGCCTTCACAGCTCAGTTGGTAGTAGCTCTGCCTTCTGTGCTGGAGGCCGTGGGTTCGATCCCCACCGAGAACAAACATTTGTGTGATGAACATAGATGGTTCTCTGTCTGGGTATTATTATCAATTATAAGTACGTAGTTACAAAAATAATTATACATTTATGTATTATATCAGCTATCTGGTTCCCATAGTACAAGCTTTGGCTTAGTTTGGGGCTAGACAGTGCTGTGTAAAAAAAAACGAACATACAAAAAAAACTCGAAAATAGTCGAATTGAGAGTCTCTTCCTTTTTTTAAGCTTTTTTTGCTTTAGTAAACGTCATATTTTTGACAGCAGAAGTGTCAGCGACATAGTGTCTGTCGAATGACTGACATTTGCCATAAACGAATAGAAGAAGAAGAAGAAACTCGTGCTACTAGTAGTTCTCAAAACACTGAAAATTATGTATTCAAATTATCACAATCTGCTTGAAAACTTTGCTCAGATTCCCCGAAACTGGTTTGCTAGTTAGTACATAATTATATCTGATATACCTAGAACTATTGTGGAACTGACTGACTGCTAATTAAGGCGAAGACAAGAGCTAATGTAGGTACCTCTCGCTCGCACGTTTGACATATTGAAAGATATAAAATAACTAAACTCATTTTTGAAAAATCGATATTCACCAAGTTGTGTGTCAAAATCACATTGCACACAGTTTAGTAAACACTAGCGACCCGCCCCGGCTTCGCACGGTTATTGTGGGTTATTCCTAAGAGATTATGCTTGTATTATACATATAAACCTTTCTCTTGATTCACTCTTTCTATAAAAAAAAACCGCATCAAAATCCGTTGCGTAGTTTTAAAGATTTAAGCATACATATGGATATAGGGACAGAGAAAGCGACTTTGTTTTATACTATGTAGTGATAGTGAAGGAGAGCACTGGTGGTCTAGTGGTAGCGGCCCCGCCTTCCGATCCTAAGGTCGTGGGTTCGAAAACGGTCGTGCACCAATGAGTTTTTCTGTTCAAAAATGTATGTGCACAATGCCAGTACTCTCAAACTGTGAAGGAAAACATCGTGAGGAAACCGGCATTTCGTAGAACCTAAAAAGTACTATAACATGTGTCAAGTGCTCGAAAGGAGCCTCTTGAGGCGCACTTAAAATCCTTTCACCACACTGTTTCGAAAGAAACTAGTGACACGACAAGAGAAGAGAGTAAACAATTCATTTTGATGGATACATGTTTTCCTAGATTTTAATATGTATGCTACAGTATAGGTGATGGTCACCACTTAACATCAGGTGGGCCATATGCATATGCGATCAGCAAGCTGTATAAAAAAACACCAAAGCAATAGAAATAACTGATATAAACTGATTATACACGAAGTCGAGGGCGTTAAACTAGTTCTGATAAAGCATTTGCCCCCAGCGCTCTGACTTGTAAACTGTTGCAAACTGGCTTGCACGCTTCAAAGTTAAACATATTTTGATAAGATCCAACGTGAATACATTTACACAACTGTGCAGTTTCTGAGGTCCGTATTCTAAAACAACGTTCAAGCGTGTTATTTTATGATGAATCAAATCAAATCAAATCAAAATCAAATATTATCAAATATTTATTTATTTATTTGAACACAAACATAAGGTTTACAACAAAAACAATGCAAAACGTTGACAGCTGCAAAATATATTACAAATATGGGTAAAAACTGTCAGTATTTTGTAGTAGTTTTGTATCATTTTTATTTTATTTATAATGAGATTCGCTACGAACCAGACTATATAATCTGTGTCCCGGTTCATAGCGCCCGCCGTCGGATGGCAGTCTAATAATAACGTAAATTTTTGGGTAATGTGTGTACGTGTAGGTATGTAAAGTATGTGCGTGTGTTTGTGTTTGTGTGTATGTATAAGTACAGAAAGTGCGTGTGCATGTGTGTTTGTGGGGGTGTGTGTGTGTGTGTGTTTATGTGGGGATGTGTGTGAGTGTATGTGCGTGTGTAGTTGAGGGTTCTCCTGATTACGCAAGAGGTTTCACAGGAGAATCCTCATACGTATGTGATTGACTTACGGCCGGTTTCTGAAAGCCCGATCAAAACTAATCGGATGTCAAGTCACTTGCTATCTAATTCGATGTAATAGCTGAAATGGCGAGTGGCTTGACATCCGATTAGTTTTGATCGAGCTTTCAGAAACCGGCCGAGTGACTATTACTAGGTATTATTAAAGTTTGAGAAAGGTCTTTGTTTTAAGACGCAGTTAAAATTGCAGGCAAAAGTCTCATTTCAAAATTTTTAGAGCTATAAAACTACTGAAGGTATGTTGTGTGTGTTCAGTTTAACTAGTTTTCATTCTTATTAAAATGTTTGGTAGGAAAACTTGTTGGGATTAAAATAATATTTTTGCTCGTCCTTTTGTTTGACCTTTTTAATGAAATTCTCCGAAAAGTAATTTGATATTTCTAAAATGTTGATATGTGTAAGAAATTATTTGACGGTTTTCAGCCTCTCAAGACCTTTTCTTGTAAATTACCTAGGATGTTATTCGCTGTTTCTTACGATGGCACTTTACATCGCTATTTGTGTTCACGTATTCCTTTTATTTTCCCAAAAACGACGATCGATGGTATGAATGAGTAAATGTGAGATTTTTTACTGCTCTATTCGCCTATTTGCACGAACAAGACTAATACGCAAATGCGGTGTGTTTGAGTTATTCGGACTGCTACACAATAAAGCCTAATAATAAGCATATAAAAACGTAAATACCGAAGGAAGAACGATTTTGTGCCCTCTTGATCCACCGCTTTCCTGCGATCTTTATAATATCGTCGGTCCATCGGATGTTTATCTTTTATCTTTTATACCATATGTTGGTGTATCAAGCTGATGGTCCACCCATAAAAGCATTGCATCGTAAGTCACGCTCGATAGGAACGTGCCCTACCATGCACTGCCCGCGTCCAACTTGAGACGTCAGATGTTAAGCCTCATGTGCCTGTAATTTCTCCGGCACACTCTTCTAACCGAAACACAGCGTTGCTGCTTGGCGGCAGAAAAAGGCATGGTGGCAGTACTTCCCCGGATGAGCCCTTCTACTATCTACTCTACTACTTCTCTACTACTCTAATGTTATAATTAAAGTGGTTGTAATTATTGTAGTTCAACGGCGTGTGGGGTCTGCCGGCGGTGGTGTGCGACTGTTACATCGCGATGGACGTCACCTGCTCCACGTCTAGCATATTCAACCTAGTCGCCATCTCGGTAGACAGGTGAGACATTACTGAGAATCACAAGGTATACCTACTTTGATTTGTTTTCTGTCGTTTTGGGGAGCAACAGAGCTTCATAAGCATAACTTTTTCATGACTATTTCATTTTAATTGTTTTTCGAGTGTTATTTTGAGTTTTGTAATTCGGTAATGTTGTTAGCAGGAAGTGTAAACTTTTGGAATAAAAGTGTTTAATGTGATATCTAGATTTGAACGAAAATGTTTTGTAAGTTTTGTAAGAAACCGCTACCATTTTCATCAAAACAAATGACGACCGACTTGACAATGAAGTAATTTAATCTATATCAATTGACATTGGCAAGATTGTCGAATGACGGACAGGTGCCATAAACGGAGAGAAGAAGTTGTCTTTGAAACGTATTATGGCGAATACAAGAGCTAATGTACCTCTCGCTCGCACGTTTCGACATGTTGAAAAATATAAAATCTCTAAATTCACTTTTCGAAATATCGCATAAGAGGGAAAACTAGTAAATCAAACTTAGTAAGGAAAACTTGTATCGATCAAAATGAATTTTAACTAAACTGTGTACAATGTGATTGCACAGAAAATGGTTGATTGCGCTTTTTCAAAAATAGGATTTTCATTTTTATCCGGGCGAAGCCACGGGCGGCCGCTTGTAACGTATATTTCAATGGCTTATGAGATCGTTAATGTCCCGAGGTGCTCCATTGTGACTAGATAACACTTCCAGCTTCCTGTATGGTGGAGTGTTAAACGAGGCGCGCCAGATCGCTCACAGTTCACTGCCATTGACGGTTAACCTTTGAACAGTCACTTAGGTACTTCACGACGGGAAAGAATAAGTCTCATCCTCATCTCATCCTCGTCCCATCTCATACTGAATTAAAAAAAAAAATATGGTCTTGATAATCAAATTGCCTACCTGAAGTTAAGTGGGTAATTACCTATAATAAATAATAAATAAATAAATATTGGTAGACATTCCACTATCTCGCCCCAAACTAAGCCAAAGCTTGTGATAAGGGAACCAGGTAGCTGATATACTAGTTATATACTTTTTTTTTTGTAAATAGATACTTATAATTTTATATAACACCCAGACAGAGAACAAACATCTATGTTAATCACACAAAAGTTTGTTGTCGGTGGGGGTCGAACCCACGGCCTACGGCACAGAAGGCAGAGCTACTACCAACTGAGCGAACTGAGAAGGCTATAAACAAAGCCTCGCAAGCCACGATAGGAACGTGCCCTACGATGCACTGCCCTACGTCCATCAACTTGAGGCCTCATGGGCCTGTACCTCACTCTACCTCAGGAAATAAAATTTTCTAAGCGCATGTCGGATTACGTACAGGAAAGGCTTTCGAAGTCAGCACGACAATATAGTGATAACAGAAGATATTAATATCCCTCACAGCTCAGTTGGTAGTAGCTCTGCCATCTGGGCTGTAGGCCGTGGGTTCGACCTACATACAGAGCAAAAACAGTTATGTGATGAACATAGATGTTTAGTAAAGCCATATTCGTAACAATTCAATTATTTCAATATACAGAGTGCAAAATAAAACTCAGACACCCAACAAGCGAGAAGCCAATAGGATTTTTTTAAGCGTAATTTTTTTTAAATTCCAGTGTCTAAATGGAGATTATTTTTAATTAATAACAATATATCTCGAAACATCGTCTTGCGGTTTATGTTTTAGGAAAAAATATTTTTACACGCTTTACTTTCTATAAGTAATTCAAAATGAGTAATCGTTTTTTTTTCCACAGATACATAGCAGTAACACAGCCAATAAAATACGCAAAGCACAAAAGCAACGGCCGCGTGTGGTCCATGATAGGCGTGGCGTGGCTGGTCTCCGGGGCCATAGGGTCCCCCGTGGTGCTAGGCCTCAACGACACCCCGGACCGGAGTCCTAACCAGTGCCTCTTCAACAACACGGACTATGTGATATACTCTTCGCTGGGGTCGTTTTGCATACCCTGTGTTATCATGATGTTCCTGTATTATAGTATTTTTAAGGTGAGGTTCTTTTCGTCTTAAACTCTTTACATGGCTGGAGACAGCCGACTGACCCATAGGTACTGGTTTAATCCGTGTGCATCACTTAACTGAGGAGTTAAAATAAACTTGAAAAAGTGGTGTAAGGAAACTGTAAGGAAATCTAGTTCCTTACAGCGCCAGGCAAAACGATTTTGTGCTTTCTTCATCCACCGACTTCCTTCGTTATCATCATTATCATTTTCGGCCCGTTTCAAGTCCAGTAAAGTCCAGCAATATAAAACATTTTCTATTCTATTTTATTGCTGGGAATAACCTTTTTAATTTCTTTACCAAGATGAAGGCAGCTGGAATTCCTAAAACTGAAATTATTTGGAACAAGTCCTACACTAAAACCTATATAAAATCTGAGAACATACATAGTGACGAATAACTCTTTGCATTAAAAAAAAGGTTTCTGCATTGTAATGAATAGCCCAAATATAATTTGCAGGCAATCAGACAAAGAGCAAAAAAGCAACGTTCAGCGAAGAAGACTGCTTCGGCAATAGGCTCTGCTGTGTCCAGTGGCACCGCCGCTGTCATCATAGAAAACATCGCAAACACACACAAAGTGGAGGCCCAAGAACCGACCAACACAGCCTCCGGAAGCAATGAGGACGAGGACGATGAAAAGTAAGAAAAAATTATGCAAAAATAAATAGGGCTCGTCCGGGATTTGAACCCGGGACCTCTCGCACCCGAAGCGAGAATCATACCCCTAGACCAACGAGCCGATGGGAAGTGTAGTGATTTTGTTAAATATCATTTTGAAAGCGTTGCTGATTGCAATCATAATATTTTAAAATTCGCAGTAATTTGTTGATCATTTCAATTGGTTACGGTACCTACTGTAGTTCCATTTTTTATTCAAGTTACCAAGTTTTGTTAAATTATCTGAGCACTGGTTGTCTAGTGGTAGCGGCCCCGCCTTCCGATCCTAAAGTCGTGGTCTGTTCAAAAATGTATGTGCACAATGCTAGTACTCTCAAACGGTGAAGGAAAACATCGTGAGGAAACCGGCATGCCGTAGAACCAAAAAAGTTCTATAACATGTGTCAAGTGCTCGAAAGTAGCCTCTTTGAGGCGCACTTAAAATCCTTTCACCACACTGTTACTAAAGAACTAGTGACATGACAAGAAGAAGTAAGATTTAAATAGATATTATAATTCATGACTGATAGACTAATAGTATTGACTATATTCTATTTAGGTACCATGCGTACAAAGCCGCGGGCGAAAGCTAGTTAATCTATAAATTGAGTGAAACTAATTGATTGTAGTTTCAGAACAGAAATGGGTGTGTTTGCTGAAGAGCTGGCCACCACCAGGTCAGCGCGGTTCATGCTGGCTGCGGTTGTTGAGGAGACTGGATTGTAAGTAAAACAGCTTCACGACTTTGATCCCCAGGCACGGTATATATCCCTCAGATCTCTTCATATTAAGAACTGTGGGTGTAGTCAGAGGTAAGTACAAAAATTTGGTACATAGGTACCTACATTTTGCAGTAGTTGGTATATTCCACACGTGAAGGATTACAAGCCCATCGCCGGTGCTAGAACATTAACTGCTTTACTTACTATGTACTTAACCTATTGTAGAAATAAAATAATAGGTTAAAGGCCGGTTTCACCATGCTCTGTTAGTTACTAATCAAAGATTAAAAGACCGTTTAATCTAACCTTAGCTATCAAACGCGTACATTTTGACATATTTAACGGCCTTTTGATCCTTTGTTAATCTAACAGAGCATGGTGAAACCGGCCCTTAAGCTGTAACTTCCCAGGACTGTCAACAACTCCTCAGATTTTTTGGTACTTTACGAGTACCTTCTGAAGAGCTAATAAGAGCTTTTAAAAAGAGTAGTACGAGCCCTCTTTGTGAAGGGCTCGTCCAGGGAAGTACAATCACCACGTCTTTTTCTGCCGCCAAGCAGCAACGCTGTGTTTCAGCTTGAAGAGTGTGGTTGCCGGTGTAATTACAAGGACATGAGGCTTAACATTTGTATGCATCAAGTTGATGGACGCAGGGCAGTGCATCGTAGGGCACGTTCCTATCGTGCGTGACTTACGAGGCAATGCTTTGTTTTTGGTGATGGTTACCACTTAATGTCAGGTGGGCCATCTGCCTGTTCGCGCCTTCTGCGCTCGCCAGTAGCCCGGTAACGCTGTCGGCAATCGTCATACGATTATACCAGCATTTTAGTCAAAAAAAAAAACATCAGTAAGTACCCATCTGGCGTAATGAGTGGAGACGGCTAACTAAGTAAAAAAGTTGCAGCTTCAAGCTTGCAACTTTTACGCATCCCTACCCGTATTTACAGGCCGCTGTGGTGTCTGAAATATGTTTTCAGATGAATAGGATTACTCAGGTAAGCCGTTCGTCTGCGCTCCTCCATAAGGAAAAACGAAGGACACGCCCAATTACCTGAACAACTAATTTGAATAAGTCGCAAAGATTTCCATTTTGTGCAATTTCAGTCCAATTATTTTGAACTCAAATTTCGTATCGTTTCAGCGAATTTTGGTAGACGTTTGGCAGATGTTTTATAGCTTGCTTGGCCGCAATCGCTCTTGGCAATGTGACAACCGTTCATTAGCAACGTTGGTTTTGTGACAGTAATAATTAGAGAGCAAACTGTCACAAATAAGAAGGAATTAAAAGATCTCCGAACTTCCTCCTGTAATGATTTCTCGAATTTTATAATTCATTTTGTAAATATTAAGCTTGTTTTTTTAGATTAAAATTGAAGTAGCATAATTAATTTTATATCTTCCTGTCTTTTAGTCAGTCAATTGACCGCCAAGTCACAGCTTTGGTCCGATAGGTGGGTAGGATGGATAGCGTTGGTTAGGTTGCCGAACAGAAAAGAAAAGAAAGGGGAAGATGGAAAAAAATGTGGGATTCTGGAAAGAGACTTGGTGGAGAAAACTTGACTGGCTGACATACTGACATCTGTAACAAGTGCGAAGAATAAGAGTGAAATTGTTTTACCTGTGTTCTACGAATAAATAAGAGGTGTTAAAGTGTTCATCTACTGCAGTTCATTTCATCTCAGAAGTGCGATTGAACCAAGGTATGTAAAATGTTACCTATTCTGCCCACATAATATTATTTTATTGCCGCTTGGGAGATTGGTACAATATTTTATTCCATTTAAGTATAATGGAGATACAGATTTTACTAGCATGTATCGGTCGGGATTGACCCGAGACTATCCGATCGTGCCAGTTTTGTTCAGTTGAAAGCATAGGTACTTAGCGGCTTTATTTCTACTGAATCTTTGTTGGCGTGGTCCAGTCGGCATTGCCCCGAGACTATCTGGCCATGCTAGCACTATTCGGTTTATGGAGCTGTTGGTACTTGTGCCTACCCATTAAACATAAAATTTACAAAAGTCTGGATAGATTTTCTAGCAAAAGCTGATAGAAATCGACAAAGAATACCAATCTACTAAACGTGCAAGTGACTGTGTGTGATCATGAGTTGCTTTTCTGTACCATATCTATGAAAATATTTTTGTTAATACCGTCACAAAAGTTTTGTGATAACAATTTTTCTAAAATATTTTTTTTTAACAATGTGGAGTCTAACGAATACTAGGAATAAAATTCATGCTGTTTCACTCGAAGTATTAAGTTTGAAACTTATTGATGTCTTTCATCAAATTTTTACCGCAGTTACTTGATAGAATTATTACTGGTGAAACTTTTTGCCACCATAGCATGTTGCTAATTGAAAGAATATTTTACGATAAAAAGTCTACTTACATAAAAAAAAAAACATAATTAAAATATAGTGAAGTAGTGAACCAAGTGAGTTCTGGGGGTTATATAAGCCATAACAATAAGTAGGGTATGCTGTGATGAACCAAGTGAGTTCAGGGGGCTATGTATGCCATAACAATTATTTTTATAAGCAAGGTATGCTGTGATGGACCAAGTGAGTTCTGGGGGCTATGTATGCCATAACAATAAGTAGGGTATGCTGTGATGGACCAAGTGAGTTCAGGGGGCTATGTATGCCATAACAATAAGTAGGGTATGCTGTGATGGACCAAGTGAGTTCAGGGGGCTATGTATGCCATAACATTTTTTTTTTATAAGCAAGGTGAGGAACTAAGTGGGTCTATGTACCTATGCCACAGTGAACAAATTTTGGACAGATAATGCTAACAATTTTGCTACGTACACAATGCACTGATATTTGCCAAATAATTACGTACTGTAGCTGTGATTAAAATTTATTTCATCCACATCATTTATTTATTTATTTAGTAAATTTTACATTGCCATTACAGATAAACCAAAGCGACAATGGAAAAACTTATCAGCTACTACAAACTTAAATTTACTTACATAAAAAATGTATGACCATATCTGTGAATTTCGTCACGCTTAATATAAATATATCAACATCCTCGGCTACACAAAGACTGTTGATTGTTATAAGGGCTCGCGTAAATGGTGATTCACTAACGAGATTAGTTCGAGCCCTCGGAATTGCAAGCAGCCTAGGTCGACGTCGCGCGCCTACGTAGTTATCGGGTACGCATGATATTTTTATTTCGAGTAAAAGGTTATTAAATTCGACTTAAGTTTAACGGTATGAAACATTTTGTTAGCATGTATCAGTCGAGATTGCCCCGATACTATCTGGCCGTACTAGCACTATTTGGTTTTTAAAAATTGTCAGGGCCTTACCCATGAACATTCAAGTTGAATACATATCGAGCAAATTTATCTAGAATAAAGTGGGTGAAATCTTACAAATTTTTATATTATCCGATAATTTTAACATTGAAGGGTAGGTTATTTTATATTTTTATCTTATTTCATATTCGCATTTTGAATTGTTCCTCACACGAACTGGTCTGTACTGAACAGAGACTATCCGGTAGTGTTAGCACCTTTAAATTCGTGGATTACCTACCTACCATTATATATATTTTTTTATTATTCTATTTCACATTACTGCTATTATCAATTTTCCAATAGCAATAAAAATTGGCTTACCTATATCAAGCAGAAATTAACTATACTTGCCGTTTTCACTTGATAAACTGTCGTAAAATTATAAATATCGATGATCAAGCCTACCCTCTGATGAGAGTCTCTGAAGCAAAGTGTACTAAATTAAATATCTATTAAGTTAAAATTTATAGATATGTAGGTAGGTAGTAGGTACATGCTATGTATGCAGGTACAGGCTATGAATGCCAGAGTTTAGCCATGTGCGCTATTAGCAGGCTATGTATGCCAGAGTTTAGCCAGGTGCGCTATTAGTGAATTTCTTAGTGAAAAATGGGGTATGTATACCTGTAAGTTCAAAACTAACCAAATAATTAGTACAACGGTGCAAGAAAATATATATACATATATATTAGCATTTAAACACTGGACCTGTAAGTGGCTAAGTCGTCATCGCAAAATTACATGGACAGCTGTTATGCTAAGCCAAGTAACCCATATGAAAAATTAAAAAAATAAATAAAACACGAATATAAATTTAAAAAAAAAAAAAAAAGTTAGAAACAATTGGTGAATATGATAACTACAGTATTTTTTTTCTCTTTCTATGAACTCTGACGGTGCGATGACTCCTGAGGAGGAACTTCTTGTTACACACACGCATTCTAAACGAAAGCGAAAGTCTTCGAAGACATCTGCAGGAGATTTGGCGTCAACTTCAAACAACAGTTTAGCGCTTGGACGAAGTATCATACTGCACGGAGCCTTTCGGTTTTTGGCGTGTCCGTTTTTTTTGTTAGTGTGCAGTTGTCGATATTGTATTCGTGTGAGTTACTAGAGAAGGGACTACATTGACTAACCTATCGATGGAATAAGAGATGGATGAAAAAGGCGTTTTAATTGGAAATCAACTTTTTAATTTTAACTGGTTGCTGACTTTTATTGTGACAACCCAAAACCAATATAGATACTGGAACACTATTATCGTCAATATTATTTCCCATATTGACCTGGCTGTGAGAGCGATGTCCATCCCACTCGATACTTTCTTATGGCCATTTCGTCCATGCATAGGAAAATTTTGTGGACTCCCAGTTTTCACGCCTTTAACAGCTTTTATCCACACCCGTCTTCATTCTGGGCATTTTGGGAACCTAAAAAAATAATAATGTAAAATTTAACGGAAATTGAGCCGGCGCGAGACGCCTAGAAGGTGTGAAATATAAAGCTAAATTAGTCTGTGTATGTAAATCACTAGAACAGATGATCAAAACAATACATATTATTTTATGGGTATATTTTATTAATGGGTTTACATCGTTTTCATATTGGAAAATCTGACTAGTACTAATAAAATGTAATTACAGTCTGTAAATTGAAAAAGAATATTACGTATCAAATGACAATTCCGGGTCTTTAACCTCCTTTTGTTTTTTTTTTTGTTTTGTTTCCTTTTTTTTTTCTTGATGCACAAGACACAGCTGCACGGGATATACTTTCGCTTCTTCAAATATATTTTGCTTAAACAATAATGATTCTTTTGATTTTTCACTATTTATTTCGCTTCACCGCATATTTCAACCGACCCCAACTAGAACATCAAAGCATTGCATCAACTGACGGACACTATATACACAGACAGTGAGTGAGTTGGAGTGAGTGAACTTACATCTTCTTTTCTTTTAGTTGTAGCTAGGCTGCGTGGGAGGTACAAAGATAGATGATCACTGTTTGATACACAGTTGTAAAAGGTTGTGGATCTTATGGCACTCACCATTATGATATTACCTCCATGATTTAGCGACTTTTTTTAAATGTCGCGCAAAAGGTCACTCTTACTTTAAATGCCCTAAGCCATTAGTAAAATGCCAAAAGTGTCAAAGGGTTGATCACGACAATAAAAACTGTAAACTTCTACCAATGATACCGCGTTTCGCGTACGGACGTTAAAGAACGGAAAAATTTGACTATTTCCACAACTGGTGATACTAACAGTAAATTTTTCAAATAAATCGAAGTTCGTGAATCTGATGCTCAAGACCTAAACTTCTTAAAAAGATACACACAATTGCCTATCATCAAAGGTTTCGGTAACTCTGTAGTTACACCTGTCTATAGGAGCTTTGTGAACATTGAAATCGATGATGTTGAGGCGACGATCGAAGTTCTTGTAGTTACTGATGAGTTTGTGACAACAGCATTGCTTATAGGGTAAAACTTTATAGAGTTTTCTTCGGTGTCTGTGTTCAAAGACAATTGCAAACTATTCTTCTACAAAAGTCCTGCTCTTAACGCAAACTTTGACATTGAAAATAGCTTAAACTTGACTACATTAAATTCTACCTAAGTTCCTTTGTCAGGGTTAGTTGAAGTTATAACGCAGGGATCAACTAACTTTTCAGGGGATGTGTATGTGGAAGGTTACAGTAGTATTGAACCGGGTAAAGAAAATCAATCGATCAAAATTGCACCAAGGTGCTTATCACGTAGTTAATGGAAAATGTCATCTTACAATACAATACAAAATAATTTATTTATGCCACACGTAAATGCAGTTTATAAAAAAAAATACAAGACAAGACAGTAAAAGTAAGTAGGTAAGTGATATAAATTGGCAGTCACTCGGCATAAATGCAATAGCAGCATACGCTACTATAACGCTGGTCTTCCGACACCCATGTCATCGTTACAGTTACAATAAATAATAATAATATTCTAATTTATTTCTAATAAAAAAACCGAGAACCAATTTTAACAATAAAGACAATAGAAGCCTGTTGTTTAACTATTGCTCTTATCAAAATTTATAGGCCTCTTTAAAATCACAAAAGTATATATAATGATCGATATAAAATTTCTGAACTTACTGGATTTAGTACTCCTAAAAGTAAATACGATAGCGTAGTTGCTTTTGATCGGATTTGACCTTGGATCAATGTTAACCTTTCTCATGACTACGATACTAATATCTAACAAAAGTAATACTTCATCCGAAAGCGAGGATAATGATGACGAAAATATGCCTACAAAAGGTCGACAACAAAATAATACAAGCAGATCTGATACTAAATAAATGCCAAATGTAATGATTAATAATTTAAAGTAATATTGTTAGTATAATAATGTAGCGAAACACTGGGAGTTATTGTTTTTTTTGTTATTCACATGTTGTTTTTATAATTACTGAAAATGTTATTTTGTTAAAATCGTAAATTCAATTTATTTGAGTATTTTCTATAATTATTTAATAAAATAAATTTGATGAAGAAATTGAAGTTGATAAGGACTAAAATAATAAAATGAATTTGTATATAAGCTATTACAATCAAAAATAAGTTTTTTTTTGTTCTTTAAAATTAAAATAATATAAATATTCTTAATTGATTAGTACGTTCAGTTAATTTATTTGATCATGCGTCAGGAGATCGCATGATGGCGGATGGCCGAATGTAATGATTTCTCGAATTTTATAATTCATTTTGTAAATATTAAGCTTGTTTTTTTAGATTAAAATTGAAGTAGCATAATTAATTTTATATCTTCCTGTCTTTTAGTCAGTCAATTGACCGCCAAGTCACAGCTTTGGTCCGATAGGTGGGTAGGATGGATAGCGTTGGTTAGGTTGCCGAACAGAAAAGAAAAGAAAGGGGAAGATGGAAAAAAATGTGGGATTCTGGAAAGAGACTTGGTGGAGAAAACTTGACTGGCTGACATACTGACATCTGTAACAAGTGCGAAGAATAAGAGTGAAATTGTTTTACCTGTGTTCTACGAATAAATAAGAGGTGTTAAAGTGTTCATCTACTGCAGTTCATTTCACTCCGAACTGCCATCCATGTGGTTGCCTATTGGTCTATTATCGACTCAAGAAAAAGAGTATCTCTTATCGTTCTCTGTTATCTTAAAATCACTGTTGTTTTTCATGCATCGCTGGTCCAATGGATTTTTTTCGTGAAAAATGTTTTTGCACAATGCCAGTGCTCTAAAAAGGTGAAGGAGAACATCGTGAGGAAACCAGATAGTATTCTAGCAGCGGCGATGGGCTTGCAACGTGTCTTTAGAATACCAACTACTGGAAAATTTGGGTGTGTATCTGAAGTGTGACATTTGGACGTACCTCTGACTACCCCCCTTAGAATCCTCTAGAAGTTGGTACTAGGTATTAAGAGAAATGAGGTGTCATCCACCTTGCCTGCGGATCAAGGTCGTGAAGCTGTCTGTATTCATGGTTGTTTTCTTTGCAAAGTTAAGTTTCATTATTTTAACGTCCTGCACATAGAAAAAACATATTTAACACGATATTTGCAGCAATATTTACCGTGACTGGGGAACAAAGTCGTGAAACTGTTCTTTATTATAACTTCTAAATTTGTTGGTACTCAAAAATAAATCATTCGTAATATTG
This sequence comes from Chloroclysta siterata, assembly GCA_932294275.1. NCBI lineage: Eukaryota > Metazoa > Arthropoda > Insecta > Lepidoptera > Geometridae > Chloroclysta > Chloroclysta siterata. The sequence goes on along the minus strand of OW028596.1, from coordinate 14,467,380 downwards.
ACAGAATAATGGCGAACCTAGCATCCCCGATACCAATGATGGATCCCAACACCAACAACGACTCCGGGTACGCGCCGTCCAATATCGACGGGGAGACGAAGGAGCACTCCCCTCCCCCCTCACCCCTCAAAGAGGAGAAGAGCCTGGAGGAGGCAGAGGAATGCAAGAGTGAACTGCCCAAGAAGCCGGAACTGAAGTAAGTCAACGTGTTTTGGTCACCTTCACATAGATAAGAGAATACGTTCACTATTTTTTTTTGTTTTAACAAGTTTTCCTATCAGAGATTAGAGCCTATGTAGTGGTCTAGTGGCAGCCCCTCCCTCCGATCCTAAGGTCGTGGGTTTCAAACCAGTCGTCACCAATGAGTTTTTCTGTTCAAAAAATTATGGCACAGAGCCAGTACTCTGCAACGGTTAAGGAAAACAGCGTGAGGAAACCGGTATGTCGTAGAACCTAAAAAGTTCTAAAGTATGTGTCAAATTCTCGAAAGGAGCCTCTGAGGCTTACTTTTAATCCTTTCACCACATTGTGAAGAAAAGATCACAAAAATGTAGTTTGACATAAACTTAATAATTGACTATGATGATGATGAATGTATCTTTTGATGAAAAGGGTATTTTAAATCGTATTCAAAGGCACTGAAGAACTTTCTGTAGTGCTGTTCCGTGAATTTGGTACTCTGAAATACCCGCGTCAGTGTTTTGGCAAGTCTCTCTCTTGTCGTGTCACTAGTTTCTTCGAAACAGTGTGGTGAAAGGATTTTAAGTGCACCTCAAGGGGCTCCTTTCGGCACGTAGAAATGCCAACGTAAGTGAGGCGAAGTGAGCGCTGGTCCACTGGGTGAAACTGCCCCTGGTTTTGTTTTTTAGAGAATCGAAACTCGGTACACAGAGTACAGTTATATTGAAGAACTAACCCCGATGCTGGGATATTGGTAAGCATTGAATTCCTCGCTCCTGAACCCCAAATCCTGATTAGATCCACTGACCGCAGCAAACACCAACAATCGGACTTTCGAGGACCGCAATTTCATGCCATTATTCGCAAAGAAGTCTCACCAGAAACGCGATGACAACGCACAAACACTGTTAAAAGTTATTATTACGCCTTATCACAAGTGAAACTTATCAGCTCACATTATTTATATATACTTATTGGTCTTTAGAACATCCTTATCATTAATTTCATCATCTTTAGTTTATTTTTACTGTTATTTATGTTAATGAATAATAAAGAACACAAATCCATTAAAATTGTCTGCGCCGTTTCAACCCCAAGGCGCATTGACAATTTATTGTAAATATTTCCTGAAGTTCGGAGGTTTCTTTGTGAATAAGGGGTTCGCTTGAATCGTATTTTACTCGCTCGCCGGCTTTAGCCTCTAATCTTGTCAGTCACAGGTTCAATTCCGGCACAGAGAGACTCAATTTGATACTGAAATTGAAAAATGTATACATACCTACCGTTTTTTAATAGACTTTAAAAAATAACTATCTGGTTCCCGTAGTACAAGCATTTTTTTATTTGGTTGGGGCTCGATAGTGGAAAGGTGGGAAGCCATAAGTTTGTTGCCTGTTCTTCTAGGCATTGGTCTCGTGGAACTGGCGCAAGGACCATTTTGATAAAGCTAGGTGAATCTAGGTGCCAGTTCAATGCGACCAAGTTTAGAAGAGCAGGCAACAAACTTATGGCTTCCCACCTTTCCACTATCGAGCCCCAACCAAATAAAAAAATGCTTGTACTACGGGAACCAGATAGTTCCCGTATCGGTTCCTACCGTTCTTTTGTATGATCTTTGTTACAATATAATATAATAATGAAGCGTGGTGCCAATCGAATTTAGTGAGGCGCAGGCAGAACAAAAACTGTTACAGTCCAGAGCTTTTACACAACACGTTAAAATGTAATCACAAAGCGCTTGTGACATTTTTGAAAAGTCTTTCCCTTTGAGCTGGGCTTCCTACTTTTGCCGTAAAAGCCTATTTCCCGGTCCGCGGGGCGCAAAAAGAAATGACTTCTTGTGACGAGGTAATGAAACTTGAACGTAAACAGGACAAATTGTTATCATGAGGTTTGGTTTGATAGAAGCGGTAACCGACAAATGAAGACCGTAAAGTGGGTTTATAGCTAAGCTATTTTCAACTTTATGTACGAGCGTTAAATAAGCACTACCGTGTCGCCTTTTTATGGCCAGTTTACATGGAATGATTTTTCGCACGCTTTAGGGGTAATTGGGTAGGTATTTATTTAACAAAAATTACGATCTTCATATAAATAACAACGTGAAACTTAGTAATGTTTGATTCGAGTTGGTGCATTCTTGCCTTATTGGCTAACAAGTAATTTGACATTAACTTACAACAAAGAATCTGGTCCTTTAACGCTTTTCTTACTGTCACTTTGTTCGCTTGTTTGTAATAAAATTGCACTCACTTAGGTAGTTTAATTTTTTTAAAGATTTATACGTCAATTTAAATGAAGTAGTTTATAAAGTGCAGGATCAGAAATTTTCGGTTTTCAACTGCAATATGTTATTTTAATATTTGCTTGATTATTTTTTTATAATCCAAGGCAACTCGTAGAGGTTTTGAAGGTTGACTATTAAAAGAAAAACCTACCCAACTTATAAAATAGCGTGTACTAAAATTATGGGTAAAGCACTCCCTGTAAATTTACATTTTAACGACATTATGCTCGTGTACATAAACATTGCGGTTTGTTCGACAAACCAATTTAATGTTTAAACAGTAAACTGTTAGATTATTTGATATCTATGTAAATTTAAGCCAATTGACCTACATACATAACTACATATATTCATACAATATTCAATTTTGGGATAGAGCCAGTCAAAATTAAAATACACTGATTTGCACCATATCCTATGCTATGACTTACTTGTGGATTGGTCAGACTGATGGTTTGTAGAGGTATTTGTACACGCGCATACAGATCAAGCTACACAAAGCCAAAAAAAAAGAACGTCGCGTCGTGAGAAAACCAGTTAGTATTCTAACAGCGGCGATGGGCTTGCAACCTGTCACGTATGGAATACCAACTACTGCAAAATGTGGGTATGTGCCAAACATAATGTTTGGAGTGGACGTACCTCTGACTACCCCCTTTAGACGTCTTCAAATAATCTGGAGTTAGTTCTTCATACTAAGAGATCTGAGAGCATATCTACCGTGCCTGGGGATCAAAGTCGTGAAGCTGTTTCATAAAATGAGCAGCCTGATGCGTACCTATTCGTGTGCACGCAGTAAACCCACCAAATGGTGCCAAACAACGACAAAAATAAACAAAATTTTAAATAGAGACATTTAAATGTTGAGCTTGTTGAAAAAGTGGCTAAATCTCTAAAAGCTATTAGGATTTAGTAATGATTCGGATAATGAGGTATTTGTGAGAAATCCACTTTTTCATTAATCTCCTGATTACTCTTTTTTTTATATTCTATCGAATACAGAACTGCTTCCCGAAAATGTATTCAAATAGTTACCTAGAATAACCAGTTAATCTATGTGCTATCTCGTTATCTTAGTAGTAAAAGTAAGTGGAGTAGTTAGAAGTAGGTAAGTAACAGTCTAGAGCGCGAGATCTCATTTAGATTACACACATTATTTGGAAACGTGCACGTGCTCAACTTTAGCCTATCTTGTTGATCGAGTGAGCGAAGCGAACGAAGATCTTAGTTTCAACTTGGGCGATTTGGCATTTTATGTATGTATGTATGTATGTATGTATGTATGTATGTATGTATGTATGTTTGTCTGGCGATAACTCTAGAACCGTTGATCCGATCTGCATGAAATTTGATACGTCGATAGCTTGTACTTGAGAAATTTACTGGTAAGTATATGAGTAAAATCGGATGAAGGCTTTTTGAGATATGGGGTTTTTTAAGAGGGCAAAAATAAAAAAAGTTACATAAAAAAATCAAGTTACATGTCATATGAAAGGGCTTTGTTTGGACATTCCAAAAAAATTTTTACTTTTTTTTTGGGACGCTCGGTTTTCGAGATAAAATTTAAAAAGTTAAATTAAGATAACCAGCGATCCAAGAGCTCCCATCTCTAAGAGTTTCGTTGACATCAAGGTTTTTCTACTGGTCGGCCAGTTCCTTTGATTTTTCTTATTTTTTTTTCTTGAAATGAATTAAGGAGGTACTCAGTTCTCATAAAATGGTGACGACGACCAGGTCTGATGATGGAGCCAAGGTCTGTTCAACGGAACTCTTCAATAAATAGGCCAATAGAGTTGAAACTTGGTAACCATACCAAGTTAGTAGGCGGTAGTCAGAGAAAAGTCCCAAGATAATGTTTGGACTTGCCTCTGACTACTACCGACTCAAAGTTTTGATGCGTTCGTCGGGTCGCATCACGAGATCTCAGTTCGGGGCGAACTACTAGTAGATAGTCTTGTTTTTATCGATATTGAGATCTTTTTCTACTTTGCTCCGTATATGGCACCTGTCCGTCATTCGACTGACAGTCTTGTCAGTGTCAAGTGAAATAGATTTAATATTTTAAGACCCTTAAGTGGGTCGCTGAGTATTCCACTAGCTTAAATGTTCGCTAAGTCTGTTGCTATCTCTTTTTATTTCGGTGAAAGTGACTGTGACACGAATACTTTTACGGGTTAGTTTTCAGTCCATAGTAAAGTCGGTCGTAATTTTTTTAAGGAAATTCACCTTTAGCCTCATATTCCTCTCTTTTCACCAGAAAAGTTTTCCCAACAGAAAGAAACTGAGCCGCCTCAGCAACAGCTCCCTGATCTCCACGCCCCGGCGCAGGTTCAGGAGTGCGGCCTCCGCAGCCAGGTTCACCATCTTCAGAGCCAACCGTGCTGGGAAGCTCCGGGCTAAGAGCTTCGCGAAGAAGGAGAAGAAGGCTACACAGACACTGGCTATTGTTCTGGGTATGTATTTTAACAGAAGTAGAGCTTTTTGTAAAGGGCTCGGCCGGGGAAGTACTACCACCATGCCTTTCTCTGACGGTGTAATTACAGGCACACGAGGCTTAACAACTGTACGCCTCAAGTTGATGGAAAGTTGATGGACGCAGGGCAGTGCATCGTAGGGCACGTTCCTATCGTGCGTGACTTACGAGGCAATGCTTTGTCATAGGTGATGGTTAGGTACCACTTAACATCAGGTAGGCCATCTGCTTGTACCATCAGCTAGTTGTATAAAAAAATGTATATTCTTTATGCTGTACTAACGCAAGTCAACAAATAAGGATGCGACGGGACAGTGACCTTTGTCGCGGCTGCCTAGATAAAGAAACTTTAGAGCATGTAGTTCTGCATTGCTCTGCAACAAACGAAGCCAGATCCAAAACGGGGCTGCAGGAGCTGATCGAGTCTAGCTCCCTTGCCTCCACATCATCATCATCGGAGATGCTAGAACATTGACTGCCACCAACCCAAAGTCCTGCTCCGCTACTATAAGGAGCTGGGCTGGCTGGGGTGATAATGCACAATACACCCCACTGCGGGACGTTAGTGCAGATCTCATTCCCCCACCATGAATTAGAATTAAGCATACGGCAGTCGGCCTGATCGACTGATGATATCGTGAGGATCGTGGGAAGTCGTTGCATGGAGAGGACTCAGAATCGTTCTTCCTGGAAATAAACTGACAGACTCACAGCTCAGTTGGTAGTAGCTCTGCCTTCTATGCCGTAGGCTATGGCTTTGTGTGAACATAGATGTTTATTCTCTGCCTGGGTAGGTATGATATAATATTATAAGCATGTATTTGGAACAAAAAAAGTATATGTATTATATCAGTTGTCTGGTTTCCATAGTACAAGCTTTGGCTTAGTTTAGGGCTAGTTATTGCTGTGTGGAAAGACCACCTATATGTACAAGGGAGACTTACGACCAGCAGTGGACCTCTACAAGCTATTATAATGATGACAGTCGGCTGCAGATCATATTAATGTACAGTTCTGATATACATCATAATTTCGTTCCAGGTGTATTCCTCTTCTGCTGGGCGCCATTCTTCACGTGCTCGGTCATCGACGCACTCTGCTCCAAGTTCAACCTGACCTTCTCACCAGGAGTGACCGTCTTCATCCTCACCACCTGGCTAGGGTACATCAACTCCTTCCTGAATCCTGTCATCTACACCATCTTCAACCCTGAGTTCCGGAAGGCGTTTCGGAAGATACTACATTGCGGCACCTAGCGAAAGGACGTGTGTTTGTTTTACGATGCCAAAAAAGCTGTGAAATAAGCACTGACTGTACAATAGTGGAGTCTACATTGACCTCAAACTGTTAGTGGTATCATCACAAACGACAGAGTGGTATTTTGAACATAAAAGTGTAAAGAGGGTAGTGATGATGAGTAAATAAATAAAGAGAACCAGTTATTTGGTAGTGCGGAATTGTACAGTATAATTTGTGGTAATTCTAACAAGATCCTCTAGCTTGAGGTTTAAAAGTCATTTATTATCTTGAGCGAGTTAATAATCTTAAACCTATATTTATACGACGTGTAAAGTGATTCAGTATTATGGAGAGTATATCTAGAGAAAAGTGTTTGTAAAAGTGCAAAAACTGTGTAAGATTTGATTACTATTTAGATTAAAGAAGATAATATTTTATTAAAATAAAACTATAGTAGTACAAAAACATAAAAAAATTAAAAATTAACAAGAGAAGTAGTATAAAATAGAAGTACTACTGTAAAGTAAATATTCAATTTTGTGATTTATAAGAAATCCGTTTATCGACCTACTCATTAGCTACGCTTTGTAAATAAAATTATCCTTCAAAGAGCCTTACAAATAATCGTAGTTGTATTTAAAGGTTGCTCCACACTTAGAACACTTTTGTAAAACTAGCAAACCTTTGAGTATTTAGTAGTTGACCGGTCTTCTTTCCACTTAACAAGTGTTTAGCTTTCAGAAACCGGCCGTAAGTCTGGAGCGGGCATAAAATATATTTTTAAAGTTATACAAAAACCTATCAGTAAAATTAATTGCTATTCCGTAAACAACAAAATCACTTGGAGTTCCACTTAGAGGAACCGCTTCGATGACGAGCTTCATTTCACTGACGTTGGTATTTCTTCTGCCAAAACACTCTCGCGGTATTACAGGATGTCAAATTGAAAAATCAATGCGGATTCCGCAGATAAAGAGATAGACGTTTACATACAGCCTATTAACTAACACTTTGAAGATTTGTAATAACGTCAGTATTTGGGACGGAACCAATAGCTCGATTGAACGGATCGAAAGATCCGGATCGTTTTCTAAACAGGTCAGTATCGGTCTGATCTCTAGAATTGAACGAACGACACATACCCACTGACCTCAATAAATACACTGGACAGGCTTTCACCATTAGAATGACAGCAATTTTTTGTGCCAATTTGAAGCGCCACTTTTGACATACGAAAGTCCCTAGAACTAATTGTGACGTATATTGCAAATGGCTGCCGTGGTAAATTACATAGAAGTAGGGATGTTCCGATACCACCAAACGCAAAGTATCGATACCTACTCAAATCGTCTTGCGATACTACTAACTGGAGTACCTGAAAAGTATCGATACTTACTCATATCTATAGTATAAGTAATTTAAACTTTTTGGAAAATTAAATGTAGGCAGATATTTGAAACTAAAAATTAAATAATGAATAATCTTATAATAAAGAATTATTAAGTCAACCAGCTATTATACTATTCTTCATTTCAATAGATACCTGCTTGCTTCGATAAATCAGAATAATGTCAATTTATTCAGACGCACAGAACCTTATTAGATACCTTTTAAGTGATAAAAAGCTTCTTCCACAAATTGTGTGACAAGTACATAATAGTCACCCACAGCACAGCTACATACAAACCATGAGCGTATAGCTATCGATAAAAACATTAGATGTCGACTTGCGTGCATCACTAACTTTAGTTCCATGGACTTTCGTATTTGCTTACAGCGCCAAAATGGCGTAAATCAAATAGGCACAAATCTATCTTGCCAGCCGCCTGTCCAGTGTATTTATTGAGGTCAGTGACCTATTCCACTGACCCACTGACCTCAATAAATACACTGGACAGGCTTTCACCATTAGAATGACAGCAATTTTTTGTGCCAATTTGAAGCGCCACTTTTGACATACGAGAGTCCCTAGAACTAATTGTGACGTATATTGCAAATGGCTGCCGTGGTAAATTACATAGAAGTAGGGATGTTCCGATACCACCAAACGCAAAGTATCGATACCTACTCAAATCGTCTTGCGATACTACTAATTGGAGTACCTGAAAAGTATCGATACTTACTCATATCTATAGTATAATTTAAACTTTTTGGACTTATAATGGGACTTTATTTGATATGCTACGTATTTTGATATATAAAAATTAAATTTAGGCAGATATTTGAAACTAAAAATTAAATAATGAATAATCTTATAATAAAGAGTTATTAAGTCAACCAGCTTTTATACTATTCTTCATTTCAATAGATACCTGCTTGCTTCGATAAATCAGAATAATGTCAATTTATTCAGACGCACAGAACCTTATTAGATACCTTGTGTTAAAAAGCTTCTTCCACAAATTATGTGACAAGTACATAATAGTCACCCACAGCACAGCTACATACAAACCATGAGCGTATAGCTATCGATAAAAACATAAGATGTCGACTTGCGTGCATCACTAACTTTAGTTCCATGGACTCTCGTATTTGCTTACAGCGCCAAAATGGCGTAAATCAAATAGGCACAAATCTATCTTGCCAGCCGCCTGTCCAGTGTATTTATTGAGGTCAGTGCACATACCTTACTGCGGATTCCGCGGTCGCTTAGATGATTGTTGTTGACAGAAAAGCATTTCTGACACTGACATTTGCCTTATTGTTTTTTGTTTTTTTTTTATTTATTTTAAAGGCGTTGGCCGAAACGTTCAACTTTGTAAAAAGCAGATTTGTCAGTAAGTCTCTTATTGGTCACCCAACTAGGTTAGTGACCTTGTAAAAAGCTGATAATGAATAAACTAACTATCGCTTGTCTTAGGTATCCATGTGGTTGTGAGTTTAGGCTATCTAGAATGTTTTATAGCAATAAAGTTACCAGTTTTACGTATTCTAGTAGTTATGGCCAAGAAATTGTTTTTTTTCATTTAATTTTTATTTCAATATTGTTTAGTAGAGAGTGAAATCAGTTTATTTCTTAACTAATTTTGCAATATAGATACAAAACATTTCCTAATAAACTTTTCTAGTCAAAAACAAATGTATTACAAATGTATACAAATGTATGAATATTCAATTTATATTTTGTACTTCCTGTAAATAAGTAAGAATAGATCTTAAAAAAATACGAATGTGTGTAAGATTGGTGTTAAAATAAAAATGGTTCATTATTCATTCGTTGGTTATTTTATTATTAAGTCGTAACGCACCGGATAGATAGAACTTGTTCTTAAGATGCAGACTACTGTCATTCAATTCCTTTGAATTTTTTTGAACATTTGAACTTTCATCATTTATGAAGCTTTAAAATTACCTAAGGTAGTTCTGTAAAATCCCAAAAGAACCAAGAGTAGTAGAGCTCTTGTTGAAGGGCTCGTCCGGGGAAGTACTACCACCACGCCTTTTTCTGCCGCCAAGCAGCAACGCTGTGTTTCGGTTCGAAGGGTGCGATTGCCGGTGTAATTACATTATTTAAATGACAATAGTCGTATAATTCATGGAGCAGCTGCTTGTTCCGTTATGTTCCGTCACTTTCTCACAAAAAAGAGGATCAAACTCACAACTTCAACTTAATGTGCTATTCCCCTAACTACCCTTTAAATCGAGCACCCCAATTACAGCAGCCTTTCAGAGGCTCCGTCTATCTTCAGTTACAGACGTTGTGATAACCCTACACATTAATGAAAGGGACGACAACAAACTAATCTAGTCGGATTAGCGAGCCATTGCTGAAGCTACGAAGGGAATATGCTACGATAGATGGTGGGAAAATAGTAGGCAGCGTCATACGCTACAGTGCTACGATGTGCTACGACATGAATTCTATCGAAATTGTTATATTTAGATATTGACAGGCTTCACAGCTCAGTTGGTATTAGCTCTGCCTTCTGCGCCGTAGGCCGTGGGTTCGATTCCCACCGAGAACAAATATTTGTGTGATGAACATAGATGTTTGTTCTCTGTCTGGGTGTTATTATATATTTGATCGAGTGAGCGAAGCGAACGAAGATCTTAGTTTCAACTTGGGCGATTTGGCATTTTATGTATGTATGTATGTATGTATGTATGTATGTATGTTTGTCTGGCGATAACTTTAGAACCGTTGATCCGATCTGCATGAAATTTGATATGTCGATAGCTTGTACTTGAGAAATTTACTGGTAAGTATATGAGTAAAATCGGATGAAGGGTTTTTGAGATATGGGGTTTTTTAAGAGGACAAAAATAAAAAAAGTTACATAAAAAAATCAAGTTACATGTCATATGAAAGGGCTTTGTTTGGACATTCCAAAACAATTTTTACTTTTTTTTTTGGGACGCTCGGTTTTCGAGATAAAATTTAAAAAGTTAAATTAAGATAACCAGTGATCCAAGAGCTCCCATCTCTAAGAGTTTCGTTGACATCAAGGTTTTTCTACTGGTCGGCCAGTTCCTTTGATTTTTCCTATTTTTTTTTCTTGAAATAAACTAGTAGTTCGCCCCGAACTGAGATCTCGTGATGCGACCCGACGAATGCATCAAAACTTTGAGTACGTAGTAGTCAGAGGCAAGTCCAAACATTATCTTTGGACTTTTTTCTGACTACCGCCTACTAACTTGGTATGGTTACCAAGTTTCAACTCTATTGGCCTATTTATTGAAGAGTTCCGTTGAACAGACCTTGGCTCCATCATCAGACCTGGTAGTCGTCACCATTTTATGAGAACTGAGTACCTCCTTAAATTATTTCAAGAAAAAAAATTAAGAAAAATCAAAGGAACTGACCGACCAGTAGAAAAACCTTGATTTCAACGAAACTCTTAGAGATGGGAGCTCTTGGATCGCTGGTTATATTAATTTAACTTTTTAAATTTTATCTCGAAAACCGAGCGTCCCAAAAAAAAAGTAAAAATTGTTTTGGAATGTCCAAACAAAGCCCTTTCATATGACATGTAACTTGATTTTTTTATGTAACTTTTTTTATTTTTGCCCTCTTAAAAAACCCCATATCTCAAAAACCCTTCATCCGATTTTACTCATATACTTACCAGTAAATTTCTCAAGTACAAGCTATCGACATATCAAATTTCATGCAGATCGGATCAACGGTTCTAAAGTTATCGCCAGACAAACATACATACATACATACATACATACATACATACATACATACATACATAAAATGCCAAATCGCCCAAGTTGAAACTAAGATCTTCGTTCGCTTCGCTCACTCGATCAATTAAGGAGGTACTCAGTTCTCATAAAATGGTGACGACGACCAGGTCTGATGATGGAGCCAAGGTATGTTCAACGGAACTCTTCAATAAATAGGCCAATAGAGTTGAAACTTGGTAACCATACCAAGTTAGTAGGCGGTAGTCAGAAAAAAGTCCAAAGATAATGTTTGGACTTGCCTCTGACTACTACCGACTCAAAGTTTTGATGCGTTCGTCGGGTCGCATCACGAGATCTCAGTTCGGGGCGAACTACTAGTATAAGTATGTATTTACAAAAAAAATGTATAGGTATATGTATTATATCAGCTATCTGGTTCCCATATTACAAGCTTTGGCTTAGTTTGGGGCTAGTTAGTGCTGTGTGGAAAGTCCATCAATATATATTTTTTTAATTTTATTATTGATCTTTTTAATCACGCCGCAGATATACCTACGTAAGTATAAAAAGCTCGTATCTTGGAATAATAAAATTATAAAAGTATAAAAAAAACTTGGTGCTAACATAGTTTTTACCGTTCATACAACGCTATTTATAGTAATTTAAGTTGATTTCACGCGACCAAACTAGAAGTGCAATACACCAACATGTCTCACAGATAGAATAGAATTGATACTACCTACTCAGTTTGCAGTCGATAGTGGGTTCGATCTCCACCGAAGACAATCATTTATGCGTTGAACATAAATGTTTGTTTTTTATTGATCGAGTGAGCGAAGCGAACGAAGATTCTAGTTTCAACTTGGGCGATTTGGCATTTTATGTATGTATGTATGTATGTATGTATGTATGTATGTTTGTCTGGCCATAACTTTCGAACCGTTGATCAGATCTGCATGAAATTTGATAAGACGACAGCTTGTACTTGAGAAATTTACTGGTAAGTATATGGGTAAAATCGGATGAAGGGTTTTTAAGATATAGGGTTTTTTAAGGGGGCAAAAATAAAAAAAGTGACTTAAAAAATCAAGTTACATGTCATACGAAAGGGCTTTGTTTGGACATTCCAAAACAATTTTTACTTTTTTTCTGAGACGCTCGGTTTTTGAGATACAACAAAAAAGTTAAATTAAGATAACCAGCGACCCAAGAGCTCCCATCTCTAAGAGTTTCGTTGGCATCAAGGTTTTTCTACTGGTCGGCCAGTTACTTTGCTTTTTCTTATTTTTAATTCTTGAAATAAATTAAGGAGGTACTCAGTTCTCATAAAATGGTGACAACGACCAGGTCTGATGATGGAGCCAAGGTCTGTTCAACGGAATTCTTCAATAAATAGGCCAATAGAGTTGAAACTTGGTTACCGTACCTAGTTAGTAGGCGGTAGTCAGAAAAAAGTCCAAACATAATGTTTGGACTTGCCTTTGACTACCACCTGCTCAAAGTTTTGGTGCGTTCGTCGGGTCGCATCACGAGATCTCAGTTCGGGGCGAACTACTAGTACATATGTTTTAATGCATCAAAGTAGGTATACATTTTCTAATAACAATCTTAGTAATTGATCGAGTGAGCGAAGCGAACGAAGATCTTAGTTTCAACTTGGGCGATTTGGCATTTTATGTATGTATGTATGTATGTATGTATGTATGTATGTTTGTCTGGCGATAACTTTAGAACCGTTGATCCGATCTGCATGAAATTTGATATGTCGATAGCTTGTACTTGAGAAATTTACTGGTAAGTATATGAGTAAAATCGGATGAAGGGTTTTTGAGATATGGGGGGGGGGATTTTAAGAGGACAAAAATAAAAAAAGTTACATAAAAAAATCAAGTTACATGTCATATGAAAGGGCTTTGTTTGGACATTCCAAAACAATTTTTACTTTTTTTTTGGGACGCTCGGTTTTCGAGATAAAATTTAAAAAGTTAAATTAAGATAACCAGTGATCCAAGAGCTCCCATCTCTAAGAGTTTCGTTGACATCAAGGTTTTTCTACTGGTCGGCCAGTTCCTTTGATTTTTCCTATTTTTTTTTCTTGAAATAAATTAAGGAGGTACTCAGTTCTCATGCTAGTAGTTCGCCCCGAACTGAGATCTCGTGATGCGACCCGACGAACGCATCAAAACTTTGAGTAGGTAGTAGTCAGAGGCAAGTCCAAACATTATGTTTGGACTTTTTTCTGACTACTGCCTACTAACTTGGTATGGTAACCAAGTTTCAACTCTATTTGCCTATTTATTGAAGAGTTCCGTTGAACAGACCTTGGCTCCATCATCAGACCTGGTCGTCATCACCATTTTATGAGAACTGAGTACCTCCTTAATATATTTCAAGAAAAAAAAATAAGAAAAAGCAAAGGAACTGGCCGACCAGTAGAAAAACCTTGATGCCAACGAAACTCTTAGAGATGGGAGCTCTTGGGTCGCTGGTTATCTTAATTTAACTGGTTTTGTTTTATCTCAAAAACCGAGCGTCCCAAAAAAAAAGTAAAAATTGTTTTGGAATGTCCAAACAAAGCCCTTTCATATGACATGTAACTTGATTTTTTTATGTAACTTTTTTTATTTTTGCGCCCTTAAAAAACCCCATATCTCAAAAACCCTTCATCCGATTTTACTCATATACTTACCAGTAAATTTCTCAAGTACAAGCTATCGACATATCAAATTTCATGCAGATCGGATCAACGGTTCTAAAGTTATCGCCAGACAAACATACATACATACATACATACATACATACATACATACATACATAAAATGCCAAATCGCCCAAGTTGAAACAAAGATCTTTGTTCGCTTCGCTCACTCGATCAAAAATGGTGACGACGACCAGGTCTGATGATGGAGCCAAGGTATGTTCAACGGAACTCTTCAATAAATAGGCCAATAGAGTTGAAACTTGGTAACCATACCAAGTTAGTAGGCGGTAGTCAGAAAAAAGTCCAAAGATAATGTTTGGACTTGCCTCTGACTACTACCGACTCAAAGTTTTGATGCGTTCGTCGGGTCGCATCACGAGATCTCAGTTCGGGGCGAACTACTAGTTATATAAAGTACAGTTTTACTAAATAGGGCTGTATAAAAATGTCAAGCATTTTTTAAACACTGATAAAACAATATTGATGTCAGTTCTGCCTTGCCCTGTCGTCCCCTCGCCGCCAAACTACACATCGCAAACTATGTCGTATTGAAATTAGTTTAGAGACAGATTCGCATAAATTGCTAATCCTCGTAGCTGCCGTGTTGTGTTCATGGAGATCTAATTACCGTAAGATTAACCATGTTAGGTAGGGACAGGCCTTGGGTCTAATATCTGACAGGGGACAGGACAGGACTTTTGCTGTCAGCGTTGATGTGTTTCGTTTTGAAGGGTGTGGTTGCCGGTGAAATTACATTCACATGAGGCTTAACATCTATTAATGGACGCAAGGCAGTGCTTCGTAGGGCATTCCTTCGTACGTGACTTGCGAGGCAATGCTTTGTTATAGGTGATGATTGCCACTTGGCATTGTGTTGGTCTTGTGTGTTCCATCAGCATCAGTAAAAACATTTCAATATTTTTGTAAAAATAAACAAATTTTCAGACAGAGGGCCCGTTGATTGACGACTGATCTTCTGTGGGAAAATCTATAAAATCAAATAAATATTTTTTAGACAACACGACAAATAAACTAGTACGACAGCAGCGATAGTGTTAGGTGAGAATTGTTAATTCATTTTACTGTTGTGACGGGTGATGTTTAGTTCGTCAATGGTTACGAAGCTCCGATTCCGTAGATGGCCGAAGAGAATTGACCCGCCGGCCGTTTTGGTTGTGCGTTGTCTTATGATGGCTTCACATGGCTATTTCTTCTTATTTCCCAAATACGACGATGTATAGTGACCCTATTCGTATATATTTGCCATATTTTTTCACAAACAAGCAAATAAAAACGCGAATACCGAATAGCCTTCTGAAGTGCTATTATAGACATCGCAACGTACACGTGTAAGATCGTGGTCACGTGAAGGTGTACCTATTTCCTGTATGGGAGTGGACTGGTCTCCAGCGCTTTCTGGTTGCCATTCGGATTACATCGTAAAACTGGCATGTGCCCTCTATAAGCTGGTATTAAATTATATTGCTGATATTTTAAAAGCTATGGTAAAAAATAGTGCAAAATATTTCGTGGACGTATTCAGCTGGGTTTACCGATTAAAATGGAAATGATAAACCAAGCCTCTATCCACGTAAAACCGTGCCTACAAATTTTAGCAACAAATTTATTATTGAAACTATTATTGCATTATACCATCCGCATCCTTAGCATTATGTTAATTACCTACATACAGCGATATGTCATAAATCTCTATACGAATTTTTATTTTGGATGATTATATGAAATAATGAAGCATAGATCGAATAAATTAGCTTTTAATTAGCTTAGCTTAACTATCCGCCTAACACATGCCTCGCTAACACCCACCCAATTGCAACTGAAAATAAGCCATGGTAACTCCTGAGACCCAAGATACAGGCTTTTCGCCTAGCTTGGGCCTCGCCGTTTATATCTATACTAAGAAACCGTTGTGTCCTGAAACTGTTTACTTGATAACCTGTGATTCTGTTTAGCAATAAAATATTCTTATTCATAAAAATAAATCATCATCTTCCTGCCCTTATCCCACGCTGCATGGGGTCGGCACAACAGGTTTTCTTCTTCCACTCTCCTCTATCTTTCGACATCTCAGTCCTTTCTTACTCATGTCATCTTTCACACAATCCATCCATCGTTTCTATGGCCTGCCTCTCCTTCTACAACCATCCACATCCATTTCCAACACTCTTCTCGTAATTTGACTTTCTTCCCTCCTCATGACATGCCCGTACCACGCTAACTTATGCTCCTCAACTTATCCATCACAGGCGCTACTTTCAAACTTCCTCTAATTATATTATCTTATATATATATATTAAATATATTTAATTATAATATCTATATCTAATAATAATTCATAAAAATAAATATAAAAATAAAAAACAGCGGAACATGCCCTTGAAATATTTAGCACTATATTAGCAACACCTTGTATAAGCGAGCAATCCGAAGAAGATTGATGGATCTCCTAATTTTGCAGACTAACATCAGCTATTGATGGATGGTGTGCCAGAAACTTGAAATTATGATATTAGAAGTTCAACTAGTTTAGAATTGTTAATTTTGAGAGATTCTATTCATCCTGTGCTCGTAAATCGTAATCGCTGACGTATCAGTCGTACAAAAGTCGTAAGTTTGGTGCCTGGTCTTCTAGGCTTTGGTCGCGTGGAACTGGAACCTAGATCCACCTAGTTTCAAGACGTTTCAAAGTGATCCTTGTGATTCAACTGAATAATAACCTTTTGACTTTGACTTTGAACAGAAAAACTCTATGGTGAACAACCGATTTTGAGCCCACGACCTCGATCGGAAGGCTACCACTACACCACCAGTGCTCTCCAACACGACTCGTTGAAATTAGAAACTTTATTCATTGAATTGGCTGGTGTCTGTCTTCCCTATGCCGATGTAACAGACTTCAGAAGTTCGGTTATTAGGGAGGGCAGGTACGGTCTACGACAAAAATAGATAAAAGTACCTTAGCTAGGTACTTTTATCTATTTTTGTATGGGTTTTCTATGGGTTTTAAAAAAATCATAATCAAAACGGTCTTAATTCAGTACAATCACAAGGATCACTTTGAAACGTCTTATATACTAGGTGAATCTACCGCCAGTTCCTCGCGACCAAAGCCTAAAAGAACAGGCAATAAGTACCTATATTAAGACGCAGGCAACAGTCAAACAACTTCTTCCTCGCACATTTTTTATTATATAAAATCACTGAATTAATTTATGAAAAATAGCACAACAACAACGGTGAAGTCTCTCTCTCTCTCCAAACTCATTGTGCACGACCGGTTTTGAACCCACGACCTTAGGATCAGAAGGCGGGGCCGCTACCACTAGACGACCAGTACTCTCTCAACGGTGAAGTTAACATATCATTTTGAACTAAGTAAACAATTTTTCCTAACTAGCAAAATGAAGTTTATTTAAGTTAATTTTAGGTAATTTGTTAATTTATTTGCTAAATCCGGAGATAAATCTCTGGATATGTGTATTGAATGATGGATATTGTTAATCTACTTTTGCCGCTGACTGTACGGGGTAGGTACTTTATTAAGGATTCCGTTTGCGTATGTTGTTTGAGTAACTAGAGGTATAAAGTTACAGTCAGCGACATAATTCAACAATATTAGTTACTCAATGCTCTATTTCTCTGGATTTAGCAAAAAAACAGCAAACAATAATTTATTTTACAGTTGAGGCTCGAGGGGATGTTCATAAAAGTCCAAAGTTTATTTTAATTCTACTTGAATCAGAATAATCTTAATTGTAAACTGTTGAATGTACCTATAAGGTGGAGAGTGTATAAAAAGTACAAACAGTCTGCCCTATTCAGACGTAGGTTACACAATTAAATGTTTCAAACATTTTGGCATAAATTCTATGAATTTAAATGTATAAAATACCTCAACTTTTAAAATATGTATTTTATCTCTATTTAACTTAATAAATCTTTTTAATTATAAATCTAACTTATTTTTAAAGGAACTATAGTTTACTTTGGTAGGTAGGTACACTTATTTGTCTTAATTGTCCATATACAATTCTTGTGAAATAAGCCATTTTTTTTAATTGTTACTAAAATTTGCATTTCCTATAAGTAATTTGAATTGTAAGGGTAAGTTGTTATATATTTTATTATTTATTATATTAGTTGTGATAACGGCAACCGAAATACATCATCTGTGAAAATTTCAACTACCTATGTCTAACCACAGATAAGAGAATACTAGTGGTCTAACTATCACGGTTCATGAGATACAGCCTGGTGACAGACGGACGGACGGCGGAGTCTTAGTAATAGGGTCCCGTTTTACCCATTGGGTAAAACGGGAAAGAACCCTAATTTACTTTAAAAAACCTAATGTTCATTGTGTCACGGGACCGATAAAAGTAAGTTGGGAATATATAAATAATAATATTGTCTTATAAAGACAAATTAAGGTCAAAATTTACCATGAAAATTATACATGAACCATATTTTATGTTTCAATTTTTCCAGCAGCTAAGAATGAGCCAAAGTTACTGAGGTTTTAGAGACCACTACGAGAATGGCTTAGGAAATTGTTAGAAGCTGATAAAAAGTCGCGGGTAACAGCAAGTTCTTCATAAACATATGGTCAATACCTACGTACGAATCTGAACATTTTCTTTAAGGGGCTGACAGCCGTTAAGTAAAATCTTGCTCATTTCAACATTTTGAAAGATATAAAATCCCTGAACGTATTTATGAAAACATAAAAAATCTGGGAAAACAACGGACGGTTGTAACTGTAAGCCCCTTTGCGATTACTTAACATCAGGTGGGCAGCCTGCTAGTTCTTTAGCAAGTAAACGACAGCGTCACGGCTTTGATCCCCAGGCGCGGTAGACGTGCCCTCGGATCTCTTATTACCAACTCAAGATTCTTTGAGGATATCTTGCAGAGTCGGATCTCTCAGTTTTAAGTACCTACTCAAGATTCTATGAAGATGTCAAAGGGGGTTAGTCAGAGGTACGTCCAAAATTAGTTGTATTCCATACGTGACAGGTTGCAAGCCCATATCCGCACCTAGAATAGTAACTGGTTTCTTGACAATGTTTTCCCTCACGGTTTGAAAGCATTTTTCACATTATTTTTTTTAAATGAATTAAGCAATTAGGTAAATTAGTTGGTTGGTAGGTAGTTAGTGCCTTCATAACAGATTGAACGAAGGTTCTAGTCTAGGGTTATGCGAGCTGATACCTAATTCATGTTGATGAGGCATACTTGACTACCCTGACTAGTTCTCACCACGCCCAATAGAGGCGCTTAACGAATCTCCATACAAAAAAAACCTGACGTTATGAAAATCGAAAAACAAAACTCAGACTTGGCGTACAGAAACTATAGCAAGAGCAAAAAGTAGATGTTTTGAACGTTTACTGCCATCTATGATCGAGTTGCAGAAGCAATCCAACACTGTCTGACAATGATGACGTTAATCATTTTATTTTAAATACCTATTTAAACCTCATTATTACATACCTAAACGCATTAGGATGACACAAAGTATTTATACCAAATGTTTTTTGTTTCTCGGTACCTACTTTAACTTTTGTGCCGTAAATATATACATTTAATTCTTTCTTTTATAAAAGATCATGATGCATACATAATACATTGATACTACGAAGTTTGTACCTATTACAATCAATGCCTGAAAAGTCAAAATAAGAACTGCTGAAAATGTCAAACTTAACCAAAACAAAATTTAAAAAAAATTGTCGGCCTTGGATATCTACGACTACTCATCCAGAGATGGCGCTAGCCGTCACAAAATAGTTTTATTTGTCACGCCCAAATAACTTATGGGTAAAAGATTACGTGTTCTTTTGAAATAGAAACATGTTTTCATGTATTCTTTGTATCTTTTCAAGTCATAGCTATAATGAAATTGTTCGATTTAGCCATTTTTCCTTTGCAATAATAATGCAACAAGAAATGACGTTTGCTAAATTTCATCGTTCGTTTCATTGCGCGTGTCATGTTGCCCGTCTCTTTCGTCAGTCGATAATATTGGATGGTGTGCAAAGGAGAGCGCAATAAATGCTACTGCTGCGCTTGAAGTAGAACGGGTTTTCGTATCAGCTGACAACCAAAGCAAAACAGTCGGTGCGCGACCATCTTGTCAAAACTCAGAGTCAGTGACAACAAATAAATATTGTAAAATGCCCTAATTCGCGTGCAATGAATTAACATTCAACTTCTATCTAATAAAGTACAGTGTATATTTCGTTCTGGTGCTGTTTTCAGGACGTTTATTGTACAATTTGCTCAATATTTCGACTTCGTGTTGCGTCAAATGACGTCATGTATGTGATTACACACGTATCGCGAGTGGCGATTTTGTAAGTATTTTCATTTATTTCTGTGTTAATTTTAATATATCGAGGCTTGTAATTAGTAGTTTTCCGTCGCTTATTGGTGTAGGTTTCATTCATGATTCGTTTGTCGTTTATTGAGGCCTCCGGGCTGGCATACGGTATCGCGTCTTTTCAAGTAGGTTTTCGATGCCCTTGAAAATTATGCAGCAAAAATCATGACTTTCTTGTGTTGATGGTGTGTGTACGGTTTGTGCAGTGAGAGGGCATTCCTATATATTGATGATTAGAGCTACTGCGGTCGGCTTGGGCAGCTTATAATTCGCATAGCAACACAACTTGTCGGTGCGCGCAGTAAGGTACTAAAATTGGAATGCTACCGACTACCTACATAGTAGGTAGGTACCTATACGTCTCATCGTTGGAAAAATTGCTCTCAGTAAGGTAGGTATGTATAATGTAATGTAATGTAGATACCTACGAATGTAGATATTATAAACAACGAAAGTGCCGTGATCATGTCCGCGATTCTCTATGAAAATGGCCGTCGCTTCGTCCTATCGATGAGTTTACAAGTTTTTTTTTCCGCTGCCCACAACTTTCGAGTTTGTTGGCATGCGATCATCGTCCGCCCGACACAAATACATATGATTTTAATCGCTGTGTTTATGTCATGTTAGTTTTGTAAATAAATAAAACAGAACTACCTAGGTAAGTACTTTAGGCTTGTCATTTACCTAATTAGGTAGGTAACTAGGTACCCTACCTAGACTCCTAGGTACCTACTCATGTCAGCCTAGTTAAATAGGTATGTTTGCACCGAACCTAGCCCGCACACACCTACGACGTAGGTACATAGGTAGGTATCCTACCTAAGTTAGCTAGGTAGGTACAGGTTCCCACCTACCTACCTAACCAACTCGTCACGCGTCCCGTCTCTTGTCATCCGTGCCATTTACGTAGGTAAATGTACCTACTATACCTACCTTCCTACCTGCAACTTACAGGATTAGACGGGTTATTCCTTCGATCAACAATTGTTGATCGAAGGGTTATTCCCTTGTTTGAGATACGTATACCTGCTGCTTCTGTTAATCCAGAAAATACCTATATAAACCAGCCAAGCTTAGGTACCTACTAGCTACCAACCAAGGTAAGGTTATGATACCTATAGTAGTAGTATACCTACCTAGGCATCACTATCTAAAAACAGTGAAAGGGAGCTGAGTGATCCCTAGAATAATTACCTATTCAAAAAAATATTCAATTAGTCATCTTACTTATCCCTAGACTCGTATAATAATATATTATACCTACCTAGGTAGGTATTTGTGTTTTTATGGATCTAAAGAATCCCACAAGTAGGTAGGTTACACATGGATATACTTACCTACCTAGGTACACAGTTACACACGGACACAGTTAAAGCTACACAATGCCAAAGAAAAATTAACGTTTATTACAGTGTATTAGGTACCTACCTACCTATAGCCTGATGTGATTACCCATGTACCTATCTATATTTGTGTAAGTTGTGTCAATTACCTAATTAATTATTATACCTAGGGCATATTGTGGTTGCCTATAATTGATAAGATATATATACCTAAAAAAGCAAGATAGGTATACCTACTTAAGCTACCGTGTATAGAACTTATTGTTATTTGGTGGTATCATTTGTTGACAATACCTAGGTAAATGAATAAGTTAGGTATTACTTATTAGCAGGGGTCGGAATAGGTAGAGTTTTAAAGTACCAAATGACGTCAAATACTCTACTACGAAATCTAAATATGGATATGCCTTTTTTTAATCCCCGTGTCGAAAACGATTCGAGTTCGAAATCATATGTGATAAAAACTGACGTTTCCGATTGGAAACCTTTTCGAATGTTTTAAAATAGCTTTGCTGTACGTGTAACGCTACTTAGTTTGTTTAACATAGGAAAAAAGAGTTTTAGAAGACAATAATATCAATCTTAACATCAGGTGGGCCATCTGCTTGTTCCATCAGCTAAATGTATATTTAAAAAACCCATAAGTTTTAGAAAACTAATTTAATAATCCCCAATTCCGGGCTTAAAAGGTATATCCATGTTAAGATTGCGTTTTAGGCCATTCGAAAAAAAAAAGGAAAAAAAAAGTAGGTACTTTTACGTCATTTGGTACTTAAAAACTCCCTATTCCGACCCCTGCTTATTAGACACGACGATGCAAATATGCTCGGAATACCAACTTTGAGTAGGTAGGTACTAGGTACCTACAGAAACCCCCACTCATTATTTTTCTCTTTTCCTTTGTGGTTTCTTAAATCTTCTTTGTGTACTTCTAGGTACCTTCAGAAACCCCCACTCATTATTTTTCTCTTTTTCTTTGTGGTTTTTTTAATTGACTTACCTACTCCGTTTCGAATACATTAGTATTCTAATTTATTTTCCATCATCTAGGTTTTTTTTTTATTGTGTCCGTTGATGCAATACTTAATAAACTTACGGCATTTGGCTCTTATTATGATGAATGTCTCTATTGTGCTTAGAATAAATAATTATCTCTTCCGCTGGGAATTATTTGTACTAGATACCTAACCTACTTTATGTAATTTGCATGTGACTTTGCCAACGTGAAATTTAAGTGAAAAATAAGCTTTTTAATTTAGGTACAGCCCGAAATGTTAATCGATAAATACAAATGGCATAAGTAATCCGTAACTAACTTCCTACCAACGTAACAATTAAAACTAAGTAAGTAGGTAGGTAGGTACTTAAAACTGCAAACCTGAGGAATTGTTTTATGAATGTATGGAGCCTGGGCCAGCTTTATGTGCAACGTAAATTAATTCGCTTTAATATTAGTTTTAGTTGTTTATTTTCTATAAAATATTATAAACGCGAAAGTTTGTAAGTATGGATGGATGGATGTTTTTCACGTAAAAACTACTGAATGGATTTTAATGAAACTTTACAATAATAATTATAGCATCAGAATAACTCATAGGCAACGCATAATTTATAAAGATATTCTGTGACTAATATTTTTCTATAATCTTACATAATTTATTAGTTCAAAGTTTTCTTTGCCAAAGATGACTGACATGCATTCTGAACGTTCGAATTATAAAATCTAATGTCGCGTAAAGCATGCACGACTGACGACAAGACAACGCCTCCCCTCGCTGTCCCTCGTGCGCCAATCGGTCGAGCGAGATATGCAGGCATGTCCGTCAAACGTCATGTCATGGCGCCCTGCAAGTGATCATCTTACTACAATCGTATTTACCTAAAAATTTTAACTACCGTATCTTTCTGGTGTTCTCTTTTTTTTCCCTAATCTACACTAATATCTACACTTCTACACTAATATTATAAAGAGGTAACATTTGTATTTTTGTATGTAACGAGTAGGCTCAAAAACTACTGGTCCGATTTCAAAAATTCTTTCACCATTAGAATGCTACATTATCCCTGAGTAACATAGGCTATATTATATTTTCAAAAAAATCAGGGATCCTTACTAAAACTTCAATAATGTAACCCAAGGTGTTAAACAAAAACCTTACATCGCGTGCGCTGCGAAAACTATTGAAGATAGAACAAAATAATGTACTACGATTTTGTAGAACACGTCATCATCTACAAAAAATATCGCGACAGCATATGTCTAACTATTATAGTTATGTCACAATAAGTGTTCTTTTATTATAAAAAAATAATTGAAAGGGTTAGAAAAGGGTCTTTATTTGTACCTTGGTATTAATCCTTATCCAAATAAATCTTTTCATAATTAAGACGGTTTCAATACCTATAGATTACTTCTTAAATTTTTCAAATCGGACATTCCATTCAAAAGATATGACGAAATTAAAAATGTTAACGGGTCCATGGGTCACGCGCGGGGTGCGATTGCACTCACTCAAGGAGAAGCGCGTGCAAATGTATGAAATAAGTAGACGCGAGGCTCGAACCCACGGTCTAAGTTTATCCTAAAATGTTCAAGAAATTTATGACCACCCATGCGAAGCTGGGACAGGCCGCTAGTTTTCAATAAAGTGTACACATAGCTGGCCCAAGATGAAAAAACTCCTTTGTCATAAATTACATAGGTACATCACCTTTGTCATAAAGTGCCTTGGCTGAATAAAAAATAATGAAAAGGGAAAGTAAAAAAGACATTTACTCTACAAAAAAATTAAACACTTTCCATTAAACATGCATAAAATACTAAGATCAAATTAATTTAACATAATAGATATATTAATTGAATATAGGTAACATTACAATTCTATTATTCATTATTAGATCTCATTAAATTTATTTTATTATTCATGCTATTTATTTATGCATACAATTCGTTTATATTATTGCTATATTTTCTATGTTTTTATTTAAATGTCATTTCAAAAAATAATGATTACCTATTAAATAACTATCATTGTAATTTTTCTAACTGGTTCTAATTCAAACACTCTAATCCACCGAATAAAGAAGACATCAGGTAGTACCTACATCATAACGAAACCTGTAGGTAATTGAAACTTTTTCCTTGGAAATATGTGCGTGCTTATACTACTGGATGGAAGATAATCAGGAAGAAACAATTATCGCGCAATTATCTGTCAATGCTGTAAAGTGAATCCAATTAGTCATCTCCAGGAGTGTTCCTGTTTCCGAGTATCACTCATCTTGAAAAGTCGATGTTATTGTCAGGAGTAGAAAGTAGGTCTTCCCTACCTAGTGTAATATTTTACCGAATTAAGAGGCCGGTCTAACATGTCATCCTTCCTAAAGTTCCTGAAGTTTTTCATCAAATTTTATGAAGAAACGAAAGAGTTGGCAGTTATCTCTGAAAAATTGGAAAAGTATTTATACCTACAGAGGATTGTAGGCAAAAACAACTGCGAACCAAGCAAACAACAAATCTGCATTGCGCCCAAACCACCAGTAAACTAGACCTAGTTGGCAGCGTGATGCAGTCTTCAGGAAAATCGTAAGGCTCTATCGAAGAACTAGAGAACCGAAGGTCAAGGACTAAGAATTTAATCTATTGACTTCAGACGAACCAATCGATAAGTTACTCATGCACTGCGAGCTTTAAATTTAAAACGGAAACTTACAGCATTATATTGCTTGATAGCATTTTAATAATTTTTGAAATTAAAATTAATGAACAATTTCTGCGTCAACTCTTGTAAGCTATCCAGCAGTGGAGAACAGTCTGCAATGGAATGGAAAGCTGCCAAACTTGACAGCCTTCAAGTTAGAACATGAATATTGCATGGCTTTAAAAAGTTATATTGCAGGAAAATCTATCAGGCTATCACCACAGAACACAGTTAAAGATTGTGTATTATGTGACCTATAACACCATAGCCTGGAATTCAACTTTGCTACTACTAGCGACGACGATGGGCTTGCAACCTGTCACTTATAAGGACATCCTCAACAGAATCTGGAGTTCGTACTTGGTACTAAGAGATTACGGTGCCTGGGGATCGAAAGTCGTGAAGCTTTTTCAGTGTTTCAGCTAAACTAGGTATTTATTATTCCTTATTTCGGTAGACGGCTGTACCTACTAACTTTATCGTAATCAACGTCCACCACGTGGGCTTACTTCTGACGGGTTAATGATTCAAACAAGGATAATCATCATCAATTTAAAAACGTAACGGTTGATACCAAACTGTTATTTATAGCAAAATTTATGTTAAATAGTGCTTTAGTTCAATGATTTGGAAACGTGTATGTGTATGGCGTGGGCTGGCGGGGTGATAAAGTCATGATTTTACTAAGTATTCTATTTTTACAGTGTGTATTGTTACATATTTTCCTATAACCTAGGGGTAATCTAGGGTAAATAAACACAACTATATTTACTAAAAATAATACAAGCTTTATTTTTATTGCCTAAGTGTTTTTATGTACAATTCTTGTTAAGAAAAGGTTATGCATATGATGTTAACATTAATATTAGTGCTCTGAAATCCTTAATACCTGGGGGAACACAAAACTTATAATTATAGTGTGTGTATACAGTAAAATACAAAATATGATATGGATTGGTGAAGCGTTTGGTCAGAGCTAGGCTAAAATTTACTCTCTAGTATTTATCTGAATCGATGGCTCTTATACGAATGATATACCGCAACCAGGCGAGGTAGAACGTCGACGAATTTCACGCGGGCATCGGAATTGCCTCTGACTAACCTTTTGGGGAATATTAAATGGGTCCTCGGAATGAATGTAGCTACGAGGTAACTATGTGTAGTCTACCACGAAGATAGTAAGAACTTGGCGGGAGCAACCACTTCAATCCCGAAGCAGCTTGGCGAAAGACAACTGCCGGCGTCTGAGGTATCTGAGGTTGGCACCGAAATGCGCCGACACACGACTGGGCAGGAATTCAGCTCCAGGGTACAGCCTTTTCTGATCGACCAAACATAAAACTTGAATTAGAACTGACTCACAGAAACACGAGAGGAAAATCCAAATATCACAATCTCAACTTCGCAACTCACCAGGCTTCGAAGTATGATCACTGAATATAATACAACGACGGCGCGTTGTCGGACAATTATTTCTCGTGCGTCTCGTAATCGACGACGGGTTATTTATTTAGTAAATAACAGAGAATTAAATACTATTCTCTGACAATTCGAATATATTGACCTTCTATCAAATAATATCAGTTAACATTTGTCGTGTCATGTCTGCGCCATAGACACACATAGACCATCCATCTACTCAACTCGATCGTACATGACCGATTCTATAATTCGGACAATCGAGATACCGGCGTCTGAGGTATCTGAGGTTGGCACCGAAATGCGCCGACACACGACTGGGCAGGAATTCAGCTCCAGGGTACAGCCTTTTCTGATCGACCAAACATAAAACTTGAATTAGAACTGACTCACAGAAACACGAGAGGAAAATCCAAATATCACAATCTCAACTTCGCAACTCACCAGGCTTCGAAGTATGATCACTGAATATAATACAACGACGGCGCGTTGTCGGACAATTATTTCTCGTGCGTCTCGTAATCGACGACGGGTTATTTATTTAGTAAATAACAGAGAATTAAATACTATTCTCTGACAATTCGAATATATTGACCTTCTATCAAATAATATCAGTTAACATTTGTCGTGTCATGTCTGCGCCATAGACACACATAGACCATCCATCTACTCAACTCGATCGTACATGACCGATTCTATAATTCGGACAATCGAGATACCCGATGAAACAAACGAACAAGATTACGTCAATTCGGTCTTAATGAATCAAATTAAAAATCCCTATAATCCTCCAGGAATGAAAACGAGGCATCCAAAACAAGTTAAAACTGTATCTATCCAATAAAACTGAAAAATAATAAAACTCGATTAATCGACTCGATATAATTGTTCGAAATCGAAGATCACTATCTAAAAAAAAACAACATACCATAGATTTTTCTACACTCTACTTTTTCAATTAGGCTTGCCAGCAACTGAACAGTAATTCGCTCAAATCGGATGATCGATAATCGATCGACCGAGGGAAAAAATGATTTGAATGAATAAAAACGATATATCTGCCTGACTTGAGTTTCCACAGAGGATCGTGAACAAAATGCAGTGGATTACTTAGTATTACCCTTTAACTTGAGAGAACATATCTAATTATCGATACAATCAATATTCGACGCTCGCTCGTGTAACACGGCAACACCAGCCTATCAGCTGTTTCGTACACAACAAAATTATGACAAACTCGTTAAACAAAATGGTTTTTATAATGGTGATATAACGTTATAAAATGGTGTGTATAAAATTACAATGGCTCGCGACTGAGTTATGTGTATGACACATAACGAATTTTCTGTTTAAGGCGCCAAGGTTCACGGACGAGTTCTTATGGTAATAAAACTATCTCAATGAAAGGAGTATTCAAAATACAATGGCGCGTAAGTTGAAAAATCTATGAAATTTTATATCTACACTAATATTATAAAGAGGTAAACTTTGTATTTTTGTATTTTTGTATGTAACGAATAGGCTCAAAAACTACTGGTCCGATTTCAAAAATTCTTTCACCATTAGAATGCTACATTATCCCTGAGTAACATAGGCTATATTATATTTTCAAAAAAATCAGGGATCCTTACTAAAACTTCAATAATGTAACCCAAGGTGGAAAACAAAAAACCTTACATCGCGTGCGCTGCGAAAACTATTGAAGATAGAACAAAATAATGTACTACGATTTTGTAGAACACGTTATCATCTACAAAAAATGTCGCGACAGCATATGTCTAACTATTATAGTTATGTCACAATAAGTGTTCTTTTATTATAAAAAATTAATTGAAATGCCTCCGCTAGAAAAGGGTCTTTATTTGTACCTTGGTATTAATCCTTATCCAAATAAATCATTTCATAATTAAGACGGTTTCAATACCTATAGATTACTTCTTAAATTTTTCAAATCGGACATTCCATTCAAAAGATATGACGAAATTAAAAATGTTTACGGGTCCACGGATCACGCGCGGGGTGCGATTTCACTCACTCAAGGAGAAGCGCGTGCAAATGTATGAAATAAGTAGACGCGAGGCTCGAACCCAACGGTCTAAGTTTATCCTAAAATATTCAAAAAATTTATGACCACCCATGCGAAGCTGGGACAGGCCGCTAGTCTTCTATATTAATGGTTTTCAGTAAAAAAACGGACGTTACAGTATGTATTTACGTAAAGCTTTATTATAATGTCGTTGACTTTGGTTCAGTCTCGCCAACGCTTCCAAAAATATCCTTTATATACGCGTACCTACATATCTACAACTGTGTAAGTTAAGAACATAGGTAATTAAGTGTCTGGAAAATCCCTTCCTATAATAAAGGGAAAATGAAAACTTCTTATCGTAAGCGAGGGATAGCCTTTTGTAAAGCTTAAGATTACCACACGTTGCGAATGTTGCCACTTGCCACACACAAACAATATCACTCAACAAATTAGTCAACAAGTAAATTTTATTTGCGAAGAAAAATTACTATGAAATCAAGTATTAACAAAATACACAACAAAGATGAGCTATCTGCATACAGTTGAAAAAAAGTAATAAAATTATGTTAATTTACATCTATTTTACCAGCCTTAACATCCAATATTGGGTAAAGTATTACTTGCCCCATAAATATAATTCAGAAATTATAAATAGCTGAACAATAAAACTGCACAATACCAAGTTAAATTAATTAGCTTACGCTTTCGCTGGCTTCCGATCAAGTTTTGAAAGAGTTGCGAGAAAGCTCGCAAGTTATAAATATTGTTTTGCAAGAGTAAATGAGCTCAGTAATGTGCTTTTGGTGTATTGCCAGACTAAGCAAATTGGTCATATATTTTTCATGTATCAGCTAAAAAAGGACGGTTTAGACAGCGTTGTTTATTAGTGCATTTGAGTGCTCGCTTTTAAATAGGTAGGTATTTGCTGATCTAATATGAACCTTGGCGGACGTATCTCGATCAGATAGCAGACGTTTTAAAGACAGGCCGACAGGAGTAAAGAATGTTAAGAGAGTAAATAAAGCGAAAGAGGTATGTAAGGATCTTAGCAAGAGGAAATCTGTGGTCTCTGCCTACCCCTATGGTAAGCAAGCGTGATTGTATGATTGTCATGAAAACAGAAATTATTTACTGTATAACTGTAGTGCAAAAAAGATCTTATAGCTATGTTTAGGTACAGTTTTAACAGTTTGTCTGTACCGGACATACAACAAAAACGCATTGTTATTTTTTTAAAGTTTTCAACTAAGAACAAACTAAAACATTTTTGATACCTACTAATAGGTAAGTACTCTTAATTTCTTTTAAGTATATGACCTACAAGAAACCAAGGGGTAGATATTATAGAGCTTTCAATTTTATCCTTCATAATATTCGTTTATGTTATAAAATGCATTCGAGACTAACCATTTCCTCAAATGATTTTTGAATAAATTTCCTTGAATATGAACTATTGTTTTCGGCCCGTAATACAGGTGAGTAAAATACTATTTATATCATTATTGGGAATAAAGTTTCATCATACGTTAACATATTGTATCATTTGCCAAGTATGACATGAGATTCATGAGCTAATTCAACCGTAACCTACGTCCACCTGAGCTGGTAAGAAACAAATTGACCGGAAGCCGGGCAAAAGGTCATAAATCGAGAGATCTTTAATGAAAACGTCTTGTTCACAATAGAAGTGATCTCATTTATTAAAGAAGTACCTACTATCTTGTGGAAGTAAACACATTACGTATATCTTTCCAGTAAATAGGAGCTTTCGTCATAATGTTAAATTTTAATTATGTGTGGGAATTTCGAAAACGGAGAATTAAAACTTTGCACACGTCAAAGTATTCCGCTGATCTCTTGGTCTTTGGCCTTAAGGTGGTATTATGTTATATCTATTCTATTTTAAATGATTACAGTCTTCTCTCTTGTCGTGTCACTAGTTTCTTTCGAAACAGTGTGGTGAAAGGATTTTAAGTGCGCCTCAAGAGGCTCCTTTCGAGCACTTGACACATGTTATAGAACTTTTTAGGTTCTACGACATGCCGGTTTCCTCACGATGTGTTTCCTTCACCGTTTGGGAGTACTGGCATTGTGCATAAAATTACCGTGGATTGCATAATTTATAATCAAGATATTTTTACTCGTACTTTCACATATTTTAAAGCTTACTTTATTGTATGTTTTATAAAAAAAACAGACATACCAACCTAGTTCAATTTTGTTTGGACACACTCCGTGTTCAAAACAGTCAATTGAATTACAACTAAATTCTGAATTTGCATAGTTAGAACCTTTATTGCTTACGACTACTGTAACAAATTGTCGAAAACTACTCGAGCCAGACAATACGAACTATTTACATTAAAAGTTTATGTAAATTAGATCAGTAGTTCTCTTTTGCTCTAGTGGAGAGAAGTGTGCTCTCTTTGAAGGAACAATAACTATTTATATTTGCCACATATAAATATTAGTGGACTTTCCACACAAATTTAATGCTGTGTGGAGTGCTGAGGCCTAGAAGGATTTATCAGATTGTGGCATACTATGTTCGCGTTGAAGTCTGCCTGACGTGACACATCATACTCTACGCCTAGGTACCTAGGTAAGGTATGGCTAGCGAACGGATTCTTCACATCCTGACAGTGTGGACGGGGGTAGAGCTATGTCAAATTTGTTTTTCAGTTTTATTTATGTAGTGAACATAAAACAGAGGAGACATAAGAGAACACTGAAAAATGCAAAACTTGTGTCGCAATTTTTTTAAAGTGACTTTAACTAAATCGAGATATTGTCTAACTTATTTGAATATGGTATCTGCAAGTCTTCGGATAAATCTCTACCACTTGATTCACTTCACACACTAACTGACAAACATCGCCCACATTCATTTACCACACAGCACAATAGACGCACCATAACAGAATCTATTACTATCGCAATAAACACCACTATTGTGTAAATTAGTTTCTTAAAAATTCCATCGGTGCGTAATTATGATTCATTGGGGTTTGATCACTTGAGCTATGAATTTTATGATCTACTTATATTTATTAAGTGTCTGTTGTTTCTTGATTAGTCTCCTGAACTTATAACTATCATACCATCATTAGTAGTAGATTATTATATTTCTCTACGGCAAGACAAACCGAGTACCATTCGGAACTTCTTGTTCGATAGCTAGGTTAGTATAATTAGAAATGGAAATTTAAAAAATCCAGTCATTTTTCAATCAGGATTTTCCATTCAGTGCCTTGGCTTGGTCTCTTTGTGTCCTCAGTAATCAGTCAATTACCTATTTCACATTCATGGCTACCAATGTGACGCCAAGACGTCCCAGTGGGTATTCGTTGCCGTTTGCATACATTTTCAACATTTCAGTGATCTTCTCGTGTTCACGAATGTTTGTGGTATGATGTGGCAGTGTTCTACCTGCATTCTCAAAGTCTTTATTGTACGCAGAAACATTTATAATTAATTTATATATGTCCCAAGTGGTGCTCTATCTTTAGAGACTTCCGCTTATCACAACTTTTTGGGACAGCCTGTATAATTGAGATTACGAAAGACCAGAGCCATCATAACCCTAAAAAGAGTTTTTATTCTAGTTGTTGCCGTAGTATCAACATTGGATAACATAATGTTTTTTTAAATACTTACTTAATTACATCATTTAGATGTGTCTGATCATCTTAATGTTGTATCAATTTAAGGCTTTTTCAACCAGACATTTTTATTACCAATAGAAACGTTCCTACCACAATAATATGATCTAAATTTGCATTTACAATGCTTAGCAAGCTTCAGTTGAATCGATATCTATACTTACCTCTTGAGAGTTTACAAGCGCCTTCTCAGTTTAGCGTTCTATTTAAGTAGTTCTGTTTTAGAACCGATCTAAAGAATTCTGTATAGTTCAGCATGTTGTATTGTGTGTAAATGGCCAACGGTTAATGGCAATGACCACTTCAATAAAATCAGCGTTCTTCTAGCTTTCGTCGCGTGGAACTGGCACCTTCCGATTCAATTGACTAAATACCTATTGACATTGAAGCTAAAAAGAAAACTCCAGACAAACTACCTGTGGAAAACCCATTACCACCGAACATTATCACGGCTTTGTCATTCACACACGTGTCATCGTGTGACGAACGACGCCCTCGCCATCCACGACATCCATCTCTTCTCTAAAAAGGTTTTTTGATGTAAACATTTTTCGTAGCATATTTATATCATTATACCTATATGTTAACAGATCTGTACCCCAGGTCTTAGTTTTATTTACCATATTTCGATTTGATAAGCGCCTCCATCAGGCGTGCTGAGAATTCACGAGTCTCCATACAAAACAACCTTGACGTTACAAAATATAGTAAACAAAATTAAGAATTGGGGTACAGGTACAGAAGAAAACAGAAGTTCTATTCTGTCAACAACAATCGCCCAAGTGACCTCGGAATCCGCGGCGAGTTTGTTATTTGGTATTCTGCAATACATTCACTTAACACTAGCGCCGCCACCTGCGTGAGTGAGGCGAAGCTCGTAATCGAAGTGAGCGCGAATCCACTAGGTGATAGGTACTTCCCGTTTTTGTTTTTTACGCAATAGCACTACAGTACTTGTTTGTCTAAGTGCCGGTACATGCTATTCAATATTTGTAGGTATTTCTTATTCAATATTGTTTAATGTTGTTATATTATTTGTATTAACTTCAATTTATTTATTATCGAGAATGTTATGAGAGTGAATGAAGCGAAAGAGGTATGTAAGGATCGTAGCAAGTGGAAATCCGTGGTCTCTGCCTACCCCTATGGGAAACAGGAGTGAAAGATAATAAATAATACATACATACATAAATGTATGTATTATTTATTATCTGACATATTTATTGTTTTGTAGTTTCATTTTTGTTTAATTAGGTTAGGTAGGTACAGAATGAGGCAGGTACCTGCCTCATTCTGTTATCTTCCTTGCTTAACTTTTTTGTGATTGTTATTTAATTAGTTTAATATTATGTCATTATGTGCAACATTTTATTGAAATGTAATTTAAAAAGTACAACTGTTCTTTTCAAATATGTTAGGACTTTCTAATTAGTTTTTCATGAAGTCTGTAGAAAAACTATACAGGTACCCTAGAGAATTTTTGGATTCAATAATATGGCTTAGGAAGTCGTCGATAAATCCTATTGTTATACCTAACAGTCAATTGTTATAACTCCTCAGTCACCTACTAGGGCTACAGGTAGGTATCCTATGTAGTTATGTTATTAATCAGATAATCAGTATTACCAATAATTTGTTAATATTTGCTCTATTTTTATTACTTAATTGAATTAGCGGTAGGGAAAAACATTTTACTATTTTCTTAAAGATTTGTAAGCTAGGTTTTTCTGGCGAAGTGAGAGAATTTATCATTGTTCATACTTCATTTCTAAATGTGTTCCTACCATACTCCACGAAAATAAATTATTTCATTTCATTTCAATCACCATACAGAAAAAAACGGTGTAGAAATTAGGTAGGTAGGTAGGTACTTTGCATATCAGTGTGGTAGGCCGGTGACCATTTTTTTGTGGTTTGTTATCGATTTAAAAAAGCTAGTTATGTGATGTGTGTACCTACTATATGTGCTGTCGTCGTCATAATTATTGATTAGTAATGTTTTGCTATCAAATATATAAATAGTAGGTAGGTAAGATATACATATAACGTAGGATAAAATTATAGCGGTAACCCTGCTTACTAGAGACGCCCCTTCAAAACCGATTATGTTCCGAAAAAAATGTGCCCCCTCTCGGATCGAAAAACCTAACATAGGTACCTACCGGAACAGAAGTTAAATATATGAAAATAATTATATTATGGGTCGAGTTACAAATTTTTGGACGTAGATAATAGAAAAATTATTATGACGAAATAATATGATAAATAACAGTAACTGTTCTATTCCACTTTCGCACAGATTCGAAATGAAACCATTACAATATCATACAAGGCAATCATCGATCATTGGTTTCATTTTTAATAATTAATTCATTAGAATTCGCGATAAAAAAAAAGCCGGTGCCATCAGAAAAATAAATAAAACAATAAGCTTCTGATGAATAACATTTTGTCTGTTTAAAATTAGCTCACCTCTGCATGCGTTGGCGAGCGTCGTAATAAAACTTCCTATAAAAATGTGACAGAAATATTTCTATCAAACTAAGATTTGACCTTCTTTTCTGCAAGCTTGTAGGATGGACCTTGCGCAGCGTCGTGCATTTTGACAAAACTGACCTTGGCTAGCTGTGAGCAGATTCTTCAATAATGTAATGAGACCTTGATTATTATAAGTGGTTTAATATTCAAACGTGAGAACAGCTCATGCTGTACGCTCTTGCTTGTTTTGGATATGTTTCTGGATCTTAATTCAGAGTTAAACTTTGGTAGGTAGGTATATTAAGCAGTTTTTCGATTTCATTTTTTTCTATAATCTACGGATACATTCACATGAAATAACTTTATACTATCGTATATACCTACATCGAGGAAAACAGTCACTCCCTAATGTGCTGTTAAATTCATACATACATAAATCGCTGTTGTTAAATTTTACATGAAAATATAATTTCCTTGTCACCTACGAAGTTCCATAAATGTTGAACATTGCATAAAATGATACCGTGAGCGAAGCGAACGAAGATCTTAGTTTCAACTTGGGCGATTTGGCTTTTTATGTATGTATGTATGTTGCATAAAATGAACATGTATGTTTGACATCAAGGTTTATCTTCTGTTCGCATTTCCTTTGCTTTTTCTTATTTTTTTTTCTTGAAATAAATTAATAAGGTACTTAGTTCTCATAAAATGGTGATAGCGACATGGTCTGATGATGGAGCCAAGGTCTGTTCAACGAAACTCTTCAATAAATAGGCCAATAGAGTTGAAATTTAGTTACCATACCAAGTTAGTAGGCGGTAGTCAGAAAAAAATCTAAAGATAATTTTTGGACTTGCCTCTGACTACTAGGTACCTCAAAGTTTATGCGTTCGTCGGGTCGCATCACGAGATCTCAGTTCGGGCCGTACTTCTAGTACAATGTGTTATAATCAGGGGTCGGAATAGGTAGAGTTTTTAAGTACCAAATGCCGTAAAATTACCTACGCAATCTTAACATGGATATGCATTTGAAACCCGGAATTGGGGATTAATAAAACTTGTTTTCTAAAACTTATGGGTTTTTTTTTATATACAACTAGCTGATTGAACAAGCAGATGGCCCACCTGAAGTTAAGATTGATATTATTGTCTTCTAAAACTTTTTTTCCCTATGTTAACACAAACTTAGTAGCGATACACGTTACACGTACACAAGGAATATTCTAAAACATTCGGAAAGGTTTCCAATCGGAAACGTCAGTTTTTATCACACTTAATTTCGAACCCGAATTGTTTCCGACACGGGGATTAATAAAGGCATATCCAAATTTAGATTTCGTAGTAGCGTATTTGACGTCATTTGGTACTTAAAAACTACCTATTCCGACCCCTGGTTATAATAAAATAAATTACCTATTTACAAAAGGTCTCAATCAAAAAAGCACAACCATTGTTTTTTCTTTGTAAGTCATATTTCTATAAGTAAGATAGTCAATCAATAAGTTGGTAATATTTAAAGGCCGGCCACGGGCATAGGTATAATTGGTCATTTATCGATTCACCCCGTCATGGCTCCGTGAAAACGAACAACTTAACTAGCTAGTTTACTGCCGCTTGAGGTTACGGTTGTTGTGTTATAATTATAACTGTTAAGGTTATCTTGTGTACAATTTGCATGATATAAAGCACAATTTTTACGAGTAAAGCTTAAAACTGTTATGTATGAGAGAACCAGCTTACCGCTAGCTTAAGTATTGTTTTATATTTTGTTATACAGTAAGCCATGATTTTTGATTTGTTTATTAAAATCTTCGTGGTATTTCACGCAATTTCGCTAAATTAGTTTCGTTCAGAGTTTGGTCTTGTATGAATGTTAAACTTGAATCATTTACCTACACATAATGTGGAAAGATATGTATAATTATGTGGAAGTCACCCCACGTCATATTTGAATTAATTTTTTTAAATGTTTTTTAAGTATAAATATAAAAATTATATAATAAAAATATAATAAATAAAATATTATATAATAAAAAATTTGCAAAGTTGCAAATTTTTTATTAGGTCTTCTAACGATTTCTCTGCATCTTCTCATAAACAATTACGGTTCGGACCTAACACGTCATTTTAAAACATATGCCATGATTCGCTTTGCTTCTTACAGTGAATTCTGGTGCCCATATCTAAATATTCTCTCACGTGAAATGCCAACGACATAACCCAAATACTTGTGCGACAGTCGAAAGCACCTGCGCACGACCTGCGCTTGCGGTCCCGGTGCGCGCGAGTTTTCACTTTCACGGGCCGTTGCCCCTCGGCCAGCCTCGGCCCACTTTGGCTGTGGGTCAAGGTTGGACTGGGATGTTATGCTCAATGAAACGGTACGTCTGTCACGGAACAGGATAAATTCAGGGTGATAAGACCTGCATCGACATGTGACGTGTCTCGTAATCATTTAGGTATAGGGTACTAGTACGTTCCGAGTCGTATGGCCATTCTTATTAATTCATATCAAAATTTAAACATCAGTATGTAGAGGCAGCATAGACAAACCTAAGCTTTAAATACTCAAAATAAAATTTTGGAAAACGTCGAACACAATCAGCAGGCATCCGTTACTCCAGTTCTGTAAACGGAATACAAATTCACGTTCGAGCATAATTAACACACATTCTTCACGATATCGTTATACCCATTGCTTTATGAATCATTGATGTTTTAACCCAATTCAGTTTTGAAACATTTTCCACTAAGGAACGGTTTATAAAACAGCGTTTATTGACCTCTGTTTGTTTATTATACCTACTTACATGATTTGCAAATTCTGTTATCTAACTTGAGATAAACTACTGCTAGGTATGATAGGTATTCTAGTTTGAAGTGCTTGGTTCCATATCCAGTTATAACGATTGGTCAAATTAATCTGTTTAGAAATTACAAAATGATTTGACACCGCAAGGATTTCGTCACGAACTAATGACTAAAACAAAACTGTCATTAGCGATCATCGACCTTTGTTATCGTGCTTATCGTTAGGAAATATTGCTGCACTTGGCAAAGAAAGGACGTTATCGTGCTATAGATAAACCAGATACAACAATTCCGAAAATAAATACATGCACTGTTTTGATACAAAAACAAATGGTACTATGTACATAGGTGTTTTACTGTAGACATTGTAATACCATGAAATTTTCTGCAGAAGATGGCATTGTCATGCTTATTCTTTGTTACTGTTGCCCCCTCCCCCCTCTAGTCCTAGTACATTACTCCGAACACAATAGAGCAAAAACCTATGTCATTGCCAATATCACCATTTCAATGTTGTTTAATTAGGTACTACGGTGGCGCTGAACTGAAATCTGAAATCATGTGTGAAAGAGGCAGTATTTTGGTTGTGATGGGAATCAACATAATTGATATAAACTTAACTGTTTCTTGTTATTGGAAGACTTAATAAACAACCAATGAACAAGTGCCAAAGAAAATAGTTATCGCTTTATATTGATATTTGACTTACTTTCCCTTATCAGGTCCGTCCCCATTGTGTAATACGGTACGGCATGCGGCAATGTGAGTGATTTTTTTTTTCCTTGTTGCAGATACTAAACCATGAACGAGCAGGACGGCGATAGCGAGCCGGCGCATCACGCGCGTCGGCCAATGAACGCTTTCCTCATATTCTGCAAGCGTCACAGAAGCGTCGTGCGCGATAAATACCCCAATCTTGAAAACAGGTAAAAATCTCCAAAAGATTGTTCCAAAATCCAAAAGAAGGTTGTGAAGAAGGACTGTTCCACTAGCACAACTTTTACTGCGACAATTGAGCTTATGGATGAACTTGAAGTAAATTTTTCCTAAATAATTTTCATAGCCTGAGGAATTTGCTCATGAGCAAATTCCTCAGGCTCTCAGGCAGGGAAAAATATATGAATATATTTTTCCCTTGCATATTTCCGGAACGAACTATTTTAAGCCTTATTCATCCACCGATTTCCCGCTTCTTTGCTATGTTTTTGAGCCATTGGGTGACGAGGACGAGCCGAAGAACACCAGTTGTGAGAAATCGAAGAAAAATATTAATATAAAAGTATATGCATAGGTTTGCGAAGATGTTGTTGAACTGAACACGCCTAAGACCTCTTTATCCATGCACAGCGTAATGTGTATCATTAGGTGCTCGAAACTGGCACAATAGCCATGCTAACATCCATTCATATCAATAAACAAGCCAACGTTACCGCTTGGCTTGATGCGTATTATGGTCGAGCTACATCGATTAATTGAAGTAAAGGTTCCTTAAACCAGTGTTAATGTGTCAACAATCGGGGTGTTTACTATTCACACTTTGTTTTTAATTTCAGATCTATTACGAAGATTCTCGGTGAGTGGTGGGCCAACTTAGACAAAGAAGAGAAAGCTTGCTACACAGGTCTTGCTAAACAGGTAGGTCCTTGAATGTAAAAAATATTTATTGTGATTTGGAATTTATAGAATTTAAGTATAAAATGTTTACTAATGAATGTATGAAAATAATTCGAAAAAATTGTATATTCCAGTACAAAGACGCTTTCTTCAACGCTCACCCTGACTTCAAATGGTATAAACTGCCAGCGCCGCCTCTCCGAACTCTTTCTTCTCGGCCTAGAGAAACTACTGAAAAAATTGAGCCAGTGTTTATCAGTGAAACCCTTGAAACGGAACTGGAAAAAACCAATAACAACTCAACTAAAGTAGACTTTAACAAAAAGCCTAATGACCTCGCATTGGACAGCGAACCCAAAACGTTGTCGATGTTCACCCCAGGCAAGTTGGCTGACGAAGCCAATATGGGAGGCCTCAGCAGCCTCCTCGCAACTAAGACTGAAACACAAACCCTCAACCCATATTACTCACCTCCCTCGTTTAAATTCAACGCGATCTCAACTCCTAACGATTACCGATCTCAAAATGTAACTAAAGGAGCTAGCGAAGACAACATACGTGACCTGCAAAACGCTCTCACTGAGACTACTAAGGTATTCGAAGAAGACTTTGAAGGAAAGGAAGCTGTATATCAGTATGGCAACGTTCCTAACGATCAATTCACGAACCAAGATGTAATAGACCAAATAGTTGATAAAAGATTTTCTAAGGATGAAGATCGGAATTGGTCCGATGAGGAGAAGAATGCGAAGTCAGGTAGGTCGTGTAAAGGCAAGCGTTACCAAGAGTTTATGTCTGTTGGGGGACTTATAGCGAATAAAAGGCAAAAAAAAGATTTTTCCGACAAATTGTCAGACGACGGCTATAGCGCGAACTATAGCTGGGAACCTGGCAGCTCGCGCAGCGACGAATCTATCTCAGCCGTTACTGACGAACCGGTACATATTAGCGCGAATGTTGAGATAACAACTGAAAACGACGTCCAAGGCCAATCTAATGACGAACCCGAACCGGACAATAATGCAAACAAAACATTCAAGGCTGCTGACTTTGATCTAGATGCTAAAATTAGAGCCTTACCCTCTTTAAGCTTAGAAAAGTTTCAACAAAAGAAGCGTGAAAACAAACGTAAGAAAAAGACAATCAATCCGAAACCTAGATTGGTCGAGTTGCAATCGCATTTCATCAACACAGTTCCTCGGCCTATTATGGACGAAAGGCGACAAATGATCGAGAGCTGGCGAGAGACTGTTATTGGCAGCCAAAAGCGGAAACCCAGGAAAATAAGTATTACAAGGCTGGAAATCAACAGCATGATTTCGAGCGTCGACATGAACAACGCACATAAGATTAGCCCCGAAATCAAGTTGGCGACAGAAGCGCCGTGCACCGCCGCTCACGACATGGAGGTCGGCAAGCAGAGCCAGTGCAACGTGGACCTGCTGGGGCTGGCGACGCTGGCAGAGGTCGCCGCCAACACCTCGAAGCTGGAGGATTCGTCATTCATCAAAACCTACACCGCCAAAGCGAACGATGAATACGCTTCCAAGGTATGAGATACCAACTAGCCTTAAAAGATATTCCAAAAATTATTTACTTTGTAATAATCAGATTAATATTTATACATAGATCTACTTTTACAATGTACGCATAAAGATTAATAATATTGTACACTTTTAATGTAGTTTTTATATATTAGCTATAGCGTTATTTATATTGAGATAGAGAAGAAACTATGTATACTTATTTTAGTTGGATTAACTCGTCGTGTAGGCTGCTACATAATTGCTTTTTAGAATTAGTCAAAAAATGGTGATAGATAGTTTAGTTAATTAAATCACATGAATAACACAGGCATAATGTATTTTACGTTAATTATAAGGATTTATTTAAATCCCAACTGCAATATAACATGTTCTTGATGACATATAATTTGATAACCTTTTTAAAAGCAAGTTACCTCTACCTTGCTAGTTTGGAACATGTAATATTGGATTTTCATCACAATATGAACGAACGTTATATGAAACGCCAAATGTCATATTATTGTTACTTTAATTAAACCTCATTATGTGTAAAGATAAATAGGTTATTTATATCGCCTTATTCAGATGAATTAACAAAACTAAGACACCACGTGCATATACTGCATTGCATTTTGAATGGTGATTTATTTTGTTTTTTATTGTTGCATATTATGCAATTATTGATATTTTTATATACAATGTGACGAAAAAGTCACTAATTTTATACAAAGGGCGAATTTATATCACAAAATATAAATTTATCTAGTGTTCAAATAATTGCGAAAAAACATCAAATCGCGTTTTTAAATCATTTAAAAACTTGTCGCTTTGTTTCGGTTAATATTCTAATCTAAACACCATTAAATGTGGCCAATTTTAACCCTACCACTTGAAAAGTGAGTTTGACTCGCAATCATTTCTTTGTGATAAATTAACTAGTTTTAGTTTAACTATTTATCGATTTTATCATTCAAATTACCTGTATCGGTTTAGTTATATTATTACGTAGGTACTTCAAAAAAATAAGAAAAAAAACATATTATCGTCTAGATTTTATCTCATCCCTATTAGGTACCTGAAGAATCGAAAATCATCGTTAATTATTCGAAAGTATAAAGTAGGAGAATCATTACATATTCGGTCTATTAAGGTTAATATTTAAATTCATTTATGTTATATCATAAACTATTGTATTCAGAACAGTGTTTCTCAAATTATTCATGTTTATTTTATAATGGATTAACAGGAGTTTCTGTGATTTTATTCTATCTCCTACGTTGAGATTTTGGGATCGCTAGCTACTTGAAGGTTTCTTTGCAGATCTAGTCTAAGTGTAGGGATTAAAATGAAATCATCAAGTACGAGAAATTCGAAGTGCACTTACCTATATTTTTATAGTTACAAAATGATGACACAAGCCATAATGTGACATGCTCATCCAAAGACCAAATATATTAGAATAGTGAAGCTAGGATGTAGATATTGTAACATGTAATTTATATATAAGTCAATATAAAATATTATATATTGTATATTATTGTTAATATTACATAACATGTCAATATTTGTGTCATTCCAGAATATCTAAATTGACAAGTTAATAATAACTGCATACGTATTTTACGTAGGTATATGTTTGCATTTTGTTTTGTAAATCTTCACATAGCTTCTTTTTAAAGTGTAGGTTTATCCATGTTGTTTTTATGTAAAGTTTTATTGATTGTTAAGTTTTCTTTTACGGTTGAGAGCTTCGTTGGTTCCTATGAGATTAATCGTAGAGCTTTTACGGGGCATTGTGGAGGACTTACATGTACCTATCAACAAATCCTTATGAAAAATAGTTTGCTTTGTCAATAAAGTAAAAGCCTTATATTTGAACGTAGATTTTAAGGTAAAGGAGTTGGGGCCAGTATGTGCAAGTACATGATAATAATCACATTTCGGTGATTTTGTAATATTTATGGGCCTTAGTGCAAGAATGATAAATTGGTAAGGTTAAAATCTTGAGGAATCTAATATCTTTGGATCCATTTTTAATGAATTATGGTGCTGGAAGATCTGCTGTATAAAATTATTTTAAGGATCACACAGTCCATTGCTAGATTACAGTTTGTAGCGATGGGCCTTTAGTCACTGTAGGTATTGATTGTTATTTTTAAGAGTTGCAATCATTTTGTGCTAGGTACATAACACAGTTTTGATTTGAAATGTATAGTTCAACAACAGCGCAAATTGGTTACTTACCACAAATTATATGAATACCGTCAACATGTTTTAAAGTTTGAGAAACACTGGTCTCACTAAGTAAGTTAGGGCATAATGAATCGGCACCCAAAGTGTTTACCTGTTTGGTTCCAAAGTATGTTGTTGAATGTTTTGTTATTTGCGAGCGCGGTTCGAGATATATCCTTTTATGATAGAAATAAAGTTTATTCATATTAACAGTTGTTGGTTTTATTTCTTTTAATTTACAAAATATTAAAGTTAGAACTTACTACTAGATAAAAAGGTACCTACCAAAATCAACTAGGTAACTGCCTAGATACTCACTTAGTTGGAATTATTTGGATTAACGAATGTAGGTACATAAGTAGGTTGTCTATTACTATTAGAGAGCACTGGTGGTCTAGTGGTAGCCTTCCGATCCTAAGGTCGTGGGTTCCAAACCGGTCGTGCACCAATGAGTTTTTCTGTTCAAAAATTCTCAAACGGTGAAGGAAATGACATGTTGGTCGTGGAACCTAAAAAGTCCTATATCATGAGTCAAGTGCTCGATAGGCGCACTTAAAATCCTTTCACCATACTGTTTCGAAAGAAACTGGTAAACTAGAGACACGACAAGAGAGCCGAGGGGCTGTTTATCAGCTAATAGGCAGTCTGTCACAGTACACACGGATACAGATCAAGCTATACAAACCCAAAGAAAATTAAACGTTTACTAAAAGGACAAAAGCGAGTATAACTGGATGCCGTTTTAAAAGCTCGGCTTTTTCTATGGGACTACATAGCGCTGTTTAAAACGTCCGCCAATAATAATAATAGATTAAACTCTCGCACTGTTTATACTTCAAGTTCAAAATAAAATTACGTCGAGTAGCCAATGCAATATAAAAGTAAAAAAATGAATAACAAAACCGACAATAATCCGAAAAACATGAGAGTTACGTGGGCTGCCATTAATTTACATGTCATAATCGGTCAGTCAAGTCAGTGCCAAATAATTTGACTTGACATTGACACTCAAATGCTCAAAAAAAAATACGATTTCGGTTGGTGATGGTGGCTGTGTCGGTCAGCAGTCCCGTAAAAAAGGCAATTTCTTTGGTAAAGTCGCCAATACTTCTATAAAATTTGTTAATTTTAGCTGTAATTACGGATTTAACTTATGTGTATAAGTTGTGATAAATATTGTTTCAAATCTGGATGAGGATACAATGATTGCCGCATCTGAACCTCTGGTGAGTTTTTGTTTTGGTTGGGAGTGTTTTACCGGCTACGTTATTTCAAGCTTTAACCCGTTTTTAAACAAT
The DNA here is from genome assembly GCA_932294275.1 of Chloroclysta siterata. Classification (NCBI taxonomy): domain Eukaryota; kingdom Metazoa; phylum Arthropoda; class Insecta; order Lepidoptera; family Geometridae; genus Chloroclysta; species Chloroclysta siterata. Next base: position 14,422,851 of record OW028596.1, on the reverse strand, counting down.
TGTTTTCATTGAGAGTATAAACGCACTTTATGTAGCTACCCAGGTGATTAATAGTCGTCACAAAACTCTCGTCATTGTAAGTAATGCAAACTAACACGCATAAAGGAATACATTGAAATCACAACATACGAGTTAAGTATTCCTCTTGCCTCTTGTGATACAAGCCGCATTTAGAGGACGTTTCTAGACTACAAAACAGTCTATAGTGTCAAAGTGTAAACAGGATCTTACCATAATAAGCGAACATTCCAGGAGTTTGTGCCACACGGTCGTACCGTGGTAGCGAAGCACCCGGGTCAGATTTACGGCAAACAGAACACTTCGGCTTCAGAGACTTCTCTGCTGTATAAGCTCACCAACTTTGCTATCAAGGATGAAACCCTGCTTGTGGACAAGGAGGAGGAAGAGTGGTGGTGCATCAGAGAGGTGTTCTATCGGGAAAGTGATGGTAAGGACTTTGAAATTATAAAAAAATATATTGTTGGCAAAGACTTGCTCAAGACTGGAGAGAATGCCGTTTTAAAGAGTAGGCCTACACCCAGCAGTGGGTGCACACTAGGGCATGCAGTATCGATACTTTTCTCAGTACCGGTAATTTTCGGCCGATACTGGCTCAGAACCGGTAATTCCTGGTACTTTCGATACTTTCGATACTGAGCTAATTATCTTCAATTAACTAACTGTATAGCCGTAAAATGAAACAAAAACTGTAGTACATAAATAACTTAACATTATTCGTATTTTTATATGATTTAGAACAATAATATCATAATTAATATGTAGGTATTTACTTAGAACAGAAGTACCAAGTGTAGTTATTATATCTTTTTTATTCTATATTTTATTTATATGTTTGTTGGTTGTCACAATCCAAAATTTGGTTATTGTAATATTTCTGGTTTTAAAGTAAATGCGCGATCATCAAATAATTGTTTGATGACATGAAAACAACATGAAAATAAATGCCTATTCTAAACCTACGACTAAAGAAGTGGGTCACAGAATTCAAACCTGACTAGAGAGAGATGCCCTAGGTCTGGTTGGCCTCAGACGTCTACGACTAAGTAAAACAATGAAAAGGTGTGTAATCTCATTAGGGAAGATCGAAGACTAATCATCAAGAAGATTGCACACACTTTGACCATCTCCTATGAACATACAAAAAATATAATTGCCAATTAACTTGGATTTTCTAAGGTCTCAGCTAGGTTGGTCCCCTTGTTGCTCTTAGATGAGCTAAAGCGCGTTGAGCTCACAAAATCTTGCGACTGTATTGTCACGTTTGAGGCTGAGCCTCAAGATTTTTATTGCAGATTAGATAACAGATGTAATCTGAGTTCACCACTGTGGAAAAGGGTGAGATGCTAAGGGTGTCATCATGGTAGACCACCTCGCTAAGGGCGGAACCATTAGCTCGGCATATAACTTAACCCTTTTGCGTCGTTCGCTAGAAGAAATTAAAGAGAAATGCCCAAGATACTGAGATAGAACATCTTATTTAATCTGGATGGATTGAATCCATGCCTCAAATTCAAGATTGTGGTTTCTACGAAGCTTATTCTCCTGATTTGGATTTGATTTTTAGACTTTCATATGTTCCGAAATCCCAAAAAACAAGTCGGCGGCTAAAAATTTTCATTGAATGAAGAAGTCGAAGAATGTGTAATTTGATATTTTATTTATTTATTTCAGGAAGACCGACAGCTTATTAAAACTTCAATTCTAAGTAATATAGGTTATCAGAGAAGCCAATTAGCGATCCTCACGTATGGTTACAGAGTAGATGAGAAAAAAAAATTGCAAATAAACATTTACGGCCTTACTTATAAGGAATTTATTATTGTATTGAACTCTAAGGTTAGGTCGCGAACGTTTCAATCCACCCACTTGCAAACAACAATCAGAACGAGCTAGGTCAATCGAATAATCATAAAAAAATCAACACAAACTACGTACCTAATTGTAATACTTAAAATTGTTTGGATTTAATTAGAATCTAGGTTCATTATTCGTTAAAAAATAGAAATCTAAATAGAAAAGTGAAACTGAAGGCACCGCTACTGTTTATTTATGGAAATTGATGTATATCGTACTAGAAAACATCGACAGTTTATGAGTGATATTGAGTATCGAAAGTATCGAAAGTACCGGTAATTGCTTTGTGGAGTACCGGTACTGATCAGTTTCGAAATTACCGGGAATTTCGATACTGATCAGTACCGGGAGCATGCCCTAGTGCACACAGGCTAATTATCTAGATAGATTAATATTGTTGGAATAAGACCACTCAAAAAAATTATTTGCATTTATAATCACTAATATTAAGTGGAGCTCAACCCTAAGTAGGGTTTTCTTACAGCAAACCTTAGAGGATAGAAAGACCTGGAATTTATATAATATGTTAATTAGACTAACAATTTATGATAATTTTTATCCAGATGGATACTAGAGATGGGCCAAATATTGGTTTTATGTAAGGTATTTGGCAGTCAAATATGAATGTTTACCTAACATTCATATTTGACCAATTATTTGGTAAAAATGCCGAACTTTTTGATGAACATAGTTTCACTACAACTTAATAAATAGGTACCTACTTATTTAAAGGTCTTATAAAATAAGTTATTATTGAATGATTTTCTTTTTTTTTTTAAATTAAAAAGTAAAAAAAAGTAAAAGTAAAGTACTTAATCTTTTTCTAAAAAAAATACACCTGAAAGCCAGGGGACCTAAGTAAGTGGAAGTAAGGGTCATGGGCTCACACATCAACTTGCTATTTTGCAATGCAGAACAAAGTGCGTCTAATCCTACCAAATTATTCTGCTGAATATTTAGTTCGGTAAACTTTACCCAATATTCGGCCGAATATTTATATTTGTTGAAATCATGTTTAGGTCCATCACTAATGAATACTACCTAGTTATTATTATAAAGATATTTTCAATAAACCTCTTCCAGAATTTGAGGATGATCCTCCGCCATCAAAGGATGCAAAATTCGATTACAACTCTGAATCCTTCCGTCCATCGAGTCGACTCAAGAATGATTTCAACATATCTATAAAATCCGAGTTGCTAAACAAGAAACTGGAAGCGGAGAGTACATCTGCTGGAGGTTCCAGAACTGGCAGTGCAAACAGCTCTAGTAACATGTCTAAAAAGTTTAATTTGAACTCGGGAGGTGGGGCTGCTAAGAAAAAACAGCTGAACCCAAAGACTGACTGTTCCTATGAAGAAGAGTTGTATGTCAAAGGTTGCACTGCTATTTGGTCTAAAGGTCATATATTTTTCTTGTTTTAGGCTAAAACTTCGCTTCTTGGCTTTAATCATGGTACCCTCAAAAGATCCACATCTAATTCTAATATTTAGATTAAAAAAGTAAATTTTTCACCTAAACTACATTTGAAATTGTAAGATATTGTGTTGTGTTACTTGCTAACAGATATAGTGAGGTTTCCATTTCAGTATTATTTTCAAGACTCCAAGTAATTCTAATAAAATGTAAATTATTTACAGGTCTGATCTCAACACCAGCCACAAAAGTCTCTGGGCCTGAGCAGAGGGAAACAATATGCTGCTATACCATAGACTCCCCCATCAAACATGCCACCTTTGCAAACTTCCATGTAGACATCAAAAACACCATGCTTATAGATGCTTTGAACTCTCAAATCGGAGATGTGAAGAAAAACATCAAGATTGAGGATACAACTGAACACATCAAAACTGAAATCATGCCTAGTATAGTCATACTAGACAGTAAATGTATGAGAGTATATGCCACAGATGGTAGAGAGTATATCACAAGCACACCCTTTCAAGTTAAAAAAGTCTGGCCCATGAAATATGGGGTTTTGTTAGAAAAAGATGCAACTCCATCTCTAGTGCACCAATCTATGCTAACTTCATTCTTCAGGTTCAATGAGTCTCACAACAGCTCTTTTAAGTCTAACAGAATGAATATGAGCAGCAAACTTAGGAACGACTCGGTTTATGATCATGATATTCCTTTACCTACCTGCTTCTCACTGACACATCCATTAGACGAAGTCACTCCAATACTAATGAAATCTCCTTCTCAAGGATTGCAATATTACAATGACGGAGATCTTCAGATTATGTTTGTTAGCACAAATCCTAGTATAATCCTGTTATACGATTGGAAACTAGCTATTCATTCGCTATGGAGGATTCGTAAAGCGACTCGAGAAGAATGCTTATCTATGTGTCCGAATATGAACACAACTACGTTCAGCCAAACTTGTGACTACATGGGCAGTCCTATGCAGAGCAACAGGAATGTTACCAGCTGGGCAACAGGATTAGGTAGCCCGTATCAGTCTAAAAAAGCACCCAATACACCATCAAGATCCCGTTTGAACAGTCCAATGGCGAACGCGTTTCATCAACAGGGTCTTTCTCCACATGCGTCTATAGGCCAAGCTTCCTCTGTGTCTATGCTTCCCAATTCAGCGGGAATAACCCCCCCATCGCTACCGCTGTACCCCGACATATGTATCGATCATATTTGGACAGATAACCTGACTTTAAGACGAGATACGGTCGAAAACCCGAATGATTTGAAAACGTTCCTTCATACAGACTTAGTTGGACATGATTACTTGTGTTTTATAGCGAAACAAAGCTCTGTCAGTAAGCTGCAGTTGTTGAGGCTACAGAAATCGCATTTTAGAGGGGGGTTGAAGACTAATTTAATAGTGGGTTCCGTGTCTACAGTGATTGCGAAAGACGCGGTTGTGTTGCCGCATTTGAAAATGATTGCGTTGATCGATGAAACTGGGAATATTATTTTGCAGTCCGGCAATAATGTGGTTGGGAAGGTAAGAGTGAACCTTTTTTATAAGTAACTAGCGACCCGCCCCAGCTTAGCACGGTTATTGTGGGTTATCCCTAAGAGATTATGCTTGTATTATGCATATAAACCTTCATCTTGTATCACTCTTTCTATTAAAAAAAAACCGCATCAAAATCCGTTGCGTAGTTTTAAAGATTTAAGAATACATAGGGATATAGGGACAGAGAAAGCGACTTGGTTTTATACTATGTAGTGATAAGCCAGGATATACCCTTTTTTTCGTTATCTGGTTTTAGTACATTTTTTATTTGTTTACTACTCAAATTCAAAAGACATTGCTTGAAATGTTCTTTCTTATAATTTCAGGTACATGTAGGGGGTGTATTAGCACGTCTCATAGACTCCCCGTACGCGAAGCGGTCGACATTCCGCTCGCCGTTCCCGCGACGGAGCAGCTTGCTACCGAGTCGGGTCAATGACACTACTTTTGACGACTCCGCGTTGCATCTTCTGTCACCCGTGCCTCATACTTCCGCTGCGTCGAGGCTGGAGAAAAATGAGAGCTTAGGTAAGCGATATAAGGTTTAATTTCTCGTAAAATTTTCCATCAGTTGGAAGTTCATTTTGTGCAAAAGGTCTGTAAGACTATTCATTATTCAATGACTCTGCATTGCATCTCCTATCGCAAGTACCCAGGCGGCGTCAGGGCTGGAGAAACATGAGAGCTTAGCTAAGCTAAATAAGGCTCAATTTCGCGTAGCTATATTTGGGGTAGAGATAAAGCAAAGCGAGCCAGAATTTATTTCGTCCCAAACTACTGCAAATATTATATCGTCTGACGCTACCTATCAAAGAACGTACTGTTATTATGAAGAAAAAAAGGAAAAGCGAAATTACGTCCAATTTCTCCAAAATTACTGATGCCATCTCCGCAAATATGAACCTAAAGCAATCATGATTAGCTAATTTAAAATGCATCTTAAGTATATCTACATAGAGGTAACATTTCCTTGCAGGTCTAAAAGGTCTGTGCGACGCGGCCGGGACCCGACTGACGCTGCAGTTCGAAGGTGGTGCGATGTACAGGATCTCGCTGCCAGCGCTTTCTTGCTCGGCGCTGGTGACGAGATGCTGCAGCGCTTTAACTGCTATACTGCCGAAGGATATAACCATGCAGGTATTTATTGAAAAAGAGAACTGATGTAAAGAATAGAAATTATGCCAAGTTCAAAGTCAAAGTTAAAAGGTATTTATTCAATAAAATCACAAGGATCACTTTAAAACGTCTTAAAGCTAGGTTCCACGCGACCAAAGCCTAGAAGAACAGGCAACAAACTTACGGCTTGGTTCCTACCGCTCTTTTGTATGATCCTTGTTACAATGTAGGTATTATAATACAATATTGAAGCTCCAGAATGGTGCCAATCGAATTTAGTGAAGCATAGGTATAACAGAAAAAGATAAGGGTAATAATAGTAGATTGTTTACCAAGGGAGCAAACAACTATTTTTATGGCGAGAGTGTTTTTTGAATCCAGAGCGGAGCGAAGGATTCTAGAGTAGAATCCCGAGCGTAGCGAGGGATTCTAAAGTAGAATCCTAAGCGTAGCGAGGGATTCAAAGTACTTCACTCGAGCTTAAAATAGTGTTGCTCCCGAGGTGGACACTCTACTTTTTATCACCCGCTATGAGAAAATAACTTAGTGCAACTTATGAATAATCATAATCACAAATTCACGAAGTCACAAAGTCACAAAGTCACAAAGTCACAAAGTCACGGAGTCACATAGTCACATAGTCACATAGTCACATAGTCACATAGTCACATTGTCACAATGTCACATAATCTCATAGTCATAATCGTGTATTTATTGTAATTTTATTTATTAATATCATAAAACTAAGTAAAATCTGAATTTGAGTAAACAATTATGAACAAAGGTGGAATGCGCGTTTCACGTGTTTTTGTTTATTTTTATTTACTTCAGGCGCTTTTTTTTTAATCATAAAGCCTGCTTGTTCATACAGTGTTCGTGATCTCTTTGGTGATTGGAACTTTTACTCAATAAGCACATTCCAAATTCAAATCACATTACCGCCCTTGGGCGGTAAAGTACTTTACCGCCGTTGGGATCAAAGTGCTATTTTGCTACCTGTTTTCGAAGAGCAAACTATCTATTTTCGAATTGATGTGATAAAAAATTCATTTCTATTTCATTTCTATTTATTCAAGTCAAGATCAAGTCTATTTAGTATTACATACTTAAATGTCGAAGGAAAATATCGGGGGAAACCAGTTGGTATTCTAATAGCGGCGATGGGCTCGCAACCTGTCACTTATGAAATATCAACTACTGTAAAATGTGGGTATGTGCCGAATTTAATATTTGGACGTACTTCTGCTACCCCCTTTAGACATAAGTTAAATAAATCATCTAGCTGCCATACTTGGAGATATTGACGGGTAACTTAATCCTCTCTCTCCTTACTGGACTTATCTAGCATGAAATCTATACAAAGTAGCGGATAAGTAACCATTTAATGTCACTGAGTGTGTCAGTAAAGTAAGTTTTGAAGTTAAGATTGGCACATACACACATTTTGCTATATTAGGTAATCCATAAGTGATAGGTATCAAATAATCTGATTCTTAAGATGGTACTGGGTACTAAGAGATCTAAGGGGATATCTACCGTGCCTTGTCACCAAAGTCATGAAGCTGATTCTTTAGGTAATAATCAAATGGTACGGCGTCCGCAACGCACCGGGTACACAAGACCTGACTCCCATCCAGGAGTGGAACATGTTCTCCAACTTGCTTCTCTCGTTGATCGGATACGACACGGAGAGACTGAACAAGCATGGAGAAGAACAAGAGCATGAGACCGTGCCGAAGAAGCAGAGGACTTCGAGCGATGGCTCGGTCGAGGATTGGGAGTACCTGCTCAACTCTAAGATGCATAAAACTATCGGTATGTTTTTAAGTTAACTTAAACATAGTCGAATTGAATCACATGGATCACTTTGAAACGTCTTACTGCTAGGTGAATCTAGGTGCCAGTTCCACGCGACCTAGCAGTGAAGTGAATTTTGGATGCTTGACTTATAATTTCCCTTTTTGTAACTGGAACAGTATAGGGTAATTGGAAACTAGTTTAGCAACCCCTACTAGGTTTTTTATGAAAATAATATTTACTAGTTACAGTATTCCAACAATGCTAAGAGATCTTCTTCTTGTCATGTCACCAGTTCTTTCGAAACAGTGTGTTGAAAGGATTTGAAGTGCGCCTCGTAGATGCAAAGAAGTGTAATAAAATAGGGCATTGTGTATATTTTCACAGTTAAATAAGACCATTTGTTTCATGTTCTTTTTACTTATCTTGTTATGGTTACCACTACAAATGAATGGTTTTTATTTAATCTTAGTCTCAATTAATTGTGTTTTACAGGAAACCCGTTATCAACACTGCTCAAACTGCCCACCCTGTCAAGCGAAAGCAAGCACAAGCACGTGAAAAGCGAATGCAAAACGGGACAGTTCAACGCTAATAGCATCCTCTTTCCATACACCCTACAGCTACTCTACTCCTTCCATCTAGTCTATGAAGAGATAAAGCTGAATACGTTGTTGTCGAATGACTTGAAGCCTTTATGTGCGTTCCTGTACCAAGTCGCGATAGATCTGAAGCTGGACAAATATGTGAATCATTATTGGCTCGATTTTCCAGTGGACTTCGCTTTGGAGTCTGAGGTAGGTGAGGCTGATAACCGTCAAACAAGTGTTTCAACATTTAGAAAGATATACGATAATTACTGAAGGTAAAGGTAAAGGTGAAGGTTTTAAGAGTGGTAGAGCTCTTTGTGAAGGGCTTGTCCGGGGAAGTACTAACACCACGCATTTTTCTGCCGTCAAGCAGCGTTGCTGTGTTTCGGTTTGAAGAGTGTGGTTACCGGTGTAATTACAGGAACATGAGACTTAACATCTGTATGCCTCAAGTTGATGGACGCAGGGCAGTGCATCGTAGGGCACGTTCCTATTGTGCGTGACTTACGAGGCAATGCTTTGTTATAGGTAATGGTTACCACTTAACATCAGGTGGGCCATCTGCTTGTTTCATCGGCTAGTTTTATAAAAAAAAAGGTACAGCTTGGCAAAAAAGAGTAGAGATTGATAGGGGCGCCACTTTCCATACATTTTCGACGTTCACTCAGATGCGGTCTTTCACACACCTATGCGATACACCCGCATGTAAAATTTATGAATAAAAAATCGCAAACAATTAAATTTCTGAGAATTCCATTACAAAAGTTCAACAAAAATATCATTTTGGTCAACACAATGTTCTATATATTCTACTTTTTCTTGTCATGTTACTAGTTCTTTCGAAACTGTGTGGTAAAACACAGTTTAGAAAGAATCCAACTAATATTATAAACACGAAAGTTTGTAAGTATGGATGGATGGATCTTTGTTACTCTTTCACGTAAAAACTACTGAATGTATTTTAATGAAACTTTACAATAATATAGCTTATACAACAGAATAACACATAGGCTACAATTTATAAAGATATTGTGTGAATTGTCCAAAATATGACGATAAGTGTCAAGTAAGTGTCAAGGAAAAAATCTACCACCTGCGAGCTATTCTGGCGTGCACTGCCAAAACGGCTAGAGTTACACATGTACTACGACACGCTAATATAAGCTACTCGAAATTCTATCCTGCGCAGACGAAGTCGCGGGCACCAGCTAGTGATATAATAAGTATGCTATCTTTCTTTTCAGGTCGAGTCTCAGATTTCAGAGGAAACAGCATCGAAGCTAGTCGAGCCGAGCTACTTCAGCAAGGACCCCCCGAATGTGTTCAGTTATATGAACAGTATGTTCCGGGACGTCGACGTGGGCTACTATCCGTATTTAGCGGACGTCAATATGATGTCTAAGGACTTTATTGAGGTAACAGTATTTCATGTAATTCATACTCCATCCCATCCATTTGATCCCCATAGAAAACAAACATTTGTGTGATGTTTGTTCTCTGTCTGGGTGTTATATAATATTATAAGTATGAATTTACAAAAAAAAAGAATATAAGTAAATCGTGAGGAAACCGGCATGTCGTAAAACCTAAAAAGTTCTATAACATGGTTAAGTGCTCGAAAGGAGCCTCTTGAGGCGCACTTAAAATCGTTTCACCACACTATTTCGAAAGAAATTAGTGACACGACTGCTAGTGCTTGTTCCGCCAGCAAGTAGCATAACAAAAAATACCTTCCTGTAAAACCCTTAATTCTTTATTGCACACAATATTATTACTTATCAGACAAAAATAAAGGGCATGTACAAAGGCGAGCTTAACCCTAACAAGATGTTTCTTCCAGCAATCCTTTGAGGTTAGAGAAAGGTGACGGTAGAGAAACTACTGAGCGAGTACTGTAAATTTTCACTGTTTGTTCCCAGATCCTCGCTATAACTGGATGCGGAAGGTCAGCGGGAGTGCAAACAATAACCTCCAGGGATAACTTGGCGTCCAGTACACCGAGAGGACGCAGGGATAGCTCTCAGAGCACCGAGCCAGTTTACTGTCAAGCAGTGACAGCCATGTGTGAGAGAGGTAAGTTTTACAGAAAAAAACACAAAACCATATATCCATCAATGTATTATCGGCCTATCAGACAAATAAATGAACATAAGCTAACTGTTGTGTAAATAGGTACTAAGTTATTTTTTTTGTTAGTCTCGTCCCTATATGATCAGGTAATCTAAAGTAGGTAGGCTAGTCGTAAATAAATTTCACAAAGAGCACACGCATCGTGGTTTTAATCATCATAAAATCCCGCTAGCTAAAATAATCCTTAGGCACATCAACATATGGTCGCAATCGAGCCGGATACCTAACAAGCTACGGAGCTTCGGCCGGCCTACGAGAACAATAGCTGCCGCATTCCTGAGCAGCGATAAGGACTTTGCATTTATAACTTTACGCTCAAATGTCTTCTACGGCGGAATTGATTAATTTGTTAGAAGATACGGCTACGCTTTTGCAGAAAACACAAATTAACCTCAAGAAATGTCCTAAAACAAGATTGACAAAAGGCTACCTAGAAACAAGAGTGAAAGTTATCGAAGAGTATTGGGTAACATTCAAGTCTACACACCATGAATTGGTTAAAAGAACACCAAAAGAACAACGATCATTATTACCGTATTTCGTGAATGAAGACTTTTATGTGTACGAGGACTTGTATTTATGTTTGCTGGCAGAACTACGCGACTTACTGGCTTCTTTCAATTGTACGCCATTCGTACCTACTGCCTCCGCTTCATCGCAGGACATGAATACAAGTACGAACTGTAACCAGAACCAACTCGTGAGGCTGCCGAGGATAGAACTACCAAAGTTTAGTGGGAATTATGAAGAATGGTCTACATTCCAGGACATGTTTATATCATTGGTGCATGAAAATAAAGCAATTAGTGACGTGCAAAAGTTACACTATTTGAAGACGAGTGTTGTTGGAGAAGCTCAGGCATTGTTGAAACACATCCAGGTAACACAACAAAATTATGAACGAGCATGGGGTACTCTGAAAGCAAGGTATGGAAACAAAAGATTAATTATCAACTCAGTCTTAAAGAAATTGTTCAACCAAAAGAAGGTTTCCGTTCAATCTTCTACTCAGATCAAAAACCTTCTTGACGTCACCATGGACTGTCTAAATAACTTGCAGAACTTGAACATACCTATCAACTCATGGGATCCTATAATCATATTTCTGGTCGTTCAGAAATTGGACCCTGAGTCCCATAAAGACTGGGAAGAGACAGCCTACAAAGATGAATCCGAATCGTTACCTACCTGGAAAGATTTGAAAACATTTCTACAATCAAAATATAGAACGCTGGAACTCGTTTCATCGACGAACCCCCGTGACAAACCTGTGAAGGAACGCTCATTCCACGTCGCTACAGACACTACGTCATCCTCCACCACGTCAAATACATCATCATCATCATCAAACAAAAAGTGCTTTTTATGCAAGGAAAACCACACTTTATGTCATTGCAAGGAATTCACCAACCTGCAACCTATCAAAAGAGAAGAATATGTAAAAAATAACAACTTATGCTTTAACTGTTTAGTACCAGGACATGCCGCTTATCAGTGTAGGTTGCAGATGTCCTGTCGCATATGCAGAAGGCGCCATCATACTCTTCTACACCGGAATCAGGACCAAGATACTTCGGACTCATCAGGAACTACTCAACCGAAGGCATCACACCACAGTGTAGAAGAGCGGGAGGAACTACAGGTCAATACAATGATCGCGTCACACCACAGTACTAAACCGAGCATAGGCGTAGCACTACTAGCGACGGCAATGGTGACAGCAAGAAACGAGCAAAATCACACCATTGTTCTTCGCGCGCTGGTAGACCAAGGTTCGCAGGCATCATTTATAAGTGAAAAGGCGACTCAAATGCTCAATCTTACCAAACAGTCAGCGAGAGGAAGTATCATTGGAGTGGGGTCTTCAAGAACGAATGTCGATCACGTGGTACAGCTACAGGTTGGTTCTCGATGGGATCCAAGCTTCAAGATGGAATTAAAACCTTATGTAATGAACAAACAACTTACCACGCAACTCCCCTCCAAAGCTGTGACTGTCAATCAATGGACACACCTAAAAGCACTCAATCTGGCAGATCCAAGCTACCATACACCAGGGCCGATTGACTTACTTTTAGGCGTCAAAGAGTACGCACAAATAGTGCAGCAACAACTTATCAAAGGTCCTCCAGGTTCTCCGTGTGCTCAAAAAACAAACCTTGGATGGATTTTGTTCGGAGAAATCAATTCGACGAACTTGCAAGAAAAATCATTTCTGGTCCTTCACCATCAAGTAGATATCGAAGATATGCTGAAATCACTGTGGGAAATAGACACAGATTACAAGAGAAAACTAACTAGAGAAGAAGAACTATGCGAAACTATCTACCAAGAAACACACACGCGAACAAAAGAAGGAAGATACGTAGTAAAGTTACCTTTCAAAACTGAAGATCCAAAGTCACCCGACGGAAACACCAAAGACATAGCAAGAAATAGACTACTGCAGCTGGAAAGAAGATTCAAAAGAACACCACAGCTAAAAGAAGATTACACAAAAGTTATGAGAGAATATTTAACACTAGGACACATGGAAGAAATACCTGAAATAGAAACCAAGAAAGAGAAAGCAGTATACTTACCTCACCATGCCGTAGTCCGTGATGACAAGGAAACCTCGAAGACACGCGTCGTATTTGATGCTTCAGCGAAGGAATCAAACCACATTTCCCTCAATGATGAACTGCTTGTCGGTCCTCAGCTTCAAGACGATCTCAGAAACCTTATATTGAGATGGAGATTGAAACGTGTCTGTTATGCAAGTGTCATCCAGATGATGTACAGACAGCTACTAGTTGAAAAGAAAGACGCCGACAGCTATCAGCGCATCCTATGGCGTGAAAATGAATCAGAAAGAATTAAAGAATATCGTATGCTTCGAGTAACGTTCGGCACAGCATCTGCACCTTATCTAGCTGTAAGAACTCTTCATCAAGTTGCTGATGATGAAGGAAAGGATCACGCAACTGCGGCAAAGATAATAAAGGAAGACTGCTACATCGATGATTTGCTATCCGGGCAAGATACTGCAGAAGAAGCCCTAGCTACGGCCAAAGAAATAGCTAGCATTCTAGAAAAAGGCGGCTTCATTCTTTCAAAATGGTCATCAAATAGTTCAGAATTTCTGAGATCTATCGAACCAAATGCAAGAAGTAATCACGCACACTTGACGTTCAAACTGGATGGAACCATAAAAGCATTAGGAGTCATTTGGAATCTGGGAACGGATCAATTTCAGTATACTCAAAATCTGCCAACAACTTCAACGACCACTACGAAAAGAACAATCCTATCAGAGATTCAAAAACTGTTCGATCCGCTAGGTTGGATATCTCCCAGTCTAATCACAGCCAAGATATTGATACAAAAGCTTTGGCTAGAAAAAGTCGGTTGGGATGACCAGATAAACCCACAGCTGGAAGAAGAATGGAAGAAAGTACGAACAGATTTTAAAAACGTAGACCAAATACGTATAGATCGATGGCTCGGCACATTAAGCACTGAAATGAAGAGTGTACAAATTCATGGCTTTAGTGATGCATCAATGCAAGCGTACGCAGCAGTGGCTTACCTTAGAACAGAGACTGAAGACGGAAAGGTCAGAACAAGCATCATAGCATCAAGGACAAGAGTAGCACCTTTACGTACCGTGTCTCTACCACGACTGGAACTGTCCGGAGCGCTGTTGCTATCGAAACTTCTAAAGCAAATAGAACAAGCCATGAGAATACCGACGACACAAATGTATGCATGGACCGATTCTTCGATTGTAATTGCATGATTGTCTGGCGAGCCACACAGGTGGAAACCATTCGTAGCGAACCGGGTCGTAGAAATCATTGAAAACATCAATAACAATCGGTGGTATCATGTCCCATCAGAAGAAAACCCAGCTGATATCGCATCCAGGGGCATGTTACTTGCTGACCTGAAAGACTCGAAGTTGTGGTGGAAAGGCCCAGCGTGGCTATCTGAAAAAGAAATAACATTAAAACACACAGAAGTAGAATCAACAAACCTAGAAATGAAAAAAGAGAAAATACAAGCTAATCTTAAAATACAAAATGAAAAAGAAGTAATGGAGAACTTACCGTCACAATTTGACCAATTTGAAAACCTAAAGGAATTGATAAAGGTTATTGCCAACTGCAAGAGGTTTTTGAATTTTAAAAGAAAATCAGAAGACATGGAAAGAAGCTTTACTACCGATGAATTAGAAAAAGCAATGATGGCATGCATTAAACTAGTACAAGAAGAAGAATATAGTGAGGAAATCGATAGAATAAGAAGAAGCAAACCAATGAAAGGAGATAGTAATATAAAAACTCTAAACCCTTACCTTGACAAAGATGATATCCTCAGGGTGGGCGGTCGTCTGCAGCACGCAAGTCTCGATGAACACACCAAACATCCTATAATTCTGGGAAGCAAGAACAAATTAATCACCATGATAATAGTAGATGCTCACAATCAAACACTACACGGAGGTGTTCAACTAATGCTGTGTTACTTACGTACCAAATACTGGATAGTTAGAGCAAAGGGACTGGTCAAGGCATGCATACACAAATGTTTGATATGTGCAAAGCAGAGAGCAAATGCAAGAACGCAGATAATGGGTGATCTGCCTAAAGAAAGAGTAACTCCAACTAGAGCTTTTCTACATAGTGGAGTTGACTTTGCGGGCCCATTTCAAATAACCATGTCAAAGGGAAGAGGTGTGAGAACACAGAAGGCTTACATTTCAGTATTCATATGCATGTCAACCAAGGCTATCCACCTTGAATTGGTTGGAGATCTGACATCAGAAGCGTTCA
Organism: Chloroclysta siterata; assembly: GCA_932294275.1. Taxonomy (NCBI): domain Eukaryota; kingdom Metazoa; phylum Arthropoda; class Insecta; order Lepidoptera; family Geometridae; genus Chloroclysta; species Chloroclysta siterata. The sequence goes on along the minus strand of OW028596.1, from coordinate 14,407,546 downwards.
TCGCTGCGTTTAAACGTTTCGTTTCAAGAAGAGGACTATGTAGCAATATATGGAGTGATCAAGGAAGGAACTTTGTTGGAGCAGACAAAGAGTTACAAGCAGCATGGAAAGAGGCTAACTTGGTCTTTGAAGAAGACATTTTCAACAAGTTGACGTTAGAAGGCACCCAGTGGCATTTCATTCCGGCTTATTCAGCCAATTTCGGAGGATTATGGGAAGCGCCAGCTTCCCATAATCCTGAAGTCCGTAAAGCATCATCTCAAACGTGTCCTAACTACCAACCTCACCTACGAAGAAATGACGACGGTGTTATGCCAAATCGAAGCCTGTCTCAACTCTAGACCATTAAGTCCCATCGATGACGCAGATCCAGATTCAGTAGAACCACTTACACCAGGACACTTTTTAATAGGAGAAACGCCCATCGTTGTCCCCTCACCAGATTTCAAAGACGTGAAAATCAACACCCTTTCTCGTTGGCAATATACGCAAAAGCTACTCGGTGACTTCTGGCGACGTTGGCAACAAGAGTACCTTTCAAGACTACAGCAACGTCCGAAATGGCTGAAAAAGATTGAAGAATTCAAGATTGGCGACATAGTATTGATCAAGACCGATGGCTTACCCCCAGGGAAATGGTCTCTGGGTCGCATTGTAGACAAGCATCCAGGTGATGACTCACACACCAGAGTTTACAGCGTGAAGAGTGGTAGCAATGTGATAAAAAGATCAATTTCAAAGCTTTGCCCTCTTCCAATTGATACCGAATAAGTTTAAAACCCTATTGTATTGTGTTATTGTTCTGATTGCTATTCAATTCTTGTAAAGTAGAAATTTACCTAATGTTTACATACCTATACCCTTTAGAGATAAAGTAATTTGTAGGTAGAATACGAAACTTATGTTCCTCATTTCGCTATGAAGTTCACTAAGTCTATAATGATTTCATTTGTTTATATACCTACTCAATTTATCCATTTATGATTATGCATGTCGAAAATCTGTTTACCTACTTGTTTAGTATCTGGCTAGTACCTGTACCTGATTATACTATTATTGACGTGCTAGTATATTGTATCAAGGTACCTACTTGTAAATAATACCCTTTGTTTTGTAACCAATCTAGCATGTTAATTAAGTTAACGTAGAAAAGGCCTCATCGTCCTTTTGGTGGGCGGAATGTTGTGTAAATAGGTACTAAGTTATTTTTTTTGTTAGTCTCGTCCCTATATGATCAGGTAATCTAAAGTAGGTAGGCTAGTCGTAAATAAATTTCACAAAGAGCACACGCATCGTGGTTTTAATCATCGTAAAATCCCGCTAGCTAAAATAATCCTTAGGCACATCAACACTAACTGACATAAACAAACTGAAAAAAACTGCCCCCCCCCCTTGACATAGACAACCTCCCCCCCCCCCCCTCCGGGAACAGTATTTTACTCTTATTCCCCTTCCTCCCCTTCAAGCATGACCCCCGCCTCATAGACAATCCCCCCCGAGGACTAAACTAACTTCCCTCCGCAGGTATGACCCCCGTGACATAAACAAACTGTACTTAACTAGTGCCCCCCCAAGTATGCCCCTCGTGGCATATACAAACTGAACTAAACTGATGTTCTCCCCTTAATTATGTCCCTCCGCCCCATAGCCAATCCCTCTTCGAGAACTGAACTTAACAGATTTTTCCCCCCCGGGCGCTCTTATCTCTCTCTAGTCTTGTCACTAGTTTCTTTCGAAACCGGCGAAAGGATTTTAAGTTTAAGATTTCAAGTGGCTCCTTTCGAGGATTTGACACATGTTATAGAACTTTTTAGGTTCCACGACATTTCGACGGTTTCCTCACGATGATTTCCTTCACCGGTCGAGAGTACTGGCATTGTGCACATACATTTTTGAATAGAAAAACTCATATGTGCAAGACCGGTTTCGAACACACGACCTTATAGGATCGGAAGGCTACCACTAGACCACTAGTGCTCTCATAAGCTGATATTCTCTTTCTCTTTCCCCGGGCGCTGGTATAAACCGATATTTCCTCCCTTAGGCATGTCCCCCCGCGACGTGGACAACCTGCCCCCCGCGCTGGCGCTGTGCTGCGCGGCGTGGCTGGCGCGCTGGGCGGCGGCCGCGGGCTCGCAGGCGCAGCACCACGCCTTCGCGCGCGCCATGCGCGAGGAGCTGGCGCTGCATCACCAGGTCGCCGCCGAGGGAGAGGCCGTCGAAGGTGACGCGAGGGTACACCTAAGAAAAGACTCCACTGCCGAACCTAGGACTTCCTTGTACATTTCCAGGAAGGACGATTCTCAGCCCTCTCCATTCTACTGACTTCCCTCGATCTTCACGATGTCGTCGGTCCATCAAGGACGAGGATTCGACGCTTAGATTTCCTGTTCGTGGCTGCCATTCGAGAACTTATATTCCGCAGTCGGTTCTACCGGCTATATGACCTGCCCGTTGCCACGTCGACCTGCTGAATTCTGCAAGCTATGTTGGTTATTTAAGTTCATTTACGGATTTCCTCATTTCTGTCTCTATCACGTAGTGAAACTCTAGACGGCCCATTATGCGTGATAGATGATCTAGCTTAATTTGTAACCAGCGTTACTCGCAATTCTCGAAAGCCCCTGAAAAGTGATAATTGTTTGTGAAAATAATAATATAATAACTCGTTCCAGCGCTGGTGCTCGAGTTGATAGAGAAAGAGACGGCATACTCTGTCAACTCCGAACCGATAGAGGAGTACATATGCAGAAGACATACTTGCAAGTCTGAGGAAAGCGAATCTATCACAGGCATGGAGCATCTCAACACGAAGCTACTGTCGCTGCTCTACCCAAGAGACCATAGGTGAGATCAACAAGAGTAGTAGAGCTCTTTGTGTGTGGCTCGTCCGGAGAAGTACTACCACCACGCCTTTTTTTTGCCGCCAAGCAGCGTTGCTGTGTTTCGGTTTTGAAGAGTGTGGTTGCCGGTGTAATTACAGGCAGGTGTGGCTTAAGATCTTTATGCCTCAGGTCGATGGACGCAGGGCAGTGCATCGTAGGGCACGTTACTAGCGTGCGTGACACGAGGCAATGCTTTGTTATAGGTGATGGTTACCACTTAACATCAGTTGGGCCATTCACTTGTACCATCAGCAAGTTGAATAAAAAAAGTTTACAAATTCACAACTACTATAGAATTCTCATCATCTGCCTGAAAAGTCCACTGCTGGACAATGGACATGGCCTCTATATTTGTAGTTCTTTCACTTATCGCTATCAAGTGCTAAACTGAGCAAAGCTTATACTATGGAAACCAGATAAATCATACAATACTATTAAAAATATTTAGAAAGTTGCAATTTACAAAATGTACAAAATGCCCATAAAACAATTAAGCTATCTACAGACTGCTGCGAATGATTTAGAGAAAGCTCAAATGATCCAAGTATATTAAAGTACATTTGTTTTGTAAATACATACTACCTACGGCAAAGCTCTCCGAAATAGGAGGATCCCCATCTAGCAGTGGACTTTCCAAACTGATGATGATGGGGCTGTGAAACGGTCTAAAATTATAATTACAATTATTAAATCATCATCTTCCTGCCCTTATCCCACAATGTGAGGTCACAACAGGTTTTTTCTCTCCACTTTCCTCCATCATCCATCATCTCAGTAGTCACTTCTTTCGTACCCATGTCATCTTAATTATTAAATATTGTTTGCAGAATGACAGAAGTGTTCAACATTCTACAATCATCGCAGCCAGTGCTCATCAACCTGACCCAACGGCCCGAGGTGTCCGACCATGACTTCATCGAGGAACAGGAGAAGTACCTCTACGCTCTCAGCACTAGGACTATGGCTCTACCGGTCGCTAGGTAAGACTACTTTACTACTTGTATTATACTTTGGCTTGAGATAAGATAAGGAGAATGTTTAGTTCTTTATATATTTTTTTTAACCGACTTCAAACAAAAGGAGGAGGTTCTCAATTTCACTGTTTTGTGATTATTCTTTTTTATTTGAAAACTGGTGCTTCCCGTTTGGTCCCATTTCAATTTGGTCCAGTTCTGACAATGGCATCCATGAGAAAACCATTGAAGTTGGTTTTTTTTTTTGCAGAAACGTTATGTTAACAATAAAAAAACTGCATGGTCTTAATATCTGCACTAAAATATTATTACTTAAAATTTATTAATATTTTATCATTAACATAACTTAAAATACTAATCACCAATAAGATTTTTTCACATATACAAAAAAAATAAAATCAAAAGTCTCCTTAAAGAGTTCAACAAATTGAATAAATAAAAGCTTTGTGTAAACCTATACATATTGACTGATTTTACAGCTTATTACGAGCTCATCGCTTTGCTTGTATGAATGGAATGTGTGCTAATGGAACAAGCAATGGCCATAATGTTAAGTGGTAACCATCACCTATCACCACCACAAAGCATTGCCTCGCAAGTCACGCACGATAGGAACGTGCCCTACGATACACTGCCCTGCGGCCATTAACTTGAGGCATACAGATGTTAAGCCTCATGTGCCTGTAATTACACCGGCAACCACACTCTTCAAACCTAAACACAGCAACGCTGCTTGGCAGCAGAAAAAGGCAGGGTGGTAGTACTTCTCTGGACGAACCCTTCACAAAGAGCTCTACTACTCTTAAAATAGGTATGAGTCTTAGTATGAGTTGCTAACATCAATATTTGAGACTGAAATGATGCTGATGATTTTGTTGTAGATTATTTTGAAAGCCAGTGGTTCCGGCTGGTACAAGACCTTGTAGAAATGGCGTAATATGGTTTAAAGACATTTATTCTTATAAAACACAATACTTAGTTAATTTACAATGAGATATAAAAGTCGGACGTTATATGTATAACTAAGTAAATGTAGGTAGGTACATATTCAATGACTAGCACAGCTGTAATACATAGAGAAGCGGTTACTTTGCATGAGTGTTCCTGACAAATTAATGTTACTGAAACGATAAAAAAAACGTATTTAAATAAATAAATATATATTGGTGGACATTCCACACAGCACTATCTCGCCCCAAACTAAGCCAAAGCTTGTGATATGGGAACCAGAAAGCTGATATAATACATATGTATATACTTCTTTTTTTTGTAAATACATACTTATAATATTATATAACACCCAGACAGAGAACAAACATCAATGTTCATCACACAAATGTTTGTTCTCGGTGGGGGCGCAGAAGGCAGAGCTACCAACTGAGCTGTAAAGGCTGTCAAAATTTGAATGTCAACTTATAACTAAATAAAAATCTAACACAATAAAAATATAATTGACTCTTAGAGCAACACGGGCCACCGGCGGACCGGAGGGGAGTAGCCTTCGCAGGCATTCCCCTCTGTCAAAGTACAAGTCCACGCGGTCCTAGACGTACAATAAAACTAGTTGCAGCCGCACTGCTCACTAGACTAAATCTAGTTGCGGGACAGAATCAATGTCCTTTAAAAAATGTCGAATTGTTCTGTTTTATGCTGCAAAAAGACATCTGCCACGTCAAATTTACAAAAAGATGGCTTTACCTTTCATATGTAAGTAATTTTTAATCACATTATTACTTTAAACTTCTTTTAAACTTAAAAATCACAATATTATCGGTCGTGTTGTTTCCGATTTGTTTACAAACACAGGCCGCTCGCCTTCATACAATAAGCGGATCGGTCGAGCGACTGATCCGAGACATTTCCTAGAAGTCGCTGTCGCCGAGCGATAGTGTTGTTACCGGTTTGTTTGTAGATAGTTATCGATAAAAATGGCAAAGGCAAAGGATACAGACATTTTTGTGATTTAAGTTTTCTGATTAATTTAAAATATTATATTGTGAGCTTTATTTTAATTTAAATAGTTTTTTAATAAAATTGCATTACATTAAATATAATACAATACTTACGAGTACAAACACATTTTACTATAATTACTTAGTCTGAACCATAATGTTTTTTATTTATTTATTGCAGGTTTCCTAAAGATCCAAATTTTAGGGATGCATTTTGTATGGAAGAAATTTTGTATTATCAGACTAACCTGGACGCCCACAAGAAATAGTGTAATTTGCTCAAATCATTTCAAGACCTCTGGCTTTCAAGTGTTGGCGAACAATAGAAGGAAATTAGTCGAGGGCACCATTAATGGAACTGACAAGATTAGTAATGGAAAAATATACTGGTACAAGCATTTCTTTCTTAATGAAAAAAGAAAACCCACAAAAATGTATTCGTGATATTCATATATAGAAAACTAATCCATTTTAAAAACCAGTGAAAGATACAACTACAATTAAAATGATATAAACATTATGTTTATTGTGATAATTATTGTACCTGACGGCGCGTTGATTATTTTAGAGTGGCAAGACTGTCACTCTGACACAACTACGAGCGCTAGTGTGCGACGCGGGTCGACCGCTCGATTGCCGGCATTACAGATCGAATCGGCTTACATCGCGCATGCGCATTACGTGTTCGGCGGAGTGTCTGTGTATTATCGTAGATTAGACTATCCTGTATCCATTGATAATCATATTTTAGTGAATAGTAACTTCTTTTGATTATACCGTTTCGTTTTATTCTCTTCGCCCGACAAACTCACGCCTACCGTCAATAAACGTCGATCATGGAGCCTCCTGATAAGGATAGTGATGGTGCTATCCCTTTATACCTATTACATAATAAATAAAGTCCATTTTTATGATAACATCTTACCTTTCTATCACTTTAAAAACCTAATTTCTCTAACCGAGTTCTTGAATTTATCGATAATGCGTATCGACAGTTGTTACAACTACGGCTGTAAGTAGCCATGGGTAACTCACTCAAAAAACATGATCTGCAGCGCATCAGCTCATTTACAGTCTCGAGCCGGAGCCGAACCGCGGTTCAAACGGCTCAGAATATCATGACCAATTTATATGTATTCATGGTACCTTCAAAGACTCCAAGCAAGCACCGATAAGACTTGGCAAAAACACTAGACGCCGAAACAAAAAAATACTACTATAAAAATAATAAACAAGTCCTAAACGGAAAATAAACAGGAAATAATCCTTGAATTTGTATGTTAGCAATAACTAATAAATATTGCTAACAATGAACAATGGAATGAAAAAAAATTAAAGTAAAAGTTCTACTATTCAAAATGAAACTTACTTGATTAGACGATAAAACGGAAAATATTAATGCAAATTATGACGAGCCTAGAACGCAAAATATCCTTAAATATGTATGCTAACACGCGAGGGCATCCACGGGCTGTTGCTAAAACAACTCAAGTTAATAATTCAAATTCATAACCCATACCATTTAAAAACATGATTTTCTAAAAAGAACCATAATCCTTCAATTCATCCAACTCACCCGCGCAGATATTACTTCAAACGATTCAACTGTTCGAGTACGTATTGAACCTCTCAATGAATCAAAACAAATATTTTACTCGAACGGCTCAGGGTTCAGTTTATCATAAAACCAATCTTTGAACCGTTTGAGTTGTGTATCACATTTATGAGTAGATCTTTGAACCGCTCCACAGATCAAGAGTGGCAAAAATGCAGCATTGGAAATTAGATCTTATTATCTAGACGAAACAATTCAAATTCATTTAGCATAATTTTTGATCTGGATATCTTTTTTCTAATAAAGACCCTATCTACCTAGCAATAAAATTTATAATAGGCTGGCATGAGAGCTGTTGAGCCGCTCCAAAAGAAATAGAGCCGGTACTGACGTACTCACTACGGTATGAGCCGCTCCAGACGCGTACGTCTGACTCCTTCTACCCACGGCTAGCTGTAAGCAAATTGTCAGTGTCACCTCATACTGTTAGGACACAGAATGTATACAAGGTGTTCCATAAGTTGTGTATATAAACTTCAGGGGGCTAAAGTACCCATCAATATGAACAACTTTTTCTAAGGAACCAACACTGTGAACGCGAAAAAAAAAACAGCTGTTTCATACATTTTAGCCTGGTAGGTATTGAACTTTTGTATGAAACAGCTGTATTTTTTTTCGCGTTCACAGTGTTGGTTCCTTAGAAAAAGTTGTTCATATTGATGGGTACTTTAGCCCCCTGAAGTTTACATACACAACTTATGGAACACCTTGTATATGTGTGCATGAAATTGTTAGTGTATTTTTAATTAGGTATGTGTGAGTTTCGTAGTTACAGACGATTATTTTTGTGTGGGAGTTAGAGAAAGTGTGCGTAACACAAATTTCCCCCCGCAAAAAATGGCAGACAGTTTTGTATCGGTAAAAAACGCTACGGCCACTCCCCTCCGTGTTGCTCTATGAATTGACTAGGTATGGCCATAAATTGCTTATACTAAATTAAAATTATAATGAAATATACACTATTTACTTAGAAACAAATTTTAGCTAAGCATGGTATGGGAGTTGGCTCCTTTGATTTCAATTAGAATATAATTTCGATAAATACAAGATTTCCTACAAAAAAAATTTTTTTACTCTACTATCAATAATATTATTATTTTCTTGGTAAAAAAACTTGTTCTGAGTGTTATTGAATTGAGATTATTTAAACATAATAAACTCATGATAAAATAATGTACTTATGTATTTACAAATCGACGGTACAAGATTTGAATTCGAGGCGAAGTAGCAGTTAAAAATATAGAACGAAAAACACAACTAGATGTCGCTGCTAAACTCGTCCGCCTGGCTAGAACGCGCTAACGTTGCGTTTCAGAAGTTTAGTATGGTGTTTTCGCTGAATTTAAAATATACTTCCCACTTCATATTACTCTATTTTTGTGAGGATATCGCTTTATTATAAGTGCCTCTAATAAAAACAAGGTGTAAAAATACCACTCCCGAAAACTTCAGGGGGCTAAAATAGTCCTAAATATGAGTAAAATAGTAAAAAAGTAATATAGTAAAATAGTCATAAATATGTACAGTAAAATAGTGACTTTTTCTAAGGAACCAAAATTGTGAACGAGAAAACAAAAACAGCTGTTTCATAATATTTTTTTATTTTCATGGATGAGTTTAGTGTATAAGAATGACTGAGGACCTTTTAAAAACGAGGAAGATACGAACGCTTCCGAAATCATTTAATAGCAAAAATGATTATATTATTTAACAAACTGTTTGTGTGCTTGTAAAGTTATACTTAAGTTGAAACTTCCTACTACCTACTTTTATTGACAAATTTTAATCGGAATAATAATTTATTTCGCTACTTATCTCATTTGATTTGTGTAATAGTTTATTAATCTTTCATTATTTTGATTCAACTTTGACATTGCCTTATAAATTTAACTTTGGTGAAGTACTACCACAATGCCTTTTTCTGCTGCCAAGCAGCGTTGCTGTGTTTCGGTTTGAAGAGTGTAGTTGCTGGTGAAATTACAGGCACATTAAGATATGTATGCCTCAGGTTGATGGACGCAGGGTAATCGTAGGGATTAGCATCGTGCGTGACTTAAATTGTTTGTACCTATTCCTTATTTTTTTCTGATTATTAATTATACCTTAAAGAATATGCTACTTTGACATGTATGTATGCTTGTCTTCGCGTATAAAAGGCCTTTTACACATTAGATTGTAGAAATTTCTATTGACATTATGAGTTCCTTGTGTAATAAATTTTCTACCATCTTTTCAGGGGTATGCTTACTCTCCGAACGCTAGCCAGCTCCCCCACCGACACAGCCGTAGTCCCCCGCGTGTGCGTGTGGGGGCGCGCCGGGGGGGCCAACACGGGGGCGGGGGGGAGAGCCGCTATAGCGCCCCCGGGGGGGGAACTATCAGCACAGGCTCTGGCCTGGCCGTCATTTCACTCTGGAGTCGCAGCTGGCTTAGCGCTGCTGCCTACTACGAGCTCCACGCTGGATTCTACTTGGCTATTGTATAATAAGCCTCGGGTTAGTGAAAGAAAAATGATCAAACCCTTTAGAAACGGTTGTAATCCTTTTACTACAGTCATTGCCTGCTGGGGCCTCTGGGACCTATGAGGCTCTTCAAAGCCTCTTCAGAGGCTTCTGGTGGAAAATCTGATTACCTGATAATTATGTAAAGGTTTGAAGAATTTTATTCCCATAAGAACTGCCTTAGCAAGCTTTTTTTAATGGAAAAAGCTGCCAGGATCGAATGGGATTGGGTGGAACACATTAGCTGGATTCCTCCAGATAGGTAGGCGATGATTTTATTTATTACTTTTATTAAAACGGTTAACCACCAATTACATTATGATTATAACACATAATGGGTTCCTTACGGACCTTCCCACCATCTTCTTTCAAAGCTGTCCAGATCGTCCTACCGCTTCCTCGTGGTCGGCCGAGGAAGCGGTAGGACGATCTGGACAGCTTTGAAAGAAGATGGTGGGTAGAGAATCGTGAAAGAGAGAAATTATTTAATAAAAAAAAGTTCACTTGTAACTCGAATATAGTTTAGCAGTTGGCTACCTAATTAAATAAGTTATATTGTAACAAGGAACAAAAGAACGATAGGAACCAAGCCGTAAGTTTGTTGTCTGTTCTTCTAGGCTTGGTCGCGTGGAACTGGCAACTAGAATCACCTAGCTTTATGATGTTTCAAAGTGATCCTTGTGATTGAACTAAATAAATTTAACTTTGAAGTTATCGTTGTTACTTGTAGGGTGCAACAGAAATGTCTCCGGAACACGCCGGTTTCCTCATGGCGCTGGGTCTGAACGGCCACCTCCGAGACATGCCTTTCATGAATATGTATGAGTATCTCGTCAAATGCAATGAAATGCTCAGTGTGGGCCTGTTGCTGGGATTAGCGTCCAGTTATAGAGGTAAGTGTAATCATTACGCCGACTACCGCTAATGCACTTCTCGCTGGCAAATTACTACATTTTTGAAGATATAAAATCACTCAATGAAATTATGAAAAATCACAAATAACCTAGTTTGGAAGTATAGCATCTGAAAGGTTCAGCAAAAATTTCATTTTGATCCATCCAAGTTTCCTTACCAAAAATATGGTTAGTTATAGTTAGTTAGAAACTTGGTTGTTCGCGATTTTTACTACCTTCTTATTAGGAATGGATTACCTCAACTCAGAAAAAAAAACAGTACAGATTGTCTTTCAAGTCGACATTTTTATTAATGAAATATCGTATAAAACATGATAGCTTAAAATACTTTCAGGTACAATGGATATCCAAGCTACCAAACTGATGTCCATTCACTTGGAGCCACTCTTGCCGCCCACATCTATCGAACTGGACATCCAACAGAATATCTTGGTGGCTGCATTGTTGGGCGTGGGGTTGCTGTACCAGGGATCTGAACATCATCATTATTCGCAGACGCTATTACATGAAATTGGTAAGTTTGTATTCAAAATACAGAAGACCGGGAGCCGGTATGCAAAACGCAGTGTACGCGGGTGAATGGTGGATTTGCTCGAAATTAGGGATGGACCGTATTTACAGGACCAGGTTTTTAAACCAGGCATTTCCTTTTACGATTACGCGCACTTGGTGCGACCCAAAATACTCGCAAGACTTACAAAGTATTTTAGTATTGATACTTTGTGACAAGCGCAAGACTTTCAAAGTATTTTAATACAAAATACTCGTAAGATTTTCAAAGTATTTTAGTATTGATACTTGCTAGCGGTGCCGGAGTCAGGTGTGGACCGAGTACGTATGATCAAGTATGTCCATGAAATACTTTAAAGGTATTTGAACCCTGGGGTTTTTGGACCAGGTATTCAAAGGTATACGCACTTGCAAGCCCTGGTACTAGATATTACAAGTACGGCCCATCGCTACTCGAAATAGAACTAGTCCGGAGAACTCGTTGTCGCATTAGAAATCGCTACTTAGGGAAGCTCATTACAATTAATAACATACATCGAAGTCATTCAGATGGCAAAACGCAACGATAGCGCGTTCTAATCTACCAGTGGCGACATCTAGTTTGCGTTACAAAATAAATGGTTTGTGTTGCAGGTCGCGTCCGCGTGTGGAGCGGCGAGCGCTGCGTGGAGCGCGAGGGCTACGCGTTGGCGGCCGGGCTGGCGCTCGGCATGCTGCAGTGCGGCGCCGGCGCGCGCGCGCCGCCGCGCCTCGTGCACGCGCTAAGGACCTACATGGTGGGCGGCGACCTGCCCGGTAACCGAATACATACTAGAGTACTGACAGTTATAAGAGTAGTAGAGCTCTTCGTGAAGGGCTCGTCTGGGGAAGTACTACCACTACGCCTTTTTCTGCCGCCGAGCAGCAACGCTCTGTTTCGGTTCGAAAAGTGTGGTGTAACTACAGGCACATGAGGTTTAACATCCGTATGCCTCGAGTCGATGAACACAGGGTGGTACATCGTAGGGCGCTTTCCTATCGAGCGCGACTTACGAGCCGATGCTTCGTTATAGGTGATGGTTACCGTTTAACATCGGGTGGGTCATCCGCTCGTTCCATCAGCTAGTGGTATAAAAAAAAGAATAGCTTCGATCCCCGAACGCGCTAGATACACCCTCGGATCTCTCGATACCGATCACCGCTCACGGGTCATTGCGATCCCACAGATGCGACGAAAGCCAAGAGCGTGGAGGGCGGCAGCATAAACCTGGACGTGACGTCACCGGGCGCGACGCTGGCGCTGGGCCTGCTGTACATGCGCGGCGGCGCGGGCGCAGGCGCCGCCGCCGCCGCCGCCTGGCTGTGCGCGCCCGCCTCGCCCTACCAGCTGGACGCCGTGCGCCCGGACCTACTCATGCTGCGTCTCATCGCGAGAGGTATGCCTACAGTACGTACAGTCCCCGGGCGCGGCCGCCGCCGCCGCCTGGCTGTGCGCGCCCGCCTCGCCCTACCAGCTGGACGCCGTGCGCCCGGACCTACTCATGCTGCGTCTCATCGCGAGAGGTATGCCTACAGTACGTACAGTCCCCGGGCGCGGCCGCCGCCGCCGCCTGGCTGTGCGCGCCCGCCTCGCCCTACCAGCTGGACGCCGTGCGCCCGGACCTACTCATGCTGCGTCTCATCGCGAGAGGTATGCCTACAGTACGTACAGTCCCCGGGCGCGGCCGCCGCCGCCGCCTGGCTGTGCGCGCCCGCCTCGCCCTACCAGCTGGACGCCGTGCGCCCGGACCTACTCATGCTGCGTCTCATCGCGAGAGGTATGCCTACAGTACGTACAGTCCCCGGGCGCGGCCGCCGCCGCCGCCTGGCTATGCGCGCCCGCCTCGCCCTACCAGCTGGACGCCGTGCGCCCGGACCTACTCATGCTGCGTCTCATCGCGAGAGGTATGCCTACAGTACGTACAGTCCCCGGGCGCGGCCGCCGCCGCCGCCTGGCTGTGCGCGCCCGCCTCGCCCTACCAGCTGGACGCCGTGCGCCCGGACCTACTCATGCTGCGTCTCATCGCGAGAGGTATGCCTACAGTACGTACAGTCCCCGGGCGCGGCCGCCGCCGCCGCCTGGCTGTGCGCGCCCGCCTCGCCCTACCAGCTGGACGCCGTGCGCCCGGACCTACTCATGCTGCGTCTCATCGCGAGAGGTATGCCTACAGTACGTACAGTCCCCGGGCGCGGCCGCCGCCGCCGCCTGGCTGTGCGCGCCCGCCTCGCCCTACCAGCTGGACGCCGTGCGCCCGGACCTACTCATGCTGCGTCTCATCGCGAGAGGTATGCCTACAGTACGTACAGTCCCCGGGCGCGGCCGCCGCCGCCGCCTGGCTGTGCGCGCCCGCCTCGCCCTACCAGCTGGACGCCGTGCGCCCGGACCTACTCATGCTGCGTCTCATCGCGAGAGGTATGCCTACAGTACGTACAGTCCCCGGGCGCGGCCGCCGCCGCCGCCTGGCTGTGCGCGCCCGCCTCGCCCTACCAGCTGGACGCCGTGCGCCCGGACCTACTCATGCTGCGTCTCATCGCGAGAGGTATGCCTACAGTACGTACGAGGAGAGGTTCTGAGAATACCAACTTCAAAACATAAGTATAATATTTATATATAAGTATACGTATATAAAATAAGAATAAAGTAAATAATTTGTAATGGTTTTGGAGTGAATAATTTGTGGTGGTCTTTGGTTTATCTGTAATGGCAATGTAAAATTTACTAAATAAATAAATAAATAAATTTATTTATTTATTTATTTATTTATTTATTTATTTATTTATTTATTTATTGGAGAACCAACAGCTTTTAAATTTACAAATAAACACTTATTTAGATATAGAGAGCCAATTAGAGGTTCTCACGGGTAGGCTATGTTACATACACAATGAGTATATGTAGCTATGATACACACCTAGGTAGTGCAGACTAATTATATTAACTTTATATAATTCAAGTAGGTACGTATGTATATATAGGTACTTAAGTGGTAGAAAAAGTGATAATAATAACAAAAAAGAAAACGTATTATAAGCTTTGATCGAAGAAAGAGGTAAGGAGGGGTAACAACTAGGGGTAATGGTCGCTAATCATCTGCCATAAAGAATTCTTTGCTCAGCCGCGATCTGGCTGGGGGAGCACTGGTGCAGAAGAGGTCAAGGTCAATTCTCTTGCTTAGCTTGTTGAAGTGGTCGCTTGCTCGCCACAATAATAGTTATGTAACCCAATCAGGCAACTTAGAATATAATCATTTATAATTAATATAGTACACTCACACACATACACACATCCTCTCACCCTCACACACACTGGCTTCTCCTGTGTGTCAAATGCAGGAGAAGTAATACGAGCCAGCTATATAACAGAAAGCGTATATTATTAGTTCTAGGTTGTACAGGGTGGTCGCAGGAAAGAGGGCGATCCCAGATCGCGGGCCAGCTTATACAACGTGTTGATGAAGTTATGTAGGGAAACAAAGAGCGTGTATTTAGACCAAGCACTGGAATACTTTGACGTGTGCAACGGTTGAATACATCGTTTTCGAAATTCCCATAGAAAAGTAAAATTAATATTTTCTCAGAAATTTGCAACAGCCCTGTCTGTGTACGTGTCAAGGTCACACGCACGCGCGCTTCTATCTAGGAAAGAGAAAAACAACGATAACCTACGAGATAATTTGAAATACTTACCTTTCGGTAGGTAGGTAGGTACGCCGCCAATCCCCTGACACGATATTTTTACTGGTTCCTATGGATTTTGTCATTATTTACTGGCTATAATAACACTGGATAAAACTGGATTTTGGTAAGTTTGCGAGATTTCGCACGACACAGGCTTCAAACTTCACACTAAACCATTACCTCGTAGGCACTGCTCATACACACACTGACTGACGACGGCTTTTTACATAACAATCACCATTTTATCACGTTTGATGACATTTTCTCAACAAAACAATGTACAACAACGCATGTAAACACAAACAGGGTGACCATCTCAAAAGTGGCGGTTCTACCACACACCTGCCAAAAAATCTGTCAAAATCTACCAAGCTTGACGATAAAAATACCAAAAATATGACTTCATACCATCTCCTTCGTGGCTACGGAATAAATTAAGTAAATACCTACATTACATTCAGTTACTATCTTTTGATCGTTTGTAACGGTTTGCAGTTATCTAAAACGAGATAGAAGTTGTTTAGAAACCAAATCAATAAAGGTAAAAAAGAATAAGAAGTTTCCAGTTCGGTAAAAAATAAATAAATTATAAATATTATTTCATTAAACATTCAAACTAATAAGATTTTTCTTGAAATATTTAAAATCTGCCAAATGGCAGAAATCTGCCACAAATGGTAACACTGATCGGCGGCCGTCGGCCGTCCTGATTGGATATGCGTTTTTAAATGCAACCAATGACAGACAGGTTAGTCAAAGATTAAATAGGACAGACTAGACACTTCCCAAAATTGCAGTTGAATAATTTTGTCGTGTCAATGAACCATGGTGGTAAAGTAACATGTTACAATTTAAAGAACTATGAATATCATAAACATTGGTTTACGACATCTAGTAATTAAACAAAAATAAATATTCTATTAAATATTGAGTACGTAGCCACGTAGGTACCTAGTTACTGAATAGGTATTAGTACCAAAGATCTCAGAGAATGTTTACCGTGACTAGGGATTACAGTCGCGAAAATATTTCTTTTACATACCAAGATCTTTAAAAACAGCAACATCATTATTAGGTAGGCACATTACTAGGTAATTGGTGGCAGTTCTGTTACCTATTTTATCTAAGGTTAACAACTAGAGGTCAAAGAACAGCTGTAAATAGGGCTGCCTCATGATGCGTTTAGATTCATTTTAGATAAAAGTTTAAGAGGCATTTCATGAATGAAAAACTTTGAAATTTTAAAAGTCGTAGAACAAAAGTTGTTCGTTATGACCGGTAGAATATCCTGCTTTCGGATCCCTACAATTCTTAATAAACACGTTGTATAGTAGTTGAACAGCGCCCCGAAGCGGCCACTGTCCAAACTAACTAAACAACAATTTACTTTATGGATTAGGTAATCTAAAAGTGTCAAAGACTCTTTAATGATCTTGGTATCTAGTACAGCAGTTGAATCACAGATGGCGCTGTGTTCAACACTGTGAAACCTGGGCTCTTAAGAGACTTGTGTAATCAGGAGAGGCCAAACATACATACATGCACACACCCTCATGCACACGTACCCAACCACAAATCGCAGCTACACATTCATACTAAACATATATATAAATTCATACATTCACATTCATACTCAATACACACTTTAAATACAAGTTATTAGTATATGTCATCAATTACTTTACGACTATCACAGTCGTTTATATTATAGTTTTTTGTTAAAAATGTAAATCCGTTATTGGCTTCTAGCTATACTCATATGTTACATTCTATTTAAATTAAGAGCTGTGGATTTTGTTAAATAAATAAAATAAAAAAAAATATTACGAGAAGAGGACATAGATGTGGATGGTTTTAGAAGGAGAGGCAGGCCAAAGAAAAGGTGGATGGATTGTGTAAAATATGACATGAGTAAGAATGAGATGACGAATGATAGAGGAGAGTGGTAGTAGAAAACCTGTTGTGCCGACCCCATGCAGCGTGGGATAAGGGCAGGAAAATGATGAAGTACCTAGGTACAATTATAGATGACCAACTATCTTGGTCCTACCAAATAAATGCTATATGTGGACGTGAACGAAAATTAATGTTTATTTTGAAGAAATTAAAAGACGTTGCTGACCATGCCACAACTTAACTTACTTTGAAGATTTATCAATTGTTTGTTTTATCAGGTCTTATAATGTGGGATGAAATCGAAGCGAGCGAGGAATGGATAGAGAATCAAGTATCTGAGACCATCAGACCTTACTGCTTCGTCAAACCAACGGAGGATAACATCGACTACGAGGCTATGAAGTGAGTAGACCTGGAGACGTCTACTAGACTACAAACTTGTCCGTCGAATGACGGGCCACGTGATCTGCACAGAACTTAAAATATTAGGAATGTGTTCTCAAATAATCTTCATTTGGTACTTGGCACTGAGAGATTTGAGGTGATATCTACCGTGTCTGGGTGTCAAAATCTTCAAGCTGTTTATTTATTAGGGTTCCGTACCCAAAGGGTAAAACGGGACCTTATTACTAAGACTCCGCTGTCTGTCCGTCTGTCTGTCACCAGGCTGTATCTCATGAACCGTGATGAGTTATTTTTTGTTATTTTTATTAAACTTCATGAATTTGTTTTCTTTATGCCATCTTATACATTGTTTGATTAATTTCAGCCAAGCATACTGCAATATAATAGCGGGTGCTTGTTTCTCGATGGGAATCCGCTTCGCTGGCTCAGGAGACGAAGACGCGAGGGACGCTGCTTTGTCTACAGCCAAACGGTAAGTCAAAAGGTGTTTATTCAGTTGAATCAGAAGGATCACTTTGAAACGTCATAAAGCTAGGTGAATCTAGTTGCCAGTTCTACGCGACCAAGCCTAGATGAACAGGCGACAAACTAAGAGCTTGGTTTCTACCGTTTTTTGTATGATTGACACATATTTTGAACAAACATTTGTGTGACGAACATTACTTGACGCTGACTACCGTGCCTCAAACTCATCAAGCTGTTTCAGTTTTTCTCTCAACTTACTTTTGTTTTGCTCCACTTGTTTTGATGTTCTGTTCTGTAAATAATTGTATGTCCTATTTGTTTTTTAAATAATTGCATTGTCAGCTGTCTTCTTTGTATCCCTACAATAGGGATGTCCCCTCTTCTAGTGTAGGGATATCTACTTACTTACTAAATGCCATCCAGTATCTACTTATTTAATGTAATTGTATTGCATGTATTTTTTCATTTTTCTCTTCAATTGTCAGCTGTTGAGAATTTTGAAGTGTAGAAGACGCTCGGTCCCTACATCAGCCATCTTCGTCTTCTTTGTATTCCTACAATAGGGATGTCCCCTCTCCTTCTGTTATAGAGATGTCTACTTACCCACTAAATGCTATCAGTACAAACTTATGGTCTTATTCATATTGGTCGCTGAGCGCTCCATTAGCTTATAAGACCGATAAGTCTGTTGCTATCTCTTTTCGTCGGCATGAAAGTGACAGTGACAGGTATACTCTGTAAAGCCGCTATAAAATAAAAGGGAATATGAATATGGGCCCTTTTATAAAAAAAATATATTTTGTAGGTTACTGCGTATAGCGGGCCGGGCGCGTGCTGAGTTGGCTGGGAAAGCTACTTTGGAGTGCTGCATCTGCGTTTGCTTGTTAGCTACTTCTATGGTAATGTCACCCTTACATATTAAGCTTAGAGTTTATTTTACTATTTCTGAGTAAAGCTCTCTGTCAGATAAAATTATTTGTTCTACAATTTATTTAATCACAAAGATCACTTTGAAATGTCTTAAAGCTAAGTAAATCGAGTTCCACGCGATCAAGCTTGGCACCTAGATTCACCTAGCTTTTAGGCGTTTCAAAGCGATTAAATTGCAGCATGGCGTACAACCTTGAAAGTTCTTTATAACATGTGTCAAGTGCTCGAACGTCTCTTCGAGGCTCCCTTGTAATTCTTTCAGCATTGTTTCGAAAGAACTAGTGACGCAACAAGAAGTAGGAGCGATGCATGCTATGTATACGTGTACGTCGTAGGTCGTGGGTTCGATCCCCACCGAGAAGAAACATTTGTGTGATGAACATAGATGTTTGTTCTCTGTCTGGGTGTTATATAATATTCTAAGTATGTATTTAGAAACAAAAAGTATATAAGTAGTATATCAGCTATCTGGTTCCCATATCACAAGATTTGGCTTAGTTTGGGGCGAGATAGTGGTGTGTGGAATGTCCACCGATATTTATTTATGAACGTTTCAGATAATGGCGGGTCGCGGCGACCTGTCCGTGCTGCGCGTGTGCCGGCGCCTGCGCGCGCGCGCGCCGCTCGCGCACGGCACACAGGTACTATACACTATCCCCGAGGTGGCGAACCGATGGCACGCGTGCCATTGATGGCACGTCAAACAATATTTTAGGCACGCCACGGATTAAACGGTTTGCATTTTTAGTTCAAACTATCCGATACTTCGCCCGTAAGCCCGTTGGAATTGTTGTTGAAATTGTTATAATAATTATTAATATATTATATTAATGATTTAAATTATTTGACGGCACGTCTATAGCCTTTTTTTTATTGGTTTTTTTTAATTAAAAATGGTTCGCCCTCCCTGCACTATACAATACACATTATAATCATACACAATATTCAGTCAAAGTATATTGTTAGACAAGGGGCTAAAATACTTATACACATATTTAGTCTAAGTTAATCGTATATTGTTCGAGGGGCTAAACCATCCATTATATACGAGATAGTTTCACTGGCGATTTTTTTTAGCAAGGAAGTAAATAGTCTTTGGTTACTAACAATTTATTTTAGGAAATTTTATTCTATAATTTCATTTTTATGCTAGATTATAATAATGTGCAGTCCATTATTTACCAGAAGAACCTATTGCAACCACATTGCAGAATATGAATAAATAAGACACCGATTTATGATATGATCTTTCTTTAATTTAATTGAATTTATTTTGACATTTGTAATTTATTCTTATAATCTATAATGTTTTTTTTATCAATACCTACACTCTTCTAAGTTAATATTAAACATTTTGCATGTCGTCAAAATATAACAAAATTATTAAGAACAATGTAATCTAACCATACTTCTTGCGAATAGATAGATTTCATTTCTGTTCTATATGTTTATGTCTATTTAAATAGACGAAATAGACGCCTAATTAAAGAACTGGTCCACAGTAGCCCAAAGCAGAAGCGACTGGAGAGAAGGAAGGGGAGGTCTTTGCCCTGCAGTGGGATACTACAGGCTCTTAATAATAATAATGTTTATTTATCTATTTATCATTAAGTTACACCAACAAAGTGAACACCAACAAAATCAATAGGCCTTAAATTATTAAATTATTGTGTTAAATGTCACCTCAGTTATAGGCATAAACGGCTAAGATAACAAATTAATTACAATGGAAACATTAAAAAGAAAAATGATAAAAAATACATAATTTAAATAATAAAAATTGAGATATAAGATTATTGAAAAGTTACAAAGTATCAGAATTATATTACATAAATATATATATTATAATTAATTATATGTTAATGTGTCTGTCCCCAGATGGCGATCCACATGTGCGTGGGCCTGTTGTTCCTGATGGCAGGTCGCGGCACGCTCGGCACGTCTCGTCCCGCCGTGGCCGCCATGCTGGCCGCATTCTTCCCCAAGTTCCCCACGCACACGGAGGATAACAGGTCACTTACACATTTACCCCCATAATCATATTCCCTGCCATTTTATAAAGGCTCTATGGAGTCACTGTCACTTTCACTTTCATGGCAACGATAGAGACAGCAACAGACATATCGGTCTGATTAGCTAATGGAGCGCTCAGCGACCGATATGAATAAGAGGGTTATATTTTATTTTATTTATATTGAAAAGACCGACTTGAACGTGCATTATCTTTCCTACATTATTCCCAATTCCTCTAATGCTTAAATTTTTCGTTCAGATATCACTTACAAGCGTTCCGGCATCTCTACGTGTTGGCTGTAGAACCCAGACTGCTTCTACCTAGGGATCTCACTACTGGGAAACTATGCTACGCTCATATCCAGGTAACTGTGACGTCAGTAAGAGTGTCGAGTCTCATGTGCCCGCAATTGCACCAGCACTCATAGTAACCTTAAAATTAAAAAAGAAACACAGACGATTTGTTCTGTAAAGAAAGTGCTACCACCATGCCTATCTCTGTATAGCAATAGGTATTTGCTGAGTAGTAGAGCTCTTTGTGAAGGGTTCATCCTGGGAAGTACTACCACCACGCCTTTTTCTGCCGCCGAACAGCGTTGCTGTGTTTCGGTTTGAAGAGTGTGGTTGCCAGTGTAATTACAGGAACATGAAGCTTAACATGTTTGGAGTAATGCTTTGTTATAGGTGATGGTTACCACTTAGCATCAGGTGGCCCATTTGATTATTCCATCAGCTAGTTGTATAAAAAAAAGTATGGGTCCCTAGACGATTTTTTTCACAAAGCGATCAACTTGTAGTTAGACTCATTGACTTGACATTTCTCTAAACGACTCTTCAATTTTACTATCATACAAGTTTTGATCAGTTATTTTGCTCCGTTCATTTTTTGCTCAATTATGAAAAATAAAAGCAACTATTTTTCATAATTGATCGAGTGAGCGAAGCGAACGAAGATCTTAGTTTCAACTTGGGCGATTTTGCATTTTATGTATGTATATATGTATGTATGTTTGTCTGGCGATAACTTTAGAACCGTTGATCCGATCTGCATGAAACTTGATATGTCGATAGCTTGTACTTGAGAAATTTACTGGTAAGTATATGAGTAAAATCGGATGAAGGGTTTTTGAGATATGGGGTTTTTTGAGGGGGCAAAAATAAAAAAAGTTACATAAAAAAATCAAGTTACATGTCATATGAAAGGGCTTTGTTTGGACATCCCAAAACAATTTTTACTTTTTTTTTTTGGACGCTCGGTTTTTGAGATAAAATAATAAAAGTTAAATTAAGATAACCAGCGATCCAAGAGCTCCCATCTCTAAGAGTTTCGTTGGCATCAAGGTTTTTCTTCTGGTCGGCCAGTTCCTTTGCTTTTTCTTATTTTTGTTTCTTGAAATAAATTAAGGAGGTACTTAGTTCTCATAAAATGGTGACGACGACCAGGTCTGATGATGGAGCCAAGGTCTGTTCAACGGAACTCTTCAATAAATAGGCCAATAGAGTTGAAACTTGATAACCATACCAAGTTAGTAGGCGGTAGTCAGAAAAAAGTCCAAAGATAATGTTTGAACTTGCCTCTGACTACTACGTACTCAAAGTTTTGATGCGTTCGTCGGGTCGCATCACGAGATTTCAGTTCGGGGCGAACTACTAGTTTATAATGTGTTTGCTATAGTAGCTAATTAATGTCTGTATATGTCTATATAGTTCAAAAACTCCTTCCAGGTGATTGATCTGAACGGCGCCGCCAGAGAGCTGAAAGCACCCTGCATGATCCCCGAACTGAGTACTTTACAAGAAGTCAAAATCAACGATCCAAGATACTGGCCGGTTTCTTTCCACAAAGACAAAAACTGGGATATGCTCAAGTAAGTTTGTTTAATTTTTATACGACAGTTTATAAGTTAATTTAGGTGTAAGGAATAAATTTAAAGTATTAAAATAGTTAGTTCTTTACCTAGGGAGCAAATAACTATTTTAAAGGCGAGATTTCTTTGAATCCCGAGCGAAGCATTGTAGAGTAAATACTAAAGTAAGATTTAAAGTACGTCACTCGAGCTTTAAATAGTGTTGTTCCTGAAGTTGACACTACTTTATATCGCCCTTTATGAGGAAAGTAGGAAGTGCAACTTGTGAATAAGAATAGTAAATTTATTTATTTTTATAAAACTATGTAAAATCAGACTTTTTCAAACAATTACGAACGAAAACACGAATTAAAATTCAATTTAATTCTCTAATTTTATTTCAGACCTCATAATAATTAAGTCCATATAAAAAAAAGGTAAAATAATACAACACAAAATAAACAATATTCTAAATAATCCTAAATAGTGCTCTCGTCCAGTACTCCATAAACAGGCATTCGGTGGATAGATGCAATGCGCTTTTGCGCATTCTATCCCACATTCCAAATTCAAATCGCTTTTCCTCCCTGTAGAGAGCGAAGCAAACCTATACATTGATGTGAAAAAAAAGAACTAGGTAGGATGCCTCTTTAATATTTAAAGTCGACAGATCGAAGATTAACTTCGATGACTTTATTGCATCTCTTTCGCAAGTACTTAACCGGTTTACTGTTCGATCGCGTGGAACCGGCGCCTAGAGTCACCTAGCTTTAAGACGTTCCAAAGCGATCCTTGTGATTTTATCGAATAATATAAGGTTAATAAAGTCCTTCAGGGCAGGCAACGCAACGACAACACCCCAAGTGTTGTCGGTGTATATGGGCGACGGTGACCACTTAACATCAGGTGGGCCGTAAGCCCGTTTGTCTGTCTCTTACATAAAAAAAAAAACCTTTTGACTTCGTACATCGGTACGTCCGCGGTTCGAGAACGTTCCCAAGGATGAGCACGCGTTCGTCCTTCCAGAATGTTCCTGCAGCACAGCCGCTGCGTGGACGTGAAGCGGCGCGCGGGGCGGCTGGCGCACGCGGCGGACCCGCGCGGGCGGCGCTCGCTGCTGGCGCGCGCGCTCACGCCGGACCCGCGGGCGGCGTGGTGCGCGCGCGCAGACTGCATCCAGCTCTTCACCGGTGACGACACTGTCCGCAGCTTCGTCAAGCAGTACCTCACCAAGGTGACCTAGTACCCGGTTCACCCTCGGCTCCCGTCCGGGGGAATGTGCAAGAACGTGAGCGGGGCCTCGGCGGCGGCGTAGCTACGTGGACGAGGGCCCCGGTGCCATCGAGAAATAATTTTGTGAGCGGGCTCGAGGATTTCTAGCTTCGGGAGCTGGCTGACCCTCTCCTTTCGAAGCTTAAGTCGGAGGGCCCCCTGAGCTCCGGGGCCCTGGTGCACTGCACCACCTGGCCCTACGATAGCTACGCCGCTGGGACTCGGGCGATGCGAGAATGCAAACCTGCCCCTGCCATGTCCACTCGCGTTGCCCGTGTTGTGAAAACACATTGCCGGCGACGCTGCCGCAGGCATATGGACGGCAACATTTCCGTCCACGCGAATGGCAGCGCGAATGTCCAAATGTAAACAATGCGTTTACATTTGGACATTCGCGCTGCCATTCGCGTGGACGGAAATGTTGCCGTCCATATGCCTGCGGCAACGTCACTGAAACGCAACAGTAAGAGCAGTAGAGTTCTTTGTGAAGGACTCGTCCGGGGAAGTACTACCACCACGCCTTTTTCTGCCGCCGAGCAGCAATGCTGTGTTTCGGTTCGAAGAGGGCGGTCGCCGGTGTAATTACAAGCACATGATGCGTAACATCTGTATGCCTCGAGTTGATGGACGCAGGGCGCATCGTAGGGCACGTTCCTATCGTGCGTGACTTGCAATGCAATTCTTTGTTATAGGTGCGGGCTACCACTCACAAAAATGTCGCCATCCGCTTATTCAATCAGCAAGTTGTATAAAACTTGACATGTACTTGTACAGACTTGTACGTTGTATTTGTACGTCAGTCAGTTATGGTGTGCAATAAAGTATCTTCTATCTGATTAGGAGGTGGCCGCTCCCGTCTGTGCGGATTGCCTGGTCGTCTCCAAGAAGCGGAAAGGAGTGAAGAATGAGGCGTGCCTCAATAGGGAATGCACGTGTCGGAGGTAAGTTAGAAAAGTTATTTAGGGAAGGCAACGCAATGACAACACCACAGTAACCAAACCTTAAGTTTGTTTTTAGGGTTCCGTACCCAAAGGGTAAAACGGGACCCTATTTCTAAGACTCCGTTTTCTGTCTGTCACCAGGCTGTATCTTATGAACCGTGATAGTTAGTTAGTGATGTATCTCTGTTGCCGCTATAACAACAAATACTAAAAACAGAATAATATAAATATTTAAGGGGACTCCCATACAACAAACGTGATTTTTTTGCTCGTTTTTGCTCGATATTGATAACGGCAACAGCCTAGACGCTTGAAAAATTCACAGAACTGGATTTGTTATTGTCTACGGGCGACGGTGAACACATACCAACAGGTGGGCCGTAAGCACACTTGTCTGTATCGTGCACTGTAACTAATAAAAAAAATAGTTTTGAAAAACAAGATATGACATAAGAAAAATCTTATATTTTTTTAAAGGTCCTTAAAAATGACAGAATAAAATAAATAAATAAATAAAGTTGCGAATAAAGACTTGGATTCGTTACCAGCGATGTTCCAAATACCTAGAAATTGATATTTTAAACACAAGAGTGAGTTATCATAAAAAGTGCGCTTCAAAAAGGGCTCCTACTGTCCATAATATTTTATTTACTTATTTAATATTTATCTTTGACTATTGGTCTTTGACAGGTATAGCCTTGAGGAGCAAGACTACATCCAGAGTCTAAGTATGATCACCTATGAATGTTTGGTCAAGGACATGATGTGCGCTCTGCCAATATGGACGGCGTTTTTGAAGGTAATGTATAAACATCTTTGAATTTGTTTATAGAATGTCCACCTATATTTATAACTATTTATTTATCTCAACAAAATGTGTGACAGTATTGCTTTGTTATCTGCTGTCAAGGTACAAAAGAACGGTTGTACTCAAGCTGTAAGTTTGTTGTCTAGCCTTTGATGCCATGTGGAGCTGGCACCTAGATTCACTTGTGATTCAATTGAGATATTTTAAGAGTAGTAATATAGCTCTTTGTGAAGGGCTCGTCCGGGGAAGTACTACCACCACGCCTTTTTCTGCTGCCAGCAGCAACGCTGTGTTTCGGTTTGAAGAATGTGGTTGCCGGTGTAATTACAGGCACATGAGGTTTAACATCTGTATGCCTCAAGTTGATGGACGCAGGGCAGTGCATCTTAGGACACGTTCCTATGCGACTTACGAGGCAATACTTTGTTATAGGTGATGGTAATCACTTAACATCAAGTGGGCCATCTGCTTGTTTTATCCATTAGTTGTAGAGGTAAAAAAAAAAATTAAATAAATACTTTTAGACCTTGACTATGAAATAAACAATACGTTATTCCACAGATAATAAGAACGATGAAAACCGAACCAACATCCAACAACATGTGGCAAATAAAACTCCTTCTCTCCCAAATCGAGCACCACAACCGAACCTCCCTGGACCAGATGACCGTCGACGGACAAGAGCAGAACGAGCCTCTCATATCCACCGAATACACTCTAGCAATCAAGCAGAAAGTCTGCCAAATACTAGACAGTTGGGAACTGAAACTGACACCATTCTTAAGAAAATACCTCGGTCTACCCAGCAGCAGGAGACTCAACAACTGCGATGATGCGTCTAAATGTTACCTCAGTGCATTCATCGTCTACCACGACCTCCAAAGAAATATTCTAAACGACTCCGTGAACGATAATGAGCTCTCTGTCTTGCTGAATAAAGCTCTAAGTGCAGAAGCTCTGAGTAAAATAGAGACGTTGGTGAGATGATCTAGGTCCCTGGGCTGTGGTTACTTTACCAGGTCCAGATGTTCGGGAGCGGAATGCGTTCATGACTGGTGTTGAAATAGGATGTGTAGGATAATTATTTATTTTTTTGCTGTTCGAAACTGGTAGATGGCGACCTATATAACCATCATGTATAACAAAGCATTATCTCTCAAATCACGCACGATAAAAATGTACCCTATGATGCACTGCATGTCTTGTGGTATACAGATGTTAAGCCTCATGTGCCTGTAATTTCACCGGCAACCACACCCTTCGAAGCTAAACACAGCTAGTACTTAATTGTTTAGTGTTTGTAATGAGTTGGAGCATAGTTCAGTCCCAAGCTTTTTTGTCATCTATATAATCAGATATTTTATAGTAAGCTTTTGTAAATGCTGTATAGTAAGCTATTGTTTTTAAAAACAATACAGAAGGTATCTTATGTGGCTTTATAAGACAATCTTCACCAAGTAGAGTCTCATTGTATTGTTAGGTCCTGCAGAATTCAGGTCATTATTGTACTATAATATTCTTTTATTGTTACTACCCCCGTAAGATTATTAGTCATATTTGAATAATTTATTCGTTAAGTAAAAAAGTGCATTAATTGTGTGTACCAAGCGTTTGGAGAGTATCTTACCTATACTTTGTTCTGACTTAATTTTTGCTGTACCTTTGTAATGCTATTCTCCGAAAATTGGTTATTCATTTAGTGATTTTATATATTCAAAAATTTGTTGAGAGTTGAAGACTTTATTTGACGGTTGTCAGCCCCTTTCCTAGAGTAGAAGTTATCTCTGATGCATACATAAGTCAAAGTCAAATTATTATCTTTCGTGTAATTATTTATCCTGTGATTAATATAATCCAATATGATTAGGCAGTATTTTATTTAATCCGTATTAGGGTGCGTTTGACCAATAACGCTATCCGCCATATAATAATAATCAAAAACAAAGACACAGATAACGTTACTCTGACTTAGTAAAAGCGGCCCTTATTTTATAAATACTTTTATGTATTTCCATTTTTAAGTACGATTTTTTTTTGTTTTAGAATCATTTTTTTATCATTTGATCATTTTTTTTAATATCAAACAACTGAAATACAGGGAATAACAGCAAAATTGCTGTTATTCCCTGTATTTCAGTTGTTTGATATTTTCTATAACAATGTTCATTCTATTTATATCTTCAAATAAGTTGAAATGTGGGTGAACAAGCCGATGTCCCACCTGATGTTAAGTGGTAACCATCACATAGCACCGCCTCGCAAGTCACGCACTACAGGAACGTGTCCTACTATTCCCTGCCCTGTGTCCATGAACCTGAGGTACACAGATGTTAAGCCTCTTGTGCCTGTAACACTGGCAACCACACTATTCAAACTGAAACACAGCTACGCGCTTGGCGGCAGAAATAGGCATACATACTTTGGTGGTAGTACTTCCCCGGACAAGTCCTTCACAAAGAGCTCTACTACTCTTATTCCACATGTACCTACCTAGTTCAACAAGCATATAATTTACTTCTAAATAGAGGATGTTTCATCACAGCTGATAATCTCGTTGATTGGCTGTCGTCATCCTGTCCTTATCCAATCGTAATAAAATTATATCTCAGTAAGATTCGTAAGTATTAATTAAATACAATATTGTTTTTGATTTCGTATGTTTTCTTTAATTCTTTAATGTTTTAAATGATAAAAAATTATAGAGCATTCAGATGGCCCACCTGATGTTGAGCGGTTACCTCAACCATTGTAAAACATCACCACATTTCAATTACTGTAAAATGCAGACATATGCTAAATGTTATGTTTGGACGTGCCTAACTACTCCATTTAGACAGCTTCAGAGGGCCTTGAGTAGGTCTAGGTAAAAGCCAAGAGATCTTAGGGATGGTATACGAGACATACCAATATCTGTATTAAATTGAATCTCTACACATAAACATGATTTTGTCTGTACAGGGTGTAACAAAAACACTCTTGAAAACGGAAGGGCTTCCAGCTTGCCTGTTTCAAGCACTACAACTTTACAAAGGCCCGATAAAGGGACAAAATCGTATCCTCCTTTGGGACTGGCTTGTGTAAAATTATCGTATTTACAGGACGAGTGCTGGGGTCCGGTACTTATGCTAATTATAAAGGAATTTATGCTGAAACGAGTACTTAAAAGAAACGCTTATTTTTCCCAAACTTGATAATGCTTTCTTCGGTTAAGGCCTGGTTTCACCATGCTCTGTTAGATTAACAAAGGATTTAAGGGCCGTTAAATATTTCAAAATGTACGCGTTTGACAGCTAAGGTTAGTTTTAACGGTCTTTTAATCCTTGATAGTAACTAACAGAGCATGGTGAAACCGGCCCTAATGCTTCTTCGTTGTAGTTAGCATAGTTTGAAGGTCCAATGTGGGTGCCCGGTCGAGTTCATACTCATGTCAATGCCTCTTTTTATGTGCGTACAGTAATACAACAAACTTTAGGGCCATATTTAGTGAACAGCGCATTAATGCTGAGAAGCAGCCTATTATAATAGGCTAAGAGCTGATTTCAACATGCTCTGTTAGTTACTAATCAAGGATTAACAGGCCGTTAAATCTAACCTTAGATGTCAAACGCGTACATTTTGAAATATATAACGGCCTTTAATTCCTTGGTTAATCTAACAGAGCATGGTGAAATCAGATCTTATTAGGATTATAATAATTATAGAAACCGGCCTGTTTCTGAAAGCTCAATCTGTTACTGTCTCTATCTAATTCGATTTAATAGCTGAAATGGAGAGTGATTTGACATCTGATTACGTTTGATCGAGCTTTCAGACATCGGCCGTTACTGTAGCAAAAATAATTTTGAATTATATTATATTTTTGAAGCAGATTTGTGAGAAGATCTACTAGGATTTTTGTTTACGGCATCAGTACTTTACACCCTGTAGGCAAACACCCATAACAAATTTATCAAAATTTATATATTTGTAAGGATCGTAGTAAGTGGAAATCCGTGGTCTCTGCCTACCCCTATGGGAAACAGGCGTGATTTTATGTATGTATGTATGTATGTATATAGTTTAGTGCGATTTAAATACAATCTCAGTGTTAAGAAGTAATTTTATCAATATATTACAAATCAAATTAAACCAATCTAAAAGCACCTTAATGCGTTGTAATTGAAATCACTTTTTGTAATCTTTTGGAAATCCTAAGTCTGATTTGGGTAAAACCTTATCATAAATTAACATTGCAATAATAATTAGACTTATCTAAGTTAACTTATTCAGTGTTGTTTGTTATTGTCATGTCTGTAAAGTAAAATGAACCTACACATCGATTCAGATTTGACAGCCTTCAGAGCTCAGTTGGTAGTAGCTCTGCCTTCTGCGCTGTAGGCCGTGGGTTCGATCCCCACCGAGAGCAAACATTTGTGTGATGAACATAGATGTTTGTTCCCTGTCTGGGTGTTATATAATATTATAATTATGTATTTACAAAAAAAAAGTATATACATATGTATTATATCAGCTATCTGGTTCCCATAACACAAGCTTTGGCTTAGTTTGTAGCGAGATAGTGCTGTGTGGATAATGTCCACCAATATTTTAATATTTATTTATGTCTTGGTTATTATTTAAAACTTGTATAATTTAAAAAATTGTTTGACTTTCCATTCAACACTATCCAGCCGCAAACTAAGCAAATGTTGTAATATGGGAACCAGATAGCTGATTTATATAGTTACTAAATATATAATGTTCGTATCTTTTCTGTTATTCTAGAAATAAAGTTAATTTCATTATTATTTGGTAGGTAGTTGTAGGTAATAAATGTAAAATCGAAATCAAGAAGTGTACAAAGTAATCCTCGTTTCGGCGACAGTACCAAGTCTATAATATTTTAATCTTCAATAATAATTATCTAAATCAGTGTTATCTCACAGATAAGCGAGCGCCTTATAAATACTGTGACCAGTAAATTGATTACAACCTTTCGGACTAAAACGAACAATGGACTTCAAAACTGGATTGTTTTTGGTGACTTTGGCTATAGGGTGCGCAGGTAAGGTGTCTTTTTTCCTACCTCATTTTGATACGAAGCAACGTTGCTGTGTTTCGGTTTGAAGAGTGTGGTCGCCGCGCCGATGTAATTACAGGCACAAGAGGCTTAACATCTGTATGCCTCAAGTTGATGGACGCAGGGCAGTGCAACGTAGGGCACGTTTCTATCGTGCATGACTTACGAGGCAATGCTTTGTTATAGGTGATGGTTACCACCTACCATCAGGTGGGCCATCTGCTTGATCCATCAGCTAGATGTATAAAAAAAAGTAGCCTTATTTATCGTCATTTAAGTGATAATATTTCTTTTTTATAATGAGGATTTGAACCAACGACCTTCTCCTTAATACGGGGCCGCGCTAACCACCTGCGCCATCGGACTTCAATCATACTCGACGAATAACTCGTCATACGTTCGGTACTATGCGACCGTGGCTCCATCCCATCTACAGATCTGACTTATTACTGTCAAGAGTCCTGGGGCCTTATGCTCACTTCGAGCGAGATTATCTCACGGTGGAGATGACGTCATATCTCGTTCAATAATTCGTTGACCTTGCGTCTCGCATGAACTTTGTATGAGAAAATTGGGGAGTCAGATGGTGAGAATGGGGATAAATAGTTATCGAACGAGATATGACGTCATCTCTTCGTTCGACGAGATTGTCACCTTGCTTAATTTGTGTTCAAATCCCACGGATAATAACTTCAGGGATATTATAAAAAAAACTTTGTGCTTTCCTTATGTTTCCTACCTGTTAACTTTGCTTATAAAATGTAGATTCAATTTAGTTAGAGTACAATGATTAAAAAAAAACAGATTCTTAGAATAAATGAGTGTAGTAAACACTATAAAAATGAAATTGAGCTGTTAGTTCTTTTGTAAGCTTTTAAGAGCCAAAATAAAGATTGTTCCATTCCCTAGCCTTGCCCACCCAGCCTGAAGATGACATGTCCATGTTCTTCGAGCACGCTGACTCCAACGCCCGCATCGTTGGTGGGGTGGAGGCCCAAGCCGGCAGCCACCCCCACATGGTGGCCCTCACCACGGGCGTGCTGGTCCGCAGCTTGCTCTGCGGAGGATCCCTCGTGACCCCAAGAACTGTGCTGACAGCCGCTCACTGCATCGACGCTGTCTTCAGCTGGGGATCGCTCAGCAGGTCATTCTTTATACTATTTGTTGATACTATGGTCTAGTGGGCGTGATCCCGCCTTTGGAGAGTGCTGTAAACTCACGAGTCGCCTTACAAAAAAGGCTTGACGATACGGAAAACTAAAAACATGGTTTGAATCTGGACATGCAGCAATGATTTTTTTAATTCGAAAAATGTATGTGCGCCAGTGCTCTCAATCGGTGAAGGATAACATCGGTACCTAACCAGTTAGTTCTAGCCGCGGCTTGCAATCTGTCCTTCTGTGTGTTGAATACCAACTAGGCAGATGTCATATTTGGACAAACCTCTTAACTAGGTACCCCCTTAAGGCATCTTCAAAGAGTCTTAAGTTACTTGGTACTAGAGAACTGAGGGAATATCTATTGAGCCCGGGGATTTCATGTCGTTAAGCTGTGTGTGTGTGTATTTATTAATAGAACAAGCAGATGACCCACCTGATGGAAAGTTTAATCATCAACTACCAGTTGGGATAATTTAAGCATCAACACTATAAGAAGAAGAAGCGTTTTTAGGCGGGGGTTAATAATCACGCCAAGAAATGTTGCTGTGTTTCGGTCTGAAGAGTGTGATTACCGGTAAAATTAAAGGCACATGAGGCTTAAACATCGGTATGCCTCTTGCTCTCT
Organism: Chloroclysta siterata; assembly: GCA_932294275.1. Taxonomy (NCBI): domain Eukaryota; kingdom Metazoa; phylum Arthropoda; class Insecta; order Lepidoptera; family Geometridae; genus Chloroclysta; species Chloroclysta siterata. The sequence continues at coordinate 14,375,078 of OW028596.1, read as the reverse complement.
TGATGGACGCAGGGCAGTGCATCGTAGGGCACGTTCATATCGAGCGTGACTTACGATACAATGCTTTGTTATTTTATAACATCATGTGGGTTTCGTCATCTGTTTGATCTATAGTTGCATAAAAAAAATGAAAAATAACATAAACTTTTTACTCGTAGCAACCTCCGCGGAGTGGTCGGTACTAACCGCTGGAACCAAGGTGGACAGAGCTTCACCTTCGCCCGCAACGTTACCCACCCGAACTACCTGTCTTCCACCATCAAGAACGATATAGGAATCCTCATCACATCCTCCGACATCTCACAAACAGCACTCATCAGGCCGATTACTTTGAGCTACAACGAGGTCGGCGGTGGCGTTCCCGTCAGGGCAGCTGGATGGGGCAGAATCAGGGTAAGGTTTATCCAAAGGGTTTATTCATGACATGTTTCTAAAGCAATACCAGCGTCTTAGGGACGCTTTCGATTGTCACTGGTTTAAATCAGTTCTGCTATCTGGAGATCGTTTGCAATGGTCTGCAGATATATTTTGTACAGTTTAATTGGTAATTTTCATTACGAAAAGACCTCATTCAAATGGACTCATTTTATAGTTAGTTTACCCCTGCTAGTAAAGTGACAGACGATTACTTTTAACAAAGCATTCTCACGCAGGTTTCGCTCGACAGGAATGTGTCCTTAGCGATAAAATAGTAGGTATACCCGGACGAGCCTTTCAAAAGGAGCCCCTACTACATTGAAATAATTTTTGTTATGAGTATGTTAGCTTGTTTTTTTCTGAGTAGAATAATATAACTTATGGTTTATTTTCTCTCAACACAGGTTGTTAATAACAATGTGATATACCTACTACGAGAACAACAAGTTAATAACCTTAAGGGGCTGACAACCATCAAACAACTTCTCGCTCGCACGTTTCGACATGTTGAAAGATATAAAATCACTAAACTCATTTTCGAAAAATCGCAATCAACCATTTTGTGTGCAATCACATTGCACATCACATCCTTCGCCTTAACTGCGAGACTGAAGCCTGAAGTAGGTTTTTAAAAACCTGTGATACAGGTCACTAAGAAATTGGTAAAATTATTTATCGCGGCGGGCATAGTAGATGACAACAAGGAAAATAAAATGCTAGGTATAAACAAAGAAAAGAAAAATAAGCAATAGGGTAGCAGTTAAGTATTTTATGGCCTCTGGCTTTAGGAATGTGTCCTGCGATGCATAACCATAAAATAGTATCCCCGGACGTGCCTTTCAAATAAAGCCTTTTTAGAATTTTTGTCAAGAGTACGCTTCACTAAATTCGATTGGCACCATTCTGGAGCTTCATTATTGTTTAAAAATACAAACATTGTAACAAGGATCGTACAAAAGAGCGGTAGGAACCAAGCCGTAAGTTTGTTGCCTGTTCTTCTAGGCTTTGGTCGCGTGGAACTGGCACCTAGAGTCACCTAGCTTTAAGACGTTTCAAAGTGATCCTTGTGATTTTATTGAATAAATACCTTTTGACGTTTCTTTTTTTCTGAGTATCGTATTCTATTGTCCAGGCTGGAGGCTCCATCTCCGCGACTCTGCTGGAGATCAACGTAGCTACCATCACCGGTCAGCAATGTGTGGACCGAGTGGCGCAGGCGTCTATCGACCTGAACGTGAGGGCCCCACCCGTGGAGCCGCATATCGAGCTCTGCACCTTCCACTCCGAGGGCACGGGCACTTGCAATGTAAGTAGATACTGGCATGTAGGTACCAAGTGTCTGGCACCTGGAGTCACCTAGCTTTAAGACGTTTCAAAGTGATCCTTGTAATTTTATTGAATAAATACCTTTTGACTTTGACTTTGAAGTTTAAGACTAGGTAGGTCGTGCACCAATGAGTTTTTCTGTTCAAAAATGTGTGTATGCTATGCCGGTACTTTCAAACGGTGACGGAAAACATTGTGAAGAAGTCGGCATGTCGTAGAACCTAAATATTACTAAGACATTTGACAAGTGTTCGAAAGGAGCATCTTTGAGGTGCACCTTCCACTCTGCTGGCACGGGAACTTGAAATGTAAGTAGCTGGCTACTGGCCAGTTGGTACCAAGTTTAAGATTAACTAACTGGCCAATCCAACCTACAGTCTAGTGTCACTGAGTCAGAGCACTGCTGGTCTAGTGGAAGCGGCTCCACCGATCCGATCCTAAGCGTTCAAAACGGGACGTGCACGAATGAGTTTTTCTGATCAAAAATGTATGTACACTATGCCAGTACTCTGAAACGGTGACGGAAAACATTGTGAGGAAACCAGTTAGTATTTTATCAGCGGTAATGTGCTTGCTCTCACATATGGAATACCAACTACTGCAAAATGTGAATATGTGCCAAATGTAATGTTTGGACGTACCTCTGACTACCCCTTTAGAAGTCCTCAAAGAATCTGGAGTTAGTACTCGGTACCACAGATAAGAGAATACTAGTCGGTACTAAGAGATCTGAGGGGAAGTATTTATCTGACTTTGAACTGTTTATTCCAGGGTGACTCGGGCTCTGCCCTCGTTCGCATCGACAACGGCGCCCAGGTCGGAGTAGTCTCGTGGGGCTTCCCCTGCGCCCGCGGAGCACCCGACATGTTCGCTAGAGTTAGTGGCTTCACCACCTGGCTCTTACAGAACGTGGTCTAAACCAGAATCTGACCTGAACTTGACCCAAATGCCACTCCGGATACTTATAAAAACTACAGACCATCTTATATCGCCGTTTAAACTAAATGCAAGTGGATCTAGGAATCTGACCAGAATTACGTAATTTACGTGTTATCTGTAAAATCTCTACCAGTTACCTTTGCAAGTACCTACGCAATGTTTGTATGTAAATCTAATCTCCAAAGAAAAATTATACCAGATTCAAAGTTAAAATAAATTTTAAATCGATGTAAGTTTAATAGCTGTGTTTTCGTTTTAAATTTATCAGTTGTACTTTTTAAAATCCAATATTCAACCTAACCTAACTACAATAGAAAGATCAGCCAAGATGTTCGTATCAGCCAGTAAGAGTAAGAGAGACAGTTGCAAATTCAATCAATGTACCCCAAATCTGAGTCATGTAGGTAGGTATTTCGTAACGTCAGGCTCTTTCTCAGTGACGTAGCTAGGTGGACAAGGGCCCCGGTGCATAAATAATCGGGCATAGAGAAAGAATTTTGTGAGCAGGCTCAAGCTTGGGGAGCTGGCTGACCCTCTCTTTTCAAAGCTTAGGTTAGAGGGCCCCCTGTGCTCCGGAGCCCTGGTGCACTGCACCACCTGGCCCTACGATAGCTACGCCACTGCTCTTTCTGTATGGAGCTTCGATAAGCGCCTCTATCGGGCGTGCAGAACTCATCAGTTTCCATACAAAAAGGCCTGACATTCAGACTTGGGGTACTGAGGCCTGCCATCACCTAGGATAGTTCTACGATAAAGTGTGCAGTCACTGAACTAGAAAGACTATTATCGAGTCAAAATTAACGAATATCTGCCTTTATGCTAGCCATACTACCAACTCCGAACAGAAGAGTATTAGGTACCTACTCTACATCTATCTAGCTGTACCTTCTTTCTCTCACTCTCACATGATGTCCCACATACATCCGTCGCGTTCTCTGATTAGCTTTAATTCTTCTTGCTTTAATTCGGTCTGGTATCGTCCTTTCTTCTCCGTGGCCAGTAGCACAGGTACCTACCTACGTGGGTACTAGCGTGATGCGAATGGACTTACGGTATCAGCTCCAGGTACCTACGCATGTTAGCTACGAAAGAACCAGTGTCACGCACTACAAATGATCGCTATCTACAACGGGAACCGCACGAACCACGATAGGACCGTGTAAGTAGAATGCCTATCAACCCAACTTTTACCACAAAATACCTATTGTGTACCTACTACCTATTAGACTAGGTTAGTTGATTGAATACATAAATACCTAGTGGTGTCCCTACAATTTGCATTGCATGTCAAAGTGTATTCGTCGGCACAGCGACATTCTCACTTCGTTAAACAGCAGGATGAGTGATACTCTTCAAAAGGTCTACAATGACGCTATTGACCAGTACACGAACAAAATGCAAGAAGCATGTAGTCCTGAGGCTCGCAGCAGGAAGCCGGATAGCTTTCGCGCCCTACACGATAGAGAACTAGCAGCCGCGCGCGCCTCCTTCCGCATCAAAGCAAAAGCACTTCACGCCAACAGCCACGACATCGATCACAGTCTCACCCAACTCACCGAAGACATACACAAAAGAGAACAACAATATTTCGAACAGAGCGTTGCAAAGACGGAAAAAACTATAAAAACATCAATAGATGCCTTTCATAAAGAAATAGAACGAATCACGCACGGTGGCGCACTATGCTTGAACAGCCTCGACGTAGAAAATGTGCACGGGGGAGCAATGCAAGCCGCGGAAAAGGCTTTCAATGGGGATAGAGTCAAAGATTACGGCCCAGATTGGGATAACCACTATCTCATAGATTACCTAGGATCGAAAGTCATCGAGTACCGGCTATTGAACACCAAGAATAACAAGCTGATTGGTCTAGAGCTTGCCATTAAATACTTTCAGGAGATGGTGAGTAATTGCACTCATGACCCTAGGCTTAGCGATGTTGCTTTCAATATGGAACACGAAAAAGCTCGCGCTAAAGCTCTGGCCGAGTTCGTTACAAGGAGGAGCCGTCCCAAACAGTTCAGTGAAGACGTTCTCAAATTCAAGGTAGAGCAATACATCATGATTCAGTACAATCAATTGAAGCAAATCAACACCAGTGCTGGTAACAAGACCTCATTCCTGCAGTCGGTATTGGTGTACGACCAGAGCGCTTTAGCTCCGTCTGTGCTGTGGCAGTACTGCCTGCATCCAGAAGTCTTGAAGAAAAATCATAACGAAGCCATTTGCCGGGCTCTCGAAGCCTTCCGTCCAAACCGAACCTGCAGCGAAGGCTTTCACGATTCCGAAAAGGAAGAGCTAGACCTCCACTTGATATTTGAGAACCGCTTCAGAGCCTTGGCCGATATAAACAACATCGCGAACCAAGTAGCGGAAGAAGCAGGCTTCTTGGAGTTTAGGTTTAAGTTCAACACGTGTGCCAACGCTAACGGAAATAACTGGTTTAGCATGTCACAGGCCACGAGGCGTGAATGCCACAGCCAAGCTATAATAGTTGGTCGGGACGCTTTTTATGCGAAGCGTCGTGACAAGAAGCATCATGCAACTGATTCTTACAGGGATAATCTGTTAGAGAGGTGTAAGAATTACGCACAAGTAGACCAATAGGTGCAAAATCAACTTGCACTTACCACTGTGTATTCTCTTATCTGTGCCACTGTTAGGTACTGAGGTATAGTCAGCAACGGAAGCCGACGGACACCGCTATCAAGAATGCTTCACGGAAACAAGTCAACAAGTTTTTTCGCTAACATGGACCGAACATGGTTTTTTTTTTATATATTTAAATAGGTACCTATATATTATGAATAATAATATAAATTTTGATAATTACATATTTGGTAGGTAAGTACCTACATTTTTTTATTTTAATATTGGTGGAATTTTTGAGATCCGTTGGCAATCATGCCGATTAGCCTACTTACCTAACCTCAGCTACGTAGGTAATAGTAAGTAGGTAGTAAGTATTATCACAGATAAGAGAATACGTATTATTAAGTACCTAGTACGGAATAGTATGTAAGTACCTAGCACTTCTAAGAGCCTAAGGTATGTTCTGCTACCTAAATAGGTAGCCTATATACATCATACCTACTTTATTATTTATTTCACTGGTCCTAATAATGTAGGGACCCTGTAGATAGATGACTAACGCAACGTGGACTCCTCCAATTTTATAGTAAGTAGTGCTATTGTAGTGCAAAAACATTACGGCTACCTACCGGCATCGGCGCGCGCGAATCTCGAGCAATAAAGCAGGAACAGGCAAGCAAGAAAGCACCTACTTAATTAAACAAGCAAAAAAATCATAAAAAACAATAAAAAATCGTGGTGATCCCATGAGGTGTGTACCTACACAGGATATAAGTATCAAAAACCAAATAAAGTTGTTGTCAGTCGTCGTAGTCGTATTTGTATCGTAATTCGTAAAAGGATTCGATTTTTGTCTTATTTTAGTCTTCAGAAATGATTTTAGCCTGATTTACGGGAATGAATTAATTCACCTTAACAATTCCCAATTCCTTTAATGATTCACTTTTGATTTAGAAAATACTAAAGCGAAGAATACTTAACATTCGTTTTAATAAGGTTACCTGGAAGAGATCGCTTTTAGTGATAAGGTCGTCGGCAAAACTGCCTTGGATCGCTGGTTATCTTAATTTAACTTTTTAATTTTTATCTCGAAAACCGAGCGTCCCAAAAAAAAAGTAAAAATTGTTTTGGAATGGCCAAACAAAGCCCTTTTATATGAAATGTAACTTGATTTTTTTATGTAACTTTTTTTATTTTTGCCCTCTTAAAAAACCCCATATCTCAAAAACCCTTCATCCGATTTTACTCATATACTTAACAGTAAATTTCTCAAGTACAAGCTATCGACGTATCAAATTTCATGCAGATCGGATCAACGGTTCTTAAGTTATCGCCAGACAAACATACATACATACATACATACATACATACATACATATATACATACATAAAATGCCAAATCGCCCAAGTTGAAACTAAGATCTTCGTTCGCTTCGCTCACTCGATCAATAAAGAGGTAACATTTGTATTTTTGTATTTTTGTATGTAACGAATAGGCTCAAAAACTACTGGTCCGATTTCAAAAATTCTTTCACCATTAGAATGCTACATTATCCCTGAGTAACATAGACTATATTATATTTTCAAAAAAATCAGGGATCCTTACTAAAACTTCAATAATGTAACCCAAGGTGGAAAACAAAAACCTTACATCGCGTGCGCTGCGAAAACTATTGAAGATAGAACAAAATAATGTACTACGATTTTGTAGAACACGTCATCATCTACAAAAAATGTCGCGACAGCATATTCATATTCATATTCATATTCATTTATTTCCTCTTTACACATGTAACATGTTCTTAGATATGTCAATTTGTACAATAAAGGTAATTTTTTTCTTAAAATAACTTAAAAGTAGGAAAGTACAGTACACAAAATTAAACATTAAAATACAAGACAGTAGGTAGGTATATAAATATACCTAAGATAATTTATAATTAAATCATGTCATTATTAAATATATATTTATCGGCTATAGCCTCGTCAATTTTATAGTAGCTTTTATTTAATAAGCTAGTTTTTACACAACGGTAAAATTCGATGTCAGGTTTATTTCTAATGTCCGTAGGAATCTTATTATACAATTTTATGGACATGCACATGAAGCTTTTTAATGTTTTAGTCAACCTAATATGAGGTGTCACAATATTTTTCTTATTTCTAGTGTTATGGGAATGAGACTCAAATTTAAATGTCATGTTATTAAGATTTTCACGGATGTACACAATATTTTGGTAAATGTACTCACCAACCATGGTCATTATTTTTAATTCTCTAAAGCGATCTCTACAAGAGTCTTTATATTTAAGACCTAAAATATATCTTACGCAACGCTTTTGCAGTATAAATATCTTATTAGATTCAGCTGCAATTCCCCAAAACATTACACCATAGCTCATTAGTGAGTGAAAATATGCAAAATATACATCTCTTGATGCCCTTATCCCACCCAGTTCTTTAATTTTCTTTATAGCGTAAGTGGCTGAGCTTAACCTTTTTGTCAAATCCTCAATATGAACTGACCATGTTAGTTTCGAGTCCAACCATATCCCTAAAAATTTCATATGCTCACTACTAGGTAAGGAAAGTTCTTGAAGGGCATTATCTAATTGACTTTGAGTTACCATATCTGTAATTCCCAGACAAAACTTTACCACATGAGTTTTATCCACATTTAGCATTAGATTATTTACAGAAAACCAATTTTCCAAAACAGGGATTACTTTCCTTAGCTTGTGACTTACACCTTCACCACTTTTTTCTTTTATAACTAAACTCGTATCGTCAGCAAATAAAACTATGTCAATATTAATGTCGTTACAAACCACAGATACATCATTCACATAAATTAAAAACAATAGAGGCCCTAATATTGAACCTTGTGGAACTCCTAACTCAATTTTACTTTTAGATGATCGAAATCCATTCAACTCCGTGACTTGTTCTCTATTGGTTAAGTAAGATTGAAAAATTTGCAGTTCATTGTTTCTCACACCGTAGTGTTCAAGCTTTTGAATTAAAATACTATGAGAAACACAATCAAATGCTTTAGAGAGATCACAAAAAACCCCATAGGTTTTTTTGTGATTTCTCCAAGCCTGAAAATATGTCTTGCATAAGCCTAGTAACAGCATTTCTAGTTGATTTACTTTTCTGAAACCCAAATTGTCTCTTATTCAAAAAATCATTTTCTTGTATATAATTTATAAGTTCTTCAGCTACATATTTTTCAAATATTTTACTTATACTCGGGAGCACTGAAACCGGACGATAATTATAACAAATCGATTTCTTGCCTTTCTTATAAATTGGAACAACTTTCGCTAATTTCATTTTGTCAGGAAAATATGCATTGTCAATGCATTTATTTATTATATGCATAAGAGGTACAGCAATAACACATTCTAGTTTCTTTAATAAGTAGGGAGTGATATACCAGAAGTCATTAGATTTTTTTGGTTTCATTTGTCGTAACAGTGTTATAACTTGACTCACACTAATAGGTTTCAAAACAAAGTCAACAGTGGCGACTGGCATAAACTTGTTTAAGTAGATTATCGAGTTTTCCGTTGAACATTGAAGGTTACAAGTCAAATCATTCGCAATGTTTACAAAAAAGTCATTAAAATAATTTGCGATGTCAAGTTTGTCATGTATAAACTTATTACTATTTTCACAAAATAATTTATCACAGATATTTTTGCTATTACTACATTCTTTTCCTGTCTCGTCTTTTATTATTTTCCATACACATTTTATTTTGTTTGCTGATTTTTCAACCTTTTCAGCAATGTAATTTTTCTTAGCTTCTAAACACACTTTTTTGAATAGTTTACTATATTTTGTTACATAGGATTTACAAACTGGATTTTCGCTAAGATTTCTCAACGCGTATAAATCGAATAATCGTTTTCTCGATATAAGAATTCCCTTTGTTGCCCATTCATAAAAATATTTATGGTTACGTGGACTCGTCTCTACAATAGGTATATGCTCATTTAAATTACACAATAAATAATCAAAAAAAATTTCATAGTCAGAATATATTGAAACATTTGACAAGTCTTTATTAAGGTTTTCTTTTAGCCTAGTGATCTTATTATTATTGACCTGTCTTAATTTTATTTTAGGTGGCTCCAACATTTCCACATTCAAACTTACATTCAAAATTTGAGCATAGTGATCCGATTTAACTCCAGGTTCTACACAAACATTTGATGTGTGACAAGAGTCTGTAAAAATATTGTCCAGACATGACATTGTAGATTTAGTAACTCTAGTATATTCATGCACTTGCTGTTTTAACAAGAAGCTATCCATTAGATCAGTGACACTCATACAATTACTATCATTAAGGTGCTCCGGGGTAAGACCGGATGGTTTTTTAGTAAACCATTCGTATGTTGCAAAATATTTTTTTTCTCGACAACGAAAATGTTGGCGAACCTAAAATTTAGTTAGAGCTTTGTATAAAAGACAGGTTTATAAATCGGTTTATCCGATAACCCTCTAAACACAACGGTGGCCGAGTTATAGGGGATTAAAGTGATAGTAATTTTTATAAAACCACGGGAAAGATCGGACCTTGACTGGGTAACATCGGACTACATTCTAAAATCGCCTCTGTAGCTCCAAACATAAGCTACCTATAATGAAAATATCCGGTTTTATCCAATAATAAAGCATCAATATCGATTTTCGAGATACTGTTTCAACAACAAAAGTGAGAGGCTAAATATTATTTTTTTCATTCTTATAATCCGATGTTACCCCGGTTCAGAAAAAATGAAGTTTCTATGTTTCTCAAACTTTGACACCTCCACTCTAACTATGGTGCGTAGGTAGGAATACGGAGATACAAAGGTTTAGCAAGCACCTCATAGTTGGTTTTAATAACTAACCAGCCTGATCAATGAAGCAAATTAGATCTTAATATTAAGATCTTATAAGATTTAATATTTAATATAAATAATAAGCAAATTAGATCTAGTTAAGATCTAATATAAATAATAAGCAAATTAGATCTAGTTAAGATCTAATTTGCTTATTATTTATATTAAATATTAACCATAAATAAATTAGTAACCATAAATTACTTATTTCTATTAAAAGTCATTTCTTCAAATCTATTTTGAGTAGGAAGTCGCCCGCAGAGAATTTTTTTTGTAGTTTCTAGGCATAATAATAAATATAAAATAATAAAATAAACTGAAGCAAACACACCATAGCTAAAAATGTGCGCAAGCTAAGCGTGCATGGGATTACGTACCGTACATACATAATTACAGCTTTTAGCTTTTATTAACAGGCAAATTGGTTCACAAAAAAAAAAAAATTGAGCGACGTAGGTAAGTACTACCTCTAGCAAATGCCTTTTTAGTTCAAATATTTTTTTAAAGTTTGAGAAACTGTTTATATTTTACAGCTGGGAAAGATCGGACAGAATTCATCCGAACTTTACCCATTCAAATTTTGATGGGGAAAGACCGGATCTCAGGCTACATACAGTTCTAGCGTGTCTAGACAACTTTAATCAGCAAACAAGTTGCCGCATTAATATGATAAGCCACAAAACTCGTAAAAAACACAGCCGTTATACCAGAATTTACGATTAAAGTTGCCGGGGGTAAGTCCGGATCCTTAAAAAATCACATTTTACGTACCTTTTCATATACGAGTGAATGAAATGCGCGCTGATGGTCCGATCGACTGGCGGCGACTAGTGGGATGGGCCCAACAAAATTGCGTTGCTGGCAATGTTGCCAAGAATCAAAAAATACCCTACGTTATGGAGATATTCGATTTATTCGATCTTACCCCAGATCCGATCTTACCCCGGAGCACCTTACTTAAAAAATTAACATTAAAATCACCGCACATTAATACGGTTTTATTGTTATTCGCTGTCAATTTATCTAAACACTGCTCAATCTTAGCGATGAATTTAGGCAGATCTGCAGAAGGCGATCTGTATGCCATTAAAATAATGGCACCTTGAAGTTCTATGCATGCTAGTTCACATATTAATTCTTCAGACATTTTAGTTATATCATTTCGCGCTTTAAATTTTATGGTATTTCTTATTAATATCAAGCATCCTCCATGATTGCGCTTTGATCTACAAAAAGAGGAAGCTTTAGAAAAGCCTTCTATATTAAACACAGAAATATTATTTAGTTTTAGAAAAGTCTCGGACATGCACATCACATCAATTTTTTTCGAAGTCAAGAATAGGCCAAGCATATCCGCTTTATTAAAAATGCCTTGCACGTTTTGATGACACACTGTTATTTTACAACCTCTGAAGTCATTGCCGACTGAAAATTTCTGGGCTCGTTCTCGTCCTTGCAGAAGTTTCCAGCCTTCCTAGTAAGCAAGACCAGATTTTTGCAGATTCCATTTTTTTGCAAGACTGCTACGATGCTGGATGCTGTATAATCACTCATACTTTGCCCTGTTTTGTGAGCATTTAAATCCACAATCGACATATTGTCATTTAAAGCCACAATGGTAAATAACTTGGTATTAAGGTTAAAGATGTTACCGTCATATTCATTTTTATGTTTAACTATTATAGTTATGTCACAATAAGTGTTCTATTATTATAAAAAATTAATTGAAATGCCTCCGCTAGAAAAGGGTCTTTATTTGTACCTTGGTATTAATCCTTATCCAAATAAATCATTTCATAATTAAGACGGTTTCAATACCTATAGATAACTTCTAAAATTTTTCAAATCGGACATTCCATTCAAAAGATATGAAGAAATTAAAAATGTTAACGGGTCCACGGGTCACGCGCGGGTTGCGATTTCACTCACTCAAGGAGAAGCGCGTGCAAATGTATGAAATAAGTAGACGCGAGGCTCGAACCCACGGTCTAAGTTTATCTTAAAATGTTCAAAAAATTTATGACCACCCATGCGAAGCTGGGACAGGCCGCTAGTAATAAAATAAAATTGAAACAAGTTTTCCTACTTTGAGTAAGATTTTTTAATATAGTAGATAGATAGATATAATAGATTTTTAAATAAGAAAAGGAATTTGCTTGAGTACAAAAACTAATAAAGCATATCTATAATAACTATTTAATACCTCTAATAGGTATTAAATAGTTATTATAGATATGCTATTTATTGCTTTTATATTCACTTGAATTATCTATTCCCACTCAAGGGAATCGTTATGATCTCAGGTGAGTCATCACAGGTGATCAGTCAGAGCCAGTCACAGGAGATTGGGGTCACATGAATTTAGGTTTGTGGATGGGGGGGTTTTTTTTAGGGATTTCATAACTACGTAGTTTTAAGAGAAATTTAGCCATCTGGCAACACTGTTGGTATTTATGGCCAGCCATGAGTTAAGGCTGGTCTATCAGAAAGAGCAGATTTTTTTATGCAAAAATTGCAATATCTTGCCCTTTCTGACTCATCCAGTTTACGAAGACTATCCTGATTCCCTTTTCAAAATCCAAGGTGGCAGCACTGGTCATGATTTAGCAATAGAATAGGCCAATAGCGACAGTTTTGCTTGCTCACTCACACACACTGGCCTGGCCCACACTCTCACTCACTCACATTGCTGATTGCTGAAATGCTGAGTGAGATGAGATGACCTGACCTACCTGCCCCAGAGAGGAGAGAGAAGTAAGCACAGACACAGAACACTAATAATATCCGGAATCCGGAAAGCAGACGTTGTTCGATCGAATTGTTTCGTGTTGTGATTTCATCTTGGTACATAGGTACCTACCATACACAACTCAACTGTAGATTTACCTACGGGTAACCTACCTGCCAAAATACAAAAATGAATAGGTAAATGGGTAGGTAGTACCGTACTACCCAGCTACAACGCTTGGTTAGGTTACACAGAAGCAGTAGCCTGCCGTTGGAAAAATGATGACAAACGCTGAGTGCGGGTAGAAACGAAAACGTAGTTTTGTTCAAACCGTAACCATAATACCTTCCTGTTCTTTTTTCACGCGACACCACCCTCACAAGACGTCGTTGGTAAGTCTTTTAATTAGGGATAATTCTACAATCACCTACATTTTTACTGTTCGACACACGAAAGCAGACAGTTGATAAATGTTGTCTTGTGATTCTCCAGGAGTAAACCCTCAAAATGGACTGCGGCAATGTGGTCATTGACTCCGACATGGCTTATCCTATCCTGTTCATTCCAAAGAAGTGCACAACACTTGAAACTAACTGTGAATTAAAAGATAATGTGTACATTGATGTGAGCATCACGTCTCGGGACTCGGAAGGTAATCACACAAGCATTTATAACGGCTTCTGTAACATAAAGCTGGTGGATTCCTATGGCGTGAGAGTGAGCCAAGTTGAGTCCGCGGATAGTTCTACAGAAGATATGGACCAGATGCCTATTGTTATACCTGAGGCCAACCAGTTTCCTCCATACAATGAATCACAGGTCTGGATTGATCCGTCTAGAAGTCCTTATGTCTACAACCACTATGACCCATCTGTTCAAGAGCAGTATTCCATCCGTGAGTCAGGAGGTCTCATCACAGTTGAACAGCACAATACATACATCACTCAGAATGTCTACAACTGCAAGGAATCTGAAATGTATAACGATAAGGAGACAACACAGTCTCCGGTCAAGGATTTTGATTGCAAAGTGGATAGGAAAGTGCAGGAAATGGGCACAACCACCCAGGCGGATATAAACCTGAATTATTATGAAGAAGATGAGTTTGAGTGTGGTGTGTTCTTGTCACAGCTACCTGAGGAGATAATGAATGCAAAGAAGGCCACAACTCGGTAAGTTTTTTATCTATCCTCATCAGTTTCATCAGATAGAACATAGCATGCATGTTTTTGAACTGTAGAGGTTAGGTACAGTTAAATAAGTACCTGGCTGACAGTTTTATTACATGAACTGTAGAGGTTAGGTATTACCTAGGTACCAGTTCTGGTATTGATGCTAACAGTTTTTATTAGGAGCACGATGTAGGTAGAATAGAAGATTTTTTAGGCACATACCTAGCTCTAGCTAGGTACCTACCTATCTGGTGGTCTACAAACCCAACCAGTAAAAATTATCTCTTGAGTTCTGAAGTGCAGCGGTAGAATAGAGAACATTTTATTTATACTATATGTGTGAAACAAGCATATGGTAGGTAAACCTGATGTTAAGTGGTAAACATAACCAACAAAAAAGGATTGCTTCACAAGTCACACACAATAGGAATGTGCCCTACTGTGCCCTGTGTCCATCAACTTGAGGCATTCATTCAGATGATAGGCCTCATGTGCCTGTATTTCACCGGCAAACCAACAACACTGTTACAGTGTTGCGGCAACACTGTTTAGCAGCAGAAATAGACAAGGTCTCAAAAAATTATAAATTAGAGATCTGAAGGCATGTTTACCTTGCCTGGAGATTATATTTGTGAGCCTATTTCGAGATAATTTTACATTATCTCATTCCAGGGAAGAAACAACCACCCCGCTTGAGGAAAACAGTGCACTAAAACAGCTGATGTCATCAGATATTCAGTCCACATCCAAACAGAGGAAAACAATCTTGTTCCTTGGCCGGGACTCGGAGTCCGGACAGACCATCCAGAACATATCCTACAATGATCCTATGATCAAGTGTGCTGAACTGGAGGTGGACAATGAAGTTGTTATAGGTATTATAATAATGCAATTTTAGTCTGGTCACACAGTAATAAATAAATAATAGCGGACTTTCCAAACAGCACTATCTAGCCTAAAACTAAGCAAAGCTTGTAACTATATGGGAACCAGATAGCTGATGTAATATTATATAAATAACTAGCGGCCTGTCCCAGCTTCGCAAGGGTGGTCATAAATTTTTTGAAAATTTTAAGATAAACTTAGACCGTGTGGGTTCGAGCCTAACTTCTACTTATTTCATACATTTGCACGTCCTTCTCCCTGAGTGAGTGAAATCGCACCCCGTGCGTGACCAGTGGACCCTTTAACATTTTTAATTTCGTCATGTCTTTTGATTGGAATATCCGATTTGAAAAATTCAAGAAGTAATGTATAGGTATTGAACCAGTCTTGTATATGAAAACATTTATTTGGATAAGGATTAATACCTAGGTACAAATAAAGACCCTTTTCAAGCGGCGGCATTTCAAAATTTTTTTTATAATAAACTAGCGGCCTTTCCCAGCTTCGCATGGGTGGTCATAAATTTTTTGAACATTTTAGAATAAACTTAGACCGTAGGTTCGAGCCTCGCGTCTACTTATTTCATACATTTTCACGCCCTTCTCCTTGAGTGAATTAAATCGCACCCCGTGCGTGACCCGTTAACATTTTTAATTTCGTCATATCTTTTGAATGGAATGTCCGATTTGAAAAATTTAAGAAGTAATCTATAGATATTGAAACAGTCTTAATTATGAAATGATTTATTTGGATAAGGATTAATACCAAGGTAAAAATAAAGACCCTTTTCTAGCGGCGGCATATCAATATTTTTTTTATAATAAAAGAACAGTTATTGTGACATAACTATAATAGTTAGACATATGCTGTCGCGACATTTTTTGTAGATGATGACGTGTTCTACAAAATCGTAGTACATTGTTTTGTTCTATCATCAATAGTTTTCGCAGCGCACGCGATGTAAGGTTTTTGTTTTCCACCTTGGGTTACATTATTGGAGTTTTAGTAAGGATCCCTGATTTTTTTGAAAATATAATATAGCCTATGTTACTCAGGGATAATGTACCATTCTAATGGTGAAAGAATTTTTGAAATTGGACCAGTAGTTTTTGAGCCTATTCGTTACATACAAAAATACAAATCTTTCCTCCTTATAATATTAGTGTAGATTAGTGTACCTAGATAACACCCAGACTACGAACAAACATCTACATTCATCACATAAATAGGTATGTTTGTTCGTAGTGGGGATCGAAACCCACGGCCTACAGTGCAGAAGGCACACCAAAATGAGCTGTGAGGGCTGTCTAATAAGATGAGAAAGATAATGTTTTTTTATACTACTTGCTTATGGAACAAGTAGATGGCCCACCTGATGTTAAGTGGTAACCATCACCTATAATTTTTTTTTATTATAACATTGCCTCGTAAGTCACGTACGATATTAGCGTGCCCTACGATGCACTGCCCTGCATCCATCAATTTGAGGCATACGGATTTTAAGCCTCATGTGCCTGTAATTATTTATAACTAAGTTATATTAATCATTTGGTTTCCATAATCTGCAGAATTTTAATGTTTCAGACACATCCTCTCCAACCCTAAAGAAGAAGTACCAGTGCGACAAATGCAAGCAGATCTTCGATCAGATATCCTCCTTCCGACATCACATGGTGGGGAACCACACCAATTTCAAGTTCACCCCTCAACCGGACAAAGACATCAGCTTCCAATGCACCGACTGCGGCAAAAACTTTAAAAGTCAACAAAAGTTTGAGATCCATTGCCTAGGTCATGGTGACCCTGACCTGGAGTGCTCAAAATGCCGAAAGGTCTTCGCTTCCAAATTCTCCCTCCGAGTTCACCAGAAAATCCACAACAGAAAATATCCTTGTACTTATTGTATCAAGTCTTACGATAGCTTCGAAGAACTGAAAGTCCACTCGGAAAAGACACATCTCCTTTACATCTGCCAGGACGAGAACTGTTCATTTGTCAGCGGAAAGTCCTCTGATTTGGAGACCCATCAGCATTGGCATAAGGCCGAGGATAATGAACTCGAAGAATTAAACATTAAAGACCCAGATGACATAGAACCGGCAGAATTGAAATCCGAAGTCGAACTACCCCGTGAGGAATTGATAAATTCAAGCCAAGAAGGAGGGCTAAGCAAAGGTCTGTCAAGGTCAAACCAAGACATACCAAGGTCTAATCAAGATTTGTCAGGGTCAAGCGAAGACTTTATAATATCAAGCCATGAGTTGTCGAAATCCACCCCTGACCTAGTGAAGCCAAACATAGACCTATCGGAGTCCAGTCATGACTTCAGAAGGTCAAGTCTGAGTCTGAAGTCTCATGAGGATTTGTCGCTGTCTGAAGACGATAGTGAGGGAGAAAAGATTCGGCAGGCAGATTCTGTTATTGCTAAAGTCATGTCAACTGAGATATTTCTGCTGAGTTCGAAAAAGGCGAGAAGACATCGATGTCGTAAGGTATGTGGTTTACCATTCTTAACTGGTTCTATCAAACTAGCTACAACCCTCGGCTTCGTTCGTGGTGACGGTAACTGCTTAGGTACATCAATAGAAACCTCCAGAAACCTAAAGACAATATCGTATGATATTTTACGATATAGTTTTTTTTTACATAGTTTTTTTTACTCCTGCGGATATCATTGTTTTTCAATCTGTTTATTGTTCCAAATAAATACTTTATGATTTGACTCCATAGTCCATACCAACTACCAAAAACGGTGACTTGAGGTACTGTTGTTTCAATTCAGCCTTTAACAGCTATTAAAGGTGTATCTCTTTCGGTTTTCAGTCGTGTGAAGTTTGCTGCAAAACGTTTGGTCGAATCGACGATCTGAAACGGCACCTTATCGAGCACATCATAAAGTCTACTTTGGCGAAGACGCCTGTCAACCACACAGGCAACTTGAACATTACTTGTGAGGTAAGCGAATCATGAACATTGGCGCTTTAGCAAAACATAATGATATAAGATGGTCTTGTACATAAAAACTTCAAATACTAAATCTTTACCAAAGTACTAAAGATCACTTAGAATATAAAGGAGTATCAAGCTAGTTTTAGGAGTAGTAGAGGTCTCTGTGTGTGGCTCGTCTGAGGAAGAACTACTACCACGACTTTTTCTGTCGCCAAGTAGAGTTGCTGTGTTTCGGTTTGAAGAGTGTAGTTGCCGGTGAAATTACAAGCACATGAGGCTTAACATCTGTATGACTCAAGTTGATGGACGCAGGGCAATACACCGTAGGGCACATTCTTATCGTGCGTGACTGACGAAGGTGATGGTTCCCACTTAACATCAGGTAGGCCATCTGCTTGTTCCACCAGCAAGTAGTATTAAATTTAAAAAAGGTACGTCCATACGATTTATTGGGCACATGCACTTATGCAGCAATTTAAGTGATAGGTTGCAAGCCCATCGCCGCTACTAGAAAACCAACTGGTTTTATCCGTGGACTATCTGCCTGTTCAATCTCTTACAGAAATTTAGTTAATCTGTTTTGACAAGCTACTCTATAACTCTAATGCCAAGTTAATTTCAGGTGTGCCAGACCGAGACATTCAACAAAGTCGACAAATACAAGACTCATCTACGCGAACACGCAAAACTGACCATCTACAAATGCACATTTTGCGACAAATCCTTCAGCGATTCCAGCAACTTCTCCAAACACAAGAAAATACACGGCACTTCCTTCCTGCGATGCGACCTTTGCAATCGCAAGTTTCATTCCAAAAAGATGATCGCGCAACACATCGACCACCACAACAAAACGTCGCCAGTTCAATGTAGTTATTGCGACAAAACGTTTCACTTTGAATCGATGCTGAATAAACATGTACGTTGCGCGCACAGGAAGGAGGATACTTTGAAGTTTCGCTGCAGATTTTGCGACGAGATCTTCAAGTCTTTGAAGGAGAAGTGGGAGCATGAATGGTGCGTTCACAACGTCAGAAAGATGATTGTCGACTGCCTGATTTGCGGCTCGCAGTTTAGGAAGTACTCGGATCTAAAGAGACATTGTTGTGATGAGCATAACATGGATATTCCACCGGCTAAAAAGCTGCTGAAGAAGAGGTATTCGAGAATTGTTTCTTATGATTGAAGACCGTTCCTTTTTGTAAGTACTTTGGTACATTATTTATTTAATTTAGAAATCCAATTCGCCTTTGCAGATCGCTTTTTGGAGTAGTTGCGAGTGATCATGCATTTCTGAAGGCAATAGGTAATAAGTCTACAAATCAGAAGGTTCCTAAAATGTTGTTACCATATTTTACAAAGTTTATGTAAGTACTTATAGAAAATATTTATTTTTTAAACGTTTTATATACATTTTTAATAGTTAAGTATGAACTAGTTTTAAGATTTATCTTTTGTTTACAAATCAAGATAATATCGTAGTAATTATTTTTTACTAGCTATAAACTGTTATGATGATAGAAAGTGCGTTTTTGGTAAAGGCTGAAAGGTAAAACAAGGCTGTTTTTTATAAGTAAAATGTTTACACTTTCAGAAGATTTTTTTAAAACAAATCATTATGTTCTAAGTTAATAACTAATATAGATGGCGCTAACGTCAACTCTCAGAGACTCGACATCAAGCATTATTTTCTGAGTAAGTTTTTATCATAAAATCGGCTTGATTCAAAATGAAGTTAACTGTGTGGAATCGTGAACCTTTTTATTTTTTGTAAATAACATATTCTATTCACACTAATTAGTGGCGCCATCTTGTTTTCAATCTACCTCAGGAGGGCGTATTCTTTTGTTGTTATTTTTTCATCTTAAAAAATCAAACGCTAAACTGCATATTATTGAAATACTACTTCTAATAAAATATTTTTTGTTATCTCTTAAAGTTATATTTTATTTCCTCAACCATGTGCGAAGTACGAACTTTTTTATGCTTTGCTAGGTAGTCGTTAGCTAGAGACTGCCAAGAAGGTATGATGTGGTATGTTTCTCTAGAATAAGTTTTTAACTCGGGCGCTTCAGGCGTTCTTTACTTCCAATGTGTTAAAACTTTTTAGGTCAGTAGGCTGTAGTATAGATTTTATCATCGTGTTCCATCGAGACCTAGATAACAAAAGGGGTGTCAATAACTGCAGCTATGATAACATAGGCATTAACAATTAATATTAACGTAGACGTATTGAGTGCATCAATACACCGGCGTTATTGTATTTCTTTTCTTTAAGAAGCAGACTAACAGTTTCCTGTGCATTGACTATACTGTGGACCACCGGATGATCATCGAAGCTGCAACCACGATGAGTATTTTATGGCTTTGGTCAATGTGAACAAGAGAAAGCGGGCGCGTAAGCGAAGAAACGTTGACGGTTTGTATAAACTTTTCTTCATCCTTGTTGTGTATTCCTTATCCTACTTATTTGGAACTCGCGTCACGACGACCTAACTACACGTAAGAGAAGTTTTAGTTCAAGAACGAAGAACTGTAAGCTTGTTTGGCCAAAGTGGTCTACAGTGTTGGCTACTCTTGTAAACAGAATTGTGTACACAAGATTGGCTTGGCGCGTTCCGCGCATGACCTTGCTACTGGCGCATGCGCGGCCGACCTATCCGACCCGCCACACATCGGATTACCTAGTTACCTACTACAGTCCGCGAGAGCGCGCCGCCGCGGTATCTCCACGCGCGGGAAAAATCTGCGGCCGCGTGCAAAAAAACACTAAAAATCAATCGTTCATCAAAGAAATCCCTCACCCGACTGTTTATTATTCGTGCGTATTCTCAACCGTGCCTGTGTAGTTTCAGTTCGCCGGCGGTACGTCTTCTTTTCTCGTAGGTAAGTAACATGGCAATAATCTACTATGCTGTCACGTTTCGACAATTCAATGCGCTGTTAATCGCACGAATCCATACAGGATTGTTTGTCTGCCTGTTTGTTTATGTAGAAGCTACCTAACTTGTAGGTAGTGATACGGTGCTCGTTATATTTTATTGCACTAGTCAGTAAGTGAGCAATCGACTATTTGATTCCGTTTTACGATTCGTCTTGAACGCGGATTTACACTGAAATTTCCAATGAAACTGAAGGATTTCTTTGTTCTAATCTAAACTTGGTTTAAGCTTCTTCAGTGTATTTACTCTCACGAATAGGTAGGCACACCCAGTCAGATGTTCTTTTATAAACAAAACGGAATGGAATTCGGTGGACGGTGGGTATTTTACCTACATAAATACTTATCAACCTCCGAACAACACACACACGCTTACTAACCTAGGTAGGTATACCTACTACACCACGTACCTACTCTAATCATAAAAACATTGGAATTTTGAAAACTGTTGAATACCCCTGCACAAATGTCAAAATTTTGCAATGTGTCAATGCTTTGGAGCCCCAAACAGTCATATTCATTCATCGAGCGAGAACCGATAAGTTTTTGTTTCTCTTCCAAAGAGATTGTCGGACTTCTCTATCAAAGTGATGCTTGTGATTCAATTGAATTGAATAGGTACATTTTGACTTTGCCTAGGTATTATCTTTTTAACACTTTTTTCTTACCTATTATCTTTTTCCTACCTTTGTACCCAGACACATTAAAAATAATACCTGTAAAAATAATTTTAATCTAATTTTTTTCAATACCTATTTATTCAATACCTAATACTTTTATTATTTAACTTTTATTAAAGTAAACGTAAAAGTATTTTAGTAAACTTTTATTCAATACCTATTTAATTCGGTGACTCGTCTCTAGCCAGATAAAAGAGAAGGTCGCCGTCATGTTGTTTAAAGGAAACCAAGGCCGCATTAGAAAGACTCAGTTGGAGGAAATTGCATCTTAACCCCGACAAGAGCTGAGCTCTTTTTTATTAAGAAGAAGTAGACGACTCTTCTCTAAGTGAGAATTTTCCATTAGTTCTCGTTGCAGCTTTTGAGTTTGATATGATGGTCCTTCAGGCCGGATGATGTCGCGATTTTAAAAGGACCGTTTTACTTTGACAAAACGAGTTCTTTCTGAACAGTTCTGAACTGTATCCATTATTGCAGTACTTAAAGTTGTGTCTTCACAAACTTATTTTCGACGATCCATCTTAAAGAATTTTTGGGGTTTTTATGCACTTGTGACAACCGATAAGCGTCTCTATCGGACGTGCTGAGAACTCACGAGTCTCCATACAAAAACGGCCTGACGATAGAGAAAACAAAAAAAACGTAAACAAAACTCGGACTTCGGGCACTGCAGCAGACTGACAAGTGACGCACCTTTCTGAGCGTAATATCCTCTAGACTGCCAGGATACTGCATTATGTTGTCATTCTGTAATAAATCATTGTTTTACTGCCTTTGACCTGTGACTTGTCTGGTGTTGAATAGCGCACTTGTCATACTGACAATCGCTCATTTTCGCTTTTTCATACGAAGATGGTCTCCGCACGGAAAATACCTACCTTCTAGTGCCTGTGTGCTGGGCCATCCTACTCCATCTAATAAAACATGTTCCAGAAACATCCTCCCTTAAAAATATGCTACAGAGGCTGCGCTGTATTTAAACGAGTAGCATAGATAAAGCCTGTTTACTTTTTTTACCTACGTCACAATGTGCCACATATCCCATGACCCGTCGCCGTGTAGGCGGCGTTACTGTAATACTCCAAATGTCCACTGACCCAAGTAAAAACATTTAATGTACCGTGTCCTGCGCTCTCTCACCCTTGTCTCCTATTTATAGCGAACTACACGACAAATTAAATATTAATCCCTTAGTCTGCTATTTTGTCTTCGGGTAGGGGTCCTGTTCTAGAATAGATAAATAATAGGCTAAATCAGCATTACAAAATCCTAAAGCTTAAGAACTTAACATGGGCTTTCAAAGTCAAAAGGTATTTATTCAGTTGAATCACAAGGATCACTCTGAAACGTCTTAAAGCTAGGTGAATCTAGAGTTTTTTCTTCTCTGTGATCTCGTGCCAGTGCCTTGCTTGTTCAGGTTTAAACCAAACTGTCTATCCAGTAGGCCTAGCACGGGCAGAGGAAAAGTTGTCTTTCCACCGTTTTTATCTACTTGTCAGGCGAAATAGTTCTCTTTATTTCTACTGACAAGTAGATAAAAACGGTGGAAAGACAACTTTTCCTCTGCCCGTGCTAGGCTTGCTGATCAACTTCCAACTGTCTTTCCTGATCACTACAACTTGGGTCTCTTCAAGGCAAGAGTGAATAGGTGTCTTCTAGACCGTTCTGCTCCATCGTTGGCTACATCGTCGCTTACCATCAGGTGAAATTGTGGCCAAAGGACAGTCTGTTAATTATAAAAAAAAAACTACCTACTAAACAGGAGTAACGTGATGGACCGAAGACTAGGTATAAGGCTCAAAAAAAACTTGGCATTATACGGGGAAGGCCTGCATAGCCATGAACTTCTTCAGGCTGATGGTGAGAAGAAACAGATAAATAACTAGAAATTCATTGTGGATGGTGGACATCCACACAGCACTATCAGCCCCTAGGGATAGATAACTGATATAATACTAAGATACCTACTTTACTTTTTTTTGTTAATACATCCTTTAACCTCCTACTTCACTAAGTACTGACCTTCCGATATGAGTTATCATGATTTCATGTTGGTACAGTAAATCGCACAATCTGACTACCCCCCTTAGACATTCTCAATGGATGGGTAATGTAATCGCAACACTTCAATCTGAAAATGACCGAAGTTATAACCACCTATCAGGCTATCCACATGTCTTACGCAGCATCCGTTCTTTTCGCCATATTGTCATAAAAGAAATGATTATCTTGAATAACTGACTCTTTTAATATTAACTGGATTCAATTGAATAAATACCATTTGACTTTGACTTAGTCGCGTGGAACTGTCACTAAGATTTTCTTTTTTTCTCCTTCGCTTCACCTTTTACAGGCTGATGATGATGATGATCACAGGAAAGACCCGGTCAGTCGTTAGGAGCTGAATAGACACGAGGGTTGACATCCGTATTTGAACCAGCAACCTTAGGGTCAGAAGGCTACCACCAGGCCACCGGCGATCCATAGTAACAGAATACGTAATTGTACAATAATAGATAGGTAGGTATGGGTTTCACAAACAGACAATTTACACATGAATGCTATTCAACTGATTGCATAATATATTACCTTCATATAGGTAGGTATAGGTAGGCAAGAATATCTAACTGAGATGTATCAATATAATATAGAAGGAAAGGTAAGATAAGGAGATACCTACTTCTTCTTATCGTGTCACTAGTTCTTTCGAAACAGTGTGGTGAAAGGAGTTTCAGTACGCCTCAAAGAGGCTCTTTCCGAGCACATGACACATGTTTTGGAACTTTTTAGGTTCTGGTCAAAATTTTGGCTGATCTTTTGTAATGTTATTCTCCGAAACTTTGTTGTTTTCAATTAGGTATTCATAACCTTCAGTAATTTTATATATTCAAAAACGTTGAATTGAAACGCGAGTGAGTAGTTGTTTGACGGTTGTCTTCGTCTTAAAAAGTTTTTTTGTGGCTATAGCGTCCTCGTGGCATGAATAATATTGACCTCTTAACCTTGTGGCCAGACACCTAGGAGCCTGGTTGGTTGCTATGCGAATATCTTGTGATGAAAAGTGACTTAGGTAGGTACTTTGGTTATAAGATTATCTATCATTTTGAATTTCAAAACCTTATTCTTGAGATTTTGGCCAAAACATCTAGAGCCAGTTGGATAGCCGCGAAACCGAAATAGTAATGGGACCTCTGACTACCCCCCTTAGACGTCTTAAAGAATCTGGAGTTAGTACTTGGTACTAAGAGATCTTATAAGGAGCTTATCTTTCATTTGTGAAAATTCTCACCGCCATTAAATCTACCTAAGCAAATAAGCTAACTAAGTTCTTTTTATATTAGATTTCTTTTTATAATATTTATATTAGATATACCTACACCTACGTAACCTTAATCACTTTTTTCAGTCTAGAAAACAGTATGTACCTATTTACCTTCAGTCTAGAAAACAGTAGGTATTTACCTTTTTGAATACAATGTTACAAGCTCTTTGTCGCTAAGGAGGTACTTAAAATAAATAGGTACTACTTACTTGCGCATTATATGAATAAATTCTAGGTAGGATGTACTCTATAAATAAATAAATTATAAATTGTGGACATTCCATACAATACCTATCCTCAAACTAAGTAGGTATTATGGGGTGTAGTATTAAGCTTGTAGTATGGGAACCAGATAGCTAATTTTATATCCTCTTTTTTAAACAGCCAGACAGACAAGAGAAAAGTTTTTTGTTCTCGGCGGAGATCGAACCCACGGTCTACAGCATAGAAGGCAGAGTTACTACCAACTGAGCTATGAAGGCTGTCTGAGCTATGCTTATCGTTGGAACTGTGACGCAGGGGAATCACAGTCTAACTTTAAAAAGGTTGATAAAATTACCTACATGCGATAAATTAATTATGTAAAATTTAGGATGTTTGAGGAAAATGGCAATGTATTTCTAGATAGGTACCGTAAACCGAATGTAAACACAAGGTAGGTACCTACCTACCTACACTCTCGCTAGCAATATTTCCCGCCTACATGCATGCCGCCATTTTTTATAAGAAGGCACGTTCTTATTTAAAACTACAGAAAGAGATTGTTTTCTTTCTCCGAAATGTGGTATTCTGCTAGCCAGTACCTTTCGAAAATGTAAAAGTATGTTTTGTTATTTGTTTTTTTTTTAAGCGTTATCCTGGGCGCTTATCACGAACGAATTGGACGATTGTCGCGTAATCTTATCGTATCCCTAACTACAACAGAATAAGGTCGATTATCGCTAGGATACCTACGTCAAAAACCACCACAAAATTAAATGTCAAAATTTATTTGTGATTCGGTTTATTGTGGAAACTTGTAATCTATCTAAGAACCTTCTTTGTAAAAATAGCGAGAGACCTCTTTCTACGTCTAATGATGTGTTAGTGTTTAGTGTTATACAAACTATAAAATAGGAACCTCATCGACTTGAAACAAATATTTTCGTAGGTTCTTGTAAATCAAGCAAAATTTTTGTCTTAGGTTGGTCATCGAATCTACACCAGTTCTAAAGGAGCCGCCAGTTGTGCCACAGAGCTCCTTAGAATTCTTTCCCTACTATCGGGCGTGTCCATTCTATGATAATCCAATTACTTACGTAAGTAGTACAAAGGCAGCATGCAATGTAATTTGCCATGGAACTGCCATTATGTTCTTTGATGGGTTATTTAGTGGCCATGGTCGGACATTTGGTGATCACGATCACCCATCACGAGGCACTCCTCGTGAAAATTATGCATTCTATCTCCCTCTTACTCACTTGTTAAGAGGGAGAAAAAACCTCCAAGTTCAGACGAATTCTGTGCTAAATAAGCGGCTGAAACGAGTTTTGGTACAATTTCCGTGGCGGGACAAAAATTTCATAACATTTCTCTAGGTTACGACAAGTTAATCACTAGGTACATAGTATAAAACAAAGTCGCTTTCTCTGTCCCTATATCCCTAGGTATGTATGCTTAAATCTTTAAAACTACGCAACGGATTTTGATGCGGTTTTTTTTATAGAAAGAGTGATTCAAGAGGAAGGTTTATATGCATAATACAAGCATAATCTCTTAGGGATAACCCACAATAACCGTGCGAAGCCGGGGCGGGTCGCTAGTAATCTCTAATACTATAAGAATCAAAGTCCTGACTGACTGACTGACTGACATATAGACAACGCACAGCCTAAACCGCTGGTCCTAGAGACTTGAAATTTGAGGAGCACATAGGTCTTATGGCGTAGAGGTGCACTAAGAAGGGATTTTTGGAAATTCAACCCCTAAGGGTGTAAAAAGGGATGAAAACTTTTGTATGTAAAATCGTATTCCTTGAACCTACAAACTTGAAACTTGGAGTATATATACATCCTCAGACAAAATAAAAAAGTATATAGGTACATCAAGACAAAAAAATAGGAAAGGCGTTTTTAGTTTTTTAAAACTACCCTTAATAAGTGTGCAAAGGGATGTAAAAGTTTGTATGGGAGTTTTTTGACCGCTGGTCCTAGAGACTTGAAATTTGAGGAGTACATAGGTCTTCGGCGTAGAGGTGTACTAAGAAGGGATTTTTGGAAATTCAACCACTAAGGGTGTAAAAAGGGATGAAAACGTTTGTATGTAAAATCGTATTCCTTGAACCTACAAACTCGAAACTTGGAGTACATATACTTCAAGGCAAAAAAATTGGAAAGGCATTTTTAGTTTTTTATAACTACCCTTATATAAGTGTGCAAAGGGATGTAAAAGTTTGTATGGGAGTTTTTTGACCGCTGGTCCTAGAAACTTGAAATTTGAGGAGTACATAGGTCTTATGGCGTAGAGGTGTACTAAGAAGGGATTTTTGGAAATTCGTCCCCTAAGGGTGTAAAAAGGGATGAAAACGTTTGTATCTAAAATAGTATTCCTTGATCCTACAAACTTGAAACTTGGAGTACATGTACTTCAAGGCAAAAAAATTGGAAAGGCATTTATAGTTTTTTAAAACTACCCTTAATAAGTGTGCAAAGGGATGTAAAAGTTTGTATGAGAGTTTTTTGACCGCTGGTCCTAGAGACTTGAAATTTGAAGAGTACATAGGTCTTATGGCTTAGAGGTGTACTAAGAAGGGATTTTTGGAAATTCAACCCCTAAGGGTGTAAAAAGGGTTGAAAACGTTGGTATGAAAAATTGTATTCCTTGAATCTACAAACTTGAAACTTGAAGTAGATGTACTCCAAAGCTAAAAAATAGAAAGGTTTTTTTAGTTTTTTAAAACTACCCTTAATAAGTTTGCAAAGAGTTTTTTAACGCGTGGTGCGATTGACTTAAAACTTGAGGTACTTAAATATACCAAGAAATAAATAATTAAGAATGACGTTTTTAACATTTCATAATTACCTTGCAAAGGGTGCAAATGTCTGTAAAAGTTAGTATGGGAGAGTTTTTAACGCATAGTGCGATTGATTTCAAACTTGAAGTATTTACTTCAAGTTTGAAATCAATAAATAATTTAAAATCACGTTTTCAATATTTTAAAACCACCCCTGCAAAGTGTGCAAAGGGATGTAAAAGTTTGTATGGGAGTTTTTTAACGCGTGGTGCGATTGGCTTAAAACTTGGGGTAAATATACTAAGAAATAAATATTTAAGAATGACACTTTTAATTTTTGATAATTACCCCTGCAAAGGGTGCAAATGACTGTAAAAGTTAGCATGGGAGATTTTTAACGCATAGTGTGATTGATTTCAAACTTGAAGTAAATAAACTCCACAATAAATAATTTAAAATCACGTTTTCAATAATTATAACTTCCTCTGCAAAGGGTGCAAAAGACTGCCAAAGTTTCAAGGTTTGTATGGGAGATTTTTAACGCGTAGTGTAATTAACTTCAAACTAAAAGAAAATGTGTTCTGTGGATAAATAACAAAAATACAGTTTGATTTTCGAAAACAACCCCTAAAACGTTACCCTCCTCCGTTGCGCTCGAGTAAAAAGGATACAACGAGGCGTCAATGTTTGTAAGGGACATTCTAAAAACGGGAATCTTGAGTTGGTACGAAGAGATCTGAGGGTATCTACCGTGCCTGGGGATCAAAGTCGTGAAGCTGTTTAGTTTCGTTTGTTTTTGGGGTAGAAACTAGAAACAAATGAGTACATACTTTCAATGTAAGGTTATCTTTGTTGTATTTGTCATGTTTGTGCTAAACTCAGTACCTATACCTACCTACCTAATATAAGTAATGAACGCCTATAGGTATCTCTTATACCTACGTAGGTATTTAAAATCCTACCCTAATAATATACAAATCAATGCGAAAGTTACGATGTTTGGATGTTTGTGGCTCAATCATGGCTCACTACTTCAACGCGTGCGAAGCCGCGGGAAGCCACTAGTAATATAATATAAGTAAAGGTATACTTTAGTGGTTTTAGGAACCTATTCATTATAGGTAGATGAGCGCTCCATTAGCTAAAATTACCGCTAAGTCTGTTGCTAGTTGCTGTTACCTATTTTCTTTGACATAAAAGTGACAGTGACAAGTACCTACTATGCTTTAGATTAAAAAAATGGCGGGGAAAATGAATCGGGTGTATATTTCTAGAAGTCGTTTCACCTTCACTTTTTTGTTTTACTGCTTAAGTAAATGTTTCCTTGAGATACTGACAAAGTATCGAAACACAATCTATAATTATAATTAATTATACCCATTGTCCTGTAGTAGATAAACCCGTGCAGGCGAGGTACAATGGTATACCTGCCTACTTATACATAGAGACAAGACACCTAATCAAAATGAAAAACAGAAACAGCTTCACGACTTTTAATCCCCAGGCACGGTAGATATCCCCTCAGATCTCTTAGTACCTAGTACTAACTCCAGATTCTTTTATTTTTTTGAGGATGTCTAATCAAAATGATTTCCGACCAAATACCTATCTACATTATTTTACTAGATTTCGTATACTTTATTTTCGAAACATGTTTTTGAATTTTCATAACAAACTACTGTTTACATTTTTTTAAATAAGAAATGTGCGTGCTGGTTGTTGGGTAAGAGGTACTTAACAACTATAAATTTAACGAATCTATTTTTTAAATTAATTTAAGGTGTCATACAAACAAATATAAAAACTTTTGTTGTGTAAGTATACCTATTCGACAAGATACTTAGGTACCTACTTTTATATCAGGATTCCAACAATAGTGTTCACTGATCAATCTAGATATGCCTATTTTGTTCCGCTACACCTCACTAAGCTCAATGCCATGACTGAACACAATGATACACCTGATTTCACTGAACCAAAAAACATGATAATCCACAAAAACTACTAAAAACTAAACAGAACTGATATTTTTTTGTGTTACGAGGCTTACATCTGTCAAATTTCTCGCTCGCACATTTAAACATTTTTGAAGATACAAAATCCCTGAATGCAGATGGAATAATAGCAAAAGTTTCAGCAAAAATAAAATTTTGATTCAAAAAAGTTTTCCTACCAAAATTTCGAAAAAGTACGATAATCAGTAAGTAAAATATATTTTTGCTAATATTATTTGTTTTTTACCTATATTATTATAATATTTTGTGCTAAGTCTTTGTAATGTTATTCTCTAAAACTTTTTGTGATTTTATACATATAACTATGTACACATTATTATATGGTCAAAAATGTTAAAACGTGCAAGCTTGAAGAAAGATGAATAAAAAAATTGCCCCCATCAATTTTCATTTCAATAACATTTCAACTAGGTACTTACCTAATTTAACGTACCTACCTACCTCTTACCTACTTGCCTAATGTACGTTACTTCAAGTTTAAGCCTTTCGAATTATGTAGTAAAGATCTGTTTACGTTTGCTATGTAAACAGAAGCTTAGCATGTACACAGATTATGTATATTTACCTAGGTAGTCGCTTAGTAAACAGAGACTTCGCGTCGGTATGCTGTGAACATAACACACCCGCATTACCATCTACCACAGAACAAATCATTACGAAGTAAAATTTTATTGTCTGTGTACAAGGTGTTCCAATACTTGTGTATAAAAACTTCAGGGCGTTAAAGTACCCATCAATAGCTGTTTCATACATTTTAGCCAGGTAGGTATTGAACTTTTGTATGAAACAGCTGTTTTTTTTTCGCATTTACAGTGTTGGTTCCTTAGAAAAAGTTATTAATATTAAAATATTACACCTTGTAAACTAAAAAAAAAAATACAGTCCGACTAGATATCGCGGCATTTA
This sequence comes from Chloroclysta siterata, assembly GCA_932294275.1. NCBI lineage: Eukaryota > Metazoa > Arthropoda > Insecta > Lepidoptera > Geometridae > Chloroclysta > Chloroclysta siterata. Next base: position 14,344,319 of record OW028596.1, on the reverse strand, counting down.
ATAGTAATTGCTCCGACATTCAAGAAATATTTTATTTCCAAGGGAAAACGTTTGTCATAAGTCGTTATTAAATCTGAGCATGCATTTATCGTAAAATTGGTGCACCACTTAGAACCCACGGCCTGAGGCACCATTAGGCCACGTGCGCTCTAAACAAACTCACAGATTACGTAACAGTATGTTGTAAACAGTAGCATACTGCGTGTGTGTTTGGTTTTTGTGTAGGTACTAGTGATTCATACATGTTATTATTATATTAAATACCTAAGCTTCTGTTGTTTGTGAAACACCGATATGTAAAGATTTCTGTTCAAATAAACACTGTATTGTTAGGTATCATGCTTAGGTACCTACTTTATGACTTTTTCTGCCGCCAAGCAGCGTTGCTGTGGTTCGGTTTGAAGAGTGTGGTTTTCGGTGTAATTACAGGCACATGAGGCATAATATCTGTATGCCTCAAGTGGATGGATTGAGTGAACTAGGGCAGTGCATTCCTATCGTGCGTGACTTACGAAGCAATGTTTCCTTATAGGTGTTGGTTACCACTTAACATCAAGTGGGCCATTGTTTGTTCCATCTGCAATTTGTTTATACAAATTGCAGATGGAAAGGGTAAGCTCAGCATCAGTAGCAAACGAATGAGGCGTTTTATAAATTCAAATTAGCCAGTACCTAGTACAAGAAGGTAAGTAAATTCGTATAAGCTTCCGGCAGACTCTGTGGACGAGGATTTTAGGCCGCGCCAATGTCAAATTGACGGTTCGAAATAGTTTGTACAAGAAAAGGAGGCCTATGTCCAGCAATGGACTACTATAGGATGATGATTGGGCATGTTATGGAAAATAAATAGGCTCACGACAATAATCCCAAACCACGGGTGACATCCCTTCAAAACGCTTGCTTCAAACAGCCCTCATAGCTCAGTTGGTAGTAGTTCTACGCTGTAGGCCGTGGGTTAGATCCCCACCGAGAACATACATTTGTGTATGAACATAGATGTATGTTGTTTTCTGCCTGGGTGTTATATTATAAGTTTGTATTTACAAAAAATGGATAGGTAGGTATAAGTCATAACTGCCATCTCGTTCCCATATTACAAGCTTTGCTTAGTTTGGGGCTAAATAGTGCTGTGTTAAAAGTCTACCAATATTTATTTATTTCTTCTGCATATTTGACACATGCATACATTTTACAGTCTAGCGCGTAGAATTCCCTACGTCGACAAATCACAACCGAGGCACAGAATAATGATAGTACGTATGTATCAATGTTTTTTATCATCTCCCCCGCCTCTTATATCCGTCAAAACAACATTTTCCTAACACGTTGGTATAACCAGTTTAGCCATTTCGATAACATTCCATATTATTTTGATTACTTTCTGTGTGTATTTATTTGTTAATCAAGTCAGAAAAAAAGCGCTGCGGATTGAATGACATGATACATAGACAATCATAGACATAGACAAATACCTACAGGTACTACAGAATTATCATTAATTATCAAAGAAAATTACAATGAATGTGTTTACAAAAAAGACAAGGAACAATTAATGAGCTATCTAATTCGAAGTCAAAAGGTATTTATTCAATAAAATCACTCTAGCTAGGTGCCAGTTCCACGCGACCAAAGCTATCTGCAGACCGTTGCGATCGATCTAGACATAGCTCAACTGATCCAAATCAGTGCCGATCGGAAGCATCAAGACACTGGCTGCTTTGCCGCGCAGAATATAATATAATACAAGTATATATGTATAATAGATATATGTATAGTAGATACAATATAGGATGAGAAGGTCGTTATGTAATTTGTTGTAACCAACCGGTTTATTTTAACCTGAATTTTAACGAGACAAGTGTATTCGGAACTCGTATAGTTATTAGTTATCTTGAACTTTGGTCAGCGCGGATCACTGTTATAAAAACATTCTGAGTTAAATTATTAATTTCTCTCAGCACAGTGGCTTATCTAAATGTTTTTGATTACCAGCTGCCGCCCACGACTTTGTTCGCGCATTAGTGATTGCTGAAATTAATATTTAACGCGTTTTTCCTTCCAAAGTCAAAGTCAAAAGGTATTTATTCAATTGAGTCACAAGGATCACTTTGAGCTAGGCCACGTGACAAATGGGACCAAGTTCAATGGGTTCGTTCGTATTCTATCCCGTTCTCAGTAATTTGTCGGGATAAAAATAGCCTATTGTTAATCCATGCTACGAACTTTATCTGTTTTAAGTTTCATCCCAATCTGTTCAGTAGATAGGGCATTATTTTCCACAAACGTAAAAACGCTTAAAAAAAAAACAGCTTCTTCAGTGTATTTTTTTTTTAAATGGTGTACTTAGCTTCTTCAGTGTAATAATTATGTTTTTTTTTTAATAGTGTACGTTATTATTTAAAACATACTCTTAATCTAGTCATAATTACGGCTAATAGGTAATTTAACACTGACATAGTTTTTTTAAGTAAGCTACAGTGTATTTTATAAGTAAAATATTAACGAACGTTTAACACAGCGTCATCTAGGCAGACACTAAGCAAAGCTTGTACGATGCGGGAAGTAGATAAGTGATAAAATAATCAACATAGAGCTACTACCAACTGAGCTGTGAGACCTGTACCCGAAGTCGATAATCGCCTCTATCGAGTGATCATAATTCACGAGTCTCCATACAAAAACGGTCTGACTATACATTAAAAAAAAAAAACAGACTTGGAGTAGTGTAAATCGATCGACAAGTACCATCTGGGGCCATAAGCTCACTTCGAGCGAGATTATCTCACGGTGGAGATGACGTCATATCTCGTTCGATAAACTATTTATCCCCATTCTCACCATCTCACTCCCCAATTTTCTCATTCAAAGTTCATGCGAGACGCAACGTCAACGAGTTATTGAACGAGATATGACGTCATCTCCACCGTGAGATAATCTCGCTCGAAGTGAGCATAAGGCCCCTGAACTCCCTTTAAATATTTCGCAAGAACTTTTTCTACATCCTGTATATTTTGTGGGTCAAGTACCTTTGAATGCCAAAGCCGCACAGATAAAATGAAATTGGTCTTTAATCAGTAGAAGCACAAGGATCACTTTCAAACGAACCCGTCATCAATGTAAATGGATTTTCATCATTATGGTTACGTCATAATACTTTCCTGTATCGACGGGGCTATAACCTAAGAACAAGCGAATGCGATAGCAGTATCGAAAGCCGGGTCAATTATCTAAAAACAAGCCGATGTGACAGAAGCTGGCAGAAAAATTAGTTGCTAGTTGTTGAATATAAAGAAGAATTCCCGATAACGATATTCAACATGTTAAAAGATATAAAATCATTGAACTCATGAAAATCGCAATCAACTAAATTGTGTGCAATCACATTGCAAAGTGATTTTTGTGACTAATTTAATAAATGCCTTTTGACTTTGACAGCTGTCGCTACGGCTTGCTTTTAGATAATAGTCCAGCTCCAATTATGCACCAGCAAGCTAAGCCACGAGTGGTTTAGCCACGAATTTGGCTTTTTTTTTTCTTATATGCATAAAATGTACCTTCAATTGTGTACCTTTTACTTATAAGATTGAGTTTTTAAAAAGTAACTGACACATCGATCCCCTAGTTTACAACACGATCATGCTAATAACAGGAAAAAGCTGATGTAATGAGAGCGATAGTATACAAATCATAAAATTGCAATTACATTGATAAAAACATGCAATAAATATGATTATAAACAGGGTATCGAATTGTAGAGGTCAGTAGATGCGGCATGAATAGCCTGCTGGCGGCGAATATGTAAATCCGCCTCCGTTCCTCGCAGTAATGCAATAGTCTCCGCTTCGCTAATGAGATTGACATAAGCCTCCGCTGTTATTGTGGTCACGTTTACTGCAGCAGGATGATTCTTATTGATTTTTCAACTGATTTCAGTTAAGTTGATGAGATGAATAAATTACTTAAAAAGTCCGTAAAGTAAGACTTTGGTCCCCAGTCTCGGTAGATATCCTCTCACAACTTCTAGTACCAATTCAAAATTATTTGAGGATTTTCATGAGGGTAGTCAGATGTACATACCCATTATTCCTTTGCAGTAGTTGGTATTCCACACACAGGCATTGGGCACATACATTTTTGAAAGAGAAATATCCATTGAAGCATCACTGGATGCCCACACCTTTCCGATCGGAAGGCCCATCCCACTAAACCACCTAAACAAAATTTAATTAAAAATAAAACGTTAAAAATTGGCCGCGCCGGCCGCCGAAATGCCGCCGCTAGAAAAGGGTCTTTATTTGTACTTTGGTATTAATCCTTATCCAAATAAATCATTTCATAATTAAAACGGTTTCAATACCTATAGATTACTTCTTAAATTTTTCAAATCGGACATTCCATTCAAAAGATATGGCGAAATTAAAAATGTTAACGGGTCCACGGGTCGGTGCGATTTCACTCACTCAAGGAGAATACGTGCAAATGTATGAAATAAGTAGACGCGAGGCTCAAACCCACGGTCTAAGTTTATCCTTAAATGTTCAAAAAATTTATGACCACCCATGCGAAGCTGGGACAGGCCGCTAGTATCTAATATACTAAATTGTAGCATGTATTTTAACATTTTAATATTAGAACATTTATTTTTATTTGAAACAATTCCGAAACCTGGATCGCAAGACTTCTTAAAACGGAACACGGTCGCCAGTGTTAAGTACACGTGACTCGTGGGTAGGGACTCGTCCGGGGAAGTCACAGAGTACCTACTTTGTTATAACTGGGGGAAGTACTACGACCATGCCCAAGTAACGTTGCTGTGTTTCAGTTTGTAGGGTGTGTGATCTGTATAAGTTGACTGACGCAGGGCAGTGCATCGTGCCTATCGTGCGTTACTTGCGAGGCAATGCTTTGTTATAGGTTATAGGACGAAATCTGTTTTACTTTTATATTATATTTATAAGTACTAACCCCTATACCTAACTACTTAAGTTTTTACTAACACTGCAATGTGGAACTAATTAACTTAACTCTAATTGTCTTAATAAAAAAACTTTTTAATTTGAATAGGTGATGGTTACCACTTGGCCGTGGGCCATCAGCTTGTTCCATTAGCTAGTTGTATAAAAAAATACGGGTTATATTACGGTCCCAAGGCAACACTGACGCCAGTGTCGAGTACACGTGACTCGTGGGTAAAGCCGGCTGGCCATGTGACTTACCTGAAAGGTTTCGCACGAGTGAGCCCCAAGCTCCAATTAATATTCAAAGTATTACGAAGGCAAACAAGCGTGCTAAATAGGTTTGTGCGATCTTTGTTGGTTTACTTTTGAAGTGCCTGGAGAAATTTCGGACAGCGCCATCTAGCTTCAGATTAACTGTGAAAGCCTTATGCCTGATGAAGTTCACTGGTCATAGGCCATATGAATCATAACTTGCTTTCAGGCATTACAATAACTAGTAGTTCGCCCCGAACTGAGATCTCGTGATGCGACCCGACGAACGCACCAAAACTTTAAGTAGGTGGTAGTCAAAGACAAGTCCAAACTTTGGACTTTTTTCTGACTACCGCCTACTAACTTAGTACGGTAACCAAGTTTCAACTCTATTGGCCTATATAATGAAGAGTTCTGTTGAACAGACCTTGGCTCCATCATCAGACCTGGTCGTTGTCACCATTTTATGAGAACTGAGTGCCTCCTTAATTTATTTCAAGAAAAAAATATAAGAAAAGGCAAAGTAACTGGCCGACCAGTAGAAAAACCTTGATGCCAACGAAACTCTTAGAGATGGGAGCTCTTCGGTCGCTGCTTATCTTAATTTAACTTTTTTGTTGTATCTCAAAAACCGAGCATCCCAGAAAAAAAGTAAAAATTGTTTTGGAATGTCCAAACAAAGCCCTTTCGTATGACATGTAACTTGATTTTTTTAAGTCACTTTTTTTATTTTTGCCCCCTTAAAAAACCCCATATCTTAAAAACCCTTCATCCGATTTTACTCATATACTTACCAGTAAATTTCTCAAATACAAGCTGTCGTCTTATCAAATTTCATGCAGATCGGATCAACGGTTCGAAAGTTATGGCCAGACAAACATACATACATACATACATACATACATACATACATACATACATACATACATAAAATGCCAAATCGCCCAAGTTGAAACTAGAATCTTCGTTCGCTTCGCTCACTCGATCAATTATTTTATCCAACAGGACAAACATTATTAACGTTATTTATCCTCCCATTTAACACGGATAACTAAATTTTATCTGTATTCGAGTCACGTGCTTAAATTATGGTAACTTTGGGAAAAAAAGTCCTTGAGTTGAGACCAATTGTGCAATTAAAATATGGCACACGTTTCGAAACAGTAGACATCGTACAGCAATAAGACCTATTCAATTTATCGCGGATTTTAATTCCATTTTGTAATTTTTTTTTTTATTTTATAGTTGAAGGGCTCTTTGTGAAGGGCTAAAAAACTTTTCAGCGGCATTTTCAGCGTTACTGTGTTTTCGTTTATAGAGTTTGGTTGCCGGTTATCATACAAAAAAACGCTAGGAACCAAGCCGTAAGTTTCTTGCCCGTTCTTCTATGCTTTAGTCGCGAGGAACTGGCGATAGATTCACCTAGTATATAAGACGTTTCAAAGTGATCCTTGTGATTGTACTGAATAAAGACCGTTTTGATTTTGATTTTGGTTGTTATGTGTTGCAGAAAAAAGCATGGTGCTAGTACTTCCCTTTAAAGTTTTGGTTTGAAGAGTGTGGTTGCTGGTGAAATTACATGCCCATGAGGTTTAACATCTGTAGGTATGCCTCAAGTTGATGGACGCAGGGGCAGTGCATCGTAGGTCGCGTTCTTATCGTGCGTGACTTACGAGGCAATGTTTTTTTATAGTTGTCGGTTACCACTTAGCATCAGATGGGCCATCTGCTTGTTCCATTAGCAAGTATTATAAAATAAAAACTTAGCGTTTCGTTCCGCAAGCTTTCAACTCGCGTTTCTTTCCACGTGAACTGTGGTGTCGCAGTTAACGCCATTTCGGAGAAACTAACTCAATAAACTTTGACCTACATACATTTTGGTCTGGTTTCTGTAAACTACTGCAAGGAACCCATCCTCCAAGTCTCTAGGCCCAGTGGCTTGGTATGTGCGTTGTGTCAGGTCAGGGCATTTATTTATCTAAACTTCTACACTAATATTATAAAGAGGAAAGATTTGTATTTTTGTTGTTTTGTATGTAACGAATAGGCTCAAAAAGGTCCGATTTCAAAGATTCAAAAATTCAATTCAACTGATCGAAGATTAGAATGCTACATTATCCCTGAGTAACATAGGCTATATAATATTTTCAAAAAATTCAGGGATCCTTACTAAAACTCCAATAATGTAACCCAAGGTAGAAAAAATAATTCTTACATCGCGTGCGCTGCGAAAACTATTGATGATAGAACAAAATAATGTACTACGACTTTGCAGAACACGTCATCATCTACAAAAAAGGTCGCAACAGCATATGTCTAACTATTATAGTTATGTCACAATAAGTGTTCTTTTATTATAAAAATTTAATTGAAATGCCGCCGCTAGAAAAGGGTCTTTATTTGTACCTTGGTATTAATCCTTATCCAAATAAATCATTTCACATTCAAGACGGTTTCAATACCTATAGATTACTTCTTGAGATTTTCAAATCAGACATTCCATTCAAAAGATTTGACGAAATTAAATATGTTAACGGGTCCACGGGTCACGCACGGGGTGCTATTTCACTCACTCAGGGAGAAGGGCGTGCAAATGTATTAAATAAGTAGACGCGAGGCTCGAACCTATGGTCTAAGTTTATTCTAAAATGTTCAAAAAAATTTATGACCACCCATGCGAAGCTGGGACAGGCCGCTAGTAATTTAAATAAACCGGTTATTTAAAAAAAAACTATCTATTACAAAAGAGCTGATTCTTCCTTCTACTTCCTATCTTCCACAAACGGCTAATCATATTTTTTTAATCAAAGCTAAGATCGCATTTCATATAGAATAAAAAAAACAGTGCACGCACAGTACCAGTACAACGGTGAAAGAAATCATCCTGAGTAAAGCGGCATATCGTAGAACCTAACAAGTTCTAAAACAGTGTTTACTAATTCACTGCTGCTGTTTGTGAAAATCGCGAGTCGGAAATGGGTTGTACTGGCGCAGGATCGTAGTAGATGGCACAAACTAAGGGAGGCCTATACCCAGCAGTGAGTGAAGTCGGCCTGCGGATGGTTATGTTATTTACTAAATTATTGATGCATATCCATAATCCAGCGCAGGGTAGTCATAATAAATGGGTCAAGCCACAGGGCAATTATTTTAAACCACCTCAAATCCCACATGATTGGAACATCAATTAACATCGGCTCACATTGTACTCGTTGGTCCAAAACTGGTGACTCTGTGATACACGATTTCTTTCGCAGTTTCGTTTTTTTTATAAGTACATATACCTATATTATGTAGAATGATGAAACAATCAGATGACCCAACAGGGCTACCTATTTGAAAAACGTCGGAAACGTTTCCAAACGGAAACGTCAGAATTTATCTCTTTTGCTCTGGTTTTGTTTGCTTACAAACAAAAAGGTGAGAAGCTGATCAGAATCATTTCCGAAGAGTTTTCGATCAGAATCATTTCCGATTTTTTTAATAGTTTTGCTAATTTTTTATCTTATTAGTTTATGCTACTTTTTGTAGCGATGCAAACGTTTCGTGAAATGAGCAATGCATTGCAACACTAGCAATCCTACTAATATTATAAACGCGAAAGTTTGTAAGTATGGATGGATGGATGGATGTTTGTTACTCTTTCACGTATAAACTACTGAATGGATTTTAATAAAACTTTACAATAATATAGCTTATACATCAGAATAACAAATAAGTAACACATTTATAAAGATATCGTGTGACTAATCCTGCGCAGACGAAGTCGCGGGCACCAGCTTGTATTATATAATATCATGCTTATCGGGCGTTTGTATCAATATAACATCGCGATAAAGCTGCCTACAAGTGTAGATGGCCAGCGTCTGAATCGCTGCTAAAAGTGGCAGTAAGCAACCACTCTAAAAAGAACTCGACTCTAATTTCTATAGAATATGATCGAAGGCGTTATCAAGCATACACTGCTCGCTTTCGTGTAGCTTGATATGTCTCCGTGTGTACTTATTAAGAGCAAAGTTACTCTGTGGTCGATAGCAGACCTTTCAGCTTCCCACACTGACTTGAAGTTTCTATAGAATGTCTAAGTGGGTGTGGTCTGGGCACAGAAGTTTTAAGAAGTTTTGCAACGACCGACGCCGACGTCGAGTCTTTTGTAGGGATCATGAAGAAAATAATTAAGGCGATGAAAACTGCTAATATAGGTACCTACTTCTCACTCGCACATTTCAACATTAAAAATATAAAAAAAATCACTGAACTTCTTATATTATATTTAAGACGTCGGACAAGCGGTCGGTTGTAAAACACAAAAACCCAAATGAATATACATAATCACATTTCTAATAAAATCACATGCATCACTTTGCAAGCAAAGATGTCTAAGAAAAGCTTTTTATTTGCAAAAACAACAAACTCATAGTTTAACAATGGCACAGAAAACAGCATAATCAGATTAGTCACAATTTAGTGGCCAGATTGTGGACAGGAAGTGGTCACAAAGGCAATGGAATGCGGTGCCTTGTCTACTGGCTTGGGGACAGGGGGTCTACTACTCACATACGGAGCTACCGGGCGGAATAACAAAATATGGACATGAATATTTCTCAGCTCTAAAGTGCTATTCTATCTCGCAACACTCGCCCAAGTAACAGCGGAATACGCGGGGAATTTTCAATTTGGCATTCTGTAATACGGTAATTACCCATCACTAGCGCCACCAACGAGAGTGTTTTGGCAGTGGAAATGCCAACGTGAGTGAGGTGAAACTCGTGATCGAAGTGAGCGGGAATCCACTAGGTTAAACTCCCCGCGATTTTGTTGTTTACGGAATAGAACTAAAGTTGGTAGTAACTCTACTGTCTGTGTTGTAGGCCGTGGGTTCGATCCTACGATATATATGAGCTGGTTCCGTTGGTCAGTGCAAGCTTTGCTTAGTTTGGGGCTAGATCGTGCTGTGTGAAATGTTCACCAATATAATTATTTATTTTTTTCTTTATTTATTTTTTCGCTGAAGGAAAACGTCTTCGGCGTGTTTAAACCTAAAAAGTAACAAAGACATGACATATGTCAGTCAAGTGCTCGAAAGGATCCTCTTTAAGGCGCACTTAAAATTATTTCACCACATTGTTTCGAAAGAAACCGGTGACACGACAAGAAGAAGATTGTTATCTATCGTTTTCCAGAGTAGACCTCCCGGACCGGACCGAGCAGCCGTTATCAGACACTTGTCTTCACTCTACAAGAATGTTTTTATCTATCGCAGACAGCTCTGAATCAGAATTCACGTAATAAAAATCTCAAAAAAACATAAAACATTTAACTAATATATACAGGATGTCCCGTATTTAATGGATAATCTGACAAATCCCGCGGAGGCGCCGCCCGCCATGCGCCAAGGCGAATCCGAAAAACATTTAAGGGGCTGACAACTATCAAACAACTTCTCGCTCGCACGTTTCGACATGTTGAAAGATATAAAATCAATAAACTCATTTTCGAAAAATCGCAATCAACCATTTTGTGTGCAATCACATTGCACACAGTTTAGTAAAAAAATCATTTTGATTGATATTATATTATATTTTGACGTACCTCTGACTAAACCCTTAAACATCTTCAAAGAATATTAACCTAGTACTTGGTACTAACTATAACACGGGTATCTACCGTGCCTGGGGATCAAAGTCGTGAACCGGGTTCTGTCTCCCTCGTTTAGGATTTTCCAGACTTACCCCCACGTCTGAAAAATCCCCGGGACATAGTTCCGTCTACCCTGTAAATTGCATTGTAATGTAAACAATAGGATTCTATCCCGTCCGTGTAAATAGTGTAAATAACGGCGAGTGTCAGGTCAGGTCACCGGGGTAGGGTAACCAGGCTTTGAGTATGAAGAAATAAATAAATGGACGTTTTATACAGCGCCATCTAGTAGCCAGTTTAGTTTATCAGTAGTATGCAATGAGTAGGATAAGCTTTGACGAAATAAACACAATAAATAAAAATCATGAATTTATGTATCTGGTTCCCATATTAGTTTGGGGCCAGATAGTTGAATTTCAAACAGTTTTTTTACGGCGCGGCGTGAGCCCACTTCGGTTTATTGACGAGATTACTGACGTCAAATACATACAGCTCTAACTTGTACCAAAACCAAGATATGTCACTAACGGACGGTTTCTGAAAGCCTGATCAAAACTAATCCGATGTCAAATCACTTGTTATTTCTATCTAATTCGATGTGATAGCTGAAATGGCGAGTGACTTGACATCCGATTACGTTCGATCGAGCTTTCAGAAACCGGCCGTAGCACTATTTTGAAGTTATTGTTACTAACAACAAATGGATCTATGAACTATGAACTATTTGGATAGGTAGTCTAAAATAAATACCTATATTGAATTGAATTGAATACTCGATTCCTATCCCCCAAAACACATAAAATATAGTACCACTACTATCGAGATGACCCCAGGTCGTTGACCTCATAACGTTGGCCGAGCGATAGATCGCAAGTAAATCTGTCTTATTGGTTTAGTGAGCGCTAAGGCGAGGCGTGGCCGATCTATTCCATTTCCAATCTTGATTAGCTCGAATGTAGGTTAGATAGCAAATTACTTGTTTTAGGCCGACCACCAATTATTAGCCACCACTGTGCTATTCCGTAAACAACAATTTCACTTAGTGGATCCACGCTCACTTCGATCACGAACTTCACGCTGGCATTTTCACTGCCTAAACACTTACGCGAGTGGCGCTAGTGATGGGTATTATAGAATGCCAAATTGGATTCCAGCATTCTGTGGTCACTTGGGTGAGTTGACAGAACATCACTGTTGTACTATACACGGTGAAGGAAACCGGCATGTCGTAGAACCTAAAAATTTCTAAAACATGTGTCAAGTGCACGAAACGAGCGTATTTGAGGCGCACTTAAAATCCTTTCACCACGCTTTTTTGAAAGAAACTGACACGACAAGAAGAAGAAGGCCGGCCGCGCACTGATAGAAAATCCATCTACTTCTTCCGTTAGCTAGTTGCATAAAAAAAAAGCCTAGAAGAACAGGCAAAAAACTTACGCCTTGGTTCCTACCACTCCTGATCCTTTGAAATGCATAGTGAAATGCGATTCAAAGTGCTCTTTGTGGCATAACTGAATAAATGCCTTTTCTGAAGTGTAATTCTGTTCAGCATATGCAGTAATCCTTCAGCTATCAGCAGTCTACAGAGGCGCCAGTAATCCCGACTGCTCATACAAATGCTCTCATCCGTCAAAGACTTCGCAGCTCCAATTTAAAGTTGTACGGAGTTAAGTTCTGTTAATCCTTGACTGGATGCTGAGTAGTTTTACTTACTGAGTAGCTGTTGACTGTAAGGAACTTAAGTTAGAAAATCGGTGGATTGAGGGCTCAGAATTGCGTTGCTTCCTGGAAGTGTCTCGCCTGTAAACGCCTGTGTCTGTGTGTAAACGCTAGTTAGGTTTATGTAGTTAGATTATCAAATTGTTTGAGGTTTTTGTATTTTTTTATACAACTAACTGATGGACTAGCAGATGGCCCACCTGATATTATGTGGTAACCATCACCTATAACAAAGCATTGCCTCGTAAGTCACCAACGATAGGAACGTGCCCTACGATGCACTGCCCTGCTTCCATCAACTTGAGGCATACAGATGTTAAGCCTCATGTGCCTGGAATTACACCGGCAACCACACTCTTCAAACCGGAACACAACAACGTTGTTTGGCGGCGGAAAAAGGCGTGGTGGTAGTATACTTCCCCGGACGAGCCCTTCACAAAGAGCTCACTACTCTTAAAATATTATAATATGTGTGTATTTACAAAAAAATACATAGCTTTTCTTAGTTTGTGGTAATTTATTATTTATTTATTCTTTAGATCTCTTTCTTATGCTCCTCGGTGATTCAGCTATCAATCTTATTCTCATCCAACGAAGCCCGAACTCTTTCAATTCACATCCGAGATTCATTATAAAACAAGACCTGACTTCGTGTCGGCTTTATTATTCTGTACTGAAACATGATTTGCAAAGCAATTCCTCATTTTCTCATGAAAGAAGTTTTCTCTGAAAGATTCTTCAGTAAATTGATGAATTGATATTTTTATAAATGAGACTTTTATCAAGCATCACATGCAAGCCGTATTATAGTGAAGTTCATAATCATAATAACTTTATTGCGAACTAGCGGCCTGTCCCAGCTTCGCATGGGTGGTCATAAATTTTTTGAACATTTTAGGATAAACTTAGACCGTGGGTTCGAGCCTCGCGTCTACTTATTTCATACATTTGCACGCCAGATTGAGTGAAATAGCACCCCGTGCGTGACCCGTGGACCCGTTAACATTTTTAATTTCGTCATATCTTTTGAATGGAATGTCCGATTTGAAAAATTTAAGAAGTAATCTATCGGTATTGAAACCATCTTAATAATGAAAAGATTTATTTGGATAAGGATTCATACCAAGGTACAAATAAAGCCCCTTTTCTAGCGGCGGCATTTAACTAATTTTTTATAATAAAATAACACTTATTGTGACAAAACTATAATAGTTAGATATATGCTGTCGCGACATTTTTTGTAGATGATGACGTGTCCTATCAACAATCTACAAAATCGTAGTAAATTGTTTTGTTCTATCATCTATAGTTTTCGCAGCGCACGCGATGTAAGGTTTTTGTTTTCCACCTTGGGTTACATTATTGGAGTTTTAGTAAGGATCCCTGATTTTTTTGAAAACATAATATAGCCTATGTTACTCAGGGATAATGTAGCATTCTAATGGTGAAAGAATTTTTGAAATCGGGCCAGTAGTTTTTGAGCCTATTCGTTACATACATAAATACAAAGTTTTCCTCTTTATAATATTAGTGTAGATGTAGATAGTGTAGATGTAGATATAGTTAAGTAGGTACATGGTAATACAGATGTCAGGGTTTGTAATTAATGATCTTCCATATTCAACATAATAATAGCATGCAATAATTTAGGTATACAATTTAAAATTAATAATGTCTTGGATTCAAAAATATCAAAAAAAGATTAGAAAGATATACAATGTCATACAGTTATTGCGATTCAATTGCATAAACCGGTAGCTTGGTTTTTAATACCAGAGGGGATTTAAAATAAATCAACGGCATCTAGCGTATTCTTTGAGAAGCCGTTTTTTTTTCATAGAAAATTCGGTGTATCGTTACGATCGACGATCGGCACTCGATCGGCACTAAACTCGTAATAAGCCCTCAGAGGTGCGATTTCGTCCACAACATTCATCACTGAATGCGAAATCTGCAGTAAGTTTTCAATTTAGCATTTTGTAATACCTTCACCCATACCACCCATACGAAGAAAGTATAAATGCTAACGTGAGTGAGGCAAAGCTTCTGATCGAAGTGAGCTCAGATCCACCCAGGTGAAAGTCTCCGTGATTTTGTTGTTTCGTAGGTCACTCATTACCATTGTTTTTCCACTAACCAAAAGAAATGATAAACAATATTAACAAAATACATACACGAGAAAAGTTGAGTAAAAAAATGGGACAAGAAGCAGCACTGAAATAAATAATAGTGTATGTTAAAAAATACATAAAAAGAAACAGTTTTTTTATTTGGTTCCCTGTTGCAATATTTCTATGGTTTAGTCAAATATTTATTTACGTCCGGGAGAAAAAACTACCATCATGCCTTTTTCTGCCGCCAAGCAGCGCTGCTTTCAGTTTGAAATTACATGCACATGAAGCTTATCTGTATGTCTCAAGTTGATGGACGCAAGGCAGTGCATCGTAGTGCACGTTCCTATCGTGCGAGACTTACGAGGCAATGCTTTGTTATAGGTGATGGTAACCAATTAACATTAAGTGTGCCATCTGCTTGTTCTATCAGCAAGTAGTATATTAAAAAAAAAACTTAAATATTTTTTTGCCATCTAACATGTCTTTCTTTGTCAACAGGTGCTTCGTATAATGGGCGTGTGCTGAAGTGAGTGTTGTGCGGTGCTAAAAGTGACCTTACATCATGACGAAACGGTTCGATTTCATCTGGCAGATCCCGGTCCCGGAGCCACTGCTGCAGGTAATTTAGAACTCATCAAACTCTAGTATTCTTACAGCCGCACCAGTCACGTTAACGTTTACTTACGTAGTTATTTAGTACAGATATCTAAAAAAATATCTAAAGAGCGGTTGAGACGGCTAATCAAGACGCAGCAACCGTCAAAAGACTTCTCGCTCGCACATTTAATCATTTTTAAAGATATAAAATCACTAAATGTAGTTATTAAAATTACGTAAACAATACATTTTCGGAGAGTAAGATTATAAAGGTTCAGCTGAAATATAATCTTAATACAAATTCGTTGTTAAATGTCTTAATACAATGTCGTTCGTGACGGTTTTCAACGGAATGGATGACAGTAGCGAGTAACTTGTTTGATCAATCCAAACCGAACAACAAAATGCAACGTTCTGTGCGGTCACCATTTGGATGGGTGACTAGATTCATCTAGGGCCATACCCTGCATACAACATAAAAAAGATTTTAATAATAATAATAATATGATAAGAATAGCCTGTATGCCTGTAGCCTGTTGATGGACGCAGGGCAGTACATCATAGGGCACGTTCCCTTTATGCGTGACTTACGAGACAATGATTTGTTGTAGGTGATGGTTACCACTTAACATCAGGTTGGCCATCTGCTTGTTCCATCAATTAGTTGTATAAAAAAAAGTTTTTTATATTCCAGATCTCTGAAAGTTAGGTATTACAAGTTTTTAATGTTGGTTAATTATTAGTATTAACTTATAACCTCAGTTGTAAGTGATAATGTATGCATTATGATGATGATGTATGTATGATGTGGATCCTTTTAGCGTAGAGGCCTCCTCCATCTTCCACAGTTATCAGTCTTCTTGCTTATAATCCTTCCAATCCAAAAGAATTTAAAGATCATCAAACATCAAATGATTCTGCGTAGGTACGTCCGAATTAAATAATTCTATTCTTACAGCTGAATTGTAAATAAATGTATGAAAGCCAGAAGCGAGGCCTGGAATAGACGTTTCTATAGGCGGAGTGTTTTAAGCAGGTCGTAAATCAGAGCTTCATCGGGCGGGGCGGTCGGGTGTGGTCATACTGTAAGCGGGAAATAAGGGTATATGGGCAATTCGTCCCTCCCACTTTTGAAGGATCGACTTTGTTGGTTGCATTTCGGGCATGACGTCAGCAAGCAAAAACTCTTGGAAGCATTTCGTCCCTCGTGGTAGGGATTTTTTTAAATGTTCTTACTGAAATGATGAAAGAAGACTATGCTCTCCACATGTTTAGTGAAATAAACCAATAAATGGCAATTGGGGTAGGTTCAGCACTATTCTAGCAGCAGTATAGTACGCAGGGCTGATTTTCAGTCTTCCAATAAAATAACAATAATTAGCACTTTATTGAGGACAGTATAAATAACTTGTTATTACAACAGAAAAGTCCCGGTTTTTTCAATATTTGGCGATCTTGAAGGATCAACTTTGTTGGTTGCATTTCGGGCATGACGTCAGCAAGCAATAACTCTTGGTAGCATTTCGTCCCTCGTGGTAGGGATTTTGTTAAATGTTCTTACTGAAATGATGAAAGAAGACTATGTTCTCCACATGTTTAGTGAAATAAACCAATAAATGGCAATTGGGGTAGGTTCAGCACTATTCTAGCAGCAGTATAGTACGCAGGGCTGATTTTCAGTCTTCCAATAAAATAACAATAATTAGCACTTTATTGAGGACAGTATAGATAACTTGTTATTACAACAGAAAAGTCCCGGTTTTTTCAATATTTGGCGATCTTATTGCAGGTAGCAATCTCTTCCAGACAACCGTTATATTAAAGTAAACTTAGAACTAATATTTTGTATCAGCGACTCCGAATTAGAACGGAGCATTGGCCCCCGAAGTTTGTGGTTAAAAACTGTGTTATACCTACCTTAATAGCGGCGATGGGATTGCAACCTGTCACATACGGAATACCAACTACTGCAAAATTTGTAATGTGTCAATTGTAATGTTTGGACGTACCGGACTTCTTTGAGGGGATATCTACCATACCTGGAGATTAAAGTCGTGAAACCTTTTTTTTCTATCCAAATCTGTAGCACCCGCTGCAATGTCCGCTCCCGCTACCTGCTCACACTCCGACCACACGCCCGCCCAGAGAAGGTCGAACACTCGACTTGGTAATCTTTATCTGTTGATCGCACACGACGTCGCTGTGCCGACTCCTAATCGGATTATTCAAGTACCGGGAAGCGATCTGGGAAAGACCGTACCGTGCGATTACTGATCGGTCACAGACGGACATCGAAGTCGAAGGGTTTTTATTCAGTAACATTTTAATAGGCTGACACTCGTCAAACACCTCTAGCTCGCACATTTCAACATTTTGAAAGATAAAAAATAGC
Source organism: Chloroclysta siterata (assembly GCA_932294275.1). Lineage (NCBI taxonomy): Eukaryota > Metazoa > Arthropoda > Insecta > Lepidoptera > Geometridae > Chloroclysta > Chloroclysta siterata. The sequence continues at coordinate 14,326,647 of OW028596.1, read as the reverse complement.
TAACCTTGATGTTTAGTGTTAACCATCACCTATAACAAAGCATTGCCTCGTAAGTCACGCACATTAGAAACGTGCCCTACGATGCACTGCACTTGAGGCATACAGATGTTAAGACTCATGTGCCTGTAATTACACCGGCAACCACACTCTTCAAGCCGAAACACAGTGTTGCTGCTCGGCGGCAGAAAATGGCGTGGTGGTAGTACTTTCCCGGACGAGCCCTACACAAAGAGCTCTACTATTCTTAATGAAAAATTTCAGTTTAGCAAAAATATCATTTTGATCTAAACAAGTTATGTATACATAAATAGGTTCAGTGATTTTAAATCATTCAAAAAGTTGAATGTGCGAGTGAGAGATACATTAGCAGTAGACTTCGCCTAAAGGGTCACTTGGAATGACTTATAATTATAATAAACTTAGTGAATATAGGTGCTAGTTCCGCGACTGAGTCTAAGAAAAACAGGCCAAATACTTATTACAGATAGATAGAATACTCTATATTGCATACCACAAGGACATTTATAACATTAAAAACAAAAAAAAGTTCAAAAGTTTCAGCGAAGTACAATGGGCGGTCTTATCCCTGAGAGCGATCTCTTCCAGATAACCTTTGGATGGACATGTACTAACTATCTTGATATATGATCTTTGTAATTTTAATAAAAATATTACAAGATACATGTTTTTAACTCCTCCTAAACGGCTCCACCACAAATCCTTTGATCATCAAACAGTCAATCCTTTGATCATTAAACATTAAAGACCCGGAAATTTAACAATAACAATACGAAACAGTAATTTATCACTCAATTTGTTTAAGTGGGACCTGGCCGGTGGCCAATAGAGCAGTTAATGGCCGCAGGAGGGCTCTCGGGTCGATCTTAACCTCTCGCATGCCGGAACGTAGATCCACGCGAGACGCAATACATGTTCTATTGTTTCTGGAATTCTGGCCTGTGAGAGGTTAAGAGCTGATTTCACCATGCTATTAGTTACTAATAAAGGATTAACAGGCCGTTAAATGTAACCTTAGATGTCAAACTCGTACATTTTGACATATTTAACGGCCCTTTAATCCTTTGTTAATTAATACATTTCATTTCATAACAGAGCTTGGTGAAATCAGCTCTAAGTTATGTTTTATTAGAAGAATGGAAACGTGAACTTGCGACCGTCACAATCCATAGATTCAACAACTAATAAAAAAAAAACTATTTTTTTTTAGGTATTAGACGAGTAAAATGGCTTGCAACTTTTCGCTGGCACATTTCAAAAAACTGAAAAACCTAACACACAGTTTTTGTTTACGAACCTAATTGTTAAAGCTGAAGGTTGTCAGCCTATTAAAATATTGTACGCATCTATCACTTAGCATCGAATGTAAGAAATCCATTTTATTGTTCAGAATAGAATCGAAAAGTAGAAATGATGCTCGCATTGTATGTAGTGTTGTAGTACACACATCCAACTACACAAAGCCAAACAAAAATGACGCTTACTACAAGGACATAAAAAGCCTGACACATTCATCATTCATCCATTGTGTACAAGTGACAGGTAAACATGACATTTTTTTTTAACCTTTTGTTCTCCTCCTCAGGGAGCCACCTTCGACAGATGGACGGAAGAGAAGGACAACACAGAACTAGAACAGAACTGCCTCTTCAAAGTCGACGAGTATGGCTTCTTCATCTACTGGAAGAGCGACGGCAAGGTAATGTCTAGAAATAACTAGTTTCAAAAGTAGAAGAGCTCTTTGTGAAGGGCTTAGCCAGGGAAGTACTGCTACCATGCCTAATTCTGCCGCCAAGGAGCGTTGCTGTGTATCGGTTTGAAGGGTATGGTAGGTAAATGTTTATGAATGGGCAGTGCATCGTAGGGCACGTTTCTATCGAGCGTGACTTGCGAGGGAAAGCTTTGTTACAGGTGATAGTTACCGCTCGGGTGGGCCACCTGACCGTTCCTACAGAAAATAGTATTAAAAAAAATAAGAAACCATGACGGCAATAAAAATAGGCTTAGCAGAACCAAAGTCACCGGCATTGCTCTCAGATTTAGCAATTTGAAGTGACAATAGATGGTCGTATAGCTTGTAATAGCGACAACCGCTGGCGAATAAAGGTTATCGATATAGTATAGCTGGAGAAAAAAGGGAATATTGGTCCTAACGGATGGGAGTTCTAGATGTTTATATGAGAGACGTGTTCACAACTTGAGTTTTATTGGAAGAAGGAATGAATCAACACAACACGCACAGATTAAATCTAGAATAAACTTAATGTTTCCAACAATAGCCAAGAATCTACAGAAGAAGCCTAGGATACCCCACACCGAATTCACAATAAATTAATAAATGACCATTGTAACATTGTAAAGATCGCAACAGGTCGGTGATTTACGTTGAAAACGTTTTGTCTGGAAATGTACAGGGAAGGCCTATAATGCAGTAGTTTTTGATCAGTTTGATGATGATGAGTTATTGATGAGACTATTGCCGCGATCCACCCGTAGGTAGTTTGCGAAACAAACAAAAAAATCGGGAAATAATACATTTTAGGATTTCAACATTTTGCGAAACGAAAAAAAAAAAACATTCTGGGAAATTATACATTTTGGGCTTTCAACATTATGAGAATTCTTAAAGGGGCAGAGGTGATCCTAGTGATCCTACAAAAATACCTATCTAATCCACCTAAAAACGTAGTCGCGTAGCCTCGTAGCAACTACTACGAAGGTCTACGAAACCCTCCGATGTAAACAAACAAATTGATCTACCTCCGATCTAAACGATTTTGTATTGAAACCTCTCATTTAAACGTACCTACACACTATCGTTCGCCCTATTTATACATGAAGATAGGTGATCAAGGTATTTTACATCTCCCTATTTCTAAAACGAATCGAGCTCTGGACTAAGAAGCTTTTGAAACTATCATGGTTATAAACTAAAACGGGGTATTTACAATGGAATTTAGTTTCGATCCGTGATCATGGCGCTTGCAACTATGCCGAAATATCGGGAAACCATCAAACTCACAAATCTAAGCCCTAATTTTGTCGATTTATATGTGCAAGATAGCAGACAAAAGCTAGGTTCACTGTGTATAAGCTAGGTCCCTTATTTGAAGCGACTAATGCCACTGGGAACCTTGTCTGCCAAAATAAAACTATAGACTTGACGCCACTGCGTTCTACGTAGTGTGGATGGGCGTTGGCACATCGTATGTCAAACGGAGTAAACAAAAACATTTCGTTTGGACGTCAAACTACCAGATAGATAGTTGCCCTAACATTGTATAAATTATAGTAAAGGCGTATTTCCCTAACTTTATTACTGACCACCAAAAGCTTTTAGTTGTAGGAATAATTATGCCTTTATGCCTCTGTGCTAAAAACTCCGTCACCAGAAATGGGTGCTAACTCATACGACGAATAACTTTTAAGTAGGTCACTATTTACAGTAGTTATAGTTAAAAACTGGATTAGGTCAACTAGCTGCTAGGATCTAAATTGAATGAAATATGCTTTATTTTTAAATAAGATTTTATCATGTCCCAAAGTTGCAATTATGAACGAATTACTTAAAAGTTAAAGTTATTCGTCAATAATTACATACATTGCCCTCAAATTCTATCTATATGTAAAGTAGGAGAGCTCTTTGTGAAGGGCTCGTCCGGGGAAGTACTACCACCACGCCTTTTTCTGCCACCAAGCAGCAACGCTGTGTTTCGGTTTGAAGAGTGTGGTTGCTGGTGCAATTACAGGCACATGAGGCATAGCATCTGTATGCCTCAAGTTGATGGATGCAGGGCAGTGCATCGTAGGGCACGTTCCTATCGTGCGTGACTTACGAGGCATCGATTACGATTAGGCTTACCATTGCTAGTTGTATAAAAAAAAATTACCTATGTATATTTATGTTTAGGTATGGTGAAAGCTTAAGAAATACATTAGGTACTCTCGAATGCAGTCTACATAGACTGCATTCGAGAGTACCTAATGTATTACTATATACATACATATGTATAACTATGTTTAGGTATGGTAAAATTGTAGGGTTACCTTGCTGTATCATTAAAAAATAACCCTCCCATATTTTTTTACATTTACATTCACAGGTCCTGTTAATGTTAAATACCTTTTAAGCCCCAAGGGTTACTGGTAAATGGACTGAGGTCGGAAAAAAGGGTGACGATCCTTTTAGGGACCTTACATAAATTAGGGGTATTCGAGCAAAAACTAATCTTTCGACATATTTTATGCATAATGCGAAAGTGCTTTTATTTAGTGTTACTTTGGAAGGTCAACTTTATCTCGAAAAATACATGTAGATTATACCTATAGAAAACTACGAACTTTTAGTACTCAAGATGTTTGAGTACGGGGTTTTGTCTAAGGGGTAGTCCCGTGGTACTTAAAATATCGTTGGTCATAGGGTGGAGTGGTCCATCTGTCCTAAGCTTCGTATTCATCGCTAAAATAAAAAAATAAAATGGTTCGTTCTGATTTTTTTAAAAGTAGTAGAGCTCTTTGTGAAGGCCTCGTCCGGGGAAGTACTACCACCACGCCTTTTTCTGCCGCCAAGCAGCGTTGCTGTATTTCGGGTCGAAGAGTGTGGTTGCCTACCACCCACTCCACATAACACAAAGGTTAACTGGAAGAAAATGCTAATTAGCATTAAGTTCGCCTATGTACTTTACTTATGTGCAATAAAGAATTTTCTTATCTTATCTTATCTTGCCGGTGTACTTAGGCAATGAGGCTTATTATCTGTATGCTTCAAGTTGATGGACGCAGAGCAGTGCATCTTATGGCACGTTCCTATCGTGCGTGACTTACGAGGCAATGTTGTGTTATAGGTGATGGTTACCACTTAACCTCAAGTGGGCATCTGCTTGTACCATCAGCTAGATGAATAAAAAAAATGTAAAAGGGAAGTCTATGTCATACAGTGGACTTCCTGAGACTAATGATGAAGGGATTGTCACATGGAAAGAGATGGAACAGATAATGTCTACAGGGTAGTCAAAACATGAAACATGTCATGCTTTTTGCATTTAATAGTTTCATACAAATTGAAAGCTAAGGATAAGTAATATTTAAAATGGAACTGAAAAGATGTGCAATACCAACTATAGAAAACTAATCCATTCCGGAATTCGTTCTACCACTTTACATAGCTTTCCATTTCTGCCATTTCTAAACGAATCTACATTTCCCAAATGCACGCTCCATTCGAGCATAACGATATTACACTGCATGAGATTCTCAAAGGACTCTGATTAACTTGGCTTTTCATATTTTTGTGAATAGATGTCATTTTGACTGAATTAAATATAGCTTGTAAAGCCCGCGTATTTTCGAAACCTTGGCAGCTGTTTCTTACAAAGGTTTTCCTCTATTACGCTAAAGGACCAAACATTTGTGTGATGAACATAGATGTTTGTTCTCTGTCTGGGTGTTATATAAATATTATAAGTATGTATTTACAAAAAAAAAGTATATAAGTAGTATATCAGCTATCTGGTTCCCATATCACAAGCTTTGGCTTAGTTTGGGGCGAGGTAGTACTGTGTAGAATGTCCACGAAAAAAAAAACTGTAAAACAAAAACAGCTTCCTGACTTTGATCCCCTGCGGGATGGTAGATAGTACCGCCTCTAGCGTTGCAAGTGTACATGGGCGACGGTGACCACTTTCCATCAGGTGGCACGTCTCCTCGTCTCTCTGCTATACAGCATAAAAACGGTGCATCTAAGGTGGCTCTTTCTTGGTTATCTTTCATTCGCCCATTGAGATTGATGATATAAAAGGCTTTGTAACGATGGCATCATTGTCATCGCACAAGGCACATCCGCACCTGTTGAGAGCATCATACCTAGACCTACTCACATACATTCTTAACATCTAGAACATTATGTTTGCTAGATAACAATGGCCGCCGGAAGTAGGCGGTTGTGCGGGAAAGCGCCGGAAACGTATTGTCATCTGAGCTTTGCGTATTGTTGCTTGCTGTCTGTGGTATTTGTGAGAAGATGCGATACGCTTCTTTGTGTTGCTCAGTGCATGGTCGTGAGTTGTTACATGTTTTTCACGAAACGTAACGTAACTAGTAACGACATAATATAACTTTTATGCAAATAAAAACTGACTTTATTTAGGTATACGTCATTTGTTATTGGAAATTAATTCCGATAAAATTTTAAATTAAACCTTAAAAAATAAAATTGTTGGTCTAAACATACCAAACAAAAAACGAATTATTAGAATCAATTCATATTTGGCGGACTAATTGCATAACAAAAAAAAACCATAGATACAGTTATAAATCCAGAAAAGCTTCACTTAGTTTGCTTAGTTTACATCTAGATTTAATTTATTTCTAAATCTAGACGTAACTTATTGCACACAAAAAGGTTGATTGCGATTTTTCGAAAATGAGTTCAGTGATTTTATATCTTTCCACATGTCGAAACGTGCGAGCGGGAGTCACATTAGCTCTTGTCGTCGCCGTAATAAAGTACAATGGGAGGCTTTGTCGCAGAAAGCAATTTCCTCCAGGCAACTTTATAACATATTAACAGCAGTAGATAAACAGAAGTATCAAATAAATAATATATACAATTACTTCAGTAATTTTGTGCTCTGTGATAAAATATTGAATCAATCTACGACTTTCAGTGACAAAAGGATTCAAGTTTACACAAACTCAAGGCTTTGAAAACTCCACTTTAAAGCTTACGAACTACCAATATCGGTCATTGGAGTTGTAACCTAAATCTGCGAGCATGGGTCGTTATAGACCTTTTCTCGGCGGTCTTATGGCCCTTGCGTACCCTCCGTGCTGCGTTTGTCATGTGCTAGTTAACTGCCCAAACCAAATTAAAAACACAAAATTAAAAACAGCTGCGAAGTTGATCGATTCTAAATAATCTAAGACGCAAGATCCAAGCAAACTGGACTTATTCTTCTTTTGATTTTGATCCCACTTGATGTGGGGTCGGCACAACAGGTTCTTTCTCTCCACTCTCCTTTAACAGCCGTCATCTCAGTAGTCACTCCTTTCTTACTCATGTCATCACACAATCTATCCATCTTTTATTTGGCCTGCTACTACTCCTCTATCCCTCCACTGAAAACAACTTATATTCCAATCCGTAATAGTTTCAAAAGCTTATTATCGTGGATTCTGGTTATTTGAAATGTTCCTGTTCACTAAAATGATCGCCTGTTTCACTTTACTCTATGTCTCGTGCAAACGACGCACAGCTCTCGTCACTCACTCGACCTTGCCTACTAACGAGCTGCCACTCAAACTTAGACTCTCCGGCCTTTACGTAGAGTGCTCTTTACCCCAGCGACTTCTCATGATATGGGAAGTGACATCTGCCGCCTGTTTACATTTCGCACTATAATGACACTGTCATGTCAAACTGTTGAAGTCCTGATGGTCCTATGAAAATAATTTTACTGAGAATGGACTTTTTGTCTATTTCGTTTTATAAATGCTACTTGTTGATGGAACAAGCAGATGGCCCACCTGATGGTAAGTGGTAACCATCACTTATAACAAAACATTGCCTTGCAAGTCACGCACGATATGAACTTGCTCTACGATGCACTGCCCTGTATCTATCAACTAGACATACTTATAGATGTTATGTTGTTGAAGAGATATAAAATTTCACCGGCAACCAAACCCTTCGAACCGAAACACAGCAACGCTGCTTGGCGGTAGAGACAGATGTGGTGGTAGTTCTTCCCCGGATGAGCCCTTCACAAAGAGCTCTATTACTCTTACTGCATTTCAGAAACCGCTTCACGACTTTGATCCCCATGCACGATAGATGTCCCCTTAGACCTTTTAGGGGCCATTCATAAATTAACCCTCCCCACCCCTTGTCACACAATGCCACACTTCGTCTACCCCCTCCCTCCCCCTTAACGTGTGATGTAATTTATGGATGGCCCCTTTGTACCTAATTTAAGATTATTCAGGGGGTAGTCAGAGGTACGCCCAAATGTTGGCACATACCCATGTGCCAACATTTAATATTTGAGCTTTTGCAGTAATTGGTATATGTATAAGTGCTCCATCTTATATGTATAATGCAGTGTATCTTAGGCTATATCCTCATTTTCTATCAGATATTTTGGAAGACTAACGCTTAGCTATAATAATAAAAGGAAAACCCCAGACGCTGATCCCTAGGTGTCGGGTAGGAACGGTCGATCTCGTATTGATTTTTCTATCCGAATAATTTATGTGCGCAAGCTAGTGCTTGCGAACGGTGAACGAAAACATCGTGATGAAATCCACAGCTTAGACGCCGCCTCCAAGAGCGTTAGAATCGCGGCGATATTATCGGCACGGCGATAATATCGCCGCGATTCTCACGCTCGTGGAGGCGGCGCCTTAGGCGACACGAATAGGTAGACCATGTCTGGTCCATACGTGCATGTTCTTGTAAATGAGGCCGAAAGAGGAATCTAACTTGCATAGTTTTAGCACTGAATGAATGCATACATTTCGCAATTTTCATCAAAATACTTCCCCTAAAGGTCTATCGAAAGGTAAAAGTCTGCAAGTCTGCAGCATTACAAGAGTATTTATGCAGGCTCGTAATAGTTTATTTACTGCTCCCTCTCTCTTTTCGTGTCACTAGTGTCTTTCGAAACGGTGAGGTGGAAGGATTTTAAGTGCGCCTCGAGAGGCTCCTTTCGAGCACTCGACAACTATTTACTGCTTATCACACAAGTCTAACACTTTTTGCACGATGGAAGGTGAGTTGATGGACGCAGAGCAGGGCATCGTAGGGCACGTTCCTGTCTGGCCTGACTTACGAGGCAATGCTTTGTTATAGGTACTGGTTACCACTTAACATCAGGTGGGCCATCTGCTTGTTTCATCAACAAGTAATACAAAAAAAAAGATATCATGCATATTAGTCTCGCCCATCGACTAGCTCGAGTCGATTTAAAATATTTATCTTATACATAGTACGTGGGTACCAATGGAGTACAAAAGGGCTTCATTCGTGTAACGTGCACTTTTAAAATAAACACGTGCACTTATTACGTACCTACTCCTTATATAAGCATAATAATAAATGTTTCCTCCAGCACGTTTCAATGGCTTCACTGCCAGTTGCAAATCCTAGTACACTGTAATGGAATATGGAAGCCGTGTGTGGGCGACCTATAAACTGACAGTTCCGATTATGTGACAGCTGTTGAAACGGCATTGCCGACCTGTCAGCTGTCAGAAGCAGGATGCGTTCGATTCTATCGAGTTGATAATCGATACTTTATTAGTGCTAAGTAGGTCGTTCGGTGGAACAAACGGAAAAGTAATTGCAGGGGGGAAATTAAACCTTTTGGATTCAGAAACCAGAATACGAAGTGTTTTTACACCAAAGGTAATATATATACGAGCCTAATGTTTTGGAAATACTGTCCAAATGAAAATGATTTATTGATAACTAAGGCAAACACATAAAAATTCATAAGCAATACTATTGCCAAGTCGTGGCGATAGTATGTCATCAATTCTTACAAAATACAAAGTTAAAACATTAATAACTAGCGGCCTGTCCCAGCTTCGCATGGGTGGACATAAATTTTTTTCAACGTTTTAGGATTAAGTTAGACCGTGGTGGGTTCGAGTCATTTGCACGCCCTTCTACCTCGCGCCCGGGCCCCTGAGTGAGAACGCGCCCAATGACCCGCGCGTCGCTTATATTTTTAAAATCCTTTGAATGGAATGTCCGATTTGGAAAATTCAAGAAGTAATGTATAGGTATTGAACCAGTATTGAATATGAAAAGATTTATTTGGATAAGGATTAACACCAAGGTGCAAATAAAGAGCCTTTTCTAGCAGCGGCATTTCAATTAAATTTTTATAATAAAAGAACACTTATTGTGACATAACTATAATAGTTAGACATATGCTGTTGCGATATTTTTTGTAGATAATGACGTGTTCTGCAAAGTCTTCGCAGCGCACGCGATGTGATGGTAGCCTAGTTACTCAAGGATAATTGAAAATCAAACGAACTAAGTGAAGTTCGATGACAATTATGTGAGCAGCTTAATTCGATGCGATTTACTGTTTACGAGTTGTAGTAGCGCCACCTAGCGTCAGCCTTGCACGGATATTTAGAGGGTTTTTTTTTTTTTTTTTTTTGTTTACACTGGCAACACTTTGGGAGCTGTCATTCAACTCATTCCTACCCCACCACCGATACTTCGAGAACGGGTGGTAGGCAATCTAGAACTCATTTTGTTTAGAGCACACATTTTGTTTACATTTCTCATTTACATTATTATAGGGCCGGGAACATAAATAGTTAAGTAATAACCTAATAAAACATTTTTAATCATAAATTCTAGGGAGGGTATGCGTAAATCGCATCGAATTAAGCTGCTCACATAATTGTCATCGAACTTCACTTAGTTCGTTTGATTTTCAATTATGTTTTGCAGCTTAATTCTTAGCGATTTACTGTTTACGAGTTGTAGATGTTCAGAGTAAGTAAATGTGAAATGGAATAAAAACAATCAAGTAAGTATAACTTCGTTGTTTTATTTGTACTTATATAAATGATTATCTGTTATAGTAATAACAATCAAGACATGAAATAATAATTCTTGAAACCAAAGTAATGAAATAGTATAAGTTTAATTACAAATCAACTTTATTTTACAGGTTACAATCATTAGAAGAAAGAACAGCTGTAGCAAAGGAATTGGGATCATCAATGATTGGTCTATTATAGAACTTTGCAAAAACTGAAGAGGAATTAGTCCATCCTGCAGTTTTTCTAATAAGGTCAATACTGACCCCAAGTCTGTTGGCTGTAGACGTGGCTGCATGGCGAGTACTATGGGCACTAAATATTGAAGTATCTACTCCACTGCTATGAAGTACATCTTTTATCCATTTACTCAGTGTTTGTGAGGTTACATTGTTGTGAGGTCTTTTAAAACTGATAAACAAAGAATCATTTTTACGGAGTGTTTGAGTTTTATTTATGTAGGTTTCCAAACACCGTGCTGGACATACTTCAGGACGTTTTTCAAAATAAGGTAACCTTAACACTGGCTGTGAAGAGTTAGGTTTGGAAGTTTTAATTAGTTCAGGTATGGTAATAACTATATAATTCGGAGATTGAATCTTAGTGTCTTTTAATTTTATTAATGAAAGAGTTTGCACGCGATGTGCCGTTACCAAAGCCAACAGAGCTGCAGTCTTTTTGGAAAGAGTTTCCAAGTTGAGCTCCGTATTTGGCCAATTATGTGCCAAGTAGTCAAGTACTAAACTTGGGTCCCATGTAAGGTTATATCTTGGATTGGTAGGTCTCAACTTGAAAACTCCTTTCATAAACCGTTTTACTCTAACATCATCTAAATTATCTAATAACAAAGATAACGCTGATTTGTATGAATTGATGGTACCATATTTGGCACCTTTATTGAAAATATCAGTAAGGAAATGTAAAACTATTGGAACTGAAGCTGTGGTATAATCATAATGGTGAGAGTTACAGTAAATTATCCACGCTTTTATACAGCCGTCATATTGTTTGTAGGTAGAGCTAGTTAATGATGAGAGCATAATTTCAACAGTACTAGGTGATAAATTTTTCTTCAGTAAAGAGTTCCGGAAAGCTTCACGGCAACCAACTTCAGGGTTCTGTGAAGATTGTGATTCACCCTGAAAGGAGAAGTTAATAGTTCAATGTCAGGGCCGAAAAACAATAATTCAGAGTTAATAATTTTATGTAAGACAGGGAACCACGGTTGAGATGGCCAGTATGGTACCACAATTATACCGTCAGCTTTTTCTTTAATTATTTTTTGCAGTACCTTTGCTATTAAGGCGAATGGTGGAAATGCGTAAAAGAACTGATTTTTCCATGATATGGTAAAAGCATCAACCGCCCATGCTTCAGGATCATTTTTCCACGTTACGTAAGTATAACATTTTGCATTACATCTACTTGCAAACAGATCAATATCCGGAAATCCAAAACAATGTGTAATTTTGTTGAAAACATCATTGTTTAGTTCCCATTCTGTATCCTCAAATCTTTTTCGGGATAATTGATCTGCTTCGCAGTTGTCCTTCGTGTTGATATAAGATGCAAAAACAGTTAATTTACGCATTTCACACCACTGCCAGATTTCTCTGGCAATTAGATTAAGATGTTCAAATTGAATGCTACCCATTCTATTGATACATGAGATAGCAGTTACATTATCAATCCGAAACAGTATTTTTGAATGGTGTAGGTTTCTTGCAAAACATTTTAGTGCGAGAAGCGCAGCTTTTAACTCCAACTCATTTATATGCAAATCCTTTTCACAATCTTTCCAATATCCAAATCCTTCATTTTTATTACAAAAGGCACCCCAGCCACTGGTAGATGCATCGGAAAATATTTCCAAATCAAACTCATCATAATGTAGGTGATTATATCCATGATCAATATGATTCAACCACCAAGTAATATCAGATTTAAATTGTTTTGGTAATGTCACTACTTGGTCATAGCTGGGGCTGTGAAGTAAACAAGAATATTTAAACTGCTCAAAATATTTAGTATATAACCATGAATATTGAATTGCAGGACAAGCAGATACTAATAAACCGACAAATCGGGCAAATTCACGCAATGTACATCTTTTTACATTTAAGATATTGGAAAGCTTGTCTTTAATTTTAGTTTTCTTAGAATCAGGTAATTTTAACAACATATTCACGGAATCAAATACGAAACCTAAAAATTTGCATTGAGTTTTAGGTTGTAAACAACTTTTCTCAAAGTTAATCAAGAACCCTAGACATTCAAACAAAGTCCTTGTTACCATAATGTTATTTGCACATTCTGAGGATGTTCTGCCAATGCAAAGAATATCATCGAGATAAACCACTGATATCATTTGATGCTTTTTTCGTAACCATTCCATTACAGGCTTTAATAACTTTGTAAAAACGTACGGGGCTGTGCACAAACCGAAAGGAAGACAATTAAACTGGAATAAACGATTATCATATTCAAAGCGTAGGTACTTTCGCTGTGATTCATTTACAGAAATTAAAAAATAAGCATCCTTTAAATCTATAGATGCCATATAACAGTTTTCGGTTATTAGTTTTGAAGCAGTGCGGTAATCTTCCATTTTAAAATGGTTTGTCTTAACAAACTTGTTAAGGCATTTTAAGTTTAAAATAAATCTTTTATCACCGTTCGGTTTTGGCACTAAGAACACGGAAGATAAAAATTCGCCAGGTTCATGATCACAGTGGGATATTGCGTTGATGCTTAGCAAATTATTAATACAGATATCAAAATCTTGGCGTTCTTGTTGAGATTTCGGGAAAACACTGGGTTTATCAGTCCGAAATGGAGTAGACTTAAATGGAATAGTGTAACCTTCTACCCAAGATAAAATAATGTCGTCATCAGTTATTTTAGACCATTGGTCAAGAAAATGCTGAAGCCTGCCAGCATATCGTACCTGTAGTTCTACTATCTCCGGTGATGAGTGGCCGACGATGACTTCACTGGAGGCGGCCGGTCGCTGGGGCGTCGCGCATTGCTGCTGCTGTGTGACTGCCGCTGCGAGTAGTTGGTCGTTCTCCGACTGTTGTTCGGCTTGTTGTCCGTTTTTCGATGAGGCACGAAGTTTAAATGACTCTTGTTTCCACTGGTCGAAGCAACATTTGGTCGTTGAAACTTCTGCTTCTGAGCATTTTTCAAGGCTTCTCCCGACTGCTGAATGGCCTTAGCGGCTTTCAGTTTCTCAGACACATTCTCTCCAAATAAAAGCTTATCCCGACTGGATTCAATAAGAGTGTCTTTTAACTTCGTGTTTATAGAACTTATGACAAAACCTCTGCGAGTTCTTGTCTCAGAAAAGTGGCTGTCACAGAGAATACGGCAAGCGTCACTAAGCGGTTTTAGAATCTTTTGCTTTGACGTTTCGTTGGATATAATCATCTCTGTAGCTGTGGCTAATGCCGACAGTGCGACGCCAAGCTGCTTTTGCTTATGTAAGAGTGAAGAATCTCTTTTTACCAAGGCATCATGTAGGGCAGCCTTAACTTCCAGGTTGAGAGCAGGAGCCAGCAAAAAATCGCAGTTGCTAGGGACTAAATAATCCTTAAGGAGATTCTCCTTTACGTCCTTTGATAGGCCTTTTGAAAGGATATCTTGCCATCGCTGGGCAACGTCTTTGTGAATCGGCGGACCCAAAGGAGTCTCCGCTTTTGGAGCATCGCCCAATAACTGGAGGATTTCATCGTCCAGTTCCAGTTCACCTGTTTTATTTTCTTCCGACGTACCAGGCTGTGGAGGCGGTGATGAAGCGGACTGCTGCGGGTTATCAATCGCGGCGGAACGCGGCGAGTGCGACTGCGGCGAGGGTGGACTCGGTGAGGGTAGACTCAAAGCAGGTGGGCTCGGTGAACGTAAATGAGGCGGTGCTTCCTCATACTGAATCGTATTCATCGCAGACTCGCAATATGGTGAGCCATAATAGGGCGTGTCCAGCGGAAAATCTGCGGATAAAAAGTATACATCTGCTTAAAATGTATATTTCAAAATAATGTGACAGTATCAGCTCAAAAAATTATTAGCAGTACGCATCACTTTTAAAAAATGACAGAGGCAACCCAGGTGCGGTACCCTCGCATCATATTTTTTGATCAAAAAATGTGACAGTAACAACCCATGTTTAGCAGTACGCATCACTTATTGATCAAAATTTATAAAACCGTTCAGAACTTTAGAAAAGATAGGCTTACCTTCAAATCTTTCTTCCGATAAAGAACGTTCATTTGTAGTCTTCGAAAGTCGATTTTGCAACTTTTGAATTTTACGACGAATTTCTTCCTCTGTTTTTTCGTGTTTCCTCTTTTTTCCCATCTTCGGAGACCGGACTTCTTTTTTAAAAGTTTAAAGTTGGGGAGACTAGCGAAGGCTTGAGCACGGAAACGCAGAATGAGTTCTAGATTGCCTACCACCCGTTCTCGAAGTATCGGTGGTGGGGTAGGAATGAGTTGAATGACAGCTCCCAAAGTGTTGCCAGTGTAAACAAAAAAAAAAAAAAAAAAAACCCTCTAAATATCCGTGCAAGGCTGACGCTAGGTGGCGCTACTACAACTCGTAAACAGTAAATCGCTAAGAATTAAGCTGCAAAACATAATGTAGCATTCTAATGGTGAAAGAATTTTTGAAATCGGACCAGTAGTTTTTGAGCCTATTCGTTACATACAAAACAACAAAAATACAAATCTATCCTCTCTATAATACAGGGTGTCTCAAAAGAAAGTTCACATTTGTTTTGGTTATTGCGTGAACGCAACTATTCTGAGGGGCGCGGGGGGGATGTCAATCGGTAGCCTGGCTTTTGGGAATTTAGTTGCTATGGAGCGTTTCTCGGGAGCGGACCGTGCGTTGTGCGTACGCGAGTTTTATAAAAATGGTAATTCGGCGACTGTAGCGCGTAGAAAATTCTGCAGCATTCGACATATTCGTCACTTGAATGATGCGCCAACCACTCGACTCATTGCAAGATGGGTCGAGAAGTTTGAAGAGACCGGTTCAACACTGGACAAACCAAAATCCGGGCGTCCAAGATCTTCTAGAACGGTCGAAAACGTAGACAGTGTCGCCCAGTCTATTCGGGACGATCCGAACCTTTCAATTCGGAAGCGTGCTGTGGAGATGTTAGACGACTTCTTCGTGCCTGAGCTGCAAAACTTTCCCGGTTATAACCAAAGAACATGGTTCCAGCAAGATGGAGCAACTTCACACACGTCCAACAGGTCTCTGCCAAGAGTTCGTGAAATTTTTCCTGGAAAATTGATCTCCAGAAGAGGTGACATAAGTTGGCCTCCACGCAGTCCCGATTTGACACCTATGGACTTTTTCCTGTGGGGTTACGTCAAATCCAAAGTTTACGCCAACAAACCGACTTCCCTGGCACAATTAAAAGAAAATATCCGTCACGAAATCGCATCCATCACGAAGAATACCTGCCGAGCCGTCATAGGCAATTTTAGTGCTCGATTAAACGAATGCCGTGAACGCAACGGCTTACATTTGGACGATGTAATTTTTAAATAATAAATTCCCAAACAGTGTACTTTAAATGTAATAAACATTTTTTCAATAAACTCCTTACTTTTTTTAAAATTATGGTTTTAAATATGACATTTCTTTTGAGACACCTTGTATTAGTGTAGATTTCAGCTGTTAAGGGATCAAAAAATATAGGTAGGTAATAATTAAATAGGTCAGAAGCAACATGACACTGGACGGCAGAGTAACCGTTTAGCATTAGGTGGTCCCAATACTCGCGTAGACCAGTCACACCATTTCTATTTTAGTTTTTTTTACAAACCATCTCTATTTGCAACTGATGGCGGTGTAGTCTGATAGATTTACATCTCTAATACTATAAGAATCAAAGTCCTGACTGACTGACTGACATATAGACAACGCACAGCCTAAACCGCTGGTCCTAGAGACTTGAAATTTGGGGAGTACATAGGTCTTATGGCGTAGAGGTGTACTAAGAAGGGATTTTTGGAAATTCAACCCCTAAGGGTGTGAAAAGGGATGAAAACGTTTGTATGAAAAATAGTATTCCTTGAACCTACAAACTTGAAACTTGGAGTACACATAGTTCAAGGCAAAAAAAATAGGAAAGGCATTTTTAGTTTTTGAAAACTACCCTTAATAAGTGTGCAAAGGGATGTAAAAGTTTGTATGGGAGTTTTTTGACCGCTGGTCCTGGAGACTTAAAATTTTAAGAGTATATATGTCTTATGGCGTAGAGGTGTACTAAGAAGGGATTTTTGGAAATTCAACCCCTAAGGGTGTAAAAAGGGTTGAAAACGTTGGTATGAAAAATTGTATTCCTTGAATCTACAAACTTGAAACTTGGAGTACATATACTTCAAGGCCAAAAAATAGGAAAGACATTTTTAGTTTTTTAAAACTACCCTTAATAAGTGTGCAAAGGGATGTAAAAGTTTGTATGGGAGTTTTTTGACCGCTGGTCCTAGAGACTTGAAATTTGAAGAGTACATAGGTCTTATGGCGTAGAGGTGTACTAAGAAGGGATTTTTGGAAATGCAACCCCTAAGGGTGTAAAAAGGGATGAAAACGTTTGTATGAAAAATAGTATTCCTTGAACCTACAAACTTGAAACTTGAAGTAGATGTACTCCAAAGCTAAAAATATAGGAAAGGCATTTTTAGTTTTTTAAAACTACCCTTAATAAGAAGGTATTACAAGTCTAAACCTAATGAGCGGGGAGAGACGACTGGCAACGCTACATACAAACCCTTCGCGTCAGCCCGATTGTAAGTACCTGTGTGTGGCTAGCCGCCACAACAGTTTGATTTTCGAAAACAACCCCTAAAACGTTACCCTCCTTCGTTGCGCTCGAGTAAAAAGGATACAACGAGGCGTCAATGTTTGTAAAGGACATTCTAAAAACGGGAATCTTGAGTTGGTACAAAGAGATCTGAGGGTATCTACCACGGAACAGAGAATACATTTCTGTGGTATCTACCGTGCCGACATAGGGATGAAAGTCGTGAAGCTGTTTCGTTTCGTTTGTTTTGGAGGTAGAAACTAGGAACAAATAAGTACATATTTTCCGTGTAAGGTTGTCTTTGTTATATTTGTCATGTTTGTGCTAAACTCAGTACCTATACCTACCTACCTAATATAGGTAATGTACGCCTATAGGTATCTCTTATACCTACACGTAGATATTTAAAATCCTACCCTAATAATATACAAATCAATGCGAAAGTTAAGATGTCTGGATGTTTGTGGCTCAATCACGGCTCACCACTTCAACGCGTGCGAAGCCGCGAGAAGCCACTAGTATACTATAAATAGATAATCGATAAATAGATTTAATTAAATAAATATAGATGGATATTCCACAAAGCACTATACTGCTACGAACGACCGTCGTTACGACGCGACGGTTACTGTTTATCAAAAACACCAGCTTACAAAAAATTCTGCGCCATACCGAAGTCACAATCTCCTGAAATTCAATGTAAAAGAAATCGCGAGGCTTTTAAGCTCTAATTTATTACAATAGGGATTCAACATTGCGCGAATCCGGTCTCAAATTGGTACTTTGGTTTCTTTTAAAAGCGGCAGTCATGACGACCTTAATAAAATTTGAGAACCTACATTGTTATACGAAAAAAAGGAGCACAATGTGCTGGTAGTCCCTCTCTGTTCGGTACCAAAATCAAAACGGTCTGTATTCAGTTTACAATCACTTTGAAACGTCTTATAAACAAGATGAATCCAGCGCTAGATCCTCGCGATAAAGAGAATATAAGGCAAGCAACTTACGGCTTGGTTCCAAATTTTTGTATGATCCTTTTTACTATTTTCGAAATGAAATGGAGCTCGTTCAATTCCAAGCTGTTTTAGGCATCTATATAACCAAATATATTTCGGTAAGATTTTGTAAAAAATATATTTTTATTATGTTTAAGGATTTGGCAATCGATACCCTCACCACATGCATTAGTTAATTCTTCTTCGCTAGTGGCCAACACTAAAGTAAAAAACAATAATAAATGTTGTATTATTATATCATAAGGATCTCTTCTGTTACGTTTTATCAACCTGTACCTACTATTAGAATAGTCCCCACTTTTCTATGATTTTGGAATTTGCCGTCATGGCATGGATAGTTGAATAATCGAAAAAGATGAACAATCGGATCTCATTCTTCTTGTCGTTTCACTAGTTCTTTAGAAGCCGCGTGGTGAAAGGATTTTAAGTGCCCCTCAAAGAGGCTCCTGGCACTGTTTTTCATTATTGAATGCTATGAACGCAATGTTACGGTCGCTTTACGACTTTTACATACTTTTAGGAAACCAGGCCTTTTTGGAAATAAATGGAGGTCTGAGATTGGAATCGACACGACCTTTTCAAAGTTACTGTTGTTGCTCTAATTGAAAACTTTTGTTGAAAGCACCTTTAGGTACGTGATTTCACGTTAAATTGTTAGCGGGGAAATAACCCTAGTCAGGGCTCGTTTAAAAGCATTTAGACAAATTAACTTTACCAAATCCCTTGGGATTTAAGTTCCGAAATCGGGTAGGCAGGGACAAATTACCTAGTCTATTGCCTCAGTAAAATCAAATTCAAATCGATTTTAATTTATCGAATTTACGATGTTTGTCGCAACCATTACGATGTTTTTGACTCAGGAAAGCTCGATTAGAATGGTTAGAGTAGATATTGGAGGTAGCATAACAATCCCAAATCTATACAAGTTTTTCAACCAATCTCCCAAACTTGGTTATTTCCGATTTCTCCAAACTCTCTGTGTTTCAACTAATTTATTTAATTGTGCAAGCGAGATGACGGTTCCCAGAGTCTTGGCAACTTTTTATTTATTTGTGTTTAGAGTCTTGGAAAAAAGCACACTATAGTTATAACACATAGAACTATGTAAGTATACACATTATACAGTCACATAATTACAGGCAAATTAAAATAATAAAAACATACATACATACATAAAATCACGCCTGTTTCCCATAGGGGTAGGCAGAGACCACGGATTTCCACTTGCTACGATCCTTACATACCTCTTTCGCTTTATTCACTCTCATAAAATTCTTCATACATTCTCGTCGGTTTAGGGTACTCTTGACCTAGCCCTTCTCTAGAACGTCTGCTATCTGATCGAGACGCGCTCGCCTAGGTCTTCCCCTCCCAACAGTCCCATTTACACTCGCCTGATGCACCTGTTTCGTTAATCTCCTTTCATCCATCCTCTCCACATGCCCAAACCATCTTAACATACCTATCTCTACCCTCATCACTACGTCTTCTTTCACTCCACATTTCTCCACAATAATAACAACAACAATGTCAAATAGTAAAAAACGAGAGCCGTTCGCAAAAGCTTTTAAATTTCCACCAACCACTCTACCTAACCTACCTACCTCTTGACTGATGTCACTACGCCGCGAGCGGTCCGTTAATTAAATTACGATATTAATTAAATAACTGGATTGTTGAACGTAAGGTTTCTTCTCCTTGCTGGCAGTTTCTCGGAACAGAATCCATAGTAGGTCTTCAAAGGTTATGGCAATAACTTTGTACCTACCTCCCTTTATACCTACCTACCCTGTTTCGGTCCAAGGAGAAATTACCCTGCGTACCTACTACAGGATACATGCTTATTTCTGCAGTACTCATACTCACCGTAGGTATACTCAATGCAGGGTGTAATATGTTATTCAGTATGAATGTCTCCGTAGATTATGGGCTTATAACACCAAACCTTTCACGGGTGTAAAAGCCAAAAAAGCCCCTGGCTTATCCTTAATACAGACCTGGCGAGGGTGTCGTCACTTGGGAGAGTAGAATTTGTATTGCTTAGTTCCAAAACCTGCCTTTGCATGTACATTTTGACGAGGTTTCCGAGATTGTGCACTGAGAATGTTTGTGGAGATAATGAGAGGAAGGAATACCTTGGATAGACAGACAGGAGACATAGGTTTATAATATTTTATTCTCAAAACAGACAGCATCACTTACCAACATTGGAAAAACTACAGGTTACAATAGAATGAAAAATAACATGGCTAAACTTACTTAAATTCTATGTGGCGCCCTTCGTTTCGCAAACGAATTATTATTGTATAATTGGATTTGATATTGAATTGTCCTTGGCCTAGTGGCGCAACTGGCACCTAAATCCACCTAGATTTAAGATGTAAGATGTATCAAAGTGATCCTTGTGATTCAAATGAATAATATACCTTTTCACTTTGAATTTATATGCACCTGCATTTATATATTGGAAATATGTTTATTTGTTAAAAAAAATACTGAGTATTTCTTTGACAAAAAATCTATCAGAGCCGATTCCTTAAGAATGAAACATAAATATAATATATGTATACCTCAGATTAACAACACCATGTATAAAAAAAGAACATTTGTTGCAGCTATCAAAATTTACAATAGTTTACCCGATAAAATTAAACCTCTTCAAGGAAATATATTCAAAAATCATTTGAGAAAATGGTTAGTCTCGAATGCATTTTATAACTTAAACGAATATTATGAACGATAAAATAGAAGCTCTATAATATCTAGATCTCGGTTTCTTATAGTTCATTATACCTACCTACTTGCAAGAAATTGGGAGTACCTATTAGTGGGTATTAAAATGTTTTTGTTGGTTCTTGGGTGAAAACTTTAGAATATAACAATGCGTGTTTGTTGTACGTCCGGAACGGACAAACTGTTAAAACTGTACATAACCATAGCTAAGATCTTTTTTGTACTACAGTTAAACAATAAATAATTTCTGATTTCTGATTTCTGAAAAAAAATGAGACAACGTTTACCGTACTACTAAACCGTGTACTAGCCTTTTTTATCATGAAATCGTTTCAAAACATAATAGGTAGGTATTTCAACATTTGACATTTCCACAGTATTTACTGGAAAACTGAGTAATTTCCTTTAGAATTGTGTTTCCTCCATCAGTGAGATAAGGAAACGATCTACCTACTTAGGATGTCAGATTTCCGTCACGACGACTGCATCTCGGTGGAAATTACCAGCTCGCGTCGCGCGTGTTCGGAGTAGTAACTAGTTTAGGAGGTGATATGAATCAAGGCATTCGGGATAACGTTTACGTCTTAAGGCTAGATGAATCTAGGTGTCAGTTCCACGCGAGTGCTTAGTAGAACAGGCAAAAAAAAATTGGCTTGGTTCCTACCGTTCTTGGTATGATCCTTGTCTTGTGTTGTGGTGCCAATCGAATTTAGTGAGGCGGGGAGGCATAACATAAATACGTAGAGGCAATCAAATTCAAAATACAGCTTCAAACTAGTTAGGGACGAATCCAACTTGTAGAAAACCATTACTAGACACAGCTTCTAGTTGGTTGATTGCGAGTTTTCGTGAATAAGTTCAGTGATTTTATAATCATATTAAAAAAAAAATGTGCGAGCGATATCTTTGACGGTTTCGAGTCCCTAAAGTACTGTACAGTCATTTATGTGTCCATGACAATAATGCAGTAAAGATAACCTTGCGTTACACAAGCATGGGGAAAATGTATTAGGATGAAAACTGTAGTACCTGTACTGTACAGGTTGCTTGGGTACCAAATAAAACACTTAGTTCGAGTAACGTCCGCCTGGGTCGGCCGGCTGGAATTGAGTTAGGTTGCCCCACAACGACCGTGCGTTTAGTCACTACCCGCCCGCGCTTGCCTACCCAGTCAGCGCGCATAGTATAATGTTATACACTACAGTACCTCTACAAAATTTTTGCATGCTCGTATGAGAAGTAATACTGAGACTGACTGAAAAATATTGTTTCAGGACGGAGACGTGATAGAACTTTGTCAAGTCAGCGATATACGAGCTGGTGGAGTTCCCAAGGTAAGAAGACCTGTCTTAAAGAGACGATCATCATCTAGGTTCTTTTAATGTTTTAATGAACTCGGACTTTTACCAGGTCATTCGCTACAAACTCGAGAGGATAACTGCCTCGACCATGTTCTACTCAAAACGAATATGCCATCATACATCGCTGTCTTGAACACAAATATAACTGATCATCGACCTGTTGTCTTGTCAATAAATAAACTACAAAATAAAACGAAAGCACATAAATATCGCACCAGAACAAACTGGCCCGCAGTTCTCTCACAACTAAAAGAAAGCAACTTTGACTACATACAAAACAGCAATGATGTAGAAGAAATAACAAATAAGTTTATTTCTATAATTTCAAACTCTATACAAACAAATACAAGTAAAATACTAATACCTAAGAAAAATAGAACTATCAAATCATGGATTACACCGGGAATCCTTAAATGCATCCGTAACAAGGACAAACTCCATTCTAACCATAAAAAAAAACCCAAAAAACAGTACAATTAAAACCACCTATTTAAGGTACAAATCCTTTTGCTCAAAATTATTGTTTTCATTAAAAAACACATATGATCAAAACAGATTAGAAAATAACTTATTTTCGCCTAAAAGTACATGGAAAACTATAAAAGATATAACTTACACATCAAAAAATTTTAACACTGCTAATGAACTACTTGAAACAAATCCTACTCCTGAAGTTTCTATTGAAATTGTAAACAAATTTTTCGTTTCTATCGGTCAACAATTGTCTAGCAAAATTGCAATATCTCCAACTCAACTCTCAAGCTCACTCCCAAACTCCACCCCGAACTCAATGGTTATATTACCAACTAATGATACAGAGATCGAAAACCTAATTCTTGGACTAAAGTCGGATTCTGCAACCGGGTGGGATGGAATTTCCCCAAAGTTTTTGAAACAAGCTCGACACATCTTGGTTCCTCACTTGACTAGAATACTTAACTTATGCATAGACAATGGCACCTTTCCGAAAGCGTTTAAAAAATCATTAATTCACCCAATACACAAGAGTGGAGACAAACACATAGTCAGCAATTATAGGCCTATCTCGATACTACCGGCCTTATCAAAAATTTTTGAAAAACTATTAAATTCTCGGCTAATGTCTTTTCTAAACGCACACAATCTCCTGGCTAACGAACAGTTTGGCTTCAGGGCAGGTAGGTCAACAGAGGACGCCGTAATTAAACTAACACATGCTGTATCGGAGGCCTTGGATAAGAAGCAAAAATGCGTTGGAATTTTCCTAGACTTGGCCAAGGCTTTCGATACAGTATCGATCCCTATTCTTGTGGAGAAGATGGATCGCCTAGGAATAAGGGGAAACTGCCTAAAACTCTTCAAAGACTTCCTCAGTCATAGGACGCAAAGAGTCAAAATAGGAAGCCTTTTGAGCTCGGAAGCCGCAATTGCCTATGGTGTTCCCCAGGGAAGTATTCTCGGGCCAAGTCTCTTCTTAATCTACGTAAACGATCTTTGCAACATGACAATACCTAAAGCTACTATTTTCACATACGCTGATGATACAGCAATCGTGTTTAGTGGGGAGACTTGGCACGAGGTTTTTGCGGAAGCTGAGAGCGGAATGTCAAAAGTAATAAAATGGTTAAATACCAACCTCCTAACACTGAACATAGACAAGACAAAATTTATTAACTTTACCATACGATCAAACAGTTCACCGCCACAGCACCTACAACTTAAAGCGCATTCATGCTCTGACACTCTAAAATGCAACTGTCCATCAATCGCCAACACAACCACTATCAAATATCTTGGAATACTTCTAGATCAACATCTTACGTGGCTCCCTCATATAACACTACTATCATCACGTATCCGTAAGCTCATCTGGATTTTTAAAAAGTTAAGACATATTGTGAACCAAAACATGCTTACCTCTATATACACTGCAATATGCCAATCAGTCTTAACCTACTGTATATCAGCATGGGGTGGTGCTTACAAAAGCCACATGATTGTATTGGAGAGAGCCCAAAGATCTGTGCTTAAAACTATGACCTTTAAAAGATACCGTTATCCAACCAAAGACCTTTACGAAACTACACAAGTGCTGACAGTACGGAAACTATATATTATTAATATCACCTTAAGAACTCACAAAAAAATTCCACTACACCCATCACATACACGCAGAAGATACATTATACAAAATATATTACGCAGAACAGACTTTATGCAGCATCAGTACGACTTTTTGGCGACCCATATTTACAATAAACTAAATAACATTTTATCCATTCACACACTTAACTTGAACAACTGTAAGATGACAGTAAGAAAGTGGCTACAAAACCTTTCATATGATGACACAGAGGGGCTTCTGGGAGCTCTCAGATAATGAATCGCCGCGAAAACAGTATCAAACGTAACGCTTTCTCACATTTGCGTACAAACACACATACACACACACGGGGTTCTCCTGTGAAACCTTGGCTCTTAAGAGACTCGTGTAATCAGGAGTGCCCCGACATACGCACACACTACACACATTATACACACACGCACTCATACACACCTGTTGCTGTTTCCTTTTTTCTCATCAAACCGTTATTATTTCTCACAAACCACATACATACACGGGGTTCTCCTGTGAAACCTTGGCTCTTAAGAGACTCGTGTAATCAGGAGAACCCCTTCACACGCACACACTGCACACATCATACACACACGCATCATACACCCTCTTTGTTTATCATCCTATAGAAAACACACACACACACACACGGGGTTCTCCTGTGAAACCTTGGCTCTTATGAGACTTGTGTAATCAGGAGATCCCCTACACACGCACAGGAACACACACTTGATATTCATTTTATTTTATATTGTTTTTGTTTCACGTAACTCACATAACATACATAATTTATTTAATTCTATTATTGGCTGATTTTAAGACAATACACAGCACATAAAAATTGTCCGTTGGGGGGTGCTGAGAGCCGGGATACAGACAATCTAGTCCGGTTCTTAGCGCACTACTAGATTACAGTAAGTAATTTGAATTGTATAATGTTTCTTGAAATGTAACAAAATTATTAGCGTAATAGGCGTAGCTTCTTATTTAAAATAAGCTTAGCCTTCTTTATACTGTATTTCATTTATATTTAAATTCTTACGTGTATATAATCTGTGTCCAAATAAACAAATTATTATTATTATTTATTATTAATGTTGAGGTGCAGTCGAGCCGACTTGTGGTCAGTGGTAGGAAACCTAATGTTAAGTCGAAGACAATAGCTAATGTACCGTCAAAACGTGCGAGCGAGAGGTACATTAGCCCTTGTCTTCGCCTTAAAAAGCTCCCCTGCCTGAAAATGACGAGACTGATGTCACACTATGTTAAATAAATTTTATAATAATTGTTACTTGTGCACATCTTTTTAAATAAGTGATAAGTATTCTATTCTATTCTGTCCAATAAACTGGGCAAAAAAACATACAGCTTATCGTTTACGTCAATAGCAGTCCTATGTCACGCCTACGGCAGATATTTACTGAGGCAAGTGACGTCACCGACATCGTGAAATTCACCAGAAAGTTCCAAGCAAAACGTCATTAGTTCCAAGCGAAATTTTATTACTTTGATCCTTTGATCTGTTGTTGTATGTAAGTGCGTTTGTGACAACCAAGATTATTTTTCAAAAAGATCACATGTCACGTGATACAAAATATAACCACGAGAAAGTATACAGGGAGTTTTCATAACTGGAATAATGGGGTGGTAAAATTGCACACAGAAGAATTGTGAATACAAAAAACTTGTACAAAGGCCCTATAAAAATTTCAGTATTAAAAGAACAGTAAAACTTTCTTTCTCGGCAGGATTCGAAGCTAAGCACCAATTTAAACAACAAACACGGCGAAACTCTAGAAGACAAGTCACTGACGATATGCAGCGGGACAGACTACATCAACATCAACTATCAGCACGTCGTGTGCCCTGACGCTGCCACTGCTAAGGTCAGATTATCTATTGTATCCCTCTCACTACGTTTAATCATCTGAGGAACCACCTAACTTGTTTGTTTTAAGAGAAGAATGAATCTCTAGATAAGCGTACGGAACGGTAATGAAAGAAAAAAAATATTTTCATAACATTGTCTATGGTTCCAATAATGTAAAAAATTGTGAGATTGAGATTAAACGAAGCCTATAATTTTGTAGGCCTTACCCTTAGGAATTCCATATTTTCCTTCCGTTAATTTTTAACTATACCTAAATTTGTAGTTCATGTGGTTGGTACTACCGTTTTCCAAATTAGAATTCATCAAATACATTAACATTTAAATACGCATGAGTTTAGTTGAAAGCCTCAAGAATTTACAATCAAACCAAAGAGTATGTTTAAATTTATGACACCCCAAATAAAATATCCCCTATCTGAATACCCAAGGTGTGGTTACAAGGGCTGCGTCAGATCACCCACAACGTGAAGGCAAACAACGTGTGCCCGATGACCTGTCTCAAGAAGCAGTAAGTCCTCTGATGCTCTCGGCATGACTTCGCATGGCTTTCGGTTCGATGGGCTTTCTTTTATGTGCTTTCAGGGTTGCATGGTTGTTGTATCACGTCGAAGTTACCTATTCAGAGCAACGGTTTAAATTGTCTGTTAATTTTCCTAGTTACAATAAAGAGGGTCTTACATGGACCATCAGCCAAAGATAATTCAATTAATTATGTCTATTCTGAAATGCTTACTTCATAATTTCAACCGTTGTTCTACAATATAAATATTTACCACCTACCTAGAAAGTAGGTTTATGTTTTAGCGATAGACGAAGTCTTCTTCCAACTGCGTTAAGTTGGAGTTCAAACTTTGAGGTTCAATTAACCTTATTTCCATAGTGTTATTTCTAAGAACAATTCCACATAGATGCATGTTTTGCAAATGCGCGTACCTCTGAGATTCCATACGTACAACTATTGATCTGCTGACGCATGCTCTTACAGAAGTGACCCTACTCGCAGAGGTTTCCAAGCACTTTATGAAATTTGAGATCTTTGTTATATTTTGGGGCTAATGGACTAGACGAGCCTTTTTTCCGTCGCTCCATTGGGTGACATGACAAACATTACAGTAGAAGTTTTTGATACGTTATTTGATCACACTTTCTAACACATTCGCGTTATGTGATTTTTTATTCCTGAAATAACTTGTGAACTCAAGTTGCTCGAACAAAGAAACTCTTATTGAAGAAGTTTCTAAAAGTTGAAGACAAACCTACTAAGCATTGTCTGTGGGTTAGCCCAAATGGCATTCAATTGTTTTCTAACACCCATTGATTATTTAAATTCCGAATTCGTTTTGACAGTGACATTTGAGTTGACAAGTCTTGTTGCACGAGTCTATACTGCATGTTCATTGGTCCGTCCGTATGCTTTTTGCCAAAGGTTTGGAAGGAGTGTTTGCGGGGCATCACTCACAACAACAAAATCAACAACGTCTGTGTGAGAACCAACCTTATGAAACAGTACGTAGAGTTTGTTTTAGTTTGCTTTCTGCTGTCTTGTAGAATGTTATTTTTGTCTTTCTTGATCATAAAAGTTTATTTTAATATTTTATATAGTAGTGTAATCGTAGTAAAGCTAGTTTGATAGTTGTATCGAATGTCTTGTTTAACAAAACTGTGTTCTTAATATATTATAACTAGAGCTATCTATAAACGTTACATAAAATCTTTTCCAAATAAATTTTAATTCTAACAACAAATGATGCCACTAAAATAATTCAAACCACCTGTAAGACTTAAATTACATGCAACTAAAAGTTTTTCGAACGAAATGAGTAACAAAGTCAAGGCCTTCTATAAACATTGCTCTACTGTCTATGAATTTATGTTTAACACGTCCTTGAGGTGAACGATAGAGTTTTCTAGATATAAACAAACGAGCACATACGTTATGCCTGTTTTCGTAAACTTCCTAAATTAATTCGACATCAGATTGATGATACAAGTGCTTACTCAACCTCACATAAAACTTATTTAATATCGATGTAACATGACGAAAGTAAATGTCACCACATATTGTGTAAGTTTAACCTACTGCTCTTGCTTTGATGGTCTGGCACATCTTATACAGGGTGTTAAAATACCAATCCCAGCTGTTTTTTTTTTGAGTTCACAGTGTTGGTTCCTTAGAAAAAGTTATTCATATTGATGGGTACTTTAGCCCCTGAAGTTTTCAGGAGTGGTATTTTTGAACACCTTTTTACCATACAAGTAGAGTAGTGAGAGAGAGTACTCTCAATACTATGATGAAGGATATTAAGTGCGCCTCAAAAAGGCTCTTTTCGGGCACTTGACACATGTTTTAGAATATAGTCAGAGATAAATCCGAATATTTAATCTGTCACACCCCACACTTTTTGCAGCAATTGGTATTTCATACGTGACAGACTAAGTATCACTAATTCTTCATCTAACAATAAACGTCCATGTCCAAGAAAAAACTTAGTCACACATGAACTAGTAAGTAATACTTGAATTAGTAGGAAAGTACTGTACTGTAAGTATTATACCAGTGCCACAGCAACCGCCGGCGACTACCGCGGCTGACTCGTTGCCAGAAGGCTTTGTTTACTTGACAGAAATATTGCGTGGAAATCTGTTGCTGAAGGCTTCTCGGAGATAAAATATATCGGTGGACTTTCCACACTATTATTTAGCTCCAAACTAAGCAAAGCTTGTACTATGGGATAGCTTATGCTTCTTCTTCTTGTCGTGTCACTAGTTTCTTTCGAAACAGTGTGGTGAAAGGATTTTACGTGCGCCATTAAGAGAGTCCTTTCAAGCACTCAAACTATTCCCTAAACGTGTTTAGCGAGCGTACGCATTATCATAATCGCATTTAGGATGCTAATCATGAATAAAATCTTGTACAAAAAAAATAAGCCGCTAAGGTTCTACGATATGCCGGTTTCCTCATGATGTTTTCCTTCACCGTTTGTGAGTACTGGTACTGTGACATAAATTTACACATAGATGATATAACTAACATATTTTTTTTGTTCATATATACTAAAATTATAACACATAATAACACCCAGACACAAACATTTATATTCATCACAAATGTTTGTTCTCGGTGGGGATCGAACCCACGGCCTGCAGCGCAGAAGGCAGAACTACTACCAACTGAGCTTAGACGGCTGTTAAAGAGACTGTAAAGACTCGAAAATGAAAAGTAACCTCCAAAGCACCCTGAACAATATTCTAAAAGAAGCGCGTAGGAGCCTGCTCACGCACTCGATAAATGCTTAATTGACTGGACTATTATGTCCTTATAAAAAACTTTCCACGCCTCCAAATTCGCATATTTACAAACACGCCTGTAGTTGGGTAAGTAGAGAGCGTTTCTAGTTCACTCCGTAAATACAAGGGCAGAGCCTGAAAAGCGGTTTCAGCAAACTTCGCAAGATAAACAACCCTCGAGCACTGAGCAAGCCGCGCGAATAGGCGAGTTTCGAGACCTACGGCTGAAGAGACGATTTTAACGCGAGACCCGCGACAAACTCATTAAAAAAAAAACTAAATTAAACTGAAACAGCTTCAAGACTTTGATCCTCGACCGGATTTGAACCTACGACCTTACGATCTTTACAATAAACTTGTACCATTCTTAATTCCTGTGTTATTTTTTTCTTCATCTTGTCACCTTATATGATAATACCATCCATATCGGCTGACTTACCACGAAACGGTATAAGGAATCAAAACTTGAAGAAAATGTTTACAGTTTTAGCAGAATCCTAAACCCTATTTTAGATAAACATCCTAAAAAATGGATTCACGTTAGCTTGGCTATTTTTTTTTACTAAACTAACGGCCGGTTTCTGAAAGCTCGATCAAAACTAATTGTATTTCAAGTCACTCGCCATTTCAGTTATTACATTGAATTAGATAGAGATAGCAAGTGACTTTACATGTGATTAGTTTTGATCGGGCTTTCAGAAACCGGCCGTAAGTTTTTTGTAGTTATTGGTGTTCGGAGTCTTATAATTTCACTAAATAAAAATAGTAGACTAGTCGTTTTTAACGTTTAAAAATACCTAAATCAAGAATTGTAGGTTTCCTACCTACCTACTTGGGGTTCCACTTCATCCTAAGATTAATAGTTACATGGCCCATAGGTATTTCGTCGCATAGTCGCCCATAGTCTGCATATTTTAGTCGCTGGTCTTGGAATCAACCCTTAGTCGGTTTTCACTAGGTCACAGCTGTTTTTTCAAGTTTACTTACGCTTGGCAAGAAATCTAGCCAAATGCTAAGTATTCATTGTTTTAGCGGAAGCTCAAGTAAAAATATGAGGCGTAGAATTTTTAATTTTATTTTTTGTACCACTACTTTGTACCGTTTTCTCGTGATCAAGCTCAGAAGAATATATTCTCAGAATAACAGTATGGTGATGAATAAAGTAAGTTATTTATTCAGTTTAATTTAATTTAACTTAGGTGAATTTAGATGCCAGTTCCACGCGACCAAGCCTAGAAGAACATCTAGGAAGGACACCCTAAAATAGAAACTGCGCAGCTAGCTGTAGCTAACTTCAGACTAAGACCCGTTGTGCGTATTTTATTTTTTATTTTCTACCACCCATGAAGCACGAGAAGTCAACCGAACCAGCCGAAACACAGCAAAGACGTCTTTCAATCTTAAGAGCTGATTTCACCATGCTCTATTAGTAACTAATCAAGGATTAACAGGCCGTTAAATAAATCTAACCTTAGATGTCAAACGCGTACATTTGGACATATTTAACGGCCCTTTAATCCTTTGTTAATCTAACACAGCATGGTGAAATCAAAGCTTACGGACGTAAAATGTAACGGTCGTCGCTTTAGCTACGGGTAGATCAACAGCCCCTAGCTACAGTGCCGCCGGCCACCCAGGGCACAACCTAATAAAATAGCAATAGACTTTCGGTGCCCTAGTTTTACCCGCTTTAGTAACTGCTAGATAGGCTGCGGTAGTCTAGTTTGCAATTCCCGAGTAAACCAACACTATCCAATACTAATGAGGCTGGATTACCGCGCTAGTTTTAGAATATAGGAAAAGTAAGTTAGATGTTTTGGACCTTTTGTAGCGCTCGTGGTGCACTAGTGGTCTAGTGCGAGTGGCCCCACCTTCTGATCGTAAGGTGTTGTGTTCGAATCCAGTCGTGCACCAATGGATTTTTCTTTACCAAAAATGTATGGACAATGCCAGTGCTCTCAAAAATTTATTTATGAAAATTCGTCATACGTCCTTGGTGAACGTGAAATGTGAGGTAATGCACTTGTAAGTACAGTCTTTTTACACTTTTAACAAAAGCTTACTATAAAATATCTGATTATATAGATGGCAAAAAGTTCCAACACATTACAAACACTAAACAATTAAGTAGGTACCATAATAAAATTGTAAAAAGGATCATACAAAAAAACGCTAGGAACCAAGCCGTAAGTTTCTTACCTGTTCTTCTAGGCTTTGGTCGCGAGGAACTGGCGGTAGATTCACCTAGTATATAAGACGTTTCAAAGTGATCTTTGTGATTGTACTCAATAAAGACCGTTTTGATTTTGATTTTTGAGTCAGCCGCTCAACGTCAGGTGGGTCTTTCGCTCGTAAATAATTCAGTGCGAATCGCAAAGGCTTCTTTGAATGCAAAACTTAGCAAACCCTGACTGAAACCTCTTAGATAAATGGAAATCTAGAAAGTGCTACGAAGCTTCTACGAACGCCGTAGCATACAAATGAGTGGCGCGTATAATTGATTTTGTTAGTTTTGAAAACATCGGGTATTAGCGACGACTAAGTAAAAAGCTATTATATAAAGCTTTTTAGGAAGAAAAATTTAATGGAGAAAAAATACCAGAATTATGTAGGTAGGGTAAAAAAGGATTTGAGTAAGTAGGTATCAGTTATCCGCTGGCTGATCACGTAACTTTGTTGCAATCAGTTTCAATCAGTTTCTGTTTGTAATAAGTAAATATGACGGCTATGCGGTTACATTTTAGCTGCAGTTGCTAACAAAGTTAGATTTCAACTGGTGTTTCTATTGATGGATAATCGCAAAACTTTCATATTGTTTTAGGTATATACTTATTGGTTTCATATAGAAACTGATTGCAACAAAGTTACGTAACCCTGCAGTTATCTGGTTCTAATAGTAAAAGATTACTTCTTATTCTTGGCGTGCCACTAGTTTCTTTCAAAACAGTGTGGTGAAATGATTTTAAGCGCGCGTAAAAGCAGCTACTTTCGAGCACTTGTCATTAAGGCTTGAGAGACGAGGGTAAGCGTGAACTTACGCTTGAGCTTGTCAAAATCGGAAGCTTAGCCTTTGTTTTGTATTCAGAGTCGTTAAAAATCAGTCTAAACTTAGGCTTGCGCTAAATCAAGCGTAAGTAGTGGATATCGACTACTTGAGCCGATCTCAAAGCAGAACTAGCGCCAAACTAGTAATGGAGAACTATTTTTGACAAAATCAAACTTCTGTCTATGAAATTATTCAATCTTCCAACAATGGAATATTTTGATATTAGAGGTAGAGCTATCAAAAGTAAATCACAAGTAAAGCTTTCAAAGTTCTAAAACATGTGTCAAGTGCGCGAAAGGAGCCTCTTTTAGGTGCACTTAAAATCCTTTCACCACGCTGTTTCGAAAGAACTAGTGACATGACAAGAAGAAGAAGTAAGGTGTAGTACATTTACGCATACTGCTATTTTGATTTTGTTTTAGGTACTTGGATATTTGGATTTTGACTCTTACCTTCTGAATGTTGTCGAAATCTGGAGCCAACGTGTAAATTATATTGCACGTGTAAATTAGGTTACGTCACCTCATTTCACTTCGGTAAAGCTACGTTAAACCGATTCGACCAAGCGCTCAGAATGCGGGTCAGATTTTTTTATGGCGGATGCCAGATGACGAGCGTCGCCAAATGAGGAAACCAGTTAGTACAGCTTGCTAGCAGCGGCGATAGGCTTGCAACCTGTCACCTATGAAATACCAAATGCAAAATATGGGTATGTGCCGAATGTAAATTACTTGGGCGTGCCTCTAGACATCTATCTATCAATCTCCATAGTCATCGTCAAAAGAATCTTGAGTTAGTACTTGGTGCTGGGGGATCTGAGGGGCTCGGGGAGGGGTTTCTGCTTTAATATCTTTCCTATAAACACAGCGTGATTGACCGGCTTCGCAGTCCATTCGCGTCAGTTTCGACGTAACTTAATGCGAAATATGATTATAAGGAGTCTTGGTCCATTATCCACCCTTAGGCAGTCCTCTCTATCTAGGGTGGCATAATATTATTATGTTTTGAAGTCTCTAATGAAACGTAATTTGAATGCCTTTCAAATTATGAGAATCCATTCAAAGACACAGTAGGTAACTAATGAGACCCACTTTATAAACCGCTTTTTGCAAGAAATCTGAAGGGATGTAGACCGTGCTTGGGGTTTGCAGTCTAGTTTTCAAACGATGAGGTTACTAGGTATAACAAACTATCTAAGTGACATATAGCCATCGAAACCACAGAGCACATAAATTCTGTGATCGATACATAATCGAATCGAATAAATTCAACGTTCAATTATTCATTCACTGCCATGCATCTTGTATGAAGTACCGAGTTCGACCACCCCACACCGTAGGTAGTTTGAACGATCGAAGCGGTGTTCTTAGAAAATAGTAACATATAAATAACCAGGTTTTGCTGATTGCTTGTTTTTCTTTCGACTATAATATTGTGCGTAAGATTATCTTCTACTGAAAAAATGCATAGGAACTTCAAACACGCTTCTTGATCAAATTAATAAAGCGATATCTGCTTTTGATTTTTAGAAGTCTTTACGCATTGGTTAGTAACCAAGAGTTTTTGCAAGCGGACTGTCTACCGCTTTACCATCCCGTTGCCGTAAATTTGCTTGCGCGTGATTCAAGGCTACCAGTGCAAACGTAGGTCTGCTATAACTCCTCTCACGCCACAAACCTAGCTTGCTTTTTATAGGATGCCTCCCACAAACATGAAGGTCTACTGAACTCCACTAATCACTCCCCTTCTTTCCAGTTGGATGCGTCTCTGCTTCCTCACAGACCCTCGAGGGAAGGTCCCCGTGAAGGTCGTGGCGAGGACCTTCGCTTCAGGCAAGACGGAGAAGCTGGTCTACCAGTGCCTGTCAGACCTAGGCCTTCCTTCAGGGAAGAACGAGGCGATGGATAAGGACGCTTTTACGTTTGACAAGTTCTACGCGCTGTATCATAAGATC
Source organism: Chloroclysta siterata (assembly GCA_932294275.1). Lineage (NCBI taxonomy): Eukaryota > Metazoa > Arthropoda > Insecta > Lepidoptera > Geometridae > Chloroclysta > Chloroclysta siterata. The sequence goes on along the minus strand of OW028596.1, from coordinate 14,291,865 downwards.
TGCCCGAGAAATGATATTGAAGAGCTGTTTAGATCCATGTAAGTATAGGTAGATTTTAAACCTTCAGATGAGAAGGAAATATGGTCAAAAGATAGGTAGGGACCTGTAACGACTACCTAACCTATAATCTATTAAATATACAGTGAACATTTAATAGATTGAAATAGACAATAAGAAAATCTGAGAATCTAAGAATTAAATAAATCAATAAATATTTGCAAAAAACGGATAAAGCAATAGTTGTATGTCATGATGGATACATCTTCTGTCATATCTCCTAACTCAATGCGACTTTAATGTTTTCCAGCACCCAAGGCAAGTCCGACAAAATAAACCTGGAGCAGTTCGTGAACTTCATGAACGACAAACAGCGCGACCCTCGTCTGAACGAGATCCTCTACCCATTGTATGAGGACAAGCGAGCTACGGAGATCATCACCACTTATGAGCAGGATGAAGAGGCCAGGAATTCTAGTGAGTCACAGGGATACCTTTGAAGTTAGTAAGAGGGGAGATGAGGAAGGGTTTGTGCCCAAACATGGGATGGGTTATGATAGTAGTGAATTGAACATTGCTGCCACCAACCCATGCTCCTTCTCCGCTATTTTAAGAAGTGGGGCTGGCTGGGGTGAGGTTAGCAGGGAGACAATGCACAATACACCCCATTGCGGAACGTCCGTGCAGATCTCATTCCCCCACCACGAATTAGAATTAGATGCAGTTTAAGTTTGTTGTCTCCTCCAACTCTGTGAGTTCCTTCAAAAACAAGACAACTGGCTACGAAACTACGAACATGTAAAACGGTGCTAAAAGTCACGAAAGTAGTAAATTTCGACATTGATGTAGACACATCAGCGAAAACAATTTAATAGAACAAAACTGTCTGTTTATCCACAGAATGCATGACAAAAGACGGTCTGATCCGCTACCTGATGTCGGATGAGAACGCGCCTGTATTCCTGGACCGACTGGATCAGTACATGGAGATGGACCAGCCACTTGCTCACTACTACATCAACTCCTCGCATAACACGTACCTGTCGGGTCGCCAGTTCGGAGGGAAGAGCTCTGTTGAGATGTACCGACAGGTGCTTCTGGCTGGATGCAGGTAAAAAATGTTTGAATCATCATCTCAGTCAGGAATCAGATTGCTGTCTAAAGCCATCCAGTTATTCCTGTCCGTCCCTTTTTAATTACATCCTGGAAACAAAAATCTCTGGCGTTTGTCACAACTTTTTTGTATTTTAGCAGCACCAATGAGCTTGCCATATGTCACAGAACAGCTATAAGTTAGTAATTGTGGAGATTTTTAACAAGTGACAAATAAATAAGTTAACTTGCTGTGATATTTTTCTAAGCAATTTTCTTCGTCCCATAGATGCGTAGAACTCGACTGTTGGGACGGCAAAGGGGAAGACGAAGAACCCATAATCACCCACGGAATGGCAATGTGCACCGACATTTTATTCAAAGACGTGATCTACGCGCTCCGAGACACTGCCTTCGTGACGTCAGACTGCCCCGTGATCCTGTCGTTTGAGAACCACTGCTGTAAGGCACAGCAGTATAAGCTGGCGAAGTACTGTGATGATATTCTGGGAGATTTGCTGCTGACTCAACAACTTCCTGAACATCCGGTAAGATTGACCTCCTCTTTCTTCTTTTTAGGGATCCGTACCCAAAGGGTAAAACGGAACCCTATTACTAAGACTCCGCTGTCCGTCTTTCTGTCACCAGGCTGTAGCTCATGAACCGTTATAGTTAGACAGTTGGAATTTTCACAGATGATGTATTTCTGTAGCCGCTATAACAACAAATACTAATAAATAGAATAAAATAAATATTGAAGGGGGCTCCCATACAACAAATGTGATATTTTATCCGTTTTTATAGATAACTAGCGGCCTGTCCCAGCTTCGCATGGGTGGTCATAAATTTTTTGAACATTTTAGGATAAACTTAGACCGTGGGTTCGAGCCTCGCGTCTACTTATTTCATACATTTGCACGCGCTTCTCCTTGATTGAGTGAAATCGCACCCCGCGCATGACCCGTGGATCCGTAAACATTTTTAATTTCGTCATATCTTTTGAATGGAATGTCCGATTTGAAAAATTTAAGAAGTAATGTATAGGTATTGAAACCGTCTTAATTATGAAATGATTTATTTGGATAAGGATTAATACCAAGGTACAAATAAAGACCCTTTTCTAGCGGAGGCATTTCAATTAATTTTTTATAATAAAAGAACACTTATTGTGACATAACTATAATAGTTAGACATATGCTGTCGCGAAGTTTTTTGGAGATGATAACGTGTTCTACAAAATCGTAGTACATTATTTTGTTCTATCTTCAATAGTTTTCGCAGCGCACGCGATGTAAGGTTTTTTGTTTTCCACCTTGGGTTACATTATTGAAGTTTTAGTAAGGATCCCTGATTTTTTTGAAAATATAATATAGCCTATGTTACTCAGGGATAATGTAGCATTCTAATGGTGAAAGAATTTTTGAAATCGGACCAGTAGTTTTTGAGCCTATTCGTTACATACAAAAATACAAAAATACAAAGTTTACCTCTTTATAATATTAGTGTAGATGGTACGGAACTCTTCGTTTAAAACTGGACTTATGTAACTCTTGAATCTGGACCTTCCAGTTGGAGCCTGGAGCGCCCCTCCCCCCACCATCAGCTCTGAAGCGCAAGATCCTCATCAAGAACAAGCGGCTGAAGCCCGAGGTGGAGCGCCAGGAGCTGGAGCTGTTCCGACAAGGCCAGTTCGTCATTGAAGACGAGGTCAAAGAAGATGCTACAGCAGTCGCCATTCCGGACAAGAAGGTATACTTAGTAATTTCATCGATCACTATCATTGTTACATCCTGTCACATGTGGAATACTAGGTCCAAGGGAACAGAGATGCAGTCTGTAAGGGATCTTGGATCTTCTTGGGTTCTTGGGATAAGGGGTTAAATTAAATTTAAAGTGCTCGAAACGAGCTTCTTGAGGTGTACTTCAAATCCAAACTGTTTCAAAAGACACTAGTGACACGACAAGAGAGAGAGAGGGTTAAATTTAAACTAACAGTTCTCTAAAATGTATTTTAAACTAACAATGTTCTCGAACTACGTATAGTTGCCAAGTACCAACTCAAGACTCTTTCAGAATGAGTTGGTACGATTCTGAAAGAAGAGTCGGAGGTACGTCCAACAAAATATTACATTTGGCACATACCCACATACAAGAAAAGCCAACGGACCTACCTACCTAGGTATACTTACCTAGTTTCTGTGTTCTCTTGTGGAAGATAATGCTTTATAGCATTAAGGGGCGGTTTCACCATGCTCTGTTAGATTAACAAAGGATTAAAGGGCTGTTAAATATGTCAAAATGTACGCGTTTGACAGCTAAGGTTAGATTTAACGGCCTGTTAATCCTTGATTAGTAACTAACATCCTTGATTAGAAACTGGGCCTTAGTTCGCCTTTGTACTGTTATTTTTATGTGAAATAAAGTATTTTCAATCAATGTCTTAAATCGTACACGTTCTAATCGTGACTTGCAAGGCAATGCTTTGTTATAGGTGATGGTTACCACTAATCGGGTGGGCCATCTGCCTGTTCCATCAACTAGGTGTATTCAAAAAAAAAACTCTTCTATCTGTCTGAGTCGAGACCCTTGCTACTGCAGCAAATACCTACATATCGAAGTACTGTAAACACCTGTATAGCCATTTTCTTTTTTTTTCTTTTTTTTAATTGTTTTGTATGTGTATGTGTTTTTTTTTATATGTTAATGTCTATGTCTGTAGCCTGAGGAGATAGTGGCAGAGGCGGCCACAGCAGGCGACGATGCGCCACCGCCCGTGGCGTACACCGGCTCCACCACCAACGTGCACCCGTGGCTCTCCTCCATGGTCAACTACGCGCAGCCCATCAAGTTCCAGGGCTTCGAGGAAGCTGAGAGTGAGTCAAATATTATCACTATCTTGACACTTGATTATTTCGTTTCAATTCTCTTAGTACTTCTTCTTGTTTGTATCGCCTTTGCAGCAAGGGCGTCGCCACGGGGGGGCAGGGAGGTGCAGCTGCCCCCCCCCCCCCCCCCCTAGTGAAAAAATAAATGTAGCCAACTGTAAAGAAACCAAAGACCTATGGCCTAAGTTGGAACCATTCTTATTACTATTGCCATATAGAGCCAAAGACTCGCGTTCATGTTCTTGACTGTACCTCAATTCATATTTGTCTCATCCTCCATACATAATATTAACTTGCCCAACCTGGGCCATGGGCTGGCGACGCTCTTGCTTTGCAGTGTAGCCCGCAATTTCGCCAATATCACGTTTTATGTTAGACCTTAGCACGAACGAAAATCATCGGTCGAGTGAGGTAATGCTCGGTGGACAATTTCGTTTATTTTAATTAATGATTCCAAACAAAATAGTACCTACTTAAATCTTAGTTCGGCGATTCAAGACAAAAAAGATTTTCTATCTCTGTCAAATTCAAAGTCAAGGTCAGATATTTTTTTAATTGAATCTCAAGAATCACTTTGAAACGTCTTGAAGCTCTGTAAATCTAGTTGACAGTTCAGTGTCAAATTGTTTTGATTTGTAAATTTTAATTTAATTTAATAAATTTTAATGTCCTATTTTATTTAACCTTATTCCCCTCACAGAGAAGAACATCTACCACAACATGTCCTCATTCGCGGAGACCACCGGCATGAACTACCTGAAGCAGCAAGCTATCGACTTCGTGAACTACAACAAGCGGCAGATGTCCAGGATCTACCCTAAAGGCACCAGAGCTGATTCTTCCAATTATATGCCCCAGGTAACCTTCACACGCGGTTTGAATTGGGGTCTGCCTCAAGGTTCTATCCTTGGTCCGATTTTATTTATCTTGGTTTGTAGAATTAAATGAAAAACTTAAGTAATTAAATGGGTAGAAATTTTATAGTATTTTTTCCAAATATCTGACACATTTGCTAAGCGAATGCAATAGGTAGCGTAAGATTACCACTAATAAACTTTTGATCCACTCCTCAGGTGTTCTGGAACGCGGGCTGTCAAATGGTATCCCTCAACTTCCAAACGTCAGACTTGCCGATGCAGCTGAACCAAGGCAAGTTCGAGTACAACGGCAACTGCGGGTACCTCCTTAAACCGGACTTCATGAGACGAGCTGACAGGTCCTTCGATCCTTTTGCCGATGCGCCGGTAGACGGAGTCATCGCAGCCCAATGCTCCGTGCAGGTGAGAATTTCCTTATGATCATACTCTTGGGGTGAAACCTTTATTAATTACTGTAGGTTCTTGATGCATTGATAGCCAGCTTACATTTTGGGAGAAAGCTTTCGCAGTCCTAGGTCCAGCAGAACTATTTTATAAGATTCAAAAATGATGCCGATCGATGTTGTTGTTCGCAACTACAACATTGTTTGTTATTTTTCTGTCAAATAATACGTAGGTGACTTTTTAGATTAAAAAAAAACTGTTTATATCTATTTTTTAATGTGTGTTGCAAATAAAATGAATTCTATTCTATTCTATCTACAAATAAAAATGTCTTGCAGTGCATGTTCAATGCTGTTTAAGTTCTAAACAGTGTGGTCTACAATATAGGTGTCAATCACGTAGGTAGGTACTTCCTACTGTTTCAACCAACATCCCCTAGTGTTTCAGAGAACACTTTAAACCTCTACTCTGGTCGCTAAACCACGACAGAGACCATACGAGGGCCTAAAGCATCACTAGAAATGGCCACTAACCCATACTACTTTGATCCAGGTGATAGCCGGGCAGTTCTTATCAGACAAGAAGGTCGGCACTTACGTGGAAGTGGACATGTACGGACTACCCACCGACACCATCCGTAAAGAGTTCCGCACACGCATGGTGCCCGCCAATGGACTGAACCCCGTATACAATGAAGAACCATTCCTCTTCAGAAAGGTCAGTGAGTTAAAGTTCACGGAGTTTATTCGATGGAATTACTAAAACTAGTTTTGAGCGAAAATGAAATTGAAAAAAGTCTTCATATTTGGGCTTAGTCACCGAATAACAATCCTTTGATTATGTCTTCAGCTGGCTGACCACGTAACTTTGTTGCAATCAGTTTCTGTTCGTAATAAGTAAATATGACGGCTATGCGGTTACATCGTAGCTGCAGTTGCTAACAAAGTTACATTACAACTGGTGTTTCTATTGATGGATAATCGCAAAACTTTCATATTGTTTTATACATATACTTATGGGTTTCATATAGAAACTGATTGCAACAAAGTTACGTAATCACCCAGCTGGTCTGAACAACAATAGCAGGAAAGCCTTCATCTGCCTTCAGGTCGTACTGCCAGACTTGGCCGTGCTGCGTTTCGGCGTGTACGACGAGAGCGGCAAGCTGCTCGGCCAGCGCATCCTGCCGCTGGACGGCTTGCAGGCCGGCTACCGGCACATCTCGCTGCGCACCGAGGCCAACTTCCCCATGTCGCTGCCCATGCTGTTCTGCAACATCGAGCTCAAGATCTACGTGCCGGACGGCTTCGAAGGTCAGAGCTAGCTCTGCTACTGTCCACGGACGAGTTGGTTCACGTAGTATGTCACTGCCCATGCTGTTCTGCAACATCGAGCTCAAGATCTACGTGCCGGACGGCTTCGAAGGTCAGAGCTAGCTCTGCTATTGTCCACGGACGAGTTGGTTCACGTAGTATGTCGCTGCCCATGCTGTTCTGCAACATCGAGCTCAAGATCTACGTGCCGGACGGCTTCGAAGGTCAGAGCTAGCTCTGCTATTGTCCACGGACGAGTTGGTTCACGTAGTATGTCACTGCCCATGCTGTTCTGCAACATCGAGCTCAAGATCTACGTGCCGGACGGCTTCGAAGGTCAGGGTTAGCTCTGCTATTGTCCACCAACGAGTGGTCTCCTGAAGATCTACGTGCCTGATGAGTTTGAAGGTGTAGACTTAGGTCTGCTATTGTCCACGGACGAGTGGTCTCCTGAAGATCTACGTGCCTGAGGAGTTTGAAGGTTAGACTTAGCTCTGCTATTGTACACGGACGAGTGGTCTCCTGAAGATTTACGTGCCTGATGGGTTTAAAGGTCAAAGTTAAGTCTGCTATCGTCCACGGACGAGTTGGTTCACGTAGTACCTATCTCACTGGCTATGCTGTTCTCTAATATCGAGTTGAAGATCTTCGTGCCTATGGGCTTGAAGGTCAGAGTTAGATCTGCTATTGTCCACTATTCTGTGTATAATGGTTCGTGTAGTATATTGTCACTGCCTATGCTGAGAGCACTGGTGGTCTAGTGGTAGCAGCCCCGCTTTCTGATCCTAAGGTCGTGGATTCAAAACCGGTCGTTCACCAATTAGTTTTTCTGTTCAAAAATTTATGTGCACAGTGAAGGACGACAACGGTGAAGGAAAACATCGTGAGGAAACCGGCATGTCGTGGAACCTAAAAAGTTCTATAACATGTGTCATGTGCTCGACAGGAGCCTCTTGAGGCGCACTTTAAATTCTTTCACCACAGCGTTTCGAAAGAAACTAGTGACACGACAAGAAGAAGACTGCTGTTCTGTAATATCGAGCTGAAGATCTACGTGCCTGGTGGCTTTGAAGGTCAGAGTTAGCCCTGCTATTGTCCACGGACGAGGATGTTCGCGTAGTATAAACTCTGAATACGAAAATCTCTGCATTTTGAAAATTTATTACCATTAGACTAGAGAAGTCCACTGCTGGGCATAGGCCTCCCCCATACATTTCCAGAAAGTACGTACGATTTTGAGTTTTCTCTGTACATTTCTCTAGTTTTTATTTTCGCGATTACAATTCGTCAGTCTAACGGTTCAAAGTTGTGGAACATGTCGAAAATAAGGTCACAGAAAGACAAATTTTCATGTGTCTGTATAATAACGTGGTTTTGAATACGCCACTTCACAACAATGATTATCTACGTGAGGAAGATTTAGGAACTCTCTAAAAGATCTTAGGTTATTCTTATTACCAAGACAGTGCAGATTCGAATGTATATTCGCAGATTTCATGGCCGCCCTGTCCGACCCACGCGCGTTCATGGGCGCTGCCAAGGAAAGAACCGACAACATGAACAAACTTGGCATCGAAGAAAGCGGCAATGAGAAGAAAGAGAAGGTTGAAGAGAAAAAACCAGGTAACTTTGAGCTGACTTACTTACTGATTAGCAGATTCGTCGTGTGTGCACAAAAAAATCATTTTAGATATTTTAAAGAAAGGCCAGGTCAAGAGTACCTACCCTAAACCGACGAGCATGTATGAAGAATGTTATGAGAGTGTTTGAAGCGAAAGAGGTATGTCAGGATCGTAGCAAGTGGAAATCCGTGGTCACTGCCTACCCCTATGGGAAACAGGCGTGATTTTATGTATGTATGTAGGTAGGTATGTATTTTTTATCTGGAATACATGGCTTGGTTTGGTGAAAAAATGTAGCATAGGTACTTATTTCATCTCTTAGCTTCAATTGGTTGTATTCAGATTAGATAAGCTAAGAGTAAGCTAATCTGATGAAGACCCTCAATACATTGCTAACTGGAATACTTTGAAAGCTTCAGTGTAGGTAGATACATACTGTTGATGGAACGAACTAAATGGGCATAAAAAATCATCTATTGTTACTGACTCCGTATGGGACCGTTAAGAAACTTCTGTAATGTTTTGCTAGTAGTTTATTAACACCAATAGAATCACCAACAGTCTTTTCAAGATTATCACACCAGTTATTCACCAGGGTTTTTAAGAGCCCTAAACAAAGAGCTCTACGAGTACTACTGCTCGTAGAGCTCTTTGTTTAGGGCTCGTCCGGCGAAGTACTACAACCATGCCTTTTTCTGCCGCCAAGCAGCGTTGCTGTGTTTCGGTTTGAAGAGTGTGGTGGCCGGTGTAATGACAGGCGCATGAGGCTTAACATCTGTATGCCTCAAGTTGATGCACGCAGGGCATTGCATCGTAGGGTACGTTCCTATCGTGTGACTTAAGAGGCAATGCTTTGTTATAGGTGATGGTTACCACTTAACATCAGGTGGACCATCTGCTTGTTCCATCAGCTAATTGTATAAAACTAGTAGTTCGCCCCGAACTGAGATCTCGTGATGCGACCCAACGAACCCATCAAAACTTTGAGTACGTAGTACTCAGAGGCAAATCCAAACATTATCTTTGGACTTTTTTCTGACTACCGCCTACTAACTTGGTATGGTAACCAAGTTTCAACTTTATTGGCCTATTTATTGAAGAGTTCCGTTGAACAGACCTTGGCTCCATCATCAGACCTGGTCGTCGTCACCATTTTATGAGAACTGAGTACTACCTTAATTTATTTCAAGAAAAAAAATTAAAAGCAAAGGAACTGACCGACCAGTAGAAAAACCTTGATGTCAACGAAACTCTTAGAGATGGGAGCTCTTGGATCGCTGGTTATCTTAATTTAACTTTTATTATTTTATCTCAAAAACCGAGCGTCCCAAAAAAAAAGTAAAAATGGTTTTAGGATGTCCAAACAAAGCCCTTTCATATGACATGTAACTTGATTTTTTTATGTAACTTTTTTTATTTTTGCCCCCTTAAAAAACCCCATATCTCAAAAACCCTTTATCCGATTTTACTCATATATTTACCAGTATATTTCTCAAGCTATCGACATATCAAATTTCATGCAGATCGGATCAACGGTTCTAAAGTTATTGCCAGACAAACATACATACATACATACATACATACATACATACATACATAAAATGCCAAATCGCCCAAATTGAAACTAAGATCTTCGTTCGCTTCGCTCACTCGATCAAAAAAGGTAACCAAGATAAAACCAGTTTCTACAAGTAGGTAGCTTCTTTCTTTCTCCGAACTATTAATATTTAATGGGCGACTCCAGAGAAATAAATCATCTCAACGCAAATAAATGTAAGATTCCACCGGCACACCTTGCCGCCCCGAATAGCCGCAGCTATACGCGAATGTTTATCTGTTTGAAGGTATTTTTGGAAGTTTATGGATGTGGAACAAGTCATGGCAACTATAATTCTAATTATTTAGGTAGCTAAATTTTTAGCGTGCCTTCTTAAGGGTTTACCTTCTCAAAAATCAAAATCAAAACGGTCTTTATTCAGTACAATCACAAGGATCACTTTGAAACGTCTTATATAGGTATCCGCCTCGCGACCAAAGCCTAGAAGAACAGGCAAGAAACTTACGGCTTGGTTCCTAGCGTTTTTTTGTATGATCCTTTTTACAATAATAATTATGTTACTTAATTGTATAGTTCTTGTAATGAGTTGGATTGGAGCATAGTTCAGTCCCAAGCTTTTTTGTCATCCATATGTATAATCAGATATTTTATAATAAGCTTTTGTAAAGTTTTTTTTATTGTTTTTGAATTTGCTAATCTACAACTGATGAATCTCGCTTGGGACTTTGTTATAGAAGCATACACATTGTCCTGCAAACGATTTGCTTAATTTAGTGAACCTATGTTTATTTCTAGTGTTAACATTATGATGGTCGTTCTTTTTGGCAAATAAATTAATAATTTTTCGAACATACATTAAATTTTCGTATATGTACAAAGTCATCATCGTAAGCCATAGTGATATCACCATTTGGATCACAGGAGAACACTTGGTTTTGTTCGAGTTTTTTAATTCTTGTGATTGTACTGAATAAAGATCATTTTGATTTTGATTTACGCATCAGGCTATACACTGCTCACCACTCGCTTTTATGTCCTAGTAAGCGTATATTCTTTGACTTTATGTAGCTTGATCTGTATCAGTGTGTATCACTGAACTTGACCGGCTGTACATACCTACATCATATTATGTCACCCATGTTTGGAGGGAATTGCTATAGTCACAAAGTTTAGTAGGGGGTTAAGTGTTTGTCACAAACTAAAATAGGAAAGAGTAAATAAAAAGATTATGAAATCAAAATTTCTCAATTCGCCTATGACTTGTTCCACGTGTTTCCCTAATTCGCTTCATAACTAGGTATCTGGGATTGAGACGCTCCAGAGATTCATTAGCAACTTCCCAGTTCTCCAACTGAAGTCGGCTAGGTTGTACCTACAGTTGTTTCTGCTCTACAGTTTTTTTAATTCACTATGGACATGCACGGTACTTGCATATTTAATTTATTACATTTTTAAAAGGTATTTTATTTTATAGAAGTGTTCTATAGGTAGGTATTAAGTTAATTAATCCGCTATTATTCGATAATTGTAAAAGTCGTTTGTGTAAATTGTATTGTTTTATCCTTTTCTTATAACTGTTTTTTTTTCTTTCAAAAACAGAAAAAAACTATACCTTACTGTTTCTGTGACTTTTCTTACTTTTACCTAATTATGTGTCATTTGTTCTTGTGGCCAATCATTAATTTTCTGTCTGTTTACCTACATGTCTATAGAGACATAATGTCTGTCATCTATCGTCTCCTTAGTAACTTACGATTCAGTTAGTATTCTAAAAGCGGCGATTAAATCTGTTGCCGCATCACCAACCACACATAAAGTGGTTATTAAGCCATGTTTAATATTTCCATGCTTCTGACTACCCTCCTAAACATCACATCCACAACATAAAAAGAGAAGTTTTTTACGAGTTAGGTTTACGTTTAAGTTTACAAGTTGCTTTTTGTTTTTCAGAGCCTTTGGTGTTCGAGCCCATAACAGTAGAGTCTCTTCGCCAGGAGAAAGGCTTCGTGAAGACCGGAAGGAAGCAGCAGAAGGAACTCGAGACCATGAAGAAACGCCAAGCGAAGGAAAGAGCGGCATTGCAGAAGTCACAGACCTCCGCGTTGGAAAAGGCGGTGAAAGGAAAAAAGTATGTAAATTTTAGGGTGAAATTAACGTTGTTTGTGTTGAAAAGTTGTTTTTATTACAAGCTAGTGACGGAGTTTCTTAGGCCGCATAAAATAATTAAAAAAGATTTAGATCGAAACAGCTTTAATTGCATTTAGTTGAGCACATTTACCAAACTAAATTAACTAGCGTATCATCATTTCCTTTGTCTGACAGTTCGCTGATCATAATTATTTAGCGCTTTTTTTTATCCTACTTGTTGATGGCACAAGCAGATAGCCCGCCCTGATGTTAAGTGGTAACCATCTCCTATAACACTACATTGCCTCGCAACTTTGCAAGTCACGCACAATAGGAACATGTTGGACAATGCACTGCCCTGCATCCATTATCTTGAGGCATACAGATGTTAAGCCTCACGTGCCTGTAATTTCATCAGCAACCACACCCTTCAAACCGAAATACAACAACGCTGTTTGACGGCGCAAATTAGTAAAAATTTAGGTCAATGTAAAATTACTCATTAGCGCGCTATTGTGGCTAGATTGTAATAAAAGTAGAGTACGCTATATTAAAAAAATGGCATCGTGTTAGTACTTCCCTGGACGAGCCCTTCGCACAGAACTCTACTATTCTTAAAAGTATGTGCAAGACGTTTATCGTAATTAGCTTCCTAAGTGCGATTATGATATTGCTAATAGGGATTTCTGTAAGTGGCCCTAAATGTGCGATTATGATAATATGCCAACCCTCGCTAAACACGTTTCTTTGTACAATTACAACACAATACACTTGTTTACATTGTTTCTGTGTCCCATGTATTGTTACAAATAAATGTTTTTTTCTTTATTTTCTTTCAATTTAAATTTCAATTACAGTAGCCTTTTTTAAACAACTTAATACTAAAAGGTTTTTTCTAATCTTAAGTATACCTACTATACATATAATCTAATACTAATAGTTAACTAATCTAGTCTGATATTGTTATATGACAACGGTAGTATTTTGGTAGTTTTGGTTGTTTTGCTTTTCAGCATAGGTCTCCCCCAAGCTCTTCCAAATTTTGTTTGAATGGGCTCTAAATATCGAGTATGATATTACAGCAAAGAGCAGCTGAGCAACGACGCGGCATTCCGCAAGCTGGTGGCGGAGCAGTCGGCGGCGTGGAGCGAGCTGGTGGGCAAGCACCGCGCCGAGGCGTGGGCCGGCGCGCGCTCGCGGCTGCACGAGCAGCGCGACCTGCTCAACAAGATGATGGAGGCCACGCAGCAGGCGCAGTTCAAGCAGCTGGAGGCCAAGCATGAGAGGTAACAAGCGGCGCAGGCGAACGCGAGGGACCAGCTGCAGGCCAAGCGTGTGAGGTAACAAGCGGCGCAGGCGAACGTGAGGGACCAGATGGAGGCCAAGCATGAGAGATAACGCGAGGGACCAGCTGCAGGTCAAGCATGAGAGGTAACGCGCGGCGCATGCGAACGCGAGGGACCAGCTGCAGGTCAAGCATGAGGTAACGCGCGGCGCAGGCGAACGCGAGAGAAGGAACAGCCGGAGGCCAAGCATGAGAGGTAACGCGCGGCGCAAGCGAACGCGAGGAAGCAGTTGGAGGTCAAGCATGAGAGGTAATTTGAAGCTCAGGCGAATGCAAGAGAGGGAGCAGCTGGAGGCCAAGCATGAGAGGTAACTTTAACACGCTCAGCGCCAACTGGGCAGACTGGCTATCGTTTCAGCATGAGCTGCATGAGCAGAGAAAAGACGCTCCAAACAGATGAAGTTTAAATACTAGAGGTAACTCGCAGCTAACCTGATAGAGGCCAAATACGACAAATCCAAGACCATGTGTAGGTGTTATTGTAGATAAACTGGTATCCTAGGTCCCCTAGGTAGCTAATTTATCAGGATAAACTCTCGTATCCGATACCCACAGAGAATCCTAGTGCGGGTCAGGATGATGTATGCGACTTGGATGATTGTCTATAACTTACTCAATCTAATATGTCGTATACCATTTTCAGGGAGCTAAAAGAAATGAACGCGCGTCAGACCAAGATCTCGCTTGAAACCAGCAAGGAGGTTGCAAACGATAAGACCCTGAAGACCAAGCAGGAGAAAGACCGGCGGCTTCGGGAGAAGAAACAGAATAACACCAAGAAATTCATGGACGAGCGCAAGGTAGATTAAACATGTTTGGAACTTGAAACCTTCAGGATCGTCCGTTAGACCTTACTAAATCCTCTAGCCATATTCCTCCACTACATATCCGAAACGAACAATTTTGACCAATGATTGTAGTTTTAGGTCCGTGGTCACCATTCGAGAACCTTTATTCTCTAGCGGTAGTCAGTTAACCAAGAATAAGTTACCTGAGCCAGATAAAAGATAAGGTTGCTGTCATGTCTTATAAGGAAGTCAAGGAGGCCGCATTGGTATTGGTCAAGAATAGTAGAGCTCTTTGTTAAGGTCTCGTCCAGGGAAGTACTATCACCACGCCTTTTTCTGCCGCCGAAGAGTGTGGTTGCCGGTGTAATTACTGGCACATGAAGCTTAACATCTGTATGCCTCAAGTTGATAGACGCAGGGCAGTGCATCGTAGGACACGTAATTATCGTGCGTGACTTACGAGGCGGTGCTTTGTTATAAGTGATGGTTACCACTTAAAATCAGGTGAGCCATCTGCTTGTTCCATCAGCTAGTTGTATAAAAAATACTCATTTGGAGGAAACTGCATCAGAACTCTAACAAGAGCTAAGCTCTTAAATTTAAGAAGAAGAGGTGGTCAGTTCTACTCTCCAACTCCAATAATCCAAGACCACAAAGTACAAAACTTCCTAAATGATCCCAGTTTCCAAAACTCATTCACAGCATCTAACATACCTTTTCATCAGTATACCTATTATTATGTACTTCATAGTTAAATGAAAGTGGTTTTCTTGCAGACCCAAACCATCAAACATAACCGCGAGAAGGAAAAGTTGAAGGTGTCCCACGACAAGCAGATGGAAGAACTCTCCAAGGATGTCGACAACGTATGTCAACCATCCTATCAATTCAAACTTGACGACCTGTGGCTTTACTTATAAAAATCTGTCGAAAAAATACCGGCCAAGTGCGAGTCGGACTCGCGCACGAAGGGTTGCGTGCCATTATCTATAAAAACGGCGTTTGTTGTATGGGAGCCCCCATAAATATTTATTTTATTCTGTTTTTTAGTATTTGTTGTTATAGCAGCAACAGAAATACATCATCTGTGAAAATTTCAACTGTCTTACTATCACGGTTCACGAGATACAGCCTGGTGACTGACGGACAGACAGACAGACGGACGGACATAGTAATAGGGTCCTGTTTTACCCTTTGGATACGGAACCCTAAAAACCGAAAAAAAAACAGAAACAGCTTCACGACTTTGATCCCCAGGCACGGTAGACGGTAGACATCGGTAGATCTCTTAGTACCAAGTACTAACTCAAGATTTTTGAGGACGTCTAAAGGGGGTAGTTGTTATTCCATACGTGACAAGTTGCAAGCCGCTGGTAGAATACTTACTCGTTTCCTCACTATGTTTTTCTGCGCACATAATTTTTAAAAGATATTATAATAAGTAAGTAATGTAATACAAATAAATTACTTTCAGCTGATCGAGATGTACAAGATGGAGGAGTCCGAGTTCGAGATGACGAGTAAAACGGAGTTCTTTGCATGAAAGTACCCCGACATTGCTCCACTGTTGGAGCAATTGACTTGAAAGTGAGTGATAGTGATCTCCTAGCCTAAGATACCTAGTTGTTAGTGAAGCCAGTCAAAGATATAAGATCAATGTTATAACTTGTTCAAGAACATTCACTTCTAATGACATGTCAATGAGCTAATTTCACCATGCTCTGTACTAATAAAGGATTAACAGGCCGTTAAATCTAACCTTAGATGTCAAACGCATACATTTTGACATATTTAACGGCTCTTTAATCCTTTATTTATCTACCATCTTGTAGGTTACCTTTGTTAATCTGGTAGGTTACCACTTAACATCAGGTTTATAACAAGGTAGAATTTAAATTTACAATAGAAAGGCCTGTTTTACCGATTTATGACACTTTCTCATGACATGTTTAGTTTGAATTCAAAACTAATTATATCGACCTACATGATAATTATATGTATGCATGTTAGCTTCATCATCAACAATTTTTCAAGACTTGCCACTGAGCCTGGTCTTCGGATCTTCTCATTCAGTGTTTACCAGCTACGTTTCGTAGTTCCTTGCCCCACTTACCTAAACGTGGTCTTCACTCAATTTGGTTCCATCGATTCTGCAGCAAATATGGCTGGTCCACTTCCATTTCGGCTTGCCCATCTTCTGAGGTATCAACTATCATGGTTCTGATCAGAAACCCTCCGATGATAATCTCCATACTGACCGACTTTATGCTTGTAATCTTTGGCTGGCGCTAGTACAATAGTCTCTCTTGTTATGTCTCATTGTAAAGCATTTGTAAAATACACTTTCCAACGATTTGGTATAAGCAAATTATATCTGCAGTCACATACAAATTACCTCGTTCTTCACAAGTTGGCTATGCAGTCAAGGGACATAATCGGATGATATACTTTAAATACCTGTTTTAATTACTTATTCAGTTATTATCTAGCAAGACGTTAATACGCGCTAGTTATAATAAGAAATTTTAGTTATTTCTTATAATAATTTTATCATATAGGGCTACGTAAAATTAACCAGGATTTTAAAAATGTTGTTAGTATATAAATTGACTAATTAATTATAAGGTAAGGTAGTTTTATCTAATTAGGTAACTTTATCAAGTACCTACCTAATTTTATATTCAGTAACTTTTACTCTACTGAAGTTAATGTGTCTTTCTAAATTATATTGATGTTAAAATAGTATCTACGTCTTTTAGAAATTGAAAATGTTATATAAATATCTAGATATTAATAAAGTGTACATTACTACCAAAAAACTTGATGAAAATGTACCAAAAAAGTAGAATAAGTAAAACATTAAACTAATGATAACGGGCCAAATTCTAGAACTGCATCATTAAATAACAATTGTACCTACCGTAGCTAAGTAGGTATCATAACAAGTGTTTAAAATGTTGCCAAAAGTTATTGCTATTTAATCAAAATAATGAAATTCACGATACAATAATTATTGGTAGCCAAGCCGGTAGTATGAGCTTTATTTTTTGTTATACGGGTGTTTAGTAGACCTTTATTTATAGTTTCTTTTAATTACCTCCTCCAATAGTTATTTCTATTTTAATTAATGTTAATTTGGTTGTTTATTTACGAGTTATTACTGTCTGTCGGAAGACATTATTGCGTTTATTATTAAATAAGTTAGGTACCGACTATTTTTGTAGTCTAGTAAGAACTAACGTATTTCCATTAAAAATATACTGAGGGTCGCTTGCACAAAGATCTGATTTAACCTTTACTAAACCAAAACAGAATAAGCGTATTCATCATGTTGACAGTTCGCTCATCATGTTTAACAGTTTATTTTTCCTTGTGCAAGATGTTCGAGATTAGATGCTCGCTAAACACGATTTACCTTTGTGCAAACGGCCCTAAACATTGTACCTTGATTGAATTTCCATCTCCACACGGCGTGTCTTATTTCATAATTAAGATTATGATTAGAACATAGTAGGTAACTTAAAATATTGATTTAAAGTTTTCGTTTTATCGTAGGTACGAGTATAGTAGTATACAAAGTTTTGACGACTTCTATGTCCATTTATGCACTGAATCATTCCGCGTTTTTTTATTTATCAAGTAATCTATTCTATTGTATTGTAGTGGACCAATTATTTTATTTATGCCACACACACACACACACAATTGATCCACTCGGTTATTTAACATGACATTTGGAAAAAAAATAAGTTAATATACATTTTAGAGCAGGCGTAAAAAGTTTTCCATAAAAGTATAATTTAATTGGAATATAATGATCACCAAAATGGTTAACTTTACGTAGCTCGTACTTATTTATACTATGAGTAAAATATAAAAAAAAATCATATATATCCTATTTATTATTAATGAATATAATTTAGGTTAAGTTACTCAACTTTTATCTTAGGTGGATTGCATTCTAGTCAATTTAATTCAAATTATTTATTCATTAATTGTTATTCAGTATTAAGGGGCATTATTTAGAGAAATAATATAAGAAACTTCCGAAAGTAAAGTACTATCTAAGAGAAAAATCTCGAATATTCTATTAACTTTTAAATAATATATAAACTTGTATGTTTATGCAACATAATTTCTAAGTTTATATATTCACAGTGTGATGTTTCATTTTAATAATTCGTTTAATTATCGTGTGTAATTGTATGGATTTAGTAATTGATATGTTTACCTGCATGGTAGGTATATTGATTATCGTATCTTAAAACATTAATTATATTTATTGAATATGAGAATAGATTTCTGATTTTCTCTATTTTTTAATCATAAAATTGGTAAAAAAATATAGTGAGAGTAAAATTTAGGTGTACCTATGTATATCATAATATAAATATTACATATATCTATTTATTCTTAGGCTTACCTAATCGTTAACGTATTTCTTTAGATTATAACATATAAATCAATTACACTTTTAAAGTTATTGGAATTGCACTTAAAATTTAAATGTGGAATAATTAAATTATTCAATTTTATTTTCACCACCTTGTTTTAGTAGTATAAGTTGAAAATTGTAACGAAATTATATAATTATCTTTGGAATGTGATATGATGGTTATCTTGAATTGGCCTATTAGATGGTCCCTTACTATATTTATATAATATACGAATATTGTAATGTAGTTAGAATTGTGTTTGAATTTTTAGTAGGTAATTATTATATTATATTGTGTAACAATCTCCTTATTTCTATTGCACTTGGCACATTATTTCTGAATTATTATGGCACATTTGGCGGCAAAATATCCTCCATTTTGAATTTATTAAGTACAGTTTTAGTATAAGAATGTGGATTGGGAAAGTAAAGCATATATTCTAAACTCATTGTATGAAAATTATTTAGACATGTTGTTCGTAAGAACTATGTAGCAAAAGTTATCAAATATTCAGTACTTAATCATGGGAAGGACAGTGGTCTCAAAAGATGATCAACTTATTCATGCCCCAAATTATAATTATATTATAAAAATTAAATAATTTATAAATAAATGATGTTATTAATTATTAAATAAATTGATGGATTAACATTATTATAATAGTATTGTAGTTTTATTAATTAATCAAATATAATCATGAAATAGAAATGTAACCTAAAAATTGTTTTTTTTTATATCTAAATCTTTAACTATTTTTAATTTAAATTGGCGATTATTTCTATTGTAAATTTTATTTCATTTATATAATTGACCATTGTCCTATAGGTAGTACCTAGTAAAAACCTTATATCCAAAGATTTGTTTATTGTTCAATTACAGTAACTAAATTATATCAATTAAAACATAGTAGTGTGTATTATTTAACCCTATTATATCTACAGAATTATTATATATATTATATTTACTTTGATTTCATGCTGCGAATTTTTTTTCTTTCCTTGTAAAGGCTTTCATGTTGAACTGAAACAAAAATTAAGCTCAAATCAACCGTCTTTTAAAACCTATTTCCACTAAGCATGTTTTTATGCATTGTTCAATAATGAGGAACATTCTTTATAAAAACAATATTCATTTCTATAATGAGGGGTTATTGCTGAGGACTGACAGAGTGCACAGACTGAAAGTTTCTGTGCTGAATCAATTAAATGAACCAAAAAGTCAAAAAGAGGAGTCAAAATGAATCAAAAGGAGGAGAGGCAGACTTTGGTCTCCTCCTTTTAAAAAACGGATGAACTGTGTGAAAGATGACATGAGTAAAAAAGAAGTGAGCACCTAGATCAGTGTTCCGCAAACTTTTAGTGTTCAAGGTACATCTATGAAAATGTAAATTTTTGTATAAATTTAATAATAATACCTAATTTTTTCAGTTAATTTCTATTATTTTACTGTACGCTCACTGAAAGCTTTCAGTATTATTATGAAGAAAGGCGACTTCCGTTTCCGTCGATTTCTAATAGTTTTCGTACTTATATACCCTTGTGGTTCCGGTCAAGTGGCGCCACCTGGCGGCCGCGCGCCATTTTGCTTCGTTAAATGTTCAGCGCCATTTTGGTGTCATTGGCGTTTTATTTTCCGTCGAAGCAACTTGTGTCCAGCGTTATCGCTGCGACGACCGTTGCATAAAATATTTTAGATCCTTATCTTTTATTTCGTGAAGTGAAATTATGTTCTTCGTACTGTGCAAAGAGGAAAAAACCGTGAGTTCTACCCTCTATACATTAAATGGATGACCGTGATCAATATTTTAACGAATTTTCGTTCGGATCACGTTCCTATAGTTAAAGAATTAACTTTTTGGTTACTAGAACGAATGTAAGTACAAACTTTATTATTTTATAGAAATAATAATTTTAGTTTGCAACATAAAGAATGTATTCTTTTTGCCGTAAACTAGTGACACGGGCTCTGCACCGGTAGATGATACTTTATATGTTGAGAAGATGTAGATTTTCTAGCAGGAGCTTTGTGATTCAATTATTGTTTTATAAGATTATCATGTTCTTGCGGTGAGGGTGAAAATTAAAGTTATAACTTTTAATAAGAAATTAAAGGAACTAGCTACTCCTAAAGCCCCCGTTATCATAATTTAAAAACCCCAGTTATCATAGACTGGGAAACAAACAAATTGGGAAAAATTTATGATATCTTACGTCACTAGCTTGTTTATTGCTTGTTATACAAGAAATTTAGTCTCATTTTATCTTTAGACAATAATATTGGTTATTTCTTTCGGGACTATTCAAACGAGTACCTACAGACGTTTTAATTGTAAGAATTTGAGGAGTACTAAAAGAACTTTGTTCTTTAACTTCTGTTATAATTACTTTATAATTCATAGGTTTTATTATATCGTTCTGATTAAGTATACAGGTCGCCGATCCGAATGCAACGAAAGTATGATATCTTCAATAAAAAAAGGCAAAACCTTCGTGGCCACCCCTCGCAGGGGTAAGGCAAACGAAGTGTGTTGAGAGATTATATCAAACAAAGTATGATATCTTCAATGAAAAAGGTAAAACCTTCCTGACCACCCCTCGCAGGGGTAAGGCAAGCGAAGTGTGAAGAGAGAGCATATCAAACAAAGTATGATATCTTCAATGAAAAAAGTAAAACCTTCTTGACCGCCCCTCGCAGGGGTAAGGCAAATGAAGTGTGTCGAGAGATTATATCAAAGTATGATATCTTCAATGAAAAAGGTAAAACCTTCTTGACCGCCCCTCGCAGAGGTAAGGCAAACGAAGTGTGTCGAGAAATGATATCAAACAAAGTATGATATCTTCAATTAAAAAGGTAAAACCTTCTTGACCGCCCCTCGCAGGGGTAAGGCAAGCGAAGTGTGAAGAGAGATCATATCAAACAAAGTGTGATATCTTCAATAAAAAAAAGCATAGCTTTTTTGGGCCACCCCTCGCGGGGGTAAGGCATTTATAAAACTGTGTTCCATCGCATGGAACTTAAAGAAATACACCCTCGCGGGGAGGATGTGCGTTTTAATATTCCATCGCATGGAACTATAAACGTAACGTGAATATGGCCACTATTTCATATATAAAATGAATATAGCGAGGGTTTCTCGCTAGAGAAATACAATCAATGTAACAGCCGGCTCGCAAGAGTTTTGGGCGTTAATGAAACTGTTAATGACGTGGTACTTTTTGGGTTCTCGCTAGAGAAATCCAATCAAACTAACAGCCGCCTCGCAAGAGTTTTTGGGGGCGTTAGTGAAACAACTTTATAATGAGTGAACATAGTCTAATGGTTTCTTGCAACAGAAATCCAATCAAACATACAGCCGCCTCTCAGGGGGTTCGGCGTTTATAAAACTGTGTTCCATCGCATGGAAGTCGAACAAGCACACCCTCGCAGGGAAGATGTTCCTATAGCCAGTTGCTATTTGAAAACTGTCACTGAATAGTTACAAAGAGAAAGTTTAATTTGTTAATGAAGTCTCGCAACTTGATAAGGCTCAGGGTTTTAGGCTACTAAATATGGTAAGTACAAATATGACTCGTAATGTCAGTCTTAAACCACATGGTAATCACAAGGATCACCTTGAAACGTCTTAAAGCTAGATGAATCTAACTAAAAGCTAGGTGAAGTTAACGCTCTTCCACAAGGGATGAAAATGCGGGCACCAAACTTGATAAAAGATTATCGTATCAAAGCCTACGCCTACCTAATGTTGTAAAAGTATGACTCATTTTACAATCTATTGATATTCGTATCATAAGCATTTTCAATATAATTATGCATACTACTACCACTGTACCAGCTCTAGGTGCAATAAAAAAGTATACCCCTAATGCTTTCTGGGCCTAGGGTTCCTGATGGTTTAGCCCATCTTTTCAAATCTATGTTTTTGAAAAAAAAAAAAAAAAAAAAAAAACCTAACCTAACCGTTTCAGGTACTGGCACCGGGTTTGTGTTTACGGGTTTCTAAATTATATTAACATTTTTATCATTTATATTTACTGGCTCAAACTTGAGATAATATGAATATCTAAAAACAGGTACATCTCTACGATCACTTGTTTTGATAGTAAACGAAGGATTACAGTCAAGGTAGTTATCATAGTAGAAACCAGTTCTCTACCCTCACAAAAACTTAATAGGACTTGTAAGCTCTGCCAGCCGTGTTGGTAATGAAGTATTTGAATACCTTACTAGACTACCCTACCCTACCAAAGGCGTTCTCAAAGAATGATTAGGGTACCGTTGCGTATCCTTATTCACAGCATCGCTACATTATCTAGCTCTGAAAAGTCTCTAAAGTATGTGTCAAATGGGCTTGGGGCACACAATATAAGTTGTGTTACGCTGCTACCAAAAAGAGATGCTGAATACACTCTTGCTAAAGCCAAGTTCATGTACCTACCTACTGCATCGCAGTGCACTTAAATACAGTGCGACAACTAAAGGTCTTTAGTCGCTTATCTACTTAAAGAAGGTATGAAATCAATTCTACTTGTGGAAACAACTTGTCACATATGAGAAATATAGAATCAGTCATGGTTAATCATTTTCATTATTTAATAGACTTCAACATGCACTTATCCTAGGCAAGTTCGAAAAGCAGGCCGCTTATTGATGTCATCACTACAGATGACGAGTGTCCTATGACCAGCCTATACGAACAGGGCTCGGGACAACGACTCAGACTCGTTTATTACGATATTTGTGTTTTATTGGATATCTAAAGTATCCCACACATACAACTATATATAAATATTATTAGGTTTGAAAACTAATAAACCTTCTCTTTTTTATAAAGCATTTAGTATTCCATGGAATTACCCACACACGAGGTGTTTTTAGTCTCAAGTCTCGGATCTATTCTTCATTATAGTTCCCGGTAGCAACTGCCTTTTTGATGAGACAACCTCAAAACTCGAGCTATGGTAGCTCCGTTAACATGGATAACCCGTAGAAACTTCAGTCAACAAGGGTTTTTATTAATTTTGAATTAAATATGGAAATGTTAGTATAAATGTGCAATACGGACCGATAATTACTCCTACAGTTTACAACCATTAACTTCTTGGTGTAGCTCTTAAAACAATCCTTTAAGGTTACTAATATAAAACAAGAATTTCGCTGTGTTTTACAATGGACTAATATACTTCAATGTGACACTTTCGCATAAATGCTTGGTATCTACATCATAGCGTCATAGCCAAATATATAATATCTTAATCGTGAGATTATATTTTAATCTCACGTTTTTGGATACTCAAGTCTGTAATGTTTTTTTCTCAGAAACAAAGTTTCCAGTTTATGACGTTGAAAAGTGTTTTTATTAGAATAAAATATAGACCGCAGTAATACTTTACTATACGTCGGTAACTCAAATACCTTATCATGGGATTGGGAAAACCCATTAATGAAATAAAATTGTAAGATAATTAGCTAAGCCCGCATCACGCACTGTTATTTCAGGTTGGACCAAAACATTGTTTGGGACGGCCACAATTACAGTATTTCCAGATAGCGTTCGATCTGCGTGATCTAAGGATCGACTGAAAATTATTGAAATTAATGAGCAGCATTAATTCTTATAATATAAGGCATCTATTTGACGCAATCAATAGCTTATCTATGCTATCAAATAACATGGCACCTATTATGATTTATGATCATTATCATCAAATCAGCTTGAAAGAGTCCATATTTGGTCATTGGACTCCTCCACAAATTGTCCAGTCATTGGGATTATTTGCCTAGTCACTATGCTTGACGGGTTTTTTATGATTACTTATTTGATTTCAGATCAAATCGAATAAATAGTTAGATTTATTATGAATAATAAAGTTTAATCACAATTATACATAGCAGGTTGTAGATTCATCGTTGTACCCTTCTTATTGTGGTAAAATATTTTAAAAATCACATTGGCGCTAGAGTAACCTTGATCTTACAAGTGGCAACACCAGGCGATAACAAACAAATCTTCATAATAATACTGAAAGCTTTCAGTGAGCGTACAGTAAAATAATAGCAGCGTTTTACCTGAAATAAAACGCATATTAATTTACTTACCTCACTGAAAGCTTTCACTTTTATCTCTGCCTGCTGAAACTAAGCCAATGACACCAAAATGGCGCTGAACATTTAACGAAGCAAAATGGCGCGCGGCCGCCAGGTGGCGCCACTTGACCGGAACCACAAGGGTATATAAGTACGAAAACTATTAGAAATCGACGGAAACGGAAGTCGCCTTTCTTCATAATAATACTGAAAGCTTTCAGTGAGGTAAGTAAATTAATATGCGTTTTATTTCAGGTAAAACGCTGCTATTATATTTAATTTATTTTTTTGGATTCTGTTTTGTAATGTATTCTTATTTGTTTAATTAATGTAATTGGTTATACACCGTGTTAATTAAAGTTAATAAATAAATAAATAAATAAATCAAAATTTGAATGGGTAAAGTTCGGATGAATTCTGTCCGATCTTTCCCAACTGTAAAATATAAACAGTTTCTCAAACTTTTAAAAAAATATTTGAACTAAAAAGGCATTTGCTAGTGGTAGTACCTACCTACGTCGCTCAATTTTTTTTTATTTTATGAACCAATTTGCCTGTTAATAAAGCTAAAAGCTGTAATTATGTATGTACGGTACGTAATACCATGCACTTTTAGCTATGGTGTGTTTGCTTCAGTTTATTTTACTATTTTATATTTATTATTATGACTAGAAACTACAAAAAAAATCTCTGCGAGCGACTTCCTACTCAAAAAAGATTTGAAGAAGAACTTTAATAGAAATAAGTAATTTATGGTTAATAATTTATTAACTAGATCTCATTTGCTTCATTAAATCAGGCTGGTTAGCTATTAAAACCAACTATGAGGTGCTTGCTAAACCTTTGTATCTCCGTATTCCTACCTACGCACCATAGTTAGAGTGGAGGTATCAAAGTTTGAGAAACATAGAATCTACATTTTTTCTGAACCGGGGTAACATCGGATTATAAGAATGAAAAAAACAATGTTTTGCCTCTCACTTTTGTCGTTGAAACAGTATCTCGAAAATCGATATTGATGCTTTATTATTGGATAAAACCGGATATTTTCATTATAGGTAGCTTATGTTTGGAGCTACAGAGGCGATTTTAGAATGTAGTCCGATGTTACCCCGTCAAGGTCCGATCTTTCCCGTGGTTTTATAAAAATTACTTTCACTTTAATCCTTTATAACTCGGCCACCGTTGTGTTTAGAGGGTTATCGGATAAACCGATTTATAAACCTGTCTTTTATACAAAGCTCAAACAAAATTTTAGGTTCGCCAACATTTTCATAGTCGAGAAAAAAAATATTTTGCAACATACGAATGGTTTGCTAAAAAACCGTCCGGTCTTACCCCGGAGCACCTTATATGTTTTTAAGCAGGTAATCAACATTTATTATTTATGATCAAACCTTAATTTTAAATCGCTGAAAAGGTATTTAATGCGAAACATGAGCCTGTTTAATTGAGCAAAGACAGTCTAAATATGGTGTAATTGTTGACAGGGCCGCTCTTATCTCTTCGTTGATCGTCCTGAGGCATTCCCTTGTTTTATTTAATCCTAATCCATATAAATAGATCGTTGCAAATGGCAAAAGTATTGCAATAGCATGCTTAGAAAGCAGAAGATATTAACTTTTCGCACATAGCCAAAAATGTTCTAAATCTGTAAACAAAACCACAGACTTAGTGGAGATGAACGAAACAAAAGGCCTTGATCGTGGGCTCGCGTGATTTACATCTGTGTAAGTATTTTTCTTCTTCCGTCTATTTAGCTTTATGATATAACTTTATTTTTCTGAGGTACACCAACTAATGTCCACGGTACACGGTGTGTGCCGCGGCACACACTTTGCGGAACACTGACCTAGATGATGAATGATTGAAGAGAGTGGAAGAAGAACCCTGTTGTCCCGAACACACTTAGCATAGGATAAGGACAGGATGATGATCTAAAAAGTAGCACCCGTCTGCTGTATTCTCTAAAAAATGTAAACTGGTGGTGCAATATCAAAAACCAAAGATTATGATAATAATCTCTGGGCATGTGCCTAATTAAAGTACCTCAATTCCCCCCTTTGATATCTTCTGATATCAAAGGGGGATAAAAATCTGATATATATTCTGAGTAGGTTAAGTTTACATCTTAGGTTTTACATCTTTATGAAAATAAAGTTAACAAATTAATGTTAGACAGGTTGTACATGCATATTTTAATGTTATCGAGACAATTTAGGTTAGATTTTAGTGGGTAGGCATGGTGGCACTGTTATATTGTTTAGATGGTAGGTGATGAATTCTAAAGGGCTAGGCTGGCTAAAAGTTTAGTCAGATAACCCTTCACTTAATGTACAGAGAGTGTATATGCAGATACAGAAGTCCAATACAAATTAATGTCAATGTAACAACACAATGGAGACACTCAACAAACTCAATATATTTTTTCATTTGTTTTTTGTTTACTAATTGTATGTTAAGTTTATTTATTATTTTTTGTAGGTACTTATCTTTTTTTGGCAATCACAAATAAATAAAAAATAGAGTAGCAAGACAGCTAGGTACGAGGTATGTATTTTTATTTTATTCAATGGTTGAGCTTACCTATTTCATTTTTATTGTCATGGTAGGTACCTCTGTGAAACCTGAAGCTAGAGGTAATTTTACGGTGTAGGGAGGTGTATTGTAAATAAGTAATCAAAGTTACTTACTGTAAGGATCGAACATCTTCAACTCTAACTTATCCGCCAGTCGCTCTCTTATTCTCGTACATTGGTGCCCTGATACTACACTCTCCATCAGAACCATAATATTTCTGAAACGAAGAGAAATATATGCATTAGCATACAAAGATCTTTAATGTCGACTAGTTAAACAAGATCTGTTGTTATTCTTACTTGCTTTTCACTTTTTTCAGCAAAACGTTAGTGATAAACATTATTTTAGTTTATTCCTTGAATCCCATTCAATTCAACTAAATAAAACTAAAATAAACAATGGTATTTCGTAAATTGATATTTTTGTAGGTTAGTTTTTATCTCTCTCTCTGCTGTCTGTTTGTCTGCCTCGCTCGCCCTCTCGTTCGTCCGTCGTCCGCCGTGTCGTCCACTGTGAGTTTCTACTGCTGCAATGCAACATCAACACCAAAACATGTTGAAAACTCTGTATTTTGTGAATGTTTTTAACCGTGTTTGTATTGTCACAAAACTAATTATTGCAATACATGTTTGACATTTCATTGTCCTAAACAAATCAAATAGCATTTGCACTGTGCGAACCAGGGTGCGAACGTAAACACCAACATATTATGTTGTGCGATTTGTTTCATTGGCAAATTGCGAAACACTTACATAACGTAGCAATTACGGATTTACGGAGGACGTACGTCTACTTCTACTAAACTAAAAGGATTTACCTTGGTATTTATGGTATAAACAAAATATGATATTTCCCCCGGGTGCCAATAATGTACAACGAAGGATTGTACAGCCGAGGAAAACACAGCCCGGAATTGATGTACAATTTGGTCGCGAAATCCATGGCTGTGTAATCCAAGGCTGTACATTCCAAGCCGTACAAATTCAGCACACCTTTGGAAAGCACGACCCGATAAAACGCAGCCAAAATTTGGATGCCAAAACTTAGGCTTTGTTTACACTCGTCAATTACTTACTCACTCACTTGTTGATCCGACTCGGATTGGTTAGGTTATGTTAAAACATATAAATTACGCACGAAGCGAGCGAGCAAAGCGAGCGTGCCGTGGCAGCGACCGCCGAAGTGCCAGAATTTTATTTTTTTCTAACATTAATCTCTGAATAATTCTCTTATTTTATATAATTTTTAATCTGTGCTACTTGCCTATACTTACTGTGTAGTGCATCTAAACAGAGCATAGGCTTTCGACCAATCAGAGCATGGTCACAGAATCCATGGTCGTGCAATCCTGGCTGTACAATCCCGACTGTGCTGGGAAAGCACAGCCTGGAAAACACGGCCCGGATTTCATGTACATTTTGTACATGGAATCCGGGCCGTGTTTTCCAGGCTGTGCTTTCCGGGTTGTACATTTTCGGGCTGTGTAATACTTGGTCGTAAATTAACCGGACCCTTTTTTCCCCCAAGACCAAGACCCAAAATCGTGCGTGGGACAGAGATAGCTAAATAATATTTTCCAAAGTGACAATCAGCTGGAATCAGCTGTTTGTTGTCACTGACTTTTCTTTAAAATGCTGGTCGTAGGAAAGGCATAGTTACTACCACCAGAATGGTGCGATTTAATTTACCGATAATGTTCCGGTAGATTTTGCGCAAAATATTTTATACTTATCATCCAAAAAATCTACAAGCAAAGAAACGATTTAAATTATTTTACAACTATTTTGCAACAAAACCTTCAGAATCCAGCAAAGGCCATAGACAACACCAAAATATGCCACGCACGCTCCCAAAAAAAATGTAAAATATTATTTTCAATTTGACAGCTGCACCGATAGACACACGTGCCTAAATAACTATGAATTTACTAAAAAGCTAGACAATTTACAAAAAGCCTGTGAAACTAGATAGTGTGAAAGTACTACCCATGAGTTTATGTTCGTAGCCGCGAAAACAAAAAGACGAAGGCGTATCCTGGTAACATTCCCGCGAACAACAGTCAAAGCGATGAACTTGTAAACCGGCGGCGTCGTTGGCATTTTCGTGTGACTTTTAACTTTTTATGTTCATTCTTTGTTCTTTTTCACGGGTCAAATGAAGTAAACGACCGCGGATAGTGCGCGTTCCAGAGTATTCCGTTCGCCGTAGTGTAGTTTCCAACAAAGGGATTAGGTACCTATGATAAATAACGAGATGGAGAATGGCGGCGGCGACGCCATCAACAATGTGTCACCGACCAAACTCATGGTCAACTACATCCCCGAGCTGATGACGCGCGACATGATGTACGCGCTGTTCTCGGCGATGGGCAAGATCGAGAGCTGCAAGCTGATCGCCAACCGCGGCTACGGCTTCGTGGAGTACGAGCAGCACGAGGACGCCGACAAGGCGCGCGCCGCCTTCAACGGCCTGCTCATGCAGGGCAAGACGCTCAAGGTGAGCTTCGCGCTGCTCAACCCCGAGCACAAGGTGAGCCACAAGCCGGACACCGACTCCAACCTGTACATCAGCAACCTGCCGCCCGACATGACGCTGGAGCGCCTCAACGCGCTGTTCGGCCAGTTCGGCGCCATCACCAACAGCCGCGTCAGCCAGGGCATCGGCTTCGTGTGCTACGAGACGCGCCCGCAGGCGGAGGAGGCCATCGCGCACATGAACGGACAGACGCCGCTGCCGGCCGCCGGCCCGATCGTCGTCAAGTTCGCTAACAAGCCCAACTGCAACAAGA
This sequence comes from Chloroclysta siterata, assembly GCA_932294275.1. NCBI lineage: Eukaryota > Metazoa > Arthropoda > Insecta > Lepidoptera > Geometridae > Chloroclysta > Chloroclysta siterata. Next base: position 14,261,988 of record OW028596.1, on the reverse strand, counting down.
ACGCGCCGCGGCCGTCGGCCCGGCTCGGGCCGGCGGCGCCGCTCGCCTACAACGGGGCCGCCGTGTTCAACGGCGCGCCGCCGGCCGCCTTCAACGGCACGCACGCGCTGACGGCGTTCGGCGCGCGGCCGACGCCCTTCGGGCCGGGCTACCCGCAGGCGTCGCCGCCGCCGCTGCTGCCCTCGCCCGGCAAGGCGCTGCCGTTCATCACCAAGGGCCAGCAGCGGTTCAACCCGATGGCGGCGTCCAACCACTCCCCTCTGCCGCTGCTGGGCGCGCCCTCCAGCCCGGTGCCGATGTTGGGCTCGGCGCCGTCGCATCAAACGACGGTATATGTGTACAACATCGGAGAGGAGACCGAGGAGCTAGCTCTGTGGCAGTTGTTCGGGCCGTACGGTGCGATCGACTCGATCAAGGTGATCAAGGATCCCGAGACTAAGAAAAACAAGGGGTTCGCGTTCGTAAACATGCGTGAGTACGATGAGGCCGCGATGGCGATCCAGGCCCTGAATGGATACGCGCTCAATGGACAGGTTCTATCGGTTAGCTTTAAGACACAGAAGAGGAGCGCTTAGCGCCAGTACGGACGTTATGAACGCCGTCTTGTGATCCGGCCCAAAAGCTTAAAGATTTCATTCCAATCTCAATATTTTTGTAGTCGAGGAGGTGGTCCTGCTCGTTTGTGCATTTCAGATTAGTCACATAAGTATTTTTGTAAGATTTAACATAGTTTTATATATTCGCGAGAGAGCGACATGACTATATTTTGTGAGTTTAGTTTGCTTGACAGTATCATATATGTGTACCCGATGTTATCGTATGATATGGTATTATATATTGGACTATGTATGGCCTGTCGCATATGTATGCCCATGGCCGGCGCACGCCTTAGCCCAAAGCGCCGGCTCTCCAAAACCCTCCAGATATATTTTTATTTTGTGTAAACAAAACTTCTGTATGTTTTTTAATCTTTAATAAATTTCATGTTTAAATTGAATTTATCGTATATTCTCTATTTTTTATTTTCTATATACTTGTCCCCACCCAGTCGTTGTCCTTATCTAAGTATTATACATAATAATATACTATTTTTTGTGGCAGTAGAGTTAACATATTATATTGTGTATTGTCCGCTGCGGCAGGTCATCTGTGGAATTGCTTCAGTATTGCATGTTGTGTAGTGAGACTGAAAATAAGTTTATTTGTTTATGTTACCTTGACGTTTTATGCTCTAGTTATTGTTTTTTCCTGGGATTAATTATTCGATGTTATTTTTGGCAAGTCAGGCCTGCTAATCAAATATCACACATAACTGAAAACCTATTTATTTGACCGTCATGGACGAGTCGTGAGCTTTAATCTCTACATTTTTAAGGTTTCAAGTCCATTAGAATAATAGTACCTATGATGAGTAGGTGGAACTTGGCTGGTGAGATTGTACTGTTGTACAGTAATGATAATGAGTTAGGTATTTGTGTCCATGGGACATAGGAAGTCGGTAAGATAGGACTACAAAGTGGTCCACCCCATTACTGCCACAAATATTAAAGAAATGCTTACATACATGTTTTATAAAGGCAGGTAGATGATGTTGTGATGAATTGTGCCTCTTGGACATCCACAGTCATACAAGGGAAAGTAGCCAGTAAGTATTTATCACGAAACATGGATGGTGAGTAAAGCTCTATTTTTTTTGACGATTTATTTATACTTGTAATTTATTTAGATTAAGTCCTATTCTAGTCTGTGGAAGAAAGAAAGTTGTAAATAAAGTATTTGATACTACATGAATACAAGTTAAATGGTATTATTTTGCAATCTCTTTATCAGGGAGGAATAATTGAGAAGTCGTAAACTCTTGCGATAAGCTCAAAACAAAAACACTTGTTGTGCGTGATCAAAATTGCATGTACATTTGGTACAGTCATCAATACAAGTCAATACACTACTAAGGTAATTACCCCAACACTTACAAATTGCCCTTTCTTCAAGTGTATTGTAAAATTTGTAAGTAATTTTATGTTACTTACACTGCTCTTAGTGTGGTCATCTACGCCATTGTAGGTATATTGATTAATCACATATGATATGATGTATGTACTATGCTATAGTTGTGTTTATAATGTAGGCTGTTGATAACACGGTTCAATGATATAATCGATTACACACAATATTGCTATGTTAGGTTATAGATAAAGATGACTAATGTGAGGCATTTAGCTAACAAACGCACGCCTTGTGTCCTAAAGGGCATTACTTCATTTTTGCAACAAGTAATTGAGGACTTAAAATAAATAGGACTTAGATAGATCTGATAATATTTTGCTACACTTTAAGTACCTATCACGTTTCTGTTAGAAAATGCTAGATAAATGATGTCCTTAAATTTTAAGAACAAGCAAAAACATTAGAATTTTTTTCAAAGTCCATTGTAGTATTAGTACGGTTAAGTCGTGGCGAATATGACGCATATTTATCGAACAAATAGATCGGTCAAACACTTCAGGTCGCAGCGTCCTTCGCAAGGGCGATGCCTATAAATATTGCGAGGTAGGTACTCGCACGTGGTATCAACGACCTCTGCGTCTGACGCAAGTCTAGCTAGCACGATCTAGACTGGTATATAAAACAATTGTGCTTAAGACAACCATTACGAGAGTTTATCTGGAAAATATTGCTTTAAAAAAAGTACATAACCTCATTATTTTTCAGAAGTCGCATAAAACATAAATAAGTAATTTGTTTGAGGCTGTACCAATTCAAACATGTGATGACATGGTAACTAAAATAAACCATGTTGCTAATTGGTATCTAGGTAGGTATGTATTCTTTAAAGACTGTGGCATAGGGTAAATATTTATACTGACCTTCCCACAGCTGTGTCGGCTAACAATAACTTAATATGTACATACCTAGATCGTTTTTAAATTACATGTTTTAATGATTTGAATATAAAAATATCTCGTGTTTATGTATTTTTGATGCATAGCTGAGGTGAGTTTATTAAAGCACGGGGACAAAATGAAAGTGGTGCTACAATGTATGTAAGTAATTCAAATAATAAATGGGAATAAAGTTAGTACTATTATTTATTCTGTGGTACCTATATAGGATGAGAAAATACAGTAACAAGGTCATAATATTGGTAAACCCAAGTCAAATGCCACTAAAACCACTACTGTCCGGTTCGTTGGCTCCCCTCGATAAACAAGTGCGGACATCGTCGCACCTTTAGGGTTCTGTTAAACCTTTTATTTCGATTTCAAAGTTTTAACACCAATTAACCAAAGTTCTGTATGTGGCTAACATACCTCTACAAAAGTCTCGTTATTTTAAAACTTAGCTACTTCAAAAACTAAATTAAACGAAAATAACAAATATATGACAGATAAAAAAAAATGACCTACGGATTCTTCGGATAACTAAGTAAACCTGATTTTACAAAACTTAGTTCACGTCCTCGTCAAAATGTTGCTCGCCATTATTTTCTTGCCCTTATCCCACTTCATGTGGTGTCGGCACAACAGGTTTTTTCTCTCCTCACTCATCAGCCGTCATCTCGGCAGTCCCTCATTTCTTAGGTACCTACCTACTCGTTTCATTTTTCACACAGTTCATCCATTTTTAGGCCTACCTCTACTCTTATTATCACTGTGCTTTTAAGTAAAAGCAATGAAATTAGGCTGCTTCTGCAAAGTCCGTTAAAGTTTTAATCTTAGGTGAATGCACGGTTTCATTCGTGGTGAATATTCGAGAATATACGCATATGTGTCCAACAAAAAGATCCGTCAAACACTTGTTGGAGTGGCGAACATAACGAAACCACCTACCGTTACCTTTTCGCTTCAGGATCCCTAAAATGTCAGTTAATTAAATATGGTTGTGTTACAAGAGCCCTTGTGCATGGTTCGTTTACCTGTCTCGACGGCGCGGCGCGGCGCGTCGCTCCCTCTCGATCTAAAAATAATTTGTAAAGCCGTCGCATCGCTGTTTCGTAAAAACGATTGATTGATGGCAGTCTTTGAATTTACTTTTAACAAAAAAAATCTATTGCTCATCTTACGTCCCATCTTTATTGTTGCCTGTTCTTGTAGGCTTGGTCGCGATATTCACCTAGCTAGACATTTAAAAGAGATCTTTGTGATCCATTTTTTTTATACAACTTTCTGATGGAACAAACAGATGTCCCACCTGATGTTAAGTGGTAACCATCACCTATAACAAAGAATTGCCTCGTAAGTCACGCACGATAGGAACTGCACTGCCCTGCGTCCATCAACTTCAGGCATACAGATGTCATGATGTCGTTTGCCTGTAATTACACCGGCAACCACACTCTTCAAAACCGAAACACAGCAACGCTGCTTGGCGGCAGAAAAAGGCGTGGTGGTAGTATTTCCGCGGACGAGCCCTTCACAAAGAGCTCTACATCTCTTAAACTACTACTCAATTTGACTTGAACTTAACTTTGACTTTATCTTATGGGAATCTTCTTAATCATCATTATGACGCTTAATTCACACGTAGTTCATAATTAAAATTACCAACAGCGTTTTTAAAACTATGGGCAGGTTTTTTTTATTGAGTTTTTCAATATCCTCTCTCTTTCAGCTTCCAAGGTGACAAAATGACATATAATTTATTTATTTTTTGGTCGGACAAAACACTCAATAAAAAAATTATGTCAAAAATTGTTATGTCATTTTGTCACCTAGGAGCTTTGATCACATTCTGGTTAACTGTTCATGGATAGTTAATTGATCGAGTGAGCGAAGCGAACGAAGATCTTAGTTTCAACTTGGGCGATTTGGCATTTTATGTATGTATGTATGTATGTATGTATGTATGTTTGTCTGGCGATAACTTTAGAACCGTTGATCCGATCTGCATGAAATTTGATATGTCGATAGCTTGTACTTGAGAAATTTACTGGTAAGTATATGAGTAAAATCGGATGAAGGGTTTTTGAGATATGGGGTTTTTAAAGAGGGCAAAAATAAAAAAAGTGACATAAAAAAATCAAGTTACATATCATATGAAAGGGCTTTGTTTGGACATTCCAAAACAATTTTTACTTTTTTTTTGGGACGCTCGGTTTTTGAGATACAACAAAAAAGTTAAATTAAGAAAACCAGCGATCCAAGAGCTCCCATCTCTAAGAGTTTCGTTGGCATCAAGGTTTTTCTACTGGTCGGCCAGTTCCTTTGCTTTTTCTTATTTTTTTTTCTTGAAATAAATTAAGGAGGTACTCAGTTCTCATAAAATGGTGACAACGACCAGGTCTGATGATGGAGCCAAGGTCTGTTCAACGGAACTCTTCAATAAATAGGCCAATAGAGTTGAAACTTTGTTACCGTACCAAGATAGTAGGCGGTAGTCAGAAAAAAGTCCAAACATAATGTTTGGACTTGCCTCTGACTACCACCTACTCAAAGTTTTGATGCGTTCGTTGGGTTGCATCACGAGATCTCAGTTCGGGGCGAACTACTAGTAAAAAATGTAGAAACAATATAACTTTAGACGATGGATATAATATCGATACAGTTGGCCGGCTAATGTCAATAAAATAATGCAAATTATTGCTTAAATTCCGTACCTAACCTACCTATCAAGTTTTTTTACCTTGAGTTCCAGTTGTTCAGCCAGCACGGGGTGCATACTAATTAGGTGTATGTGCGCAAATGTATGCTTAAACATGATATACTATAGTTAGACTACATTACTTACTACCTGTTTACCTGAATCGGGCAGGACATAACGGCTAATGGCGGTTCAATCATCTCAGTATCTCTATCTCCGTCACCATCTTCATTTCCAGCCAGCCTCCTCTATCGTATGCGTCTCCTCCTCGTGTCGTGTTTCCGGCGACCTTTAAGTCAATGTCGACGATGTTTTTGTTTTTGACAAGTCAAAAGATGAGGCTGAGATATTGGCGTCATTCTTGAGTTGGTAGAACCCTTTGGAACCGCCTCGTATCATACGAATATCACTTGTGTGATTTCATCTTCAGGTACCCCACTCGAAACGAATCCCGGGCTACGGATTTTATGTAGATGTCGTCCTTGTTTATTTCATCATTTAAAAAACAAGCCCATCGGAGTTTACAATTAAAAGTGGCGGCTAAGTGAGCTTGCAAATTGTTCTTCCTCTGAGAACCACCTTTATGGACTAGGTAGTGTGATCGATTAGGCTGCCTTAAAAAACTGTGCACCTACATACCAACTTGGAGATCTTGTCTGCCGTGGCTTAGGTACAAGCGTGAGAGCATGCATGTAGGTATTTTATTGTAAAAACTAAAATTAGACGTGACCAAAGCTTCTGTAGGTAGGTAATCGTGTTTTAAAACCAGTCTGATTCAAATAAAAATTAGATAAGCTTTGCATAAGATGAAGTAATTTTCTTAGATAAGCATCACTTGATTGTAGAATAGCTTAATAAAACAAACGAATCATCATTATCCACCTATAATAAAGGACGTGTCTAACAAGATGCGCTACTGAGTCGCCACAAACGCCTCTTCAAGGTAAGAGTGAAGGTGTCTTCTACAAGACCGTTATGCTCCATCGTCGCTTACCACCAGGTGAGGTTAAGGCCAAAGGACGGAGGAGGGTTGTATTTAATTATAAAAAAGCCACCCGGTCTTCGGCTCTTCTCATCCAGTGTTTACAGCTACAATTCGCAGTTTGCAGACTGTGGGATGCCATCCTAAGCGACGCTTCTATGTCATTTATATTGTTAGTTTACTTGTGGGTGCGTGTAGCTAGGTATATAAGTTCAAGGTCGCAGTCGCGACGCGAAAGCGGATCAGCCTCAATGAGATGCTAATGCAAGATAAGCTAGTCTCACGGGATTCGGAGATGTATGAGAGAAGTAATTTTGATAAGAACATCAAGGACTGGAAATCTTTGCAGATCTCTGTTGCTTGGACTAATCTTAGATTACCTATTGTACCTAGTTAAATTATTTTTTTGCGATGGGTGGTCGAGGATGTCTATAGGGATAGTATAGTAATATCGTATGCCCGAAATGGGTAGACTGTTGGATTACCTCTGTAAGATCTATTTACACAGTTTTACAATAAATTATTCTTTTTTTTATACAACTGGAACAAGCAGATGGCCAACCAGATGTTAAGTGGTAACCATCACTTATATAATAACAAAGCATTGCCTCGCAAGTCACGCACGATAGGAACAACGTGACCCACCACCTGCGTCCATCAACTTGAGGCATACAGATGTTAATCCTCATGTGCCTGTAATTACACCGGCAACCACACCCTTCCAACCGAAACAAAGCAACGCTGTTTGGCGGCAGAAAATTCTTATTCTTATTCAATGATCGTAAGTTCAAATCCAATCAAACTTCTAATGCTTTTGAAGTACCTACCTTAATCGTTATTGATTCTCGTGCCCTACCAGACTCTATGAAACTATATTTTAAATTAAGATCTTATGTAGACACAAGCAACATAAACACAAAAAATATAAATTAATTCAGATAAGTAGTAGGTAACCTTACTAAGTACTGTGCCTTAAGTTTTGTGAGCCGATTCATGTGTTGGCTGCAGTCGTAGATAAGCTTCAATAATTGTATATTTAGCTATAGATATCTACCTACATAACAGGTAGGTATATTATTAACTAGCATGCATGCAATGCAATCACTGTAGTAATCAATCCAACCCAGTGAAAACCTTAACATGACACGCGAATCGCATTGGCCTGTCCACATTGTAGTCATAGTAGGTAACCTAGGCAGGTTTAGGCATTACATCTGCGCTGATTTCTATAATAAGTAGGTAAATGGAAATTTCTGGTTTGTAAAGTTCAAATTCAAATTACTTTTAAACTTTATTTGAAGATCCGCCTTGAGCCATATCTGCAAATCGAATTTGCCATTTATGCTAAATCCATAATAACGGCACTGTGAGTCGTGAGATTACAGTGATGAGCTCTTCCGGGGAAGAACTACTACAATGTTTATTTCAGCCGCCAAGCAGCGTTGCTGTATTTCAGTTTGAAGGGGGTGCTTGCCATCGTTGATGGACGCAGGGCAGAGCATCGTGAGGCACGTTCCTACGTGCGTGAGACTTTGTTATAGATGATGGTTACCACTTAACATCAGGTGAGCCATTTGCTTGTACCATCAGCAGTAATATAGAAAAAAATGCTAAGATTTTTTTTCATAACTATTTTTTAAGTTTGTAGAAAACTTCAGTCGCTAGCGAGTAAGGTAGTCTACCGACTAGTCTAGGAAAACTCATTTAGACACACTGAATAGTTCTTCCTTCCTCATTAATATTGTTTTCCTACCCTGTTTAGTTTGCTGCAGTGTCAAAACAGGAAATAAATCCCTGAGTTACCTGATTATACTGATGATTCTCAAATACCTTAGGCAAACCAACCCAACGCTATCGTCATAATCTATTCATCATTAAAAAGAAATTTGTAAGAATCATAGTTCGAATAAACCTGAAAACCTTCTTTAAAAAATCCTGAAAACCCTACCTACTGTCTGTAATGTATTTTTGCTATTAAATGATTTTTTGAGATAAATTTGCTTTGCTTTTTGAGAGCTACTACGAAAAAATACCAAAACTCGATAGGTTGGTATCTACTTAACACAAGAGCTACACAAGATTTACTAAAGAGTGTAATTTGGCTCAGTGCCATCTTATTAGTGCTATAGCTATGTGCTCTGATGGATGATATGGAATGAAAGTAACTGTAGGTTTCATTGTCTCTTGCATCTACCTACCTACATTGTTTGTAGATCAAGATAGGTAGGCACCTAAGCACCAAATAACAGTCTTGCTGTGAAGTCTTAACGTAGAAAGTAAGTGCCTACTTCTGGTATAGTCAGCGTATTATTTAAATTACAGTCTTAAAAACGCTTTTTTTTTAAGTCGTGTGAAAGAGTTGGTCCGACGAAGTACTTACTAGGTACTATACCACCGTAGCATTTCAGACGCCAAGGGTTGATGCTCGTGTTGGTGCGATACCATTCTTTCGATTTATGGTGCTCAAAATCGCGCTCTGCAAAATGTCGAGTGTGAAAACCGCGCGCTACTGTTTACACCGCGCGAGACTAACGGCCGGTTTCTGAAAGCTCGACCAAACGTAATCGGATGTCAAGTATTTCAGCTATTATCTACATCAAATAAAATAGAGATAGCAAATGACTAGACATCTGATTAGGTTTAATCAGGCTTTTAGAAACCGGCCGTAAAGCGAGCGATTTTGACTGGAGCTTTACAACACCGCGTGCTTACCAAAGTGGGGCTTGGAACGGTGTGCTATTATAAGTCCATTCTTCTAACGTCGTTAGTTTTTGAACTACACTTAGGATCACTTCAAAACGTCTTTAAACTAGGTGAATGCAGGTTCCAGTTCCACACGACCAAGCCTAGATAAACAGGCAGCAAACTTTCGGCTTGGTTTCTACCGTTCTTTTGTATGATCCTTGTTAGGTAGGTTGGTACACTACATGCAGTGGCGGATTTACCAGCAGGCTGAGTAGGCTGGAACCTAGGGCGACAGATTTTAGGGGGCGGCAAATTTTAGGCTTTTTTACGTATATGTATACTTATCTATAACTTGTTCTTGGTATATTTCTAAGCTAAGAAAAGCCAAATCATGTATCTTCAACTTATAAGATTGAGCTTTTGGAAGAGGAACTGACTCATCGATCCCCTGGTTTACAACGCAATCACCCTATCGAATTGTTGAGGTCAGTAGGGGCGGCATGAATAGCCTACCGCCGGCAAATATGTAAATCCGCCGCTGATCTACCTCTACCTACACTACAAGTCTTTCAGCGCACAATGACTGAAACTCAAGTCCTGTCTATTTACGAGTACGTAGGTACTGTACTGTCCTTCCTTGCAGCAAAAACTCAACAGTTTCAAGAATGCAGATTTCCATCTATGGTTTGCTGAATCCTGTTCCTTGAAAGCAGAGATCAAGAACGCCCAGAGTCGTACAAGTCCAGTTAAATCCTACAAGTAGGTAGTTAAGTAGTAGGTAGTAAGTTACCTAAATGGATGATGTTGTCAGTTAGTATATTTTTTCAACCCACTGTTTCACAATTTGCAGCAGCAGTGCGTGACGGAATCGCGACTCCTAAAAACATAATTAAAGCAGCTAAAAGTAAATGAAGGTTCTTGAAAAATATCAGAATTAACACGAAGCTATTAATAAAGAATGGATACTACTGACGGTGTTGATCTAGACGCGTTAAATAGCAAGGCCACGGTGTTCCTCGTTTCTGTCTGTTTCTTTATGATGGTTTTTATGGGTTGGATGGTGGAATCTTTCGAACACATCTCCCGGGCCAACAATAACACTGTCGAGTAGGCAGTATGCTACTTGGTTCTCAAGTACCTATTATGCACCTAGGTCACCAATTCACCTGAAGTATTCACTAACCTCGTAAGGGACACTAGTGCCTTACTAGGTAGGTAGGTACTTATCTACACTAATATTATAAAGAGGAAAGCTTTGTATTTTTGTATTTTTGTATGTAACGAATAGGCTCAAAAACTACTGGTCCGATTTCAAAAATTCTTTCACCATTAGAATGCTACATTATCCCTGAGTAACATAAGCTATATTATATTTTCAAAAAAATCAGGGATCCTTACTAAAACTCCAATAATGTAACCCAAGGTGGAAAACAAAAACCTTACATCGCGTGCGCTGCGAAAACTATTGATGATAGAACAAAATAATGTACTACGATTTTGTAGAACACGTCATCATCTACAAAAAATGTCGCGACAGCATATGTCTAACTATTATAGTTATGTCACAATAAGTGTTCTTTTATTATAAAAAATTAATTGAAATGCCGCCGCTAGAAAAGGGTCTTTATTTGTACCTTGGTATTAATCCTTATCCAAATAAATCTTTTCATAATTAAGACGTTTTCAATACCTATAGATTACTTCTTAAATTTTTCAAATCGGACATTCCATTCAAAAGATATGACGAAATTAAAAAACGTTAACGGGTCCACGGGTCGCGCTCGGGGTGCGATTTCACTCTCTGGCGTGCAAATGTATGAAATAAGTAGACGCGAGGCTTTATCCTAAAATGTTCAAACAATTTATGACCACCCATGCGAAGCTGGGACAGGCCGCTAGTTGATTATAATAATATTGGTGGACATTTCATACCGTACCTAGAACCTACTATCTAGCCCAAAAATATGGGAACCAACCAGATAGGTACTTATTATATTGGAAATCAACTTTTTTATGAACTCGAGTATCACTAAAAACAATAAGGAAAAACGACTGAGTGTGGGTATTCAGATACCTACACACTAAAACGGTTGTATGTAGGTAATGTAGTCTCGTGCGTGGCCACATGCGGCTCACCTGCCAAAAGTTCATTGACTGGGGGAGAGCCTAAAGTCCTAACATGATGCTTCGTAGGTACCTGATGATGATGATGTCATCCAGGCCGGTTTCGAATACGGCGACATTGGTACTGCTTGTTTATTGATTTGTCTATCGTGTGCTCTAAGATGACTAGAGTAATCAATTTCAGCTTTAAAGGTTTATAGCGTGCTTTTTTTTTATACAACTAGCTGATGAAACAAGCATATGGCCCACCTGACGTTAAGTAGTAACCATCAACTATAACAAATCATTGCCTCGCAAGTCACGCACGATAGGAACGTGCCCTACGATGCACTGCCGTGCGTCCATCAACTTTAAGAGTAGTAGAGCTCTTTCTGATGGGCTCGTCCGGGGAAGTACTACCACCACGCCTTTTTCAGCCGCCAAGCAGTGTTGCTGTGTTTCGGTTTGAAGAGTGTGGTTGCCGGTGTAATTACAGGCACATGAGGCTTAACATCTGTATGCCTCAAGTTGATGGACGCAGGGCAGTGCATCGTAGGGCACGTTCCTATCGTTCGTGACTTTCGAGGCAATGCTTTGTCATAGGTGATGGTTACCACTTAACATCAGGTGGGCCATCTGCTTGTTCCATCAGCTAGTAGTATAAAAAAAAAAAAACTTGAGGCATACAGATGTTAAGCCTCATGTTCCTGATTTTAATTACACCGGCAACCACACTTTTTAATCCGAAACACAGCAACGCTGCTCGGCGGCAGAAAAAGGCATGGTGGTAGTACTTCCCCGGACGAGCCCCCAACACCGTTTACGTAATTATAGTTGATACCTTTTTACGTACCAACGTATTGGGGTCTAAATCAGCAGTGTGGAGGATTCTACATAATAATTTGTTTTTGGACCAGTTGTGATCTCAAACGGTCTACAGATATTTTAAAGTTTTCCATGTGTATTTGTCATTATTGCAAGAATTGTTATTTTCCTGCAGTTTTTTGTACCTATACATTTTTAGACCTCATGATCCTCGTGTACAATGTAGGGTAAGAGGGAATATAAAAATACTTCACAAAAAGCTTAATCTAGTTTTATTTGTCGATTTTAACATATACGTAAGGCATTCTCCCACCTTCTGTTATTGGCACACAAACCTTCATTCAGTATCTATCACTTCAGAAAAAAATGGAATGTTTCAAAATACAATGGAATGCCCAAATTATTACAAAATTCGTTTCCAAAACAATCGGAGTACATTATCGCCAGTCGTTCGTGACCAAGCCAGATATTAATAATAAAATAAAAATCAGGACTAGAGATTTTAAGTATCGCGCCGTGAATTTCGGTTATTTACATCGTAAAATAAATCGTTGACTTATAATTTGTGACTTGCCGGATTTTCGAGCATAAATATTAACAATTTAAAATCATCTAAGAATAGATATTATTCGAGAGCAGACCAGCTACTTAAGAAACTTATAATAGGTTTTTTAAGTACTACATAAATACGATGATTTAGTTTAGAAAAAGGAAAAACTAAAACACTGGACGACATTGGCACTGACTCAAAATTAATTTAAATTATGATCTACGTATTAAATATACAACCATACAATGATATTTTTCCGAAAATAAATACAATTTAAAGAATACTGGATACAATACTGCTACAATTCACGACGATTTTAAATAAATAAAAATAATAAAATTAAACATGGACGCAAAATAATTTCACATATTGCACATGAGAAATAAAAAAATAAAATTTGAAAACAAAATATAATTACAATCGTTACTGGCCGTCGAACAATGCAAGAGCCTCATCTTTTTTTTTATTTCATTGACACGAATATTTGTACCCCAAGAATATGAATATATTAATAGGAAAGTATAAAAGATAATAAAACAAAGAAGAAAATAGACGCATAAAATGCTTCCACATCTTCCCAAAACTCAGAAAAGTAAGTATATTTGAAAGAGATTGTTGTATGTTAGTAATAAAAGAAAGGAATAATAATATATCTGAATTTTGTAAACATCTGTATAAATATTATACATCTCTTCAAAACTCAGTAAAAATCCTAGTATTTATAAAAAAAAATAAGATTTCTTGTATTTAAGTAATAAAAGAAAAAAGAAAAAAAATGATTACAGATTTGTGTAAAGTATTCGTTGCAATGCTACAGATGAGGCCCAAGCAATGCTTCATTCTTTTCCATGGCATAATCTCAATAACCGTTACTGCTTCCTTTAGGCACTGGTTCGGGCTAATAATATCAAAGCTAATTTCCATATAACACCTTAAAATTTAAATTACTCACTAATTTATTTGACAATTTCAAGCTTTTTCAGGTTGTAGGCCATCGTTTGAAAACAAAACTGATATCAAATTTTCAGGGTCGTATTCCAAAACTACCTATAAAATTGAATGGATCAAGCAGATTTTTGTCAGATCTTCAATCAATGCTCGATATTCGATTCATGCTTAACTATTTCAGAATACGGGCCTTTGTATAATTTACCAGTATATCACCGCGCCTTTAATTTGTTCGTACAAAATACTATTTCTCTAATCAATTTACAAGTTCGATCCCACGGTTGTCCGTATGATCCAGTGTTTAGTATGAAAGCATAATATCTATACAATATCATCATTACATTCTTACGCAAACCATCTCCGACTAGTATTTACCTAATTTACATTTGTGGAATACAAAAGCTGATCACACAACTTACTAGATAAATTACTGATATTTTCAAGTAAAAAATATCTACTTCATTTTTTTGTACAAAACGCATAACTCGTATGGAGTACATTAAATATTCGATACATTGTTAGTTCAAAATATACATTAATAAGTAAAGTTAAAAACATTTTGTATCTATTCTACCTGCGCGAGTTCTCGCCGTCAATATTAAAGTTACATAATTTGTACTATTTAAAAATTTAAACGAAATTATCGCGTTTCCGTTGCGTCAACTAAAATAAATGCCGGATGCAACATTATATTAATCTGCAATATTTACATTTTGTACATGATATTTTCAGGGACTAATATTCACTTTCACCGACCAATAATTAAGACACATTCAATAATTACTTTTGGCACATGCCCATATAAGTATAATTATTGTTATTATTACTTTCATAAGTGACTGTATGTACTTTATTTAAAAATGTACTATAAGTTAATGGTGAACCCGTTTTTGTTACATATAATAAATAAATAACTGCCTGGAGTACTGATATTTATAAAATACCCATTCTATAAGTTCTGTTCAACAAAATATGTAAGTATTTGGTAGGTGAAAATGGTAATTAGCCTCCACTTTATAAAACGCTCAGTAAATATTTCGAAATTACAACAATGCTTGAGAAACAAAACTCCAAAGGCACATCCGTTATGGAACAAACGTCACCAAATACATAAATACATAAGTTAAGTACTTCACCTACGTATAATACATAATGTACAACTCCTAAGTATATAGTAAATAATGAACACAATCGCTATTTTGCAGTAGCTTATTGCAAGCCCAAGACAACTTCAATCAGAATGTTCTTAAGGGGCTGACACCTGTCATATTACCTCTCGCACATTTCATCATTATGAAAGATGTAAAATCAAAACTGAACGTATTTAGGAAAAATCGCAATCAACCATGTCGTGTTCAATCACATTGCACCCAGTTTAGCAAGAGTATAATTTAGATCTAAATAATTTTTTCTTCTTAAAGTTTGCTTTAGTAGTTTTCGTACTTATGGAAACTTTTAAGTTCGAAAACTAGATTAAAATAAATTTTTGTGTGCACGCACAACTTGATGATTGAAATTTTTCATGAATAAGGTCAGGGATTTTATATCTTTCAAAATCTTTAAATGCGCTAACGAAAGGTACATTAGCAGTAGTCTTCGCCTTAATAAAAACCGCGATGTACAATGAGTACACTAATCACCTTTTCATAATTTATTGATAATGCGTTAGCTAACAAAAATAAAAGAGAGAGGCTGTCATCTTATGTCAAGTGATTTTGCTATTATGCTGTTTTTTTTTAATTCTGCTGTGTAAAGGGGTTGTTTCAACATTGTTTGGAGGCTAGACTAGCTCACTCATTTTTAAAAACCGGCCCCGTTTTCATCAAGACAAATACAGTCGTTTTGCCGTGCTTGAATTATGTATTTAAAAAAATCACTTGAAGCAAGATTCTCCGTCGAATGTCAGCTCGGAGCCATAAACGAGAGAAGACGAAGAGAGATCATATGGAAGAAAATTAGACATAGACAACTACTCGTATAATATAAGAAAGAATTACGCATAGGTAGTCAAATAAAGTGAGTAGTTATCAAGAAATTAAGAATAAGGAGAGTCCTTACTTACTGTCATAACTACGTCCGTATTCCAGGAGCTAAGACACACACATAACAATCAGAGTTTATTATTCGCTCAACATACAATGACGGCGTTATGTTTTATACATTCCATTAGGGGTATTGTCAATGCTTGAGTAATATTCTGGAATATGGATCTTATTGCTATAGCATGAAGTCAAATTATCGCTTACATGAACACAATGCTGCCTTGGTCACTAATATCAAAGAAAGTCCAAGCCGAAGCGTTCACCACTACCCGCAAGCTTTGTACAGAGCGCACAGCACACTTGCTCACATGCTTGACGTATACGTTTTCCCGTCTCTTTCTTTCAATCAACTAGACGTCCACACTGAGTAAGTGCGAGCGAGAAGGTACTTTTTGTCTATTCTAACATTATTGTCATATGCCGTTGTTAGGACTGTAGTGAGAGGTAGGATTTTTAGGTTACATATTCGGCTTGAATAGCTCGAAAACGTACACGTGTCGCGATGCAAGCCTACGCCACTCAAACGAGGTAGTCGTCGAACTTTTTCAGCCTTCGCTACGTATGTCTCGAGGGCCTCCTCTCCAGGTTCCCCTCCATAGTTTCCGGGCTGAACCTCACTCGCGACTGGGACCCGCTGGACGCATCCCTCGCGGAGACGTACGAGCTGTCAGTTTCGCTCGTCAAGCTGTCCGGGGGGGTCGGGTTGGTGGGGGTGCCCCCCCCGGAGCTGCCGCCCGATGCGCTCGATTTCTTATTGTACCTCTTCAGACTGGAGCGTAGTTTCGTGTTCGCCAGCTCCAGGCCCAGATTCGCGGGCCGCTCGATCTCCTTCTCCTGCGACTCCTGCCGGTAGAAATCCCTCGGCAGCGAGTAGTCGCTCGACTTTCTCGGGAACTCGGTCTTCCCCCGGTACTCCTGCTTCTCCTTGCTCCGGTACTGCCTCGAGGGGGAGAACTCCTCGTGATGCGAGTTCGTCGCCGAGGAGTCGGACGGCGTCCGTCGGTGCGCCGCGTACTGGGGCCTGTAGTCGGGCGTCGGTTCTCGGTACTCGCCGCCGTAGGTGCACTCGTCGTAGCCGCAGTAGGGATGCTTGACCACGTAGTCCGCCGTGCGCTCGTACGCGTACGGCTCGCTCCGGTAGAAGTAGTCCCGGTCCTGCGCCGGGGAGGGCTGGAAGTTCTCCCGGTAGTTGAGGTACAGGTCGCCGAGCTGGTCGGAGGCGGCGGACGCGCGGCGCGGGGAGGGCGAGGGCTGCGTGGACGCGTAGTTGGTGCCGAGCCCGGAGGTGCCGGACAGCGGCGGCGCGGAGTGCCCGTAGCCCGAGGACGACGACGGATGCGCGTAGTGCGTGGGCGAGTCGGTGAAGCGGATCGGTTTTTGTTCTTCGGTTTGTAGACTTGTTATCTGAAATGAAATTTGGTTATTGCATCATCGCATCCGAGCATTGTTGAGCAGTAAATGTTATTACACTCTAACTAAATGAATTCCTGACTGCTAAGTTGATAAATTATCTGATTACATGGAAATTTCAAAAATTAATTAGTTTGCAATTTTATAAACATATCTTTGACATTCTTTTAAATTATTATTGTTGTTATAATTATAATTATTTTATGTTATATTTATTGTAATTCTTTAAATACTTGTTATTGTTTTTTTTTAAATTGTTATTTAATTTTTAGCATAGTAAATTTAAAAATTGCACGCCTGACACGGCAGATTATATTGATACCAATAAATGTATAACAACTTTATAAAACAACATATATTTTTCAAAAAATCCATCCAACTTTTTTTCAGCCTACCTCCTCCTATATCCATCCGCATTCATACCTAGCATTTTCTCAGGGGTTGAAATCATCAATTTATTTCTTATCATATTCGACTCTTTCGGCGGTCATTTATAAGTAAATTTGCCTGCCCTAAAATTGTTGCTATGCTATGATAAGGCACTTTGTGGTAGCCTATGCATCTGCTTCAGATATTGCATAGATAATGAACTAATAAAGCAGGTATACTCACAGGACCGGTGATAGCATTGAGCGGGGCTCGCAGATGCCTCGGCGGGCCGTGGTAGGTGTTGTGGCCGAAACTTCCGAATCCCTCGTACACCGCTGAGTTTAGAGGCTCTATTTCTGGCTCAGATCTGTCAAAGTATATACGATAAGTTATTAGTTTAGAAAGGTTTCGAATGAGAATGACAAGCCAATCCACGTTGTATTTACATTAAAGTATAGAAGTATTATTATTAATTATCTGATTCTCAAAGGCCTTTGCCCAACAATGGGACACTATGGGCTAATAGTAATAGTAGTAAGTAATCTGGTTCTCAATGTACACACGGATTCAGATCAAGCTACACATGTATAGCCTGATGTCAAGCTTTACTTAGATTGGGGTAGATCTGATAGTGTGTGTGCAATGTCCACCAATATTTAAACTAATATCTAGACCCAAACAAGGCAAAGTTTGTACTATAGGTATCACATAGCTGATATTATATTACAATACTTTTTTTGTAAATTTATACTTAAGTATTTTAACACTCAGACAGAGAACAAACATCTACGTTCAGCACACAAATATTTGTTCTCGCTGTGGATCGAACCCACGGCCTACAGCGCAGAAGGCAGAGCTACTACCAACGAGCTGAGGGCTGTTTATATTATGTTATAAGTAATAGGGTATGTACCTGTGCGGTTGCAGTGTAGGATGCAGGGGGCTCACGTTAGACACTCTGACGTCATATCCGGCCGCCACTCCTCCTAACAGCGCCGCCATGTTATACAAAACCAATTCTATTATGCTTGGCTTCTTGAATTTGTACCCTAAAAACGTATTTTTATATTAAAAAATACAAACATTGCTATCACTGAATTTCTTCTTGTCGTGGCACTAGTTTCATTCGAAACAGTGTAGTAAGTGCGTCTCAAAGAGGATCCCTTCAAGCATATGTTCTAGAACTTTTAGGGCCGGTTTCACCATGCTCTGTTAGATTAACAAAGGATTAAAGGGCCGTTAAATATGTCAAAATGTACGCGTTTGACAGCTAAGGTTAGATTTAACGGTCTTTTAATCCTTGATAAGTAACTAACAGAGCATGGTGAAACCGGCCCTTAAGGTTCTACGACATGCCGGTTTCCTCACGATGATTTAACATCACTGAATAGATTTAACAGAAGTCTTTTGTCAATTAAATTGGCTATGAAAATGATTAGTATTATTATGACGATTATTAAATGAATGTAAAAAATTCAAGATTGCTTACTTTTATATTGAATCAACACAAACAAGGTTACTTTTACCGTATTTTTTGTGCTACTTTTTGTACTCAAACAAAATGCGAAAATACCCATGTCGCCTGTATCTATCATGATACCCTGGACTGGGAAAAGACAGCAATTGGTGTAGATATCGTAAATGATACACTGGCGCTGAGCATGTCAATAATTGTTTTATTATTAAATGCTATAGTTATGTACAAAGGAGGTCTTACCTTCAGTATTAAAGAGCGTAGGCATAGGTATGTACCTAGAGGCGGTGCTCAGAGGAAACTCCGGTCCCCACTCGTCTGGGCTGAAGTCTGTGTAAGGAAGAAAACAACCTATTGAATGAAAAACACAGGCGTTAGTGTGTACTGTGTATGTTCGATGTCTCAAAAACAATATTATTTAGTCTGTTTTTATACGAGGGGCAAAAAGAACGGCTTGAACAAGTGTAAATTCATGAACAAAGATGATTCCTTTTAAGTATTTTTAATTTCAATTAAAACAAACTGCCTTTTTAGTGTGTCGGTAAATATACAAAGTATACAAAAATGTAACTTGCTTTTACTTCAAATAACATCAAGCTAAAAAATATGGTTAAATAGACAACAATCGATTTTTTTTGATAATTTTGGTAAATTTAATTTAATTCTTTTTTTATAGTTTGAAAGTTGAACTGTACAGGAGACAGATCCGTCTTTTTACACCTAGTATGACAAAGCGAAATAATCTTAGTAAGTTACTTACACGACAAAAATCTAAATTTAGATACATTAATTTATATTAAGATGTGTCCCTAACATGAATAATTAAGTTAAAAACTTAAAACTGAAAGTACAAAGTATTAAAATGTATTTTTAGGTTCCTTGTTTCCTATATTATTCAGTTAATTAGGAGTTCAAATAATGGATTCCTAAATTATTAATAGACATTGAAAAAGTACATATTTCTCCGGTCAAATACATACATGCAAACTGCAAAAAATCTCACAAAAACAACTACACATGCCAAACAGTTCATTCTTTAAGAAGCGGTAACAAAAGTGTATAATAATCAATAAAACTAATACTTACATGTGCAAATAAAATAGCTTCATATCACTTTTCCGTGTTTCGGTTAAATTTAAGTTGTTAAATCGTTTTCGCCTTTCCCAATTAGAAATAACCAAAGTGACGCTACTTTACGCGAAGCCAGTAACATTAAATTCCAGTTTTCTTAATAAAAAATACTTTAGAAGCGCTTAAAATGTTACATATCCCTTCCGCGAAATGGAAGGGATATGTAACATTCTTTCAAAGAAGACATGGCGTCATATTTTGATGACTAATATACGGGGCCATCAATTCTATATAAAAACGATTTCAAAATTCACTGCTTAAATAATCAGGACCACCATCAGTTCAACTACTCGTTAAGTTCGATTTAGACCAGAATACCTACGGTCAATCGATCGCAGACTATTTTACCATTTCATTGATCGTTTTCCAAACGATGTCCTACTTGCTCGACTGTCCGTTATGCCCTACCACTTGCACAAATTATGACCTGGTAACTGCCACGGCCGATGGAGTAAAGATGGAAATCTATTACTCGAAATTTAGTTGTACCACGCAATAAGAAGACTAGACAACGGATTATATGAACAATAAAATGCCCCCGTTTAGTTACTGGCGACGTGTAAAGCAGCATGAAAGAAAGCGAAAAGCGAATCGTTTTTAACCGTCACCTTCTTGGATCCTACTCTATAATCTATGGCTCTGACATCTCTATATTAAGAGGGGTAGGATAGTATCTAGAGATTAGTGTTCCCATGTTAAAAAAATACACCAATTTCGATTTTATGGAAAAGGTTTATTTGATATATAAAAAGGATCATTTAAATTAAGAACCAGTTCACCGTTTAACAAATGTCGAGCATTATTGCTCTTTTAAATACTTTGTCAACTGAGCCTCTGTTTATGTAGTTCTGTACTACTCCACCACCATTCACGAACATGTTACGGCCGGTTACAGCGGGTTTTACTGTATTTGTACTATACAACTTCAACTACATGAAACTAACTTTGGAAGCCTACGTTTTGAATTATAACCGTCTTATTACGTGAGATAAGTTTTGGGCAGATCAAGTTTATGTTAGACCAAGTTTAGATTAAAAAAAGCTCCAGTTATTCAAAAGTCTACATCAACTTCGACATAGTTATTTGGTATGTTCTCTCTTTTTTCAACCCTGAATCAATGTTAACTCAAGCCACCACTAACTGAAAATTATCATAACAAGATATTCATATTTAAATCTGGGTTAAGCTCAAACCATCTCAGGTAATAAAAGGATTAACGTTCGAGAATAAACTCACCTGCGTCTGAAATAAGACATATTTTTGTTTGAATTAGTGATTGCAAAGCAGGTTTAAAGTGTACCACATAGACTTCCAAATACACGTTACTATACGGCCGATAGTATTATTGTAAACATTTGAAAGCGTGCCAAAATGACAGTGAAAACAAGCAGATATCATACAAACTAACAAATAAGTAAGTACAACAAAATACATATAATAATATGACTTAAAACGGAATCGTATATAGCGTATATGAACTGCTAAGCATGCATAGCTCTTAAGTTTAACTTATTTAAACTCTGGCTGGAAGCAAACAAATGCTTACAATTTACAAACGAAAATAATAATAAAAAACAAAATTTCAAACGGATACTAAATTACTGAATAAAATACAATTAGAAAAAAGCTAACTAAAAATAAAAATAACACACATATTCATGAGTATCACACGATAAAACATTTTTTTTAAACTTTTTTACAAGTCAATTCCATACATTAACATTACTACTAAGCTAAAGGTTTATCTGCCACAGATAAAATATTCGAGATGGGGAAAGTTTTGTGACAGCAACACGTTTTATAACGTAGATTAAACTGTTGAGGTTTTAGGCGAGTTTCCATAAGTATTCTATAAAAACGAACAAGATTTTTTGGAATTTAGAGTATTATTAGAAATATCCGATTTATAAAAAAGATTTTTTTTCTGGCAACCCCGAAAGTTACTGTTATCGAATTGAGTGGTAAAGGGGTTCAGTGCACCAGAATAAATGTGCCCATACAAAAAAAAAAAAAAAAGAAAGAATGTCTCGTGAAGAGAAGAATGTCTTGTGTCATTTTTTAAAGGGTATACTCACAGGGGTATAAGCTGTCCTGAGAAGTTCCTTTAGAGCAGCGATGGAAAAAATGGTTCACATAAGAAATGTGGCTCAAATCGTAACAATCTTTAATAAATATTTATTAAAGATAATACGTTAATCTTTACAAAAATAAGTCCAAGAGTAAAACATTTTTTTGGATTTTATATCTTACGATCTTACAATTTAGACTTATTATTGTAAATCCAATATAATTTGGCAAGATCCTAATGATTCGTCAGTCGGTAAAGTCTTTGATACACACAATTAACTAAAATACTAACTAATTTTATATCTAACGTGTCCTAATTTATTTATTTACTAATTTAAATGCTTATTTTCGGATTACAAATACAATTATTACAATAATTGTATTTAATGTACAATTCTGGAGTTGAAGACCAAAGAAACTGAATCGAGAACAACTATTTTAAGTAAAATTCATGAGAGAGTTTTGATATAAATCTGAACGAACAAAACACTGGACACTGGTATTTAAAATTAAAAACTAAAATTAAAATCTAAAAATAAGTCTTTTAAATTCATTACAGTCTAACTTATTTTAGTCAAATCCTTGGGAATTTTTACGTTATTTACATTTACGCGTATTCGAAGTCGATCTTATTTCGTATCGTCGATCTAGTATCGAGTTTCGCGGGAGATTTCGAGAATTACTATTCGGGCTTAAAACTGACCTACCTTTACGCCGGTCTGTAGATCGTTAATAGGCCTAAAATTTTACGAGCTGGCAACATCTGTTCAGAAATTGTTCGGTAAAGATGCTAGCATCACTCTCTATTCAGTAAATAATAGAAAAGGTTGCTAAACATCGTTTGGATTAAACTTGGCAGTTTCAAAGAACAAAATGCACATTGGTAGGAATGTGTTAGTAGAAAATGATATGTATTCTATATGGCAACACTTTGTACTACTCAAACTGCATAAACTGGACAACCTGGGCGAGGAACTTTGTTTTAAGTTCATAATAAGATTCGGATGTATTATACATACTGAAATAATTGTCGAGACGACTAGGGGTATAAAATAGAGAGTTTTATCAAGCGGGGCGTCATGAAAGTGTACTTTAAGATCTAACGCTGGTACTGCGTAGGTCCTGCAAGAGGCCACTGACCGATCCCAGGTTAAAGTTAAAGATCGAGCCTGTTGAAACGATTCAGGCTTTATCGTAAACCGTGGTGCTATTCCGAATATGCGTTCCGACAATACCGTGACTTTTTCCGCCGCCTACTCAGCCGAGGGAAAAAGAGCACCGGTCCTAGAGGCACCGGTTCGAACCGCGGAGCCTCGGATCGCCTCCGCCATCGTCCACCCGAAGCCGCACCCTACTCGTCCCTCAGCAGCTCGGCCGTCTCCGAGCCGAGGCCGCCGCCGACGAACAGCCCCGTCAGGCTGTTCGACCGGATGCTGCGCAGGAACGCGCCCTTCCGGCCCTTCCGGTCGGGCACGTCGAACACGGTCCCGTAGTGGTCGACGTTCACGTCCGCGCTCGACGAGAACGGGCAGAGGAAGCGGTTCCGGCGCGGCTCCGCCGGCTCGAGCAGGTCGTCGTGGCTGCCGCTGCGCTTCCTCGCCGGGTCGGGCTGGCGCGGCGCGGGGGGCGCGGGGGGCGCGGGGGGAGGCGACGGGCGGCGCGGCTGCGACTTGCTCTGTCGGGGGCGGGGGTGGGGGTGGGGGCGCGGGCGCGGCGGCGGCGCGGTACCTGAGCGGCGCGCGGCGGGCGGCAGGTCGGGCGCGGAGGCGGCGTGGCGCGCGCGCGGCCGCGGCGCGAGCGGCGGCGCGCCGGCGGCCGGCAGCGGCAGGTGGGAGCGGGAGCGCTGGTGCACCGTCGACGGACCCCACGTCTTGCCTTTCACGCCGTCCGCCGGCACTGGAATAGTAGATTGTTTCATGAGGGACCAAAATAATGTATTTATGGCTACGTTCAGGAATCTAGAGCAGAATCCTGAACGTAGCGCTCAAAGTACGTCGCTCGAGGTTAAGTAATTTTGGTACCGTGCAACACACTCTGCTTATCATCCCCCTCTATGAGAAAAATAAATAAGAGATGCTTTTAGTAGTGAAGAATTTATATTTACATATCCAAATTACAAATTTACATATATTTCTCTCGATTTGTTCGGTAGTAAATTGACACTTTCTGATGTTATTATTTCACTTTCACTGCTAGAACTCATCTTTAATTCAATTTGTATAAATTGAAATTGACTGTAATATTTCGATAAAAAGTAATTTAAAAAAAACCAATAAGGAGTTCCCGCGTATGTTTTTTTATTTGGTTAATCAATGCCGTGGCGGCAGGCGCGCTTTATTTTATTCAGCCAGGACTTTATCGAAGCGAATTGTGTTCAAACTTTTTAATTTAATAGTGTTCTAAATTCAAAAGTCATTTCGTCACAGTTATTAAGTGCGCTGGGATTACCTATTTTGCGCGCACTTATCGAGGAACGAAGGGTCTCTTTCCGAATAAATGGGATGAAAGATTATAAACGTTCGTCTGAATACAATAGGTATTCCTCTTCTGACTTTCTTTTGACTTCCGATTTTCTATAGTGGGTCGACCTGTTCGAGCGCCCTTTCGAGTACAAGTGGCGCAGTGCAATTTCTCTTAGCCGGGTCAGTTGAAGGGATGCATGCATACTAACGCGCGATAGCCCGCATGATGGCGGGCGAGCCGGGCGGCGTGTCCTTGGCGACGGCGACGAGCTGCTTGACGCGGCACTCGTCCTCGGTCGTCCGCACCGTCAGCGTGTGCCGGAAGTCCAGCGGGGACGAGATCGTGTCCTTCTTCAGTAACTTCATCTTGCTGAATTTGCCTGCAGCAAACGAATAACATTGACGATCATTTATTTACTATTTAGCACTCGACATAAAAAGACGTGATATTGGAATACAACGTGTAAAATTATATAACCCCGGAAGCAGGGTGTTCTACAGATTATTTCCTTTTTCTATTAGTTTTTATTAAGTAGCTAGTTGTATACCTTTCCGTTTGTTAGGCGCGGGCGGCTGGTTGTGCGACATGTTGCTCGCAAAGATGAGGATATGCAGCTCTCGTGCCACCAGCTCGAACTCCTTCATCTCCAGTTCTCGCTCCTTCTGCAGCAGGTTCTGTTCCACCAGCCTCTGCTGGAGCTGTGCTCTGGTCAGCTCCTCTTCTCTGCAGCGGAGCTCCTGGAAAGATAGATGAAGAGAGATGAGTACAAACAAGAGCGAGGACTCGTGGGCAGAGTTCTGCAACACATTTTGGGCTTCTTTTATATAGTTTAGAAGGACAAATACTAATCTCCGATTTAACGGGTAAATGGACCCCAATTTGTAAGTTTTTGGGATTGGTATCTCAAAATCAACTTGGAGTCGACCAAGCCACATCAGGGACTTAACTTTATAATGAGAAATAAATAAAGTATTTGCTACGTTTCAGTGCGTATAACTCAGCCCACTTTTACATACAATACAGTGAAGGTTTGCAAAAAAGCACGAAACAAGAAACAGAATAAGCGTAGGCTTCCATACAGCGTCCAGCCACACATGATCGTGACCCCAGGCATTATACCCTCTGATACCCTAGTACCCTCGCCTTCTTCTTGTCATGTCACTGTTTTTCTAAAAACAGTGTGGTGAAGCACCAGCTTTCAAGCACTTTGACATTTGACATGTTTTAGAACGTTATACCCTCGCCTGATACCTTTATACCCTTTTATCAGACACGACGATCACACAAGGCCTCTTAGAGCAGATGATGTACCATGGTGAATATCTCAGTTCTTCTTCTTCTCGTCTCACTAGTTCTTTCGGAACAGTGTGGTGATAGTATCTCAAGTGCGCCTCAAAGAGGCGGCCTTTCGAACGCACAGTACCCCGTTACCTATCCGAGAATATGGACTGTGGTACAGCCAATAATACAGTCAGACAATTACAAAGTGTAGAGCGTACCGGAACAGGAACAAATATTTGCAGATCAGCAAACAATTGTTACGCCCCGGGAATCGAACCTCTAGCGTGTTACGATCGTATAGAAGATAAATAATTAAACTATTGTCACCTCCTAGCAAAAGTATTGTCAAACTGTGGGCAAATTTTAAGCATGTTGAATTTCATACAACGCTTATAACTAGTACTTAAAAGCCACGAGGATTGCACTGCACGTATCGTTGGCTGCCATGAGTAGCTGAACGCTAATGGAAATGCGAAAAAAAAAGAAGCTACTAGTACAACATCAATTCCACTAACCTCCTCAATACTTCTGTATTCCTATCCGTAAGAAGCGTTAAAGGAAAATGCCCTTTATTAGTAACTACTTAAAGGGTATAACTATTTACAGATATACAAGTAGGTAGATATGTCTAGTCTAGTTAGAACCCACGTAGACTTCAGACTTTATATCGGCCGATAGTTGGGTAGGTCTGCTAGGTGCATAAAGCGATAGTGAATCGTTGTAGTGTGCGCACTTTCATACATCTTCATACAAGCCCGACGAAACTATCGGAAAGTCTGTAGTCTGCGGGGGCTCTTAAAATAAAAAAAAATCATTGACAATAATACCTACGTGTTTAAAACTATAAAATGCGAGTCCTTTATCTCCTGAAAAAGCATGATGTTTGGTCCAGGCAACAGTACGCCACTGCTTACTGTTTTATTGCGTTCTTTTAATGGTAACCATCACCTATAGACCACAAAGCGTTAACTCGCAAGTCACGCACGATTGAACGTGCCCTATGATGCACTGCCCTGCATCCATCAACTTGAGGCTTTCACATTAACCTCATGTGTCTGTAATTTCACCGGCAACCACACCCTTCAAACCGAAACACAGCAACGCTACATTACATTATTACAAGTCAGCAGTGTGCGTCAGGCCTAAAATACTTATCATGAACTCTTATGCGAACACCGTTTCTTTTTACGACACGGCCCACCCTTATTTAAGTATTGCTTTGTCTGTACAAGCTAAAGTTTTATCATAGTAGGTGAATGTTTTGCGATAAGGTTTTTAGGATACCGATAGAACATTATTTTTGGCCATAACCTGTTTGCTAGAATGAAGATGAGATAAAGAGCTAGGGTAATTTAATTTACAGTGCTTCTACGTATTTCAGGCCTGTTTCACTACGACGATGCGTTTTATTTTATTTGACCAACATCCATTGCCAGCTTACATCAGCACTCAGCGTCGTACTGAAACAGGCCTCAGCATTGCATTGAACTCTAGTTTCGTGATATAAGTGTAATACTAAGATTGTTAAAACCAGCATTTATCATCACTTGAAGAAGTCCACTGTTGAAGATAGTTCTCCCACCTACATTTCCAGGACAAACGATTTTGACCCCCTGTTACTCCGGGGAGTTACGATGCCGACGCAAAACCAACATAAGCAGAGGGACAATGTCTTTTACTCCATCTTTTACCACCCTCCCTTACGGATGTTTGAAGGTCCCTTATAGCACCTTCAAACATCCTCTACATTACAGGTCATGTCAAGTGAAGGTCATACCTTCTCCTTCCTCCTGAGATCTCGCAGCACCTCCTCGATTTCCAGCCGCCAGCCGTCCTGCATGGTGTGGAAGGACTCGTGAGGCGCGCGCGTGAACTCCGACTGTCCTATCCGATCCAACTGTTCCAGGATCGCTGGGAAGAGGGGGCGCTCGCGAGGGTTCGAGTGCCAACACGCTGGAAATTAAAAGAACGATCATTACGACAAATCGAAATAATATAAGAACACAGACATCACATAATATTAAGTTCACACTAATCTCCTTTCGCACGAAGGGTTCATAATTCTTACAAGAAGCGCCGTATAGAAAAACTCTTTTAGTGTCATCGCAAAATATTAATTTCTATACTATCAACATTAGACAGTGAAGGCAGAAATTGCCACACATGGAATAAAATCCCAACCGTAATACTACAAAAAAGCAACTTTCCATGAGCACAGGAAATGCAGTCGCAAAAGGACTAATCAATACAGCATAAAGTCTACAGTACTCTTCAAGGCTAGACAAAGAGTATTGGAGAGACAGCAGCCCCTATACAATAACACGCTAAAGAAAACACGACTGTAAAGCCATGTATGATAGAGCCTACCTTCCATCAACACTCTCCAGGGCTCGGGACAGGTGCTTGGTATGGGTAGAGTGAGCTTGTTGACCGCCACGCCGTACGCTACGGCCAGCGCGTCTATTCCCTTGTACGGCGTTTCTCCTGTGAGCAGTTCCCACAGTAGTACTCCGTAGGACCACACGTCGGAGGCATGGGAGAACGTCGAATGTTTTATCACCTGGAAGACAATATAATGGCATGTTATTTAAGGTGTTCACTGTGTTGAGTACGAGATAATCGTGAAGGCTAATTGAAATAGCCTCACGACAATCAAACGGCCTCAAACGGCCCTGCCACGGTCGACCTCATCCGCAGGTCTATTAGATGCTAAGAGAGCTATATTAGAAAACTCAATTCTTGTGTTGTTCTTTTAGGCTGGATAGTGGGGATCTTTTAATATGAAGATCTGTTACTAGTTTATCTTCAAAACCACCCATGCCCGATGATCTGGAATAGGTAAAGATAGCAAGGAGTACCAAGATAACAACATAGGGGATTTTTACAGTGTTAGGCACTATACAGTAGAGATTCTGCATTTAAATATGATTGTAATTCGGTCGGTACAAAAGGTCAATAAATATTTGATCCATATACCGGTTCTACTACCTACTTAAAATTTGTCGCACAAAAATGGACCAATAAAATAAAATCTACCAGTAAAGTCTCATGTTAAAAGGAAAATGTGCACAAAAGCATTTTTATCGGCTTCCGCAAAGCAGTTATAGCATCGATAGAATGCAACATTCAGGTTAAGATAGCAGTTGCAACTTAGCGTAAATAAATTATTGCCGAATGCCCCAAGTTCGCCTCTTAAGGGGCTGACAACTGTCAAAGTACTCTCACTCGCACATTTCAACATTTTGAATTATATAAAATCTCTGAACTTATTTATGAAAAATCGCAATCAACCAACTTGTGTGCAAACTTTTAAGTAAGAAAACTTGAATCGATCAAAATAAAAAACACACAACTTGGTTTAATGCGATTTTTCGAAAATCTTTCAACATGTCGAAACGTGGGAGCGAGAGGTACATTAGCTCTTGTCTTCGCCTTAAGTCTAACTCAGTAACATGTTCTAGCTAAAAGAACAAAGCCAAATCGATGTTCGAGGAACTGAATAAAAAATGGTCGCATAAGCAATGTATGTTCAGACGTTTTGTTGTCGCTTTTATGGAAACAGAGGGGTCTAGGGAGCTAGTGAATAACTACATGTTTAGAGCGGAAGGGTTCTCATTGGGGATCTTATTTAGTTTTTATTTATAATTAATAAACGGAACTTGTAATTCTAAGGCAGCCAGAGGGCCAAGAAGCCGACGAGAAATCCGTTAGAAAGACATTATTCACGCTTTCGAAGGTGGAAGACAGTAAGAGACAAAGATGTTTGGACGGATTTAAGAGAAAGGTCTACTTAAATCCGTCCGAAAGTGAGGGTGATGGGTTAACAAAAGAGATCGAAACTTGCACAATATGGTGTCACCATCGATGTAGTCATTGATAGAGTTGACTTTGATTCCCTTACGAACAGATTAACGTAGTTAAATGGCACAGGTTTTTTGCAAGGCATGAGCACACGTGTCTCACACCTGAATAACAAAAGTGGCCACAACCGGCCGTGAACTAAAACACGATTAGCATACTGGACGGCTACGGCGGCCGGCCATCAGTCAAACGGCCATTAAACAGTCAATAAACAGTCCAGTAGCTATTAAATGTCGAAAAATTGAGACTAAAATGGCTGTCGGTCGTTAAGCATTTATCTACTTATTTGTATGTTGGAGCAATTGTATTTTAACGGCTCCTATTAATAGTCCACAGTGAAATGGATATAACTGGGTACTTGTATTGAGCAACTTAGCAGTCCTTCTTAGCTTAGTCTCGGAGTGGTAAGTAAGGTAGTAGGGATTCTTAGGTACTAGCCTCGAACTTCGAATTTCGTCGTAGATATCTTAAGCGGGCCACTAGTTCTGGTTCTTGTATTGAGCAACTTAGCAGTATTGTACCTTCTTAGCTTAGTCTCGGATCGGTATACCTATAGATAAGGTAGTAGGGATTCATAGTTAACAGCCTCGAACTTCGAATTTCGTCGTAGATATTAAGCGGGCCACTACTTCTGGTTAGGAACAGTCTGACTTATACTTACTTCTGGGGGCATCCACGCGTAGGTCCCGGCAGCAGACATTCTGGTAGTCTTGTAGACCTCCCGCGCCAGGCCGAAGTCAGTGATTTTGAGCGTTTTGTTCTCTAACGTGTCGTCGGAGGGGATGGCTTCGCTGAGCAGAACTGGAAAATAGAAAAGACAATTGAAAATCTGTATATATATTTTTTATGCTAGTTGATAGAACAAGCAGATGGCCCACCTGATGTTAAGTGGTAACCATCACCTATAATAAACCATTGCCTCATAAGACACGCACGATAGGAACGTGCCCTACGATGCACTGCACTGCGTCCATCAACTTGAGGCATACAGATTTTAAGCCTCATGTGCCTGTAATTGCACCGGCAACCACACTCTTCAAACCGAAACACAGCGTTGCTGCTTGGCGGCAGAAAAAGGCGTGGTGGTAGTACTTCCCCGGACGAGCCCTTCACAAAGAGCTCTACTACTCTTGATGATATTTCCAGCGTCCTTGGATTTTTATAAGACTTTGGACTCCTTGGATTTTGAAAGTCGGTCCAACTTGGATGAACCTCCGTGCGTATATTAGTATCATGCTATTAGCAAACTTCGGATAGCGCGTGAAAGAAAACCGATGATGTGTTTAAATATCCACGAAATCTGATGAATTGATGAGACATTAATCAAATCTGATAAGGATAATGTTTACCACATTGTGCAAAACTGCAACAAAAACGTATAGGAACCTTATATTTTTTAAGCATGCTTTTCCATTAAGGCGAAGACAAGAGCTACCTCTCGCTCGCACGTTTCGACATATTGAAGAATATAAAATCACTAAACCTATTTTCGAAAAATCGCTAACAACCATTTTGTGTGCAATCACATTGCACACAGTTTAGTAAAAAAATCATTAATGAATCGATACAAGTTTTCCTACTCAAAATTTTGCATAAGTACAAAAACAAGTAAAGCAAACTTTTGAGTAGGAAAACTTGTGTCAATTAATATAATTATGGATTGTCAATCAGAATGGGAAAGCCATTAGGAATGGAAAACGGAAGAAAATTTATCGTGGAGATTCAACATTCTTCGAATACTGCCAAGTTCGCCGAACCGTCGATGTGAAAGGTTCCAAATCGATTTTCTTATTGGGGTCAACGCGTCTACTTTCAGTGAAATGAACCTAAATATAGACGACCTCCCATACTTCTAAAGTTCACGCGATAATGGTGTATAAAGGCCACCCAAATTAATTGCTTGGAACAGACAAGATGCCAAACCACATGAAACCATTTCATTTGATAAAATGTTTCAAGTTATTATACACATACTGATTTATGCCATAGAAAATGATATTAATTCTCAGGTCTACATTAACCTGAGTTTGAGGAGTCGAGAGGTCGACCTTCGCTAGAGCCGCAACGTATTTCCCACTCCATACTTCAAACATGACGTGACCTGACCACATAAACATTTTTACGATACAACTCGTGGTTCTGTTCATTGAAAATTTCAGGCCACATAAAATGTTATGGGTATAGGTCGAGTAACTTAGTTTTATCGTCCAGGAATTTAGTGGACATAATAAACTTTTCATTGGTTGTAAAATTTGTGACAACTTGTATGGAAGCATGACGTTATAATATGAATTAATTAGGTCGCTGAACTGTGTGTTTACTAAAGCTGAGGATTAGAAAATGCGAAGTGATATCTGTTATAAGTCCAGACGTTTTACCGCGAAAACTAAATGGGAATGGCTCTATAATAACCTTTTCGATCGCCAATCCTACTAAGAGGTCGCAGTAAGACTGCAGGTTAGCTGCTGGTGGTTTTTGTAATAACTTTGTTTGATGCAATAAATTATACATTAAAAACACTAAAGGCAAATCTAAAATATTGATATCTATGAACTGTCGATGAACTCAAAAAGTCACTATCAATATTCTCATAGAACCTGTTCCTCATGCAAGGAAATGCCATCAAAGCACGTCATGAAATACAGCTTTCATTATGACGAGACGAGACACGCCTCAGTTCCCGAACGTTGTGATCAAAATTACAATTTAACTGCATTTCATAATAACTGCCTCCACAGCTGATAAACTTTATGGCTAGTCTTCTTTTTCCGTCTAGCTACTATTCGGGTGAGGTAGCGACCATACCTTCTGACTAAAATAGCTCAGGTATGGACGTCGGCATCGGTAAAGCTGTCTAGATTAAGTGATTACCAATATTATAAATCTCTTTTAACTCCTTGTCTCTCCGTCAAACGTCAAGTCAAGACAATCTTTAAAGTTTAATCACTACTTTTTTTAAACACAATTTCACGATTGCAGTTAATATTGTACAGTTCGGAAACCTGTACAGAGTACGTAAGACTTGGGAATTATTAGAATGTAAACGATCCATATCGTTTACAACGCATTCAAGTGACCCGGCCGTTCTTCTCATCTGTGCCGGTGCATCAGCTTGTTGCATCGCAGTTTAATTATTAAGTGCTCACCTTAATGGCATTTATCGATGTCCACAGTGATCTCTCACTGTCCCCATTGCGATATTATCTCTACAATCAACGGACCCCATCTTGAAACCGGTTGTGGTTGCTAACTAGATTTCTCCGCGCCTTAATTCTCAATCTGATAGTTTTCCTATTAGAATCTGAAGAAAGGTCATAGAAAGTGTTCCTAAAGAAGGCAACTTATAGCCGAAGAGGAGTAACAGCTGCTAATTTGTGGTTGAGCAACCCTAGTGATTATCATAGTAGATATGCAAAAAATGTGAAGATAAATTATTGTGCCAAAATTATATTTACCTACGTGTTTATTTAATTTAAATATTTTAAACGCAGGTTACCAATAATGATAATTAAATATTATTTTCAGCAAGTGATTTTTTGTAATTCTTACGAGAAATAAAGAAAAGATTCTAAGATGCAACAGTTACACAACTACGCTAATAGATCACTATCATAAATACCTACAAACGATTCTCACAATTCCGTAAAAGGAATTTAATGGTAGAAAGTAAGGCCTGCGAGGCTGATGGAACAACGGATTCCAGATGACAATTAAACTTCCTTGTAACAACACAATCGCTTCACATGCGAGACGAGCGGGTCCAGGCGAGCCATTCATCTGTCGATCACCGCAACACAAAGGGACAAGTTTGTGACGGCTGCCGAGACACGACAGAGTACCTATGATATGGTGTTTCAACTTTATCGCGTCTGGTTTCCAATTGACACACACATGGTGAAAGTCGTTTATTTTGTATAATGGACAACACATTTGGTAAATTTATTAGTTTTATAGAGTTTCGATGGGTGGAGGTAAGAGGCGGTAGTTTGTTAACGTATCCCCGTAGATACGTACTCTATACAAAAGTAATAAAGTAGGTATTTAAAAAATCTAAGGTATTTGATGTTGATTACAATGAATGGTAGCATCAGGTATTTATTTTTTTGAATAACAAGGATCACTTCTTAACGTCTTAAAGCTAGGTGAATCTAGGTGCCAGGGGCCTTATGCTCACTTCGACCGAGATTATCTCACGGTAGAGATGACGTCATATCTCGTTCAATAATTCGTTGACCTTGCGTCTCGCATGAACTTTGTATGAGAAAATTGGGGAGTTAGATGGTGAGAATGGGGATAAATAGTTATCGAACAAGATATGACGTCATCTCTACCGTGAGATAATCTCGCTCGAAGTGAGCATAAGGCCCCTGTTCTACTGTTAGTTGTACAGTTGACTACTCAAGAGTTTCGGGAACAAATTCAAGTACCCTCTCTATCGCGCCAATGGTTGCGGTACTTAGTTGGAGTATTACTGTGGCACGGATTGTAATTCGTCAGGGGAGCTTAATGTGGTTTAAATTGCGTTATTTTGATGGATATTACGCGGCATTTTCGACGAGAATGTTATAAGTATTTCCTTACCTTCAAGACATCAGATTGGTCGAAGTTTTGATTGATTGATCGATCTCAGAAAAACGATGTAAGAATTTGGATTACTTTATTGTCATTGGCAGCTATTAGAATTTCACTACGTGATAGAATCCGATATGAGGAAATCAAGGGGGAGGAGAAGAATTAGCAAGTTAAAGTGCCAATGGTCAGGCCATATAGCTCGTAGGACCTACAACCACTGGGGAATAAAAGTTATCGAAAGGCGAACACGAACCGGGAGACGCCCCAACGGACCGACGAAATTGTAAAAATCAGGAACTCTGTGGAAGATGGCTTAAAATCGTTCTTCCTGAAAATTTGATCTTTTGTAAATTCTCTAGATGTACCAGACGTTATCACAAAATATTTTTGGCTTTTACGAAGTCTAACCTTAGTTGAGGCGACTGTACACTATATTTTTACTGGCTGCAAAGCTTGCGTGCCAATTAATGTTTCTTTGTTCTAGCCAGCAGAAAAGAAAGGTCACCGGATGTATGCTTGACTTAGCTTTATTACATTATCGAATAAACACCCTTTGCACACAACTTAACTTAAAAGCGAGAGGTTTATTTTATATTTTTTAATGACTTTCTGTTCAACCGCAGAATAAATAGTACTACCGTTCAACTTGTTTTATACTCGTGTAATTGGAATACTCTTAATACGCTGAATATTGTAAAATAATTTTACAATATTCAGCATAATTGTAAAATATTAACTTGTCCCTCAACCTTCATGTTTTCCTCCACTGATTGCGAGCGCTGGCATGAAGCATAGCGAAAGTTATGCATCTACAC
The DNA here is from genome assembly GCA_932294275.1 of Chloroclysta siterata. Taxonomy (NCBI): domain Eukaryota; kingdom Metazoa; phylum Arthropoda; class Insecta; order Lepidoptera; family Geometridae; genus Chloroclysta; species Chloroclysta siterata. The sequence continues at coordinate 14,226,830 of OW028596.1, read as the reverse complement.
TAATATTATAAAGAGGTAAACTTTGTATTTTTGTATTTTTGTATTTTTGTATTTTTGTATGTAACGAATAGGCTCAAAAACTACTGGTCCGATTTCAAAAATTCTTTCACCATTAGAATGCTACATTATCCCTGAGTAACATAGGCTATATTATATTTTCAAAATAATCAGGGATCCTTACTAAAACTTCAATAATGTAACCCAAGGTGGAAAACAAAAAACCTTACATCGCGTGCGCTGCGAAAACTATTGAAGATAGAACAAAATAATGTACTACGATTTTGTAGAACACGTTATCATCTACAAAAAATGTCGCGACAGCATATATCTAACTATTATAGTTATGTCACAATAAGTGTTCTTTTATTATAAAAAATTAATTGAAATGCCTCCGCTAGAAAAGGGTCTTTATTTGTACCTTGGTATTAATCCTTATCCAAATAAATCATTTCATAATTAAGACGGTTTCAATACCTATAGATTACTTCTTAAATTTTTCAAATCGGACATTTCATTCAAAAGATATGACGAAATTAAAAATGTTAACGGGTCCACGGGTCTCGCGCGGGGTGCGATTTCACTCACTCAAAGAGAAGCGCGTGCAAATGTATGAAATAAGTAGACGCGAGGCTCGAACCCACGGTTTAAGTTTATCCTAAAATGTTCAAAAAATTTATGACCACCCATGCGAAGCTGGGACAGGCCGCTAGTAATCTATATATATGTAAGTTATCTGAGTTTCACCAGTTCAACCCCTGGAAGGGTTATCCCTTGGTGGTCTCCCATCATTATTATGTCTTTTTTTATACTATACGTGTGTCTACTTTAAGGATCTACGGTCGACCTCAGTAGCCACACGGGATTGCTCCTTCCTTGAATAAATCTTCAATAATAAGAAAACACTGTGCTCTTCAAGCGCACAAACCGGATCTATATCCTGTCGGTTCCCGTACGCATGCGCGATGAATAATTCATGTCGCGCGCCAAAACAGACGCGTGCGCCATCGCACCGCACCATACCAACTGTTCCATACCCTGTGATGAAAGCCAATTGGGTGGAACGCTGGAATTGATTCCTGAGAACCGATCGATGACATCAGGCTCTTCAACCTGACTCAGGGTCGGTGAGGTTTGGGTTAAACCGTTATCTATTTTATTGTGATTGATTTGTAGCAGGAATTTTGATTTAGATTATACCTACCTAGTTGAGAAAACTTGGCAGTATAATCTTCCGTCCGTCATATTTTCAAGAAATGGCATGATTCAAAATGCTTCTGTACGAAACGTATGACTGGTCAAAATAGTCTACAACGATGAGCTGTTGACGTGGTTACCATTCCTTGACAAAACTACTGGTAGAGCTCTTTGTGATAGAGTTCATGTGGAAAAGCCACCAAGCAGTAATACTTGCATTGGTGTGTTCCGATTTGTATGGTATGGTGCAACAATGACATGCACATGAGATTTACACTTACAATTTTTCGTCTCAGAGGGCAATGCCACAAAGAGCACGTCCCTCGGTGGAATGGCTCTGTAGTGGTGCTTTGTGACGGAACGCAATTGCTATAGGCAGAGGTCCAACATTAGACGGAACCTCTGCTTGATCCATATTACTTTACCCCACCGCTCAGAATGAGAATAAGTTTTTACACTCTGATATTTTTCCTCCATGGGTTTATGATAGTTATAATGGTACTCGCCAACTATTATTACAGGCACATGACAGAACGATTGACCGGACGCATAGAATACAAAGTACTTGTCTCCTCACTGAATACATAATAAGTCTAACGACAAAAAAATAATACCCGACCGATCTATGATTCCAAGAAGGCTTTCGAGACCGTGGTTAATGTAAAAGACAGAAACGTGTTCTTGGTTAATTTACATTCTATTGTTGCATGAGATGCGTAATTGCTAACTTGTTTCGAATAGCAACATATTTCAAGGAAAATAAACATAGAAATGAATTTCGTCACCTAAGTGCCTGTTTCACGATCTCTGACAAAAACGCTATACCTACGACAGATAAAAAAATACTTCTGTCTGTACTTTAGAATCGTCAAAACAAAGATAGAAATAATTTTATTAGATTGATAGCATGACGTGAAACATGCAATAAAAATAATCGGCCTATGACTGTAATTTCCATGTATGGGAGCCTGTATTACATACCCATATTACAAAATGTATTTTAGATCGGACATATAATTTCAAAAAATGCGCGAAAGTTTACATGAGAACGAAGATGAACTTGGCATTCGTAATCCTTGGTATTTCTTGGTATTCAAGAATATTATAATATTATATTATCTTTGAGAATATTATAAGTCGGAAATTAATATCTAGTCTTTTACTAGACATTGGTCCCATCCCAACACAAATTTCCACTTTTTGCAGTAAGTATAAATAGTTACTTAACAATTTCTATATTCTATCACCGTCTTTATTGATGTCAGGATTTTAAAGCCAAATCTTGTCAGTTATAAAAACAAACGGTTTTAAAAAAAAATACTCAAAAAAAACTTTTTTTGAATTAGTTTCATTCAGTATTTTGGTTTCAAACAGCGAAAACTAACAAACCTATCTTCGGTTAATGGCACTCTACAGATACACAAAAATAAATCTCCAAAACATATTACCTTCACCACAGATAAGAGAATACTCACTATCGAAATACTTTCCAGTCAGAACATAACTCGCCTTTTAAGACCCGCAGATGGGGCAAAATAACTCCCGAAACCCTAAGGGTGAAATTAAAAGAGCAGACAGTTATTTCGATCCAGTGGAACATAGAATACGAGGGCGGGGGTTGTGGGTAAACCGTTATCTTGTTTATTGTGCATGAGAAAATGTTATGCGACGGAAGGGTAGATATGGAAAGTGGAGCTGTTATCCGTCTGTATTCCAGTTGAATTGAGCGAAGATATTTTGCGGGAATTTCATTAAAAAGTAGGAATGGAATGGGTTTGTCTGGCTGTCTTTCTCGATGAATATTCACTGCCAACTGCCAACTTTGCTTCGAAAATGAAAGTGGAACTAGAATATTTGATGGCAATGCTCACTTGAAACTTTTAAAATAAGTTTTTGCCATAAAAATGACGGGAATAAATGCCTCCTGAGGTCATGGGTTCGATCTGGTCGTGCACCAATGGATTTACCTACTCGAAACATTTATGTGCGCAATGTCAGTTCTCTCAATCCATGAAGGAAAATGGCACCACCATAAACAATTTTTAATACCGGCAAATGATAAAGTTGGTAAGGTTTTTTCGAATTATATTAAAGGAGTTTCCAGAAAGTATTTTACCAAATACTTTCTGGAAACTAGAAACTTTCTGGAACTAGAGTGGAAACTATTGAAGGAAGGACTTGAACTTTTTAGAACAAGTATGTTATTGTATTTCGAACATAATATAGTGATTATGCTAATCCAGCTTGTACCATGCATGAATGACTTGATACTTGAGCCATGTTTTTGGGAATACCATTCAGCGGAGTTTCAAGCATCGAATTTCAGATATACCATCGCCAAAACATCCGGATTTTTTGGTCTTATCAACAACAATAGTCAAAAGCTTCAGACTTTCGAAAACATCACATTGACGGAAGAAACGTAAAACACTCCAATCGTTGGCAAATAATCGATTCCCTGTCTAACTTCCCCGATTACCATCTCCGTATTTTCCATTTCCTCCAAGTTCATGCGAAGTTTGCGGAGCAACTTTACGAGCACATGAGACCCTGCCAACTCCAGCCGCTTATTTGAATATTTTTACAGCCAATTCGTACGTGGAATACCTGAATTTGCGTTATTATACGTTTATTTGCGAGTTACTTCCACTTTGGACGTGTTTTTCTTCGAGTAAGGAAAAGAAAAATATTTTAATAAAGAAAAGCAATTTCATTTTTCTCATCTCTCGGGTTCATCCCTCTCATTTGGAAGTTCAATAAAATATGAGTAACTTTAGAGCGACCATACACCGGAAGACGAGGATATTAGCTATCTGGTTTCCATATTACCTACTCTTACATAGCGGCCTCCACCCGTGGTTATAAAGGTTACGAAAAAATTAAGTTTTTCCGGAAAAGCAAACAGTAAGTTTGGAATCGGATTGAATAATTAAACGAAAAATGAATTCACAAATCAATACATTTCTTTTGGCGGTGGCCACGAGGTCCGCCAGTGACCCATAAGCATCAGTACACTAGAAACAGAAGAAATCTTTAAACTTTTTCTTTAACTATTATTACTACTACATTTAATAAATTCTACTAAATACATTTTGAGGTATAAAGTATTAATTGAGGAAACGTTATAAATAATAATAACAGACAAAACATTATTAGTAAATAAGGTTACTCCAGGAAAACGAAACAATAGTAAACACTAAAAAGCAGTAATGGAGGATACATTTTAACAATTACACAGTTAAGGAGCAAACATAGTGGTACCAAGAGGGGAGCTTCAAAGACAACAATAACAAGCGCAGTGGGGTGGCAGGCTTTTTAATTATAGCTGCGTGCAGGCAACGACACGTCTGCTGGTAAGTAGACCTCTTCAGCCCTCCCAGCCCTTATCTGGAAGGTTTATTGTCATCATACTAAAGATACAGAAAGCATTCTTATGTAACTTTGTATCCAATAAATAAATTGGTTAATAAATAATTCGTTCAACGTGTACCTATATCAATAATGTATCTAGCCACACACCACAGAAGAAATAATTGCAGTGCGTATTGCTGATACAATTTTTAGCCTACGCATCAATAAGTTCGATTCGTAGAGCTTCAATATTATATGAATTTGTAACAAGGATCATACATAAGAACGGTAGGATCCAAGCCGTAAGTTTGTTAGCCTAGAAGAACAGGTTCTTCTAGGCGTGGAACAGACACCTAGATTTAAGACATTTCAAAGTCATTAAATTGAATAAATACCTTTTTATTTTGACATAAGACAATACTTTTTTGTATTTCTTTTTTTTAATAATCTTTGCTTAGACCGACACAACTATGCGAATCATTTTTACTAGTCTTGCCACCATTTAATTTCGTATGCATTCATCACCCCAGCTTTACAGATACCTTGAAAATACGACGAGAAACAAAGACATTTTCGAGTACACCAGCTCACATGGGACAATATCTACGTACGTAGGCTTACGTCGACTGTACAAATGAAGTGCGGGTAAGAGCTAACTACTAACTACTATACTAGTTAGTTGGTAACTAGTACCCGACTAGCTGCGATATGAAGTGTTCGTCTCCACCACTCAACTAACGTAAGTACGACGCGCTCGTTGATAAGAGAATACGCGTGAACGCATTATGTGATGCAATTCATTCATGTTATGATTTTTATTCGTTAATTCCTGCTGTATCAATAACCTAGTCACTCTAGTTAACTCACTGTTCGGTTTGAGATGAACTTCTTCCAATACACTCTAAGGATGTGGAAAGCTCTCTCACTAAAACTTCCACCAGAAACTACAGCATGGGGTTTTTCAAATAGGGCGTTTTTAAATGTTGAAAGGGTCGGCTACACGTCTTTGCAATGGTCTATAGACTACGGTAAACGCATTCCATTAGGTGGGCAAAAATACACGGCCTGTATGCCTGTTTAACGAATGAATCTTACGACCAGATCCATAGAAACGTAGTCTTGGTATAATGAACTGTCCGAAAAAGGTTTTTGATGGATTGATGTTCTAGCCAGCTCGCCCGTGTCGTTGAGATAAAAACACAAAATTAACCATTTTTGTTTGGCGAAATAAACTTTATGGAAGTTCAGAGTAGGTGCGTACGGCTATTTATAATAGCAATGGAAGAACAAAACAAACAGGAAAATCACACGCACATCAATAAAAAAAGTTGAGCATTAATTACTGCCGGATCGTATACCTTCTACTCGGAATGGACTGCTTGGGCAGACCCAGACGGTTCAGTCCGGTTATGTTCAAACTGATCCTTCGTTCTGATCAACGCTAAAAGCCTAAAACCCAAGGAGTCATTGGACCCGAAAAGGCTTTGCTCACTTTGGATCAGATTCCTAATAGATACACACACAGCACATTTGTCACGAGTATGAAAATTCGGAATATATATATAATATTTAATAACAATTTAGTTTGATTAAGAAGTTATAAATTGTTAACTTTTGATCACATTTTTAGTGTTGTTCATAAATAACAGTAACAAACCATAGGTATAACCGAATGACGAAATAACTCATGCTAGCTTATTGGCTGATTAATACATGGCGCCTCAGCGACAGATAAATAAGCTACCGAGTATCAAGTCTATCCATAGTGACTGTTCAGTAACCTATGACACCGGTCATTGAATGCCGGTCTAGCCAGTTGTTACTTATGGTGGTGGACGGGCTCTTTTCATTATTAATGGGATAATTCAACAGATACAGACACTTTCATGACTAAAATGGGATATTGAGCCCTCATTTAGAGCTCGGAGATTTGTAACTTGGCAATACTTAGTTTAAGAAGAATTGTTCATGAGATTGAGATTAGAAACAACTGGCTAATAGGAGGTATAATAGTTAAATAAACTAAGGCTAAAATATATTTGTAAATAATAATGTAGTCTTATTTAAACTCACTACCGAGACGCCAATATAACAGTTTAAACCTACTCGTAGATCAGACCTTGCCCATAATTCTACCATTCAGAGTGGCCGAAGAGATAACAGTTTTACGACGAGGATATACAGCTGACAATGTTGGCTTAAGTGGCCATAAAGCACCCAAAAGTGGTAAATGCTGTCTTTTGTGTCCCATTATTCAGCAACGTAGATTCAAAGAGAGACCTAACGTTTCTATCATCTACTAAAATGAAAGCAAGTGGATGGCTGGGTCCTATTAGACCCTTACTTAGTGCACCATTTAATTTAGTGTTCCTGCTATAAATCGTTTCGATCTACTTCGATAACCCATAATCTATGGACATAAAATCTAAACTGACTGAAAAATATCAAGAAGACCCAAAATAATGGAGGGGAGAAAACCCACACAGTAAGTAAATTGGGATTGATGACATCAGTATATTAATTGGAAGAAGATAAATAAAAATGTCAACATGATTGCATAAGCTAGTCGTTAACGCACAATTAGTGCTAAATTATGAGGAGAAAACACACAAAGGTTAAGAGTCAATGAGGCATTCAACGAGGCGTGTCTACAAATTCTTAATACATAAAGCCAAGTGTCTCGGTCTCCACATACCTTATGGGGCACTCAAACATTTCGTCAGGTTTCACGTAAACAAAGTCGGCAAGCATACGATTTTTTATCTTATAACTTGGGTATAAAGTTAAAGATTGCGAGATGTGAAGTTATGACGAAATACACGCATTCCAAACGATCCAGACGATGGCAGGAGAAATTTTATCTTAGAGAATTGGAGGCTAATTAGTAGGGCAAGGTTCGGTTGGTCAACAGCAACAGCTGCATTAAGACAACTTATGCAACGTCCAGTCCAGTCCAGCAACTGGTTGAAAGCATTTGTGGATATTGTTCTGTTAATTTGGAACACAATAGCGGCTGCTCCTTATCGAACTTGTTTGAATTTACGGACTCCTATTCTGGTTCCGATAATTGTTTTCTTACAAGCATGGCAACTCACGCGGTCTGAATTTGTGAGACGTGTCTTATCTTACCTGGAACAAAACAAATGCACATTAGTAAAACCAATATCTTTAACGGTAAAAGTATTGTAGAGATAGTGAGTTATGGACCTGCACAGCTCTTACTCGTAGAAGACGAAGGTTGACAGTTTAATAACACAAGATTGGATTCAGATAAGGTAGCTCAATTTTCTTAGCACACAGACTTGCTCTGCTATGGGATAAGGGAAAATGTTGTCTTTCTGAAAACAGGTGAGTGGCATACGCCCCAAGCAAGTCTCCTTCGTGAGTCCTAGTGACATTTGCGCAGTGTCTGCTTGCGCGTGGTACCGACGGCCAAGGTTACCGCCTCACCACGCTACCCGAACGGGCACGTGTACACTATCACATAAACATACTTAAATTAAATAAAAGCAAATAGGCAACGCAATAGTGCCACCAGAAACTTGATAGTCAATTGTATAAATAAGACGGTTAAATCAATATGAAACCTGATCATTTTTCCAAAAGCTAATACCTTATAATATTTGGAAAAAAAAAATATAGTAAGTGGAATTGGTAAAAAGTCAATGACTTCTAACGTCACAAATCATTTCATAACACGTTGAAATGGACGAAAGATTCCACAGTTTAATTTAGTATGCAATGACAATAACCCGATTCGCAATCAAGTTCGTGCGCGAATGACAATACCGAATTTTCAACATGGGCCCATAACCTGCTGGCAACATAACATTGTATTCATAAAGTGCGCTAGTTTTGCCGCAATTTCTAGCTCAGATAGTAAAGCCGTTCCTTTTACGAATCATCTGCGTAAACGATATACTTAGCAACTATTGCAGCTTGAAATTGCCGATACAAAGCAGCGTTGCTGTGTTTCGGTTTGAAGGGTGTGGTTGCCGTTAAAATGACATGACACTTACCACCTGTATGCCTCCAGTTGATGGACGCAGGGCAGTGCAACGTAAAGTACGTTCATATTGTGCGATTTTCGAGGCCATGCTTTGTTATAGGTGATGGTAACCACTTAACATTTGCTTGTGCCATCAGCAACTAGTATAAAAAAAAGAAGTAACTTATTTACAAACAATAAACCTTGCTGTTTAAAGTTTAAAATACTCGAAATTATGTCCAAAGTAAGGATTCCCACTGTCATTTACGAGACAGATGTATACAAGCTGATAGCAGTGATTGATAATAATCTAACTGTTTTGGAGGCTAGGCCAATGACCATAATCGGTGTCACGTAGCCCGAGTCAGCGTGATGCGGTGTTTTCGCACCTAATCACAGTGCTGTCAGATCTTACAGTACAGAAGGCTCTACAAAAATAAACATTCAATTTGAATATCTATGGCGTCATTGGTGCCACCTTTATAACTCTGCTGTATCAGATAGATATAGATCAGAATTCTAGCACGTGTAAATATACCTAAGTATAAAATTTTGTCAGGATCAATTGTGAAAACCTGACGACTGTAGTCTTAACTGAATATTCTTTGGAATTCTGCTAGGCTAAGTACGCTAGACACTCCTAGTTGATACGACGATTCAAAGTTTGTTGTGTTGATCCTAGGGGTTTTATCGAGTTCGAGTTCGATGACGTAAGAGTTCTTAACTGTGTCTATAGGTATGATCCTTTCCCATTAACACTATTAGTACCACCATTTATAAGGTTCTTCATACTGGCAACTACCAACTAAAATGCAATGTTTAATAACAAATCTCACTTATTTTGAATGGTTACTTTACGTTGATTAGCGGTCAGTCAATATAATCAGTTGATTATAAGATGGTCTTCAAGCACATCAATGGCTCTTGTGAATTCCTCAAAATATGATTTCAAATTTTACAAATTCAAGCAATATTTCTTCATAAAATATTTGGAAACTGGTTTGGGTATGTTAAGAACTGCCAAAAAAAATGCAAATGTTAAGGGTTAATTATAATGTATTAATAATAAGGTATAATCATTTGCAGCGCCCTGCAGGGTACATGTTCTGCTTCTTCTTGTTGTGTCACGAGTTTCTTTCGAAACAGAGCAGTGAAAGAATTTTAAGTGCGCCTCAAAGAGAAACAGAAAAGTCATTGGTGATGGTTTTGAAACCACGACCTTAGAATCGGAAGGCGGGGCCGCTACCACTAGACCACCAATGTTCTTGCCGATATGCTAGACCTAAGCTATAACTTATGAATGAACATGTTGGCAATAAATAAATCGTCATTTAATATCTCGCTGTATGAGTGTAGTCTAAAAACTCCACAATATACAGGGACATCATCAACATTCGTCTGCTGGACGTAGGTCTCTCCCAAGAAGTCATCATGTCCAATCAAGAGCACAGCCCCATCCCATGAGTACAAGGGCGTCGCCAGCCCATAGCCCAGGGGGGGCAAGTTAATATTACGGAGGATAAGAAAATATGAATTGTAGGTACAGTCAAGAGCATGAAGCTTTACAGCTTGTAGCGCGAGGTCTTTGCCTCTATGGCGATTGTAATAAGAATGGTTCTAACTTAGGCCTTTCGTTTCTTTGCAGTTAGTTACATTTTTTTAATCTCTAGGGGAGGGCCGCTGCCCCTCCCTGCCCCCCCTTGGCGACGCCCTTGCATGAGTATATAGGCATATAGGACGAATTCTGTAGTCAGGTGACCAGCAAAACTCAGCCGGTAAGATTGGCCGCACGCAAACTCGCAAAACTAGCAAGGCAAAACACTTTGAGAAGAATGCGAAACCAATTTGACTATTTTAGGATCAAGAACATCCTTCACTTTACGTGATTGCGATCACGACTATAAACTAGTACCTAAGTAGTAGTAGCTTCGAAGTTTTTTCGAACCATGCGGTAACTTTGTTGCCTGTTCTTCTAGGCTTTGGTCGCGTGGAACTGGCTCCTAGAGTCACCTAGCTTTTAGACGTTTCAAAGTGATCCTTGTGATTTTAATGAATAAATAGCATTTGACTTTGACTTTTGAACACAAAGAAATACCTAACTAATAAGTGATGATGATGAAGTAGTCGTGTTTTAAACCCCGCTACCATATTTTTACGTTAGGTTAGAATAGAACAGAAAATATTTATTCTCTTCACAAAACAGACGGTTACGTTAATTGTTCACAGCATTTAAATTAGGTACCTACATATCTTATTAATAAGTAACATTTTTTTATACTACTTTTTGATTGAACAAGCCTATGGCCTACACTGATGTCTAGTGGTAACCATCACCTATAACAAAGCAATTTTCCTCGTAAGTAGGAACATGCCCTACGGTGCACTGCCCTGCGGCCATCATCTTGAGGTATACAAATGTGCCTCATGTGCCTGTGATTTCACCGGCAACCACACCCTTCAAACCGACATTCAGCAACGTTGCTTGGCGGTAGAAACAGGCGTGGTAGTGGTTTTTATATGGTTGGTAGTGAATCGCATATTTTTATGTTTACTTGAATAATTTTAAGTTATTCGTCGGGAAGTAAGAGCCGATCGCGATGGTGTGGTTGGTTAACGCATCCCCGTATCAAGAGGAAGGTCGTGGGTTCAAATCTCAGTGCGGCTGTTCATAACTAGTAAATAAATAGGTAGTTTAATTAAGACGCTGTCTTTCACGCTGTGTTCTTCCCGAGACTCAAGGTCTTCACGTCGTCACAGAAATGAGAATAATCATTGGCCAAAATTACTTGTCACTCAAACTCAGAGAAAGAAATTGAAAATACGCTTTGTGATTGTAATGGCCATATTGATCACGATTTAAAGTGATCTCTGTAATTTTATGGATAACCTTTTCGATGTTTTAAATTAATTTGCTAACTTTTACACGTCACTGAAGTGTGTTAGGTTATGTACATACTTCAGAAAAAAACAGACACAGACCGTATTTTGCTGGAAATAGTAATTGGAGAAGTAGGTATACGAAATGGATTCAATAAGTGTCACCTATTTGATAGTCAATTACCTATCTATTATTGACGACCTTCATCAGTGCCTATGATGACATAAGACGTGATAGATGTATAAACACTTAAGCTCCATTTCAGTCATGACATGACGAAAGTGATTTCTTCCGCTGATTCATGTCACCACTTTCTGCGTGACTCATAGTACCGAATGTTATAAACTGACCACTAAATACTAGATAGGATCTTGTGGAAACCAACAGGTAGGTGGTAGGTACATTATTAATATGTGATGAATGGTTTGATTGATCACAAAAACTCGAAGATGTAATTAAATAGCGAACGGATAACAATAAGATAAATAGTAACTAGGTTTAGATTTAGGTTTAGGTTTAGAATTCTACATTATCCCTGAGTAACATAGGCTATATTTATTACTAGAAAAAATTAGGGATAACTTCAATAATGTAACCCAAGGTGTAATTGGCCTTTCATCGCATGCGCTGCGGAAACTATAGACGATAGAACGCAAAAATGTTTTACAATATTAAAGAACACATCAATATCTACAAAAAACTCAACGATACCATATGTCTAACTATCGTAGTTATGTACCTTCTTATAGTTAAAACTTCTTTTTATCATTTTAAAAGTTGATAGAAATGCCGACCAAAATCAGACCATGTTATCCATACATTAATACTAATCCGTATCCAAATAAATCATTTCGTATTCAAGACTGTTTCAATACCTATAGCTTCTTGAATTTTTCAAATCGGACTTTCCATTCAAAAGATATTACGACATTAAAACAAAATAGTTCGCTTTAAAAATATAGGTACCTACGCGAACGCACGGGGCGCGTTCTCACTCAGCGCAGCCGTCCGTCACCCGGCGAGGGAGAAGGGCGTGCCAATGTATGAAATAACTAGCAGCGAGACTCAAACCTACGGTTTATCCTAAAATGTTGATAAAAATTATGTCCACCCATGCGAAGCTGGGACAGGCTGCTAGTCAAACATAAAACAGTCCCGCGCTGTACCCGAAGTCTTGAGTTTTGTTTTACGTTTTCAGTATCGACAGTCCGTTATTGTATGGAGACTCAATAAGCGCCCCTATCGGGCGTGCTGAGAACGAGAACTCACGAGTCTCCATACAAAATAGGCCTGACGATACAGAAAAAGAAAAACACTCATACTTCGGGTACCTTCTTAATATCATTTATTTTCTTCTGTATTACAAATGATAAACACACGAGTTATTTCTCACACTGTCACATTACATATTCGTCGGCGGTTCATTTAAATCCCTTTCGTAATAATCGCTGTCTAGCGCTCTTCTCATACATATTCATCCAAGCGAGAGTTCTGAGGCGGAGTTCACCAAAACTTATATCGGCAGTTACAGTAGGTAATCATATACATACAAAAGTAGTAGAGCTCTTTGTGAAGGGCTCGTCCGGGGAATTACTACCACCACGCCATTTTCAACCGCCAACCCGCGTTGTTATGTTTCGGTTTGAAGAGTGTGGTTGCCGGTGTAATTACAGGCACATGAGGCTTATCATCTGTAAGCCTCAAGTTGATGAACGCAGGGCAGTGCATTGTAGGGAACGTTGGTATTGTGCGTGACTTACGAAGCAATGCTTTGTTATAGGTGATGGTTACCACTAAACATCAGGTGGGCTATCGGCTTTTTCTATCAGCAATTAGTTGTATATAAAAAACACGATCAAAAGTACCTACCTAGAATAATAACATGTAGGTATCAGAAATCAGTTTTTTTAAAGTGAATTTAGGTAGGTACTTTGAAACGTTTTAAATACATTTACCTAGTACCTAACCTACCTACCTAAGTCTACGTACTACCTTGAAGCTGCAGCAAACCCTGGCATAATCCAATTGTAATAACCAGCTAATTGCATTGCTTCCGTCATTGTCAGTCCTTACAGCATAGAGAATCTCTATAGTGACATTCTTTATATTTCTGGTCTATTATTGGAGCCTTTTCAATCTTATTAGTTTTATGTTTTACATATCAAAGAAAAAAAATATGATCGAATGAAGCTTCTTCTTCTTGTTGCACTAGTTTCTTTCACCACATTGAAAAGATATAAGTGCGCCTCACAGAGGCTCTTTTCGGGTAATATAAACATGTTTTTTAGAACTTTTTTTGATCGAATGAAACGAGAAGATTGTCTGCAATCAAGAAATGGATGTGTTTTCTTATTCTTCAGGACAAAGATGATAATGACGAAGAGTGGACAAAACGAATAAACGTGCTAATATTGACTAGGTTTCTATTTCGATGACTACCGAATTGAATCACCATTATAAGCAAATAGAGCGCAATTAATAGGCATTGGTTTTTTTAATACAACTAGCTGATGGAACAAGCAGATGGCCCACCTGGTGTTAAGTGTTAACCATCACCTATAAAAAGCATTACCTCGCAAGTCACGCACGATAGGAACGTGCCCCACGATGCACTGCCCTGCGTCCATCAACTGAGGCCTCATGTGCCTGTAATTACACCGTCAACCAAACTCTTCAAACCGAAAAACAGCAACGCTTCTTGGCGGCAGAAAAAGCCGTAGTGGTAGTGCTTCCCCGGACGAGCCCTTCACAAAAAGCTATTCTACTACACTCGACAGCGGAGTCTTAGTAATGGGGGTTCCGTACCTAAACAAATGATTTTAATTTTCCAGTATTGCGTTGTATTTTTGAAAATCGTGACGGATCAAATTGTGCACAAAGGAATTCGAAGTATCTTGTACTATGAACCGAAACATGCCAAATTGAGCGTTGATTGCTAAGTAATTAAGTAGTCTGTTGACTTAGCAATCAGTGTCGGCGCGGTCGGTTACCCACAGTTAGGTGGGCGAAGACAACTCAGATGGGAGTTTTAGTAGGCAGTTTATCTCATGATTATTTGTTAATGACATCTCCTTATTTGGGCCTAACAGCCACGTTCAGCATACGACCTCTACCATGGAATATGTAGGTATTAGCTACTCGATAAATCGTACATAAGCGCCCAAAATATATTTCTTGATATCCGAAATGGGTAAAAATATAAGTCAGTCTATATTCTAGGTCCTTAGGTCTTTTTTTTTAACTTTTGCAATGCAAATAAAGATCTTGTATGTGCTTGGCTTTGTCAGCTTTAGAGCTGATTTCACCATACTCTGTTAGATTAACGAAGGATTAAAGGGCCGTTAAATATGTCTAAATGTACGCGTTTGACATCTAAGGTTAGATTTAACGGCCTGTTAATCCTTGATTAGTAACTAACAGAGCATGGTGAAATCAGCTCTAACACGTATATGTATATGTGTCTGAGGATATGGGCGACTAAGGTGATAGAATGGCGTAAATGCTGGGAAAGATATCATGGTCCAGGCACTACTGTCATCATCATCATCTTCCTGCCCTTATCCCACTTCATGTGGGGTCGGCACAACAGGTCTTTTCTCTCCACTTCCCTCTATCATCCGTCATCTCAGTCGTCACTCCTTTCTTACCCATGTCATCCTTCACACAATCCATCCATCTTTTCTTTGGCCTTCCTCTACTCCTATATCCATCCACATTCATAACTAACACTCTTTTCGTTACATGACATTCTTCCCTTCGCATGACATGCCCATACCACGCTAACCTATTGCTTCTCATTTTCTCAGTCACTGGCGCCACTTTCAAACTGCCTCTAATAAACTCATTTCTTATCTTATCCATTCTCGTTACTCCACACATCCATCTCAACATTCGCATCTCCGCTGCATGCATTCTTCTTTCATCCGTCCCTTTTGTAGCCCAACATTCCGATCCATACAAAACGACAGGTCGTATTTTGTATATTTTCCCCTTCAGTTTTAGGGGCATTCTTGGATCGCATGTTGTTCCTGTGACTTCTCGCCATTTCATCCATCCTGCATTTATTCTACTCTTTACATCCCTGTCAATCTCACCATCATTCTGTACTACTGAACCGAGGTACCGAAAATCGGAACAGACTGGTAGGGATACACTACTGTCCTGTCCTAAAAAAGGGTATACATTAAGTATCTCTACAATATATCTGAACGCAAAGGTTTAAGGCCTATGAAATCAACAGAAAGTGTTACCTCACTAGAGCAGTATCACATTTGAGTTTAAGGGGCTGACAACTATCAAACAACTTCTCGCTCGCACGTTTTGACATGTTAAAAGATATAAAATCACTAAACTCATTTTCGAAAAATCGCAATCAACCATTTTGTGTGCAATCACATTGCAAACAGTTTAGTAAAAATTTCATTTTGATCGATACAAGTTTTCCTACTTAAAAGTTTGCTTATGTACGAAAACTATTAAAGAAAACTTTTGAGTAGGAAAACATGTATCGATCAAAATGAATTGTTTACTGTGTGCAATGTGATTGCACACAAGATGGTTGATTGCGATTTTTGGAAAATCAGTTCAGTGATTTTATATCTTTCAACATGTCGAAACGTGCGAGCGAGAGTCACATTAGCTCTTGTCTTCGCCTTAAACTGGCGCTTGTTAAAGATTCTAGTCTAGGATTGGCCGTGGTGGTTCCGGCATAAAATTTAGAAGATCCATAGATAACTATGGATTACTTAAGAGGCAATCAGCATCTTCTAAGTACATACCCAACGGCAAACTCAAGCTACCTGGCTCCAGCAGTGTACTTGCTTACTTAGTTATTTATGTAGCCCTGATTTTTTAGTAGACTCTTTTTATTAGAAACCTATTCTTGATATGGCGCCCATAAACTTTTGCAGATTGGTCCGTCAGCAAATGTTCAACGTGGCAAGGATGCCATTACATTTCCCTTACAATTTAATTGAGAATGCGTTCTCACACGGCAATCCGCAGCATCCGGCATGTCTGCAGATTTCAAAACGGATTTGACCGATACGTTCCGTTTGCGCAATGAACTTGTATCGAACGACCTCAAGCGTATGTCGTCCCGGACTTCAGTGTTGCAAGGTTTGTGAACTACTTTTATGGACTTAGTTTACAAAACTGAAAGCTATTTGGATTGTGATGACGTGGCTAGATCCGGGATTAGATAGCGGCATTTGAGATACTGCAAAACTTCGGATAAACAGAAGCAGAATAGCAAAAGGGGATCTAGATTCAGAAAAAATGGTATGTATCTACGAGTACCAATTTGTAACTATTTCCGAAAAGATCCGTAAATAAATTTCTGTCGTTTACGCCAATTTCTGTTTAAACGTTTTATATTAAGGACTTTATCACACAAACTATTTACCTACTAGTAATCCGATTTGTGAACATTCCTGAGTTAAGCGCAGGTGCACAGTGAGATAGACGCGGGTGCGCTAGGAATTTACCACGACCGACGACCAAGATCGGTGTATCGATTAGTAAATAGCCTCACTTTCCCAGCGGTTGTCGGTTCTTCGAGCTATATGACCTGCCTCTATAAATTGCTAATTCTGCCAGCTATGTCGCTTACTATGGGTTCTTCTTCGGATTTCCTCATTAAGCTTGCTCGCTTGTATAGCGATAGTATAATAAATCCCTAATAACCTAGTTATGAGTAAATAAAATATGTACCTCTTGGTCTACTTATGAGGTTAACGTCTCTAACTCTGACTACCCCATAGCGGATCCGAGCGTGAAGATATGGATGTTTAAAAATTATAAACACGCTCCTTTCAAATACGGTCACAGTTTCCAAGCAACGGAGCGGCGCTAATCAGCTAAAGAGATTAACGGGGTATGCTCATGAGTATTACAGCTCCTATCACTGTTTTCTTAGTCAGGAAAGTTAGGTTAAGATTTTATTTCTTAGGTTGTCTCTAAATCTTGATATTTTCTTACAAAAGATTTTATAATATCCTAAAGTTAAATCCCAAAAAGGACCGATTCCATGGCCAATTCTTGATGCATTCGATTTGTCTTATGGCTTTTATGATTGAACACATATAAAAAAAAACAGAAACACTTTGTTTTTGGGCCCCAGACACGGTAGGTATCCTCTCAGATTTCTTAGTACCAATTCAAGATTCTTTAACGATATCTAAATGTCTAAGTCAGAGACAAAAAATTGATAAAACTTATGAAAATAACAGTATCATTTCAGCTGTAGGCTCTACTGTTGATAAGTTCTCCAGTTTCCAGAGCATTTTGTTTATTTGTGAGGTCCTACGCTGTTCTATCCGAAGCATTCAAGAACCTTTCTGCTCCAACAGCCGCCAGTCAGTTTTGGGACGAAATAAAAGACAAGATGAAGAGTGACATATGCATTACTTCTTATAGAAACATTGACCAAGAAAAACAAATAGTTTCGTTTGATACAATGTATCTATTACCGACCTTACCAACATGGCTTTGTAAAGAACTTACTTAGCAGAAGTGGAAACGTTTGGATGGGAGCGCCTTTAGTAGGACAAGGTGATGGAATACACCCAGCGTACCTTAGCACAACATTGATTAGTTATTTGGAACAAACAAGTTGCGTACAACACCAATCGAGGTGGACAAATACTTGATAACGTAAACTTTACAACTTAGAAATGTTTTTACAATTCAGGTCCATATTTTAAATTTAACTAAAATTACAACGAGTTTTGCACCATATTCGCCAGTGCCACGGTGTCTTTCAGGCACCTTCGTAAGCGTCTGCAGACGACACCTTTCGTCCTGATATCTGAATCCATACAGGTCGAAAGACTCGCAGTTGGCACTCTCACCATTAGAGCTTACATTATAATGAGATGCCAACTGCACTACGCAAATGGTTAGCTGCTTTTTATGGCTATTATGCAAGTGACACTAAATTCAGATTTTCGACAACATATGATAGAGAATAGAGATCACAGGGCTAGAAATAACTAAAAGTTTACACGCACGGGATGAGGCTACATAACAGGAAGGCCTTGTGGGTGGATACAAATACAGCTATGCTGCTGATAATGATAACAGATTGGTGTTTAACTTCCTAGCTAGATAGAACGTTGCACTTTTCGTTGGTAGCATACACTTCATACGTTTCCGAATCTATTAGAAAAAATGCGAAACCCTTACAGACTCACTTTGCTACCCGTCCATCGGGAACGGCTCATCGGGAGGACATAAATTTGAAATTTAGACAAATATCGACAAATCGCGAGCGGTCTGTAACCTAATAATGCATAAGAGCTTACTGTTTTGCGTCGTGTTCTTCATTACTGAAGATCGTACTCGTCCTGAAAACCGATTCGATTTGTGAAGGAGCTGTTTCTAGGCCGTTCTATCCTCTAGCTATAATAACCCTATTCCCGACCTCAATGAGTCTGTAACGTAGTCCAATCCGCATTTCTCTGTGCACAAGCCTTTACAAAGTTCTAAAGCGCGATTAGTGACGCAAAACTCACCGAGAATGGTACCGTAGAGCAAGTTAATCGCTAACCGAACCGAAACGTAAACAAGCCGGTTACGAACGCGTCAGTAAACGTTATCACAGGGTTTACGGCAGAAAGCTGCTCCGCTTAGATAGATGTTGAGCCAGAGAATGTTGGATAAGTCAGTATTACTAGTAGTTCGCTTCGAACTGAGATCTCGTGATGCGACCCGACGAAAGCATCAAAACTTTGAGTAGGTAGTAGTCAGAGGCAAGTCCAAACATTATCTTTAGACTTTTTTCTGACTACCGCCTACTAACTTGGTATGGTAACCAAGTTTCAACTCTATTGGCCTATTTATTGAAGAGTTCCGTTGAACAGACCTTGGCTCCATCATCAGACCTGGTCGTCGTCACCATTTTATGAGAACTGAGTACCTCCTTAATTTATTTCAAGAAAAAAAAATAAGAAAAATCAAAGGAACTGGCCGACCAGTAGAAAAACCTTGATGTCAACGAAACTCTTAGAGATGGGAGCTCTTGGATCGCTGGTTATCTTATTTTAGCTTTTTTTGTTTTATCGCAAAAACCGAGCGTCCCAAAAAAATAGTAAAAATTGATTTGGAATGTCCAAGCGAAGCCCTTTCATATGACAGGTAACTTTATTTTTTTATATAACTTTTTTTATTTTTGCCCCCTTAAAAAACCCCATATCTCAAAAACCCTTCATCCGATTTTACTCATATACTTACCAGTAAATTTCTCAAGTACAAGCTATCGACATATCAAATTTCATGGAGATCGGATCAACGGTTCTATTTATTTTATTTTATTTATTTATTTAGGCACACAAAACAGGGTACAATCAGTTAAATGACAAAATAAAATACAATTAATTATGAGCTAGACGGCACCCTAAAACATGCGTACACAACATGACATATAAAACAGAACAGTTTAGTTAATTAAATGAGCTTATCAGTTGGTAGGTAGGAAAGAGAACATTGGGTAGGGTTACAAAAATTGGTAGGTACACGCACTTCGAGCTAAGACTCGAAGGGTGCTGAATTAATTAAATTACAATCGAGTTTTTGGCACACTCTAATGACAGAGTGGCCAAAGCGGCTTTCTTGAATTTTGATTGTTTATCATTAAATATATCTAAGATATCACTGTGTTTTATTAATAAGTCATTATATAGGCGACACATTCTGACAACGGGGTTATAGTAAGAGGTGTTGTTTGTATGAACTTGTAGGGCGAAAGTGTTTTGAAAAGGTTGTCGAGTTCTAGGTTTTATATTTATATTTATACGATAAAGTAAGTTCTAAAGTTATCGCCAGACAAACATACATACATACATACATAAAATGCCAAATCGCCCAAGTTGAAACTAAGATCTTCGTTCGCTTCGCTCACTCGATCAATAAGGTGTTTTGTTTGGTATAATGCCTTTAGGAGTTCGATGACCTCACTTATAAAAATCTGTCAAAAGATAAGCAATTTTTAAACTATTTGCCGAGTGCAATAACAAGCACAAAACCTATCAAATTTATAGGGCCTCGGTGGACATACTCGTAAATAGTTAAATAGATGTAATGTAAAAGCTCAACATCTGTCAAGCTGTGGCGAGTCAATATTAGCTAGAAAGGCTTTGCTGTGGGAAAGGTGTAGATATGCACACGTGTGCAATCAAAACCAAAGTTTTCGTATGACATACGGCCATGTAATACGACCGACAAAGCGCACGGCATTACGAGCGCGCACGCTACAATTTTGTTATCAGTTTCGTTGACACGCGCGGTTTTAGGGGGATTTTGGAAACAGCCGAGCGGTTTTCCTGAAAACTCTCTTATTGGAACATATGAACATTTAAAAATAAATAAAATCTAAACTTATTGATTAAATATTTATGAATACCGTAATATTTATCAACCAAGATAAGCATAAGTACAAACAAGAACCGCAGACTTTTTAGTAGGAAAACTTGTTTGGATCAAAATGATATCTTTGCTGAACTATTTCCAAAGTTATTATTGCACACAACTTGTTTGATTGCGATTTTTCATAAATAAGTTCAGGGATTTTTAGGGTTCCGTACCCAAAGGGTAAAACGGGACCCTATTACTAAGACTCCGCTGTCCGTCCGTCTGTTTGTCTGTCACCAGGCTGTATCTCATGAACCGTGATAGTTAGACAGTTGAAATTTTCACAGATGATGTATTTCTGTTGCCGCTATAACAAACGTGATTTTTTTGCCGTTTTTATAGATGATAGATATAACCCTTTGTGCGCGAGCCTGACTCTCACTTGGCCGGTTTTTTATCTTTCAAAATGTTGAAAGGCCTTCGCACCAGAGGCACATTAGCAGTTGTCTTCGCATAACTATTTCGTGTTACCATGCTACCGAAGGGCCTTTTCACACGGAGACTATTTGAACTTGACAGACAAATCGTTTGATCGGAACAAGGAAAAACACCGCTTGCGAGACTGCCGGCAATTAAACATCTTAGCATAGGGCCGTGGGAACCCGCCATTCAGAGTACAGAGCTGTTATTTCTAAGAATACCTACGTCATAGCGATAAGCACCATTGATCTTTGTCAGTAGGTTTGATGCTGGTTCCAATGTCGTTGATACAATAATAATATAGTAAAGGTTATGATGATATGTAACTAGTACGTCTCAACACCAACCATTGGTTATGAATTTAGATGTAAAGAAATATACGGCTATTTTATTTTCATTTTATTATTAAGTGATTGTTGGCAATGTTGCTGTTGAATTTAAAGCACATACCTAGCATCCAAAAAAATATTGATAGACATTTCACACAGCAGCATCTAGCCGCTAACTAAGCAAAGATTGTACACACGGATACGCATCAGGCTATACACTGCTCGCTTTTATGTCCTTGTAGTAAGCGTCATTTTTCTTTGGCTTTGTGTACCTTGTGTGTGTGCCACAGCACCAGATAATCTGATAGAATAATTAACACCTACTTTTTTGTATCAATGACCAAAGATCAAGTACATTTTTGTAGCAGACACTTAAGTCTGACCTTGACATTATTGTGGCTTAAGGAAGGTTAAAGTCTACATTTAGGATTCTAGCTTGAAGAGTCTTAGCGCTCTCGCCTGGCGTTGTGCCAATAGGCTTGGCATCGATAGGTTAAGTGCCAGGTCATAACTAGCGCCAGTACTGCATGACAACCGTCAAATATACACTAGAACAATATATACTAGGCCAATGACATTAGGGCGGCCTATTGACCGATCCATTGATGTATAAACCCAAGACTCGACCCCCTTTTTTGTCAAAAAAGGAGATCACCACCAAGACTTTTTGTTTAAAGATCAATTTGGTCTACAGCGTTTTTTTAAGAAGTATTTGTGCTATAGTTAGCAAGAGGATAATCCGGAGTGTCTTATTGGTAAGCTATTTTGTGATGACCATAGCTACATATTATTATTATCACCACCGAACATTAGCTGAGATTGCAACCAAGGTTTAGCCTAATACCGCGTTTACATTTAGACAGACGCGTTGGAAGCACTGGACACTGGTGCATTCTGTGCACTCTTAGGGATTAGGGATTTTGGATGCTTAATTTTAATTGCTAAATGTACCTACCTACCTAGTTTTAAGTTATTATGGCTGCAATACCTTTCGTGTTAATGCCGAAATAAAAGTTATTTGATTTGAATGAAGAATATTAGTACTGCTAAGGAAAAAAGTTTTGAATCTAACTTCCATTAAGATTTTGCGGTAATTCGGCTGGACTGAATCTAAATACAGAATGAACTACATATTTAATTATTACAACTAACTTACCTGCGTCAAAAACAAACACTTGATTAACATAACGCGCTTCCTCGAATCACCGATGTCGAGCGTCAACAAGTATTATCGCGGGAAAACCCCAGCTAAATGTTTGTTGTGATAGAAAATAAACTGTTTTAATATGTATTAATTGTTAATAATTATTAAGTAATTACTAAGCTCCGATAAAAAAAATCGAATAACAAACAAGTTGGAACATGTCTACAGCGAGACTGCAAATGATATGAATCTAGAGCAAGATAGTTTTGTATAGGGCGATAGAATTATCCCAAGAATATGGAAATAAACTTAACGATCGAATGTTTCGTTACAATATCTTTATTGTAACGAATACTTACCTATAAGTAATTACAAAATCGCTAAGAACTATGGATACTTGACAGCCTTTACAGCTCAGTTGGCAGTAGCTCTGCCTTCTGTGCCGTAGGCCGTGGGTTCGATCCCTACCGAGAACAAACATTTGTGTGATGAACATAGATGTTTGTTCTCTGTCTGGGTGTTATTATATATGTATATTATATATGTAAGTATGTCTATGTACCTAAACAAAAAGTATGTAATGTATTATATCAGCTATCTAGTTCCCATATTACAAGCGTTGGCTTAGTTTGGGGCTAGATAGTGCTGTGTGGAAAGTCGACCAATATTTATTTAGTAATTTATGATGAAGATACCAACGAACGCCGCCACACCCACTTCTTTAGTTGTTTAGGTCAGTCCCGTCTGGCTGTTTATCAGGATGGCACTGAATCTAGACTTCAAAATAATAAAAGATTTTGGCGAAGTGGTCCCGGCATGAATAGCATCCCCTCCCGTGGGTTTCGTAAGCGACTAAAATAACGCACGAGGGTATGGTCATAATTCAATTTTAAAATATCTTTATTTGAACATAAATATGCTAAATTTTTACAATTTCCAGTGTAGATTTAATCCTAGAAAGTAACTCCTGAAAAGAAAGGACTTACTGCTTATACCTACCAATCCGCCTGTGTCGTGACTAGACTACGGCTAACCCGACCTGATGTGAGGGAGGTCTATGATGTACATCAGTGGACTTCTTCAGACTAGACAGATGACTAGAAAATGCCTTGAATACCAGCTGTCAATCTACTAAAGTCAGTAGAAATATGATGAGCACTGGTGGTCCAGTGGTAGCGGCCCCGCCTTCCGATCCTAAGGTCGTGGGTTCGAAACCGGTCGTGCACCAATGAGTTTTTCTGTACAAAAATTTATGTGCACAATACCAGTACTCTCAAACGGTGAAGGAAAACATCGTGAGGAAATCGGCATGTCGTGGAACCTAAAAAGTTCTATAACATGTGTCAAGTGCTCGAAAGGAGCCTCTTGAGGCGCACTTAAAATCCTTTCACCACACTGTTTCGAAAGAAACTAGTGACACGACAAGAAGAAGAAGAAGTAGAAATATGGTAATATTGTACGAATGATACAACACGAAAAATTCCACGTGTAGTTACGTCACCGATCAGCTGATATTTTCGGATCGAAGGCCACATTTCAATTCCTTTAACAGCATAGCTTAGTCGCTTGTACAATAAGAGCAAATCTGCCAAGGCGTGGATCTGGCGGCGCCTAGATTCACCTGTGATCCTTCATTTATCTGCATAAATGCCTTTTGCTTTGACCTGAGAGTGACTGAGACTTAAATGAGGCACGTTGGAATGTCTTTGGCCCTGGCAGCATATAGCTTTTACGGATTCGTTCGGGTTTCGTCTAAAAAAACCGGAACTATACATATATTGTAATTCGCTTAAACGAGCACATCATTCTCCTAAGGCTTGGTCCCGTGGCTAGGATTCTATGCTATGTGGATTAATGTGATCCTTGTTATCTATTCAATAGACATTTTACCTCGATTATATTGAAAGTTGACCCATTTTATCGCAACAGGCAAAGTTACAATAACACAGTGTAGTGTCAACTTCGACGCGTGCGACGGTACTCGTGCGCCGTTTGATATGTTTACTCAGATCTGAATGGCGGCCGGTGAAATAACAATCGATAATGCTTTGTGAACGATCATAACATCGTGTGGAAACCAGTTAGTAATCTAGAAGCGGCGATGGGCTTGCAAACTGTTACGTATAGAATACTAACTGGACCAAAAAGTGGGCAATGCCAAACGTAATGTTAGAAAGTGCATTATTGGTGGCGTAAAGAAACAAACAGGCTCTGTATCTCATGGTAGGCATCCCTTCCGTGCTCCATACTCAAGCTAGGCTAAGATACCCACTTTGGCCACCCGAACCCTGTCCCAAACAATACTCAAGCATTATTCGAGAAACAAGCAATATGTTTCCTATGAAAATCTGTAACCATTCGTGTGAAACTGCCATCTGTACAAGCCTACTAAACTACCTACACACACAATAATATAAATTGACCTCCAGCCCCTGACCGATAAATCATTAACAACCCCCGCAAATCAAAACACGTTCGTGACTTTGTTTACATTTCTAACGATATAACTAATTAGAGCAACCTTGCCATTACCATTAGATACCACCAAACAAACTGCCTAAGCCAATACACGAGCCAATGCATAGAAAGGCCTGCATTGCAGTGCCATTCATACATTTCATTTTCTTTCGTGTAAACGAAACCGTAAATTATGAGAGCAGGTAATGGAAGAAGCAGGTTTTTCTATCTGTTGAACGGTTACCTCCGCATAAAACAATTTCAATAAATCATAATGCTTATCCGTCGTGGACGTGCACTATGAGGCAATGCGCTATTTATTTTATAAATTAAGTTCTTTTTGGTATTATTTTGAATCTATCTAGTGTGCAATGCAAATATATAATGTTTCTTTCTTTCTTCATTATTCTGAGTAAAGGTGCTAAGAAAAACCGGTACCTGATGGCAAAAACTTGTAATACTACCTACGAAAGATAGAAAGCATTTAATCAAACCATCACGGTTATACAAAATCAAAATATTAAAATACACAAAAGAACATAGCATAAAGCTAACTTAAAACCAAAGACAAAATACAGTATTTATAATTTAAGTTCGACTCTGTGTGGGGGTGAAACGACCTCAGCCCAACATCTACACTAATATTATAAAGAGGAAAGCTTTGTATTTTTGTGTTTTTGTATTTTTGTATTTTTGTATGTAACGAATAGGCTCAAAAACTACTGGTCCGATTTCAAAAATTCTTTCACCATTGGAATGCTACATTATCCCTGAGTAACATAGGCTATATTATATTTTCAAAAAAATCAGGGATCCTTACTAAAACTCCAATAATGTAACCCAAGGTGGAAACCAAAAACCTTACATCGCGTGCGCTGCGAAAACTATTGATGATAGAACAAAATAATGTACTACGATTTTGTAGAACACGTCATCATCTACAAAAAATGTCGCGACAGCATATGTCTAACTATTATAGTTATGTCACAATAAGTGTTCTTTTATTACAAAAAATTAATTGAAATGCCGCCGCTAGAAAAGGGTCTTTATTTGTACCTTGGTATTAATCCTTATCCAAATAAATCTTTTCATAATTAAGACGGTTTCAATACCTATAGATTACTTCTTAAATTTTTCAAATCGGACATTCCATTCAAAAGATATGACGAAATTAAAAACGTTAACGGGTCCACGGGTCGCGCTCGGGGTGCGATTTCACTCTCTGGCGTGCAAATGTATGAAATAAGTAGACGCGAGGCTTGAACCCACGGTCTAAGTTTATCCTAAAATGTTCAAAAAATTTATGACCACCCATGCGAAGCTGGGACAGGCCGCTAGTGTATGAAATAAGTAGACGCGAGGCTCGAACCCACGGTCTAAGTTTATCCTAAAATGTTCAAAAAATTTATGACCACCCATGCGAGGCTGGGACAGGCCGCTAGTAATCTATAATGCTAAGCTGATGCATATTGCTTTAACCCTTTGCAAATAATGCTTGGCATGCGTGACGATCGATGCAATCAGCCGTCAGAATCGACGTAGCAGGGTGCCACATGCATACCACAGATAACGAACACATGTAACAACAGCTGCGGGAAAGTTTTATTATTTTAAAGGTTATCTATTCCAAGATCTTGGGGTCGACTACTCCCGCCAAAAGGGCTATTCTAAAACATTCAGAAAAGTCGGAATTTGTCTCTCTTGCTCTTGTTTTGTTTGCTTATAAACGAAAGAAGCTGACGATTCCGATCGGAAGAGTTTCCGAATGGTTTAAAATAGCCTGCTCTACCATCGAATAGTAGGTATTCATTCCATGTCGGATAGGTTAGTCAGGTAATTTACATGTTATATCCTAATTAAGTTCTTCCTTCCTAATTACCTTGTTAGTAAGTTCAAAAATGTCTGGAAATTTATTGTTTTATTAGATCGATATTTCATTATGTTTTTAATGATTATGGGAATTAGAAAATGAAATAGACACGGTCTCTTGGTAGTAGGTAGGTTTCAATTCTATGCTGTGAGTACCTAGAGTGGTCAGTAAGAGGGTGTCCAAAAAATTACATTTAGCTATAAAACAAGGTAAAACAAGGAGAAGATAAGAAATTAAAGTAAAGTCGCGAAAGTTGCAGCCAATCAGCGATCAAGTTTTCATCCATCAAACACATCTTACAAATAAGGCAATTAAGAGAAACTGGACTATCCTAAGCTTAGTTCATACATAGAGGAATTTCAAACAAGCAAACAAACTTCTCAGACCTTATCCGATTGGAAAATGAACCGCAACGAAATACTGTTACGGTCTAATTTAGAACAAAGATATTTCGCGTCTGTACCGTATCTACCTTGTGCATGAACGGTAGACTGTACCTAAAGACTTCACATTACCTACGGAATTCAGACACTTCCGAGACATAATTTTCCTGTTTTTATTTGGAAGCATGGAATGTTTGGGTGCAAAGACCGACGTGCGCGTGCGCAGTAAGCTTTTGACTTTTAAAGCTAAACCCCTACATTCATCATCATTACTTTACAACAAAAAAGAAAACACACGCCATTAGCCATAAAGGCTGGTTGATATACCCACCACCGCGTTCTTGCCTGCGTCCGCGGTGGCGATCAGTTATTTGTTGAGCGCTGGGTAAACTAACTATGGGAATGCAGGATGTGTTGCTTTAGTAATATGATAGGTGATATAACCTATTATAGAAGAAAGCTCACCTCCATAAAATACTACGGGGTACAGTCTCGGTACATGGGTTTTAAAGCGCCAATCATCAACATGGCAGTATGGGAGAAACACATAATAGAAATATGTCGTTTAATATCATTACGATCATGTAGATTGTTTTGAAATGAGATCGCTTTATATCGATATCTATTCCAATGATTTGGAATGTTTCGATCCTTTGTGTTCTGGTCTGGTGTGTTTGGAATACGAAAATAAATCTGAATTTCGTGGGTTCCACAAAAGGATTAATCGGCATTTAATCGTGCACATGCAGGATCATTAGAGGTGGGACAAAAAAGATAGTCACGTGGTCGTCATTAGTGTATTTTCAAGGGTCTTGAAACCTAATAGGTGTACGGGCTGACGAAGAATTTGATTTGCAGAGATGAAAATTCAAATTAAGAGTGCATGGGCATGGATTGAGATCGAAATGCACAGACCAGACTAAGCGAACGAATGCGAACAAGGGCTAATGAACGTGATGGAACGTCCATCAGTCTTTTTTCCACTAAGGACCACTTCCATTGTTGTTATGCGAACTTGCTGTCTATTTTGTTATAATTGTTACAATTCGAGTATCTTCAAGGTAAACGTGGACCTCACCTCAAGACCTATCTGCTTTTATTCACTCTTTAGCAACCACCAGTTGAAACAACCTACCTTTCATCAATCAAATATGGTCCCTTTTTTGTCAAATGAGTCCAAAGTGAGAATGTGAGGTGAGCGAAAAGAGAAATCCGCGCCTTCGATTGTCCTGAATTATTGTACTCATTCTTACTTCGTCACACGAAAATAAGTTCTAGCTTAAACCTCTAAAATACCGTCACCGAAGAAAATTTATTTTCATCTTAAATGCCTATGTAAATGTGGTGGCATGAAATTCCAATATTTCTATCACCCTCTCCTTACCCTTCGGATGGGGCGCTAACCCCTTTACGTCAACCAATCAGCTGAGAGCTTCCTCGACGTCCTTCCTTCCTGTAATTTTGAGATATAAAACGCTGTTTGGAACAGGGCAGATTTGGACGACTACGAATTGAATACTTTTACGACCACGAAAGTTTGAAAGAATAGATGATCTCTTTTCGTCAACAGCCCGACTTCACCGACTATTGGGTGGCTAAAAGCCTCTCTTTGTATTTGCCACTGTTGACGGTCCTGTGCTAGTCTCATCCACCTGCATGAGACTAGCACGGGTGTACTATACTAATTTCAGTTATTTCCAGCGCTGAGAATCGCAGAAAAGCCTTCTGCACCTTCTCTAGCAAAAGTGCATAAGTTATCTCATGCGGATTCCAAATGATAGAACTGGTCTCTAGTTTGCTTCTGACTAAGGCACTGAAAAGGAGTCTGACAACATGCTCACTCTTAAAATCACGAGCATTCCTCAAGACAAAGCCAAGTCTCTGAAAGGATTGCTTAGCAACGGTCACAATGTGGTCATGAAAGGTGAGCTTTCGGTCGAATGTGACTCCCAAGTCCTTTATATCAGTTGATCTAGGAATTATATCCCCGTCATCAACAGAGTCGCGGTAGAATCTAATCGGGACCCCGTGACTCTGTCTGGTGCTGATGTAGCGTCGGACCATTCGTCAGGTGATGAGTGGTTCGACGATGCACTAGCACTAAGATGAGTGAGGGAATATCGGTGGGTTTTTAGTCGGTATGTTGTCCGTTGACAAAGAGCCCGACATCCCCTCCTACTCTCCCCGAGTGGGATGCATGCGTAAAGCATTTTCCCCCGTAAAAAAAAAAAAAAAAAAAAAAGGAATTATATTCCCGTGGATTTTATAGTTAAAGGATATAGGATGCCACAAACGGCCGAAAGTCATTATGGCGCACTTAGCTGTGTTAAACTCCATTTTATTGTCGACACTCCACTGGTAAACTGCATCAATGTCCCGCTGAAGGGCTAGCAATCCTTAAGAGAGTTGATTGTCGAATACAATGCTGATGCTGAGCTCAGGGCTTTTTATACAGACCGTACATGGCAGCGTTCCAGATGCATATTGCGTAGACGTGACACACACACACACACACTATTTTTGTAGCTTTTTTGTTTCTTATCTCCTTACGTCTCATTTCTACGTATCTTGAATAGCTTTTTACCCTTTTATATGTCCTGTACCTTGTCGTGTACAGTTTGTGTAAATAAATGCCTTTCTTTCTATTTGTTTTCTGAATTATTACGTCAACGGCTTTTCCTATGCCCGGTCATTGATCGCTTGAGGTATGAAGAAACATGTGCATATAAAAAATAATTCAAGTCATTCACTCTACGGCAGCGGGCGGTGTGATGTGAACATAGAAAAGTCGACTACCGTCGTGTAGTCTGTATAGGTTAGGTTATTGTCTCATTAGCGCGTTCGCATCCGCGCACTAATGGCTTCCGGATCCGCCTGCGAATGGAATCGGTTGATGCCCAATGCCCTTTTCAAGCTTTATTACGATTTCTCAATATTTTCAATCGATGCTTGTTCTCTTGTCTTGTGTTTTCGTGCAATTTTCACTTTACACTTTAGGAAGTCACAAACACCACGGTAAGTAAAATACCGTGATAGCTGAAAAAACAGAAACTGAAACACCTTCACGACTTGATCCTCAGGCACGGTAGATCCCCTCAGATCTCTTAGTATCCCAGACCTATGGGAATATATCCCGGAGCTATTTACTGGATAAAAAATTACAATAACCACAGCGTTAAAAAATGGACCGATGGCGAGCGGTCTACCACAGAAAAGAGACAGTATTTCTGTGTTCTGTGGGTAACCCAGGTGTATCAAAGAAACATGCTGGGTTCGAATCTCACTCGGTGCATAACTTTGGGATATCTTCGATTGAAAAAAAAAAAAAAAGTCTCATTACCTTGACCTACTAGTACCTTCTTAAAGAGTACTTATTTACACATTTTTGGTACCTACTTGGTAGTGGTGTTTTTTCCTAAAACCTACTACTTACCTATTTTAAATGGTAAAATCTTTCTTCATAACCATCATCAACCTGAAGAAGTCCACTGTTGCACATAGGCCTCCCCTATACATTTCAAGGTCGAACGAGTCTGAGCCCTTTCTAGGTACCTATAACAAGGGCTTCCCGCGATCCTCATAATGTCGTCAGTACATCAGGTAGGAGTTCCACTTATTATAAACGAACGAGCTGTTACTTAGTTGATTTTCTTTCACCCTTGTACACAGTATTATGATGACATATGAACGTAGATTATGAACGCATAGCCTACGCAGCGAGTGCATTTACTTACCTACACTGCATTGACTGAACAAAAACTACTGTAGGTTATAATACCTAAGAAGGTAGGTATAGGTAGGTACCTCGTTTGCAGAAACGTGTAAATTGAAAGGGGTCACAGACCCCTACAATGTGACAATAATAGACGTGACCTACATACCGTTTCGCTAATAAAGAAATGGATAAGTTTTACCCACAATGCCTACTCTAGATAAACATGCCAACAATGAGCATGTAATACCTACCTAAGCACAGAATATAGGTACTAATGTACTTGGTAGGTATTTTGTGTAACAAAGAATTTGATAAAGGCTTATAGTCAGTTAGGTATGTTTTTGAGCTATTTCCATTTGTCTTTGTTGACACCCACTGTGTTTTCCGTTTCCAAAGCAAGGTGCAGATTCAATATCCGCCTTGAGAAAAATGTTTGCATTGGGTGAGACTGGGTATTTTTATAACAAAATACCTACCTACCCACTATAGGTAGGTATTGAGTTTGTGTGATATAAAACCCTAAGCCTTTTCCCTCAACATAAAAAGTAAAAGGTACTTAGTTCCCTTTTACTTTTCCTACTTTTAGACTGTTATGTTAACCCCACAGTTCAATGGAGGCCATTTTGCAAAAAAAGTCTGTTATGTTAAGTTACATAGCAACATACAATGCAGTAGGTACTATTATTTAGTCTGTGGTTACATAAACAAACCTACCATAATACCTAGGCCTATGTTATGAAATAAAATAAAATTCTCACAACTAGGCCACAAAAGTGCAACTAAGCAGATACAAATCAAATCACCACCTTTATGCAAGCTAAGATATTGTTCCACCTACATGACTATCTGTTAGTTATTACCACCCACAGGGTTTTTACAAGAACTCGCAATTGACTAATTCTATCAAACACATTAACTTTGGTGTTGGTTATCCTATAATTATGTTGATTGAGTGTCTATCAAGCTTTTAAACTTTTTATAAGCATGATTTATGATGACACAATATACCTAACTTTAATTCGGTAAAAAGTGTCCAGAAAGATCATCAAATTGAATGATTCTGAAAGGGTTTCAGATAGACAATAAAGTCATCTGAAAAGATTCAATGATGAGCGCAAGATATCTAGAATAATTCTAATTCATGGTGGGGGAAAAAGATCTGCACCGACATCCCGCAATTGGGTGTTTGTACTTACAATGCACAATGTCTATTGAGCCTCGGGATCAAAGCTGTTTTAATTTTTATTAATGAGCCTTTGGCTGGCTTTATATTTCCTTAACAACCATTTGAATTAAGTCACATGAAAAACAGTATGGTTTGAACGGGTGACCCCCTAGAGGCAAATAATTTTCATCTGAGTGACTATGTGCTTCCGAGGGCATGTTATGCTTCTTGTTCCTACTCTGGCTTCACCAAGCCAGTTCTAAAATATATGTCAAGTGCGCGAAGGGAGCCTCTTTGAGTCGCATTTGAAATTCTTTCATCAAACTGTTTTGAAAGAAGGTAGAGACATTTCAAGAAGAAGATAAAGACAAGATGGTTGCCTTGGAACATGCCAAAAAACCATCACCAGAGCTGGCCACTCTAATATAATTGATCGAGTGAGCGAAGCGAACGAAGATCTTAGTTTCAACTTGGGCGATTTGGCATTTTATGTATGTATGTATGTATGTATGTATGTATGTATGTATGTATGTATGTATGTATGTATGTATGTATGTATGTATGTATGTATGTTTGTCGATAACTTTAGAACCGTTGATCCGATCTGCATGAAATTTGATATATCGATAGCTTGTACTTGAGAAATTTACTGGTAAGTATATGAGTAAAAACGGATGAAGGGTTTATGAGATATGGGGTTTTTTAAGAGGGCAAAAATAAAAAAAGTTACATAAAAAAATCAAGTTACATGTCATATGAAAGGGCTTTGTTTGGACATTCCAAAACAATTTTTACTTTTTTTTTGGGACGCTCGGTTTTCGAGATAAAATTTAAAAAGTTAAATTAAAATAACCAGCGATCCAAGAGCTCCCATCTCTAAGAGTTTCGTTGACATCAAGGTTTTTCTACTGGTCGGCCAGTTCTTTTGATTTTTCTTAATTTTTTTTCTTGAAATAAATTAAGGAGGTACTCAGTTCTCATAAAATGGTGACGACGACCAGGTCTGATGATGATGCCAAGGTCTGTTCAACGGAACTCTTCAATAAATAGGCCAATAGAGTTGAAACTTGGTAACCATACCAAGTTAGTAGGTGGTAGTCAGAAAAAAGTCCAAAGATAATGTTTGGACTTGCCTCTGACTACCACCGACTCAAAGTTTTGATGCGTTCGTCGGGTCGCATCACGAGATCTCAGTTCGGGGCGAACTACTAGTTATGTCCCTAATTTGTCTTTTTAAACCAGTATTGAGATGTCTGCTAGCTATTATACCTAATTGGAGCATTATTTATTGTAATCTTTGTTTACATTGTATAAGTTTTATAATGGACATTCATTTGGGCTAATCATGTTGTTTTTATCAGTCAGTAGCTATCTATTGGAATGTGTTTCCGATTGATACATAAGTGGGATATGACCTTGGTTACTGACTATTCAGCTTCAAGGATCATTCAGTTATCTATAGGAGAGTTCATTGAACCTAGCAGAAATTTACTGAGCAACTAGTTAGACTTGTAATTTAGTTGCCAACATGATAATAACAGTGGATTGTAACCAAGCTAGAAATTCAACAGAATGCAGAGAACAAACTAAGAGTAAAAGTGAGTTGCTTTGTTACCATAGTAAAGAGAGCATTAAAATGACTGTATTGGTTTCATAATTATCTTAAGCCTTTTGCTTGCACAATCTTTAAATATGTAAACTGCAGGGGTCTCAATGTGTTTTCTCCAATTTATATGACCAATTTAAAAGACAAATGTAAAAAACTTACCATTTGAGCTCTTCAGGTCCCTGTGGATGAGCGACATGGGCGCTCCGCCGTGCAGGTACGCCATTCCCTTGGCCACCTGCACGGCCCAGTCCACCAGGATGTCGGGCCGGATCTTCCGCCCGCTCAGAACCCGGTTCAACGGCCCCCCGCGCGCGTACTCCATCACAAGACATAGGTTCGGCTCCTCGAGACACACACCCTTCAACGACACTATATTCTCGTGCTGCAGCACCCAGAACAACCGGGCTTCCTGCAGCACGCTCTCCTTGATCACTTCGATGTCCTCGTTCGCGTCCTGGCGCGCCGCTTTGACGGCGACGACCTCGTCGTCCCAGTACCCTCGGTAGACCTTCCCGAAGCCGCCCACTCCGATGACCTCCTCGAGCTTCAGCTCGGAGAAGCTGACGCGCGGCGGCTCGACCACCAGCGGGTCCTCCTCGGTGACGTAGACGGCCGGGAAGATGCCGACGCGGTCTCCGATCTTGCCCGTCCACCAGCCCTCGTCGCCGGAGATGTTGGCGTCCTTGGAGAGCACCTCGACGATCTCCCCGCGGCGCAGCGAGAGCTCGTCCTCGCCCTGCGCCGCATAGTCGTAGACGGCGGTGAAGAGGGCCAGCAGCGGCGCGCGCGGAGGGTCCTGCATCGCCGCGCGGCCGGACGCGGGCCGCGGCGGCATCAGCCCGGCCGCGCGCCCATCGCCCCGCTCCTCCGAGCTCACGCGCCCCGACACTGCTGCGGCGCCCGCCCACCACCGTACATAACGCACGACACTAGGAACGACGCGACGCGCTACGATCACCCTATTATTCCGCCATCTTTGTTTCTAGCATCGATCATGGCGGTGTTGACGGGAGGCGCACGGTTTGCGATGCTCGTCGGTGCTGTTAAACGCGACAGTTTTGATGGAGGTGCTGAAAGAACTTCTTCGCCGCGATTCAGTTAATTATTTTCCATTCATCTATCCGCGATGGTGATAGACGGAAGAAATGACACCCGCACCGTAGCGAAGTCAGTGACAAACTGACGTTTAGGGTTGCAAGCTGAAACTCTACATATCCTACCATTTTCTACAATGTGTATTGTGTAGAAAAACTAAGTTCACGGTTTTTGGCGGATGCAGTTAATTACATCCGTTATCAATGATGAACCGTTCATGTGATTTTATATTATTAGTAACATATTTTATATTAACAGAATGACATGCTTATGAGTAGTCTTCTATTTTATTTTATTCTACAAGCGCAGCGGTGGTGGTTTATATTAATTTAATGTCGGGCAATGTCAAGCTTTGTTCATGGCATAAATGATGATTGAGTCCAGTAGTCCAGTGTAAATATCGCACCTTTAGAACGATAGTGACATAATCCAAAAAAGCTAAATTTTGGGAAATCGTAAAAGTATATTGAGAATTAGTACACCTTCGTATACTTTTACCGGTTGTGTTCTTCTTGCATAATGTTTAAGTAAAGTCTTTATTGAAATATGGAGAATAAACATTCAGCTGTAAATTAACATAAAAAAATATATGAAAAAAAGCAGGAAAGGTACAGAAAAAAATTTATTAAAATAATGAGTCTCTACTCTTCCGAATAATTTTATTGTACTTTGACCGTCTAAGAATAAAGTCTTTTTAATAATAACTATTGGTATTTATTTTAGACCGTATTCAGTACTAAATCGAAATATGTCTTTATAATAATTACTATGCGTCGTTTATTTTTGACTGATTCAGCGTTTGATCTATATTATTCTAAAACATTATTCATATTCTTAACTAAATTAAAGATGGGTCTTTAAGACCTATAAAAAAATGAAGTCTTTAGAAAGAAAAATTGCTTTTTATAATAAATTTCAAGTATCTTGCAAACAAGAAAAGACAAAGATCGTTTTATAGTAATAAGAATGTAGGTACTACGTTTAAAAAAAAACTTTGTGAATCAACAAAACACATAAAATTAACACAAATCTCTGATCAATTTTGTTTTAGCCCTAATAACACTTAAAAATGAATGTTTGCATTTTCAAAATATTATCTAAAATGCACTGTCTTAGGTCATTAACAATCAACCTGTGAACCTTATGGTAAAAAAATAAATTATTGTTTATTAGAAACATTAATAATTACAACAGTTTGCCTAAGCTTAATGATATATCACCAAAAAAATAAAAACTTGAACTTAAAAATAAGCCATAAAGAAATTAAAACACAAATATGAGATCTTTGTTAATTAAGAACGTTAATATAGGATCATTATACATAACATTCGTTACACAAATAATTTAAATTGTAGTGTTAGAATAAGCTTCATCAACCAACACTTAACTTAGGCACTTACATATTAGAGATCGTTGTTGTTTCAAAGTATGTGTAACAATGTTAATCATTTATAAGTGATTTGTAATAATCTGTGTACAAGGTATCAAGTTCTTACGTAGTAATTCCTTGAGGCCCTTTCTTATATTTTCGGTAAGTTTAATTTTTCCAGTGAATACCTTAGGTGTCGAGAACTCTTCCAAACTTGGCATTCTTTTTTTTTTGTTTCTCATGTTCACACGACTGAAATTTTCTTGAACAAACGAAGCTTTGAAGAAAATCGTAAATGGTTCGGTTTTCAAGCATTTTAGTACTCTGACATCATTTTCATTAATCATCATTAAAATTATAACTCCACTCGTCGTGTCTCGGTCGTGTAAAGATTTCAGGTCAACGAAAAAATTATAGCTTAATTCCTAAACTTTGAATGGATTGCATTTGATGAAGGTAATGAACTCAAACTCGAGGAATTGCTGTTACTGCTACTTGAACTACTGCTAGATGAACAATGTGCGTTTATGACTTGCTCTTGAGAGTTTTTGTACATATTTAGTTGATTCATTATCATCTTCGCCTCGAAATTCTTCACAGTTATTTTCTGTTGGGTTGATGCAGTGCTATAAAGAAACAAATGAGGGTGCTATAGTAGATAGACCTGTTAGTGTGAATAATAATTTTAATACCTAGTAAAATAGTGCAAATAATCCATTTAAATCATAAAATCATAGTAGATGCTGCTTGTCTGTCAGGACACACCAACCATCTTATTATTTTGTAAAACCCAGATTCACGAACAATAAATGATTTTAATTTTTATTAGTTTTATAGTGTTTACCTACACTTAAGGAAATCACAAAGATTTTTAATATAGTCCCAAAAGTTCCCACTCGGATAATAACTTTTGGGACTATATTAAAAATCTTAATAAATGATTTGATTTGAAGAGTATTCTCAATAATGGATCCGAAGCTGGCGTTACCGACAAGTTCAATGTGGCTGTAGGCTTGCACCAAGGATCGGCTTTGAGCCCTTATTTGTTCCTCCTGGTAATGTATGCACTGACATCAAACATACAGGAGGAGGCACCCTGGTGCATGCTGTTCGCCGACGACATTGTTCTTGTCGGAGAAAACGCAACCGAGGTTCAGAGCAGGCTGGTAAAATGGCAGGAGAAATTGGAGAGTGTCGGATTGAAGATCAGTAGGTCCAAAACAGAACATCTGTTTTGTGACTTCGGTGGTCCCTCCAGTTTCGCCAATATTGCCTTAGATGGTGTATCGCTACCAGTCTGTTCCGATTTTCGGTACTTCGGTTCAGTAGTACAGAATGATGGTGAGATTGACAGGGATGTAAAAAGTAGAAAAAATGCAGGATGGATGAAATGGCGAGAAGTCACAGGAACAACCTGCGATCCAAGAATGCCCCTAAAACTAAAGGGGAAAATATACAAAATTATTATAAGACCCGTCGTTTTGTATGGATCGGAGTGTTGGGCCACTAAAGGGACGGATGAAAGAAGAGTGCATGCAGCGGAGATGCGAATGTTGAGATGGATGTGTGGAGTGACAAGAATGGATAAGATAAGGAATGACTTTATTAGAGGCAGTTTGAAAGTGGCGCCAGTGACTGAAAAAATGAGGAGCAATAGGTTAGCGTGGTATGGGCATGTTATGAGAAGGGATGAATGTCATGTTACGAAAAGAGTGTTAGGTAAAAATAAATAAATATAAATATTGATGATAAATATGAATATGAATGTGGATGGATTAAGGAGTAGAGGTAGGCCAAAGAAAAGATGGATGAATTGTGTGAAAGATGACATGGGCAAGAAAGGAGTGACTAATGAGATGACGGATGATAGAGCAAAGTGGAGAGAAAAAACCTGTTGTGCCGACCCCACATGAAGTGGGACAACGGCAGGAAGATGATGATGATCAATAGTTTTAGCAGCGCACGCGATGTAAGGATTTTTTTCCCACCTTGGGCTACATTATTGGAGTTTTAGTAAGGATCCCTAATTTTTTTGAAAATATAATATACCCTATGTCACCCGGGGATAGTGTAGCTTCCCAATTTTTCAAATCGTACCAGTAATTTCGGAGCCTATTCAATGCAAACAAACAAACAATCTAATCTTTCCTATTTTAAATACCCTGTAAGTAAATCTGGATAATACCTTAGACCGTTCTTCATCATCAATTTTGGTTTTCTTCAGAGCAATTTCCATAATGATATCCTTTCTTCTTTTAATTTTTCGACGATGAAGTGACGACTAACTCAATTGTTTACTGGCGACGTAGTTATGAAACGACTCATCAACCAATGTGTGTGTCGTGATGTCCTATCAAGAAATACGAAACAGACATAAACACTAACAAAGCATAAACAAATACACTTTGTCAAATCAAATAATGGTTCATTAAGATTTCGGTCCAATAACACGAGCTATTTTTAAACAAAAAGTGGTCTATTGTGGATTTGGTCAAAAAATACAACGCTATTTTCGTTCAATAAATGACTTAAACATAGTAAGGTCTCAAAAAACTATCGAAAGTGTAGTATTAAACCGTCACAAAGTTATAAGGGTCTATTCAGTAATAAAAGGAAGTCCAGCACGCTTACCTTTTGTATCGGAAAGAATCTGATTCAATCAGCGTTAGGTCTCTTCATTTTAGTCCTTTTAGTAGCACTATAATCACAACACTGAAAGGGGCGATACTATACTGATATTTTCTATGGAATTGTTTGTGCGTGAAAGTGACGTAGATAGTGTTTTGCCCTGTTCCCACCAAGATATGGCGTTAAATTAAATATAGAACGATAGATTACGCTCTAGAGAGTCATTTTATGATTCTAACTCATTTCTCGACTTTTTTGAGTTAAGTCACTATCGTTCTAAAGGTGCGATATATTACATCGCAGCTAGTCCGTAATGTTAAATGAAAATAATGACGATTGACAAAAGATCTCTAGTGATCTATTGAACTTTTGAAATAAATCTTCTAATAATTTAACAATCAACTTACAAATTAGAGAAACAGCTGTTAAATTAATATATTTTTACAGATGGCAAGACCGAAAATTGAGGTTCATGTTTAGTTCCTTGAATATGCCTATACTATTTAGTTATATGTTACTACAGTAGATGGCGTCTAACCCAACTCATTGTAGTTCGTTCGCTATAATACGGTGTTCGTCAGATTATATGGTATGGTAGGTATACGATGAAGTAGGTACAGAGGCATTGTACGGAGTGGAGGTAGGTACATGTTAAAGATAACCTACCGTAGATGCGTAGCGGTGGTGTGGTGTCAAGTATCATTAATCATCATGGTTGTCGTGCCCAACAAGCCACGTCATATATAGGATTATTTTCAGTAGATCTTGTACGAGTGAACAGATTATACATAAACAAATTGCTTCATTTTTTATAAACACTTATTTCGACCCAGGCATCATCAGGTCCCATGGTGTAATGGTTAGCACTCTGGACTTTGAATCCAGCGATCCGAGTTCAAATCTCGGTGGGACCTTTCAACTTTTTGCAGAATGTTAGTGTAAACTAGAACTCTGACATTTTCAAGATTTTAATTAAGTACCTTTTTGATTCTTATCGAGATCTTATATATATATTTATAATAAATGAGTACATGGTATTTATTACTAATAAAGAATTCAGTTCTAACACGAGCCGAGTTTAAATGTTAGTCTGTGGGAGTGTGAAGGGATGCTGGGTAGGGAGCATTATTGATCGTGCGAAAATGGGATAGTCGCATCCATTCGCGGCGGCCACCTAGCCCGCGTATGTCGGACCGCCACGCAACCTCAAAAACACGCTTAAAACCCTTACTCACGATACAAATAACCCAAAAATCAAACAAAAATCCTAAATAACCCAAAAAGCAACTAAACAACCGTAACATAATGTGATATCCTAAGAAAAACAGTGAAAAACCCGACCCTAAACACTGTAAGCGTGACATGTCATCGTGGGATCGCCAAGAAAATCGTGTAAATTCTGAAAAACGCTTTTCTCTGCAATAATAACTAAAAACCAACCAAAAACCATTGTGATATTTTAGTTAAATGTACGTTTTGTGCCTCTTTAGTTTGTGAGAGATGATGATGGCCGATTTGTTATCTCCTGGTTAAGATTATGGGAAAAATAATGAAAATGTGTTGTGGAAATGTTTTTTGTGGGCAGTTCTGTCTGAAGTGGTGCTGGCGCAAACGTTGGCCAGAATCTATAAAGAACTCTCTCCTAACGCCCAGTGATAAATTATTTTAGCAGTCATTTATAACTAGGAATAAATTAGTGAATTATCAAAATGAACACGTTCAACGCCCCAACCACGCAGATCAATGCCATTGACAAAATGACAACAGTTAAAAGTAACAAAACAGTTGATTTAGAAGGATATGTCATCATTGTGGTTCAGACCAAGGACAACAAAGTTAAATTATATGGTAAGTGCATCCAAAACTGCTTCAAACCAATCCCCAGTAGCGATGTTTATCATAACGCCTGATCAAGGTTTCATTGCAATAGGTTTTAGAATCACCTCTATTTTTTATGTTAGGCATGTCGATAAGCCCTCATCAATTTATTCAGCACTTACTTTTCTGAAATCAACTAAAAGTTATTACTAGGATATTCACCGTCTGTCAAGTCTGTCTAGCTGAGGTTTTTAAATAACGAGTATCTGTGGAAAAATAATTCGTGTGGTTGATCCCTCATCCCCTTCATCACTACATAGTATAAAACAAAGTCGCTTTATCTGTCCCTATATCCCTATGTATGCTTAAATCTTTAAATCTACGCAACGGATTTTAATGCGTTTTTATAATAGAAAGAGTGATTCAAGAGGAAAGTTTATATGTATAATACAAGCATAATCTCTTAGGGATAAACCACAATAACCGTGCGAAACCGGGGCGGGTCGCTAGTTTTAAATAAACAATAGTAAGATACCTATTATATTTTACGAAACAACCTCTAGTTAATAATGGTATAATTTTCCCTGTAAACTAGATTATTATCTTGATTGGAAAATAAAAGTAATTTGCAATTAGGTTTTTAAGAAATTGAGTGTTCGAATTTAAAGGTTTATTTGATTATTTATATATTTTTTTACTATTATCTCAGATAAAAAAACCTATGAACCAATAAATGAACCGAGGTTTATTACATAAAAATCGTTGTATAGTCACGAAAAGTCAATTAAATATTTTTATTTTTCGTTCACGAAACAAAATTAGTTTAACAAGAAACGGACAGAACAGAATATTAGTCTACATCTACATCTACATCTACACTATCTACATCTACACTAATATTATAAAGAGGAAACCTTTGTATTTTTGTATTTTTGTATGTAACGAATAGGCTCAAAAACTACTGGTCCGATTTCAAAAATTCTTTCACCATTAGAATGCTACATTATGCCTGAGTAACATAGGCTATATTATATTTTCAAAAAAATCAGGGATCCTTACTAAAACTTCAATAATGTAACCCAAGGTGGAAAACAAAAACCTTTCGCGTGCGCTGCGAAAACTATTGATGATAGAACAAAATAATGTACTACGATTTTGTAGAACACGTCATCATCTACAAAAAATGTCGCGACAGCATATGTCTAACTATTATAGTTATGTCACAATAAGTGTTCTTTTATTATAAAAAATTAATTGAAATGCCGCCGCCAGAAAAGGGTCTTTATTTGTACCTTGGTATTAATCCTTATCCAAATAAATCATTTCATAATTAAAACGGTTTCAATACCTATAGATTACTTCTTAAATTTTTCAAATCGGACATTCCATTCAAAAGATATGACGAAATTAAAAATGTTAACGGGTCCACGGGTCACGCTCAGGGTGCGATTTCACTCACTCAAGGAGAAGCGCGTGCAAATGTATGAAATAAGTAGACGCGAGGCTCGAACCCACGGTCTAAGTTTATTCTAAAATGTTCAAAAAATTTATGACCACCCATGCGAAGCTGGGACAGGCCGCTAGTCTACATCTACACTAATATTATAAAGAGGAAACATTTGTATTTTTGTATTTTTGTATTTTTGTATGTAACGAATAGGCTCAAAAACTACTGGTCCGATTTCAAAAATTCTTTCACCATTAGAATGCTACATTATCCCTGAGTAACATAGGCTATATTATATTTAAAAAAAAATCAGGGATCCTTACTAAAACTTCAATAATGTAACCCAAGGTGGAAAACAAAAAACCTTACATCGCGTGCGCTGCGAAAACTATTGAAGATAGAACAAAATAATGTACTACGATTTTGTAGAACACGTTATCATCTACAAAAAATGTCGCGACAGCATATGTCTAACTATTATAGTTATGTCACAATAAGTGTTCTTTTATTATAAAAAATTAATTGAAATGCCTCCGCTAGAAAAGGGTCTTTATTTGTACCTTGGTATTAATCCTTATCCAAATAAATCATTTCATAATTAAGACGGTTTCAATACCTATAGATTAATTCTTAAATTTTTCAAATCGGACATTCCATTCAAAAGATATGACGAAATTAAAAATGTTTACGGGTCCATCGGTCACGCGCGGGGTGCGATTTCACTCACTCAAGGAGAAGCGCGTGCAAATGTATGAAATAAGTAGACGCGAGGCTCGAACCCACGGTCTAAGTTTATCCTAAAATGTTAAAAAAATTTATGACCACCCATGCGAAGCTGGGACAGGCCGCTAGTACTTAATATAATACATACCTCTCATGACTAATATAGTATCTAGAAAATTTAAGATTTTGTTACAAAATAAATGATGAATTTATTTAAGATTACTATCGTAAAGCCGTAGGTTCGAACCCGGTCGTGCACCAATGGATTTTTGTTATAGAAACATTTTACATTGTGAGGAAACCAGTAAAAGTATTCTAACCGCGGCGATGGGCTTGCAACCTGTCACGTATGGAATACCAACTACAGCAAAATGTGGGTATGTGCCAAATGTAAAGTTTGGACGTACCTCTGACTACATTCCCTTTGACATCCTCAAAGAATCTTGAGTTAGTACTGGGTACTAAGTGATCTGAGGTAATATCTAACGTGCCTGAGGGTCGTGAAGTTCAGTTTATATTTTTCAATAAATGTTAACTACCCCAGGATCCCCCGCGGCAGGCCACCTGGACAACCTCGAAGTAGCTGACGAGATAATGGACGTCAACGAGACCAAACTCGATGACATGTCCCGGACGGAAGTACTGGAACATATTCATGAGGTAAGTTATCTAGGCTTAGGTTAAGACAGT
Source organism: Chloroclysta siterata (assembly GCA_932294275.1). NCBI lineage: Eukaryota > Metazoa > Arthropoda > Insecta > Lepidoptera > Geometridae > Chloroclysta > Chloroclysta siterata. The sequence goes on along the minus strand of OW028596.1, from coordinate 14,183,149 downwards.
GGTACTGAATTATGTTATGAGAGAGATTATTGTAATTTGTAAGATTAAAATACAATTAAAAAATTTGTAAGATAAAAAATAATTGAACTCATTTTTTAAAAATCGCTATTAACCAATTTGTGTCCAATCACATTGCACACAGTTTAGTAAAAAATCATTTAGATAAATACAAGTTTTCCTACTCAAAAGTTTGCTTAAGTACGACAACTAGTACTTTTGAGTAGGAAAACTTGTATCGAAACGTGCGAGCGTTTTGTGCGTTTGCATGCGAGTACAATAATAATGTAGAGAGGTGCCTGAATATATGTCCCAAAATATATTATACGAGTGCGGGGCTTGAACCCACGCCCTCCCCTTGATACGGAGATGATGATCTGATGGCGCAGATGGTTAGCGCATCCCCGTATCTGTATATCTTAAGAGGGTCGTGGGTTAAGTATTAACTATCACCTATAACAAAGCAGACCTCGTAAGTCACGCACGGTATGAACGTGCCCTACGATACAATGCCCTGCGTCCATCAACTTGAGGTATACAGATGTGTTGTAATGTTCTAAAACAAGTTAAGCGTCAAGTGCTCGGAAGGAGCCTCTTTGGAGCGCACAAATCCTTTCACCACACTGTTTCGTAAGATACTAGTGGCACGACAGGAAGACGACTTACTGTGAGGCCGAGGGTCTATCGACTTCACGTAGTGATCACAGTGTCGTCAAGCTCTCTATGTAGTGGCGTAGCTATCGTAGGGCCAGGTGGTGCAGTGCACCAGGGCCCCGGAGCTCAGGGGGCTCTCTAACCTAAGCTTTGAAAAGAGAGGGTCAGCCAGCTCCCCAAGCTAGAAAACCTAGCCTGCTTACATTTTTTTTAATGATTTATTTTAAAGGACAATATAAGTTAGTTTCCAGCTATGTGGAAAGAGGGGGTGAGGGCCTGATTCTTTCTCTATATGCACCGGGGCCCTTGTCTTGCCTCTATGATTCATCTTCGGGTTATTGATAATGATAATGTTATTTGTTTCAGTGCATTTCATCCTGTATGATCAAGCTCCGCGTCAAACGAAGGAGTGAGAGCAAATTGCGTGAGTACACCTTACCTTCTTTAAATTTTTGTTTAATACCTGTGTCAGTCGTTCTCTCTTTGTTTATGTATATTGGAAAAAAAATCATTCATTCATACCCACCTACTCCCTCCCGATGCACTCCTTGAGGTTTTCCCTGGAGACTACAGCATGGGGTTATTCAAAAAGGGCTTTTCAAAATATTTAAAGGGTCAGCATCGCGTGTGACACCTCTGGTGTTGCAAGCGTCCATAGGCTACGGTAACCGCTTCTTATCAGGGGGGCCATACGCTTGTTTGGTAAGTTTTATTTATTTGATGACAATTTTACATGAGACAATTACACCAAAAAGTGCTGTTACAATAAAATACTAGTAGGTACTTAGATTAAGTATTACAAGTAGGGTAGGTACAGAAAACATTTGCTAAATTGGTAGTATTTAAAAAAAAAATATTCATTCACCATGCTCTGTTAGATTAACAAATGATTAAAGGGCCGTTAAGTCCTAGTTTCACTTTAGTTTAAATATGTCAAAATGTACGCGTTTGACATCTAAGGCTAGATTTAACGCACTGTTAATCCTTGATTAGTAACTAACAGAGCATGGTGAAATCAGCGTATGATAGGATGGTTAGGATTATCGTAGGATGCCTTTCGGCAATGCTCCGAAATGAAGCTGGCAAACACCGGATCAGAAGAGCCGAAGACCCGGGCACAATGGCACCTCTTGAGACTTATGTACGCTGTAAACAATACGTACAGCAGTGGACTATCAAAGGGTAGATGATGTATCTGATTGAAGATCGCTTGTTTGTTTGTTCATAGTATGATGAATTAGAAATTTTCAATTTACAGAGCTAGTGTACGGTAATGTTTTTTTTTTTAATACAACTAGCTGATGGAACAAGCAGATGGCCCACCTGATGTTAAATGGTAACCATCACCTATATCAAAGCATTGCCTCGTAAGTCACACACGATAAGAACGTGCCCTACGACGCACCGCCCTGCGTCCATCAACTTGAGGCATATAGATGTTTAGCCTCATGTGCCTGTAATTACACCGGCAACCACACTCTTCACACCGAAACACAGCAACGCTGCTTGGCGGTAGAAAAAGGCGTGGTGGTAGTAATTCCCCGGACGAGCTCAAGATCAGCAAACAATGTTTCAATTATTGCCATTTCCAAAGTTATAATGGCCAAATAGATAAAAACAAAATCAGCTTTACGATTCGATCCCCAGCCGACGGTAGTTAATAAAATAAATTTAAATAAAGGGGCGTCTAAATGGGCTATATTTTACGACAATTTGTGGCTGCAATTATTGGCAAACATTGACCAGCCATCAAAAAAACATTTTAGTGCATTTTATGGCTGAGCAATCAATTGAAGGCAACATGTTGCAATATGGCTGCAATAGTATGGCCTTTGATTCAGAACCCTTTAACGAGCCACACAATCCAGCAACAATGGCCGACTAAATGACGCTCATCGCAGCCGCTTACATTGTTTTGGCAGAAAAACGAAAAAAAAGGACACGAATGTGCATTCGACCCTACCTAAGTAGGCGTGACACTTTGGATTCCGTAGACAAGGAATTAATGCTGGATAAATACTTATTTAAAAATTTTACAACAATGTCTAAGAGCGACTTCGAATTTCTTGTGAACAAATTCGCAGGGAGAAAGGGACGCGCATATACAGTAAAACAGAACAACAATAAAGATGGCCCAGATATATTGCAGTATTTTCGATTGCGAGGCGATCGTTCGGCCACACGCCGGCTACACATAAAAACATTTTGACATACCAAAAAATATGTGGCTTTAATGCCGGGCCATCCTTAAAATATTGCATAGTGTGGCTGGTATTGCTAGCAATGTTGCCGGCCACAGTATTGCCGCCACAAATTGTCGTAAAATATAGCCCGTTTAGACGCCCCTTAACGCTTCTACTAGGTCATGTCAAATTACTTAGTCAAACACGGGTAGACGAAAAGGTGTTATGGTTCCATTCGGCCTTGGAACCAAAAAATACCCATTACAACATTTTTTACGTTCCACCACTTTGGGTTACTCAAGGGATGACACTGACGCCCTTGCTGTTGCTTTGTACATTTTTGAGCGCGTCGCCTATCTTTATAAAGGTTCCTAAGTAATATTTTCTTTCTGAATATTTTAATCTGAATAATATTAATAATCAACTTACCTTGGATTTCAAACAAAACTGTTCTATTATTCAGATGTTTTTAATAAAAATGTACCTAAATGTTTACACAAAGACAGTATCTTTTTTTATTTTATCAAGTAACCTACCTACCTACCCGTCGCGTCGTACAAAAACATGACTAAACATAGAAAAGCTAGGATTAAAAAAATACATACTACTAATCAGCATCAGGTGGGCCATCACCGAGTCATCTAGCTTTAAGGGGCTGACTACTATCTGTGGGATTCTTTAGATCCAATGAAACACAAATATATTATTATACGAGGTTATGCCGTCCGCCCAGCACGCCCGCACCAAGCAAGTGTCGCCAGCATGTCGCTAGTGTTGCCAGCGCGACTCGGCTAGACACCACATCCTCATCTTTATTAAAATTTACAAACTTCAGAACACTTACAGTAAACCATATTTGTAAAAGAGTCAGTAATCATGAAAGTATAAGGCACAGTTTAATAGTTATGAATTAGTTTATATTAGTATACTTTGTATATAACACATATATAAACAAAGCAAACCACAACTTATACAGGTACACAGAAATGTATAAAACACACATGATGCAATGGAGCATTTGTAGCCCTTTGCAAACGCTATTATTTATTACTTATATTTTAGATTATATTGTCACCATTGATTTCCTTATTTACTTACCCATATTCAATACATATTGTATTATGTAAGTACATACCTAAATTATTGGAAATGTAGCATAGGTTGAACAAAGATTAAATACGATGAAATAAATAGTAGAATTAGTTAGTATAACAGTTATAGTATAGGTACAACATTTTAAGTCAACACTAACATTTTCAAATATTTTGGAATAGTTATAGGTATTATAAATAATAACTGATTAACTCTTTCTTCTTCCTATCACTACCTATATTCCTTCCCCTTTTCCTTTTTTTTTTTTTTTTTGAATCCTTAACCTTAAACTAATACCAGGCAATAGAATATAATTTGACCGATTCAAAATGTTGAACGTTCCGTTCGCCATTCTATTAATTTGCGGCCTTTAAGTATTGAACATTGATTAACATATGGAATTTTAAAATTTCAAAAAGTTAAACTACTGGTAGAACTTACAGGTTAGTCAAGGCACTAATATTTGTTTATCTGTGGTCAAGGCAATCCATTCGTGTTCTTTGATTGAATTTTACAATTCATATTCAATAAACTATACTAAAAAGGAAACTAGTTAAAATAGTTGGCTGAGACATCTTAGCAATCATGCCGATTTCACCTCTTGTTACTTTTATTTGCTGGTTTATATCTAATAGTTCTTACATTGTATCAGCATGAAAGATGCTTTAATTGTTAATATTAACATGAACATTTTTGTAGGTACATTTACATATTTATTAATTGAACGAATAGATTTCAAATTCATCGTATTAGTAGAAGGATATCTCTACAAGAATAAAAGCATAATTCTACATAACTCATAAATCTTGTCTGATGCACAACAGATTTCATATAGAAATAGAATAATATCATTATCATAACATTGATTTTGTCAGTCGTTTTCGAATTTGAGTGTAACCTCTAGTAAGTTGAAAGAACAATTTAGCCTGACTTGGTTCCTAGTAGTTTCTTCATAGCTCAATTCAATTCAACAGGCGATTCGTTTTCTGACAATTTAAGAAGCAACATAGCTTTTTCATTTTAATTGTTTTTCTCATCTGCGTCTAAGGTTTTCTAGTGTTATTTTGAGTTGTGTTGTGTAATTTCGGTGGCATTTTAACCAACATTACTTGAGGTCTTAGCACAAAGTTAAAGCATTTGGAATGAAAGTGTATATCCTGATTTGACCGAAAATGTTTCTAATGTTTTGAAGAAAACCGTTACCATTTTCTTCGAAACAAATGATGCCCCACTTGACTATGGACTGACTTGATTAAAAAGTATTCAATACAAATCACTTGACACTGGCATGATTGTCTGTCGAATGACGGACAGGAGCCATAAATTGAGAGAAGAAGAAGAATTCAACAGGCAGAACATTTACCTCCATGGGCAGAACAACTCAGCTCTTGGCGTTTGTTTTGTGTTGATTAGCTTAATCTAGTTCTTGCCGGAATAGGTACATAACATCAAGAAGAGGTCAATCCACCGGTCTGATCCAAGATCCGTGCGGATACAATCGATCATACTTTGAAGCAGTCTCTAATTACCCAATTATCAATTTACCTAACCCATTGAAGTATGTAATCACTGATTGAATATGTTACTCAGATACTCATCATTTTCCAGATAGGCAGGTACACCAAAATTTACAAGTTTATACAGGACCTTTAGAACAGCTAGGGACTAGGGGTATGTAGGTATAAGAACTGACCAAATCTACCACCAATCCAATTGATAATGTTCTCTAGGCTATGTATAACTTCCATTAGGTATCCATGGCAGTATCATATATATACTTAGGTATATAATAGATTATACTTGGGTCAGGTTCCATCGCCCCTACTGCAGCCGGCAAATATGAAGTATTTTAGATAGTACCTAAAACGCACTCAAGGTGAATGAGGGTCCGCAGAAGCAGGGAGTGTGAAAAGGCGTAAACATTTAAAACAAAGATGAAGATCTAGATTTCATATTTTGTCTCTTCACTCTCAGACCATTAACAGACATATCATGGAAAACCAAGGTTCTTTCAAGATAGGTACAATGTTTAAATTTTCATAATAAAACCTATTATCTCTTTAAAACTTCTTGTAGTTATTTTACCTTGATTTAAGTATGTACCTACCTAGGTAAATAAGTAACATAATTTATTTATTCATCATCATCACCCTTATTCTAATGTAATAATGGTAGTATGTACACTTCGTCAATATACTATGTGACTTTAAGGTATTGATATAGGTTCAATTTTCATTAATACAGTTGATATAGCTTTTGGTAGAATCCTTACCAGAAGAAGACACGCTTTGACATATTCAGCTTCGTTCATTAGATGTCTCATGCCTTCAAAGAGTCTAGTAACTTTTATAAGTCAGTACGTTCTTTTTACAGTTGCTCACTACCAGTCTGAGTGACCAGTAGATTTTATCAATATTATCAAAATCATACAACACATTGAAAAACTTACTTAGTGACACATTAAGAACTGTGTGCAAGGCCAAAGTTAATAAAAGTAGAGATAAAAAGTACTTTTTCTCCATTATCAGATAAAACAGGGTAAAATACCAATTTCTATCAAAATGTTGCTTAAACATTTATTTTTAATTGTTATGTATTACTGTTATTTTATTTCTATTCAAAACCAGTTTTTAAACTGTACTTTGTCAAGTTTAGTTAAACCAATGTAATTCTTTTCCTTTTGTTTACTTGATTATTATATTATTGTCTATTAGAAATCTTCATTGGTTCACTTAGTAATAAATACCAAGGTACCTACATACTATGTTGTATGTCATTTGTCGCGGCCCGACAGCCGCTACCTAACCTCGAAGCACCTACAACAATCGCAAGAGCAACGACACAGCTATACCTACCCAAAAGCCTATTTTATAACCAAAAGGAGCCATGCGTTTCACGAGAAGATCTACCCACTTCTTAAGATTGATTAGATTCCATACTAGCCTCCTCCGTGTCGAGAGCGCAAAACCTTGTTAATTATTTATATATTAATTAAACCAAGTAAAATACTGTTATACGGGTTTTATTGAAAACTCAAGGTGTCCTTGACTGGACATAAGTTTTTTGGCGACCGTGACAGGACACGGAACAAATACACTTGCAAAATCGGTAAACGTCCGTCATCCATTTGCAACGAGTCAAAAGAAGTTGGATCCACATACGCATTATCCAAGCTGAATACCTATTCAAGAAGAGGGAAATATACGCAAGATTCACTGGGCTACGTCAGGTTCCGGCAGCGAAGCAGATGTCAGACTTCGCCACGAACACATCAAATACGAAGAAGATAAGTGCCCTTCCTTTTACCATAACCCTCACGTATCCAACCAAAGTTCATCAATCCTAATTTTTTTTCATTTGTTTTGCCTCCACGGAGTGTAATAAAGTTATTGTAAGTGTAGTTAGATAGATACATTCTTTGTGCAATCAAGCAATCATTTCAGTCGATACCAAAATCGATGTAAGCGCTTCTACCCACTCAAATTTTCATCCATTCAATTTTATTTGATTATATTTATAATCCCTTTGTTAATTGATTGCACATTCATACACTAGTTGCACTACACTTACATCTATTCACTTCATTGCTAAATACGTTAAAATAAACTAGGATAAGAAATCCACAATCATTTTTATACCATTTCATTGTCATTTAAAATACGCAGCCACAAAGGCTGTAAGTATTGATTCACTAATTAATCAATAATAAATTCATTTAGTAAATCCCTACACATGTAAAATACCTAATAAATAATCACTTCTCCTTTTTCACATAATCTGCCGATCATTCCAGATATACCCGGGGCGCCCCGGTCACTGACTCACTGCCTAGCTACCTACTGCACTTCTCGCTATCAGCTGTTCGGGCGGTCGCTGGGGTCTGGATTCTCACGGCAAAGGTGTCTCCAAATGCAAGAGAGTGATGCATTTACCCACTGCAGCTAAGTCAGAAAGATTGTAACTTTTTTCGGTTTGGTTAAAACGTTAAATTCAAATTAAATTTATACAATTATTTGAATGCATAAAATTAAATCAAATAATAAGCTAAATCTTTTCGACTAATTTAGGTACTTGTAGGTAGGTTTATTTATCCTGCTACTTCTCGTTTATTTAGTAAACCAGATAGTAAATCATTGAGTAATTTTGTAATTATTTTATTTTAATAATAAATTGCTTTAATAATAATTTGGTAACTCGATAAGCAAATAGGTATACTTTTACGCATTGAAGTTTATACAAATATATACAAATAAATATACAAGAAAATAACGAAATAAAATAGGTATTTACAAAATTTAATATATAATAATAATTTCGATTCATAATATTTAAAATGGCTACTGAGGTAGAAAAACCCACTAAGTTAAAAGAATTAATTGTAAAAAGAAGTTCGATAAAAGGTCAGATAACGAAGTTCAAAAATTATTTATCAACATTTGAATCGTCGAATATAGAACTATCTAGTATTGAACTGGCTGAATTATCCTTAAAACTAAACCGGTTTGAAGGGCTATCCATAAAATTCGATAATCTTCAAAGTGAAATTGAGGTTTTAAATTATCTAAACTTAGATGTGGAAATCGATGAGAGAGACATCATTGAAGGCGATATTGTCTTTTGCATAGCGACGGCAAAAGAGACAATAGAAAATACAAATATTCAGATAGAAACGCGTCGAAAGTCGATGGCACCTGAAACTTCATGTCATCACAACCAATACGATCAAGGTTTCGGTTTCAAGCTTCCACAAATTCATATTTCAAAGTTTGATGGTACGTGTTTTCGATGGCTTGAATTCCGTGACACTTTTCAATCGTTAATTCATTCAAATGAGCGAATCTCTGATATACATAAATTTCACTACCTAATCTCATACCTAGAGGGAGACGCTGCACGACTAATATCGAATCTGGAGGTTTCTTCACTAAATTACGACGCCGCCTGGTCGTTGCTTTATGAGCGCTATGATAATAAAAGATTACTCATTAACTATCATATATCTGCTCTGCTCAACGTAGAACAAATCACTCGAGAGTCAGAAAAGTCATTACGATTTCTGGTTGACCATGTGACCAAGAACTTGCGTGCATTATCCAGTTTAGGACAACCTACTGACAAATGGGACATTCTACTTATTTTTATGCTATCGTCTAAGCTAGATAGCCAGAGCCTAAGGAAGTGGGAAGAGTTGCGTAACTCTTTCGATGAAGTCCCCACCCTTGATCAGTTTCACAAGTTCCTAACAAACCGAGCTGATGTCTTAGAAACATTAAATAGTAATAGGTACGACAATCCTATCGAAGTGCAGCCAGTCTCGTCTCGTTCAACTCACAGTTCTCATTCGCAGCAGGCGAATATTCGTAATAGGCATTATCCTAGCCGTAATCAACATTCAGCTTATAATAAAAAATATGAAAGAACACACAATGTTAAAACGTTTGCAAGTACGAATCAATACACTCAGAAAAAATATACATGCGTCATCTGCAATGATTCGCACAAGGTTTATCAGTGTCCTATGTTTAGGAATAAAAATTATAATGAAAAAATGCTTGATGTTGAAAAATATAATTTATGTAGCAATTGTTTGAGACAGGGGCACAGCTTATCTGATTGTCGACTAGGGCCCTGTATGGTTTGCAATAAAGGGCACAATACAATTCTTCATCAAGATGTTGCTTCATCCAGCACTGCCTCGTCCGAATCCGTAGTCACTTTTTCGAAACAATGTTCTAATACGGTAATATTGTCCACGGCAATTGTCGAGGTATCCAATCCACTCACTGGTAAAACGGAGAAGGTACGCGCGCTCCTAGATTGCGGCAGTCAATCGTCGTTCATCACGAAGTCTCTGAAACAAAAGATACAATTAGATAAACATAAAATAGACACTATAAATATTATCGGTATAGGAAACCAATCATGCAAGAAAGGCGTTGAAAGTTGCAACATACACTTAAAATCAATAAACAATACATACAACACTAATTTATCTTGCTTGGTTATGGATGACCTAATAGGTAATTTACCAAAGGCGCCAATAGATATACGACACATACAACTACCGAGTAATATTCAACTAGCGGATCCTAACTTTCATCTGCCAGCTACAATAGATGTCCTGCTCGGGGCAGACATCTTTTGGGATGTAATGGGTATAGAGCAATACTCATTAGGTCCTAAAAACCTAAAACTAATTAATTCGAAGTTCGGTTGGCTGGTGGCCGGACCCTATCATGCGAGTTCACACAAACAAATTCACTGTAACTACTCAGCCAACCAACAATACAAAAATCCACTTAATGAATCAAACGAAACACCAAAAATACAAAGAAAAGGTGACATTTTAAGCGAAACACTAAATAAACAAACACAAAATTATACACTAAATAAACAAACACAAAATTATACACTACACAAACAATTAAAAAATGGTAAACATATTAAACACTTAATGAATGATACACTAATTATACAATCAAGAAACAATACACTTATACAATCAGAATGTGAAAATTCACTGACCGAGGAACATCCTCTATCCACTAAAAGTAACGATGAAAAACTATGCGTAAATCATTTTTCATCAAACACTGGTACACTCTGCGCCAGATTACGTTCCATCGATAATCCTCATTTTCTAGAAGAGTCATACACTATGGCCAAGAAGGGTCTTCTCAATCTAGAAAGGCTAGTTCATGAAAACTCAAATATACAATACACTTATCCTACTCATGAATATACGGAACTAGGCCAAATATCCACTAATTAAGTTACGTTAAGGGATGGAACGCATCCAAGGAAAATAAACACTTATTTAAAAAACTTCTATCCACTGGAAAGTCCAGCATTCTATAGCAACATATATATTTCTAGTTTGCGGATACCTAGCTAGAAGCATCCAATGCGATCAACTTGCGTTAACAGTCATAAAACTTCATTCGCTCGCGTACTATTATTTATTCTGTGGTTCAGCTATACACTCCAGCTTGCCTACGATACTAAAATCAATGGCTTATATTAATGTTAAAAAATAAACAGAGATACTTACCACAGTCACTAAGCAGGTAGTTGTACCATAGGTACCTACAATCGTCTCCGGCTGCTCCTCGCTGAACCTGCAACAAAATAAAATAAATTATTCAATATTCAATTTAACTTACTTATATTAAAACTAACTAGGTACATATATAATATTAAAGTTTTAAAAATATTAAATTCGTTTATCAAAAATATTAATTTAAATCATTATATAAAACACCACTTACCGAATTGATTTAGCATTTTAATCACTTATTAGGCACTTCGTCAAATATGTTTCACGACACAGTTCCATGAAACACACACTCTCTTTCTGACTTCACTACACAGGAAGGGATTAAATTTTCGTTCATCCCAGCTTACTCTCCGCATTTAGGAAATATCTGGGAATCTAGAATCAAATCCGCTACACCTTCTGACTAAACTGTCATACCTAGGGAACAGCCACTAAACTTAAAAAAAAAATCATGCTTTATTTACACAAGTGGAGACAATTCTCATTAGCCGTCCCTTGTGTCCTATGTTTTCCAGTCCTGACGACCTTCTCTCCTTTCCTCAGGGCACTTTCTCAACGGAAGAAGTCAGTACTACGAAAACAAAAGATGTTCCCGTCTCCGGCCTTCAAGATGTCGACCCAAGCAAGCAGCTAAGCTACCAGAAATTGGAACAAATCCAACAATACTTTGACTCGATGACTTACGATGGCAGAAAGGAAAATAGGAAAATACATCTTCATGCCTACATGAAATCATGAAATTGGACGGAGGAAACATCAAGCCTATATTATGTGGCTGACCTATACCCTTCAAGAGCTGCATGCAACGCGCACTGGCTTGACTGCACCTCCTTGAACGAGAAGACTTTCAATGTTGAAAGAAAGGATTCTTTCAACGGGGCGGAATATGTCGCGGCCCGACAGCCGCTACCTAACCTCGAAGCACCTACAACAATCGCAAGAGCAACGACACAGCTATACCTACCCAAAAGCCTATTTTATAACCAAAAGGAGCCATGCGTTTCACGAGAAGATCTACCCACTTCTTAAGATTGATTAGATTCCATACTAGCCTCCTCCGTGTCGAGAGCGCAAAACCTTGTTAATTATTTATATATTAATTAAACCAAGTAAAATACTGTTATACGGGTTTTATTGAAAACTCAAGGTGTCCTTGACTGGACACATTAGTTAGGCCAGTTGAATGTTCTATTGGCTTGTGTTAAGCAGATAGGTTATTTAATACTTACTTTCACACATAAAATTGTAGTTCTAGGCAGACTTAATGCTAATAGCATTCTCTATCAATCATCCAGGAAATACAAGAATATAGTGAGGTATGACTGTCTCTACCTAAGTATAAAGGCATCAGTACAATAATTTTACTTTTCACGTTCAAACATGGTGTATGGATGTTCAACATAGGCACAAGTCTCTTTTGCTGCTGTAGCTACAGAATGCATACTCCTACTAACACAATTTCTGCTTTTGTTTCCATCATTCCGGTAAATGTTTTTTTTTAGAAAATAAATAACCTTTATTTTATTTTCGTAAATGCTGTTGAAGTTTCTTTAAATAGATTAACCACTTTTTAAACAGTTTGATTTACGTATGGCTGTTTTGAATTTATATAGTGTTCTACAATGTAGGTAGGTAGGTAGCTCAAAAAATCTCTGAACAAAATATGCAGTTATGATTACCATTCTATTGATAGTATAAGTATGTAGTATTTATAATAGCTACCAAGCAGGTCGGTCGATTTTTGGAGTGTTCGTACCCGAGTGGGTTTGACCGCCTTGTTTGCTGTAAAAGATGATGGTCTATCTTACATATATTATATTAGCAGAGTTATAATAACATAATTAGAATAAATTGTCAAGGCATTTAATTATATTATGTATTCGTGCATATTTATGCATATTCGTGGCGTTATCAACTGCTAACAGTTGCATTGCCGTGTTTGTGTAGGTTAAGTTTCTTCTTAATTTTTCGTTACATAATACCTACTCACATTTTAATAATGGGAGGTAGTTTGATATCTATATTATTACGGAACAAATATTTTTATTTCTTTCTAAAGATGCGGTAATATAAATTGTGAAATTCACAACACACAAACTTTTGACAGTAAAGCAACCACTACGAATAATCAACTAGGTAGATTATACCCACCCAGTAGACTAATTATAATGATAATGGTAAGTATATAGTAAGTTACAAATGAAACGGAAATCGAGATAATACCCAATAATCTTCCTGTGATTTGCCTGCCACACCTGGCATTGGTATACTATAACACAGGGTTATTCTAGTTTGGGTACAAATGTTGTTCGAACAGGAAATATCGAAAAGGTTTAACATAAACCCAATTTAATAAAATACTGTAATGTTTGTTAACGATTTTAAATAAATAAATTTCATTTTATCTAAAACACTCAAAAGCTAAGTGCTATTAAGTATGTTTGTGATCCAGTTTCCGATGCATATTTAACAAATATGAATTATTCATGGCCTTTAATTTTTATTATATTGTCACATGTGATCACACACAGTGCATTTGATGATTTTTCATATCTTTTGCCTTTTTGTCATTTCCGATGACCATTTATTAAATGCATGGCTTTGTTTTCCATCTCTGATGAAATATTTATTGCATGGCTTTTTGGTTATCTTTAATAACATTATACATAGCCTTTATATCATCTCTGATGACATTAATTACATGGCCTTAACATCATTTCTGATGAGATTAATTTCATAGCCTTTCCGTCGTCTCTGATGTGATGACACTTATTGCATGGCCTTTATTTACATGACCGGTATTTGGAGCCTGTAACATAACACTTTTCATATTAGATATTGTTTATTCATTTTAGGTCGTGGCTCATGTTCAGCGCAACAATAGTATAGCTACTTTGTTGCATTGCCCTTAAAACTGGTGCTAGTTTTTCCAGTCTAGATTTCAGTTGCAATAGGTAGGTATAAAAGATATAAAAACCATTCACCCAATTGCTAATAAAACATAATAGTAAAATAGCAACAGCCTAAAGACTTTGATTCCCAGGCACGGTAAATATCCTCACACATCTCTTAGTACCAAGTATCAACTTAAAGATTTTTGAGGAGGTCTAAGGTGGTCAGATACGTCCAAATACTTTTAACATTTGGCACAAACCCACATATTACAGTAGTTGGTATTCCATATACTGTAGTACCTGGTGACGTGGGTCAAGACGTACAGATATGGTTGATGATGATGTGATGTGTCGTCCAGGCCGATTTTGGCTACGGCAGCATTGTTAATGCTAATAATTTTCAAAACATTTCTACCTTCATAGTGATCAAAGTAAAAATCTTTTCTTTCACAGAAGGTTTTCGTAGGTTAGGGTAGGCAGGTAAAATTATTATGCAGCGATAAATTTTTCTAGATCTTTTTCTAACAGGTATCTCAATTACATAAGTAATACTTTGATCTAATATACAGTACCCTCGTACATGTTAGTTCAACGTAGGTCTCGTACCCTGTTTATTGAATTGGAACTTGAACTTCAACTGCAAAATAATTACTTTGGAATGCCATCTATCCCTTCCTTTTCAGTAAAAATGAGTTAAATTACTCACGTTCTCCTCAGTCGCCACTTTGTGGGATTCTTTAGATCCAATGAAACACAAATATATTATTATACGAGGTTATGCCGTCCGCCCAGCACGCCCGCACCAAGCAAGTGTCGCCAGCATGTCGCTAGTGTTGCCAGCGGGACTCGGCTAGACACCACACTATCAAACAACTTCTCGCTCGCACGTTTCGACATGTTGAAAGATATAAAATCACTACCTACTCATTTTCGAAAAATCGCAATCAACCATTTTGTGTGCAATCATATTGCACACAGTTTAGTAAAAATTTCATTTTGATCGATACAAGTTTTCCTACTTAAAAGTTTGTCTATGTACATAGCATATCAGCTAGTTGTATTAAAAAAAATTACTAGGTAGGTATACCTACCTACCTAGTAATTTTTTATACCTATACCTATCTAAAAAAGAACTCTACTTAAATATTGATAGGAATCCTTTTATATTATGGCACATTATAGTACCTAGCCTGTTAATTTGCTGTACCTAATGCAATTTAAGGCTTCAACGGAGATCAACCACCGCCAAACTACAACATCGTAATACAAAGGCATACGATTTAGAATCGATTGGCAATACCACATTGCTCCATCGAGCTACCACTGCAAAAACACCAATGTGTCACCACTAGATTAAAATGACAAAGTCTCAAACTCGTTCAACTATCGGCTTGATGGAACCATGTCGCGTGCGTAAGAAGGTTCTATGATGCACGTTCGTGGTATTGCACGCGCTGGCTACGTTTTCGCTTGACTGTAGAGGCTTTGAGGTTATTTCGCTTGGTATTGCCATGTTAATTAACTTCCCTTTGTCCGGGTTCTGATTAGAAGACGACGGGCCGGGCGGAATGCATTTCAGAGAAGGTTAAAGGGTGATTAAAATCGTCTCTTTCACTTTGACAGTAGCCTACGTAGCTAACTATTTGAGGTAGTTACCCGTTGTTGATTTTAGAGAACTTGTACTAGAGTTTGGAGCAGGTATATGTATACGATATGATTACACAACACGGATAAACACTCAAATAACTAAAAAGTTTTAACTATCTTTAAGTTTGGCAGGTATAGGATATTCATAGCATTAACCCCACCTTTTGTACACTTAATTATTGTGCAATAAATAGTTAAATTACAATAGAATCTTACACCTACAACTTGGATGTTTCTAAGAGTAGAGTGAACATGCATGCGAATATGGCGTCGACCGCATCATCGCTTCAGGGGCCTTATTCTCACTTCGAGCGAGATTCGGAAGCGTCATAATTTGTATTTCTTACTCTTGTTTAATAAGACATGAGTAGAAAAGGTAAAGGTAGGTAAGGTAAGAAGCACTGAGATGACGAATGATAGGAGAGAGTACTGAACGTAGTATGTGTGGATGGCAAGATGATAATGATGACACAGAACATTTACACTCAACGCAAAAATATTTGGCCTGGGTGAGATTCAAACCCCTCCAGCGCAGAAGGCCGAGCTACCAACTGAGCTGAGAGGCCTGTCTAGTGGCGTAGCTATCGTAGGGCCAGATGGTCTAGTGCACCAGGGCCCCGGAGCTCAGGGGGCCCTCTAACCTAAACTTTGAAAAGAGAGGGTCAGCCAGCTCCCGAAGCTAGAAAACCTTGAGCCTGCTCACAAAATTCTTTCTCTATGCCCGATACTTTCTCTTTGCACCGGGGCCCTTGTCCTCATAGCTAGCCTTTGTCTGTCTATATTTAAGTAGGTACTTTATTTAGGCACTTAGTTTGTACCATTTACTTGCCTCCTACTCGTAAGTAGGCAGGTACTTTCCTCTACTGGGTAAATAGTTAATAATTAATTAAAACAAAGCTTAACTTACGCTCCCCTGTACCCAAGAGGGCACGCAGTTTAGCCAACAATCTCTTTCTAGATAGGTTCTTATTAGATTGTTAGAAGACAATCTCCTTGGAATGACACCTAAAAGGCTTTAAATACACTTAGGCACGAGTAAGTACCTATTAGGTCAGTAGTTCCCGAAGTATGGGTTGCTAATTTTGAAACTGAACTGACTGAGTTTTGAAATAATCATCGTGCGCGAATATCACAAAAATGCCAGTGCTACTGGTAGAAACAGTGTTACTTGCATTGTGTAGGTACACATATCAAAGTGTTTTTATTGACTGAATCAGAAATGAATACACTTTTGATGAATTCACGTTCTACCAATATCATATATCTACCAGGAAAAGTGGAAGAAGAAAACCATGTAGATAGTATGTAATGGAATCTAATTGCGAATCCTATTAAAATTAAATTTTATTGCCCATTAGTACCTACACTTATGTAAAAAGCTGTTCCAATACCTGCAATCTTAATTTTAACCAATATGCATACCTAAATGTATGTATGTACCTATGCTATACATATTATGTAATACATAAATAATATAAAATACATAAACGTACCCATTCATAAATAATGAAAATAAGACCCTTTAAGTTAAGACCTCATCCAGTTTTTACTGACAGGTTAGGAGCACACGTGTGCTTTATGTTAGGAACAATCTGGCTTGGGGCCAAAACTCTAGGAGGCAGTACTCTAGACTTCAGACGAACTAGAAGGGACCTAAATAAAGATGACATAAAGGACCATAGAAAACCACAATAAATGTCGGACTTTAGCAGTCAGTCATTTTATAAGTTACAAACTTTTTTCCATTGTGTTTTTTACTTAAATATTTCATAATAACCCGAGCACTCTGTGAAATTAAACCGATACGGAGAACCTACTTTAATATTTTAAACTGTACCGGTACTTACGTAAAAACAGAAATTAAAAAAAAGGCAAAAGCCAACGCGCGTATGGCAACCCAGCTTCAGTAAAACAGACAGAGCGAGCGAGACGGAAAACTGGTTTGAATCGCGCGTTCCTACAGTACGGTACTCGTCACCGATTTCCACGACTAAACATAATTCAACAACAATTTACTCGTGTTTAAAGTAATATCACAAGTTTTCAAACATTTCCAAGGATACCTCACACGGATAGGTGCAGTGTAGTGTTGTAGAAAGTGATTGGTCAACTTCTTGAGGTGAGTGAACTTGTTGTACGAGAGCCAAGGCTCTTGCCCTTTACGTCTGGAGTGGCTGGAGCTGAAAGTGATGGACCTCTACCGGTATTTTCATCGATAATTTAATTCGTTTTTTTGCTACGATAAATTACGGATTTTTTTCGATGATCGAATCTACGGATTTATTTTGACGTTCAATAATCGTTCCATTGGAATTATTGTTAGTTAAATAACAGAGTGAATCATAGGTAGTGATCTTAAAGTGCAAATGCTTTGAAAGAAAATAAAGAAACAAGTTTTACCTAATGCTAGGTACCTACCTACCTAGTAGGCTCTACCTACTTTATATTCGAGCGATATCAAAAGTAGGCATCTATCTAGGTACCTACCTATACCTATGTAGTTACATCAGAAACGTGCTGAAATATTCAACCGGTTAGGCAACAGGTAATATTGAATGGAGAAAACTTTTGCTAACACAATATGACGATCGATACCTACCTAAACTTAAAACAAAATCATAAAATTGTTTTTTTTACATGTTACCTATGTATTTTTTTTATAATAGGTAAGTACTTGGTTTTTTATAGTACCTACTTGGTAATCATCAGGAAATTCTAGGTGATATAGGTAATACCTATATTATCTTTACAACAAAATCGAAATAGGTAGGTAGGTATCTAGGTACCTACCTGCGTAAAATTCAAACTTTGACAATCTGCGCACAGCCTTAAGATAGGAACGTAGGTAGGTTCCTAATGAAGTATGAAATTGGGTTGTTAGCTTCCTGTTGAAGTGTAGGGGTAGGTAGGTACTAGGGGTGCACTAAATTCGACCTCTAAATGGGTGCAGTAGGGTCGAGATTTGTATGAAAATAGCTTCACTTGAACGAAGTCGTGTGAGATTCCTCTCCTTCCATATAATGGTAATTAACCTTAGCAGTAAAACCCTTTTGCCTAGATAGGTATATATCAAAATATAATGACCAAAATTGTTCTAACAGAAAAAAACAAAACCTGATCAAAATAAACCAAATGTAAATTAACCTAATCGACACTTAAATCATCTACATAGACCGCAAAAAACGTGATGAAATAATAATTGACTAGTTACTTACCTATTACTCAAATACCTACATACCAAAATATCCGTTTATAGCTTCCAATGATAGGATTTACCAGGCTTAAGGCCCACGCTTCTCAGACTAAGTCTACCCAAACACAGCTTAGAATAGGTATTACCAGCAGACCCAGAAGCTCTAGAGTAGTAGAGCTCTTACAGTTTGAGGCATGCATGAGGCTTAACATCTGTATGCGTGAAGTAGATAGATGCAAAAAAGTGCATCTTGGGGCGCGTTACTCTCGTGTGTGACTTCTGAGGCAAAGCTTTGCACTGTGGACTCAACTTTTGAATTTGAATTTGTTATAGGTGATGGTTACCATGTATAATTCCATAAAGTAATTTAAAAAAGCTGGCAGTGCCCATTTATTGGAAATAATAGGTTTGTTTGCTGTGGCTTAGCGTTAGAAGTGAAATGATGTCCCGCTTTAGAACCTCATTTTAACATACACTATTATAATAATATGCAAGTATAGCCACGAACGTTTAAAAAAAAACAATTGCAAAAAGCCGGATAACCTTGGCAGAAGATTCCAAGTCATGGCCGTGCGCGTCATACATAACACATTATCATTTTATATTCGTTCCTTACCCATGGAGGTTACCTCTGTAGTTATTGCTGGTTGATGTAGTTATGTAGCTTTGCATGTTTAATGTGTTATTAATGTACAAGTTCGTTTGACAGTCGTATTATTTCTTAGTTATACCGATCATAAGTAGTTGCCTTTATGGTGTGTCTTATTCTTCACAATAACTTCAATCCGGTTTATGTTCTCCTGGCAACCACGAACCGGAAGACGAGGCTTTGGAAGCCACCACTCTATGGACCGTCGACATTGTAAAGATTGCGAGAATTCGGTGGATGGCGTAGGACCAATTTTTTCTTCCCATAAAAGTATAGAGGAGGCTTACGTCCTGCAGTGGACTTTTACAATGATTTTACAATGCCAATGATTAAGTATGATAAATCCGAGTTTACAGAGAGTAAAGGGAATTGACTGACACTAACATTTCTACCTATTAAAATATCATTTTTAAGCTAAAGCCTCAGCAGTGCCAAAAGATGCACTGAGAGATATAATAATTATTGTTAAATATTTCATAGTAGAATCAGATACCTACTTGACTATTATATTAAAAATCACCAATAAGATTTGAGTGGGACTGTTTTAAAAACTCAAATGCTAGTATCATAGTAATCAATTTTGGTCCAGGCTAAACTACTTCCTTATTGGAAAGAAACATTTTAATCAACGCTTACCTTGTTTTAACATTTTTATGTAAATTATATTTTTATTTATTTATTGATCGAGTGAGCGAAGCGAACGAAGATTCTAGTTTCAACTTGGGCGATTTGGCATTTTATGTATGTATGTATGTATGTATGTTTGTCTGGCCATAACTTTCGAACCGTTGATTCGATCTGCATAAAATTTGATAAGACGACAGCTTGTACTTGAGAAATTTACTGGTAAGTATATGAGTAAAATCGGATGAAGGGTTTTTAAGATATGGGGTTTTTTAAGGGGGCAAAAATAAAAAAAGTGACTTAAAAAAATCAAGTTACATGTCATACGAAAGGGCTTTGTTTGGACATTCCAAAACAATTTGTACTTTTTTTCTGGGACGCTCGGTTTTTGAGATACAACAAAAAAGTTAAATTAAGATAACCAACGACCCAAGAGCTCCCATCTCTAAGAGTTTCGTTGGCATCAAGGTTTTTCTACTGGTCAGCCAGTTACTTTGCTTTTTCTTATTTTTTTTTCTTGAAATAAATTAAGGAGGTACTCAGTTCTCATAAAATGGTGACAACGACCAGGTCTGATGATGGAGCCAAGGTCTGTTCAACGGAACTCTTCAATAAATAGGCCAATAGAGTTGAAATTTGGTTACCGTACTGAGTTAGTAGGCGGTAGTCAGAAAAAAATGTTTGGACTTGCCTTTGACTACCACCTACTCAAAGTTTTGGTGCGGGTCGCATCACGAGATCTCAGTTCGGGGCGAACTACTAGTAATATTATGTCCTACCTAATAATTACTTACGAAATTTAAATCACATGACATGTGGTTTTAAGTTACCGTGAATAATCGATCTCTGTTTTGTAACAGTAAGTACTACAGATAGAAAATTAAGTTCAAACAGGTACGAGTAGGTAAGGTTTTCTTTGTTTCCGCCTGAGTTCGAGTGTCATTATAATGGAAGTACATTGAAAATTATACAATAATGTTAGGTTCCCAAAATCGAAGGGATCAAAATAACACGCAAGATTTGAAGTAAAAACGATCAATCAAGTTCTGACAGAGCTATTCATTGCAGAAATTGAAAAATCTAAACTAATTCCATTGAATACAATTCAAAAGATACCGTGATATTAAACTGCCCGGAAGTATAACGTAGCGTGAGTTATTTTTAAAACACAATTGTTTTGAAACATAACGCATCGTAAGTTACAGTTAGGTACGTGTAAAATCAGAAATGACAATCGTGTTACGTGTAGAGTCGGGAAAAAGGCTGAGAAATCGAGATTATGATAGGGCTTGGTGTGGGTGGGCGTCACCGGCGTAAGTGTAGTACTGCCAGCAGGGGTTATCTGTCGTTTTAAGGTCGATTCACACATATCAGTGAACCCACAGTTCCGGCACAGTACCGTTACAGTTCCGTATTCGTGCTACAGTGGTGCGTCAGTGCTTCAATTCACACATATCAGGCACAGTACAGTTCTCTGCGGGTCTTCGTGCACGCCGTTCCCTTCAGACTAGCGTTGACGTTGATTGTTTTGATGGCACTCTTCAATAACACAGAATTAGCTATGATATCCATTGCTTTAGACGAAGAAGAAGAGAATCGAGGAAAAAAAAGAAAATGGGTACAATGGGTGGAAAATGAAGCATGGAAATTAAGAGAATCTGAAGGAGAATTCGTGACATTATACAAAGAATTAATTAAAGACCACAAATTGTTTTTGTATTTTGTTTACTTTGCATGAGATAAATCATACAAAACAGTATTCTCACGAACTAATTCAATCAACACCTCGTCTTCCATTTTGTTTTCGATGCAGCGGCGTCAGTGATCCGTGATAAAATATCGTCGTCGCCGATCACGTCCGTGATGACCGGTGCCGGCACTGACACTGACGGTACTGAGACGACACTGACACTGACAAGTGTGAATACATCCATAGAGAATGTTTGAAAGAATAATTATCACTGATGCGGTACTGTGCCGGAACTGTGGGCTCACTGATATGTGTGTGACCTTAAAGGTCGATTCACACATATCAGTGAACCCACAGTTCCGGCACAGTACCGTTACAGTTCCGTATCCGTGCTACAGTGGTGCGTCAGTGCTTCAATTCACACATATCAGGCACAGTACAGTTCTCTGCAGGTCTTCGTGCACGACGTTCCCTTCAGACTAGCGTTGACGTCGATTGTTTTGATGGCACTCTTAAATAACACAGAATTAGCTATGATAGCCATTGCTTTAGACGAAGAAGAAGAAGAGAATTGAGGAAAAAAAAGAAAATGGGTAGATGAAGCATGGAAGTTAAGAGAATCTGAAGGAGAATTCGTGACATTATACAAAGAATTAATTATTAAAGACGAACTCCTCGTCCTCCATTTTGTTTTCGATGCAGCGGCGTCAGTGATCCGTGATAAAATATCGTCGTCGCCGATCACGTCCGTGATGGCCGGTGCCGGCACTGACACTGACGGTACTGAGACGACACTGACACTGACAAGTGTGAATACATCCATAGAGAATGTTTGAAAGAATAATTATCACTGATGCGGTACTGTGCCGGAACTGTGGGCTCACTGATATGTGTGTGACCTTAAAGGTCGATTCACACATATCAGTGAACCCACAGTTCCGGCACAGTACCGTTACAGTTCCGTATCCGTGCTACAGTGGTGCGTCAGTGCTTCAATTCACACATATCAGGCACAGTACAGTTCTCTGCAGGTCTTCGTGCACGACGTTCCCTTCAGACTAGCGTTGACGTCGATTGTTTTGATGGCACTCTTAAATAACACAGAATTAGCTATGATAGCCATTGCTTTAGACGAAGAAGAAGAAGAGAATTGAGGAAAAAAAAGAAAATGGGTAGATGAAGCATGGAAGTTAAGAGAATCTGAAGGAGAATTCGTGACATTATACAAAGAATTAATTATTAAAGACGAACTCCTCGTCCTCCATTTTGTTTTCGATGCAGCGGCGTCAGTGATCCGTGATAAAATATCGTCGTCGCTGATCACGTCCGTGATGGCCGGTGCCGGCACTGACACTGACGGTACTGAGACGACACTGACACTGACAAGTGTGAATACATCCATAGAGAATGTTTGAAAGAATAATTATCACTGATGCGGTACTGTGCCGGAACTGTGGGCTCACTGATATGTGTGAATCGACCTTTAGTTGTCTCTAGGCTGTGTTATCTTTTGACAAGGCTTTGTAATTATCAAATAGATTTGAAAATATTTGGTATTAACCGAGATGCCAGCTCATTCGTTGGAATCTGGGATGGATTCTCGCTTGTTATTAAAAATATAATAAGTGTTCGTAGTAAGATGTGAAGCAGCATGAGTGCTAACTGTACCACAGCCGGCATCGTGATTGAAACGTTGCACCGTTACGTCACACGCAATGACTCAAGCGGTGTTTCTAGTTCTAATTTATCATAAGTTCTACTCTATCATAAACGGTTGGTTTACTTTGCTAGCAGGATTCACATTCTAAGAGACAAGACGACTAAGAAACCTTCCACTTTGAGGAGAGGGCTCACAATCGTTCTTCCAGGAAATGTTTATGGGAGGTTTATGGACTTCAACAGGCGCATGATGATGATCAAGTTTATCATGATAATCCTACTATCTAAACCTTTTCTATAAAAGTCCAGCCTTTCTTGAAGTGTTTTAAGAGGAGATCGTTTGTTCATATTTTAATTGGAATCTATCAGTGCGTGATCTGGAATTATCAAGACCATTTAAAAATAAGGCAATATGCAAGCTAAGCTAGAAGTAGATAGAAATAACTAGTAACATAAAATTATAAGTTTACGATTAGAATGGTGCTTATTGGTTGTTGACTATCAGCACGTAAAGTTTTAAGGAATGCACAAGCGCAACTCCGTATAGCTGTGCCTCTATCTCGACCGCGTCGAACGCACGTCCCGCACATTTCATACGCTAATTCTCGGTAAAATTACTTGAAAATAAAATAGACAAGATCACGTCGGACCTATCGTCGTTTTTTATTTTTTTTCTGATACAACTTTGTAACGCTGCGCTGGCTACGGATAAATATACGGATAAAATCAGTAAAAATAATCGATACATTTTGTCTATATCCCAACTCTATTGGACATGATGGCAAATGCCTTTCAAAATTATTCATTTTATTGTTATTACACAATGTAATTATTTAATTTAAATTTTATTTTATTTTATTTAGCTGGCAAATTACAAAACCGTGACTTGATTTTGCGTAAACTTCGTTCCTGAGCTACGAATAAATTGAATAGTTTATAATGTAGGTAGGTATGTACTGTCCGCGCTAACTTTTATTACATTTAGGGCCAAACGCGTACATTTTGACATATTTAACGGCCCTTTCACCATGCTCTGTTAGATTAACAAAGGATTAAAGGGCCGTTAAATATGTCAAAATGTACGCGTTTTACATCTAAGGTTATATTTAAAGGCCTGTTAATCCTTGATTACTAATTAACAGAGCATGGCGAAACCAGGCCTAAATAAAATACCTTGGTCAATAAACGATCATGTACTTATATGCTTACTCACGATCCATATACTTATGTTTAATTTTAAAACTTGAATTTAATATTATTATACTTATTAATTTACAAAAACTTGTTAATTATAAATTTTAATGTAATTTAATTTAATGTACATTTTCATATTTTTTTTAATGTGAAATTTTCATGTTATATTTTAATTACGTAACTCATTCTATGTATAGAGAAAACCATGTTGTAATTTTCTCTATTATATTTACATGCTAGGTTTTTCTGGCGAAGTGTGAGATTCTTTCAGTATCTCTAATATCTTAATTATTTACCATACTTCACGCAAATAAATTATTTCATTTCATTTATATGCTAAGTTTTCCTGCACCCACGGTAAAAGTGGTAAAATTATCAGCCATAGATTACGTAATTTGGGTGTTAGTCGAAACAGGAATTTGAACTCCCTAGCTAGGTGGTCGAGGGGTCAATTGGTTGTGTCATAGGTGTATTGGTAGATTATGAAGGGGTTCAACTAGTGTCGACTACTCACTTTCTATCCACGACTTGCGTCAGTCTCACACAATAATATTTTAATTTCGACGATATCAGTTTGACATTATATTATACAACCTGGTGCCCGCGACTTCGTCTGCGCAGGATTAGTCACACAATATCTTTATAAATTGTAGCCTATGTGTTATTCTGATGTATAAGCTATATTATTGTAAAGTTTCATTAAAATCCATTTAGTAGTTTTTACGTGAAAGAGTAACAAACATCCATCCATCCATCCATCCATACTTACAAACTTTCGCGTTGAAATATAAATAGGATTAGAGGAGTAGGTATGTATAGTTTGAAAGTAGCGCCTGTGACGATGTGGCTGAGGCATCGTGTTGGAAAGACTAGGCAGACTAGACACTGCGTTACCGTGTCTAGCTGTTACCGGCGCCACTAGGAGGCTCCAGCACAATCTATGTAGCATTTGCTAGTGCTGCATAGAAGACCTCAATGTAGCCACAGGTAGCGTTATTGAGGTGGCCACTTATTTAGCTAGGGCAATCTCGTCATCGACACGATGAGAAGTGCCTTTGAGGTTGGCTGTGACTGACAAGATAGATAGATAGATAGATAACACTTTATTGTACACAAGGATACATCATAAATCTAGGCATAAATTAATATAGTACAATGGGCGGCCTTATCGATGAAAGCGATTTCTTCCAGGCAACCTTAGACAAGTTGAGGAGTAACAGGGTTAGCGTGGTATGGGCTTGTCATGAGGATTGAAGAAACCTAAGTAGTTCTACTAATTTTTTTTTAATACAATTAGCTGATGGAACAAGCAGATGGCTCACCTGATGTTAAGTGGTAGCCATCACCTATAACAAAGCATTGCCTAGTAAGTCACGCATGATGGGAACGTGCCCTATGATGCACTGCCCTGCCCATGAGGCATACAGATGTTAAGCCTCGTGTGCCTATAATCACCGGCAACCACGCTCTTCAAATCGAAACACAGCAACGCTGTTTGGCGGCAGAAAAAGGCGTGGTGGTAGTACTTCCCCGGACGAGCCCTTCACAAAGAGCTCTACTACTCTTAACATGTGTCCAAGTGCTCGAAAAGAGCCTCTTTGAGGCGAGAATCCATTCACCACACTGTTTCGAAAGAAAGTGTGACACGACAAGAAGAATAGCAAACTCCATGGACTGGATTGGAATAAAATCCACAATATATGAATTAGTGTCCTACGCTGGCTACCACAGACCATCAGTGAATCTTAAAATCTACCTTATAAATATGATTCAATAGTATAGTATTTATTGCAATAAATTCCATTGCGTGTATCTATTATCTATGAAATGCTTGTTTGTTGCATAAATAAATCTATCTGAAACGGGTTCCAAGATCTTAAAGCCTGGGCGCCTTTTCACATGTACACGTTGCACTCATAACCAGAAAGTGCATACTTTTTCACGTTAAAAGTTCAAGAAAGCTTAAGTCTAAGAGCTGATTTCACCATGCTCTGTTAGTTACTAATCAAGGATTACCAGGCCGTTAAATCAACCTTATACAACGTGTAAACGACTGTACGACATTCAATTAGTACACGTGTGTACTACTATCTAGCGCGACTTAGTTCGCGTGTAGCTTTTTTTCATACAACTTCAACTGTCGCTACACCCGTAAGTGTGATAAGTAAGGAAACTTAGTACACACGGATACAGATCAAACTACACAAAGCCAAAGAAAGATGACGCTTACTTCAAAAACATAAAAGCGAGCAGTGTATAGTCTGATGCGTATCTGGTGTACACTTCTAGGCATCAAGACCGTGAAAATGTTGTCTTGTGTTACGTCAGTCGGTCTGTCAGTGAGTTAGGGTTCCCGAACACAGGCCTCCTGCCACAACCACAAAACGCCGCCACTGGCATATTTCCTGTAGTTTTCATACGAAGCGAGCAGCTACACTACAAATTAGCGTGTGGCGGCTACCGGCGTCAACCGTGTGCGGCGAGTCCATATAAAATGTATGAAAACTACAGGAAATATGCCAGTGGCGGCGTTTTGTGGTTGTGGCCGGAGGCCCGTATGCGGGTACACTGAGGGCAAAGATTCTTATTATAAAAATATTTATAAATAAACTATACAATAATGTATAAAAATTAAAATTACTACATACCGTATATTTTTAATGCATAATGGATTGAGCACTACAAAGTCACATAGCTTTAAAAGTGGTATAAATTGCAAGTACCTACACTAAGCTGTGTCTGAGAAAAAATATCTTGACAAACAGCCAAACGGAAACTGTAGAAATACCATTACTTTTACCAGACTACTCTCGCTAGTGTCTAGTAAAAAAAGTATGAAAACTTAAATTTTTGGACAAAATTCTATAAATTTTTTACTAGTAGTCCCTTGCGAGTGTGCACTTTGGAAAACTCATGCTTTTTTTAGGGAACCCATAAAAAAACGCTGCTTACTTTTCTTATTATGATGATGATCACTGCGACATAGGACCATCCTAGACAAACATTTACCAACATGTAGGTACGTTGTACATTACCGTTCTATGTATCCATTCTGAAATGCATAAAAACTGGTATTTTACTTAGCAGCGCACTAAGTGACCATTTAAGACAAGCACAAACGAAATTCAACTCTAAAGCATTATGTCTAAGGTAGGCTTTACCGTGACTGAAGACAGTCGCTTTCTGATGTCAAGATAGGTGATGTATGTTTTAGTAGTGCCAGAGAATTGTAGTCTTTATAGTCTTAGTGATAGGGCCAGGTTTAGTTTGAAAGGATTTAGAGGATTAAATTGATATTTTAGGGTAATCTTAATAGAACAGGAGTCGAGAGTCATTTACATTTTGTAAACTTTCTATTTTAAGTTCCTTGGGGCTCGTAATTTATGGTTCCAGTAATAAGTAACGTAAGGCTGGTAAATTACCCTAGCTAGCTACATAATCCCTTTGATGCTATATACCTAGGAATACTTATAATTGAGTGAGAGGTAGGTACCAAATGTTCACTCAACAAAAGCTCTAGCCGTCCACAACAGCACTTTTAAAGAAACCTCTGAAACTTGTTCGAAAGTTTCAAATTGCCACGAACAAAAGGGGTGAACATAAGCGCACTAGAACCTTCTTTCAGCACATTGTTTCGAAATCTTCAGATTTTTCTCAGCGAAGAAGAAAAGAAAGAATCCGACACGCCTTCCTAACGTTGAGAGTGGTGTAACTTGCGTATTGAGATATATATCTACATTTCCTTTGTCTTACACAATTTTTTGAAATACTTATTCACAGCCACATTCTTGTTAAATTTAAGATTAAGATGAATAGAGCGCTTTACAAAGCGCTCGTCCGTGGAAGTGCTGCCCCCATACTTAATTCTGCCGCCAAGCAGCGTTGCTGTGTTTCGGTTTGAAGGGTGTGGTTGCCGGTGAAACTACAGGCACATGAGGCTTAACATCTGTATGCCTCAAGTTGATGGACGCAGGGCAGTTCATCGTGCATGCTCGGCAACATTCGTAGTAGTAGTAAGTAGCTGACATTACAAATTACAAAAGTAATCCTGTTTAAGTCTAGTCCACTAGAAATGGACTCTACAACTTGTAGGTTTTCCTTTACCCCTGTTCGGCGAGGATTAATGAATGTAGCGCTTTTACTGTAGTTTTTAAATATTTTTCCAACACAATGTAGCTAATTTTCCTTTGGTAGCCAAGTCCAAAGGAAAATTAATGAACGCTGTGAAAATTTTCCTTTGGCAAGCTTATTTTTTTCTCGTGTTTTGTAGTTTACCAAGTCTGACAAGGCTAAGATTGTGTCAAAGGCTTAAAACCATCTAACATTGCAAAAAATACTTTTCATCATACCATATGCTGGCTAGAGGTATATCAGGTAAGCCGTAAGCTTGTATATAGAAATTGACAGTTTTTTTATGCTGTTTGCTGAAGGAACAAGCAGTTAGCCCACTTGATGTTAAGTGACAACTATCACCTTTAACAAAACATAGCCGCGCAAGTCAATATGATAATAACGATATGAAGGTGCCCCACGATGTATTGCTCTGCGTCCAACTCGAGATGACAGATATACAGAGCATACAGATCTTAAGCCTCATATGGCTGTAATTTAACAACCCCCTTAACACGAAACACAGCAGCGCTGCTTAGGGGCTGAAATAGGCAGTCTTCATGACTGATTTCCACACAGCATCCCACAGTTTAAAATACATCCTATCCTTACCTCAAACAAGCCATAATCCCGCATCAAAGCCCTCCAGTCCAGCGGTGGGATTATCCACCATTACACCCACTCCACCCAAACCACACTGAATAAAACAAAACCTCTGAGGTGGCCATTATTCATTTTTACGACCCAATTCGCAATAAGTAGCCTACTTACCTGCGGCATGGTAAATAAGAGTTTAGTTGTCCCATGAGGCCTGTAACTTGGCCGGAAATATGAGTAACGGGCCATTTTTACAGCTGAAGTATTATTAGAAAACTTCGCTTCTTATAAGGTTCTTATTGGACTGTAGAAATTATTATGCCTGCTAATTCGGGGAACCAACTGTGATGCATGGAAGCAATCTCGTGCATGGAGCAGTTTTAGGTAGGCAAGGTACGGAAATGTCCATAAGGACTAGTTTGTTCTTCAACTACAATGGCACATCATGCTCTGAAACGATGAAACATGTGAAACTACCTAAAACTAAGAACTAACTTCTAACCATTTTTCTGGCAAATAAACATTTCATTTCAAAACATCATTATTCAGTTCCGCACTTACTGTCAAAGTCAAAAGATGTTTATTCTGTAAAATCACAAGGATCACTTTGAAACGTCTTAAAACTAGGTGAATTTCCATATAATTATAGGATTAAACGAACTCACCTGAGTGATGTTCTATCCTGATTATTTAAGTACTCATTCTGGGATATTTACTAGTAGTAGCCGCCTTTCTTGCATTAATATCGCGTGTCAAAAGCTTAAGATAATCTGCAAAAAAAAATGTTAGCAACCTGGCAACATTCCACAACATATCATTACGTTCAAAGTTCAGATAAGCATATTAGCCTACCAATGGGAAGCTATGATGTCATAGCTGTTGGGAGGGTGGGACTCTCTTATCCCAGAATGAGTACTTAAATAATCAGGATAGAACATCACTCAGGTGAGTTCGTTTAATCCTGTAATTATTTTTCGTACTCATTCTGGGATATTTACTAGTAGATGTTTAGAGGGATGAACATAGAATATAAAAATCACATTATTAAATAAAAACAATGAGTGTTTTTTAAACCTAACGACTAACTAATTATATTGTCTTAATAATTAAGTTCCTTTAACTTAAAGGTAGATAAAATCTACTAAATCACAAACTCAAAAGGAATAAACCACAATTAAGGAACAACTGAGATCCAGGAACATTAATCCTTAGTACCAAATTATCATTATTCTTGAAATCACAGCAAAATACATAGCATTAGTAATTGTTAACTTAATGCTTATATGTCTAGTTTCTACTTCTGACTAGAGGAACTACAGATATATAATAATATAAACTAAACATTTGCAATTGAAAATTGAGCATTAACACTACCTTGTAGTGGCCTATTATAATGCTTTGCAAAAGTCATTGACCTGCAAAGCTACTGGAATAGCCTACTGCTTTCAACATGCTATCTACTGTAAGTAGAATGAGAGGTGAAAATTTAAATGTCAATTCTACTGTATTTCATAACTTGTTTAAGCCACCTGATTATAATATTAATTGGGAAGTGGCTCTCCTAAAGGGGTCTTTAAAACATAGAAACAAGTAATCAAATGATTCCTCCTTGTCCCTGAATGTCGGAACTCTTTGACCTGTTGTAAGAGCTGTAGTTGTAATTTTGGTGAGTTTCTTAAACTACAAGAAGAAACT
Source organism: Chloroclysta siterata (assembly GCA_932294275.1). Lineage (NCBI taxonomy): Eukaryota > Metazoa > Arthropoda > Insecta > Lepidoptera > Geometridae > Chloroclysta > Chloroclysta siterata. Next base: position 14,152,214 of record OW028596.1, on the reverse strand, counting down.
TTAAAAAAGTGAGAACAATATTTGGGTACCAAGTGAGCATACATTTAGGTGCAAATGGCCTTTACTTGAATAATCCTTCAAAAACCAATGTGCAATAGTCAATAGTTATTTATTGGCAATACATTGTATTATTATTATTATTATTATTACAATTATTACAATCACTGCACTCCTTGATATTCAAAGAATAAAACCTTACTAAATAATAATAATAATAAAAATAAAATAAAAATATTAATTTGTAATATACCAATGTGTATTCACAATGTGTATTTAATATTAAATTCAAATACTCATAATATCATTACCTTGCCGAGTGAAGCCTTAGTCTCCCAACACCGCCTACTTATATTGGAGATGAAAATGAAGGTCAAGTCTGTTGGCAAAAAATCAAAGCCCTTACCCAAAATTAAATGGCACCTATTAGAAAAGGATGAGTATGCAAAGGAGTTTAAAATTAGAGTGGTTGATAAAATGTTTGAAATGGAGGATATGGCAGATAAATCAGTGAATGAATGCTGGAATGAAATGGCGAACTGTATAAGAAGTGCAGCGAAAGATGTTTTTGGCGAAACGAAAGGAAAAGAAAGAATGGATAGAGATACTTGGTGGTGGAGTGAACATGTACAAAAGAGTTTGAAAGAAAAGAAGAATGCGTTTAAGGAATGGAAGAGTGTGAAAGATGATAACATAAGTGTAAAAGACAGTAAAAAGGCTATTTATTTGGAATGTAAGAAGAATGCGAAAAAATCTGTGGCCGTGTCAAGGGCTAAGGTACAAGATAAGCTTTACCGATCTCTGGACAGCCCTCACGGACAGAAAAACCTCTACAGACTAGCGAAAGTGAGAGAAAAGAATGGAAGAGATATTGTACACATGAAATGTATAAAAGATGATGGAGGAAAGGTTTTGACGAATGATGAAGAAATAAAAGAACGTTGGAAGGGATACTTCGAACGGTTAATGAATGAAGAAAATGACTGGAGTGGTGTTTTAGGGTACGTGCCCGTAAACATAGGTGTGGTAGAAGAGATAAGGGTGAATGAAGTAAGAAAAGCAGTGCAAAGTATGAAGAATGGAAAAGCTGTAGGACCGGATGGAATACCAGTTGAGGTATGGAAGTTTTTAAATGGAGATGGATGGAGGTGGCTGACTTTGTTCTTCAACAAGTTGTTACAAGATGAGGCGATCCCAGAAGAATGGTGCAACAGTTCACTGGTGCCCATTTTCAAAAACAAGGGAGATGTATAGAGCTGTAACAACTATCGAGGAATCAAGCTAATGTCACATAGTATGAAAGTTTGGGAAAAGGTGATAGCGAGACGAATGAGAGAGGAGAGTGAGGTATCACAGAACCAGTTTGGGTTTATGCCTGGACGTGGGACAACGGACGCCATATTTGCTCTTCGCCAACTGTGCGAGAAATACCGCTGTGCGCACAAGAACTTGCACATGGTGTTCGTTGATCTGGAGAAGGCGTACGACAGGGTTCCCCGTGAGGTTCTGTGGTGGGCTATGAAAGTGAAAAGAGTGCCTGGGAAGTACCTGCAGCTTATTCGGGCCATGTACAGCCGAGCTAGTACTCAAGTCAGGTCCGAAGCTGGCGTTACCGATAAGTTTAATGTGGCTGTAGGCTTGCACCAAGGATCGGCTTTGATCCCTTATTTGTTCCTCCTGGTAATGGATGCACTGACATCAGACATACAGGAGGAGGCACCATGGTGTATGCTGTTCGCCGACGACATTGTACTTATCGGAGAAGACGCAACTGAGGTCCAGAGCAGGCTGGTAAAATGGCAGGGGAAATTGGAGAGTGTCGGACTGAAGATTAGTAGGAGCAAAACAGAGCATCTGTTTTGTGACTTCGGTGGTCCCTCCAGTTTCGCCACTATTGCCTTAGATGGTGTATCCCTACCAGTCTGTTCCGATTTTCGGTACCTCGGTTCAGTAGTACAGAATGATGGTGAGATTGACAGGGATGTAAAGAGTAGAATAAATGCAGGATGGATGAAATGGCGAGAAGTCACAGGAACAACATGCGATCCAAGAATGCCCCTAAAACTGAAGGGGAAAATATACAAAACGATTATACGACCTGTCGTTTTGTATGGATCGGAATGTTGGGCCACAAAAGGGACGGATGAAAGAAGAATGCATGCAGCGGAGATGCGAATGTTGAGATGGATGTGTGGAGTGACGAGAATGGATAAGATAAGAAATGAGTTTATTAGAGGCAGTTTGAAAGTAGCGCCAGTGACTGAGAAAATGAGAAGCAATAGGTTAGCGTGGTATGGGCATGTCATGCGAAGGGAAGAATGTCATGTAACGAAAAGAGTGTTAGTTATGAATGTGGATGGATATAGGAGTAGAGGAAGGCCAAAGAAAAGATGGATGGATTGTGTGAAGGATGACATGGGTAAAAAAGGAGTGATGACTGAGATGACGGATGATAGAGGGATGTGGAGAGAAAAGACCTGTTGTGCCGACCCCACATGAAGTGGGATAAGGGCAGGAAGATGATGACTCATAATATCATTACCTATTATGAGAGAATGTTCCGAACGATGGCAGTTAGGTATATGTTTGGTAAGAGAACCCCTAATTGAAAATTTTCATCATTAAATATATAGTTTTAACTAGAATATTATTATTATTTCCTGACGATGACATGGATGACGCAGTTGTTGCGTTGTCGCGTACTGGTCACGGAAGAACAGCATTATAGTAGCGTATGCTGCTATAGCGTTTATGCTGAATGACAGCACATTTCTGTCACCTACTTTTAATGTCTTTTCTTGTATTTTTTATAAATTGTATTTATGTGTGGCATAAATAAATGATTTTGTATTGTATTATTGTTTTATAAATATGATAATACTTTAGGCACACATTACCTAGATCTTGATTATTTGTCTTGCAATACACCATCACTGTTAAATACAACTGTAATATTGTAATAGGCTATACTTTGATGATGACTCAATAATTACTGTTACAAACTTCATTAAAGGATACCAAACCTGGGTTGGCCAAATTGGACGCACTACAATACCAAAACCTTGTCTTTTCTAATCTTTTGTTAGATTTTCAAAATTAAGGGAATGCATAAAATAAATAATAACTCCTTTTAATGGTGAAAGCATTTACATTCCATGCAGAAGGGTCTCCATGTCAATATGTTTGTAAAATTTTAAGCTTGAGTGAGAAGCAAACAAGTCAAAATTTGATTCTATAGGTATTATCCTTTGATTTAAAGTATCATACAAAAATCCATAAATCTAACACCATTGAAATTTGTAGGTTTCAACTACTTCTTGCTGTTTATTACTGACTGCTGTCAAACATAATTTTAATAACATAACATAATTTTCTCTTTCTCTGCCTTTGTAAATCCTTTTTTAGAATGGTCTCCATCACCAATGCCAAATAAGGATGATTTTCATCACTGTAGCCATTATCTTAGGTAGGCTCTCCCAAAGCTTCTGCTATGAGTGCCTCCTCTGAAGAATCTGTCTCTGCATCTGTGATATCTGTCTCACGGATTTCAACATCAGGATTCACAGTACCAGGGGTCCTCTGCTCCAGGCATTCAAACTGGATAAGATCCAATTCTAGAACACATTATTGTTCTGAAAAATGTATATCAAGTCTAATGTCTTAAAAGATCTTCCTTTACTTCTTCCTCTCATAGAGTGTAAAATTGCAATAACTATGCAATATTGTTTATATTTATTATTTGTTTATAAATATGTAAATTGTCATTGTATTTATTTCGATCCGTTGAGCTGACATAACCTCCCCAACGGGAAGGTACATATTGTCACACAATATGCAATTGATTACATGTAGGTATTGCAATATAATTCATCTTGATTCTTTGAGCTCACATTACTTTCCCAACGGGATGGTACATATTGTCACACAATATGCAATTTGATTACATGTAGGTTTGCAATATAAATCATCTGGATTCTTTGAGCTTACATTACTTTCCCAACGGGATGTTACATATTGTCACACAATATGCAATTTGATTACATGTAGGTATTGCAATATAATTCATCTTGATTTTATGAGCTCACATTACCTTCCTAACAGGATGGCACATACTGTCACACAATATGCATTAGATTAAATATAGGTATTGCAATATAATTTATTATTGATATTTTGAGTTAAACATAACCTTCCCAACGGGAAGGTACATATTGTCACACAATAATGTATTTGATTACATGTAGGTTAACTCTTTACATGGCAGGGGACAGCTGGCTGACCCATACTGGTTAAATGTGTGTACACCAGTTAATAGGAACAAGATAACCCTTAGCCTGAAGTTGTCATCAGCTTCAACATAGCCTTCCCAACGGGAACGTACATACATTGTGTAATTGATAACCTGTAGGTTATTAGGAATAATTCTAAGAGTTCACTTTGATTTGTGCAATAAAGTTAATCGTAATTTTTGATTTCAGCCAGCACCATAATGGCCGGCCGGCAAATTAGCATTACCGTGTGCTTAAGAATTACGCCTCATAACAGGACTATTTTCCGTGTAAATAACGTCGCCTAGGCACGAAATGTATTGTACATTATCCAATACAAACCAAACTTAGTAAATAGTCTACAAATTCTTACCTTCCTTTCAAAGTATAAAGGTATATATTCTTAAATTTCCTCTCCAACTTTAGTATTTTTCTGTCTGGATAAGAAGCCCTACGCTTGGGCATGATGAATGTTGATGAAAATAACATACTTTACTAGTTTATTACTAACTTTTTTCCAAAAGTTTTGTAAATAGCGTGAAAACGCAGACGCCGCGATAGCGCGCAAAAGAACGAATGATATGTTGTGGAATGTTGCCAGGTTGCTAACATTTTTTTTTGCAGATTATCTTAAGCTTTTGACACGCGATATTAATGCAAGAAAGGCGGCTACTACTAGTAAATATCCCAGAATGAGTACGAAAAATAATTTTATAGTATTTATCATATTATAGTATTTCCATATCAGGCCGACTGAGCTGGGAGTTTAGATGGTGGGCAAGCCTCTGTACTCCATCTAAAATTCTGATGAATATTCTGACAGAAGTCCAATAGGGGCATGAATGAAAAGTTGGCCCTGACGTTGTATAATATTTACAATAAATGCTAAGGCTTGTATACTTGGGGTACGGAACACAAACCTTTGCAATCGGGTAAAATAAAAACAGTGAACGCAGGCATTCTGCCGGCTGAAGTTTGCTTGAGGCTCAGTATTTTCAATCAGAACCTTCCTATTCATAGTCTTGCCGTTCTTAGATTAGCATTCAGTGTACGTGCTGCATTCCTGGCCGTGACTCAGTGGCGCTCAATGGAGGCTTGCGCAACGCATTGTGACGCCTGCGCCCGCGCACTTTGTTTTAATCATTCGCAATTACCTGATCATATCGTAAGATGCTCTGTAAATATAGGTCTGAACTTTTCTGCGCATCCTACACGCGACGATACAGTATTTTGGTTGTAGTCAGAGGAGAGTCCAACGATTAGGATGTTAGATACTTACTACTACTACTCATACTAGATGTAGTAGCGTTTGGTTCTGGCAGGCGAGGCGACCAAAAGTATTTAGATTTTTAAGTTATGTGTAGTGTAAGTTGAGTGGATGATAGCTATTTTACATAATTTACGTATACCATAAACGTACAACAACAAACATTTGTATGCTAATTAATACGATAGGAATGTGAAAATCTCAGACTGTTACATAACATTTTTATAAGATGTCTGCTCGCTTTCAATGTAGAAGATTATGTATCAGATGGTGAGATGTGATGTGAGATTCCTACACTTAGATATTATTTTAATAAGATGTTCTAACATCTCATTAGCGTAACACGGCACCGCTTACCGGCGGGTCGCGGCAACTCTGCACGATTGTTGCCGGTTCTTCTAGGCTTGGTCGCTTGGAACTGGCACCTAGATTCCCTTAGCTTATAGAGGTCTCAAAGTCATCCTTGTGATTCAATTGAATCTTTGACTCAATTGGATCACAAAGATCTTTGATGGAGACTTTGACTATGAACAAATTAACTTGATAGAACAAGCGAATCGCGGTTATATCTCCTTATCAAAATGCATTAGCTATAGAACACGTCTATCGGTATAATATGATAAACTTTATTCAGAAAATCAAGCAATTACAATTATATGGGTATGCAGTATGCATACAAGATCTTCTATCAGTTATTAATTGTATTTGGCTTGTTTACAAATAATTGTTGTACTGCAGTATCTACACTAAGTGCTGGACATTGTGTAGATATCGATATCGTGCCCTATATGGCATTGCATTGGCTTCATCACTCTGAGAAGTCTCATGTGCCTGTAATTGCACCGGCATGACACCTACACCCTTCAAATTGTAACAACAATGCGAGCATCACTGCTTGGCGTATGCTATAGGCGAACTTGGTTCAGGCCCGGTTGGCCATCCTTCTTAGATAGATAGATAGAGACACAGAAACACAGTACAGGGTTAAAGCATACATTTAGGTAAAACAATGGGCGACCTTATCGCTGAGAGCGATCTCTTCCAGGCAACCGTGGAATGATAAAAACTAATCAGAATTGGCGGCGGTGTAGTAACTTACGGAATATTTATAACTTATTAGACCTATACATATTAAATAGCCAACTAGGTACCTGCCTACTTACCTAAACCTAACTAGCCAATCTAAGTAACCCTAATACTTACTATATAGTTTAAAACTTCTTTGCCTTGTTTTTGATCTCATAAACTTTCATTGACAGTATCGGACATCGGGCACAACATCATCCAAGATGCGTTCCTCATCGCCGTGGAGGAGCAAGCGCGCCAGCGCTTGCAGCGGCTATCGGCGCTCAAACGCATCACGCCCGTCGACATGTCAAAACTGTCTGTCGAGGTGAGCTTCTTACGGTATCCATATTGTAAGGTTTAAGTGGATAGTTGGCATCCCTGTACCAGAAGGACAGAGGGGGCATCCCAAATTGCGGGATGGAAGAAGCAACGTGGCTGACAGCGGGAGATAGTGATAGTTCTGTAGAATCCTATAAATAATTGTATATTGGATATAATTCAGCTCCCACAATATAAAGCTAGACGCGCAGCTGTCTTATCAGCGTCCCCTTGCTTATTTACCTCCCCAGTATTCTGAGTCTGTTAGTTTGGTGCTTACCCCTCGATTTGTCTAAGCTTTTTGTTTTCTAAGCTTCTGTTTTCTTTCTTTTTAAACTACGGAGTTTATCTTGTGAGTACTAGTCGTGAATCTCGTAATACCCTGATATCTTGGGACTCTTTGAAGATTATGGGAGGTAGTCAGGACAACAGACGCACAGACACTAGTGAAATTTGTCTGCAAATATGTTTGACGAAACGTATCGATTTATGTTGTGAAATTTTTACAATGTTTGGAATGATTTTAGAAATCAAGACAAACATTTTTCCGAAAAGCTCTTTCTGTCAGTCACGAAGTCGCAGGCACTTCAATTGCCTCTAAAGCCTGAGTTTCCCCACACGGAACACAATTTGCAGCAGACAGTGTGCAATCCTGCAGGCACCGACGCCTCTCAACGCCGGCTCGAGACTCTCTATGTTTACTGAGGGCACAAGGATGGAGCTGAGGCGAGAGATACTATTATTTTAGATACGAAATCCTGTATATCTGTGGGTTATTATTATTTGTTACCTTCTGGCAAGGGTTTTTCTTGGAAGAAATTACGAAATCTATTCAAAATTGAATTGGTACAGCCGTTCTAGCGATTGAGTCTTAGACATCCATTAGACCCGGAGCGAGAGTAATATGGAGAAACATAAGAGACTATAGAGCACCTGTTTCCTGTCCATTCTGTCTAACCTGTACACGACAAAATCTGCACCAGACAACAGCATAAAGTTTTACAGTCGCAGTCATTTGAATCACTACGACAGAAGAATCGATCGAATCCTGTAAATCTAAAGCAATTCGAGTATATAAGAACTTTTAAAGAACTGCCAAACAGTGATGCTCACATTGCGATGTTCCGATTTGAAGGGTATAGCTGGTGCAATCACAAGCACACGTAGAAAATGAGCATTTTAAATGAGTATTTGTGCAAAAAATAATAAATAAATAAACAGTTCTCAGAGTGATGGTGGTGATTGTCGCAATTCCACATCGGACAGGTCCCCGGCAGAGATGATTCATGAGATAATGCAAAATTTTATCAGCAGTCCAAATCAGCTATTTGCTAGTTCCGCCACTTGTTCGCAAAAAAACTGTTGCTAACCGCCTCTCGCCAGCACTTTACACCGCTTCATTTAGCTCGTCGTGGACATTCGTTACTTGCATTCGGCCGCTCCCGACTCGCATCGAGAGATTTGAGAGCCTTTCATTGAGTGTCCGCTTGCAATCGATGGATATTCGCAATATTGCATGAATTTTCTTTCGAGTGGGGCGTTGAAATGCGATTTGCAAGCGGAATTCCATTTTTAATTGGGAAAATGTCGTGTTCTTTTGTAGACCAGTTGATGAATGAGATAATGCCATTACCTATTATTTCTGAATTGAATAGGTTATTAAAGTGATTTATATGTGCTCTCCAAAGTTAAAAGAAAACATAATTATGAGGAAGTTGTGAATACTACCTATGGCACGTAAACAGTTTCCTCACTACGGCCAAATAAGTTTTTAGTTTAGACGTGATATGACCTTGAGTACGAATAACTATGAGGCGCTGTATACCGTGCCTGGGGATCGTAGAAGTGATCCTACTTGAAAGTGCTCTGATTATTTTTTTTTTCTAACGTATAATTGACCTTATCTAATGAACTACAGTGCCGTTAGGACAGTATAGTATAGGTAGGTCAGTTAAGGTATTTTTGATAATAAAAAAACCAGCAAATTGTTTTTTTAGATTTTTAGAAGTCAGTATTTTCTATACATATAGTACCCATATTGCGGCATTGTGGGACCTTTCAATTTCAACACAGAAGTTTTTTGTAAGATTTTATTGAGGTTCTCAAGATTCTTTATTGGAACCATGACCGTCACAGATAAATAGCACTTTCTATGACCAAGCCACAGATTAAGACGATTGTTTGTATGACTGTGCGTGATATGCCGTTTCGCAATGGTTTTGTGAAGGTGCGAAATTGAATTGCATGAAACTTTTAGGATATAAAATGTTACTGAAATATTGTTTGCTCATCTCACGTCTATATAAAAGACGCTGAAAGATGTCGGCTCGTACAGGTCTGCTAACTGCTTATAAAAAATCTTTTTATGCTTTCAGATAAGGCAAGGCAAGCGGCCGCAGTCCGAGAACCGAACCGAACTGAACGGGTACATATCCAACTCGACCGTCTACGTCACATCCATCAACGAAAACGGTGCCATCGAGAGTAAACCCACAATTTCCTCCCCCAAATCACAGCCCAAATCTCTTCCCGCCAAACCGATTCCGCTCATAGCTAACGGCATAGACAAAAAGATAGACGAAGAAGAGGAAAAGAAGGATATAAGTGAGAAAAGTGTTAGTGAAGTGACTAGTGTAGATGTGAAAAGTGATGCTTATAGTGTGGTGCGCGAGCATCTGAGCAACGGAAGAAGTGAGAAGTTGATCGGCGAACAGCCAGATCACAGGATTCGGGCCACGGCGGTTGTGGAGAACAATAAATTGGTTCCGGGAGAGAATAGGTGAGTCGTAGATATAAATCATAGAATCATAAAGCACAAGACTGGCTCCAGTGATATCTTCTTGACAAGGGCGAAAGGTGAGGTTTAAATTCATAGAAAACTTTTTTTTTATAAGTAATTGAATCTCGAGCGTCAATGAGACATGAAATTAAATCCATAAGTAGTGAGGGATTCAATCTTTTTTCATTATAAAAGTGACGGAAGAAGGTGATCGTCCTCCTGAGGGTACACACTACAAGAATAATGTTTACAAACATAATTCGTTCTTCCCTTCCCGTCGCAATATAGAGCGCTACTAAGATCAAAGTTAAAGTTTTCGTACTTAAGCAAACTTTTAAGTAGGAAAACTTGTTGATCGAGTGAGCGAAGCGAACGAAGATCTTAGTTTCAACTTGGGCGATTTGGCATTTTATGTATGTATGTATGTATGTGTGTATGTATGTATGTTTGTCTGGCGATAACTTTAGAACCGTTGATCCGATCTGCATGAAATTTGATAAGTCGATAGCTTGTACTTGAGAAATTTACTGGTAAGTATATGAGTAAAATCGGGTGAAGGGTTTTTGAGATATGGGGTTTTTTAAGAGGGCAAAAATAAAAAAAGTGACAAAAAAATCAAGTTACATGTCATACGAAAGGGCTTTGTTTGTACATTCCAAAACAATTTTTACTTTTTTTCTGGGGCGCTCGGTTTTTGAGATACAACAAAAAAGTTAAATTAAGATAACCAGCTACCCAAGAGCTCCCATCTCTAAGAGTTTCGTTGGCATCAAGGTTTTTCTACTGGTCGGTCAGTTACTTTGCTTTTTCTTATTTTGTTTTCTTGAAATAAATTAAGGAGGTACTCAGTTCTCATAAAATGGTGACAACGACCAGGTCTGATGATGGAGCCAAGGTCTGTTCAACGGAACTCTTCAATAAATAGGCCAATAGAGTTGAAACTTGGTTACCGTACTGAGTTAGTAGTAAAAAGCCCAAACATAATGTTTGGACTTGCCTTTGACTACCACCTGCTCAAAGTTGTGGTGCGTTCGTCGAGTCGCATCACGAGATCTCAGTTCGGGGCGAACTACTAGTATCGATCAAAATGATTTTTTTACTAAACTGTGTGCGATATGGTGCACACAAAATGGTTAATTAAGATTTTTTGAAAATGAGTTTAGTGATTTTATATCTTTCAACATGTCGAAACGTGCGAGCGAGAGCCACATTAGCTCTTGTCTTCGCCTAGGTACAATTGGTCTATGAGTAGTTAGACAAAGTATCTACCTAGTTTAATTAACTGGCAATAAAAATAGTTTTAGAAAGTATCAGGAAGCCGTATCGACACTACAAGGTTTTCAGTAACATGAGCAACTGGTTTTGGTGTCATGTCTCTACTGCGCCGAAAAAATTTACAAAAATGTCTATTTCGACTTTAGACAAAATTAAATAGATTATCTGTTTTTTGTATTTCGTATTCCGTGATTTGGATTCTGATTTTCCAGCGAGTTTTGCGCTAAGCACCCCCATCGGGGTGTGAAAAACATTAGCTCTTGTCACGTCGTATAGGGGCGCTTATCGCGACGGCTATTTTTTTTTCTCAAATCTCAAAAGAATCTAAGCGAAAATAATCTACTATGTCTATATCATATATCTAATCTAATCTACTAAGCTAAGAGCTGATTTCACCATGCTCTGTTAGTTACTAATCAAGAATTAACAGGCCATTAAATCTAACCTTAGATGTCAAACATTTTGACTTATTTAACGGCCCTTTAATCCTTTGTTAATCTAACAGAGCATGGTGAAACCGGCCCTAAAATTAAGGTGTACGCACATTTACACAAGTTCAACATTGATTTCTTCTGCCTTTAGTGGGTTCCAATTCCACTTCCAAAATGTTAGAGTATTTCTATTAATATATTATGTTCTTTTATTATAAAGTAGCGCCGGTGACTGACAAGTTGAGGAGCAATAGATTAGCGTGGGCATGACATGAGGAGGGAAGAAAATCATATTATGAGAAGAGTGTTAGGTATGGATGTGAATGGCTTAAGGAGAGGCAGGCCAAAGAAAAGATGGATGGCTGTGTGAAAGATGACATGAGTAAGAAAGGAGTGAACAGCGAGATGACGAATGATAGAGGAGAGTGGAAGAAGAAAACCTGTTGTGCCGACCCCATGCAGCGTGTTATAAGGGCAGGAAGATGATGATTATGTTCTTTTATTATAAACTGATTAAAGGACAGACCGCAAAATGCAATTCAATAAGTAGGTTGGTAGTTAATAAAATGTAATTTTTACAACGGGAAAATGGACTTCTTTTCCTGTTGCACATAAAAAAGTTACAGAATGGACTACGATTGTTTTGAAGGACTTGATTGTCGGTTTTCCTCTACATATACTCGTTCGCATAAGTTTCCGACTTCCTTCCGATACAAAAACTCGTATTACCTACCACAGAATATACTACAGGGGCTACTAAGTATAATAGTCCAATATTTTGATTCATTTTATTTATTACTAGTGGCTTCCCGCGGCTTCGCACGCGTTGAAGTGGTGAACCGTGATTGAACCACAAACATCCAAACATCGTAACTTTCGCATTGATTTGTATATTATTAGGGTAGGATTTTAAATACGTACTATTACTAGGGTAGATTTTAGATTTTAGTTTCTACCCCAAAAGCAAACGAAACGAAACAGCTTCACGACATTGATCCACAGGCACGGTAGGTTTAGGTACCCTCAGATCTCTTCGTACCAACTCAAGATTCCCGTTTTAGGAACATTGACGCCTCGTTGTATTCTTTTTACTCGAGCGCAACGAAGGAGGGTAACGTCTTTATGTTATTTATCCACAGAACACATTTTCTTTTAGTTTGAAGTTAATTACAGTTACAGTTAAAAATTTCCCATACAAACCTTGAAACTTTGCAGGGGTAGTTTTAAAATATTGAAAACGTGATTTTAAATTATTTATTGTGGAGTATATTTACTTCAAGTTTTTAATCAATCGTACTATGCGTTAAAAAACTCCCATACAAACTTTGACATCCCTTTGCACGCTTATTATGGGTAGTTTTAAAAAATTAAAAAAGCCTTTCCTATTTTTTTGCCTCAAAGTTCATATACTCCAAGTTTCAAGTTTGTAGGTTCAAGGTATACTATTTTTCATGCAAACGTTTTCAACCCTTTTACACCCCTTGGGGTTGAATTTCCAAAACCCCCTTCTTAGTACACCTCTACGTCATAAGACCTATGTACTCTTCAAATTTCAAGTCTCTAGGACCATCGGTCAAAAAACTCCCATACAAACTTTTACATCCCTTTGCACACTAATTAAGGGTAGTTTAAAAAAACTAATAACGCCTTTCCTATTTTTTTGCTTTGAAGTATATGTACTCCAAGTTTCAAGTTTGTAGGTTCAAGGAATACAATTTTTCATACAAACGCTTTCATCCCTTTTTACACCCATAGGGGTTGAATTTCCAAAAACCCTTTCTTAGTACACCTCTAAGTCATAAGACCTATGTACTCTTCAAATTTCAAGTCTCTAGGACCATCGGTCAAAAAACTCCCTTACAAACTTTTACATCCCTTTGCACATTTATTAAGGGTAGTTTTACAAAACTAAAAATGCCTTTCCAATTTTTTTGCTTTGAAGTATATGTACTCCAACTTTCAAGTTTGTAGGTTCAAGGAATACAATTTTTCATACAAACGCTTTCATCCCTTTTTACACCCTTAGGGGTTGAATTTTCAAAAACGCCTTCTTAGTACACCTCTACGTCATAAGACCTATGTACTCTTCAAATTTCAAGTCTCTAGGACCATCGGTCAAAAAACTCCCATACAAACTTTTACATCCCTTTGCACACTTATTAAGGGTAGTTTAAAAAAACTAATAACGCCTTTCCTATTTTTTTGCTTTGAAGTATATGTACTCCAAGTTTCAAGTTTGTAGGTTCAAGGAATACAATTTTTCATACAAACGCTTTCATCCCTTTTTACACCCTTAGGGGTTGAATTTTCAAAAACGCCTTCTTAGTACACCTCTACGTCATAAGACCTATGTACTCTTCAAATTTCAAGTCTCTAGGACCATCGGTCAAAAAACTCCCATACAAACTTTTACATCCCTTTGCACACTTATTAAGGGTAGTTTAAAAAAACTAATAACGCCTTTCCTATTTTTTTGCTTTGAAGTATATGTACTCCAAGGTTCAAGTTTGTGGGTTCAAGGAATACAATTTTTCATACAAACGCTTTCATCCCTTTTTACACCCTTAGGGGTTGAATTTCCAAAAACCCCTTCTTAGTACACTTCTACGTCATAAGACCTATGTACTCTTCAAATTTCAAGTCTCTAGGACCATCGGTCAAAAAACTCCCATACAAACTTTTACATCCCTTTGCACACTTATTAAGGGTAGTTTTAAAAAACTAAAAATGCCTTTCCTATTTTTTTGCTTTGAGGTATAAGTTCTCCAAGTTTCAAGTTTGTAGGTTCAAGGAATACTATTTTTCATACAAACGTTTTCATCCCTTTTTACACCCTTAGGGGTTGAATTTCCAAAAATCCCTTCTTAGTGCACCTCTACGCCATAAGAGCTATGTACTCCTCAAATTTCAAGTCTCTAGGACCAGCGGTTTAGGCTGTGCGTTGTCTATATGTCAGTCAGTCAGTCAGTCAGTCAGGACTTAGAGTCTTATAGTATTAGAGATATATATATTATTCATTTTCATTTTAGTTTTGTTTTAAAATAATTCGTCAATCAGCGTAGCAAAGCAGCCTGTGCGTTGTGGAGGCTTCCAATTGGATCAGCTGAGCTATCTCTAGATTGTTTGCAACGACCTGCGGATAGCTCAACTGTCTCTCGTGCTTTTTGTACATTTTATAAATACTTGTAGGTATTTATTGAGAAAAAATGTTTAAATAAAATTAGTTAATGTTAAAAAAAAACTAGAAACGCTTTCAATTGACATAAAATATTGTTGGTAAGAACTCACTGACTCATTTATACTCTTTAGCTATGATTAACTGTGGTTTGACTATGGGTTTTGACATGGAGTTTTGACGTGGTTTTGACCGAGTCAATAACGTCACGCCCCACTAGTGACGCGCTGTTTTGAAGAATAGGTTGAACCTACGTGACGAATTATAGTTACCTATTATAGGTATTTTTAATGGGTCAAGATTATAAATATCTACATTTAAGTAAAGTTACAGATAAGTTTGGAAAAAGGCCACGAGAAAGGAGGGACAAGGGAGTGAAACTAGTCAAAAAGCCACGCCATATTTTTAAAAGTTTTTTTAATCCTATTATTGCATTTACACAATAGCTACACACAAAGCCAAAGCAAAATTACGCTTACTGCAAGGACATTAAAGCTAGCTGTGTGCATGTATCCGTGTGTTCCTAACGAACCCACTACTTTGGATCGCAAGGCGGGGTAGCGATCACTAAACCACCGATGGCCATCGAGATATCATCTCGCAATAATGCCACAGTTAATACTAACCGTTACTTCGGCCAGTGGACAGGAAAATTAACTGGTTAATAACCAGGGCAGTTTCAAGACACGCAATGATTAATATCTAATAACATGCTTATGCCCTGTGCTTATGCCTGATGTGATGTTATTATACAAGACATTTTCTTGTATGCCTTGTCTTAGAAATATATAAACATCAATGGGTTCTGTGGTTTCCTGTCAGGTCCGTACTCCGTGCCTACTGAACAAAAAACACACACTTGACCACAGATAAAATAGTAAACAGGGACTGTGTCCTATAAGTTTTCAAGTTAAATTTTGTAAACAAAATCACAGTACATAATACTTATTTGACGAAATTGACAGCTATGACTGAATTTGGGGTCTAAATACGATCCTGTTTCTGATTGCGGAACATGCCTGCGGAAAGATAAATTGTATAAAACTGACATTAGCTTTTAAGTATTACTGTTTGTTTTACTAAGAAATAAAAATAAGAAAAACCTAAAACCGGTCACGGTCTGAGATGTACCAAAATAAACTGTTCGATAAACTTCACTGTCAAATTCCACTGCCACAGTAATCCAGCCACTTAAAATTCCAAAAACCAACAGTAATATTTTAAGGCCTACCGTCAGCCGTTAAACTTAACTTTACAATAATCTGTGCCGACCGAGGCTCCAAGGTACACACAGGTAGTACGGCTCAGGCACTTGATCACTGCACTTGTCTACCACAATGGGTGTATTCTAGCGTGCCCTACAGTTAATACAATAGTTTGTATCCTAGGGTGCCAGGTACCTGCCCACCTGCGCCCGCGCATCCCAATCCCAACGGTCACAGTTTCGTAAAATTCCCGAGCGCTGGACGTGTGTTGTGCTGTGTTTGTGTTGTGATGTGTTTTGTTTTAAACAAGGAAGTCTAAGGATGCATTATAAGCAGTTGTTTAAAAGGTATTTAGCATGTTTCCGATACCTAGCTATTTGACTGGTTGTTTCGAGTTTTTTAATCTTTGAAGATGACGCTTCGTTTATCCAAGCTAAAGAATTTTTCTGTTTACTTAGTTAAACGAGACATAAATTATAAAACGAAGCGATGATTCCGTTTTTAAGTTTACGTGAACACACTTTTAATTACGTTTATGATGTGTTTGTAATTTAAATAAAGCTATGTCGTACTCAGTTTCTTGACACAGGTGCTTAAAACACATTTTGTAGTAGGTATAATGTACTTGTACCTACTTTCACTACATCATCGTCATCAGCCTGAAGAAGAGTGCTTAAAAGTCGTTCTAAACTCGCTTTACCAACTTTTTATTTTTATATCATGTTATAATTTATTTTCTTACATAGAAGAACATTAACATAAAAGGTAACCTTGACTTAAAATTAGTCTAATAATTATAATTCATTAATTGATTATACATAATCTATGTATCTACCTTCACTTGAGGCTGATTCAGTCTTGTACAGTACCTAAACAAACACCGACTATACCTTAACATGATCTGTCGTTCATTTACTATTGAATTTCTCTCGTAATGGTAGTATTTCGTAACTTTCCAATTTCTACGTTAGAAATTACACACCTAGTGTACATAGAAACAATATGTTAATCTGTGGATGATGGCGTAGCCTTGGTCGTGAGGCGTTCAAGTGAGCGAGACTGTGGGAATTTAAGGATGTTTGTAGTTCACATTTATGTGTTGTATTTAGAACTATCAAATGTTCTGTCAGTATAAAAACACGCGAACTGAACCTCCTAGTTGTTGTCTGTTTAAACGATATTTATTCGCAGATCGTAAAGTGGAATAGTTACATTCAGGTCTTAAGATCTTTAAGGGGCTGACAACTATCAAACAACTTCTCGCTCGCACGTTTCAACATGTTGAAAGATATAAAATCACTAAACTCATTTTCAAAAAATCGCAATCAACCATTTTGTGAGCAATCACATTGCACATAGTTTAGTAAAATTTCATTTTGATCGATACAAGTTTTCCTACTTAAAAGTTAGCTTATGTACGAAAACTAGTAAAGCAAACTTTTGAATAGGAAAACATGTATCGATCAAAATGATTTTTTTTAAGTATGCTAGAATTGTATGCTAGAATTTAACTAAACTGTGTGCAATCACATTGCACACAGTTTAGTTAAAAAAAATCATTTTGATCGATACATGTTTTCCTATTCAAAAGTTTGCTTTACTAGTTTTCGTACATAAGCTAACTTTTAAGTAGGAAAACTTGTATCGATCAAAATGAAATTTTTACTAAACTATGTGCAATGTGATTGCACACAAAATGGTTGATAGCGATTTTTCGAAAATGAGTTAAGTGATTTTATATCTTTCAACATGTCGAAACGTGCGAGCGAGAGTCACATTAGCTCTTGTCTTCGCCTTAAAGGTACACAAGGTACAAAGAAAAATGACGCCTGAAGTCTGAAGCGTATCCGAGTGTACCTGGCTAAGTTTAAAACCTGGGGCACAATACGCCAAGAAAGTCGATAGGTACCTTGTACCAAAACATTTCTTTGATGTTTTGTAGAACGATTGAAAATATTTATTGCACTTTATGCTACAAATGTTAGTTAGGCATTTAATACGAGTTTATTTATGAATTTCACTATTATGCTAGAACCTAGCATACTTATAAAAAAACTATGCTAGCTTTGTGGGCCGAAAAATAAATAGGTTCGAAGCGATCCATTCGAAGATTGCGATTGCGATTGCGAACATTCTGTGCGAAGATTGTACTGAAATAATTTGATAATCTTGGCACTAATTAAATAACTATTGCATCCCCAAGATCTGCGATAGCATTGTGCGCCTGACTCGACTCGCGTCTGATTGGTCGGATGGCTCATTACGATTCTGAGGCTACACTAATTAAGTAGACGTCCGTGACATAAGACGGAGATAATGATGCGCAGGTATTTAAAGCTATTCATTAAGTTAGCACTTAATCTTTAAACGTACCTAGTTTGCTTGCTAATTGAATTTTTCTGAAAAAATAAGATCTAGGCTTTTTTTATCTGCTTAGTTTGTCTAGTCACAGACTAAGCATTCTAAGCAGATAACTGAAATATGATCATATTTTTTGTAAATTCTTACTTAAATTGCGTATTATTTATTTAGTATATAAGAATAAATTACAACTAATACAAGTTCTTAACAAAATATATAAAATACAAATAGTAGTGGACAACATGAACAATTAAAGCTATCGGCTAATATAAGCTATTATAGTAGACCGTTGCAAACGATCTATAGATAGCTCAACTGATCCAAATCACCTAGATTTGGTAGGTTTTACTAAGTAAATAAATGGTAGGTATTAACATCATAAATTACGATGATCCAACACATTTCTGATAGATATTTAATTCTAGAACACCCACAACGTAGAAACTACCCAAGTAAGCATAATCCGATTTCTAAGCACGACAGCTCAAACGTACAAGCCATGACATTCGATACGCTTTATATATGGCCAAGTGTGAGTGCGACATGTATCTCAGTACAATGTTTTAGGCATTACCGCCGTAACTACCTCATTTATAAAGTAATAGGTACATACTCAGAATTATTTTTTATCTGAAATAATAACGTCTGCTACGGCGATTATCGTAAGTTAGTGTAGACATCTACATCTACACTATCTACATCTACACTAATATTATAAAGAGGTAAGATTTGTATTTTTGTATGTTTGTATTTTTGTATGTAACGAATAGGCTCAAAAACTACTGGTCCGATTTCAAAAATTCTTTCACCTTTAGAATGCTACATTATCCCTGAGTAACATAGGCAACATATATTTATTATTGTAAAAAAATAGAGATCCCTTCTAAAACTTCAATAATGTAACCCAAGGTGGAAAATAAAAACCTTACATCGCGTGCGCTGCGAAAACTATTGATGATAGAACAAAATAATGTACTACGATTTTGTAGAACACGTCATCATCTACAAAAAATGTCGCGACAGCATATGTCTAACTATTATAGTTATGTCACAATAAGTGTTCTTTTATTATAAAAAAAATATTGAAATGCCGCCGCTAGAAAAGGGTCTTTATTTGTACTTTGGTATTAATCCTTATCCAAATAAATCATTTCATAATTAAAACGGTTTCAATACCTATAGATTACTTCTTAAATTTTTCAAATCGGTCACTCCATTCAAAAGATATGGCGAAATTAAAAATGTTAACGGGTCCACGGGTCGGTACGATTTCACTCACTCAAGGAGGATACGTGCAAATGTATGAAATAAGTAGACGCGAGGCTCAAACCCACGGTCTAAGTTTATCCTTAAATGTTCAAAAAATTTATGACCACCCATGCGAAGCTGGGACAGGCCGCTAGTACTATATAAATTTATAATTAATAAAATATAGGTATGTTTTTGTGAGTAGTGTAGTTCTCCAGTTCTGGCCCTGCTATCTCGTGAATTGACCAGTATATTTTTTATAATTTTTAGGTACCTATAGAAAATATAAATTGCCCCGAACTAGTATATTTTTCTATGTATTCCTTTTGTACCGCTTTTATTAACTTCACTTTTATATAACTAGCGATGTAGCTTTATAAAATCTTAGATGACAAACTTTATTTTAACCTATTTTACCTTTTAGCTAACGGAACTCTAAAAGCTCAGTTACGAGTACGCAAAGAAGCTTAACTTGACCACTACATGGTACCTGCTTTTTCTAACTTTCCCAGACGCATTAGGGCGGGTACACGAAGCCCCCAGGATATTGTTCAATATATAAGGCACGCTAATGATAATGAGCGTGTATTACACAACATATATCTGCCAGTAGTAATAAAATATTATAGCTATCATTAGATCGTTTGCAAGGGTCTGCAGGTAGCTGAACTTTTCTTGTGTATTTAGTGCAATTTGTAAAATTGAGACTCAATTTTACAAATCGAACCCCGACTGAAAAAATCTCATTATCTTCCTGCCCTTATCCTACGCTAAGTGGGGTCAGCACAACAGGTTTTCTTTTTCTCACTCTCCTCTATCTAGTACGTCATACACGATAGGAACGTGCACTATCCTGCACTGCCCTGCGTCCATCATCTTGGGCCATACCGATGTGCCTGTAATTTCACCGGTAACCACACCCTTCAAACCGAAATACAGCAACGCTACATGGCAGCAGAAAAAGGCATGATAATTGATAGGAACAGCGGTGACAAAGGGTATAATTAGGTACTTTAAAAAAAACTTAATTTTTTCCACATTTCTTCGGACTTAATAACAAGCCAGTTGTGCACTCAGCCTAATTGATGGGAGTAGCGGTGACACAGAATAACCAACAGTCATTAAGGCAGTGTTACAACTTTTTGTGCAAGCGATAGAGATTGTTATGTATTCTGTGGCCGTTTGTAGTTTCAAATTCCGCTTTTTGTGGCTTCATTGTTACTGGTTTTTCTGGTTTATGTTTTGTTATGATTTGTTGAAGAAAATGATATAAGTAGCGTGGAGAAGCAATGATTTCATTTCAACATACGCACACTGCTGCAAAATGTTGGTAATATTTGAACTTACCCCTCTAAATTCAAAATAATTTTGAGTCAGTACTTGGTACCTACTAAGAGATCTGAGCGGATGTCTACCGTGCCTTTTCATTCATGAAGCTGTTTCTTTTATTTTCTAAAGTAGATACCGCGTTCAATTTAAAAAAAATGATAATTAGTACATCTTTTGTTTTTTTGAAAATTTTCCAGGCCACTGGCCACTAACCTAAGGTACCTAATTCAGGAGACTGATGATGATAATTATGTGAGAAACATCCACTCGCACTTGTTACAAAACCTTCATCTTGAGTCAAACTTTTTATCAATAGGTCTACGGAATTTTAAAAGCTTTATCTAAAAAATCTTAAGTAGGTAGACACTAATCGGCTAAAGATAAGGTTGGACCTGAGATGAAATGTTACTGCTAACACATGGTCCATGTATTTATAACTAGAGTGCACTTGAAGTTTTTGCCTCGATTTCTAGTTTCCGCTAATGATGTGGATGACAGATTTTGAGGAGCACTGGCTTGGCTATTTGAATAATTGTAATAAGAATGGCTAATGAATATTTATTGTCGAAATAAAACGACACTTTGAGGCGCACTTAAAATCTTTTCACCACACTGTTTCGAAAGAACTAGTGACACGACGAAAAGTCAGACATCTGATAAAATTACCTTCTCTGTGAATTAATCAGAAAATGGTTATTTTTTTCAGAAAGTAACTTTAAAATTACATGAATTTAAGTTAGTAATATACAAATGAATTTATTTCACTTGTTTCATTAAAGTTGGACCAATAATTGACAGCCTTCACAGCTCAGTTGGTAGTAGCCCTGCCTTCTGTGCCGTAATGCCGTAGGCCGTGGGTTCGATCCCCACCGAGAACAAATATTTGTGCGATGAACATAGATGTTTGTTCTCTGTCTGGGTGTTATTATATATTAGAAGTAAGCATTCACAAAAAAAAATCATAATTAATTTATTTATTTAATAATTATGAAGTAAAAACAGACTTTAATATGCGAAGCTCTCTTCTTTTATTTTCAGTTCTTTTCTATTCTTAGAAGAATACCTTATAGACCTAGAGGTCTGTTAAAAACCAATAAAATATAAAAAATCGACCGTCACTATCGTACGTGCTCTCGGCAAAAACAAAAACGTCACTTGGTAAACAACGAAGTGACCTATTTCTATCGAACGCCGTGCCCTATTTGTATTCCTAGCTTTGACACTTGCGAGGAAATATAACTTTCTTTCAATAATATTGACACTGCAATAGGATTCTAGATTTATAGCCCCTAGGGAATTATAATTATAAAATTACCACCCCATCAACCCTTCAATTTCATGCCCTTAATATTCCCCTTCACAGTGCACTTGTGGAGCCTTTTCAAGTGCACTGGCGTTTAAAAGGTTTCGTATTGTCAAACTTTGTTTATAGGTGATGGCTACCACTTAACAGCAATAGTTAAAAAAAAACTAAACTCTGTTATGTGCGATTTTTCATAACAACACTCAGCAATTTGAAATCTTCAAAAGTTGAAATATGCGAGAGAGAAGTTGTTTGATGGTTGTCATCCTCTTATAAAGCCATAACAAACGTTTCCACAAAGGAAATTTGTATCAAAACTGGCATTGTCTCGACGCGACGTTCAGAGAAGCGTCCATTTCCATAACTCCACGTTCACGTACGTGCAATTGAAATTGATATTTGTGGCTAAAGACATAAGGTGTATTATATCGCACAGTTATTACGAGTTAGGACATTTTTGTAAAGAAAGGCACAATAGACTGTTTTTGTATTCTTGCTTAGTTTGGATTTCCCGCTTTGGAACTTAAAATTCCAAATAAGTTTTGGACAAAACATACCGATTATAAAGATTTACCGATTTATAAAGTTAAGGGCCAGTTTCACCATGCTCTGTTAGATTAACAAAGGATTAAAGGGCGGTTAAATATGTCAAAATGTACGCGTTTGACAGCTAAGGTTAGATTTAACGGCCTCTTAATCCTTGATTAGTAACTAACAGAGCATGGTGAAACTGGGCCTTAATATGTCAAAATGTACGCGTTTGACACTTATGGTTAGATTTAACGGCCTGTTAATCCTTGATTAGTTATTAACAGAGCATGGTGAAATCAGGGCTAAGAATAATAATGATGAAATAAGAATATTGTCTTGGTATTAATTTTCTCGATATCTTCTGTGTTAAAAGGTATTCTTACCTAGAATGGAGTATAATTTATTTGCTCTTTTCATTTTATTTTATTTTACATTTTACATTTACATTTACAATTTTTTTTTTAATCAGTTACAAATGATTTGGTTATTTTTGGTTGGAGGCCAAAAATAACCAAATCATTTGTAGGATTTTAAAAACGTGAGAAAGCTTCACGATTTTGACCACCAGGCACGGTAGATATCCCCTCAGATATCTTAGTACCAAGTATTGACTCCAGATTTCTTTGAAGACGTCTAAGGGGGTAGTCAGACGTCCAAACATTACATTTGGCACATACCCTTATTTTGCAGTAGTTGGTGTTCCATACGTGACAGATTGCAAGCCCATCTCCGCTGTATTAGATAGGATTTTGGTGTTAGCTAATAATATAAAAAATATTTAGTTAGATCAACGATTAAATACTTTAAGATGGTGTGTGCAAACCTAGATGTTTTAAATTTTACACAGCAAAAAAGTATAAATTGATGAATTTTATAATACCTATACCCATGATCACCGAAATGAATATCATTTATTCTCATCTCGTCACGATTTCGTAGAATAAAAAAAACCACAGGAATTTGTGATATCCTTTGTCGTGACCAGCCCGAGGTCGGGCCCCTTCCGTGGTCATTATGTGCCTTATTATAATCTAACAACAACATTCCTGGGGATATTTTGTACTTAGCTGCTTCCACAACAAGAGGAGAGTTAACGGATCGAAAAAAAAACTGAAACAGCTTCACGACTTTGATCCGCAGGCACGGTAGATATCTACTCGGATCTCTTAGTACCAAATATTACTCCAGATTCTTTGAGAACGACTAAGAGCCCGTTCATATGACGCGATTTCGACGCGTGCGCTGATGAAGCGTTGAAATCGCGTTGAAATAGCGTGATATGAACGCGGCCTAAGGCGGGTAGTCAGAGGATCGAGGTGAGTCGAGAAAAATGGGGGACACCTTAGCCCGGCAGTGGGACAGTAAGAGCTGATATCACCATGCTCTGTTAGTTACAATTAAAGGATTAACAGACCGTTAAATCTAACCTTAGATGTCAAACGTGTCCATTTTGAAATATTTAACGGCCTTTTAATCCTTTGTTAATCTAAGACAGCATGGTGAAACTGAGCTTAAAGTTAATAATAAAAATAATGCTTTTTTAACCACTTACCGAAGCCTCACTTTGTTTTTATCATCTTTGAAATTCTTGTTTAGTTCACTTTGAAATTATTGAATTTTTTTAAAGTATTACAAATTTAATGTGCAAGAAATCTTTGCAAAACGAATCACTTAAGTATAATCCAGTAGTCTGAGTTTAGTTTTACGTATTTCGTTTTCGTAACGTCAGGCCTTTTGTGTATGGAGACTCGTGAGTTCTCAGCACGCCCGATAGAGGCGATTATCGAATATCCGTACAAAAAAAGCCTGACGTTACGAAAAGCTAAAAACAGAACTTAGACCTGGGGTACAGATCAAGAACAAGTATTCCAATCCAAGTAATTAAATTGGCAAAGCAGTTACGGCGTGACAAACATCTAACTAAACTATCGCATTTCATCGCTACCCATATTTGAAGTTGTATTTGTGAGATACGATACCTTAAAATCTTAAAACGAAAACAACCCATATCCATAACTTCCTTAAAGGTTTAAACAATAAACCATTGTCCGCATTTTTACGGTTCCTTTAAAAACAATGCAAAAGGTACATTCCAGCTTCGTTTCTGCGGATCGTTACGTCATCGCTTCTTAGTAGTTACTGCATAATCTGTGGGGGTACCTGGGCTTTTGGGAAAACTGTATCTCATTTCTTTTGTACCTTCAAATTACTAAGCATTTTGTTCTCATGGTCTTCGTAATCGGGATAATAAGGATCCTAATCCTAAACTTTATCAGTTATTTCCTAAAATATTAACAACACATGTTTTTGATGTGTGGGCAATAGTGGTATGGGCATGTTAAGGGAAGAATGTCATGTAACGGAAAGTGTTAGGTTTGAATGTGGATGGATTAAGGAGTAGAGGTAGGCCAAAGAAAAGATGCATGAATTGTGTGAAAGATAAGAATGAGAAAGAAATAAAGAAAATACATTTATTTGACATACACACAAAATAAAGATGACATGGGTAAGAAAGGAGTGACTACTAAGATGACGGATGATAGAGGAAAGTTGAGAGAAAAAAACCTGTTGTGCCGACCCCACATAAAGCGGGATAAGGGCAGGATGATGATGATGATGTTTATGACGTGGAAACTAGAAGTCTATAATGCCCACTATACATAATACCAACTAGTCTCAATACTTATAAATTATTATTGGTTAGCATTGTACTTGTGCACGTTTTTGTAGTGTCTCAGAGATGTTTGCACAATCCCAGACGGGTGGCTTTTATGCCATCATCCGCAAAATGACTCTCTGATGAGTAGAATTCGAGGCAGCCACAACAGCATCCAAAAACAGTCGCAGAGATCTCCCCTTTGTGGAAGAGTAGTAAAGCTCTTTGTGAAGGGCTCGTCCGGGGAAGTACTACCACCACGCCTGTTTCTGCCGCTAAGTAGCAACGTTGTGTTTCGGTTTGAAGAGTGTGGTTGCCGGTGTAATTACAGAGCCTGTATGCACCCACTGCTGGGTATAGGCTTCCTCTTTAAAGAGCCACTCTCTCCGGTCTTGTGCCAGTCTTTGCCATTACCGCCCAACTACTTCGAATATATCATCCAACATACATACAATGTACATCCATCATCCATCCATCCAATCAGCCCACATTCACCCACTGCTGGGTATAAGCCTCCTCCTTAGCACGCCACTTTTTTCGGTCCTGCGCCAACTGTACCCATTTGGCTCCCACTGCCCTAACAATATCATCAGACCACCTGGCCGGTGGTCTGCCTCCTTGTCTATGACTCTCGCGTGGCCACCACTCAGTCACTCTCTTTGTCCATCTACCGTCTTCCCGCCTAGCCAAGTGTCCTGCCCATTTCCACTTCAACTGATTTATACTCCAACCCACGTTCAAGACTTTAGTTCTTCGTCGAATTTCGACGTTGGGTATTCGGTCAATCAGTGTGGCTCCATGTTCCTATGAGCTACTTTAATTTTGTGCACCTGCTCATTTGTTAGCGGCCATTGTACATACATTGTACATACTTGTCCAAAATAAAAACTTTTGGATTTTGATTGTCAGTTTAAAAAGCCGCTATTTGCATTATTTCCCCAATTCTGAACGTAAACATTGAACCAGTTCACTTGCACTTTTATAAAAGGTCTTTCTGTAGTAGTGCATCCACAGATTACTTCGGTATGCGGAGGTTGTTTCTTTCATCTTTTTATCCGCCGTTAAAGGAGGCTGTAGGGTTGCTAGTTAACCGGTTTTTACAGTTTTTTCGGTTATAACCAGATACGTTCGGTTTTAAAGATCTTGTTGAAAGGTTATGTTTTGGATGGATGGTTTTGTAGCTTCTTTAATACATACATTCTACTCGATAATCACAAACAAAGAGCATGGGTCACCAATTTAACCAGTAATTAGGGTAGTTACGAAGAAAATAGTAATTATATCTTTGTAGGCATTCTTTCCTACAATAATTATGTAACTAGCTGTGCATTGTCAAATTAGGTACTTATGTAAGTCCTTATATTTTTTTGTTTTCATAGCTGCCATGAAAATCCCAAAATAAGTACCTTCCGGTTTTAGAACATTCATCTAAGTATGCCAGTACTTTCAAACGGTGAAAGAAAACATCGTGAGGAAACCGGCATGTCGTAGAACCTAAAAAGTTCTATTACATGTGTCAAGTGCTTGAAAGGAGCCTCTTGAGGCGCACTTAAAATCCTTTCACCACACTTTTTCGAAAGAAACTAGTGACACGACAAGAAGAAGAGTCTAAGTATTTTTTTAAACCTTTTTTATGACATCCCTACTCGGGTATATTTCAATGTTATACGCTGCCAAAAATTTCGTGGGAATACGAGATGCTACTCTTGGATCATCTGTGCCTACCAGGTAGTCTCCATCATCGGTTAAAATTTGAACTTTATTAACCAAAGTATTTTTAAAACTTTCGCGATCAGTACAAGCCTTCTGCGCTGTAGGCCGTAGGCTCGATCGCCATTTGGAACAAGCATTTGTGTAATGAATCTAGATGTTTGTCCTCTGTCTGCGTTTTTTTATACAACTAGCTGATGGATCAAGCAGCTGGCCTGCCTGATGTTAGGTGTGTTAACATCAGGTTAAAAGGGTGTTATACGTTTTATTATTATTAGAACAAGCAAATTGAACATTGCTTTTTGCCACGAACCACCACGACCATCGCACCTAATAAATAACCGTTATTTTCATATTGACGAGCTTTTTTGAACCTACTTAAAAATATCAGAAAATATCATTTGTAAGTTAGTAATCTTGCAACCAAGAAATTAAAATTTCCTTATAAAATTATTTAAGAAGTTAAGAGCAATAAAAAAGTTTTGATGCCTTGTTTTATCACATTGGATATGACTTGCCTTGTACTTACTTACAAGTACTAAGTAGATAGTTAAAGATAGGAGGACAAAATAAGTGACATATAAATCGGATGTCATCCCATTTCAAAAGCAACTTTATCTCCCTTTCATAATATCAAAGTCTTATTAAAAAAATAACTTGGAAACTACTGAACTTGAATTTAACAGAAAAGGATAAGAAAAAAATATTAGAGCAATATATCAAATTAATGTACAAACTTCTAAGTCAACCCTAAACAAACTCCCATCATAATAAGTGTTGTTGTAAAAACTTAAACGAGCAAAATGTTTCCAAGTGAAGTCTTAAACTGGGTTGACAGACGTGTTTAGTCAAGTTAGTGGACCGTCGAGTTACTGACCCAGATCTAGAAATCAGCGTCTAATAAAAATTCTCTCAACCAGTCGCAGAGTCAAGACTGTATAGTGATATTTTTAAAGATTTACAGCTTTATAAGTTCTACATAGTTACAATGTGTTTAAATTGAAATCCTATGTTCTATAATTATATACCCTATTAATCACATTACATGGTTCTGCTAGATAGATTACAATCATCAGACCCATGTTTAAGTCTACTAAAATGTGTGTTGTGGCAATGGAAAACTATGAGTCTCAAAGTGACAATATGTCTTCCAAAACCCATCATCATCAGCCTGACACTGTCGACTACTAGACATAGGCCTCACCCTAACCAGGAATAAATATTTATTGCATAATTTTTCATGCACACAAAAAATATTGGTGATATATTGTTTGTTCTGTCACGATAATCACTCAGCCTGGTTATCGCCAAAGAGGTCGTCAAGTATGTCTGGTATTAGTTACTAGCCCACTGCAAAGGAGGCTTTAGCGATAAATAACTCGAGTCACTCCCTAAACTGTTAAACGTTCAAGTATTCTGGACATTCTTTAGGATAAGGGTCGATGCAGACTGCTGCATAAACAATAATCATAATTTAAGACGAAAAATAAATAGAACTGTGTTAGTGTAAAACACCCCCTTAGATATCTAGGTATTCAAGGATTTCTAAGAGGGTTATTCTTTTATATTTTAATTTTTGTTTTATTGGCATGAGGTCGTACCGTGAAGTCTTATTGCGATCTAGTTCTGAATTGTTATACAATGTAAAGTGTAAACAATGGACAGTATTGCGGTATAAAAGTCATTGAATTATTGTCAAATGACAGCGATTCAATTAATTGAATTGCAATAAATCTTCATGCCCTGGGCATGTATCATAATTTTTTAAAGCAGAATATATTCAGCTCAAATTTATCTGACATAAAATAATTTACCAAAATATAGGACTAAAAGTCATCGAACTTGTCAAACTGGAATTGTTCGGTTTAAAGAGTTTATTCACATTAGATCTCATTAGATCCAATGTGAACCATGAGCGTTCTTAGTTTCGGTGATATTTGGATTTGAGTTGATGGCTCCAATTCGTTCATGAATTTTGAGTGTATTACTTGGTATCGATAAAAAAAATTACAAATAGTTTTTCTTCTGTGTGTAGTGCGTTGGCCCTAAGGGTGCGTTTGCACGGGGTAAACAGTCTTATCATCGCCCTATTAGCCACTTAGCTAAGTATATTCGTATGTATGACTATGATCGTGTTAGCTATTGGCTAACTTTTGTGGCGGTGTTTTTGGTCTACCTAAAGCTTCCGTCATAGCTTATTTATTAATTAAAACCAAAGCAGAATACACGATTCCGTTGCAGCCAACTTTGACTTTTGAACGAAATGTTTCGTTCAAAAGTCAAAACTGTTGGAAATAGCGCGATTCAGCGATCCTCTTTACCCTCTATAACCCTTAGCCAAGTCAGCTTCTTCCATAGAAAAGACAAGATATATGTACGTAGTTGACTTGCCCTGGGTATACGTCATCTAAACATTGGGGGACTTTCCAAACAGCACTATCAAGCCCCAAACTAAGCAGCGCAGGTATCGACACTTCCTACCTCACAATTTGTAACCTAACTGTAAGCACTCTTCTAAATGTCTAGCCCTCATTTGAAACTATTTAACATTTATATCCCTTAGGTTTATATGTACTCATTAGTGCTAGAATAAGGTTAAGGGAAATGTCTTATTACCTACTCCTTTTTTTTTGTCAATAAACATTTTTTGATTTTGAAAGCGTGTACTATGGTAACCAGATAGCTTATACATATAACTCTTACCTAAATACCTACTTAAAATATATTGTAACACCGATACACCGATACATTGTAACACCAGACCGACAACAGACATCTGTGTTCATCACACAAATGTTTGTTCTATGTGGGGATCGAACCCACGGCCTACACCGAAGGCAGAGCTACTACCAACGGGCTGTATATTACTTCATTTCCAGTGAATAGGTCAATTCATCTCAATGGTTACGACAGTAATTTGCAGGTTTACGATGATCATGCAATGTCCGTAACAGACATCTTAATGTCCGCATATTGCATTGCACGTGTTTATGAATATTCTGATGCTTCATTTACATTCGAAATACAAAATGATAAATTGTTGGAAATTATAAAAGTAGTGCGCAACATCCAGCACGCATGCGCTCGCGCTGCTCAATACTCCGATCAATACGGTCTTTATACAGTTCAATCACTTATAGGTAAACTATCGCAATTGGATTGGGACTCATTTCAATACGGGTCGTGAAAATAAGCTTCTTCTTCTTGTCGTGTCACTAGCCATACTTGAAACAGTGTGGTGAAAAGATTTTAAGTGCGCCTCAAGAGGCTCCTTTCGAGCACTTGACGCATGTTATAGAACTTTATGCCGTTTCCTCACAATGTTTTCCCTCACCGTGCGAGAGAACTGGCATTGTGCACATGATTGTTAAACAGAAAAAACTCATTAGTAAACGTCCGGCTTTTGAACCTAGGACCTTAGGATCGGTGGGGCCGCCACCACCAGACCGCCAGTGCTCTCTAGTGAAAATAAGCTATAGGTATAGCTATACATATAGGTAGATACAGAGACAGGTATGGGATGACATGTGTCGGTGTTCTGTTTCAGTGAGACGATGCGTAGTTACTGTTAGGAGATAACGGCATGCGATGGGAGAATGGTGTGTCGATTATAGTTTAACGAGACAACTGTAACTAAAAAAAATATCATCATCTTCAGCCTGAAGAAGTCCACTGCTGCACATAGACCCCCCTTATCGAAGAATCCCTCCCCCCTCATCCCTCATCGCGCGAAGGGACGAAGGGCGTACCTTCGTCTACCAGTTTGTGGTCGTTCGAGTACCTTTATTCCCCGGCGGTTGTCATATCTTGTCAGTTAACAAAAAAATATATACCTAGGAAGAAAGCTTTCTTGCGGCCTACAAACTCCATCTCTAAAGGCAACCCATGGTTAATGTTGGTGCATTTAGACTATACGGTTAATATATACCCTTATGTGTATGCTGTTAAACATTTTTGTCAGCGGCTAACGCACTTTTATGTACACTTTTACATGCGCAGTATAAAATGAAAGCTCTTAAAAACACTGCAATTTTCCCAACATATGACGTAAAACAAAGTTTATGCGCGTTCGATCACAAACAAACACTAATTCAACTGATGAATCGATATTTAACGTTTACAAATCAAAATAAAAATATTTTATATTGTAACTTATCGAGAAGTCTGAGGTCTCAATAACATTTTGACAATTAGTTCTATTGATAAATAAATGTTGGCGAAATAAAAAAATCTTATGCTAATCGTTCTATGGTGCCATAGCATCTTTTCCTTGGAGTATCTTTAAGACGCAGACTACTGCTAATGCTACTTCTCGCTCGAACATTCCAACATTTTAGAAGATATAAAACCACTAAATAAAGTTACAACTAAACAGTGAACAACCAAGTCACAAGAGATTTTTCAAAACTACCTTCAGTAATCTTCATCTGATCTTCAAAAATGTTGAAGAAGTTGTTGTCAGATTCTTAATTTACTTGAGTAGAATAGAGACTAGACTTATATGGTAGTGCATTGTCTATTATCTACCTATACCTACTATAATATAACATAACTAAGACAGTAGTAGGTAGGTAGTGGAGTGTCCAATGTCGTGATAGAAAGGCGAGCTTGTTCACACGTCTCGTGCGTAGGTATGTTAGCTTTCTTGAAATTGAGTTGGCTCCTCAATGTGTTGGAGATGTTTCCTGCATTTTAAAGTGATTGTAAATAACTCACCTTCAGTCGTGTGATTGTACACTCAGTGTATATTTTTTCATTTAGTACTGCTTTAAAATTAGCAGTTTTCTACAAAAATTACAAATTGGCAGACTTCAGAAAGTGGTCTAGTTAGGCGATTTGGTGACCTACCAAATAACTATCATCCAAATTTCTGATCCTAATGTCCAAGGGTCAATCTAAAGTCAAAGACAAAAGGTATTATTCAGTTGAGTCACAAGAAGAATATTTTGAAAATTCTAAAAGCTAGATGTCAGTTCCACGCGACCACGCTTAGAAGAACAGGCAACAAACTTACGGCTTGGTTCCTAGTTCATTCCTTGGACTCCAAAGATGTTTACGAGATGTTTACGTTGGGATAACATTAGCTAGACTTACATACAGTTACATAATTAAAACATTTCACCATATTAAGTAATTCGGAGCCATAAGCGGAACACTGTTTTGGAATTCAGCGCGAGTCTCGGAACAATAGCCGCTTAGAAAGTGTGATTTAATTGCACGTTCACTTTTCTCGTGTCGACTGGATCTGTGATAAATGCGATGCTGATCTTCTTCAGCTGTGGAATGCACTAAGCCTCTGATGCACATGATAACATTCCAACAAGCTTAAAGAACACGCGAAATGTATATTACTTTTCGTTATAAAACAGATGGCAAAGTCAAAAGGTATTTATTCAATCGAGTCACAAGGGTCACTTTCAGTTACCCTTGTGACTTGATTGAATAAATACCTTCTTCTAAATCTAGGTGAATCAAAGTGCCAGTTCCAAGCCAAGAAGAACAGGCAACAAACTTACGGTTTGGTTCCTGTTTTTCTTATGTATGATTCTTGTTACAATATAATAATGAAGCTCCAGTGTGGTGCCAATTAAACTTAATGAGGCATATTGAATTAAAATTCTTATGTCCGTCTTCAGACTGCACCAATCAACCAATCGCTGTGCCAATTTTATCAAGAACGGTTCAACGGTTTAGCTACAGAGTCCAGAAGAAAGGTGCATTGAGAGGTGTTTTTTAGTGTTTTAAGGGTTTAGCCATGTAAACATCCGCAAAGACGGGAATCCTGTTTTACCATAAAAAGGTGGTGTATGATAGATGGTAGTTGATTTGATTGTTTTTATTCTAACGGCAAGTTACCTTGTAGACCGAGTGATGATGATGGGAGTTAAATGACGTTGCGGCTCCTTTGATGTTGGTTATCATTTGCCGGCAGGATTTATTATTTTTAATGACTATATTTTTTATGACTTTGGTTTTAACAAATTAAAAGGTTATTAACTTATTTACTGGAACTATGTTTTATTTATTTAAAATCTTATGTCATAATTAGCATACTTCATTTACAGATTTATCTCGTTAACTTGTTTATCGCCAGCATATTTCATTTTATTTAAAAAAATCAAGCATTTGTCAGTCAAGCAGTCAAAGCAAGTCGAGTGTTAAAAATAAAACCAGCGAGTCTGTTACTTTTCCGTTTAATAATTTTAAAACAAAAAATAATACCGAAGACTCATCAACAGCTTAGTTTGGAGCTAGATGGCCCTGTATGATATGTTTGCCAATTTTACTGCCATATATAAAAAGCTTTTACAACATCCGGCAAATCCGGTATTGTACGAAGCTAAAACTGAATTTTCCGGTCAAAAACTGAGTTACAGAAGCGTTTTCAAATCTTTGTTTCTAACTAACAGTCTGCAACGCCAACTCAGTTAAACTCTCCTCCTGGGACTACAGAATTCATTTAAACACTGAAACTTTCAGCTGAAAAATTGAGAATCTGAATTTCAAAATCTATTTTCGTAGCTCGGTTGTTTGTCGTACTTATTTCTTTATGTGCCTTGCATTGCATTGCGGTATTATGATATTATAACCTACAAGGAGTCATGATGACCTGATGTGTAAGAAAGGAATGATCACAGAGATGGAGCTTCTATGTTTGTTTCTTCCGCATCCCACTAATATGTAAACCCTTCGTGAGCGGGTCCGACTCGCACTTTTTTTTTATAAAACACACTTGATTTACCTACATACAGTCATTCAATCAATATCTAGCTATCTCTAGATTTAGCTATACTTATTCTATATCTGTAACAATGCCATTTGTTTATTTTTATAGCGGTTCCAATGTCTCAATCGTGCTACATCAAGCATTATCGTTAGATTATTATACAAACACGATATCAAGTCATAATATTTACAATCGAGTGTTGTAGTAAATGCGTATTTCAACTGTATTGTATGCTCTAACAGATACTACCTACCTGTGTACCTTACCTACTAGGTACCTATACGTTACATAAATAAATTACGGGATAAATACCCATGTAATATTCAATATATTCAGGGTGTTTCTTCAAGTATTTTCAATGGTGAAATTGAAAACAAGGAAGAAAGAGGATAATGAAACATAACGTCTAGTATAGTCTAGTTTTAGTAAAACCACATAATAAATAGGTAATAGTTAAACTACACTCAAATACTGATCTATCTAACTATATGTAGAAGTACATACCTTAAATAAATGAGACAAAACTTATGTCAAAATGATTCTAGTTTTTTTATACGCATGCGTAGTTACTTCTCCGAATCTTTAGGCTAGTGATCAAAAGGTTTTTTTTTATAAAAAGATTTCAAAACAGTTTCGTTTAAAACATTTTAAATTAGAAGGCGTTCATTGCCATTGGTTAAATTAAATTAGCAGTTACGATTAGTCCGAAAGGTCATATCAATTTGGATCACTTCCCAAACATGCGTCTTTTCTGTCAACAACACAACAAATTCACTAAAAGTGCAAAGTCCAGAGTCTAAAATAATATTATTGTTTATAAAAGATTCCGTAAACGCAGCAATTTTTATTGAAATGATGACATAGCAAGCTTTTGCAACTGTTTTACTATTGTGAGGAATGCATCATTCTGTCGCCAAGCAGCGTTGCTGTGTTTCTGTTTGAAGGGTGTGGTTGCCGGTGAAATTACAGGCACGTCTGTATGCGCTAAGTAGATGGACGTAGGCATGCATCATAGGGCACGTCCATATCGTGCGTGACTTGTGACTTGTGAGGCAATGCTTTGTGAGGTAATGGATACCACTTAACATCAGATTGGCCATTTTTCAAAGTCAAAGTCAAAAGGTATTTATTCAATAAAATCACAAGGATCACTTTGAAACGTCTTAAAGCTAGGTGACTCTAGGTGCCAGTTCCACGCGACCAAAGCCTAGAAGAACAGGCAACAAACTTACGGCTTGGTTCCTACCGTTCTTTTGTATGATCCTTTTACAATGTAATAATATAATACCTCTATATTATTGAAGTTTAGTGAGGCGTAGGCATACAGAAAAAGGTAAACATAATCAAATTTATAAGAATTTGCTGGTTCTATCAGAAAGTAGAATAAAAAAAACGTGTTTCTGTCTTGTTTCTACGATGCACTGCCCTGCGTCCATCATTAAGTTAAGCCTCATGTGCCTGTAATTTCACTGGCAACCACACTTTTTAAACCGAAACTCAGCAACGGTGCTTGGCGGCAGAAATAAGCGTGGTGGTAATTCTTCCCCGGACGAACCACACAAAGAGCTCTATTTTTCGTAGCGCTGTAAAAATCATTTACACTTGCAAAAGGTCTGACTTTTTAGTTATAAGGGGATGTTTACAGTACATACACTCGTGACCGTGAGTTTTAACGTGTAGATAAATTCTTCCGATACAGGCAAGTATTCATTATTCACCTACTTCACAGAGTTTTTGTCAGACATGCCAGCCGGCAGATTGTATGTCGATCAATTCCCACGCGTTCGATGGGTGTGTCGGTAATTGTACACGGGACTATGTAACTAGTTGTTTGTAGAGCGGGAGCCCGCGGTTATAACCGTACAGGATGACAACCGGGAGAGTTTTTGGGACATACAGGCTCGACAAAGACACTCATTCTCGACAAAGATATTCATTCTTAAACAGTCTTGTTAAATCTTCTACAATTGTATAAGTGATAAAAATATCTAATATAAAATCTTTGTTATTTGTGAATCTGAGTTTTTTCCACTGATTTTCACATCGTTATAAAACCAATAAACACTATATTATACGAATTAATCAATACAGCGAATATAGCGATGTATTTGTAAACAGACAAGGCCAAAACGAATATCTTCGACAACCAAAAACCTACGAACTAGTCATTATGGCCCTTGCAAATAAATATCATTCATTTATTTGTAACGCCGGCTCTCGGACTAGATACGTTCAATTCAAATAAACCGAACAATCGATTTTGAACTAAAGTCCCTTGAGCTAGAGTTGAAATTGAGTTAGTGCTAAACTACGAGCGTACGTACTTAGTTCTCCATTGTGAATTAAAATACAATTGTACCGGTTTGTTTGTGGATCCGCAGGGTATTCTATTCAATGTTGATTTTGGATTAAGATTTTGCTGATCAAAATTAAACGTTAAAATTATAATACATACAGAGCGTCACATTCTGACGGATATTTGACTCTTTTTGGGGGTTTTAGATAAAAAAAACAGAAATAGCTTCACGATTTCGATCCCTAGACATGATAATTGGTATATTATATGTATAATATTAGATTTCTTAGTACCGACTCAAGACTATTTGAGGATGTCTAGAGAGGGAAGTTCCAAATATTACCTACTACATTGTATGACAGACTTCACAGCTCAGTACCTCTGCCTTCTGCGCCGTAGGCCGTGGGTTCGAACCCCACCGAGAACAAAACGTTTGTGTAATGAACATAGATGTTTTTTCTCTGTCTGTGTGTTACTTATATAAAATTATAAGTATGTATTTACTAAAAAAAGTATACAACGTGTAACATAATACCCCTATAAGGACCCTGGAATATTTTGCCGTGTGCATGATTACTTCGTTTTCGAAATTCCCATGCAATAGAAAAAATTAATATTTTCTCAGAAATTTGTAAAACCTAGACCTGCTCAGAGTGATTCTTATGATTCTACTGAATAAATGCATTTTGTCTTTATTTTGAGACTAATTAGAATAGAATACAACAATTATCTCTAGTATTATGTGGATATGAATATGGGCCTCAGAATACTTCATAGGTGTTTTATGATACTTTCTTCCATTATTTTCGAGTCCTTTTCCGGTTAGCATGCATCAAGGCGCCGGTCCACGTAACAAATCCTTGCCTCAGTCTGCATAATTCACGCATTTCGCTGACGACAAGAAATGAATTCGTAATAAAATGACTGCTTTCCACTTTCTCCGGCGGACACTTGGGACTTTATTATTCTAACTTGTTTGTGGAGTTGATAGTATCTTATTTTGATATTTTGCTATAAGTCGAAGTCAAAGTCTGAAGGTATCTATTTAATTTAATCACAAAGATCACTATGAAACGCCATAAAGCTAGGTCAAAGTAGGTACCAGTTCCACGCGACCTAGCCTAGAAGATAATGTCACATTCGCTGTCAAAGTGATCCTTGTGATTTATTGGATAAAAACCCTTTGATTCAGTACCTACATTGATGAAGATCGTGACTTGACTGGTACTGTTTAGTCACGGTTTGTATCTATCGGTTTATTTTATGATGCTTGATGTAGAGCCGCACTGATCGGAAGCTTATTCATCAGAGATCGTGATACATGGATTACTGTCAGTTTGATGTTAAAGTAGTACAAGTTGATACTTCAAATGTGCGAGGAACGAATTGCCCATATACCGACCATTAATAATACCTTTATGTGTCAAAGATAGAGCGTATAGAAATTTTAGCTCATATCGCTCGTGGTACCACGGTAAAAATAATTTATTTCACGAAATATACCTACTTATAATATTATCGAAGTGCCATCAGAAGGGGTCCTTTACTGAATAATTGAGTCATCAATATCCAAACATTTGAACTTTCGCGACTAAAAATATTAGGAAGGAATTAGAAGTAATCCTACTCACTACTTCAAAGCAATGTGTGGTACAAAGTGCGAAATAAAACCAATACAGACACTCAGCGAGCGGCACGTTGTGGTAACTGGGTGATAACGCGGCTAGCTGCTGCGATATTGCTGGCACTTCGACTGGTGACTGTTACTTCAGGGGCCCAATTATCCTTCTATATTGGGTACTTTTTTGTTTTATTCTCAATCAAAATAATTAAAACGCCGCTGACATTACAGCTTGCCTATTTTGGCGAAGGGCGTCTTTGGACAGATACCACTGTAAGAGATAGAAGAAGCCTTTGCCAAGAGGTACACGGAAGTAGGAGATGCTATCTAACGTGGATCAAATATAGAATATGTAAATGAAAATCCGAAATAAAGGCTCATTATTATTTTACGCTCTTGTGGCACAATGGCGCAATTTTCTAATGTTTCGACTTTTGACGCTCGAATTGAACGGAATCTTGAAGACCTATGTGGGTTATTATTACCCACATAGGTCTTCAAGATTCAACCAATAGTGGGCTTCTTTAGGTTGAGGTTGCTGATGAAGATAAATCAGAGAAGTAGAGAAGAATTAGAGTAGAAGTAGTATTTAGAGTAGGTGAGATCTTTGTGAAGGGCTCGTCCGGGGAAGTACTACCACCATGCTTTTTTGTGCCGTCAAGCAGAGTTGCTGTGTGGTATAAGTTAGAGGGCCCCCTGAGCTCCGGGGCCCTGGTGCACTGCACCACCTGGCCCTAAGATAGCTACGCCACTGATTGCGAGCCTGGGGTTTGTAAGGAGATGCGATAAGCGCCTATCGGGCGTGCGGAGAACTATCGGGACTTCATACAAAACCCGGTTTTCTGTATGCGACAGAAAACCAAATACCAAAAACTCGGACTACTCGGAGGTAAGGGTACGTTTACAAGGATACGCATCATGCTATGCACTGCTCGTATGCCCTTGTAGTAAGCGTTTGGTTTTTTGTAGCTTTATCTGTTTCTGCGAGTTCTGTACGTATTTTTATATTCTGTGGTAAGGGTTCAGCATTGTAAATGGATAGCATGGATTTACTTCAGATAAATAGATGATAAATATGTTAGTTTCACGATTCTCGACAAAATCAATAGCACAGTGCAAATCACATTAGCCTGTCGTTATCAGTATGTTATCTGTGTTACAATTAGTCAGTCGCGACATACCTGCTCGTAAATACGTGTTTTGTTTCAAATAACAATTTAAATACGCCCATTGTACTAAAATAGACTTTATAGGATCAAAATATTTTGCACAATATGTAACTTTTAAATATTGTTGGAAGGTTTTTTAGTCGTTCGCAGTTTTTGTCATTTTCTAGTTGGGGCCTGGGGCCGATATGTTTTTATTAAATTGCCCGGTCGGTACACATGTTGGTTTTATTAAAAGCTAGAACGTGCTGTTTTTGGCAAATATTTTTTAAACAGTGATCGCTTGTGAAATAGCTTTGTTGCGTGTTTTTGCTAGTTGGTAGAACGATTAAGTGTTTAATGTTTAAAAAGGTTTTGTTTTGTGAATTGTTCACTTCTGATGTTGTGGACGAAAGGTCAGTATTTAACTAATTAGCTTACAAAGTAGAGTATATCCTATAATGCTATTTCAGATCTCGAATTAATAACTATTCCAAATTTTATGAGCGGCTGTGTAAGGTATAGTTGTCACTGTCACCTTCACGTCAACGATAAGAGGTGGCAACAGTTTTTCGGCCATTTATGCTAGTACCTTCAGCGGCTATTATGAAACCCACAATTGGTATCTAAACGTGTAAGAATCATCTATGAACTAAATATATTTTCCACGGCGCAGTCTTTTCGTCGCGTGGATTCACCTAGTTTTAAGACGTTTCAAAGTTATCCTTGTGATTTTATTGAATAAATACCTTTTCACTTTGAGTTGGGTTCAATGATACACTGTCCGCTTTGTAATTTAATTGAATTTTATAATCCCTAACATAAACAAGTTTTATATTTGAAACTGGCCCACTTTTACCCCAAATATCTCTCGCTCGCTCTAATCTAAAGGGTTTATTATGTAATCCACCATTTCATGTAACATTATAATTGCAATTAACAATATGAGTGTAAGTCATACAAAAGAACGGTAGGAACCAAGCCGTAAGTTTGTTGCCTGTTCTGTTGTTGCTTTGGTCACGACGTTTCAAAGTGATCCTTGTGATTTTATTAAATACCTTTTGACTTTGACTTTGAAGACTTTGATGCCAGGACTAAGCCTGGCATGGAGGCCTTCAGGCGGCCTAATCACGTTTTGCTTTCGCAAACCTAACTTCAACTATTAAAACCATCTTTATCATTCATTTCCGCATTTGATAATAATTCAATTGTTTCTGACTCATTCAAGAAACTGGTTTGGCGATTGGAACTCGTTTAGTCATTTCTACAACCATCGAGACATTATTATTCAAAAATTCTGTAATTCTGTATCTACATTTACGAAACATTATAAAATACAACGTGTAACATAATACCCCTATAATAAGGCCAAAGACCAAGTGATCAGACCAAGCACTGGAATACTTTACGTGTGCAAAGGTTGAATATATCGTTTTCGAAATTCCCATAAAAAAGTAAAATTAATATTGTCTCATAAATTTGCAACACCACTGATACTGTTTACGTAAGTACCAAGGTCACGTAAGCACGGAAAGTACAAACAGCTGTGAATAGGGCTGCCTCATGGTGTGTTTAGTTTCATATTGGAGGAACATTTAAGAGACATTTCATGAATGAAAAACTACGAAATATCAAAAGTCGTAAAACAAAAGTTGTTCACCATAATCTGTAGAATACCCTGCCTTCGGGATTATAGGGGTATTATGTTACACGTTATATACAGCAAAGATCTTTATTTGGAATAATACTACGAATAAGGAATAATATCAGCCTTTCTTCTTGATCATTATCATTCTTTAATAGTGAATTATGGTGGTCAAGTGAGAGTTAATCCGCAGTCTTATCATAAGGATGTGGGTTTAAGGCCCAGTTTCACCATGCTCTGTTAGTTACTAATCAAGGATAAACAGGCCGTTAAATCGAACCTTAGCTGTCAAACGCGTACATTTTGACATATTATCGGGCCTTTAATCCTTTGTTAATCTAACAGAGCATGGTGAAACCGGCCCTTAATTCGTGAAGCTATTTGTTTTCTTTAGGACTCATACGAAGAGAGTACCTAGAGGTTGTCGATTCATTTGTGAGATTCATTCAGCCCGTACGTAGAAATATAAAAAAAAACCTTCCCAACAAATTAGAATGAGAATAGAGTTGTGATTCCTAACAATCTGTAACTGTGAATCCCAACATATCGAATGTCATATCCACTGTTTGGCTTCGCTCGTGATTTCTGATCCAATTAGGGCGTTGCTAATGGAATTGGCAAATTATGACGGTCGGTATTTGGCGTCAGTTCACTGCTTTGATTTAGTTATTATACTAACTTATAGTTATTATACTTACTTTCATATTAGTTATTATTACAGTTCTGACAAGTGATTTGAAAAAAAAAATGTCACATCACTTGATTTCGTTTTTTTTTCTCTCAGATCAGGCTAAAGTTATAAGACCATACTACCTCGTCTTCGTTGACATAATAGCAATTTTTTTATTTGATCATGCTTTCCTAAATTAGCCGTAAATTAGCTTATAAAATATCAGCTAAAGCGTTAGAAACTAAATAAAAGCAGTTCTCAAATATTCCTACTTTCTTTTTAAATTTGGTTTCCTTAGCTCAAGTTACCTATGCTTAGTTTTGGGCTAGATGGTTGTGTGCAATATCCACCACATCGTATTATTTATTTATTTATCTAAAATTGACTAGCTCTTCTGACGCGAACAATAAAAAAATTGTGTCTAAATCTCCGATACTATTATTTATTCTGTGACGCAAGTTAAATAAAAAACTATAAATGTTTTTATCACGTTTTCGGGTTCTGTTGAAGAATCTCGTTCCTTTGAAGAAAGTATCGCTATCAGCCACTGATCTGCATTTGTTTTTTTTGTAAAGTATTTGCAGTAGATAGGTTTGTATTACCATGTCAAGTGCTATCAGCTGATGCAAGAAGGGGCAGACAACAATATAGCTGTCTCCCTCGCACCCGCACGCGCTATCCATCACTTGTAGACCACGGTCCGTTTCCGGCAGAACCTGAGTTTCTCGTCGTGGACTATTTACATAAATACCTGTTTCTAGCTTGTATGCGGCAAGACGTGACGTCCCTCTTTGTCAGCTAGGGACCAGCCCTTGCTACATGGTACTTAATCATCTGTCTTTTATATAGAATACTTAAAAAAT
Source organism: Chloroclysta siterata (assembly GCA_932294275.1). Taxonomy (NCBI): domain Eukaryota; kingdom Metazoa; phylum Arthropoda; class Insecta; order Lepidoptera; family Geometridae; genus Chloroclysta; species Chloroclysta siterata. The sequence goes on along the minus strand of OW028596.1, from coordinate 14,110,326 downwards.
CATATTAAAAGTAGTAGAGTAGCTCTTTGTGAAGGCTCATCTGGGGAAGCACCTCCACGATGCCTTTTTCTGCCGCCAAGCAGCGTTATGCTGTGCTTCGGTTTGAAGGGTGTGGTTGCCGGTGTAATTACAGCCACGTCTGTATTGCATTGCATGGTCACGGGTCTAATAGCGCGTAAGTAACTGAGCCGAAATATCGGAATTCTATCTCAGATAAAAGTGCCACTAGTGGTCACTCGAAGGATGACCACGCTTAACGTTGCTATAGTCGTGTTAAACTCTCGCTGCAGGCTCGGTCATAAGTTATCGGAACGAGACAGCAATATTGCTCTCTCGCTCTCTCTCGCACTTAGGAGAACGGACGATCCTTTTGTTTAAGCGTGTGTTAAGATAATTTATGACCGAGTTTTCAGCGAGTGTTTAACGCGACTATAGGTTGAGCACTGACCGAGCCTGCAGCGAGAGTTTAACGCGACTATAGCTATCTATGAACAACCTATGAGTTACGCCACGATTGTTTCTTGCAGAAGATAACAAGAAATAAGTACCTAATCACGTGCAATAAAGACTGCATTCGCAAGCTTTTCTCACTAGACATAAAATTCAAATCGAACGGGTTTGATAATACGGGCTGTTTGCGAACCAAAGGTGGTAAGAGCTTCGATCCTACATACCCGCATGCAATTTCTATTTGGTCATTCCATACTTGAAAATATATAAATGGAACTTGTAATGACAATCAGACACGACGAGCATATAACCTGTTGCACCAATTAAATGACAGTGAGCGACAAAAGTAAATAGTGCATTAAACACTATTATAGCATAAAGCTGAGCGACGACCGATTTTGTTGTCCTAACCAATATTGTTTCTGTATTTCACCTATGTTTTTGAGACAATAAACATTTTAGAATTGATATGATTTGAAATTACCTGTAAAGATTTTTTATAAACAGATTAGATATTTTAAGAAAGCAGATGTGCTTTCTATTATTAAGGTGTTATTAATCAGTGTCTTCGACTTTTTTTTTAAATATTGACAGATAAGTTCGCATTGATTAACTGAGATTGTTGATCTACACTTTATAATCTGTGCGTGCGCAGAGTAAAAAGCTTTGTTATAGATGAAAACTAGAAAAGTGTTATCCACGAATGGGTACTTCATAGTAGGGGCTCGCCTTAGGGTCGATAGGGGCCAATTTAAACCTTGACGAGGCAATCCTTTTAGCACCTAATTTATTCAATGTATATGGAAATTGCTGCAATGTTTTGAAATCAGTTATTTTCATTGGTACTGAGAAGATTACCGTAAGTGTAAACATATATAACATCATCTGGTTCTAAATATTAAGAGTAGTAGAGCTCGTCCGGGGAAGGGCTCGTCCGGGGAAGTACTACCACCACGCCTTTTTCTGCCGCCAATCAGCGTTGCTGTGTTTCGGTTTGAAGAGTGTGGTGTAATTACAGGCACATGAGGCTTAACATAATAATAAAAAAACCAGTGTCACGACAAGAAGAAGAAAAAGAAAAAGAATGCACATTTTCATTGTTTACGGCTAGGTTACAAACTACGTCCATTGACTACAATCTCACCTGATGGTAAGTGACGATGTAGCCGACGTTGGAGTCTTTCGCCTTGAAGGCATTCAGATTGACCATTTCTGAGGAAAATCCATTTCCAGCAATGGTTTTCTACTCCTGTACAATTTCTTCCGATGGGTTTTATGCGTATGCTAATGCACATTTTCACTGCGAGATCGTTTCACGGTTTGGTGCGGCCATTAATAGTCCCGTTGGCCCACTTCCAATAGGCTTTCACTAGGACTAGCGCCCTCATACGGGACCACTTGATGTGGCTGAATAACCAACACAAGAGAGAGAGAAATCACCGAAAAACTTGACAGCAACAAAACTCACAGAAAGTAGACAGAAAGAATAGTATTTTTGGCGATAAATTGAAATAGTCAGGGCTTACCTGATGCGCTTGAAAAAAAAAAGTTGTCGAATTTTGGAAATTACTAAACATCAATACTCAATACATTTATTGCTTACACATGGTTTAGTTTAGGTACATACATTGTTGTTAGTTGTTAGTAAGTATCACATGGACCCTGCATAGGGTATGGCAACATGGAGGCAGGCCGAGGTTTTAAACTATTATGCGTATAGTTGGTAGACAGGTATAGTTACAGTAAAAACCTCTAGGTAGGTATTATCTATTATACATTAGGCATTATATTAGGTAGTAGGCTCATTTTTATTTGTAATCTTCATACACCTTGTATACAAAACATTAACTATCGAATAGCAATAACGTAGCAATAATACTAAAGTGGTTCTAAAACTCTTTATACTAACGATTATTCTTAGTACATTGTACATGTGAGCACAAAACATTACCTATAGGTCAAATACAGTAAATAAATTCCAGAATTCATAAGTGTTAAATAAGGCTATAGTTTGAAGAAGGGTAGTAGAGCTCCTTGTGAAGGGCACGGCCAGGGAAGTACTGCCACCATGCAATTTTATGCCGCCAAGCAGCGTTGTGTTTCGGTTCGAAGAGTGTGGTTCCCGGTGAAATTACAGGCACATGAGGCTGAACTGTAATTTATATGCCTGTATTTATTTGTATCTGTATGCCTCAAGTTGATGGACGCAGGGCAGTGCATCGTTGGGCACGTTCCTATCGTGCGTGACTTACGAGGCAATGCTTTGTTATAACAAAGCATTGCCTATAGCAAACCATCACCTATAGGTGATGGTTACCACTTAACAGGTGGGTCATTTGCTGTTTCCATCAGCTTTGTATAAAAAATTTCAAGGGTTGAGTTTCGGATAATTCATATCTCATACAAAAGAATCTCCAAAATTCTTAGCTACGTGTGTATGGTATAGTTGTCATGTCAGTTAAGATCCCCGAGATTCCACACTATCCACATTCCCGGTAAGGTCGGAAGGGACTCCCACACTAGCAGCGCACAATAGGTACGGGATAGTAGAACAGATGTCTGTCATGCCATTACATTTCTCTATCGCGCCGCGACATGTCCGGTTGTCTCCGTACTGGTGAGGTGTACAATGAGGCCTCAATCGATGGCCTGGCTCTACAGGGTGAACTGAAATATGTATCGTAAGTCGATAGAGAATAAATAGATTAGCTCTAATTTTTGTGACCTTAGTGTGTGGCTCATCCGGGGAAGTACTACCACTAAGCATTGCCTCGCAAGTAACGCACGATAGGAATTTGCCCTACGATGGGTGGTAGTACTTCCCGGCCGAACCCTTCACAAAGTGGTAAGTACTTCAATACACTAGTACTTCATGCAATTTTCTTCACTACAGAACATAAAAGACAACCTATCTTGCCTGCTCTTCTAGACTTTGGTCGCGTGGAACTGGCACCTGATTATTTTAGTTTTAAGACGTAAATCATAAATCATTCAAAATCTCAGACGTTTCAAAGTGATCCTTGTGATTGAATTGAATAAATACCTTTTGACGACTTTTACTGGATTATACAACAATCAGCTTTCCGCAGTACCTAACCAGCGGAAGCATTTGGGTTAAACTTGGATACATGGGCAGAGCCGTTAGCAATCTAACGATCATAAACTCGATTAGTTTGCTGACCACAATATACAATCGCGATTGTTCTGCTCCATCGCTAAATCTCGGGCCGTTATGCGATTGTATTTTACCCACTTGTTGTTATGCACGTGTATCATTCGTTTGTACCTACGTATATATTTGTCGGTAGTTCAAGTTCATTTATTAATACCCAATAAAATGTTACACTTCATATAAAAACAATAATACAATCCGTGCCAAATGTAATGTTTGGACGTACCTCTGGCTACCCCTTTTGGACGTCCTCAAAGAAAAACCTGGAGTTCGTACTTGGTACTAAGAGATCTGAGAGGATATCTACCGTGGGGATCAAATTCGTGAAGCTGTTATTTTCATATATTTATTATAGGTAAATATTTATTGAGTAGGTTTATGTTACAGATTGTTGTTTTTCAAAGGTTTTTCTTCTATTGTCTCATAGAGGACTACCACCAAATAACACTAGTGGCTCGTCCCGATCTGAGATCTCGATTTGATCCGAACGCTATTATATTCGAATATTATATTTTACACGGTACTTCATGTTTATAGTAAGCTGAAAGCGGCTTATTGTAAAATTATTGTAAACGGGTAGGTACGCCTGAAAGTACGCTAGTACGACTTGCCAAACAATGCTTTGTTATAGGTCAGAGTTACCACTTAGTATCAGATGGGCTATCTGCTTGTTCCATCAGCTAATAGTATCAAACAAAAACTTTGTTATTTTTTAAATAAAAAAGCACTAGTGTCAAACATTTTGCACATAAGCGTGCAAAATGCGTGATGTAGGTAAAGTTTTGACGTAATTTGTTAAAAAAGGTGTTCTATTGTATCCGAAAATACGCCGGCGCGGCGGCCTTTGAAGTTGGGTTTGTTGATGTATATTCAGTGATACACTGACCTGCCGCCAAGCCGCGAACCAAAATGGTACTGGAAATAAAATCTTTGGTCCTACTTTTTACAGTCTTAGCAGTATCCAAATTGTTCTATACTTAAATTGGAGATAGCTTCAATTCATAGGTTTTAAATTACAAACGTTCTAGATGTTGCTTATTTTGTAAAAAATCGCATCAAAGTTTTAGAATATAATTGAATTGATTTTAAACATTTTACAATATTTAGAGAAATTTTAAAAATACAAAATGATCCTATCTCTTTCACCACCGGAACAAATAAATATAAATAGATACCTATATCTAAAAATGAAGGTAACTGTTAAATACTAAATAAAATTATAATATTATTTTTTATTAAGGTTCTCCGCTGTCTGTCTGTCTGTCACTAGGTTGTATCTCATGGACCGTGATAGTTAGACAGTTGAAATTTTCACAGATAATGTATTTCTGTTGCCGCTACAACAACAAATACTATAAAACAGAGTAAAATAAACATGCACGAAACGTTATTTTTTTGCCATTTTTATAGATAATGGTACGGAACCCTTCGTGCGCGAGTCCGACTCGCGCTTGTTTACAATGAATACAACTATTTACAAAATGTACAAAATACATATGAAACAGTTGAGCTATCTGCAGACCGTTGCAAACGATCCAGAGATAGCTTAGCTGATCCAAATATCTAAGTTTACATAGATTTAGCACAAAATATTCGATTTAATCTAAAAACCAAAGATCTAAATATTATCTTCCAAACTTGTACACTTGTACATCATAACCTTAGAGCCTCGGATGTAGAACCGGAAGGGAGGTAGGTAATAGGCTGCCTACAGGCTGGAGGGCGCATGAGGGCGCATTGTGGTCGACCTATTTCAAACCTTGTAGCTCAAACTTAGTGTTTGTTGAGGAATATAAAGCATTTTCAGATATTGTTACTGAGTATTCTAGAATTGTAGCTTTACTTATGAAAATCCTACTAATATTATAAACGCGAAAGTTTGTAAGTATGGATAATATAGCTTATACATCAGAATAACACATAGGCTACAATTTATTCAGATATCATGTGACTAATCCTGCGCAGACGAAGTCGCGGGCACCAGCTTGTGTGTCAATATATAAACTATGATATTGCCATCTCTTAACAATGAGTAATGATAAATAGTGACAGAGCTAAAGCAATCAATTTAAGTAGGTAGGTATAGAAGTTTAGAATTCTTCTTCTTCTTTTCTTTGTTTATGGCACCCGTCCGTTATTTGACAGACAATTTTGCAATTTTTATATAGATTAAATACGATTTAGTCAAGTCAGTCCATAATCAAGTTGATCGTCATTTGTTTTGAAGAAAATCGTGGCGGTTTCCTTCAAAACTTACGAAACATTTTCGTAAGCGAAAACACAAAGCACAAAGTGTAATATTATTACACTTTCATTCCTAATGTTTGTCACTTGGTGCTAAGATCTTATGTAATGTTGGTTAAAATACCACCAACAACACAGCAAAACTCAAAATAATGCTAGAAAAACCTTGGTCAGTGAGACTGAGAATAAGGCCCGTGTTGTTACTTCTTGACCATTTTCGTAACGAATGAGTGAGCAGACGAAGGGGAACATGAGAGGGTGGACGCCGTTTCCGCGAATGAATAAAATATCAACCGGGTATCTGTTTTTTGGTCGGAACTCATTCATTTAATCCATGGTTCATTTGATCTTTCGAGAGGATTGTTTTTTTTACGAAACAAAACAGAATTACAAATGAAAGCTTTTTGAACTCACACGTGTGAGGTGACCGGTACCCCAAGTATGAGTTTTGCTTACGATATTTCGTTTTTCGTTTTTCGTTTTTGTTCCGTGTTCATTGCGGGTAAAACGAAAAACGAAATATCGTAAGCAAAACTCATACTTGGGGTACGGTTCGTGACAAATGGCGACTGTCGCATGCCGCAAAGGTGGATTTAAAAAAAAGCCTAGGCAAAGCTAGCACAGGATCGTAATAGATGGCACAAACTAAGGGAGGTCTATAAAGTCGGGCTGTGGATGATGCTGATTAACAAAATGAAAGAAAACACGAAACTAGCGTACATTAAGCTATACTCTTCTAAATATCATTAGGTTTGGTGTTGTACCGCTACTTTGAGAGAACTGACTTGCGCACTTAAATCTTTTGGGAGTGTACAACCAGATTCGAGCCCACGACCTTACAGAAGGCAGGGTCACTCCCACTACACCACTAGTGTTTTATAAGGCTAATGTAAAAGGCGTGCGTTTTATACTCTGCCTTCCAGCCTTCCTCCGATAATAAACTTGGGCATGGCCGGGATTAGCTGGGACAATCATTCGCTTTGTTTGGCAATTCGAGCTAGCGACGGGGTGGGAACGCGAACTTTTATTTATTTTAGGAAAACCATCATCATTTTAATGTCCTTATCTCACTTCATGTGGCGTCGGTCGGCACAACAGGTGTTTCTCTTCTTCTTCTTTTATTTGTGGCTGTTCAGTGGCCGATAGGGTTTGCCACGAATTTGCCAATGTCAAGTGTTTTTTTTTCTTCACTTTCCTTTATCAGCCGTCATCTCAGCAGTCACTCCCTTCTTACTCATGTCATCTTCCACACAGTTTACCACATTAAAATACAATAGCGACTTAATAACTAACACTGAAGTTGATACATGATAAACTAACTGGATACCATAACAAAACAAATAGATTTTTTAGATTTGTTCAGAAAATATTGGTTCTGCATAGTATTGCTGAAAAAAAACAGGTAAAGTGTGACGTGATTAAACTCATTTAGATGGCGTTCTACAATAAAATACTCGTATATTTGTGTACGCGAAATCTATAGGTAGGTAATCGTCGAGTATTCTCTGCCTTATTTATCATAAAAATAATTGAATTGTTAAATATAATTTTTTTATGACTGTATCGACTGTTTTCTTTAATTTTAAGTGAATTTTCAAAAACACTATCAATTCCAAATCTCTAATACTATAAGAATCAAAGTCCTGACTGACTGACTGACTGACTGACTGACTGACTGACTGACTGACTGACTGACATATAGACAACGCACAGCCTAAACCGCTGGTCCTAGAGACTTGAAATTTGAGGAGTACATAGGTCTTATGGCGTAGAGGTGTACTAAGAAGGGATTTTTGGAAATTCAACCCCTAAGGGTGTAAAAAGGGATGAAAACGTTTGTATGAAAAATTGTATTCCTTGAACCTACAAACTTGAAACTTGGAATACATATACTTCAAGACAAAAAAATAGGAAATACATTTTTAGTTTTTTAAAACTACCCTTAATAAGTGTGCTAAGGGATGTAAAAGTATGTATGGGAGTTTTTTGACCGCTGGTCCTAGAGACTTGAAATTTGAAGAGTACATAGGTCTTATGGCGTAGAGGTGTCCTAAGAAGGGATTTTTGGAAATTCAACCCCTAAGGGTGTAAAAAGGGATGAAAACGTTTGTATGAAAAATTGTATTCCTTGAACCTACAAACTTGAAACTTGGAGTACATATACTTCAAGACAAAAAGTAGGAAATACATTTTTAGTTTTTTAAAACTACCCTTAATAAGTGTGCTAAGGGATGTAAAAGTATGTATGGGAGTTTTTTGACCGCTGGTCCTAGAGACTTGAAATTTGAAGAGTACATAGGTCTTATGGCCTAGAGGTGTACTAAGAAGGGATTTTTGGAAATTCAACCCCTAAGGGTGTAAAAAGGGATGAAAACGTTTGTATGAAAATTTGTATTCCTTGAACCTACAAACTTGAAACTTGGAGTACATATACTTCAAGACAAAAAGTAGGAAATACATTTTTAGTTTTTTAAAACTACCCTTAATAAGTGTGCTAAGGGATGTAAAAGTATGTATGGGAGTTTTTTGACCGCTGGTCCTAGAGACTTAAAACTTGAAAAGTACATAGGTCTTATGGCGTAGAGGTGTACTATGAAGGTATTTTTGGAAATTCAACCCCTAAGGGTGTAAAAAGGGATGAAAACGTTTGTATGAGAAATAGTATTCCTTGAACCTACAAACTTGAAACTTGGAGTATTTATATTTCAAGGCAAAAAAATAGGAAAGACATTTGAAGTTTTTTAAAACTACCCTTGATAAGTGTGCAAAGGGATGTAAAAGTTTGTATGGGAGTTTTTTGACCGCTGGTCCTAGAGACTTGAAATTTGAAGAGTACATAGGTCTTATGGCGTAGAGGTGTCCTAAGAAGGGATTTTTGGAAATTCAACCCCTAAGGGTGTAAAAAGGGATGAAAACGTTTGTATGAAAAATTGTATTCCTTGAACCTACAAACTTGAAACTTGGAGTACATATACTTCAAGACAAAAAAGTAGGAAATACATTTTTAGTTTTTTAAAACTACCCTTAATAAGTGTGCTAAGGGATGTAAAAGTATGTATAGGAGTTTTTTGACCGCTGGTCCTAGAGACTTGAAATTTGAAGAGTACATAGGTCTTATGGCGTAGAGATGTACTAAGAAGAGGTTTTTGGAAATTCAACCCCTAAGGGTGTAAAATGGTTGAAACCGTTTGCATGAAAAATAGTATTCCTTGAACCTACAAACTTGAAACTTGGAGTACATGTACTCCAAGGCAAAAATAGGAAAGGCATTTTTCGTTTTTTAGAACTACCCTTAATAAGTGTGCAAAGGGATGTAAAAGTTTGTATGGGAGGTTTTTGACCGCTGGTCCTAGGGACTTGAAATTTGAAGAGTATATAGGTCTTATGGCGTAGAGATGTACTAAGAAGAGGTTTTTGGAAATTCAACCCCTAAGGGTGTAAAAGGGTTGAAAACGTTTGCATGAAAAATAGTATTCCTTGAACCTACAAACTTGAAACTTAGAGTACATGTACTCCAAGGCTAAAAAACAGGAAAGGCATTCTTAGTTTTTTAAAACTACCCTTAATAAGTGTGCAAAGGGATGTCAATGTTTGTATGGGAGTTTTTTAACGCGTGGTGCGATTGATTTAAAACTTGAAGTAAAATAATTTAAAATCACGTTTTCAATATTTTAAAACCACCCCTGCAAAGGGTGCAAAAGACTGACAAAGTTTCAAGGTTTGTATGGGAGATTTTTAAAGCGTAGTGTAATTAACTTAAAACTTAAAGAAAATGTGTTCTGTGGATAAATAACAAAAAGACAGTTTGATTTTCGAAAACAACCCCTAAAACGTTACCCTCCTTCGTTGCGCTCAAGTAAAAAGGATACAATGAGGCGTCAATGTTTGTAAGGAACATTCTAAAACGGGAATCTTGAGTTGGTACGATGAAGAGATCTTAGTTTATCTACCGGGGATCAAAGTCGTGAAGCTGTTTCGTTTCGTTTGTTTTTGGGGTAGAAACTAGGAACAAATAAGTACATATTTTCCGTATAAGAATGTCTTTGTTGTATTTGTCATGTTTGTGCTAAACTCAGTACCTATACCTACCTACCTACCTAATATAGGTAATGTACGCCTATAGGTATCTATAGGTATATACCTGCGTAGGTATCCTACCCTAATAATATACAAATCAATGCGAAAGTTACGATGTTTGGATGTTTGTGGCTCAATTACGGCTCACCACTTCAACGCGTGCGAAGCCGCGGGAAGCCACTAGTAAATACTATATTTTTATTGTTATGTTACAAGGTATTGGTTGGGAATCTTTTTCAGTTTGTAGAACCTGACTCAAAACTCAAAAGGTTTCATTTTAATCATAAGGATCACTTTGAAACGTCTTAAAACTAGGTGAATCTAGGTGCCAGTTTCACGCGTCCTAGCCTATGTTAGACGTCTCTTATGTGGCACTTATTTATGTGTAAAACGTATTTATTTTACCATGACCCTGAAAGCATAAATTGCATCCCGTTCCACCTAATCCAGTATCCTTCCTCACTCAATCAATTCCTCGCAACGCAAAGTAATCGTCTATCTCCGGGATTTGCTGAAATCCCGTGATCTTCCCGGGCAAATAAAACCCGGGACACAGTAACCCGGGCGGGTTAACATTGGCACCATTCCACGCCTATAATGGAGCAACTGGCTTCTTCTGATTATGTGGATAATATTGAACAGCTGGGCTTGGGCGGAAATGTGTAACGATGTCCGCTTATGCGCAATTATTGCTTCTTATTTGAATTTGGGGAAAGTGCTTTCCGAGTAGGTAATTCTCGTTTCTTTTAAGTAGGTTCTTACTATTTGTTTATTATTTTGTTTAGTTCAATAAATTTTATAAAATATTAGGTAATAAGTCCCCCGCACCCGCACTCATCCTGCTAAAGGTAAACAAAAAATTAAATGTTAATGATAAGTTTAAGAAATCTTATAATAAAATAAATAAATATTGGTTGACTTTCCACATAGCACTAATCTAGCCCCAAACTAAGCCAAAGCTTGTAAAATTTTAAAAGTTGTAAAATTTTAAAATTGTAAAAAGCTTATCTAGGTGTACCTACTTGCTCGGTCTGTATAATTATTATTATGATGCTGTAAAACAGGTACTTCATTCATTATACACAAGCCTCTCCATACAAAAAATGCCTGAGGTTACGTAAAACGAAATACGAAAAATGCTAAACAAATATCAGACTTGGGGTAATGTAGTATGCATTGCGCCTAATTGCAGTGACAATAACAGCAGTAGACTAGTAGGTATGCACCGTCACGGCTCGCCCGTCCGTTCGTCTGCCCGGATGCGTTTCCTCTCCTTTAGAATAAAATTACTGTTTATGGCGTTTTTGTTCTTCAAGAAAACGTTACGGGTACTGCACTTGTCTCATTAAGTTATGTGCATAGTCAGGTTTGTTGGAGTTAAATTGATCGGTTGAAAAGTTTAAAATTAAATGAAATTATTTATTGATACTGGTTAGTTTTACATCTGTTTAGTAGTTTTAAAATTGTACTAAAAAGAGCGCCACACAAACAGGTGCTCGTCAAACATGCTACAAAGTAAAAAAAATAATAATTATTATTATAAATAGGTTTTAAACTAATAAGTAGTGCATTTAAGTAAAACAAGCTTTTACTTAAATGCGCTACAGCTAACCATGCTAGTATAACCATAGCTAACCATAGAGTATAAGTAATAACTATTTAGTTTGGATGACAATATCCAAAATAAACATGTACCTATACAAAAATTTCAGCTCCATCGGTTAAAGATATCTGCTTCAAAATTGAGTTGCAGTTTCCATCCGAACAAACAAATTTATATACATACATACATTGCAAGTTAAATAAAAGCTTCTACTCATTTAATTTGAAAGCAGGTCTTTAGATTTACTTCATTGGACTCATGAATGTCTTTTGTCATTTCCAGGCCTCGGCGCCGCTCCGGCTCTAGCATAGTGGTGCTCGGAGCTGACGAGGAGAAGCCGCCGGATGACGAGAAAGACATGCTCACTATGCTCTCCATCAGTACAGACTCCGGTAAGCATTTGTTAAATATAAGACGCGATTACGTCAAGTAAAAAGAATGCTGAATAACAATGGGTGCTGCTGTTGGGTAGTTTGTGCTGGGAGCCAAGGTCGACTGAAGGCCGAATAAATATTGTTGGACATTCCTCTCAGCACTATCTAGCCCTAAACTAAGACAGGCTTGGTACGTACACGTACTATGAGAACCATATAGCAGTTTTTTTTTTAATACAACTTGCTAATGGAACAAGCAAACGGCCTGATGTTAAGTGGTAACCGTCACCTATAACAAAGCATTACATCGCAAGTCACGCTCATCATCATCATCATCAGCCCAAAGAAGTCCACTGCTGGACATAGGCCTCCCGTATAAATTTCCAGGAAAAACGATTCCGAGCCCTCTCCATCCACCGACTTCCCGCGATCCTGACAATGTCGTCAGTCCATCGGGTAGGAGGGCGTCCCACGCTTCGTTTTCCTGTTCGTGGTCGCCATTCGAGAACCTTTATTCCCCAACGGTTATCATTCCTTCGAGCTATATGACCTGCCCATTGCCACTTCAACTTGCTGATTCTGCGAGCTATGTCGGCTACTTTGGTTCTCCTACGGATTTCCTCATTTCTGATTCTATCCCGTAGTGAAACTCCCAGCATAGCTCTCTCCATAGCCCGCTGAGCGACTTTGAGCTTGTTGATGAGGCCAATAGTAAGCGACCACGTCTCAGTTCCGTACGTCATCACTGGCAACACACACTGGTTGAAGACTTTCGTCTTGAGGCTCTGCGGTATCTGTGATGAGAAGATGTGGCGTAACTTCCCGAACGCTGCCCATCCGAGTTGGATTCGTCGGCTGACCTCTTTATCGAAGTTGGACCTACCTAGTTGGATCGTCTGACCCAGATACACATAGTGGTCTACAACTTCGATGATATCGCTCCCAACATGTACCGGCACGGGTGCGACATGAGCATTAGACATGATTTTCGTCTTGCTCATGTTCATCTTCAGACCCACCTGTTGGGAGACAATATCGAGGTCTCTGAGCATCGTGCCTAGATCTTCCAGCGATTCCGCCATTATGACTATATCGTCGGCAAATCGAAGGTGAGTGATGTATTCGCCATTGACGTTGATGCCATACCTATTCCAGGACAGCAGCTTGAAAACATCCTCCAGTGCCGAGGTGAACAGTTTCGGAGAAATTACATCTCCCTGTCTCACCCCTTTTTGCAATTGGATAGGATCCGTGCTTTGGTCCTGGAGTCGGATAGACATTGTGGCTTTACTGTAAAGACATTTCAACACTTCGATATACCGATAGTCAATTTGACATCGCTGGAGTGACCTTAGGACTGCCCAGGTTTCGAAGTCACGCTCGATAGGAAGGAACGCGCCCTACGATGCACTGCCCTGCATCCATCAACTTGAGGCATACAGACGTTAAGCCTCATGTGCCTGTAATTTCACCGGCAACCACGCTCTTCAAACCAAAACACAGCAACGCTGCTTGGCGGCAGAAAAAGGCATTGTAGTAGTGCTTTCCCGGACGAGCCGTTCAGCCATTTAGGCTATCAGATCTGCTTGTTCCAACAGCAAATTGTATAAAAAAACGTCCACCCACAGTGCGGCCACGCTCTTGAACTGTGACCACACTGGCTATTTAGTTTTTGTAAAGCTAGTTAATCACGATAGCCTGGAGAACAATGGAACAAAACACCCGGAAGACGTACCTCATTCAATTATCCATTCGTTATAATTAGCGCCTAGTGATTTGGTGAGAACCGTGACGTAGAATGTTGGTAACTATGCGGCTAATGTGTAGTTTATTGGAAGAGAAATATTAAAATAGACTGTTAAGATATTTTGATGGATATTTGGATCCAGACCAAACTAAATAAAGTGCACCTAATTAGGTACCTACCAAACCGACAGAGTAGGTATAAGGATTTAGATAGAATAGTATAAAAAGTTAAGAGCACTGGTGGTCTAGTGGTAGCGACCCTGCCTTCCGATCCTAAGATCGTGGTTTCACTGTCCGTGGTTTCACCTGTCGTGTACCAATGAGTTTTACTGTTCAATAATTTATGGGTACAGTGTCAGTACTCTCAAACGGTGAAGGTAAACATTGTGAAGAAACCAGCATGTCGTAGAACATTAAAAGTTCTAACACTCGTGTCAAGTGCTCGAAAGGAGCACTTTACACTTTTACGCCTCCTTGGGCGCACTTTTAATCTTTAAATCTTTAATAAGTATAAAAAAAATCAGACCTTTTTTTTTACTTTTTATAGTACAAACAATACAGTAATCTATAATCTATGGCCAAGAGTATTCGTACTCCTGGCGATAGATTTTCTATCTCCAAACCGGGTACAGAGTATCACATCATATGTAATCAATTAACAAAGAGATCCCATGAGGCCGCCATCCGGGTATTATTCCGTGTCATAACCCTCCAGTAATTACTGTACAACCTGTACCCGGTCCTTACTGTATTTTATTCTGTACCGGAGGGCGGTTATCAACCAATTACCGGACGGGTGAATGGACCTTTAGATTTAACTGCCGCTAGAATTAGGTGTAATAGACCTATTGGGAAATAATTGATAGGGGTGGATAGTATCCCTCGTAGTGTTAACATTTGACTTATAAAAAAAAAGCGAAGTGGACCAAATATAGGGATCAGCGAACCGGTCTAGCATTCAATTTGGCACGTGATCAATTTAAGTGAGAATTTCAAAGGTAGGCAGGTAGGTACAAATTCATCTTAGCAAGTGAAATTCCTTGTTTCTTCATATTTAAAAAAAAAATTGGAACAGAAGGTTGACCTACATAGTATTAAGGATTACGAAATGCGGAGACTGTACCATTAGATCTTATTACGATGAATAGATATTAATAGCTCCTTATCACTTTCCAGGTCCCCACCGCGAGATGGCGGTGGACGTTCCGGACAGCTTCATCGCGCGGAACAAGACTCCCCCCCGCTACCCGCCCCCGCGACCCCCGCAGGTACGTCTCTCCAGAGACGACGAGCCGCTCCTCTCCTCCGGAGGATCAGGCACCAGCTTCGGCAGCAAGCATTCCACCGTCCTCCAGAGTATCGACACCTCCGGGCCGAGCTCCGACGGTTCTGGAAGCTTCAAGAACACCATAGAGCTGCTATCTCTCCCGCAGAGCGAGGGTTCGGCCACCAGTTATAGCAGCAAGAAGAGTAAAGGGTCTTCAGAGACGGCAAAGTGTGGAGACTCGGACTTGTCTGAATCGCTCAGCGATCATAAGATACAGCTGCTCATTTCTAATGGAGAGGACTCTTTGATTGACTGTAGAGAGGTCGCATATTCAGCGAGGACGGATTCGGTCCTTATCAGAGAAGCGGTTTACGCGTCCTACAAGCTGCCTCCAGGCTTCGACACCACGCCTGTTCTCCTGGGGAGGGAGGTTGCTGTGGATGTGCCGGAGACCTTTGTTCAGATTGTGAAGACTACGCCGAAATATCCAGGGACTTTGGACAGAAATAGCGTTGTGTTCCAGGTAACGCGCACGCTCGCATGTCCATTCGGTGGTGGTGTGGGTTAGTTGGTGTCATTTGGGTTCATTACTAACACTATTTCTTTAAGAAGGGAGTTATAAACTGGTATTCTTAACTCAGCGTCTGCTTAATCATAGAACTAATCGAGAAACAAGAGGTCTAATGTGTAGCGAAACATTATTTTGGGTAATATTTTGAAAAGCTTTGGAAGCAGGTTCCAAAGTTATCAA
This sequence comes from Chloroclysta siterata, assembly GCA_932294275.1. NCBI lineage: Eukaryota > Metazoa > Arthropoda > Insecta > Lepidoptera > Geometridae > Chloroclysta > Chloroclysta siterata. The sequence goes on along the minus strand of OW028596.1, from coordinate 14,094,642 downwards.
AAATGAGGAATATTCTTTAATAAAGTCTTCTCAATCCTACCTATGGCACACAAGATGGTTCACTACCGCCATCTAGGGTCTTTTATGGAAACTAATATTTTTTAAGAAATTTCCTCATTGGGATAAATCAAATCACATTGATTCAAAGCTTTTTTTATTTATCTACTATTCATTATTTATTTTTAATTAACCTTTGAAATCCCCTGGGGGTCAAAAACATTACTTGGGAATTCATATTAGAAAGTAAATAGTAATAACTGGGGTGTATACAAGGTGTTCCATAAGTTGTGTATATAAACTTCAGGGGGCTAAAGTACCCATCAATATGAACAACTTTTTCTAACGAACCAACACTGTGAACGCGAAAAAAAAACAGCTGTTTCATACAAAAGCTCAATACCTACCAGGCTAAAATGTATGAAACAGCTGTTTTTTTTTCGCGTTCACAGTGTTGGTTCCTTAGAAAAAGTTATTCATATTGATGGGTACTTTAGCCCCCTGAAGTTTATATACACAACTTATGGAACACCTTGTATACAAAGTGTAAAAAGACCTATCTCGAAAACTTAAACGAGACCATGAGATATTCTTAATCAATTACTACCACAATTAGCGTGAAGCTGAGCCAGTTCACTTTTCAGGAGTGGTCTTTTTGAATTCTGAACTTAAAAATTTTCATAAGGGTTGTGGGACATCGAATCTAACATTATTTTAAAGATCATAAAAATCATTCACCTTCAGAGCAAATGAAACCGTACTCTATCCGGATTTTGATGAACCTTTCAATATTTATTGTACAGTAGTTATTAAATGAATTAAGTTTATTTAAAACATACATAATTAGGAAAACAGAACACTTTTGCAATAGGCATCAGTTTTTCATTTAAACTTTTACATACGCCAAAATTTCACGAGTAGATTATATACCTATTAGATTATTTTAGAGGGTAGATACAAGTACGTGCTTTTCTAAAACGGCTAAAATCGCACTGATTTATTTTTATTCTTAACAAGAAAATACCAGAGACAATCAGTGCAGCAAGGTATCTTATCACTTGCCCTTAGTTTAAAAATACTTAACGTATCTTTATGACGCTGATAAGATTTAATTACTCGGCTAAGATTGGTAATCTCATCTTTACGTGTTTACTTAGAAGCGTAGACGTAGTTTTTTTAACCGACTTGCAAGAGATCATTCCACGTGTATTTTTTTTTGACATATTTACGCCTTTACAAATATTGGTGGACTTTCCACAAAACATCATCTAGCCCCAAACTAAGCCAAGTTAGTAATATACAAAGCAGAGCTAGTACCAACTTAACAGTGAGGGATGTCAAAACATTAAATCTAACTTCTATGGCGTTTTTTCTGATGCGTTGTTGATAATTATATAGTTGCATACTTCAATAAGAGTAGTAAAGCTCTTTGTGAAGGGCTCGTCCGGGGAAGTACTACCACCACGCCTTTTTCTGCCGCCAAGCAGCAACGCCGTGTTTCGGTTTGAAGAGTGTAGTTGCCGGTGTAATAACAGGCACATGAGGCTTAACATCTGTATGCCTCAAGTTGATGGACGCAGGGCAGTGCATTGTACGGCACGTTCCTATCGTGCTTGACTTACGAGGCAATGCTTTGTTATAGCTGATGGTTACCCTTAACATCAGGTGGACCATCTGCTAGTTCCATCAGCTTGTATAAAAATAAGATTTTTTTGTAGGGACAAGTCTTTAATGTATGTATAAAGTTTAGTTATCTAATGAAAACCGGATCCTTAAAAACATTATTTTTTATTTGGTTATTATATTAATTTAGTTGGGTTTTTAAGTTTATTAGTGTAATTATTTAAATTACGAACAGGTAAACGTTTGACCGCAATATCACCTGATGCTAAACGATAATGCGGTCAACGGTGATTCTCACCTAGAATATTCGTAGATGTTTCTAGTTGGTTTGATATTTCTGTAGCTTGAACTGTAAACTTAAGATAGAAATAAAATATGTGTACAGCAAATAGAGCCCATAGAAAAAAAGGGCCCACCAACCTCCGAGATATTAAGGTTAGGAAATAAAGAAACACCCTGTCCTCAATTCCTCATTAGCAAACAAAGTCCCTGATTATGTTAGGGACACATGTTATAGAAGTTTTTAGGTTCAAAGACATGCCGGTTTCCTCACAATGTTTTCCTTCACCGTTTGAGAGTACAGGCATTGTGCACATAAATTGAACAGATAAACTCATTGGTGCACGACCGGATTTGAACCCACCTTAGGATCGGAAGGCGGGGCCGCTATCACTAGTCCACCAGTGCTCTCAGTATAATTAAGATGGGATGAAGACTCATACAATGTGTGACAAATTCTAAATATAAATCAATTTCATGTAAAAGTCAAAAGATATGCATTCAATTTATTCACCAGAATCACTTTGAAAAGTCTTAAAGGTAGGTGAATCTAAGTGCCAGTGACTTGAGAAAAGATTAAGAGCTGATTTCACCATGCTCTGTTAGTTACTAATCAAGGATTAACAGGCCGTTAAATCTAACCTTAGATGTCAAACGCGTACATTTTGACATATTTAATGGCCCTTTAATTTGTTAATCTAACAGAGCATGGTGAAATCGGCTCTTAAGCAAATATTTAACTCTATTTGATAAAGATCCATAGAGACTCATTAAAATCATTATTTATTATTATATATATTTATTATGTTATCATACTCATACTTTTGTAATACCATCAAAATTACTATCATCATTATCATCGCTTGTTGCACTTCTGGTATACGCTCTTTCTGTCCACAGAACCTATTCCGTATTATTTCTTATACATGTTTCAAGTAAATTGGCTGATTTTATTTGTAAATTTGTATATTTTATGATACAATTTTCTACTTGTAACTAAATTATGAAGCAGGTTTAATGGGATGTTTCACGAAAGATACAAGTGGATATCGAGTGTGCATTCGTTATTATGCATGTTAAGGCGAAGACAAGAGCTAATGTGACTCTCGCTCGCACGTTTCGACATATTGAAAGATATAAAATCACTATACTCATTTTCGAAAAATCGCAATCAACCATTTTGTGTGCAATCACATTGCACACAGTTTAGTAAAAAAATCATTTTCATCGATACAAGTTATCCTACTAAAAAGTTTGCTTTACTAGTTTTCGTACATAAGCAAACTTTTAAGTAGGAAAACATGTATCGATCAAAATGAAATACATTATGTATTTAGCAATTTTTAGGTATTTTGTGTAAATGTATTTTTCCTGAATCACCCCATTGTTATTGGCAATAATTTGGTAAAACGTTTTTCCTAATTCATAAATATATCTTCCTGTTTGTCTCAGATTAAATAACTTGAGGATAACTAGGTATATATTAGCTTTGTATTTAAAAAAATAAACCTACGTCTGTCTATAAACCCGGTAGACATCTCCTCAAATCTGTTCGTACCTACAATTAAAAACAGCATTTACTAGTAGTTCGCCCCGAACTGAGATCTCGTGATGCGACCCGACGAACGCATCAAAACTTTGAGTACGTAGTAGTCAGAGGCAAGTCCAAACATTATCTTTGGACTTTTTTCTGACTACCGCCTACTAACTTGGTATGGTTACCAAGTTTCAACTCTATTGGCCTATTTATTGAAGAGTTCCGTTGAACAGACCTTGACTCCATCATCAGACCTGGTCGTCGTCACCATTTTATGAGGACTGAGTACCTCCTTAATTTATTTCAAGAAAAAAAATTAAGAAAAAGCAAAGGAACTGGCCGACCAGTAGAAAAACCTTGATGTCAACGAAACTCTTAGAGATGGGAGCTCTTGGATCGCTGGTTATCTTAATTTAACTTTTATTATTTTATCTCAAAAACCGAGCGTCACAAAAAAAAAGTAAAAATTGTTTTGGGATGTCCAAACAAAGCCCTTTCATATGACATGTAACTTGATTTTTTTATGCAACTTTTTTTATTTTTTCCCCCTTAAAAAACCCCATATCTCAAAAACACTTCATCCGATTTTACTCATTTACTTACCAGTAAATTTCTCAAGTACAAGCCATCGACTTATCAAATTTCATGCAGATCGGATCAACGGTTCTAAAGTTATCGCCAGACAAACATACATACATACATACATACATACATACATACATACATAAAATGCCAAATCGCCCAAGTTGAAACTAAGATCTTCGTTCGCTTCGCTCACTCGATCAATTATTTATATTATATTTTATACTACTTTCTGATGTAACAAGCAGATGACCTGATGTTAGTGGTAACCATCATCTATAACAAAGCAGTGCCTCGCAAGTCATACACGGGACGGTCCCTACGATGCACTGCCCTGCGTCCATCAACTTGAGGCATACAGATGTTAAGCCTCATATGCCTGTAATTTCACCGGCAACCACACCCTTCAAACCGAAACACAACAACACTGCTTGACGACAGAAATAGGCATGATGGTAGTTCTTCCCTAGACGAGGCCTTCACTGCTTTACTACTCTTGGAATTCTTGGAACGCATGTGGAACGCTGCCATTAACAGATTGAAGGGTTTGATTAAATGCCTTGAACTCCGCATGAGCTGTATTAGCCTTGTTCACAATAAGATGGTTACATTTTATAATTTAAAAATTGATATATCTTATTATATTATATTCTATAAGTATATGCTATTTTACAAACACCAAATCGACGCGATAACTTATTTATGAATTAAAGGGTCTATTTAATTCTGTGTATGCTTATTTTATCAAAATATCTAATCTATCTCATTTCTTTTCAGGTTCTTTTTGATTAATAATAGATTCTACTATAGTTTTAAGTTTTGTTGTAATAACTGATCTGGGATTACTTCTATAAATACAGTTGTGTGATCTGTTTTATATCATAAACTAACTTAAAAAGGGTCGATAAAATTTTAGCGCTGTCAAGGTTAATTTAGTTATGAGCATAAGTGCTATTCCGTAAACAACAAAATCACCTAGTGGATCCGCGCTCACTTTATTCACGATCTTCGCCTCACTTGGGTCCAACCTAAGTTTTCAGCGCTAAGTCCCTCACGAGGGTGGCGCTAGTGATTGTTGAATGTATTGCAGAATACCATATTGAAAAGTTACCGCGGATTTCGCGGTCACTTGGACGAGTGTTGTTTTCAGAATAGCACTTCAGAATCGAGACTATCGGCATGTTTTTTGGTTTCCAAACTAACAATAAGTTATTTTATATAGGTAACTATAATAATTGTATGATTGGGTTGCATGATTGGAATGATAAAGGAACCTAATGGGATTTTTTGTTTAGAATAAATTAGGGCAATTAATTCTTCGCTTTATTGCGAAGATTTGTAGCTTTTTTGTCAGCTTTGTAAGTGATTTATAATACTGGGGAAGACGAACACAAAAAATATATATTAATTATTATGTATTTATTTGTTATATCCGTGATTCCACTTCAGTTATAATTCTGAAGTTTGAACCCTATTTTAAGGTTTTGACTGCTAATTCGGAACAAGCTGTTAAAACTGTTTATTACTTAAAAAGAAAATTGCAAGTATTTACAGAATAATGCTCTAAAAAGCTAGAGTTTATTCAGTAGTTCAGTAATGGAAGATCAACATCTGATGATTTAAAATTGAATAACACTAGAACCCGTAAACCTCATGATCGCTTATGTTTAAAGATTCGCATTCAAGTCACAGTTAATATTTACCACAAGTGCTTTATCCCAAAGTCTAAACTCCCGCCTCCCACAGCAGGTGAATGGAACAGCGAAGGCAGCACCAGCCGTCCCGCCCCGAGAGACCCCGCGAGACGCTCCGCCCAGGCCGCCCGCCCATGATGTCACCAAAGATCAGATGGACTCCATCAAGAAATACCAGGTCAGTTTAGATTGTACGGTCACTGACAGTCTTCTTCTTATTGGTATGGCCTTTGCAGTGTAGCCCGCAATTTCGCCAATGTCAAGTTTTAAATTAGACCTTAGCACGAAAGAGAATGACCGGTGGAGCGAGGTAAAGCTCGGTGGAGAATTTCGTTTATTTCAAGACCGTCTTAGAATGTCCAGATGAATGACAAGCCTCGTCTATTATCTGACAAGCCTCGTCTGTCAGTGATTTAGTTTTAACGTATCATTGTTAGGGCGGTCGACGTTGTTATTCAGTCGTATGCAGTATGCACCCATTAATTGAATATAGGACAAAGCCTGTGTCTAACGTATTTTTATATCTATATTTTATATATTAAACAATGAAAAAGTGCTTTTTTGTAATGCTTTGAGCACAGGATTGAACAAAGCACAACACCGACGAACAAACAAAGATTCTTCATACTCACACTAATCCAGCAAATAGCTACATAGGTTTATAATAATAATATAAGTGAGTCAGTTTTGAGGCACAACAATGATTTCATACGGTCACTGTCCTCTTAACATATTAAATTATAATTGTTTCATTGAAATATACGAATATACGATACCTGCTTATACTAAAGTTTTATTATTGAATAATCTTGACGAATCGCGACCTTAACAATATCGGCCGGCCGTCGTACGGTCCGGTTCGTAGTCGCTATTTGCGAACCCAGCGGTTGCCGGTTCTACGAGCTATAGTCAAAAGTACTACTTCATTTGCTTCAGGGAATTTCCCAAATGATTTGCCTTTATTATGCCTTTTGATCATTCAGCAATTCACGTTCAAATCTATAGGGAAATCTGCAGTTGTATAAATGTGAACGGATTTGCATAATTGGCCCGCAAATTTTCAAAAGAGTGATGGGTATACCAGGCCAGTGGAAATGTTTCTGATTTGCTGCATTGCTACTGCAGATGAATACTTTTAATCGCAATACCATTACTAACAATAAATAATAACATTTAAAATTTTGAACGTCCTGGAAGTACTACCACCATGCCCAGAAATAGGCAAGCAGCGGTGCTTGGTTTTGGTTTGAAAGGTGTGTATTACGAAGCACTGTTTTGTTATAAGTGATGGTTACCACTTAGTATCGGGTGGGCCATCTGCTTGCAACATCAGGAAGTAGTATAAAAAACATACAATCGTAGCTATTTTCTATAGGAGTAAACAAAGACTTTCACCAGACAAGCCTTTTCAAACTGAAATAATAACTATGAATTCTACAAATTCTGAACCTTCATTTGTTTGTAGGAAATGTGGTGTACATTTTAATGAGAAACAGTACAAAAAGCTTTAATTACTGAATATGATATTTTCGCCCGCAACATTTTCTCTTATCTGTATGAAATCGTAATGAAATCACCTCCCTTGGTCCCGGTGGACCCCAATAAAATTTTAATTAGGTAGAAAACAACAACATCATCTTCATCAGCCAGAAGAAGTCCGCTGCTGGACACAGGCCTCCCCTATACAATTAATGACTCTGAAATAAAATAACCAAGCAGAACTCTGCGTTCAACTCTCCTGAACGCCATGACAGTTCATGTCATGGCGTCAGTTTCCAAGAACTTATGAACCTTCTTCAAAACCTCTCTATTCATCTACTTCTCGCAATCTTTATTATGTCGTCGGCCCATTAGATGGATACGTCCTAAGCTCCATCTTTCTACCTACCAACCGACCTAGATATACTCAGATATCTTCATAATAAGTACTAAGTGTACGAACTTTTCAGTAGCTGCCTGTATTTTTTTTATCAGTCCATACTCGCAAAGCTAAAATAAATATTTGTTAATTAATAGAATTCTCGAAGTGTTAGAAGATGCAGTGAGGATTAGGTACTTTGTTTTTAAAAAGTAGCTTTTTGATCGAAATAGTTCCTTGACTCGGCGGCACTGCATGCGAGCTAAACTTTTAAATTAATGAAAGTTGCTGGAATGCTTGCGACTTGCGTGGTGTTATTTAACAGTCTCTCTCTCTTGTCGTGTCACTAGTTTCTTTCGAAACGGTGTGGTGAAAGGATTTTAAGTGCGCCTCAAGAGGCTCCTTTCAAGCACTTGACACATGTTATAGAACTTTTTAGGTTCCAAGACATGCCGGTTTCCTCACGATGTTTTCCTTCACCGTTTGAGAGTACTGGCATTGTGCACATACATTTTTGAACAGAAAAACTCATTGGTACACGACCGGTTTCAAACCCACGACCTTAGTATCGGAAAGCGGGGCCACTACCACTAGACCACCAGTGCTCTTAACAGTAAAACCTCGTGTTTTCAGAAATAGTTCTTAGTCAGTACCCAACTGGTTATTACCTTCACTCGATATTGATGATATCGATATTGGGATTGAAATCCCAATATCGATTTGGTTCGAGTTTTAACGAAAAACCTGTCTTTCCTACCAAATTAAGGATTAGAATCTAGAGTTGATATCAACGAGCGACGCTCATAGGAGCAGGCAGATGCTACGTGTAGTATAATAATGCTAATATACCTTTGATATTCGAGTCAAAGAGGTTGACAGGCGTGATAGAAACACGCCTCCGCTGTCTCGGTGCCACGATTGACGCTAGAGGTCAAATGTCAGTCGGTATTGTGGGCTCTGTAAATGAGGAACCTTAGCTGTGCCACAGGGTCCCGACGCGTAAAATTGTCATAAACAGAAACCAGCGTGGGGAGAGGCAAAACTATTCTGAACACGGACGAGGATTTCAAAACTAACCTAACTAACTAACTAGTGGTTCGCCCCGAACTGAGATTTCGTGATGTTCGCTCCAGTAATTACAGGCACATGAGGCTTAACATCTGTATGCCTCAAGTTGATGGACGCAGGGCAGTGCATCGTAGGGCACGTTCCTTTCGTGCGTGACTTGCGAGGCAATGCTTTGTTATAGGTGATGGTTACCGCTTAACATCAGGTGGGCCATCTGCTTGTTCCATCAGCTAGTCAAAAAAAAAGTCTTACATTGATACCAAACTCTATATTTGGCCTCTGATTATCCCCTACTTACTTGAGGTAACCAATTGTATCTCAAAAGTCATACATACATACGTCCAAGAATAAAAATAAAAATGGTATTGGGATGTACAAACCCTTTCATATGACATCTCACATATAAGTATATTTGTGTAACAATTTTTTTGCTCCTTTTGTAAACCCCAAATCTCAATATCCCCTTGTCCGATTAAATTCATATACTTACCCATATAAATCCATATACCCATATCGACCCACCGAATTTCGTGCAGATCGGATCAAAGAGTCCGAATATTAAAGTGGGTGGTAATCAGAGGCAAGTCCAATCATTGTGTTTGGACTTGCTTCTGACTAATATTTATTATTTTAACGCGATAAGAAGTTTTACTTTTTTAGGCGCCATCTGTATCAATTTCCAATAATAATCTGTCAATCTGAAAACCCGCGTGATTGATACCGCGCCCGTTTACTCTACCAACGCGCAAGTTTTAAGCAAAAAAGTGGTTACGAAACCACACGTGTTAGACGCACTACCACTATTACGCGCACACACACATATTATTATGTATGGCGTTCTCAAAGTTACCCAATCAAAATCATTCCGTTCGAAATTCAAAACAGTTTTTTTTTTAGAAAAGCAATGTCAAGCCTAGAGCATTTTTTGTGCGTGTTACATTGAACCTTAATAATTATTGTCTTTAATATGAAACTGTTGAACTATCTGCAGACCATTGCAAAAGATCTAGAGATAGCTCAAATGATCCAAAACAGTGCAAATCGGAAACGTCCCCAAGACACTGGCTGCAAATTCTATTATCGCTACACAAAGGTTATTTTGCTTTTGTTAAAGCTAGAGTTACAATAAAATCTATAGATCGAGCCTTTATGTCTAGCTACTAAAAGCAGTTTGTTTAAGCAATCGAAAAAGTTTAAAATCTCCTTGAAATTTAATCTGAAAACCTCAATAACTCAAGCCGAAGCATCTAAACTTCAAATGTACGAAAATCCTTATAAATTTTCATAGCTAGAGCATGTAATAAAATATACTTAGTACGTATCTTCTAGCTCTGTTTACTTGAAAGCGGCAGACGTAATATTACCACCGTATTAATAAACGAACATAACTCAAGAAAAACATAGTATTACTGAATTAAAGTAAAAGTGAATCCCATTCAATAATTCTATTTTTTATCTACACTGATGTCTTAAAAACAATTGATTTGACTTGGTAAATATAATAAAAACACTTTAGGGAAGAGTTTTTTTTCCTCTGCTGAAAAATGGAAATAAAGACATTATAGAAGTAAGTGTGGTTTTCCTGAAAAGTGCCGAATTTGATCGCTTTTTGACTGCAGCCACTGAAAATGCTTTGCTTAGTTACAAAATGATCCTGAACTAAGACCATTTAGATTTGGAGTTCTCAAGCATTTTCCGTACGTCGTGAATAACAGTCACAGTTTCTTGAAACTACAGAGTAATGGGGGGAGAGTAGGGGTAGTGTAGGGGTAGTTTAAGGAGGTCAATCCCCTACTAAACTAGAGAATACCTACTACGTAACTCTTGCACTTTAATACGTGGCATTACTATTTTGAGCTCTACGCGTTTTAATGAACGTTAGTCACATAATTCATAGAAGTTTATAACGCCTTATGAAGCCTGCGAGATGAGCCTTGACCAAATTAAGAGTGTGTGTATAAATGGAAGTATTTTATTTAAGTATCAGAATGTTAGACACATGCATAATATTTCTATTAGTGTCATACTGTTTACCTAGAGGTATACTCCAAAAAAACATTTTTTTTATAATATCCCAGAAGTTTTTTTTCCGAATGGGTATTGAACACACGACCTTCCCCTTGATACGGGGCTGCACTAAACACCTGGCTGATGTAAAGCAAAAAAAAACTTCATACATTAATAGAAAAAGTCTTCATAAAAAAAAGAGTCAAACCTCCAAATGCCAAACGTACGTTGCAAATTATATAAATGCCAGTACTCTCAAACAATGAAGGAAAACATCGTGAGGAAACCGGCATGTAATAGAACCTACAAATTTCTATAACATGCGTCAAGTGCTCGCAAGGAACCTCTTGAGGCGCACTAAAAATCCTTTCACCACACTGTTTTGAAAGAAACTAGTGACACAACAATAGAGACAAATTATTTATTTATTTTTGTACGCCTTTTTCTGCCGCCAAGCAGCAACAACGCTGTGTTTCGGTTTGAAGAGTGTGGTTGCCGGTGTAATTTCAGGCACATGAGGCTTAACATCTGTATGCCTAAAGCTGATGGACGCAGGGCAGTGCATCGTAGGGCACGTTCCTATCGTGCGTGACTTACGAGGCAATGCTTTGTTATAGGTGATGGTTACCACTTAACATCAGGTGGACCATCTGATTGTTCCATCAGCTAGTTGTATAAAAAAAAATATAAAGATTATATAAAAAAAAAATCATGACCAACGTTGCAGGATCAATTAAATCTTGTAAAAGCTCATTCCCATATGGAGCGAAGCACTACGTGAAAGTATGTTTAACACAATTAACAATATCAGTTCGTTAGGCTAGGCCGTAGGCATATTTCACCGGAAATCTAGCCTCGGCTCTATGGGCGTATTTCACTGAAGCCCATAAAATCCCAGTAGAGTAGACTTTACATAAAGTCTTGTACACAAGTATCGCTTACTGTAAATATAAATTAAATTTTACTGTTAAGGCCCAGTTTCACCATGCTCTGTTAGTTACTAATCAAGGATTAACAGGCCGTTAAATCTAACCTTAGCTGTCAAACGCGTACATTTTGACATATTTAACGGCCCTTTAATCCTTTGTTAATCTAACAGAGCATGGTGAATACGGCCTTAAAGTTTTTTTTGATCAATATGGGCATATTATGTTATAGAAAATCGCATTAATTTTGAACGATTGCCAAAGCGAAATCAAAGCAGTTATGACAACGTTTTGGTTTTGTAAGGGAGAAATATTAAAAGTGTTAATTAAGAAAATATTAAAAATGTTTAAAATAGATACGAAACGCCGATCTTTTCCTATCTATAACATCGGTATTCGTTTTTGGTATTCGATAGGAATAGATCGAAACGCCGAAATAAAAAAAATATTCTATTTTTTTCCTTTATAAAAATAATTACAAACTAAGAAAGCCACCAGACAGTTTTATGTCGATTGATTGCAAATACAGAATATTTCCAATAAACTGAATCTAGGTAAGTTTTAAGTAGGTCTAGGTAGGTATATTTAATACGCCCTTTTCTCTCTCGCTATTAATTTTAAACGGATTTTGGAAAGCAATTATTTTTACACGTCTACTTTGGGTCTATGTACATTAACCTTTATATTTCATAGGCCACTATTATTATGGGTATTTGCATAGGTAGCAGAACTGATAGTCCATTTTAATGAATACATTAGAATATCAAACAGTCCTTGGAGCCATTAGAACTCCTCATCACAGCTCATACGAAATAGCTGGAGCACGCAGGGCAGTGCATCGTAGGGCACGTTCCTATCGTGCGTGACGTTACGAGGCAATGCTTTGTTATAGGTGATGGTTACCACTTAACATCAGATGGGCCCTCTGCTTATTCCATCAGCTAGTTGTAAAAAAAAACTATCAGCAAGTAGTATTTAAAAAAGGAACTCTGTAACTTAGGTTTTTCAAGCTTCCGGTCCTGTCCAACCGTGGGCAAAACAACTATTATATGTATATATATCACTACTATATCCCCTAAATATCCCTTCAGTGGGACCATCCTATGAGTCTTCCCATGATTAAAAAAAAAAAGAATTTTTGTCGAAAAATATATTAAGTTTTTATACGTTTTTTACGACAGTCGCTAGCTGAAACGCTAAAAACTCATTGTTCGGACCTACTGAGGGGAGGGGGGATGTTTAAGGAGTACTCGCGGATCCATTCGCGCCCATGATCATTGAGGGGATATAAGAAGAGTAGTAAAAAGCACGTTGAAACATGAGTTTATTTACTTTTGCTGTCACTTCCAAAAAAATGTGGGTATTTGACAGCGGCCCTTCCTTCAGCTGCGCCCTGATTAACGTCCTACAAATGTTAATGGGCATTACGAATGCTAATGATCTAGCGGGATCTATAGGTATTAGCTGGGTATCTGTCACCCTATCTTGAGTTTCTAAAACCTGAATTTCTTGTAGAATCTCTCTATCACAGACAGATTTGTTGACTATTGATATCAGCGCCCGGTACGAAAAAATGCAATAATATAACGGTAGAGTTGTTCTAGTGGAGCTTGTTTGGTCAATGGGGGCTGAGACCCGTCGAAGTTCTCTCGCTCGCACATTTCAACACATAATAATTGCACACACTTATTTATTTAACACTTTATTGGACCAAAAATTAAATTTTATGTGTACAAAAGGTGGGCTTAATGCTATGAGCATTTTCTACCTGCCAAACTTAAAGATAGATAATGATGTTGGCGTGCTATTATAAAAATCCCTATTATAACATTAGTTATTTGATGAGATCTGTTTAAGGAAATGTTCATACACTAACACTTTGAACTCTAATATATTGGGAACCTTTTTGATGTCAATTGGAAGTTCAGTATACTTAAATATCATTTTAACTCAAAAGAGTTTTCCTTGAAATAAGATTTGCTTTACTAGTTTTCGTACTTGTGCAAACTTTTTAGTAGGAAAACTTGTTTGATTCACACAACTTGGTTGATTGCGAACTTTCATAAATAAGTTCAGTAATTTTGATCGTCAATTTGATCGTCAATTTCAAAAATCGAAATGAATTTGATCACATTTCAACATTTTAAAAATGTTGAAATGTGCGATCGCCAATTAGCAATTGCTTTTGCGCGGTCACAATTTGAATGAGTGACCCATTTACACCTGAACCCTTCCGTGCCTTGAAGGGCACTTTACCGTTGGATTTACACGTAGTTCGCAAAAAACAGTACAAACAAGACAAACAACAAAACGAAGCCGTTAGATTGTAATATCTATTTTTCATTTATTTCATTTATTCATTAATTGCGGACATGAACATCAATAAATAGCTAAGGTCTAGTTTTAGCCTGAGTCAATGCACCCGGTTGGGCACTGCAATGTCATAAAATAATTTTAACATACTTCGAAAATCGACCTGAGTATAGATATCCAGTTATAAGAAGATTCCTAAACTTCAGAAAACACAAACTTTGCTCAAAAATAGTTTAAACCCATCGATAACGGTAAAAGAGCATTGAATTAATAGAAACGTGTTGTTATAAACAACCTCTCGTTACTATAGAATTTAGACGGGATCAAACACATCTTGAGTCTTATTTCTTGAGGCACAAAGATCAAATTGTCTTTTGTATTTGTTCTGTAGAATGTTCATGTAATAACGCCAATAAACCAGTAACATGTTTGGACCGCAACAACAGGTTACTTTCGTGCTTTTGAAATAAAAATTCGATTCGTTCGGAACTATAAAACAAATGGTATTGATACGGCACAATGGGATTAATTTGATGTGTCAAATAAAAAAAGTAAAAAAAAAAATGCTGTGGAAACTTTATGAGTTGAGTAAAAAGTTTTAGGGTTATCAAAAACTGCAATATTTGGAAAACTGTAGTAAACGTAGATTTATTCAGTTTTTCAGCTTCAGTCTTCAGCTGATTGAAGTGTATTATGTGAAATGAAATATTTTCATTACCATCGTGCTTTCGATCATCAATATTCATAATAGGTAACGATTTGATCAACTTTATTCCAAAAACAATTTCCCTTTAGGTTTGACGTAAACTTTAAAATATCGTTAGTTAAATCATTAGAAAACTCCATAATCAATCATTGGTCGGTGCTGAATGAATAATGAATCGTCGATATCAATTTCATAATAACGAAGCCATCTCGCTAACGAAGGTAGACCTAATTAGATTATTGCTGTCAGAAGTTTTGCACTGATTTTCGTTTCATTTTTGTATAGTACAGTTTTATTTGGTCATAATTTAATGGCATGAGCCATAAACTTCAAAGCGAATTGTAACAAAACAGAACAAAGACTCAAAAATTGAGGCTTAAATCTTGCTTAGGAGGTAAGGTACTTTATTATTTACCTGCAAGCAAACAAACCGAATGTAAATAATAAAACTGAACCGCAGAAAATGCCACCTTCATTTGAGCTCACTCGGAGAGTTCGTGATCCATATTATGGTTCTAGTAGTAGGGCCGGTCGTCAAGCGACACCGACAGGCAGTATGGCAGTGTGCCGCGTAGCCTCGCCACGGTTCGACGTCCGTGCGCTTAAAAAGTAAATGTGACAACCCTGTGTTCTAAATTCGAAATTCACGTGAGGTTGTGTCAAAAAAAGTGTAGGTTGCAGTTGCAAATGGCTATAAAATAGTGCAAGTGAATTTAGTTCCGTTTCTGTGGCACTTCTGTGAATAGTTTTAGGAGTAAATGTTTGCCAACAAATTCGTTACTACGCTTCTGTTTGTACTTTGGATTGTTGTTGTTTAAATTGTTTAATTTATTTTAGTTTAGGCAGTTTGAAATTAGAAAATTTTTAGGTTCGGATATTTTGTTGAATAGTTTTCCATTACATTTTTTGCTAGATACTTGCAGATGTTTTTGTATAAATAAATTAGGCATGTCGCAGACATTGTTATGAAAATTAGTCACCGTTGTCACCACGGACAGTAGGCACATTAGTATGCTAGTACATGCTGTACAGAATACATATTTGCCGACGGTCAAGCCATTAGGTTTCCACTTTATTAAGGCTAACTCAGTTTGCTATAACCTGGTTTAAAACACACCTACCTACTTTTGTCATGCAATGTCATCATCATCATCATCTGTACCTGAGCAGCCTCTTTGCTCTGGCCTATCCACACGATCTTAGGCTACCCTCATTCATCTACAGCGACAATTGACAATGTCGTCGATCCATCGTGTTACTGGACTTTTCCGTTTTTCGTGAGGACACGAGCACGATGAGCTGTTCTGTTCGCAATAATTAAACAATGTGGACTTGGGGGGGCCTAAAAATGTATTTAGTGCATTCAGCTGAGTTATGGCACCTGGTCTAAGTTACTCTTAACAAGAATCATAGCCTCAGAAGAAAAAGTAGGTACACCAAAATGTACTAGGTGTTATTTTTTTTATTTTCAAGATTTACATCAGGTGTTCAATGGCGTTATGTATAAAAAAAATGTACGTTGCTGTATGTTTTTCAAAGGTTACTTAACTTACCCGAGTTAGTACTGTGCGGCATGTTACAAAATTAAATATCTGGTGACAAAACAAGTCACAAAATAAAAAATATGTTATTTATAAGCTTGCGGAAACGTAATAAGTAAACACGTGGAGATAAGTACTATGCCCCAAGTCTGAGTTTTCTTTTCGTTTCGTTTTTCGTAACGTCAGGCCTTTTTTGTATGGAGATTCGATAAGCGCCTCTATCGGGCGTGCTCTCTTGTCGTGTCACTAGTTTCTTTCAAAACAGTGTGGTGAAAGGATTTTAAGTGCCTCCTTTCGAGCACTTGACACATGTTATAGAACTTTTTAGGTTCTACAATATGTCGGTTTCCTCACGATGTTTTCCTACACCGTTTGAGAGTACTGGCATTCTGCACATACATTTTTGAACAGAAAAACTCATTGGTGCACGACCGGTTTCGAATCGACCATAAGATCGGAACGGGGCCGCTACCACTAGACCACCAGTGCTCTCGGTGCTGCTCGTGGGTGCTCTCAACTCATGAGTCTCCATACTAAAAAGACCTGACGTTATGAAAAACTAAATACGAAAAACAAATTCAGACTTGGGGTAGGTTGGAGTACTCAGACACACAACAGAAACCGAACCATGCCAATTTCATCACTCAAATACAAAACTTAATAATAGACAGAATCAAAAGGAAGAATCACTAAGTAGGATCATCAATTCCTCGATATATTAAAAAAAAAACATACTTGTCACAGAGTAAACGTCATCGTTGACAGCTGTCAACAGATGAACCACCTCTAGATTATTTCTACCCATCAACAATTTGCCAGCGATGCGTGTAGATTGAATTACTTCCTTTGGCAGCAATATAACAGGATTTACGTCGTTCCTGCTGGCATTACGCATTTCACGTCCAGGCTTTCGTATACACCTACACGTTGTACAAAGGGAACTACCAATAATTTAATCTCATGCAGAAAAAAATGTATTCATCCCAAATACTTTACAACTTGGCCTGTAAAAAATATCGTTGTCGTGCTTCCTGTAGAGAATGTTTCGTAAAATATAAGTATTTTCAGAAACACGTAAGTTTTTAATCACCCCAAACTAAATTTACTAGGACTAGGCTGTGTGGAATATTCATTAATATTTATTTATTGATAAACTAACCACAAATAAAAAAAATACTGGGAAACAATATCAATGGCTGCTGTCTCAAAAAAAAAGACATCAAATAAACTTTTGTTTTGTTTATCCAGAAGTGGTTATTTATTACGTTTCTTGTTGAAATTTTCGAGACCAGTCTTTTACAGCCTGTATAACCTAGTAAATTTGAAATTCCGGACATATATCCGAAATTCAAAGCGTTGCTGAATATCTTTCAAATGCGCCAGTTTGTAGCGAGCTCGAGGTTGGATGCTTTGCATTCCTCATAACTTTTAAAGCTGAATGTAGACTCTTGACCTCTGGGATGTTCCAAGACTGACAATCCAATTAAACCTCTTGTAGGCATTAAACCGCTAAACTGGCAGCATTGAGCACTTGGGGAAGTTTGACTCCATTTCACGCGTTTGTAGAGCTCGGATCATTGTGGGTCCAGTAATTGGTGTTCTTCAGTATAAAGGACGATGGGCATTTGTATTCGAAAAATAAACCAATCATGGGGTGGTAGAATAAGTTTTAACCCAATAGTTGCACGTAACAATTTAGTGTGTAAGTAGTGATTTTGTGTAGTTAAGGGCACAAGAAACATTCCTACTTGACTGTCCATAACTTTTGAAAATATTTTAACTAGCAGGGCAGTGATGTAAAAAAGAAATATAATCCGTCTAACAACATTATTCATTTCCACGCTGGGAAAAGTCTGTCCATCCTCTTTAGAAATAGTTTTTTTTTTGTCATCAATTCAAAATTAGAACAGTAGGTAAATACTTAACAATAATGTGACGACAATGTACGAAAATTTAGCGGCCGAACCATAAATAAACGCGGCAAATGTTTGTTTTGAATAATTCAATGTTTCGACCTTATTTAGGCGGTAAATAACCCTTCTGACTACGTGGCTATTCCGGTCACACATACAGTACTTTATGTGGAGACAAAGGTTAAAGTCATAACTCAAAACAGGCCTTACATCTTCTTGATGATTTATATATCAGCGTCAAGGACACTTTTGTACCCAAGCTGCTGAAACTATGAGATATAGTTTCATATGGAATAAACTTGCACAAGCTCTAAGATTATGGAGAGAGCTATGTTGGGAGTGTGACTACATAATAGAATCAGGAATGATGAATCAGTAAAAGGTCACGGCAGAGCTCTTACAACTAGCAGTGGCGATTGGCAGGCTATATAGCTAGTAGGATCGACAACCACTGGGGACTCGTGACCACAGAAGACGAAGCGTATGGAGATGAACTAAGGATATTAGAAAATTAGTGGATGGAGAGGGCTTTTGATGGAGTAAGCATTCCCAGCCTAACCTATAAATCTGTCAGACTGGTCGGCTTCATTCACACGAAAGGCATGGTCAGTTCATGCGGAGCTGACGGATTTCTTCGTGAGGTTTTCATTATTTATTCGTAGGGTTTTCTTTTACAGCTTCAGCTCATTTGCGTCATAGAACATTTTACTGTCGTTCGATGGAACGACAACATACAAGCACTGCGTGATCGTATTTAGTTTGTAAGTTTGTTTGTACATAGCGTTGTGTGACAACTACGATTAATTTGATTGAATTCCATGCCAAATTTCTGCTAAATTTGTTGGGCGCCATTTTGGGTACAGAAATGCCAAACAATAGCAAGCGATCACGTCTCGGTCAAATTCAAAAGGTATTCATTCGATTAAACCACAAAGATCTCTTTCAGCCTTATAAGTCATCACTAGCAGTAGTAAAGTAAGACACACTGATTATCTTGTTTTGACATGAAGCTTTGCTCTCATCATCAATAGCGATGATAAAAAGATGGAAGAAGAAGGCGTAATTTCCCGAACGATGCCACTGAGTTGGATTCGTCGGCTGACCAAAAGACGTTGCGTTGGGTACCCTTATAAAAATATAATCAAGTTACAGTTCGTTGTATTATCAGTCGGAGATACAACTACATTTCTAGTTTATTAAAAGAAATTCCCGGAAATATATTTCTATTTAAGAGTAACTTACGAACTAATTAGAATAATAAACATAATGACGACAAAATATTTTTATTCATAGCAAATTAGCGACAGGGTTTCGGAAACTTCTCGGAAAATGGCATCAATTTGGTTGCGTAATTTGACTCAATTATATTTAACTAGCTTTTGTCGGCGATTCTCTCGAAGTACCATTTATTTCATAATCTTCGATAACCGTTAAACTAAAACGGTAATGGGAATCCAAACTTTGGTGATATTTTTGGCAGTCTTTGCAGTACTCAAAGGTACCGTCAAGCAACTTCTTTCTCGCACATATCAACGATTTTGAAAAGGAAAAATAGCAAACAACAAAGTTTTTGAGATTAAAGTTACTAAAATTCAGGAAAACTGCAGCAATTTCAAGCATTTCAGCAGTTCAACGAGAAGTAGGTAGATTGAAAAATCACAAGGATCACTTGAAACATCTTAAAGCTAGGTCAATCAAGGCGCTATTCCACTGCATCTGCCATAAAAAGCCTGCAGTAATAAACAATACAGCGCAGACGGCAGAGCTATTACCGACGGAGCTGTAAAAAGCCAGTCAATAATACTTATTAAGAAATAATTGTGTGCGCAATACCGTGTTCTCCAACGGTAAAGGAAACCATCGTTACGTAAGAAGTTAGTATTCTAACAGCGGCGATGGGCTTGCAACCTGTCACGTATGGAATACCAACTAGTGCAAAATGTGGGTGAGCCAAATGTTTTGGACTTACCTTTGACTACCTTTATACATGCTAAAGATTCTTTAGCAGGCAGTAGGTACTTGATAAGCTGATATCTACCGTAACTAGGGATTAAAAACTTAAGGCTGTTTCTTTTTTGTATGAAGAGAAATGTAGAGCAAAGAAAATACATTTGTATGCGTCCACTGTAAGCTTCGGAAATGTTTGTACCACCATTATGAGAGGATCAATTAATTATATTCAATACTGACACTTCTATTGAACTTTCTGAAGTGTACTTAGGTAGACTATTTCTCAGCTGGAACATTTTAAAGCTATTATTTTCCAAATAAGATGGAGACACCGGTTTTAGAAGACTACTCAATGATGGACAAAAAAATACTAGCGGCTTTTATGATCATTGATATTTTCTATCTCTCTATCTACCTATATGATATGGGCGGTCTTATCGCTAAATAGCGATTTCTTCCAGATAATCTATGAATGGAATGGACTCATTTTATTTACAAGGGTCTTCTTATGTCAACGTAAGGGTTGGCAATAGTTTTTATCGGTATTTTTAGTTAGTGGAGTGGCTGACCAATGCATTCAACGTAGGTGGACCAGTGGTGATGACGTCACAAGAGCTATAATCTGAAATATTTTACGTACGAAACTTGTGTGACGTCATACGTTCGAGGGGATGGGAGATTTTGAGACGAGTATTGCTAGTTTCTTTGTTTGGAACTACTTTTACGCTACACTAGTTACCAACTTTGTCTACGATTTCCATCGCATGGAAGATAGGTACTGAATTCATTTATTGCATTCTCATGGCTTAGTTTGGGTACGTATATTCTACATACTTGTTAGGTGAAAGTATCAATTGGATGGATATACTTATGGTATAGGGCTTGCGCACTAGCAGATGATGAACTATAACATTTTATTTATTAGTTTAGTATTTACTCTCACTCACGAAGAAATCAAAAATGAAATAAAATTAAAAAAGTGATAAACTGTGTGTGGGATTCGAACCCTTAGAGCTGATTTTACCATGCTCTGTTAGTTACTAATCAAGGATTAACAGGCCGTTAACATTAGATGTCAAACGCGTACATTTTAACATAATTTTCGGGGGAGTTTTCGCTACCAGGCAACCAAGTGTTGGAATAATATTCCACCTCCTTTACGACTGTTGAAATCCAAGTTTTCTTTTAAAAAACGTTTTAAATGTTTCGTTCTGGAGCAACAGAAAACTGGGTTGTCTGGTGTGAATAGCTATAGTGCACCATTCACTTGTTAGATAATAAGTTCATATATTTAGTCTATGTACCTTTTTGTATAATATATGTACCTTTATTAACACACACACATGTTGTGGGTTTCCCTCTGTGATAACCAGACTCTTAAGAGACTGGGGGAATCATGGAAGCCCATGCATAAAACACACACTCGCCTATTACTGCACGATGTAAGTTTATTACCATTTTTTATATGATTCATATGTATGTACTGTTTATTTTCAACATAATTGTAACTTATTTTATAACAGAACACTCCACACTTATAAATTTCTCACAAGGTTTATTGGCTGACGGTCTCGGCAGAATAACAGCGCCTATCTTCTATAATAGTAGTAGTGAGGCATACGCTGAGTCGAGACCCTTTTGCTGCTGCAGCACACAAACACCTACATACCAACAAAGGACTGCAATATATATCTCTGTTTAGCCATTTCCTAGCTTTTATTGTTTTGTATGTGTATATGTGTTTTTTTAGCAAATAAATGTCTGTCTATGTCTATGTCTATTTAACGGCCCTTTAATCCTTTGTTAATCTAACAGAGCATGGTGAAATCAGCGCTTAATATCAGTCCTACCAGGCTAATTATTAGACTCTACTACGAAATACCATCTTATTACTATTCTAAGTTCTATATTCTAAATTATGATGTAACTTTTGTAAATTTACTTTCAGTATTTGGTTTTAATAGAACTTGGATTCGATATAGTGTAGTTTGAAACGATACACAGTTTTTTGTAACGCGGGCTAGTTTCTTATTATACAACGTGTTGATGAAGTTATGTAGGGAAACAAAGAGCGTGTATTTAGACCAAGCACTGGAATACTTTGACGTGTGCAACGGTTGAATACATCGTTTTCGAAATTCCCATAGAAAAGTAAAATTAATATTTTCTCAGAAATTTGCAACAGCCCTGTCTGTGTACGTGTCAAGGTCACACGCACGCGCGCTTCTATCTAGGAAAGAGAAAAACAACGATAACCTACGAGATAATTTGAAATACTTACCTTTCGGTAGGTAGGTAGGTACGCCGCCAATCCCCTGACACGATATTTTTACTGGTTCCTATGGATTTTGTCATTATTTACTGGCTATAATAACACTGGATAAAACTGGATTTTGGTAAGTTTGCGAGATTTCGCACGACACAGGCTTCAAACTTCACACTAAACCATTACCTCGTAGGCACTGCTCATACACACACTGACTGACGACGGCTTTTTACATAACAATCACCATTTTATCACGTTTGATGACATTTTCTCAACAAAACAATGTACAACAACGCATGTAAACACAAACAGGGTGACCATCTCAAAAGTGGCGGTTCTACCACACACCTGCCAAAAAAACTGACAAAATCTACCAAGCTTGACGATAAAAATACCAAAAATATGACTTCATACCATCTCCTTCGTGGCTACGGAATAAATTAAATACCTACATTACATTCAGTTACTATCTTTTGATCGTTTGTAACGGTTTGCAGTTATCTAAAACGAGATAGAAGTTGTTTAGAAACCAAATCAATAAAGGTAAAAAAGAATAAGAAGTTTCCAGTTCGGTAAAAAATAAATAAATTATAAATATTATTTCATTAAAAATTCAAACTAATAAGATTTTTCTTGAAATATTTAAAATCTGCCAAATGGCAGAAATCTGCCACAAATGGTAACACTGATCGGCGGCCGTCGGCCGTCCTGATTGGATATGCGTTTTTAAATGCAACCAATGACAGACAGGTTAGTCAAAGATTAAATAGGACAGACTAGACACTTCCCAAAATTGCAGTTGAATAATTTTGTCGTGTCAATGAACCATGGTGGTAAAGTAACATGTTACAATTTAAAGAACTATGAATATCATAAACATTGGCTTACGACATCTAGTAATTAAACAAAAATAAATATTCTATTAAATATTAAGTACGTAGCCACGTAGGTACCTAGTTACTGAATAGGTATTAGTACCAAAGATCTCAGAGAATGTTTACCGTGACTAGGGATTACAGTCGCGAAAATATTTCTTTTACATACCAAGATCTTTAAAAACAGCAACATCATTATTAGGTAGGCACATTACTAGGTAATTGGTGGCAGTTCTGTTACCTATTTTATCTAAGGTTAACAACTAGAGGTCAAAGAACAGCTGTAAATAGGGCTGCCTCATAATGCGTTTAGATTCATTTTAGATAAAAGTTTAAGAGGCATTTCATGAATGAAAAACTTTGAAATTTTAAAAGTCGTAGAACAAAAGTTGTTCGTTATGACCGGTAGAATATCCTGCTTTCGGATCCCTACAATTCTTAATAAACACGTTGTATAGGTAGAAACCCTTCACACACGGATCATCACAGAAATCATGTAAGCCAAGCCGACGGCGACAGCTAGTTCTTAACAGATCCCTGCAAGTTGCTTATCGGTTGACCGATTTCAATAATTGAGTTATCGAACTGGTAATAGTCTGCCTCCTCCGTAGCCGGCAGGGACACAATGATTTGTAAACTTGCCACCCAGATATTTGACCAATAGGGGGACGTTTTGATTTGTGACTCTGTTTTCATAGTTCTAGATGCCGACCCATATCTTCGAAAAATTATCATTGCATTATGTACTTATTATGTACTGTGGTCCAGCGCCAGTCAGCGACAAAAGGATATTAGAAATTATATTATTTAGAGCTCTTTGTGTAGGGCTCGTCCAGGGAAGAACTACCATCATGCCTATTTTTGCCGCCAAGCCGCGTTGCTGTTTTTCAGTTTGAAAGTTATGGTTGCCAGGGAAATTATAGGCACAAGAGCCTTGAAATCTGTAGGTATGCCTCAAGTTTATGGACACAATTTAAAGATAGTTACTTATTCGATCCGAAAAACATTGACTTGTGCCAATTCTCCAGAAACAACATACCACAAAAGATTTGTGTATGCCGTAATAAGTAACCTATTATGAAATATATTAAAGTAAATTTTTAGTTCGAAGGTGAAATAAAGCTGCTTGGCGGGAGAAATAGGCTTGGTGGTAGTGCTTCTCCGGACGAACCCACACAGAATACCACTTATTTCGTAAGCTTCACTAGAATGTTACCCAATTAGATGATGTTTGTGGGATTAGCATAGGACATGACCATGCAGACTTCCTCATCCTACAGGAAAACGTTTTGTAGAAAACGGGTAAAAACACGTTTATTTATAAGCAACGTACATACAAAAATCATCATAAATCCCACTAATTAACGACATAGGAACGACATCATTACGGCAGTGTACAGTGTAAGGACCTTTTATTTTGTAGTTTTTAGCCCCCCCCTCTCTTAACTCTGAAGGGAAGGCTTCGTATGGAAGTAACGAGCTAGCTGGTTTTACTGGAAAATATATGAGAAAATTACGTACTTTACCTTAAAAATAATGGGTTCTTATCTGAGGAACGATTATCCCCTTGTATTGTTGAAACTATACGATCTGTACCTGTAGATAGGTAGAGGTAAGTAGATGATGACAAGGAATCAAATCGGCAAATCAATAAATGGCGATGGTCTTCCAACCTGACACGTACGGCATACAAACTACTGCAAAATGTGCGTATGTGCCAAATGTAATTCTAGGACGAACCTCTGACATCCTGAAAGAATGTAGAGTGGATACTTGATATATCTGCTGTACCTGTGGTTGAAAGTCGTAAAGCTTTTTCTGTTTCCTTTATAAGTACTCGAATAGAAGAGCTCTTTGTGAAGAGTTTATCTGGGAAAGTACCACTACGGTTCCACATCAACCGGAATGTCATGCATATGCTCCATCGTTGCAGGAATCTAATCAGCATCTCGTGCGTGTCAGGCAGTGCCGCCAACTGCGCCACAAAAGTTGCCAAAACTATCACAATACATCAAAATAAAAAGATGGCTACCGTTGATAATACTATTATGTTGAAATGGGCACTATTTCAACGAACTCACCGAGCACGAGCAGTAAACGCGTAAATTAACCGGGCAGTTTCAGCCCAATTTTATTCAATCTTCAAATTTAGTATTGCGGGTTCGGATTCCTAAACGAAATTCAAACTGTAAGGATGTTGCATTAAAATGTAAAGGGTGTGTTGATACAAAACCGATGATATGTTATATAAGCGACAGACGTCCTCATTCTTCGGACATAAATATCCGTAGCCTCGACTTGCGCTTGAGTGCCAAGTGGACGATGTAGCGGTTGAACTTTGTAGTGCTGTTGGTCACTAACAGCACCACAACCTGAAAGCCATGAGGCTAATTACCTCAATGATTACTTCATCTGCAAATATTTGTTCTGGACGGTCGGGCCGATCAGCGACCAATTCTGGTTAATAAACATCCAATATTTCTTAAACCAGCACACCTTTGATCGAATTTTGATTTAAAGATTTCAAGCTTCAATTAGCCTTGAGCTACAACTAGGTATATGTCAGCCAAAGTCTGAGACCATAGACAAAAAAGACCAGATTGTAGCAATT
Source organism: Chloroclysta siterata (assembly GCA_932294275.1). Classification (NCBI taxonomy): domain Eukaryota; kingdom Metazoa; phylum Arthropoda; class Insecta; order Lepidoptera; family Geometridae; genus Chloroclysta; species Chloroclysta siterata. The sequence continues at coordinate 14,068,896 of OW028596.1, read as the reverse complement.
TTTATCTGCAATAAAATTGTATGGCTGTCTGGCTTACGCAAATAGTTCGTAAAGTTCGTATAGAAACAGCTATAAATTCCCATAAAATACTCTTCTATCTCTAAAGGTGCCTGTAGACTCAACAGGAACCTAGTTCCTTGCTCTTGTAGTTCGCACCACATCAATACCTACCAGGGTCTAATAGAAACCTCTTAACGCGACCGTTGGTTGGCATAAAGCCTCGTATGTACTCTAAACGTGCATCACATCTTACTGTCTTTTATACAGGACTAGTAGAATGCCCGCCACTTTATCTATATGAAATGTTTAATGTAGAAAAATAAAGCGCTAGCGTAGCTTGCTTGGTCATTCTCTAACGTTCGTCTAAGTTACGCAACAATCATCGTGGTCACTATAACTAGTAGCTTGCCCCGAATTGACATCTCGTGTCGTTAATGCTTAATCCAATTCTCATGATAGAATAGATACTGAATAGATACTATTAAAATATGCTTAAGCTATTTTGGGTTTCCAATTTAAATTTTGGTCCATATTTCAAATTTTAACTTGAGAGATCTTCACTCGCTTTGCTTGTTCGTTCCTAACTAGTTACTTAGTACTTACTGATACTGTATATTTTGGAGCCACAACAAAAGGGAGAAAGCCCAATCTCCTAAAATACACGAGAGTGTCAGCAATACTGGAATGGCAGCTAAATGCAAAGTGCTGAGTTCAAGAAACTGATATGCAGCTCGACTCTCTAAAGTTTCATACCCATCTAACTATACCTGGCTGCTCTAGAACTATTCTTGAAGACTGTTTGAATTATTCCAATGTAGATAGATGATGAAAATACTTATACTTACTACATAACTGAAGTGAGTTTAGACCTAAAGCTTATAATCTTAGTAATGCCGTCTTGCAATGTAATAAACGTAGGCTACCATTCCGACGACTACCAGCGGCATAAGGGTTAAAAAGCTGAGGATTGCTTTTTACAAAAGCCGCAATATCATAAATATAAAGCGACGGAAGTGTCAAAATTAACCACTGTTTAAAACTAATAGAACCTTGGAATAAGTAGCCTAGGACTTATGAGTATGTAATAAGTTAGCTATGGAACATTGGCGGATCATTAGGGAGTTTGTAATCATGACCGAGCCAAGCTTGTTGACCGCAGTGAGATGTAAAGTACATCCATGCTTGGTTTTAGTAGCATTTATTTAACGGTACTACTGAGTAAAATCCTCTTCACTGTTACGCCATTTCTATAGGTCATGTGCCAGATAGATTCACAAGCTCTCCTTATTCTCTACAACTTATGCATAATTACTTAACTTTCAGACGTAGGACGTCCACTCCACATATGCCTCCCTCATAGATTTCCAGAGCGACGGATCTTGTTCGGCTTGTACCCAACTGCTCCCAGCAGCCATAACTAGGTCGTCTATCCACAACACTACATACATAAAACACAACACGCAAGTTACTAAACATTCTTGTACATTCACAATCTAATAGTTTACAATAATAATATTTAGGTCAGTATCAATTTCGATAGATTACCAGTAATTACACCAATTAATTTAAATTCTTCAGTAAATCCAAATTCATTCATGTTCGCTGAAATTTACTGAACTGGGGCGTTGCATACAAACAACAGACTTCACTGAATTGGGAGGGGTTAAATGGAGGGGGATGACGTCATCGAGTCCTGAACACGTTACTGCCAGGGGACTAATTTTAATTCAGCTTCATGTCCTGTTTTTATTAGGAACGTAAAGAATGGAGATCTCCCTTGTGTTTTTGTGTAGATAAGTTTACTGGATGAAATATATTAACATGTGGAGGTGACTGTTCTTTACTCACATGGGATTAGGTACAAAAGCGTGCTGCCAATCGCCGCGTTGCTCAAAGGGTAGAAATTGGTTCATAAGTCATAACTTTCGAGCCTCATGATTTAATGTTTTCGAAGTTAATTTAAAATCAAATCAGAAAGACTAACTTGAACACCAGGCTTACCAATCATTATAGCGGTTTGAGAATGCGCTATAATTATTACTATTCCTTCCTTATTTTCTTGGTCGTTTTATAGACTACCGGTCGATATGCTAATTAATTTATGCACTAACAAAATAATGGCTTACATTTATTGGAGAGATTGGAGAGATTCTATATTAATTATAATACTATATATGGAATTTCCACAACAATTGCATTGCCTCACAGAGGCTGTCCACCGACGACTTGAAAGACGACGTAAAGATGTTAAGTTTCAGTACCTTTTCTCATCCCATACTCTTCATATCGGAACACAGCTAAACGAGCATCATTCTATAACGACAAACGTTGGTACGGTGATAGTAATTACCAGACGAACTCTTTCCCAAAGAACTATATTACCACAGCTTTACATTTTCATATATTTTAGAAACGAAAGATAATTGTCTAAAAGCAATATTAGAGGTATACAGAACGTTAGCAGTCCGTATAGCTCTCACAAAAGACAGGTTCTATTCAGAATAACCTAGAATACTGCTCTTTATATGAATTTCTATTTTTATCGGAATTTCTATTGGCGATAAGGCATTGTAGACTTTGTGGAGCATTTAGAGTAGGTCGGGGAGAGCAAACCGGTTGCTTGTAAGCCTTGCTCCTACGTGCACTTGTACTTTTGCTTGAAAGCTTATGCACGCTCGGCCAACGTGACCCAATATTGCTTTAATAACCAAGCTGGGAATGTAGAATATGTATATTACCTATAAGCTTGTGATTTTTAATTTATTTAACATACTAACCATACATAACATTTTTAATTTATTTTACAAACAACATAATGATATGTTTGAATTTTTATTAATGTCTTTTTTTTAAATACCGTTTGTTAACTAAATAAACAGACGATGACGTTGCTTGACTTCATCGATTGGTTAGGAATAACCAAAATCTGTTAGGTTATTCGTTATACCTCACATATGTACATCTTTTAGGAGTCCAAGCCTTAAAGCAAGCTTTCAGTAAGCTTTATCGAAAAGTAGTAAAAAATTGGATTCAGAGCTCGAACATTATTTTCCAATTATTAAATTATGCATCCTCCAATTGCGCTTCCGAATATTTCCAGTATATTTCGATTTATATCGGTCTTGCATGTCCCATTTCACGGAATCAGTAATAGCAGCAGATACTGCGGTTATGTTCGTTCGATTTCATCGTAATTGGTTAGGTATTTACCTTTCGGCTAATTTAATTGACTAAACTAATTATGATGCTATGTCCATCGTGGAACCATGTCGTAAATTTAGTGCCTGTTTTAAGCTTGGTCGTATAGTAAGGCGAATGGTGCCAGTTCCACGCGACCAAGCCTAGAACAACAGGCAAAAGACTTACGGCTTGGTTCCTATAGTTTTTTTCCTGGTTCCTATAGTTTTTTTCCCATGTAATAATATATAGATAGAACTGTTATTGACAACTGTACAAGTTTAGCAAAAGCACTGGTGAGCCCAAACAGCATTTGACGTTAATTGTTTCATAATGGCCGCCTGCTGTTGCAAATGCAGATAACATTAATTTGACCGATTCATTTGAATATAAAAATTCATAAATTTCAAAAATGTATGTGCACAATGCCAGTAGGTACTTTTATTTGATTCATAAATACTATACATTTGTGACGAATTCAATCTACACTAATATTATAAAGAGGAAAGATTTGTATTTTTATATTTTTGTATGTAACGAATAGGCTCAAAAACTACTGGTCCGATTTCAAAAATATTATATTTTCAAAAAAATCAGGATCGTTACTAAAACTCTAATAATGTAACCCAAGGTGGAAAACAAAAACCTTACATCGCGTGCGCTGCGAAAACTATTGATGATAGAACAAAATAATGTACTACGATTTTGTAGAACACGTCATCATCTACAAAAAATGTCGCGACAGCATATGTCTAACTATTATAGTTATGTCACAATAAGTGACATATTCTTTTATTATAAAAAAAATAATTGAAATGCCGCCGCTAGAAAAGGGTCTTTATTTGTACCTTGGTATTAATCCTTTTCCAAATAAATCATTTCATATTTAAGACAATTTCAATACCTATAGATTACTTCTTAAATTTTTCAAATCGGACATTCCATTCAAAAGATATGACGAAATTAAATATTTTTACGGGTCCACGGGTCACGTACGGGGTGCGATTTCACTCACTCAAGAAGAAGGGCGTGCAAATGTATGAAATAAGTAGACGCTAGGCTCGAACCCACGGTCTAAGTTTATCCTAAAATGTTCAAAAAATGTATGACCACCCATACGAAGCTGGGACAGGCCGCTAGTATTATATATTAATAACAATCTATGTTTTCAAAGAAACGTGAATTAATTATGTTTTTTTCTGATAAAAAGTTTTGCTTGATGAGAATATGTAGTACAATTAGCTTTATAATGAGGGAAATGAAGACTGGTAATTTTTGTATGATTAAATAAAGAAACATAAGAGATTTCGCTTTGATGAACCCTGATCATTCATAAAGGGTAATTGGATTTGTCTATTGTATAATTATTTGTATAGTACTTTCGGTTTTTCAAAACTACACCTGTTTGGAAAAGAATGCTCTCCAGCATAAAATTCGCCTGTACGTTTTTTTTTTCAAAAAATAGTTTAATTTTTAAAGTAGAATTTTTGTGTCTTTGGATTCGTATAAAACACTGCGTAATACAACTATTTTGTAAAGAGGACAAAGTAACGATGGGCTCACTCATCGATATTATAATTAAAACGTGATATGGGTACGAGATGCTGCCAATGAACTGATTCATTGTTCTCACAAATTTTATTTTTATTATTATTGAATTCATACTATTTGACCTTATTTGACATATAAAATATAGATATTTTGGAGCTTAAATTCTACAAGCAAAAAAAAAAGAAAAGAGAACTGGCAGGCTAAAAACAAAACAAAAGAGACCAACTTTTCGAATTTTGTACATCGATAATAAACTATTGAAAATGGAAACAAAGTAAAATAGAAAAAAAATGTTCGCACTAGTTCGGAGTAACTGTTTTATTCAGAAAACCTCATGAATGAACAAAGCGTAGTGTGCTCTAACTTTCCATGCAAAAGTTTACCATTCATTGACCGCCAATCTCATTCAAAAGGCAGGAAGTAGGAAGTACGTGACAATACTGACTATCGGTTACTCTGTGGTGTCGATGTATTGTCTCCATGACTACTGACTGCACATTGCTAGCCCTCACACAGCCTTTTCTTTCTCTCTTGCCGGTGGCACACCTACACACGGTAGAGAGGGATAGAAAAATGTTAGTGAATTTAGGGTAACGCTTAAAGCTCTCGTAGGGTACAAGTTGCACATGATGTACCAACATTACATTTACAACTAGGTTTTCACTACACAATCTTCTACAAAGATTCACAACTACATAATCTTTTTACAAACAGATGCCTACTTAACTAAGCTTAAGCGCCCGGAATAGAAATACATTTTGCGATACCCGAAAATGGGGAATAAGTGCAGTGTCTTTGTTAAAACCACTTATGTTACACTTATTTCGGCGAATAAATATCTTGTATCTTGTCTTGGAAGCTATTTGGTAACCAGCCGGTTGGTAAACAAGGGGTTGCTTCTCCCTCGGGAGTTGAGGTGCCGAGTAGGTGTTTCTGTAATTAGTGTAGACTATTTGGTCAGATTAATTAGGTAGAATTAATGGAATCGGTAGGTACAGCAGTAAATCTCACTTGGATAGTGCGCTCTGCGTGAATTGATGTTGGGTACTCAACGGCTGTGGTACCTAAACTTGGGTCGTTTGTGGTTATTTGCAAATGGGTTTTTGCGTGAATCATTACTAAATCTAGCTACACTTCTTAGAGACAAATTTGTTAATTTGTAAAAGAGTGGAATTTAAATATTAAAAGGTGGTATTTTGTGTGTTTAAGTAGTATATTATAAGTTAATGTGTTTGTTAATTATTATGCCTTTGTACCGCCACAAAATGGTGACCAAAATAGCATAAATTGTAAAAGAGAATAGCTATAGAATCTGTTCCGAGTCCGTTGGATTATTTCGTGTGAAATTCTGATATCAGTTTGATAACTGTACCTATGAATTAATACAGACTACAAACTATAATCATTAATACGTTGATTGAAACAGTAGATTGCAAGTTACACAATGGAATTTACAATTTAAGAAATATATCTTGATTGTATCGTTCTTTATTAGAATAACTTCGAAGACAATACCTACTTCTCAAAAAAGGTCTAATTAAATACACTATTGGTCTGCCTACAATAAATTAATCTCAGATTCTTATTTTCTACTGCTTTAAAAATACTAGTGATCCATTTGAACCGTCTCAAAAACATATCTTAGCCTGTTCGCGACCAAAACGAAGATCTTTCGTCTGAAAACCTTTTTCTTATAAGCTCCTAACATTTCGATATACGATTCCCTCTATCGTTAAAATATATAGGAGTAGGTATATCTTGACGGTTCGGATATATTTATGACCAAAGCTTTGATTCCTTAAAAAGCGGCGACCATAATATCACGTAGCTCTTCTTTTTTCGTGTCGCTGTGCCTATAGTCTTCTTCTTGTCGTGATACTTCTTTTGAAACGGTGCGCGGTGTGGTGAAAGGATTTTAAGCACCTAAAAGAGGCTTTCGAGCACTTGACACATGTTTTCGAACTGCCGGGTTCCTCACCTTCACCGTTTGAGAGTACTGGTACTGTGCACATACATTTTTGAAAAGAAAAACTTATTGGTGCTCATGACACTCGCCTGTTTTGAACCCACGACCTTAGGATCGGAAGGCGGGGTTGCTACCACTAGACCACCAGCATCTATAGTACATATACCTTCAAATTCAATTGAAAAAAAGTTGTGTAGAGTTAGTTCTTCTCTTGATACAAAAAAAGTTCTACAAATACATTCGTATTTTGGATATTTTCATTTTTTTGTTGTATGTTTACAATATAATTTGTTAAACCTATGTATATTTTAGTAGGTACTCAGGTAAGTTGAGATGCGGTTACCGCTTTTTGTGATCTTAACTACCCTATCCCGGGGTAACATAGACGTTTGAAGTGATCGTTAGGAAACTTCCTCGAAGTACGGCGTATTTTTAACGTTTAATCTTACTTATCGTACCTATGTACCTAACGTATATATATGCATATAACTTAATGGTAAGCCCAGTTTTCAAGGATGAAAAAAAAATCAGAAAGAGTTTTTATTCGCTGGACTTTTTACTCTGTTCTTCTGTAAAACAAAAAAAATAATGTCAGACACTCGTCATATTAATTGGCAAATTTTAAAACAAGTCTTCTTTGAAAATATTTTGTTTTTTAAATGTAATTGTTTGGAAACAGTAAAAAGTTGTTAGTTAACTTTACTATTTGTATGTCAAGGTGCTTACTTGTGGAATGGAATTTAGAGTCAAGGCTTGCACATCTGCGGCCCGTATGAGGTGACAGATGTCTCCTAGGTATATCTAGGTGTCACCTGTCTATGCTACGTGCACCTTATGTGGTTTGGGTAGAAATGGAAAATTGTTAAATATTGCTACCTGTAATATCATAAGAACATAATTTTTTTTTGAATTTTATTGTATTTTGTACTGAATTTTCATATACTATAAACACAATAAAAAAAAATGGTATGGTAAGTACCATGTTTTTGTATGACCTCAGTTTATGTGATCAAGCTATAAATTTTTCATACAACAGCTACAACCAACGCCCCTCGCCAATACCAACGTTATCGTCATCACAACATCGCCGGTAACAATATCTGCCGTGACCAACTCGAGATAGCCAGCCTCTGATAACGGCCAGTACTGGCATACTTTCCCGATAGTACACACGACTTTTACAAAAAAAAACTAGCAAAAACAATGTCAGCTCGCTAGAGTTCGAAGTTCGAAATTTTATAAAGTGAACATGGCAAAATTTGTTCAGACTTTGAATGCGTTTTTCCTGGACTCGACCAAATGTTGCTTGAGTGTGGACAGGTGGAAAAATTTCTGTTTGTGCCGCAAATACGAAGGGGAAACCGAGGTTTGTGAATTACATTTTTGACATGGCATCCCTTCGGTGGCCGGCTGTTTGTTACGTGTCGTTTCGATAAAAGTTATTATTTATAACCCTAAATTGTTTTGATCCTGTTATTGTTTTCGTGAATTTGCGGAAAAAAACTTCAGAGTTTTATACGGACACATTTTCTGAAAACGCTTTTATCCTTAAGTTTAAGGATTTCTATTTAGGAGTATTTAGGCAAAGCTGTCCAAGAAATCTGAGTTATAGGTATTTTATAACCTTATATATTCATGTTGTCTACAGTCAAGAACAGCTATATTATCTTCAACCTTGAGGAAGGATAATTCCAATTACTCACCTATTGATATAGCAAAAACTTATCAAAAAACATATCTAAGGTTTCATTAATTATTATATTCAATATGGCTTACATAGTTCTGACTTTTTTCTATTATATTACATTGTGATTACTATAGCCCGCCGGTGGTTATGGTTTATTGATTACAGGTAGCTAGTAGGTATTTTAGATTTATCTCTCATCGCTGGTAAATCAGCTTAGCTATCATGGATGACATCCAAAAAGCCTATCTTCGAGCGTACTTTCGAATCTATACGATCAGGAATTATTAGATCTAGCAAACCTCACCAAGCCGCAAAAGACAAAGAATATTTCTCCCATCAATCATAAATCGTATTGTATCACAATGTTTCTGTAAAAAGAACAATGATTTCCATTGAAATTTCCTTGTCTTTGTAAGTATGTCATCGATGAATCGATCATTGATATTCTACGCGATTGTATTTATGTCCGCCTGTTCACGTGAGATATTTTTAGTCAGACAGTTTGAACTATAAGGTGAGTAATGAGATTTTCCATTTAGGTAAGTATATGTATAAAAACATAAGTTAGTATTGTAGTTTTTAAACTCTCGCGATCATCACACATATTTAAAAGTATTATACGGGTATTTATCGCGTTTACCTTTATTATTATTTAATAAAAATAAAAAATAAAAATAAAGGTAAACAATAATAATAATAAAGGTAATCGCGATAAATACCCGTGTAATACTTTTAAATATAAGTCAGTATTTATAACTTTTTCCTTATAATTTCCTTTCTATCATAATTCCTTACACCCATATTACTTACTATGATATCAGACTTTTGATTATTAGATGCAGCAATCTATGTAACCACTTGGCCAACAAGGTTTTTTATTTTTGACGTAACATAAACCATCAAAAAGCTACGCTCTTTCAGACTGTGCTACTTACACTCAGCTGATAAGAGATAAAATATCTGCTTCAGATAAAATCGATCAACTTTTATCGTGCTCTCGTAAGAGATGTATTTACAAAGATTCTACAACGTTTTATGAAAATTTATGTTTTTATCATGTATCTAACTGTTAGATATGATATTGGATGTCTAAATGAAGACATATTCATAAAATTATGCTGCTGTAAAATTAAGTTTTCGCTTACCTATTAATTTAATTTCCTCGGGTCCAAAATCGTGTTATACTTTAACGACAGTACCAAAACAAAACTATATACTACCTATAGAAGCTACTACGCCACGGTGTACTATTTATATAGTATGTTTGGAGAACGATACTTGTTCACCACTTGGAGTAGTGCGACGAGCCAAAAAAATTATACGTCAAAATTATCTAAATATTTGCGCAAAAAACGTCAAGTTTGGTATCCACATTTTTCTATCCTAGAAATTCAAGTGATTTTGCGTATTATTAATTACGAATAACTTTTAATTAGCTTGTCAGACTCTCCCGAGAAAATGAGAAACCCCCGGAAATTGGAGCTAGATAGAGTGTTCCCGGCGGCGACCGTTCCGTAAATAACAATGTTGCCATTCCAGAAAATTCAAAATAAACTTTTTTCTTATATTTCGGTTTTGTGTGTAGGTATTTAATAAGTACACAGAAATCATCTAGCTTCATAACGTTTCAAGGTCATCCTTGTGATTCAATGAATAACAATAAATAATAATTATTTGTGGACATTGGACATTGAATAACCTTTTGACTTTGACTATGAGGAAAATAGGAAAATCGTTCGCAACGGTCTGCAGATCGCTCAACTGATTCATGTGTATTTTGTACATTTTATATTCTTGAATACATTGTAATTTCCTTATGAAAGTATGAACTTAAGAGTCCTTAGAAATAACCAGTTATGGAGGAACAAAGTCTTCACAGGCAACCAGTTATCTAATATTGGTTATTTGAAAGGTAAAAGTGTCGCCATCAGACTATTCCGTCGCTTTTTCTCATAAAAAAAAAACTAATGAAAACTAATGAATCGTCCAATTAATCGTAGCCTTATTAAAATATTCAATAAGTAAATTAAATTCCAAATTAATAAGGTGGTCGTTTATATTTTCTAAACTTGTTACTAGGCAGTATCTTTATATGAATGCTTATTCTTTTAGATATTGAAATAGTAAACATTTCATTCATTTCATTTTTTTTCGGTTATGTGTATAGTAAAGTATTTTTATTTTATTCATTCATTCATTTCAACGGTTGTCGAGCCTTTGATGTCGTAAGAAGGGCCACGATCGTTTAAAAAAAAGATTCTTAAGATTTATTCGCTTATTGGGATTGAGAGCCGATAGCAGTGTTGGTCAATCGATCCCTATATCAAGGAGCCCCTCGAAACCAGGCACTTATAGTGTTTACCTGTGGGACCCTCTCCTTAGAAAGATTGAGCTTACCAGCAACACTACATGTTTTTTTATTTCAGGGAATAAGTGGGTAGAGTTGACTGAGGAGAGTTTGGAAAAATGGGGGAGACCTTAGCCTAGGAGTAAAACAGGAGGTTAATTAAAAAAAAACTACTCAGTTTGTATTTGAATCCTACTCAGTTAATAACTTGTAAACACTATTTGGCGTTATATTAGCGAAAATGAATTTAGCTTTATTAGTATTAAACCTAAGGTACCGGAGGCAAATAAGGCCTGTCGGCAAATAAGGCCTAAGTAACAGAAATCGTACTTAAAATTTTCGCCCGCACCCAAACGTCACGCACACATATGAATAGCGTTCCGACAAGTCGCAACAAGCTCGCAGCCGCGCGCGCTCTCGTTACCTTTTGTCAATGGCGACTCAACATTTGGGAGAGGCGCCTGCGTCGCACGAATAATAAATATCCGTTGGAAGCAATCGTAAGTATTTTTAGTAATTATACATTTAATTAGGTAAATTTGCACGCTACTTATCAACCAATTCACGCTTCCATCGTCCTAAATGTTTGAATTCTGATTGCAGTCCAAACTTTTGTTTTATTTTGTTTCTCTTAATCATGTGGTCGGCGGATATTAAGGCCTATCAAATTCGTCCATAGGCCTTATTAGCCTCCTATTTTTTTGTACCTGTATCGTATTTTGATTATTTCAGTGTTTTGATTAGTTCACTTACCTACCAATATAAATAAGTAGGTAGATACTAAACATGCTTGAATTTTTTTTTGTAGTGTCTTCTACCGCTATGCCTCTCAAACGGGCATTATGGTCAGAAGAAATTCCGGTGTTAGCTGTTCGGGCAGTATAAAGGGGTACATTGAGTACATATAAAGCTGCATAGAGGTACATGGTTCCTAGAAGAACAATCAGAAATCATATCATCAGTGGCAGTCTGAACAAAGTGAGGTTAGAAAAGCGCCGTACTGAGCCAAGAACAGGATAAAAAGGATAATCATGTTTTCTGAAATAGGACTGCCTGTAACACCGCGAATTCTCCGTCGCTTGGTCTACAGATTTTGTGAGGAGAATGAAATCAAGCACAATTTGAATGCTGCAAATGCGACATATGGTACCACGAGGAGTGCGTCAGTTTATCGCAAGAAGATGGTGATGCCTTAGAGTCCCTTCATGGCTGTTAGGCGGAAAAAGATATAATTATCTTTGATATTGCACGTGTAATAACTGCATTTATATAATTATGGATCTCAATTACCAAATTTTAGTGTTTATATTGATTAAAATGTATGTTTAAGTCATAGGCCTTTTTACCCTACCCGAGTAAATTAAGGCCTACTGACATGGTTTTTTTAAATGTTTAATTTTGTTGTTGTGTATGGTTTAAGTTGCCATTTTATGTTTGCATTTTGTTTAATTTATCCTATTAAACTAATTACTAGTAAAATATTTTGATTATTTATGATATTTTTCATTTTATTGCAAATCTCCCTTAGCTAGGCCTTATTTGCCTCCGGTACCTTACTACCTATTTGTATCATTTCTAGAGCTGTTTGTAAGCTGTAAACTTTGCACTTAAATCAAATAAAATGTAAATATGGAAGCTCTGCTCAAAGATGGTGTAACAGACACAAGAAAACTATCTTTTATAAAAAAAACTATCCTCAGAATACACGCAATATTTATAAGTAGATGCATAACGCCACGACATAACTCGATTACGACGTTGCAGGTTTCATAAGAGCCCAATGACCTTGGTAGTGGCGTTTCTCTTTTGCCGAGGTTCACACAGCCCTGACCATTTCGTGGAACTGAACCTTGGTGGTACTTAGTTCTTCTTATAAATTTAAAGCCATTTCTTTTGAAGCCATTTTATTATACAGCTAGCTGATGGAAACAGATCGTCCGTGACTTGATTTGTTATGAAGATGGTTACGACGAGATGGTGGAGACGAGCTCATCGTTTTTTTTATGTACAATATGCTGGCATAATCGTAAGACGAGTAATTTTAAGAGTAGTAGAGCTCTTTGTGAAGGGCTCGTCCGGGGAAGTACTACCACCACGCCTTTTTCTGCCGCCAAGCAGCAACGCTGTGTTTCGGTTTGAAGAGTGTGGTTGCTGGTGTAATTACAGGCACATGAGGCTTAACATCTGTATGCCTCAAGCTGATGGACGCAGGGCTGTGCATCGTAGGGCACGTTCCTATCGTGCGTGACTTACGAGGCAATGCTTTGTTATAGGTGATGGTTACCACTTAACATCAGGTGGGCCATCTGCTTGTTCCATAAGTTGGTGGTATAAAAAAAATAAAAAAAAAGGTATGGACCTAGGATTGGGCTGCTGCCGGGGAAGAGACAGCTCAGATTTAATAAAAAACACCATAACAAGTCTCTGACTATTCCATGCTGCAGGCCTAGCACGGGCAGAGGAAAAGTTGTCTTTCCACCGTTTTTATCTACTTGACAGTAGAAATAGTTCTCTTTATTTCTACTGACAAGTAGATAAAAACGGTGGAAAGACTACTTTTTCTCTGCCCGTGCTAGGCCTGCTGCTACAGTTTGTATAAAACGGGATATTTATGAAACTAATCTCGTTCTAAAATCACATTCTGACATAACGCTACTTACTAGTGCATGGAGCTTCTCCGGTTTTCTCGTAACTACTCGTTTTATGCATAAATAAAACTAAAGTTTATGCTACGAGTACAGTCATCGTCAAAAGTGAACTGGCAATTTTAATTATAAATGTTTTTTTCGGGAATAAACAACGATATTGTATCCTCGGTTTTGAACAAAAGTGGCTCAAGAAATATATGAAACTAGCGGCCTGTCCCAGCTTCGCATGGGTGGACATAAATTTTTTCAACGTTTTAGGATAAACTTCTAACTCGCGCCTTGCTCGGGCCCGCGCTGGGTGAGAACGCGCCCCGTGACCTTATATTTTTAAAATCTTTTGAATGGAATGTCCGATTTGAAAAATTCAAGAAGTAATGTATAGGCATTGAACCAGTCTTAATTATGAAAAGATTTATTTGGATAAGGATTAATACCAAGGTACAAATAAAGAGACTTTTCTATCGGTGGCATTTCAATTAAATTTTTATAATAAAATAACACTTATTGTGACATAACTATAATAGTTAGACATATGCTGTCGCGACATTTTTTGTAGATGGTGACGTGTTCTACAAAATCGTAGTACGTTATTTTGTTCTATCATCAATAGTTTTCGCAGCGCACGCGATGTAAGGTTTTTGGTTTCCACCTTGGGTTACATTATTGGAGTTTTAGTAAGGATCCCTGATTTTTTTGAAAATATAATATAGCCTATGTTACTCAGGGATAATGTAGCATTCTAATGGTGAAAGAATTTTTGAAATCGGACCAGTAGTTTTTGAGCCTATTCGTTACATACAAAACAACAAAACAACAAAACAACAAAACAACAAAAATACAAATCTTTTCTCTTTATAATATTAGTGTAGATTAGAAACCAGAAATGTTTGTTTTTGTCGCTGACTGCACCGGCTTTACCTTTATGAGGTTAGGTTTAGCAGAATGTTACTTTATTTATGGTGTAGAATTGTAGACAACTTGATAAAAATGCGATGATTATTACTTTCGTATTTAACCAGATAAATAAATACACATACATAATTATTACGATTACTATTTAAAACAGAAAAACATACAAGGAAAAATAAGCTAACAAGTAGGTTTATACGAAGGAAACCGCCACCATTTTATTCAAAACGATGACAAACAGAAGAAGAAAACTAGTAAAACAGTTTTTGGTAGGATTTGGCTAGATTGGTTCAATCAAAATAGATACTATGTTGTTGAACTATGATTTGGTTGGTTGCGATTTTTCAATACCGCGTTTACAATTTAGACATTCCCGCTGCCATTCGCATGCACGGAAATGTGGCCGGATATATGTCCGCGGCAGCGTCGCCGGCAACGTGTGTTCACATTTAGCCCGGACACTTAGGGAGCGAGAACGTCAACGCCAGCGGACATGGAAGTGGCCTGTTTACATTCTCGCATTGGCCATGCTCCTGCCTATTTCCCTCCACATTTCAACGGACACGAGCTAAGTGTAAACGGGGTATAACATCATTCAGTGATTTTATATTTCTACAAACATGTTGAAATGTGTGAGCGAGAAATTGTCTAACGGTTGTCTGCGTTTTAAGAATGAATTAGCACGATGCGACACAGCGCTTTCATAATTAAGATTTTTCATTGCATTGTAGAAGTTTTTCTCGTATAGCCATTTGCAAAGTTAGCAACACTATGGTATACCTTATGTACGAGTAAGTAACTTATATCATTTCCGACATAGCAAGTGAAGAAAGAAAAAAAAAGTGTTCAACCCATGCGATGTGTTCAAAGAGTGTTTAAAAAAAATAGTTCTACATTTGAATTTGGAATGTCAAATTGAAATCGAGACGTAATAAAGTGTTCTAAATATAGTGCAGAGTTTGAATTTGGAATGTCAAATACAGATCGAGACTAAAGTGTTCTAAAAAATAGTGCAGCGTTTGAATTTGGAATGCGCCGGAGACCGTTAGTCGTGATCCATAGATGATGGTTTCATCATCGCCGCGTGCGCAGCGTTCGCACGACGTCGACGAGAGAATAAAAGTGTACTCTGTAAGTATTGTTGGTGCTTTTTAGAGGCATTGCGCAACTGGTTTTGCAATGTGGTCCATTTTTGGATCGACAAACTGCGTGACTGTGTTGTGCTGATGAGTTTTCTAACTGCACGATAGCCGTGATCAAAACAATATGACGAAATAGGCTTACGTTACGACTGTTAATAATCTCACGGCACGGTAGACATCTCTTTATATATATTATATCTTTTATCTCTAAGCTTAGACTTATACTTAGACTAAGCTAGTCCCTATAAAGATTCTCTGACAATATCTAAAAGGGGTAATCAGAACTTTAACCATAAACTCACATTCTGGTATTAGTTACTGGACTAGACGTGACGGGTTGCAAGCCCATCGCCCCTAGAAAACTAACTGGTATACTACTTAATTGAAATACCTATCGACTTTCAAACTAACTAGGCCAGGTTTGACCATGAGTAAACTATCGTATTTTTTTGACAAGTCTTAGAGAAGAATAGATTTTTACCTTGTTAGGTATCTTCTTCTTGTCGTGCCAATAAGTGGTAACCATCACCTTTATCAAAGCATTACCTCGTAAGTCACGCACTAGGAACGTGTCCTACGATGCACTGCCCTGCGTCCATCAACTTGAGGCATAC
The DNA here is from genome assembly GCA_932294275.1 of Chloroclysta siterata. NCBI lineage: Eukaryota > Metazoa > Arthropoda > Insecta > Lepidoptera > Geometridae > Chloroclysta > Chloroclysta siterata. Next base: position 14,052,855 of record OW028596.1, on the reverse strand, counting down.
AGATGTTAAGCCTCATGTGCCTGTAATTACCGGCAACCGCACTCTTCAAACCGAAACATAGCAACGCTGCTTGGCGGCAGAAAAAGGCGTGGTGGTAGTGCTTCCCCTGGACGAGCCCTTCACAAAGAGCTCTACTACTCTAAAATTTCTTTCGAAATAGTATGGTGAAAGCATATTAAGTGCGCCTCGAAGAGGCTCCTTTCGAGAAATTTTTATCTGATGGACTAAGAAATGGCAAAAACCGCCGTAAATGAGGAAGTGGTCTGTTGCATGTCGGGTTAAATAATATTATATTTTTTGTTTCAATCTCAATTTGCCTGAAGCGCTACAGGAATATCGAAAATTGGAAATGCAATTAATAATAAAAATATCCCTTTTTGAAGGCATCAATATAGGTCACTCGGTATATTTTGAACTGAGTTATTTTGTTGCGAAATCAAAAGTCATACGGCCTTGTTACTGAAAAGGCTTCATGAACGTGGTGTCGTCTCAAAACTAAAAATAAAGGCTTACAGCTAGATCCGTCTTTTACACCATATTTACACAATCACACACACACTTGATCACTACATACGAACCTACCTGAGTACATTTTACAAGATTATCTTTATCACCGTGCGCTGTAGGCCGTGGGTTCGATCCCCAAACAAAACAATCATTTTTTGGTAATGAACATAGATGTTAGTTCTCTGACTGGGTGTAATATATTTAATTTATAAAAAGAAGAATATAGGCAATACATCATTGCAAAAAAAAAACACTTAGAAAAATACACTAAAAACATAATAATTTTTTTTGCTGAGCGGAACCACAAACCAAAATTTTATCTGTTTATATTACTATGTTTTGTTTTTGTTAATTTTTCAAAAAGCACAGAATCAATTCTGATAGGAACAATTTTGTCCAGAAAGTTCAACTTTTACAAAAAAATAACAAAGTTGAAATGACTGGATGATAGAATTTTTCGTGCAATTAGTTCAGCTGGTTGAACTTAGTGGAACAGGTCTGATAAAATTAATAAAGGACCACGACTACCTATGAAGGTTTATTGTCATAATCCCCACTAAGCTATCCCCACCCCAGTGAGGATTAAAGTATGACCAGTATGTTTTTTTCTTTGCTTAGTAAAGCAAAGAAAAAAACATCAAAATGAATTCATAATTAGCGGAGTAATCAAACATACACCAACTTTTCTGCAAAAAAAAAACCAACTTCAATGGTTTTCTCATGAATGCCATTGTCAGAACTGGACCATTGAAATGAGACCACACGGGAAGCACTAGCTTTCAAATAAAAAAAGAATTATGAAAATCGGTTCACTTAGTCGAAAGTTCTGAGGTAACACACATAAAAAAAAAAAACAGTCGAATGGAGAACCTTATCTTTTTGAAGTTTGGTTAGTAAATATATTGAGTATTGACTATTTCTGTCCTTCCGTCCGCTACATTTCTTCCGTCCATGGCCGTCATTGAACCTTTGTTCCCCAGCGGTTGTCAGCTAAATAACTTGCCTAACCTCATCACTCTGTATAGTTTACACAATATAGACAAACACTATTGTTCAACAACATTGTTATGCCAATGGATATGTTTATAAACTACATGTTTACAAACGATTGTAGTGTAGCCAACCTACTTGGCTGATAAATATATCGATCTGTTTGTGTGACGTTTTACGGTAAAAACGTCGGGCCTGATCATTTACCTATATAGACGGAAACATTGAAAGAAAGAAAGAAAATGTTTTTATTTGTGGCAACACATTAATAAAGATTTTAAACATATCACTTTTTATTGACTATACAACTTGCTTATAAAACAAGCAATAGTAGTTTTAAGAGTAGTAGAGCTCTTTGTGAAGGGCTCGTCCGGGGAAGTACTACCACCACGCCTTTTTCTACCACCAAGCAGCAACGCTGTGTTTCGGTTTGAAGAGTGTGGTTGCCGGTGTAATTACAGGCACATGAGGCTTAACATCTGTATGCCTCAAGTTGATGGACGCAGGGTAGTGTATCGTAGGGCACGTTCCTATCGTGCGTGACTTGCGAGGCAATGCTTTGTTATAGGTGATGGTTACCACTTAACATCAGGTGGGCCGTTTGCTTGTTCCATCAGCTAGTTGTATAAAAAAAAAGCATTTGGCTTACGATGTTGAGTGGTAACCATTACCTATACCTATCAAACACCTTGCAAGTAATACACGATAGGATCGCGCACTACGATGCACTGCCCTGCGTCCATCAACTTGAGCCATACAGATGTTAAGCCTAATGTGCCTGTCATTTCACCGGCAACCACACCCTTCGAATCGAAATACAGCAACGCTGCTCGGCAGCAGAAAATGGCGTATCCGTGTGTATGTGTACCGTGAATAATATAATTTAGAGGCAAAGAAAGTCATTTCACAGAACTTGATGTACCTAATACCTACTATATTAAAAGATTTGGCAGGCCGCCAGCGATAAAACGCTACGTAAATTGCATTCAGAGACACTAATGCACCTTCAATCGCAAAGGCTATCTAATAGAGCCTTTGCGTTTGCGATCATTTCATCTCGCTTTGTGTGTTTCACTATAAAGCTTCATGAAGCTACTGTGCTTGTCCAAAACAATTATGAAAAATTATCCTAAACTGAATCCGTAAAAACATAATCTCTTATTTTTTTTCGTTTAGCGGCTATTTATTTCACAAGTATCACGATGTTTTCATTCACTGTTTAAGAGCACTGGCATTGAGCATATACCTAATTTTCAATAAGAAAAATCCGGTGCACGACTGGATTCGAACCTACGACTCGATCGGAAGGCGGGGTCACTCCCACTAGCCCACCGGTGCTCTACCTACTACCGTGCCGTAACAGAATAGGCGCGTACGCTGTTGACACAGAGCAAAGATAGTTGACCCTCCATCATGTAATACCCGGGCCATCGTTCAGGCAAATAGGGGACAATACACGCCTTTACACATGCACACGGCCGTTAACATAACATATTACAAGACAGATGTGTGTAGCCGAAGTGGGATTCAAACATACCTGTCACTTCTCATCTCTCATCTCTGTATTCATTAACATAGTACCTGTACCTATATACAGTTTTGTTAAGAGCTGATTTCACCATGCTCTATTAGATTAACAAAGGATTAAAGGGCCGTTAAATATGTCAAAATGTACGCGTATGACATCTAAGGTTAGATTTAACGGCTTGTTAATCCTTGATTAGTAACTAACAGAGCATGGTGAAATCAGCGCTTAAACTTCTACTATTTAACCAGTGATAGCCTTTTTAATACAATTTTTAAACTTGACTGAAGTTTTATTGTTTATGCTGATTTGAATTTTTTATTCAAATTTTAAATTCAAATTCATTTATTTATCAAAAATATAAGTTTTGATTTATTCTTATTTAATTCGATCGACTTAGCAATTAGTCTGCGTACCGTATTAATTATTTATAATCTATCTATCTTTAATATTATTTATAGTATTCTATCAAATAAATAAATAACATCAGGGGGAATATCAATATGATTTTAAGTTTTTTTTTCTTTAAATGTATTATTAGGTATTTATAAAGTCACGTGGCTACGTAAAATAAACCGGATTCCTGTATAAAGGCACTGGGGGTCGTTCCGACCACGACTGGCTTCTGGAGATACCTTGATGGATGTCCATTCCGAAGGTAAACCCTCGTTTATGGCGACCTTCTATGAACAGAATAAACAACCGCGTGGTACATTGTGTTGTTATGTACTCTGTGTATTGACATTTTGAACGCTGACGTAACATGTTTGGTCTTTCTTTCCTCATTATTTATTTTATTCCCATTCTCGTATATGTTCGTTCGTGAACTTTTTAAGGCTGATGGACGATTGCCGTCACGCCCTAGTTCGGATTCTATAGTTTTTAGCTCTTTTTCACTGGTGGTGGTGGTGGAGAGCACTTGTGGTCTAGTGGTAGCGGCCCCGCCTTCCAAAGGTCGTGGGTTCGAAACCGGTCGTGCACCAATGAGTTTTTCAGTTCAAAAATTTATGTGCACAATGCCAGCTCTCAAACGGTGAAGGAATACATCGTGAGGAAACCGGCATGTCGTAGAACCTAAAAGTTCTATAACATGTGTCAAGTGCTTGAAAGGAGCCTCTTGAGGTGCACTTAAAATCCTTTCACCACACTGTTTCGAAAGAAACTAGTGACACGACAAGATAGAATCTCTTTTTCAAAGATATTTTTGCTCTAAACTATTATTTTCCCAATGCAGGTCTAACCCAAGCTTCTTCTATCGTGTCAATAGAACACATTTTTTTTAAAATAAGTTTGGCCTCCACTCCTGCATGCAACCCAAGCTAAAGAGACAGACTCAGATGTAAAAAAAAGTGTCGCTAGATGGAAAGATTGTGCGTTTCAGACGATTTGCGTCTTTTTCATTCTGTGATTTCAACCTGTGTTTTTCCCATTCTGAGCTTTTGCCCAAAATCCCATCATACATTTTCACTTTCATCTGGCGTACATCATACGGAACCCTAAAGTGAGTGACGTCATCGGCCCAGTCAGGGGTGACAACGGCAGGGTTGCCAGATTGAATTATACTAATCCGGATATTATAACTGATGAGATTTTGATTGGCGGGGCGTGCTGGGAATCCGAAAAATTGGACGTAGAAATATTACAGAAAAACACTAAAGGCCTATTACTAAAGGCATAATCCCCATAATTTTACATCGGCTCTTAAAAGTATCTTGTAACTGTCACGTTCCTGCAAAGAAAAGAGATGACAACAGCCTATGAGCCAGTTTAGATAGTAGAGCCTTCAGCGTCGTTATAAAAGCCACTATTCAATTCTATACGAAACTGTTAATTAACAAGATTGTTGGGTCACTCAGATTATACTATCTACTAATCAGGTTTTTTTATTACTACTTGCCGTGCGCGGCACCGCTACGTAATGGTGGTAACTCCTAATAATAGGTTTTACAGAACCCGCTCATTTTTGTACCTTCTAGAACTCTAGTTCTTCAAGTCTGTCACAGCTGTCATACCGCAAAACCTAATTAAGAATGGGTATAATTTTTTTCTATAAAAAGGTACCTAGAACAAGCCAAAATATTCAAAGCCATAAACACGCAAAAGTCTCTACATAGTTATGCGACCCGACAATCAAAGCTAAAGTCAAAAGGCATGTATCCATATCCAATAAAAAGAAAGTCGTTTGTTGCCAACTATGCCACAAAGGATAGCGCGGTATTTTCAGTGCAGTCACTTCCTATTTTGAAAAGCTAAAACAAACATTCAAAATGAGACTAGAAACCGTAGATGCAAATACAGTTCGGTTTAAATTTATTCACACGGCGGCGCCGCGCCGGCCGGAACCGACGTGGAAATGGGTTAAAAAGAGGTGCAAAACTAAAGTAATATAGCGACTGAAATCCGCGGTAATGACGTGTTCTAAAAGTTATGTTTCAGGAGAACACCGGAGGTCTAGTGGTAGTGACCCCGCCTTCTGATCGTAAGGTCATGGGTTTGAATATGGTCGTGCACTAATGGATTTTTATCTTAGAAATATTTAAGTGCAATCCCCAGATGTGAAGGTAGTAGTATTCTTTGGAGTTTGAAAATATGTTAGAGATGAGATGAGAGAAAACCTGTTAGGATTCTACTAAATTTGAAAAGGATGTGTACCCAGTGGCGTAGCTATCGTATGGCCAGGTGATGTAGTGCACCAGGGCCCCGGAGCTCAGGGGGCCCTTTAACTTAAGCTTTGAAAAGAGAGGATCAGCCAGCTCCCCAAGCTAGAAAACCTTGAGCCTGCTCATAAAACTTTTTTCTATGCCCGATTCTTTCTCTATGCACCGGGTCCCCTGTCCACCTAGCTACGCCACTGTGTCTACCGTGTCTACTTAGGTATATATGTCAATATTTTTTAATAAGCTGATAAGGAATCTAAGGTACCTACCTACTACGATGTTCATAGTTTGAGTAAAATAGTTTACTAGTAACGGTCGCAATGCTGGGTTCTGATTTGTAGGCATCGGGCGCCGGTGCTTAAAATTTGAACGTCTAAGTTTAATGCCGATGGGGCACGTCCACGCTGGTGAATAGAACAATACATAAAAATGTATGTGACTATTGGACAAATAAAAAGTCCCAAAATCAGATTTAATCTTACGAAAGAGATAATTTAGCGAGAGCTGTCAGTGTGTGTGACAGCCCTAAGTTTGCATCGCTTACGGTACAGAGGGTAGCGCGGGTCAGCGGGCTTATGGCTGCATTATTGTGTTGTGTTTTCGACCTTTGTTTCTTAGAATAACTGGTGGAGGCAATCTTTGGATTTGTGAATCTGCAACTGCTAAGATTGTGGCATATTTCTTTTGTTTACTATATTTTGGGGCTTTATACCGTAACTTAGGTATTTTATTTATATTATTTAATATACTTATACTCCGTTCAGACAGTACGGATTTGAGTGAGAACAAACACACAAAAACTTTCGCATTTATAATATTAGTCGGATATAAAGGTTTGCAAGCTAGAATGTTCGCAAAATAGGCCACTAAAGTCCTAATAAACTTAAAAAGTAGTTTCGTCAGAATTCACTTAACAAAATTGGAGATGCCGTAACGTCAGAATAGCAGAAGCCATCTGACTAAATGGAGTGAACGTTCTAAATGGAAGTTCCAAATTCAAAAGTTTCGAATTAGCCCGAATAATTTCCACGCAGAGGCGGACCTAGAATTTACTTCCCATTAGTTGTTAGCCAGTAAAATATAGATATTTTTTTTTTGAAAATGCCTTCGCATTTCCCTTCCGCTATTGGGGTGACGGAAGGGGGTATGTGGGGCTCGAAACCCCCCCCCCCCCTGTGAGCATTTAATATAGACCTAAGTCAACCAATCGTTATTTATTATTATTTATATACATACAGCGCTATCAAGTTCCAAACTAAGCAAAGCCTCCCATATACGGGAACCAGTTAAATAAATACAATTTTACACGTTTTTTACTTAAATTTTTTTTTGTTAATAAAAACTTATATTATCAAAGTATAAAACAAATATAAATAATGACCTATCTTATAGTTATAACATACATTGCGATACAAGTATGTTGTAATTTACCTGTAATGTATGATTATGGTCAATTTGAACAGTGCCTTCCTAGAACGAAGTCAGTAATAATTAAATCTGTACATGATAAGTAAGGCACTCGGTGCGAATACCTACTCGCGGTAATTAAAAAGTAAACTGTCACGTAACCGCATAGTCTCTGGTTGAATGATCACCACATTACGCTCTGTCGCTTTATTTGATTCCATTATTTTGTCATGAGGCTGAATGAAAATAAAAATAAAGTATGCCAAAAATTTAATTTTGCTTTAATTTTGAACATTGTACAAAAACAATGGTCGTAATTAGTTTTTGTTTTGATTCTGTATTCTCATAATAAATCTAACCTCGACAAATAAATCAAGAATAGCTGTTAAAGTTAGAATTAATAAAATGTTTGTGATTTATGATGTTTGCGAAGTAGAGCACTCTCGCTTCCGCAAAAGTTGGAACGATTAATTGAAATGGAGCATCTTTATTGACTTTCCGCGTTATACTGATTAATGTGTTATTTATTACTGTTTATGAAATCATCATCATTTATGGCGGATTGAAAAAGATTATTTCTTCCATTCAACCCAATTAAAAACAGATAGACAGGTACTGTGAGTTTGAACAAAGAATAGATCTACAAATCACGGTATTTAATAAAAGTAACATTCACGGTAAATATTCCGTTATTAATAAACATAACTAACTTACCCGGCTTTCGTATTCAAATTATACCTACAAAGTCAGGTAAAAAAAAACCATTTACTCACTAAAATCACGAGATTCACTGGTGAATTTATTGTATTATACAGTCTTGATCTTAATTTTTTTAATAAAAAAAATAATGCCTTATATTCTTATACTAATGCGAACTTTGTCAAAATTCCTTTCAATTTCATTTATTTAATGAAACATGGGTTACAGAAATATATTGTGTTGGACTTTATAGGGTCGGCCATAGTCAACTTTACAGCATGCTAAATGTAGTTATAAAAAACACACACCAAAACCTGCATATCTATTTTTCGAGTGAATTTCTTCACTATTTGTGACCATTTGTTTTTTAATCAGTCAACCTAAATCCGTCCAGGCTCTATCACATCCAGGCGCCGTAACTCTAAAATAGAAATGATAATAGAGTCCACGTTTTCCTTATTACCTACTCCGGCCCTGGAGCGCTTGATTCCGGGAAATAAATTGTTAATGTGCCCATTTTACACCCCAATGCACCTGTTTAGATCTGACATTTTATAGGGGACATTTTTTTTATTGTTTTGACGGGATTAAGGTTATTGCCCTTTATTTATAGTTAGCTTTAGTCGGCTGCTTCACTTGGCTCTTCGGTCAAAAAGTAGCATACGTTATTTCAGGTTGTGAGGAACTTTGATCCCCAGGGACGATGGATATCCTTTTTATGCCTAGGCAAAAAGAGGCCTTCACTTAATTGGAGAATACTTAGAAAATTAGTTAAGTTAGAAAAATTAGTTAAATACTTAGTCTTTGTAAACTTATCGTTATTAATTTGTTACCTACGTTTAAATAATAGATTAAGTACCTACCTACTTAACTAAGTTTAAGCGCCCGGAATATAAATATACCTACATTTTGCGATACCCGAAATGGGTGAATGAGTGTAAAGTGCAGTACATTCATAATAACAACTAATGTAACACTTATTTCTGCGAATAAATATCTTGTATATTAATAAAGACAATTTAAAAGAAATTCGATTAAGGCGAAGACAAGAGCCTCTCGCTCGCACGTTTCGAGTTATTGAAAGTTAAAAATTACTTAACTCATTTTCGAAAAATCGCAATCAACCATTTTGTGTGCAATCACATTTTGTGTGCACACAGCTTGGTAAAAAATTCATTTTGTATAATACAAGTTTTCCTACTTAAAAGTTTGCTTTACTAGTTTTCGTACTTACGCAAACTTTTGAGCAGGAAAACTTGTTTCTATCAAAATGATTATTTTACTAATCTGTGTGCAATTTGATTGCACACAAAATGGTTGATTTAGATTTTTCTGAAATGGGTTTAGGGACTTTATATCTTTCAACACGTCGAAACGTGCGAGCGAGAGGTACATTAGCTCTTACCTTCGCCATAAGAGCACCCCACATTCTGAAAAAGCCGATAAACCTTTGAAAATACTTGAATTGCTCCTTGATAACCTTATCAAACTGACCTTTTTATTAAGCCCTTGCTTTTAAAATAAACGGAATATAAATCTGTGCGATTAGGAGCACACCGCTTTATGAAAATGCCGAAAAACCTTTGTCAACGGGTTCTGTTATCTAACTTAACAGTTGGGCGACCACAGTGACGTCATGTCACGGCAAACAATGCTAGGGGCCATGATTAGAGACTCAGCCTTTTTTATACATACCTACTGATGGAACAAGCAGGCCCACCTGATGTTAAGTGCTTCTTCTTGTCATGTCACTAATTCTTTCGAAACAGTGTGGTGAAAGGCTTTTAAGTGCGCCTCAAAGTCAAAGCCAAATTCAAAAGGTATTTATTCAATAAAATCACAAGGATCACTTTGAAACGTCTTAAAACCAGTTCCACGCGACCAAAGCCTAGAAGAACAGGCAATAAACTTTCGGCTTGGTTTCTACCGTTCTTTGGTATGATCCTTGTTACAATGTAATATAATACAATATTAAAGCTCCAGTGTGCTGCCAATCGAATTTAGTGAGGCGTAGGCATAATAGAAAAAGGTAAAGATAATCAAATTTATAAGACAGCACACGCTACGCTTCAAACTAATAATACCTAATGCATCATACAATCTATTAAAGTAGAAAAAAATAAAAATAAAACACACAATAGTAGGTACAGTACATTGCAGACATGTTAGCGCTGATGAGGCTCTTTTCGAGCTCTTGACAAAACGATAAATCGGCAAATCGGATGTGTAAAAGTTCGTTTTGCCACATCTACCTATCTCGGAGTATACACGCTGGCTTTTTAGATGGTTTTGACACAGTTGTCAATTAACACTTGAGCGAATACAGTGACATCATCTCTTTGCAAATAGAATCGTAGAAAACCATTACCTATGAAAACATAATTGTTCCTTTTGGTCACTCTAATCTGACAGAAACGAATTTTTTGTTCTATGTGTTCCGCTGTTACATATCCTTTCCGCATCAACTTAATTAGAGATTAAGTTTTGATATGAGTTTTTTTTTATGATTTATTATAGGGCAGTGTTACTAAAGCCCTTAAAATAAATAATAATAAAACAAACTGTCTCCAAAAGTTAAAGAAAGGGATTGTTTATTTTATTTTCTATCATTATCATTATTTCAGTTTCAGTTTTACTATCAGAAAATAGACTGATCATACAAAAAAGTCCGGTTAGTCCCACATAAGGCGACAAGAGCTAATGTGACTCTCGCTCGCACGTTTCGACATGTTGAAAGATAAAATCACTAAACTCATTTTCGAAAAGTCGCAATCAACCATTTTGTGTGCAATCGCACACAGTTTAGTAAAAATTTCATTTTGATCGATTTTTTTACTAACAAACTTATAAGTAGGAAACCTTGCATCGATTCAAATTAAATAAAATGTGTTTAGAGATTTTATATCTTTGAACATGTCGAAACGTGTGACTGAGAGTCACATTAGCTCTTGTCTTCGTCTTAAATAACGCTGGTACTATTCCGAGTTAGTAGGGTTCTGACTTTGGCCAAAGTTGTCAATAAATTGTTTTCAAATGGGTCTTTATAATAGCGAATACTCCACAGTAGTTTATGTGCTAGAAGCACTTAAATATCCATAGTTATTGAATTGGTTTTACTATAGCGAGTTATTGGACTGTACAGGGTGTAAATAACTTTTGTTAAGTGATGTTAAGTGGTAACCATCACCTACAATAAAGCATTGCCTCGTAAGTCACGCACAATAGGAACGTGCCCTACGATGCACTACCCTGCGTCCATCAACTTGAGGCATACAGATATTAAGCCTCATGTGCCTGTAATTACACCGGCAACCACACTCTTCAAACCGAAACACAGCAACGCTGCTTGGCGGCAGAAAAAGGCGTGGTGGTGGTGGCATTACTTCCCCGGACGAGCCCTTCACAAAGAGCTCTGCTACTCTTAAGTACTTTACTACTTCTTACTTAAAGTAAATTCTCATGGCACAGATTAAAATGTTATAGGTTTTTTAAGTGTTAAGTGTAAGTTTCTTTTGAATCGGTTTGATTAGTATGACAAATGTTAGAGCTAACAAATTTATGTAAAAATGCGTACATTACGATGTTTGGATGTATTAATTGTTTGTGGCAAAATCACGCCCTTACGATGAAACTTACGAACGAATAGGCTACTCTTTATCCCGATAAAAATTGAACAAGCCCAATACTGGGAAAACGCCTTAATATTCCATTAATATAACACTTCTGATACGCAGGCGAAGCAACGGGCGGCAGCTAGTAAATCATAAGCAATAATAATGAGTTTTTTATTATTATAAGTACTTACTGATGGAACATGCAGACAGTCCACAATCACCAACCACCACCAAAATGTTTCTAATGAAATAGAACAAAAATAACTTTTTTCGTTTGATTATTTCCAGTATATGTTGCAAGTTTTACACCCTGTATTATTAATAGCAGTTGGCAAAGCATAAATCATGTTTTATTCTGAATGGTTGCCAGGATCGAGTGGCTTAGCTTCGGAGTAAAAAGCGTAAAGCGTTAAGCGGCAATCAAATGGAATTGCTACTGTGTCTTGACCTTGCATGGTAGACATCTTGGATCTTAACAAAATTGAGGATGTCTGATAAATATTAATTAAATAAATATTTGTACATTGCACACAGCACTACCTAGCCCCAAACTAAGCAAAACTTGTACTATGGGAACCAGATAGCTGATAACCACCTCTTTATTTTTGAAATGTGTAAATTATCGATGTACTTACCCACAATATACGTTACCTCATTGTTTTTTTTTTGGAAAAATCTCACCGAAGCAAGACCTACGTAGTTTATCTCTTGAGTAGGTAGTTTATACTTTTGAAGATACCTAAATTAATATAATAACACTCAGACAGAGAAAAAATCTATGTTCATTAACCAAAATGTTTGTTCTCGGTGGGGATCGAACCCACGGCCTACAGCGCAGAAGGCTGAGCTACTACCAACTGTGAAAAATTCTTATAATTTATTTTTTTAATAGAAAATCAACAGCAATTACAATAATACAATAGTTGGGTGTGTGTTATCTTAAAATAGGCCAATAATAGATTTTCCTAATTGATGATATCACAAAAAAAAACTTTACTAACGAAATCCTTCGAGTACCTACATATAACAGTTTCAAACATTCCGGTGAACTTAGTTATATTAAGTAGTTAGTAAGTTTGGTGTGTTTTACATAGTTACTAGAAGTAAGCGGTTTGTGGAACTGAAACTTTGCTTTGAAGATAGACGTGAGGAGTAGGTACTTGAATCTGATGAGGATTTTCAAACCAAAGATATTTCGAACTGTGGTATTTTTTCTGATTTTCCATTCGAAGTGCTCAGCCATTACTAACGTGATGTCTTGGCATAAAGTGTGAGCAATTGGTATGAAAGAATTATGTGCAGTCACAGATAAGATAACTAGTAGTTCGCCCCGAACTGAGATCTCGTGATGCGACCCGACGAACGCATCAAAACTTTGAGTAGGTAGTAGTCAGAGGCAAATCCAAACATTATCTTTGGACTTTTTTCTGACTACCGCCTACTAACTTGGTATGGAAACCAAGTTTCAACTCCTTTGGCCTATTTATTGAAGAGTTCCGTTGAACAGACCTTGGCTCCATCATCAGACCTGGTCTTCGTCACCATTTTATAAGAACTGAGTACCTTCTTAATTTAATTCAAGAAAAAAAAATAAGAAAAAGCAAAGGATCTGACCGACCAGTAGAAAAACCTTGATGTCAATGAAACTCTTAGAGATGGGAGCTCTTGGATCGCTGGTTATCTTAATTTAACTTATTTTGATTTATCTCAAAAACCAAGCGTCTCAAAAAAAAAGTAAAAATTGTTTTGGAATGTACAAACAAAGCCCTTTAATATGACATGTAACTTGATTTTTTTATGTAACTTTTTTTATTTTTGCCCCCTTAAAAAACCCCATATCTCAAAAACCCTTCATCTGATTTTACTCATATACTTACCAGTAAATTTCTCAAGTACAAGCTATCGACATATCAAATTTCATGCAGATCGGATCAACGGTTCTAAAGTTATCGCCAGACAAACATACATACATACATACATACATACATACATAAAATGCCAAATCGCCCAAGTTGAAACTAAGATCTTCGTTCGCTTCGCTCACTCGATCAATAATAGAATCTATAGGTGCAGTGCATCGACACGTTCATATCTAGATTTACGAGGCAATGCTCTGTCATAGGTGATGGTTACCACTTAATATCAGGTGGGCCATCTGCTTTTTCCATCAGCAAGTAGTATAAAATAAGAATAAAAAACCGGCCAAGTGCGAGTTGGACTCGCGCACAAAAATCACGTTTGTTGTATATGAGCCCCCTTAAATATTTATTTTATTCTGTTTTTTAGTATTTGTTGTTATAGCGCCAACAGAAATACATCATCTGTGAAAATTACAACTGTATAACTGGACAGCGGAGTCTTAGTAATAGGGTCCCGTTTTACCCTTTGGGTACGGAACCCAAAATTGTGATATCCAGATTTGAACGAAAATGTTTCAAAAGTTTTCAAGGAAAAGAACCACAATTTTCTTCAAAACTAATGACGTCCCACTATGGACTGACTCGACCAAAAAGTATTATATCTATTGTTACCTAAATCCACGCTTAAAGACTGTCCCCATGCGCAGCATAGATGACCCGATATTAACCGTCCCTTTCGCTTCCAGGAACAACTCAGGCAGCGTAAGGAGGCCGAGGATCGGATCGCGGCCCAGAATGAGTTCCTCCGCACCTCCCTGCGAGGGTCCAACAAACTGCAGGCGCTGGAGTCGACGCCGCCGGCATCAGGCACGGCCTTCGTCAACGACGCGTACGAAGATGACGTCAGCGATGACTCCAGCCAGATGTACGCGGTTGTTGGTGAGTTTATATATCCACACTTTTATACAACTGATGAACTAACGTTTGAATTGCTTGTTCTTTTTAGAAAAGTAAAGAGTCGTGGACTTCTGACTGTGAATAATGATGACTAGTATAAGTTATATGTATAACTTATAATATTTTTACTTTTTATCGATATTTTGACTAAGTTAGGCGCCATGATCATAATGAAAAAAAAATTGGTACCAATGACGCGTCTTGACCGTTAGTATCGTGCGTCGTAAACGAAATCGAAGAGAAAGTGAGAATGATGGTAAATATGGTCTGTTCGTGATGGCCTCAACGTTTTAAAAATAGAAAAAGATTAAAAGAATGAAGCTTTAGCAGTTCTTTGTACATTGAAACCCTTCGGAAAATCTATTTTTTTCATCATCCATCTTTCGGCGGTTCATCTTCATCTGTCCGCCGAAGCATTGAATATTTGAATGAAGCTGGACGTACCTATACAGGGTGTTAAAATACCACTCCCGAAAACTTCAGGGGGCAAAAGTACCCATCGATATGAATAACTTTTTCTAAGGAACCGACACAAGTTAAAAAAAGTTATTAAGAACCAAAAATGTTAAGACATGTGACATTATTTGGTGCACAGGAGAGTAGATCTTCTCATCATACTGCTTCTATCCTGTATTTACGAGGAACTTTCCAGAATAACCATAGTTTAGAACCCCACTTCTACAATTCATTGTCATTGGCCTACCGCCACCAAGAACGAACCATTACCACACAACAACAAACATGCTCAAATGCAGTAGGTACATAAACAGCTTATAATACAGACTAGTAGAGCGCGTTACTTCCAGTTCATGTGCTGATAGTTCCACACTCGGAAACTGGGTCGCTGGGCCTGTTGTTACCGACCGTCATATGACGGAATATGTTGGTATTACTAGCAGTCGCCAGTGACTTCGTCTCGGACGTTTTGCTATGGAACTAACCGAACTTAACAGAAAAATAAACATGATTTAGAATTCCGAAGTCCAAGGAATCGTTGATTCGAGACGAAATCGTTGTTGTGGTCGTAGACCTATGGTTAAAGCTTATACATTCAAAGCAGCGGTGGTCTAATGGGAGTGACCCCATCTTCTGATCGTAAAGTCGAGGGTTCGAATCCGATCGTCATAGGTAAGTCCCATATTTGTAATGATTGGACGTTCCTCTGACTTCCCCCCTTAGACATCCTAAAAGAATCTTGATTACTACAAGGAAATTCTAGGGGCCATCTACCGTGCCTGGGGGTAAAAGTCGTCAGTATGTGTCCGTTTTTCTAAAATAAAATCAGGGACCGTATTATGCGAACGAAATGGAAATGGACATCAAAACTCTGCTGATATACGAGTATTTTTACAATCTTTGCAATATCAAAATGCCAGATACAAACTGTGTTGGATGGGCTGTAATAACATACACGTCATGATGAAATTCATCCGTCTTTTATGTAACTTTCGTAAGCTTTAACTTTATTACAGCCGTAACATTTCTATTTCGAGTAAAATTATGTAAATTGTTGAGTGGAACAATGTTGTTGAATGTTCCGACTCTAAACCCAGTTATTTATGTCATGAAATCTTAGCAAATTAACTCTGGGTGTTCAAAATAACTAGCAATTTTGGCCCATTATTTGCCTATTTATGGAACGCTATAATTAAAATATGAGGAGTCGTAGGCTTGCCTCTAAGGATCCTTTTAGTCTAGTCTGATTAATGCATATAAAATACGTTCTATATTCAGGGCTCATGTTTGAAACCCTATACAAAATTTCATATTTCAAAGCCTTTATTGCTACCACGGCCCGTGATTCATCTACCGTCGTCTATACCTATACAAAGTATATTAACCACTTTTTTACAATATCTAATGCACAGTCCATCTTTGGACATAAAGGCCTCCTCCAGCCTTTCCAGCTAGTTCCTACAACATGACCCCAATTTAGTTATTATATTCATGTCATATTTTATCTTCAGTAAGACTTCGTTTCACGGCTATGTTTCCATTGTCGTTTCAATTCCCTGGTATTGTGCCCATAATTTTGAATAGACCAGTAGACCATAATGGTACAACACTGTTCTTTAAACTTAACAATTGATTCTAAAAGAACTCTAGGACCTGCGGCTGCTTCTTATTATATATTCCTCGTACTTATTCCACAGACTACCAAGAAGTATGTGATGCGCTTGCGAGGATCCAAAAAGCGCTGGGTGCTGGCGGGGAGTCCGCTCTAGCGGCGCGCGTGGCCAGCGCGGCGTCCGCTCTGCTCTGCCCTGCCTTGCGGACGGCGCTGGCCACGCGATCCGCTGTTCTGACGGCTGTGAGACACACGAGGCAGGGGCTGTCGCCTCCACACACGCACCGAGCTACAGACCGGTTGAAAGACGTAAGATACAACGATGTACACTGATTGATTTTATATTTGTCTCGTTTTTTATGCTTTTTACGTACGACACAATACGTAGTTTTGGTATAAAATGGCTTGTTTGCATTAGGTAAGTTATCATGAAGTATTTTGTTTTTTTCGGACAAAGTTTCAAGTTCAAGTTTGTTTTTGGTATTTTTCTTTTCGTGCCTCCAATTGTCGCGAGCTAATTTAATTATGATTTTTTTACTTTACCAATTAATTGGTTCTCTTGCAGTGCATGGATGTACTAGGCGCGCAGACCGCCACAGGAGGTGAGACATCGGCGGTGGCGGCGGAGCTGCTGTCGATCCTGGGCGGCTTGGAGATGGAGAGCATCCTCCAGGCACACGACCAGGCAGCCGCGCTGCTCGACCCCGACTGCTTCAATAGAGGGAAGAGGCATAAGGTACGAACACAGGTGAAGGTACAAAGAAGGGCGGATAATTTTAAGGCTGCCTTAAAGTTATAAGGCAATTTTTTTATTTAATTATTTGTGTATTTGATGGGTTCTTAGTATGTTAAACGTCAAGGTCGCCTGACGGGCGGCCGAGAAAGCGCTGGCGGGACGATCTAGATGCCTTTCGAAGTAGATGGTGGGAGGAAGCTCAGGATAGGAATAACTGGTAGCCTTTCGGGGAGGTCTTTGTTTACTATGTTGCCGTCCGTGGCTTCGCGATATCTCGAAGAATTGCCGGGAAAGGTACCTGGAAAAAACTATCGAACGCATTAAAATATTGGCAACCACTCACTTCTAATACCCAAGCGAAGCCGCCAGCGGAGTCACAGGTAGTCTTGGATAGAAGCAAAAAACTGTTTTATATCACGATAATTACCAAGCACTTGGTACTAAGAGATCTGAAGGGATATCTGCCATGCCTGGGGATCAAAGTCTCAGCTATTTCAGTTTTTTTTTTAATACTAGGTACATGGCTTAAAATAAAACATATTGTTTATTACAGACTGGGAACAACGTTAATCACAAAGAGAACGACAAGAGTACCACGGCGACGGACGAATCGAACGTGCAAATCAGGATTATCGAAATTGAGAAGACTAATGAACCACTTGGTAAGTCTGCTAACAACCAGCAAGCAATGCTCGCACACTATTAGAATTTGCCCCATTATAATAGTGTGCGAGTGTAGTTAAATACCTATGTAGATAGTAATTTTAAGAGAAGTAGTGAAATTACAGGCACATGAGGCTCAACATCTGTATACCTAAAGTAGATTTTCGCAGGGCAGTGCATCGTAGGGCACGTTCCTATCGTGCGTGACTTGCGAGACAATTCTTAGTTATAGTTGATGGTTACTACTTAACATCAGGTGGGCCATCTGCTTGTTTCATCAGCTAGTATAAAAAATGTCTGTTAATGATGGCATGTTTTTCCATTCCAGGTGCTACAGTAAGAAATGAAGGAGAGGCTGTCATTATCGGTAGGATAGTGAGGGGCGGAGCGGCGGAGAAATCAGGGTTGTTACATGAAGGAGATGAGGTGAGAATTTATATATTTATTAATGGTTAATGTTACATCACAATGCCCAATAGACATATACACATATCAGTTCACATATATCACAAAATGAAGATAGTTTTCGGTCGGATAACCTCGTTTCCGATACTTCAAAGCCACCTTTCTAGCGAATGAATAATGTCGTTCCAGCTTTTAGAGGTGAACGGCGTCCCGATGCGCGGCAAGTCCGTGCACGAGGTGTGCCAGGTGCTGGGCGCGCTCACGGGCACGCTGTGCGTGCTGCTGGCGCCGCGCGACGCGCCGCGCGCGCACGCCGCGCCCGCGCCCGCCACGCACGCGCAGCGCGTGCTGCACGTGCGCGCGCACTTCGACTACGATCCCGAGGACGACGTCTACATACCCTGCCGGGAACTAGGTAACGCTCACTTATTATCTCCATCAGTACTTTACAGATCAAAACATTGAACATTGTAAGTTACAAACTTGTGTTTAGACGTAAGGGTTTCGCTTCGGTTCTGGTACGCATTTTGACTACGATCCAGAGGACGCGGTCTAGATACCCTGCCGGTAACTAGGTGAGACTTACTTATTAGCTCCATCTGAACTTTACAGAACAAAACGTTGAACATTCCTCTAAGTTACTAACTTGTGTTTAGACGCAACTGTCCTGCTCCGCTACTTTAAGGAGCTATGCTGGCTGGGGTGAGGTTAGCAGAGGGACAATGCACAATACACCCTACTTCTACTACTACAGTTTTTCAACTTAGCGTAATATTTTCTGATCGATTCGTTTTGTCTTTTCAGGAATCAGTTTCCAAAAAGGTGACGTGCTCCACGTGATCAGCCGAGAGGACCCGAACTGGTGGCAAGCGTTCCGGGAAGGGGAAGAGGATCAGACGTTAGCGGGTTTGATTCCCAGCCAGGCGTTCCAGCACCAGTGAGCACCATTCTGAATTTTTGATAAATACACAACCGTTTATCCGAAAACAATTGTCTAAAGCATTTTTTTTCTACTTTCAGACGGGAATCTATGAAGATGACCCTGGCTGGTGAGGTGGCAGCTCGGGACAAACCTAGGAAAGGAGGCACGCTGCTTTGTGCCAAGAAACCTCCAAGAAAGAAGAAGGGGAAGAAAGCGACGAGTGAAGCAGGATACCCACTATACTCTACCTCAGGTGGTGATGGTGAGTATTAGAGCAAGTTATCAAAGAAGCTTTAAAATAAATTTAAATATTAAATATTGGTGGACATTCCACACAGCACTATTTCGCCCCAAACTAAGCCAAAGCTTGTGATATGGGAACTAGATAGCTGATATACTACTTATATACTTTTTTTTTGTATATACATACTTGTTATATTATATAACACCCAGACAGAGAACAAACATCTATGTTCACCACACAAATGTTTGTTCTCGGTGGGGATCGAACCCACGGCCTACGGCGCAGAAGGCAGAGCTACTACCAGCTGAGCTGTGAAGGCTGTCAACTGAGAGCTGAAATAAAACATTATTTTCAAAAAGCGTAATGAAAAATCTTACCTACCACGTTCCAAATTTAAAGAAACATTGTTAAAATTAAACAATTTTTCCCCAGATTACGAACAAGAAGAGATCCTCACATACGAAGAAGTAGCGTTGTACTACCCGCGTGCATCCCACAAAAGGCCCATCGTGCTGATAGGTCCGCCCAACATCGGCCGCCACGAGCTCCGACAGAGGCTGATGGAGGATAGCTCCAGATTTGCTGCTGCTGTTCCACGTAAGTACCTGCAGCAATTGAAAAATAACATGGCCCACCTAAAATTGACTTTAACATTTGCTTTACCTTAAAGAGCACTTCACCAAGGATATATTCTATCAAGCATTGCATTGCGACTATTGCTCTGAGTCTCGTGTGCTTGTAATTGCACTTCCACCCTGACATCTTTGTCAAAGAGCTCTGCTACTACTGGTAGTCAAATTGTAAAATATAGTGAAACTGACCTGATTAAATAACAGGTGGAGTAGGGTGACACGAATGGTCTCCAAAAAGAAGTTACAGAAACGTGTGACGTATCAAAATCGTATATCGATCATCATCATCAGCCTGAAAAAGTTCACTGATAAGCCTCTCCTATACATATCCAGGCAGAACTATTTTGATCCCTTTCCATCCACCGACTTCCCGCGACTTCCCCTCACAATACCGGCGGTCCATCAGTTAGCAGGGCGTCTATGAATACACTGAATATAAATGTTTCGTGTTTCAGATACGTCACGGCCTAGGAAAGACCATGAAGTTCCCGGCCAAGACTACCACTTCATATCAAGAACACAGTTTGAATCGGATATACTAAATAGAAAGTTTGTTGAGCACGGAGAGTATGAGAAAGCTTATTATGGTGAGTGGCTTTTAACAAAGTTTTAACAATGTTCTTATATGGAATAAAAACAGCTCCATGACTTTGATCCCCAGACACGGCATAATAGACAAATACATGAATAAATATCATCTTCCTGCCTTTATCCTTAATAAACAAAAAATCATGAAATAGTATTAACATATATTACTACGATTGCAGGAACTTCATTAGAAGCGATACGAGAAGTAGTGAACTCCGGGAAGATATGCGTACTGAACCTTCACCCCCAGTCGCTGAAGATCCTTCGAGGATCTGATTTGAAGCCTTACACCGTGTTTGTTGCGCCACCTAGCTTGGAGAAGCTAAGGCAGAAGAAGATTAGAAATGGAGAAGCATTTAAGGTAATTAAAACTGTTTCATTACCGGTGACACAAGTGAAATGTATCGACAGATTAAGTTAGTGTAGATGACCGGTGAACTACACACAAAATACATTTTTACTCGAAAATGTATACTGAATTTTATAGAATCTTTTGGAACCTCATATGTGATGTTATTTTTTATCTTGTTTGTTATCTATGTTATGCATTACAAACTATATTCAGATATATGTTAATGTTTTTTAAATTGATGATTCAACTTCAGCTATATGGTTTACCTTTTCCAGGAAGAGGAATTGAAAGAAATAATTGCGACAGCAAGAGATATGGAACTGCGATGGGGCCATTTATTCGACATGATAATTATAAATAACGACACACAACGTGCCTACCAACAGCTGTTGAATGAGATCAACAGTTTGGAGCGAGAGCCGCAGTGGGTTCCCGCGCACTGGCTCAAACATACCTAGCGAGAAATCCCCCTTGTTGCGAATCACGCAACAGAAAGACTGAACAAAGTCGATATTTGTGAAGCAAACACTCAATGTAACGTGTACATTGCCGGCGACATCGACAAGGAAGTCGCGAGCGCGGATAAGAAAGACTTTCGTATCTTCAAATTCGTATTAATCTTCGATTTGATAGCGCAAATGGTTTTACATTTGCTGTTCTATTTTCTAAATGCTTGCAACGTTAAAACGAAACTTGATAAACTAAAGAGAATCGGAGATGGGCAGGAGAATAATGTTCTAGTTGATAGATTGAGTAGTGACACAGGTATTTTTAATTCGACAGTGGTAGAGCGAAATATAGATATAGAAATGTGTTCCCGAACTATTTAGTTAATGAAATCTATTATTTAAACAAAGTGAATCATAATGGTAAATTTTCTTGATAGTTATGTAATTTCTGTGGGTAAATATATCACAGTATTTTGCACTAATCTAATAGAATTAATGCAGAATATTTTGGTAAATAACGTATTATTCGATCGATACAAAGACATCACTTAAGTTAAGAGTTATTGTTGATTTAAAAAAAACTATTTAGATGTATTATGTGCGGTGCAAATAACTTATGAAAGTGTTTATAAAAGTTAAAAAATGATGAGAGAAGTTTAGTATGTACTTAAATCAAGTTTATTAATTAAATCGTGACAAAAAATATAACATTCCACATAAATCGCCTTAAAAAGAGTACTTTATAGAGTCATTAAAGTTGTATTTAAAAGTATTTAAGTGTTTTGTTTATAGATTTAGAAACGGTTTATTTCGCTAGTTCTTACTGTAAAAAGATCTTATCGATATAATTAGACTTGTTAATTATAAAGTCCATAGTATTCAATTATTGTGTTATCCCATTAGCTAAGTATATTTGTTGGGTATCGTAAAAACAACTTTTAATTATTGTAATTTACCCTAAATCCTATTTGTTGTCTTGTTATTTATAAAAATAATGGATATTAAAGTATGATGTAAAACAGCACAAAAACGGCAGTTTCATACTTTAACATCTATTATCAACCAATAATTCAAACATCAGTGATTGCACGTAAGTACTGCGATAGTATACAAATGTAATAATTCTGCCAAATAAAAAGACTGTTTGCTGTTTTAACTCGTGTCCCATTCATGACTTATAAGAGGTTTTTAAGCGTTTGAATAGAGATCTAAAAAACGCTTGTATTTCCCATTTTGTAGGTATTGCCAGTCTTTAAAATGTTTCCAATAAAATTAATAAAATAAATTCTAAAATAGTAATAATGAATTGTTGAATTTTTACATTTAATGCTACACAAACAATAATGCGAAGGAATTTATAGTTTGCAAAGTATTAAATAGATAGATAATAAATAAATTACGATGGATAAACAATAAAATATTTCTCTATTACCTTTGTACGGTAGTTATAAAGAAATTAGAATTTTTCGAATTTCTCCCGTAGTCTTCTCGTGGATTTCTCTATAAGAATTAAAGAATTTTATTAATAGTGCCAATAAACCAATATATTGAACACTGCTTATGGTAGTATGTAGAAGAGCAATATTTTATATCCGTAAAAGCCGATTTACACTTTGATAAGTACACTAGAACAGTACATTATTCACATTGCAATCTCGACTTCAAAACGACGCATAGGTCGTTACTGTACTTATTGAAATGTTACTCGGACATAACATTGTACAACGACATATCTAATTTTTATAGTTATATTCCTACCTGGCAATAATCGGTCAAACGTAGGTATTTTTGTTTTTGGCGTAGATGTTTAACAATTTGTATACTTATCCATTTAACCTACTTTTTATAAAAACATTGTAGGTACATAAATAATCGCGAAGTTGATGTTTTTCGGCTTACCTAGATCATTTAAAATAAAATCTTCAAATTTCTTAAACTGTAAGCTGTAACCAGGCAACACTAGTAGGGTCTTTCTTGATGTTTCACTGGTGGTTTTTTGGTCCTGTTTGAAGTCATTGACCAGTACAGTGAAAATAAATTCCTTATCTCACCTAGATATTAGTATTTCCTGGCTACAGGCACCAACTAAGACAATGTTATAAATAGTAAAAAGCAATATAAAAACAAAAAAATTAAATACTTACGAAATTTACTAGCCCCAAATGTATTTAGATAGATTTGAGCATTCCAAATAATTTTGTGCCAAAAAAGGTCACTGTATTTTTTCATGGTGACTACATTTTTATAATCACAATTTTATATGTTATTTTGTATGTTGTATTTTCATAGTAACAATTTACCATTTCATGTTTGACACAGGCAATAAGGAAACAGCAAGGCAGATGTCGTCTGATATTTTAATTAGGTACTTACTACTTCCTTTGGCATCTAAAAAAACAAATCGTCAGAAATTCTCGTGAACTTTTTTTGCCCCTGTGCTCCGTTATTAAAATTCATCAAGCAGCACGGGAGTGACGAAAGTTATGTTTCTATTAAATAACAAAAAGTTGTACTAAAAAATTTAAATGAGCTATTATTGTTAAACTTTACTAGGTTTAAAATCTGTCCTTCATTTTCCTTACCAGCCTGTGTCATCGCTATGTGAACTACTTTTGGGTACACACCTATAAATTTAATTGTGTCATAGTCATAAACTTTTAAAAATTTAATCGAGTTTATTCCATTAGTTGTGTAAGTTCAATATCAGTCGTAGCGTGTGGAGGTGCTAACATTTATAAATAATTTGCTTGTCATATTCTGTGTTGTTTGAAATTTATTGTTATACTGATAAGAGCACGAATTTGTGTTCTACTTTGTGGAATAAGTCTCTAATACTGCCCTTACCCTAATTCATAATGACAAAAAAAAACATTTTTTTCGTGCACTTATCAATAAATTTGTCTTCGGTTACTTCACAGTATTGATATTATTATCTAATTTATAAATAGTCTTGTATATAATTTATTAACAACTGAATAAATGATAAAATATTATAAATAACATGTTAATAGAACAATTTCATGTAAATAATAGAGTACCTATTAAATTTAATATCAGATAATAATGCTGTTTTTATTTTATGGTACGTTTAGTTTTGAAGAAGAATTTCAGATATATGAATATTGAAAAATAAGTGTAGGACATAGTAATTATGTAAGATCGTGGTTTCTGCCACATGAGGCTTAATATCTGTGAGGTATGATGCCTCAAGTTGATGGACGCAGGAAAGTGCATCGTAGGTGACGATCCTATCGTGCGTGACTTTTAAGGCCATACTTTGTTATAGGTGGTGGTTACCATCAGTTGGGCCATCTACTTGTTCTATCAGCAAGTAGTACTTATAAAAAAACGTAGGTACATGTATTATAAGGTAGAGGATAGGCATAACAAGAACTTAATAAACTGTCTAAAATACTTTATACAATGAGTGAGTAGTAGGTAATAATCACATAAGCAATAGTACCTAGCAACTTTGGTGAAGGATGATCCCCAAGCAGGATGCTTGGGGATCATCCTTCGTCCTCGTCAAAAAAAAGAAAAGAGCACACGCAGCCGACCTCACATTGTGGGCTAAGGCTGTGATTTTTGTTGCATAGATAAGTAGGTACCGTAACCGTTTCAGTTATTCCTACTATTTTTAGAAGATCTCTTAAGTTTAAAATAATGTAGTTGGTATCATAAAAAAAACAATGGCTTTAAACGAAGCATAAGCCGCTTCGAATAGCATGAGGGTGCGAACCATTCAGTGCTGCCAGCACGTAAACCCAATAGGGGCCAAAAGCCAATTTTCTAGGACAATACTGCGAAGTCATTTAAAAAAAAATATACTCTTACCTACATGGAGGAAATATCTTAAGGAGTGAGCCATAAGACTTACAACCTTTTACAACTGTGTATCAAATAGTGATCATCTGTCTTTGTTCTTCCCATGTAGCCTAGCTACTTCGTCTAAGTTTACCTTCCTAATGCTGCCCATACCAATAAGTAAGTAATATACCTACTTCAGGTAATATACGTACCTAGTAGGTATTATTATTTATTCTGTGTTAGGTTAGGGAAGACAGAATAAATAATAATACCTACTATGTTGTTTTATCAATAATAAATGTTGGTGGTTAAAGTTTGTGCTATGGTTTATGGAAATCAATTTTAGCAAAAGAGATCCTCGAGGACGATTGAACTTCTTTTTTGGGTAGGTATTATGACCATGTCCGCGAGTTTTCGAGAAATCTGACTGTTTCCGGACAGAAAATCGGTACCTCCTATTAATGTGTCAGTTTATGGTTTAAGTAATTAATTTTTTGAATAGTTATTAACTTAAAATATGATTTATTATTTCGAAATTGCTTCGTATTTTTTATGGCAAACAATGTATTGGCAAGATCGCGTGGTTGCTGTTATAAAAAAGGTGTCAACGCGGCTCGCGAACGCTTTACTTAGTATTATTGTTCAGGTGGTTAAGGCCTCTCGTGGGTTCTTATGCCTTTTACATGAAAAAATGTCAATCCTAAACCACTTTTAAACCCAACGACAACTTTTACCCTGGGCTCATACCACTCTACCAAAGGAAGTGTGGGTAACCCAAACCTACCTGACGACCCTTTGCGTTACTCTAACTTGTAGTTAGAACAGAAATAAACATTTTTATCTCTTTGACATCAATGATGACGTTGACAGTGACATACCTTAATCGTTTCAATTTCTTCACTGACGTTGCGGTAACTGACGTGACGTGACGGCCGGACATTGTTGACGTTTAAATTTTACGCGAAGAAATACGAGCGAAGGAGCGAAAATTAAGCTTCACAAAATTCAGGAAAACCTAACGTGCTAATTTTAATTGCTCGCTTCGAAGCCGTGACTGTGTTTTCAATAAAGATGCCGTCAATGAAAGTGGAAGGCGACAGTGACGGGGACGGGGATATGTCTGGAGGAGAGACTGAGAGATCTGGGGGCTCGTCCAGGGGTCCTGACCGGGACTCCAGCGCTGAAGAAGCTGACGAACCTGACTCTGATGACTCCTCGGAGATGGACGAGAGTGAATGCGAGCGGCGGAGAAACGAGTGCTTGGATAACTTAGGTGGGAAGTTTTGAGGTTATGTTTACAAAACAATCTGATAGGATTTGTTTACGTTTGATGATAATGGGTTTCCATCTTAGAATAACACAATTATGCTCCTTTTTAGCAATAAAATGGTACTATTTGGAATATAAATAGTTTAGAGTTTATTATACATTTAAAATGAAGTTGAGCTCAGTCAAGTTTTCTAGGTCAAATCTATATTCAGCTGTTCTATCCTATTATTATGCTACACTGCATTGAATGTAAAAAGGACAATCATGTAAATAGATATTTAGTTTTGTTCAGTTTTCAGTAGTTTTGGCATTACATAAAAAAAAGGCAACCAAAATCAGTTATTTTCCATGGCTCAGTATAGTCTTTCCTATAGTGTCACAAGTCTGCTTCTGTGCAGCAAGTAGTGAATTTGATTACTTAGGACAAACATTCAAAGTTGAATTATTCAATAAAATCACAAGGATCACTTTGATCATTCGAGTGCTGAACATTGATTGATGAATAGGTATTCTATCAATCAGATTGCCTTAGTAAAAGCTATGTTAGGGCTAGATAGTGTTGTGGGATATGTCCACTAATATTTCTTCATTTATACACTACACTACCCAAAGTAAAAGTCAAAAGATATTGTTCAGTTGAATACAAGGATCATTTTGAAACATCTTCAAGCTAGGTGATTCTAGGTGCCAGTTCCATGTGACCAACCTTAGAAGAACAGGCAAAAGACTTATGGCTTGGTTTCTACCATTCTTTTGTATGATTCTTTTTAACTGGAGGTAGAAACTTAACTTATCAAAATATTTCCTATACTTTCAGCAAACCTAGAACGTCAATTCACACAACTCCGAGAGCAGCTGTACTTTGAGAGAGTTAAGCAAGTGGACCACCAGCTGGATGAAGTCAGAGGTGGTCGCTCCCAGGAGTACTTGGGACCGCTGCGCAGGCTGCAAGAGAATATGAGGATCAGGTAACTGTTTGCATACAACACAAAATTATTAAATAAATATTTATTCTTTATTCACAAGAGGTTCTAGATCTGAGTACTTAGTAAGTTGCATTTGAGATGTTATTAAAAGGCACAGTTTTACTGTAGGGAAAAAGACTAAATAGTAGTAGAAAGTAAATAGAGATAATAGCTTTATTGTTCACCACAATATTCTACTAATATTATAAATGCGAATGTTTGTAAGTATGGATGGATGGATGTTTGTTACTCTTGGAGGGCACCAGCTAGTAAGTTAATAATTTAACAAAAACAATATGTACTTAGAAAACTAGATATAAAATGGGTGGTCTTATCGCTAAAAGAACAGAAACTCTCTCTAATTTATAGGTATAATCATGTACAGATGTAGATGGATGGATTTATGAACTCTTCTGTTTTAGAATTGAAGTGGCTGGTGTCCTGAGGCAGATGCGTATCGAGAACATAAAACACAAGTATGAGGCAGAGGATCAAGCTGCCCACCAGCATTTCAAGGTAAGTGCTAAAATACCACAGATATCTTTGAGGGTACACAAGAAGTTAAAGGTGAAGAAGTAAACAAATAATATCTACTAAATAGGTTAATTTAGACACTATTGATCTAAAAATATATATCTGTAAAATGTTACAGTACAAGAGTAAAAATGACTTTTGACGACGTTTGTTCTGTACCCTAATCCCGATAAATATACAAATATTTATTTCAACTAAGTTTATTTACACAAGCACAAGTATGCGCCAACAAAAAAAGTTGGTTACATGGTATTAAACTTAGTAACTAAAACATATAGTACATAATGCAAACATTGTCTTCTAAATTATATTCAAAAATGAATTTGAATATTCTATTACCAATTCAAAAGAGTATGCTGAACTTTATTTGAATAGCTGCGAAATGTAAGTAAAATAAGAAACAAAATAAAAAGTTGAGCGATTTTCAGAGAATTTATATAAATTCGTTTTGTAATTCGTATCGTATTTATTGTGATTGTTTTGGCCGTAAGTGGGAGCTATTTTCTAGGAGAAATAAGGTAAGTGCTATTTTATTTATTACTAGCTAGGGTTAATGTTCAAATTACAGAGGCTGTACTCATCTTCCGACGAGTTTTTGAGCCAAAGTCATATCAAAATCTAAAGTAATGTTTTCTGAACAACGTTATAGATGGCGCTATTGCGAAACCCTCGGACCTAGCAAACCCTTACAGCTGTATACGGTTAAACATATCCACTCAATAGATGTCGCTTTTAGATACTTGTGATTATCTTAAAATATTCGCTAGATGGCGTTAGTAGTATATTTGTTGAGTTTTATCGTCACGATGATGCAGATTGTAAAGTTATTTATTTAGATGAATTTGTTATATTTTCCGTGTAATAATGAACAATATATTTAAGATTTGGAACATTTCGTGCCTAACTAACCTTGCCGTAACTAGGTTTTAGATATTTTATTAGGTAGAAAAACGTGGCCTTTTATGTACTGACGTGGAACTGACCCAGATTGGACAATTGTGTAGATACCTACTTATCTTTTAGTGAACCAATTATTTTCTATAAGCTACGATTTGTCCACCAGACATTGCAAAAAAAAAAAACTATCTAGGAAGTCCATCCAGGTATAAGGCAAAATATTATGTAGGTACGTAAATACACCTCGGTAGGTGTGTACTTGGTAATAAACTAAGGCAAGGCTTTCTATCATATCTAGATATCACGATAACATAGAGCCGTGTTATTTGAGGACAAAAAGAAAAAGGTTTTTTTCATTTCTGAAATGGTTGAGTCATGGGAAACCAATTTAAATGAATCACTAAAGAATAAATCTAAAAATTGTATGTAATTATACAGACCTTTACACATTATGCACACAGTTTATTTTTTATTCGTGTTACACGCAGCCAGAATAAAAAAAAACGTTCGTAGCTGTCTCGTAGCTACATACGTAGTACTTACTACGTGGATATTCCTACGAGCTTTATGTTACGTAGGTATGTACCTACATAGGCGTACCGAAATAGATACACACTCTTGGCTCCTTTGGTTGTATACGACATTTATACAACGTGTTGATGAAGTTATGTAGGGAAACAAAGAGCGTGTATTTAGACCAAGCACTGGAATACTTTGACGTGTGCAACGGTTGAATACATCGTTTTCGAAATTCCCATAGAAAAGTAAAATTAATATTTTCTCAGAAATTTGCAATAGCCCTGTCTGTGTACGTGTCAAGGTCACACGCACGCGCGCTTCTATCTAGGAAAGAGAAAAACAACGATAACCTACGAGATAATTTGAAATACTTACCTTTCGGTAGGTAGGTAGGTACGACGCCAATCCCCTGACACGATATTTTTACTGGATCCTATGGATTTTGTCATTATTTACTGGCTATAATAACACTGGATAAAACTGGATTTTGGTAAGTTTGCGAGATTTCGCACGACACAGGCTTCAAACTTCACACTAAACCATTACCTCGTAGGCACTGCTCATACACACACTGACTGACGACGGCTTTTTACATAACAATCACCATTTTATCACGTTTGATGACATTTTCTCAACAAAACAATGTACAACAACGCATGTAAACACAAACAGGGTGACCATCTCAAAAGTGGCGATTCTACCACACACCTGCCAAAAAATCTGTCAAAATCTACCAAGCTTGACGATAAAAATACCAAAAATATGACTTCATACCATCTCCTTCGTGGCTACGGAATAAATTAAATACCTACATTACATTCAGTTACTATCTTTTGATCGTTTGTAACGGTTTGCAGTTATCTAAAACGAGATAGAAGTTGTTTAGAAACCAAATCAATAAAGGTAAAAAAGAATAAGAAGTTTCCAGTTCGGTAA
Organism: Chloroclysta siterata; assembly: GCA_932294275.1. Taxonomy (NCBI): domain Eukaryota; kingdom Metazoa; phylum Arthropoda; class Insecta; order Lepidoptera; family Geometridae; genus Chloroclysta; species Chloroclysta siterata. The sequence continues at coordinate 14,022,654 of OW028596.1, read as the reverse complement.
AAAATAAATAAATTATAAATATTATTTCATTAAAAATTCAAACTAATAAGATTTTTCTTGAAATATTTAAAATCTGCCAAATGGCAGAAATCTGCCACAAATGGTAACACTGATCGGCGGCCGTCGGCCGTCCTGATTGGATATGCGTTTTTAAATGCAACCAATGACAGACAGGTTAGTCAAAGATTAAATAGGACAGACTAGACACTTCCCAAAATTGCAGTTGAATAATTTTGTCGTGTCAATGAACCATGGTGGTAAAGTAACATGTTACAATTTAAAGAACTATGAATATCATAAACATTGGTTTACGACATCTAGTAATTAAACAAAAATAAATATTCTATTAAATATTGAGTACGTAGCCACGTAGGTACCTAGTTACTGAATAGGTATTAGTACCAAAGATCTCAGAGAATGTTTACCGTGACTAGGGATTACAGTCGCGAAAATATTTCTTTTACATACCAAGATCTTTAAAAACAGCAACATCATTATTAGGTAGGCACATTACTAGGTAATTGGTGGCAGTTCTGTTACCTATTTTATCTAAGGTTAACAACTAGAGGTCAAAGAACAGCTGTAAATAGGGCTGCCTCATGATGCGTTTAGATTCATTTTAGATAAAAGTTTAAGAGGCATTTCATGAATGAAAAACTTTGAAATTTTAAAAGTCGTAGAACAAAAGTTGTTCGTTATGACCGGTAGAATATCCTGCTTTCGGATCCCTACAATTCTTAATAAACACGTTGTATAACACGAAGTCGTAGTAATGATTACAACGTCATTGACATTGCGGTCATATGTATATTAAGTATATGTCGTGGCCGGATCGTTAAAATGATCACTTCATGATGTGGCCGACCATTTCATAAAATGGTTGTACAATTTCATGAAATGGGCAGCCAGAACTGATCACATCGTTTAAACGTAACGTATAGAGGTATCGTATCATCAAAGGGTATATCATCAAAGGTATAAACGATATGACAAATTTTGGCTGGCCATTTCATGAAATGATCTGCCATTTATGTGATCTATTTAACGATCCAGCCACGACAGTGTTGTAATTAGCTAATTGTATAAAAAAATTTGACTCTCAAGTCGCTGTGACTCTTCTTCTCTTCTTCATACAGGCTCACCTAGTGCACTATAAGCTAGTGAGAGCACTGGTCTAGTGGTAGGTCTCGTCTTCCAATCCTAAGGTCGTGGATTCAAAAACGGGACACCAATGGGTTTTTCTGTTAAAAAATCATGTGCACAGTGCCAGTACTCTCAAACGGCAATCAATCATTTTGTGTGCGATCAGTATAATCAGTTTAGTAAAAATTTCATTTTGATCGATACAAGTTTTCCCACATAAAAGTTTGCTTATGCACGAAAACTAGTAAAGCAAACTTTTGAGTAGGAAAACATGTAACGATCAAAATGAAATGTTTACTAAACTGTAACCAACAACCAACAAACCAACATAGCTCAATTTAGTGGATTGTTATGGATTGACCTCTTTAGAGTTCTTTAACATAAGCTCTTACAATTTATCACAAGGCATATCTGAAAAATGTTAACATTATAAAAGACCTCCCTTAGTTGCCATCTACCACGATCCTATGCCATTCTAACCTTAATGAAAACTGATACAGCTTTACGGCTTTGCTCCCCAGGCACGGTAGATAACCCGTCACATCTCTAAGTACCAAGTACTAAGTCTAACCATAAATAACTTTAAATAATTCGTTTTTAAAGTACAAAAGAGTTTAGCTGCCTATTACGTAAATAACCAAAATAGTCACGCCACAGAGGTCGGATTGAATAAGACTTACATAACACAGCGTGCTCATTGGACGAGGTGGTCATATAACAGGACCCCTTTTTTTACAATGGACTGTCCTTTGACTACAATCTCACCAGATGGTAAGCGACTATGTAGCCGACGCGACGTTGGAGTAGAACGGTCTAGAAAACCGATTCACTCTTGCCTTAAAGAAATTGATATTGTAGTGGTCAGAAAAATCAGACGACGGTAATGAGTTCCACCTCCCATGGATGTCGTAACATGGGACTACGAGATCGCACCAGGAGAAGGGTAGCCTCTTCCACCGTCGCTGCGGTCACCAATCCGTCTGCCAAGCGTGTTCCTACAGCCTTCCAAATATGGGGGAGGCCTATGTCCAGCAGTGGACCTTAGGCTGATGACGTGACGTGTGAAATAATGCGGTAAATAGGCTACTTCCTTAATCTGCAGGACGCACGAAGTATGCTTCTCGATCGATTACTGCTGCGAAGAAGCTTTAAATAATATACCGAACAGATCAAAAACATACCTCTAACATAACTTTGGATATACTTCTGACAACCCCCTTAGACATCTTCAAAAAATCTTAAGTGAAGCTGTTTCGTTTTTCGTTTATTTTAAACAGTAACTAAAAAACTAATGTTGATTCCCAGACATGGAGATATCTCCTTAGGTAGATTTCTCTAGCAAAATCACAAAAAATATGTCCGACATTTCGACTCTATATAAAATGGACAAAAAATATGTCCGCCATTTCGACATAACCTTTGAAACCTTTAGTCGCGGGGCGCCCTTAAAAGATTTCAACGCTCACAATTCCTAAGTTTAGCTTTTGCGGTACATTCTTTAAAATAAATTAAATCAATATCATAAAAACTTTTATTTCGTCATAAAAACTTTGGGGAAAACAAAAACAATATTGGTTAGGACTACAAAACCGGTCATCGCTCAGCGTTGTGATGTTCTCATTTCTTATTATACTTAATAATTTTTATAAACGTTACATACTCGTACATTTAAACAATACTTAAAAATACTATCACTTTGTAATTACGGCTCAGGCAAACTAATTTAATTTTCATATTTTTCTGCAGCCGTGTTCCGTAAGCCGAAAGTGGATCGTGTCTAGACCCCCCCTCACGACTCTCATCCCCATACGATAGATACCCCCTCAGAGCTCTTTGGTACCGAGTAACCACTTTCTTTGAGGATAATAAGGTTGACTGAAAAAAATTCTTCAACTCTAGTAACGCCTATATTTATCATGTCCTTGTGTACAATATAGATTTATAAATACAAATATTGGTGGACTTTCCACACAGCACTATCAAGCCCCAAACTAAGACAGATAGCTTATATATTACATATATACTTTTTTTTAATACATACTTATAACACCCAGACAGATAACAAACATCTATGTTCATCACACAAATGTTTGTTCTCAGTGGGGATCGAACCCACGGCCTACGACGCAGAAGTCAAAGCTAATACGAACTGAGCTGCGAAGGCTGCTTCAATATGTATTCATTGTTATGATTATTTGCTATTCAGCGTGCCAAATAATCATAATTGAGCTACCTAGGTCGTTTGTAACGGTCTGCAGATAGCTCTACTGTTTCTTATGTATTTTGTAAATACTTGTATTTATTGAAATTTTCGTTGTAAATAAATTATCTATATAAAGGGTTTTAAAGGTATCATTGTACGAACATATAAAAGGTTTTTGTGATATATCGTGATTAGGAGCTTTAAAAAGTTACCTACTCATTTCTATATAACTCTTTATTTTTCACCATACAGAAACATAATACAGGGTTAAAGCATACATTTAGGTAAAACAATGGGCGACCTTTTTGCTGAGAGCGGTCTCTTCCAGGCAACCTTGAAATATATATATTTATATATTTAGTCTTAGTAGAGATTGGGTTACTTCTGACTACACCCCTTAGACGTCCTCAAAGAATCTGGGGATATCTACCGTGCCAGGGGATCTGTTTCAGAGATTGGGTCCCCTGACTAAAACTTCGAGGCCCGTTATAAATAAATAAAGAAGATCTCATATAACCAGGCCGGTGATAAGTTATTATTAGACGTTGCCTCGCCTTGGCGCCTCATGGCTGGAAATCGATTTATCTTTGTGCTAACGTTGAAGGGCTTCAGGGAGAGGTTTTTCCTATTATGTTCGCCTTGCCATGGGTAAACCTTTTTAGCACTACACTCATTATTATGACTATAATAATATTTTAAAAAGTATCATATACAAAAGAACGGTAGGCAGGAAGTTAGGAACTAAGCCGTAAGTTTGTTGCCTGTTTTTTTTATACAACTTACTGATGGAACAAGCAGATGACCCACCTGATATTGAAGTATTACACGGGTATTCATCGCGTTTACCTTTATTATTTTCCCGACGCTTCGGCTATGTTAATAACCGTGTAATACTTCAATATGTGTTATGATCGCGAGAGTTTAAAATAAAAGGCCCACCTGACCTTCAACTTGAGCCAAACAGATGTTAAGCCTCATGTGCCTGTAATTTCACCTATTCTTTTATGCTTGGCTTTTCTTTTATGCACCTCGATTCACTAGTTTTGAGACGTCTCAAAGTGATCCTTGTGATTCAATTGAATAAATAACATTTGACTTTGACCTCGCTAGGGCGAATATGGCTTTTTCTGAAATCCACGGCAACTTCATGTCATGGTTCATGCAAGGAGGTTGTATTATTATCATATGCTGAGGTTAAGGTTTAACTGCTTCGGTTTAATCTTAATCTCACGAGGAAGTGGGACTAATTGGTATCTCTTTTTTATTATTTATTGTACACAGTAAGATACATTTCTAAGTATAGTCGAGTTCTTTGTGTGGGGCTCGTCCGGAGATGTACTACCACCGTGGTATACAACGTGTTTATTAAGAGTTGTAGGGATCCGAAAGCAGGATATTCTACCGGTCATAACGAACAACTTTTGTTCTACGACTTTTAAAATTTCAAAGTTTTTCATTCATCAAATGCCTCTTAAACTTTTATCTAAAATGAATCTAAACGCATCATGAGGCAGCCCTATTTACAGCTGTTCTTTGACCTCTAGTTGTCAATTGTAGATAAAATAGGTAACAGAACTGCCACCAATTACCTAGTAATGTGCCTACCTAATAATGATGTTGCTGTTTTTAAAGATCTTGGTATGTAAAAGAAATATTTTCGCGACTGTAATCCCTAGTCACGGTAAACATTCTCTGAGATCTTTGGTACTAATACCTATTCAGTAACTAGGTACCTACGTGGCTACGTACTCAATATTTAATAGAATATTTATTTTTGTTTGATTACTAGATGTCGTAAAGCAATGTTTATGATATTCATAGTTCTTTAAATTGTAACATGTTACTTTACCACCATGGTTCATTGACACCACAAAATTATTCAACTGCAATTTTGGGAAGTGTCTAGTCTGTCTTATTTAATCTTTGACATACCTATCTGTCATTGGTTGCATTTAAAAACGCATATCCAATCAGGACGGCCGACGGCCGCCGATCAGTGTTACCATTTGTGGCAGATTTCTACTATTTGGCAGATTTTAAATATTTCAAGAAAAATCTTATTAGTTTGAATTTTTAATGAAATAATATTTATAATTTATTTATTTTTTACCGAACTGGAAACTTCTTATTCTTTTTTACCTTTATTGATTTGGTTTCTAAACAACTTCTATCTCGTTTTAGATAACTGCAAACCGTTACAAACGATCAAAAGATAGTAACTGAATGTAATGTAGGTATTTAATTTATTCCGTAGCCACGAAGGATTTTTATTTAGGTATTTTTATCGTCAAGCTTGGTAGATTTTGACAGATTTTTTGGCAGATGTGTGGTAGAACCGCCACTTTCGAGATGGTCACCCTGTTTGTGTTTACATGCGTTGTTGTACATTGTTTTGTTGAGAAAATGTCATCAAACGTGTTAAAATGGTGATTGTTATGTAAAAAGCCGTCGTCAGTCAGTGTGTGTATGAGCAGTGCAGCAGTGGTAATGGTTTAGTGTGAAGTTTGAAGCCTGTGTCGTGCGAAATCTCGCAAACTTACCAAAATCCAGTTTTATCCAGTGTTATTATAGCCAGTAAATAATGACAAAATCCATAGGAACCAGTAAAAATATCGTGTCAGGGGATTGGCGGCGTACCTACCTACCTACCGAAAGGTAAGTATTTCAAATTATCTCGTAGGTTATCGTTGTTTTTTTCTTTCCTAGATAGAAGCGCGCGTGCGTGTGACCTTGACACGTACACAGACAGGGCTGTTGCAAATTTCTGAGAAAATATTAATTTTACTTTTCTATGGGAATTTCGAAAACGATGTATCCAACCGTTGCACACGTCAAAGTATTCCAGTGCTTGGTCTAAATACACGCTATTTGTTTTCCTACATAACTTCATCAACACGTTGTATATGCTATTTCTGCCGCAATGCAGCGTTGCTGTGTTTCTGTTTGAAGGGTGTGGTTGCCTGTGAAATTACAGGCACATGAGGATTTACATCTATATGCCTTACACCTATATGTTGGTCAGGACGATATTGGAACTGTTAGTACCTACAAAACACTGATCACCACTATGCACGCCATGTCTCCATTTGGTTTGCTTTCGTTTAATCACCGAATAGCCACCTTCAACTTCCAATTTATGCGGAAAAGTCAAAAAATGGCTTCGACGCATGATATCGAATAGTGCGAAATATAATTAAATACAAGAAATAAAAAAAATATTCACGTCAATGTGCACGTCACTTTTCTTGCGAGTCAAAAGTTCCAATATTAATATTTTTTTCATAAATGATTTATAATTTATTGTTCGTGTATCAGGGTTTTACAAAATAATAATACGTTTAGTGAAAGCTTTTTGGATAGAACATTAATAAAAAGTCCCAAACTAAGCAAAGCCTGTACTATGGAACCAGATAGCTGATTACTTATGTATCATTGGTTTTTGTAAATACATACTAGTAATGTTCTCGGATAGGTACTAATTTAATTCTAACAGCGGCGATGCTTGATTGTCAAGTATGGAGTACCAACTAATGCAAAATGTGGGTATGTGCCATATGTAATGCTTGGACGCACCTCAGACTACCGCCCTGAGGGGATGTCTATCGTGCCTGGGGAACAAAGTCGTGAAGCTGTTTCAGCTATATACAATAACACCCAGACATGGAACAAACATCTATGTTCATCACCCAAATGTTTGTTATGTGTGAGGAGGCTTTAAATATTTCGACTGAAAAGCTGAAACACTGAAGGAAAAAAGATTAGACAATAGATTGAATGCATAATATAAGAACTGTAGGATCCAAGCTGTTTGTTGCCTGTTCTAAGCTTAGTCGCATGGAACTGGCACCTAGATTCACCTAGCTTTAAGAAGTTTCGAAGTGATCCAATTGAATAAATCTACATCTACACTTCTACATCTACACTAATATTATAAAGAGGTAAACTTTGTATTTTTGTATTTTTGTATTTTTGTATTTTTGTATTTTTGTATGTAACGAATAGGCTCAAAAACTACTGGTCCGATTTCAAAAATTCTTTCACCATTAGAATGCTACATTATCCCTGAGTAACATAGGCTATATTATATTTTCAAAATAATCAGGGATCCTTACTAAAACTTCAATAATGTAACCCAAGGTGGAAAACAAAAAACCTTACATCGCGTGCGCTGCGAAAACTATTGAAGATAGAACAAAATAATGTACTACGATTTTGTAGAACACGTTATCATCTACAAAAAATGTCGCGACAGCATATGTCTAACTATTATAGTTATGTCACAATAAGTGTTCTTTTATTATAAAAAATTAATTGAAATGCCTCCGCTAGAAAAGGGTCTTTATTTGTACCTTGGTATTAATCCTTATCCAAATAAATCATTTCATAATTAAGACGGTTTCAATACCTATAGATTACTTCTTAAATTTTTCAAATCGGACATTCCATTCAAAAGATATGACGAAATTAAAAATGTTAACGGGTCCACGGGTCTTTCGCGGGGTGCGATTTCACTCACTCAAGGAGAAGCGCGTGCAAATGTATGAAATAAGTAGACGCGAGACTCGAACCCACGGTTTAAGTTTATCCTAAAATGTTCAAAAAATTTATGACCACCCATGCGAAGCTGGGACAGGCCGCTAGTACCTTATAACTTTGAATCATCAAAAACCTTTGAAAGGTTTGAGTCTTGAGTGTAAAACAGCAGAGAATGACTAATTCCACGGTCAAGCGTAAAAGGACTTTTATAAGGTGATTTTGTTATTGAATTGCTACGTAAATTTACTTCAAATGTAGACCACATCGATATCAGCACATTCGACATACATAGTGGAACCTAACGACGCGACGGCAGATAAGCGGACACATGTGTCGGAACAATGTGGCCAGTGTCATCGACTTGCGGCCATTCATGCAGTGACGTCACGTCCGGCGCGCGCGCATGCATTGTGCTGTACCGCTCCACGATAGTCGCTGGCTTGATGTTTTATGTTTTGAATTCGGAATTGTTGATGGAGATTAATGAATGAAGTCTGAGGCCGTATTCTGAAACTGTGCGTCGGAATCGAAACTTATGCATTGTTTTTAAAGCTTTTCAATTAAAATCTGATGCTCAAATCTAAACTGAGACGTCTTGATTTGACAATCGTTTCAGAATACCAGCCTGAATACTTCATAAAATGCTTACCGATGAATGGCGATTATTTTTTTATTCATTCAGACAGCCATTTACGTTCACTAGTATGATTAGACAAGACATGGTTAAAACATTGTACTTTGTACATAACAATTTAGTTTAATACCTATACTTGCGCTATATGTGATCTAAAAAAGGAATAAAGTCTATATAATATATTTATACCCTTAAGATGTCTACTGCTTGACGTAGGGCTCCCACATACAATTCCGGGAAGAAAGGTTTTAAGCCTTCTCCAGGAAGTTTCGTAACGTGAAAGAATCAGAAATGAGAAAATTCATAGAGGAACCAAGGTCATCGATATTGCTCGAAGAAATTGTAGGTAAAAGTGGCAAGGTAGTAGAAGTACAAGGTCTTATAGCTCGTAGAATAAATATAAATATATTTGTGGACTTTCCACACATCACTATCTAGCCCCAAATTAAGAAAACTTGTACGATGGTAACCATATAGCTGATATAAAGACTCTTATACTTTTTTTTGTAAATCCATATTATCATACATTATAACACCCAGGCAGAGATCTATGTTTGCTCTCGGTGGGATCGAACTCACGGCCTGCAGCGCAGAAGGTGACGTACTACCAACTGAGCTGTGAAGGCTGTCGAAGGCAAAGCAAAATAACCGACAACCGTTGGACAATAAAGGTTCTCGAATAGACCACGAACCGAAAGACGAAGTGTACCACGATCGACCGACGACATAGATTGCTGTTTATAAAAGGCATCTAATAATCAAGTTATTCGATTAATATTATCATTCGAATGTTAAACTTCGTAATCGAATACGCATCCTACTTCTTCGTCTTAAAGTTATGATGAAAACAACTTCAAGTTCTCGGAGTGAGTTTGTAGAATTAATTTATCTTCTGCGCACTTTGAAGTTCGCGTCGTCTTTGGCTTGAGTTATGGTTTGTACGTTTCTATACCAAGTTGATATCGCTGTGTGATTCGGATACCAATAGTTTCGGAAACTGAAACAGCTTCACTAGGTACGGTAGATATCCCGATATAAATAATTTCTAGTTAGTTCTAGGTATTGGTCGCCAAGAACTGGCGTTTACTTTAGAATAGTATCTATTCAGCCTGTGTGCACCCACTGTTGGGTATAGTCCTCTTTAATGAATGGAATAGAAAATGTTTATTTTCATTATTCATACTCTGAAAGTAGGTCAGAAATTGCCTTAGGAGCGGGTTGAATTGAATGTAATATTTTCAGCCGTAGGGAGAATCGTTTTCAACTAAACGAAAATAAACAAGCTTCTTTGGTTTACGAATGTCAACAGTATGACTTCTGTTGGCATTCGTAAACAAAAGAGGTTTATTACCAAAGAGATACATAATCAACCAAGTTATTGAAAACTGTAATGGATTTTTTTTAATTGTTTTTATAATTTATATTATAACCCTTTATTCTCTTAATAAAAAAAATCTTTATTTTTCACAAAACATGTAATTTTAACCTTTTTTGTAAATATAATATAAGTAGCAACAAGTTTCCATAACATCAAATGTCATCGAACATAAAAATTCTGGTTAGAATGCGGCATGGACTTTAACCTTTTTCGATCGGACATAAAAACTCTTTGGTTAGAATGCAGTATGGATCTACTACAATTCACTCATTTTGTTTAGCTAATTCATGTTTTTTATTCGTAATGAAAAGCACAGTGTTTACCTCGGGTTAAAGACTTATTTAGTCCCTCGAACTATTGGCAAACCCCGTCTCGGGACTAAATAAGTTACGTCCACCCCTAGGATGACAATGGACTATTTCGTCGCAATAACCTTAAACTAGAAAATTTACAAACAATGATGACGAAAAACGACACCACTCAGCATGTGGTAAGGAGACAAGGCTCTTGCAGCACTGGTTTTAGTGGCGCCATCGTGCGTGCGACTGTTACTGCAGTACGCATCTAGTTTATACGTTTCAAAGTAATTCCTTGATATTTAAATTTGACTGTTTTGATTTCTTTTATTTTTTAACCTATTTTTAATTGAGGTTATCAGATTTTTGTGTGGAGCCTGGCCTATAATTTACCTCCGCATGTTTTTTTTAAACTTGCTATGCTTTGTTTTATGAATGATGTATTTCGATTCCAGCAGCCGTAAAAGCACGACGGAGGCCTTGGGCGGCCTAAAACACTGCCACTATAGTTAACCAGTAGCTCATAAGAACTTTAGCTTAGCACACTTGTCCACACGGACAGATCAAGTTACACAAAGTCAAAGAAAAATTAAGCTTATCACAAGGATATAAAAGCGAGCAGTGTAGCCTGATGCGTATCTGAGTGTACGATAAGCCTCTGATATAATTTGTCAAGTCTGAAAGCTTATGAAAGCTTTCCTTATGGGCCACAGTCTATATGTTTGTCTGCTCGACTGTATTCATCGAATCTATGTAACTTCCATTTATAACTGGCATATTTTCCATAATTTCTGAGATTCTGAGTTCGAATCCGGTCGTGCAGAAATGTTTCCTATCGAAAAATTCATGTGCGCAATGCCAGTGCTCTTAAACGATGAAGGAAAACATCGTGAGGAAACCAGTTAGTATTCTTACAGCGGCGATGGGCTTGCAACCTGTCACGTATCGACTACTGCAAAATGTGAGTATGTGCCAAATGTTATGTTTGGACTTACCTCTGACTACCACTCTTAAGACGTCGTCAAAGAATCTGGAGTTAGTACTTGGTAATAAGAGATCTGAGGGGATATCTACCGTGCCTTGAGATCAAAGTCGTGAAGTTTCTGTTTCTTTTTCCGAGTTTGTTTGTAAGAATTATATTTTATAAACATAAAATTATGTTTAAAACCAGGATAGTTGTAGTAGACAAGGCAAGAGTGAATAGGTGTCTTCTAGACCGTTATGCTCCAACGTCGGCTACATCTTCACTTACCATCAGGTGCGATTATAATCATAGGAGGGTCTATCCTTTGTAAATAAAAAACAAACCAAAAAGTTATATCGAATCTATGTAGTTTGGGATTTCAATGAAAATTCATTTCGAAGAAATATTTCTACAGGCCGATAAACGCGATGTATGAATTGAAAACAGTAAAAGGGCAAGCCTAATTAACTAGCAAGTTCACTATGTTAGTTGCCGTGTCGGTCCTGCATCTAATTCATTTCTCCAACATCGTATCGTATCGTGTTACATTGTCTCTCAACAAACTTTTATCATCTCATTACATGTAATTCTGCAAATAAATATACTTTGACTTTGACTTTATAATGCACAAAACATCCTAGTGTGGGACGTCGGTGCAGAGAGTTTTAAGAGTAGTGGAGCCCTTTGTGAGGGGCTCGTCCGGGGAAGTACTACCACCACGCCTTTTTCTGCCGCCAAGAAGCGTTGCTCTGTTTAGATTTGAAGAGTGTGGTTGCCGGTGTAATTACAGGCACATAAGGCTTAACATCTGTATACCTCAAGTTGATGGACGCAGGGCAGTGCATCGTAGGGCACGTTCCTATCGTGCGTGACTTGCGAGGCATTGTTTAGTATAGATGATGGTTACCACTTAACATCAGGTGGACCATATGCTTGTTCCATCAGCAAATTGTATAAAAAAAAAGATCATTAACCCCACCCGGAATTTTTATTCTATTCATTTATTTACTGAACATAAAACAGAGGAGACAAAATCATAAGAAAACACTGAAAACTGCATAAGTAAGCACCCAATCTTCGGCAAAAAGGAGATAGGTGTTCACAATTTAACAAATTAGGCAAAAAAAAACGAAAAGCTTGATAGAATTTAACAAAAATGAAATTTAGAGGTGGTATTTTTGTGTGTTGGTGAGTGTGTAGTTTAGGTGTTTTATGGTTGCGGATTCTTTATTTATTTATGTGTGGGGGTGTTTAGCTCCGTGTATCTGAGAGTTCTCGATTACACAAGTCTCTTAAGAGCCCTGGTTTCACAGGAGAACTCCCATGTGTGTGTGTGTGTGTGAGGTCTCATACTCCTAAGGTTGGTTGGTATAAAAACTATTAACATGTATGAGTACTAAGTTAAGATTTTAATAAAATATAAATGCAAAGGTTTATTTATGTAATACTTCGTAACTGATTGTGTTTAAATTTTGTTTATTCGTTGCTGTGTTACGTCAAAGTTATTTATAAAATAATTGTAGTTGTTGTAGTTATTTCTTGTTTTTTTGTATAGCCATAAAGACAGGTCAAGGCAATTATTAATTAAATCCGTTTTCTAGTTTCAAAGATTCATTTAAACGGCTGACTAATAGGACAAGCTTTTTTTCGAAGACTATAAGTCTAATTAAAGTCTTCGTATGTGGTTTTGGACGTCCATCTTGTGGACGTTAAGGTTAAGTTTTGTAAGGTGTAGTTCAAGGCAAAGTAGTTGTTGCAAAGGTTTGGCTTTGCAAATTTATCCGGTGTAAGAAGGAATTCATTAATATTTATTGCAAAAATTCTCAGTCTTGTGTGACTTTTTTTATACTACTAGCTGATGATGATAATGGTTCAATGGCCCACCTGATGTTAAATGGTAACCATCTATAACAAAGCATTGCCTCGTAAGTCACGCACGATAGGAACGTGGTCTACGATGCACTGCTTTACGTCCATCAACTTGAAGCATATAGATTTGAAGCCTGTAATCTCACAAGCGACCACACTCTTTAAACTGAAATACAGCAACGCTGCTTGGCGGCAGAAAAAGACGTGTAGGTAGTGCTTCTCCGGACCAGCCCTCAACAAAGAGCTATACTACTCTTAAAAAATATTTCCTGTAATTGCATCGGTACCCATACCTTTAAATCGGTACACACTAATGCAAGCATCACTGCTTAGAATTACGGTCGCTCTTTGTCGAACGATCTTAAGAGTAACTTTGAGAAAAGTAGAGCTGTTTGTGAGGGTCGTCCTGGGAAGTACAACCACCATATTTCTACCGCCAAGCAGCGTGGGTTTGGTTGTCGGTGAAGTTACAGGCACATGAGGCTTGACATCTGTAAATCTCAAGTCGATGGACGCAGGGCAGTGCATCGTAGGGCACGTGACTTGCGAGACAATACTTTGTAACAGGTGATGGATACCACTGAAAATCAGATGGGCCATCTGGTTGTTACACCAGAAAGTAGTATAAATAATATAAAAATAAAAAGAACTCTTTTAACGGCTCTACTGCAATTACTATTGCATTTTTTGCGTTCGAGAACTAAGCAAGGCACTATAGACTCGTACTAGCTTTCTCCTAGCACTCGGCTAGACAACAAGTTCTGTTGGTTACATTGCTCATTGCAAGGTTGACGAGTGACCGAGTATACAATGTTTTAGCGTTTAAATTCAGAGAACAGCAAGTCAATTTATCCTGAAGAAGGTTTGTAGGAAAGCGAGTCGGATACTTATTAGGTTTGATTTTGTGGTTTACGTTATTTATTTTTAATACAACTGTTATTAATTTTAAGTTAGTAAGTAATTAATAATAAAGTTCTATAACATGTGTCAAGCGCTCGAAAGGAGCCTCTTGAGGCGTACTTAAAATCCTTTCACCATACTGTTTCGAAAGAAACTAGTGACACGACAAGAAGAAGAATACAACTGTGTACTATGGAAACCAGATAACAGTTTTTTTCTTATGAATTCATGATTGATAACAGATCTAAGTTTTATTTTTTATTAGTTTTATAGTGTTTACCAACACTTAAGGAAATCACAAAGATTTTTAATATAGTCCCAAAAGTTATTATCCGAGTGGGATTTGAACCTACTACCTTCCCCTTGATGCGGGTGGGTTCAAATCCCATTCGGATAATAACTTTTGGGACTTTAAAAATCTTTGTAACATCTATGTTCACCATACAATTGTTTGTAATCGCTGGGGGTCGAACCCAGAAGCTACAATGCAGAAGGCAGAGCTACTGAGGTGAGAGGCCTGTCACCTCAGTAGCTCTGCTTTAAAGGGTTATATAATTGTACTCGTCTACATTTTGTTAGATTTGCAGAATCGTATTCATTTTTGATTTCACCATCTTCACTCGGAAATGATTCTAAATTTTATAAAAAAAAAACAAGAAGCAATATTAGAATTTGTTAACCATCTTAGTTTGAACTTCGGTTGGAAACAATGTTTTAAAAACGTAATTTTCTTTCGCTTGTGTTTTTTAAGCATGAGTGTTTTAAGTATGAGTAGGTAAAAGGTAAGCCCGCTATCTTGTCGACCTGCTGCATTTATTTTCAGAGAGAAGGTCCGTCACATTACCTGCTACAGAACCTAAGGGGAAGGTCGTGAGTTCGAATCGCACTCCGATAGTAACTTTAGGGACATTATATCACTACATAGTATAAAACAAAGTCGCTTTCTCTGTCCCTATATCCTTATGTATGCTTAAATCTTTAAAACTACGTAACGGATTTTGATGCGGTTTTTTTATAGAAAGAGTGATTCAAGAGGAAGGTTTATATGCATAATACAAGCATAATCTCTTAGGGATAACCCACAATAACCGTGCGAAGCCGGGGCGGGTCGCTAGTAATCGTATAGGACCTATTTTAATTCTCCTGTGCTGAGTCATGTTTTTGTCACGGGCAAGTGAATCCCTCGCGAAAAGAATGTATAAAGTCCCTCGCTATTTCGCTCTGGATTCAACACTTCGCCATATCTACTTTAACCCTCTGTACGATAATAACACTACTATTTGTCTATTTAATAATATTCGCACTAGACCATTAATCAGAAGCAAATTAATTAATTTACGTTTCTGTTTGGCAATAGTATTGTTTAGAAACGCGGCGGGAAGTACTTGCGTTTCTATTGTTAGTATTAGGGTCAGTCACTGCCTGAAGGTGTGTACTGACAAGGTTGTTTAGCTTACACGCCATCCTTGAAGTGCTCTCGAACGGTGAAGGAAAACATCGTGACCAAATTTTCGCTTTACTCAGCGGACTTAGATACTTTGCCTTTCCTGTGGGTAAGGTGTGGGTCTAGGCTGAGAGCACTATTTTCTTTCGAAACAGTATTGTGAAAGGATTTTAAGTGCACGTCAAAGATACTCTTTCCGAGCACCTTCGTAATGCTATTTTCCGAAACTGCGATTTTTCATAAAAATCTTCAGTAATTTTATATTTTATGCAAGCAAGATTTTGTTTGACGGGTGTCAGCCTCTTAAATGGGCTTCTAATTACTTAAAACCGTGGTAAAAAATTAATAAAAATACCGATATATTCTTACTTAAATAGTTTGCTTGAAATCGGCTTTGTTTCTGTTTGTCATTGTTTATTAAGACTATTTCCATACAAAGACTTTTCAACGACTTGTGGTACGAATTTCCAATCTCTTCTTACCCTGTGTCTGTGCCGAATTTCAGACCTCCAGCTCCTTTTGTTTCGGAGATTTGAGTGAGTAAATGGACTAAATGGAAATTTTAAATACAGTTAGCAGTAGTTGTAGGATTGATTATTTGTTATAGATTTATACGTAAAATAGGTCATTCGATATTGTTTTTACTGATATGATATGTATAAACATCCAAATTTATTTTCTCAGATTATATGCGTCTTATTTTATTTATTTGTATGGCCTTGCACCACACTGTTTCGAAAGAACTATACGACAAGAAGAAGAAGCGTCGTTTTCGAGGGTGAACCGTCCGCTGAGTTGCCATCAGCCAGTTCTAAGCCTGTTGAGCTGGCACCATTCTTTTGGACAAAGATAAGTCAAGTGGTTCTATGGTTAAATTGATGTTCGGTACCAAGCTTTCTGATGACCTAGTTTTCCATTTCGCAGCTATGTTGATGGCTAAGTTAGTGCATAAAACTTCGTCAACGTACAAAACGATCCTATTATGCGTGACTTACAAGGCAATGCTTTGTTATAGGTGATGGTTACCACTTAATATCAGGTGAGCCATCTGAATGTTCCATCAGCGGGTTATATAAACACAAAAAAAACATATTAAACTTTTTTTAAATTTTGTATTATATCAAGTAATTGCTTTCGGGTTTTTTAATCAAGTTATGATTAAATCAAGTTATTTAATCATAATTATTAGAATTACTATAGTAGTTGTTAATACCCTTAGCAATTAAAGTATAAATGACCCCCAAATTGGCCGCTGGCCTGGAAGCGGTTCAACGACCTCGGGTCAACGGCCGCGCTTTCAGAATCGCTTTCCGTACGGAATATAAAGCGATTTTTATTTTGGTTTACCTGCTCTTTGTTCCAAGTATATAAGTAGGTAGATATGTACCTAGATTACATGTGCAGTTACAATCACCAATCGTTATGTACTTGGACACATTAGCTTAAAATTTAGTTATAACCATGCCAGTACTCTCAAACGGTGAAGTAAAACATCGTGAGAAAATCGGCATGTCATAGAACCTAAAAAGATCTATAACATGTGTAAAGTGCTTGAAAGGAGCCTCTTGAGGTACACTTAAAATCCTTTCACCACACTGTTTCGAAAGAAACTAGAGACACGACAAGATAGAGAGAGACTTATAACACATACTTAGTCTAGATTCGTTATATTACCTAACATACCTTCCATATAATATCATTAAACATAATATTATTATTTTCGTAAGTATTTTTTTATTTTATGTGATACCACTCAGACAGCGAACAAATATGTTCATTACACAAATGTTTCTTATCGGTGGGGATTGAACTCACGACCTACAGCGCAGAAGGGAGAAGGCAGAAGGCAGAGCTACTTTTGAGCTATATGTCAGATCATTCAAGTGCTTTAGCAAGCTAAACCGAGCGTAGCAAGCTAACCACACCGAGCGTCTTAGAATAGAAGATTATATTCTATTCTTAGCAGGCTTAAACAAATATAAATAATATAAATATAAATAAATATTGGACAAGAATGTCCACCAATATTTATTTATACTTTACTTTTTACTTAGTTTGGGGCTAGATAGTGCAGTGTAGAAACACTGCACTATCTAGCCCCAAACTAAGCAAAGCTTTTGAGTGTAACATGCAATCCAGATAATCCAGATAAATCCAGATAGCTGATATAATACTTTTTTACTTTTTTGTGAATACATACTTATAATATCGTCGGGATGGCGTTGCCAGAAATATATTAAGATCTCTACAAAACCCATATTTATTTTCCTCCTTACTTACACTTACAACATAGTTATTTACAACACATGAGTTGCATAACTAAGTTGGGAAGGTGGTTTCGGTTTGAAGGGTGCCGGTGATATAACAGGCACATGGGCTTAACATCTGTATGCTTCGTTGGTTGGTGAACGCAAGGCAATGCATCATAGGGCACGTTCCTGCGTCTATCAACTTGAGGCATGACAGATGTTAAGCCTCATTTCCTTGTAATTTCACCGGCAACCGACCCACAGCAACGCTGCTTGACGGCAGAAATACACATTTCTTCGAAAAAGTTGATTTATTTTTTTAGAAGAACTTATAGAATTAGCTTCAAAGAACAGTTGAAACACCAAAATTTTCTAGTATTTTGAGAAACTTTTTTGGGAAAATACTATGGCAAAGATGGTATGGATGGATGATGGTAAGTCATCATGATCATCTGATGATGATGACTTATCATTGAACGGAGAACGCAGACGTTAGTATAGGGTCGCAGCCTTATTCAACAAGTACATAATTTGAGTTGTTTATCAGCAGACTATTGCCACAGATAAGATAGTGTATCGCATCGCACGTACTCGTAGCAGGCTTCGAACCTACCCTTGAGGATAAGATACGGGTAATAATTACGTTTCTTGTTATTCCTTAAAGCTGGTTTACCATCCGAGTATTAGAAATAGTTAAAATACTTTTAATTATTCATAAATAATAAATAATGCTGGTCATTGCAAATAAAACCATTTGCTCCCAAACTAAGCAATGCATGTAAGTACGTACTATGGGGCAATGTATGTACTATGGGAACTAAAAAACTGAGAAAAGACCATATCTGTATGATGAATGTTCTCTGTTTTGTTGTAAGAATGTATTAAGACGATGACAACCGTCGTGCATTATCTCGCTAGCACTTTTTATAATTTTTGATAGTTAAAATATTTGTCATTAAAGTATACATGTATTATATCAGTTACTTATATTTTTTTTTATACAACTCGCTGATGTTGGATCCCCTTTTGCCAAGTGGTAACCATCACTTTTTACAAAGCATTTCCTCGCAAGACACACACTATAGGAACGCGCTTAACGATGCCCTGCCCTGCGTCCATGAACTTGATGCATAAAATATGTTAAGCCGAGGTTTTTACCCAAGTGGTGCTCTTGCGTTTGTTGCCAAAAACCTTTTTAATATGGCAGCGATCGCCAATAGCCCGGTAACGTTATTACACAACAATCGTCGTCATACTAATCGTCATCGTCATACCAGCAGTTTTTAGGCCATTCGAAAATAAATACCTGTAATTTCACCGGAACCCTCACCGGACCGCAACCGAAAGATCTTTCAAGAATGCACATCAGAAATTATGCTAAGCAAATATTTTTTAAGGATTTTCAGATTCAGATGATATTCTTAATCTATGACCCATTTTGAAACGGCTATCCGGAATAATGTATTTACAATTAGGAGTGGAATCATGCCACTGCTAGTAGTTATTCAGAGATTTGTGCTGACCACAGATAAACATATTCAGTTATACCTACTGAGCAGTTAACTGAAAATAGTGATTTTCTTTAGTTCAAAGTAAAAACACTTATTATCAATTTTCATTGGTACTAAAAGAAGTGACCGGATATCGAAAAGAATAAAATATTTTTTAAGTACCATACATACTATATGTATGCGGTGCGTGACTACCCTGGCTCCAAGGTGTGAGGATGGCGAGAAGTGGAAATACAAAATAATTTATTCGTGAATTCAGTTTAACAAAGAGTAGTAGAGCTCTTTGTGTGTGGCTCGTCCGGGGAAGTACTACCACCACGCCTTTTTCTGCCGACAAGCAGCATTGCTGCGTTTCGGTTTGAAGAGTGTGGTTGCCGGTGTAATTACAGGCACGTGAGGTTTAACATGCCTCAAGTTGATGGACGCAGGGCCGTGCATCGTAGGGCACGTTCCTATCGTGCGTGACTTACGAGGCAATGCTTTATTGGTTGATGGTTACCACTTAACATCAGATGGGCCATCTGCTTTTTTCCATCTGCTAGTTGTATAAATCTGCATTCCATCTGCATGTTGTTTTATTGGTGCTAGCTTGCACAGTTTCGGAAATACCTTAGTGGTCCAATGAAAGCGCTGGTCCAATGATCGCAATCTTCCCCTACCTGTATCGCGGGAGACCTACAAAGTTTTACCAAATGTGCTATGCCAATAACTAGAACATGAATTTAATAATTAAATTTTTATGCAAAATAAAATCGACTTAAAATAAACTGTAAATCATAAAACAAAACATTTGTTGAAGGGAATCACAGACCAAAATTTCATCTTTGTGTAGTTTTTTTGTGTTTGTTGATTATTTCAAAAAGAACTGAATCAATTTCGATAAAAGTTACATTACCTTTGAAATGTGACCTTAAAAAATGAAATATAACTTCTACCTAACAAAAAATAATTGGCGGAGTCGCGTAACTAACATACAGTCCAATTGAGAACTTCCTTTGTTGAAGCTTTAGGCAGAAACTGAATAACATAAAGAACAAAAAATATAAACTATATGAGCTTCAATATTGTATTATGTACATTGTAACAAGTAGGAGTAGTAGATCTCTTTGTGAAGGGCTCGTGCCGCCAAGCAGCGTTGCTGTGTTTCGGTTTGAAGAGTGTGGTCGCTATTGAAATTACAGGCACATGAGGCTAAACATCTGTTTGCCTGAAGTTGATGGACGCATCGTAGGCCACGTTCCTAACATGCGTGACTTACGAGGCAACGCTTTGTTATAGGTGATGGTTACCCCTTACCAGGTGGGCCATTTGCTTGTTCCAACAGCTAGTTGTATAAAAAAACAAGGATCACACAAAGGTAGGAACCAAGCCATAAGTTTATTGCCGGTAGCTTTGATCGCGTAGAAATGGCACCTAGTTTTAAGACGTTTCCAACTGATCTTTGTGATTCAACTGAAATACCCTTCGACTTATAAAGTCTAAAAGTTTAAACATAAATAGTGCGGGTCCACTAGTGCCTAACAATAGTGAAAGTGTAAGAATGCCTCATCCGAAGACGTCGATTCTCACGACATAGTTTTCCCATCGAAATAATACAATACAAAATCATTTATTTATGCCACACATAAAAATGCAATAATTGACATGAATAATAATTGTCATAAATTGGCCGCCACTCAGAATGCTATAGCAGCATACGCTACTACTAAATACGAGGGCACGATAGCTTTTTATTCACTTCTGATGTCATGACAGCCTAAAGTCAAAGTCAAGAGGTATTTATTCAATAAAATCACAAGGATCACTTTGAAACGTCTTAAGGCTAGGTGACTCTATGTGCCAGTTCCACGCGACCAAAGCCTAGAAGAACAGGCAACAAACTTACGGCTTGGTTCCTATCGCTCTTTTGTATGATCCTTGTTACAATGTAGGTATTATAATACAATATTTAAGCTCCAGAATGGCGCCAATCGAATTTAGTGAAGCGCAGGTATAACAGAAAAGGGTAATAACATTCATCCTATATGCCTTTTGCGCTGTAGGTTGTAGGTTCGATCCCCACTGAGGAAAAACGTTTGTGTAATGAACATAGATGTTTATTTTGAGTCTAGGTATGACTTTATATGTGTGTATGTATTTACAATGTATGCTGGCTCCCATATTTTTCATTTTTTTTTAATAACCTATACTGTCCCACTGCTGGGCAAAGGTCTCCCCCATGCTCTTCCACTCTCCTCGGTCCTCGGTGCGTTGTACCCACTCGCTGTTGAAGGAGTCTAATTCGTCTCGCCAGCGCTTCCTCGGGCGGCCGCGACTTCTTCTACCCTCGGTAGGTACCCATTCTGTGACCCTTTTGGCCCATCTTTCAGGTCTCATACGGATCACATGACCTGTCCACTCCCATTTCAATTTTTCATTTAAAACGAGATATTTAACATGACGGGTCGAACTAAAGTCCAAACGACCCGTTCGACCCGTGATCATGGCGCATGGAACTGTGCCGAAATATCGAGAAACAATCAAACTCACAAATCATGGTAAATATTTTTTTTTAATTGTTTTTTTTTTTTTTTTTTTACCAGGAGCTAATGGAACAAGCAGATGGCCCACCTGATGTTAAGTGGTAACCATCACCTATAACAAAGCATTGCCTCGTAAGTCACGCACGATAGGAACGTGCCCTACGATGCACTGCCCTGCGTCCATCAACTTGAGGCATACAGATGTTAAGCCTCATGTGCCTGTAATTACACGGGCAACCACACTCTTCAAACCGAAACACAGCAACGCTGCTTGGCGGCAGAAAAAGGTGTGGTGGTAGTACTTCCCCGGACGAGCCCTTCACAAAGAGCTCTACTACTCTTAAAATGTAAATGTAATTATGTTCATAATCTTGATTTTCAAAAATTATATCTGGTTTCAGTACAAGCGTTGCTTAGTTTGGGGCTAGATGGCTCTGTTCTTTTAATATGCCACGTAGTGTACTCATAAGGGGCCGTCCATTAATCACGTGTTTTTTTTCAGCATTTTTTAGCACCCTCCTCCCCATTTGTGATACGTTGTGGATTTAAGACACGTGATATCTTACTACAGCCTCCTCCCCCCTTGTGATATTTCATGATTTTTGCTTCCCCATCCCCCCCTTTCAAGCCTGAAGTGATTAATGGACGGTCCCTAACGTCATGGCGAAACTCATTTATAGTTTTTCATGGTATAAAGGACTTACTTATACTTGAAGTTAGTTCCCCTATTCATAAAGATTTCATAAAGAAACCTCCTTTCAAAGCCATATACAGTACAGTATATAAAAGTATACATACAGTATATGCGGCCTAGTATCACTAGTAGACTCTTTCACAACGAGCTTTACTAATAATCGAGGTCAAATAAAAGCTTTACCTTTAAAAGTTATACACTGGAATCGGTACCGGCTGTTGGATGACAACAGGAACAACGACTGTTGTTCCGTAGTAGATGGAAGAGTAACTGGTAGATAATGCTATCCAGCATTTCTATCTATCTATCTTAGAGTATGGAGAGCACTGGTGGTGTAGTGGTAGCGGCCCCGCCTTCTGATCCTAAGGTCTTGGGTTTGAAACCGGTCGCGCACCAATGAGTTTTTCTGTTCAAAAATGTATGTGCACAATGCCAGTACTCTCAAACGGTAAAGGAAAACATCGTGAGGAAACCGGCATGTCGTGGAACCTAAAAAGTTCTATAAGTGCTTGAAATCCTTTCACCACACTGTTTCGAATGAAACTAGAGACACGACAAGAGAGAGAGAGAGAAAAAAAAAAAAAAAAAAAAAAAAAATGGAAGCAGAATCCACCGCAAACCTTGTAGCTTCAAAAGATCAAGACCACCCTGAGTCAGTCCTTACCACCACCCAACCCTCTGAATACTCCATGGCCCTATTTAGTGTAGATGACGCTGAGATTGAGAGCATTATCTTGAACCTGAAAGACAAGTGTGCAATAGGGTGGGACGGTATTTCTACTTCCGTCATTAAATCTGCGAGACACACTCTTATCCCCGTGCTCAAACATGTTTTTAATATTGCCCTTACTACAGGTGTTTTCCCTAGAGATTTTAAAAAGGCTGTGGTTCATCCAATTTTCAAGACTGGAGACAGAGACAGTGTTACAAACTACAGACCTATCTCCGTGCTAACAGTCCTGTCGAAAATCCTGGAAAAAATTCTTAACAAAAGGCTACTGAACTTCCTAAACAAAACGAACGTTCTGTCTTCTAGGCAATTCGGGTTTAGGAGCGGAATGTCAACAAATGATGCTGTGTTGGAACTGACGGATTCAACTGTAAAAAATATGGACAAGAAACTTAAAACAATAGGTATTTTTCTTGATCTCGCTAAAGCTTTCGACACTGTTTCTGTCCCCATTCTGCTAAAAAGCTAGAACATATAGGTATTAGAGGCATTGCACTGAAAATATTTCAAACGTATCTTGAATGCCGCTCCCAGTATGTGATGATAGATAATTTCAAAAGTGATGAAGAACGTATCTCTTTTGGTGTCCCTCAAGGTAGTGTCCTTGGACCTACCCTATTTTTAATCTACATAAATGACCTGTGTAATTTAGATATCCCAAACTGTAAAATAATCACCTACGCCGATGACACTGCACTTTTGATTCATGGTCGAAACTGGAAGGAGGCTCAAGACTGCTCGGAATACGCTCTAAAAACAGTTATGAAATGGCTACGTTCCAATCTCCTTACGCTTAACGTCTCAAAAAGTAAATTCATCCCTTTCACTCTTAACGAATCAACTCAACCAGCCCCTACTTTTTCTATCTGTGCACATGTCTGCAATACTGATGCTGACCTTGCCTGCTGCAACTGCTGTTTCATAGAGCGAACGACTAGCGTAAAATATCTAGGCATCATCTTAGATAACACCTTAACTTGGAAACAGCACATAGACTTCACCGTTTCCCGCGTTAGAAAGCTGATCTACGTTTTCAAAAACTTACGATCCACAATCAGTTTCCAACAGCTTAAAATTATATTTCATGCCCTCGCCCAGCCCATATCATCATATTGTATAGTGTCTTGGGGTGGTTTGCCCAAAACTACAATGCTAAGACTAGAACGAGCCCAAAGGGCTGTTCTAAAAGTCATGTTAAATAAACCCATCTGGTTCCCCACTAAAGACCTCTACTCAATCTGCCAAGTTGCCACAGTAAGACAACTGTTCATACTGCAAACTATTCTCCGAAAACACGCACAACTAGACTATGACCCAAGCTTCATAACATCCAAACGAAGATCGGATAAGGTCTGTAAGGTGGAGCCGCGCCGCACTGCGGGGGCGAGCCGTTACTTTTACTTCGGTAGCTCCCCCTTATATAACAGAGTAAACGATCAATTAAATATTTACCCACTCACTTCCTACAAATGTAAACAGAAAACTCTCGAGTGGCTTCTTAGCCTGACCTATGATGCTACCGAGGACCTCCTTATGGTTATAACATAGAAATTTGTCCGCTGTTCCCCTATATCAAACCTACAAACATTCTCCCACCCTTTTCAACTATCATTCCCATTATTGTTCATACACCTCGCACTTACATAACCATCATCAAACTTAACTGTTAGCCCAGACTCTCAAGAGACTGGCTTTAGCAGAAGGACATTTCACATAGGTAGGTAGGCACTCAAATTATACTCTTAAACACATGAACACACCCTCATAATTAGAATAAACATGCATACTCTGACATACACACAACACACACACACTCAAATAACATACACACAACACACACATACACAAATAACATATTGCTCACTTTGTCACAGCCATAGTACTACTATTTGACTCTGATACTGCTACTCCTACTTTTGTACCTTAAGTTCATGTAGACACATTTAGGAGAATATTATATTATGTAGACTTTGATTATTACCTTTTACTGTTAACTTTTTATTCATTCTTTCTTTTTTATCTATATTTTTTAATGATTTAGATTTTTTATTATTTTTTTTTACTGTTATTTTGTCATTCTTTATTTTTTTTTTTTTAACTTTTATTTTTGATTATTTTTTGCTTTTAATTTTGATTTCTTTTTACCATTTCTCATGTACTTAGTTAGTTTACCTTGTACTTACCTCATAATCTATTGTTTAATAATCCCACTTCTCTGGAGGAGGGCGTTGGTATCTGCGACACAGTTTTACACTTCTGCAGATATCATCGATCCTGACTTTGAGTTACCTACTTGTATTTGTTTTCCTGAATAAACTTCCTTATACTTAGCAGCTACCCGCAGCACCTAGGCCTTGAAGTTAGTTCCCCTTCTTCTGCCCTTTCTTAGTTTTTCTCTTGTCTGTCTATGTCTTAATAAATCTACACTAATATTATAAAGAGAAAAGATTTGTATTTTTGTTGTTTTGTTGTTTTGTATGTAACGAATAGGCTCAAAAACTACTGATCCGATTTCAAAAATTCTTTCACCATTAGAATGCTACATTATCCCCGAGTAACATAGTCTATATTATATTATCAAAAAAATCAGGGATCCTTACTAAAACTCCAATAATGTAACCCAAGGTGGAAAACAAAAACCTGACATCGCGTGCGCTGCGAAAACTATTGATGATAGAACAAAATAATGTACTACGATTTTGTAGAACACGTCATTATGTACAAAAAATGTCGCGACAGCATATGTCTAACTATTATAGTTATGTCACAATAAGTGTTCTTTTATTATAAAAAAATCATTGAAATGCCGCCGCTAGAAAAGGGTCTTTATTTGTACCTTGGTATTAATCCTTATCCAAATAAATCATTTCATAATTAAGACGGTTTCAATACCTATAGATTACTTCTTAAATTTTTCAAATCGGACATTCCATTCAAAAGATATGACGAAATTAAAAATGTTAACGGGTCCACAGGTCGCGCACGGGCTGCGATTTCACTCGCTCAAGGAGAAGGGCGCTGCATATGTATGAAATGAGTAGACGCGAGGCTCGAACCCACGGTCTAAGTTTATCCTAAAATGTTCAAAAAATTTATGACCACCCATGCGAAGCTGGGACAGGCCGCTAGTAATTAATAAAAGAGCAAGGCATTACAATATTGCAAGTACTGTAACGTTTTTTTTTTTACTGAAAACCCCTTACGTACCATGATGTAACGTATTTTCCTATTACCTAGGGAAATAAAGTTTGTATTATATTTAGTAGATATTGTTGTGTGTTCATTTACCCTACATCATCCCTAGGTTATAGGAAAATACGTTACAGTACACAGTATACATAATGCGGTATTGGCAAGGTACTTCTCTAGACGAACTCTTGCATAAAGAGCTTTATTATTAAGCTGGGTCTAATAAAAGCTTCAGGGCTCACACCCGTTAAAGTACTTTTCTCTAGCATATTTGAACATTAAAAAAAATACATGAATAAGTTCAGTGATTTTATATCTTGCAAAATGTTGAAATGTGCCAGCGAGATGTGGTTTGATGGTTGTCAGCCCTTTAAACTAGGTCGAATAAAAGCGTAAGCTTTGAAATTTATACACT
This sequence comes from Chloroclysta siterata, assembly GCA_932294275.1. Classification (NCBI taxonomy): domain Eukaryota; kingdom Metazoa; phylum Arthropoda; class Insecta; order Lepidoptera; family Geometridae; genus Chloroclysta; species Chloroclysta siterata. The sequence continues at coordinate 13,995,977 of OW028596.1, read as the reverse complement.
CGAATCGGTACCAAATGCGATACGATGCGCTGGTGGCGTAGCTTGCTAGATCATTCATAGGTTACTAGCTGATCGACTACGTTAGCAACGATATGCCAGTATTTGGCATATCGCGTCATGGTCGCGTGGAACTGGCACCTAGAGTCACCTAGCTTTAAGACGTTTCAAAGTGATCCTTGTGATTTTATTGAATGAATAGCTTTTGACTTTGACTTTGAGCGGGTGACCGCTAGTGGCATCTAATTATTTCGTAGGACAGTATATGACATGGTCCCGGTGGGTTATTTATCTAAAAAAAAACCAGAAGCGATAGCAGTGAAATTAGTCGTTGTTTTTTTTGTTCCGGCTTGTCTCTTCTGTTGTAGCTTCTGTTTGAAGTTCTTTTATAGGTAATCGGATTATGTAGGTACCTTACCTACCTATCATCTGTATGTTTATGCCAATCAGCGTTGCTGTGTTTCGGTTTGTAGAGTGTGGTTGCCGGTGAAATTACAGGCACATGAGGCTTAACATCTGTATTTTTGCCTTTTGTGATGGACGCAGGGCAGTGCATCGTAGGGCACGTTCCTACCGTGCGTGACTTGCGAGGCAGTGCTTATAAATAGGTGACGGTTACCACTTAACATTAGATGGGTCATCTTCTTGTTCCCTCAGTCGTAATAAAAAAACACGGACCTAGCTGTATAATTTAATTGTTTGTGTTTTTTAATCACTTATGCTTTGCTTTTTTTTCTAACATTGTTGTTTTTTAATGGTAAAGTAAAAAAAAAACAGCAATAATCATTGTTATTTTAATATAATTAGCCTTATTTATTAATAGAAGCACGGTTCACCTTCATTCGCCCTTCCTCATGATCCAGTTTATTGGCGGGAGGTTTATCTGCTACAAACACCATAAACCACAGTAAACTATTATTATACGATAAACGTTCAAACTAACATTACACAATACGCTTCGAAATTGAGATAATAGAGTGGGGAAGTCGGATGATATTTTTGCAGTAAAATCACAAGTATCATTTTGAATTTTTTGATTATCTCTACCTTTTTCTGTCATGCCTACGCCTCTTTAAATTCGCTTGACACCACACTGGAGCTTCAATATTGTATTTTATTACATTGAAAAGGACGGTAGGAACCACTTCATCGGCATCTTCCGTTTAGGGTAAACAGCTTTTTAGGCAAATCTCATGTTTAGGTATCATGTTTAGGTTTGCTTGTTCTTCTAAGCTTTGGTCGCGTGGAACTGGCACCTATACTTTGTTATAGGTGATGGTTGCCGCTTAACATCAGGTGGGCCATCTGCTTGTTCCATCAGCCACTAGTAAAAAAAAAAAACCTAGATTCACCTAGTTTTAAGAGGATCATTTTGAAACATGATCTTTGTGATTTTATTGAATTAATACCTTTTGATTTTGCATTATCTCAAAGAATATAGGCGACACAGCTGTAAGCTCAACATCGATCAATCGACAAAACATATTTTTATGCACGGTACGCCCAGGGGCGTACCTTCTTCTTTGTATTCAAGATCATTGAGGATATTTTATATACATAATTAATTATTGTAGGGAAAAGTCTATTGGTACACGAGTAAAGAGTAGAAGAGCTCTTTGTGAAGGGCTCGTCCGGGGAAGTACTACCACCACGCCTTTTTCTGTCGCCAAGCAGCAACGCTGTGTTTCGGTTTGAAGAGTGGTTGCCGGTGTAATTACATCTGTATGCCTCAAGTTGATGGACGCAGGGCAGTGCATTGTAAGGCACGATCCTTTCGTGCGTGACTTACGAGGTAATGCTTTGTTATCAGGTGATGGTTACCACTTAACATCAGGTGGGCCATCTGCTTGTTCCATCAGCGAGTTGTATAAAAAAACACGACCAGATTCAAACCAGAAAACTTCCTATTAAAAAGTTTGCTTTACTAGTTTTCGTTATAATAATAATAATAAAGCCTTTATTTCAGGTATACTTAATATTAGGTTTACAAGGTTATTTTGCATTAATAATGTCGACAACTGTTCGTAAAGTATCTGTTTGCCCAATTTTGGCAAAGGCCTCTTCCAACAACTACAACAACAATAGTTTTCGTATGTACATATGTTAACTTTTTTGTGAAAACTTTTTTGGATCAAAATGATATTTTTGCTGAACTGTGTGCAATGTGATTGAAATCTTTCAAAATGTTGATATGTGCGAGTGAAAGGTAGCAGTCATTGCCTTAAAGAATAAGAAAGAAACGCCGACTAGTGTATGACCCGTCGCATTCCTTATAATGATTACACCCACTAGCTACAAACATTTCGTAGCATCCTACGTAATCCTTTGTTTCGGTTTGAAGGGTGTGGTTGACGGTGAAGTTACAGGCACATTAGGTATCCGTATGCCTCAAGTTGATGGACCTGAAGCAGTGCATCGTAGGGCACGTTCATATCGTGCGTGAATTACGAGGCAATGCTGGGATGCTGGGTGAGGGTTACCACTTAACATCAAGTAGTATATCAAAAACTTCTAGCCTCATGTAACCGGTGTGCTTGTTTTTTGTATAAATTTTAGTGTATACAACGTGTAACATAATACCCCTATAACCCCGAAAGCAGGATATTCTACAGGTCATGGCGAACAACTTTTGATGATAAATACTTTAGAAATTTAGAATTTTTTCAATCATGAAATGCCTCGTAAACTTCCCTCCAAAATGAAACTAACACAACATGACGCATCCCTATTTACAACTGTTTTTTGACCTTTCATTGTGAACTGTAGATAAAATAGGTACCAGAACTGCCAATTAGTAAACGCAAATAGCGTATGAACCAAAGTCACGTACACATTATCAGGGTTGTTTCAAATTTCTGAGACAATGTTAATTTTACTTTTGTATAGGAATTTCAAAAACGAAGTATTCAAACTTTGCACACGTCAAAGTATTCCAGTGCTTGGTCTGATGTCTTGGTCTTTCTTCTTATAGGGGTATTATGTTACACGTTGTATAACCTAATAAAATATAAATTACAATCTTTGCAATTTCTTTACGATGCAGCAAAGTGTAAAAAATTGACCTAAATTTGTAGATAAAAATACTGATAAATTAAATAGTTTTTTTTTTTTTTATAAGTAATAAACCGTCCTTTGGCCACAATCTCACCTGATGGTAAGCGACGATGTAGCCAACGATGGAGCAGAACGGTCTAGAAGACACCTATTCACTCTTGCCTTGAAGAGACCCAAGTTGTAGTGATCAAGAAAGACAGGCGATAGTTATTATACGAATAGTTATTTAGTTGAGTTAAAAACCCGTGCTACAACACAAAATTTGATTTTTCCGGCTCGCTTTGCCTCAAGGGGCTCACACCCAACAGAGTATCTTTCGATCATTTCAACATTATGAAAGATATAAATTAACAGAACTTATTTCTGAGAAATCGCAATCAACCAATCTTTTAAAATATGGTAATGTGCGAGCGGGAGGTACATTAGTAGTCTTCGCCTTAAACAAAAATCTAAGACAACATGCATTTTAAACAGAAATACATTATAGCCACTGAACACAATTAAATTAGGTGGACAACCTACCATGTTTATAAATAAACCACGCGACAACGCTTATAACCTTGTGGCGACTCCCAAGTTACCCGCTAGATGGCGTTAGTCGGCGCAAAAAGTTTACACTCGTTTCAGGTTATATCACAAGTGTGTTAATTCTCTTTGTTCGATGCGTGGTATTAAACTCATATTTCGTTTGTATTTCGAGGAGTAAGTTAGAATAGGTAATTCCAGGGTTATAGATAGATAGATGACACTTTATTGTTCATCATAAAGAAACATAATACAAGGTTAGGCATAAACTTAGGCAAAACTATGGGCGACCTTATCGCTGAGAGCGATTTCTTCGAGGCTACCTTGTTATCAATCTTCTTTTAAATATCAATGTGCGCAATTCTCTCAGCGTTGAAGGAAAACATCGTGAGGAACCCAGTTAGTAGTTTAGCAGCAGCGACGGGCTCGCAAGCTCTGACGAATGGGATGTCAATTACCGCACCATGTAGGCATTTAAAGTTTGGACGTGGCTTTGACTACCCTAAATAACCCTAAATTAGATTAAGAGATTATCCATAGATGTTCTACTGTCTATCTTCTTACTTGCCTGTATGTATTTCTGCGTGTTTGTGGTCAAGGAATGTGGAATGTGTATATGAATAGGTACTAGGTACATCCAAGGTACCAAGAGCTCTGATCAGATCATGATATTATCATGATACAGTCATATTATTTTATTACCGAGTCATCCATCAGCGGTTTAGTTTTTTTTAATTCAGCCTATTTTTTCCTACTGCTAGGCAAAGGACTCCCCCTTTTTCCTCCGCTCATCTATTAAAAAACATAATAAAAAATAAACGGTAGTTTGATATAATCTAACAAAGGTCCTGAGGGTCAATGGTGCTTCAGAGAGCCTCGCAAAGAACGAAGGTCCTTCGTGAGGTTTTTTAATGTGTTTTTGTGATTTAGGTCCTAAGTCCGAGCAGATAGAATTCAAATTACAAGCATAAACATAATAAGTTTTGAAACTGTATTGCAATACTAGATCTTGTTACTAGGTACGTAAGATAAAACATCTCAAATGATGCACGTGTAATTTCAAACGGTGAAGGAAAACATCACAAAAAACACCATGTAAACCTGAAGTGTGTGCAGTTACTTATCACCACTCAGTCACTGGACACTTTTATGTCACTTATTTCTTTTGTGAGCAGTGATGCTCGTATGGACTCGATGGGCGCAGTGCAATGTCACATAGGGCACGTCCTCGGTGCACGTGCACTCTCAAGAGTGATATTGTGCGTGGTAATGCATTTTTTATAGGAATAGGCAACGCTTAACATCGGGTGGGCCAGGCGGATGTTCGATCCCTTTTTCTATTATTAAAAAATGTACCTACTTGATTTACAGAGTGTTCGAATAGAGACTCAATAAATATGAAAGTTTGATATTTCCTTTGTCTGTTATGTATGTATGTAATACCTTCACGTCGTTCCGCGCTATCTTATCAGTTAATATTACATAGAGATAATTTATTATGTAAGTATTCAATTATTCAATATTCATTCGAAATGCTACGTGTACCTACATAATATACCTACCTATAGGTACAGCTGTATTACTTGCTTCCTAGTAGTTTTCCTGGATTATATAGATTTAATTAAAATTTATTCAATGGAATATCAACTGCCTACAGCTAAATGTGGGTATGTGACAAATGGTAGGTATATTTGGATAAGATATCCCCCTTAGGCAACCTCAAAAAATCTTGAATTGGTACTTGGCTTTAAGAGATCTGAGGGATGTCTGCCTAGGGTTAAAAGTCATGAAACTGTTTCTTTTCATATCTATATTTAGCTTGCTTTTGTTTTTGTGTATAATTCCCGCGTAGTTACGATTACGTATTTTCTTGGTTGGATTCTACGCAGTTTTCAATAGATAAGGTGACGTTGAAACGTGAGTTAAATAGGGTAGAGGTCAAATCAAATCTTATTATGGGGCTACGCTCAATTCTACGAGACAATAATAGAAATAAATAGATAAAATTGACAGTAAAGCAAGAAAAAAAACAAAAGAACGAGTACAACCTACAATACTTTTAGGAAAAAAGAAATTGATTAGGTATTTGTTAGAATAATAATTATTCTTTATAAAAAAAGTTTTCTACCAACAAGGTAATCTATTCAATTTCAAACAAAACAATTTTCTCGTAAAAATCTTCATAAATTTACATATAGGTACATTTCAATTTTACTTCCTATATCAGTATTTTTTCGATTATAATATGTATCTAGCTATGAAATAACTTATTACGACTCATAGAAAGCGCTAAGTGCGATGCTCATTATAAAATTCCATTAGATTGACGCACGGTCATTACGTCAAAGGATGGATTCATTATTCAAAGCGTCAAATTCGATTTCAAGCAACCGAATTCGAATTGCACGTTAGACCGAATCGCACTAAGCATTTATTTGCACAAACATTACCATAAAACTTAAACAAATAAAGAGGCTCTCAAATAAAAACGCTGACACCAAAACGAACGACAAAATGGCGGATGGTAAGTCGCGTAGCATTTCTGAAAGCGTCTACGAGTTCCCCGTCCCGCTCTGCCGGTGCCGCTACGAAAATGCGAGAGGGAGATAGCTGAGAACCCCGACCGGCCTCGTGTCAAGGTGACGTACCCCGCACGCTCACATGCGCGAGCGCGTCAGGCTGTTCCAATTTGCGAATTTTGCTTTTGTTTTCTGTCTTTTATCGACCTCTTCTCACTGTTGCTACGCATCTTTATAGTTTAGTGCTGGCTCTTTTGCAATTGTTATCACCTCTTTCGATTTACCGATGTTACAACTGATTTGTGACCCTTATTTCGTGGGGCTTTCGTGTGATAGTCCCTTGGAGCCCTTTGAAAGCTCGTTTACTAAATGTATCATTTGACTATCATGCTAGGTCAAGAGCTGTGAGATTGTTTCTTTTTATAATATCACAAGACAAGTATCCCTTATGTTTTGCTTACTTCGAGTGATAGTTGCCATAAAGACGACCCTAGTTGGCAGCACTTATCGATGTCTCGCCGAGTTATTAGATAAACTGAAACGCGCGATGAATGACCGATCTCGGCGAGCGGACGTCATAATTTATTTTAGTTCCGAGGCTAGCATAATGTCATGAAGGTAATCAACCGAATACGACTTTGACGGTCTATGTGGCGTAGTGCTTAGATGGCAGAGGCGCGGGTTCAATTCACAGCTTTCCAAATTTTTTCAACTTACAAAATCGAAATGCAATCTGCAAATTAAAGGCTCGTGATATTATTATAGGTCGTTTATATTATAGTTTATTTAAACGGAATCCTTGATTGGGGTCAGGATAAGTGTATTATTGTTTTAATTCCAGTAATATATTCTATTGTTCTTACAAGGTTATATGATGAGAGAAATAGTGTTAACAAAATACCAGTGTCTTCTGCCTAAACATTAAGACATAATGTTGAAACGATGCGTTTTTGCTACTCTAGCACATATTACCATTTTGTTTCGTCTTTAACTATTATGATTTATTACCTAGACGTTTGACTGCCATCTCACCTGATGAAATTCTGTTTTTTAATTGTAGAATGCTTAGAGTGTTTTAATTGCAAATAAATGAATGTATAAAACCAACCTTACAATTCTGAAGAATGCCTTTGGGACACAAATAAAGGAAAGTATAAAGGGTTTGTAAGAAAAAGTACAAAAGAGCAATATAGGTAATATTTAATTATCTAATCCGATAACTTCAGTTCGCATGTCTAATTTCAACTTGTTCGTTTTTTGCATTTAACTGATTATACTATTACATCACTCGAAATAAAATAATTTTAGTTTTTTTTAGAAGGATGATGGCATACGTTTGTATGGTAGGTATATCTATTACTAGTACCTAAGTAGGACGACCCAGGCTTGAATTTATTTATTCTTTATTGTACACAGTAACAAAATTGAGTAAACTTAAATGTAAAACATGTGCAACATGTGTGTAACATGCTTAACCCTAAAAAGATTTCTCATCCAGCAAACCTTCCAAATCCAGCAAAGCTTAGCTTAGCGTGTACAGAATGAGAGTGGCAAAAATATAATTATAGTAATATTATTATAAAATAAATAAATCTACACTGGACTTACATAAGCATACATATAATTTATGCTTACATACAATATAAAAAAAGGAAAGATAGTGCTCTTTGACTTTGCCTTTAAATATACCAATTTCAAAAAGGAAGCCGATTGATGTCGTGTTGTACCCTTCACCACTGCTAAAGTGCATAGGACTACGTCAAAAAATAGTTTTTTTTTAGGACTATTTTTTTTTTATTTTTAGGCAATGTTTTATCATTGATACCGTTACTCTTAAATCAGCATCGGTCGAAAGTCGAACCCGTCTTAAATCGTATAAATTAGACTATCAAGGCATACATGCGCACTGTGTACTGAACTTTCAATGACTCACCGTATCGGGTTTTTCCATTACATACGTCCTTCGGCTGACCTTGTATTGACTACGTTTTCAGTACTTATAACATTATTATAATGGCCATAAAGCATATTCTTGCTTGAATAGTATCTTGAGAGTGAACGACCGAAGTGCCTCCTAAATTGGGACCACGTTTGAAGAGCTTACAGGGCTTAACCGTAACTGGCCTCACTGGCGTTTGAGAACTATGGAGCTTTAAAGTGGTATTTTTGTCAATCGCCCCTTCTTCTTCTTTCGAGTCGATGATCAACAAATCATTCATATTACAGCCATTTAGACCTTAGGTGTCCTTATTTACGGCATGGCGAGTCGCAGTTTTTTTTAATCTACTTGCTGACTATACAAGCAGATGGCCCATCTGATGTTAAGTGGTAACCATCACCTGTGAACATGCCCTGCGAAGCAATGCCCTGCGTCCATCAACATGAGGCTTACAGATGTTATGCCTAATGTTCCTGTAATTTCACCGGCAACCACACTCTTCAAACCGAAACAGTATATAACGCTGCGCTGCTTGGCGGCAGAAAATGGCGTGGTGGTAGGATACTTGAGTCGCAGTTGCTGCGTTGTATTGCATACTTATTTATTTATACTACTCTACTGGTGCTACGGAGATAAGGGATATACTAGAGCAGGGGTGACGAACCTTTTTGAATTAACGTGTCATATTTTCAAAAATCAATTTATGAGGTCATAGGCGTGCCGTCAAATAATTTCAACGAAAATTCCAACTGGTGTCCCACGGGCTGTAGCGGGTTATTTAGACAAGTAGTCTCTGGCCGGATCGGAAGGGCGGGCGAAGTAGCGGAGGCACCACACTGGAGCTTCAATATTGTATTATATTACATTGTAACAAGGATCATACAAAAGAACGGTAGGAACCAAGCCGTAAGTTTGTTGCCTGTTCTTCCAGGCTTTGGTCGCGTGGAACTGGCACCTAGAGTCACCTAGCTTTAAGACGTTTCAAATTGATTCTTGCGATTTTATTGAATAAGCACCTTTTGAATTTTGACTTTGAGTAGGAATTTGAACTAAAAATGCAAACCGTTTTGATCTGTGGCGTCCCCAAAATATTGTTTAGCATTCTTGGTGATGCCAGTTTGTGTCACTTACTTCTTATTCTTGTATTTATATTATTATTTTATACAAGTTTTTATATAAGTTGATATTCCAGGAAGTATCCAGCAAGCCAACTGCTACTACTGAATACTTCCTTGTTTCTTCGCGTATGGCATCGATGGGTCATCAGCGTGTTCCATCACTTTTCCTCATGAAAAAATTTTACAAATTGTAAATAATCTGCCTTTATTATTTTTTTATAAACCAGATGTTTTCTGTTTTTTTCTGTTTATTTATTTTCCTTCGGAAAATCGTAGGTGTCAAGATTCGACTCCTACGATATAAACTTTAACGATCTGTAGATATAAAGGTCAACTGTGTGGGATGCCGTGTAGAATGCCTGCCTACAGTAGAATTAAACTACTTTATTTCTTACATTCGTTTCCAACGGTTGTCGGTTCTACGGCAAACATGGGCCGGCAGAATGAAATTTTTGTGCAGATGGTTGCTCTATCTGTTTCACTTACATTGTCGAAATGGTATTTACTTGTACCTGTGAATTGTGAGCGACTTAAAAACGCAGCATAGGCATTTTTTAATCCATAATTTAAAGGTTACAAACATTTTATCTTTTTAATTAAAATTGTCATGAAATCCGGTTTAGCTAAGAAAACAATTTTTTTTTCCTAAATTAAGGAGTACTCTAGCAATATCATACCATTTTGGAATCCTGACTAAATGCGCCATCTTTTAAAGTTACTTGCCAAAATAGTGTAGTACATTTTTTTTACTGTACAGTCGGGTAAAGTTGGGTGATGTAAATATTTTAAATTAAGTGTTGGCAAAAATCAACATTTTATTTAAAACTGTGGCAGTTATGATTTAATTTTGAAGGGCTATTCATGGTTACATTACAGAAAAAAGTTTCACGAAAAGTTAATATTTGTAGTCACAGGACTTAAAAGATCATCACAGGGTGTCAGTTGTTCTGTATTTTTTTTTAACTCATATTTCGAAAAGTACACGATAATATTTTTTTATATTTTTCTGATAACTATCATGACTTGGCCCATCGCCCGTTTTCGGCTTGACGTTAATTTCTGGGACACCCTGAATACTGTGAATTGTATTTTCATATCATTATTATTTAGAAGGCCTTCACACTGTTTCGAAAGAAACTAGTGACACGACAAGTGTAAGTTACAAGATTCTAAATGGTTATCAGTAGCAAGTTGACTAAATTAATATTCAAATTATTTATCATGCAAAACATACATTGAGTATATACGAGTACCATAAAGATACAATTATAGTCTTAAATAATAGATACTATAATAATGGTAGGCACTCAACAGAGAAATTAGGTAAAGTGTGTTGGGGATCGGACGAGAGATTCTGTATCCCGACCGATTAAAAAGAAAGCTTAAAATAATAACATTGTTTTCTAATTATTATTTTCTCTTTTCTGTTTCTATTGAAAACTATACTTATCTATAGGTATATTTGTATGTTGTGTGCCAAAGTACCAAATAATTGATTGACTATGTCTTTGCAGGATTCGATTGAATTTCAGTGAAGTGAAACTCTACACTTGCGTCTTTAGCATTTTCAGGGCTTCTTTCAGTTTAGTCGATCGATAGCACTGTTGTATATTTACACTGGCTTGTTTTGGGTCATCCTGGAGTAAAATAGTCAATGAAATCGAAACGGTCTGAATTCATTACGATCACTATGAGACTTCTATTCATCTTGTTGTTGACTTAATCACTATTTTAAATAACTAGTAGTTCGCCCCGAACTGAGATCTCGTGATGCAACCCGACGAACGCACCAAAACTTTGAGTAGGTGGTAGTCAAAGGCAAGTCCAAACATTATGTTTGGACTTTTTTCTGACTACCGCCTACTAACTTGGTACGGTAACCAAGTTTCAACTCTATTGGTCTATTTATTGAAGAGTTCCGTTGAACAGACCTTGGCTCCATCATCAGACCTGGTCGTTGTCACCATTTTATGAGAACTGAATACCTCTTTAATTTATTTCAAGAAAAAAAAAAAAAAAAAATCAAAGGAACTGGACGACCAGTAGAAAAACCTTAATGCCAACGAAACTCTTAGAGATGGGAGCTCTTGGGTCGCCGGATATCTTAATTTAACTTTTTTATTGTATCTGAAAAACCGAGCGTCCCAGAAAAAAAGGAAAAATTGTTTTGGAATGTCCAAACAAAGCCCTTTCGTATGACATGTAACTTGATTTTATTAAGTCACTTTTTTTATTTTTGCCCCCTTAAAAAACCCCATAATTTAAAAACCCTTCATCCGATTTTACACCAGTAAATTTCTCAAGTACAAGCTATCAACATATCAAATTTCATGCCGATCGGATTAACGGTTCTAAAGTTATCGCCAGACAAACATACATACATACATACATAAAATGCCAAATCGCCCAAGTTGAAACTAAGATCTTCGTTCGCTTCGCTCACTCGATCAATAAATAAATAAATAAATAATGGTGGACATTCCACACAGCACATCTCGCCCCAAACTAAGCTAAAGCTTGTAATATGGGAACCAGATAGCTGATATACTACTTATATACTTTTGTTTTGTAAATACATACTTATAATATTATATATAACACCCAGACAGAGAATAAACATTTATGTTCATCACACAAATGTTTGTTCTCGGTGGGGATCGAACCCACGGCCTACGGCACAGAAGGCAGAGCTACTACCAACAGAGCTGTGAAGGCTGTCGAATTTTAGTTATGTATTGTGAAAAAAAAACTTTTTACTTTGAAACGTATTTTAAACTTAGGAGAAGCTAGGCGCCATTTCTCCTCGTTATGCCTAAGCCTTGAAGAACAGACAAGAAACTTACGGCTTGGCTCCTGGCTAGCGTTCTTATGACCCTTCTTACGATAATGTTTCAAAGTGATCCTTGTGACTGTACTGAATAAAGACCACTTTGATTTTGAATGGTACTTATTTTTTTGTATTTTTGATAATATGTTGGAGCTAATTCAATGCCAAGTTAGAGATATTGCTAGACAATTGTTTATTATGTAACCATCCGCCCGCGGCTCCGCTCGTGAGGACCCTATCTGGAAAAAAGTAGCCTATTTTAAATTCAGGTTACAAACTATGTCAAAGTCAAATGTATTTATTCAATGAAATCACAAGGATCTCTTTGAAACGTCTTAAAACAAGGCGAATCTAGGTGCTAGTTCCACGCGACCAAAGCCAGAAAAACCGGCAGCAATATTATTGTGTAGTCCAAGTTTCATCCAAATCCGTGCAGCCGTTACGGAGATGAGTGGGAAAATACACACACAACGGACACACTATTTCACAAACTTACGCATTTATAACATTAGTATGATGGGGAGCCTATGCCCATCCGTGTAGTTCTTTAGTCTGTCCATTATGATACCAGGAACTGTATAATTTCTCACTAGTAATGGAATAGTTTACCTCATACGTACCTACCTACTTCTATTTATTATGTGCCTCAGCCAAAAGCTTCGTGGAAATCGTGTACGAATGTATTTAGGTTCCGGGAATTCGGTTGCAGAAATTCTAAGAATCTGATATAGTTGTAACTTATCTGAGTAGATTCTGATATTCTATTTCGAATCCTATTTCGTTGCAAAGCATTTCGTGGTGTAATTACACGCATGATGAACGTAGGGCAGTGCATCGTAGGGCACGTTCCTATCGTGTGTGACTTACTAAGCAATGTTTTGTTATGTTACCACTTAACATCCGGTGGGCCATCTGCTAGTTCCATCAGCTAGTTGTATAAAAAAAAACCCCGGACTTTTCACGAACATTTTATTCACCCATTCATCCATCAGCATCATCTTTCAAGGGGTTCTATGCATCGTCTTCAGGTGTGTGGTAGCCATTCGAGAACCTTTCCATTGTTGAAGGTAGGAATTATTTAGGTGTGACCATATCGCGTGTGGAATAGGCTAGCTATTAGAACATAATTTATATTGTGTGTGGTTCAGGTGTGTGTTATAGTAAGTGGTAACCGCGTAATGGCACAAGCAGATGCTTTGCCATCAGGAAGTAGTTAGAAATACACATATTATGTAGAAACAGTGGTTTCATCACTACATTGTATAAAACAAAGTCGCTTTCTCTGTCCCCAAATCCCTATGTATGCTTAAATCTTTAAAACTACGCAACGGATTTTGATGCGGTTTTTTTTAATAGATAGAGTGATTCAAGAGAAAGGTTTTTATGTACAATACATGCATAATATAGTAGAGAATCACTGATAGAGGTTTCTAATGTGTTGTCGTAAATAAACTATTTTTTTTGAGCTTACATTGCAAACGCTGGCTGAACCCTATGAGATAGATCAAAATAATGTACTACAGTATTGTACACCTTAAAAAGGTCTACAAAAAAATTCGCGATGGTATATGTCTATCTCTTAGAGATAACCCACAATAACCGTGCGAAGCCGGGTCGCTAGTAATATTATATATTTGGTCGTATGTCTGACTACCTATTACCGATATTGAGGAGATGTCTTGACAGATGGGCGGACATCCAGTCATGGATCTATTTTTACTGGTATAGAATAGGACTTCTCCATCACCTCCCGTGGAATGTCGTAAGAGACGACTAAGGGAACGCACCAGTAGATAGGCAGCAGCATCTACTGAGCACTTAACACCAACATTGTGGCCACCAATCCGCCTGCCAAGAGTAGTGACCTCGTCAAACCTCAAATACAAGGGAGGCCTATGTATCACAAAGATTTAATATAGTCCCAAAAGTTATTAACCGAGTGGGATTTGAACCCACGACCTTCCCCTTGATACGAAGCTTAAGTGTAGGTAAACACTATAAAAACATATAAAAATTAAAGGCCTATGTATATATTTAAGAGTAGTAGAGCTCTATGTGAAGGGTCGTCCGGGGAAGTACTACCACCATGCCTACTTGTGCCGCCAAGCAGCGTTGCTGTGTTGCGGTTTGAAGGGTGTGGTTGCCGGTGAAATAACAGGCACACGAGATTTATACACTTGACACATGTTATAGAACTTTTTAGGTTCCACGACATGCCGGTTGCCTTACGATGTTTTCCTACACCGTTTGAGAGTACTGGCATTGTACTCATACATTTTTGATCAGAAAAACTCATTGGTGCACGACCGGTTTTGAACCCATGACCTTAGAATCGAAAGGCGGGGCCGCTACCACTAGACCACCAGTGCACATGCGTATATGCCTCAAGTTGATGGACGCAGGGCAGTGCATAGTACACACACTGTTTCGAAAGAATCTAGTAACACGGAAAGAAAACGTGCATCGTAGGGCGCTTTCATATTGTGCGTGACTAGCAGGGCAATGCTTTGTTAGGTTAAAGTTATCACTTAACATCAGGTGGGCTATCAGATTCTTCCAATAGCCAGTAGTATAACAAGAAGTCTAGCAGTGGCCTCATACTTAATTTAATACTCAATACTCAAAAATATTGGTGGACTTTCCACACAGCACTACCGAGCCCCAAACTAAGACAAAGCTTGTAATATGGGAACCAGATAGCTGATATAATACTTAAATACTTGTTTTTTTTGTAAATACATACTTATAATATATAATAACACCCAGACAGAGAACAAACATCTATGTTCATCACACAAATATTTGTTCTCGGTGGGGATCCAACCCACGGCCTACGGCGCAGGAGGCAGAGCTACTAGCTACTACAACTGAGCTGTGAAGGCTGTCAAATTTATATTAGGAATAGGCTAAATTTTGCAGTTTTGCATATTTATTACGTAGCTTGATCTCTAATGCATATAAATTAAGCCGTGCAAAGCGAGTTCAGCTCGTATAACTTACAATATTAGAAGAAACATGTACTTCGAAATAATGCATTCTCCAAATCGACCAAAACCCAAAAAATGTCTGTTCGAACGTAAAACCCGTGCAAATAGCGTGATTTACTCCAAAGGCATTTATTTGTTTATGTGCCCAAGGGCTGGTTTTCATTGCGACTCAATATTTGTTGCCAGTATCAATATTTTCTTCTCTGCCGTCGTTCGAACTTACAAAGGGTACTTCTTCTTCTTCTCTCCGTTTATGGCTCCTGTCCGTCATTCGACAGACAATATTGCCGGTTTTAAGTGAATTGTATTAAATACTTTATAGTCAAGTCGGCCGTCATTTGTTTTGAAGAAATGGTGGCGGTTTTCTTCAAAACATTCGAAAAATGTTCGGTCAAATCAGGATATCACATAATACACTTTCATTCCAAATGCTTACACTTTGTGCTAAGACCTCTAGTAGTTTTGGTTAAAATACCACCGAAATTACACAACACAACTCAAAAGAACACTAGAAAAACAATTAAAATGAAAAAGCCATGTTGCTTCCCAAAATGTCAGAAAACGAATCCTAAGGTGTTAAGTGAAATATATTACCGACTTTACTATTGCTAAAAGGTAGCAATAGTAAAGTCGGCCGTCATTTGTTTTGAAGAAAACGGTGACGGTTTCCTTCAAAACCAATGAAACATTTTCGTTAAAATTATATCACATGATACACTTTCATACTAATTGCTCACACTTTATGCTAACCAAAACTACCTCTAGTAGTTTTGGTTAAAATTTCACCGAAATTACACAACAGCACTCTAAGCAACACTTGAAAAACAATTAAAATAACGAAGGTACGTTCCTTCCTGAGATGACAGAAAATGTTTGTTTTGTCTTAAGCTGGCATAAGATGGCCTCCTTCGCTTGTTTACTCGGATCAATGCTAGACGTCTGTGGCGGTTTCCTTCAAAATCTACGAAACATTTTCGTTCAAATCAGAACATCACATAATATACTTTCATTTCGATTGCTCACAGTTTATACTACAACCTATAGTAATTTTGGTTAAAATACCACCGAAATTACAACAGAACTCAAAACAACACTTGAAAAAAAAACAATTGAAATTAAAGAGCTACAGTGCCCCCCAAGACTACAGGAAATGTTTGCTTAGTCTGTGGCAGGCATAAGACCTTCGCTTGTTTTATTCCAATTGCTCACACTTAATGCTAAAACAGAGTTATATTGGTTTAAATACCGTCTAAATTATATAACAGTACCTACTCAAAATAATACTTGAAAAACAATCAAAATGAAAAAGCCACGTTCCATCCCAAGATGACAGAAACTTACGTTTAGTATGTAGCAATCATAAGATGGCCTCCTTCGCCTGTTTACACGGATCAATACTAGACGTCTGTGTCGGCAGTTTTCTGCCATAAAACATCTTAGTTAAATAAGTAATTCTGAGCTCAAGGAAGATTTATGCTAACAACATTAAGAATAAGAGGTCGCTAATACTAATAAATCAAATAATACTTATTAAAATAACTTCGTATATAGTTTTACTATTTTTGGGGCACCACACCGGAGCTTCATATATATATATGTTTTGTAACAAGGATCGTACAAAAGAACCGTAGGAACTAAGCAGTTGTTGCCTGTTCTTCAAAGCTTGGTAATATTTGGTACAAATATTAAAACTTTTACTTCGTTTGGATCCCGATAATGCTGTGTGAAATGTCCACCAACATTATTTATAACTTTGTCAGTGTACTTATACAAGTGCATTAATCGTGTTACGTGTAAATACATTATGCAGGACCTATTTATTGAGCTGAATGTACATAAAACCCTTGTACATGTAAATACGTCACACGCAACAATGTTGCATTCAAATGAATCCAGTTTATTGTTTACTCCAACTGTTTAAAAATAACAGCTGCAATGCAATGCAGAGAAAATTCTGAATAAAATGTAATCGCCACTGTAATCCCTTCTTCTTTTTGTCGTGTCACTAGTTTCTTTATAAACTGTGCAGTGAAAGAATTTTTAAGGGCACCTCTTAGGTTTTCCGACATGCCGGTTTCAAGATGTTCTACCTTACCGTTTTAGAGTACTGGCAGTAAGCACATAATTTTTTTAACAAAAGAACTCAATGATGCTCGACCTGTTTTGAACACACTACGTTAGGTCTATTCTTCTCTTCCGATCCTAAGGTCATGTGTTCAGTGCTCTCCTGCAGTGCAATCCCTGTGCACGGTAGACATCCTCCCCGATCTTATGATCGGCACTGAAAACCGTGTAAAACGGGATTTGTGGGTTTGTATGTTTCGTATTGATTTGGAGTATTTCACCACAGTTCTAATGTATACGCCATAATGACGGGTTGAACTGAAGCCTATGCAAATAGATTGAATGTCAATAGCCTGATAAACACAAATTCAAAAACACACAAATAAAATACCTACTTACAGCTTCACGCTTTTGATCCAAAGACAGAGATATTCCACAAGTACCAACTTAAGATTATTGTTGTGTAGTCAGAGGAATGTCCAAATATTACATTTATTGGCACATACTAATACTACATTTCGCAGTTGTTGGAATTAAACACGTGACAGATTGAGAGCAATATACATTGATGCATAAAGAAAGAAAGAAAGAAAACATATTTATTTGTCCCAACACAAAAAAACACTAAAAATAACAGTGGGTTGGTACCTAAAAAATAAAAAAATAAAATAAAAATAAAAGTGAAAATAAAAGTGAAAATAAAAGTGAAAAATAAAATGAAAGTAAAAGTAGGTACTATACACAAATTAGTTAGGTTGTGCGGGGCAAAAAGGTCTTCGTCTCAGCATAATGCTGCACCCAACCTAGATAGGTGCAGTGCAGCGCTGGTTTTCAGACGAGGCCTGATAATGTGACATGCGACAAAACAGCAATGCAATTAAAAAAAAAACATACAAATTATTACGGTAAAAGTACAATTATAAAAAGGTAAAAAAAAAAAAAAAAAATGATGACAGATGCATGACAGTATTTTAACCTATAACCATCGAACTATCGAACCTACATTCACAAATCATGATATACAACGTGTTGATGAAGTTATGTAGGGAAACAAAGAGCGTGTATTTAGACCAAGCACTGGAATACTTTGACGTGTGCAACGGTTGAATACATCGTTTTCGAAATTCCCATAGAAAAGTAAAATTAATATTTTCTCAGAAATTTGCAACAGCCCTGTCTGTGTACGTGTCAAGGTCACACGCACGCGCGCTTCTATCTAGGAAAGAGAAAAACAACGATAACCTACGAGATAATTTGAAATACTTACCTTTCGGTAGGTAGGTAGGTACGCCGCCAATCCCCTGACACGATATTTTTACTGGTTCCTATGGATTTTGTCATTATTTACTGGCTATAATAACACTGGATAAAACTGGATTTTGGTAAGTTTGCGAGATTTCGCACGACACAGGCTTCAAACTTCACACTAAACCATTACCTCGTAGGCACTGCTCATACACACACTGACTGACGACGGCTTTTTACATAACAATCACCATTTTATCACGTTTGATGACATTTTCTCAACAAAACAATGTAAGTACAACAACGCATGTAAACACAAACAGGGTGACCATCTCAAAAGTGGCGGTTCTACCACACACCTGCCAAAAAATCTGTCAAAATCTACCAAGCTTGACGATAAAAATACCAAAAATATGACTTCATACCATCTCCTTCATGGCTACGGAATAAATTAAATACCTACATTACATTCAGTTACTATCTTTGGATCGTTTGTAACGGTTTGCAGTTATCTAAAACGAGATAGAAGTTGTTTAGAAACCAAATCAATAAAGGTAAAAAAGAATAAGAAGTTTCCAGTTCGGTAAAAAATAAATAAATTATAAATATTATTTCATTAAAAATTCAAACTAATAAGATTTTTCTTGAAATATTTAAAATCTGCCAAATGGCAGAAATCTGCCACAAATGGTAACACTGATCGGCGGCCGTCGGCCGTCCTGATTGGATATGCGTTTTTAAATGCAACCAATGACAGACAGGTTAGTCAAAGATTAAATAGGACAGACTAGACACTTCCCAAAATTGCAGTTGAATAATTTTGTCGTGTCAATGAACCATGGTGGTAAAGTAACATGTTACAATTTAAAGAACTATGAATATCATAAACATTGGTTTACGACATCTAGTAATTAAACAAAAATAAATATTCTATTAAATATTGAGTACGTAGCCACGTAGGTACCTAGTTACTGAATATGTATTAGTACCAAAGATCTCAGAGAATGTTTACCGTGACTAGGGATTACAGTCGCGAAAATATTTCTTTTACATACCAAGATCTTTAAAAACAGCAACATCATTATTAGGTAGGCACATTACTAGGTAATTGGTGGCAGTTCTGTTACCTATTTTATCTAAGGTTAACAACTAGAGGTCAAAGAACAGCTGTAAATAGGGCTGCCTCATGATGCGTTTAGATTCATTTTAGATAAAAGTTTAAGAGGCATTTCATGTATGAAAAACTTTGAAATTTTAAAAGTCGTAGAACAAAAGTTGTTCGTTATGACCGGTAGAATATCCTGCTTTCGGATCCCTACAATTCTTAATAAACACGTTGTATATCCCGATTTCAATCAAAAAAGGAAATACAACCCTTGAGAATTTCTAAATGTAGTCTAAGACGTCATAATACTTACATACTACTTCTTAAATCTAAGAGCTCTTGTCGGGGTTTTGATGCAGTTTTCTCTTATTGAGTCTTTCCAATGTCTCCTTGACTTCGTTATTATAAAAATGTGAGTTAGACAGGTTTATACGACATGACAGCGATTTTCTCTTTTACCTGGTAGTCAAAGGCACATCCAAATATTTTCTTAGGCCTATAGCCACTTCTTGCAGCATGATTCCATATGTGACGGTTACAAGCTCAACGCCAAATGTGACAAATATTTTTGAGATTAGGGACCAAACCACCTTAGTCATTCTGAAGCATCTTCATCATCATCATGAGCCTGAATGAGTTGACTGCTAAACTATACAATAGCAACCTAAACGCGTAGCGTGTGCTGTTTTATGAATTTTACTACCCTTACCTGTTTCTGTTATACCTACGCTTCACTAAATTCGATTGGCACCATTCTGGAGCTTCAATATTGTATTATAATACCTACATTGTAACAAGGATCATACAAAAGAGCTATAGGAACCAAGCCGTAAGTTTGTTGCCTGATCTTCTAGGCTTTGGTCGCGTGGAACTGGCACCTAGAGTCACCTAGCTTTAAGACGTTTCAAAGTGATCCTTGTGATTTTATTGAATAAATACCTTTTGACTTTTGACTTTGACTTTGCAACTCTAAAACTAACAAAAGCCTAGTTTCTAAAGAAAATCGACGAATGTTAAGGCAAGAGCCAATGTTCGTCTCGTTCGCCCGTTTCGAGATGTTGACAGATATAAAATCAAAAACTCATTTTCAAAAAAATTGCAATTAACCAAGCTGTGTTGCACACAGTTTAGTAAAAAAAAAATGTTATCGATGCATGTTTTCCAAAGCAAAAGTTTGCTTTACTAGTTTTTTTACTTATTCTAACTTTTGAGTAGGAAACAGGAAAACTTGTATCGATCAAAACGAAATTTTTACTAAACTGTGTGCAATGTGATTGCACACAAAATGGTTGTTTGCGATTTTTCGATAATGGGTTTAGTGATTTTATATCTTTCAATATGTCGAAACGTCCGAACGAGAGGTACATTAGCTCTTGTATTCGCCTTAAGTAAATAGTGTTTGAATCGGATGGTAGATCACGCAGTAGTAATTTATTATCTCGCTTTCCACCCCATCTTGTAGCTGTTGGCCAGCCGAGCGGCACACTCGTCATTCTGTTAATCGATTCTCCACGGCGAGAGAAATCGATGCGTCTTGCACTTTCGAATCTGTACCAAAAGATCGTGAGAGACGCAGTTGATGGACGCAGGGCAGTACATCGTAGGGCACGTTCCTATCGTGCGTGCCTTACCACTTAATATCAGGTGGGCCATCTGCTTGTTCCATCAGCAAGTTGTATTAAAAAAAAAAACTAGGTGGGTATAGTAAGTACCCTAGCCCCCTCCGCACCCCTCGCTTACCTCCAATGCGACTCAAAATTAGCGACTGCGCAGCTAGCTGTAGCTAACTTCAGAGATACTTATCCGTTGCGCGTACTATATACATGATCAATGTGTATTGAGGAAGTGTTGTACTTAATTTTTTGCCACCTAGAGTCACCTAGCTTTAAGACGTTTCAAAGTGATCCTTGTGATTTTATTGAATAGATACCTTTTGACTTTGACTTTGACTACTAAGTTGTGGAACGATCTTCCTCTTGCAGTTTTCTTCGGAGTTACGCCATGGGGTCCTTCAAAAGGCGGGTTTATCTTTTCTTGTAAGGCCGGCAGCGCATCAGTAACGCCTCTGGTGTTGCAGGTGTCTATGGGCGACGGCGACCACTTCCCATCAGGTGGCCCGTATGCTCGTCTGCCAGCTTTGGCATAATTAAAATAAAAAAAAATCCTTGTGATTCAATTGAATTTCGATTTTGACTTTTGTACTACTACTCTCTCTCTTGGCGTGTCACTAGTTTCTTTCGAAACAGTGTGGTACTACTTATTTCTAGTTACTGATGATGTCCAAGACACCGGGAAATCTTCACATCGCTTAGCCCCATAAAGTCCACTGCTGGACATAGGCCTACCCTATCCTTTTTCAGGAAGAACGATTTTGAGCCTTCACCATCCACTGACTTCCCACGATCTTCACTCTTCGTCGGTCTATCGGGTGGGCGTCAGTCTTTCGTGGTCACCATTCAAAAACCTTCACTCATGAGCTATTGTCGGTTCTATAAGCTTTATGACCTGGCCAACCATTTCCACTAAGAGGAATATATCTAGGGGCAGTGCCGGATTAGCCACGTAGCAAGAGTAGCAAATGCTACGGGCCCCGCGCATTTGGGGGCCTCGCGCTCCAAGCAACGCCTGTCTGACCGTAATCTGTACAATGTGTCTGGTTACCGGTGTCGGAGACTTTTTTTTGTTTTATAAATTCTCTTTTCCTGTAATAGATTTTCCTGTAAATTTCAACAATATTATCATTACTTTTTTGTCTTTATTATTGGCTATCAAATGAGTCCTCTGTCGTCTTCCTAGGACCCCTACGTGGATAGCTATAGCTTAATCAGTACAAGCACCCGTGCTTGGGGCAAAAGAAAATAAAATGGCTGCCATTTTATCATGGAGAGAGAAAATAAAAATAGGGATAGTGATTTGTCGATAAAATTTACCGTATTTCACCCCCCCCCCCCCCCCCCCAAAGTCTCCGACACCGGTAACCAGACACATTGTATAATAGGCAAAACTGATTGACTGATGTATCAACGCACAGGTCAAACCCTTAGGGCTAGAAACATAAAATTTCACACACGTATTCCTTTTATGACGTAGGCATACACTAAGGAAGGATTATTCAAAATTCAACCCCCAAGGGGGTTTGAATGAAATTTTTATTCCTCGGACATATTTGCATGAAATTTTGTATGAATTGAGTACTGCAAAAATAATGAGTTACGTATTTTAGCGTTTTCCAAAATTCAACCCCAAGAGAGTAAAATAGGGGAAAAAAGATTTAAATAAACGCACAGGCCAAGCCCTTAGGGCTAGAAACTTAAAATTTCACACACGTATTCCTCTTATGACGTAGGCATCCACTAAGGAAGGATTTTTCAAAATTCAACCCTCAAGGGGGTGAAACATAAAGGCTTGTATAAAACTTTTTATTCACAGGCCAAACCCTATTAGGGCTAGAAACTTAAAATTTCTAGGCATCTACTTAGAAATATTTTTTCAAAATTCAACCCCCAAGGGCGCTAGCAGCCCGCCCGATTATGTAGAGTATTTTTAATAAAGTAGGTAACAGTGAACGAAGCGAAGCCGCGAGTTATAGCTAGTAAAAAAATATTAATTTAGATAAAGCGTTTTAGGAGCGTAAAATATTTTGCATGCCTTAAACACGAAGCGCTTAGACTATGCTTCACTTCGACTTGAAAATCTAAAACTCGATTTCGACACGTTAAATCGTAAAAATAAGTAGGTATTTTACGAATTGTTTAACGTTAATGTATCGATATATTAGATCGAGTGAGCGAAGCGAACGAAGATCTTACAATCAATTTAGACGAATTGGCATTTTATGTATGTATGTATGTTTGTCTAGCCATAACTTTCGAACCCTTGATCCGATCTGCATGAAATTTGATATGTCGATAGCTTGTACTTGACAAATTTACTGGTAAGTATATGAGTAAAATCGGATGAAGGGTTTTTGAGATATGGAGTTTCTTAAGGGGGCAAAAATAAAAAAGTTACATAAAAAAATCAAGTTACATGTCATATGAAAGGGCTTTATTTGTTGACAGTTCTCATAAAATGGTGACAACGACCAGGACTGATGATGGAGCCAAGATCTGTTCGACGGAACTCTTCAATAAATAGGCCAATAGAGTTGAAACTTGGTTACCATACCAAGTTAGTAGGCGGTAGTCAGAAAAAAGGCCAAACATAATGTTTGGACTTGCCTCTGACTACCACCTACTCAAAGTTTTGGTACGTTCGTTGGGTCGCATCACGAGATTTCAGTTCGGGGCGAACCACTAGTTAGACTAGTATCTATACCACATTTCTACCCTTCAAGCGGCCAGATTTTTAAGCAAACCAAGGGCCCCTTGACAGAATTTGCTACAGGCCCCGCGCTGGCTTAATCCGGCACTGTCTAGGGGCCATCCATAAATTACGTCACACGTTAAGGGGGCGGGAGGGGGTCGACGAAGTGTGACATTGTGTGACAAGGGGTGGGGACAAATTTTGTGACATCACATTTTTTCAAAATATAATATTTTATATCTAAGTATAACAACACTAAATTTAATAGAATTGAAATGGTAATAAAAATTATTTCGGAACACTGCTGTTTTAATTTCATAAATTTCTAAATGTAAAATTGCAAAATATGTGACATCACACAGTGTGATGGTAGGGACGTAGGACGGTAGGACGTGGGAGGGGTCAAAAAATAATGAATTTCGCGTGACGTAATTTATGGATGGCCCCTAAGCGAAGTATCACCGATTATCTGAGTATAGCAACGTTGAGCGAAGTCGACATTTGGTCGGGTGACCGCAATCGCCCATTCCTCTGAGCACTGAACTGCAAGTCATTCGATCCGGTGCCGTATTAGCCAATCACAGGCCTTCGTTTATACTTACAACTTTTCCCAACCAGTAAGCATGTCTGTGGATGGAGAGGGCTCAGAATCGTTCTATCTTATCTTTCATTATTATTCTTCTTCTTGTCGTGTCACTAGTTTCTTTCGAAACAGTGTGGTGAAAGGATATTAAGTGCGCCTCAAGAGGCTCCTTTCGAGCACTTGACACATGTTAAAGAACTTGTTAGGTTCTACGACATGCCGGTTTCCTCACGATGTTTTCCTTCACTGTTTGAGAGTACTGGCGTTGTGCACATAAATTTTTGAACAGAGAAACTCATTGGTACCCGACCCATTTCGAACCCACGACGTTAGGATCGGAAGGCGGGGCCGCTACCACTAGACCACCAGTGCTATCTTTCATTATAGGGGAGGCCTATGTCCAGCAGTGAACTTCTACATGCTGATGATGATGATAAATAATTAGGGAAACAAAATATATAAAATTAAAAAGTAATAATGCGATAAGAACCAATAATTAGGACTTATTAATCTATCGTGTTAGTCGAGTATCGATTACTATTGATAATTCGTTCCAATTAGCTACATCGAAACACTGATCATGCTTCTTTAGTAACTAAGGCGTGGCACTAATTTGCCTCGCGAAGCCCGCCATTGCACCGTACTAACTACTCTCTAATCTATGCTTCGGATATACTAACTGCTACGTGAACTATGAACTTTACCTTACTGATTATTCACTAATCTGTGTGACTATTGCTACGAAATTCTGAAATCTATGATCTCATTGGCCGTAGGAACCAACTATTTACCTATCTATGTGTAATTTGTGCTACTGTTAATCTTAATGTTACCTATCTTTTTGACATATTTCAGGCTTATGTGTTACTAGCTGGTGCCCGCGACTTCGTCTGCGCAGGATTAGTATTTCGAGTAGCTTATATTAGCGTGTCGTAGTACATATGTGTTACTCTAGCGGTTTTGGCAGCGCACGCCAGAATAGCTCGCAGATGGTAGATTTTTCCTACTTACTTGACATTTATCGTCATATTTTGGACAATTCACACAATATCTTTAGCCTATGTGTTATTCTGACGTATAAGCTATATTATTGTAAAGTTTCATTAAAATCCATTCAGTAGTTTTTACGTGAAAGAGTAACAAACATCAATCCATACTTACAAACTTTCGCGTTTATAATATTAGTAGGATTGTCATACCTACTTATGCTAAATAAACTTTAAATCTATTCTACTAGATACGTAATCTGTAGAATATTAGAAAACGATTGAGGTAGCCAGCCTCGCATGTAGTTTATAGGCCCCCTAAAGGCCTCAGTTATTGCTAAAAGATGATGTTATAACGTCTCTGCACGATGCAGAGACGTTACAAAGAGATAACAAAAATGTTTTGTTTCCATATCGCCCATCTATATGTTGTCCTCGAGTGCTGCTTAAACTAGCGTGCAATAATATTAATTTAATAAATAAATGCCTTTTTCTGCCGCCAAGCAGCGTTGCTGTGTTTCAGTTTGTAGAGTGTGGTTGCCGGTGAAATTACAGACACATGAGGCTTAACTTCTGTATGCCTCAAGTTGATAGACGCAAGGCAGTGCGTCGTAGGGCACGTTCTTATCGTGCAAGACTTGCGACGCAATGCTTTGTGGTTTGTGGCTTTATAGGTGATGGTTACCACTTAACATCAGGTGGGCCATTTGCTCGTTCGATCCGCAAGTAGTATAAAAAAAGTTATTGGTCAAACTGATTGTCGTTTTTTAATCATTGTAGTTCCCAAAATTGTCGCAATAAGTTATTTAAAAACCTAAAAAAAAATGAGTAAGTTAACTAAAAACGTATCCAATGGTTTTTACCATAAGGAAAATAATGTAACGTGCACAATGATAGTTTCAAAAGTTGCAATGCGATTGTAACTGTACCGTACAATTCTATAACAGGCTGGTGATGCATCTGTGACGATCAAAACACAACCTTACTAACTGCTGCGTGCACTGTGGCTGCAGGAATGCGGCCGATAACAGCCGAGCTGGGCGGCCGAGTCCGCCATCTTGTTTATATAACTTCGTGGAGTGGTTCGATTTTCAAATGATCGATGGATCTGTAAATGCCATGCGCCCGTAAAGGTTACTTTTTTATGGCCTGACTAAACGAATGTGACTACTTTGCATTCTACCTTGTTAGACTGTAAAATAGAAAGAACTTTGTTTTTTTGGTATTTACACAAAAGAAACATTAACCTTAATTAACCTACAAAAAAATATATAAAATAAATTTATAGACTAGATTGTTTATTATGCTAGTTGTGAAAAGTAGGTACTTGTTTTTTTGTCACTCTGCATATTTAATTAATAGGGTGGTGGTATAAATGACCCTGAAAAGTCTTTGCGATTGAGCACGTTGTTTAGTACATAGTACGAATGGCCTTACTGAGATAAACTATTGCCATCTCTTATCAATAGGTAATGAAAAACAGTGACAGGGCCAATTTATCAATAGCCAATAAGCATTTTAAGCATAAACATATAAATATTTTTTTGTGGGCCTTTCATACTATCTTGTCCCAATTTCCCAAACTAAGCAGAGCTACTATGAAAACCAATTAAACGATAGGATACTTTTTTGTCAAACATACATTTAATATAACACTCACCCACAAGTTATAATTCATGTAACGTTCTTTTAGATACTTTACTTAAAGTACAATTAAAAAGTAGTGCTGCAGAGGCTTTGCCCGTCTAGCAAATGCTGAGTGGCTGCTGTTTTTTGTCATCATTGTTTTTGTTAAAGTGCTGAAAAAAACTTTTATAATCTATTCTACTTGGGGCTTAGTAAGGCATCGTAAGAATCGAATCAACTACTAAAATAATAATATTTACATATTCATTCACCAAAACATGTTGTGCAATAGATATACCTAACCTTATTGGCATTAATTTATCTAACACACCATTTTATAATCTTACATTGTAAGAGATGCTTCAGCGTAAAATATATTAACTAGTCTATTATGCTTAGAAACAAGCACAAGTAATCAAAATAATGAAAAAAACGTCCTGGGAATTCATTGCTGTACGAAAAACGCATTACATTACCCACTAGACTAGAACATACTCCACTCATGCTAGGCAAGATACAACCAAAGCTATTCTAGAATTTCTTGAGTGAGCTAGAATTTAATCAAATCAAAATAAATCGAAAATTCTTAGGTCAGGAACGTGCCCAACAATGCACAGCCTTACGTCCATCACTTTGAGGCAAACATGGGTTGGCGGCAATAGGCATGGTGGTTGTACTTTCCCGGGCGAGCCGTTTTCTTCACAAGGAACCCTGCTACTATTAAAATCTGTGCCTATTTTTTTTAATGTTTTCCAAAAGTTTATTTAGTTTTAGGTCATATTTAGTAGGTTTTAGTAAATGTAATACCAAATTGTCTGTTTTAGTTTTAAGCACGCCAACCTCTTCTTTTTCACCTGTCAAGGTTGGCTGGTTGAAAATGCTGTCTAGCATTAAGCTCTCCTTTTGTACAAACTTTGTTTAGTGCAATAAAGAATTAAATAACTAAATCTACATCTACACTAATATTATAAAGAGGAAATATTTGTATTTTGTATAACGAATAAGCTCAAAAACTACTGGTCCGATTTCAAAAAAAAATTCACCATTAGAATGCTATATTATCCTTGAGTAACATTCGAGACTCGAACTTACGGTCTAAGTTTATCCTAAAATGTTCAAAAAATGTATATCCACCCATGCGAAGCTGGGACAGGCCGCTAGTCTACACTAATATTATAAAGAGGTAACATTTGTATTTTTGTATTTTTGTATGTAACGAATAGGCTCAAAAACTACTGATCCGATTTCAAAAATTCTTTCACCATTAGAATGCTACATTATCCCTGAGTAACATAGGCTATATTATATTTTCAAAAAAATCAGGGATCCTTACTAAAACTTTAATAATGTAACCCAAGCTGGAAAAATAAAACCTTACATCGCGTGCGCTGCGAAAACTATTGAAGTTAGAACAAAATAATGTACTACGATTTTGTAGAACACGTCATCATCTACAAAAAATATCGCGACAGCATATGTCTAACTATTATAGTTATGTCACAATAAGTGTTCTTTTATTATAAAAAATTAATTGAAATGCCTCCGCTAGAAAAGGGTCTTTATTTGTACCTTGGTGTTAATCCTTATCCAAATAAATCATTTCATAATTAAGACGGTTTCAATACCTATAGATTACTTCTTAAATTTTTCAAATCGGACATTCCATTCAAAAGATATGACGAAATTAAAAATGTTAACGGGTCCACGGGTCTCGCGCGGGTTGCGATTTCACTCACTCAAAGAGAAGCGCGTGCAAATGTATGAAATAAGTAGACGCGAGGCTCGAACCCACGGTCTAAGTTTATCCTAAAATGTTCAAAAAATGTATATCCACCCATGCGAAGCTGGGACAGGCCGCTAGTATTTTATAATTTAATAGCATTTTTGTTTATATTTATAAAAATCTATCAAAGATAAATAATACTTAAACTATAACTGAGACTATTATAATATACTTGTTTATACTATTAGGAGAATGTGGGTATGTGCCAAATGTAATGTTTCGACGTACCTCTGACTACCCCCGTTAGATGTCCTCAAAGAATCTGGAGTTAGTACTTGGTAAGTTGGTACTAAGAGATCAGTACCCCCCAAGTATGAGTTGTGTTTATGTACCATATTAGGTTTTTCGTTCTTGTTCCGTGTTCATTGCGGGCTTTGTATGAAGACGCGATAGAGATACCGATACGGAACTTTATGTTGCAAGTATGATGAAAATTAGTAGTAGAACATAAAGTTCCATATCGGTCTCTATCGCGTCTTCATACAAAACCCGCAATGAACACGGAACAGAAACGAAAAACGAAAAACCAAATATTGTTAACAAAACTCATACTTGGGGTACTGAGCGGTTAATCATCCGTTTTTGTGGCGCATGCAACTGTCCGGAATATCGGGAAATATACTCACTAATCATGGTAAATATCCCGTTATAAATAAAATTATAAACTATCTAGCCCCAAATTAAGCCAAAGCTATCCATATTGGAACCAGATATCTGATATAATACTTAAATACTTTTTTTTTTGTAAATACATACTTATAATATATAATAACACCCAGACAGAGAACAAACATCTATGTCCATCACACAAATGTTTGTTCTCGGTGGGGATCGAACCCACGGCCTACGGCGCAGAAGGCAGAGCTACTACCAACTGAGCTGTGAAGGCTGTCAAAGTAACTGGTAAAGTAAATTTGCTACAGATTTATTTTAAGACAGACGGAAGGCAACGCTCACTGTTTACAAGATACAGTCACGTTTTGCATCGTCGAATAACAAACTGATTTATCGAATTTAATTGTAATTCTCTTCATCGTATCGGTTTCAGTGATAAGACCGCTCGTTGTGCATTCATTGATAATGTAAAGTAGTAATTTGTTATTGTGGTACTTTATTTATGATAACTATTTTCAAATAGAACATTGTAAAATTTAGTAAACCGTAAAACGCAGTCTGCCGTTACATAACCGGAACAAGCATATGGCCCACCTGATGTTAAGTGGTAACCATCACCCATAACAAAACATTACCTCGTAAGTCACGCATAATAAGAACTTGCCCTACGATGCACTGCCCTGCGTCCATTAACTAGAGGCATACAGATGTTAAATATATAAATATAAATGTAGATGTAGTAAATGTAGATGTTAAACCTCTTGTGCCTGTATTTTCATCGGAAACTCGAAACACAGCATAGCTGCTTGGCGCCAGAAAAGGGCATGCAATTGTTGTAATAGTTTGAACGAAGAGGAAGATTTCGACCTTTTTGTGATATCTCTGACGAAATTCACCGAAAGCGCTTCGATGCTATGCGTTGTCTCTAAGTAGATCAGACAATAGGTAGTTTGAATTGTTTTTCAATGTCGATTTGGTTTTTACTGTTAGGGTAAAAAAAAAATATGAATTTTAATCTGAGTTAAATTACTTAATAATAGCTAAAAATAAAAATAAACCTAAAAAGTTCTATAACATTTGTCAAGTGTTCGAAAGCTGCCTCTTTGAGGCGAACTTAAAATCCTTGCACTGCACGGTTTCAAAGTCAACGTCAATTCAATAAAATCACAAGGATCACTTTGAAACGTCTTAAAGCTAGGTGAATCTAGGTGCCAGTTCTACGCGACCATATTATAGAATAAATATAAATAAATATTGGTGGCCTTTCCACACAGCACTATCTAGCCCCAAACTAAGTCAAAGCTTGTAATATGGGAACCAGATAGCTGATATAATACATATACCTGCCTATACTTTTTTTTTAAATACATACTTATAATATATAATAACACCCAGACAAAGAACAAACATCTATATTCATCACACAAATATTTGTTCTCGGTGGGGATCGAACCCATGGCCTACGGCGCAGAAGGCAGAGCTACTACCAACTGAGCTGTGAAGGCTGTCGAAAGGATTTCGAAAGAAGACGAAACAATGTTTGTTTCTACTAACCTTGACAGGGGAAAAACTGAGTTCGTTTGGCGTTCTTGTATTTTCATCAATCCAAACTAGTTTTCCTTACAGGAAAATAATATTTTTGCTGAACGTGTGCATTGTTATTTTCCTCAACCTGGTTGTGTGCGATTTTTCATAATTAACCTACTTGCAATGATTTCGTATCATCAAAAAATATATATAGATTTTTAATAATAAGTATATCAAAATATTATTATATGTGCGAGCGACAGGTTGTTTTTCTTTTTCTGCCGCCAAGCAGCGTTGCTGTGTTTCGGTTTGAAGAGTGAGGTTGCCGGTGTAATTACAGGCACATAAGGCTTAACATCTGTATGCCTCAAGTCAGACGCAGGTCAGTGCATCGTGGGGCACGTTCCTATCGTGCGTGACTTGCGAGGCAATGGTTTGTTATTGGTAATGGTTACCACTTAAAATCAGGTGGAACATCTGCTTGTTCCATCAGCAAGTTGTATACAAAAAAAAGTTTCAGTTTTTAAGCCACATCCCGTATCCGGGTCAACTATACTGTACCTAAATATCCAGAAAGCATAGTTAATCAAAGCTTAATGTGGTTTAAATGAAGCTGACCTTATTATACTGTTTAATGGAGTTCGTTAATTAACATACCTATGTAGATAGTGGCCGCTCACTGTACAACGACTTGATAAACCTATGTTACGGAACTGACGATGTTTGTGGCGACGCAAGCGTTAGAAGTGCGGGTACCATTACCGCGGCTGGACTGTAGATATTGGTTCAAGCGCTGGGTGTTGTTTTAGATACTATGGTAATCGATTCTTGATACTGTGTGTTTTTTCTTTTTATATGTATAGTTCCCATAAAGCTATATTTCGTTTTTAAAGTTCTTTTTACATTTTTGTTTTTAGCGAGATAGTGCTGTGTGGAATGTCCCCCAATATTTATTTATATTTATTATCTGTGTCATTCGTTTTCTCTGTGTTTGTTTTTGTGTGTTAAATAAAAATTCATTCATACTGGTCATAAAAAACACGCTAGTCAATTGTTTAAGTCAAATTCAATAGCTTGAAGACATTTACTTTGACTTTACCTCAGTCAGTCGCCTCTTACGACATCTACGAAAGGTAATGGAGGGGTGATATTCTATACCAACACACCTCTTCGTGGAAACTTGTAGTGTAGTAACTGAATAGTAAATAGAGGCATATTTACAAGTTATGTCCCTATTTACGGGACGCTGTAGCCGTCAGTTACGGGCACCAAGGGAGTACTCGTATTTCGGTATATCTGTCAAGTGTGTACTCTGTCTAAACTGGATGACTCGGTCAACGGTACCAATGATTATGAGACCTTCCTCGTAGACCATCGATTTTTAGAGCTCCGATATTATTCCTTGTAGAGCACCTATTCATATTTGGATGGGTGCTCTACAAGGAATAGGAAAAATGCTTCCTCGTAGAGCACTTCCGGTGTAGTAGCATTTAGTGTTAGTGTATTATATGATAATTGTTGTGCCAAATATGACAGAAAACGTCAAATATGACACAGAAAACGTCTCATTTTCAGAAAAAGTCAAAATTACTGAAAATGTCAAATATGCAGAAGACGTCACATTATCTTAGTGAGAGGCAGGTTTTGTCACTAGCCTATACGAATTTACTTTACTATATTCCAGCCATACTCAAGATACAATTTTTTGTTAAAAAAAACCTATTATCACTTTCTTATCGATGATTTTGTTACAAAATTTGGATCACTTCTCGGTTTGAGATATTGCCCACATAATGTTGTATCATGAGTTTATGTGGAATATAATAAATTCAGGAATGAAAATACTTTATTGTACACCAAACTGAACAAAACAACACTTTAAATTTTTAATAGTACAATGGGCGGTGCTATAGCTGAAAGCGATCTCTTCCAGACAACCTACACACAGACAACCGACAGAGTATTCAATTGACAAATCTACGAGTATAATTGAGATTGACAAATTGACAAATCACTTTATCAAAATTATTCCAACCCTATGAAAATGAAAACATTTAGCTTACTGAGTAACATTTCAGAAGGCACTGTTTAGTTTACAAAACAAACTTTTTCTGTAAATACGAAACGCGATTTTGCTTTCATAAACCTGAAAGGTTCCTCGTTTCCTTGTTCATTTAAAAGCTTATTTGCAGCTTTTATTTAATAAGGTTGTTCTCTGTCACTTACACTGAATTGTTTAGTATGTTTTTTAAAACATAATTAAAACTTTTCCTGAGAGGTAGTTAATACAATTAGATGCCGCGCAACATGATGTTATTTTGGTACCAGATGAAAATGTATGAAAGAGCTATACTACTATGTAGAGCTCTTTGTGAAGGGCTCGTCTGGGTTTGTAATTTATTTATTTATTTTAAAACCAACAGCCAATTATAACTTATATAACATACATGATATAGATACGAGAGAGCCCAATTAATGGTTTTCACGGATAAAAAACATTATTAAATTATATATTGTGAACGCCGTAGTCGACAGCATATCAAAATAGATGGAGTAGTGAATATAATAATTTATAGTTATGTATGTGCGTTCTATTTATTACCAAAGAATTCCCTGTTCAGCCGTTGTCTGGCTGAACCAACACTCGTACAGAAAAGGTCGAAATCTAGATCTTTACTGAGTTTAATGAAGTTCGTGCTTGCTAGCCACAGATAAATACCATCATGCTTATTTTTTGCCGCCAAGCAGCGTTGCTGTGTCTCGGTTCGAAGGGTGTGGTTGCCGGTGAATTACAGGCATATGAAGCTTATCATCTGTTTGCGTCAATATGATGGACGCAGAGCAGTGCATCGTAGGACACGTTCACGTGCGTGACTTACGAGGCAATGATTTATTATAGGTGATCGTTACCACTTAAAATTAGGAGGGTCATCGGTTGGTTCCATCCGCAAGTAGAATAAAAAAACCCCTATGTCCACGTTGGGTTTCAGGCCTGTTATGATAGAGGTGATTAAAACATTCACCGGTCACCCACCCGAACGTTGCATAATATTTTGTTTACAGACTACGCGAGAGTTTCTATAATTTAACTAGCTGACGCTCGCGGCTTCGGTAACGTATTAGTAGTAATAGCTAACATTATTATTTATGGCGTTTTGCCTTTATGGGTTCGTTCAAGTTTTCCACCCCGTTTTCTTTTTGGATAGCCAAAATATCAACACCTCTAAACTTTCGCATTCACATCGCAAAATAATAATAAGTCACGGACTCGATTATGATAAAAAAAAAACTAACGTCATTGTTTTCATAACTTTATTTATTTCCAAAAAAGACCTCGTACAAACCACTAACCTAACTAAACTTAAAACTAACAAAACGTAGTAGGTAGTATATATAGAACATTATACTATAGCCGTATAAATTTTGGCTTGAGAAGGCGATCCAAAATACTTACCCTATGTATTAAAATTAAATAGGATATTGCGAGCGTGTTTTATTTATCTCATTGCAGACGTCTTCACAATGTGCGCAATGAATAGACCTTGGACTTTCATTATCTTTATCTAACGACTCGTCTTGCGTGCAATCGA
Organism: Chloroclysta siterata; assembly: GCA_932294275.1. Taxonomy (NCBI): domain Eukaryota; kingdom Metazoa; phylum Arthropoda; class Insecta; order Lepidoptera; family Geometridae; genus Chloroclysta; species Chloroclysta siterata. The sequence continues at coordinate 13,961,582 of OW028596.1, read as the reverse complement.
CGGATAAGTCTACTATTGTGCTCAACCTTTGATGAAACGTTCTTATTATAACTTCCAGCCCTTACAGCTCAGTCGGTAGTAGCTCTGCCTTCTGCGCTGTAGGCCGTGGGATCTATTCCCATCGAGAATAAACATACCTTTGAGATCTCTCTCTCTTGTCGTGTCAGTAGTTTCTTTCGAAACAGTGTGGTGAAAGGATTTTAAGTGCGCCTCAAGGAGGCTCCTTTCGAGCACTTGACACATGTTATAGAACTTTTTAGGTTCTACGACATGCCGGTTTCCTCACGATGTTTTTCTTCACCGTTTGAGAGTACTTGCACTGTGCACATAAATTTTTGAACAGAAAAACTAATAGGTGCACGAACCGGTTAAGACATACAAAGATTTGTTCTTAAGAACCATGTCATCGATTTTAGCGACAAGAAAAACTGCATAATGTAATGATTTCTCGAATTTTATAATTCATTTTGTAAATATTAAGCTTGTTTTTTTAGATTAAAATTGAAGTAGCATAATTAATTTTCTATCTTCCTGTCTTTTAGTCGGTCAATTGACCGCCAAGTCACAGCTTTGGTCCGATAGGCGGGTAGGATGGATAGCGTTGGTAGGTTGCCGAACAGAAAAGAAAGGAAAGGGGAAGATTGAAAAAAAGGTGGCAGTCTGGAAGGAGACTTGGTGGAGTAAACTTGACTGGCTAACATACTGACATCTGGAACAAGTGCGAAGAATAAAAGTGAAATTGTTTTACCTGTGTTCTACGAATAAATAAGAGGTGTTAAAGTGTTCATCTGCTGCAGTTCATTTCATCTCAGAAGTGCGATTCAAGGTATGTAAAATGTTACCTATTCTGCCCACATAATATTATTTTATTGCCGCTTGGAAGATTGGTACAATATTTTATTCCATTTAAGTATAATGGAGATACAGATTTTACTAGCATGTATCGGTCGGGATTGACCCGAGACTATCCGATCGTGCCAGTTTTGTTCAGTTGAAAGCATAGGTACTTAGCGGCTTTATTTCTACTGAATCTTTGTTGGCGTGGTCCAGTCGGCATTGCCCCGAGACTATCTGGCCATGCTAGCACTATTCGGTTTATGGAGCTGTTGGTACTTGTACCTACCCATTAAACATAAAATTTACAAAAGTCTGGATAGATTTTCTAGCAAAAGCTGATAGAAATCGACAAAGAATACCAATCTACTAAACGCGCAAGTGACTGTGTGTGATTATGAGTTGCTTTTCTGTACCATATCTAAGATTTTGTGATAACAATTTTTGCTAAAATATTTTTTTTAACAATGTGGAGAGTCTAACGAATACTAGGAATAAAATTCATGCTGTTTCACTCGAAGTATTAAGTTTGAAACTTATTGATGTCTTTCATCAAATTTTTACCGCAGTTACTTGATAGAATTATTACTGGTGAAACTTTTTGCCACCATAGCATGTTGCTAATTGAAAGAATATTTTACGATAAAAAGTCTACCTACATAAAAAAAAAAACATAATTAAAATATAGTGAAGTAGTGAACCAAGTGAGTCCTGGGGGTTATATTTATGCCATAACAATAAGTAGGGTATGCTGTGATGAACCAAGTGAGTTCAGGGGGCTATGTATGCCATAACAATTATTTTTATTAGCAAGGTATGCTGTGATGGACCAAGTGAGTTCTGGGGGCTACGTATGCCATAACAATAAGTAGGGTATGCTGTGATGGACCTAGTGAGTTTAGGGGGCTATGTATGCCATAACAATAAGTAGGGTATCCTGTGATGGACCAAGTGAGTTCAGGGGGCTATGTATGCCATAACATTTTTTTTTATAAGCAATGTGAACTAAGTGGGTCTATGTACCTATGCCACAGTGAACAAATTTTGTACAGATAATGATAACAATTTTGCTACGTATACAATGCACTGATATTTGCCAAATAATTACCTACTGTAGCTGTGATTAAAATTTATTTCATCCACATCATGATATTTTTATTTCGAGTAAAAGGTACAAATAAAAAATTAAATTCGACTTAAATTTAACGGTATGAAACATTTTGTTAGCATGTATCGGTCGAGATTGCCCCGATACTATCTGGCCGTACTAGCACTATTCGGTTTTTAAAAATTGTCAGGGCCTTACCCATGAACATTCAAGTTGAATACATATCGAGCAAATTTTTCTAGGATAAAGTAGGTGAAATCTTACAAAGTTTTATATTATCCGATAATTTTAACATTGAAGGGATTAATTTTATTTTATATTTTTATCTTATTTTATATTCGCATTTTGAATTGTTCCTCACACGAACTGGTCTGTACTGAACAGAGACTATCCGGTAGTGTTAGCACCTTTCAATTCGTGGATTACCTACCTACTATTATATATATATTTTTTATTATTCTATTTCACATTACTGCTATTATCAATATTCCAATAGCAATAAAAATTGGCTTACCTATATCAAGCAGAAATTAACTATACTTACCGTTGTCACCTGATAAACTGTCGTAAAATTATAAATATCGATGTCAAGCCTACCCTCTGATGCGAGTCTCTGAAGCAAAGTGTACTAAATTAAATATCTATAAAGTTAAAATTTATAGATATATAGGTAGGTAGTAGGTACATGCTTTGTATGCAGGTACAGGCTATGTATGCCAGAGTTTAGCCATGTGTGCTATTAGCAGGCTATGTATGCCAGAGTTTAGCCATGTGCGCTATTAGCAGGCTATGTATGCCAGAGTTTAGCCAGGTGCGCTATTAGTGAATTTCTTAGTGAAAAATGGGGTATGTATACCTGTAAGTTCAAAACTAACCAAAAAAATTAGTACAATGGTGCAAAAAAAAATATATATATATATATATTAGCATAAATATATATATATTAAGCACTGGACCTGTAAGTGGCTAAGTACGTCGCAAAATTACATGGACAGCTGTTATGCTAAGCCAAGTAAACCATATAAAAATTAAAAAAATAAATAAAACATGAATATAAATTTAAAAAAAAAAGTTACAAACTTAGAAATAAGTTTTATCTGGTGAATATGATAACTACAGTATTTTTTCTCTTTCTATGAATTCTGACGGTGCGATGACTCCTGAGGAGGAACCTCTTGCGAAAGCCTTCAATCTGCAGGAGATTTGGCGTCAACTTCAAATAACAGTTTAACGCTTGGACAAAGTATCATACTGCACGGAGCCTTTCGGTTTTTGGCGTGTCCGTTTTTTTTGTTAGTGTGCAGTTGTCGATATTGTATTCGTGTGAGTTACTAGAGAAGGGATTACATTGACTAACATAGGTTAGTCGATGGAATAAGAGATGGATGAAAAAGGCGTTTTAACTGGTTGCTGACTTTTATTGCGATAACCCAAAACCAATATAGATACTGGAACACTATTATCGTCAATATTATTTCCCATATTGACCTGGCTGTGAGAGCGATGTCCATCCCACTCGATACTTTCTTATGGCCATTTCGTCCATGCATAGGAAAATTTTGTGGACTCCCAGTTTTCACGCCTTTAACAGCTTTTATCCACACCCGTCTTCATTCTGGGCATTTTGGGAACCTAAAAAAATAATAATGTAAAATTTTACGAAAATTGAGCCGGCGCGAGACGCCTAGAAGGTGTGAAATATAAAGCTAAATTAGTCTGTGTATGTAAATCACTAGAACAGATGATCAAAACAATACATTTTATTTTATGGGTATATTTTATTAATGGGTTTACATCGTTTTCATATTGGAAAATATGACTAGTACTAATAAAATGTAATTACAGTCTGTAAATTGAAAAAGAATATTACGTATCAAATGACAATTCCGGGTCTTTAACCTCCTTTTGTTTTTTTTTGTTTTGTTTCCTTTTGTTTTTCTTGATGCACAAGACACAGCTGCACGGGATATACTTTCGCCTTTTCAAATAAATTTTGCTTAAACAATAATGATTCTTTTGATTTTTCACTATTTATTTCGCTTCACCGCATATTTCAACCGACTCCAACTAGAACATCAAAGCATTGCATCAACTGACGGACACTATTTACACAGACAGTGAGTGAGTTGGAGTGAGTGAACTTACATCTTCTTTTCTTTTACTTGTAGCTAGGCTGCGTGGGAGGTACAAAGATAGATGATCACTGTTTGATACACAGTTGTAAAAGGTTGTGGATCTTATGGCACTCTCCATTATGATATTACCTCCATGATTTAGCGATTTTTTTTAAATGTCGCGCAAAAGGTCACTCTTACTTTAAATGCCCTAAGCCATTAGTAAAATGCCAAAAGTGTCGAAGGGTTGATCACGACAATAAAAACTGTAAATTTCTACCAATGATACCGCGTTTCGCGTACGGACGTTAAAGAACGGAAAAATTTGACTATTTCCACGACTGGTGATACTAACAGTAAATTTTTCAAATAAATAGAAGTTCGTGAATCTGATGCTCAAGACCTAAACTTCTTAAAAAGATACACACAATTGCCTATCATCAAAGGTTTCAGTAACTCTGTAGTTACACCTGTCTATAGGAGCTTTGTGAACATTGAAATCGATGATGTTGAGGCGACGATCGAAGTTCTTGTAGTTACTGATGAGTTTGTGACAACAGCATTGCTTATAGGGCAAAACTTTATAGAGTTTTCTTCTGTGTCTGTGTACAAAGACAATTGCAAACTATTCTTCTACAAAAGTCCTGCTCTTATCGCAAACGTTGACATTGAAAATAGCTTAAACTTGACTACATTAAATTCTACCTAAGTTCCTTTGTCAGGGTTAGTTGAAGTTATAACGCAGGGATCAACTAACTTTTCAGGGGATGTGTATGTGGAAGGTTACAGTAGTATTGAACCGGGTAAAGAAAATCAATCGATCAAAATTGCACCAAGGTGCTTATCACGTAGTTAATGGAAAATGTCATCTTACAATACAATACAAAATAATTTATTTATGCCACACGTAAATGCAGTTTATAAAAAAAAATACAATAAAAGACAGTAAAAGTAAGTAGGTAAGTGATATAAATTGGCAGTCACTCGGCATAAATGCAATAGCAGCATACGCTACTATAACGCTGGTCTTCCGACACCCATGTCATCGTTACAGTTACAATAAATAATAATAATATTCTAATTTATTTCTAATAAAAAAACCGAGAACCAATTTTAACAATAAAGACAATAGAACTAAGCTCTTATCAAAATTTATAGGCCTCTTTAAAATCACAGAAGTATATATAATGATCGATATAAAATTTCTGAACTTACTGGATTTAGTACTCCTAAAAGTAAATACGATAGCGTAGTTGCTTTTGATCGGATTTGACCTTGGATCAATGTTAACCTTTCTCATGACTACGATACTAATATCTAACAAAAGTAATACTTCATCTGAAAGCGAGGATAATGATGACGAAAATATGCCTACAAAAGGTCGGCAACAAAATAATACAAGTAGATCTGATACTAAATAAATGCCAAATGTAATGATTAATAATTTAAAGTAATATTGTTAGTATAATAATGTAGCGAAACACTGGGAGTTATTGTTTTTATTGTTATTCACATGTTGTTTTTATAATTACTGAAAATGTAATTGTGTTAAAATCGTAAATTCAATTTATTTGAGTATTTGAATTTTCTATAATTATTTAATAAAATAAATTTGATGAAGAAATTGAAGTTAATAAGGACTAAAATAATAAAATGAATTTATATGTAAGCTATTACAATCAAAAATAAGTTTTTTTTTGTTCTTTAAAATTAAAATAATATAAATATTCTTAACGTTTTTATGATTAGTACGTTCAGTTAACTTATTTAATCATGCGTCAGGAGATCGCATGATGGCGGATGGCCGAATGTAATGATTTCTCGAATTTTATAATTCATTTTGTAAATATTAAGCTTGTTTTTTTAGATTAAAATTGAAGTAGCATAATTAATTTTCTATCTTCCTGTCTTTTAGTCGGTCAATTGACCGCCAAGTCACAGCTTTGGTCCGATAGGCGGGTAGGATGGATAGCGTTGGTAGGTTGCCGAACAGAAAAGAAAGGAAAGGGGAAGATTGAAAAAAAGGTGGCATTCTGGAAGGAGACTTGGTGGAGTAAACTTGACTGGCTAACATACTGACATCTGGAACAAGTGCGAAGAATAAAAGTGAAATTGTTTTACCTGTGTTCTACGAATAAATAAGAGGTGTTAAAGTGTTCATCTGCTGCAGTTCATTTCAATACCTAGATTTAAAAAAAACTTGTATTTAGTTCGGGAATCGAACCCGGTCGTATTGAAAAATAAAATTTAGTCTGTTGCTAATGTATTTGCAGGCTTGCCCATACTGACCGATCTAAATGGGCCACCCTGTATAATATAAGTTGTTTTGTGATACCAATAACACGATAAAAGAAGAACTACATAGTTATACTAGTGGCTTCCCGCGGCTTCGCACGCGTTGAAGTGGTGAGCCGTAGTAATTTAGCCACAAACATCCAAACATCGTAACTTTCGCATTGATTTGTATATTATTAGGGTAGGATACCTACGCAGGTATAAGAGATACCTATAGGCGTACATTACCTATATTAGGTAGGTAGGTAGGTATAGGTACTGAGTTTAGCACAAACATGACAAATACACCAAAGACAACGTAGAGGTGACAAGTAGACAAGTCAGTCAGTCAGTCAGGACTTTGATTCTTATAGTATTAGAGATGGTCACAAAAGTTTTATGAGTCTACATTGGCCCAAAGTCAGTTATCATAAGCTTCCCTATGATGACAGAACAGTACTGGGGTGGACGCGACACATGTTTTTCATAAAGAATTCTTGTGTCTTTCCCCTTTCTTATACTTATACACCCCAATCTTATCTACACTATGAGTTTAAAATTAGCTCAGCGCAACGAAAAGAAAGATGCTATGATATCAGGCGTAAGAAATCAATTTATTTCTAAAACTGTTTTATTATGGGTCTAGTTTTTTTAAAGCGGCGATAACTGAAGATAAACCGTAACAGCTTTACAATTTTGAGGCACAGTAGATATCCCCTCAGATTTCTTAGTAACTCAAGATTCGTTGAGGATGTCAAGGGGGATAGCCGGAGATACGTCCAATTATTTATTTTATATTTTGCAGTAGTTGGTATTCCATGCGTGACAGATTGCAACTGAAGCATACTAGTCATGAATAAATTCACCTGGGACCACAGATCTTCCTTTATATTAAGATGACAGGTTCGACAAAAAACTGGACTGCTCGAGGCTTTGTGCAAATGGGTTGCCAGCTTTTTATCCGGCAGAAGCATACGAGCCATAGTTGACGGTGGTAGCTCCAATCGCATGGGCATTAACGCTGGCATTCCGCAAGGCTCTGTATTGTCCCCAGCGCTATTTTTGTTGCATGTCAATGATATGTTGTCCAATGATAACATTCATTGCTATGCGGACGATAGTACTGGGGGCACATTCTATTAGGGCCGTGTTAGCATCCCCCGTTACATGGTGGAAGAAAGCCGAAAGCAACATGTGTCTGAGATAGAGGGCACATTAACCAGATTTTCCGATTGGGGACATCAAAACCTGGTTCAGTTCAACCCTACCAAGACACAAGTTTGCGTATTGACGGCTAAAAAGCCCCATTCACTGTGGCACCTCAATTCCAGGACATTACCCTTTCCATCTCCAAGGACATTGGGATCCTAGGTATCGACATCTCCAGCGATGTTAAGTTCCGTAGTCATTTAGAAGACAAGGTAAAGCTGGCATCCAGGAAGCTCGATGTGCTAAACAGAGTAAAGCTGTACTTCAATAGGGGACAACGACTACTTCTCTATAAGTCGCAAGTCCGACCCCATATGGAGTACTGCTGCCATCTCTGGGCAGGTGCACCTGGATACCAGCTTGGTCCTTTTGATTCGGTCCAAAGACGTGCTGTGAACATCTTTGATGATCCCAAGCTAACAAGCGGTATTGAACCCTTAAGTTTAAGGAGAGACTTCTCCCCTCTGTGTGTGCTCCTACCGCTTGTGTAGTGGGTTGTGTTCTGAAGAATTGTTTGACATGATGCCCACAGCTTCATTTTATCATCGCACTGCAGCATAGGCAGGGAGCTCATCTACACACATTGGAGCCAGGATGGTCGCGCACCGTTCGGTTTCATAGGAACTTCCTCGCGCGCTCCCTGCTGCGGTTTTCCCTGAAGACTACAGCATGGGGTTCTTCAAGAAAGGCGTTTTAAAATATTGACAACGTTGCGTGTTGCAAGCGTCCATAGGCTACGGTAACCGCTTTCCATCAGGTGGGCCGTACGCTTGTTTGCTTACAAGGTAGTATAAAAAAAACTGACCCTATGTCGTGACTCCCGACGATAAACGGTAGGAACCAAGCCGTAAGTTTGTTGCCTGTACCTTTAGGCTTGGTTGCGTGGGACTGACACCTAGATTCACCTTAGCTTTAAGACGATTCAAAGTGATCCTCTTCTTTTGACTTTGGCAAGAAATTGACCCTGTGACGTGACTCCCAACGATAAGAAACGGTAAGTTTGTTGCCGGTTCTAAGGTTGGTCACCTAGATTAACTTAGCTTTAAGGGGCTGACAACTATCAAACAATTTCTCGCTCGCACGTTTCGACATGTTGAAAGATATAAAATCACTAAACTCATTTTCGAAAAATCGCATTCAACCATCTTGTGTGCAATCACATTGCACACAGTTTAGTAAAAATTTCATTTTGATCGATACATGTTTTCCTACTCAAAAGTTTGCTTTACTAGTTTTTGTACATAAGCAAACTTTTAAGTAGGAAAACTTGTATCGATGAAATGAAATTTTTACTAAACTGTGTGCAATGTTATTGCACACAAGATGGTTGATTGCGATTTTTTGAAAATGAGTTTATTGATTTTATATCTTTCAACATGTTGAAACGTGCGAGCGAGAGTCACATTAGCTCTTGTCTTCGCCTTAAGACGTTTCAAAATGATCCTTGTGATTCAACTAAATAAACACGTTTTGACTTTGAAGACTTTAATGCATAATATGCCATGCATGCTTAAATACTCCGCCACTTCTTATAGATTGACAGTCTTTGCTTAGCCAGTCATATTTTATGGACTTGATAAACCTTTTAATTAAGATTCATAAACTTATGAACGTATTTATGCAAATAAAGCCATTCTGTGCTTTTCGAATACTGAATAGTTTTCGGAAATGGTCTTTTGACATGTATCTAAAATGACTTCAAAGGTTTTTGGAGTAAGCATTTCAAATTGTATTATAACCTACTTTTGGTTATTGGTTAACTTTCCACACAGCAATATCTAGCCACAAACTAAGCAAAACTTGTAATATGTGAACCAGCTAGCTGATATTCTGAAGCAGGATATTCTACAGGTCATGGCGAACAACTGTAGTTATAAGACTTATGAAATTTCGAAGTTTTTCATTCATGAAATGCATCTTAAACTTTCCTCGAAAATGAAACTAACACAACATGACGCAGCCCTATTTACAGCTGTTTTTTTACCTCTAATTGTGAACTGTTGATGAAAAAGGTAACAGAACTGCCACCAATTAGGAAACGCAAATAGCGTATGTACCAAGGTCACGTACACATTATCAGGGTTGTTGCAAATTTCTGAGACAATATTATTTTTTCTTTTGTATGGGAATTTCGAAAACGAAGTACATAGGTATTTCAATTTTGCACACGTCAAAGTATTCTCCTATGCTTGGTCTATTGGTCTTTGGCCTTATTATTTTATTATGTTACACGTTCTATAATAACACCTAGACAAAGAACAAACATCTATGTTTATCACACAAATATTTGTTCTCGGTGGGGATCGAACCCACGGCCTACAGCACAGAAGGCAGAGCTACTGCCAACTGAGCTATGAAAGCTGTCTTTTTTTTGTTGTTTACTGTACTTTAGCTATTGAAAAATAAAATGCAATATTAATATCTAAGTAAATTGCTATTCGATGAACATGAGTTTATTCCATTCAACGGTTGTCTCGTAGAGATCGCTGTTTAGCAATAAGACCTGCCATTGTATTACTTGAAGTTGAAGTGTGCAATAAATTATTTTCTATCTATTTAACTAACCGATATGAAACATTATACATGTGTCAACGTGGTGATTTCAAACATGCATAGATTATAGGTACTATATAATAGTAATTTTGAGTACTCGCTGAGCGAAAACAAGTTTAATTTAAAGCAAATTGAGTTTGGGACTAAAATAGAATGAACGTTTTATTAAAATTGAAATATGTTGTTTGGCACTAATGGGTCATTCATTACATTACGTTGGCGGACGTACCTAGAATAATTATTATAAATAAATCAATCGAATACCGTGTTTTGTGAACCAAGAAATGAACTCCTGAAATTGAACCCCTAAAAGGGTGCGGGGGTGGAAGTTTTTATGAAAATAGCTCTACGAACGAACTTGCGTGGGATTCCCTAGTCAATTAATAGTATTAGAGGTAATTACCAAATAGCACCATTGTCTAATAAAATACTCTTTTTTGTGGTGGTTGGGGATGAAACCCACAACCAATAGAGGCCAAGCTACTATCAACTAAACTGTTAGGCCAGCAGATGGCCCACCTGATGTTAAGTGGTAAACATCACCTATAAAAAAGCATTGCCTCGCAAGTAATGCATCGTAGGGCATGTACGTGGCCATATGATGCATTACCCTACATCTATCAACTTGAGGCATACAGATGTTAAGCCTCATATGCCTGTATTTCACCGGCAACCACACCCTTCAACCCAAACACATGCAGCAGCGCTGCTTGGCGGCAGTAATAGGCATGGTGATAGTACTTCCCTAGACGAGCCCTTCACAAACAGCTCTACTACACTTATTTTGATGCATTCTCTCGCTTTTAAATCTCCGTCAATTAGTGTTTATCTTTTGTATTAATGTAATGGAATTATGAACTTTTAATACGTTTTATAAATAGTTATATAAATTCAAGAAATAGAAAGTAGACCAATAAATGTGACCATTAAATATAAATATAAACTAGATCGATTGAAATAGCTTCACGACTTTAATCCCCAGATACATAGATATTCCCTCAGATATTTTAGTATCAATTCAAGGTTCTTAAAGGATGTCTAAGGGTCAGAGGTACGTCCAAATACTACTGTGGCATACGTGATAGGTTGAAAGCCCGTCGCTGCTAGAATACTAACTAGTTTTCTCGCGATGTTTTCCCTCACTGTTTTAAAGCTCCGGCATATTACTGCTATTAGGTCTGGTATTGTTTGTATAAGTCTAGACTCTAACGCCTAAACGTAATAAAAAAAAATTGGCTAAAGTGTATCGTATTGAGACCCCAGCAAGACTATACATGTCAACCAACTATTTAATTTAAAACCTCGGCCGCCATGTTGCTATTCCCTATGCTGGGTCCTGTGATACTTACTAAAACTATGTTTGTTAGCTATATATGTGCCTAAACTAAAGCATGTGTGAGCAATAAATGTATTGAGTATTGATCCCAAGTTGTACCTAATACTTATATTTTCATGAAACCAAAACCTGAGCCAAACTACAATGTGTCTGAATCACACTTCAGAATTCAAATTAAACTTTACTCCAAAAGTTTCATAACCACGAAAGCATAAATAATAATCTAATCCACGTTGATTCCCATTCGTCACGGACCAGTATCCAAAACTCAAAACGAGGCACAAAGCCAGCGTCTCATAACCTCACAACGTGGCACTTATGTATGTCTGTACGTGGAACCGCCGGCGTCATGGAGCCACAGTGCACTGACCTGCCGCAGTAGGTACGCTCGACCGAGCTACCTGCCTAGGTACTGTGAGCTAATCTAATTCGATAAAATATAACGCCAGCTTCTGGCCACGCATGGCTTCACTCGCATTTTTACACACAGTTATATTGTGCGCCCTGTAACAGAATCTTTATGACAAAATTTGGCTTTGCGAGCCATATTCGAAGTTAGCAGGTCTCGCCGTGTTGAGGACATTATCGTCATCATCACTTGCATGAATGTTAAAATAGCCCTTAATGCTATTCCATATATCTTAGTTTGAAGCTAGATGGTTCGTAGTGCCAAAAAATATATTTATTTATCTAAATCTCGCCACTTCTTATCCAAATCGGTACAGCCGATATGAATATTTTCGCATTTACAAAGCTACGCGTAAGTAAGTTAATAAACTGAAATTTTATATTGAATTTTTTTATTTTTATATCCATCAACCCTTACTTCTATCTAGGATTAAATAATAGCTTAAAATAAGCCACTGCACCTAAATTAGCCCTTTCACTGTTTGTCATTAGCATAAACTATTGTTAAATGGCAATAGGTTTTAAATAAAATAGACAGCAGCATGTGGCTCTTCAAATGAAACGTAAATCTAAAAACAATCCATTGTCCAATACTTCAACTGTTTTCCAATCGACTGTATTGTATATATGCAGGTGTTAAAAGAAATGAGTTTTGTATGCGCAATAAGGTTTAAAATGCAAGTTTAATATTCATTAGATTAAAATGTGCCACAGTCGCCTCGACAATTCGATCCAATTGCAACTTAAATAAATTACCAACACCGAACAAGTCGTAAAGCGGTCTGGAACCAGATCATGTAACTAGCTCACTGTATTAAAGCACACTGTGGTGGAACGTAGCTCGGGACGATAGCCGAGCCAAGTTAATAATAATAAACGAGAGAAAAAACCGCTCTCGACCGAGGGGCTGCGTCTTCCGTCGATAATGTAAATAGAACGAGACCTGCAAAACAACGAATGTGCATTCACATATTCAACAGTTTTAAACCCTAATAACGCAGCGAAAACGCCGACATTCATATTTTTTTTTTTATATTGTGAAGCTAGTATTGCCTAGCTATCATAAAATGACAAAAAACCAGGTTTAAATCGCACGGAAATTGCTAAAAACCGACGTAATTAACGCTGTATGGCGGGCACATTCGCTGTGTTGCAATCGCATTGCGTGTCTCTCGGGCGTGTTCGGCCGTTTCCGCCGGCTGCTCGGCTAACGGCTCTTTTCCCGCGAGGTGCGCGAGCGCAGACTTTCGCTACAAAAATAAACGCTCCTTGGCAGAGAATCAAGGCGACAGGCGAGCCTTCGGACTTTAAAACGATGTATTCAAACAATTTTATGGGCGGCCGTTTTGCATCTCTGGTTAATGGCCAGCTTTCTCTTGATGTTTCAAATGAATTTGACATCATGGTACATTAGTACATAAATCTTTTCGAAGAGTTCCTATTGAATGGAACGCGGTCAGCGCTTACCCGGACCATTTTCCCGTGCATTGCATGAGGTAGACGGTATTATACCCGCTGATCTCATAGTACCACCTCATTATTGTTTGAGGGGTACTAAGTTTAATAAATATATATTTTTATACTACTTGCTGATGTCATGACATCTTTATAATTTTTATACTACGTAACAAACAGATGTCCCACCTGATATTAAGGTGTTACCATCACCTATATCAAAGCATTACCTTGCAAGTCACGTACGATAGAAACGTGATATACGATGTTCTGCCCTGCGTCCATCAACTTGAGGCATACATACAGATGTTAAGGCTCATAATGCACACAATTTCATCAATATAGACAAAAGGATATTTTTTTATCTTTTATGCATAGTTTATTTACACGCTCCTTAAGCTTTAGTTTTCTCTGTTAAGGAATCGTAATTCTTACGAGAAATAAATACAGATAGATAGAACATAAAAACCTTTTTATTTACTTTATACCTATTGTTTTTTAACTTTATTGCACAGTGCAGCTTATAGAAGAAAAGGTATGAATAAAAAGCTTAAAACAATGTTTAAATACTATGGCAGTCTAGTCGCTAAACAGCGACATCTCTAGCAAACCCAGCACTATCTAGCCCCAAACTAAGCAAAGCTTGTAATATGCGAACCAGATAGCTGATTTAGTACTTAAGTCTTTTTTTGTTAATACATACCTAGTTATAATATTATATAATACCCAGACAGAGAGAACAATTATCCATGTTCATCACACAAATGTTTGTTCTGCGTGTGAATCGAACCCACGGCCTACAGCGCAGAAAGCAGAGTTGCTACCAACTGAGCTGCGAGGAAGACCATGAACAGTAACTCTCGCTAGAAGCATGGTTCAATTACTTAGATGTAATTGAGACACGCCTCAGAGATTAAATCCTGCACAAATTAATTTAATATTGCAGGATGAACGTTATTTTGGTCATAAACTAGTGGAGTGCCCGCGACCTTGTTCGCGTTCTGTTCAATAAAAACAAACCAGCTTCATAACTTTGATCGTCAGGCACTGTAGATATTCCCTCAGATCTCTTAGTACCAAGTCAAGATTTTTTGATCTTGTCTAAGATAAAACTAGCCGAATCTAAATTCACTTCCAATAAAAGGAACAATTTTTCTTCTAAATACATAGAAGATCGTTGTACATTTCTGTAACTATGATAATGGCGGAGTAGAGATCTAAAAGGGATATGAATCGGGTCTGGAGAATAAAATTTGAGGATATTTCTTTTTCGTTTTCGGTTTCATTTTAAGAGTAGCAGAGCTCTTTGTGAAGGGCTCGTCCAGGGAAGTACTGCCACCATTTCTGACGCCAAGCAGCGTTGCTGTGTTTCGGTTAGTAGGGTGCGGTTGCCGATGAAATTACAGGCACATGAGGATTGACATCTGTACCTTTGCCTCAAGTTAATGGACGCAGGGCACGTTCACAGCAACCGCTACTTGGCGGCATAAAAGGCGGAGGCGGAGGATTTCAGTGTATTAATAAGCTTCAAATATAGTTCAGCTAAGATTCAAGTAATATAAAAAAAAAGTGTGGTCTCATTTTAAGGGTTGCTATAATGTCTCTTAGAATTTGGAATAAGTTTATTTGCGGGAAAATAATTTTGTAGACACCCTGAAAAACTAATTCCGCGTGGATTCCGCTGCTACACAAAATATAAATATGTATCGAGCTTTCGAACGAATAAGCCATGTACGTATACAGGGCGTCCCAAGACGAAAAACAAAAGAATAACATAAAATTTTTGATTCAAATTAAAAAACATTTGTTTTATTATTTATTGCCGACGACGACGTTCGAAAAATAGCGAATGTTAAATCATTTCATAGAGTAAGCTTTAATCATTCGCAAATAAGAATTAATATTATTTATAAGTAATTATAATTAATTCATGTTTTCCTACTTGGGTTGGCACTGATGGCCGGCAAGATCCCTAGATGTTTCTAGATTACCTACCGCTAAAATACTTCTTAATACTTGAAAAATACTTCTAAATACGTGAAAAATTTGTTATACAAAAAGCAATACTACACGTACTACACGTACGTGGGCGAGTTACAAACAGAATTGAGACACATCATATCGAGTATTCACCATAATATGATAAGAAAATCAACAGGCAGCGAACTTAAAGATTGACGATTTGCTTAAGATATAAGGATCACATTTTGAGATAAATGTTCAAAATGCGATTAATTAATTTGCAGAAAATACTCAATTGACTTCGGCAGTTTCAAGTGTGTTAGTTTTAAATGATTAGTTTTACGTTATTCCTTTATTTTAAGAAACTATGTTACTTACAAGGAATTATTATTTTTTGTCCATTCTTTCGATGGTCATCATAAAAATACGGGTTGTTGTTTTTCACATTTGAGTCGGTTCGATTCCCTGACGAAGCAAGTAATTTTTAGAAAATCTTTGAATGCAGTATTGCTAAGTTTTAAAAATAAGATTAAGTCTTCTTTCAGCAAAATATCCTATCTAGAATATTTAAAGTACTTTCCCTTCATGACGCATAGTCTTGGGACGCCCTGTATACCTACCGCAGCTAAACACAAACTTTTTGGCATCGCTACTAACAATACGAGTACTTAAATATCAAAATACCTATTAGGTAAGTGTAAAGTTTAGTTTCACCGTGAGTGAACGAATAAGTACTCTAGCAGCGGCGATGGGCTTCCTACCTGTCACTTACGAAATTCCAACTGCAAATTGTATGTGTGCCAAATGTAATATTTACAGTCGGAAATTTTTAATTCCTTAGTGGGTACTTGGACTAAAGAGATCCGAAACTATGTCTATCGATATAGCTTCGGGCATCCTCATGAGGATAATTGTTTTTCGTTTTACGTTAATATACGAACGGTTCAATACTATTGTTTTGTAACAAGGATTATACAAAAGAACGATAGGAACCAAGCAGCAAGTTTGTTGCCTGTTCTTCTAGGCTTGGTCGCGTGGAACTGGCACCTAGATTCACCTAGCTTTAAGACGTTTTAAAGCGATCCTTGTGATTCAACTGAATAAATACCCTTTGACTTATATTCGTTTACTATGCTTCATTTTTATTTAGTTTTTTGTTCAAAAAACGTATCACATGACATACTAATTTATTGTTAACATTTCAATGTCCTTCATTTACCCCTCAATAATCTCATTCATGGCGCCCTTCAAACATCCGGCCGCTACAATTTAGATGCTATTCATAAATTAAATACTATTTTTAATGTTCCGATGTTTGTGTTTTAATTAAGCCGTATCAGTTGGATAACTGGCATAACATTGGCTACTTTTTATTCCGGGCACCAAGATAGTCCGACGACATTGTAATGATTGCGGGAAGTCGGTGTATGGAGGAAGCTTAAAATCTTTCTAGCTGGAAATGTATAGGGAAGGGTAATGTCCAGTGTGTGTGGACCCCTTCAGGCGGTTTTTTAATATATTTTGTTTATCTGTGGCATAAATAGTTTTGTAATGAAGAAATATTGATTTATTTAAAACATATTAGGTTCGTATAACTTTTACAATGTAGTGCTCAGAGGACTTAATTCTAATAGCATTGTCTACCATGAATCATTAAATGAAAGACATTTAAATATTGCTACTTTTTAAACACTGTTGAATCATCAAGCAAAGCCGCGTGCGAACGCTAGTAGCGAATTACCCCCACACATAGAATAGTGGAGTTCTTTGTCGCGTGAGAACGAACGATTTCATTTGATGAAAACGTTCACGTGCGTCTGTGTGCGGGGTGGTGGCGTCGTCGCATTGCGCGCGCTAGATGGCGCTTCCAGCCAGGCTTGGCCTGCCGACATGGCCTTATTGGCCATGACGTCGTCAATCGTCATGTCCCTTACAGATCAAGCAGCGGTTTAAGTCATATCAAATTAAACGAGCTTTCGGCTGAATTCCTTATATAGTACACAACTATATTAGGTAAATAACTACTATAGCAGTAATATACTCAATACAAAACAACATAAAGGTACTTACCTGGGTACTCTCCAAACACACAATTAATGCATGCTTTTACATATTATTTAAATATTCTTAACAAATTACTTATTTCTAATTATCTTAATCTTAAATAGCTATAATAATAATAAGTATGGCACAAATGAATTCTCCTGGAAGGGGGCAGGACCTACAACACAAGTCGACTTAGTGTAGGTTCTGTCATATAAATTATTAAATGTATAAGGCATTACCATTTAAGAAAACTGTTATATTGTACATTATAATATAAGTGTGCTTAAATGAAATAAATAATTATCATATCTTATCTTAATACGTAATTTAATAAATGAAATTTTGGTTTCCATGCAGCAGTATCTCTAAAGCTTGTGATATAGGAACCAGATAGCTGATAACTACTTATATATCCTTTTTTTTGTATATACATATTCATAAGATTTTATATAACAAGTTAACAACACACAGACACATATTCTACTAACGCTTAAATGCTTTATTTTATTTTCAATTTCGTAAAACGTTAGTAGAACTTTGTCTGAACACCTTTTGTTCTAGAAACACAATATAATAAATACATATCGGTATTAATTTACATTAGTGTGGTGAACACTGCACTATCTAGCCCCAAACTAAGCAAAACTACATAGCTTATGTTGATACTTATATATTTTTTATGTTTAAAACTTATATATATACTAGTAGTTCGCCCCGAACTGAGATCTCGTGATGCGACCCAACGAACGCATCAAAACTTTGAGTAGGTGGTAGTCAGAGGCAAGTCCAAACATTATGTTTGGACTGTTTTCTGACTACCGCCTACTAACTTGGTACGGTAACCAAGTTTCAACTCTATTGGCCTATTTATTGAAGAGTTCCGTTGAACAGACCTTGGCTCCATCATCAGACCTGGTCGTTGTCACCATTTTATGAGAACTGAGTACCTTCTTAATATATTTCAAGAAAAAAAAATTAGAAAAAGCAAAGGAACTGGCCGACCAGTAGAAAAACCTTGATGACAACGAAACTCTTAGAGATGGGAGCTCTTGGATCGCTGGTTTTCTTAATTTAACTTTTTTGTTGTATCTCAAAAACCGAGCGCCCCAAAAAAAAGTAAAAATTGTTTTGGAATGTCCAAACAAAGGCCTTTCATATGACATGTAACTTGATTTTTTTGTGTAACTTTTTTTATTTTTGCCCTCTTAAAAAACCCCATATCTCAAAAACCCTTCATCCGATTTTACTCATATACTTACCAGTAAATTTCTCAAGTACAAGCTATCGATATATCAAATTTCATGCAGATCGGATCAACGGTTCTAAAGTTATCGCCAGACAAACATACATACATACATACATACATACATACATACATACATACATACATACATAAAATGCCAAATCGCCCAAGTTGAAACTAAGATCTTCGTTCGCTTCGCTCACTCGATCAATAACTAGCGGCCTGTCCCAGCTTCGCATGGGTGGTCATAAATTTTTTGAACATTTTAGGATAAACTTAAACCGTGGGTTCGAGCCTCGTGTCTACTTATTTCATACATTTGCACGCGCTTCTCCTTGAGTGAGTGAAATCGCACCCCGCGCGAGACCCGTGGACCCGTTAACATTTTTAATTTCGTCATATCTTTTGAATGGAATGTCCGATTTGAAAAATTTAAGAAGTAATCTATAGATATTGAAACCGTCTTAATTATGAAATGATTTATTTGGATAAGGATTAATACCAACGTACAAATAAAGACCCTTTTCTAGCGGAGGCATTTCAATTAATTTTTTATAATAAAAGAACACTTATTATGACATAACTATAATAGTTAGACATATGCTGTCGCGACATTTTTTGTAGATGATAACGTGTTCTACAAAATCGTAGTACATTATTTTGTTCTATCTTCAATAGTTTTCGCAGCGCACGCGATGTAAGGTTTTTTGTTTTCCACCTTGGGTTACATTATTGAAGTTTTAGTAAGGATCCCTGATTATTTTGAAAATATAATATAGCCTATGCTACTCAGGGATAATGTAGCATTCTAATGGTGAAAGAATTTTTGAAATCGGACCAGTAGTTTTTGAGCCTATTCGTTACATACAAAAATACAAAAATACAAAAATACAAAGTTTACCTCTTTATAATATTAGTGTAGAAGTGTAGATGTAGATGTACTAGCGGCCTGTCCCAGCTTCGCATGGGTGGTCATACATTTTTGAACATTTTAGGATAAACTTAGACCGTGGGTTCGAGCCTCGCGTCTACTTATTTCATACATTTGCACGACCTTCTCCCTGAGTGAGTAAAATTGCACCCCGTGCGTGACCCGTGGACCTATTAACATTTTTAATTTCGTCATATCTTTTGAATGGAATGTCCGATTTGAAAAATTTAAGAAGTAATCTATAGGTATTGAATCCGTATTAATTATTAAATGATTTATTTGGATAAGGATTAATACCAAGGTACAAATAAAGACCCTTTTCTAGCGGCGGCATTTCAATTAAATTTTTATAGTAAAAGAACACTTATTGTGACATAACTATAATAGTTAGACATATGCTGTCGTGACATTTTTTGTAGATGATGACGTGTTCTGCAAAGTCGTAGTACATTATTTTGTTCTATCATCAATAGTTTTCGCAGCGCACGCGATGTAAGGATTATTTTTTCCACCTTGGGTTACATTATTAGAGTTTTAGTAAGGATCCCTGATTTTTTTGAAAATATTATATAGCCTATGTTACTCAGGGATAATGTAGCATTCTAATGGAGAAAGAATTTTTGAAATCGGACCAGTAGTTTTTGAGCCTATTCGTTACATACAAAACAACAAAAATACAAATCTTTCCTCTTTATAATATTAGTGTAGATAAAACCAAGATAGAAAACAAACATCATGTTCACCACATAAATGTATTTTCTGTGTGGGGATCGAACCCATGGCCTACAACGCTGAAAACAGAGCTACCAACTGAGCTGTGAGGTCTTTCATGCGTATATAAAGGTACGGCACGGTAGACGTACAGGTCTTTTGGTACCTTACATTATTGAGGATGTCTTAGGGATTATTCAGGCCCAGTTTCACCATGCTCTGTTAGTTACTAATCAAGGATTAACAGGCCGTTAAATCTAACCTTAGCTGTCAAACGCGTACATTATGACATATTTAACGGCCCTTTAATCCTTTGTTAATCTAACAGAGCATGGTGAAACCGGCCCTTAGACTAGGAACACGTCGAAATATTTCAAAGTGACTATTGAGATTTAACTGAAATCCCTTTTGATCGAGTTACCTTAAACGCGAGATGCCAATGAGGGCATTATACCTAAGCATGAGATTTGCCTAAAAAGGCGTTTACGTTAAAGTTGATGCCGATGAAGCAGTGATTTGGCACATACATTTGCAGTAATATGCAGCTGGTAGGTATGTCCAGACGTGAGTCAAGAAATTCCTATAACACGTCGTCATAATATCATACTGAAGACATCACCGCTGGAAATAGGTCTTCCCCAAAAGTTTGCTAGTTATTGGGAAAGTTTGACATGACAGAATTTGTAGAAATGAAATGTATTTATTTGCCTGAAGTATGGTAAAATAAGGTCTTATATATAATTGGTCTCACACACTTCGTCGATGACCGACATACAAAATTATATAATTCAAAATAAATTCACAAAACATAGAATTAAAAAAATATTTTAAAAAAAAATGTCAGGTCCTACTCAACGGTTTACTTTAAAGAAATTTACTTGCAATAAAAATACACACACATCAATAAAAAGTCAAGGATTTTTTTCTTTCGCTTTTATTGCTTTAGTATGTATTTTTTTGAAAATAGACTGTCTGTCATAACTTATTTCCTGGTTGGAAGGGTTTATGTCAAACCCCAAAGGAAATAAGTTTAGTTAAGTTCAGAACCTCAAGTCTGAGTTTTATTCTGAGGGTTTGAAATCGGCCTGACGATACGGAAAACGAAAAACAAAAGAATTTGGGTACAGAGAGATCTCACTGTATGTTATTTTTAATTTTTATTGTCTAATTTCTTGTTTTTAAAGTGTAGTGTTTTTGATACGAGTATATTGTATTGGGAAGAGTTAGCAGCCGTAACACAGGTTCTACCTAGCACGTTGCTGTTAATGCACATAGGTTTAATAGTCAATAGTAGTTAGGTACCTTCAAAGTTTGCTAAAATAATTTTTTTTTTATGTTCTATTATTTATCTATGTACCTAGCTATTAAGTTTTCCTTTATGGAAAACTTAACTTAACAAACTTTTTACTGTGTACAATAATTATATACTTAAATCGGTTTTTGTTTCTAGCAGACTACAAATCTGCAATGTATTGTAACAAAGTGTGATGTACTGTTACGGTGCTCAGTGGTTACAGTTAGAATTCCGCGATTTGTAGGTTGCACTGCACCTGTTTGTGCTGTGCGCTCTTTTAGATCACGGGGCTTTCCAATAGGAAAACTACGAACCTTTCAGTGTTCACAGTGTGAGAAACCGCATTTGTTCTAATTCTTATTCGTGGTGGGGGAATAAAATCTGCACTGACGTCCCGCATTTTCCGAGTAGTAGAGCTCTTTGTGAAGGGCTCGTCCGGGAAGAACTACCACCGCGCCTTTTCTGCCGCCAAGCAGCGTTGCTGTGTTCCGGTTCGAAGAGTGTGGTTGCCGGCGAAATTACAGGCACATGAGGCTTCTGTATGCCTTAGTTTGATGGACGCAAGGCAGTGCATCGTAGGGCACGTTCCTATTGTGCGTGATTTACGAGGTAATGCCTTGTTATTGGTGATGGTTACCACTTGACATCAGGAGGGCCATCTGCTGGTTCCTTCAGCTAGATGGTATAAAAAAACAAGTTTTCTTTGCGTTATTAGTATGCATTTTTCATTTTCTTTAAAAATAATATCGTTGCTGACTTAAGAGGCAATGCTTTGTGTAGGTGATGGTAAGTGGTAAATAAATGTGGTAATACTTATAATATTATGTAACACCCAGACAGAGAACAAACATCAATGTTCAT
The DNA here is from genome assembly GCA_932294275.1 of Chloroclysta siterata. Classification (NCBI taxonomy): domain Eukaryota; kingdom Metazoa; phylum Arthropoda; class Insecta; order Lepidoptera; family Geometridae; genus Chloroclysta; species Chloroclysta siterata. The sequence continues at coordinate 13,939,243 of OW028596.1, read as the reverse complement.
CACACAAATGTTTGTTCTCGGCGGAGATCGAACCCACAGCCTACGGCGCAGAAGGCAGAGCTACTACCAACTGAGCTGTGAAGGTTGTGTGAAGAATCGTAGAACGTCGCGAACAACCAACGTAATTAGACCATTTTAGTTTGTAGGTTATGCAAAAAATGTTATAGATACGATACAACGATTTAACGAAAAAACCGAACGTATTTACAAAAACAAAGTATTTATGTATATCAACGATCTGGTTCCCATATTACAAGCTTTGGCTTAGTTTGAGGTAAGATAGTGCTGTGTGGAAAGTCCACCAATATTTATTTATTTTTATTATTCTACTTTGGCGACCACCTAGTAACTAGTGACCGTATTTTCTTTCACTGCACGCTCAATAGAGGCTTATTGCTTGAGGTACTTCGAACTTGATAGATAGAAAATTATTACAAAGATTTAATATAGTCCCAAAAGTTATTATCCGAGTAGGATTTGAACCCACGACCTTCCCCTATATATTAAATCTTTGTGATTTTCCTTAAGTGTAGGTAAACACTATAAAACACTATAAAAATAAGAAAATTATTAATAATAAAACATACTGTACATAGGCGAGCTTAATGCTGGATAGCATTATCTACCTTGAGGTACTAATCATAAAAGGATTGCGTCTCTTCTGCCCGTCTTAGGACATTGATTTATTTACGCAAATAAACTCAATATCGGGGCGTGCAATTCATTTGGATTAGTTTCGTGTCGAGCCGCAGGACGCGACCCACTGACCCGGTTTCGGGCCAGCCAAGATATCGCTTTAACTTATTGCTACAATAATAACTTAACACAGCTGACAATAATAAATAAACAATTTATATAAACAGGGTAAGAGTAGTAAAGCTTTTTGTGAAGAGCTCGTCCGGGGAAGTACTACCGCCATGCCTATTCCTTCCGTTGCTGTGTTTCGGTTTGAAGGGTGTGGTTGCCGGCGAAACTACAGGCACATGACTTAACTTTGTATGCCTTAAGTTGATGGACGCAGTGCAGCGAAGGGCACGTTCTTATCGTACGTGATTAGCGAGGCAATGCTTCGTTATGTGATGGTTACCACTTAACATCAGATGGGCCATCTGCTTGTTCCATCAGCGAGTTGTATAAAAGACAAGGACATGCCTTTTAGCACCTTTTGTCTCAGCGTGACGCAGTGCAATGCCAGCTAGGGCACGTCTTCCTTAGTCAAAACTAAGTCTGTTATGTGTCTTGTTGCACTGTGATGTTATGTAATTGTCATAGGCAGAGGTAATCGCTCAACATTAGGCTGATATCTGCCTTTTAAAAACCAGATTAAAAGATTATTTATACTAATCTAGGTCATGACCTAGATTGCCGTATGTATCACGATTTAGCCACAAATATACGCTGACAACTGGGTACTTCTCTTGTTATTTGTTTTAAGCACATTAGCGGTGGTCAGCGTCTTAAGACGTCTGGCAACTTCGGCAAGATATAAATTCACTGAATGTTGTGCTAAAATTGCCAGTTGTTTGAAAATAACATACGAATAGTTCAGCATTAATATCATTTTTGTCCAAACAAGTTTTCCTTGCGTAAGTTGGTTGCCATTTTCCATTTCCGTTAAATAGCGTCTTAGTCTTCTTCTTCTTGTCGTATTACTATTTTATTCGAAACAGTGTGGTGAAAGGATTTATGTGTGCCTCAAGAAGGCTCCTTTCGAGCGTCTTAGTAGAAGTTGCTTTTGAATATTAAAAAAAAATGCATATAAATACGCTACGAAAATAACCAGCTGCAATATAATTGCTGCATTTAATGATACATACTTATATTTTCCAGCCGTAATTCCCATCAGTGCTGCCAATACTATGACAAATACCATTTTCTACGGTCAGGCCTAAAAAGGCCTAAATATTACAAATTGCACGGCCTACACCAGGGGCCTTATGCTCACTTCGAGCGAGATTATCTCACGGTGGAGATGACGTCATATCTCGTTCAATAACTCGTTGACATTGCGTCTCGCATGAACTTTGAATGAGAAAATTGGGGAGTACGATGGTGAGAATGGGGATAAATAGTTTATCGAACGAGATATGACGTCATCTCCACCGTGAGATAATCTCGCTCGAAGTGAGCATAAGGCCCCTGCACTATGACGTTAGTAAATTCTAGTATTTCCTAAAATAGTTATCGTTTTGAAATTAATAGAGCTGTTTGTAATACAACATTAATTTGTTTTTTTATGAAAACAATGCATATTTTCATGATCAGGACGTATTTATCCGATTTATTCCAAAGGATTCTTTTTGAATAGGTTCTTACCGTTCTATTGTATGGTCCTTATTAAAAAGCAAGTTAAAAAAATCAACAACTCCGATGCCCATCATTGCAGTAGCTACTTACAACGTTATTGCTGATAATGTGTCAAGGTCCATGCGGTTCAATTGCGCTGGCAATGAGGCGCCGAGGGGTGCACTGGGAACATTCAAGTATATGTATTTCTTGAAATTATTAACTGAAAACTGTGGGTATGTACCAAATGTGATATTTGGACGACGACTATCCTTTAGACTTTCTCAAAGAATCTTAAACTGGTTCTTGGTACTAAGAGATCTGAGAAGATATAGTCTCGGATTAAAGTCATTAAGCTGTTTCTGTATATTAAGAGTGCGTAGCAGAGCGTTTTATGCGTTTTATTGCGTTTATATGATAAATATGATAAAGATAATAAATAATAATAAATATTGGTGTACTTTCCACACAGCACTATCTAGCCCCAAACTAAGCCAAAGCTTGTAATCTTTGAACCAGATAGCTGATATAATACATATTCAATTTCAATTTCAATAGCCTTTATTAAACAACTTAATGCTAAAAGTTATTTTTCTAATCTTAAGTATACCTACTATAATCTAGAGGTAATACTATTTATTATTTAACTAATCTAGTCTAATAATGTTATATGCCAACGGTAGTATTTTGGTAGTTTTGGTTGTTTTGCTTTTCAGCATAATACATATAGTATACTTTATTTTGTAAATACATACTTATAATTTTATGTAACACCCAGGCAGAGAACAACGGATAATGCACAATACACCCCATTGCGGGAAACTAGAAAAACAATAAAGATTAATAATATGGTTCGTAAGAAATTGTGCTTTTTGAAAGTGCGGGATTGAGTGAACACAGTGAACGCAATTTAAGACTGTTTTCAGTGGAAAAGCTAGTGGAAAATCTCCACACACTTATATCAGCGATCAGGCTCCCATATTACAAGCTTTGCTTGGTTTGGGGCTAGATAGTGCTGTGTGGAATGTCTACAAATATTTATTTATTTATATATGTATTTATATTGTACAAAAGCATGCTAGACCATCCATATTGGGATGACATCTAAATAAAGAGCGCGTTTGAATTGTTTGCCGACGCGGTGATATCGGGTTTATGAGCCACTTGAATCGTTTGATAATATTATTGCTGTGTCAACTATTGTGCATATTTGGTAGCATTCTTCTTAAGCACTTAAACCTGTGATGCTAAATAGGGGGGATTCCTAGGGGTGTTATTTAAATTTTGCAATACTTTATTGTAGGTTATGGTTACCACTTAACATCAGGGGGGCCACCTGCATTTTCCGTCAGAAAGTAGATTAAAAAAAGTTGGAGGACACAACACACACAACAAATAGGATTTTTTCGGGGCTAAAAATAATTGAGGTGTCCATCACAAGTTTGTAGAACTTTCTTAGTTATCATCACTACATAGTATAAAACAAAGTCGCTTTCTCTGTCCCTATATCCCTATGTATGCTTAAATCTTTAAAACTACGCAACGGATTTTGATGCGGTTTTTTTTTTATAGAAAAAGTGATTCAAGATGAAGGTTTATATGCATAATACAAGCATAATCTCTTAGGGATAACCCACAATAACCGTGCGAAGCCGGGGCGGGTCGCTAGTAATTTATAATTCATTGCAAAATGACGATGTGAGTCTATTGTTAATCAATCAATCTAACATCACACACTCATACAATTAAATGTTTCGATCGTAGTCGGTCGGCCAGAGAAAATATAGTTCGTTTCGTTGTGCTTTTTGCTTTTCTATTTTCTGTGAAAGTTTTTGTGACAGAAACTGAAATAAAAACTGAAACCGCGTCACGACTTAGATCCCCAGGCACGGTATCCCCTCAGATCACTTAGTACCCAGTACTAACTCCAGATTCTTTGAGGACTTCTAAGGGGGGTAGTCAGAGGTACGTCCAAACATAGTAGTATCCTCTTTTATGCTACTCGAACTTCGCACATTTAAAAAAGAAAAATAAAACAACAGGCAGACCACTACCTTACGGCGACAGATCGTCATTTATTTTTAGAGAAGAACCGTGGTCGCTTCGAATGAAGCGTTCTCATATAATATCGATCGAACTTCACTTTGCAAGCTCATTTGATGATATATTATTATTCGTCGCTTCATTCTTCAGTTTGTGACCAAAATAAATATTTTCTATTTTATTCTCTTCTTTGCTAATTATTACCTCATTAAAATTTTGATTTTGTTTTGATTTTGCTTATTTTTGGTTCGGGTTTTTTCGTAATACCTATTTTTCAAGGATTTCATAGAAAGTTTGGAGGGGAATTCAGTTGGCCATCTGGCAACACTGACTAGACTGATACACACTCGTAAGCAATTTTGTGATTTCAAGGAAAACATTGTGAGGAAACGAGAAACTAGTATTTAGCAGCAGCAAAGAGCTTGTAACGTATCTTGTATGTAATAGGAATTTCCTGTAAAAATGGCTCAATGAAAAACAAAAAACTAAGAAAACTTTAATTTTATTTAGTCGTTTTTCAGGTGTCTTTTAAACAATTTTCTATTCATCTAAAAGGATGGGATACTCTTTTGGGTGAGTTTTTAACAGATTTCTAAAAAGGAGATTTTCAATTCTATGTATGTTTTTTTTTATTTTTTTAAAAGGTATTTATTCAATAAAATCACAAGGATCACTTTGAAACGTCTTATAGCTAGGTGACTCTAGGTGCCAGTTCCACGCGACCAAAGCCTAGAAGAACAGGCAACAAACTTACGGCTTGGTTCCTACCGTTCAAAGTCAAAGTCAATAGGTATTTATTCAATAAAATCACAAGGATCACTTTGAAACGTCTTAAAGCTAGGTGACTCTAGGTGCCAGTTCCACGCGACCAAATCCTAGAAGAACAGGCAACAAACTTACGGCTTGGTTCCTACCGTTCTTTTGTATGATCCTTTTACAATGTAATATAATATATTATTGAAGTTAAGTGAGGCGTAGGCATACAGAAAAAGGTAAAAGGTTCTTTTGTATGATCCTTTTACAATGTAATATAATATAATTATTGCAGTTTATGTTTGTAAGACGATTACTCCGCGAATTATGAATTGATTGTGATGATTCAGTTTTTCGTATGGTGGGTCATACTTTAGAGGTAGCCCCATATAAATTTTATCAAAATTGATTCAGCGCTATTTGAAGAAATCAACAAAAACAACCCTTCATCGTAAGTTTTATGTTTATCAGTGTACCTTTTTGGAGTCGGTTTTTTTTTGCATAAAAGTTAATTATAATATCCTTTCACCATCGATCACTTAAAAGAATATTCAGGGCGACTTATACCCTGAATAAATTTATACAAAACGCATCACTATAATGTGTCGTTGAACTCTTTTCTTTGGAACTCTGTTATCGTCAGTTGACTCAACTTTTTGTAGAAGCTTACAAAGTTACGTTCATATTGTACATTTATTTGGTAGTGTTATTTTTTTACCATTGTTGGTCTTCATAGTTTAGTGGTAGCGGCCCTGCTTACTTTTCTTAAGGTCGTGGGTTCGAATCCGGTTGGACATTAATAGAATACAAATAATTATGTTTTGCTATGAAAATTATCGAATATTTTTTCACCACCCACGGTCACAGAATTATGGTACTTCGACCCTCAGATCTCAAGCGTACTTTGATGCTCAAGAGCCTTAAGGATGTCTAAGGGGTAGTTGGGGGTTTTTTAAGGGTTGTCAAAGACCACCCCTAAAAAAGTAAAACGTGATGTCTGTCCTTTCACGCGCAGTGTGATTGTGTGATTTGGTTCAAACTTAGTTTAAATACATGAAAAACTTGCAATGTCAATGACTTCGACGTTTTCGAAGTTGTACTCGTAGGTAGCAGCAGTTTTTTTTCATTCATTCATTCATCACCTACAACAAAGTATTGCCTCGCAAGTCACGTACGATAGGAACGTGCCCTACGACTACGACACTGTCTTGCGTCCATCAATTTGAGGCAAACAAACGTTAGTATTGACGCTGTAAAAGAAACAGAGGCAAATTATTTAAAACTAATTACAACAAATTTTAACGTGGCAAAACAGCTTAGGTTATGGATTGATTTGGAGTAAACATGAGCAACAACTTCATGCTTCAACTTGATACAAGTTTTCCTTACTTAAAAGTTTGCTTATACGAAAACTAGTAAAGCAAACTTTTGAGTAGGAAAACTTGTAGGTATCGATCAAAATTATTTTTTTACTAAACTGTGTGCAATGTGATTGCACACACGATTTTTCGAAAATGAGTTTAGTTATTTTATATCTTTCAACATGTCGAAACGTGCGAGCTAGAGTAACATTAGCTCTTGTCTTCGCCTTAACGGTTGTCAGTCCCTTAACCGTCTTCCGCCCATCGGGTGGAGGGCCTACGCTTCATCTTGTTCAAGAACCATACTATATATTTATTTATTTAATAAAACTATACTACATGTATATTGAGATGTTGCACCAATAAACCTCTACAGGTTTCCCTAGGTGCTCACTTCGTCTTCGTTTTTCATTTAAATCAAGGCACACATAATTTAAACACTAGCAAGGAGGTAGAAGGTAAAGGTACATAAACAGAGAAATATAAAAGTTCTCGGCGACCACAATAGGTGATTACCTATTTTTAACGCCGAGCAGAAAAATATAAGTAATAATACATAAATATGGCAATTTGGACGTGTTCTCATGACACTCATCATTAATGTATGTAATGATGTATTAACTAAATTACGACAGTACGAGTATAGAAACAGTCGTGTTATGACTCAATCGGTTCGAATTGCACAGGGAATGTAAACATAGGTTCACTCACATTGATTGATACATGTAACTGTTATTCCTAAACTACGTAACAATGTATTGTCATAGGAAAAAAAGCCAATAGTTTTAAAAATAAGCTTAAAAAATTTCTTATAGAAGCTCAAATACGGCATGGAAACATTAATGTTGATGTTTCTCTTATCTAAGCACTTTTCTATTTTATTTTCTCTTCTATATTTCTAACCCAACTTCTGATGCAAAATTTATATTTATTAATAACCTAACCTATGTGTTATTATTGTTTATTCTATTTTCTTAAATTATCTAGATACCTACCTCAGTTTAGCATAACTTATTTATAAACGTGTTGTTGTTGTATTTCGGTCACTGCTTAACTACCTTTTCCCTCCTTGGTTTCAGCTGAAAATCAGCGTTGAGTGATAATACACCCAACATTTATGCTGAGCTGAAAACCTTTTTAGTATAGTAACCTATTACTATTGTCCCTTGAGCCGCTCAAAATTTTGTCCTTAATGTTCTTAATGTTTGTTATGTTCAGGCTTGTGTTTTTTGTACTATGCTAAATAAAATTTTATTCTATTCTATTCTATTCCTTTCGAGCACTTGACACATGTTTATTAATACTTATTTTATATTATAAAACACCTGAGAATAAAAATCTGTGTTCATTACACAAATGTTTATTCCTTGTGTAGCCTTGCCTTCAGCTCCGTAGAAAGAAATAACAGTTTTACTAGCTTCCTCATAATTTTCCTGCACTTATCCCACTTCATGTGGGGTCGGCACAACAGGTTTTTCCCTCCGGAGAGTGCACTCTCCTCTATCAGCCGGCATCTCAGCAGTCACTCCTTTCTTACTCATGTCATCTTTCTCGCAGTCCATCCATCTTTTCTTTGGCCTACCTCTACTCCGATATCCATCCACATTCATCCCTAGCATTCTTCCCGTTACATTATATTTTTCCCTTCGCATAACATGCCCATTACTAACCTATTACTCCTCATCTTTTCAGTCACTGGCGCCACTTTCAGCGCCAGTTTTACTACTTGCCTACTTAACTATATTAATAGGTTTGCTATGACACCTAAAATAAAATATATAGACATTCCACACGTCACTATTTAGCCCCAAACCAAGCAAAGCATGTACCAGGGAACCAGATAGCGGATATAATACTTAGATACATTTTCTTTCTTATTAGATGTATTCTTAGGTCATTAGTTTTTGGAACAACAGAACCGATTGTAAAAATTCTTTCACTAAAGTTCAGCTAGTCTCAAACCCTATTGACTTGTTTTTAATTAAAAAAGCCATTTACGCTCGGTAATGGTGAAAACATATTTTTCTGCAAAGCCTTTTATAGGCAGTGGGTTAATTAACCACGTATAATGCATTCAAAGGTCGGCCGTCACCTGTACAGCAATAAATAGCACGCGCCCACTGGATCCGGGAAAGCTGCCCACGTGAATAAAGCACTTGAGTGAGACTGGTGAAGGTACTCATTTCCTGAGTGCTTCGGTTTTAGACTGAAGCATTTTTCTGTGGTTTAGATTTTATTTTTAGCAGAGCTCTTTGTGTGGCTCGTCCGGGGAATACTACCACGATGCCTGTTTCTGCCGTCAAGCGGCGTTGCTGTGTTTTAGTATGATCGTTACTATCGTGCTTGATTTGCGAGGTAATGCTTTGTCGATGATGGTTGTGACTTAAGATCAGGTAGGCCATCTGCTTGTCCGATCAGCAAGTATTAAAAAATAGGAGGGCGTGGATGAAAATATAGGCATTTTTTCTATGGTTGATGCCTGACTTATTTGTTTAACAAAATAATACTTCAATATTATCTGGGCTTAGTCGCGTGGTTTAAGTGAATAAATACCATTTGACTTTGATGTTCATTAAAACTATTAAATCAATCTTTTTTTTAACTCTTAGATAAAACCTTCTTTAAATAAACCCTAGAAATACTTTTATGATTGAACATGCCTCTAGCTCCCTGTATATCCTTGAGAATCTGTCCAAAGAGAAATTATTATGAGGGGATGGTTACCGTGCCTGACGAATACCAGGGTATTTACATATGTAGAAGTCTTTCTTCCTTTTCTTAGCAGCTACTAATAAAGGTCCCTTATTATATTACTAGCGATCCGCCCCGGCTTCGCACGGTTATTGTGGGTAGTCCTTAAGAGATAGACATATACCATCGGGGACTTTTTTGTAGACCTTTTTGAGGTGTACAATAATGTAGTACATTATTTTGATCTATCTCGTAGGGTTCATCCAGCGTTTGCAATGTAAGCGCAAAAAATGTGTTTATTTACGACATCACATTAGAAACCTCTAAAATTATCAGTGTTTCTCTACTATATTATGCATGTTTTAATCACTCTATCTATTTTAAAAAACCGCATCAAAATCCGTTGCGTAGTTTTAAAGATTTAAGCATACATAGGGATATAGGGACAGAGAAAGCGACTTTGTAGTAGTGTAGTAGTACTATGTAGTGATATTATGTTGCTTCGGTCGCCTTATACAAAGCTTGAACTCCTAACATTTAAATATCTAGACGCACGAGTACATAATACGCGTCCTTCAAGTACATAGGTTTGAATGACGTCATATAACTCCCAATGCGGCTGCGCGGACGAATACGACCCCATGCAGAGAATGTACACGAACAATGAACATGAAAAAAGTATACCAACTAGGTCAAATGGTTAATGCTCATATTTTTCAAAACAAAATATTTTTCAGTTTCAAATATGAAATGAACATACAATACCGTTTAGTAAATGCTATTGCATATTATTCATGATATATTTATACATAAAATAAACAATACTTTTGTACAATGTTTCTCATTATGAAACATTTTAAAGAGACGATTTCGCCGAATACAAGTTTTTACATAACACAGATAATGCGTCTGTCTTTATAAATAAAATAACTTCTTTGCTAAAAAACAGACTTTAAATACGCTGAAAAACATAAAACAAAACTTCCAACACAGACCAAAACGTCATTTGTGTAAATATATAATATTTTTGTTTTTGTTGATTTTTCAAATTGTGCTGAATCCATTTCTGTACAATTTATATAGATTTTTTTTTTTTTAACTAGACTCTTTTGGCCTGCTGGGTAAAGGCTTCCCCCAAGGACTTCCATTTTCCCAATCCCGAGCTTCCTCCCACCGCGCTCTTTCGGTCGACCAGGAGGCCGCCGTCCGTCAGGAACCCATGGTCTGCTGATTCTCGCCCACATATCGGGAGGAAAAAAAATAATCAACCCAAACAAAAGAATAATCATCAAAATCAATTCATAATTGGCGCAGTAATCCAGTAACATCCACAAAAAAACATACAGTCGAATTGAAAACCTCCTCGAATTATGAAGTTGGTGAAAAAATATGTGACAGGCTGTTTCAGGTGTTTCAAATTTAAGGTTTGTTTCAATCTTGTAGCAACATTACTACAATTCGTACCATTATACATTTTCAACACTATTATTTTATTCTTTAAGGCACTGAATTATTGAATACTCCTACTTTCTACTAATATATAAATGCGAAAGTAACGTTGTTTGGCACAATCACGCCCTAACTACTGAACCTATCTAATTGAAACTTAGAACAAATATAGCTGGTAACCTGGAGACCTACGGCTTAACGTGCCCTTCGAAGTACGGAAACACGTAAACGCTATTTCCTATTAATTAGTAAGTGGACTCCCATGTGATGTTTTCTAATGATTTTTAGTAAGTCCAGTATGACTAAACGAATATGGGATATTCTATGTTATTTAAATTAAATAAGTAAGGATGTTTTTACTCTTTCACGTAAAAACTGACTGACTGAATGGATTTTAATGAAACTTTACAATAATATAGCATATACATCAGAATAACACATAGGCTACAATTTATAAAGATATTGTGTGACTAATCCTGCGCAGACGAAGTCGCGGGCACCAGCTTGTTATTTATATAATAAAGTCTTGCAATAACAATAAATGTGTTTATAATATACTAGCGGCCTGTCCCAGCTTCGCATGGGTGGTCATAAATTTTTTGAACATTTTAGGATAAACTTAGACCGTGGGTTCGAGCCTCGCGCCTACTAATTTCATACATTTGCACGTCCTTCTCCATGAGTGAGTGAAATCGCACCCCGAGCGTTACCCGTGGACCCGTTAACATTTTTAATTTCGTCATATCTTTTGAATGGAATGTCCGATTTGAAAAATTTAAGAAGTAATCTATAGGTATTGAAACCGTCTTAATTATGAAATGATTTATTTGGATAAGGATTGATACCAAGGTACAAATAAACACCCTTTTCTAGCGGCGGCATTTCAATTATTTTTTTATAATAAAAGAACACTTATTGTGACATAACTATAATAGTTAGACATATGCTGTCGCGACATTTTTTGTAGATAATGATGTGTTCTGCAAAGTCGTAGTACATTATTTTGTTCTATCATCAATAGTTTTCGCAGCGTATGCGCGTAAGGTTTTCTTTTTCCACCTTGGGTTACATTATTGGAGTTTTAGTAAGGATCCCTGATTTTTTTGATAATATAATATAGCCTATGTTACTCAGGGATAATGTAGCATTCTAATGGTGAAAGAATTTTTGAAATCGGACCAGTAGTTTTTGAGCCTATTCGTTACATACAAAACAACAAAACAACAAAAATACAAATCTTTTCTCTTTATAATACTACTACTATACTACTAGTAGTTCGCCCCGAACTGAGATCTCGTGATGCGACCCGACGAACGCATCAAAACTTTGAGTACGTAGTAGTCAGAGACAAGTCCAAACATTATCTTTGGACTTTTTTCTGATTACCGCCTACTAACTTGGTATGGTTACCAAGTTTCAACTCTATTAGCCTATTTATTGAAGAGTTCCGTTGAACAGACCTTGGCTCCATCATCAGACCTAGTCGTCGTCACCATTTTATGAGAACTTAGTACCTCCTTAATTTATTTCAAGAAAAAAAATTAAGAAAAAGCAAAGTAACTGGCCGACCAGTTGAAAAACCTTGATGTCAACGAAACTCTTAGAGATGGGAGCTCTTGGATCGCTGGTTATCTTAATTTAACTTTTATTATTTTATCTCAAAAACCGAGCGTCCCAAAAAAAAAGTAAAAATTGTTTTGGGATGTCCAAACAAAGCCCTTTCATATGACATGTAACTTGATTTTTTATGTAACTTTTTTTTATTTTTGCCCCCTTTAAAAACCCCATATCTCAAAAACCCTTCATCCGATTTTACTCATATACTTACCAGTAAATTTCTCAAGTACAAGCTATCGATATATCAAATTTCATGCAGATCGGATCAACGGTTCTAAAGTTATCGCCAGACAAACATACATACATACATACATACATACATAAAATGCCAAAACGCCCAAGTTGAAACTAAGATCTTCGTTCGCTTCGCTCACTCGATCAATTAGTGTAGAAATATAAGGTTTTTAGTGTCGTCGGTAATATTTTGCGAAAGAGGGTAGATCGTTTTATCTGCCAATAACATTGATAAATGAATGAAAACACTTTATTGTACTTACACCATACAGAAAATATTTAAAAAGCACAGTCTTGAAAAGTAACAGGTGGCCTTATCGCTAGTAGCGAGATTCCGATTTGATTTTGCTGTTCGACACTTTATGATGGCAGATGCAACTGTGTCGGAATATTGGGAAATAATCAAACTAACAAATCATAGTACTTAACTATCCCATTTCAATAAAAAAAAAGGTTTTACAGGAAAATCCTTCCGCGAACACTCAGGTTGTGGAATTATCTCCTGAGGTTGTCCTCCTGGTTGTTTGACTTAGGTATGGGGTTTCTTGCATAAAATAAATATTTATAAACATAGCTACCTATCATATATCTAACCTATACCTACATCTTAAGGCGAATACAAGAGCTAATGTAAGTCTCTGTCACACATTTCGACATGTTGAAAGATATAAAATCACTAAACCCATTTTCGAAAAATTGCAAACTACCATTTTGTGTGCAATCATATTGCATTCAGTTTAGTAACGATTTCAGTTTGATCGATACAAGTTTTCCTACTCAAAAGTTTGCATAAGTACAAAAACTAGTACGCAAACATGGTAAACGTCGAAACGTGCGAGCGAGAAGTACATTAGCGAGGTAAATCTTGTCTTCGCAAGTACGTACCTAAATACCTAAACGAGATAAAAGATAAGAAATTGTTTATCAAATGTAGTAAATCTTGTTACATGATATTGATTAATATTGAGGACTGATTGCGTTGTAGGGAAAAACTGAAAATGTGTCTCTGACTATCCCCCGTACATCTTTCAAGGTTAAAGAGATCGATTATGTACCTATCTAAGCTAGGTGGATGTCTACCGTACCTGGGCATAACAGTCATACTTCTATACTATTATAATTTCTGAGCTGTTGAATTTATTTTAAAACGATCTACTTTGGTATATAGATTGATCATTTATTTTTTATACCTAACCAGTTAAGACCATTTCGATTCCTAAAAACAATACCTACGAATCAAATGGGCTTTAAATTGGTTCGGCCATACAAAATAGGTACGCCTACCTACAATATGAGTCTAAATAAAAATGAAAACAATCTGTAATCTCAAACAAAGCAAAGCAAGTAAATAAAGTAAGTAAATAGCGAGGGTATACAGCGCATATAGAATAGAATTAGCTGTGATCGACCGACGCGCCACAGAATAGCGCGCAGTACGCGACGCGCTCTGCGCATGCTTGCCAGTGACGCGTCTCGCGCTGACGTACTCGGAACATACGGCCGCTATTCTGACATCACAACCACACAACTTAACAAGCTTAACACAACAACTTTGTTTACCTATATAGTGAATCGCCCAATAAACTGATTTGAAGAAAGAACGTGTTATGCAGGAACAAGGAAGGTCTTTCGGGAGTGTTGCGTTGTGACTTGTGAGGTTATCCCTTCGTGTATCGACCGTTCTGAAGCTAGCTTCAGTTCGCGGTTCGCGCGTGTCGGAGCCACAAGCGCACAACTTCACAAGGTTACATTGACACAAACAATCACTTGTGTGCGTGTGTTTGCAAGTTTTGTTGAAGAAACGTGCTATCTAACTATTTTGCAGAAAACCAAAGTCACTTTGTTATTGTACGCTTGGGCGTGATTTTACCGCGGTTTTTGAACAGGGCACCGCACGTGGGATATTTTTTTTTGCAAATTAAGCACATAAAACGAACTCTGTCAAAATGGCGGGCATCGAGTTCTCGGAAAAGATGGAGAAGATGGTGGCAAGAATTATAGTTTTACGCGAAATATGCGAAGCGAAAGATATACTTTTCGGGCCCTTTACCCTTGAGCGTACTATGCAATCGAAATCGAAGGCATGGAACGATATTCTCGATAAGGCAAAGTCGCTCGGCCTGTTAGCAGCTTCCAGGGACTACAAGTACTTGAGAGATGTGTACTGGCAGAATACCAAACGGCATTCGTTGAACAAGAGAGAAAACGAACAAATTCACGGAAAGAAGTTCGAAAGAACCCTCATTGACGATCTGGTGTACGAAATAGTTGATAACACATCCTCCCTCCACCTGCAGACGAGTCTGAAGGAGCATCAGAAGTCTATTCTAACTTCAGGGAAAGCAGACAGACACCATGCTGTAATGCTGAAGACAGATCACGTCGACTTCGAACTAATAAACGATGATGAAAACGGTGATTGTGTAGACTTCACTATCGAAGAAGTAGACCACTTGGAAGAGGATTATTCCGAAGAGTCATCGCAAACAATCAAAGCAGTAGAAGTTAAGCCAACTCTGCTGTATGAAGCCACTCCGGAGGCGCCATCATCGCCTCGCAGTAACGACGCAGAAGGCACAGTCTACGAGCAGAACCAAGCAAACAACAACTTCAAGCCAAAGCAGAAGCTGGAAGAAGGAAAGTTAAAGAAGAGAAAGATTCAGCTAGAAATTGACTTTCTGGAGCTGCAGAACTACAAAACTCAGCTGGAGGTCTTGGACCTGGAGAGGAAACTCAACATCAAGCCTTCCAAGTTCACGAAGCAGCTGGCTAAAAAGAGAAAGAAGACTAGCCTTGTTTTCGAAAAAGACGAAGGTGAAGACTCTGATTGTAGTAGTGATTAACCCTCTTTTTTCGCAGACCTGATTTGCAGTACCTGCCTCAGAGTTTTTTGTTTTTGGTTTTCCTTATTATACTGCGTTTACATTTAGATATTCGCGCTGCCATTCGCGTGGGCAGAAATATTGCCGGCAATGTGTTCACGCAACACGGACAACGCGAGTGGACATGGAAGTGGCCTGTTTACATTCTCGCATTGTCCAAGTCCCTTGTGTAGTAAAAATTTCCTTGTAGTAAGCGTAATTTTTCCTTGGCTTTGTGTAGCTTGATTTGTATCCGCGTGGACCACTTGACTAAAGCTGTACAGAACGTATTTCGATTATAAATATTTGTGCTACGCAGCTCACCGGGTTCGTCAGTCAAAGGACAACTAGTTTGTTGCCCTTACCTAGTTTACCTACACAGTCATGTCATACTATCATCTTTCGGGCGTGCTGAAAAATCACGAGTCTCCATACAAAACCCAAGTTCCATAAAAAAACTTTGCCTTTAGGTACTGTATAGTATGACGTAATGTGAACGCAGTCGGTTCGCCTTCCGCACTCATGCGCATCCAAACTTCACTATACTTAACGATACTGTTGAATAGAATGACAGTGGATAAGTACTGAAGGGTGCGTTTGTATGTGATTTAACCCTAACTAGTTCTGATATTACCAGTAGAATGTAAGACTTTTTAATAAAACTATTTTTTTTATACCTACATTGTTTTTTTAACTATGTATTAGGTAGTGCTGTATCGAATTATAAGTTTAGAAAAACAGAAAAAGCTTCATGACTTTATTCCCAGGCACGGTAGATATCCTCTGATCCTTTAGTACAAAGTACCAACCAACCAGTGGTAACCATCACCATCCATCACGTGTTACTGTAAAGCACTGAGACACTCACTGTACAGTGTAGTGTTGGTAGCACTGGTGGCCTAGTGGTAGCGGCCCCGCCTTCCGATCCAAAGGTACTGGGTTCGAAACCGGTCGTGCACCAATGAGTTTTTCTGTTCAAAAATTTATGTGCACAATGCCAGTACTCTCAAACGGTGAAGGAAAACATCGTGAGGAAACCGGAATGTCGTAGAACCTAGTTCTATAACATGTTTCAAGTGCTCGAAAGGAGCCTCTTGAGGCGCACTTAAAATCCTTTCACCACACTGTTTCGAAAGAAACTAGTGACACGACAAGAGAGAGAGAGACTGTAAAAATTTTAATTATAAATTTTTACATCGGTTTCTTTGTGTAAGAAAAATGTGACAGAACAAGCAGTTGAGCGGTTACCTCTTCCTATAAAAATTGCATTTCCTCACGAAGGAGGTCAACCGAAGACGTTCCCTATATGACATTGCACTGCGTTCATCACTCTGAGTCATAAAGGTATTGTGTGACATTGATCCTATAAAAAATGTGACACCTTTATAATACCAACATGTATTTCTAGCAATAAATGGATTTGATGCCTGTAATTGCACCGGCAGCATACCCCTCAAATCGGACAGCAATGCGGGTATCACAAGTTGGCAACAGAAGTAGGTACAGTAGTACCCAAGACAAATTTCTTAAGAAGTACCGTTATTAAAAAAAACCGGCCAAGTGCGAGTCTCACGAAGGGTTCCTTACCATCATCTATAAAAAACGGCAATAAAAATCACGTTTGTTTAATGGGAGCCCCCTTAAATATTAATTTTATTCTGTTTTTTAGTATTTGTTGTTATAGCGGCAACAGAAATAAATACATCTGTGAAAATTTCAACTGTCTAACTATCACGGTTCATGAGATACAGCCTGGTGACAGACGGACAGACAGACAGACAGACGGACAGACAGACAGACAGACGGACGGACAGCGGAGTCTTAGTAATAGGGTCCCGTTTTACATTTTGGGTACGGAACCCTAAAAAAACAATAGTTGCAATCGCACCACTACACGTTTTTCAAAACTAATTGCACCATAGAAACACACAGTCGTAAAATTCGTACAATATAACAAAGAAAATCTTTTTCATTTTGAACTCTAGCACAGTTAGAATAAGACCTACAGGAATGGGAGCAGTAAAAAACATTGTAAAACCTTTTAATGGAGTGAACGTTAAATATGTTAACGAGACGATTCGATATATTGTTACTTTTTGAATCGATCATTGACCTTCGTAGGCCGTAGCACTTCGTAGCCGCTTTGGTGCTACGAACATTTATCAGTATTATTTTATATTTACATTTTTTATATTTTTATACATTTAATTTAATATTTTACTATAAAATAGTATTAGGTATATGCCCAACGATTTAAAAGTACACATTATTGACAACTTTAAACAATCATTAGTGTAAATCTTATCGATAAATGTAAATTTTTCAAAATAAAAAAAATTGATAAATTCAGATAAACAGACATTGCCTCTACACCATTGCAATATTTTACCGATTAATGCAATGAGTGGTGGCAGTGTCACGATTTGCCACTACTTTTTAAGTAATTGTTCAAAATGTATGTAACGAATATAAGTTTGGGACTTTATAACGCAGCTTAGTAAAGGTTAGACTGATAAAGATGAAACTTCTAATAAATAATAGAAACAGAAGATAGAGATGGCTTTACGACTTTGATCTCCGGGCATATCCCATCAGATCAGATTTTTTCAAAAAACAGATTTCAATACAAACAAAGTTTAGTTTGATCGTTTATACTGCTAATTTATATAATTTATATGAAACAAGTTAGCCTATATTAAGAAGTATACTTTACTAGTTTTTGTAATTATGCAAACTTTTTATAGGAAAACTTGTTAGGATCGAATTATTTTTTTGTTTAAATAACTTGGTTGATTTCGATTTTTCATAAATAACTTCAGTGATTTTTATCTTTCAAAAATGTGCGAGTGAGAGGTACATTAGCAATTGTCATCGCCTTAAAGAACTGGTCCACAGTGGCCCACAGTAGAAGCGACTGGAGAGAAGGAAGGTAGGCCTTTGATTGTCCTACAGTGGAAAACTACAGAATCGTAATTTTAATATTTTATCGTAATTTTAATTTTAATATATAAAGCCGTAATAATAATACCTTACGCTTATCATAATGAGCAAAGGTTTTATTGATAGCATACCACCTTAGGTACCCAAGGTGGGAGATGGGAGACCTAACTTACGAGTCACTTACGAGAGACTTATGAGTCTCACTCACGGAGCATTCGTATATGACTAATAATGAGGTCACGAATTTTTGTTATCAGTTCATCACATTTGATTTGATTCTAGAGGTATATTTTCGCTTGCTTGGCATAAATTAAATTAAATTAATCTGAAGAAGACTGTAGGTACCTATTCTGATTTGTTCGTGCTAAACCTATGTGTGTGAGTGTCTAAAAGTTCTTCGAAGGGCTCGTCCGGGAAGTACTACCAACATGCTTATCTCTGCCGCCAAGCAGCGCTGCTGTGTTTCGGTTTAAAGAGTGTGGTTGCTGGTGAAACTACAGGCACATGAGGCTTCATCTGCATGGACGCAGGGCAGTGCAGCCTAGGGCACGTTCATATTGTGAGTGAGTTACGAGGCAATGCTTTATTATGCTTGTTCCATCAGCAAGTGTGTATCAAAATATTAGGGAAGATCTGAGGATGTAAGCCGTGAATAAGTTTATTTTCTTCCAGTAGAATTCTTATAACCGGCTCACGCGAGCAAAACCTTATTATATTTATACCCCAGCATCGTAATTGTATTAAACTTCCATCGCCCGATCGAGTTAATAACCCTTCAAATTAGCTGGAAAAAAGATTACTTATTTATGAGATTTTTTCTTAACGGTTTGAAGCTGATATTATTCGCCTGCTATTCCGTACTTCATGGCCTGTGAAAATACGAAACTAGTTAGTATTCTAGCAGCGGCAATGGGCTTACCGCCTGTCACGTAAGGAATACAAAATATGGGTTTGGCCAAATGTTATTGGACGTATCTATTAGACATCTTCATGAATCTTGAGTTGGTCATTGGTACTAGAAAATCTGGGGATATCTACCGTGCCTGGAGATCAAAGTCGTGAAGCTAAATATTTTTTACGAATACCTAGTTGTAATAAGAAAAACATGTAAGTAACTAAGTAGGTTACTCATTGTCCCTGGTACAGGATTTCTAAGATAGGCTTGCCCAGCACCTATAGGTACCATCCTCATCTTAGCGTCCTCTCCTATATTTAAGTTTTAAGAACTGTAATTAGCCATTTGTCTCATTCATTTCCGTGTAATAATAACTACCTATTTAAACATTACTAACTTAGCTTGTTTCAAAAAGAAACCAGTCGAGTACAAAATAACGATAAAATGCAAGGAATTGGATCAAACCCAAACCTCAATCGTGACGTCACACCTACGTTGCATCGAAACGCACAACAAAAGAATGTCATAGCGCATTCCATTCCTGCCAACATTGAAAAACAAATTCGCAAGCTTATGAGGTTACAATAGATGGCGCTGGGGTGCGGTGTTCGACCTCGGCGCGTTTCCCGGAAACGGCGGGGACGCCATCTTGTTGACGCGATGCCCGCCGCGTGCGCATGCCCCTGACTGAGCGATAGGGTGACCAGTTATAATTAGTCATGCGGTTTGCAGAAGGCTTAGGATTATGTGAATAGGTTGCTTTTACCGTTTGTTTCTGTACTAACTGAAATCTATAAATGATAAGTGCACTAATCTCGAAAATTCACACCCGTATTATATATCCCTATTAGGTATTCCTACAAAATAAATGTGTTCTTACATAAAAGGAAAGGACCGTAGAGGGAGACCAATATATTGCTTTAATTTTATTTATATCCGGTGTCTAAATGTAGGACGGCTTCCCCATCCGACAATGGACCTAGCTGCTTTCGACCGAAAATGTTAAAAAACTTCTACAATTTGTTCACGTTTGGTTCTTTCATGAAAATATCGTTAAGATTTTGTCAGCTCTCACGTTAAATCGTCAATAAACTGTTATTTTCTCACATTTTTGACCTCGCTAAGCACTTAAGCGCTACGGATGCGGAGCGCGTTGTTTTGAACTTTATTTCAACGATGCTAGTGTGTAATTTGAAATTGCACGCGTCGTGATTCTAATCTGAAGGCTACTCTTAACTTAGGTAATAATAATATTGGTGAACATTCCACACTGCACTATCTAGCGCCAAACTAAGCAAAGCTTGCACTATGAGAACCAGTACCCCAAGTATGAGTTGTGTTTACCATATTTGGTTTTTCGTTTTTCGTTCTCGTTCCGTGTTCATTGCGGGTTTTGTATGAAGACGCGATAGAGATACCGATACGGAACTTTATGTTGCAAGTATGATGAAAATTAGTAGAAGAACTAAAGTTCCGTAAGTAAAACCAAATATGGTAAACACAACTCATACTTGGGGTACTGATTGAAGAACCAGGCTGATTCTAATTCGTGATTGGGGAATAAGTTCTGCACGGACGTCCCGCAATGGGGTGCATTGTTCAGATGGCTTATATATTTAGATACCTTTTATTTGTAAATATATTCTTATAATTTATTATAACATCCAGAGAACAAACATCTAACGTTTATTACAAAAATGTTTATTCTCTGCGAGCCTCGAACCTTCGGCCTACAACGCAGAACCTACAGCGAATTTTTCTTCGAACCAAAAGCGTTGTTAGCATGAGGTAGGCCATCAGCAATTTGTAAAAAAAAAGCGATGTATGAGCTATTATATTGGACGACTGCCGTGTATGTATGGTCACCACACGTACCTACTATTTACGTAACGCTTTAATCAATTAACTGATAGCGTTGCCGGAATGCAAAGAATTCTGATTTACCGTACCATATTATACAAAATAGGCTTGCTGCTATCTCCCCGGCACGGTAGACATTCCCTCTGATCTCATTGCTTATAATAACTAAAGATGTCTAAGGGATAGTCAGAACAACGTCCAAAAATTACATAGCACCGGTGCAGTAATCAGTATTCCACACGTGACAGATTGCATTATGCCTTTCGCTGCTGAGTGCTGTTAGAATACTAACTGATTTCCTCACGGTGTTTTCCTTCACCGTTTATGAGCAACATTCACTATGGTTTTTTTATGTTAAAGACTGATAAACGGGCTTACGGCCCACCTGATGGTAAGTGGTCGCCGTCGTCTATAGACACCCAACATCAGGGGCGTTGTCATTGCGTTGCTTACCCTGAAGGACTTTTTTCCTGAAGCTGTTCATGTTATAGCTAAGCGAAAATCTCTGGTAGCTCATTTCACAGTTTATGAGTTATGATGTAAAGCATCGTAGGAATGAGCGTTGGAATCTCTGCATCTTTTGACGGCATTTACTTTTTCAGATTTATTTCTATATCTTATGTTATCTGTAATTCTTAACCTGAGAATTAATAACATGCTATTCTTTTACAGGTTAACCAAAAGGCTAATAATTCTTACGCCTCAGTTGGTAGTAGCTCTGCCTTCTGCGCTATAGGTTGTGGGATCCATCCCCACTGAGGAATAACATTTGTGTGTTATACAGATAATTGTTCTGTGTTTTGATATTACAAAGATTAAACCGAAAAAGCTTCACGACTTTGATCCTAAGGTACGGTAGATATGCCCTCAGATCTTAGTATCTCAGATTCCATGAGGATGTCTAAGCGGGGTAGTCAGAGGTACACCCAAACATTATATTTGCCACCCATTATATTACCCACATTTTGCAGTAAATAAATAAATAAATATTGGTGGATACTCCACACAGCACTATCTCGTTCCAAACTAAGCTATAGCTTGTGATATGGGAACCAGATAGCTGATATACTACTTATATACTTTTTTTTTAATACATACTTATAATATTATATGTATAACACCCAGACAGAGAACAAACATCTATGTTCATCACACAAATTTTTGTTCTCGGTGGGGATCGAACCCACGGCCTACGGCACAGAAGGCAGAGCTACTACCAACTAAGCCGTGAAGGCTGTCGAGTAGTTGGTATTCCATACGTGATAGATTGCAAGCCCATCGCCGTTAAATAATAAGTATGTATTTTTAAATAGTATGTTTGTACTGTATTAGCTATCTGGTTTCCATAGCTTAGAGTCTTAGCTTAATATGCCATGCTTCGCTGTGTAAAATGTACGCCAATATTTATTTATTTAGCAAAATAAAAACACGTATACCACGGTTAATTCAATAAACCAAACGACGACACTGTTTGTTAGAACTGACGAGCACGCAATGCTTAAACGATGAAGAAAAACATCGTGCGGAAACCCGTGGTTTAGTAATCTCCGCACGTATTGATCATGTGTTTCCTTTGGATCGTATAAAGGCATATAGCCGTAAATAATCGGCAAATCGGCAGTCAGCTATGAATTTTTTCAAAAAAGTTGAGGTACATCATATTATTTGCGAAAATATACGAGCAACTAAATTTTTGCAATTTATTACATAAGATAATATTTCAGCTTCAGAAGTGAATCATATTTACCAACATTCATAATGATTTAGCTGTCAATGCGCCAAAAATGATCCAAATACGATCATGCAACTTGAACTTGAAGGGGAGTGGATAAAAAGGCAGATTACCTGCACTCGAACAATGCCGGCAGATGTACCGGCGTGCTATTATTACTTACCTGTCTTTGTGTAACCTCGGCTGTGGAATACGTCACAGGGCATCCCGGCCTGTTCGTATTCTTAATACCACTTTACAATTATTTTTTTATCAGTTGGCTGGGGATCCTATACCTATGAGACGATTACGTTTATCTGTGGAGAATTGAGAGCAAGATTACAAACATTATTTTAGATGTACAGAATAGATGCATCCTTTATGGCGAAGACAAGAGCTAATGTGACTCTCGCTCGCACGTTTCGACATGTTGAAAGTTATAAAATCACTAAACTCATTTGCGAAAAATCACAATCAACCATTTTGTGTGCCATCACATTGCACACAGTTTAGTAAAAATATTTCATTTTGACCGAAACGTGCGAGCGAGAGTCACATTAGCTCTGTATTCGCCTTAAGTTGAGTATATAATGTAAGTAGTGGAATGCCTGAGACTTCGTTCGCGTGGAGCTATTTCCAGTTAGGGTGCGAGTTGAATTAATCCCTCACTTGATTTAAAAGTTAGGTTAGTAGAATAATCAGAATAATCAATTTATTGGCAATCAAATCAAGTCAAGGCTTCAGTAAACCATACTCAACAACGTGTTAATCTACAAAAGTAATCTATGACGGACGACATTGTGAAGAACCCGGGAAGTTGGAGGATGGAGATAGCTTATAAATAACAAGCTTCTAAATTCAAATGTCTAGGAGGCCTTTGTCCAGTTTTTACTGCTTCAGACTGATGATGGAAACAACAATTCTAAATGTAACCCTAAAATTGAGTTTACATTCAACTGAAACGCAAAACCAGTTTCTGAAATACAAAGCAGCCTGTATTTTTTAAAAAATATCATAAGGCACGGATCCACTTGGGCCGTCAACCTTTTTAATATACTCTCAGGTATAATGATAAACCGGTTTGAGAACGAAAATTGCTGCGCGAGACGAATAACTTGATGGAGCTCGACTTTGCACTGCCACAAATAATACTGTTGAAAGGGGATGTTGTCTTACCCCGATACCCGAGTAAAATAACAATTTGTATGCGTACAGTTTTCAGGCCACACCATCCACCATCTTTTTGCACGCCCAAGATGACTGGTAGACAATTCTATTAGCATTAAGTCCTCCTAGCACTACATTGTTTTGTTTGAAAGTTTTAAATAAATAAATAAATATGCTACCTGCTGATGGAACATGCAAATGGCTCTTCTAATGTTAAGTGGTAACCTTCAGCTATAACAAAGCAGCCTCGCAAGTCACGCGGGATAGAAACGTGTACTGCCCTGCGTCCATCAACTTGAGGCATACATATAAGCCTCATGTATCTTTAATTTCACAGGCAATCTGAATCCGAAACAGCAACGCTGCTTGACGGCCGAAATAGGCATGGTGGTAGGACTCCGCAAAAAGCTCTACTATTGCTTTCTATTACTTGCTATTACTATACTACTACTCTTGTAAGCTTAAAGGCTTTATAGGCTAAATTTAAGATATATTGTTACTAATTCCTTACTGAACAAGCAAAAGCCCATCTGCTTTTTAGTAGTAATTATCACCTATAACTCATATTTTATGACATAGTTGTATGTTACATATCTTGAATTTTCGTGTTGACGCAGCAAAATACAGAAAATTATTTATTTCTTAATTTTTAACTCGCACCAAGTGTTCCGTAACTTGTAACCAGATATGAGAAAACGGAATACGTACAGTTCGATTCATTTGCAATTCAAATTGTAATTTCAAGGTGCAGCATGACGCTCAATAGATATTGAAAGAAAAACTGTTCAAGTCAATGTATTTTGAGTAATTGTTCATGACAGAAAAACTGAGGACACGTAAATAACTTACAGGGTGTATAAAGATTTAGATATAGACATATATTTATTGCTACAGAAGCACACTTGCTTGCTTGGCTTGTTCAAGCTTGGGCGCGTCGAACTGGCACCTAATAGCTTTATCTAGCTCTAAGACGTTTCAAAGTTATCCTTGTGGTTCAACTGAATAAATACCTTTTGACTTTGACTTTGAGTAAGTACGTACTTACTACATTGGTCAACTGAGTCAAAAATTCAAAGAAAAACAGGCGACAAACTTACGCTTGGTTCTTACCGTTCATTTCTCTCTCAATTGTGATATACATACTATTAAAACTATATCTAAAGCAAAAGTCCGCCGCCCAGCCGGCAAATATATTCATTGTTCGGTTTCGGTTTATCAAAACTACACAAAGGTTAACTGGAAGAGAATGCTCTCTAGCATTAAGTTCGCCTATATACGATACTTTTTCTACTTATCTATCTATTGTTTCATAGATTCATTTCCTCTTATAAATGATGAGCAGAGTCCCTTCCTATAACTAAAACAAGTACTTTTTGATGGTAATTAACAAAGCCTATTATCACATGGCTCAATGACTTAGCTACACATCAATTTCTGGCAGATCGTTAGCATAGACTAATATTAATGAATAAAATTGTATTTAAGATTTTTTTACATTTATAACAATATAAACTACACTTAAGGAAATCACAAAGAAAGACGGTCGTGGGTTCAAATCCTACTCGGATAATAACTTTTGGGACATAATAAAAAATCTTTGTAGTTAAGGTGTTTAAGTTATTTTTACTTTTATGTAAAAGGTGACTTTTTACACCTCTTGACATTTGTATGTGTTATTGAAAAGAAATATTCTGTCGTTTATTTTAGTTTCGGAGAATGACTTTACAAAGATTCAACAAAAATATAATTTAAATGTTGCTTAAAAATCGATTAAGTACAAAGCCTAGTTATATAAAGTTATTGCTGTTCGGGCGAGTGAAGTAAACATATGCTTGCCCCTTATATAAAGTCAGAGTCAAAAGTTGATCACTTTGAAACGTACTTTAAGGCTAGGTAAATCTAGGTGCCAGTTCCATGCGACCAAGTCTAGAAGACCAGGCAACAAACGTACGGCTCGGTTCCTACCGTTCTTTTGTATGATTCTTGTTACAATATAATATGATAATGAAGCTCTAGTGTGGTGCCAATCGAACTTAGTAACAAAAACAAAATCGAAACGGTCTTTATTCAGTACAATCACAAGGATCACTTTGAATCAATCTACTATTCCCATATGTCCCAATTAACCTATGTCCTAATTCGATATCGACGATTTCGATTCAACGACCTCCGTAGCGCAGTGGGACTAGCCGACTATGACGCATCGGTGCAGATTTGATTCCGCAGCGGGATAAATTGCATGATCTATGTTTGTTATGGGTTTTAGTGCTGTGATACACACGGATACGCATCAGGCTACACACTGCACGCTTTCATGTCCTTGTAGTAAGCGTCAATTTTCTTAGGCTTTGTGTAACTTGATCCGGACCCCGATCTTACAGTCGCGTGCACTAAAATGGTTTCTTACTACTTATTTCGTGTCTATGCCTGGAGGTTTCTTTATACTTTTGTATCATGTCTGGTAAGTCTCAGGCGCGACTAATGCCAAAATCTACCAGACTTGAATTTGAAGGTGACAATGATGACAATGACAAAATTTCGAAAATGATTCGTTTCCCTAGCCTCAAAGTTTTGCTAGGAGAAAACTTTTGTTAGGGTTTAGCTCGCCCTTTATTTTTGTTTGTTTACTATGTATTATTGTGTGCAATAAAGAATTAAGAATGATACTGTTTTATCTTAGCATGACTTGTGTTATGATTTTTATTTACTATTTAATCAAACCTTATCTAATAAGCCCACGGTGATAATGCCGATCACACTGATCTACGATACATTTTTAAGAACAAGTTATCCAATTAACCATGTTTCAGTTTTATAGCTGTAACTGACAGCTGGAATTTAAAAACATTGAAACATAAATAATGTTATAAATAGACATAAACATAACTTTTTTTTTATAAATATAGGTGGACATTCCACACAGCAGCACTATCTCGCCCCAAACTAAGCCAAAGCTTGTGATATGGGAACCAGATAGCTGATATACTACTTATATACTTTTTTTTTGTAAATACATACTTATAATATATAGTAACACCCAGACAGAGAACAAACATCTATGTTCATCACACAAATGTTTGTTCTCGGTGGGGATCGAACCCACGGCCACGGTTAAGTTTAATAAGGCATTGTAATAGTAATAATGAATAAGCTAATGTTATGCAATGTTATGAAATCGAAAAATAAAGTTTGCAGTGGTTGGTATTCCATACGTGACATGTTGCAAGCCTATCGCCGCTGCTAGAATACTGATTTCCTCACGATGTTTTCCTTCACTGTGTCAGAGGATTGGTATTGATACTTTTGTAAGTGTTTTTTAAAGAAAATTACAAATACTACAAACATTTATAACATGCCCATAAAACAGTTGAGAGTCTGCGGAGCGTTACAAACAATCTTGAGATCTTTTAACAGAGCCTAAACAATTAAAAGCTATTTTTTTACTTTACAACTTGATTATTTCTAAAGGCGAGTTTCACCAACAGAGTAAGAGAGAGCACTGGTGGTCTAGTGGTAGCGGCCCCGCCTTCCGATCCTAAGGTCGTGGGTTCGAAACCGGTCGTGCACCAATGAGTTTTTCTGTTCAAAAAATGTATGTGCACAATGCCAGTACTCTCAAATGGTGAAGGAAACATCGAGAGGAAACCGGCATGTCGTAGAACCTAAAAAGTGCTCGAAAGGAGCCTGAGGCGCACTTAAAATCCTTCCACCACACTGTTTCGAAAGAAACTAGTGACACAAGAGGGACCATCAGAGTAACGCTATCCGTTAGATAAAAATATATCCATCTCTACTTTATTTTGTCAACAAAACAAGAAAGCATTACTCTGATTTGATAAAACCGCCCTTACTAGGTTACAAGGATTTCTAACTAAAGCTTCATTTCATCTTTATTTCGAAGGGCTTTTGATGGGCAGACCCCTGTTATCTGGACGCACCTCTAGTTTAAAATAGTTAATTTGTTGTCAAGTTGAATCTAAACCCTATCTCTATTGTCTACAGAGTGAAAAATGGCTTGCGTACGAGCACCTGAAAGAAGAAATCATGGAGAAGATGCGAAAGCTTGAGGAAGAGAGACACACAGTGGACCTCTGGAGCAGCGGCGGCCAGGAGTGGGGGAAGAAAAGGAGGAAACGACAGGTTAGAATCTTACCGAATATAATTATAATCTACATCTACACTAATATTATAAAGAGGAAAGATTTGTATATTTGTTTGTAACGAATAGGCTCAAAAACTTTTGAATTTTTGAAATCGGACCAGTCCGATTTCAAAAATTCTTTCATCATTAGAATGCTACATTATCCCTGAGTAACATAGGCTATATTATATTTTCAAAAAAATCAGGGGTCCTTACTAAAACTCCAATAATATAACCCAAGGTGGAAAACAAAAACCTTACATCGCGTGCGCTGCGAAAACTATTGATGACAGAATAAAATAATGTACTACGATTTTGTAGAACTCGTCATCATCTACAAAAAATGTCGCAACAGCATATGTCTAACTATTATAGTTATGTCACAATAAGTGTTCTTTTATTATAAAAAAATAATTGAAATGCCGCCGCTACAAAAGGGTCTTTATTTGTACCTTGGTATTAATCCTTATCCAAATAAATCATTTCATAATTAAGACGGTTTCAATACCGATAGATTACTTCTTAAATTTTTCAAATCGGACATTCCATTCAAAAGATATAACGAAATTAAAAATGTTAACGGGTCCACGGGTCACGCACGGGGTGCGATTTCACTCGCTCAAGGAGAAGGGCGCTGCATATGTATGAAATGTGTAGACGCGAGGCTCGAACCCACGGTCTAAGTTTATCCTAAAATGTTCAAAAAATGTATGACCACCCATGCGAAGCTGGGACAGGCCGCTAGTATATAATAATAATATATAATTATTTATTATAATCATTTCAGCTGTAGGTTGTCTGTCGGCTGAAAAGCATAGGTCGGTGGTTTATTTTTATGTAAGAGACTGACAAACGGGCTAGCACCCCTCCTGATGATAAGTGGTCACCGTCGCCCATAGACACCAACAACACTAGGGCTGTTGTCGTTTTAAGAGATACCTTAGTCTCCCTACCTCCTTGGGTCCTTGGTTCTTGTTGGTCGCTTGGATCATCATAGTCATTTATTGGTCAAAATGTAATACATGTGTATGGGGGTTGTTACCGAATACAGACAATATTTAAAAAAAAAATACATAATAATAAGTAAAAATTACCTAAGTTTCTGATTGATCGAGTGAGCGAAGCGAACGAAGATCTTAGTTTCAACTTGGGCGATTTGGCATTTTATGTATGTATGTATGTTTATGTATGTTTATTGTATGTTTATTGTTATGTTTGTCTGGCGATAACTTTAGAACCGTTGCTCCGATCTGCATGAAATTTGATATGTCGATAGCTTGTACTTGAGAAATTTACTGGTGAGTAAAATTGGATGAAGGGTTTTTGAGATAAAATAATAAAAGTTAAATTACGATAACCAGCGATCCAAGAGCTCCCATCTCTAAGAGTTTCGTTGGCATCAAGGTTTTTCTACTGGTCGGCCAATTGGGGTTTTTTGAGGGGGCAAAAATAAAAAAAGTTACATAAAAAAATCAAGTTACATGTCATATGAAAGGGCTTTGTTTGGACATCCCAAAACAATTTTTACTTTTTTTTTTGGACGCTCGGTTTTTGAGATAAAATAATAAAAGTTAAATTACGATAACCAGCGATCCAAGAGCTCCCATCTCTAAGAGTTTCGTTGGCATCAAGGTTTTTCTACTGGTCGGCCAATTCCTTTGCGTTTTCTTATTTTTTTTTCTTGAAATAAATTAAGGAGGTACTCAGTTCTCATAAAATGGTGACGACGACCAGGTCTGATGATGGAGCCAAGGTCTGTTCAACGGAACTCTTCAATAAATAGGCCAATAGAGTTGAAACTTGGTAACCATACCAAGTTAGTAGGCGGTAGTCAGAAAAAAGTCCAAAGATAATGTTTGGACTTGCCTCTGACTACTACCGACTCAAAGTTTTGATGCGTTCGTCGGGTCGCATCACGAGATCTCAGTTCGGGGCGAACTACTGGTAATAAGTAAAATTTGTAATTTTATTACGCTCATAAACTATTGAATACAATAAGTATAAATAGTAGAATAAAAGAAAAAAATCTCCAATCCAAATGGACCATAAGAAAAATCCGTAAATTATTACCAAATGGTAGATCCCCGATCTAGCTTTTAGTTCCTTGTTTGAATATTCCAAATTCCAAAATTACATGAAAGAGATTCTGCTCAGTGAAGGTCATTATAATAAAAAGAAAAAATACATATATTTCAGATTCTTACATCATACCAATTAGCCTTTTTCCTTATGAATTGCTCTCTGCTGAAAACACAAGACTCCCCCAAGACACTGCAAACAATTAAATGTGTAGGTAATTATTAATTCGCCCTTGAAAGCATTTTCTCTGTGTATGGAGGACTCGTAGAGATCATTTCGGTTATCTAAATGACCCCTGGGGCCGTACCATTTGTTACTGCAATGGGTGCATAATATGCCAAATGTTTGGACGTGTCTCTGACTACCTCCCTCAGACAATCCGTCAGACAACTTCCGAACATAGCGGTGTTTTTTATTCAATTTTTATAATTCAATTAAAATTCAATATCATTAATCTATGCCATACGTAAATACAATTGTGATCTATAAAATTTACTATACCATCATCATTTCCCTGTCCTTATCCCACTTAATGGGGGGTCGGCAGAACAGGTTAAAATTTACTATGTCGCTGACTTTAGAATAATTAGCGGTAGTCTGCGTCTTAATGATCTTTGTCACGAAGAAATCTGAGGGGTATAAATTACATAAAATGTTTATTCAATTTGTTCTTGTACGACAATTTAACTGAAAGTCTTACGTATTTTAGTCACTACAAACAACGTACCAAGTGTACATTATTTGTTCTTATTCCATGGTATGTTGTAACTACAGCTGAGGACATAGACTTTTCGCTATAAAGGCCACATTTCGACCAA
Organism: Chloroclysta siterata; assembly: GCA_932294275.1. NCBI lineage: Eukaryota > Metazoa > Arthropoda > Insecta > Lepidoptera > Geometridae > Chloroclysta > Chloroclysta siterata. The sequence continues at coordinate 13,908,337 of OW028596.1, read as the reverse complement.
GAATTGGTACATGTTTAAATTAAAGATTTTTCTTACATTGTGTTGAAGTTATTTAATACTTTCCGCTTTACTTATTTCTATGTTTGTATTTCTCTGCCTTCTACAGCGCAAAAGCAGAGTTACCAACTAAGCTGTGAGGCCTGTGAAATATACCGTAGGAGGTGGCAAACCTTTTTCAATAAAAGTGTAATTAAAAAAATAATAATTATGAAGCGTGCCGTTAAATAACTTCAATCACAATATAATAATTTTAATGATTATTATAACTAGTTGTTCGCCCCGAACTGAGATCTCGTGATGCGACCCGACGAACGCACCAAAACTTTGAGTAGGTGGTAGTCAAAGGCAAGTCCAAACATTATGTTTGGACTTTTTTCTGACTACCGCCTACTAACTTGGTACGGTAACCAAGTTTCAACTCTATTGGCCTATTTATTGAAGAGTTCCGTTGAACAGACCTTGGCTCCATCATCAGACCTGGTCGTTGTCACCATTTTATGAGAACTGAGTACCTCCTTAATTTATTTCAAGAAAAAAAAATAAGTAAAAGCAAAGTAACTGGCCGACCAGTAGAAAAACCTTGATGCCAACGAAACTCTTAGAGATGGGAGCTCTTGGGTCGCTGGTTATCTTAATTTAACTTGTTTGTTGTATCTCAAAAACCGAGAGTCACAGAAAAAAAGTAAAAATTGTTTTGGAATGTCCAAACAAAGCCCTTTCATATGACATGTAACTTGAGTTTTTTAAAACACTTTTTTTATTTTTGCCCCCTTAAAAAACCCCATATCTTAAAAACCCTTCATCCGATTTTACTCATATACTTACCAGTAAATTTTTCAAGTACAAGCTGTCGTCTTATCTAATTTCATGCAGATCGGATGAACGGTTCGAAAGTTATGGCCAGACAAACATACATACATACATACATACATAAAATGCCAAATCGCCCAAGTTGAAACTAGAATCTTCGTTCGCTTCGCTCACTCGATCAATAATTTCAACATAACTTCCAACAGTGCCACACTATTTAGCCAAGTAGTAACTAACCGGATCGGGTGAAGTAGCGGATAGTTTGAACTAATAATGCAAACTGTTTTGATCCGTGGTGTGATATTGGTTCGCCATCCCTGCCGTCTCTCTTCTCTTATCGTGTCACTAGTTTCTTTCGAAACAGTGTGGTGAAAGGATTTAAAGTGCGCCTCAAGAGGCTCTTTTCGAGCACTTGACACATGTTATAGAACTTTTTAGGTTTGAGAGTACTGGCATTGTGCACATACATTTTGGAACAGAAAAACTCATTGGTGCACGACCGGTTTCGAACCCACGACCTTAGGATCGGAAGGCGGAGCCGCTACCACTAGACCACTAGTGCTCTCCCTCGCATGTTTATCCCTGCCGTAGGATCTATGTATCCGCTTCTTCTTCTTGTCGTGTCACTATTTATTTATTTCTACGTGTCGCTTCTTATTTGAAACAGTGTGTTGAAACGATGTTAAGTGCACCTCAAAGAGGCTCCTTTTACATACACATAAACACACTGATGGAACAAGCAGATGGCCCACCTGATGTTAAGTGGTAACCATCACCTATAACAAAGCATTGCCCTACGATGCACTGTTCTCCGTCCATCAACTTGAGGATGTTAGGCCTCATGTGCCTGTAATTACACCGGCAACCACACTCTTCAAACCGAAACACAGCAACGCTGCTTGGCGGCAGAAAAATGCGTGGTGGTAGTACTTCCCCCGACGAACCCTTCACAAAGAGCTCTACTACTCTTAAAAAGCTTCTTTGAGGTGCACTTAACATCGAGCACTTGACACATATTTTACACTTTTTAGGTTCTACGACATATCCTGTGTCCTTATAGAGTGTTTTATTTTTCTTGTCCAAAGGTAACAGTGCAGCCTCCATACGTGGTATACATGCTGCCTGACTCCGACATCATGGAGGACTGGAGACTGGTGAGGAAGCTGCTGGAGAGGGACTGAGGTGACTCCTGACTTCTCTTTAAACGACTGGTCTTGTGCCTTTCTCCAAATGTAAACAAAAATTTGCTGCCGTGCGTTTGTAGCGCGTACGATGCAAACCACAGATTAAATAGGTTACAATGTTGTAATTTATTACTTTTGCATAGATTTATCTACGAGACAGCCCCGCAAGTACCGATATTTTTACGAACTTTGCGATCGTCTTTGACATTTCTATTCGTGAAAACGGGTTTTGGCGATTTTGACGAAAGCCGTGATATTCTTAAAATTTTAGCGAATTTCGCTAAAATGCGAGTAGTACTTTTGATTTCACGATCGTGTTGTCAAAAATTCGTGTATTTAAGCGAATTAGCGAATCATTTTCACAACCGAAAGTTTCCGAGTTGCCATTTTACAATTATCGCGAAAATTGACGATCGTATGCGATCGTCAAAAGATAGCGACGCCGAGTTCCGTACTCGCACAATTCGTCAAAATATCACGAATTTGACGATAGATAAACTTTGCGAAATGAGTTCCGTACTTGCACTGCTGCATCGATACAATCGCCAAAACCGTCAAAAAATTGCTTAGGTAGATTTATAAAGGTTTGTGTGACTGCGCCCTCAGTCATAGATCTTTTAAACGGGCTAGTTCTGTGGCAATTTACTGCTGCAACCATTTAGCTGTCGTAACGAGACAACTCTACAATTGCAGCTAGTAGTTGTGGCAAATTTCAGCTCGTAATAACTAATTAGCAAAAGTGTTAAAATGTTTGGGCAATTTTTTTACTTCTTATTTTGATACCCTATTTGATGTTATACCGAGTGGACGCAGTGTATGTCCATTTGAGGCACGTCCTTGGCTGACGTGTTATAGGCGGAGGTAACCAACAACATCTGGTGGGCAATTTACGTCAGATTGGAAAATATAAATCTGTAAATTCTTTGTTTACATTACTAGTTTGGACACCATAGAAAGAGTATGTTTATGTAACATGTATACGCATGTGATGGGCATAGGCTGTTTTATATACTTAGGTAATATTAAAGTTATAAATATTGTAAAGATCTTTGTTATAAGGTTTTAAATTTAGCTCAACTAAAAATTAACTTTGTCACTATTTAAGCAATTCTACCCTATACTTAAAAACGACACAGAAATTTAAGCATTGCTTAATTCTAGCCCTATCCCGGTTCATCATTAACACATTGGTAAGGGATAGCAATAGGTTAAGGTTAGATTTCACCATGCTCTGTTAGTGACTAATCAAGGATTAACAGACCGTTAAATCTAACCTTAGTTGTCAAACGCGTACATTTTGACATATTTAACGGCCCTTTAATCCTTTGTTAATCTAACAGAGCATGGTGAAACCGGCCCTAAGCATTACTTATCTTTTAACAGATGTTTCGTATATTCTCTCGTTTTTTAAATTATTGTCAGAATCATTTGTCAGTTATTTAACTTTTTGAACTCTTTTAAACGCATCTTAATGTTAGTTATCTGTCACATATTGGGTTTCATTACGTCTTCGGGTGTGGATTCCATACAAAACTAAATCACTGGGATTTTCACCCAGTGGATCCGCGCTCACTTCGATCGTTGGCATTTCCACTCGCCAAAACACACGCGCGCGGCGCTGGTGATGGGAAAGTAGTACAGAATGCCAAATTAAAAACTCTGCAGATTCCGCGGTCACTTGAGTGAACGTTGTTTACGAAATAACATTGCATAAAGCTTGTTGCGTCACCTCGGCCATTCGCTCATACCTACATACTAGGCCACTCTAGCTTGCACGCGCGTCTACTCTCACATAGTAACAGGATCAAAACCTATCTTCTTCAAGGGGTCTTCAAGGGTCCACTCCGCAAAAGTCAAGTCAAGGTTCATATTGAAACTTTAAAATAAACTACAACTTGTAACGTCATATAAGCTCAAGGTAACTTTAATACTTAGGCATGTCCAATGGTTTGGTGCCTGTTCAGTTATTTTTCTATAGTTCACACTCAAAATTCAAATTTCAGGGTGAAAAAACAGGTGTACGAGCAAAATGAGGCTGTTCATGATGTGTGTACATTTTGTAAGAAAACTAACAGAAAATTAAAAACAACAAAAACTTCGAAATTTCTTAACTCGTAGAACATATTTTCTTCGCCATGACGTGAGGAATTTCCCCATACGGACTTAAAATAACTATGGGTACATGACGCGCCACAGTAGATCCTCATTTCAATTAGTTGTTTAATTTTGCATTTATTTAATCGAATCAGCTACTTTGCTCTTTCAGCAGCAAGCTTTTCAGCTTCTTCCATCACAAGGACTTTGAAACGTTTTAAACAGATTCATCAAGGCGTTAGTTCCACGGCCAAGTCTATAGAAGAGTAGTTTGTGGACCATAACTTTATCACGAAGTTTGATCAAAGTTGAGATATTTGTGATCCATTCACGCCACCTGATTTAGTTACAGATATCTGAACAATCGTGTTAGCACAGTTTTCACAATATTGAATTGAAATTTTGATTACAGCGATTATTATTCTTGGCCTGCCTGCTAATGTAACATAATTGTACAAAACATGACATGTGTAGAAGGAAAACTGTGCGTGACTCATGTTTAAATCTAACAAGTTCATATATTTTCCTTGATTATGCTTTTAATTTGTGGCCGTGGCTGCGTTTTTGTCGATGAAGTGGAACATACAGGCAACAGAGTTTTAAACTATTTCAGTAAATGCAAATTTTGTGGTGATGAGAATTGTTTATTGAACAAGCAACTACTCATTTTACTGCCACTTCTATCACTATTGCATGTTGTTAAGGCGAAGACTACTGCTAATGTACCTCTCGCTCGTAACTCATTTTTGAAAAATATCAATCAATCAAGTTTAGTAAAAATTTCATTTTGAGCGAAACAAGTTTTTCTACTTAAAACTTTGCATATATACGAAAACTAGTAAAGTAAACTTTTTAGTATGAAAACGTATATGGGTCATAATATTTTTTTTACTAAGCTGTGTGCATCGTGATAGCACACAAGTTGGTTGATTGCGATTTTTCAAAAAAGAGGTCTGTGATTTTATATCTTTCAAAACGTTGAAACGTGCGAGCGAGAGGTAAATTGCTATCACTTAGACATGAGTCGGATATATCAAAACGTAACTTATATCGGATATGGGTTAGATATCATACCATATTGATATTCATATCAACTTATCCAATATCATAAAAACTATTCAAAACCTCAACCCACCTGTTACCTACTAAAGACACGAACAAAACGAAAACTGCACAAACCAAACGATATGAAACAAACACCAATTGATATTCGCTACCTCCCTTTCTGAGAATGAATTGTTTTACTGGTAAAAAAGAGATGAAGCGAATATAACGTAACAATAGCCAAATAGTTTGCGTTTGTCGTTTCGTTGTTAGTTTGCCATAACTAAAAATCATGTTTAAGTTTGCAACCCATACGACTGATATCGATATCAGAAAACCGTTTTCTATGCAAACGATATGCAAACTGTATATCGGTTAGATAACCGTTTGCGGGAAAAAACGAAAATGCCCATGTCTAATATCACTTAAAGCACTTGTCATCGCTTTAAGTGCTAGCCTCGCCGGTTTTCAGCAGCAGCAAAATCAAAACGGTCTTTATACAGTTCAATCACAAAGACCACTTTGAAACGTCTTATGCGGCGGTTTTCGTCTTGTTGAATGTCATCTTTCTCAAAAAAACAATTATCTGTCGAACTTTTCCAAGTATTAGGCTCAAGGGGGAATAAAAGTTGTGATGTTTACTTCTATATATTCGATTCCCGATTACTTCAAACAGACGTTTCATTTAGAGTAGAAATATATTTTGCTATTAATTTTACGCTTATGATTAAGTATTTCATTATTTATTGTGGTATTTTCAGATTTGTACCTGTAGTTATTTAAGTTTAGCTTCTATTTTGAGCTGACATTTAATTTTAAAAATATTCAAAGTGTTATGTAAATTAAATGTTTACACATGTATATAACAATGGATATTTTAAATGTTACTTAAAAACATAGAACAATTTCCGGTTTTAAACAACAATAAGATATTAAGGCCCAGTTTCACCATGCTCTGTTAGTTACTAATCAAGGATTAAGGCGAAGACAAGAGCTAATGTGACTCTCGCTCGCACGATTCGACATGTTGAAAGATATAAAATCACTAAACTCATTTTCGAAAAATCACAATCAACCATTTTGTGTCCCATGTGATTGCACACAGTTTAGTAAAAATTTCATTTTGATCGATACAAGTTTTCCTACTTAAAAGTTTGCTTATGTACGACAACTAGTAAAGCAAACTTTTGAGTAGGAAAACATGTATCCAAATGAAATTTTACTAAACTGTGTGCAATGTGATTGCACACAAAATGGTTGATTGCGATTTTTCGAAAATGAGTTTAGTGATTTTATATCTTTCAACAAGTCGAAACGTGCGAGCGAGAAGTTGTTTGATAGTTGTCAGCCCCTTAACAGGCCGTTAAATCTAACCTTAGCTGTCAAACGCGTACATTTTGACATATTTAACGACCCTTTGATCCTTTGTTAATCTAACAGAGCATGGTGAAACCGGCCCTTAGAGTTATTTATGTTTTCCGTGTAATGTTACACTATATTAAATTAAATTTGAAAACTTTTACTTTTATATACTTATTATTAAATGAGAATCGTATAATTGTATTGTATACTTATTATTATGTCAGTAAAAAAAAAAAAACAATCGGTCATTTTGCCTAGTATCTAGAGAATGAAGCGAAAGAGGTATATCAGTATCGTAGCAAATGGAAATCCGTGGTCTCTGCCTACCCCTATGGAAACAAGAGTGTTTTTATGTATGTTATATATGTAAAATTACATTATTTACTGAGAATTAAGCTTTCAATCTCCGGTTTAACTTAAAAAAAAAGCATATTTCCCTTTTTGTAATAAGTTACTTAAGATCAAAGGTATCTTTCGATCGCAACGAAATAAATGTTCTTTTTAAATAGGAATCGTGACTGATATGGAAAGTTCACTTTTTCTTAAGTGTTTTTATTGATTTGAGCTTATAAATGGTTTCTTAGAATTGCTACTGTTTTTTTTACAATTAGGAAGGTAAATGTTGAAAAAAATTTAAAATCAGCGTTCTGTATGTTGTAGTAGTTATGATATTATTTCATTTCAAATAACTTTATATCAATCGCATGAACAAGTAAATTGAAATTTTGCAAACGTAAATAATAATGACGTTGACTGTATATTACTTGACAGCATCCTGCATTAAGATTCCAAAAATATTACACATACATATATATTTCAAATTTACTACATTTTCTTTTTGTATTCACGGCTGGTACAAAAGAAATTACTTATATTAGACGTGAACACAAAATATTTTTTAAACTAACGAAGTGTGAGTATTAATGCAAGCTACTGTACTAAATCACGTTGTTTAATTATAAAGAAACAATAAAACAAAGTCTGTAAAGTTTTATATGTAAGTACATTCAATTAATGGTGAAATAAAGATCCGGAAAATTCATGTTTGTTTAATTTTAATTCCATAACAGAATAACTGTTTTTAAACAACTGGCTGATGGAACCAGCAACTGTTTGAAAACAATAGTATTTAGTAGTTATTTTCCTATTCCATCATCATCGTCAGCAGCCTGGATGAGTCCACTGCTGTACACGCCTGTTAGTGACAGCGCATATACTTCTTACCTACACACTTTAATTTACAACCATCGTGTGTCGAAGGATGACCTCCTCTATAAAAAAGTAGTTAAGATATTATTACATTGTTTGTTAGTTAGGTACATACAAGTGAATCTAATAAAAGCATGTTTAAAAAACAACATAATGAAATGCTAAATGCATTGTTGACAGCCTTCACAGCTCCAGTTGGTAGTAGTTCTGCATTCTGCGATGTAGGCCGTGGGTTCAATCCCCACCGAGAACAAACATTTGTGGGATGAAAATATATGATGTTTTTTCTCTGTCTGGAGTTATACAAAGTGTAACATAATACCCTTAAGGCCAAATACCAAGAGATCAGACCAAGCACTGGAATACTTTGACGTGTGCAAGATTTGAATACTTCGTTTTCGAAAATCCCATACAAGAGAAAAATTTAATATTGTCTCAGAAATTTGCAACAACCCTGATAATGTGTACGTAACCTTGGTACAACCGCTATTTGCGTTTTCTAATTGGTGGCAGTTCTGTTAACTATTTTATCTACAGTTCACAATTAAAGGTCAAAAAACAGTTGTAAATAGGGCTGCGTCATGTTGTGTTAGTTTCATTTTAGAGGAAAGTTTAAGAGGCATTTCATGAATGAAAAACTTCGAAATTTCAAGTCTTATAATTACAGTTGTTTGCCATGACCTTAAGAATATCCTACTTCCGGGGTTATAGGGGTATTACACGTTGTATAATATCATAAGTATATATTTACAAAATAAAAGTACATAAGTATTATATGAGCTATTACAAGCTGGTTCCCATATTACAAGCTTTGGCTTCGTTTGGGGCGAGGTAGTGCTCTGTGGAATGTCCACCAATATTGATTTATATTTATGTATTATGAAAGACGGTGCCTAATGTAGGTGCGTAGGAGTATTGGTCACCAAAGATTTCTAGGACGTTCCAAGTGACTTCCCTTCAAGACGGTCTGATGATGGTCGTCGGTACATCGGGTGGTGGGCTCTCCTACGCTTCTTTCAGTTCGTGATTGAAGATTTCGCTCACAACATGAACGGGTTGACGCAGCGCTGTATGTATATCGGTAAAGCGGCCAAGAGGTGGTTAAGACTTATTCAAGTATTCAATAAGAAGGTAATAAAAAACAAGATAAGTATACAAAAAGGTACCTATACGAAATGGTGTGTCATATCAAAGGCCTTCCTACTATGGATAAATGCGAAAGTTACGATTTGGAACGCCCTTACCATTGAACCAAATAGGCATAAAGACTTCTTTTTATACTTATTTATTTTGAAAAATTACTAAGATCAAGCAGCGTTGCTGATTCGGTTTGAAGGGTGTGGTTGCCGGTGAAATTACAGCCATATGAGGCTTTATATTGGTATGCTTCAAGTCGATGGCACTGCATAGGAGTTCCAAACTTCCAAAAAGATTATATTTATTTAGGCTACTCATATAGTTTTTGAGTTACGACAAATGTAGTAAAGTCAATGACACTGCATAGGAGTTCATAATTTCTAAAAATATTACCTATATTTATTTTAATCTACTAATTAATACTAATTATAGTTTTTGAGATACGACAAATGTCCTCATTTATTAAGCTTCACTGACTTCGTAATTCAGGTAAGCTGTTCAGGACATCGGTAGTTTGGGACAATTCACTGTTAAACAATCTAGCTAGAAATAGAGTCCTGTACTTTTCGTTTGAGTTTTTTTTTCAGTCATCATCATCAGCATGTAGAAGTCTTTTGCTGGACATAGGCCTCCATAGAGGAGGCCTACATTTCCAGGAAGAACGTGTCCGAGCCTTCTCCATCCACGGACTTCCCGCGATCTTCACGATGTCGTCAGTCATCGGGTAGGAGGGCGTCCCACGCTCCGTCCTCCAATGTCAAGTGAATTAGATAAAATATTCTTTTGTCAAGTCATTTGGTTATTTTATATCATATTTGGACAAAGTCAAAGTCAAAAGGTATTTATTCAATAAAATCACAAGGATCACTTTCAAACGTCTTATAACTAAGTGAATTTTAAGGTGAGTGAAAGGTATGGTACCTAAGTGAAAGGTACCAGTTCTACGCGACCAAAGCCTAGAAGAACAGGCTACAAACTTACGGCTTGGTTCCTACCGTTGTTTTGTACGATCCTTGTTACAATGTACCTCATATAATACAATATTAAAGCTCCTGTGTGGTGCCAATCGAATTTAGTGAGGAATAACAGAAAAAAGCAGGACGTACCTCTGACTACCCCTTAGACATCCCCAAGAAATCTTACAATACAATACAATACACAATACAATAATCATTTATTTGCGAAACACAGGTTATAAAAAGTCTTCTTAAGTTAATACTTGGTGCTAAGGGATCTACCGTGGATATCTACCGTGCCTGGAGATGAAAACCGTGAAGCTGTTCAGTTTTGGCCATGGTAAAGTGGGCCGTCATTTGTTTTTTCGTCAATTTTTTTGACGAAAGTGGCGGTCTCCTCCAAACTTACGTGTAACATTCTCGTTCGAATCAGGATATCACATAATACACTTTCATTCCAACCCCTCGCACTTGGTGTTAAAATCTCAAATAATGTTGGTTAAAAATAACACCGACATTACACAAGAGAACTCAAAATATTACTAACAAACTACAACAACAACAACAACCGCTTAACGACTTTAATCCCCAGGCACGGTAGATATCCCCTCAGATCTCTTGTACCAAGAACTAACTCCAGATTCTTTGAGGATGTCTAAGGGGGGTAGTCAGAGGTTCGTCCAAACATTGCATTTGCCACATACCCACATTTTGCAGTAGTTGGTATTCCATACGAGACAGGTTGCAAGCCCATCGCCGCTGTTGGAATACTAACTGGTTTCCTCACGATGTTTTCCTTCACCGTTTAAGAGCAGTAACAAACTATTAAAATGAAAAAGCTTTGTTTCTTACCAAGATAACAGAAAACCCTTTTCTAGAGCTTATTAATGCTTCGTTTGTCTTTATTTTTTTTTGGCTTCAATGCAATGCAACTGAAAATCTTCCTACTTCCTACTGAAAATCTTCGGATACGCCTTGGCGAGATCACTTATATAATAAAAATGCTAAAGTTACAGAGGGCGTGTTTGTTCATACTCAATCTCCATAACGGCTGAAAAGATTTGGTTCGAACTTTGAATTTAAATATGGAATGACACATACGTTTCTTGTTATCCGATTAGATAAGACACGAGCTGGAGCTTGATGTTAGTTTCGTAATAATAACTGTTGTTTTTAAAGGTTTTTCTCCTCTATTGTCTCAAAGAGCACTACCTACTACTACTACCCACTCCACATAACACAAAGGTTAACTGGAAGAAAATGCTAATTATCTATATGCTATAAAGAATTTTCATATCTTATACCTAACAAGCAAAGTATGTAGACGTGAATTTTTAAAGCCCACACAGCTCAGTTAGCTTTTCCTTCTGTGCTGTAGGTTCTGGGTTCGATCCCCACTAACAACAAACATTTGTTTGATGAAATTAGATATCTATTCACGTTCGCGTGGAACTGGCACCTAGAGTCACCTAGCTTTTAGACGTTTTTTTTTTTTTTAAACAACTAGTTGATGGTTTTTTACGATACGTTTCAAAGTGATCCTTGTGATTTTATTGAATAAATACCTTTTGACTTTGACTTTATTCTGAGAATGGGTGGTACAATCTTTATGTGTATACGATACAATAAAAAAGGGTATGTATTGTTCCGTTATCTGGTTCCCATAGAACAAGCTTTGCTTAGTATAGCGCTAGATAGTGCTGTGTGAAATGCCCTCCATTGTACAATTTTTTTTTTATACAAAGCTCATGAAACAAGCAGATGGCCCACCTGATGTTAAGTGGTAACCATCACCTATAACAAAGCATTGCCTCGTAAGTCACGCACGATAAGAACGTGCCCTACGATGCACTGCCCTGCGTCTATCAGCTTGAGGCATACAGATGTTAAGCCTCATGTGCCTGTAATTACACCGGCAACCACTTCTAACCGAAACACAGCGTTGCTGCTAGACGGCAGAAAAAGGCGTGGTGGTAATACTTCCCCGGACGAGCCCTTCACAAAGAGCTCTACTACTGTTCTTAAAAAAATTATACTATACAATTCCTAGACAAAACACAACAACCGGCAATCTCAGGTTTTATTCTGCAATCTTGAAAGCCTTCGTCGGTTTTCATACCCCAACTCTGAGTTTTTTTTTCCGTATCGTTAGCCCGTTTTTGTATGGAGGCTCGTGAGTTCTTAGCACGCCCGATAGAGGCATCGAGTCTCCATACCAAAACGGCCTGACGACAGTGGCGTAGCTATCGTAGGGCCATGGTGCAGTGCACCCGGGCCCGGAGCTCAGGGGACCCTCTAACCTAAGCTTTGAAAAGAGAGGGTCAGCCAGCTCCCGAAGCTAGGAAACCTTGAGCCTGCTCACTTTTTTTTATGATTTATTTTAAAGGCCAATATAAGTTCAAGCTATGTCGAAAGAGGGGGTGAGGGCCCGATTCTTTCTCTATGCACCGGGGCCCTTGTCCACCTAGCTACGCCACTGCCTGACGATACGGAAATCGAATAACGAAATAGACTTGCGGTACTAAGCGCTGCCAAGCTTAGGGCCTCGACTTTCACGGATGACTTTGGGGCGGTCAAAACACCCAGCGGTTTAGTTACATAGTAATTGTATTAAAACTACTGGTATCTATAAAGATAACCTTATTTTTTAGTGTCAAATTAATTTATTAGCTACGCAGGGCGTAGAGCGTCGTAGAGCGATGGCTACTTGTAATAATCTGAATTAAAATTTTAGAATAAATAATTTTGTTATTATTCTGAGAAAAAGATACACAATGTTAATTTTTTTGCTGTTGTATTCGGCTTATAATAGACAGATGTATTATGGTGGATTATACCTAACATAGCAACTATTTTAATTCGGCCTGACTCCGAAGCTTAACTTGGCTTCAGGGCCAGGGTACATGTGATACCTACTTACTAAAACCTAACAACTATGTATGTACCTAAACGAAACCAGGCGTATAATATAAATATATAACTGAGTATTGACTTTTTTTAAGTTCTATTTCGACTAGGAAAAGGAAAAAAAACAGCTTCACGACTTTGAACCCCAAGCACGGTAGATACTCGTATCTCTGAGATCTCTAAGTACCAACTCAAGATTCTTTAAGGATATCTAAGGAGGTTATGTACAACCTTGTGTAAATTATATATTTGTTTCGATTTGGATTACATAATTATCTGTCTGGGTGTAAAAATACCTTATAGAATAGGATATAAGATATTATATTCGGCACTAAACACGGGTACCTACCTCGGAATAACATAAACAAAAAAAAAACTGAGGAAAAACATACATGAAACATAAGTTGGAGTTCTAAATAAGAATAATAATTCGATAATTTAAGTAGTAGATAGGATTAAATATCTGGGTAGATATTTATTCCTATGTTATTGTGGATGCTCACCAGCATTTATTGTGCCAAATTAGTCCAAACTCATCCTAACCTAGGATATTTAGCTACTTATATGATTCTCATGGTTTAAGCTTTGCTTAGTTTGGGGCTAGCTAGTGGCGTGTGGAATGTCAACCACTATATGAATACTCTTCAAAACAATTGATTGAATGATTTCATTAGAAAGTCATTGACGCTATAAGACCATATTACCCATTAGACGAAAGACCCTCCTGATGACTTGGTGATATATCATATATTAATTATTCATAGTTTTTATTTTATATTAATGCAATTGAATTCGTTTTATATTAGATTTAATAAGTGTAATTAATGTAATTTACCGTTCTAATTAGATTAAAATAAATAAATATAATAATAATTAAGATCGAGGGATGAATGTAGAAGGATCAAAATTCGATTTTTCGGGAAATTGAGGAGGCTTTGGACTTCTTCAGGCTGATAATGGTGATGGAGCAATTTAATGTTGAGATAAGAAAATATTAGCAAGTAAGTAGGTACCTACCAAACTTATTACCTAGGCACCTACATCTTTTCAAGATGATTGAAAAGGATTGAGGAGGACGGTGCTACTTTTTCTTCAAAGCTTCGATTTACGTGACACTGTAAGCTTATGGGACATCCTATTTTATAGATAGATCGATATACAACTCTTTATTGATTACCACAAGAAATAAGGATACAATTTTTTTACTTATAAACTACTAACTATAATTGTTGTAATACCATGGGAGCCCTTGTCGCTAACAGCGATCTCTTCCAGGCAACCTTGGGATGAACAGAACTGAACCTAATTCTATTTCATTTCCAACTTTCTATTAATATTGAAATGCAAAAGTTACGATGTTTAGTTGTTAGGATTTTTGTGGCTTAAGCACGCCTATACGACTGAATCGATCGGGACTAAACTTAGAACAAATAAAGTTCGTACCCTGGATAAGCATATAGGCTACCTTTATCCAGAAAAATAAAATTCGGGATGGAAAACTTCAACGAACCCAATTAAGGGAAAACACTTAGGGCCGGTTTCACCATGCTCTGTTAGTTACTAATCAAGGATTAAAAGACCGTTAAATCTAACCTTAGCTGTCAAACGCGTACATTTTGACATATTTAACAGCCCTTTAATCCTTTGTTAATCTAACAGAGAAACCGGCCCTTAAGCTCTGAGTTCATCGTGCTGTGTTAGATTAACAATGGATTAAAGGGCCGTTAAATATGTCAAAATGTACGCGTTTGACATTTAGGCCTGATTTCACCTTGCTCTGTTAGATTAACAAAGGATTAAAGGGCCATTAAATATGTCAAAATGCACGCGTTTGACATCTAAGGTTAGATTTAACGGCCTGTTAGTCCTTGATTAGTAACTAACAGACCATAGTGAAATCAGCTCTAAAGGTAGGTACACCCGTCAAAGTACCTCTCACTCGCACCTTTCAAAATTTTGATAGATGTAAAATCACTGAACTTATTCATGAGAAATCGCAATAAACTAAGTTGTGTAGGTACATAGGTACATTGCACACAGATCTGCAAAAATATCATATTCATACAAACAAATTTTCCTGCTAAAAAGTTTGGATAGGGTGGAAACCTAGTAGGTAAGCATATTTTACGTGTGTATTATTTAGTGATATTTTACGATTTAACGAGTCTTAGCTCTATCACTATAATACGTACGCGTGCAAGCCGCGGGAGGCAGTTAGTATTTCAAAGTCAAAAGGTATTTATTCAATAAAATCACAAGGATCACTTTGAAACGTCGTAAAGCTAGGTAATCAAAGCCTGGAGAACAGGCAACAAACTTACAGGCTTGGTTCCTACCGCTCTTTTGTATGATCCTTGTTACAATATTGTTACATTTATAGATTGAATAGGCTTACCTATACCATCATCTCAGCTTATAGGTACCTATAGCCTATGTTGGCACAGAAAAAATTACATGGTCAATAGGTAGGTACGTGTAGAGCTGACAAAGCCTAGGGCCTCTTTGATGTTTTCTTTCACCATTGTAGACCTGGCATTGTACATTTTTTTTTCTATAAGAAAGATCTAGGTATAAGTCTGGATTCGAGCCCACGACTTTATGATTGAGGCTGTGTGCAACCAGTGCTTTAGGTATGTAAGTAAAAAAATATATAAGTACCTACCTAAGTAGGTACTAAGGGTAGATAGGGATGCACCTACTTTACGTGCTCAGGGGTGCGTGCCTACAGGAATGTAGGAATAACTAGATTAGTTACTTACCTAGGTACCTACCTATACCTACCTAATATATCTAGATAGAAAATATTTTATTGCACAATTTGTACAAACAAGTACGTAATTAGTAAAAAAACTTTAATAAAGGTGGGCAAACCCACGCCCAATGGGCGGTCATATCGCTAAACAGCGATCTCTTCCCTCATAGTGCAATGAAATTACCTATGTAGGTGCAGGTAGGTACCTAGGTACCTACCTATGTAATAACTTCCTATCTAAACTGTCACTCCATTCACTTATGTACATAAGTAGGTAGGTACTGTAAAACATATTTTATTTGACCTCAAACCTCTTAAATTGTTCCTAATCTTCGTTCCGAATCTATTAATATTGATTTAATGCAATTAATCAACGTAGAATGTACACGTGTCATGTCCACTGAAAGCGTCTGACCTTGAGCATCATTATATACCTAGGCCGTACTTCATACATAGGTAGGTTACGTAATTCGACCGTAAACGCAAACAGTCCAACATTGATAGCTCACCCGAGGTAAAACGATAACTTAAAGTTTCAACGAAACTAAAAAATAAAACAATCAACAAATCGACAATGCATCAATACGAGTAACATTTTAGCTGCAATACAAATTAAAATATAACCTATTTATTTTAGTTCATGTCAAAATATCATTTTCGTAAAAAAAAATGTATCGTGTAGAATAATAAACGCTCAAACGATGCAGAAAAGTTGTTTTTAACAAAGACAAAGTAGGATCGGGTCGAAACGAAAATATAAATGTAGAAGAGGCCCACAGAACTCGGGCGGATGTTGCATAC
This sequence comes from Chloroclysta siterata, assembly GCA_932294275.1. Lineage (NCBI taxonomy): Eukaryota > Metazoa > Arthropoda > Insecta > Lepidoptera > Geometridae > Chloroclysta > Chloroclysta siterata. The sequence continues at coordinate 13,892,081 of OW028596.1, read as the reverse complement.
CTAGCTATATTCGCTAGGTAGATAAAACCTTCCGCCGCGGGCAGCGCCCCTGGCGGTGGCTGAAGAAAACAAACTTCATGCTCGTGCGTACACCCCGCCACACAGCTTTCGATTGATTTTAGATATTTTATTAAGTATTATTATTATTCGTTGCATTGTTATACATAATAGGCATTCAGAAACACTTAGATTCCTACTTATTTACAGGTATTAAGTTTCACATTTAAGTATTTATGCATGTCATTATTATAAAAATAGTGCCGATGTTCACATGTGATGTTGACGTAACGATCCGTAAAAACTTATGATGTTTTTTTTATTCTCTGACTGGAAAAGTTTCAATAAATATTGGGGAGTAAGCTTACGTAACCTCTAAATCAACTAAATTCGGTGAGGAATGTTTGTAAACAAAAAAAAACACTAAACATGGGAGTTTTAGGTTAGGTATCAGTAACATAACCTAAAATTATGTTGAATTGTGTTTATTTTTGGACAGATCTTGCTGATTGCTGCTATCAATTTATGGCCTGTGGTCGATTTGTGTGAATGCAAGAAACTATAAAATACATTATTTACAATTCGGAAAGAAAATGTTAAGTTAGGTACAGGAAGTTTGTTTACACACATTTCACATGCATTTGGTACCTAGTTATGTCAGGTTTTGGCAAGTTTCTCCGTATTACCTAACATGCATACATAGACCAAAAGCTCCCCAGTCAGTGCCTAACCACATTTTTTTTCGTTGTGATTACATGACTTTATAGCATGGGGCACTACTACTACATTAATTTTGTATCAGTTGGATGGATATATTAGGTTAGGTTGAAAAATAAAAACTAAATGTGAGGCTAGCTAGTACAGCGCGAGTGACGCGGCAGTAGCCGCTGGTGAGCCAAACTATTTTCTCAAACTACCTTTGAAAAATATCTCCTAGTAGGGCTGGCAGGGTGGTTGGTACCGGGGTGTAGCCCTACCTCTCCCAATCACAAAAATACCCTACGAGTTTGGTCCTAAATTAAAGAAATGCCATCCCATTCCCTCCCTAAACCGTGATAAACTAAAAGGAGGTACCTACTAGGCACTTTTTTGACTGATTCTTTTAGATTTTATACTAGAATGTCCTAACTTGTATGTAGGGATTTTATATGGTTGAATAAAGCAACAAATGTAAAATAAAGTTATTTATTGAAACAGCTAAACTCTTAACATTATTTTATTTATCTAAAAACCTTTGGAGAGCGCCCATTCTTTTAAATCATGAACATAATCCCCTTTAGTTTCAATAAATTTAGCTACTTCATGCACTCTGGTTTCTACATATCTATTGTTTTTCTTTTTGAGATAAGCTTTGATCTCGTCATTCAGAAGCCAAATATCTCCTTCAATCTTCCTTATCTTGGAAATTTTACGAATTCCTCGATATGTTATGGTTAAATATATCGGCAATTCATGATTTTTGGTTCTTTGAATGAAATATGGTAGTTCGACTGCTTTTTCATTCGGTGGCACCCAGCCTGAAGGATAGCTTTCTTTTGGAGCAATATTCGGAATAGTTTCAAAAGGCAGCAGCCTTTCTACATACTTCCACTCTTCTGGATTTTTTACAACATCAAAGTTGTATTGTTCTTCTATCCTTTTGACAAACGGTGAATGAGCGTAGTTAGAGTATGGCCGAAAAGTCTGAAACAAAAGAAAGTCCTTAATTTCATCTTTTAAAGCATAATAAGAACGTCAGAAAAAAATAAAATTTAAAAAACAAATAATAATGTTTAACGACTAAAACCAAAACAAAGAATAATAACCGGACATTTTTGTCAAGGAACTTGTGCGCAAGGGTGTACACCCATCGCTCTGTCACATGTCGCGGACAAAGCAACTTTTCTACGTTATCCAAGTGAAAATACAAAGAAATAATTACCGATAGTAATCCCGGAATAAGTTTTGCACCCGAATCAGTCGCGTTGTTCAGGATTTGACTGCTTTTTCCAACAAAAAGCCGCAAAAATGCGCACTGTGATCGCAACACGGTCGCCATTTTGAATAGCGAATAGAGCGAATTGCTACAAGAGCAATAAGAACTATATTATTCGTTTCGAAGGAAACATTATGGCGGACGCCTGCATACATTCGGGCTTTTCAAAAATCGTTTTCTAACTTTATTTGTGTGTTTTTATTGAACTTTTACGCATATTATGGTGCATTGTGTATCTGGAAAGCTGTTTATTGTGGTTTTTGGAGGTTCCATTGGATAAATTGTAAGTATTTTGCGAGGACATATCGGAGGTGCGCCACGGCTAGGGAAATGATTTGGTGCTTTCGTTCGGTCGACGCACACGCACTCGCTCAGCTGGTAGGTGGCGTTAGGTGTCACTCGACCTCATAATATCAAAACACTGAGTTTTTCATGAGTTTTCCGGCGCGATTTTCTGTTCACCGTGCAATGTAAACAAATAACTTGATTCTTATTTAGTTGGACCATCGTTTTGTGCAGCTATACAACTGAAATGTAAGACGATTATTATGAAAACCAAAGCGTAAATAATGCGCGAACTTGTTGATTCCACAGTGTTGCCTTTTGTTTACCACAACTTATAGACTGGATTTTAATGTGATTTAGATTTATTTGAGCGATAAATGCCCACGTTATTCAAGAGATCCATGATTGAGCTTTGTTTTTATGTTGAATATAATAAGAATAAGTCTGTAATTTCCAAGTTATTTAGTAATCAAGTTCAACAGGCATCTCTTAGGTACCACGTTGCTAATTATAGAGCATTAAGGAGTGCCTAATTAGTTTTTATCACTTTTCAGGTCCAGATGGCTTATTCCTGCGGCGTCTATCAGTATAGAGTCGTCCCAACACAAGGACCAGGAATCTAAGAAGACCAATAGAACAGTTCTAAAAATTACTTGGAATCCCATCTTTGAATATAATTTGCATAGAATATTTTGATAGGCTTGGTCAAGCAAGAAACACATCAAACTGTCTAGAGACTTCCCGGTCATTGTGGCATATAGGAAAGCGGAAGAAAACTGTCAAGTCCTTCTTACCTAATGTCGAATAAACGGGGTCATCTCCCACCACACATTCCATCATGAAAACTAAACAAGTCAAGGAGGAGCAGGACAAAACCACAGATGAAGAAACATTCATAGAACCCAAGACTCGAGCTCGCAAGAAAGCTTCTGACATCATCAACGATGAGAAGAACAAGACCAGTCAAGATGAGCCCAAAACGTCCAAAGACACTAAGAGAGCACAACCCAAACCTAGAACAATAGTAAAGAAACGTCCACTGGGTATCCGGAAAGCACTGAGAAGTAAGAAAGCTGTTGCAGTCAAAGAGAAAGTGAAGAATGTCATTAAGGCCCGGAGAGGTAGAAAGCCGGCTGTTAAAACTGAACCGGGAACCTCTCAGGACAAGGAGACCTCCTCACTGATTCCTGTTGCAGAAATAAAGAAGGAACCTGAAGAGACTTCACCCAACTCTAGATCATCCAGCCCTAAAACAGCCGGAAGGAGAGTCAGGGTCAGCTCAGACATGGCTATGATGAAGACAATGCTCAGTGACACACCCAGTACTCTAGTACTGGGTCCCAGGACCAGTCCATACTCTATGCGCTCAGAGAGGAGTAACAGTCCATCTCTATTTGAAGCCAAGAGCCTCAGGACTGGAAAACCAAGAAAAGTCAAAAACTTGCTGAGTGAGGTTGTTATCAAAGAACAGAAGAAGAAGCGCAGACTGATCTCAGATTCAAAGAATCCTGAGGCTTCTGAGCTGGACCAAGACTGCAAGAAGCTGAAGAGAGGACGCTCCTGCTCCAGGGATGGCAGTGAGGTCTCCAAGTGCTCTGACAACACGGAGTCAGACCTGAGCATGAGTGAAACACTCAATGACTCGGACGGCAAGGAGCCAAACAAAAAATTAGATAAATCTAAGACTGACCTAGATGTAGATATTGAAAATAGTATTCAGATCCCAACTATTGAAAAAGTGCCTTCGAATACTGACTCAAAATTAGCAGAACCCATGCTTGACCCGGAGACCAGCATTGTAAATGACACAAAAAAGAAATCGAGCTTACAAAGAAGTACTTCACTAGACTCCGACAACAATAATAGTAATAGGTTAAAGTTAGATGCTCTAAATTCATCAGACATAGAAGACAAACTATTGTTGAAGACTGAAAATGATACGCTTTTTAAAGCTCGTAGTAATATATTGACTAGTATGTCTAGGACATTTAATTCAAAGGAGATGTCCAAGAATATTCGGAGGGCGAGGCGAGGAAGGAAGGCGGCGGCCGAAGCACGGCGCCCCGCCCCCGCGCCCGCGTCCGCCCCCGCGTCCGCCCCCGCGGCTACCCCCGTCTCCGCCCCCACGGCCCCCGCCATCGGCACCGTCGCGGCGGTCGACGACAAGCACGAGACCAGCGAAACTCTCTCTAAAGACATCGAGGACCTCATCAAGAACCTGGACCAAAACATCGACGGCGACCATGAGATGGCCGTGGCGGCCAATGCCAGCATCCCTGGGCTGCTACCTCCGCAGCCGGAAGCCAAGCCCGTCGGCAAGTTCTACGGCCTAGCTAAGCCGCTCAATAGCGTGGACGACAATAGCATAATGGCTCCCGAAACACCCGTGAAGGACAAGGAGGCGGTCTCCTCTGTATCCAATGAGAACACCCCTTCCAAGTTGGATGATAGCGATAACATCCGACTGCATTACGAGGAGGACTCCATAGATAAATCGGATTCCCCGAGGAGCGAGATAACGTACAAATGCAATACCGCTAGCATCGACAAGCTCATGGACAGACTGAAGGAATTCGAGGAGTTCGACAAACGAAGGCAGCGGCAAGAGTCCGAGTCGAAGCCCTGCGACAGCAAGCCGGTCCGGGTGACTAACGACGTGGTGCTCTACCACAAATCTGGCGCAGAGTTCAAGCCCCTCGACATGCAATCCGTGCGCTCCCCGGAGAGAACTATCGAGAAGGAAAACGTGCTCAGCTGCTTCGAAAACAACTCCGCTATATCGATCGTGAAGCGGGATCAGGTCAGACGATCGGTAGACATCGACCTTCCCAATTCCGTGACGCTGATAAAGAGGAACAGCGTGAGCGCTCGCAAGGAGTCCACCAGCTCCAATCACTCGCGGGAATCTGATGCTATCAGCATTTTCGAGAAGTCATTGGGAAAAGATGTCACTCTGACTGAAATTCGGAAATCCGTGGACAAAAGCGGCACGTCAGCACAAATTGATCTGCATCAATTCACTGCCCTGCATCCCGGCAACTCTAGCCAGTCGGTGGCCGGCGTCATGTTAGACTCCAGCCAGATATCCATCACGCCGCGGATCGCCGACGCTAAAGCCGGCGGTAACGATGTCCAGATCATCACTAAGCGGAAGTCGAGAGAAGACTCGCTGTCCCGGAAATCTTCCGAGTCTACAAACGACGTGGAAATGGCTGCGATGGAGAAGATGCGGTCGCCTCCGCACCAGTCGTCCGCCGTGTCTATCACGCCAGCTCCCGTCGCTATCAAGTCCCCGGAAGCTATTCCGATCGAGGCTGCAGATTTACCACCACCCGTTGAAACCAAATCTGTTCCTGAGATACCCGTTGCGTCCGAAACGCCAGCAGTCGAGGCCCAGCCTGAAACGAAACCTGAAAAAGTGGCCGAAGAAGTTACTAAAATCGTTGAAACCCCTCCAGAAACGAAAGTCGAAACTCCTGTAGTTGAAAAAGAGGCGGTCGAAAAGATGGAAGTAGATGACAAACCTTCAGAGCTTGTTGAGAAGACAGTTGAAGAAAAACCAGTAGTACCGGTAGAGCCGATCGTTAGCTCCACGCCGATCAAGGAGGACGTAGAGAAAAAGCCAGACGTGAAACCCGCGAAGAAATCCGCTCGCAACTCTATAGAATCCTTACCGGGCCCCAGCAACGCTTTCAACGAGACCGCCGAGAGCCAGAAACGGAAAGAAAATGTTCTACGAACGCTAGGCCTCCTCACCCACAAAGCGGCCAAAGAAGCGAAGATAGAGAAGGCGAAGGAAAAAGAGCGCATTTTCAGCGAAAGGATGACAAACAAAGGCAAGGCGGCGAAATCATCAGGCGATTACACTGGCACGCTCAAAACCGTGATAAAACTAAACCGCGGAGGCGAGAAGAAGAAGCATAGGAGTTCCTTGAAGATGACGTTTCAGAAGAGCAAGTACCGCAGCGGGAAACCCGCCTTGGAGGTCGGCGAGGCGGCCGCTGAAGACAGCACATTCTACACCATCGAGCGACGGGAGGTGAGATACTTATAACTATTGTATTTTTAGCGTTCGTTTCTGATGCGATAGCTTCCGCCAGCGGCATCGCTCATGTCGAACAAGTCTATTCCATGTCTCGAACTATAGCTATCCCAAGTTTCATCTAAATCGGTCCAGTCGTTACTGCGTGATTTATACAATCCACAATCTAAACTTGAGCATTTTTTATAGTAGGGTAGGATTGGATTGGACGGCTAGTAGAGCACCATTGGTGGCCTAGTGGTAGCTAGATTTCGATCGTAGGCTCGAACCCTGTCGTGTATTTTGTATGTTTCTATTTAAAAATGCCTCTGCTAGTACTCTCAAACTGTGAAAGAAATCGATGCCTTATTCAGCTTTGCATGTAATGACGAATTGTTTCTGTAAATAGCGAATACAAGAGCTAATGTACCTCTCGCTCGCACGTTTCGATATGTTGAAAGATATAAAATCACTAAAAACATTTTCGATAAATCGCAAACAACCATTTTGTGTGCATTCACATTGCACACAGTTTAGTAAAACTTTCAAGTTTTCCTATTCAAAAGTTTGCATAAGTACGAAAACTAGTAAAGAAAACTTTTGAGTAGGAAAACTTGTATCGCCATAAAGGTGGTAGCCGGTGTAATTACAGGCACATGAGGCTTAACATCTGTATGCCTCAAGTTGATGGACGCAAGGCTATGCATTGTGGGGCACGTTCCTATCGTGCGTGACTTGCGAGGCAATGTTTTTTTAAAGTTGGTTACCAGTAATGGTCCAATATGGAACTAATTGTTTCTGCCGCCAAAGCCATCTGATTGTACCATTAGCAAATAGTTTAAGTGCCTGTAATTTCACCGGCAACCACACCCTTCAAACCGAAACACAGCAACGCTGCTTGTCGGCAGAAATATAGATATCTCTATAAGAAAGCTCATTGAAAAGCTTTTACTCAAGCCCTACCTTCAGACATTAAATAATCTCATGTCAGAGTCAAAGTCGAAAGGAATTTATTCAATAAAATCACAAGGATCACTTTGAAACGTCTCAAAGCTAGGTGCCAGTTCCACGCGACTAGAGCCTAGAAGAACAGGCAACAAACTTACGGCTTGGTTCCTACCGTTATTTGGTATTTATATTATGGGTCTCATAGATATACCTTCAAACAGAATAAATTTGCACTTCCAAGTAAATTTTCGTGAAAAAGTCGAGTTTTTTATTAGTTATTTATTCTTTGTTCTTGAAAGAGGTCGTAACTTGTAGGTAAGGTTTTGGCTTTCCTATGAGTTCTAAGATCCTGATGATATTCTGCAGCAGTAAGGTTACCTACCTGTCAGAAATCACTGATAATCTGTGTACCACCCATTTAAGTGTTAAATGTTAACTCTTTGCTCTAACTTATTTTATCACGAAGGGAAAAACAAACGGCCGGTTTCTGAAAGCCCGAACAAAACTAACCACATGTTAAGACACTTGCATCTCTATTTAATTCGATGTAATAGCTGAAATGGCGAGTGACTTGACATTCGATTAGTTTTGATCGAGCTTTCAGAAACCGGCAGTAAGTGTAGGTCGGCTCAATGGTGGAAAATGGTGGATGAGATATCAATATCTCCATCTCGGTCTTCTGGAAAAAAGAAGCCTATTTCTAGCAGGTGAACTTGTTAAGGCTGATGATGATGAAACTCCCGCGACATTATCATTAACGTTGGTGCATAGAGAGGGCTCTGTTCAGTATTCAGTATATTTATTGCATTATTATGTATGTATATTTAACATTGTCAGGACTTATGACTAACTTTTCCAGGGCTCGACGTTTATTTAGCCATTCATCATAGTTTCATAATCACCGTGTTTTATAATAGTTACTGGTAATTTTACGTTTGCAGTATGTATGTATATGTACCAATTAATTTAATTTTGAAATTACATTTGTACAACCGAATCGTTTTGTCCACAGATCGCGGCGGCTACTTCAGCAGACGGTGGGCAAAGAAAGTCTCATTACAGTAATCGTCTTAACCACGGTGTGTGGATATTCACCCGCCCTAACCCTTAGCTACGTGCAAACAAACTTTATCTAGCATTCACTAATTTATCTCATGACCTGTGACTCATGAGTTCTTTGGCCAGATGTTTCGATCATTTTTTTAAAGTAAGCCGTTTGACGCGGTCCAAGCCTTTAACTAGCTTTGGTAAAACTTAACTTTGAAACCACTCTGATCATTCAAGCGTATAGAGATAGAAAGAGAGGCAGTGTATATTGTGTATGTATGAATACAAACATAGCTTACCAGACTTAGATGGGACAGCTGTACCAATACGAGAGTCTAAACTCCGTTTTGTCATCGATAAACTGGTTGCACGTAGCTATTTAAAATCAGGATTATCAGAACTCATTTGCAAGAATAAAATATAATAAAATATTTACTTAAATAATTGATATTGAAGAATATATCTGCAAGTGTTCGATAATCCTGATGAAATTGTAAACTAATTCATAATAACTTTATCTAATTTATAATAGTTTTATAACTGGACTACTGTGAGTCAATGCAGATGGGGTCTTTTCGAAATTATCTTAGTATTATTTGAGAGTAATTTTGATGACTATTAATTATAATACCTATAATTGCATGAGCCAAAGCAAAATATGTTGAACTTATATTATGACCACTGACATTTGCTTTGACCACATTTAACGAATTTTAAATGTATTTTATTTAATAGCGAATTATTTTATAAAAAAATCTGTGATAGGTGAAGATACATATTCGTAAATTAAAGTTTGTCTATTAAATAAGCTTGCAAACGTAGTCCAGTTATTTAACTCGTCTTTGAAAATATATTGATAAAATACATTCAAATCAAAGGTTCATGGATAAGTCCTTTACGGCCAACATGTCTTGATAACAAACTTTACATAAATGGTGACAGAAAACTAAACTGCATGAACTTTAGGTTGTCGTCTGACAGGTGACCTTTTATTCTTTGTACTAACAGAAATCTGTAGATAAGAAAAAATGTCTTGCTTCCAAAAAAGGTTATCTATCATTCGCTAACTTATAAGCACGCGATACCCAAATATGACTGAGCATGACTAATTGATCACCATTTTTGAAAGACCAATGAAATGATCGACTAATATCCGTTAGTATTTTCTACGACTGTCCGTTTTCGAACTACTTTTGAGAAGGAAAACTTTTATCGATCAAAATTATTTTTTACTAAACTTTGTGCAATCACATTGCTACTTGGTTCATTGCGATTTTTCGAAAATGAGTTTTGTGAGTTTAAATCTCTCAATATGTCGAAACTTACGATTTAGAGGTACATAAGCTCTTGTCATCGCCTTACAATTGACTCTGTTGATCATTACTCATTATAAAGACTTGCCAATAGTTTAAGCATTGTTTATCTCTCAGCAGGGTCTTATAACTAAAGCTATTAGTATCCCCAGGATGATATAACCCTCAAATAGCCACCGAGCAGTTGGTTATCATCGCTTATATCCTCAGATGCGGAACCGGCGCCGGAGCCTACAGAGCCCAAGGAGACTCTAAACCTGGTGATCCCTGAGAAGGCGTCTTCGTTCAGCATCCATCCTGGGCGGCTGTGTATGGACCAGTGCTTCTACTGCGGGGGGAAGTTCGGCCTGTTTGATACCCCCTGCCACATCGCGCAGATCAAAAGCTCGGAGCGGCAGAAGAAGGTCTTGGACAGTAAGTTTCTTGTGTATTTTAATAATTTATTCAGGAACACATACAATTTATGGGGGTTAAATGTAATAGGTACAATTTGTTTTAACTTTCGTTCGTGTCACATGTGGAACGATTTAGTAGCGCACTAACCTCCACCCTAGGAAAAACTTGGATTGATACAATTCCAATCTCAATTAGTTCACTCAATATCCACACAACATTGAAATTAATTTGGCGCTAGGATCGCAGTCAAGAGTACGAAATCACATAATTCCAATACCGATCGATCGGAATCGCGGTCAAGAGTAAGGCCCCTGTGTTGTGGAGGTTAGTTCTGTCCTGTATGTACATGTTTTTTTTTATCATAGTTTAAGAGTTTAGTTAAAATTAAGAAGAGTTTATCATGGACCATGTGGTTTTTATTGTATGTGGGACCCTCCATCCCAAGTCGTAAGAGGCGAATAAGTGAACGCACTAGGTGATCGCCTGACTAAGTTCGGCACCACACTGGAGCTTCATTATTATATTACTTTGTAACAAGGATCATGCGAAAGAACGGTAGGAACCAAGCACGTTATACTAAAGTCAGTGTTTGTCCATAGACGAGGAGAAGCTGACCATAGACAGTTGTCTGTGCGACGCGTGCTACCGGCACGTGGACCGGCGCGCCAACTGTCCGTCGTACAGGAAGCGCCCTCTGCCGAAGCACAGCGACATACCCGCGCCGCGGTCACCTCCGGCAACGTAAGTATATTACAGTAGCGGGCTGTGGCTATGTTACTCAGGGATAATGTAGCATTCTAATGGTGAAAGAATTTTTGAAATCGGATCAGTAGTTTTTGAGCCTATTCGTTACATACAAAACAACAAAAATACAAATCTTTTCTCTTTATAATATTAGTGTAGAAGTGTAGATAATATTTTTTTTGCAAAAAAAAACCAACTTCAAAGTCAAAGTTAAAAGGTAAAAAGGGTATATTCAATAAAATCGCAAAGATCACTTTGAAACTTTGCAAATACATACCAATACCACAAATACACTGAAAACTTAAAACAGCATGAACTAACCAAACCATAACTGAGTTATTTTGTTGATTTTCTCAAAAAACGGTAAATCAATTTCGTTAAATATAATATGGGACCACCTCTGAAGATGATATCCCAAACAAAAAAAGAATCATCAAAATCGATTCAAAATTGCGGAATGATCGCGTAGCATACATACAAAAATTCAAACCGGCCAAGTGCAAGTCGGACTCGCGCACGAAGGGTTCCGTACCATTTTCTATAAAAACGGATAAATTATAAGTTGGCAGAAGGCAAAAGGACTTATGTAGACTTAAGGATAACATTCCGAAACAAATGCCTCGTCACAAACGTTTCAAAAAAGATTTTCTATAATATTCCAAAAGTTATTAGGCAACATAACATTTCTCGTGTCGTGGGTTCAAATCCCACTTTTGGGATATTATAAAAAAATCTTTGTGGGAAATCACAAAGATTTTGAATCAACACTAATCGGATATCAAGTCACTCGCCATTTCAGCTATTACAACGAATTAGATAGAGATAGCAAGTGACTTGACATCCGATTAGTTTTGATCGGGCTTCAGAAACCGGCCGTATTTTTTATAAGTTTTATAGTAAACACTATAAAACTTATAAAAAAAAGGTTTTAACAATTCGTTTAACTGCAGACAATATTAACTAGAGTTTAAATAAATAGTCCATTAGGACTCAAAGTCGAATCGCTACGCTACTGTTTTTTTGTATGCTCCATTGTTCTATTCTTTCCAGTTTATCTATTTTTTTGGTAAGAAAACTTGTTTCTATAAAAATGATAATTTTGCTTAACCTTAGTAATGTTATTCTCTGAAGCCTTGTTTTTCGCGATTTTTCATAAATACATTCAGTAATTTTATATTTTCGTAAATGTTCAATTGCTTGAGAAAGTTCAATCGATATTGTGAAGAATTGATCAATTGCTTGTTTGAAGGTTATTTGCGTATTAAGAAAAGCCACGCAAAAGAAGTCAGCAAAAGTACTTTTTTTTTGTATCAACAGTGTTTGTAGTTTACAGTTCGGGCGGCGGCAATAGTGAAGTTAGCCGTAAGACCGCATATATGTTTTAGTGTCACTACATAAGGTCGTAAATGGTCTGCCGCTCAGCATAACGGCTAACTTCACTTTTGCCTAGATCCGTCCGAACTGTACTATTGTAGACCGAGATTTTTTGGCGTAGCATAGTGCTACGACGTAGCAGTTACACGCCTACAACACTATCTTCTATCTCTCTTTTACTATGTACGTATCTTGAGAAACACTCACTAATGCTCGGATTCTTTTTAATTCAATAATGTATTGTTCTTGTTTAAAAAAATTATCTTTGTCGAAAAATTTACTTAAAACCCTCGATCGACATCGTCACGTGACTAACTATTAATCGACATACAGCTTAAAACATAAATTTTTGGTGTGTTTCATGTACACAGTAGCTTATTGTTGTTGTGTAGCTTATAGTACACAATATATAAATACAGTGTAATTTAAATTTATTTATTTTAGCTTGTCCCACTGCAGGGCCTTGTTTCCTTTTTTCCATACTTCATACGGGTGAATTTTCTAAAAACCACTGTAGCGTATAATAGCGGACACTGTAGTGTATAATAACTTCAGGTTTTCGTGAGCATATGTCAAGATTATGTCATTTTCATATAATGTATCAGCCCCGTGCCCCGGGATCGTACACGCTGAGTGATGGGTCACATACCCGATGCCCTTACCTGCAACTCGACCGTTACTTCTGTAATGTAATGTTGACGTAATTATATTTCGTTGATATATGTCTATAAGAGGGAATGGCCACAAGATCACGTTCCTATCGTGCGTGACTTCTACGCTTCGTGATGGTTACCACTTAATATCAGGTGGGCCATCTGCTAGTTCCATCAGGGAGTTTTTATAAAAAAAAGCCGGCGTCACGGAAGACCAGCGTTGTAGTGTATCACTATGATAGCATAAAACTAACTAACTAAATAAAAGAAAGGAAATAAATAAACAGATATGTAGTAGGTATGACAGTATGTATATAGGTGTTTGTGTGCTACTCTCGGCTCAGAATCTCGCCTAAGTGATTTTTTTTTGAAGATCATGGATCATGCCTGGTTGAAATGGGGGGAGGCTTTTGCCCAACAATGAAACTATGCGTGATTTATATATATTTTACAGCCTTCACAGCTCAGTTGGTAGTAGCTCTACCTTCTGGCCGTGGGTTCGATTCCCGCCGAGAACAAATATTTGTGTGATGAGCATAGAATGTTTGTTCTCTGTGTGTGTTATTATTTTATTATAGGTATGTATTAACAAAAAAAAACTATATCAGTATTATAGTTATCTAGTTCCTATATTACAAGCTTTGCTTAGTTTGGGGCTAGATAGTGCTGTGTGGAAAGTCCACCAATATTATCATATATTTTGTTGTTCCAGGTCTGAGAAGCCTCCGAGCCCCGGCTCCGAGGAGAGCGGATCGGACGCGGGCGGCGGTGGCGGCGGCGCCGGCAGTGGAGGGGGCGGTGGCGGTGGCGGTGGCGGTCGGCTCGCCACATGCCACACCGAGGCGTGCGCGGCGCCCGCTGACTACTCCATACGCAGGAAGTGGCTCATCAAGATGAGGAGTTCTGTTAATAAAGTGGTAAGTGAATCCCACTCGGATAATTTGAACTTTTGGGACAATATAAAGTCTTTGTGATTTCCGTAAGTGTAGGTAAAGACTGTCTCTTTTTGCTGACATAAAAGTCTAAGTTACAAGCAAGTATACTTAAATACAGTAGAGCCGCAAAAAAAAATGGCAGGGATTTTCAAAGAACTTTCCTTACCATTATAATCTCTTTATAAACATAATATTTTACAAAAAGTCACTTAAAAACTAAACACAGTTAAGTTCTACCTACTCATAACTAGACAACTAAGGCTAAGGTGAAAAAGCCGATTGACGTATTTATTTTTAATAATAAAGCTATTTGTGAGCAATTGGGTAGAAAGCTTATTATTATTCTACTCAAAACTAATTTCAAAAGAAATACAGAAAATAAAATCTGCTCTCTTTTTGTTATTTATTTCAGTAATGAATAACCATCTTATTCATATTAGTCGCTGAGCGCTCCATTAGCTTATCAGACCGATAAGACTGTTGCTGTCTCTTTTCGTTGGCATGCAAGTGACAGTGACAAGTATACTGTAAAATGCCGCTATAAAATGGCAGGGAATATGAATAAGGGCCTATTCAACGTGTAACACAATACCCCTATAAGACCAAAGACCAAGTGAGCAGACCAAGCACTGGAATACTTTGACGTGTGCCAAGTTTGAATTATTCGTTTTTAAAATTCCCATACAAAAGTTAAATTAATATTGTCTCAGAAATTTGCAAAAACCCTGATAATGTATGTGAGACTTGGTACATGCTCTATTTGCGTTTACTAATTGGTGGCTGTTCTGTTACCAATTTTATCTACAGTTCACAATTAAAGGTCAAAAAACAGCTGTAAATAGGGGTGCGTCATGTTGTGTTAGTTTCATTTTTGGCGGATAGTTTATGAGACATTTCATGAATGTAAAACTTAGAAATTTCAAAAGTCTTATTTCAATAGTTGTTCGCCATGACCTGTAGAATACCCTGCTTCCGGGGTTATAGGGGTATTATGTTACACGTTGTATATGCTGTAATATAGGTTCATACACCATACAGGTTTACATCAGGCACCAGTTAATAAATATAAATATTGGTGGACTTTCCACAAAGCACTATCTAGCCGCTATAAAATGGCAGGGAATATGAATAAGGGCCTAAGTTATTAATATTATGTTTGTGTTCAGTTAAAGCTGAAAGGCGACTACCCGGGCCTGCACACGATCCCGCTGTGCGGCGCGCACTACCGCTGCGTGTCGCCGCTCATGCAGTGCATGCTGTGCAAGCGCCGCCTCACCAAGCACCACAACCTGCACTTCATACACAACGTGAGTACTAGCCTGCACCTTCACATCACAACCTGCACTTCATACACAACGTGAGTACTAGCCTGCACCTTCACATCAGTTACACTCGCTTGTGAGGCCGAAACATTGATGGGCAAAGTGTCTTCTGTGTGGCTCCATTCATCTTTAACAAACTTCCGTTAATATTAAAATAATAAAATATAAAGAGAACTTCCAACTTCGATGTTTCACGATGTTTCTGAAGAAGCCGAAGTTCTATTCTAGTTGGAATTCATGACAGACAATCTACTGACTAACAATGCAATTATTTCTTTATCAATGACTTTTCATGTTTATAATTCCTTTGACATTTTATATCCTTTTGACTATGAACCATTATCTTATATTTTTTTTCATTTATTAGTTTTTTAAAGATAAAAGATAAAGATAATTTATTAGCATAAACATGTGTTAAACTTTATTTTATAAGTACTATAATTATTTTTATGATAGATAATTTCTATTTTTCTTAAATTTTTTATAAATTTTCATTTTGCATGCCCTTATAAAGTAGAATTTCTTTAAAGAGGCGATAAAGACGAGGCGAGGAGGAAAATTAGGTTTAGGATAAAGAGTTTTGGACCTCTTTATCGCCGGCTCTTTATGCGCGCACATAAATATTATGCGAATCGCGGTGACTCGTCAACCTGTTCTGTAACGCTGTAAGAATCGTCTGATGATCACGAGCATTTAGTCCATTCGAAAAAAAAAAAAAGTGGCCAGTGGGACAGCGAACACACTACGCCGGCCGGCACAGAAAATGCGCGCGGGCCGATCATTCCCGCGTTCCTTCAGTCGGATTATCTCATAGTAACAGTTCTTGGTTAATAGTAATGTGTGTGTTGTCAGGGTCACGTGGAGTTGAACGTGCACCTGCGCGCGGCGCGCGTGCCGGCGCACGTGACGTCATCGGGCGCGCTCTGCAAGGCGTGCCGCTACTACTGCTCGCTGCTGCAGCACCCGCACCTGCACCACGACGACGCATACGCGCGCCTCTACAGAACCAAGTCAGTACTCCACCCTGCAGTGCAGTGCAGTGCAGTGCAGTGCAGTGCAGTGCAGTGCAGGCACTATGCACCACTGTCAAGTGACGTCAGGCGGCTACAGGTTCTGTGCACCTCTGTCACGTGACGTCAGGCGGCTACAGGTACTGTGCACCTCTGTCACGTGACGTCAGGCGGCTACAGGTACTGTGCACCACTTTCACATGACGTCAGGCAGCGCAATCAGGATCGCTTTTGGACGTCATAAGCAAGGTGAATGTAGGTGCCAGTCTCTCTCAAAGTGAGTGACAACGCTTCCTTGTGGCTGCTAGAGTCCTGAAGGGGGCGGTAAATTTTTGTTAGTATATAATGTTAGGGCAAAAGTACAAAAGTACGGAGCTCTGCATTCTGTTGCTAATTAAAATATTTTTTTGCAGACTACTACAAATATACAACATAGAAGTCCCACCGGAGCAAGCAGGCGAACTCGGCGACCTCCCGCTCGACGACCCTACAAAGAAGAAGAAGCAGCGCAGCAAATACAAGCAACGCAAGTCCACAGAACCCGACATGAGCAGCGAAAACTCATCCGAAAAGACCAACGAGTCCACCCCAGAGAAAGACCAAGAGAAACCTATCGAGGAAGATATAGAAAGTTTAATATCATCAAATAAGATCCTAGTTCCCGGAGCTATGAAGCCTAACGATACCCACCCGAGCGATGGCTCAGACGAAAACTCCGGAGAACTACCCGCACTCCTCAACAAACAAACCGAACTGCAATACTTACTGCAGAAGCAGAACAACCCAGCACAATTCCTGCAAGGACCACCTACCGTACCACCGAAACAAAAGAGCCTTCAGAAACTCAGCGTGGCGACCATCCAGAAACCTGGACAGCAACACAGAATCAGCGAAAAGTACGCAAAGAAAATACACAAGTTGGGACAACTTATGATGCACAAGGATAAAATCGCACGCGGAGAGGACATGGAGATCTTCGAAGAGAAATCCAAGGAAACTCTCCCAGTACTGAAGAATATCACATTGAACGATGAATGCACCATCGAGTCGATACCTACGAAGCGCCCTCCAGATATAAACACTCTCAAAAACAAGTGGCAAATGTCCGAAAGCTTCACTCAGGTCAAGAAGAACCTGAGCGAGCTCTCTAAGAAGTTGACGGTCGAGAAGGAGCCCAAGAAGTCCGAGGTCAAATACTCGAACCCGGTCAAAAGGCTGGAAACGAATCCTTCCATATCCGTCAGAGAGTTGTTCCCCGGCGAAGAAGAAATGAACTTGCAATGCAACATAGAGTTCAATAACGTGAAAGGCGTGACTCCAGAGGGCTGGGAGAAATGTAACACGACCGTGCAATACGACTCCGAGACAAAGAGGCTCTGGAACGAGTTGCAACGGCCGTACGGCAACCAGTCCAGTTTTCTACGACACCTCGTGCTGCTGGAAAAGTACTTCAGGTCGGGTGATCTGGTTTTATCTCATACCGCGTCCCCGCCGGCCGCTAACTACAGCGACTCCGTGCAAAGTCGCCTGCGCGCGTACGACAACGTAAGCAATGATAGCACGCCGAGGCGGGCGGAACCCGCCATAAGCCTCATAGAGTTCCGCAAGAAGCCATCGATCAACGGAAAAAGCTTGCTCAAATCGAACCAAAACGACGATAAGGATAATAAGAAATTCATGCCGCCGCCGCAAGGGACGCCGAAGCTTAAGAGCAAGGAGAAGTCTAAGAAGCAGCTGCCTCCTGAGCTGATAGCGATCAACACGCCCAACGCTCAAGGTCGGAAGGCGATCCAGAATGTCTTACACAACATCCAGCAGTTGGTGAAGGGGGTCTCCGCGTCCGATCCCACGGAGGTCGCGGCGTCGCCGCTACCGACGCTGCCTTTGCCGGCCGTCATGCCGGTAGCGTCGCCGAAACCAGCGCTGCCGATGCCGGGAGCTTTGCCGCTGCCGGCGGTCACGTCCAAGCCGGACCCCCCCGCCAAGGAGAAGAAGGAGAAATCCGATACTCCGAAGAAGTCGAAGGCTAGCAGTAAGCCGTGGAGACCCACGCTTATGCCTATTACTCCTGTAAGTAGCTTTGTGGTTTCATAATTCATTTTCTTTGATATGGTTCAGAACTATTCTAAAAGTCATTAACACAAGGTTTCTTTTTAAGGAGTATTTATTAGTTTGAGCTTTTATATATAAATTACATAATATAGACGTAGGTCACAAAAATCATCAGCTCATTTTGAATTATCAATTTACTTTCAGTACTCCCTACAAACGAGAGTGAATACGCCAAATGTCTTATTTGCAATAACAGATTTTCCAAAAAGGGACGATTTTTAAGAAATGTTATCGTGATTCTAATCAACATTTTCTATTTCCAGGAGAATCTGACCCGAATCGCCCGCGAGCCCACCCAGGTCGCCGTGGACGGTCGCTCTCTCCCCAGTCTCGTGCAAGTCATGTCTTCCGGCAAACGATACCACATCACCCTACAAGACTACAACAAGATGTGTATCATGCGCCGGGAGAAACTACAGCAACTACAAGACGGAGATAAAAAGCGGCCGTCACTGGACGACAGCACCGTGGTGACGGAGCTGCAGCCGAGCACTATGCTCGGTAACGGCGGCACGGTCACGCAAATGAATACGGAGGATAAAGACGATTTCAGCGGCTCTAACGCGGCCACAATACTCAAAAATGTCGGACTGAAGAATATTACTATAGCTCCCATCCCGGCCAAGACTTCCACCATCACATCCCCCGCTCCGAGCGTCTCATCTCCGTCCCTGATCATGACATCGACTCCTATCAAAATACCTCAGCTTGGGCCTTCGGTATCTATCACGACGGAGACGGTCCTCACCCCTAACTTGCCCCTGATGACGAGCACCATGATAATGCCCAAGATCCCTAAGTCGTTGACTGTCATCCCGCAAACGGTGATGACGAGCATGACTCAGAATATAGTGATGACCTCCCCTCAAGTTCTTCAGTCGACCGACGGTCCGCGAACCTAACGAAACATATACGTGGTCTTGAAACCACTGTGATTGTGAAATGTGAACTGCAACTAACTGTCCAAGTGTTGTGTAAACTTAATTTATTATAGTGAGAAGTGAGATACTGATTAGTGATGGTATAGTATAGTGTGATCACCGGTTGAGCCTTAATAATTATACTGTGTACATATAGATTAGATGGACTCCAGCTGTGAATAGGAGGGGGGTTGTTCTGTGGTTGTTTGTGCAAATGATATGATGGATAGCCTCAAATGTTCCTGGATTTTGTAGTTGTGTATATCACTGGTAACTGGTGATGTTATGCCACTGAAGTACACATTAGTAGTTTATTTAGTAGAGAGTAGAAACCTGACTATGTTCACTTCATAAACATTGTGACAAAATTGTGTTGTGACATTGTGTATTGGATCCTCAAATCTAAATTGTCTAGTCAGGTTATTATTGCATTTATAATTTATTTCTCGTCATTTCACCCCAATATATTTCTCGTATCGTTTGCGCGAACTAACTACTATATATCGAACTTGTATAGCTTACATAGTGAATATCACATGCATATTTTTCCATTGTTTTAAATATAAGTAAAATATAAAATTATAAAAAAAACTCATAGCAATTGTAGTTTGTGCCGATGGAAAAAATTAGATATGTTTTCAAATCCATTTTAATCATGAGTTAAACCTATATAAATAATGTTTTGCTTAAACCGTACATAAATATAATAGCTAAATAGTAGCATACAGAGTAGGTGTAAGACAGGTATCTGCAAGTGATCTCTCTCGCTTTTACACTATATAAAAGAGTGAGATGTCAATGCTTCCTGGGTTTACTTACAAAGTAAATGTAGTAAATAATGTAACCTAATATCTCTTCTAGTATTAAATCCAAGTGTCTGTAGGCATTTTCACAGGAATCAACATGCTAAGAAGTGGCTACATAGTTTTCGCAAAGACTGGGTGATGATGGCTTGTGTGATGTGAGTGTACATATCTGAATCATGTTGATTATTGTAAAAACAAGCAAACTCCCTACCAATCATAGGTACTTTATGCAATAAGAAATTAGACTAATTTGGTCCAACAAAAATTGTAAACCATATTTATAAAAATAAAACTATTTAGATACAACATGTTATAATGTACAGTCAGTTAAATGAATGTTACAGTGAGTAACTAGCAATAAGGAACAAACGCTTGTAGGTACTTATGTACAGTCGGCGCAATATTGACGAGAAAGTAATATTTTTGACAAATCTGCTAACATGCAGGACTGGTATTTTTATAAAAACAATGCTGATAATATTGTATAGTACCCAATATTGTAGTTTGTATAAAAAAACCATACAACAATTTGAGATAGTACACACATCAAAATTATAAGTATGGTGATCTATGTGCCTGACAAATGAAAATATAGAACACATAAAATGGATTGCACTGTACATAATACAGCATATAGAAAGCTGGTAATTTTTTATATAAATGTCTTGAATGCTCATCGTTGAAAAAATAACTTAGTACTTATAAACTTTGCTTCCAATGAGAATAGGAAAATATGTGATTATAAAAAGTTAATAAATATTTTCAAAACTTAATTCTTTTGGCGTTTATTATTTGGAATCCTCCTGGCAATTTGAGGGGACTAATGGAACAAAGACTAAAGAAAAGATAAAATTAAATATTTTTACTTTATGGCCAACTTTTAAGCTTTTTTTGCTAAAATCAAAGTTTATAAGTACAAGTTAAAATGTTAAAACATTATAATATTGTTGAAATATTAGTATTTTATTTGGTCCAATATTATAGAATACGGTCCAATGTTACAGTTGACTTTGTACAGAATTATTTCTGTTTGTTTGTTTGTTAAGCGATGTTTGCTTTGCAATAACATTGAACATTTTTATACATATTACAGTAAGCGACAAAATTATATAAACATTTCTGTTTTGTAGTTGTATATCCATTAAACCAGCTCACTTTATAACTTAAGTAATGACTGTTGTACTTTTGTCGCTGACTGTACTATTGTTCTCCTTTTAACCTATAAAAAATATTCGGCATAAGTACAGTACCTACTACAATTTTTGTTAATGTTAATTATCACAAAATTACATGGAAATAGTCTTTAGTTAATTATTGTACAGCTAAATTACAGGTACTCTTTGATATTCAAAGAATATAACACCAATTTATAATAAAAAATGAATAAAAATGTCATGTTTATACTACCTACTTAGTTTTCTCTATAGGTACAGTCACCTGCACTAAGATAATTCATAATTCCTTATTACTTGTGATCACCTTTGCCAAGCCCCGTCATTACTTTTGTATTTGTCTAGCAAAAGTGATATAAAAGTAATGACAGCTACCAGAAGCGAACACAAAATAGGATAGAATTAAAGTGGAACCTAATGAAGGTGACTGTACCTAAGGATGTGACATTGTATTGCAAAGACAAACATCGCTAACAACATTGAATGTTACGCCTAATTTAGTAATTTGGAAGTCTCATTGTTTTGATTAATTTGGATTTGTGAGAACTCTGGCCAAGTGTGAGTACTCCTAAATTGACAGGCCTCCATAGCCCGGATGTTAGTTTCTTCCAAAGATAGTAATTACAATTATTTTAGTTATGAAGACGGTGTTCGTCTAAGTATGAAGTTGTCTAATAAATAAACATATCCTTATCTCCTGAACTTTGTGTTTACTTTTTTCTTGGATGTCGCGTTGTTTTGACGCGCATTTTTACGCGTATTATAAGTGCCTGTTTGTTTACAATCTCTGAACAACGCTACCCGTCAGAAAAAACTTTTTTTTTAATACTACTAGCTGATGGCACAAGCCACCCACCTGATGTTAAGTGGTAACCATCACCTATAAACAAAGCATTGCCTCGTAAGTCACGCACGATAGGAACGTGCCCTACGATGCACTGCCCTGCATCCATCAACTTGAGGCATACAGATGTTAAGCCTCATGTGCCTGTAATTACACCGGCAACCACACTCTTCAAACCGAAACACAGCAACGCTGCTTGGCGGCAGAAAAAGGCGCGGTGGTAGTACTTCTTGGATATAAAAGAAACAGCATAACTTTGATAATTATGAAGTACCTATAACCCTCTTATTGCCTGTGACTGTACATGGCAACATGGTAGTTATAAATTATGTACTTGTCGTTTCACTAGTTCTTTCGATGCAGTGTGGTGAAAGGATTTTAAGTGCGCCTCAAGAGGCTCCTTTCGAGCACTTGACACATGTTACATAACTTTTTAGGTTCTAAGACATGCCGGTTTCCTCACGATGTTTTCCTTCACCGTTTGAGAGTACTGGCATTTGATACAGTGTGGTGAAAGGATTTGAAGTGCTAAAATTAAATAATTTAAGTTCTAAAACATACTTATGATAGAAAGACGATTATTTTAAAATAAATGTTAGGTACTTCGTAGAATTCGTAGCTTTTTCATGGCATTGTTGTGTTGATAGCGGCTCCTTCTTTCTTTTTGTGTTTCGGAGCTCCCTTCGTACGCTTCCACTTCATACGCCTGTTTTGGAACCACACCTTCACCTGTAGACAGTTCTTGTTCTGAGCAAAATGTTGTGTTAAATAGTGGACCCATCAGTATGAGGCCATGCAATACGCATAAGTTGGTATGTACAATTTTTTTTGTCGAATTAGCTATTGCTAATAAGAAGAAGCTATTGAGAAGTCAACTGCTGAACGTAGGCCTCCATATGGCTCGGACGCGTAATGCCAACTTCGCAAAATGTAGGTACCTACACCTTTTAAAAAAGGCTTCTTTCTCAAAACGATACTTGTAAAATGTAGGTAGGTACTACTGTCAAAATGCCCTTTGAGCATGTTCGTCTTGCGTGTTCCTTGCTTCGATTTGGGAATGGTAGTTGGGTTGCTGCCGGAGATTATTTCTTCGTTCAGAATTAGGTTCCTTCGTTTAGATGTATATAACGGCGTTTAGAAGTAGGTAGGTACCTAAACCACTTGTATGCCGGATCGTAGATCCACGCGAGACAATACATTTTCTATTGTGTCTGGAATCCCAGCATACAAGAGGTTAAGAGTAGTAGAGCTCTTTGTGAAGGGCTCATCCAGAGAACTACTATCACCATGCCATTTTCTGCCACCGAGCAGCGTTGCTGTGTTTCAATTTGAAGGGTGGGTGGGTGTCGGTGAAATAACAGGCACATGAGGCTTAGTATCTGTAAGCCTCAAGTTGATAGACGCAGAGCAGAGCAGTGTTCTTATCGTGCTTGACTTACGAGGCAAGATTGCCTCGTACTTAAGAAATAAAATCGAATACCTGTCTTTCAGTAAGGTGCAATGCTACCGCGATCTCGTATCTCCTCAGCCGCGTGAGGTAGTTCGCTCTTGAGAACTCTGCTTCCAGGCTTCGAACCTGCGCCTTCGTGAACGCGGTGCGCTCCTTGCGACCGCCCGACGACGGTGAACTAATTCCTGTACCTAAATCAAAGGAATATAGGTACATCTACGAACAGAAGCTTATTACGCATAAAAAAACTTACGCATATGCGAACTTAAAAAAAAATACATGCCCTTTTATTGTTTGTCCGGAACGGACAAACTCTTAAAACTGTGTTATGATCTTTCTGCCCATCTTCCTGCCCTTATCCCACGCTGCATGGGGTCGGCACAACAGATTTTCTTCTTCCACTCTCTATCATTCGTCATCTCGGTGCTCACTCTTTTCTTACTCATATCATCTTTCACAAATTCAATCCATCTTTTCTTTGGCCTGCCTCTCTGTAATGATCTTTTATGTTATACTAAAAGTATTTCTGACTTCATACTTGGCTCGTTAAGCCAAAAAACGAAATAGCGTTGCCGTGCTTTGGTTTAATCCTAAACCCAACCTAAGCCTAAATGAAGACGTACTTAGGTAAGTAATACTTTTTATGTAGGGCTTGAGATTACTATGGCTTTAAGAAAGTATTGAAACCAGATAAAACTCTAGACGCTTTTTTTTGATTTAGCACAAAGTTTTTAATAGGAAAACCTGATTGGACCAAAATTATATTTTTGCTGAACTTTAGTACCTAATTTATGTATGGTTATATGCACTTGGCGTTACGGAGAGGCCTAAACTCAACTCTCCCACTGTTGGGCTATCATAGATACCTATAGCCTCGAGGTATCTATTATACTTAGGTAAAATCATGGATGAATTTGTACGAAAATCTCCGTAGTTTAATCATTATGCAATAGGAAGATTTTATCCCATTTTACAGAGGAAGTTCGAGCTAATATCTAGCAGATGTGTCGACGTCGGCGCCGGCGCTTGCTTGTTTACAATACCTAGGTTTTATTGAGGACCTACGGGCGCGTCCGGTGCATCAGGTGGAGTTTATTGCTTTGTCTGTTTGGATTTAAGATCGCACTATAGTCTGATTACTGCTAGTAAGAGTACCTACCTAGATCTCTGTATCTACGAAAGTTACGAATGAAATTTCAAAAAATGATAAAATATTGATCTTTTTTCTTTGATTCCATAGCTGTGAAAACAAGATTTATACCAAAAATCATCTATTAAAAATATAATTTTGCACATGTTTTGAACAACAGGAACTTCAGAAGGTGATCCATCACAGTATGATATTTTATATCAAGATGATTTTTACAGTAGATAACAAGTAGTCAAAATGTTTATATTAGGCATGGTTCCATAGCCCAGTTTTGTATTTACAAGAAATCGTCAAAAGCTGCTATTTTCTCAGCGTTAAATGCACGACGGGGTGTTTTAAACTTTATTCTGACTAAGCTACGTGTCATCATCATCTTCCGGCCCTTATCCGGGGTCGGCATAATAGGTTTTCTTACAATCACTCCTTATTTATCCTATCATTCATCATCTCGGTGCTGACTTCTTTGTAAGTAAGTCATCTTTCAGTCGTTCCATCTTTTCTCTGGTCTGCCACACCTTCAAAAACCATTTTGTGATTGAACTGAATACAGACCGTTGTCCCGAAAATTTACAAGAACATGTTACAAAACACGAGAGAGCCCAAGAGGTCAGCCCAAATACCAAAGTCCCTATTAATTTTATATCGTGACACATTCATTTGAATTCTATGAAATTGAATTCTTGTATGAATATTTATTGTTCATATATCGTAAAGAAAGATATTTGATTAAGAACTAGGTTTTATTAATTATTTTTTCTGAAAAAGATTAGGTACCTAACTCTACCTACCTCTAAGTAATAATAAATAATAAATATTGGTGGACATTCCACACAGCACTATCTAGCCCCAAACTAAGCTAAAGCTTGTGATATGGGAACCAGATAGCTGATATACTACTTAAATACTTTTTTTTTTGTAAATACATACTTATAATATTATATAACACCCAGACAGAGAACAAACATCTATGTTCATCACACAAATGTTTGTTCTCGGTGGGGATCGAACCCACGGCCTACGGCACAGAAGGCAGAGCTGCTACCAACTGGCTGTGAAGGCTGTCAAAGTAATCTTAGTTCTCTAAAATTCACGAACTTTTGCTGCTGATTGTGGTTACAAATTTATCATTAGTTTCTCTATTTCCTGCGATCATTGCAATCACTCACCTTCCTCACTGAAGTTCCTAGCTCCCTCTTCCTTCACGAGCACTGGTTCTGGCCACTCCTCCCTGGTCTCCCGCGGGTCCTGGGTCCACGGCCAGCAGCCCCAGCACTCCTGGGCTTCCGGCGCTAGTGCGAACTGCTCCTCGTAGTAGCCCAGGTCCTCCATTTGGAAGGGGAAGCCGGTTCTGATAAACTCCATCGTTTTTTCAAAGAAACTTACTTAGATACTTAGAAGTCATTGATTAAAAAGACTAATAACCTATATTTCAGTTTTTTCAACGAATGGAATCTTGTTATTTATTTATGGAAACAAGAAACTTGAGCCTATTTTTAAAAATACCATGCAACCTAGGTTATGTAACAATGAAATTTAAAATATTCAATTAAATATAAAAAAAATACACGCCCGTGCCTGAACAGTTTCAGCGATGGAATACATCAGCTAAAATATTACAGGAGTCGTGCGCGGGCTCAACTGTAGGAGGAGCTTGTTTTTGGGCGGGGATATTACTATGAAAAGGAATAATAAATTCAATCTTAGTAGGTACAAGTGAAATAATGTACCACACACAGGTGCCTAGATGTGGTTCATAACTTTTGGAATAGGTGTTATAAAATCTGTAAGATATAAAATTTAATCAAATTTATTTAATGAATAAACAAAAATAAGAACTTTCTTGAAGATAGGATTACAATAGTTAAAAGTATAATATAATCGGTGGTCATACTGCAGATAGCGATCTCTTCCAGACAACCGTTTACATAACTAAATTTAGAATCTATCTACACGCCCCTGTTTTTCTTGTAAAGCTATACCCTACGTTATTAACTTTCACACGAAACAATGTAGTGCTAGGAGGACTTAATGCTAATAGCATTGCCTACCAGTCATCCTGGGCGTGCAAAAAGATGGTGAAGAATGTGTGGCATACAGTACTTAGGTATTTAAAAACTTTTAACTATAAATAACTAGCTGGTGCCCGCGACTTCGTCTGCGCAGGATTAATATTTCGAGTAGCCTAAATTAGCGTGGCGTAGTACATATGTGTAACTCTAGCGGTTTTGGCAGCGCACGCCAGAATAGCTCGCAGATGGTAGATTTTTTCCTACTTACTTGACACCTATCGTCATATTTTGGACTGGAATTGTCCAAAATATGTAGTTTGTGTAGTATTTTAATGAAACTTTACAATAATATAGCTTATACATCAGAATAACACATAGGCTACAATTTATCTTCATAAATTGTAGCCTATGTGTTTATCTTCATAAATTGTAGCCTATGTGTTATTCTGATGTATAAGCTATATTATTGTAAAGTTTCATTAAAATCCATTCATTAGTTTTTACGTGAAAGAGTAACAAACATCCATCCATCCATCCATCCATCCATACTTACAAACTTTCACGTTTATAATATTATAGGATAAAGGGAAGAAACAGCAGAATTATCTGTAAATCTGAAAGAATACACTAACACCACAGCTACACTTCCGTGAGCCACCAATCAGTCAATTAGTTAATCGAATGATTTAAATGTGAACACCCCGAGTTGTTGACGGGTCAGCCCCGGGGTGCCTGTAGTGTGGCGATCCCGGGGGAGCCTATGACCCCAGTTCCCACGGCTACTCACGTGAAAGATTTAAGGATAAAATAATAGATCCGCATAGTACAGTATTGACAGCCCTAACAGCTCAGTTGGTAGTAGCTTTGCTTTTTGTGCTGTAGGCCGTGGGTTCAGCAGGGGCCACCGAGACCAAATATTTGTGTGATGAACATAGATGTTTGTTCGCTGTCTGCGGGAATTTATATTATAACTATAAGTAGGTATGTATTTACAAAAATAATATACATAGGTGCCTATAAGTCATCATAATTCTATCAGCTAGATATCAGATTCCCTTATAGAAGCTTTGCTTATTTTGGGGCTAGATAGTGCTGTGTAAAATATCCACCAATTTTTTTTTAAATACTTATATGGACTGTCTCGTATTTTTTTGATCGAGGTAATTAATCCCATCGATATCTAAGGATGGTTCGAACACTTATAATAACGCTATTCTTCCAATAAAAAATACTTGTTGTAATGCTTTGAATCAGAACAAGATAGGTAGTCTTTAACGTAAACTTTTAAAAGTATTAGGTGCTAGTACCTAGTAGTATTACAGGTTGTACAAATGTCTGCCCAGATGAAGTTTGTGCTATGAAGAGTTTTAATATTTTTTTCTTAAAGTATAAACCTTTAAAACTAGTGGTTCGCCCCGAACTGAGATCTCGTGATGCGATCCGAACGCTCCGAAAATTAAAATATGTGGTAGTCAGAGGCAAGTCCAAACATTATATTTACTAACTTAGTTACTAACTTAATAAATAAGTTTTCTTTCTTTCTTTTCTTTCTTTCTTTCTAACTTGGTAAGCAAATTTCAACTATATTGGAATATTTATTGAAGAGTTCCGCTGAACAGACCTTGGCTCCATCATCAGACCAGGTCGCTGTCACCATTTTATGAGAACTAAGGTACTTTCTTAATTTATTACACGAAAAAAGTTTCTTTCGAAACAGCGTGGTGAAAGGATTTTATGTGCGCCTCAAGAGGTTCCTTTCGAGCCACATGACACAATGTTATAGAACTTTTTAGGTTCTACGACATGCCGGTTTTCTCACGATGTTTTCCTTCACTGTTTGAGTACTGACCTGTACCTCAAGTATGAGTTTTGCTTACGATATTTCGTTTTTCGTTTTAAGTTTTTGTTCCGTGTTAATTGCGGGTTTTGTATGAAGACGCGATAGAGATACCGATACGGAACCGAGCGGGTTTTGTAAACTTCCATATCGGTATTCCTATCGCGTCTTCATACAAAACCTGCAATGAACATGGAACAAAAACGTAAAACGAAAAACTAAATATCGTAAGCAAAACTCATTCTTGGGGTACTGAGCATGTTCAGGCCACTTATTCGACCCAAACGTTCACAACGTTTTTCCTGGTCGAACGAACGAACTAGGCCTTGTACAAAAGGTACCTACTCAAGTGGACTTTCTTTATTAACGCGGAGGGTAGAGTTTAACGCAGAATCGTTTTCCCAAAACCTCATTAGCTCTCCTTCATAATACTCGATTATTCGCTAGCATTTATCCCATCATCGTTGGGTAACCTTCTCTCCTCCATGTCCAGACAGCAACGGCTAGACACCCTTTCGACTCACTCCAAAGGACTTGAAAGGACTCTTGTCTCATTCTGCCCAAGCGATTAATGGTACTATGGTAGTGCCATGAGCTGTGCGTGTCGATTTTATGTCCACCCTCAAAAACTAATAACACCTTAGATCAAGAATACAATAGATAGAGCATCAAATAATAATACCAAGAGTAAGAGAGACGCAATAATACAAATTATACCTATGAGTGAGAGAAATATAATATAAATGTTTTGTCCCTTTCTGCGTATACGTTTTTGATTGTTTAGCACCAAGTTTGGTGCTAAACAAACCGCTTGGTGCTTGTGAGTTTACAGGTATTTAGTGCCAAAGTTCTTTGAAAATAGTGTGTGCCTAGGTCCCAGTATACGTAGAGTTAAGTTTATAATGTGGTGCATTGTAGTATTTTAGGCTGTGATAATGATACAGCTCGGAAAACTGAAAATTAAGCTTCCTTCGGTAAGTAGCACTTTTATGTTCTATTTGTCAATTAAACTATAAAACGGAGAATGCACAGTGTCCACAATTAATCATTTAACGGTTGTGTTTACTTTCTATCGCATATCATAGTAGATTTCTAGAATTTAATTATTTTGTAAAATTGAGTATAGGTTACTATAAACCACACAAATGACATGGCTATTCAAACCTTAGATCAAGAATACAATAGATAGAGCATCAAATAATAATACCAAGAGTAAGAGAGACGCAATAATACAAATTATACCTATGAGTGAGAGAAATATAATATAAATGTTTTGTCCCTTTCTGCGTATACGTTTTTGATTGTTTAGCACCAAGTTTGGTGCTAAACAAACCGCTTGGTGCTTGTGAGTTTACAGGTGTTTAGTGCCAAAGTTCTTTGAAAATAGTGTGTGCCTAGGTCCCAGTATACGTAGAGTTAAGTTTATAATGTGGTGCATTGTAGTATTTTAGGCTGTGATAATGATACAGCTCGGAAAACTGAAAATTAAGCTTCCTTCGGTAAGTAGCACTTTTATGTTCTATTTGTCAATTAAACTATAAAACGGAGAATGCACAGTGTCCACAATTAATCATTTAACGGTTGTGTTTACTTTCTATCGCATATCATAGTAGATTTCTAGAATTTAATTATTTTGTAAAATTGAGTATAGGTTACTATAAACCACACAAATGACATGGCTATTCAAACCGATACAGTTCTATAGAAACATAATTTGGCTGGGTTATACGATCTTTCGGGCTGCCAACAAAAACAAAATCTATTTGCCAAAAATGTTGGGAAACGAACAACTTTAGGGTGGATTCGACTCTGATATGTTAGATAAGTTCAAATACACACAATAATCTAGAAAACAAATGACAATGTCGCAACTTATTATTACCTTATTCAAAGAAATAAGGTTTGTTTGACTTAAGTACATAATGAAAAAAAATATAATATAGGTATAGGTAGTAGGTACATATATTTTAATTTCATTTAATTTATTTTTTTAGCTTTGCGTTACATTTTAATAATTTAAGTCTCCTCACGATTTTCATATGAGAAGTTGGTAGTTATTTTATGTCTGAGACCACCATCGCGTAGTATGATTAAATACCTACATATGCCTAATAATAACATGTTTGTTTTACAGATTTCCCAAAGATGCAACTACTTTGGGCTGGTGGGTTAAAGCTACGGGTTACCAAGCTCCAGGTCACCAAGCTCCAAAATCAAAATCAAAACGGTCTTTATCCAGTACAATCACAAGGATCTCTTTGAAAAGTCTTAAATTGGTACTAGGTGAATGTACCGCCAGTTCCTCGCGCGCGACCAAAGCCTAGAAGAACAGGCAAGAAACTTACGGACTAAAAAACTTTTGGGCTATTTCAACATAAACGGTATCTCAAAGTAAATATTCTCATCTGAAATTGTTATGTACAAACTATTAAATATTTATCGTCTAATAAATAAATACGTACTTACACGTGATATATTTTAATGTATTTATGACATATTCATAGTGATGTTCTGAGGATAGCTGTATTCATAATGCCATCACTTCGCGCTTCAGGGCAAAGTGGTGGCATTGCTCAGGCTTATGGTCAGCTCTAGCATAAGCTGGCTTCCTCCTGTTAAGATGTATTGTTTATACCTACTTAATTTAAAATTGAAGCACGCGTTATAAATTAACCTTTTGAATTACGGTTTCTGATGAGTAGGGATGTAGAATAAATAAATCAATGATAAATAAATAAATTGTTTTTTATTCATAAAAAAATTACCTAGCTGGTGCAGTAACATAGTTAAACTATTGGTAGGTGGTAGAATGTGAAGAATAGCACCACTAGCTAGCTCTGTTCCCCTCACTAGGAAAATCCAGGACTCTAGCTCGCGGGGCCTAGGGTTCTGATGTCAATGTCTAAAATGCCAGCTTAGTGCCAGTTCGCCCTGTTTTTTTTATTTTATTTTTTATAAATATTGGTGGACGCTCCACACAGCACTATATAGCCCCAAAATAAACCAAATCACAACCACCCAGTCAGAGAACAAACGTCTAGTATCACATCACACAAATGTTTGTTCTCGGTAGGATTGAACCCACGGCCTACGTCGCAGAAGGCTACCAACTGAGCTGTGTAGGCTTTTTTCTAGCTCATTCCTTAGAAGATATTAAAATGGCGTAACCTAGAGGAGGGTACAAACTATTAAATTGCAGAAACTAGCTTTAATTAAACATAATTAAACAAACAACTGGAGCCGCGGCGACATCATAGCTTATGCTTGGTTGGGTGAAAATAGTAAGATGTGGCAACCCATAAATTGTATGTACTTGTTGTCCGTCTTGCTCGGGTATACGCTCGTAGGCAATCTATAGTATTATAAATCTATGATTCAAACCGATACAGTTCTATAGAAACATAATTTGGCTGGGTTATACGATCTTTCGGGCTGCCAACAAAAACAAAATCTATTTGCCAAAAATGTTGGGAAACGAACAACTTTAGGGTGGATTCGACTCTGATATGTTAGGATAAGTTCAAATACACACAATAATCTAGAAAACAAATGACAATGTCGCAACTTATTATTACCTTATTCAAAGAAATAAGGTTTGTTTGACTTAAGTACATAATGAAAAAAAATATAATATAGGTATAGGTAGTAGGTACATATATTTTAATTTAATTTAATTTATTTTTTTAGCTTTGCGTTACATTTTAATAATTTAAGTCTCCTCACGATTTTCATATGAGAAGTTGGTAGTTATTTTATGTCTGAGACCACCATCGCGTAGTATGATTAAATACCTACATATGCCTAATAATAACATGTTTGTTTTACAGATTTCCCAAAGATGCAACTACTTTGGGCTGGTGGGTTAAAGCTACGGGTTACCAAGCTCCAGGTCACCAAGCTCCAAAATCAAAATCAAAACGGTCTTTATTCAGTACAATCACAAGGATCTCTTTGAAACGTCTTAAATTGGTACTAGGTGAATGTACCGCCAGTTCCTCGCGCGCGACCAAAGCCTAGAAGAACAGGCAAGAAACTTACGGACTAAAAAACTTTTGGGCTATTTCAACATAAACGGTATCTCAAAGTAAATATTCTCATCTGAAATTGTTATGTACAAACTATTAAATATTTATCGTCTAATAAATAAATACGTACTTACACGTGATATATTTTAATGTATTTATGACATATTCATAGTGATGTTCTGAGGATAGCTGTATTCATAATGCCATCACTTCGCGCTTCAGGGCAAAGTGGTGGCATTGCTCAGGCTTATGGTCAGCTCTAGCATAAGCTGGCTTCCTCCTGTTAAGATGTATTGTTTATACCTACTTAATTTAAAATTGAAGCACGCGTTATAAATTAACCTTTTGAATTACGGTTTCTGATGAGTAGGGATGTAGAATAAATAAATCAATGATAAATAAATAAATTGTTTTTTATTCATAAAAATTTTACCTAGCTGGTGCAGTAACATAGTTAAACTATTGGTAGGTGGTAGAATGTGAAGAATAGCACCACTAGCTAGCTCTGTCCCCCTCACTAGGAAAATCCAGGACTCTAGCTCGCGGGGCCTAGGGTTCTGATGTCAATGTCTAAAATGCCAGCTTAGTGCCAGTTCGCCCTGTTTTTTTTATTTTATTTTTTATAAATATTGGTGGACGCTCCACACAGCACTATATAGCCCCAAAATAAGCCAAATCACAACCACCCAGTCAGAGAACAAACGTCTAGTATCACATCACACAAATGTTTGTTCTCGGTAGGATTGAACCCACGGCCTACGGCGCAGAAGGCTACCAACTGAGCTGTGTAGGCTTTTTTCTAGCTCATTCCTTAGAAGATATTAAAATGGCGTAACCTAGAGGAGGGTACAAACTATTAAATTGCAGAAACTAGCTTTAATTGATCGAGTGAGCGAAGCGAACGAAGATCTTAGTTTCAACTTGGGCGATTTGGCATTTTATGTATGTATGTATGTATGTATGTATGTATGTATGTTTGTCTGGCGATAACTTTAGAACCGTTGATCCGATCTGCATGAAATTTGATGTGTCGATAGCTTGTACTTGAGAAATTTACTGGTAAGTATAAATCGGATGAAGGGTTTTTGAGATATAGGGTTTTTTAAGAGGGCAAAAATAAAAAAAGTTACATAAAAAATCAAGTTACATGTCATATGAAAGGGCTTTGTTTGGACATTCCAAAACAATTTTTACTTTTTTTTTGGGACGCTCGGTTTTCGAGTAAAAATTTAAAAAGTTAAATTAAGATAACCAGCGATCCAAGAGCTCCCATCTCTAAGAGTTTCGTTGACATCAAGGTTTTTCTACTGGTCGGCCAGTTCCATTGATTTTTCTTATTTTTTTTTCTTGAAATAAATTAAGGAGGTACTCAGTTCTCATAAAATGGTGACGACGACCAGGTCTGATGATGGAGCCAAGGTCTGTTCAACGGAACTCTTCAATAAATAGGCCAATAGAGTTGAAACTTGGTAACCATACCAAGTTAGTAGGCGGTAGTCAGAAAAAAGTCCAAAGATAATGTTTGGACTTGCCTCTGACTACTACCGACTCAAAGTTTTGATACGTTCGTCGGGTCGCATCACGAGATCTCAGTTCGGGGCGAACTACTAGTTAAACATAATTAAACAAACAACTGGAGCCGCGGCGACATCATAGCTTATGCTTGGTTGGGTGAAAATAGTAAGATGTGGCAACCCATAAATTGTATGTACTTGTTGTCCGTCTTGCTCGGGTATACGCTCGTAGGCAATCTATAGTATTATAAATCTATGAATAACACCATGTACCAACATTACAAACCAGTGTTGCAATCTCACAAAACTAATTTAACGTTAAAAGAACTCACTTTCTTGTCTTCTTCTTCTTCTCTCAATTTATGGCTCCTGTCCTTAGACTAAGACCTCCATGCTCCTGTCCGTCATTCGACAGACAATCTTGCCAGTGTCAAGTGATTTGTATTGAATACTTTTTAGTCAAGTCAGTCCATAGTCAAGTCGGCCGTCATTTGTTTTGAAGAAAATGGTGGCGGTTTTCTTCAAAACATTGGAAACATTTTCGGACAAATCAGAATATACAACTACTAATACACTTTCATTCCAAATGTTTACACTTTGTGCTAAGACCTCAAGTAATGTTGGTTAAAATACCTACGACCGAAATTACACAACACAACTCAAAATAACACTAGAAAAACAAATAAAATAAAAAGGCTATGTTGCTTCATAAAATGTCAGAAAATGAATCCACTTTCTTGTCCATGAACTCGTGCGTCGCGCGACAGCCCAAACAAATCATTTCGTATTCAAGATTGTTTCAATACCTGCAGATTAATTTTTGAATTATTGAAATCGGACATTCCATTCAAAAGATATGATGAATTTAAAAATGTCAATCTAAACAAAATACTAACAGAAAACTTATGCCGTCGCGCCGTGGCCGCGGGCAACGCGGCGAGGGAGGGGGCACCGAAGTGGAATAGGGGCCTACAAGATAGGAAATTGGTAGGTTGGTACACTGACCTCAATAAATACACTGGACAGGCGGCTGGCAAGATAGATTTGTGCCTATTTGATTTACGCCATTTTGGCGCTGTAAGCAAATACGAAAGTCCATGGAACTAAAGTTAGTGATGCACGCAAGTCGACATCTAATGTTTTTATCGATAGCTATACGCTCATGGTTTGTATGTAGCTGTGCTGTGGGTGACTATTATGTACTTGTCACACAATTTGTGGAAGAAGCTTTTTATCACTTAAAAGGTATCTAATAAGGTTCTGTGCGTCTGAATAAATTGACATTATTCTGATTTATCGAAGCAAGCAGGTATCTATTGAAATGAAGAATAGTATAATAGCTGGTTGACTTAATAATTCTTTATTATAAGATTATTCATTATATAATTTTTAGTTTCAAATATCTGCCTACATTTAATTTTCCAAAAAGTTTAAATTACTTATACTATAGATATGAGTAAGTATCGATACTTTTCAGGTACTCCAGTTAGTAGTATCGCAAGACGATTTGAGTAGGTATCGATACTTTGCGTTTGGTGGTATCGGAACATCTCTACTTCTATGTAATTTACCACGGCAGCCATTTGCAATATACGTCACAATTAGTTCTAGGGACTTTCGTATGTCAAAAGTGGCGCTTCAAATTGGCACAAAAAATTGCTGTCATTCTAATGGTGAAAGCCTGTCCAGTGTATTTATTGAGGTCAGTGGGTTGGTATTATGAGGTAGGTAGGTCTACGTTTATCCCAAAATGTAATAAATGTCTACCCGTGCGAAGCCGGGACAGGCCGCTAGTACATACTCGTAGATAAAGTGCCAAATCGCGTAAGTTAACTGTAAAGTTTTCGTTCGCTTATGGGCCGGTTTCACCATGCTCTGTTAGTTACTAATCAAGGATTAAAAGACCGTTAAATCTACCCTTAGCTGTCAAACGCGTACATTTTGACATATTTAACGGCCCTTTAATCCTTTGTTAATCTAACAGAGCATGGTGAAACCGGCCCTCACTCACTCAATCAACTATGAATATAAAACGACACATATATTTTAAGAACGATTGTGGTGATGGTTACTACTAACATCAGGGCCATCTGCTCTTTCCATTAGTACCTAAGTGGTATTAAAAAATATCTTGATGATACCTAGAAGCAGATACAACGGACAAGATATCGATCAGCTAATCGATGCCTCAATTGAGCCTGTGATGAATGCGCGTGCGCCGCCGTCCGCTGGTTACACGGCTCGTTGCCTCTTCCCAACGCTGGAAGCTACTCTTCATTAGCCTAATTAGATAGTTAGGTATCCTTTTCTGATAGTAGTAGGTAGTAGGAGTGAGTAAAATGTGGTTGTACCTGTCGCTCTAGTATAGGCCTTACAAGTCATGAACGTAAGTGCCTATTTGGCTTACGTCCGGTTTCTGAAAGCCCGATAAAATCTAATCGCATGTCAAGTCACTTGCTATCTCTATCTAATTCGATGTAATAGCTGAAATGTTAAAACCTGAATTTCAAGACATCCGATTAGTTTTGATCGAGCTTTCAGGAACCGGCCGTTAGACGCTGATAAAATCATCTTTTGCTGTATGTTGTGGCATACACTAACTTCTAGTTGGGAGAGTTTTCACGAAACGTAACAACACGACATCACCAATTACGACCTGCTTTAAAGCTAGTGATTTTTGTGACTACTTTTGCTGTATTTTGTTTTGTAATATTGCCGGTGAAATTACGGCACATGATGCCTCAAGTTGATGGACGCAGGGCAGTGCATCGTAGGGCACGATCCTATCATGTGTGGCTTGCTTGTGCTTATTTATAGGTGATGTACCACGTACCTAACATCAGGTGGGCCATCTGCTTGTTCCATGAACAAGTAGAAAAATAAAAATGAAATTATCACAAGATGCTTAAAAACATGCTTCGTCATACATCTCACTAAAATATCATCTTTGTTGGTCGATATGACTCAAAACTAAACAATAACACCGTTCAGCCTCTCATC
Organism: Chloroclysta siterata; assembly: GCA_932294275.1. Taxonomy (NCBI): domain Eukaryota; kingdom Metazoa; phylum Arthropoda; class Insecta; order Lepidoptera; family Geometridae; genus Chloroclysta; species Chloroclysta siterata. The sequence goes on along the minus strand of OW028596.1, from coordinate 13,855,222 downwards.
GCCGCAGCACGAGACAAAAGAGTGAAATAAACGCAGTAGGTACCTATACCTATCATCAGCTCTCAATTAGTCGCAGCTGCAAAAACAAAACCACCTTGGAGGGTGCGCACGCGACTATCTCTTTTTTAGTACGAGTAAGTGTGAATCGAAAATGATACATTTTAATAGTCTTATTTGGGTTAGGTATTACCAATAAATCAGCTATCTGCAGACCGTTACAAACGATCTAAAGATAGCTCAACTGGTCCAAATCAGTGCCAATGGGATGCATCCCCAAGACGCTGGCTGCAGTGCGACGCTGATGCTCTAGGCCAGATACTCACCACACCTTATACCATGTATAGGTAATGTAAAAAAACACGGGAGTTTGTACTCATTTGATCCGAAACATATTAATTTAGCTTGTACATCTATTTAAGAATACATGTCCGAATATCAAGTTATTGCTTATTATTTTATTGGCGTCCTTACATTTTCTAAAGCACTCTGTATACCTACATATGTATATGTACCGAATGTATTTACTCAATAAAAATACATAGTAGGTACAATTTTCTATTCGAAAAATGTTGTGCGCAATGCCAGTGCTCTCAATCGGTGAAGGAAAATATTGTTAGTGGTTTCCTAACAATATTTTAGTATTCTAGCAGCGGCGTAGGGCTTGCAAACCGTCACGTATAGGTACGTACGCCAACTACAAAAAATGTGGGAACCTAGTACCTACCTATGTGTCAACAGTAATATTTGGCCTACCGCTGACTATCTAATCTCTTAGACCAAAGAGTTGGTACTTGGTACTTACGGCCGGTTTCTGAAAGCTCGATCAAACCTAATCAGATGCAGAGAAGCAACCAAGTTACGGAGAATACCATGGAGGTAAGTCTGAGGAGAATACTAACGGCCTTTCTGAAAGCTCGATCAAAACTAATCGGATGTCAAGACACTCGCCATTTCAGCTATTACATCGAATTAGATAGAGATAGCAAGTGACTTGACATCCGATTAGTTTTGATCGGGCTTTCAGAAACCGGCCGCTAATATAAGAAAGGCTTAGCCAAAATATAATTTTGATCCAAATAAGTTTTCCTATCAAAACGTAAAAAAACTTAACCATTACCAAATTTCTTGTTATTTTGCGATATTTCATAACCACAATCAGTGATTTTATATCTTCAAAAATGTTGAAATATACGAGTGAGAAATCGTTTGACGTTTGTCAGGCTCTTAATGTCCGACACCCCTAAGTACTTCCAAATATCGCTCACTGATTACTTTACCAGCTACCCATAACCCGTTTATTTATTACTGGTCACATCATAATGCGCATTACTTTCGTACGGTCCATGTTTCGGCTATTTCTGATGCTCCAATGATGTAGTCATCGTTATGAAATAAAAAATAAACCACTTACATACTCAAGACAATGACGAAAGATTCAGTATGTTTATTGCCTTATTATGTATGTATACTAGCGACCCGCCCGGCTTCGCACGGTTATTGTGGGTTATCCCTAAGAGATTATGCTTGTATTATGCATATAAACCTTCCTCTTGAATCACTCTTTCTATAAAAAAAAAAACCGCATCAAAATCCGTTGCGTAGTTTTAAAGATTTAAGGTTACATAGGAATATAGGGACAGAGAAAGCGACTTTGTTTTATACTATGTAGTGATAGTGATGTACCTAGATTAAACATTGTCAGGTCTTAGAATAAGAATCATTCAATAAAACTGTGTAAATAGATCTTACAGAGGACAAGTATTTTGAGATTCAATGTACCCAGTAAGGGATGGTTTCAGGTCAGTTAGTTAAGTAAATAGGGCCTTTACAGAATTTAGAGTTATTCGCCGGGTGAGATTAGAGGCGAACTTTTTAATTATTTGTGCTGACTGTACTGGTATAACACAGAAAGAATATTTGCAGATCATGCAAAATAAGTCGCGGGAATCGAACCCGCGCCAAGAACCTTAAGAACATTGCAGACGGGAGTTTCACCAATCTGCGTATTTTCACCCAGAATTAACGTTACAAATAAAACACAGCGTTCTTAGCATAAAAAGATTTATTCTAAAATCGAGTGTCACAATAACTCAGTCCAATATAATTTTACATTGATCACAAACACAAAAGCGTCTTCACAGAGAAATAGCTTTTATTCCTTAGAAAGTAAGCTATACTTTCTTACCGCACGAGTTCTGATACGATATCTTATCAGAAAAGCCTATAATTTTCATCTTTCAATGCTATAAAAGCAAAGCTTAAAGTATTGCTTTAAAATGTTAAAATTAATTCAATTGTGCTAATTAAGTATTAGTTTTAAGCATAAAGGAGGTCTTGGCTTAGTGTGTCATTCCTTTCTTTCCTTCCATCGACTTTTGTCTCACTAACTCGTGGCCGCGTATCTCATCATACTGAAGTAGGTAGGTAAATAAATACGCGTCAAGCTGCGTAGTCGTAAAATGAGTCGTTGATTGTTTGTGACACAAAAACGAAAACTCCTCGCGTCAAGTTCCTCATTACTGAGGGTCGTGATTAACTAGGTACGTGAATAACTAAAAAATCACGAGGAATTTGTACTACCAGTTGTACTTTTTAGTAGAACTCTTGACACGGAGGTGGAGCTTCACCTAGTGGATCCGTGCTCACTTCGATCACGAGGTTCGGCTCACCCACGCACGCTGGCGTCTCCACTCGCCATGCCACTCACGAGAATGGCTCTAGTGAAGGTCGAATGAATTACAAGACTGCCAACTTAAAAACTCACTGCGAAATCCACGGTCTTTTGGGACGGTTGCTTCCGAAATAGCACGAGGCCTCTGTTGGAAAATTTATGCATTTTTGGTAGCACATCAATAGCGATAGTGGTGAGTGCTGACAAGCAACGACTCATTTTACATGGCGACTGATATCGTTACTGATATAGTGATCATCGATTTTTGAAGAAAGCTGATAAAGAAATGGTTCTTACGGCCGGTTTCTGAAAGCTCGATCAAAATTAATCGGATGGCAAGTCACTCGCCATTTCAGCTATTACATCGAATTAGATAGAGGTTTCCCAGGGTAGTCTAATCAGACGAACCTCTTATTGGTATGATAGCTAAAACAATCTTACATTATATTTATATTCGTATCGTCGTTGGTTGTGTCTACGTTATCCTTCTTTTTCTATGATAATAGAAAGAATTACTTATTACTTTTTTAAGAAGTTATTATGTTTAACTTTTTTTGGCCAAGTTCTTACGCCACGCCTCTTGTTCTACTTCTATGACGAGCCTATTAACCAGAAGGCTCCTATTTCTATGGAAGCTGAAAGAATCCTAAATCTAAAGAATGTTTTTGGTAAAACTGTCTAGTTTTAGCAAAGTCTTTACGAGGCAGAGTGCGTTACGCCCGAAGTGCCAGTATTCTGACGAGTGTGAAAGTGGTGTACTGGATCAGAAGGCTGGCGCGCGTTGCTGAAGGCTACCGAGGCTCAGGGTCGGCGGAGTTACTGAGCGCGGATAGAGAGCTTGCGCGCTTCATGCTGTGGAAAAAACACATTATTAGATGCTGTAAATAAAGATATGTAGTTCTGTTGAGTATATGACGTGGAGAAAGTATACTGTTGAAGGACTGAACTTGGAGAATATCTTATAAGGTGTTCCAATACTTGTATTTAAAAACTTCAGGGGCTAAAGTACCCATCAATATGAATAACTTTTTCTAAGGAACCAACACTGTGAACGCGAAAAAAAACAGCTGTTTTAATACAAAAGTTCAATACCTACCTGGCTAAAATGTATGAAACAGCTGATTTTTTTTCGCGTTCACAGTATGGTTCCTTAGAAAAGTTATTCATATTGATGGGTACTTTAGCGCAATGAAGTTTTAAGTAAAATTATTGGAACACCTTGTATATAGGTACTGTAGAGTTCATGACCTGGAGAAAATACATAGTCACATACAAGAACTTTTAATATATTGTTCGCATAAACAAAAAAAAACTAGTTTACTTACCATTATAACTTGAACATAAAACTTACTGCAAGACATGATGCAACACAGCTACACCTAAGCAGGCAAATAATAAGTAAACTCTACTTAAAGCAGGCACATTACACTTTGCTGTATGTAAATATACTTAACACGAAATTCATCACGGCTAGAAGATATATGTATTAAGATCTAAAGCGAATCTAACTTCCTTTTACTTTGATTTCCACTTAATTTTGTATGAGTTTTTTTTTGTTTCATATCTGGTTGCTATAAGTGATCCAGAAATTTTATACACTTACCATCGCGTTATACCTAGGCATCAAAACTTTAGCTTTTATTTACAAAAAACTTGTGCCTACATTGGTAAAATTGTCTAAATTCCTTACCTAATACAAACAATATGTCCATAATTATATTGTGCTTAGTGCTACTGATCCAAAACCTTTACCTGCTCAGAGATGTTATAAACTAGATTTTTGAAATCTTTAGTTGAACATGAAAACTATACACAGTATCCAATAGCATACATAATATTTAAATCTTTCTGAAATTGCTCAAATTATTTGTTTCTTCCTAAAGAGTTTTGAGTTGTAACATACCTAGAGTTGATAAATACCCCTAAAAGACTAGATTTTATTAACTTGGCAGCCCATTTTCTCCTACAAAGATCTGTAGTTTCGTCTGCGTTATCATAAACACACCTTATAACTTAATGAAATTAACCTATATTCATAAGATGCCCTAGTAGGTACCTACCCTGTTAGTTTTTTACCGTCTTCCTACCGTATAATATACAGGTCTTACTATTTATTCTTTTCCAAATATATTCTCTTAACAGCTATGTAGCTAAAAAGACAGGCCTAAATCCCCTCACATACATAACTTTAGAATTTCAAAATGCGTATCTATCTAGAGATGTTTGTCCCAGGTTGCTCATACCCTGCCGGCGTTTGGTGTCTGTTACCTGTCCGGGTCGGAGTAGTCTACGTGAGGCAGTACTGCCGAGTGGCGCTGGGCGGCCCCCGCGGCCCCTGCGGCCCCCGCAGGCACTGCAGCGACCCCCGCGAGTCGAGAGAGCAGGCGCGCGGACGAGCGCCGCAGAGAGTCGCGGAGCTTACTCAAACTGCCGCTGCGCCTCACCGCTACCTGCCCCGTGTTATGCAATTTATAACCATTTTGGAATGCTTGGTCGTTCCTCCGACTACCCTCAAAGAATCTAAATTTAGTTCTTGTTTTTTTTGTACTAATTGCTGATGGAGCAAGCAGATGGATGTTTTGTCACGCACGACATGAACGTGCCCTTACAAAAAATATACGGATACTTTTTATCTACGATGATAAATGGATGAATGCTCCTAATGTGTGTGACTGTACACATCATTTAGAGGGATGAGATGCCGTCTTCCATCTAAAAGACGTCTAAACAAAGAAAGCGGCTAATGGGTAATTGATGTTTGATGTTTTCCATCATTGAAAATTAATGGCTATAAATTGCATAACACCGTGACCATCACTCGCCTCTCAACGGAAACAAAAAATAAAACAAAACAACTAATGTTACATAAATATTTATTTTAACAATTTTAAACTTATAATTCGACATGATATCGAGACGGTAAAAATCCAATAACTTCAATATTGCGACAGAAAATTGTAATGATTTCAAAATTGGAGATTCTCATTATTATCTGTATTTATCGTTGCATTTGTATCGTGTATATTAAATTCTAATGTACATAGAGTAAAAAAACTCACATCAACAAGCAGCACCCACATACAGATAAAAAAAAACTCAATGTATATAAAAATACTATACTATTACCTACACTCTCACATAAAGCTTAACCGATAACACTGGAATGAAAGTTTTATATGCGTATAACTGACGACATGACGAAAATAATAAATATCAAACTCTACTATTGACGAAAAATAAAACATCGACGTTCACAAATAAAATCACTCAAATCACATGCATTCTTATAAAAAAGAATACAAATAAAATTTAAATAATATCAGCAAATTAAAATTGAATAATGTAAGCAAATAAAATCGTTGTTCATCTATCATGCGTGATTTAAAATATGCAATAAAATATATACCCAAAATCCACAATAATAAATGCAATTCAATAGATTTAACGCATTTTATACATCCAAGAACTACATTTTGAGAACATCGCCAATTTGTGAGGAAATGATAAACTCAAATGTATAAAATGCAGGAATTATAAAATTATGTGACTACAAATTGTCATCGATTTAAATTTTATAATCTCGCCGTCATTGATTTTCATAAAGATGTAATAATATAGTTTCAGGGACGGCAAACATATATGCTTCGATTTTCTCTATCACACTTTAATTTGTATTTTTTAGATTTTCTTTAGTTACTTATAATTATTCCTACCAGCATGCTAATAATTAATAAATAATACTATTAATGTTTAATTCAGCCATCTTGATTTCTGCATTTAAAAATACCAGTACAGAATTCAAAATGACGACGAATTAAGTGTACGTACATGATCCTTTTACAACAAATGAGCGAAGGCTTGGTCTTTGAAAGGATATGAAGCACCAATTTTGAGAGACAACATTTGTGAACTAGAAATATAAAGATCTCATTATTTGAATCTTAACCCCCTTTTACTTGTACTAAAGGACGCATTCTAACAGAGATTTAGTGACACTATTCATTGAAACGACTGTCAAAAAATCTATGCTCTATGGCTCTAACTAAAAACCAGCGCTGCTTGGCAAGAATTATCTACTTTGTTAGGCAGCAAAAGCTGAGGTTGGGCCTTTTTGGCATACCACTGCAACGGGACGGGACTGGCTATGACCAACTTTATATTATTAATGTAATTTTTCTTTTTATTGTTATGTGTTTTTTAGTTGGTAGGTATTCTGTCTGCACCTGCCCGTTCTGTTTTTTTTTGTGTGTGAAATAAATTTTCTATGCTCACGCCTCGGAAAAACCTCAAAAACCATAGCTTCAAGACCAAGCCACAGACAAGGAGCACGTACGTATCAAAGCGAGTGAGTACTTAAAACGATCCTAGGCTATCTAAGGCTAGTGTACACTACTGGTGCGTGGCGCTCGCAGTGTTGATTCCTAGGGCATTGAACAGCTTTGACTTTAGATTCAGGCGCGGTTCACTCGTTGGGTTCGCGCCCTAGAAATGAACGGAGAACAAAATAAAAATAACGCAAATTAAATTGTGGAAGCGTGCGGTGTGATAAAAAGCAATGTGTATGTTATGTTCGTTGGAAGAAAATAGCATAATTACCCTTGTGTGTTGTAATTAAACGTACTAACAGGAATCGGATTGCAGATCTTTTGAACGAATTATTTTCGAAAAAAAAAATTACTGTTACTGTTAATGATACTGTACTGCTAAGTCCAAATGGTCCGACGAAACTCAGCGTTAAGTCGCAGATAACCATCAAATAAACTTCTTAATCGCACATATCAACACAAGAAGATATTAAATCACGTTTATTTCCGATTTTGTGATTTTATATCTTCAATGAAAATGTGCGAGCGAGAAGTTTTTTGACGGTTGTTAGTCTCTTAACTTAAACTAAGTTACGACTGAGAAAATAAGCAATACTTAGCCACCGCGACCCCATATGAAATTTACACAACCGAATCCCGTTAGGCACGTTATCCAAAATCAGATTCCATGATAGTACAATAATGTTAAGTATAGAGTGATAATATGATACAAAATAATATGAAATATAAAATGAGTAAAGAAAATATATGGGTTAGTAAAAACGGTTAAAATCTTCGGTTCATGAGATTGCAACGCTGCCGAGTATATTAAACAAATGCAAAACTATATGAAAATGAGAAAAATATATTAATGTTCAAGATTTTCAAAACATTACTTTATATTATTTAATAAAAACCAGAGGGTAGACAAGGTCCGTTTCTGTTCTCGGAACTGGCTTGCGAGAAAGATGACTTGAAAATGACATTAATTTGACGTGAGCATCTGTCAAGCTAATGTCATTTTCATACATAAATCTTTCCGCAGTGTTCCGGACACTGAAAGCGGACCATATATGACCCCCAGACTGTTATCATTTACACTAGAATAATTAGATTTAGTATGCTATGTGAATCTATGAGATCGTACCCCGAAGGTAGTATATTTGTATAATCTATACGTAAATATTACAGCTTGGCAAAAAAATCTAGAAATGGAACTAATAGGTGCAAGACCGCATGTGAGTGAACGTCGAAAATGGAAACTAGCGCCTTTGATTTTGAAGACTATTTTGCCAAACTATACATTCGACTACGTATTACGATTTTTTCTTTCTATACTATAGAGTGAAGGTGCAAGAATGATTTGACGTGCTGAAGACATAATGATAGATGAAAAAGAACTAGCACCCACACAAAACTCCAAATGAAGAACAGGATGCTTTGAAGAACATTTTGCAAACTCAACTAGCTAAGCATGAAATGGCTTTGTTCAAACTTGGTTCAAAATTGGTCAATCTTTGATTTGAAGTTAAAGTTGCATTTTTTAGATTTCGAGGTTTTTTTTAATATTATATTTTAAGCTAGATTTAAGCCAAATACGAGCAAATGCCATTTCAAACTTCACAAAACAGACAAATGACCAAGTTGTTACCAAAGGTTGCAAAATCATCCAACAATGGTTGCAAAGCTGTCGATTGGGCGCCAAATTTTTGCCTGATGTTGCCAACAAAGATTAAAAAGCCGTTGAATAACTGCCTATTTGTTTCCAACAAAGTAAAAAAAATAACAAAATTAATCTACAACAAACATTGCAAAGCCATCGATTGATAACCTATTTGTTGGCAACAAAGGTTGCAAAGGCGGCAAATAACTGTCTATTTGTTACCAACAAAGGTTGCAATGTCACAAAGGTTGCAAAGCCGTCGATTGATAACCTATTTATTGGCAACAAGGTTTGCAAAGGCGACCAATAACTGTCTTTTTGTTACCAACAAAGGTTGCAATGTCACAAAAGCTGCAAAGCCGTCGATTGATAACCTATTTATTGGCAACAAGGTTTGCAAAGGCGACCAATAACTGTCTTTTTGTTACCAACAAAGGTTGCAATGTCACAAAAGCTGCAAAGCCGTCGATAGATAACCTATTTGTTGGCAACAAAGGTTGCAAAGCCGTCGACAGGTAGCACTATGGTTTCCCTTGGGTCCTGACCTCGTCGTGATGCTCCGGGTCCATGGAGTCGCGGCTGCCGTGCCTCGCTTGCCGCGCCCGCGACTGTTTCACGATGTCCAGCGCCTATACGTCAATACAATTTTGTAGGGGAATTCCAATTTGTGATGATGCGAAGATACATGTGGTGATTTGTTTGAGAGGTTACTGAAGTTAGCGATGGTTTTAGGTGAACAGAATTAAAAATAAGAAATTAGGAATTTTATTATTTAATACAAAATAGTTCAAACTTGTTCAATAGATGGCGCTGACTATTAAGAAACGTCCAAAATAGATCGTTTGTTAAGTCAAACTTGTGAGAGTCGTATTGTTAAGCAAAAAAATTGATAGAAAGTGATCTGAACTTTTAGGCTTTCAATGATTAATTGCTCTATTGTGTTAAACGAATTTCATTTCAAAAATACACGGTTTTTCAAACTCAATCATGTTTTATTGTGAAAAGATATTTTTTCGTCGTGAGTATTTATTCCATTTTGGGACGAAGTTGAAAGGGTTTAATAAGAGGTTTGAATATGACCCAAATTCATTTCGCTTTTATTCGAAAAGACAAGTTTTTAGTTAAAAACACAGTTGCAATTCGATCAAACAAAATAGAATAGCACATTTTTGTTTCATTGTCGAGTCTCACCGACTACGTATTTTTTGAGAAAATAAACGGATGTTCGACATATCCTTTTACATCTCGATATATTCTTTAATTGTTGTAAACCTGTAGCGATTTAAGTTGTCAGGTACTGGTAATGTTTTTTGGGGTAAAAGCCTTTGTATTATTGCACGAACCAGGATTACAAACTAAGAATACAATCAACATACTTAAGAAACAACTTAAGAATACAATCAACACACTTAAGAAACAACTTAAGAATACAATCAATAAGAAACAATTTAAGGATTAAGTTAGCTTTAGTGACTTACTTGCTGAACGTGCTGGCAGCGTGCAAAATCAACGTTAAAAATGTTATTTTTAGCGAAAAATATTACATAAATAAGGATATACATAATTATATACTTGTTTTATTAAAAGTCACTTGTAAATAAATATTTCGTGTTCTGTATTGTGTAAAGCGTGTTTATATAAATATAAAAGCTGAGAGAGAAGCAATTCAGATAATCCAAAATTATATTGTAGTATAACTAAAATAAAAAAATAAGATCATGACCACTAGATACCGCAAGTTATTTTTGCGTTCCACTTTTTTGCCCTCAAGTGAGTGCAATGCACTCATTCACGCTGCTAAAGTTAAGTCTGACTTTATTGCTCTTGTGGTATCTAGTGGTAAAAAAAGGATTTTTAAACATTAGCAATGCTCGAATTTATAAAAGTGAGAAAAATATGGAGATTTGGGCCCTGTTTTCGAAATGTCGCGAAAGGGTTGTATTTACTCTTAACAAAATAATCTATTAAAAGTTTATCTGTATCATAATTATGTGTTCTTCTTCGTCTTCTTGTCGTGTCAATAGTTTCTTTCGAAACAGTGTGGTGATAAGATTTTAAGTGCGCCTCATTATGTAATTATATTGCTTTTCTTGCTGTTGACCCTCTGGCATTTTACTCATAAGTAGGTGATAATATGAGTATATTGTTTATTGAAATTAATTCGATCAGTAGAGCTATTTTAAATATTAGGAAACGTTTCCGATCGCTAACAAAGGTTTCAGTCTTTTTAATTTAAAAGCAAACAAAACAAAATGAGGAGAGACAAATTCTGACTATTTAAATATCTAGGTCCTTGATAATGAATATACTTATGACCATAATTATACTCCAGTAAAACAAGCGATAAGGACACACGTTTAAATTTTTTAAGTTATGAGTAAGCTACATACAAAATTAATTACCCCATATTTATTCTCGAAAGTTGTTTAAATCCTCTTAGGTAATTTTTTATATTATTACTTGAGATTTCATCCCTTAATCAAGCGCTACCACGTCCTACCCCTTCATAATTAACCCGCGACACGTCTGAGCATAAAGACCGGTCGCCACCGCGAAAGGGTAATGAGCGAGAAATGGTTAGCGGAACGGACTCCTTTTTAATGAAATAGGTTTACATTTCCACCAACAAAGAGTTTTATCTCTTGATTTCCTTGAAGTAAAAAAGAGCTGAGCGAGTTCATTTCAACACTTTCTGCTCGCTCAGTCCTTTCCGCTCGACTATTTGTTGGTGGAAATACAAGTATGCAGTTTATTCTTGCGAGTTAAACGGAGTCCTTAATGGCTCCGCTCAGCTCGCGGTGGAGACCGGGCTTAAATGGGTAGTTACTATTGTCAAACGCCATTTTTAGTAGGTACAAAAAAGTGACGTTTGACAGCAAAGATGCCCTAAACCTAAATAGGATATCACTGCTGTCAAACAACACTTTTTATACCTAAGGCCCAGTTTCACCATGCTCTGTTAGTTACTAATCAAGGATTAACAGGCCGTTAAATCTAACCTTAGCTGTCAAACGCGTACATTTTGTCATATTTAACGGCCCTTTAATCCTTTATTAATCTAACAGAGCATGGTGAAACCGGCCCTAAGAGGCGTTTGACAACAAGCAGCAATGATTGCCTGTTTCAAGTCGTTGATTATTTTTGGTAAGTATTGTGATACAGGGCCCGTGTTGGTATACTAGACTGACCTCCTTCCGGCTGCGAAGAGCGCAGTCTTCCAGCGTCTCAGCCGCCTCGTACTTCCCCTGACGCCGGTAGAGGGCGCCTAGGTTCTTGAGGGTAGTTGTCACTGTGGGCGAGTCCACCTGTGGGGAAACTTGTGTGAGAAACTCAACGCTCTGCTCACTCGCTTCACTAGCTTCTTTCGAAACAGTGTGGTGAAAGGATTTTAAGTGCGCCTCAAGAGGCTCCTTTCGAGCACTTGACACATGTTATAGAACTTTATAGGTTCTACGACATGCCGGTTTCCTCACGATGTTTTCCTTCACCGTTTGAGAGTACAGGCATTGTGCAAACTCTTTGGTGCACGACCGGTTTCGAACGCACGACCATAGGATCGGAAGGCGGGGCTGCTACAACTAGACCACCAGTGCTCTAATATAACTATAACCTTTCATAATAATGTGTAATAATGACACCTACCTAAATACCTTAATTTATGCTTTTTTTATATACAAATAGCTGATTGCACAAGCAGATGGCCCACCTGATTTCAAGTGGTAACCATCACCTATCAAAGGATTGCTCTTCACGCTTTGTATTCTACGTATTACATGTGAAACGCACGTATAGCAGTTTAATTTTATTGCTATACGTGATGGTTACCACTTAAGATCAGGTGGGCCACCTACTTGTTCTAACAGAAAATTATCCGTAATACTACTGCCTAATAGAACCAGGTGTAAAATTTGTAAGAGTAGAACAGCTGTCTGTGTGTTGCTCGTCCGGGGAAGTACTACCACCACCTACTTCTGCCGCCAAGCAGCGTTGCTATGTTTCGGTTCGAAGAGTGTGGGTGCCGGTGTAATTACAGGCACTTTTAACATTTGTATACCTCAAGTTCATCGTGCGCGACTTGCGAGGCAATGCTTTTTTATTTCAGACTAGCGGCCCAGCCCAGCTTCGCATGGGTGGATATACATTTTTTGAACATTTTAGGATAAACTTAGAACGTAGGTTAGAGTCTCGCGTGTACTTATTTCGCACGCCCTTCTCCCTGAGTGAGTAAAAACGCGCCCCTTGGAACCGCGCGTTCACTAATAATATTTTAAAGCGAGCTAAAATTTTTAATTTCGTCATATCTTTTGAATGTAATGTCCGATTTGTAAAATTCAAAAAGTAATCTATAGGTATTGAAACAGTCTTGAATACCAAATGATTTATTTGATACCAAGGTACAAATAAAGAGCCTTTTCTAGCGGCGGCATTTCAATAAATTTTTTATAATAAAAGAACACTTCTTGTGACATAACTATAATAGATAGACATATGCTGTCGCGACATTTTTTGTAGATGATGACGTGTTCTGCAAAGCCGTAGTACATTATTTTGTTCTATCATCAATAGTTTTCGCAGCGCACGCGATGTAAGGTTTTTGTTTTCCACCTTGGGTTACATTATTGGAGTTTTAGTAAGGATCCCTGATTTTTTTGAAAATATAATATAGCCTATGTTACTCAGGGATAATGTAGCTTTCTAATGGTGAAAGAATTTTAGAAATCGGACCAGTAGTTTTTGAGCCTATTCGTTACATACAAAAATACAAACATACAAAAATACAAATGTTTCCTCTTTATAATATTAGTGTAGAAAAAAAACCAGAGGGTAGAAAAGATCCGTTTCTGTTCGCGGAACACGCTTTGCGGGAAAGATAAATTGTATGAAAATGACATGAGGTATGGTTACCATTAAAATATTAGGTGGTCCTAACAATAGATTATAGAACTTTCATCAGCAACTTGTATTAAATAATAATAATATAATAATGAAATTCCAGTTTGGCGCCAAACTTAGTGAAGCATATGCATAACAATAAAAAAATTATTATTATAGGTGATGGTTACAACTTCACATCAGGTGGGCCACCTGCTCGTTCCATCAGCAAGTAGTATAAAAAAATACAAGCAAATGGTCCAACTAATGTCTAGCTACACAATTCAATGATAATGAAGGCTGGTGTAGACATGACAGTGCCATACTGATAAGTTCAGACAATGTACTAACAGCACCCACCTTGGCCGCTTTGTGCCAGCCACCGTACTCCCCATAGGGCACGTTCTCCTTCTGCAGGTGCTTGTTCTCCTCTCGCTCTTCAGCCACTTGCCAGATGGGCTTGTTGTCGCCTGCGCAGAGAGAGAATGTTACTCATAGAAGAAATTAAAAAAATACCTTAAAAAAATTATTTCATATTGAAGCATGAGTTTGGCACCAAGAGGCCTGTACCCGAAGTCTGAGTTTGAGACTCGTGAGCCCGATAGAGGAACTTATCGAGTCTCAATATATAATGTCCTGACGATACAGAAAACGCAAAATAAAACTCAGACTTGGGGTATTGAAGACTATAAATACATTATATAGACGTTTTACATAGCTCTATCTAGCCCCAAACTAAGCTAAGTTTGTAATATGGCAACCATATAACTATGAAGTGATGATAGATAATACAAGGTGCTTCAAAAGTTTAAGATCAAGATTGGTATGTGTGTGACAGCTGATTCAAAGAATTTTAGTGTTCGAAAGGAGCCTCTTTTAGACACACTTAAAATCCTTTCACCACACTGTTTCGAAACCAACTAGTGACACGACAAGAAGAAGAAGACAGAAGTTTTACTCATTTGATGCCAAAACAGCTGAATGCAGTATTCTTTCATATAAATAAGTAAACTTATTGCTCATTATAATGTGTAGAATAGAATAAGCTTACTTTAAATATTTTGAAGCACCCTGTATAGCTAAAAAAAATACAGATAGTCACAGAGTATTTTTAGGGGAAAATAATCTCATGCAATATGTAGAGCTAATTTCAAATAATTTGTCTAATACACATTAAAAAAAAAACAAAAAAAATCACCCATAACCAAAAAAAACATACTGTGACACAAGTCGGGAAGGTGTGACACAATTGGCAAAAAATACGCAATAATTTAAAAATAAAAACTGAAAAAAATAATCTCATATGGTTTTGCCTTTCCTACCTGTGCCACGCGATATCCAAACTTGTGTCACTCACCTAAGTCGCATTATTGTATAACAACGCCCCTGATCGCACCAACTGAGTTTTAGACAACAAATTGGAAGAAACCATAGTTTTTACTTCTTTTGTAGTAACTTGGGACTAGTTGAGATATCTCTAGATCGTTTGCAACGGTCCGCAGATTGCTCAACCGTTTCATATGTATTTTTTTTGCATTTTGTAAATACTTATTATTTTTTTATAAACAGCTAGTTTCATTTATCAAAACTAAATAATACGAAATAACTTAAATAAAAAGCTGTATTCTAATTCTAAGGAGTCTAACTTGTCCATTTCTGACAAAGTAACAAACAAGGTAACAATCAAAACAACTTTACCAGAAATAAGACAGTCCGAAATTACGGCTTATTTTACTGAAAAATAATAATAAAAAAACTATGGTTTCTTAAACACAAAAAAAAAAGGAAAACAGATTCAATTTACAACACGGTTTAATGAATGTAGTTTCAACATAATAGATTCATCTAAATACATAAAAAATATTCAAAAATTCACAACATTACATAATTTTGGTGATTTATAAATTTCATGCATAACATTTTATATTGATTCCGTACAACATGCTTTTAAACTAAAAAGGAACTGTTTTTATACTGTTTTTTTTTTCACAAATATAAGAATATTTTGCAAAAATACAGCAAAATCGCAATGCGGATTTCACAGTACATACTATAAGTAACTACTATCAGGCAAAACATTGGCAAAACGCATATATTTCGAAACACAATCATACGGATCGTCTTTTACTTGATAAAAGCAATCGAGACTGCGTTTCTGAAGATTCACTTGTCAATTTGAATTATTATTGAAATTCATAAGCAAGTTACGACGGCAAGTTCTTTGGGATTATTAATACAAAGAATATTATTTTACACCTGTAAAATAATATTCTTAAATACATGCTGTACTTCTGTGAAAATGTGACTATAATACTTCTTTTCTCGGTACATCATCTGGTAAATAAATTGAGCTGCTTAGCAATAAAATTTAAGTATATATTATAAATATTATTATTCTGCAATCTTAGCAAAATTCGAGTCTAAATCAAATGCAAAAGAGATCTACAAAAAAAAGAATATTCTTTGAAAAAATGTTTCCCAATCAATATCTAGATGGCGGCACAGATAACATAATGAAATGTAGGTTCAGTCTGAATCTCTACCAATACTACCGCCATCTAGGCTCTGTGAAAACAATTTTTAATTTAAGAATTTTAATTTTTTTGACTAAAAAAATTTTTACTTAAAATTATATTTTGGCAAGCATACAGAAAACTATTTCTTTATAATAATCGCAAATACTGTAGTTTTATTTTATATATAATTGTACCAACTACCTATTTGGTTTTCAAACCAAAAATGAATTTAAAATGCAACATGCATTTTCATGGAATATAATTTCCAATTTTTAAAATGAATAAATGATTATTTAATTACTTACAAACTAAAGTCATGCTTTCTAAATTATAACAAAACCTACAAAACTAAAATCTCACTAATATTTTACTAAATAACATGCATTTATTTTTGTATTTTGCAAACAATTTTTCTACTACTAGAACTATTGATTTACAATAAATAATAACTTATGAAGAAAACTTCTATGGAAGACCATACAGAAACGATTCATAAGAAAATATACATGAAAATCTTTAACATTTACATAAATAGATACAAGGCACTTTAGAAAATCAGCCATATTTGATTGTGCTTTGTTTTTTAAACATTTTATAAAATTCATAACAAAAATAGTGTATATTTGAGCGAACATCTATGTTTCTGTAAAAATATTTAATTGCCATGGGGCTAAACGAAAAAGCTACCCTTGGTAATAATCTATTTATACAAGATGTTCCAATACTTGTGTTTAAAACTTCAGAGGGCTAAAGTACCCATGAATATGAATAACTTTTTATAAGGAACCAACACTGTGAACGCGAAAAAAAAGCTGTTCCATACAAAAGTTCAATACCTACCTGACTAAAATGTATGAATCAGCTTTTTTTCCGCGATTACAGTGTTGGTTCCTTAGAAAAAGTTATTCATATTGATGGGTACTTTAGCCTCCTGAAGTTTTAAACACAAGTATAGTAACACCTTGTATATTACATTACTCCGCCAATTATGAATTGATTATTATGATTCTTTTTTTTGGTAGTTCATACATAAACTTTATAAAAAAACCACAAAAACTAAAAATACACGTTTTGGATTGTGATTTTCTCGTTTTAGTTTTGTTTTGTTTTTCAGTGTATGAATTAGCATCTTTTTTTTTAAAGTTTTATGTTCAGACCAGCACGCTTTGCTACTTGCAAATTACTGATTGCCACCACGCGTTTCAGCTTACACTTCGATTCTTCTTCTCTGAATAGTTTCTATCGTCGAGCAAGCACAGGAATGTAGCGAAATAAATGTATTATATAGCGCAAAATACGTTCTAGTTTCAACACAGACAAGTGCGGGGGCGTTCGTTATTTTTTTGTTTTATTATTTAGCGACGTTATATACTCTGAAACGGTAAACAAAAATACGATGAAAAACAAGCAAACAAAGTTCACTACTATACTACGTGTAACATAATAGGGGGATACTTGTAGGGGACAAGGCCAAAAACCAAGTGATCAGACCAAGCACTGGAATACTTTGCGTGAGCAAATGTTGAATATATCGTTTTCGAAATTCCCATACAAAAATATAATTAATATTGTCTCAGAAATTTGCAACATCAGGGGTGTTGTTTACTGTTTACGTCAGTACCAAGGTCACGTAAACACGGAACGTACAAACAGCTGTGAATAGGGCTGCCTCATGGTGTGTTTAGTTTCATGTTGGAGGCATTTCATGAATGGAAAATTACGAAATTAAAAAAACCGTAGTCCAAAAGGTGTTCGCCATGACCTGTAGAATACCCTGCTTCCAGGTTTATAGGGGTATTATGTTACACGTTTTATAACCCGGATCATTAAAAAAACCATTATGGGCGAGTGCGAGATGACTATTGTTTATTATGAAATAATATTTTAAATTCGTTTCTTTAATGAAACGGGTTATAATATAACACTATAATACTTATAAATCTGTAGATTTTAAACTGCATCGATGTTTTTTTCTCTAAAGATGAGATTTTCTCAAAAGGGTAAAATGAATCTGTTATATTCATTTTACCCTTAAAATTGTAACCAAGTTTAAGTTTAACCATTTTAGTCTTAGTAAAATAAGATATTTTGGTGAATATCGATGTTGGTTTGGTATATTACTTGTTATAATTAATGACTTACCATCTATAGTTCCGAATTCCCGTTCGTGTGCTCTGGTCAGCACTTGTTTGTATAATGTCTCGGCTTCCTTGTATTTTCCCTGGAAAATAAACATACATAATTAATTTTCTATCGATTTGGAACTTAATTATTGTATATTAAAAAAAAAGATTTTTGGACGTCTTTCGTAGTAAAAAATAAAAACCAAAATGTATAAAAAATGGGTGTAACCAAGCACTATCAGAATGTTTATTAAAAAAAAATTAGTAAATATAGTATATCAATTTTTTTTTTATTTTTATCCAAAAATATTGTAATTTTTTTAAAAGATCTTAGCTGAAATGAGACACGGGAGTTCTACTCTTGCGTTTGTAATCATTAACCCTCTCGTTCAATGCACAAATGCAATAAAAATAACGTGTCCGTTTTTGAGGCCATTTATTACATTGTGCGAGCGGTGGTAAAATCACGACGCCGGGATAAGGTCAAATAGCTCTTCAGAGCATTCCCCGTTGTAATTTTTTGTATGTTGGGTATTATGTGTATTATCCCACTTCTATTGTATTGTAGTAACAAATTCATGATTGTTTATGTCATGCGATCGTAAATGGGACTGTTGGGAGGGGAAGACCGCGGCGGACGTATCTCGACCAAATAGCAGACGTTCTAGAGAAGGGCCAGAGGCCTTATGCTCACTTCGAGCGAGATTATCTCAAGGTGGAGATGACGTCATATCTCGTTCGATAACTATTTATCCCCATTCTCACCATCTCACTCCCCAATTTTCTCATACAAAGTTCATGCGAGACGCAACGTCAACGAGTTATTGAACGAGATATGATGTCATCTCCATCGTGAGATAATCTCGCTCGAAGTGAGCATAAGGCCCCTGGTCAAGAGTACCCTAAACCGACGAGAATGTTATGAAAGTGAATGAAGCGAAAGAGGTATGTAAGGACCGTAGCAAATGGAAATCCGTGGTCTCTGCCTACCCCTATGGGAAACAGGCGTGATTTTACGTATGTATGTATGTATGAAGGAATGGCGCTAAGAACCGGGACACAGTTAATTTAGTCCGGCTCTTGTCGCTTCTTAAATTTTGCGAAGGTATCGACACTTCCTACCTCTCAATTTGCATGTATTCTTCTAAATTTCTAGCCCTTATTTTATTAAACTGTTTAACATTTATTTCCCTTTAGTTTTATATAGACTCATAGTGCTAGAATTAGGTTAAGGAAAATATCTGATTACCTACCTACTCCTCTAATTTTTGTCAATAAACATTTTATGTTTTTTGTTTGTTGTTTTGTTTATGTCAATGCAGACTACAGTGTACATACTTGTTTGAGATAGCAGGATGCGAGGTTATTCTTAGTTTTGGCGACGTTCGGGTCGTCAGGGCCGAGTTTACTCTCGTAGATCTCTAGGGCGCGCTGGTAGTATTGTTCCACTTCTTCGTATTTGTTCTGTAAAATAAAAGGTTGCGTGTTAAAAATACTATATTTCAAGAAGAAGCACTTCTCAGGTTCATAGTTCTTCAGGTTTGAACTTCATGCTTATTTATTTATTTGTAGGAAAACCGCGTAGAAGGCAAAGCTAGTACTGGTGCTGTGTTTCGGTTTGAAGGGTGGTTGGCGGTGAAATTAAAAGCACATAAGGCTTATCATATGACACACATACCTGGTTCTGTCTGACATACATACCAACATACCAGGTTCTGACATACATACCTGGTTCTGACATACATACCTGGTTCTGTCTGACATACAAACCTGGTTCTATCCGACATACATAGCTGGTTCTGTCTGACATACATAGCTGGTTCTGCCTGACATACATAGCTGGTCCTGGCTGACATACGCACCTGGTTCTGACAGAGCAGCGCGAGGTTGTTGAGTTGCTTGGCGACGTCGGGATGGTCGCGGCCCAGCACGGCCTCGCGGATGCACAGCGCGCGCTTGCACAGCGGCTCTGCCTCGCGGTACTTGCCTGTACACATACAATACATTTTATTATATTACATTACATTGTAACAAGGATCATACAAAAGAACGGTAGGACCCAAGCCGTAAGTTTGTTGTATATTCTAGGCTTTGGTCGCGTGGAACTGGCACCTAGATTCACCTAGCTTTAAGACGTTTCAAAGTGAGCCTTGTGATTTCATTGAATTAAAACCTTTTGACTTTTTATTTAACTCACAAAACACGGGCACTGCATTAGAAAAAACAACAAAATATAACAAAGGCAGACAGAAGAGTAAAACACAATGAAAAACAAAGAACTTGTCAAGGTGGGTAGTTTTACACGATTGTGGATGCTGACCAGCATTTGAGCCAAAAAGGTCCGAACTCGCCTTAATGCTGCTTTGCCGAATGACGACGACGCAGCGATGGTTTCCAGTTACAGTGTACACATACATTATACTCGCATAAACGGTCGGTCTGTCGCCCATCTTTAACAGGTTCCCTGTCCACAGACCATATGTGGTCTGTAAACGGCAAGCACTACAAGTTCACAGACCATATGTAGTCTGTGCGTCAATACAATTTTGAAGGTTTTTAGAGCCGTGGACGTGGAGAGAACGGCGTTTATTTGATGTGGACGTGACGTGGTTTTCTGATATGTCTATAATATTTTGAAACAAATAGGTATATACCTAAACCCCTAAAACACTGTTTTTTTACAAAAACACAACTGGACGTGTGAGGGACTTCCACTCTAAAACTTGGACAGGGAACCTGTTAAATGTTTGAAGACGAAAGTCTTCAACCAGTGCGTCCTGCCTGTTATGACCAGGGATCGAAATAGGTAGAGTTTTTAAGTACCAAATGACGTAAAATTACCTACACAATCTTAACATGGATATGCCTTTTAAACCCGGAATTGGGGATTAATAATTTTTTTTCTAAAACTTTTGTTTTTTTTATGTACAACTAGCTGATAGAACAAGCAAATGGCCCACCTGATGTTAAGGTTGGTATTATTGTCTTCTAAAACTCTTTTTTCCTCACAAACTAAGTAGCGTCACACGTTACGCGTACAACAGGGCTATTTTAAAATTCGGGAAGGTTTCCAATCGGTAACGTCAGTTTTTATCACATTTAATTTCGAACCTGAATCGTTTTCGACACGGGAATTAAAAAAGGCATATCCATATTTAGATTTCGTAGTAGCGTATTTGACGTTATTTGGTACTTAAAAACTCTACCTATTCCGACCCCTGGTTATGACCTACGCTGCTGAAACGTGTAAAATAATAAATCAATATAATATGCACCTCGTTTCCCGTAGAGCACGGCGAGGTTGTTCAGCGTGGCCGCGACCGCGGGATGGTTCTCTCCGAGCGTCTTCTCGCGGATCGACAGCGCGTCGTTTAAGAGGTTAGCTGCCTCCTTGTACTTGTTCTGATCGCTGCAATTATTAGATCAACATTAGCAGTGGACATACCTCTGGCTACCCCTCTTAGACTTCCTCAAATAATCTTAAGTTAGTAATTGGTATGTACTGAATGATCTGAGGGGATCTACCTTCATGGGGATATTCTCTCATGACGGTAGATATCCCATGATGGTTCTGGGGATCAATGTCGTGAAGCTATATTTTTATTGCAGTGATGGCCTTGTAACCTATCATCATCTTCCTGTCCTTATCCCACTTCATATGGAGTCGTCACTCAATTCATCCACCTTTTCTTTGGCCTTCCTCTACGCCTATACCTGTCATTTGAATATTAATTTTGAATAAAGTAACGGACTCCTGACTAACCCCTAAAAGTAATAATAAGTTATTAGCTTACTAGTATGAACTAGCTACTATAATTAGCAGCGT
Source organism: Chloroclysta siterata (assembly GCA_932294275.1). Taxonomy (NCBI): domain Eukaryota; kingdom Metazoa; phylum Arthropoda; class Insecta; order Lepidoptera; family Geometridae; genus Chloroclysta; species Chloroclysta siterata. The sequence goes on along the minus strand of OW028596.1, from coordinate 13,833,247 downwards.
AACGACCGAAGAAATCCCCTTCACTCGATGGACCGACGACATTGTGCAGATCGCGAGAAGTCGGTAATTGTCTCTCAAAAGCCCAAAAAATGTTATATTTCGGTTTGAAGGGTGCACGTGTAATAAAAAGCACATGAGGAAACTTTCCTAACTTGCATGGCCTGCGAAGCAATGTTTTGTAGATGGTTACCACTGAATCAGGAGCTTGGTCCATCAGCAAGTCACCAGAATTTTAGCTTTTTTGTTCCATCCCATATTGTTCCGCTGCCGAGCAAAGGTTTCCTAAAATTCTTTCAACAACCCAGACATACATATACGCCGTCTAACTTATACATATAGGTGAACATACACATACATAGACAAAAGAAACTTACCGGTAGACTAAAGCCAGAATATTAAGCATAGTCGCGACATCCGGATGGTCGTGCCCCGAGGTCTTCTCCAGGTCTTCCAGCGCTTGCTTGCAGAGCGGCACGGCCACCTCGTACCGGCCCTGGGACGCGTACTGGATCACCAGGTTGTGGAGGGTCCGCAGGCGCGCTGGGATCTCGTAGCCGGCGTTCACTTGCTGGGCGAAGTGCAGCGGCGGTGTGGGAGACATGGCTGGAATTATTCATTACTATTGAACATGTAATATTTGGAATTACCTCATGACTACCCCCTTAGAAATCCTCAATCTTGAGGATCCTGAATTTTGTGTTAGTACTAGAGATTTAAGGTGATTTCTACCGTGTCTGGGGATAAAAGTTGTGAAGCTGTTTATTTTTTTCTGTTTTACTATTGAATAACTGCCTAACAGCTGGTTTCACCATGCTCTGTTAGATAAACAAAGGATTAAACGGCCGTTAAAAATGTCAAAAAGTACGCGTATGACATCTAATGTTAGATTTAACAGCCTGTTAATCCTTGATTAGTACCTAACAGAGCATGGTGAAATTAGGCCTAAAGATATTACAGTCGCATGAGGCTTAACATCTGTATGCCTCAAGATAATGAACGCAGGGCAGTGCATCGTAGGGCATGTATGTGCATGTCTTATGTGGCAATGTTTTGTTATAAGTGGTGGTTACCACTTAACATCAGTTGGACCGTCTGCTTGTTCCATCAGCAAGAAGCATAAAAAAAGGAGAACAGTCGAGCACGCGAACGAGAGCGCGAGAAATTATTGAGATATTATGAAATTATTGAGATATTATGAAATTATTGAGATATTTTAAAAAAATCGTTTGTTTTAATTATTTGTGTTTTATACCTATTATCATGTTATTGTTTCATCATGTTGTCACTGTTTTGTTCATTTTTGTACCTACCTACATTACCCTATTTATTTGTTGTGTGTTCTTGTGGTCAATAAATAACTGTCAATGTTTATGTCTAAACGTCGGCGGTTCACAGGCTAGAGTCTGGATGCGGCATACAACTTACATTTATTGTTCCTGTTGTCCTCGTGGTCATCGTCCGGGAACAGGTCCACCATGGGATCGTCGCGTTTCTTCTCCGTCTGTCCGCTGCGGTTAGAATCTTGCTCCTCGTTTATATCGCTGTCGTATTTGCTGGAAGACAAACATTTTACAAGTTAAGAAAAGTTCTGGCTGGGTGTTATTATGTAATACTAGCTGTTCCCTGGCACGCTTCGCTGTGGCACATTGTGGTTGAATGGTATAAAAACAATCCTTGATGCGGATTATATATCATGCTAAAATTTCAGCTCGATCGGTGCAGAACTTTTTGAGTTTTTGAAGCGTACACAAACAGTACACAAATGTATAGATAGATAAGTACATGTATTCACAAAAAAATAACTGTATATAAGTAATATCAGCTATCTGGTTCCCCTATTACAATCTTTGTTTAGTTTACGGCTAGATAGTGCTGTGTGGAAAGTCCATCAGTATTTTATTATTTATATTTATTTATGGTTCTTTCAGCTCGTAGATATAAGGTAGATGGGCCTTTCTTGATCTTCAAACTAGCTTTTTGGACTCACAGTATAGAATATCCAGATGCCTTCCCTCGCTTTCCTTCGTTTCCGAAGCCCGTAGAAGACTTTCTGCTTTTAGTCCGTAACCTGGATTCTGTTCTTTGAGCCGTTTATTTCCAAAACTAGTCTAGGTGTTCTTCAAACGCATGCAGGATTTTTTTACCCTGAAATGACCCCCAACCCTTCAACCGAACTTTGCTAGACTCACCGAATGGAAGCCATGAAGTCCAGATGTTTGTTCTCCTCTTCCAGCTGCGCGACCCTCTGCTCCGAAGCCTGCAGATGCTGCTGCGCGGCCGCGAGTTCGTCCCGGAGCCAGGCGTTCTCCTGGCACAGTCGGCGCACCTGGGTACGGAGCTTCTGCTTCTCCGCCTCCACCGATTGTAAGTGGGAGGCCAGGGCCATCATCACCTGGAAAAGAGAATGGTAATGAGCACAAAAACCAACTTGGAAGTTGTATCGGTCGGTACACGATAAATAAAAAAGTATCTTCTATATAATTTATTTACTTTATTAATCATCATCTGTATTTTAGTTCCGTTAGTCCAGTATCTAGTCTACTTAAGCTGGGTTCAGACCTAAAGCGCGTTTACCAGTGAAAAACCATTAACACAGCGTGCTAGGTACTAGACTCTACTAGGGAATTTACTGTGTTACTGTACGTCCTATTACGTGGGTTCAAAGCATACCTTAAGATCAATAACATGATGGTATGTGACTATGTTGGAGTAGAACGGTCTAGAAGACACCTATTCATTCTTGCCTTGAAGAGATTCAGATTGAAGTGGTCAGGAAAAACAGACGACGGCAATGAGCCTTAGCGGTTCGCATAATGAAGGTTTTTAGAAAATTGTAGCTAGTTCAAGGAAAACTCGTGCTAAAAACAATTTTACTACAGAACCTAAACTTATCACACATCAATTAATTTTCCCCATTAATTACGACTATTCAAACATAGCTTCCCCCGAGCCTCAGACTACACGCGCCGTAATGAACTCCCGGCAGAGCCCCTACACGTCACACTAGGGTAGTGCTCAAAGAATCCGCACCCTTTTGTGTGTAAAACATACATTCTCACGTCTATCAGTTCATTTTGTCGAGTCAAGCACACGTCCTGCCCTGTGGTGTAATTGATACGCTTTTGAAAGTCTAGACTTTGAAATAAGGAACATAAAAAAAAGGATTGCTTGCATTTAGGCATCCTAGATGAAACAAATGCAAAATGCATTTCAATATTTTGTTATTTTATTATGTGCTTTATCAATCGAACGAAATGCGTTGACCGAAATCTTTTAGGGAAGCATTTTTTAAGATTGTTTCTCAATATGTATTTGAAATTGCCATGTGCCAAATGTAATATTTGAACGTACCTCTGACTACCCCCCTCAGATATCCGCAAATAACCTCAAGTTAGTTCTTGGTACTAAGAGATCTGAGGGGGTATCTGCCGTGCCTGCGGGGATTAAAGTCGTGAAGATTTTTCATTTTTTTTTAATAGGGGTATTATTAGATTCTTTTGGTCTACATAAAACACTGGCATTTTCTTTACAAAGTCACGCATTCAGTAAGGAATAGTATACCGACACGTTTTCGTTATTTAACAGAATTCGCCCGCAGCTTCCCACGCGTGGTTTCCGGATAAAAATACATCTAGATTATTTTTATTTTGCTATTCCTGGCCACGATCAATCAAGTTTGGATCAAAATTCTATTTTGGCTGAACCTTTGTAATGTTATTTTCCGCAACTTTATTAATGTTTTTTTTTTTTCATAACAAAATTAGTTATTTTATATCTTTCAAAAATTTTGAATCGTACGAAGTAGACGTTGTTTGCTGGTTCGGTAGGATAGAATAATTCTGTCAACCTGCGTATTAATTATGTAGATTCTTATCCACACTTAGACCGCTAACGTTGCCAACCTCACGAGAGTCGACGCCTTTGTGCGGAAGTACAGAACCCTATAAGGGCTGAGCTACCGTTCTATTCTCTACCTCAAGGGTACTACGGAACCCTGAAGAGTGACGCAGTGGTGGCGCAATTTAGTTTCCCTCGTGTCATACAACTTTATGATGGTTTTAGGACGAGAAAGTTTACTAATAGCTTTAATGTAGGCGCGAGCATGGCTCCAAGTTTTACTTAAAATATTTAGAATAATAGCCTGCGGTTCTGACTAAAGAAAAATTTAAACAAGACTAGAGCCTAATTTGTATTGAATACTAACTTTTATGGTGGTTTTTTTTTACCCCTACACTCTTTACCCCACACGCTTATCAATTTCAAATAAACGTGGACTATGTGTTCTAACCGACTTCACACAAACTTGCACAGATTTATTTATTCAGAAGATATAGTATATCGTCGAAAAGTTCGGAGAATTTTCATTCTTTATTAAAGAGAAGCATGAATATTGTGGTTTGACACAGCTGGGTGTAACTCTTAGATATCATAGTTTGAGTGGGGTCGGCTGTGATGAGCTAACTTAGTAAACTTACTTTACTAAAGGGTTCTAGATCATTACATGGAACGTGGCATCCAAGCTACTCCCTATATAGTTGAAATGTTTTCAACAGTTTTTACCTGACATATTATTATATTGCAAATGCAAGATTCAGATGAAAGTACGAATAGAATCTAATAGAAAATATTAATTTTAAGACAAAAATTATAACATCTCAATACAGATAGGTACACAAATATAAATAAAATATTAAGTGACATAAAAAACCGGCCAAGTGCGAGTCGGACTCGCGCACGAAGGGGTCCGTACCATTATCTATAAAAACGGTAAAAAATTCACGTTTGTTGTATGGGAGCCCCCTTAAATATTTATTTTATTCTGTTTTTTAGTATTTGTTGTTTGTTATAGCAGCAACAGAAATACCTCATCTGTGTAAATTTCAACTGTCTAACTATCACGGTTCATGAGATACAGCCTGGTGACAGACGGACAGACAGACGGACAGCGGAGTCTTAGTCTTAGAAATAGGGTCCCGTTTACCCTTTGGGTACGGAACCCTAAAAAGGTCTCAGAATTTGCCATAAGCCTGCGCCTCCTTACTAGGGCCATACAATTAGCATGTATGGCGCTGGTAAGGGAGTCAGGCAGCAGGCGGTTTACTCACAGTAGAAAATGTTTTAGAAGGTATGGAACACATGCATGCGATCACACATTACCAAAGACACATTTGCGTGTGTTTGTTACATTTTCATGGATAACCCACCAAACAAATTGAGATAGAACATACAATTACAGTTGGTATTCTGAACTTTTAAAGACGGACATAGGTAACCAATACAGTTTATCGATTTTTTTCGTTGTCTTTTTGTATACTACTTGCGAATGGAAAAAGCAGATGGCCTACCTGATGTTAAGTGATAACCATCACATATAACAAAGCACTACCTCGCATTCACGCACGATAGAAACGTGCCCTACGATGTACTACCCTGCGTCCATCAACTTGAGGTATACAGATGTTAAGCCTCATCATGTGCCCTTAATTTCACCGGTACCCACACCCTTTAAACCGATACACACACACACATATACATACACAGCAGCGTCTGTGACACGTAAAGGTTTTATTTCTACTATAAGGTGCCAAAAGCTCATTCCCGCAAAGCGTTTCCTTTCACACTTCCCAAGCGTTTAGATGTGACCTAAATTATGTTCAGATGAGTCCTTCAAGACATTGAGCGAATGTAGGGCGGCTGCCTTCAGGCGTTTAACTAAAATAGCCTTCTAGGCGCCCGAGCTCATTAAGTAGCGCTATGTAGTTTTATAGACATCATACTGTGGGGAACACGCGAGTGCGCGTTAAAATACGAGTGTTTTTGCTACTTAAACTTGTAACTATGTTTTAGCTACAGAAGAGAAATATAAATTTGATTATAAGGCGCATAGGATTGATAATTAGCACGTATCCCTTAATCAAAATAGTTAACAACTAACAACGACGCGGGCTTGCAACCTGTCACTCAACCTGTATGGAAAACCGGCTACCTCATTAGACATCCTCAAAATATACAAGGTGCTCCAATAATTATGCTAAAACTTCAGCGGGCTAAAGTACCCATCAATATGAATAACTTTTTCTAAGGAACCAACACTGTAAACGCGAAAAAAACAGGTGTTTCATACATTTTAGCCAGTTCAATACCTACGTATTGAACTTTTGTAATAATCTTGACATGGTATATTTATTAACTTATATAATTCCATCTAGTTCGTCTTCTTTTAATAAACTGCTCGACCAGCTTGTGCTTTGATGAAATCGATGGTGAAGCTATTTCATTTCTGTTTATTTACTCCTTACGATCGAATCCTCTCAAATATATTTTTTTATAAACTACTAGACCAGCGCGTACACTTAACCATAGACTTAAGCCAAGTAGGACGATTACTTGTGCTTATCCAATGGACCAGTTCAATAGCATCAATGCTCTTCTTGACGACAGACGTCTTCTTATGCTTAAGGTCCGAGGACCAGCGAGTGAGGACCAAGTAGGACGTTTACCTGTGCTTCTCCAAGGCCCAGTTCAATAGCGTCAATGCTCTTCTTGACGAGTGACGTCTTCTCCTGCTCGTGGTCCGTGTTGGCAGCGAGGCCAGCCAGCAGCTGCGTGTGCTCAGCCCGCAAGGCCTCGAGGCCGGCGGCGACTGTGCGCGCGCCAGCCACCATCTCCTCCTGCGTCATAGCAGTCATCCTTCCTAGGGATTCGATCTTCTTTCTGTGGACAATGGCGACGAGTTTAGTATTTATTATTATTATTTAGTTTATTTTTAAGAGTAGTAGAGCTCTTTGTGATCTCTTCCGGAGAAGTACTACCATGCCTTTTTCTGCCGCCAAGCAGCGGTGCTGTGTTTCTGTTCGAAGAGTGTGATTTCCGGAGAAATTACAGGCACGCCTAACATCTGTATGCCTCAAGTTGATGGACGCGGATCTTGTTGGAGCTTATTTTTCTTATAGCAACAGCAATTGATCCGTAGCCGTACCCCAAGTATGAGTTTTGTTTACCATATTTGGTTTTTAGTTTTTCGTTAATGTTCCGTGTTCATTGCGGGTTTTGTATAAAGACGCGATAAAGATACCGATACGGAACTATTATGTTCTACTACTAATTTTCATCATACTTGCAAAATAAAGTTCCGTATCGGTATCTCTATCGCGTCTTCATACAAAACCCGCAATAAACACGGAACATAAACGAAAAACCAAATATGGTAAACAAAACTCATACTTGGGGGACAGGGATCGATACTCAATAACCGATAAACAGAGCCAGTCAATTTATAAATACAGGAATGTACATGAAAAGTAAGTAACATAAACTTGTCCGCCACTCAGCATTAATACACTTTTGGTTTTTCAAAAGCGTCTTTATTCTAGCTTTTTGATAACTACGTACTATTATTTATTTTGTACTATAACTCTTTTAACTTTTATTTTAATTCAGTTGCGGGCCCATCCCCGAATAATACCATAAAGTATCAAACGCAATTGGATACATTCAATCCCATTGTATTTCGAAGACCCCCATTTAATTAGCATTTATTGATGGAAATTGCCAATTTACGACCAAAGGAGGATATTGTTTATCATACAATAACATTTGCGAACGGTTCCATTGAAGCAGACAGACGTTGCAATCACATGATTTATGCAACCAGCCAATCGAATTAGGCCAATTTTATGATACCGCTCTGCATGGAGACGAACTATTTGACCTGATGAGCTGACCTGTCCAAAGTACAAATGGTAGAACTTCGGGTCATTACACTTGTTGCTGGCAGTTCAGGTTAATTTATATTTCTTATGGTGGGACCTCACATCGCCACTCGGTGTTTGCGTTTTTATTTGCTCGTTCATTTGTGTATTCATCTTGCTTGTAAATAGGCAAATATAGGTAAATAGAGTAGTTATTTGGGAAGATATGACGAACACGCGAACACGAATTGCGATGTGAAGTGCCACCAGCAGGTGCTTTTACACCAGCTTCGAATGTCCACGTTCTATAAAACTATGCGCGTTTCAAGTTAACCTATGCTGCCGAAATGAGAGCTGAAGAGCAGAATGATAGCTTAACACCAGGTTGTGCATCTGCTTGCTCCATCACGTTTTCGCATAAAACAAAAGGTATTCGTTTTTTTTCATTGGCAACAAAACAAACCACTCTACCACAACAATGGCATGAAACTTTGAATTGTTAGGTTAAAAGTTAATACATAAAACAATGGCTTTGGAAGACGTACGAGACGTCTGCATTGAAACAATAACCTTTGAGATCAATGAGTCACATTGAATAGAAAGGAAAGCTAAGTTTCAGAACATTACTTTTAATTGAAAGCACACTTAGAAGTCAGAGGTCAGGCATTATTAACTCAGCAACGGGTTTAATCAATAAGGAACCAACTCAACACGAGCAAAAGTTTTTAATTCGCAGCCACAATGAATCACAGTACAATAATAAATTCAGTCAAAATAGTGTATGAAAATTGTGAAATAAGCGCTATAGAGTATTGAATACAGAGCAAAAACATTTGCCGAGCTCCAGCCAGGGATCTTATTATAGATATTGACGATAGCTAGTGGCACGTCCATACATTACATTTGGCACATGCCACGGATATCAGAAGCCTCTACTTCCCCATCAAAAGACCATTACTCCCAACTCTATTATTTACTCTATAGAGCCAATACATTTATTGTTCCCAACGTAACAAAACATTGTTAGAAGTACGACAGAAGCCAAACAAAATAGCACTACAACGAATTTCGCCATCAAAGCACCAGGGCCTCATGACCGGACGGAAGTGGCGCACCCAATCAAAACTAGGTTCATAAACATAGTTCACAAGTGACACTTGCGTAAGGAAGGGGTGCGCCGATTTAGGACGGACAACAGCCGCGAGAAAGCAAACCCTCAGATACAAACAAACATGAACTGTATTGTGAATATAATAAAGATGAAAGTAGTAACTATAGAGATTCAGGAAGCGATCACAATAACTCTGTCTAATATCCTGGCCAGTGCAATTTGCAAGCCAGGATGACAAACGACTGCTCGCGAATCGCTGATTGGCGAAACCAGATACACGACCATAGGAAAATATGTCTCAGCCTCAGGAAACCTATAGAGAGATTTTACAATAAGAGAAAAGTTAATATTTCTTAAGATAATAATAAATATTCTCTAAACCTATTATTGTTGGGGAATAAAGGTTCTCGAATGGCGACCACGAACAGGAAAACGAAGCGTGAGACGCCTTCCTACCCGATGGACTGACGACATTGTCAAGATCGCGGGAAGTCGGTGGATGGAGAGGGCTGGGAATCGTTTTTCCTGGAAATGTATAGGGGAGGCCTATGTCCAGCAGTGGACTTCTTTAGGCTGATGATGATGATGATGAAACCTATTATTTCAGGGAAGCCCTATAAATATCCGCCAACATTTCTTACATTACGACACGTACTTATTTGGATAGATTTTAGCAACAAAACTAATAGGATGACTTTTAAGAACATAATATGATTAGAGCATTATCCTAGTATTTCAGTTAATACGATTACGTTTAGTAACTAAATTGTGTGTGTAATTAGCAGTTACGCAATAACACTTTTATAGATCTATTCTAGATGTTTTAAACAGCACCAAGGGCCACTTATTTCGTATACCTCAATTTACGGGACGCCGTAGTGCTTGCGACAGGATTTAGATAGCGTAGGATTACCCTGCACCTGTACCTCTCACCTTTGGCATAATTCAAACAAGACATGGCCAGACGGAGCTCACAAAATCCAAGTCTATGACGTAAGAATACCGCCATAGTTATTTATCCAGCTCCTGACTCCTGTATCATCATCAACAGGGCACATGGCGCGTCTTGGGAGACACAGTCAGTGGAATAACATTGGTTGATGACGTCTGAATAAGTTGTTTATTAAAAATATTGAATCGTTTACGAACTTTAGTATCAATTTATATTTTTAGTAACTCACATAGTCACACACACACCACTGCTAAGTACGTGCGTCGTGCTAACTACGTATACGTGCGTGACAATATTCAAGTTTAAAAATAGAATGCTTACGATTCAATCATAATTTAGGTTATGATTCCTTCCTTTGGCATGGAATATTTTTAGCAATCAACATTTGAATTCTAATAGATATCATAACTGTTTTATTGCAATAATAATAATAATAGGTATTTATTTTCAGAAACAAAAATACAGAATTTTTTTTTTTACATTGTAGTAGGTACAACATAGGTGCGGTGTGTTGACGAATACAGTTTTTGTTGAATTTACAATTTAACAATTTGGTCTCTATCTGTACTTTACAGTGAAAAACGTTGAACCTTGCTCTAACTAAGTTAAAAAAACTTGTGTTTAGACACAAGGGTCTCTGCTTCGGCTCTGATTGAGAGATGATAGGTTGAGTAAGTAGGTGAACAGGTCAAAACAAAAACAAAGAGTATGTACACAAACTAAGTACCTAATCACTAAAAACTAATATTAAAAAAAACAATATAGGACTCCAATAGGTTGCGTATATGCTATTTGTAGGATGTGTAAGAGCAATCAAAAAGTAACAGTGCAATACAAGTGCCTACAAATGGAATAAATATGTCATTAGATAGAGGTATGCTTTTAAACTTAATACTTACTCATTTGCGTATTGAAAAGGATAACAGTGGTTTAGAGACAGATTTCAAATACAACTCGGAAATAAACAGTTGAAATTCAACAGTCGTAGTACACAAATGTGATAGAATACAAATTAGTTAGTTCCTAGGTGCAAATCGATAGTAAGTCGTAGTAAAATGAAAATTTATATTGGACAGCTGAATAAACACGACCTTGGCAATGCCAAAATAAGGCGTGAGTTGATCAACTAACACGTTTTACCGGCTCTAAATAGTATGTATGCGGAAAAACTTACAGCAATAATTATGGTACAACAAACTTAGGGCGTGATTTCATACGTGTTGTACTTTTTTTTTATATGCGATAAATATATTATAATGTCCTGTCTATCTCTGTGCCGAATTTCAGCAAGCTCAGTTCAGGAGCTTTCAAAACGTAAAAAACACAATATCGCATTCATAACACTTGTGTGGATAGAACATTACTTGCGGCAAATCGTATCATTAAAATAAAACAATTGCATGATCACGCAAGTAATATTGATAGATACTTACACTGGAAGCACTCGGGGAAATAAAAAAGCTTTTGAAGTTGAATAAAGAAAATGAATACAGTGAAACTGTAAAAAGTCAAGGTCTAGGAAACATAGTAAAGGGAAAAACATTTTAGAAGCCAAAGAGAGATACAGTTTTTGTACCAAATGAAAAACTTGAAATGTCATAGATGACTCAGAAAAGGGTTAGCAGACTGCAATTAGTCTGGGTAAGAGCGTAAAATTGTTTGTTCATGCAATTCAAAGTACAAACACTTTGTGCAAATGAGAATTGAATGCTAACGATGTCGCAGTGCGGTGAAACACAATACAAAACAAGGAATACAATAGGGAAAGGTACCCGGAACAAAATAGAAGACCTTTCGATAAACCCGCAATGATTGAAGATATAAACTCCGCGCAATGTGCAACTCTGTCTGTATGTTATGGTACAAAAACAAACGAGGGCAAAAGATCGAACCTTGTGCTACCCCTTCATGTTTTATGCCTTTCCTTTTGTCATGATATTTGAAACATGTGTCAGCATTGTAACATCTACGGTTTTAAAATTCTCGATGTTATTATTATCTTGAAATACTTTTTGAGGAATTTTATAATACTTGTCAACATAAAAAACTGTCCTGCACTCACTACAGCGTCCCGAAGTTGCTCCCGGCGATGATGAATGACGATGAAAATCTACAATGCAACAAAGGCCAGTTTTTTTAATCTACATCAGATTTTTTTATCAACGTGGCAGTTAGCAAACAAACTTGTTCTTTCTTGGTACATACGGTTATCATGCGAGAATCTAAACATTTTATCCTTGAGGTGCAACTCGGTCACAGTGCTCGTTGCGGTAACTTGTGTGGGAATGACACGTATGGAAACACATTCTAATGAGTTCAACATTATATTCAAGTTTTATTGAAGAACAAGAATTAAGACTAAAAATATAAAAAAATATAATCGGAATTCAATGAAAAACCGTTCATAAAAAAAAAGCACGCGCGATATTTTCATTCAATAAATGGGTGAGTCTAAGCACCAGTTTCACGCAACGCAACCGAGCCAAGACGAACAGGCGTATTACGTATAACTAGTGGTTCGCCCCGAACTGAGATCTCGTGATGCGACCCGACGAATGCACCAAAACGTTGAGTAGGTAGTCAGAGGCAAGTCCAAACATTATGTTTGGACTTTTTTCTGACTACCGCCTATTAACTTGGTACGGTAACCAAGTTTCAACTCTCTTGGCCTATTCATTGAAGAGTTCCGTGAACAGACCTTGGCTCCATCATCAGACCTGGTCGTTGTCACCATTTTATGAGAACTGAGTACCTCCATAATTTATTTCAAGAAAAAAAAATAAGAAAAAGTAAAGGAACGGGCCGACCAGTAGAAAAACCTTGATGCCAACGAAACTCTTAGAGATGGGAGCTCTTGGATCGCTGGTTATCTTAATTTAACTTTATTGTTGTATCTCAAAAACCGAACGTCCCAGAAAAAAAGTAAAAATTGTTTTGGAATGTCCAAGCAAAGCCCTTTCATATGACATGTAACTTGATTTTTTTATGTAACTTTTTTTATTTTTGCCCCCTTAAAAAACCCCATATCATAATAACCCTTCATTCGATTTAACTCATATACTTACCAGTAAATTTCTCAAGTACAAGCTATCGTCTTATCAAATTTCATGCAGATCGGATCAACGGTTCGAAAGTTATCGCCAGACAAACATACATACATACATACATATATACATACATAAAATGCCAAATCGCCCAAGTTGAAACTAAGATCTTCGTTCGCTTCGCTCACTCGATCAATAATATGTTTAATGAATAGGCTTAAATCACAAACACAACAAAGGTTAACATACTTTTGATATTCTCAATTCCTTACGAACAAAGGTAAACTAAACAAAATTACACGTGTATCCTACAAATTCCTCTAATTCATCCAATTTCAGGCCTGAAGGCGACTAGGGGGGTAACCTTGCCAAAATTTATCCACCAATGGGAGGGTGAGTTGGAACGACGAGGATCGCATAAAATATCCGTTACCATGGAAACCAAGGGCGACAACCCTCCTACAGAGCCATGCTGTGCCTGAACAGAGTTATTAGTTTTTATAGACGCCACATGGCAAGCCTTGGATAGATTAAGGGTTACATAATTCAATTCATTCAAATAAAAATATGGTACATTGAAGTGGTAAAAAGGTAGGAAACAATCAGAAATTTATAATGATACTTGCGTGAAATTATTTACGTAATACACAAAAATTTAAAAAAGCAAATGATTTTTTTATGTAAGCGAACATAAAAGTTTACATAATAAACCAACATACCTGGTTAAACAGACGGAAGACAAACTATAGTAGTTGATCCTTTTAATTTAAAAATTCAGTCACCATAAATTCTGCAGCGCAATAAAACGGTACGACCTGCAGGGGATTAGAGGAACAGGGGTGTTTCAGACTGAGGCCATATAGAAAGGTTTTTCCTGGACGTGTGCCAGGCTGTATGTTGATATTGAAACAGAGATCCCGGCAAAAATATATATTAAAATAAAAGTTTTCACTTCCAAGTTAAATCCATATAGTAGGTAGATTGTATTAGAATTATCATGGGATTTCTCTCTCATTCGAATGGTTTTTCACGATAGCTATGTTTGCTACATAATTTAATAAATCAAGCTTCGCCACCCCTAGTAAAACGAAGAGAATATCTGCCGATTCCAGCAAGGAGAATAAGTTTTTTGTTCCCAACGCTTTCCAACTTCGCACCCGATAGATTCTCCGTATAATTTCCAAAGTAAACTTTGACCTTTTTGTTTAGTTTTCTGCTGGAAAAATCATCGGGCTTTAAGCAGCGCTTTCTCCTCGCCAAACATTTCGAGGTGAACCTTGAAGACCCTTCTCTACAAAGTGGCAGGATTAGGAACACTCGTATACAGTTGAATAGGCTTAATAAGCCTTATCGACTGATATATCAACTGTATGTTTGGGAGAAAAGATATTCGCATAAACGGCTATAGGTTTACACTGTTAAAGAGTTCCATGCCCATTAGTAACTACAAAAATGTAATATGAAGAAGACATTCCAAGTTTGTTTAGTCTTACCCAGCAATATTAATCAAGCTAATGGTTAACTGGTATGAAAGAATTATTTAGTGGTATTCCATCAGTCTTCAAGTTGGTTGCGCCAGGATAGGATAGTCCACCTCATTGGAGGCGCCAATGAGTCAGAAAACAAAAGGAATAATGCAATTACACCAAGCAAAGGACTAAGCAGGGGCCAATCGATATGTCTAGACGTATAGTCGACAAGGTAGAGCAACGTTTCCATTAAAAATTAAACACGTCCATTGAGCTAACTTTATAACTCCGATACGTAGAGGCCGAGATTAAGCAGCAGTTATTTTTAAAGTTAAAATGCCACTTGCAGTTATTGCATTTGCTTTGCTGGCGTGGATGATCAAATATTTAAGAATGTGATCTGGAGGACGATATTTTAAACTCAATTGTTATGTTCGTTCCCTCGCGCGCTATTCAGGCTCCTGATTTTCCAGAACATTTTAACACTTAAATAAAATTACTCAAAATTCAGTGGTAAAACAGAACTACATATATTTATTTTTTCCCAAGAGATTTTTACGGGTTTCTGAGCCCAATTTTCATGAGTTAAGTTTAGTCTGCATGATATACTTCAGTTACATGATGAGACTCTCCCGAAATGACAAACATTCATCACTCTCAATCACATTCGAAAACCGAATCTCTACAAAAATTATTTCACTTGATAAATGTGAAAAGTTTTATTGCTTTCTACCTAATTATGAGCATAAATCTGAAACCAGTGAAGAACAAGGGTAATTTGAAAAAGCTGCGCAACGTACAACGAACAATTTTATTCGCATGATATATTTGAAGGTTGAACGTTCTATGGTAGCAAATGAGATGAGATTTGAAGGGTTCCATGGTAACTGTATAGGTGTTCAGTATAGCTAGCTAGCTACCAGTGCCGAGTTCAAGGGCAGACCTTTCATTTGAAAGATAATGAAGACCTCCCCGTTAATATTCCCTTTTTGCGAGATTGTGAAAAGTTGTACGTATGTACGTTATTTACGGAGAAGGGTATGGAATGGAACAAACTCGATGGCAATGATTGAGTGAGGGATTGAAACAAAGTAATTTTATATTAAAGTATTGAATGTTGAATATCTTAAATCACCACTGCGTAAATACAACACTTATCTATGTCGGAGAGGATGTACGGTTACTAGTTTTAGATATTTCGTTACGCTTCTATCATATCTACCGCGAATCTTAAAATATGTTTAGCAGAACATTTATTAGATTTTTGAACACTATAAAAGAAAGCAGAGCATAACAAAAAAATAAAAACCAGCATTCTTTTTTAATTAGCCTTTTGTAAATTAATATCAAAGACAAAGCCAATAGGTATTTATTCAATTGGTTCGCAAGGATTCCACCATGAAACATGAAACGTCTTAAAGCTAAGTGAATCTAGGTGTTAGTTCCACGCCACCAAATCTAGAAGAACAGGCAACAATGCCATTATCATCTCTTACGTTACATTCAACCACACAAAGGAGACTTGCTAAACAAAGTAACTTTCTAGCTTAATTTCATTCATGAATAGCAATCTATTTCGGCGAATAACAAGCCATTACAGTTACATTAAAGTAGCGATGCTTAGCTTCAAATGGCTTCAATGATGCAGGTTGCACAACCCTCGTGATGTGGCACAAGTGGTGCTGGTATTAAACTAGCAAAGTGTGCTTTGGTTCGCTGGATTTTCATAGCACTATTCGTGCCGTGTAAGCACGCAATTTCATTAATTAAGCTGGCTGAAGCTCTTGTATTTCAGTCATGCCTAGCATGTGAATGTCTTTATTCTCAGTCAGTACATGTTTAATATCTAGGTACTGTTATCAGAATATTGAAATGATCTTTTTGTTTAATTATCAAACATGTTTCAATTTTGCGTAATTTTAAAAAGAAGTGATTGCAAGTGGTATCACTTCTTTTTAAAATTACGCATATACATAATTTCACTTTTCATAACGTAACTTATTACTGACTCATCACAGCAATTAATAATGTTAATGCCCATTAAAAGTAACAACTACAGAAACGGTGATTCTAATCATAAAATATATGAGTCGTTATTATTTTTATAAGCCAAACGCAAACATTTTCGTAATGGTTGAAATAAAAAACCTTGGCAAAGTTCACCAAATTTGCCAATGAATTTTAATCAGAAAATAAAATCAAACAAAACCATTAGCATTTTATCTGAAAATCAATAAGCTAATTGAAGAGACGGGATCAAACAACCACTAATTTCAATATTTTTGTCGTCAGATGTCCGACACTTCCAAATCTTTGACTAGCTTTTGGAGACTAAACAGAAAGCGTAGACTAATAAATCTAAAACCGTGTCTGCGGGGGGTTGGTGTAACGGTATGGTGGAGTCATAAATAAGTCTAGTCTAGCGATAGCGCTATGAGTCTATGATTAGTCTATACTAGCGAATGAACAACTGAACGAATCTTCCACATTGGTGATCAAAGGTGAGTCAACATTTCAAAAGCCAGCCATATGTTTCAGACGCTACCTATTTCAGTAAGTATATGAAAAAGAAACAGTTTCACGACTTTGATCCCCAGACACGGTAGATTATCCCTTCAGGCTTCTTAGTACCAAGTACCAGCTCAAAATTCTTTGGGGATATTTTTTTCAGTATCATAAACAGAGATTAGATACCTATTACCTACTTACTTTAAAATACCCATTAAATGGGCATAAACATCATTGTAATGCCCAAACGGGGCTCATGTCCTGGACATATTGTTACCCCCTAAGAACCTGTATACAACATGAAACAATTAATAAATGATTATGGTTATCAAAATGTGGGTATGTGCACAAGTAACACTTGAAATCTTTAGACATCTTCAAAGACTCTTGAGAAGATATCTACCGTGGCTGAGGATCAAAGTCGTGAAGCTGTTTCTGTTTATAAATTACTAGCGGCCTGGTCCCAGCTTCGCATGGGTGGTCATAAATTTTTTGAACATTTTAGGATAAATTTAGACCGTGGGTTCTAGCCTCGCGTCTACTTATTTCATACATTTGCACGCCAGAGAGTGAAATCGCACCCCGAGCGCGACCCGTGGACCCGTTAACGTTTTTAATTTCGTCATATCTTTTGAATGGAATGTCCGATTTGAAAAATTTAAGAAGTAATCTATAGGTATTGAAACCGTCTTAATTATGAAAAGATTTATTTGGATAAGGATTAATACCAAGGTACAAATAAAGACCCTTTTCTAGCGGCGGCATTTCAATTAATTTTTTGTAATAAAAGAACTCTTATTGTGACATAACTATAATAGTTAAGACATATGCTGTCGCGACATTTTTTGTAGATGATGACGTGTTCTACAAAATCGTAGTACATTATTTTGTTCTATCATCAATAGTTTTCGCAGCGCACGCGATGTAAGGTTTTTGGTTTCCATCTTGGGTTACATTATTGGAGTTTTAGTAAGGATCCCTGATTTTTTTGAAAATATAATATAGCCTATGTTATTCAAGGATAATGTAGCATTCTAATGGTGAAAGAATTTTTGAAAACCAGTAGTTTCTGAGCCTATTCGTTACATACAAAAATACAAACATACAAAAATACAAATCTATCCTCTTTATAATATTAGTGTAGATGATAAAACAGAACACCCACAATAAAATACTTTCACCGGGCGACTAACAACCATGACGATTGACGAGACTCATCATCATAAACTCTGGCGATATGTGACCCTCGGCAGCCTTCATTTACAGACAAAGTGGTCGTTTCCTATTAATTACCTTCCTGACAGAAGTGGGTTGGTCAATGTTGGATGTAATTGCCAATCCAAGCCTATTTTCGCAATATCTGCTAGTCAGACTAACGAAGAATTGGTTGAAATCCGATGTTCCAGGTTATTTTTAACGAGTTTTAAGAGACTTTTATGTATCAAGAGAAAGAAGTCTTCAATAACTTAAGATAATTTAATAGATAAGGAGACTTTCTAAAATTGTAATTATATTAAACAAGATAAGACGTAAGTAGTAATACTAGTAACGAGATAACTACCAGTTTAATGAACTTGGATTGCATTAGTATCTGAATCTAATAGCTACTACAACATAATAAGTGATTAGCATTCCTCTAACAGATGTAAATAATGGACGTTTCATGGATTAAGCATTCACAATGTCGGAAGAAAACCTAGATCAGAATTATCAATGTATTGGTCAATTGGTAGTCATACGCAATAGTGTCAGTCATATGAACCAGTTAATTAAGCTCTGATTTCACCATGCTGTTTTAGATTAACAAAGGATTAAAGGGCCGTTAAATATGTCAAAATGTACGCGTTTGACATCTAAGGTTAGATTTAACGGCCAGTTAATCCTTTATTAGGAACTAACAGAGCATGGTGAAATCAGCTCATAATCTTGGACAATCTAATTTTCTAATCGAATAAAATTAATCCAATTTTCTGTACGACAAGATAAATGGAAAACTGCAAAGTTCAATCAAACTGACGTATAGAAAACAAAGCGTCAACTATTAGAAAACCAAAAAAGTTGAATATTATACTTACATTCTGTAGGCGTTAAGAGTCTTCGACATTATACAACTGGTGGTCTAACAACAAGCACAATCCATTTCACTGCACTAGCATGACATATATGACGTCATAATAATCACAACAGTAATATTTGCACTGATATAAAGAGTATACAAAAATACTAAGCCACTATTTACTGATATAATACTGTCCACTGAAAAAGTTAAAATTGACGTTAGTCACGATTTAGCTACGAGCTTGGAAGGACTAAAAAAAATTGTCGACGAAGCTAAAGCTAGCATAAACTGATATAGTCAAAATATAAGCAATTTTGAACGTAGTTGAAGAGAATAAACTATTTTGGAGCAGAAGTATAAACTTTCTGATATTTATCTACCACACACTCGGGTCATCCACGTGTGTTTTGGCACAGATGCTAACGGAAAATAAAAATCTTGCCAATTGTTGCACAATTCCCGATCTTTGAAGACAGAAACATACGAAACGCAGGGGATGAAAAGAGACGGACTTATAAACTGAGTTGATCGAAATAGATCAACTCCTACGCATCCCGGCGGTTGGTTTGCCTGTGTCGTTGATCCCTTTGGATCATTCGCCAGATCTATTGTTTGTTTTTGTATTGAAACTCCGGCGGTGTTTAGTAAATAACGCAACTTGTGGAAGAACGTATCTTAATAATAATTGGCAGACAAAACGATATGATTTAGATATTTATTATGTATAGAAAGATAATTTTTAAATACAGATTAAAAGAACGCTTCTGTTTTTAAATTATATTTGCATGCCTAATTAGGTTAACCGTGTCTGATCCTAATATAATTTGATTACCAACTGTTACGTTCGCACGTTCGAAAACACATAGGTATTTTTTCAGAAGCATGTAATTTGAAACACATAACTTCTGTAAAAAAAATCTTATAAAAGTGTCTGAATTCTAGTTGCAAACAATCTACCACAGCGCATGTTGATGAAATTTACGATTGACAATCGCACGACTGGTTGAAGCGATAATTATGGCAATAACGAGCGACTGCTCGACTACCACACCAATCAACGTGAATACTGTCTACGGCTAGAATGTAATACTGTCTACGGAAACAATATTTCATAGAATATTCAAATAACGAAAATCGTTGAACTAAGATGCTAGAAGTACCTACAACTGCTGTGCCTAACAAGAGCCCAATGTCACATATTATGAAATCTATCAAAGGTATTAGACAATCCGATTCACAAACAAGTTAACGCGCCTGTTTTACTTTTATGAAATCAAATTGCTATCGTCAAAATCGGTTGTTTCAAATACATTTTACAGATAAAAGAAATGTGAAAGAATATTACAATCTTAAAAGAAAATGTTATGAAACGAGTTTCCCTGACCTGTTCAGCACTGAGCATGTTAAGACTTAGATCAAAGTGAGTGCCTTACTGTACTCTTGGGAAATCTCAAGGAACGCAAAGGAGCTTTTGATGAAGACTTCGATAAAGGAATGTCACGCGCGTGGAATTCAAATAAGCTGAACGATCCAGTTCTTTGAATATGATTTAAAATTTTACTGTGAAAGTTTGTTGACTTAACGTTTTTAAAGTCTAAAGATTAAAATTAGGATTATAACGTTTTTTTTTGAAATATAACTTTATTTTTATTCAATTCATTCAGCTTTCAAGCAATAGGTCTTATTTGAAGTTTGAAAATCGGCTTGTGAGAAAGAAAAGTAGTTTTTTAAATACCGTCTTTTGTGATAACTTGGTAGGCACGCTGAATTTCGATTTCTTCAGGGCAATGAAGGGTAAAACAGGGCATGTTTTGGCCTAAAACATTTAATATTATGACTTTGTTCCTTCAATAAAAATGCCACTGCTTCATAAAAATACTCGTCAATTTCAAATACAAATGCCAAAAACTCAACAGTTAACACAGATTAACGAGATTTATGAGCAACTAAAACCGGGTCAACGTTTGAGTAAACGCTCAATGATGCTGTCGAATACGTTTATTGTCCGTAATCGTGTGGAAAACGACGACTTTGAGATATAGGTCGTCGCCGTTGGGACTAGGACATAATACCAAACCTGCTGAAAAAACTAAAAAGCGATACAAAAAAATCCTTTGATGTAAACTCTAAAATAGGACATATAAAGAAGATGTACAGGATTAGAAACGATAAGCAAATAAATGTTTATATAGAGATATACATTCCAAAAAGAATGGTCTGAATATTTATTATCACTGAAAAAATATGTCTCAGTTCTCTCATGTGATTAAAATACTTGGTCTGTCTGCAGGAATTGAAACATTTCATTTTATAAATAGAGCTAGCATCAAAAATACTGTCGCCAAAGAAATCGTAATAACGACAGCGGGTAATAAACGGAATTATAAGAACATTCACTAGCTGATATCAGGATTAGTAGTATAAAAAAAAAAATAACAGCAACAGATATCAACACATTGCCAATTTAGGATCTAATTAATATTGATGGAAATATTGTGATTGGTATATTAATAATAGAAGTAAAATAGAAAGAAAGAAAGCTAGATTCAATTGATTAATTCCATGAGACGAAGCCATTAAAGAGTTGATAGGAATTTTAATTAGACTTAAGTGAATAGCGATTCTAGATATTTATAATTGCTTTTGTATTCGCGCTATATTTTCTAATATTATTTATATTCAGTATAATATGTGAGATTAGGCATGATATAGAACTAGATGGTTCGCTTTATGAAAGGTAACATAACGAAAATATTTGGTACGAATAGTTCGAGGTGAAAACATAACGTGGGCAGACGGGCACGTAATCGATAAAATATACAAGACCTCGTTTACCAACACGCGATTAAGTTAAATTTTTATATACAGTTAGCCTACGATTGATAAGCTGAACATAAATAGTATGCACCATAAAAATACCAAATGAAACGGCTCTAAGATTAATTATGCTCGGAAACATACAAACACTGTCACTGTTCATAAAACTAGACGGGACTCAGGACGGGTCTATTATCATTAGGACGCATAAACGTATTCAAATACTTTATTTGCCGATTCGCGGTGTTATCGAGCAATACGTCCGGTCGCTACGGAATCTCGATGCGTACTGAAGTGAATCGACTCGCGGACTCGCCGCCACCGGTGCCCTAGTGTGGCGCACGCAGCAAGCCCCACTCGATTAGCATTATCGAGTCGATAGTTTAAACAATAATTTAACACCTAAAGAGTTACGACGGAGATTATTTAATTTTATCCATTGCAGAAGCTTAATAAATTAGTCATTATTTCCGAGACACATTCAAAGTAATAACCTGTTGATTAAGATTTACTTTCTCATTTCGCTATTACTCAATTGCTATCGCGTATTAATTTATTTTCAATATCTTCATTATATCATAATGTATTAAACCTATATGACTCAACTTCAGCTTAGTTATATCAGTATATCCACCTCACAAAGTCATAATAGTGCATTGATTTGCGATTTGCGAAATTTTTAAATGCCTCCATAATATCTTATTGTCACCAGTTAGGGAGGCGATTTCTATAACAGTTATCTTCTATCTCCGTTATCTTTACGAACAAGATACAATAAACACGGAAAAAATATTAAAACAATATTATCGTTTGGTCGTTTCACCGCCCTAGTTTGCCAATCGAGTTAACCAGCAACCACCCCAACCCCTCGCACACACGCAGCTTGTGCAACACGTTCGGAGGCACACCTACAAGCGCAATGCAGGGGTGGCCATGAATCACGATGAGTACCTATGATACCAAAACTTAGGGGTAGCCCAAAATCAATATTTCATCTCAATTATTTAGTCTGTTTGATCGTTGTAATTTATAATTTAATCTAGGGTTTCAAGTATTTTAATGGATTGCATTTTTTTATATAAGAGGATTCAAGTTTCCATTTGACAACTTACGAAGTGTTATTCGTGGAAACAGCAATAGTCACTGTGTGTGACAAATTGTAAGAGTGTGATTTATTCATTTTTTATGATAGGACGAGAGCTATCTTACCATTAATAATGTAAGTAAATGCGATAGTTCTGATATTTGACTATTTAGCTTAATCAATGGGTTGAACGTAGGATGAGACTTTTAACAAAATATAGTTTGTTACCTATATTAAAGTAGCGGCCACATACATTTTTATCCCAAAAAAGCAGGAACGGGGTATAAAATATAAAAGAACCTAAAAACATGAGCGAAGTGGCGGCCCTTAGTATGACATAATACTATTGCGGGAGCAAGGCGATAACACCGAAAATACGTTACACCACACGATGGTAATATAGCAAGTTTCCTGATAGATAACAAATCCTCAACAGAGGGAGCTGAGTCGGAAGATATTAAGGACCCTGAGGTGGAGGTAGGTAGGTGAGCCACAGAATAACAAGACTAGTGTTAAAATGTTACATAATACGAGGACAAGGTCAAATGAATCGATAAGGCAAAGAGAGCAGACGCCGAAACGTCTGGAAATGTAAACAAATTGCAGCTTACACTTTGGAATTTGCTGAAAGCTGAAATGGTTTGTTTACGGGTTGACCTAGATTTTAATTATATTTCATGCATTACGTCCAAGAAGTTCGTAAGTACTTTATGTTAAATTAAGTAGATGTTTTGAGATAGATCAAACTAATTTGTTTTTTTTTTCAAATCAAATTAAATCAAATCAAAAAATGTTTATTTTAGGTCACAAAAACATAATGCGAAATATAAAGAACAATATTGTGAGAACAAAATCAGTCATCGCTCAGCTTTATTCTGCAATAGTGTTCTTAGAACGCAAACTTTAAAATGAATTAGACAAAGTCAGCTCAGCTCTCTTAGTCTTCCCCATGGAGACAGAATGCAGAGAGTATATCATATCCTTGGGCCATCTAGCTGCGGCCCGCCGGTTCGCACGCGTATTAATAGTGATTTTTCGCGTTTTCCCTTCATAACTTTGTTCATGTTTTCTATCCGATCCCGGTAATTTTTCGGGATTAAAAGTAGCCTAAATGATAATCCAGGTTACGAAATTTATTTGTTCCAAGTTTCATCCCGAACGGTTATAGTAGGAGAAGGATAGGATTTACTAGCCTTTTTCCGTGCAGAATGCAGAGGAAAGTATATCCGTGGTTCATCCACTTCATTTTAAATTCAGAGAGCTCTTTGAGAATTCAAGTTTGATCTTCTTTTTCAGCACTCAACTTATATAACTGCGGAAATAACATTCTATCGTGAATGTAAGAAGCATGATACGACTCGTTTATTTCCAAAGTGCTAAAATTATTTCGGAATATACCCATTATCAAATCTCGACCTTGTAACTGATCAAAAACATACTAATATTCTGTTTTATTATGTGAAGCTAATTTAGGCAAGAAATAAAAGGTCTCAAGAATACTAACAGGATACGAACAGTGATCTAACCTTGACCTGGCAAACAAATCGAAAACGCAGGTCATAACTCTGTTGAGTGGATGTGATGACTCGGAAAATGGTAAAAATGGTAAACGATAAAGCACCCTTTGTATTTATCCAAAGATTTTATAGTGAAAGCTGTTAAAAATCAGCTTCCATTATACAATCGAAATACCTTTAATCTAATAAAACCGAGAGTAGCTAAGCATTAAAGATAACGCTGAATATAGTCTATTAGTCTAAATTATGCGCCAAATGTATTATTTGGTTTATTCTCCAAGATTACCATTAATCGATTCTTAATTCTGATAGACAAAGCTGCCTATATAATTTAATTTCAGTTCGAATTGACAGATTAGAGAGATTGAGGTGTACTCCGATAAAAAAACCGCGTCCTTCGGCGCCTTATGTCTTCCAAGTTTCACTTCAAATCCGTTTAGCCGTTACGAGAACAAACTCAATCACAAACTTTCGCATTTTATAATATGAGAGTGATAAAAGGTTTGTAAGTGAAGCTATGTTAGGTACGCTCGATACTCATGGCCACCATTCGCCAATGTTAACAATATTACGTTTGCGTGCCCAGTTTCAGTAGATACACGTACGAAATTGAGTTTACAAAGTTTCTAGGCTACATAAGCCGTAGACAAAACTGTGATAGCATAGTTCGGAAATTTACGCCATCAACAAGGATGGTATTTCTCATTATCTGGCAAGAATTTAGATAGGTAAAAGCAATTTGGTTTAGGATCACACCGGAGGAGTTTTAAAACCAACACGAGTTACACAAGACTGCGGATTTACTCACGGAACTTCACTGTTGCCAGAAGAATCAAGGCTCAACAAGATAAAAACCAATTTAGCCATTTTGGTGTAAATCTTTGAGGAAAGTTTATTTGAAAGGCCTTTAAAACATTTATTCTCAATAATGTTACAAGAGGGAACACATCCAGAATTAATTTTGTTTCATAACTGATACTGAAAAGATTTCCAAATCATTATTATACCCACCAACAAAAAAATCTACCTTCTCTATTCATCCTGTTCCCATTAACTCTGACGTAAGATATTTTCATAAGACTGGGAATTCGAAATAAAATTCTTTGTGACACGATAAACAAAAGTAAAAACTTTCAACAAGAAGTTGAAACTTGTCAATGCCGAACTTTAAATAGAATTCATGTGAATGGAATATTATAGCGTTACGTTTCTGGCGAAATCACAGGCAACAGCTATTGATGATATAAGTTACACGATAAACATGATATTGTTTTCAAGAACTTATGTAAATAGCCGCGTGTATTGTGCACTGACTGGAACTCAAGAATAAGGTAACAAACCTAAGCAAGATATCAATAACATCAATCAATTTTACATTAAGAGATCAGGTATTCATTCTATCCATATAGGTGATAATAATTTGCTTTTAATCGAACCACTCTATGGTATCCAATGAAGTCAAATTAACCAATGGGGACAACGGCGATAATAACAAGCAATAAATAGCTCAGGGACCTGTTCTCTTGGAAGCGTATACTTAAGGAAAAATAAACCTGAACACAGTACTCGTAAACCACGTAGCTTCATTCGATTCTTGTTTTTATTTGCTTTGAAACTGCTAAAGAGTCTACATATAAAGCCGGTTGACGATGGACGAGACGCCAGTTTTTACAGCATGATATTATAAAGCTGTTAATGATAATAAACTAGATGGGAAACGATGATGTATTTCTAGAAGAATGTACGCATTTAACCCAGTCAAGAAACGCATTATATTCAGTGATTGCAAGATATTACATACAGCAGTGACGATGAAGATATTATCATCTTGGTAAACGATACGGCCTAATTCAAGTGTACTGGATGAGTAGGACTAGTTTACTTATTTGATTTAACTCGGTATTATAAATAGAAGAAGCAAAATGCAACCAGTCCTGGAAGGACAAAGTAAACAAAAGAAAGTAGTAGTATCCAGAAATTCCTTTCGAAATACACAGAGCTGGGATGTTTTATTAACTTCGAAAACACTGGAATAACGAAGAAATAAACAGTTGCATGATGTAAGCTGAAGCCGTACGAACACTTCTGCGTCTTATATATAAAATAACTCGAGTTTTTCTCAATGCTGGAATTTGGTAGCAAATACTTTCCTCGCAATTCGCCTCGGTATTGTAAATAGAAGCAAAATGCAACCAGTCCTGGAAGGACAAAGTATACAAAAGGAAGTAGTAGTATCCGAGAGAGAATCAGGAATTCCTTTAGAAATACACAGAGCTGGGATGTTTTATTAACTTCGAAAACACTGGAATAACGAAGAAATAAACAGTTGCATGATGTAAGCTGAAGCCGTACGAACACTTCTGCGTCTTATATATAATATAACTCGAGTTTTTCTCACTGCTGGAATTCGGTAGCAAATACTTTCCTCGCAATTCGCCAAACTAATAGGTTCCTACGCATTCTCTCGCGAATGCACGTTCCGCGAGAGCGATCGATCGAGTGACTCACGCAGCCCGAAGCGGTCATGGTCATTGTCTCTTTGGATTCTGATTAATTTATTTACACATACAGCAGATATGCGGCAGACAGATCGTCGACGCTGCCAGTGCAATTCAGGAGCATATTGTCGGATACCAACGTGGTTCTATTTTGCATTTGAAACTCAGGCCAAATCCTATTCATCTGCGTGCTTAGATTTGTATTTTTCAATTGGAAGATAATACAATGGTTCCTTGTTTACAAATAAGAAGAACAAAAACGGAAGAAAATGAGAAGCACAACATAAGTCGTTAGGAAATAATAATCTTCAATAATCGATTAATTCTTAACACATTATGCATCATAAATAACATGTTTAATGCCAGGAAGGCGTTATGTTATAAACTGAAACTGAACATCAACATTATAATAAAGTGATAGAAAGCAAATGAAATGAACTATCACGTAGGTAGCGACTTTAATCTAAAGGCAGGTTAAATCAAAAACACAAAAGAAATAGTGAAAAGCTTAATACCATCTGCCGAATTAGATTTTGACGAATATAATAACTTTATTGCGGGTAATTTCGCATTGAAACATGAATTATTACCATTGAACTTTAAAGTAATCATATAGATGAAAGAATACAGATTGAAGACGCTTTCGAACGGAATGATTTATGATTACTTTTACTTGAACTTAGATAGAAAAAGGGTCTATGGAAATGAGATTTTCTCAATTTACTTTCTCTTTATTATGTTCAAAGACAGAAAATATATTCAGATAATAATACTTTTGAGACAATACGGCAACTAAATAAAAAATAATTTAGTTAGCTTTCTCATGAGAGATTAGAGTAAAAGCAAAGAGGTCGTTGTGTCTAGCTAAGACAGTCTATCTATTGAACTCTAGTTATTTCAACAATTAACAGAAGAGCTATAATAAGCACTTCGAATAAGTGAAGTAATTGAATTAGAAGCCTGGCTGCCGGTGAAATTGCTTCAACCTTTCTATTTCAAGAAGCAATTACTTTCCCTTTTAAATATAATCTTTAAACAGTCTTTGTTCCCTCGCAGTTATCTGAATCGAATCAAAATTTGGTTTTAGATTAATTGTGTTTGATGATAGATTAATTATTGGTTTACTTTACGATGTATTGTTTAGATATAAGTGTAATTAGAGGGGCCGTGGTGCCTCGCCTAAGCATAATAGTGGGAGATGAAAGGTACTTATACATTTGAGTATTAATTTTAATTCAAAAGACGTACGGTTATGACCATCATAGCACGTAGATCCTTGATCTATGCCTACCTTTTCATTGATCTGTCGTATATTACCAACTTTTAATGTATAAAATACTTACAAGACAAAATACAACTACTTGTTATTCCAAAGACAGAACAGGATTTTCGTGACGAAGGTAAGCAATATGGAAAGATTATTCTAATTTCGGCAAAAAAGGGACAAGACACATGTATTCTGAAATCCTTATAAGGTCTGCTTACTGATTCAGGAAACATTATAGAGTCTAGACAACACAAAAGCAACCAGACTATGGAGAGACATTCATTAAATTCTGCCTGTCAAGGACACAGCTCGAAATAGCGACAAAGAATGCCAACGACAAAAACGTATGGTATGTTAAATGTTGCGAACTAAGTGGAAGCTACACAGTGGCAGAACTACAAATATCCATACCCAGTAAAGATACAATAAAGTTAAAATAATAGACTAGGACTGCAGAGGACATATAAATAAAAACATTGTCCCATGGCATCGGCCGCAAATAGCCGGACCGGTCTTTTACACGACTGTTGGCTTCATATCCTTTTACTATATAAATAAAAATGGATAAACTAGTCTCTACATTGATGTATTACTGTATGATATTAAAACTGGAAGAAAACAAAATACCTGTTTGCCTTAATTGCAGAAAAATATTGAAAATACAGTGTATCACCGCAAGTATTGACTATGTCTTTCCTGTGAATTAGGCCGACTAAGCTGTGAGAAAGTTATAGATGCTGCACTACAGCGTTAATAGGACCATGAGTAAAACAATTTGCCCCTGACCCTGAATAAATTATCTACAATAGATGCAACGGCATGTTTACTCTTTGGTGATAAATTTAGATCCTGGAAACACATTTTCAAATTTACTATCCAAGTACCGACATGTAAAATCTTGTACATGAATAATATGATGGATCGCAATATCTCAACGTGAACACTATGAAAAGAAGAAAAAAACAATATATCATCGAAAATAATCGAAATGACAGATTTCCTTATTTTTTATTGCCTCCTACATTGATGACTCGGGAACACAACCTTTACATTACAACCCAAAGCTTTTGTAAGCCCAAATGTTATCAACAGTTCGATGAACTCGCTTTTGTAAGCTCTAAACGTTATCATCAGTTCGATGAACTGGCTTTTGTAAGCCCAAAAGTTATCATCAGTTTGACGAACTGGCTTTTGTAAGCCCAAATGTTATCATCAGTTCGATGAACTCGACAAGTGAGTGCAGGTTCCTATTACTGGTTCTGTGACACAGGTGCATTCTCGATTTCTGTCACGCACGGAACGGCGATACCCATTACCTACCACGGCGCGCAGGTGCTTAGCAGGCTATTGTCTCATAAAATCGATTAGTTTTTATTTTATTCAAAGTGAGTAGGACAGTGTCTTTTGGTATGCAAGCGGCCGTTTGCGAAATATTGAGGTCATGTTACAGGAAGTTTACTTAGAACCTGATCACAAGGATTTCCATTTTCGCTTAAGTTCGAATGATATTAACATTCTAAGGGAAATAAACATAATTGGGTACCTACTTAAAAAAATAAAACACTTTTTTTATCTCAGTTCAGATTTTGTATCTTTGAAAACTGTACATAACCATAGCTATAAGATCTTTTTTGTACTACAGTTATACAATAAATAATTTCTAATTTCAAAAGTTGTTTGACGGTTAGTATGGACTAATCTCGCACAATCTATATTAAGGCGTTAAATGTCTTCGAGTATGGCAGTAATTAACTTTTCAGAAAACGGTTAACATTAAAACATGGAAGTGATATTTCAATATTATCAAGATTTAAGGCAAGGGCTCCGCGATATGCCCTCATCTTGGTTCACGGCCGTACGACAGCCGCGCA
Organism: Chloroclysta siterata; assembly: GCA_932294275.1. Lineage (NCBI taxonomy): Eukaryota > Metazoa > Arthropoda > Insecta > Lepidoptera > Geometridae > Chloroclysta > Chloroclysta siterata. Next base: position 13,803,359 of record OW028596.1, on the reverse strand, counting down.
ATGAAAGCGGCCAGTCATGCACTGACGTCGGCTGATGCGACGCGCGGCAAGCCGACCGAGACTAGCAGAAGTAAACCTAGTATCCGGCATGGAAGTTGTAATCTATATGCCTCAAGCTGATGGACGCAGGGCATCGTAAGGCACGTAAAGTGCGTGACTTACCTTACCATTTAGCATCAGGTAGGTCATATGCATTTTCAGCTAGTGAGTGGTATTAAAAAAAAGTACAGGTTACTTTAGTCCTGTAAAAATAGATGTATGATAGCTAGATAAAAGGATCATACAAAAGAACGGTAGGAACCAAGCCGTAAGTTTATTGCCTGTTCTTCTTAGGCTTTGGTCGCATGGAACTGGCACCTAGAGTCACCTAGCTGTGATTTTATTGAATAAATACCTTTTGACTTTGACTAGAATGGTTTATAATGAAATATGATATATTTATTTTAAACCTAATGTCTGTTACAAACATAACGCCTTGCTTAAAATTATGTTTTAAGTATGCTCTTATCAGGTAGGCAGCACTCATTAGCTAATATAGGTAATAAATCTAATTGCAACATTATTACAGTTAGAAGTAGTAGGTAAGAGGCGTTTTTAGTAGTGGGTCTACAATAGAAACAATCTTACTTTTTTATGTTGCTAAGAAAGCAAATAAGCATACGGCCCACCTGATGAAAAGCAGTAACCATAGCGTATGGCCACTTGAAACCTATATAATAAAAAAATTGCTTAGTTTAGATAGTGCTGTGTGGAAAGTATTCTAATATTTATTAAAAAAAAAAAAAATTATTTACTTAAAGCCTTTTCCACAATAAACAGCTTCAAATCTATTTTTAGAAATTAACATATATAGTTTATTTTTTCTTTTTATTTATTTATGATGTCAGTTCATCATACCTTTGTTTCTTGATTCAAGGCTGACTAACTCACTTGTAAATGGATTAGTGGAGTATGCTAGATAAATCAGATGATATAATGGCTACAAAATCTAAAACGGGCCCATATCCAGTTGGCATTTAGAATTGTACAACAAGCTTAGTGTTAGCAGGGGGAGAATGCACAATACACCCCTTTGCGGGGCATCAGTGCAAATCTTATTCCCCAACCTTGAATAAGAAGCCTAGTGGTAAAAATAACTCTAATAACTACACAATTTTGTTTAGAAATTACCTACAACAAACAGAAATCAGCAAACAATGGATTGTGTGAGTCATTTGTGTAGATTCGCTTGTTTTGTTGCCAAGCGAAAAACATTGGCTCAGCTCCAAAAATTGTGTATTCTAGTATTTATTTATGTTGTGGTAAACTGACGGACAGGCTTGTTTATTATGATAATGTTTAGTTAATAGAACACCTATCTTTTTATTTTTATTATTATACTTTTGACTATGAGCTTCACTAACAGAGAGTGAGAGAAGATCAAAAAAAAATTACAGCTCCAAATTTACAGACATACTGGATTATTATTGGTAATGATGGCCAATGAGCAGAATAGAAAAGGAAAAAATAAAAATAATTTCAGGTGGTAAATGGCAATATAGCCAGAGATGGATCAGGATAGTCTAGAATACACCTGTGTTTGTTCTCTGTCTGGGTGTCATAATATAAGTACATATGTATTTATTTACAAAAAAAAGGAAAGGTAGGTATATGTATTATATCAGCTATCTGGTTCCCATATTACAAGCTTTGGCTTAGTTTGGGGCTAGATAGTGCTGCATGGAGAGTCGACCAATATTTATTTACTCTCGCCTTAAAGAGATTACGAATTTAGAGGTCAAGATAAACTAACCATGGTAATGAAATCCACTTCTTAGCATTTCTCTTAATCCCACTCGTGTAATAACTTTTGGGATATTATAAAAACACACACAACAACAACAGTACACGGTAAAACTAATAAAAAACTCTCCTAATGACAGTAAAACCTCAACTCATATGCTGTAGTTATACCTATTATAAAAATTGTTAAAGTGCAAACACACCCTATATGACATCATTTATCTAATAAACTGTGTCATACAATCTTGCCACGGATCAACATAACACATCATGTGTGTTTTTACAACTTGACATTGAAACTGAGGCTAGGTGCAGTTGACCTAGCGTTGTATGGAAATGATTGGGATTTAAATTAAATCTCTACTTTGTTTTGTCAACCCAAAATATTAAAATTGGTTTTAGTAGGTAACTATTTACTACTTAAGTGATGTTATGATATAAATAAAGAGGTTAGTTATTTATTGTCTTCAAGATTTATTTACAAGTTAAGATGTTATAGGTAGATGACCTTGCAGATCTTAAAAACTGAGATCACAAAGAACATTTAGTTTGATTGTTTTAATGTAAGAATCAATAGGTGCAGCAGTGTGTGTATCTACTAGATAGAGTGTAGATAATCTTTAAAAAAGCTTTCTAGATTAGTGTTTATGGTTGAAATCGCTTCACAACCACCACTACGAAGAGAAATTATTATCTTTACGCAAACTAAACCTTGCTAGTCGCGATTAGTCATCAATCAAATCCGATCCCAATGGAAGGTAGGTTTCAGATACATTTATTGAAATATTTTGTTTCTCTCACAATTCTTAATCAGCAATAGCAACATGCTAGTAAAAGAGTCTGCGAATAGATCACAATAGATCGCAATTGAATACAATGAAGCGTAGAAAATGAAAAAAACATTTCAGAAATTCTGAATCGGTCTTCCAAGCGGAAAATGGCGATACGATATCACGAATTTATTGACTTCTTGGGGCAAAAATTGTCACATACTTATGTAAATCAGCATGGGGAATAAAGCTATGCAATCTGCAAATAAAATCATACAGGGAATTCTATGGAAAAAACATAAAATAACTCACCTTTCTAAATAAATTGACAGCAACACACCACCACAAAAATCACTTTTGACTTTATCAAAATTTCAATGCAATGCAACCAACTTTTACAAACCAACTTTGAGTTTGACACATACACAAATTAGGGATGGGAAAGGTTTTTGCTTGTTTGATTGACAAGAAATATTGAGTGGTTAACTAATTTATTGAGTTATTTGTTCACTACCATATGGGTTTCCTCACAGGTTTTCCTTTATATCTCCCAACTTCAGATAGGAATTCTATGCTCCTGTTTCCAACTCATAACAGTTTGGTATATTTGAGTATTTTATAAAATGGTAACTTTCATTTTGTTCATTATTTAATTCACTCATTAATTCATTGTTTTCTATCAAAAATGTCAAAATCATAGTCAAAATAGTTTTCAATTCAATCTTTTTTCAGATCAAATCAAATCAATCACTCACTCACTCAGTCAGTCACTTCGCCACTTCGGGATATCTGAAATTTGATGTAGGTTGTGTTGAACTAAAACTGAGGTGTTTAATTATTCTATTTAGCTGTAATAAAACAAGAAATAACCGCTTTGTGGGAGTGCATCATTTATCACTAACTTGTATTGTGTCGCATTGTGTTACCGTGAAAAACTGTGCTGCATGGACTCCAAAAATATTTTGATGATTATTCCATTCACGGTATCGAATAATGCTTAGTTTTAGCATTGGGGTTTATATATTGGGGATCGTATGGGGCACAACCTTTCTTCTGTGTTGGATAACAATTCGTACAAAGCATAGCATAGGCAAAATTGCTATTTTAATAGCCAGCCTAATTACATTGTTGGTTTTAGCCTTGCCAAAGATTCAAATCCAGTTGGTTGCCAGTCAAATTTTGTATGATAGATATTTGGTTGTTCAATGCTCCACAATTTTATTGCTTCTATTGAGTGCTGTCTTAGGTTTTGTATGTGGGTACTATCAGCTCTGCATTGAGCCTATTGAAATTCGCAAAGTACGGAGTTTTGGTAGCTAAGATACCTGTTGTTTGAATTGGTAAGTATAGATGCTGGAACATTGTAGATTATGAAAAACAACCTGACCATAGCAAGGTTTGCAAAACTCTACCTAGGGTTAAGCTCGCCTTTGTACATGACTATTAAAGATATTTTTGTGTAAACCATGTGTTGTACACACTTGATAAAGAATACAGACGGTTTCTAGATTATAAGTATATATTAGTACTCCACATTTCCAGGCACAATAATTTCAACTGTATCAACAACATCTGTGTTTAAGCAATATCATCAGCAACATGCTACCACTACTTGGCTTGAGAGCAATAGTATCAAAAGAACTTTCAAAATTTTGTGACTTAAAAAAAGTAAACATAAAAAAATATATTTACTTTTAGTGGTGGTAGTAAATATTGGTGGACATTCATTTTTTTTTGTTCCTGACTAAATATATCAATTCATTGAGTTTCTGGGAGTTTAATATCCTTAGATTTATAAAAGTCACTCATTTCCTGTCCTGTGTAATTCATTTTATTAATTTTATCTAATAGCACTACAGTTCTCATGCATGTTATCAGGCTATCATTACTATCTAACTGTCATATTGTCTGTAAATATGAGTATTTGCATAGAGAGTATGTTATCTAAACCCTCACCGAGGCTAAACTACATATCAGTCATGCATGATTGCTTATATTTAGTGTTATCTATGTTACAAACATAATGATCACTGAACTAGAAAAACCATTCTTTTAAATTTATATGTTGTGTAATTTTTGAGAAGGTTAGATTAGCTAAGTTTATAAAATCATATTCAACCATTCAGATGTCACCTACAAAATAATTTTGTTTTGTTATTGATCAGATGTAAACTTATGTTAGCAAGCAACACATTTTAAGATAGTAGAGCTCATTGTGAAGAGCACATCTGGGAAAATACCATGCCTCTATCTGCCACCAAGCAGTATTGCTGTGTTTCAGTTTGAAGGGCAATGCCAGTACTCTCAAACGGTGAAGGAATACATCATCAGGAAACTTGCATGTCGTAGAACCTAATAAGCTCTATTACATGGGTCAAAAGCTTGAAAGGAGCCTCTTGAGGCGCACTTAAAATCCTTTCTGTTTGTTTACCATTTTTTGTAGAATAGTAAGTTAGTACTTTGGTACTTAGCTATGGCTTTAAGTATGTGATTGTAAGTCAATTATTATTATTTTTTAGTTAAGATGTCCAACGCAATATGTCAGAGCCTCAGGTCTCCGATCAGGAACCTGGCACGCCTGAGGAGAGCCACGGCGATATCCACCTCCATAGTACACAATGAAACCATTCTAGTCAAGAATAATGAAGAATTTGTTAATAAAGTAAGCAAAGTACCTATCTAATTTTCCTTTAACTACTCTTCAGAAAACAGTAATCACTAGGTACAGAATATGTTTGTATGCATATGGGGGAAGCCCGAAACATCCAAATATTTAAGTAACGCAATTATAATGCTCTCAAAGGGTGAAGAAATCATCTTTCGTGTCTTATTTAAGTAAATAGTTCGAAGGCTGTGTTCGAACGTATTGGCGAGTGGTACCTACGCAGTTTACTACTTTTTCATAAATTTCCGTTTCCCTCACACCAAACCGACTAAAATATAATAAAAATATATCTGTTGCTGAAATGTTATCTAGGTATTTTTTTTCTTATATTTGGACAAGCATTTGCTTGCATATTGTGTGACTGTTTAGTCACGCAATATGGTTTATAAGTATTGGGTAACTAAATAATAGCAGCGTTTTACCTGAAATAAAACGCATTACTTACCTCACTGAAAGCTTTCAGTATTATTATGAAGAAAGGCGACTTCCGTTTCCGTCGATTTCTAATAGTTTTCGTACTTATATACCCTTGTGGTTCCGGTCAAGTGGCGCCACCTGGCGGCCGCGCGCCATTTTGCCTCGTTAAATGTTCAGCGCCATTTTGGTGTCATTGGCTTAGTTTCAGCAGGCAGAGATAAAAGTGAAAGCTTTCAGTGAGGTAAGTAAATTAATATGCGTTTTATTTCAGGTAAAACGCTGCTATTATTTTACTGTACGCTCACTGAAAGCTTTCAGTATTATTATGAAGATTTGTTTGTTATCGCCTGGTGTTGCCACTTGTAAGATCAAGGTTACTCTAGCGCCAATGTGATTTTTAAAATATTTTACCACAATAAGAAGGGTACAACGATGATTCTACAACCTGCTATGTATAATTGTGATTAAACTTTATTATTCATAATAAATCTAACTATTTATTCGATTTGATCTGAAATCAAATAAGTAATCATAAAAAACCCGTCAAGCATAGTGACTAGGCAAATAATCCCAATGACTGGACAATTTGTGGAGGAGTCCAATGACCAAATATGGACTCTTTCAAGCTGATTTGATGATAATGATCATAAATCATAATAGGTGCCATGTTATTTGATAGCATAGATAAGCTATTGATTGCGTCAAATAGATGCCTTATATTATAAGAATTAATGCTGCTCATTAATTTCAATAATTTTCAGTCGATCCTTAGATCACGCAGATCGAACGCTATCTGGAAATACTGTAATAGTGGCCGTCCCAAACAATGTTTTGGTCCAACCTGAAATAACAGTGCGTGATGCGGGCTTAGCTAATTATCTTACAATTTTATTTCATTAATGGGTTTTCCCAATCCCATGATAAGGTATTTGAGTTACCGACGTATAGTATAGTATTACTGCGGTCTATATTTTATTCTAATAAAAACACTTTTCAACGTCATAAACTGGAAACTTTGTTTCTGAGAAAAAAACATTACAGACTTGAGTATCCAAAAACGTGAGATTATAATATAATCTCACGATTAAGATATTATATATTTGGCTATGACGCTATGATGTAGATACCAAGCATTTATGCGAAAGTGTCACATTGAAGTATATTAGTCCATTGTAAAACACAGCGAAATTCTTGTTTTATATTAGTAACCTTAAAGGATTGTTTTAAGAGCTACACCAAGAAGTTAATGGTTGTAAACTGTAGGAGTAATTATCGGTCCGTATTGCACATTTATACTAACATTTCCATATTTAATTCAAAATTAATAAAAACCCTTGTTGACTGAAGTTTCTACGGGTTATCCATGTTAACGGAGCTACCATAGCTAGAGTTTTGAGGTTGTCTCATCAAAAAGGCAGTTGCTACCGGGAACTATAATGAAGAATAGATCCGAGACTTGAGACTAAAAACACCTCGTGTGTGGGTAATTCCATGGAATACTAAATGCTTTATAAAAAAGAGAAGGTTTATTAGTTTTCAAAACTAATAATATTTATATACAACGTGTTGATGAAGTTATGTAGGGAAACAAAGAGCGTGTATTTAGACCAAGCACTGGAATACTTTGACGTGTGCAACGGTTGAATACATCGTTTTCGAAATTCCCATAGAAAAGTAAAATTAATATTTTCTCAGAAATTTGCAACAGCCCTGTCTGTGTACGTGTCAAGGTCACACGCACGCGCGCTTCTATCTAGGAAAGAGGAAAACAACGATAAACTACGAGATAATTTGAAATACTTACCTTTCGGTAGGTAGGTAGGTACGCCGCCAATCCCCTGACACGATATTTTTACTGGTTCCTATGGATTTTGTCATTATTTACTGGCTATAATAACACTGGATAAAACTGGATTTTGGTAAGTTTGCGAGATAGCGCACGACACAGGCTTCAAACTTCACACTAAACCATTACCTCGTAGGCACTGCTCATACACACACTGACTGACGACGGCTTTTTACATAACAATCACCATTTTATCACGTTTGATGACATTTTCTCAACAAAACAATGTACAACAACGCATGTAAACACAAACAGGGTGACCATCTCAAAAGTGGCGGTTCTACCACACACCTGCCAAAAAATCTGTCAAAATCTACCAAGCTTGACGATAAAAATACCAAAAATATGACTTCATACCATCTCCTTCGTGGCTACGGAATAAATTAAATACCTACATTTAGCCGTGGGTAGAAGGAGTCAGACGTACTCGTCTGGAGCGGCTCATACCATAGTGAGCCGTCAGTACCGGCTCTATTTCTTTTGGAGCGGCTCAACAGCTCTCATGCCAGCCTAATATAAATTTTATTCCTAGGTTAATAGGGTCTACATTAGAAAAAAGAATTATCCAGATCAAAAATTTTGCTAAATGAATTTGAATTGTTTCGTCTAGATAATAAGATCCAATTAGAAGATCCAATAAGATTGCTGATACACAACTCAAACGGTTCAAAGATTGGTTTTATGATAAACAGAACCCTGAACCGTTTGAGTAGAATATTTATTTTGATTCATTGGGAGGTTTACTACGTACTCGAACCGTTGAATCGTTTGAAGTAATATCTGCGCGGGTGAGTGAGTCGAGTTAGGATGAATTGAAGGATTATGGTTCTTTTTAGAAAAACATGTTTTGAAATGGTATGTGTTACGAATTTGAATTATTAACTTGAGTTATTTTAGCAACAGCCCGTGGATGCCCTCGCGTTTTAGCATACATATTTAAGGATATTTTGCGTTCTAGGCTCGTCATAATTTGCATAAATATTTTCCATTTTATCGTTTAATCAAGTAAGGTTCATTTTGAATAGTAGAACTTTTACTTTAGTTTTTTTTCATTCCGTCGTTCATTGTTAGCAATATTTATTAGTTATTGCTAACATACAAATTCACGATTTTTTTCCTGTTTATTTCCCGCAAGACTCGTTTATTTTTCTACAAAATTATTTTTATCGTAGTATTTTTTTGTTTTGGCGTCTAGTCCTTTTGCCAAGTCTTATCGGTGCTTGCTTGGAGTCTTTGAAGGTACCATGAAAATAAATTGGTCCTGAAATTCGGAGCCGTTTGAACCGCGGTTCGGCTCCGGCTCGAGACTGTAAATGAGCTGATGCGCTGCAGATCATGTTTTTTGAGTGAGTTACCCATGGCTACCTACATTACATTCAGTTACTATCTTTTGATCGTTTGTAACGGTTTGCAGTTATCTAAAACGAGATAGAAGTTGTTTAGAAACCAAATCAATAAAGGTAAAAAAGAATAAGAAGTTTCCAGTTCGGTAAAAAATAAATAAATTATAAATATTATTTCATTAAAAATTCAAACTAAAGATTTTTCTTGAAATATTTAAAATCTGCCAAATGGCAGAAATCTGCCACAAATGGTAACACTGATCGGCGGCCGTCGGCCGTCCTGATTGGATATGCGTTTTTAAATGCAACCAATTACAGACAGGTAACTCAAAGATTAAATAGGACAGACTAGACACTTCCCAAAATTGCAGTTGAATAATTTTGTCGTGTCAATGAACCATGGTGGTAAAGTAACATGTTACAATTTAAAGAACTATGAATATCATAAACATTGGTTTACGACATCTAGTAATTAAACAAAAATAAATATTCTATTAAATATTGAGTACGTAGCCACGTAGGTACCTAGTTACTGAATAGGTACCAAAGATCTCAGAGAATGTTTACCGTGACTAGGGATTACAGTCGCGAAAATATTTCTTTTACATACCAAGATCTTTAAAAACAGCAACATCATTATTAGGTAGGCACATTACTAGGTAATTGGTGGCAGTTCTGTTACCTATTTTATCTACAATTGACAACTAGAGGTCAAAGAACAGCTGTAAATAGGGCTGCCTCATGATGCGTTTAGATTCATTTTAGATAAAAGTTTAAGAGGCATTTGATGAATGAAAAACTTTGAAATTTTAAAAGTCGTAGAACAAAAGTTGTTCGTTATGACCCGTAGAATATCCTGCTTTCGGATCCCTACAATTCTTAATAAACACGTTGTATAGTTGTATGTGTGGGATACTTTAGATATCCAATAAAACACAAATATCGTAATAAACGAGTCTGAGTCGTTGTCCCGAGCCCTGTTCGTATAGGCTGGTCATAGGACACTCGTCATCTGTAGTGATGACATCAATAAGCGGCCTGCTTTTCGAACTTGCCTAGGATAAGTGCATGTTGAAGTCTATTAAATAATGAAAATGATTAACCATGACTGATTCTATATTTCTCATATGTGACAAGTTGTTTCCACAAGTAGAATTGATTTCATACCTTCTTTAAGTAGATAAGCGACTAAAGACCTTTAGTTGTCGCACTGTATTTAAGTGCACTGCGATGCAGTAGGTAGGTACATGAACTTGGCTTTAACAAGAGTGTATTCAGCATCTCTTTTTGGTAGCAGCGTAAAACAACTTATATTGTGTGCCCCAAGCCCATTTGACACATACTTTAGAGACTTTTCAGAGCTAGATAATGTAGCGATGCTGTGAATAAGGATACGCAACGGTACCCTAATCATTCTTTGAGAACGCCTTTGGTAGGGTAGGGTAGTCTAGTAAGGTATTCAAATACTTCATTACTAACACGGCTGGCAGAGCTTACAAGTCCTATTAAGTTTTTGTGAGGGTAGAGAACTGGTTTCTACTATGATAACTACCTTGACTGTAATCCAAAAATTCATGATGAATGTATGTCTTCGTTTTTTTTTAGATATTCATATTATCTCAAGTTTGAGCCAGTAAATATAAATGATAAAAATGTTAATATAATTTAGAAACCCGTAAACACAAACCCGGTGCCAGTACCTGAAACGGTTAGGTTAGGTTTTTTTTTTTTTTTTCAAAAACATAGATTTGAAAAGATGGGCTAAACCATCAGGAACCCTAGGCCCAGAAAGCATTAGGGGTATACTTTTTTATTGCACCTAGAGCTGGTACAGTGGTAGTAGTATGCATAATTATATTAAAAATGCTTATGATACGAATATCAATAGATTGTAAAATGAGTCATACTTTCAAGGTGATCCTTGTGATTACCATGTGGTTTAAGACTGACATTACGAGTCATATTTGTACTTACCATATTTAGTAGCCTAAAACCCTGAGCCTTATCAAGTTGCGAGACTTCATTAACAAATTAAACTTTCTCTTTGTAACTATTCAGTGACAGTTTTCAAATAGCAACTGGCTATAGGAACATCTTCCCTGCGAGGGTGTGCTTGTTCAACTTCCATGCGATGGAACACAGTTTTATAAACGCCGAACCCCCTGAGAGGCGGCTGTATGTTTGATTGGATTTCTGTTGCAAGAAACCATTAGACTATGTTCACTCATTATAAAGTTGTTTCACTAACGCCCCCAAAAACTCTTGCGAGGCGGCTGTTAGTTTGATTGGATTTCTCTAGCGAGAACCCAAAAAGTACCACGTCATTAACAGTTTCATTAACGCCCAAAACTCTTGCGAGCCGGCTGTTACATTGATTGTATTTCTCTAGCGAGAAACCCTCGCTATATTCATTTTATATATGAAATAGTGGCCATATTCACGTTACGTTTATAGTTCCATGCGATGGAATATTAAAACGCACATCCTCCCCGCGAGGGTGTATTTCTTTGAGTTCCATGCGATGGAACACAGTTTTATAAATGCCTTACCCCCGCGAGGGGTGGCCCAAAAAAGCTATGCTTTTTTTAATTGAAGATATCACACTTTGTTTGATATGATCTCTCTTCACACTTCGCTTGCCTTACCCCTGCGAGGGGCGGTCAAGAAGGTTTTACCTTTTTAATTGAAGATATCATACTTTGTTTGATATCATTTCTCGACACACTTCGTTTGCCTTACCCCTGCGAGGGGCGGTCAAGAAGGTTTTACCTTTTTCATTGAAGATATCATACTTTGATATAATCTCTCGACACACTTCATTTGCCTTACCCCTGCGAGAGGCGGTCAAGAAGGTTTTACTTTTTTCATTGAAGATATCATACTTCGTTTGATATGCTCTCTCTTCACACTTTGCTTGCCTTACCCCTGCGAGGGGTGGTCAGGAAGGTTTTACCTTTTTCATTGAAGATATCATACTTTGTTTGATATAATCTCTCAACACACTTCGTTTGCCTTACCCCTGCGAGGGGTGGCCACGAAGGTTTTGCCTTTTTTTATTGAAGATATCATACTGTCGTTGCATTCGGATCGGCGACCTGCATACTTAATCAGAACGATATAATAAAAACTATGAATTATAAAGTAATTATAACAGAAGTTAAAGAACAAAGTTCTTTTAGTACCCCTCAAATTCTTACAATTAAAACGTCTGTAGGTACTCGTTTGAATAGTCCAAGAAAGAAATAACCAATATTATTGTCTAAAGATAAAATGAGACTAAATTTCTTGTATAACAAGCAATAAACAAGCTAGTGACGTAAGATATCATAAATTTTTCCCAATTTGTTTGTTTCCCAGTCTATGATAACTGGGGTTTTTAAATTATGATAACGGGGGCTTTAGGAGTAGCTAGTTCCTTTAATTTCTTATTAAAAGTTATAACTTTAATTTTCACCCTCACCGCAAGAACATGATAATCTTATAAAACAATAATTGAATCACAAAGCTCCTGCTAGAAAATCTACATCTTCTCAACATATAAAGTATCATCTACCGGTGCAGAGCCCGTCACTAGTTTACGGCAAAAAGAATACATTCTTTATGTTGCAAACTAAAATTATTATTTCTATAAAATAATAAAGTTTGTACTTACATTCGTTCTAGTAACCAAAAAGTTAATTCTTTAACTATAGGAACGTGATCCGAACGAAAATTCGTTAAAATATTGATCACGGTCATCCATTTAATGTATAGAGGGTAGAACTCACGGTTTTTTCCTCTTTGCACAGTACGAAGAACATATCACTTCACGAAATAAAAGATAAGAATCTAAAATATTTTATGCAACGATCATCGCAGCGATAACGCTGGACACAAGTTGCTTCGACGGAAAATAAAACGCCAATGACACCAAAATGGCGCTGAACATTTAACGAAGCAAAATGGCGCGCGGCCGCCAGGTGGCGCCACTTGACCGGAACCACAAGGGTATATAAGTACGAAAACTATTAGAAATCGACGGAAACGGAAGTCGCCTTTCTTCATAATAATACTGAAAGCTTTCAGTGAGCGTACAGTAAAATAATAACTAATCGTGGTACCAACACTGTTGGTTACAATATTTTTTAATATTAATATTAATTAAATATTATTAATATTATTAATTAATTTAATATTGTAACCAACAGTGTTGGTAACACTGTTGGTTACAATATTTTTTATTTAAAACTACTGTAATTAAAAACGAACCCTCTAAAAAATTACGATAACTTTAACACTCACTCAGGGTGTGAACACAGCCATAAAGTATGGCTGTATTTATTCAAAGCCAAAAGGTATTTATTTAATTGAATCACAAGGATCACTTTGAAACGTCTTAAAACTAGATGAATCTAGTTCCCATATTCCAGCTTTGCTTGGTTTGGGGCTAGATAGTGCTGTGTGGAACACTAAACTTCAATAATATATTACATTGTAAAAGGATCATACAAAAGAACGGTAGGAACCAAGCCGTAAGTTTGTTGCCTGTTCTTCTAGGCTTTGGTCGCGTGGAACTGGCACCTAGAGTCACCTAGCTTTAAGACGTTTCAAAGTGATCCTTGTGATTTTATTGAATAAATGCCTTTCGACTTTGACTTTAGAAAGTCCACTAATATTTATTATTTGTATTTGCAATTGCAGGTGATGAATAGTAACAAGGCCGTGATAGTGAACTTCCACGCAGACTGGTGCGAGCCCTGCAAGATCCTCACTCCGAAGCTGAAGGAACTCATCGAACCGCTGGATAACCTGGACTTGGCTGTGGTAGACGTAGAGGAAAACGCAGATCTGGTTCACACCTTTGAAGTAAGATTCCTACTTATCCTTTTTTTATACTACTTAGATTAGAAAATTGCACAAAACGCAAAGTACATAGGCGAACTTAATGCTAGTTAGCATTTTCTTCCAGTTAACCTTTGTGTAATGTGGACTGGATGGTAGTGCTGTTATTATAAAATAATGGTGAGAAACATCTAACTATTACATAAATACAACAGAATCTAACTTCTTGCTGATAGAACAGGCAGATCACTTATAGCAAGGGATTGCCTTACAAGTCACACGATTGGAACGTGCCCTACGATGCACTGCCTTGCATCTATCAATTTAAGACATACAGATGTTAAGCCGCCCATTACCGCTCTGATCAAATACTTTGCATCCTAAGGTTGCCTGGAAGAAATCGCTTTCAGCGATAAGGCCGCCTGTACAATAAAGTGTTATCTATCTTAAGCCTGCTTGTAATTTCACCGGCAACAACACTCATCAAACCGAAACACAGGAACGATGCTTGGCGGGAGTAATGGTTGTAGTAGAAATTTCTTGGATGAGCCCATAGTTTTAGTTTTGTTTACTTTGGGAATAGATAGTGATGTGTGGAAAGTCCATCAATATTTATTTATCGTTTTATTTCCAGGTAAAAGCAGTGCCGGCAGTAATAGCTATAAAAAATGGTCTAATAGTAGACAAGTTCATAGGCCTTGTAGACGCGGACATGATAACAGGTCTTATAGACAGAATGTCAGGCAAGAAGAATTCAGAATCATAGGAATATCTACTCTAAATCGTAGTAATAAGTAGGGTTTTTGAGTAATATATTGGTGATGCAGATTATGATATCATAGGTTTAATGACATCATTGGTATATGAAGGTACATGTGTCATCTAAGTCCTAATGGTCTTATTCATATTCACTGAGGGTTTCATTAGCTAAAATGACCTATAAATCTGTTGACATCTCTTTTCATTGATAAGAAAGTGAAAAATATACTTTATAGAGCCGCTATAAAATAGCGCGGAATATGAATAAGAGCATACCTCAGATTTAGGCACAAATTGATTGCAAATTCTCAATAAAAAAAGGAAAAACCAAATCCCAGAATATTCTTTAAAAAAGTTTCCCAAATAATACCTAGATGGCGTTTTACGCACTGAAAACTAAAAAGTTTCAGATAATTTATTAACTATTAAGTTAAGATATTCTTTTGACTCCATAGGCTCCCAGAGCTTAATCTTTTTGAATGACAATAAAAATACTGCTCTCTAGGATATCTGATGGAAACTTTTTTTGTTAAGAATTTCCTCAATCAGTAATGAGTCTGGTTTGCATATCGATTCTTGTCAATAACACCAATATTGAACTCACTGTATATACGTTGTATCACAGACTTTTATAAATGTACAATTTAGTGATGAAATCTGTAAGATGCCATATTTTATTATTTTTATGCCTAAGAGTTATTGCTTACTGAAAACGTAGATAATTTCTATTAGTAGTACAACAAATATTTGTGACCGCGGACTTTGTAGTTTTTTTTATTAAAGAAATGACTTCTACTAGAACATTTTTTAAAATAAATTAGTAAATTTGAATTAAGTTTACAACTAAAACCAGGACATGTAGACTTCCACTCAGATCTTACGGTACTTACCTAGTTGGTAAGATACTTTCCTCTGAGGATTTCTAAAAGGGTAGTCAGATGCAGAAAAGTAGTAGTAGTAAAAGTAGCTAAGAATTATTTTGGCATGATATAACTGGAGTTGAACGTATATTCATATGAAAAGAAATATGTTCTAATGTCGAATTTCTAAATATGGACTATAGTTCATAAATTAATTAGAAAAAGTGTTGCTAACATTTGTCAAAGTCGTCATCATTATAAGTCCAGTGCTGGAGGCTTAGCTCCCTCATATTCGTGCTGGTCACAGGTACGAGAATACTAGGCTCGGTGTTAACACGTTTCTTGCCTTTGAATATTTGTAAATTAATTGTAAAAACATCCCTCCTACGGCAGTTGAGTAAAAAGAGCTTCATTGTGTTGTGCATAGGTGCTTATCTTATTCCCGTGTAGACTTAAGACCCGGTGTTCTAAATGTACTTGCACATATAAATGTTGAAAAGGTTCAAACATAAAAGTATCTTTTTTACTGTGTAACATTTTACTTTTGGTAAAATTTAGAGCCTGTATCACTATCTCTAAATAACGCTATCCATCACATAAAAATATTTCCATTTTCGTAAAGTTAAAATATTTTTTTATTGTATAAATATGTGTTGAACGATGTGACACAACATGCTTACCGATGTCGGTGTGCAAAAATAGAGACCACTTAAATGTCGACGTCAAAAGGTATTCAATTGAATCACAAGCATCTAGGTTTCACGCGACCAAGACTAGAAGGAAAGGCAACTTACTTACAGCTCGGTTCCTACCGGTTTTTTGTATAATCCTTGTTATTTAATATATGTTTTGAACGACTCTTAGAGTAATAATTATATGTTTCCTTATTATTTTTATCGGTTAGTGTTAATCAGAGATGGTGAATAAAGCACTGAGTCAAATGAGTAGATTTGAATCTACTCATTCGACTTAATAAATTCATTTAGCATTATACTGAATTAATTTTATTGGTTTTAAATAATTTGTCCAACAATTTCAGTAAAAACGGTAGCAGAGTAGAGCGTAGACAATGGGGTGAAAAAAAGTAGGTAGTTTTGAGCTTAGATTAGAAACTTTGACCATAACTGGGTCCATTTTAACCGAGGTCTTACACCCGGTATAATATAAACGGCTAAATTATGTCACTACAAGTAGATTGACTATAAATTAATGCTTTCCACCAATTTGTGTAATTAGATTTTTTGTTTCTTACGGAATTGTCAAAAAAATTCGATAATTCTGGTTCCACTAGGAATTATTCTCTTATTTTATGAAAATATATATCTACTAATTTGTCAGCCTTCACAGTTCAGTTGGTAGTAGCTCTGCCTTCTGCGCCGTAGGCCGTGGGTTCGATCCGCACCGAGAACAAACATTTGTGTAATGAACATAGCTGTTTGTCCTCTGTTTGGGTGTTATATAATATTATAAGTATGTATTTACAAGAAAAGTATGATGTAATGAATCAGCTGTCTGGTTCCCATATTACAAGCTTAGGCTTAGTTTGGGGCTAGATAGTGCTGTGTGGAAAGTCCACCAATAAATATTTATATTTATTTATTTTATTTGTTTTCTCAGAAATTGACAAAAATATACGATCGTTCTCGTTAGATACATTAAAGTTTTATTGAGACTGCTTTTCTCACTAACACTAGAAACTGTAAGTCTAATGAGTTCTTTCTTGTTGAGTGGAATTTTCAAAAAACGTCTATTAGATCCACTGTGATTCTATTAGCAATGATTTGTATTATCATTCGAACGAATTTTGGAAATGTGGATCTAGTAAGAAAAATAACTTTCTTTCTCTATATTCTTCTTTACTTCGATATTTTTGTAAATTGTTCTTAATAGAGCCAATTTCGAAAATGTGGATCTACTGATAAGTAGAAAAAATTACAATAAGTTCCTATATATGTTATTAAGGGCGGATTTTACCACCTCATAGTACCACTGTAATATTTTAATCTGACGGATCGCGTTACTCTGAGATGGTGAAACCCTAAATGGATTTGATTGTTGTTATTTAGGTCGACTAGCACAACGAATAACAGACTTTTTATGAGAATAAGTTGAACACATTTTCATTTCAAGACTTATAGTCGATGTTTTAATTGGGGCTACGTTTATGGAATCGAGTCAGAAATGAGGCGATCCGAGCACAAACTGAAGATTTGATATAGCGATCTAGCTTGATTATTATAGAAGTAGCTAGGAGCCGTTTTCACGCGAGATCTGATTAGACATCTGGGGCATTATTCTGTATGACATAGGAGATTCCGTCCCATAACCGTGTGACGTCACAGCGTGGTCTAAACGCAAACGCGATTCATAAACCAAAAAATCAACTAAGAATGACAACTAGGAATGACAACTAAGTCTTAGGGAATACGGTTTTGTCCGATTTCGCGCCGCTGTCTAGTCGTATCTGTGTAACGCGATTGCATTGGCAATAGAGAATGATGCCCCAACTGTATAAATCCATGTTGTCCAATCAATACATCCAGGCACTATGTTAGCAGTAGAAGTCTGACGCCTCGCATGACTACACATTATGAATGTGCTCTACGATGCGCAGGGCAGTCCATCAACTTGAGGCACAGATGTTAAACCTCATTTCAGCAGCTGTAATGCCTATTTCTGCCGTCAAACAGCGTTGCTTTTTCATACTGCGTTTACATTTAGACATTCGCGCTGCCATTTGCGTAGACGGAAATGTTGTCGTCCATGTCTGCGGCAGCGTCGCCGGCAACATGTTCACGCAACACGGGCAACGCGAGCGGCAACGCGAGTGGCAACGCGAGTGGACATGGAAGTGGCCTGTTTACATTCTCGCATTGCCGAAGTCCCTGCCCATGTCTCTGCACATTTCCACGGACTGAGTGTAAACGGGGTATCAGATTATGTCTTCTTGTGTATCTTTTTGTTTTTAATTTTATCATTGTATTTTGTGTCGTAAAATAAATATTTTCTATTCTATTCTATTCTAGATTAAAGGTGTGGTTGCCGTTGGTACAGGCACATGAGGTTTAACATCTGTGTCTCAAGTTGATGGACGCAGGGCAGCGCATCGTAGGGCACATTCATATTGTGTAGTCATGCGAGGCAATGCTTTTCTTAATGGTTACCAGAACATCAGGTGGGACATCTTGTTCCATCAGCTAAATATGTAGTACAAAAAAAATCGTTGTGCTAGCTGAGCTAAGCTCTAGTATTAAGTTGTTACGTGTACCTTAATGAATGTATCAAAGTTACAATCGGTATATAATAACACACAATTGCAATGATTTCAAATTAATATATTTTCTGAAAATATCCTTGTTTTTTTTATAACCCTAAATTATGATAATAATTTGATAAATTAAGATAAATATACCTCTAGTTGCCTTCATTAAATTGAATAAGTAGATATGTGCTATGACCGCCTTCACAGCTCAGTTGGTAGTAGCTCCGCTTTCTGCGCCGAAGGCCGTGGGTTCGATCCCCACCGAGAACAAATATTTGTGTGATAAACATAGATGTTTGTTCTCTGTCTGGGTGTTATTATATTAATATAAGTATGTATTTACAAAAAAAAAGTATATACCATGTATTATGTCAGCTATCTGGTTCCCATATTACCTATACAAGCTTTGGCTTAGTTTGGGGCTAGATAGTGCTGTGTGGAAAGTCCAGCAATATCTATATATTTATATGTCCACACAGTACTCATTATCTGTATGGAAATTATTACAAAAACTTTTTAAATCTCCTAACAGAAACTTGCCTGCGATCAACACATTCTTTACTTGCCTAACTTAACAAGCCTCTCAAAAAATGTGTTCGTAAATTGTTGTGCCAAACTGATATTTACGAACGTACGAAACCAATTTTATTATTCCTATATATTCTCAGCAAGTGATTTTTTGTAATTCATTTGAGATATGAAGATTCTAAACCAAGAAACAGCTACTGGGTGAAAAGATCGGAGTCGAGGATAGAATAGTACCCTAAATTGGAATCCCCTTCTAGGGCAGGTACCTACTTTTCTAGAAGTAAACCGACCTGTGAATGAAAGTGTTCTGAAGGTCACTTTGTTTTAAATACGGATAGGTGGTACCTAATTACCTATGCACTAGAAATTTTTCAAATGCCTTGAGGCTTACAATGTAGGAAACATTTTCTTTCAAAATCTCTGATGTGAAGCCACTAGCTGTCACCCATCCTAAGAATGGCTGTGCAGAACGTTGCTTAAAAGATCACTTTAAAGTTACGAAGCAAAAAATAATAGCAAGGTTTTGATACTAATAATGAAACAAATAATCTCCATTTACCATTTTAATAATGTATTTATCCCGATTTTCAAAGCTTAACACAACTTCAACATTCTAGCGGCGGTTTTAACTTTAACTACGCTGAAACTCCCTAGGTACAGTCAGCGACAAAAGTTGATAAACAACATTTTAAGAAACAACTAGTTGTAGATTTAAATTTAAACTTTCCTCCATTGAAACATTTGAAAGATGAAGTTACCCACTTTCTGATAAACTCACAAATGAGTGAATAACTGAAATTGTTA
The DNA here is from genome assembly GCA_932294275.1 of Chloroclysta siterata. NCBI lineage: Eukaryota > Metazoa > Arthropoda > Insecta > Lepidoptera > Geometridae > Chloroclysta > Chloroclysta siterata. The sequence goes on along the minus strand of OW028596.1, from coordinate 13,783,502 downwards.
ATAGACTTTTGTCGCCGAATATACAAATATTCCAATTGTAGGCAGTAAAATTTTTAACTACCTCTACAATTTGATATTGCAAACAATCTTTATATTCATAAAAAAAAAATACCATGACATTTTAATTAAAATAAAAGCGATAACCATTAGTTCAAATAGTCGCAAAGGACATTTCTTAAATGCATAATTAATGATGAATATTGGTCGTGGACGGATTCCTCCATTTATTTCTAAATTGTCTAGTTTCTATAAATGTATTTATACAATATGACAAAATTACTACAATACAGTTAGTATGAGTCTATGAGTAAGAAAACCCCACTGATAAGGGTAATGAAATTGGTAAAATAGCAATTAGAAAATATTTCTAAACAATTTGTCTACAGTTTCAGCAAAAATAATCAGCAATAAGTATAAAACCGCCCATCGAGTGTCAAGTACATAAAACTGGCCAGTTAGACAAGTAGCAATCGAAGCGCCATCGATAAACGAAAGCAAAGTTAAACGACTAACGGCCAATTTCTGGAAGCTTGATCAAAATTAATCGGATGTCAAATCACTCACCATTTCAGCTATAACATCGAATTAGATGGAGATAGCAAGTGACTTGACATCCGATTAGTTTTGATCGGGCTTTCAGAAACCGGCCGTTAGGTTATCGATTTGCCTTTATACATATTTATAGAACTTTTGTTTATAATTCTCCGGTTGACACTGGTCTAAAAGGACTACTCTTACTTCAAAGATATTCAAGAACATTCATTATTTATATCTTAACAGTACGTATATTATAATATAGGTTAGATACGCTCACGATTATATTAAAATCAGTCTAAAATATATTAAATTATTAAGGCAACTTCAGAATATATAATTTTAACGGGTCGTCTGCGTTTTCAACGGTTTTTTAATGAAAAATGCACAAGCTTAAACGATATGTGTACGATTGCGCTTCGCAGTTTGATTGGACTATAACAATATTTAATTTACATTTACATCGATTATATAGCCCCAACTGTTGCAGCAGCAAATAATATGGAATGGCGTTGGCAGTGGCGTAGCTATCGTAGGGTCAGGTGGTGCAGTGCACCAGGGCCCCGGAGCTCAGAGGGCCCTCTAACCCAAGCTTTGAAAAGCGAGGGTCAGCCAGCTCCCGAAGCTAGAAAACATTGAGCCTGATCGCAATCGCAATTTTTTTAAATGATTTATTTTAAAGGCCATTAAGAGTTCAAGCTATGTGGAAAGAGTCCACCTAGCTACGCCACTGGGCGTTGGTTTTTTAAATCTCCATTACAGGCAGAGCTTAGAGACTTTTGTCTTCTTTTCGTTTCGATGTTCACTTATCTAGAAACACCATTGACTATTCCGTAAACTTGTTTTTCCGTTTTCCGTATTCCGTAAATCGGATTCTGTTTTCTAGCTTGTTTTGTGTGTAGTCGCGATAAGCGCCCCTAAGCGTGCTCTCTCTCTTGTCGTGTCACTAGTTTCTTTCGAAACAGTGTGGTGAGAGGATTTTAAGTACGCCTCAAGAGGCTCCTTTCAAGCACTTGACACATGTTATAGAATTTTTTAGGTTCTACGATGTTTTCCTTCACCGTTTGAGAGTACTGGCATTTTGCACATACATTTTTGATCAGAAAAACTCATTGGTGCACGACCGGTTTCAAACCCACGACCTTAGGATCGGAAGGCGGGGCCGCTACCACTAGACCACCAGTGCGACCAAAGCGTGCTAAGAACGAATATATTATTAATGCCCGAAATTGGCGCTTGACGCGTCCACTTACAAATCCCGCTGGAAAAACGGAATACGATATCCGAAAAACAAGTTGTCAACAGTCGGAATAGACACTGCTTCCTAGACTTTTACCCAACTACAACCAACCAAATGTAAGTAATGATTATAATAGAACTAGCGACCCGCCCCGGCTTCGCACGGTTATTGTGGGTTATCCCTAAGAGATTATGCTTGTATTATGCATATAAACCTTCCTCTTGAATCACTCTGTCTATAAAAAAAAACCGCATCAAAATCCGTTGCGTAGTTTTAAAGATTTAAGCATACATAGGGATATAGGGACAGAGAAAGCGACTTTGTTTTATACTATGTAGTGATAGTGATTAGCATTGATTAAAATGAGGTAACGTGAAAACACAGGCGGCCTTCGGACACAATATAGCGTCATTTAGCGCAGGGTGCAAAAAACCTCTATCTATTCATCATTTTTCACAAAAAAGCCTTTAACAACTTCTCTTATTATTGACCACTAGGTAAGTTTTGGTCCAGGGCAGTACCATGTCTTATAGCGAGATAGAATGTTATATCTGCATGGCTATCCCGGGATAGTAGGGACCATTTCCCATTTTCAGTGATCATAACAAAAGCCCTGACCTAGTCGTAATGCGAAACCTAAATAAGGATGGACAAAACTGTGACTGTAAAAGTTATAATCACTTTTATAGTCAATGTTTTAAAACTTGCAAGCAGTTGTAATGTAATCTGTTAGAAGATTAACAACGCTTTAATTATTGCCATCAGCTAGCAGTGAATAACGACAATTTTTGAGCATTTTAAGTAAATGTTTTTACTTATGAAATTTCAAATGTTTTCAACAAAGCAATTTTTTATAAAAATCTCCATATTTTCATTTGGATTTCGCAATATTGTCTCAGTGTCCAAAAATAACAAAAATACTAAAACGCTATTTGTGAAAAATGCTAACAGCGAAAATATAATAGAGGTCGCATAGAATTTGAAAATAGTATGTAACGAGTAGGGGAACAGTTAACTTTTTTTTATTCTAAGCGAAGCGTAACAATTAATACTTATAAAATCTTAAAAGATAAACAATGCTTAAAAAGTTTTAAACTATTGCGGTAATAAACAGAAAAGAGCTCATTTTAAGCAATGTTTAAATTTAAATGTTTATAAGTAAGGGTTTAAGTTTGATCAAATTACTTTTCTTGCTAGAAAACCAAAAAAGTTAAACTATCGGCATCAAATAAACTGTGATAGGATCATTTTAAGCAATGTTTAAATTTTAGCAACGTTTATAAGTACGAATAAAACATGAGAGAATATGAACTTTTTTGAATCAAAATGATATTTTTTCTGAACCTTTGTAATGCTATTCTCCAAAACGTTGTTTGCAGTTTTTCATAACATCATTCAGTGATTTATATTTTAAAAAAATATTAATTTTCTTTTTTTTTATTAAGGTTCGGCCAAACCTTCGCGTCAGTAACGCGGGAAGTGGGAGCGTCTGCCGCGCAGGTTTGGCCGAACCTTAAATGTGCGAGCGAGAACTATTTTACCAGCCAGTAACATTTTACTTCTACCGCTGTCTCACCGCCTTATTTCTAGATGATTGAACCGTCTATTTTACAAGTGAGAACAAAAAATATAAAGGACTAAGGACTTCTAAAAATGTAAATCCGTTATTGGCTGTATGTTAGAAGCCTAAGTATTTACATTGTATCTTAAGAGCTGTGGATTTTGTTCAAAAATAAATAAATAAGCAGACATTGAACACACAAAGCACGAGGGATAAGCAAACTCAGACCGAAGGCTTCCTTACAACAGTTCTACACGAAACATTGTTCCCCCATTAAATTCGTGAAACACAACGCTCTATATAAGAATTTATCAATTTACCACATAAATATAAATACATAGACATACATCACAATTATAACAAACAACATTAACGAATATGAAAAGTACATAGCTATAGATAATTAAAATACAGACCAACGATGTACTTGAAAAATGTAATTGCAGCTTTTTTAATAAGCGCCGTCGACTTTGCTATGAGATGTTTACGCGACCTCTTTCTTCCATTTTATAAGTCACTAGCGACCCACCCCGGCTTCGCACGGTTACTGTGGGTTATCCCTAAGAGATTATGCTTGTATTATGCATTTAAACCTTCCTCTTGAATCACTATTTCTATAAAAAACACCGCATCAAAATCCGTTGCGTAGTTTTAAAGATTTAAGCATACATAGGGATATAGGGACAGAGAAAGCGACTTTGTTTTATACTATGTAGTGATAATCATCATCAGCCTCTTCAATATCTTCCATTGGATATACATCCCCCGCATAATTATCTAGGAAAAAAGAATTTGAGCCCTGTCCATCCACTGATGACTGCTCGCGATCTTTACAATGTCGTTGGTCATAAAAACGAGATAAAGTAGGTACGTTACAAAGTTCTAGTAAATAACTCGACGAATTTCGTTATTTTGTGACTTAGCAAGTTAGTTAGGTCACATATAATCATAACTTTTGTGACCCTTCATCTAAATAAATAATTTAAAAAATACATACACAAAGATTTGGCGTCAGAAAGACTAAGTTTCATTTGGGAGCGATTTTTATGAAAAACATAAATTTAGACAAAAAATAACAAAAATAAAAAATGATCTCGCCTTAATTATTTAAAATTTAAGTGCATATGCGCAATGTTTATATTAGAAGATAATATACCTACAAATCCGATGATTGTTTTTACATTATTTACATTTATATACAAAATTAAATTACCCAACGTACACTCACCATTTTTTTTATCGTTTATCATTGCCGATATTATTAGCTTAGTGTTTAAGATAACAAACTTTAAAATTAGCTTTATCATTAGAAAATCTAAAGCTAATTTGATAGTCTGTGTTCTAACTTTAATTTAGAGTGGCATTTGAGATTACTGCTAAATCAAACGTGCGAAGTAGTTATTTTGCGAGCCGCTATTCACTCCTCAATTGAGTGCAATGCGCTAAGTCTTTCGCTTCTACAATAAGTCGTGAGGCAATGTACAAGGTAACATTGTGACAGGTTTGTTTTACAATTTAGAAGCACTTAGTGTCTTGTGACTTAGTGTATATGCTCTTCGCTGGTAAAAAATGTTTGATTTTTATACAATATAGCAATGTCTAATTCAATTTATCTTTGTAGCATCTCTAAAGCAAAGTCTCTAAATCGAAAGCTAAGTTTAAAGTTTTTAAATTTAGACTTTAAAATTAGCTTTAGCTTTAGAGAGCTGTCATAGCCTTTTTCGAACATGTCTCTTCAATGTAAAAAAAATATTATAATAATATTGTTGATGACTACTCTATTGTCTAACCTGTAATGATAGATGTAATGTTTGAAAAAAAAAATACAAATACACATGTTTGACAAGCGTCTGTCATTACCGCCCTCAACGTATATCACCAATCCCTCTTTTAAGTGCCACATGGTCTAATCATTTACTCCAATTGAACCTTCACTAAATTTAATCATTAACACTAAACTCGAAAGTTTAGTGTAGATGATTAAATTTGATTCTAATACTTTGTACGTATTATCAATACGAAAATATTCTTTATTTTGCATAACTTTTTGTATATTTTTGGAACAAGCGATCAACAAGATTAATATACATATAAACTAACCAATAATTAATTAGATTTTAATTATTTAAAGGAATTATAATTAGAGTGTACCTTTTCCTAGCTTATTATCATAAGTTTTCATAAGCCATGAATTTCTACACTATCTTCCGCCTATAGGTAATCCCGTGGACAAAGCCCAATTAGGATAAAAATGAACGCCGTACTAACAGCCATCGAAAGTCTCTATCTAGTCTTGTCAATAGTTTCTTTCGAAACAGTGTGGTGAAAGGATTAAGTGCACCTCAAGAGGCTCCGACACTTGACACATGTTATAGAACTTTTTGGGTTCTACGACATGCCGGTTTCCTCACGATGTTTATTTTGAGAGTACTTGCATTGCGCACATAGATTTTTGAACAGAAAAACTCATTGGTGCACGACCGGTTTCGAACCCACGACCTTAGGATCAGAAGGCGGGCCGCTACCACTAGACCACCAGTGCTCTCATTCAAAGTAAAAACAGGTACATTTCATTCAACGTGAAATGTTCCTTATTTATTATACCCCAAGAATCATTTTGAAATAGCTATTTGAACGCGGTAGAATAGCGTTCATTTTTAAGCCAGACGGTCTCTGTATGCCCAAAAGTTTTGAGTATCAGAACTTCCTGCTGAGTATCAAAGTTAGTGTTTGTAACACGAGTTAACGGCAGTTTCACATTTATTACGCCGGAACGTAAATTTGCTAGACTAGTTAGTGTACTGGATTTTAAGGGATACACGATCAGTATTTCAATTTGTCGATAAATAATTTAACAATTTCTTAAATAAGTGCAATTCAGTGGCTTTTAAATAACGAATTATTTTAATGAACACAAGTATTTCGGCTAGTAAGTAAATTGTAATTTATCTAACTATTATCTATTAAAATATTAAGCTTTGACCAAACCGACCGCGCGTAAAATCACAAAGTTAACAGCGTTATAGTCACAGCCGCGTCGGTTTGAACTTAGCTTTATAAGCTCTGCAATCAATACAGGATGTAGACTCCTCCCTTAAAGAGAGACAGGATCACGAAACTTTATAATTCACTTAGTTTAAAAGACGTTTCAAAGTGATCTTTGTGATTTTATTGAAGCAATAAAATTTGACTTTAGTCTAGTAAGAGTCGCTTGTCGCTCAACGACCACTGACACGATTAGTGGTCGTTGATTAGGTAATCACCATAAACGTCTTGCACAATAAAATAAGCCACTTAGGGCCGGTTTCACCATGCTCTGTTAGTTACTAATCAAGGATTAACAGGCCGTTAAATCTAACCTTAGATGTCAAATGCGTACATTTTGACATATTTAACGGCTCTTTATTCCTTTGTTAATCTAACAGAGCATGATGAAACCGGCCCTTAGCATGATTAGCAAAATGTCAGACAATGAAATGACGTTTTCGCTAATTTAGTTTAGTTTAGTAAACATGTTTGCTAATCGTTGTTCAAGCGGCCCTACATCTGTTATACTGTGCATCACCAGATATATGCAGGTTGAGTTTTTTTTCAGAGCTACTGAGGCAATGTCTTAATCTCGCCCTGAATAATAAATACATATTTTCGAGAGCAGTACACACACCCTGTATATTCTCTATACATGATACTGGTAGCAGTTTTTGACCACTGAGCATTAATAAGGAACTTAAAAAATCACATAAAACAACGCATCTTAAACCTAACCTTCATACAGAATCTCTTACGAATATACACTTTACAGCTATTGAAATAACGTTTAAATTGTGGCACGCGGCGTCGAATGGAAGCTACAAACCAAAGTGATCCTTTTTCTAGTGTTCTAAGGTTCTTTTTCTATTGCCTCCGACTCGGCAGCATGGCGCGCCTGAAACAACATTATTAAAAGCTATCAACTTGAGGCACATTGATTTTAAGCCATGTGACTGTAATTTCACCCACATCCTTCAAACCAAGCACTGCAACACTTCTTGAATAGAAGATAAGAATTAAGAAAGCCCAACGACGCAGTTAAACTCTCGCTGCAGGCTCGGTCATAAGTTATCGGAACGAGACAGTAATATTGCTCTCTCTCTCTCGCACTTAGAACGGACGATCCTTTGTGTTTAAGCGTGTTAAGATGATTTATGACCGAGTTTGCAGCGGGAGTTTAACGCGACTATAGGTTGAGCACTGACCGAGCCTGCAGCGAGAGTTTAACGCGACTATAGTTTCCTTACGATGTTTTCCTTCACCGGATGAGAGCACTGGCATTGCCTTAAATTGTTCAAAGAGAAAAATATATTGGAGGACAACTGGATTCGAACCTACGACTTTACGAACAGACGCAGAAGGCTGTATAATAGTTATTATGAAACAAATTTATTAAATAAGTGTAAGTAAGGGTCCATGTATGTTTACTACTTGGTGATTGGCCAATTCCCAATGATACCATCGCGCATTAGCCAATCAGAGGCATTTCGATTTTTGATTTTCTCGAGAGCATTGGCAACCCTGCGCGTCAGCCATGTTCTTTAGATGGGAACGCGAACTTACTTTGGAGCAATGTACAAAATTTTGAGAAGTAAAAATTCAAAAGTCCTACCAACGATTGAATGTTTATGTGAAAACAAGTTTATGCGAAAAATGCCTGTGTTTTTGCAAGTTACACGATTACTTAGGTCTTTTGTTACTTGTCTACCCTCATTGCTAAGTAACGTCCGTCAGTCCACAACTAGCGCCATCTAGTTCGCTGCGGGGTACTAACCGTCGCTGCCGTCAAACTTCGTCGCCGAGGTGCCAGCTCGCCGCGATAGGCACGTCCTTGTCCGCTATCTGCGAGAACGCAGACGCGGGTCGAAGTGGCTCAGTTTATATTTATTTGTACTAGCGCCATCTAGTTGGTTGCGATGGCCTACTTCAAAACATTAGTACTAGCGCCATCTAGTTCGCTGCGGGGTACTAACCGTCGCTGTCGTCATACTTCGTCCCCGAGGTCCCAGCTCGCCGCGATAGGCATGTCCTTGTCAACAATCTGCGAGAGCGCAGACGCGGGTCGAAGCGGCTCGGTTTCTATTTATTTGTACTAGCGCCATCTAGTTGGTTGCGATGGCCTACTTCAAAACATTAGCACTAGCGCCATCTAGTTCGCTGCGGGATACTAACCGTCGCTGTGGTCATACTTCATCGCCGAGGTCCTGCACGCAGCTCTCCGCGATGGGCACGTACTTGTCCTCTATCTGCAGTAGTAGGATCGTCTTGTCGACGTGCGAACGCAGACGCGGATCGAAGTGGTTCGGCGTCCATTTATGTACGACCTTAGAACAAAAGTATTTGTGTGAGATATAACTTTTGAAACAATCATGGTCACTAGTCAACCACTACTTTCTTTCTAAAGAGTGGTGAAAGGATTTTAGGTGCGCATCGATGGGGCTCCTTTCGACCTGTGCACATGTTTGTGCACTGTGCACATCAAAAACTCATTGGTGCACGATTGATTTCCAATTATCTGGAGTTCTGAAACCGGTTATATACGATTGCGAAAGAGGGTAGACCATTTTGTCTGGTTTTTACTCGCCTGGTCTATAGTTTGACTCGTGATGCCAGTGTGCCGAAATATCGTCACACGTCGTGCGTGACTTACGAGGCAATGCTTTTTTATAGGTGATGATTACCACTTAACATCAGGTGGGTCATCTGCTTGTTCCATCAGCTAGTTGTATAAAACAAGAAACAACCAAATTCACAAATCATGGTAAATGTCCGATTTTAAATGAAAATGAAAAGTCAATTTTGCACGAGTGTTGGTTCAGCCAGACAGGAAATTCTTTGGTAAAGAATAAAACGTACTAAACCTATGTCATCTTTCGATATTCTGCCGATTACAGCGTTCAGAGTCTATTTTTTAAATATTTTAGTTGTAGTCGTTTTAAGTCTCATGTGCCTGTAATAATTGTATGTGCCCGGCGCGGCAAAAACACAACTGTGACGGCCTTACTACAAAAAATCTTTCAAACAATAAATTATGCCATCTCTTACCAATGCGTAATGGCAAACAGAGACAGCGCTAATTTTAAGCATTATTTAAATTTAAACACCATTTTATAGTATGAGGGTTTATGTTTTGTAGAAACATACCAAACCATCCATCCCCGCCATAGGTACCCAGTTCCCCCACACGTTCCTCCCCCCCCTTTCTTGCTGGTACTCCGTCGGCCATTGCACGTCTATCCGTCGGCCTAGGTTGACGCAGTCGTAAACGCCTAGTGGATCAACGATTACAGCCTGCAATTAAAAATAGTTATCTCATCAAGTTTTAATTTCATCCAAAGGATGAGATCGCTTTCTACGATAACAAATTCAGCGATTTCCGAGTGGGAATTGAACCCTCGACCTTCCCCTTGATACGGGGCCGCGCTAACCAACTGCGCCATCGGATTCTAATCTCACTCGACGAATAACTCAGGGACATGCTACTACGGTACTTATGCGACCGTGGTTCCATCTACTGGTCTGACATATAACTATCAAGAGTCCTACTCGATAACCGAAGTTGCATTCAGTTGCATCGACGAGAGATGTCACCGTGCCTAATTATAATTTTTTATTAGTTTTATAGTGTTTACCTACACATAAGGAAATTTCAAAGATTTAATATAGTCCCAAAAGTTATTATTCCGTGTTTGAGATTTCCTTAAGTGTAGGTAATCACAAAAAAACGAATAACAAATAACAAATTCAGCGTCTAAGTAATTCTCGCTCAAACATATACAAATAAGGTTTCCAACATAAAAGTTTGATTAAGTACGAAAACTGCTAAACAATTTTATGGGGAAATAATACCAACACGCCTTATTCTGCCGCCAAGCCGTTGCTGTGTTTCGGTTTGAAAAGTGTGGTTGCCGGTGTAATTACAGGCATGAGGTTTAACATCCGTATGCCTCAAGTTTATGGAGGCAAGGCAGTTCATCGTAAGACACGTTCCTACGTTCATACGATACAATGCTTTGTTATAGGTGATGGTTACTACTTAACATATCAGGTGGGCCATATACTTATTCTATCAGCATTTTATAAAAATTAAAAATGAATAAAATTGCTTACCTTCGTCCCAACTTGCACATTTATCTTCATCTCGCTCCTCCCCGAATCGGACCGTTTGATTTTCATCTTTATCTCCTTGCTCTTATGGTCCTTTTTGAGTATGCTCTCCTTGTGGCTCAGGTCGGAATAGTGCGTGTCTTTCATAGGCACAGTTTCCGGTTTCTCTATGTAGCGGCCGGTTAGTTCGCGGTAGCTTTCCCGTTCGTGTCGAATTTCTTTGCTCAGTTTAGATAGATCTTTGGATGTTCCTTCGCTCATGTAGTACCTGAAAATTGAGATACAGTGTAGTTTAAGCCAAGCAAAATATCTGAGAAAGGATTTAATAATGCAAAAGGGCCTTGAGACCATAGCTTTACTATACAAATTAATATTCTTGGAAAAAACAGCGCTATCTAATCTAGCCCCAAACCTAGCACACCTTGTACTATGGGAACCTGACAGAGGTCCATATCTAACCGCGAAACCAAAATATTTATTTAAATTCACAAAACAGATTACAGTTGATTATGCAAAAAATAATAGTTACAATAATATACATTCTTAGATCTAGATTCGTAATCGAATATGTGAATGTGACCATTATATAGTGTTTCATGCATTAATTATAAATTTCCCTAAAACTAGAAACAGCAAAGACTATTATTTATTATTATTGGATTCATAATATTTCGTCAGCAAACCGTAAACGCACCGCATATACTTGCTAACGTTATCATTAAAAATATCTATATTATTTAAATTTGCCAACGCGCGAATGTCTGAGTCAATATTAATTTTACTTTTGCACATCATCATCATCATCATCCGCAGCCCGAGTTAGCCCACTGCTGGGCATAGGCCTCTCTATGCTCTTTCCATTTCAAACGGTCTTGGGCTACCCTCATCCATTTAAGGCCCACGACGCTGACAATGTCGTCAACCCATCGTGTAACTAGTCGTCCGACACCTCTCTTTCCAGTCCTCGGCCACCACTCTATCAATCTTTTGCTCCACCTGTCGTCACCACGTCTTGCCAGGTGCCCCGCGCAACTCCATTTGAGTTCCATTATACGATTCACGACTTCAAAACTATGCACATGTCAAAGTATTCTAGTTCTTGGTCTAACCTCTTGGTTTTTGGCCTTATATAATGTTACACGTTGTATAACATTAGTTTTGATTACCATATTGGGTTCGGTGCAAGGCTAAGAGCCGGTTTCACCATGCTCTGTTAGATTAACAAAGGATTAAAGTGCCGTTAAATATGTCACAATGTACGCGTTTGATAGCTAAGGTTAGATTTAACGGTCTTTTAATCCCTGATTAGTAACTAACAGAGCATGGTGAAACCGGCCCTAATAGTTGTAAATACATACACATAATACAATATAACACCAATGTATTTACATTGCACAGGGATCGATCCCACGGCCTACAGAGCAGAAGGCAGAGTTACTGAGGTGAAATTTCAAAGTGATCCTTGTGATTTTACTGAATAAATACCTTTTGACTTTGAAGTCTGTCTGTACTTACCTATGATGGTGTAGCGGCTCGTTGCTGGCAGCTCGGTTGGCTATGATCCTGCAGTCCGGTAGTGATACGTCAACCCCTTGTGCCACGTCTTCTAATGATGACGAGCCGGACCCTTCGCCACTTACCATTGACACCTGCACAAAACAACATTATATTAATAGAATAAATAAATATTGGTTGACTTTCCACACATCACTATCTAGCCCCGAACTAAGCAAAGGTTGTAATATGGCAACTAGATAGCTGATATAATACTATATGGATTTTTTTTTGTAAATACATACTTAAAATATATAATAACACCCAGACAGAGAACAAACATCTATGTTCATCACACAAATATTTGTTCTCGGTGCGGATTGAACCCACGGCCTACCGCACAGAAGGCAAAGATACACCCAACTGAGCTGTGAAGGCAGTGAATAGAATAGAGACATCTTCATTTTGTCTCTTTAAAATATCTTAATTTACAAAAGAGCAATTTGTTTGATGACAAAAAAGGACTCGGCATTTGCTGTATGAGCCTAGTATTTCATATAATATTTCAAAAAAAGTTATTTATTCGTTTTATAGCGGTTACCTACACTTTGGAAATCACATTTTTTTGTATTATCCCAAAAGTTATTATCCGAGTGTGATAACAGCTTCTGGAATATTTCAAACATCTTTGAAAAAAGATGTGATGAAAAGGCACATTAGTTTTTCTTCTCTATAAATTTAGATCCTGTATTTTTGGGATAAAAATAGCTTTTCAAATGCCTCTTTAGCAAATGTTGAGTGAGATAAATTGTATATTCTTGCTAAAACAAAGTCGGATGGTTTTCATTAAAATCTCAAAAATAATTCAGAAGATAGTTTTAGATCAATTGGCACATTATTTTATGGACTACTATTTTGTTATCTCTTATAGACTTATTCGTGTTTCTTCTTGCTTATTTAAATTGAGACTTACTGGCAAGAAATAGACATCCACAAAATAAGGCGTATGGTGTAAGACTTAAGGGTTATATTACCTTGGCGCTGGCCGTTCTTCGCGGTTGATATCGCCATCCGCATTCCCAAGCGCTACTGGCTGAACCCTGTAACAAAAGAGTATGTTTGTTTAAGTCGAAGAAGAAAGGTTCTTGTTATTTGGGTATACACTATAATATATGTACTGTAATACAGGTTCATTACTAAGTTCAGTTCGAGAGCACTGGTGGTCTAGTGGTAGCGGCCCCGCCTTCCGATCCTAAGGTAGTGGGTTCGACACCGGTCGTATACAAATGAGTTTTTCTGTTCAAAAAATTATGTGCACAGTGCCTGTACTCTCAAGAAACTAGTGACACGACAAGAGAAGAGACAATCTTTTTGCAAGATCTAAGTCTTAAATATTGCTTCTCAATGTACATGGTTCTAAAATTTTAATTTCATTTGATTCACAGAAAAGGAATAGACAGTAGTTAAAAAAATTATAATTATTTTCTCAGTGAATTCGAAACCTATAGATAAAACAAGTTGCTTTTTTTACTACTTTTAAGAGTAGTAGAGCTCTTTGTGAAGGGCTCGTCCGGGGAAGTACTATCACCACGCCTTTTTCTGCCGCCAAGCAGCAACGCTGTGTTTCGGTTTGAAGAGTGTGGTTGCCGGTGTAATTACAGGCACATGGGGCTTAACATCTGTATGCCTCAAGTTGATGGACGCAGGGCAGTGCTTTATTATAGGTGATAGTTACCACTTAACATCAGGTAGGCCATCTGCTTATTCCATCAGCTAGTTGTATAAAAAAATACTTGCAACAAAGCATTGCCGCGCAAGCCACGCACGATATGAACGTGTTCTACATGCAATGCGTCCATTAACTTGAGGCACACAGATTGTAAGCCTTTTTTGGTACAAATGGTAAAAAAATTATTGTTTGTTTACTAACCTGTCCATCATCCGGTTGGTCGGGAGTCTGTTGATGCGTGTAGGGCACGTGGTCTTGCCTGGCGCACGCGTCGGCCGCTATGAGCCTGAACGAAGCCGTTTGTCTCTCTCTACGAACGCGCACGCGGGAACCACTCTGTGGACGACGTAGTCAAATTGTTAAAAACTATCGGCCTGTCCCAGCTTCGCATGGGTGGTCATACATTTTTTAAACATTTTAGGATAAACTTAGACCGTGGGTTCGAGCCTCGCGTCTACTTATTTCACGCCCTTCTCTTTGAGTGAGTGAAATCGCACCCCGTGGGTGACCCGTGGATCGTTAACATTTTTAATTTCGCCATATCTTTTGAATGAAATCTGAAATTGACTTCACTCGCAAGTCGGTCGCAGTTCTGTCGAAACAGTGTGGTGAAAGAAATTTAAGTGAGCCTCAAAGAGAAGCCTCAAAGAGAAGCCTTTCGAGCACTTGACACACGTTTTTGAAATTTTGTAGGTTCTGCCGATTCCCTCAAGATGTTTTCTTTCATCGTTTGAGAGTACTGGAACGGTGTAGATAAATTGTAATTAAAAACATTAAAACTTAATAAAAAAAAGAAAAAAAAACAAGTTTCTATACATATAGAAAACTCATGGAAAACCCACACTTTATAGTTTTAGTAAAAGTATAGTATATTTTATTACAGTACAGTACATTGCAGTACAGCTCAGTACATTGAAGTACAGTATAATACAGTACATTACAATCCAGTATATTATAGTACCTGTCTGGCAGGTTCCTTCCCCGCAGTGCGCACGCGCATGTTCCTCTCCCGTCGTGCAGCCCCACTTGGCACGGCGCTGCTGCAGATAGCGGCAGTAATGGCGCGGTCGCGGTCCTCGCATCGCTGTCGGATTTGCGCTTCTGAACCGAACACTATGCCGTAGATCGGCGCTGGAACTGAAAATACTAATTAAAAACCACAAAAATGCAAAAACAGACGGAAGGGAAGTTATTCATACTAGGTAAGGGTTTTTTCTTTTTTATACAATTTGTTGGAACAAGCAGATGGCCCTGTTATGCGGTAACCATCACCAAGCATTGCCTCGCAAGTCACGCACGATTGGAACGTGAACAACGATACACTGCCCTGCGTCCGTCAACTTGAGGCATACAGATGAGAAGCCTCATGTGCCTGTATTGTATTTGAACTGTATGTGTATGTATTTCACCGGAAATCACACCCTTCAAACCGAAACACAGCAACGCTGATTGGGGGCAGAAATATGGTGATAACCATGGTTACGAAAGAGAAAGTATTACATCAGCTATTTGGTTTCCAAAGTACAAGCTTTAGAGCAAGTAGATAGTGCTGTGAGAAATGTCCACCAATATTTACATCGATATATACCTTGTGTGTTTTCTTCTTGCGTCCGTTCGTGGGAATGTTCCCGCAGAAGTCCCGCGAGTGACGCCAACGTTGAAGACGTAGGCTTGCCTGCGCTGGCCAGGCTACCGCGTGTGCCGGCTGGAAAATATATGCAATAGGTTAGTACTTCTCTAGCTAACATTATGAAGGCGAGTGAATGAAAAAGTTGGGTGGGGAAGACCTCGTACGTAGTATCTAGTAAAATCTTCCTGCCCTTATCCTTATTCTGTACATATTTCGATCATAAATCACAACACCCGAGAAATATGTATGTAGGTAAGTCAAAGTCAAAGTCAAAAGGTATTTATTCAATAAAATCACAAGGATCACTTTGAAACGTCTAGCTAGGTGACTCTTGGTGCCAGTTCCACGCGACCAAAGCCTAGAAGAACAGGCAACAAACTTACGGCTTGGTTGCTACCGTTCTTTTGTATGATCCTTTTACAATGTAATATAATATATTATTGAAGTTTAGTGAGGCGTAGGCATACAGGTATTTATATGCAGCCACCGCTAGAGCAGTAAGTACCCCCCGGTGCAGTAGTTACCTAGCGAGGTGCGCGACATGCAGGTAGTGCGCTAGAGCAGTGGGTACCCCCCGGTGCAGTAGTTACCTAGCGAGGTGCGGGACAGGTGCAGGTAGTGCGCTAGAGCAGTAAGTACCCCCCGGTGCAGTAGTTACCTAGCGAGGTGCGCGACAGGTGCAGGTTGTGGCGCGGCGTGTGCGTCCGCGCCGCGCCCGCCTCGGCCGCGGCGGCCTCGCACGCGCCCCCCCCGCCGCCGCCGCTAGAGCACCCCTCCCCGCAACGTCGTCGGATCCTGCAACAACATACTAGGTTTAATACTCAAGGAACGTGTAGAGCGAGCTGTAACATTGACACATAGAATAACATTCGGGTGTTACTATATTGATAGATTAGATGCTTACAAACTAGATTTTTAATTTATAATACTAAACTAAACTCGGTACATTATCTTCTATCACGACTACTACCACTCCTGGAATGATAGGTGTGGAATGCGTATTCCACTTCTGTCTAACCTGTAATCCGTGCAAATATTCTATCCTCCATCGTTGCCAAAAGGACTGAACTAACTTGTCCAGTAGCGAGTGCCTTTGCAGTAGGCTGAGATTATCAGGTCCTACCTCAGGCGCGGGAATCGAGCATAAAGGCGCAGTATGTAAAAAATGACTCGGCGTAAGAGCTGAAGGCTCTGCGGGATCGGAACTAAGCACTGTCAGCGGTCGCGAGTTAAGCAAACACTCTATTTGAGTGAGGACAGTACAAAGTTCCTCATACGAAAGAAGCTGTTGACCGATTACACGGTACAGATGCGTTTTAACTACCTTAACCATACTTTCCCAGGCTCCACCCTTGTGCGGAGACCTTGAGCTGATAAACGACCAACTGAAACGACTCTCAGTTACCTCATATTTCAGCTTGGGATGATATTCACCATTTAAGAATTTATATAAATCGCGTATATATGCGGCGGCGCCTTTAAAATTAGTCGCGTTATCCGAGTACATTACTTGTACTGGACCGCGACGCGCGAGAAAATGTTTGAGCGCGGCTAAGAAACTGGGGGTGCTGAGGTCAGTGGCGAGTTCGATGTGCACAGCTCTCGTCGTTAGGCATGTGAAAAGGCACAGGTAGGCCTTTTCGCTACGTACTCCACGACGGCGGATCGGAGTGTACGCGATAGGACCGGCGTAATCGCATCCCGTATGCGTGAAAGCCTTGACTGTTTGACGTGTGCGACATTCAGGTAAGTCGGCCATGAGCGGGTACGTTGGACGAGGGTTAAGTCGAAAACAAGTATGTGACATGTGGACTCGTTGTCTCACGATGTGGCGTGCGGACAGGATCCAGAACCTTTGTCAAAGAAGCGACATTAGTAGTTCGGGTCCAGCGTGTAGGTATTTTAAATGATAATAATCTATCAGCAAGTTGACGATATGGTCACTGCGCGGTAAGACGACCGGGTGAATCTGAGCGTAATCTAAACCGGAATTAACGAGACGACCGCCTACACGAATCAGTCCGTTTTCGTCTATGAAAGGCCTTAACCTATTGAAGGTACGGGAACCTACTTTATTTTTGCGGAGGCTATCAATTTCTTCTGCAAAATATTTCATCTGCAGGGCGAGTATTAATTTATTTTCAGCGAGCTGAAGTTGATCAGCTGTTACTGCAATAGTAACACGGCGGGGTATTAATTTAGCGAACGTAAAAACGTATACAAGAATGCGCAGTAGTTTAGACCACGACGACAAGTGCAATGCAAGCTCGTAGACTGCACACTCCGTCACAGGCGTACATACAGCATGAGTCATAATTTTTTGCTCAGGTATGTTCTCTATAGGCTGGCCATCGAAGAGGTCTCGAAGAGGCCACTGGGAAAGATCCAGAATGGCCCAAGAAGGCCCTTGCAACCACAGAGGGTGCGAAACTAACTTATGAGGCGTAATTCCACGCGACAAACAATCAGCTGGGTTCTCGGTACCCGAGACATGGTAGAAGTGGTCGGCCGGAATATTCTCCGTTGCCTGAACCACGCGGTTAGCCACAAATGCCTGCCATCTGTGAGGCGAACTTCTTACCCAATAAAGGGCGACTTTAGAGTCGGTGAAAGCGTATGTTTTGATTGGGAAGTGATTAGAATAATTATTCAACACAGTGCGCAATAATTTAGTAAGCAAAACTATACCACAAAGTTCTAATCGAGCGATTGTTTGGTGCAACCTTTGACTTGGCGCAGACTAAGCGAATAGTATTACCACTGTCTGAACTGACGTGTAGGTACAATACACCACCATAAGCATGTTCGCTAGCGTCAGAAAAACCCACTAGGGTGACAACGCAGTTCGCGTACACACCAAGATGACGCGGTATGCGAAGCTCATTGAGCGCTGGTAGTTCAATACAGAACTGTCTCCACAAATTAATAATGTGGGGCGGGGGCGTATCATCCCAATCCAAATTTAAATGCCACAGCTGTTTTATTAACAACTTGGCGAAAAGAACTGTGGGAGCTACAAAGCCCATAACATCCCACAGGCGGGCGATAGTAGATAAGATGGAGCGTTTAGTACACTTCTCATCTGCGGGAGGCGTTATTTTATAGTAGAAGACGTCAGAATCCGTTGACCAATGCAAACCTAATATTTTATGTTGCACTGATTTATCAAATTCAACCTCAGTTGAAACCTTGTGCGAAGCGGGAATGCTGTCTAAAACAGCGCGAGAACTACTATTCCATTTAACTAATTCCCACTGTGCGCCTTTAAACAATTCGATGAGCTGCTTCGAAGCGGCGACCCCCTCCTCCTCATTCCTCACCGAAAATACGACGTCATCCATATATAATGATGAAGTAGCTATATCACTAGCGAGCGGGTACCTGGAGCCGTCATCCTCGATCAGCTGTCTGACCGTGCGCATTGCATGGTACACAGACGAAGCTAGACCGAAACAAACTCGATTGAATTGATAAAGCGTCAAAGGATCTTGCGGTTTGAACCGATACAATATACATTGATAGCGACGGTCACATTCGCGGACGGCAATCTGTAAAAATTGTTGACGGCAATCTGCAGTCTGCAGGCAAAAAGACGGAAGTTCAAAATTATTTGAAAAAGATCACCTTGCAAGTTAGGTCCGTGATGTAGTATGTTATTCAGCGAAATTCCGGAACTAGTTTTACAGCTAGCATCTAGAACTATGCGAAGACGCGTCGACGTCTTATCCTCACGGATGACACCGTGGTGCGGGATTACATAGATGGGCGATGAGTCATCAGACATATTTGGAGGCGCGGGTGAAATATTTTTTTTCTCCAAATACTCTTCGATCACGCCATCATAAGCGCTTCTCAAGCTATGCGAAGCTTCTAGCTTTTTCTCGAGACACAAGAAACGCCTGCGTGCGGTTTCGTAGGATCTACCTAACGAGTATATATCATCACTAAATGGTAGGCCAACAGTGTATCTACCACTTGTGGGATCGCGAGTTGTAGAACATTTATAAAAGTTTTCACACTCGGCGTCAGCGGGACGCAGAGCGGGCGGCGCGGAGGGAGGCTCCTCGAGCTCCCAGAATCTTTTAATAAGATTATCTAAACCATGCTCCTGTACTAGGCAGCATGTTAAAGCCTGGCGGGAAAATATTGTAGGTACGGGACCCATGACTACGTATCCCAATACCGTACGTAAGGCTTGCGGGGCCTGCGAGACGTCAGATGCGTGAGTCGCGTCAGGCAATAAAAGGTGGACGAACAATGGCGCGCCTATCAAAATATCTATTTTGTTCGGCGTTCCGAAAGTTTCGTCTGCGAGCGGTAATTCGTGCAAGTGTTATAGGACAGTCGTATCTACCACGGCACTAGGCAGTGTGTCAGTAATTTGATCCACTACCAACGGCGAAATATTAAATTTAATATTTTTATCAAAGCGCGAATAGAATTCTAAGCTTATAGAACTTGAGTGTATCATTTTTTCAGCCCCACCGAACCCCTTAATAATAGTACGTCCGATGTTATGAACCTGAATATTTAACAGCTTACATGCCTCTCTTGTTATAAAATGACTTTGCGAGCCTGAATCTAACAACGCGCGCAATAAATGCCTATTGCCTGTAATCGTATACTGCGACTTGAGCGGTTGCAAGTAAAACGGTACATTGCTCGTTTTGAATCGGCTTAGACTGCGGAGACTGAATTGATGCAGCAATGGACGTCGCACATAACGCAATGTCTGCGCGCTCGGAGCACGCTGGGCCAGGGTCGTCCGATAAGCGCGCGGCGACTGCTGTGGACTGCGGTGCAGCTACGGCGGCTTGACGTGCGGGTTCGATTCCCGACATAAAGTGCAACAAACTGTGATGGCGAGATTTACACGAGCGGCAGCTCGTATCTGATTTACAGTACGAAACTCGATGTTTTGTGCTAAGACAATTTACACATGCGTTTCCCTCCTTGACGGCTTTAAATCGTTCTTCGGGGGTTAATTTATGAAACTCAGGACATTTAAATAAATGCTGATGCGTTTTGTTTGTACATAAACATTTAGAAGCGGAATCAACGGTGTTTACATAAGCGTGATATTTCGGCGGCGATAATTTAGCATTAGTCCTTTCTTTCGAGCGAGTGCGTTCTACCTTATTTTTAGGAATAACCTTTTTAGAGACGGCGGCAACTGAAACAGCGGCGGCGGCCGACGTCGTGCCATCAAAAACCTTTGTACGATTTTTTATAAATAACTCAAGGTCATAAAATGTAGGTATTGAAGTCTCAACACTTATCTCGAAATCGCGGACAGTACTTGAATCTAATTTCTTTAAAGCGATGTTAACTAGAATCAAATCACCTAAATTTTCTATATTTAAATATTTCAGAGCGCGGACTGAGCTAATAAACTGCTCGTTAAACAAATCAAAGTTAGCAGCTGACGCAGTACCTAACGGTTTGAAGTCGAACATCTGATTTAGATAAGCAGAGGCCACCATGCGCTTATCTTCATATTTATCAATTAGCGTTTGCAAAATCAGTTCATACCTAATTCTCTGCGCAAGGAGTAATACCTGAACACAAAGTCTCAGCCTTACCGGACAATTTACCTACTAAATAATATAGTTTTTCTGCATCGGTGAGAGTTGAATTATCATGGATAGTCGACTTAAAACAGGCATAAAACACTGGCCATTTCCTTATGTCTCCTGAGAATCCAACCAACTCGATGGGAGGCAATCTAGGCTTAGCTTTACTGAGAGAAACCGGTACAACATTATCACTTGGTGACGGCGGCGAATGTTGTACTTGCAATCGTTTAATACGGCTGTATAATTGTTCGAACGCAACCAAACTTTTGTAGTCAGGTTTTGCAGTAGGAGTTACAACTAAAAGACGCGAGTTGTAATCATCCAACAGCTTTATATAATCACTGCGCAACGTATCTATACTAGCACTTTGATCGAGGAACCGTTCTCTTGATCTAGCAGTAACATTCGATGACAAATCATATATACTCTGAATCAATTCAAATACAGCTTCTCTTTTAGCTTGTAATATTAACAGCTTGGAGTCTTCTGTGCTGTCGGTGTCAGACACATTTTCGGCACCTTTCTTAGACGATGTAGACATTTTAATTACCTACGTAACTTACTACAATCAGATATTACGCGGCTGAATACAATATCAGATGACTAGCTACAGAATACGAGAAGTGCGTGACCTAGTTAACTCGATCGGGTTATCTCGTAGCGACGAGATTAGCCGGGCCTCAGCTGATCATAGAATGAACAAAGAACCTATGGCTACTATATATCCGACCGGTAACTTGCGGGTAGATATGAATTTCATATAAATATATTTTTCGATGAAAATTAGCAAAATAAATGCAATTAATTTATCAATTTATACGAGTAAACACCTCATAAAATAGGGAAAACACCTTAAAATAATAGTATGTTGCGAGATTAAAATGATTTTGTCGGATTTAACACGACGCAATGTCGCGGGCGGGACGTCACAATGACGGAAAATATGACAAAATCACCTGAAATACGTAATTTATTTCTTGGGGACAGCGGTAAATATACACTTATTAGATCAGTAAATTAGATATTCTAATAAGGGCGGAATTTTAAAAGGATGTATGACCATCCGATTCGATGGACCAAATTATGGGGTCGCTTATTTGTGATTTTGACTTTCGATAGCTCAGCGAGGTTACACAGAGGGAAAAATGGAAACAGTTTAGGGAATAGCGCGCACTAACCTTTGTCTGGAGACCAGGGCAGGATACGGCCAAGCTTGTCTTCTGTTCCACTGCGCTGGCGCGGTTCGCGACACACGAATCACACGCACAGGATATGTATTCCCACGACACCCACAAATCTCTATCTCTAATACTATAAGAATCAAAGTCCTGACTGACTGACTGACTGACTGACTGACTGACATATAGACAACGCACAGCCTAAACCGCTGGTCCTAGAGACTTGAAATTTGAGGAGTACATAGGTCTTATGGCGTAGACTAAGAAGGGATTTTTGGAAATTCAACCCCTAAGGGTGTAAAAAGGGATGAAAACGTTTGTATGAAAAATTGTATTCCTTGAACCTACAAACTTGAAACTTGGAGTACATATACTTCAAGACAAAAAAATAGGAAATACATTTTTAGTTTTTTAAAACTACTCTTAATAAGTGTGCTAAGGGATGTAAAAATATGTATGGGAGTTTTTTGACCGCTGGTCCTAGAGACTTGAAATTTGAAGAGTAAATAGGTCTTATGGCGTAGAGGTGTACTAAGAAGAGGTTTTTGGAAATTCAACTCCTAAGGCTGTAAAAGGGTTGAAAACGTTTGCATGAAAAATAGTATTCCTTGAACCTACAAACTTGAAACTTGAAGTAGATGTACTCCAAGGCTAAAAAACAGGAAAGGCATTTTTTTTTAAACTACCCTTAATAAGTGTGCAAAGGGATGTCAAAGTTAATATGGGAATTTTTTAACGCGTGGTGCGATTGATTTAAAACTTGAGGTAAATATACTAAGAAATAAATAATTAAGAATGACGCTTTTAACTTTTGATAATTACCCCTGCAAAGGGTGCAAATGGCTGGTAAAAGTTAGTATGGGAGATTTTTAACGCATAGTGCTATTGATTTCAAACTTGAAGTAAATATACTCCACAATAAATAATTTAAAATCACGTTTTAAATATTTTAAAACCACCCCTGCAAAGGGTGCAAAAGACTGCCAAAGTTTCAAGTTTTGTATGGGAGATTTTTAACCCGTAGTGTAATTAACTTCAAACTAAAAGAAAATGTGTTCTGTGGATAAATAACAAAAAGACAGTTTGATTTTCGAAAACAACCCCTAAAACGTTACCCTCCTTCGTTGCGCTCAAGTAAAAAGGATACAACAAGGCGTCAATGTTTCTAAGGGACATTCTAAAACGGGAATCTTGAGTTGGTACGAAGAGATCTTAGGGTATCTACCGTGCCTGGGGATCAAAGTCATGAAGCTGTTTCGTTTCGTTTGTTTTTGGGGTAGAAACTAGGAACCAATAAGTACATATTTTCCGTGTAAGGTTGTCTTTGTTGCATTTGTCATGTTTGTGCTAAACTCAGTACCTATACCTACCTACCTACCTAATATAGGTAATGTACGCCTATAGGTATCTCTTATACCTGCGTAGGTATCCTACCCTAATAATATACAAATCAATGCGAAAGTTACGATGTTTGGATGTTTGTGGCTCAATTACGGCTCACCACTTCAACGCGTGCGAAGCCGCGGGAAGCCACTAGTGTTTTATATAGAAGGAAAATAGCGGATTGCGATATCAGCGGTTTAGGTAGCCCGGGAGATCACTTTCTTGCGAGGCGCGGTAATTAGCGGTATGCATTCACGTGGACGAATTGATTTAGACTGTTAAGGCGAAGACAAGAGCTAATGTGACTATCGCTCGCACGTTTCGACATGTTGAAAGATATAAAATCACTAAACTCATTTTCTAAAAATCGCAATCAACCATTTTGTGTGCAATCACATTGCACACAGTTTAGTAAAAATTTCATTTAGATCGATACATGTTTTCCTACTCTAAAGTGTGCTTTTCTAGTTTTCGTACATGATCAAACTTTTAAGTAGGAAAACTTGTATCAATCAAAATGATTTTTTTACTAAACTGTGTGCAATGTGATTGCACACAAAATGGTTGATTGCGATTTTTCGAAAATGAGTTTATTGATTTTATATCTTTCAACATGTCGAAACGTGCGAGCGAGAAGTTGTTTGATAGTTGTCAGCCCCTTAATGGCGGTTATGCGATCGTTGCGACGTCCATCCGTAGGGGGGCGCTAGTGCGCGCCTTAGGAAAGGATTAGATAGGAAGGCTGTAGGTAAAAGTGTAACCTCACTATGGTAAAAGATGGCGTTACCAGATGTATTGCGTACAACGCAGCGGCGAGGTCAACGAACGCAACCACAGAATCAATCATTTTTACTAGTTTATAATGAAATAATTAGCTACTTATGTTCAATTAATTATTACGATGTATTGTGGATATTGGCGAGGAAACCACGAATCAACTACTGATGTTTTGTAAATATTGATGAAGGAATCAGGAAAAAATCATTTTTATCTAAGGATTGGAAAAAAACGGTTATATTCAAAACCTAAAATATCAACTCTAGATAACTTACCGCCTCCACAAGCTGACCAGTTTGTCCCGTATCACAGTAACGGTGACCGCCGAGCCGAGTAGCCGGCATAGCGGGGGCGACGTGTCCGCGTATGACGTGGTGAGCGGCGATACGTAGATGGGATAGCCAATGGGCTGGTCGCATGACGAGTTGATTATGTTGCGCAGTGCCTGGGGACCACAGTAATACTTGTAGACTTGCTTCTTTTCTATCACCAATACTCATTGCTTTATTGTTTAGGTACATAAGACAATGATACAGACTATTTTTTTACATGCTTGTTTTTATATTTAAAAACATATACACTTTCAAGGATATAAATGTCATAAGAAGAGAGATTATAATTCACAAAGTATCCAAATTTGTCTCGTATCTGACTTAGATTTTAGTATGTTAGTCTGATACGAGAAAAGTTTGAGGAGACTTTGTGTTTTTTTCTATCGAGTCACTAGATATAAAGTCACCTCAAATTTTTCTCGTTTTGTAAGCGCTATCAGAATCGAAACGCTAAACTGAGCATTTTTTTGTCAAAGTATTATGTTAGTTTAGATAACAGAATCTTAAAATCATAACTATCTTCCTGTCCTTATGAAATAACAAAACCTTAAAATATTAATACATACTCGTATGTGTATGAAATATGTTTTGATTTTAATAATTTTCTATGTCACGAAATACCCAAAACTACCCACAACCTACATCACAGAAGGCAGATATTCTACCAATTTGAGCTAAGTGACTAGTATATTACCTGTTTAGCATTCTGTATAGATCCCCGCTCCGGATTCCTATTCCTCAGGTAGACCAACTCTTGCTGCTGTCCCGCCCACAGTCCCCGCACGCATTCGCGGTTCAGCTTGATGACGCGGAAGCCAAGATGGCGCTTGTTGAGCATTATTATCTTGTAGTCGTCGTTGCCTTCGTCCATCACGTGTCTGAAACAATACATTAGTATAATAAAACCTTCATATTCCCAATTAAAAAAAAAACAGAAATAGCTTCAAGACATTGATAGATATCGGTAGCCACGGTAGATATCCCCACAGATCTCTTGGTACCAAATACGACTTTCAAATTCTTTGAGGACATTTTAAAGCGGCTCAATATCAAGCTTTTTTGTCATCTATTCAGATATTCTAAGATGAGGTTTTATAAAAAGTTGATGAAGCTTAACAAGTTTTTTTTTATACAACTAGTTGAACAATCAGATGGCACAGTTGAGGCCCTGCCAGCATCAACTTGAGGCATACAGATGTAAAGCCTCATGCGCCTGCAATCTCACCGGCAACCACCTTCAAACTGAAACACAGCAACGCTGCTTGGCGGCAGAAGATGTAGAGCCCCGCGCAGGACATTATACCGCCAGGCAGGAGCTGCCTCATGGCATATCACCAGCCGCGAAGCGTGGTACGTTATTTATGCCTACGCCTTACTAAACTTCAATAATATAATAAATTACATTGTAAAAGGATCATATACAAAAGAACGGTAGGAACCAAGCCGTAAGTTTGTTGTTCTAGGCTTTGGTCGCGTGGAACTGGCATCTAGAGTCACCTAGCTTTAAGACGTTTCAAAGTGATCCTTGTGATTTTATTGAATAAATACCTTTTGACTTTGACTTTGACTTTATTAAAGCTTCGACATGATAAGAAGGATCCATTTGCAGAACGTATTGAGTGTTGTGATAGAAACAGACCTGAGTGCCAGTAGATGTGGAGCCCCGCGCAGGACGTTATACCGCCAGGCAGGAGCTGCCTCGTGGCATATAACCAGCCGCGCAGCGTGCGAAGTGATGGCAGCGTGAAGTGCTGTACTGCTGCAGTACTCTTCGGGGAACATGAAGTGGTCCTGGGGAAACGGAATCATTAAGCTTTTAAATCGAAATACGTGGAGCTATTGCCACACAAGCTGAAAGTAACACAACTGGCTATGATGAGAGCCAGGAGTTTTATTCTTGTTATTATGAATCCGAAATCAGTATAAAATAGCAATGGGCTTAGCCACGTTATCCAAGATTATGTTCTATCCATTGCTGCTCCATCTTTCTCGACAACCTTTTCAAAACACTTTCGCCCTACAAGTTCATACAAACAACACCTCTTACTATAACCCCGTTGTCAGAATGTGTCGCCTATATAATGACTTATTAATAAAACACAGTGATATCTTAGATATATTTAATGATAAACAATCAAAATTCAAGAAAGCCGCTTTGGCCACTCTGTCATTAGAGTGTGCCAAAAACTCGATTGTAATTTAATTAATTCAGCACCCTTCGAGTCTTAGCTCGAAGTGCGTGTACCTACCAATTTTTGTAACCCTACCCAATGTTCTCTTTCCTACCTACCAACTGATAAGCTCATTTAATTAACTAAACTGTTCTGTTTTATATGTCATGTTGTGTACGCATGTTTTAGGGTGCCGTCTAGCTCATAATTAATTGTATTTTATTTTGTCATTTAACTGATTGTACCCTGTTTTGTGTGCCTAAATAAATAAATAAATAAATAAATAAATCTTAACAATAAACGTAAATTAAGAAATCTTTTATGCCATGACAGAGATTTTGAGTCTTCAAATTGTATCTATCAGAACACTTCCATGTATTTTGACAGGCTTAGCTATCAGACCCGGCTGTAACAGTAATTAAGCCATAACGAAAACCTTCAGGCCACCAGACCTTTAAAAACTCGCTATATACACTGTAAGCTGTAAGCAGTCGTTTACAGCCGTAAAAAAAACGTTAAGCCATTCCGAAAACCTTCAAACTTCGTTCACGTTTCTCATACCTGATGCAACTTGAGTGCCATTCTAACAGCGGGCGCTAGTACGGCATGCAAGAGCGACATGTCTGTGAACACCCATTCGTCGCGTGCGCATGTGATTCGGAAGTCGCCCTTGAACAGCGAATGTAGCCCGTATAGGAAGAATTCCACACTGCAACAATTAATTTAATTAGAAATCACAAAACATTTATTGAATTGAAATTTTGTTTTGATCGAAATTGAAAGACGTTTGTTAAGGGATTCACAATTAAAAAAACGTCTATATTGCGTACAACTCAGTTGTATCAGCCGCAACCACAGAATACAGAAAAGGTAATACGACGCGAGGCCGCAAGTTCACCCTCCGATGAACGCGCGCCTTGTCGTTTATTTTTCGTGTAGTTGCATTGCAGTTTTTGGTGTTTCATCGTTTTCATGGGTTTTGAAAAGAAATAATTAGCTGTTTATGTTCATTTTACGCTGTATTGATTGATGAAAAAAGCATACAAAATGTGTTTATGTTCGTACTACGATTAAGAATCATGGTCTAAATTAGTCTAAATGGTCTGTTTATGAGGCTGAAATGAGGATGGTATACCTGGACTTACTACAGTCTACTCAGCTGTGGGTGCAAAGGGGCTGAAATGAGGATGGTATACCTGTACTTACTACAGTCTACTCAGCTGTGGGTGCAAAGGGGCTGAAATGAGGATGGTATACCTGGACTTACTACAGTATACTCAGGTGTGGGTGCAAAGGGGCTGAAATGAGGATGGTATACCTGGACTTACTACAGTCTACTCAGGTGTGGGTGCAAAGGGGCTGAAATGAGGATGGTATACCTGGACTTACTACAGTATACTCAGGTGTGGGTGCAAAGGGGCTGAAATGAGGATGGTATACCTGGACTTACTACAGTCTACTCAGGTGTGGGTGCAAAGGGGCTGAAATGAGGATGGTATACCTGGACTTACTACAGTATACTCAGGTGTGGGTGCAAAGGGGCTGAAATGAGGATGGTATACCTGGAGGCAGAGACATGCTGCGCGGCCGCCAGCGCGCGGCGGCCCACGAGGCTGAGCGCGAAGCACAGCGAGGCGAGCGCCGAGTCCTTCCCGGCGCGCCGCCGCCACGCCGGCCCGCGCCGCACGCTGCAGTGCACTATCCACTCCTGGTACACGGCGCAGAACCTACTCCTGCGAATAACGATGCCTGTTTCACGATCTTTTCTCACAAGGTTTATTGGCTGAAGGTCTCGGCAGAATAACAGCGCACTACTACATACCTAAGTACTGTAATAGCTATCTCTTTAGCCATTTCCCTTCTTTTATTGTTTTGTATGTGTATGTGTGTTTTTTTAGCAAATAAATGACTCTATGTCTTATGATGCATATTGGAATATTACACGGGTATTTATCGCGTTTCACCTAAGTAGACGGATACTCGCGCTCCTTGGAATTCCTTCGGAATGTGCAATGTCACTACGCTGCTTTATTCTAACACACGTAGGAAATAAGTCCCAATCACGACATTTTGTTGACAGACTTTAAGAATTTATTCCAAAGTGTGTTACTTTGCATGATACATTGCACTAATTTGGACGGTACATTTTTTAATTTCATGTTACGTGGCGTACAGACTTACGCAAACTTTTAACCTAGCTAGGTTGGAATCTGTGAGAGCTATGTATGTTTTTTATCTATTTATTTTTCGATAAAATTCAGCAAAATCATGATGGTTTAAACCCCAAATAACCTCAGTCAACTTACCTGGTAATACCAGAAGCTCTAAAGTCATAGTCCTCATCCAGATTGATATTGAATATGGGGTCGAGGTCCACAAAGTTGCGTTCGTTCATCGGCTTCAACGCTTCAGCGAGGACGGGAGACGTCAGCCATTCTTCTAACTTGCCCGATTGGATCGTGTAGTAGATTATGCTCTGAGGACAAAAAAACATAGATATAAGCAATTGGATAGCGAAGCGAGCCACATATTAGTAATCATAGCTAGCCATTTGTGTGGACAGTTTTATAACCATCATCAGCTTGCAGACGTCAACTGTCAAGCACGTAACTTCTACAGGCTGATGATAGAGACCTCTCCTATATATCCACGAAGAATTATATTGAATCTCCATCCATCAAACCTAAAGCAATCGGTCGTGGGACAGTTTGTATTCTAGCAGCAGAGATGGGCTTGCAACCTGCTTAATTGTGGCTAGTGATAGGCATTCTTTGATCTCATATGTGAGCACCACCTTTCTGAACCGGCGTAGCTACAGGTGTCTTGGATGCAAATAGGAGGATGCAATACCTTGACGTAGTATGTGAGCTGCACGTTCCTGAACCGGTTAGGCGTAGATCCAGCACGTATCTGGTGGACAGCAGCTGCCAGGCGAGCCAGCGCAGCGCATAGCTAGAGGTCAGTGCCGGATGCGGCCAGTATTTACCTTGACGTAGTAGGTGAGCAGCACCTTCCTGAAGTCGAACGCTTGCAGCATGGACAGCGCGCTGTTGTCCGTGACGCTGTAGCCCTCCAGCACGTATCTGGTGGACAGCAGCTGCCAGGCGAGCCAGCGCAGCGCATAGCTAGAGGTCAGTGCCGGATGCGGCCAGTAGTTACCTTGACGTAGTAGGTGAGCAGCACCTTCCTGAAGTCGAACGCTTGCAGCATGGACAGCGCGCTGTTGTCCGTGACGCTGTAGCCCTCCAGCACGTATCTGGTGGACAGCAGCTGCCAGGCGAGCCAGCGCAGCGCATAGCTAGAGGTCAGTGCCGGATGCGGCCAGTAGTTACCTTGACGTAGTAGGTGAGTAGCACCTTCCTGAAGTCGAACGCTTGCAGCATGGACAGCGCGCTGTTGTCTGTGACGCTGTAGCCCTCCAGCACGTATCTGGTGGACAGCAGCTGCCAGGCGAGCCAGCGCAGCGCATAGCTAGAGGTCAGTGCCGGATGCGGCCAGTAGTTACCTTGACGTAGTAGGTGAGTAGCACCTTCCTGAAGTCGAACGCTTGCAGCATGGACAGCGCGCTGTTGTCTGTGACGCTGTAGCCCTCCAGCACGTATCTGGTGGACAGCAGCTGCCAGGCGAGCCAGCGCAGCGCATAGCTAGAGGTCAGTGCCGGATGCGGCCAGTAGTTACCTTGACGTAGTAGGTGAGTAGCACCTTCCTGAAGTCGAACGCTTGCAGCATGGACAGCGCGCTGTTGTCCGTGACGCTGTAGCCCTCCAGCACGTATCTGGTGGACAGCAGCTGCCAGGCGAGCCAGCGCAGCGCATAGCTAGAGGTCAGTGCCGGATGCGGCCAGTAGTTACCTTGACGTAGTAGGTGAGTAGCACCTTCCTGAAGTCGAACGCTTGCAGCATGGACAGCGCGCTGTTGTCTGTGACGCTGTAGCCCTCCAGCACGTATCTGGTGGACAGCAGCTGCCAGGCGAGCCAGCGCAGCGCATAGCTAGAGGTCAGTGCCGGATGCGGCCAGTAGTTACCTTGACGTAGTAGGTGAGTAGCACCTTCCTGAAGTCGAACGCTTGCAGCATGGACAGCGCGCTGTTGTCTGTGACGCTGTAGCCCTCCAGCACGTATCTGGTGGACAGCAGCTGCCAGGCGAGCCAGCGCAGCGCATAGCTAGAGGTCAGTGCCGGATGCGGCCAGTAGTTACCTTGACGTAGTAGGTGAGTAGCACCTTCCTGAAGTCGAACGCTTGCAGCATGGACAGCGCGCTGTTGTCTGTGACGCTGTAGCCCTCCAGCACGTATCTGGTGGACAGCAGCTGCCAGGCGAGCCAGCGCAGCGCCCAGGCCGCGGCCGGCGCCAGCAGCCGCCCCGCCGCCCAGCCGCACCACCACCCGCCTGCGCACACACCCTCTGTACACACACTCATTCTCTGTACTCTCTACTCCCACTCTCACACTCACAGCACTCCCTCCCCCCGCAGGCAGCACACTTTCCATCACCCGATAGTTCGGTCGGGTTGGGCTGCTAGCGCATAACGCGGCCGACAGGGAATGGTTGCGGTGTGCGCACTTGCTTACATCTTCATACTGATTAAGGGCCCGACCAAACCATCGGCCGATAGAAAGTCTGAAGGGGGCTCCTAGTGACTATTTCACCATCTACGACTAACGCTATTCGTGTCTTTGACGGGTCTTAAGAAGAGACGGAAATATTTTATCTGACGGGTAGCGTTACTCAGAGATGGTGAAATAGGTGCTTTCTAAAAAGGTAATTCCTTATAAACATGGCCAACAAGGGACTGTGAGAGTGCGTGAGCAGGTACCTAATTCCGCGATTCCTTCAGAATATTGCCTCATAAAGTCCTGACATCTAGGAGGGGAGCCGGAGTTGAGGGGGGGGGGGGGGGGGGGGGGTGACCAGAGGTCTACTTTTGGGGTTTTCACTTATATCTCAATAACGGTGCGTCGTAGGGAATTTTATTCTAATACCAAATCAAAGCACATAAAATTCTGTACAACTTTTATTATACACTTTTTCAGAAATTAGTATTGCATGCGTAAGCATCAAACCGCTTACTGACCTGAGCAATATGATGGTCCCAGGATAGATTGGTCATATATAAACCCAAGTACTTAACCTCTGTACGAAATTGTAGTGGATGATTATTTTATGAACAGCTGCACTGAGTCTCCCACCAAGTCTCCCAGCAGTGGCTCAGAAATGAGATACCCCCTCAAGAGTGGGGGTTGAAACCTATGCAAGCAGATGCTCTGGTTCCAATAACAACACAAGAATCACCAGCACCGGAGGTCCTACCAAAAGGGATATTATGCCGCTGCACCGAGGATTGTGATAGCGGCAATATGGGTGCCAAGAAGCAGTGCTTAAATGTTGAGTAATACTGCGGCTTGCCTCCACTGCCAAGGGAAATGTCTTAACGGCCTGTCTTATGACGAGGACGACGATGAAGATAACGTAGAACCGCTTTAGCAAGGTCTTCCCAACACAGGATGAAGATTCCTTGGAAAAAAATCTTTGCCAGAACCTTTACGGCCGAAGAGGATTTTTTTTATTTTCCGGAGCGTGCAGTTCAATAACGGTTTGCAATTCGGAAAAACTGTGTAGAATCAAAGTTGTGGAGAATTTATGTGCTATTATTTGGTCTTAGAACATTTTTCCCTACGACGCAACGCACCGTTGTAAGTTAAAACCCTGAAAGTGGGCTCTTGTCCATCTTCATTCTGTCATCCACCCCCCCCCCCTCCACTCTGGCTCACTTCCTAGACGTGTAGACTTTTAGTATGTTCACTTCCTAAGCACCCCGAACAATATTCTGACGGAATCGCTTAAGTGAGCAGGGCTCACTCAGCGCTGTAATAAATATCAGCCATAATGTTCTTTGCCACACAAACTGCGGGCAAAGACTAATCTTTCATAAGGATACTTGAAAGAGAGGGAGAATGTATTACTTGACTCGAAGGCGGTCCAGTACGCATGTCAGAACAAGAGATTTTGTTTAACTACTTACTGATGGAACAAGCTGATGAGGACCACTTCATAAAGTGGTACCATCACCTATAACAAAACATTGCCTCGCAAGTCAAGCACGATATGAAAATGCAATACGATGCACTGCCCTGCGTCCATAAACTTGAGGCATACAGATGTAAAGCCTCATGTGCCTGTAATTTCACCGGCAACCACACCCTTACACTGAAACACAGTAACGCTGCTTTCTCACAGAAATAGGCATGGTAGTACTTCAACGGACGAATCCTTCACAAAGAGCTCTACTACTCTTATCAGCGTTTTTACTCGAAGGCGGGTCATTACTTGGTGAGAGAAAGGGATAGTTATATAAATGTTTTACCGCTGCTCTCCTCTGGTCCTTCAGAGATGGCTTCCACCTCTCGCTGCTGGCAGTAAGTCCCTCGGAACTCCAAGCCACGCAGTTGGAACGAGACGAGTCCATTGCCCATCTCCACAATGTGGACGAGGCAGTTCAGGTAGTCTGATGCCAATACTGGAAGAACGAAAGACTATTAGACTGACTATTAGAACTATTAGAAAATTCAGATAGTCTGATGCCAATACTGGAAGAACAAAGGTCTGTTAGACTGGCTTCACAGCTCAGTTGGTAGTAGCTGAGCCTTCTGCGCTGTAGGTTCTGGGTTCGATCCCCACTGAGGACAAACATATGTGATTGCTTACATAAATATTTAAGGCGTTTTCTCTGAAATGAAATGTATTTATTTGCCTGAAGTATGGTAAAATAAGGTCTTATCTACACTAATATTATAAAGAGGTAACATTTGTATTTTTGTATTTTTGTATTTTTGTATGTAACGAATAGGCTCAAAAACTACTGGTCCGATTTCAAAAATTCTTTCACCATTAGAATGCTACATTATCCCTGAGTTACATAGGCTATATTATATTTAAAAAAAAATCAGGGATCCTTACTAAAACTTCAATAATGTAACCCAAGGTGGAAAACAAAAACCTTACATCGCGTGCGCTGCGAAAACTATTGAAGATAGAAGAAAATTATGTACTACGATTTTGTAGAACACGTCATCATCTACAAAAAATGTCGCGACAGCATATGTCTAACTATTATAGTTATGTCACAATAAGTGTTCTTTTATTATAAAAAAATAATTGAAATGCCTCCGCTAGAAAAGGGTCTTTATTTGTACCTTGGTATTAATCCTTATCCAAATAAATCATTTCATAATTAAGACGGTTTCAATACCTATAGATTACTTCTTAAATTTTTCAAATCATACATTCCATTCAAAAGATATGACGAAATTAAAAATGTGAACGGGTCCACGGGTCACGCACGGGTTGCGATTTCACTCACTCAAGGAGAAGCGCGTGCAAATGTATGAAATAAGTAGACGCGAGGCTCGAACCCACGGTCTAAGTTTATCCTAAAATGTTCAAAAAATTTATGACCACCCATGCGAAGCTGGGACAGGCCGCTAGTGTATAATAAAATTGGTCTCACACACTTCGTCGATGACCGACAGACATGCAAAATTATATAATTAAAAATAAATTCACAAAACATTATAGAACTAAAATAAAATTAGAAAAAAAATAAAAAAATAATGTCAGCAAACAATGTCGTACTCAAATATAAAATTATATAAAATAATACAAATAATAAACATAAAATCAGATAAGATGTCAGCAAAATAATACCAATGTCAAATTGGTATTGAATTATCCCTAAAGCTACAGTATTTCTCTAATATTATAGAAACATTTTTCGCAAAGTCATATGTACAGTTTTTTCTTAAATTGTTTTGTAGGTACCTCTCTTATCGCTTTTGGTATTCTATTAAAAATTTTAGTCGCCGTGACGCAACTGTTTTTTTGTATCAGAGCAGTCCTGCAGCCTGGCAAAACGAGCCTAGTCGGGTCTCTTGACTTAAGTATTGGATTCTTTCATGTTTTGTACCCTATTCCCGGAAAAAAAGGAATGTTTTCTACCCCATTCCCAGAAATATTGAGTAAAAATTAAGCCTATATGCTAATTTGAGGTTATCACAAATCGCAATAACCCACTGCTGGGCATAAGCCGCCCTCAGACGTCACTCTTGTCGGTTTTGGGTCTTTTGTACACAGGGACTTTTCGTATACGTTAACAAAGTCATTATTCTTCCTTATTTATTTCTTAATAAATTATTTCACTTCAGATTAGATAACATAACTAAGTAACTAAAATAAATAAACTTAATATTGTACTGTAATTATTGTAAGCATATGTCATAGTTCTGTTTTTTTTTAATTAAAATATAGGTTCAGTTACCAAAGCAGTCCCCTTGCTGGACCGACCCCCAGCGGCCCATCATCAGGTCCCCACACAGGTAGTGTTGTAACGAGCGCGTCAGGTGCTCGTAGAATATAGAGTTCAGGTTGTTGTCATCTGAAAATAAATATTCAAATATTTTTGAAATTCCAGAACTAAAACTTTAGTAGTTGTTAATATTTGAATATGAACTATCAGAAGTACCAAATAGCTGTTGTGAGTGAGGTGGTCCCGGCGGAGGATAGGACCCCTCCATTACTTCTTTTTCTTGACGTGTCAATAGTATATTTCGAAACAGTGTGGTGAAAGGATTTTAAGAGCGCCTCAAAGAGGCGTTTTACCTCACACATGTTTTAGGTTCTATGACATGCCGGTATCCTCACGATGTTTTCCATCATTATTTATGAGTACTGGCACTGTGCACATACATTTTTGAAAAGAAAAACTCTTTGCGGCCGCTACCACTAGACCACCAGTGCTCGCCTTCCATCCTCCATCACTACTGACCTATATTTGATCCTAGGGGCAAATCTTACTTCTTTAAATATATATTTTTTTCTTAAATTTTCTAGATTAAAATGCGTACCAGAGCCTAGATTCCGTTCCAACTGTGACGAAAGCCTGGTATTGCTCTGATCCACTCGTTTCGTGTTGTAATCTCGCTCCCAGAACTTGACGGGACGCACGTATGACGTCATAAATATGGCGCTACCTGTAGTAAAGATGAAAAATAAATAATATTCTTAATTATTGTACATATACAGGGTGTCCCATAAATCAACGTCAAGCCGAAATCGGGCGATTTCGGCTTGACGGGTTACAGTCGGTTGAAGATGGGTGATGTAATTATTTTAAATTAAATGTTGGCCAAAACACAACATTTTATTTAAAACTGAGGCAGTTATGATTTAATTTTGAATTGTATTTTACAGAAGGGTTATTCATGGTTACATTACAGAAAAAAGTTTCACGAATAGTTCATATTTGTAGTCACAAGACTTAAAAGATAAAAGCAGAAAGAAGATACATATTTACGACTTTAATCCCCAGGCTCGCATAGATAGATACTCCTATAAATCCCTCAGTAACCTGTCACGTATGGAATACCAACTACTGCAAAATGTGGGTATGTGCCAAATGTAATGTTTGGATTTACCTCTGACCCCCCCTGATTACCCCTTAGACATCCTTAGAAAATCTGGAGTTCGTACTTGGTACTAAGAGATCAAAGTCGTGAAGCCGTTTTTTTTTTACCTAAACCAGGTGTAAGCGGACTAGACAGCAAGGCCGACATGGCAGCCTGTAGGAACAGCATGGCGGAGTGCGGCACTGAGAAGGGCTGCGCAAACGCATGGAACGCACTGCCCCACGTGATCTGCCACGGCGCTATGTACGTCACCACGAATTGTATCTGCAATGTAAACACTAATAATAATAATAAATGTAACTGCAACGTATTTATGTTCGTCCGCTATTGTGGCTAGATTGTTTTATATAATGTGTAGTAGTTTATAAGGTGTAATGAAAGGTATTTAAAAAAAAAATACTTATTCCTAAATTTGACACCATCGCATAAAACGATCGGCCGTTTTAGCTAACAGAATTTCTCAGCGGCCGATATGAATAGGACCATAAATATACAAAACAAAGTCTCACCTTCAACAGAAACTCGTAGACTTTACTAAATATAATGGCAGTGATGAAGTAGTCCACAAGGAAAGTCTCCGACATCTTCCGACTGCTCAGATCCCTTTGGAAGAGCAGGACGGCGAATATCAGGATCAGGTACTGGGAATCCGGTTCTGAGTATGCGTGTCTTAGACCTAGAAAATTTTTAAATGTATATTTAGAAAATGTATTAAATTGTACAAAACAAAATAAATCGTAAATAGGCGAGCATTCCCTTTAAAATAAATAAATCTTTGAAACTACGCAACGGATTTTGATGCGGTTTTTTTATAGAAAGAGTGATTCAAGAGGCAGGTTTATATGCATAATACAAGCATAATCTCTTAGGGATAACCCACAATAACCGTGCGAAGCCGGGCGGGTCGCTAGTAAATAAGAAACTTAAACATAAGACATAAATAAACTTTTTTTATGACTGCCAAACATTGGATGAGAACAGCCGAAGACCGGGCTCAGTGGCACGTCTTGGGAGAGACCTACGTCCAGCAGTGGACGAACATAGGTTGACGATGATGATGAATAATAAACTTTAGATGAACGTAACAAGACTCACATTTCAACGCGCACATGCATATAATAAGCGCGCCGACCGCGTCGCCGTACTTGGCCGCTATAGCGGGTGCGTCCTGCGTAGTGGCAGCTATCACCACCGCGGGGTAAAGCACGTTGCGTTCCAGAAAGCACAAGTACACGAATATCTGAAAATGGAAGAGGTGTTACTTGTGAGCTAAGCGAGCCGCTGTGGTAGTCACCTGCACAATGATAGACTGCATCATTTTCTTAATGACCGCATTAATATAAATAAATCAATATTGGTGGACTTTCCAGACAGAACTATCTAGCCCCAAACATGAATGTTCATCACACAAATGTTTTTTCTGCAGAAAAGTGAGCTGGGCTGCCTGTAAATTTTATTGGTATTAACAAATAAACTATCTAGCGAAAATATGTTCAATTTGATATCAATACGGAATCAATTTGCAATGACTGTACTATTGTCTTTTTTTTCTCTACTATAATAGATTGTAGGTATTATTAGTTTTAAGCGTAGAGTGTGCTGAATTTGATTGCCTCTAACTCTTTCTGTAATGCCAATATACGCCCCACTAAATTCGATTGACACCACACTGGAGCTTCAATATTGTATTATATTACATTGTACAAGGATCATACAAAAGAACGGTAGGAACCAAGCCGTAAGTCTGCCAGTTCTAGGCTTTGGTCGCGGGGAACTAGCACCTAGATTCACCAAGCTTTAAGACGTGAGTGTGATTTTATTGAATACCTTCTGACTTTGACTATGAAAAAACGATACCTTTTCAACGAGCATGGTCTTCTGCGGCTCAGTGACCTCGAACATGGCGTGCTCGTGCGGGCGCAGCACGGGGCCCGCGAGGCACAGCCACGGCTGCTGCTTGCGGAGCTGCGGCGCTACGTAGTGCAGCACCCAGCCTAAGATACCGGCTATTATCCATAGCACCTGTACCCAAAACATTGTATACTAATTTTTTCCCCCTTTTTTTCTATACCTCTAAAAATATTCACCATTTTATGAGAACTGAGTAGCTTCTTAATTTATTTCAAGAAACAAAAATAGGAAAAAGCAAAGGAAATTAGAGTTTTTTTTTATTTTATATAACTAGGTGATGGCCCACCTGATGTTAAGCGGTAACCATCACCACAAAGCATTGCCTCGCAAGTCACGCACGCAAGGAACGTGCCCTACGATGCACTGCCCTGCGTCCATCAACTTGAGGCATACAGATGTTAAGCCTCATGTGTCTGTAATTAAACCGGCAACCACACTCTTCAAACCGAAACACAGCGTTGCTGCTTGGCGGCAGAAAAAGGCGTGGTGGTAGTACTTCCCCGGACGAACCCTTCACAAAGAGCTCTACTACTCTTAAAAATCAAGATGGGAGCTCTTAGATCGTTGGTTATAAAAATAAATATTTGTGGATTTTCCACACATCACTATCTAGCTCCAAACTAAGCAAACCTTGTAATATGGGAACCAGATAGTTGATATAATACTTAATTATATTTTTTGTAATTCATACTTATTATCCTACTTAATATTATAAACGCGAAAGTTTGTAAGTATGGATGGCTGGATGTTTGTTACTCTTACACGTAAAAACTACTGAATGGATTTTAATGAAACTTCACAATAATATAGCTTATACATCAGAATAACACATAGGCTACAATTTATAAAGATATTGTGTGACTTATCCTGAGCAGACGAAGTCGCGGGCACCAGCTTGTATATAATAACGCCCAGACAGAGAACAAACACCTATATTCACCACACAAATGTTTGTTCTCGGTGGGAATCGAACCCACGGCCTACAGCGCAGCAGGCAGTGCTACTATCAACTGAGCTGGAATTATAAAATAAAAAAACTCACCGTATTCAGTTGTGGCCGTAGGGTAGTGAACACGGTAGTGCAATGCAGCCCAAACACAAGTAGACCGAGAAAAGTGCACACGATGACGTCATTCTTAAGCCGCGCATTCACTGTCGCCTGCAATTTCTTAGGCAGCGGATCTTCCATGTCTTCCTCCGTCGTTTCGGATGCCTCCTTCTCTTTCGAGTCCTTAACCTTTTCCTCAGTTTCCGCTGCCTGTTCTGTTTTCAAAGAGGTAGTTGAGTTCATCGTATCACCACCCCTCGGATCCATCTTCAGTGAGCTAACGCTCGATGTTTGCGAGCGCTTTTGCGTTTTAGCGATGTTCGTTTCAGAGCTGAAGTTGATCTTCGACGCTGAGCTGCCGATTGAGTTTTGTTTAGATATGTTGCTTTCTGAATGCTGTTTTTTATCATCGGTCAGGGTGTTAGGATCTGTTTTTTCCAGCTCCGGACTGCACTCTGGCAAGTTCATTGCGTATAGTTCAGGAGGTAGTAGATGTTTCTTTATTAGATTCCATATAAGAGTGTAATCGCTTGCTGATCTGCTCAAATGATAGGCTATTGGTACGAGGAGACCGCAAAATATGGAGAATAGAATGTTATGCTTCTGATGCTGAGATTTTTTCCCCTCGACGATACCGCTGTAAGCGAATCCGTACAACACCCCTATAGCGGCTACCGATCGAACGATGCAGTAAACCGCCGCGCTCAGACTACTGGTGGCATTCCCCCCGAACACATGCATATCAATTTGCTCCAAAAAATACATGAGAAATGTGTTGACCTGAGGAAACAGACCCAGACTGAACGCCATAGGAAAAAACAGCAGAAACTTAGTCAGAATCTCTTGAACTATCAGCAAAAAATCCCGCTCATTTATAGCAAATCCGTAAACAGTCAGCGGTTGTTCGAAACTCCTTCTGTTTCTAGAATGGATCTCTTCAGCTGGAGCGGTTTGTTCCAAGTAACTATGCACTCCGCATAGTAACGCCGTGCATATACAGAAGTATACGGGTCTCGAAAACACGACCATTTTGTTAAACCCGTGTACAGGTGACGCTGAATCCGGTTGTACGCTTTTTATTAATGAGTATTGACTTCCCGCCATTATGAAACAAAACCAAAAAGCGTAGACGTCTTTGTAGAAGCCGAGATTTAAGACCATGGACCCGAAAATAGCCACCATTATGGCTAAGAAAATGGTAATTAAAGTATCTCTATACGTCAGATTTCTGTCAAATAAAGCCATAAGTTGCAATCGGTCCATCTCTACTTTGAATTTTATTAGTTTCCAGTTAACTTTGTAGTAAGTCTTTGGTTTTGGCAGATTCGATTTCTCAATCTCATCCATGAGTTTTCTTCGTATATTGTTCTCTACTATTTCTTCTCCTATTGACGGCATCAGACTAGGCACGTTCGCTGCTGCGTTTTCAGCTTGG
The DNA here is from genome assembly GCA_932294275.1 of Chloroclysta siterata. NCBI lineage: Eukaryota > Metazoa > Arthropoda > Insecta > Lepidoptera > Geometridae > Chloroclysta > Chloroclysta siterata. Next base: position 13,742,906 of record OW028596.1, on the reverse strand, counting down.
ATCGCCTGTTGTTGGGCCCTCTGTTGCGTCATCAAAAAGTTTATGTGCATGCTCGGTAAACCCATTCTTGACTGTCTCTCAGCCTCGATTTGCTCCAGTAAGCTATCGGTCACATAAGCCACGGGGGATCTGGGCTGATCCGTGTAAATACCATTGCCAGTCCCACCGTCGAAAACGTAGAACCTTTTATTGGAAGTGCTGTTAGTTGTGATGGGGATTATAGATGCCACGTTATTGTTGCTGGCTATCAGAGGGTTGTTGCTGCCTTGGTTCGAGGAGCTTTGGTCGACGCTGTCTGCGCGTTTCGGCTTCGCTATACTTTCGCTGTTCCCCGCTTCAGATTCCAAGGAGCCACAGCTGCCTTCGCCAGCCGTTTCTTGGGAGTTATCCGGGTTACTGTTATCGATAGGTTTGACTCTATTTATCCGCACGCCATCTTCTTTCTCGGGGAGAGGTAGCGGCTGCGCTTGCGTTCGTTCAGCGATGTTTTTGTCGAAGGTATAGGACATCCAGTTGCCATGTTCGTCTAAGAAGCAATGTATCGCTCCGTCGGTTGTGTCTTCATGAGACGTCGCGAAATGTGCTCGAGCTGTGTTGTTCTGGAGGTTTTCATTATTGGGGGGCTTTTCTTTCTTCTCGGAGCTGTTCTGCGATTGCGGATTGTTTCGTTGCCTAGTTGAGCGTTTGATTTTTCTTACTCTATTCCTGTGGTTCCTATCCATGAGAGGGCGAAGTCTCGGTGCCTCTTCTACAGCCTGCGGTGGCGGTTCAGGCGATCCGCCCTCAGGATATCCGGCGGCGCCCATTGAGGGCGAGTATTCTGTCACTCGGGCGTTAAGAAACGCCGCGAGAAGAGGCATGGAAGTCGGGAGCAGCGTGTTGGCGGAGTTTTGTGCTACTTCTTCGATGGACCGTTTTCTCGTTTTGTGTATATTCTCTCTGTCGCCGCGCAAGCTCTGCCGGTGGCAGCGGGAGCGGTCCTCGCCCCGGCTGGCTTGCGGCATCACGACAGTGTTCGCGTTCGTCGCGGCAAATAAACATTCTAAGCCTTGTACCAAAGCAGCCTGAGCCTCCACTGCATCCATGAGGATTCTCTCTTCGTCCTGATTCTCGTCCTTCTCCTTCTTAGAATCTCTCCTCTTGTTCTCCTTCTGCGATGAGGCTCGCGAACGCGCTAAGTTTTTTATTTGCTTTGGTATGGCTCCCAAGTTTTTTGGAACGTTGGTTGATGATTCGCCAAGGGCGTTGGCAAGTTTCTGACAGACTTCCTCTGGCAAGGCGCAGGCCTCTTCTTCTTTGCCACTGCTAGATTCGTGCGGCTCTTCGAATAGCCACTCTAAGCTGTACGTGCTTTTTTCGTCAGAACTTTTTCTATCATCAGAAGGAATTTCCTCCGCCTCTTCTAAAACTTTCTCATTGCCGTCTTTATTTTCTTGCACAGGGGGATTTTCTACGTTGGTATCACTACTACTACTAGTGTTCGATATCTCATGGTCCCAAAGTTTTTTCTCAATAACTTTTTCATTCGTTTTTTTTTCCATATCGGGGTTCTCATTGGATTCTAGGCTAGATTTCTCTATGAGTAGATCCTTTGAGCTAGCGCTGGCTTTGTCAAAGTAATCTACTACTAGGATATTTGGGTTGTTCTTGCATCCGCATGTGATACTCGGTCGGTGACGTTTTGAATCACACTCTTCAGGTTTAGCCTTTTTCAGTCTGACAGGCTTGCTCTTTTCGTGGGGATTGTGATTTGGCTTGAACCTAGGGTTGGGACAACGCTCGTAGTGTTGTGTTACTTTGAATTCGCGAGTGTTTGCTCCTCGTATCACGCGCACCTCTGTGGGTCTATCTAGCAACGGCGACCGGGAACCGTTGTTCTCATAGTCACTGTCACTAGAACGTAGAGCTGGAGATTGTTCCGCTTCCCAATCAAACCCCCGAAACTTATCGTCTTCGTAATCACTGTAGCTTTCCCCGCTAGAATCTAGGTCGGTTTCCTTTTGCGACGTTTGCATCTCATCCGATATCTCGGCTATCGGGTAGACTATCTCCGAGCCGTACGTTAAATACGGATAGCTACACCCTTCTCCTGATTCGTTTTTATTAGGGTAAAGGTTCAGATGGGGACCTCGGGTGAGACTTTTGCTAGGTGGAGGGATCACAGCACTTTTTGGGTTCTTCAGCATCTGTCCACCGATGGTCTCAGCACTGTTGGGATGGGGGCATAAATTCGATACACTGGGGGGCGGGCAACCAACTTCCAATGCTGCACTTTTGATTCGTCTAACACCTGGGCTTTTGCCTTTGGTCTTTTCAGCTTCCCCGGACGGTGCTTCGGCTTTCACCATCATATACTCGCCCAATTCTACGCTGGCGAAAAACCCTGTATCTGCGTTGTTGGAATGCCTCCTCATATGCGACACAAGCTGTGCCGTTGAATTGAGCAACGGGAGTTGTATCGTCGACATAGTAGAGTTGGAATTCCTCCTGATCGACGGTTGCGCCGTCGCTAACGCGGTCGCGGACTTTGTACAGCTTTCTTCAGGGTAGTTATTATACCTCCGTCTATGCGCTAGTTTTTTCTTCGGCGATGGAGGGCCGACACTCGGTTCAGAATTGTCTTTAGAGTCTGAGCTGAGTTGTCGAGCGAACTTGGACTGGTAAGGTTCCCCCGCGGCCTCATTAGCGTCTAGATATAACCACTCCTTGAAGAAGTCTCGTTTGTGAGGGCACTCGTGGCAGTCTTGGTATCGCCTGCTGACTTTCGCGAACGGTCCTTCATCAAGTAACATGTGTATAGGAAGGTTGTTATCGACTCTGGGACTGCGCGTCGCTTCGACTATAAGCTCGTCTATTCTCGTGCCATGTGTCCGTCTCTTGGACGTTCGCTCCCGCCTGTGTCCGGATTTGGACCGAGAGCGCGTTGGACGGTACTTGGTGGGGTCAGGTGCGTCCGCACTTTCTACTGTGCATAAATCGTACTTGGAAGCACCTTCCTCTGGCTTTTTAGTGGACATTGCACTGTCTTCTATACTTGATTCTGAGCTGTTTTTGCGGTGGACATCTACTTTAAGATCTGAAACAAATAGTATCTGTGGTTTAATTGGCGTCGTAAACATGAATTTTTGCTATTCATATAGGCGAACTTAGCTTTCAAAGTATAAGTTTAATAAGAGACTTCAAAATGTTGTCCTGTCGAATTCATTTAGTTTAGGGTAATCTAACAGAATCACCTTACCAATAGTGCTAGTATTGGGCTTGTGGTACTCTAACGACATGATAGACTCGTTGTCGGAGCCGGCCGCAGCCTGCCTGCCCAACCGCAGCATCTGCATCTCTACACCTTCTTCTTGCCTGTTGACAAATACATAAATATACAGTGAGACGCGATATGTTGTTTCTGATTGTCGAGTTGGGAGTGTTGGAACAATTTATTACATTAATATCTTGTAAAGGACTTCCGTATCGCCATTTTGATTTAAAGCTGGTACATAATGATTGAAAGGTGATCTTTTAGCCTCCTCAGCTCCTTCTAGAAGCACAGAAGCTTGCAGGTTTAGAGGAGTCACCTATGGTTTCACCACCCCAGGACCAGGATGTGTTTCCGTTAATGTTTGGGCAACATTTTTTTATCTGTGTCACCTATCTTAATTATAAATGGTGCATGTCACTTACTTTAGAAGGAATAACTAACAGCTTTTCTTGAAAAAGTATGGCATTGCATGATTATGGCATGGCATGATCAAATTCATAGTCAACTAACTACTCAGCACATTGACCATGACATGGTTTTTCTTTAATAGTTTAATTATTTGATTGGATGTCAAGTCACTTGCTATCTCTTCATATTCGATGTAATAGCTGAAATGGCGAGTGACTTGACATCCAATTAGTTTTGATCGAGCTTTCAGAAACCGGCCGTAAGCATAGTCACCCAAAAGCAGAAAAACAAGGTGAGGAAACAAAATTAAATGTGAAAGTAATTTGGGAATATAGCTTTGGCATCACAATGAGTCACACTATCTACATGGCATATAAATTGTTGGAGTAATTCTAATGATGTCTTCTCTATACTGTTACGAGCTCGGGGTTCGTATGGATAGAAAATGCACAATAATAATCCGAGAGATGACTTATTTATTTACACTAACACTTTACATAACTAAAACACTACTTAACACTACTTAACACTACTTAACACACTTAATTATCACTTAACAACACTAGTTCTCTTCCTTTATCCACTTCTTCCAACTCACTTCTTCCTGAGCCATTCCCTGGAACTGACTTCTTCCTCGAGTCATCTTCACAAACTGGCTCTCTTCTCGAGCCATCTCACCGAACTGACTCCTCGAACCGTTTTCACTAACTCACTTTCTTCTCGAGTCCTCTCCACAAACTGACTGACTAACTTCGCCCTCGCCGACTGGTCTTATATACGACGCAGCTAACCCGAGAATGTTCTGGATCATACTAGACCATACTTGCATCTCTTTCTACAGTAATAGCTCTCGTTCATTTCATTCGATTGATTCTAGAACAGTAGCCTAGAATATTCGAAGGTCTGCTATCTCTTTCTAGTAGTGCTTTTCCTTCGATTGATTCTAGAACAGTAGTCTAGAATATTCGAACGTCTGCTATCTCTTTCTAGTAGTGCTATCTCTTTCACTCCTATGCAAATATGGCTCTATAGTGAAATGTCCTTCAAAGGTCCATAAGGGGTCCTGAAAACGCCTGAAAACGGGTTTTCAGGATATTGCATGGATCGATGGGTAGTAGCCTGAAACGGACTGAAAACATGTTTCAGGCGCCTGAAAACCACGGCAACTTGGTCGAAATTGTAATCAACTGGGAGGTGACAGAGCCTCTTCTGGCAACGGCTGAAAACATATTTCAGCCTTCTGAAAACACCTGTACGTCAGGATAAATAACGAAACAAGTTGCTAGGCGTCTGGCGCAACAATACATAGATGGTAGTATGGATAATATAAAACAAATGAAATAGGATTGCAACATTGTAAAATAACTGTTTTATGGCAGACATATTGATACAAGTATATACATGTACCTACCTCGGCACTGGAAATTATATTTATGAGTAAAATATCTTAATTAAAGATAAGTTAAAATTTGTTTGTTATTGAATTAATTGTAAAATAGTCGTTTGTTTAAATTGTTTTGTGTTTTATACCTATTATCATGTTATTGTTTCATCATGTTGTCACTGTTTTGTTCATTTTTGTACCTACCTACATTACCCTAATTATATGTTGTGTGTTCTTGTGGCCAATAAATAACTGTCTATGTCTATGTCTATCTAGGTTTTATATTGTAAAAATATTAGTACCCAGGTAAATAGTGAATTTCTCTTTGTAGGTGATACTCACTGCAAAGTCTCGTTTCCTGTGACAGGGTCTGTGGTTGGCTGAACAACTATGCACTCCTTGGTGTCATATATGTGGTGAAGGCCATGGTTAACAACTTTCAGGCCTGTGAACACTATTGCTACCAGCACACAGTAGATGATCCAGCCGAGACTTGCTGGTGGAAAGTACTGTGGGGAAGAATAGTAAATAAAAAGATGATTAACTTAATTTAACAAGGTACATAGATTAATAAGAAATAGGCTCATCAGACTTATTAGACAATCTAGTCTGAAAGTTACTGCAGAAACTGACAACAGTGATTGTTAGCCTCAAATAATTTCAATAATAGAAACAAATAGACAACTACTATCTCAATAAGCAACCTCTTCCAGTCATGCTAACACAAAACAAGGCCAAAAAATGTACTGAGCACCAAAGGGCATTGACACAATGACTCAAATCATTTTCTAATCAAAACAATGCTCAAAACAACTTGACCTGATTAAAGTTTTTGTAGCTCAAACTAGTTCTAAGCTGCTGTAATGAGATATCAGTTATTTAGGATACTCACCAAGTATACAGAGAAAGGTAAACATAGCAGGAACAGCCACACATACAGATGTATAGTGTTGCAAAACAGATTCTGATGAGGATCATAGAACCAGCCGCCAGTCAGTGAAGCCCAAACACCCTGGCGCAGTATCTCCAATGTCTGAGAACCCATCTTACACGTTATGTCCACATTTCCGAGCGCGGCACATCCACCCACACTGCACCATCAAACAATCAGAACCACTTTTCACAAGTGCAAATTGTTACTGCCATTTTGTGGCAGCGTTCGAGCGAATATCGTCTCTAAGGACGCAGTTTGTTCCGCAAATAAAACACTACACAACCACAACATTAAACACCAAATTATAAGGTTCTTAGTAATTCAAATAGTTTTCTCATCCAGAAACTTTAACAAGAATAAAACAAATAACAATGGACTAACTTTAAAAATACACGGAACAAGAACTAGGTACCATCATCGTATCAAAATTTCTTTTTCTCTGCTGTCAATGTCGAATGGACTGACACTGACTGTACAGACATGACAGATAAAATGAGTTGCCACTTGATATGTTGTTATTTAAGAGTAAATAGTGATGTACTGTACACATCTACCGATTTTTCAAAAATATACTATAAGATCTTGTTCCATGTGACAGATGTAGGAATTTATTGGATGTAGGTACTTATCTCACCACTGACGTCTTCTAACACACTAAGCGCTTACGCAGTCTGTCGGCTGTTGCCATTCCACTCGCTCAGTCACACAAACAAGACAAACTTTCAGTAATGCGACTTCAAAGTTTTTAATAGTGTTATAAATTACAAACAAAATTCTGTGATACCTAAACTTATCTATATCAAAATGTCTGATTTTGAAAAACTATTGAAACAAGCTGCAATGCAAGTTGGTGCTGGTGGAAGTGCAGGATTTGTTGAAGTTTGTATCATGCATCCTCTGGATCTCGTAAAGACTAGATTGCAGATACAGTCTAAAATAAGTGCAATCAGATCTTCTGATCCACATTACTACAATGGTATAGCAGATTGTATGAAAAAGATGTATAGGTATGAGGGCTTAACATCTTTTTGGAAGGGAATTTTGCCACCAATACTTGCCGAGACACCAAAGCGTGCTGTAAAGTTTGCTACATTTGAGCAATACAAAAAAATATTTATGTTTGGATCGAATACACCAACGCCCCTGGTAAGTAAACATAAATACTAGCTGAACGATATAGGTACTAAAAAAGTTATTCATAAGTTTGTATGTACCTACGAAATAATAATAATATTATTTATGTAATGCAAAGATAATTTGGCTTCTCGGATAGAAACAACTACAACAGCAGATTCCAATTCTCAATAAGAGTCTGATAAGAAAATAAGATAGCTTCACGTTTGTTTGTTGATAGTGTTGACGTAGGTATGTAAAGTAGGTGAGTAGGTACTTTTGTGTGTAAACAATCGTTCATTTGATTCTAGTTGATTTAAATTATGCGATTCTAGTGATAAGTACCTATAACAACCATAAAAAATATTTAGAAAATATTAAAATAAATTGTAAGACAAAATGAGTAAGGGACCAACTGCTTATTCAGTATAATACCTATTTAAATATTTATCATTTAATCACGTTTGTTCCCCAAGAGGTAGGGGTAAAGGGGTTCACTGGAAACGATCCCGACAAACCTATTCTTATTCTTAACATAATTATGCTCGTTAGCTTAGAGTAGGTCGGTACTCTTACCCACTTTTATTTAAATTATTTATCTTTTTAAGTAATTGCGTAACTCAGACAGCCTTAATAAAATAGGTAGTCAATGCACTGATCGTACATTCGTATTGCGTAGAAGTTAACTAGAGAAAAACACAGAATTACATCCTCCATAAGTAGGTACCTCTATTCTGTATTCTGTGGTTAGCATCATCGCAGTACAAGAGCTTTGGTAGGTATAGGTATAGTAGATGAAGGTCAACCTATTTGATATGCAATATAATGAAAACTCCTTATTTTACAGACATTTGCCTTAGCTGGTCTAGGTGCTGGAATCACAGAAGCGATTTTGGTTAATCCTTTTGAAGTAGTCAAAGTGACTCTTCAATCTAACAAGGCAATTTCAGCCCAATTACCAACCACATGGTCTGTTACGAGACAAATAGTCCGAGAACACGGCCTTGGCTCAAAAGGATTAAACAAGGGCTTAACAGCAACAATTGCGAGAAACGGCATTTTCAATATGGTCTACTTTGGTTTTTACCATAGTGTTAAAGGCTACGTTCCTGAATATGAGGTAAGAAAACTGAAAAAAAAATCAGTTTCGTAATTTTTCTGATACTTACCTATTTATATCACTTATATATAGCACTTACCGCCGGTTTCTGAAAGGCCGATCAAAACTAATCGGATGTTAAGTCACTCGCCATTTCAGCTATTACAGCGAATTAGATAGAGATAGCAAGTGACTTGACATGCGATTAACTTTGATCGGCCTTTCAGAAACCGGCGGTTAGTCTTGATTCATTGCTTAAGTAATAATCATAAATATTTTGTGTGGCATCTTCCTGTCTCATTTTTGATAATGCTAATGAGCTAATGAGTACTTTGTCCTATCAATATTTAACTAAGTTATTTGCTCGGTAAAGCAAATGAAACAGCTATCATAATGTAAGCAAGACTGGATGGTGAAAAACAGTATTTATTTTAGGATCCACTTCTTGAATTCGTACGCAAAGTTGCTATTGGATTTACCTCAGGAGTTCTAGGCTCATGTGTAAACATACCGTTTGACGTCGCCAAAAGTCGTATTCAAGGACCACAACCAACTCCTGGTCTGGTGAAGTACAGCTCTACCAGTGGAGCTTTAGTCATGGTGTATAGAGAGGAAGGGTAAGTTATTTATAAAAACCTACCTACTGACTCATAAAATTAAGTGCTACTACTTACTCGTCGACTAGTGGTATGACGAGTATATTTCTCTATTAAAATTACATAAATACTAATAAACGTAGTTTAAGAATAAAGCTATCGAGGTATAAGGCACACTAGTTAATAACTATTCATAGTTTTTAATAGACGGTATGATGGCTGATGGCTGATGGATGACTAACTAACTTCCAACCCGATACTTATTATTACTATTCTCAATTGTACTATGTATTTTTGAGAATAAATTCAAACTTTTTACTTTATTGCACACTATTTTGCAAGTAGGTATTCAAATATTTGCAACTGGTTTCTTCCGAAAATACAAAATTTCTGCAGATTGTGCGGGCAAAATGCCAAGCGAATAAGTAATGCTACGCGTCGGTAGGTATAAGTACGATTTTCAGTTAGCTTTGTTTAAATGCGTACATCTATTTGGTGTCTTTGTGTTTTAACTGCTCACTGAAATGCCAATCAAAGAACGTTGGTACCTACTATACTGCAACAAGTAGAACTGTAAAATTAGAGCATTCAGAAGTGATAATTGAGCAATGTCGTTAACTTGATGGACTTATATATTATATCAACAAATAAAACACTGTAAACTATACCTGCTCCAATAATTATTATTAGGTATTCTTCCTACATTCATATAATTTATTATTACCTACTGAAAACTATGTAGCATAATGTTAAATTTTAGAAGCTTGGACTTTATCCAAAATATCAGCTCAAAATGCATTCGCCAGTATCATCATTTTATAGTTTATTGAATTTATACTAAGTATGGGAAAGCTTATTACATTAACCGCTAACCTACCTATCTAAATGACGTAAATGTTATATTAATAAATAAAGCAATAGTAACAAGAACAATTAGCGTATGGGTACATAAATAGTGAATTAGGTAATGTAAATAGGTACACACAAGTTCTTTGTGAAACCTCAAAAGCCAGACTAAATTACCTGGGTCCCGGTCTTACTACCACTTAGCGCCATTTTTCGGATTGAGGGATAGTAAGGGCCGGTTTCACCATGCTCTGTTAGTTACTAATCAAGGATTAAAAGACCGTTAAATCTAATCTTAGCTGTCAAACGCGTACATTTTGACATATTTAACGGCCCTTTAATCATTTGTTAATCTAACAGAGCATGGTGAAACCGGCCCTAAGTGACAAAAGGTGACGACTTGTTAATTACGTACCTATGATGTAGGTACCTATTTATTTATTAGGCAAGTTAAGGGCCAGTTTCACCATGCTCTGTTAGATTAACAAAGGATTAAAAGGCCGTTAAATATGGCAAAATGTACGCGTTTGACATCTGAAGTTAGATTTAACGGCCTGTTAATCCTTGATTAGTAACTAACAGAGCATGGTGAAACTGGCCCTTAGAGCGTTTGAGTCGGTAACATAGGTACCTACTTTAACAAGGTTACTAACTAGTTTACTTTTCGAATATTTTTGGAAAGAATCAATCGAATTGGATGATTTATTTAGATTAATTAACACATGTTTTTTGTTTATTTCAGATTCCGCGCATTGTACAAAGGACTTTTGCCAAAAGTTTTGCGTTTAGGACCGGGAGGAGCTGTAATGCTCGTGGTGTACGACTACGTGTTCAATTTCTTAGAAAACAGATTTCCAAACTGAACCAGATATTTATGAGAGTATGGTGATGTGACCAAATTTAAATAAGGTATTTTTTTTACTACCAAAGCAAAAGTACCTACCACTAAACTAACGTAACGAAAAATATGGTTATACAGTTAGCTTGGTATCTATAAACTTTTGAAAATAATGGTATCAATGTTGGGTACCTATCTAATGAATTTATAAATGACCCAATTTGTCATCGCTAGGTACATAATTTTAATAATAAATATAAAATCTGAATAACTGTGAAAAGTTAAACTTTTCCTTTTTTAATTTTACCGCAATGTTTTATTAACTTTAAGTATGTAATAGATAAATACCTACTTATTATATGCGTAGATTTAAAGTATGCAAAGCATTTCAAATATTATTAAAATTTATGTTATAGTTGTAGGTAAAGTAAGTATGTATGAATACCTTTTTATTCGATTAATATTATACAAATTTTTATTTTGTTGAAGATCTTTTTTTACTTTATATCTTTATATATCTTAAGATTATTGTATCGGGAAAACAAAAAAGATAATTCTAAGGTCCCGGCTTACCAGTCACAATCCATGACAGAGATCTTATACAAAAGCATTTATCATAACGTGGATCTACTACTCTATTCATCGGAGAACTAAAACCGGTAAAGGAATCCGTAATTATATGATTGATGTTATGATTTTACTACATCCCTAGAAACGTCAACAATCTACGTTACGTTCCGTTTCACTTGACGAACACCAAGACGAAATATTTTGGTTGGATAGAAAGGCAGGGTTGGGCTATTACGTTATTCACAACAGTGGAATGGTTTGTGAACAATCAATTTATCAAGTTGATTATTTTGGTCCAGTTTGTTTTGTTGATACATACCTAACCTACTAGCAAAACTTATTACGGTACATAAGTAACAACAGTAGTAGAAGTAAAAATCAGTAAAAAATTAGTCGTTGCTTGTTGATTTAACAAATTTTACCCATATCGCTGTCTGTCGTGCAGTGCAGTTGAAATAGCTTTATTATTATTAGTACCGATTTCGATTTTCCAACAGCCAGCGAACCGTACCTCAAGTCTGGTTTCTTTTTTTTTTTAATGTATTGCAAGCCTAGTGGGCCAATAATTTAAAAACTTGCCGATGCGACAGCAGTAGCAGCAGTAAAATGAGTCGTTGCTTGTTCTGACAAATCTGACCGCTATCGCTATTGCTGTTAGATTTATTATTTACTTACCTACTTTACATAAAGCTTGTTGTTGTTCTTAGGTAATAGTCGTACCGTGTAGAACCGTGTAGATTAAAACGGAACGGAACGTACTTACTTTTTTTTATATTCGCCCTTCGCTTCGTAGTACCTGTTTAATGTTTATTGTAGTAAGTATGTACTGCTGCAGTTTGAAGTTGTTAATGTGTATTGTGGTGTAGCTTTGTTAGTAAATATTGTACGGTACATATGTGTGTAAATGAACGTGAGACGCGAATTTACTTGCATCTTTGATTTGCCGTGGTAGCAATTGAAGAAAGAAGAAATATTTAATTGTAAGTCTTTGTTAGCTCTGTCGAAATTGAGAGCTGTCGACCTATGTATCTCAAGTCAGGAAATAAAACCTTCTTACTCTAAAAAAGAAGACCTGACTACTTTTACTAAGGACTTTTATTTATTTATTGGCTGTAAAAAATAATTATATGTAAGTATTGGTACCAATTTATCTTATTTTATTTACTTTAATCATTATTTCCATTTATATTCTAAAATCTCAATTATAATCTAGGTATTACTTACTTTTATTTCAGATAAAGATGGAGCACCTTCAATCCCACATACCACACCTGGTGCAAGTCTACCAGCCTTCTGACCCGAAGATGCACAATCCTCAAATAATCCACATCACACACCCATCTCTACAAGCTCATGGGAAAGTTACATACCAACAAACTATAACATCCGACATCCACATCCCGGTATCATCAATCCAGAATGAGATGATATCTCAGAATCAAATTGTGATGTCATGCCAGCAGACCCACCTTCAGTCTATACAACCTTTGCAAGGCCAGGTTATTCAGGGTGCCGATCTGACTCAGCAACTTCAGATCACATCCCATATGCTTCTGCCAACCGTTCCAGTCTTCAAGCAGCAGATATTGATGAATGAAGTTCAGCAGTTCTACGGATACGATTATGGGAAGGACCAGTGTCTAATGGCTAAGGTGGAGTCACAGCCAATTATTCTACATGACAAAACTTATGAGTAAGTGTTATTTATACAGTTGGATTTTAATAATGTCTTGAAAATATGATTGAAAATTCAAAGTCAGGCTGGCCTAATCTCAGAATCGGGCTCAGTGGCACGTTTTGGGAGAGACCTATGTCCAGCAGTGGACCAACATAGGTTGATGATGATGATGATGAATCTCAGAATAATAACTAAAGCCTTATAGCTTAGCAGTGGGGTAGATAGTGCTGTGTGGAATGTCCAGCAATAAATCTGCAAACAGCTTATTTTTAACATAATATTTATAAATTTGTTAAAAATTTGCTATCCTCTCTCATACATAAGGCTCACTATAAAATTAATGATTACCTTGATGAGAAAAGCCTGGATGTTCAGCACAGGACTGAACACAGGTGATCATTGCAAGCATAGTCTGACTTTTATTTAATGTAGTACTACCTTCTTAAATCAGATTAAATAAAGTGTTACAGATATATTTTTATATTAACTAGTAGTTCGCCCGGAACTGAGATCTCGTGATGCGTCCCAACAAACGCATCAAAACTTTGAGTACGTAGTAGTCAGAGGCAAGTCCAAAGTGATTACCACCTACTAAATTGGTATGGTTACCAAGTTTCAACTCTATTAGCCTATTTATTGAAGAGTTCCGTTGAACAGACCTTGGCTCCATCATCAGACCTGGTCGTCGTCACCATTTTATGAGAACTGAGTACCTCCTTAATTTATTTCAAGAAAAAAAAATAAGAAAAAGCAAAGGTACTGGCTGACCAGTAGGAAAACCTTGATGTCAACGAAACTCTTGGAGATGGGAGCTCTTGGATCGCTGGTTATCTTAATTTAACTTTTATTATTTTATCTCAAAGACCGAGCGTCCCAAAAAAAAAGTTAAAATTGTTTTGGGATGTCCAAACCAAGCCCTTTCATATGACATGTAACTTGATTTTTTTATGTAACTTTTTTTATTTTTGCCCCCTTAAAAAACCCTATATCTCAAAAACCCTTCATCCGATTTTACTCATATACTTACCAGTAAATATTTCTCAAGTACAAGCTATCAACATATCAAATTTCATGCAGATCGGATTAACGGTTCTAAAGTTATCGCCAGACAAACATACATACATACATACATACATACATACATATTATACATACATACATACATACATACATACATACATACATACATACATACATACATACATACATACATACATACATACATACATACATACATACATACATACATACATACATACATACATACATACATACATACACACACACATACATACATACATACATACATACATACATACATACAATGCCAAATCGCCCAAGTTGAAATTAAGATCTTCGTTCGCTTCACTCACTCGATCAAATAGGACTTTGTAGAAGCATGTATTTACATTTTATTTTAAATTGTAAACCTCTTATTTGGGAATTAAATAGCTTTGTTTAGTTTGGGGCTAACCTCATTTGATTAGATGGCGCTGCATGAAATGACAGCCAATATTTATTTATTTTATTCATAGAAGCACAGAGTAGAAAGTAAGGCTCAGAGTAGAAAGTTTGGTAGTACATTAGGCCCAAAGAGCATTTTGTGTTTATGAGTATTAATCACTTTTCAGATGCGAACCAGAAAGTCAGCCAGATGCAGACCCAACAGAGCCAATTCAGAACAAGAGAACCAGAAGTCAGTCTCCCAAACCGAGCACATGGGCCAGTAACATTCGGAAAATAAAGCACCAGAGAGGAGAAGCCTATACCAGCCGCAGAGGCAAATACGTTGCAGAAAGACAAATCAAAAACACAAAAAACTGCTTACAAAAGTGTAAATATGAATGTAATAAAATGATATCAGACTCAGACAGAGAAATGATATTCAAATCGTTCTATTCCCTAAGCGCAAACGAAAAACGTCATTTTCTACTAAACAGTACTGAACGACACAATGTGAAACGAGGCAAAACAAATACTAAAAGAAAACATACATTCAAATACTCATTTGTAGTAAGATCAGAACGGTACACTGTATGCAAAAACTTTTACTTGGGTACTCTAGCTATTTCTCAGAAACCTGTGTACAATGTTCATAGTGGGAAGTCAGAAACGAACATTCCTAAACCCGATGGCAGAGGATTGTCTGAAAATAGCACACACGCCTTACCAAACGAAGTTAAAGAAAGAGTTAGGAAACATATCCAGTCATTTTCAACTACAGATTCAAAACCCGTAAAGCAGTTTTCTAAACAAAAGCAGTATCTATCTCAGTCAAATTTAAGCATAAAACGAATGTACACAATGTATTTTGACCAGTGTAACAAAGAAAGCGTAGTGCCTGTTAAAGAATCAATGTACAGGAAGATTTTTAAGCGAGAGTTCAACTTACATTTTTCGCAATTAAGAAAGGAGGTAGATCCTATATGTTCAAAATGCAAAGGTTTTATAAAGAAGAAATGATTACCTACGTCTACATTTTGAATTGTACGTGGAATGTTTACTGTTACCCAGAAAGGGTACTGACTGGTGAAGAAATGAAGGATGTGGAGTCTGTATAATATTCTTACAACCTCTTGGTATGGTGGACGACGTGTCCGGGTGAGACGACGAAGATCCGTACGAATACAAGTACTTTTCCCGTAGTGAATATTTAAATCAAAGTTCATTTATTCAGTATAATCACAAGAATCACTTTAAGCATCTTGAAGCTAGGGGCTAGTTCACTGCGACCAAACAAAGAAGAACAGGCAAGAAACTTACCTACTGTTTTTTACGTATCATCTTTTAACAAAATTTGTATAACAAGTTAAGTTCCTCTGTTTTTGCTAACATAGCTTTTTTATTGTATTTTACTCAGCTGTGAGTCTAGCAATAAAAATAAATTGTTGTATCGGAAAATCAAGCTGGGTGTTTGCCAAAAGGCAAGACAGTATTCTGGGTGTGAAGAGAACGGATCGAGTTTGAAATACCACACTGCGCTCCATAAAATAGCAAGGTAGCGATGTTGAAATGAAAGGACAGGTCATGTGATCCATATTCAATTTAATTCAATAGTTTTATTTCAGACCACATAATAAGTCCATAAAATAATTAAACACATTAAGCAACATAAAAAACAATACACATAACTAATACAAATAATCTTAATACAACAATGCCTAAGAGAACCGCATATGAGACCTGAAAGGTGGCTAAAGTCACAGAAGTGGTCACAGAATGGGTACCCAATCCACCGAGGGTAGAGAAGGCGGCCGCCTGAGGAAGCAATGGCGAGATGACTTGTACTCCTTCAACAGAGAGTGGATAGAATGGACCGAAGATTCAGGGGAGTGGAAGACATGGAGCAGACCTTTGCCCAGCCGCGGCAAAGTATAGGTTAGTGAAAAAAAGTGGCTGTATATTTTTTTTAAGAAACAAAAAAGGTTTGTCATTATTTGACTGTAAGCCATTAATAAAATTAGGTAATATAAAAGGGAAGAATAGTGGTAATTCAAGCAATAGCACAGAATAGAACTGCAATAGTCTAAATGTCTGTCTATGTATATGTCTATACCAATCTGATATGTATCTCTATCTCTAATACTATAAGAATCAAAGTCCTGACTGACTGACTGACTGACTGACTGACATATAGACAACGCACAGCCTAAACCGCTGGTCCTAGAGACTTGAAATTTGAGGAGTACATAGGTCTTATGGCGTAGAGGTGTACTAAGAGGGGATTTTTGGAAATTCAACCCCTAAGGGTGTAAAAAGGGATGAAAACGTTTGTATGTAAAATCGTATTCCTTGAACCTACATACTTGAAACTTGGAGTACATATACTTCGAGGCAAAAAAAAAGGAAAGGCATTTTTAGTTTTTTAAAACTACCCTTAATAAGTGTGCAAAGGGATGTAAAAGTTTGTATGGGAGTTTTTTGACCGCTGGTTCTAGAGACTTGAAATTTAAAGAGTACATAGGTCTTATGGCTTAGAGGTGTAATAAGAAGGGATTTTTGGAAATTCAACCCCTAAGGGTGTAAAAAGGGTTGAAAACGTTGGTATGAAAAATTGTATTCCTTGAATCTACAAAATTGAAACTTGGAGTAGATGTACTCCAAGGCTAAAAATTAGGAAAGGCATTTTAAGTTTTTTAATACTACCCTTAATATGTTGTGTTGTTTTGTGTTTGTGGCTCAATCACGGCTCACCACTTCAACGCGTGCGAAGCCGCGGGAAGCCACTAGTTATGTATACAACGTGTAACATAATACCCCTATAACCCCGGAAGCAGGGTATTCTACAGTTCATGGCGAACAACTATTGTTATAAGACTTTTGAAAATTCATAAAATGCCTCTTAAACTTTTTGCCAAAATTACAGCTATTTACAGCTGTTTTTTGAGCTTTAATTGTGAACTATAGATAAAATAGGTACTTAACAGAACTAACTGCCACCAATTAGTAAACGCGAATAGCGTATGTACCAAGGTCACGTACACATTATCAGGGTTGTTGCAAATTTCTGAGACAATATTAATTTAACTTTTGTATGGGAATTTCGAAAACGAAGTATTTATGCTTAGCACACGTCAAAGTATTCCAGTGCTTGGTGTGATCACTTGGTCTTTGGTCTTATAGGGATACTAGTGGCTTCCCGCGGCTTCGCACGCGTTGAAGTGGTGAACCGTGATTGAACCACAAACATCCAAACATCGTAACTTTCGCATTGATTTGTATATTATTAGGGTATGAATTTTAAATACGTACTATTATTAGGGTAGGATTTTAAATACCTACGTAGGTATAAGGGATACCTATAGGCGTACATTACCTATATTAGGTAGGTATAGGTACTGAGTTTAGCACAAACATGACAAATACAACAAAGACAACCTTACACGGAAAATATGTACTTATTTGTTCCTAGTTTCTACCCCAAAAGCAAACGAAACGAAACAGCTTCACGACATTGATCCACAGGCACGGTAGATAGGTACCCTCAGATCTCTTCGTACCAACTCAAGATTCCCGTTTTTAGAACATTGACGCCTCGTTGTATTCTTTTTACTCGAGCGCAACGAAGGAGGGTAACGTCTTTATGTTATTTATCCACAGAACACATTTTCTTTTAGTTTGAAGTTAATTACACAGTTACAGTTAAAAATCTCCCATACAAACCTTGAAACTTTGCAGGGGTAGTTTTAAAATATAGAAAACGTGATTTTAAATTATTTATTGTGGAGTATATTTACTTCAAGTTTGAAATCAATCGCACTATGCGTTAAAAATCTCCCATACAAACTTTGACATCCCTTTGCACGCTTATTATGGGTAGTTTTAAAAAATTAAAAAAGCCTTTCCTATTTTTTTGCCTAAAAGTTCATATACTCCAAGTTTCAAGTTTGTAGGTTCAAGGTATACTATTTTTCATGCAAACGTTTTCAACCCTTTTACACCCCTTGGGGTTGAATTTCCAAAACCCCCTTCTTAGTACACCTCTACGTCATAAGACCTATGTACTCTTCAAATTTCAAGTCTCTAGGACCATCGGTAAAAAAACTCCCATACAAACTTTTACATCCCTTTGCACACTTATTAAGGGTAGTTTAAAAAAACTAATAACGCCTTTCCTATTTTTTTGCTTTGAAGTATATGTACTCCAAGTTTCAAGTTTGTAGGTTCAAGGAATACAATTTTTCATACAAACGCTTTCATCCCTTTTTACACCCTTAGGGGTTGAATTTTCAAAAACCCCTTCTTAGTACACCTCTACGTCATAAGACCTATGTACTCTTCAAATTTCAAGTCTCTAGGACCATCGGTCAAAAAACTCCCTTACAAACTTTTACATCCCTTTGCACATTTACTAAGGGTAGTTTTACAAAACTAAAAATGCCTTTCCTATTTTTTTGCTTTGAAGTATATGTACTCCAAGTTTCAAGTTTGTAGGTTCAAGGAATACAATTTTTCATACAAACGCTTTCATCCCTTTTTACACCCTTAGGGGTTGAATTTCCAAAAACCCCTTCTTTGTACACCTCTACGTCATAAGACCTGTGTACTCTTCAAATTTCAAGTCTCTAGGACCATCGGTCAAAAAACTCCCATACAAACTTTTACATCCCTTTGCACACTTATTAAGGGTAGTTTTAAAAAACTAAAAATGCCTTTCCTATTTTTTTGCTTTGAGGTATATGTTCTCCAAGTTTCAAGTATGTAGGTTCAAGGAATACAATTTTTCATACAAACGCTTTCATCCCTTTTTACACCCTTAGGGGTTGCATTTTCAAAAACCCCTTCTTAGTACACCTCTACGTCATAAGACCTATGTACTCTTCAAATTTCAAGTCTCTAGGACCATCGGTCAAAAAACTCCCTTACAAACTTTTACATCCCTTTGCACATTTACTAAGGGTAGTTTTACAAAACTAAAAATGCCTTTCCTATTTTTTTGCTTTGAAGTATATGTACTCCAAGTTTTAAGTTTGTAGGTTCAAGGAATACAATTTTTCATACAAACGCTTTCATCCCTATTTACACCCTTAGGGGTTGAATTTCCAAAAACCCCTTCTTTGTACACCTCTACGTCATAAGACCTGTGTACTCTTCAAATTTCAAGTCTCTAGGACCATCGGTCAAAAAACTCCCATACAAACTTTTACATCCCTTTGCACACTTATTAAGGGTAGTTTTAAAAAACTAAAAATGCCTTTCCTATTTTTTTGCTTTGAGGTATATGTACTCCAAGTTTCAAGTTTGTAGGTTCAAGGAATACAATTTTTCATACAAACGCTTTCATCCCTTTTTACACCCTTAGGGGTTGAATTTTCAAAAACCCCTTCTTAGTACACCTCTACGTCATAAGACCTATGTACTCTTCAAATTTCAAGTCTCTAGGACCATCGGTCAAAAAACTCCCTTACAAACTTTTACATCCCTTTGCACATTTACTAAGGGTAGTTTTACAAAACTAAAAATGCCTTTCCTATTTTTTTGCTTTGAAGTATATGTACTCCAAGTTTCAAGTTTGTAGGTTCAAGGAATACAATTTTTCATACAAACGTTTTCATCCCTTTTTACACCCTTAGGGGTTGAATTTCCAAAAATCCCTTCTTAGTGCACCTCTACGCCATAAGAGCTATGTACTCCTCAAATTTCAAGTCTCTAGGACCAGCGGTTTAGGCTGTGCGTTGTCTATATGTCAGTCAGTCAGTCAGTCAGTCAGTCAGTCAGTCAGGACTTTGAGTCTTATAGTATTAGAGATTATGTTACACGTTGTATACATAAGAGTGGGGCCTGGTGACCTCTGTAATACAGGTTCACACGAACCTACATCAGGCACCTGTAGGCCTAACACGGGCAGAGGAAAATTTGTCTTTCCATCTTTTTATTTCTACTGAAAAGTAGATAAAAACGGTGGAAAGACAACTTTTCCTCTGCCCGTGCTAGGCCTGCAGTTTTCAAAATTTTGAGTTCTTCATAATTTCATTGCCTAGACGTCATTCTTGGTTTATACCTCTACTTAAGGGGGTTGGTAGAAAATGCTTGTGCATTAAGCCCTCCTTTTGTGCTTTAACATTGTGTTTTGTGCAATGAATGATAAATCAATAAATAAATAATTAAGTCACAGATACTGTATGTCTATATTGGTGTCAATTCTGTTGTTTAATTTTCCTAATTTGACAGCACTAAAAATATAACCGTCCCTTTCCAAACAAAGTAAAACAACAAGGACGGCTATAATTTTAGAGCTGTCAGATTAGGTTAGTTTAGGATAATGCAACAACAGAATCGACACCATTGTGAAAGATAATAAACTAATTTTCACTTACATACTTTGTATATTTTTATAGCTGAATGGTCACTAGTTTTCAAAAAATATATATGTTACAAAATAAAAAACCCATAAGTATTTTATATTCTTTATTATTCGTGTCACTTGTATTTAAATACCAAGGTAGGTAATTTAATGTAGGTACATATAAAATATCCTTTTGTATGTATTAATTATGGAAATACTTCTCGTTATTATTATTTAAGTAGGTAGTTAAGCCTACATTATTTTTAGAGCTTCTTAGAAAATGCAGTTTTATTGTCTATCTTACCTAATCCATAACCATTTTTCGAATTCTGTTAAAAATTACCACTTCTTAATCTCTCATAGTATTTCTTGTCCTTAAATCTGATTGAATCTTCGTAGTACAATGGAATACCAAATACTGCAAAATGTGGGTATGTGCCAAATGTAATGGACGTACCTTTGACAACCCCTCTTAGACGTCATGAAAGAATCTAGAGTACTGGGTACTTAGATATTTAAGATATCTACCGTGCATGGGGATCAAAGTCGTAAAGCTGTTTCAGTAACAATCTTATGATGAAATCCACATACATACTAAGGCAATAAATATACTGAATACATATTTAGTACAGGGGTACAGTACCGTGATGGCTTTTGCTATTAAATTTTCTGAATCGATTTTGCTTTAATGCCGGCTAAAAAAAAAAACAATAGAGAGAGACACGGCTCTATTGTTTTTTTTTACAACTTATAGATAAAACGTTTGACCGCAATCTTACCTGATGTTAAGTGAAGATGCGGTCGACGATGTGGCACGTTTACCTAAAAAATACCTATTCATTCTTTTCTTGAAAACATCCAAATTATAAGCATTCGGAAAAACGGACGCCGGTAAGGAATTCCATTCTTTGGCCGTACGCATGATGAACGTTGAAGCAAAGCGCTTGGTGCGCTTTCTGTTTTAACAATTCAGAAAATTAAATCGCAATAAGGCTTCAAAATGTGGCCCCAGTAGTAGTATTATTTTGGAATTGATTAGTTTTTTTTTGCCAAGTGTTTTTATCGGGATAGATCCTTCGGTGCTTTAGACGCACTAGGTCATCAGTTGCGCTGGGTGAGACGTAGGTACCTAAGCCCCACAGTAGGTTTATACCTACTGTGATATTTATAGAACGATATCGTTCTGGTAGTACCTACTACCCTGACGCTGTATAAACCATCTACATAATATGAATAACTGTTGTACACCTGCCAAACATATAATTTATTGAATTCATTAGTCCAAGTTTGTAGTACAGTCACACTTCGCAGTTTGATATTGCATGAAGTAGAATGATTTAAAAACACAGTCTCTTGATTACAATTATGGATATCAAAACGTCTTTACAGATATTTTTAGTACCTACCCCAAAAGTAATGAACCGAATGGGATTTGAATACACGACCTTTTCATGCAGGGCTGCTATCGTATCCGATAAGTTAGACAAAGTTATAGGATATTTATTCAATTTAATAACAAGGATAACTTTTCAGATATCAGAAATTATTTATCGTATAACTGTAGTACAAAAATGATCTTATAGCTATGGTTAGGTACAGTTTTAACAGTTTATCCGTTTATGACGTACAACAAAAACGCATTGTTATTTTCTTAAAGTTTTCCCCCAAGAACTTAGAAATGTCTTAAAGTTAAGTGAAACCAGGTCAACCAATTCTACCATTTCCCTTGGTACATAACCTTTGTGATATTATGTAAAAATCTTTGTGAATATGTACACTATAAAACAAATAATGTCATGTCATGATCCTACAATGTCCCTAACAATGTTATTTCAAAAGGTTTTTACATCCCAGTGTTAAAAAGTCTAGGTACACGCAAAAATCTATTTATGAACAAATGTACAGTTATGTAAATCCTGAAAAATCACAGCGTATTGAATTCATGGAGCGAATGAGTTATTTAATCCTGGCCGGAATGAGGATACAGACGAGGTCTTCACCGTCGGTTTTCAGCTCCCACTTGACGTCTACCTTCACTTGCGGGTAGGACTTGAGCACTTGCATGGTTGTTATGTAGCTCACCTTTTCTCCTTTCTGAAAAAAACAAAAAAACAACTTAATGGGTAAAATGTAGCTTTCCATACTAAGCGGGGAATGAACACCGAATCAGCACATCCAGTGGGCCGTTTTGGCAACTTTATTTTCTTATTATCTGAGGGCTGTCTATTGAACACAGATGACAAATCAATTCAAATATGTTTATTAAGGAATCAAAAATATAACGATCATATCTGCAGAAATATTCAGTGTGGTTACAATTCTTCAGGCTTGGTCGCTAGGAACTGGCACCTAGCTAAATTCTAGGTGAATCTAGCTAGGTGCCAGTTCCACTAGGTAGGTATAAGACATTTTAAAGTGATCTTTGTAGGTACCTACTTACTTGTCGTGTCATTAGTTCTTCCGAAACAGTGTGGTAAAAGGATCTTAAGTGCGCTTCAAAGAGGCTAGAGCAACAAAGAGCTCCACCACCTACTCTTAAGGCGATGACAAGAGCTAATGTGACTCTCACTCGCACGTTTCGACATGTTAAAAGATATAAAATCACTAAACTCATTTTCGAAAAATCGCAATCAACAATCTTGTGATCGATACATTTTTTCCTACTTAAGTTTGCTTTACTAGTTTTCGTACTTAGGCAAACTTTTAAGTAGGAAAACTTGTATCGATCAAAATGAAACTTTTACTAAACTGTGTGTAATGTGATTGCACACAGTTTAGTAAAAATGGTTGGTTGCGATTTTCCGAAAATGAGTTTAGTGATTTTATATCTTTCAATATGCGAGCCAGAAGTTGTTTGATAGTTGTCAGCCCCTTAATTATAAATACCTAGGTACCTTTTAAATTTAGGTACATGAGGTTACTATTTTTTATTCTTGTCCGGTCTACAAGGTATCAGATATTGTAGCTTACCTTCAAGGGACACGTGATGTGGTTATCCTTGCACGCGTCGTTGTTGGGCAGGGGGAAGGGAACCGGCAGGTTCATGATGACGCCGTGGACCTCTGTCTCGATCTCAGACACGTCTACATCTGTGGACGAAGGGAAATGAAACCGTCACATTTATACTAAAGTATGATCACCAGCCAGTCCACAGCTGGACCTAGGCCTCCACTATGCATTTCCAGGAACAACGATTCTGTGTCCTCTCCAATTCTCCAACCACCGACTTCCCGCGATCCTCACAATGTCACTCACAATTAGGCTATATTATTTATAAACATAAGTATACTTTATTGCACAAAAATACACAATTTGAGTAGGTACCTTACAATTTCCTTTTTTTTTCTTCTAGAGAAGTAAAAAGTCACGGTGAGAGCTATCAATACAATTTCAAAATTCTTAAAATGTCATCAACAGGTAATAAACAGCCGACGCGTCGGTTGCGAAAGGGGACAAAAAGTAAAATACTTACGGCCGGTTTCTGAAAGCCCGATTCAAACTAATCGGATGTCAAGTCACTTGCTATCTCTATAAAATTCGCTGTAATAGGCGAAATGGCGAGTGACTTGACATCCGATTAGTTTTGATCGATCTTTCGGAAACCGGCCGTTTATCACATTATTCCCTATTATTCACATTTTGAGACGAAAAGCAACAAATACCTATGATCTGATTGAATGATTCACTAATTATGCATGTATCACTTATAAATCATCGCTCGCCAAAACAATGATATCTGTTGGTATCTAATAAATGCATGTTTTAAGTAACTGAAGAACCAATACCTATCTAAACAGCAGCGTATTAATTAATTACGTATTGTTGTCACTGATAGTATCTACTCGAGTTTGACCTCAGAAAAGCAACAACGAACTACGGTCATAGACCCCGTGTCAGACGTAATCTTAGGTCACTATTTATTGGGGCACCACTGTCGTGAAGTGTCATGCAACCGTGGTCTTTTTGAGCTACCAAAGCTGACGCCAGGGGGCAAGGTGACTAGCCTTAGACAAGCTCCTTCTCTCATATAGCCTTCACAACTCAGTCGGTAGTAGCTCTGCCTTTTGCGCCGTAGGCCGTGGCTTCGGTCCCCACCGAGAACAAACATTTGTGTGATGAACATAGATGTTTGTTCTCTGCCTGTGTGTTATTATTTATTATAAGAAGGTACCTATGTATTTGCAAAAAAAAGTAGGTAGTGTTGTGTGGAAAGTCCACCAATATTTTATTTATTTATTAATGGCTCTCTATGGAGAATGACGCGGACACCGTGAGGTTTTGAGAGCTGTATCCATTTTGTTGGTCACCATGACGACTTTAAGAGTAATATTTACACAAGTAAAATACAGTCAAAAAAAATACTCATTAGCTTACTTTGCTAGATTGTGATAATATTTGGGTATCCGTTTATGCTATGGAATACTAATTAAGTAAAAAAAAACATGGCGACTGGGTTGTGCCACTTCATTATCGGTGACACAGGGCCTCTGTAGACTAAAAAAAAGATCCAAGACAGACCCCAGGTAGAACAATCTGAATCAGGCCAAGGTCTAACTGCGCTTGGGCTGCATTTGACGGTACAGCCAGCAATAAAAGTAGATTAAAAATTCAGTTATAAAATGCCTATTTTCTCTGGGTTTGGTATCATGACATCTTCAATTTGCAGATGATCTGACGCACGGTGGTTCAGAATTCCAATAAAGTTCATGACCTTTGATCAAAAGTGCTCCACTTTTTATTAGAATCGTAGGTAGGTACTTTAAAAACCAGTAATCTTCTTCTTTGGCCACTGACCCAACATTAGCCATAGATTAAAAGCCTGGGTCACAAGCGTTTCTGTTTTGGCTGTCACTTGCTCTTATCCTCGAGCTGATGATACTCACTTGGCGTGAAGTCTATACTGATGGTGGCGTTCGTGTTTCTCTTGAGGATGCACTCCTTAGCGTCTTCAGCACACCCGTTCACGCCGACCATCTCTACCGTGGCTAACTTCGAACCTGTAAAATAAAACAACAAAATTTTGGATTTGACGTTTTGCATTGTGTGTGGCATGCAAGCAAGGCATGCAAGCGACAACTCAACAGTGGATTTTTTAGTAGAGGTATGACTAAAGAAAGGTGTCAGGTAAAACAGTTTGAAGTGCTTGAAAGGAGCCTCTTTGAGAAGCACTTAATATTAAAAGTACCTACCTACTGTGACACGATAAAAAGAAGGAGGCAGAAAAAAAACAATTGCATGATTCAAGTTCATGGTGCTCAAGAATTTTCAAATACCTACTTTGAACCGAAGAAGTTAGGATACCTAGTAGGAATCCTAACTTCTTCGGTTGTTCTTGTAGGTATTACATATTGATTAATTTATATAGCAAGTCGAGTTCAAAAATATCCCAACAACGATAACATATCACAATTGAAAAGTTCAATAAACTATTAGTCATTGAAAATAGCTACTGATGAAAAAATACAATCAAAAATAGAAGCTTATGCTAAATTTTTCAGGGTGAGAATGATCGATCCTGAAAAAATCAGCTCACCATGAGGTGAGGGTAGGTTTATTACAGATTTGATAAATAGCTGTTTTTATTGAGATATAAAAATATATAAGTACTTATATAAATATTGCTGGACATTCCATACAGCACTATCTAACGTTTGCCAAATAGGGTATGTGTGCCGGTTTGCCGGCCGCCTTCAGTTTTCGGCCTTTACGCGTACTTGATGCAGTAAAATTAAGATATTATCGTTTTGAAATGCAATATCTGAAAGATTTTTTTATCAAGACATCTGAAATTAGTTGCTTTGTTTTTGACAACATTTTTGGTCGGAAACAAGCTACGAGTGATTTTTAGCGAATTATTCAGATCGGCGGCGGTCATCGCGGGTATCGCAGCGTGCGGAAATTAGGAAAAAAATAGTGACGCGCCTTTCACTCCAAGGTAAGTTATGTGTTGTTTTTCTAAGCAAACATTGTTGATAGGCATTTAAGTCATTTCAAAACTTAATTACCAACATACTACTAACATTATTTTTGCAAAATCTCTAATACTATAAGACTCAAAGTCCTGACTGACTGACTGACTGACTGACTGACATATAGACAACGCACAGCCTAAGCCGCTGGTCCTAGAGACTTGAAATTTGAGGAGTACATAGGTCTTATGGCGTAGAGGTGCACTAAGAAGGGATTTTTGGAAATTCAACCCCTAAGGGTGTAAAAAGGGTTGAAAACGTTTGTATGAAAAATAGTATTCCTTGAACCTACAAACTTGAAACTTGGAGTACATATACTTCAAGGCAAAAAAAAGGAAAGGCATTTTTAGTTTTTTAAAACTACCCTTAATAAGGGTGCAAAGGGATGTAAAAGTTTGTATGGGAGTTTTTTGACCGCTGGTCCTAGAGACTTGAAATTTGAGGAGTACATAGGTCTTATGGCGTAGAGGTGCACTAAGAAGGGATTTTTGGAAATTCAACCCCTAAGGGTTGAAAACGTTTGTATGAAAAATAGTATTCCTTGAACCTACAAACTTGAAACTTGGAGTACATATACTTCAAGGCAAAAAAAAAGGAAAGGCATTTTTAGTTTTTTAAAACTACCCTTAATAAGGGTGCAAAGGGATGTAAAAGTTTGTATGGGAGTTTTTTGACCACTGGACTTAGAGACTTGAAATTTGAAGAGTATATAGGTCTTATGGCGTAGAGGTGTACTAAGAAGGGATTTTTGGAAATTCAACCACTAAGGGTGTAAAAAGGGATGAAAACGTTGGTATGAAAAATTGTATTCCTTGAACCTACAAACTTGAAACTTGGAGTACATATACTTCAAGGCAAAAAAATAGGAAACACATTTTTAGTTTTTTAAAACTACCCTTAATAAGTGTGCAAAGGGATGTAAAAGTTTGAATGGGAGTGTTTTGACCGCTGGTCCTAGAGAGACTTGAAATTTGAAGAGTAAATAGGTCTTATGGCGTAGAGGTGTACTAAGAAGGGATTTTTGGAAATTCAACCCCTAAGGGTTGAAAACGTTGGTATGAAAAATTTTATTCCTTGAATCTACAAACTTGAAACTTGAAGTAGATTTACTTCAAGGCTAAAAAAATAGGAATAACATTTTTGGTTTTTTAAAACTACCCTTAATAAGTATGCAAAGGGATGTCGAAGTTTGTATGGGAGTTTTTTAACGCGTGGTGCGATTGACTTAAAACTTGAGGTAAATATACTAAGAAATAAATAATTAAGAATAACACTTTGAAGTTTTGATAATTACCCCCGCAAAGGGTGCAAATAGCTGTAAAAGTTAGTATGGGAGATTTTTAACGCATAGTGCGATTGATTTCAAACTTCAAGTTTGAAATCGTAAGTAAATATACTCCACAATAAATAGATTAAAATCACGTTTTCACTATTTTAAAACTACCCCTGCAAAGGGTGCAAAAGACTGCCAAAGTCCCAAGGTTTGCATGGGAGATTTTTAACGCGTAGTGTAATTAACTTCAAACTAAAAGAAAATGTGTTCTGTGGATAAATAACAAAAAAACAGTTTGATTTTCGAAAACAACCCCTGAAACGTTACCCTCCTTCGTTGCGCTCGAGTAAAAAGGATACAACGAAGCGTCAATGTTATATTCTGTGTTATATATGGGATATTCTAAAAACGGGAATCTTGAGTTGGTACGAAGAGATATGAGGGTATCTACCGTGATTGGGGATCAAAGTCGTGAAGCTGTTTCGTTTCGTTTGTTTTTGAGGTAGAAACTAGGAACAAATAAGTACATATTTTCCGTGTAAGGTTGTCTTTGTTGTATTTGTCATGTTTGTGCCAAACTCAGTTAGTACCTATACCTACCTACCTAATATAGGTAATGTACGCCTATAGGTATCCCATATACCTACGTAGGTATTTAAAATCTTACCCTAATAATATACAAATCAATGCGAAAGTTCGGATGTTTTGATGTTTGTGGCTCAATCACGGTTCACCACTTCAACGCGTGCGAAGCCGCGGGAAGCCACTAGTATTGTATAAAACAACAATTAATATGGGGGCCGCGATCCAACATATGAATTTTTTCAAAAGTTTAGTTTTCGGCCTAAGGGCCGGTATGTAGTACATCGAGTCGTCTACACTTTTGTCTCTTTTACTCAATTGGTTCAAGGGTTTAGCTCACAACTCTTTGTTTTACTATAGTAACATATGTGAAGACCGTAGCCATTAGTTCTCGGCCGTCAAATTATGTGGCATTCATAATGAAAAAGGAGTAATAGTAATGACAACTTTGGGGGTGGCCGAAAACCCAACCATAGATAAAATGGCACCTCAGTTTTCGGCATGACCGACAATTGTATTGAAATCATGTGGCCACTAACTGAATGTCGCTGTTAGTTTTCGGCCTTAAAGCAAAAATGTTTGTATATTTTTTATCTTTTTGAGATAAGTAATAATTTTATTTTGAAAATAAATCTAATGATAGTTACGTATTTTACAAGCTTTTATTAACCTACTTGGTAGTATGTCTGTCTGGCTTTTCGGCTTGAAACTTATTGTACGTTTTCGACCACCTGCTACACAAATCTTATTTCCTCTTGATTACATTCCCTAAAATGATATTTATTTATGTTCTTTCAAAAAACATTATTTTCTTCAGGTGTATTCTCCTCCGACGGCTGTGGAGAAGATAAAGAAAAAAAGAAATGTACGAACTCAATATTAATCATTAATTAATCATTAACTCAGGCAAAAGATGTCGATAAGAGAAGTTTGTCGCTACTATGGAATTCCTAGGTGTACCGTACAAGACAGATTTGCAGGAAGAACGACTGATAGTATAAAAAATCCAGGACCTGATCCAGTACCAACCCACGGAGGTGAAAAAGAAATAGTGGAATGGCTTATCAACCTTGCAAAGTTTGGGTTTTCTTTGAAATAAGCCGAACTTCTCGACACGGTTCAGCAAGTTATTAAAGATACAGGTATACCTAATAACTTGAAAGAAACAAGAAATAAACAAGGCGAGAGCACGGGTAACAGAATAATTAATAGAAGAATAACAGAGGGTATAAGGGTAACAGAATTTGGTTCCGTTAAGTTATCGTGTTTCTTACAGAGTCAAATAACTTAGACGTACTGGTATCTCCGGAACGCATATTTAATGGCGATGAAAGTGGGTTTGCCTTATGTCCAAACACTGGCGAAGTTCTTGAGCCAAGAGGGTGCCGGAACCTTTATAAAATAAAAACGGGCAGTAAGGATAATGTAACTGTTCTGGTGACTTTCAATGCAAACGCACAGTTATGCCCGCCGCCAGTAGCTGCTTTGTGCGTGCAAATGGAAATTATTCTTCATGGTTTGCCAGTCTTTATTTCATAAGGTTCCGGTACCCTCTTGGCCCAAGAACTTTGCCAGTTTTTGGACAAAAGGCAAACCCACTTTCATCGCCATTAAATATGCGTTCTGGAGATTCCAGTATATCTTGGTTATTTGACTCTATAAGACACAAGAGAAGTTTGCGAGACCATAGTCAGATTGATTCTTCTGTTACCCGTGCTCTCGCCTTGTTTATTCCTTGTTATTTGGGAAATTTCTGGGTTTCTATTCATAATTTTTTGAAACCAAGTTTTCCCTTGGCAATTATCTTCAATCTCAAGTTATTAGTTATACCTGTCTGTATCTTCAATAACTTTCTGAGCTGTGTCGAGAAGTTCTGCTTTTTCAAAGGAAAACCACACTTTGCCTGGTTGATAAGCCATTCCACCATTTCTTTTTCACCTCTGTGGGTTTGTACTGGATCGGGTCTTAGATTTTAAATACTATCCGTCGTTTTTCCGGCAATTCTGTCTTGTATGGTACACATTAGAATTCCATAGTGGCGACAAAATTCTTTTAATGATATTTTTTTGTCACGAATGTCTTTTGTTTTTGCGCCTGAGTTGATGATTCTTTGATGATGATTCTTTTGATAAGTCGGTACGCTATAGCTAAACTGTTACCTAAGAAATAATAAAGATAAACTTAGTTGATATTGTTTCGAAAATATTTATCTAGTGTATGACAAAATGTTTCAAAATCCGGTATTATGTTGATTGTAATTTTGTATATAGGTACATAATAAAAATACTGTTAAACCCACACAAAAACGTTGATTTTATGTTACTTTAGATTTAAAAATTCATTTAAAATCCGTCTTTATAAGGCGGCCGAAAACAGAAGACTCCATGGCCGAAAACTGAAATTTGTGGCCGAAAACTGAATTTTTAGCATTTTTCCGGATTTAATTAAAAATAAAAATAACTATAAGCTTCTAGCACTAAACAGTACATTAAAAATAAACTTCATTATATAGGCTATCATACTACATCATTAGAACAGGTAAATTAGGATTGTATTATTTTTTTCTGAAGCCCTAAAGTCGACGGGAGCACTAAGAGGCCGCTATCTAGCACAATGACCCTATCTACTGTAGGAATTTTCAACGACTTAGGTGGGTAGGTAGGTCCCTATGTGCTTTAGCACTTAGGTATAATATTTTGAAAGATAACAGATGCGATTCGTTTGAGTTAGAAACCTTAATGCCTACCAACTAATGACTATGTTCTACTCTTAAGAATAGACACGGCAAGGTAGTTTATGAAATCTGTCGGAACATTTTTTATTTTTTATTTATTCTGTCTAGATATTGTTATTGCCATCTCTTACTAATCTTCCTGCCTTACGCGATGTAGGTTGTAAGGTCGATTCTTATCAATAACAAACATTTATTTTATGCGATAAGAAAAGCAATGATGTTTGATTAGTGTCTGGGTGTTACATTGTAGGTACATTGTAGGTTACATTGTAGTTATCAAGGTTGCAATTTACAAAAAAAAATTACAATTGTTCATAACGCTATCAAGCCATCCTAAATTTTTATTTATTTACTAATGGGTAACAAACATTGAAAGCACTATTTATTTAAGTGACGTGTATAAGTTAATTATATATTATTAATGATTATATCGGTGGAACTTCCTAAAAAACTCGAACCAAGTGCATGTAAGTATTGTGTCGACTAACAATATGATTACATTTTATACTAACTTGTTAGAGTAAAATAACACGCTACGTTGCTAAATCAAAACAAAGCGGAAAGGCTACTAAAGAAATAAAAAAACCTACCACAATCCGTGTAAAACTTCGCTTGCACACTGGCAAGAAGCACTACGACTGTCAAATAGAACAACATTTTAAATTTGAATTTCGAATTAAAATAAAATCGCGCGCTAACGTATGTTCGACTCGCGCGGTTGTGTCAGACTGACCAGCGAGTGACCAAGCGGATGGATGGACTATTGTCTACTCAGTGATTGTGTTCTGACCTTTATTGCTTCATAAAATGCGCCGGCGTCGATCAAAGATAAGAAGGGGTCAGACTAGCACGTATCATCCTATATGGATGACACGTTTCACTTTCTTCGAACAGAGATACCTAAGGATGGTCATTGGTCGAGGTGGTGTCATTGTTTGTTATCAAACTTTCTTGAACTCGAGAACTTTACTAATTGGCCACTTTATAGGCTACCTTAGGGCACTATGTATTTGTTTCATTGTTATATAGTAGAATATTATTTTTACACTACCTATCTACACAAATGGTCCATCATCATGATAGACGAAAGTGGACAGAAAAAACCTGTTGTCCAACCCCACATGAAGGGGAATAAGGGCAGGAAGATGATTATGAAATGGTCCATGATATTAATAATATTGACAGCATGTGAAATAAGGCCTAAAATCCTTTGATTATTATATACTATGTAAAATGCTATGCTACGCTGGTTTAGTCGCGAAAAAACTTATAATTATAAATAATAAAAATATATTGAATTCACGTGTGTGAAATCTCTCATTACTTAAGTACTAACGTCTGGTTGAATTACTTTATCTCCAAATATTTATACCGACTACAAAATAAAAATATAGAGTTTTGTAACTTCTGTTACATTCGAATACTGTTACCTACTCTTTGACAGCTACCGGAAGAGCATCATTCGACTCGTGCGCATGTTTCAGGAAAACTAACAACATTGCGAATTCTGTACACTGTTTAGTAGTACACAAACAGTAATAAGGTAATTTTATTCAACCCGATTCACTCATTCAAATTAGATTGAAGATGGACTTAGTATTTATAACTAGAATTTAAATTAGGTGTAGTGAATGGGAAATCTATTTATATGAATAAATTACATAATAAGTATGGTATTTTTTTATGTAGGTATATAAGATAGGGAACAAATGACCCACCAGATGTTTAGCTGTTACCACCTACCTAATAAGAAAATGGTAATGCATTTTCTCACAGAGCACATCCACCATCTATACCTATTTGTTTTTTTCCACGAAAATCTATGTAGGTAGCTCACTATAAAGCTTAAATAATTTGCATGGAGCTATGATGAAAAATGCTTACCTACTTACTTATGCCTTCTTCATGGCTCACATGACTCATGACTCACCGCGTTTGATGCATTACTAACATGACTCACATAATATACCTAATCTTACTACGTATTCTAATTCTTTGAGTCAACTGAGGGAGAGTTGTTTTAACTTATCGATTTATAAACCTTCTAGACTAGATTATAATGATTCTTTTGCCGTGACAGTATTTCTCACAGTATCTCGGAACTACCAAAATAGATGATTGTCAAAGTTTTAATTTATGTTTTAATTCATGGTTTCCAACAGGGCAGCGAGGGGTCTATAAAAGGTCCACTTTCGGTTCGCCTGTCGGTCTATCTATCCTGATTTTTCACTGCTTATTTAGATAACTGGTGTAGTATCCTGATTTGTCACCTGAAATCCGTCCCAACCGGATTTTAGTAATCATCTTAATTTCAGATGTAGTCTTGTGTACTGATAAATCGAGAGGAAACAAAGTTAACTGTATTACTCACTACAGGGTAAAAGTGCAACAATTTCGACTAATGTGGAAACGCGTGGTCTCACACTTTTATAAGTCACTGTGTCCGAACCGTCAAACAACTTCTCTCACGCACATTTGAATATTTTTGAAGATTTTAAATTACTTTTTTTTAATCATTGTTTTCTTGTATCTTTTTACCTACACCTATGTATTTTAAGCCTGATTGTTGTGTGTTCTTATGGCAAATAAATAATTGTCTATGTCTATATTGTGTATGTCTATGAAAAATAAAAAAATATAAAGTTTCGAAGAATGACATGAAAAAAGTATACATGTATTAC
The DNA here is from genome assembly GCA_932294275.1 of Chloroclysta siterata. Classification (NCBI taxonomy): domain Eukaryota; kingdom Metazoa; phylum Arthropoda; class Insecta; order Lepidoptera; family Geometridae; genus Chloroclysta; species Chloroclysta siterata. The sequence goes on along the minus strand of OW028596.1, from coordinate 13,709,162 downwards.
GAGTATATCAGCTATCTAGTCCCCATGTTGGCTCTGGCTTAGTTTGGGGCTAGCTGCGTGGAAAGTCCACCAAGTATATATCTAAATGCGATTAGTGTTTAACTTAACCAGATTAACGATCATTGTGCAAGCGGCCCTATGACGTCAGCTTCTCATGACAATGAAATAAACTGAGACTGATACATGACAAAGTAGATACCTACGTAATATAAAAATAATTTATTCTAGCAGTATTATTCCACTCTCGAAGAAAGGTGTCCATCAAGGGACTATAAAACACGAATACCTACGTAACACAAAAATATGCTATTCTGGTTCTATTATTCCGCTCTAGAAATGCGTAGGTACTGAGGGACTAAAAATATACAGACCTTTGTTATGTTATGACTGCCACAAGCCAACCCAAATATCATCGTAAAACTACGGTGAAATTACGCGGATCTTAGCAAAATTACGAGCAATCTCTGGAATGATCGCCGTGCACCGACCGCCCGTCCTAAGAAAACAGACAGTAGAGTACCTTTACTGCCCAGTGGGATTTACAAACTAGCCTCTATTTTTGGCAACCGCTGACCATGCGTTTGGAATATTTTGAGCATTTTCGCATTTTAATAAATAATGTTTAATAAACATACACGTTTTTTCTGGGTGTTATATTGTATTTACCTAAGTACCTACATATTTATATCAACAATATTTAAGACGCAAACTACTCGCACATTTCTACATTCTGATATAAAATCACTTTTTTATACCTAAAAGTTTGATTAAGTTCGAAAACTAGTTAAACATGGTTAAAATAGGTAGGAAACCTTGTTTGGATACAAATTAAAGTTTTTTCTGAAACTTTGTTATGCTAGTCTCCGAAAATGTTTAAATATTTCGTAACTTCATTTTGTATCAACAAAAATGTTGAAATGTACGAACAAGTTGTTTGACATTTCAGCCTCTTATGTATTCAATCAGCTCTCTGCTTCTTATTGTACTCGTTTCCTGTTGTGAAAGATGAGTAGGAAATCATAAAGGACAACAAACAGAAAACCAAACATTAGCAATTAGTCAATGTGTGTGTGTGTTTAAATATCCTCAAATATTTGTTTATACCATTCCCCCTCTAAAAAGCTTATTTTATTCACTGAAAACAGTAAATAAAAAGCTCTTTTAATTACTGTTTTGGTATTTGAATTTAGAACACACCAATACATTCGTCCTCCATCTCAATGCTATACAACCTCCTTACGCAAAAAAAAACTCGATACAATTTCCTTGCGCAAAGAATACTCTACATACAAACTCCTTGGGAAATAACTCCTCGAGATTGGATTGGTCGACATTAGAATAAAAATTGTTTTGTGTTCTATTTTAATAAAATTAACCCTCCTTTTTTCTTCATTAAATGTATATTTGAACTTAAATCTTTCTTTTTATCGTAGTCAAGGTATAAAGTATAGTATGCAACTCTTGAATAAAACGGATTTATATCGATGGCCATGAATCACTCGCGTCGCTCAGGATTCTAACACTTGAATCATCATCATGAACCAATCATCATGAATCACTCCCTGCCGGTCGTGATTCAGTCGTTAGAATCCTTCACTTGCTCGTGAATCATCTATGGCCCTCGCTTTAAATCCGTCCTTTATTCACTAATTGCTATACTAATATAAGATCCCCCCTCTAAAAAGCTTATTTTATTCACTGAAAACAGTGAATATAACACTTTTAAAGTTTTAATACTCGATACAAATTCCTTTTGCAAATACTCGACATACGGAAAAGGTAAGAACGATAGGAACCAAGCCGTAAGTTTGTTGCCGTTCTTCTAGGCTTTGGTCGCGTGGAACTGGCACCTAGAGTCCTAGCTTTAAGACGTTTCAGATCCTTGCGATTTTATTGAATAAATACCTTTTCACTTTGACTTTGATACAAACTCCTTGTACAAAAAACTCCTCGAGAGAGAGAACAAAAACTGTTTTGTGTTCTATTTTAATTAATTTAACCTTCCCGTTTTTTCTTCATTAAATGTCTTTCATCTTTGGCCGTCGCTTTAAATCCGTCCTTTATTCACTAATTGCATAATATACCTACTATTAATCCAACTACAAAAATCATGGACACACTAGGTACATTTCTTCTCGACACAGTGTCTTACCTAGTAAGTGTTATGATCATAAATCCAGCTTGTGGTGTACTCTTCATCTAATAAAGGCTCTTGTTTGGCCACTACCGCAGATTAAAATAAACGACCGCTATCTATCACACCCACGACTGCAAGGCACTCGACTTTTTTGGTGATACAGGGTTCAATCAGTTCAAGTGCACACAAATAGTTTATACGTAAAAGTGGTTGATCTCATATGATTAGAATATCATTGGTGGATTGTATCCAAAACAGAAAATAGCAGTGAATGATGATATATTAGGAACTGCACTGTCTGATTACGTCTATAGTCAAAATCTGACATAAAGTTTTCTTAAAAACACTGATAAGTAATAAGGAAAATACAAGGAAAATACTATAGTAGGTATATGAATTACAATGACTGGCTTTTTGGATTAAACTTGACTTTTCCAGACAAGCTGTAGATAGAAAAAAACATTAAAATAAGGTAGGTACTAAACGATGATGAAAGAGTTTTGAAATATGTAGTCTAAAATTATAAAGATTACTTATCTATTACATAGATAACTATTCGTAGACTTTCGTAGCACTTCGTAGCACTTGTAGCTAAAAAAATATGTTTTTTGATACTACTGTCGATTTAGATCTTAGATCAAGTATACAATAGATAGAACATCAAATAATAATACCAAGAGTAAGAGAGACGCAATAATACAAATTATACCTATGAGTGAGAGAAATATAACATAAATGTTCTGTCCCTTTCTGCGTATACGTTTTTGATTGTTTAGCACCAAGTTTGGTGCTAAACAAACCGCTTGGTGCTTGTGAGTTTACAGGTGTTTAGTGCCAAAGTTCTTTGAAAATAGTGTGTGCCTAGGTCCCAGTATACGTAGAGTTAAGTTTATAATGTGGTGCATTGTAGTATTTTAGGCTGTGATAATGATACAGCTCGGAAAACTGAAAATTAAGCTTCCTTCGGTATGTAGCACTTTTATGTTCTATTTGTCAATTAAACTATAAAACGGAGAATGCACAGTGTCCACAATTAATCATTTAACGGTTGTGTTTACTTTCTATCGCATAACATAGTAGATTTCTAGAATTTAATTATTTTGTAAAATTGAGTATAGGTTACTATAAACCACACAAATGACATGGCTATTCAAACCGATACAGTTCTATAGAAACATAATTTGGCTGGGTTATACGATCTTTCGGGCTGCCAACTAAAACAAAATCTATTTGCCAAAAATGTTGGGAAACGAACAACTTTAGGGTGGATTCGACTCTGATATGTTAGGATAAGTTCAAATACACACAATAATCTAGAAAAAAATGACAATGTCGCAACTTATTATTACCTTATTCAAAGAAATAAGGTTTGTTTGACTTAAGTACATAATGAAAAAAAATAAAATATAGGTAGTAGGTACATATATTTTAATTTCATTTAATTTATTTTTTTAGCTTTGCGTTACATTTTAATAATATAAGTCTCCTCACGATTTTCATATGAGAAGTTGGTAGTTATTTTATGTCTGAGACCACCATCGCGTAGTATGATTAAATACCTACATATACCTAATAATAACATGTTTGTTTTACAGATTTCCCAAAGATGCAACTACTTTGGGCTGGTGGGTTAAAGCTACGGGTTACCAAGCTCCAAGTCACCAAGCTCCAAAATCAAAATCAAAACGGTCTTTATTCAGTACAATCACAAGGATCTCTTTGAAACGTCTTAAATTGGTACTAGGTGAATGTACCGCCAGTTCCTCGCGCGCGACCAAAGCCTAGAAGAAACTTACGGACTAGAAAACTTTTGGGCTATTTCAACATAAACGGTATCTCCGCTTTTTTTTCTGGATATAAAAAGTATGTTCAAAAATCTTGCTATAAAAAGTGTGAATTAAGAAAATATTCTCATCTGAAATTGTTATGTACAAACTATTAAATATTTATCGTCTAATAAATAAATACGTACTTACACGTATTATTATAATGTATTTATGACATATTCATAGTGATGTTCTGAGGATACCACCACCACTTCGCGCTTCAGGGCAAAGTGGTGGCATTGCTCAGGCTTATGGTCAGCTCTAGCATAAGCTGGCTTACTCCTGTTAAGATGTATTGTTTATACTTAATTTAAATGTATACCTACTTAATTTAAAATTGAAGCACGCGTTATAAATTAACCTTTTGAATTACGGTTTCTGATGAGTAGGGATGTAGAATAAATAAATCAATGATAAATAAATAAATTGTTTTTTATTCATAAAAATTTTACCTAGCTGGTGCAGTAACATAGTTAAACTATTGGTAGGTGGTAGAATGTTAAGAATAGCACCACTAGCTAGCTCTGTCCCCCTCACTAGGAAAATCCAGGACTCTAGCTCGCGGGGCCTAGGGTTCTGATGTCAATGTCTAAAATGCCAGCTTAGTGCCAGTTCGCCCTGTTTTTTTTATTTTATTTTTTATAAATATTGGTGGACGCTCCACACAGCACTATATAGCCCCAAAATAAGCCAAATCACAACTACCCAGGCAGAGAACAAACGTCTAGTATCACATCACACAAATGTTTGTTCTCGGTAGGATTGAACCCACGGCCTACGGCGCAGAAGGCTACCAACTGAGCTGTGTAGGCTTTTTTCTAGCTCATTCCTTAGAAGATATTAAAATGGCGTAACCTAGAGGAGGGTACAAACTATTAAACTGCAGAAACTAGCTTTAATTAAACATCATTAAACAAACAACTGGAGCCGCGGCGACATCATAGCTTATGCTTGGTTGGGTGAAAATAGTATGATGTGGCAACCCATAAATTGTATGTACTTGTTGTCCGTCTTGCTCGGGTATACGCTCGTAGGCAATCTATAGTATTCTAAATCTATGATTTAGATGCTCCAATTAAAAAAATACTGTTCTAATTTGACATCTTGTCACTTATAGTGTTGCCAACGTGGCACCACTATCAAAAAAGTAAATAAGTCCTTTGTTTCTTTAGTAAACCCACTTGTCAAGGCTGTCAGGGGCCTAATCACGAATGAATTAATACATCCATGGCGATGACGTATCCTAGCAATATAAGACCTTATTCTGGGGCCTAATGACGAATGAATTTAGAAATTCGTAGAGTTAACGTATGTTAGCGATATGCGACCTCATTCTGGGGCCTAATCTCAAGTGAATTTTGACATTTGTGGCGTTAACTCATCCTAGCCATACGTTAACGCCACAAATGTCAAAATGTATTCGTGATCAAGGCCGTTGTAGTAATGCTGGGGCCAAACTATCGCGATAACGCGAAGATTTGCGTTATCGCGACACGTCTGGCCAAAGACTTCCTCCTATTTTACTTCCGAACTTTTATCGCGACAACGCGAACACGAATGTTCGCCTTCAAGTGTGGCCGCAGTATTAGAGATATGATACGTTTACGCGACTAACGTTAAATTCGTTCGTGATTAGTTGGTAGCTAAATAGATATTCGATTCCTCGATGGTACTTACAAACGCTATCTACTTTACACGTGAAACAGGGAGGCAACCAATTGACATCAATTCGACTAATAGCCGATAGAAATGAGATCCTCATTGTGCCCCAATCATGGATAATGGCCACAAATTGTAAGTCTATTTCGGAACTCGATGTTACCAACTTTTTGGTGTGGGAGTGGTGGGCTAAGTGCACGGTGCAAGTTCTATTCCCACAGCAAGACAATTATCTATGTCGTGTATTAGCTATGTCGTTTTATGTAGGTTATGTTCTTTTCTTGTGGTGTACAATAAAGAGTTCTCAATTACTTCATAGCAAGCATAAGGAGGATGTATTCCTCTCTCCGGACTTTTGGACAGCAGGTGTAGAATACCGAAGGTATAGGGAACCAACTCTAGTAAAGAAATGGCCCTGACTCTGTGCGGTGTGAATTTAATATTACCTTTAGTAGGTATGCTATATGGTATTAGTTTAAATATGGACCGGAAATGTCATTTCAAGTTGTCTGAAATAAAATTAATGATTATTATTATAGCGCGGACGAGAAATCTTCAATTGTTTCAGCATCTACAAGCCACAAGTCCTTGGGTGCTCTGACAATGAACGAATGTTTTACATAATTTTATGACTGAGCAGTTGTGATAAACCGCATGCAATACGACTCCACCGAGCGTTTTTGATCGTATCATTTATGCAATCATCATTTACATACTCTCCGCAGTGATATTATGCTACAAATTATAACTCTAAATTTTTGTTGGGATGTAGTTTTGGAGAAATTCTCTAATTTTCACGAAAAGTTTGTTTTTCTATGCTTGGTCGCGAACTGGCTACTAGATTCACCTAACTAAGTGATCCTTGTGATTGCATTGGATAAATACCTTTTGACTTTGACTTTGAAATGTCCTATTTTTTCCTTGGTTTTATCGAGAACAAAATATGTTTGATACGAAAGATTCCGAGCGTTTTTTCTCATAGTTTTTACTCATAGAACTATGACGTCATAGATTTGTGATCTAAGTTTTTTATTTCTACAGTCCAAATTATCAGCCTGGTCTCAATTAGTTCCGCACGGTGTAATTATAGTGTGGTAACAAAATATTTGCAAATGTTTGTCCTGCATCGAGAATTAAACCTTTGCCTTTCTGGCAGTTGCACCACAGATTACAGAAGAGAGTTATTGTATATGTACCTAGGTAAGTATTCTCTGTTCTGTGGTACCTCCAATGGAACAGGATGTTTATAAGGAAACAACACGTTAGCGATTGTTAGTGGGTTTGGCGTAACCCTGCGGATCCAATCAATTAACTTGCTGCCTACATTTGAATATGGTGTACCTAATTTAATTTAAACTCATCGTCAGTGGTCAAGGAATATTGTACCTAGGTATTCCGTTCAGCGGACGTCATCAACGAACACATTTCATAATGATAAAAAAAACATTGGCAAACAAATGCAAGCCTCACAGTTCAGTTGGTAGGAGGCACATAGCACAAAAACGTTACAATTTACATGCAGGTGGAGCATTCAGGCTTCTACTTTGAGTATAATATGCTCACAGTTTCACAAAATTAGTTCTTCGATCACGCTATATAGTTGCTTGCGGAGTTTCACGGAAACCGCACGAAAAAGGCGAGTTAGATTTTTTTTGAACATCTGCGAGTATTCACTATACTTTTAATATTTAGTGAGCTCTCAATACGGGCTTGCAAAAAAGGAGTAGGAAAAAGTCCGACTTGACCTACTGTATTCTATATGTGATCTGCTGCAGACAAACGAAGAGTGAGACGCCCTTCTAACCGATGGACCTCAGCATCGTTGGACGTCGTCCTTCAACGTTGGTTGTCGATCGTTGGTTTAGAATCGTTCTTCCTGGAGATGTATAGGGGAGGGCTACGTCCAGCAGTGGACTTCTTCAGGCTGGTGATGATAATGATAAGGTCTTCCTTCTGTACTGAGGGTTTCATAATTTGAGGCTAGAATACGATTTCTCTATTGCTACATGTGACTAGCAGTTTATAAAAAAAACAATGCAGCACTGTAACGAGATTTTATTAATTCATAAATACTTATGTTTAAATTACAATTAATTTATAAATTATATGTACTTCCTCATAGAATATTTAATTCTGATTTCAGCGAGTTGAATATATTATTTGATATCAAACATAAGTGAAATAAATAAAATAGTTCAAAATAAGTAAAATAAAATAAAGTAAAACATTCGGTTCTCTTGATTTATTCTACTTTTGTTATGTATTCAATAAAATAAAACGTATTCATTGGTAATATTCAATTGATTAGTTTCGAGAATGTTATTGTTACAGCGGATATTTGAACTGGCGTTAAATTATAATACAACGAACACATACATTAATTTAATTACTATCAAATATACTTATTGATATAATTTACCTTATTTATTTAAACTATTCGAAGGTTATTGCTGATAACAAAACATGGTATTTAGGTAAGCGATTTAATAATCCTGTAGCGACAGGCACATTGCTAATGAATGATTTATTTTGTAAGTAATTTTGCTAGAACTCGAAAAACAAAAACTGGGTACTTTACCTACTACCGATGAGTAAAAAAGTGGTAACTCTTTTACTTATTTTGTGAAGTCAAATAATAATAATATATCACACGTTACACAGTACAAAATCAGCAATAACCTCAGTACATTATTCTAAAAGTTGAAATGGATATAAAGACATTATTCAATATTTTCTTACAAGACATATATTTTTTCGCTAAATACTTGCTTATTAAAATGAAAATAACTAACTTTGGTTAATGAATTCGGTTAGTCAAAAGAAATGCTCAAAAAGGAGAGTTTTTTTTCATAATTATATACTTACTATCTAAGTCACACACAGGTCTTTTCAATAGTTTCATTTAATAAAGTAGTAAATCAAATTTAAACATTAATATCTACCTTACAAGGGCAAAAAGGTACACAATACAAAATTCACATACCTATAAAAAATTACAAAACTGTGCAACAAAGTAGGTACGATAAGAAACAATATGAGATAGCAAATTATTCCAAACAAAATTAAAATTACTTACAAGTACAAACCTGTGCTCATATGTATGTAATCCAAATTTATGTATACCTATTGTAGTTATAACATAGGTACAAAACTATTACAGGCGTAAGAACAAGACATGTAGGTTTAAGTAACGTTTCACGAACTACAATACTCTTGTAAAGCCAATACTATATCGGATAAAGTTAATTCCTCATCAAACACTACATTGAGATCACGTAAATTAACTGGCGTACCGCTTCGTATGTCTCGGTGGTTCCGTGGTACATTGCGTTGGTTAGTTAGTGGAGTGTACGCTACACGTTGGTTGTTAGTTAGTGGAGTGTACGGTACACTGCGTTGGGTGTTTAGTGGCGTGTACGTTACACGTTGGTTGTGTCGTGGCATTCGGTACGCAAATGTGTCAGAGTGTGGCGTATCGTCGTTTGGAAGGTCGGTGCGGTACGCGTGAGGGTGTGAGGGTCTATCGGCCGAGTCCAGTCCACAGCAGTCCAGGGTCGTGGTGATTTGCCGCGGGGTATACATCGTCCGCCTCCACGAACGATCTGCGGTTGTAAGATCTACGTACAACGATATTTTAGACAATACTTTTATAATTTCAGTTGAGACACTCAAATTGAGCAACTAGGAAAACACACACAGATCTATAATATATAAAGAATTTAACTTAAAATTAAGCCAAAGCCCTTGAGAAATAAAGCAAGTTATTGCTATCTCTAGTGGCAGAGTTTTTAGGTCGCCCTTAGACGTCCATGATGCTATTTTATAGAGCCGTTCGACAGCTTAGCGTACAGACGCGATAGGTGTCTCTATCGAGCGTACAGATAACTCTTGTCTCCATACAAACTCAGGCCCGAAATACGTAGAACCAAAAACCAATAAGGAATAAAAAACTCGGGATTTAAGTAGGTATAGTTAGTGTTTCTGGTTACCCATCCAAATTTGGCAGCACACAATTTAAACTAAATCGATCGGCTGGAAAAGTACAGTGTGAAATAATGAATGTCTACAATGAAATAAACTATGCCCACCTGATGTTGCCGGTGGGTCTCAAAGGTCGCAGAGCGTGGAACCTTCGCATGCCGGTGCCGCCGCCACCACCTCCTGAATCAAATGAAACCACATTTCTTACTTCTTCTTCTTGACGTGTCACACGTGTTTAAGAGTAGTAGAGCTCTTTGTGACGGGCTCGTCCGGGGAAGTACTACCACCACGCCTTTTTCTGCCGCCAAGCAGCGTTGATGTGTTTCGGTTTGAAGAGTGTGGTTGTTGGTGTAATTACAGGCACATGAGACTTACCATCTGTATGCTTTAAGTTCATGGACAGGGCAGTGCATCGTAGGGCGCGTTCCTAATATCGTGCGTGACTTACGAGACAATGCTTTGTTATAGGTGATGGTTACCACTTAACATCAGGTGGGCCATCTGCTTGCTCCATCAGCTAGTTGTATAAAAAAGACTTAATAATAATAATTATTATAATAAATTTATTCGGAAACTTATAAAGTACCTACACATGACATTAAATAGGAGTAAGATGTAATAAGTACCATTTGTTTTGACTTTCATGTCACATGTGGACCGATTCGGTAGCGCACTAACCTCCACCCTAGGAAAAACCTGTGTTGTGGGGGTTAGTTTTGTCCATGTAGGTACATGTTTTTATCATAGTATAAAGTAGTAGTGCTTAGTTATAGTTAAAATTAAAATTAAAGTAACATTAGGGTTAGTATAATGAAGTTTTAGTATTTGTATTTAGTTGTAATCGGGTATATGTTTAAATCAGTATATTTATGGACCATTAATGATGTATATATTATAGGTATAGAGTTATTGTGTGCAATGGTTTGTATATTTGGCATGGTTTCTCTTGATGACACTGGTCTCGTAAGAGCCCAGGTAACAGGAGAAGCCATTGTGTCCGAGTAGTTTGAGAGTGTAATGCGTGAGTAGGTAAATGTGCATGATTGGGTGTGTGAGTGTAGATAAAGGGGCTGAGTTGATGGCATTTAGTGTGATGGAATTTTAAGGGTGTATGGGCAGTCGGTGGCATAAAAAGTGTCTATTTATACATGCATATTAGCTTGTTTGAGTGTCGCGTCGAGGGATTATTGTGAGGTAGGCAAGGTTGATCAGGTTTGTCATATACTAAGTTATATTTGTTTTTGCACTCATGTTGGTGTTTTGAGAATTTTTTCAGTGTCGTTGTAGTTTTGCGTAATAAGCCATGCTATTGCGAGTTTTTTACATTTCCTTATAGTGTGAGTCAGCAGAGCTAGTTGTTTGTTTAGCTTTGTGTAGATATAGGGCCCTAATATAGGAATTTTCTCTTTTATCTTATATCACTCAAATATGATAAATGTCAATGTTTTTAGCTTGGTATTTCTGCGCACCTGCTCACGCCTACCAAAGAGGTAAAACTTTAATAAACAAAGTCCTCATCCATAATCATGATGACAACGTCCAATTTTCCTACTTCCCTTCAAGTAGGAAGCCCAAACTATCCCTAATCGAGTCTAATTGACACACGGTCGGCGTAGACATCAATGGTTTCCAGAAAGGTCAGTGGAAACGACGTAAAAGGCACGCGATATTAGCTCTTATACCTTTAAGAATAGAGGATGGTGGAGTTGAGTAGGAAAATAATGGATTTTAAATTGAGATTTGCCTCGTACTGCGGATTTGACGTATTCTGTATGTTATTTTATTGTTTTGTATGAATAACATTGAACATTATAAATAGCAAGTGTATTAGCAATTTCCTCACCTTCCTACCGAGTTTCTTTCTTCCTACTAAAAGACCGCCAACTGATACTTAAAATACTTCTTTTTTAAGTTATACAAGATGTTCCAATAATTGGGTTTAAAACTTCGGGGGGCTAAAGTACCCATCACTTTTCGCGTTCACAGTGTTGGTTCATTAGAAAAAGTTATTCACATTGATGGGTAATTTAGCCCCCCGAATTTTTAAACCCAATTATTGGAGCACCTTGTATAGCCATCTCTGTTAAGACGCTGACAACCGTCAGAAAACTTATCACTCGCTCATTTCAAGATTGTTGAACTTTTTAACGTTATTCTCGGAAATTTTATTGCATGCGTTTTTTATAACAACTACAGTCATTTCAAATCTTTAAAAATATGCGAGCGTGAAGTTGCCTGACGTTATCAGCGTCTTAAGTGATGATGAGGTACCATAAACTAGTCTTGTATAAAAAAACTATGTACTGAACTATACCTAATGTTGTACTTATCTACTTACGTACAAAACAAACTTTAAAACATCAGAGTAACTCAATCAAAACACAGAGTCCAACATAAAATGAATGTGCACTACTGTGTGCACTACGATAAAAAGTTTTACAGTGTTGTTTGGTGTTGCGTAGATAGTTCTACGTTGGTATAAAGACTATAGTACAGGTACCAGATGGTACATTCACGTTTATAAATTGTGCCATAGTCATGGGATCGTCTTCTTCTTGTCGTGTCACAAGTTCTTACGAACCAGTGTGGGGAAAGGATTTTAGGTGCGCCTAAAAAAAGCTCCTTTCGAGCACTCGCGTTGTCGCACATGGGAGCGTTTAGATGAGTTTTCTTGTCTATGTCTTCATAGTCTTTTTTGTTAGTAGTAGAGCTCTTTGTGTGGCTCGTCCGGCGAAGAACTACCATCATGCCTATTTCTGCCGACAAGCAGCGTTGCTGTGTTTTGATTTGAAGGGTGCTGGTGAAACAACGGGCGCTTATGACTCAAGTTGTTGGACGCACGCTTATGCCTGGTTTTTAATCTGATGTCTCTAAGAGATGATTGTCTTATTAAGGCGCACTTAAATACCTTTCACCACATTGTTTCGAAAGAACTAGCGACACGACCAGAAGAGATGGGAAATTCGTCTTAATAGAATCAAATCTTGTTAGGAGAGTAATTAGAAACTCTTTTAACAGTTTAAAAGGGCTTAAACTGCAACAACTTTATACTAAAAAAAGACTACTCAGTATTTAAGTATGTAGAAGTGCATTACTTATTTAACTACCTGTATTTTTGTTTATTTCTATAACAGGACAAGTTATGCTTATTGTAAGAAAAATACAGCTTTAACAACCTTTTTTTGTCATTTTTTTTTAATAAACCTTAAATTTTGGGTAGCCTTTATGTTTATTCAGATTCCAATCACTAGGGAGGGAAGGCCATATGGAAAATAAATTAAATAGGGAATAGCGGTACAAACACGTAAGTATGTACGTCGGGTTTTGTTTTATCTCTGTTGGTATTCGCAAACTAATTGAACTTTGTGAATGGATACAGATGTGGTTTGTGGCGATGCGGCTACTGTTATTTTACGATGGAACAAGCAGATGGCTCACCTGATGTTAAGTGGTAACCATCACAACAAGGGACAGAGGTTAAGCCTCATGTGCCTGTAATTACACCGGCGACCACACTCTTCAAACCGAAACACAGCGTTGCTGCTTGGCGGCAGAAAAAGGCGTGGTGGTAGTACTTCCCCGGACGAGCCCTTCACAAAGAGCTCTACTACTCTTAAAACTTTGTACTTATTGTATCATAATACAATGAAAACAAAGGTATTTATAAAATGTACTAAATATGCATGAAACAGTTGAGCTTCTAGAGACCGCTGCGAACGATTTAGGGATAGCTCAACCCATCCGAATCAGTGCAGATTTCCACGCTGAATGAAACGAGGAGAAGAGAGTTTGATGTGAGATAGAAAAAAACTCAATTTTTCTACATCATATAACACTCTCATCATATAACTCTCTTCAAATATAATATAACAAATAAACAAAGTTTAAGTAATTTCAATGACATATTATCCTACTAATATTATAAAAGTATGGATGTTTGTTACTCTTACACGTAAAAACTACTGAATGGATTTTAATGAAACTTTACAATAATATAGTTTATACATCAGAATAACACATAGGTTACAATTTATAAAGTATTTAATTATTTTTTTATTATTTATATTTACCTATGTCTGTGTTAGATAAATATTACTACTAAGTTGTCTTTAATTACTGTAATTGGAGTCCTATAGCGTTGTAATTAAAGTAAATGAATAAATACAAATATAAAATTTATTATTTTAAGTTTTTTTGGTTCAGTTTGGTGTACAATAAAGTATTATGCATTCATTCATAAAAGATAAAACATAGTCATTTATTACGCTTCTGCCATATCAACGCCGCTGTTAGCTGACGGTCGCTGATTATTAAGAAAACCAAAGCTTAACATTCCGAGTTGTAAGTAGGTAGAGACTGGAGTAGGTAAGGTAGTTGTTTAATCTCTTGGGGGCCCATTGTATGAGAGTCATTAGTAGACTAATATCTGTCTGAGATTTCCTGTAGGCTTAGGTTGAACTAAGGTCTTGATTACGACTCACTAAATTAAATTAATTATTTTGCTAAATAAAACGGTAGGAACAAAGTAAGTTTCTTGTTTGTTCTGTAGGTTTGGCGCATGAAACTGGCTTTTTTCGGGAATGGCCTATTTACACCCTGCATAAAGACGATATATAGAAGAACATTTAAACGTATTAAACATTAAAACAATGTAAGTAAAACCTTTTACTCTTTCTTGGTAAGTACCGGATAATATAAAGGAAAATGTGAATTTTTTTCGCCTTCTAAAAATCTAAGAGACATTTCAATATTTTGCTGTTTTCTGTCTAATAAATTATATAGATTTTTTCAACCTAGTTGAGTGCAGCCTTCGCATCTTGATCCGCCCGTAATTCCACTTCACACGATTCGACTGAATGACATAATCATAACTGAGAACGTTTTGCAAATAGCTAAAATAATTCATGTGTATTTGGTACATTTGACAAACTTGTAATTTTAATTGTAAATATAATTGTAAAAATATGTACGTATTTAAGAACTTCCGAATCGTGTGACGTTGAATCGGAAGATTTAATTTCCCGACAACAGACGATTGAAAACCTTTGAAGGACTTTGAAGGAATAGTTTTTATAAGACTTTTCATTATTACCTTCTAAACTTCTTTTGAAGGGAAAACGTAGATTTAGTTTCTTGAAATTGAATTGTTTTACATTTGTAAAGACAACGGGAAGTTGGTGGATGGAGAAGGCTTTTTTTTATTCTAAGAATCTGGAATGGCAAAGGGACATGCCTTCTTCTGGGAATGGACTTTTTCAGGATGCCGAGCTGGCTACATCAGCCTGGTTATAACGAATTACGTGAACCTGCGACTACTGTGGCATTAGGACTACTGGTGGCTGTAAGAAATAGGCATGGTGGTATTACTTCCCCAGACTAGCCCTTCACAAAGAGCTCTACTACTCTTAGGATTATGATTATTTATTTATAATTATTAAGAAAATTATGCTACAGCGCTCGTAAAAGTCACATTATGCTACTTTGATGCTAAAGCTTTAGCATTATTTTCTTGTTCAACTAGAAATGAATAGTAACGAGTAAAAATAAAATCGCCTCAAAGCAGTTATGACTAGGTTAGGCTTCCAGATTGAACGCCCGAATGCCTATTGCCAGTGGACGCCAATCTATATAGTCACAAACCACATCCAGTAGAAGATAGATGGTGGAACTTACCGCCGGAAGGGGCGTGCACGACTGTAGGTGGTTCCTGGAACAAGGTGGAACGCTGTGCCGGAGACAGGGATGCCAGAGTCTCTAAGTTATCGCGGAGGGAGTCGAAGAAAGAGCCCACGTCGTTCAGCACACCTGCAATGAAGAAACTTTGTTAGTAAACATCAGAAATATAAATTATGTCTATGAGCTAGCCTGGGTGTTTCTAGACTGTTTTGTTTCGACGTATTGAGTCTGCGTATATGACGACTTTGTGACTTTGCGTAAGTATACAAGGTGTTCCAATACTCGTGTTTAAAAACTTCAGGCTAAAGTACCCATCAATATGAATAACTTTTTCTAAGGAACCAGCACTGTGAACGCGCAAAAAAACAGCTGTTTACACATTAATACATTTTAGCCAGGTAGTATTGAACTTTTGTATGAAACCGCTGTTTTTTTTTACGCGTTCACAGTGTTGGTTCCTTTGAAAAAGTTATTCATAAAGCGCGGTCTCCACCGCGAAAGGGTAATGAGCGAGAAATGGTTAGCAGAACGGACTCCTTTTCAATGAAATAGATTTACGTTTCCACCAACAAAGAGTTTTATCTTTTGATTTCCACTGCAAAAGGAAAAAGAGCTGAGCGAGTTCATTTCAACACTTTCTGCTCGCTCAGTCCTTTCCTCTCGACTATTTGTTGGTGGAAATACAAGTACCTATGCAGTTTAAGCTTGCGAATTAAACGAAGTCCTTAATGGCTCCGCTCCGCTCGCGGTGGAGACCGGGCTTATTGATGAGTACTTTAGCCCCCTGAAGTTTTTAAATATAAGTACTGGAACACCTTATATATGACGTCTTGAGTTTTTGTTGTTAAGGTCGTATATCAAATAAAGAGTTAGCGATTAAAAAGTGTGCCTTTTTTGGACTTTCTACATTATGCTGCATCTTATTTATTGTTATATTATATTTTTTTATTTTGTTCACAGTAACAATATAGGTAGTATTGCATTTTTCTACGAAATTCTACGAAAAAAATATTTAATATTACGTACTTTATTTGCTAATCTCTGTGGGAACGCGGTCTATTTATATAGCTGATGGGATTTGTGTAATAATATTTCAATATTATATATTAATTTTGACAGCCTTTACAGCTCAGTTGGTAGTAGCTCTGCCTTCTGCGCCGTAGGCCGTGGGTTCGATCCCCACCGAGAACAAATATTTGTGTGATGAACATAGATGTTTGTTCTCTGTCTGGGTGTTATATAATATTATAAGTATGTATTTACAAAAAAAAGTATATAAGTAGTATATCAGCTATCTGGTTCCCATAACACAAGCTTTGGCTTAGTTTGGGGCGAGATAGTGCTGTGTGGATTGTCCACCAATATTTATTTATTTATTTTTTATTTAATATTGCCATGAATATTGCTGGCTGTGCGAAAGCAACTAGACTCAAAGTGAATAGACGCATGGCAGTAGAAAACAATAGGACATGCATCTTTGAATATCTTTCTATTCAGAGATACGGCCCAGTTGTAAAGTTTTTCTGAAGAGCTCCACCGGTTTCTCGTAGTAATTTTGTTGATTTGTATCTTTTAAGCAATATTTGAATAGGCTTGTTAAAAAAATACGGTTTAATAAAGTAAAGATTAGAAAGGAAAATCAAATGAAAAATAAAATGTATAAAAACATTGAAAAATGTAGATTTGAGCATAAGGTTCTTACGGCCGGTTTTTGAAAGCCCGATCAAAACTAATCACATGTCAAGTCACTTGCTATCTCTATCTAATTCAATGTAATAGCTGAAATGGCGAGTGACTTGACATCCGATTAGTTTTGATCGAGCTTTCAGAAACCGGCCGTTAGTTTGACAATAAGGCAAGTCCACGTCTAGAAAAACAGGCACACGATCTCTCTTCATCCTATCAGATATTTGAATACTCGATTCCCTTGAGTAGGGAAGTAGTCAGAAGCAAGCATTTATCTAAGCAATATATTTTACACTTATTTCAGTTTGTATTATGCCTGAAACACGTCTGGAGTTGCTATGATTCCGCTTTTGCAAACCTGGAATCCTTGAAAATATGAAAGTGTTTGCAAAATATTTATCGAAGTGTACTTAATTTTCATGCCTCCCAGGAAATAGAATTCGTTCACAACTTACAAAGTGTTGGAGCAGAACAAATAAAGATACGGGAGGAAGTGTGGTAAACAAGAGAGTAAACCCCGCTATTTATTATGTTAACTTGACGCGTAGGTAGTGAAATTTTACGCGTAGGTATGTACGTTACCCAGTTTCGTTTATTTCTTCTTGTCTGTCATTTGAGACTGGAAGAACCGGGTTTTTGTAGGTATATTATTACTTTTGGAAATGAGGGAGAGCGGATGGATGAGATTTTATTATTTATTAGCTGCCGCCCGCGGCTTCACACTATTAGAAGTGATTGCTAACATTCACATACATACATGCATAAAATAACGCCTGTTTCCCATAGGGGTAGGCAGGTTTAGGGTACTCTTGACCTGGAATTTCTCTAAAATGACATCTGATCCAGATACGTTCGCCAAGGTCTTCCCCTCCCATTAACATTAATATATAAGGTATATTCTCTTTATTGGGTTTGTTTCAAGGGTTTTCCATCCCTTGCTAAATTGGACCACTCAGTACATCTTATTCGTATTTATTTTATGAAATAATTATATTTTGCTGTACTAGGTATACATGTACGTGTTGTTTTTTTAACAATTTTAGGGAGAGTAAGAAAGTATGTGTTGTTTTCTGAGAAGTTTTATGACAAATTCACATATACGATGGGTTTCAATCTTCAGATATTTAGATCAATCTCCAATGAGAGTAGCTTTCAATTTTCAATATGCTCTCGGTAGAACGAGACTTGACGTAATTTGATGCTCAATTTATTTCTATTTTTTGTGCAAAATTATCCGATAAATCGGCACGTGATGAATGCGGCTTTTCAATCCATAAGTGGGTAGGTTAGGTACATAGGTACTTATTCGTGTGGATCTCGTGTTGGGAATTTTAATTAAGGTCTTGACTGCGGAGGAATTAAGTCACTCAGGTTTAGTATAAAAGGAGTAGGTAGGTATTTCTATAATATTTTCAAGTTATGAATATGTACAAGTGTTATAAATATAAAAAAAAAATGAATTATTTACAAAGAACATTACAATCAATACAAGTACTTATAAAATGTACAAAAAACACATGAAATAGTTAAACTATCCGCAGACCATTGCGAACGATCAAAAGATAGCTTTGATTAATTACTGTAATTCATATTATCAAGTTAAGTGAGCTATTCGAATTTCGGAAGTGAGAAAATCCACTTCAAAAATGTTTGTGCGCAAAGCCTGTGTTCTCAATCGATGAAGGAAAACATCGTGAGGAAACTTAGTATTCTAACAGCGGCGATGGGCTTGCAACCTGTGCCGTATGGAATACCAACTATAAAATGTGTGTGTCAAGTGTGTTATGGAACAATTTCACAATTTCCTTGTTTGAGTTTGACATATACTTAATTCGAAGCATAATAATCTTGTAACTTTTTGTTTACGTACGTTTTTACTTTTGCCTCACTTAGTTGTGTGTTTTGTGGCCAATAAATAATTGTCTATGTCTCAAAACCAAGTGCTTGTCGGACTCGCGTACGAAGGGTTCCGTACCATATCTTTAAAAACGGTAAAAAAAATACGTTTGTTGTATTCTGTTTGTATTGTATTTGTTGTTATAGCGGCAACAGAAATATATCACTTGTAAAAAATTCAACTGTCTAAACTATCACGGTCCATGAGATACAGCCTGGTGAAAATATTCCTAAATGCAAATACTGCCAAGCGTAAGCTTACAACACCGATTTGTACTAAAGCTGACGATGGAACCTACGACCATGGTGATGAGGAAGGTGACAATCGAGAAGTTGGTGATGATGATAAAGGTGAATTTTCTGAAGTAAATGAAGAAAAAATACAAACAATGGTTGGGTAGGTTACTTACACCCAAAGAAATGTCTGTCACAATAAAAACTGCGAAAGGTATTCAGGGAAAAGGATGATGATAATGATGATGAAATACGTTGAAGCGTTCAAAACAATGAGATAGATTTGACAAATGAGAAAATAGAGGTCTCTATATTCTCATTTCAACGAAATGAATACACAAAGCGATGCTATTACATACCGGTCCTAAACGAAGTAAAATAGTTGCACAGGCATTTTAGAATTTCATTACAAGAATGAGTGCATCAAAGGAAACACGTTGCAATTATAATTTATTATCAATAAAATTGTTAGTTTATAAGTATGTAATCTAAATTTTATATTGATTTATTATTTTTGACATTTCATGTGTATTTTACACACAAAATACATTTTAATAATTAGTGTAAGTGGACGCCATCTGGCAGCCGGGTTAATAAAATAAAATATATACAAATTGATAAATATGGATGTCGTGAGAATCATTCTTTCTAACATCGGGGTAAGAGTATTATATAATGGTATCCAAATTTATAAATATAATCTTTAAAATAATTTTACAAATCAGTTTATAAATGCGGTAACAAACATCGAATTGAGAACCTCCTCCTTTTTTTGAAGTCGGTTACCTACCAAAATATCTTTGTTAAGGTAAAGAAAGGACCGGTAAATGCGAATGGCAACATACAACACATAGCGAATGCGGTGAGTTCGGCGTTGCTTACCGACGCCGACATATGAAGTGACTGCCTTACCGAGCGCCGGCGTCGGCTGACGACGTCTGCGCCCGGAGTTGAGCGCTGTAGCCACTGCTGACCGCTTGTTGGACGCCCTGTACACACACCACACCATACTTGTTAGATAAACAGTGGCAGTAACAACAAAACGTTGTGAGCAACGGAACAACATGTCTGCTTTTGAGATGTTTGATCGAGTTGAGGGGTTACCCCTTGTCATGGGTTCTCATTGCCTACAAAGTTTTTTTAGTTCCAATTAAACATCAATAGATGGCGATACAGGTTGCGATTGAAATATTGATATTTGTTTTAGTCCAGAAAAGAAGTATTAGGGTCATGAATAGCTTATGTTATATTGTAAAAAAATCTCCTTATAGCACAGGAAGATGAGGAAATAAGCTTTTATTAAAATCTTCATGTTTTTACAAAATTCAATTTTGACCACGTTTTCTAGCGGAAATTATTTGAACTACGTTGTGGTTCGGTTTCAAAAGTTTGTTTTGTGTATTGATGGATGGAGCTACTTGCGATAAAATATTTTTTGCGTTTCGTTTACGCATTTCACTAGTGTAATATTTCTTAATTTAATTACCTATGACCTATCTACATTAATAAAAAAATACATAATTAAAAAGCAACATAATTATGTAATTTTTTTTTACTTCTTTGATCATTATTCGTTTTTACTTATGATCGATTGCACAACGAAACGCAACTGTTTTCATAGCATTGCATGATCAAATCTTTGAATACAAATTGTTGTTTGTGTTGATACTCGTATTTAAATTGTGGTTGTGAGTTCGTCGGTACCTATCGTAAAGTTATAAAGTGACCTGGACATAATACGGACTCCTGATAAGCTTCTTCAATACCTCGATCGACTTTTGGCATGTAAACGGACTCTAACTCGGCTGCTTATTTTGAATGAACCCTTGGCTATCCCACCGGACTTCGAAAACTCTGCACATACGTCCCGGCTCGTAAAAAAGACAATGACACCTCACAAGTGCTCATATTTTAGATGTGCGAACACATCAAACCATAAATCAATGTTTCGTTTTCCGTGGAATGATACGAATCGCTTGGAAGAATGGCTGAACAATTGTGGTAAGGAAATATTTTTTTTTGCAATTTATAACTTAGGTAGGTACCTACCTAGTCTAGGTTACCTAACTGCTGGCCAAATGGAAGGTTTTGGGGTCTCCCCCAAAACCTTCCACTCTTCCCAGACAACTGCAGTCTTTGATATGCACATTCACATGTAGGTAGGTAGGTACCAGATACCACCGATCTAGTTTTTGTTCAATTCACAAAACTCTAGGTTTATAGTTGGCAATGCTGTTTTAATAACATTGGTTTATGATTTTAGGTAATATGATGACCATTTTTCATCTGCCTCCAAAATCTTTGCGTTCAAGATACATTATGCATTGACCCATTGTACCATTGTATTGACCATTGTACCCAGATACCACCAATCAGATTTTTGTTCAATTCACAAAACTCTAGTTTTATGGTTAGCAAAGCTGTTTTAATTACATTTGTTTATTATTTTAGGAAATATGACCATTTCTCATCTGCCACCAAAATCATTACGATCAAGATATATATGTATTGACCATTTTAATAAAGAATATATCCATAACAAGACTAGCAACAGAAAAAGACTGAGAAGAACAGCTATACCAAAACGATATCATTCCGAGTCTCCAGATCACCCATCCACTTCCTCACCAGGTATGCATAAGTATTATCAACTTTTATGTAGATATAAAGTACCTCATTACCTTATTTTCAGGTTTTCTTATGTGCCCACCGAGTCATTGAGTTGGACCTAGATGAAAATGAGATGTGATGTCACATCATGATGTGCGTCAGCTGTAATGCAGTGTCTTGGGAAACTAATTTGGATCAATTGAGGTTTGCAACGGTCGGCTCCACTGTTTCATGTGTGTTTTGTTCATTTTTTTTACAGCCTTTACAGCTCGTTGGTAGTAGTTCTGCTTTCTGCACGGGGTTCAATCCCCACTGAGAACAAATATTTGTTTGATGAACATAGATATTTGTTCTCTGTATGGGTGGTACTAAATATTATAAGTATGTATTTATGTATGAAAAAAAGAAAAAAAACTTAGCCTACTAATATAGTTATTATATCAGCTACCTAGTTCCTATATTACAAGCTTTGCTTAGTTTGGGGCTGGAGAGTGCTGTGTGGAAAGGCCACCAATATTTATTTATTCATTTTGTAAATACCTACTTATATTCAATGTAGTTTTCTTTGTTAATACCTAAAGATTTATATATTTTAAGTAATATGTTTACATAAAACAGTATATCAGTATAATTTCAGCTTCCTGATTCCCATATTACAAGCCTTGCTTAGTTTGGGGCTAGGTTATGCTATTTCTAAGTCCACTAAGTCCGCTATGTCTAAGTCGGTATTTGCAAAATGTAATTTTTGAACGTACCTCTGACAGACCTTAGACACCCCCAAAGAATGTGCAGTTTGTACTTGGTATCATGAGATCTGAGGGGATGTCTATCATGCCAGGGGATCAAAGTCGTGAAGCTGTTTCACTTTTTTTAATATTCATTACTAAACTGTCTTAATATTTTTTCAAATGCAGATCTTATTTTCATCTGACTACCAAAAGTAAGTTAGTAAGTTAAGCAGGCCTTGTATTATTTGTATGTATGCTCATCAATCAAAGCAGCTATACTACTAGCTGTATGATGACAAATGAGGTATTGTTTGATGAGTCTTGACAGCCCGTGGGTCTGAGTTAGCTATGCAAATGGTAAATATAAATGGTAAATTGAATTTGCATCTGCACAGAAAAATCATTGAAACTGATATGCTTCATTGTTTTTTTAAAGATTTTAAAAAAATATTTTAAGAAATATTTAGATATTATTAGATTTATATTTTTAAGAAAAAAAATACTAACTGTCACCAACCAGAATCGACATAATTGGCTTTGAGATGTTTCAAAATGATGCTTGAGATTAAATTTATAAATATGTTTTACCTTCACAAACCAGTCTTTAGTTTATTTGGTAATTTTTCAATGTAGCTTTATTTTGTTTGTTTAAGCCCTCTATTGCCCATAATTTACATATACAGGGTGTAAACTCATGTACGACATTAAATTGAAACACATACTCTGAATTGCATTTTTAGATTTTAGGCGTTGGTATTATAAAAAAAGCCTGAATAGATAGATAGATAGATAAATACTTTATTGTACACAAAGAAAAAAACATACAGAGACATAAAAAAATTAGGTACAATGGGCGGCCTTATTTATCGCTAAGAGCGATCTCTTCCAGACTTGAATATTTTTCGAGACATCGATACTTTTCCATTAAATCAGTTTTAAGCAACCAGTACCCCAAGTATGAGATTTGCTTACCATATTTGGTTTTTCGTTTTACGTTTTTGTTCCGTGTTCATTGCAGGTTTTGTATGAAGACGCGATAGGGATACCGATATGGAACTTTACAAAACCCGCAATGAGCACGGAGCAAAAACGTAAAACGAAAAACCAAATATGGTAAGCAAAACTCATACTTGGGGTACAGGTCAATTTTCCGAGGTCACGAAATCATATGTTTTATGAATCAAATGAAAAAAAAAGTAGGAAGATACCAAATTTACATGCGTTAGAGCGAAATAAACAAACCAAAAACGCGCAGCCTGCTCGACCTTCACGGCTCGCCGGCCGGGCGGCACCTCTGTCTGTGCGCTAGCGCCGAAAAGCGAGTATATCTGAATTTATCTGCGCGCGGGATTTTCGCTCTTATAGGCACCGACGAATAATCAATGAACGTACGTTTCTTTGTTTGTATACTTACGTAATACAGAGTGTTTTATAATTTTATGCTTTATCGGATATTTAGTTTGTTTGAAAATATAAAAAAAAACAATTATAAATGAATGTAAATAAAACCTTTTTTAAATCAATACTAGATAGTAGCACTACACGTGTTTTAATTTAATGTCGTACAAGCATTTACACGTTGTATAACAGCTTAGAAGTTACAGTTGTCCTTTAAAAAAAAACGTATCTTAATGTGTCATAATTAGAAATGGTTTTGTTTGAAAAAAAAACATTTAAATATTTTATCCTTTTAGGCTTACCAGCACACTTAAAAGTCATGACGCCAAAAAAGGTGTACACAAATAAAAGACTATTAAATGACGATCAAGAATCATCAGACACTGCAGATAAAGAAAACGAAGAATTATACTGGAGCACACCAAAGAGGAGGAGACTGCAACTAGACAAGGATACCCCAAAGTGTAAAAAACTTATAACATTACTTGTTCATGCCAACAAGAAATTTCATTAGAAATGGTTATGCTAATATAAAAAACTAGCGGCCTGTCCCTGCTTCGCATGGGTGGTCATACATTTTTTGAACATTTTAGGATAAACTTAGACCGTGGGTTCGAGCCTCGCGTCTACTTATTTCATACATTTGCACGCCAGAGTGAGTGAAATCGCACCCCGTGCGTAATCCGTGGACCCGTTAACATTTTTAATTTCGTCATATCTTTTGAACGGAAAGTCCGATTTGAAAAATTTAAGAAGTAATCTATAGGTATTGAAACCGTCTTAATTATGAAAAGATTTATTTGGATAAGGATTAATACCAAGGTACAAATAAAGACCCTTTTCTAGCGGCGGCATTTCAATATTTTTTTTATAATAAAAGAACATTTATTGTGTCATAACTATAATAGTTAGACATATGCTGTCGCGACGTTTTTTGTAGATGATGACGTGTTCTACAAAATCGTAGTACATTATTTTGTTCTATCATCAATAGTTTTTTGTTTACAACCTTGGGTTACATTATTGGAGTTTTAGTAAGGATCCCTGATTTTTTTTTAAATATAATATAGCCTATGTTACTCAGGGATAATGTAGCATTCTAATGGTGAAAGAATTTTTGATATCGTACCAGTTGTTTTTGAGCCTATTCGTTACATACAAAAATACAAATGTTTCCTCTTTATAATATTAGTGTAGATGTAGATTAGTGTAGATAAACATTAAAATATTTTATACTTTTAGGTTTACCACCAGACTTGAAAGCCGTTACGCCAAAAAAGGTGTACACAAATAAAAGACTATTAAATGACGATCAAGAATCATCAAACACTGCAGATAAAGAAAACGAAGAATTATACTGGAGCACACCAAAGAGGAGGAGACTGCAACTAGACAAAGATACCCCAAAGTGTAAAAACTTAAAACATTACTAGTTCATGCCAACAAGAAATTACATTAGAAATGGTTATGTATTATAAAAAACTAAACAATAAAATATTTTATCCTTTTAGGTTTACGAGCAGACATGAAAGCCATGACGCTAAAAAAGGTGTACACAAATAAAATACAATTAAATGAAGATCAAGAATTATCGAACGCTGCAGATAAAGAAAACGAAGAATTACACTGGAGCACATCAAAGAGGAGAAGACTGCAACCAGTCAAAGATACCCCAAAGTGTAAAAAACTTAAAACATTACTAGCTGTCGCAAACAAGAAATTGAAACGTGAAGTTAATAAGAAAAATCAATTTAAACTTAAGCATAAAAATGTCATTGATTTATCAAAACATAAATTTAATAGTGAATCAAGTAAATTGTTAACAATAATGCAATTAAGAAAATCGAAATCAAAAAAACAATGGACTAATGAGGAGAAAAAATTTTGCATGTCACTATATTATAAATCACCCACTGCTTATAAATTTATGATCAAATCAGGTATTGTATTGGCGGCTCCATCAACAATCCAACGCTGGCTACAGGAAACAAATTGTTTACCAGGAATCAATGATGAAGTGATTGATAATATAAGAAACAAATTTGCTGATAAATCGATTAAAGAGAGGGCATGTGTTGTATGTTTTGATGAAATGAGCATCATGGTTGATTTAGAATATACAAACAAATATGATTTAATCGAAGGATTTGAAGATTTTGGTGGTGGTGATCGTAATCAAAAAGAATCGAAATACGCTCTAGTGTTTATTGCCAGGGGTATTTTCATGAATTGGAAAATTCCCCTGGCATATTTTTTATCATCAAAAACGGTTGATTCAGATAAATTAGGAACTATTGTTGATTCTGTCATTAATAAATTATTTGATTGTGGATTGTTACCAAAAGTAACGGTTTGTGATCAAGCTTCGACAAATGTTAAAATGATAAAAAAATTGGGAGCTACTGTTGATTATCCTTTCTTTTTTATTAATGGACACAAGCTTTTTGCAATTTTTGACGCTCCCCATTTGATTAAAAATGTCAGGAATAACTTAATTAATAATGATTTTGAATTAGATGGTAATCAGATTTCGTTTAATGACATTATCAATGTTTATAATATAGATAAAAACAATAAAAGTAAATCATTGAAAAAAATAACGCCAGTGCACATCAATCCAAACAATTTTCAAAAAATGAAAGTAAAACTAGCCACGCAAGTTTTGAGTAATTCAGTGGCTGGGGCAATAAAGACTGCTATTGACAGTGGAGAATTGAAAAGCAGTACTGCAAAACACACCGCTGATTTTGTTCAATTATGTAATGATTTATTTGATTGTCTCAATTCAAGAAATAAATTTGATCATAATCCATACAGATGTGCAATCACAAATAATACGAATGCCGCAGTAAATCGAACTTTAATTAAAAGCAAAGATTTTTTTTCTAAATTAAAGAAAGTTTCGAATAGTAAAAAAAATCAACTGCACTTAAGTCGCCCCCCATGCTTTGATGGTATGATTCAAACAATCAATGCCGTACTACAACTCTCCGATGAAGAATTTTCTGCAGGCACTGGCGTCAAATTTATAATTACTTATAGATTAAATCAAGATGTGATTGAAAATTTATTTGGTATCTATCGAATCAAAGGAGGCTGCAATAAAAACCCAACATCAAAATCATTAAGATCAATGTTTCGATCAAGTTTATTGAACAATTTAATGAAATTTGATAATACTAATTGTGAATCAGATCAAGAAAAAATTGTAACCACCCACCAACGTACACAATGTTCTAATCCAAAACCATCAACATCTGTTGCACAAAAGAATAATACCACATACGATTATGTTCACGATCCAAGTTCTAATGAAAGAATCACTCAATCCTTCGAAGAAGGGCTGAGTGAATCCTTCGAAGAACTGAATGATTCTTCCGACGCCGACGCAAGAGTTACATTGGAAACATGTTCAGTTGTGTACTTTGCTGGGTGGTTAGGTAAATCATGTATAGATAAATTTGATTTAAATTTGATTGATTATGACTATTGTAAATCGCGTAAGAAATCATTACAATCAGCATCAAAATTGAGAATCCTTCAAAACAAGTGAGAATAAATTTAGTGTATAGCTTGAATATGTAATGTGTCTTATTAATTTTCGTTTTTACTAACCCCTTATTTAAGTCGGTAGGCCTTATTTAAGCAGCGTTGCCAGTTTTTTTTTTTGCCAAGTCGGTATTTTGGAACTTTTTGAGTAAAAAAGCGGGAATCTTTCGTCGAAAGCGGGACATATTAAAAAAACGTATCTACCTATACAAGGTGTTCCAATACTTGTGTTAAAAAACTTCAGGGGGCTAAAAAAAGTACCCATTAATAACTTTTTATAAGGAACATCACTGTGAACGCGAAAAAAAAACAGCTGTTTCATACATTTTAGCCAAGTAGGTACGTACCTATTGAACTTTTGTATGAAACACTGTTTTTTTTCGCGTTTGGTTTCCTAGAAAAAAATATTCATATTGATGGGTACTTTAGCCCCTTGAAGTTTTTAAACACAAGTATTGGAACACCTTGCATAATCAGAAATTTTTGAATACCTATTTATCTTTTTATTTGAATTCAAACTACGTTTACATGACAATAGATAGCAAAAATAGCCAAAGAAAATGAATTTTAACTAGTAGTTCGCTCCGAACTGAGATCTCGTGATGTGACCCGACGAACGTACCTAAACTTTGAGTAGGTGGTAGTCAGAGGCAAGTCCAAACATTATGCTTGGACTTTTTTCTGACTACCGCCTACTAACTTGGTAGGGTAACCAAGTTTCAACTCTATTGGCCTATTTATTGAAGAGTTCCGTTGAACAGACCTTGGCTCCATCATCAGACCTGGTCGTTGTTACCATTTTATGAGAACTGAGTACCTCCTTAATATATTTCAAGAAAAAAAAAATAAGAAAAAGCAAAGTAACTGGCCGACCAGTAGAAAAACCTTGATGCCAACGAAACTCTTAGAGATGGGAGCTCTTGGATGGCTGGTTATCTTAATTTAACTTTTTTATTGTATCTCAAAAACCGAGCGTTACAAAAAAAATTAAAAATTGTTTTGGAATGTCCAAACAAAGCCCTTTCATATGACATGTAATGCCCCCTTTAAAACCCCCATATCTTAATAACCCTTCATCCGATTTAACTCATATACTTACCAGTAAATTTCTCAAGCACAAGCTATCGACTTGCAGATCAAATTTCATGCAGATCGGATCAACGGTTCGAAAGTTATGGCCAGACAAACATACATACATACATACATACATAAAATGCCAAATCGCCCAAGTTGAAACTAAAGATCTTTGTTCGCTTCGCTCACTCGATCAACTAAAGATCTTTGTTCGCTTCGCTCACTCGATCAATAAAAATGTGATATTTTAAATCAGATTTACCCTATCGTTAAGACGAAATGATACCGGCTCTTTCTCCATACAAACGTAGTCGACTGTTTCCTCCCTGGATAATGACACTAGAGCAAATATTTTCGTACCATAAAACCTCTATCTACCATGACCATTGACCATGCCCTCATGTCTTGCTTTTTTTTATATTCTAATTATCATAGGAAGTAGGAGTATTCAAAAACTTGAAATGTTGCCTAATTATTTAAACATTTTCAGACATCCAAAAAAACTACGCATACATATTTATAAAAAATGAGAACATAGGGGCAAAGCTGAAGCTGAACGGTTTTGTATAATTATATTAAAATTGGACATGTTTTGGGGGAGTAAATAGTCGACTACGAAATGCTGTTTTGGTCAATAATTATTATGTACCTAAAATGGTTGCACGCCCTTCTCCCTCGCCGCGTTGCCCGCGCTGAGTGAGAACGCGCCCCGTCGCCCCGCGCATCGTTTATATTAAGTTTATAGGTAACTTTAAAAGGCTATGTTTTGGGGAACTACCTTAATCTTATCCAGTACGTAGGTACCTGCCGCGCCCCGAGCGCTCCTGCCATGCCACGCCGCCCCGGCCGCCCCAGGCAAATACAGATGACAATACTCAAGCCGTCTCTGGTTGGTGTTTGGACTTGTGACCGAAATCCGTGCGTGTCGGTCCCATAAAAGGCTGACAACAACTTCTCGGTTTCACATTTCAATATTTTGAAGATATTATTGATAGTTAGGTATAAAAAATTGCAAACAATCAAGTTTCAGAGTATACCTACATTACCTACCTAAGTATAACTACTAGTATTCTCTTATCTGTGGTATAACATTACAAATCAAACTTTTAGGTAAGAAAACCAAACATTCAAAATCATATTTAATAATATATCTATATGTATAATAATGATATCTAATTACAGGCACATGAGGCTTATCATCTGTATGCCTCAAGTTGATGGACGCAGAGCAGTGCATCGTAGGGCACGCTCCTATTGTGCGTGATTTGCGAGGCAATGCTTTGATATAGGTTATGGTGGTGATGGTTACCACTTAAAATCAGGTGGGCCACCTGCTTGTTCCATCAGCTAGTATCAAAAAAAGATATTTTAGCTGAACCTTCTTTTCTCTTTTCTGTTTCTCCGAAACTTGATTGTTTGCAATTTTTCCTAAGGTAGTAGGTACCTACCTAAAGCAGTGATTTTATACAAGGTGTTCCTTTAATTGTGTATATAAACTTCAGGGGGCTAAAGTACCCATCAATATGAATAACTTTTCCTAAGGAACCAACACTGTGAACGCGAAAAAAAAACAGCTGTTTCATACAAAAGTTCAATACCTACCTGGCTAAAATGTATGAAACAGCTGTTTTTTTTTTCGCGTTCACAGTGTTGGTTCCTAAGAAAAAGTTATTCATATTGATGGGTACTTTGGCCCCCTGAAGTTTATATACACAATTATTGGAACACCTTGTATAAATAAGTAATCAAAAATTTTGGAATGTGCGATAAAGAAAGAAAATACCTACATTTATTTGACTTAGACAAATACAGAACGGTAACACAGAACGGTAACTACAGTAACGGCCGGTTTCTGAAAGCTCGATCAAACGTAATCGGATACTTGCTATTTCAGCTATTACATTAAATAAGATAGAGATAGCAAGTGACTTGACATCTGATTAGGTTTGATCGAGCTTTCAGAAACCGGGCGTAAGTGTAGGTACATACAGATAAAACATGAGGTAGATAGGTAAGTACCTACCTAATAAAAACATACAAACAAATAAAGTAGATACCTACTTACCTACACAAAAATTTGCCAATGAGAAATGAAGAAGTTTGCACGTGAAGAATGGTATGACAAATAGATTCCGACACCGCTTTTGCTGCGTAACAGGGTAGGTAGGTATCTAGTGATCTACCTTGCCAAGAAGTTGTTTGACAGTAGTCTGCGTTTTAGTAGGTAGGTAGGTTAGGTACCTACCTAGTTTCACAAAATTGGGTCACAATTTCAAACGTTGGGAGTTTTCTCTCAGACTTTTACCCGGTCTCTCTTTCTCTCTTGTCGTGTCACTAGTTTCTTTCGAAACATTGTGGTGAAAGGATTTTAAGTGCGCCTCAAGAGGCTCCTTTTGAGCACTTGACACCATGTTATAGAACTTTTAGGTTCTACGACATGCCGGTTTCCTCACGATGTTTTCCTTCACCGTTTGAGAGTACTGGCATTGTGCACATACATTTTTAAACAGAAAAACTCATTGGTGCACGACCGGTTTCGAACCCACGACCTTAGGATCGGAAGGCGGGGCCGCTACCACTAGACCACCAGTGCTCTCAACCCGGTATTTATTTTATGTAGGTACCTACTTATAAAAGAAAGTTGTGTTAGTTACACTACTTATAACTCAAGAGGTTAGTTTCTTCTGACAAAATTACGTGACTCATGTGATTTGACAATTACGTGATTATTCCATGGGGAAGATATTTTTTTAAAGATTAGGTTTAATCATATCAATAAACCATTCTTTTATTTGTAAGTAGGTAAGTAAGTATTTCTGTAAGTGGTTTGTAGGTATGTAGGTATTTCTAAAGTAAACGTGCGTGAGCGAAGCCGCGGGAAAGAGCTAGTTGATTATAAATAGCGATCAGTGAACGCCTCCGAAAAAAGCATCTACTAAAACAGAATTCAATGCGGCAGCAGCAACAAATCATACTTAAAAATACTAAAACGAACAGAAGTAGATATGCCTATATACAGGTAGAGGTAGATAGGATAACTATTATAATGGTGCCGATACTTATTTTGAAACAAACTGATGAAGGACTCCGTGCGGACACAATAAATAATAGTACTTATTTGCTTGCGGGCAAAACTAATTTTATCGCCATCTATTGGTTGCAAGTGCATTTATTACGAGATACCGCTTGCTCGCAACGCAAGCTCGCGACCTCTAGCGGCTATGCGGGCTATTTTGTTTAGCTATGCGGGCTATTTCATTTAGCCCGACCGATAGCCCGAATTAGGACCGGCACCATTTCAATGTATGGGATGAGGTATCTGTACTAGTATTCTCTTATCTGTGCCCTTGTTCAACAATAGAATTTCATAACAGAGTAAGTCCACCAAGGACTTGCGCAATCTGGCATTGCACTGCGTCCGTCTTTGACAGAAGGATGTGAAGGTGCGCCTGTAACCTCACACTAACAGACTAACGATATGTAAGTATAGTTTTGAAAGTAGTAGAGCTCTTTGTAAAGGCCTTATTCCGGAAAAGACCGGAAAGTACGGACGCCTTTTTCTGCCGCCAAGCAGCGATGCTGTGTTTCGGTTTGTAGAATGTGGCATGGACGCAGGGCAGTGCATGAAATGCTTCGTTATAGGTGATGGTTACCACTTAACATCTGCTTGTTCCATCAGTAGTTGTGTAAAAAAATCCTATTGAAGAGGCCTCACCTTAAATCTTCATCCATATCATCTCTCGAAGCCTCTTCATCGTCTTGAGCAAGTCTTCCGTTACCCAGGTCTACGTCAAATCTTGGAGCTTGGTTCCAGCGGTTCTGAGGTCCATGGCTCCAGGGCTTGGTGGCCAGGAGCCGGAGCAGGTCCAGGCTCTGGTCACGGTAGTCTCGATGAGCATAGCTGGTCAGAACACCTGGGCGTGAGAAGAACATTCTAAGTTAAGTTAAGTGCACGCACGATCCACAAGGAGATGAAGAGGGGAGAGAAAATGCACTGCGCCGCAGCCGATGCAGCATCTACCTGTAGTACCTATTGCCACTTTACTTGGTACTTTAGAATAGGAGAGTTGTTACACCCAACTACACAGTTATTCTAGGCTTGGTCTCGTGGAACTGGTGCCTATTTCTTATTCTAATTCAAGGTGGGGGAATAAGATCAGCACGTCGATCTGACGTCCCGCAGTGGGGTGTATTGTGCATTGTCTCCCTGCTAACCTCACCCCAACCAGCCAACTCCTTAAAGTACCGGAGCAGGACTTTGGGTTGATGGCAGCAATGTTAGCATCCTGATGGTGATGTGGATGCAGGGGAGCCAGATCCGATCAGTTCTTGTAGCCTCTAGATTCACCTAGCTTTTGGTACTCAAGCTGTAAGTTTTGATTACTGAATCATGATACCTAAATTATGCGATTAGTCAGAAAGTCGATTCTTTATTGTGGAGACAAATAACTTGAAGATGCCTGCTGATCATTTATTACCAAGAGTACCAATTAATGACTGTTGGTCGAAAGTTTCCAATTTTAGAAAATGTTATCTGAAATTACTTATAGAAAAAAATCTAGATGCAAACTAACAAAGCAGTTTCGTTTTGAGTTGAATAAGTACTTTCCAAACTAAAACGTATTGGCTGAAATAAAATGTTTAAACTATAAGGCAGTGTAATTAATAAAACCAGCCAAGTGCGAGTCGGACTCGCGCACTAAGGGTTCCGTTATCTATAAAAACGGCAAAAAAAACGTTTGTTGCATGGGAGGCCCCTTAAATATTTATTTTATTCAGTTTTTTAGTACTTACTTATTTGTTGTTATAGCGGCAACAGAAATACATCATCTATGAAAATTTCAATCAAAAAATTCAACTGTTTAACTATAACGGTTCATGAGATACAGCCTGATGATAGGCGGACAGAAAGACAGACAGACAGAAGGACGGACAGCGGAGTCTTAGTAAAAGGGTCCCATTTACCCTTTGGGTACGGAACCCTAAAAAGTTATTTTTAGTGTAATATGATAAAAACGATGACATTACATCGCTTTAGTTCTAATAAAAAGCGTGGCCGTTAGGGAAATAAAAGTGTAAACCCCATTATTTGGATCATCAGATTGCGTAAAACTAATAAACACAGGCTTAAAGGGGCTATGTACATATCTAAAATGAGTTTTAATTAAAAGGATGGTGTTGGCCATACCCTGATAATAGGGCCTTGTTGTTATTACCTTAATGGGTGAAAAGAGAGCTGTTTTATAGTTTTGCAAATATCATTACTTTTGATTTCTAAGAATCACAAGAAGGTACCTCGTTCACCTTTTAGGGATAAAGCGATTTAGGGCATAGGGCATCTCTTAATTAATGAATTCAATCAAAAAAAACTGTATGTGTGTTGAGTGTCGTTGACTTTCTAAGTTACGGAAGTAATCCTCACTTCCTCCAACTATGGCTACTATGCTATGGTTAGAACATAATTAATGTAGGTACTTTAAGAGTAGTAGAGCTCTTTGTGAAGGGCTCGTCCGGGGAAGTACTACCACCACGCCTTTTTCTGTCGTCAAGCAGCGGTGCTGTGTTTCGGTTCGAAGAGTGTGGTTGCCGGTGAAATTACAGACCCACGAGGCTTAACATATTTATGCCTCTAGGTGACGGACGCAGGGCAGTGCATCGTACGGCACGTTCCTATCGTGTGTGACTTACCTACGAGCCACTGTTTTGTTGTTATCAATTACCACTTAAGATCAGGTGGGCCGTCTGATTGTTTCAATCAGATAGTTGTATACAACTATCTGATTGAAACAATAAAAAAGAGCTATAATAACTTAACCGCCTCAAGCGTTTAGAATTTATTTTTGGATTGTCAATCAAAACAGATTTATCTAAATAGTTTTAGGTAATCAGGTATTTTTTACACAGTTTCGCTATCATCATTATAACCGTGATAGTCATCACTAATGATCATCATTAGGTAATGTAACCAGTAAATAACATCATTATGATAAAAATCAGTTAGGGATTTTCAAAACCACGCGCTTTAAAATGCTATGCCAATTCTGAATTATCATTATCATCTACTTAAATGGTAGTGGTGTTCAATTGAATATACAATGTGTAATACCCCTATAACCCCAAGAAGGGTATTCTACAGGTCATGGCGAACAACTGTTGGTAAAGACATCTGAAATTTCGAAGTTTTTCATTCATGAAATGCCTCTTAAACTTTCCTCCAAAATGAAACTAACACAACGCAGCCATATTTACAGCAGTTTTTTGACCTTTTATTGTGAACTGTAGATAAAATAGGTAACAGAACTGCAACCAATAAGGAAACGCAAATAGTGTATGTACCAACGTCACGTACACACATTATCAGGGTTGTTGCAAATTTCTGAGACATTATAATTATTTTTTTATATGGGTAATGGCAAACTTTTCGCACGTCTATGTATTCCAATGCTTGATCTGATCTCTTGGTCTTGGGCCTTATAGGTTTTTATGTTACACGTTATTTAATTAATCCAATAAAACCACAAGGATTTCTTTGAAAGGTTATTTATCTTAACAGCAGGGTTATTTTAAAATAATCAAAATGAAATGAATAATTTATTTGCGTAAAGTATGGTACCTACATGTTTACAAATTACCTAAGTAAGAATAATCAAAGACTCTCATACTTCGCCAGAAAACCCTAGCATGCCTATAATAGAGAAAAATTACAATTTACATAAACATTTCCTTCTCTATAGATAATTTGGAAACATTTCCGATCGGAAATTTCAGTTCTGTTATGTATTGTTTGCTTATAAATAAAGTTTTCCAAATGTTTTAAAACAGCCCTCCGAATTCATACGAAAATATAATTTCTTTATTTCGCAATGCTCTTTGCTTACAATAAAAAGGTAAGCAGACGCTCTTGTACCATTAGTTAGTACTATTGTACTGGCCACCATCAATCTACCACGAGAGTGACGTGGGAAATAAAACCTAGAGTGCTTGAGGGCGGGTTGCATCCTGTCGTTAGGTATGAATAAAATGAATGTTTCTAACCGGGCCCCTTAAGGCGAAGACAAGAGCTAATGTGACTCTCGGTCGCACGTTTCGACATGTTGAAAGATATAAAATCACTAAACTCATTTTCGAAAAATCGCAATCAACCATTTTGTGTGCAATCACATTGCACACAGTTTAGTAAAATTTCATTTTGATCGATACCTATTTTCCAACTCAAAAGTTTGCTTTACTAGTTTTCGTACACAAGCAAACTTTTAAGTGGGAAAACTTGAATCGATCAAAATGAAATTTTTAGTAAGCTGTGTGCAATGTGATTGCACACAAAATGGTTGATTGCGATTTTTGGAAATTGGTTTAGTGATTTTATATCTTTCAACATGTCGAAACGTGCGAGCGAGAAGTTGTTTGATAGTTGTCAGCCCCTTAAGGCGATGCTTTACTAGTTTTATTAGTAGTAGAGCTCTTTGTGAAGGGCTCGTCCGGGGAAGTACTTCACGCCTTAGTACACCACGCCTTTTTGAAGGTGGTTGCCGGTGTAATTACATGCAGGCACATGAGGCTTAGCATCTGTATGCCTCAAGTTGATTGACACAGGGCAGTGCATCGTAGGGTACGTTCCTATCGTGCGTGACTTACGAGGCAATGCTTTGATATAGGTGATGGTTTCCACTTAACATCAGGTGGGCCATTAGCTTGTTCCATCAGCTAGTTGTATAAATAAAAGGGTTTTCGTACTTATGCAAACTTTTGGAAAAAACAACTTGTTTGGATCAAACTGAAATTTTCACTAAACTGTGTGTAATGTGATTACAAACAACTTGGTTGATTGCGATTTTTCGAAAATTAGTTTAGTGATTTTATATCTTTCAACATGTCGAAACCTGCCAGCGAGAGGAACATTAGCTCTTGTCTTCGCCATAATACGAATCCGTTTTCAACTCCTCGTAGAATCTATTAAAAATCTTTAAAGTTAAATAAGTAGGCATAATAAGTGGTAGAACATCTATTAGTGGAAAAGTAAGACTAACATTCAACTTGAGAAGCCTATATGCCAACGAGCCTTGCGCATAAAATTAGGCCACGCCTTTTCAAGACTGTTTAAACTCTTGAATTTTAACCTATTTTTTTTTACAAGGATATAGAAAAAAAACTACAAACTAGAAACTCAACAAGCATAGGTATCTACGGCTTACCACACAATAGAATTCCTATTTACCTAGTTCCAAACATTAGTGACAAATTAGTCGAACTATGTCGAAAATGTCCGCACTTAGTGGAATGCGTAGTTTTCACCAAAATGGGATAAGTGCCGAGTACCTACTAACCTACAATTCATTGGCAGTGGTGTGCAAATCATTGCGTACCTGAATAACTAAATCAATTTTCGGTTAATGAGTAGGTAGGTAAGTAGTACGTGTCTCGTTTGTAGGTAAAATTAGACTGCCTGGAAATTCAAGCAATTCAAAATTATAGTTAAATTGGACACGAAACGAAAAATCAACGATATGTTAAAGATAAGTTATGTACCTAATATCCGTTAGGTATATCCACAGAAATCGTACACATTTCCATAAAACTGAATCAAAAGACCTGTTGCATGAATTCTGTAGATATCTCTAATACTATAAGAATCAAAGTCCTGACTGACTGACTGACTGACTGACTGACTGACATATAGACAACGCACAGCCTAAACGGCTGGTCATAGAGACTTGAAATTTGAGGAGTACCTAAGTCTTATGGCGTAGAGGTGCACTAAGAAGGGATTTTTGGAAATTCAACCCCTAAGGGTGTAAAAAGGGATGAAAACGTTTATATGAAAAATAGTATTCCTTGAACTTACAAACTTGAAACTTGGAGTACATATACTTCAAGGCAAAAAAATAGGAAAGCTATTTTTAGTTTTTTAAAACTACCCTTAATAAGTGTGCAAAGGGATGTAAAAGTTTGTATGGGAGTTTTTTGACCGCTGGTCCTAGAGACTTGAAATTTGAAGAGTACATAGGTCATATGGCGTAGAGGTATACTAAGAAGGGATTTTTGGAAATTCAACCTCTAAGGGTGTAAAACGGGTTGAAAACGTTGGTATGAAAAATTGTATTCTTTGAATCTACAAACTTGAAACTTGAAGTACATGTACTCCAAGGCTAAAAATTAGGAAAGGCATTTTTATTTTTTTAAAACTACCCTTAATAAGTGTGCAAAGGGATGTAAAAGTTTGTATGGGAGTTTTTTGACCGCTGGTCCGAGAGACTTGAAATTTGAAGAGTACATAGGTCTTAAGGGGTAGAGGTGTACTAAGAAAGGATTTTTGGAAATGCAACCCCTAAGGGTGTTAAAAGGGATGAAAACGTTTGTATGAAAAATTTGAAAAAAAAAACTTGAAACTTGAACTAGATGTAGGTACACCAAAGCTAAAAAATAGGAAAGGCATTTTTAGTTTTTTAAAACTGCCCTTAATAAGTAGGTATTACATGTCTGAACCTAATGAGCGGGGAGAGACGACTGGCGACGCTACATACAAACCCTTCGCGTCAGCCCGATTGCAAGTACCTGTGTGTGGCTAGCCGCCACAACAGTTTGATTTTCGAAAACAACCCCTAAAACGTTAACCTCCTTCGTTGCGCTCGAGTAAAAAGGATACAACGTGGCGTCAATGTTTGTAAAGGACATTCTAAAAACGAGAATCTTGAGTTGGTACAAAGATATCTGAGGGTATCTACCGTGCCTGCATGGGGATCAAAGTCGTGAAGCTATTTCGTTTCGTTTGTTTTTGGGGTAGAAACTAGGAACAAATAAGTAGGTACATATTTTCTGTGTAAGGTTGTCTATGTTGTATTTGTCATGTTTGTGCTAAACTCAGTACCTATACCTACCTACCTAATATAGGTAATGTACGCGTATAGGTATCTCTTATACCTACGTAGGTATTTAAAATCCTACCCTAATAATATACAAATCTATGCGAAAGTTACGATGTTTGGATGTTTGTGGCTCAATCACGGCTCACCACTTCAACGCGTGCGAAGCCGCGGGAAGCCACTAGTTAGGTATATGTTTTTTATGATTTCTATTATTTTTTCTGCTTTTTCGTACCTTGTTTAATTTTTATTTATCTTTGTCCTATGATATTTCTACTTCCCAAAAGTTGTAATTCGTAGGGTAGAACAAGCACGGAACAGGCTTGATTCCTATTCTACCATATTTGTTTTTATTGTATTGCGCTCATACGTTTTCTCTTATTGAGCATAAGAATAAGTTCTAATAATTTCCGAACCACGTTCTCAGACAGTGGTGTAAGATAAGTAGTTATTTGATATGACAGTAAAAGACAGTAACCAGCAGAGCGTTATATTCCGGTTTAGAAGACCTTTGCATTATCCTGTTACTCCAAGAAACGTAAGGTTTTTGTACATCTGATATTTTCCATTGTCTCATGGCGATCATTTAGGTATCGGGTCGCAAATGTGACGAATCCGTTGAGTTAGTAGGCAGACCCTTTTCAGGATGACATATTGTCTCATCTTTTGACTCAGGTTACAAACGTTATACCGATAGTACCGATTGTCGATAGTATAAAGGTTTGGTTATAAAAAAGGTGTTATTGTATACTTTACAGAGTACATAACACAAAATAATGTACTCTAATAGTTATTCAATCTAGCCGCAATAGTGGGCTAATGATTAATTTCGCATAGGCTCTCTATTTAAGGGGAAGATACTTTGTGTTTGTGTTCAATAAAAGCGTTACTAGTTTACACAACACAAGCTAAGAGAGAGTCTGTTTGGTGAGTTCTTGTGAGCCCGCTCCACAGGCTTATCTAAGACCTAGTCCGGGAACAGAGCTAACCTTGTGGTGCTGTTCTCATTTTGTACCACCTACCTACCTAACAAATAGGTTTATGTATGAATCAGTTACCAGTTTCACTTTCTGGGAAATAAACCATTATTATTATTACATTTACTGATATACTACTAATATATAACCTTCTCAATAGTGATTCAGAAGGTTTTTTCTTACGAGTGTCCTCACTGTGTAGAATGTAGAAATCGTAAAATCGAAAAGTAACATCGTAGTTCCATATAAATTCTGAGAAAGATTCGTAACTATCAATATAAACTTTGATTAGTTTTAGCGAGCATGTCTAGATATTGATGTATCTGAGATCGTACACAGACTTACAGCCAGTTCAGAAAAGGATCTCATTTCATCCTGTCATCCCCTTCTTGTTAACATCAAAGAGATGGAATGCAGGAGAGTTGCAAAACTTAGCTAAGTTGAAAATCATCTTGAAATTAGTTTTACAATATACTCAAGTACCTACTCAAGCGTTCAGAAGGATCCGTGTAACTTTGCAGGATACTTAAATGGTAAAAAAATGCCTTTTGGCTTAGATTTTGTATATAGCATTGAGACGAATATAACGAATAAAAAATATTACACATTCTTGTGATATGGGTCTAGTTATAAAAATCGTGACTGAAAAAAATTACTTTTATTTATCTTTATTTTATTTTTTATTGCACCTAGGCACAACTCTGATAAATCTTTGCCTTATAAGTCGTCAACAGCCTTCACAGCTCAGTTGGTAGTAGCTCTGCCTTCTGTGCTGAAGGCCGTGGGTTCGATCCCCACCGAGAACAAACATTTGTGTGATGAACATAGATGCTTGTTCTCTGTCTGGGTTAGGGCTTGCAAATATTCGAAAACTTTGATATTCGAATATTCGGGTACAATTGCGGGTACTATTCGAATTATTCGAATATTATTCGAATAATAGAAAAAAAACTATGTTTTCATTAAAATCACATCTTTTATTGTTTTAAGTGTTACTTCTAGGAACGAAATTGAAATATTAAATTAAAATAAAATTTACCCATAAATTACTAGTAAAAATAGTCTTTATAATCTTCAACAAAATTTAACACAATAACAAGTAAAACAATGTAAGTAACGGTAAGTAGTTACTAGAGTAAATAAGTACACAGTCATTTTTAAGTGG
Source organism: Chloroclysta siterata (assembly GCA_932294275.1). Classification (NCBI taxonomy): domain Eukaryota; kingdom Metazoa; phylum Arthropoda; class Insecta; order Lepidoptera; family Geometridae; genus Chloroclysta; species Chloroclysta siterata. The sequence goes on along the minus strand of OW028596.1, from coordinate 13,668,706 downwards.
TCTTATTTATCACACAACCATAATAAAATTTGCAATTAGAGTAACATTAATTGAACACATTCACAAATTCTTAGTAAAAACAGTCTTTAAAATCTAGATACGCATGTATTTAGCAATATCTACAATAAAATTTAACACAATAACTGTTTTAATACGAAGCAAAAAGTCGTAACTAGAAACAACTTGTTACGCCGACTCACATCAACCAGCTGGGGAGCAACACCGCATGTACTACGAACAACCGCTTTATCTCTATCATATTCTGCTGTAGAGTTTGCATGTCCAGTGTGGCATCGTTCTGCCCACGCCAAAGAGGTAGACATTGCGCTGAACGACACCTGCCGCATTATAACTGGTTGCTTAAAGCCCACTCCTCTTAACCTGCTGTACCCACTGGCAGGAATAGCCCCTCCCAACGTCCGACGTGAAACAGCTAGTTGCATAGAAAAGAGGAAACAGGAAGCAGATAGTCGTCACCCACTGTATGGATACGAAATTCCACGCGCTCGCCTAAAGAGCAGGAAAAGCTTCCTGAGACACACCACCTCCACGGAAGAAAGTGCTGTAAACATGAGATGTCGGCTGTGGAGGAATGAACACCCTCCCCCTGTCCAGTTCATACCCCCAAACGAACACCTACCACCTGGACACGATCTACAATGGCCGATATGGAAAGCGCTTAATCGCCTCCGTACCCAGGTCGGCCGTTGTAGGAAAAACCTGGCTAAGTGGGGAATCACTGACCCAACCAGAGTATCGTGCAATTGCGGAGCCCCCATACAGGACATGCCACACCTGCTTTCTTGTCCGCTGTGCACGACCACCTGCACTTGGGAGGACTTAAGCAAGGCAACAGATAGGGCTATTGAGGTGGCAGCATTTTGGTCTAGAAAAGTTTGAGTGTTTCTTGACACGAAAAGAAGAAGAAGAAGAACACAATAACAAGTAAAAAACACAATAACGGTAACACGTAAGTAGCTACTAGAGTAAGTACGCAAAAATATATAAGAGCGACAACGTGAGCGACAGAGATGGATAGACAGAAAAGTCTCGTCAAATCGCAAATGGACTACGCACTTGCGCGCGGCACTCCCGAACGTTTCCGAACCGCGTTCCGAACCCTAAAACATTGTCATGTTGTTTACCCGAACGATCTTAACTTGTATCGTCTTGAATGGTTATATCGCGCGAGTTTATACCTGGCATTTAATGCACATCAAAGTTCTCAGTTTGGTGTTATTATTATAAATCGAATATTCGAATATTGCTATTTTAATATTCGAATATTCGAACGGAATTAATATTCGAATTATTCGAATATTCGAATATTCGAATGCAAGCCCTAGTCTGGGTGTTATATAATATTATATGTATGTATTTACAAAAAAAAAGTATATAAGTAGTATATCAGCTATCTGGTTCCCATATAGCTTTGGCTTAGTTTGGGGCGAGATAGTGCTGTGTGGAATGTCCACCAATATTTAAAAAAATATTTAAGTATCAACTGTGTGAAATATTATTAATTAATATTGCTGCTAAACAAAACTAATTTAAAAAATATAATAGAATTTGCTGTTTTTGTTATGGTTTATATATTCATATAATTTCTGTTTGGGTATTAAAATAATAATTATTCTGCGTCCGAAACGGATGAACTACTGGTTATTTTTTAATTTATAAAAGTACCTATAGCCAGTTCAAAAATAAAGTCTCTAGTCTTATCGTATATACAATAGCTAAATGCGCTTTGCTAACTAGCTCTAGTTGGTAGGTATTTCAACGTCTAGCACGCTTACGCCTTCGCTAAAATTAATTACCCTTTTACACTGTAAAGCACACTCCTAGCTCATAATTAGCATGGCACATCAACAGGCTGCATGGTACAAAGCTCTACTTGGATGGCTACAAAGCTTCTGGTAGGTAATTTAACTAATAGGTGTAATAAGGTTCCCATGTGGAATGTATTATTTGGTAACTAGCTGGTATATGCGATGCTGCCTGCATCGCGCCTCTGTTCGCGCCTTGTTTTTGAAGGGGTTGAGATCGAAAATTTTTTAGAACACCTACGATAAAAATCTGATACAGAATTTTCAACAAATAAATAAATACGTACTACATGTACAGTCTGTGTGTATTTTATATAGGTCTATTAAAAAGGTAGGTGCATGATAAAAAGACAGCCAGAAGGGGGTCATATCTACGACGAATTGATAAGCAGTGAGGTGAGCCTGGTAACCCACTGTACATGAAAAGGTTTTTCCACAAGTTAAAGAATAAAATAAAATATTTTTTATTAATTTAAAATATCATAAAGCCATTTTAATAATATAATATTATATATAAAATATAATAAATACGAATACCCAACGTCGAAATTCGACGAAGAACTAAAGTCGTGGACGTGGATAAATCAGTTGAAGTGGAAATGGGCAGGACACTTGGCTAGGCGGGATGACTGTAGGTGGACAAAAAGAGTGACTGAGTGGTGGCCACGCGAGAATCATTGACCACAGGCAGACAACCGGCCAGGTGGTCTGATGATATTGTTAGGATAGTGGGAGCCAAATGGCTACAGTTGGCGCAGGACCGGAAAGAGTGGCGTGCTAAGGAGGAGGCTTATACCCAGCAGTGGAAAAATGGAGCTGATTATATAGAAAGAAAGCCTTTTTAGTATGAAAAAGATTATGTGCAAGAAAAGGACATCTAGCACTGCTTCATTACTATCATCCGGGGCCTAACTTAGCCCACTGCTGGGCTGCCTTTCTCCACTTTTGCTATACCACATCTTGGGCTACCCTCTATCAACTATGACGCAAACAATATATGTATTGAAACCTCATAATATAAAAACCATGTTTTCATAAACAATCTTACCTCAACAATGCAAAACCTACGAGCTCTCAAGATTCAGTTGAAAGTGAATCTTGAAAAGATCTTTGAAAGATTCAGTTGAAACTGAATCTTCCATACAGCACACATCAGTGCATCAGCTGTAAAGTATACCTTTACAAAGGCGTCGCATTTCCATTGAAAACGATCCATGTTATTCGCATGAAATGGAATTTAAAGCCATTGCATACAACACGTTGCTTATCTAACTTTGGTGTTGAGCATTATGATTTTCGACATACCTGAAGCGTTAGTACGTCCCTATGCCTCCTACTTCATTTGAGTAGAACTTACCTACTTAAACTGAAATAAAATGAAATTTTATTTTAATCAGTAACAAACATTACTATATCGTATTAAATTGGGTTTATGATATGTACCCCATTTTAATATTTCCTAGTTGGACAACATTGGTACCAAAAAAAATCTCTTTATTATTATGATCAAATCAGTACTTTGTCCGCTTAAGGATTTAGTTATGGAGTCAGAACTATATTATCATGGTTCTTTCAGGTTCTGGCTGTTTTTTTTTAAACCGGTTTGTTATAAACTCTACTACTACTACTACTCGTAGGTTTGAACGATGGGATAACTTACTCGTGCCGTTCGTATAAATATAACCTTTTTGTGTTCAAGTTCCAAGAAACTTAACTCATTTCAACTGTATGAGAGCTGTTCCTTCTCAATAGGTGTCTAATATTGAAGATTCCCGAGTTCTTGTATTGCAAACTTGCAACTAGTGTTACCAAAGGAGTCTAGGTATGTTACAAAGGATACGCGTGCTGCGAAGTTTATAACGAGAGCAACTATGACACTGCATGTTACAAACTTTGTTTGCTTCTGAAGGCCGTACCTACATTATTTTTTGACACCTTAATTGAATAGTAACCTACCTATAACTTTGAATAGTGATATATGAAAGTGTGAAATATATTAAGCATTGAAATATAAGAAAAAAACAAGTTAGGAAGGAAACGCCAAATATTATCAATTATGTTAATATCGAAGATATAACAAAAAAATGTATATTAGTATTATTTCAGTTATCTGGTACCCATATTACAAGTTTTGCTTAGTTTGGGGCTAGTAAGTGCTGTGTGGAAAGTTCACCAATATGTTTTTTTTTATTTATTACTGTAATCTTAAATCGTAATGTAATCGTATAACTGCAAATATTCTAAAATGACATGTGGTAGCCATGTATTCAGAAGCTTCAACATAAAACCACTACGCAAGATGATAAGCGAAGACGCGTGAAATTTTGCAGTAGTTGGTATTCCTTCGAACCCACGACCTTACAATCAGAATGTGCACCGTGCACCAATGAGTTTTTCTGTTCAAAAAATTTATGTGCACAATACCAGTACTCTCAAACGGTGAAGGAAAACATCGTGAGGCAACCGGCATGTCGTGGAACCTAAAAAGTTCTATAACATGTGTCAAGTGCTCGAAAGGAGCCTCTTGAGGCGCACTTAAAATCCTTTCACCACACTGTTTCGAAAGAAACTAGAGACACGACAAGAAGAAGAAGACAATCAGAAGACGGGGAGGGTCCCCGTCTTCTGATTGCCGCTAACACTGATGCTTCTATGAATTATGATAATTCTATGTGATTTATACTATACATAGACGGAGATAACTTTTCACCCACACCCCTGTTTTCGTGCCTGGGGCATGATTTAGCTGGAGTTGACTTGCCCTGCATTTATCAGATTAGTCTGCCTTATAAATCTCTAATACTATAAGAATCAAAGTCCTGACTGACTGACTGACTGACTGACTGACTGACTGACTGACATATAGACAACGCACAGCCTAAACCGCTGGTCCTAGAGACTTGAAATTTGAGGAATACATAGGTCTTATGGCGTAGAGGTGCACTAAGAAGGGATTTTTGAAAATTCAACCCCTAAGGGTGTAAAAAGGGATGAAAACGTTTGTATGTAAAATCGTATTCCTTGAACCTACAAACTTGAAACTTGGAGTACATTTACTTCAAGGCAAAAAAATAGAAAAAGCATTTTTAGTTTTTTTAAACTACCCTTAATAAGTGTGCAAAGGGGTGTCAAAGTTTGTATGGGAGTTTTTTGACCGCTGGTCCTAGAGACTTGAAATTTGAGGAGTACATAAGTCTTATGGCGTAGAGGTGTACTAAGAAGGGATTTTTGGAAATTCAACCCCTATGGGTGTAAAAAGGGATGAAAACGTTTGCATGTAAAATAGTATTCCTTGAACCTACAAACTTGAAACTTGGAGTACATATACTTCAAAGCAAAATATAGGAAAGGCATTTTTTGTTTTTTAAAACTACCCTTAATAAGTGTGCAAAGGGATGTAAAAGTTTGTACAACAGTTTTTTGACCGCTGGTCCTAGAGACTTGAAATTTGAAGAGTATATAGGTCTTGTGGCGTAGAGATGTACTAAGAAGGGATTTTTGGAAATTCAACCTCTAAGGGTGTAAAAAAGGTTGAAAACGTTGGTATGAAAAATTGTATTCCTTGAACCTACAAACTTGAAACAACTTGAAGTAGATGTACCTACTCCAAAGCCAAAAAATAGAAAAAGCATTTTTAGTTTATTAAAACTACCCTTAATAAGTGTGCAAAGGTGTATGGGAGTCAAATGTCAAAGTTTGTATGGGAGTTTTTTGACGCGTGGTACGATTGACTTAAAACTTGAGGTAAATATACTTAGAAATAAATAATTAAGAATGACGCTTTTAACTTTTGATAATTACCTCTGCAAAGGGTGCAAATGACTGTAAAAGTTAGTATGGGAGAGTTTTTAACGCATAGTGCGATTGATTTCATACTTGAAGTAAATATACTCAACAATAAATGATTTAAAATCAAGTTTTCAATATTTTACAACCACCCCCGCAAAGTGTGCAAAGGGATGTCAATGTTTGTATGGGAGTTTTTTAACGCGTAGTGTAACTTCAAACTAAAATAAAATGTGTTCTGTGTAATAAAAAGGATACAACGAGGCGTCAAGTAAGGGACATTCTAAAAACGGGAATCTTGAGTTGGTACGAAGAGATCTGAGGATATCTAACGTGCCTGGGGATCAAAGCCGTGAAGCTGTTTCGTTTCGTTTGTTTTTGGGGTAGACACTAAGTAAACAAATAAGTACATATTTTCCGTGTAAGGTTATCTTTGTTGTATTTGTCATGTTTGTGCTATACTCAGTACCTATACCTACCTACCTAATATAGGTAATGGACGCCTATAGGTATCTCTGATACCTACGTAGGTATTTAAAATCATACCCTAATAATATACAAATCAATGCAAAAGTTACGATGTTTGGATGTTTGTGGATCAATCACGGCTCACCACTTCAACGCGTGCGAAGCCGCGGGAAGCCTCTAGTATAAGATAAGACAAGAAGTACGCTGTCAATAGGTACATGTGGGCAGACGGTAGGTATACAATAGATCGTATTACATTTTGTCATCTATTGTTTTTTTTTTAATCACACTAATCAAATAATAAAGAATATATCTATTCTTTATATTCTTGCTAGATTAAAAAAACTTTTTTGTAAAATCAGGCTAGCAAAATAGGCTGTCATTATGAATAAATAATACGAGAAACATTTTAGTTAAATACTACCGAAAATACACACATTAGAACTAAAAACAAAATAAAACAGAAAAAAAAAAAAAGTTATGTTGCTTTAGTTAGACCCTGAGATTTCCCTCATTGTATAACTATAATTTTATAATATCTTTTGACAGATTTTTATAAGTATGGCAAAGATCAATTACTACTATTAAAAATACAAATTCTTTGGATTCTATAAGAGCAAGTTGTTACGCTTAATTTACCTCCAATTATAATAAATACAGTGCTCTTTTTGAGGCCAAGAGGCGTAAAATACTCCTGGCTCGAGATTGTAACTATAATTTGTTACTACGTAGATAGTCTAGCTAACTTTTTACCCAGGGCCGGATTAACCCTATCAGGGCCCGTAGGCAATGCAGTTCTCGGGGCCGCTTTCCTATACCCTTTACTTACTTTTTAAAATATATTTTTCATATTACAAAAGTCGAGTCATTCAGATCGACTCCTGCTTTTTGCTTTCATTGAAATGAATAGATTAGAGTTATAGATAAGTGATGATGACCAAATACCGTTAAATGGCGCTTTTTACAGTAAGTAAAATCATGAAACGTTTTTTATTTTTGGTGCGTGGCCCGCATCGACTAGACCCCCGCGGGCCCCTAGTCGGTGCGGGGCCCCTAGGCAGTTGCCTAATCCACCTAATGGATAATCCGGCCCTGTTTTTACCTATAGCGAGAAAGCTGTACGACTTAGGTATTTATTTTGGGGCAAGACCTTCGATCAAAAATCAACTAGATTCCGTGCCACATACAAAATCAAAGCTAAAAACTGTCCGCTTGAACATCTACTTACACACACATAAACAGCTACATCGAACTGATTCAAAAGTTTTTAAACAGTTTCAAGTTCAACCTAATTACAACCATAAACCCTCGTAATAAAGTCACAAATCTTCAAAATACTATCTTACACTTATGATCATTCGTCAATTACAGCCGTCACCTTGAAATCAAAAGACATAGGTTAAATAACATTTATTGTGTAATCAACCTTATGTTGCAACAAATAAAGTACTTTTCTCCATTATTACTTTGTGAGTTACATTATTACTTTCGTTTCGTTTTGTTTCTGTTTGCTTCTTTGTATTTTACTACTCCTCACACACACACTACAGGTGCGTCGATGGCGGACTTTGAATAAACGCCAAAATATTTGTTTTTAATTGTTAGCAATGATTTAAGCATCGCAAAACGGAAACTGACATGTAATTACCGAAAAAAAGACATTCCTTCTGAAACCTTATTGTTTTAGGGGTTATTTTCGCAGTTTTAAAGCACACTGAGGCATTTTAGCACGTCCGCACGTTGGCTGTGGTTGGAGCATACTAAACTCAAATAAGAACACAAATTTATTTGTGCTGATGATTGATTGTGGTTGATTGTTGATCGAAGGGCAAGACAGTTAAAAAAAAACATTATTTTTCATTACTCATACTCTGAAAGTAGGTCTGAATTTGCCTGAGGAGCGGGTTGGAAGTTATACATTTCACCCCTAGGGAGAATCGTTTTCAACTGACAGCTGTCAAATTATAAAAAAAACACTAGTTCTATTTTCACATTTCCTAGGTAAATAAACCTCTTGGTTTACGAATATCAACAGTATGACTGTTGACCTTCTTTTGACATTCGTAAACTAAAGAGGTCTATTACCAGAGGTACTTATTCAGCCAAGTTAGTGAAAACTGTAATAGATTTTTTTAAATAGGTTTCATAATTATAACCCTTTATTCTCTTAATAAAAATATTTAATTTGTTTCTTTTAAAAACATTTTTAACCTTTTTCGTAAATATAATTTAAGTAGCTACTTATCGATAACATCAAATTACATCGAACATAAAAACTCTTTGGTTAGAATGCAGCATGGATTTTAACCTTTTTCGATCGAACATAAAAACTCTTTGGTTTGCCTGGATTCGAGCTACTACAATTTACTCATTTTTTATTTAGCTAATTCATGTTTTTATTTTTACTTTCCGGGTATTCATAATGAAAAGCACATACTCGAACCCTCGAACTAACCCTCGCAACGCTCGGGCGCCAAATCCCGTCTCGGGACTAAATAAGTTACTTTCATCCATAGGGTAACAATGTACTATTCTTGCTAAATAGGCATGGTGGACTACCACCAATTAAATAATATTTTACTGCGCCGGACAAACCACACACAAAAACCTCTACTAGGTACTACTACAGAGTAGACTACTACTAGCTTGAAACTAATTTCATTTCTAGGCGTTGCCAAGTAGGCAACTTTCAGGATTATGTGAACCATAGAACTATCTATAATCACGTTTAACGAGCACGTCACTATCCTCCGCGCTACTCGATATTTTATGGTATTTGCAATGGCTCATTATTTTGTTTATAGGTTCGACTACCAATTTATGGGACAATCCAGCTGTGTTCGCAACCTGCGTCGTACACACACAACATTCACTACATTGACCACGGAACCCGTTAATTTGGCATTCTATAATACTTTCACCCATCACTAGCGCCACCCGCGTGGTGGTTCTGGTGAGGTTCTGGTGAGGAAATGCCAAGGTAAGTGAGCCGAAGCTGTGATCGAAGTGAGCGCAGATCCACAACATGAAACTTTACGCGATTTGACCAACGCGTAGTACAGTGTCATAGTACCAAGCTGAGTGAAGACCATTACTCCTTGTTTGAGTTATATATTTACAATAACGAAATAAAAATTTCCTTGTTCTTAGAATCATAGGAAAGAGACTGTGTGATGGCGATTTTTATTTAATTTTATTGTTTAAGCTTACTTGATTGAGAGTGTTCTAAGCTATGATTAAAGAAACAGCTGAATAGATTTTAAAGCTGTTTGAAGATCAATCAGCTCCTTTCTAGGTGATATAAAGTCAGAGTCTTTCTAAATTTAAGCTGTAGGTATACACTATTTTAATATCTATAGTCGCATTAAACACTCGCTGCAAACACGGTCATAAATTATCGGAACGAGACAGCAATATTGCTTTCCCTCTCGCACTTAGGAAAACGGCACGAGCCTTTTGTTTATGCGCAGAGATGTGCAATAATGGAGTCGATAAGAACTAAAGATACATTTATACCGACTACCGATAATGAGCTCTCCGACCGCGCAACCACCGGGCGCTCTCGCTGAGTCATTCTTTTTATCGATAACGTGCATGCGCCCGCGCTGTGTACTTTCAACACTAGTGTTAAGATGATTTATGACCGAGTTTACAGCGAGTGTTTTACGCGACTGTAGTAGTTAATGGTTGGAACCATAGAAATTCAGCGCAAGCTCTACCTTATATTTTAGGTTGCCTTATAAAATTCCCATTTCACAAAGACTAAAAACCACGTTGATAAAATGGTTCTTACTGAGAGCCGAAACGATACGATATGTGGTTTGACCTGTGAGTCTTCCTCATATCAGGTACTCCGATAGTAAACTTGATCATAAATAACATGATTTAGGTAGTTAACTACAAGATAGAAAACATTAATAACTAAGGCCACCTATTAAAGCTAGAATTTGGTGCCTAATAAAGATTAAGTCAATGAATTTCTAGTTTTAAACTAGTAATATAATATATTGATACACATTTCACACATTTGTGAGAGTATTGACGTCATCATCATCATCATGGTCGCATACAATAAGCTGGAAGTTAGGAGGGACTTGGCACTTGCTCTGTATGTGTTCAAGGTGTTCCGAGGAAAGATTGCCAATGCGGACTTTCTGGAGGCGGTGCGATTGCGAGAACTAACTTACTGGGCAAGGCACCCCTGACACGGACCATTCGGACACTAAATCTAGTAGCGGAGAGTATTGATGTTTTTCAGTGTTCTTTGAGCGAATTCGCAAAGACTTCTTTGCATATTTTAGAATATACCTAATTGATAATTTTTTATTTTATGTTATTTTCTATTTAATTTTTGTTTTTTATGTATGATTTAATATGTTATTATTTGGATTGTTTAGTTAAATTTATGATATAAAATGAAATTACACTATCGTATTAGGTAAGCCTGTAAAGATAGAGTGATGTTGTTGATAAATAAATAAAATAAATAAATAAATCATTACAATCAACTTATAATGGTTCAGTTCAGTGCTTCTCATCTTGTGTTTGCCACATTTTTCAAATCGTCGCCTATAACCGTAGCAATGTCCCACTACGCTAATCTAAGTATAGCCTCCACTCTTCTTCTTCTTTCCTCTTCTGCTTCTGTCCGTCATATTGACAGACAATCTAGCCAGTTAGTCAAATAGAAAAAAAAACTTTTTAGTCTAGTCAGTCCAAAGTAAAGTCGGCCGTCATTTGTTTTACAGCAATTGGTGGCGGTTTTCTTCAAACCTACGAGAAACATTTTCATTCTAATATCAAAAACATACGCTTTCATTCCAACTAATCACTCTTTGTAATAATAATTTAAGCAGGAAATTTCCGTTAAAATACCACCGAAATTACATAACGTCAAAATAACACGAGAAAAACAATTAACATGAAAAAGCTATTTTACTTCCCAAAATGACAGAAAAGGAATCGCAGCTTCCACTCAAGTTATCGTTTGCTGCTGCGATTTTAATTCTATTTGATATTCACTTATACACATAGAAAATCTATACTTAGGGGTATTTTTGGGCTGATTTTCAGCAGCGTTGAACAGACATTAACACGTCTGTCAGCATTTTTGCTGAGTATACCACCATTGCCTGAACTGTTTAAGTTTAAATAAATATGAAATGTTATTGTATCAATATTTAAGATTTAAGGTTTAGAGCTGATTTCATCATGCTCTGTTAGTTACTAATCAAGGATTAACAGGGCGTTAAATCTAACCTTAGATGTCAAACGTGTACATTTTGACATATTTAACGGCCCTTTAATACTTTGTTAATCTAACAGAGCATGGTGAAATCAGCTCTTATGGTAATAAACTCTTATGGTAATATGGTTATTTCTTTATCAATTTATTAAATTACTCATTTTCCTAATTGGTAACTTCCCACCCACTGCGTATCCTTTTTGTTATTTTCTGTAGTAATTCTTCTCTATAGGTATTTTTTACCTTAGGAGGACATAACCCTGGAATAGGTAGACGATGTTGTAGCGATTTTAGTGGCAATACCTACACCAAGAATACGGCTTTATTATTTAGGCCAGCCAAAGTTCATTACAGCAACTTAGGTATGGATGAAAATACGCGGAAGTCATAAGCCCTGTACGTAGAAAACGTTATATAACTGTTACCTCTGTTAGGTACAGGAAAAAGGAGGACAAGGGACAAGTAGACCAAAGTCCAAATGGGCAGACGAGGTGCAAAGTGGATCAAAAACCGCGAACTGGCTTAATCTTGCTCTATGCCGGGACACATGGAAAAGTCTGGAGAAGGCCTATACCCAAGAGGGGTCCTACTAACCTAATTTTATAGAGTACTGGCATTGTGCACATAAATATTTGAACAGAAAAACTCATTGGTGAACGATCGGTTTCAAACCCACGACCTTAGGATAGAGAAGGCGGAGCCGCTACCACTAGACCACCAGTGCTCTCACACACAGCATGGTGAAATCAGAGCTTAAGATATTTAATCCAAAGTGATCCCTGTGATTCAACTGACCTTTTGACTTTGACCTCTCTCCTTAGAAATGCTAGTAGTTCAGACTACTAGCATTTCTAAGGAGAATTTATATTGTTCTTGGCCTGCATAGAGGTCAAAGTCAAAAGGTCAGTTGAATCACAGGGATCACTCGAGGTCAAAGGTTTGGAATCTACATCTACACTAGTCTACACTAATATTATAAAGAGGAAATATTTGTATTTTTGTATGTTTGTATTTTTGTATTTTTGTATGTAACGAATAGGCTCAAAAACTACTGGTCCGATTTCAAAAATTCTTTCACCATTAAAATGCTACATTATCCCTGAGTAACATAGGCTATATTATATTTTCAAAAAAATCAGGGATCCTTACTAAAACTTCAATAATGTAACCCAAGGTGGAAAAAGAAAACCTTATATCGCGTGCGCTGCGAAAACTATTGAAGATAGAACAAAATAATGTACTACGATTTTGTAGAACACGTCATCATCTACAAAAAATGTTGCGACAGCATATGTCTAACTATTATAGTTATGTCACAATAAGTGTTCTTTTATTATAAAAAAATTAATTAAAATGCCTCCGCTTGAAAAGGGTCTTTATTTGTACCTTGGTATTAATCCTTATCCAAATAAATCATTTCATAATTAAGACGGTTTCAATACCTATAGATTACTTCTTAAATTTTTCAAATCGGACATTCCATTCAAAAGATATGACGAAATTAAAAATGTTAACGGTTCCACGGGTCACGCGCGGGGTGCGATTTCACTCACTCAAGGAGAAGCGCGTGCAAATGTATGAAATAAGTAGACGCGAGGCTCGAACCCACGGTCTAAATTTATCCTAAAATGTTCAAAAAATTTATGACCACCCATGCGAAGCTGCGATAGGCCGCTAGTATAATATGTAAAGCGTGGGCCAATACTGAACCAATACATTGCATCATAGATTTTCAAACAACTAATAATTACCCATCTGCAGCATACATCAAATATGTACATTACAATAACTAGACAGAATAAATATCTGTTCATCACGGTAAGCAAAGCGAGCTTTGTATTATCAGTTGGATGGTTTTAATAATTACTTTTGTAAGAAATTAAAGTTGAATCGGTCAATTTTAAGTACTTGTAGAATATTTTAAATATAAAATTGAAATCGCCTATTTGAACTCCATGTATTCAATGTTTATTCCATGGGTATTCCGTATTCCGTATAGGAGACATGGAGCAGAACAGCTAGAGACAGGGAACAATGGAAGCAACTGGAGGAGGCTTTTATCGCCGAACGCGGGTTCTTACACCATTAATTAAATTAAATTTATATATTATCTACATCTACACTATAATATTAATATAATATTATAAAGAGGAAAGATTTGTTGTTTTGTTGTTTTGTATGTAACGAATAGGCTCAAAAACTACTGGTCCGATTTCAAAAATTCTTTCACCATTAGAATGCTACATTATCCCTGAGTAACATAGGCTATATTATATTTTCAAACAAATCAGGGATCCTTACTAAAACTCCAATAATGTAACTCAAGGTGAAAAACAAAAACCTTACGTGCGCTGCGAAAACTATTGATGATAGAACAAAATAATGTGCTACGACTTTGTAGAACACGTCATCATCTACAAAAAATGTCGCGACAGCATATGTCTAACTATTATAGTTTTGTCACAATAAGTGTCATTTTATTATAAAAATTTAATTGAAATGCCGCCGCTAGAAAAGGGTCTTTATTTGTACTTTGGTATTAATCCTTATCCAAATAAATATATCATATTCAAGACGCTTTTAATACATATAGATTACTTCTTAAATTTTTCTAATCGGACATTCCATTCCAAAGATATGACGAAATTAAAAATGTTAATGGGTCCACGGGTCACGCACGGGGTGCGATTTCACTCACTCAGGGAGAAGGGCGTATAAATGTATGAAATAAGTAAACGCGAGGCTCGAACCCTTTAAAGAGATAAACAAAAAAAAAACAATTAAACAAATTTTAAAAAATAAATATTGTTCAAAAATTTACGTGCACAATGCCATTACTCTCAAACGGTGAAGGAAAACATCGTGAGGAAACCGGCATGTCGTAGAACCTAAAAAGTTCTATAACATGTGTCAAGTGCTCTAAAGGAGCCTCTTGAGGTGCACTTAAAATGCACTAGATCTTTCGAAACAGTGCGGTGTGCGCCTCAAAGTACCTCCTTTCGAGCTCAAATCGGACTCAAATTCGAGGATGTCTAACGGGGTAGTCAGGGATCATAGAGCTTAGAAAATATCAAATCAAATATCTAGATATAAATACCGCCGTTGCTAAGCACTACTCGTGTCAAAAAAACCTTTTTTTAAGTTAAGAACCAAACGAGACAAAATAGTATTTCAATTATCTTGTCTTATAACCTCTTAAAACCATGCAATTAAAGTTATAATGTTTTACACAATTTCACAATCCAACCAAAGTTAATGGCTTTTCGTGTATTAGCAAAGCTGGTTAGCTTTTCGTGTCATGTCGCAGGCTTTGAGATTAGCTACCGAATACATAATCAAGATTTCATCCAAGGCTTTAGGCGATAGTGAGATATAAGATCACTGGGGGTTTAGTGGGAGGGACTCCGCCTTCTGATCGTAAGGAAGTGGGCTCAAATTCAAACGTGCATAAATATTTTTTTTTGATAAATTCATGTACACCGTGCCAGTGCTCTTAAACGGTGAAAAAAATATCGTGGGGAAGCTAGTTGGTATTTTAGAAGCAACAATGGACTTACAACATGTCACGTATGGAATACTAACGGTCAATTTCTGCCTTGAAAGCCTGATTTAATCGGATGTCAAGTCACTTAGGTAAGCGTAGTGTAGGACGCCCCCCGACGAGGTGGGGCGACGATCTGCGAAATGTAGCTGGCAAACATTGGATGAGAAGAGCCGAAGACCGGGCTCAGTGGCACGTCTTGGGAGAGACCTACGTCCAGCAGTGGACGAACATAGGTTGATGATGATGATGATGATGAAGTCACTTGCTATCTCTATCTAATTCGATGTAATAGCTGAAATGGCGAGTGATTTGACATCCGATTAGTTTTGATCGAGCTTTCAGAAACCGGCCGTAAGTTTCAAAATGTGGGGATATGCCAACTGTAGTATTTTTGACGTATATTATTCTGACTAGACGTAGACTACCTTCCACTGAGCATATAATTACTTCGTCTACCTTCAAGAATGTATGGGGTTGGTACTTGCTACTAAGAGATCTGGCGGAATACCTACCGTGCGTGGGGAACAAAGTTGTGAAGTTATTTATATTTAGGGGGATGAATTCGCTGTGTTTCTTGATTCATCAAAGCCCAGAGCATGGTAACGTAAATGGTTTTCCTAAACCTGTTTATAACAAGTCATTTGAACATTTGTGATCTCAAGTATTGCATATCGTAAACGCTGAGTCTTGATCTCAATTTACTTTATTGAACCAGGTAGCTCGTAAGCTACAAGTAATTTCTGATAAGAGAAACTTTTCGCATAAGGATATTAAGATACCGCAGAATTTGATATCTATAGACGTATTTATGATATCAGTACCTCCCATATTTCTGTTATTTTATAGCGCTGTTGTGGTACAAATTGGCAACTACCCAATTCGACGGAAACAAAATAATAAAATGATAATATCGTCTACGACGCCTACGACGTAGACCAAGCTACGCGCCGTAGACCTTGTTAAGAAACGTGAATACTTACATCCATTGAAAATTTGAGAAAAGCCAGTTTTTTTCCATTTTGGCGTGATGCGATGAGGATTCATTATTTTAGAATTGAATATTTTTATGTGATAAGTATTCTTTTCATCAATACGTAGTACGTACCTAGGTGACTTTCGACGTAAAATTCAAACTCGATTTTCGAAGTTAAAAACATCATTCTTTGAAACTCCGACGCCGAATAAAAATTGTGAAGGTATGCCGTAGGTATTTTTTATTCAGTATTTCAAACAAAATGGTTTTTTATGGTTTGAAATTCACGTTGGTGTGATCTATTGAATCGCTTATATTTTGACATGAAAATGCTAGAAAAATCCAGCCAAAATTACAGTACATAAGTCACAAGCAGTGGGGTTAACTCCCACTTGCCCGTATTTTATATTAAACACACATACAAATGACAGTTCAACGAAAAATTATAACTCATACCGTAAGTCATGATAAATTAAATAAAATGATTGAAGTACCGAAGTAATTTTGGAAATGTTAAATTACGCACATTGGTGGGACTGCGACTTTGTGGTATCACATTTTTAGCTAAAGCTAAAGTAAAGTTTTTTTAACAATTTTTTTATCTAAAATGAAAATGGCGGGCGATCTTGATTCATTTCAAAATGATCCTAGTGATTTTATTAAAATAAATCCTTAACTATTAAACTAAATACTAATACTCTATACTTTTTTTTCTGTCTTTCTCCTGTGCAATGGAAAACCCTTGCCCTGCCGAGAAATGTTGATAATAATTAATATATCTTACGTACGACTTCAATTTATAATACCTATCCTTTGTATTAAAACACCTCTCGAAACCCACGGATAGAAACAGTATGATAATATGTAATAGCATCTATGAAAGAAGAGTATGCTGTCTATGACAAGGCATAAAACATATCCAAAGACAATCTCATTGCCTGCGACACACGACACAGCAACAAAAGGCATAGGATCAGACGACGTCAGCCATTGTTCTTGTCGTGAGATGCGAAGGTTTCAAATAACATGGATTTCTCGAAATCCTAGATTATTAGAACAACATTTTGATTATACGGGTGATGAATCAGACAAGAGGGATTACTGCGATAGCAAGTACAGACAGGCAAAAAGCTGTAGGTGAAATAATGTAACTTTCGCAAGGTATTATGCAGGTTATTTTTATTTTTTACATTATATATTTAAAAAAAAACCGACTTTAATAAAATATTGAGGGTGGCCCGGGATCCCTGAAACTTACAACCTGTGTGTCTATCTACCTTTAACCTTATTCTATTGTAATGTAACAATTATAAAAGAACGGTAGGAACCAATCTGTAAGTTTGTTGCCTGTTCTTCTAGCTAGGCTTTGGTCGCGAGGAACTGGCGGTAGATTCACGTAGTATATAAAACGTTTCAAAGTGATCCTTGTACTGAATAAAGACAGTTTTGATTTTGATTTTGGTAACGCAGTTCAGGATAAATTTCCTTATTCCGGTATTTTTGCTTTGGTGACTAGGTTATATGTTTACCAAACAATAAGTTACAGCAATGTGTGTGGGGAGAATAATAGCACTTTTTACGCTCCGTTGTGCCTGATCAATCGCTGACAACCGCGTTTGGGCAAAATCATCGAATATTTGCATGGGGTTTCACTGAAACATTCATATTTTCATCGAATATGAATAACTTTTTACAAATAAGGATGTTTTTGAAATGAGGACGAACGTTACTAAAAATCATTACATCTATAGCCGCTCGTCTCCAATGGGGACGAGAGGACATAATACTTCCCGCTCGTCCCCAGTAGGGACGAGCGGGAATAACTCGTAGCTTCGACTTCTGCGCTGTAGGCTGTGGGTTCGATTCCCATCCCAGAACAAACATCAATGTTCATCACACAAATCTTTGTTCTCGGTGGGGATCGAGCCCACGGCCACGAGCGCATAAGGCAGACTACTACCAACCGAGCTGTGAGGGCTGTCAAATTTATTATTACCATATAATCACGTGTAGCATCTATTGTTCGGAAACTAAAAGGTCTTGACCTGTTGCTGGAAGCTCTTGGCCGCAATGTAACAGGTGTTTGAGATACTTTTGGAAGTTCTGCGTGAAAGTATAAGTATGTACGTAAGTACATATTTATTCAGGTACAAGGTGTTGTAACTGAAATGATTTTCTTAATACATTGTTTTGGGAAACTATTTACGAAATAGACATTCAAATAGACAATCAAATAATATTGAGTTGGTACTAGGTGCTCAGATATCTGAGGGAATATCTACCGTACCTGGCTCGAAGTCGTGATGCTTTTTTTATTTTTTTACCAAAATAATATTTATTTGCCAATACTGAGTCTGAACTATGTTCATTTATTTCTATGAGCCTTTCAGGCCATAGCCTATACATATAAAACTACTTCCTAAATAAACTTGATTATAGAGACATTGTTGGTTATTTAAATTTGACGCAATTGTAACGTTCAGAAAAACATACGACGACAATGAGTTCCACTACGTAGCAGAGAGTTACAAAGTTACAGAGCCTAATCTATTTAATTTCGTTGTATTTGAGTTTCCAAGAATTCTGAGGAAATATCTACAACATATGATTTCAAATTATTTCATTTAAAGTTCCTAGATCCCCCTTGAAATGAAGAATTTGACTTGAATTCTTCTCCAGTGCCACTCCATATGAATATTGAACTGTACCTTAAAATATGAAATAGGTCAGGGCTAGACGACGGAAAAACTCAGTCCAAAATCCGTGTACTTAATCACTTAAGTGTCATCTGGATTATTAGCAATCCCTCGAGAATATTCGTTGCAGGTGACGTTCAAAGTTTTTGAAAGGCATTCCTATTCATTAAATATAGCATAATGTCATTTGTATCCTGTGTATGACGTCTAAGAACATTTTAAAGGTCATAAGATGTATATAGATGAAATTAACTGCATTTCAATACGGTCACCAAAAGATTTTTTGAAAAAACCGAAACCTAGTTTAAAAGACGTTTCAATAACAATCAGTTACTTAACATTCTTCTCCGTCTTTTGTTCTATCAGCAAAGAAGTTCTAGAAGTTCTATTTCACGCATCGCTAATTAATTCTTTATTATTCTTCTTTTTTATTCTATTCTAAGGTAATACCTAAGTAAAGCTTGTAGTAGATGAAAGATTACTACCTAACTGAAAGGTTTTTTTTTATTATGTTATAACATTTAGACACAAAACTAGCATAATCATTTTATTATGCTAGTTTTGTGTATTTACAATATACAAATATTTTTGTTAAAGCGTGGGTTTGATTTAAGCGCTTTATTTTTATTTGAAGTTCTTTTTTTAAATTTTGGATAAATAAATTGGACCTATCAAATAAATTGTTCTCAATGAATAAAATACTGATGAAATATTTGAAGTGTCAAACCCACGTTCAACCTATGGAAATTCGTCGAATATAATGTAGGTATGGTCGAATGAAACTATTCTAGTTTTATTACCAAACAATCAGCTGGTAAAATCAGCCAATTTAACTTTTACACGTTTCTAAGTAATTGCATTAGATACGAGTAAATGAATTAGTTTTTCGATGAAAAGAGTACCTAGTTGATTATTTTCCAATTAATTACACTAATTTGATGGTCACCTAGTGTGTTTAGGTACTCAAAGATAGCTATAAGCCTTTTAATTTGGTGGTCGTTTGGGGTAGAAAAGTTTACTTTCCTTTAACGACCGCATAAACGACCGATTAATTTAATCACTTTCTAAAATAATGTAAACAGCACTTACCCCCATTTTCTTGATTGGAAACTTTACACTATAGAATTCAAATAAAAGTAAAAGTAAAAGTGAGATTATGTAATTTTAGAGTTAAAAAATAAATAATAATAAATGTTAGTACATAATAAAGTAAATTTTATTACATTCTAGAAAAAGACCAAGAAAGAACAATCAAAGTGTAACGATTATTAAAAATATAGAATTTAAACTTTTGAATTTTTTAAAGTAACCGACCAGTAGTAAAATATAAAAATAAAATAAAATTTCAGAAAAGGAATGTAAACTTTTTAAACTAACCGGCCAGGAGCAGGGCTAGCACAGCGGTCGTGCAGGCTGCGTTGAGTTTCATCGTTGCGTACTGAATGCCGGGAGAGGTGTGTGTGTCCGCCTTATAGCTTTAGGGTTGAGCCGCCCCAGTACAGGGGTAGAACGTTCCGCGGCGCGTTTTATTCAGTTTCGAGTTTCTAGTGATTCATTATATAAGTATAGTTTTTGAATAGAATGTATGTATGTATTACCAAGCTATTAATAAAATACCTGGATTATGTTGGCCTACCTACCTAAGTTTTTATAATACGTACCTAAAAAAATCAGAAGTGGTCTTCTTCCGTATTGAGCTTGGGGAAGGGCTATATTTTCAGTGAAAGCTTAGGTAGTATAAGACTTTCTAAACATTTCAAGTCAAAATTTCTTATGCTGTTATTCCTGGAAATGTATAGGGAAGGCCTATGTCTATAGATATATTTCGAAAAAAAAAACCTCTCCATCCACCAAATTCCCGCGTTGTTTACAATTTCACCAAAATAGTATACGTTGGCCATATGGGCAAAACACCCGAGCCCCGAATAAAAGTCTAAAAGCTAAGTCTCTGTAAAATGGCTTGGTAGAACACAATACAATTTCATCAGTCCATAGGTCTTCCATCGGGGATCGTGGTCGTCATTTGAAAACCTTTTTTCCTCAAAAACTGGGTTTTACTGGGATACAAATTAAAACTATTACGAAATTTAAATTAAAATAGAACTTAGAAATGAAATAGAGTATGTTTTTGTTTGTGGCTCGTCCGGGGAAGTACAACCATGCATAGGTATCTCTACCAGCAGGCAACGTTACCGTGCATGAATTTGAAGGCAATGTTTTCTTATAGGTGATGGTTACCACATAACGCAAACAAGTTTTGGCTTTTGACATCCGGTTTAGAACAAAAAAAAATTGACAAGTAAATTTCGGATTATTTAATTTCAAAAACCATTCTCATTAAACAAAATATTACAAACAATTTTAACTAAGTTTGATTATATTTTATGTACGAAAACTACTTGAATTAAAATTTGCGAGTAAGGAGTTGTTTGATGGTTAACAGCCCCTTAACTTTAAGCGGATATACGTGGATATATCCCCAAGAACCATCGCCCACCACAATATTGCCACATTGCGCACACACAACGAAAAGCAAATAATCTTTATTTATTGCTAATAAATGCTTTTTTTCACGATATATTACAGACCGGGTAACATTCGATTTAATAGGATATTGCATTTTTTCCTCATCGTTACCGCAAATGATAAATTATTGCAGAGGAAATTAATATAGACATCTATGTTTTTCTATGACAGGCCCTCGCAGCTCAGTTGGTAGCAGCTCTGCCTTCTGCGCTGTAGGCCGTGGGTTCGATCCACACCGAGTACAAAAAAAGTTGTCGTACAATTACAATTTATTTTGTCATCTAATATATTTAATAAAACAAAAATAATAGTAACGGCCGGTTTCTGAAAGCCTGATCAAAACTAATCGGATGTCAAGTCACTTGCTATCTCTATCTAATTCGATGTAATAGCTGCAATGGCGCTTTTAGAAACCGGCCGTAAGCTATTCAGATTAGGAAAAATGATTAATGGCTTATTTTAAGTTATAAATACTAAGCAAAAAGCTGTCTAAACTAATAGCTGTGTTTTGTGCCGTGTATTTAGCTGTGTTATGTTATTGTAAATGCTATTTGTTTCCTAATAAATAAATACTGAGAAAAGGGTGCCAAAAGTGAACACGATAAAAAGCAAATACCTAATAATTATTAATGAAATGAAAAACGCCATAAAGGTACAAATTCCGCATCCCACATCCTTCTCTTATCCTCATTTCGTGACGTGTGGGTATCAAATTACTGGTAGGTATAAAATCACACAATGCCATGAGCTTAATGGTTTTTGCAGATCAGGCAAACAATATAATAGATCCGAGAATCAAACCCACACCCGTCGCAGCCAACTGCTTTATCCAGACTTAAATATCAGTTAGACAAAGGGTTTAATGTGACGAGCCCCAGGCAATGAATCGACTAGACTATAAAGATCGCGGGGAGTCGTTGGTCAAAATCGTTCTTCCTGGAAATGTATGGGATGGATCAGTTGTCGAGTCTCTGCAGCAGGACAGATAAGTAAAATCCCGGAATAGCATAATCCCAGATTAGCAGAAGGATAGATTCGCATAAAGGCAGAAGTACAGACCCACACAGAAAACAAAATTGGCAAATTCTATAACATGATAAAAAGTTAACTTTTTCAAAGCTTACTATAAAATATCTGATTATACGTAATAGATGACAAAAAGCTTGGGATTGAACTAGCTGAATAGATTACGCTATTATTTCATAACATGCATAATTATAAGAATCTAATAATGACGGCTAAAAAATTATAATTTTAACTTTATCCTATTTTTTTAAAGTAAGCTGCAACTAAAAATGTGTCCACTAACACTTTATTAGTGTCTCTATTTAAGTTACTTTTTTTAGGGTTCCGCACCCAAAGGGTAAAACGGGACCCTATTACTAATAAGACTCCGCTGTCCGTCCGTCTGTCACCAGACTGTATTTCATGAACCGTGATAGTTAGACAGTTGAATTTTCTCAGATGATGTATTTCTGTTGCCACTATAACAACAAATACTAAAAAAAAGAATAAAATAAATATTTAAGGGGGCTCCCATACAACAAACGTGATTTATTTGCCGTTTTTATAGATAATGTACGTAACCCTTCGTGCGCGAATCCGACTCGCACTTGGGCGGTTTTTTCTTGTATTCTTGATTAGCGTTTTCCATTTTACACTTGCTGATGTAAAAAGCAGATGGCCCACCTGATGTTAAGTGATAATCATCACCTATAACAAAGCATTGCCTCGTAAGTCGATATGAACGTGCCGAACAATGCACTGCCATGCGTCCATCAACTTGAAGTAAAGGTACAGATGGTCAGAATCATGTCATTTCACCGGCATCCACGCACCCTTCAAACGGCTTCAACGGCTGCTTGGCGGCAGAAATAGGCATGGTAGTACTTTCCCGAACAAGCCCTTCACAAAGAGCTCTCCTACTCTTGAATATCATATCACAAATCACTCAACTTCTCGCGTGATGCGTGGGCTGTGAGCTTATAATCACATATTGTTCTGACAAGTTCTAGCCATTGTTTGTATGGTTTGTTTGTGGAACAAGAAAATTGGATAAACGTATTTTTGACTCACCGTGACTAATGCGAGTGTTTGTGAGCGAGTGAGCTAGTGTGTATGTTTGTTTTCAACTTCGTATGGCTGTGTCAAAGTCAACGTCAAAAGGCATTTATTCAATAAAATCACGAGGATCACTTTGAAACGTCTTAAAGCTAGGTGACTCGTGCCAGTTCCACGCGACCAAAGCCTAGAAGAACAGGCAGCAAACTTACGGCTTGGTTCCTCGCGGTAGCTCTTTTGTATGATCCTTGTTACAATGTATTATAATATAATGTGCGGATTATAATTGCGGATTTTGATCAAATTTGGAATGAATGTAGATTAAATCATGCTACTTCTTACTTGGGTACCTATCCCGCGATAGGGCTTGGGTATAACAAAACATCAAAATGAATGAGAACATAAAACAGCAGTTTTTGCATGGCGTAGGACTACCCTTCTCCGGAGGGTCCAACGACATTGTAAAGATAGCAGAAAGTCAGTAAATGATTAAAGCTCAAAATCACTCTGCCTTAAATCTACGAGGAGGTCGAAATCCAGCACTAGACTTCTCCAAGTTGATGATCATGAAAATGTCTATATGGTCAAGGCGCTGCCCATTTATTTAGTCACGAATGAGATGAAACAATGCTGCATCATCAATTTGTCCTTAAGGCGAAGACAAGAGCTTATATGTGACTCTCGCTCGCACGTTTAGACATGTTGAAAGATATAAAATCACCAAACTCATTTTCGAAAAATCGCATTATACCATTTTGTGTGCAATCACATTGCACACAGTTTAATAAAAACTTCATTTTGATCGATACAAGTTTTCTTACTTAAAAGTTTGATTATGTACGAAAACTAGTAAAGCAGTAAAGTATATTGAATTAAAAATTGGTGGACTATCCACACAGCACCATCTAGTCCCAAACTAAGCAAAACTTCTAATATGGTAACCATATACTTTTTGTGAGTACATACTTACATAAAATATATAATACGACCCAGACAGAGAATTCTAGGTGGGGATCGAACCCACGGCCTACAGCGCCGAAGGCGGAGCTACTACCAACAAAGCTGTGAGGGCTGTCATATCTCTTCTTTCTTTCTTCTCTCCATTTATGGCTCCTGTCCTTCATTCGACAGACAATGTGATTTGTAATAATAGGTACTTTTTAGTCAAGTCAGTCCATAGTCAAGTCGGCCGTCATTTGTTTTGAGAAAAATGGTGGTTCAAAACATTGGAAACATTTTTGGACAAATTAGGATACCTATCACATAAAACAATTTAATTCCAAATGCTTATAATTTGTGCTAAGACCTCAGGTAATGTTGGTTAAAATACCACCGAATTTACACGGCACAACTCAAAATAGCAATAGAAAACAATTAAAATGAAAAAGCTTGCTTCCCAAAATGTCAGAAAACGAATGCTGTCATATCTCAAAGGACTTACAAAAGGCTACTTCCTCCTTCTTATCAGCGTCATCTCAGTGACAATGCAAGACGAAAAAAGACAAAATTAACCGACCTTTAGACAATATCGACAAAAGAACTTTACTTTCTCCGCCTAATCCGCCCCCAGATTCGGGGTCGTTAAATCACGCGGGTGGACGTTGATACAACGATTACCACGCAAAAAGTTTGTCATAGCTAGTTCGACCTTCAAGCTCGCAAATTAAATAGGTTGCAAAACAAAAGGGCTTTTGCCAAACAGTAAGAAACTTAAAAAAAAACACAGGTTCGCACCTTAGACTAAGACCTCCATGGTTCGCACAGATTTTACGTATTTGTTTTGCTTTGCTGACCTAGCTTCCTTTGACACTTGTTGACTTTGAAATGACAATAAATAGGAGTCCTATATGAGAAAAGAAGAAGTAGTCTTCTTTTAAGCCAAGATGTTATATAGGTTGGCAGAATTAGGGTTAAATAAGTAGATTAAGTTTTGATACGAGGTGTATTTTTTTTGATGTTTTATTATAGGGCAGTGTGATCGCTCAGCGACAAAGCCCTTCAAATAAATTTAAAAAAAAAAAAAAAAAAGAAGTAAGTGATATCCTGACTTTATAGTTTCGTAAGTTTTAAAAGAAACTGCCACCATTTTCTTCGAACAATGTCGATCGACTTTAATGTGTCTTTGCATTAGACAGACAAAGCGTACCCACGTGTCAAGAGAAAGTTCGTGAGGATTGTATCGCGAAAGAAATGTCTGGCCTGAATGTAAACACACATTGCCGGCGATGACGCTGCCACGGGAATATGGTCGGCAACATTTCCGTCAACGCGAATGGCAGCGCGAATGTCTAAATGTAAACGCGGTAATAGGTTGAATTTTACTCAGCTTACTAAATTTGAATATAATTATTAAGACATAGGTACACAAAAGCTGATGTGATGCTGGACTGATTTAGTCTTACTACGTGATTATATTTTCTTTAAGTATTACTTAGGTATGTCAAGAATTTGAAAATCATTGTGTATAACGAGGTGTAAACCATAAATGGAGAATCACTAAATTGGAGGTGTGATATTACAGAGGTTTTTGAACCGTTGATCACCTGTGTAAAAATCAGAGAGAGACACCAATATTTGCCTTACCTTCACCAGCAAAAATTAGTAAATAAATACACACAGCATTATCTAGCGAAGCGAAGCATGAAC
Organism: Chloroclysta siterata; assembly: GCA_932294275.1. Taxonomy (NCBI): domain Eukaryota; kingdom Metazoa; phylum Arthropoda; class Insecta; order Lepidoptera; family Geometridae; genus Chloroclysta; species Chloroclysta siterata. The sequence goes on along the minus strand of OW028596.1, from coordinate 13,642,935 downwards.
TCTGTGAAACAGACTGCTCTATAACTTTTTTTAGTAAATACATACAAACAGAGAAGAAACTTTTAAGTTCATAGTACAAATGTTTAGTTTAAGGTTGTTTCTAGATCGCGGACATCGTGACAAAAGTTCGGGGCGAACCACTAGTTTATCTTTAGGTAGGTAGTAAACAATTGCTGGAGATGAATTAGCGCTATCTTAAACCTCGCGTACAAAGTACAGCCAGCTGCACTTAAATATACAATTCGTAACTTTAAAAATTGTGTCACCGTATTACAATTGGCACTATTTTGGTTGAAGCATCATGTTGGGATTATTAGCCAATGTGTGCGCGCATCTAGGAGGCTTTTTCCATGCACCTACACCAAATATGCGTGTGCCCATCGTGTCCATATAGCTACCTGCATCAGGCAAGACCTAAAAACAGCCCCAGATAGCGCAGGGTCTCTTCTCTCTCTCTTGTCGTGTCACTAGTTTCTTTCGAAACAGTGTGCTGTGGTGAAAGGATTTTAAGTGCTCCTCAAGAGGCTCCTTTCAAGCACTTGACACATGTTATAGAACTTTTTAGGTTCTATGACATGCCAGTTTCCTCACGATGTTTTCCTCCACCGTTTGAGAGTAGGTACTGGCATTGTGCACATACATTTTTGAACAGAAAAACTCATTGGTTCATGACCGGTTTCAAAATCACGACCTTGGGATCGGAAGGCGGGGCCGCTACCACTACTCTCAAAAGGGTTTCTTTTAAACGGCTAATAAACCAGGTGAATCTAAGTGCCAGTTCCTCGCGACCAAAGCTTACAAAAACAAGCAAGAAACGCTAGGAGCCAAGCTGTAAGTTTCAGATTCCTAGCGTTTCTTTGTGTGATCCTTCTTACATTATATTGGTAAGTAGGTACTTCATTTTTAGTTTCTGTAATGAGTTGGAGCAGGTTCAATCCCATGCTTTTTGTTATCTATATAATAAGATATTTTATAGTAAGCTTTTGTAAATAGATTTATTTTTATTTTATTTTAGAATTTGCCAATGGATAACTGATGCACGTCGCTTGGGACTTTGTTGTAGAAGCGTACACATTGACCTACAAACGATTTGCTAACTAGGAAACTAATGATTAGTTTGTATGGTTCGTAGTGCAGCTGACTGTACATGTGACATTAACAAGCTTTCCTGAGCTTGGGAACATGAAGCCTAACTTATGTCTGGAAGCAGCCATAAAGAAATTAAAACAAATTACAGTCTCGGAGCACTTTAGTTTCATCATCATTCTGTCTCATGAAGGTGTGAGAAAATAGTTGTTAGTATTTCTAACATACAGGTAGGTACATAAGAGCATCGGTGGTCTCGTGGGGGTGTCCTCGACTTCTTATAGTAAGATTATGGGTTCGAAGGATATTTCTCATAGAAAAATTTACGCGCGCAATGTCAGAACTCTCGAACGGTTAGTATTCTAGTAGCGGCGATGGGCTTGCAACCTGTCACGTAAGGAATACCAACTACTGCAATGAATAGTTTTTTTTTAGATAACCATCTGATGAAACATGCAGATGGCCCACCTGATGTTAAGTGGTAACCATCACCTATAACAAAGCATTACCTCGTAAGTCACGCACGATAGGAACGTGCCCTACGATGCACTGCCCTGCGTCCATCAACTTGAGGCATACAGATGTTGAGCCTCATGTGCCTGTAATCACACCGTCAACCACACTCTTCAAACCGAAACACAGCGTTGCTGCTTGGCGGCAGAAAAAGGCGTGGAGGTAGTACTTCCCCGGACGAGCCACACACAAAGAACTCTACTACTCTAAGATACAACTCTACTCTAAGATAGTGCTAGAATGCTTGAAGTTCTGGAGGTAGATGACATATGAACCATTATTATTTTTAATATGTAGTATAACAATAACACATAAGCCTGGAATCTGCTGTAACAGATTCGGGCAACAATGAATTTTTGACTTCGAAAAATGTATGTGCGCAGTGCGAGTACCTTCTCTCAAACGGTGAAGGAAGATATCGAGACCAAACCAGTTAGTATTCTAACATCGGCGATGGGATTGCAATCTGTTATACGTATGGAATAACAACTAATGCATATTGTCGGTATGTGCCAAATGGACGTAGGTACATCTGACTCCCCTCTTCGACATCTTTTCTTAGAATCTTGGTACTTGGTACTAAGAAATGTGAACTACTACTTTAGGATCAAAGTCGTGAAGCTTTACGAAAATTTATACACATTAATTTTTCGAGTAGACAAATTCATTTTCCATTACCATCCGAAGGTGGAGTACCAACGCTGCTAACCAGCAGGTACGTAACACCATCGTGACGTACCAGTGTTCAAAAGGGTTACCTAATACATTTAGTAATACTAGCTGCTGCCACCCACGGATTCGCCAATATTCTATTCCAGGTAACGAACTTGAACTCTGAACCTCTTTGGGTCCTAGTGGCTGCATCAGTTACAGCATGTTTGAGCCACATTTAAAACATCAGTTTTAAATTGTAAAATTATAGCGCTACGAAGCTTCTACGAAAGAATCTACGCCGTAGCAATTTTCCGTATAAAATATGCAAATGTTTACACCAGGCTTCCGGACCAGTCCAATCTACAAGAAACCTTTTTACTACGAAACTTTCAATTCGTAGAAGTCACAGAGATAGCAATAGTCACTATGAGCCAAAACTACAATTATCAGATGACTATCGCTTACAATAATTGCTTCCGAGAACGGCGCGTCATTTTGTTTACGCATTTTGTATTCCGAAGATTGGAATCGGTTGACTTTGGCTTTGAAAATGTTCTTAGAATGGCCTGTAGTGCTATTCTGTAAACAACATTCAAATTAAATCGAATCAAAAAACGTATATTTTGTGTCACAAAAACATAGGCGAAATAAATAGAACAATATTGGTAAGGACAACAAAATCGGTCGTCACTCAGCTTTGTGCACTACTAAGTACAGCGCTGGTCTTCCGTGGCGCCAGAGTACAAGGATAGCAACTGCGGTGCTCAATACCATAATTTTCTCAAATGAATCAAAACAATAACAAGAGATCAAACCTACAAATTCAATTCACCTTCTAAAAATCGCAAATAACAAAAATGGGTTTACTGATTTTATATCTTTTAACATGTCGAAACGTGCGAGCGAGAGGTACATTAGCTCTTGTATTCGCCTTAACACGTGTATCCTAAAATGCCCTGTGACTTTTTCACCATAATTTAAATCACGTGCATAGCGTAACTTTTAAAAAGTATTTAATTAATAGTTATATAAACCTTCAAAAATTGCGTAAACTCTACGCAATTACTTGTACGATCACTATTGAGGAAAACCTTTGGTATTTTGAAGTGAAACGCATTCGATCGCTTGAATTTAATTAATCCAAATCGTAAACTCGTGTACTTATCTAGCGTTTGATTTTATGAAATATTTTATCTAAAAAAAAATATTATTGGCTGGTGTAATAATTGCATAAAAAACATTATTTTCTTTCTTGTCGTGTCTAGTTTCTTTCGAAACAGTGTGGTGAAAGGATTTAGGTGCACCTCAATGAGGCTCCTTTCGAGCACTTGACACAGGTTTCAGAATTTATGGTTTCCTCTGTTTTTGAGACATTTATTTGTGATTTCCATAAGTGTACCTAGTAAACAGAATAAAACGAATTAAAAAAAAACACACAGCACTGTCTAACCCCAAATAAAGCAAAGCTTGTGCCTACTATGGGAACCAGGTATACAAGGTGTTCCAATACGTTTAAAACTTCAGGGGGCTAAAGTACCCATCAATATGAATAACTTTTTCTAAGAAACCAACATTATAAACGCGAAAAAAAACAGCTGTTTCATACTAAAGTTCAATACCTACCTGGCTAAAATGTATGAATAGGTAGGTAGGCACACAAAATGTTTGTTCTGTGGGAATTCGGTGTGGGGTTCGGTAGGAATCGAACCCATAGGTTACAGCGCACAAGGCAGAGCTACTGAGTCTGACGGCTGAATTCAGAAATCAGAAATGATTTATTGTATAACTGTAGTACAAAAAAAATCTTATAGCTATGGTTATGTACAGTTTTAACAGTTTGCCCGTTCCGGACGTACAACAAAAACGCATTGTTATATTCTAAAGTTTTCACCCAAGAACCAACTAAAACATTTTAAATTATGAAATCTGTTCACTTGACTATAATTATTCCCCAAACGTTTAGTTACCGAAATTAGGGGAAATAAATTAAACTTTCCACGAAAACTTTTCGATTACACAATAATTTTAGCACTTGTTTGGTTTTTACAGTACGTGGAAAAAACTTACTGTTTCGATTTTTCTTTGATGAAGTTTCTGATTGTAATGCCACGCCGACGGTAGTTCCTTGTAGGTAGGGTAGGTACCTACCTGTAGGGCTTCATCGGAAGTGTGAGCACAGGCGGTAGTTATGCCTACATCTCACTACGACGATTGGCATCACATTTTTATGAGTAGTAGAGCTGTTTGAAGGGCTCGTCCGGGGAAGGAACAATAATTAAATAGTTCGTCCATTTCATGGTTAAGGGCCGGTTTCACCATGCTCTGTTAGTTACTAATCAAGGATTAAAAGACCATTAAATCTAATCTTATCTGTCAAACGCGTACATTTTGACATATTTAACGGCCCTTTAATCTTTTGTTAATCTAATAGAGCATGGTGAAACCGGCCCTAAACGTGCTACACCGTAGACCGCATCATCACACTATCAAACAACTTCTCGCTCGCACGTTTCGACATGTTGAAAGATATAAAATCACTAAAGTCATTTTCGAAAGAATCGTACTAAACTGTGTGCAATCACATTGCACACAGTTTAGTAAAAATTTCATTTTAATCGATGCAAGTTTTCGTACTTAAAAGTTTGCTTATGTACGAAAACTAGTAAAACAAACTTTTGAGTAGGAAAACATGTATCGATCAAAATGAAATTTTTACTAAACTGTGTGCAATGTGATTGCACACAAAATGGTTGATTGCGATTTTTCGAAAATGAGTTTAGTGATTTTATATCTTTCAACATGTCGAAACGTGCGAGCGAGAGTCACATTAGCTCTTGTCTTCGCCTTAACATCAGGTGAGATTGCGGTCAAACGTTTTACCTATAGGTAGTAAAACAAAAAAAAACTGTGTTTTAATGTAATTAGGTTTCTGCCTATGTATTTTTTTTTTGTATGTCTGACTTTGTAAAAACGCGTAGGTATTTACATTTTTCTTTAAATTGTACCTACGTACTCTTACTTGCAAATAAATAATTGAATTGAATTGAAGGGTGTGGTTGCCGGTAATATTACAGGCGCATGTGTAATCGCAGCGCAGTGCATCGTAGGGCACGTTCCTATCGTGCGCACTTGCGAGGCAATGCTTTTTTATAGGTGATAGTTACCACTTAACATCAGGTGGGCCCTCTGCTTGTTCCAGTAGCAAGTAGCCAAAAAAAACGACCATCGGTGTTCAATTCATCACCCACTACACATTCGTTTTACTGGAAAAATCTGATTTATATTATTCATGCATCTACCTATATATACCTACTCAATTTATACTTTTTTTATAACTTAGGTAACATTACAATTTGGTAACATTTAACTTTGTCATTTTTCATTTTAACACTCGACTATAACACAATTCGACCTTAATATTGAGAATTTCTTATTAAAAATAAAATCCATAATATACTTAATTTGACATAAATACCCAATACCTATCTGATTATAATTTTTTTATGTTTCTACACCGATTAAAGCCGTAAGTTTGTTGCCTGTTCTTCTAGGCTTTGGTCGCGTGGAACTGGCACCTAGAGTCACCTAGCTTTAAGACGTTTCAAAGTGATCCTTGTGATTTTATTGAATAAATACCTATTGACTTTGACTTTGACTTTATTAAACAAACCTACCGAGATAACTTAAACGTTATTAATTAAGCAGGACTATACCTAGATAGTAATCTACCTACTATTTAATTGGAAACCTCGGCTTGCCTTCATGTTGCTATACCCTATGCAGGGTCCATGTGATACTTACTTACACCCAACAACTATCATATGTATGTACCTAAACTAAACCATAAGTGAGCAATAAATGTATTGAGTATTGAGTATCTACCTATACTCTGAAACCTACAAAGTTTTTAATATAACCGGGAGGTGATTCTATCACAAACATAAATTATGTTTGTTATGGCTTTCGAAGTAAAACAAACAAAAAACTTATTTCATTATTACATCCCGACCACCTTCAAGTTTTATTCATATAAATTTATATAATAAAGGACATCCAAGGGAAATTAAATGAAAATAAATTTTATCTCGTTTGTAGGTATTCTCTGGGTACCGTCAGAGAAACAAATTGAAATCCTAACCTAAAATTACAGTTTTATTACGGCCAGTTTCTGAAAGCCCGATCAAAACTAATCGGATGTCAAGTCAATCGCCATTTCAGCTATTACATTGAATAAGATAGAGATAGCAAGTGACTTGACATCCGATTAGTTTGATCGGGCTTTCAGAAACTGGCCGTAAGTGTGGTAATGTATTTTTATAATAACTTTTAAAACTATCATGGTTATGAAAATTTTCATTTTAAATGGAATATTTACCATGATTTGTGAGTTTCAATCGTAAATATCCCGTTTTATATAAAAATTAAATTTTCCCAAATGTTATACCACTCGGATAGGTAATAACTTTTGGAATATTAAAAATTAAGAAGGGAAAAACCTTGGTGCACGACCGGATCCGAACCTAAGAACTTACGATCAGAAGAGCAGAACTTACTCCCACTAGTCCACTAGATTTAATTATTTATTGTTGAAATAAATAATTTTTCTTTATTTTATTTAAAACATGTTAATATTAGTACTTTCTCATGTACTTTGCTTTGTTATAGGTGATGGTTACCACTTACCATCAGGTGGGCCATCTGCTTGTTCCATCAGCTAGTTGTATAAAAAAATTTAGGCAAGTAAATTTAATCTTATGAGGAATAAAAATATCTTAATCTTCATGGCATTCGTTTTAGGTATAAACAGATCAAAAATATTTATAAAAAATGTTTATTGCAATAATTCCTCACAGCTACGATGCTATGGCATCTAGGAGACTGCACAGGATCAAACAACTTCACCAAAAACACATTTTCAAAGTTATTCTCATACAAATACATAATTCTATCCAACAATATTAATGTTTCCACCACTTGCGCTAAGCACAACTTTACCAGATAAAATAGCACTAGTTTTTTCCAATGGTTTTCTCCATTTTCTATTATTTCTTGGACGTAGTTTGTAGGCAAGGTTTTGTAGACGCCAAGTTTTAAGACATCGTCGGCCATCTTGAAGTATTGATCGAATGAGTCTGCTTTTGAAGAAATTCGTTTCAATTTTCCTGTTGCAAGGTTAGTTCCTGGCTTGTAGGTCTGTATTATTACCTGAAAAACCATAGTTAGATTTAGTCATTTGAATACATAGTATACGAAGAGTATTTAATATAAAATATACATACATTTTTTAATATTGGTGGACTTTCCACACATCACTATCTAGCCCCAAACTAAGCCAAAGCTTGTATTATGGGAACCAGATAGCTGATATAATACATATATACTTTTTTTTTGTTAAATTATACATACTTATAATTTAATAAACACCCAGACATAGAACAAACATCTGTGTTCATTACACTAATGTTTGTTCTCGGTGGGGATCGAACCCACGGCTTACGGCGCAGAAGGCAGAGCTACTACCAACTGAGATATGAGAGCTGTAAAAAAAACCTTTAAGAGAGTAGAGCTCTTTGTGAAGGGCTCGTCCGGGGAAGTACTACCACCACGCCTTTTTCTGCCGCCAAGCAGCAACGCTGTGTTTCGGTTTGAAGAGTGTGGTTGACGGTGTAATTACAGGCACATGAGGCTTAACATCTGTATGCCTCAAGTTGATGGACGCAGGGCAGTGTATCGTAGGGCCCGTTCCTTTCGTGCGTAGCTTGCGGGGCATTGCTTTGTTATAGGCGATGGTTACCACTTAACATCAGGTGGGCCATCTGCTTGTTCCATCAAAGGTAGAATAATAAAATAGTCATATTATGTAGATGGTAGTTTAGGTACCTCAAGCATAGCCCTGTAGACAAGGCTCCTAGCCGGCAAGTCTCGTTGTGCCGCCATTCTTTCTATGGAGTGGTTGGCTAGCATCCGCGCGTTTCTGCCCAACTCGTAACCTGAAATAAAACGACATGCTATTGCTGTTTATGTACTACACATGTAAGTGATGAACTTTTTTTTTAAATACAATTGGTGATGGATCAAGCAGATGTTAAGTGGTAACCATCACCTATAACAAAGCATTGCCTCGTAAGTCACGCACGATAGGAACGTGCCCCACGGTGCACTGCCCTGCGTTCATCAACTTGAGGCATACAGATGCTAGGCCTCATATGCCTTTAGCCTTCACAGGAAGTGCCTTTGACATAAGTGAAGTACTGACCAGCTAAGCACTGCGACATAGGAAACCCTGCATCTCCCCGAGGATCCTCGTTGAGAAGGTGGTAGCAGCACGGTACGTTGAACACGGCGCCGGTAGAAGCGTGGCTCTCGAACAAACGCAATGACTCCGGCCCTAGATCCCCGCACGTGTGCAAACCTAGAAAATAAAAAAGCATCATTATTAAATACAATATTAATAAATAAATATAAATATTGGTGGATACGATCTAGTGTTCTATCACTTTATTTTTAGCAGAATGGTCTAGAAGACACCTATTCCCTCTTGCCTTGAGGAGACCCAAGTTGTAGTGATCAGGTGACAGACGACGGCAATGAGTTCCACTCCTTGGCAGTTCGCATAATAAATAAATAAATATTGGTGGACTTTCCACACAGTACTATCTAGCCCCCAACTAAGCCAAAGCTTGTAATATGGGAACCAGATAGCTGTTATAGGTACTACTTATATACTTTTTTTTTCTAAATACATACTTATAATATTATATAACACCCAGACGGAGAACAAACATCTATGTTCATCACACAAATGTTTGTTCTCAGTGGGGATCGAACCCACGGCCTACCGCACAGAAGGCAGAGCTACCTACTAAGCTGTGAAGGTTGTAAAATGTAGAAGCAAAGCGCTTAGTGCCAATGGATGGTATATTTACCAGATATGGGATGGTACTGAGCCGTACGTCTACTTGTCCTGTGATGGCGATGTTCAAGACTTTGGATCTTACATACCTTACCTCTCAGATGAACACACAATAACTGATTTATGCATTCATAATAATATTGTTGTAATTCATATATTCCAATACAGACCCGTCAGTAAAAGCCTCGTTTCCTCATGGTCAGGGAACAGCGTCTGCACTGTTTCAGCCAAGTCCGAGTCTCGAGTGATGAAGGCGGCCGCGAACCTAGAAGGAAAATATAGGCGGATAAAGTAATTAATCCTCTAATCAAGGAGCCCACAGAAATGTTATTCTCTATTCCGTGAAGGAGCCTCTTGAGGCGCACTTAAAATCCTAATAAAAAAAAGACGAATAACGCAAACACTAATGGCCTTACTACAAAAAATCTGTTAAACGATAAACAATGCTTAAACTATTGCCGTCTCTTACCGATGCGTAATGGCAAACAGAGACAGCGATAATTTTAAGCATTATTTAAATTTAATCATTTATTTATAGTATGAGGGTAATAGGTAATAGTAAAGAGTAGTAGAGCTCTTTGTGAAGGGCTCGTCCGGGGAAGTACTACCACCACGCCTTTTTCTGCCGCCAAGCAGCAACGCTGTGTTTCGGTTTGAAGAGTGTGGTTGCCGGTGTAATTACAGGCACATGAGGCTTAACATCTGCATGCCTCAAGTAGATGGACGCAGGGCAGTGCATCGTAGGGCACGTTCCTATTGTGCGTGACTTACAAGGCAATGCTTTGTTATAGATGATGGTTACAAATTAACATCGGGTGGGCTATCTGCTTGTTCCATTAACTAGTATAAAAAAGCGTTGTGATGTGTTACCATAACAAGTACTTGTTCCTTTAGTAAGTAGAATAAAAACTAACCGATGTAAGGTACTATCAGCTGGTGTAATTCTTGATTCAGTGCTGCCATCTGTGCGTTTAGCTATTACGTGCCATTGTTTCTGGAAGTTGAACAAAATATAGGTTTTATTGGTCGACTCTCAAACGGCGAAGGAAAATATCGTGAGGAAGCTTGGAACTTAAGATTCTACGTTCTTAAGAATCTTAAGTTCTAAAACATGTGTCAAGTGCTCGAAAGGAGCCTCTTTGAGACGCATTCAAAATATTTTCGAATGGCGAGGCTGGCGGTTTCTGAAGCCCGATCAAAATTAAATGGATGTCAAGTCACTTGCTATCTCTATCTAATTCGATGTAATAGCTGAAATGGCAAGTGACTTGACATCCGATTAGTTTTGATCGAGCTTTCAGAAACCGGCCGTGGATTTATTGTACGCCACTGGCAAGTTTCTAAATACCCGCGATCAATAAAAAATAATAAATAGGCAAGTAATCATTCGTTCTTAGAAAAAGAAACAGCCTCACTACTTGTATCATTCTGACTACAACCTGTGTCTACTTTAAAACCGTAAACATTTATGTAAGTATATACTATTGTAACTGTAAGGTGTCAAATAATAATTTGTTTCATCCCGTTACGTTCATCTTGTAGCTTTATTTTTATTTATTTTATTTATTTAACAAAATCCACAGCTCTTAATTTAAATAGAATGTAACATATGAGTATAGCTAAAAGCCAATAACGGATTTACATTTTTTAACAAAAATCTATAATATAATATTCCTATAAGCTCTAGTAGAAATATAATTTTTTTTCTTACTTTTATCATTTTAACCCTTTTCTCGGCTGCCTGGACCGCCTGTGCGTTGCAGTCTATAGTGAGGCTGGGTATATTGTACCCCAGACATAATGCCACTTGCAGGTGCCCGCGACCGCCCCCTGCCTCAACCGAGCACGTGGCCGAGGTCACGTCGAATAGAGAGGCCACCAGTTGAGACATTGTTTGTACCTGTGAGCACATAATAAATAAATATATAAATATTGGTGGACATTCCACACAGCACTATCTCGCCCAAAACTAAGCCAAAGCTTGTGATATGGGAACCAGATAGCTGATATACTACTTATATACTTTTTTTTTGTAAACACATACTTATAATATTATGTAACACCCAGACAGAGAACAAACATCTATGTTCATCACACAAATGTTTGATGGGGGGATCGAACCCACGGCCTACGGCACAGGAGACAGAGCTATTACCAACTGAGCCGTGAAGGCTGCTAAAAGATGTGTAGGTATTATGCAGTGCCAGCCCACATAGCTCATTTATTTTTATTTCTCAGGCTTTTTATTTTTCTTATACTACTAGCTGATGGAACAAGCATTATGGCCCACTTTTGGCCACACAGATGGCCTCTTTTTTTCCCTGTCTGGGTGATTTAGTATAATAACCTATTATAAGTATGTATTTACTGTGTCACAAACAAGTTTAAGAAGTTTTAAGAGTAGTAGAGCTCTTTGTGAAGGGTTCGTCCGAGGAAGTACTACCACCACGCCTTTTTCTGCCGCCAAGCAGCAGCGTTGCTGTTTCGGTTTGAAGAGTGTGGTCGCCGATATAATTACAGGCACATGAGGCTTAACATCTGTATGCCTCAAGTTGATGGACGCAGGGCAGTGCATTGTATTGTAAGGCACGTTCCTATCGTGCGTGACATACGAGGCAATGCTTTGTTATTGGTGATGGTTACCACTTAACAAGAGGTGGGCCATCTCCTTGTTCTATCAGCTAGTTGTATAAAAAAAATATATATTATGAGGATAATGCATCTCACTTATCATATCTTGTCTGTGGCTGCTATCTTATTTAAAACTGCTTACCTCATAGCTTTTCTTCTGCGTCATAAACTCGGTGACCAAGAGTTCATGTTTGATACTCCCGCCCCATGTTGTAATCCTGTCTTTCAGCTGGTCACTTGACAAACAGTATCTATTGTTGACCGTTGCATAGTGGGAGCGCGCCTCGTTGATCCATTTCAATAGCTCTGATTTACCTGAAACTGAATATACTTACTGTAAAGTTTGCGTTACGTAAAATGAGCGATGAATTTACACTGAAGGGGATGTGTTTGAGTTACATAAAAAGAGCGTTCAATTTGTACCGGTAAAATGCGCTTGTGATTTGTGAAATCACATAGGCTACGCTGGCTCGGCCACGTGCTACGAATGGAGGAAGATCGGGCTGCTAAACGGGCTTTTCTTGGAGTGCCAGTCGGCCGCCCCAGATACAGGTGGAAGGATGAAGTGGAGAAAGACCTTCGCTCACTTCAAGTCTTCGCACCGGACTGGATAGAGGCAGCGCAGGACCGAAGCCGGTGGCGATCTATTGTGTCGGAGGCCAAGACCCACTTCGGGGTTGATGCGCCAGGATAAGTAAGTAAAATGCGCTTGACGAACCAATCACGTGACAGCTACTACAAATAAATCGCCTACTATGTAGGGCACATCCTCAGTAGACAAAGCTCTGTGGCAATGACATTGTTTGAGGCAGAGTAACTGCTTAACATATCTTTTTTTGCAACTTCTTTCTTCCTTTTTTTATACCACTCGCTGATGGAACAAGCAGATGGCCCACCTGATGTTAAGTGGTAACCATCACCTATAACAAAGTATTGCCTCGTAAGTCACGCACTATAGGAGCATGCCCTATGCTGTACTGCCCTATGTCCATCAACATGAGGCGTACTTTAAACCTCATGTGCCTGTAATTACACCGGCAACCACAACCTTCAAACCGAAACACAGCAACACAGGAAAAGGCATGGTGGTAGTACTTCCCCAGACGAGCACTTCACAAAGAAAACTATTACTACTGCTTTTGTTCTAGCACTTTTTCGCAAAAAAAAGTTATTGTTGTGTGGAAAGTCCATAAAATATTTATTTATTTATTTACAAGCACATTTTTAGGTGATGCGGGTTATACAGTTGTGCAGAGTTCTGAGAATATTTATCATTATGCTAATTCTCTTACCTTCACGGTCATAATTATGACTTTGCCAAAACTCCTCAAAAGCATTATTGAGCTTCTGGCCTTCCAAGTAACACTTCAGGGGCTCGGGCAGAAGGTTCCAGTGGTTTTTGGTGATGAACTCCACCATATGGCAGTTGGCCAACGGCAGCAATGGCGATAGGTACTTTCTGATAGAGTTTATATGGTTTTTGAGGAGTGCAATGTTAGAATGCATTTCTATGTTGCCTGTAATTTAATAAGTTAAATGATATAGCTCTGTGATTGACATCCAGAGACATGACAGGCATTCCCATAATTTTGTTTGTCTGTAGCATGATGGTTATAGCTTTTATTTATTAATACTTCTTTTATTTTACTAGGTGCAAGTAGCTGAGTCTACGAGGCTGTTTATACTTAAAAACTTTTCAATTGAATCACAAGGATCACTTTGAAACATCTTAAAGTTCCAGCCAGTTTCATGACTCCAAGTATAGTACATATTTACTTGCTTTCTTGCAGGGCCGGATTTAGGGGAGGGCAAACGGGGCGATGGCCCCGGGGTCTCCACAAACGGGGGGCCCCCACAATAGAGACTTTGAAAAATAAATCTTTCAAATTCCAACTAGTAAACATCTTCTTTTCCTTTGATATTTTTTTTTGCTATTTTACCTTTACCTACAGCCTACAATACTTTGTACATACATGATTATTTGATTATATTAATCTTAAATAACAGAAATCCAAAAACACCAAAAAGAGTACCTCTTTTTGTATAAGAGAATCTACTTGGTTTCACAATAAATAATTTATTGAAAAACTCGACTGAAAAAAAATTCACTTTATTTGGAAAATAATTTGGCGCGAGGGGGCCTCCGCTCCTTTGTTGCCCCGGGGCCTCTGGACCTCTAAATCCGGCCCTGCTTTCTTGTATTATTATAAAATTTATTTGCTCAAAATTTGCATGTTTTTGTAACCTTTTATAATGAAACTATTATGTCCAAAGAAACACCATATTTTGGTAAATAGGTTAATTGAGCTTTGTAGCAGAACACATGTAAATCACAAGTGAAAGTAAAATATTATCTACCCACTACTTAGCCAATCTTATTATTTTAACAAAGTTGACAAGTATCCACATTAAATACACAACAGAAACTTTGAACAATGACTCTATAAACTTACAGTTTTGTTCAGAATGAGACATCGGCATCATACGGATTAGCAGAAGATATCTTCAAAAGGGCACAGGCTTTCTTATAATGTGCTCGTATTGTCTCTGCCTCACCCAGTATATCAGCTTCTTTGGTGTTATCTCTGGGGAATGCGTCTATCAGGTCCTTGACCTTTGTCAGCTGGGTGAGGATTTTGTCAGAGTACTTGGTTTCTGCTTCCTCATTTAGGCGGAGGTGATGTGTAACTATGCCTAGGTAGTAGCCTGTAAATAAAATAATAACAATGATATTCAGGTTGCTTAGAAAATCCCAGTTATTTCCAGTGTATATAGCATCATAATACATCATGACTGTTTTGGCATCATGAGTTATTGAAAGCCTAACCAACTCTTTTAATTAGGAAGGTGATGATAGTCTTCAGTATGTTACCGAGTTCTCTGCCTAGTTCAGCTCCGCGATGGTATCCTAAATGGTAGCCTTCAGGGTTGCCGCTTTCAGTACCCGCTTGGAATCCCTCGGTATAGCTTTGCTGGCGTTCTGTTTCTTCACGCATAAAGATACTGTCTAGCACATCGTTGAAGTCATCGGAAGAAGCCATTAGGTTAATTCAACTCGATGTTTTTATCATGGTACCTACAGGTATGATGTTATCAATATGGATAAACAAAACTTTTAGGATAGCGGATAGTGCTATTTAAAGGATAAGAAATTATATATGCTGGAAGGTAGCTCAAGAGTTTTCAAAACCGGATGCTAAAATGAGCTTCGGTTTTACTTTCCGCCTTGTTTATTATGATTTTATTTGAGGTTACTTCTGAGTCCGGTTATTGTACGACATGATAATGTACAGCACGATAATGTACAGCATGATATTTGGAATCCACTTTGGTACCTTTTTGGATTCGTTTTATCTGGGTGTACATTATCGGGGTGTGCATTATCTGGATGTGCAATATCGTCACGTGTCAATAATGTACACCCAGATAATGTACAGCATGATAATTGGAAGCCACTTTGGTACCGTAAAAATTAATTTCTGGCACTTCGGCGGCCGCTACCGCGGCACGCTCGCTTTGCTCGCTCGCCTCGTGCGTAATTTATATGTTTCAACATAACCTAACCAATCCGACTCAACGGTACTAAAGTGGCTTCCAATTATCATGCTGTACATTATCTGGGTGTACATTATTGACACGTGACGATAATGCACAGCATGTTATTGTACGGGATGATAATGTACACCCAATAATTCAAACCAGTGGACACGGATTATCTGGGTGTGCATTATCGTGCTGTGCAATATCATGCTGTACATTATTTGGCCGTACATTATTGCCTCCCTTACTTCTCAGGTTAGCAATAAAAGCTTCTTCTCTCAGCTCAGCCATGAATGATGATGGCTCCTGTCTGTCATTCGACAGACAATCTTGCCAGTGTCAAGTGATTTGTATTGAATGAATACTTTTTAGTCAAGTCAGTCCATTGTCAATCGGCCGTCATTTGTTTTGAAGAAAATGGTGGCGGTTTCTTTCAAAACTTATGAACTTATTCGGCTTTTCTTATGCAGAAGAATAGCTTGCGTTCTATCTACAATATGAGAAGTACAGAATCTCTTCATAATATTTTTGTAAATGAAAAGTTACTCACGCTTACCTGCATTTATATAGGTATTGGAAATATGTTTATTTGTTAAAAAAAATACTGAGTATTTCTTTGACAAAAAATCTATCAGAGCCGATTCCTTAAGAATGAAACATAAATATAATATATGTATACCTCAGATTAACAACACCATGTATAAAAAAAGTGCATTTGTTGCAGCTATCAAAATTTACAATAGTTTACCCGATAAAATTAAACCTCTTCAAGGAAATATATTCAAAAATCATTTGAGAAAATGGTTAGTCTCGAATGCATTTTATAATTTAAACGAATATTATGAACGATAAAATAGAAGCTCTATAATATCTAGATCTCGGTTTCTTATAGTTCATCATACCTACTTGCAAGAAATTGGGAGTACCTATTAGTGGGTATTAAAATGTTTTAGTTGGTTCTTGGGTGAAAACTTTAGAATATAACAATGCGTTTTTGTTGTACGTTCGGAACGGACAAACTGTTAAAACTGTACATAACCATAGCTATAAGATCTTTTTTGTACTACAGTTATACAATAAATAATTTCTGATTTCTGAAACATTTTCAGTCAAATCAGGATATCACATCACTTTCATTCCAAATGCTTACACTTTGTGCTAAGACCTCAATAGTAATTTTGGTTAAAATACCAAATTACACAACAATACTTAAAATAACACAAGAAAAACAATTAAAATGAAAAAGCTATGTTGCTTTCCAAAATGCCAGAAAACGAATCCGCCATACAAGTCGACTCAGCATCAGTCAGTGAAAGATTCAACCACAGTCAGGGATTCATTTTCTGACATTTTTGGAAGCAACATAGCTTTTTCATTTTATTTGTTTTTCTGGTGTTATTTTGAGTTGTGTTGTGTAATTTCGGTGGTATTTTAACCAACATTACTTGACGTCTTAGCACAAAGTGTAAATGAAGGTGTATTAAGTGATATCCTGATTTGACCGAAAATGTTTCCAATGTTTTGAAGAAAACCGCCACCATTTTCTTTAAAACAAAATGACGGCCGACTTGACTATGGACTGACTTGACTAAAAAGTATTCAATATAAATCACTTGACACTGGCAAGATTGTCTGTCGAACGACAGACAGGAGCCATAAACGGAGAGAAGAAGAAGAAGAACCACAGTCAGTCCGTCTGCCGTCATATTATAAAATGTCGATTGTCTTGTTAGGATTGTCATGGAAGGAGTGAAAAAAATTATAAAAGTCATGATAAATTGTTAATTATTAATAAAAAATGTTCTGTAGTCTTTTCTCTACATGAGTTGGTAGTACATGGTCTATCACGTGATAATATAAACGACAAAAATAAAAGTTAGATAGAACGGAAGACGAGCTAGTATGGTTATAAGTGTTTTGCCCCTTTACATGGCAAACATTAATAAAAAAAAACTAGCAGTCACCTTCATTCAGTGTGACCATATTCAGTATTTTAATACTTTTTCGGTATATTTTATCGACTTTTCCAAGCATTAGTATATTTATAGGTATATTGGCAGAAGTCAGTATTTTTGGGTATATTTTGGATAAAAAGTTATGGCAACACCGTAGCGAATACCAGGGAAATTCCCGGACGTCTATATTTCATTTTTCATTCAGGAGCAAAAGATGAGTAAGTTGCAGATAGGACAATTAGGACATGGCAGGTATCCGCCGAAGTAAAATTATTATTAGTACCTATCGTCTTCATGGTCTGATGTCGAAGGATTAATGGGAACCAAATGGTCAATTTTTCAATTTAAATTCAAAGCGTTAAATTACTTCCATTGTTATTTAATTTTGTTACACATGCTTTATTTGAAAATTTACATTATGTTGACGTGTATAAGTGCTTATATTTTATATTGCCTATATACAGAAATAAATACTTTGACTTTATCGAATCATCTAGTACGGAGTTTCTGTTCTGCACTCAACATAATCTTTGAATTTATTATTTCGATAAATCGGGAATTTCCCCAAATTTGTAGTACGTTTTTGTCATCATATAAATAGAGCGCTTTCCTTTTGTTTTTATCCCTTCAACTGGCCATTTTGAAAAAAAATAGGTATTTTGACTTTGACTTTAAAATTTTGAAAATCAGTATTTTTATTGGTATATTTTCCCTGTGCAAGTTGGTATATTTCAGTATTTTTTTGAGGTGTTGCGGTATTTTCGTAAAATATAAACTGGTCACACTGCCTTCATTATTTTCATTCACCAGTCAGCTCAGCTGATTTTGACAACCAACCAATACGACCCGACTAACCACAATTAACGTACATTCATGATGAAATTCTGAAATGTAATTTCACACAATATGTTTGTGAGACTCAAAAATCAGTAAAAATTCACGTGTGTAGGCTACAAATGTATCATACAATACAATACAATAAATCAAATAAAAAAAAACCATAAGTTACCTAGTTTTCAAAATGAGCCGCCTAATTACAAGGGAAGAAGTGAAGAAGCACAGTAGTAATCAGAGTGTATGGATGGTTATCCACAACGAAGTGTATGATGTTAGCAAGTTTTTGGATGAGGTAGGTAACAACCTCCTTTCCGTGTACCTAATTAATTTTAAGTAATCCTCTTCTTTTTAATACAGCAGTGGTCGCAAGTACTTAATTATTTTGTGCTTCGGAGGGCACATCGTCTTCATTCAGCAGTCGTTAAGGCCAAGTTAGAGGCTTTAGAGTGGCCTAAATACTATACCAGAGTTTATCACTACCTACTTTTTTTAAAATCATTTACTTAAGGATTTTTTTAACAAAATATTTTAGACAAACCTATATGTATAGGTATAGGTACCTACCTAAGTAAAATGACAAAGATAATAAAATTAAACAAAACTCAAATTTAAAACGCCTGAAACTTATTAAATAATTATGTATTATCTAGAAAATGATGCTGACTTCAAGAACATAAATGGATCAGTGTAAATAAAGCCTAATGCCTATCCATGTGCAGACCTACTGTGGTAAAATGACAAAGATAATAAAATTAAACAAAACTCAAATTTAAAACGCCTGAAACTTATTAAATAATTATGTATTATCTAGAAAATGATGCTGACTTCAAGAACATAAATGGATCAGTGTAAATAAAGCCTAATGCCTATCCATGTGCAGACCTACTGTGGACTAGTCGGCTGTATCATTTTTATTATTTTATTCTTGTATAATTTTTATGCAAGATAAAACTTTGTTTTGTTTTGTAGCATCCAGGTGGAGCAGATTCACTCATGGACTTTGCTGGGCAGGACGGAACACAAGGATTTGAGGATGTGGGGCACAGTGACGATGCCAGGTAATCTTCTTCATCAGCCACTAGTTTCTTTCGGAATGGTGTGGTGAAAGGATTTTGTGTCCTCAAAGGGGCCCTTTTCGAGCACTTAACACATGTATTAGAGCATTTGAGAGTACTGGCACTGTGCACATAAGTTTATGAACAGAAAAACTCATTGGCGCACAACCGGTTTTGAACTCACAACCTTTGGATCGGAAGACCACTATACCATCAGTGCTCTAGTGCCCGGTAATAATACCATATACCTATTTGTATTCATTATTTGAGACCCTTTATTTTTGCCCAGCCACTTCAACTTGCTAATTCATTCAAAATATTAATATTGATTTATTATTATTACCTAGTAGCATTAAAGAAGCCACAAGTATATTTTCATTCAAAAAGAAATTAAAGGATCATGTTTTGAAAAATATTGCCATAATGTAAGCATACTGTCAATTACCTACTTTTATTTCAATAGTTACTTTTATGTACCTATATCACTGTTACGTCACTGGACTTAAACCAGTACACTGTGTACACACATTCTGTATTATGTATTATTCTCTGTAAGTGAACTCCGTTCTTTGAGAAATAAATATCTTTATACATTTATTTTCACATATAGAGAAATGATGAAACAGTACAAAATTGGTGATCTTCCCGCGGCAGAGCAGACACCGATTCTTTCATGGTAAGTTGTAAAAATAAAAATGTTTTACTTATATCTTTTTATTCAGTCTCTAAATTGACCGGAAATGTTGTACTATCTCTGTAAAGTCCATGCCTTTTTCTGCCGTCAAGCAGCGTTGCTGCCGCACGTGAGGCATAACATCTGTATGCCTCAAGTTGATGAGCGCAGGGCAGTGCATCGTAGGGCACGTTCCTATCGTGCGTGACTTACGAGGCAATGCTTTGTGATCGTCACCACTTAAAATCAGGTGGAACATTTTTTTTTTAAATATTTTAAGTGAATCTTCGCATCGCACCTCGCGAGGTTCGTCATTTAGCGGACAACTTGTTTATTAAAAAGATTTTTATATTTCCTTAAGTGTAAACGAATAAAAATCTTGTTTATTGTCAACTTACTAACATCTGAGGATCGAAAAGCGGAAGAACACATATTTTTAGCTACCAGAGTCACTAAAATAGGTACCTACCCAGGGCCGGATTTAGAGGTCTGGAGGCCTCGGGGCAACAAAGGAGTGGAGGCCCCCTACCCCCAAATTATATTCCAAATAAAACGAACACGTTTTTTCAGTCGAGTTTTTCATTCAATAATTTATTGTGCAACCAAGTACCTACCTAGAGTTTACCTACTTTTATTGTACCTAGTCTCCATTGTGGGGGCCCCTCTTTCGTGGAGGCCCCGGGGCTGTAGCCCCGGTTGCCCTCCCCTAAATCCGGCCCTGTACCTACCTATATGCGATCCCTGAAAATTCCTGAGAGGTTATAACATGTTTTGATTTTCAGCTGTAAAAAGAAGATATCCAGGTTACATTTTTTTTTAATATATTACTCACGTAATGTAGAATTTGGTATTTGTAGCTACTAGGTAAGATATTGTGTTGACTATTCTGCCCTCCCGAGCCTAAAGTGCAGTAATAGGCATTTGGCCGGTTTTAAGCTAAATACATATTCTGAAACCCCATTTTAAAACCTATAAATCAAATAAATCAAATAAGTCAAAAATGCAGTAATAGCATAATTTACTGCCTTATAAGGAGTTTTTTAGCAGATTTTATAGAGAAATGATGTGTAGTAATAGGGGCAAAAAAAATATTTGGCCATAATAATTTTATCTAGAGGAAAAAAATATGTAACGACGTTTATATACACAATTTTTAACGTTACCTTTCACTTCGCATTCAAGATTTTATCAAATAACCTCTTTTCGATATTTTTTTTAGATTTCTACACTTTAGGCGCGCTTTTCTCAAAATCGTATTTTTGTTGTTACTGCACTTAAAGCTCGGGACTCCCGAGCTTTAAGTGCAACAATACTGCCCTCCCGAGTCGGGAGGGCAGTATTGTTCTAATGATTACGTTTATATCACAGTAGCCACAATAGATCTTTGTGTCTCTGACTTTTCCTGTCGCTTCGTGTTATTCGTTCATCATCCTAAGTATCTTTAGAGCTGATTTCACCATGCTCTGTTAAATTAACAAAGGATTAAAGGGCCGTTAAATATGTCAAAATGTACGCGTTTGACATCTAAGTCTAGATTTAACGGCCTGTTAATCCTTGATTAGTAACTAACAGAGCATGGTGAAATCAGCTCTTATGATACTTATGATAAGTTCTAATTTTTTCAAAACCGGAAAAAAAAAGTTGCCAAAAGTCATAGACACTCGGTACCTACTTTACGGTCACCATTGATAGATAGATAGGTAGAAAACTCTTTATTGCACACCACAAGGACATTTAACACATCAAAAAAAAAAGTTCAAAAGTTTCAATGAAGTACAATGGGCAGTCTTATCGCTGAGAGCGATCTCTTCCAGACAATCATTCCATCTGTTGTTTCTAGTATTTATGTAATTTTTTTACTGTAACCCCTTTTTATTATTTTGTTTAAAAAATAAGCTAATACCTAGATATAATTTATTTTATTGTAATGTTGGTAGGTATCATCTGCCTTTTCAATGACAACAATAACGTACCTATACCTATAACAACAAACTTTAGTGGGTAAGTAGACTGAATATGATGTGTACTTAAGGGGCTGACAACTATCAAACAACTTCTCGCTCGCACGTTTCATGTTGAAAGATATAAAATCACTAAACTCATTTTTTTAGTTAGTTCTTTCATACTTAACAGGATCCATTTTTTATTTTTTCTTGATATCGTCTTTCAGTAGCTGTAAATAACATGTTGACTGAAACAAACTATTTAATATAGACAGGTTATCAAGGCTTCTATAATTTAATCGTTCTTCAACCAATTCTAAACTACAGTATCACTGTTTAGCTGTGTATATTTAAAAAAGTATAATACATCATTGTTACGTATTTTATTCATTAGATTGGAGCCAATATTTGTTAAGAAAACGTAAGTAAATGTAAGATTAACGGAGAGTTAGTACCAAAAGTCTCTTGGGTCACTAAAATTGTCTCTTGGGTCACAGCTTTCGTGACCCAGTGGAATTGTGAGCCAAGAGAAAAACTACGGGTTTTAATGGTTATAGTTCCACAAATATTGTAAAAATTACAAAAAATATGTGACTAGAGCGTTTCAGACCTAAATGCCATAACATAAAATGCAGATTCATATAAAAAAGTTCTCACTTACTGAAATTTCGTCGTCAGCCAGCAGAAGCACAATAAAGACACGCAGTCTCGTTGCGAGCCACAGACGAAATGGCCGAGTACATATAAAATTTGGAAGTGGTAAAACTCAATCATACGACTTCCAGATCTGTTTCCTTTTAGTTAATCCATCGACAGTTTATCTCATTCGCACTAATTGGTACGATTTTTGTTGTGAGCCAGGTGACAACGCGTTTTGTGTTTTTTCAGGGACAACTTTTCAAACCGTGTTTGTTTTTTCCAAAAATGTTACTAATAGTCTCGTAAATCAAGATTTAGAATGCAGATATATCAAGGCACTTTATCGATACAAAATATACTGACAAGTCAAGGAAAAATTTTAGACAGCATCGTTGGATATATATGTCATATTGCTTGGGGACAGGTAGAATTTGTATGAAAACCATTTTATGACTCCTGA
Organism: Chloroclysta siterata; assembly: GCA_932294275.1. Classification (NCBI taxonomy): domain Eukaryota; kingdom Metazoa; phylum Arthropoda; class Insecta; order Lepidoptera; family Geometridae; genus Chloroclysta; species Chloroclysta siterata. The sequence continues at coordinate 13,620,036 of OW028596.1, read as the reverse complement.
GTCACGACAATTTTTTTCTAACTTAATCTATTATTTTGAACATATTAATGAACAGTGTTATTAATAAACAATCTAATTCTATTATCAAGCATCAAAATCGGCATTTATAAAAACACATAATTTTTTATGATTTTTTTTAAACCAAGGACACGATTTGACAGAAAATAGTTGATCCACCCATGTACGAAAACTAGTAAAGCAAACTTTTAAGTAGGAAAACATGTACCGATGAAATTGAAATTTTTACTAAACTGTGTGCAATGTGATTGCACAAAAAATGGTTGATTGCGATTTTTCGAAAATGAGTTAAGAGATTTTATATCTTTCAACATGTCGAAACGTGCGATCGAGAGTCACATTAGCTCTTGTCTTCGCCTTAATAGAACGTACGTATAGTATAATATATAGGAGGTACTTAATTAGCATAAGTAGCTAGGTAGAGTACCTATTTACTGAAAAATGTGATAATTATCTTATTAAAATAGACTTGAGTGACAATACATTTTTTAATGTTTATCTAATTTTAGTGCGAACGCGTCACGAACAAACAATTGCATTGTATGCCATCAAGCTTCCAGGTTATATATTTTTTAACTTTTTTTATTTACGTAAATTCATCATATCTGTTGAGTATGAATGAATACTGAACTTTTTGTAAACGAATATATTTTATTTATTTATTTCCAAAAAGAACTGGTTACAAACCACTTATCTAACTAAACTTAAAATTACGATAGTTATTCACAGAACACTTCTATGATCATGTGTATACAGAACACTTCTATAATCATGTGTATACATGATTATAGAAGTGTTCTATAATCATGTATACACATTGTATGTATTATTCATGTATACACACACTTCTATACAGTTGTGTGTATAGAAGTGTGTATGTATTATAGAAGTGAATAACTATCGTAATTTTAAGTTTAGTTAGATAAGTGGTTTGTAACCAGTTCTTTTTGGAAATAAATAAATAAAATATATTAACATTAGTTTCTTTATGATTCTTCGTATAAAAGCTCAATAAAAATAAAAACGCCCAATAAAATCTAAACCAAGAAATCTAAGTACAAGTCTACCGTGTCTACTAGTGGCATTAGGCTAGATACGGTAGATATTCCGATCGATGTAGTCATCGTGAGCTTTTTTCATAATACCTATCTATACGCATTTTTTTTTATTAAGCTATTTTTTGCGTTTATTTAGCTGTCCCGGCGTACCAAATGATGGGCGTAAGGAAAAATCATGGCGTACATTCGATGGATCCCCTGACCGGTTTGTCATATCTTCTATTAATGTTTATGTTTTATTATAGTATTTTTTTAATATACTTGAGGAATTAACATCTTGTACTCAATTCAAATGTAGATGTATTTTGGTGAATAGTACCCCTCTATTGATTTGATTACAAGATTACCCCTAGTTTTGATTACAAGATATTTATTTGCATAAATAAATGTTTTTAAAAATGGAATGACGAGATTATCACTGAATGGAATATCACGAGATCCAATAAGAGAATTATGCTTATTATGGAATACCTACCAGTTCCGCTTGCCTATTAAATTTTAGTCGTGTATATAAGTTAGTGTTCGCAAGTTAGTAGAAAGTTCGTACGATCGGAAGAAACATAAAACACTGACTGATCTAAGTTTAAGATCTTCGTTCGCTCGATCATACATGAGTATTTACAAGTTGATGGACGCAGGGCGGTGCATCGTAGGACGTATCGAGCGTGACTTGTGAGGCAATGCTTTAAGATGGTTACCACTTAAAATCAGGAGATCCATCTGTTTGTTTCATCACAAGTAGTGAAAAAAAATACACGCTCCGCATAGATTTTACATCGTACCTATGCTTTGCGTGTGTATATCGCCACGCTTCATAAACATCGTAGGTGTGGTCTTCCATAAATGATTCCCGGATTAAACACTTATATTACACGGGTATTAATAGCTTACTATATTTGTAACGTTACGTAACATCGATAAAATAACACGACTACGGGATTAAGACGTAGACAGCCGCCAAACGCCTTTTTGCTCGCACATATATGAAAACTTTTGAAAATATTAAAATAATGAATGTAGTTATTTCGAATCGCAAACAACAAAATTTCGGAGAATAACATTTTAATAGTTTAGTAAAAATATAATTTTAGTCAAGACAAGTTTTCCTATACTTTGGTGAGCCTGTGAGTATTCGTGCTATACCCGTATAATATCAGTGACCAATCCAATCCAATCCATCCAATCCAAACAAATCAATCCAAAGGCCAATCCTGGATTGGAATTCCTGGATTGGGACACATATTTCAATATGTGTTCCAATCCAGGCCTTGGTGGTCCCAGCATAGAATAATACCACTCCATTACCTTCCACGGATGTCAGGAAATTTTTGATACCATATGATGAGCAGCAGCATCTACTGGCCGCCCAAAATATAGGGGAGGCCCCAGGGAAAAGGGGGAGGGACGTCTATTAGTGGGCTTATTTATGATACAGACGCGCGAAAGTCATCAGTTCTCTCTATCCTCTAATGTTTTTGCTGGAAGAAAACTATCTAGGGTAAAGCTCGCCTTTGTACATGACGTTTTGTTTATACTATAGTTTCCTGTAATTCCATAGCAGACCAAAATCCCCGAAGACAGAATACAAAGCTCCAGCGGCACCCAGGGCTGAACCACGAGTTCAGACTATTGTGGTGCCGAGAGAAAGGTTTCTTTCACTTTTATGTAGCTATTGTAACCTTTACCTCTACGTAGAGCTTACCTCTATGTACTACCGTAGAGCATTTTTGATATTCCTCGTAGAGCACCCATCCAATTCTTTGTTGCTCTATAAGGAACAATATCGGTGCTCTACGAGGAATGCCCCGTAGAAGAGAACCCCAAGAGATAAGAGATCTCGTCAGTCAAAAAGATCTTGTCTTTTCAAAAAAAAAAAAAAAATGAGGCTCCCGTCAATTTGCATTAGAGTGGTGATCTTTCCTATTTTCACTTATTATAAAATTTTTAAAACATTGTTGTAATGCCCAAAATATACGCAAGAAATCATTGTCTACGAGAGATGTATGCTTCAAAGCAATAATTTCTTGATTTTTCTTACATAATAATGCTTAATGAATGAATATTCATGCATAATGCCTTAATTTCTCGACGCTACGTGCACATTTATTATCTGTCTTTTTGTACCTGAAACACCTAGTGGGATCTGGGGTAGCTAAATGATGACCAATTTTCTGACTTGCATTACTACGAGTAGGTTCATGTTTTGTATATTCGGGCATGCGGCTCGTATGCCAGACTATCTTTGAGTCAAAATAACAACAAATTGTGTCCCACAAGATCACGCCGTCGAGGTAGACCCAGGAGAAGATAGCGGGACGATCTCGTTTGCCATTTAAATGACTGGCCTACTGTGGCCAAAGATGGAGAAGTGTGGAAGGAAGGGAGGGTTTGACCTGCAGTGGAACAATACATGCTAAAATAGATAAATAAGTGGGCAACGTAAAGCTTTTAGTTCTCACACTTTTTGATCATTTTTATATTTTTTATTCATTTATTATTTAAAATTTTATTTCCGTAATTTATTTTTTCTTTTCAAAGACGACCTCGTGGCCCGCCATGCGGAAGGTAATCTTAACTTTTTTTTAATTTTAAGTTTGTTTGATTTTTCGGCGATAAATGTTGACCTTTGTTGTCTTTTACTGCCTTATTCATATTGCTCCAGTTTTTTAATTTTCCATTGGTCGATAGTATATGTACGTCTGTAAGAATTATTTATTAAGATACATAAGCTAATTGTAGTAAGTAGGTACATAAGTCATATTTAGTGATTGGATGTTTATTAGAAAAGTTGAATAAATAAAATCTTTATTTCAGTCCAAGATTCATTTAATACAAAGTATTAGATTGAGGATGTATTTATAAAAACCTATTTATCTATTTTAGTTACCATATCAATGTTTTTATGACAGTGTCGGCTTAGTACATAACATTAAAAAAACTATAATTAAATACCTACATATAGTCAACTAACTACTCTAGTCTTATCTCGATACTACTGTATTTTAGCTAGTTCATCAAATAATGGGCCTGATTTACCATAAAAAATATTTAAAAAAATCCGTTTAATTAAATATTTCCATCTTTGTTTTTGACGCTGAGTAGAGATGCAAATATATTTTTATAAACGAATAGTGGCAGAAATTGTAAAACAAGCGCTTTGTAAAACCAATTTATATTTATAAAAACGATTTGTTATAATAATTAATAGTATAAATTAGTTAACTGGCAATATACAACGTGTTTATTAAGAATTGTAGGGATCCGAAAGCAGGATATTCTACCGGTCATAACGAACAACTTTTGTTCTACGACTTTTAAAATTTCAAAGTTTTTCATTCATGAAATGCCTCTTAAACTTTTATCTAAAATGAATCTAAACGCATTATGAGGCAGCCCTATTTACAGCTGTTCTTTGACCTCTAGTTGTTAACCTTAGATAAAATAGGTAACAGAACTGCCACCAATTACCTAGTAATGTGCCTACCTAATAATGATGTTGCTGTTTTTAAAGATCTTGGTATGTAAAAGAAATATTTTCGCGACTGTAATCCCTAGTCACGGTAAACATTCTCTGAGATCTTTGGTACTAATACCTATTCAGTAACTAGGTACCTACGTGGCTACGTACTCAATATTTAATAGAATATTTATTTTTGTTTAATTACTAGATGTCGTAAACCAATGTTTATGATATTCATAGTTCTTTAAATTGTAACATGTTACTTTACCACCATGGTTCATTGACACGACAAAATTATTCAACTGCAATTTTGGGAAGTGTCTAGTCTGTCCTATTTAATCTTTGACTAACCTGTCTGTCATTGGTTGCATTTAAAAACGCATATCCAATCAGGACGGCCGACGGCCGCCGATCAGTGTTACCATTTGTGGCAGATTTCTGCCATTTGGCAGATTTTAAATATTTCAAGAAAAATCTTATTAGTTTGAATTTTTAATGAAATAATATTTATAATTTATTTATTTTTTACCGAACTGGAAACTTCTTATTCTTTTTTACCTTTATTGATTTGGTTTCTAAACAACTTCTATCTCGTTTTAGATAACTGCAAACCGTTACAAACGATCAAAAGATAGTAACTGAATGTAATGTAGGTATTTAATTTATTCCGTAGCCACGAAGGAGATGGTATGAAGTCATATTTTTGGTATTTTTATCGTCAAGCTTGGTAGATTTTGACAGTTTTTTGGCAGGTGTGTGGTAGAACCGCCACTTTTGAGATGGTCACCCTGTTTGTGTTTACATGCGTTGTTGTACATTGTTTTGTTGAGAAAATGTCATCAAACGTGATAAAATGGTGATTGTTATGTAAAAAGCCGTCGTCAGTCAGTGTGTGTATGAGCAGTGCCTACGAGGTAATGGTTTAGTGTGAAGTTTGAAGCCTGTGTCGTGCGAAATCTCGCAAACTTACCAAAATCCAGTTTTATCCAGTGTTATTATAGCCAGTAAATAATGACAAAATCCATAGGAACCAGTAAAAATATCGTGTCAGGGGATTGGCGGCGTACCTACCTACCTACCGAAAGGTAAGTATTTCAAATTATCTCGTAGGTTATCGTTGTTTTTCTCTTTCCTAGATAGAAGCGCGCGTGCGTGTGACCTTGACACGTACACAGACAGGGCTGTTGCAAATGTCTGAGAAAATATTAATTTTACTTTTCTATGGGAATTTCGAAAACGATGTATTCAACCGTTGCACACGTCAAAGTATTCCAGTGCTTGGTCTAAATACACGCTCTTTGTTTCCCTACATAACTTCATCAACACGTTGTATAACTGTCTATGTCTATGATAACAATTAATTATGAAAATAACTATTTATGACACATTCGATTGTTCTGAACTTTTTAAATTTTTATTTCCGTAATTTATTTTTTCTTTTCAAAGACGACCTAGTGGACCGCCATGCGGAAGGTAATCCTAACTTTTTTTAATTTTGTTTATGTTTGTTTTAAGGCGATAAATGTTGAGATTTACCTTTGTTGTCTTTTACTGCCTTATTCATATTGCTCCAGTTTTTTAATTTTCCATTGGTCGATAGTATCTTTATGTAGGTCTGTAAGAATTATTTATTAAGATACATAAGCTAATTATAGTTAGTAGGTACAAAGTCATATTTAGTGATTGGATGTTTATTAGAAAAGTTGAATAAAAAAACTTTATTTCAGTCCAAGATTCATTTAATACAAAGTATTAGATTAAAGATGTATTTATAAAAATCTATTTATCTATTTTAGTACCGTATCAATGTTCTTATGACAGTATCAATCAGCTTAGTACATAACATTTAAAACAATATAATTATATACCTATAAATAGCCAACTAACTACCCTAGTCTTATCTCGATGTAATGTAGTATCTCGATACAACTGTATTTTAGCTAGTTCATCAAATAAAGGGCCTGTTTCATCGTAAAAAAAATTATAAACTTTCCGTTAACATAATTAATAGTATAAAATATAGTAACAATTTATTATGAAAATAACTATTTATGATACATTCGATTGTTCTGAACTTTGAGCAGAAAAACAGGTTTCAAATACATTTTTTCTTTTTTTTTACAGTTCCAATAATTTGAAATGGGCGCTACTAGCTCTGGGAGCTGCCATCGTAATAGGTGTGGTAATGAAGAAGTACATGACATAACTACACATCATTACTGTGAAAATTACGAATGTAAATAACATAATATCTGAATCTGAATAGACTTCAAACGGCCGGTCTCTGAAAGCTCGATCAATACTAATCGGATGTCAAGTCACTCGCCATTTCAGCTTCAATTACATCGAATTAGATAGCAAGTGACTTGACATGCGATTAGTTTTGATCGGGCTTTCAGAAACCGGCCGAAAGTCTATTTAATTTACCTAATAGGCTCGAGTCTGAATCGCTCAATTCAAACTCAAGTATATGAAATATTTAAAAGTATTACACCGGTATTTATCGCGTTTACCTTTATTATTTTCCCGACGTTTCGGCTATGTTGCAATAGCCGTAGTCGCGGGCAGACTGGAAAATAATAAAGGTAAACGCGATAAATACCCGTGTAATACTTTTAAATATGTGTTATGATCGCGAGAGTTTAAAAACTACAAGTATATGAAAGCCAAAATATATTAAAATATTTTGCGGATAGAAATTATAGATGTTAAATAAGTAGATAAATATTAATGGACATTTCAAACATCACCATCTAGCCAAAAACTTTTTAATAATTCACATTCCTATGAAACCGCAATGGTTTTAAAGTAAATTGTATCGTTGCTTTTCTATCATTATGTCGAAAAGGAAACATAAATAATGTTTTATTACATGTTACAAATTCGAATAAATAAAACATAATGTATGTTTCCTTTTCGTTCAAACATTATTTAGAAACACTAGTGAGTAGGTAATTTTTTTTTACATCTTAGGACAAAACATAATGATGGTTTATATAGATAATGAAATAAAAAGGGAATAAATAAATGAAAAATATAATTCATAATAAAAATGTATGTAACAATATTTTATCCTATTTATTTAAAGTGTTTATATGCGAAGGTTTTGACGAACAGCTTCTATCCTCATTGTGAAATATCTATTGATACCTTGAGGAAAAGTTTTGAAAGAGAACTTATTTTGTATAATATTTAAGATCTTTAGCGGCCGCCTGCGGATTTGCTCGTATGTTGTGCATCAGTCGCTTTTTGGACTCAATTTTTATCCTAGCCCGTTTTCGGGATTCAACGTAGCCTAATGTAGAAAAAAAGTAAAATGTTTTTTTAATTTTTTCTTTCACAATATAGGAACTAAATTTGCAAGATTATTCGATGATAAGATTATTCGAATTCGAATCGATTAAAAGTAGTCTACATGTAGATGTAAATCCAAGTTACGAACGACATTTATTCTAAGTTTCGTTCCAATCGGTTCAGCACACATCATTACTTTCGCATTTATAAATAGGATGACTTATTTATTTTGTTAAATTTATACACTTTCTTCTTTCTAAAATGAAAAGTGAAGTATGATAATAAAATTGTTATGAATAATTGGCTCGAGTGCTCAAAATATTTATTTTTAAAAGTTGTAAATGTGCTTTCTAGATAGGTATATCCTACTGGTTAGCAAATGGAATATACTTAGCGTTAATTGTGTAACAATGAAATATAGGACTTTTATGAAATATATTGGTATATTTTCTTGAATATTCAATCATCCATCCATCATTCATCAAAATTTTGAGGACAAACGTGACGTATCCTTTACTAGGTATAATTAAACTAAGTACCTACCTACACTTCAAAATCATTAATAAAGATTTTTATAACCCGTTTTCGGTAAATTTTTCTTCTGAAAAGTAACCAAAACTCGGGAGTAAATTTAATTGTGTTTGATTCTGCATCGAAATTCAAAATGTAAAAAGACTTATTAGGTATTATGTATACGTAGGTAGGTACTTTATACTGTGGTGCAGTGGTGTCTGTAGAGTCATTTTCACGAAATAAGTCCCTTGGTATTTGTAGAAAAATAATTCAAATTCCAAAACTATTATGTAGTTGCCGAAAGATTTACCTATACATACTTACGCTAAAACACATCAACAATCATCGTTCGTAATGCTTAATCTTTTTTTTTCGAAGAAACCAAGGGACTTTTTTCGTGAAATGAAATCTAAGTAGCAAGGTAGTCATTTAACAAACCCTGGTAGGTACTCTAGAAATCACCAGAACTATGTACCTACTTACCTACTCCACTTCAGAAAATAGAAGTAGGTAGGTAGGTACTCCGCTTCTTGTAGAGTCTAGGTTCCATTCTTAGTCAACCTGATCTAGAGAACGCTTTTCAAACTGAGAGGGTCAAAAAAATCAATAATAATGTTATCTACATGGAAAACAATCATAAGATCCGATGAATTAATAAAATGAACTGAGTCGCCGTCTAGTCTCAGGGTCACGGGCGGCGGATGTAGGAAGCCAGTTCTATGCCGAGTGCGGGATCATCCACTCGACTGTTCTCTGACTCATCTGTTCTCTGATAAAACTACTGGCGTAAAATCGCGGAACCCGAAATCTAGTTCAAAAAAGTTTGTTACCAACTTATTGTGTTCGACCCGCGAATAAAACAACGACAACAAAATATATAAATGAAGTAAAAAACAAGACTGTTCTGTGCGAGTGTAGTTATTGCGATCAGTGAAAATATTTATTTTGATGATAATAATTATAGTAACTTGATTTTTCGCATAGTGCTTTTCATTTTACACATTCTATAAAAATGAAAAATAAACAATCTTTTAAAATTTGACTTACCTTTATACATTTAGGTCAGTTTTATTTTGAAAAGTCAAGTATCTTAAGTTTTACTTTTAATTCTGAGGTTTTTTGTTTTATCTGAATGATAATGATCAACAGTTTTGGTAGAGCCAGTAATTTGAGTACCTGCAATTATGCTTGCACAATGTTTTTATAAATAGTAAGTGAATAACCATTAAAATAAACGACGCGTGTTGAAGGTGAACCGAAAATTGTTGATATTATTACAAAAACTGAATTGAGCAACGCGGGATACCAGAGGACAGTTTTTAAATTTAGAATAGATGTTATACGCACATTCGATGTGCGTTTAATTATAGCTCATGTAAATAGATTGAATGAATGAGTGAACGGAATCGCACTACTATCAAGAACACTTGTATCAATTGAAACACATTTTGTGGATAAACAGACAAGTTCGCTTAGTTCGACATTACTTGATAAAAGGTAATAAAAAGAAGAATTTGTCAGTTCAATTGGGCTTTTGTGTGGAAAGTGCCGTTGAAGTGTTGAGATGATCTGCCGAAATTGCTTACTTTTGTGTGCATTATGTGACCTGCTTTGCAAGTTTTGACGCTTCGACTGATTTTCCAGATCAAATGAAAAGGTAAGTGCTCTTTGGTTTTTATTTACTAATTACTTAGTACCAACCTAAGCCTGAGTAACTAATTGCAAAGCATGAGTTTGAATATTTAATATTAAACAATGAAAAAACTAATGTGAGGATTTATTTAAACAATAAAGTTCACATAATTATACTAATATTTTTGCCAAACTAAGGTAACATTAAAAAATTATTAGGTAGGTAGGTACTGCTGTCTTACTCATAAAGACTTGATGATGACTTATAAAATTGTCGTTTTAAAAAAAAAACCTTCTGGGAAGGCAATTTTAATGCCGCAGGTGTCAATAGACGACGGCTAGCCATCAGGTGGGCCGTAAGCCTAGCCTAACATAACGAATGGTCGAAATACGCGACCTTTTTGAATTCAGAATTGTCGTCTATCAGACGCTTCCGTGGGCGCCTGCTAGACATCGTGACTATGTTATATTATATAATACAGCTTAGACAATCTGTGTTAATTACCTATCTAATTATATTTCAAATATATACCACAATTTGCATATTAAGATATAAAATCACTGAACTTATTTATGCAATATGGAGAGGTACTTAATCCTTAATAGCTTCATTGAATGCATATATAGCAATGGTAGGTAATGTTACCTACCATTGCTGAAACAAAGTACCTATTCAATCCAACATATATGCATTCAATGAAGCTATTAAGGATTAAGTTCAATAATCAGAAGGCATGACACGTCCATCCTACCATTGGACTACCAACCCAAATACCGAAACATGAGGACTTACCCATTTGCCTCTACCATTGCGTGCTCTTATTACATGGAAATGGCTATTTTATTCATATTTCTGTAATGTAATGTAAACTAAATTCTTTCGTGTCATATGCATTTTAAGAGTACCTAGTAGAGCTCTTCGTAAATGTCTCGTCTGGGGAAGTACCTACTACCAGCATGCCAATTTCTGCCGCCAAGCAGCGTGGCTGTATTTCGGTTTGAAGGTGATTGCCGGTGAAATTACAGTCACATGAGGCTTAACATTGTATGCCTCAAGTTGATGGACGCAAGGCAGTGCATCGTGTGTGACTTGCAATGCTTTGTTATGAGTGATGGTTACCGCTTAACATCAGGTGTACCATGTGCTTGTTTCATCAGCCCAGTACTTATTGTTCTTCTGCTTATCTGGGATTTTGCTATTCCGGGATTCTGTCCGTCTGCTGCAGAGACATAAAATGCCCTAAAAGTTGGTAAAAATACTGTCAAAAGTTGAAAATGTCGTATAGTGCAAAGAATGCCTACCGAGCATGGCGGTTTATTGTCGTAATCCCCACTAAGCTGTCCCCACCAGTGGGGATTATGACAATCTTCAAAATTTCTTTGGCGTTTAGCATGGCGTCTCAAAGCTAAGAGGTATCCTTTAATGTTTTGTAAAACGATAGTAAAATCATTTATACAAACTATTGGTTCGCCACAGAGGCAAAACTAATCATCCATCCTGCAAAACATTCAATTCAATTTCAATACTTGCTTGTACGCTACCAAACTAAGTAGAGCTGACTTCACCATGCTCTGTTAGTTACTATAAAGGATTAATAGGCTATTAAATCTAACCTTAGATGTCATACGCGGACATTGTGACATATTTAACGGCCCTTTAATCCTTTGTTAATCTAACAGGGCATGGTGAAATCAGCTCTTAGACTGATACATACGCCAATAATAGCCGGACTCAACATTTTCATTATCATTGGACTTCAAGTAGTCTGTGGTACTATTAGGTGGATAGGTAGTTGCAAAGCTATTAATAGCCTTGCTTAATCTATCAAAGGGTTTCATGTCAGCCTTGAGAATCGCACCATGTTTTTATAGCTGTTGCTGCCCCTTAGAAATTTTCCGTTAGAGTAGTTTTCAAACTTTCGCCATTAGTTTACATTGGGAATAGCCAAAATATTGGTGAAGTTGAGTACAGTCAAAACTAATAAATTATTCATAAAATAAAATTAATAATAAAAATCGCTTATCGAGACGCTTTCTGTCAGGTAAAAATATTTCCGTCTCTACTTACAACTTTAAAAAAAAAAGACGGGTTGTTTTTCAGGAGAGAGTCGCCGATGCCACTTATCAGAAGCTGCGGATGTCTGTCTCTAAAGACAGGATGCCTCATGCTCTGTGCCTTGTCCACCGTGAGTACCTAAACCTACCTAAAGGGGCGTCCATTAATTACGTGAGGCATTTAGAGTGGGGAGGGGGTCGAGCAGAACCTCACCCGATCTCACGTCAAGGAGAGGGGAGGTCTCAGTAAATATCACGTCATTTTATTCCCGTGAGTGACAGTGCAAAATTGCGAAAAAACTGAACAATTGTACTTTACTGAAAAATCTAAACTATTTTGTCTTAAACAAAAATGATTAAGCAAATGATTTTTTTTTAATTAATCCAACGCAATTTCAATCCAAGCACACATTCATTTACTAACATGAAAAATATTCATTTTGAAAATATCACGTGAGATTTGGGGTGGGGGATGGGGTCGAGCAAAATTTCACACCAAAATGTTTCGAAAAATCGCCAAAATCACCTCACTTTTGTTAATGGCTTCAATTGGACTTAACCAAATTATTTGATAGGAAAACGTGTTTGGATCTAAATAATATTTTTCTGAAACTTTATAATGTTTCTATCAGAAACTTGGTTGTTTGCGATTTTTCATTAATACATTCAGGGATTTTATATCTACAAAAATGTTGAAATGTGTTTATTTTAAAACTAGCGAGAAGTTGTTTAACGGTCATCCTCTTAAAGCTAAATTTTAAGGGGGCGCTACAAAATAATTGATTCTCAAAGTGGGCGGTAGACCAAATTAGTTTAAGAACCTCTGTACTATACGTATAAGTCAGCTAAATAAGTAATTTATATTCCGTTATGCCCGTGACGACGCGCCTCAATAGTATTTTTATTATTTTGCTCACAAATCACCGAAGAATGGGACGAGCAAAACGCAACGCAAATAAATCAGTTTTGTTCACGCAATCCTTGACAGCCTTCACAGCTCGGTTGGGTTGGTAGTAGCTCTGCCTTCTGCGCCGTAGGCCGTGGGTTCGATCCCCATTGAGAACAAACATTTGTGTGATGAACATAGGTGTTTGTTCTCTGTCTGGGTGTTATATGTATAATATTACAAGTATGTATTTAAAAAAAAAGGATATAAGTAGTAAATCAGCTATCTGGTTCCCATATAACAAGCTTTGGCTTAGTTTGCGACGAGATAGTGCTGTGTGGAATGTCCACCTATATTTATTTTAATCTTTTCATTGCTACTTCATCTACTTCATCGTCATACTTCACTACGGGTCATCATCAACATCATTATCAGATATAGGCATAGATACTCCATTTCCCATGTCAAGGATAAAATCCCGGTGATATTGGTGTTTATGGGCGACGGTGTCACTTCCCAAGCAACATGGTCACGTGAATAATGACGTGAATTTTACGGCATCGAAAGACGTCGCATCACGTCATTTAAGACGTCAGTTTTGACGTGAGGATGTCACAAATTAGTGCGTCATTAATGACGTGATTAGCTTACGTGATTTTGACGTCAACGATGACGTCTAAAATGTCGTCGTATACGTCGTGACAATCACGTCATAAATGGCGTCAAATTTGTCGTGATTAACTAACGTGATTTTGACGTGAACTGTAACGTCTAAAATGTCGTCGTATTCATCGTGACAATCACGTCTTAAATTACGTCAATTTTGACGTCACCTGTAACGTCTTAATGTCGTCGTAGAGTGGCAAGATACGTCAGGTTTTTGCATTGGGTTTCCCGTCGGGTGCCCGTATTCGGTAACCTGATCGAGGAACCCGATGCGAAACCTGACGTATGTTGCCGGCCGTATTCGTCTTCTCAAACAACCTTATATTACGTCCTGAGTTTGGACTCATCTAAAAAACAAACACAATAGGTAGGTTAGTAAGACAATAAGTTTTAATAGGGTAAAATTACACAAAAAATGCTCACAACAAAATTCATGGATAATTCACTACATTTCCACACCTTAAAATACTTACTTATAATTAAACCAATTAAGTAATTATATTAAGTACATTCTACCACTCAAACTTCCAATGCTGTGTAGTTGCAGAAAAGCCATCTGCAGGCATAGCACCTTTTAATTTGGTATGATGCGTTGTTGGAACTCTTAATTCTTCAGTATACAACGGTGATTGCGATGACCCTAAAACACATAATAATTTTCTTTTAACTAAATAAAACCCAGCAGTCACATTATAATATTGTCTCGAACCCACACACTACAAAAGAATTCGAACATTTTTGTATGGAAGCTGCCATATCATCAGCCATAGGTTTGTGCATATTTTAACTCTTTTATTCTCTCAGATCTTCTATGTTTTGGGCAGGCAATGTGATAAAAAAGTCATATGAAGACAAAGACTTACCTCTCAATTTTATTGTGTACATGTAGTATTAACACTAACTAGTTCTTCAGTAGGCATGAACGGTTGTTATGGCACTAAAAACAAAATTATAATGTTATTAGTAAACACATCTATCAGATTGTAACTAAGCCAATATAAACATAATGAAAAAAAATATAGGTAGTTAATACTTTACCTCCATGCGTAGGTGTGATACTTGTTGTATCACCATCAGTAGACAGAAATGGTTGGACTGAACCTTAAAAAAAAAAAGTAAAATAGTGATGTTTATTTTTAAAGTACTTATATCATTATAATTAAACGAAAGGACATGCAGGCATACTGTAGTTAAAAACTGTTAGTCAAGGCCTGTCACGTGCATTTTGTACACTAACAAAGTCTACGGACAAAATACTGGAATCATTGTTGTGAAGATATTCCATTTTACAAAGATAAACTTAACCCAACAAATATTTACTGACTAACCTAAAATATTTTAGATGCCAGAAACTGGTGAACAATAATTATGTACCTAGTCATCGTAAAAATTCCGCCTCAATTGTATGATAGGCCATCTTCTGCTGGATGTTTGTTTTACTAAAAGTTTGATAAATAGAGCAGAAAACTTTGAATTGGGCCAGAAACTCTCTAACTTTCTTGGCGTAAGCCATACTGATGAGACTATGACCACGTTTACAGCAATCTCCTCATTCTTCGTTTCTTCTTCAGCAACCACGTACATACCTACTAACCCCTAGGAATTTAATCAAAACTTTTCACAAAATTATGTATTAATTACTGTTGTGATACCCGATGCCCGCCATAAAAAATGTCAAACAATAAACCGTACTTTTTTATTTTTTTCAACAGGCTATAGTCATAATTATGTATACCGCCTGGTCTTTCGTTGTATTCCTTCAGTAGGTAGTAAATAGTTTGGCTTTGCTTTCCAAACAGCATGCACGGCTAGAAAAAAAGCAGAATTGCACACCCCCGTGATAAATTATTTACTTTGTAATTTATTTATACCGGGTTTTGCGTGAATCGAACAAGGAATAATAATATTCCTGTAAACTTAAACCCCCTCAGAGATTCATTTTAAATATAGATCAACCTATGTATTATTCTAGAACCTAAACTATCTTCATTTCAAATTTCATCTAATAAAATAAGTTACGGAGAAACGTGGTAACAAAGATTCACATCACCTTTCTCATTTATTATGGTATAATATAGCATATTATAGTACTGTACTGTACTGTCCAATACTGTACTGTACGGTACGGTACGGTACGGTACGGTACGGTACGGTACGGTACGGTACGGTACGGTACGGTACGGTACGGTACGGTACGGTACGGTACGGTACGGTACGGTACGGTACGGTACGGTACGGTACGGTACGGTACGGTACGGTACGGTACGGTACGGTACGGTACGGTACGGTACGGTACGGTACTCTACGGTACGGTACTCTACGGTACGGTACGGTACGGTACGGTACGGTACTCTACGGTACGGTACGTTACGGTACGGTACGGTACGGTACGGTACGGTACGGTACGGTACGGTACGGTACGGTACGGTACGGTACGGTACGGTACGGTACGGTACGGTACGGTACGGTACGGTACGGTACGGTACGGCACGGTAAGGTACGGTACGGTACAGGATAGTACAGGATAGTACAGGATAGTACAGGATAGTACAGGATAGTACAGGATAGTACAGGATAGTACAGGATAGTACAGGATAGTACAGGATAGTACAGGATAGTACAGGATAGTACAGTATAGTACAGTATAGTACAGTATAGTACAGTATAGTACAGTATAGTACAGTATAGTACAGTATAGTACAGTATAGTACAGTATAGTACAGTATAGTACAGTACAGTACAGTATAGTACAGTATTTACATTATAGTACAGTATAGTACAGTATTTACAGTATAGTACAGTATATTATACTATAATATAATAAATGTGAAACATACACACAACAGTACATTATGGCGAATGACAATACACAGCGCAGGGTCACGTGTTTTGGTGACGATATATAAGGCGTAAAACGATATCCAGCGCAGGGTCACGTCATTTGATGACGTTATTTAAGGCGAATGACGATACACAGCGCAGGGTCACGTCATTTGGTGACGATATGTATGGTGAAAGACGATATCCAGCGCAGGGTCACGTCATTTGATTACGTTATTAAAGGCGAATGACGATACAGAGTGTAGGATCACGTCATTTGATGACGTCTTAAAAAATGAACGACGATGTATAGCTCCGAATCACGTTATTTGATGACGTCTTATAAAGCAAACGACGACATATAGCTTCGAATCACGTCATTTTATCACGTCATATAAAGCAAACGACGACATATAGCTCCGAAACACGTCATTTTATTACGTCATATAAAGCAAACGACGACATATAGCTCCGAATCACGTCATTTTATCACGTCATCTATAGCGAAGGACGTCATTGTTTCAAAGATGACGTGAGTTTGTCGTCATTTTTCACGTGATCATGTTGCTTGGGTTACCATCAGATGGGCCGTAAGCCATCTGTTTTTAGATATAAAATACATGGGTATTTATTGCATATAAGAACTACTACTACTGTATTTCTTATTCAACTTCTTTCAACAATTTTCAAGATATAAAATCACTAAATGAAGTTATGAAATTGGAAACCATGCATTTCGAAGAATAGCATTACAAAGGCCCAGTTCCAGTTCTTACCAACAAAATATATTTAGGTAAGGCGAAGACAACTGCTAATGTACCTCTCGTTCGCACATTTTAACAAAGATAATAAAATCACTGAACTTATTATTAAAAAAACTGGCCAAGTACGAGTCGGACTCGCGCACGAAGTAAATGCTGATAGTTTTCCTAAAGAGACTAGTAGAGCTCTTTGAGAAGGGCTCGTCCGGGAAAGTACTACCACCATGCTTTTTTCTGCTGCCAAGAAGCGCTGCTGTGTTTCGGTTTGAAGAGTGTGGTTGCCGGTGAAATTACAGGCACATGAGGTTTAACATCTGTATGCCTCAAGTTGATAGACACAGGGCAGGGCTTTGTGGGCACATATCCTGCGTGACTTACGAGGCAATGCTTTGTTATAGGTGATGGTTACCACTTAACATCTGCATGTTCCATCAGCTAGTTGTATTAAAAAGAAATGGATTGTTTTAGCTGGCTTGCATAGCCAACATCACAGCCGGTGCGTGGAACCTGCCCCGCCACCGGACCCGGGACCCAGAAGACAACCTCATATCCTTAAGCATGGTGATGTTCTCCAGCCTATCAGCTATCAGCAATATCATCGCACTGTTCGGGGTTTGGCTGGTAAGTTTACGCTGCAGGAAAAGCTAAACCAATCTTTTATAGCTCCTAAAAATTTCAAGTCAAAGAAATAGATTTCTACTCGTACTCAATTTTTGTTTTTCCTCCAAAAATTTCAACTTGTATAGAAACAGGTAATACCTACTTATAACACCCAGGTGATTTACACCAGGTGAATGAAGTCTACCAGATTGGGGCTTCAACTTTATTGAACCTAAAACTCTTACTATGAGCTTGAACCCTTTTAATATTTTTCTTAATTTAATTTCAGAAGCGACCAGGTAACCTCCAACTGTCTCTGATGTCTAACACGGTCTTCATTCTGTGCATATTCGTGGTTGCCGTGGTGACGTGTCTCTTCAGGCTGGACCAGTTCTTCGAGCACGCTGTCAACGTGGTGCTGGCGATATTTATGCTTTTGGCTGGAGCTGGTAGGTATTTTACAGATCAAACATAATTGCATAATGACAAAGTTGAGTTTTAAGAGTAGTTGAGCTCTTTGTGAAGTGTTCGTCCGGGGAAGTACTACCACCACGCCTTTTTCTGCCGCCAAGCAGCGTTGCTGTGTTTCGGTTTTCGGTTTGAAGAGTGTGGTTGCCGGTGTAATTACAGGCACATGAGGCTTAACATCTGTATGCTTCAAGTTGATGGACGCAGGGCAGTGCATCGTGGGGCACATTCCTATCGTGCGTGATTTACGAGGCAATGCTTTGTTATAGGTGATGGTTACCACTTAATATCAGGTGGGCCATCTGCTTGTTCTAGCAGCTAGTTGAATAAAAAAAAATAGCAAAATGCCGAAAAGCAGTGTGTTCGGTTATTTTGAGATTTTTGTCATTAACAAAATATTGGTAAAATAACTATACTTAGTTTGGAGTGATGTGTGGAATGTCCACACATCACTCCAAACTAAGTATAGTTTTCATCCCACATCCAGCCACCAGTCAGCTAATATAATACTTAAATATAATTTATTTTTGGAAATATAATTACAGACAGCTCTCACAGCTCAGTTGGTAGAAGCTCTGCCTTCTGCGCTGTAGGCCGTGGGTTCGAATGAACCGACCGAGTACAAACATTTGTGTGATGAACATAGATGAATGTTACACAAATGTCTGTTCTCGGTGAGGATCGAACCCACGGCCTACAGCCGTGAAGCCAGAACCAACTGAGCAGTGAAAGCTGTCACAAATTTGTATGTGTTTTTACACAGTTCTATTTACAATTACAACAATGTTTCTTATTTCTTTCAGCCTATTCCATTTTCTACCTGATGGTGGTGAACAGCTATTATAGGACTATGAAGATGTCGTACGGGGATAGTGCTATACCGATATGATACCTAAAGATGGGTCGCCATTGTATAGATGGGGTCACCACTGTAAAGTATCTTTTTGGAATAAGTACTTCAAAAAATGTATCATATTTTATACAACGTGTAACATAATACCCCTATAACCCCGAAAGCAGGGTATTCTACAGGTCATGGCGAACAACTATTTATATAAGACTTTTGAAATTTCGTAGTTTTTCATTCATGAAATGCGTCTTAAACTATCCGCCAAAATGAATGAAACTAACACAACATGACGCAGCCCTAATTACAGCTGTTTTTTGGCCTTTAATTGTGAACTGTGGATAAAATAAGTAACAGAACTGCCACCAATTAGTAAACGCAAATAGCGTATGTACCAAGGTCACGTACACATTATCAGGGTTGTTGCAAATTTCTGAGACAATATTAATTTAACTAGTTTTATGGGAATTTCGAAAACGAAGTATTCAAACATTGCACATGTCAAAGTATTCCAGTGCTTGGTCTGATCACTTGGTCTTTGGTCATAAAGGGGTATTATGTTACACGTTGTATTAGGGCTTTGTCTATGATAAGTGTTTCAGATTGATAATCAATGGTTCTCGAGAATCATTGATTAGACAACCCTCTAAAATTACAAGAGTTTTTGTAACTTATATAATAACATTTATGTAGACAATAGACATACACATATGTTATTCTTAAATTGTTTTTTTTTATAATACTACTTGCTTTTTGAACAAGCAGATGGCCCACCTGATGTTCAGTGGTAACCATCACCTATATAACAAAGCATTGAATCTTAAGTCACGCTCGATAGGAATGTATAATGCACGATAGATTTTTACAGAATTTAACTTTTTTTGTGATACACACGGATACGCATCAGACTACACACTGCTCGCTTTTATATCCTTGTAGTAAGCCTCACTTTTTAGGATTCCGTAGCCAAAGGGTAAAACGGGACCCTAATGCTAAGGCTTCGCTGTCCGTCCGTCTCTCTGTCTGTCCTTCTGTCACCAGGCTGTATCTCATGAACCGTGATAGACAGTTGAAATTTTCACAGATGATGTATTTCTGTTACTAAAAAATAGAATAAAATAAATATTTAAGGGGACTCCCATACAATAAACGTGATTTTTTTGCCGTTTTTATAGATAATGGTCTGGAACTCTTCGTGCGCGAGTCCGACTCGCACTTGGCTGGTTTTTCTTTGGCTTTGTGAAGCTTGACGCGTATCCGTTATGAAAGCTATTCTTATGTAATTAGGTGCAGACTGTAGACACAAACATGGTGCCTTATAGTTGTAAACATATAAACATTTCTTATTTAATGCATTAATATTATACTGGACAAAATTAACTTTGTTAATAATATAATTATTTTGAAATTTATTTTGTCTTTTATTATATTAACCTTAAAATTTTACTGATTACTATGAGGACATAAGATTGCAGTATTTTTATATGCAAAATAATGCATTAAAAGATAATAATAATATTATTTATTTATGCCACACATCAGTCTGCCTAGATTCTTATGCGAATCTGAATTAATAAAAAAAATACGAGGGATTTACAGCTTTGCAAACAAGAGTAGAAAATAAAAGGGGCGCCACTTTCCATACATTTTCGACGTTCACTCACATGCGGTTATATGTTCACTCGCGGGAAAACCCGTAGATATGTCAAATTAGTTCTGTTCTAGACTTTTTTGCCAAGCTGTAGGCTAACCTGAATACTATTCATTATCATCATCCATAGCTCGACTTCACCCACAGCTGGGTATAGGCCTCTCTTTGTATGCGCCATTGTTGGCGGTCCTGCGCTATTCTCAGCCAGCTCTTGCCCACGATGTTTGTAACATCATCTGCCCATCTCGCTGCAGCACGACCGACTATATCACTACATAGTATAAAACAAAGTCGCTTTCTCTGTCCCTATGTATGCTTAAATCTTTAAAACTACGCAACGGATTTTGATGCGGTTTTTTTTATAGAAGGAGTGATTCAAGATGAAGGTTTATATGCATAATACAGGGTGTCTCAAAAGAAAGTTCACATTTGTTTTGGTTATTGCGTGAACGCAACTATTCTGAGGGGCGCGGGGAGGATGTCAATCGGTAGCCTGGCTTTTGGGAATTTAGTCGCTATGGAGCGTTTCTCGGGAGCGGACCGTGCGTTGTGCGTACGCGAGTTTTATAAAAATGGTAATTCGGCGACTGTAGCGCGTTTACCAACATCTTGTTTTCGGATGAAGCCCATTTTCATCTTACTGGCTATGTTAACAAGCAAAATTGCCGCTACTGGAGTGCAACCAATCCAAAACAAAAACATCAGACACCCCTACATTCGCCTAAAGTCACCGTATGGGCCGCAATGTCGGCGCGAGGAATTATCAGAATTTTCTACGCGCTACAGTCGCCGAATTACCATTTTTATAAAACTCGCGTACGCACAACGCACGGTCCGCTCCCGAGAAACGCTCCACAGCGACTAAATTCCCAAAAGCCAGGCTACCGATTGACATCCCCCCCGCGCCCCTCAGAATAGTTGCGTTCACGCAATAACCAAAACAAATGTGAACTTTCTTTTGAGACACCCTGTACAAACATAATCTCTTAGGGATAACCCACAATAACCGTGCGAAGCCGGGGCGGGTCGCTAGTATACTATATATACTTATATGTAGTCGGTCATGTAAAAACGTAGATATCTTTTTACATGCGATATGTTTAGGCGTGTATCATCAATGAATTCAGGAAAGCGGTATGCCCTTAGCTAGCGCCAAGATGGCGCTAGCTAAGGGCAGTCTTTGCTAATCTTTGCTATCTAAGCTAGTCTTTGAATGGAATTAGATTTGGAACTAACAGAGTCGAGTTGTATTTTTTACCGACTTCAAAAAAGGAGGAATTTCTCAATTTAAATATAAATAAATAAGTATATTATTTTTTTATTCTCATTAAATTTTTTTAGAGGGTGGATAAATTTGGTTGTGCAAATGAATACGTAGACCATTTTTGCCCTCAATATTATTGTTACTAATAGGTCTTAGTGGAAACCTGATACATCCATGTCATAAATAAATAAATAAATATTGGTGGACATTCCACACAGCACTATCTCGCCCCAAACTAAGGCAAAGCTTGTGATATGGGAACTAGATAGCTGATATACTACAAATATACTTTTTTTTTTTTTCATGTCTTCGTGTTTCGTATTTATGTACATTAAACTGCTGTTTAGTCTCTGGGCCCCCTGCCGACATATACCTATTATAAGGAAAGTACCTAAGTATTTAATAAAAGAAGTAATTGCTTAAAGTTTTATTATATTTCTCCGATGCGTTTAACAAAGCATTGTACAACGATCACAAACATCAAAAATTCTATAAAATTAAATTCAATTCACGTTGTAAA
Organism: Chloroclysta siterata; assembly: GCA_932294275.1. Lineage (NCBI taxonomy): Eukaryota > Metazoa > Arthropoda > Insecta > Lepidoptera > Geometridae > Chloroclysta > Chloroclysta siterata. The sequence continues at coordinate 13,597,523 of OW028596.1, read as the reverse complement.
TTAATACCTAATAATTAATTATAGTAATGACATTTAAAGCGTTTATAATTGATCGATAGTCATAGATAAGTAGGAAGAAAATTGTTTATGGAAGGCATTAGAGCTCTTTGAAGGGCTCGTCTGGAGAAGTACTACCTGAACATCTAGGTAAATATTATCTATGGTAGTTGGATGTTGGGTAGTCGACCCACCCAGTGATTTCATACCTTAATATGTCCGTTAAAGTAGAGGCGAATCGAAATAGTTATATAATAGGCCTCTATTAACCTAATAATAGTTAAAAATCTTAAAAAACGTCAACATGTAGATAAAATTTAAGTACATTGTTACAAAGAGGAAATAGATACACTAAAAACATCGATGTTACACTTGATAGGACAAAATATAAGAAAAACCCTTTTGTTTGAAAAACAATTTATGTTTCGCAATGATATGCTCAATGATAAGTTAAGGGCATTCTCATATTTTTGGATTGTAAAAGTTTTTAAGTCAGCAAGGTAAATAAACCCTTTAAATGCACTATACTGAATACTAGCTCTGAATACTTAAAATAAATACTTTCAAATACTGAAACAATTAAAAAAGCTGCGAATTATCCTGTTTGTCTGTTTTTCCTGATCACTACAATCTAAATCTCTTCAAGGCAAGAGTGAATGGGTGTCTTTTAGACCGTTCTGCTCCAACGTTGGCTAGATCGTCGCTTACCATCAGGTGATATTGTAGTCAAAGGACGGTTTATTCATTATAATAAAAAAAATAAAAATTTAGTTATTAGTTAAAACTACAATTGGTTTTGAAACTCTTGATATATTTTTGAAATAATTTGAGTTGGACTTTGAATGGTATGAACGCTAAAATCTTGCTGACCTATAAGCTTTTCATAGTAGATAGGATATCTTCTAATGCTAGTTAAAGCGAAGGACGAATTTATTGTCGATATTTAATTATTTGGTTCTAACACTCATACGTTACACATTATACACATTAAGTAGTAAATATAATTTTATGATAATAGTTTTGAAGATATAAGGTTCACAAACTAGTGTAGGTTTACCTACTCTAAGATATATTATATCTAAGATATATTTAGAGATATTATACAAAACACATTTTACCTTTTGTTTTAAATCTACAGTTTCACACACTACATTCCATACAGCACTATCTAGCCCCAAACTAAGCAAAGTACTATGGGATCCAGATAGCTGATACAATACTTGTATACTTTTTTTGAAAATACACAAGGAGGTACGATATAATAAAACACCCAGACAGAACAAACATCTTTGTTTCTACATAAATGTTTGTTTCTCGGGATCGAACCCACGGCCTACAGCGCAGAAGGCAGAGCTACTACCAACCGAGCTGTAAGGGCTGGCTTAAATGAAGTTGCCGTTTTTTAACTCTATGAACGTTACGTCAACTCGAAATCTAAAACCGCTGTCTCAATAGTTATGTAGCACATGCATTACATAACCACTACATATTATTTTAATCAGATATATATTTGGGTATTGATTTGACCCCTAAACACTATACCACACAAGTTATTTCATAAAATGATCAAAAAAGTAATAAATATACAAATATTAGGTAAAATAGGTAAATATATATACAAACATTTGGGTACAAGAACTCTGTATAAAAATAATTTAACGACCCTGAAATTTCACTCATCTCGGTTAGTAACAAATTGGGTAAGATCATAAAATTGTACAATAAGTTGGTATAAGTATTATTATCATTGATCAGTTATTATAAGAGATAGGTATCAGAATTAATTAATTATTATAATACCTAATTAATTAATGATTATAAAAGATATGTGTAATGTTAGACGCCAATTATTATTGCAAAAAATACATCGACACAACACACAAACTACGTTAAGTAAGAAAATAAAATGAACCACACTTTACACTAAAGTAATACTAATAAATGGAAGACAATTTCTAATATTTAAATGATTTCACATTTAGCAAATATCTATAAAAATGCACTTAATGTTCACAACCGGCCGGATAAAAATATTATTAATAAAGTGTAAATGTAGGTACATCACAATGATAGTAGGTTGTTTTTCTGATACTTCTGAAATTCGTACCTTCCGCGCTAGATTTAACGGCAGGGTACTTAGTTTGACGTGTAGTAATTTAATTATGAGATACAAAAGTAATTCACAATAGCAATTGAGCTCCGGTCTACATTTATAAAAAAACCTTTTAGTCATTTGTTTTGAAGAAAACCGCCACCATTTTCTTCAAAACAAATGACGGCCGACTTGACTATAGACTGACTTGACAAAAAAGTATTTATTCAATACAAATCACTTGACACTGGCAAGATTGTCGAATGACGTCCAATGACAGACAGGAGCCATAAATTGAGAGAAGAAGAAAGGCGCTTGACAGAGCAAAAAGTTTCACTTATACCGTGGTTTCATAAAACCACACATTAATTTTTATTAACAGCCGGTTTCTGAAAGCCCGATCAAAACTAATCGGATGTCAAGTCACTTGCTATCTCCATCTAATTCGATGTAATAGCTGAAATGGCGAGTGACTTGACATCCGATTAGTTTTGATCGAGCTTTCAGAAACCGGCCGTAAGACTATCAAAATAGACCAGGAGCTCAGATAAGCATGATAACAACGAACGCATTCCATAAAATAATAATCTCTTTCCGAAATATGTTTTATCCGACAATAATTTACTATCCCGACCTTTCAATGTTATCTTATCTCACCCTCGTAATTTTTTCAAGATAATATCTCTTGATTTATCTCTTTGGTCCTTAATCCTCAACATTCACGATTAATTAATACTTAAAATACTGGCTGTGACGGAAGACCAGCGTTACCACTGTTACAGTATTCATGCTGAGTGGTGGCTAATTTATTCTTGTATTTTTATTTTATTTATCTTTGACAAATGGTTTCGTATTGTCCAATGTCAGTTTTTGTAATATTAGATTACTTATTTTATTTTTTACTCGCTTTCGCTCTATTCTTATTGCACGCTGTCTGTCTTCTATAGTTATACAATAACAAACAAATAAAAATAATGATAATGATAATATTAAAACAAAACGTTCGGATGGAAAGGATTGTACTTTCCACCCAAACGTTGCCTCAACAACTGCCTCAACTGCCCCAAATGTATATTATGGATAAAAACAAACTGAGTCTCTAGTCTTAGTTAAATTTTAGTTTTTTCGTTTTTCCGGTAGATTTTGTATGCAAAAACGAATTACGGAATATGAAAAAAACAGCACTCTATAGACTCGACAACTCTTAATTGAGCTCCAGCTAATTTCATTGTAATTGAGAACTTAGCAACGATGACAAAACAACTGGTAGTTATTTTGTGTGTACCAACTTCTATCAGATAATATATAAAAATAAGCCTTATCTCACAATTAAGTATAAACTATTACATAATTACTAAATATCATATGAGTAAGTAAAAATACATTCTTATAAAAATCTGTTGAAAAATAAAATATCAACATATTACAACATGATAGTAGCAAAAAAGTTAGAAGTAGTAAATAGTTAGATAAATAAATATTGTAGGTACCTGTATACTTATACATAAATTTATAGGAACTCAATCATTACGACAACAACTTGTGTATCTAAAATTTATAGAAACATAATAATTACCATAACAATAATGGTGTTATAGGTGCTGGTTACCACTTAACATCAAGTGGGCCATCTGCATGATCCATCAACTAGTTGTATAAAAAAATGTTAAAATATTTATAAAACTTGCAATACACTTACAAAAATAAATCAGAATTGTGTTAAAATTTGGTAGTCGAACTCTTGCACTATTTCAGATGTTCTGTGTATAATTTGTCTAATTTTATCTGTAGTGTCATGTCAAATTACAGGACTCCATCTTCATGGATAGACCTCATGTAACTCCGGATAATGCAGATGAAGTATAAATTTTCAGCTGAAACAAAAAAAAAGTTACACCAAAATCTATACACGCAATAATACAACACTGAATGAATAATAGTACAACGTAGTATACGACGCGCGTAGTAAACGTTTAGACGAGGTTGATACGCGCGTAGTAGCCGTAGAGACAAGCTTGCTATGCGCGTAGTAGACGTAGAGACAAAGTTGCTACGCGATTAGTAGCCGTAGAGACAAGGTTGCTACGCGCGTAGTAGCCGTAGAGACAAGGTTAGTACAAGCGTAGTAGCCGTAAAGACAAGGTTGGTACGCGCGTAGCAGCCGTGAGACAAGGTTGCTACGCGCGTAGTAGCCGTAGAGACAAGGTTGGTACGCGCGTAGTAGCCGTAGAGACGAGGTTGCTACGAGCATAGTAGCCGCGAGACAAGGTTGCTACGCGCCTAGTAACCGTAGAGAAAAGGTTGCTACGCGTGTACCGTTGTAAAGATGAAGTTACTACGCGCATATTAGCCGTAGAAATGAGGATGTTACGCGCGTAGTATATGAATACGAAGTTGCTATCCGCGTAACAGTCTAAGAAATTAGGTCTCTACGCGCTAAGCCATCGATAGTTCGTTGTTTATTCAGTCATATATCAATCATATATATGACATAAAAATGTTATCAATAAAAATTGGTTAGGTATACGTTTTATGTATTTTAAATAACCTATGATTATTATCATTGACCCAGAAACTAGACCCTCGACACTTCTAAGTGTTTAAGTTCAGTCTTCTTCATCCACTGACTTCTGCAACCTTCACAATGCTTCGTTTGCATTTTCGTTGTCATTTGAGAACCTTTATTTGTTAGCGTTTGTCGATTTTATGAGATTCATGACCCTGCGCGCATTGTCACTACTGCTTGCTATTTCTTATATATTAGTTCGTGTAAGTTCGTAAGAGTTACAAAAAACCAAGAGAGAAAAATAGAGAAAAAACCTGCAACTTCTTGATTGATGATGATGATATTTTATCGATGATGGTTTAAGGATGTCTAGCTTAAAAGTTTAAATAAGTAAAAACTTACCCAGAAAGATCATAAGAGCGATAACAATGCCAGCTCCCATGTGGAACAGCGTCTTCAGGAAGCCAATGATGAACAGCACCAGGAACACGATCCAGAAAATGCAGTACTTCTTGATAAGGCTGGATCTCTCCTGGAATTTAGAACAATTTACACCAATTCAGTATTAGTGTTTCCACCTAAACTGAGATCGCGATATCCGAGATAGCTCTATAGGTTATATCCAATCTTACTAGAGCTAAAAAATCATAGAAATTCTTAAAAATAGGAGCCCAAACTATGTTGGTTTTAAAAAAAAAGTCCTTCCACCCTACTTCATTTGCTCATTTGCTTTCGCGTTAGGGGTAATTTTTTACCCTGATCCTTGTGATTGACTTTGACTTCACACGCTTCCACTTCCGGTGGGTGCCATTCGCTAACCTCTCCCAAAAAAATTGGTCAACCAGCGTAACCAGCTTTACCAACTAACCTTATGCACCGCCCAGACGAACACCAGATCGAACAGGAACTTCAGAAACAGCAGCACCACTAGCAGTAGCACGATGGTGTACACCACACCGGACAGCCCCGCCTCGGCGTCCTCGCGCTTAGCCTGCGCCGCCGCGGCCGCCTTCACGTCCATCGCCAGCGTGATCAGGATCAGGGCTAGGAAGAACGTCAGGAACTGAAATGTGAAATAACATGTTTAACTAACTCCGAGCCAAGTTTTTATTATGCATAACAATATATTGTTAATGTGTTAAATCTTTGTCAATAAATAATTCTGATTCTGTTTTCTTTACTATAAATATACAGGTAGAAAACAGAGTTCAAATCATCGACCGCAGGCCAAAAGGCTTGGTGCTGTTTTTATTATGCAATAAAGATTTGACTCGATAAGAGACTAGCCAAAATTTTATTAATTATACCTCGCATTCATACATCGCCTTCCAAAACAAACTATTGCAATTTGCATTTATTTTCTTAAATCTTCTCTTCTGTTCTTATCTAAGAGTATCGATGGTTTAGTGGTATATACCATTCTCATTTTATAATACTGGACTAGATAAGAATATTTATTAGTAAAACAGTTTGTTAGTCGAGTCGGTAAAGCCGGGGGGCCAATCGACTTTTATTCTTGTCTTAGAAATACGGAATACACACAAAATAATAATGTGATAGAATCAGAAATGTGAAATCCGTAGATGAACCAAGGCTGCCCACATAACTCGCAGAATTAGCAAGTTAACCGACAATAGACAGATCATAAAACCGAAAACCGATGGATTATAAATGTTCGAATAATAGATAGATATAAATTATTTATTGCACAGAACAAAATGTATCGTACATAGGCGAGCTTAATGCTAGAGAGCATTCTCTTCCAGTTAACCTTTGTGTAGTTTTGATAAGCCGAAAGGGTAGTGCACAAACATGGATGTTATGGCTAAGCTGTTTTCTACAATATTATGACCACGAAGGAAGACAAACCACGTAACGAACCGATAAATTTTTAGGATCGCCTGAAATCGGATGATGGAAAGCTCAATGTCGTTCTTACAATACACTCTTTAACTGTTGCTATATCATGGATAAAATGGTTTACGATGTTGTACTTACAGAATTGATTAACCCTAGAACAATGCATCCTGTCTTCAGATGGAAGATGTAGCAGAATTTATCCAAAACTGGGAGCTCCATGTCTGCCTGCGGGAAAAAGTATTAAACTAATAATGAACCTATATTTATTTGCTGAGTTTCAATTGCAGGCATTGTGTAAAAAGTCGTCATTTTTATTATAATTTATGTATTAAGTAGTTCATATTATTTTATAGTTAAAATATACAAATACAGCGAAGTATCTTACACTAGTTTTTTTAAATAGTGTCTGGATGAATTTAAACAATAAAGCTTGTAAGTTATGGCTAAATTCATAGTTATACGAGTTCAAGAAACATTGAGAGAACTTAAGAGAACTTCTCAGGTTCTCAGGAACTTGTAGGTAATAAGCAACACTAGTTAAATTTTTTATGAGATGAGCTATTTCTAAAAGAGAGCTAGGCATGACTTAGTTTTAAGTAGTTTTCAAAATTGCCTTGACTGAAAGATCAAGTAGAAAATTAATCACAAACTAGCGAGAATTAATTCCTATTCTTCTCGACCAATTCTAAAAGAATTGAAGGCAAACTCACTGCTCGGTCTTCTTGTATTCTTCGTATGATAGTTAAAGCAGTTAATTACATACCATAAACCTGAGATCCTTCCACTTGAAGCACTATCACTGGCACCCAGCGCACATTAAACACTGAAGAGCATTTTACTGGCACGTTACAAGTCGGTGAGATTGGCAAATGTGATTGGAGTCTTAAGGGGAAGACATTGCTTTGTAAGTTTCTTGTGTCTCAATTCCGTAACTTTGTTGCAATAAGTTTCAATGGAAACAGGGCCATAACACGAACGGATTTGACGTTAGTCGCGTAAACGTATCATATCCCTGACTAGCGGCCTATCCCAGCTTCGCATGGGTGGATTTAAATTTTTGAACATTTTAGGATAAACTTAGACTAAACTTAGTTAGAGTCTCGCGTCTACTTCTTTTATACATTTGCACGCCCTTCTCCCTGAGTGAGTGAGAACGCGCCTTATTGCCCGCTACCGCGTTCGCTAATATTTTTAAAGCGAACTAAAATTTTTAATTTCGAAATATCTTTTGAATGGAATGTCCGATTTGAAAAATTCAAGAAGTAATCTATAGGTATTGAAACAGCCTTGAATATGAAATGATTTATTTGGATAAGGATTAATATAATGGTATGGATAACATGGTTTGATTTCGGTCGGCATTTCTATCAACTTTTAATATGTAAAAAAGAATTTATAGTAACATAATTACGATAGTTAGACATATAGCATCGCCGAGTTTTTTGTAGATATTGATGTGTTCTTTAATATTGTAGGACATTTTTATGTTCTATCGTCAATAGTTTTCGCAGCGCATGCTATGGCCAATTATGGCCAATTTGTATACACCTTAGGTTACATTATTGAAGTTTTAGAAAGGATCCCTAATTTTATCTTGTAATAAATGTAGCCTATGTTACTCAGGGATAATGTAGCATTCTAACGGTGAAATAATTTTTGAAATCGGACCAGTAGTTTTTGAGCCTATTCTTTACATACAAAAATACAAATCTTTCATCTTTATAATATTAGTGTAGAAGTGTAGACTACAACACAATAAGGTTGAATATCGTTAAGATACGTTAACTCCACAAATTTCAAAATTCATTCGTGATTAGGCCACAGGTAAATATGATGACTTTGCTGTTACATTTAGCTGCAGTCTAGGCTCTAGTATTAACCCCTCATTGGCTATTTTCCTTACTACATAGTGCTGAGTCTGCTGCACAAGGATCGCGAAGTGCATCCTCAAGGAGGACTTTGGGTAAACATTGTATTTAGTCATTATATTATTAGTGTTTTGTATTTGTGTTTTATTTTTTATTTCTGATCTATACATCTACTTACTTACCATCCAGCAGCATTTAAATTTTCAGATACCGAGATATCCTTATATCCTAATAATATAAACGCGAAAGTTTGTAAGTGTGGATGGATGGATGTTTTTTACTCTTTCACGTAAAAACTACTGAATGGATTTTAATGAAACTTTACAATAATATAGCTTATACATCAGAATAACACAAAGGCTTATGAAATTATAAAGATATAATACAATTTATAAAGATATTGTGTGAATTGTCCAAAATATGACGATAAGTGTCAAGTGCTACACATATGTACTACGCCACGCTAATATAAGCTACTCGAAATACTAATCCTACGCAGACGAAGTCGCGGGCACCAGCTAGTATTAGATAAAATGATAACGTGAATTTTTAGAACATAAACGAAAGTTTTAAGTCTATATTTATTTTATCCCAAATGCACTAACGATAAAGCATGGAGCACAAATTGTTACTTTTGCCCCCGGGCTCCCTACGAAATAACAAGGGTTTGGAAATAGGCTTCGCCTTAACGGGAGGCTGCACTGCACATGCGCAGAAGGGCCCGCGCCGATCAATATCCATTCAGATGCCATTCGCGACCTATCTATGATGTGTGAACTTATGATTTACATATTTTATCACCTCCTAACTTCCACCCGCGACTTTGCACGAACTAAGAGTAGTAGAGCTCTTTGTGAAGGGCTCGTCCGGAGAAGTACTACCACCACGACATTTTCTGTCGCCAAGCAGCGTTGCTTGGCGATGTAATTACAGGCACATGAGGCGTAACATCTGTATGCCTCAAGTTGATGGACGCAGGGCAGTGCATCGTAGGGCACGTTCCTAACGTACGTGACTCGTAAGTCACGTACGTACGGTAATGCTTTGTTATAGGTGATGGTTACCACTTAACATCAGGTGGGCCATCTGCTTGTTCCATCAGCTAGTAATAAAAAAAATAGTACACTCCAAATAACTTTGAAACCACACAATCTAGCTCTTTAAATTAAAAAGTATCTGAAAGAAAATGTAATTACTCATAAAATAATCAACCACCACTGCGCTGGCTAAACCCAAACTCTAATATGGTGATAATTCTGGTACATTCTTCCAAAGTCAAAGGCATGATTTTGCACAAATAACTCGAATTGAATAAAGAAAATCAATTTCAAGTCCCATATTTATACAAAATTAAAAAACAAAATCGCGTACTGGTGTCACGGAAGACCAGCGTTATAGTAGCGTATGCTGCTATAGCATTTATGCTGAGTGACGGCCAATTTGTATCACTTTCTTACTTTTAATGTCTATTCTTGTATTTTTTATAAACTGTGTATGTGTGGCATGAATAAATGATTTTGTATTGTATTGTATTGTAAATCAAAGAAGTCTAAATTAAAATCTAAAGCTCCGTACTCACTTTCGGTATTCGTACCTACCGCATCGAGCTGTGAGTTTTGCGGTCCACACATCAATTTGAAAACAACATGTGAAACACAATTTGAAAACAGGTAGTTTTTACTTATAACGCATTTTTTTTATGCCATTACAAGTAAAAAAGACCAAATAGTAAGTAAAAAAGATCAAATGAAAGGTTGCAATACAGTCCGCAGATTCTCTTTTGGTTTAATTTCATAAGCAAAAGAAGTTATCTTGATCATTTCTTGAAGATATTGCTGTTTTCAATGGTGACCCTTTCTTTTTGCGGGCGAGTGTATTTTCTGACATTCAATACTATTGAAATTTGCGAGTGAGAACTTATGTGACGGTTATCAGCATCTTAACCGTTTGAGATCACTTATATTTTTTTAACTCCATCCATAGGTGCACTGTTAATTCGAGCCCACGACCTTCAGATCAGAAGTTGGGGTCGCACCCACTGCTTCAATATATAATTCTTCAATTTAGTATTGCGTGACGCAACTGTGTGTAGGTAGGTATAGGACTAGCAAAGTACCTAGTCAGTGGATCTTGATAACGCTCAATTACTTAGTTAGAGTCATGTGGTTTCACAAGATAGTCGTGTGTTCTCTGATTGTGACTGTGTGCTGTTCTTTGCCAAAAGGTATCTTTTAGAACAAGCGTTTGGACTCCCTGATGTGGAGAGATTACCACTGCCTCTGTAAATTGAGTATGCCTCTCACAGAGTATGCTGAGGTTTTCCCAGAAACTACAGTTTGGGGTTTTTTAAAAAAGGGCGTTTTAAATGTTTAAACGGTTGGCAAAGCGGGTGTCGCGATGTCATTGCAGGCGTTCATAGGCTACGGTAACTACTTTTCATCAGGTGGGCCGTACGCTCGCGGCTTACTTAGTAGGATAAAGAAGAAATTTTTTGTTTTCGTGAGGATTCGGTGGGTGGAAATTGCTCAGAATCTTTCTTCCTGGAAATAAGTGAAGCATATGTCTAGTAGTGGACTTCTCCTGGCTTATACGATGTACGATTCCCATGTTTATGTTTGACTACATTCATAAGAAAACCTTTTGTTCACAAGATCAAGCATACTGGAAAGGCCTTGCCCAGGAAGAGCTGGCCGAAGCACTGAGAGTACAATGGAACCTCAACACTGCAAAGAATATCATCCTGTTCATCGGAGACGGTATGGGACCAAACACGGTGACCGCTACCAGGATATACAAGGGTGGAGAGGGCCATAAGCTGAGCTATGAGCTGTTCCCACATGTTGGTTTGCTAAAGGTTAGTGTCCCCTTCATTTTTTGTCCAGATTTTATCATTATCAATCTGCGATGCTAATGTTTTTCCATACCTTTTATTTTGTTTAACTTATGTATTGTGATATTGTATGATAAATATTTCATTGTTTTTAATAACCTGCTATACTTATCGTTCTTACATGTTGTGTACTGCAGTAACCGTTTTTTTTAAGACGTTTCAAAGTGATCCTTGTGATTTTATTGAATAAATACATTTTGACTTTTTTTTGACTTTTGAACCGCCACACGCACTATGGCGCCACTGAAAACCAGCAAATGCTGAGTGGTGTCTGGTTTTGTTGAGTTTGTGTTCTATGTTAAGGTTTTTGGGACGAAAATAAATATTTTCTATTCTATTCTAATACTCTTAAATGGTGGAAGAAAACATCGTGAGGCAACCTGCGGCTTGGACATCTCGTATTGACCATGTCTTTTCTGTGGATAAGGCCAACTAAGCTGTGTGGATGGCATAAGGGCTGGGCAAGCCTTTTCCATTAACCTTAGCACTCCAGACACGATAGCGTCCCATAAATAGGAGCATGAGTAAAATAGCTTTCCCTGTCGCTGTATAAATCATTTACAATAGATGCAAAGATACACTTACTCGTACTACAGTTCTACACTAATTTCTGCGCTTTATACCGTGGGTTCGATCCCCACCGAGAACATACATTTGTGTGGTAAACATAGATGTTGGGGTCTGTCTGGGTGTTATTATACGTATGTATTTACAAAAAAAAGTATTATATCAGCTATCTGGTTGCCATCTTACAAGCTTTGCTTAGTTTGGGGATAGATAGTGCAGCGTGGAAAGTACTCCAATATTTATCTATTTAATTAATTTAATAATGAGGTTTGTAGTTCTGTTTGTCTCTGTATTTTGCAGACCTATTCAGCCACCAAAATGGTGCCAGACTCTTCGTGTACAGCCACAGCCCTCCTTTGCGGGTCGAAGACAAACCAGGAGGTTTTGGGGGTAGACGCCAGCGTGGAGGTAGGCGACTGCGCGGGGTCCTTGAAGCCTGAAGCTAGACTGAAATCACTGGCTGCAGATGCTCTAAATGCTGGGAAGAGTGCAGGTTAACGTCAAGTAATAAAAACTGAAACAGTTTCACGACTTTGATCCCCAGGCACGGTAGCTATCCCCTCAGATCTGTTAGTACCAAGTACTAACTCCAGATTCTTTGAGTCTAAGGGGGGTAGTCAGAGTTACGTTCAAACATAACATTTGTCAGTTGTATTCCAAACGTGACAGGTTGCAAGCCTGTCGCCGCTGTTAGAATACTAACTGATGGTTGGTTGGTAACAAGTAATAAATTAATGTAAATAGGTCTTTGAATATATTAGCCGATCGCATTATATAGTCTATCTATTAAAGCGATCGGCCCCCGGGTGAACACAGTGAAATTAACTAGTTAAATGGAATTAAGATAATTTATGTAGGTACTAATATTGAATCTTATCTTTGTGATAATATTACTTAATTATTATCTTGAATGTTTGTCTGAAATGTTGCTTTATTTGTCTATGAAAAACATGGCCCTTATTGCTTGGCGCTATATACTGCAGCGATCATTAACCTTACGAAGATGCACTGAATAACATAACTAGATTTAGAGAGCACTGGTGGTCTAGTGGTAGCGGCCCCGCCGATCCTTAGGTCGTGGCGTGGGTTCGAAACCGGTCGAGCACCAATGAGTTTTTCTGTCTAAAAATTTATACACAATGCCAGTACTCTCAAATGGTGAAGGAAAACATCCGTGAGGCAACCGGCAATTCGTAGGACCTAAAAAGTTCTATAACATGTGTCAAGTGCTTGAAAGGAGCCTCTTGAGGCGCACTTAAAATCCTTTCGCTACACTTTTCGAAAGAAACTAGTGACAGGACAAGAGAAGAGAGGGGCTATGAATGGATTTCACTTAGTCACGATCGTCAGTTTGTCAGTCAGTCTGAAGTAGGTAAAATATGCATGTCAATGTTACTAACAGTTCGTTTGTTTTTATGAGATAAAAGCGACTCTGGTGACGGATATTTTGTCCAAAATCATGGCACTGCTAGGACCGGAACGACAGAAAAACGTCCTCTCCAAGCACTGAAGAAACCGAAACAGCTTCACGACTTGGAACCTCAAGCATATGAGATCTCTTAATTAAATTTATTTGTTTAAGGGCCGGTTTCACCATGCTCTGTTAGATTAATAAAGGATTAAAGGGCCGTTAAATATGTCTAAATGTACGCGTTTGACAGCTAAGGTTAGATTTAACGGTCTTTTAATCCTTGATTAGTAACTAACAGAGCATGGTGAAACCGGCCCTAATTCAGACAGTTTTGCTCCATACTTGTTAGTTAACTTACAGGCTAACTCTCTCTCTCTCTCGCTCTTGTCGTGTCACTGGTTCCTTTCGAAACAGTGTGGTGAAAGGATTTTATGTGCGCCTCAAGAGGCTCCTTTCGAGCACTTGACACTTGTTATAAAACTTTTAAGGTTCTACGACATGCCGGTTCCCTCACGATGTTTTCCTTCACCGTTTGAGAGTACTGGCTAACTGATGCGAGTTTATATATTACTATCCAGGTTTTGTCACAACGATGCGAGTAACGCATGCTACACCTGCCCCTATGTACGCTCACAGCGCTAACAGAAGATGGGAGTGTGAGGCCACCATGCCCAATAGCAGCGATTGCAAAGATATCGCCAGGCAGCTGGTTGAGGACTGGCCTGGGAAAGACCTTCAGGTATCCAAGGAATTTTCTAAATATTAAGCAGGGAAATAAGAATACCAAAGTGGTTGAAAAGCGTCAAGAATAAGCATGCGGAATGGCAGTGGGTTGGCCATGTTTGCTGTAGAACTGACTAACGTTGGAACAACGAGTGGGAAGTAGCTGGCTAAACTGGACGAGAAGACTTGGTAGACTATTTTGATGTCTTATTTAGAACAGAGTTTACCCTGCCACTACAACGTGTAACATAACACCCCTATAAGACCAAAGCCCAAGAGATCAGACAAAGCACTGGAATACTTTTGACGTGTGCAAAGTTTGAATTCATCGTTTTCGAAATTCCCATATATGTTAAAATAATATTGTCTCAGAAATTTGCAACAACACTATTGTGTACGTGCCCTTTTATTTACAGTTCACAATTAAAGGTCAAAAAACGGCTGTAAATAAGGCTGCGTCATGTTGTGTTAGTTACTTTTTGGCGGAAAGTCTAAGAGGCATTTCATGAATGAAAAACTACGTAATTTCAAAAGTCTTATATCAATAAATGTTCGTCATGACCTGTAGAATATCCTGCTTCCGGGGTTAAAGGGGTATTATGTTACACTAATATATACCTTCTATTCCAAAACGACTTGATCAATGATTTTCTCTACTTTCAGGTTATTCTTGGAGGCGGAATGCAAGTGTTGGTCTCCAACTCCTCGGGGTCCCCGGAAGACCCTCTCGATACCTGGTCCTGTAGACGACAAGATGGCAGAAATTTGGTCAACTCTTACATCCAGGACAAGCAAAGCCGCAATCTTAAGCACAGCTATGTGAGGAACAATCAAGAGTTAAGGAACTTGAATGTGGACGATACGGATTATTTGTTAGGTTAGTGAAAACTTTAGTCAAATATAAGAAGATCTCTAGATAACAAGTGTTATCTCTCTCTTGTCGTGTCACTAGTTTCTTTCGAAACAGTGTTGTGAAAGGATTTTAAATGCGCCTCAAGAGGCTCCTTTCGAGCACTTCATACATGTTATAGAACTTTTTAGGTTCTACGACATGCCAGTTTCCTCACGATGTTTTCCTTCACCGTTTGGTAGTACTAGCATTGTGTAAATACATTTTTGAACAGAAAAACTCATTGGTGCACGACCGGTTTCGAACCCACGACCTTAGGATCGGAAGGCGGGGCCGCTACCACTAGACCACCAGTGCTCTAAACAAGCATTATTAAACAAAAATATTCATAGATCCAATAAACAAAATAGGGATACCTATTATGTTTTATACCTTAATCGAATAGCATCATCATTTTCTATAGCGTGATTATGACTTCTTATATTTTTTTGACTACCTTGGCTTTTGCCATCTACCATGATCCTAATTTTTGAAACTATCATGGTTATGAACATAATTTTCATTTAAAACGGGATATTTACCATGATTTGTGAGTTTGATTGATTCCCGATATTTCGGCACAGTTGCATGCGCCATGATCACGGGTCGAACTAAAGTCAAAACGAGCAAGAGTCAATTGTTATTGGCAGACAAAACGGTCTACCCTCTTTCGCACTCTTTTATTGGAAACGACACTACTACTAGTTTCATTGTCACTTTTAACTCGATTTCGTTTCCGACACACAACACTGACGGTATCCGGACGTTTCACTGGCACTACATTTTTATGGTGTTTACAACATCGTATAACCGGTTTCCAGACTCCAGATAATTGGAAACCATCTTCTCGGTTAAAAGTCCTGTGTTTGGTTATCTCAATCGCCTCTTGAACCAATCTTGGTATGTAGTGGCGCTCGGTTGAGATAACTTGCGGATTGTGCAACTCGATCCAATGGTTTGATCCAGACTCCAGAAGATGTTCGGCTATAGCAGAATTGACTCTTGCTCGTTTTGACTTTAGTTCGACCCGTGATCATGGCGCATGCAACTGTGCCGAAATATCGGGAATCAATCAAACTCACAAATCATGGTAAATATCCCGTTTTAAATGAAAATTATACCATGATCCTGTACTGGTTTCGGCCTTGGACAATATTGTGCACTAGTTAAAAAAGATAGGATGACTTAAAAAAACATTTTGCTATTTTTGTTTTTATTATTATCATCATCTGCCTATAGCGTGACTAGCACGTCCTCCCAGAGGATTGCAAATTTTCTTTGCTGAAACTGCGTCTCAACTTTTGTTTAAATTACCAGGTATTTTTGCAAACGGACACTTGAAGTATGAATTTGAGAGAGACGACGGACCGGAAGGAATGCCTTCTATCGTCGATATGACAGAAGCTGCAATCAAAGTTCTTCAGAAAAACGAAAATGGCTTCTTTCTTATGGTACGTTTACTTTCTTAGTAGCGCTTATAAGTGAAAAAATGGAACCCTACTACCACCGGAGTGATACCACTGTCTATTTATTCATCAGCGTTATTTATTGTAATCTAAACCATAAAAGAGAAGAGACTTAGAAGTATGTATATTTATATTATTTTTTTTCTCCTAATAATGATTGCACAATGCCATACAAATATAATAAATAAATCCTTTGCCTTCGGTAATTTCAAGGTTGAAGGAGGAAACATAGACATGGCGCACCACCGTGGCCGAGCCAAGACAGCTATTAACGAGTCTTCGGCATTCGACGATGCTGTCCAAAAAGCCCTCGCCATGACCGACGAGAGAGACACCCTGGTCGTCGTCACAGCTGACCATACGCACACACTGTCCATTAACGGCTACCCGGAGCGGGGGGCGGATTTGTTTGGTGAGTGGCTTATGCTACGCTTAGAGGAATTGGTCGAAGTGAATTCGGCTTCCGATTCTATGGTTCACTGTCTAAAGTGGACGTGTGCTAAATGTTTGGCATATGGTTATTTCTTCTGGACTCGGTCAAGGGTGAAGAGACAAGCTCTTACTTAATCAACTAAAATCAAAATATGTAATTCAAGGGTTAGCTACCTATAAGTTTTTACATTAATTAAGAGATTCCAACCCAGTTTGGGTTGGAATCTCTTAATTAATTGGTGTTAATCTTTTAGATCATCGTTTCAATATTATAACGGATTACTCAGGTATTGCGCAAGCGTCTCGATGGGACAACACCAACTATACGACTCTCTCGTACGGCACTGGAGGTCCAGGGTCCATGCATTACTATACGGAGACCAGCGCTGAAGGAGAGGTGGTCGTCAAGAGGCGGGATCCTAGCCTGGAGGACACTGGTGACTTTTACTATGAACAAGTCGCTGGAGTAATGACGGATGAGAACACGCATGGAGGAGGTGACGTCACTATTTACGCTCGAGGTGAGTTATCGAAATCTCTATGCGGTTAGGTAGGTACACATGAATATAGATCAAGCTACACAATGCCAAAGAAAAATGAAGCTTATTACAAGGACGTTAAAGTAAGTAGTGTGTAGCCTTATGCGTATTCATGTGTACAAGTTAGTCAGTCATACGATCTTGTTTCTCAAATCAACAAATTTGAAATACCTATCCTGGAAATGTATGAGACCTATTTCCAACGGTTCTTAAAGCTGATAATAGTCATGCTACAGTTTTCATGTGTTTAATTACATATCGCCTATAAATGGATACATTACATATTACATATTATCGTCTATAAATGTATTTGTAAGTATTTGGTGCGTGCCGTAATATGAGGTGGATTTTTCACAATCGTGCTATCTTCCTTATAGCATGTAACGAAAAGAGTGTTTGGTATGAATGTGGATGGATTAAGGAGTAGAGGTAGGCCAAAGGAAAGATGGATGGATTGTGTGAACATGGGTAAGAAAGGAGTGACTACTGAAACGATGGATGATAGAGGAAAGTGGAGAGAAAAATCCTGTTGTGCCAAACATAAAGTGGGTTAAGGGCAGAAAGATGATGATGTGTTCTCTTCCCCAGGGCCATTCTCCCACCTGTTCCACAGTGTGCACGAACAGCATTACGTGTACCATGCGGTTTCCTACGCGGCGAAGCTCGGCGAGTTTGGAGCACCGAGTCCCAACCGGGCGAATCACCATCACGAATGTTTCGCGTTTCTTCTCTGTCTTTTGTTAGCTATTGTGATGTATTAGACTGAGTTTCCACTGAATACGTAGGATTGAGTTACGTATTTTTTAAGAGTAGTAGAGCTCTTTGTGAAGGGCTCGTCCGGGGAAGTACTACCACCACGCCTTTTTCTGCCGCCAAGCAGCAACGCTGTGTTTCGGTTTGAAGAGTGTGGTAACCATCATCTATAACAAGCATTGCCTCGTAAGTCACGCACAATAGAAACGTGCCCTACGATGCACTGCCCTGCGTCCATCAACTAGAGGCATACACATGTTAAGACGAATAAATAAATAAATATAAATATTGGTGGACTTTCCACACAGCACTATCTAGCCCCAAACTAAGCCAAAGCATGTAATATGGGAACTAGATAGCTGATATAATACATATACGCTTTTTTTTTGTTAATACATACTTATAATATATAATAACACCCAGACAGAGAACAAACATCTATGTTCATCACACAAATGTTTGTTCTCGGTGGGGATCGAACCCACGGCCTACGGCGCAGAAGGCAGAGCTACTACCAACTGAGAAGGCTGTCAATAATGAACCTAGATGACACAACATCTGGATCGTATGTCATTAACATACATATAGGCGTTCTTTTGAGTTTCCTCGTTTTGCACACCTTTCCAACTAGAGTTTAAAAATAAAAAGGTAGTCATTTTATTTTATATTTATTATATAAGTAGATAATCAAAAATGTTTATTACAAAGGTAGGTAATAAGTACTTCTACAAAGTAATACGTAAAGTACATAAGTGCATAATTATAGACGATTACAAAACATTTATATATAATGTAAAGTCTGATAATTTAATTCTTTGAACAATGTAGTTTGTACTGTTTGAGGTAGGCTATTTTTTTTTATTTACCTATTTAAAGATAAACCAACAGAACAAGATATTCAACTATCATAATTTGGAACGATCATGACAAAACAAAATCACTGCCATAAAAAACCACTACATAGTATTTATTAAACCTATATGATGTGCGAGCGAGTTTGACGTTTGTCAGCCTCTTAATAAAAAAGAGTGTGAATTTAACGGCGCCATTTTGGATTATTTTATTGGTACATAATGTATGTATTTACTCTGTGTTGCGGGTTATACTTAGCATGTACGAAGTAAGGTAATTAACTTCGGTACATTATGTCATCACATTTCTATTGCCAACTGGTAGATTTTATTTTTTGTTAATGTTTATTGGTAATAATAAAATAAAATCTACTAGACGTGATACAAAAGTAGTAACGTGAACAAAAATAATTAGAAAATTATGAAATTTAGTACTTAAATAAAGATAAGTTCACATTCTTACAAAAACTTTAACAATAACAAGTAGGCAGCCAATTTAGATAACAACACAAAATAGTACCCTAATAATATTATAAATCAATATCATTTAAATTTGATGAAGATTTAACGATTATTGTAATATTTCAGATAGATCGGTTTTACCATTAAAAACTATAAATACATTATAGATTTTAAAAACCACATAATAAGAACAGACTTATGCATGTGGATAATTTTCCTCATAATCGAAATGACGTCAGTAGGTAATTAAATGGTTTTAAAATTAAGGTATACCTACCTATATGTGGCCAAAAAACCCAATTACACCACCTTTTTAGTTTTCCTACCAATTTATATTATAAATGTGGTTTTCCTACCAATTTATATATAAATGTGGTTTTCCTACCAATTTATATATAAATGTGGTGGATTTAGCTATAGGTAATCTTTAAGTTCAGTTGTAGGTATATTTTAAACGTTTATATAAAAATGCAAAAGTTATATGGAAAAAATCATAACCTAAATAAAAAAAAAGGAATTACAAAACTTAAAAAGAAATCTGTTTAAAAGTTACCTAACTAGGTATAATGGCACAAACATGCTCTTTTTATCAAAAAATAAACAAGTGTAATAATCTTATTATAACTTTCTTGTACCTAATTACTAGTGTTAAATGCATGATGACGTATCAAAAAAAGCTCAGGATAACCAAATAACTTGAAAATGAATATAGTTATAGACTTACGGCTAATGTTCCGCAACCGTAGACATTCCTTCTCAGATATCTAGATTCACAAAATACACGATTAAGAAACGTAAATACTAGAAGCGCACATTTATAATGCCAATAAGCTTATAGCAAATAGAAGGTATAATATACATAGACTATAATATACAAGGTGTTCCATAAGTTGTGTATATAAACTTCAGGGGGCTAAAGTACCCAGCAATATGAACAACTTTTTCTAAGGAACCAACACTGTGAACGCGAAAAAAAAAACAGCTGTTTCATACATTTTAGCCTGGTAGGTATTGAACTTTTGTATGAAACAGCTGTTTTTTTTTTCGTGTTCACGGTGTTGGTTCCTTAGAAAAAGTTGTTCATATTGTTGGGTACTTTAGCCCCCTGAAGTTTATATACACAACTTATGGAACACCTTGTACTCGTATAGGCTATAATGTTTAGGCGGAGGTGTAGATGGCAGGTCCTCGCTCGGGACGCTTCATCACCAGGTACTGGCTCCTAATCACGAGGACGAAGTAGATTGATAGAACTGAAACAATAAATAAATATAAATATAGGTGGACTTTCACACAGCCCTATCTAGCCCCAAACTAAGCCAAAGCTTGTAATATGGGAACCATATAACTGCTTTAATACATATAATATACTTTTTTTTAAATATATACTTATAATATATACCTAATAACACCCAGACAGAGAACAAACATCTATGTTCATCACACATATGTTTGTTCTCGGTGGGGATCGAATCCACAGCTTACGGCGCAGAAGGCAGAGCTACTACCAACTGAGCTGTGAAGGCTGTGACATTTAACAGATTAATTAAATAAACTGAATAAAAATGGTATACTACTCTGATGGAGCAAGTAGATGGCCTATCTGATGTTAAGTGATAAGTTAAAGTTTAAGTAAAGTGCACAAACGAAAGGAACGTGCCCTACAATGTACTGCCTAGCGTCGATCAAGGCATATGATAAGCTTGATGAGCCTGTAATTTCACCCGCAACCACACCCTTCAAACCAAATCACAGCAACGCTGCTTGGCGGCAGAAATAGGCATGGTGGTAGTACTTCCCTGGACGAGCCCTTCACAAGCTCTACTACTCTTTACTCACGTTCTCTGTCGTGATACTGTTCATAATTCTGGCAAACTAATTCTGTTCTACGATAAAATGGTAAGTACCGGCCCAAAAGTCTTAACATTAACTCATTTGTAAAACCAAAAATCTGTAAATTGGCTGTTTCATAATTCTTTTTATTGTTTGTTATCGGGAGTAGTCTCTTGACCCGATAACCGTTGACCCTAAATACGGTGAATAGATATGGTTAATGAATTTTATATATTGAATACCTATTTTTATATATTTGTAGACATTTCACACAACTTTAAGCAAAACTTGTTTTTAGTAATAGCTTATTTTAAAATAGCTTGTAAACCTTGTATCCAAGAGTGGCACTCTCAACGCTCTATTCCAATTCCAATTATAGATATTTTCAGTTATTTTTACCTCCTGTATTCATCTAGCTAGTATAAGAATGATAATTATTTATTGTAAAACTGTATAAATAGCTCTTACAGAGGTAATTTTCTTCCAACAGTCTACTCATTTCGGGCATACAATATTGCTATACTATCCGTATAGCTATCCTTGACATTGCAAATAATTCATTTACAATATAGTATAGCATCTTTAAGTCAAAGTCAAAATGTATTTATTCAATAAAATCACAAGGATCACTTTGAAACGTCTTAAAGCTAGGTGACTCTAGGTGCCAGTTCCACGCGACCAAAGCCTAGAAGAACAGGCAACAAACTTACGGCTTGGTTCCTACCGTTCTTTTGTATGATCCTTTTACAATGTAATAATATAATATATTATTGAAGTTTAGTGAGGCGTAGGCATACAGAAAAAGGTAAACATAATCAAATTTATAAGACAGCACACGCTACGCCTCAAACTAATAATACCTAATGCATAAATACAATTTATTAAATCAGAGAAAAATAAAAAAAAACACACAATAGTAGGTACAGTACAGACATTGCAGACATGTTAGCTGCCGATGGGCAGAGCGACCGGGACATCGGGCCACGCATTTTTATCAACAATATAGCTATCTAAAGTATAATAAGCTTTCCTTATTAGATTATTCTTAATGTACACTTTAAATTTTCTAATAGGAAGCCCAGTGGCACTTTCTGGAAGTTTATTATAGAAGCGAATACCGTTCCCCATAAACGAGCCATTTACCTTTTGAAGTCGAAATTTAGGTATACATAATTTGTTTTTATTTCTAGTGTTAACGTTATGTGCATCACTCTTTTTCTTAAAGCTATCTATGTGTTTATGAGTGTATAATAGATTTTCATAAATATACTGTGAAATGACTGTGAGAATATTAATTTCTTTAAAACGCTCCCTTAATGAGTCACGTGGTTTCATTTTATAAATGGCACGTATCGCCCGTTTTTGAAGTACAAATATACTTTGTATATCAGCAGCTTTCCCCCAGAGCAAAATACCATAAGACATTACACTATGGAAGTAGCTAAAATATACTAGTCTAGCTGTAGCTTCATCTGTAAGCCATCTTATTGTGCGAACTGCGTATGCAGCCGAACTCAGTCTACCAGCAAGTGATTTGATGTGTGGACCCCACTGCAATTTTGCATCAATATTAAGTCCTAAAAAAATAGTAGAATTGACAAGGGTAAGTGATTCACCATTTAATTCAATATTGGTTGGTCGTTGAACCACATTTGGCAAAGTAAATTTAATGCATTTCGTTTTCCCAGCATTGAGCAAAAGATTATTAACAGTAAACCAGTTAAGTACTTGCGACAGAGATGCATTAACGTCATCGAAGTTAGTCTTCAATCTGTCGACTTTAAAAATTAAAGAGGTATCGTCAGCAAATAGAACTATTTCACATAAATCTTTTACAAAAGGTGGAAGGTCATTTACGTAAACTAGAAATAAGAAAGGACCCAATATCGAACCCTGAGGCACCCCTATATCAATGACCGATCCAGAAGACCTCTCACCGCCAACATCAACTTTTTGGATTCTATTGGTTAAGTAAGACTGTATAAGATCAATAGCCCGGTTTAGGATGCCATAGCCCGGTTTAGGATGCCATAGCCCGGTTTAGGATGCCTAAACCGGGCTATGATATTTTTAGATATAAAAGAACTGCTCAGTTCAGGGGGGGTTAGGGTCTCGATTGGATTAGTGTTGGCCAACCTTCTTTTATCGTTTCTCGGACTGCTCGCTTTTCGAGATCATTCCTCCCCCATTCATAAAGTTAGTTCCCGCTCAGTTATAACATGAACAGCTTCAAGAAAAGTAAAAAAAGTCCTTCAGGGCAGGAAAACACTCCTAGTGTTGTTGTCTATCGGCGACGGTGACCACTTAACATTAGGTGTGCCGTAAGCACGTTCTTCTGTCTCCTCCAAAAAACCATCAGCTTGTTCTGTCAGGAAGTGGTAAGAGAAACATGGTAACTCACGGATGCTGAAGATCCTCTGTGCAATGTCACCGCCGTTAACACCACCAGTGGCAGCACTGGCAATGAACATGATGATAGAGGCACCGATGTAGACGCAGGCGTAGACCAAGTAAGCCTTCACGTGGCCTGGCTTGTTCTGGAAGATGAAATTAATTCGTGTTTAGAGTAGTAACATAGACATTTTTGGAGTAGTAATCTAGGGATACTACTCGTACTACTATCATGGTTTCTGCTGAAGCGGTGCTGTGTTTCGGCTGGAAGAAGTGTGTAAGTGCAAGTACTCTCAAACGGTGAAGGAAAACCATGAGGAAACCGGCATGTTGTAGAAAGAAATAGTTACCCTAGGGGTGAAAGTAACTGGGGTGCTAGGTCGGGTAACCTCCTCGTGGTGCACCCTGGTAACACCATGAAACACGCCTGCAGAGTACTGCGGACGTGTTTCATGGTGGCTAATAACCCGACACGGTGGGCCTCTCCGCGTGTCCCTCTGTCTAGCAGAGGGCACAGTGTGATGAGGCAGGGTAGACCTACGGGTCTACCCAGGCGGTAGAGCGCGTACGAGAGACGCGGAACTTCTCGCGCCGCTCATGGTGGTGAATAGCGGGAGAAGACCTGGAGGGGCCTTCTCCCGCATTGCACTTATTCACTACCCCGTCGGGCGGGAACGGCCGGGCACTCACGGTCGTTCCCGGGCCCCCCTCTGCAAAGGGGGGGGCGTGCGGGCCCCGCCGTAAAGGCGGGGGCGTTGCGGGGGCCCCGCTGTCATGGCGGGCCAATCGCCGGCGGGGGACTGGATGAAAAGGCTCTGCCAGTTTCCCAGTTCCCCTCCATATAGGCGACGCGGGAGTGTCGCTGGGTTGTTTAGTGGGTATACCGGGAGCGGAAAACCGGGGAGTCCCACATATCCCCTCCATCCTCCAATGGGGGGGAATACGTAACGCATTTTTCCCAGCGTCAAAAAAAAAAAAAATGTGGTTATAGTAACTAATTTAGTCCCGAGACGGGGTTTAGCGTCCGAGCGTAGCGTCATTTGTTGTTATGGATATCAAAGTAGCTACTTATAATATACTTCGAAAAAGGTTAAAATTGCATGTTTTGTTAAAAAGAATATTTTATTTAGAGAAATATATTTTTATTATGAGAATAAAGGGTTATAATTTTAAAAACTAGGCCTACTTTCCGAGTATGAGTAATGAAAAAACCTTTCACCGCACTGTTCCGAAAGAACTGAGAGTACTGGCACTGTGCACATAATTAAACTAATAGGTTTTATCTAGTTACTGATACTATTTCATTAATGACAACGTAATGTAATGACAGCGCCGTGAATAACTGTTTAAATATCAATTAATGTTTTTGTGACGTAGGTATATTTACCGACGCAATTATCGGCGTATTTAGAGACCTCAGACGACAGAAACAGCTTCACAAATTTGATCCTCAGGGACCGTAGATATCCTCTCAGATCTCTTTGTACCGAGTACCAACGCAAGATTCTTTGAGGATGTATAAGGGATGTCAGAGGTACATTCAAATATTACATATAGTACATACCCACATTTTCCAGACGTTGGTACTCCATACGTGTCAGGTTGCAAGCCCATCGCCGCTATTAGAATACTAACTGGTTTCCTCGCGATGTTTTCCTTCACCGTTTAAGAGCACTAGCACTGCGCAAATAAATTATTCACTAGGAAAAATCCATTGGTGCACGACCGTATTCAAACCTCATCATCATCATCATCAGCCCAAAGAAGTCCACTGCTGGACATAGGCCTCCCCTATACATTTCCAGGAAGAACGATTCCGAGCCCTCTCCATCCACCGACTACCCGCGATCCTAACAATGTCGTCAGTCCATCGGGTGGGAGGGCGTCCCACGCTTCGTTTTCCTGTTCGTGGTCGCCATTCGAGAACCTTTATTCCCCATCGGTTATCAGTCCTTCGAGCTATATGACCTGCCCATTGCCACTTCAACCTGCTGATTCTGCGAGCTATGTCGGCTACCTTGGTTCTCCTACGGATTTCCTCATTTCTGATTCTATCTCGTAGTGAAACTCCCAGCATAGCTCTCTCCATAGCCGTATTCAAACCTAAGACCTAGCAATTATGTTTTTTTATAGGTACAACTTACTGATAAACCTTTTGACCGCAATCTCACCTGATGTTAAATAATGATGCGGGCAGGCTTACCTAAAATATGAATGGTTATATAAATGATGTTTCACCTTATGCAAGCCGACCAGAAGAACAATGATGAAGGTGAGAAGCAGCACCGTGAAGAGCAGCAGCAGACCAGCGCCGATCATGATCACGACGCCTCCAGTCTGGTTGTCCGGGTCCTCCTTGTCTGCCGCGATCACTCCGCCAACCGTAATACCTATGATGCTTAACACAGCTAGACCTACATAGCCGATCTGCAAGCAAAGAACGAAAAAAACTATAAAAATTATAAACTACTAGCTGGTGCCC
This sequence comes from Chloroclysta siterata, assembly GCA_932294275.1. Taxonomy (NCBI): domain Eukaryota; kingdom Metazoa; phylum Arthropoda; class Insecta; order Lepidoptera; family Geometridae; genus Chloroclysta; species Chloroclysta siterata. The sequence continues at coordinate 13,571,511 of OW028596.1, read as the reverse complement.
GTGACTTCGTCTGCGCAGGATTAGTATTTCGAGTAGCTTATATTAGCGTGGCGTATGTGTAACTCTAGCGGTTTTGGCATTTTTTCCTACTTACTTGACAGTTATCGTCATATTTTGTACAATTCACACAATATCTTTATAAATTGTAGCCTACGTGTTATTCTGATGTATAAGCTATATTATTGTAAAGTTTCATTAAAATCCATTCAGTAGTTTTTACGTGAAAGAGTAACAAACATCCATCCATCCATCCATACTTGCAAACTTTCGCGTTTATAATATTAGTAGGATATAACCGTTTATTTAGGCGATGAAACTTACTCATGAAAATCACAATCAACTAAGTCGTGTCCTATAAATAACAATGCACACAGTTCAGCAAAAATAAAATAATAATAATGTGATTTTCATAAAAAAATAGCTTAATTTTGAAAACTTGGTTGATTGCAATTTTTCATAAATAACCTTAGTTTATTTATTTCTTTCAAATTATTGAAATTTGCGAGCGAGTAGTAGGTAGTGATAGTTTTCGTCTAAGCATTTGTGAAGTTAGGATTGAAAAACAAACCGAGTTGTTTAAACCAAACCTGTTTTTTAGGTTTACGACTGTCCTTAAACTAAACACAGCGTGTATTATCATCAGTTAGGTATATATTTTTTTCTGGGTTTAGCAAAGAAATGGCAACTTTGGTTTTTAGAGATAAAGGACCTTGATCGACCTTGATTCAAAGTGGATTTTCAAATAAAATTCAAAACTTTGATCAAAGTAAGTTGTTTTAAGGCGAATACAAGAGCTAATGTGCCTCTCGCTCGCACGTTTCGACATGTTGAAAAATTCACACATTCACACAGATGTACATTAGCCTTATGAAGTATCAATCTGCGCTCGCGCAGTAAAGCGGTCGTCAATCTTCATACCATTATACCAGCATTTAAGTACTTTCGAAAAAAAACATACGTTCGAATCAGCTGGCCGTACAACCTGTGGTATCGATTGGTCTTCTTATTCTTGTCTTGTCACTAGTTCCTTCGAAACAGTGTGGTTAAAAGATTTTAAGTGCTGTAACGTCCGTTTTTTTACTGAAAACCATTAATATAGAAGATATAAAATTTCATAGATTTTTAAACTTACGCGCCATTGTGTTTTGAAATTTCGCTTCATTAAGATAGTTTTATTACCATAAGAACTCATCCGTGAACCTTGGCGCCTTAAACAGAAAATTCGTTATGTGTCGACACATAACTCAGTCGCGAGCCATTGTAATTTTATACACACCATTTTATAACGTAATATCACCATTATAAAAACCATTTTGTCTAACGAGTTTGTCATAATTTTGTTGTGTACGAAACAGCTGATAGGCTGGTGTTGCCGTGTTACACGAGCGAGCGTCGAATATTTATCGTATCGATAATTAAATATGTTCTCTCAAGTTAAAGGGTAATACTAAGTAATCCACTGCATTTTGTTCACGATCCTCTGTGGAAACTCAAGTCAGGCAGATATATCGTTTTTATTCATTCAAATCATTTTTTCCCTCGGTCGATCGATTATCGATCATCCGATTTGAGCGAATTACTGTTCGGTTGCTGGCAATCGTAATTGAAAAAGTAGACTGTAGAAAAATCTATGGCATGAGTGTTTTTTTTTTAGATAGTGAACTTTCATTTCGAACGATTATATAGAGTCGATTAATCGCGTTTTGTTATTTTTCAGTTTTATTGGATAGATACAGTTTTAACTTGTTTTGGATTCCTCGGGATCATTCCTGGAGGATTATAGGGATTTTTTATTTGCTTCATTAAGACCGAATTGACGTAATCTTGTTCGTTTGTTTCATCGGGTATCTCGATTGTCCGAATTATAGAATCGGTCATGTACGATCGAGTTGAGTGGAAGAATGGTCTATGTGTGTCTATGGCGCAGACATGACACGACAAATGATAACTGATATTATTTGATAGAAGGTCGATATATTCGAATTGTCAGAGAATAGTATTTAATTCTCTGTTATTTACTAAATAAATAACCCGTCGTCGATTACGAGACGCACGAGACTTAATTGTCCGACAACGCGCCGTCGTTGTATTATATTCAGTGATCATACTTCAAGGCCTGGTGAGTTCCGAAGAGAGATTGTGATATTTGGATTTTCCTCTCGTTTTTTCTAGAGTCAGTTCTAATTCAAGTTTTATGTTTGGTCGATCAGAAAAGGCCGTACCCTGGGGCTGAATTCCTGCCCAGTCGTGTGTCGGCGCATACCGGCACCAACGTCGAAACTACCTCAGACGCCGGCAATTGCCTTTCGCCAAGCTGCTTCGGGATTGAAGTGGTCGCTCCCGCCAAGTTCTCGATATCTTCGTGGTAGACTACACATAGGAACCTCGTAGCTACATTCATTCCGAGGACCCATTAAATATTCCCCAAAAGGTTAGTCAGAGGCAATTCCGATGCCCGCGTGAAATTCGTCGACGTTCTACCTCGCCTGGTTGCGGTATATCATTCGTATAAGAGCCATCAATTCAGATAAATACTAGAGAGTAAATTCTAGCCTAGTTCTGACCAAACGCTTCACCAATCCATATCATATTTTGTATTTTACTGTATACACACACTATAATTACTAGTAGTTCGCCCCGAACTGAGATCTCGTGATGCGACCCGACGAACCCATCACAACTTTGAGTACGTAGTAGTCAGAGGCAAGTCCAAACATTATCTTTGGACTTTTTTCTGACTACCGCTTACTAACTTGGTATGTTTACCAAGTTTCAACTCTATTGGCCTATTTATTGCAGAGTTCCGTTGAACAGACCTTGGCTCCATCATCAGACCTGGTCGTCGTCACTATTTTATGAGAACTGAGTACCTCCTTAATATATTTCAACAAAAAAAATTAAGAAAAAGCAAAGGAACTGACCGACCAGTAGAAAAACCTTGATGTCAACGAAACTCTTAGAGATGGGAGCTCTTGGGTCGCTGGTTATCTTAATTTAACTTTTATTATTTTATCTCAAAAACCGAGCGTCCCAAAAAAAAAGTAAAAATTGTTTTGGAATGTCCAAACAAAGCCCTTTCATATGACATGTAACTTGATTTTTATGTGTCACTTTTTTATTTTTGCCCTATTAAAAAACCCCATATCTCAAAAACCTTTCATCCGATTTTACTTATATACTTACCAGTAAATTTCTCAAGTACAAGCTATCGATATATCAAATTTCATGCAGATCGGATCAACGGTTCTAAAGTTATCGCCAGACAAACATACATACATACATACATACATACATAAAATGCCAAATCGCCCAAGTTGAAACTAAGATCTTCGTTCGCTTCGCTCACTCGATCAATAAGTTTTGTGTTCCCCCAGGTATTTAGGATTTCAGAGCACTAATATTAATGTTAACATCATATGCATAATCTTTTCTTAACAAGAAAAGATTATGCATATGATGTTGTATTATTTTTAGTAAATATAGTTGTGTTTATTTACCCTAGATTACCCCTAGGTTATAGGAAAATATGTTACAGTGCGCCTCGAATAGGTTTGGTTTATTGATTGGTGCCATACTAGTACCTATTCATACATTTAAAAGTTCCTTACCAAGGATAGGTATCCGATGATGAAGCACCCAGTCTTCAGGTCCACGCAGAAGCAGCACTTGTCGAACTCAAAAGCTCCCATGATGCGTCTGGGAAAGAAGAAATACATTCTGTCAAAAAAGTATCGGGAATGGATGATTTGTTCATGTTTCTGATTTTTTTTTTTGTTTTTTGTTTTGGTTGTTAGATCGGTACATCTGTTTTCCATTTTAGCGTAGAGTTTGAGTTGGATCTGTTATTTAGATTAAATACAGTGCTCTTAGTTGGATCAATCTAGTGTGTGTTGCGAATTTCATAATGTACAAAAACATCGAACAATGAGTTTGTCATAAATATAGCATCGCCAATGGAATTTCGTGTTCAGAGTCCCAGAATATGTTATAGAAGACTTACGATAAATCGACTTTATCAAAAACACGTGCTTATGAGTGTCAGATTTTAAGAAGTGGCCAGATTTGTGGAAAGAAAATTCTTCGATTTTGCACCAAAATAATGCGCCTTCCGCACAAGGCCATAATTGTGATCGATTTTTTAACAAAAACTCAAAAAATACCATCGAGCCTCAACCTTATTCGCCAGACGTGGCTCCAGCCGACTTCTTTCTTTTTCCTGAACTCAAATTACCGCTTCGTGGTACCCGTTTTCATTCGTGAGAAGACATAAAGTGAGAACTGAACTCAATTCCAGAAAAAGTATTTTATCATCAAAATATTTTTTAACATACCTACTATATATTACAAAATATTTCGATGATCGTATCATTTGTTAACGTAAGTGTATCATTTCTGAAGAAGCATACTTTGAAGGCAATAAAATCAATTTGGATGAATAACTAACATTTTGTGCATTATTGATCAATTCCCGGTAAGTACTTTCTTGACAGAGTAGTATACATATATTAAAAATTGGAATATTGCTCACAAAGCCATCTGTCAAAAATGTCTTTTACTTATTCTTTGTACCTGAATATAGTTCTGTTATATTATAATTCGCAGTTTAGTTATACCCTTGCACCACCCATACCACAATGAATCAATTAAGATTATGGCCGTTCATCAACGTTTCAGTGATGTCATTCCGCCAGTTTTGGAACAGATCCGCTAAAACAAACGTAATTATATATTTAAATGATGTACTATTTCGATCTGTTATTAGATTTGGACAGTCTGAACACGTATGTTTTCCTGTCCAGTTAGGTATTCTGTGCTGTGGGCAGGTATCGGTAAAAACGACGAGTAGGTAGCGACGCACCAATAGATGCGACATTGCATTTAAAGATTTCATTCGGCTGATATTATGTGACGTAATGAGAGACTATTTAATTACTAAAATAGATAGATAAAAGATATCACTCTGCCTGCTGATATTATGTGACGTAATGAGATACATTTTTACTACTAAGATAGATAGATAAATACTTTATTATACACAAAGGAAAACACATACAGAGTTATATTACCTATACTAGCGGCCTGTCCCAGCTTCGCATGGGTGGACATAAATTTTTTCAGCATTTTAGGATAACCTTAGACCTTTCATACATTTCATACATTTGCACGCCCTTCTCCGTGTACTTCTCAAGTGTAAAAAAGAAGTTATAGTAACATAACTACGATAGTTAGACATATGGTATCAGTGACTTTTTTGCAGATATTGATGTGTTCTTTAATATTGTAGAACATTTTGGTGGTCTATTGTCAATAGTTTGTAGTTCCTATCGTGGTAACTTGCCAGGCAATGCGATTATAGTTGATGGTTACCACATAACATCATATGGGATATCTGCTTGTTCCCTCAGCAAGTAGTATAAATAAAACCAGCCAAGTGCGAGTCGGACTCGCGCACGGAGGGTTCCGTACCATTCTATAAAAACGGCAAAAACTTTGTAGCTTAAGCTTGCAATGTAGGTTAAATAATAAAATAAATAACTATTAGTGGATATTCCCCACAACACTATGTAGCAAAATGTGGGTATGTGCCAATTGTAATGTTTGGCGTACCTCTGACTAGCCCCCTTAGACATCTTCAAAATAATCTAAGTTCGTACTAGGCTGATTACGAATTAATTTTGGCATTTGTCTCCGTAACGTATTCTAGCGATATTCGACCTTATTTTGTTGTAGTTAGGGATGCGATACTTTTACGCGATCAACGACAATACAAAGAAAAGAGAATACCTACTCGAACTTGTCTTAGTCAAGTACTTTGTAGTTCTGTTGGTTATAAATAAACCATTCTGCCGATATAAAAATGGGATCAGTATGGGAGCGCCGCTCAAGCGTTGGACTAGGAACAGGGCTGTCAAAATTGAGAGCATATAAAAATATGAATTTAAATTCATTACAAAAAAACCGACTTCAAAAAACACTGAATTTTTTTATAGCAAATCAGATGCTGAAAAATGTAAATAAGTATCATCTTTATATTTTTAGTTTTCCAAATTTTTTTTTTGAAGGCAGATTCTATTTTGATCAAATTTGATGGGACCGCCTCATGGGACAAGTTGATCTGCCAAACAAAAAATCTGATTGTTGTGCGGAGTTGAAAATGTGTTTTTGTTGACTCAAAATAAATTAATAATTGGTGGAGTAATCGAGTAAAATACACAAAAAAAACAGTCGAATTGAAAACCTTTTTTTTAAGTCGTCTAAAAAATATTACGACTGTGAAAAAATTACTTGTTATAATAACGCTATAGTAATATTTAAAACCTTTATACCTCTATTTCGTTTAGTTTTAGTTTATTGTATTTATGTGAAACATTTTCTTATTTTATAAATATAGGTCCCTACGTACACACAGGAATGGCTTTCGCTTTTAGGATAGTTAGGTAAAATATTTAGCATCTAACTAAAAACGTTACAAAATGGTTTTAGTTACATTTCATGCAACCAGCCTTGGAATTATATGCAATATTAATTTTTAAACTAACAAAACATGGACTTCAGTTACTATACCACTAACAGGACCTTGGAGGCCTTTGCTTGAGGCCCAAAATGGAAAGCGCTGTTTTTGCATGGAGAATCGCGAGTTTTCCGCACGCCCGATTAAGGCGCTTATCGAGTTTCCATACAAAAACGGCCTGACCATACAGAAAATGAAAAAAAAAACCTCAGACTTTGGCTACTATGCTATGGTTAGAACATAATTAATGTAGGTACTTTAAGAGTAGTAGAGCTCTTTGTGAAGGGCTCGTCTGGGAAAGTACTACCACCACGCCTTTTCTGCCGCCAAGCAGCGTTGCTGTGTTTCGGTTTGAAGAGTGTCGTTGCCGGTGTAATTACTGGCACATGAGACTGAACATCTGTATGCCTCAAGTTGATGGACGCAGGGCAGTGCATCGTAGGGCACGTTCCTATAGTGCGTCACTTGCGAGGCAATGCTTTGTTATAGGTGATGGTTATCACGTAACATCAGGTAGGCCGTCTGCTTGTTCCATCATCTAGTTGTGTAAAAAAAAAAAAAAAACTAGTACCACAAAATAAATAATAGACGCTAATACCCACGTGGTAACCCTAGCTGGCGACCGGCCGGCGCCGAACTGACTGACCTTGTACAAGACATAAAAATATGACGTCATCAGCATCGAATTGTTCGAACAAAAAACACTCGGCCCGAACCGTTTTTGTTAACTAGGTTCCGCCGAGACTTTGCTTGCAAGGACAAAGAAGCCTTATGCGGTTCCAGGTTACGAACAAAAGGATTCTTATTACAAAATGAAGTTAGTAATAAGGCAAGAGCTAATGCAGCGTTGCCAGACGTCCCGATTTTGGCGGGACGTTTCGATTTTTAAATGAATATTAAAAGTCCCGCGCGACTGCTTATGTACGAAAACTAGTAATGCAAACTTTTGAGTAGGAAAACATGAATCGATTAAAATGATTTTTTTACTAAACTGTGGGCAATGTGATTGTACACAAAATGGTTGATTGCGATTTTTCGAAAATGAGTTTGTTGATTTTAGGTATATCTTTCAACATGTCGAAACGAGCGAGTGAGAGTCACATTAGCTCTTGTCTTCGCCTTAATAACTTTCGCCTTAATAACCTACTTATAAACATCTTAAATGATCTTACCGTGCCACGAATTTAATTCATTAGCAAGTCTTACTTTGTTTTATTTTCAATAATTCTTCTTCTTCTTGTCGTGTCACTAGTTCTTTCGAAACAGTGTGGTGAAAAGATTTTAAGTGTGCCCCAAAGGGGCTCCTTTCGAGCACTTTAAATATGTTTTAGAGCTTTTAAGGTTCGACATGCCGGTTTCCTCATAATGTTTTCCTTCACCGTTTGAGAGTACCTACTGGCACTGTGCTGTGCACTTACATTTTTGAACAGAAAAACGCATTGGTGCACGACCGGTTTTGAACCCTCGACCTTAGGATTGGAAGGCGGGGCCGCTACCACTAGACCACCAGTGCTCTCATTTAATCATTAAAATACTAGGTATACATACACTCTTTTCGATAAAATGAGTGATACAAAATGTTTTAAAGACACATTTAGGTAACTGGCTGGCAAAATAAATTACATATTTATAAATCAAAGTAGGTAAAATAAAATAAATAACAATGGCATTGCAATAAGGAAAATGTCAAATATTTAAACACATCCAAAATTATCTAAGTGGTTTGTTATTTTAAAAGACACGAGTGAACTGTTTATCTTATTTAGATAAAATGTTAATGAGACTAGACCTTTAGATTGTTTCCTATACAAAAACGTAGTAAAGTTATATTTGAAACTGGTTTCTAGACGCATGTGCTCAACATTCGGTTCGGTAGTAAATAAAACAGTAAAACCAGGAATTGTGTCAAATTGTAGTTACCTAAGCGTTCCTACTGAAGTATTTAGCTCATCAACTTGCCCAATTTAGACGGTTAACGGCCGGTTTCATAAAGCCCGATCAAAACTAATCGCATGACAAGTCACTTACTATCTCTATCTAATTCGATGTAATAGCTGAAATGGCGAGTGACTTGACATCCGATTAGTTTTGATCGAGCTTTCAGAAACCGGCCGCAAGATTTTCATAGCGTAAAATCAGCAAGAAACTGGGAGGCAAGGAACTTTTCTCACATTTAGGAACGTGTGACCATCTGCTGGTTCCATCAGCATGTAGTGCAAAAAAAAAACAAACAAATCTTGTAGAGAGCGCTGCGTGAAATGTCCAGAAATATAGTTTTTTTTTCTTACGTGTGTAATTTGACATTACATCGATTCTCATCTGGCAGCACTGCTGTCATAAAACAAAGACAAGGCAAAAAAAAAAACGATACAAGTTTTCCTACTCAAAAATTTGCTTTACTAGTCTTTGTAATTATGTAAACTTTGGGTAGAAAACTTGTATCGATTAAAATGATTTTTTTACTAAACTCATTTTGGAAAAATCGCAATCAACCATTTTGTGTGCAATCACATTGCACACAGTTTAGTAAAAAAATCATTTTAATACATGTTTTCCTACTCAAAAGTTTGCTTTACTAGTTTTCGTACATAAGCAAACTTTTAAGTAGGAAAACTTGTATCGATCAAAATGAAATTTTTACTAAACTGTGTGCAATATGATTGCTCAAAAATGGTTGATTGCGATTTTTCGAAAATGAGTTTAGTGATTTTATATCTTTCAACATGTTAAAACGTGCGAGTGAGCGGTACATTAGCTCTTGTCTTCACCTTAAGGTGAGTGTAGCTCCCAGATTAGCATCTCGGCGACACGTGTACGTTCAGTTTACAAACCACAAGGTCACGTGCCGATAATGTCTCAAAAATGAAAGAAAATCGCAGTTATTTTCATAGATAAGCCAAATAGTCTGTGCATCGTACGGCACGTTCCTATCGCGTGACTTACGAGGCAATGCTTGGTTTATAGGTGATGGTTATCATTATCACTTAAGGCGAAGACAAGGGCCAATGTATCTCTCGTTTCGACTTGTTGAAAGATATTAAATAACATAACTCATTTTAGAAAAAAAACAATCAACCATTTTGTGTGCAATCGCATTGCACACAGTTTAGTAAAAAAAACATTTTGATCGATACAAGTTTTCTTGCTCAAAAGTTTGCTTTACTAGTTTTAGATAGTTATTATAGATAACTCTTTATTGTTCACCACACAGAAACATAGTACAGGGTTAAAGCATACATTATGGTACAAAAATGGGCGACCTTATCGCTGAGAGTCAACTAGAAATCTTCTAGGCAACCTTGTTGCATGTTTTCGCACTTATGCAAACTTTTGAGGAAAAATTGTATTGATATATGAAAATGTTTTTTTGTGCGAGCGAGAGGTACATTAGCTCTTGTCTTCGCCTTAACATCAGGTGGGCTATCACCAGTATAAAAAAAATATAACATATATTTGTTTTTTATTGTACTGATGCTTCTATAGTGTTCTAAAAAGACTAGTTCATATATTTTTTTCTTTCCTCATCTATTATTTATTGCCCAATTATTACTTTAATTAATTGATCAATTAAAATATACTTTAACGGGAAAAACTATACCACCATATAACGTATACAATACAACTATACCACATGTCTATTTCCGCCGCCAAGCAGCGTTGCTATTTCCGTTTTAAGGATATGGGTTCATTTTTATTGCTTCGCTGTGTTACGGTTTGTGTGGTTGCCGGTGAAATTACAGGTACAAGAGGCTTAAGGGGCTGACAACTATCAAACAACTTCTCGCTCGCACGTTTCGACTTGTTGAAAGATATAATTTCACTAAACTCATTATCAATCAACCATTTTGTGTGCAATCACATTGCCCACAGTTTAGTAAAAAAATAATTTTGATCGATACATGTTTTCGTACTCAAAAGTTTGCTTTATTAGTTTTCGTACAAAAGCAAACTTTTAAATAGGAAAACATGTATCGATCAAAATGAAATTTTTACTAAACTGTGTGCAATGTGATTGCACACAAAATGGTTGATTGTGATTTTTCGAAAATGAGTTTAGTGAAATTATATCTTTCAAGATGTCGAAACGTGCGAGCGAGAAGTTGTTTGATGGTTGTCAGCCCCTTAAGGTATGTATGCTTCAAGATGATGGACGCAGGGCAGTGCGTCGTAATGTACATTACTATCGTGCGTGATTTGCGAGGCAATACTTTACTATAGCTGATGATCACCACTGAACATCTGGTGGGTCATATGCTTGTTCCATAACAAGTGGAGTAAAGAAACAAATGAAACAAACAATGATCTATGATAAACTATTTTCATCCCGCAAAGGTTGTCCCAGCCACAGATAAGAGAATACCTACTAGTATCTGAGCCTAGGTACATAGTAACATGGTTTATTTTTTATACTCTCCAACGGTGAAGGAAAACATCGCGAGTAAACCGGCGTGTCGTAGAACCTTAAAAGTTCTTAAACGTGTCAAGTGCTCGAAAGGAGCCTCTTTGAGATTAAGATACTTTCACCACACTGTTTCGAAAGAAACACGACAAGAATAAGAGAAGTACCTATATACTATTATTTATTAAGTGGCCTAGGCGGCTCATAATTATGTAGGTAAGTGATCGAGATCAACCAAATCGAGGGGAAATTCTTCGAAACACCAAACAAAAGCTGAGTTAGATAGATAGCACTTTATTATATACATGAATACATCATAAATCTAGGCGTAACTTAAAAAAGTAAAATGCGCGGCCTTATCGCTGAAAGTGATTTCTTCCAGACAACTTTAGGATGGAAAGAAATTACCGAGCGGTAATGGACGGCGGTGCACGAAGTGCGTTAAACTTAAATATGTAACTAAAGTCCGCATGATTTTAATACTCTTACAGGTTTCTACAAATTAAAAATATGCTAATATTTTTTACAACAACAACCGCTTCATGACTTTAATCCCCAGGCACGGTAGATATCCCCTCAGATCTCTTAGTACCAAGAACTAACTCCAGATTCTTTGAGCATGTCTAAGTATCCCCCTTAGACATCAGAGGTACATCCAAACATTACATTTGCCACATACCCACATTTTGCAGTAGTTGGTATTCCATACGAGACAGGTTGCAAGCCCATCGCCGCTGTTGGAATATTCTCTGTTCCGTGGTTGGAATACTAACTGGTTTCCTCACGATGTTTTCCATCACCGTTTAAGAGCACTGGCATTGCGCACATACATTTTTCGATAGGAAAAATTCATTGGTGCACGACCGGATTCGACCTTACGATCGGAAGGCGGGGTCACTCCCACTAGACCACCGGTGCTCTTTTAATATATATCACACTCAAAAACTCACGGTTATAGCGTTTTGTTGACTAATCTACGTATACAAAATGTAAAAAATGTTGTCTCATTACCCAAAGGTTAGCTGGTAGATAATGCTATCCAGCATTAAGCTCGCCTATGTACAGTATATTTTATTTGTGCAATAAAGAATTTTCTATCTATCTATCTATCTATACCTACATACATAGTATAGATACATCTTTCTGTGAGGCATGCGATAACACCACTCCCCGAGGGCTGAATCGTAAAGTTACAGCAGTTAATGTTGACCTGATTAACTTGTTTTGAATATCAAAGGAAATTATACTTACTAATGGCTATGAATATAAAAATCTTTCAACAGAACTCTACTAATGGTATGGCGACCATTTTACACAGCCATTTAGCCCCGCACTAAGCAAAGCTTAGCTATGGGAACCAGATAGGTAATCAGTTTGGATGTAAAGATGTTTGTGACTCACGCCCTAACCGTTAGACTGATTTGATTGAATCTGGCAACAAATATAGTTTGTTACTAGGATGAACATAAGGATTGTATCCGTTAAGGGGCTGACAACTATCAAACAACTTCTCGCTCGCACATTGCGACATTTTGAAAGATATAAAATCACTAATGAAAGATATAAAATGTGATTGCACACAAGATGGTTTATTGCGATTTTTCGAAAATGAGTTTAGTGATTTTATATCTTTCAACATGTCGAAACGTGCGAGCGAGAGTCACATTAGCTCTTGTCTTCGCCTTAAACAGTTAAGGAACGGGGTATAAAATATAAAGGAACCAGAAAAGGAATATTAGCAATCCCATCCCACCTTTATACTTTTGGTCTAGGTAATACGCAATAGTAATACCTATTCTAGGTGTATTTTTGTAATTAATTAGTGTAATGGGTTTGCGTACCGTTCTAATTAAATAAATGTATTTGCGCGGCTTTGATCGCGTAGTGGTGGTTGCTAACGTCAATATTCGGCGTTTCCGGCATTTCCCGTTTCCGGCGTTTTCCGTTTTACTAAATTTATTTATTTTTCAACTGCGTTCCTGATAATTTTTCGTAGCTTTTAGTAGCCAATAGGTTTAACGTTATGAATTATTATTTCATTTAAATCGGATCAGTACGGTCAGAGCGTGGTCGAGTAGGATTTAAGCAGCGTTTATAAGCTTCTACTTAAATCATGTACACTTGTTTGTCAATAGAATGGAATCATAATTTTAAAATATAGGTAAATGAAATCTAAGCTGCTTATGTTTTGATTTCGAAGCAAACGCACTTTCAAACGAAGCATTTTGTTTCTAATGTGTAGCATTTCTAACAAGAAATGTTAAGACAAGAATATTACTGTAGGAACTACAATTGAATCATCATTAGTATTAACCCTTATTTTAGTATTAAGATATACGATGATGTTGATTTAAAAATGTATCCGATAAAGTTTTGTATTTAAATGGATATTCTTGCCATTAGGTATGTCCATATGTATATACATGTTTACCGGCCCACACACCACCATGGATTGTCTACACATTGTGCTGAGTACATACACCCCCACGAAATGAGGTCGCAAGTTGACCCCAATATTTGGTAGAGCTGATGACATCATGGTAGGAATTTTATGGAGCTCTGTAATTGTGTTCATCACAGTTGAACTAATGGTGACTCGTCATCAGCAAATGAACTGGGGTCCATGAATTTACAACGGGGCTATAATTTTTTTATACTGAATTATACCATCATTATCATCAGGCTGAAAACGCCCACTTCTTCTTATCGTGTCACTTTCAAAGCAGTGTGGTGAAAGAATTTTAAGCGCACCTAAACGAAACTCTTTTAAAGCACTGTTTTAGAACTTTTTAGGTTCTATGACATGTATTTCCTCACGATGTTTTTCTTCACTGGTTTGAGAGTACCTACTGGTCCTGTGTACATAAACTTCGCGCGACCAAGCCTAGAAAAACAGCCAACAACCTTCTGAACTACTAAAACTAATTGAGTTTTCAGGACTGATTAAACTTTACAAGTGATATGGCTCATCAAAGCCTTATTTTTTTTATTGTTTCTAAACAATTATTCAAATTTCTTTATTTATTAACAATGATAATAAATAAAGAAAATAATAATAAAGAAAATAAAAATATAATATAATAAATTAATAAAATAAATTAATGTTTACCATGTGACCAATCAACGGTCGTTAACATAACTTTGAGGTTACTCATTGGTCGTTAGAAAGAAAGAGATCCGTTGGCCATGTGGCGGCGTCCACGTTTTTTAAGGGGCTGTCACCCGTCAAAGTACTTTTTGCTCGCACATTTCACGATGCACTGCTCTGCGCCCATAAACTTAGGGCATACAGGTTTTTTAGCCGCATGTGCCTGTAATTACACTGGCAACAACACTCTTCAAACCGAGACACGCAACGCTGCTTGGCGTCAGAAGTAGGCATGGTGGCAGTACTTCCCCAGACGAGCCGTTCACAAAGAGTTCTACTACTCTTACTTGCCATGAGGCTTTGAGGCGGTGCGATAGGTTTTTTATTATAGATACAACTAGCTTTTGGAACAAGCAGATGGCCAACCTGATGTTAAGTGGTGGCATCACCTATAACAAAGCATTGCCTCCTAAGTCACGCACGATAGGAACGTGCCCTACGATGCACTGCCCTGCGTCCATCTACTTGAGGCATACAGATGTTAAGCCTCATGTGCTACAGGCACCTCATTACACCGGCAACAACACTCTTCAAACCGAAACACAGCGTTGCTGCTTAGCGGCAGAAAAAAGGAAGTACTTCCCCGGCCGCGCCCTTCATAAAGAGGTCTACTATTAAGAAAGATTGTTTGAAAGATGACATGGGTAAGAAAGGAGTGACTACTGAGATGACGCGGATGTTACAGCAAAGTGGAGAGAAAATCCTGTTATGCCGATCCCACATGAAGTGAGATAAGGGCAGGAAGATGATGAAGGCTTTAAAGCGCCTAAAGTTAATTGAATAGATTTGTCGCCCGAAAAGATGTGGACTGAAAGAAGACGTAGTGATGACGGTAGAGAAAGGTATGTTTAGATGGTTTGGGCATGTGGAGAGGATGGATGAAAGGAGATTAACGAAACAGGTGCATCAGGCGAGCGTAAATGATGGGACTGTTGGGAGGGGAAGACCTAGGCGAACGTATCTCGATCAGATAGCAGACGTTCTAGAGAAGGGCCAGGTCAAGAGTACCCTAAACCGACGAGAATGTATGAAGAATGTTATGAGAGCGAATGAAGCGAAAGTGGTATGTAAGGACCGTAGCAAGTGGAAATCCGTGGTCTCTGCCTACCCCTATGGGAAACAGGCGTGATTTTATGTATGTATATCGCCCGAATTGGTCACTTCATACAAACTGATCTCTTTAGTTAGGTTATAATATGCTAGCATGGAGTGGCCCCAATCAACTACCTACTTCCGGTAGCCAATGGATATCGCCGTGAGTCACGCGCACGCTGACCTTACTATATCCGTTTATTTAAACAATATAATGTTAACGAATTTATATAAATTCGCTAGAGTGCCAAAAATGGGCAACCCTACAATAATACAACATTTATGTACGTCATGTAACTAAATGTACAAGTTTATGTAGGTACATGTGAAATTGTGATGTAATATTCAAAAAAAAACAATAACTGTATTAGAAATTTTTGAAATGTTGAACTGAAAATGAAATGTTAACATTGAAATTGGGAAATAAATGGCTATTAACAGTCCTTTAGAACAAATGGGAGTTACTGTTATTAATTAAAGTTTGTACAAAAACACCGATAAAATAAGTGTAAATAAAATAAATAAATAAAATGAGCCTATAATCCTACTACTAAATTTACACACTTATTCAATACAGTATTTTCTTAAAACTAAATATTCTAATATCTAAAAAATTCTAAAAATAAAATTATTTCTAACATTTCTCTATAGTAGTAGTCGCCTCCTTGGCGTAGGCCTCCCCATTTCCTCCCACAGTGCTCTGTTCCTAGCCTTTGCCATCCAGTTTGTCCCCGCTTTCTCAATGAATACGTCTTCCCATCTTTTCTCTGGTCGACCTCTACCTCTATTTTCGTTTCTTGGTATCCACTCTGTTACTCTTTTCGTCCATCTACTGTCAACCATCCTACACACATGTCCTGCCCATTTACATTTAAGGGATCGTATCATTTTTACTGCGTCTGTTAATTTCGTTTTTTTCCTGATAGTTATGTTCTTTATCTTGTCAAGAGACAAAGAGACAAAATTAGTGTACACTAATATAATTGTGCATATTGGGTCGCTGAGCGCTACATTTCCATTTCACAACAAACTTATTACTAAGTTTATTAAACACCACAAGAAAATAACATAAAATTTAAGAATTAATTTAAACTATAGCTAAGTACAATGGGCGGTCTTATCGCTTTATGAGATCTCTTAAGGTGTAAGAGCTATCTTAAAACTACTAATAATGAGGTAAGGATATATAGTACCTATTGTTGTGGAGTCAGACGGCGCTGTGTATTGTCAAGTAACTAGTGGTTAGCCCGAACTGAGATTTCACTGATACCAAACACGATATTTGGCCTTTAACTACCCCCTAACCTTCTTGGGGTAACCAATTGTATCTCAAAAACCAAACATACGTCCGAGAATAAAAAAAAATGGTATTGGGATAAACAAACCAAACCCTTTCATATGACACCTCACTTTGTATATATTTGTGCAACAATTTTTTTTGCTCCTTTTGAAAACACCATATCTCAATAACCCCTTGTCCGATTAAATTCATACAACCATATAAATTCATATACATTTCTCAAGTACAACCTATCGACCTACCAAATTTTGTGCAGATCGGATCAAAGGAAAATTAAAGTAAGTAGTCAGAGACAAGTCCAAACATTGTGTTTGGACTTGCTTTTGACTACCGCTTACTAACTATGTATGGTAACCAAGTTTTAACTCAATCGGCCTATTTATTGAAGAGTTCCGTTGAACACACATTGGCACCATCATCAGACCTGGTCGTCGTCACCATTTATGAGAACTGAGTATCTCCTTAATTTATTTCAAGAAAAAAAAAAAAGCATAGGAAGTGGCCGACCAGTAGAAAAACCTTGATGTCAACGGCTCTTGGATGGTTATCCTAATTTAACTATTTTTGTTCTATCTCAAAAACAGAGCGTCGAACTATGTATGGTAACCAAGTTTAAACTGAATCGGCCTATTTATTGAAGAGTTCCGTTGAACACACGTTGGCACCTACCTAACAGAACAAAAACATCTGAGTGATACACAATGGGCGGTCTTATCGCTAGAAGCGATCTCTTCCAGACAACCTTGGGATGGACTGGTGACAAAAACAATAAGAAAAACGCATACATATTAATATACCTACCCGAATAATATAATTACCTACATAAACTAAATATGTGTTTAATACCAACTTGCTAAACAAAGTTATCTGAGCCACGACCAAGTTTTAACAAACAAATCTAGTTTCAGCCTCCATATGTATACCTGTACCTAATTTATTCCCCTAAACTAAACATAATTCGTCAGTTAAACCCTAGTAGGTAAGTAAACCCTATTTTTCCTTACAGGAAACTTAGGCTCAGTTTGTTTTTATCACCTCATTACATGCCTAAAGCACCCACAAAAAATGCATTATCGCGGTATTTTGTTTTAATAAAGTTATCAGCTATTATACGCGAAGCTAAAGGTTATATGAATGTATACCTAATGTTTTTGTAATAATGTTGCCGTGAGTAAAACGTTATTTATCTACACTAATATTATAAATCTACATCTACACTAATATTATAAAGAGGAAACATTTGTATTTTTGTATTTTTGTATGTATCGAATAGGCTCAAAAACTATTCAAAAATTCAAAAATTCTTTCACCATTAGAATGCTACATTATCCCTGAGTAACATAGGCTATATTATATTTTCAAAAAAATCAGGGATCCTTACTAAAACTCCAATAATGTAACCCAAGGTGGAAAACAAAAACCTTACATCGCGTGCGCTGCGAAAACTATTAATGTTAGAACAAAATAATGTACTACGATTTTGTAGAACACGTCATCATCTACAAAAAATGTCGCGACAGCATATGTCTAACTATTATAGTTATGTCACAATAACTGTTCTTTTATTATAAAAAAAATATTGAAATGCCGCCGCTGGAAAAGGGTCTTTATTTGTACCTTGGTATATGAATACCAAGGTACAAATAAAGACCCTTAATTATGAAATGATTTATTTGGATAAGGTCATCCTTATCCAAATAAATCATTTTCAACGGTTTCAATACCTATAGATTACTTCTTAAATTTTTCAAATCGGACATTCCATCCAAAAGATATGACGAAATTAAAAATGTTAACGGGTCACGCACTGGGTGCGATTTCATTCACTCAAGGAGAAGGGTGTGAAAATGTATGAAATAAGTAGACGCGAGGCTCGAACCTACGGTCTAAGTTTATTCTAAAATGTTCAAAAAATTTATGACCCACCCATGCAAAGCTGGGACAGGCCGCTAGTGTTATATAATTTGTTCAAGATGGACGATATAATTACGAGTGTTAGAAAAAAAAAGAAATAACTTCAAGGCTTTTATTCTTAGGCACGGTAGTCCTGATCTTCTAGTATCAAGTCGAACTTAACATTATTTGAGGTGCTCTAATGGGGGTAGTCAGAAGTACGTCCAAATGTTACATCTGGCACATAACCTTTTGCAGTACTTGGAATATTCGATTTTTAGACCAATGAAAGACATAAGTTTAATATATACGAATAATATTTAAAAGAGTTCCTTCGGGAAGGTGTGTGTTCTATGCTACACGCTGAGAGCACTGGTGGTCTAGTGGTAGCGGCCTTCCGATCCTAATGTCGTGGGTTCGACACCGGCCGTGCACCAATGAGTTTTTCTGTTCAAAAATGTATGTGCACGATGCCAGTACTCTCAAACGGTGAAGGAAAACATCGTGAGGAAAAGGAACCTAAAAAGGTCTATAATATGTGTCAAGTTGAGCTTGAAAGGAGCCTCTTAAGGCGCACTTAAAGCCCTTTCACCACACTGTTTCGAAAGAAACTAGTGACACGACAAGAGAAGAGCTACGCGTTACAGTCTGTAATACAATTGAAAGCTTAGGGGACTATCGATGAGGTCATTGTGTATAAGTTTTATGAAAGACAAAGAACTACTTATTCAAGTACCTAGTTATTTTTGTTATTCCAAAATGGAATTCCTTACATGACAGGTTGCAAGCCCATCGCCGCTGCTTGAAAACAAACTGATTTCCTCTCAAAGTTTTCTTAATAGAGATGTTTTTTAAGACTTATGAAGCATAAAAAGCTAGATTTCCGTGATTGATCAAGATGCAATAAACTATAGGTACAATAAATTATAGGTAACTATAGTATATTATATACCAGTTATACCGGTTTGATCCGCTCTCTGGCAGTTCTAAAATAACATAGATCTCCATAATTTCAATAAAATTTGTGCAAATTAAAATAGTATTACAATAAAATAAATTTAAAAACTAAACCCGGTTTGCTGAGGCGCTGCGTTTTCAAAGTCAAAGTCAAAAGGTATTTATTCAATAAAATCACAAGGATCACTTTGAAACGTCTTAAAGCTAGGTGACTCTAGAGGTAGGTGCCAGTTCCACGCGACCAAAGACTAGAAGAACTGTGGGTGAGCTTTTGCACTGTGGGTGTGGTGTGGGTTCGATCCCACTCAAGACAAATATTTTGTGTTAAACATGGATATTTTGTGTTAAAACATGGATATTCTGTGCCTGGTGTATCTTTTATAAAAGTATCTATTTTTCAAAATATTTAATTCGTTTCACACGTTTTGTAATTTTTTTTATCATGAAGACCGTAGTACACAAACGCGCTCAAACTATTTAGGCGTATCAAAATATGTAACATAATTTGAAAACGGTATTTTATTTTGTATATACCTACCTACTACTTGCTGACGGATCACGCACATATAACAAAGCATATCTCGCAAGTCACATACGATAGGAACGTGCCCTACGATGCACTGCTGTGCGTCCACCAACTTGAGGCTGTGCCTGTAATTTTACCGGCAACCACGCCCTTCGAACCGAAACACAGCAACGCTGCTCGTCGCTAGAAATAGGCATGATAGTACTTCCCCGGACAAGCCCTTCACAAAGAGCTCTACTTACCTACCTACTTCAGTGTTCTTCAATGTATGAAAACTGTTTGTAGTATTGTTATACTAAGCGCTATTAGAACTCTAAATAAAACAAGAACTGGCGGTTACAAAACACGAAGATTGTTTGTAATACATAATAGCATCAACTGGGAGTAGTTATGACGTGTTTGGCTGATGGATTCCGGTTTTTGTTTAAAAAATCAACATTGGCAGCCACGCGCCTGCTAATGTTTACCCTTATAAGAACCAACTATCTAATCAAATAGGTGTTTAATTAAATATTTTGTTTAGTGAATGTATTATCAATTTATTGTAGCACCCTACAAAACGAACAATGTTTGTTCGATCTATTCCTTTCTAATACCAAAAACGAATACCAATGGTATTTGTTTTTGTCGTAATAAATTTAAATTTAAATTTAATTTAATTTAATTTTCTATTCCCAACGAATACATAACTTTTGGTACCTGCAGTCAAAGAACAATTTATTTTGCTTAGTAATAATTTAATATTATGATCATAAAACAATCCTAAGAATTTACAAATTCACTTCATTCCGGCATTTTTACTTACGAGTATCATGTAAATCATTTGCCAAAAAAATTTACCTGCTGTAAAAGTGTGAGTTTGCTCCTATCGTTTTAAAATCCGAAGCTATTATGATTTCTGATACTAAAAACAAGTACCATTGGTATTATAAAGGAATAGAACGTGTGTTCGTAGTGGGAACCGAACCCATAGCTTATAGTGCAGACGGCAAACTGAGGTGAAGGAGGGTGAGTTCTGAGTCTTCTTTCTCTCTTTCAATAGGAATCTGAATAAAAATTGCAAGGTTTTATGAAACAGTTCGAATATATTCGTCGAAAGAATTATTATTCGACTTCTCAAAAGACCTTGACACGTTTCTTATTCGGCGAGCCCAAACAAATAAACAGCAAAAAAGACTTACTCACGAAATAAATTATGTAAAGATTGGGTAGACAAGTTTTTTAAGACGTTTAAAGTTATCCATGTGATTTAACTGAATGAAGTCTTTCGAATGTATAAACAAATCAACAACAACACATACTTACCTTTAAAAAAAAATTAAATCTTACAATACAAAAAGGTACGCTTGGTATTTTGTATGCAACAAACTCGTTACAAACTCTAAAACCACGTGCTCTTGTTTGAATCGAATAAACGAATCCTAACGCTTATTTACATAAATGTATGGCGGGTAGCATCAACGCCATAAATAAAAATTGTGCTTCAGTGTGTTAATCTGTATATAACCACATGTTTTAAATTCGGCTATGCTAAATTTGTGTTACGATGCGTCCCCAAATTCGTTTATTCAACCTTGGATGTCAAATAGCACTCAAAATGACGACATAGTAGCCGCGGACGCGAAAAACAAATATTAACTAACCATATTTTTTTTTTATTTATTCAAAAACCTATGAAAAAGTCATGAAAAATTATTGTATAAGTACTCACTTTTGGTAAAAAATTGATAAGGATGGCACACGAGCGTCGTTCACTCCTCACTACTGAAGACTGACGGATTGTGGCAGCGAAAAATTCTGGCCAATACGAAAATTAAAACAGGTTGTGAGAACACTGCATAAATCCAGCTATTTGGTTCTATTGTATTGTATTGCACGATATATTCTTAGTTTTGTTCGACATAACAGTAGCATGACAGTAAAAATTTGCTTGAGATAACAGTAAAGCCCCTACAGTGTAGGTATGTTTTAGATGTGATGAGAATAAGTAAATGAGTAATTCAAATACAATATTCTAGTAAAATTACATTTATTTACAAAGAAAATTATAAGGAATACAATTTAAGTATTTAGGATCTGTGGATTATAGCTTAGCGTGCTCCACCTTAGACTGCATCTTCACTTAATACCGGTGACATGGCAGTCAAAAAAAAATGTACAAAATACATATGAAACAGTTGAGCTATCTGCAGACAGTTGCAAATGATCTAGAGATAGCTCAACTGATCCAAATCAGTGCCAATCGGCACCGTCACCAAGACACTGGCTGCATTGCCACGCTGAATGAGCTGAGCCAGACACTCACCTGCCCTCGGGTCACACGTCGTCGCCTAAATAGAATTTGGAAGACCCGGTAGGCCTCGGTACCCCACGAACTCAACTAGAGTCTCAACCCCAAGAGGAGCAAATACGTAGGCTCTATCGAGACCTGCATATTTGCATCATAAAACTCAAATACTCTTGAGTTTTATTATATACTAGCGACCCGCCCCAGCTTCGCACGGTTATTGTGGGTTATCCCTAAGAGATTATGCTTGTATTATGCATATAAACCTTCCCCTTGAATCACTCTTTCTATAAAAAAAACCGCATCAAAATTCGTTGCGTAGTTTTAAAGATTTAAGCATACATAGGGATATAGGGACAGAGAAAGCGACTTTGTTTTATACTATGTAGTGATTAATAGTGTAATAGAATTTGTAATTATACAAGTTGATTGTAGATAAAATCTGTAATAAATCAATAATAATTCTGAAAGAAAACAATACTTTATAAAAAAACTCACAACTTAAATTACTTTATTATTTATTTGCGATGAAAGTTATAACGAAAATAAATAAGTTTGAAGTACATAGTTGTTGTAAGTTTGAGATCACTTGCATTGCGCACATAAATTTTCCGAATTCATACATACATAAAATTACACATGTTTCCCATAGGGGTAGGCAGAGACCACGGATTTTCACTTGCTACGATCCTTACATACCTTACTTAATTTTACGAATTCATCGGTACGACTAGATTCCAACTACTAGATATTATATATAGATAAAGATAATTTGAATTATTATAGGTACAACAATATTAAAAATGCAGGAGTTGAGGTGTGAATCATCTGGTAAAATTTAAATAAAACTTGGATTAAAAATACTTTGTGATCTGGAATGACATAAATTAGTTTTTAACGAGTTAGCGAGTGAAGTACGCTATAACACTCGACACTGTAAAACATTTTACAGACTTTAATGTTCTATTTAGCATAAATATTAAGGGGCTGACAACTATCAAACAACTTCTCGCTCGCATGTTTCGACATGTTGAAAGATATAAAATCACTAAACTCATTTTAGAAAAATCGCAATCAACCATTTTGTGTACAATCACATTGATTGCACACAGCTTAGTAAAAAATTTCATTTTGATCGATACAAGTTTTCCTTCCTAAAGGTTTGCTTATGTACGAAAACTAGTAAAGCAAACTTTTGAGTAGGAAAACATGCATCGATCAAAATGAAATTTTTACTAAACTGTGTGCAATGTGATTGCACACAAGATGGTTGATTGCGATTTTTCAAAAATGAGTTTAGTGAGTTTATATCTTTCAACATGTTGAAACGTGCGAGCGAGAGTCACATTAGCTCTTGTCTTCGCCTTAAGTATTTTTACTTCATTTATTAGGTTAGTACTTATGTGTTAATCTGTTTTTATTCTATGCGAAATGTCTATGGGTGTCGTTTTGATGAAAAACGCCTATGAGGTTTTGAGAACTTTAAATTTTTGGCCCTAAGGAAGCGAATTTTCAGAATCCGTTCATAGTGTGTGCCTACGTGAAAGAATAGGTACCAGTCCAATTTCAATCTTTTGGACCAGTGAATGTGGTGGCAGTGCGTTGTATGCTAACCAGTCAGGACTTCTATTTTTTTTTATGAGACAGACAAACAAGCTAACGGTCCACCTGATGGTAAGCGGTCACCATCGCCCGGTCAAAAACACCAGGTGCGTTGTCGTTGCGTTACCTACCCTGAAGGATTTTTTTATAACTTTTTATTAAAGTGATTCATGAGCTACAAAGCTCGGCTCAGTATTATATTATTGAGCGGTGTTGTATTATAGCAGGTAATACATTGTTTTCTATTGAAATAGGCCAAGGGCATACGGACCGCACCCAGCATAAAAGCTACGGAAGTCAGGTGGTTTCAGAGGTAAACATTTCGTTACGCATGAGATAGTAATGTATATGTAACTGAATATAAGTACTAATTATGCGAAAGTAGTGTTCCAATTTTACGGCAAAACAATAGGAGACAGACAATAAGCCGTAATACCTATTTCTTAGTACGGATTAGTACCTAGTAGTTCTGTTTTCATTCAGAAACTAGGTAAGTACTAGTCGCTTCACAAATTCGAAACACAGTTGGCTGAAAGATTACAGTTTCATAACCCGTTCGTATCTTGAGCTAGTCTATTCAATAATTAAATTCGTATATTTTTATTAAATATGGTCTTAAAAGCATGAAGTCGTTCACAGACGTCAGCAGCAAGTCTGCTGACGTCTGTGAACGACTATTCCAGAGGAATAATATAAATATATATAAATAAATATATAAATATTCTAGGAACACTATTCCAAAAGAAACACAGAGTCTGGGCATGGTGGTTAGTAGTAGGGTACTACTAATTCTTGGACGAGCCCTTCACAAACACTACTGTTAGAATTACAAAAACAACATCTTAAAAAACAAAAAACAAAACATAAATATAAAATATTATGCCTAATTGTTTGTGGCTTCCTCAGAAATTTATTTACTACATAACATAACACACGCACCAGTAGCAACAAAGATGCCAAAGATGAAAGATCGGTACTTGAAAGTGTATCGTGTTTCTTTTGCATTCAAAGAGCTCACTCAGCCTAGCCACTGGGCCGTAGAGGACAGAATTAATTAATTCTTATATTTCTTTACATAAAAGCTTTTGTTACAAAGAAGCTTGGGACAACTATGCTCCAAAACTCATTACAAACACTAAACAATTAAGTAGGTACCATAATAAAATTGTAAAAAGGATCATACAAAAAACGCTAGGAACCAAGCCGTAAGTTTCTTTTCTTCTAGGCTTTGGTCGCGAGGAACTGGCGATAGATTCACTTAGTATGTAACACCGCTGCCACTCTGGGTCCGGGGTGCTGGGATGAGTTTTTGTAACTTAGATCTGGTGCTAAAGAGAGATTGTTACTCCGGGGGGGTTCTGTAAAAACTTCAGAGCGTTGCTTAGCATGTTCTAGTAGCCTGCATTTGCTTTTCAATTCCATCCATGACTTGACAGGGCTTAGCGCCAATTGTGTTGTATAGAAAGTGTTTCAAAGTGATCCTTGTGATTGTACTGAATAAAGATGGTTTTGATTTTGTTGATCACGGTATTTTTTGTTGAGACATAATAGTTAAAAGACTGATATCTGCTGGGGAATAAGGTTCTCGAATGGCGACACATTTCACGTTTCTGTTGTTTGTAATGCTTAGTTATAATTTTGAATTACTAAATTCAGTTTTAAGTACATTTTATTTAATTAAATAAAGAATAAATAAATGAATAGAGAACTAGAATATGGACTGACGAGATTGTGTTGATCGTTGAAAGGAGGCAGAATCGTTGTTCCTAAAAATGTATATAAGCAGGCGCGGTCGCAGTCTGAAATTTAATCATGTCCCCTGTGACCTCCCCCCCACCCCCCTTCGGTTTAATCATGTTCCCTGTGACCCCCCCACCCCCCCTTCGGACCGCGCCGATATAAGGCGGACTTCTTCAGGCCGATGATGATGATGCTATTTTATTTAATGCTTATTATGATAACAAATCCCTATTTGTTAGTAAACACTGAGTTTAAAAGCTGATGAGATTTGGGGGGATATCTACCGTGCTCGGGGATCGAAGTCGTGAAGCTGTTTCAGTTTAAAATAAAAAGACTATTCTTCAAATACCTACATATTTATATTCGTGTTTGTGATATTCTATTAATTAGATTATATCATGTCTAGGCATGATTGTATTAAATAACTAATTCATCCAATTATTCAAATCCAATCAAAATCGAATTAAAAAACTTTCCACACAGCACTATCTAGCCCCAAACTAAGCCAAAGCTTGTAATATGGGAACCAGATAGCTGATATAATACATATATACTTTTTTTTTGTAAATACATACTTATAATATTATATGACACCCAGACAGAGAACAAACATCTATGTTCATCACACAAATGTTTGTTCTCGGTGGGGATCGAACCCACGCCCTACGGCGCAGAAGGCAGAGCTACTACCAACTGAGCTGTGAAGGCTGTCGGTTCATCCAGTTAACCGGATGTCTTGCCAAGAGATATCGATCCTTTTATCCAAAGTAATTAGTTATAAATTCGCATGGAGTGCGAATCACATACTTAATTTAAGTATGATAAGTGTATTTTATTCTAGCGTAGTCGAGAGTTGGATATTATTTAGTAGTATAACATTAATTACAATATTTTTATTTAGTAGTTATAAGTACCTTTGTTTTTTTTTACAATTTATAGGTAAAACGTTAAACCGCAATCTCACCTGATGTTAAGTGACGATGCTGTCTACGGTGTGGCATGCTTACCTACCTCGAAGATACCCATTCACTCGTATCTTGAAAACATACAAATTATAGGCATTCGGAAAAACGGAAGGCGGTAAGGAATTCCACTCTTTGGCTGTTCGCATTAAACATTAATGTAATTAATTGAATTTCGCATTATTTAATTAATAGGATACTCTGAAATAAAAGGTAATCTGGAATAAATATAGGTACTATAGGTAGTTCTTCCCCGGATGGATGACGTAGTGCGGAAAATGTTAAAACAAAAAATAACAGTCACAATATTTTTCATTTTGTAACATACCAACAAATTATTATAAGCGCATTATCATATTATTATGTCACTCATATACTTATGAACTTTTGTTTTCGTTTTAAACATGGGTCAAGCGTGTAAAATACGAACAAGGCCATACGATAAGATCATTAAAAAAATGTGTAGGTACACACTGTGTATTGTAAGTATCATGTATTTATGCTCTCTTCTTATCTCTGTTTGATCAACTCCTACTTTGCAGTTAGGTAGCTATTAACCTACAGTTTTTACTCGCTACTTACATAGTATATAAATTTAATCTAAATTTTGAAAAAGTCAAACTGTTTAGAGGGCTTATTACGAGTTTAGTGCCGATCGAGTGCCGATCGTCGATCGTTACGATACACCGAATTTTCTATGAAAAAAAAACGGGTTCTCAAAGAATACGCTATATGCCGTTGATTTATTTTCATAGAAAATTCGGTGTATCGTAACGGTCGACGATCGACGATCGGCGATCGGCACTAAACTCGTAATAAGCCCTCTGATTTCTTTTTTGATAAAATGCTTAGACACAAAATTAACAAACTTCCAAAGTGTATATTAGAGATTTCCGGCCCTGCAATGAAATGCCAACGTTTTACTCAGTCGGTGGTCATAGTAATTTTGTGCCCAAGAAGGCTGCAAAGCGTTCAAGAGTCATAGTAATTTTGGTCCCAAGAAGGGTCCAAAGGGTTCAAGAGTGTTCACACGTTCAATATAAAAATAGTACCTAGGTACTTCCATATTTTTTCCGACAGTTGACCGACAGTCACTAAATATTCTAACAAATCGAAAGTCCCCTTTTCAAGTGCTGCGTTCAAGTGGTGATGTCATTAAGTGGGTAATAGTCATTATTCAAACACGTAGGTACTTACGTTGCACATGTAGGCGCTCTAATTTTGCCCTTTAGTGCCTTTTAAAAAAGATCCCTAAATTAATTTCAAATTCGAAAGCAAAAAACCATTACAACTATAAAAATACTACTTAGCAGCGAATAATTGGGGTTGTTAAAAATTAAAAGTTTTTATTCGGTTTACACAATAAGAACCAAGCCTAGAAGCGTTGCTGTGTTTCGGTTTGAAGAGTGTAGTTACCGGTGTAATTACAGGCACATGAGGCTTAACATCTGTATGCCTCAAGTTGATGGCCGCAAGGCAGTGCATCGTAGGGCACGTTCCCAACGATGCACGATAGGAACGTTCCTATCGTGCGTAACTTACGAGGTATGCCTTTGCTACAGGCGATGGTTACCACTTAACAGCAGGTGGGCCATCTGCTTGTTCCATCAGCTAGTTGTAAAAATAAAAATAAAAGACCAATTTAGCATACCACCTCAAACTGACAACCATAAAATAAGCATTTTTAGTATTAATTTCCGGATTCTTTTACGCAGATTTTGTTGTCACCGTGCGTTGCTGCTAGCTAAAAATAGCCACGATTTAATAAAAATGCTTGTTTTAGAATAGTCATTCATGTTAGGAGTTGAATAATAAAATTAAAGGCGAATGCGAGAAAACATCTTACACGTCTTTAGTGTAATGTAAACGTTTGTTTACCAATAGACTAAAGACGCTTTATATTCAAAGTCAAAGTCAAAGTATATTTATTTGCCGAATTACATGTATTATTGATGTTATATATATTTGATGAGTCAACGTAATACTACCGTTATGGGCATGCAAAATTAAAATTTATAAGTAAACAATTTAATTATATGAAAAATAGAAATTATATAAAATTGAAATAATAATATATATTAAAAAATAGAAATAATAAATGACAAATGTGAAAATATATAAAAATTGTATATAATAATTAAAGTGATATAATAATATTGCTTACTAATGGAACTAGCACCTGATGTTAAGTGGTAACCTTAGCTTAACAAAGTATTGCCTCGCAGGCACGCAAGATAGGAACGTGCCACATTTGCCACAGCAACGTGCGAAATTTGTTCATCTTTTGACAGATATGCATACATGAGGTCAAGCGAAGAAAC
This sequence comes from Chloroclysta siterata, assembly GCA_932294275.1. NCBI lineage: Eukaryota > Metazoa > Arthropoda > Insecta > Lepidoptera > Geometridae > Chloroclysta > Chloroclysta siterata. The sequence continues at coordinate 13,542,773 of OW028596.1, read as the reverse complement.
AATGAAACATCTACCTATAGCAAACGTACCTAAATAACTATACCTATGCCATTAAACCGGTTTCAAACCCAATTGTAACCTTGGCGATATTATGGCCCACATACTGGAGACTGGATTTTAAGAGTACCTAGTAGGTAGAGCTCTCTGTGTGTGGCTCGTCCGGGGAAGTACTACCACCACGCCTACACCTTTTTCTTTATTCTTTAATGTACACAGGAAACTAACAAGTAAACTGAAATATAAAGCACTAGCGGCCTGTCCCAGCTTCGCATGGGTGGTCATAAATTTTTTGAACATTTTAGGATAAACTTAGACCGTGGGTTCGAGCCTCGCATCTACTTATTTCATACATTTGCACGCGCTTCTCCTTGAGTGAGTGAAATCGCACCCCGCGCGTGAACCGTGGACCCGTAAACATTTTTAATTTCGTCATATCTTTTGAATGGAATGTCCGATTTGAAAAATTTAAGAAGTAATCTGTAGGTATTGAAACCGTCTTAATTATGAAATGATTTATTTGGATAAGGATTAATACCAAGGTACAAATAAAGACCCTTTTCTAGCGGAGGCATTTCAATTAATTTTTTATAATAAAAGAACACTTATTGTGACATAACTATAATAGTTAGACATATGCTGTCGCGACATTTTTTGTAGATGATAACGTGTTCTACAAAATCGTAGTACATTATTTTGTTCTATCTTCAATAGTTTTCGCAGCGCACGCGATATAAGGTTTTTTGTTTTCCACCTTGGGTTACATTATTGAAGTTTTAGTAAGGATCCCTGATTTTTTTGAAAATATAATATAGCCTATGTTACTCAGGGATAATGTAGCATTCTAATGGTGAAAGAATTTTTGAAATCGGACCAGTAGTTTCTGAGCCTATTCGTTACATACAAAAATACAAAAATACAAAAATACAAAGTTTACCTCTTTATAATATTAGTGTAGATGTAGATGTACAAGGCGAGCTTAACCCTAAAAAGAGTTATCTTCCAGCAAACCTTGAAGGATAGAGAAAAGTGAAATTAGAGGTGGGTATATGTACAAGATGAAAGTTGCAAAATAAATAAACTATTATGATATTCATTTAATTGTGAAGCAAGATAAAATAAATAAACCTACAGATTACTCGCATTACATAAACATATATAAAATTAATTATATATACACTAGCTGGTGCCCGCGTCTTCGTCTGCGCAGGATTAGTATTTCGAGTAGCATAAATTAGCGTGGCGTAGTAGGTACATATGTGTAACTCTAGCGGTTTTGGCAGCGCATGCCAGAATAGCTCGCAGATGGTGGATTTTTTCCTACTTACTTGACACTTATCGCCATATTTTGAACAATTCACACAATATCTTTATACATTGTAGACTCATTGAGGTGAGTTTGCAATCCCATTGCCGCATGTTTTGCATTTTACTAAGGTGATAGGTAGGTGGTTGGTTGGTTGGTTGGTTGGTCAGGTACATCATTAGTTGGTCGCGCTATATTTTGTTTTTATGGCTCTTTGTGTGTCTGGCATTGACTTGCCAAGCAAGACCATGAAATATAAATATACGAACCTAGGTAGGTGCTATTTCTATTTCTATTCATCTGAGCCTTCACGCGTTTTTAAGTTGAAATACCAAGTTAGGCGGGTCTACCTACACTTGGCGGCGTCACAAAAGAAACCGAAACAGCTTTTCTGGCTTTGATTCCTATAGCCGCGACTCGCTGCAGGCTCGGTCATAAGTTATCGGAACGAGACAGCAATATTGCTCTCTCTCTCGCACTTAGGAGAATGGACGATCCTTTTGTTTAAGCGTGTGTTAATATGATCTATGACCGACTTTGCAGCGGGAGTTTAACGCGACTATAGGTTGAGCACTGACCGAGCCTGCAGCGAGAGTTTAATGCGACTATAGGCACGGTAAAGATCCTCTTGCAGCGAGAGTTTAATGCGACTATAGGCACGGTAAAAATCCTCTAATCCTGAGTTACTGAGTAAAGTATCCTTGGTACTAATCTCTTAGTACCAAGGATACTTTACTCAGTAACTCAGGATTATTTGAGGGTCTGATGGCGTTTCTTTGTTTCTTTCTATTAGTAAGACAGTTGAAATTTTCACAGATGATTTATTTCTGTTGCCGTTAAAACAACAAATACTAAAAAACAGAATAAAATAAATATTAAAGGGGGCCCCCATACAAGAAACGTGATTTTTTTGCCGTTTTTATAGATAGTACGGAACCCTTCGTGCGCGAGTCCGACTCGCACTTGGCCGGTTTTATTTCATTATTTTAGAAAAGGCCTTCCATAAAACTTTGAGCAATGGCTCTTGAAATAATTGCTATGCGTAATCTCGTAAAATCTCGTAAGTTAACTTGGGCGATTTGGCATTTTATGTATGTATGTTTGTCTGCCCATAACTTTAAAACCGTTGATCCGATCTGCACGAAACTTGGTAGGTCGATAAGTTGTACTTGAGAAATGTATATGAATAAAGTCAGCTAAAATATTTCAGTTAGGTACACTTTATGGTGGCACCGGTGTGAGGACGGCGTGTTCGAGCAATTTTGACTTTTACACAATAAAGCCGCATAGTAAGCAAATAAATACGCGAATACCGAATAGCGATGTAAAGTGTCACCACGAGAGTTAGTTAAGTATCACTCATGGTGGTCTACTACAGCTGTAATCATTTATTATCATTCTTTTTTCTTCTTGTGTTTCTTTCGAAAGAGTGTGGTGAAAGGATTTTTAGTGCGCCTCAAAGAGGCTCCTTTCGAGCATTTGATACCAACATGTTTTAGAACTAATTAGGTTCTACGACATGCTGGTTTCCTCACGATCGAGAGTCTGGCACTGTGCACATAATTTTTTTTACCGAAAAAGCATTGCTGTACGACCGGTTTCAAACCCACGACCTTAGGATCGGGAGGCTACCACTACCACTAGACCACCAGTGCTATTTTTATAGTAGGCTTCGTCGAGGGATGTTCTTCTAACACCATGTGTCTATTTATTTATTTTATTGTCACGCCTTTTGCTGTGTTTCGGTTTGAAGAGTGTGGTTGCCGGTGTAATTACATACAGGCATATGAGGCTTAACATCTGTAGGACTCAAGTTGATAGACGCAGGGCAGTGCATCGTAGGGCACGTTCCAATCATGCGTGACTTACGAGACAATGCTGTGTTATAGGAGATGGCTACAACTCTTTTTTATACAACTAGCTGATGGTAAACGCAGATGGCCCACCTGATGTTAAGTGGTAACCTCAGGTGGTTAACATCAGGTGGACCGTATTCCATCAGCTTAAAAAATAAAATATATGTGTGAGGTTCGATCCTGAGAACAAACATTACAATGAACATTAATATTTTTACTCGTGGACCATCTTCATCTTACGTCACTTTTTCTTATAAAAAATATTTTCAACTATAATCAGCACTTTATTTTATATCACAAACATTTAATAATTTACCAAATAAACTTATTATAATTAAATAACCTAGTTACCTACATTTAAGTAGACATCAAACATAAATAAAATATCGACTATGTAATAATGGGTAGCTTTTAAACCCTGGGTTTCCCAACCAATGTAAGTATAATATATATCATCGTATAATTCACTATTATAACCTACTTACTTGTGTATAACACACAAAAAATATGATAAAAGAATATACATTTATTAGCTAGTTTTTTATAGAAATCATAGTCGCCAACTTCTGTATTTTCCTGTCTGTTCGCTATTTCCAATCCATAGAGATTCTAGATTTACCCTTTTTTTCAGAAAAATGGCAAATAGCGAAGAGAAAGAAAAATGTAAGATATCGCATCATACAAAAATGTATCAAATCCGTAGACTGACTGTACTTACAGGTCAGTTATTTTTTATTTTTATATTTATACAACTCTGAGCATAACACTGCAACCATCAAATTTGGATAAGAAAGAGCAGGGTTTTCTGACATCATCATCATCATCCGCAGCCCGATTTAGCCCACTGCTGGGCATAGGCCTCTCTATGCTCTTTCCATTTAAAACGGTCTTGGGCTACCCTCATCCATTTAAAGCCCACGACGCTGACAATGTCGTCAACCCATCGTGTAACTGGACGTCCGACTTTTATTTAACAGATATATATATTTCTTTAATTAATTTTGGTTACTTTGTTTTTTAAAAGATTGTCCCAGATTGATAAATAAAATGTAATTTGCGCTACTGAAATAAATAAATGAACTTGAAGTTATTGTTATAACTCTGCCTTCTACAGCGCAGAAGGCTGAGCCCCAACAAACGAAGCAAAGCTTGTACTTTAAGAACCAGATAGCTGATATAATTCTCGTAACCACACTATTTCTATTATAAATTGATACTTATAATAATAACACGCAGACAGAGAACAAGCACCTATTGTTCCTTTTACAAATGTTTTTTAGGTGGGGTTCGAACTCACCGCCTATAGCGCTGAAGGAAGATACCAACTGAGCTGTGAGGGCTGTTAAAGATACAGCTCGGTCTCCACTGCGAAAGGGTAATGAGCGAGAAATGGTTAGCGGAACGGACTCCTTTTTAATGAAATAGGTTTACATTTCCACGAACAAAGAGTTTTATCTTTTGATTTCCACTGCTAGAGGAAAGGAGCTGAGTTCATTTCAATACTTTCTGCTCGCTCAGTCCTTTCCGCTCGACTATTTGTTGGTGGAAATACAAGTATGCAGTTTATTTTTGCGAGGTAAACGGAGTCCTTAATGGCTCCGCTCCGCTCGCAGTGGAGACCGGGCTAGCCATTTAATCTTTCCAGGCCTTTGATTGGTGTCAATTATCAAAGTTTTATCGATTTTGATTCACTCGAAAAGCCTTGTCGGATTCGATATAATTTCCATCAAAAATTGACGTTTCGTACCGAATCCGCTGTCGAGTGAATCAAAATCACCCTGCTCATGTGCCAATTGTACCTATATTTGGACGTACTGACTACCCCCTTTGACATCCTCAAACGGATCTTGAAATATCTGAGGGGATATCCACCATGCCTGGGATCAGAATCGTGACGCTGTTTCTGTTTTGTCCTTATTTAGTAACTTTGAGCTGAACTAAGGAGTTGGCGTAGACGTTCCATCGTTGCGTGGTCTCTTCCTTCCTCATCATGAAGTAATAGCTCCTTATGACGCTTAAGAAGTACAGGTACAGCACTGAAACAAGCAAACATACCGTCATATACTTGAATACCTTTCCTATAGTGATTCATTATTATGTCATAGTTACTAGACGTATTTCGAAATATCAGTAAATGATGAACGGGATTTTCACAATGAAAATGGGTAGGTCATAATAGCTTGAAGAACTGACAACCACTGGGGAATAAAGGTTCTCGAAAAGCGACCATGAACAGAAAGACGGAGGATGAGACGCCCTCCTATCCGATAGTCTCAAAAGCATTATTTCTGGAAATGTATAGGCCTTTGTCCAGCAGTGGATTTTTACAGGCTGATGATGGTGATGGTGATTAAGAATAGTAATGCTCTTTGTTAAGGGCTCGTCCGGGGAAGTACTACCAGCCTTTTTCTACCGCGAAGCAGCGTGGCTGTGTTTCGGTTCGAAGAGTGTGGTTGCCGGTGAAATTACAGGCACATGAGGTTGACGGACGCAAGGCAGTACATCGTAGGGCATGCTCCTATCGTGCTTACTTACGAGGCAATGCTTTTGTAAGTGTTGGTTACCACTTAAAATTAGGTGGGTCATCTGCTTGTTTCACCACCAAATGTAAAGAGGAGGCCTATGTCCAGCAGTGGACAGCAGGCTGATGATGTAATACTCACAGTGGGATAACATTTCTAATGTCAGTGTAGTCCACTCCCAGGGCCCGTAAACCTTGGCCATGGAGTGGGAGTACCGCAGCAGGACCACGGCCACTATGATCAGCCTCAGGACTTCGAACACGAAGCCTCCGACATAGAACATCTGCACTTGATCTTGTATTTTCTGGAAAATATAAAGGTATGTGGTAAATAATCATCGTGACCCAGCGAGACGGCGACGTGGCCGTCTTGTACCATCAAAGTCAAAAGGTATTTATTCAATAAAATCACAAGGACCACTTTGAAACGTCTTAAAGCAGGTGACTCTAGGTGCCAGTTCCAGTTCCACGCGACCAAAGCCTAGAAGAACAGGCTACAAACTTACGGCTTGGTTCCTACCGTTTTATGTATGATCTTTGTGACAATGTATTATAATACAATATTGAAGCTCCAGTGTGGTGCCAATCGAACTTAGTGAGGCGTAGGCATAACAGTTCAGGCATTAGGAAGTAGAATAAAAAAACTTCCTAACCTTATGCAGTCCATTGAGCAACGCCATAGTGATGAGCAGCTCGAAGGTAAGCAGCAGTATCTCGAAGCTGATGACCAGTTTGAAGAACTCTAGGTCTTGGTGCATCAGCATACGGTTGTGACTCGTGAACGCTGATAGACGAGTGTTTAAGCCGGAGAGGTGGGTGCAGCTGAGAATGAAGTGAATTGCACGTGATACCTGAAATAAAAGAAATAAGCAATTTTGTAATGTCTCAAGTGTTTATTCGAGTGGGATTTGACTCCACGAGTCTACTCTTAATACAAGGATGCACTCACCACCTGTAATGCTATTCCGGTAAAAACAAAAAACAATACATCAACAAAACTACGGGAAATCCTCCCCGTGATTTTGTTTTATAGCACTACGCTTACTACTTTTGTTTTATACATGCGCCATAGGATCCTAATTTCACCCAATGAAACTATTAAACTAGTAGTTCGCCCCGAACTGAGATCTCGTGATGCGACCGACGAACGCATCAAAACTTTGAGCAGGTAGTAGTCAGAGGCAAGTCCAAACATTATCTTTGGACTTTTTTCTGACTACCGCCTACTAACTTAGTAAGGTAACCAAGTTTCAACTCTATTGGCCTATTTATTGAAGAGTCCCGTTGAACAGACCTTGGCTCCATCATCAGACCTGGCCGTCGTCACCATTTTATGAAAACTGAGTACCTCCTTAATTTATTTCAAGAAAAAAAATTAAGAAAAAGCAAAGGAACTGGACGACCAGTAGAAAAACCTTGATGTCAACGAAACTCTTAGAGATGGGAGCTCTTGGATCGCTGGTTATCTTAATTTAACTTTTTTTGTTTTATCTCAAAAACAGAGCGTCCCAAAAAAAAAGTAAAAATTGTTTTGGAATGTCCAAACAAAGCCCTTTCATATGACATGTAACTTGATTTTTTTAAGTAACTTTTTTTATTTTTGCCCCCTTTAAAAACCGCATATCTCAAAAACCCTTTATCCGATTTTACTCATATACTTACCAGTAAATTTCTCAAGTACAAGCTATCGACATATCAAATTTCATACAGATCGGATCAACGGTTCTAAAGTTATCGCCAGACAAACATACATACATACATACATACATAAAATGCCAAATCGCCCAAGTTGAAACTAAGATCTTCGTTCGCTTCGCTCACTCGATCAATAAAATAAAACTCATAAAAACTAAAAAGCAGTTGAACTCTGTGGCATGCCTTCTTCTTCTTGTCGTGACACTAGTTCTTTCGAAACAGAAACAGTGTGGTTAAAGGATTTTAAGTGCGCCTCAGAGAAAGTCCTTTCGAGCACTTGATACATGTTTTAAAACAGTTAGGTTTTACGTCAAGCCGGTTTCCGCACGGTGTTTCCCTTTACCATTTGAGAGCTTTGGCCAGTGAAAAGGACCAACAACTTATAAGTGAAATGTGGGGCCTACTAAATGTCAAAAAGCGATGGGCCGCCAGGCTCGTAGACAAATGCCAAGATATGAAGAAAAGACTTCAACGCGCTCGCTTTGCTACGAACTCACTACGAAACTAACAGTATAGTTCTAAAATTATGAGATAAGTGTTTCTAAGTTGTTTGCAGTGTCGCGGTGTCTCACAGGCACTGGTGGTCTAGTGGAAGCGGCCCCGCCTTCCGATCCTAAGGTCGTGAGCTAGAAACCGGTCGTGCACCAATGAGTTTTTCTGTTCAAAATTTATGTGCACAATGCCATTACTCTCAAACGGTGAAGGAAACCATCGTGAGGAAAACAACATGTCGTAGAACCTAAAAAGTTCTATAAAATGTGTCAAGTGCTCGAAACGAGCCTCTTGAGGTGCACTTAAAATCCTTTCACCACACTGTTTCGAAGGAAACTAGTGACACGACAAAAGAACAGGCACCACGGAAGCATCTGTATGACAGTTTTCGACCAAAACCCTGCATAAAGGTCGAAAAACTACACCAACTACTAGACTAGTAGTAGACTAGCCAACTGCACAATCCTCATGGTGTACTTGGTCTTCTACTTCAGGCTTCGACGACCACAAGGCGTAAGCCTTTTACGACTCCCAAGAAGAAAAATAATAAAAAAAGAAATTTTGGTGGGTATTTCACATAGCACAGCATAATCGAACCCCAAAATAAACAATTATTTTGTATTTTTATTTGTAAATACAAACTACCTTGCAATATTTATAACACCAAGACAAAAGTAGAAACAAGTAGTAGTTCAAAAGTAGTAGAGCTCTTTGTGAAGGGCTCGTCCGGAGAAGTACTACCACCACGCCTTTTCTGCCGCCAAGCAGCGTTGCTGTGTTTCGGTTTGAAGAGTGTGGTTGCCGGTGTAGTTACAGACACATGAGGCTCATGAGTTCCTATCGTTCGTGACTTACGAGGCAATGCTTTGTTATAGTTGGACATCTGCTTGTTCCATCAGCTAGTTGTATACAAAAAAAAAAAAATCTAAGAGAGTAAATTACCAATAACAAATAAGCGATGACAAAGCTTCCTATCCTCAAGTTGATGCAGAAACAGCATCGGTTGAAAGTTCCCAACGACATCTTGAACCTGGAAATAAGGAAAACCCAATATAATAAACTGGTTTCAAATACGTTGTAATCGAAAAACATAAGTTTAAAACATACGTTTGATTATAAGGATAAACAATGCTACAAATGATAATGCGCCTTGCGATATAAATATAAGGTTGATTTTACATATCACGGTAAAATGCAAGGGCTCACATATTGAACTGTCTTTACAATCTAGTTTGGATCTTATTCTCCAGAGATAAAGTTGATATTCATTTATATCATGACGAGTGTCAAGTTGCTGCGGGGATTTCCTGTGCCCTGAAAGCATAGTACCAATTTTGTTTTCTTCGATCATCAAAAACGGAACTTTCTTTTACTGAGTGACTGCACAATTTTGATGTCGGGTTCCTTTTTTGGTACAGTTTGATTGCCTTTCGCTTGATTGCCATCTCACCAAATGATCAAACGGATTGAAGAATCAAGCCTTTTGACTTGAATGACCATTTTCGAGATTCAAGTGTAATATTTGTTGGTCGAATGAAACTGCCGCCTATTTAGATGTCACTCATTTAAATGACTAAAAATATAAATGACTTTAAGATTTACTAAAATGTAAGTCAATGCCAAAATTACTTATTTATCAAGGTACACGGCAACACAAAATTCTCATTCTCATTCATCATAAAAATATGGTTTTATTACAAAGTCTACAATATACAAAAAATAAATGGATTTGTTGTTGCAACAATATAAAAAAGATTGTGAAACTTCTACTTTGGCTTCCGTTGCCCCTTTAATTTATTTTAAACCATCAAACTAACGAAGATAACTCGTTTTAAAATCGAATGAGAAAAACTTCGTAGCTTGAGGAAAACGGTTAAAAAAATTACGAATCACACACATGGCTGCCAGCCGATCAGATTTCTATTTCCCTCGGAGCTCTAATTAACAAGCTATAGAATACAAATGAGTGCATGTTTAGTTGTCAGACCTGTGCACTTTCAGCGGTGTATTAAGTAAATATCTATTCTTCTTAATATACATAACTACTTAACCGATTTCAATCAAATTTGCGCACCCTGCGCAGTATGATCTAACTTAAAAGACAGGATAGCCTTCATCTCAATTTGTAGCAGCAAATTTGACACCGCCCAACAAAGTGGGCACGGGTCAGCTAGTAAAAATATAAATATTGTTGGACTTTACACACAACACTTTTTTTTATGTAAAAGAGAAACAAACGGGCTTACGGCCCTCCTGATGGTAAGCGGTCACCTTCGCCTATAGACACCAACAACACCCAAGGCGTTGTCGTTGCACTGCCTACCATGAAGGACTTTATTAACATTTTTTTGAAGCTGTTTATGTTATAGCTTGGCGGAAAAGCCTCTGATCATTTCACAGTTTATGGGTATCGGGGATATATCGAGCTCCAAAACACAGATAAGTTAATACTAGTACCCAAACTTAACAAAGCTTGTAATATGGAAACCACTTTGTTATAAATTACTTATATATTTCTTTTTTTTTTCTTTGTCAATACATTCTTATAATATATAATAACACCCAGACAGAGAACAAACATCTATGTTCATCACACAAATGTTTGTACCTATCGAACCTTAGATACCTATACAGTCCTTATAAGTATTTCCAGCTAAATGCTCGCACGGAACTCTTTCTACAGTGATTTCTATAGGTATACAAGCTGTGATACTTGCATTGTTGTGTATAAATATGAATGGTATCAGGCAACGTTACGTGATGCTGGGGAAATTCACGAATGGCGACCTAGTGGTAGAACTAAGATCGTAAAAGTTACTAGATCTAGATGTAGACCCAATCCAGTTACTGTAACGATTTTGCATTAGGTAGGTACTTGTCGATGGGAGATCTTGCCTAAAACTTAAACACGACACCAAAACATACTTGTCCGAATAAAAAACTATTTGAATTTGAATTTGAAAAACGAGAATTTTGGATTATTTTGTTTACAAATATTGTATCACGACTTTGCCTGGACTACTGTAGCTAATAATGTTAGCACTCTCGTATATACACATTTATTAGGTACTTAAGAATACAAGTTTTCACGAACAAAAATATGGCATTACCAATGTAACAAGTAAATAATCATATACCGGTTTATTTTTTTTAAATCCACACAATTTAAAAATGTACAAGAGTCAAATACATTACAAAGATTGCGGGAAGTCGGTGCATGGAGAAAGTTCAGAATCGTTCTTTCTGTTAATGTTTTGAGGAGGCATAAGTCCAGCAGTGGACTCCTTCAGGCTAATGATGATGATGAAGACTCAGATAAACTAAGCTGCAATGCCCTAGTAAGGTACATGTAATAGTACAACATACCCACCCACACATAAGCTACATGTACCTACATTGTAAGTCACAATATATTGGAATATAAAAATATTGTCAACATGAATGACTAGGAAAACAATAAAAACCCAGTAGTAACTTTACTAAAGTAAGTGTCATACGACCATCGTGGACGTAGTGCCTAAGTAAGCAGTTTTCATTATACCTAACTGATTAAGGAAAATAATTACTTTATTTACCTACGTATCTCGTTTTATCCCCTTTGAAAACAACACACACTACACAAACATTTTAAATCTAGTATAGTATATCCTACTAACTAAATTTTGAGTTGTTTTAAACAAATAAATAAACAAAACAGAAACTCACTGTTGTTTTCAATTTTGAATTTGGAACGAATGTGGAGTGAACACTGCGCGCGTGCGTTGCATACTGAGGCCAGCGCAGACGCATAGCAGATAGCGACTCGCTTCATTCATCTACAGGCTTGCATCGAGGATTGGGTGAAATCTTGAGGAAAACCAGGGTGGGGCAGGATTCGAGGGGCACTCTTGAGGGGGCAGATTATAAATCTTCATTATTACGGACCGATGATATTTTTAATAATATTAATTTAAAGAATTAAATGAATGAAAATAATAGAAATGTATTTACAATTGAGGTACATTAAATAAACTGAAATTAACAAGATCGCGTGAAGTTATTGGAAGAAGTGGCCTCAAAACTGTTCTTTCTGGAAATACACTTCCGTCAAACGCTTTTGAGTAAAGCCCCAGAGGGTAGTTATTTTAATACTATTTTCTGATGGAACAGCAGTTAGCCCTCGTGATGCACTTGATGGTAACCATCACCTATAACAAAGCACTGACTAAGCAGATAACAACAACGTGCCTCAAGCGCGTTGCTAGCCAATGGCCCAGGGGAGGGCAATGAGAAAAATATGAATTGTAGGTAAAGTCAAGAGCATGAAGCTTTACAGCTTGTAGCGCGAGTCTTGGCCTCTATGGCGATTGTAATAAGAATGGTTCCAACATGCCTTAGGACCTTGGTTGCTTTGCATTTAGCTACATTTTTTTAATCTTTAGAGGGGGGGCAGCTGCCCCCTTGGCGACGCCCTTGACATGCCCTACGATTCACTTCGTCATGTCGTCGTCGTCATTTGCCTTCATCACGTCATTGTGTAGTCATCGCAGAATGTCAATACGAAACTTCAGAGTATTTATCTTAGAGTAGCCCCTGGGTCTGGCTGCGGCCCTGTCATCAGAAAGCGTATTGTGTGGAATTGTGCAATGGGAAATACGCGAAGCAAATACTTTATTTTAGCTTATAACTAAATATGACTAAACGTATTAGAAATATATATAACTAAACATATTAGAAATGTAGCGTAATCTGTTGTTCGTAGGAACAACAGATTGCGCTACATTTCTGAGTTTTCATAATATTTATAAATATCTACTATAAGAATATAAACTTTATAAGTAAAGTAAAACAATTTAATAAGATTCTGCAATGTTTGTTACTGATTTCAATAAATTTCAAATTTCAAATTTCATTTCAATTTCAATAAATTTCATTCCATTTTAAACTTTTGAACTTTTGTTTAATGTAGGTAAGCCTCTATAATTTTATCACTAACAGATTCTGAGCTGCGAATAATTATAATATAATTTGTTTCAGACAACTACGAAAATAACATTTCTGGTCCTTGATTAAACGACTAACATACATATAATATATGATATATTTTTTACTTAAAATGAACAGACTTCGAATATACTGAAAACCATAACTTTTGCTGAAAAAAAATATGAGTATGAACTATCAAACAAAAAAGAATCATCAAAATCTACATCTACACTATCTAAATCTACACTAATATTATAAAGAGGAAACCTTTGTATTTTTGTATTTTTGTATGTAACGAATAGGCTCAAAAACTACTGGTCCGATTTCAAAAATTCTTTCACCATTAGAATGCTACATTATCCCTGATGTTACATTATTATAACATAGGTAATATTATATTTTCAAAAAAATCAGGGATCCTTACTAAAACTTCAATAATGTAACCCAAGGTGGAAAACAAAAACCTTACATCGCGTGCGCTGCGAAAACTATTGATGATAGAACAAAATAATGTACTACGATTTTGTAGAACACGTCATCATCTACAAAAAATGTCGCGACAGCATATGTCTAACTATTATAGTTATGTCACAATAAGTGTTCTTTTATTTTAAAAAAATAATTGAAATGCCGCCGCCAGAAAAGGGTCTTTATTTGTACCTTGGTATTAATCCTTATCCAAATAAATTATTTCATAATTAAGACGGTTTCAATACCTATAGATTACTTCTTAAAATTTTCAAATCGGACATTCCATTCAAAAGATATGACGAAATTAAAAATGTTAACGGGTCCACGGGTCACGCTCGGGGAGCGATTTCACTCACTCAAGGAGAAGCGCGTGCAAATGTATGAAATAAGAAGACGCGAGGCTCGAACCCACGGTCTAAGTTTATCCTAAAATGTTCAAAAAATTTATGACCACCCATGCGAAGCTGGGACAGGCCGCTAGTCAATTAATAATTGGCGGAGAAATCGCGTAACAAACCTAAAAAACATACTTTCGAATTGAGGACCTACTCCTTTTTAAAGTCTGTTAAAAGTATGCTAATGAAGAGAAACTTATGTGAACCTGGGGTCTAAGATCTACTTCCTGTTTGCGAAGAAAGACCTCTAGAACTACAAAAAAAAACTTATCTAGACCCCCCCCGTAGCTTGAAGGTAATGAATTTACCATAGAACAGACAACCACGAGGGAATAAAGGTTTTTTTTCAATTAATATTCTGTCCTTTGGCTATAATCTCACCTGATGGTAAGCGACGATGGAGCAGAATGGTCTAGAAGACACCTATTCACTCTTGCCTTGAAGAGACCCAAGTTGTTGTAATCAGGAAATACAGACGGCTCTCGAAAAGACAGGTTTTTGAAGCAACCACAAAAAACAAAGCATGGGACGCAGGCGCGGTCGCAGCCTGAAATTTTGGAGGAGGTCACTAATAATAATACAGTAAATATAAATATACATTTTGGTGGATATGTCGGGTAAATTAGACTTTATTGCACAATACCAAGCACCGTTAGATGACAGCGAACCATTATGTGCATCGCAAAAAATTGCTTATTTTTATGATGATTGAGATGATGATTTTTCAATTTGACGTGTACTATTTTGGGGGGTCATGTCCCTGTGACCCCCCTTCGGACCGTGCCTGCGGACGCCCTCCTACCCGACGGACTGACGACATTGTTAGGATCGCGGGAAGTCGGTGGATGGAGAGGGCTCGAAATCGTTCTTCCTGGAAATGTATAGGGGAGGCCTATGTCCAGCTGAGGCCTTCTTCATGCTGGTGATGATGATAATGAATGCATCTGCCAAAATATATATATCTTTGTTATTACTGGGTGTTGTATATTAAATATACATAATAATATGATTAGGTTAAGCAGCTATATTGTCCTTGGTTCAACCGTGACCACAATTTGTTACGTGCGTTATAGTGTTATTCCAATAGCTATTGTAGTTTTGAATAATCTTTCGCCTACAAGCAAGCAGCTGTGTTAAGGCGAATACAAGAGCTAATGTGACTCTCGCTCGCACGTTTCGACATGTTGAAAGATATATAATCATTTTCGTAAAATCGCAATCAACCATTTTGTGTGCAATCACATTGCACACAAAATGGTTTGGCTTTTTGAAAGATATAAAATTAGGAGTTGTTTCACGGTAGTAATAAGAGGAGTTGGTGGTAGTGAAATTACAGGCACAAACTTAATACTAGCCTCAAATTATTATTATGCCCAAAGTTGATAATATATATAAGTCATGAGTACAACCTAACGACCTACCAAGTTTCGTGCAGATCGGATCAAAAGGTACGAAAATTAAAGTAGGTGGTAGTCAGGGGCAAGTCCAAACAGTTGAGTTCGGACTTGTTTCTGACTACCACTTACTAATTAAGTATGGTAACCAAGTTACAACTGAATTTGCCTATTTATTGAAGAGTTTCGTTGAACAGATCTTGGCTCCATCATCAGACCAGGTCGCTGTCACCATTTTATGAGAACTGAGTACCTCCGTAATATATTTCAAGAAGAAAAATAAAAAAAAAGCAAAGGAACTGACCGACCACAAAAACCTTGATGTCAACGAAACTCTTGGATCGTTGGTTATTTTAATTTAACTTTTTTATTGTATCTCATAAACCGGGCGTCCTAGAAAAAAAAGTGAAAATGTTGGAATGTCCAAACAAAGCCCTGTCATATGACATGTAACTTGATTTTTGAAAACTTTTTATATTTGCCACCTTACAAAACCCAGTAAAGTTATGGTCCGACAAACATACATAAGTACATACATAAAATACCAAATCGCCCAAGTTGACTGTAAGATGTGACTCAATCAAATTATAGTACATAACTATTGTTTATTAAATGATATGACTGTTTTGATAAGTAATATTAATCGGTACTAAAACAGGCCACATAACACATATGGCATGGGTATCGTATTTGACGTAGTTGCTTAACAGGAAAATACAATATTATCCGTGAGGTGTGCTACTACTCAGATTTCTGTTTAGATTTAATTGGTTACTGAAACTGAAACTGAAACAGCTTCACGACTTTAATCCCCAGGCACGGTAGATATCCCCTCAGATCTCTTAGTACCAAGTACTAACTCCAGATTCATTTGAGGATGTCTAAGGGGGTAGTCAGAGGCACGTCCAAACATTACATTTGGCACATACCCACATTTTGCAGTAGTTGGTATTCCATACGTGACAGGTTGCAAGCCCATCGCCGCTGTTAGAGTACTAACTGGTTTCCTCACGATGTTTTCCTTCACCGTTTAAGAGCACTGGCTTTGCGCACATAAATTTTTCGATAGGAAAAATTCATTGCTGCACGACCGGATTCGAACCTGCCACCTTACGATCGGAAGGCGGGGTCACTTCCACTAGACCACCGGTGCTCTTTTTAGGTTACTTACTAACATAAAAATATACCTAATATGTTGTGTATGTTGCCCCACAGAACGGCTGAGCGGATTTATATGAAAAACATTTTATACTAGCTGATGGAACAAGCAGTTGGCGCACCTGATGTCAAGTGGGAACCATGCGGTTAGACGCAGACAACCGCCAAATAACTTCTCGCTCCCACATGTCAACGTTTTTGAAGATATAAAATCACTGATATCTAAAACTTAAACTTTTTTAGGTATGAAAACTGGTTTGGATTTAAAAGCTTTTTTTTTAACCTTCTTTATTCTTTATTGTACACAAATAATTTACACAAAAGAAGATATGATAGTCATGTACAAAGGCGAGCTTAACCCTAGATAGAGTTTTCTTCCAGCAAACCTTAGAGGATAGAGAGAGCTGATTAAAGTGGTGGGAAGGTGTACAAACATAAAAAAAATATATATTGAATAGGAGAATCAAGATAAAAGTAAGAAAAATCCTAATAAATGAGATACCTAATACAAAATAAAATAAATAAATAAAGATTATATACATATTTATATATATTTACTAACCTTATTAATGTTATTCACAGAAGCTTGGTTGTTTTGATTATAAATCACTACTTGAATTCAGTGATTTTATACAATAAATAAAAAAAAATGTGCGACACTCTCTCTCTTGTCTTGTCACACTAGTTTCTTTCGAAACAGTGTGGTGAAAGGATTTGAAATGCGCCTCAAGAGCACTTGACACATGTTATAGAACTTTTTAGGTTCTACGACATGCCCGTTTCCTCACTATGTTTTCCTTCACCGTTTGAGAGTACTGGCATTGTGCATACATTTTTGAACAGAAAAACTCATTGGTGCACGACCGGTTTAGAACCCACGACCTTAAGATCGGAAGGCGGGGCCGCTACCACTAGACCACCAGTGCTAATGTACCTCTCGCTCGCACATTTGAACATTTTGAAAGATATAAAATCAGTGAACTTATTTATGAAACATTGAAATAGTTGAAATGTGCAAGCGAAAGGTACTTTTCCAGTTGTCCGCCCCTTAAACGACAGTTTTGAATAAGGTCGTAGGTCCATTACCTTAGTTCCATCTCTCGACGTTGTGACGAAAATACAATATTGATTGGACCGGCAGACTTACAGACGCCACATTATAGCCAAAGAGTAACGCGCGCAGAGGAACCTATGAGAAATCAGAAATTAGAAAGCTGTGCTACCGTGTTATGCCAATACCTCTAGCCTAAAGCTAATGTATCTTAAGTTACAGTGTTTTGTCTTAACAGGGCTCAATCGTTTCCTTTTCTCTGGTTCTATAATTGATCGAGTGAGCGAAGCGAACGAAGAATTGGGCGATTTGGCATTTTATGTATGTATGTATGTATGTATGTATGTTTGTCTGGCGATAACTTTCGAACCGTTGATCCGATCTGCATGAAATTTGATAAGACGATAGCTTGTGCTTGAGAAATTTACTGGTAAGTATATGAGTAAAATCGGATGAAGGGTTATTAAGATATGGGGTTTTTTAAGGGGGAAAAAATGAAAAAAGTTACATAAAAAAATCAAGATACATGTCATATGAAAGGGCTTTGCTTGGACATTCCAAAACAATTTTTACTTTTTTCTGGGACGCTCGGTTTTTGAGATACAACAATAAAGTTAAATTAAGATAACCAGCGATCCAAGAGCTCCCATCTCTAAGAGTTTCGTTGGCATCAAGGTTTTTCTACTGGTCGGCCCGTTCCTTTGCTTTTTCTTATTTTTTTTTCTTGAAATCAATTAAGGAGGTACTCAGTTCTCATAAAATGGTGACAACGACCAGGTCTGATGATGGAGCCAAGGTCTGTTCAACGGAACTCTTCAATGAATAGGCCAAGAGAGTTGAAAATTGGTTACCGTACCAAGTTAGTAGGCGGTAGTCAGAAAAAAGTCCAAACATAATGTTTGGACTTGCCTCTGACTACCTACTCAACGTTTTGGTGCATTCGTCGGGTCGCATCACGAGATCTCAGTTCGGGGCGAACCACTAGTTTAATATGCTTCTTTAAATCTTTCTTTTTTTCTAACTGCTACCTGGACTGA
Organism: Chloroclysta siterata; assembly: GCA_932294275.1. Classification (NCBI taxonomy): domain Eukaryota; kingdom Metazoa; phylum Arthropoda; class Insecta; order Lepidoptera; family Geometridae; genus Chloroclysta; species Chloroclysta siterata. The sequence goes on along the minus strand of OW028596.1, from coordinate 13,524,435 downwards.
GAAAAGACCATTTAGAAAACACGAAATTCACGATTCACGAAATCTATAAGGTTTGGAAAGCTTAATTTATAACAAAGCATTGCCTTGTAAGCCACTATTTTCTGTATTCATTGATAAATTTATGAATATCTTTTTAAATTCTGTATCCATAATTAATTTTAATCATGGTTTGTTTATTATATTATATTATTCTTTTTTGGTTTGTCTTTTTCTGTTTTTGGAGCGCTTATATAGTAAGGTTATAATAAATTGTAAATGTAAAATATATGCTAATTTTCGTGCATAAATTTAGGGGGGAGCGCAGATGTCTATCATACAGACTGTCAAAGTCTAGTTTAGAGATCCGAGGCTTCAATAAAATATGTGTATGTTATAAATTACATTTAAATGTTTAGTACTCAATAAATTTCATTTCATTTCATTTTGCGTTTTCTCAAAACACACTTTCTCAAAATACAGTGTTTTGGCTTAACACGGTAGGTATGGTTATGTACAGTTTAACAAGTTTGTCCGTTCCGGACGTAGGTACAACAAAAACGCATGTTTTTTTCTTAAAGTTTCCACCCGAGAATCAACTAAAAAGCAAGATTTCACATACATTTTCTCATGTGGCCGAGTGTGTCTCATCTATCGCTTATTCTTTGCCTCAACCCATAAGAATTCAGCTTCTGAAACCAACCAGTCTTCGTGGAAATTTCTGAGGGTTCGTGTAGTGTGTGATAGTTTTAAAAAAGGTGAGTTTTTAACCACTGAATTGGAGGCAATTCGAATGTGCTTGCGAAATTTTTAATTTTCTCAATTTCTGATCTATCTAGAAAGGTACCTAGCTTATGTTTGGCCTAACCAATCTTGATAGTTTTACTACGTAATCTTCTTCTTCTTGACGTGTCACTAGTTTCTTTCGAAACACTGTAGTGAAAGGATTTGAGGTGCCCCAATAAATATGCTCCTTACAAGCACTAAAGAGATAGAAATAGACATATATGTATATGTATATTTAAAAGAAAGTCGTGTTATTTATAACTCAAGAACGGCTGAACCGATTTGGCTGAAAATTGGTGGGGAAGTAGAACCAGAAGACGGACATGGGATACTTTTTATCCCTACTATATTTTATACAAACAATCGAACAGGCAGGAACTTCAAGTCATTTCTGTTACTTACCTGTTTCTTCTGACAAAATGACGTGGCTCAGAATGTTCCATGGGGAAGAATATACATTTTTTTTTATTAAAGATGTTGCCAATCATATCAATAAACCATTCTTTTATTTGTTAGTATTCTAAAGTAAATGTGCGCGAGCGAATCCGCGGGTAAGAGCTAGTAAATAAATAAATGGAGAAGAGAGGATTTGCAGAACCAAGGGACTAGCTAGGACCCAGTTTCTTTTAGGTTAGGCAGTTACCTAACCTAACTAACTAGCTACCCTGGTACTTATACAAGGTGTTCCAATACTTGTATTTAAAACTTCAGGGGACTGAAGTACTTATAAATATCAATGTGAACGCGAAAAAAAACAGCTGTTTCATACAAAAGTTCAATACTTACCTACCTGGCTAAAATGTATGAAACAGCTGTTTTTTTTTCGCGTTCACAGGTTGGTTCCTTAGAAAAAGTTAATTCATATTGATGGGTACTTTAGCCCCCTGAAGTTATTAATACAAGTATTGGAACACCTTGTAAAATCATATGTATGTTTTTTACTAGGTAGGTACCTATGTCTACCTACTCTGTGTGTTCGTTCTGTGTTTTGTGTGTAGGTATGTGAAATAAATGTATTATATTTTTTCTTTCTATATATTATACTTTACATAGGTACTAAATTATAATAATTACGATCCGAGCTACTACCAACAGAGCTATGGCTGTCAGATGTATGTATACAGTTGCACACTAAAATGCATCTAATGAACGGAATAACACCCCACCCAACATTTGACAGCAATCTCACCTGATGTTAAGGCGAATACAAGAGATAATGTACCTCTCGCTCTTGAACTGTTGAAGATATAAAATAACTCAACTTATTTTCGAAATATCTCGATCATCCATTTTGTGTGCAATCACATTGCACACAGTTTAGTAATACTTTCATTTTGATCGATACAAGTTTTTCTACCCAAAACTTTGCTTTACTGTTTTCGTACTTATGCAAACTTTGTCTTCTCCTTAAGTGATGATGGTTGCACGTTTACCTAGAAGATACCAATTCACTCTGCTAATATTTTTGTTTATTTAAGTTGATCATTTCAGGAACCATGGGGCTACCTCAGCTGGACTCCTGCTGTTTTGTCTTTGACCTGAAAACTGGGAACATCGTTATGGGCTGTATGAATGCGGTGAGTTTTAGCCGAAGACTACTTACGAGTATGTACCTACCTTTCGCTCGAACATTTATACATTTTGAAAGATATAATATCACTTAACTCAAAAATACTCAATATCAACTGAAAGATGAAATATCGCAATCAACCAAGTTGTGTACAATATGATTGCACAGAGTTAATTATACTATACAAGGTGTTCCCTTAATTTATAAACTTCATGGGGCTAATGTACCCATCTATATGAATATCTTTTTCTAAGGAACCAACACTGTGAACGCGAAAAAAAAACAGCTGTTTCATACAAAAGTTCAATACCTACCTGGCTAAAATGTATGAAACAGCTGTTTTTTTTTTCGCGTTTACAGTGTTGGTTCCTAACAAAAAGTTATTCATATTGATGGGTACTTTAGCCCCCTGAAGTTTATATACACAATTAAGGGAACACCTTGTATAACATTTTGAACCAAACAAGTGCGGGATTAGAGTCCTTTTCACCCTTGGTATTTGAAGCAAAATCATTTAAATTTGAATTGATGAAATATCGCAATCAACCAAGTTTCGTGCAATATGATTGCACAGAGTTAATTAAATATAACATTTTATCTTCTCTTTTTATTTTCCAGGTGTTGTCCTTCACCCTGCTAGTAATGATGAGCGTGGAAGCAGCCACCGTGGACGTAGAAGAAACGCAGTTCAAGGACCTGGACGACCTGGAGATGAAGGCTGGCCTGACGGGGCTGTACGTCATGAGCGTCATTATGACCGTCATGTTCCTGGCCAAGTTCTGCTTCGATGTGGTGTTTGTGTACGGAGTTATTGTGGTGAGAATAAGAAGGAAAAACAGCTTCACAGACTTTGATAACCATTTCCTATTGCATCCTATTGTAATCCTTTCCCATCCTATGGCATTCTTTCGCATCTTATCTCATCTTTTCGCATCCTATTGATTTTTTTCGCATCTTAACGCACCTTTCGCATCCTATCGCATCCGATTGCATTATTTCGCATCCTTTCGCCTCGTATCTCATCCTTATTTTGCATACTTTTGCATCCTATTGCATCTTGTGGCATCCTCTCGCATCCTCTTCCATCCCTTCGCCTTTTCTCGCATCCTTTCGCATCTTATCTCATCCTTATTTCGCATCCTTTCGCATCTTATCGCAACCTCTGGCATCCTTTCCCATCCTCTCCTGTATGTCATGAGCGTCATTATGCTCGTCATGTTCCTGCCCAAGTTCTGTTTCGATGTGGTGTTTGTGTACAGAGTTATTGTGATAAGAAAAGGATAAACAACTTCACGTCTTTGATCCACCCTTTCGCGTCCTTTCACGTCATAACACATCCTATTGCGTTCTTTCACATCTATCGCATCCTTTCGCATCCTCTCGCATCCTATTGTAGTCCTTCGCATCCTATCGCATCCTATGGCATTCTTTCGCATCTTATCGCATCCTCTGCATCCTTTTGAATATTTTTAAATAACAGGAATAAAAGCCGAAATGATGATAGCCGTAGTAACTCTGCATTTCTCGCTGTGGGTCGTGGGTTCGATCCCCATTGAGAACAAACATTTGTGTGTTATACATGTTCTCTGTCCAGGTGTTATATATATATCAGCTACCTGGTTCCCATAGCACAAGCTTTGCTTAGTAGATAGTAGTAGAGGTAGAGAGTAGTAGTAGAGGGCTAAATGGTGATGTGTGGAATGTCCACCAATATATGTATACTATTGCAATAAGAACTGCAATTTTAAGTGCGCCTCAAAGAAGCTCCTTTTGAGCACTTGAAACTTGTTTTCGAACTTTTTAGGTTCTACAACATGCCGGTTTCCTCACGATGTTTTTCTTCACCGTTTGAGAGTACTGGCACTGTGCACATTTTTTGAACAGAAAAACTCATTGCTGCTCGGTTTGGAGCCCACGAGGAGCCCCTTGGGAACTGAAGGCGGGCCGCTACCACTAGAGCACCAGTGCTCTGGAACTGCAATATGGGCATTAAGGTAACCGGTGTAATTACAGGCACATGAGGCTTAACATCTGTATGCCTCAAGTTGTTGGACGCAGGGCAGTGCATTGTAGGGCTCGTTCCTATCGTGCGTGACTTACGAGGTAATGCTTTGTTATACGTTATGGTTACCACTCAACATCAGGTGGGCCATTCTTGTTCCTTCAGCTAGTTATATAAAACAAAGTTAACTTTTCCAGGAGAAAGCTGGCATCATCAAATCCTACTTCATCATGTGGGTTGTGTTCTTCATCCTGTCTCTGTCCATCTTCTTTTTAAACATCCTCAACTTCGATACGCAGACCGTATGTACGGAACTCTTTTATATTGGTAAGTTACTCCTTTATTTTTAACGGACTCCAAAAAAAGCATAGTAGAGCTCTTTGTGAAGGGCTCGTCCGGGGAAGTACTACCACTACGCCTTTTTCTGCCGCCAAGCAGCAACGCTGTGTTTCAGTTTGAAGAGTGTGGTTGCCGGTGTAATTACAGGCACATGAGGCTTAACATCTGTATGCCTCAAGTTGATGGACGCAGGGCAGTGCATCGTAAGGCACGTTCCTATCGTGCGTGACTTACGAGGCAATGCTTTGTTTTAGGAGATGGTTACCACTTAACATCAGGTGGGCCATCTGCTTGTTCCATTAGCTAGGAGTATAAAAAAAGCTCTCAATTTTACTGTTTTTCTGTCATTTATGAACCGATTTGTTTTTTTCCCGAGATGATTAATATGTTTGTTACAGCATAACACCATCATTTATGAATCGGTTTGGATTTTTTTTTGATTTAAGAGGATATACTTTTCGATTGGTTCTTTCATAGAAATTTCATCAAATCGGTTCAGTAGTTAGGTAGGCTTTTAAATAAAAACACAGGAAAAAGTTATGTAACCTATGTATAAACTTTTTCTGTTACTATGGACCATATTATTAATGTTGTTTGAATAAATAAATGAATTATATTATTATTATGTAATCAAAGTAAATTAAATTGCGTATTTTGCTGTATGTTATCAGTGTATTTGAAGTAAATTTTTGTTTGCAGAAAAGTTATCTTATGAAATCTGACTACCGTGTGCTACCGTCAAACAATTTCTCGGTCGCTAATCGCAATTCAAGTAGTAGAGCTCGTTGTGTATGGCTCGTAACCACCATGCCTTTTTCTACCTTCAAGCAGCGTTACTGTGTTTCGGTTTGAAGAATTACAGGCACATGAGGCTTAAGGGGCTGACAACTATCAAACAACTTCTCGCTCGCACGTTTCGACATGTTGAAAGATATAAAATAACTAAACTCTAAAGTTTGCCTTTCTAGTTTTCGTATATAAGCAAACTTTTAAGTAGGAAAACTTGTATCGATCAAAATGATTTTTTTACTAAACTGTGTGCAATGTGATTGCACACAAAATGGTTGATTGCGATTTTTCGAAAACGAGTTTAGTGATTTTATATCTTTCAATATGTCGAAACGTGCGAGCGAGAGTCACATTAGCTCTTGTCTTCGCCTTAAAATTTGCTTGCGTCAAATTGATAGATGCAGGGTAATAGTATTGCAATAGACAAGATACAATGAATATCATTTTTATATTATAGAGCATGCTGTGGTTGCCTATAATTGAAAGAGCACCTTATACGTATATGTATAATCCAAACTGTATCGAATTTATTGTATTTTGGGTATCTTTTGTTGTAGGATTACCAACAAAAGATACCCAAAATACAATAAATGAGAATAAATAAATGAGAGAAGGTAGAATTAAGGAATTGTGTACTCTGGGCGAGGCTATAGATTTATTTTTATTTTCCAGGTGTCAACGTGTACATGATTCTTCTGAGCCACAGTTTTTACAAGCAGCTCAACTGTCGCGAGGAAGTCTAACTTAAACATTGAAAGTAACTTTTAATACACTATCTCAGAGTTACGTATGCGGCAGATAAAAAAAATTGTATATTTATTAGACATCATGTAAAAAATGAAATATTTTCACGATTTTGATCCCCAGGCATGGTAGATATCCCATAAGATCTTAGAATATTTTTAACAGACTGTCCGCTTGTGATTGGTACAATGTTATATCACATAGGTCTGTGAAGTAATGCAATTTTATAGGTATATGCTGAGGTTAGCACTTAACATCAGGTGCTGGTTGTCCCATCACTTTTATTCATATGTACCCTTGTGGAATTTTAACTCATTTAAAATGTGATATTGAAACCGTTCATACATTTGAAGCTTTGTTTTTTAGTTTATAACTGACACATTAGGGGCCGGTTTCACCGCTGTTCAATATGTCAAAATGTACGCGTTTGACAGCTAAGGTTAGATTTAACGGCCTGTTAATCCTTGATTAGTAACTAACAGAGCATGGTGAAACTGGGCCTAAAGATTAAAAAATGGTTTATATTGTTATTGTTGCATTGTTAATCCAAAATTATTATTACATAATGTAAATTATTACATAATATAATTAAATACTTATTAAATACCTACTTAAGGTGCCTAAACTATTCTAGGCATGAATATGGAACGAAAATAAGTGCCAAAGATTATTTCTTTAGGTTTGTAAATTGTATAAAAACTGCGTCTTTTAGGTAAGTAAATAAAATATACCTCTATAAATATTATATACTTGTTAGACTATTTACTTTAAATATTGTTGTTGTATAATCATTAAAATGAAAGACCTAGCATTAAAATTATAATTGAATACCTAACCGCCAGTTTCTGAAAGCCCGATCAAAACTAATCGGATGTTAAGTCACTCGCTATTTCTGCTATTACATCGAATTAGATAGAGATAGCAAGTGACTTGACATGCGATTAACTTTGATCGGGCTTTCTGAAACCGGCATCATTGTTAAATAAAACTTTTTTAAGAAAACAATATTTTTATTTACTAAAAAAATATTTTGACAATTCTAAGCTTAAGTATAAACCTTTTTTATTATCTACCTACTCATTATTGTACTCATTAAAATTGAGTTCTTTTTTATGATTTAATTATTTTTTTCGACATGATCCGAATATATTTTCCGAGGTATTCAGAGGCACGTCTAACATTGTACAGTATTCATGCAAACTTTAGGCATGTACTTATTTTGAAATGGTTTTTAATTATGTATTTGGTACATTGTCATTTTTGACACAACTTTTTGTTCTCCGCCATTTTCACGGATTTTGTTTATTCGTTCAATTTTGATTGAACGGTGATGACAACAGAGCTAATGTACCTCTCGCTCGCACATAACAATATTTTGAAAGATATACAATTTCTTAACTTATGAATGGAAAATCGCAATCAAACAAGTAGTGTACAATAACATTGCACACAGTAATTTCGGTGGTATTTTAACCAACATTACTTGAGGTCTTAGCACAAAGTGTAAGCATTTGGAATAAAAGTATAATGAGTGATATCCCGATATTACCGAAAATGTTACCAATGTTTTGAAGAAAACCGCCACCATTTTCTTCAAAACAAATGACGGCCGACTTGACCATGGACTGACTTAACTAAAAAGTATTTAATACAAATCACTTGACACTGGCAAGATTGTCGAATGACGGACAGGAGCCATAAACGGAGAGAAGAAGAAGAAGAGTGTGGCGAAGCTCGTGATCGAAGTGAGCTCGGATCCACTAGGTTTTGATTTTTACGAAATAGCACTAAGTAGGTCTGAGATATACGAGCTATAGGTACTTGTATCTTTTGAGCTTCTATCTTAATCCTAAGTTACACTAACAAAAACATATGGCAAAATTTATCTTTGAGAAGCTGATATCCGCCAACCCCTTGCTCGCATATTTTAAATGTTTGAAGATTTAAAATTACTACAGGTACCTACCTACCTAGTTACGAAAAAAAGGTAAGGTAAAATCACAAACCACTGAGTTTCGGAGACTAGCATTAAAAAGGTTCACAAAAAATATTATTAATGATATGAGACATAATTTTCATTTAAAACGGGATATTTACCATGATTTGTGAGTTTGATTGTTTCCCGATATTTCGGCACAGTTGCATGCGCCATGATCACGGGTCGAACCGTGATCATGGCGCATGCAACTCGCAAATCATGGTAAATATCCCGTTTTAAATGAAAATTATGTTCATAACCATGATAGTTTCAAAAATTATAATGATATGAGACTCCTTTCACCACACTGTTTCGAAAACACTAGGGACACGACAAGAAACAGAAGCAAAAATCTTATTTTGATACAAACAAGCTTTCCTGTATAATTACCTTCAATAATTACCTACATATCATTGCAGAGAGGCTAGACACCGCATGCCTCTTTATGGAGTACTGGACGAGAGCGCTTAAGCTGCTCTTAAGCAGTGTTGTTTTAAGATTATTGGTATTATAGTCGCGTTAAACTCTCGCTGCAGGCTCGGTCTTAAGTTATCGGAACGAGACAGCAATATTGCTCTCTCTCTCTCGCACTTAGGAGCACGGACGATCCTTATGTTTAAGCGTGTGTTAAGGTGATTTATAACCGAGTTTGCAGCAGGAGTTTAACGCGACTATAGGTTGAGCACGGACCGAGCCTGCAACGAAAGTTTAACGCGACTATACCTCAAGTGTTTTTAATTATGTTGCTTGTTGTTTTTTGACTTATTTTATGGACTTATTATGTGGTCTGAAATAAAAATATTGAATTGTATGAAATTTTTGCTAAACCTTAGTAATACTTTTTTCCGAAACAGGTTGTTTGCGATTTTCACAACTTCATTCAGTAATTTAATATCTTCAAATTTTTTAAATAAGCAGCGTGAAGTATCAGCGGTGTCTGCGTCTAAAACACAGATAAGCTAGCAGTCATCCATTGAATTCACTAGCATGGTTTCATCCGATAGCCGCCGGTGACTGAATTTGAATACTGTCCCACTCTGCATAAGGTCGTAAGTTGTGTGCACAACGATCAGGCAATGTATGTAGATCACTGGAACAAGGAAATCCGTACATAAAAACATTTCCTTAAAATTAGCCTTGTCTCTGTCTGTCATTGCTTATTTGTAAGAGATGGCAATAGTTGATAAGCATAATATTTTTCAACATAAAAAAAAACTGAAACAGCTTTACGACTTTGATCCCCAGGCACGGTAGATATCCCCTCAGATCTCTTAGTGCCAAGGACTAACTCCAGATTTTTTGAGGACGTCTAAGGGGGGTAGTCGGAGATACACGTCCAAACATTACATTTAGCGCATACCACCATTTTGCAGTAGGTAGTTGGTACATAACATTAAATCTACATTACATACATATTAATTATTGCCCTCGACGGCCTCCTACCCGATGGACCGACGACACTGTATTCGGGTTTAAGATTATTTATTTCTCAAAAAGAATACAATTCACTTACATGAGAATACAATTTAAAAGTAACAAACAATTGTTGGGCTAATCGTCTTAAAAATAAACTAAACAAAATATAATTTCTGATTCTAACACCTGGTTTCTGAAAGCTCGATCAAAACTAATCAAGGATGTCAAGTCACCGGATTGTTCCCATCTGTCACCCATTTCTGTCACCTATAGGTGACGGATGGGAACAAAAAGTTCGATCCGTCACCTTTTCACCAGCTGGGTGACGGATCGAACTTTTTAAAATATTAAAAGTTCGATCCGTCACCCCTTTGCCAAATGGGGGACGGATCGAACTTTTTTAATCTTAAAAAGTTCGATCTGTCACCCTCCGTCACTTACAGAGAGACGGACATAACTATTGATTTCTATCTGTTCACACATTGATTCGATTTGAAAGAAAGTATGAGATAAGGTCATCAAAATTATAACTCACAATAATATTTACCGCTGGTTTCTGAAAGCTCGATCAAAACATCGCATGTCAAGTCACTCGCCATTTCAGCTATTACATCGAATTAGATAGAGATAGCAAGTGACTTGACATGCGATTAGTTTTGATCGGGCTTTCAGAAACCGGTGGTCAGTCTTCTGATTTGACCTCATACAATCTGCTGTTTACCACCTTTGGTGTATATCAGATTCGCGAATAATGCAACATTCTGACCCGTTTTATTGATGATTATTTTAACGCACTAAGAACAATTGAACAGTGTGCATCCAAACCAACACGATGGTAGCCGAGTGTAGTTTTTGCGAACTATAAATCTGCATTTATAGTTCGTAAAAACAATACAATAAGGTCGAAAATACAATGTTCTTGTTATACAAAGAAGCCGACTAGCCATGGTTCGCTAAACATTTTAGTAAGACATAAACCAATTCTACAATACGCTATGATAACTGAGTATAGATTATAGATTTATAGTGATCCGCGAAGCTTTGTTACATAAAATATTATGTTGTGATACTCTTTTTTAGCCTTATAATAAAATAACACTAAATATGAAAATAATTAATGAAGTCCCTTATAAAATAATTATAGTGTGAGTGATGATCTCATTAATGCTACGATTTTTTTTATTACCTTTGCTTTCGTTCACTTCCAGTGCCTTTTTTTTCTACTCGGTATATTCAAACAATACAACTGTTAAAGTCCGCGGAAGCGAATGTACCAGTATTTCAAGGCTAAGAACAAGATTTTTTTTTATTTGTTTCCTAAAACATTTGCTTAGATATAAAAAAAAGCATTTGCATAGTTCTATTATCAGAAAAACTCCACATTCCATGCGCCCGATTTTACCAAAAATGATTTGGATCAAAAATTACATGAAGTCAAACAAAATGTTATTGCATCTGAAGCAAGTAAAGCATCCCAGGAATTTACAAAGAAGCCGTGACTTCTATGATAGATGAAGGACTTTTTTTATTTGATCGACAAATAAAAAAACTTCAACCCTTTCAAAAAATTAATAGTAATTAGTACAAAGCCCGGAATGAAGCTAAAAAAAGCTCTGCAAGTTAAAAAAAATTGTTTCATTGATGTGGAAGAGGTAGTGATTCCTCCTAAATTTGAACTCTTTCTGTTAGCCGGTTACAATAACGAAGGTTATAGAATATTTTTTCTGTGCTGAAGACATGAGAAACCTTTTGTGTCAATTCGAAGATTTTCTTAGTGATGGAACCTTCAAAATCTGCCCTGAACCATTACTACAGCTACATACAATGCATGGAGACTTTGGCTTTACCAACTACTGCAAAATGTGGGTATGTGCCAAATGTAATGTTTGGACGTACCTCTGACTACCCCCTTTAGACATCTTTAAAGAATCTGGAGTTAGAACTTGGTACTAAGAGATCTGTGGGAATACCTACCGTGCCTAGGGTTCAAACCTTCTACCCTGATACTCTGCTTGTGTAGGGGGGACGGATCGAACTTTTTAAAATTTTAAAAGTTCGATCTGTCACCCCTTTGCCAATTGGGTGACAGATAGAACTTTTTCAATTTCAAAAAGTTCGATCCGTCACCTCTTTACTAAATGGGTGACAGATCGCACTTTTTATTCCCATCCGTCACCTATAGGTGACAGAATTGGGTGACGGATGGGAATAATCCAAGTCACCCGCCATTTCAGCTATTACATCGAATTAGGTAAGGGCCGGTTTCACCATGCTCTGTTAGATTAACAAAGGATTAAAGGGCCGTTAAATATGTCAAAATGTACGTGTTTGACAGCTAAGGTTAGATTTAACGGCCTGTTAATCCTTGATTAGTAACTAACAGAGCATGCGGTGAAACCGGCCCTTAAGATAGCAAGTGACTTGACATCCGATTAGTTTTAATCGGGCTTTCAGAAACCGGCCGTAAGATGCCGGTAGATGAATGCATTGCTCACTCGTTCTAAACAATGGGTTTTTTTTTCTATGTTTGCATGTTACACGGATTAAATAAACTAGATGTGACACGGGTAATGATCGAGGTAAGTTGGTGGATGGACGGGGCTCAGAATCGTTCTTTCTGGAAATCTTCTTAGGCTGATGATGATGGAAGGAAATAAAATTAATTTATCGTGTTGGCTTCAAACCAGAGGCAGACAATGTGTGATCAAATGATAACTGTGTAATAACTATTATGAACAAGCTGGTGCCCGCGACTTCGCAGGATTAGTCACACAATATCTTTATAAATTGTAGCCTATGTGTTATTCTGATGTATATGCTATATTATTGTAAAGTTTCATTAAAATCCATTCAGTAGTTTTAACGTGAAAGAGTAACAAACATCCATCCATACTTACAAACTTTCGCGTTTATAATACTTATTAGTTTTGAATTATATTTTCCTTGAAATAATATCACACTTGAATATTAGCAGACATATTATTATTAACAAAGATACTTGCTTTATTAGACGTTTTAAGGCGAAGACAAGAGCTAATGTGACTCTCGCTCGCACGTTTCGACATGTTGAAAGATATTAAATCACTAAACTCATTTTCGAAAAATCGCAATCAACCACATTGCACACAGTTTAGTAAAAAGATGGAGATTGCTCACAATGCTGGTTGATTGCGATTTTTCGAAAATGAGTTTACTGATTTTATATCTTTCAACATGTCGAAACGTGCGAGCGAGAGTCACATTAGCTCTTGTCTTCGCCTTAAGTTTGTACGTACAACCCGGTCACATTATCTCGAGACCTCGCTGGAATGCGAAAATGAAATGGATGCTTGTTTTGTGCACCATATTAGAGAGCGACGACGCGACGTGACGTCATCGACGCCAGGTCTCGAGATAATGTGACCGGGTTGTACTAACAATTTAAGGATCTTAGTTATCTGAAATAAAATTATATTATTATTTAAATGACTTACTAGAGATGATGAACTGAATGAGGGAGAGCATCCAATGGTTTTCCAGCAGCACGAGCAGCGCGCACAGCATGCACAGGATAGTCAGCATGATGCCGAATGAGAAGTACCACAGCACGAAGCTTGATTTGCTCTGAAATAAAGTGTTTGTGATGGTTACCACTTAGCATCAGGTGGGCCAGTTGCTCGGCCTATCAAATGCCTTACGATGCGCTGTCCTGCGTCCATCAATTTGAGGCACACAGATGTTAACTGCTTGGCGGTAGAAAAAGGCATGGTGGTAGTAGGTACTTCCCCAGACAATCCCTTCACAAAGAGCTCTACTACTCTTAAAATGTTCGTGTTCTTCTTATTTTCCCAAATACGACGACGTATAGATACTCTATTCACCTATATTTGCCTAATTACACAAACAAGTCACAAACTTCGCGGTTTTTGACGATGTGTTTAAGTTATTCGAGCATCTACAAAACAAAGCCTAATAATAAACAAATAAATTACGCAATACCGAACAGCGATAATGCCACCATCAAACACAGTAGGTATTCTAAACATGACACCCAAATGTGCGTAGCACAACAAATTTCACTATATGTATACATATAGTACGACCAACGAATAAAGTATGGTGAAGGAAAATACGTGAGGAACCCGGCATGTCATAGAACCTTAAATGATCTAACATGTGTGAAGTGCTCGTAAGGAGCCCCATTGAGGCGCACTTAAAATCCTTTCACCACACTGTTTAGATAGAAACTGATGAGACACGATAAGAAGAAGACTTAGCTTTAAAACGTTTCAATGTATTCATTCTGATTTAAGGATTTGTGCGTAGGAATCTTATCTCTCCTCACTTGCTCGATCAATTAGGTACCTTTCTAATTCCAAGAACCAGCATCGCTGAAAATAACATCCACATCATTGCCACGACTGTTATCGTCGCTAGGATGGTGATGGCAGAAGAGGTGTTCATCAACAGTTGAGGGAAGCTTTCCAGGTAGAGCAGTCCTCTGCCGGACTCGGTACACTCCATGATGAGGAGGGTTGTGGACGATATGGCCAGGAAGGTCGCGAGGATCTGTGGAGATAGTGGAGTTTTTGAGTGGAAATCGCATGCGAGACACACCGTCACTTCGAAATGCGCAGACAATGCATGTTTAGACGTAGAGTACCATCAAACAACTTCTAACTCACATTTTTCATGATATAAAATCGCTGAATGCGTTTTGAAAAATTGCAAACAACCAGGTTTTGAAGAATATATTTGACAGCCTTCACAGCTCAGTCGGTAGTAGCTCTGCCTTCTGCGCCGTAGGCCGTGGGTTCGATCCCCACCGAAAACAAACATTTGTGTGATGAACATGTTTGTTCCCTGTCTGATAAGTACGTATTTACAAAAAAAAGTATTATATGTATTATATCAGCAATCTGGTTCCCATATTACAAGCTTTGGCTTAGTTTGGGGCTAGATAGTGCTGTGTGGATAGTCCACCAATATTTTAATTAATTTATTTTAAATATCATTACAAAGTTTAAGCAAATATCGACTCAAACAAGTATTGTTATCAATAAAATTGTTTAGGTAATAGTTTTCGCATCGAATAAAAAAAAATTGCAGACAGATGCATTGTAAGATGCGTTGTAAACGGATCGTTTGCAACGGTCTGCAGCTCAGACGAAATATCTTAATAGATAGAGCATTTGAATTTGAATTTTGAATTTGAATTTGAATTTGAGCAGTTGAATTTTGGTTTTAGACGTGTCCGTTTTTTGTTAGTGTGCAGTTATCGATATGTATTCGTGTGAGTAAGAGCAGCAACGTCTTAAGACTCCCTCCTTTTGATATTTCCTCCAAGGTCTGCAGATAGCTAGTTCTAGACTCTAAATAGTTCAACTGATCTAAAAACAGTGCCAATCGGTAACGTCCACATGTGGACGTTACGTGTGGTATAAATAAATCATTTTGTTTTGTATTGTATCCAATGGCAATGCTGATGTGGTTATTTTAACTCATGTTTTATTTCATATAAAAAATTCGTAGCAAGCTGACCTATACCTACTTACATCAAAGAAATCACAAAGTTTATTTGTTTTACTTACTGGTTTCTTCACGATGTTGAACTATAGAGTTTTTTTTGTTTCTGCCATTAGGAAATTCGTAAAACTGTCAAAACACTGGTCAATCTCAATGTGCCGCTGCGACAGACGGGAACTGTATCACGAACAACCAATTCGGGGAATCCCCTTCCAAACAGTGTCTTACTTACCTTATGGGTAATAATAAAGCAAGGAGTCAGTCCTATTATATTATACTCTTTCATCGTCGTATTTCTGTCCCTTTCGCACACATCGGTCGGCACAGCTACAGAACACTTATTAAACACCTCTTTTTTGTATTCTGTGGGCACAGAATAAATAATAGTACCTATTGGGTAGGTACTATTATTAATTTCCTACTTTACCTGCCTACTTTGCCTAGTGGCAGGCCTAGTAGAAGTTGCAAAGTCGTTTTTCTCGTCGTAAAAGGAATTCATACTTATTAATAACATTGAAATATAGCAGTAATTTTGATAAAGACCTAGAAAGACGCTGGAATATATTTAGTTCGAAGAGAAGATATGCCTGAAATCTCCGTATCTCTCTTTTTCTGTCTTACAATCTCAGATCGATTCGCGAGGCTTACATTTATTTTACGTCTTAACCACAAAATTGATTAACTAAGCTTACAGTAAATACATATTGTTAGTAGCCTGGATTAACATATAGGCTATTACGGCCGGTTTCTGAAAGCTCGATCAAAACTAATCGGATGTCAAGTCACTCGCCATTTCAGCTATTACATCGAATTAGATAGAGATAGCAAATGACTTGACATCCGATTAGTTTTATCGGGCTTTCCGAAACCGGCCGCTTATAAGCACGGGCTAGAAATATTAATTAATATATTGATGTTAAAGATCACCGCTACAAGGCGAGCGAAACTACAGGCAGCCGCTAGTTTATTTTGTTTGTTTTGTCTAGGTTATCTGACAAAACAAACAAACGCTGACTGTACATGCCTGAGAGTAGTAGTTAGTTTACGTTACGTACAAAGGTAAAGAATCCCAGGATCAGACAGCCCAGGTCCAGAGGCACACAGAAGAAGCACTTTTCCACGAGGCACATTGTTGACCCTGAAGTTTACCGATTGGCTTACAATCTGAAACGCGACTGCAAAGCGCCTGTAAGCTCTGTGCAATGAGCATTGATTGGTAGGGCTGTCACACTGGATCGCTACAATTCTCTTGAAAAAAAAATTTATTATTGGCTTTCGAGGCCTAATGCCTAGCAGTGCAACGAAATAGACTAATAAAGAAAAATTGACTTTCGAAATCAACATAATAAAATTATATTTCAGACAATAAAATAGTAAAAATTTAAGCACAGGCCCATATCATAAATACATATAAAAACATAATTAATTAACATGGATTGTCTGCGTATTCCGCTGTGTCACGGTGTCAGGCGCCCAAGGAAGCGTCTGTAGACGTTCGGCCAAAACCGGCATCCTTATTAAAATATTTCACATTTTATTTTTTTATAAAACGTTAATTTACAAAGATAATTATTAATTTCTTATCAAGTTGTTCGAGACAAAGTCAAAGCCAAAAGGTATTTATTCAATCAAATCAAAATTAAATAGAATAAAAAAGGAGCATTTCAAAAAGTGGCAGCCCTATTCCTAGTAGGTATCCGTTTCTTTTCGTCCCGAAGCTGAAGTGTTGGATGTCATAATAATTTATATGACGTTAACAAAATGGCGCCCTGCCAGGAGCGGCTTAGGAGAATTTGATTTAATTACATACCTACTACCTATTATTTTATATTTAAACACTCGCACTGCACATAAGCGGTTATTAATAATAATAACAACTGTATTATATTATTATTACTAGCGACCCCGGCTTTGCACGGTTATTGTGGGTTATCCCTGAGAGATTATGCTTTTATTATGCATATCTGTGAATACATTTTTTTTGTTTTTGTTGATTTTGTCAAAAAGATCTGAATTTATTTCGATAAAATTATGTACCTATATGAAACCACTCCTGAAGTATGGCCTACCAAATGAAAAAGAAGAAGATAATCAAAGATAAGAAGAATAATCAAAATCAATCAATAACTTGCGGATTAATCACTAAAAAAATACAGGTGATACCTATTTATTTCAGGCACGATTTTACCAAATTGACATACACCAATATCCCAAAAAAAAAATCAGCGCAGCTAGAAAATGCTACGGTGCTATAACTTCCCCTGACTAGCTCAATTCCAAAGCGCTCTACTAAAACCAACTTAGGTACAGAGGTCTTATTACGAGTTTAGTGCCGATCGAGTGCCGATCGTCGATCGTTACGATACACCGAATTTTCTATGAAAAAAAACGGGTTCTCAAAGAATACGCTAGATGCCGTTGATTTATTTTCATAGAAAATTCGGTGTATCGTAACGATCGAAGATCGGCACTAAACTCGTAATAAGCCCTCTGCTCGTTAAAAATAGGTACGGTGGCCTTCCCCTGATGAACTCTTTCAAAGAGCTCTACTTCTTATTTACAGTTCGTCCCTGTTGCGGTGAAGTATTTATGTACAATCCAGTCGGCTTCGTTCAGTCCTTATCGTAATAGAGTACCTATCCTACACGTATTGTAAATATAGGTAACATTAATACCTACATTCTCCCATGATATTTCTAAGAAAGCTCTTGCATATAGGTACTTGTATTTGACAGTATGATTGTTTGAGCGCGACCGGTGACGTAACTATTTCAAGCCATCCATTTTTGGGGTTCCAAAGTAAATAGTCAAAGTCAAAAGGTATTTGTTTCAGTTGAATCACAAGGATCACTTTGAAACGTCTTAAACTAGGTGAATCTAGGTGCCAGTTCCACGCGTCCAAGACATCCTAGAAGAACAGGCATCAACCTTACGGCTTGGTTCCTATGGTTATTTTGTATGATCCTTGTCACGATCCTATACTAATATTATAAACGCGATAGTTTGTAAGGATGTATGGATGTTTGTTACTCTTTCACGTAAAAACTACTGAATGGATTTAAATGAAACTTTACAATAATATAGCTTATACATCAGATATTATTGTGTGACTTATCCTGCGCAGACGAAGTCGCGGGCACCAGCTTGTATAATATATTGAAGCTCCAATCGAAATAAATAAATTAATATTGGTTGATATTCCACACAGTACTATCAAGTCCCAAACTTAGCGAAGCTATATGGGAATTTTATAATAGGTACTTAAATATACCTACTTTTATTTTATACATAGGCACTTGTAACTTAAAATATAACCCACGGCCCACAGCGCAGAGGTGCCTCACAGGAGCTACTGAGCTGTGAGGCACCTACTACCTGTACCTGCTGCTGGGCAAAAGCGAAAGAGTACGATTCCGATCCCTCTCCATCCACCGACTTCCCACGATCCTGACAATGTCATCAGTCAATCGAGTAGGTGGGTGCCCCACGCCTCGTCTTCCAGTTGTCTTTGAACCTTCATTTCCCAGCGGTTGTCAGTTCCTTGAGCTATATGACTCGTCCGACCATTGCCACTTCATCTTGATAATTCTGCAAGCTATGTCGGTCACTTTGTTCTTCTTCGATTTCTGATTTACGTAGCGAAACTCTCAGCCCATCTTATAAAATAAAATACAAGAAACAAAATTATCCTGTTACTCGCACTCTATTTGACAAGTGTTATTTTATTAAACACGGTAGTCAGCCCGACCATTGCCACTTCAGCTCCATCTGCGAGCTATGTATGTCGGTCACTTTGTTCTTCTTGAAAGTGACATCACTCATTTCTGATTTACGGAACTCTCAGCTCACCTTATAAAATAAAATACAATACAATACAATATGAAACAAAATTATCCTGTTACTCGCACTATATTCGACAACTGTTATTTTATTAAACAAAGTTCACTAAAATTCTACCTTGTTGCTATTACCTCCGCTAAGCAAGCCGATTTGCACGACTATTCCTAATGTCTATACGATATGTGCTGTGGGTAGGTATACTGATTAGAGGAAATATCAAAGTATAATGCGTATTTAAACAGTGCAGTTACGTAGGTAGGTTAAGGTATCCAGTGAGTTGTTACTCGTGGTCGGAAAAGGCCGTGCGAATATAACATTGCATTTGTAGTAAAGTGATGTGAGCAGAGAAACTTATCTTGGGAGTTGAAAACTGGTGTAACTGGTTTGTTAAGGAAAGCTGCCGGAAAAACTTTACCATCAATAAATATAAGGTAAATTCTTAGATTACTATACAGGGTGTCCCAGAAATCAACGTCAAGCCGAAAACGGGCGATGGGCCAAGTCATGATAGTTATCAGAAAAATATAAAAAAAAATATTTGTCATGTACTTTTTGAATTAAGAGTATTACAAAAAATAACAGAAAAACTGACACCCTGTGATGATCTTATAAGTCCTGTGACTACAATTATTAACTTTTCGTGAAACTTTTTTCTGTAATGTAACCATGGATAACCCTTCTGTAAAATACAAATCCAATTACTGAATTTTATTTGAAACTTGCACCTAAAACTAACAAATTAGTTGATAACCCATATTACTCTTTCGACAAGATGGCGGCTCTATCTGTTTCACTTACATTGTCGAAATGGTATGTACTTGTGAATTGTGAACGACTTAATAACGCAGCATAGGCATTTTTAAGTCCACAATTTAAAGGTTACAAACATTTTATCTAATCAAATAAAATTATCAAAAAATCCGGTTAAGTTCAAAAAAAATATTTTTCTTCCAAAATTAAGGAGTACTCTAGCAAGTATTTTGGAATCCTGACTAAATGCGCCATCTTTTAAAGTTACTTGCCAAAATATGTCTGACAATAACTTTAGAACCGTTGATCCGATCTACATGAAATTATATATACATATATCCTTTACTAATACGATGGATTTAAAATCTATTCGTTCAAATAATAAATATGTACTTAAATGTATCTATATAAATGTTCCTGTCAATGTTAATAATTAGTTAAACCTCATTTATGCTGGAACAACGTAAGAACTATTAGATTTAAATCAGCAAATAAAAGTAATAAGAGGTGAAATCTGCATGATATTTTTAATGATGTGTCCACTCACAATACTATTGTAACTAGCTTCTTTTTAGTCTAGTTAATGTGAATTATATCAATGTAATCAAAGAACAAGAATGGACTACCTTGACCACAGATAATAAAATATTAGTACCTTGACTAACCTGTAAGTTTAACTTTCTAATTCATTTTGTGGCTTGAACGTATTATTATATTAGAATACCTGGTTTTAGTTTAATAGTCAAGGATTAAGGAAAATATAAGGAAAAGGGGAAGGAATATAGTGATAGGAAGAGGAAAACGTTAATCAATTATTATTTATATTCCATAATGTTTTGACATGATAGTGTTGACTTAAAATGTTAACTTAAAATGTTTAAATCTCTATAACTGAACTATTAATTAATTTTACTATTTATTTCATCGCGTTTAATGTTTATTCAACCTATGCTACAATACAAGAATATGATGTACTAGAAAATAATAGCGTTTGCAAAGGTCTACCACTGACTCCACTGCTTCATATGTATTTTATACATATTGTAGTATACCTGTATAAGTTGTATATTGCTTTGTATATAAATAAATGAGTTTACATATTGTATAATTATACGAAGTAGGTATAAACTAATCCATAATGATAAAGCTGTACCTTATACTTTCATAATTACTGATTCTTTTACAAATATGGTTACCTGTAAGTATTCTGAAGTTTGTAAATTTTAATAAGGATGAGGATGTGGTGTCTATCCCTGTCGGGTCCTTGCGCTGGCAATACTAGCAATCACTTGCTACACGACACTCCGGACGGATGGCGGCGGCCCACTCGTTTATTAATATATATTTGTGTTTTATTGGATCTAACGAATCCCACAATGGTGTCTACCACAAAACACTGACATATACATTTCTATCCTTTCTAAACTTTTAGGGTTCCGTACCCAAATGAAATGACATTTTATTATGACATGATGACGTCACTATGAGATAATTAAACGATTGATCAGTAACAGATTTTTTTTATTTATGTTTTAGTTAAAAATCTGACGATGGTGTGCTATTGCTTAGACCTTCGGCCTAACAGCAAAGTTGGACACTTCTTGTCCAAGAAACCGATCAGCATCATCTCTGGGTTCGTTCAACTTGTAAGTACCTACCACTCTAGCTTTTTAGCCTAAGTCACTGCTGGGCAAAGGCCTTCCCCAAAGACTTCCAGATCATCGTCCCACCAGCGCTTTCTCAGCTGACAGATTAGGTATACATCATAACTTATCTTATTTATTTAGTCTGGGGAAGTCAGTTATGTCAGGAGTACCTACACCGTTGATAAAATTAGTAAAATTGATTGAGTATTTTGGGTATATTGGGCGGATGCTAGCAGCCCGTAATTTTATGAACAACAAGCTGGTGCCTGCGACTTCGTCTGCGCAGGATTAGTCACACAATATCTTTATAAATTGTAGCCTATGTGTTATTCTGATGTTTATGCTATATTATTGTAAAGTTTTATTAAAATCCATTCAGTAGTTTTTACGTGAAAGAGTAACTAACATCCATACTTACAAACTTTTGCCTTTATTTTAATAGTAGGATTTTTTTTACCAAAGATTATGATGGTTAATTTTACTAATGGTGAATACACCAATATTTGTTAATATTTTTCTGATATTTTAAATTCCAGGCTATATGGATGCTTGTGAACAACGTCTCCTATCCAGAATCCGTGAAGCAATTGGCCTCCAATACGTACAACGCCACGTACGTCTTGAATATTGTAATCGTCTTAGTCGAGGTGGGGTTTTCCGTGCTTCTCCTCTACGGGTTGTTTAAGGTACTTGCAAGCTTTCCTGTCTTTTTCACCCATAGGCCATCTTTAAGATCGTTACTTAAAAGACGTAGAGCCAGTCGCGTATTTAGGTGGACAAGGACCTCGGCGCATAGAGAAAGAATCGGGCCCACACCCCCTCTTTCCATATAGCTTGAACTTATATTGGCCTTTAAAATAAATCATAAAAAAAAATTGTATGCGGGCTCAAGGTTTTATAGCTTCGGGAGCTGGCTGACCCTCTGTGGGATTCTTTAGATCCAATAAAACACAAATATATATTAATAAACGAGTCTGGGCCGCCATCCTGACGGAGTGTCGAGTAGCAAGTGATTGCCAGTATTGCCAGCGCAAGGACCCGACAGGGATAGACACCACATCCTCATCTTTATTAAAATTTACAAACTTCAGAATACTTACAGGTTACCGGTACAGGTTACAGGTAAAAGAGTCAGTAATTATGAAAGTATAAGGTACAGCTTTATCATTATGGATTAGTTTATTCCTACTTCGTATAATTATACAATATGTAAACTCATTTATTTATATACAAAGCATTAAACAACTTATACAGGTAAACTACAATATGTATAAAACACATATAAAGCAGTGGAGCCATTTGTAGACCTTTGCAAACGCTATTATTTTCTAACTTACAGTTTTGATTATATTGCCACTATTCATCTCCATATTTACTTACTTATATTCATTGCATATTGTATTATGTAAGTACATAATACAATATGTAGTACTACCGGGGAAGTACTACCACCACGCCTTTTTTTGCCGCCAAGCAGCAACGCTGTGTTTCGGTTTGAAGAGTGTGGTTGCCGGTGTAATTACAGGCACATGAGGCTTAACATCTGTATGCCTCAAGTTGATGGACGCAGGGCAGTGCATCGTAGGGCACGTTCCCAACGTGCGTGACTTAGGAGGCAATGCTTTGTTATAGGTGATGGTTACCACTTAACATCAGGTGGGCCATCTGCTTGTTCCATCAACTAGTTGTATTAAAAAAAAAAAACATAATATTCTTGAATTGTAGCATAGGTTGAATAAACATTAAACACGATGAAATAAATAGTAAATTTAATTAATAGTTCAGTTATAGATTTAAACATTTTAAGTCAACACTATCATGTCAAAACATTATGGAATATAAATAATAATTGATTAACTTTTTCCTCATCCTATCACTATATTCCTTCCCCTTTTCCTTATTTTTTTCTGAATCCTTGACTATGAAACTAAAACCAGGTATTCTAAATAATAATACGTTCAAGCCACAAAATGAATTTGCGACCTCTAAAATTTAAGAAAGTTAAACTTACTGGTAAAACTTACAGGTTAGTCAAGGTACTTATATTTTATTGTCTGTGGTCAAGGTAATCCATTCTTGTTCTATAATTACATTGATCTAATTCACATTAACTAGACTAAAAAGAAGCTACAACACAATAGTATTGTGAGTGGACACATCATTAAAGAAATCATGCAGTTTTCACCTCTTATTACTTTTATTTGCTGATTTAAATCTAATAGTTCTTACGTTGTTCCAGCATGAATGAGGTTTAACTAATTATTAACATTGACAGGAACAATTATATAGATCATAATCATAATCATAATCATAATAACTTTATTGCGAATATAGGTTGGTACATGTCAATACAGATGTCAGGGTTTGCAAATAATGTTCTTCCATATTCCACTTAAAAATAGCATGCAATAATTATACAATTTAAAAATTAATGAATTGATTGAATGATTAAAGAAATACAAAATGTCCGAAATTTAAAATAGAAAAGGAGATAAATTAACAATTAATAAATAAAAATAAAGAACAAAAAAAAAAAAAAACTTATTATATTGATTATTCTAAATTGTCGTTAAGATATTCTGTCACACTATAGTACACTTTTTCAATGAGCAATTTTTGTACGTTTTTCCTAAATACATTTACATATTTATTATTTGAACGAATAGATTTAAATCCATCGTATTAGTAAAGGATATTTCTACAAGAATAAAAGCATAATTCTATATAACTAATAAATCTTGTCTGATGCACAACAGATTTTATATAGAAATGGAATAATTTTATTATCATAACATTGACTTTGACAGTCGTTTTCAAATAATTTGAATGTAATCACTTTAATAAGCTGAAAGAATAATTCATCCTGACTTACTAGAGTTTCTTCGTAGCTAAATGCAATTCAACAGGCAGAACAACTCAGGTCTTGGCGTTTGTTTTACGTGTTGATTAGCTTAATCTACATAGTTCTTGCCGGAATAACCTCAAGAAGAAGTTCATCCACCGGTCTGATCCAAGATCCGTGCGGATACAATCGATCATACTTTGAAGCAGTCTCTAAATACCAATTTACCTGAACCCATTGAAGTATGTAGTGATTTGATATGACTGATTTTGTTGCTCAGATACTCACCATTTTCTAGATACACCAAAATTTACAATAAGTATATAGGTACAGGACCTTTAGAACAGCTAGGTACTAAGGGGTAAGTAATAAGGACCGACCAAATCTATCACCAATCCAATTGAGAATATTGTCAAGGTTACGTATAACTTTGACTATCCAAGGCAGAATCATATAGATAATAATAAGGTCAGGTTCCATCGTCCCTACTGTAGCCGGCAAATATGGAGTAGTTTAGACAGTAAAACACAATCAAGATGAAAATCTAGATTTCTTATTTTGCCTCATCACTTTCAGACCATTAACAGTCATATTATGAAGAACCAAGTTGTTTCAAGTAAGGTACGATGTTTCAATTTTCATAATATAACCTATTATCTCTTTAAAACTTCTTGCACAAATTTTACATTGTTTAAAATATCTAAATAAGTACCATTGTTTATTTATTCATCATTATCATCCTTACTCTAATGTACACTTA
This sequence comes from Chloroclysta siterata, assembly GCA_932294275.1. Taxonomy (NCBI): domain Eukaryota; kingdom Metazoa; phylum Arthropoda; class Insecta; order Lepidoptera; family Geometridae; genus Chloroclysta; species Chloroclysta siterata. The sequence continues at coordinate 13,499,492 of OW028596.1, read as the reverse complement.
GTCAATATACTATGTGACTTTAAGGTATTGCTATAGGTTCAATGCACAAATGCAGTTGATATAGCTTTTGGTAGAATCCTTACCAGTAGAAGACACGCTTTGACATATTCAGTTTCGTTCATTAGATGTCTCATGCCTTCAAAGTGTCTAGTAACTTTTATAAGTCAGCACATTATCATTATTATTATTATTATCATTATTTTTACAGTTACTCACTACCAGTCTGAGTGACCAGTAGATTTTATCAATATTATCAAAACCATACAACACATTGAAACTTAGTGATGCAGTAAGAACTGCGTGCAAGGCCAAAGTTAATAGTAGTAGAGATAAAAAGTACTTGTTCTCCATCAGGCAAAGCAGGGTAAAATACCAATTTCTATCAAAATGTTGCGTAAACATTTATTTTTAATAGTTATGTATTACTGTTATTTTATTTGTATTCAAAACCAGTTTTAAAACTGTACTTTTCAAGTTTAGCTAAACCAATTTAATTCTTTTTCCTTCCGTTTACTTGCATAATATAATAATGTATAATATCTTCATTCGTTCATTTAGTTATAAGTACCTAGGTACCTACATAATATGTTGTATGTCATTAGTTAGGCTAGTTGAAAGTTCTATTGGCCTTTGATAAGCAGACTAACGCTAATAGCATTGTCTATCAGTTATCCAGGAAATACAAGAATATAGTACGATATGACTGTCTCTACCTAAGTATATAGGCATCGGTACAATAATTTTACTATTCACGTGGATGTTCCATCCATACACCATGTTTGATCATGGGCACAAGTCACAAGTCGAGACTAGACCCTTTTGCTGCTGTAGCCACAGAATGCATGCTCGTACTGACACAATTTCTGCTTTTGTTTTCATAATTCCTCTATTGTTTTTTTTCCTTTGAAAATAAATACCTATATTTTATGTACGTACATGCTGTTGATGTTTCTTTAATTATATAAACTACTTTTTAAACAGTAGGATTTACGTATGGCTGTTTTGAATTTAGTGTTGTGCAATGTAGGTACTTAGCTCAAAAATCTCTGAACATAATATGCAGTGATTACTATTTTATTGATAGTATGTAGGTAGTATTTATAATAGCTACCGAGCAGATTGGTCGATTTTTAGAGTGTTCATACCCGAGTGGGTTTGACCGCCTTGTTTGCTGTAAATTATTGATGGTCTATCTTACATATTATAACAGAGCAGATCAAACTACCCGTTAAATAAATAGTCAAGGCATGTTATTATTATGTATTCGTGCATATTTATGCATATTCGTGGCGTTATCAACTGTTAACCATTTCATTGCCGTGTTTGTGTAGGTTATGTTTCTACTTAATTTTTCGCTTGAGTTTTGGCCTTTATTTTAAATTTGTTTAACCAGCGTTACATAATACCTACTCACATTTTAATAATGAGCGGTAGTTTGATACCTATACCATTACGGACACAAATACTTTCATTTATTTCTGTCCATGCGTTAGTATTATTTGTGAAATTAAATTATGTAATCCACAACACAGTAATAAACTTTTGACAGTTAAGCAACTACTACTAATAATCAACTAGGTGGATAAGATACCCACCAGTAGAATCATAATGATAATAGTTGATCGAGTGAGCGAAGCGAACGAAGATCTTAGTTTCAACTTGGGCGATTTGGCATTTTATGTATGTATGTATGTATGTTTGTCTGGCGATAACTTTAGAACCAATGATCCGATCTGCATGAAATTTGATAAGACGATAGCTTGTACTTGAGAAATTTACTGGTAAGTATATGAGTAAAATCGGATGAAAGGTTTTTGACATATGGGGTTTTTTAAGGGTGCAAAAATAAAAAATGTTACATAAAAAAATCAAGTTACATGTCATATGAAAGGGCTTTGTTTGGACATTCCAAAACAATTTTTACTTTTTTTTGGAACGCTCGGTTTTCGAGATAAAATTTAAAAAGTTAAATTAAGTTAACCAGCGATCCAAGAGCTCCCATCTCTAAGAGTTTCGTTGAAACCAAGGTTTTTCTACTGGTCGGCCAGTTCCTTTGATTTTTCTTAAATTTTTTTCTTGAAATAATTTAAGGAGTTACTCAGTTCTCATAAAATGATGACAACGACCAGGTCTGATGATGGAGCCAAGGTCTGTTCAACGGAACTCTTCAAAAAATAGGCCAATAGAGTTGAAACTTGGTAACCATACCAAGTTAGTAGGCGGTAGTCAGAAAAAAGTCCAAAGATAATGTTTGGACTTGCCTCTGACTACTACCGACTCAAAGTTTTGATGCGTTCGTCGGGTCGCATCACGTACCTACGCAGTAGGTAAGTATGTAGGAAGTTACAAATGAAACGGAAATCGAGATAATACCCAATAATCTTCTCGTGTTTGGTAGATATGCAATAACACAGGGTTATTCTTATTTGGGTAGGTACTTACCAATGTTTTCCAACCAGGAAATATCAGAAATCAGAAATTATTTATTGTATAACTGTAGTACAAAAAAGATCTTAAAGCTATGGTTATGTACAGTTTTAACAGTTTGTCCGTTCCGGACGTACAACAAAAACGCATTGTTATATTCTAAAGTTTTCACCCAAGAACCAACTAAAACATTTTAATACCCACTAATTGGTATTCCCAATTTCTTGCAAGTAGGTATAATGAACTATAAGAAACCGAGATCTAGATATTATAGAGCTTCTATTTTATTGTTCATAATATTCGTTTAAGTTATAAAATGCATTCGAGACTAACCATTTTCTCAAATGATTTTTGAACATATTTCCTTGAAGAGGTTTAATTTTATCGGGTAAACTATTGTAAATTTTGATAGCTGCAACAAATGCACTTTTTTTATACATAGTGTTGTTAATCTGAGGTATACATATGTATATTATATTTATGTTTCATTCTTAAGGAATCGGCTCTGATAGATTTTTTGTCAAAGAAATACTCGGTATTTTTTTTAACAAATAAACATATTTCCAATATATAAATGCAGGTAAGCGTGAGTAACTTTTCATTTACAAAAATATTACGAAGAGATTCTGTACTTCTCATATTGTAGATAGAACGCAAGCTTTTCTTCTGCATAAGAAAAGCCGATTGGATATCTACAGAATTACCCCAGAAAATAATCCCATAACTTAACTGAGGATAAACAAATCCGTAGTAAGCCTGTTTTGCAATATTTTTTGAAGATATGGAGCTAAGAACAGCTAGTGCATAGCAATATTTTGAGATTTTTTTATTAATTTTACATATTTGGTCCTTCCAGTTTAAATATGAATCTATTGTTATACCTAGAAAATTTGTACTATTTATTTCTTTAACTTCGTTGCTTTTACATACAATTTTTATATTAATATCGAAAATGTATTTTAAATAAATAAAGAACATATTTTATTCTGGGTTCTGGTCTATGTAGCCCACATAGAAAAATTTGAAAAATAATTGAAGATTACCATTCAAATGCAATTTCATTAATATGTAGGCTTATAAAGTGTTCATCACTAAACGCTGATCTGTTCGAATTTCTTACTCTGTGCACATTTCTAGAGTCTTCTTTAGTCAGAAAAAAAACAAAAGCAAGAGAGACAAATTCTGACATTTCCGATCGGAAAAGTTTCTATAAGTTTGTATTGACGAAAAAGCAGTGAGCGAACGGCGACTCACAATGATTTTCTATGAGCGTGGCTTTACTGATATACCTAGTAACAAGTACGCTCGCAAAAACTAAAAACAAGACAAGAGAAAAAAAAGTTGCTTTGTAAAAAGTATTGTATTTTAATCTTTATTCTGATTGTTTTAGAAGAATTTATGAACACGACAAACGTGGAGTCCAAGTTGTGTTTCACGAAAATGTTCATAGCGTTCGTAGCAAAGCGAGCGCGTTCACATCTTTTGTATGAAACATCTTCTAAAGAAGAAAAAAATAGATCCCAAAATGAAAGCTAAAATGAAAGCAACTTTTTCCGAGCCACCACGCTGTCGGAGCAGCAAGTGATCAATCCTATATTCAGAATACTTTATTCAGGTGCTCACTGTCCACACTTTATTATTGTTTTCCGCGATGCGAGATCGAAGACTATTTTACACCGTGGTACTTTCTTGGACCTATTTTAATAGCACTCCAAGTTCGTACAAACGAAACACTTATTTTAGTTTGCAATGCAAGTTACATTACATTATTATCGTTTCGTTTCAGGATCGTGCGGGTTATATAAACACCTACCTTATCTTCAATATAGTTTTAACGGTATTTTTAATCTTTTATCTGCCGTACGCGCTGTTTACCCGACCCAAAGAGTATGGGATCATTAAACTCTTGGGAGCTTTTGTCATGATAAGTAAGTATCATAACCCTAAGGGTGGTGTGCACCAAATCTTCAGTTAACGTAACTGTCAAAGTTAACTATAACAATGACGAACATCACTTTAAAGAAACAAAAATCATAACAGTTTCATTTAACAAAATGGGTTGCACCATCAATTAACCTGTCAACGTTATAGTTACGAGGGTCGCCAGTACAATGAGGTACAGTTGTCCCCAAAGTCAAGAAGGGAAACTTTTTATCCTATGGCAATACTTTATTGAAACTGTTTTCAGCTGTCAAAAGTGTCAAATGTCAATGTATTCTTTTGCCTGTGCTACTACGTTTAGGAGCACTGGTGGTCTACTGGTATGGTAGCGGCCCCGCCTTCCGATGCTAAGGTCGTGGGCTCGAAACCGGGCGTGCACCAATTAGTTTTTCTATTCATAAATGTATGTGCCAGTACTCTCAAACGGTGAAGGAAAATATCGTGAGGAAACCGGCATGACATAGAACCTAAAAAGTTCCAAACATGTTACCTATCTGTGTCGTTTTCTTTACAACGTAAAATATCAATAATACAATGATAAAATATCGCTTGGCCGCGCATATTATTTTAATTCATCTGTTGTTTTTATTCCAGTGCTGAATATCCTGTTCTACTTCATCATAAGGAACTACTACTTATCGTTTTTAAGTAAGCAAAGCAACGGAAACCCGGCGTAGATTCCGACCAAAATATTATAATTATGTATATCAGATAATAGATATTAAACGCGCATCTTATTCGTGTCTACTACTACAAATGGCTTAAAAAGGTGCATTTTTTAAGTATAGATTCCGATCAAAATATTATATGCGTAATATTTTAAACACAGATACTATATTATTCGGGTATCTTAAACATTCGTGTCACTAATACAAATGCCCTAAAAAGGAGCATTATTTAGAATAGAATAAAATATCATTTATTAAAAAAAATAACAATTATAAAATTGTGTGATATCAGTTTCTCATCATTTTATCTAAATTAGGCACATTAAAAATATAATACAATACAGATTATCAAACACGACATTGATGGGTTAAAAGTTGATTTAAAAAAAAACAACTGAGTGTACCCCAAGTATGAGTTGTGTTTACCATATTTGGTTTTTCGTTTTTCGTTTATGTTTTGTGTGCATTGCGGTTTTTGTATGAAGACACGATAGAGATACCGATACGGAACTGTAAGTTGCAAGTATGATGAAAATTAGTAGTAGAACATAATAGCTCCGTATCGGTATCTCTATCGCGTTTTCATACAAAACCCGCAATGAACACGGAACAGGAATGAAAAACGAGAAACCAAATATGGTAAACACAACTCATACTGGGGGTACAGGACAATAAATCAAAGATTATCAATATAATAATCGAGTAAATGGCTTATGTTAGTAATCAAACACCTTATAATTTATTAATTTGAACTGATAATAACTGATAAGAACAGTCACATTTACACAATTTCAGTTAGTTTGCTGTTACAGCAGAATTTCCAACATGTCTGTCTGTGGGCTTATTTCACAATCCCCTGCGATCAACCCCTGCGAAGGGGGATTCTGGACTTTTTGTCCAGAATTCCCCTTCCCGGCTCTCCAAAGAGAATCAAAGGAGATTTCTGGACAAAAGTTCGGCTTATTCCACAAACCCCCTGCGATCAACTGCGATCCAGAATGCCCCTGCGAAGGGGAATTCTGGACTTTTTGTCCAGAATTCCCCTTGCGGCTTTATATTGACGTCCGTCATAAAACTCGCCCGCACATTCAACATTTTGAAAGATGTTTGGTTGATGGCGTTTTTTCATAATTAAGTTCAGTTTTTCGATATCTTTCAAATGTTGAATTGTACAAGCGAGCTGACGGTTGTCAGCCTCTTAAGCCCCATCTAGCAGTAGCTGATACTAGGTTAAGATGATGATGAAGCAAGCCCCGCTCGATAAGTTTCTAATACCTACATTATCTTTAGCACCTGTGCTCAATCTCATAGTAAATAAATAAAATAGTTACATATAAGACTTTTGATGTTGTGAAAACTATATAATTGAAAGCTTACTTATTAAAATTTTTGGTTGTAAAATATGATAACCTTGATGATGGAAATTAGAAAAAAAATAGTAAAATTATGAAAAACTTCACTCATATGCATTTCTAAGTGTTTTAGTGTGAATAAATCATCTAAAATGGTATCATAAAAAAGTTACAAGCAGAGTGGAGATAACTTTTAGTGATAAGACTCATCAATACCCCAAGTATGAGATTTGCTTACCATATTTGGTTTTTCGTTTTACGTTTTTGTTCCGTGTTCATTGCGGATTTTGTAAAGTTCCATATCGGTATCCCTATCGCGTCTTCATACAAAACCGCAATGAACACTGAACAAAAACATAAAACGAAAAACCAAATATGGTAAGCAAAACTCATACTTGGGGTACAGAGCTCATCGTAGCTTAAATTTTAAGATATAATTTAAGTTTTTCGTCGCTCTATAATTATTGTGTCTCAATGGTGCACACTTAATTATATATTATATTATTATTAATTCTATTTTATAATGTAAATTTGGGTTCTTTGAGGCAAAGCCTATAAAAATTAAATAAACAACTATTAAAATAAATTGTTTTTTCTTCGCTGTACCTACCTAGTGCCAATTATTAGGTAGGTATTGATTATAAATATTATTTGGACCCCATTATCTAAACACTGTACCACATCTACTGCATGTTGGTATGCCTCTGGCATGCAGTGATAATGACGTATAACATTGTAATGTGTACCACAGTGGATGGTATAGTTTCATTGGTCAGTCAGTAGCGTCAAAGAGAAAAATAAACACTACGGTAGCGTCGGTAGTCGGTACCGGTACCCAACAAACACTCTTTACTGAGCGCCTCCGCGAATGGCCGTGTTTCGTGTCTGTGCGATTGTGTGTTTGTGATCAATATGGATAAAATACATTTCACGGTCAATGGGCAGGCCTTTAGTTTGTGTAAGTACTTTTTCTTCTGATTTCTGATTTCCTAGCCGTTTTTAAATAATAAAAATATGACAAATATTTTAAATTTTTATTGTCACCAATCTTCGTTTTATACATATGCTTTCTTAATCTTATAACGAACATTTAAAAATATAATTATGTGCTTAGGTTTATTCCTGTTATGTTGGCAGGACGATTTAGACAATCAGGTGAATGATTGGTGGGAGGCCATCAATGACCGGTATGAGTGGAATATGCCAAATAATTTTGCCCAGTCGCGGGATACAAAATATAATAATTAAAATAAATATTCAAATCAGAGATTTGCCATCCGGGTCTAATTCATAATCTATCATGTCTGTCTTGTGTTCTTATGATATACTAGGTGTCACCCGCGGCTTCTCTCGTATATTAGAGCCTATATGCCATAAACAAGCCTTTATGCCAATCCAGGTTATCCGAACTATACATATTTTAAGTTTCATTCCGATCGGTTTCATGATAAGGGCGTGATTGAGGCACAAACATCTCTCATTTAAATATAAGAAGGAAGAATAGGATCCAACCTGGATAGGAGGATAGGATGGTGGTAAATTTTAGTCAAGGATAATGATGATAATGAATTTCAACAAACGTGTTGAAATCCATCTGACTTCGCCCGCGATGCGACACCATTCCCTCCCAATACAGCCTTCACAGCTCAGTTGGTAGTAGCTCTGTCTTTTGCGCCGTAGGCTGTGGGTTCGATTCCCACCGAGAACAAACATTTGTGTGATGAACATAGATGTTTGTTCTCTGTCTGGGTGTTATATAATATTTGATCGAGTGAGCGAAGCGAACGAAGATCTTAGTTTCAACTTGGACGATTTGGCATTTTATGTATGTATGTATGTATGTATGTTTGTCTGGCGATAACTTTAGAACCGTTCATCCGATCTGCATGAAATTTGATATGTCGATAGCTTGTACTTGAGAAATTTACTGGTAAGTATATGAGTAAAATCGGATGAAGGGTTATTAAGATATGGGGTTTTTTAAGGGGGCAAAAATAAAAAAAGCTGTATAAAAAAATCAAGTTACATGTCATATGAAAGGGCTTTGTTTGAACATCCCAAAACAATTTTTACATTTTTTTTGAGACGCTCGGTTTTTGAGATAAAACGTGAAAGTTAAATTAAGATAACCAGCGATCCAAGAGCTCCCATCTCTAAGAGTTTCGTTGACATCAAGGTTTTTCTACTGGTCGCCCAGTTCCTTTGCTTTTTCTTATTTTTTTTTCTTGAAATAAATTAAGGAGGTACTCAGTTCTCATAAAATGGTGACGACGACCAGGTCTGATGATGGAGCCAAGGTCTGTTCAACGGAACTCTTCAGTAAATAGGCCAATAGAGTTGAAACTTGGTTACCATACCAAGTTAGCAGGCGGTAGTCAGACAAAAGTCAAAAAATAATGTTTGGACTTGCCCCTGACTACTACCTGCTCAAAGTTTTGATGCGTTCGTCGGGTCGCATCACGAGATCTCAGTTCGGGGCGAACTACTAGTATAAGTATGTATTTACAAAAAAAAAAAACTATATAAGTAGTATATCAGCTATCTGGTTCCCATATCACAAGCTTTGGCTTAGTTTGGGGCGAGATAGTGCTGTGTGGAATGTCCACCAATATTTATTTATTTATTTATTTAATAGGCAATGACATTAGTCAAGCCTTAGGGTCAATCCTCGGTCAAACGTTTTTAGACCTCTGAATTAAGACTTACCTACTCAAATTGACAACAAAGAAGACGCAGCAGCGAATGTAAACAATATTGGATAATAAATGAATAGGTAAAATAAGTAAATTGACATTTGAGATTTTGATTTAGATTTTTTAAATTTATACATTTGAGATCTGGATTTTTTTATACGCAAAATATGATAAAATCTAATAATAAACGATCATTAGAAGTAGTGTGGTGGATTTGAAGTGCGCTTAATGAGGCTCCTTTCGAGCCCTTGACACATGTTTGAAGTTAACAGAAATTCCTTGGGTTTCCTGTAAAAACTCCAACGAAATCGATATTGGAGAGTTGCCACTTATGATATCAGTAAAAAAAAAAGTAATGGAGGCCTAGTTCATCATCCTTCAGATCTTGTTCTTTGTTTTTTTTTACAAGTAGCTGATGGAACAAGTATATGGCCCACCTGATGTTAAGTGGTACCTAACCATCAACTATAACAAAGCATTACCTCGTAAGTCACACACAATAAAAACGTTGCACTGCCCTGCGTCCATCAACTTGAGGCATACACACATGTTAAGCCTCATGTGCCTGTGATTACACCGGCAACCACACTCTTCAAACCGAAACACAGCAACGCTGCTTGGCGGCAGAAAAAGGCGTGGTGGTAGTACTTCCCCGGACGAGCCCTTCACAAAGAGCTCTACTAGGTACTCTTCATGTTTATTGTACGGACGTGTCTCGCTTTAAGGATTTTAGGAGGAGTCTACCGTGCCTGGGGATACTTATCGTGAGCCTATTTCAACTCTTATTGTTTCAAGTGTATCACTTGAAACAATAAGAGTTAAGGCTTGAGATTTATTATCGGTCTTCATAAAAACTTGGTCTCACATTTTCAAGTTTTTGCTGACATTTGGCTGGCATTTCGAGTGCGCTGGCGCTATTTTAGGAACGAATATTTTTTATATTGCTTTGAACGAGTTTTGAGTTGGATACATTTTTCAGGGTTTTATTTTTATTTATCTTTGACTAGGAAAGGAACCTACTTAGAGGTAGGTAATGTCTTTTTTTGTTTTTATTTCTTGTTTGTTTCTTTTCAACATTTCAACACATCGGTAGATACTTAATTATCGTTCCCGACTTTAAGTTATACTTTTGTTTTTGTCATTTTGTTTCCTGCACAATCATATTTGTAGGTACCTATGTAGATTTGATTTGACAATCATATTTGAACACATTTTGTATTATGAAGTATAAAATCATCTTAGTGCAGACAATGTGCAGTCGTCTTCATGTACCTAGGTAAGTTATGTACATAGCTACCTATCTACATCAACATCTACACTCATATTATAAAAAGGAAACATTTGTATTTTTCTATTTTTGTATTTTTGTATGTTTATATGTAACGAATACGCTCAGAAACTACTGGTCCGATTTCAAAAATTCTTTCACCATTAGAATGCTACATTATTCCTGAGTAACATAGGCTATATTATATTTTAAAAAAAATCAGGGATCCTTACTAAAACTCCAATAATGTAACCCAAGGTGGAAAACAAAAACCTTACATCGCGTGCGCTGCCAAAACTATTGATGATAGAACAAAATAATGTACTACGATTTTGCAGAACACGTCATTATCTACAAAAAATGTCGCGACAGCATATGTCTAGCTATTATAGTTATATCACAATAAGTGTTCTTTTATTATAAAAAAATAATTGAAATGCCATCGCTAGAAAAGGCTCTTTATTTGTACCTCGGTATTAATCCTTATCCCAATAAATCTTTTCATAATCAAGACTGGTTCAATACCTATACATTACTTCTTGAATTTTTCAAATCGGACTTTCCATTCAAAAGATTTTAAGATAAGATAATTATTTATTTCATTTATGCACACTTATATTATAATACACAGTATAACAGTTTTCTTAAATGGTAATGGCTTATAAATTTTATAATTTATATGACAGAACCTACACTAAGTCATGTCGACTTGTGTTGTAAGTCCTGCCCCCTTCCAGGAGAATTCATTTGCGCCATACTTATTATTATTATATAATATTAATTATTATTTTTATAGCTATTTAAGATTAAGATAATTAGAAATAAGTAATTTACCCACCGAGGACGTGCCCTATATGGCTTGGTCGTTAAGTCTCTCGCTTATGTGCTCCTGTTTTTGAGGAGGTGGCAAAATTATATTTTCAGCAAAAATAAAAAATAAACTTTACACAAAAAAAATACAACAAAACTTTTTCTTAAGGGCTTACAAATTTTTTACAAACCATAACTTCATCTGTGAATTTTTTTTTTGTTTTTGTTGATTTTCTCAAAAAGATCGGAATTTATTTCGCTAAAATTATATACCTATATGAAACCACTTCTGAAGTATGGCCTACCAAATGAAAAAGAAGAAGATAATCAAAGATAAGAATTTTATTCTATTAAATCAATTCATAACTTGCGGATTAATCACTAAAAAAAATACAGGTGATACCTATTTATCTCAGGCACGATTTTACCAAATTGACATACACCAATATCCCAAAAAAAAAATCAGCGCAGCTAGAAAATGCTACGATGCTAGAACTTCCCCTGGCGAGCTCATTTCCAAAGCGCTCTACTAAAACCAACTTATCTATAGGTACAGCTCGTTAGAAATAGGTACGGTGGCCTTCCCCTGATGAACTCTCTCAAAGAGCTCTACTTCTTATTTACAGAGGGCTTATTACGAGTTTAGTGCCGATCGTCGATCGTTACGATACACCGAATTCTCTATGAAAATGAATCAACGGCATCTAGCGTATTCTTCGATTCGTATAGCTTCTCAAAGAATACGCTAGATGCCGTTGATTTATTTTCATAGAAAATTCGGTGTATCGTAACGATCGACGATCGGCACTAAACTCGTAATAAGCCCTCAGTTCGTCCCTGTTGCGGTGAAGTATTTATGTACAATCCAGTCAGCTTCGTTCAGTCCTTATCGTAATAGAGTACCTATCCTACACGTATTGTAAATATAGGTAACATTAATACCTACATTCTCCCATGATATTTCTAAGAAAGCTCTTGCATATAGGTACTTGTATTTGACAGTATGATTGTTTGAGCGCGACCGGTGACGTAACTATTTCAAGCCATCCATTTTTGGGGTTCCAAAGTAAATAGTCAAAGTCAAAAGGTATTTGTTTCAGTTGAATCACATGGATCACTTTGAAACGTCTTAAAACTAGGTGAATCTAGGTGCCAGTTCCACGCGTCCAAGACATCCTAGCACCTAGAAGAACAGGCATCAACCTTACGGCTTGGTTCCTATGGTTATTTTGTATGATACTTGTCACAATCCTATACTAATATTATAAACGCGAAAGTTTGTAAGTATGGATGGATGGATGTTTGTTACTCTTTCACGTAAAAACTACTGAATGGATTTAAATGAAACTTTACAATAATATAGCTTATACATCAGAATAGCACATAGGCTACAATTTATAAAGATATTGTGTGACTAATCCTGCGCAGACGAAGTCGCGGGCACCAGCTTGTATAATATACTAATATTGGATGGATGGATGTTTGTTACTTTTTCACGTATAAACTACTGAATGGATATTAATGAAACTTTACAATAATATAGCTTATGTACATCAGAATAACACATAGGCTACAATTTATAAAGATATTATTGTGTGACTTATCCTGCGCAGACGAAGTCGCGGGCACCAGCTTGTATAATATATCGAAGCTCCAATCGAAATAAATAAATTAATATTGGTTGATATTCCACACAGTACTATCAAGGCCCAAACTTAGCGAAGCTATATGGGAATTTTATAATAGGTACTTATTGATCGAGTGAGCGAAGAGAACGAAGATTCTAGTTTCAACTTGGGCGATTTGGCATTTTATGTATGTATATATGTATGTATGTATATATGTATGTATGTATGTATGTATGTATGTTTGTCTGGCCATAACTTTCGAACCGTTGATCCGATCTGCATGAAATTTGATAAGACGACAGCTTGTACTTGAGAAATTTACTGGTAAGTATATGAGTAAAATCGGATGAAGGGTTTTTAAGATATAGGGTTTTTTAAGGGGGCAAAAATAAAAAAAAGTGACTTAAAAAAATCAAGTTACATGTCATACGAAAGGGCTTTGTTTGGACATTCCGAAACAATTTTTACTTTTATTCTGGGACGCTCGGTTTTTGAGATACAACAAAAAAGTTAAATTAAGATAACCAGCGACCCAAGAGCTCCCATCTCTAAGAGTTTCGTTGGCATCAAGGTTTTTCTACTGGTCGGCCAGTTACTTTGCTTTTTCTTATTTTTTTTTCTTGAAATAAATTAAGGAGGTACTCAGTTTTCATAAAATGGTGACAACGACCAGGTCTGATGATGGAGCCAAGGTCTGTTCAACGGAACTCTTCAATAAATAGGCCAATAGAGTTGAAACTTGGTTACGCGTACCAAGTTAGTAGGCGGTAGTCAGAGGCAAGTCCAAACATAATGTTTGGACTTGCCTTTGACTACCACCTACTCAAAGTTTTGGTGCGTTCGTCGGGTCGCATCACGAGATCTCAGTTCGGGGCGAACTACTAGTATATACTTTTATTTTATACATAGGCACTTGTAACTTATAATATAACCCACGGCCCACAGCGCAGAGGTGCCTCACAGCAGAGCTACTGAGCTGTGAGGCACCTGCTGCTGGGCAAAAGCGAAAGAGAGAAAACAAAGTATTTATTTCAGACACGCACACAACAGCACGATTCCGATCCCTCTCCATCCACCGACTTCCCGCGATCCTGACAATGTCATCAGTCAATCGAGTAGGTGGGTGCCCCACGCCTCGTCTTCCAGTTGTCTTTGAACCTTCATTTCCCAGCGGTTGTCAGTTCTTCGAGCTATATGACCTGTCCGACCATTGCCACTTCATCTTCATCTGCAAGCTATGTTGGTCTCTTTGTTCTTCTTCGAATTTCCTCATTTCTGATTTACGGAATTCCCAGCTCATCTTACAAAATAAAATACAAGCAACAAAATTATGATGTGTTATTTTAACAAACAAAGTTCACTAAAAATCAACCTTGTTGCTATTACCTCCGCTAAGCAAGCCGATTTGCACGACTGTAATGTCTATAGTCTATACGACATGTGCTGTGGATAGGTATACTTCTTGGAGGAAATATCAAAGTATACTGAGTATTTATACAGTGCAGTTACGTAGGTAGGTTAAGGTATCCAGTGAGTTGTTACTCGTGGTCGGAAAAGGCCGTGCGAATATAACATTGCATTTGTAGTAAAGTGATGTGAGCAGAGAAACTTATCTTAGGAGTTGAAAACTGGTGTAACTGGTTTGTTAAGGAAAGCTGCCGGAATAACTTTACCATCAATAAATATAAGGTAAATTACTAGATACTCTAAAGAATGTTTTACCATGCGTACTAGCTACTTCGAGAAATAAATTGAATGCTTTTTGGATACTAGGTAGACTCTATTGCAGCACAAATTATTTTGGAACATTTGTATTTTTGTCTGCCGCAAGCATGGTGCCAATCAAACACTGAACTATAAATTTCTATATAATCATCTAACTTTTTTAGGGTTCCGTACCCAAAGGGTAAAACGGGACCCTATTACTAAGACTCTCTGTCTGTCCGTCTGTCACCACGCTGTATCTCATGAACCGTGATAGTTAGACAGTTAAATTTTTCACAAATGACGTATCTGTTGTCGCTTTATCAACAAGTACTAAAAAACAGAATAAAATAAATATTTAAGGGGCTCCCGTACAACAAACGTGATTTATTTGCCGTTTTTATAGATAATGTTACGGAGCCCTTCGTGCGCGAGTCCGACTCGCACTTGGCCGGTTTTTATTATTTTAAATTTGATTCACCTCAATGAAATGACATTTAATTATATGCTCATGATGACATCACTATGAGATCATTAAACGTACAGATTTTTTTAATTTATGTTTTAGTTAAAACTCGACGATGGTGTGCTATTGCTTAGACCTTCGGCCTAACAGCAAAGTTGGACACTTCTTGTCCAACAAACCGATCAGCATCATCACTGGGTTCGTTCAACTTGTAAGTACCTACCTACTACCACTCTAGCTTTTTAGCCTATGTCTTCCCGCTGCTGGGCAAAGGCTTTCCCCAAAGACTTCCAGATTGTCCCACCAGCGCTTTCTCAGCTGACAGATTAGGTATAGATCATAACTTATCTCATTTATTTAGGCTTGGGAAGTCAGTTATGTCAGGAGTACCTACAATATTATAAACTATACTAACTGGATTCATTTTCTGACATTTTTGGAAGCAACATAGCTTTTTCATTTTATTTGTTTTTCTAGTGTTATTTTGAGTTGTGTTGTGTAATTTCGGTGGTATTTTAACCAACATTACTTGAGGTCTTAGCACAAAGTGTAAACATTTGAAATGAAAGTGTAATGTGATATCCTGCTTTGACCGAAAATGTTTCCAATGTTTTGAAGAAAACCGCCACCATTTTCTTTAAAACAAAATGACGGCTGACTTGACTATGGACTGACTTGACTAAAAAGTATTAAATACAAATCACTTGACACTGGCAAGATTGTCTGTTGAATGACGGACAGGAGCCATAAATTGAGAGAAGAAAAGAAGAACTATACTAACTAATCTACTTATACTATACTTATGATGATGGTAGATTTTTTCCTACTTACTTGACACTTATCGTCATATTTTGGACAATTCACACAATATCTTTATAAATTGTAGCCTATATGTTTAATGTATAAGCTATATTATTATTATAAAGTTTCATTAAAATCCATTCAGAAGTTTTTACGTGAAAGAGTAACAAACATCCATCCATCCATCCATACTCACAAACTTTCGCGTTTATAATATTAGTAGGAATTTTTTTTACCAAATTTTGTGATGGGTAAATTTACTAATGGTGAACCCACCAATATTTGTTAATATTTTTTTGTATATTTTAAATTCCAGGCTATATGGATAACATCGCTTGTGCACTTCGTCTTCTATCCAGAATCCGTGAAGCAATTGGCCTCCAATACGAACAACGCCACGTACGCCTTGAGTATTGTAATCGTCTTAGTCGTGGTGGGGTTTTCCGTGCTTCTCCTCTACGGGTTGTTTAAGGTACTTGCAACTTTCCTGTCTTTTTCACCATAGGCCATCTTTAAGATCGTTACTTAAAAGACGTAGAGCCAGTCGCGTATTTAGGTGGACAAGACCTCGGCGCATAGAGAAAGAATCGGGCCCACACCCCCTCTTTCCATATAGCTTGAACTTATATTGGCCTTTAAAATAAATCATTAAAAAAATGGGTGCGGGCTCAAGGTTTTCTAGCTTCGGGAGCAGGCTGACCCTTCTTTTCAAAGCTAAGGTTAGAGGGCTCCCTGAGCTCCGGGGCCCTGGTTCACTGCACCACCTGGCCATACTATAGCTTCGCCACTGGTAGCGCTCTTTGTGAAGGCCTCGTCCGGGGAAGTATCTACTACCACCATGTCTTTTTCTGCCGCCAAGCAGCGTTGCTCAAAGTGCCGAAGTGTTCGATATTGCCAGTAAAATTACCGGCACATATGCCTCAAGTTGATGGAAATAGGGCAGTGCATCGTACGGCACATTCAAATCGTGAGGGTATTGCGAGGCAATACTTTGTTATAGGTGCGGATTACTATTTAACATCAGGTGGGCCTTAGGCTTGAACAGCAAGTTATTTAAAAAAAATTCTTAAACCTCTCAACCACAAAAAATACTTCATTCATGGCTAACATTTTACAAGGACCACACATTAAGTCTATACTTAGAAGGTTTAGAACATGATCAGTTAAAACCAATGAATATTACCATTTTGGTTTGGCATTCGTAAGTGGCTTGTGCTTTGCTACTAAAATGCAGCAGTAAAAATGTAGTAGGTATTGGCAAAATTTGTCACTTTGATTTTTTTTCTTTATAAAAAGAATAACACCAACCAAATAAAGTCGCGGGCTTTCTACGAGTTTATAGACTGCAACTGTGGTGAAAGTGTAATACGTAATTCCGAGGTACCTGCTGCTATGCCTAGCACAGATACAAAAATGCAAGTGAGCACTGCGGACGCGTTTTCTATGTTAGGCTACGTTAACACTAAACATATTTAGAGCTGATTTCACCATGCTCTGTTAGATTAACAAAGGATTAAAGGCCCGTTAAATATGTCAAAATGTATACGTTTAACATTTATGGTTAGATTTAACGGCCTGTTAATCCTTGATTAGTAACTAACAGAGCATGGTGAAACCAGGCCTTAGCCTGTGGGTGTAGACCGACTCACTGTTTATCATCATCATCATCATCATCATCATCATTAACCTGATGAAGCCTCCATATTTCCAGGAAGAACGATTCGGAGCTCTCTCATTTAACCGACTTCCTGCGATCCTTACAATGTCGTCACTCCATCAGTTAGGAGGGCGTCCCGTTTCGTCTTCCAGTTTTTGCTTGCGATTTTATTGCCCAGTGATTGTCAGCCCGTGTTAGCTGTTACTGTCGCTGTTAACCCTAGTACCTGCTTTTTAAAGCCTTCGGAAAAATCAGGTTCTGTCTTCTTTATTCAGAACAAAAGCAAGCAAGAGAGACAAATTCTGACATTACAGATCGGAAAAGTCTCTCTATGTTTGTATTGACGAAAAAGCAGTGAGCTAACGGCGACTAGTCGGGGACTCACATTGATTTTCTATGAACGTGGCTTTACTGTTAGAAAGCAACAAGTACACTCGCAAAGACTAAACACAAGACAAGAGAAAAAAAGTTGCTTTGTAAAAAGTATTGTATTTTAATCTTTATTCTGATTGTTTTAGAAGAATTTAAGAACACGACAAACGTTGAGTCCAAGTTGTGATTAACGAAAATGTTCATAGCGTTCGTAGCAAAGCGAGCGCGTTCATATCTTTTGTATGAAACATCTTCTAAAGAAGAAAAAAATAGATCCCAAAATGAAAGCTAAAATGAAAGCAACTTTTTCCGAGCCACCACGCTGTCGGAGCAGCAAGTGATCAATCCTATATTCAGAATACTTTATTTAGGTGCTCACTGTCCACACTTTATTATTGTTTTCCGCGATGCGAGATCGAAGACTATTTTACACCGTGGTACTTTCTTGGACCTATTTTAATAGCACTCCAAGTTCGTACAAACGAAACACTTATTTTAGTTTGCAATGCAAGTTAATAACATGAATAACGTTTCGTTTCAGGATCGTGCGGGTTATATAAACACCTACCTTATCTTCAATATAGTAATGACGGTATTTTTCATCTTTTCTCTGCTCTACGCGCTGTTTACCCGACCCAAAGAGTATGGGATCACTAAACTCTTGGGAGCTTGTGTTATGATAAGTAAGTATCATAACCCTAAGGGTGGTGTGCACCAAATCTTCAGTTAACGTAACTGTCAAAGTTAACTATAACAATGACGAACATCACTAACAGTTACATTTAACAAAATGGGTTGCACCCATGGAGGTAGTATATACTGGAGGGAGCGAAAAGACTTACATCCTTTTACAACTGTGTATCAAACAGTGATCATCTATCTTTGTTCTTCCCATGTAGCCTAGCTAAGAGTAAAAGAAAAGAAGATGTAACTTCACTCACTCTATCTCACTCACTCACTGTCTGAGTAAATCGTGTCCGTCAGTTGATGCAATGTTTTGATCTTGTTTTGACGTTCTAGAAAAACTCGGTAGCAACATTGCAATGAAGCGAAAGAAATTGTGAAAATATTTAAAGACTTATTATTGTCTAGGCAAAATATATTTGAAAAGGTGAAAGTATGTCTTGTGAAGCTGTGTTTTGTGTATCAAAAACAACAAAAGGAGGAGTTAAAGACCCGGAATTGTCATTTGATACGTAATATTCTTTTTCTATTTTCATGTTAAAAAAATAAGTTTTTTCTCCCATAAAGACTGTAGGAATTACATTTTATTAGTACTAGTCATATTTTCCTATGTGAAAATGATGTAAACCCATTAATAATAATAAAAGCAAAATAAAAATTATTGTTTTAGTCATCTGTTCTAGTGATGTACTTCCACCGACCAATTTAGCTTTATAGATAATATTTTATTTTCCGTTTTTGATATGAAACATCTAATGCAGTGGGTCAGACCAGCTGTTCTGTTGTAGTTTCAATTTTTCACACCTTATAGGCGTCTCGCGACGGCTCAATTTTTGTTAAATTTTACATTATTTTTTTAGGTTCTTATAAATGCCCAGAATGAAGACGGGAGTGGATAAAAGCTGTTAGGCGTGAAAACTGATAGACTACAAAATTTTCTTATGCATGGACGAAATGGCCATAAGAAAGTGTATCGAGTGGGATGGACATCGCTCTCACGGTTAGGTCAATGTGGGAAACATTATTGACGATGATAGTGTTTCAGTGTGTGGGCTTTCGCAATAAAAGTCAGCAACCAGTTAAAATTAAAAAGTTGAATTCCAATTAAAACGCCTTTTTCATCCATTTCTTATTCTATCGATAGGTTAGTCAATGTTGTCCCTTCTCTAGTCACTCACGCGAATACATACAAACTAACAAAAAACGGCCACGCCAAAAACCCGAAACACTCCGTCTATATGATACTTAGTCTAAGGTACCATCAATTAACCTGTCAACGTTATAGTTACCAGGGTCGCCAGTACAATGAGGTACAGTTGTCCCCAAAGTCAAGAAGGGATTTTTTTTATCCTATGGCAATACTGGTGGACATTCCACACAGCACTATCTAGCCCCAAACTAAGCCAAAGCTTGTGATATGTGAACCAGATAGCTGATAAACTACATAAATACTTTTTTTTTGTAAATACATACTTATAATATTATATAACACCCAGACAGAGAACAAACATCTATGTTCATCACACAAATGTTTGTTCTCGGCGGGGATCGTACCCACGGCCTACGACGCAGAAGGCAGAGCTACTACCAACTGAGCTGTGAAGGCTGTCAGAAATTAGGACGACTCAACTCAATAAATGAGTAGGAAACTAATAACTTACTTCAGTAATACATCAGTAGTTATCATCAGCCTGAATAAGTCCACTGCTGGACAGCAGGCCTCCTCCGTACATTTGAAACTGTTATCAGCTGTCAAAAGTGTCAAATGTCAATGTATTCTTTTGTCTGTGCTACTACGTTTAGAAGCACTGGTGGTCTACTGGTAGCGGCCCCGCCTTCCGATCCTAAGGTCGTTAAAACCGGGCGTGCACCAATTAGTTTTTCTATTTAAAAATGTATGTGCACAAAGCCAGTACTCTCAAACGGTGAAGGAAAACATCGTGAGGAAACCGGCATGACATAGAACCTAAAAAGTTCCAAACATGTTACCTATCTGTGTCGTTTTCTTTACAACGTAAAATATCAATAATACAATGATAAAATATCGCTTGGCCGCGCATATTATTTTAATTCATCTGTTGTTTTTTTTGTTCCAGTGCTGAATATCCTGTTCTACTTCATCATCAGGAACTACTACTTATCGTTTTTAAGTAAGCAAAGCAACGGAAACCCGGCGTAGATTCCGACCAAAATATTATAATTATGTATATCAGATAATAGATAGGTATATACGCGCATCTTATTCGTGTCACTACTACAAATGGCTTAAAAAGGTGCATTTTTAGTATAGATTCCAATCAAAATATTATATGCGTAATATCTTAAATACATCAGTTACTTACTATAATAAACGGGTATCTTAAACATTCGTGTCACTAATACAAATGCCCTAAAAGAAGCATTAATTAGAATAGAATAAAATATCTTTTATTAAAAAAAAAAATACAATTATAAAATTAATTTAACATAATAAGGCCCAGTTTCACCATGCTCTGTTAGATTATCAAAGAGTTAAAGGGCCGTTAAATATGTCAAAATGTAATACGCGTTTGACAGCTAAGGTTAGATTTAACGGCCTCTTAATCTTTGATTAGTAACTAACAGAGCATGGTGAAATCAGCTAGTTTCTCATCATTTTATCTAAATTAGGCACATTAAAGAGATAATAAAATAGGTACAGATTATCAAACACAAAATCGATGGGTTAAAAGATGTTTAAAAAAAAAACAACTAGGTTCGTATACCAGGACAATAAATCAACGATTATCAATATAGGTAATAATCGATTATATGGTTTGTGTTTGTAATCAAACACCTATATTTATTAGTTTGAACTGATAACTGATAAGAACTGTCACATTTTACACACTTTCAGCCAACCGTCAAAAACTCGCATTTTGAAAGATATTTGGTTGATGGCGTTTTGCGTTTTTTTCATAAATAAGTTCAGTGATTTGATATCTTACAAATGTTGAAATGTGCGAGCAAGAAGTTGTTTGACGGTTGTCAGCCTTTTAAGCCCCATCTAGTAGTAGCTGATACCAGGTCAAGATTATGATGAAGCGAACCCTGTTCGATAAGTTTCTAATAAGTACCTACCTATGCTGAATCTCATAGCAAATAATAAAATATATAGGTACGAGTAAAAGACTCTTGATATTGTAAAAACTATTGAATTTAAAGCTTATTATTAAAATTGTTGGTTGTAAAATATTTTGAGTTGATAACCTTGATGATTGGTGAAAATTTCAGTTAGAGATACGATGTACGAATTTATTAAGCTGAAAATTCGAAAAACATAGTAAAACTAGTAGTTCGCCCCGAACTGAGATCTCGTGATGCGACCCGACGAACGTATCAAAACTTTGAGTAAGTAGTAGTCAGAGGCAAGTCCAAACATTATCTTTGGACTTTTTTCTGACTACCGCCTACTAACTTGGTATGGTTACCAAGTTTCAACTCTATTGGCCTATTTATTGAAGAGTTCCGTTGAACAGACCTTGGCTCCATCATCAGACCTGGTCGTCGTCACCATTTTATGAGAACTGAGTACCTCCTTAATTTATTTCAAGAAAAAAAATTAAGAAAAATCAAAAGAACTGGCCGACCAGTAGAAAAACCTTGATGTCAACGAAACTCTTAGAGATGGGAGCTCTTGGGTCGCTGGTTATCTTAATTTAACTTTTATTATTTTATCTCAAAAACCGAGCGTCACAAAAAAAAAGTAAAAATTGTTTTGGGATGTCCAAACAAAGCCCTTTCATATGACATGTAACTTGATTTTTTTATGTAACTTTTTTTATTTTTGCCCCCTTAAGAAACCCCATATCTCAAAAACCCTTCATCCGATTTTACTCATATACTTACCAGTAAATTTCTCAAGTACAAGCTATCGACATATTAAATTTCATGCAGATCGGATCAACGGTTCTGAAGTTATCGCCAGACAAACATACATACATACATACATACATACATACATACATACATACATACATAAAATGCCAAATCGCCCAAGTTGAAACTAAGATCTTTGTTCGCTTCGCTCACTCGATCAAAGATCTTTGTTCGCTTCGCTCACTCGATCAATTATAAAAAACTTCACTCATAGGTATTTCTGAGTGTTTTAGTGTGAATAAATCATCTAAAATGGTATCATAAAAAAGTTACAAGTAGAGTAGAGATAGCTTTTAGTGATAAGACTCATCAGAGCTCATCGTAGCTTAAATTTTAAGATATAATTTAAGTTTTTCGTCGTTTTATAATTCTTGTGTCGCAATGGTGCACACTAATTATATATTATATTATTATTAATTCTATTTTATAATGTAAATTTGGGTTCTTTGAGGCAAAGCCTATAAAAATTAAATAAACAACTATTAAAATAAATTGTTTTTTCTTCGCTGTACCTACCTAGTGCCAATTATTAGGTAGGTATTGATTATAAATATTATTTGGAACCCATTATCTAAACACTGTACCACATCTACTGCATGTTGGTATGCCTCTGGCATGCAGTAATTATGACGTATAACATTGTAATGTGTACCACACACAGTGGATGGTATAGTTTCATTGGTCAGTCAGTAGCGTCAAAGAGAAAAATAAACACTACGGTAGCGTCGGTAGTCGGTACCCAACAAACACTCTTTACTGAGCGCCTCCGCGAATGGCCGTGTTTCGTGTCTGTGCGATTGTGTGTTTGTGATCAATATGGATAAAATACATTTCACGGTCAATGGGCAGGCCTATAGTTTGTGTAAGTACTTTTTCCCTAGCCGTTTTTAAAACAATAAAAATATGACAAATATTTTTAATTTTTATTGTCACTCAATCTTCGTTCGTTTTTTACGCATGCTTTCTTAATCTTTTAAATAACATTTAATAATATTTATATTCCTGTTATATTGGCGGGACGATTTAGAGAGTCGGGTGAATGATTGGTAGAAGACCATCAAAGACCGGTATGAGTGGAATATGCCAAATAATTTTGCCCAGTCGCGGGATACAAAATATAATAATTAAAATAAATATTCAAATCAGAGATTTGCCATCCGGGTCTAATTCATAAGCTATCATGTCTGTCTTGTGTTCTTATGATATACTAGGTGTCACCCGCGGCTTCTCTCGTATATTAGAGCCTATATGCCATAAACAAGCCTTATGCCAATCCAGGTTATCCGAACTATACATATTTTAAGTTTCATTCCGATCGGTTTCATGATAAGGGCGTGATTGAGGCACAAACATCTCTCATTTAAATATAAGAAGGAAGAATAGGATCCAACCTGGATAGGAGGATAGGATGGTGGTAAATTTTAGTCAAGGATAATGATGATAATGAATTTCAACAAACGTGTTGAAATCCATATGACTTCGCCCGCGATGCGACACCATTCCCTCCCAATAGGCAATGACATTAGTCAAGCCTTAGGGTCAATCCTCGGTCAAACGTTTTTAGACCTCTGAATCAAGACTTACCTACTCAAATTGACAACAAAGAAGACGCAGCTGCGAATGTAAACAATATTGGATAATAAATGATTAGGTAAAATAAGTAAATTGACATTTGAGATTTTGATTTAGATTTTTTAAATTTATATATTTGGTATCTGGTTTTTTTTATACGCAAAATATGATAAAATCTAATAATAAACGATCATTAGAAGTAGTGTGGTGGATTTGAAGTGCGCCTAATGAGGCTCCTTTCGAGCCCTTGACACAAGTTTGAAATTGACAGAAATTCCTTGGGTTTCCTGTAAAAACTCCAACGAAATCGATATTGGAGAGTTGCCCCTTATGATATCAGTAAAAAAAAAAGTAATCGAGTCGTCTAGTTCATCATCCTTCAGATCTTGTTCTTTGTTTTTTTTTACAAGTAGCTGATGGAACAAGCATATGGCCCACCTGATGTTAAGTGGTACCTAACCATCAACTATAACAAAGCATTACCTCGTAAGTCACACACAATAAAAACGTGCCCTACGATGCACTGCCCTGCGTCCATCAACTTGAGGCATACAGTACACACGTTAAGCCTCATGTGCCTGTGATTACACCGGCAACCACACTCTTCAAACCGAAACACAGCAACACTGCTTGTCGGCAGAAAAAGGCGTGGTGGTAGTAGGTACTTCCCCGGACGAGCCCTTCACATTCACAAAGAGCTCTACTAGTTACTCCAATATCGTACGGACGTGTCTCTGAGGATTTAGACAGAAGACAAGAGTGAATAAGTGGATTATAGGTAAGCGTGCTCCACCTTAGACTGCATCTTCACTTACCATCAGGTGAGATGGCAGGCAAACGTATCAGACAATAAAAAAAATTGAGGAAGAGTCTACCGTGCCTGGGGATAATTGTTGTGAGCCTATTTCAACTCTTATTGTTTCAAGTGCATCACATAGGAGTTAAGGCTTGAGATTTATTATAAAAACTTCATAAAAACTTGGTCCCACATTTTCAAGTTTTTGCTGACATTTGGCTGGCATTTTGAGTGCGCTGGCGCTATTTTAGGAACGAATATTTTTTATATTGCTTTGAACGAGTTTTGAGTTGGATACATTTTTTAGGGTTTTATTTTTATTTATCTTTGACTAGGAAAGGAACCTACTTAGAGGTAGGTAATGTCTTTTTTTGTTTTTATTTCTTGTTTTCTTTTCAACATTTCAACACATCGGTAGATACTTAATTATCGTTCCCGACTTTAAGTTATAATTTTGTTTTTGTCATTTTGTTTCCTGCACAATGTTATTTGTAGGTACCTATGTAGATTTGATTTGACAATCATATTTGAAAACATTTTGTATTATGAAGTATAAAATCATCTTAGTGCAGACAATATGCAGTCGACTACATGTAGGTAAGTTATGTACCTATATACCTAATAAATTATATAGTTACTCAAGTGTCAATGTTATAATGATTGACCTTGGCATTGGTTAGTAATTTGCGCGTGTGTGCTATGCACTCGATAGATTGTTTGTAAATAGAACATAATAACAAGAGATATATATGTATATTATACAACTATACATTGGTACATACCTGCTATGTTATGGCTATCGTATAAAAAGACCTCATGAAAGAAGATTTATCACACCCAATAGTGTAATAATTCGTCATGAGTAGAGATCGGATATTCCGATGCATATTTACCTAAAGTTGAGATGTTGGCTTATGGAAAGCACTTTTTATCGAAAAATCCCAGGGTCTCGGGGAATTAAAATTTTACTTTTGTCTTAAAATCCCGGGATCCCAGGAAATTCAAATTTAATTGACACAAAAAAACATGTAATTGTAATTCAGGGCAATTATTGCCCTGTTACAACGTAATATGCCCCTCGGGGCCCAGAATCACCCCCATTTGGCTTACACATGTAATGTGGCAACCTGTTATACATCCGATTATTTATGCAACCCCGGAATTTTAATAAAAGTATCATAAGAAGCCGCTTCCATAATTTGTTAGCCAAAAATTAACTTTAGGTAAATATGCATCGGATTATCCGATCTCTAGTCATGAGACACTGAGGGTTGCCTGAGCAAGCGCGGATTCACCATTGTGGGCAAATAGGCATGCCCAATCTTAAAAATGGATCAATAAACTAAAACGATTTACAATATCTTGGTCAGGGCGTCCTAATATATTTTGTAAAAATCTCCTTTGTAGGAATGCACTATATCGATTATCGATCATGAGCGAGTTCATACTCCCACTTGCTGGCCGATTTTCGTGTGGCTGTGACCCTTTTTTGGGAGCTGTATCTACCCCAAGTATGAGTTGTGTTTACCATATTTGGTTTCTCGTTTTTGTTCCGTGTTCATTGCGGGTTTTGTATGAAGACGCGAAGAGATACCGATACGGAACTTTATGTTCTACTACTAATTTACATCATACTTGCAACATAAAGTTCCGTATCGGTCTCTATCGCGTCTTCATACAAAACCCACAATGAACACGGAACAAGAACGAAAAACTAAAAACCAAATATGGTAAACACAACTCATACTTGGGGTACTGGATGCGCGTATATAGAATAGGGTATAGTAAATTATGTAATAATGCTAATTATGAAATAATTTACGTAGCTAAAATAATCTTGGAAATTGTCATGGGTATACCAATTACAATTTTTATTTTTTTTGGCGGCAGAATATTCCGTGGTTCTACTACTACCCCAGACGAGTCCTTCACAAAGAGCTCTACTACTCTTATGAACTACATACTTTATAATAACAGCCAGACAGAGAAAAAAACATCTATGTTCATTACACAAATGTTTGTTCTCGATGGTGATTGAACCCACGTCCCCTATAGCACAGAAGGCAGAGCTACTACCTACTAAGCTGTAAAGGCTATGTGCTAAATTTTATTCACCGATCTACACCTACTACTTATTTTCTTAAGACGGTTTTAAATCAAGGTAGGTACTTAAACGGGCGTTGAACTTTATGGGTGATTGGAGCCAAAACAAAGCTATGGATTTGCCACTTAATATTCATAACGAATAATAATTTATGTAAGTAGGTATTTTGTGGTCATGGCCATTTTTTATTTACCTATTTATTTAATGCCCAATGTGTCCCGATTAGGGCATGCTCCCGGTACTGATCAGTATCGAAATTCCCGGTAATTTCGATACTGATCAGTACCGGTACTCCACAAAGCAAGTACCGGTACTTTCGATACTTTCGATACTCGATATCACTCTTATACTGACGATGTTTTCTAGTACGATATACATCAATTTCCATGAATAAACACTAGCACTGCGTTCAGTTTCACTTTTCTATTTAGATTTCTATTTTTTTACGAATTATGAACCTAGATTTAACAACCTTCTAATTAAATCCAAACAATTGTAAGTACTACGATTAGGTATGTAGTTTGTGTTGATTTTTTTTATGATTATTCGATTGATCTGTTGTTTGCAAGTGGGTGGATTGAAAAGTTCGTGACCTAACCTTAGAGTTCAATACCAACAACTTTTATTAAAAAAAAGTACTCCTTCCATTTATAAGTAAGGCCGTAAATGTTTATTTGCGATTTTTTTTTCACATCTACTATGTAACCATACTTGAGGATCGCTATTTGGCTTCTCTAATAACCTATATTACTTAGAGTTTAAATTTTAATAAGCTGTTGGTCTTCCTGGAATAAATAAATAAAATATCAAATTACACATCCTTCGACCTCTTCATTCGATGAAAATTTTTGGCCGCCGACTTGTTTTTTGAGGTTTCGGAACAGATGAAAGTCTAAAATTCAAGGCCAAATCGGGAGTATAAGCTACGTAGAAAACACAATCTTGAATTTGAGGCATGGATTCAATCCATCCAGATTAAACTAAAAGATTTTCTATCCCAGTATCTTGGGCATTTCTCTTTAATTTCTTCTAACGAACGACGCAAAAAGGTTAGCTAAGTAATAATAATAATATAATAATATGCCGAGCTAATGGTTCCGCCCTTAGCGAGGTGGTCTACCATGATGACACCCTTAGCATCTCACCCTTTTCCACAGTGGTGAACTCAGATTACATCTGTTATCTAATCTGCAATAAAAATTTTGAGGCTCAGCCTCAAACGTGACAATACAGTCGCAAGATTTTGTGAGCTCAACGCGCTTTTGCTCATCTAAGAGCAACGAGGGGACCAACCTAGCTGAGACCTTAGAAAATCCAAGTTAATTGACAATTATATTTTTTGTATGTTCATAGGAGATGATCAAAGTGTGTGCAATCTTCTCGATGATCAATTGTGCATCAGCCTTCGGTCTTCCCTAATGAGATTACACACCTTTTCATTGTTTTCCTTAGTCGCAGACGTCTGAGGCCGACCAGACCTAAGGCATCTCTCTCTAGTCAGGTTTGAATTCTGTGACCCACTTCTTTACAGTCGTAGGTTTAGGATAGGGATTTATTTTCATATTGTTGTCATGTCATCAAACAATTATTTGATGATCGCACGTTTACTTTAAAACCAGAAATACTACAATAACCAAATTTTGGATTGTGACAACCAACAAATATATAAATAAAATGGGGGTAGTATAAAAAATATATAATAACTACACTTGGTACTTCTGTTATAAGTAAATACTATGAATTATTGATTTAGTTAGATAACATATTTTGTTACTGTTCATTCTTGTTGTTGATTCATTTGATTATTATTCTATTAAGCTTGATCTCACCTATTCCGATTGTTGTGTGTAAGTGATATTATTGTTCTAAATCATATAAAATTACGAATAATCTTAAGTTATTTTATGTACTACAGTTTTTGTTTCATTTTACGGCTATACAGTTAGTTAATTTAAGATAATTAGCTCAGTATCGAAAGTACCGGGAATTACCGGTACTGAGCCAGTATCGGCCGAAAATTACCGGTACTGAGAAAAGTATCGATACTGCATGCCCTAGTCCCGATAAGTACCTAATCTTTTTTATATTCAGTCCTGTCCATCCCAAGGTTGCCTGGAAGAGATCGCTGTTAGAGATAAGGCCGTCCATTGTATTACTACAATCGTTATTTGTTGTTTTTTTAATTCATTATTTAATTAATTATTGGAATATATTCATAATATTCTATGACACATTTCTTTAGCTTTATTATTATTAGGTACAGGGTAAATTACTTATTGGTGTAGGTTAACCTCTGACGCTCTTTTTAGGTGACGCCAATAACCTGACTTAGGTAGGTATAGGCATATAATCACTTCAAATCAGGGTATATCTCGTAGAGCACCTGCTGTGTTGTGGTATTATTTATAACTAGCTGGTGCCCGCGACTTCGTCTGCGCAGGATTAGTATTTCGAGTAGCTTAAATTTGCGTGGCGTAGTACCTACATGCTGTGGGGATTACGACAATAAACCATAATTATGTGTAACTCTAGCGGTTTTGGCAGCGCACGCCAGAATAGCTAGCAGATGGTAGATTTTTTCCTACTTACTCGACACTTATCGTAATAATTTGGACAATTCACATAATATCTTTATAAATTTAGCCTATGTGTTATTCTGATGTATAAGCTATATTACTGTAAAGTTTCATTAAAATCATTCAGTAGTTTTTATGTGAAAGAGTAACAAACATCCATCCATCCATCCATCCATCCATACTTACAAACTTTTGCGTTTATAATATTAGTAGGATCTACTCAATAGTTATTTCCTAGATAATTGTTTTCGAGTCTCAAAAGATATCTGTAACGGTATCTATCGTAGTTGGTTTTCCACAGCGGGTGCGGAGGTGAGTCCCGAGACGTCGTTGAACGACTACCTGCGGAACTACCTGCAGCTGCACGGCACGAAGGCGATGTGCCACGAGGGAGGCTGCGGCGCGTGCGTCGTCTCCGTGGCACGGACTAACCCTGGCACGGCGGTCAAAGATATCGTCTCCGTTAATTCTGTGAGTGTACAGTTTTTTAACAACTAGCTGGCAAGCAGAACCACCTGATGTTTACCTGACCTATAACAAAGCATTGTCTCGTAAGTCAAGTAGGATGCACTACCTTATGTCCATCAGCTTGAGGCATACAGATGTTAAGCCGCCTGTAATTGCACCGGCAACCACGCTCTTCAAACTGAAACAGAGCAACGCTACTTGGCGGCAGAAAAAAGCCGGTGGTTAGTTTTTCCCAGGACGAGCCCTTCACAAGAGCTGTATTAGGTACTCTTGAAATTTCCCGGCAGCTCCACTACGCTTGGTGGTGGTCATGGTAACAGCGAGGCAGAAGATGCTAAGAATTCTCAGGCTACGTCAAGCCACCAAAAACAAAAAAAAGGGTGGCAGAGAAACTAGATGGGGAGAGCCGAAGACCGGGCTCAGAGATCTATGTCCGACAGTGAACTCTCTCTCTCTTGTCGTGTCACTAGTTTCTTTCTAGTTTCTTTCGAAACAGTGTGGTGAAAGGATTTTTAGTGCGCCTCAAGCACTTGACACATGTTATAGAACTTTTTAGGTTCTACGACATGCCGGTTTCCTCACGTTGTCTTCCTTCACAGTTTGAGAGTACTGGCATACAGAGAGTACAGTGGACTGTAATAAGCTGATGATGATAGTAAAACAAACACCTACAAGTCAGTTCGTATGTAAGTACGTAAGTCAGTGGATAGCTCCGGTGATAGTACTAATAGGTACCAAGTACGAGTCCATAAATAAACACAAAATGCACTATGCCCGAGACTTGACCCCTCAGGTTTCCTGTCGTTTATCTCGTCGCCATCCGGCTATCCAAAATAAAAGATTGTGTCGCAGCAGGCGACCTGACGCAACAAAGACGTTTTTTTATCCAAATATTGTTATAGGTGATGTTATAGGTAAGTGGTAACCATCACCTATTAACAAAGCATAGCCTCGTAAGTCACAATAGGAACGTGCCCTACGCCTACAATGCACTGCCCTGCGTACATCAACTTGAGGCATACAGATGTTAAGCCTCATGTGCCTGTATTTACACCGTCAATTACACTCTTCAAACCGAAACAACGCTGCTTGGCGGCAGAAAAGGGCGTGGTGGTAGTACTTCCCCGGACGAGCCCTTTCCAAAGAGCTCTACCACTCTGGAGAACGATGGAGGTTCCATGCATGTTCATGGGGTGTTTTTTTTTATAGAGGTATAATATCACAAGGAAGACTTTAACCTAGGCGTTTGTGACTGTTGAGTGCTTCCCAGCCTTTTTTTTCATGGCCGGTGAATATCATGAATATATTTGTGATATTTATAATATAGTTTGTTTTGCATAGGTACCTACTTATAATTTACTGGTTGTATGATGGCAGTAGGTAAGTGTGTGGAATTCATTGTTTGGATTTGGATTGGAGTCAGAATGTCAGGGACACTTTCAATATGCCCGTAAATCTGGGGCAAACGCTGGCCCTTGTTGCAAAACTTGCATCCGAAGAAAGGAAGGCCAATTGTAACGTTCTCTCACGCAAGTTAATTATGATTTAAATTGCCTACCTACGAACCGTATAAATACTTACCTACTTATTATATTTATATTAATTGGGTCACTAAAACTTGTAGTGCAAAATCAAACATGAATAGACATTTCTACCTTCTAGTGCCTAGTCCACATCCTATCATGCCACCAGTGGGACATCACCACCATCGAGGGCATCGGTAACCGCCGCGATGGCTACCACGCCATCCAGCAGCGACTCGCAGACTTCAACGGGACGCAGTGCGGGTACTGCACGCCGGGTATGGTGATGAACATGTATAGGTAAGCACTTTGGCTGTCGATAATACTGCTAGATACATAGAATGTGTGTATGAATGTAGATGGATAGGTATTATAGGAGTAGGAGACCAAAGAGAAGATGGATGGATTGTGTGAAAGATGATAAAGAGTGAGAAAGGAGTGACTGATAAGATGACGGCTGATAGAAGAGAATGTAGAGAACAAACCTGTTGTGCTGACTCCGCATGATAAGGACAAGACAATGACAATGATGATCATGACTGGAAGCTGGTACGTCGGCTGAATGGGTTCACCTACGTGAGGCGTGGTGGACGTGGTTACATGAAAATTAATCGCAACAGCTATTAGATTTCATCTCTCAAGATTCTCGTCGCTGAAACGCTAAAATATAGCTTCTAAACTGCTTGGCTATAGCAGTTTTTGGATAGATAGGTCTCACGACTGGTACCGCTCAGTATAGGCTGATGAAGTTTCATGATACATCATTTAAATATCTTCGTATCCTGTTTAAAAAAATGCACTATATTTCAATACACAGTCGGTAACTTGAGTTTTTTCCACTGACCTTCGATACCGAGCATGATAATTAGTGCCACTAGCACCAATTACACAATTCTGAGAACATACAAAATATTTTATCAACAGCCTCTACAAAACCACATCTAACCTCACGATGCAGAACGTGGAAAACTCCTTTGGCAGCAACATCTGCAGATGCACTGGCTACCGACCCATACTGGACGCGTTCAAGAGCTTTGCCACCGACCTAGACCCTGGCTTAAAGAGTAAAGTCCAGGTAAACATACAACTATAGACTCTTGGGGTTCCTGAAACTGATACATGACTGCACGGCCATGCACCTTATTTTCAGAACCCTATAGGCACGTTTATCTCGTTTCGTAGATACTGCGTAGACTGCTTGTTATGTTACCTAGGTCTGCTTTCCATGAGTAATTAAGGAACACATGAAAAAGTAATGTTAAAAAAGAGATTGATTAGATTTTTCGATCAGCTACTTGCTGAAACGAATCGGGTGTCACCATCGCTTATCATTATCATCCAGACTTAGCTTACTGCTAGGCAATACGCCTTTTTTGGTGGCACCTGCTTGGATTGACACTTTTTCCCTTCCTTTTGTCTGTCTCCTGCCCAAGGTCATCTTATACAACTTCAGGGGGCTAAAGTACTCATCAATCTGAATAACTTTTTCTAAGCGTGGTGGTAGACTTCCCCGGACGAGCCCTTCACAAAGAGCTCTACTCTCCTAAAAAAGCTGTTTCATACAAAACTTCAACCTACCTGGCTAAAATGTATGAAACAGCTGTTGTTTATGCGTTCAGTGTTGGTTCCTTAGAAAAAAGTTATTCATTGATGGGTACTTTAGCCCCCTGAAGTTTTTAAATACAAGTATTGGAACACCTTGCATAACAAAATGTTCAGTCCTGATATATTTTAGGCATTTCAGGATATAGAAGACCTCAATAGATCAAAGTGTCTCAAGCGATGTGGATCCAAACCAAAATGCAATGAAGAAGATGATTGGTGCATCATAGAATATGACAGCTGTTCTTTAAGACACTCAGCTCTTCGATCTGGAAGGTGGTACAAGGCCTACACTATTGCGGATATTTTTATGGCAAGTCTAAGTTTGTATATTCGAAGATATAGTTGTAAGGTCCTGTTGGTTGCAACTTGCAAGCCCGAAGATGCTGTTAAGGCCGAAACACAAAACTTGTATTGGATGAAAAATCAAAATCATAATGGTCTTTATTCAGTATTACAAGGATATTACAAGGATCACTTTGAACAAAAAATGATTTAACTTATTCAATGCTCTTTTCAGGTGCTTTCTAAGATTGGAGCAGACAGCTATAGATTAGTAGCTGGAAACACTGGCCAAGGTATGTAATATTGGGTTCACTGATTTACGAAAAGAAAGAAAGGCATTTATTTATACAAACTGTACACGACAAAGTAAGGACATCTGTACAGGACATTTATAAGGGTAAAAAGCTATTCTAGATACGTAGAAATGAGACGTAAGTAGATAAAAAACAAAAAAGCTATAAAAATTGTGTGGGTGTGTCACGTCTACGCAATATCATAGACTAACTATACACAGTAGACTGCCAATACGATACGATTGAGCTTTGTATAGGAAGGGATGGGTTCTTCTGAGATTGGTCAAGTGGAACCAGCACCTAGATTCATATAGCTTCAAGACGTTTCTACGAGATTCTTGTGATTAAATTATATAAATATATTTTGACTTTTTCAGGAGTTTACCCAAGAGAATCACAAGCAGCAGTATTCATAGACATTTCTTCTATAGAATCGATGAAGTCTTGTCTCCCCGATGAGAACCTAATCATAGGGGCCGGTATGACCCTCACAGACCTGATGACGACGTGCCAACGATGGTCTACCAAGAGTGACTTCTGCTACCTGGCAGAGTTTTACAAGCATTTGGACTTGGTTGCACATGTTCCCGTTAGAAATGTAGGTACTACTTATATTTAAAAATAGATAGGTAAGTAGGTATGGGTAGAAATTTCACAGCACTATCTTACCCCTAACTAAGAAGCTTATACTTTTTAAACCAGATATTTTGTGTTCGTTTTGAGAAAACCTCTCATTGTAAAATGGAAAGAAACAGGGACGCAGGTAATAAATCAGGGCAATGGACGTAGGTTAAAATTCGGTTTATAACTTTTGGGATACTTACCTACCTATTATAAAAATTTTAATGATTTTCAGATTGGCACAATTGGTGGGAATTTGGCGTTGAAAAATATGCACAACGCTTTTCCATCTGATATCTTCCTTCTATTGGAAACTGTTGGAGCTATTGTAACAATTTGTAAGTAAAGTCAAAGGGTATATTTATTCAATAAAATCACAAGGATCACTTTGAAACGTCTTAAAAAGTAAAGTGTGTAAATTGTTCTCGTATTAGAAAATACATAGGTTACTCTAAAAAGTTACCTACGTTTAAGTTGAAAATACAGTAAAAAGATAAAGACCGTAAAAGTGATACATTATTTTCAGTAAACAGAAAACTAATCAAAACAAAACTGAGAATGCAAGACTTTATGAAAATGGACCTTAAAAACCTGTTGATCCTCGACGTAAGGTTACCTCCAATGTCAGAGTCACGCAGTTTCATGAGGACTTACAAGGTAATCCTAAAGCAGGAGAGAAGATCAAACAAGAAATAAAACAAGAAACAAGAATCAAGCAAGAAACAAGAGAAAAGGTCCAATGCAAAAGCATTTCAATGTGAATTCCGCCAACCAAGAGATTTTTGTTTTATTTTTTAGATAATGCCCCGAGCTCAAAACGCGCATGCCATAGTGAACGCCGGCTTCCTGTTCAAAATAGATTCTACAAAAAAAGTTACATCAGCTAACATAGCCTATGGAAACATAAGCCCTACATTCGTAGCTGCTAAGAACACTGCGAATGCATTGATTGGTGAAGATCTGTTTGACGATAGAACACTTCAGAAAGCACTGATGTACTTGAAAGATGAATTGGTGCCAGTGGAGGCACCACCAGAACCATCTGCTGAATGTAGGAAGATGCTAGCTCTGGGACTGTTTTATAAGGTACAGTTTAGTTAATGACCTAATAGTAACATCGTTTTTTAACGAAGTGAAATCCGCATGAATCATCTTCTGTCGTGGTGGCAACAGACGAGTTATGTTGGACGGATTCCTACTTAAGACCATGTGCCGAGGCTGTGGGTACGCTTTCGCACTCTTCGTTGGCCCTTGCCGTAGATGTGGCCAATTATTGGTCTTAGTGGCCTTATTGCACATATCTACATCATTCGTTGACCACCAACTCGAAAGAAGAAGTAAAATCTGGTAAGAGGCATATACGTAGGTAAATAATAATAAATAAATTTACTTTCCAAAAAAGCACATAGATATAGGTACATACAGTTTTATGCAGGGGATTTCGAACGTAAGGGATTATGAATTTACATGGCTTGTAGATAATTAGAGATTCAAGACCCTACACTGAGTTCTTGCAGACTTGTGCTGAATGTGTCCCTTCCAGATGACGTTATACAGAGAAAATACAAATGGTGATAATGGTAATGAAATACAATCAATTCATTCGTCAGAAGAATCTTAATCTCAATAATTTTAAGTGCGCCTCAAAGAGGCTTCTTTCGCGCACTTTACACATGTTTCTGAATAATCTCAATAATAAAAACTAATGTTTCTGGAAGAATACTATATGGAAAAAAAGCAACATTATTACGGAATCCAAACAAATCCCGGTAAAATTGTTAGAACATGAATGGTGATTGTCCGATAAGAACCTTATCAACAGCTAACTCGACGTTTATTTAGTAAACATAAGGTAAATAGCTACACAAAATCAAATGAAAGTATGAGTGAATGAGTGGGTACCTATAACAATGCTAAGTAGATAAAAGGAACGAACTTCGAATAAATAAGGTTTACGTAACGAAAAATCAGTTTTAACAAAACGAACAGTATCTACGTTGTACCTATATGTATAGTCGTAACTAACGCGACAGCAGACCAAAACGGTAAAGGTAGAACGAAGTCGAATTCTGGCAGACTATATCAAAGAAACAGAAAACGATGTTTGAAAAATATGGGGAGATTGTGTAGTTTTGGGGCAAAAAATACACAACATTGAATAGAACAACAATATGTATGTAGTCATTTTTGTAGAACAATCTGTTAAATGGCTCGACGTAGACTGACCAGGATGGAAACTTTTTATCTCCACACTTGTGTAGTGCAGCGATGGATACATTTTGGCCAAGTCTAACATACTTATTTTTCAGGCGATTCTATCGCTAGCTCCGAACGTTAACCCTCGCTACAAATCCGGCGGGAGTATCCTACAGCGAGAGGTATCGAGAGGAACGCAGAGCTTCGAGACCGACAAGACATTGTGGCCTTTGAACAAACCTGTGCCGAAACTGGAGGGGCTGACTCAGGTTCGTATAATTCAGATCAATGATTAGATAACTATAAAGAATGCTTTATTGAGTATACGAAAAACTGAATATCGGTTGAGGCCTTGCCCGTATGGCAGGAAACAGTTACTTCCCAAATCACATTTTCGAATACTCGTCTGGCCAAGCTATTTGTCATGCATTGCGCTGAAAGACACGTTATTGATATTGGTTATTACCAGGGGTTGGAATAGGTAGAGTTTTTAAGTACCAAATGACGCCAAATACGCTACTACGAAATCTAAATATGGATATGCCTCTTTTATTCCCCGTGTTGGAAATGATTCGGGTTCGAAATCAATTGTTATAAAAACTGATGTTTCCTATTGCAAACCTTTCCGAATGTTGAGGCTATTAAGGCTCAGGGAATTCTAGAAGCTCAAACTGTTTTTTCCACTTTTTGTTGTAGAGTCTACACAACACTGTAGAGGCATTGTAAGAGAAACGAAATGAAATATTTATTGTTTGTGAATCTAGGTAATGCAGGGTGTTCAGATTACATTTACTTGGTCCTCTAGTTCCAACCAGTCGGAGAACCAGGTGAGTATAGACAAAGGTGTTGATGATGGGTTTGTAGAAGATATGGAATTTATAGAAAACATGTTTCAAAATTAAAAGTTAAGTGACTTTACTTAGTAAGTGTAAATATATGAAAGAATGAAATACCTATCATGGTATAGACAACACAGTCTTTCTAAACATTAAATGCGTCAGAGTGTGAGCACTGTACTTACAAAGTCAATTTGAGTTTACACGAGTTTCTGGCTCATTAACATAATCACAAATCATTCCATACTCATACCGACGCGACATCCAATTAACCATGACTTTGTTATTATAAAAAAACAGATGCTATGTTATTTGTAAACAGGTAGTTGGTAGGTAGGTAAGGTAAATATTATGTATACTTCACGTAAGAAACGATGTTATTCTAAACGTATATTTGCTCACCTTGTAGTAGGACAACGATGACAGACTTTCAGGTTTAAAGAAGGTACTTGTACTTTACTTAGAAAACGTTTTCTATCAATGGGAAATTATTTTACAGTGTTCTGGAGAAGTACACTACGCGTGTGATGTCACCACGGAACCAAACTCAGTGCAAGTGGCGTTTGTGATGTCTGAAATATGCAAAGGAGAGATCGAGGACATCGACGCAACAAACGCTTTAGTAAGAATAACAAAGTACCTACATAACACTACTTGCCTTATAAGTTGTGACAATATTAAGCGAACACTAACACTACAAAATATAATTAAAAACATCGTTTTATAAATAATGTTTCTTAAATAATCAATAATATATGATTCGAAGCACCATAGAACGTGTCTTTAATTCTATTCTAGTGGTTCGTCCCGAACTGAGATCTCGTGATGTCCGCTCCAGTCTTACATTGATACCAAACACGATATTTGGCCTCTGACTACCTACTTGGGATAACCAATTGTATCTCGAAAATCATACACGTTGTTGTATGATATAAAGTATGTTCTAAAGTTATGGCCCGACAAACATACATACATAAAATGCCAAAATCGCCCAAGTTGACTGTAACATTTTCGTTCAATTCGCTCACTCAATCAAAAATTTCGAAAGCAATAAAACCTTTCTAGACATAACAAATTTTCAACAGAAACCAAATCCAAAAGTTACATGAACTTGTTTTTTTAACAGACCATGTCATGAGTGTAAGACCTATTGCTTATCCACAGAAAATCTCGGGAGTAATAGCCTTCTATTCAGCTAAAGATATTCCTGGTAAAAACTCCTTCACTTCCAAAGATATTCCTTGGATCACGGATGACGAAGAAATCTTGGCTTCTACCGTCTCCTACTACGGACAACCCATTGGAGTTATAGTGGCCGTGACGAGAAAGCTAGCGTTGTCTGCTGCTGGACTAGTGAAGGTTAAATACAAGAGAAGTGGAGATAAGCTGGTCTTAAATGTGAGGGATGCTTTGATTGCTCCGGATAAGGATCGAAGGGTAAGTGGCCATGAGATTAGTCAAATATCTCCTGTTTTAGTGAATATCATTCAAAGTCAAAGTCAAAAGGTGTTTATTCACAAGGATCACTTTGAAACGTCTTAAAACTAGTTGAATCTAGGTGCCAGTTCCACGCGACCAAAGCCTTGAAGAACAGGCAACAAACTTACGGCTTGGTTCCTACCATTCTATTGTATGATCCTTGTTACAATGTAATGTAATACAAAATTGATGTAATTTTGTTCCTTTAGATGCGCAAAGAGTTGATCGTCAAACCCAGTGACCGAGGGACTGACGTAACTCAAACCATTCAAGGCCGTCTCAACATCCCCTCACAATACCACTACACCATGGAGACTCAGAGCTGTACCGTCTCCAATAACTCAAGAGGTGTGACTGTCAGAGCGGCGACACAGTGGATTGATCTAGTGAACGCTGCCGTAGGAAATGCGCTGGGGATAGAGCATAATCGGTCAGTAGTTTCCTAAATATCTATTAGACCGGATCAAACCGTTCTCAATCTTTATCAGGCTCAAAGAAAATAGGTCCAAACAGAGTGCCTTGAAGTAGCCCAAAGGGTAGTTGAATCTAGATTCTGAAATACGTTTTTATGTAATAGCTAGGTATATGAAGATGTCATGAATAGAATTTCAGTGGAGTTTATTTTTGGATCACATTACTATTTATTTATTTCAGTGTGGAGGTGATAGTTCCAAGATTGGGAGGAGGATACGGAGGCAAAGCAGCCAGGGCTTCGATGATAGCTTGTGCGTGTGCCATCGTGGCATACAAGCTAAACAGAACAGCTACACTAGTGCTACCGATTGCAGACAATATGGCAGCTGTGGGAAAAAGGCAGGAGTGCGAGATGGATTATGAGGTAGGCATGCGACGGGTTTAATGAGACGCGCTGCTGACGTTGCTACAAAAATTAGTCGGGTGAAGATTTTTATTTGAATCCGTTATTCGAATACTTTTCTGTCTGTGAGAGAGAGCCCGTCAGAGAATTGGGTGCAGTTAAAAAACTCCGTCGTCACCGTACTGAGTGCTATTACCGCGTTTCATTTAGACATTCACGTGGACGGAAATGTGGCAGGCCATGCCGCCGTAATGTGTGTTCACATTTAGCCCGGACACTTAGAGGGCGCAGGCAACGAGAACGTCAACGCGAGCGGCAACGCGAGCGGACATGGAAGTGGCCTGTTTACATTCTCGCATTGCCCATTTTAGCCAATGTCCTTTTTCAGATTGGTATAAACGACGCAGGCCTCATCCAATATCTAAATATAACATACTACAGCGACGCCGGTTATTGCTTCAACGACTCCGCAGGCGATCTCAGCGGGCAGTTAAGTACGTTGTATGACACTGCACGGTGGCATATCGAAGGGTACACTGTACTGACGGACAAGGCTAGCATGACGTGGTGCAGAGCGCCTGGTAAGTGATTGTACCTTCGAAAACCTATCGCTTCTTTTGGGGGCGAAGAACAATAGAAAATCGATTTCGTCTAGTATTAACGATGGTCAAAGCGAATTCTAAGCTTCTTTTATTTCAGGAAATACTGAATCGGTAGCTGTAGTTGAGCATGTAATGGAAAGAATAGCATACGCAACAAAAAAAGATCCAACCGAAATAAGGCTCATGCACCTAGCTACTAAGAATAATGTCATGAAAGATATTGTAGCTGGCTTCAAGAGAGATTGCGACTTTGACCAGAGGAAGGGAGAGATACAAAAGTTCAATGAAAATAATGCGTGGAAGAAGAAATCTTTAGGATTGGCATTAATGGCGTATCCCATAAGTAAGTGGCACTACAATTATATCACTGTGCTATATCATAGCTGAACAAATTCTGTAGAGTACGATGGTATAGGTACCTATCTAAGGACATTATGACATAATGAATACTTACTGGATATAGTGACCTAATTTGAACTTAACAAATTGCTGAATTTATATTTCCATTATAACAGGGCAGAAAATTCTACATAAAATTTAGATTTTCTATGATTTGAGTAGACTAAAAATGAATAGGTACTTACTTCTAATTTCTAGTAAGCTATATTTAATATGTTTTTCTGGACTGTAAATGCAATTCCTAGACTGATGATATTTTATTTTTCGCTATACAAGCTTACTCGTGGAACTACCCGGTGACAATCTCCGTCCATCACGCTGATGGTACCATCAGCATGGCGCACGGTGGCATCGAGATGGGCCAAGGCATCAACACTAAAGTAGCACAGGTCTGCGCTTACACGCTCAAAATTCCTTTAGAAAAGGTAAGTCAACATCACACCAGAGGTAAATATAT
The DNA here is from genome assembly GCA_932294275.1 of Chloroclysta siterata. Classification (NCBI taxonomy): domain Eukaryota; kingdom Metazoa; phylum Arthropoda; class Insecta; order Lepidoptera; family Geometridae; genus Chloroclysta; species Chloroclysta siterata. The sequence goes on along the minus strand of OW028596.1, from coordinate 13,458,499 downwards.
ACGATACATTTTGTTCTGTGCAATAAATAATTTTCTATCTATATATAACAATGATGATGAATCCGGGGACAGAAAGCCAGAGTCTTAAGACAGTCAGGATAATGGTCGTGATTGATAGACAATTACATCCTAGCCTATTTAATCTTTTTGAACCTTCTATTTTTCATCATGATATAAAAAATTCGAAAAGCATTCTTTCTCAGAACAAAACTAGACAAATTTTGTGGTTGATTCAGGTAACAGTAAGACAAAGCGACAGTTTCACATGCGTCAACGCAATGGCTAGTAACGGCAGCATCACCAGCGACTGCGTAGCCTTCGCCACTGTGAAGGCTTGCGAAGAACTGTTGAGAAGATTAGAGCCGGTAAAGAAACACCTGGAGAAACCCACGTGGGAGGGAGTAATTAAAGCTGCTTTTAATAAAGGTACGAACATAAGAGTAAACCTATCCAATGGAAGAGCTATCAGTTATTTAAAAATCACGTACTTAAAGGTGCCAGCGATAAATCTGATGAGACAACACTATTCTTGCTATGAATTAATTCCATCCGCAAGGCATGATTTTGCACATAATATATCACGAACCTGTAACATTTTCCAAGATCCAAGGCGTTTGCAATATCTCAACTCAATGCTATGGAACGCTATCTAATCTCATAACTGAAAAAGGTGACCTAGGAACTATGGTCGTGATGGTTACAGCATAGCATACCTTTATTCTTTATCAGCTCGCATAGATGTCTTAAGAGGCGACTGAGTAAACACTAGGGCATGGGTAGCAATCTCTCCTAGAGTATTTAACACCAATCCGTCAGACGAAGCTATAATCTACGGTGAACCCGCAACCCTTGGCATAGGTCCAGCGGAGGACTACAGGCTAATGACGTTGAGGATGGTATGGCGCGTTTACATTTAGACATTCGCGTGGACGGAAATGTTGCCGTCCCATTCTCGCATTGCCCAAGTCCCTGCGTCTGTCTCTGCATGTCTCTGCACATTTCCACGGACATGAGCTGAGTGTAAACGGGGTAATAAAGGTTGGTCGCGAGGAATTGGCGGTAGATGCACCTAGTAGGTATATAAGACGTTTCAAAGTGATACTTGAGATTGTACTGAATACATACCGTTTTGATTTTGATGAGGCGAGTTATTTCTATTTGCATTTACTTCCAGGAGTAAACCTCCAAGCGTCCTACATGTGCTCTCCATCAGACAACTTACAAGACTACACGGTGTTCGGAGTGTGCGCGATAGAAGTAGAACTGGATGTGCTGACGGGCACCCATCAGCTGCGACGAGCGGACCTCGTTGAGGATACTGGCATCAGCATCAGCCCAGATATCGATGTGGGACAGGTGAGCGTAGAATATAAGCTGAATATTGGGCAATAGAGCCGAGAAATAGCTGTTAAGCATTTACTTCTCGACAGCTTTTTCCCAAATTTTACTCATACCGATCGGATGTGTACGAATTATTATCTAAAACATTGATGATAGATATTGGTACACAATAAATAATAAGGTATGGTATGGGTGACAAGAGTAGAATAGTAGAGCTCTTTGTGTGTGCCTCGCCCGGGGAAGTACTACCACCATGCCTATTTCTGCCGCCAAGCAGCGTTGCTGTGTTTCGGTTTGAAGAGAGTGTGGTTGCCGGTGAAATTACAGGCATATGCAGCTTAAAATCTGTATGCCTCAAGTGGATTTACGCAGGGCATTTTACTATCGCACGTGACTTTTTAAGAAATGCTTTGTTATATGATGGTTACCACTTAACATCAGATAATTAAGCTATCTGCTTGTTCCATCATAAAAAAGTTGATTAACGAAAGAGTTGAATAAGATAGTACATTTAAAGTACCTATCTACTGATACGTAAAGTTCAATAAAAGCTTCTTATTCCTTAAAGATTGAAGGAGCATTCGTCATGGGTCTAGGACTCTGGACCTCTGAGCACCTGGTCTACGGCAGCGACGGCAAGCTGCTTACGAATAGAACGTGGACGTACAAGCCGCCAGGAGTTAAAGACATCCCAGAAGACTTCAGAGTCAGTTTTAGAAGAAACTCTCCCAATTCTGCTGGGGTATTGAGATCTAAAGGTGAGCACAATAATTACCGAAACAGAATCAGCTTCACTTTTATCTACACGGTAGATATCCTCTCAGATCTCTTAGTACTAAGTACTAACTCCAGATTGTTTGAAGATGGTTTTAGGGGGTAGTCAGAGGTATGTCTAAATATTACATTTGGCACATAGGTATACCCACAATTTGGAGTAGGTAGTTTGGTATTCCATACGTGACAGTTTGCAAGCTCATTGCCGCTGTTAGAATACTAAATAGTTTCCTTTTGACCAGTGTTAAACCTACGACCTTACGGTTGGAAGACGGGGTTACTCCCACTCCACTAGACCATCGGTGTTTTATATTTGTAAATAATTTCAGCTACCGGGGAGCCAGCTTTGGTCCTGTCAGTGGCGGTAACATTTGCACTACATAACGCTATCGCTGCCGCTAGAAGAGAGTTTGGTTACGATGATGAGTGGTTCCATGTTGGTAAGTCTTAAATACTGTCTACAGATTATAAACTTTTAGATTTCTTTTATTAGAGATTCTTATTAGCTTGTAGCTAGCTTTAGATATAGAACTCCAGAGAAATCTCCATAATTCGGGTGCATGATTCAGAACTACTTAAAAATTATTGAGTAATAATTTCATAGACCATTAGATTAGTATTATGTAAAATTTGTATTAGAAATAAACCAACACCATTTGTTTTTCACGTAGAAATTTAATAAATAAATTGTGTTATTATTCGGTCGAAAATCAAAAAGAAAGAACTATTTCCTCCTTACATTTTGTTTTATCTATAATATTTTACGTTTACACTCAGCTCATGTCCGTGGAAATGTGCAGAGACATGGGAAGGGACTTGGGCAATGCGAGAATGTGAACAGGCCACTTCCATGTCCACTCGCGTTGCCGCTCGCATTGCCCCTGTTGCGTGAACACACATTGCCATCCACGCGAATGGCAGCTGCCAATGTCTAAATGTAAACGCAGTTTCGACTTTAGTATAAATTATATTTTTATTTCCAGAATCGCCCTACAACGTGGAGCACATACTCAAAGCAATAGCTGCCAAAACGGATTATTTTAAGATAAATTAAACTAAAAAAAGACAATGTCGAGAAAAGGTAATATTTTTATCTGACGGATAGCGTTACTGATACAGTGAAGGAGGCACTAAGCCTAACTTAATTACAAAATGAAATAGGCCCACAGTTGTCATTCTCACGGTAGACAGCCTCTCAGAACTCTTGGTGCAGTCGGTGAAAACAACAAATTTCCAATTTTGGTTACTTTTTTACTCTGGATTACAAAATAAAAGGCAACTTTGGTTTGTAAATAGAAATAGATGATTTTTATTATTTTATTGGCGGTTGTTTGATTATTATTATTGCTACTTATATTATGTGTTATTTTTAATTTAAGTTTATATGGATCTATGACATCTGTTTTTTTTTTAAAAGCTTTTAACAAAAGTGTGCTGAGTTTAAGAAATAATTGAACCAAGTTTTTTAAATATATTTTTTCCACCCATGTAATCTACTTTTGCCGCAGACTGTGCATGTTATACTTAGTACCTACTCAATACACTTAAATATAAGATTTTGATTTTCTTAGGTACCAAATTCTATTAAAAAGTCGTATGCAAGATTTTGTTTGTTTTATTCAAAGATATAACATAAATTCATATTTCATACAGTGTATACCTATAATATAGTTGATACAACGGATATTTGTGTTCTGAAATTGAGCTCGATGAGATAAACACACTTACAAATTTACATACATACATACATACATAAAATCACGCCTGTTTCCCAAATTAATTACAAATTTAACCTCATTATAGTACTTATAGTGACCGGCCTCACAGCTCAGTTGGTAGCTAGGCTATAAGATGTGGGTTCGATCCTTACCGATGGCAGGCTTTAAATAAAAATCACAAGAACCGAGCCGTAAGTTAGTTGCCTGTTTACTTGGCTTGGTCGCGTGGAACTGGCACCTAGATTCACCTAGCTTTAAGACGTTTAGTGATACTTCTGATTCAATTGAATAAATAACTTATGATTTTGACTTTTGTCGGACATTCTATGTACCAAAAATTTTATCATCGCTGCCCTTCAGACCACAAAAATCTGTTGTAACATCTCCTACATCGTAGTATGTAAATAGCAATTTATTACTATGTATTTACATATACAAAAAAAAACAATGTTTCCCGCAAATTCAAACTACACCACTGCATATTATTATAATTTCACCAATTTGATTTTCCGAAAGTAACCTTATTTGACTGCACAAAATGTTGCCGTCTCTTTCTAACGAATTGAAACAACAAGGACAGCTATAACTTTAGAGCAGGCAAATTGAGTTGGTTTAGGAGAATTCAACAACAGAATGTAGAACATTATTTAATTAATTATCGGTTTGAAATTGTATTTAATAAGTAATAATTCTTTGTAATCGTGATTATTGAGTTAATAATTTTCTTAACATCTTTAATCATCTGTAAAAATTTAGTGGAATAGGTTTTTAATGGCCAGTTCATACAGGGTGTAAAAGGACAGCTCTCGAAATGAATAATGCAATGTGTTAAAATAAAACCCCCTTTAGATACTCAGATTATCACGGTAACCAAAACAAACTCAACTCACGAAGTAAATTCACTAGGTATGTAGGTATTGTCACGTAAAAAAACTATTTTTTTTATTGTATAAAAAAATCATTATGCTTTTGGTAGTCGAGCGAAATAACACAAGGACGCTCTTACAATTCCTTATACAATTCTGCCAACATTTCGGCTCAATTAAAACAATCGTGGTCACAGTAAGGCCGGCCGCAAACGTTCGTTTCCGAATTAGGTTTTCAGATTCGGAAACCTGAATGCTCTGCTTACATACAAAATATTCAACAAGGCGCACATTATTTTTATTAAAAGGAAAAAAACCTAACGTTCGTTTCGGTGCGTTCGGATCGTAAGAACGGAAAAAACTTACCGAACTACCGCGCGACGACGACCTAGGCTGCTTGCAATTCCGAGGGCTCGAACTAATCTCCTTAGTGAATCACCATTTACGCGAGCCCTTATAACAATCAACAGTCTTTGTGCAGCCGAGGATGTTGATATATTTGAAGTAAGCTTGACCAAATTCACGGATATGGTTGTTTATTTTTTGTCTAAGTAAATTTAAATTAGTAGTAGCTCATAGGCTTTTCATTGTCGCTTTGGTTTTTACTGTAATGTCAATGTAAAATTTAATAAATAAATAAATAAATAAAAAAATCTTAATGAAAACCGGACGTTTGCGCTAGTCTCATGGAATTCCGAATCTGAAAACCTAATTCGGAAACCGAACGCTTGCGGCCGGCCTAAGTCAAGCGAGCAACTGAGTGAGTAATAAGTTAACATATCTTTACGGTGATATCTTCACTCCATCCCTGGAGGCAGCGGCTCCAGCAGGGGAGCCCCCGGCATGGGCACGGGGGCGGGCGGGGTGCCGGGGAGCGGGGATCCGTACTGGGGTTCAGCCTGAAATGTTATATTACATTTTTATATACCTGTGAATTTAAATCGTTGCTTTTCTATAAAATATACACACTTAACAACACACAAGAACTTCGTACATCCATAATTTACTACAGTTTAAAGCCATCAATTATTATTTTTATCACGTCAATTTGAAAAGACATAGTTTGCTCTTCGAAAAACGGGAGCAAAATAGCATTATCAGTAAGGGCAGTATCACTTTACCGCCCTAGGGCGGTAAAGTGATTTGAATTTGGAATGTGCTTATTGAGTAAAAGTTCCAATGACCAAAGAGATCACGAACACTGTATGAACAAGCAGGCATTATGATAAAAAAAGCGCCTGAACTACTACACTAAAACACGCGAAACGCGCATTCCACCTTTGTTCATAATTGTTTACTCAAATTCAGATTTTACTTAGTTTTATGAAAATAAATAAAAGTACAATGAATACATGATGATGACTATGTGACTATGTGACTATGTGACTTCGTGACTTCATGACTTCGTGACTTTGTGACTTCGTGACTTCGTGACTATGATTATGATTATTCATAAGTTGCACTAACTTGTTTTCTCATAGAGGGTGATAAAAAGTAGAGTGTCCACCTCGGGAGCAACACTATTTTAAGCTCGAGGGAAGTACTTTGAATCCCTCGCTACGCTTGGGATTCTACTTTATAATCCCTCGCTACGCTCGGGATTCTACTCTAAAAATCCTTAGCTCCACTCTGGATTCAAAAAACGACGTGTTGCTGCAGCGCGACGTGCGGCGGCAGCGCGGCGACGTGTTGCTGCAGCGCGGCGACACTGGCGGTACTCACCGCGGCGTGCGTCAGCAGCGCGACGTGCGGCGGCAGCGCGGCGGCGTCGTGCGGCGGCAGCGCGGCGACGTGTTGCTGCAGCGCGGCGCGCAGGCGCGGCGTCGCCACACATGCTTGCAGCGGCTCCGCGGGCAGCGACGCCAGTAGGAAAGAAGACGCTGGGACGAGTCGCTCGCAGCACTTTATCCAGCCTTCCCAAGCCACCTTGTTCAGCCACACCTGATAGAAGCATGAACATTAAGTTTGTTTTTATCACATCAATTCGAAAAAAGTTAGTTTGCTCTTCGAAAACAGGTAGCAAAATAGCACTTTGATCCCAAGGGCGGTAAAGTTGAATTTGGAATGTGCTTATTGAGTAAAAGTTCCAATCACCAAAGAGATCACGAACACTGTACGAACAAGCAGGCTTTATGATTAAAAAAAAAGCGCCTGAACCAAATAAAAATAAACAAAAACACGTGAAACGCGCATTCCACCTTTGTTCATAATTGTTTACTCAAATTCAGATTTTACTTAGTTTTATGAAAATAAATAAAATTACAATAAATACATGATTATGACTATGTGACTATGTGACTCCGTGACTTTGTGACTTGTGACTTTGTGACTTGTGACTTTGTGACTTTGTGACTTTGTGACTTTGTGACTTTGTGACTTTGTGACTTTGTGACTTTGTGACTTCGTGACTTCGTGAATTTGTGACTATGATTATGATTATTCATAAGTTACACTAAGTTATTTTCTCATAGAGGGTGATAAAAAGTAGAGTGTCCACCTCGGGAGCAACACTATTTTAAGCTCGATTGAAGTACTTTGAATCCCTCGCTACGCTTAGGATACTACTTTAGAATCCCTCGCTACGCTCGGGATTCTACTCTAGAATCCTTCGCTCCGCTCTGGATTCAAAAACACTCTCGCCATAAAAATAGTTGTTTGCTCCCTTGGTAAACAATCTACTATTTCAGGTTTGCTCGCCAGTTGTATATTTTGAAATATTTCAAGTAGAGTATGTTTTTTTTTTAAATACAACTAGCTGGTGGAACAAGCAGACGGCCCACCTGATGTTAAGTGGTAGCCATCACCTATAACAAAGCATTGCCTCGTATGTCACGCACGATAGGATAGGATAGAACGTGCCCTACGATGCACTGCCCTGCGTCCTTCAACTTGAGGCATACAGATGTTAAGCCTTATGTGCCTGTAACCTTCAACCACACTCTTAAAACCGAAACACAGCGTTGCTGCTTGGCGGCAGAAAAAAGCTTGGTGGTTGTACTTCCCCGGACGAGCCCTTCACAAAGAGGTCTACTCTTAAAAGTATTGCCGTGATAGTTTTTTTATATGTTTTCTTACCTCCTTCTCAATGAGCAACTGTAATATGTTCAATGCGAGGGCTCCTAACGCGGGGTACAGAGTCAAGGCTTGGAGAACGCTCCTCATCATCAGAACTGGGATTTCATCCTCCTCGGTCAGCCTCTGCAGGACTGCTGATACCACCTGAAATAACATACATGTACATACACACACGAAAAGTTGGTGATTGGGATAGTACTATCTTCTGGGCCACAGCTAACGCTTTTCCAGAAGACTTCACTTTTGAACACTTTTACTAAGATCCATCCAACACTATTTCATTTTCAATTTTCTTTTCATTTCTCAGTCTCAAAATTAATCTCAAACGGTATCTATCCTTTTAATCATAAGGGTAACTTTGAAATTGGGACGGCTCAACTCAATAAATGAGTAGGAAACTAATATAACTTCAGTAGTTATCATCGGCCTGAATAACAGCCGGCTTCTGAAAGCCCGATCAAAACTAATCGCATGTCAAGTCACTTGCTATCTCAATATAATTCGATGTAATAGCTGAAATGGCGAGTGACTTGACATCCGATAAGTTTTGATCGAGATTTCAGAAACCGGCCGTAAGTCCACTGCTAGACACAGGGCTCCTCCGTACATTTTCAGAAAAAACGATTCTGAGCCCATCCAACAACTTCCTGCGATCCTTGCATTGTCGTCGGATAATCAGATAGCGGTTTTTTTTAAATAAAATTTTATCGACTGTCCTTTGGCTTCAATCTAGATTTACTAATTTCTGTGATCTCGGTGTATTGTGTGCCAAATAAATGTTGCCTTCTTTCTTTTTTCTTTCTTTATACTTTCGTGTCTGATGTGTACTCACGTCTTGCGTGAAGATATTCTTCTCCCCGAAGCAGATGGCGGTGGCCTTGATGATGAACTTGAGGTCCGCTTTGCTCGGGTCTATTAGGTGCAGAGCAATCAGCAATTCGGATGGTGAAACTGGAAAACAAAATAATATGTAGATACATATACATTATTACAGCATGCATATTGCATATGCATTATTGCAGGTACCTATTTAATAGGTGGCTAAAAAAAAAGATTGAAGAAAAAATAGAAGTTTGAAGAATTCGCCTAAAAAAAAAAGTTTGAAGCGTAGCGTGTGCTGTCGTATGAATTTGATTGCCTCTACCTTTTTCTGTTATATCTACGACTCACTAAATTCGATTGGCACCACACTGGAGCTTAAGAGCTGATTTCACCATGCTCTGTTAGATAAACAAAGCATTAAAGGGCCGTTAAATATGTCAAAATGTACGCGTTTGACATCTAAGGTTTATGTAACGGCGCTGTTAATCCTTGATTAGTAACTAAAAGAGCATGGTGGAATCAGCTCTCAATATTGTATTGTAATAAGGCCCATACAAAAGAGCGATAGGAATTAAGCCGCGAGTTTGTTGCCTGTTCTTTTAGGCTTTGGTCGCGTGGAACTTCAAAGTGAGTTGTTATATAAATTGTGATTCAACTGAATAAAATCCTTCCTTTGACTTTGACATAATCTGGTACAACATAGGCCAAAGAAAAGATGGATGGACTGTGATGACAGGAGTAAGAAAGAAGTGAGCTCTGAGATGACGAATGACAGAGGAGAGTGTTAGAAGAAAACCTTGTTGTGCCGACCCCATGCAGAGAAGTTTTATTTTATTTTTTATACAACTAGCTGATGGAACAGGCAGATGGCCCACCTGATGTTAAGTGGTAACCATCACCTATAAGGGCAGGAAGTTTTATTTTATTTTTTATACAACTAGCTGATGGAACAGGCAGATGGCCCACCTGATGTTAAGTGGTAACCATCACCTATAACAAAGCATTGCCTCGTAAGTCGCGCACGATAGGAACGTGCCCTACGATGCACTGCCCCGCGTCCATCAACTTGATGCATACAGATGTTAAGCCTCACGTGCCTGTAATTACACCGGAAACCACACTCTTCATACCGAAACACAGCGTTGCTGCTTGGCGGCAGAAAATGGCGAGGTGGTAGTACTTTCCCGGACGAGCCCCTCATAATTAAATTTCACAAACTTCACAAATTCAACTAAATAAATATATTTGACTTAAACATAATCTGGTACAACATAGGCCAAAGAAAAGATGCATGGACTGTGTGAAAGATGACAGGAGTAAGAAAGAAGTGAGCACCGAGATGACGAATGATAGAGGAGCGAGTGGTAGAAGAAAACCTGTTCTGCCGACCCCATGCAGCGTGGGATAAGGGCAGGAAGATGATGAATGTGGAGCAACATTTTATGACGATACAAGCATTTTTCATCATCTGTGAGTAACGCTATCAAGTAAAACTATACCCATGGGCCTAATGCAAGCAGATGGCCTACCTGATGTTAAGTGGTAACCATCACCTAAAGTATTGCCTCGTTAGTCACGCTCGACAGGAACGTGCCCTACGATGCACTGCATTGCGATCATCAACCTGTGGCATACAGATTTTAAGCCTCATGTGCCTGTAATTTCACCGGAAACCACACTCTTCAAACCAAAACACAGCAACGCTGCTTGGCGACAGAAAAAGGCATCATGGTGGTAGTAGGAACTTCCCCGGACGAGCCCTTCACAAAGAGCTCTACAGAGCGCCAGGTAGTTGTATGAAAAAAAAATCGTTACACAGAGATGGTAAAAAAATGCAAATGGCCCACTTGATGTTGAGCGGTAAACTATGCTTTTCTTATTTCCCCGGACGAGTGCTATCACAAAGAGCTCTACTAGAAGTTCTTTAGGTAAAATATTCAATATCGATTATCATTCCTATTCCAAAATTAAATTCGCAAGGAAAGCAAGAAACAAGACATTAAGACCACACAATGAAATAAAAGCATGAAAAAGTACTTACAGATTATTAACTCTGAAATACGATAAAATAAATAATTTTAATTCATCATCGGTACCAGGACAGCATTATCAATAAAGAGGAAGGTGTTGAACACAGCGCCATCTGTGATTCAACTGCTGTACTAGATACCTAGATCATTAAAGAGTCTTTGACACTTCGATAGATTACAATGGGCGTTCTTATCGCTGAAAAGCGATTTCTCCTAGACAACCTTTGGATAGAGAAAAGCCTAGTAAAATTAAGGTTGGCTGGGTTGGACGGATATTTATAGAATGTAGACAAATAGAATTATGTATGCTATGGAAGAGTGATGCACATACAGGTATTTTTTACTGAAAAGGAGGCATCAAACTACTATTTAGATTATTTTAATTATTGTTTCAAAGTGATCCTTGTGACTCAATTGAATAAATACCTTTTGACTTTGACTCTGTAACATTTTTAAAAAAGGATAATATTTTTTTTTGCGATCTTTGCCTGAATCGTGGAATTAAAGTCTTTTTTTTATTACCTGGAGACGGAGATTGCTCGTCAGGGTTCTGCAAACCGAGTAGCTTATTGAAAACCTCCTTCACGACCGCTGGGTTCAGCTTTATGAATTTAGGCAGCGCTGCTAGTATCTAAAATCAAATGGGACACTTGAAAAAAGGTAATTTCAATTTATGACTTTTTTATTAAACACAAGCTTGTGCCCGCGACTTCGTCTGCGCAGGATTAGTCACACAATATATTTATAATATAAATTGTAGCCTATGTGTTATTTCTGATGTATAAGCTATATTATTGTAAAGTTTCATTAAAATCCATTCAGTAGTTTTTACGTGAAAGAGTAACAAACATCCATCCATCCATCCATACTTACAAACTTTCGCGTTTATAATATTTGTAGGATGAACAAACACACTAAAAAGAAAACGCTTTATATTTATGATAGCTCTCTCTCTCTTGTCGTTTCACTAGTTTCGTTCGAAACAGTGTGGTGAAAGGTTTTTTTAAGTGCGCCTCAAGAGGCTCCTTTCGAGCACTTGACACAGTGTTATAGAACTTTTTAGGTTCACATGCCGGATACCTCACGATGTTTTCCTTCACCGTTTGGCATTGTGCACATAAATTTTTGAATAGAAACATGCATTGTTGCACGACCGGTTTCGAACCCAGAACGTTAGGATCGGAAGGCGGGGCCGCTACCACTAGATCAGCAGTGCTCTGATGCTCAGTTTATGATAGCAATTACTACTAACACGAGAGCAAAGACGCAAGCGACAGCTGAAATAAAAACCGTGATAGATTGCAGGCCCATCGCCGCTGTTAGAACATCAACTCGTTACATACATTTTTCGATAGGCAAAATCCATTAGTGCACGACCAGATTCGAACCTACGACCATAAAATTACAATACAATCACAATCGCAAGGCGTCACTCCCACTAGATCAGAATGCGCTTGGCCCTCATAAAAATAATGTAAGTAGGTACCTCTTTCTTGGAGAGTCCAGTCAGCACTGGAATGAGGAACCTGACATCGGACACTCGTGTTGCGTACAGATCCCGAATCTTCGAGACCAGCTCCGGTGTAGGAGGCGCTGTAACAAACCAAAAGTCAGTAAGCATGTGCCAAGTGCTCGAAAGGAGCATTTGAGGGGCACTTAAAATTCTTTCACCACACTGTTTCGAAAGAACTAGGGACACGACTGGAAGGAGTATGAGTTAGTGGGCAAATCTTGTGAGCTCATAGGCTGCCGTAAGCCCGTCGTGGCTTAGCGACCGCTAGAGTCGCCTTAAGCTTAAGTTGCCTTCCGTGGCACGGATGTAGGCAGGAAAGCACATCCTACTTACATTCTACGTGCCTCGGAAGGCATCATCGGGGCTATAAATAAAAAAAATATAATAGCACCCAGACAGAGACCAAACATCTATCTTTGTTAATCAAATGTTTATTCTCTTATATATTATTCTTAAATTTTTTAAATAAAGGAACACTTCTTATGACATAACTATAATAGTTAGACATATGCTGTCGCGACATTTTTTTTAGATGATGACGTATTCTGCAAAGTCGTAGTACATTATTTTGGTCTATCATCAATAGTTTTCGCAGCGCACGCGATGTTAGGATTATTTTTTCCACCTTGGGTTACATTATTGAAGTTTGAGAAGGGACCCCTAATTTTTTCTATAATAAATATAGCCTATGTTACTCAGGGATAATGTAGCATTCTGCTGGTTCTAGCATTTTTGAAATCGGACCAGTAGTTTTTTAGCCTATTCGTTACATACAAAACTAGGCATATTACGTTTTAGAAATCCATGTTAGGCATTTTGCTACAAAGGCTAAAAGCGTTTTATGACCCGCTCATGAGGGAACTATCGTTGTAATTCTTATCTATGGCGTGCGTGTGATAGTTACAATAAAAAATATAGTGGCAATGTTGACTTATTCGGCTGTAGCATAGCGCAGATGAGGCGCTTAATGAGTTCCCAATTCTTCGGCTGATTGGATTTCTTCCTTTTTTTTTGTACCTATTTGTTTCATATCATTAACTTCAATAACTTTTCAAAATTATATTATTATTTTTTTTTGTGTGTATGTAGCTTGTACCTGTTTCTTTTGTGCTCAATAAGTGTTTTATATTTTGTATCTATATGTGGAGACTTATTATTAGCCTTTTGTTTTTTATATTACTCTTGATTTATATGTATTTACGTGCTGTTAGTCTTCCTTAAACAAATAAGTAAATAAATACAAAGATACAAAAATACAAATCTTTCCTCTTTATAATATTAGTGTAGAAGTGTAGAAGTGTAGATTAGTGTAGATATTAGTGTAGATGTAGATAAAACTTACATTTCTCCGTGAATATATGCACGAACCGCGTGAGCAGGGTCTCGGCGCCGCGCGGGCACTCGTCCAGCAGCGCGGCGAAGGCGGGGCGCAGGCCGGCCGCGGGCACGCCGCGCGCGATGGCGGCGCGCACCGGGCCCTCCACGCAGCGCAGCACCACGCGCTTGGCCTCCGGGTCGCAGCACCCGTACACGCGGGCCACCTCGATTATCAGCTCTGGGAAGGGAAACCAGAAAACACCAGCGTATTAGCGTATAATATATCAATAATACAACACTAAAATAAGGAATCAAACTAAGATAAAAAATGTCATAACCACCATTCGAAAAAACAAATGGAGATGGACAGGACACACTCAACGCGGATCAGACAAATGGAGCAAAAAAATAACAAGCTGGTACCCATTAAACAGAAAGAGAAAACGCGGGAGACAATACAAAAGATGGGAAGACGAAATAACAGCGGTTGCAGGACACACGTGGACTAGAACAGCGAGAGCAAGAGAAGAGTGGAAGTTGTTGGAAGAGGCCTTTGCCAAAATTGGGCAAACAGATACCTACTATACGAACAGTTGTCGACATTATTAATGCAAAATAACCTTGTAAACCTAATATTAAGTATACCTGAAATAAAGGCTTTATTATAATTATTATTGTTATTATTATTATTATATCAATAATATATTATATTATTACATTGTAAAAGGATCATACAAAAGAACGGTAGGAACCAAGCCGTAAGTTTGTTGCCTGTTCTTCTAGGCTTTGGTCGCGTGGAACTGGCACCTAGAGTCACCTAGCTTTAAGACGTTTCAAAGTGATCCTTGTGATTTCATTGAATAAATACATTTTGACTTTGACTTTGACTTATGCCAGTACTCTCAAACGGTGAAGGGAAACATCGTGAAGAAACCGGCATGTCGTGGAACCTAAAAAGTTATTTTTAAGCTCCGTACTCACATTCGGTATTACTCGATAGTTTTACTCCAACTATCGAGTAATACCGAATGTGAGTACGGAGCTCATGTGTCAAGTGCTCGAAAGGAGCCTCTCGAGGGACGCACTTAAAATCCTTTCACCACAGTTTCGTTAAAGAAACTAGTGACACGACAAGAGAGAGAGAGAGAGCGTATGCTGCTATAGCATTTATTTTATGATGAGTGACGGCCAATTTATGTCACTTACTTACTTTTAATGTCTTTTCTTGTATTTTATGTAAACTGTGTACGTTGATAAAATGTAGTTGGTTATTGTAGCAGCTTGAATAGCAGCTTCACAGTTTAAGTAAAAAAAACCGCTCTTAACTCGATTTTTTTGGAGGTTTTTTTTACTTAAACTGTGAAGCTGCTATTCAAGCTGCTACAATAACCAATCGTGATCAATAAGCACTATACTAAAATTAGTATAATGCTTTTGTACGAGTGTATTGGTTCGCTCTAAATGCTGCTATTCGTTTTCAAAAGCTCCAGTTTAGTTTTTTTGAATCCGACTATGACACACTATTTATACAAACTAAATTATTTACGTAAGGCGTAGCTTGTTATTTAAAATAAGTTTAGCCTTCGTTATATTTTATTTCATTTATATTTAAATTCTTACGTGTATGTAGTTTGGGTCCAAATAAACAAATTTATTATTATTATTATTATAAACCACCACGCCCTTTTCTGCCGCCAAGCAGCGTTGCTGTATTTCGGTTTTGGAGTGTGGTTGCCGGTGTAATTACAGGCACATGAAGCTTAACATCTGTATGCCTCAAGTTGATGGACGCAGGGCAGTGCATCGCAGGGCACGTTCCTATCGTGCGTGACTTACGAGGCAATGCTTTGTTACAGGTGATGGTAACCACTTAACATCAGGTGGGCCATCTGCTTGTTCCATCAGCTAGTAGTATAAAAAAAAAAGAACAAACCTTCGTTTTCCAGAAGCAGCGTCATAGTCAAGTTCAAGCAGAGCTTATATAAGTTGTCAGTCCACGGCATTCTGTATCCACTTCTGTCGCCCAGCACTTCGGGCGGAGGCATGCCCAGAGCTATGAAGCCGAGGTAGAGGCGCGCTTGCTTCTCGATGGCCTTGCGAGTGGCGTCCGTAGACCGCTTGTAGATCTTGATGATAGATTTGATCGCTGTCTCTCGGATTTCTTCTTGGTGATTTACTGGTGAAATTAATTTGAATTTAGAACAGAAACAGAAAGACTTTGATCCATATGCACGGTAGATATCCTCTCAGATCAAGCCCAACCAAGCTACCAACTCAAGATTCTTTGAGGATCTTTGAGGGGGAAGTCAGCGGCAGGTAGAAATATTACATTTGCCACCACACTTTGCAGTAGTTGGTATTCCATTTTTTTATAAATACATTATAACATCCAGGTATACATATAACAAACATCTATGTTCAGCATAAAAATGATTTTTTTGGTAGGAATTGAACCCACACAACACATGTTTTGAGATAATAGATTAAAAATAACTTAAGGACCGAACTTCTATGGTTATTTCAGTTAAACTAATCATCTGTAACAGGTTAAAATTTAAAACAACCATTATAAAAATCTGAACAAAAAACTGTACTCACAGGCATGGCAAATCAAAGCGCTCACATACTTGTGAGAGCGCGGCGGGCGCATTATGCAAATCTCCTCCAATATCTCCAAAGCCACTGTCGCCATCTTCTCTTCAGTAACTAAATGCTTCAAGTAATCTATAGCCTCATCTGTGACTACAGGGCATTCGGAATAAATCTTCCTTAGAAGTACATCTTTAGACGCCTCCACTATCGGATCTCCCCTTTCGCATATCTGTGTAATCAGCGCGCAGAGCAAATGGCTATAATTCTGGTCATGTTTTTCATGGACTTTCGGCTGTAAGGTTACCGGGTGGCGGTTGAACCCTTGCATAAAGGCATATTCTTCGTAAAGCCAATTGAGTGCCAAGTCTATTCTATTCGCAGGGTCGTCCAGGATGTAGTTGAGAACTAGATCGCGAATTTCTGGCGTGTAACTTGATGCGAAGATTGTTATAAATTTGGATCGGATTTGATCGGCTCCACCGATCAAACTTTCCTTTTCGGCACGTAGGATCCTATCCACACACTGTAGGATCATCTTTTCCTTTATTTCCTTAGGTATTGGGCGAGTGAGCTCTTGCAACTTCAGTAGTTTGACCTTTTGTTTCAACTTCGGAACAGTAGGCGTTTGAGGGGGTATCAACTTCTCTTTATTCTTTGCATTCCGTTCCTCCGCCTTCAAATGTTCAGCCCTAGTTTCTTCCATGAGCTTCGATACGGCGCTTTCGATTTGCCGTTCAGCTTTGGATGTCTCTTGCAGCTTCGCTACGGCGTTTTTAAGCGTAGTTTTTTCGTCATCTTCTTCCTTTATCATGGGAATTTTAGCTGCGATATCAGACAACGATGGTTGAAGAATCAAGGATGCGTCTTCCGCCGGTAAAGGTGGGACTATGGGTGGCTGAACCGGCATGGGCGCTGGAGGGACAGCCTCGAGCTCATTCTGAATAAGACTCATGATCATCTTAGCGAGGCTTCTCTTCTGAACCTTACTCCCAGAGTTCGGTATCGGTTTGTAGAGAGTTAAGAAATTCGTCGGCATTTCCGTCGGCAGTCCGTTCACCAGTGTCGACATAACAAGACCGACGACCAGCTCAACATTGTTCAGTCCGTCGAAGAATGTGTCTTCGGAAACTGGTTTATCTTCTGGTTTAAACGGAGCTAGAGTTGGAGCCATAGACTGGCTATCGTCATCGAAGATCTCACTACGAGTTTCACGAGCGATCTCACGACTAGTGAGCTCACTACGACTGTTCGAATCACTGCGACTCTCAGATATAAGCTCACTGCGACTGTTGCTATCACTTCCCTGGCTTTGCGGAGACTCGATTCTGAATCTTTTGGAAGGAATATCGCTTACTCTGAGCTCTCCCAACCGTTTATTCCTCTTTTCTTTTGGCAAGGCTTTGTTGATTTCCGAAGTTGTCATACCAATGTCCATTAGTAACTGTGTGAGCTGGGGCATGTGGTCATTCGAAGATGGATGCTTGACCAGGTTGAGCAATAGCATCTTCAGGTGTTTCCTGACGGAGTTAACTTGTGACTGCGTCAGGGTGGGTGGTAGGGTTGTGTGTAGGTCTCCTAGAGCTTGTATGACACGCGTCATGTATTTAGGTCTGAATTTGGCTAGCAAGCACAGTGTGGTCATACAAGCCATCAAGTTCACGCTAGAGATGTGCTGCGAGTTGTGGAAGTTTACTATTAGATTGAAAATGTGCCTGAAAAGAAGGAAACTTAAGCATCAATAACATTTTTGATGAGAAATACCTAGTGGGTAGGTAGAGTTAACTTCTTATGGTAAATTATCAAAATCTTGTAGGTACAGAATGAATCTTGTACAAATTGGAATATTACAATTCTGAGATTGTATTGTACCCATTGCGCTCACTGACACTGGTGAAGTGCGAGCCAGTTTTTGCAGAGGTTTTTGTACGGAGACACGAAAACCGTCCCTAGCGTGCGTGTTGAGAAGTCACGTGACCTCATACAAAAACCCATACGTCTGTAAGTTTAGACAGCTTGTTTTTTCGAATTTTTGATTTCGTATTCGAATAGAAACTCATAATAGGTATACCACTCAGAATCCACACTCTGTAGATACGTTTGATCAACGTAGATCATATGTTGCAGTTCAGGCTTGTTGGTACAGGCAGCGACAAAAGTAGATGAATATTTCTGGTATTTAAAGTTACTACATGATTTCTTAAGCCAGCCCTTATTGGTCCAAGTTTTGAAAATTTATTTTGTATTAACTTAAGAATATTTCATGAGTTAGGTACCTACATCCAAATATTACATTTGGCACATACCCAAAAGACATCTACTTTATTCAGTGATTGTACCAACTAACCTAATAATATATGTTGCATAAAAAAGTACAAACTTACAGTTATACTAAATTTTAATACAAAAATATTAATAACTATGAATTTATTCTCTACCCCAGAGATGGCAAGCGCAATAGAGGGCATCAACAGACGAGATGGGAAGACAACCTAAAACTCACAGCTGGTAATCACTGGAGAAGGGTAGCACGCGACAGAACCAGTGGAATGTTAGAGGCCTATGCCAAGAGGCACACTGAACTGCGGGACATCCTATAACTTAATCTGTAACTTTCGACAGCCTTCACAGCTCAGTTGGTAGTAGCTCTGCCTTCTGCGCCATAGGCCGTGGGTTCGATCCCCACCATTTTTTCATCACACTATTCATCTATGTTCATCACACAAACATTTGTGTTATGAACATAGATGTTTAATCTCTGTCTGGGTGTCATTATTTATTATAAGTATGTATTTACAAAAAAAAAAGTATTAATGTACTATATCAGCAATCTGGTTCCCATATTTACAAGCTTTGGCTTAGTTTGGGGCGAGATAGTGCTGTGTGGAATGTCCACTAAAATAAAAAATAAACTCTATTCATTACCAAAAAACATGTAAACCCAAAGTTGAGATTAAATGGCTTATCTTATAGGTACTTTATTATAATGCAACCTAGCTTGAGTAAGTAGTGGTGGTAGTAAACTATACTCACTCGGACTCTTCTTCAAGCAAATCCCTTTTTATAAAAGGCAAGTCTGTGGGCAGGCTGTCCAAACTGAAGTCACCATCAGTTGTTTCCCCGGGGCTCTGGAGAAGCACCACCTCCTCGAGGAACTTGATCGAGTGAGTCCGGATACCTTCATTGTCATTGTCTATCATGTTTAGTACTATGAGCTGTGGAATAATAAAGAGCAGTAAATAAAATGTTTTATGGGAACACAAAAACAAAGATTAACGGAATAAAAGCCTAGTGATATTACAGTATGGTCGGTAGAGCCAGGCAATGAAGTTACCTGTGACTGCAAATATGATTTTTATCACTGTATAAGGTCATTTGTTTGCTCAGCCAAATGGCTAACTTCACATTTATTAATTTTTATTTGTTTTTATAGTGTTTACTACACTTAAGGAAAATCACAAAGATATAATATAGTCCTGAGTTATACGTCGAGTGCGATTAGAATCCGATGGCAAGGCCCCGTATCAAGGGGAAGGTCGTGGGTTCAAATCCCACTCGGGTAATAACTTTTGGGAGTATATTAAATCTTTGTGATTTTCACATTTATTGTCAAGATCCATCACCCAAATTGTAGTTAGGTCAATCTATAATTAATATAGTTAAAAAAAATAAGTGATAATCAATCATGAATCAGTCATTATCATCATCCATAGCCTGACTTCACCCACTGCTGGGTATAGGCCTCTCTCTGTATTCGCCATAGTTGACGGTCTTGCGCTTGTTTCATCCATGAATCAGTCTGATATGAAAATCTATTTGAAAACAACAATACAAAGTCTCAACTTCCAGCCAATAGTTTTGGAAACCAGTTTAACTATACTATAATAAATCTATGGTGCCTGGAATTGCCCTGTCGAGTCTATTTTTTCTGTACTACAACTCTTTCGACAAACCTTAATTTGGCTAATATGCTCCCAGACCACTTGCATATCATCCTCTAGCTCACCCTTGCAAACCCATTGCAAGGCATTCCTATAGACAATGCTGGCGGCTTGGATGGCTCTCTTTTGCACAGCTATCACAGAGTCCATGACAAGCAGTTGTAGTTGGCCGATCACTTCCGGCAGATTGTCTGGATAGAGTTTGCTGGAATAGAAGTATTGTTGGTAGAGATCTCCTTGGCTTTTATTTGTAAGGATTAGAAATAAAAGCTAAGTCGTGACCATTTTGGACTGGATGGAATCCAAAATCTGTTAATGCTAAGGTATTTTAGAGACTATCAAGTTTTTTTAACTTCTTCTATATCAGGCATCTTTTAATAGGTACCTAGAATTTGTGAATTTGTTCTCTCTTATAGGAGGTATCTAGGTAACCTAATTCAGGTAATCTCTTCTAAATTTCAATATTATTTTGTTTGTTGAGTTTTTTATTTCCCAAACTAAGTTTTGACAGGAAGATTTTATGTGTTTTTTTTAAACAGCTATGGTGTTTAGTTCCACCCCAGGCATGGTGATGCTAGGCTATGTTTTCCCTCAACTCACCTTATCTCTTCAATAAAAACAATAACTTGCTTCTTCACATCATTGGACTTGTCCCCCCCATAGCTCAATATATTCTGGATGTATAGAGGAATGAACTGTGACCCCTGGTGTAACAGAACTTCTATGATTTTCCTCAACAAGTTCACCTTTTTGACACCTTCGGCCATGCCTGCATCGTTTATCCATTGTACAAGCTGAAAAAATAGACAGAGAAATAAAAGAACTTTTGTAGAGGTAAAAACTTTAATTCACAAAGAGTCTATAAGATTAGGCTATGATTAAATCCTTCTGATTAGCTGCCGAATTGTAGCCGCGTCCACAATAGAAAACGAACCTGGTTTTGGGTAGCAATGTCAGTGTTTGGACCGGGTTTTTTTGACATCTTAGATTAGTATTACAGTTGGGCAAAGAATTATCAAAATTTCATTGTTTTCAATAAGTATTTTGATTCGAAACTAGGGAAAAATTATGAAAATAGCTTGCTTGCGCTAGCATCGTTTGCTTTGCTTTCTTCCATAGATTTATAATACTTGATCTAACTAAGCTTTCTTCACAATGAGTCGTTTCTTCTTCTTTTTCTTCTTCTTCTTATTTGAATGGTTGCATGGTCTTTGCAGTGTAGCCCGCAATTTCGCCAATGCGCAATGTCATGTTATAAGTTATACCTTAACACGAAAGAGAATGACCGATGGATTAGGGTAATGCTCGGTAGAGAATTTTGTTTGATTTATCTAATGATTCCACACAAAATTTATACTATAAAAATTAAAACTAATAATCAAACATAACGAGTATCGAGCACCGACTGATATTGACGTTGATTGTACTATAATGTTGCTTGACGTACACACTTGACGTTTTCTTCCACAGATAAGTAAATATTTTCTAATTTCTTTGATCTTGATCTTTCATTCGATTTACTAATATAGTTTTTTATAACAATATAAAAAAATTGTACTGTTTTTATCATGGAGGTATTTTTATATTAATAACATGTATATTCATTTATATTTAATTTAGTTTATTTCCATGTTCATTGCAAAATATTTATTCCAGAGCCACGGCAGTGTCCAATATTCTATATTCCTTTGATAGTCTACTATTTTTTGTCAGACAGTTGTGGAACTATAAAAAAACATGTTTTCGATAAATTATTATTGGTTCTTAATAAATAATCTTAAAAATGACACCAAAAAAGACTTTATAGTACCTAATACTTTTAGACTAAACTGTTCCGTGAACTAAACCACCATGAGCGGTGCTTGTTGGGGTATGTACAAATTCTGCATTTCGAAGTTACGTGGCTTCAGCTGCTCTTCCATCTCGTGGTACGTGCTTCGTACCACAATAATACAAATTGCAAGTGTAACTGGAACAAAAAAAACAGTAAAGTGAAAATGTTAAATCGTAAAAAATTCATTTTAGTGCTTTTACATTATTTAGCTCCATCTATTGGGGAGTAGCAGAGGTTAGTATTTCTGAAAACGAAGTTACACAACGGCATCTATTGCTGAAAAGTTAGCAACGATTTTTGCTACGTTAAAGAAAATCCGACTGTACCTAGAGTCCGAAATAATCAGCATAGTAGGTAGAGTAGGGTACTTGCTATGATAATTTTATTTAAAGCAAATTTGTTTTAATTTAAAGTGTAGGTTGGTACTTACAAGCCCACTTCAGCATCGGAATGGTAGCGATGAAACCCATGAACACGCAAGTGACGACTACCAGCGCTACTGCCAACGCAAACAGGAAGTAGGCTGCGTTGCAGTAATACTTCAGGAAGTTTAGCTTATTCTGAAACATATTATTAGGCAGTAAGTACCTATTTCGTAGCTGCACCTTTACCTGCTAACCCTGTGAAACGCGCTGTTGAGTTGAGCGAGAGAGCAAGGAACGGGAGTCCCAGTAGTAGGTACTCGTAACAACACCATCTTCCAATCGTCAGGTCACAGGCTCCAGAAGATTATGTAGTAGGTAATCTATAGGTGCCTATGGGTAGGTATGTGAACGCCCTCGCCAACAAACGGCGAAAACATCGGTATAAAACCTGCGGCATCAGCTCCCATTATGTATACATATACAAATACACATACATATATAATGTAGCTGCTGGGCAGACCTCAATACTCCACCTCAAATCCTGTCCCAGGCCTCCCTAATCCTAATAATAGGGATTGGTACAGCGGTCTACTTATTTTAATTTTAAAATGTTTTTTTAACAGTTCGGGCGGCGGATTTATGTACACTAAAAAACTGCCGGTCTGTGGCAGACAATTCTCGACCTTAGCATTGTCACCAAACCATATAAATTATACGGTCTCACGGATAACTTCACAATTGCCTAGACTATCTACTACTATCTATTGGAACTTACTTTATGCACCCCGATCACCAACACCAAATGTATAACCAGGTTGTACAAGAACACCAGCATATAATACGCGAAGGAGATGTACAGGTTCAGTGCCATCTTGGCCACTTCTTCGGGCGGGTGGTCTGCGTTCGGATGATCTTTGTTGGAGTCTACGAAGGTGGCCACTTTGTACGTGTAGAAGGACACGGCTGCCAGGATGAGGCATGAGGCTATCTGGAAATAGGAGGTGAATATAACCATCTTATATAAAAATCACTATACAAGGTGTTCCATAAGTTGTGTATATAAACTTCAGGGGGCTAAAGTACCCATCAATATGAACAACTTTTTCTAAGGAACCAACACTGTGAACGCGAAAAAAAAAACAGCTGTTTCATACAAAAGTTCAATACCTACCAGGCTAAAATGTATGAAACAGCTGTTTTTTTTTTCGCGTTCACAGTGTTGGTTCCTTAGAAAAAGTTGTTCATATTGATGGGTACTTTAGCCCCCTGAAGTTTATATACACAACTTATGGAACACCTTGTATAAAACAAGGTATAATATATCTATAGTAGGATGTAGGATGGTGCCTAATCGTAGGACACTTTGACACTTTGACCTGTGTACCTACCTACCTAATACTTCATTATGTGTTATGATCGCGAAAGTTTAAAAAATACACTTTGAGTTGTTCAAATAAGCTCTACCTAGGCACCATTTAATGGTAGATAGATGACTGTTTATAAAGTAAGACTACAAATATTATTCCTCTAGGCTACCGTCCAGTGAGTTAGGTACCTGCAACCGTCCATGGAATAAGACCCCTCCACCACCTCCGTGGACATCGTAAGACGTGATAAAGAGAACGCATCAGGGGAAAGGCAGCAACATTTCCGGAATACCTACTACAACAACACTGCGGTCAAATTCCCCCAAATACGAGGGAAGTACGTTCAGCAGTAATTTTATTCGGCTGATGTTGACACCTAGGTATAAAATACTAAAGAGGAAGTTACTCACGATTGAAAAATATCCTATCAACAATGATGCTATCCTCAGTGGAACACAAAAACAACACTTTGTTATTCTCGGAAATTCGAATCCCATGTTTAGCAAAACAAATGAAGATAAACGAGAACTCGAAAACACCGATAAAATAGAAAAAATACTGTTTTCAACACAGGGGTTCTGTAAACTGCATTATCTGAGCTGAGTTTGTGACCAAAAAAAAACATGCTGACTGAATGGATTCGATAACATAAACGCTACGTTATCTGATAGTGGCGACGATAAAGAAGATAACGAATGACCAATGAACTTTCTTTGTAGAACGAGACAGCATAGCCAGAGAAAAAAACTAACTCCTCCGTGTAGGTGGGATTTGGATTATTGTGATTACGGATATTACGATTCGGATCTTGGTGATAGCAGAAGTGTGTCATTCCATTCACGGGCCTTAGCGTATATTACGATTTGGAGCTTGGTGATAGCAGAAGTGTGTCATTCTATTTACCGACCTAAGCGTTTATGATTTATATTATCATGGTGATTAGTTCTAGGTACTTTTGCTGCTGATTGTACATCAACCCACTTACCTCTAGAGCAGTCTATCTTAAATTGGGCGAAAACGCCCCCTTGTGGTCTATAGGGGGGCGTTAAATGGCACCGAGGAAATAAAAGCGCTTTGAAGTGGCTTGGGAGGGCGATAGCTGATTTAAGTTTCCATAATGTTTTAAAGTAGGTACTTCAAAAAATAATAACCTATCAACTGCACGACATCGATTATTTCGTAGAGATTGCAACACGAAGTAAAGCTAAAAGTAATGGTGGGCGTTGGAATATAATTGATTCACAAAGTAGGCGGTAGACGAAATAAGTTTTACATCTCTCATGTTCGGTAAGTATTACCTCCAAATGGGGCTTGTAGGTGACTAATTAGCGCTCTAGGGTAATTATGTAACTAGAAAAGCCCTAGGGCGGTAAGTAATTAAAAAAAAAACACTTCTTTCTTTCAAAAAGTTCGCGTACATCTAACCATCATACTGGCAATAGACATCATGCATTCAGCTCAATGACCAAAGAGGTCGCTTTGCTATTCAGCCTTATCTTCGTCTGAGTATAATATAGTCATCAATTTTAAATATCGAACGGCGAAGCTCAATTTCGATTGTGAAAAAAATAATTAAATAGTTCTCTACTTGATTCTTTTTAAATGAAAAAGGCGGGAATAGAAAACTTTTACTTTAAATATTGTTTATTCTTGTAATGCCGGTTTTTTTCTATTTACCTCACAATCGAGATGTAAAGCAGAATAGTTAGCTCGGGTGTAAGCACCAATTGCGCCCTCGAACTATAGGCGCCCTCGCTGCGCTCGTGCGCCTAAATATCTCGGGCTGCAATTGATGCCTTACAGCCCTTGGCTACTAATCTACTATTAGAACCTCTGCTCTAAAGCCTAGTATTACAAGCGGCCATGTTACTAACCACTTACCAACTAAGCTAAGCTTCTTTTCCAACTCAGTTGCATAAAAACCACAGGATTTACCGTATAGTCTTCGACGGTTCAAAGCTGATGAGTCGGTGGACGGTTAGTAGCACGGTTTGCACGACATGGACCCGTCGCTCTCTGATAGCTCTATGTAGTAGCTATACACCACAATGAAGCCATAGAACTCCAATACTGTAGACAGATAAACATTGTTTTTAGATTTTAACTTTTTAACTTTTTAACTTTTATTGGGATGTTACTAAGATTAGGTAGTAGAGCTCTTTGTGAAGAGCCCGTCCGGGGAAGTAGTACCACCATGCCCTTTTCTGGCGCCCAGCAGAGTTGCTGTGTTTCAGTTTTTTTTTTTTTTTATACAACCAGCTGATGGAACAAGCAGATGGCCCACCTGATGTTAAGTGGTAACCATCACCTATAACAAAGCATTGCCTCGTAAGTCACGCACGATAGGAACGTGCCCTACGATGCACTGCCCTGCGTCCATCAGCTTGAGGCATACAGATGTTAAGCCTCATGTGCCTGTAATTACACCGGCAACCACACTCTTCAAACCGAAACACAGCATTGCTGCTTGGCGGCAGAAAAAGGTGTGGTGGTAGTACTTCCCCGGACGAGCTCTTCACAAAGAGCTCTACTACTCTTAAGTTTGAAGAGGTTGCCGGTGATATAACAGGCATGTGCCTGTAATGTGATCCAAGCCACTTTGCCTGTCTCTCTATTGTCGTGTCACTAGTTTCTTTTGAAACAGTGTGGTGAAAGGATTTTAAGTGCGTCTCATGAGGCTCCATTCGAGTAACACAAAGGAACTTTTTAGGTTCTACGACATGCCGGTTTCCTCACGATGTTTTCCGTCACCGTTTGAGAGTACTGGAATTGTGCACATACATTTTTGAACAGAGAAACTCATTGGTGCACGACCGGTTTCGAACCCACGACCTTAGGATCGAAAGGCGGGGCCGCTACCACTAAACCACCAGTGATCTCTTTTGCCTGTCTAAAAGTGTCATTATTATGGAAAAAAACTAGTAAAGCAGCGAGGGTCACAAAGCCAGATCCTACGTCTTCACTTGCCTTTGCCACCTTGACCACTTCTAAACCTGTTAGAACCAGCTACGCCCTCCTCACTTACCTACAGACATCAGCATCACCAAGTACCATCCGACCAGCAGCTTGTGGACCATTGTGAGAACGGTCAGGTTAACTACCTCTATCAACCAGGTTATAAACCGGCAGATCAAATACTGCGGTATGGGGCTTGATTTTAACTGGAATAGAGAATAGGTTACTCAAGAAAAATCCACTATCGGAAAAACTATGTGTTAAAATGTGTGCTTATTTGACAGCACGACAGACAGCGATAGCAATAGCGGTGTAATGTTTTATTCGACTACTAAAAGCTCATCCTTAAAATGTCAGCGGTCCATGTAGGAGGGCTCTCACGCTTTTTTTTTATACAACTAGCTGATGGAACAAGCAGATGACCCACCTGATATTAAGTGGTGACCATCACCTATAACAAAGCATTAATCGCCTCGTAAGTCACGCACGATAAAGTGCCCTGCCCTGCGTCCATGAGGCGTACAGATGTTAAGCCTCATGTGCCTGTAATTACACCGGCAACCACACTCTTCGAGCCGAAACACAGCAAGGCTTGGCGACAGAAAAAGGTGTGGTGGTATTACTTCCCCGGACGAGCACTTCACAAAGAGCTCTACTATTCTTGGTCACTATTCGCGAACCTTTATTGCCCAGCGGTTGTCTGTTCTTCGAGCTATATGACCTGCCCATTGGCATTTCAACTTGCTAATTCTACAAGCTATGTCGGCGATTTTAATACATACCACTCAAATAGGTAACTCACACAGAGCACACCATGAGCCAAATAATAACAGTACACAAACAGAAATCCTTCCACTAGAATCATCGCTATGGAACAATAATACAAGTGGAATATATTCTCTTCTGTTGTAGGCTCTTTACTGTGCACAAAGGTCTGGCCGAATGGAGGGGTCCTCTTCACCAGCGCTTCTAGGATGACAACCACGAAGAAGAAGAGAGAGAAGAACGAACGCAGCTGAAAGAATAACATTAGGTTTATAAATACAGTCCACAACAAAAAAATACATGCAACCTTTTGGAAATGTTTGGACTTCTGTAGGTACATTTTATTCGTCTTTTAGTGTCTTTATGTGAGACAAGATAGGTTGCTTTGTGATTCTAAACTAAACAGTATACTTCACACTCAGGTTCTATGGCATAAGTTGGTAGCACATGTTTGTTATTATATTATCAATAATCTACATCTACATCTACACTAATATTATAAAGAGGAAACCTTTGTATTTTTGTATTTTTGTATGTTTGTATTTTTGTATGTAACGAATAGGCTCAAAAACTACTGGTCCGATTTCAAAAATTCTTTCACCATTAGAATGCTACATTATCCCTGAGTAACATAGGCTATATTATATTTTCAAAAAAATCAGGGATCCTTACTAAAACTTCAATAATGTAACCCAAGGTGGAATACAAAAACCTTACATCGCGTGCGCTGCGAAAACTATTGATGATAGAACAAAATAATGTACTACGATTTTGTAGAACACGTCATCATCTACAAAAAATGTCGCGACAGCATATGTCTAACTATTATAGTTATGTCACAATAAGTGTTCTTTTATTATAAAAAAATAATTGAAATGCCGCCGCCAGAAAAGGGTCTTTATTTGTACCTTGGTATTAATCCTTATCCAAATAAATCATTTCATAATTAAGACGGTATCAATACCTATAGATTACTTCTTAAATTTTTCAAATCGGACATTCCATTCAAAAGATATGACGAAATTAAAAATGTTAACGGGTCCACGGGTCACGCTCGGGGTGCGATTTCATTCACTCAAGGAGAAGCGCGTGCAAATGTATGAAATAAGTAGACGCGAGGCTCGAACCCACGCTCTAAGTTCATCCTAAAATGTTCAAAAAATTTATGACCACCCATGCGAAGCTGGGACAGGCCGCTAGTATATTATATTACATTGTAAAAGGATCATAAAAAAGAACGGTAGGAACCATGCCGTAAGTTTGCTGCCTGTTCTTCTAGGCTTTGGTCGCATGGAACTGGCACCCAGAGTCAGACGTTTCAAAGTGACCCTTGTGATTTTATTGAATAAATACCTTTTGACTTGACTATGCATGTACCTAGTAAGTATGGCATGTAAGTGAGCTAATAAGTGGCGAGTCGGGGTCAACAATGAGGGGTATTTCTATACTATCGTAAGTCGAAATGTACTCGTCGAATAGTACTTCCCCGGACGAGAGCTCTTCACAAGAGCTCTACTACTCTTAACATTAGCCTCACCATAGTCCAAATGAGTACAGTAATGCTGCCAGTCCTCAAAGAGTAGAGCATTAGGAATGATCCCACGACGGGCAAATTCACATGCAAGTTGAAACACATTTTTTTATTTATTTTTTAATAATAAGTAGGTATACTCAGTAGGAACTTTTATAAAACTTATATGTTTAGAACAATTATTAACATTGATATTTAACGTACATAAAGGATTTAAATAAAATTGAGAAATTTAATGAACGTTAGATTTGTTGATACAAAAGGTAAACACAATAAACAGATGGTGCTGTCAAATATTTTTCTTTGACACATGTTTGTCTATAAAATCTTAAAACATTAGAACCTTCTTTGATTTTTAGGGTTCTGTACCCAACCGAAGGGTAAAACTACTACTACTATTACCTAGTATTCTCTTTATCTGTGCTATTACTAAGACTCCGCTGTCCGTCCGTCTGTCACCAGGCTGTATCTCATGAACCGTGATAGTTAGACAGTTGAGTTTCCGCTATATCAACAAATACTAAAAACCAGAAAAAATAAATATTTAAGGGGGCTCCCATACAACAAACGTAATTTTTTTGCCGTTTTTATAGATAACTAAGCTGGTGCCCGCGACTTCGTCTGCGCAGGATTAGTCACACAATATCTTTATAAATTGTAGCCTATGAGTTATTCTGATGTATAAGCTATATTATTGTAAAGTTTCATTAAAATAGAACAAACATCCATCCATCCATACTTACAAACTTTCGCGTTTATAATATTAGTAGGATGGTACGGAACGCTTCGTGCGCGAGTCGGACTCGCATTTGGCCGGTTTTTGCAATATTGTCACGTATGGAATACCAACTATTGCAAGGTACGGGTATGTGCCAATGTTCTTGTAACTTTATTTTATTTGTTTGTGTTTTTTTCTGTTTGTTAGTAATGAAGTGTGTTTTGTGCACGTATATAATAAATGTATTTTCTTTAGGTATATCTTTCTTGAAATGTATTATTTGGACATACGTTTGACTACCCTTATCACAGATAAGAGAATACTAGCCCTTATTAGACATTTTGGGACTAAGAGATCTGTGGAAATATCTACCGTGACTGAGGATCAGATTCGTGAAGCTGTTGTTTTTTCTGTCTACTGATCTGGATTTTTTGAAGTTAAATGTTTTGAACTACGAATAAATAACAAGTCGTTTTGACCATAAATAATTAGAGATGCACAATACAGTTAGGTATTTCCGTAAACTTAACTACTTAACTAATTTGTTTATTTAACGTTCGTTTTCCGAGATTTTATAAAAGGTCAGTTCCTTATCACCGTTATCGCTTCGGTAAGCCCAGACGTACTTATTATTTAATAGCGACTGTCGCCATTGCTGTGGCGGCAGCCGCATAGAGGTTATCGAAGCCCCCCACCCCAAGCACCGAAGACACACAGGCAAACAGGCACATGGGGCTTAACATCTGTATGCCTCAAGTTGATGGACGCAGGGCGGAGCATCGTAGGGCAATTTTCTATCGTGCTTGACTTAAGGCAATACTTTGTTATAGGTGATGGTTACAACTTACCATCAGGAGGGAAATCTGCTTGTACTATCAGCTAGTTGTAAAAAAAACCAGTCAAGTGAGAGTCGGCCTCGCGCACGAAGGGTTCCGTACCATTATCTATATTTTTTAGTATTTGTTTTTATAGCGGCAACCGAAATAAATCATCTATGAAAATTTCAACCGTCTAACTATCACGGTTCAAGAGATACAGCCTGGTGACAGACAGACAGACAAACGGACGGACGGACAGCAGAGTCTTAGTAATAGGGTCCCATTTTATCCTTTGGGTACGGAACCCTAAAAAACCGACGATAGTGTGAATAAAAAAGTTCAAAATCGTTCGGCATGGAAAACCTGACCTTCAGTAGTGGACTTCTTCAGATTGCTTATTATGATGATTATTCTCATTCACTTTATATACGATGTTTTTTCTTTGAAACTCTGTACCTATATTTTGAACTGAGGAAATAAATACCAGGAAAAATTTTCGGGAGTGGTATTTTAAAACCCTGTATTTAATCTTAAACAGTGTGTTTTTGATGTAGGTACAAACCTTTCAAAATGGTGTAGCAGCATCACAATCTTAAAAATAAATAGAAAAATGCGTTTTTAGTGCGAAAAACATTCACCTTCTTACTATCCTTTGAACATCCCCAAAGAATCCTGAGTTTGTACTTGAGGGAATATTATCTACTGTACCTTGGGAGTAAAGCCATGAAGCTGTTTTCCCACCGGGCGGGTTTTTTGTAATTACTTGCGATTCGTTTCTTTATTGGTTTCGTTTTATGTTATCT
The DNA here is from genome assembly GCA_932294275.1 of Chloroclysta siterata. NCBI lineage: Eukaryota > Metazoa > Arthropoda > Insecta > Lepidoptera > Geometridae > Chloroclysta > Chloroclysta siterata. The sequence goes on along the minus strand of OW028596.1, from coordinate 13,427,357 downwards.
GTGATTATTTAATTATATTTTTAAGTTTAAAATTAAGATAAAATTAACTGGGCATTTTGGTCTGCATACAGTAAGCCTACTATCATTTTATGTAATTAAAAAAATAAATATATAAATGAAAAAAAAATAAAATTAATATAAATAAAAAAGTTTGTAAAAAGTTTGTTTATTTAATGGAAACTTATAGCTAGGTACCTACATAGGTAGATATATTATAAAACACAAAACAAATCATATTCTAGCAAGCTTTGAAGCTATCTAACTACTATTTACTATTGTGTCCTTATCAATTTGAGCATGCCGTACCCCGCTTTAAAGTTCCCCAGTGATGATCGAGACACAATACGTAGTCAAGTTGTTCATTAGATAAATGCTCCCTCCCGCACTCGACCCACCAGTACCACACCGACCACAGTCCGTACGCGTCCTAATTCTTTTAAGTCATAAGACCCCTAGACGTTTTTAGCTGTAGGTTCATAGTTCATCTTTGTGTAATATTCTGAAAGTGTATCGTAAAAATGTATTGTGATTGGCCGTTACTCGGACGATGCTGTTTTTGCATGCCTTTGAGAAGAGGGGTGTTAACTTTTGGATACATTCATATTGTGAGTACTTAACATAATTATTAAGGCGAAGATAACTGCATAAGTAAACTAGTTAGGCATACTTTTTAGTGGGAAAACTTGTTGGGACCCAAATTATATTTTTGCTAGACTGTGTGCAATGATTGAACAAAACTTGATTGATAACGATTTTTTATTTAGTTCAGTGATTTTATAACTTTGAAAATTTTCAAAATTGAAAGGTACCATAGCAGTTGCCATCACCTTAATTAAAAAAAAATATATTGTTAGGCATTCTATAATAGTGCTATATAGTTTCTAAGATATACTAGTACATTGAAACAGACGAATAGGTACCTACATAAAATTTGTAAGTTCACTGTACAGAACATCGACAGCCAGTTAGTATTCTAACAGTATCTATGTAATACCAACTACTTCAAAATGTGGGTATGACTACTCTCCGTAGACCTCCTCAAATAATCTTGAACTTGGGACTAAGAGATTTGGGGGGATATCTACCGTGCCTGGGGATCAAAGTCATGAATTAGTTTCTGGTTTTTTTTGTTATGTCGGTAATCTGATGATGTATGTAACTTTACCATTTCTTGGAGACTCAGGAAGACTTCTTGGTGCCTTGTGTTGATTTGAGCCATTTATAGTATCTTTGTGCTCATCCAACTCTTTCTGGGGTGATAGGTCATCGTAGATAATGTTACTTGCTCATAAAGTTGTTTCAATGAAGTTAATAAAATGTAGATGTTTATGGAAAGCATAATATTTTGATCCTTCTCCATCCACCGACTTTGTGATCTTTACGACATCATCTGTCCTTCGGCATCGGCCTACATGACAACTTCTGCGCTAAAAATCATTGCTGTTTTTCGGTTTGAAAGGTGCCGGTGAAATTACAGGCACATGAGGCAGCCGCTGTTTCGCAGAGCATGTTCATATTGTGCGTAGCTTGCGAGTCAATGCTTTATAGGTGATGGTTACCACTTAACATCAGGTGGGCCATCTGCTTGTTCCATCTGCAAAAGGTATAAATAGAGTATCCAAAACGATCGGGTGACTTTTATACAAATGAAGATTAACTTCTTGTCTGCTAAAACACAGATCTTCAGTACTAATTTAAAACATTTCGGAAATGACATTTTCCGTCTCTGTCTAGTTATGTTTATAAGCAAACAAAACAGACGTTTCAGAAGTTTCCGTTCGGAAACTTTTCCGAATGTTTGAAAATAGCCTTGCTGATCGAGACAATACAAAATATATTCTGTCTGGAATTATCGCAGTAACATTTATTAGAATTTCTTAAAAACCAAGTTTTTGTTCTTTTCAGTTCTTCAGTGCCTTCATGATAGGAATGTACAGTTTCGACGTGAACTACGCTATGACGGCGGAGTGGTTCGTCTACGGCAGATTCACAATGCTGCCGGCTGAGATCTGCGTGGCCTTCTACTGCTTCGAGCTGATCTTCGACGCTCTGGTGATCTACGGAGCTCATAAGGTACATGCCACTAATAGGCGATTAATTAATGAAGACTTTTTCTTATAATATTTGATAAAATATGATTTGGAAAAAAAACTAATATTGCAAGTAAAATGTGATTTGAAACTGACCTATTCCAATAAGTTCAACTATTAAGTTCAACCAGTAAACTATACTATATGGCTTTCGAAATTTCGAAAAAGTCAAAATCAACCATAATAAAACATAGGATCAAGAATTCCCACTCAAGGATAACTTTAGCTTAATCTAAGAGTAGTAGAGTTATTTGCCAAGGGCTCGTCCGGGGAAGTACTACCACTATTTCTGTTTCTGCCACCAAGCAGCATTGTTGCCAGTGAAATTACACATGAAGTTAACATCTAAATGCCTCAAGTTGATGGACGCAGAGCGTAGGGCACGTTCATGTCGTGCGTGACTTACGAGGCAATGCTTTGTTACCATCACAATGTTTTGCCTTGCATTGCCTTGTGGTATAAAAAACCTTATCTAGTAAAAACCTAAAACTAAGCTATTTGTACAAAATAAACATTTTTATAAAAATACTCAAGGATTTCGTTAGTAATTTTAAAATTATATATATTATTTACAGAAAGCAGTGATATACCTAAAAGCGTACTACTACTACACGATAACAACGTGCGTGGCAGTCCTCGTGATGCAAATACTGAGTGTAGTCCATACGGAGCGTATGTTCATCATCAACACTATAGAAATATGTATCTTCGCTTTTGCTAGCCTTTGTAAGTATCACTTTGTATAGTATCACTTTGTAGGTAAGTATCACTTTGTATCACACCAGTGGTATAGTGGGAATAACCCCGCCTTCTGATCGCAAGGCCATGGGTTAGAATCCGGCTGTGCACTAATGGATTTTTCTCTTTGACGAATGTATGTGGGCAATGTCATAAATTATGAAAAATGACGAAAAACATCGCGAAGAAACCCATGGCTTAGCCCGCTCAGCATGAGGATCCGATGATCCTCACTATGTCGTCAGTCCATAATGTAGGAGAGCGTCCCATCCTTCGTCTTCCAGTTCCTGGCCGAAAACCTTTATTCTACTACTAGTGGCTTCCCGCGGCTTCGCACGCGTTGAAGTGGTGAACCGTGATTGAACCACAAACATCCAAACATCGTAACTTTCGCATTGATTTGTATATTATTAGGGTAGGATTTTAAATACGTACTATTATTAGGGTAGGATTTTAAATACCTACGTAGGTATAAGGGTTACCTATAGGCGTACATTACCTATATTAGGTAGGTAGGTATAGGTACTGAGTTTAGCACAAACATGACAAATACAACAAAGACAACCTTACACGGAAAATATGTACTTATTTGTTCCTAGTTTCTACCCCAAAAGCAAACGAAACGAAACAGCTTCACGACATTGATCCACAGGCACGGTAGATAGGTACCCTCAGATCTCTTCGTACCAACTCAAGATTCCCGTTTTTAGAACATTGACGCCTCGTTGTAGGTATTCTTTTTACTCGAGCGCAACGAAGGAGGGTAACGTCTTTATGTAATTTATCCACAGAACACATTTTCTTTTAGTTTGAAGTTAATTACACAGTTACAGTTAAAAATCTCCCATACAAACCTTGAAACTTTGCAGGGGTAGTTTTAAAATATTGAAAACGTGATTTTAAATTATTTATTGTGGAGTATATTTACTTCAAGTTTGAAATCAATCGCACTATGCGTTAAAAAACTCCCATACAAACTTTGACATCCCTTTGCACGCTTATTATGGGTAGTTTTAAAAAATTAAAAAAGCCTTTCCTATTTTTTTGCCTAAAGGTTCATATACTCCAAGTTTCAAGTTTGTAGGTTCAAGGTATACTATTTTTCATGCAAACGTTTTCAACCCTTTTACACCCCTTGGGGTTGAATTTCCAAAACCCCCTTCTTAGTACACCTCTACGTCATAAGACCTATGTACTCTTCAAATTTCAAGTCTCTAGGACCATCGGTCAAAAAACTCCCATACAAACTTTTACATCCCTTTGCACACTTATTAAGGGTAGTTTAAAAAAACTAATAACGCCTTTCCTATTTTTTTGCTTTGAAGTATATGTACTCCAAGTTTCAAGTTTGTAGGTTCAAGGAATACAATTTTTCATACAAACGCTTTCATCCCTTTTTACATCCTTAGGGGTTGAATTTCCAAAAACCCTTTCTTAGTACACCTCTACGTCATGAGACCTATGTACTCTTCAAATTTCAAGTCTCTAGGACCATCGGTCAAAAAACTCCCTTACAAACTTTTACATCCCTTTGCACATTTATTAAGGGTAGTTTTACAAAACTAAAAATGCCTTTCCTATTTTTTTGCTTTGAAGTATATGTACTCCAAGTTTCAAGTTTGTAGGTTCAAGGAATACAATTTTTCATACAAACGCTTTCATCCCTTTTTACACCCTTAGGGGTTGAATTTTCAAAAACCCCTTCTTAGTACACCTCTACGTCATAAGGCCTATGTACTCTTCAAATTTCAAGTCTCTAGGACCATCGGTCAAAAAACTCCCTTACAAACTTTTACATCCCTTTGCACATTTATTAAGGGTAGTTTTACAAAACTAAAAATGCCTTTCCTATTTTTTTGCTTTGAAGTATATGTACTCCAAGTTTCAAGTTTGTAGGTTCAAGGAATACAATTTTTCATACAAACGCTTTCATCCCTTTTTACACCCTTAGGGGTTGAATTTCCAAAAACCCCTTCTTAGTACACCTCTACGTCATAAGACCTATGTACTCTTCAAATTTCAAGTCTCTAGGACCATCGGTCAAAAAACTCCCATACAAACTTTTACATCCCTTTGCACACTTATAAGGGTAGTTTTAAAAAACTAAAAATGCCTTTCCTATTTTTTTGCTTTGAGGTATATGTTCTCCAAGTTTCAAGTTTGTAGGTTCAAGGAATACTATTTTTCATACAAACGTTTTCATCCCTTTTTACACCCTTAGGGGTTGAATTTCCAAAAATCCCTTCTTAGTGCACCTCTACGCCATAAGAGCTATGTACTCCTCAAATTTCAAGTCTCTAGGACCAGCGGTTTAGGCTGTGCGTTGTCTATATGTCAGTCAGTCAGTCAGTCAGTCAGGACTTTGAGTCTTATAGTATTAGAGATAGTCAGTTCATCGAGCTATATGACCTGCCCATTGCTGTTTAACTTGCTAATTCTGTGAGCTGTAGACATGCTGATATAAAAGAGGCACTTATATGACGTGATCCTCAAATTATCCCATCTTGCGGGGTTTTTTCTCAATTGCTTACCTTGTTCCTGACTCACAATGATGCTAAATTAGGATGTAGCTACTGAAACTGTACCTGTTCTCAATTAAATGGAGTATCTTCATTGTGTGGAAATTCTGGTTTTAGATCCGAATGTATTTTGCCTTGTGAAATATTTCTGTGCTATGATTTTCATATGAAATTGGTCAAAGCATCGCTAATTATATCCAAACCAATCCAATGAGCCTACATTAACCCACTGCTGGGTGAATGTGGCCTCCTCTTTAGCACGCCACTCTTTTCGGTCGTGCGCCAACGGAACCCATTTGGGTCCCACTGTCTTAACGATATCATCAGATCATCAGGCCGGTGATCTGCCTCGTGGTCTATGACTCTCGCGTGTCCACCACTCAGTCACTGTCTTTGTCCATCTGCCGTCTTCTCGCCTAGCCAAGTGCCCATCTCCTCTTCGACTGCCCATCTCCTCTTCGACTGATTTATCCTCCTCCACGTCCACTTTGGTTCTTAGTCGAATTTCGACGTTGAGCACTCGGTAAATCAGTGTGCCTAATATGGCACGCTTTATATTCCTCAGAGCTATTTTAATTTTATGCAATTATATATAGAGTAATACCAATAGAGAATAATAGTAACATACAGATAATTCTGAATACGAAAAGGTTAACAGTGAACTCACTCAGTCCATATATATGCGGATATGACTGACGGATATGATTCATGGGTATAACCATAGTAATATGACAAGAAATAAGAAATGAGTAAGAGTAGTAGAGCTCTTTATGAAGGGCTCGTCCGGGGAAGTACTACCACATCGCCTTTTTCTGCTGCCAAGCAGCGTTGCTGTGTTTCGGTTTGCGGGTGTAATTACAGGCACATGAGGCTTAACATCTGTATGTCTGAATTTGATATGCCTCAGGACAGTGCATCGTAGGGCAAGTTGCTATCGTGCGTGACTTACGAGGTAATGCTTTGATATAGGTGATGGTTACCACTTAACATCATGTGAGCCATCTGCTTTTTCCATCACCTAGTTGTATTACTCAGTATTGTATTTCCTTCCAGGTCTTCAAATCTACCTCATCACCTTGGTGTTTAGTCTCATCAGAAAGCTGGAGGTGTCTGGTCCCCATGTTTACGACAACCCACTGAACCAGATCGTGAGTGGAGAGTCGAAGGTGGAGCCGAATGGGATCTACAATAACACTACTGTGGTGCCTACTGACGTATGAGACTGATAGCCAACTTATTGCATAGGGTTGGAACACTGGGATTGGACTGAAGAATTGAATCAATAAGTTATTTTATATCTGAAACAGCACTGAACTTATTTTTCAAAATATATACATTACTATTATTTTAGTTATGAATGTGCCTATTTGTTACACACTTAAAATCATGAGGATCACTTTGAATCGTAAATCGTAAGCATAGCACTTATCAATTTATTGTAGTTGTTCATAAAAATCAACGTATTATCGTGTGTTTATTTACTTATTTTGATATGATATGTGATTTTAAACGGCGTGGTGCTGAAAAATTCGTTTTAGTTCGACCCACGATAAGACATTTTTGTAGGTAGGTATACAATTAACCAAAGATGAATTTTGCACTGTGAACTTGCACGTAGATAACTTGTACTTGATAAGACAGTGATTTTATAAGAACCTGATGAATGGTAATGAAAATATGGTATAAAAATGGAAAATTGAGCTGATTTAGCATAGGTTGGTCCAGGTATAAAGAAAAAAAAAGAACTTTTGAAAAAATTCGTAATTATTTCGTAGCGTGCTACGACTTTCGTAGCAAATCTTCGTAGACGATGAAGTACGTTGATGTAGATGTAAATTATTCATGTAAGTAATGTGATATATTTGTAAATTTTGTAATAAAGGTTTAAGAATTAAAAAGTGTATGTTATTTTAATATATGTAGTAGGTACAGTATGCCTTAAATACAATACAGAAACAGCTTCACGACTTTGATCTCCAGGCTCGGTAGATATCCCTCAGATCTCTTAAGAAGTACGATCTATAGTTTTTTGAGGACATCTAGTTCATAGTTCATTTATTTATAACGGACTAACTCTTACCCGAGGCTTCGCTCGCGCACGTTTATATTAGAACTTCTTTAACCTTTCTTTATAGGTACTTGGGGGTTGAATTTGAAATTTCGAAGAGTTTCATTCATGAAATGCCTCTTAAACTTTCTCCAAAATGAAACTAGCACAACATGACGCAGCCCTATTTACAGCTGTTTTTTGACCTTTAATTGAGGACTGTAGATAAAATAGGTAACAGAACTGCCACAAATTAGGAAACGCAAATAGCGTATGATGTACCAACGTACACATTATCAGGGTTGTTGCAAATTTCTGAGACAATATTAATTTTTCTTTTGCATGGGAATTTTGAAAACGAAGTTACTCAAATTTTGCACACGTCAAAGTATTTCAGTCCTTTGTCTGATCTCTTGGTCTTTGACCTTTTAGGGGTATTATGTTACACGTTGTATAGGTAAACGGATCAAACGGATCGGACAGATCAAGCTACACAAAGCCAAAAAAAAATGGCACTTATTACGCGGGCATAAAAGCGAACAGTGTATAGTCTGATGCGTATGCATGTGTACCTATAACCTTCAATGACCTTAAAGCTAATAATATTTACCGCGGCTACAAATGCATTTATCTTCGTTATTTACTGTTTCGGATTGAGTCAAATGATAAATAATAGAACAACAATACAGTAAAGTTCATGACACAACGTGATTCTCGGAAGTCCAATAGCTGGAGATAATAGCGTTAGGGATTCAGTTATAATGGTTGGTATATTCTGCTCCCTATCGACTCATACGCGCTTTGTGTGGCAGAGAGGAACGTTGACGCGTTGAGTTATCTAAACTATTATAGACAACAGAAGACAAAACATTGACACTGGCTGCAAATTTAAAAACAAACTCGTTCCAAATTGAATTTGAAATTCGAACTGCAAAACCGGCGCTGAATTTGAAAAGAGAACGTCAATATTTTCTTTATTGCTTTGACCTATAACCAACGAAGGAGTTTTATTTACGGAAAATGCATTTTGAAGCTCCCGACTGCAAGAGATGTTGTTTATGTGTACCTCTACGGTATGGGATACTTATTTTTGGATATTTGAATTTGGTGAGTGTTTATTTTCTTGCTGCAATCTGATGTTCAGTGATGATACCGGTCAACTGTGTAGCACTTGAAAATATGGTGAATCTTAATAAAAACTAAATTATTATGTTTCAGAATATGAAATACTCAGGTTAAAAGAAATTTAAACGTAGTTTATATTTAAGTAGTTAAGTTGACGCAATGAACAAAAAAAATACCATATTCATTAACTTACTGGTTAATATGATTTCTTCAATCTGCGAATGCCAAGAAGAAGAGACCTGGGAATGGACATGACGTCATTTCACATGCGAGCTTTTCCTAAACTTAAAATTCATATCATCATCATCATCATCATCATCAGCCTAAAGAAGTCCACTGCTGGACATAGGCCTCCCCTATAAATTTCCAGGAAGAACGATTCCGAGCCCTCTCCATCCACCGACTTCCCGCGATCCTGACAATGTCGTCAGTCCATCGGGTAGGAGGGCGTCCCACGCTTCGTTTTCCTGTTCGTGGTCGCCATTCGAGAACCTTTATTCCCCAACGGTTATCAGTCCTTCGAGCTATATGACCTGCCCAAATTCATATAAGTAAATTTAATTTTAAAATTCTTAAGTTTTCTTTTAGGGTGGTGTAGGGTGAAGGTTGCATCCAATTTCTTTTCAGACATTCACTCTTCTAACCATGGGCTTAGAAATCTGGCTCGACTTCGGCTACCCCATCACCTCCTACACGATGAGAACGTATCGAGGAGTGGGTATCTTCACGCAGATGTGGTTACCTTACCTTCTAGATGGCTTTGAGGTCATCTTCAATGTTGTTTTGTTGATTGGAGCTCACACGGTAAGCGAGAGTAACTGAAAATTTTCAAACTTTTTGAAAGGCAGAAATATTTTTAACTTCAGGTGTCAAACGCAAAGGAACAATAATTTACCCCGAGTCTGAGTTTTTTTTAATAAGTAGCGTGGTAATCATCAAAACATTGTAACATTACATAACAAAGCATTACCTCGTAAGTCACGCACGAGTATGCACTGCGCTGCGTCCATCAACTTGAGGCAAACAGATGTTAAGCCTCATGTGCCTGTAATTACACCGGCAACCAAACTCTTCAAACCGTTACACAGCGTTGCTGCTTGGCGACAGAAAAAGGCGTGGTTGTAGTACTTCCCCGGACGAGCCCTTCACAAAGAGCTCTACGACTCTTTAAATTCCGTTTTTTGTATAGAGTTTTCAGCGAGCCCGGTAGAGGCGCTTATCGAATTTCTATTTAAAATGCCTGACGTTAAGAAAAAACAAAACTCAGACTTGGTACTCGGACTTGGTTGGTTCTTTTAGCGTTCTGTTAGCTTTTAGCGTTTAGCGTTCTTTTGTTGTGTTGTTTTGTTTCGGTTTTGTTTTGGCTATCAAAAGGCTACGCAATACATTGTACTGTGTGATGTATCTACTAGTATACTATCTACTATCTATAGCTTCTAGTACTTCACTATCTATTGAATTATAAAATATGTTCCGTTCCCACCGCAAAACAGTTTGAACAATAACGCGATTGGCGATTTAAGTTAAGAAAATAATTATAAGAAGATCTGGCGCTAGAATTTAAGAACAATTCGAGTTTCAGTCTCACATTCCGGGTTGGTGAATTTTGTATAACTTTAATTCGCATACGCATCACCCTTCTCAAACCTAGTACAATAGAAGACCTAAATTAGACTATCATTATTTACTTTTACGTAGCAGCGAGATGGTTGGACGACGTTGCGGGTCGGAAATGTGTTAGACTGGCACAGGATCGTGTTAGATGGTACAAACTAAGGGAAGCCCCCAGCAGTGAGTGAAGTCGGACTGTAGATGATAATGAATAAAATAAGAAAATCTCTTTTATTTTTATTTCAGAAACGGACCCGCCTCATCCGAGCGTTCTATTACTATGGCATCATTACGACAATAGCCGCCTGCATTACATTTGTGGTAGTTCGCTTTGAGAACCAGTACGAGGCATTCTTCTTCAGCACTCTAGAATTCGGCCTGGCCTTCTCTTGTTTTGGTAAGCTGTTCTAAAATATATAAATACTAGCTGACCCGGCAAACGTTGTTTTGCCATATACTTACTACAATTACTATTAAAAAATAGGGGTTGGTGATAGAAGAAAAATTTAGGGATGTATGTATTTTTAATGCCACATTATAAAAAATAAAAAAAAATTGTCCAAAAAAATAAATGTATGGGCTGGACAACCCTTATCACTTAGGGGTATGAAAAATAGATAGTAGCCGATTCTCAGACCTACTGAATATGCATATAAAATTTCATAAAAATCGGTCAAGCCGTTTCGGAGGAGTATGGTAACTAACATTGTGACACGAGAATTTTATATATATATAAGAAAGATTGATCAAATATTGCAGCTCAAAGTCAAAAGGTATTTATTAAAATGAATCACAAAGGATGGTTACCACTTCAGGTTACCACTATCAGATCAGGTGGGCCATAGATAGATAGATAGATAACACTTTATTGTACACAAGAATACATCATAAATCTAGGCGTAGCTTATAAAAGTACAATCAATGGGCCATCTGCCTGGCCCATCAATCACGTAGTCACGTGGTAGGCACGTAGTGTCAAAATGGTTTGACCCTGTAGTAGAATTAAAACAGCAGAACAATATTAAAAAAGTCTTCTACTTCCAGTGATCCAAGTCTACCTGCTTCTGCTGTGCAAGGCAGAGCTACAGAAGCTGAAGTACCAGCAAGGACAGTTCAGCTACGTGAACCATACTTCTGAAGTATTGCTGGAACCGCCCATCTTTGGCGATAGGAGAAACCCCTTGTAAATTAAATTAAATTAAATTTAAAAAAAAAAAAAAAAAAAAAAAGTTATCAACCAAACTAAGTTTTACTTTAAATATAGAAAGACAGCTGTTTATTATTTGTATACCTCATGCTCAGTGCAAATATGATATAGGTGCTATGCCACATTACCTACGATACTCTGAGCCTAGAGACATGGTAAAACGTACGGATCAGATAAACCAATGGTGTCTTCATTAAATATGATTTCCTTCATTGGTGTCTATCAAGTAGATTTTAATCTAAGCACAAATCTAGGTGCAAAAGGTTACTACTAGACCATTTTGGCCTTAAAGTCGTCCTGGGAAGTACAGCCACCATGCCAATTCCTACCACCAAGCAGCATTGCTAAATTTCGGTTTGCAGGGTGTGGTTGCCGGTGTAATTACTGGCACATGAGGCTTAACATCTGTATGCCTCAAGTAGATAGTCGCAGGGCAGTACATCGTAGGGGACGTTCCTATCGTGCGTGACATACGAGGCAATGCTTTGTTATAGGTCATGGTTACCACATAACATCAGGTGAGCCATCTGCTTGTTCTATCAGCTAGTTGTATAAAAAAAAATCCTTAGGGTATCATAAGGCACGTTCATATCATGCGTGAGTTGCGAGGCAATATTTTGATATTTGGTTATATGTAGTTACGACTTTACACACTGCCCAACTGCACGGCCACAGTTTCCATCACTAGAGTGTTTAAAAAAAAATGGGTGGTACTATGACGAGTAAGAGGCGAGCATAGTAGCGCCTCAATCCTTGTATAATCAGGGTTTAAATCAAATCAAATAACTTTTATTTCGGCATTCACACGGAAGGTATTGCAGCCTTCACAGCTCAGTTGGTAGTAGCTCTGCCTTTGCGCTGTAGGCCGTGGGTTCGATCCCCACCGAGAACAAACATTTGTGTGATGAACATAGATGTTTGTTCTATGTCTGGGTGTTATATAATATTATACTTAAGTAATTATTTACAAAGAAAAAGTATTTTAAGTATTATAATTATCAGCTATCTAGTTTCCATATGACAAGCTTTGGCTTAGTTTGGGGCTAGATTCCCCCTTTCCTTGTGGAAAGTCCACCAATATTTATTTATTTGTTTAGCCATAAAGTGCTTCTTGAACACTGTGTCGACGTCCAGTCTGTCCGCTATCAATCGGAGGTAGCTGTTGGTACTGCCGCGCACCCTGTGCAACAGGGATGCTGTTCTGTTGCGGATTGCGTAGAAGTCGTCTACGCTAAATCCACGATAAAGACTTTCAGAGATCTTTAAATACCAGAACTAGAATACTCAGAGATAGGTCATATGAATATCAAAATAATTATTGCATTAACTCGAATATACGTCGGTAGGTATACAAGAAATACAGTTCACACAATGTCATTCGAGTGTGGTCTGGTAAATAAGATAATTGACTTAGAGCATTCATATGGCTCATTCGTCTCTGCGTGCCTTATTCTGTGTGGTAGTTAAAACCGACATTATTGTGGCCATAGCATCGTATTAAAAAAAAAGTTTTACATTCGAATTCGGAAATTGTATGTTGTTTTTTTTAACGTTTTATCTGCGGCCAGTGTGAATTATATTTTTCGAAAGAGTTTTGTAAAAACAGTTTTGTTAGTTACCAAGCTAAAATGCGCTGTGAACTACCTGATTTTAAAAGATGCTGTTGCTTTATTCCTTTGCGGTACGGGATTCTGATTTTTGGATATTTAAACTTGGTAAGTATTTTTATGAAAATCTTCATTATAAATGGTGTTTTTGTTTAATTAACTAACTCTTCCTTTTTATGTTGTTTTTTTGGGATTACTTGTGTATTGTATTTGTTTTTTGCCAGTTTTCCGTCATTTTGCTGATAGGGTTGGAAGGATTTGTGGGAATCAGCCTTCCTGTGACTGCCATTGTGTCCAACTACAGGGGTATGTCGGAGTTCGTGAGATGGCTGCCTCGGTTCTTGCATTTTCTTGAGCTGGTTTTTGGGGCTATACTTCTGGTTGGAGCTCATACTGTAAGTTTGAAGTTTTTTTTTTACTTTTAGAGATTTAATTCAATCAGAGCTGTATAATCTTATTTTAAGAGTAGTAGAGTTATTTGTGAAGGGACTTCCCGCGGACGTGGGGAAGAACAACCACACCATACCTTTTTCTGCCGCCAAGCAGCGTTGCTGTGTTTCGGTTTGAAGAGTGTGGTTGCCGGTGAAATTACAGGCACATGAGGCTTAACATCTGTATGCCTCAAGTTACCAATTATATTTTTTTGAAAGGTGACCACTTAACAAACAACAAAAATGTTAGTACTATGCTCAATTATTTTCCAGAAACGGCCTCTTCTCATACGCATATACTTCTACTACGGGATATTGACCACAGTGGCTACCTTGCTGACCTATGTGATGTCGCTGCTCAGCCCCGACGAAGAACAAGACTGGTATTGGACTAGGATAGAGTTCTGCTTCGCTCTTACTGGATTCGGTAAGCCTAAACACGAGAGAGTGCCTGCGGGTCAATTATACCTACTTAAGAAAACGCAGTAGCAGTAAAATTAGTATTTGTTTGTTGAATAAACCAACCAGAACACACACAAAGCTTATTATAGCTGAAATAACATTCATGATATATAAACGAGAGAGCCAATTATACATCAATGTGATCCGAAATAGAGGCTTATTATTATATATTATTCCAGCAATCCAAGTCTACTTACTGCTGCTGATCAGAACAGAGTTACAGAAGCTGGAAGATCAACAGAAAGGGCAGAGCTACGAGAACCACATGACTGAAGTAGAAGAACCAGAACCTTTTGGAGATGGAAGGATGATTAAATGAGTGGATTCGAACAGATTGCAATTCGCTTTACCAAACAAATCAATAGCTATCGTGCTTTGGCGGTCTTGTCACTGAAAGTGCTGACTCTTGGTAATGTTAAGAGTTATGTTTCCATTTTTATTTTGTACCTTACTATTTTAAACCAATTTTATGCTTCAAAGTTATTTTGCATTGTCCGGCCTTATTTTATGAAATCATATTATATTATTTGACAACCTTTGTGTTTATAACATTTTTTATTATGCGTAATTTGTGTTTTTATTAAAAAACTATATTGCTGGCTCCGCTACAATATGCATCTAATTTACGTCTGCAACTTTGCTAGCGTAGTACCTACTCGGTTAAAAAGTAGCCTGTGTCCATGTTATTTCAGGTAAGTACAGCTAATATTTGTTTAAGTTCCATCTAAATCAATCCAGTCTTTTGTCTCACAGCTCACTTGTTCCTACTTCTTAAATCTATTCAGACGTTTGTCTTGGTTGAGATACAAGGATACATAAAACATTGATTAAAACTAGTGGTTCGCCCCGAACTGAGATCTCGTGATGCGCCCGACGAACGCACCAAAACTTTGAGTAGGTGGTAGTCAGAGGCAAGTCCAAACATTATGTTTACACTTGCCTCTGACTACCGCCTAACAACTTGATATTGTAACCAGTTTCAACTCTATTGGCCTATTTATTGAAGAGTTCCGTTGAACAGACCTTGGCTCCATCATCAGACGTGGCCGTTGTCACCATTTTATGAGAACTGAGTACCTCTTTAATTTATTTCAAGACAAAAAAATAAGAAAAAGCAAAGGAACTTGGCGACCAGTAGAAAAACCTTGATGTCAACGAAACTCTTAGATGGGAGCTCTTGGATCGCTGGTTAATTTAATTTATCTTTTTGGTTGTATCTCAAAAACCGAGTGTACCAGAAAAAAAGTAAAAATTGTTTGGAATGCCCAAACAATGCCCTTTCATAATACATGTTACTCGATTTTTTATGTAACTTTTTTTATTTTTGCCACCTTAAAAAACCCCATATCTCAATAACCCTTCATCCGATTATACTTACCAGTGAATTTCTCAAGTACAAGCTTATCAAATTTCATGCAGATCGGAATAACGGTTCGAAAGTTATGGCGAGACAAACTACATACATAAAATGCCAAATCGCCCAAGTTGATTGAAAGATCTTCGTTCGCTTCGCTCACTCGATCAATAACCCTCTCACAGTTTGTCATTATCGAAGGAGATGGCTATTTAGTACTATGTACATGACAATGTTATCTTTCTACAGCATTGCTTAAAATATTATGTAAGCTTTGTTACTGCTGTCTGTAACTATTCGTGCCATTCGTAAGAGATAGAATAGAATAAACGTTTAGTTAACATGTGTTATTGTATAACAATAACACATAACACATGTTATGTGTTATTGTTATTGTATAACAATAACACATAAGACTGAATTAAGTCAAAAATGTAGGTAACATTAAAAAAAAAATTGAGCCGCTCTAGGGACAACATCAGAAGGAAACTATGCTTTATTGGTATTCAGCTTAGCATAAATGTTTGGTACATTACCACTCAACGCTGATTTTCAGCTGAAACCAGAGATGACATCAGTTATTGTTTATTTTTTGAGACATTTATTATCGTAGATAAATTGCAATAACAACGATGATGCCCTCGAATTTCCAGTTAGTGTTAATCTTCGCTGAGTCGAAAATAGAGTTCACGACACAGTGTCATTTCCTCTAATGTAGACTGACAAATAAGATAATGACTTGGAGCCACTTGGAGCAGTCATAAGGCTCATCCGTCTAGAAGTTGTTCTGTGTGGCAGATTAGATAGACACATCTAGCCATAACACTGTTTGAATAAAAAAGTAAACTCTGCAATTCGAATTTTGAAATCGCTTTCTTTTTTACGCTCACGTCTTCATAGTTTTTTTTTGTTGTCAGTAATCTTAGTTTTTTTTTTGCTGTCTGTGTTAAGCAAGGAATATCTTTGCAACAGTTCCATAAAATGCGTTGTGAACTTCCTGAGTTTAGAAGATGCTGTTGCTTCGTACCTTTGCGGTATGGGATACTAACCTTTGGATATTTGAACTTGGTAAGTTTTTTATAGGAATCATATTTATAGATGTAAATATAAACTATTTTATCATGCTAGAGGTAAAACACTGTTGACCTGACAAGAACTCTGTAATCATTATTATATTATATATTTTTTTGTTGTTAGCATGATATCATCACTGAAGAGCAACTTTATAAGCTTGAGCGACTCCAAAATTACTGCATACGCTTCATATTTGGTTTACGCAAATACGACCATGTTTTCGAATTTCGCGATAAACTCAAGTGGTTGCCAATCCGCTTTCGTCGGAATGCTCACATCCTTAATCTTCTTTATAATACTCTTTTCTGTCCCATAACCCCTTCATACCTGAAGGAGCGGTTTCAATTTCTGCATCTTTCCAACCCTCGAAACCTTCGCTCCTCCGACACCTTTCAACTCAAAACTCCTGTTCACTCGTCCACTTTCTACGAGAAGTCTTTTACAGTGCAGGCTGTCCGCCTGTGGAACGCATTACCTGTCAATATCAGGAAGGCAAAGTCTCTTGCAATCTTTAAAAACATGGTCATTGATCACTACCTTGCATGTGTATAGTATTTAGTATACCTTTGCCCTAGGTATTATATATATATACTAGTGGCTTCCCGCGGCTTCGCACGCGTTGAAGTGGTGAGCCGTGATTGAGCCACAAACATCCAAACATCGTAACTTTCGCATTGATTTGTATATTATTAGGGTAGGATTTTAAATACCTACGTAGGTATAAGAGATACCTATACGCGTACATTACCAATATTAGGTAGGTAGGTATAGGTACTGAGTTTAGCACAAACATGACAAATACAACATAGACAACCTTACACAGAAAATATGTACTTATTTGTTCCTAGTTTCTACCCCAAAAACAAACGAAACGAAACAGCTTCACGACTTTGATCCCCTTGCAGGCACGGTAGATACCATCAGATATCTTTGTACCAACTCAAGATTCTCGTCATTAGGTTCAGACATGTAATACCTACTTATTAAGGGCAGTTTTAAAAAACTAAAAATGCCTTTCCTATTTTTTAGCTTTGGTGTACCTACATCTAGTTCAAGTTTCAAGTTTGTAGGTTCAAGGAATACTATTTTTCATACAAACGTTTTCATCCCTTTTAACACCCTTAGGGGTTGCATTTCCAAAAACCCCTTCTTAGTACACCTCTACGCCATAAGACCTATGTACTCTTCAAATTTCAAGTCTCTCGGACCAGCGGTCAAAAAACTCCCATACAAACTTTGACATCCCTTTGCACACTTATTAAGGGTAGTTTAAAAAAAATAAAAATGCCTTTCCTAATTTTTAGCCTTGGAGTACATGTACTTCAAGTTTCAAGTTTGTAGATTCAAAGAATACAATTTTTCATACCAACGTTTTCAACCCGTTTTACACCCTTAGAGGTTGAATTTCCAAAAATCCCTTCTTAGTATACCTCTACGCCATATGACCTATGTACTCTTCAAATTTCAAGTCTCTAGGACCAGCGGTCAAAAAACTCCCATACAAACTTTTACATCCCTTTGCACACTTATTAAGGGTAGTTTTAAAAAACTAAAAATAGCTTTCCTATTTTTTTGCCTTGAAGTATATGTACTCCAAGTTTCAAGTTTGTAGATTCAAGGAATACAATTTTTCATACCAACATTTTCAACCCTTTTTACACCCTTAGGGGTTGAATTTCCAAAAATCCCTTCTTAGTACACTTCTACGCCATAAGACCTATGTACTCTTCAAATTTCAAGTCTCTAGGACCAGCGGTCAAAAAACTCCCATACAAACTTTTACATCCCTTTGCACACTTATTAAGGGTAGTTTTCAAAAACTAAAAATGCCTTTCCTATTTTTTTGCCTTGAAGTATGTGTACTCCAAGTTTCAAGTTTGTAGGTTCAAGGAATACTATTTTTCATACAAACGTTTTCATCCCTTTTTACACCCTTAGGGGTTGAATTTCCAAATATCCCTTCTTAGTGCACCTCTACGCCATAAGACTTAGGTACTCCTCAAATTTCAAGTCTCTAGGACCAGCCGTTTAGGCTGTGCGTTGTCTATATGTCAGTCAGTCAGTCAGGACTTTGATTCTTATAGTATTAGAGATATATATATATATTTATATATTTATTTGGTATTATCTGTGTATTATTTGTGTAATGTTTATGTATTTATTTTAAGTAAGTTTATGTAGGTTATACCTACCTACTTTAAAATTAGAATAGGTATCTATATTAATTAAGCCCACACAAGACTCTCCCCCCTCTCTTTTTTATGTTCAGTCCTGTCCATCCCAAGGTTGCCTGGAAGAGATCGCTGTTAGCGATAAGGCCGCCCATTGTATTACTACAATTGTTAGCTTTTAAGTAAAAATGTGTATATTAATTTGTTGTGGTAATCAATAAAGAGTTATCTATCTATCTATCTATCTATCTTCGCCTGTAACTGCGGTGGTATTTGATTTATTATTATCTATGTTTTCAAACGTATTTAACGATGTACACTGTCTTGGTGATACACAAAAATTGACAAATAAATAAATTTTGCAGTAGTAGGTAATAAAAAAGTTTGGCAGTAGCCCCTACGACACAAATAAGACAAACATTTGTGTAGGAAGCGTTGCTTAGTTTGGGGCGAGATGATCAAGAAATGCATTAACTATAAAGTAAGAAACTAGTTCCTACGATGACAAAGTTATTTCAGTCAAAGTCAAAGTCAAAAGGTATTTATTCAATAAAATCACAAGGATCACTTTGCAACGTCTTAAAGCTAGGTGACTCTAGGTGCCAGTTCCACGCAGATTGAGAAAGCTCAAAATTGAAATTTATGGGGGAGGCCTATGTCCAGCAGTGCACTTCCGTAGCCTGAAGGAATCATGATGATTATTACCTATAGCAGCCAAATCAGAAAACTTAAAACCACCCTATCTTATGCCACAACTGGACAAAAGTTCTTCCCAAAGTCTTTCCTTTTTCTAATGCTACGTGAACTCCAACCACGTTATGTCGATTTTCTTAATCAAGTTAAATTATCATCAAAGTTTCTCAAAACGCGCCACTGACACCTCAGTTGTTTTCTTTCAGGTACATTTATTCTCCAGCGTGTTCCTAGTTCAATAAATATTTATTATTTTCCAGGTCTTCACCATTCTGCTCATACTGTTCGAACTATGGATCGAATGGGACAGCCACCCAGTCGAGGCCGTCAGCGTGGCGAACTACAGAGGAGTGTCGCTGTTCGTGCACATGGGGTTTGTTTACTGCCTCTATGGGTTGGAGGTGGTATTCGATATCATACTTCTGGTGGGGGCCCATACTGTAAGTTTTACTTATTAATGATTATTATTAACACACACATCCTGACACTCAAACAAACACAACACACACTACCGTAACGTTTTTCTTAAACCTCAATTACTTGAAAACTAAAAATTTATCTCCTTTGTTTTTGTTTAGTTGTCATTTATTAGTCACTAGTGGCTTCCCGCGACTTCGCACGCGTTGAAGTGGTGAGCCGTGATTGAGCCACAAACATCCAAACATCGTAACTTTCGCATTTATTTCATTTCATTTCATTTCATTTATTCAATCATAATTATTTTAAAAATCATATATGAATATCACACTAAAAACACAAATATTATAATTAATTTAAATCTAACAATTAACACTATCAATAAAAAAAAAACAAAAATCACAGTAATTAATATTCAGTTCATAATAAACAATACAATACAAAATCATTTATTTATGCACATATAAAATCAAATAAAAAATAATCATTGAAATAAAAAAAAAAAAAAAAAAAATATAATAATAAAAAATCGTTAAATGTCATGCTTGTGTGTCATAAATTCATCCACAGAGTAAAAACACTTCTTCAGCAAAAAATTCCTTAGAGTGGTCTTAAATATGTTTGGACTGACAATACTTTTCATTTCTGTGGGTAGAGCATTAAAAAGTTTAACTGCTTGACACCGGCAGCCATGCCTTGCCACATTCAACCTAGGACATATAGCTTCCAGGTCCTTCCTTCTAGTAGTTAGACGAACCTTCTTATTTTCTGGCGTTTCATATTTATACGAATGTTTTACGGTATCCATGAGAACCACTAAAATGTAGAGACTGGGAAGGGTTAGGATTTTTAAGCTCTGAAAGTGGTCTCTACACGATTCCCAAGGTGGTATCCGCACCATAGTACGCACAGCGCGTTTTTGTATAATGAAGGCCCTATTTATATTATACTTGTAACTATTACCCCAGAATTTCACGCTGTATCTAAATTTAGACTCCACTAGAGCATAGTAAATCGTTTTAAGTTGCTCGATATTTACTTCATTTCTAAGGCTCCTTAGGGCATAGCAAGCTGAACTTACGGAGCTCTCTATATGTTCCAATTCGGATTTCCAATTTAAAAACTGATCAATGTTCACACCTAGAAATTTTACATGTTTTGCAAACTCGATATTTACGCCATTGTTCGTTATATTAATGCGTTCATGTTTGTGAGCTGTCGTTTGAAATAAAATAGCCTTTGTTTTGTTAACGTTCAATTTCAAATTATTAACCTTAAACCAACTATCAAAGACCTCTAGAGCAGTATCAATTTTGTTAGTTAGTTCTTGCACACTATTAGGTATATATTTGTATACTATTAGGGTAGGATCTTAAATACCTACGTAGGTATAAGAGATACCTATAGGCGTACATTACCTATATGAGGTAGGTAGGTATAGGTACTGAGTTTAGCACAAACATGACAAATACAAAACAGACAACCTTACACGGAAAATATGTACTTATTTGTTCCTAGTTTCTAACCCCAAAAACAAACGAAACGAAAAAGCTTCACGACTTTGATCCCCAGGCACGGTAGATACCCTCAGATCTCTTCGTACCAACTCAAGATTCCCGTGTTTAGATGTCCCTTACAAACATTGACGCCTCCTTGTATTCTTTTTACTCGAGCGCAACGAAGGAAAAACGTTACCCGTTTTAGGGGTTGTTTTCGAAAATCTAATTGTCTTTTTGTTTGTTTGAAGTTAATTACACTACGCTTAAAAATCTCCCATACAAACTTTGCACACTTATTAAGGGTAGTTTAAAAAAACTAAAAATGCCTTTTCGTTTTTAGCCGTGGAGTACTTCTCTACTGTGGAGTCTACTTCAAGTTTCAAGTTTGTAGATTAAAGGAATAAAATTTTTCATAGCAACGTTTTCAACCCTTTTTACACCCTTAGGGGTTGAATTTCCAAAAATCCCTTCTTAGTACACCTCTACGCCATAAGACCTATGTACTCTTCAAATTTCAAGTCTCTAGGACCAGCGGTCAAAAAACTCCCATACAAACATTTACATCCCTTTGCACACCTTATTAAGGGTAGTTTTAAAAAACTAAAAATGCCTTTTCTATTTTTTTGCCTTGAAGTATATCTACTCCAAGTTTCAAGTTTGTAGGTTCAAGGAATACTATTTTTCATACAAACGTTTTCATCCCTTTTTACACCCTTAGGGGTTGAATTTCCAAAAATCCCTTCTTAGTACACCTCTACGCCATAAGACCTATGTACTCGTCAAATTTCAAGTCTCTAGGACCAGCCGTTTAGGCTGTGCGTTGTCTATATGTCAGTCAGTCAGTCAGTCAGTCAGTCAGTCAGTCAGTCAGTCAGTCAGTCAGTCAGTCAGTCAGTCAGTCAGTCAGGACTTTGATTCTTATAGTATTAGAGATTATTATTGTGGGGTATTTGACTGTCGTCGTCGATTTTTGTTACCTACATTTCTTGTTCTAAAAATGTTAATCCATTATTGGCTGTATGTTAGAAACCTAAGTATTTACATTGTATCTTAATAGCTGTGGATTTTGTTCAAAAAAATAATAATAATAAAAAAACTTTTTTCACAAGCAGCTCTTAATCGTTTTTTTTCATGGGGCTTAGCATCTGTATGCCTCAAGTTGATAGATGCAGGGCAGTGCATTGTAGAGCACGTTCATTTGTGCTTGACTTGCGAGGAAATGCTTTGCTAGATGATGGTTCCCACTTAATATAAGGTGGGCCATCTGCTTACTCAGTCAGAAAGTAATATAAAAAACCGGCCAAGTGCGAGTCGGACTCGCGCATGAAGGGTTCCGTACCATTATCTATAAAAACGGCAAGGAAATCACGTTTGATGTATGGGGGCCCACTTAAATATTTATTTTATTCTGTTTTTTAGTATTTATTTTTATAGCGGCAACAGAAATACATCATCTGTAAAAGTTTTAACTGTCTAACTATCACGGTTCATGAGATACAGCCTGGTGACAAACAGACGGACAGCGGAGTCTTAAAAATAGGGTCCCGTTTTACCCTGTGGGTAAGGAACCCTAAAAAGGAGTCCTACCAATTGATCATCTAAAATAAGAGAGAACGAATATTAAGACCACGTGGTAGATGTCTAAAGATTATCTCTACAAAACAGCATACGAAGTAACGTACTGACATTTAGAGTTACACTACGCAGCCAGGTGGTTCAACTGCCCCCAGAAAGCTGTTGTTGCAGCGTAGTGTACAGCATTACTTATAAACAAGTTTTATAAGATAATCAGTGTTAAAGTGATTACCATCTCCAACAGTGGCTGGGCTAACTTTGAGCAGTGCTAGCAGAGCAGTAGCTTAACGTTTTTAAGTAAGAGCCATAATGTAAATACAAAACTTTGTTTATCGTTTTACATGGATCCTGACAGGTTTTCAGGCTGCTAATGGCTGGTAAAGACTTTTTTAAAACCCTTGACTGACTTAACCTGGACGCCAGAACAAAAGAAAGCTCAAAACGGTCCTTGTATTTCGCAGAATGATATTAACACTTTTATTTCAGAAACGGCCTCTTCTGATGCGTATGTACTTCTACTACGGGGTGTTAACCACAGTGGCGACCTTCCTGTCCTTCGTGGTGTTGCGGATCAACCACGGCGAGCAGCACTGGTATTGGACGACCTTCGAGTACTGCTTTGCTTTCTCTGGATTTGGTAAATTCTTTGCTCTTCTTTAATATACCCCGGCGCCAGATATAGCTTCACGGGTTTGAACACTATGTATGGCACGAGACTTTGAATCAAAGTCTCGTGCCACACACGTCTGGCGCCGGGGTTAGACCCTGGCGCCAGACATAGCTTCACTTGTTTGAACACTATGTGTGGCGCGACACTTTGAATCAAAGTCTCGTACGCACATAGTGTTCAAACAAGTGAAGCTATGTGGCACGACACTTCGAATCAATGTCTCGTGCTAAACATACGTAGTGTTCAAACAAGTGAAGCTATGTCTGGCGCCGGCTTTAGACATACACTGCCTGATGAAGCCTGAAGAATTTCACTGCTGAACAATGATCTCGCATGTTTAAGGGGGCTTACAGTATTAAAATAAAGGTTATCGAATGGCGACCACGAACAGGAAAACGAAGCGTGGGACACCCTTCTACACGACATTGTTAAGGGAATTCGGTGGATGGAGAGTGCTCAGAATCGTTCTTCCTGGAGATTAAGATCATGCTAATAGGCTGGCTGATATTTTTCGTAAAATTATGTTTTCTATCAATTTTGGTTCCAGTTCTCCAAGTATACCTACTGCTCCTGATCAGAACAGAGCTAAAGAAGCTGAAAGAGAAACAGAAAGGGCAGAGCTACGAGAACCACATGGCCGAAGTGGTACTGGACCCACCTCCGTTTGGAGACGGAAGGAATTATCTATGATTTATTATTGACATGCAAATCATGTCTTCTGCATGATTTTTGTTCATCTGTGAAGGCAGATATCTACATTAGCACATTGATAATACTCGTATCTATAAGGTCAAATATGAACGTGATTTTTTGTTTTTTTTTGTCCTCAACAGAATGGAATTTGCACGATAACTGTGTTATACAAAACTCACATCTTTTGTATTTTTATTTAATGTAGGAAGTTGTTTTGTAAATTTTGTTCATAATAAATATTATTGTTAAAATATGATATCTTATTTCTGAGGAGTGTATCTTCAAAGCAAGTCAATGTAAACAACCCCTACCGTATCGAATGGTATATAAAAGGATATCTTGAATTATAAATAGGAATAATCAAAATAAAGAACGAATGTGTGAATATTAAAAGAGGAGGATATTAAAAAAGGCATGTAAGATTTAAGTATACAAGGCAAAAGACACCCTCCCTTCCAGTTTTAAAGATTGATACTGATTGGTATTCTTTTATTTATGAACTTGAGTAAATAAATATAGAGCACCGGTGGCCTAGTGGGAGTGACCCCGCCTTCTGATCGTAAGGTCGTAGGTTCGAATCCGGTCGTGCACCAATGAATTTATCCTATCGGAAATTTTATATGCGCAATGCCAGTACTCTAGGAAATCATAGTGGGGAAACCAGTTATATTCTAACAGCGGCGATGGGCTTGCAACCTGTCACGTATAAAATACCAACTGCTGCAAAATGTGGGTATGCGCCAAATGTAATGTTTGAACGTCTCTAACTCTAACTATCCCCTTTAGATATCCTCAAAGAATCTGGAGTTATTAGGTACTTGGTACTAAGAGATCTGAGGAAATATCTACCATGCCCGGGTATCAAAGTCTGGAAGCTGTGTTTATGTGAAGTAAATAGAAGAATACTTTGAGAATAATTTGAGACAGCCTTCACAGCTCAGTTGGTAGTAGCTCTGCCTTCTGTACCGTAGGCCGTGGGTTCGATCCCCACCGAGAAAAAATATTTGTGTGATGAAAATAGATGTTTGTTCTCTGTCACAAAAAAAAAGTTTATAAGTAGTATATCAGCTATCTGGTTCCCATATCACAAGCTTTGGCTTAATTTGGGGCGAGATAGTGCTGTGTGGAATGTCCACCAATATTTATTTATTTATTTATTTATAATAAATATAGGTGGACTTTACACAGCTTCGCAAAAACTGAAAGTCAATGCGTTAAGACACCCGGAACAGGTGGGAATCGAACCTACGACGTAAGAAGGCAGGCTTACCTTGAGCTGAGAGTTACGATAACAGTGAACTTCAGATTGCATGCTGTGCAGTTCCTTAGGTCACGGAGATTAGTATATAGCCAGTAGTGATTGATAAACGACGTTAGGAAACTTTGCAATTAAATGGCGAAACGAAATCTAAAGAAATATTGTTTTTGTTTGCCGATGAGACCTGGATTACTGGTTTGGGGATACGCTAAATTGGTGAGTCATCATCTGCCCTTACCCCAATTCATTTATGATCAGCACAAGAGTAGTAGAGCTCTTTGTGAAGGGCTCGTCCGGGGAAGTACTACCACCACGCCTTTTTCTGTCGCCAAGCAGCGTTGCTGTGTTTCGGTTCGAAGAGTGTGGTTGCCGGTGAAATTACAGGAACATGAGGCTTAACATCTGCATGCCTCAAGTCGATAGACGCAAGGCAGTGCATCGTAGGGCACGTTCCTATCGTGCGTGACTTGCGAGGAAATGCTTTGTTATAGGTGATGGTTATCACTTAACATCAGGTGGGCCATCTGCTTGTTCTGTCAGCTAGTTGCAAATAATGACGAGGTTGTTAACGTTACGCACGCTGAAAGTGGTGAATACTAGAAAATTATAGTTGAAAATAAGATAGGTCAGATTTGGTATTGTTGGGGTGCTAGGTCGGGTAACCTCCTCGTGGTGCACCCTGGTAACACCATGAAACACGCCTGCAGAGTACTGCGGACGTGTTTCATGGTGGCTAATAACCCGACACGGTGGGCCTCTCCGCGTGTCCCTCTGTCTAGTAGAGGGCACAGTGTGATGAGGCAGGGTAGACCTACGGGTCTACCCAGGCGGTAGAGCGCGCGCGAGAGACGCGGAACTTCTCGCGCCGCTCATGGTGGTGAATAGTGGGAGAAGACCTGGAGGGGCCTTCTCCCGCATTGCACATATTCACCACCCCGTCAGGCGGGAACGGCCGGGCACTCACGGTCGTTCCCGGGTCCCTCCCTGCAAAGGGGGGGGCGTGCGGGCCCCGCCGTAAAGGCGGGGGCGTTGCGGGGGCCCCGCTGTCAGAGCGGGCCAATCGCCGGCGGGGGACTGGATGAAAAGGCTCTGCCAGTTTCCCAGTTCCCCTCCATATAGGCGACGCGGGAGTGTCGCTGGGTTGTTTAGTGGGTATACCGGGAGCGGAAAACCGGGGAGTCCCACATATCCCCTCCATCCTCCAATGGGGGGGAATGCGTAATGCATTTTTCCCAGCGTCAAAAAAAAAAAAAAAAAGATTTGGTATTGTTGCGCCGGACGCCTAGCAACTTGTTTCGTTATTTATCCTGACGTACAGGTTTTTCAGAAGGCTGAAATATGTTTTCAGCCGTTGCCAGAAGAGGCTCTGTCACCTCCCAGTTGATTACAATTTCGACCAAGTTGCCGTGGTTTTCAGGCGCCTGAAACATGTTTTCAGTCCGTTTCAGGCTATTAACCATCGATCCATGCAATATCCTGAAAACCCGTTTTCAGGCGTTTTCAGGACCCCTTATGGACCTTCGAAGGACATTTCACTATAGAGCCATATTTGCATAGGAGTGACAGAGATAGCACTACTAGAAAAAGATAGCAGACCTTCGAATATTCTAGACTACTGTTCTAGAATCAATCGAAGGAAATGAACGAGAGCTATTACTGTGGAAAGAGATGCAAGTATGGTCTAGTATGATCCAGAACATTCTCGGGTTAGCTGCGTCGTATATAAGACCAGTTGGTGAAAGCGACAGTCAGTCAGTTTGTGGAGAGGATTCGGGAAGAAGTGAGTTAGTGAAAACGGTTCGAGAAGTCAGTTCGGTGAGATGGCTCGAGAAGAGAGCCAGTTTGTGAAGATGACTCGAGGAAGAAGTCAGTTCCAGGGAATGGCTCAGGAAGAAGAGAGTTGGAAGAAGTGGATAAAGGAAGAGAACTTTTGTTAAGTGATAGTTGAGTGATAATTAAGTGTGTTAAGTAGTGTTAAGTAGTGTTAAGTAGTGTTTTAGTTTTAGTTATGTAAAGTGTTAGTGTAAATAAATAAGTCATCTCTTGGATTATTATTTTGCATTTTCTATCCATGCGAACCCCGAGCTCGTAACAATTGGTGTCAGAAGTGGGATAGACAATGCCGTTAATGCCGAGAGATGACTAGGAGGGTGTAAAAACCCGAAGTAAGGCTGCGGTTGAAGGAGCAGGTTCTTTGACGGAAGAGCAGCTGGAAGAGCAGGTTTTGACTTCAGGAGAAGTCAAGGTAACGCCTGGAAGAGCAGCTGGAAGAGCAGGTTTTGACTTCAGGAGAAGTCAAGGTAACGCCTGGAGAGCAGCTGGAGAAGCAGCCGGAGTAGCAGGTTTTGACTTCAGGAGAAGTCAAGGTAACGCCTGGAAGAGCAGCTGGAGAAACCGGTGATAAAGCGGTCTACCAAGGAAGAGCAGTTGGAGTAGCAGGTAGAGAAGCCGGTGGGTTGTTCATGTTGATCGGGTTGCGATGTATCACGGATCAAGTGATGCTCGGGACGAGCATGTCTAAGGAGGGGGTAGTGTTGCGCCGGACGCCTAGCAACTTGTTTCGTTATTTATCCTGACGTACAGGTGTTTTCAGAAGGCTGAAATATGTTTTCAGCCGTTGCCAGAAGAGGCTCTGTCACCTCCCAGTTGATTACAATTTCGACCAAGTTGCCGTGGTTTTCAGGCGCCTGAAACATGTTTTCAGTCCGTTTCAGGCTATTACCCATCGATCCATGCAATATCCTGAAAACCCGTTTTCAGGCGTTTTCAGGACCCCTTATGGACCTTCGAAGGACATTTCACTATAGAGCCATATTTGCATAGGAGTGACAGAGATAGCACTACTAGAAAAAGATAGCAGACCTTCGAATATTCTAGACTACTGTTCTAGAATCAATCGAAGGAAATGAACGAGAGCTATTACTGTGGAAAGAGATGCAAGTATGGTCTAGTATGATCCAGAACATTCTCGGGTTAGCTGCGTCGTATATAAGACCAGTTGGTGAAAGCGACAGTCAGTCAGTTTGTGGAGAGGATTCGGGAAGAAGTGAGTTAGTGAAAACGATTCGAGAAGTCAGTTCGGTGAGATGGCTCGAAAAGAGAGCCAGTTTGTGAAGATGACTCGAGGAAGAAGTCAGTTCCAGGGAATGGCTCAGGAAGAAGAGAGTTGGAAGAAGTGGATAAAGGAAGAGAACTTTTGTTAAGTGATAGTTGAGTGATAATTAAGTGTGTTAAGTAGTGTTAAGTAGTGTTAAGTAGTGTTAAGTAGTGTTTTAGTTTTAGTTATGTAAAGTGTTAGTGTAAATAAATAAGTCATCTCTTGGATTATTATTGTGCATTTTCTATCCATGCGAACCCCGAGCTCGTAACAGTATGTTCGAAGCACAACTAAACATAGTCATGAAATATAAAGCTAGTTCTAACCCACATAAACATATTTTTTATACTTCAAAGTCAAAAGGTATTTATTCAATAAATCACAAGGATCACTTTGAAACATCTTAAAGCTAGGTGACTCTATGTGCCAGTTCCACACGACCAAAGCCTAGAAGAACAGGCAACAAACTTACGGCTTGGTCCTACCGCTCTTTTGTATGATCCTTCTTGCTGATGGAACAAACAGAAGGCCCACCTGATGTTTAAGTGGTAACCATCACATATAACAAAGTATTTTCTTGCAAGTCCGAAGCACGCACGATATGAAGGTGCCCAATGCACTGCCCTGCATCCATGAATTTGAGGAATACAGATGTTAAGCCTTATCCTTAGCCATATATGCCTGTAACCTCACCGGCAACCACCTCTACGTGCCCTTTACTAAGAGCTCTACTACTCGTACTCCATCTCTCTACTATACTATCTATCTTTGTGTATGGAATGAATACCCTCCATGAATTTGTGTAATGTTTATTTCTTTCAGGTTATATCCATCCTAGTGAGTTCGACGTTCATATACCTATCAGCTCGTATGTTCAGCCGAGTGCCCGAGTCCTACGAATATGCTGTTACATTCTTGGAGTGCGTCACAACGACCATCCCTGAGCTGCTCGACTTGATATTCACTTTGGTCCTTATTATCGCTGTGCATAAGGTAGGAAATTAACTTTAATTGAGTTAATTTAAATTATTATTTTTTTATAAAAAAAAAAGGTCGGAGTTAGAGATTGAAAAAAGGTTGGTACAATCGTGAGCCTATTTCTTTTTTTATTCCTTTTATACCTTGGAGGAAATTACAGTCAATTTGGATGACACATTTAAGAAGCTTATCAAGGGAAATGACGTAGATTATTTACCCAGTTTGTCGTAAATTGGCGCATGCAACTATGACAATTACATGATAAAAGAAGATTTGGGATCATACTTACATTGTGTTCTTAAAAAAAAAAAAAAAAAAAACCGATTCCCAAAGTTAATTTTGTTGATTCACTCAATTTTTTTATTTTGACACACAAAGTTCTTTAAAAACTATTGAAACTTTATTTTATATATTTTTATCTCCACAAAACGAAGAACTTCTGCCCATAGCTTGGCTCACATGGATTAGGATAGAATGTAGCTTCTATTAGATTCTTCCAGGTCACTACTAAATATTAAAGCCCGTTTGATCCAAATTGGTTTAGCTGCTGCGATGCAATTGAGTTACAAAGAATCTGAGCTTTCTTCTGGAAATTCTTTTGAGTCACGAGCAATGTATACTTTCTTTTGGAAACTTTTTTCACCATCAGATTAAAAATCCAACATCCATACATAGGCCTTCCCCTGCTTCCCCACATACATTTAAAAGAAGACCGATTTTGAGCCTTCTCATTCCATTTCCCGTGAGATGAACTATATTCTCCAGCCATATTTCTTGCCCATTGCCACTTCAATTTTATAACTCTGTACCCCAAGTATGAGTTGTTTTTACCATATTTGGTTTTTCGTTTTTCGTTCTTGTTCCGTGTTCATTGCGGGTTTTGTATGAAGACGCGATAGAGATACCGATACGGAACACAACTCATACTTGGGGTACAGAGGGCTATGTTGGTGGTTTTTCGAATTTCGTCCTTTCAGATTACATGAAAGTCATTATAAAAAGGTTTTATTACAGAGGAACCTCAAAATGCTCGAAGTCTACTATTTCTACAGTATCACTATGCTAGCGGTATTCTTGCTGGTAATCCTGCTGACGGCTTGCAGCCAGGAGCGGTTCCAGCTATTACACAATCTGATCTTCCACCATGCATATGTGCTGGAGCTGGACAACTACATACTTTGGGGGTTCGGGCTTGGACATATTTGTAAGTTATGGACCTGAAGTGTCCTAACCATTCACGGGAAATGAGTAGATATTAATATTAATCTAGAGAATATAACAGCGTATTGAGTAAATAGAATAAATAAATAAATATAAATTATTATTGGTGGACATTCCACCCAGCACTATCTCGCCCCAAACTGAGCCAAAGCTATGGGATATGGTGATATGGGAACCAGATAGCTGATATACTACTTATATTTTTTTGGTAAATACATACTTATAATATTATTTATCACCCAGACAGAGAACAAACATCTATGTTCATCACACAATAAATGATTGTTCTCGGTGGGGATCGAACCCACGGCCATCGGCACAGAAGGCAGAGCTATTACCAACTGAGCTGTGAAGGCTGTCAAAGAATAGAATATAATATACTAGCGGCCTGTCCCAGCTTCGCATGTGTGGTCATACATTTTTTGAACATTTTAGGATAAACTTAGACCGTGGCGTGGGTTCGAGCCTCGCGTCTACTTAATTTCATACATTTGCACGTCCTTCCAAATCTTGTTTAATCTTTCCTCTTTATAATATTAGTGTAGAAGTGTAGATTTAACTAACAAACATACAGAAAGTAAGAATACGTAAGCACAAACAGATTTGAGATATACTTAGGACCTAATTAATATTCCCCACCATGTTATAACGGCTCTATAAACTAAGTATACTTGTTACGGTTATTTTCATGACACCGAAAAGAGAAAGAAACAGACTTATCACTCAAAAATCTCAGTAAAATCACAAGGAACACTTTAAAACTTTGATCACTCAACACCCAGTATGAATAAACCTTGGTATCTATATATTTTAAAAGAAAATTAATTTAAAGAAGTAAAAGATTGTCAATTTGCATAAGAAAACAAGGATCACATTTTGAGCATTTAATTAATTAATTTAGAAAAAATACTGAATTGACTTCGGCAGTTTCGTTTACTCCCACCTGTTCTGTTGAGTAGTTCTGTTGACAGAACTACTGGGATTTTTTTTCCCATTAGTTCTGTGACTTAAAAGACTATGCTTTACACCTGGCTTCAATCTCAACTATTCCCACCTTTTCTGTTTTATATTATGATTAAAATTATTAATTTTACTTTATTCCTTTGCTTTAAGATACTATGTTCCTTAAGAGGAATTATTATTTATTGTACAATCTTTCGATTGGCATCATAAAAACACGGGATGTTTTTTTTCACATTTGAGTCGGTTCGATTCCCAGACGAAGGAAGTCATTTTTAGAAAATCTTTGAAAGCAGTCTTACTAACTTTTAAAAATAAAATAAAGTCTCCTTTCAGCAAAATATCCTATCTACAATATTTAAGGTACTTTCCCTGTCGCATCATTTTGGGACGCCCTGTATACTAGGACTCATCTTGTGTTAATTTTGAATATAGAATAGATAAAATCTTTATTATAAAAGTCTACTGGACTGTAACTGAGTAACTACTTGTTTGTTGACAAAAAAGGTCACCTATCATTTGCTGTCTAATTAGATTTTATTATAAATTTTGCAAGAAATTTCGCAATTTCACGCCCTAAACAATTTCAGGTTTACAGTCATACCTAATGATGCTGACGAGAAGCGCAGTGCATCAGCAGAGGGCGGTGCAGGAAGACACTTTATCGCCGCGGAAGTCCAGAGCCAGCTTCCGGGATCCCCGCGTGGAACTAGTCATATCCAGCGCTCGGACTGATGTTTAGTCATCAACTTACTGCGTAAAATAATGTATCTATAAGATCGAAAGGGGGGTATTCCACGCGTCATAGGAAATTATGTTTATTCTGCAACGCCTTTTAAATTTTCTTTCAAAATGCCTAGACACAACATGAAGCAGCCCCATTTTCTTTGCCCATTAATGCTTTAAGTTTTACAAAAAATGTTGTATGGTTTTAATGTTTTACTATGTTTATTATTAGCTATTTTACTGTAGGGAAGCTATAGCTTCACAGCTTTTCAAAAACTTCAAAAAGAATATTATGTACTTAGGGTAGCTACTCTACCTACTCTAGCAGCAAGGTTTCCGTAGTACAAGCTTTGTTTAATTTGGAGCTAGAAATCGATGTGTTTAGATATTCAGAATTCAGGTAACATTATATTAGAGTAATTACACTTTTTACTAAGTTTCTTATTAAAATTTATTATAAAAAAAACACTATTTTATTTGAACGAAACGCTTTCGACATTGAAAGTAGGTACTTAATTCAATTGTGCAAATAGTTTATGAAGTAAAAAAAAAGTACAACACTTTTATTATTTTCGATAACCTTTTAGAAGACCTTGTAATCTTTGAAGACGAACGATGTCACCCACTCACACACGTTAGTACAATTTACTCTGAAGCTTTCTGCTCTAGAGATTTGTAGTCTATTCACTTAGATCAGTTTTTTTGCTAAATTCATTAAGTTTTCATACATTACATTTGAATGACCTCAAAATAGTGATTCCAGTGTGCCATGAAGAGAAAAACTGAAACAGTTTCACGACTTTGATCCCTAGGCACGGTAGATATCCCCTCAGATCTCTCGTGGAGTCTTTAGAATCTCAGCTAGAGTTCGTCTTGGTACCTACAAGATTCTTTGAGTACGTCTGAGGGGAAGCAGAGGTAGTCCAAACATTACATTTATTGGCACATACAATTATTAGATACAATATGGTAAACAAGGGAATCCAATTCATAAAGCTAATCTGCAAAAAATATCCAGGGAAAGACTATTGTTAGTTCAAATAATAACAAAAATATCGTTGGACTACTGCAAAACAATAAATAGAATTCCCTGACTTTGTTTACCGCTCGTTATCTATGTCAGCACTGATTGCAGTCCACTAATTTGTATTAATATAAGTACCTACAGTGATACAAGTTCAAAAAGTTTAAAATCAGCTCGTCGGTTTGTACCAACGGACGTGCGTGTCTTTGTCTAATTGTTATAAAATTCTGCGTAGCTTTTTTACTTATAAGAACTAACATTGGAACAGCGCTTTGTGGAAGAACATATCATGAGAACAGAGTGCTTTGAGTTCAAGAGATGTTGCTGTTGTGTTCCATTGCGATATGGACTTCTTGTTTTAGGATATCTTAAATTGGTACGTATTGCAACATATTTATTACATAAACTCACAAATCATTTACAATCACTTAGCGATGCCAAATTGCTTGTTCATAAGTAGTATCACTACATAGTATAAAACAAAGTCGCTTTATCTGTCCCTATATCCCTATGTATGCTTAAATCTTTAAAACTACGCAACGGATTTTGATGCGGTTTTTTTTTATACCTCTACATAGAGTGATTCAAGGGGAAGGTTTATATGTATAAAACATGCATAATAAAATAACTAGTAGTTCGCCCCGAACTGAGATCTCGTGATGCGACCCGACGAACGCATCAAAACTTTGAGTCGGTAGTAGTCGGAGGCAAGTCCAATCATTATCTTTGGACTTTTTTCTGACTACCGCCTACTAACTTGGTATGGTTACCAAGTTTCAACTCTATTGGCCTATTTATTGAAGAGTTCCGTTGAACAGACCTTGGCTTCATCATCAGACCTGGTCGTCGTCACCATTTTATGAGAACTGAGTACCTCCTTAATTTATTTCAAGAAAAAAAAATAAGAAAAATCAAAAGAACTGGCTGACCAGTAGAAAAACCTTGATGTCAACGAAACTCTTAGAGATGGGAGCTCTTGGATCGCTGGTTATCTTAATTTAACTTTTTAAATTTTATCTCGAAAACCGAGCGTCCCAAAAAAAAAGTAAAAATTGTTTTGGAATGTCCAAACAAAGCCCTTTCATATGACATGTAACTTGAATTTTTTATGTAACTTTTTTTATTTTTGCCCTCTTAAAAAACCCCATATCTCAAAAACCCTTCATCCGATTTTACTCATATACTTACCAGTAAATTTCTCAAGTACAAGCTATCGACATATCAAATTTCATGCAGATCGGATCAACGGTTCTAAAGTTATCGCCAGACAAACATACATACATACATAAAATGCCAAATCGCCCAAGTTGAAACTAAGATCTTCGTTCGCTTCGCTCACTCGATCAATAATTATAATAGAAACACTGATAATTTAAGAGGTTTCTAATGTGATGCCGTAAATAACATATTTTTTTGCGCTTACATTACAAACGCTGACTAAAACGAGAAAGACCAAAATAATTTTGATCGAGTGAGCGAAGCGAACGAAGATCTTTATTTTGATCGAGTGAGCGAAGCGAACGAAGATCTTTAGTTTCAAGTTGGGCGATTTGGCATTTTATGTATGTATGTATGTATGTATGTATGTATGTTTGTCTGGCCATAACTTTCGAACCGTTGATCCGATCTGCATGAAATTTGATAAGTCGATAGCTTGTACTTGAGAAATTTACTGGTAAGTATATGAGTAAAATCAGATGAAGGGTTATTAAGATATGGGGTTTTTTAAGGGGGCAAAAATAAAAAAAGTTACATAAAAAAATCAAATAACATGTCATATGAAAGGGCTTTGTTTGGACATTCCAACACATTTTTTTATTTTTTTCTAGGACGCTCGGTTTTTAAGATACAACAAAAAAGTTAAATTAAGATAACCAGCAATCCAAGAGCTCTTATCTCTAAGAGTTTCGTTGACATCAAGGTTTTTCTACTGGTCGGCCAGTTACTTTGCTTTTTCTTATTTTTTTTTCTTGAAATAAATTAAGGTGGTACTCAGTTCTCATAAAATGGTGACAACAACCAGGTATGATGATGGAGCCAAGGTCTGTTCAACGGAACTCTTCAATAAATAGGCCAATAGAGTTGAAACTTGGTTAACGTACCAAGTTAGTATGCGGTAGTCAGAAAAAAGTCCAAACATAATGTTTGGACTTGCCTCTGACTACCACCTACTCAAAGTTTTGGTGCGTTCGTCGGTTCGCATCACGAGATCTCAGTTCGGGGCGAACCACTAGTGTAATACAATATTGTACACCTTAAAAAGGTCTACAAAAAAGTCCACGCTGGTATTTGTCTATCTCTTAGGGATACCCCACAATAACCGTGCGAAGCCGGGGCAGGTCGCTAGTTTGTAATAAAATTATGGGATTTGAGTTTTTTTTTTAATAATTAGGTCGGGTGGGTTTTTACATCTCAGTTCATAACTGTCAGATAAAAACATGTTTATCTGACGGATAACTTTACTGGCTACTGACTTGGTAAAACAACCCTTAGTGGGATCAAGGGTCGGAGTGTGGAAAGGAATAGTGTAGATCTTAGCTCAGCTGTGGGACTGTATAGTGTAGTAGTTATTTTTATTCTGGGTGTTATTATGCATTATAATTAAGAATCAAACGAACTTACCTTGTGATGTTTGATGTCTAATTATACGAGCGTCTTGACCGAAGATGATTCCAATTTACATGCAGCAGTACGTCAGATGATGCTGTCCTAATCACACTTTTAGAGTTATATTTTATACTTTTAAAATCGATTTAAAATCGATAGAATAGTTGTTATTTGACTTATTTCCCATCACTATTCACCCCGCCATATTGGTTCCTGACAGTTGTCATTATTCAGAGCCCTATTTTTTCGATAGGTCATGGGACTAAAAGAAATTAAAAGGGTGGGTGGGTGTGTAATCATCTTCGGTCAAGACGCTCGTATAATTAGACATCAAACATCACAAGGTAAGTTCGTTTGATTCTTAATTATACTTCGCATCTCTCCCGAAGATGATTCCAATTTACATGCAGATGTTTAGAGCATCGAAAAAATACTATTCATAACAGCGATCAACATAATATTTATTTATTTTTATATAAAAAAATAATAATAATATATATTAAGCTATTTATCTAAATATCGTTATTATGTAGATACTTAGGTACTAAGCATAATCAACAATAATTTAACTTCGAAACAATATATCTATAAATTCACTTTGGGTTGATTTTAATAAATCCTTATTATAATACTTTAGAAATACATTTGAAGATTCGGACCAGCCTGCTGCTTTCCGAATAACTTCAAGGTTGACACCTGCCCTGTGGGCAGCTGATGTAGACGCATGTCGTGTACTATGAGCGCCGTACAATTTTATATCAATTCCGCTTTTTTCTAAAATTGATTTAACCCAACGAGATAAAGTTTGAGAAACTACCTTTTTGTGAGGTTTTTGATAACTGATAAAAAGCGAATCTTCTTGAAAACGTAAAAGGGATGTTCGATTTAAGTATGATTTGAGACATAGTGCTGGACACACTTTATGATTTTCTTTAATGTATGGTAATACAATAACTGGTTGGAAGGAATTTGGTCTTGAGGTTTTAATTAAATCATCCACTCTTATTTGTATCTTTTCTGAATCATCATGAATATTTTGGATTTTGATAAGACTAAGGGTCTGCATTCTTTGTGCAGATGCTAATGCTAAAAGCGTTATAGTTTTTAAAGATAAATCTTTTAATGCAATCGTATCATTGGGAAAATATTTATCTAGGTAATTTAATACTAGACTGGGATCCCAAGTGGTATTATATTTTGGTGCAGGAGGTTTCATACGGTAAACACCTTTAAAAAACCTTTTTATGGTATCATTACATGTAATTTCTTGACCTAGCAGGATGGACAACGCAGAGCGATAGGTGTTTAGTGTACTGTAACCTGCACCAGAGTAAAATTTTTCTGTCAAATATTCAATCAGCTGTGAGATATTAGAATCACAATAATCTAAACCATTGTTTTTGCAATATAACCACCATGATTTCAGTGATGAATTGTATTGACTTAATGTATTTGTTGAGAAAGAAGCCATCATTATTTCAAGAGACGAATTAGGAATACCACGTCTCAATAGCGACTGCCTGATAATTTGCCTGCCATCAGGGTCAGGTCCATGTGGAGGGGATGTTGCTCCCTGAAAGGAGAGATTAGTAGATTTTTATTAGGCTGAAAATATAGTACTTCCGAAGTAAGCAAGTTAGTCCATAATGGATACCACGGTTGGGTAGGCCAGTATGGTACTACGACAATCCCTATGGCTTTGTCACATTTAATTTTATGTAAAACTTTAGAAATTAGACTAAACGGTGGAAAGGCATAAAAACGTATGTTTTTCCAGTTGAAAGTAAACGCATCAATAATTTCGGAATTTGGATCTAATTTCCATGAAGCATACCTTTGACATTTATGATTTTGAATACTAGCAAATAAATCAAATTCAGGGGGTTCGAAATAAATCTTTATCTGGTAAAATGCGTAATCAGCCAGTTCCCATTCGGTGTCTGTGTTAAATGTTTGACGGGATTCAAAATCTGCTACTATGTTCATATTCGATTGGATATAAGATGCAAAAATGTGTAAATTGCGTTTTTCACACCATTGCCATATATCGCGTGCAATTTTGTTTAGGTGAGTGAATTGTATTCCGCCCATTTTATTAATATAGGCTATTGCTGTTGTATTGTCTATTCTTAATAAAATACTACAATCACTAAGTCGTGACGCAAAAATTTTGAGGCCATAAAATGCTGCAAGTAATTCTAGAGTGTTTATATGTAACAATAATTGTGATTGATTCCAGTGCCCGTGAGCTGTTTCGTCATTAGAAGCAGCGCCCCATCCGGTTCTAGATGCATCGCTAAAGATTTCAAGTGAATAATCTTTCGTCATAAATGAACAACCTGAATGGTCAATGTGATCCCTCCACCATAAGAAATCATCTTTTAAATGTTCTGATAATGTCATATTTTTGTTGTAATTGTCAGAGTAGTTAAGTGCTAAGAATTTTTCTCTTTCAAATATTTTTGTGTAAACCCATCCATAGCGGACGGCAGGACACGCTAACGTCAGTAAACCAATATAACTAGCAAATTTTCTAATTGTACATTTTTTTGTTTTTAATAATTTATTTGTGAATAATTTAATACGTTTTTTCTTGTCATTTGGTAATGTCAAAGACATTTTTATTGAATCAAATGTAAAAACCAAAAATAAACATTTTTTCTTTGGATAGGTATAACTTTTATCTTCATTGATCAAGAATCCTAATTGCAATAGTAAAGCTCTGGTTGTTTCTACGTTATCTAGACAGCTATTAAACGAATTTCCAATGCATAAAAAATCATCAAGAAAATTTACTGATAAATGGTTTAGTGAGCGTAAGTGGTGTAGGGCAGGTTTTAATAACTTTGTGAAGACAAATGGGGCAGTACAAATACCAAAAGGTAAGACGTTAAACTGGAATAATTGATCTTTGAACACTTCAGAGTTCCATTTGAAGCGAAGGTATACTCTGTCGCGTTTATCAATTGACACCAAAAAATAAGCATCCTTTAGGTCCAAGGTGGCCATATAACAATCGTTATCTATTAATTTTAGCGCTGTACGATAGTCTTCCATCTTAAAGTGATTGACAAGTATAAATTTATTTAATTCTTTTAAATTCAATATAAACCGATGTTTTCCATTGGGTTTGGGCACTGTAAAAATTGGTGAAATGAACTGTTTTTTACATGGGGAACAAGAAGAAATATAACCAGATTCTAATAAATCTGTAATACACTCATCAATAATGTCGATTTCTTGAGGCTTATAAAATCTGATTTTAGCTGTACCGATCTGATATGGTTCACAATAAAAAGGGATTTGATACCCTTTGATCCAGGACAAAATAGTTTTGTCATTCGTAATGTGGAGCCATTCATCATAAAAATACTGAAGTCTACCAGCTATAGGAAGTAAGGTATTTGTGCTATGTACCTGTGGTAATATATTTAGCGGCGTCGAGTTTGTTGTGAGTAAGCTTTCGAGCGGTGAGTCGCTGAGGATGGCTGCGGGCGACGGTAGTCGCGGGGCGCATGGCCCGGCGCTGGCGGCGGCGGCGGCGGGCGCCGATACTGTCCCGGGTACACTCGCGTCTCGCCGCCGGCTGGTGCTCGCGGTGCCCCCCGTGCGTTTAAAGCTCCTGAATTTCGAGCCGCACTATTCTGCTGTAAGCGGGACTTGTTAAATTTACCGCTGTTGAACCTTAACTCTGAAGCAGACAATGATATGGCCTTTGATGATTTTAGATGTTCAGACAAATTGGAACCGAACAAATGTTCGTCTATCTTCGTGTTTTTTATTACGTCTCGTTTTTGCTTGCTAATAGAGTTAATGATAGCGAATCGTCTTGAAAGAGATTCTCTGTGATGAGTATCACACAGCAACCGCCCTGCATCACTTAGTGTTTTTATGACTTCTTGTGGGATATTATCCTTTTGTGTCAGTGCCAAGTTCAATGCTTTGCCGATTGCTGAGATACAGCTTGCCATTTGATTTTGTTTTTGCTCACTGTAGGAGTCCCTCTTAACATTCATTTCGGTTAGCGCTGATTTTATTTCAGGATTTAATATGGGTGCTTTCATAAATGTACAATTTTCTGCAGGGAGATATTGTTTTAGAAGATCAACTTTTTCATCCTTAGACAGCCCATTAGTTAAAATGTGTTTCCATCGTGTAGCCAAATCTTTATGTAGGTTTTCACCGAATGATTTGTCTTGTGTTGGGTCTGAGCCCAATAGTTGCAGTATATCTGGGTCCAACTCCTCATTTTCGTCTACCATCTGTTCCTCTTCTGTTGGTGCTCCAGGAAGGACCTCGTCTGGAAGACGTAAAGTAACCGGTAAGGTACTTATCATATACCTACATAGATATGTAGGTGACTAAAACGCTAAGCATTAATATTTTCCACACACGCATTGCGTCGGGACCACTTATATTGGCAAAGTAAAGTAGGTACTAGTTACTCGTAGGTATACGTAGTTACTCGTAGGTATAGGGTTTTTTATCCACACACAATTTTTGTCGGGATACATTATTTTTTATATATGTACGGTATCCACACACGATAAACGTCGAGATACGATTACCACACACGTTTTACGTCGGGTTATTTGACAAGAAATAAAATAATTGTCATAATATTTTTTGAGGGTAGGCATAATTTTTCATTCAATATTCACAGAAACTCGCTTACCTTGAACTTCTCGATCACTGCCTGGGGCTTCCAAGTCCTGACAAATTGAACGTGTTGAAGATAACGAAATATCTTCCCTGAATGAGTTATCGGACGACGATGACGACGATGATGAAATTCTTCTTCTCCTTGTTTGCACTAGCTTTTTTACCTTCTTCAAAACTTTTTCCACTATATCACTTTCCTCTTTATCTGATCGCTTTCTTTTGCCCATCGTATTTTTGTTGAACGAGGAGCAAAAAATAAAAATGTTCGTGTGACTTGGACAACACAAAATCACGTAATGACAACTGTCAGGAACCAATATGGCGGGGTGAATAGTGATGGGAAATAAGTCAAATAACAACTATTCTATCGATTTTAAATCGATTTTAAAAGTATAAAATATAACTCTAAAAGTGTGATTAGGACAGCATCATCTGACGTACTGCTGCATGTAAATTGGAATCATCTTCGGGAGAGATGCGAAGTATAATAATTAGCATTAACTTTATTTATGTGCAATAAAGAATTTTCTTATCTTATCTTATCTTATTATAATATGTATTTACAAAAAAAAGTATAAAAGTATAATATCAGTTCTCATAATGCTTGCGTGGTTTGGGGCTAGATAGTGCTAGTGGCAGTTGGCAAGTACACCAATATTTATGTTTATTTATGTTTATTTATTTATATTTATTAATTAAATATACAACGTGTAAACGACTGTACGACATTAAATTAATACACGTGTAGTACTACTATCTAGTATTGATTTAAAAAAGGTTGTATTATCATTCATTCATAATTGAGATTTTTTTATTTTCAAACAAACTAAATATCAGAATAAGCATAAAATTATTGAACATTCTGTATAAACACATAAACAAAGCAACGTACGTTCATTCAATGCCGCGCCCCGCGCGCAGAAACCGCACATACATACCTACTACGACTAAACCTAAACTGTGCCGCGCGCCCGTGCCTAAAGGTGAACGCCCTTTCAGCGCGGGCGCGCGGCCGGCGGCGGCGTCTTTGATTCGCCGATATAGTAGAGCAACGTTAGCATGTAGGAAAAATAAAACTAGTTAGGTACCTCAAATCCGTACGTTTCCAATATGCTCACGTTGTTGCATGTTGCACATACAAATGAATGCACTGAAGAGCTCCTTCAACTGTTCTAGAGTTTGTTTTGTATGCCTAGTTTCACAATTATCTTTCCCTTCATAATACAAGTTCTGCATTTTGATGACATTAACAAGACACACACACACTCACACAAAAAGTCTATTTCGCGGTACCAAATCTAGACTCTAGTCACGAGTAATAACACGAATTTACAATTTTCAAAATTAGATATGTCAAGGTCGCTACCAAGGCGATTGTTTACTAAATAATAATGTCTTTCACTGGCCACCGGGCGGCAGCGTGGCACATAGTGGGGCGCGCTACGTACCTATCTGTCTCTATCACACACGTAAGCGGAATGATATCTGTCCTTGTCGCACAGCGAAATTTTACAATGTGAGCGCACAAATATGTTTCTTATGCGGTCTAACGCGTATAAATATGATATCTCTGTCCTTTTTTTCGTTTGATTGATGAGTCACATGACTTCATGACCCCGGAAATTTGACCTCATCACCGGCGATTAGAGATACAGGTTGCATAGAAATTATTTATTGGAAAAGTATCGATATCTCGATAAATATTCAGGCTTTTTTGATAAAACCAACTCCTAAAATCTAAAAATGCAATTAGGAGTACGTGTTTCAATTTAATGTCGTACATGACTTTACACCTTGTATACTGTGGTATCATCATCGTCTTGAGCCTAAAGAAGTCCTCTGGTGGACATTTGCCTCCTCAATATATTTCCAGGAATAACGGTTCTAAGCCTACTAAACTTCAACACGAATATATATTTTTTTCAATATTTTAATATTTACCTACTAACGTAATATTTTTATATTTTCAGGCGGTTTCACTACTGGTCATCCTACCGATACTTTCTAGCGACGTTATTTTACCACCCGCGGAGTCGTTGGCGACCCGATTGGAGTATGTGGGGATTGCGATATTTGGGTTGTGCGTTCTCGTGGTGCTGGGCGATTTAGCTCTCACCATTGTATTTGTAGTCGGAGGTCACAAGGTAAAAAGCATATTTTTTCAATAGGTACTCCTCTCGATCACACAGAGCTCCGGTGGTCTGTTGGGAGTGACCCCGCCTGCTGGTCGTAAGGTCGTGGGTTCGAAACCAATCGTCAAGCAAGGAAAAAAAAAATGTGCGTAATGAAAGTGCTCTCAAACGGTGAAGGAAAACATCGTGTACGTGTACCTCTATAACCAGTAGGTATTTGGTTTGATCCCCACCAAGAACAATATTTGTATGTGATTAATGTTTGTTCTCTGTCTGGGTGTTATTATATACTAGTGGCTTCCCGCGGCTTCGCACGCGTTGAAGTGGTGAGCCGTGATTGAGCCACAAACATCCAAACATCGTAACTATCGCATTGAGTTGTATATGATTAGGGTAGGATTTTAAATACCTACGTATAAGAGATACCTATAGGCC
Organism: Chloroclysta siterata; assembly: GCA_932294275.1. Classification (NCBI taxonomy): domain Eukaryota; kingdom Metazoa; phylum Arthropoda; class Insecta; order Lepidoptera; family Geometridae; genus Chloroclysta; species Chloroclysta siterata. The sequence goes on along the minus strand of OW028596.1, from coordinate 13,384,274 downwards.
TACATTACCTATATTAGGTAGGTAGGTATAGGTACTGAGCTTAGCACAAACATGACAAATACAGCAAAGACAACCTTACACGGAAAATCGCGCCACGCGTTACAAAACTCCCATACAAACTTTGACATCCCTTTGCACGCTTAATAAAGGTAGCTTAAAAAAAATAAAAATGCCTATCCTATTTTTTTGCCTTGAAGTACCTACATGTACCTACTTCAAGTTTCAAGTTTGTAGGTTCAAGGAATACAATTTTTCATACCAACGTTTTCATCCCTTCTTACACCCTTAGTGGTTGAATTTTCAAAAAATCCTTCTTAGTACACTTCTACGCCATAAGACCTATGTACTCTTCAAATTTCAAGTCTCTAGGACCAGCGGTCAAAAAACTCCCATACAAACCTTTACATCCCTTTGCAAACTTATTAAGGGTAGTTTTAAAAAACTAAAAATGCCTTTCCTATTTTTTAGCTTTGAAGTACATGTACTCCAAGTTTCAAGTTTGTAGAATCAAGGAATACTATTTTTCATACAAACGATTTCATCCCTTTTTACACCATTAGGGGTTGAATTTCCAAAAATCCCTTCTTAGTACACCTCTACGCCATAAGACCTATGTACTCTTCAAATTTCAAGTCTCTAGGACCAGCGGTCAAAAAACTCCCATACAAACTTTTACATCCCTTTGCACACTTATTGAGGGTAGTTTTTAAAAACTAAAAATGCCTTACCTATTTTTTAGCCTTGGAGTACATCTACTTCAAGTTTCAAGTTTGTAGATTCAAGGAATACAATTTTTCATACCAACGTTTTCATCCCTTTTTACGCCCTTAGGGGTTGAATTTCCAAAAATCCCTTCTTAATACACCTTTACGCCATAAGACCTATGTACTCCTCAAATTTTAAGTCTCTAGAACCAGCGGTCAAAAAACTCCCATACAACCTTTTACATCCCTTTGCACCCTTATTAAGGGTAGTTTTAAAAAACTAAAAATGCCTTTCCTTTTTTTTTGCCTTGAAGTATATGTACTCCAAGTTTCAAGTTTGTAGGTTCAAGGAATACTATTTTTCATACAAACGTTTTCAACCCTTTTTACACTCTTAGGGGTTGAATTTCCAAAAATCCCTTCTTAGTACACTTCTACGCCATACTACCTATGTACTCCTCAAATTTCAAGTCTCTAGGACCAGCGGTCAAAAAACTCCCATACAAACTTTTACATCCCTTTGCACCCTTATTAAGGGTAGTTTTAAAAAACTAAAAATGCCTTTCCTTTTTTTTTTGCCTTGAAGTATATGTACTCCAAGTTTCAAGTTTGTAGGTTCAAGGAATACTATTTTTCATACAAACGTTTTCAACCCTTTTTACACCCTTAGGGGTTGAATTTCGAAAAATCCCTTCTTAGTGCACCTCTACGCCATAAGACCTATGTACTCCTCAAATTTCAAGTCTCTAGGACCAGCGGTCAAAAAACTCCCATACAAACTTTTACATCCCTTTGCACCCTTATTAAGGGTAGTTTTAAAAAACTAAAAATGCCTTTCCTTTTTTTTGCCTTGAAGTATATGTACTCCAAGTTTCAAGTTTGTAGGTTCAAGGAATACTATTTTTCATACAAACGTTTTCAACCCTTTTTACACCCTTAGGGGTTGAATTTCCAAAAATCCCTTCTTAGCGCACCTCTACGCCATAAGACCTATGTACTCCTCAAATTTCAAGTCTCTAGGACCAGCGGTTTAGGCTGTGCGTTGTCTATATGTCAGTCAGTCAGTCAGTCAGTCAGTCAGTCAGTCAGGACTTTGAGTCTTATAGTATTAGAGATTATAAGTAAGTATGTATTTACAATAAAAAGTTTATATGTAGGTATTATAATTATCAGCTATCTGGTTCCCCTATTACAAGTTTTGGCTTAGTTTGGGGCTAGATAGTACTATGTGGAAAGTCCACCAATATATATTAATTTATTTACTTCAAAAACCAAAAACGAAGTACCACCTTAAAGGATCACACAAATTAACACTAGGAGCCAATCCGTTGGTGTCTTGCCTATTCTTCTAGGAATTTATCTCCTAGATTCTTCTAGTTTATAAGTATTCTCAATTTGATTGACCTGAAGATCGTTTTGATTTTGAAAAAAGAATTATTTTCATAATTTTTTTTTTTTTTTTTTCAGAAATGTCCCAAGCTCTTGCGAGTGTACAACTACTATTCTATCGTAATATTAGTTATCTACGTGGCAGCATACATTTTGTTTCACGGCTTCCATTTGTACTTTTTAATTCAACGTTTGGGAATTATTTATTCATCTCTACTCATGAGATCCTCTTTGACTATTGGAGCTATAAATATCGGTAATTATATTGAATAACACTTTATTTTTTACTGACCACAGATAGTGGATTTGTAGTTTGCGCTCGTTGTGTGTTCAATTCCCACTCAGAGCAAATATTTTTGCAATTAATGTAGATATTGGTTCTCACATATTGTCCCAAGACTATGCGTCATGAAGGGAAAGTACCTTAAATATTGTAGATAGGATATTTTACTAAAAGGAGACTTTATTTTATTTTTAAAAGTTATCAATACTGCATTCAAAGATTTTCTAAAAATAACTTGCTTCGTCTGGAATCGAACCGACTCAAATGTGAAAAAGAAACACCTACATATTTTTATAATGCTAATCAAAAGAATGGAAAAGAAATAATAATTCCTCTCTTATTATTATTTGTAATATAATACCTTTTTTTATACTACTAGCTGATGAAACAAGGAGATTTCCCACCTGATGTTAAGTGGTAACTATCACCTATAACAAAGCATTGTCCCGTAAGCCACGCACAATAGGAACGTGGCCTACGATGCACTGCCCTGCGTCCATCAACATGAGGCATACAGATGTTAAGCCTCATGTGCCAGTAATTACACCGGCAACCACACTCTTCAAACCGAAACACAGCGTTGCTGCTTGGAGGCAGAAAAAGGCGTGGTGGTAGTACTTCCCCGGACGAGCCCTTCACAAAGAGCTCTACTACTCTTAAATAATACCTACCTGCAATACTAATTGTAATACGGGATTCTTACTCTTAGGAGTTCGTTGTACTTGATGATATCTTCTGAGGATCAAGATCGAAATGGTGTTTTAGTTTTTTTAACAAGACTCTTGAAGATTTAACTTTTAATGCAAGCCCTAATTAGCAAAACTTGAAATGCTTCTGTTCTACTCTCAGGTTTCCAAGTTTATATTATCCTCATAACCAAGGCTGAGATAACAAAGCTAGAAAACAACCATAGCTTCAGGTTTTCAAACACCGCCAATGAGGCTGAATGTACCATGGACGAAGAAGGAAATATCATTGAAAATGGCGACAAAAACGGCGAAATAAAAAATGGAGTTTGCAATGAAAATAACACAGAAACGTACATCAAAAACAGTGAACCAGATTATCAGGTTCACAATGAAAATGAAGAAAATGATCGCACGCAGAAGAATTTGAACGGAAATTATGTTAAGCTGGTTTAACAAACTAATTTTACATATTACATCACATTTTTGAACTCTTATATCATTATAAAACCTAGTATATTGTAACAAGGATCAAACAAAAGAACGATAGGAACCAAGCCATGGAGGTACTATATACTGGAGGGAGCCATAAGACTTACATCCTTTTACAACTGTGTATCAAACAGTGATCATCTATCTTTGTTCTTCCCATGTAGCCTAGCTACGAGTAAAAGAAAAGAAGATGTAACTTCACTCGCTCCATCTCACTCACTCACTGTCTGAGTAAATCGTATCCGTCAGTTGATGCAATGTTTTGATCTCGTTTTGATGTTCTAGAAAAAGTCGGTAGCAACATTGCGATGTAGCGAAAGAAATTGTGAAATATCTAAAGAATTATTATTGTCTAGGCAAAATATATTTGAAAAGGTGAAAGTATGTCTTGTGAAGCTGTGTTTTGTGTATCAAAAACAACAAAAGGAGGAGTTAAAGACCCGGAATTGTCATTTGATACGTAATATTCTTTTTCTATTTTCATGCTAAAAAATACGTTTTTTCTCCCATAAAGACTGTAGGAATTAGATTTTATTAGTACTAGTCATATTTTCCTATGTGAAAATGATGTAAACCCATTAATTATTGCAAATTAAAATGTATTGTTTTACTCATCTGTTCTAGTGATGTACTTCCACCGACCAATTTAGCTTTATCGATAATATTTTAGTTTCCGTTTTTGATATGAAACATCTAATGCGCCGGGTCAGATCGGCTGTTCTGTTGTAGTTTCAATTTTTCACACCTTATAGGCGTCTCGCGACGGCTCAATTTTTGTTAAATTTTACATTATTTTTTTAGGTTCTTATAAACTAACAAAAAACGGACACGCCAAAAACCGAAACATTCTGTCTATATCATACTTAGTCTAAGAACCAAGCCGTAAGTTTGTTGCCTGTTCTTCTAAGGTCGCATGGAACTGGCGCCTAGATTCTCCTAGTTTGTTGACGTTTTAAAGTGATCCTTGTATTTCAATTGAATAAATAACTTTTAAAAGAAAAAAAAGAAAAAGTTTTTATTTATGACGACACATGACATAACAACAAGAGCGACACACAAAAAGTAACTAACAGAGATTTTAAATTTTACTTTGGTTAGTTTGGGGCTAGATAGTGCTGTGTGGAAAGTTCACCACCAATATTTATTTATTTATCCATGCCTACTAGCTGTAAATGTATAAAATTGCGATAGCCCCACTACTTATCGGTAAGGTCAAAATCGCGTGAACAGTCTGTTTACTGACGTCATAGAATACATTATGTATTGAGAAATACAAGTAAGACAGAAGTAGGTTAATAAAAGTACGTGCATAAAAGATGGTAGATAAAAGAAGAAGTTATGCCAGTACTCTCAACCGGTGAAGGAAAACATCGTGAGGACCGGCATGTCGTAGAACCTAAAAAGTTCTAGCTATAACATGTGTCAAGTGCTTGAAAGGAGCCTCTAGAGGCGCACTTAAAATCCTTACACCACACTGTTTCGAAAGAAACTAGTGACACGACAAGAGAGAGAGTATATTATAGTTAAACGGTGAAGGAAAACATCGTGAGGAAACCAGTTAGTATTCTAATAGCGGCGATGGGCTTGCAACCTGTCACGTATGGAATACTAACTACTGCAAAATGTGGGTATGTGCCAAGTGTAATGTTTGGACGTACCTCTGACTACCCCCCTTAGACGTCCTCAAAGAAACTTGGTAGTAAGAGATCTGAGGGGATATCTACCGTGCCTGGCGATCGAAGTCGTGAAGCTGTTTCAGTTTTTTTTTATTTTATAGTAATAGTATGAGTAAAAGGGTACTTAAGAGTAGTAGAGCTCTTTGTGAAGGGGTCTTCCGGGGAAGTACTACCACCATGCCTTTTTTGACGCCAAGCAGCGTTGCTGCGTTTCGGTTCGAAGAGTGGTGGTTGCTGGTGAAATTTCAGGCACATGAGGCATAACATCTGTACCTATGCCTCAAGTTGATGGACGCAGAGCGGTGCATAGTAGGGCACGTTCCTATCGTGCGTTACTTACGAAGCAATGCTTTGTTATAGGTGATGGTTTCCACTTAACATCACATGTGCCATCTGCTTGTTCCATAAGCTAGTTGTATAAAAAAACAGTAGTTTACCTACATGTTTATGTGTATTTGTCGAAATATCAAACAACAAACATGTCTATTTTCAAACCTGTGAATACCAAATTCCTAGCCGAAAACACGTGCGTGACGTCACAGATTCTGTAAACTTTTGATAACATTCCAAAAAGGACCACGGTCTAAGGAGTATCATTGCCTACAGTATTTTAAAAAGCAACCATTAAGCTACGTTGTAAGCTGTGGTCATCTTATAACTTTCAAAATATAAGCTTGGTTTGAAAATAGAACACAAATAAAAAACAACAAACGAGTCGCGTCTAAACAAATTGATGTCGTAGCAATTTTATTGATAGATATTTTTCGGTGAGAATTAAACGGTGATGCGAAATACTGACTACTAGACACACTATAGGTTAGACTAAAGTAAATAGGCCACGAACTGACAGTGACAGCTCAGCTTATAGTAGTAGAACGACATCGCTGAGACTGTGCGCTTGTATCGAAAACGAACAATACTGTTTGCAATATTTTAACAAGACTGTCCATTCTCTACTCAATTTATTTTTTATTTTTTTTGTTGTCAAGTACATACGTCCAAAAACAATACAAAATCGAACGTGTTTCAAATCTCAACATTCAAATTTCATTTGTTTTTGTCTCGAATAAACTTGTGACCATTTGTGTTTTACACATATTTCATTATTTTTTAAATATGCCCCCGGATAGAAGTGCCGAGTCTTGCCGATGTGGTCTCATTACATGGGCCATTGTTAAAACTGTAAGTTTAATAAATATTTTTGAACATTTCACTCACGCTCACAAATCACACACACATCTAACCCGACACTGAGCAACGTTTGCACTTTGGGAAAACCAGATAACTCATCAAAATTACCCATACTTTCTAGAATATTATATTGTTTTTGTATTTTATATAAACTGAAACAGCTTCACGAATTTGATCCCCCAGACATGGTCATCCAAATAACACCAGAAACAGAAGATGTTCATCACAGAAATATTTTTCGAACCTACAACTTACAGCGCAGAAGGCAGAGCTACCAACTGAGCTATTAAGGCCCGTCAAAATTATAAACTTTATTTTGACTTGGGCTTATCGCTTTTAAACAAACATTTAAAGAGTAGTAGAGCTCTTTGTGAAGGGCTCGTCCGGGGAAGTACTACCACCACGCCTTTCTCTGCTGCCAAGCAGCGTTGCTGTGTTTCGGTTTGAAGAGTGTGGTTGCCGGTGAAATTGCAGGCACATGAGGCTCAGCATCTGTATGCCAGTTGATGGACGCAGAGCAGTGCATCGTAGGGCACGTTCCTATCGTGCGTGACCTACGAGGCAATGCTTTGTTATAGGTGATGGTTACCACTTAACATCAGGTGGGCCATCTGCTTGTTCCATCAGCTAGTTGTGAAAAAAAAAAAAACATTTGTCAAAAATTAAAGCTATTTTTTTTAATACATCTAAGTAACGTTTATAAATGGTGATAAAAGTAAAGGCCTGTTTCAATTTATAAGGATTATGATACAAACTTCGCTTCGTTTTCGCTAGATGTCGCTGTGTGAAATTTCAGGCTAATACTACAATATTATCTTGTTTTCAGTTAGTGGCCTTTGCCTCCTTCAGCTACATATTCCTAGGGATCTACTTCCTGTTCATAGAACATGGCGTTAGTAACAACGTGTGGTTGCTTGTGGTTTTGTCAGTGTTACAAGTGGCTTTGCTGGTAGACATATGTATGAGCATCACGCTTATTGTAGGAGAGAGTAAGGTATGATGTAAATTTTTTCCTGTTTTTATTATATCTTTTTAAACCCTTTCTTATTGTTTCTCTTGCCTACATAAATTCTTATGCCTAATTGATTACGTTACGTGTTCTTGTGGTAAATAATTGATTGTCTATCGGCTCGTTTCTGAAAGCCCGATCAAAACTTATCGCATGTCAAGTTATGGCGAGTGACTTGACATCCGATTAGTTTTGATCGAGCTTTCAGAAACCGGCCGTAAATCATAAATACATTATTCGGGTAGTTTTTGATTAAACAGTATCTCTTTTGGATTCCGAAGTCGAATAAGGAATCCATAGTTTCATTAATGTTGATGTTTTATTTGCACACATATTATTGAATAATATATGAAAAAGAAAAAAATATAGGTAAACAATAAGACCTACTTTGTGTTAGTGCACGAATCTTATATGAAAACTGATGCTATTCGATGCAACATTTCATAAACGTAAATTTTCTTCCAGCAAAACTACAACATTGTAAAGGTGTACTTCCACTACGCAGTGTACGCAGTGATTGCTGCCATCATCATCATCACCACATACACGGCGTACGAGCTAGCAGTGTTGTGGGGAGTTGTCGACAACGCGCCCTGGCGGGAGTTACGCACCTTCAAGTTGTCTGACGTGGTCAAACTGGCCACAGTGGGCACTATCTATGTTCGTAAGTATTTTTTGTCGTGTCACTAGTTTCTTTCGGAACAGTGTGGTGAAAGGACTTTAAATGCGCCTCGAAGAGGGTCCCTTCGAGCACTTGATACTTTTTTTTTTAAAAGCACTTGACACATGTTTTAGAACGTTTATGGTTCTACGACAAGTCTAAACAGGCATTCAAACAACAGAGTTTTTTTTTCTGACGATTTCATTCTATAATACAGAACAATATCTAAGTACCAGTATCTGAACACTAAGCATAACGTGAAGTCATAGTTTTAAAGAAGATCACGAAATTTCAAAAACTCCAGGACTTCAGGTCTACAATTTGACACAAAATATCTTTAAGGTGTGAGGCGTAGAAATGAATTGCGTAAAATTTTCATTTGATTTTAAATTAGTTCATAGCTTCTCATAAACGATTAAGTCCTGCGGGATTCCACTGGTATAACCTATATACTTACATGTACCCGTTGTAGCAATTTATCTCGTTACTTGACAAACAGTTACCTACTAGACAAATTTTCTTGGACATTCATTCTTTAAAAAAATATATTGTTTTTTTACAGTGTTCGAAGTCTTCATCGTCTATTGGCTGAAGGCAGAAGTGGTGTCATTGAAGAACCTAAAGAAGCAGAAGCTAAAGTGCTATGATGTGCCGTCAGAGACTGAGTCCTTTACGGAAGCCTAAAAACGTTTGTGAAATTCAGCAAAGCCATTACAGAGGTCTAGCGGCATATAACTAAATAGCCAGCAGGCTATCACATACCCATTCTACTTAGATTTATTTTTATTTTATATCCTTACTATCGCTTTCTTGGGTTAAAAATAAAGCAGAAGAATTGTAGTAAAAGAATATTTATAAAAAAATAAAAAAAACCTACTGCCCAAACTACAACTGATTCGTCAAGACTAATACAACTAGAGTTCAATATCAAGAAGAAATGTAAAACATAATCTTGTTTCCATCCATTCCATCCATTTCAGTTTGGGCAGTCGGGTGTTTTTATTTGTGCTGTTTTTATATGTGTTGCTTTTTATACGAGGTAATAAAGAAAATATCGAAGGATAGATACATAGATACACGCCAAACACATAACCCGGTGTACCTTCGGCACTCGGGTAAAAACCCCTTAATTGGTTGAGAACTGACAAGTAAGTAAGCATAATCCAAATACGCACTTTGATTTCAATAAACAGATTGCGAATACAGTTGAGGCATCGGCAGACCATTGCGAACGATCTGGAGATAGCTCAACTGATCCAAATCAGTACCTACCAATTTGAAGCGTCCTCAAGCACTAGCTGCATTACACAGATTATAATACTTAATGCCTATTTATTTATATTTTTGTAAATAATTATGGGAAACTAATAAATATTACGAATACTTATTTTGTTATAAAATACTTATTGCTTTTATATTGCATCTATACATCACTGACATTTATTTTAGGACTTACTACGACAACATGAACGGAAATAACATTAATATGCATTATATATAACTCATGTCGTTTTAGCACTACGCAACTCGTCAATAAATTATTGTTTATAATTTTTTTATTATTATATTATATATATTATTATTTACACTGCATACATATTTTACATTCCACACGGCACTATCTTAGTCCCAAACTAAGCAAATCTTGTACTATGAGAACCAGATAGCTAATACTTTATTTTGTAAATACCTACAAACCTATTCATATTATTGTAACACCCAGACAGAAAATAAAAATCTATGTTCATTACAAAAATGTTTGTTCTCGGTGGGGAATGAACCCAGCCTACAGTGCAGAAGGCAGTTTTTTTTTAAACAAGCTGATGGAACAAGCAGATGGCCCACAAGATGTTAAGTGATAACTATAACCATCATCTATATCAAAGCATTGCCTCGTAAGGCACGCACGATAGGAACGTGTCCTACGATGCACTGCCCTGCGTCCATCAACTTGAGGCATACAGATGTTAAGCCTCATGTGCCTGTAATTACACCGGCAACCACACTCTTCAAACCGAAACACAGCAACGCTGCTTGGCGTGGTTGTAGTACTTCCTCGGACGAGCCCTTCACAAAGAGCTCTGCTACTCTTAACAACTCAACTGAACTATAAGCTGTCAAATAAGTGGGTCACTAGATGCTGGACGGTGTATAGTGTCGGCTTTTCTGATATGTAACTACGCAGCCTTAACTTAGATACAGGAACTTGCTTTAATAATCTTGAAAGTACCCCGAGGGAGCCATTGAAGTTCAAACAAGGAATACAAAAGAGCATAATATAAATAATTCTAATCAGTTTCCTTATTATCATCATCATCAGCCCAAAAAAGTTACATAATCTGAAAAAAAAAACAGCTGCTCGGTAGATATCCGAAACCAAATCAATTAAGCTAACGGCCGGTGTCTGATATCTCGATGAAACCTAATCAGATGTCAAGTCCCTTGCTATCTCAGTTAAATTTGATGTTACAGCTGAAATAGCAAGTGACTTGACATCTGATTACGTGATGGTTACCACTTAACATCAGGTGGGCCATTTGGTTGTTACATAAGCTAGTTGTATAAAATGAAATAAAAAAATAAAAAAACTTGATTACCATTATTTTAAAAGGATAAATAACTAAACTAAAGAAAGAGAGAGGAATGCAAGAGATATTGCTCACATTAGATGTATAAAGGATGAAGTAGGAAAGGTTTTGACGAAAGACAAAGAGATAAAGGAACGCTGGAAGGGATATTTTGAAAGATTGATGAATGAAGAGAATAAATGGAGCGGTGTGTTAGATAAAGTAGCAGTGAACATGGGAATGATAAATGAGATAACGATGGATGAAGTTAAAATAGCTGTACAAGGTATGAAGAACGGATGAGAGAAGAGTGCATGCAGCAGAAATGCGAATGTTGAGATGGATGTGTAGTGTGACAAGGATGGATAAAATAAGGAATGAGTATATTAGAGGAAGTTTGAAAGTATGTTATGGATAAGTTGAGGAGCAATAGGTTAGCGTGGTATGGGCATGTCATGAGGAGGGAAGAAAGTCATATTACGAGAAGAGTGTTAGAAATGGATGTGGATGGTTTTAGAAGGAGAGGCAGGCCAAAGAAAAGATGGATGGACTGTGTGAAAGATGATATGAGTAAGAAATGTGTGAGCACTGAGATGACGTATGATAGAGGAGAGTGGAAGAAGAAAACCTGTTGTGCCGACCCCACTTAGCGTGGGATAAGGGCAGGAAGATGATGATGATGAAATAACTCCTTAATGATCTATGTCTAAAGATTTCATCTATCAGAATTCAATACACCCGTTGGTACATACATGCTCCCAACCGTAGTCACAGAATAAATATTAGAACTTCAAAATATATTGCAGTAGCATATTATACACTGCTTGTTTGTATACAGTCCGACCGCATTAGTCTTTCCGTCTAAAAATACGCCACGCCGCGCCTCTCAGTCGCGCCGTCAGACTTTGAATGCGCACGTGCATTTGTGTTAACGTCGTAAAAACAATAGAATGGACATCACAACCATGAGAGAGGAACCTCTGCTTAGGAAGTGCTGCTTCTGCGTTCCCTTAAGATGGTGTTTGCACACATGGGCGATAATCAAAATTGTAAGTACCCAAAACTACCAAATGATTGAAACCTCAAATTGATTGAGTTGATTGAAGAGTGCTTCATAAATGTTACATGTGTGTATGAGATTTGCTTACGATATTTCGTTTTTCGTTTTACGTTTTTGTTCCGTGTTCATTGCGAGAGATACCGATACGGAACCCGCAATGAACACGGAACAAAAACGAATCGATTTTGCTCCGCGCTCATTGCGGGTTTTGTAAAGTTCCGTATCGGTATCAATATCGCGTCTTCATACAAAACCCGCAATAAACACGGAACAAAAACGTAAAACGAAAAACGAAATATCGTAAGCAAATCTCATACTTGGGGTACAGTATTTATGAAGTGTCGCACCGTAATGAAAACTAAACACATTTTTGTTTTCAAATACGTTTTTCAGTCCTTTGTCGGTTGTCAGTCGATCCTGGTATCATTTGTGGGAAAACCTTTGGAGGAAACTCATTTAACATTATTATGCGCGAGAAAATATTCATTTCTCTTTTTTTTCCATAGGCCGTGGGTTCGATCCCCACCGAGAACAAATATTTGTGTTATGAACATGGATGTTTGTTCTCTGTCTGGGTGTTATTATAATAATATTAAAAGTATGTATTTAAAAAAAAAGTATGTATGTATTATATCAGCTTTCTGGTTCCCATATTACAACCTTTGGCTTAGTTTGGGGCAAGTGATGTGTGGAAAGTCCACCAATATTTATTTAAACTGAATTTGTGACGTATAATTGTAAAAAATATTAATAAAAATTTTATATCTGTTTATTTTATTATTTAATTATTTGTGTTTAAGAAAATTTATCTGTTTCTATAAATCATTACAAACTGCAAAAGTAATAATTATTATTGAGCCACCATTGTAATCAACGAATTCCATTTATTTTATTATTGCATAATACTTTCATTCATACCCCAAGTATGAGTTTTGCTTACCATATTTGGTTTTTCGTTTTACGTTTTTGTTCCGTGTTCATTGCGGGTTTTGTATGAAGACGCGATAGGGATACCGATACGGAACTTTACAAAACCCGCAATGAGCACGGAGCAAAAACGATTCGTTTTTGTTCCGTGTTCATTGCGGGTTTTGTTTGAAGACGCGATAGGGATACCGATATGGAACTTTACAAAACCCGCAATGAACACGGAACAAAAACGTAAAACGAAATATGGTAAGCAAATCTCATACTTGGGGTACAGCTTACTTACATGTGACGATTGAACTGAATAAAGATTGAATCGATTTTGATTTTGACTATTCAAACAAATTCTGTAATTTTCCAGGTCGTAGACATCTTAGTAATTAGCTACCTCGTGCTCTCAATAGCTTTAATCTGCATCTACAAAGGCAGCGGCGTATTCAGAACGTTGTCTGGGCTGCACTTACTTCTCATAGCCGTGGTGGCTTTACTGGTCGACGTGGGATTTCTGATCACATTGATCGTTGGCATTTTTATGGTGAGTTATTTGGCGGTACGCCAGTTAGTTACGAGAGTATATATAGGTGATGGTTACCACTTAACAGCAGGTGGGCCATCTGCTTTTTCCATCAGCTAATAGTATAACAAAAAAAAAGTTACACCTGAGCGTATAAAATAAAATAAATACCTAAATATTGGTGGACTTGCCACACAACGCTATCTAGATGAACATAGATGTTGTTCTCTGTCTGGATGTTATTATTAAATAAAGTATGTTTTTACTTAATAAAAGTATGTTATGTATTATATCAGCTATCTGGTTCCCATATTACAAGCTTTGGCTTAGTTTGGGGCCAGATAGTGTTGTGTGGAAAGTCCACCAATATTTATTTATTTTATAATTATAAGTAATGTTTATGTTTACTTATGTTTCAGAAAAGCTTTAAGATCATCCACGTGTGCTATTTCTACGAGCTCTACTTGATTGTAGCAGACACCACGATCATAGCTATAATCTGTGTGAACGTTATGAGAACAGACGTAACCAGTGGCTTGGTCTACGCAGCTATTGGAATTATTTACATTTGTAAGTATTTATTTTTATTCGATATAATCAAAATCAAAAGTAAAACGGTCTTTATTCAGTACTACCATAAGGATCACTTTACGTTTTCTATACTAGGTGAATCTAAAGTCAGTTCCTCGCGCGCAACCAAAGACTATAATATTTAGTAGGTATGTACCTATATATTATATACATACCTACTAAAGGATAATGCGTAAATTTTTCCCTGTATTTTTGATTGAGTGAGCGAAGCGAACGAAAATCTTACAGCTAACTTGATTTGGCATTTTATGTATGTTTGTCGGGCTATACTTTAGAACCGATCTGCATGAAATTTGGTAAGTCGATAGCTTGTACTTGAGAAAATTACTGGTAAGTATATGAGTTAAATCGGATGACGAGTTAATAAGATAATATAAGGTTTTTAAGGGGGAAAAAATAAAAAAAGCTACACAAAAATATCAAGTCACATGTCATATGAATGGGCTTTGTTTGGACATTGCAAAACCATTTTTATTTTTTATCTAGGCCTAGTTTTTGAGATACAACAAAAAAGTAAAAATCAGTTAACCAACGATCCAAGAGCTCCCATCTCTGAGAGTTTCGTTGACATCAAGGTTTTTCTACTCAGCCATTTCTTTTGCTTTTTCTTGAAATAAATTAAGGAGGCACCTACTCAGTTCTCATAAAATGGTGATAGCGACGTGGTCTCATGAACAGAAAAAAAAATTGAAGTGGATTTGTTCAAAACCGATCCTCCAAAAAAAAAAGTTTTTTCAACTTTTCACGTACATCAAATGTTATTTATTTTCAGTATTAGAAGTATGCATATGCATCACAGTGAAGAGCGAGATGATAAAGCTGAGGAACAAGGACCAATATGACTTCTCACGGATGCCGTCCACTGCGGCCGATGTCGAAGGCACTGGCAAGTTCATATCTGAACAGGAATAGAATAATGAAGCTGAACAAAGAAGACTGTGCGACACGACTGTGTACCTACTCCAAGTTTGTGCGGCATCAATCTGTACCTACTCCAAGTTTGAATTTTGTTTACCATTTTTCGTATTTCGTTTTTTGTTTTAACTCAAGTCTCAAAACTCGTGAGTTCTCAGCGCGCCCGCGATAGAAACACTTATCGAATCTCCATACAAAGAATACAAAATAAAAAATCCCCAATGGTTGATTACAATTTTGTATAAATAAGTTCAGTGATTTAAAATGTTAAATTTTAAATGTGCGAGCGAGAGGTACATTAGCAGTAGTCATCGCCATAAGGGGGTAGTGTTTTAAGCTATTTAAGTATGGTTTATGTAGAGTCGAGAGCTCGTGGTAAAGAACCTACACATTTTATTTATTAGATAGGTACAGATGCGTTGTTTATGCTTGCAAGTCACTGCATCCTTGTCGGTCGCTTCGGACGCCTATGTAAGATTTTTGTATATTAATTTATCATTATGAAGTGCGCAAAAGATCGGCGTCCCTGATGCGGCGGGTGCGCGATAGCTCCAACAATTACCTACACCTCATTGCAGAGAGGCTAGACACCGTATGCGTATTTATGGAGTACTGGACGAGGACGAGCGCATATGCGGTTCTCTTAGGCATTGTTGTATTAGGATTATTTGTATTAGTTAGGCTATTTTGTTTTTTTATTATGTTGCTTGTTGTGTTTTTACTTATTTTATGAAATTATTATATGGTCTGAAATAAAAATAAAAATATTGAATTGAAATGATAGTAATTTTTTATATGAACTTATTTAGAAAAAAAAGATCTAATGTAAATACCTAGTATTGTAGGTATATGTTTTGTTTTAAAACAGTGTACCTTAATATAAGTAATTATCAATATTAGCTTTAGTATGTAATCAAAGCATTATATTTGCCTGATTTTATGTATGTATGTATTATAAGTACTAGTATGAAAGGTGGTTTTTATTTATTATTCATCTTCAAAATGTGTAATGCATCAGGATTTTAACTCAGGGGGGGTCATTCAAAATTTATGAGATCATAATATAAAAATAATATTGGTGGACATTACACACAGTACCATATATTCCCAAACTAAGCAAATCCTAACTAAATCCTAAAAAAGAACAGTGAGCCGATATTAGTTTTTTTTAATATACCCTTATTTACTTAAAATATGCATATAACACCAAAATAGAGATCAAACTTCTTATATTCACACATTTTTATCCTCAGCGGGTATCGAACCCACAACCTACAGCGCAGCAGTCAGAGTTACTAGCAACTGAACTATATGATCCGATCATGAGCAAAATTAAGCTCAAATTTTTCAATCAGCTCTCATTATACCGTGCACAATTCAAGAACGTCAACTGATGTCATCATATCCTCCTAACCAATGAATACCTATTTGAGAAGGTTCTAGGTACACAGCATTTGAGATCCGATCTATCTCCTTTCTCCCTCACACAGTTATCAACACTGTGTGTGTTTTCGTTCTGTCTCTTTCATTCAGTCGACCAAGAGACGAGTGCACAGGTAGTCGTTTTGCATACTCTTGAGCTAATTAAGTGCAATATTATTTCTTGAGCTTTACCACAGATAAGAGAATAATTTGTCAAAAACTCACAATGATACGAGTTAGGAAGAAAGACGAGACAGTGTTTGATAAGTGTGGAATAGTCAAAGTTGGGAAGTTGTTAAAAATATGGGCTTGTATCAGACTGGTAAGTTTTGTTTTACTAAGTAACCTAATACTATCGTACTACTTCTTTTTGTCGTGTCAATCCTTTCGAAACAGTATGGTGAAAGGATTTTAGGTGCGCAGCAAAGGCTTAAGGCTTTTTCGAGCCCATTACACAATGTTTTCGAACTTTTTAGGTTCTACGATATGCCGGTTTCCTCATTTCATTGGATAGATTTGAATGAAACTTGGAATAGATGTTTGTAACCTTACGGGGAAAAATGCCTTACGCATGCCTCCCATTAGGGGAGAGTAGGAGGGGGTGTCAAGCTCTCTGTCAACAGTCAGCATACCGATTAAAAACCCACCGATGTACCTGCCTTCACCTCAGTGCCAGTGCATCGTCGAACCACTCGTCACCTGATGAATGGTCCGACACTGCATCGGCACTTGATCGAGTCGCGGAGTCCCGGTTGGATTCTACCGCGGCTAAATTGGTAACCTAAACTAAATTGTAACATATAACATAAAGGCTATAGTTTCACCCCAAAAAATGTTCAGGAATGGGGTATAAAATATATAAGTATCCAAAATAGTAAACTGCCTTAAATATTAATGCTAGCAATGCCCGCCTCCACGCGACTGAAGTCACGGTTGGCTGGTGTTATGATATAAAGTTTTGCTAGTGTTGTACCTTGGCTGAGAGGTATTTAAAGATGAGTATTTTATCTATTAACTAGTAGACCAGCCCTAGGTTATGGAAGATTTATTTATGACATAAAAAGTTATAATACTTTTATCTGGAAGAGATCGCTTTACTAGTCATAAAATGAAGGTATATGATATTTTGTTCCCCTATTAGGTTCTCCATATAGTCCATGAGGTGTAAAATTATAGATCACAATTCATTCATAATTTACAGAACAAATCATTTACACCGCCAAAGCTTTTTTTTAATTATATACAAGGTGTTCCAATAATTGTGTATTTATACTTCAGGGGGCTAAGGTACTCATCAATATGAATAACTTTTTCTAGGGAAGCAACACTGTAAACGCGAAAAAACTGCTGTTTCATACATTTTAGGCAGGTAGGTATTGAACTTTTGTCAGAAACAGCTGTTTTTTTTCGCGTTCGCAGTGTTGGTCCTTAGAAAAAGTTATTCATATTAATGGGTACTTTAGCCCCCTGAAGTTTTTAAACACAAGTGTTGGAACACCTTGTTTAAGCATAAAGAAAGTTACAATGAATACAAGTATTTACAAAATGAACAAAAACATATGAAAGAGTTGAGCTATCTCTAGACCGTTGCAACGATCTAGAGATAGCTCAACTTCATGTATGATTTCCAGATCGCGGATCTGATGGGCATTGGTTACCTCGGGTTCATTTTGTTGGTGTTCACCGTTGGGCGAGGCGGAGACTTGTTTGCAAAGCTGTCCATCAACCACCTGATGCTGTTGTTGATATTAGGACTTATAGTAGACCTGGGGTTCATCATCACTTTAATAGCAGGGCTCTATAAGGTAAGGTAAAGATTTTTATAATGTCCCAAAGTTATTATCCAAGTAGAATTAGAACCCACAACCATCCCCTTGATACGAGGCTGCGCTAACCATCTGCGCCTAGTATTAGCCATTCCCATATAGCTTTGCTTAGTTTGTTTTATTTAATTAATAACCAAGACAAAAGAACAAACATTGAGGTCGTTTCTGTCTGATTTACTCTATTTAAATATTATTTTATTCAGACAACAAGGACCAATAAAATATTTTGAATTAATTTTACATACCTACTTTAATTCCAGAAAAGCTCTTCAATTCTACGCGTGATATTTTACTATGAAATATACGCAATTATAGCGTTGGTATTCATGATACCTGTCACATTGTACACGCTCTACGCTGCCGATCCGTATTTCGAAGGAACTGCTTATTATATTGGACTGGCTGTCGTTGGTGTCCTTATTGTCTGTAAGTATCTGAAAATGCTCATAAACAGTCATTTTTAAAGTGGAGGAGAAAGTACTAGTAGTCAGTTTAATGGTAGAAGGGCCCGGGGAAGTATGACCAATTGACCATGCCAAGCAACATTACCGTCTTTCGGTCTGAAAGATGTGGGTATCGGTAAAATTACAGGTACGAGGCTTGACACCTTTACTTATGCCTTAGGTTAATGGACGCAAGGATGTGTGTGCTCATCGTAGGACACGTTCCTAACATGTGTGAGCTGCGAGAAATTGCTTTGTACACAGGGCCGGATTTAGGGGAGGGCAAACGGGGCGATGGCCCCGGGGTCTCCACAAACGGGGGGCCCCCACAATAGAGACTTTGAAAAATAAATCTTTCAAATTCCAACTAGTAAACATCTTCTTTTCCTTTGATATTTTTTTTTGCTATTTTACCTTTACCTACAGCCTACAATACTTTGTACATACATGATTATTTGATTATATTAATCTTAAATAACAGAAATCCAAAAACACCAAAAAGAGTACCTCTTTTTGTATAAGAGAATCTACTTGGTTTCACAATAAATAATTTATTGAAAAACTCGACTGAAAAAAAATTCACTTTATTTGGAAAATAATTTGGCGCGAGGGGGCCTCCGCTCCTTTGTTGCCCCGGGGCCTCTGGACCTCTAAATCCGGCCCTGCAACAAAGCATTGTCTATAAATTATCCTAAGCGTCTTGTTAAAAAATAGATAGATTAGATAACTTATATTGTTTACTACACGGAAACAAAACACAGAATTGATTTTAAAAACATTTCATAAAACAACAGGCGACTTGGCCTAGAGGCCACCTTTGAATGTAAATGCATTAATATACATTGATTTAGAAAAAATAAGCGGTGCCAAGTTCAAGAGCTTTTCTTACGGCCGGTTTCTGAAAGCTCGATCAAAACTAATCGGATGTCAAGTCACTCGCCGTTTCAGCTATTACATCGAATTAGATAGAGATAGCAAGTGACTTGACATGCGATTAGTTTTGATCGGGCTTTCAGATACCGGCTTTTATTGTTGAACATTGTGTACCTACTGCTGAATACAAAATATTTTTTTTATAAAAGCGCGTTTACAAAGTGCTTTGACTTTATGTTTTTAATTTATCTGTATTAATATTTCTTTGTATTTTCAGTGGTGGAAGCGTACGTATTCTTGGCAGTAAAAAGCATGCTGATACAGATACGTAAAAAAAGGACAGGAGCTGAAAAAGTTCCTGTTGAAGACGATTTTGATTAATAATAATTTTGATATATTTTGAAAAATAAATCTTATGATAAGACTGTTGTTAAATTAAAAAATAAATAATTTATTTACCTAAAGTAAAATCTAGGTACCTACTTAAATATAACTGTTTAAAATTATGTTATTTATGGTACTTAGTAAAAAATTAAGTATTAATTATAAAAGTATAGTGTCAAAGTAATAAAGAGCTAAGTAAGTTTATTCTACTGTTTTTTTTTTTCAAATACGGGTGAGAAATTTACTTTTAACCGATTTTTTTTTAAATAAAAATGGCATTGAAATAAAATTAAGATGTATTAGGGATGCTAATATCATATCATAGTATAATATCCCTTTCTAATTGAATTTCTAGAAAATAACCTATTAGGTATTAGTAACACTATTTATAATAGACTATTACGTACAAATATTGTCAAATTTAATTTTACATTTACATTGTATGACTTCCTATGTCCTTTTTTGGGTTTCGATTTTAATTCTATGTTCTTCTTACATACAGTGTTTTATTTCTTTTTTTTTTACTACTCGATTATATTTTCCCTTTTCACAATCTCGTACAGATCTGTAACGTAACTGTAGATTATGAAACGTGCGGTAGAGTAGTATCACAAAAATCTAAAAATACCTCGCTCGTTCCCTCTCATTCGGCCATGGGGAGTTTTGTGTTTTGTTTGTTTCGTCAGTTTGTTTTGCGTTTGAAATCGTGAATCACTTGTGAAAGGATTTCCAACAATGATTTTTGCTAACGCTGCAAGCATGATGAGGGATGAACAACCGAAGATTAACAAATGGTGTTGTTCCATCCCGCTGAAGGTGTCTCTTCGGACTGTCGCATATATCAAAATTGTAAGTTTTTTTTTATATAAACCATTGTTTGACCACGGTCGTTAATCTATTCTACTTATAGTTGTCGATGATAAAACATGAAGGTCTAAATACCTATTCTTTCTGGCCTTCTACTCCTATAATCATGCCTTAATATATGTGTGACGTGACTTTATAGCTTTTATAAGAACCAAGTTTCCTCTTAGTTATATTTACCATCGTATAGGGTTATTTTGAGGATCTAATTGAAAAAGCGCTGGCACATAAGATTATAAACGTACACGTTAAAACAACCAAGCCTTTGTTTATTTAGTTAAATAGGTCACGTCGACAATGCATACCCTGCTAAATTTAACTGCACGAACGAGTACATGCATGCAGTTTGTGTACTGCATGTACTTTGTTCAGTGTGTGTCAAAAAAGATGAAAGCGAACTATTACAAATATTAGGTATGCCTCAAGTTGCTGGGCCCTGGGCAGGGTATCGTAGGGCACGTTCACATCTTGCGTGACTTGCGATAGAATAATATTTTATGGGTGATGGCTCACATACTATACTAACATGTTATGCTTTCTCCATCAGCAACTAGTATATATTTTTTTAACTAATGTTAATAATTATTGATGTTTTCTAGGTCACCGGACTTCTGATAATAATCACCAGCACATTGCCAGTATTCTACAAAGGCTTTGAGCGACACATCTTCGGTGACAAAACCACGTACCCCCTACTAGGAGTATTAATAGTAGTTCTAGTAGTCGACCTCGGATTCCAGACTTCTTCGATAGTAGGGGTTCATAAGGTAAATACCCCTAAATTTTGCCAAACCAAATCTCAGTTGGCTTATAAAATATTTTTAACCGAGATATTAAAATTATTTTAGCAACTGAACGACGTCATTAGGGCGTAGATTACCACTAATGTAGGTACTTCTCCAAACAAGTGTTCCTACTTAAAGTTTGTATACGTAAAATTTCGTACCTACGTAAAATTTTAGTAGGAAAACTTGTTTGGATTAAAATTATATTTTTGTTGAACTTTTTAGGATTCCGTACCCCAAGGTTAAAACGGGACCCTATTACTAAGACTCCGCTGTCCGTCTGTCCGTCTGTCACCAGGCTGTATCTCATGAAACGTGATAGTTAGATAGTTATCTTGAATTAGTTGAATAGTCATAACATCTGCGGGTCATGATACGATTGTGAGCAACATAATATCACTTCCACACACATATCCAAACACACACACACACACACCCTTACACTCACACAGCATGATGCTCTCTCACAGCCACACACACACATACACGGCAACATATTTCCACACAGCCACACACTACATATAGAGACCACACACTACTCATAGAGACCTTTCACATACCTACACATACTTAAACTACTGATACCACAAAACTTTAGCTTAGGAAACCTAAAACTCTAGCATTAGAAAACTAACAACCTTAGTTATAATTTCCTTGTATGTCATTATTCACCACAAATTGTGTCAGGGCATAAAACGTAAGCAAAGACAGAGTCCGTTTGGTGAGTCCTTGTGACCCCGCTCCACAGGCTTTTCAAAGACCTAGTGCGGGGAACAGAGCTAACCTTGTGGTGATGTCCTCATTTTGTACTACCTACCTACCTAACAAATAGGTTTTTGTATGATTCAGATATGCACCAGTTTCACTTTTTTTTGGGAAATATACGATTATTATATCGCACCTCACAAACATTACCGTGCCAACTCAAAAAAGTCGATTTCGAGAAAACAGGTTTTGAAAGTTCAAAAAATCATATTGTCTAAAATATACATTATCATGCCTAACTTTAAATGTAAGTTTAAAGGTATGTTATCTGACTTTACTTTCTAAGGTATTGGTATAATAAATAATGAATATCTTTAAAGTTATCAGTAATTTTTCACTAGCACTTTGAGTTAGTACTATATTGCCAGTTTAAATTAATTCAAAAATGAAATAAGACGTTAATGCCTGTTTTATTTAGAGGTTTTTGTAAAATTCGACGGTCGTATATCAAAATTAGCCATTATTGATACACATTTTCATCAATACAAGCAGTCCTATTACTGGTTTTTTTGTTGATTTTATTGGATTAAACACAACAAAATACCAAATAATATTGTTTTTAGAAAATCAACTTTATTATTATCATCATAGGCTCATCACTATAGGCCTCCCGTATTCATTATCAGGAAGAATTATTCTGATACCTCTCCATCCACTGTCTTTCCTGTGATCCTCACAATGCCATCGGTTCCTCGTAAAACGCTTCGTCTTTCAGCTCGTGGTCGCCATTTGAGAACCTATATTCCCCAGAGGTTTTAAATTTTCTAAGTTTTCCCCATTTCAGATTCTATTACGTTGTGAAACTCTCGGCACAGTTCTTTTCATAAATTCTTGTTTCTTTGTAAATCACCTACCTACCTTTTCAGTCCATTTCAGTTTGCAGTTTTGATCGTTTCATATCTTGATTTATTTAGGTGGAACTCTTTTTTTTACGTTTGTGAATTCTATTCCCAGATTTCAAACTATTTGGGCTATAAGGTTATGGGTTTTAAGACTGTTGAATGGCATTTGCGTCAGCTGGCAATCTCGTGCAAAATCGTTTGCAATGATGTTAGTCATCTTTATACCAATGTTAAACGAATCATGAAAATAAATGCTTGACATTGAGTGCATGTGCTTAAACGTATTAAGAATCGCTAGTCCTGTAGTATTATCACTGCGCTCAGATTGCAGGAATCGGAATCCGTTATAATTTATAAAACAAAATAATTGAAAGTATGTGCATCGACGCGGTTTTTGAATTCACAATACTGCGGCTCAACCTACTGTTTAACACACAGACCACGAAAAATAGTATCTCCCCGATATTGCGTGTATTTCAGTCGAGACTTCTCATAAAGTTCATTTAATACCAACGTGCTATTAATTTAATTATAATTTTATTATAATACAGTTCTGTAAGAGCTGTACTCGCATACGACCATTGGCATACACGTCATGATATCAGCAGCATTTTGGTTAAGAGAGCAGTTATTGAAAGAATATTATCAAGGAGATACAAGATATTTTTAAGAGCTCTTTGTGAAAAGCTCGTCCTTTTTCTGCCGCCAAGCAGCGTTGCTGTATTTTAGTTTGAAGAGGTTTTTAGTGGTTGCTGGTGAAATTACAGGCATATGAGGCTTAACATCTGTACGCCTCAGGTTGATGGACGCAGGGCAGTGCATCGCTGGGCACGTTCCTATCGTGCGTGACTTGCGAGGCAATGCTTTGTTATAGATGATGGTTACCAATCAACATCACGCGGGCCATCTGCTCATTTCATCACCAAGTTATATTAAAAAAAAGGTATTTATTCACATAAGTCACCACGTAGGTTAGCTGGTAGAAAATGTATAAGCATTAATCTTTTCTATTGTACTCAAATTTTATTTTTTATGCAAAAAATTAACTAAATATAAATAAATGTCAAATACACAAGTTCTTATTATGCTAGAAGGAAGAACTGCTATTACATGCGGCAAATACTAATAAAGTGTAAGATTATTAATGCCCGTTTATGCCTTTTCATTATTGATCTGTTCCAAAAATTTATGTGAAAGTAAAAGTTTTATCCGATATATTCACAGACCAAACCGTAGCATTCATAAATAGACACCTGCACACAGCCAAAATACAATAACTTTAACGAGTCATACCGTATTAACTCCAAAAAAATTGATGCATTTTAGTATCAAGTCAAGTTATTTTCCGTCCTACCCTCAAAAAGTAAATAATGAACATGCAATATGGTATTAAATGAAGACAAAATATTATTTTGAACAAACAATAAAGTATCATCTTACAAATACAACTATGTTGATTGCTCACCTGCGACGTTTTTTATTCAAAAAGATGTTTTATTTTAAAATACAACAGAAAATTACGTTTTGGTGCCTGCGCTGTTATGTTGTAACGGACTATGTTGAGATGCGACGGTGCTTCTTGTTGAATAAATGAATGAAATGAATGGTCAATAAAGAGTCTCAGGTGATTTTCTTAGCCATTGGAGGAGGTAAAAATACAACTGTATTATCATTTTGTAGAGAAAAAAATCCTCTTTACGATGGCATACTTAACTCAAAAGTGCAATATTTTGAGTTGGCACGGTAATAGTTGTGACGTGCGATATTATATACGATTATTATATTATTATTATAGTTGAAATTTTCACAGATGATGTATTTCTGTTGCCGCTATAACAACAAATACTAACTAAAAAACAGAATAAATAAATGTTTAAGGGGGCTCCCATATAACAAACGTGATTTATTTACCGTTTTTATAGATAATGGTACGGAACCCTTCGTGCGCGAGTCCGACTCGCACTTGGCTGGTTTTTTATTACGCACAACGTGATTGAAATTTTTCATAATTAAGATCAGTGATATTATATCTTTCAAAATGTTGAAATGTGGGAGCGAAAAGTACTTTGACGAATGTCAGCCCCTAAAGCCATTTTTTATTGCTTGTATACATATAAAAAATATATAAAATGTCAAAGTGGAATAGAATTGCACACTGCTTTAAGTAACTATTTAAACACCCGACTACCGACTACTAGTATCCTCGTTCTGTCGGTTGATATCTTTCCTTTTTGATGTCTTACGACTATTTGTGGCCGCGTATCTCCGTAACGGAAGCTTAATTTTTTTTACTAAATAAAAAAAGGAACAGCTTTGATCACCTCAGATCTTTTTTGGTAAATTAAAAAAAATGACTTATAATTAGGAAAGTACAGTAGGCATTGATAAATAAAAACTTTTTGCTACAGAATTTCACTTGGAGGGGCTTACACACGGTTTTTTTTTTCAGAAAAGCTACAACACTCTTCGTGTATTCTACTACTATGAAGTATACGCGATTACACTTGACATTGTCCTCGCGCCAGTAATATTGTATATGACGAATACAGAACATATCAACGTGAATGTCACTAAAACTGTTATTATTCTGATCGTTGGGTTATATTATATCTGTAAGTATTTTCTATTTTCAAAAACCTATATATTTTAAATTCAATTTTAAAATAGAGATTTTTTTTTTTTGCAATATTAGCAGTATCTAGATTTAAATGTGCCTGTAAGTACACCGGTAACCACTCTTCAAACCGAAACACAGCAACGCTGCTTGGCGGCACCGGCAGAAAAGGGCGTGGTGGTAGTACTTACCCGGACCACAGATAAGAGAATACTAGTAACGAGCCCTTCTCAAAGAGGGCTCTTTGAAGGTTTGAAGAGTGTGGTTGCCGGTGTAATTATTTAAATTAGTTTTAAGTTTTTTGTTACTAGTAAAAACACAGTCGCTATTCTCTTCAAAGCTACATAAATACCATAAATACCTAATGTTTTATATTTTCAGTGTTGGATGCAGGACTCATCAGGCAGGTGAAAAAAGAAATAATGAAAATCCATCACAAATATGAACTTTCAAGCCTACACGAGTGAAAATTAGTTTGTACCTTGTTAGATAGGCTTATTTTGTATGAGTCTTATTTGTAAGTATCAATGGTATCACAATAAAGCGTTGTGAAGTTTTTATTGTCATTTGTTAATAGCTGCCTATTGAAGTAGATGTAAGTATAATGTTCATAGTCAAAGCCAAATAAATACTTTTCAATAAAATCACAAGGATCACTTTGAAAAGTCTTAAAGCTAGGTGACTCTAGGTGTCAGTTCCACACGACCAAAGCCTAGAAGAACAGGCAATAAACTTACGGCTTGGTTCCTACCGTTCTTTTGTATGATCCTTGTAACAATGTAGGTAATAGGTATACCTAATACAATATTGATGTGGAGCCAATCGAATTTAGTGAGACGTAGGCATAACAGAAAAAGGTAAAGATAATCAAATTTATAAGACAGCACGCACTACGCTTCAAACTAATAATACCTAATAATACATTATTAGTACAATAGTATACACAAGTAGTAGGTGTTTCCTTCACAAAACTCAACACATAACTTTCTCATTTCTCATAGACATGCTTTATCAATGTCGTAAGTACTTATAGGTAAGTGTAATTTCTAACACGTCGTTTTTGTATTTCATTTTAATTTCAGTAGCACCATCTGTGTTTAAAATTTTCTATGCAGTCTTTTTTTATTGGCATTTAATTCATAAAACGTTAATTATCTGTCACAAGAACTTAGAAATAAAAAAAAACAATATTGGTTTTAAGTCAACAAAATTGGTCGTCACTCAACTGTTTGATTATTTTTTCAAATTATTATTTAGCTGTGTAGAAAATCTGTTTGTATACTTTTCCAGAATGTTTATTATACCTACCTACGCCCCACACACGCAATACTTTTAGTTATGAAGCCTTGAAGAAGCCACTCATTGGTCAGCAATCCAGCATTCCTGTATACACACTTTACAAGTAAAGCAATGTATTGTGTAATAAAGATGCTACAATGAGAATTAATAGCCACGAGTGGGGACAGGAAGACTCCTATTACATCTTTAACGAATCAGACTTTTGAGACATCCACTTGCTCAGTTGCTTTACCGCGATATGGATCATAACACCAAATATTTACTTAGATTAGTAAACTAGACTTAATGGTATTAGCTTACAGTATAGTTTTCAATGGAGGGTTGTTTGGAGAAAATGGAATGGTGTAAGCCAAAGTGCCCTAAGTGGCCAGTCGCTAGAAAGTGCTGTTTTTGTGTTCCGATTCGCAAAGGTGTTACTATAATCGGATATGTTAATTTGGTAAGTTTGAACTTTCTATTGATACTGCTCCTGCCTGTACTTGGTGGGTGGGGTGACATTGACATTGAAGGAAGCCGGTGGACGAAGAGTACTTTATGTGGTGGCTTATCGTGGCATTAGGAGCAGTAGAGCTCTTTGTGAAGGGCTCGTCCGGGTAAGTACTACCACCATGCCTATTTCTGCCTGCACAACCCATTTGACTTCGTTCTGTAGTAGGTAGATCGAAGTCAAAGTCGAGTGGGTCTTATTTTCTATAGTCAGAAAGATAGAAAAATAATTCGTTTGTCATGGTCCTAAGTTTTTTTAAAGTTTATTGTACCCTGCATTCGTTTCCAGGTCCTGGCTCTCCTATCCTTCCCACTGCTGGTGTTCATGCTGGTAAAACACCTCACTTCGGAGGAGAAGCAGCCTGAGGGCGATGACATGCTAGAACCTGCCATCCACCTGCAGCTGAGCATTGCATATGTGCTTGTCGACGTCTGCATGACAGTTTTGCTACTTATTGGTGCACATAAGGTAAAATCTAATCATAAAATTATTATTATTATGAGTGAATTCATATATATTATTTTATGAATAATTATTTATTATTATTATGAGCCCTCCGGGTCCCACTGCTAAGCAAAGGCCTCCCCCAATTCCTTCCACACATTGACCTTGGGTGTTTTCCCAGTCCATCTCCACTTTGGTCAGCCGCGTCGCTTTCGCGCTGGGTCAGGATGCCAATCAGTGGCTATCTTTGCCCACAGCTCACCTGGCATACGGCAGACATGACCAGCCAAACAAATAAATAAACTATATTTATTGCATGGTAGGGCTCTGTGGCAGGAGTCCATAAAGGAGCCATGTAGTCGTAGAGTTCATCTATCACCGAAAAGCCAGATATTCTGCCTCCTGTACAAGCTTTACTTTTAAGTGTCTAGTGGTGCTCTAGTGGTAGCAACCCTGCCTTCCGATACTAAGGTCACAAAGAGATCGAATCCAGTCATGTAGTCATGTCAGAGTACTGAGTCATGTAGTCATGTGAGAGTGAAGGTGTTTTTCTTCACCGTTTGAGATTACTAGCACTCATGAGGAAGCACTGAGCTTAATCAACTCCGCACGTTTTGACTATGTCCTTCCTGTAGATTAGACTGACCAAGCTGTTAGGATGGCATAGGCGCTGGGCAAGTCTTCTCTATCTGAAATCCTGTCTGTATACTACTTTACTGTATAAATTATGTACAAATGATGCAAAGGCCCTACTTTCACTTATTGTGTTTAGATTTGAAAACACGGTAGTACGGAAATTACCGGGCAAATGAGACTAAAATTAAATAATTATGTATTTGGTCGGCACGAAAGTGATACCTCCTTGTGCTGCAAGTATCTATATGTAGGTATTATAGATAAGTATAGGTACTAGTATTCTCTTATCTGTGGTATAGGTCATAGAATACCACTTACGATTAGGTGCGTGGACCGTAGTCGTAATTGTCTGCAGTTGTTGTGCGTTGGTTTTGTTATTATAAAAAATACCTCCTTACATAACTTTAATAGCTAAGCAACAAATTCCTTTGCTCTAGCTCTAGGTGTATCTGAGTATTTGAGTATTTACGTACGCCTGGGGAATAAGTATAAGCACTACGAAGTGATTATTGCTCAAACCTAAGAGAAGGCGCCCACAAGTTTCTATAAATGACGCCTATACAAATAAATAACAGTTTATGAAAACTAAAGACACAGCGTAATATTATATTGAGATTTGGGTCGATATCTTAGGGTATATACTAGTTAATCTTTATGCAGGTACTTACTTACCTTAGACCTACATATCTCCAGATACACTATTCAATTTTATTTTTGTTTTCTGTGTGGGTCTGTACTTCGGTCAGCCTTTATGCAAATCTATCCTCCTGCTAATCTGGGATTTTGCTATTCCGGGATTTTGCTTATCTGTCTTCTGCTGCAGAGACTGAAAATCATTTTAGATCTCTTGATCAACACAAGATCCTTGAGAACTTCTAATGGGGTTGGCAAAGGTACGTACAAACATTAAGCTTGGCACATTTTGAAGTTAAAGCAAGTTCGTATGAGCCAGTGGCTGACTCTGACGGAGTTTTTGGGCTGCCATGCCATGCCGTCATGGCTCGTCAAATGCTGCGAGGGCCGTGACCGATAGCGTGTCTTTCGAAGCACGGTAGCTCTTTGATATACCTAGATTTCGGGCGGTGGCATCTAGGCACGTTAAGTTGTCCGTTTGGCTAAGCGGCAGACGATTTACGACCTTATGCAGCGGTCCCATGGCTAACTTCACGCTTGCCTATATCCACCGACTGTATTTTAAATGCCACGACCCATCAAAATGGTAGCCGTAGTCACGCTGAATGT
Organism: Chloroclysta siterata; assembly: GCA_932294275.1. NCBI lineage: Eukaryota > Metazoa > Arthropoda > Insecta > Lepidoptera > Geometridae > Chloroclysta > Chloroclysta siterata. Next base: position 13,354,683 of record OW028596.1, on the reverse strand, counting down.
TGCTTAAGTTATTTGATTGGTAAATCGGTAATCAGTCAAAAGGGCCCACCAGAGGCCTAGTTGCGGAAACCAGTCCGCTCACCAAATACCAAGTAAGCTACGGCACGAAGTCTTCAGCTTGCAGTTAGTTGGAATTCCATACTACTCTAGTAGACTCTAGGCGATCCTCTGGATCAGAGATTTTGTTTTCTATCTCTGTTTCCGATCCTTTTGCTTTTTCTATACTATGGGATGAATAAAAGGGTGTTACATTACAGGCACATGAGGCTTAACATCTGTATGCCTCAAGTTGATGGAGGCAGGGCAGTGCATCGTAGAGCAGGTTCCTATTGTGCGTGACTTGCGAGACAATGCTTTGTTATAGGTGATGGTTACCACTTAACATCAGGTAGGCCATCTGCTTATTCCACCATCTAGTTGCATAAAAATATATGTTTATATAAATATTACAATTCCCTAGAGGGTCAGAAGGCAGGCTCGATCTCTCCAGATCTCAAGATATCATCTAATTACGTGGGCATTTATGTTTGCTGTATTTTCAGAAGAAAGAGTTACTCCTGAAGATCTACTTCTACTTCGGTGTGTTCTTCGAGCTGTTTACCCTGTGCGTAGACCTCATCTACTTCGACTACCGCGATTACATCAAAAATTCCATCTACTTGTTCTTTTTAGGTTAGTTAATTTATTTTATAAATTATCGGCAACCTTATTACAGTTCAGAGAGAATCTATACAGGGGAGATGTAGGCAATAATTTACCCCAATAATTTAAAAATATTTTTTTACCAAATAGGTTTTTGGATGGATCGTACGGAATTTTAACTATATTTTTTCCAAGTTTCACCCAAATCAGTTCGTGATTGAGCCACAAACATCGTAAAGATAAAGATAGCCTTCCAATAAAGACTACTGACTAATACTATTCCTTTTATTCATGGCTACTTAATTCCCTACAGTCCAATAAGTTGTTTATTTTAAAAGTTTGTGTCAACACCCTTCCGTTCGTTTTATGTTTCAGGTCTAAACATCTACCTCCTGTTTCTGGTCTTCAACACCATACATTTGATAGAAGAGAGTTCCGAGGTCCAGTACGTAGTGTACAGAGAATCGAAGCGTTAGTCTACCAATCAGTCGTCACAGTCTTTAGACTACCCTGATTGTCTAGCAACTAGGTACCCTTATTTGAAAGCTTCGGAAAAGCCAGTTTCTGTGTTTTTTGGTTATAAGCAAACAAAACAGGAGCAAAATATACAAACTTTAATGTGTTCGACAGGAAATATTTTCTAATTTCTTATTCCAGTAAAATATGGTAAACACAACTCATACTTGGGGTACTGAATACGCCTGTAGGGATATAAATTGACTGAAAATGACGTTAGATTGACAGATGCCAAACCAATGTCACTCTCATACAGGCAGCCCTCACGGCTCAGTAGGTAGTAGCTCTTCTGCGTGTAAGCAGTGAGTCCGATCCCCACCAAACATGGCGAATGAATACAATGACTTTCTACAGGGGCCTTATGCTCACTTCGAGCGAGATTATCTCACAGTGGAGATGACGTCGCATCTCGTTCAATAACTCGTTGACGTTGCGTCTCGCATGAACTTTGAATGAGAAAATTGGGGAGTGAGATGGTGAGAATGAGGATAAATAGTTATCGAACGAGATATGACGTCATCTCTACCGTGAGATAATCTCGCTCGAAGTGAGCATAAGGACCCTGTACTGGTAAATCAGATATCAAATGAAGAAAAGGAAGACATTTAAATTTCTGGGCTGTCCCATTCTGGATACGTGGAACACTGAACTGACTTCATTTGTAATAGCTTGAGGGGGCTTTGATTTAATACTAGAAAATATAAGGCGCTATTGTGCGTTTTATAAAAAAATTGTAGTAGCATTAGTAATGTTATGGTCGCTAAGCGAAAAATCCTTCTAAGGCATGTAGGTATATTATTATCCCAAAATAAAGGCTTATTATGATTAAATTACTGGTTGTTTTTTTGTTAATCTGCTTGGGTATGATTTAAGAAAAAAACAGTAATAAATTGATTGTTTATTTAAAGTGGTTACCGGTGTAATTACAGGCACATGAGGCATGATCTGTATGCCTCAAGTTGATGGACGCAGGGCAGTGCATCGTAGAGCACATTCCTATCGTGCGTGACTTACGAGCTAATGTTTTGTTATAGGTGATGGCTACCACTTAACATCAGGTGGGCTATCTGCTTATTCCATCAGCTGCGGTTATATAAAAAAAAACTTTTCAATCACCTCACCACGGTCTTTTGAAAAAAGATCTTCATACAAAAAAGGCCTGACGTTACGAAAAACTGAAACTGAAACAGCTTCACGACTTTAATCCCCAGGCACGGTAGATATCCCCTCAGATCTCTTAGTACCAAGTACTAACTCCAGATTCTTTGAGGATGTCTAAGGGGGGTAGTCAGAGGTACGTCCAAACATACATTTGCCACATACCCACATTTTGCAGTAGTTGGTATTCCATACGAGACCGGTTGCAAGCCCATCGCCGCTGTTAGAATACTAACTGGTTTCCTCACGATGTTTTCCTTCACCGTTTAAGAGCACTGGCATTGCGCACATAAATTTTTCGATAGGAAAAACCCATTGGTGCACGACCGGATTCGAACCTGCGACCTTACAGACCTTACTGCGATCTTATTCTCTGTTCCGTGGTCACTCCCACTAGACCACCGGTGCTCTACGAAAAAATAAATACGAATAAACCACGGAACAGAGAATTTATATATTTACATTTGTATATTTACATTTCTGTGGAATAAACAACCTACGCTTCACTAAATTCGATTGGCACCATTCTGGAGCTTCAATATTGTATTATAATACATTGTAACAAGGGTCATACAATAGAGCGGTAGGAACCAAGCCGTAAGTTTGTCGCCTGTTCTTCTAGGCTTTGGTCGCGTGGAACTGGCACCTAGTTCCACCTAGTTTTAAGACGTTTCAAAGTGATCCTTGTGATTTTATTGAATAAATACATTTTCACTTTGACTTTGACAAAAACCTAAACTCGGTCCTACGGTCGGGTACCTACTGTTAATTGTTTACGCCAAAACGTAGTAAGTAGTCGCGGTACTACTGTTTTGAAACAGTAACGATAGCGAGCTGAATTACTCCAAACACCGCCGGCTTCCCACGGTGCCTCCACCGGCAAATCAGACAAATCCACCTTGCGGAGTCATTACGTAAATTACATAGAGTTGATGTTTCTTCTTTTTTTGCCGTTGTAACAACACATTCTGGCATTCCGTTTATTGGATAATTATCAGTTTTGTTTAAACTCTTCGTTTTTTTTGTATACTTAATTATTTTTACAAAGAAAATTACAATAAATACAAGTATTTACAAAATGTACAAAATAAATATGAAACAGTTGAGCTATCTGCAGACCGTTGCAAATTTCTTACCTATTTATTTTTTAGAAGAGAGTGAGTTTTTTTTTTTGCATAAACAGTAACGACTATATTACTGTAATCTTCAGGCACGGAGATATATCCGTGCGATATCTCAAAGTCAAAGTCAAAAGGTATTTATTCAATAAAATCACAAGGATCACTTTGAAATGTCTTAAAGCTAGGTGACTCTAGGTGCCAGTTCCACGCGACCAAAGCCTAGAAGAACAGGCAACAAACTTACGGCTTGGTTCCTACCGTTCTTTAGTATGATCCTTTTACAATATAATAATATAATAATTTATTGAAGTTTAGTGAGGCAGGCATGTGTACAGCCTCCTTATCATCAACTCTACAGCTCAGCTCGTACAGCCTGCGTAGCACGTAGTCGCCAGACTCGCCAGTGATCGCAGAGACGCGTCGCGCACCAGTCGACATGTCGGCGTCCGTGCAGTCTAGTCTGAAGTAAGTGATGTGCGGCGAAAGTATCGGTCAGCCATTCGGGTCACGTTGTGAATGTTGAGAAACGCGAATATTTTATTGTTTTGATATTATTGATGGTTTGTTTGTGTATTAGCGCTTTATAGCGCTGTTTTCTCCATGATAAATACAGATTTATTTATTAACTTATAAAGTTCAAAAAATTTAAACTTATAAAGAAATCGTATTTACTTAGTGTTCAAAAAAAATTTTCCTTATAAAAAAAACTGCAATATTTTGATTTGAAAAAAATAATAAGTGGCTAAGAGCTGATTTCACCATGCTCTATTAGATTAACAAAGGATTAAAGGGCCGTTAAATATGTCAAAATGTACGCGTTTGACATCTAAGGTTAGATTATACGGCCTGTTAATCCTTGATTAGTTACTAACAGAGCATAGTGAAATCAACTCTAGACCTTTTTTTTTTTATTTAATTTTTCTGCAATCACGAAAAATTCTCAAATTATGTTATTCGTTGTTAATCCTATTTATTATGGTTATGCTAAGTCATTGGTTTCAAAGTTTAATTAAAATATTCCGTAACGTCTTATCTTGTGTTAACATAGTCACGTCGTCTTCATTCGACTTGGGTCTACATTTCTCGCGAGCTCAATAGAAAATTCGTTCTAGAAATATAATGACATTATATTGCCATTACAATTCTACCATATACAATAGGTATCTATATATGAAATCCACAGGCACGGTAGCATTTTTCTTATATGTTTTATACAACTAGCTGCTGGAGCAAGCAGATGGCTCACATGATGTTAAGTGGAAACCATCACCTATAACAAAACCTTAGCTTGTAAGTCACGCACGATAGTAATGTGCCCTACGATGCACTAGATATCCTAGGATTCACTCCTATTTGTAGGTACCAATAGAAATGAATCTTAAAATCCTAAGGGTTTTTTCGTTTTGAAAGTGTTTTATGATGTAATCGAATTGTTTGCTACTTATTACACATACACACACACACTTATTAACATAACTATGTCACCTGAATAAACAGTTAGGTACAAAGAACTTAGTATCGACGACAAAATAATAATAATGAATGAAAATATGTGCATACTATTTTGAAGTTTAAAGACTTAATGCTAGCTACTTAAATTGCGTTTTGTGATGATGTTTAACCAATTCAAAGTCAAAGAGTTATTTCAATTAAAAGAATGACACATTTTTCAAGGTTTATACAAGAATAGAAATGAAAAAATTTCTACAGTTCCTTCAGTAATACAAGTATAATTGCTTGGCGGCAGAAATAAGCTAACAGAAAGACCTTTATACCCATCACAAAGGTGTGACAACCGTCAAACATCTTCTCGCGCGCATTTGATAATTTTGAAAGATCACTGAACATATATATGAAAAATCGCAATTTACCGCAAGTTATTTGCAAAGATATAATTTTAATCCAAAAAAGGTTTCCTTACATGTATGTTTTACTAGTTTTCGTACTACTCTACTAATATTCTATTTACGAGTTTACTTGTTTAAACGACACAAACATCGTTTTCGTAGTTATGCAAACAAAATTTGCATTGTTTTTTTTTTTTTCCATGTTTCCGTACCTACGAAAACATTATTTGATGGCTCTCAGCTCCTTAAAACCAATGTAGTCATTATCATCAGCCGGGAGGAGAGGAAATAAGTGGACAATGACCTCCTATACGTTTCCAGGAAGAATCATTTTGAGTCGTCTCCGCCACCTACGGTCCTTTTTTCTTTTTGCGATTGTATAATGTGGTTCCATCGGGTAAGGCATCTTCGTCTTGTTTCGGGGTCACCTTTAAATTTTTAGTACTTAACGGTTGATGATTATTATTATTATCCCCTGACTTATATCCCTTAGACCTCAAAGAATCTTGAGAAAAGTTAGTACTTGATAATTTTATTTGGGAAACAAACAGTAGGTGAAATAATAATAATTTATTTTACTTTATTAGGAATAACAGTGACAGGAGTAACACTAATAACAGGAACAACAACAACAATAAATAGTGAGATTTATTTTTAAAGAAACCTGCGAAGTTTCCACCATTAAATTATACCTTCATAAAGAGTGTGTGAACATACCAACTTAAAAGTTCAACATTTTATACAAATTGCAAAAAAAAAAATAGAAATAAAAAACCGGAAAAAAACATCATCGAGTCAAAAAACGAATTAGTGAGGCTATGCTACTAAAATGTCTTTTTGAAACTCAGCTGCAGTCGCGTGGAATATATAAATGTAAGTAGGTAATGCCCCTACGGGGCTCATGTCCTGGACATATTGCTATCCCCTAAGAACCTGTATACAACATGAGACAATGAATAAATGGTTATGATTATGAAAAGTAATTCTTAAGTTACTTTTTCTGCACCCCCAGAGTTTTGTATTTCGTATTTAGTTTTTCGTAGCTTCTGTACCCCAAGCATGAGTTTTGCTTACCATATTTGGTTTTTCGTTTTACGTTTTTGTTCCCGCAATGAACACGGAACAAAAACGAATCGTTTTTGCTCCGTGCTCATTGCGGGTTTTGTCAAGTTCCATATCGGTATCCCTATCGCGTCTTCATACAAAACCCGCAATGAACACGGAACAAAAATGAAAAACCAAATATGGTAAGCAAAACTCATACTTGGGGTACTGATCTTTATTGTTTGAAGATTCGTTAAACTATCGCGCGTGCTGTGAACTCGCGAGTCTCCATACAAAAAAGGCCTGACGTTACGAAAAAAGAAAACATAACTCAGACTTGGGGTACCTACTGGTAGTTGATTCTAAAGTAGTAAACACAAAGCCACGTAGTTTTGTATTACTGCAGTTATAATTCGATTTCTTCACGTGGATTCAAACATGACGCGGAATAAGCAATGGCATCAGCTCGGTTCAGTGAACTCGATGTGTGATGTGATGACATGTGTGTGGTAATCGTCAGTGCTCATACATTTTGGCATAGCTGCACATAATCATGAAGTATGCTTTGATGAGCAAGTGAAGGCCGCTGTCTCTCTCTAGCATTTACATAACTCAGCTGCCTCAAATTCAAATTTATATTAATAATGACCGCGTTAACAAGATTTTAAATTAACGAGATCGAATACCTACTCAATAATAAAAAAAAACTTTGTAAAAGGAAAAAAAACCCACAGACAACAACAAAAAAAAATCTTTAAGAAGGATTTAAATTTAGAACGTATTTACATACATAATATAATAATTGTTTTTCGGATGTTAGCCTTTGTCAATATTTTCTTCTGTGCCTAGGCGCCAGTTCTGCTTGACAAACATAAAACAAGAGAATAGATTGGATTTCTAATATTTGCATGAAACAGAGTAAAATAGTGTTAGGTATTCCCTGAATGTCAAATGACAAGAGATTGTATACAAATAACCAACTGTTATATTTAACTAGTATAGCCCGTTACTTCGTTTGCGCAATATTTTATTGCAAATTTGAACCGAGTTTTCAGTTGGGACTTGGGAGAGCAGTGGTGGTCTAGTGGTAACGGCCCTGCATTCCGATCCTAAGGTTAGGGGATCAAAACCGGTCATGCACCAATGAGTTATTCTGTTCAAAAATGTATGTGCACAGTGCCAGTACTCAGTGGCGGATTTACCAGCAGGCTGAGTAGGCTGGAGCCTAGGGCGGCAGATTTTAAGGGGCGGCAAATTAAGCTAAGATCAGCTCAACCATGTACCTTCTATTTATAAGATTGAGCTTTTGGAAATTGATACATCGATCCCCTAGTTCACAACACAATCTTACCATTAACGGGATAAACCTGATGTAATGAGGACGTAGTGCTCAAATCATAAAGTTATATTTCATTGCCAAAAATATTGTAATAAATATGATTTTAAACTAAGGGTATCGAATTGTAGAGGACAGTAGGGCCGGCATGAATAGCCTACTGGCGGCAAATATGTAAATCCGCCACTGCCAGTACCTACTGTCAAACGGTGAAGGAAACTGTGAGAAATCCTTAGGACCTTGTCTTAGGACCTCAAAAGTTCTAAAACATGTGTCAAATGCTCGAAAGGAGCCTGTTTGAGAAGCACTTAAAATCCTTTCACCACACTGTTTCGAAAGAAATAAGTGACACGACAAAAAGAAGAAGAAGTTGAGAATGTGATGTGAGGGAGGATGTGTAAATCCTAGTGAAGTGTAAATCATTACCGTATTGATACTATCCAATTCAAGATTAAGTTTCAAAAAACACATAACAGTTGCAATACAAACGGACACACTCGGCACTTTGGAAATTTATTTAGTAATCGATTTCGTACCATATTAATATAATATTTTGGATTTGGTTGCATTAAAATAACATTTTTGCTGATCTTTTGTAATGCTACTCCGAAACATGGTTGATTGCGATATTTCGTAATTAAGTACATTCAGTGACTTTGCATCGTCAAAAATGTTCCCCTGTCAGCGTTTTAATAAACTACTTACATCATTTGTCACACATTTTTCGGTGAATTATAATGGTACTTATGAAATCCGAGTTAAATTATTTTTGTTTTATATGCATAAAATATTGTACAGTCAGTATCCGGATTTGTAGACTTTTTTATATCTAGAAGTTCTGTTTGAAAAGGAATAGTCTATCAATAACTATAACCCTAGTATATGTAGTCATAGATTAAGGTAGTATAGTAGTTAAAAGTTCTAGAATGGAAGACGAAGCGTAGGATGTTAGCCCCTCGCCCCATGGGCTATCATTAGATCTCAAAAACTCAGAATCTTTCTTTGAAGGTATTTTTATTTTTAATACAACTAGCTGATGAAACAAGCAGATGGCCCACCTGATGTTAAATGGTAACCACCACCTATATAACAAAGCATTGCCTCGCAAGTCACACACGATAGGAACGTGCCCTACGATCAGCGTTGCCAGATTTTTTTATTGCCGAGTTGGGATTTTGGGACGTTTTGAGTGAAAAAGGCGGGATTCTTTCGTCGAAAGCGGGACATAGTAAAAGAACGTATATAATCAGAAGTTTTTAAATATTTATCTTATTATTTGAGTTCAAATTACGTTTACGTGACAATAGATAGCAAAAATAGCCATAATTTTAATAAAAATATGATATTTTAAATCAGATTTACCCTATCGTTTAAATAGTTGTCGAGTCGTCGAAATCGAAAGAAAGAAAAAGGCGTGACGGTAGTACTTCCCCGGACGAGCCCTTTACAAACAGCTCTACTACTCTTAAAATATAATGTATATGTCTCTATGTCCATCATGTCATTCTTTGTTCTTCAGACTGATGATGAAATAACTTTACTACTCATAGCTTAATAAAGACTAAACAAAATCTACTTTAACTCTTTAAAAATCTCATCGTTTACTTTAGAACTTGACTGTGCTACGTTTTTGCTCCACCGCTTTTTACACAGTTTCATATTACGTTGTTAGGTATGTAATCCAACTCTGGGACCGGTTTAGAACCCGCAATCCTTGACCGTGTAAGGACAGCGGGAGGTTTATACAAACCAAAGGTCAAGTGGAACGAATACCGTGTATCTATTGCTGTATGTAAACGTACCGTGAAAATATTGCTAAAATATTTTTGAAACTAATTATTGATATCCAAAAGATATTTCTTGCCTTTGATTACTAATAACTTGTTAAGGGAACGATAATTCTGCTAATACTTATAGTCTTCTTCGTGTCAATAATACAAACTAATTATGTACCTACTTATACAAGGTGTTCCAATAATTGTGTATGTTAACTTAAGGGGGCTAAAGTATATGGATAACTTTTTCTAAGGAACCAACACTGTGAACGCGAAAAAAAAAACACTGTTTCATACATTTTAACCAGGTATTGAACTTTTGTATGAAACAGCTGTTTTTTTATTCGCGTTCACAGTGTTGGTTCTTTCGAAAAAGTTATCCATATCGATGGGTACTTTAGCCCCCTTAAGTTTATATACACAATTATTGGAACACCTTATATATTTGTTTTTTTTTTTTTGTATTGCGATACCGGAACTTAGCTCTAACATCTATGGTGAACTCTAATATCATAGCTCGATCATTTAGGCGTTTTCGGTGGACGAATGCATCAAGTCGCTCTAGGTGCAGGTATTACGGCACAGTAAGCAAGCGGGTTGTTTGATGGGTCATTGAGGTTTCATACCACAGTTACACCGTGTTTCCTCATAGTTGCCCCATTTGCTCAAATTGAGCCTTCAGCGGCCCATTTGAGTCCGCAGTCTACTTACCTAGGTACATACATTATAGTTTATTCCTCAGAACTGCACAGAGATAGACACATAATACGGTAAAACACTCAGAATCAGAAACAAATTCTTCTTTTATTTTATACAAGTATTCTACGTTTATCACACAAATGTTTCTATTTGGTGTTTCCGATGTTAAGTCCATCAAGATGTCAAGTTACCCCTTCGAAAACCAAGCAAACAAACTCTGTCCCTTTAGAATATTGAAATTGTAGTAGTGTAGATAACTAGAGTTGTATATTAAATTTACAAGTGGTCTGAAATGGTAGTCAGAGTACGTCTAAATATAGAATTTTTGGCATATACCCACATTTTGCAGTAGTTGGTATTCCATACGTGACAGGTTAAACCAGTTTCCTCACAATGTTTTCTTTCACCTCACGATCAAAAGGCGGGGCCACTCCCACGAGACCACCAGCACTCCTCATAATAATAAACTAAATATAATAAAGTGCTTACTCTAAACAGAAACTCACCATTAAAATTTCTCAGAACCCAATCTAGATCCAAGCAATTATTCACATGCTGATAAGGTGATAAGCAATAATAAGCCTTATAACAAAGAACCTGGTCTTTTATCTTTTTGACATGGTAAGCATTGTTCTCATCTCATGTTTACGCGGGTTTAGCTATCAGTAGATAAGCGTAATGAATCGAAAATGGTCTCCAATTTAGCTGTATGACGTTTTAAAAGGAACTTATACATCGTGTAACATAATACCCCTATAAGGCCAAAGACTAAGAGATCAGACCAAGCACTGGAATATTTTGACGTGTGCAAAGTTTGAATACTTCGTTTTCGAAATTCCCATACAAAAGTAAAATTAATATTGTCTCAGATTTGCTACAACCCTGATAATGTGTGGGTACGTGGCCTTGGTACATACGCTATTTGCGTTTACTAATTGGTGGCAGTTCTGTTATCTATTTTATCTACAGTTCATAATTAAAGGTCAAAAAACAGCTGTAAATACTGCATCATGTTGTGTTAGTTTCATTTTGGAGGAAAGTTTAAAAGGCAATAAAAGAATGAAAAACTTCGAAATTTCAAAAGTCGTTTAACAAAAGTTGTTCGCCATGACCTGTAGAATACCCTGTTTCCCTTGTTAAAGGGGTATTATGTTACACGTTGTATATATGTAGAACCTATAACACTAGAGTGTTATACAAAACCAGTGGGAGAGAGATACATGTGTTGCTATCTAATTAGTAAATGGGTTCCGACATCGTCAAACAAACAAAATCTAATACATTTGAACGTACGTAAATAGATTACCTCCTCCTAACCTTCCTTAGCCCTCATTTCTTATGAAGATGCGCGGCGACTGATAATTAATGGCTTTTACTGAAATATCAATGGAAAAACTACAAATAAAATTGACACGGGCGAGCGAGACCGCCCTTACCTACACTTATTTCTTGACAAAAATAAAACATCCAATACGTAAATTATCATCACAAATTACAGTAGGTTAAAGTATTTGAATTTCAGCACTTTTTCCTACAAACAACACGTCGAAATTTCTAAATTCTGGTATTTTTCCTTCATCTTTGCTACTTGGGCCGTTTTCTAGCAATGGAAATATTAAAACTTACCCAAGAGGTTCTTTTATTACTATAATAATTAAAGGAAATTGGTTCGATTTGTTGCTTTTACCTCTACAACGTTTGTTTTAGAAAAACATAGATTAAAATTTCACCGAGCCTTGTTTTTCACATTTTATTTTTGTTATCTCGCCAAAACATTTATTAGTAGTAAAAAGTGACGGATGCATTTACAAATAAACATGAGAACAATGTTATTTGTTGGTAAGATAAACTTAGACCTTTGGCCCCTTGGCACAAACATGCTTATAATGTATTTGTAACACTGTGAATGATTCACTTAACTACACAAAGAGTTTCACATCAAACATGCAAATAAATACTCATTTCGATAATACAAAGACAAACTAGATTATATTTCTTTCACTTCATTCGAAGATATGAAGATATTATATAACAGGTAGTACTTTTAACTTACTCGGTAGCTACGCACTTTTTTACGCTACACTCAAATAATAAATATGTGTAACAAAATTATTAAGGTGGAGTGTTAGGCAAAATCATTAAGGCTTTCGTCTTGTAAAAAACAATGTAATGTGACCATACTTCGTGCGAATAAATACATTTTATTTCATTTCTTTCATTATCAGATGGACCATCTTTTAATTCTGACAAAAACTAAATTAAAAACTTCCTCCTGTAAACTAATCTGAGGGTTTCCTCTACTGTGTCTGAGGATCGAAGCCGTGAAGCTGTTTCTTTTCTTTTTCTTCGAACGATTAAATGTACGTTAATTGCTGGTGCATGAGTATAATGGCCTAATTATGGGATTTTAACACCATTTTGCCTTATCCGCTGCTGGAGAGATGTCATCGTGCATTGTTTCGTAACAAAGAGCCGGTTGGATGGTAACACGACCTACGGGTCGAAGTTACACAGCGAAGGTTCTTGAAAAGGCAAGCCTGGGACCACGATTCTGATCTTTCTACTACAGGGTGTAGTAGAGCTCTTTGTGAAATAGTTCGTCCTATACCAACCAACAAACAAACAGTTAACAAACGTATACGCTGGTAAATTCATCTTTCTTCTTACCTCTGGGCAACTGAAGAGTAGTAGAGCAATTGAATAAATTTATTTTATTTCTTTCTTTCTTGATTGTTAGGGGAAGAACTACCACCATACCTATTTCTGCCGCCAAGCAGCGTTGCGTTGTTTCGGTTTGAAGAGTGTGGTTGCCGGTGAAAATACAGGCGTCCGTCAACTTGAGGCATACATGATAAGCCACGTGTGCAAGTAATTTCATCGGCAACCACGCTCTTCGAACCGAAACACAGCAACGCTGCTTGGCGGCAGAAAAAAGCATAGTGGTAGTGTTTCCCCGGACGAGCTCTTCACAAAGAGCTCTACTACTCTTTAGCGCTGTACGTACATCTCAGAATGATGAACGCAGTAGAGTACGTCTTAGAGGGCATGTTCTGCGTGGTTTTGTAAGTTTTGCAGGCAGAGGTAACTGAGTAACATGAGGTGGGCCAGCTGCTTGTTTCCTCGTTTTTTAGATAAATAAAAAGTTATAACAATACAAGCGACCACCCTTGTTTTGTTCTATTTTAAACAGTTGACAACAATGTGTATGAAGTGGGTATGGTCCAATTTGAATGATTTAAATTTAATTGTCCCTTTAAAGGTCTAATCTGTTTATTCCAGCAAGCCACAAAGCCACAGACAGTCGCTGTGCACTATATTATAGCTTAAACTATATTTATGATGAAGCATTGTAAATAGAACCGAAGACGATTTTTTTTAAAGTCGTTCTTGCTTGATCCCGTTTCAATCCTATTACTGATATCCTTTTACTGCTTAAAACTAAAATAATCAAAAAGATGCGATTTTCTCATACTTTTAATCTCGTAAGCGTCTCAACTCAACACACGAAGATAGGTAACTTTAACATCAATAATAAAGACGATTTATTTTTAAAAAACGACTCAATTAACATTCATTCTTATTTATAACATATGCGATTTTCTCATGTTTTCGACCCCGTAAGCGTCTCAACACATGAGGATAAGTAACTTTAACATTAATATTTATACAAGGTGTTCCATAAGTTGTGTATATAAACTTCTGGGGGCTAAAGTACCCATCAATATGAACAACAATGTATGAAACAGCTGTTTTTGTTTTCGCGTTCACAGTGTTGGTTCCTTAGAAAAAGTTGTTCATATTGATGGGTACTTTAGCCCCCTGAAGTTTATATACACAACTTAAGGAACACCTTGTATATATTCATATTTTTGTTACAACTTTTAATTAACTTAACTACTTACTAGTTCTCATAATGACTTGGAGTTCTTAAAGTCGGAGAAGGGCGTTAATGTTCGCGACACAGTTTTTTATAAACTTCTGCGAATTTTATCATTTTCTACATTATATTGTGCCTTGTTTTTGTTCCAAAACAAACTTATTTTGTTTTGATTTTGATTTGAATAATAAGAAAGATTTATTTTTGAAACAACTTAATTCATCCATAAATTTCACATAAATAATACTAATTTAAAATATTATTACTTTAATGATTCATGCATTATTTATTTATGCCTGGGAGTCATTTTGTGCCTGTCGAGTAGTTGTAAGTAAGTAGCTTGTAGGGCACGGGTGGTCTAGTGGGAGTGACCCCGCCTTCCGATCGTAAGGTCGTGGGTTTGAATTCAGTCGTGCACCAATGGATTATTCCTATCGTAAAACTTAACAAGGAAAACATCTTGAGGATTAATATCGTGATTTCAGGTTAAAAAAAGATATGTTAGGTAGATAATGATTATTTAAAAAAAAAACATGCAGAGCCATACATTTTCTTAGGTCTAAAGATTTGTATGATAATTATAAGGCAACTGGCATACTCTGTGGTTTCGGTAAATACTTACCTATATTCATTGTAATTTTCTTTGTAAATAAATATAAGATTTAATTTAAAATTGCACGTGATGCTAATCTGGAGATACCTCTGACGTCACGTTTTTTCCAAACATGAAAACATCACTATTCCACAAACACAACCCACGCATGATCTCAAGTCTCAAGTCTATCAATCTTATTTTATTCAATAGTTACCTTTAGATATAAAATTCAAGGCTAACGAAGATGTTGCTGTTTTTATGGATGTTTATAAAAACAATGCTCATAAACAAACTTTCCGTGTAGACGGAGGTCAGTGATTGTATCACTACGCGACTAGTGGAACGCCCTCGGATTCGCTCGCGTCTGCTTATTTCCTTAAACCAGATTTAGTTCAGTAAGATTTTAAGAATTGCATTTAATATTTGTCACATTTTTTATTTTGTTATACTTTAACTATGTATGTATATTTGTTTTCCTTTCTTTGCTAAAACTCTCAACTCGCTAAAACTCACGGTTTCCTTATATACCAATAAACCAAAATTCTCGGAAAATCTCAAATATTCCTCTTTTAAACATTTGATAACGCTTTTGCACGCGGCTTATATCGCGTAGTACCTACTTAAGAATAAAATATGCGAAAGTCTGTAAATATGTGAGTTTTCGTATACATATTTATTACTCAAATGTTAAGATTGATTGGATGAATATTGAATTGAGATTTTTTATTCGGGAATAGCATTAAGACTATATATATTTATTTTTCATGTAATTATAAAAAATAGTAAACAACCACGATTCAGAGAATAACATCAGGTACAATGCTTTGGTAAAAATATTTTATTTTACATATTTTCCGCAAAAATACATAAACAAGACTCAGGTATTTTATATCTTTAAGTGCCAGTACCCTCTTCGAGTGTCTACATACATATTACGTGTGTATGTTTAGATACATGCATTCGAAAACTTGAAGTAAAATGCAAAAGAACGAGTTTAAAACCTTGGCGCGACTCAATCAAATTTCTAAAACGGCTCTTACTTTCGCCTGCAGAAGCCACTGTCCCACTTACCTACTGATAAGGGCACGCATCGTGGCCATACTGCCCACTCGAGTGCATCTGACGCATTTAAAGGTCAAGCTAGTTAACGGCTATCCATATTCTCTCATAAAAATCTTTATACAAGTGACTACTGATATAAGAACTTTATAAACATTCAGAAATTTGTACAATTTAGCAGTTGCAGTTTTAAGATACACTTTTTATCGGCTCACGATATTACGGCTAATAGAAGAAAGAAGAAATAAAATCAATTTATTTACGACAGCAAAAGTTAAAGTGGACACTAAGAAATAAAATAAACATTTAACATATAAAACAAATAACTTTGTGCGTCGCAAAACGGACTCTGATTCAGCAATAAGTTGGTTGCAAACCAACGCTGGTCTTCCATCGGAGCCGTTCGGTGATGCCAGAAGAGAATGGAGAGAAAAAAATAGTGCCGACCCCACTTGAAGTAGGGTAACTCTTGAAATACATAGATACAATACAGTTTAACAGACACAGCACAAACATCTATGTTCACGACATAAATAATAGTTATCGGCGAGGATTTAACCCACGGCCTACAGCGTAGAAGCCAAAGCTACTACCATTTTAGCTAGGAATACCGACCAGTATTATTAGTATAGTGATATCCCTAAATTCAATTGAATAGTAAGAAGATTAATTTTTAAGAGTAGAGGCCTTTGTGTATTTTCTTCGTTCTTTTCTATTTCTGCCGCCAAACAGCGTTGGTGTTTCGGTTTGAAGAGTGTGGTTGCCGGTGTAATTACAGGCACATGAGGCTTAACATCTATATGCCTCAAGTTTATGGACGCAGGGCAGTGCGTGACTTGCGAGACAATCCTTTGTTACAGGTGATGGTTACCACTTAAAATCAGATCGGCCATCTGCTCTTTCCATCAGCGAGTACCTATATACTTAGTAAAAAAAAGTTAACCTAGCAAGTGCACTCAACCGAGCCTTTTAAATTCATTCACGCTCACTCAACACTAACAGTGTTTTTTCAATTCTAGCAACTTAATTGTTGTAAACTAAGTTTTGGTTTAAAAACTAAAGGCCTGTTCATAAAAACTATTATATTATCAAGGCTTTGTAAAACCTCCTCGTCACTGTCACTTTTAAGTCAACCTAAAAAAATGCCAACGGAATTAAATTAGATTTAAATTATTTAAGATGAAGTTAGCATCAGATGATGGGTTTTTCAGAACTTCGCAATTGTTTTTCAAATACTACTTCTACTCTTTTGAAACTTTAACCCTCTTACTACAAAATGGTATTTAAATAACGCTTAAAATTTGCGCTGTCTCTATTTGCCATTAAACATTGGTAAGAGATAGCAATAGTTTAGGCAAGGTTTAGGCATAGTTTATCGTTTGACAGATTTTTTGTAGTAAGGAGTTGAGAAGTTTTGATAGATATAAAATAACTGAATTTATTTATAAAAAATCGGAATCAACCAAGCTAGCCAACCAAAAATATTGTTTTACTAGGTATCGTACTTATGCAAACTTTTAAGTTGAAAAACTTTTTTAGATCTTATTTATATATTTGCTGAACTGCAATGTTGATTGCGATGCAAGCTTCTTGAGAATGTCTCAGAGGGTATTCAAATGCACGTCCAAATAATACAAACGAACTCTCAGTAATGTCGTAAAAAACCTGCACACATGTGCCGAAAACGTGCGCATGCGTTTGGGAATAGAAAAGATAATAGGCAAGCAACATTATGTTCTTTTATTCCATAGAATAGCAAGCTCACTTTTTTTAAGCCTATTAAACAAAAAAACATTGAACCAAAGAGCACATGTGGCCGAATTTTGGGTCAGAAATGTTTGTATATGATATGATATGGGATTTTTATGTTCGCTGTCAAGCAGTGATTTTCGCATTGCTAATGATACAAAAGGACACCTAGTTTTTGTACTTTTTTTTTACAATAAATAGACCGTCCTTTGACTACAATCTCACCTGATGGTAAGCGACGATGTAGCCGACGTTGAAGCAGAACGGTCTAGAAGACACCTATTCACTCTTGCCTTGAAGAGACTGATTTTGTAGTGGTCAGGAAAAACAGACGGTAATGAGTTCCACTCCTTAGCGTTTCGCATAATGAAGGTTGAAACAAAGCGCTTCGTGCGAATTGGTGGTATGCTAACCAGGTATGGATGGTACTGGTTTATGCAAACAACGTGGAAACTGTATTAAATATTTAAAAATTAAAAATAGCATAGTTAGGTTTATTTTCTAGTTTGATGCTATTTATTTGAACACTAGTTTTCTAACAAAAATATAATAATGGCACAGTTGTTTTTAATTTCTGTAAAATTTGTCAAACTCGAGAAGTGTCGTCTTATTCGCAACACTTATGAGGAGACAACCGTCAACCAACTTATCGCTCGTACATTTCAACATTTTTGAATTTATAAAATTACAATTTTGTAAAATTTTACTAATACAAATTATTTATTTACTAATTTATTAAATTACTGAATGTAATTATGAAAAACCGCAAAGTCAAAGTCAAAGGGTATATTTTAAAATCACAAGGACCACTTTGAAACGTCTTAAAGCTAGGTGACTCTAGGTGCCAGTTCCACGCGACCAAAGCCTAGAAGAACAGGCAACAAACTTACGGCTTGGTTCCTACCGTTCTTTTGTATGATCCTTTTACAATGTAATAATATAATATATTATTGAAGTTTAGTGAGGCGTAGGCATACAGAAAAAGGTAAACATAGTCAAATTTATAAGACAGCACACGCTACGCCTCAAAACTTTTTAACCAAAAAGTTAATAACCACGCATACTAGACAAAGTCACAATCAAAAGGTATTCAATTGAATCACAAGGATCACTTTGGTGAATCTAGGTGCTAAATCCACGCGACTAAGCTTTTAAGAGTAGTAGAGCTCTTTGTGAAGGGCTCGTCCGGGGAAGTACTACAACCACGCCTTATTCTACCGCCAAGATGCAACGCTGTGTTTCGGTTTGAAGAGTGTGGTTGCCGGTGTAATTACAGGCTCATGAAGCTTAACATCTGTATGCCTCGGGTTGATAGACGCAGCACAATGCATCGCAGGGCACGTTCCTATCGTGCGTGACTTACGAGGCAATGCTTTGTTATAGATGATGGTTACCAGGTGGGCCATCTACTTGTTCCATCAGAT
The DNA here is from genome assembly GCA_932294275.1 of Chloroclysta siterata. Classification (NCBI taxonomy): domain Eukaryota; kingdom Metazoa; phylum Arthropoda; class Insecta; order Lepidoptera; family Geometridae; genus Chloroclysta; species Chloroclysta siterata. Next base: position 13,335,841 of record OW028596.1, on the reverse strand, counting down.
AGTTGTATTAAAAAAAATAGAAGAACAGCCAACAGCAAGACAAATTGCTATTTCCAACAATATTCAGTGGTTTGATATCATTAAAATGTTGAAATGTGCGACCGAGAAATTATTTTGACCTTTATGTCTCGATAGACGCAGTTCATGTACTGGTTGACATAATAATAGTCATTGTTTTAAAATTACGATTATTTTGAATTCCGGTCAATGTTTTGAAAAGGCTTTTTTTATAATTAAGCACCTAACTTACACGTGTAGTAACGCAAAGCAACTTTCAATAAAATTCTTAGAACAATCGCAGACGTAGCTAATTTATTTTTGCTTGTGTTTGAATATAATTGCGAATACTGCGACCGTGACTAATTGTTATTTTAAAATATATTTAAAATAAAAACCGGCCAAGTGCGAGTCGGACTCGCGCACGAAGGGTTCCGTACCATTATCTGTAAAAACGGTAAAAAATCACGTTTGTTATATGGGAGCCCCTTTAATATTTATTTTATTCTCTTTTTAGTATTTGTTGTTATAGCGGCAACAGAAATACATCGTCAAATTTCAACTATCTAACTATCACAGTTCATGAGATACAGCCTGGTGACAGACGGACAGACGGAAGGACAGCAGAGTCTTAGTAATGGGGTCCCGTTTTAGCTATTGGATACGGAACCCTAAAAATACAAGATTTTAAGATTTTAAGCAAGTTATTGAAGATTCATAGTGTTCCTACTGAAGTTTCTTTGACAGCCCTCACAGCTCAGTAGGTAGTAGCTCTGCCTTCTGCGCTTTAGGCCGTGGGTTCGATCCCCATCAAACATTTATGTCATGAACAAAGATGTTTGTTCTTTGTCTGGGTATTATTATAAGTAACAAGCTGGTGCCCGCGACTTCGTCTGCTAAGGATTAGTCACACAGTATCTTTATAAATTGTAACCTATGTGTTATTCTGATGTATACCGCCATTTGACATTAATAAAATCCTGTCCATCCAAAGATTGTCTGGAAGAGATCGCTCATAGTGATAAGACCGCCCATTGTACTTCGCTGTATTTTAAATTAATTCTTAAGCGTTATGATATTATATTGTGGTGTACAATAAAGAGTTTTCTATCTTTCTATCTGTAGTGTTTAACAATAAACTATGCGCGCTGACTGCGGGTAGCAACCGAACGCACCACGGTGGTGGGGGCATTCGATTCCAGCCCGCCGATCCAGGCAGACGTTACTCTAACATAAGTGTTTTCTTTGGTACCCAAGCAACCTGTACAGTACAAGTGGCGACCCTGCCAGTGGTTTACAACCATTACAGTAAGTACCAAAAATAAATACAAAAACAAAAAGTATAAAGAGTAAATGAGTCTGTTTTGTTCTGCAAATTAACGAACGCTAGATATTTATATTTCACTGGTTATCGGTATCATGTGAACTGCATTTTTATAGAACTTGCGTACCCAGTTACGAAACATCTAAGTTGGCAGGTTAACTTTTTTCGGCTGGGTTAACTTTCATATTGTTTTATAACATTCGTTTGTGAAGTAAGATAAAACAACATCAATAAAAGTACTACCCATTTGTTCGGGTAAAATTTTTAAGAAAATTTAAATCAATACGCTACCCACTTTTTGATGTTCGACTTTTTGGGACAATGCTGGTTTTTATCACGGATTGTACCTACAAACAGGCCTGTCGCCGTTGCGTTTGCAGAAATTAAACTTTAGTACTCACATACAAAAAACAGTGTTACATCAAGTTATTTGTTGACAAATAGATAAATACTCTATACTAATAAACCAGTTAAGTACAGAAATACTCAGATATATTCTGTTTATTGGAAAAAAAATGTATTGCACAAGTAGATAACTACCTACATTAATACACTGAGTAAAATGTGTGAATGATGAGTGAGCGAATTTACTTTGCTAAATTGCGTAGTTCTAGAAAGTACTATTTGTGCCTATTTTAATGGCGAGAACTAAGAACTTATAAAGTTCCACTGGAGACGTAGTTTGATATATCAAACTATACCTGTAAAATTGCTGTTACAATTGATAGTTTGACAAAATGTTGAACGGTATCAGAATAAAGAGGTAGTTTCGAGAAATTTAAACGTTACCTAAATGTTGTTACAATTGATAGTTTGACAAAATGTTGAACGGTATCAGAATCAAGAGGTAGTTTGGAGAAATCTGAACGGTACCTAAATGTTGTTACAATTGATAGTTTAACAAAATGTTGAACGGTATCAGAATCAAGAGGTAGTTTGGAGAAATCTGAACGGTACCTAAATGTTGTTACAATTGATAGTTTGTCAAAATATTGAACGGTATCAGAATTATGTTTTCACGAGATAGTTTGGAGAAATCTGAACGGTACTTAAAAGTTGTTACAACAGATGATAGTTTAAGAAAACGTTGTATAGTATCTGAATTGAAAAGTTTAAAGGGTAGTTTGGAAAAATCTGAATGGTACCTAAACGTTGTTACAAAATGACAGTTTCAGAATATGTTGAATAGTATCTGAATTATTTATTTTAAAGATTAGTTTGGAAAATCCGAACTGTACCTAAAGTTTTTACAAAATGACAGTTTGCAATACGTTGAATAGTATCTGAATAAAAAAAATATAAGGTAGTTCGGAAAAATCTGAACGGTACCTAAACGTTGTTACAAAATGTCAGTTTCAGAATACGTTGAATAGTATCTGAATGATGAATTTTAATGGGTAGTTTGGAAAAACTGAATGGTACCTAAAGTTGTTACAATATGACAGTTTCAGGATACGTTGAAAAGCATCAGAATTATGTTTTCTAAACGATAGTTTGGAAAAATCTGAATAGTACCTAAAAAGGGAATTACTATATTTATTGGTAGCCCAAATAGAAATGAAATATTTAAATAATATAAATATTGGTGGACATTCCACACAGTTCTATCACTAAATTATGACAGAAAATGAACATGTATAAAAACCCCCATTAGAGCCTTTACCTACTTCTCTCAATTATAGTCTAGGTTGTTGGGGTGAGTCAGCTTTAGAAGTTGGCAGGAATGTAAATGATCTGTATCTGATCGGAATGTACCTACATTAGGTCGGTAATCGGGCTGAGTCAGCGGACAACGATGATTTGGAATGGGTGGAATCACGGTACAATAAGCTCGGTACATATACCTACCTCATAATATTTTCGGATACGCACATAACAGCTGAGTCGGGAATTGCAATACCTAACCAAGCTAGACGAGTATTTTTCAAGAGAGACAGCAATCTGCAATGTATATTAATATACTATTATGGGGATGAAAATAAATAAATAATAATACTAGACATTCAAGATTAAATGGTTACCTAAATTAAATTAGTCCAACAAAACATGCATCATTTATTTAATTTGTTAAGATGTTTTTATTTATTTCTATTGTCTTCTTTCTAGAGTTAGACAAAGATAAAGATTTATTAATTGCTTATTTTATAAATGATTATTCTTTTGTGAACCAGTAAAGGAATGGTTATTGAAGCTAATAAGATACTTCATTATTATGGTATTTAGTAACACATAAAAAAACAGTAAGAACAAAGCCGTAACTTTGTTGCTTCTAGGCTTTGCGTGGAATTGACGTACTGACTGGATTCACATGGCTTTCAAAGTAATCCTTATGATCGAAATAAATAAATACTTTTCGATAAGTATTGAGTTTGACATGAAAAAAACATGCTACCTGTGCTAATGAAAAAACCGATCATAATTATGGTAGTTTTAATATAATACCTCTTACGAGTATGAGATTGTAACATTGTGTTGTACACCATAGCCATCTGTTTGGATTTAACAGAGGTCAATAAACGACTGTTGGTATGTCAGTAAAATGTTGGTATATGATCTTTGAACACTACAAAAAGAATAGGTAATTAATGCGAATTGTCGGAAAAAAAAACTGACAGTGTTGGTTAGTGACACTAAAACATTATAGCATCCTAAACCAGACCATTGGCCTAAGATACAGTTTTACTAAACGAATAGAGTCCTAACAGTTGATGGCAGTGAGAGGTCGTCTGGGTCAATTATTCACACAATAGTGGTGCGACAGTGTATGACATCATGTCCCTTCATAAGCATATAGTTAATGACAGACAGAGTAAAGCCCAATTTTGTTTATTTCTGCCGCCGAGCAGCGTTGCTGTGTTCTAGTTTGAGAAGTGTGGTTGTCGGTGGAATTGCAGGCACCGATGGGTTACATCTGTGTGCCTCAAGTTGATGATCAAGTTGGTAGTGCATGGTGGGGCGTGTTCCTATCGTGCGTGGCTTGCGAGGCAGTGCTTTGTTATGGGTAATGGTTCAATGGTTCCCACTTGAAAGCACGTGGGTCGTCTGCTTGTCTGGCCTCAAGAAAAAAAAAATACTTAACTGGCTCACCCGTTATTTGCTAATGATTTTGTAAATGATAAGAAAACGAATTGAATTAAATTTACCTTGCAAAACGTGGTTCTACAACTAACCAATACTTTATTAAATGGGGAGTCAGTAAACCTTGCTGATTCTAATATTTTCCATGGACTTAAAGTTGATGCAATATTGCATATTATAAAATGGAACTTCGTTACTCTTATATAAGAGTGGCTTAATGCAAATACATCTTAGCGCAAAGCTTTACGGAAAAGATTGATGCCTGTAATATTAACAATAGAAACATAAACAAAAATTATACTCATAAATTTATTCTAAATTCACATTTTCGGAAAAACTAAAAGATATTATAGCTATTAGATATTACTAGATAGAGTAATTGTTGGTCTAAGATACTGAAAGTAAAAGTAAAAAAAAAACGAAAGTGTCACATATTTACAAAAGAAAGAAAGGGGCGGCATCCAAAAAATTTAGTACCAACTACGATTGTGGAGAGTTTGATGCAGGTTTTCCATGAACTTATAGGTTTAAGAGGGCCCTTCCCGGTCCTAGTATCGTCAATGCGAGCGTGATTGAACAGCTTGTTGATTCATCCGGCGCAATTTTAGAAAAAGAGGCATAGCGAAAAAAGAGAGAAAGCGCCTGAGCGCTCGGTTGGCATTCGGTTACTGTGAACCAAGTGAGAACGCGATAACATTAAATGAAAAATAGTGTGCGGAAATTTCATAAAACTTGTTCCAGGAAATACATGTTTTTCAGTAAGCCTTACTAATTTGTGAAATAAAAGCTAGTCATTAGAATTTCCATAACATTTGCAAGGTTTCTATCAAAATATTTTCTTTACTTTTACAATTTATGAGTACATTATGAATGCCCAAAGTTCAGGTAAATTTGTGAAAAAAAGCAAATTTTGGAGGCTTCTACTGAATATGTTTCTCCAAATTTGGATTTGTTGTTTTGATAGAAACCTAGATATAGTGCACAAGATACCTATTAGCGTTTGTATGATGAAAAGTAAGACGGGTTGGCCGCTCTTAACTAAACGATTTACTTTTAGGTGTGCTATTGTTTCACTAGCAATATCAAACATTACCTTTGCCTTCACGAGTCTCTTGTCAGCTGTGCGAACTCAGAACGGGAAAACCTTGACCAGACCGATAGAACTATGCCACTACCAAGAGTATGCTGAAATTTCGTGTTGACGTCATTAGGTACGCCAATTTTAGGACAAACTACCCCACACATGCAGTTGCAGTTCTTGATCCAAAGGACACGGATGCGAAATATAATGTGAATATAATGTTATATACAGAAGGTGTGCTACAGAAAGCTAAAATCGGAATAGGTGAAAAATATATATAAAAATATATTAAAAGAAAAAGTTCACATATACATTTAATAATGCACCACACGGCATCAACAAGAAGTGAAAAGCTGTTGTAGTAGAAAATGAAAGAGGCGGTCCGGTCTAATCTAGTTAAAAAAGGTAGAAAGGTAAAGAGAAGTGGAAGGTCTGAAGAAAATGAAAGGACTGTTTGGATGAAAATGATACAAGTAGATATATAGATGGATAGATTTATTTATAGTTTCATAGTTATGAGATGCGACCCGCTACAATATTGTAATAGCCTTTCGGCTACTATATCCTGAAATTAAATGAGGTTTAAGCTTATGCCATTGGGCTATTAGTAACTTGTAACTTAGCATATCGTTATCACTGTCACTAATAGTTAAAAACTAAGTGAATTGTGTAAAGATATCTTTAAGCTAGTACAACTGCTGATGAATATTGTTTACTGTGATTCTTCACTAATTATGATCTAGATGTGTTTTATAAAGTTAATATTATCTACTTAATAAGTTCCAAAATTTATATTTTGTTTTTGTAAAAGGTAGATGTAGTGTTTAACAATAAACTATGCGCGCTGACTGCGGGTAGCAACCGAACGCACCACGGTGGTGGGGGCATTCGATTCCAGCCCGCCGATCCAGGCAGACGTTACTCTAACATAAGTGTTTTCTTTGGTACCCAAGCAACCTGTACAGTACACTATCTATAAGCTATATTATTGTAAAGTTTCATTAAAATCCATTCAGTAGTTTTTACGTGAAAGAGTAACAAACATCCATCCATCCATACTTACAAACTTTCGCGTTTATAATATTAGTAGGATTATAAAAAAAAGTATGATATCAGCCATCTGGGTATATTACAATAATATGGGATATAAGGGCAGGAAGTTGATAATGGGACAAGCTTTGTTTGGGGCTAGATAGTTACGTTTTTCCCTCACCCCTCTGCCTTAGATTAAGTCTAGAATATTGTTTTTTATGGCATCTTCAATAAAAATAAATAAATAAATATTGGTGGACATTCCACACGTCACTATCTCGCCCCAAACTAAGCCAAAGCTTGTGTTATGGGAACCAGATAGCTGATATACTACTTATATACTTTTTTTTTGTAAATACATACTTATAATATTATATAACAACACCCAGACAGAGAACAAACATCTATGTTCATCACACAAATGTTTGTTCTCGGTGGGGACCGAACACCATCTTCAATGCAGTTCTTAGAAATTAAGGTTTGCTTACAGCCGTCTGCAATCGCCCGGCGGCATCCGCCCATTTAGGTACTTTTTGAAGCATTAATAAACCACCTTCAAATCGGTGTAGGTACACGTATAATCATTTAGATTAGTTCCACAATTAATTAATTCAGTGTTTTTTAAAACTCAGTTGATTAACTCCCTAATCAAAAGTAGATAGTGCTGTGTGGAATTTCCACCAATATTTATTTATTATTCTTACGGCCGGTTTCTGAAAGCTCGACCAAAACTAATCGGATGTCAAGTCACTCGCCATTTCGGCTATTACATCGAATTAGATAGAGATAGCAAGTGACTTGACATCCGATTAGTTTTGATTGGGCTTTCAGAAACCGGCCGTTAGTGATTTTACTCAATAAGGACTAATGAATTTTATATTTTAAAATATACAATTCTACAGTCTTTTTTCACCTACGCAAACTATTTCAGCTCCTTCAAACTTAATTTGGCACTGCTGCATTTGTAAACACATATGTAAACATTTCGGGAGTTCCTTCTAGAACTCAATTTAGATTGTACGTTGAATGTTTTAGTTGATCAAAGTGAATGCAGTGGTTTTACTTAACAAAACCTAATTGACATTATAAAAACTGAAAACAGCGTCACGACTTTGATCCCCAGGCACGGTAGATATCCCCTCAGATCTCTTAGTACCAAGTACGAATTCCAGATACATTGAGGATGTCTAAGGGGGGTAGTCAGAAGTACGTCCAAATATTACATATTGTACACCTCAAAAAGGTCTAAAAAAGGCCCAGATGGTATATGTCTATCTCATAAGGACTACCCACAATAACCGTGCGAAGCCGGGGCGAGTCGCTAGTCTATTATAAATTTAAAATTATTGCGTATGTATGTTTGATTTCCCTGAACGGATTTAGATGAAATACTTTATTATGTTACTTTCTACACGCGAGTGGAGCCGCGGGCGGATGCTAGACTTTTGTATGATGTATAAAAAACGTTGATTGGTCATAGTTATTTGATAAATGTTCGCTCTCGAATTATGCTGACGCTTGATGGCAATTGGATGAGAAAGAATGTATGAATGAAACTACCAATGGTACATCAGGTTACGTAGAACGAAGTATGTAGTTCAACCTTGCTAACATCTCATTTATGTAACAATCGCTCAGTGCACGCTAATGAAAGATCATCCACATGGTTTACCTCGTTGACTGACCACGTGACTGTGGTGCTCAAACTTTACAGCAAAACCTAATAAACCTAATAAAAAACAGCTTTACGATAAGGTACGCCTAAATATATAATTTTATTATTATATTATTAGTATAACAACAAAACAACTTATAGTTATATCAGCTTCTAGCTCCCATAGTACAAGCTGTGATTAGTTTGCCAATTTATTTATAGGTTTATGCCAGTCAACCACAGAACCAGTAGATAAATAGGTACTTCTACCTAATATTTTATTAATAGTAATATTTATTCAGAAGTATAACTAAAAATAGTTTCCAATAAGCATTCGTATCTAAATGACTGAAGATTTTCATTGTTTGGTTTCAAGTCAACTACCTAATATTAAACAAAGAAACAATGTATCAGCAATTGTGGTCGGAAATATTATATATTATTTTAGCTAATGCAAACCAAAAATATAAATAATTAACAACAATTCTGCTTTATTTACCGCTGGTACCCCAAGTTGCTTACCATAATTAGTTTTTCGTAACGTCAGGCTTTTTTTTTATAGAGATTCGATAAGCGCTTCTAATTATATCGGGCGAGCTGACAACTCACCAGTCTCCACTCAACAAAGATACGAAATATGGTAAGCAAAACTCTCTCTCTCTTACTGTACACCAAGTATGAGTTTTGCTTACCATATTTCGTTTTACGTTTTACGTTTTTGTTCCGTGTTCATTGCGGGTTTTGTATGAAGACGCGATAGGGATACCGATATGGAACTTTACAAAACCCGCAATGAGCACGGAGCAAAAACGATTCGTTTTTGTTCCGTGTTCATTGCGGGCTTTGTATGAAGCCGCGATAGGGATACCGATATGGAACTTTATGTTCTACTACAAATTTCATCATACTTGCAACATAAAGTTCCGTATCGGTATCTCTATCGCGTCTTCATACAAAACCCGCAATGAACACGAAGCAAAAACGTAAAACGAAAAACCAAATATGGTAAGTAAAACTCATACTTGGGGTACTGATCGCAAAGTCGGGAGCTTAAATTAAGTTCTCAATAATTGAAGGAAAACATCGTGAGGAAACCTTAGTAGGTATCATAGCAGCGGCGACGGGCTTGCAATCTGTCACGTAAATAATTCAATGTTGGTATGTGCCAAATGTAATATTTTGACCTCTGTCAAGTGTCAACCCCCTTAAACAAATAATACCTTAAATACAAACAATAATAATAATAAAAATAATAACTAGCAGATGGAACAAGCAGATGGCCCACCTGATGTTAAGTGGTAACCATCACCTATAACAAAGCATTGCATCTTCAGTTAAGTATCTCTTTTTCTGAGTTTTTTTCACAAGAGATGCTTAAAGTTTGAGAGCCGCTGCAGATGAAGAGATAATTGCGATATTCAAGGATACTGTCCACGTTATTGTACGAAACGTTACAATACAGGTTTTCTAATCATCGTTGTATGAAATGCACGATGATGGAATGAATACTATAGGAGGAAAACAAAAGATAGGACCAACCTCCATGGAGAAATATGATCAAATATAATTTATGATCAAATGTACTTTGATTATACAATTGCGTCTTCCATTACAACGTAGGTAGTTAGGTAGGTACTAAAAAAAGAAGTTATGGTAACATAACTACGATAGTATAGTTAGACATATGGTATCGCTGAGTTTTTTGTAGATATTGATGTGTTCTTTTATATTGTAGAACATTTTGGTGTTCTATCGTCAATAGTTTTCGCAGTGCATGCGATGAAAGGCCAAGTTTGGCCAATTTTGTTACACCTTGGGTTACATTATTGAAGTTTTAGAAGGGATCCTTAATTTTTTTCTAGTAATAAATATAGCCTATGTTACTCAGGGATAATGTAGCATTCTAATGGTGAAAGAATTTTTGAAATCGGACCAGTACTTTTTGAGCCTATTCGTTACATACAAAAATACAAACATACAAAAATACAAATCTTTCCTCTTTATAATATTAGTGTAGAAGCGTAGATAGGTAAGGAAGATACCACCGGATGCTTTTCTAACAGCACGTTGTATAAAAAAACCCATACATAATATAATATAAAAAAACCGCATGAGATAATTGTACCTACATACAGACGGATGCAAAAGTTATGATAACATGGTAGGTACATTTTTGTAATGACTAAGTACCTAAGACCTACCTACTATTTATATAACTAAATATTCAAAAAGATAAGTAGTAATCCTTTTTTTATTTATACAACTAGCTGATGGAACAAGCAGATGGCCCACCTGATGTTAAGTGTTAACCATCAGCTATAACAAAGCATTGCCTCGTAAGTCACGTATTATAGAAACGTGCCCTACGATGCACTGCCCTGCATCCATCAACTTGAAGCATACAGATGTTAAGCCTCATGTGCCTGTAATTTCACCGGCAACCACACTCTTCAAACCGAAACACAGCGTTGCTGCTTGGCGGCAGAAAAAGGCGTGATGGTAGTACAGTACTTCCCCGAACGAGCCCTTCACAAACAGCTCTACTACTCTTAAATCCTACATACTGGTATATAGGTATACCAGTATGTAGGATTTAAGAGGCTGTTTGTCCTAAAAAAATCGTCTTAGATGTCTTTATCATTACACGCTCCGTGATTCTCAGCTACCAGTACCTAGGGGTACTGGTAGCTGAGAATCATTCAAATAAAGTAGCTACTTTAAATGATTATTTACCTTTGCTGTAATTTGTCGAGTGAACGGAGCGTGTAATGATAAAGTCATATAAGACGATTTTTTTAGGATTTTTGAATTTAAAGAAACATCAGCTGGAGTATAAATAATCGATACGACATAAAATATATGTATATGACATAAAGTCTCCATAAAACGTGGTTTTGTCGAAATTTGTCAAGGTCGCATGTAGGTTTGTTTATCGACTGATATATTCCAAAAATCAATGGTGGCTCGGAAATAGCTTTATTATAATTATATTCTGTCTTAAACGTGCCACCTTTGATATTTGTACTTAAACAAAATTTAAAACAAACAAAATTCAAAAGATAGTGGTGAAAGTATTTTTTTACCCGTAAATATTGCCGTCGAATTAGCGTGGACGAAAAATGAATGAGTAAATTGAGTAATTCCACGAAAGAAACTAAAACTTTCGTTCGTTGAATTAGGTAGGTAGTCATTTATTTAATGTAATTGGTTTTAGGCATTTATATACATTATGTAGAAGCTAAATATGGCTCAATTGTGGGCATCTGAGCTGAGTCATAAAACTCTTGAATTGAGCTGGGGTTTTACCCAGCTGCGTAGGCGCAGTTCCATCATTACTAGCTACCATAATGCTCTCCTGTAAACCAGAAATGAAGGTGACAGGAAATAATATCGCTTATCGTGTCATCGCGATCGTGATTGTGGGCCGAGACCTTTACTAGCCGTATATCGTCATACTGAAATAGTGCACATACAATATTAGGTATATGTTTGTGCACATACACAATATTTATGTATGGGACTGACCTATGCTCCAACTCATTACAAAAACTCAACAATTAAGCATCATAATTGTGAAAAGGATCATACAAAAAGACGCAAGGATCATACAAAAAACCAAGCCGTAAGTTTCCTGCCTGTTCTTCTGGGCTTTGGTCGCGAGGAACTGGCGGTAGATTCACCGAGTTTATGAGACGTTTCAAAGTGATCCTTGTGGTTGTACTGAATAAAGACCGTTTTGATTTTTGACTTTGTTTAAACAATCGGAAGTAATACGTATAGATTTGATCTCAAAAAATATAATAATCCGAGTGGGATTTGAACCTATGACCTTTCTCTTGATCCGTATCAAGGTTACCGCATGTTACCTCCTTATCTTATCCGGTGAAACTCGTAACAAATTATGTAAACTTTATTAAGTGTAGGCAAATTAATTTTACAAATTTTTCCTAATTTGACAGCACTAAAAATATTGCCGTCCCTTTCAAAAAGACCGAAACAACAAGGACGTCTATAATTTTAGAGCTGTCAGATTAGGTTAGTTTAGAATAATGCAACAACAGAATCGACACCACTATGAAACCAATAAACAATACATACACTTTTATAATATGTCCTGTCCTCAGTGCACTCTTTATTTTTACAAACTTGATACGGAAGAAGATTCTAGATTCTCTAGATTCTAAATTAGTAGGTAGGCAAGTTCCTACGTTCGATCACATGATGAGTAGGTAGTTATAGATACCCGACCAAGTCAACCAAATGCATTTTGGACTTGCTTAATAAGGGTTCCGTACTACTTCTTTTTAACAGTCACTATGAGCGTGCGTGACCTCCGCGGGAATGCATTAAGGTGATGTATATACCGCTTTACATCAGCTGGGCCATCTGTTTATTCCATCGCCAAGTTGTCTAGCTTTTATTTGCTCTAATATAAAGTATGCCTATACAAGGTGTTCCAATACTTGTATTTATTAAAACTTCAGGGAGCTAAAGTACCCATGAATATGAATAACTTTTTCTGAGGAACCGACACGACACTGTGAACGCGAAAAAAAACAGCTGTTTCATACATTTTAGCCAGGTTGGTATTGAACTTGTGTATGGCTGCGTCAGCTTGGTGTACGGTCCCACTGTCACTTTTTGCGTACGATACCCGAAAAACCCACATAAAACATCAATTTAAACTTGCCAAGGCCAAATAAAACACGACGAACAATGGCATAATTATTGTATGGCCGTTTTATTTATTTGAAGAACATTTAATTTTGTGACACAGTTAATAATTTTGTAGAGGATGATGATATAAACAAAATCATAGCCAGAAGTTTGCCATAGCAAATTTTTGTATTTTTTTATATAAAAACTATTATTTGAGATGCATCTCGGTAGTAGCTCTGCCTTCTGCGCTGTAGGCCGTGGGTTCGATCCTCGCAGAGAAAAATCATTTGAGTAATTTCTCTCTCTTTTCGTGTCACTAGTTTCTTTCGAAACAGTGTGGTGAAAGGTATTTAAGTGCGCCTCAAGAGGCTCCTTTCAAGCACTTGACACATGTTACAGAATTTTTTAGGTTCTACGACATGCCGGTTTCCTCACGATGTTTTCCTTCACCGTTTGAGAGTACTGGCATTTTGCACATACATTTTTGAACAGAAAAACTCATTGGTGCACGACCGGTTTCGAACCCACGACCTTAGGATAGGAAGGCGGGGCCGCTACGACTAGACCACCAGTGCTTTTGTGTGATGATGAGCATTGATGTTTTTTTCAGAGTTTAATAATGATTTAATTATTAAACTTATTTCTTTGATTTATTTACAAACAAAAGTAGGTAATCTGGTTACCATTTGGGGCTAGATAGCGTTGTGTAAAATGTCCAAAAATATAAAAACAAAATTATAATTAAGTATGTAATTATCAGCTATTACTACTAATTAGTGAGGTATTTTAACGGTATATTACTGCCCGGTCAGAAATAATTAACGACCAAGAAATCCTAAACTAAACGAAGACGTTATTTATTACTATTTCGGCCGAAACTTGTAAAGTACGTTTCTCCTATTAGCGAAGAAACAATAAACTTATGGAAACATCTTTAGTATTTGTATCTTAATTTTGATCACACCAATTCGTCTGCGCGTTAATTTTCTTAAAATTTTGTTAAGATAAAAATTAAGAGCATACTTATTGCTCGCTCGCGGAGTGCTGCAAGAAGAATAAAAAATAAAAAAAAACTTACCAGCAATTTCTAATATTATCATGTTGGAAATTGTTGGCGTGTTATATCATTGCGGACCAATAAAGCCAATAATAATTGGTGTTTTGGGTATTTCATTAATAATGAAATAATAAAAAATTCTAAGACATATCAAGAGCTCGAAAGGAGCCTTTTATGGCGTATTTAAAATCCTTTCACCACACTGTTTCGAAAGATCTAACACGATAAGAAGAAGAATTAATAGTGACGGTATTTTCGAGCAAGTGGGAGAAAATAAGTATCAAGTATGAATACTGATATCACCAATTATGTTTGTGGCACTATGCCATAGTAGTAGTCACATAATATTTCCAAGAACTCCATACAGACCTCATACAAATAAAGAAGCTATCATTCATTAAATTCCTGATTAGCGCAAACCACAGTGACACAGACAGACGTAATCACAAACTGCAATAACTATACACAATCTAACATAATCGGTGTGTAATCTTCCTTCTACGGTAACTGGGCTGTGAGAATTGCGCGTAATGGATGTTGCAGTACCTACCTACTTCGCAAGTTCTTGCATATTTTCTCGGCTTTGCTATCTTAGAAATAGACAAAAAAAAGTTTATTTTGGGTCAAAACCACTTAAAATTATGACATAAGAGTAGTAGAGCACTTTGTAAAGGGCTCGTCCGTGCGAGTACTACCACCACGCCTTTTTCTGCCGCCAAGCAGCATTGCTGTGTTTCGGTTTGAAGAGTGTAGTTGCCGGTTTAATTACAGGTACATGAGGCTTATCTGTATGCCTCAAGTTGATGTACGCAGGGCAGTGCATCGTAGGGCACGTTCCTATCGTGCGTGACTGACGAGGTCATGCTTTGTAGGTCATGTGTATTAATTTGTGTACCATTTACTATGGACCCACGTGTCTACAATAAAGATATATTATGATTATTATTTGTGTAACCAAATAACCTAGGCGATGCAATATGCTTGTTCCATCAGCTAGTTGTATAAAAAAACTGCCATTCTACCGACCATTACAAACACGACTTATTTTTTATTGCTCTCGTTACAATGATCAAAAGCAATTTCACTCCGAGTTGAAGCATTTTTTGTATTTGATGAGTGTATCTCTCGCGAAAATAATGTTTTTTATGACCCCCGCTAGAACTTACTCATTTTTATCGCTCCAGATTCACAATTTCGCCATCGAATTTATATTATTAAAGAAATAAGTTATATTTAAGATACACTTAAAAGTAATCATATAATATATTTTTTGTAGGATAGTTATGGTTTAAGATATTTATTTCTCATAAAATTTTACAATAAAATCACTTAGGTACTGAGGAACATTGTTTTTTCTAATATTTACATTTTTGTTTGAAGCAGTGATACATATTAACCTAAACAATTAAAATAGTTTAGATTAATGTTTCTTTTGTGTAAATAGAGTATAGGAAAATACGGCTCTTTTTATTTATTTATTATTACAAAACATTATTTACCCTTGTGTTATCTACTAATGAACGATAACAATGTTTAGACTAAGTAGACATTCACATTATTATCGCGAGTTCATTGACAATATTTCCTGTTCCTGTCATTCGGTATCACATCCTTACTGCAACATTATAATGAGGGAAATAAAAACAATGATTCCTTGTTAAAAAAACGTTATTTAGAAATAAAAGTGTTAGCAGAAGTCGTATTTTGAAATTTGTCCTCGTAAAATAATGTAAAATAAGGAAAACCCAATAAAAAATCTTGTGCCTACTACGATTAAACCTAACTACATATTTTAAATGGTATTATGCAAGACTATACCCATCTACCTTCTATTTAATTGGAAACCTCAGCCAGCTTGCATGTTGCTATACCCTTTGCAGGGTCCATGTGATACTTACTAACACCTAACAACAATGTACATAAATAAACTAAGCCATGTGCAAGTATTGGGTATTGAAAAGCAGCAGCACGTAATTTGAGCCACACAAAGACCTATTTCACATTTTTTTGTTTTATAAAGTCAAAGTCAAATGTATTTAATCAATTGAATCACAAGTATCATTGAAACGTCTTATAGCTCAGTGGGTCTAGGCCAGTTCCACGTGACGAAGCCTAGAAGAACGGGAAAAAACTTCTGGCTTGGTTCCTACCGTTATTTTGTAGGTATAGGAAGCTTAGTTTGGGGCGAGATATTGCTGTGTGGAATTTCCACCAATATTTATTTATTATTTATTTTCAGGGACAAAATCAAGGACTCCGTGGAAATCCCCATTCTGACACGATGCTGCTTCTGCTTCCCGCTGAGAAGAGGCCTCATGGCCTTTGCATACATCAATTTGGTAAGCCTTTTGAGTACAAAGTTTTGAAAACTCCAATATTTCTATTAAGAATCTAGTAAAGATTTTAGGTAAAGAAATGATGAATATACGACAAATAAATGAACCATTAATGGTGCCCTTAAGATTTACCTACTTAAACTTTCCTATTTAGCTTTCCTTAATCTTTACGAGTGACTACTACTATAACTAATATCAACAATGCACAATACACCCCATTGCGGGACGTCCGTTTAGATCTCATTCCCCCACCACGAATAAGAATTAGAATTAATGTCAACAATAGATCTCCCCCGATCTTTACAATTTTATTTATTTATTTTTTAATTTAATTAGAACGGTACATTAATTACCAATTACACTAATTAAATTTAATATAAAAGAATTAAATTGCAATAAAAATAAAATAAAAATTATGAAAAAGAACATTGAGTTATGATTGAGAAAACACAGCAATAATAATATACATATATAAGGAAATTAAATTATAAATCCTTTTCGCAAAATGCAAGGAACACAGACATTATCGCCTTGCATTCGTCTACAAATACATATATCACAGTCCGGAAACATTGCGAGGAGAGTGTTGAAAGCAGGGAGTACGCGCGGCACTGGTGAACAATGACGTCGGTTCATCGGGTAGGGGGGTATACTTCGCCTTCTGGTTAGTGGCCCTAAGAACCTTTATTCCATCGTACAAACGATGGAATAAAGGTTCTCAGAGCTCTATGACCAATGTTTTTTACTTCATCGCTTGGTAGTTAACGAATGACCAATGTTAATAATGAAAGGTGATATTTATTAAACTATCATGCTATTTGCAAACAGTTGTGACTTCCAAGCATAACCGTTTTGACTGTTACCGACTACCGCTCAATAGATCAGCGAGGTATGAAATGTGGCTAATTCACTTATATACATAAAAAAACGTGATAAACGTGTGAAAGTCTGTATTTTTTCTGTAGAGCACGATGAGCACGGTTGGTCTCCAGGCTCGCTAAACGAACCACACTTGCCTTCGAATTGCGTCTAAACAGCTTCGCCTATGATGTAATAGAATTGCAAAAGCTTTAGCAGGATATTATCACATGCCCACTTATAAATTGAGCTAAATAACTAACATTGCTATTGGCTCAGCCCTTCGGTTCAATGACATCTATCACACTTAATGAGCACATTTAGTAAAAAGCTAAAAATATTCCAAATTTTGTTGCATCTTTTTTAGAAAAAACAATTCTGAATAAAGTGTCTGATGTGAATGTGGGCCATTTGCGTGGTCCGAAAAATTGTCTCATAAAATAAGTATTTTAAAAAAAGGCAAAAGATATATTAAGAAAAAAAACATGTCCTGGCATTTACTGCTTGGAGGTACCATAACCGCCAGCCTGATCAATGTAGGAACCAAGCAGTAAGTTTGTTGCCTGTTCCTCTAGGCTTTCGCCTAGCTTTAAGACGGTTTTAAGTTATCCTTGTTATTCTTTCGAGTAAATACTTTTTAGAGTTCGCACGCCACATAACATACTTCAAAAATACGAGGGACGAATTGCCCATATACCGCATACCGCAATGTATGACTCAAAATGCCATACGGTAGTAGACATGCCCTGAGGTCTACCTCAGGGCATGTAACTGCTTAGCGCTTTCTTCTTCTTCTTCTTCTTTTATTTGTGGCTGTTCAGTGGCCGTTTGTTACCCTATAGTAATAATCCAGCTTAGTGCTTTATATTTCTGTTCCCACTTCCAGATGCTGACATTGACAGCGACATGCTTCCTCTCGCTGTACATCTCCCTGATCCGGAACTCCTCGGAGGCAGACCAGGCGGAGCTGGCGTCGGAGTTCCTCCGGCTCATAGTCGACGTCGTCGGCTTGCTCTTGGAACTGGTGCTCACTGTCACTTTCATCGTGGCTCTACATAAGGTACGCATATATTTTTTTATCACATCTATTCGCAAAGAGTTTGTTCTTCGTAAACAGAGAACAAAATAGTTCTTTGCTTCCTAGTTCCAATCACCAAAGAGATCAATCACGAACTTGGTATCAACAAGTAATAGGCTGTATGATAAAGTAAACCACGCACAACAAAATATAGAGAAATGTTAATAAATAAAAAACTCACGAAATGCATTACTTTGAATCCTTTGGTACGCTTAGAGCTGATTTCACCATGCTCTGTTAGTTACTAATCAAGGATTAACAAGCCGTTAAATCTAACCTTAGATGTCAAACGCGAACATTTTGTCATATTTAACGGCCCTTTAATCCTTTGTTAATCTAACAGAGCATGGTGAAATCAGCTCTTAGGATTCAAAGTAATTAAAAATCCTTCGATTATGGTGAAGGAGCAAGGAGGTGCGAAGGCACAAATTATTCTACGAAGCCTCTTTCGTGACCTTACGGCAGCTATTAGCCCAAAACCAACAAAGCGCACAAGCTGTTAGATGTATTTTCTGATCTAACTGGTGGCCATCAGTGTAACCACGCTGTCAGACACTCCTAGAGTTGTGGCTTCAAGAGCAGTCAAACACATTACGAACGTTGTATTCATCGAACTAGCGTTTTGCAAATATCACTTAAGGCGAAGACAAGAGCTAATGTGACTCTCGCTCGCACGTTTCGACATGTTGAAAGATATAAAATCACTAAACTCATTTTCGAAAAATCGCAATCAACCATCTTGTGTGCAATCACATTGCACACACCGTAGTAAAAAAAATATTTTGATCGATACAAGTTTTCCTACTTAAAAGTTTGCTTATGTACGAAAACTAGTAATGCAAACTTTTGAGTAGGAAAACATGTATCGATCAAAATAATTTTTTTACTACGGTGTGTGCAATGTGATTGCACACAAGATGGTTGATTGCGATTTTTCGAAAATGAGTTTAGTGATTTTATATCTTTCAACATGTAGAAACGTGCGAGCGAGAAGTTGTTTGATAGTTGTCAGCCCCTTAAACTATCTCCATCTGTAGTGCTATTCCGTAAACTCCGTGATAACCAAATTGAAAAATTACCGCGGATTCCGCGATCACTTCTCAATACATATGGAATAATTAATACACACAACATAATTAATATTATAAGTATGTATTTACAAAAAAAAAACGTATATAAGTAGTATATCAGCTATCTGGTTCCCATATCACTCCCATATCATCCCATATCCCAGCTTTGGCTTAGTTTGGGGCGAGATAGTGCTGTGTGGAATGTCCACCAATATATTCATATTCAGATTTAGATATATAGTAACCATAATTATGTGAAATACAAACCTTAGTAGTTTAAGATGCTACTTTTACGAAATGTATGTATCCAGTTGTTACATTTTTAATCTCTATCTCTATATACATCTATCTATATGTACCTAAAAATCAATTGCTGTTCGTTTGTCTCGCTAAAACTCGAGAACGGCTGGGCCGATTTAGCTGATTTTGGTTTTGAAATGTTTGTCGTAGTCCAGGGAAGGTTTAAACGGGTTTGACAAAAATTGCGAGGAAGATCGTAAAACAACAATTTCATTTTCCCATATAAACTGTTCTACCTAAAGCGAAGGGAGAGTTTTAATGTCGTTAGGATAGGTGATATTGAGGGCCGGTTTCACCATGCTCTGTTAGATTAATAAAGGATCAAAGGGCCGTTAAATATGTCAGAATGTACGCGTTTGACAGCTAAGGTTAGATTTAACGGTCTTTTAATCCTTGATTAGTAACTAACAGAGCATGGTGAAACCGGCCCTAAGTACAACGGGTCATCTAGTTGTTAATAAATTAAAAATAAGAATGAAAACTTGGGTGAGTGTTGTTGACAGAATAGCACTTCTGAGTGTTTAGCCGTCACGCTGCCCGTCATCAGTGCTGAAAGATGAATATTCATAATTCGAATGTAGCGTTATGGCATTTTACGACGTTATAACACGTCACACTGAGTTCTTGGCGCTGAGGAAATTCGGCGGGGGAAAACGCAGAGATCAGTCACCAGGGCACAGTACCTATAATAAATGACCTAAAAAACGGACACGTTCTTTTTATTGCATTAAACAAGAGGGTTAATGATTACAAGTGCAAGAGTAGAACTCCCGTGTCTCATTTCAGCTCAGATCATGTGAAAAAAAATTTCAAAGCTTACAATATTTTAGGGTAAAAATTCAGAAAAAAAAATCTTACAGCTCAGGTGTTTACTATATATTTTTTTTGAATAAACAGTTTGATAGTGCTTTGTAACATCCATTTTACAAAAATTACGTATAGTTTACGAGAAAAATAATATTTTATACATTTTGGTTTTTATTTTTTAACTACGAAAGACGCCCATAATTGGTTTTTCTAAATACAGCATTGGATTCTGTAGACTGAGCTTTACAAGCCACATTAATTTCGTTTACTAATACCCGATCTTTTCGGAGATAAATGCGATTCAAAATTTTGAACACTTAGGGTTGGCACAGAAAGTTTATCTACACTAAGGTAAATTTTAGGGTAAAATGTCGTAGTAAGATAATTTTAATGTAACGTTTTTACATACAAGGTGTAAAGTCATGTACGACATTAAATTGAAACACGTACTCCTAATTGCATTTTTAGATTTTAGGAGTTGGTTTTATCAAAAAAGCCTGAATATTTATCGAGATATCGGTACTTCTCCAATAAATAATTTCTAAGCAACCTGTATCTCTAATCGCCAGTGCTTAGGTCAAATTTCCGGGGTCATGAAGTCATATGTCTCATCAATCAAACCAAAAAAAGGGGAGAGATACCATATTTATACGCGTTAGAGCGCATAAAAATCATATTTATACGCTCACGTTGTTAAATTTCGCTTTGCGACAAGGATAGATATCAACGTGTGTGATAGAGACAGATAGATACACAGCGCCAGTGAAAGACATTATTATTTAGTAAACAATCGCCTTGGTAGCGACCTTGACCTACATAATTTTAAAAATTGAAAATTAGTATTATTACTAGTGACTAATTTATACTTTTTGTGTGAGTGTGTCTTGTTAATGTCATCAAAATGCAGAACTTGTAGTTGTTGTGTTGTTGTGTAGAAAGGAAAGATAATTGTGAAACTAGGCATACAAAACAAAACCTAGAACAATTGAAGGAGCTCTTCAGTGCATTGCAATGTATAATGTACGCACTATTTTATATATTTAAAAACGTAATATTATGACCTATGGCATAGGTGAATGAAGTGGGATAAGGGCAAGAAAATGATGATAGGTTTAATTATATAGGTTTTAATTGGTATTATAAATCTTTATCTTTCACCGAGAAAAAAAACCTCATAGATTCGGCAAAACCTACACTGGATTTGTGTTTTTCGCAAATAAGTAAGTCTCTTATAATACAATTTATTAGATCAGTGTACAAGACTCATTATATTGTTGGTTGCTCTCATTCCAATAAATTGTATTGTTGGTGTTGCATATTTTTTCTAACGAGAAAACGGTTTGGAATACGTCTGGTTATGATGATTTAAATAACTTATCTGGTGCCATTAAAAGGCATGAAAATTTACAAAAACACATTTCATTTTGTAATTTCGGTAAACAACGCATAGAGACATCTTTATCTCGTCTATTATTATAAAAAAAACGAATCATAAACAAGAACGGCCCAACAATAATATGTTCTCTCAAAATTTTTATTAAATTTGATTCAGAATTTTTACCCTTTTTGAGTGACAACCCTGACTCAAATTTTCAATCGTATTTATCTCCGAAAAGATCGGGAATTAGTAAACGAAATTAATGTGGCTTGTAAGGCTCAGTCTACAGAATCCAATGCTGTATTTAGAAAAACCAATTATGGGCGTCTTTCGTAGTTAAAAAATAAAAACCAAAATGTATAAAATATTATTTTTCTCGTAAACTATGCGTAATTATGATGATCAAGAAAATTCATAAAATGGATGTTACAAAGCACTATCAAACTGTTTATTCAAAAAAAATATATAGTAAACACCTGAGCTGTAAGATTTTTTTTTCTGAATTTTTACCCTAAAATATTGTAAACTTTGATTTTTTTTTCACAAGATCTGAGCTGAAATGAGACACGGGAGTTCTACTCTTGCATTTGTAATCATTAACCCTCTTGTTTAATGCAATAAAAAGAACGTGTCCGTTTTTGAGGTCATTTATTACACTGTGCAGTACTGTTCATTTTTAATCGTATTTAACTCGACTACGAAGCATGTGGTCGTGACTCCTCGGCACGCGGTGTAACACAAAATGTAAATCGTTTTACCCAGAAAGAAAACAGCCATTTGATTGACCAACACAGTAAAATAAAAACAAACAAATGATACCTAGGTACCTAACTACCTACATAATCCGTGTATAAAAAAAATGCTACAGTAGGAAGGCATGTATACTATGTTCACACAAAGTAAACTCCCTGCTCCCTGGATACGTGAATTTTTGTGTAACATACCGATGACGGTCAGCGTGGCTGTAAAAATCGTTCTAACATACGGCCTTCACTGCTCAGTTGGTAGTAGATCTGCCTTCTGCGCCGTAGGCCGTGGGTTCGATCCCCACACAGAAACATTTGTGTGATGAACATAAATGTTTGTTCTCTGTTTGGGCGTTTCATAATGTAATAAGTTCATATTTACAAAAAAAAGTATTCAAGTATTATATCAGCTATCTGGATCCCATAGCACAAGCTTTGGCTTAATTTAAGGAGAGATAGTGCTAAGTGGAATGTCCACCAAAATGTCAAACTTAAAATCAAAACGGTTTTTATTCAGTACAATCACAAGGATCACTTTGAAACGTCTTATATACTAGGTGAATCTATCGCCAGTTCCTCGCGACCAAAGCCTAGAAGAACAGGCAAGAAACTTACGGCTTGGTTCCTAGCGTTTTTTTTGTATGATCCTTTTTACAGATAAGGTACTTAATTTTTACTTTTTCGTTTATTTATTTACCTACAGGATACTTACTATCTGACTACTGTTTCAGAAACACGTGCTGCTGATGAAAGTGTACCTGTACTTCGAGATCGGGTACTCCATCATCGGGTTTGTCTACAGCCTCGCATTCCTCACGCAAGAATCAGCTAGCGAGCTCTTCCTCATTCTGTTCCAATTGAGTAAGTTATACACCACGTGGTGTCTAATTCTAATTCAAGGTGGGGTGTATTGTGCATTATCCCCCTGCTAACCTCACCCAGCTTCTTAAAGTAGCGGAGCAGGACTTTGGGTTGGTGGCAGCACTGTTCTATAACACTCGCTGAAAACTCGGTCATAAAATCATCTTAACACTAGTGTTGAGATGATGAGAGTACTCGGCGCGGGCGCATGCACGTTATCGATAAAAAGAATGACTCGGCGAGAGCGTCTAGTGGTTGCGCGATCGGAGAGGTCATGTATCGATAGTTCTTATCGACTCCAATAATGCACATCTCTGCGCTTAAACAAAAGGATCGTGCCGTTCTCCTAAGTGCGAAAGAGAGAGCAATATTGCTGTCTCGTTCCGATAATTTATGACCGAGTTGCAGCGAGAGAATAACGCGACTTATAGTATCCCCGATGGCGACGTGCAGGGGACCAAGGACAAACCACATTTTGCTGTTGTTGGTATTCCATACGTGACAGGTTGCAAGGCCTTCGACGCTGCTAATATTCTAACTGATTTCCTAACAATGTTATCCTCCCAAGAGAGTACAAATTATGTACGCGCAGTTCTGTGAACTTCTGTGTTCTGACTTTTTTGAGTCTTTCCTATAAGGGACAATAAATAATGTATATTACACCCTTATGGATTCGCATATATAATTATGTTATTATTATTTATATAACATATAGCCTTATTCATTTTTGTCTGGGGATAATTTAGTATAGACTGTGGTTTTTGTATTTACCCAGAAAACCAAATTTTTTTCAACATGTCAGTGTTGAGTTTCCTCTCAGCATTTATATTATAGACCTTATTTCCCATTCCAGCGCTGCAAATCTACCTGGTGATCCTGATTTGGAGCTCAATAGTGAAGATGGAGCGGGACGGTGCCGTCAAGTACACACGAGACAGAGACCCCGTGTAGTCAGCGCCTTATATTTCTGTTCGTTTGATTATTTAACGTAGGGCATAAGTGACGAATTTTGAGAGGGAGGATGCATAGTAAAGTATAGGGATAGAATCATCTTGACAAAATGCTTTTTTTTAATGATATTTTAAATCTGAAGAAAGATAAACAACGCTTATTAGTATTGACATATTTTTGCAATACTACGGTATTGCAAAAACCTTAAAAGGTTAGATTGCTGCATCTAACCTTTTAAGGTTTTTGCAAATTTTTTTAAAATCAAAAGCAAAACGTCAACAAATTGGGCCTTTAAAAGTTTTGGGAACATCATCAGCCTTAACTAAAAAACACTGTAATGTTGGTTTGAAGAGTAGCTAGTCTGGTGTAATCTAAAAATATTATACTAATTTCAATCAGAGCTGATAAGAGCCATAATTAACAGCTCTGATTTAATGAATATTTTTTTTATTTCTCACCAGGGCCTACTTTATTATGCAATCCCTAAATGACTTGAGAAAAATTTCGTTTGATGCACGTTCAGCATCTTTACTTTTATAGACCATGCGAACGTAAAAAAGTAAATGCTAACAATTCGTTCCTTTGCTTGTACAGTTTGGTAAAAAAGTCTAAAAACGCAACCAATTTGACGAAAAGCCGACAAGCGGGTATTTTGCATGGTGAGCGTGAAAGTGAACGTCGGAAATGTATGAAAAGTTAAGCTTAAGAAGGCTTTTTTGCCAAACTTTTGATCTGTATCCAGCATGATATCTTAGGGGAATCTCCTTTCATAGGTTCGTAGATAGAGTTTTAAATGAAGTTACTTACTTTAAAATATGTGCCTTAGACTAAACATGTGATTTAAAATAAATACTATCGTGATAAATAAGACAGAGTACACTAGGAATCTGAATAGTGAAATGATTCTGAGTAATCGTAAAATGTTAATTATTTATGTTATTGATGAGCAGTTATTTGAGTTTTATATCATTATTATCATCAGACGGAAAAGTCCACTGCAGGACATATTATGTAGACCTAACCTATACATTTTCTGGAATAATATTTTGAGATTATTCTATTCTACCGACTTTCTGAGATCTTTACATGGTCATCGTCATCAAACGATGTACTGATGATTGACCAAATAATTAAATAAGCAGTCCAGTAATTTCGAAACCTCTAAATGATAAACATTATATTCCACTACGATAAAATTATTTTGTTAACGGCTGGTTTCTGAAAGCTAGATCAAACGTCATCAGATGTCAAATCACTTGCTATTTCAGCTATTACATCAAATTTAACTGAGCTAGCAAGTGACTTGACATCCGATTAGGGATGATATAGCTTTGAGAAACCGGTGTTTTTGAAAAGGCTAACTTTACTGTGTTTAGAATTAAAATAACGTTACCAATTGTAAAATAGGTAAATATTTTTTGACGGTATTTATGTAAAATCCATATCATACCAAATAAAATGTATATTTTTTTAAGAAAACTGTGTATTTTAAAATTTCATTACTTCTATAACACTAGCACAATAAATTGTTACCATATAAAAATAACATTTAAAGCACAGACAAATAAAAAAAAAGATTTCCGCTTGCTGTTTTTGGTCAAAGTTCTATTTTAAAACAGTAGGGAAAGTCAAAGTCAAAGGTATTTATTCAATTGAACCACAAGAATCACTTTGAATCGTTTTAAAGCAAGACAGAAATCTGTAAATAATATGAACATCAGTTAAAAGAACTATGCACTGTTGTACCAAGTATCCTGGTTAACGAGGGTCTTCAGACGCTCTCCATCAATCTGCTCCTCTTCCAGCTGCTTGTAGTAGCTGGCCACCAGCATTAGCATGTAGAATCTCAGCACTGCAATAGGAAAAAAACTGAAACAGCTTCACGACTTTGATCCCCAGGCACGGTAGATATCCCCTCAGATCTCTTAGTCCAGATTCTTTGAAGATGTCTAAGAGGGGTAGTCACAGGTACGTCCGAACATTACGATAGGAATAATAAGGAAAAATGAATTGGAAATGGACGATTCAACTCTAAATCAGAAAGACAATTTGAAATTGAATTAATCTCCTTGCGCTCATTCCACGCTGAGTGGGGTCGGCACAACAGGTTTTTTTCTTCCAATCTCTTATATTAGACGTTATAGGATCATTGAAGGATATAATTTATTTTATTTATTTACTTAGTATTTATAATAATGAAGTAGATGAAAATATTATTGAAGGAGATTTACTTAAACTACGAGAATTTTGAAAATACGAAGTAGGCATTCATTGTTTACAATTTTTTTACAACTTGTCATTATTATTATTTCCAAAGCCACTCCCTCTTCCCAAAGACCTTCAGTTTTTTTTTTAATACAATTAGCTGATGGAACAAGCAGATGGCCCACCTGATGTTAAGCGGTAACCTTTACCAATAACAAAGCATTGCTTCGTAAGTCACGCACAACATTAACGTGCCCTGCGATGCACTGCCCTGCGTGCATCAACTTGAGGCATACAGTTGTCAAGCCTCATGTGCCTGTAATTACACCGGCAACCACACTCTTCAAACCGAAACACAGCGTTGCTGCTTGACGGCAGAAAAAGGCGTGGTGGTAGTACTTCCTCGGACGAGCCCTTCACAAAGCTACTACTCTTAAAACTCACTCAGTTCTTCCTATTCTGAGCTTCCTTCCACCATCTACTTTTCTAGGCATCCAGATCGTCCCGCCAGCACTTCCTCGGCCCACCACGAGGTAGCCCACATTTGAAACCCCACCTTGACTTATTTATTTATTAAATGAAAATGGTTAAATCTCTGAATGAACTTACGCAGACTCAAGAGTTCCACAGCGTAGAGAAGGATCGAGTCCCCTCCCGCGTGGTTGATCACGCTCATGGTGGTCCAGAAGACGAACAGCAGCAGGTAAATGATGACTTGGAAGGAAGTCCACACCACCCAGGGTCGCATGAGCTGAGGTTTCTCCTGAAAACGTATCAAAATAACAAAATGATTACATAAATGTTTATTCTGTGTCTGTTTCATACATCATGTATTTTCCGAAAAAAGTATGTTATTACATCGTATTATATCTTTCATTTGGCTCTCATGTACACTCTCAGTCACTACATCATTCATTAAAAAAAAAAAAGACTTTACATATTACACATTACAGACCATATACATTCAAATAATTTCAATAATAGAAGTAACAATAAAAGACCAAAGAGCCCAAAATATATTTATGGTTTTGTAAATGTCAAAATCATAGTAAGTTAGGAATAGGTTCCTACATAAGGAACCTATTTTTTAGGGCAACTTAAATATAGGCACAGATACAGGTAAGAGATCCAAGGGGATCTACCGTGCCTGGGGATCTAAGTCGTGAAGCTGTTTTATTTTTTTCTCAGTTTTATTTAAAAGTTGTTTCTAAAAGGTAGGTTTACCCTCAATGTCCCGACGAGCATAATCGCCGTCAGGAACAGCGTAACGGCATGCACGATAGTGACGGTTACCACCAGTCCGAACGTCAGCATGGAGTCCACGCTGTCAGGGCTGAGCCGCTCTGCCATCTCGCCGATAACCGCGCTGCATTGTGCGAGCGACAGTACCGAATATAGCTGGAAATGGAAGGTAAATTTACTAAACTTACCACGAACTCAAAATGTTAGTGGGAATCAAAACTTCGATGATATTTTTTTACAATCTTTGCAGTATCTAAATCCTTAAATCTTAACTATTAGAGTAGTAGAGCTCTTTGTGTAGGGCTCGTCCGGGGAAGAACTTCCGCCATGCCTTTTTCTGCCGCCAAGCAGCGTTGCTCTGTTTCGGTTTAGAGTGTGATTGCTGGTGAAACAGGCACATGAGGCTTAACATCTGCGTCAAGCTGATGGATGCAGGCCAGTGCATCGTAGGGTACGTTCCTATCGTGCGTGACTTACGAGGCAAACTTACGAGGTGATTGTTACCATTTAACATCAGGTGGGCCATCTGCTAGTTCCATCAGCATGTAGTATAAAAAATAAATAAAGACGCAGACTTTTGTCAAATAACTTCTTTGTTGTTGGCGAGATCTTTTATCACTTACAGCCGTTTTCGAGCATTAAGGCCTGATTTCACCATGCTGTTAGATTAAAAAAGGGTTAAAGAGCCGTTAAATATGTCAAAATGTATGCGTTTGACATCTAAGGTTAAATTTAACGGCCTGTTAATCCTTGATTAGCAACTGACAGAGTATAGTGAAATGAGCTCTTAATATTGAAATTACGCTAATCATGTTTAGCGGCCAAATTCAAAATCATCATCACCCTGAAAAACTCCTTTGCTGGACATTTTGGGTAATTTTTTTTAAACATACGAGTATATCCGCAGGTGTGACCCTTATACTATAGAATGGTACTTAAACTTAAATAATGCTTAAAATTAGCGCTGTCTCTGTTTGCCATTACGCAAAGGTAAGAAATGGCAATAGTTTAAGCATAGTTTATCATTTGACAGATTTTTTTGTAGTAAGGCCGCCAGAGCCCGTCATGATAGACACAGAACACGGGTGGTCTAGCGGTAGCGGCCCTGCCTGAGTTTTTCTTTCAAAAAATGTATGTGCATAGTACTCTCAAAAGGTGAAGGAAAACATCGTCAGGAGACCAGCATTGCGTAGAACCTTACGTTCTAAAACATGTGCAAAGTGCTCGTAAGGAACTCACTCTTTCGAAAGAAGCTAATAGTGACACGACAAGAAGACCAGAGTTACAACCACAATTTGTTAGTTTGCCCACACAAGAAATCATTAGATCAAACACACGTGGCAATGCATGTCTGATATCAAAATAAGGTAAAATGGTACTTACGATAATTATTAAGGCAGATATAATGCAGCCGAACTTTAAAGAAAGGCAGGCAAAACTCTTCTGCCTTGGGATGTTCTCCATTGAGAATGGAAACTCTAAAACAAACAAAGAGTCCTGCTGAAGTGTTACAGACTTAAGGCCGGTTTCCGCCCCGAGCGGAGCGGACCCATTAAGGACTCCGTTCAACTCGCAAGAATAAACTGCATACTTTTATTTCCACCAACAAATAGTCGAGCAATATGCAGTTTATTCTTGCGAGTTAAACGGAGTCTACAATGGGTCCGCTCCGCTCGCAGTGGAAACCGGCCTTAAAGTTCTGCTCATCTGGGATTTATGAGGTTTTTTTTTATACAGCTATCTGATGGAGCAAGCTGATGTTAAGTGGTAACCATCTCCTATAACAAAACATTGCCTCGCAAGTCACGCACGATAGGAACGTGTCCTACGATGCACTGCCCTGCGTCCATAAACTTGAGGCTTATGTCAAAGTCAAAGTAGTAGTAGAAAAAAAAAAAAGTCTATGCAAGCAGTATCTGTACAATTTTGCTCCTCACTATTTCTGAGTTTAAAAATGTTTTTAACTATTATACCTCTAAAAAAGTTACTAAACTAGAACCATATAAAAGTTAGTCATTCAAGTGCAATAACTCCCGAGTGATTATTAGTTGTTTCGGACAGTAATAGTGGAATAACTGTGTTGTTGTGAACCATTTGTAAATCTCAGTGCGGGTACTCAGTACAAACAACGCTTCCAATAATTGGCCAGCGTCGTATGTAATGCTGCAGCTAACAACTGGTTCAAAATTTCGCAGTACACGCTAGAGAACGTCTGGCGCAGCGGCGACTAAGCCCACTTTCATGACATCGGCATGACAAATCCAAGTTCGATCCTGGCATAGCGTAACTTTTTGCAGTGAATAATTTTACTATTACTATTTTTAAGTAAAGAACGCTTGTTTACATAGCACAATGAATATTTGCTCGGCATACAATGCAAAAATACAGAAATCTGACCGGGCTTTGGATTGCAGCCAATGCCGTTCGAAATACCACCTGGAATGCCTTAACCTAGGTAATGAGCAGTATGCAGCCCTATCTAATGAATACCGGACGAACTGGACCTGCCCATCCTGCTTGTCCCACGTTACCAGACGTGGCCGATGCAATCAAAATACCCCCGTTCGCCAGACATATCAAGTACCGATCGTAGATGCACCGATTACAAATGCGCTGAGAAATGCGGATGAAGCTAATACGAGCACGAGTATGAATATATCATGTGGGAGCACTGATCACTCGCCACTTACCTCGACTGATAAGAACTTGGTCACAATGGATAAAATAAGTGCGTTGCTAGACCAAAAGCTTAATATTTCTCTTGGCAACTTCATGACCAGTTTTAGGACTGCACTCAAAGATGATGTTAAAAAACTTGTTCATGCAGAGATAAACGCCACGGTACAGGCACTCAGAGATGAGTTCTCAGCTTCCAACAATTTTATAAGCGACGAGCAGTCATCATTAAAACGCGATGTGGAGGCCAAATCTCTTGTTATAAAAGAATTGGTAGCTGAAAATCTGCGGATTAATAAGGAATTAAACACGCTCAACAATCGGCTGGCGTCGATCGAAAAAATGACTCGTAATCAAAACATAGAGATTCAGGCTGTACCCGAGTGCAGGAACGAAAATCCGTTGGTATTGTTCCGCAATTTGTGTAAAACTATTAACCTGCCAATCGAAGACGATAAAATTCACTCGTGTCGTAGGGTGGCCAAAATAAATACAACATCTAATCGTCCACGCAATATTCTCGTGTCTCTGATCAATCCCCGTGTGAGGGACGATGTTCTATCTGCCTGTCACCGCTATAACCGTACTCACAAGGATCTTCCCCTTAACACAACTAGTCTAGGCCTCCCTATTGAGAGGCGTAGTATATACGTAACCGAACATCTTTCACCGGATTGTAAGGCTCTACATGCCGCAGCAAGAAATGCAGCCAAGATCAAGAAGTACAAGTATGTGTGGGTGAAATACGGACGAGTTTACATGCGTAAGGAGGACAACGCAGGCTGCATATTAATCAAAAATATGGACTGTCTAAACAAGTTATAACTAGTAGTTCGCCCCGAACTGAGATCTCGTGATGCGACCCGACGAACGCACCAAACTTTGAGTACGTAGTAGTCAGAGGCAAGTCCAAACATTATCTTTGGACTTTTTTCTGACTACCGCCTACTAACTTGGTATGGTTACCAAGTTTCAACTCTATTGGCCTATTTATTGAAGAGTTCCGTTGAACAGACCTTGGCTCCATCATCAGACCTGGTCGTCGTCACCATTTTATGAGAACTGAGTACCTCCTTAATTTTTTCAAGAAAAAAAAATAAGAAAAAGCAAAAGAACTGGCCGACCAGTAGAAAAACCTTGATGCCAACGAAACTCTTAGAGATGGGAGCTCTTGGATCGCTGGTTATCTTAATTTAACTTTTATTATTTTATCTCAAAAACCGAGCGTCCAAAAAAAAAAGTAAAAATTGTTTTGGGATGTCCAAACAAAGCCCTTTCATATGACGCGTAACTTGATTTTTTTATGCAACTTTTTTTATTTTTGCCCCTTCAAAAAACCCCATATCTCAAAAACCCTTCATCCGATTTTACTCATATACTTACCAGTAAATTTCTCAAGTACAAGCTATCGACATATCAAATTTCATGCAGATCGGATCAACGGTTCTAAAGTTATCGCCAGACAAACATACATACATACATACATACATACATACATACATACATAAAATGCCAAATCGCCCAAGTTGAAACTAAGATCTTCGTTCGCTTCGCTCACTCGATCAATAATAGTAATCCTCGTTGTTATAGGTTAAATTTTACTTAATTTTCTTGATATAAATTTATCTTGTTTTTATAGATATTTTTAATGTTAGTATTCTATCAAAATGTAAATCGTATCCGAACTAAAATTTCTGAATTTTATATGAATGTACTCAGTAGCAACTACGATATTATTTGTTTAACTGAAACTAATCTGAACGAAAGCATCTATGATAGCGAACTTTTTGACACACGGTACAATGTTGTGAGGCGGGATAGACACGAATCTAGTAGTCGTAAATCCGAGGGCGGAGGTGTTATTATAGCTATTAAAAAACATATCAGCTTCATTCGCCAGTCTTCGTGGGATAGTGCAGTTGAGGATCTGTGGATTAGTGTGCTACCGGATTCAGTAAATGCTAAGACTATAAATATTTGCTTATGCTATCTACCCCCCGATTTGTCACGGGAGTCCACTGACATATTTTACAACAACTGTCAGAATATTATAACTAAAACTAGCGATTCTGAAGAATTTATCTGCTTGGGGGACTACAATCTTACCAAAATCCAGTGGTCTAAGTCACCCAATGATCATTTTATGGTCCCAAGTAATTTTAATGGGCATAGAGCAAGTCTTCTTCTTGACACCATAACACTGTGTAACCTGGTTCAATACAATAGTATACCAAACCATATGGGACGTTACTTGGACCTAATTCTCTCTACCACAGATTCTATTCGAGTATACGGTGCGGAGCCAATGAGTCGAATGGATAAGCCTCATCCGCCACTGGTTATTGATATCGACCTACTTAACAGTAAAAATAGATTTAGGAGTAAGAAACAAAAGCGCTTAAATTATTATAAATGTAATTTTTTCAATCTAAACAAGGATCTTGAATCCGTATCATGACAGAATGTCCTGTCTTCAAACGACATAGATGATATGATCAATGATTTCTATTGCGAACTTATTAGTATTATATCTAAACATACTCCCTTGACTAAAGATGAGTCACACCTATATCCCCCCTGGTTCTCGCCGGGGCTCAAACGTTGTCTAAAGGATAAATTGAAATATCACCACCGTTTCAATAATTTTAAAAATCCGCGTGATTACGATACTTTTGCCATGTTTCGCAGGAGATGCAAAAGTTTTATCAGCGAAGACTATAAAAAATTTACTTCCTCTGTAGAGTCCTCACTTTGTGATAATATCAAAAGTTTCTGGCGCTTTATAGATAGTAAGAAAAAGTCGAACGGTGTCCCTCCAACAATGAAATATGGAAATCTGATCTCATCCGATAGTAAGGGAATTTGTGACCTTTTCTCAAACTACTTTAGCTCGGTTTACGAGAAGTCCCACATTATTGATATTAATTCGCCTTCGAATTTGGATTATATGCCCTCTAAAAGAAACGACATTCTTCACAGCATTATGATTTCCCAGAAAGATATCCTCCTTAAGATCGCTAAACTTGATTCTAATAAAGGTGCTGGGCCTGATGGCATACCACCTATCTTCATAAAAAAGTGTGGTAAGCAGTTATGCGTACCACTCAAAATTATTTTTAATGCATCTCTCCAAGCAGGGGTATTCCCATCTAAATGGAAGACTGCCCACATCGTTCCTATATTTAAGTCTGGTGATAAATCTTGTTGTGAAAACTACAGACCCATAAGCATTCTGTCATGTTTCGGAAAACTTTTTGAGGCTCTCGTATATGATTCTCTTTACCATCACTTGCAACCAATTTTGTCACCTCGTCAGCATGGTTTCATGAAAAATAAATCAACCACTTCTAACCTCTTAGAATATAAAAATTACCTTTGCAAAGCTTTCGATAAAAGATCACAGGTAGATAGTGTCTACACGGATTTCTCCAAAGCATTCGATAAAGTTAATCATTCAATATTATGTATAAAACTAGCTTCATACGGAATACACGGCAGTCTATTGCGCTGGATCATATCCTACCTGCACAGAAGGAGTCAGCTTGTGGCTATAAAAGGCTTCACATCATCACCTGCTATTGTAACTTCTGGGGTACCCCAGGGATCCCATCTGGGTCCCCTCTTTTTTATCGCTTTTATCAATGACCTCATCGATCGCTTGTCTTGCCCTTGCTTACTTTATGCAGATGATCTTAAAATTTACACAATAATTAATAACTATAGTGACTCCCTGGCTCTTCAGTCGGACTTGGATGTTGTTGATAATTGGTGCAAGGCTAATCTTATGTTCCTTAACTCCAGTAAGTGCTCCGTTATATCTTTTACCAACAAAACGCAAAAAATGTTAGTCAATTATTATCTAAAGGGGCATGTTCTTGAGAGAAACCAAACCATTAAAGATCTAGGTATTATATTTGACGAAAAACTTACTTTCCACGCTCACTATGACAATATTGTGGCCAAAGGTTCTAGGCTTCTGGGTTTTGTATCGAGGACCACTAATGATTTTAAGAATCCTAAAAGTCTTATTTATCTTTACTACTCTTTAATCAGAAGCATCATGGAGTACAACTGTGTTATTTGGTCTCCATTTTATAATGTCCACATTGATCGTATCGAGCGTGTGCAAAAGAAATTTCTAAACATCCTAGCATATAGAAGCGGACTATACCGAAAACTTCCTTCGTACTTTGCCAAGCGCACTTATTTTGATATCTCATCACTTGAAGCTCGGCGTCAATACCATGACCTGTCGTGCCTTTTCAAAATTGTCCATTCCACTATCGATTCTCCAGACTTACTATCAAATCTGAACTTCAACATAAAGCTAAAATGTCGATACCCCTTTCAAAACACTTTCGCCCTCCAGGTATATAAAAATAATACATCTTTTTTTAATCCTGTTGTCAGAATGTGTCGATTATACAACGATTTATTAATAAATTATAATGAAACAATTGATGTATTTAATAAAAATAATATCAAATTCAAAAAGGATGTTTTAGCCACTCTTTCGAAAGAGTGCGCTCAAAATGTTAACTTTTAAATGCTCTCAATATAATCTTATTTAAGCTTTTTCATATTCCAGCTGGAAAATGAAAAAGGTGTAGGTATATCACTTCTTTTTAAATTGTTAACCAACCCATTAATTTTTGAGCTATCAATTATACAATTATCATCTTTTCTCTTACTGCTACCAACCAATCATGATGTGTACACATGTCTTTAGAATACCATCTAGTTTTAAAACCTATGTGCATGAATTATTTTATAATGTTTATTGGTTGTATTCTGTTTTGTGTGCCATAATAAATAAATAAAAAAAAAAAAAGTCAAAAGTCAAAATGTATTTATTCAATAAAATCACAAGGATCACTTTGAAATGTCTTAAAGCTAGGTGACTCTAGGTGCCAGTTCCACGCGACCAAAGCCTGGAAGAACAGGCAACAAACTTACGGCTTGGTTCCTATCGTTCATACAGATGTTAAGCCCCATGTGTCTATAATTACACCGGCAACCACACTCTTCAAAGTGATACACAGCAACGCTGCTTGGTGGCAGAAAAAGGCGCGGTGGTAGTACTTCCCCGGACGAGCCCTTCACAAAGAGCTCTACTACTCTTAAAAGTCTGGGAAAAGAGGATGGGCAGATGACCACCGAGTATTTTTTTTAGTTTCTGTATTTGGTTTTTTGTGTTGCGAGTGAGAGGTTATTTATATGGAGCCTAGAGAGTTCTGTACATGCCCAATAGGAGCACTTAACGTGTCTCTGGCACGCAGATTAAAAACAAAACACATTCGGAATCACAGATTGTCTATTCTGACTTGTGACAACTTTTATTGTTTTGTTTTATTGTATTTTCAAATTTCAGATTTCGTTTTTCACCGGTTTTTGTATGAAGACATTTTCTTACTAAATAAATCATCTTTCATAATATTTTTATTAATATCGTCAAATAGATATTGTCTGACCGTATCTTATCAGCAGTGTGATGTTGTTTTACAATAAAGTCAAAATACGTACTCAAAATGCAGATTAAAGGAACGAACAGCCAGATTTAGACTTAAAATCCTTAATGAAGAGGTACTCATAAAATCAATTATTTGATTTTGCATGAATTAAAATTGTGTCGGTAATTTGCTTTTTGACTATTATATAATTAGTAAGAAAAATTACTGAGGAAATAATAAT
Organism: Chloroclysta siterata; assembly: GCA_932294275.1. NCBI lineage: Eukaryota > Metazoa > Arthropoda > Insecta > Lepidoptera > Geometridae > Chloroclysta > Chloroclysta siterata. The sequence goes on along the minus strand of OW028596.1, from coordinate 13,299,760 downwards.
AATTGGTAGGGGATTATTTCTTCTAACAAAGTCTTTGGGACAATTTTCCACTGTAACAGGAGTCTTTGGGACAATTTTCCACTGTAACAGGAGTCCTTATCTTCTAGTTAACTGTGTTACTGCTATGTTACGGCTATGATATCTTAGAAAACCCCTTTCAAGTAGCGATTATCAGTAATGTTTACGAAAGTTATCCAAAACATGGCCTAGTGCACCAAATCCCCAGTGTAACTACCTCTGCAGAAGCGTTCAATGACCCTACACATGATAAAAAAGTAAACTAACAATATAAAATATGTAGGTATAATAATATTGAGGATTATGCCTTTATACTGAAGTTGATGGACGCAGTGCGGTGCATCGTCCGGCACGTCCATATCGTGCGTGGCATGGAGCAATTCTTTGTTATGAAGATGGTTACCACTGAACATGAGGTCTTTCTGCAATGTCCTGCACACGTGGTATTAAGTTACGTTTACTGACCAGTCACTAGACTCGTATAAACGTGAAAAAATCTGACACGCTAGGCTCAGGGCCAAGCTAGTTAGATTTTACACCTAGTTACTAGATACAGTTTGATTTTATTTCATTGTTTTCACTGCAAGTCGGTGAATGCTTTGTAGAAATTAAAAAGGGCTGCCTGTCTCCAGACAGTAGACTTCGCAAGACCATGAGCAATAAGACTTTCTCATTATCTTAGAAACAGGAAGCATAACCTTAATTGCTTAATTATATCATTTACCACGGACACGGTATAACACAAACATTTTGTCGTCACTTATTATCACAACGCTGCTCATGCTTACATTTTATACAACACTAAAGTCATTAGGTACACGGTAGAAATACCAACGCATAAAAATAAAGGAGATAAAAGTTTATTTACCCAGTCTTATGTAGCATAAAAATAACAACTTACTGGAATACATTTTTTCTGTCACAAAAATCCTTTAGCACTACTAAATGCACCACACTAAACTCACTGGTATTTAACCAATGAAACCTTATTTCAATCGAATGATTTGCTTTTTTTTAACACACTAACAAAAAAGCAAACTCTACAATAAACAAAAGAGGTTGAACACCAATTTTATTTGAAAATAGAACAGTTTCTTCTGGCGTTATGACCACTGCCAGTGACTTGAGGACGGACACTGATACCCTGTTATCATTTTCTGATATTGTACCGTTATCATGTAAATATCGAAAATTAGACAAGACTTTGTAATGATAATAGCAAATAGTGTGATTCGGATTACTCATTCGTAACAAATTATTTTCAAATTTGCGTCAATTTACAATAAAATAAAATTGTACTGCCAAATCCTTTGTCTGAACCTGAATAATTATAGGAATTGGCCTATGGTTTCCAAGACCTGCAAGCCACTATATGTTAACTTATGTAAATAATTATATGTGTGGGTCTTGCTTGAAATTTGTTCTAACCTACCTACTTTTTTGCCCTAGCAATAACTTCAGACTAGAGATATGAGTTGTGTAATGTAATAAAATATCGTCTGTATTGTATCGCACGTTTATTTAATCTTCTAGAGTTAAAATTAATTATGATTAGGTATACTTTTACATTATTATCATAAGTATGTTATAAGCTCTGCAATAAATACTAATGAAGATAAACTGAGTATGTACAAAACTTAAAATATATAACTAAAGGTAAGGTGACATTTTTTTGGATAAGACTGGGCCTAGGTGTAATAGGTAGGTATACTACTTTGATTTTCAGTTATTAGTAAGTACTTACATTGTTTCAGTTCCGTTCACCTTATCTAAAACTTCTTAATTATGTATGTACAACAGTTGCATAGACATTTTGTAGTATATCGGTGGGTTATCGATGTGTGTGTTTACATACCGACAAATCAATAGGGATGATGGATGGCATGCCCATGACTAGACACCACGGTTCCGCTACTTACTACCGGCTGGACGACTGCCCCTGAACCGTACGAACCGTAACCAGACCCGTACGAACCGTAACCGGACCCGTACGAACCGTAACTGGCCCCGTACGAACCGTAACCCGACCCATGCGAACCGTAACCCAAGCCGTACGAGCCCACTCCTAAACCGTACGAACCGTGCCCTAAGCCGTATGAACCTACACCTGAACTAACTACCCCTGAGCTTACTACCCCTGAACTAACTAACCCTGAACCAGCTACACCTGAACCCACCAGACTAGAACCCCCACCGACTAACCCCGAACCAATCAAGCCAGAACCTATCACACCCGCACCAATACCACCTACTGGGACTCCTACCGCTACCCTCACTGGTACCGGCGAAGGTACACCGACTGCGTAAGGCTGGGGCACTGGTATGCCCACTCCTTGCGTCACGGTTACCGGTACCGGCTGGGCCACTGGATACGGGAACGGGCGGTCTACGGGGACGGCAACTGGTCTCGGCACGATGTGAGCAACTGGGTGAGGAACCGCCACGGGAACTGCTCGTGGTCTGTCCACGGGCACTCCCACATGTACCGGGTAAGGAACCGCGCGAGGGACTTCAACCGGAACAGCTTGCGGAACGGGTATACCGACTTGCGTGTGGAATTCGGAGTAAGTGTGACGAGTGGGGATGCTTCTGACGCCAGATGATCCTACAATGCCAGATGATGCTATGCCAGCTCCGATACCAAGGCCAGCTCCGATACCAAGGCCAGAAGAAACTCCCAAAACACCAGATGATGCTATGCCAGAGCCAATCCCAACTCCAGAAGAAACTCCCAGGACACCAGATGACGCTAAACCAGCTCCGATCCCAATGCCAGAAGAAGCTCCCAGAAGACCAGAGGATGATATGCCTGATCCAATCCCGATTGATGAAATTCCATGAGATGGTGCGACGACTGAAGCACCGAGGTCTCGTTTTTCAGGCACTGTACCGGTCCATGCCAGTTTGGCATATATCAATAAAAGAGCCTGAAACAAAAAAGTTTGGTTAAAGAGATTCAAAAAACCATTAAAACTAAGATTAGGGTGAGACCGATAATGAACAAACAATAATCTACAAAGTCTATATACAGAAGAATATTCTCGTCATAATATTATCTTGCTTCTTGTATGCCTTACTTTTTACACATTTCACATTGCATAATTTAAAATTTATAATTATTAAATATTATTTGATTGATAATCTCTTACTTTTAGTTCAAGCGCTAGTGATAATATCGCATTGAGGAAAAATATTAAGTACTTTTATCATCTCATTTCATATTATTTGCTACGTTCCTCAAGATTAATAACTTTAACTATTTAACGAATATAATTTTTGCACCCCTCAGATTCAGCGATCGGTACACAAAGGATTCGTAAGGATATCTACCGTGCCTTGGTATTAGACTCGTGAGCTTATTTTATAGCTCATATTCTTTCATTGGTTGATAAAGAAAACGAAATAACTAACACAAACTTACATAATGTATCGAAACCATTTTCCTACAAATGTCTAGTACAAGTTTTCGTCGTGGAGTGAGGAAAGAAAGTGATTCGATGTAGGAAAGTGTATGTATTTATAATGTCACATGTGGCTTTAGCAGGGCGGAACCGGGGTCCGATACACCTGCATTAGAACATATGAAAGTACTAGGTACTGGAGTTACAAAGAGTTGATTTATACCCTATTGGTATAAGAAAGAGTTAGGAGTCGTAGAACTGTTTGTGAAGGGCTCGTCCGGGGAAGTACTACCACCATGCCTATTTCTGCCATCAAGGAGCGATTGCAGCGTTGCTGTTTGTATGACTTGACTTTGTAAAAACGTGTATTTACATTTTACTTTAAATTGTACTAACTCTTACTTGCAAATAAATGATTGAATTGAAATGATTGAATTGAATTGAATTGTGGTTTGAAGGGTTTGGTCGCTGGTGAAATTACAGGGACAAAAGACTTTACATCTGTATGCCTCAAGCATCGTAGGGCACGTTCCTTTCATGCGTGACTTTCGAGGCAATGCTTTGTTATCGGTAACAAAAAAATGGCAAACTTAATATTAAGGGGTAGCCAGTGGTAACTGGTTACACCTTAATATTAAGTTTGCCATTTGTTTGTTCCATCGGCAAGTATTTGGATCTCCAAAAGATAATTAATAGAATAAAATAATAATAATAAAAGACCTCAGTAATTATTACTCTGGTGGTTGTATCATCTCTAGAAACATACCATTACCACGTCATTTTGTCTGCGTCAAGTACCTAACAAGGAGTGCGTAGCTACCTCTTAGGTACTAGTAAACTAGATCTGGTCTAGACCTACACGTAACAGCTGACGTAACTTTAGTACCCATATGAATCATAGGTTCTCACGAGTGGGTAAATGCTGCTCTACGGAACTTTATAATTATCTTGCTAAGAGTAGTAGAGCTCTTTGTGAAGGGCTCGTCTGAGGAAGTGCTACTACTATTTCTGCCGCTAAGCAGCGTTCCTGTGTTTCGGTTTGAAAGTTGCAGGTGAAATTACAGGCACATGAAGCTTAACATATTTATGCCTCAAGTTGATGGACGCAGGGTATTGCATCGTCGGGCTCGTTCCTATTTTGCGTGACTAACGAGGCAATGCTTTGTTATATTAGGCCGGCCGCATATGCTCGGTTTCCGAATTAAGTTTTCAGATCAGGAATTCAGATTCGGAAACCCGAATGCTCAGCTTACATACAAAATATTCAACAAGGCGCACATTATTCTTATTTTTCCGAACGGAAAAATAACCTAGCGTTCGGTTCGGTGCGTTCGGATTGTAAGAACGGAAAAAACCTAATGAAAACCGGACGTTTGCGCTAGTCTCATGGAATTCTGAATCTGAATTACTGATCTGAAAACCTAATTCGGAAACCGAACGTTCGCGGCCGGCTTTAGTATATACAGGGTGTCCCAGAAACCGACGTCAACCCGGAAACGGATGATAGGCCAAGTCATTATAGTTATATATAATCTAAGTTAAGTATTTTTAAAGTTGTTGGCATTTTAAAAAAATCTACATCCTGTGATAGTTTTTTGACTCGCGTTACTACAAATCTTTATTTTTTATCAATATTATTTTTTTAGGAGAATTATAAAACGATGCTGTTCTGTTGATTTCTCGTCACTCGCAGTCAGTCGCTCACTTAGTAATACTATAACGTAAATTAATTATTTTTGACACTTAAAACTTTAATTTACAGTCACTCGTTTAAATACTACCATTTTTATTATGTAATCCTGAATAATCTCTGTAAGTTGTTATCAATAATTTTAAACCAACTGCTCCCATATTGGAAGAAAATATCACTTTTTTCCCAACTAAGAACTGCGATAGTTTGGCAAGTAACTTTAAAAGTTGGTTTATAAGGATTCCAAAATGGTTTAACGGCTGTCAGCCCCTTAAATCGTCGCGCTATCTCCGTAGTGGTTTATCGCGTGGACGTCTACTCGGAGGACGTGGGAACTAGCCCAAAAATTGTAAGACATGCCCTACGTGCTCTCAACAATGCGTTTTATTGCCAAATGTAGTGTCATTTGGCAATAAAACGAATTGTTGAGAGCACTCACGTTTTCTGGGGAAAGTGTACAGTCAAATAACCTTGAACATCTATTTTATTTACATCATTCACGACATTGTCAATAAAAGAGAATACCAGCGGTGTAGGAAAACGTCGTAAGGAAATCAGTTAGCATTCTAACAGCGGCGATGGGCTTGCCATCTGGCACGTCTGTCACCAACTACAAAGCAAGGGTGTGTGCTAAACGAACATACCTCTGACAACCCCCCTTAGACATTCTCAAAGGGTTTTCGGATAGTACTTGGTACAAAGATATCTTAGGACTGGACTACCGTGCCTGAGGATCAAAGTCGTGAAGCTGTTGCTGTTATTCAAGTTAAAATCTGCGTCATCAAGTCAAAAGTGAACCTAAGCAGACATATTGGTATACCTAAAATAGCAAACGATGTAGTAAAGTCACATATTTTGAAATTAATTGGAAACTAAACCCAAACTGTATAAATGTAATTATAACTAAAATAGCAAACAGAAAATAGATAGACATAAAATTACAGGGCGAAATACAAAGGCGAACTTATGCATTCCAGACAGCACTATCAGCCCCAAACTAAGCCAAAGCCTGTAATATGGGAACTAGGTAGCTGATATAAAACATTATAATATTTTTTTTTGTAAATTCATTCTGATAATAATTCATAACACCCAGACAGAGAACAAACATCTACGTTCATCACACAAATGTTTGTTCTCGGTGGGGATCGAACCAACGGCCTACGGCGCAGAAGGCAGAGCTATGTATTACCAACTGATCTGTGGAGGCTGTCAAAGTCACTCCTAATCCGAAATTCTACTAACAAAAGTAACTGAATTGGTACTACCGGTATATCAACCGAGGTGGTAGCACTTTTAAAAGGTGACAAAAACCTTGTCTCGTTGTTACATCATTGATTAGAGCACACGCGACATAAATGCGCGATCAGGCGGTCACGGAAGATGGAGTTACATTTACGCTGATGGTTATACATTACGCTAGTGGCACGCATGAGTTTAGATGCAGGTCAGAACGTGAACTTCTTTGCGATGACCTATTTTTACACGATGGACCGACGAAATTGTAGGGATCGGGGGAAGCCAGTGGATGGAGAGGGCTCAGAATCGTTTTTCCAGGAAATTGTTCAGGGTAGGCATATGTCCCTGCAGTGGACTTCCGCAGGCTAAGGATGATGATGATTTGTACCAGATTTTTCGGTGACCTTCATTAATTGTAAAGACCGTTCTTTAAAATTAATGAAGAATGAATGAAATTAATAAAGTCTATTCTTTAAAATTCATGAACGTTGGTTGGCTACAACCCAACCAACTCCCACCTGATGGTAAGCGACGATGTAGTCGACGATGAAGCAGAACGGTCTAGAATATCTGTTCACTCTTGCCTTGAAGAAACACATTGTAGTGATCAGATAAAACAGAAGACGAGTATGAGTTCCAGTCCTTGGCAGATGGCCCACCTGATGTTAAGTGGTAACCATCACCTATAGCAAAACATTGCCTCATAAGTCACGCACGACAGGAACGTGCCCATACGATGCACTGCCCTACGTCCATCAACTTGAGGCATACAGATGTTAAGCCTCATGTGTCTGTAATTACACCGGCAACCACACTCTTCAAACCAAAACACAGCAACGCTGCTTGGCGGCAGAAAAAGGCGTGGCGGTAGTACTTCCCCGGACGAGCCCTTCACAAAGAGCTCTACTACTCTACTGAGTTGGTACTAAAATATCCTTACTTATTCTTACGTCCATTGATGAACAATGTAGGTGTACGTACGTTATTCTAATTCTACTTGTCAGTAGTCAGTTAAAAATTTACATTTAACTTAAGTGTTTGTACGCAATGAACCAACATTCAATTTCTTCTGTTTCATTGATGGCGACTTCTGTGGCATATGTGACATACTGGCTGAGAACCAACAGGTGCGCGTTCATCTCCCGCGGCAGGACAAACTATCCATGATATATATCATGACTTTCGTAGGTTACACGGAGAAACAGCACTTACCCTAAATACCCACCAGCTCTATTAATAGGCATTAAAAACAATGATAAATCAGTTTTGTCTGAATTTTAGAACGTTTACCTAGGTCTATATGAAAAACGTCTTTAATTTAAAATTTGTAAACATAGAGGTAAACGTAGCTGGAAATTTAGGCTGTCACTGTTTATCTTTACTCATCAGCAATGGTTTACTTTAGGGCAGTACACCCACCCCTTTTAGGACCTATCCCACTACTAATGGGATAATAAGTTCTTTTTTCAGGGTTCCGTACCCAAAGGGTAAAACGGGACCCTATTACTTAATCTCCAATACTCAATACATTTATTGCTTACACATGGTTTAGTTTAGTTTCAATTTTATTTAGTTCCCTGACTACCCGCTTTTCACTCCTATCTCACCCCATGTCATCGTTTACCTACAAAATGTGTTGCACAATAATACCCTAGCAACATTGTCGGCACTAGCAAAGTGGCCGTAAACACCAGTCCACGTGCCGGGGCTGCGCGTGCGACGCATGAAAGCGATGTATGTTTATTATCGCCTACTTGACTAAGTTAGATATAGCTAGCTAGATATTCGTTCCTAAGTTGAGCAACGTCCAGCAGCTCATTTGGATAGGTGACCACTAAAGTGTAATTTAAAGAGGCTATTAAAATGGCTATTTTAAACTTCTTTCGTTTGCTATTAACAAAGAAACGGACATTTCCGATATGGAAAGTTTCCGAATGTTTTAAAATAACTCTGGAACGTTTAGGAGGACAATGAAATAAACCTTCAAAATATGTATTGAGTTTTTTACCACGGAAAAAACTCGATACACATTTTGAAGATTTATTAATAATCGTGGTAAATAACTCCAAGCGTAAAATTAACACAACATTCCTATTTTCACACATTTTTGACCTTTCGACCGACGATCGGGACTACGGCAAAGTGCATGGGTATTTGAACTTTATATTCACGAAGATGCTCGAATTAAAAGCTATGAAAAAACTTCATTTCAATGAAAGAATAGAAAAATATCCTCGTTTTAATGCACGGAGTAGGTGTTTGCATTAGAAGGAAACTGGGGTAAAAGAAAATTACATAGCAATGTAAAACGCTAGTTTTCATTTACGTAACCTACGTAACGAGATGTAATCATAGGTCTGTCCTAAAACGTTCTTAGAAGTCCCTTAGCACTAGATTCTCTAGCAAGCTTATCGTCTATCGCTCCGCCAATGAATGAGGTAAAGTAGATATTCCAGTCTAACGCTTGAATTCATAGTCAGGGTCAACAGGGGTTCTCATAATTAATCATCAGTAGCTTTGTTAGCTATGATATTTTTTTTAATTACTTGCTTGGGGGGCAGTGCATTGTAGGGCCTCTCAGTGTACGACAAGGCAATGCTTTGTTATAGGTCATGGTTCCCACTTAACATCAGGTCATCTGCTTGTGGTATAAAAACAATCGTGGTTACCACTTTGCAACAGGTGGGCCATCTGCTTGTTGCATCAGAAAGACTTAGTGATGCAACCAGTGTATATAGTAAAATAATAATAATGTAGTACATATAGTAAATTTTACTATATGTACTACCTATCTAGGTCCACGCAGTCGATTTTACTGTAAAATCGACTGCGTGGACCTAGGGCCAATGAAAAATTGAACGCATCTTCATTATCTTCAGGGAGGTTGACTCTGATATATTAAATATTGTAAAATTCTTTGCCTATCAATTGAAGGACTTTCAGCTATTAATGAAAACTCGTGCTGCGTGTTCTAAGGTATATTACACAATTCTTCATTACAAAACGGCGCATCTAAATCAGACCATAGCCCATACTGGTCCAGCCAGCGACACAACATTATGTCAGCAGTGATAATGTAATAAAAACTACACGACACTCCCTTATCGTCTGCATATTTACAACTATAACTAGACAACTGTACACTGCTCTATCTGTATAGGTGTAAGGACTAGTATCGCTTGATGCAGTTTTAAATTATCTGAATTAGGTGTGGAGGAAAAAATATTTACGTGCGAAGAAGCACATTGGAATGAAGTGGTATTCAGCAGGGCTTGCGATTAAGTAATGAAATGTAAGATATCTGGGTACAAATGGAGACTTAACGTAGGACATATATTTTCACATAAGTGCGGAGTAGGTAAAGTGTAAAAGACCATAATTTCACTTCAATTAAAACTACCAATTAACTGACAAATATTTATGGACATTCCACACATCAACACATCACTATCTAGCCCCAAATTAAGCCAAAGCTTGTACCTACTATGGGAACCAGATAGCTGAGCTGATATAATATTTTTTTTTGTGTTTGCCATGTGTGTAAGTTTGTAACGCACTGTTGCTCACAGCGTCAAAGATTCTCATGTGACATGAACAGCAAGTCAAACCCGCGGACACCGCATGCATGTGAAAAGGCACAAGAGCACTATAAATCAATTTATGCAATTTCAAAAACAGTAACAAAAATAATCCTTCTAAAATCCTTGAAAACCGCCATCGAAAGTAGACCATCGACGCATTCTTCGTGTGTCACCAGATGCTTCCACCAATACATAATCAACCTAATAGTCGCTGCTTTAAAGTCTACTATCGCAAATTATATCTTGTGAGTCATAGGTCGTTATACAGCATTGTCCAATCTAGATCTAGGAGTTGTGGGAACCGTTGTCCCTTTCAAATGTAAAGTTGTTTAAGTACTATGAGTAGAGACACTATGAATTTTCCATTCTAAGATATTAATTATTATTTTGCTTGTCTTTCACTTATCATGGTAATGAAATTGAAAATTGAAATGAATTTTATTTACATCAGTACATATACCATTACTACATACCGTATCGTATAACATATACATTAACTACTCTTACCCTGTGTTGTGGCATACCAATGCCCTCTGCCGAACAAATAAAGATTATATTTTTAAAACAATTAAATTAAAATCAGATAAAATTTAGTTATGCAAATTTGGTTGCGAACGTTAATCATTTCAAGTATAATACAATGTAACGCCAAGATACAGAACAAACTTCTATAAAAGGCCCTATGTCTATTGTCTAAATCTAGGAGTTATACAACGTGTAACATAATACACCTATAACCCCGGAATAAGGGTATTCTACATGCCATGGCGAACACCTTTTGATTAACGACTTTTGAAATTTCGTAGTTTTTCATTCATGAAAATTCATTCACAAATGCTTCTCCCTTAAACGTTCCTCCAATAAGAAACTAAACACACCATGAGGCAGCCCTATTCACAGCTGTTTGTACGTTCCGTATGTGCGTGACCTTTGTACTTACGTAAACAGTATCAGGGGTGTTGCGAATTTCTGAGACAATATAAATTTTACTTTTGTATGGGAATTTCGAAAACGATACATTCAACCTTTGCACACGTCAAAGTATTTCAGTACTTGTTCTGATCACTTGGTCTTTGGCCTTATATGGGTATTATGTTACACGCTTTATTGTATTATAGGTATGTATTACAAAAAAATATTCTATCAGGTGCGTGGTCCATAGCTTTGGTTAGTTTGGAATTCGATAGCGATGTGTGAAAATAATGTTAGTATTTTTATAAAATAGTTTTCAGATTTGCATAATAAAATAGTTTTATCTTTTAATTCAATTACTCTGAAAAATGCAATTGTCTGTTTCGAGCGCGTTAATATCTTTACCATAAGATTGTTGATGAAAAAGACTTCAACGCGCTCTTTTATTATTTCTTTTAACAAAAATATAATGAATACCACTGATTTATTGCCTGTATCATTATTTCCAATAGTTTTACATTCAAACTCAAAAAATATCAATAAAATATAGTAAGTATTATAAAAAAAAAATTGTGGGTACGATTCTGACTTGGCGGATAACTTGATGGTGACATGACTTGACGATAAAATAATCTTTGTAAATACAAAAAAAAATAAAAGAAAAATACTAATGTCTTTAATCCCCAAGCAGGGTAGGTATCCCCTCAGATATTTTGGTACCAAGTTCGCATTCAAGATTCTTTGAGGGTGTCCAAGGGAACGTTGTAGTCAGAGGTACGTCCTAATATAATTTAAGCCTTATACCCACATTTTGTAATATTCCATACGCGACTGCCCATCGACATTTCTAGAATGTTCCTCAAATTTTGACCCAGAAACTTAATAAATCAGGATATTTATTGCATTATTATGTACTAGCTGGTGCCCGCGACTTCGTCTGCGCAGGATTAGTCACACAATATCTTTATAAATTGTAGCCTATGTGTTATTCTGATGTATAAGCTATATTATTGTAAAGTTTAATTAAAATCCATTCAGTAGTTTTTACGTGAAAGAGTAACAAACATCCATCCATCCATTCATACTTACAAACTTTCGCGTTTATAATAATAGTCGGATTTAAAACCAATATAGAGAAACAATAGAGAGAAGCGGACCGATATAAAATCATGCTAATATCCTTAATAAGTGATATTCATGGTGACTTTAACGCTAGGATGCTGTTGAAATTTAGCTATAGCCAGAGATATTACCTAGGAAGCTTATTGAGTCAATACAGTAAATAGGTTAAATGATTTAGATCTATGGACACGATTGTGTACTACTGCTCTAATACTGGACAAAATTCTTGCCAAATCTCTAGAGAGACCCTTCGTCTTAAAGCGCAGGCAACCGTCAAACCACCTCTCGGTCGCACATATCGCATGATGGATTATCGTAGTGTCGCTTCATTGCAATGTCAAAGTCAAAAGGTATTTATTTAATTGTCACACAAGTCAACAAGTCACAAGGATTACTTAGGAATTCGTTTTAAGACATTTTGGGAAGCAACATAGCTTTTTCATTTTAATAGTTTTTCTCGTATTATTTTAAGTTGTGTTATGTAATTTCGGTGGTATTTTAACCAACATTACTTGAGGTCTTAACACAAAGTGTAAACATTTGGAATGAAAGTGTAATGTGATATCCTGATTTGACCGAAAATGTTTCCAATGTTTTGAAGAAAACCGCCACCATTTTCTTTAAAACAAATGACGGCCGACTTGACTATGGACTGACTTGACTATAAAGTATTTTGTCTATATCACTTGTGGCAAAATTCTCTGTCAAATGCCATAACAGGTGCCATAAACAAAGAAAAGAAGACGAATGATTTCTTAGAAACGTCTTGCAACTAGGTGAATCTTTCTTTTTTTTTTTATACAACCAGCTGATGGAACAAGCAGATGGCCCACCTGATGTTAAGTGGTAACCATCACCTATAACAAAGCATTGCCTCGTAAGTCACGCACGATAGGAACGTGCCCTACGATGCACTGCCCTGCGTCCATCAGCTTGAGGCATACAGATGTTAAGCCTCATGTGCCTGTAATTACACCGGCAACCACACTCTTCAAACCGAAACACAGCATTGCTGCTTGGCGGCAGAAAAAGGTGTGGTGGTAGTACTTCCCCGGACGAGCTCTTCACAAAGAGCTCTACTACTCTTAAAATCTGGATCTGTATCTTACCTTATCTTATCTTGAATCTGGATGACAATGAACATTTAATTTATGACTATGTTACAAAATAAACGTTTTTTTCATTTGATTTAATTTAATTTACAGGGATAACGCACAGATCATGAAAATTATTCATTAATGCAATGATGCGATACTAGCTCGAAAATAACGAATCCTTGAGACGACACATGAGGCTTAACATCTATATGGCTCATGTTGATGGACGCAGGGCAGTGCATCGTAGGGCACGTTGCTTACGGGGTAATGCTTTGTGGAAATGGTTACCACTTAACATCAGCTGGGCCATCTGCTTGTTCCACCAGCATGGCAAAGGTTGTCTGGAGAGATCGCTCTTAGCGATAAGACCGATTATACTTTACTAAATATTGAACTTTTTATTTGTTGAATGTCCTTGTGGTGTGCAATAAAGAGTTATATAACCCATCGCCGGTTGGTCTAATCGACAACAACTATGCTGCGAGTTTTCTTATGGTGTTTTCCTTCACTGGTTTTGTAAGTTTACATTGCGCACGACCAGATTTGACCAGATAGGCGGACTTACACTTTAGTTAGTGAGGCGATATGTACCAAAAATACAGTAATGTTTCTTCAGATGACCTTTCAAATAAAATTTAAAAAAAAATAGATTTACGACTGATCCGCAGGCATGGTAGACATCCTCACAGATCTCTTGTTATCCACCTACTCAAAATCACATTTAAGGAAAATCTGGGTGCGTTTTTCAGAAGCTGGTATTCATACGTTACAGGTTGCAAAGCTAGCATTTTTCGACGTTGGATGTGTAACTTATACGACCTTATAGGTACCTACTTACCTCTCCTTATTTACTACCTTTTCGTAATTGACACTTGCTCTCACGTTTTCGCATTTCACAAAACGGTGTGCCGCGATCGTTAATTCCAGGTATGTCCAAATTTGCCAATTGTCCAACTTTAAAACTGTTGCAAACTTAGGCCAAAGCTAAATCCTCGCGTACTAACTATTGACTACTCCCTGGTTATATGCCCTAGTAACTGTGACGTATTCTGTGACTGCAGGCTGTAGTGACTGTTATGTATTCTCTGGCTATAGTGGGGTAGTCCGCCTTATATAAGAACAGTGCGGATAGTAAGTCACATATTAAGTCTGGACAGTGACTTTGTGTGCAGTATTAGTCCAGTTTTAGTGAAGTGTTACAATATGAGAGCCTTTGTAAGTGTTTTGAGTGATTTGTGAATTAGGTCGGTGAAGTAGGTCAGAGTGGATGAATAGGGAATAATAAAATATACGTGGACATTCCACACAGCGCTATGTAGCCCCAAACTCAGCATATGTACGATGGGAATGAGTTATCTGAAAAATACTTGTATTTTATGCATTTTTTTTCTATTATAACACCCAGACAGAGAACAGACATCTATGTTCATCACAAAACAGTTTGTTCGCAATGGGGATCGAACCCACGGCCTACAGCGCAGAAGGTAGAGCTGCTACCAACTGAGCTGATAGGGCTGTCTAAAAACAAACAAATAAATCAATGTTCATGAAGCATTGAACTATGTGTGCTGTGATTATGATTGTGATGTATGATTTAATCAATCAATCAATCAAAAAGACTGATTCCGTTCGATCCGATATTAAGTCTTTTGCTGGTTGAGAAGTCCTCAAGACCTGCAGGAGTGAGAGAATTGTAAGGAAGTAAAATAAATAAACAAATTACGACCAATTTAAAAATGCAAACGCGTTTGTTTTTATACATTTTCATGCCTAAACTGAGATGGAATATGGCAGAAAACTGAAATCATGGAAACTTAAAAAACTTATTAGTTCTTTTCATAGACCTCTGAAAACGTTATTTCCCACTAAAATCTTTGTACATTAACCATTCAAATTTGCCGAACTACCCACTACTTTGCTACCATTAAAAATTGCCAGAAATGTTACTTAAGTTTTTTTTGTGCAAAGCCAGGGTGGTGGCCGACGAAAACGAAAAAAAGCATAGGGATCACATTGAAATAATTTTTGAACAGGTAAATCTAAAATTAACGCAACGAATTACCCTAAAACGGACATCTTGCAAAAAATTACGCAAAGTATGACTCTAATCATATTCTCATAAGTCTCACATGCATGTGATATATGCAAGAAAAAATATATAATTTTATAAGCCAATTAATTTAAATAAATAATTCACTAACTCTTAGAAGTTATTTTTTATTCAGACAGTAAATTTTTTAAGATTTTTTTTGTAGTAAAGGTTGGCGATTACTAGGCGACTACATTATGACAGCAATAATAGGTACCCATCTGCATTAATTGAATCCTCGTCGTACCTACACTTTATTCATAAGTTAAACTAGTCGACGTTTAGTTTCAACAAAGTGCCCCGTACAGCCGTGAGAGGAATACCATACATAACAACTAGAATCTAATACTAGGAGAAGCTACTGACACAATTTAAATCACCTCTTAGTGCGCTTCGTGCATACAAGATCACGATATGGCACTAGGCACCGATTGAAAATTAAGTAATCAATTGAACGACCACCTTAATCAACAAGATTCACTTAGTCAGAAGTCTGTTAAAACTATTTATAGCACTGTGCGTGTGATAATTCAGTCTGTCATTTTGATAGACCTACCGCCGGTTTCTGAAAGCCCGATCAAAACTAATCGGATGTTAAGTCACTCACCATTTCAGCTATTACATCGAATTAGATAGAGATAGCAAGTGACTTGACACGCGATTAACTTTGATCGGGCTTTCAGAAACCGGCGGACAGTCTTTACATAAGCAGTGCTTTATAATTATTTATTACAAGACATTCTAAAATTTATTTAAGCTAGTAAAAGAAGACGATTAATAATTTGGTAAGATAAGCGGGCGTTAAAAATAAAATATTTCTAGCATGTTGTTTACGATCAATTAATCGTTTGGCAACACACGTAAATTAGATGAAAGCTTTTAACTAAAATATAAAAAGTAAGCGTTTGGTATCAGGTACTTTAGATACCTAACTAAGATACTAAGCAGCTGCAAAAAGCAGTGGAACGAAAGAAAATGTAGTAATCCATTCAGGCAGCGGCATTGCAGTGGAACGAAAGTGTGGTATTAAATCCATCAATTAATTTGTTCATTGGATTAGAATGAAAAATCATGCTCTACATGCCACTACAGAACCCTGTACCTTTTTAAATAACTCAATTATAACCTGATACCTGTTTTAAAAGGAGTACCTATGTAGGTCATGATCCCTGTGTTAGATGATATCGAATTTTGACACAATTCTGTAAATGAACTTTTTTAAAATATCTTGTTCAAAGTCTAGCATATCAGGGTCTGTGATGGTCTGGGCATTGAAATATCCCTCCATCACCTCCCGTGGAGATCGTAAGAGAGAGGTTGACTAAGAGAACGCACCAGGGGAATGCAGCAACTTCTAAGTACTTTTAGATAGATAGATAAAACTTTATTGAACACAAGGATACATCATAAATCTAGACGTAAATTAATAAAGTACAAAGGGCGGTCTTATCGCTGAAAGCGATTTCTTCCAGGCAACCATAGGATGGAAAATATTTTATCAGAGCGGTAATGGACGGCGGTGCACGTAGTGCGGTAAACTTAAATAATTTCATTTTTGAGGAACTTAATATAATAACTAACACCAAAAATTATCCTATTACATACATGGGTAATGTAAAATACACTAATACATATATAATAATACCTAAAAAACGAATGCTACGATAGATAGGAATATGGTTTTATTACTTAGCACCGACACTGCGGTCACCAATCCGCCTGCCATATGACAAACTCTCTAATTATGAGGAGGACCTTTATCCAGCAGAGTATCATGAATGTCTGTACAACCGTTTCAAGCATGTGCCATTACGTAAATTATCGGTATAAAAATGACCAATTGGCTACAAGTCATTGCTCGGGTTCAAAAACCTTATTGCTAAGCTCATCACGTCATAAATTTCGATTGTGACCACATCGGGAATCGCCAATGAGGTGATGGAGTCACACGTAACGTGGAAAAGTCACCGATTGCTGATTACTCTATGGAAGTGCATGATATTATTTTGGTAAACAATAACTTTCCATCATGTAAACATAACTTTCGATTATGGAACCATCGTAATATAATAAGTAGAACAATTCTGCATTTAGTATTTCAAAACTTTTGGAAGCTTATAATTTTTTATTTTATACATGTTGTTCCAATACACAACAAGTATTGGAACACTTGTTGGTGTTCCAACAAGTATTGGAACACCTTGTTTATAGGTATTTCATCTCACTTTTTCTTTTATTCTTCGGTGAATTTACCACGAGTCTGTGATGAATTCAGTGAGTTGGTGGGTTAAATGCTATTCTTTCTAAACGAAAGCTCTGAGAATAGTGCTCTAATATTCTGCATGTGTCAGTATGCGAGATCACGAGATTGTGCTTGTAAATAGAGTAGCCATAATCACATGTCGTCAAAATCACTTGGATGGCCCAATTGATCAAACCTTTTCTGCTTTAGATCGCAATACTCTTCTTGACGGCATCAGTTCTCGCGGAACCGAGTAAAGTAATCGAAAAACGAAGTGGCATCGGCCACTACGGCCTGAGCTCGCCTCTCATTGGCCACGGGCTCGGCCTAGGCCACGGCTACAGCGTCGGCCACGGGCTCGGCCACGGGCTCGGCCCTGCTATTGGCGGACATGGTCTGGCACTATCAGCTGGTCCCGCAATTGGCTACGCTGGTCCAGGCATTGGTGGATATGCTGGTCCAGGCATTGGTGGCTATGGAGGCGCCGTTGGCCTGAGTTCTGGAGCCATCATCGGTGCTGATGTGCACACGACAGTAACGAAGCATGTTGGGGTGCCTGTCCCAGCGCCGTACCCTGTACCAGTTGACAGACCCTACCCTGTTCCTGTCAAGGTAATTTTTGAAACAAGAATAAACAAGTCTAAAACAAAAGAAACCCAGAAACTGTGAACCCATTACTAACGCATTCTTCGAATGACCACCCTTTCCATTTTTTTTTTATATTTCATAATTATAATTAAATTCATTATCATTCTTTCTCATTTTAAATGTTCCATGACTAGTGTGTTTCCCTCGTTTTCTCTTATCTAGAACGACTGGCGTCATACGAAATACGTTTCTTTGGTGACCAAATAATAGAGACCATCGTCATTCCCAGCCTCTATTCCCCAACTATCTTTTTTATGGGACGTGCCTACCATGGTTTGGACAGATCACATCCAGGTCTTTTTTATTTTTAATTGATATTCAATTATGTGCAGGTGGCCGTTCCAGTGCCGGTAGACCGCCCTTACGCTGTGCCAGTGCCCAGGCCGTACCCAGTGGCCGTGGAGAAACATATCGCGGTGCCGGTTGACCGCCCAGTGCCCGTGCCAGTTCCTCACGCTGTACCGTACCCTATTGTCAAACAGGTTAGACAGCCAGTTGTCATTTTATTCGAAGAAGACGTAGGTACGAGTAATTTAGATTCGCCCAGTACTTTCACTTGCTACTGTAGTCTTTGGAGTTGAACACAATATCAAAATTAGGTAGCAGAGCTTAGTATTCTCGTATCTGTGGTAGAGCTCGCGGTAAAGGGCTCGTCTGGAGAAGTACTACAACTATGCCTGTTTCTACCGCCAAGCGTTGTTGTGTTTCGGTTTAAAGGGTGTGGATGCTGGTAAAATAACTGGCACATGAAGCTTAACATATGTATGCCTCAAGTTCAAGGCAGCGCATCGTTCCTATATGCTTGTTCTACAAGCAGTATATTTAAAAAAAAATAACGATACTGGAGGCCGAATAAATTGCACTGTATTGGGACCCATCGTGAGGAACCGGCATGTCGAAGAACTTAAAAAGTTTAAGGACATATTCCAAGTGCTCGTTAAGAAGATCTTTGAGGCGCACTAAAAAAAGAAAACTCAATAAAATGGGCGTTTGTTGCAGTAAAACTGATGATTAAGTACTTCTTCCAGGTAGGAGTTCCAGTACCAGCACCGTACCCTGTAGCTGTTCCAAAGCCTTATGCAGTCCCGGTTCCGGCTCCCGTCCCCATCGTGAAGTCCATCTATGCTCCTCATGCGCACGCTTCTTACGGACACGGGTTCCACGGGAAACTGGGGTGGTAGGCGCTAACGTGGTAGGTTATGGCGCTGTTGGGATGATTTAACTGACTGTGGTAGAAGAGTGTACTCGGATTTGTAGGTGGAATATTGAAAACATAAACAGAGGAGTTTTTTTAACTCTTTTTGATATTTTAGAATGATAGTGATGACATGATGCTGGCATTATGTGTTAGAGATTGTAATCATCTGGTACAAGGGTGATCATTGAGTCCGATGGAGATAAAGAACCCACCAAGTAAATAACTTTTTGATTTGAATTTGAAAGACATTAGATACTTTTCGAAATGATAATGTGATTTAAACGTATGGAAAAGAAATACAGCACCATAATCTACGCAATTACAAAGAGTAAGGCATTTTCATATAGAAATTGTATGTAGTCAAAGGATTTGTGTGATTTAGGCTAAGTTAAGGGATCGCTATGGGAGTAAACTGGGTTTGTGGGTGACTCTTATTCCAATGGTATAAGGGTGAAATTCTATTGGTTTAACGAAGTCAATCATAAATTCAGAGAAGAATTGGGGATTGAGTGCAATTAATCAAAGCCATATTGGGTGGAGACGCATTAAACCGTTGTGTAAGTTTTTGTGTTTATATAAGTGATATGATAAAACAGAATTCTGAATGTTTTTCAAAACAAGAACAGCATTTTTTGAGTTTTTAAGTAGAGGCACTTCTTGAAGTTAAGGAGATTTTTAAGAATGTTTCTCTCTTCTTAAGCAATTTTTTGTTTGTTTTAAGTTATTTTTATTTTACGCAAGTTTCAAAGTGATTCTTGTGATTTCAATGAAGAAACTGATTTTGACTTGAACTGACTCAAGCTGCAGTACAGTCAGCAAAAGAAGTTAACTTGTTTATTTAACCGTAGTTGGCTTTAACTATAGTGTTCCATCGTACTAGTTAAAGTAATCGTACTTTAAACATAGAAAAAAACATTCTAATGAAATAGTTTTCATTCATAACACACCTTTGAAACTATGAACGACCACCATTGCTTTTAATGTCTGTTGACTGCACTACGTAAGTGCTCTGTAAAATCAGATGATTATTTAAAACATTTTAGTTATTTATTATTATATCACTTAAAATACATTTTGGGAATATTAGTAATCCACTTGATCTCTCCCACTAGAGGAATCGTCAAGAGTGTGTATGTACCAGTATATTGCACTGATGTATATAATTTTAATTTAAGCTTTAGTACTCAATGAATAAGGTTTATTTCGATCGCAGTCGACTAAAACTATTTTATACGAACTTTTGTAATAAAATGTATTGATGAAATGATTTACTGTTTTATTCTCGTAATTATGGTGACTTTTAAGAGTAGTAGAGCTCTTTGTGAAGTGCTTGTACGGGGAAGTACTAGAGAAGCACCATACCTTTTTTTGTCGCCAAGCGGCAAGCGCCAAGCCTTGTTGGTGTTTCGGTTAGAAGAGTATGGTTACCGGTGGAATTACAGGCACATGAGGCTTAACATCTGTATTCCTCAAGTTGATGGACGCAGGGCAGTGCATCGTAGGGCAGGTTCCTGTCGCGCGTGAATTGCGAGGCAATGCTTCGTTATAGGCGATGGTTACCACTTAATATAAGGTGGACTATGTGATTGTTTCATCAGCAAGTTGTATAAAAAAAACCTTCTGTCCGCAGTTTTGCTTAAAAAGTCCGAATTAAAAGTAATTCCAGCACGGAAGGTAGATCGGATAACGGATAGATAGATCTTTCGGTACCTTACTAGATACCGAAAGATCTGAGAAGATACCAAGATTAACAATACAAGATATAGGTACTCAAGATTCTTAGAGGATATCTAACGAGGGTTGTTAAAAGCACGTCGTTTCGCTCGACTATTGTATGACTTTTGTACATAGAGAATCACAACCGAACTACTAATACGAGGCTAAAAGTAGGTACCTAGGCACAAGGCTGGTCCTATTAGAGAACCATTGAATAGTTATAGACCGTAACATAAATCGAAGTAGGGTATCGATTCTCTTAACAACAAAATCACGGCGATCTTCGCTTAGTGGATCCGCGTTCACTGCGATCACAAACTTCGCCTCATTCACATCGGCATTTGTTGTTTAAAACACTCACGCGGATTGTGTTAGTGATGGTGCTAGTGATGGTATTATAGAATGCCAAATTGACTTGACTTGAAACTTACTGCGGATTCCGCGGTCACTTGGGTGAACGTTGTTTACAGAATAGCGCTACAGTTCTTGTCATTACACAATATCCGGTCACCCATTACCTTCCTTACTCCAGGTTATGTCACACCCCATGCACGCATATGTGGTCCAACCGCTTTCTATAGGAAAAAGGACGTGGACTGAATTCTTTGATTAGGAATTAGGATTATGTCTTAAGTAATCGACGATTATGATATAAGTTGTTAAAGACAGCCAGGGCTCTCAATCAATGAAGGAAAACATAGTGAGGAAACCAGTTTGTATTCTAGCAGCAGCGATGGGCTTGCAACCCGTCACGTTTGGGGTACCAACTACTGTAAAATGTAGGTATGTGCCAAATGTAAATATTTGAACGTATTTCTAGTCAGAGGAGGGTAGTCACACTAGTCACCCCCCTTAGATATACTCAAAGAGTCCTTGGTAGTTGGTACTTGATACTTAAAAGCTTGAGAGGATATTTTCGCAGTTTTTTAAAGCACACTGAGGCATTTTATCACGTCCGCACGTTGGCTGTGGTTGGAGCATACTAAACTCAAATAAGAACACAAATTTATTTGTGCTCTTATTTCTCGGGCCGTTTTTGAGGCTGTCACACGTAATCTAGGTTGATTGTTGACCGAAGACTATGATGATGGATAGATATTAACTATTTTTTTTATTATATTTCCTTTTTTCGTTTAAGTTTTTATTTTATTTTTGTTAGCGAGAATCTGTTAATTTGTTTACTATTTATGTGAGAGCTTGTTTGTTAGATGTACCTACCTACTCATAATTATATTGGCATGTAGTGCAATTTGTCCAATTTCAGTAGAAATAATTTGTAAATGTTTGTATTGTTTAGTAATCACGGCCACTTATCTTATCTTATTTTATTTACTCGATCCTCAACGGCCCCAACGGAAGACCAGCGCAAGTTATTACTACTTGCATAAGCTGAGTTGGGACCATTTTGCAACTTTACTGTCTTGGGTTTAATAATTGTCTGTGTTTTAGTTTATAAGTTTAATATATGTTTTCCACCTTTTGTTAATAAGATACCATACCTAGTTGCAAATAAACGTTTTGATTTGATATAGGTGATAGTGTCATTGGTTTTCATGAAAACTATTTAATTATCAAGAATGAAAAATTTAAATACACCCCGGGATTGATGGAGCTTTTATTTAAAAGAGAACCCCATGCATCACTCATCCAAGCGGCGTATTTTGATAACTATTGTAAAATAATTACAATAACGAATGCACATCGACGTAATAAGTTAATATAATGTAACTAACACTAACCTAAATTTCTATTCCTTCCCTTATCTACATCTACACTAATATTATAAAGAGGAAACATTTGTATTTTTGTATTTTTGTATGTAACTAATAGGCTCAAAAACTACGGGTCCGATTTCAAAACTTCTTTCACCATTAGAATGCTACATTATCCCTGAGTAACATAGGCTATATTATATTTACAAAAAAATCAGGGATCCTTACTTAAACTTCAATAATGTAACCCAAGGTGGAAAACAAAAACCTTTCATCGCGTGCGCTGCGAAAACTATTGAAGATAGAACAAAAAATGAACTGCGATTTTGTAGAACACGTCATCATCTACAAAAAATGTCGCGACATCTAATGTCGATCGATGTCTAACTATTATAGTTATGTCACAATAAGTGTTCTTACATTATAAAAAAATAATTGAAATGCCTCCGCTAGAAAAGGGTCTTTATTTGTACCTTGGTATTAATCCTTATCCAAATAAATCATTTCATAATTAAGACTGTTGTAATACCTATAGATTACTTCTTAAATTTTTCAAATCGGACATTCCATTCAAAAGATATGACGAAATTAAAAATGTTAACGGGTCCACGGGTCACGCGCGGGGTGCGATTTTACTCACTCAAATAGAAGCGCGTGCAAATGTATGAAATAAGTAGACGCGAGGCTCGAACCCACGGTCTAAGTTTATCTTAAAATGTTCAAAAAATGTATGACCACCCATGCGAAGCTGGGACAGGCCGCTAGTAGATAATAAAGCCGGGGCGGGTCGCTAGCAAATAAGGTAGACATATAGGTAGACATTTTGCCTGTGCAAAGTGATGTAAAATATATGGCACTGTCGCCATATTGCCCCAAACTAAGCAAAGCTCGTACAATGATTAGACCCAGTTTTCTGTTTTTTTAAACGCATCTTAGTAAAACAATATAACACCCACATAGAACAACACTAATATTTGTCCTTGGTGTGGATCGAACCCACACCTACAGCGTAAAAGGCAGAACTACCACTAACAGGACTGTGAAAAGAAAAAAGACATAGATGTATAAATTATTTATTTATTTCTTTATTCATTGAACAATAAAATAATATACAATAATAAAAATTCAAAAAAATTAGAGCGTTATTTTAACAGTGAATGTACCTAAAGTTAACATGCTTTATTTATAGGACAAACAAGTCACAGAAGACTTACACTAACTAACACTATTAACACATAAATCTCTAATACTATAAGAATCAAAGTCCTGACTGACTGACTGACATATAGACAACGCACAGCCTAAACCACTGGTCCTAGAAACTTGAAATTTGAGGAGTACGTAGGTCTTATGGCGTAGAGGTGTACTAAGAAGGGATTTTTGGAAATTCAACCCCTAAGGGTGTAAAAAGGGATGAAAACGATTGTATGAAAAATTGTATTCCTTGAACCTACAAACTTGAAACTTGGAGTAGATATACTTCAAAGTAAAAAAATAGGAAAGGCATTTTTAGTTTTTCAAAACTACCCTTAATAAGTGTGCAAAGGGTTAAAAAGTTTGTATGGGAGATTTTTGACCGCTGGTCCTATAGACTTGAAATTTAAAGAGTACATAGGTCTTATGGCGTAGAGGTTTACTAAGAAGGGATTTTCGGAAATTGAACCCCTAAGGGTGTAAAAAGGGTTGAAAATGTTGGTATGAAAAATTGTATTCCTTGAACCTACAAACTTGAAACTTGAAGTAGATGTACTCCAAAGCTAAAAAATAGGAAAAACATTTTTAGTTTTTTAAAACTACCCTTTATAGTGCATAGGGATGTCAAAGTTTGCATGGGAGTTTTTTAACGCGTGGTGCGATTGACTTAAAACTTGAAGTAAATATACTTAAAAATAATTAATTAAAAATGACGCTTTCAACTTTTGATAATTACCCCTGCAAAGGGTGCAAATGACTGTAAAAGTTAGTATGGGAGATTTTTAGTATAGTGCGATAGATTTCAAACTTGAAGTAAATATACACCACAATAAATTATTTAAAATCACGTTTTCAATTTTATAAAACTACCCCTGCAAAGTAAAACTACCT
This sequence comes from Chloroclysta siterata, assembly GCA_932294275.1. Lineage (NCBI taxonomy): Eukaryota > Metazoa > Arthropoda > Insecta > Lepidoptera > Geometridae > Chloroclysta > Chloroclysta siterata. The sequence continues at coordinate 13,275,010 of OW028596.1, read as the reverse complement.
CCTGAACAAATAAGTACATATTTTCCGTGTAAGGTTGTCTTTGTTGTATTTGGCAAGTTTTTGAGTCTGAGTACCTATACCTACCTACCTAATATAGGTAATGGTCGTTTATAGGTATCTCTTATACCTACGTAGGTATTTAAAATCCTACCCTAATAATATACAAATCAATGTGAAAGTTACGATGTTTGGATGTTTGTGGCTCAATCACGGCACCACTTCAAAGCGTGCGAAGCCGCGGGAAGCCACAAGTAATACATATACATATTGTATGCATGAAAGACATCCTTTAAATGTAAGCCAGGGTAACAATCCGTAGATCTTTTAATTTAAGTGGTATAGTATAAGGGAATTATTTTTAAAGCGGGATCATTAATTCGTAAAAAAAAGGATACAATTAATAGCTATACGATTTGCAGTTGTCATGAATAAATCCACTTTAATTTAAATTAATCAATGAAGTTTGTAAATTAAATCCTCTTTAGTGTGTTATGATACTGAAAAATGTGCGTAAATGGACGTACCTTCGAGACATCTTCACATCCTCACATGCTCACATCCTTACATGCTCACATGCTCACATGCTCACATGCTCACATGCTCACATGCTCACATGCTCACATCCTCACATCCTCACATGCTCACATGCTCACATGCTCACATGCTCACATGCTCACATGCGACATGCTCACATGCTCACATGCTCACATGCTCACATACTTACATCCTCACATGCTCACATGCTTACATCCTCACATGCTCACATGCTCACATGCTCACATGCTCACATGCTCACACGCTCACATGCTCACATGCTCACATGCTCACATCCTCAAATGCTCACATGCTCACATCCTCACATGCTCACATGCTCACATGCTCACATGCTCACATGCTCACATGCTCACATGCTCACATGCTTACATGCTCACATGCTCACATACTCACATGCTCACATGCTCACATCCTCACATCCACATCCTTGAAGAACCTTAAGTTTACTAGCAGTGGACTTCTTTGGGCTGATGATGATATATAAAAGAAAGTCAAACTATTTATAACTCCAGAACGGCTGAACCAATTTGGCTGAAAATTGGTGGGAAGGTAGCTTAGAACCAGGAGACGGGCATCGGGTAATTTTTATCCCGACTTTTTTTGTTTTTTTGCTTTTTTTGTATATTTTATACAAACAATCGAAAGGCAGGAACTTCAAGTTGTCAGTTAGTACCTGTTTCTTCTGACAAAATTACGTGGCTCAAGATTGTTCCATGGGGAAGAAAATACAATTTATTTATTATAGATGTTGCCAATCATATCTATTTGTAAGTATTCTATAGTAAACGTGCGCGAGCGAAGCCGCAGGTAAGAGCTAGTAAACAATATAAGGAAACCTAGTTTAGGTTTCCTTATTATGCACAAAATATGAAATAAATTATTTTAAATATAAATTTGAATTGAAATTAAATATTATTTACACTATTTATAATATATTTCGAGCATTGTAAAAATAATAATGCAATTGTACCTTTTGTGTAAAAATTATGTGTAACTGTACATATTGTGTTAAATAATGAGTACCTACTAATTAATATTTGCATAATTTTAAAATAAATATTTGCACGCCCTATGTCAAGGCAAAATATAATGAAACCTATATTACCCACTTTAATACCTGAATGCAACTATTCTACTTATGTTTTTCAAATAAAATATCTTTATCTCTTTATCTAATGTGAGTGAAGTTAGTGAAGAACAAAACAATTCAATACTCTTTCAAAATTAAACGGGACAAGTACAACTAGTACTTTATCTGCAAGCGCAAGCAAACAATGCAAATGTCAATAGAGCTGCAACACTTGCCCAACTTGACAGCTGGCCGCCCCGGAACCCATAACCAGTAGACCGTTGCGCAATAGGGCCATTAATACTCACTGAACACATTTAGTCGATTAATGAGTCATTTGGGAGCGACTGTTGGACACTGTGCGATAAAAAAGGGACTGCCACTGGAATTGTAAAAGTATCAGATTCACTACGAATAGAAGTAAAAATATTTATTTTACGACACAAAACATAACATCAATACCGTTTAAAAACAAAGTCTATGTCTAAACCCATTTGACCCTAATGGCTTGTATGGCGCTGGTTTTCAGTGACGCCAATTATTTATTTTTTTATTTTTTTACTACAGGGTTATCTTCCACAATCATCATCTTCAACCCGATGGGCCTGCGGTGTGATGTGAGATGTGCGATGGGATGAGCGGTTTTTCCTGTAAATGCTTAGGGGAGGCCTACGTCCAGCAGTGGACTTCTTAAAGGTTGAAATAATGCTAGCTGCTAGGCATAATAATGATACCTAAAAAGCGTTGGCTAGTTGACGGATATGTTCAAAGAAAAGTGTCTGAATTCGACACGGACCGATGTAAGGGAAGGAAACGGGAGCCTTTTGCCCAGAAGTGGGACAAACGGGCTTAATAATAATACTTAAAATATAGATATTTATAATTGATGATATTGATGAATTAATCTCATATAGTACCTACTAATATCAGAATAAAATAATAAACGACTAAATTTAAGTTCACATGCCAGAAAGACACGTTTTCATTTATTTTTTTTGTCTTAGAAGGTTTTTACCGTCTTTTGTTTCTTTTTTCAATTTCGAAACAAAAACCTTTTATTGTTAAACACAAAACTTTATACAAAAAATGTCTATGCCCTGAAATAATACTGATATAAGCCTCCTTCTAACCATGAACTTATTTAGCCAACAATCTACAAGATAGTGGAACAGTTTAGATCAGATACATCTTTCTAAAATTGTTTACAAGTGATAGTGAACTCTGAATAAGTGCATGGAGCAACTTATAACCATACACTAACGCACAACCATAGTCTACAAAGCCTCTACATTTCACATTTTAATTCAAGAGGCAACGTATAGATGTCGCTTTTGCATGTAATTTCGGTACTGACGTAAAGATAATTAGATAGGGATAAATAAAAAATACTTTATCACTAGCTTAAAATACAAAAGAAAAACAGTGGAATACAATAGGTAATTATGACTAAGAAGGATTCCTTCCAGCTAACTTTTATTTATCTTTCTTTATCAATATGAAATATGGAGAAATCACTTCGGACCAAGACCTCCCCCATATTGAAGAAGAGCCCCTCGGGAAGAACGACTTTGAACCACCTCTATCCACCGAATTCCCATGATCTCCACTAACTTGCTTATCTAATACACAAACCTTATCTAATATTGATGTCATTTTGGGAGTTAGTTCAGTTTTTTCGATATATACGTTGAAATTATCAACATCGATCACCAGATGAAAGGTAGATCGGTAGGTACTCACGAAAGGTATATAGGCGCGAGTCCAACTCGCACTTGGCTGGTTTTATGTTGTTCTTGGTGGAGATCGAACCCACGACCTAAAGCGCTGCAGGCAGAGCTACTGCTATGAGGGCTGTGAAAGTACAAATACACGGGACATCCCTGTTTCCTAAGTGACTGTGGCCTAATGGTGATGGCTCGCGTGTCACAGATGGTTATCGTTGCTAACAATCGATATTGCATGCATTTTTAATACAATCGATCGATGCCCTATAACACTAGCTTAGCTTTTGAATACATAAGTGCTAAGTCACCTAGTTTTTATGGAATACTTAAGCGACCGATAAACATTCAAACAAGTTTATAATACGACATTTAAAAAAAAAAGAACTTCGGTAAAAAGGGGACGGATCAAACTTTTTGTTCCCATGTGCCACCGAAATGGGACAGATGGGAATAATCCAATTCAGCGATACCTATCTATAAAGTCATCTAAAACAATTTTTATTTCATAATCTTGAAACGAAAACCGTTATACTTCCGTACGAAAATATCTCATTATGTTCAAACACGTTAAACATGGCTGCATACACACTACACAAATGATTTGAACGTTTACCTGCGGCTTTAGGGGCTATGTTGCCTAGCGTTTATGTCGGTAGCCACAAAAGACTATTTATTATGAAAACAGGGTGGCTAGCTCCTCAATCTTAATGAGATATTGATGTACGTTATATTGATTATTCTTTGTAGGTGGACTCAATGTCTGACCTATGACATTATTTCACTAATCAGTCAAACCGAGTAATAAGTGTAATGAACATAGATGTCTATTCTCTGTCTGGGTGATATAAATTACAATGTATGTACCTATTTAAAAAAAAAATATCTTTGCATACCATATTATTGTATCAGCTATCTGGTTTCCCATTGTAGGTACAAGCTTTGTATAGTTTGGGGCTAGATAGTGCTATATGGAATATCACCAATATTGATATTTATATAGAACTAGTGGCTTCCCGCGGCTTCGCACGCGTTGAAGTCGTGATTGAGCCACAAACATCCAAACATCGTAACTTTCGCATTGATTTGTATAATTAGGGTAGGATTCTAAATACCTACGTAGGTATAAGAGATACCGATAGGCGTACACTACCTATATTAGGTAGGTAGGTATAGGTACTGAGTTTAGCACAAACATGACAAATACAACAAAGACAACCTTACACGGATAATATGTACTTACTTATTTGTTCCTCGTTTCTAACCCTAAAATCAAACTGTATTTTTGTTTGTTTGAAGTTAATTACACTACGCGTTAAAAATCTCCCATACAAACCTTGAAACTTTGTCAGTCTTTTCCACCCTTTGCAGGAGTAGTTTTAAAATATTGAAAACGTGATTTTAAATAATTTATTGTGGAGTATATTTACTTCAAGTTTGAAATCAATCGCTATATGCGTTAAAAATCTCCCATACTAACTTTTACAGTCATTTGCACCTTTTGCAGGGGTAATTATCAAAAGTTAAAAGCGTCATTCTTAATTATTTATTCTTTAGTATATTTACCTCAAGTTTTAAGTCAATCGCACTACGCGTTAAAAAACTCCCATACAAACTTTGACATCCCATTGCACACTTATTAAGGGTAGTTTTAAAAAACTAAAAATGCCTTTCCTATTTTTTAGCTTCGGAGTATATCTACTTCAAGTTTCAAGTTTGTAGGTTCAAGGAATACAATTTTTCATACCAACGTTTTCAACCCTTTTTACACCCTTGGGGGTTGAATTTCCAAAAATCCCTTCTTAGTACACCTCTACGTCATAAGATCTATATACTCTTCAAAGTTAAGTCTCTAGGACCAGCGGTCATAAAACTCCCATACAAACTTTTACATCCCTTTGCACACATATTAAGGGTAGTTTTAAAAAAATAAAAATGCCTTTCCAATTTTTTTGCCTTAAAGTACATGTACCTACTCTAAGTTTCAAGTTTGTAGGTTCAAGGAATACTATTTTTCATGCAAACGTTTTCAACCCTTTTACACCCTTAGAGGTTGAATTTCCAAAAATCCCTTCTTAGTACACCTCTACGCCATAAGACCTACGTAGTCCTCAAATTTCTAGTCTCTAGGACCAGCGGTCAAAAAACTCCCATACAAACTTTTACATCCTTTTGCACACTTATTAAGGGTAGTTTCAAAAAACTAAAAATGCCTTTCCAATTTTTTTGCCTTGAAGTATATCTACTCCAGGTTTCTAGTTTGTAGGTTCAAGGAATACTATTTTTCATACAAACGTTTTCATCCCTTTTTACACCCTTATGGGTTGAATTTCCAAAAATCCCTTCTTAGTACACCTCTACGCCATAAGACCTACGTACTCCTCAAATTTCAAGTCTCTAGGACCAGCGGTCAAAAAACTCCCATACAAACTTTTACATCCCTTTGCACACTTATTAAGGGTAGTTTTAAAAAACTAAAAATGCCTTTCCTATTTTTTTGCCTTGAAGTATATCTACTCCAAGTTTCAAGTTTGTAGGTTCAAGGAATACTATTTTTCATACAAACGTTTTCACCCCTTTTTACACCCTTAGGGGTTGAATTTCCAAAAATCCCTTCTTAGTACACCTCTACGCCATAAGACCTACGTACTCCTCAAATTTCAAGTCTCTAGGACCAGCGGTTTAGGCTGTGCGTTGTCTATATGTCAGTCAGTCAGTCAGTCAGTCAGTCAGGACTTTGATTCTTATAGTATTAGAGATAGAGATAGAGATTACAGGAATAACAATTTCGAGCCTTCTATATACAAGGTGTTCTATTTAAAACTTCAGGGGTCTAAAGTACCAATCAATATGAAGTTTTAAATATAAGTACATAATGGAACACCTTGTATACCGACTTCTGGTGATCTTTTGTCTGCGGTCTATAGTGTGGCTATTCTTTGCCTCGACTTTGGTTTGTAGTCGCTATTTGAGAACATTTATTATCTACCTGTTGTTCAAATCCTCAAGCTCATGGCCATTTTCCTAATTTTCCTGCTTTGTTATGTTGGCGCAAAAGCTAAGTTTTATGTGTTGCAATGTTCTTCTACAGAGTTCATTATTATTAACATTATTTAACGTAATGAAACTCTCAGTTAGTTTTCTCCTTAGCTCGTTGTGTGATTTTCTGCTATACCTAACCTTCGCCACAGTTATAAGACATCTCTATTTTTAATCATATATCTACATAAACACAATACAGCGTCTATACTCTTATTTATAATATACTTTGGCGAAATGAACACCCGGTTTTCTAAACATGTGCATCGTTGATCTAATGAATAAACAGTTTTCTTTAAGGATTTATTATACAAGTAATCTCTATGAAATAAGGACATACTATGCGAAATTCAATGCAAATCTCTGGGTGGAGCACGTTAAAAAATGAAATCCTTACATAGGTTAGTTAGATCACATTATAAATTTAAATGACCCAGTTAGCCCTACTTATGTCTCTGCAGAAGGACAGTTAAGCAAAATACCGGAATAGCAAAATCCCAGATTAGCAGATGAACAGATTCGCATAAAGGCATATAATTGGTCATGTCTTATTGATTTTACTTATACTTTCATACTTTGTGATTTTAATTTACTTAACTCACAATTATCAGCTTCAAGAGTCCACTGGTCAACATGGGCCTACATATTTCCAGGAAGAACAACGTCGGGCCTCCTTTATCCACCGTTTTCCCGCAGACTTTATTTTTTTTAGTTGTTATAAAACAATTTAGGAGATCCGATGACGTAGTGGTCAAGTTACAGTCTTGGTGTGCTTTGAATATTCAAAAAAACTGTTCAATTATTTTGAATGGGAACTACAGTTAAAAAAATATTATCGTCATTATAATACTTCACAAAAAAAACAGTACCTATAGGCTAGTGGCTTTTACTCTATTGATAAACCAGTCCTGAATCTAATTTGGGACATCCGTATCGACTCAGTGGTCGACTCGGTAGACAGGCGTGTTCATACCTAAATAAGGGCTCTATATACTACGCCCTTATGCGGCTGACGTATGCTAGCTATTGCTCATTGACAAGCAGAAAGAACGTTAGAACGTGAGGTCAAATTTATAGAATAGTAAGATTATTAGAAAGAATTTTTCAGCGTTTGGAGACGCTTCCGATTGGTATTAAGGCAAAGATTACTGGTCGCTACTCTCGCTCGCACATTTCAATTTTGTGAAATAAATAAATTCATCCAAATTTATTTTATCAGATACACTTACGCCAACGAATAATCCAATCATCAAAAAATTTTTAACGTTTTTTCTCGAATTGAGTTCAGTTCTCGCCGCGAATTCTTCTATGGCTTCTCCCGAATGAAAACGGGTACCACGAAGCGGTAATTTGAATTTAGGAAAAAGAAAGAAATCGGCTGGAGCCTCATCTGGTGAATAAGGTTGCGGCTCGATGGTATTTTTTGAGTTTTTGACAAACATTCGTATACAATGGCCCAAACGCGAAGGCCCATTATCGTGGTGCAAAATCGAAGAATTTTCTTTCCACAAATCTGGCCTCTTCACTAAAGCTGTCACTCATAAGCACGTGTTTTTGATAAAGTTGATTCACCGAAAACCTTCTGTCACATTTTCAGGGACTCCGAACACGAAATTCCATTGGCGATGCTAAATTTAAGACAAACTCATTGTTCGATGTTTTTGTCCTTATGATATTTGTAACACACACTAGATTGATCTTACTAAAAACAGCACTGTATTTAATCTAAATAACAGATTCAATTCAAACTCCGCGCCAAAATGGAAAACAGTTGTGCCGATCTAAAAACCAAAAAATAATTCGGAAACATGAACAAATCATCCATTCCCGATACTTTTTTGACGGAATGTATTAGTGCCAGTACCTACTCCCTAAGGTGAAGGAACGTGAGGAAACCTTCATGTCGTAGAAGCTATAAAGTTCTAAAACATGTGTCAAGTGCTCGAAAGTACTTAGGCTATTTGAGGCGTACTTAAAATCCTTTCACCACGTTGTTTCGAAAGAAACTAGTGACACGTCAAGAAGCAGAAGTGAAATGCAAAAAAATATTTAGCATATCGACACGTAATCGCATAAAATGCTGTAAATATGAGTTCCATTTTTGCAAACTTGGTACGATTAAAAAACAATTTATGCTGCGATAGAATCTTATAACTAGGTGTGAAATGCAATTTTATACCTAATTATCGGCCATTATTTTCATAATTAAAATGTCAATATAAAAGGTACTAATTACACATAAATGTGAGGTATTCCTCGTAGAGCACCGAATAAATGTGAGGTATTCCTCGTAGAGCACCGATCTTATTCCTTGCAGAGCACCTGCGGTGCAGTAGTTCCTAGTGTTGGGGTATTCTTTTTGTTATGCTTAAAACGAATTTTCTAGATAATTACATATGTATATTATTTGCTTATTTTATAAATAAATATTAATAAATATTGTTGGACTTTACACACAGCACTATCTAGCCCCAAACTATGGCAAAGCTTGTAATATGGGAACCAGATAGCTGATATAAAACATTGTATACTTTTTTCTTGTAAATACATCGTACTAATATTATAAACGCGAAAGTTTGTAAGTATGGATGGATGGATGTTTGTGACTCTTTCACGTAAAAACTACTGAATGGATTTCTAATGAAACTTTACAATACTTATGAGAATAACACATAGGCTACAATTTATAAAGATATTGTGTGAATTGTCCAAAATATGACGATTAGTGTCAAGTAGGAAAAATCTACCATCTGCGCAGACGAAGTCGCGGGCACCAGCTAGTACTTATAATATATAACTGCCAGACAGAGAACAAACATCTATATTTATCACACAAATGTTTGTTCTTGGTGAGAATCGAACTCACGGCCTACGGAGCTGTAAAGGCTGTCTGTTATTAAAATAATAATATTGTATTTCGTATCCAGCTCGTAGCACTGGCGTAGCACTGTCTACGAGTTTTTAAAAGTTAATTTTGCAAATGAAACCGCGTGCAAATCTTAGCTAATTACAAAGTAAATTAAAAACAGCATTACTTATTACATATACGTGAAATCACTCAGAGTCGGCTCAATAAGGTAACTAATGGGCGGTATGCAGTAAAATGATCTAATTATTGTGCTGCTACTATGTAAGCTACTTAGTTAATTCAGTATATTTTTTTGCTCTTTTATTTTAGACCAGACTATGCTAAAGGAGTTTAGCATAGTCTGGTCTTAGAACTAAATATTTTAAAATACAAAAACTAATGTAAATCATCATTATAATCATCAGCCTGAGAAGATTACTGCTGGCCATAGGCCTGCTCTATTACTCAAATTGATGCCATTCAAATTGACGGTTCTGATTCTTCTCTTCAGTCTTCTTTTTGGTTCGGCTTCTTCTATTTTTTTAAATTTATTTTAAGGGCTTTGTCGAGGGGCGACCACACTTCCCTATAATTAAACATAAAAAAATACATCTAAAATAATTGTCTTCTTCTTGTTTGGTGTCAAGTGATATATTAAATACGTCATAGTCAAGTCAGTCTACAGTCAAGCCGGCGATTACAAGCCCCACTTAGCGCTTCTTCCGACTTTACTATCTATGGAGTGACTTGACTAAAAAGTATTTAAACTATATCACTTGACTGGCAAGATTGTCTGTCGGATGACGGACCGGTGTCTTAAAATAAGTTTTTATGAGATGTATTTTTAAATTTTTTTATTATAGGGCAGTGTGGTCGCTCATCCACAAAGCCCTAAAAATAAAAAAAATGAAAAGAAGTAGACTTTTAAACGAAAGTAAAAAAGAAACAGCGTCTTTGACTTTGATCCCCGGGCTCGGTAAATATACCCTCAGATCTCTAAGTACTGAGTAATTCCTAGTAATATTCCTATATCTAAGGGGGGTTGTCAGAGGTACTTCCAAATATCACATTAGGTACATACCCATATTTTTGCAGTTGGTAAGTATATATATCAAATCAAATAACTTTTATTTCAGCATTCACACATGAAGTATTGCAGCCATAAATACTTAAAACTAGGTAGGTACATTATTAATAATTAAAACTAGATTATTATATAGATTATCTTATATATGACAGGTTCAATATACCATACGTGACAGGTTGCAAGCTCATCACTGGTGTTAGAATACTAACTGATTTCCTCACGATGTTTTCCTTCACCGATTAATAGCTCTGGTGGATGACCGAATTCGAACCCATGACCATACATAATCAGAAAGCGTGGTTACTCCCACTAGACCAAGGGTGCTACGCAAACGAGATGGTGAATTACGTTAACTTTTAGATCTTAAATTCCCATCTAAAAATTCCCATCGTTAGCATCAGCGAATGGCGTTCAAACGAACTAAATAAATAAAAATATATCTAGAACATTTCATAAATTGCAAAGGATGTGTAAACTAAGCTAGATCACACGTATATAAGGTGCGCACGCGCAAGTAATTGCCATATTACATTCCTACTTCAGTAGTGGCAGTATCCACCATGAGGACCCTTGTGAGTATTTCGACTTGTAGAAAAACTAGTCACATAAAAATTCTTGGAAAATAATTTTGGAGGAGGTAATGTCCTAAACTTAGCAAGTTCTAGTTTTAAAACTAGTTAATCAAAGAAAGTAGGAGTAATTATTTGCGTGAAAAATCCTTCAAAGTGAACTTATTTATATGGCTTTTAATGTCTTTAGTTTTTAATGGTCACCATGCTCTAGAAAAACGACACAGAGAGCTGTCAACGTTATGAAAACTTAAAATCGGCTCCGAAAGATTTCGTGTTTCAGAACTTGCTTTTCCATAATTTTTGTAATATCCTACTAATATTATAAACGCGAAAGTTTGTAAGTATGGATGGATGGATGTTTGTTACTCCTTCACGTAAAAACTACTGAATGGATTTTAATAAAACTTTACAATAATATAGCTTATACATCAGAATAACACATAGGCTACAATTTATATATTTACATATACAATTTATATATACTTACAAGATATTCTGTGAATAATCCTGCGCAGATGAAGTCGCGGGCACCAGCTTGTCAACTATAATGAGATGATATTTTCAGATCTTATGTGCAGTATTCTCAATCGCTTCGGCCAGGCCCGGAGGCCTCTACTCCTCAGGATGGAACGCGCCAAGCGTGAGTACCATAACATTCAATATGAAGTTATTACTCACGTAAGCGAGTGCTTTCGGCGTAGCTTGTATGCGTTCCTTACAGCTGCTGTAACTCTGCTGAAACTATTTTGCAACACCCTTACTGAGTGGGTACATTAGTGTTGAATAAAAATACTTAGTGCTGACAATGTTAATACATCCATAATAAGGCCAAAGCCAAAGTCATAAGGTTAAGGTCATTCAATAAAATGACAAGGATCACTTTGAAACGTCTTTAAGCTAGGTGACTCTAGGTGCCAGTTCCACGCGACCAAAGCCTAGGAGAACAGGCAAAAACTTACGGCTTGGTTCCTACCGTTATTTTGTATGATCCTTGTTACAATGTAATATAATACACATTTGGATGGGTGACCACTAGGACATATTTGATGTGATAACTTCCATACATGCATATTGCTCCTAGTTATCGCCATGGAATGACTATTCCGGAAGCTTAAAAAATTCTACGCCAAGAGATACTCTACTAGCTCTTACAAACTGTTGTTCCAGAGATACATATACATCTCTAATACTATAAGAATCAAAGTCCTGACTGACTGACTGACATATAGACAACGTACAGCCTAAACCGCTGGTCCTAGAGACTTGAAATTTGAGGAGTACATAGGTCTTATGGCGTAGAGGTGTACTAAGAAGGGATTTTTGGAAATTCAACCCCTAAGGGTGTAAAAAGGGATGAAAACGTTAAAAATGGTATTCTTTGAACCTACAAACTTGAAACTTGGAGTACATATACTTCAAAGCAAAAAAATAGGAAATGCATTTTTAGTTTTTAAAACTGCCCTTAATAAGTGCGCAAAGGGATGTAAAAGTTCGTATGGGAGTTTTTTGACCGCTGGTCCTAGAGACTTGAAATTTGAAGAGTACACAGGGCTTATAGGGTAGAGGTGTACTAAGAAGGGATTTTTGGAAATTCAACCCCTAAGGGTGTAAAAAGGGTTGAAAACGTTGGTATGAAAAATTGTATTCCTTGAATCTACATACTTGAAACTTGAAGTAGATGTACTCCAAGGCTAAAAATTAGGAAAGGCATTTTAGTTTTTTAAAACTACCCTTAATAAGTGTGTAAAGAGATGTCAAAGTTTGTATGGGAGTTTTTTGATCGCTAATAATTTAAAATCAAGTTTTCAATATTTTAAAACTACCCCTGCAAAGGGTGCAAAAGATTGCCAAAGTTTCAAGTTTTGTATGAAAGATTTTTAACGCGTAGTGTTATTAACTTCAAACTAAAAGAAAATGTATTCTGTGGATAAATAACAAAAAGACGTTTGATTTTCGAAAACAACCCCTAAAACGTTACCCTCCTTCGTTGCGCTCGAGTAAAAGAAGACAACGAGGCGTCAATGTTTGTAAGGGACATTCTAAAAACGGGAATCTTGAGTTGGTTCGAAGAGATCTGAGGGTATCTACCGTGCCTGGGGATCAAAGTCGTGAAGCTGTTTCGTTTCGTTTGTTTTTGGGGTAGAAACTAGGAACAAATAAGTACATATTTACCGTGTAAGGTTGTCTTTGTTGTATTTGTCATGTTTGTGCTAAGCTGAGTACCTATACCTACCTACCTAATATAGGTAATCTACGACTATAAGTATATCTTATACCTAAGTAGGTATTTAAAATCCTACCCTAATAATATACAAATCAATGCGAAAGTTACGATGTTTGGATGTTTGTGGCTCAATCACGTCTCTCCACTTCAACGCGTGCGAAGCCACTAGTATGTTATAAAATTATAATTTGTGTAGGTACCTACACGATTTATGATTCGAATTTAAATTACTCCTGTTTTTGCCTATACCTATATAAAAGAAAAAAAAATGTCTGTGCACTACTACTAGAGAATCTAAGTAAATGTATTCTGAACACCCTGGATCAGCTAGTTTCACGGAAGGAGCCTCTTTGAGGCGCATTTAAAATCCTTTCACCACACTGTTTCCAAATAAAGTGACACGGTAAGAAGTTTTACTTCTTCTTCTTCTTATTCTTAGGGTGCCTCTCCACTACTGAAGGTTGGCAGTCATCTCTTTAAATTTCTCTAAGTCAAGCCTAAATAGCCCTTCTACCTTCCTGATTCCAGTCCATTGCCTGATGTTGCGTAGCCATGATGTTCTTCATTTACCTACTCCTCTTTTTCCCAGCAACTTGGCCAATGGCCATCATTATAAGCTGGAGCAGATGGTAACGCTCATGCCTCAAGAAGTTTCACGGACAATAAATATTTGATTTCAGTTATCGTCAGTTAGCCTAGTCCAACAGCCGGTGCACGTGGCACAGCCAGTAGTCCAGCATGTGGTGGCGCAGCCGGTGGTGCAACAGTACGTGCACGCGCCGGTCGCCATCGCCAAGCCAGCTGCCACCAGCTACTCCTCATTCCAAAGGGTACATTACTTCCCACTACAGTTTTGAGAGCACTAGTGGTCCAGTTAGAGCACTGGAGTTCTAGTGAGAGCATTGGTGGTCTAGCGAGAGCACTGGTGGTCTAGCGAGAGCACTGGTGGTCTACTGAGAGCACTGGTGGTCTACTGAGAGCACTAGTGGTCTACTGAGAGCACTGGTGGTCTAGTGAGAGCACTGGTGATCTAATGGTAGCAGCCCCAACTCCGATTGTTTTTCTGTTCAAAACACACACAAAATAGCACAAATAAATTTATGGCACTGTGCCAGTACTCTCAAACGGTAAGGAAAACATCGTGAGAAAACCGGCATGTCGTAGAACCTAAAAAGTTCTAAAACATGTGCAAGGTACTCGAGCCTCTTTAAGGCGCACTTATTATCCTTTCACTACACTGTTTCGAAAGAAACTAGTGACACTGATAAGAAGATAAGAAGAAGAACTACAATTTCAACATCTACGATGAAAATAAAATTCTTTGAAATAATACTACTACTAGGTACTAATAATACTACATACTACGAGTAATGCTAGAGCAGATTTTCTTTTTTTTTCTTTTCACTTTTTGTTGTATTTTTTAGCAAATGCGACGTCTTATTATCGTCTTATATATGAAATCTCCTGACCATAGTATTCATGTTTGTTCCAGGTCATCCACCCATCAGTGGTCCACGCTGCGCCCGTAGTCCACGCTGCACCCGTGGTCCATGCAGCACCAGTCATCTCCCAACCGATCGTCCAATCTTACGCCCAACCCATCGTGGAAACCGTAGCGCACCAACCTATCTTACAATCTTACTCACAACCAATAGTGCAGTCTTACTCACAACCAATCGAGCATTCCTACTCACAACCACTCGTGTCTTCCGTTGGTCACGGATGGTAAACCTCGCTATGAAACTGGATTCTGAGATGTAATTTTAATTTTTATTTATTTATGCGTTGAGATCATGTCCGTTATGTTATTGTGGTGCAAATAAAGCTGTTACTGTCAGTATTGATCTGTGTGTTTTGTTGCCCGTTTACACATCTCAGCATACAAATAAAGTTGATTAAAAAGATTCGCTGGAACGAGCAATTGGACTTTTATGCAGGGTGTTACAATACCACTCCCTAAAACTTCAGGGGCTGTCCCATCAATATGAATATCAGGAGTGGTATTTCTACACCTTGTATAGTCAGTGGAATCTTTAGACAATAATTTCCAAAATTGGACTGGAACACCAAATTTAAAAAAGTTCTAGGTACTTTCTAGTAAGTAAGCCATCAGCCATCAGCTAGCTATCAGCCAATATTAAATAGGTACAGACGCCGACGCATCAGACTACTCACAATAAACATAACCCACAAGCTGGTGCCCGCAACCTCGTCTGCGCAGGATTAGTCACACAATATTTCTATAAATTGTAGCCTATGTGTTATTCTGATGTACAAGCTATATTATTGTACAGTTTCATTAAATCCATTCAGTAGTTTTTACATGAAAGAGTAACAAACATCCATCCTTCCATACTTACAAACTTTCGCGTTTATAATATCAGTAGGATAACTACGATAGGGAAAGGAATGGCTAGCGGCGAGTTAGTTGGCGAGCAAAATAACAAAATATCGCACCCAAACTGAAGTCCAAACTGTTTATGCTTATGCGAATATGTGTGTACTTAACATTATCAAACTTCAGCTTGCAATTTGCCCAAGATCAACTCAAAAAAAACTTAATTGTGTCACATTAGTTAAAACTTCTAGACCCTTGTAACCTTTAACCTACTTGGTCCTACGATCCAAGTGACAACGACAAGGGTAGGTACCATAAACCACCCATGTCCCACATTCATTGACAACCTATAATAGTACCCTAGCTATAACCCAGTTAGAGCTTGAACCAATATTATTAAAATTTAATGGTAAACTACTCAACTCTGATATGCAATATTCATTTAAAATCGATCTTAGTAGTGATGTTTACGCTTTAGTAGTTATCGATACTATGAAAATTATCGAACGGTTTCGATGTTTCACGGGTCAACGACCTGTCAAAGTGAAAAGGATATTCAGAGCAGAAAGAACCGACAAAGCAAACAAACGAATATTTAGGTAGAACTTATAAAATTGTAAATAAGATGCTTTCAAAAGTTCTACAATCACCTAAATTAGTTGACATGTTTTGTAGTTCTTATTCAGGACAAACAAATAACCACTGCGGATCACACCAGATTGTCACACTGGTATGACTAGCAGGAATTTATTTTACTCCTGGTCACACTGCGTGATGTGACCAATAGTAAGCTATTAAAATATAAGACACGTGGTCACACTATTAGTGTGGCGAATTGAATAAGTACTTAGGTACATAATATCTGCCCTACAAGACGATGTCGGCAATTAGTTTCTAATTCTTAATTTACCACGTGTGAAATTTTGTAAATTATTATCGGGATGAATTCTTCTTAATGAAAAGTCATAGTTTAACCAATTCACAATTTTCCGAATGCCTTATTTTTCAGCTTCACGATAGATATAGAAGAACACCATACTCATACTCGTATTGTTTATTGCAATTATAATGTTACATAGCAAGGTCTGAATGTAAAAGTGTGGATTACATAATAAAACCTATAGTTTAGGGCATGGCAATATTTGAAGTAGAAGCGGGCCGAAGTTTAATAATAAAATGCTGATAAATAATTCTATAATAACCATTTTCTAAAAAACAAGGTCTTCTAAATCATAGTGCGTTCTAAATCACCATAAAAGAGCGGTAAAACTCTACTGACTACGCGATGAATGAAAGTATCGTTTCGCCAGAGCTGTTGAATCGATAAGGCACAACACTAGCGTTGCGTGCTGCATAGCACATCACCACTGTCCTTTGGATCGAGTCTGATGGTAGCCATGAGTGTGGATTGAATTAGGACAAGGTATCTTGAGTATATGATAATGATGATTTACTAGGTAAATCCATTTTGTGGATAAAGCTGAGTATTGTAAATAAAAGAGCGATTATATTTTACAATTTAATTATAGACCTCACGACTTTAACCCCCACGATAGACTTTTCTTCACATCGCCAAATCATGATTACTTATAATACGCATTTTATGGTTCCTTAAGAGGGGTATAAATTACATCCTAATCCTTCGAAACCTTCGAAAAATAGCCTGCTGGTCTATAATCCGCTTGTCGTTTTACATAGAAATGAAATTTTTAACAAGCGTATTATGCAGAACAGCAACAACACAAACGGTAACTGAGTTAACCCGCCGTGTAACTCAAAACGTCAATATAAAGCTATATCTATGGTTTTTCATAGTAAACCAGCTAATCGCTAACCTATTTCAAATCTAGGCACCATAAGACACCGTGCCGCGCCGCCGCGCCATTATAACGATTTATCAAACGTATGGTCACCACAACAAAAGCTGAAACATTTCTACAGGCCACAACAAACTTACAGTTGTCTGAATACCATGAGCTGAAACACACGACTGTATTTTCGTGGAAATCTTACAAAAACGAAGTTATAACTTGAGTTTTGAAGTTTAAACCAGTCTAAGTCTAAGTCTCAGTAAAGGTTACCTTGAATTTTCAAATGTAGTCACTGAAATATTCTTATTATTCAAAATGAGGTTCACGAAGAAGGGTATTTCTGTGAAAAATAAGCAGATAAGTTATAGAGTATGATGCGAGCGTGGTCCGGCGAAGGAGGCGATGTGATGGGGCCAACGGTAACAAGTAAGTAACTGGAATGACTTAGCTACATGATACAAATAAGTATGAATAGTATACATATATGTTTTTAGTCAGTATAATGTTATATTTGCTGATGTCTGCTTACTTAGTCCTTGGTTTTGAAGAATCCGAATAGGTAGGTACTACGAGTTTTAGTACTACGAGCCTACCTTATACCTATGTTTCTGCGTACACATACCTACAAAATTAATATTTTTAGACTTGCATACATATTTACTTATAATATGATAAGTTCTAAATCAAACGGACTGACTGAAATACAAAGCACAGCCTAATCCACTATTCCTAGAAACTTGAAGTTTTGGGTCATGGAAAAGAATGGAAGGAACCAAGGCGTAAGTTTGTTGCCTGTTCTTCTAGGCTTTGGTCGCGTGGAACTGGCACCTAGAGTCACCTAGCTTTAAGACGTTTCAAAGTTATCCTTGTGATATTATTGAATAAATACCTTTTGACTAAGTATGACTTTGAGGATGTGTTTCATAGATCTACCTGCGTAGGTTAAAAAAAAATGCTTTATTATTCCGTTATTATGTTTCCGAATATTAACCACTAATTTGAATAAGTACTTAAGTAAGTAATAACTTGAAAGACTGAAGTTTTTAGGATGTGCGTAGGTCACTAATCTGGTCAAGGTTTTGCGGCAAACTAACGCCTTCCGACTATAGGTACCTAAAGATGTTATGATAAGTCGCGGCCAAGAAATATTTCACCTAGACAAGGCAGGTACCTATTACCTGCCTAGGTAGCTTTTTTATGGTCAAGGTAAGGCCAAGCCAGAATTTTAATAAAACTACATATTTATGGGAGGAGGGTTAAACATAGTGTAAATAGAAATATATTTCCAAATCTTCTAAAACAACTTAAACTTGTACAAACCTTAACAAATCTAGAAGAGAATATATTTCTGTGAACCTCCTTATTCGAAACTTTTTTAAGAATGATTTATTTGAATTAAAATTCTTTTTGCAATTGGAATGGAACAAATTTAAAATTTTCCCACGCTTTCGGTCGAGCGCGCAAGCGACAATTTTCGAAATATTTTTGTTTGTTTTTAGCTTTTCATACCTAGGCAACTAATAGAATCTGATCTTTAATAAAAACTTGAAATTCTTGTTATCGCCAGGTAATGGCAGTCCAAAACCAAATACACCACCTCTGAAAAACGGAAACGATCTAGTGGAATCAGGTTATTTGATAGCAGTCGGCTCCAGAACATCAAGGTAAAAAAACTATTTATTTAACAACCTGTTTGCCAGTTGGATACTTGTCTATATAAGACGCAAGAAGTGCCGGTTTAACTCTTGCAGTAGGACAATTGTTCATATTCATTGTCAAATAGACGTCATATTGACGAATAATTGTTTTGCTAGGGACTATGTATTCAAAGTCTCGTGCCACACATAACAACAAGAACAAGTAAAGCTATATCTGGCGCGGGCTTAAGACATATTCAAGAATCTGGATTACTAAAATATGGTTTTAATTAAGGTACATAAGATATAGCACCCGTAGGTCTCAGAGCGATGGACGCATTACAATGCCACATATGACATAGGTCATGTTCTTGGTAAACGCGCTTCGTGCGATAATATCTCTAATCTCTAATACTATAAGAATCAAAGTCCTGACTGACTGACTGACTGACTGACTGACTGACTGACATATAGACAACGCACAGCCTAAACCGCTGGTCCTAGAGACTTGAAATTTTAGGAGTACATAGGTCTTATGGCGTAAAGGTGAACTAAGAAGGGATTTTTGGAAATTCAACCCCTAAGGGTGTAAAGAGGGATGAAAACGATTGTATGAAAAATAGTATTCCTTGAACCTACAAACTTGAAACTTGGAGTACATATACTTCAAGACAAAAAAATAGGAAAGGCATTTTTATTTTTTTTAAACTACCCTTATAAAGTGTGCAAAGGGATGTAAAAGTTTGTACGGGAGTTTTTTGACCGCTGGTCCTAGAGACTTGAAATTTAAGGAGTACATAGGTCTTATGGCGTAGAGGTGTACTAAGAAGGGATTTTTGGAAATTCAACCCCCTAAGGGTGTAAAAGGGTTGAAAACGTTTGCATGAAAAATAGTATTCCTTGAACCTACAAACTTGAAACTTGACTCTAAAGCTAAAAATTATGAAAAGCATTTTTAGTTTTTTAAAACTACCCTTAATAAGTGTGCAAAGGGATGTCAAAGTTTGTATAGGAGTTCTTTGACCGCTGGTCCTAGAGACTTGAAATTTGAAGAGTACATAGGTCTTATGGCGTAGAGGTGTACTAAGAAGGGATTTTTGGAAATTCAACCCCTAAGGGTGTAAAAAGGGTTGAAAACGTTGGTATGAAAAATTTAATTTCTTGAACCTACAAACTGGAAACTTGAAATAAATGTACTCCAAGGCTAAAAAAGAGGAAAGGCATTTTTAGTTTTTTTAAACTACCCTTAATAAGTGTGCAAAGGTATCTACCGTGCTTGGGGATCAAAGTCGTGAAGCTGTTTTGTTTGTTTTTCGGGTAGAAACTAGGAACAAATAACTACATATTTTCCGTGTAAGGTTGCCTTTGTTGTATTTGTCATGTTTGTGTTAAACTCAGTACCCTACCTAATATAGGTAATGTACGCCTATAGGTATCTCTTATACCTACGTAGGTATTTAAAATCTTACCCTAATAATATACAAATCAATGCGAAAGTTACGATGTTTGGATGTTTGTGGCTCAATCACGGCTCACCACTTCAACGCGTGCGAAGCCACTAGTAATTATATAAAAATAATTTAATATTATTAAAAATAAGTTTTTTTTTCAGATTCAGAAGAAAACACAAAGAGAAAATCACGTTAATAATCCTTATCTGCGTTTTAACTGTACTGCTGGTTTTCGCCATCGTGATGACTATTCTTTGTAAGTAAACATAAATTAGTTTGAATTAAAAAAATATTAATATAAAGTTTTGTATCAGTAATGCTACCAAAAATACTTAGCAGGTAGGATTTGGGAAATAACAAGTGATAAAAAAACATATTTATACTTTCCTAGTAAGTAATGTTTATTTCTTATAAGTTTATAACCATAAGCTTCTAGTCTCAAACTTTTTTCAGTAGGTACTACTCAATCCTACTAATATTATAAACGCGAAAGTTCGTAAGTATGGATGGATGGATGGATGTTTGTTACTCTTTCACGTAAAAACTACTGAATGGATTTTAATGAAACTTTACAATAATAAAGCTTATACATCAGAATAACACATAGGCTTCAATTTATAAAGATATTGTGATTAATCCTGCGCAGACGAAGTCGCGGGCACCAGCTTGTCGATAATAAAGCTTGGCCTGCCTTATAGAAGGCAAAACATACTCATCAATACCTACTTACCAGAAATAGGAAGCAAATATATTAATTTCGCTATTTACTCTATGATAAACTGCGTATGGTCTACATGCTCGCACGTTCCGCTATCCAATTGAGATGAAATTACAGGACCATTGTTTATTTCCTTTTTTGCCAAGAATAACTATCATGTTCATGAATAATTCTTTTAGTTACATCCTTATCAACGTATCAAGAAAACCCTCAGTTATTATAAAATTTTTACACCCATTTTGCTTTTTACTTAATTTTGTTGATAGTGTTTCACTAGGCACGGTCGACACTAAAATTTTACTTTTACAATAAAATAAGTAGGTATACATTATTAGGCCTTTTTTGATCGAGTGATCGAAGCGAACGAAGATCTTAGTTTCAACTTGGGCGATTTTGCATTTTATGTATGTATGTATGTATGTATGTATGTTTGTCTGGCGATAACTTTAGAACCGTTGATCCGATCTGCATGAAATTTGATAAGTCGATAGCTCGTACTTGAGAAATTTACTGGTAAGTATATGAGTAAAATCGGGTGAAGGGTTTTTGAGATATGGGGTTTTTTAAGAGGGCAAAAATAAAAAAAGTGACATAAAAAAATCAAGTTACATGTCATACGAAAGGCCTTTGTTTGGACATTCCAAAACAATTTTTACTTTTTTTCTGGGACGCTCGGTTTTTGAGATACAACAAAAAAGTTAAATTAAGATAACCAGCGACCCAAGAGCTCCCATCTCTAAGAGTTTCGTTGGCATCAAGGTTTTTCTACTGGTCGGCCAGTTACTTTGCTTTTTCTTATTTTTTTTTCTTGAAATAAATTAAGGAGGTACTCAGTTCTCATAAAATGGTGACAACGACCAGGTCTGATGATGGAGCCAAGGTCTGTTCAACGGAACTCTTCAATAAATAGGCCAATAGAGTTGAAACTTGGTTACCGTACTGAGTTAGTAGGCGGTAGTCAGAAAAAAGGACTTGCCTTTGACTACCACCTACTCAAAGTTTTGGTGCGTTCGTCGGGTCGCATCACGAGATCTCAGTTCGGGGCGAACTACTAGTACTATCTATAGGCATTTTTTTCTTTATGCTCAGGACGCATTTTATTTGTTTTCTAGACGCACTACAAAAACACCACAAACCAATACGGATTTGTGATAGCAGAGAGTGCCTACGGTCTGCCTCGAATCTTGCTCTATCCATGGATATGACTGTAGATCCTTGTGAAGATTTCTATCAGGTAACAGGGGCCTTATACTCACTTCGAGCGAGATTATCTCACGGTGGAGATGACGTCATATCTCGTTCGATAACTATTTATCCCCATTCTCACCATCTCACTCCCCAATTTTCTCATACAAAGTTCATGCGAAACGCAACGTCAACGAGGTAACGAACCAGATATGACGTCATCTCCATCGTGAGATAATCTCGCTCGAAGTGAGCATAAGGCCCCAGATTTACTACTTTTATCTCACCGTCA
This sequence comes from Chloroclysta siterata, assembly GCA_932294275.1. Classification (NCBI taxonomy): domain Eukaryota; kingdom Metazoa; phylum Arthropoda; class Insecta; order Lepidoptera; family Geometridae; genus Chloroclysta; species Chloroclysta siterata. The sequence goes on along the minus strand of OW028596.1, from coordinate 13,252,463 downwards.
AAATATAACGTAGATACAATGAATTTTTTTATTTTTTATTCGACACACAAACACGGGTACAGCATCAAATAACAAGAAAAACCACTGTGTATATAGGTAAGTAGAGGTACCTACAAAAGAATATAACATTAAAAACACAAAAATAAACAAAGCAGGATTCTTATATCTAATAATCCTATAGTACTATAATACATACTTACATACATTCACAAAATTAAATAAGGTATCTTCAAATCAATATTCAGATCATCGTATTTTTTTAATGTACCTACTAAATACAGATGAAACAGTTGATCTATCTGCAGACCGTTACAAATGATCTAGAGATAGCTCGAATAATAAAAATCAGTGCCAATCGGAAGCGTCCCCAATACGCTCGATATGATGACACATCATGAGTGTTACGCCCAGACGAAGATATTTGGCCAGCCCCAAGTTTTAAAATACCAGAATTGTAGAATTGTATAGCGGCGCTATAGAGTATACTTGTCTCTGTCACTTTCAAGCCAACGAAAAGAGACGGCAACAGACTTATCGGTCTGATAGGCTAATGGAGCGCTCAGCGAACAATATGAATAAGAGGGCTAGTGTACAAGTCTTTTTTACGTATCACTAGTATGCCTGTGGAAACTGGGCAGAAGACCACCCCCGGCCCGACTCGTACCTCTCGTTCGACTGGTTCCGAGCCAAGCAAGTCAAGGTGTACACACTAGTGAGAGATTTCCTGAACAAAAACACCAGCCAGCATCCCCGTGCTGTTAAATATGCTAAGGATATGTACGCTTCTTGTATGGACACGGGTAAGTTAAATACACTGATAGACTGTTTATGTTAAGTTGGCGTTCATAAAACTGAAACTACTAAAAGTATTCTTTTCTTTATTGTGCACAAGAAATATTGATAAAACTGTGATTGAAAAAAACATGTAGGTATGTACAAAGGCAAACTTTACCCTTTAAACAGTTTTCTTCTACCAAATTCTCCCATCATACCTTTCCTATCGCCAAAATTAAAAATACGAGTACCTTATTGATCATATTGGCAAGTATAGGTAATCTGTACTTACAACAAGTTTAGAGTAGCATTATTTTAATCTAACTTCAACACTATTGAATAAATTGACAGCCTTCACAGCTCAGTTGGTAGTAGCTCTGCCTTCTGTGCCGGTGGCCGTGGGTTCGATCTTCACCGAGAACAAATATTAACAACATAGATATTTGTTCTCTGTCTGGGTGTTATACAATATTATAAGTATGTATTTACAAAATAAAAGTATATTATGTATTATATCAGCTATCTGGTTCCCATATCACAAGCTTTGGCTTAGATTGGAGCGAGATAGTGCTGTGTGGAATGTCCACCAATACACCAATATATATTTTTTTATTTAAAAAAAATGGACATGATGCCAAAACCTTTTTGCTCCTTCCTTTTCTCCATTTATGGCTCCTGTCTGTCATTCGACAGACAATCTTGCCAGTGTCAAGTAATTTGTATTGAATGAATACTTTTTTGTCAAGTCAGTCCATAGTCAACTCGGCCGTCATTTGTTTTGAAGAAAATGGTGGCGGTTTTCTTCAAAACATTGGAAACATTTTCGGTCAAATCAGGATATCACATATTACACTTTCATTCCAAATTCCACTTTGTGCTAAGACCTCAAGTAATGTTGGTTAAAATACCACCGAAATTACATAACACAACTCAAAATAACACAAGAAAAACAATTAAAATGAAAAAGCTCTGTTGCTCCCTAAAATGACAGAAAACGATCCCATGATAGAGCCATAAATAAACTTCATGTCAAGCATAATTAGATGACTTCAAAATATGTTTACCTTTTCATACTTCCCTTGAGAGACATTAGACATGCAATCATGTCAAGCATCAATGACTTCAAATATTATTTACTATAAGATCTTTCCTTTGTAGAGACACTAGACAAGCTAGGAATGAAGCCAATCTTCGAAGTCCTAACTTCGTTAGGCCTGCCTCCCTTCCCCACGTACATAAACGTCACTGAAGATTTCGACTATTCCACCTACAACTTCGACTGGCTAGAAACTGTGATCAAAGTGAAGACACAGATCGGGATGGATGTGATCATTGGGTTCGATATATTCGCTGATCCGAAGAACTCTTCGACTTATACTCTAGCTATGGGGACGCCGGAGACAATCAATCCATTTCCGAGGTCAGTATGACAAGTAGGTACCATAAACTGGTACTAGAGCACTGGTGGTCTTGTGGTAGCGGCCCCGCCTTCCGATCCTAAGGTCGTGGATTCGAAACCGGTCGGGCACCAATGAGTTTTTCTGTTCAAAAATGTATGTGCACAATGCCAGTACTCTCAAACGGTGAAGGAAAACATCGTGAGGAAACCGGCATGCCGGTTTCCTCAAGAAAAAGTTCTATAACATGTGTCATGTGCTCGAAAGGAGCCTCTTGAGGCGCACTTAAAATCCTTTCACCACACTGTTTCGAAAGAAACTAGTGACACGACAAGAGAGAGCTACCTACCCTAAAATATAAGCATATTATCCGAGGTGGTCTTAGCAAAGAATAAGGCCATCACCTCCCGTGAATTTCGTAAAAGGCAACTAAGGCAACAGACCATGGAATGTGGAGGCAGTCCAGTAGTGGACGCATTCATGGTGATTATGATGAGAGATATTATGAATTATATTTTATTTATAACGTGTTTTATATTAAAACAGGTAAAACTTTTACCCTAGCCCTTAATTATCTTTTCTATGTCAGACAGCTAAATACGCATCCGATGCGTCATTTCTCATCGTTTTCTTTCAGCATTCAGTATAAGCAGAAAGGTCACGGTCACAAACATGACCATCCAAGACACATTTTCAAACATAAAAACTATAAATATCTAATGAGAGATGGAGAATTCGCAAAGATGGCAGACGAAAAAGATGACGAGAGATCATACAATTTTATTTACGCACAGCTTATGAAGATATTCGTCAGTGAGTCTGGTTTGTTTAAAGACTCTAAACTCACCGAAGCAGAATTGGATGACAATATTATTTCAGCTAAAAATACTTTCGTGTTGATCAAAAATGATATCAACGAGGTAAAAGCTTTTAACTTTACTTTCAAAACGGTTTACTCTAATAGGCAGCCTTTATTAAAAATATCGCTCTGACCACATCATAATTATATCAGTTTTTGATACAAAAGAAAGATACCCTTTTCTTTTATAGGTATATTAAACTGATGCTCAGTATACATTACTATAAAGTAACAACCATTGTATAACGTGCACGTAATTATTGTCAGGATACACGTAACAGGCAAAATACTGTTCAATATCGTGTGGTAGTGTGTGGTTTATTTTAATAAGTTTGTATGAATTGATCCCTTATCGTCGATGGAAATTATCTAGAATGTTAGGTGACATGATAGAACTATTCATAACCTACTAGTTTATTACAAGATTGCGTGGTAATCCTATATAGACTAACTATTAAAGTAGTGAAAATTATTTCACTACTATGATAACTATTATACGTGCATGGTATGATTATTAGTCCTATATATTTACCTACATTTAACTTTATTATCCCTATATTTATAGGTGCTTAGTAGATTATTTACCCACATGGTTGCAATTTATAAAATACTAGCGACCCGCCCCGGCTTCGCACGGTTATTGTGGGTTATCCCTAAGAGATTATGCTTGTATTATGCATATAAACCTTCCTCTTGAATCACTCTATAAAAAAAACCGCATCAAAATCCGTTGCGTAGCTTTAAAGATTTAAGCATACATAGGGATATAGGGACAGAGAAAGCGCCTTGTTTTATACTATGTAGTGATAGAAAATAGATATGGATAATTAACTGATTTTCAGCTAGAAGCAGACAACAGTACCGATTTAGACGAAGACTACCAAAGCTTACCACGCTTCACAGTAGGAGAACTTCAAATCTTTACAGACTTGAACGTCGAAGCTAACAACGCTACAGTAACGCCTCTTTGGAAGAAATATCTCGAAGGAATATTCAACGTCAGTGATGTTAGTTTGGACTTTGACAATGATAAGATTCTGGTTTCGGAGCCTGATCTAAAGTATTTGGCTCAGATTGCTGCGTTTTTGGCGAAGCTACCACCTGTTTTTATTGAACTTTATATTTGGGTTAAGGTTAGTACCTATAGCTACTTATGTACGTTACATTCAAGAGTTACGCAAAATACCTCAAGCGAGAAAAATTCAAAAAAAAAACTACTTTGATAGTGGCATCTTGACTGAACTTGCTTTGTTGATATTTGAGACAAGTTTAATAAGCAATCTCGTTATTTTCAGGTGGTGGAAGTAATGGCAGTCCACACAACATCAGAACTCAGAAACTTATTCGAAAAGGCATATCAACTAGAAAGTTCGCAATACTACTCCGGCTCTCGAAGCCTACAATGTGCGAACGCCGTCAATGATATGCTGGGAATGGCAGTATCTTACGGAATAGCTGATCCACACTTCTTCAATGTTACTAAACCCAAGGTTGATTTTATTGTTCAGTACAGTCTTCAACTTTATTGAAAATAAGAAATAGCATAGGTCCTATCATACTGCCTTGGCATACACCGTACGAAAATTTATTGTTTTCCCGAACGAAAAGAGTAGTTTTGTTGATTCTTTTTTATTAAACTAACTCTGTCTACATTATGGGTAGTAACTTCAGAGTAGACCATTCTAAATAAGCTTATTCGTTATATAGTTACAAACTCTGCCAGTCGAACACTTCTGTCATACATACCCAATTAAAGCACCAAAACCTACACAAAAAATATATTTCAGGTGGAAGTAATGCTAAATGAACTGAAGAATTCCTTAGCCCATCTCGTAGGCCAAGCCAAGTGGATGGACGACGATACAAAACTAGCTACATATCAGAAAATTATCCGAATGAAATCCTTAATAGGTTTCCCGGACTGGTTACTAGAAGAAGGGAAGTTGGATGAGTATTACGAAGGCATAGAGGTACAGACAGACAAGCATTTGGAGAACATGATAGCTATCATACAAGCGATGGTGAAGAAAGGATTCAATAAGTTTCATGATGTGCATAATATTTCTTGGGCAACGGAGCCCACAGAAGTCAACGCTTATCACACGTTTCAGCAAAATACTATAAGTAAGTATTTTTATAATCCTTTCTTTGACATATTGTATGCTAATGAAAATAATTACCTAGTTGCCCGAAATATGATAGTATAAGAAGAAGTTTTTTAATCGAAATAAGGTCTCACATCTTTGACCGGCGAGGAACATTAAATTTTTATTAGATTTATAGTGTTAACTACACTTACAAAGATTTTAATATTGTGGTCATTTTTATAAGTTAAGTTCAGTTTCAAATCTTTATGTTTCAGCGGTGCCTTTAGTGGTTCTTCAATACCCGTTCTTTGATTTAGGCATTGAGTAAGTATGAATTTCGTGCAACGTCATTGTTTGTTCGAAAATTATGATCTGAGTCGGTAATTATCCTTACGTTTTCAGCTCTCTCAACTACGGTTCCTTGGGAACAGTTCTAGGACATGAGATTACACATGGGTTTGACAATTATGGTAAGTAGGTATATCGCTTATCTTGGTTACCTCTAGTGCAGCTGGCAACTAACAGTGGGACAAAACAAGTTGGCATGGTCTGCACACATGCAGTAGTAATAGTTAAGGTTTTTGATGTTGACACTATATGATACCCAATGCAGAAGACAGACAGACAGAGACAGAAGAACACATAACGATTTTACGTTTACTATCAAAAACTTAATTTTTGAATTACAGAATACTCATACTAAAATTGAAAACAAGAGCAGTAGTTTTCATACGTTTAAAATGATAAATTTATGTTTAAAATGATACCTATTTTTTAATATCTGCAGGCCGATACTTTGACAAGAACGGCAACGCTCTGCCATGGTGGACGAACGAGACGATAGAGTCCTTTGAAGACAAAACTAAGTGTTTCATCGATCAATATTCTGACTACTATCTTCCTGAACTCCACAAACATGTATGTTCGCTCAACTATGCGTAATGCGTTTTGTTATATGAAATGGTTTTAAACTCAGAATGACCTTATTCTTTTTTGTTTTACGATAATGCTAAAATCGGTAATTTGGTTATATATTTACTACGCCTCACTTAATTCGATTGGCACCACACTGGAGCTTCAATATTGTATTAGGTATATTACATTGTAAAAGGATCATACAAAAGAACGGTAGATAAGTTTGTTGCCTGTTCTTCTAATCTTTGGTCGCGTGGAACTGGCACCTAGAATCACCTAGCTTTAAGACGTTTCAAAGTGATCCTTGTGATTTTATTGAATAAATACCTCTTGACTTTGACTGTAGACTGGCAATCAGTCCACCGCATGCATCGCTTCCTCACTAAAGTCTAACTAAAAACATTTAATTGTCCAGGTTGATGGAAAAAAAACTTTAGGTGAGAATATAGCTGACAATGGAGGCGTAAGAGAAGCACTGGCAGCACTACTCGTACATCTCAAAAAAACTGGTCCAGAACAGAAACTGCCGGGATTTGAGAAGTTTTCTTCGGAGCAGATGTTCTTCCTTTCTTATGGAAACGTAAGTCTAAAGCACAATCAACCTTTTCTAAAGATAGCTTTCGTATGCCTCAAGGCAGATTTTAGATCCACTTTTGTTTATACTCGAACTAGATTAAAACTGATTCATCACTAGAAATATATGCTTTGTAAGCTTCTTCATCTTTACATAACTTTAGTCAATACTTACATATTGCGTGTTAAGATAACACTAGTAGTTCGCCCCGAACTGAGATTTCGTGATGTCCGCGCCAGTGTTACATTGATACCAAACTCGATATTTGGCCTCTGACTACCCCCTACCTTAGTACTTGGAGTAACCAATTTTATCTCAAAAATCATACATACGTCCAAGAATAAAAATAAAAATGCTATTGTGATGTACAAACCAAACCCTTTCGACACCTCACTTGGTATATTTGTGTAACAATTTTTTAGCACAAGCTACTGTTTTACCAAATTTCATGCAGATCAACGGTTCTAAAGTTAAGGCCACACAAACATATACATACATAAAATGCCAAATCGCCCAAGTTAACTGTAAGATTTTCGTTCGCTTCGCTCACTCAATCAACTAAACCATTTTATTGTTTTCTTACAGTTATGGTGTGGAGTATCAACATCAGAATCCCTAAAGTCAGACTTAGAAGACGAGCATGCACCTCAACAGTTTAGAGTAACAGGCTCACTACAGAACACAGCAGCATTCGCAAAGGCCTGGAAGTGCGCTCCGGGATCATTCATGAATCCAACGAACAAGTGTATCATTTACTGACAATTTTATTATAGTAAAGTGAGTTCAGAGTGACAGGCTCACTACAGAACCCCAAGTATGTTGCGTTTACCATATTTCGTTTTTCGTTCCTTGTTCATTGAGGGTTTTTTATGAAGACGCGATAGAGATACCGATCCCGAACTTTATATTGCAAGTACGATGAAAATTTGTAGTAGAACATAAAGTTCCGTACCGGTATCTCTATCGCGTCTTCATACAAAACCCGCAATGAACACGGAACAAGAACGAAAAACGAAAAACCAAATATGATAAACACACCTCATACTTAGGGTACAGAACATCAACATTCGCAAAGGCCGGGAAGTACGCTCCGGGATCGTTCATGAATCAATCGAACAAGTGAATCATTTACTGACTATTATATTATAAAGTAAGTGTAAAGTGAGTTTGTATCAGCTAATGGCCAACTCTGCCGATTTTGTCGCCAGCGGGGTTTGTTATGAATAATGACATGACGCTCAAGGCCTCCGCAGTGGCTAAAGAGTACAACATCTTGTCCCCTCCGAAGGACGCCAACTATACATATGTTGTAAAAAAAGCCTCCTAAAAAGTATTAAGCTATTTATCAGGTATGGTAAAAATCCGTCCAAGTTTTTAGTAACTTTAACTTTAAGTAACTTTAAGTAAAATCGTTTTATTACTTACGCTAACTTTCTGATAAGATATGCCTAGGTGGTTTCTTACCATAGGTACTCCTTACTTATGTAGTAGGTACATGGTTGCAGTTCTAAGCTTGCATTTTGTGATATTTATAATTTACCTAAGTATGTTAGTTTAGAAACTAGATAGGTATAGAATAAAAATAAAGGTTTAATATTTTCCAATGCATAAACTCTTAGCTCTACCTTTTTTCCTAACGATTCAGTTAATTGTTAAATAAGGTTTTTAAGTTTAATTGTCTATCAAGAAAACAAACAATATTTTTCCAAATATATTAATTTCAAAAGGACATAAAATATACTTTATCAGTGGTATCCGTATCCAGAGTGACCGTATCCAGAGTGCCCGTATCCAGAGTGTCCGTACCCAGAGTGGTCATACACACTGTTGTACGAAATCGATTTGGACACCCCGACCCCGATCCGTGACGACAATCCTCCATACCCAGCCGAAATGGGTACTCCTGAAGAATATCCACCGGCGTATCCAACTGATGAGACTGGATAGCTACCAACACCTACTGAAGACACAGACGAAACTGGGTAGCTGGAGACTGCAGAGACGGCCACTGGCGCGGCTTGCTGAACATACACGGGTTGTGGTACCGCCACGGGTCTGTCCACATGAACTGGCACAGGCACCTGCACTTGCCTATCCACGTACACAGGATGGGGAACTGCCACCTGTCGTTCCACATATACCGGCCTGTCCACAGGCACTTGCTTCTCAACCGTTACTGGATATGGCACAGGTACTGAAACCTTTACGGGATATGGCACTTTCCTCTCATAATACACCGGCACTTGCTTCGTTATCTCCACCGGTACCTTCTGCACGACTGGGTATGGCACGGGCCTGTCCACAGCCACAGGGACATTGACCCTATATGGCACGGGCACTTGACGGTCGACGGGAACAGGCACTGGGACTTGCACGGGAACTTGCACGTCACGTGTGATGGTACGAGTGATGTATCTTGGGACTTCTTGCCTCAGAATGACGGGGTTGGGTGAAACGTTCACTGAGGTTTGGACAGATGGAGCTGGTAATACCACAGGGGCTGCAGAAACCGCAACTGGGGCTGCAGATACTGCTACTGCTGGCCCTGCAGAAACCGCTATACCGCCTCCACCGATTCCGATACCACCTCCGCCAATTCCTATACCGCCTCCGCCGATTCCTATTCCTCCTCCAGAAGCGATGCCAAATCCACCTCCAGAAATCCCTGCACCGGAAGAAAATCCATAAGGCCCTGATGATACTGCTATTCCTGGACCAGACGAATAGCCAACAGAAGAACCTCCAATCGAATGTCCGATACCTCCGTATGAAACGCCTCCCAGTGAGTGCCCAAGCGAGATGCCTCCGCCGTACGATGACAACCCTGAGTGTGACACGTCTCGTTTCACGCCCTTCTCAGAAGATACCTTCCCATTGATTCCGCTTTCAAGAAGAAGTTTGGATACTTTCTGTTTTGCAATGACCTCTCCTGCTGTTGAAAGACTGCTCGCTGCAAGGAGCACCTGAAAGTATAATAAAAAAAACTCGTGAATATCTTACATTTTATACTACTAGCTGATGGAACAAGCAGATGGCCCACCTGTTGTGTTAAGTGGTAACCATCACCTATAAAAAAGCATTGCCTCGTAAGTCACGCACGATAGGAACGTGCCTTTCGTCATGCACTGCCCTGCGTCCATCAACTTGAGGCATACAGGTGCTAAGTCTCATGTGCCTGTAATTACACCGGCAACCACACTCTTCAAACCGAAAAGCAGCAACGCTGCTTTTCGGTTTGCGTTTCGGTGGCGGCAGAAAAAGGCGTGGCGTGTCTTACAGCCAGTTCAACTTGTAATAATCGCATGAAATGAACCTCTGATTATTCTGAACGTTTTTATCAAAAACTAATCGTAGATCTAAAAGTCTATTTATAAACCTATAGCAATAAAGGAGACAGTTATAAAAGCATTAAGTCGACCTACACTGTGAACTAGGGCGAGGCTATCTGGTCGGAAACCTCACGGAACTGGAGTCAGGTGTGTGTTCGACCCTAATGCACTATACCTACGAATGTAGAACTTGTGCATTTGCGAAACGAAAAAGCTTTGGCTAACCAGCTAACCTATGTGCTTGCGAAATAAATCTATGTCCAGGAAATAGGTATATTTCGCAAGAAGAACCAGAAACGTTATTAGTTCTACTTCTCGAAAACCTCACGTGACCTAATTATATCAACGGAACTTAAACCTTCATCAAAAACAAGAAGACTTTTAATACCTATTCAAAAACAGTTACTTATGAAATTGTAAACTGAAAAGTTATGAGGCAATAAACGAAAGGACCGCCTTTTGCTTACATACACCGAGTTAATCTTTAATTTAAGTGTTCAAAGTAGGAAATTAGTAAATTATTTAACCATCGTAATGCCTACTCATGTGTGCAAAATATCAGACGTAACTGAAAATGTTAATAGATATTTAATTTACTAGTTCACGATCTTTACTTTGTAATTTGTGAAGCCGGTTCTAGTCGGATGTGCTTCGTAAGCATTTGTTTCTAATAGTATATCTAAGACATTTTTAACCAAAAAACCTATTTATGTAATAAATTATTATAGTTTCAGGTTGTTATAAGAGTACTCCCAAAAACTGATACCATGGTCAAATAATATTCTTTCTCAAAAACACTGAATTTGTCCTATATAATTATAGAGCTATGCATGCCTTACATTTTTGGCAGTGGTCTTTTTGCAATTTGTATTTTTTCTATATTAAATACCTGATGCTGTAGGTATATACTTAGTAGAAAAAATAGTTAAATGTCCCCTTACCATCAAAACCGAGATCAGCGCCATGATAAGTTCTTGAACTGAGATCACAAATCACATTACTTTTAATCGATCCGAAATCAATCTAACATCGACCAGTTACTTTCGATCAATATGTGATCGGTACGGTTCACTGTTGCTTATATAGACATATTAGTTACCCACTCAATTGTGGAGAAGCCCTTTCTGGGCTTCTGTCAAATGTGCGATGATTGTGAACAAGCCCATATCGGGCCGCTCAGCTGGCACCCAGTTTACGCCGATATTCACGTTAATTTATGTTTCTATCTTGTTTTAACCTATTGAAATGCGTTCTTGTTAGAGCAAGATGGGTATCTAGCACTCGTCCACGTGTTGCGTCATACAAAAATTCCGCGCAATCCCTAATCGAACTTCACTTCCTGACACTTGCCAAAGGTCGTATTTGTTTTGATTGTCAACGTAAAAATTAATGAGTAATTGCTAGAACGTGCTGTGAAAAACCAAGAAAAATATAAGTATTCTTGATTTTAATACTCCTGGCTGTGTTTCCAGTACTTTTTGTGTGATAAAAACAGCTATGAATCGGTGCTGGTGCTGGTGCCACAAATTAGGTGGTTCAAGTTACAATTGCAATACTATACTTTATTTTCTCTTGTATGTACCATTTAAAGTACATGAAATGGCAATAAAATTATTTCTTAATCAGTGTGTACCTAAATTAGGTAGTTAAACTGCTTAAAAACAATAGAAAACGCAGTTTTAATAGAATGCTGAACTCGCAAAGCCCTAACTGTGAGGGGAGGCCATAACGGGCCTCACAGTCAACGCCATTTTGCAAAAATCCGCCTCACAGTTGAGTGGATATATTGGTCTTGAGCACCCGTACCCATGGAACGAGACGATTTCGTGTTCTACCGAATTATATCGAGTGAGTCTATGAAAGTAATAAAATAATTACATGCATAAACACTGTAGGTAAGGTACTGTTACGTATAAAAACGTCTATTTATTTTATTTCATTTTTAGTCTGTTCTTGTCTGTGACTTGTGTTATAGAACTGTCAGTAAGCTGTGGTGGAATGCGTTGTATGGGACGTTAGCCTGTCGTTCCGACCTGTGTTTGTAAAAAAGAAACTTCTTTCTTTCATCCTTGAAATCGCTGATGCATCGCATCTATATTTCAATTATACTTTCGTTTGGTGAGTTTTTTGTCGAAAAGCCTTCAGGATTTGTTTAGTGTTGTGCTTTAGTAATAACGAGTTCGTTCCGTTTACAGGATTTATATATTTTGACCTGGAGATTGGAAAATATTTCTGACGCGCAATACCGCGTGGGCCTACCAGTTTTTTCTTCGAGTTTTAACAGTGAAACCTTCTGTCTGACCAACAGGTAAGAAGTAGGTCGTTATATCAACCTTTTGAGAGAAATTTTGTAATTTATTTCAATAAAACATCTTTTTCACAAATCTTAAAAATCAAATTTATTCAACCAATTTCAAATCAAAAGACTAAAAGCTATGTGCTTATTCATTTACCTAGTTAGTATGTGGCCCTCTGTCATATTTACAGTCAGACCATGTGGCCAAAACCTGATATTTTGTTTAAAATCATTCTTTCCCGTTGCAAATGTTTCAATATTTGTCTGTAATTGAAGTTTTTTTCAATTACAGGAGGTTTTTTTTTACTATTGAACAAGTTCTACTTCATCCCTGGAGGACCTATCTGCTTCCTGTCCTGGATTTGGGACCCATTGGACTCAACATTCCGGCTGGACAACGTTTGGTGATATCCGGTTTTATTCACACCGATTAGCAATTTTAAACATTATTGGATCTTTATCCTACAGAACCGTGGCTGTATACCCTACCATGGTTGGCGCCCTTTTGAAATACAAATATATCCAATATTAATATCACAATAATAAATTAACCATATAGAAATTCATGTAAGTAAATTCAGATTCTTCAACATCATTTCAATTCTGAATTGCAACTCATCTCTGGTGCCTCACGATAAGAACCCTAGAAGACTAGTTAGCCGTGGTCTATCTTTTTAAATTACCTACTTTCCTTTTTATGTGTATGTCTGAACAATAAACTGACCAGAGATTGAATGCGGTTTTCCTTCAACACCTCTGGTAGATAGGTTCAGATTCCACTACGTATCAGTAGCGACCCAACGTGTGGGGCTTTTATCTCCTGAGATGGTTGTCACGTCATATTAGCTGTGTCAAAAGTTAACTTGCATGATATTGGATATATTTGGTATAATTTTTAGGTTAAACTAGTGAAATTACAATTACAAATAGTAGGGGCTATTTGTAATATTTTAAGCATTATTAGGTTATATTGTAAGAAGTGTGTTACATTTTGTGTACTAAGTGTATTATGTGTGCACATGTTATCATGTGCCATTGGTGTTTTTTCTTGTGAATTTATTGTCTTTGTAAACTTGAGGTGACTTGCAATCAATATCATAACTAAAAGTTTTTAGCTACAGTTGGTGACAATTTATCAAACTTATTCATTCTTTTACCAGTGATTAACTTTTATCTAAAAAATAAAACTATAAACAAAAATAATATTTAGTAAAGTCAGTGAAAAACTTTTAACCAAATAAAATAAAACCAAAATAATTATTAGTACAGTCAGTCACAAAATTTTCTATAAAATAAAATTAAACAAATAATATAAAATACAGTTAGTGACACAATTTTCTAATAAGATACAGTTATACCAATAATGATTAGTACAGTCAATGACAAAATTTTAATATAATTTTATTAAACTTAAAAAATACTTACTACTTACTTACTTACACTGTTTTAACTACGGTCCTTTACATACCTACCATACCTTTACATACCTACTTGGACTTGTAGTTTATCTCAGTTACAAATATTTTTTTTACCCAATACTTTTTTTATTGAAATTTGTTTTGAAGTTTTCTCTCATCATGGAGGAACGTTCTATTGCTTTTCAAGCGTTGCACAAGGATGAATTGATTCATGAAGTTCGTATTAGAGATGTTGTACCCGCAGAAGATGTGTCATCGTTGCGGATTCAAATTAAAAACTTAGCAAAAGAAATTCCATCCGATTCTATTGTTACATTTGAGGGAAAGGTTGTGGATGAATTGCTCGCCGTGCAGGGAAAGCTCAAGGAGCTGCGTGAGCTTTTGAAAGTCTCTGTTGGTCCTAAAAGTTTGAAAAATCTGACTCGCATTCAGGCTTTAGGTCATCACTTGTATCACCGTCTTACGCGCTTGGAACCAGAGAGCATTACCGACAAGCAGTCTCATTCAGAGCTGACCGACGATTTAGATGGGATTCTCCAAAAGCTGGATAACATGTTTTCCGTTTTCAAAACCAGTGTGATGTCAAACGATTCCTCAGATTCAAGTCAAGGTGTTTTTCTTACTTCAGCTACCCCTTGTAAGAAGTATCAAATGGTTTCATCTTTGAATCTTAAATATAATGGATCATCTTGTGTGCGCGTATTTTTGCAGCGTTTAGAAGAGTTGTGTGCCTCACGTGGCATATCCGAGCAGCTGTTGATTGCTTCTGCCGCGGAGTTATTTGATGGTGACGTTTTGTGTTGGTACCGTAGCGTCCGGTCCGAATTGAACAGCTGGTCTGAACTCAAGCAGAGCTTGATTAAGGAGTATTTGCCATACGATTTTGACCGCCGTCTGATGCAGGAAATTCGTACCCGAACGCAAGGTCCAAGTGAGAACATAGTTACTTACGTAGCCATCATGCTTAATTATTTTAGTCGTCTTTCTTATGTGGTTTCTGAGAAGGATAAGTTTGATATCGTTTTCCAGAATATTCGACCTGAATATTCAGTTCCGTTGTGTACCGTTGAGATCACAACCTTAAATAGATTGAAGGAGTTATGTAGAATGCTGGAGTGTGGTAAAAGCCGTGCGCAGACTTTTGTCGAGCCTCCGAAGTTTATTAGTGGTAGTTTGGCTCCTGATCTGGCGTATAAAAGTGTCAAGTCCAAAGTACATGCTGTGGTGCCTGCCAAAAATAAATTCTGTGCTCGTTGCCGTGTGGATTCACACTACCTCGCCGATTGTACGTCCTCTGACATTGTGTGTTACCGATGCGGTAAACCTGGATTCACTGCCCGTAGGTGTCCACATTGCAATCCTACTTTACTTTCTGCATCACCGACTTCACCTCAGGCAAATCTACCTATTACAAAAAACTAGTTCGTTCGAACCCTCAAGACTGTTCTAAAAATTTTGATAAAGCCGATTGGCAAAATTATTTAAAAAAACCGTTAACTTCTTCTTATTCTTCTTATAGAAACGTCTCGATGGTTCGTGAACGTTATGATAATCGTCCTTTTCTCCATGTTGAAATTCTAGACCAGCCATTGCGTGGCCTTTTAGATTCTGGTGCGTCGATATCCATTTTAGGATCCGACGCTTGTAATGTGTTTTTGAAAGCTGGAGCTACTCTTCATCCTAGTGATGATATTACTCACATCACTTCGGCTACGGATTCCCGTGCTTCGGTGATGGGTTATTTTTTGTTGCCGGTCAGGTTTGATAATTTGACTCGTATTATTAAATTGTATGTTGTGCCAGGCGTATCTCCTTCTCTGGTATTAGGGGTAGATTTTTGGAGAGTATTTAATCTTGCTCCAAAGATTTTTAATAATAAAGATTTTTTTGTAAATGTTCCGGATGGGAACGCAGTATCGGAAATTCGTTTTCTGCAACCGTTCGATCTGTTGTCTGCTGATCAACAGTTAGTTGCCAGGAAGATGTTAAAAGAGTTCGAG
Organism: Chloroclysta siterata; assembly: GCA_932294275.1. Classification (NCBI taxonomy): domain Eukaryota; kingdom Metazoa; phylum Arthropoda; class Insecta; order Lepidoptera; family Geometridae; genus Chloroclysta; species Chloroclysta siterata. Next base: position 13,236,814 of record OW028596.1, on the reverse strand, counting down.
TCCATTGCTTTTGAACAGAAAGGTTTGGGCCGTACGTCTCTTCTTACTCACACCATTGATACCGGAAATTCGCCTCCGATCAAACAGCGCTATTACCCAATGTCACCCGAAAGGATAAAAGAGCTGAACAGACAGTTGGATGAGATGCTGGACCAAGACGTCGTTGAGTCGAGCAAAAGTGCTTGGAACAATCCTACCCTGTTCACTCCCAAATCAAACGGTGAGCTCCGCTTCTGTATCGACAGCCGCAAGTTGAACTCTGTGAGTAAGCATGATGCGTATCCCTTGCCCTATATCTCTAAAATTCTTGATCAGCTTAGGGACGCTAGGTTTTTGAGTTCCATTGATCTCAAAAGCTCCTTTTGGCAGATTCCGTTGGATCCTTCATCCCGTGAGAAGACAGCATTTACCGTGCCTGGGCGCGGCTTATTTCATTTTAAGGTTATGTGTTTTGGTTTAACCTCAGCTCCTGCTACGCAGCAAAGGCTCATGGATAAGTTGTTCGGTCCTGAGTTTGGTGACCGTGTTTTTGTATATTTAGACGATATTATTATTGTTAGTAGTGATTTTCGTGAGCATATTTTATTGTTGTCTAGAGTTTTGGAACGTCTGCGTTTTGCTAATTTAACTATTAATTTAACCAAGTGTCAGTTTTTCCGTAGGGAATTGAAGTATCTTGGTTATGTTGTTGACGAACGTGGCCTCCGGACAGATCCTGCAAAGGTACAGGCTATTGTCGATTTTCCAACCCCGTGTAACCGGAAAGAAGTGAAAATGTTTTTGGGTACCGCGTCGTACTACCGTCGATTTATTAGAGATTTTAGTTCTGTTGCGGCTCCGCTGAATGCACTTACTTCCACTCGTAAGAATGCTCCTCCGTTCCGTTGGACTGAAGAGGCTGAGCAGTCGTTTAGCGAGTTGAAGGCAGCTTTAGTGTCGGCTCCGATTTTGGCGTGTCCTGATTTTACTAGACCTTTTTCAGTACATTGCGACGCTTCTAGCTATGGTATCGCGGGAGCCTTAACTCAATTCCTAGAGGATGGTATGGAACACCCAATCGCGTTCGCTAGTCGGTCCTTGAATAGAGCTGAACGTAATTACTCTGCTACTGAGAGGGAAGCACTAGCTGTCGTTTTTGCTGTTGAACATTTTCGTCCGTATTTGGAGGGTGGTCCTCAATTTAAGGTAATTACTGACCATTCTAGTTTGAAATGGTTTTTCAACTTGTCAAATCCTACTGGTCGTCTTGCGAGATGGGGTTGTCGCTTATCACCGTATGACTTCGTAATCGAACACCGTAAAGGGAAGGATAACGTGGTTCCTGACGCGCTTTCGCGAGCAGTTCCCGTTCTTGTTGTTGATCCTCCGGACCCTTTGCTCCGCGACTTCTGGTTTGACAGATTACTTGCTAAGTGTACTAAATTTCCAAAATCCTGTCCAAATTATTCTATTATAGACGGCAAGTTGTGTAGATATTCTAAAAACAAATTTGGGTTGTCGAGTGAGTTTGACTGGAAGGTGGTTGTACCTTCTTATAGACGTTCAGAGGTTCTAGAGTTTTCTCATTGCGGAGACACGTCTCTGCATTTTGGTATTTTTAAAACTTTTAAGCAGGTTTCTTTGCGATATTTTTGGCCTAAGATGTATCAGGATGTGGTCAACTTTGTAAACGCTTGTGAGGTTTGTGCTGCTTATAAGCATTCGCAGGAACGACCCAAAGGTCTTATGGGGGACCCCAAGGTTTGTTCTCGTCCTTTTGAAACTATAAGTATCGATTTAGTCGGGCCGTTGCCACGCTCTAGGTCGGGTTTCACCTTTTTGTTTGTAGTTGTTTGTTGTTTTTCAAAGTATTGTTTGTTGTTTCCCCTTAGGAAAGCTGTTGGCAAGGCTATTGCTCAGTGTTTGGAGACTGGTGTGTTCCTGACACATGGTGTTCCACGCACAGTGGTTGCGGATAATGGTACGCAATTCACTGGAAGTGAACTCAAATCTTTGTTTCAGTGTTATGATGTTCCCCAAATACATTTTACTCCTCGTTATTGTCCGCAGGTCAACACCGTTGAAAGATACAATAAAACAATTGTTGTTGCCATTTCTATACTCGTTAAGAATGATCATCGATCGTGGGATACTACTCTGTCTAGGGTTCAATTTGCATTGAATACCGCTGTCAACGAAACGACACGTTTTACACCTTTTTCCCTTGTTCACGGCCGTGAAGCCATTCCCAGCGGCAAGTTTTATGGTTCCGTGCACTCTTCCCAGGTAGATCTCGCTTGTGGTTCACGTGAAGATTACATTTCGAAGTTGGGTGTTCTTCGTGATATCTTCGGAAAGGTGGAGGATGCTATCGCAAAGGCTCACCTTAAAAGCGCCGTTTATTATGATAAAGGACGTCGCGCGTGTGAGTACAATGTGGGCGACATCGTTTGGAAAAAGACCTTTCCTCAGAGTGATGCCAGTAAGTTTTTTATGGCAAAGCTTGCTCCTAAATATGAGAAGTGTCGTGTCGTTTGTAAACGTTCCCCTTTAGTTTATGAGTTAGAAAGTTATGTTACGGGCAAGCATTTGGGTGCTTGGCATGTTCAGTATCTGAAGGGTGAGAGTTCGGATGGAGTTATACTTGACAGCTAAACTGATCTATTTTGTCTGCTTTTGAGCTTTCTAGTGTTATAATTGAATCTTTGGAAATTTTGTTATCGTCCTTCGTTACGCAGAAGAAGAAAAAGGGCCTTTGGTGGGTTCGTTTCACCTGGAGTCCTTGTCATTTAAATTGTTTGCTGGTGAAGCCAAGAGGACTTTTGCTCTCGTAGGACCTGCGCTTCTGTGTACGGTGCTAGCAAACAAATACTTTGTTAGGTAGGGAAAATTTCAGCTTATATCCGTTATCGGAGTTCTACATATTACGAGAACTGTTTGTATCAGTGAGGGTTAGTTTTGTTATCAAAGTGGTGTGTTTTCCTATTTTCCTTTTTCCACTCTACCATGGCTTGGTCCCCATGGTGGAGGAGCCTTTTTGTGGGTTCGATTTTATATTTTTCCTTTTTTCCCCTATCCCTCTACCATGGTCTGGTCCCCATGGTTGAGAAACCTTTTAGCGGGTTTGTTACCCTTTCCCGTTTGTTTTGTTTTCAATTTAAGTTGATGAGTAAGACTGGTGCCCGGACAGAGGAGATTTTGTATTCGATAGATAGATCAGGTCCTGGCGGTTGGTTATTTATAGGGTTTCGATTGCTTATGAGAAAGGAATTTATGTATAATAAGTATATATTAGTGTATAACCATAGTTGTACACTTAACCTTATAGAGTTTTCTTTTGTTGGTGGTAGAAGTTTTTCTTTTGGGTCTTTGGCAACCTTTTCCAAATAAGCCTCATTTCATATTTGTTTGTGGAATGTTTGTGTTCTGTTATTACCTTTTTTCTTTTGGGTCTTTGGCAACCTTTCCAAATAAGCCTTCCTTCCATATTTGTTTGTGAAATGTTTGTGTACTGTTATTACCTTTTTTGAGTGCTTGCGTTTCCAAGCAATAGCATCTCTTTGGGACAGTTACTTTGTAGTTTTCGAGTTTCGTGTGGTGTTTTCAGTTTTTGTTATGAGCTTTTGCTTTAAATATTTGTCTCTTTTCTTTACTCAAGTTGCTGTGTTTCAGAAGCTGGAGGACCAGCTTGAATTTCGCGTCAGTGGTCGCAAAATTCTTCTGATTGGCGGGGTTATTGTTACGTATAAAAACGTCTATTTATTTTATTTCATTTTTAGTCTGTTCTTGTCTGTGACTTGTGTTATAGAACTGTCAGTAAGCTGTGGTGGAATGCGTTGTATGGGACGTTAGCCTGTCGTTCCGACCTGTGTTTGTAAAAAAGAAACTTCTTTCTTTCATCCTTGAAATCGCTGATGCATCGCATCTATATTTCAATTATACTTTCGTTTGGTGAGTTTTTTGTCGAAAAGCCTTCAGGATTTGTTTAGTGTTGTGCTTTAGTAATAACGAGTTCGTTCCGTTTACAGGATTTATATATTTTGACCTGGAGATTGGAAAATATTTCTGACGCGCAATACCGCGTGGGCCTACCAGTTTTTTCTTCGAGTTTTAACAGTGAAACCTTCTGTCTGACCAACAGGTAAGAAGTAGGTCGTTATATCAACCTTTTGAGAGAAATTTTGTAATTTATTTCAATAAAACATCTTTTTCACAAATCTTAAAAATCAAATTTATTCAACCAATTTCAAATCAAAAGACTAAAAGCTATGTGCTTATTCATTTACCTAGTTAGTATGTGGCCCTCTGTCATATTTACAGTCAGACCATGTGGCCAAAACCTGATATTTTGTTTAAAATCATTCTTTCCCGTTGCAAATGTTTCAATATTTGTCTGTAATTGAAGTTTTTTTCAATTACAGGAGGTTTTTTTTTACTATTGAACAAGTTCTACTTCATCCCTGGAGGACCTATCTGCTTCCTGTCCTGGATTTGGGACCCATTGGACTCAACATTCCGGCTGGACAACGTTTGGTGATATCCGGTTTTATTCACACCGATTAGCAATTTTAAACATTATTGGATCTTTATCCTACAGAACCGTGGCTGTATACCCTACCATGGTTGGCGCCCTTTTGAAATACAAATATATCCAATATTAATATCACAATAATAAATTAACCATATAGAAATTCATGTAAGTAAATTCAGATTCTTCAACATCATTTCAATTCTGAATTGCAACTCATCTCTGGTGCCTCACGATAAGAACCCTAGAAGACTAGTTAGCCGTGGTCTATCTTTTTAAATTACCTACTTTCCTTTTTGTGTGTATGTCTGAACAATAAACTGACCAGAGATTGAATGCGGTTTTCCTTCAACACCTCTGGTAGATAGGTTCAGATTCCACTACGTATCAGTACTGAACAAAAACACACATGAAGGTAAGGTACCCATTTTACGTACCGCTTTACGTATAGTAACACTTACTCAAAATACACTTACCCAATTCTACCAAGTAGAGTTGTAAGGATTCATAATTATCACCATCGTCAGCCTGATTAAGCCTGACTGGTGGATAAAGGCCTCCCCTATCTAGGGGGTTTGCCGTTTAGCCACCACGTTTACCACATACAACTGGTGTTATTTCGTTCCATTTCCTTAGTTGGTTCCTTAAACATCCACGAGATGTGATGGAGAACTGTACTGGGACTACCACAGCCCAGGGTACTGTCCAGCCAGGGGTTGATATATCCAAAATATCGTGTAACAGTGGAAACGCACTTACCGATGACCCAACTGGCGGCCGCGCGGTGGTCCCACGGCAACCACCACACGACGTATTTGGAAGAACCTAATAAATTCTGGGGCGGATTCCGCAAACCCTGCTTGAATTTATGGTGTTAGGATGGCCATGAGACAGGTACTAACTGGAACTTATATGACTAATCCCTTGCTGGATCATAAGATAGACCAATTAAAAATTGTAAAGCTAAATCTTTGTTTGTGAAAAATATATAAGTCGGTAGTGCACAGGCGAGATTAGTTAAATGATAAAAAAACTTACAAATTCAATGAAAAGCAGGTATAATCACATACATCATGCAGAGGATGTTTCATCGAGAGAAATCAGTTTAAGGAAATCAGAAATTACTTAATAGACACACTATTCTGCGACTTCTGAATTTGAATGGACCCAACTGTCTAAAAACAACAAATATATATTTTATCCTGAATGCTCAATAAAGAGAACATCCTTTTGTAAACTTACTTTTACTTGTGATTTATTATCTAATTTGAAATTATGCGAGTGTAATAAAGTGTAAAATGTGTTCAAAATGAGCTATTGAATCAACATGACGTTTTGCTGGCCATTGACTCTATCTAATACACACCTTACTCAATAAAAATAGTGTAGAGCCCGGATCTCGAACAGTATAAACTTAGTTACCCAATAAGTACATGCCTAAGCAACAAAAACATGAGTACCTTTATCGAAATCAATAACTGAACTGCGTGATGGAACTCGGTCGCAGTCTCCTTGGAATCCAGCAGAGCAATATCATTTACTTTTGACCGTTCAAAATCTTAATTGCCTTTCCACGACTTTTATAAATCTACGAAACGCTGTTTTTTCTGATATTATGAGGACATGATCTCATTTCTGTAATATCTACCTTACCCAATAATTAAGTTTTTAACAGTATCTGGTTATTTATCTGGTTTATTTCGTAGCAAAACAGTATGTTCAGCATTTGAAAATCTATTGCTGTACCTATAATGCGATTCCGGGACTGGTTAACGTGAAAAAATGTTCAACGGTTGGAATGTGTTGGAATTTGACACCTCAAAATGTCTATATGGACCGGCTGTCTATGTGCCAAAAAGTACTTGTTATAACGGCCCGTTCAATAAAATCAAAGTCAAAAGGTATTTCTTCAATTGAATCACAAGGATCGCTTTCAAACGTCTTAAAGCTAGGTGAAACTAGGTGCCGGTGAAGAACAGGCAACGAACTTACGGCTTAGTTCCTATCGTTATTTTGTATGATCCTTGATACAATATAATAATAATAATAAACCTCGAGTGTGGTACCAATCGAACTTAATTCAAAATATATTTAAATAATGTCTTAATATAGGCAGGTACTCCTTTAAGTTTTTGTGGAAAGTTTTGATCTAATTAGACAGGAATCGACTACATAAGAAACAAGTCTTGCAAATTAGACCAATTAGATAGATACGGTAGTTTTGCCATCGCCAGCTGGTCTCCCCACCAGGTTTCGGTACCTACATGTCTTCCTTTTATAGGAATTTGCACCTCATTAAAATACTGGATATTGCTACACACCGACGATGATTACCTATCGAGAGCAAATTTACATATCAACGAATCTAGCCTGGATTACGTATCCTAACTAACATATTTACGGCAAAGGCTTTTTTGTTTCTGCATTAAAATAAAGAACGTGTACCTAGTTCTCGAGAGAGACGAGACGAGACTAGTAGACGAGATAAACAGTCCTAATCATATTTTATTATAAAACAAATACATCAAAGTGAATGTGCTTACTTAGATTTAATAGGAAAATTAGGCGTCTCTAAGCTATTTTGGTGATATAAATAATAGAAGTCTATAAAAGTAGCAATATGAGTCTGTTAATAATTGAGTATAATTATCGGTAAGTAGTGGAGAAGTTTTCCTGTCGAATATATAAATAAAGTGGGGAAATAGATAGGAATAAAAAAAACTTATATCAAAAATTTGTCATTATAATTTAAATTAATGTGATAAACAACTTAAAACTATAATAAATACGCAGTCAATAAACAAACACTAAGCTATCTTATTCTTATCTAATACATTTAATCACACTTTACTCACAAATAAATTATCTACCTACGAAATTCAGTCGATTTGTGCAGAATTATTTCATTACATAACGTTCCTTCTATATCGTTCCTAGGATCTTAAATCTCATTTTGTTCATTTTTGTTTCATTTTGTTTGGAGACTTTTACAAGCTGTCCATGCATACTTTAACTTAACCTTACTTATTTCCCTAAATACACAGACAAAGTAAACTGTTTAGTCTTAGAAAGCACAGGGGAACTTCCGATGCGTTTTCTTTTGGATAAAGTTGACGAATTTTTAAGATCTTCTGAATGTTTAACCGCCATTTCAGTTGTCTTTTCGACCACTTCTTCATAAGATGTATCACTGACTTCTTCAGACACTGTTGTAGTAGTACCTTCTGTGGTAGTTAAGTTAGTGATTGCAACTGTAGTAGTTTCCGGTAGAATTTCGCAATGCTTCCCGGAGACACCGGATGGGCACTCGCACCGGAAGTGGCCATCGTCTTCTTCTAGTGACTGACACTTGCCGTTGTTTTTACACGTGTCCGCGTTCTTCTCGCAGTAGTTTAGCTCTGAAAAGAAGATTTTTGTTTAATTTTTGCATAAAAAACACGTTAATATTTATACAATGCAGGATTTTTCAAGTCAAGACTAAACGGGTCGATTATAGCTAAGCATGCTCTATTTTAGGCGGCATCCTCACTTTCCAACATGTGTTTTTTTATACATACATATAACTGATGGAACAAGCAGATAGCCCACCTGATGTTAAGTGGTACCCAACAAAGCATTGCCTCGTAAGTCACGCACGATAGGAACGTGCCCTGCGATGCACTGCGCCCATCAACTTGAGGCATACAGATGTTAAGCCTCGTGTGCCTGTAATTTCTCCGCCAACCACACTCTTCAAACCGAAACAAGCTGCTTGGCGGCAGAAAAAGACATGTTAGTAGTACTTCCCCGGGCGAGCCCTTCACAAAGAGACAAACGCTTAGCTATCAATAATGGTTCTTGATTGGCGACCACGAATTGGAAGACAAAGCGTAGGACGCCCGCAACAGGCGGGAATCGCGAAGTCGGATGTGGAAGTCATTCTTTCTAAAAATGAAGGTCCAGCTATGGACGTCGTCAGGCTGATGATTATCATGAAAATTACAACTAATGTGCATCTATAAAATTCATAGTTTAGTTTTCCATTAATTAATTCCAATTGAGCCGTATGAAATTCTGATATGTGCTAATTATGTTAGACTTAGAAAGGTATAGGTAAAATACCTATACCAAAATGATGCTATAAATTAGACCAACATATTTGTGTCTGATACAGAAACGGTAAACAATTTTCTCGTTACATTATTAGTCCCTAATTACTCACAAGAAAATTTTCAGATGCCTACGTTCAATTAATTTATTTCTAGTAACTTATTAAATAAACTTAGTTGCTGATTAAACACGTTAACTTAATGGAGCCTTGCCTTTTCGCGTTTCGTTAAAAACTCAATCTTGATATGCTGAGAATTTGAAAGGTGTGGTTCGCTGCAAATATTTATAGAGTTCATTTTATTTTACGTCTAAAACCAGCGAAATTATCCATAAAGTCACGTACACTTCTTAGAAAGGATTCTAGACCCTTTTATGGTATCAGTGATATCAGTCTGGCTAGGCTTATTAGTCTGCTGCTACACCTAATTTGATGCGAATATCAACACTACAACTTCCTTTGATCAGATAATACGAGCAAGCTAGGTAATTCTATTTAGTGACTTCTACACTACGTCCTATGTATTTTTTTATACAACTAGCTGATGGATTTTCTATACTCTTCAAACCGAAACACTATGCTGTTATTTATTTATTAGGCACACAAATCAGGGTACAATAAAAACACACAATAAAATACTATTAATCAAGAGCTAGACGGCACCCTAAAACATGCGTACACAACATCACTTAAACAGAACAGCTAAGTAGAAAGGAAATTCAATGAGCATAACAGTTGGTAGGTAAAGAGAACATTGGGTAGGGTTACTAAAATAGGCACACGCACTTCGAGCTTAGACTCGAAGAACTTATTGCTTATCTTAATATTAGGAGTATTGTTGGTAGGTGTCGAGTAATCATTAGGCCAATCCAGTGCAATTCTGTAGCACCAAAAACTGTATGGTAAAGAAAATTACAGAATATTCGCAGAAGTTGCTATTATACTGCACTTATTTACCCTTTTCGGGTATCGCAAATCGCAAATATCGTAAATTTCTTTTACATCTCTCATGTTCGGTAAGTAGGTTCTTATTACCTCCAAATGGGGCTTGTAGGTGACTAATTAGCGCTGTAGGGTATAATAATGTAGCTAGAAAAGCCCTAGGGCGGTAAGTAATTAAAAAAAAACACTTCTTTCTTTCAAAAAGTTCGCGTATATCTAACCATCATACTGGCAATAGACATCATGCATTCAGCCCAATGACCAAAGAGGTCGCTTTGCTATTCAGCCTTGACTTCGTGTGAGTATAATAGTCATCTATTTAAATATCGAACGGCAAAACTCAATTTCGATCTTGAAGTTCTTTACTACTTGATTCTTTTTAATGAAAAAAGGCGGGAATAGAAAACTTGTACTTTAAATATTGTTTATTCTTGTAATGCCGGTTTTTTTCTACTTACCTCACAATCGAGATGTAAAGCAGAATAGTTAGCTCGGGCGTAAGCACCAATTGCACCCTCGAACTATAGGCGCCCTCGCTGCGCTCGTCCGCCTAAATATCTCGGGCTGCAATTGATGCCTTACAGCCTTTGGCTACTAATCTACTATTACGGGCGCTTAAAGTTACCTTCATCGCAGAGCATGCCTCCCCAGCCCGGCTCGCAAGTGCACTCCCAGGGGCGCGCGCAGGTGCCGTGGACGCAGCCCGGGTAGCGGTGGCACGTCGCGCAGTCCGGCCCCGTCCACCCGACGCGGCAGCGGCACTCGCCCGGCCGCCGGCAGTAGCCGCGCTCGCTGTGGCAGCCGGCGGCGCAGATAGCTGGCGACAAGGATTTGATAGGTCATGGTTTCCTAGGACTTGACATGGCAACAACAAGGCTGTTATGGTGACTGCATATTGGTCGAAGAAGGTTTTATGGTCTTGACTCGTAAATCATAAATCATTAATTGTTCGTAAATCCATATGTAACTTCATAATCTTTTATAAATAAAAGAAAGTCGTTTTAGTTACACTATTTATAACTCAAGAACGGCTGAACCGATTCGGCGGGGAGCTTAGAACGGGATTCGGTGGGGAGGGAGCTTAGAACCAATAGACGGACATAGGATACTTTTTACCCCGACTTTTTTTACTTTTTTTTATACTTTTATTCTTTTATATTTTATACAAACAATCGAAGAGGCAGAAACTTCAAGTCGTCATTTAGTACCTGTTAATTCTGACAAAATTATGTGGCTCAAGATTGTTCAATGGGGAAGAAAATACAAAAAAATTTATTAAAGATATTGCCTATCATATAAATAAACCATTATTTTATTTGTAAGTATTCTAAAGTAATAGTGCGCGAGCGAAGCCGCGGGTAAGAGCTAGTTAAAATATACGGGTAAATAAGTTAATACAATTTAACAATTTTTAAGCCATTTTAAAATGGCGGACGCTTATTAATACTCAACCAGACAGGTATTTTTAGTTCGTTGAAAGTTTTATGGTATTAAAGATTCACGAGTTGGTACTAAGAGATCTGAGGGCTTATCTAGGGCTGCCTGAGGATCATTACACATCTTATCCATAAGCACTAAAACAACACTGGGCGAAGTTACTGGAAGCGGTCAGCATTTGGTACGTTCGCTTCACGATCCGCGAGCCAGAATTTGTCGGTCATTAAGCTCAGCAATTCTTCAAAAGATTGTGATTGTGGGGCAGCAAGGTCCACAACACATTAATTCAGATCATAGTCGTAGAGTTGTTCTTATTTTTTTGATAATTCCTATTTGGTGCTGCTACCGTTGCTTTTCACTGAACGCGTCAAAAGGGATGCAGCACGACGCTGCGGTGCTTTTACATTCAAAAATCAATGCGGCATCTGTCGCAAACATCATTGACCTTACCCGTCTGACACAACAAGCCAGTGTACCCCTTAGCGCACTTGCACTCGAGCGGCTTGTCGCAGTAGCCGTGCTGGCAGCCCGGCAGCGGCTGGCAGTCGCGGCACGTGGGGCCGGCCCAGCCGAATCGGCAGCGACACTCGCTCGGCTGCTCGCAGTAGCCGCGCGTCGCGTGGCAGTCGGAGCGGCAAGTGGCTGGGGAGGTTACACGAAATAAGAAACCATTTACTTTATCTACTCAACATGATGGCACCTCATCGCTATTCCGGTATATGGGCGATTCGGCCCTCGAGATATTGCGATGACGTTGACGTTGGTAGCAATTCGTCCCTTTTGGTATTATCAAGTATTCTGTGGTCATTTCCGTATTCGCGTTTTTATTTGATTCAGCTTTATGTGTAGAAGAAATAACTGAACGGATCATACAAAAGAACGGTAGGAACCAAGCCGTAAGTTTGTTGTCTGTTCTTTTAGGCTTTGGTCACGTGGAACTGGCACCTAGAGTCACCTAGCTTTAAGACGTTTCAAAGTGATCCTTGTGCTTTTCTTGAATTCTTTGAACCTTTGACTTCGACTTTGACGACACACCGTCGGTCGTCGAGTTATCGAATAAACAGCGGATTCGTGTATTTACGAATTCGTCTTTTGCGTGAAAAATAGAAAATATAAACGAATAGTGTCACTACACATCGTCATCTTTGGGAAAGAAACGAACACGCGAACACGAATAGCGATGTGAAGTGCCACCATTATAGTTACTCGATGTATCAAGACTTTTTTTGTAATAGGCTATGAATGAGCACCACTTGCTTGTTCCATCAGCAAGTATAATAAAAAAAATGCTTTGGTTTAAAAATAACTTCGATTATCTCTAGGCGGTCGCACAGTCGGTAATGACTTACGTTCAGAGCAGAAGATCCCGTCCCAGCCCTCCTTACAGATGCACTCGAAGGAGACGTTGCAATAGCCGTGCAGACACCCTGGCATGGCAATGCATTTGTTGCACTTATCGCCGTAGAAGCCTAACTTGCAGCGGCATTCCCCGGGGCGTTTGCAGTACCCTGAAAAGTTGATCAAACTAATGCCGTTTTAATATATCCCTCTGAAGGAAAAAAAATATTATTAAGAAGTTGTTTGACGCCCGTCAAACAACTTCTCGCTCGGACATTTTTGAAGATATCAAATTACACAATTTTTGAAGATATCAATTACAGATATATAATTGTAATGAAAAATCGCAAACAACCAAGTTTTGGAGAATAGAATAGTAAAGGTTCAGCAAAAATATAATTTTGATTTAAACAAGTTTTTATACCTAAAAGTTTGATTAATTACGAAAACTGGTGAAGTTTAGTAGAAAAACTTTAACGTAAAATGATCCCCGAAATATGGGCGTAAAATTGGAGAAATACTTTTAACGCAAAATGAAATCAAAAATAAACTTTCTAGTCATGTAATGGACCTACATGAATATAATAATGATGCGTCATTATCTATCATCGTTTCCGGGTCAAATAAACAAAACATAACTCTTTCTTTGTAGCTAAGGTGCTGAGATAGTTAGATAAATGTACATGCAACTCCAAAGAAAGTTAGCTTAACTACAGAAAGCTCTTTCGTTGTAGACAAATAAAATAACAGTCACTTATGCGAAGTGCATGTTTGCTTTTCATTATGACCGTAGACCTGTCTAGTATACCTAGGTACATGGAAGAGTACTTTCATTAAGTCCAGAAAAATTGGAATACTAACACGTGGCTTGAAGGAGGAAGAACATATTTGGTACTAAGGACTTTGTTAAATAGCTACTTTTTGTTTTATCTGTGGTATAAATAAATGATTTTGTATTGTATTGTAAATACATTAATTTCACTGGCTACCACTGAACGCAGTTTATCGGCAGAAATAGACATGGTGGTAGTACTTCTCCGGACAAGCTCTTCACAAAGAGCTCTACTACTCTCCATGTCTCCAGTTTCCAAGCACTACCTTCATTCATGTTCAAAGTTTAGTTATAGACTTTAGTAGGTACTCGCAACGGATCTAAGTCGGATCGGATATAAGGGCTCGTCCGGGGACCTTTGCCTTTTTCTGCCGCCAAGCAGCGTTGCTGTATTTCGGTTTGAAGAGTGTGGTTGCCGGTGTAATTACAGGCCCATGAGGCTTAACATCGGTATGCCTCAATAAGTTGATGGACGCAGGGCAGTGCATCGTAGGGCACGTTCCTATCGTGCATGACTTACGAGGTAATCTTTTGCTATCGGTGATGGTTACCACTTCATATCAGGTGGGCCATCTGCTTGTTCCATCGACAAAAAAATAACAACTGCACAGCTAGCTGTAGCTAACTTCGGAGGGACTTAGATTCGTTGCGCGAATAATAACCAAGTTGTTCTTACCCTGAATCGGATCACAGCCCTTCTTACAGATGGGCACATCGCACAGGTCGCCCTGCCAGCCCTTCAGACACTTCGGCTCCCCCTTGTCGTTGCAGACGTAGTGGCTGTCCTCGGAACGCTCTGCTGGCGAACACGCCTGATGGACAGAAGATAAGATAATAGATAGAAAAGCATTGAACTGTTGCAACTAAACAAGATGTACACTAAACTGTATGGACCCAAGTGGGTCGCTGCAGGCTCAACTTGAGCAAATGGGGCTACTCTGAGGACACACGGAGCGACTGTGGCATGGATCCTCAATCCATGACACCTGCCCACTGTGCCCTAATTCCTGCACCTATAAGTTTAATAATAGTTACTCGTAGAATCATCGACACGACGAAGAAGCCTAAACTGTGTCAATTTACACGTTTATAGATTTGTCAGTAGGATCTTCAAGGTACCTGCTACCACAGAATAAACAATAGTACAATATCCAGGAACTTTTCACCAACTTAGAATGCGTAGGTACAGACAAATTGTATAACTGAAATAATAAAATGTACTGATACATGTAAAAAACAGACAGCTTCATGATTTTGATCTCCTGTCACGTTAGATCTTGGTACGATTATACCAACTCTCTTTGATTTATCATTAATATTCAGGGAAATACAAAAACGATGTCCCAAACCTACGCATCTTAAAGGAACCGAAAAGGTTTTCTTAACTAAATCAAAAAGAAACATCAGAATGCTATGAAATTATATAGGACGTCTAGCTGACCCGTGCCCACTTTGTTGGGCGGTGTCAAATTTACAATAAAATAATATTGCGGCTATACATTATGATGAAGGCTATCCTATCTTTTAAGTTAGATCAAACTGCACACGGTGCGCAAATTTGATTGAATTAAGTAGTTTAGGAGTCCATAGCGGACAAACAACGTGACGCGTAATTTATATATATTAAGATGATTTTTATACTGTTCGCAACCGGTTTTCAACGTCCTATTGTAAGTCACCTATAAATAATGCATGTCACATACAAAACCAATTTCGATTTCTATAACGCTTTCGGTGCTCTTCGGACCTAATCACAGTTTATGTAACAACAAACGAAAGTAGGACTTGGATTGCAACAGGCTTTGTATTTCCATGTGACTACAAGACTACTAACTACTACTACAAGAATAACTAACAGTATTCACAGGAATATTGTTCATGTGACTACAAGACTTACTACCTACTTCTACAAGAATAACTCTATTTACATGAATATTAATCGAGCCTTGCTGTCTTCATCCTAAAAGCAGTCAAAGCAGAGCAGAGCCAGACAGAGCTGATTTCACCATGCTCTGTTAGTTACTAATCAAGGATTAACAGGCCGTTATCAGATCAGATCAGCTCTTAGGACCGGTTTCACCATGCTCTGTTAGATTAACAAAGGATTAAACGGCCGTTAAAAATGACAAAATGTACGCGTTTGACATCTAAGGTTAGATTTAACGGCCTCTAAACAACATAAAATATAAAGTAAACCAATTAATATTGTCAACAATATAGTCCATAGCTCAAAACTACTATAGTAGGTACATCCAAAAGCAAAAGATAAAGGAACTATTGTTGTTTTATCAAAGACTGAAGATAAGTAAGGAGACGTTTAGTAGTAAAGCTCAGAGGTAACCTTGATCTTGAGGAAAATCTCGATCAAAAGGACCAGTTTCTCTTAAAGAAACCTTAAGGATAAACCGGCGACGATAATCTGCGTGAGTCAGCGAGACTTTCTAATAAACTCGAGAAAGCACGAGAAAGCGGGCCGCGGGAAGCGAAAACAAACACGCACCTTTTTAAATACCTAATAAATTGCATATTTTGTGGATTGGTAGAGTATCTGCTTCAAGTCCATCAGATTCAACGAAGGATGACATAGCCTAAGAGTAGGGAAGTAAGCGAAAATGGGTTACGCCGGAAGGCATTTAAATTTAAATACATAGGTAGGTTACTATTACTGTAATAGCTCAGAAAATCTAGATAAATAAGATCATGTTCTAAAAAAACAAGCTCAATCATAAATCTTGAATTCTTGTTTTGGTAGGTAAATACTTACCTACTTAAACAAAAATCTCACTTGCCCATAAAATATAGAAAAACACTATGACTAACGCTAAGAATTTTGAGAATTACTGCTCCTTGCGTAGAATTGGTAGGTACCTCGAAATGTTGTATGCTTTGCTCAAAATCGATCAAAGTCGTTAATATTAGCAAGGGTCGCCAAAGGATCATTGCAAAAAAACAATCGTCTTAATAATTAGGTAAGTAATCCAAAATAGATTTGATTATTCTACAGTAACCTATATTAGGAAGCTATATTAACCCATATTTTAACTTAAGGTAAAGTCATACATATGCCCAAGCATACTTAGCCAAGATCTTTCAGATATTCACATAATTTAAAATAACATTTAGCTACGATACTGGACGAAATATGCAGACCTCAAATGTAAATCCGACAAGACCAATACAGGCATAACTTATTCAGAAAACCTCACCTGTTTCTTCCATTTCGGTATGTACTTAGCCGGCAGTGCAGTCGGCAACACGCAGCTAATGACAACAACAATTATAATAGACTTCATCCTACCACCGCACTCGACCCACTGTTCCTGCACATGTACACTTATAGAGATAAACTATAAGAATTTAAACGGGAAACTAGAAAACCCGGAAAATAACGGGAGAATCCGGGAAACTTGGGATGAGACGATGCGCGCTCGTAGCTCGAGGTGTACTGTTACGTGTTATTGAACTTGACTGGTAAGGCGTGACTTTCTCTGCCATCGCTTTTTACGAGGCTAGGAAGCTAGCGGGTTCATCGGCGAGACACAAAAAGCGGATCAAAACGAGATCCGGTATCTCATGTTTGTCCACGACTACACTAGCACACTACGCAGCATATACATATAGATAGATAGATAATTATTAAATGCACAACTAAGAAGGTACTGTAGGTAGGTATGCGTATACCTGCATGCAGGTACTGGGGCGAGCTTAAAGCTTCACTGTTTTAAAGTTCAACACTGTGAAGGGTTGATATGCGTTGTTATTTCGGAACATTGACTTTCTTAGATTTCTCTTGTTGTTTTACACTACTCACTGAAAATGTGAAACATATTTTGTAAAATAAATTATTTATCTTACCTGTGTAAAAATGCCACTTTCTTAAACGAAACACATTGGAGTTAAATATGACATCAAATTACGAAACGCATTGCAGTAAATAAACATTCGATTTAGAACCTCATTAGAACTTAGTACCTACAAGTGTTGGCCAATGTCCGTCCACGTCAAGAAAAATACATGATTCAATGTTATATTAATATGTTTAATATAACATGGCTGTGGATGGTTTTAGAAAGAGAGGTAGGCCAAAGAAAAGATGGATGGACTGTGTGAAAGATGACATGAGTAAGAAAGAAGTGAGCACCGAGATGACGAATGATGAACGAGATGAGGAGAGTGGAAGAAGAAAACCTGTTGTGCCGACCCCACTTAGCGTGGGATAAGGGCAGGAAGATGATGATGATGAATATTATATTAATATAATAAATATGTTCAATTTACAAAATTGAAAATATCCTTCCTACTAATATTATAAACGCGAAAGTTTGTAAGTATGTAAGTATGATGGATGGATGGATGTTTGTTACTCTTTCACGTAATAACTACTGAATGGATTTTAATGAAACTTTACAATATTAAAGCTTATACATCAGAATAACACATAGGCTAGAATTTATAAAGATATTGTGTGACTAATCCTGCGCAGTCGAAGTCGCGGGCACCAGCTTGTTAAAAATATAGGAACCAAAAAAGCTAGGTTCATGGCCCTAGATGCACAATTTCTCGTGCTCTCGTTATAAAATATTTCAGACGCATTTCAGGGTCATATCAATAAAGTTTACAACCGAATTTACATTTTTAACTGTCTTGAATGACCAATAGGAAAAAAAACAAATAGGTAAGGAAAGGTACATAAATACCTCTTCGCATCAAGACAATATCATAGTACCTAACTAGATCAGTAGATAGATAATTCCTGATAAGCCTAAAAACTCATATGTTATGAATGTAAACCAGAAAATAGTAAAACTTATACATAAACCTTTGACATTTAACTTGCAAATGTTGTAAAAATCAAAATCAGTCAAATTCATCAATCACATTACATTTATTTATATTAATTCTTCTATATACACTATAATATAAAGCTATATACACAGTTTAGGTCCATGTTACATCACCATCAGAAGCTTATTGATTAAACGTTAATATCTCAACAGACAGACACTACATTTACACTTCATAAGAACAAAATCGAGTGATCTTGTCAAGTTTAGAAAACATGTTTAAAATCTTGTATCGATACAATTACAAACTACCTAGTATTTGGGGTCAACGATTGTAGGGTGCAACGCAAGGATCCACACTTGGACCCTTTCTTTACATATAGTATAAAGATTGAAGACGATAATATATAAAATAATTACGTCAGCTTTGTCATGATATAGACAAAGCCTTATTAATTTCGATAAAGACTAAGGGTCTGTGACCATTCTTATCTACTATTTCAACCAGTTCACTAAAACTAGAAATTTAAGATTTGAAATAAATGTTGACAGTTCTAGTTCCTAGTAAGAATGTAATATGTATTTAAAATGTCTTTTTAAATGCATTAGTACCTATACAGAATACAACTTCTACAAATTTTACTTTTAAAAAAGAAGAGTGGCTAACTCACAAAAACTCACAAAATATCGTATGAAATTCATACCTACTATTGTATGTTCGTTTACAAAAATACATTATTTTCACTATGTTAATACATCTGATTACAGGACAGGTGTGTTTATTGATTAAATAGTGAAATGATCTTAATGATTCTCACCATCTCCGAATCGGGAAAAAAACATGTCCGTCACTTTGGAAATATTTATATCTGACGGATGGTGTTAAATCTACATAAGACAATAAACAATAGCGGACGTAGTTTAAAAAAAATGTCCAAAGATACAGAATGCTTCAACTATAATCATCGCTTCCCCATTGCGTAAATAGAATGTCAATAAATTAAAGTCGTGTATAGTGTCCTCGCGTTTCTTATTTCATAGTAACTACTCATAGTATTCTACGCAGTGAAAGTGCGTCGAAACTAAAGGTTTCTATAGGTTACTGGCTCACTTTAGACCACAACTGAAAATGGATAATAAAGATACAAATTGCTAAAAGGAAATTTCCTAAATGGAAAATCCAAATGAAGAAAAAGGATACATGGAAATTCAGAGCTAAGTGTATAATAGGCACCGTACCTCGGGCGCTAGGCTACGCTGATGGATCGAGTTAAGTTTGGAAGCTTATACGAAACTTAGGATTAAAGCAAGCACCAAGAAGCTAGAATTCATGTTTCCACGAAATCCTATTCGAACAGTGTAAAGCCAGCTGCTTTTTATACATTAAAGACATCAATGAAAAGAAACTACTCATAACGTTGTACGTTGACGATGGAATGATAGCAGCCACAAATGAGGAATTGGCATGACTTATCGAATCTGAATGATTTAAGGAAACAACTGCGGATTACTACGAAGCTAGCAACTTATTTCTTGGGCCTTCAAATAAAAAGAAAAGAGGATGGCTCAATCATTTAAAGACAAGGTTATGCGAAGAAAAAAAAAGTTTTAGTGTTACGGAATGGCCGACTGCAATCCAACTGGATTGTAACAACAACACCCATAGAAAAGGAAGGTTCGTGAGGAAAAGCTGAAACAGAAAAGGGTAAATTCCTTTATCGAGATGCTACAGATGCCCAGGCATATACATATTATGGTTGGAACACGTCCGGACATTGCATACGCTGTGGGAGTTGCATCCCGGAAATTGGAGACGCCCTCCAAAAAAGATTGGCTCATATGGTCTCAAGTACAAAGCGCAACATCGCCCCGGAATTTTCGCAAGTTTCAGCGATGCAGATCACGAAGTAGATGGACAAACTTGACGGGTACAGAATTTATATGTGAATTATATTCCATTACTCTTTGATCGTCGGTATTTTGTCAATAAAGTATTTCATGCGAAAACTTGTTTTTTTATAAGCACGCATGTGCATATACAGAGCGACACCTTGACGATACGCAGGAGTTGTGATATATATCACCATAATGTAATCTATGTATTTCTTGTTTATTACTACTTAGAGATTTCACTTACACTGGCAACAAATCCAAAACCTTGTCTTAATCGGGCAGTTCTTTTAACATTTGTATAATGTTTTAACAAAATGCTTACTTATTATTAAAAATAAGTTATAGTAACAACAAAACATAAAGAGAAAATGAGCAAATTAAAAACTTAAATATTTTTGTAACTATATAAACATTAAAAAATCCTGTTAGAAATTAATAAATTAATCAACCAGATAAATAAATTATACAGTTTGATTTTGTGGGCTTGATTTAAATTTAATTAATGGACGTACCTCTGACTAACACCTTAGACATCCGCCAAGTACCTAATAGATCAAGTTAGGCTTACACTATATAGAATTATTTTTCATCTTGAATTATATTTATTAATTTTATCATTATCAGATCATATTTATGAAGCCAATTATAACAGTGTAATAGGCATGATGACTTATTTTAAAAGCTTTTATTTAACCTGCTATGTATGTATGTATGTTTGTTCGGGTGGAATCTTGCAACTCAATTTTGAAGCAAATATCTTCAAACGATTGAGCTGAAATTTTGTATACACGTTTTGTTTTGATGACAATGCATGATAAGCTGTGACGTCATTCTAAATCCAATATGGGGACTTCTAAAGATGGCGGAGTAAGTTTTTTATGCTTTCCTACAATATGGGTATCAAATGAAAGGACCTGCTGAGAATACAAATGCGAGGTTAACTAAAAAGTAATAAATTAATTAAAATTAAAAAAAACTGTTTATGCGCTAAAAATAATGAAATAAACTTTTACTCTTAACTAAAAATTATTCCATAAAGATCTTACTTTGTTATACTGTGTACAATATAATAATAATTACTACACGGTAGGAATGCACCAAACTGTTTTGTTTCTTTCTTAGTTATAGTATTATATTGTCCCTTAGTTATGGTATTTAAAAAAAAAAGCTATTTTAGAATAATAATTTCAACTGTGTTTTACTGTCACCATGCCTATTTAAATATATGTAATAGTCAGATCAATTACAATCACATTTTTTATAATCAATACATCATCTGATTTCTCCGTCCCACGTAAAAGATTCAATTTTGAATCTCTTGTAATTTTTTATGTAATAAATAAAACACATAATGTCTGTAAATACATGACGGAAAACACTAAACAATATCTCAACTATATCAGTGTTTATGGCTCCAGAATTCATAATATATCACCGATTAGCATAAACAGCCAAATACATTTGTGTCACAAATAATTTCACATCTTATCATATAATGTAAATAAATAACTAAGTGCCTGTTTCACCATCTCTTGATAAAGGTATTCGTCAGATAAAAATGTTGCTGTCTTTGTTTTTGACAAGTCTAAAGTAGAGACAGAAATATTTAAATCTACATGGTGAAACAAGCACTAATAATATTAATAAATAAACATTGCAAACATATATTAACACTAATAAATATATATGAATAATTATTTAGGCCAATAATTCATATGAAGAGATTCACTAAGAATTTATAAGATTCCAAAACCAAACGGAACTTGAGCATACTTTTTCGACGGTATTCTCTTCTTTTTTTCAATCATGTCAATGCACAATTAAAAAACAAAACGCAATCAACAGTCATGGTTTGTAGAAAAACCTTCCTTTTACTCCTATAATTACAAATTCATTCCAACTGTTCACACTTTGCAGTAAAACCTCAAGCAATCTTGGTAAACATATCACCGTTAAACCGTAACAGAACTGAAAAAAATACCTTGAAGAGCTATTTTCTGAAATGGCTTAAAATATCTTATTGTCTCTGCCGAACATGTGATAAAAAAACTATGGTTAAGCCTGGTGAATATGGTTATTGGAATGTTTGGTGGTAGCACGAAGTTATAGGCAAAAGTGAAGATCTCTCTTTATACGTAGTAGAAGCAAATACTACTCATTAAACACACCATACAAAGTAAAAAAAAAAAAAAATTGGTGGACATACCACACTTCTAACGCCAAACTTTACTACACTTACACACTCAAGACAGGGAAGAAACATCTATGTTTAACACACATCACAATGTGTATGAATGTTTGTTCTCGGTTGGGGATCGAACCCACGGCCTACAGCGCAGAAGGGTAAGTGAGTTGTGAAGACAGCGGCAAGTAATTTTTGTCTTAACTAAGTATTAGGAGTGTGGACCACTTTTACATATATCTTCGAGTGTGAAAGCTAATGGAAGTTTTCCTAAAATTTCACAGATTAAAAATATCTTTCGAAACTATGATACAAAAGTTCACATACACTGTAGGGCTATAAGTATAACGTTACATATACTTTCTATATCAAACATTGCACTATGACGTGTTAATACACTCTTGCGAATCCTATCACACTACTTTTATGATAACAAATGAAGCACTTTTGGCTTAGCTCGTTCAAGATCAACTAATTTAAGCTACATTCAAACATGGCGGTTAACAAAGAGAAACATAAAAAAATGTTTCCACATTGTTTCCTAGATGGCGGTAGTGAGCCGTAATATTGAAGGAAATGCATGTTTAGTACAGTTTGGCAAAATAGTCTCAAAAATGATAGGGGCGCCACTTATACGTTTTCAAAGTTTACTCACATGCGGTCTTGTCAAATTCAAAGTCAAAAGGTATTTATTCATTTGAATCACAAGGATCATTTTGAAACGTCTTATAGCTAAGTGAATCTAGGTGCCAGTTTCACGCGACCAAGCATAGAAGAACAGGCAACTTGCTCGCACCTATGCGAAACATTGCCATGTCAAATAAGTTCCGTTTCTAGACTTTTTTGCTTAGCAATGTGTGCCGGCTCAATTTAATTTCAGGTCTATGCCAACGCCATCTAGGATTTGACTAGGAAACATTTTTTTAAGATTTCTTATTGGTTAGAATCTATCCAATAGGTGACCACTGCTGGCTGATCACGTAACTTTGTTGCAATCAGTTTCTGTTTGTAATAAGTACATTTTAGCTGCAGTTGTTAACAAAGTTAGATTACAACTGGTGTTTCTATTGATGGATAATCGCAAAACTTTCATATTGTTTTATATACCTATTGGTTTCATATAGAAACTGATTGCAACAAAGTTACGTTACCCTGCTGGTCAACCCGATAGATAGATGATCGCTTGGCATTAAACCTTACCTAAGCCATTCCAGTAATTTAATTGAAATACAGAAGCTTTCCCGTTTGGGCTGGGTCTATGCCCACAATTGGGGTAACGCAAGATAGCTAGCAATCTGGGTTGATTATATCTTGCCCACTTATTAGAATAATATATGGTGGAGAGCTTTCCCACAGCTGGGCATGCCCTTTGCCTGCGTTATGCGAGGTGGTTATCATTTTTACAGCTTCCACATCCCGCTGGGTTAAAACTTATGCCTACTGTTTAGATAATGCCCACAATTGGGATAATTCGAGGTCTAGCCATTCTCTCACTTGGGCCGATTAGTTGGAAGCCCACTAGTTGGGTTGGTAATACTTGTACTATAACTTGGATTGCCGCGTGTCAGAGTATAATGGCACTTGCTTGTATTCCGGGAACTGGTATAACACAAGATGGTCCGCCGTTTTGTACCATGGGATGAGACCGTTCTGGAACAATACAATATTAATTATCTTACTGGACTCATAGCTCATTTAATAGCTTTGCCTTCTGCGCTGTAGAACATTTGTGTGATGAACATAGATGTTTGTTCTCTGTCTAGGTGTAATGAAATATGATCAGAATGTCTTTAACATACATTCCCAATACATGAATATAAATATTTTTTTCGTGGCTACTGTTTATTAGATCATACCTACCTAGAGGTTTTTACCTATCTTACAACTATACGCATAAAAATTTAAAATCTCGGCCTGTCTCCATATTGCCATACCCTATGCAGGGTCCATGTGATACTTACTAACACCCAACAACTATGTATGTACCTAAGCTAAACCATGTGTAAGCAATAAATGTATTGAGTATTGAGTATTTAAAAAAAAAATAGGAATAAAGTATTATATCAGTTATCTGAATCCTATAGTAAAAAAAAAATATAATAAATAAATAAATAAAATAAATATTGGTGGACTTTCCACACAGCAATATCTAGCCCCAAACAAGAAATGCTGGGTACGGTGCATATTACATTTTGGAGTTGGTATTCCAAACGTGACAGGTTGCAAGCCCATCACCGCTGTAGAAATACTTTCAAGATTTGTCTTTAGTAAATGACTTACAATATTTGTTCTCCTATTGGTCCCGCGCCCGAAACCGTTCCAATGGTTTCCAGCAATACCTATTTCATCGTCCACCTGAAAAAAACAAACAATAACGGCTTTACTACAAAAAACCTGTCGAACGATTAACTATGCTTAAACTACTGCCATCTCTTACCAATGCGTAATGGCAAACAGAGACAGCGATAATTTGAGGCATTATTTAAATTTAAACACCATTTTATAGTATGAGGGTAAGAATTTAACTATAAAAATATTAAGTTACTTTATTATAGAAACAAATCTAACTCGCACTCGCACACTATGACTGTTAAGGCAAAGACTACATCTAATGTACTACCTCTCGCTCTCGCCTCTTTGAAAGATATAAAATCACAAAACATTTAAATGAAAAATTACAATCAACCAAGTTGTGTGCAATCACATTTCACACAGTTCAGCAAAAATGCCAAATTGATCCATACAAAATTTCCTATTAAAAAGATTGCTTTATTAATTTTCGTACTCTTTTTGAACTTATGCAAACTTTTAAGAAGGCACCAATGTGAAATGTGCGAGGAAGGGGTATTTTGACGGGTGTCAGCCCCACAATAGTGACGCCATTTCAGTGTTTTAATGAAACGGGTTGTAGAGAAAGATAGATATCACCAAAAGTGTTTACCCCACACAACAACCCATCCGACCTGTAAGGAACTTCGGAAATCAATGGATGGGGAAGGCTATAAATTGTTTTACCTGGAAATGTTTGGCTTATATCCAGCAGTGGGCTTCTACAGACTGATGATGAAGATGATTAGTATCAGATACAGTACTTACATCGAAAGCAATGTCATGATTGTCGCCGACATTAGGCATCACAGCGATCCTATCGTGCGCGTTCTGTCCCCCGAAGTAGTAGATATCGTCCAATGAGAAGAAACTGTTGGAGGCGTCGACGCGATTCGTCTGCATCATCTCGTACGCTACCCGGCCAACCTGAAATGATATTTGAAGGTATAGGGATAAGATTGAAAATACTATTTAATTTAGATACAAAGTGACAAGACTCAAAAGAACCAAACCCTTTCAGTTAGTGCAGGTCGACGAGCAGGCCTGAGCGCGGGCGCGCGGCCGCCGCCTGCCAGGTAACTACCTGGCTGCTGAACGTGCACACGAGGTAGTCGCTGGCGGCCAGCAGGTGCAGGTCGACGAGCAGGCCTGAGCGCGGGCGCGCGGCCGCCGCCTGCGCGGTAGTTACCTGGCTGCTGAACGTGCACACGAGGTAGTCGCTGGCGGCCAGCAGGTGCAGGTCGACGAGCAGGCCTGAGCGCGGGCGCGCGGCCGCCGCCTGCGCGGTAGTTACCTGGCTGCTGAACGTGCACACGAGGTAGTCGCTGGCGGCCAGCAGGTGCAGGTCGACGAGCAGGCCTGAGCGCGGGCGCGCGGCCGCCGCCTGCGCGGTAGTTACCTGGCTGCTGAACGTGCACACGAGGTAGTCGCTGGCGGCCAGCAGGTGCAGGTCGACGAGCAGGCCTGAGCGCGGGCGCGCGGCCGCCGCCTGCGCGGTAGTTACCTGGCTGCTGAACGTGCACACGAGGTAGTCGCTGGCGGCCAGCAGGTGCAGGTCGACGAGCAGGCCTGAGCGCGGGCGCGCGGCCGCCGCCTGCGCGGTAGTTACCTGGCTGCTGAACGTGCACACGAGGTAGTCGCTGGCGGCCAGCAGGTGCAGGTCGACGAGCAGGCCTGAGCGCGGGCGCGCGGCCGCCGCCTGCGCGGTAGTTACCTGGCTGCTGAACGTGCACACGAGGTAGTCGCTGGCGGCCAGCAGGTGCAGGTCGACGAGCAGGCCTGAGCGCGGGCGCGCGGCCGCCGCCTGCGCGGTAGTTACCTGGCTGCTGAACGTGCACACGAGGTAGTCGCTGGCGGCCAGCAGGTGCAGGTCGACGAGCAGGCCTGAGCGCGGGCGCGCGGCCGCCGCCTGCGCGGTAGTTACCTGGCTGCTGAACGTGCACACGAGGTAGTCGCTGGCGGCCAGCAGGTGCAGGTCGACGAGCAGGCCGGTGAGAGAGAGCGGCGTGTAGCGCCGGTGCGTGGCCGCCGTCTGCGCGATGGACGGGTCGCCCACGAACGTGTACTCGGGGTACTTCTTACGCGCGTCTCCTAACACCTGCAAGCAACGTCAGATCGTTTAGAATAGAATATAATAGTTTAGCATTGAAATAATAATTATGTATAAATTTTTGTATTCCGAGCTTTCATAAAAAAATATAATAATAGAAATTACAGGCACAAGGCAGTGTGTCGTAGGGAGAAAGTCCGCAAGAAATATTAAAATAGTAACAATAACTTACGTTGGCGTCATCAGTAGCTAGGTAGACTCTTCTCACATCCACTGGCTTGGTGAGCTCGAGCTGGTCGTAGTAATCTTTCACGTGAGTCATGTACTCGTGTATGTGGTGGAAAGCCGCTTCAGTGCCCACTTTATCTGTCCGTCTGATGTGTATGCTGGAAATTACATTTATATTAGTCATCACCCTGAATTATTCCCCAGTAAATATGGGGGAGACTATGTAGCCCATAACAAAATCAAGTATTTAGCAAGTTAAGCAAACATAAAATTCATTGCAATATCTTTAATAACGATCGAATGAAACTGCCTTGTTCCTAGAAAAAATGGAGATCTTAGGCAAACTTTGTGTTTACTTTTATCGAACCAAGGGTACTCTAGCATAATTCTAATTCTCATAACTAAATTACTGGTATATTTAAATGTGATATTCTACAAAAAAAATAAAAGAATTCTTTCTTGAAACGAAAATTTCTACATAATTTGCAGCACCCTACAGGGTACGTGTACTCGCCTAATAGCTACCTTAGACCTAAGCTATATAACTGATGTATGTACATGTTGGCAATAAATAAATCTGAAATCTGACCATTACCGCCTCAACGAAACCGATCTATTCAAGGAACACAGTGTCAGGAGAAATCGCTTCACCCATACCCCTATTAACAGACAAAACCTATTGCGTTCCCTTATACGACTTCCACGGGAGGTCATGGAGGGATCTTATTCTATACTGGAATCACCAAGACCTCAACGAAACAGATCTATTCAAGGAGCACAGTGTCAGTGGAAATCACTTCACCCATACCCCTATTAACATAACCAGGTGCGTTCCCTTATACGACTTCCACGGGAGGTCATGGAGGGATCTTATTCTATACTGGAACCAACAAGGCATCAACGAAACAGATCTATCTATTCAAGGTTGTAATAGTGTCCAGGGGAAATTACTTCACCCATACATAAAGGAGAGATTTGCCTTAATATATTTCAATTACAGCTTCATTAAGGTTAACAATAGGTGCTAAAATTAAATAACGTAATTACAAACGTGGTCAGGCTTCACTTATCGTATGCGCAGTAAACATAAGAGTTACGATAGAGCTGTTACTGCTCTATTCTTTAATTTTATGGGCCATGTACCGCCATCTTTGCTGTGTACTGTGTAATTAAACTTAAGCGTTGTAACCATTTACAAGTTAACAACCTTGGTAGTTAAAGAGTAGTGTGTTAATGCAATCAATGGGTGATGTTAGTGCACGTGAAATCGCTTAAGATGTAGAAAATTAGCGCCTACATCATTAGGATAGGTGAACGCTAATGGCACAACCACCATGAGGGAGTAACCACTATGATTGTGCAGTTGAAATCTCATCAAAATGTGATCTTTAAGTCTTTTATTGAAACAAACTACACGTCTCTCGACCTTTATGGATACAGAGACTGCAGAATACCGTATTAAATAATTATATGAATTACTGTTTCAAGGCATTGATCATGAAATTAGCTTTTATATTTTATTTTTATTTTTTCGATATTTTTTTTATATTATCGATATTTTTTTTTGTTATTGGAAATTATTTTGTTTTTAAAAGCAATAAGTTACATCGAAAATGCGCGCGGGTTGTGCGGGTGTTCGCTAGTTATAATATATAATAACACCGAAACAGAGAACAAACATTCAGTTCATCACAAAAATGTTTGTTCTCGGTGGGGATCGAACCCACAGCCTACGGTGCAGAAGGCAGAGCTACTACCAACTGAGCTGTGAAGGCTGTCATGATGAGATGTAATTGACTCACCCAACTATAGGAGTCTTGAAGTTCATCTTAGCGATGGTATCGTTTATGGCTTTCTGCATGGTGCTCCGCGGCTTGAGGATATACTTCAGCATCTGTCCGACCCACCAAGAGGAAGGGTCGCCGTTGAACCGGACTATTCTGTAATATCATTATATTATTACTAGCACATTATAGTAGGAAGCCAGTGGATGGAGAAGGCCCAAAATCATACAGGAATCTTATTTTAAGAGTAGTAGAGCTCTTTGTGAAGGGCTCGTCCGGGGAAGTACTACTACCACGCCTTTTTCTGCCGCCAAGCAGCAACGCTGTGTTTCGGTTTGAAGAGTGTGGTTGCCGGTGTAATTACAGGCACATGAGGCTTAACATCTGTATGCCTCAAGTTGATGGACGCAGGGCAGTACAAAACAACATCCTGCCCCGTGCTTATCCACCAAAGGCAACCACAGCTAATACAGGTATTAAAAACATGTATATGATCATCATTAAAATAATACAAATTCAAAAATAAATTCCATATTAAAATAATAAAATAATTGTTAATTTAAAATCATTTACATTTCAAATAATTGAAATAATACACAACAGAATAGAAAAGAGAATCAAAATTACTTTTCTTTCAGCAATTATTATAGGTACCCACTTAGTCCAACGATTGGTATAAAAACAAAATAATAACAATCGAAACGTGTAAAAATTTAGGTTTATTCAACTTATATTCAAGTCAAAGGCGTTTCTGTAAGCTTACCTGTGCGCTAAGTCTTTGGGTACAGCAAGCGGCAGGAACTTGGGCTTCTGCGATATTGAGTCTATGAACGGTAGAGATATCACCTTCGCGTCGTATGATACTGAAACAAAATTCACTGTCAAATACAAAAAGTATTTTATCATCATTATCATTTCTGATAAAAGCCTCCTCTTTAATAAGCCACTTTTTCCGGTCCCTTTCAAGAATATTTATTCAATAAAATTACCTTCTATCTCGTTCAGGTTGTTAAACTTTACAAACCAAATTAAATTATGAGCCGAGTGTTTAGTGAAGGATTACTTTGAAACGTTTAAAGTACGTGTCAGTCAGTCATTTCCACACGCCCAAGCCTAAAAGAACAGGCTAACGGCCGGTTTCTGAAAGCTCGATCAAAACTAATCGGATGTCAAGTCACTTGCCATTTCAGCTATTACATTGAATTAGATAGAGATAGCAAGTGACTTGACATGCGATTAGTTTTGATCGGGCTTTCAGAAACCGGCCGTTATTCTTGCTGTTATTATTGTTTGACCTATTTTTTCAATCATAATATGCATAATGAAAATCCAATGTGGCACATAAAATACCATTTGAGGTACATAGCGGCCAGCCTTGTGGATTTTTTGAGACTAGGTTGCGGGTTCGAATTCCTTCCTGGACCAACGGATTTTTCTACTCGTACAATAAAAAATTATGTGCGCGATGAAACGGTGAAGGAAAACTTGTGGATGACCAGTTAGTATAGTTCTACCGTGTGGAGAAACGTACGTACGTGTGTGGATAAATAAAAACTGAATTTCTTTCTTTACAAAGCACAGCGATAAAACGAATTAAACTAAAATTTTATAATACACCGTGATGACGTATGGTTTATGAATCATGTGGTGTGTTATAGTCGCGTTAAACACTCGCTGCAAACTCGGTCATAAATCATCTTAACACTAGTGTTGAGTACTCGCCGCGGGCGCATGCACGTTATCGATAAAAAGAATGACTCAGAGAGAGCGCCCGGTAGTTGCGCGGTCGGAGGTCATTTTTATCGATACTTCTTATCGACTCCAATTAATAATGTCCATCTCTGCGCTTAGGATCCTGCCGTTCTCCTAAGTGCGAGAGAGAGAGCAACATTGCTGTCTCGTTCCGATCATTTATGACCGTGTTTGCAGCGAGTATTTAACGCTACTATAGTAGGATTCGAACCCACACCGTCCTTTACTAGATGATGATGATGATCGGAGGTGTCTTAGTCCGTGCTTCAAATCCTAGGTATTAGCATACGGTTGTATAACTTTACAAAAATCAGCTTTACCCACATACAGATAGAGCACAAACTCACTTGGCCACTGCAGCACCTTATCGTTATAAGCACTGGTGCAAGTCTCCGACATGGGATGGAACACGTACTCCCAGCCCTTGGTGTTGTACCGCCATCCTTTAGAGTTGAGTATGAGGGTCCGTTCTGTTGCGTACGCGAATACCAGGCAGTAGACTATGTGGTGCAGCTGGCAACCGAAACCACAGCCCTGCAAACAGAAAATAATTACTTTTTTATCTACTTGACATTATAAGTTAATATACTGAAACTGAAAAAACCCGTCAAGTGCGAGTTGGACTCGCGCACGAAGGGTTCCGTAGCATTATCTATAAAAAGGCAAAAAAACCATGTTATCATCATCATCATCAATCATGCCCCCTTTAATATTTATTTTATTCTGTTTTTTAGTATTTGTTGTTATAGCGGCAACAGAAATAGATCATCTGTGAAATTTTCATCTAACTATCACGGTTCGTGAGATACAGCCTGGTGATAGACAGACAGACGGACGGACAGCGGAGTCTTAGTAATAGGGTCCCGTTTTACCCGTCTCTTTGGGTACGGAACCCTAACTAGCAGTCCCGCTCGCGTGATACCTACCCAGACAAAAAGTAGCCTTTATTTTTTTTTAAGAGTAGTAGAGCTCTTTGTGAAGCGCTCGTCCGGGGAAGTACTACCACCACGCCTTTTTCTGCCGCCAAGCAGCAACGCTGTGTTTCGGTTTGAAGAGTGTGGTTGCCGGTGTAATTACAGGCACACGAGGCTTTGATTAATGTGTTTTTATTTTATTTTTATTGTAATATGTTTTTGTTTAATTTTTTTGGTTGGTACCAGCCTACCTACCTATTGGTTTTGCCGTTTTGCCCGTATCTGTCCATTGTCCGTTTTATGTGTGTTAAATAAATGTATTTTCTTTCTTTCTTTTTTGATGGTTACCACGTAACATCAGGTGGGCCATCTGCTTGTTCCATCAGCTAGTTGTATATTTTTTTTTTTATTCCGGGTACAATTGGGGGTATCCATTTTACGTGAGGTTATCTTGGCGGTAAATACGAGGAAAACCCATAAATACGAACATGAATAATCAATTAGATCCCAATCGTTTATTATTCGTATTTGTAGTAGAGCTCATAAAATATAGAAACTTTTTACTGCCTAATCAGAATACTTTGACCTTGCCTCACCTACGCGATAGCTTGATTGTACAATAATAAAATAAATATTTCTAAAAGAATGCATGCCGTACGCTATGTTTGTGTAAAATAAAAACAGAAAATATCTAGTAATCTTTGTGTAAAATCTTTTTAGTGCAAAATATGGACAACTTTGATTATTTCCAAATCAGCTGCTTTCAAAAATGAAAACATAAAATATGGTCATAACTTTCATAATTTATTGTAACTTTAATCTGTCTTCTTAAGACAGCAGCTCTGCGATCAAGATAGAGAGCGCTGGTGGTCTAGTGGTAGCGGTCCCGTTTTCCGATCCTAAGGTCGTGGGTTCAAAACCGGTCGAGCAACAAATAATTTTTCTGTTTTCAAAAATGTATATGCACAGTGCTAGTACTCTAAAACGTTGAAGGAAAACATCGTGAGGAAACTGGCATGTCAAAGAACCTAAAAAGTTCTAAAACATTCTCTTAAAATCCTTTCACCACACTGTTTCGAAAGAACAATTGACACGACAAGAAGAACTAAGAGATCTGGTTCTGTATCAAATTCTCCAAGCGGTTTCCGTAACTAATCTAATAGAATTGTTATACAAAAAATGAGGAAAAAATATTAATAACATGATGTTGAAACATACAATTTCGAAATGGCTAATTAAGCAACTGAACGCTCTGTTCTGTAGACCGTGGCGATGACCATTGTCATTACCCACTCATGGTCGAAACATGGGTTATACTACAAAAAACATACGTGTAACGATCCGAATAACATATGTAGTTTAAAATAAATACATACCTCATCAAGACATACCTCAATATTGAGTTTTTTTTGTACTACTTGCTGATAGAAGAAGCTTTTGGCCTATAACAAAGCGTTGCCTCGCAATTCACGCACGATAGGAAGGTGCCCTACGTCCATGAACTCGAGACATACAGATGTTAGGCCTGGTTGTGCAGTTGGCATCTCGTCAAAATGAGGTCTTTAAGTTCTTTATGTTGAAAGTGCATGCCAACTGCTAGTTTTTCGACATAATCGATGCTGAGTTTTGGCCGAAAGGGGGTTTAACTCATCTACAGATGCTTTTCTGAGGGCCTGCGAGACACTGTGATACTTTTTTTTTATACCATTAGCTGATGGAACAAGCAGATGGCCCACCTGATGTAAAGTGGTAACCATCACCTACAACAAAGCATTGCCTCGTAAGTCACGCACGATAGGAACGTGCCCTACGATGCACTGCCCTGCGTCCATCAACTTGAGGCATACAGATGTTAAGCCTCATGTGCCTGTAATTACACCGGCAAGAACACTCTTCAAACCGAAACACAGCAACGCTGCTTGGCGGCAGAAAAAGGCGTGGTGGTAGTACTTCCCCGGACGAATCCTTCACAAAGAGCTCTACTACTCTTGCTAAAATAGTGCGGCATACATCGCCAACAACCCGTTTTATTCAATTAGTTATTAGAATATGGACCTGAATTGTAATTATATTAAGTTGCATGAAATAAAATTAATATAAGTGAGTCATATGTATTTATTCAGTTTAATCATAAGGATCACTTTGAAAAGTCTAAAAGCTAGATGAATCCTAAAAATAATTATCCAAAAATAGGTACCCGTTCAATTTCAATTTCAATTTTCAATTCGTTTATTCAATTACAATTCTCTTACAAATCGTGTCTGAATCTTAACCTAACATGCAACAAAATAAAAATAAACAATTCCATGCGACCAAGCCAAGAAAACACGCATCAGGCAATATTTTTATCAAAATCTTGCGTACGACATAAACGCCGTATGAGAATGAGAATTTTGGTATCATGAAAGCAAAGCGCGCATGACGTCACATGGATACGGAATTCGATAATAAAGAGACCAAATATTTTGTCATCGCTCGTATTATAGTAGGTCAATAACCCGTCACGTGCTAACTGACAAATCGTGACAAACGCTTAGCCGGTGTTTGTTTGTTCGTCTAATTATAGTAGGATCTTATCGAGGTTGCTTAAATATAGATGGAGAAGGGCGGGTGAAATTATGCGCAATGCCATCTCAGTAGTTAAGGAAGGTTGATGGAAAGCATTGTGGGGAAACCCGGGGCCTTGTGACCATAATTTTGTCGTTGTATACGATAAATATGTTATATATATGTCATGTTGTTGAGACGATACCTGGATTATTTTTTAGAATTATTTAGGCGTGTTTAGATAATTTTAATCTAACATCTCCTTCCAGATACAAGTATCATGGATGACTATAGTGATAAATGCACGCTCGAAAGGAGCCTCTTGAGGCGCACTTAAAATTCTTTCACCACACTGTTTTCGAAAGAAACTAGTGACACTACAAACGAAGAGAATGCACTAATAAAGGGTTGAACAAAAGTGTATTCCTGTGAATGTTCTATTTCATCTAAAACTCTATTCTACTAGATCTCATAAATACATTTTACTTCACTAAAAGAAAAAGCTTCTATAAATAAAAAATATTGCGTGTCATTGTCAAGGACACTATATTTTATTGAATAAAACTTATTGGACGCTAGAATATAAAGGCAACAGTGTGATGGTAGGTTTAATGCAACGCGCGGAAATTTGCAAGCACCTTTTTCAAATATATTTTTTAGACCTTGTGTTTTTTATCGCGATATTTTCCTTCGTCAACAAACAATATCATTAGGTATTTGCACACATTTTTCAAACAAGGCAGGATTGTTCCATCAGGTGAGATTGTAGTCAAAGGACGGTTTATTCATTATAAAAAAAAAAAAAAACTAAGCGAACAGTGTTGTTTTGTTCTGTACTGCAAGTCCTCTAGTATTTTAAGAGTAGTAGAACTCTTTGTGAAGGACTCGTCCGGGGAAGTACTACCACCACGCATTTTTCTGCCGCCAAGCAGCGTAGCTGTGTTTCGGTTTGAAGAGTGTGGTTGCCGGTGTAATTACAGACACATAAGGCTTAACATCTGTATGCCTCAAGTTGATGGACGGAGGGCAGTGCATCGTAAGGCACGTTCCTATCGTGCGTGACTTACGAGGTAATGCTTTGTTATAGGTGATGATTACCACTTAATATCAGGTGGGCCTTCTGCTTGTTCCATCAGCTAGTTGTACAAAAAAAATGATGTATGGAGTCACGGGAGTTCTCAGCACGCCCGTTTATCGCATTTATATACAAAACCCTGGTAATACAGGAAATCAAAAACAAAAACCAAAACTCGAACTTGAGATAATGTAATGTACCTAAATGTCACTTCACATCGCTATTCGTGTATTCGTCTTATTTTCCCAAATACGACAATCTGTAGTGAGTAATAGTAGTAGAGCTCTTTGTGAAGGGCTCGTCCGGGGAAGCGCTACCACCACGCCCTTTTCTGCCGCCAAGCAGCAACGCTGTGTTTCGGTCTGAAGAGTCTGTTACCACTTAACATCAAGTTGGTCATCTGCTTGTTTCGTCAGCAAGTAGTATACAAAAAAACTCCATCCGCCGATATTTGCCTATTTTTCACGAACACGACGAATACGCAAATACACCATACCGCTGTTCGTGACGCTGTGTGGACGGTGTGTTCGAGTTATTCGGACTTCTACACAATAAAGTCGAATAACGATCAAATAAAAACGCGAATACCGAATAGCGATGTAAAGTGCCAACAATATCAAGTTTCTTGTGCAATTAAGATAATAACCAAAAGGTCTTGACTGTAAGGGTATAATTATTTTAGCTGTAAAATGTAGGACAATTTACCAGATGATCGCTTTTACAAGTTCCTTTTAATGTTAACTTATAGTAGTATTAAAAGGTTATTTAGCATACAGGATTAATGTTAAAACAGTCTTAAACCAAACTACCTCCAGGATAAAGCCATTTTGTCTGGATATAAAGACCAGGGGAACAAAAAAGTATTAATGAAAAGTTTGTATTGTGGAAATTAGATACCTGATAGAATACTCATATATTCCTGTAAATCATACTACATCTATACGTAGAACACAGATTCTTAGTGGGAATCGAACCTGCTCTCTACAGCGCAGAAGGCAACGCTACTACCAACTGTAAGGCTAGTCAAACTCAGATTCAACTTGAAGTATTAATGTAAAGGAGACTGGAGGCTTTTTCGAGACATTAACATAATAATTGACGTACCTTATTTAAATTACAAATGAGTTTCCTAGCCTCCTTGCAGTCCGCCGGATTCTGCAGATAATGCAGCCTCCTTTGCACGAGGTCGCTGACGTTAGCCGCTTCTATGTGCCGCCAGTCTTGGTACCCGTCTAGATCCGTCAGCTTCTCCTGATCCGATAGGAGTGACCTGGAAGATGACGGGATTTTAGCCAGTTTCAGAAGCAAGTTCTTCAGACATAGGGGCCATCCATAGGGATTTTTTGACCCCTCCCCCATCCTTGTCACCCCCCCATTCCCTCCCCTACCTAGTGTGATGTCACATATTTTACAATTTTGCATATAGAAATTTATATAATTTATGAATTTGCTTGTGTTCCGATATTATATTTATTTCCATTTAAATTCAATTTCAATGAAATTTTGTGTAGTAATACTACTAAGATATAAAATATGATATTTTGAAAAAATGTGATATTATAAAATTTGGGACCCCTCCCCACCCCTTGTCACATGTCGTTTATTCCAATAAGTTCTAAAAAACATGTGTCGAAAAGAGCCTGTTAAAATCCTTTTACCACACTGTATCGAAAGATTTAGTAACACGATAAGAGATTTAAATTTTTGGAAGATAGTTAAAAGATCGTCCAAGTATAAAAAAACACCCTCAAACTATATATACATGGTATGGTGGTATATACATATATACATGGTACTTAAATTTAAATAACGCTTAAAATTACCATTACCCATTGGTAAGAGATGGCAATAGTTTAAGCATAGTTTATAGTTTGGCAGATTTTTGTAGTAAGGTCGGTATTGTCCAAATAATTTTCCTATTGTTATTTTTAGTTAGGTAGTTGGCATTGTTGTTTTATTTCAGTGGTATTTTAAACAATCTACTTGGCACATGCTCAGTTTTTCTAGTGTTATTCTTATTTATGTGGTCTAATTTCAGTGCCTATATTATTTTGAGGTTTAATCACAAGTGTCCATAGCAACCTGTTTTGTTTTTTTCACCATCAGTTGATCACGATAAGCTTTTCAGGGCCAACATAATCGGAACTACACGCTACTTCACATTGTTAGCTATCAAATTACTATTACAATCTATACATCAAATCAATTACCAGTAATAAGCACTTCAGTGGGTGGATCCAATGAACTAAACAAGCAAAAACCAACCTTTTCCTATCGCCCACTTGGTCCAGAATGGTCTGAATCTTATCAGACTTCAAGTCTTCAGCAGTCACTTTGCCTAGTTCGTGGTTCACGAAGTACCACAGTTCTTTGGTATTGGAGTATATTCGCCTTCTGAGATTTTCGTACTCCTCCATAGGTCCTTGACCCGAGTCTAAGAAGAGAGATCCATCTATGTCCTTCAGGTTGTTGAACCTAGAAATAAATTGTGAGGTGAGTGATGCTGATGACTGTGATGTGATACTTCCGTAAGACTAAGTGTAGATAAAGTATTTTCACTGTTTAATATCGGCATTCTCTTAAATATACCGATCGTTTTCAAAGTCTAAGTAATTATAATTCAATGATAGAACAAGGATAACTTAACATCTTATAGAACTACGTAAATCAAGGCGCCCCAGCTCCACGCGACCAAGACTAGAAGAACAGGCATGAAAATTACGTAGCTCTAGCGTTTTTATGTATGATCCTTGTGTTTAATTTTTAGTATTTGGAATAAGGTGGAGTTACTTTAAATCCCAAACTGTTTTGTATACAATCAGACATTTTATAGCAAGCTTTTTGTAAAAAAAAAAATCTTTTAATTATGTTTTTTAATTTCACAACTGACTGCATCAATGTACCTACGTTTCTAAGGACTTTCTTAAAGTAGCGTCCATATTGTCCTACAAACGATTTGTAAGCAAATAGTTTGTAGGTCAAAATAATCATGTTAGCATGATTGTTTAGATAAAAGCTATTAGATCTAGTTTGCCACGCTATCTAATAGAAGTATGTCTGATAACATTCTAATTGTCTTCGGCTTGATTGAACGACACTGAAGAGCTAATTTAGTTATTGTACCAATAAAACCTTCTTTATCTAAATCTTGTCCCAAGCTTTACTGCGTTCCGTAAAAACTGGCAAAAAGTAGTCCCGAGCACTTTTTATTAAATGAAAAAATAACATGGTTCATAAAATAGAAGCAATCAGCTAAATAAGAACCAATTTAAAACAATTCGCAGTTATGGATCGTTTAAAACGGTTTGCTATTATATTATAGCTCAGTGGTTTTCCCAAACTAACATCGTCGCTAACTCGTTAGCGACTTTATGTTAAGTATAAACTTGTCAAAAAATAAGAAACATGTTTTCATACAATTATTTTACTACAGTTCTAGCGTAGCCTGGGAAAACATGGTAGACTCACATCTATTTCATGTGCAGTTATTTTGTAAGACTTGTATTAGCCATTCTGAGTTGTGATTCAGAATAATAATATTTTCTAAAAAGAGGTCGCAGTTTACCACAGTAGATGTCAATCGGCAATTTCAAGCAGAGATAGGGGTGACACACGGTACCGTACCTACCCACTCCGCTACGAGTATCGATCAATATCTGTCTGGGAACACTCGACTTACGAGTGTGTACCTACTGCTCAAAGAAAACTTCTTTACCACAACGTGAAAATCGTTTTGCAAAAGACTTTGCAAAATGGCATTTGGAGATTCTGGTTCGATCAGGCTTAGCACAGGCAGTAGATAAGTTTTCCACGGGAAAGGATAAAAACCCTTTCTCCGTTGACAGTTTCATCCGACCTCCGAGCACGGCCTCACCTGTGGATAGCCTATCCACAGGGGAAAGACGGCGGGAATAGCGTTATGACGGTTCTCAACTTCCTTGTTGCCATTATAAGAAAACAATATTGACGCATCGATCTTCAATATTTTGTTCAATACATCAATTATTCTAAATTCAATACATCAATTAATTAAATTAATCTATGTTGTGGATCATAGACGAAGAAATGTGAAAAATGAGAAATCTACGTAATATTAAGTTTATTATTTAAGGCGTATATAGGAGCTGAGTGGCCTTTTTGAAGGCTTTCTCCTCATAGAGGAGCCAATATTTTTCTGTCGAAAAAAAAATATGTCATTCGTTGACCTTTTATCTGCAAAATGTACAAAAATAAAAGTTCTACCTGTTTATTTACTATCTGAAAAAAATAACAAAGTTTTCGACGTTTTCGACTGAAAATTTGCTTCTTCTTCTAAACGACATAGATTTTTTTCATTATTCTTTCACCTATATATTGACATAGATGTTACCTTCAAGTGGTACAAATGAATTTGTGATGCAAGTTTTTTTCACGTGACAATTAAACATTTAAAATATTTTCGTATAATCAGTTGGCGTTACTCTTTGAAAGTGCTTGCGCGGGCGACGGGCGGCAGTGTAGCGCTGACTGTCTGACGGGGTGGGTGTGCTCGCCGGCCTCGCTCGCGTCGCTATAACTTACCCACTGCTTTAACGTATTGATATTTTATGTTATTCGCTCATGGACGATTAGTTTAGTAGGTATTATAAGTTATTCGCGCATGGACGATTAGTTTAGTAGTGTGGGGGTCGCGTATAGGACTCCCCCGCACCTTGCACACGCCCTGCAGGGCGGTGTCGGGTGCCTCTCCACAATCAGGTGGACCGAGCACGGGTAGCTTGCGCCGCCGTTAGCTCTAGGCCTAAACGGCACCTGATAGTGGAGGTGTTTGCTGGGTCTGGTGTAGCCGTCCGTCACCGTTGGGGGTGGGCGTGAGGTGGAGGGCCTCGTGTTGCTACTGTTGTTCCAAAAGAAACGCAAGGTTACTTTTCGGTGGCGGTAATGGGGGTGCGAGGGGGTTGACTTTCCTACAGCAATTAGCATTTGCCTTGGTGATGATCCTGAACTGCTCCTCAGACTTTTTCGGATCTTGATTCCCTTCTTCCAGTTATAAGTAGATACCATTACCGATGTTATACCACACCACTGGTCGGACCTCGCCTCCTTACGTACCTCGAAGCATTACCTTAAGGAGACCGAGGCCCAAACCCTTGTTTACCTCTACCTAAATCACCCTTTAGTCAACCCTCTTTCACTCCATACCGACCTCATTTATTAACAAAAACTCTTAGTATCTAGGATACCTGACGGGCACAGTGCCCCCCTCTCAGGTCAAAAGTTCCCCTAGGGCCTACAGGCCTTTATTTGTTTCTAGCTTACATATTTCTATGCTAAATTTCAGTATGACAAAATATTATTTATGTTTCTTCGACTACTATGTTCAAACTACCAACTTTATTTCCTACCTAGTTTATTAATTACATAGACGCTAATTTTCCCTATTTCCTGACATAAATAAAAAACCCGTAACTTGTCATTTATTCCTAATACAAACAAAATACTAATCTAATCATAAGCAAAAATAAGGCCATGAATAGAGGGAGACAGACATATCACTTTTAGCCACCTCCTTCTAAAAACCACTACATGTTTTTAGTCATGCTGTCTCACTCTTTTCATGCG
The DNA here is from genome assembly GCA_932294275.1 of Chloroclysta siterata. Classification (NCBI taxonomy): domain Eukaryota; kingdom Metazoa; phylum Arthropoda; class Insecta; order Lepidoptera; family Geometridae; genus Chloroclysta; species Chloroclysta siterata. Next base: position 13,196,533 of record OW028596.1, on the reverse strand, counting down.
ACTATTCCGTATTGATGCGTAGGAGACTGTTTCATCGCCAACATCCTCCCCCTCGTGCGCAGCACCGATTCCCTGGTTTGGCGCCATCCTGAAGTGTGGTAAGGCTTCTCCGTCTGCAAGCGCGCCATCCCGAGGAGCCTGGAGGGCTCCCCCGTCTGCCATCGCGCCATCCCGTTGATCGTCGATCCTAGCTCGGTGACTCGACGACCGGTGGCTCCCTGGTCCGTTATCAGACGTTAGGGTTGTCTTTTGGGACCAGGAGCGGGGCGGCGTGTTCTGGCCCTTCAGACGTTAGGGTTGTCGTCGGGACCAGAAGTACCGCCTTGCTGCTTGGCCGCTTGAAGATACCGTGCGGGGTGCGCACGTCCACGATCCGGGTGCGGTGGTCGGACCCTGGGTAGGTACGGGTCACGACCCCGCGAGGCCACACGTTGCGTGGCAGTGTGGGGTCCACTATGAGGACCGTGTCCCCACACTGCAGATCTCGTTCAGTTGTGGCGCCGTCGACTCGCCTGGGTAGGAGTGTAGGTAGGTACTCCCGCACCCATCTAGCCCAAAAGTGATCGGCTAGTCGCTGCGCCGTCCTCCACGACCGCCGTCCGGTGAGGTCCTCTTCGGTGAATGCCCCCAGCCTGGGGGCGCCGCATGACCTCCCAATGAGGAAATGGTTCGGTGTGAGGCCTTCCTCTTCTTCTTCCGTCTGTATGAGCGGTCTTGAGTTCACCACATGCTCCGCTTCAAGCAGTAGTGTGTGAAGGACTTCTTCCTTGGGGTGTCTCTCCTTGAGCGTCACGTTCAGTGCGCTCTTCACTGACTTCACCAGTCGTTCCCAGGCCCCTCCCATGTTCGGTGCGCCTGGTGCGATGAACTTCCACCGCACCCCTGCTGCCATGGCCTGTTCTGCGAAGCCCGCCGTGTTCAGTTCGTCGATTGCCGTCTTCAGTTCTTTGTTGGCCCCCACGAAGTTGGTGCCATTGTCGCTGAAGATTGTCCTCGGTTGCCCCCGCCGTGCAGCCATCCTTCTTAGTGCCATGATCATGGAATCTGTGGACAAGGATGCTGCCAACTCGAGGTGTACAGCCCTGGTAGTTAGACACGTGAATAGAGCGCCCCACCGTTTCTCGTGCCGCCGTCCCACCGTCACCGTCATAGGGCCGAAATAATCGACGGCGGTATTCGTGAAGGGTGGTTCGCCGACTTGTAGGCGCTCCCTCGGCAGGTTTCCAGTGGGCGGGCGTTGCGGCCCCCCTCTGTAGACTCTGCACCACTGACATCCGTGCCTCGTAGCCTTCACCGCTGATCGCAACCCGAGGACCCAATAACGTTGACGAATCTCGTTCATGACCGTCGCGTGGTTGCCGTGGTTGAAGACTTCGTGGTAATGAGTTATCAAAAGTCTTGTTACCTCGTTTCGGCTGTCCAGGACGATTGGCCGCTTGTACTGGCTTGTCATATCGGCGGCGTCGATTCTGCCGCGTAGTTTGATGAGGCCGCCCTCCTTCACGACGTCAAGCTTCTTGAGTTTTCCTTTCTCCTCGAAGTGACTGTCGTCTTGGCTCCTCATGAGAAGCGCCCGCTCTGCTCTTTCCAAGCAGCCGACATCTAAAGGTAAAAACGATCGTGTCTTTACATTTATGATAGGCCGTTTGTAGGCCTGCTTCTTGGTTTTGGTGGTCTTCCTCCAGGTAGGGTCTTCCCTCTCCCCCCTGGCCGCACCTACTGTTTCCTTCTTTCTGCACAAGTCGATGAACTGAAATACTCTTGCCGTCGCTCTCAGCAGTCTCGTCCATTTCGAAAATCTCTTGGGATCGGGAGTACCTAGATTGTACTCACGTGATCTTACAGTAGCGACTTTCAGTTCATTTTTGTCTTCGCTCGTAGACTTGCGATTGAATGTGCGGTCCTCTGGCCACCCCTCCTCTTCCCCCTCAAGGAACTTCGGCCCCGTGTACCAACGGTGGCCGCCGTCAAAATTCCTGGGGACTTCTCTTGTGGCGTCGTCAGCCGGGTTCTCCGCCGTGGGTACCCAACGCCATTGTTGTGGTCGTGTCGTGTCTTCTATTTCCGCCAGACGATGCGCGACAAAGGGCTTGAATGTTCTCGCGTCAGCCCTTATCCAAGAGAGTACCGTACTCGAGTCTGTCCAGTACGTCTTCTTGGACGCCTTCATGTCCATCTCTTCCTCGATGGAACGCGCCAGTCTGGCACCTAGCAGCGCGGCTTGAAGCTCTAACCTTGGGATGGAGACCGGCTTCAGTGGGGTGACTCGTGCCTTACCGGCTACCAGAGTCACGTTGTACCTTCCCTCCTGGCTGCGTTGTCTCCAGTACACCGAGCACGCGTATGCCGTCTCACTGGCATCCGTGAACACGTGCATGTCTCCTTCTCCCTTGCAGCGGGAGATACATCGCACGATCCTTAGATGTCGCAGCAGTTGAAGATCTTGTAGGTAGATCTTCCACGAGGCCTCTTCCGTGTCGGTTACCTTCTCGTCCCAGCCGACGCCGCTTCTCCACACGTCCTGCATCAGTTTCTTCCCCTGGATCAGAACAGGAGAAGCTAGACCCAGGGGATCGAAAGTGCTCATGACTGCACTTGTCACCTGACGCTTGGTTGGAGTTTTCTCTTGGTTCACGACGTTGACCACGTTGCGTAGCTGCGTCCTGAATCCCATTTCGTCCTCTTCAGTAAACCAGCGCAGCCCCAGAGTCCGTTCCTCCTTGGACCCGAGCTCTATCTCTGTGTTTACCTGGTCTGTGAGACCCCTGAGGACCTCCCGGCTGTTTGACGCCCATCCTCGCAGCCGAAAGCCGGCTCTTTGATGGATGGCGTCTACCTGACGTGCTATCGTCAGCGCCTCTTCCGTGGTGTCGAAGCAGTGTAGATAATCGTCCATGTAATGGTTCTTCACCACTGCCCTTGCTGCTTCTGGAAATTCACCTTCCGCATCTTGTGCGTTGCGATTCTTCACATAAATCGCCAAACTAGGTGAGCAAGCGGCACCGAAGATAACGGACGTCATTCTGTATTCTGTAGGCGCTCCACAGCGCTTCGCCCCTCTCCATAGGAAGCGTAGGCTGTCTCTATCCTCCTCTCGTATCTTCACTTGGAGGAACATCTCCTGAATGTCTGACACTACCGCGATTGGCTTCTCTCTGAAGCGCAGTAGCACTCCAAACAGCGACTGAAGCAAGTCCGGACCCTGTAGCAGCGCGTCGTTTAAACTCTTGCCTCCACACTTTGCAGCAGCGTCGAACACTAACCTTATCTTCCCCTTAGTGGGGTGTGTCACGGCAAAGTGCGGCAGGTACCACTTCCTGGTCGACGCGGACTCGTGGGTGACTTCCTCTGCGTACCCACTGACCTGAAGGTGGTTGATCTGTCGTTCGTATTCAGTCTTCAGGCCCCTGTCCTTGTCCAACTTGCGTTCGATGTTCCTCAATCTTCCCAGTGCCGAATCGTAGTTATTCGGCATTGTTTCTTCGTCAGTTCTCCACAGCATTCCCGTCTCAAAGCGTCCGTTTGCTAATTGACGCGTGGTTTGACGAAGTAGTTGCACGGCGCGTTCCTCGGCGTCCGTGCTAGGTCGTCGCGGCTGTATACCCAACGACTCTATCGCGAAGTGCTCCTTCATAAGTTCATCCAAGCTCTCTTCACGAGCAGAGATCTTCGCATAGGTAAGGCAGTTCACCCTCTGAGCTGCTCCCCCGTCTGTCCCGTGTAGCACCCATCCCAGGTGCGTGAGGGAGGCAGCAGGTTGTCCGCGTTTACCTTTTCTTGTTACTCGTGACACGATGAGCTCCCAGTTGTCTTGACCTATGAGCATCTTCGGTGACTCTTCTTCGTAGTAGAGTCTCTCTGACAACCCCTTGAGGTGGCTGCACTCGTCGAGTCGCGACCGGTTGATCGCCTGAGGAGATAGCCTGAGCTCGTCGATCGTACGCGCCCCGCTGATCCTCTTCCGTTGACTCGAGTGAATGCCCCTCAGGCTGATGTCAATCCGCATGGAGTCATCCTTCCTGATGACTCGCCCCCCTATCGTTTCCAACGATAGGGTTTGCCTGGGTCCCTCCAGGCCGACTTCATCCGCCACCGCTGAGTCGATGAGGGTGATTGTCGATCCTTCGTCCAGCAAAGCCAATATCCTGACTTTCCCTTTCGGCCCGTACACCTCCACGGGTACCATCTTCAAGTACGCTCTTGCGTCCTTGTTGTAGTTCATCGAATGAACGTTGTTTGCCACTTCCCTGGCAGGACTCTCCTGATCTGTAGTCACCTTGTCCGGTGCCTGCTTCTGCTCTTCATGCAGTAAGGCGTGGTGCCATCTACGGCAGTGTTTACACGATGGCCTCCTGCACGAATCCTTCCTGTGTCTGCTGCGGAGACACTTGAAGCAGTACCTCGACTTCCTCGCTATGGCCCATCTGTCTGTTACTGAAGCTTGAAGAAACTTCTTGCATTCCTCTAGGTGATGGCCTCCCTCGCAGTGTGGACATGAAAGTTGCTGCGCCTCCTGCGGCTCCGTCGTGGCGTGCGTCGCCTGACGTTGTTGAGTCGCCTTCTTGGAGACGACGGTCTCCTGCGCGGCGTACGGTCCACACCGTTCGGCCTCTCGGTTCAGGAACTGAGCAATCAGCACCAAGTCTGGGTTCTCATGCTCGATCGCGAAGTCGTACCACCTGTACTTGAGCACCATTGGTAACTTATCTATGATTACCTTTATCATCTCAGGAGAGTTCAAATATTGCGGCTTCTTTAGACCCTTGATCGTCGCGACGGTGTTGTTAATCGTGCCAGCAAACATACACACATCTCGCGCGCTCTCCGTAGTCTTGGATAGGCTTCTTACCTTTTCCAATTCCGCCAAGACTAGGGCTTCTGGTCTGCCGTACCTTCGGCGTAGAGACTCCAACACCTCCTCCGGTGCGCACTCAGAGTATAAAATACTTCTTACCGTGTCTCTAGCCGCGCCCTTGATACCTCTTCTCAGCCGAGCCATATTCTGCACCGTGCTGAACAAGGACGCCGTATCCTCATACACCGACTTGAAGGCCAGCCATTCCCCACTGCTCCCATCGAAAACCGGTAACTCGTACATATACGCGGGCTGGTGCGTATATCCGGTCCTCGGAGCAGTGCCAATAGCGCTCACGATTGCCTTCGCCAACAATCCTATGCTGCCGGCCTCCATACCTTTTAGGTCCTCTGGCTTCACCTCGGCTGCAGTTGGAGCTTGGGATTTTAAGGGGCCATCCTTGGTCCCACCTGGTCGCCCCTCCGCGGGCGTCCTCCCTTCTCCCTGACGTCCTCCACCAGACATCCTGCTTACCGTGTCGTTAACCCAGTCTTGGACCTCTTTGGCTCGATCGTCGGGTTCATCGTCGGCAGACTCCTCATCTGCCGAGTCCTCTGCTGGAGAGTCCTCACCAATCCTTAACAGATCCATCTCTGCCCTCGCCAGCGCGGCGGCGGCCTGGGCCTCCTGCATCTCCCTGCGGCTGATCTCTGCACGCAGTTGGGCCTCCCGCCGCAACCGTGTCCTCTCTGCCGCCGACGAGGGTTTGTCTGAGTTAGGATGACTGGACTTACCTCCAGCTTCACTTAACCTTCTTTTGCTTCTTTCCGGGGCGCTAGGGACCAGGGTTCTGGTCTCCAGCGCGGTACCGGCCGTACCCGTGGTGTCTGTGGTTGTTGCAGCCGTCCCGGACGTCCCGGAGGCCTCCGTGGTCTCCGGGGTCTGTTCCTCTTCCATTTGACGGCGATTCGCTCCCGCGCGACTGCGGGTCACGGGCATGGTGTCGGGTGGTCGTCTGCTTCCCTGGTATGCACGCACAGCCTTTCGGGTGAAAGGCCGTGACGGCTCCCAGACTCTCCGTCAGCAAGTGGTAATTCGGCCCCAATGCTAGCTGATTTACGGAAAGTCGCCAGACGCCCTCGCACCGATAAACAACAGAAGCAGCCGCCCCCAAGGCGATGGTTACGGTATGACACAGATCCGGCTCGAAGGACCAGCTGTGGGGGTCGCGTATAGGACTCCCCCGCACCTTGCACACGCCCTGCAGGGCGGTGTCGGGTGCCTCTCCACAATCAGGTGGACCGAGCACGGGTAGCTTGCGCCGCCGTTAGCTCTAGGCCTAAACGGCACCTGATAGTGGAGGTGTTTGCTGGGTCTGGTGTAGCCGTCCGTCACCGTTGGGGGTGGGCGTGAGGTGGAGGGCCTCGTGTTGCTACTGTTGTTCCAAAAGAAACGCAAGGTTACTTTTCGGTGGCGGTAATGGGGGTGCGAGGGGGTTGACTTTCCTACAGCAATTAGCATTTGCCTTGGTGATGATCCTGAACTGCTCCTCAGACTTTTTCGGATCTTGATTCCCTTCTTCCAGTTATAAGTAGATACCATTACCGATGTTATACCACACCACTGGTCGGACCTCGCCTCCTTACGTACCTCGAAGCATTACCTTAAGGAGACCGAGGCCCAAACCCTTGTTTACCTCTACCTAAATCACCCTTTAGTCAACCCTCTTTCACTCCATACCGACCTCATTTATTAACAAAAACTCTTAGTATCTAGGATACCTGACGGGCACAGTGCCCCCCTCTCAGGTCAAAAGTTCCCCTAGGGCCTACAGGCCTTTATTTGTTTCTAGCTTACATATTTCTATGCTAAATTTCAGTATGACAAAATATTATTTATGTTTCTTCGACTACTATGTTCAAACTACCAACTTTATTTCCTACCTAGTTTATTAATTACATAGACGCTAATTTTCCCTATTTCCTGACATAAATAAAAAACCCGTAACTTGTCATTTATTCCTAATACAAACAAAATACTAATCTAATCATAAGCAAAAATAAGGCCATGAATAGAGGGAGACAGACATATCACTTTTAGCCACCTCCTTCTAAAAACCACTACATGTTTTTAGTCATGCTGTCTCACTCTTTTCATGCGACTATTCCGTATTGATGCGTAGGAGACTGTTTCATCGCCAACAAGTAGGTATTATAAGTTATTCGCGCATGGACGATTAGTTTAGTAGGTATTAGGTATAAGTTATTCGCGCATGGACGCTTTATTTTGTGTTAGATTGTTTGTAAATTGTGTGTATGTATTTGTGTAATATTGAAAATGCCGAAGATTAGTAAGGTGAAGAAAACCAGAGCTCTGAAAGCTCAAAAAATGAGAGAAGTAATGTAAGTAAATTTTACCTACTTTTTTTTAGGAAGCTCGGTGGCAATTCTGTTTTTACCTACCATAAACCTACCACCATACAATTTTATAAAATACGAATGTTCTTATTCCGTTCACGCTTGAGTCGATATTAGCGTAACACTTTGACAGCGTCCACAGCTCAGTTGGTAGTAGCTCTGCCTTCTGCGCCGTAGGTCGTGGGTTCGATACCCACCAAGAACAAACATTTGTGTTATAATATGATAGATGTTTGTTCTCTGTCTGGGTGTTATTATAATATATTATAAGTAGTTATATATTATAATATAATTAATATATATTATAAGTATTTATATATTATAATATATTATAAGTATATATATATATATGTATATACTTTTTTTTTTACAAAAAAAAGTATATACATATATATTATATTCTATCTGGTTCCCAATTACAAGCTTTGGTTTATTTTGGGGCTTTTAGAATATCTATTTAAAATAATTATGAAAGGATTGATTGAATTTAGAAACGTCAACATAAAATAAAAATAGTCATCATATAAATTGGCTCTCTCGGGTTGATGATGATTGTTACTATAGCAATGTTATGTCATTTTTTCATGTTTGTAAGAACTACATATAATATTTATTTTAGGAGGTCGAGAAAAGGACAACTTCCCAATAATGATAATGATGTCGAGTAAGTTACTACATACATACCTACCTAACCTAACTAAGTACTTACTAGACATAGGTACCTACATAAAAAGATGGGACTTCTATGGGAGTCAATTCAGATTGGAAAACCAGCGCCGACGCGGCGTTTCTGTCCAAATATTTTCGCGGCAAATTGAACCTAATTGTCACTGATTTTCGGTAGAGAGTTGGAGACAGTAGGTACCTATAGCTAATTGCTCAATTTATAACTACCTTACTACCTAAGGCTCAATTCACACCGAGATGGCAGCGAGGCGGGGAGCAGTTTCAGTGTCATATCATTTTAAACTCTATCGTCATTACTATAAAACATAGTATCGCTCGCGCCGCCGCACGCTTGGGAGTCGTCAGAGTGTAAGCGCGCCGCGGGCGCCGCGCCGCGTGGCCTTTTCAAGCGATACTATGTAATAGTAATGAAGAATAAACGGTGTGAATTGAGCCTTAGGTAGTTAGGTAGGAATAAATTGACGAAGATGTAGTAGGTACCGAAAACTACATATAATTATTACTAATCTATTTACAGATGTACAGAGACCGGACAAGTTGAAACTGGAGTGAAAATGCCCATACAAGAGGTAAAACATTCTGCTTACTTATATACCTACCACCTACCTACCTACTCCGCGATGAAATAAAATAATTATAATTTGGAACGTGAAATGTGAAGGAGAGTAGGCAAAAATGTATCTCTCTCTACAGGCAGTCTTGTTTTTTATCCTGTCTACTTCTATCATAGTGGAACTATTGGGAAAAATCCTGTTTGTCCCACTAAGAGATAAATCAGTAAACTGGGAACCATCGAAATCTTTTGCAGGAATATAACAAATAAATAGCCTATGCTTTTGTATGTTACAGCTAGAACCAATGACACCAAGTTCATTTCATACATTGAACCAGCATTCAATGCCAGAACCAGACGAAGAGGTATTCGAAGCAGAGGTACCTACCTATCATCATGCATTATTATTATAATGACTCACTGACTAATAATAATGACACGTTTAGGTAAGGGTAAGCCGTGTTGGCCTAGTGGGATGTACCTTGACTTTCGATCCGATAGTCGTGGGTTCGAATCCTGGTCGTGCACCAATGGATTTTTCGTTTCGAAAAATTTATGTGCGCATTAGCACGTGCTCAAAATGGTGACGGAAAACATCGTGAGGAAACCCGCGCGGCTAAGTAAGCTACGCAAGTTTTTTTTTTTAAATACAAGTTGCTGATGGTACAAGCGTATGGCCCACCTGTTGTTAAGTGGTTACCATCGCATATAACAAAGCATTGCCTCGCAGGTCACGCACGTCATGTACGTGCCCTACGATGCACTGCCTTCATCAGCTTGAGGCATACGGGTGCTCAGCCTCATGTGCCTGTAATTTCATCGGCAACCATACCCTTCAAATCGAAAGCACACAGCAAAGCTGCTTCCCGGCAGAATTAGGTCTGGTGGTAGAACTTCCCCGGACGGAATCTCATAAACTTTTATTGTTCCAGCCAGAGCCTACAGCACCAAAGTCTACACCTATTATGGGTAGACGCATATTGGATATAAAACATTTTTATGACCAACTTCAAGAAATATCTAATCACGGTCCTTTAAATTGTGGTCTTGGTTGTGTGGACATAGTGAGCGAGAAACAGATAGGATTACGATCCAAATTTACACTGTGTTGCAGAATGTGCAGGCGTAAATTTTATGTAGAGAACGATCCTCCTCACGATTTGGATATAAATCGCCGAGCTGTTGCGGGTACCATTTCGATTGGATGTGGCCATGCACAGCTTCAAGAATTGTCCGCAGCATTAGATTTACCTCTGATGTCTCCAAATGTATACCAGGAATGTCACGGCACATTAGCGAATCATTTAGAAAAGATAGCACTAGAAACAATGAATAAAGCTGCAGAAGAAGAAAGAAATTTAGCTATCGCCAAAGGACGCGTGGACAAAAATGGCATAGCTATTATCGATGTAATCGTGGATGGGTGCTGGAGTAAACGAACTTACAAAAAAAATTACTCAGCACTCTCTGGAGCAGCAGCAATAATTGGAAAGCAAACAGGAAAAATTCTTTTTTTAGGAGTCAAAAACAAATACTGCTGCATCTGTTTACAAGCAGAAAACAAAGGATGTGATCCAAAAGAGCATGTTTGCTATAAAAATTACTCTGGTTCCTCGACTGGGATGGAATCCGCCATTCTCCTCGAAGGCTTTAAGGCATCTATTGAGATGCATAATCTTATATATGGTCGGATGGTTTCAGATGGAGACTCCAGTACATATTCGAAATTGCTACAAAGTCGACCGTATCCACATATTACAATCCAAAAAATAGAATGCCGCAATCACATTTTAAGAAACTTCTGTAACTAAATTGAGCATTTGAAGACTGATACAAAATACCCTTTGCGTTTCAGAAAATACATAACTCAAACGAAGATTATGACTATAAGGAAAACAATTCGCATGGCCATAAAGAGATACACATCAGATTCCGAATCCGAAAAAAGTGCTAATGTAGAACTGCTTTATAATGACATATTATTAACTCATCTACATGCCTTTGACGACCATAGCAGGTGCAAACCATACTTTTGCTCAATGGAACCTTCAGCGGAAGCTATCAACAATGACTTGTTTACAAGTTCCTTGTGGACTCGAATTTGTCTATTGCTGTCCAATGTTGCTTCTCACTCGCCAAGTTTGATACACGATGTTGACAGCAACGCCGTAGAACGCTACAATAGCATTGTCGCAAAGTTCGTGGGTGGCAAACGAATAAACTTTAGTCGAAAGGGATCCTATCAAACAAGGTGCAAAGCTGCAGTTGTATCATTCAATACTCGAAAAGTTGTATCTTCAATTTATAAATCTATTGTGGGAAATAGTCCAAGAGGCAAGATTAATCTTTTAGAAGAAAGACGGTTGAGAAAATCTAAATTAATGACAAAATATTCCAGAAAAAAGAAAAGGCTATTTCAAAAAGGACAGGACTTAGATTACGGGGAAAAATGTGTAAAGCCAGATATGTCGACTGACATGTATGAACGAGAAAAGAACACTTTTCTTAAAAATTTAAGAAAAACTGAACAAGAAAGGATCAAAATTCAGAAAGAAACTGTCCTACAGAGTGGATCTAGTGAATGGATGGAGGTAAGGAGAAACATGCTCACCGCATCCAATTTTGGCAAGGTAATCAAAAGAAGAATGGACGTGAGCTGCACAAACCTCGTTAAAAATTTACTTTATAAAAGCAATTTAAATAACGTGCAGTCAATAAAACATGGGTTAGATAATGAAAAATTAGCTATAAAGCAACTAGCTGAACAAGAAAATGTTGAAATAAAGGCTTGCGGTTTATTTATAGACGAAGACACTCCATATCTTGGAGCTACTCCGGATGGAGTCATCAATGAAGATACAATCGTCGAAGTGAAATGCCCAATCACAGCCATAAAATATGGATTTAATGAGGCTGTATGCCAAAAAAAGATAACTTTTTATAAAAAGAAAAATAATAAATTCGAAATTAATAAAAACCACGATTGGTTCTTCCAAATTCAGGGACAACTGCATATCACAAAGGCTTCCAAATGTCTTTTTGGTCTATGGCACGGAGAAAATAATCGTATGATAACTGAAACAATTACAAGGGATGATGAATTTTGGGAAAATGTTATGAAAGAGAAGTTGACAACATTTTACATAGATTGTATTCTACCAGAACTGGTAGATCCAAGAAATTCTAGATCGATGCCATTAAGAGACCCAGATTATATTTTAAGTGCTATCAAAGGCAAACAAAATAAAAAGCTGCTGAAAATAAATAAATTGTCTAATAAAGAAAATGAAAACATTGAGAGCGATAACGAAACAGATAAAGAAGTGCAGATACTACAAGAAAGGCAATTGAACTTTTTAGATTTTTAATATAAATAATAATAATAAATAAATAAATAATAATAAATATTGCTGTAATGACTTTACCTTGTCAGCACAATACGAAAATTTGATGAATGTTTAAAAAAATATTAATTTATTTTCCAAAAAGAGCGACAATCATAATGTTAACACTAGAAATAAAGATATAACTACTGAACACTACAACAGTAACAGTAAGTGATATAACACTAGGAATAACTCGCTGTTCCCACTACTAGGCTCACTAAAGTAAGCAAATCGTTTGCAGGACAATGTGTACGCTTCTATAACAAAGTCCGAAGCGACATTCATCAGTTGTCGATTAGCAAATTCAAAAACATAATAAAAAGAAAACTCTTTACAAAAGCTTACTATAAAATATCTGATTATGTAGATGACAAAAAATCTTGGGACTGAACCACAGATAAGAGAATACGACTGAACTATGCCCCAACTGACAGCACGATCTATCCTCCAACTAAGCACAGCTTGTAATATGGGAACCAGATAGATAGCTGATATAATATATACTATTTTTTTTGTAAATACTTACTTATATTATTATAAAACACCCAGACAGAGAACAAACATCTATGGTTATCACACAAATGTTTGTTCTCGGTGGGGATCGAACCCACGGCCTACAGCGCAGAAGGCGCAGTTACTATCAACTGAGCTGTGAGGGTGTAATAATGATTGTCTCAGTTGGAGCAAATAGAAAATAATTTAAAAAATGTATCTATATAAATGTACCCAAATGGCTTCGTGTCAGTAGAGAAGTACAACTGGTAGTACAAATGACACACCTTTGTATCTCTAGTACTACTACAAAAAAACCTAACTATTTAAGTAACTAAACCCTGTGTAAGCAATAAATGTATTGAGTATTGAATTTACTTGCATTTTTGTAGTAGGTAGTTCTAGAGATACAAAGGTGTGTCATTTGTGTTACCTGTTATACTTCTTAGTAGAACTACTGACACGGAGGCTCTAAATGTATCTATCCCGCTCTTGCGCATGAGTTTGTCTTTGTTTTCGGCTCTGAGCGAAGAGTCGGAAACGGATTCTGATTGGTAAATTTACGTAGTCAGTTATCTTGTTATTTTATGTTGTTGTGAATGCTTTTGATTGTATATACCTAGTTAGGAATATTTTGTAAATAAATCGAGTTCAGTGAGTTATCAGATCAGTGTATGTATTTCTAAACCCAACTAGTTTACCCGTAGGAACTAGCGCAGGGACAGTCAGCTCAGTATTACCTAGGCAGGAGAGGAGAAAGAACATCGTAGCACCACTGCATCGTAGAACCACTACACCGTATAAACCCGTAACATAACACCCAACAGTAACATACATACCTAGTTCTGTCCCCACACTAGGATCACATCATGGGTATCTATCCAATTCCATCGTATCAAGAACGACGACTAGGTAGGTTACCTACTTTCAATCATGGGACCAAAAAACTTAGATCAGGAACAAATATTTACAGACCATGTAAAAATGTATTACCTATCTACGTATTGGAAATCGAAACCGCATTTCTGCGTCTCAGCCGGCTATTCGTTCATCACGCCCCGGAGGTCTTCAATTGCGTTTTTAACGCTATACCTACGCGATATTTATTACGCGTCACAACGCTAGAGCGGGGCAGGTAGCGGAAGGTGCGGGGCCGAAACGATAGCCCCGCCCATTCGCCTAAGGTCATCTGCTACTACATGAGCCTTAATAATTAATTTAATATGCACCGGCAAACTATCACGAGATTTCGAGACTGCAAGGCATCATTCAGCTCCTAGCACAAATGTAGCTCCATTACTTTATTGAGCCGAATTATTCCGCCAAATTACGTAATATTAGAATACTTTGAAGACTTCATTTGTCTTGGCCAACTGATTAAATTTACATCATGTTCAGAGAAAGAAATTCAAAGTAGAATAAAAACACATGGTGTAAATATTGGGCCATGAAGGAAATTTACCTGAAACATTGAAGACCAAAACCTTGGACATATGCCTCACATTTGTATTTATTTCGGCCAAGTGGCCACTAACTGGACTACCCGAAACACGATACACAAAAGGGAAAGACCACCAAGAAGATAGAACGTCATTGTAAAAATCGCTGGAAAAATATGGGCTAGAGCAGCAAGAGACCGAGAGGCATGGAAACTTTTGGAGGAGACTTTTACCGCCACAGGCGGTACATCTAGAAATGTTAGATTAGTTAAGATTAAATATAATTATATACCTACTTATAAACATTACCTACCTACTAGTGTATAGAAATAAAGCTTTTTTTATTGATTTATTTCATGCACCGGCAAACCATCTAGAGAATTTCGAGGCTGCAAGGCATCTTTCAGCTTCTCGCACAAATGTAAAGCCATGACTTTATTGAGCCGAAATAGGCGGCGAGGATTACTTGCATCCCTTATAAGATAACCTTCCGGTGTAATTTTATTTGATTAAAAACCATAAAACATTATTTCCTCGTTAACAAAATATCGTGAGCATTATATAATTATATTTTGTCACGAAAATATAATTATAAAATGCTCACGACATTTTGTTTACGAGGAGATAATCTTTTATACCTTAAAGATAGGTGATAGTTATTCCCTGTCTTATATCAATCGGAGAGTATTGTATTCAAGTTTTCCCTAGCCCGTGCTATGAAGCGGGAGTAGCGGGACATAAAATCCAAGATAAACGTCAAGTAGAAACATTTTATCCTTTTTATCATTTTATCCTGTTGCCGTGCTATGTAAGGTAGAGAAGAGAATTATTTGTACTGGCAAGCAGATAAAAACGGTGGAAAGACAACTTTTCAACTGCCCGTGCTAGGCTTGCAAATGGTTCTCGTCAACTATACCGTCGCTCCTGCTATCTATTAGAGATGGGTATTCTTCATGCAAGTTCAAAATGCGGAACTACCTGGTTCATGAAGATCTATGGTGCACAATAGATGGGTACGGTGAAGCGGACACCACTATTTGCAAGTTAAGTTGCGAAATGATAAGAGAGCTCTAGCTAAGATATGTCTGACAGTAGGTAAGAAGATAAAGGTATGGGACGAAGACTGACATTAGAAAGAAAGCTTTACAGACTCTCGCTGGATAAATTTTAGAACATAGAAATGTACATCAATACTGTATTAAGCACTGCTCAAAATTTAGCTGACATCGGAAAAGTCATAGAAGATGCCTCGATCGCTGCAATATTATTAGATCATACTTCAAAATATGAGCCTCTAATAATGGCACTAGAAAACAGCAACGTGGAAGAAAGTTGCTAAACGAAATGTCAAAGAATGATACAGAAAGTGAAACAGTTTTTCGATCAAATGCCTCAACAAAGCCAAAGAAGCCAATCATTTGCTACGAATGAAAAAAACCCGGTCATAAACAGCCTGACTGCCCTCTCCGAATAGAATAATAAAAGGCTACCGCAAAGCTATAATTGATCCACTCGGACTTATGTGGACCAATGTCTGAAACATCATTCCAAGGTAATAAGTATGTATTACTTTTCTTCGATCATTATTCGCGGATGTTTTGTCCCTATTTTATTGCTTCGAAAGCAGAGGTGAAAGAAAAGTTTTGTGTTTTTCAAGCGTTAATGAAAAGACAAACTTGTGCTCAAATCAAAATACTGAGAACGGACTGCGGTACGGAGCATGTAAGGATCTTGCGGATCATTTATCATCGAAGGGAGTGACACATGAAATAACGGTAGGCTACAGACCTCAGTCCAATAGCGTAGAAGAGCGGACAAATCGTTCAATTGTTGAAAAAGCACGCTCGTCTAAGGCCTACTGGGAGGATGCTTTCAAGGTAGCAGTATATTTAAAAAATAGGTCGCCGCATCGCGCTCTACAAAACAAGACGCTTTTGAGAAATGGAACAGTCAT
Organism: Chloroclysta siterata; assembly: GCA_932294275.1. Lineage (NCBI taxonomy): Eukaryota > Metazoa > Arthropoda > Insecta > Lepidoptera > Geometridae > Chloroclysta > Chloroclysta siterata. The sequence continues at coordinate 13,180,810 of OW028596.1, read as the reverse complement.
AAGGATAATCTAAGTCATATGCGTATTTTTGGATGCAGAGCACTAATACAAGTTCCCACTTGTAAACGAAATAAATTGGAAATGAAGGCCAAGGAAGTTATTTTCATAGGTTACACAGAAGATTGAAATAGTTACTTCTTTAGGGATTCTTCAAACCCAAGACTGATACAGAAGTCTAGAGATGTAAATTTCTTTGTAGATTGCTTCTCTTCTCTAAGAATTCAACGATAGTCAGAGTGCACAACCCGGTCCACCACGAGCGGACAAAACATATTTTATACTAAATATCATTTTATCAGAGAAATGGTATCTGACGGAATTATAAGTGTAAAATTTGTCAGATCTAACGTACATTTTTGCTGACATACTAACTCATGGAGGAAATATAATACTTCGTCTAAGTACTAACTAAATCACTAGGGCGCATTTTATATAAAAGGTGTCTAGAAGGTTTGGGATTAGTATAGGACGTTCTAAATTTTATTTTTGATAATGTGATATTTTTAGAGAGTTTTTATTGAGGGCAGATGTGGTTATACCTGCTTTATTGTCATTAAATACTCTCTTATGATGGAACAATGATTTAAAATTTGGAGTACATGTAACTTCTGATTTACGTCTTTTTCATTCCAATCAGCCCACACACATTCACCCACTGCTACGTAGGTATTTACTCAAAAAAAAAATCTCACACCATATTTTACTGTAGAATTACAGCAATGTTTCTTTGTGTAGGTAAATTGGTTTCTCAGAAAAATAAAGCCCTTGTTTTTATTTTATTTATTTGCGGGACATCTCTACAGTTCCTGTTGTGTTGTCGATGTCTCGCAAGCCGCGCATTATAAATCAAATTGCCAATAAGAAATTTCGTCTAACCTTTTTCATGGTAGACCTGCTGAAAAGCCTGGGTTAAAATGGGGAGGTCTTATCTAGATTGTAAATTGAAGAACATCTTGATAATTATGAAAATGAGATGTAAGACCTAGCTCATGTTTATTTATGAGTAAAATGGTTTAATACCGGAGCATTCAAGGCTGCATTGTTTCTAGGTACTTAATTGCTTTGAGTTGAGTTGTGTTTACCATATTTGGTTTTTCGTTTTCGTTTCGGGTTTTGTATGAAGACGCGATAGAGATAGATACGGAATTTGATGTTCTACTACTAATTTTCATCATACTTGCAACATAAAGTTCCGTTTATTTGATTCCGATATCTCTATCGCGTTTTCATACAAAACCCGCAATGAACGCAAACCAAATATGGTAAACACAACTCATACTTGGGGTACTGAACTAGTTTCCGCCATACTTACTTATTTTATCAAAGGTTAGTTTTACAAAGAATCAGTGGTTGCTCAGGCTATTTCTTATGTAGGTATACCTACGATAATAATAGGTATACTATATTAAATCGCGTGCTAATAGTACCTACTCGTAGGTTCATAATAAATTGTTTGACGGGCACATAAAACACTTTGATAAACCTTTGACGTATTTTATTGGACTGCCTGGAGAGGATTTTTTATATTAAGTCTCAGGCTTTGCTTTGAATAATTTTCGGAAAAGGGTTAAATATTTGCAAATATAAATATCAGGACAGTAATAAAATAAAAAGAAGAATGACGAGAGAAGGCATTTTTCAATCTCATATCAATTTGTTAACCTTTTTTTTTTTAATTGTTTAATAGCTAGACGTTTCGACTGCCACCTCACCTGATGGTAAGTGAAGATGCAGTCTAAGGTGGAGCACGCTTAGCTATAATCCACTTGTTCACTCTTGTCTTAAATATGCCTTAAGTTATATCGTTCCGGAAATACCGACGACGGAAAACCATATAAGCCTAAATTCTATACATATAACCTGATACTATCTGGTTTTATAAAGGTACCGTCCTGAAAATAGGTAAAAGCAGTATCCTACTCATTCATGGTGCTAAAAGATAATCGCTAGCGAATCTAATCCTTGTTGCTTTACACACAAAGTTGTTAGCATTGTGATGATCTCAACCACAGAAAATCCCAACCATAAATATTCGTCACACATTGTACGACTATAACCCAAAAATGCTTACAACAAGGAAAGCCGATAATGTTACAAGATCGAGAAATTAGTGCTGCTGCCAAATGTCTTCCCGTTTCGTACCAAAATCAACTTTAAATTGGTAATTAGAATTTTAAAGCAAGCAAGTTGAACCATCTAAAACCCTTGTCCCAGACGCTACAGCTTCTCAGAAATAGCGATGGTCGCGAGGAACTGGCGCCAGATTCACCTAATTCATAAGACGTTTTCAAAGTGATCCTTGTAATTGAACTGAATGAAGACCGTTTTAATTTTGATTTGGAGGCATGAGCGAAAAAAACTGCTCCCAACGCTGTATAATAATTCATCTACAATAGATGCAAGTCACTTACTTAAAGCTATTTAGAGTTATTTTTAGATAGATTATGATGAGACGATGTTTTTCTTTTGCTATTTAATATTTACCCAGCGGATCTCCGAATTTGTGAGATGAGATTGCTATGTTGCTGCCGCAGTGTGTCCAGCTGTGAAGAGACTCGTTTCAAGCGCTCCTGGAAGACGGCCGCATCATCTGTGTTGCCACTGCATCTAGATAAAATACCTGAATTAATTCAAGAACAATCCATAGCAACCACATTATGGCAAGAATCTGTACCTATGCCTCAAGTTGGGCAATGCAAGCGCACGTTTCTATTGTGCGTGACTTACGAGGCAATGCTTTGTTAGAACATTTAACATCGGGTGGGCTATCTGCTTGTGAACATTCGACATAGTACTATCTAACCCTAAACTAAGCAAGAGCTTGTAGGTACTTACCTATATTATATTATAAGCCAGATATATTATATTTCTACATACATATTTTTATAAAATATTTTTATGTAATATGATAAAACCGTTACTCGTGGCGCAACTGGGTCATTCCTAACCGATCCATTCTGTTATTGAAAGATTGAAACTCGTTCTTCGCGGTCACCGATGGGCACGGCTATTGGCATTCCTCATTTGGCATTTTTCAATCGAACAATCTAAGCAATTGTGCTGTAAAACGGTAGGAACCAAGCCGTAAATTTGTCGCCTGTTCTTCTAGGCTTTGATCGCGTGGAATTGGAACCTAGACTCACCTAGTTTTAAGACGTTTCAAAGTGATCCTTGAGATTTTATTAAATAAATACCTTCTTACTTTGACTTTGCCTTTTGAAATAGGCATGTAGTACTTCCCCGGACGAGCCCCTCAAAAAGAGCCTTACTACTCTAAACATAGAAATCTGAAAACGAATGTGAACTGACCTGAGCGGCGAAATCACAAGATATGTGACCACTATCCACACAATGAGTAGTAGAACCGCCGCACGCTTCCATTTCGTCAGGTACATCATAAAATAGTCATTGAATGTCATGTGACCATTGGAGTAGTGCCTCATATCTCGCCGCATCGCTACGCATCACACGGCATTGTGGCTTCTGTAAAGAGGATTGGTTATGTTTGCTTCTGTGCTATGGAGAGCAGAAAAAGCTAAATGACATGTCATTTATTGGACGGCTTAGAATGGAACATAATAAAGTAATAGAAACTTGCCAAAGCTCTGCTCAGCCTCCTCTAAAGACTAGTCATAGAGCATACAACATTATATTAAGATACATAGGTAATACTCAAACGACATAATCTGTATTTAGTAAAAAAATAGGAATGAAGTATACAATGAAATCTATTTTTAAAAACAGAGGTCTTTCGAGTATTACATATGTATCTCAAACATAAACATTAGATCTTTTTGATACAAAATCTACATTAAACTTTCACATTTTAATATGTATTAGAAATAGCATAGAGATAGTGGCAATAAGATATTTACTATTAGACTAAATAAACAATTCCATTAAAATTTATTTATAATTTGTTGAAGCATATTTTGTTATTGCAATTTACACTTTAAATTCTAGCTCATAGCATTGCATTCCAAAATTAGACCACATGTGAGAGTGATCAGATGATGTGGTTGAGATAACATGGGTACAATAGAATTGTGATAGAATCAAGTGCACAGTGAAAACATTGTTTTGTTTGAAAGCTTTATGCTTTATCATTGATGGGCAAAAGGCACCAACTCATTCAGCAGTTTCTGATTCTTTGATGACATGAAGTGAATGGATGGTATAGAGGATGTAGTGTACTTCTTCAGTCATCAGCCTAATAAGTGATGATCATGACTTGTGTCCGGGAATATGTACCTTATTGTAATTATGAACAATCTACAAAATAAAAAACAAATGTTAATACATAGTATTATTTGTTCAGTTTCAATTATCTTTCAACAGCAAATTCTAAGTTTTGTTTTGTGTAACCGAGGTAAAATTCTGTTAGTAAATAAACTGTAAGACAATGGACGAAAATTTAAGGCATTTCCAGACTTCATTGAAAGATATAGTACAAGCTTTGGTTTAGTTTGGGATGAGATAGTGCTATGTAATATACACCATCAATATTTATTTTATCTTGCTGATCAGGCAGGATATTGCCATTCTGAAAAACGGTATATATAATGCCAGGCATGAGTGGTATACACCCAGTGGCACATCCAACTATAGTTTTTCTATTCTCTTCTCATAAAAATAATTCATCCTCCCAATACTCTCTACAAATTTTCCCATACAGGGCAAGACAGATGCAATTTTTAAGTGAAGTTGTATGTATTGCAAGCTGTAAACTGATTTATTAAAAGCGGTTGGTTTTTATTTATTTACACCCGGGATAATATAGGCGCAACATATAAAAGTGTTTTGGATTCATCAAGAAAATCGTTAATAACATTTTAGTTAGTTCAGTTATTCAAATAAATGATATTATAATGCACATTACAGTAAAATTTATTTAAATAACGGTGGTAGTAAACGAGATCAACAGCGCAAGGAACCGAGCGGATATTGGTAATTTAAATCTAGATGGTCTGTTCAACAGTCCTTCGTAACTTCGTCCTCCATACACCCCAGACAGATGTGAGGTGCCTACCTACGTAGTACGTTACTGTTGGTGTAAGATGAATCTGCAATCACTACAGCTCGATATAAACAAGTTATAACATCAGCTAACGAGGGCCGGACCCTGCCTTCCAGCGATTCACTAAAAGGTATATGCAAACCTTATGTAGATTTGATACTGCAGCGTAATACCAGTTCACATAAACTTCGTTAAAACAACCTATGAATTGTATAGGCAGAATTGTAATTATTTTAGAAAAAATCGCACACACAATACGCTCACGAAAAAACCGAATCCCAACTGGTGAAAAAGAAAAAAAATTGGAAATTTAAATGTCTAAATTGAATTGCTGTCATCTGTCAAAATCAGAAACGTCAATGCAGCCTGAAGTATTCTGTGAATCAGGTCATTTTCTTTAGTATTTTATTTTCTGGTCACTATTTAGATAAAAACAAAATTAATATCTCTTAAATAATATCAAATTTGATATTTAGAAATAAGCATCGATATTTCCAGAGTAAAAACATCGACGATATATATCGATTTATTTTCTGGAAAAATATTTTGATATATCGATATTTTTTACCCATCTTTTCTTCTCTCAATTTATGGCTTCTGTCGTTGAATACTTTTTTGTCAAGTCAGTCCATAGTGAAGTCGGTCGTCATTTGTTTTGAAGAAAATTGTGGCGGTTTTCTTCAAAACATTGGAAACATTTTCGGTTAAATGAGGATATCACTTATTACACTTTCATTCCAAATGTTTACACTTTGTGCTAAGACCTCAAGTAATGTTGGTTAAAATACCACCGAAATCACTACACAACACAGCTCAAAATAACACTAGAAAAACATATAAAATGAAAAATATATGTTGCAAAATGTCAGAAAATGAATCGATTTTTTTTACCCATCCCTAGTAGCTTGTTGCAGTTTGCTGTCACTGTCAAGCAGTAGTGCCAGCTTACGGTATTTTACTCTAGATTTAGAGTAAAATTGAATTAACAGGGCAATTTTTGGGTATGAATTTATTTAGGGTATTTCTTGGGGTAACCATAGTATTCTGTGGGGTAACCCGATGCAGTTGCGTTGCCTCATAAAACAGACCAATATTAAATAATGCCGCTGTAGAAAGATCATTTTCAGTTTATGTAATTCATCATCTGTAATTTCCCCTACACTTTTACAGTAAAATATAAATGCAATAAGTACATGTATATTTCAATTGTATGTTTATGTCAATTTGCAGTAAAGATAAACTTTAGGTTATTTTTTCCTATTATCACACCAAATTTAGGGTAAATTTGACCAAGCATTGGCAACACTGCTGTCAACTGTCAAGTCAACTTGTCATTTATTTGGGTCCGGTTAATTTACGACCAAGTATTACACAGCCCGAAAATGTACAACCCGGAAAGCACAGCCTGGAAAACACGGCCCGGATTCCATGTACAAAATGTACATGAAATCCGGGCCGTGTTTTCCAGGCTGTGCTTTCCCAGCACAGTCGGGATTGTACAGCCAGGATTGCACGACCATGGATTCTGTGACCATGCTCTGATTGGTCGAAAGCCTATGCTCTGTTTAGATGCACTACACAGTAAGTATAGGCAAGTAGCACAGATTAAAAATTATATAAAATAAGAGAATTATTCAGAGATTAATGTTAGAAAAAAATAAAATTCTGGCACTTCGGCGGCCGCTGCCGCGGCACGCTCGCTTTGCTCGCTCGCCTCGTGCGTAATTTATATGTTTTAACATAACCTAACCAATCCGAGTCGGATCATCAAGTGAGTGAGTAAGTAATTGACGAGTGTAAACAAAGCCTAAGTTTTGGCATCAAAATTTTGGCTGCGTTTTATCGGGTCGTGCTTTCCAAAGGTGTGCTGAATTTGTACGGCTTGGAATGTACAGCCTTGGATTACACAGCCATGGATTTCGCGACCAAATTGTACATCAATTCCGGGCTGTGTTTTCCTCGGCTGTACAATCCTTGGTTGTACATTATCGGCACCCATTTATTTTATTAGTTGTTTGTGGAGTGGTGGACGGACACAAGTTGAACAGTAACAGCACCGGCAACGGAGTTCATCTCAATAATACCTACATTGAAGTCAGTCAAATAATCAAAATGCCTAGAAAAGCACCTAAAAACGCGTACTTTTATTTCATGATTGATTTTCGAGAAGAACAAAAGCAAAACGGTGTAACTTATGCCAACATGACCGAAGTTCAACAGGCAGCGGATCCAGTTTGGAGGGTAATTTGACCGGTATCATGTACCTAGTAGTGCAATATTACTTTTATCTCTGCGCATATAAAAAAAATCTGTGAAGCACTTTTTAGTATACAAATAATTGTAATTTTCTGTAATGATTTATGACTAAACTAGAGCCATAAGGATGGTTAGGGCTTCCTTAGCATCCATGGTCACTACTATATCTTTGGATTTCAGGCATCACACCCATCTGTCCGCGCCAAGTATGAAAACATAGCTAAAAAGGAAAAAGCTAAGTACAATGTGCCCGATCAAAAGTTTACAACAACGGGTGTGCCCTTTAGTGAGATTGAGAATCGGGAGCGCCTTGTAAAAGAAGGCCTTGAAAGAGAGCTCAGAGATATTCAAAACTTCGTACAGCAGAACACTTTCAACAGTAGTAAGTAATAAGTAGAGATCGGATAATCGGATGCATATTTACCTAAAGTTAATTTTTGGCTAACAAATTATGGAAGCAGCTTCTTAAGATACTTTTATTAAAATTAAAATCCCGTTACATGTGTAAGCCGAAAGGGGGTGATTCTGGGCCCCGAGAAGCATATTACGTTGTAACGGCAATAATTGCCCTGAATTACAATTACATTAATGACAATTATTGTCATTCAAGGATTTTTAGACAAAAGCAAAATTTTAATTTCCCAGGTCTCGGGTTTTTCGATAAAAATCATGCTTTCCATAATAGCCGACATCTCAACTTTAGGTAAATATGCATCCAAATATCTGATCTCTAGTAATAAGTTATTTTTTTTATGATAGCTAGGACATGTGCTAACACAGTGGCTGAATATAACAAAAACTTACAAATGAGTGTGCTTGGCCCCAAAGTATACCAGAAAAGTATAAGTTGCTTTTATAATTGAACAAAGTAAAGATACAATTTATAATATTGTTACGAGCTCGGGGTTCGTATGGATAGAAAATGCACAATAATAATCCAAGAGATGACTTATTTATTTACACTAACACTTTACATAACTAAAACACTACTTAAAACTACTTAACACTACTTAACACTACTTAACACACTTAATTATCACTCAACTATCACTTAACAACACTAGTTCTCTTCCTTTATCCACTTCTTCCAACTCACTTCTTCCTGAGCCATTCCCTGGAACTGACTCCTTCCTCGAGTCATCTTCACAAACTGGCTCTCTTCTCGAGCCATCTCACCGAACTGACTCCTCGACCCGTTTTCACTAACTCACTTTCTTCTCGAGTCCTCTCCACAAACTGACTGACTCTCTTCTGAGCCATCTCACCGAACTGACTTCTCGAACCGTTTTCACTAACTCACTTTCTTCTCGAGTCCTCTCCACAAACTGACTGACTCTCTTCTGAGCCATCTCACCGAACTGACTGACTGCCGCTCTCGCCGACTGGCTTTATATACGACGCAGCTAACCCGAGAATGTTCTGGATCATACTAGACCATATTTGCATCTCTTTCCACAGTTATAGCTCTCGTTCATTTCCTTCGATTGATTCTAGAACAGTAGTCTAGAATATTCGAAAGTCTGCTATCTCTTTCTAGTAGTGCTTTTCCTTCGATTGATTCTAGAACAGTAGTCTAGAATATTCAAACGTCTGCTATCTCTTTCTAGTAGTGCTATCTCTGTCACTCCTATGCAAATATGGCTCTATAGTGAAATGTCCTTCGAAGGTCCATAAAGGGTCCTGAAAACGCCTGAAAACGGGTTTTCAGGATATTGCATGGATCGATGGGTAATAGCCTGAAACGGACTGAAAACATGTTTCAGGCGCCTGAAAACCACGGCAACTTGGTCGAAATTGTAATCAACTGGGAGGTGACAGAGCCTCTTCTGGCAACGGCTGAAAACATATTTCAGCCTTCTGAAAACACCTGTACGTCAGGATAAATAACGAAACAAGTTGCTAGGCGTCCGGCGCAACAATATCAAAATCACTTTTTACACATGTTCATATATACTATTATTTATTTATTACATAAATGATAGTAGGCTTACAGAGTGCAGTCCAAAATGCTTACTATCTTAATTTTAAACTTAAAAATATAGTTAAAGAATCACTGATAACATAAATTTTGTTTGATATTTATCGACATGTTTCACCTCGTGTATAAATGTGTTTAAAAGAGATTATAATACACTATTAATGGAACGGTTAAAACTTAGCCATAAGTTTGTTGCCTGTTCTTCTAGGCTTTGGTCTCGTGGAACTGGCACCTAGAGTCACCTAGCTTTAAGACGTTTAAAAGTGATCCTTGTGATTTTATTGAATAAATACCTTTTAACTTTGACTTTATTATAATAATTTTGGTTCAGTGATGTTCAATAGCTTTTTCATTTCTGCAGAGATTCTAGATGAAGACATATACATCATCGATGTGAACTCATATTGTGAGTCCAGTCATGGCTTTGTTATCGGTGAATTTACCGTCCTGCGCTTCAACATCCGCAATGGAATCAAGGAATACTTACACGACAATATCAATCCACGTAAGTGATATCTGAAAAACTACTAAAAACACAGTATGAGTAAGAGTACCTATGTATTAAATAAGAAATTTTTGGTATCATCAAAAAAATCAATAGAGGTAGTTGTAGGAAAAGCTACCTATAATAGATGCACTATCTGTATTTTATATTCCATAATAATCACACTTCCATAACTTTATCAAAGCAGAAACTAAAATGTGTATTAATTTTTGACCCAATCTAGAAATACTATTTCATAGCTGATTATAAATAACTAGCGGCCTGTCCCAGCTTCGCATGGGTGGTCATAAATTTTTTGGACATTTTAGGATAAACTTAGACCGTGGGTTCGAGCCTCGCGTCTACTTATTTCATACATTTGCACGTCATTCTCCTTGAGTGAGTGAAATCGCACCCCGGGCGTGACCCGTGGACCCGTTAACATTTTTAATTTCGTCATATCTTTTGAATGGAATGTCCGATTTGAAAAATTTAAGAAGTAATCTATAGGTATTGAAACCGTCTTAATTATGAAATGATTTATTTGGATAAGGATTAATACCAAGGTACAAATAAAGACCCTTTTCTAGCGGCGGCATTTCTATTATTTTTTTATAATAAAAGAACACTTAATGTGACATAACTATAATAGTTAGACATATTATGCTGTCGCGACATTTTTTGTAGACGATGACGTGTTCTGCAAAATCGTAGTACATTATTTTATTCTATCATCAAAAGTTTTCGTAGCGCACGCGATTTAAGGTTTTTGTTTTCCACCTTGGGTTACATTATTGGAGTTTTAGTAAGGATCCCTGATTTTTTTGAAAATATAATATAGCCTATGTTACTCAGGGATAATGTAGCATTCTAATGGTGAAAGATTTTTTGAAATCGGACCAGTAGTTTTTGAGCCTATTTGTTACATACAAAAATACAAATCTTTCCTCTTTATAATATTAGTGTAGATGTAGATGAAATAGCTTATTGGTAGTATCTATTTCACAAAAACATAGATTGTTTTTTGTTGATATACCTCAAGCAGGGTCTGAATTAGCCCTATGAAACCATCCTGTTTTGTCCCTTTTATATTTTGTTTCCCATAGAGACAAAAACTGTGTTTTTGAATGTTTGAAAATATATTTGCATGTCAAACCTAGATTTGAAAGCCTGTAAAGGTTACAGTTGCTCGAGTTTTGTGTCATCCTATGTATATTTTTTCAGCCAAGATCCCTATCGGCTATGCTTCAGACATCAAGATAGGTTGCGCTGAACTCGGCTTGAAATTCCCCGACATGGATGAACCTAAGACAGACTTTATGAAACTGCTGGCAGACATAGTGGATTATTTGAAGCAGAATGATTCATCAACTAAGGTAATTGGCGGTCTTTTTTAGTTTTTGTTTACTGCTGCCTAGGTATTTTTGAAACATCAAATTGGGGCTTCTTTGATTGCCGTTTTGGTAATCACCACCATACCAAGGATATAGGTACTATGTTAGTAGTGTAAAATTACGGGTTCTAGCTCACATATAAATTAATATTGGTGGACATTCCACACAGCACCATCGCGCCCCAAACTAAGCCAAAGCTTGTAGATAATAATATAATAAGGGAAACAGGAACATAAATGCCACACTAATTTGAGCTCAGTGTGGTAAGTGTTTGTGTTGTTGTTAATTTCGCTGTACGAGCTGTATTTGCCTAGTGTTCAGTATGCAGTCGGAGCTCTGTGGTTTCTGGTGGTGATACGGCTTGTGATTGGCGAAGACCGATCGGGTCCAGCCGCTGGTTTTGTTTTGTTAATTATAATTCATAAAAAATCATAACATAGATAGTGTAGGGCCGTTGGGTGACGGGTTTGATGATGACGCGACGGGAAGTTGTGGTCAGGTTACGCCGATTGTACCGGTGTGTGTCAGATAAGAGTGGTGTTAGGTCCTTGTGTTATGCTATACCGACTTCTAAAATGTAGGAGGAATTGTGTTCTTTTTTAAATTGTTGAATCTTTACAGACATCATGTTACACAGATTGATAAAATAGATAGGTGCATATTGTTAGTACTATTCTATTTTTTTCCCAAGAATTTGTTATTTCATCAGAATCCAACAGGCAACATCCTACACAAAGATTAATAAAACAGGTACCTAACTACCTACATAGTATTATGTGTTTGGATATGTATACAGGATGGATTTAACTGGGTTATAGGTGTAGTTAAGAGGTACTTAACTAACATCTCGCAAGACTTTATCATACAAACCCTTACCACACAGAGCTCAAATTAGATTGGCATACAAGTGAGCCAGAACCCGTAATTCTACACTGCTCATGTTGTTTGGGTTATTTTGTTTGGCAGCTACCACTTCAGCTGTGCCATTTATAAATGTAATTTATTTTCCTAAGGTCCTGCCTCCGATGTACACGATGCCAGAGAAACAGCTAGAAGTATCAGACTTTATTATGCAGATATGCCATAGAGCGCGTAAGTGATCACAAAATGACTTGCACTGATATTAATAATTCGAATGTTTTTGGGTCAAACCATATTTATCAAAATTGAATAACAAGGACCACTTTGAAACGTCTTAAAGCTATTACGGTGCCAGTTCCACCGAGAACAATCATTTGTTTGATGAACATAGATGTTTGTTCTCTGTCTGGGTATTATAATTTTAATGAATTATAAGTACTTACCTAATAAACCGTCCTAATAACTGTCGTCTGGTGACCCGTAATACAGGTTTCTAACCTATCTCGGGCACCAGTCTCACACAAAACAGGTTTTTTGTAATACCCATAACATTTATACCCATTACTTACTGTAAGAAACCTTTGTGTGTGAGAAAATAAATGAGTTATTATTATTAATAAAACGTAGTATCATATCAGTTATCTGGGTCCCCTATTACACAAAAGTAGTTACAACACAGTTATCTGGTTCCCATAATGCTAGCTATTATGCTACCAGTACCCCAAGTATGAGTTGTGTTTACCACATTTGGTTTTTCGTTCTTGTTCCGTGTTAATTGCGGGTTTTGTATGAAGACGCGATAGAGATACCGATACGGAACTTTATGTTGCAAGTATGATGAAAATAAGTAGAAGAACATAAAGTTAGATACCGTATCGGTATCTCTATCGCGTCTTCATACAAAACCCGCAATGAACACGGAACAAGAACGAAAAACGATAAACCAAATATGGTAAACACAACTCATACTTGGGGTACAGATAACTGATATGATACTACGTTTAATTAGGTACTTATAAATTAATATATAAAAAATACAACACTACTACTTGTTTAGTTTATAGGCTAGTAGTGCTATGGAATGTCCACCTATATAGAGGTAGGTTATAAAAAGAAAACCTTTGTAAGTAAAGTCAAATGGTATTCACTCAATATCACACGGACCACTTTGAAGTATGGGGGTTTACCTGTCACTCATTCCTCAGATCAAGACGAGACCATGTTCCGCGTGTACAAGCTGGACGCTCTATTCTTCTACGTGATAAACTCTCTGAAGAACCACTCGAAGGAAGGGCTGCCTAAGGAGTCGCTCGCTTTGGCGGCTTTGCGGAAAGACGCTTTCAAGTACACCCCGGGACTTGGTTGTGAGGTAACGTACTTTTGACTTACCGCTTCTTGGTAAACTTGTATTTCAGGCAAACTGCTTTACAGATAATTTACATAAAGATTTTGAATATAGTCCCAAAAGTTATTATCCGAATGGGATTTGAACCTACGCCCTTCTCCTTACACGGGGCCGCGCTAACAAACTGCGCCATCTTATTCTAATCACACTCTACGAATAACTTGAGGATATGCTACTACGGTACTTATGCGACCGTGGTTCCATCTACAGGTCTGACATATAACTATCAAGAGTCCTGCTCGATCGAGATATATTTTGTTTTTCTCTTTGGGACCGTTCAAGTATATCGTAAGCACTATAAGGGGGAGGGAGCGTCTATGCTTTGCTTATTTTTGAGGACATGGGGGATGAGGGGGTCTAGATGGTGTTTACGTCAGCAGTAATTATTTCCTTTTTTACCTATTATGGCAACCCACACATTTTCTATGCTTGAAAACGAAACGCATATTCGGGGATTCCCACAAATAATGAATACGTTTAGGTACTCGCTTAGAACAGAGTAGGGGAATTACCGCGTGCTTATTCACTTGTCTAAATTTCTTCCGTCACTGCTGCTCGTGAATCAACAAAAAACAGAATACTTGAAAAATGCCTATACCAATGTTTACAGCAATGGTTAGAGCTTTGCTTACTTTTGCTGACAAGGGGGAGGGGAAGGCTAAATAATTCTAATAAATCTGCTTACGTAATACTTGAACAGCCCCTTTGTATAGGAGAAAGTTATTTACTTATTTACCGGCAATGTTTAACATATCTTCTCGGGGATATAAAACAACGGCCTTACAATAAATCCTAAACCTGTATTCCTAAATTTCGACTCCAAAAGGTAAATGGCTCGTTTATGGGGAACGGTATACGCTTCTATAATAAACTTCCAGAAAGTGCCACTGGGCTTTCTATTAGAAAATTTAAAGCATACATTAAGAATAATCTAATAAGGAAAGCTTATTATACTTTAGATAGCTATATTGATGATAAAAGTGCGTGGCCCGATGTCCCGGTCGCTCTGCCCATCGGCAGCTAACATGTCTGTAATGTCTGTACTGTACCTACTATTGTGTGTTTTATTTTTCTCTGATTTAATAATTTTATGCATTAGGTATTATTAGTTTGAAGCGTAGCGTGTGCTGTCTTATAAATTTGATTATGTTTACCTTTTTCTGTATGCCTACGCCTCACTTAACTTCAATAATATATTATATTACATTGTAAAAGGATCATACAAAAGAACGGTAGGAACCAAGCCGTAAGTTTGTTGCCTGTTCTTCTAGGCTTTGGTCGCGTGGAACTGGCACCTAGAGTCACCTAGCTTTAAGACGTTTCAAAGTGATCCTTGTGATTTTATTGAATAAATACCTATTGACTTTGAATCTATTACCAGCACCACGAGTCAGGCGAGAAGACCACGGAATGCACTACGGCGCGCGCCAAGCGCTGGGCGTTCACTATCCTCGACAGCTGCTGCCCCGTCGCCGGCGTGGACGCCGTGCCCGGACGCCACGTGCCCGAGGACACTGACATTGACGTAACTAACCATCCTCTTCTTCTTCTTCTCTCCATTTATGGCTCCTGTCTGTCATTGGACAGACAATCTTGCCAGTGTCAAGTGATTTGTATTGAATGAATTCTTTTTATTCAAGTCAGTCCATAGTCAAGTCGGCCGTCATTTGTTTTGAAGAAACAGGTGGCGAAGATTGTCTGTCCAATGACAGGGACAGACAATCTTGCCAGTGTCAAGTGATTTGTATTGAATGAATTCTTTTTAGTCAAGTCAGTCCTTAGTCAAGTCGGCCGTCATTTGTTTTGAAGAAACAGGTGGCGGTTTTCTTTAAAACATTCCAAACATTTTCAGTCAAATCAGGATAACACTTTTTACACTTTCATTCCAAATGCTTACACTTTGTTCTAAGACCTCAAGTAATGTTGGTTAAAATACCACCGTACATAACACAACTCAAAATAACACAAAAAAAACAATTAAAATGAAAAAGCTATGTTGCTTCCCAAAATGCCAGAAAACGAATCCCCTAACCACCCTCAACTCTCTTTTATGAGTAGTTTTTGTTTTTTTTTCGTCTTGGCATCTTGAAATGCCACAAACTTTTTTTTATATTCAACTAGGTGATGGAACAAGCGGATGGCCCACTTGATATTAAGTGGTAACCATCACCTATAACAAAGCATTGCCTCGTAAGGCATGTACGATAGGACGATGCACTGCCCTGAGGCATCAACTTGAGGCATACAGATGTTAAGCCTCATGTGCCTGTAATTACACCGGCAACCACACTCTTCAAACCGAAACACAGCAACGCTGCTTGGCGGCAGAAAAAGGCGTGGTGACACTCATAGCAACAGGTTAATTTAAAGTTTGTAGAGTAGTAGAGCTCTTTGTGAAGGGCTCGTCCGGCAAACACTACCAACACGCATAAAATAAAATAAAAAAATAAAAAAACTCAGAATGTTATGTGTTCAAACAATGTTTTTATTTCCAGGCGGTTCTTACTTTCAAGGAGAAGAAGAAAGAGGAAAGACGCCAGCCTGCATCTACTGTAAGTAGAACTTCAAAGGACTCATTTACCTATTTGGGATCGGTTTGCATGACTTAGGGATATGGAATAACTACTACTGCAAAATGTGGATATTCTCTGACTAACCTCTTAGGCACCCTCAAAGAATCTTGAGATCGTACCTGGCACTAAAGAGACCTGAGGGATCTACCGAGTCTGGTGATCAAAGTCGTGAAGCTGTTTGAGTTCCTTATTGTTTGTAACAGACGTTTGGTTTTAAATAAATATTTATATTTTTTTTGTAGTTCAGCCTTTCCCAAAGTGAGCGATAACGCCCCCTTGTGGGCGCTGTAGGCCTAAAGGGGGGCGGCAAGAGACCCAGAAAAAAAATGGGGGCAATTAACTTGAGACCTGAGCGCCGTTGTGTACTACCTACTGCGCTCAGGTCTCAAGTTAACTCTTGCGGGTTATAGTAAAAGTCTCGTTTAGAATGAATGAAATCTCCGCTAATATAGCTCAGAATAATAAATTTAATTTGAAGTTATAGTGGTTTTTAAGTAGGTGAAAAAATGGGGGCGCTAAAAAATAATTTATTTTTAAAGTGGACAGTAGACAAAATAAGTTTGGGAACCCCTGTTTTAGTTTGTCAGAATGTGTAAGTATATCTTACCGATAACTTGTTATTTTCTAGGCTCCGTCATCGTGCAACTCACGCGATACTTCTCTGTACGACTCGTTTGAAACGCCAACTGCATCACTGTACAGTACCTGGGCCAGTAAGTATTGAAGGTTTTGTATGAGGTATTCGGTAGCCAATTAGGCTATTGATTAATTTTGCTTTGACTTAATTTTATAGAAATAATATTACCTACTAAGAATATGTCCATTGGCACTTTTCTTACAGTCTCTGTTTAAGGCGACGCTTTGTTCTTGTGTTCATTAAAACTCGCACTATCACTACACAATATTAGGTTTATCATTGAAAAGGTTTGGTTCTTTTATACAATATAAGTAAATACAAATTATTAAAAAAATATGAATAGCCATGAAAAGTAAGTGACGTAAGTTGGCCACCACTCAGCATAAATGCTATAGCAGCATACGCTACTATAACGCTGGTCTTCCGTGACACCAGTACGCGACAACGCAGCAACTGCGACACCCATGTCATCGTTATAGTTACAGGAAATATTTTTTTATACAACCGATGGAAAAATCAGATGGCCCACCTGATTTTAAGTGGTAACCATCACCTATAACAAAGCATTGCCTCGTAAGTCACGCACGATAAGAACGTGCCCTACGATGCACTGCACTGCGTCCATCAACTTGAGGCATACAGATGTTAAGCCTCATGTGCCTGTTATTACAGAAAAATGCCTGGTGGTAGTACTTCCCCGAAAGTCTTCAACCAGTGTGTGTTGCCAGTGATGACGTACGGAACTGAGACGTGGTCGCTTACTATTGGCCTCATCAACAAGCTCAAAGTCGCTCAGCGGGCTATGGAGAGAGCTATGCTGGGAGTTTCACTACGGGATAGAATCAGAAATGAGGAAATCCGTAGGAGAACCAAAGTAGCCGACATAGCTCGCAGAATCAGCAAGTTGAAGTGGCAATGGGCAGGTCATATAGCTCGAAGGACTGATAACCGTTGGGGAATAAAGGTTCTCGAATGGCGACCACGAACAGGAAAACGAAGCGTGGGACGCCCTCCTACCCGATGGACTGACGACATTGTCAGGATCGCGGGAAGTCGGTGGATGGAGAGGGCTCGGAATCGTTCTTCCTGGAAATTTATAGGGGAGGCCTATGTCCAGCAGTGGACTTCTTTAGGCTGATGATGATGATGATGATGATGATGAGTACTTCCCCGGACGAGCCCTTCACAAAGAGATCTTCTACTCCTTAAATTACTGATAAAAACTATTACAATTTGTTTATCATAGAACCACCCGTGAGGACACTGCAGCCGCTCCGTAAACCGACGGTCGATACACTCAGTAAGTATAATTACTTTCCATTTTTAGAGACATAGATCTGCCTCACGAATGTATAAAAGAATGAACGAATGAGTGGAAATATTTTATTATACACCAAACAAAATGTTAATCAGTGTTAATGACTTTTTAAACGACAATTTTATATAAATGAATCTAGGTATTATTTTATTTTTCTATAACTTTGACATGTTAAATTTAATCTTTTTTTTATAGCTACATTTAGCATACTGTAAAGTTGACCATGGCTGACCCTATACAATCCAACATATTATCTTTCTGTAACCCATGTTTCGTTAAATAAATGAATTCGAATTTGAATTTGAAAAAAATTCTAAAATTCAATTCTACAAACAAAACGGTAACCTAAAAAATTCAAATAATAACTATACAATGGGCGGTCTTATCGTTGAAAGCGATCTCTTCCAGATAATCTTTGGATGGAGATAGTTCTCCAACGAGTTTGCCAACATCGACACAAACCTTACTAGGTTTCACGATGTTGTAAAATGAATAATATAATTATAGACTATGTTAAATAAATAAAAATATAATAAAAAAAGATGTAAAGTAAGGAAGATTAGTCGCAGATGCACGCAGAAAATAAAAAGATTAATAGTCAAAACAGTATTGCAGCACGAATTGATTCCCAGGCACGGTAGATGTCCCTTCAGATCTCTAGCAAACAAATTAAGCAACCGGTGGATGCTGAAGACGCAGACAACCGTCAAATAACTTCTCCCTCGCCCATTCAAAAATTTTTGTGGATATCAAATTAGTTGAAGTACATAGTTACGAAAAACGCAAACATCTATGTTTCGGAGAATACGTGATAATATGACGTTAAGCTGTCCGATCCTAAGGTCGTGGGTTCAAAAATGTATAAGCACAGTGCCAGTACTCTCAAACGGTGAAGGAAAACATCCTGAGGAAACCGGCATGTCGTACACCCTAAAACATCAAGTGTTCAAAAATAGCCTTATAAGACGCACTTAAAAATACTTTCACCATACTACGTTCAGAAAGAACAAATGACACGACGAAAAGAAGAAGGGCAGGAAGATGATGATTCGTTTCTTTATTATCGTGTTTACTAACGATTTATTGTATCCTTACAGACTTCCAGAGCAGGATAGTAGCTCCCGAGTTGTCAGAGAATAACTTCCCACCGCTGAGCCTGGGAGCTGGACGAGGTAACTTCATATCCAACTAATATTATAAACGCGAAAGTTTGTAAGTATGGATGGATTGATGGATGGATGTTACTCTTTCACGTAAAAACTAATGAATGGATTTTAATGAAACTTTACAATAATATAGCTTTATACATCAGAATAACACATAGGCTACAATTTATAAAGATATTGTGTGGCTAATCCTGCGCAGACGAAGTCGCGGGCACCTGCTTGTTTATAATAATTAATTATCATTTATTGGGTCAGCATATTACATTATGTCATGATACAAATGTAATGATAGGTTAATAAAAACCCCCTTCACGTTTCCATAGGAAGAACCACAAAAATCAAATAGTATAAAAAAAGCTAATACTGACCACGTGACTTTGTTCGCAGGTTCCGGCCGCAGATTGAATGCTGACATGAACAATTTGAATCTCAATAAGTAATCTTATGTCGATTACTTATATACGGTATTAATACCGTAAGTATATGCAGGTACCGAAAGAACTCTGTATTATTCAAGTTAACGTACACAATACAGTTCACCTCAATTCAATAGTAGAATGTTGTAAATGATGACTCTTTGCTGCCACGTGAAAAAAAATTATTAAACTAAAATTATATTCAGCCTAGATCGAACTTCTCCCATCTGTTTTATAAATACGTGTAACGTAATAAATACTCGTATCTATAAGTCCAAACGAGGATTATATCATAGTTCATTATCGTAACGTAATATCTGTATCTATAAGTCCAAACGAGGATTATAATAGTTCACTATCGTAACGTAATAGCCCTATCTATAAGTCCAAACGAGGATTATAATAGTTCACTATCGTAACGTAATATCCCTATCTATAAGTCCAAACGTGGATTATCATAGTTCATTATCGTAACGTAATACTCCTGTCTATAAGTCGAAATGGGTATTATATCATAGTTCATTGTCATTTCTTGGTTAGAACTATAATAATTTGTAAGGGCAACTTGCTTGATCATTCCTATCCTATTGACTAAGTTAAGTTACGTTCTTCACGATCTCCGTTTGGGTGGGTGACCGCTATTGGCATTTACACATGTGCCCCAAGTCTGACTTTTGTTTTTCGTATTGAGACTCGTGAATTCTCATAATACATACAAAAAAGGCCAGACGTTACGAAAAACTGCAACCGAAGCAGCTTTGCTGTGTTTCGGTTTGAAGATTGTGCGAGGCCGGTGAAATTACAGGCACATAAGGCTTAACATCTGAATGCCTCAAGTTGATGGACAGTGCATCGTAGGACACGGTCCTTTCGTCCGTGACTTACGAGGAAATGCTTTGTTATAGGTGATGGTTACCACTGAACATCAGGTGGGCCATCTGTTTGTTGCATCAGCTAATGGTATAAAAAAATTAAATAGTATCAGGTGGACCATCTGCTTATTCCATTAGCTAGTTGTATAAAAAACTCGGGTCGGTATAGTATCATAAAAAAAAATATATTAATAAAAAATACCTTTATTATGAAAACAGATGGGCTGAGGTGGGATCTTAGATGGTCAATAAAATAAAGTTAATCTTTCGCATTATATGTATAAGTATGATTATAATTACGATTGTTAAGCTTCGTAGACGCTCAGTTTTAGTTTTGTTTTAATTTTATATAGGTTTAAGAAGTTATCATTTGATATATTTATATAAAAAATGTTGGTCCAAAACGAAAAAATCTGACAAGAATTTAAGATTGCTCTATTTTTGATTACTATACCTCAAGTTATTAAAACAAAACATTTTAAAAAGAAAACAAATGAATGATTAAAAAATTCTTTTATTTTTGAATTAAGAGCCGGTTTTACCATGGTATGTTAGATTAACAAAGGTTTAAAGGGCCGTTAAATGTGTCAAAATGTACGCGTTTGACAGCTAAGGTTAGATTTAACGGTCTTTTAATCCTTGATTAGTAACTAACAGAGCATGGTGTAACCGGCCCTAAGTCTATTATAATTTTGTGCCAATTTAGTTAGGGTCAATGTGATAATTTAAATTACTTTACATTCAATGTCGGTAGTTGTAAGTATCTTAGTATTTTGACTTCATCAGTGTCAATAAAACGGCATCATAACCAAATAAACATTCATAAGTACTTAAAACTTGTTATTTTTAAGGCATTCATTACCTCGAAACGAAAATGGTAATGGGAATTAATACTTTAATAATATTTTTGTAATATTAGCCATATTGAGAAAGTTTACATAATTAGCCTTAATAAAGTTTTCAAGAATTTAAATACAACAAAAACTGACAAATTATCATAAAAGTTTTGATTCCCATTACCATTTTTATTTTATTTCATTGGATTCGCGGTAAGGCATTTCTAGGCTTTGTGGGAATTTGTAGCTGAAGTGGTATAGCTATCCCTTTTACTCATCGTTTGCGCAAGCGAGATAGCTATACAATTTCATAGCCAAAACGCACATGTTTGTCAATGTTTGTCCTAACCCAATTGTAGGAGATAAATAAATATTGGTGGACATTCCACAAAGAACCATTTAGCTCTAAACTAAGCAAAACATTCTTATAAGATTTTTTTTGACAGCCTTTACAGTTGGTGGTAGCTCTGCCTTCTGCGCCGTAGGCCGTGGGTTCGATCCCCACCGAGAACAAACATTTGTGTGGTGAACATAGATGTTTGTTCTCTGTCTGGGTGTTATATAATACTTACTATAAGTATGTATTTACAAAAAAAGTATATTATGTATTATATCAGCTATCTGGTTCCCATATTACAAGCTTTGGCTTAGTTTGGGGCTAGATAGTACTGTGTGAAAAGTCGACCAATATTAATTTATATTATAACACCCAGACAGATAACAAACATCTATTCGAAGTGATCATTGTGATTGTACTGAATAAAGACCATTTTGATACTTTGTTTACTACACAAATGTTTGTTGCACAGCGACAAAGCCCTTAAAATAAATTAAAAAAAAAAAAAAAAAAATGTTTGTTCTGTGTGGGGATCGAACCCACGGCCTACAATGCAGAAGGCAGAGCAAGGGCGGATCCAGGTTTTTTTTTCTGGGACACAAGGGGCGGACGGACAAAAAATCAACAATAACAATGCCACGAGCAAAATTCCAGCCAGAAATAGCCAAGAGTTTCAATCATGTTCTTTCTGTTATTTTATTCATATACATATTTTAATAACTCTGATAATTTGATTTGCTTCTAAGTATGGAATCTTCACAGTACACAAAAATACCGTCGGGGGGGGGGGGGACGTACCCCCGTGCCCCCCCTTTAATCCGCGTGGCAGAGGTACTACCAACTGAGCTGTGAGGGCTATCAAAATGTTTATCTGTGGGTTTCTCACCTACAAAACTACGAATATCGATAGAAAGTACAAATAAAGTCTGAAATAACTATAATTGCATTGTGTAGTACTGTTACGGGCTAACTGGGTTGGCTTCTTCATTGACAGTCTCAAGTTTGGTTTCTTTCTTTCCATTTTTTCTCTCTATCTCTGGTTCTTCCTTTTCCACGTCAATTCTTGTTTCATTAGGATCGGCGATGGCCTCAGTGCCCTCTTGTTGTTGGTCGTTCTTCGGCTCCGGATCGTGTTTTGAGTCCTGGCTCTTGATTGAGATTTGGTCTTTCAGCGGCTCTTTTTCGCGGATAAGAGAGCTTAAGACTAGTGTTGGCAGCTCGGATTTCTTATTCTCCCATTTTATCTCGACTATTGCGCTTCTGACTAGCAGGAGCACGTAGGATTGGAATACTGGGAAATAGAAACATGATTTGAGTAAGTAGTTAATTTGCTTGACATCAAACTGGAACACTGAACATTAGTATAATATTAAGCGTATGTTTTTTTAAACAATACTCAAAAAATATTTGTTAGTTAAATGTGTTTGGTATGATTGCCACAAAAGCTTTGATCTCAAAGTAAGGGCCGGTTTCACCATGCTCTGTTAGATTAACAAAGGATTAAAGGGCCGTTAAATATGTCAAAATGTACGCGTTTGACAGCTAAGGCTAGATTTAACGGCCTGTTAATGCTTGATTAGTAACTAACAGAGCATGGTGAAACTAGGCCTAAAGCTTTCTTCTTTTTAAGCGTTTTTATGGATCTCTCAGATCTAAAAAAAACGCTACCGACCCGTTGTACAACCGCTATGTCAAACTATTTGTATGTCTTTACTTTAGTCTTGTCAAAAACAGGGAAAAAAGTACTACTGCGATTGTATTGGCGGTACTTCCAGCTGTTTATGTATGGAGACACGATAAACGCTCTATCGAGTGTGTTGAGAAGTCTTGTGTCATATTAAATCGGGCTTACACGGCATGAAGCTTATTAGGTCAGTGAGCAAATCCTTGAATACACACACAGAGATGATACAACCCCAATAAGCGAAGATTAAAAACTTAGTACTAAAGCAATATCTTACTTATGCCGCATATGATAGTGATCTGGATAAGCACGTCGATAGCCAGGATCACGATGGAGTAGATCAGGATGGACATCACCAGCGCGGCTATGCAGTAGTACATGTACACTCGGAGTAGGACCAAGTCTTTCTGCAAAGCAATGGTGTTGGTAACTGCACTACGAACTACATAGAATTTAAAATCGCAATCAACCATTTTGTGTGCTTTACTAGTTTTCTTAACTTACGCGGTAGATCCCACACAAGCACACGACGCTGAAAGCCACTTCAGTGATATAAGCGAACATGACCACGGACGCGGTGACATAATCCTCCATTATCTTCGTCTGCACTTGTATCAAAGTCGTTACTAAGCTGCCATTGGCGGTTCCTACCACGCAAATAGCCTGGAACAAGATTTAGGTACAGTCAGCAACACAAGTAGCTCAAGACGAAGTGGTATTCAAGTAATAAGGCAATATAACCGGCCGGTAATATTCATTGCAACTTAATCCTTTAAAAAAAATCATTGATACAAAAGTGAATCAATAAGAAATACGTGTAGTACGGTAGTACGGGTAGTAAGGTACACGGAACACAAAATTAATTAAAATATATCTTACAAAAATCTAATGAAACTGACCTTATCCCGCTAGAAAAAAATGGAGATTTTAGCCAAACTTTGTGTTTCATTTTATGGAATCAAGTTATCAAGAGTGAAAACTAAGCCTGATAACAAATTGCTTATTTATTTATAAAAAAAAATACTATAATAAAAACAGCCAGGGCACCGAGTAACTTATCGTTCAGTTTAAAGACAGAAGCACTTACCGCTAAGATCGCATTGAAATATCCCGCTAGGATCAAACCTATCCTAACAGGAGCGCACCAACAGCAATTGTACAGCCGGAAATTCAAAACTAAAGCCTTAATATAATCGAAAGGCTCCATCTTCACTCTTTTATCGAATGTTTTGTGAAACAAAACTTTTACTTTTTTTGTAATTTCACCAAAAACGCGTTCTCGCGATGTGCCATTCGTACGGTTTATCCCAAAATGTCGGTCTATACATATAATTAGGATGCAGTCGATTAAAAGGTCAACTGAAATGGTAGGTAGGTGTTGTGTAATTAAAATTAGTGCCTTAATTGTCCAGCGGGTAACAGTGGCAAGGTCTGGGTGTTTAAATTGAAATCAATGTTTCGTTTTGGTAAGTACAGTCAGCTGCACTAATTAATTAATTTGAACTCTATTCAATAATTTAATTTCAAGTATCTAAGTTTGGCAGGATTGTAATGGACATTTACGGGGATAAGACTCAAAATATAAGTGAACTTAAATGATTTCAGGATCTAACTTCTTATCAGGTATAATATTCAAAATATAAATTGACTTATAAACGGAGTTTTTTAATGTCCAATGCTGCGACATTACCATGAAGGTTACGAATTGTGTATATTCTAGTGCAGCTTTGAATGTCCATTGCAATGCTGCGACTACCACGGAGGTTCCGAATTGTATATTCTAGTGCAGCTGACAGTACAGGTCAGACGTCTGCTGCACTACAAAAAAATGTGGTAACTGTTCTTTTCATAATTTTTAAAAGGATGTATTTTTTTTAATTTGATCTACTTTTTTTGTAATCAAATATAATCAATCCAAAAAAAGGAAACAAATAATAATAAACCAATACATATGAGGGCTTTAAAAACAGTCACGTAACTTTATTGTTTTTTTTATACAACTAGTTTATGAAACAAGTAGATGGCCCACCTGATGTTAAGTGGTAACCATCACCTATAACAAAGCATTGCCTCGTAAGTCACGCAATTTAGGAACGTGCCCTACGATGCACTGCCCTGCGTCCATCAACTTAAGGCATACAGATATTAAGCCTCATGTGCCTCTAATTACACCGGCAACCACACTCTTCAAACCGAAACACAGCAACGCTGCTTGGCGACAGAAAAGGATGTTGTGGTAGTACCTCCCCGGATAAGCCCTACTACTTACAAAGAGCTCTACTACTCTTAAAAGTATTGTTCCAAAAGTATTTCAAAAATTTCCTCGTTTCATCAGTTATTTGCCCTGTGAATTACATCGATAATCTACGGTTCTACATAAATAAAACACAACATAGAAAACAAATCATTATATTTTCGTGAAACCATAAATTATATTGCTGAGAAACATGATTATTAAATTCAATAATTTGTGTACCAATTTACTTATCTGTTATTAGAACTTTAACATTATATTTATGTAGTTACAATCTAATTTAAAAGGCACTAAAATATAAAATTTCATCTACCATTTGCTTATTTTATGAGAATAATTGACAAAACCATTCCACTATGTCGTAGATAACAAAAATGCTATGGAACGATAGGACTGTATTTAAATTTTTTTACCTCAAAAAATTATATAAAATTGTAAAAAAATAAGTAGGTACTTACTCTGTTTATGATTAAGTCCAAATTAGCAAACAACCTCAGACTGACATTCTTAAAATTAGTATTTTTCTATTCAGTTGCGGGTATTTTACGCGGATTTAGAAATCACTTAATCTGTCGTAAAAATACCCACAATTTAATATTTTTTATTGTTATTCATAAGTGTTACGATAATTTGAAATTTTACTTAAACAGAATAAGAAATAATTTTTATTTAACTATTTTAGTTAGTTTGCTTTCGCAACAGAATATTAACCGATATAATAAAAAAAATATGACACTTTTGAAATAAAAACCACATAATTCTCAGATTAACAAAATACCACCAATTTAGGTCCCTTCGTATGCGACGTCAATCAGAAAAAAATATAATATAATAAAATTATTAACGAATAATACAATCCCTGTAATACAATCCGGAATAAAAAAACAATTAATCGGAAAAAAATAATTATTTATTTGTATCACTTAATATTTGTAACCTTTACCTCAAATATTACATAGCCCAAGATATTTAGTATAATATTTATTCTTATATCCGTTAGAAATCTAATCAAGAAATACATATTTGAATAAATCAATAGGTAATATTTATATAAAGTCAACCCGATTATACTATGAACTCTTAAGATGCAGACAATCGTCAAACAAATTCTCGCAACACAGAAAGCGATCCTCATTTAAAAATATAACAGTAAGTAATATTAAAATTGTTGATGAAAAAATAACACAACTTAAGAATTTGTAAGGGTGACATTTGGTTTAGGGTATTTGTAAGGGTTTCATGACATTCCACGGGTATTTATCTCATTTTCTACACAGCTCAGCTAAGATAACTTTGCTTAGCTTAGAGCTGACTTCACCATGCTCTGTTAGTTACTAATCAAGGATTAACAGGCCGTTAAATCTAACTTTTTTTTTAATTCAACTATCTGATGGAACAAGCACATGGCCCACATGATGTTAAGTGATAATCATCACCAAAAACCATCAAACCATCAAAAAAGCATTGCCTCGTAAGTCACACACAATGTAATTACACCGGCAACCACACTTTTCAAGCCAAACACAGAAATGCTGCTTGGTGGGAGAAAAAGGCGTGGTGTAGTACTTTCCCGGACAGCCACACACAAACAAGTCTACTACTCTTACCTTAGATGTCAAACGCATACTTTTGACATATTTAACGGCCCTTTAATCCTTTGTTAATCTAACAGAGCATGGTGAAATCAGCTCTTAGCCTTTTATAATGCGAACTTTCGCAATCATAGGCCTATCTAAGTTCGATGTCTTTTCATACTACGATTTCCACCGCTAACTGACTATTACGCAAACTAAGACCTTATTATAATTATTTTGCCATTTCTTATGCCATTCTTCAAATAAGTTTTGTATGAGTTGTCTAGTAGTTTTGCTTCGTTTTGGGGCTAGATGACGCTTGTTAAATGTCCACAAATAATATTGTACGGGGTGCCATAAAACTACGACCAAAAACAAGTAACCATCAATATGATTTTTTTTTCTCTATGTAACCAACATTTTCATACATATTTTTTTGCAGATTTAATTTTTTTGGGAGTTTTGCTGTGATTTTACGAACGTGTGACAGTGCACACTCATTTGATATTTCATATTCCACAGCAAGTAGACTTACAGTAGCTAGCAGACTTACAGATCTCAAGAGAGGGAATTTACACCGTTTCCATGCGAACGAAAAGACCAACAGAACAAGTTGTGAGATTTGTTTCATTAACGTGTTACGATACATTTAAATAAATAAATAAATAATAAATATAAATATTGTTGGACTTTCCACACAGCACTATCTAGCCCCAAACTAAGCCAAAGCTTGTAATATGGAAACCAGATAGCTGATATAATACATATATACTTTTTTTTTGTAAATACATACTTATAATATTACATAACACCCAGACAGAGAACAAACATCTATGTTCATCACACAAATGTTTGTTCTCGGTGGGGATCGAACCCACGGCCTACTACCAACTGAGCTGTGAAGGCTGTCAAGTCATTTAAGTACAGTAGGTATAATGTTTTTGGTGGAAACGCACTGTAACGTTATCTATATTTCTACAGTTAGCGATGCTAAACGCGCTATGATCGCGAGTAGTTTGAGTAGAAGACGCTGGTCTACTTCATGAGCGCGTGGACGACCGCGTTGGCGTTCAGCGCCTTCAGATCCGTGTACGTCTGTCCGGTGCCCACGAACACTATCGGCTGGCCGGTTATGTACGTCATAGAGATGGCCGCTCCCACCTGTGGACAACACTGGCATTTAAAACAACGTACAACTTAGTTCTTTTTCTATTGCTTTATATAAATAATTGGTGGACTTTCCACATAGCACTATTTAACCCCAAACGAAGCAGAGCTTGTATTATGGGTGGGACCAGATAGCTGATATAATATTTATATACTTTTTTGTTTATACTTGAGGCTGGGCAATCACAGCCTTTCATACAAGATTGCAAAATTACGTCCAATTATTCTTTTTTTCTATATTTCGCTATAAAAAACTTGGAAACAATATAAAAGTTAATTTTTTGGTAAACCATGTAATGTACAACTCTATTGGCCTATTTATTGAAGAGTTCCGTAGAAGAGACCTTGGCTCCATCATCAGACCTGGTCGTAGTCACTATTTTATGAGAACTGAGTACCTCCTTAATTAATTTCAAGAAAAAAAATAAGAAAAAGCAAAGGAACTGGCCGACCAGTAGAAAAACTGATGTCAACGAAACTCTTAGAGATGGGAGCTCTTGGATCGCTTCGCTCACTCAATTCAATTACAAAATTTGTTATCTGTGATTCTTTATCTATATTTTTAAGTGTAAAATTAAGATAGTAAGCATTTTAGTCTGCATGCTGTAAGCCTGAATAAATAAATGCGAATCAGCAAGTAGTATAAAGGAAAACGTGTTAAATAGCTAACCTTATCATCAATAGTGTCAAACTTGGTGAGCACTATCCCGTCGATGACATGCGGGTTGTGCGAGGCGCTGTGGTCTGCGAGCGCCTGGTTGAACTTCACGAGCTGGTCCACCGCCTCGTTCCCGACCAGCGCCTCTCCCACGAACAGCACCATGTCGGGCTCGTTCACCTGGAAACGGAACAGGACACTTTAAACCTCTTCTAATGCAATAGTATGGAGGAAAAATCAATCTCTACTTTAGACTTCAGACTACTTTAGGTTCACTACCGCACGGTAGCTATCCCCCTTAGATCTCTGAACAAGGACGGATGGTGTGGTAAAACCTACTTATCTAGATAACTTAAAACGTAAATCCTTAAACTTTCCTTAAGGCGAAGACAAGAGCTAATGTTCGCACGTTTCGACATGTTGTTTTGAAATATACTAGTAGTTCGCCCCGAACTGAGATCTCGTGATGCGACCCGACGAACGCACCTAAACTTTGAGTAGGTGGTAGTCAGAGGCAAGTCCAAACATTATGCTTGGACTTTTTTCTTACTACCGCCTACTAACTTGGTACGGTTACCAAGTTTCAACTCTATTGGCCTATTTATTGAAGAGTTCCGTTGAACAGACCTTGGCTCCATCTTCAGACCTGGTCGTTGTCACCATTTTATGAGAACTGAGTACCTCCTTAATATATTTCAAGAAAAAAAAATAAGAAAAAGCAAAGTAACTGGCCGACCAGTAGAAAAACCTTGATGCCAACAAAACTCTTAGAGATGGGAGCTCTTGGATCGCTGGTTATCTTAATTTAACTTTTTTATTGTATCTCAAAAACCGAGCGTTCCAGAAAAAATGTAAAAATTGTTTTGGAATGTCCAAACAAAGCCCTTTCATATGACATGTAACTTGATTTTTTTATGTAACTTTTTTTATTTTTGCCCCCTTAAAAACCCCCATATCTTAATAACCCTCTATCCGATTTTACTCATATACTTACCAGTAAATTTCTCAAGCACAAGCTATCGACTAATCAAATTTCATGCAGATCGGATCAACGGTTCGAAAGTTATGGCCAGCCAAACATACATACATACATACATAAATATATAAAATGCCAAATCGCCCAAGTTGAAACTAAAGATCTTCGTTCGCTTCGCTCACTCGATCAATAAAATCACTAAACTAATTTTTCAAAAATAGCAATCAACCAACTTGGTTTACTATATTATATATGTCGAAACGTGCGAGCGAGAGGTATATTAGCTCTTGTCAATATAAGCTTGATCTCTATCCGAGTGTACGCCCGAAACGGACAAACTGTTAAAACTGCACCAAACCACAGTTTTAAGATTTTTCTGTACAACAATAATGCAATAAATATTTTTGATTTACCTTGATGAGTTTGGCGAGCGCTCGCATGAGCGGCTCGTTGTCCTGCATACGTCCGGCCGTGTCTATCAGCACCACGTCTATCTTGGACTCGTTGGCGAACCGGATCGCCTCCATCGCTATGCCGGCCGCGTCCTTGCCTGTTTATAATAACAATATCATTTATTTATGCCATACGTAAAAAAAATTATAAAAAATACATGAAAATTATACAAGGTGTTCCATAAGTTGTGTATATAAACTTCAGGGGGCTAAAGTACCCATCAATATGATCAACTTTTTCTAAGGAACCAACACTGTAAACGCGAAAAAAAAAACAGCTGTTTCATACATTTTAGCCGGGTAGGTATTGAACTTTTGTATGAAACAGCTGTTTTTTTTTTGCGTTCACAGTGTTGGTTCCTTAGAAAAAGTTGTTCATATTGATGGGTTCTTTAGCCCCCTGAAGTTTATATACACAACTTATGGAACACCTTGTATAATAAAAAAATATAAATAAATAATAAACAAATATTGGCGAACTAAACTAAGCAAAGCTAAATATATACAAATACTACTTAGAATAAAACAAAACTTAAATTTTCATTGGCAAAAAAAATTGGTATAAGTTTGACAATAGGACAGTGTATTTTTTACTGCGACAGTATGTGGAAGTCCGAAACAGCAGAAATGGGCATGGTGGTAGTACTTCCCCGGACGAGCCACAAATAGTACGTGCAACGGATCTAAGGCCCTCTGAAGTCAGGCACTATACATAATACGAATATATATTAAAATATTTAAATGAATCTTTCCCCCCCCCTCCACCCCTCTACCTCCGCTCCGACGCAAAACCGTATCCCTTTTTATAGAGCTGCACCATGGTCCTTGCTTCTTGCTCTCTGGCTGGATGCAGCTTCTATTACTTTAAAATAGATGCGGGTAGTTTACCATAATACCTTTTCATAAAGCAGCAACATGGTCCTCCCAGCATGGTCCTTCGCCGGATGCAGCGCCTATTACTTTAAAAAGAGAATGTGCTCCCGAATTGTGTCCAGTTTTGTCGCGCCTTTTCGAGCTTTCATACTCCACAAGGCGGGTTCCATCTTCGTGGAAGACTGCTCATGTCCACCCAGTGCCCAAAAAGGGCGATAGATCAGACCCATCAAATTACAGGCCAATCGCTATAACATCCCTTCTCTCTAAGGTCATGGAGCGTGTGCTTAATAGACAACTCCTCAGATACCTAGAAGGACACGACTTGATCAGCGACCGCCAATACGGCTTTCGCCATAGTCGTTCGACTGGTGACCTTCTAGTGTATCTTACACATCGTTGGGCTCAGGCCATTGAGAGTCAAGGTGAGGCATTGGCTGTCAGCCTAGATATCGCGAAGGCCTTTGATCGGGTCTGGCACCGCAGTCTTTTGTCGAAGTTGCCATCTTATGGACTGCCCGAGGGTTTGTGCAAATGGGTTGCCAGCTTTCTGTCCGGCAGAAGCATACGAGCCGTAGTTGACGGCGGTAGCTCCGATCGCATGGACATTAACGCTGGCGTCCCGCAAGGCTCTGTATTGTCCCCAACGCTATTTCAGCTGCATATAAATGATATGTTGTCAATTGACAACATTCATTGCTATGCGGACGATAGTACTGGGGACACATTCTATAAGGGCCGTGCTAGCATCCCTCGTTACATGGTGGAAGAAAGCCGAAAACAACTTGTGTCTGAGATAGAGGACACATTAACCAGAGTTTCCGAATGGGGAGATCAAAACCTGGTTAAATTCAACCCTACCAAGACACAAGTTTGCGCGTTTACGGCAAAAAAAACCCTATTTACTGAGGCACCTCAATTCCAGAACATGACCCTTTCCATCTCCAAGAGCATTGGGATCCTAGGCATCAAGATCTCCAGCGACGTTCAGTTCCGTAGTCATTTGGAAGACAAGGTAAAGCTGGCATCCAAGAAGCTCGGTGTGCTAAACAGAGCGAAGTTGTACTTCAATGGGGGACAACGACTACTTCTCTAGAAGTCGCAAGTCAGACCCCATATGGAGTACTGCTGTCATCTCTGGGCAGGAGCACCTGGGTACCAGCTTGGTCCTTTTGACTCGGTCCAAAGACGTGCTGTGAGAATCGTTGATGATCCCAAGCTCACAAGCGGTATTGAATCCTTAAGTTTGAGGAGAGACTTCTCCTCTCTGTGTGTGTTCTACCGCTTGTATAATGGGTTGTGTTCTGTAGAATTGTTTGACATGATGCCCACAGCTTCATTCTATCATCGCACTGCTCGCCATAGGCAGGGAGCTCATCCACATACCTTGGAACCAGGATGGTCGCGCACTGTTCGGTTTCAGAGGAACTTCCTCCCGCGCACTCTAAGGTTGTGGAATGCGCTCCCTGCAGATGTTTTCCCTATAGAGTACAGCATGGGGTTCTTCAAAAAAGGCGTTCTAAAACATTTAAAGGGTCAGCAACGCGCGTGTGACACCTCTGGTGTTGCAAACGTCCATAGGCTACGGTAACCGCTTCCCATCAGGTGGGCCGTACGCTTGTTTGCTTACTTGGTAGTATAAAAAAAAAAAAAAAAGCATCTATTATTACTTTTTTGAATGCGGGTAGTTTACCGTATCCCTTCTCATAGAGCTGCACCGTGGTCCTCCCAGCATGGTCTTTCGCCGGATGCAGCGACTAATATTCTTTTGAAATGCGGGTAGTTTACCGTATCCCTTCTCGTAGAGCTGCACCATGGTCCTGGCGTTGTGCTGCGCCGGCGGGTGCAGCGCGTTGAGATGGCGCACGTGCGTGCGCAGCTGCTCCACGGCGCCGGCGCGGAAGGTGTCGCACGCCGCGATCAGCACGGAGAGCTCGTTCTCTATCAGCCAGAAGCAGATCTTCGCCAGGTTCGTTGATTTGCCGACGCCG
Organism: Chloroclysta siterata; assembly: GCA_932294275.1. NCBI lineage: Eukaryota > Metazoa > Arthropoda > Insecta > Lepidoptera > Geometridae > Chloroclysta > Chloroclysta siterata. The sequence continues at coordinate 13,147,631 of OW028596.1, read as the reverse complement.
TTCACCTAAAACAATATTTGCTTTATTATTAACAAGCTGGTGCCCGCGACTTCGTCTGCGCAGGATTAGTCGCACAATATCTTTATGAATTGTAGCCTTGTGTTATTCTGATGTATAAGCTATATTATTGTAAAGTTTCATTAAAATCCATTCGGTAGTTTTTACGTGAAAGAGTAACATCCATCCATCCATCCATCCATTATACTTTATACAAAATTATAGACATAGACAAAGACAAATTATTATACTATTAATATAACTAGGATGGTTTTAAAAACTAATCACACTAATTATTAAGTACACTTCAAAATTAAAACCTACTAAATTAATGTAAAAACAAAAAATTAAGTTATATCAAATTAAGTACATGTAGTCGACTCTTCCGTCAGATCTCTTTGTACGGAGACTCAAGTACTTTGAGGATGACTAAGTATGACTAAGTCAGAGGTATGAAATATAGGTATCCTCACGATATCACGTACCTAATATCGAGAGATAAATTGGGTAGTTTCACCGGATTTTTGCCAAAGTATTGTTTATTATGTACTGACCCCACAAAACGCCATGACATAGGGCACGCCCTGCGACTTCGCGTGCAAACAATCCCGCAGGATATCGACGCGACGCTTCGGCGACAGGATCTGAACCAGCGACTCCGTCAGTGTGCCTTTCACTGTCTTGGCCACGCTGTCGAATGTACCTAGCACCTGTAAAATAGGATAGCCTTGTTTTATAATCCCCGTTATTTAACAACTCTATAAGGTACAGTGGCGAGCATGAGAGCACTGGTGGTCTAGTGGTAGCGGCCCCGCCTTCAGATCCTAAGGTCGTGCGTTTAAAACCAGTCGTGCACCAATGAGTTTTTCTAATCAAAAATGTATGTGCACAATGCTACTGGTATTCGATAAAGGAAAACATCGTGAGGAAACCGTCACGTAGAACCTAAAAAGTTTTAAAACATGTGTCAAGTGCTCGAAAGGAGCACACACACATGTTTGAACTTAAAATCCATTCACCACACTGTTTCGAAAGAGACTAGTGACACGACAAGAAGAAGAATTGGTGATTTTTATACTTACTAATGTGTTAAAATCGAAATTGTGGCTAATTTAATTATCCAGTAGATTCACATGATTAAAGTTACCTTCCCCTCGAGTTTGGTCGAGACAGAGTCGCACAGCTTGTTGGCGATATCTGAAGCAACATTCTTGCCGATTAGCACGTCGCGTAGTTTGTCCAGCGCCGGACGCATTGCCTCCTCGGTCAGCGCCTTGGAACCCACTAGCCCTGAAAAAAACAACATAGAATACAGTAAAAACTATATTATTGTTCATTTATTTACAAAGTTTTTTTTTTTATACTATTAGCTAATGGAACAAGCAGATGGCCCACCTGATGTTAAGTGGTAACCATCACCTATAACAAAGCATTGCCTCGTAAGTCACGCACGATCGGAACGTGCCCTACGATGCACTGCCCTGCGTCCATCAACTTGAGGCATACAGATGTTAAGCCTCATGTGCCTGTAATTACACCGGCAACCACACTCTTCAAACCGAAACACAGCGTTGCTGCTTGGCGGCCGAAAAAGGCGTGGTGGTAGTACTTCCCCGGACGAGCCCTTCACAAAGAGTCTAAACTTAAATTACAATTAATACAAATTTACAAAATACATATGAAACAGTAGCTATCTACAGACCGTTGCAAACGATTTAGAGATAGCTCAACTGATCCAAATCAGTAAAAACTGTAACAGAAAACCTCACGACTCTGATACCCAGGCACGGTAGTTATCCCTTTTAAATCTCTTAGTACTAACTCAAGATCTTATGAGGATATCTAAGGGGCGTAGCCAGAGGTACGTCCAATGTACATTACAGGAACGTACGTGGCACGCAGCCACAATTTACAGTAGCTGCGTGACAGGTCGAAAGCTGGTTGCCGCTGCTAAAATACTAAACGGATTCCTCAAGATATTTTCCTTCACCGATTGAGAGTACTACCTACGTAGCACCAATATTTTATTCCAACCGAAAAATCCATTGATACACGTCTGAATTAGAACTCATGACCTAACTACTATCAGAATGCAGGGTGGGTCATGACCGGGGGTCGGAATAGGTAGAGTTTTTAAGTACCAAATGACATAAAATTACCTACGCAATCTTAACATGGATATACCTCTTAAACCCGGAATTGGGGATTAATAAAAATTGTTTTCTATAAGTTTTAGATATTTTTATAAGTTTTAGGGTTTTATATATACAACTAGTTGATGGAACAAGTAGATGGCCCACCTGATGATATTATTGTCTTCTAAAACTCTTTTTTCCTATGTTAAACACAAACTAAGTAGCGTTACACGTACAGCAGGCAGGGCTTTTTTAAAACATTCGGAAATTCATGACCCACCCATTGACCATGGTCAATGGTAGATATTGACGGCAAATTCATACAGCACCACCTAGTCGCAAATAAGACCGCTCATTGTACCTTTTTGTTTGTTGTTGTTGTATTGTTTTTGTTTTATCATTTACTTATATTATTTTGTACAATAATGATATATTCTATTCTATAAAAACCTTTTTTACAATCTATAATACTTAGTACCTTTGAAAATGCTGAACATGCCGCCGGATTTCTTGGGAGTGGCCTGTCTCTCCTCCTCATACTCTTCCTCGCTGCTGCTCTCTTCGGATTCCACCTCCAGGTCTCGTATAGCACCCGTCATTTGACCGACCAACTGAAAAACGATATATTGATAAAAACGACGGCACTGCTGACTGACTTCTTCTTCATGAAGTGTCACTAGTTCTTTCGAAACTGTGTGGTGAAAGGATTGACTGATTGTCAACAATGCTCGTAAAATAAATACTTATAAAAAATGTTGTAAAAAAAATAATTATATCCTTATAAATACTTATATTGTTATTTTTGTAAATACATACATATGACATATTATAATACATACATAGTTCATCACAGAAATGTTTGTTCTCGGTGGAGATCGAATCCACGGTCTGCAGCGTAGAAGGCAGAGCTACTACCAACTGAACTGTAGGGGCTGTCAGTTGAATAAATACTTGACTTCGACTTTGCTGATCATGGTGAACATACCTGCGTGTCAGGGTTGATCTCCGTTTGGTTCTCGCCATCCTTATCGTCGCTGAAGTCGAGAGACGGCAGGTCGCGCGAGTTGCCTCCCATTTCCCACACGCGAGGTTGCTTCACGCGTTCCTTTTCCACCACCTTCGGGCTTTTAGGGGACTTTCTGTAAACATTATCAAATTAACTTTTGAAACTATCGTGGTCATGAACATAATTTTGTTTTAAAACGGGATATTTACCATGATTTGTGAGTTTGTTTTCCGATATTTCGGCACAGTTGCATGCGCCATGACAATTAAACTTACAAATTATGGAAAATATATCGTTTTAAAAGAAAATTATTATCTAATTAAGTTGTTTTAAGATATGTTAATAAATCTCTCTTTCTTTATTATAATTTATTAGACTGACCATTGGCTACAATGTCAAATCTTACCCAAGTCTGAGTTTTTTTTTATATACAATTAGCTGATGGACAAGCAGATGGCCCACCTGATGTTAAGTGGTAACAATCACCTATAACAAAGCATTGCCTTGTAAGTCATGCACGATAGGAACGTGCCCTACGATGCACTTTTGTTTTTCGTAACAACAGGCCTTTTTTGTATGGAGATTTGATAAGCGCCTCTAACGGGCGTTCTGAGAACTCACGAGTTTCCATACAAAAAACGCCTTATGTTACAAAAAACTAAATACGAAAAACAAAACTCAGACTTGGGGTACAGATCGTAAGCGACGATTAAGCCGACGATGACGAAGAACGATCTAGAACAACGAACCGAACAGCAACGCCGCTTGAAAAAGGCATGGTGGTAATTCTTCCTCGGACAAGCCCTTCACTCTACTACTCATATATGATAGAGCCTTTAAGAATCTTTTTAAGCAAACTAGTTCTACTTACTTGGGTTCCTTCTTGGTCTTAGAAGACAGTTTCTGTGCGAGGCGAGCGCGGTTCGCGGCAATCACGTCGTCTTCCACCTCCGGGGCCTTTTCTACCGTGCCGTTGGTCAAGCTCTTGTTCTCTACAATTTTCACTGAAACAAATAACATTCTAATCATGCTACAGGCTTATACATAGCCCTGACCTGGCAGAGATAGATTGTTTTTTTTTTATTATTCTTGCTAATGGAAGCAGAGGGCCCACCTGATTAAATGATCTAGATATTGCAATATTGCTCTTTACATGCCAATTTTTACCCTTCAAGTGAGTGCAAAGTGCATAATTGTATACTTATAAATTAATATGCCTTAGCATTTATTGGTAAACAAATTTTCAGGTCTAGAACATCATTGGTTAGGTAATTCAGTGATGAGGTCACATAATAGTGAGGTAGGTACAATTTTGAAGTATGTGCTAGCAGTATTTTGCATGCTCTATTTTATTCTAATGAATACATGGCATGTATAATAAATGATACCCTTAAGGTTCAATCTATGGCTGTGCCTACTACAAGTTCTAGTCAAATTTTGTTATTGGGTTTAAGCAATTTTATGATAACATTCAGGGGCTAAACTTAAAACATTCAAAATTTAATCCAAAATTGTTGTGTTACATGCCTTTTTAAGCAGTACTACACCCCTGCTTTTTGAAAGGGGTGTAGTCTTAGAAGAGCTTAAACCTTTCGGGCGCGTTAATAATGACGTGATTTCGCGAGTCGTGTAAGCGCCGTTTGCTCCTCATGAAACTTTTGAATTTACAATTTATGTCATTCACATAAAGTAAGTCAATATAAACGCACCCTTAGTTCAAGCCCCTGTGTGATGGACCCCAATAATTTGGCTTACCTTATTTACAGAAAGTCTTACTCACCTGACTTCTTTCCCTTCTCTTCCCCCTTCCGCTCAATCATAGACGATACAGTCTTTTTAGACTTAAGAGAGTCTTCAAATGTTTTCATTTGTTTTGGAATCTTAGCTTGTAACTTGCCTGAAATTAAAACAGATAATTACTTTTGAAATCATCATTTATTGTTAAAAAAACATGTAGGAACAGTAAAACAAGTTTCACTAAATATGAGGAAATCAAACAAAATCATCATGTAGTATTAATGAATTTAATTTTGGAGGTATTTAAATTAAAAAACTAACCCCATTCTTCAGCATCCCTCAGAACACGATTGAATGTCTTCATGAAATCAAAGTCCACCATCTGATTGCCTCCTGTGAGCTCATTCTTGTACTTATCCCTAAATTCCAAGTGTACATCGTTAAGGAACTTATCAATATATGATAATTGTAGTATACGCTGGTACGCAACCACAAATACCAACTCAAACTCATTGTCCAGCTTGTATTGCAACGTCAGGGCGTTGTGATTATGAGTATTGTTCCCTGTACGCTCCTAAAACAGAAAACAGGTTCCTTTTAAAGCATTACCTTGAGCAATCTATGCAAGGACATTGACACAGTTTCTAGGGACTTTTTTGTATTTTTTACATACTTGTTTCACGGGGGGATTTCCACGTGTGTGACGCACTAATTAAATTATAATCAAGTCACACTCAGGCTTCCAAAGCGAAAAAATAAGTAGGTACTCACTTGCAAAATAACACTACGAATCAAAGCGTTTACAGAGGGTGAGAACATCTCACCCGTACTCTGGAAACACCAAAGAACTATACCTCCTTTACTAAAGATGCTGAATAGGTCTAACATTGTGTAAAATTATGTGGTAAATTGCGTTTTCAAATAAATCGCCAACAGATGTTTGCTGCGCAGAAGGAATGTGTGTGTGTTGTGTGTAATAATGCGCGTGCGTGTGCGAGTTCGACTGACAGATAGGTGACAACTCAGATGTTTTGTTCTGGAACCAAATTCAATGAATTATTTTTCACATTTCCTTTGTCCTTTGAGTTTAATTGAGTACCAGAAGCTGTGCCATAAATACTGGTATTAACGGTAGGTATAAAATTTGAATAGTTTTACACACCTTTTCAACACCACATCAGCATAAATAAGCTGTAAAAATATTTACATTATATTCTCGACTCTCGCCGCTAGTCTCCGAACGTATTTTACTAACTTATCCGGGTCCGGTTAATTTACGACCAAGTATTACACAGCCCGAAAATGTACAACCCGGAAAGCACAGCCTGGAAAACACGGCCCGGATTCCATGTACAAAATGTACATGAAATCCGGGCCGTGTTTTCCAGGCTGTGCTTTCCCAGCACAGTCGGGATTGTACAGCCAGGATTGCACGACCATGGATTCTGTGACCATGCTCTGATTGGTCGAAAGCCTATGCTCTGTTTAGATGCACTACACAGTAAGTATAGGCAAGTAGCACAGATTAAAAATTATATAAAATAAGAGAATTATTCAGAGATTAATGTTAGAAAAAAATAAAATTCTGGCACTTCGGCGGCCGCTGCCGCGGCACGCTCGCTTTGCTCGCTCGCCTCGTGCGTAATTTATATGTTTTAACATAACCTAACCAATCCGAGTCGGATCAACAAGTGAGTGAGTAAGTAATTGACGAGTGTAAACAAAGCCTAAGTTTTGGCATCAAAATTTTGGCTGCGTTTTATCGGGTCGTGCTTTCCAAAGGTGTGCTGAATTTGTACGGCTTGGAATGTACAGCCTTGGATTACACAGCCATGGATTTCGCTACCAAATTGTACATCAATTCCGGGCTGTGTTTTCCTCGGCTGTACAATCCTTGGTTGTACATTATTGGCACCCACTTATCCTACTCTACTATAATGACTATAATCTACCCAAGGACAACTTCGGTCTTCTCTACGGGTGCCAATAATGTACAACCAAGGATTGTACAGCCGAGGAAAACACAGCCCGGAATTGATGTACAATTTGGTCGCGAAATCCATGGCTGTGTAATCCAAGGCTGTACATTCCAAGCTGTACAAATTCAGCACACTTTTGGAAAGCACGACCCGATAAAACGCAGCCAAAATTTTGATGCCAAAACTTAGCCTTTGTTTACACTCGTCAATTACTTACTCACTCACCTGTTGATCCGACTCGGATTGGTTAGGTTATGTTAAAACATATAAATTACGCACGAGGCGAGCGAGCAAAGCGAGCGTGCCGCGGCAGCGGCCGCCGAAGTGCCAGAATTTTATTTTTTTCTAACATTATTCTCTGAATAATTCTCTTATTTAATATAATTTTTAATCTGTGCTACTTGCCTATACTTACTGTGTAGTGCATCTAAACAGAGCATAGGCTTTCGACCAATCAGAGCATGGTCACAGAATCCATGGTCGTGCAATCCTGGCTGTACAATCCCGACTGTGCTGGGAAAGCACAGCCTGGAAAACACGGCCCGGATTTCATGTACATTTTGTACATGGAATCCGGGCCGTGTTTTCCAGGCTGTGCTTTCCGGGTTGTACATTTTCGGGCTGTGTAATACTTGGTCGTAAATTAACCGGACCCTTCTCTACCAGCACAGGCACAGAATATTGTGTACTGCAGTGTACTGTGTGACTGAGGGTCCAAATGACTACATCCGTTACAAATGTAGATTTATCTTATTTTCTAATGCTTTCATAACATTTAATTTTTAATGGGCTCGCGTGCGTTTTGTTAATGGGCTCGCGTTACAGTCTATTAATTTTTTATACTTTAAATTTAAATCACTTTTAGGCCCGAATATTTCCTCATATATGTATTGCATTCTTTTACAAATAGAACTTGGCAAAAAGATGAGTATCCAACGAAACAACATAATTAAAAAAAACACCATACTAAAAGATTGTTTTTTGGTCTATGGTATGGTATACAGAAAATTGTCAATTCATCTCTCGAGTATTATTTTGTGTGTAATCGTTGCGTCCAACAAATATTTTTCCAATAAAGAAGGAGATTTAGTAAAAACCCAAGAACAGTAACAAGTTATCAAAATGAATATCACATCAGCTGCGGGGATAATCTCCCTGCTGGACGAGCCGATATCCGAAGTGAAGGAGTTTGCGTTGAAGAGGTTGGACAACATAGTCAACGAATTCTGGCCCGAAATATCAGAGTCTATAGAAAAGATTGAGATCCTGCACGAAGATAAGGTTTTTTCACAACATCAGTTGGCTGCTTTAGTCGCTAGTAAGGTGTACTACCACCTGGGAGCGTTTGAAGATTCATTGACGTACGCTCTCGGAGCTGGCGACTTATTTGACGTGAACGCCAGGAATGAGTATGTCGATACCACGATTGCGAAGGCTATCGACTTCTATACACAGAAGAGGAAGGCTCTGTTCGTGGATTGCTCTGCAGAGGCCATAGACCCTCGTTTGGAGGCTATCGTGAACCGGATGTTCCAGCGATGCTTGGACGACGGCCAATACAGACAAGCTTTGGGCTTGGCGCTGGAGACCCGTCGAATGGATATTTTTGAAGAATCTATAATGAAGTCTGATGATATAGCCGGTAAGTGCTTTGTCATTGTAGCAATAATAATTTACCTAACCAAAATGGCATTTGTTTATTAGTAGTTCAGTATTACATTGAGATCAAGCAAAACTGATGTTCCCTGTAACTTGGATGTTAAACCATTGCTTTCATAAATTTCAAGTTAGTACAAAATTGTAACCAGTACCCAAATTAATTTAAGAGTAAAAAACCAGAAATAAATATAACAGTAAAAAAAGAAGTTGAAATGTTTGAGTAAGCCTTTCATACTTATTATTTTTAATTAAAATCAAGCACACTTTTACAGCAGAAACAGCATAGCTGGTTATACAATTATATTTCTTTATTTCAGGATTGCTTATCTATGCATTCACTGTTGCAATGAGCCTACTTCAAAATAAGGGCTTCCGCAGCACTGTCCTGAGATCCCTGGTAGGTCTCTATAGGAACCTGAACATCCCAGACTATGTCAACATGTGCCAGTGCCTGATCTTCCTTGAAGACCCCCTCTCAGTTGCCGAAATCCTTGATAAACTTACACATGGACCACAAGAATCAGTTCTCATGGCATATCAAATTGGTTTTGATTTGTATGATTCAGCTACACAGCAGTTCCTAGGTAGAGTTTTACAAGCACTCAGAAGTACAGCTCCTATTCCTTCTGCCCTTGGAGGAAAGCCACAACCCCAAGGTGGTCCCTTCCCTGAAGCTTCTGGTATGGAGGTCGATCAACCACCAGCCACAAGTGAAGAATCAAAAACTGAGAGAGATATTGACAGCCTGAACGATGAAGAAAAAGAACACCAAAAGAGGGTGGAAAAATTAATATCTATTCTAGGAGGAGATGTTTCCATTGGATTGCAACTCCAGTTCTTGATCAGATCCAATCATGCTGATATGCTTATTCTTAAAAACACCAAAGATGCTATCAGAGTCTCAATCTGCCACACAGCCACAGTCATAGCCAATGCATTTATGCATGCAGGCACTACCAGTGATCAGTTCTTGAGAGATAATCTGGAGTGGCTAGCCCGTGCCACCAACTGGGCAAAACTGACAGTAACAGCTTCTCTTGGCGTCATTCACAGAGGTCACGAGGGTGAATCCTTAGCTCTCATGCAGTCTTACTTACCTAAGGAAGCAGGGCCATCATCAGGGTATTCTGAAGGTGGAGGGCTCTATGCTCTTGGACTGATTCACGCCAACCATGGCGCTAATATCATTGACTATCTTTTAACTCAACTAAAAGATGCTCAGAATGAAATGGTGCGCCATGGAGGGTGTCTTGGTCTGGGCTTGGCTGCAATGGGTACCCATAGACAAGATGTTTATGAACAGCTGAAATTCAACTTGTATCAAGATGATGCTGTAACTGGTGAAGCTGCCGGAATCGCAATGGGAATGGTCATGCTGGGATCAAAGCATGCTGCCGCGATCGAAGACATGGTGGCGTATGCCCAGGAAACCCAGCATGAGAAAATCTTGCGAGGATTGGCGGTTGGTATCTCCTTCACTATGTACGGTCGGCTGGAGGAGGCCGATGCCCTTGTGCAGCAACTATTGAGAGATAAGGATCCACTACTGCGACGCGCTGGCTGCTACACCATCGCTACTGCGTACTGTGGTACCGGAAACAATGACTCCATCAGAACCCTGCTCCACGTCGCGGTTTCTGACGTTAATGATGACGTTCGTCGCGCAGCTGTCACCGCTCTAGGATTCCTTCTATTCAGAACACCAGAACAATGCCCTTCAGTGGTATCTTTACTGGCTGAATCCTACAATCCTCATGTAAGATACGGTGCGGCCATGGCTCTAGGTATCGCTTGCGCCGGAACCGGAAACCGCGAGGCCATCGGTCTCCTAGAACCGATGGTTAAATTCGACCCTGTCAACTTCGTACGGCAAGGAGCGTTGATCGCATCTGCTATGATTCTAATCCAACAGACAGAGACGCTTTGCCCCAAGGTCACGTACTTCCGACAACTGTACTCTCAGGTGATCTCAAACAAACATGAAGATGTTATGGCGAAATTTGGCGCTATAATGGCTCAAGGGATCATTGATGCTGGCGGTCGCAACGTGACGGTTTCTCTACAGAACCGAACAGGACACATGAACATGCTTGCCGTTGTCGGCATGCTGGTGTTTACTCAGTATTGGTACTGGTTCCCTCTAGCTCACTGCCTGTCATTGGCCTTTACGCCTACCTGCCTGATTGCTCTGAACAGCGACCTGAAGATGCCTCAGCTAGACATTAAGTCTAACTCTAAGCCTTCTCTATACGCGTATCCCGCTCCTTTAGAGGAAAAGAAACGCGAGGAAAGGGAGCGTGTCACCACTGCTGTCCTCTCCATCGCCGCGGCTAAAGCTCGCAGGAAGGCGCACGGAACTGACGGATCTGCTAGCAGCAGCATTACATCCTCAACAACTTCGAAAATGGATGTTGATGAAGAAGAAAAGAAGCCTTCTAAAACACCTAACTTGAATATCACCTTCCATGGAAAGTATGACAAAGATAAGGAAGTAACTACATCCAAGGATGGAAAGAAAGATGAAAAAGAGGGAGAGGAAAAAGAAACCAAGGAGAAGAAAGAACCAGAGCCTACCTTCGAAATTCTGAGCAATCCCGCCAGGGTTATGAGACAGCAGCTCAAGAACATTACCGTTGTTGAAGGGTCAGGGTTTAATCCATTGAAAGAAATAACTATTGGTGGCATTGTCATGCTGAACCATTCTGGCGATGTTGAACAGGTGCTCGTAGAGCCCGTAGCCGCCTTCGGCCCGAAAACGGAAGAAGAAAAAGAGCCCGAACCCCCAGAACCTTTCGAGTACTTAGATGACTAGTAACTTTATAAATCATTTTAATTTGACCTACTAATCCCTAAAAATGTGCTGAACAAGATATAATGCGTACCTATCTAGAATAATGTTTAAGTACATTTTATGCTAACAGATTACAAAGGATTAGAGTCCATAATGTATTTCCTCTTAAAAATAAAACTAATAAAACACCTATACTTTTTATTGTAACCACTTGTTAGGGGATGATCACGTATTATGTAGGTATTAATGTTTAGGTAACATTGATGAGGAAGAAGAAAGACGACACACGGGAGATGGATGGAGACGACTACAGAATACGGCCAAGTGATGCTCGTAGACGAAGAAGCAGACCACCCGTCGAATGACATGTTTGAGAGCGCTGGGAATGAGTGCCTGAGACTTGCCTGGGACCGGAAAGTAGCGTAAAGAGTTGGCTTATACCCAGCAGTGCGAGCCTTGGGAGCAAACATCTTTAAATAATATAACCCTTGGGTAGGACCTCACATAAACCTAGTTTTAAATTGCAAGCTTTAGAAAATATACTGAGGGCAGGGCAGGTCATCCAATCACCTTCAATAATATGGCGTACCAACCAAGCTTATAAGTTTTCAAAACTCCTTAGATCAAGGATAAATCTATGCAAAACTCAGAATAGACGTACTTTTGCCATCTAGCGGTAGCGGTAGGTAGTAAATTCGCTTCACTTATCTACTTACCGCTAGATGGCAGGCGCTTTTTTTTCCTTTGAGTGTTGCATGAAAAATACAAAGGCACAAAGGCCTTTGCTTTTATTAGTGAAGATTAACCGCTTGAAGAGCATGAAATTCCAGTAGTAACATTTAACTAGTAGCAAATAAATGAGGAAGAAGAATAGAAATAGTTAATTGGACCATGATTGTGTACCTAACTTCTTGACATTCGTTTGACAAAATGTCAATGTCCAAATTAAAAAAGAAAACATGGCCGCCTGTCTGTATCTGTAGTAGTAAGTAAAGTCATAATTTTCAATCAATCAATAAAACGTGGTTTCCTGCATGACTTTCATGCATTATCTGAAATTGAAACAGTGAAATAAAACCAGTTAATCTACAGCGCGGTGCTATTTCTATTTTATTGATACCTGCCCCAGAATGGATTGGGAATTGAAGTACGGCGACTTGTCGAAGGACAGTGACTTTGTGAGCAAATGTGATAATTTGAAGGAAGATTTGATGGGCGTGCAGCAGGTATTGGATCAGCTACTGCCATTGAAAGCACAGTACGATAAACTGCCTCTGGCAGCGCGGATTGAACTGGATTTGCTTCTGGCGTTCACTTTGAATTCGCTACATTGGGTAAATTTGCGCATCCAAGGAATAGACCCTACGAAGCACCCAATTAAAGGCGAGCTGCAGCGAATTAAAGCTATGATGCTAAAGTGGCAACAAGTAAAGGACCGGGACAAGAGGCCTACTGTCAATCTACCAGTTGCGAAGAGATTTGTTAAAGGTGGCTTGTTTGACCACAACAACACAAATGCTACACCTCCCAACAAAAAGATTCGTTTTGATGATAGTGATGATGAGTGAATAACTCTTAAATATTGGGTTATTCTAAGGCTGAATTTATTAGATAAATATATTAAAACTTCATTGTATTTTATCTATTTAAAGTACTCAAGTACCTATGTGGTTAGATTGTAGGAATGTTTGTTAGTTGATAAGGCTACTACTTTTAAGCATTTATTGTAAGTTATTTATGGTTTTCTGTTTGCTGGTTTGTTATTTCAATACTGTACAAGCTTTATGGTCTAGTCTCTGGTACAATCAGTAGTCAGGCTTATATAATTTACAAGTCCCAAGATGAAGCTCTCTCACACTTTATTTTCTGGCAGTTTTCTTTAACATTCCTTCTGCTATCAAAATTTCTTGTTTGTTGAATATAATAAGAAAAATGCAATCTCTATAGAATTAACTATTATATCTCATTCACAAGCTTGTACTGGTATTGATATTTTTAGTTTAGTAAGTGTAGAAAGAATCTTTTGTTTTAATTTAACTAGTTTTTGTTTGTATTCTATGAGTATTTAGTTCTGTAACTGGTAAGTCTCTGATTGCATTAATGCATCCTGTATTTAACTACTACTTTTTATTATTAGTAAGATATAATTAATAAACAAGTCTTAACTAAGTACATTTTTATTATTAGCAACAAAGTAAAATTTTCAAAAGATAAATTATTTAGGAATGTTCTACAGGAATACCATAAATTGGTCATAATTATAATTAATTAATAAGCTTATATGTCAATACTAACACAAATTATTGTTTTTTTATTATTAAAATGTGCCATGACATGGAAAATTAGTGCACAAAGAACACTTGGCAAAATAAAATGACTAAATTGAAAAATAAGATCAATATAACATTCTGCTTCAACTTTGTTCATATCTCTACTTGTAAAACAAGTCCAGCAGCTGAGATATTATCCCCAGCTCCGGCAGTCAGACGTGCCTCTTTACACACTAAGACGGGCGCTACACAGATCTCCACATCTTGCTCATTTACCTGCTCATCCCAACAAGCGATGGGTTCTGTAGAATCAAAATACACCCTCCTGCTATCAGTTTCATCTCTTGTCACAGCAAAGCTTCCATCGAGAAGAAGCTTGCAATGGTCTAGCTCTACTTTGGGATTGTCACATACATATCTATGAGCAGTTAAAGAAGCTTTAGCTGTTGCAGCTCTGGTTCGTTTCCAGTTTGAGTCTTTCACTGTCAGAATAGCTTGGTATGCTAATGTGTGGACATGTATACGGGTCAAGTTCCTTTCACTACCATGCTCCTGATTCAGCTGTCTTGTCTTTGTAAATATTAATCGCATGAGATCCAAAGCCATGGCTACTCTTGGGTTAGAATCAGCCACAAAACTCACTTCACCATATTCTAAGACACTGTGCAAGTTTGCCAGTTCCTGTTCATTCATACCGACAGAGTCAACATATGGCAACACCTTAGTAGTCAGGTGTAGGAGTAACTCTATGTCTACATAACTGGCCATTTCAAAATGCACTAATGTGTTTTCTGGTTGGTTAAGTATTTGTTCTTTGACTAAGTCCAGTCTTTCTTCTCTGAGATCTAGAAGAATAAATAAATATAAACATCCATTTTATTTATTAATTATTTGTGTAACACTCCATTTTTATAAAAACTTACCAACTCCATTCCCTTTAAATGGAAAGTTATCCATCATTTGTAATCCACTTATGACTAGTAAGTTAGGTTTGAACTGCGGCAAGCTTTCTCCAAACTTCTCCAGAGAACTCAACAGGGGATTATTCTTGTCATTATGCATGATGTACCTGTTGGCCCTCGGTGCTTTGTACTCTCCAAACTCTTCATCAGCTTTGTACTCTAATATCATGTGAATATCATCCTTTACCTCCTCATTGACCTCATCACCCACTATTTTAATTTCTGAAGGGATAAGTTCCTTTAGTTTCTTGCTCATTTTAGCAGCAAAGAGCACATTCCAACCTTCAGTATTAAATCGCTTAGCCATAAGAGGAGCATTCCCACCAATAGCCCATCTTGTATCAGTTAATTGTAAGGCCTGTTCAATAAGATCTTTGTAAAGTTCTGAGTTTGACATAAACCTCCTGAAATTAAAGAAATTTTAGTTAAACTCTGAGTACTTTTTTGTGTGACTAGCAATATAGCTTCAAAGTCGACACATACTCAGCAGCAGCACCATGTTGAAAGAAATATGTGAAACTTTGCAACAATTCTTCTTCGTTTGTGATTTCATTGAAATGATCTGGTTTTCCTTTTAGCGCCCGGAAGTCCAAAAGGGCGGTGGCGTTTACGAAAAGATCGTGACATCCTCCGTAACCTAAAGCCACTTTAGGCTGCAGACTACCAACGCCTACAATATTCTCCTTCTCTAGAACTAACATATGTTGCAGAAGGGACTCTGAAGACAGTCGGACATCCATATACCTCTGTCCTAGGTAAATAGCACACACTAAAACATTAATCGAGACCACCCATTTCCGTGCCATTTCACTAAACATTTTGGAATAAATTGACTAAACTGGAATGGTGTTGAAGTGCTAATAATGTCTTAACGACAACTACGTCATGCTATTATAAAAGTATGTAGTTAATTTTATCAGTTTCTGTGATAAAAGTCACCAAACACGGCCACGGTTTTCTGTACTATGAAAATCAAATTGAAAACATAGGGATGGGTAAAAAATATCGATATTTTTCTCAGAAAATAATCGATATATATCGTCGATATTTTCACTCTGGAAATATTTATATTCGGTATTTATTTATGAATATGAAATTCGTTATTTTTTGAGAACTTTTCAATATTTTATTTTATTTTTAATTAAATAGGGAAAGTGAAAACAAAAATAAATATTTTTTTACTAAAGGAAATTGTTAAGTTAAACTAAATATGATGTTTTTTTTTTACTTCCAAATTCTTTGGCAATACTTATGGTAATCGCTCAATAAAAATATAAAAATATCCATATATCGAAATACCGATATTTTTTATTCTGCTTGACATTGATATTTTTTAATTTTTTTTCGATCGAGCTCTCAACTGACCTCTCAGCTGAGATACGTAATTTAAGATTGGAGATGACTACCATTAAAGACCAGCTTTCAAATGCTATTTCACTTATTGTGCGCTATGAAACCAAGTTGGAAAGCTATGCCCTACAAATTGTCGCGCTTAACAGCAAGCTAGAGGGGTTTAATAATAATAGAGTCTCACAAACATCACATGAGTCAGAACCCTTGCATCTTCGTACACCGACCCGTAAAGGGCAGCCAAAAAAGGAAAAAGCTGTAAAACAAAGACAAGTTGCGCCGTTGGCGGCCACTAACCTACTCAAATTACCTGAGGCCATCAATGAAGCCGCCTGCGTCTTCAGCAATATTCCAGTTCACGCACCCAACGATAACGTAGTTGAAAGCAACAATGGCGGTACTGCAGCAGATCAACAATGTACTGAAGTCAAGAGACCAAAGAGCCGTAAGCCAGTATCACTGTGTGGGGCAGCTGGTCCAGCCATCACAACCTTAAAAGCAGCTGACCCCGTTAGGTACCTGCATCTCTGGAACATGGCCTCTAGTGCCGAAGAAGTCCTCTTGTACCTGAAGCAACTCTGTTCCACTGACTCCTGCACAGTAAAAGAACTGACAGCGAAGGGTAGCTACAAGTCATATAAGATTGGCGTTCCAGCTGCTCATTATGATCTATGCTACTCGATTGACGTCTGGCCCGTTAATTCAAGGATAAAAGCGTGGGTTGACTACTACAGGAGACCAGCTGGCCTAGCAGGAACCGACACTGCCGCAGGAGAGTCACCCCACAGTCGGCAGCCCTTTCGTGATGCAAGCGGTGCGCAGTAAAGTCACCTCAATTCAGATTTTATATCAGAATGTAAGAGGACTGAAGACCAAGCTTAATATGTGGCGTAATAATCTTGCGCTACTAGAACATCATATAATGGCAGCAACCGAGACATTCCTAGATACCTCTGTGAACGACTCAGAATTAGTTTGTGTTGACTGGACCATCCTTCGCCGAGACAGAGGCACGCCGTGCGGAGGAGTCCTTATCGCCGCGCGCGCCCCTATCGTGCTTTGTCGGCGACAGGAGCTCGAGACAAACAACGGTGAGGACCTATGGGCTAGTTTCTCATGGCGTGGCCGCTCTTATTACATTTGTGTGATCTATATTAAGCCTAGTGCAACGGATCAAGACTATATGAGTTGGTTTTGCAAAATTGAAAGTTATATTAACGATCTGAAAGGTATTGTTGTTATTGTTGAAGATTTAAACTTATCTAGCGCTTCACCAAATGTTATCAATTACTATAGCTATTTTTTATCTTATTCAAATTTCATTGAATATAATGTAATAGTGAATTTGCACGGTGGTATATTAGACGTTGTCTTGGTGCGGGAGGGCTTTGATGTACAGGAGGTGTTGGTTACAAGCATGGAGGGTGTGGTTCCCATGGATGCCTACCATCCCGCATTGGATATCGAGGTAAGAGTAGATTTGACTCATTACTCAGACTTGGTTGCGCCGAGCAACATCAGTCCCACCAAGGATTGGAATTTTAACAAATGTGATCTTGATCTTCTACACGATTTTCTCCAGGGTGCTTCGTGGGAGAGCGTTTTGCAATGTAACGATGTTCATAGTGCCACTAACGACTTCTACAGTACTATCTATAATATCTTTGACAATTGCATACCTAAAAAAAGTCGTAAAAAAACGGTCTCTAAGCGGTATCCTACCTGGTTTACCCCTGATATTATTATTGACATTAGGAGGAAGACAAAACTTCATGCAGATTGGAAACGCACTCAATCTGCGGCGTGCTACAAATCTTTTTCCGACCTTAGAACTTCTCTTAAGGCACGTGTAGCCTCAGCTTACAGCTTACATATGAGACGCATCGAAGGTAATATCGCTCTCAATCCACGCGAATTTTGGCGACATATATGTAATCTGCGGTCAAAAGGCGGTTTTGAACCCAACGTCACATATAAGGGGGAAACTTGTTCGGGTGTCGAGGCGGCGGAAACTTTTGCCAAATTTTTTGCGAGTGTGTTTCTTCCCGACACACCTTTGCTTAGTGTGAATAATATTAATGACTGTGACCATAGTCGTAACAGTAATTTTATTAATGTTTTACCTTTCACACCCACGGATGTCGCAAACGGAATCAAGAAACTAAAGCACAGTAGCTCAGTTGGTCCAGATGGTATCCCATCAAACATCTTGAAACGGGAGAAGAGTTATTTTGTCCTCCCACTTCGCCATATTTTCAATTTAGCCTTAAGAACTGGCATTTATCCCGCTCAATGGAAGGTCTCGAGAGTTACCCCCATACCAAAGACCTCAAACAAAACATCCGTAGAGGAATATCGTCCTATTGCAATATTGTCGACACCTGCAAAAATCTTTGAAAATATCCTCCATAGGCTCATATTTTCGCAAGTTGAAAAATATTTAAACGACGCTCAGCATGGCTTTAGACGCAAAAGATCGGTCAACACTAACTTACTCACACTAGTAGAGTATGTCTCCAGGCAACTTGATCAGGGGCGACAAGTAGACGTACTTTATTTTGACTTTCGGAAGGCGTTTGACAGGGTTAACAATGACATACTGTTGGCGAAACTCAGTGCCATAGGTTTCGCACCAAATCTGCTTAGAATCCTAGCCGACTATTTGCGAGATCGCCAGCAGTATGTCAAACTTGGAATCTACGAGTCTAAGCCATATCATACGTGCTCTGGAGTAAGTCAAGGCTCGATATTGGGACCTTTGTTATTTTTATTGATGGTTAATGACTTACCTTCTCGTCTAACATTTTCCAACTGCCTCTTATATGCGGACGATTTAAAGTTGTACACAGTGATCAACTCTCTGGAGGATTGCTTAGCGCTACAGCGGGACATCGATGAGGTGGGTCAATGGAGCATCGAAAATAAGATGGAATTTAACTCTGCCAAGTGCTCTGTAATGACTTTCGGTCGAATGAGGCACCCAATATATTTTGATTACAATATTCAAGAGGATGAAATCTCTAGGTCAACTCTGATGAGGGATTTGGGTGTCACTTTTGATCGAAAGCTTACATTCCATGACCACATCACAGCTGTTGCTAGGGAATCCTACTAGAGATTAGGATTTGTGTTAAGAAATGCCCGCGATTTTCAGAGCGAGCACGTTATAAGGCTCTTATTCAGTGCTCTTGTTCGGAGCAAACTGGAATCTAGCTCTTGTGTCTGGAATCCGTATGAGAGCACGTATGTCCTTCCATTAGAGAAAGTCCAAAAGGCATTCCTCAGATTTTTGTATAAACACAAGCTGGGATACTATCCATTCATGTATCCTACGAGATTTCTGCAGGGATGCCTTGGATACAACTCTCTTAAAACCAGGAGAGCACAAGATCAGCTTACAACAATCTGTAAGATTTTCCGCGGGTCGATCGACGCACCTAGCCTGCTTAATGAGTCACTTCTGCTCTTTGTTCCTGATAAGTATCTTCGGATTAGGAGGCACAAACTCTTTGCCCCACCGTTGAGTCGCACTGTCGCGCGCGCTAACTCTCCGATACCTCGGACCCTCAGCGCCTTCAACAAGCTTCTGAAAACCACCGATTGCGACCTATTCGCAGATGAATGGCAAAAGATAGTGCTAGAATGCTTGAAGTTCTGTGAGGTAGATGACATATGATCCATTGTTATTTTTAATTTTAATTTAATTATCTACTATTATTTGTATTGACTCAATTTTTTATTCTTATTAATTTTTTACTGTTGACATGTTTTATTATGATATAATTATTCATTTTAATGTTAATCATTTAGGTAGACTTTATCTTTTGTGTGTTGTTTTGTCCAATTTTTAATTATTATTTCTTATTATTATTATTATTTTTATTTCAATCTTTGTAATTTAGTATAATTAGTATAATTGGCCGTATTAGCCGTTCTAATTATTTTGAATAAAATAAATAAATAAATAAATTAAAACTATCGATACGTTAAAGCGATATTTTTTTTCATGGGCCCATCCCTTATACTAATAAATAACTAGTGAGTGACTGACTGAGCGAGCGAGCGTGGAAGTGTTGCCAACTGTTGTAGATGAGATAGCAAACATAATTAATAATGAATGTTTGCCGCTGTTCGTGATGATGTGTTCGAGTTATTCGGACTTCTATACAATAAATCCGAAGAGCAAATATAAACGCAAATACTAACTATATAGCGATGAGAAGTGTTACACTAGCCCAATGCAGTAAAAAAACGGCCCCTGGCAAATTTGAACTTTTTTGGGTTTACGTGCTGGTAGCACTGCTCTTGACAGTCATATTTTGCGAGCGATGACGTGCCTCGTGACAACGTGTTGGACCATAGATTTATAATACTATAGATTGCCTACGAGCGTATACCCGAGCAAGACGGACAACAAGTACATACAATTTATGGGTTGCCACATCTTACTATTTTCACCCAACCAAGCATAAGCTATGATGTCGCCGCGGCTCCAGTTGTTTGTTTAATTATGTTTAATTAAAGCTAGTTTCTGCAGTTTAATAGTTTGTACCCTCCTCTAGGTTACGCCATTTTAATATCTTCTAAGGAATGAGCTAGAAAAAAGTCTACACAGCTCAGTTGGTAGCCTTCTGCGCCGTAGGCCGTGGGTTCAATCCTACCGAGAACAAACATTTGTGTGATGTGATACTAGACGTTTGTTCTCTGACTGGGTGGTTGTGATTTGGCTTATTTTGGGGCTATATAGTGCTGTGTGGAGCGTCCACCAATATTTATAAAAAATAAAATAAAAAAAACAGGGCGAACTAGCACTAAGCTGGCATTTTAGACATTGACATCAGAACCCTAGGCCCCGCGAGCTAGAGTTCTGGATATTCCTAGTGAGGGGGACAGAGCTAGCTAGTGGTGCTATTCTTCACATTCTACCACCTACCAATAGTTTAACTATGTTACTGCACCAGCTAGGTAAAATTTTTATGAATAAAAAACAATTTATTTATTTATCATTGATTTATTTATTCTACATCCCTACTCATCAGAAACCGTAATTCAAAAGGTTAATTTATAACGCGTGCTTCAATTTTAAATTAAGTAGGTATAAACAATACATCTTAACAGGAGGAAGCCAGCTTATATTAGAGCTGACCATAAGCCTGAGCAATGCCACCACTTTGCCCTGAAGCGCGAAGTGATGGCATTATGAATACAGCTATCCTCAGAACATCACTATATGTCATAAATACATTAAAATATATCACGTGTAAGTACGTATTTATTTATTAGACGATAAATATTTAATAGTTTGTACATAACAATTTCAGATGAGAATATTTTCTTAATTCACACTTTTTAAAGCAAGATTTTTGAACATACTTTTTATATCCTGAAAAAATAGCGGAGATACCGTTTATGTTGAAATAGCCCAAAAGTTTTTTAGTCCGTTAGTTTCTTGCCTGTTCTTCTAGGCTTTGGTCGCGCGCGAGGAACTGGCGGTACATTCACCTTGTACCAATTTAAGACGTTTCAAAGAGATCCTTGTGATTGTACTGAATAAAGACCGTTTTGATTTTGGAGCTTGGTGACCTGGAGCTTGGTAACCCGTAGCTTTAACCCACCAGCCCAAAGTAGTTGCATCTTTGGGAAATCTGTAAAACAAACATGTTATTATTAGGCATATGTAGGTATTTAATCATACTACGCGATGGTGGTCTCAGACATAAAATAACTACCAACTTCTCATATGAAAATCGTGAGGAGACTTAAATTATTAAAATGTGACGCAAAGCTAAAAAAATAAATTAAATGCCTATACCTACTACTACCTATACCTATATTACATTTTTTTTTCATTATGTACTTAAGTCAAACAAACCTTATTTCTTTGAATAAGGTAATAATAAGTTGCGACATTGTCATTTGTTTGCTAGATTATTGTGTGTATTTGGACTTATCCTAAGCTAAGTCCATACGTATCAGAGTCGAATCCACCCTAAAGTTGTTCGTTTCCCAACATTTTTGGCAAATAGATTTTGTTTTTGTTGGCAGCCCGAAAGATCGTATAACCCAGCCAAATTATGTTTCTATAGAACTGTATCGGTTTGAATAGCCATGTCATTTGTGTGGTTTATAGTAACCTATACTCAATTTTACAAAATAATTAAATTCTAGAAATCTACTATGATATGCGATAGAAAGTAAACACAACCGTTAAATGATTAATTGTGGACACTGTGCATTCTCCGTTTTATAGTTTAATTGACAAATAGAACATAAAAGTGCTACTTACCGAAGGAAGCTTAATTTTCAGTTTTCCGAGCTGTATCATTGTCACAGCCTAAAATACTACAATGCACCACATTGTAAACTTAACTCTACGTATAATGGGACCTAGGCACACACTATTTTCAAAGAACTTTGGCACTAAACACCTGTAAACTCACAAGCACCAAGCGGTTTGTTTAGCACCAAACTTGGTGCTAAACAATCAAAAACGTATACGCAGAAAGGGACAAAACATTTATATTATATTTCTCTCACTCATAGGTATAATTTGTATTATTGCGTCTCTCTTACTCTTGGTATTATTATTTGATGCTCTATCTATTGTATTCTTGATCTAAGTGTTGGACTTTTTGCTCACGGTTGGACTTGGACGACCATAATCTTTCCCGGACACGGGCCTCCGGCCACCACAACCACAAAACGCCGCCACTAGCATATTTCCTGTAGTTTTCATACGAAGCGAGCAGTGACGATTTGTAGCATGTGGCGGCTACCGAGGCGTCAACCGTGTGCGGCGAGTCCATATAAAATGTATGAAAACTACAGGAAATATGCCAGTGGCGGCGTTTTGTGGTTGTGGCCGGAGGCCCGTGTGCGGGAACACTTAATTGTTTTCTAGCATCTCATCAGAAACCTAGTGGGGTCAGACAAGATGTATATACATAATAGGTACTTTCCGTCGACGAAGTAGAGACCTGCGGGTTTATTTATCGAGTGAGCGAAGCGAACGAAGATTCTAGTTTCAACTTGGGCAATTTGGCATTTTATGTATGTATGTATGTATCATGTATGTATGTATGTTTTATGTATGTATGTATGTATGTGCTCAATAAACAGATCTCCAAGTCCATGCGACACGACTTGCGCCTTTTTAATACAGATTGTATTAAAAAAGCGATAGAGCGCAACAAAGGCTCGAAAGTGTTCGCAAGAGATCTGTCTATTGGGCAAAGTCAGTTGACAAAACTGAAGACTGATAGTGGCAGTATCGTTTCCTCGAAGCCGGAAGTTTTAAGAGAGCTCGAGAAGTTCTATGGACAATTATACACCTCATCGCAAAGTCCTGCTGCAAGCACGACTAGTGATGCAAGAGCCCGTTTAACCCGACACTACACGGAAGATATCCCGGACGTCAGCCTATACGAGATCCGAACGGCTCTCAAGCAGCTTAAGAACAACAAGGCACCGGGAGAAGACGGAATAACGACAGAGCTTCTGAAAGCGGGCGGAACGCCGTTACTTAAAGTCCTTCAGAAGCTATTCAATTCTGTTATCTCCGAGGGTACGACGCCAGAGGCTTGAGGCAGGAGCGTGGTGGTCCTTTTCTTTAAGAAAGGTGATAACACCCTCTTAAAGAATTATAGGCCCATCTCGCTGCTGAGCCATGTCTATAAGCTGTTTTCGAGAGTAGTTACCAATCGTCTCGCTCGTAGGTTTGACGACTTCCAGCCTCCCGAACAAGCCGGGTTCCGAAAAGGCTTTAGCACCATAGACCACATCCACACGCTCCGGCAGGTTATACAGAAAACCGAAGAGTATAACCAGCCACTTTGTTTAGCGTTTGTGGACTATGAGAAAGCCTTTGATTCAGTCGAAACCTGGGCAGTCCTAAGGTCACTCCAGCGATGTCAAATTGACTATCGGTATATCGAAGTGTTGAAATGTCTTTACAGTAAAGCCACAATGTCTATCCGACTCCAGGACCAAAGCACGGATCCTATCCAATTGCAAAAAGGTGTGAGACAGGGAGATGTAATTTCTCCGAAACTGTTCACCTCGGCACTGGAGGATGTTTTCAAGCTGCTGTCCTGGAATAGGTATGGCATCAACGTCAATGGCGAATACATCACTCACCTTCGATTTGCCGACGATATAGTCATAATGGCGGAATCGCTGGAAGATCTAGGCACGATGCTCAGAGACCTCGATATTGTCTCCCAACAGGTGGGTCTTAAGATGAACATGAGCAAGACGAAAATCATGTCTAATGCTCATGTCGCACCCGTGCCGGTACATGTTGGGAGCGATATCATCGAAGTTGTAGACCACTATGTGTATCTGGGTCAGACGATCCAACTAGGTAGGTCCAACTTCGATAAAGAGGTCAGCCGACGAATCCAACTCGGATGGGCAGCGTTCGGGAAGTTACGCCACATCTTCTCATCACAGATACCGCAGAGCCTCAAGACGAAAGTCTTCAACCAGTGTGTGTTGCCAGTGATGACGTACGGAACTGAGACGTGGTCGCTTACTATTGGCCTCATCAACAAGCTCAAAGTCGCTCAGCGGGCTATGGAGAGAGCTATGCTGGGAGTTTCACTACGGGATAGAATCAGAAATGAGGAAATCCGTAGGAGAACCAAAGTAGCCGACATAGCTCGCAGAATCAGCAAGTTGAAGTGGCAATGGGCAGGTCATATAGCTCGAAGGACTGATAACCGTTGGGGAATAAAGGTTCTCGAATGGCGACCACGAACAGGAAAACGAAGCGTGGGACGCCCTCCTACCCGATGGACTGACGACATTGTCAGGATCGCGGGAAGTCGGTGGATGGAGAGGGCTCGGAATCGTTCTTCCTGGAAATTTATAGGGGAGGCCTATGTCCAGCAGTGGACTTCTTTGGGCTGATGATGATGATGATGATGATGTATGTATGTATGTATGTATGTATGTATGTATGTTTGTCTGGCTATAACTTTCGAACCGTTGATCCGATCTGCATGAAATTTGATAAGACGACAGCTTGTACTTGAGAAATTTACTGGTAAGTATTAGGTATATGGGTAAAATCGGATGAAGGGTTTTTAAGATATGGGGTTTTTTAAGGGGGCAAAAATAAAAAAAGTGACTTATAAAAATCAAGTTACACGTCATACGAAAGGGCTTTGTTTGGACATTCCAAAACAATTTTTACTTTTTTTCTGGGACGCACGGTTTTTGAGATACAACAAAAAAGTTAAATTAAGATAACCAGCGACCCAAGAGCTCCCATCTCTAAGAGTTTCGTTGGCATCAAGGTTTTTCTACTGGTCGGCCAGTTACTTTGCTTTTTCTTATTTTTTTTTCTTGAAATAAATTGAGTACCTCACTCAGTTATCATAAAATGGTGACAACGACCAGGTCTGATGATGGAGCCAAGGTCTGTTCAACGGAACTCTTCAATAAATATGCCAGTAGAGTTGAAACTTGGTTACCGTACCAAGTTAGTAGGCGGTAGTCAGAAAAAAGTCCAAACATAATGTTTGGACTTGCCTCTGACTACCACCTACTCCAAGTTTTGGTGCGTTCGTCGGGTCGCATCACGAGATCTCAGTTCGGGGCGAACTACTAGTTTTATAAGAAACTAGCGGCCTGTCCCAGCTTCGCATGGGTGGTCATAAATTTTTTGAACATTTTAGGATAAACTTAGACCGTGGGTTCGAGCCTCGCGTCTACTTATTTCATACATTTGCACGCGCTTCTCCTTGAGTGAGTGAAATCGCACCCCGAGCGTGACCGTGGACCCGTTAACATTTTTAATTTCGTCATATCTTTTGAATGGAATGTCCGATTTGAAAAATTTAAGAAGTAATCTATAGGTATTGAAACCGTCTTAATTATGAAATGATTTATTTGGATAAGGATTAATACCAAGGTACAAATAAAGATTTTCTGGCGGCGGCATTTCAAAAAAAAATTTATAATAAAAGAACACTTATTGTGACATAACTATAATAGTTAGACATATGCTGTCGCGACATTTTTTGTAGATGATGACGTGTTCTACAAAATTGTAGTACATTATTTTGTTCTATCATCAATAGTTTTCGCAGCGCACGCGATGTAAGGTTTTTGTTTTCCACCTTGGGTTACATTATTGAAGTTTTAGTAAGGATCCCTGATTTTTTTGAAAATATAATATAGCCTATGTTACTCAGGGATAATGTAGCATTCTAATGGTGAAAGAATTTTTGAAATAGGACCAGTAGTTTTTGAGCCTATTCGTTACATACAAAAATACAAAAATACAAAGGTTTCCTCTTTATAATATTATTATTATATTATTATTATTATAATTATTATATTATTATTATAATATTATAATTAAGGTGCTCCGGGGTAAGACCGGACGGTTTTTTAGCAAACCATTCGTATGTTGCAAAATATTTTTTTTCTCGACTATGAAAATGTTGGCGAACTTAAAATTTAGTTAGAGCTTTTTATAAAAGACAGGTTTATAAATCGGTATATCCGATAACCCTCTAAACACAACGGTGGCCGAGTTATAGGGGATTAAAGTGATAGTAATTTTTATAAAACCACGGGAAAGATCGGACCTTGACGGGGTAACATCGGACTACATTCTAAAATCGCCTCTGTAGCTCCAAACATAAGCTACCCATAATGAAAATATCCGGTTTTATCCAATAATAAAGCATCAATATCGATTTTCGAGATACTGTTACAATGACAAAAGTGAGAGGCAAAGTATTGTTTTTTTCATTCCTATAATCCGATGTTACCCCGGTTCAGAAAAAATGAAGTTTCTATGTTTCTCAAACTTTGACACCTCCACTCTAACTATGGTGCGTAGGTAGGAATACGGAGATACAAAGGTTTAGCAAGCACCTCATAGTTGGTTTTAATAACTAACCAGCCTGATCAATGAAGCAAATTAGATCTAGTTAATAAATTATTAACCATAAATTACTTATTTCTATTAAAAGTCATTTCTTCAAATCTTTTTTGAGTAGGAAGTCGCCCGCAGAGATTTTTTTTTGTAGTTTCTAGGCATAATAATAAATATAAAATAATAAAATAAACTGAAGCAAACACACCATAGCTAAAAGTGTGCGCAAGCTAAGCGTGCATAGGATTACGTACCGTACATACAAAATTACAGCTTTTAGCTTTTGTTAACAGGCAAATTAATTCACAAAATAAAAAAAAATTGAGCGACGTAGGTAGGTAAAAGTTTGAGAAACTGTTTATATTTTACAGTTGGGAAAGATCGGACAGAATTCATCCGAACTTTACCCATTCAAATTTTGATGGGGAAAGATCGGATCTCAGGCTACATACAGTTCTAGCGTGTCTAGACCACTTTAATCAGCAAACAAGTTGCCGGATTAATATGATAAGCCACAAAACTCGTAAAAAACACAGCCGTTATACCAGAATTTACGATTAAAGTTGCCGGGGGTAAGTCCGGATCCTTAAAAAATCACATTTTACGTACCTTTTCATATCCGAGTGAATCAAATGCGCGCTGATGGTCCGATCGACTGGCGGCGACTAGTGGGATGGGCCCAACAAAATGGCGTTGCTGGCAATGTTGCCAAGAATCAAAAAATACCCTACGTTATGGAGATATTAGATTTATTCGATCTTACCCCAGATCCGATCTTACCCCGGAGCACCTTATATTATATAATATTATATTATATTATATATTATATTAATATTATATATTATACCAGCGGCCTGTCCCAGCTTCGCATGGGTGGACATAAATTTTTCCAACGTTTTAGGATAAACTTAGACCGTGGTGGGTTCGAGTCACTTCTAACTCGCGCCTTGCCCGGGCCCGCGCTGGGTGAAAATGCGCCCCGTGACCTTATATTTTTAAAATCTTTTGAATGGAATGTCCGATTTGAAAAATTCAAGAAGTAATGTATAGGTATTGAACCAGTCTTGAATATGAAAAGATTTATTTGGATAAGGATTAATACCAAGGTACAAATAAAGACCCTGTTCTATCGGCGGCATTTCAATTAAATTTTTATAATAAAGGAACACTTATTGTGGCATAACTATAATAGTTAGACATATGCTGTCGCGACATTTTTTGTAGATGGCGACGTGTTCTACAAAATCGTAGTACATTATTTTGTTCTATCATCAATAGTTTTCGCAGCGCACGCGATGTAAGGTTTTCTTTTTCCACCTTGGGTTACATTATTAGAGTTTTAGTAAGGATCCCTGATTTTTTTGAAAATATAATATAGCCTATGTTACTCAGGGATAATGTAGCATTCTAATGGTGAAAGAATTTTTGAAATCGGACCAGTAGTTTTTGAGCCTATTCGTTACATACAAAACAACAAAACAACGAAACAACAAAACAACAAAAATACAAAGTTTTCCTCTTTATAATATTATTATATTAGTGTAGATTATTAGTGTAGATGTAGATGTAGATGTAGATGTAGATAAGAACAAGCCTAGCCGTTGCGACTGCTGTTTGTAGCAATAGCAATAAAATGAGTCGTTGATTGTTTGTAAACAAATATACCGAGGCGAGTCGTCGACGCGACGACCGGGCGCGGCTTCTTCGGAAAAAAATGTTTATTACGAAAGCTAGTTGCCAACGATGTCTGTTGGTGTGTTATAAGCGTATGAAATCGTTCAGCAACTAAATAATACTTAGCCAAACCATAAAAATTACAAATACTACGGGACTTCGTTCGTGAGAAGGACTAATACTTATTTTAAATGTCTGTAACTTAATTTCTCGCTTATCGAATCATAATCCTAGAACAATGGTTACTTTTTATACCAAAACAATTTAACAGGATCTACAGAGCAGAAAAACTAACGGCCCTTTGAGGGAAATGTCAGCAATCACTTCTAATACGTGAGCGAAGCTGTGGGTGGCAGCTAGTCAACGATAAATTGCAATCGATCGGCTGTACTATCTACTGCTGTGGCATTAGTGGCTTTAATGCCAGCCAGCCAATGCTGTACTTTGCTAGGTATACCTACGTTTTAAAATGGTTTTGATAGGTCTACAACTATAGTCAACAAATAAAAAAAAACTTCAAATCTAACCAACCTTAGCAAATCATAGCTATAGCAGGAACCAAGGTAGGTACAATGATTTAAAAAAAGATTGTGTGCCACTTTATCGCGGGTTAAAAAATCGTGAAGTAGGCTATGGCAAGTAAGTAAGTAGGTAGGTGCATCATTAAACGTGAGGGACGATGCGAGGGGCGATATCTGCAAATGTTTTCGAAAGCCAAAAAGCCTTCTATAAAAGGCGCGACCGGTCTTCTCTACCTAATAAGGCGAGAAGCTTTAGGCGCAAATTGTCTGTGTCAGGGTGTAATGCAATTAATTTTATCAAAGTTCACGACACGTTTTGCAATTTAATATTTTTATCTCTTTTTGCCCTGCCCTGATACTCTCTTAGCGTAGTAAAAGTACAAGTTACTTATTTATATTGCGTAGTTGGGTAAGTAACCTAATCGCAGAGTACCCTACCTAGTACTTGCCTAGGTAGGTATACCCACCCAGTGGGTAAAATTATTAAATAACTACGTGTGGGTATTATACCACAGAACACTTATATTGTATGATACGTAGGTATTTCAGCACGTACCTACCCAGTGCTGAAATATGGAAATATTTCAAATTATTTTGTCTAGACTCGTTTATTAGTTAATCTAGCCAACTTGAATATTAAATTACGTAACATAATTATTTATAGTAAGTAACATAGTTATTTTCAAATGTAAGTACATTAATGCACTGCATGTGACCGTACCTAGGTATTTATTCACTTTTTTCATCTTTAACAAATGGCTATGCCGCTGTTCTCTAGAAGTGAGTAGATTAAGTACCTATGTACCTACCTACCAACATACGAAAATCAAGATAGTAATTATTTTATCTGAAAACACCAACTCTGTTATGGCAAAAATTATTCACGTAGATATCCCAAAACGGGAGTAAATCGACCACCTCGTATAATCTTAAAGTTACCGTATAAGTCTGATCTCTTGACAGTTATAATTTAATTAGCTTGTTTTAGGCTACAATAGACACTTAACTTCCATAACGAGTGTTATTTAAAGTTTAAGGTAAAAAATCTGGCTCAAAAGGTATAAAATGACACCCGTTATGGCAGTCACGTTATTGTTGCCGCCAAAATAGCTTGCAGATGAGATCTGTGGTGTAATGTAACTGACTGGCGCCGGTGCTGGAAAACTGTGTCAACTTTGAACTTGTTCAATTTTACTTCTTGCTTGATGGAACAAGAGTAGTAGAACTCTTTGTGAAGGGCTCGTCCGGGGAAGTACTAACACCATGCCTTTTTTCTGCCGCCAAGCAACGTTTCTGCGTTTCGGTTCGAAGAGTGTGGTTGCTGGTGTAATTACAGGCATATGAGGCTTAACATCTGTATGCCTCAGGATGATGGAAGCAGGGCAGTGCATCATAGAGCATGTTCCTATCGTGCATGACTTTACGAGGTTATGCTTTGTTATAGGTGACGGTTACCACTTAACATCGGGTGGGCCTTCACGCTCACCAACTAGTTGTATAAAAAAATAAAATAAAACAAGCAGATGGCCCACCAGATGTGAACTAACCAGCACCTAAAACAAAGCATTGCCTCGGTGACACACGATATGAACGTGTCAGACACTAACTAAACAAACATCAGGATTGGGGAATCAGGAACAAACTGAGATTCGCACCGCATAAGACTAACGCGATGGTGCTGACGCGTAAACTAAAATACGATACCCCAATCCTGAGCATGGGCGGAGTTGGCATAGGCATGTCGAATGAATTTAAAATCTTGGGGCTCACAATAGATAGCAAGCTTACATTCAACAGCCACATCGCAAAAACTTGCAAAAAGGCGTTGAATCTTTATAAGCAGCTATCTAGAGCCGCCAAGATAAGTTGGGGCTTGCATTCCGACGTCATCCGGACCATATATGTTGCAGTGGTTGAGCCAGCCCTCATGTACGGCTCTTGTGCGTGGGCGCCGGCTGCTAGAAAACTGGGAGCACAAAAGCAGCTGAATGCGGTCCAGAGAGGATTTGCACAAAAGCTGTGTAAGTCCTATCGAACCACCTCCCTTAACTCGGCACTGGTGTTGGCCGGACTACTACCCCTCGACCTCAGAATACAAGAGGCAGCAGCCCTGTATGAGGTAAAGAGGGGAATAGCCCGGCCAACAACAGGAGACGGGGAGGTGGAACGAATGACCAAATTCGCAGAAATTCCCCACCCGGCTGAACATATAGACCTCCAGTTCATATGCTTGGAAGACCGAGAACAAGTAGATACCCACAATACACAGGCGTTACGCATATTCACGGACGGCAGCAAAATTGACGGCAAGGTTGGAGCATCATTGTCCTTCTGGAGAAATGATGCCGAAACCAAGAGCCAGAAATTGAAGTTGTCGTCCTACTGCACGGTTTTCCAAGCCGAACTGTTGGCTATATGTAAATCCACAAGGGAAATTATCAAGCTCCCAGGTGACAGTTTCGGAATTTATAGTGACTCGAGGTCGTCACTAGAAGCGGTCACTAGTAATCGCTCTCTTCATCCCCTAGTCGTGGAGATCCGCCGTAATCTAGAAGAGTGCAAACGTAGGAACAAACGCGTTGAGCTCTTCTGGATTAAGGCCCACGCCGGACTCGAGGGAAACGAGAGAGCTGACCAGCTCGCGAAAGAGGCAGCGCTTAAGTTAAAGACAAAGCCAGACTACGACCTGTGCCCTATTTCCTACGCCAAGCGAAAAATCCGTCTCGGGTCGCTAAGCGAATGGAACACGCGATACAAAAATGGCGAAACCGCAGCAACAACAAAACTCTTCTTCCCGGACGTAATAAAGGCCTACAGCATAATCCGAAAAATAAAACCAAACGGTGTTCTATCGCAAGTATTAACAGGGCACGGTGGGTTTTCCGCATACTTGAACCGATTCAAGTGTAAGATAGCATGTAAAGTAATATATAGAAATAGATAGATAAGCTAAGTTTAAATATATATTGTATACATATATATAAGAAACTTAGAATATAAAATGATGTAAAACAAGATAGAAAATTAGGTACGTATGTAGTTTGAAAGCAAATAAAAACCCCCCGCCTCTTATTTCAACCCCCCAGAAATAGAAAGAGTAGGATCTACAACTACAAATCGAAAGAAACATGTAAGATTATACTACAATCCCCCCCAGAATTAGAAAAATAGGCTCAAAATTGTAAATAGGAAGAAAAATATTAGGTTACACCTCAATCCCCCCGAGATTTAGAAGCAAAAGCTCAAAAACGATCAATCAGGCTAACATAGGCTCTGATCAAGTCAGAGGGACGAAGTAGTGACGTTTCGAGACGTCAAAAAAAAAAAAAAAACAAACATCTATGAATGCTTGCTCTCGGTGGGGTGGGGTTCGCTTCGCACCCAACGACGTTAGTTCAGAAAGTAGTGCTAGATAAGTACTACTAGTACCCTGAGGACTATAAAATCGCAAACAACCAAGTACCTTGCAAGTAGATAAGGTAAAATAGTTAATTACAAAGGTTCAACAAAAATATAATTTTGATACAAATTAGTTTTTGATCAAAAAAATCTTTCACTAGTTTTCTCACTTTATGTATTCATTGTGAAGTTCGTAAATACGGTTATGAGCGACTGTTTATCGTCGTAAATTATTGCCACTCAGTCCAACCCAGGGGCTAACTTCACGTTTGATTAGACCTGCGTATAACTTGGACTATGGCAAAATGGATGATTCGCCAAACAACTTTGACAAGGCGCAGGCGTGCCAAGTTAGAAGTATAATTATTTTTACATTATAATTACTACGTTTTATGTTAATGTTGTTGCAATATTTGCAACCGGATAATTTTAAGGTAAGTAGTGGCACCTAGAAATGGCAAAAAAAAAATTAAAAAAAATTACTACGTTTATGAACTTTATTTGGCATAATCCACAGTATACGTGGTCTAACTCAGGCAGGTCGCATGATTCACGCCGAGGTCAGGATATCCAGTTCGAGTGAAATGCATGAGTAGCTTCGATATTCCAAGCGGTTATGCCATCTTTATTCTTATTCACATTAATTATTGCCTTAAATAGAATTTGACATCAACTTTTGAAACGCGCCTACTGACATTTTAGTCTAGTATTCTCCAAACGCGTTCAACAAGGCGTTCAACAGGCGTCCACTGTGGCTGCACGGCACGGTGGTCATCTAAGCGCTTGGAGGAAATATTTCCTCCAAGTCTGAGCGTCTATTCAGGCTTTTGACAACTTATTTTTTCGTATTTCGTATTCCGTAACTCGGATTCCGTTTTTCTGGAAGGACGGAATTAGGTTTCTATTTTTCTGGAAAAATTTAATCCGAATATGTGTTAAGTACGAAATCTGAAAATCGGAAAAACAAGTAGTCAAAAGGAGGAATAGACACTCAGATTACCTACTACAATCGTATTTTTTTTTGTTTTCTGTAGGTATTGTATTTTTCCGGCAGGTTTTGTATACAAACCGATAGAGGCTTTCAGGTGTGCTGAGAACAGTGGCGTAGCTATGGCACAGATAAGAGGTAGCTATGGTATGGCATCGAGGCCCTTGTCCACCTAGCTACGCCACTGGCTGAGAAATGAACATTGCTCTTGTGTCGGCAATCTCTGCTCAGACAAATTGCTCTGTTCAGTTGTTTATATGTGTCAGGATTCAGGATACAAGCAGTTGGATATTAGGTACCTACCTACAAGATTGCCACCGTGGACACAGGTTGAACTCTTTGGTTTGCGCTAGGTAATCTGTTTTTTTTTTCAGATTTAGCAGAGCTAAGAAACTTGAATAACTTTGAGTGTCAAAAATAAACGGCCGTAAAAATAGGGATGTCATGCAGCGCAGCTCTGCGGGGTAGAATGCATGTGGAACGCCATAAATAGAACTTAATGTTTTCTTAAATTTATTATTCCATAAATAGTTTTGGGGATGTGACGTTTTACTATACATCGGTCATGCTCGCAATCTCTTTACAACACGATAGCCTATCACTTGTACCTACTGTTTCTATACCCTGGATAGAACGGAAGGTATTGGTGGACCCTAACTTTCGAGTCTTCAACTGAATTAGGTAGGCATTACAATTGTTGTTGGAGTTACTTTTGTGCCCTACGTGGCACTTTCGTTGATGAAAATTCAAATTTATTTATTTATTTATTTATTCACTTATGAAATAACATTACAGATAGCCAAAGCGTTAAAAGCGAAAAATTCAAACCCTACGAGATCCTTTGTTTGTGACTACTGCTGCACGTAGGTATATTTCCATTCGATTCAATAGTTCACCCTTTACTGACAATAATATCGTTTAAATCAATAATTGGGTCAACCAATTGAAAACTAAGGAAGAACCTAGGAGTAGGCAGTAGGACGGTAATCGAATGCGTGCGAGTGAAAGGTAACAAATGTCTAATGCCAACAATAGTGTGTGTGTGAGTGAGAGGTATAGATTAACGCAGCAATTTAAAATTTGTTTCTTTGTTAGCGTTATACGTACTTCCATCGATCCGCTATAATTATTTAATTGGGGACAAATACACGTGGGAACCAACATGTGGGGCATTTGAGAATGAAATATTGATTCGACTTCCGACTTTGACGATTAACTAATTAAAAGTATGATCACGTACGAGGAACTATGTCTACAAGACATCTCTAAAATACCAAGTATAGTTATTTTGTACTATAACCAGTTTTATAAGTAGAATATTAATTAAAAAATTAAAATATTATACTTTTGGAGTTTTTTTTCATAAACGTGAATTTAGATTAGTATAAAATAAAAAAGTCAAAGTAATAAAAAAAAACTTGACAAAAACGTAGGTAAATAAAATAATGATAAACATTGGTGGACTTTCCACACAGCTCTGTCTAGCCCAAAACTAAACAAAGCTTGTAATATGGGAATCAGATAATTGATATATTAAAAAAATACCTATAGGTACACCCAGACAGATCTTTGACATAGGTAAGTATGTAGGTATTCTAGGTATTGATTGAGAAAAAACATGTTGGTAGGTAGCTACTACAATGTGAGATAGAAAACGATCAATTAGAGTTGGATCCTACAGAACAGGAAATGAAATCAGACTGATTGCTTGAATCAAGCGCCAAGCATGTTCTAAAAACGTGAATGAAGTACTATATCAATGAAACTCAAGAAAATATGGTAAAATACCAATTAAATACGTTCTCAGATATAGCTGGCGCAGTTTTTGCTATGATTTTTTGAATAGTTTTGCTTCGCTACTGGTAAATCCACAAGAAATATATTGCTGTTGAGTTTTCAGTCGTATACCATCGAGATAAAATATTAGTTACAAGCTACTTATCGAATAAATAAATACTTTGTACATTCATTCACCATCATAGCCACTAATTGATATAAAAATTCTTTTACCAACCCAATTGATTCCAACACTAGGCTAGCTTAATGACAACGTAGAGAAATTCTACTGCATTTTATCTTAGATCTGATCTGAAGAATAACAAACTTCTTCTTGTCGTGTCACTAGTTTCTTTAGAAACAGTGTGGTGAAAGGATTTTAAGTGCGCCTCAAGAGGCTCCTTTCGAGCACTTGACACATGTTATAGAACTGTTTAGGTTCTACGACATGCCGGTTTCCTCACGGTGTTTTCCTTCACCGTTTGAGAGTACTGGCATTGTGCACATAAATTTTGAACAGAAAAACTCATTGATGCACGACCGGTTTCGAACCCACGATCGGAAGGCGGGGCCGCTACCACTAGACCACCAGTCCTTTTACTAACTGAATTATAAGAAGTAAGCTTGTCAAAAAAACATGCACCTTCTTGAACAATGCTCTCGGGCACAGAACTTGCGAAAGCTATAGGTACCTACCTACCATTTTCAAAACTACAAATTTACCCATTACTGTTAATTAGTATTAAATATATATTCATATTTTTCGTATTCCTGAGTGAAATACGAAAAATATTAAACAAACCATTTTTCGTATTAAGTTTTTCGGAACGTCAGGCCTTTTTTGTAAAGCATCTTCTCGATTGTCGTCAATCCACATGCAATGTTTTTCTTACTGTACTTGGTGATGGAACAAGCTGATGGCCCTCATCACCTTATAACAAAGCATTTTCCGGCAAGTCACGCACTTATGTACGAGCCCAACGGTGTGCTGCCCGCTTCCATCAACTTGAGGCATAAAGATGTTAAGCCTCATGTGCCTGTAACTTCACCGGCAGAAATTAGGCATGGTGCACTTCCCCGGACAAGCCACACACAAAGAGCTCTACTACTCTTTATAATGCATGAATGTCCATTAGAATCTTAAATAAAATCCTTCTAAAAGTAAAGAATTTAAACAATACCTTTAAAAGGCAAGGCACTGCAAAGTCTTCCAGAACGAATATAAAGGCCCATAAAAAACATATTTTCATTATTAATTCTCTTCTCTTGTCGTGTCACTAATTTCTTTCGAAACAGTGTGGCGAAAGGATTTTAAGTGTGCCTCACGAGGCTCCATCATTATTAATTTATTGGTGGTTTGAAAAGGTTTTATCTTTCTTTTTTTCAATTGCTTATCTACTTCTAGAGCCAGACCAAAAATAGTAAGTCCAGTAAATGAATTTGATTTAGGTGTGTTTAAAACTTCTTGAGTTAAAGCATTAAACGTATTTACGTATAACTTTAATGCCGACTGCCTCCAAAGCTGGACGATTACATTACACCACGTGTCGTATCAAACCCAATGCTTTGCTCTACCTTATACTCATTACAATAAAGGTGGTTATGCTTTGACAGTTAATATCAAAGTTATGTACGATACTGTGTTAGATAAGGTGGCTCCATCCTTTATATGGAGAATCAACATCATTCTCATGCGTGGATAAAGGCTTGTCATGATCGTGCTAGCATTGATTGATTTTTATGACCTAGTTGAAATGTTGACATATTTTTAATATATCTAGTACCAAAACAAAACCACAGGAGATAGCCATTGCGTATGACATTGTATGTGTAAAGAAGACCACTACAGTTATGACGTCACTAGCCTATAGAACGGTCGGTAAACGGTATAAAACTATAAAAATACAAATGGTTTAGTTGTGTTTTAGAAGTTATATATAGGTTGTAGAATACCATTCCCGAAAAGTGAAAGATGGTGCGCACAGATACTCCAACGATACGCTCCAGATCTAGACAAATGCGGCTTCAACTCTGGGGACTTTCAGATTATGACTTATACCTATTTGCATTTGAACGAAGTGCTGGCACTGGAAAAAAAAACTTGGAATGGGCCCTTTAGGGCACATCCCAAGCAACCAATGCACTGCCTCATGTGCCTGTCACACTCTTCAAACCGAAACACAGCAACGTTGCTTGTCGGCAGAAAAAGGCGTGGTGGTAGTACTTCCTCGGACTCTTAGTATTAAGAGCTGAGGGCCTAATGTTAAGCGGATACCTCTGCGGCAGAGGCTCTGAGACATCTCTCTTGACATGCCCTATACGGCGTTGCATCACTCGAAGTCGTAGCTGTGCCAATTTCTGAGTAAGCGTATTTCTCATCAATGATCGAACACTGTGTGCAAATTAAACATTAAACGTTTTGAAGGACCACCGTGCCTTATAAGGCTCTCCGGCTACTGTTTGCTAAGTAGGTAGACTAGGTAGGTGAGTCACGGATTATATCAGCGTATTCACCTGCTCATTATAATTTGTGACATTTACATAACGACCTGAGTAGACTGTATTGTAAGCAAGCGTAGCCTCGCGGTTCCTTTTTTTTTATACAACTAGCTGATGGAGCAAGCAGATGGCCCACCTGATGTTAAGTGGTAACCACCACCTATAACAAAGCATTACCTCGCAAGTCACGCACTATAGGAACGTGCCACGATGCACTGCCCTGCGTCCATCAACTTGAGGCATACAGATGTTAAGCCCCATGTGCCCGTAATTACACCGGCAACCACACTTTTCAAACCGAAACACAGCGTTGCTGCTTGGCGGCAAAAAAAGGCGTGGTGGTAGTACTTCCCCGGACGAGCCCTTCACAAAGAGCTCTACTACTCCTTAACTTCACTGTAATATAACATCGAAGAATAAACATCAAGAATGAAAATTTGAATGATGAATGAGAGGACTAGTAGTCTAGTGGTAGCGGCCCCGCCTTCCGAATCTGAGGTCGTGGGTTCAAAACCGATCGTGCATGAGTTTTTCTGTTCAAACATGTATGTGCACAGTGCCAGTACTATTAAACGATGCTGGAAAACATCATGAGGAAACCGGCATGTTGTAGAACCTAAAAAGTCCTCGAAAAGAGCCTGTTTACGGCGCACTTAAAATCCTTTCACCACAATGTTTTAAAGGTACTAGTGACCCAAAAAGGAGAAGAATGAAACTAAGAGTTTTGGTATACCTACAGGGTGTAAGAAGACTTTTAGATATGACGTTCAGTTATGTAGATATCTGCGGAAGGTTGCGAACGCGCTCAAGGGAGCGCTGAGTCGTGAGAATTTTCTAAAACAGATCTATGCATGACTTGCTTGATATTTTTGTGATATGATATAATCATATAAGGTTAAGGTTCAGCGATAAGGCCGCCCATTGTTTTTTTTTAGTTACGCCTAGATTTATGATGTATTCTTTTGTACAATAGTGTTATCTATCTATCTATAATCATTATATCTACAAACGAATAAATTTTATGACGTTCCGATTTATTGCATTGGTTAGTCAGAGGAACGTCCAAATATTTATCATATTTTTTATTATTATTTTTCATTTGGGATACACCTGCCCACATTTTGCAGTACCAGTTAGTATTCCATACGGAAATGTTGCATGCCCATCGCCGCTGCTAGAATACAAACAAAAATAAACTAAGTCATCGTACAAAATATTGTCTTCACAGGGGGATCGACACCACACACAACCAACAGCGTAGAAGTCGAGCTACCATAGCAACTGAGCTGTGAGAACAGAGTCAGAGACGAGGTTAGCCGTGAACTTACGCTTGAGCTTGTCAAAATCGGTTGGTTTAGCTTCCGATTTTGACAAGCTCAAGCGTAAGTTCACGGCTAACCTCGTCTCTAATCTCAGCCAGAGAGTCTTATGACTTTTGAAAACTTGTTTTTTTTATTTCGGATTTCGTATTCCGTTGATGCTTATCGCAGCAACATTTGTATTTATTTATTTACTTTAATTACAACGATTATATAGCTAATATCATTAACAGATCTCTTTTCGTCATTACCATCAGCAAAATAAATTTATTACTTAGGTCTTATCTCTCATATTAGATAGGTACCAAATTTAACTTCGCCAATTTGGTACCTATCTAATATTATATTATTTACATAAAAAAAATATTTTTCATGTAGAAGGGCATATTAATTTTTTTGTCCCGTAATTTCGTCAAAATTGCACGAAATCTGAGAAGTACCCTAATATAGGACACCAATTACAAAACCCGCTGGAAACCTAAATCCGAATTACGGAATACAAATTTGGAAAAACTAGTTTTCAAAAGTCAGATTAGACACTCAGCAGTATAGAGTGAGTACACTATTTCGTAGACCCTCGTCACTTTTCGTAGCCCATGATGCGCGTTTATGTCTTTTGTATGGAATTATCGAACCTATGCCTTATACAAGGTGTTACAATACTTGTACTTAAAAATTCAGGGGGCTAAAGTACCCATCAATATGAATAACTTTTTCTAAGGAACCAAAAATGTGAACGCGAAAAAAAAACAGCTGTTTCATATATTTTAGCCAGGTAGGTATTGAACTTCTGCATGAAACAGCTGTTTTTTTCGCTTTCACAGTGTTAGTTCCTTAGAAAAAGTTATTCGTAATGATGGGTACTTTAGCCCCCTGAAATTTTAAGTACTTACTTAAAAGCATTGGAACACCTTGTATAGTTGGCAGTCCTTCAGGAACTCGGAGGCAAATAGCATATTATTTACATCAGTTATTTTCACACTTATTATTTTCAACGCATGCACGCACACGCACTACACACGGATTCGCATCAGGCACTGGTGCTCGCTTTTATGTCCTTGTAGTAAGCGTAGGTTTTCTTTGACTTTGTGTAGTTTGATCTGTATGCGTGTGTAATGTAACATTCGCATTGAGTCATGTATGTTTACTTATTCAATTAACTAGTGGTACCTCAGTAGGTCTAGGTACCTATGGGTACTGTACCTACTCCAAGTCAGAGTTTCGTTTTTCGTAATGTAAGGCCTGTTTTTTTAAAAAAAGCGTCTCTATCGGGCGCGCTGAGAACTCATGAGTTTCAATTCAAAAATGGCATCACGATACGGAAAACGAAATTCAAACTTGGGGTTCAGTATACCTATAGGTACAGTACCCCAAGTATGAGTTATTGTGTTTACCATATTTGGTTTTTCGTTTTTGTTCCGTGTTCATTGCGGGTTTTGTATGAAGACGCGATAGAGATACGGAACGATATGTTCTACTACTAATTTTCATCATACTTGCAACATAAAATTCCGTATCGGTATCTCTATCGCGTCTTCATACAAAACCCGCAATGAACACGGAACAAGAACGAAAAACGAAAAACCAAATAAGGTAAACACAACTCATACTTGGGGTACAGACTACACACAGGTAAGTAAGTTACGATAGCAAGGCCGTGTCACAGTTTTGAGGTCGATCGATTCGCAAGTGACCTAAGGGTTACAGGTCAAGGCAAAAGTCGATAAAAACTCACTCAAGTAAATACTGGGTACCTACTGTTACTGTAGGTACCTACTGCGTCGAAATCAATTACAGTAAGTATTACATAACATACTTACTTATATTTTTCATATCGGTGCTTATAATAATATAGTAGTTTCACGACTTTTATCCCTTGTCTCGGTAAAAAAAAACTGAAAATACGTCCTCACAGTACCTAACCTACTTGGTACTAAGAGATATGAGGGGATATCTACCGGGCCTGGGGATCAAAGTCGGTAGATATCCCCCGCAATATCAAGTGCCAAGTAGACACCATCTCAAGATTGTTTGCGGATATAATACCTAATAACTCAATAATAACTCATTTATTTTCTCACACACAAAGGTTTCTTACAGTAAGTAATGGGTATAAATGTTATGGGTATTACAAAAAACCTGTTATCCTGGATATCTTAGAGGGTTAGTCAGGGGTTCGTCCAGGAACTGGATCAGGAAAAATGCACATTCTAACATGTTGCAGTTGTTGGTTGCCGCTGCTTTATCTCTCTTGTCGTGTCACTAGTTTCTTTTGAAACAGAAGAAAGGATTTTAAGTGCGCCGCAAGAGGCTCCTTTCAAGCACTTCACACATGTTAAAGAACTTTTTAGGTTCCACGACATGCCGGTTTCCTCACGATGTTTTCCCTCACCATTTGAGAGTACTGTCATTGTTGCCGCTGCAAAAAAAACCTAAAAAGTTCTTTAACATGTGTCAAGTGCTCGAAAGGAGCCTCTTGAAGCGCATTTAAAATCCTTTCACCACACTGTTTCGAAAGAAACTAGAAGAGAGAGAGAGAGCAAAGCATTTGATAGTGTTTTACAGAAATGATGGCCCTCCTATCCGATGGACAGACGACAATGTGAGGATAGTGGGAATTCGGCGAAAGGCTCAAGTCATAATCGTTCTTCCGGAAAATTTCCATAGTTGAAGCCTACGTCCAGCAGTGCAATTCTTCAGGCTGATGATGTTGATGACGATACAGAATAACCCACCCGAACTATTATATCTATAATTCGAAAAGTCTATAAATAAGGTCACATTTGCGAAGCCCATTCATGGACCATCAACAAAAAATATGAGTTCTAACCATGTTCTAACATTGTCCCGTAGCTGACAGGTCTAGGCCCCTTTCACAATCCATCACTCACCATTCCTAATACGACAATGTCAGGTGAGCACTGATTTTAAACCAATTTTCACAACAAAGCTTCGCTATTTTGAACCTTAAACCTTGACTATAAGTGTCAATATTACAGGTAAGAAGGTACATGCTATAGACACGTGCAAAAGCTCACGACCATAGTTCTTATTGTGTTGCTCTATAAAAGCTGACAAAAATGAGCGCAAGCGCAACCATAAACGCTAGGTTTTACAAGTGTCACGTTTTTGTTTTCTTAGATTTGGTGTCCATGACCACATCAGTAGATGACTAACCGTTGCAGGTTCGATTCCGCGGCAGGACAAACGTTTTCATGATCTGCAAGTATTTGTTTTTAGCGGTTTTTATGGATTTATTAAAATTATGATTTATTATATATTTTATCTAGGCTTCTTTTCATACAAAACTTTATAGGTAAGTACATACATGTTGAGGTACTTACAACATTTATTCAGAGGTCTAATTTAGTTTATGGCGATGACAAGAGCTAATGTGACTCTGGCTCGCACGTTTCGACATGTAACATGTCACATGTTGAAAGATATAAAATCAATAAACTCATTTTCGCAAAATTGCAGTCAGCCATTTTGTGTGCAATTACATTGCACACAGTTTAGTAAAAATTTCATTTTGATCGATACATGTTTTCCTACTCAAAAGTGTGCTTTACTAGTTTACTAAACTGTGCAATGTGATTGCACACAAAAAGGTTGATTGCGATTTTTCGAAAATGAGTTTATTTATTTTATATCTTTCAACATGTCGAAACATGCGAGCGAGAGTCACATTAGCTCTTGTCTTCACCCTAAACTGAGTGTCAGATTTAGATAGTAGAGGCGTGGGAACATTAGATTTAAATCCATATCAGCATAGATAGTCTACGACCGGTGTCGTATCTTATCTTATTTCAACAAAAAAGACTGGCATGATCTTGCTAAAGTCTACTCAAAGACTGATGATAAAACTATCAAGGCAGGTATTTACTCCATCTTCAATCTAGCATTACTTCAATCCCAGGCACATAAGTTTGCAGCGTCCCGAATACAGTAGCGTTTTAAGAGTAGTAGAGCTCTTTGTGAAGGGTTCGTCCGGGGAAGTACTACCGCCACGCCTTTTTCTGCCGCCGAGCAGCGTTGCTGTGTTTCGGTTTGAAGAGTGTGGTTGCCGGTGTAATTACAGGCACATGAGGCTTGACATCTGTATGCCTCAAGTTGATGCGACGCAGGGCAGTGCGCACGTTCCTATCGTGCGTGACTTCCGAGGCAATGCTTTGTTATAGGTGATGGTTACCACTTAACATCAGGTGGGCCATCCGCTTGTTCCATCAGCTAGTTGTATAAAAAAAAGCGTGAGTGTAGTCCCTGATGCTTTCAGTGATTTCAGCTGCAGCAGCAACAAGGGAAAATTCACAGTTATATAAATGTATGATATGTTCATCTACATCTACATCTAGATGCAAATACCTTTGTGAGAGCTTGTGTATTATTAACCAAGCACAATTACTTGTTTGTTGCCTGTTCTTCTAGGCTTGGTCGCGTGGAAGTGGCACCTATCTATAGATGACATTTCAAAGAGATCCTTGTGTTTCAACTGAATACCTTTTAACTTTAACTTTGAATCATTATATCATGATTTGTTTGTTTGCGTCAAAATCAAAAACCATTTCACGTAAGTAGTAGAAAATGCATTATCATTAAATCTTCCCATTCTACTTTTGTTTATTCTCTTATGTTCTTTTGTACAATAGAGTATGAATAAATAAATAAAACAATACTGACATGCCCTACGTACAAATCAAAATAAAAGCTTATAAAAAGATAACAAGTGCACATTGAAGCGCAGTAGTCACAACTCACTTTAGAAGTAGGTATGTGGGTGAGGGTTACAGATTTCTCACACTAGTTCGTAGTACCTAAGTACTAGACCTAGACCTAACTAGGCACCCTACTAAGCGCCACCCGCTGCGTGACTTGTGTCACTTTTTCAGTTGCACTTGGCTACAATACAATACAATAAAATATTCTAGCAATAATTTAAGGTTTTTTACAATAGTCTAGTGCAGGGGTGGCGAAACTTTTTAAATCTACGTGCTATTTAAAAAAAATCAAGCCATAGATGTCAAATAATTTAAACCAAAATAATTTTATAAAATAAATTGGGTTGCCATTTATTTTACAAATTATCGGTCGTCCTGGCCTAGTAGTGCCCGTTAGTTCGTTTGTGTAATCTATACCGATTTGTAGAAAGGTAAGTGTTGAATTTCAGGAATTTATTTCGTTAGCACCACCCTCCACCTAGGTACTATAACAAAAAAGAATAGCTTTTAGGACCCAAAAAAGTTTTCAGTCAGCTTCAGCTGTTTTAT
Organism: Chloroclysta siterata; assembly: GCA_932294275.1. NCBI lineage: Eukaryota > Metazoa > Arthropoda > Insecta > Lepidoptera > Geometridae > Chloroclysta > Chloroclysta siterata. Next base: position 13,103,411 of record OW028596.1, on the reverse strand, counting down.
ACATTCGTAGAGGTACCTAAGTATTTCATACTTTTTAGAGTTAATAAAGTTAAAAAAGAGGCAAAGAACATAAAATATTGTGATGACGAGGTTTCGGAATCAAAGAGTAAAGAAATGTACACACATTGCTATAGGTTTTAAAAACTACGGTAGGTTAGAAGCCTTTAGGTATGTAGGTACATGTACCAAGTCAACGAATAAAAATATCTGCTATCCAATTAGGCCGACAATCAAGATTTCTAACAATGTTTTCGACCGAACCTATCCCGATATGGCGCTAAATATGAATGGCTGCAATTAACTATCAAGTGACACTATTGGTCCAAGAACCAGGGCTGTAACTAGTCCTTTTCTTCTTTCTTTTTCTGTGGAGCTTTCCTAGCTTTTCCTAGCCTTTAGTTAAAAAACAGCTAAATCGTCATTATTACTCTGCTACACACGCTGACACACGTCAAAATACTTATCCCTCGCACATTTCAACATTTTGAAAGATATAAAATAGATATAAAATCACATAGCTCATTCAAGTTGTGTGCAATATTGTTTGCTTACCAAAAAGTATGCATTACTAGTTTTCGTACTTATGCAAGCTTTTTAGTAGTAAATCTTGTTTTATATCATACATTGCCCAAATTTGGTTGTTTACGCTTTTTATTCTTAAGTTAAGTGTTTTTATATCTACACTAATAATATTATAAAGAGGTAAACTTTGTATTTTTGTATTTTTGTATTTTTGTATGTAACGAATAGGCTCAAAAACTACTGGTCCGATTTCAAAAATTCTTTCACCATTAGAATGCTACATTATCTCTGAGTAACATAGGCTATATTATATTTTCAAAAAAATCAGGGATCCTTACTAAAACTTCAATAATGTAACCCAAGGTGGAAAACAAAAAACCTTACATCGCGTGCGCTGCGAAAACTATTGAAGATAGAACAAAATAATGTACTACGATTTTGTAGAACACGTTATCATCTACAAAAAATGTCGCGACAGCATATGTCTAACTATTATAGTTATGTCACAATAAGTGTTCTTTTATTATAAAAAATTAATTGAAATGCCTCCGCTAGAAAAGGGTCTTTATTTGTACCTTGGTATTAATCCTTATCCAAATAAATCATTTCATAATTAAGACGGTTTCAATACCTATAGATTACTTCTTAAATTTTTCAAATCGGACATTCCATTCAAAAGATATGACGAAATTAAAAATGTTTACGGGTCCACCGGTCACGCGCGGGGTGCGATTTCACTCACTCAAGGAGAAGCGCGTGCAAATGTATGAAATAAGTAGACGCGAGGCTCGAACCCACGGTCTAAGTTTATCCTAAAATGTTCAAAAAATTTATGACCACCCATGCGAAGCTGGGACAGGCCGCTAGTGTTTCAATATGTTGAAATGTGCACTTGAATGAATACTTTGACGGGTGTCCGCAGAGCCATCTCATCCCGACGCGTTCCCTGAGTCGCCACTTACGACATCTCTATAGACGGATTATTATCCGTCGGAATCCATCCGGAAGTTTTTATACCCCGGGGGCAAATGCCCTTGCTTCCACTCTGTGCAAGCGACACTTTATTCGCTCCACGAGCTGCAAACGATCAGCTTTTATGGAAGCTTACACACCTAACCGTTCATAGCTCGCTGAGTTTTTGTCGGTTCGGTTCAGATAAATACGATCTTGACCCTTCTAAATGATAGGAATGTATCTACGTAGCTAGATAGATTGATACTCCGAAATATAACATGAAACTAAGGCAAAGCCTTGATTTTCTATGGTTTTTAGTGACCATTTTTTTAAATACCTTTTGCTGATTTAACAAGCAGATGGGCTAATGTTTAATGTTAACACTCCCCTTTAACAAAGAATTCTCGCAAGTCACGCATGATATGATTGTGCCCTACAATGCACTGCACTGCAGCCATCATCTTGAGCCCGCATGAAGATGCCTCTAATTTCATCGGGGCGCCTATACAACCTTCACTGAAGCACAGCAATAGGCAGAAAAAGGCATGGTGGGTGGTACTTCCCCGGACGAGCCCTTCACATAGAGCTCTACTACCATGCGATTGTCTATAAACCTATAATATAGTTTCCAAGTTCTTTATAAGTTTAGTAGCCAACTTTAGTGACGTGCCTTACTTATAAAAATCTGCCGAAAGATTGTCATTTCATTTAAATATAATACTTAAGGGGCTGACAACTATCAAACAACTTCTCGCTCGCACGTTTCGACATCTTGAAAGATATAAAATCACTAAACTCATTTTCGAAAAATCGCAATCGTGCGAGCGAGAGTCACATTAGCTCTTGTCTTCGCCTTAACATTTCTAAGTGCGAATGTTAGCATATGTTTTTGACAAGTCTACTAGAGTTACAAGTCTGCTAGTAAAATAAAGACGGACGAATTTCTGATCTAGGCATTTTGCTACAAAGGCTAAAATTTTAGATGATCCCCACTCATGAGGGATCTGAAGGATAGCGTTACTCTGAGATGGTAAAACCCTCCATGGTAAAACCCGTCCTAAGTTGAGGCTTCTTCTGCCAAATGAATGTCACCGTCACCTATTAGAAAAGCATTTTATTACCCGAGTTTGCGAAAGATCGCCATTCCTCAAGGAATGCGGTGCAACGCAGAATTATCAATTTAAATAATGTCCATACAGTATCGGGTTACTGGCATGATTTACGTAGGTAGATAACCGCCGTAACTTGTACTTGCGGCCGAGGCGTGGAAGTATTCTTGTTGCCAAAATAAGTTGCAAATGCCCTACAGGACCACACGAGCTCATCCGCATTTGTTAGCCAAATTCGGAGACTGTGCGTACGGCCAAAATAAAAGGTACCTACCTACATAAAGATTTTTAGGGTTCCTTCGCAGCGTCCAAACTTTTATTCAACACTATTTAGAGCTGTGCGTAGTGTGCGTACGCAAGTATTGTGTGAATTTCTAGTTCCGAACTAAAGACATCGACGCGCTCCTCCATTAGCTTCAAAACATTCACGTTTTAGTGTTCTGTTGCTAATCATAAACGGCCTGAAATACCCGTAAGGTCTTTAAAAACAGAAATAAATTGATGGATGTTGCAAGCACAAGCCAAGCAGTGTTATGTGACTATGTATGCCAAATATTTAAAGGTTTCTTCAAGAACTTCTAACTTTATAAGTCACGATAGAATTTCCTACAGAACCATCAGTAAATTCGTTGCAATCACCCATAACCAGTTATTTTTGTCGAAAAACGCGATCTGCCCACGGCTCGCCCGCGCGTTTGCACAGCGCAGCCTCAAAAATGTCGCACCCGATCCGCTGCAGGCGCTGCTGATGTCAGAAACTACGACCTTGCATGCTATACAGATAAGATACCCTCTACGGAACAAAAATCCAACAAAGTTAGGGAGGTTTGGAAGATTTTTTTGCAATTTTAAAACATTCGAAACTTTCTCATCGGAAACATGATGGGAAACTTTGGAATTTGTCTCTCTTGCTTTTGATTTTTATTTATTAAGTAATTTATTTATCATCATCCCTAAGGATTATACGATAAGGACCTTAAACGATAGGGAGCGTATTTACAGTAAATTGAACGTAATATGAAATATAAATACCATAAAAGCCAAAACACAGTCAATCAACACTAATTTAAGCTTATATAATACAAGCTGGTGCTCGCGACTTCGTCTGCGCAGGATTAGTCACACAATATCTTTAAAAATTGTAGCCTTTTTGTTATTCTGATGTATAAGCTATATTATTGTAAAGTTTCATTAAAATCCATTCAGTAGTTTTTACGTGAAAGAGTAACAAACATCCATCCATCCATCCATCATTATTATAAACGCGAAAGTTTGTAAGTATGGATGGATGGATGGATGGATGTTTGTTACTCTTTTTAAAAATATATTGTGTGAATTGTCCAAAATATGAAGTGTCAAGTAAGTAGGGAAAAATCTACCATAGCAGACGAAGTCGCGGGCACCAGCTAGTTCAATATAATTTTACAAGTTGTGATGAGTTTGTTTTCGAGTATGTTTGATATTTTATTACTTATAAAGCTACATTATATACATGTAAACATAGGTAGGTTATATGCAAGGTTAGAGTCCTCATCAGAATTTAGCTTATTTTCTAGGTAAACGTGATTCGTGTCAACTTGTTTCCAACTCGATTTGATTGCAAGTTATTTTTTCCTTTAATGACTCACTTGGGCTAATTGCCAAGTATAGAACTAATACATGGAATTTTTTGAGTAATCTTAGCGTAAATAATCCAAGGACAAATAAATACTGAAGGCCTAGTAAGTTTTTTTTGTAACCTTCGCCTATAACAAAACATTGCCTCGCAAGTCACGCACGATAGGAACGTGCCTTATGATGCATATCTGTATACGTCGTAGGGCACGTTAGGCCTTTTATGCCTGTTATTTCAACGGCACCCACATCCTTCAAACCGAAACACAGCAACGCTGCTTGGCGGTGGTATTGGTGGAAGGTAGGTAGTTCTTCCCCGGACGAGAACTTCACAAAGAGCTCTACTACTCTCAATACAGAATAGTACTAACTAGGGCAGGGATGGCGAACCTTTATGAATTAACGTGCCATATTTTCAAAAATCAATTTATGAGGTCATAGACGTGCCTTCAAATAATTTCAACGAAAATTCCAACTGGTATCCCACGGGCTGCAGCGGCCAGGAGGGAGGGTAATTTAGACAAGTAGTCTCTGACCGCAGAGTTTGAACTAAAAATGCAAATCGTTTTGATCTGTGGCGTGCCCAAAATATTATAATACCATCAATGGTACGCGTTCCATTGGTTTGCCATCCCTGAACTAGGGCATCTGACCCGAGACTGCTAAAAGGCGAAGAATGGTTTAGGATAGACTGGTACCTACACACGGATACATCAGGCTATGCACTGCTCGGTTTTGTGTCTTTGTAATAAGCGTATTGTTTTGGCTTCGTGTAGCTTGATCTGATCCGTACTTATGAGATGAGACATCAAATATGAAAACACCAGCATTCGCCCGCGGCTTCGCTCGCGTTGCGCCTAGACTCTTAGGCCTATTCGACTCGATGCAAAATATCCGCAAATATTAACTTATTTATTGCGAACAAAACGCAATAAAATTAGTCAGGGCTGGAATTTGAACTTTACAAACCAGAAATGTTCATTTACTTTCGTCGCTAAGCGTACCTAGGTAAGTACTTTGGATAGGGTCCCCATCAAAGAAACGAAGACCCTTATAGTGGCTAGGTTGACATTGACTACAACAATATCTCACATCTTACAACGAGGTTGAAGTAATGGTAATATCACAGGTAAATAGGTAAATTGGTCATAAATCGTAATAAATCTGGCCTACTTTATGGGTATCACGACATCTCTTGTGATAGAGCACGATCATAAAATTATGTCATACCTAGTTGGTTTGTAGGTAGGCAGTCAGTCTGTAGTAAACTATAAAAGCTGTAGGTACCTGTCTAAGTAGGTGAGATAGGTAAGTAGGTTATTCTAAGGCTAGGTCGAAAACTTGTTTGGATCAAAATAAAATTACCTATTACTGAAACTTAGTAATGTTATTCTCCGAAACTTGGTTGTAGAGTTTGCGATTTTTCCTTATTCCTTCGGTGATTTTATATCTTCGAAAATGTAGAAATATCTTCCGAAATAACTTATTTACATTCTGGATGAAGGTTATTTTTGATTTTACAGATCGGTCGGGAGATCTATGTCAGCAGTGACGCTACGACTGAATAAATAGTGTTACATGTAGTACATATACACAAAATAAAGACAAGGGGTAAGTAGGTACATACTGTGTACCTTTTTTTTTATTTTTTTTATTTATTTATTAGTAAACTTATAACTAGTACAGTTGCCATTTCAATATTGTACCCTATAAACCTCTAGTGGTTTGTATGGGTACTCACAACTTAACCTACTTACCCCTTGTTTTTATTTTCATACTAGCGGCCTGTCCCAGCTTCGCATGGGTGGACATAAATTTTTTCAATGTTTTAGGATAAAGTTAGACCGTGGCGGGTTCGAGTCGTTTGCACGCCCTTCTACCTCGCGCTTTGCCCGGGCCTGCGCTGGGTGAGAACGCGCCCCGTTTTATATTTTTAAAAGCTTTTGAATGGAATGTCTGATTTGAAAAATTCAAGAAGTAATGTAGGTTAGTATAGGTATTGAACCAGTCTTGAATATGAAAAGATTTATTTGGATAAGGATTAATGCCAAGGTACAAATAAAGAGCCTTTTCTAGCGGTGGCTTCTCAATTAAATTTTTATATTAAACCTGTTAGCTACAGGCGCTAGCAGATAACAGTATTCCTAGATTTACACAAATGTTTGTTCTCAGTGAAGTCGATAGAAGGCTCTACGAGAGCTGTCAATTGAAAAACTGAAAAATAAAAAGGATAAAATTACTTTATTGTACACCAAACTGAACAAAAAATATATAATAAAGTAGGACAATGGGCGGTCTTATCGCTGAAAGCGATCTCTTCCAGACAACCTTTGGATGGAGAGGATTGTTTAAGTATGGAAGATTGACCGGCAGGTGCACGAAGAAAGTTATAAGAATAGTAGTTCAAAACATAACATATTAATAATTATAATATAAATAATAATAAATATCAATTATGAACGTAGATCGACTGTTGAATAAATAAATCTATAGGTGTGGCAATTTGGTAGATAGGTTGGTATATTATAGAACCAGCAGATAAGTTTTAGGTATCTTTGATTGACAGTCACTCCCAAAGTGATCCAACCCAGGTTTGGTTACCAAGTAAGGTAATCGCACTCAATTTGGCAAGCAATAGTTTAATCAAAACCATACAACGGCGTAGCCTGAGCTTTATGGACGGTATCATGCAATGCAACTTCACCAAAATATTATTATACGATTGTAAGACCACATGTCAGTCTGTCATTTAATCACACACATATCACATAATTCAAGTGAACTGTCTTGGGTTCCATATTTGGTGAGAAAGCAATCCGTTCGCAGAATTGGGCATGCGCCCGGGACCACTTGGTTCTTTATTGCATTACATGTCCGTTGCATAAGTTTGGCATTTTTGCTCAAGAAGTCTGGGACGCTTCGAGAGATAATTGCACGGGTATTTACATTATTTTAAATAACTTAGCGAGTTTAAGCACTTTGATCCCCAGTGACGGTAGATAACCTCTCAGATCTCTTTGTACCAAGTGCGAACTTAGAGGACGGGGTAGTCAGATGTACGTCCAACATACATTTGGCACACACCCACATTTTGCGGAGTTGGTATTCAATACGTGACAGGTTGCAAGCCCATCGCCGATTTCATAAATCAATCGTTGAAAAAGGATTTTGAGAAAAGTTTTTTAAACATTTCATCGCTTGTTTGTCATTGTCAGCCCTTTTTGAGAGTGAACTCAAATGAACTCATCGCTAAGAAAAACAAAACTAATTCCGAAACTGGAATTTTCAATACGAGTCACGACTTTGGTGCAGTCGACTACTGTCACGTGACAGTTTTTTTTATTTAATCACAACCACGTGACTGCTGGCTCAGTGGTCTTAAATTCAAATTTTTATTTTTTATTAGTACAAAAATAGCCATTCCATCATAAAATACTACTGGGTACCTACTCCCACAGAAGCTCTAGAAAGAAACAAAGGAATCTCTAAGTAAGGCCATTGATTCAAGGAAGTACTTCACCAACCCATCAATAAATCGATGAACTCGAAATAAATGATCCGTAACAAAATGTAATCGCAATCGTCTTCATGGCAATACAGCAAGTCGAGACAATGGCATGCGCGTGGGCAATGTAGGCCGGTGGGTCTACTGTGAAAGAAAGTCGACCTAAGTCCTCGAATTTGTACTACAATACCCCAAGTCTGAGTTTTATTTTTCGTATCGTCAGGTTTTTATAATACAAAAACGGCCTGACGATACGGAAAATGAAAAACATAAGTTAGATGGGGTAAGGTTTTTTTTTATACAACTAGCTGATGGAACAAGTAGATGGCCCACCTGTTAAGTGGCAACCATCACCTACAACAAAGCATTGCCCTATGTAAAGCCACTTAAGCCTGGTAGTTAAACTGGCAACCACACTCTTCAAACCGAAACACAGCAACGCTGCTTGGCGGCAGAAAAAGGCGTAAAGTACTTCCCCGGACGAGCCCTTCACAAAGAACTCTACTACTCTTAAAGCTCTGTGGCAATCCATAATTATTATGGCTATTCGGTATTCGCGTTTTAATTTGCGTAATCGTCTAGCTTGCAAAAAATAGGCAAATATGGTCAAATAGGGTCACTACACCATCGTCGTATTTGGGATAATATGACGTAATACGCGAACATGAACAGCCAGTTCTGTTTTGTGTAGTGTCACTATAAGAAATCGCTTTCAGCGATAAGGCCGCCCATTGTACTTTATTAATTTACGCCTAGATTTATGATGTATCCTTGTGCTTGTGTACAATAAAGTGTTATCTATCTATCTATAAGAGCACTGGTGGTCAAGTGGGGGTGACACTGACTCCGCCTTCTGATCGTAAGGTCGGGGGCTCGAATCCGGTCGTGCAAATGGTTTTTCCTCCCCGAAAGTTAAATGTTAAAAGTTAATATGCGCAGTTCATTAAAAACATCATCAGGAAATACTAATATCATTTAGAATTCTAACAGCTATGATGGGCTTGCAACCTGTCACGTATGCTGGAATACTAACTACTGTGTGTGGGTATGACCCAATTGTAACATTTGGACGTACCTAATACCTCTGACCCCCTTAGACATCTTCAAAGAATCTTAAGAGGCTGACATGTATCAAACAACTTCTCGCTCGCACGTTTCGACATGTTGAAAGATATAAAATCACTAAACTCATTTTCGAAAAATCGCAATCAACCATTTTGTGTGCAATCACATTGCACACAGTTAAGTAAAAATTTCATTTTGATCGATACATGTTTTCCTAGTTAAAAGTTTGCCTATGTACGAAAACTAGTAAAGCAAACTTTTGAGTAGGAAAACTTGTATCGATCAAAACGATTTTTTTACTAAACTGTGTGCATTTTGATTGCACACAAAATGGTTGATTGCGATTTTTCAAAAATGAGTTTAATGATTTTATATCTTTCAACATGTCGAAACGTGCGAGCGAGAGTCACATTAGCTCTTGTCTTCGCCTTAAGTTGGTACCCACTTGAAACTAAAGAATTCTGAAAAGATATCTACTGGCCTAGGGATTAAAGTCGTGAAGTCTGTGTCTTTCATCTTTATATTCTGTTGTGTAAAGTAGGTAGGTACCTAGGCCTTTATCCACAGTGAAGATCAAGGACTTCACACAAATTATCAGAACTCAGGATGAAAAGATTAATTGCACAACATTATGTGACGTCATGATGGTGACCATTCAAAATTATTCATTTATTATTATTTATGATTATAGATTGATGATGTCACTTTAATTCGTTGAAATTTTTGACGAGGTTTATTTTGGTATATTTTATAGTTCAACAAGTACCAATAGTCTTAGTACCTAATAGTTGACACCAAATCTGAATTAGATAGCCGTTTATAAAAGAGGTTTAGGTACCTAGTGCTAATAAAAGTTTCGAAGACGCTGCAAAATCACCACTACCTATTTAATTTTAAATTTGTTTTTTGCAATAAATCTTTTGGTGGAAAGTAGGCTGTGCAAGCGACATGGTTCCACTTAAAATCTTGCGATGTCTTGAGCCACGAGATCCCTTGGCAATAAATTGACAAGCCCACGCTTCCGCCGGCATTTGTATAATCGACATCATTCCGCACCAGTGGGCAAGTTATAGGTATTAGACAGATAAAAATACATAGAACAATGGATAGTTACGTAGATAAGTGTGGGTAGTTTGATAAAGTAGGTTAATCTAGATAAACTATTAAAACCAAAGGGCAGCGTGACATTAAAATGGCACGAATAAAAACGATAACAATTAAAATTTATTAAAAAAGTAATAAATAAACTTCAAAAATAGTCTATCTCATAAACCTAATATTAGTATGGCAATTGCTGAATTAATACCTAATTTAGTGAACAAGTTCAACACAATCACAACTCACAAACATTGCACAGTCACGTAAAAGTCCTGTCTACGTAGTCGCAGTCAAACTCTGCGAAGAAGGAATCGAAGGGCGACAGTGAATCCTCAGCGAACTCCGACGGAGTCTCCTGGTCCAGCTCCGCGGAAAACTCGGACAGCTCCGAGCAGAGCGGCGACGACCATCGCTCCGGCCTCGACTCACAATCTGAGCTGGGTTCCCGCAACGCCGAAGATAGAGCCGTGATGTACTTCATCGCGAGTCGCAGAGTCGTGATTTTGGTCAGCTTCTCGCAAGGGACCGGGGTCCCCGTCATTGCGGCTGCGGGGACGGCTCGCCTTAGTGTTTCGAAGGCTAGGTTTATCTCCCGCATCCGACTGCGTTCGCGCGCGTTAGCGGTTTTTCTCCTGTACTTGCTGAGGGGTTGCGTGGTGCGACGCGCGCGGGGCTCGCGGCTGCGCGCGGCCCGCGGCCGCAGCTGGTACGCGTCGTGCTCGGGCATGGCGCGGCTCGGCAGTGCACTCAGCCGCGAGGCGCGAGTGCCGACGCACTGACATGACAGGGCAGACTCCCCACGCACGCCCGCGCATGGATATCTCAAATACGCTCACTCCGCCCACTAGCCCTGCTCCGTTCATGTACAGTTGCAGAGAACTTGCTTTCAATATGTTCCAGGTATGCACTGAGAAGTGAGATGGCGGCGGCTGATTATCGGAAGCTATCGACCAGTCGAAGCAACTTCGTCTTACGAGTTAACAGAGGTTGTATCGATATCGTGCGTACCTATACCTGAACCTGAACTGATCGTGACCTGGAGATCAATCCCCAAATGCTTGGGGTCGTTACAGCAGCCAAAGGTTAGAAGCTCATCCGCACCATAGAGTTAGAATTCTAATTTAAAAACATTTATTTATTTATTTATTCAAAAATAATGAGATCGGCTAATACGGCCAATTATCTACATCTATATATAATATATACACTAATATTATAAAGAGGTAAACTTTGTATTTTTGTATTTTTGTATTTTTGTATTTTTGTATTTTTGTATTTTTGTATTTTTGTATTTTTGTATTTTTGTATTTTTGTATTTTTGTATGTAACGAATAGGCTCAAAAACTACTGGTCCGATTTCAAAAATTCTTTCACCATTAGAATGCTACATTATCCCTGAGTAACATAGGCTATATTATATTTTCAAAAATATCAGGGATCCTTACTAAAACTTCAATAATGTAACCCAAGGTGGAATACAAAAAACCTTACATCGCGTGCGCTGCGAAAACTATTGAAGATAGAACAAAATAATGTACTACGATTTTGTAGAACACGTTATCATCTACAAAAAATGTCGCGACAGCATATGTCTAACTATTATAGTTATGTCACAATAAGTGTTCTTTTATTATAAAAAATTAATTGAAATGCCTCCGCTAGAAAAGGGTCTTTATTTGTACCTTGGTATTAATCCTTATCCAAATAAATCATTTCATAATTAAGACGGTTTCAATACCTATAGATTACTTCTTAAATTTTTCAAATCGGACATTCCATTCAAAAGATATGACGAAATTAAAAATGTTTACGGGTCCACGGGTCGCGCGCAGGGTGCGATTTCACTCACTCAAGGAGAAGCGCGTGCAAATGTATGAAATAAGTAGACGCGAGGCTCGAACCCACGGTCTAAGTTTATCCTAAAATGTTCAAAAAATTTATGACCACCCATGCGAAGCTGGGACAGGCCGCTAGTACTAAATAAACTAAGTTACAAAGATTGAAATAAGGTAAGAATAAGGTAAGAAGGAAAAAAAAAATCTATGTTTATTAACATTTTATAATGAGACTTTACTTTAATAGGTACTTAGTGCAAATAACAAGATATCATTATAATTAGACCGTCGATCGTCGCGAAAATTTGACTAAAAATTTCCATAAACGTGTGGTTTGAACTTAGGTATACTATTAGGGTTGCCAGATTGCCGGGATTTCCGGGAAAGTCCCGGAATTTCACGTGTGGTCCCGTGTCCAGTAATTACACTTTACTGCCCCGGAATTCATGATCACTAGTTTTTTTCCACAAAGTAACGACACCAAGGGGCGGCACGCATACTCGTACCTCGGACGAGCCGAGACGATTTTTATTTAAATAGTAGCTTAATTTTTATTTGGAACTAAAAATCCAAATATGTGATTTTGTATGGTATGAATAAAAATTACCTATTTTAGATTTAGATTTTATAAAAAACTAGCGGCCTGTCCCAGCTTCGCATGGGTGGTCAATGGTCATACATTTTTTGAACATTTTAGGATAAACTTAGACCGTGGGTTCGAGCCTCGCGTCTACTTATTTCATACATTTGCACGGCCTTCTCCTTGAGTGAGTGAAATCGCACCCCATGCGTGACCCGTGGACCGTTAACATTTTTAATTTCGTCATATCTTTTGAATGGAATGTCCGATTTGAAAAATTGAAGAAGTTATCTATAGGTATTGAAACCGTCTTAATTATGAAATGATTTATTTGGATAAGGATTAATACCAAGGTACAAATAAAGACCCTTTTCTAGCGGCGGCATTTCAATTAGTTTTTTATAATAAAAGAACACTTATTGTGACATAACTATAATAGTTAGACATATGCTGTCGCGACATTTTTTGTAGATGATGACGTGTTCTACAAAATCTTAGTACATTATTTTGTTCTATCATCAATAGTTTTCGCAGCGCACGCGATGTAAGGTTTTTGTTTTCCACCTTGGGTTACATTATTGGAGTTTTAGTAAGGATCCCTGATTTTTTTGAAAATATAATATAGCCTATGTTACTCAGGGATAATGTAGCATTCTAATGGTGAAAGAATTTTTGAAATCGGACCAGTAGTTTTTGAGCCTATTCGTTGCATACAAAAATACAAATTTTTCCTCTTTATAATATTAGTGTAGATAAATATGTTTTTAAAGTCATTTGTTTTTTCTTTTAAAATAAGTACCTAACTAGCATTTTTGTAATATTTTTTGTATTGCCGGTCCAACAGCAAACATTTGCAGTTGGATTTGGACTCTAAAAACTCCAACTCCGTTTGTAACCCCAGATATGTCCAGGAAATAATAAGCCAGTATCTGGCAACCCTATATACTATACACTCACCATAAAGCCTATAGGTAGGTAGGTATATGTTGTCCGAGAGTTGAAGAGTGACTTCTCCATAGAATTAAAACGAAAAACAAACTATGTACAGAACTCGCACAAATCAACCTTAGCTGGGTAAAGGTAACCAACGAAATAAAGTAAATGCTAAGTTCCTGCATACTTGGTGCCTAAAAATCCCCTAGGCCTGGGTATTTTTTTTCAAATAGTAGGTACCTGTCTACTTGGCAGAGGCATTAAAATGCGGCACTTTACTACTCAATTGTACGGTTAGTTACAATGAATGAACAAGGCTCTACTTATGTCATTGGGTTGTAAAATGTAGGTAGAGGTAGGTACCTTATCTACCTACATAATTTTATTTTAATCTACTATTTTGAATATGAATTCTGATTTCCATTCCTAAGCCAGTCGCCGGTTTTTGATTGCATATTGACCTTCATAGGGAGTCAATGTTTGTCCTTTAGCAAAGCGTGGGTCGCCTAATGCCGTGTGTAGGAAGGCCCCGGCAATTTTCGGTGTCGCAAAGATTTACCTACTTACACAATGTTTTTAGATTCGATTGATGTACTTAACAAAAGTTTTTTTTATACCTATAGGTACCTACTTAGCAAGTACCTACCTACTTACGCCAAACAATAAACATCGCAAATCGAGCGAAGTTTAAAAAAAAACAAAAAATTATTGGCGGGAACGTAGAATACCTAAAGTTATACAAGGTGTTCCAATACTTGTGTTTAAAAACTTGAGGGGGCTAAAAAAAGTACCCATCAATATGAATAACTTTTTCTAAGGAACCAACACTGTAAACGCGAAAAAAAACCTGTTTCATACATTTTAGCCAGGTAGGTATTGAACTTTTGTGTGAAACAGCTGTTTTTTTTCGCGTTTACAGTGTTAGTTCCATATAAAAATTTATTCATTTTGATGGGTACTTTAGCCCCCTGAAGTTTTTAAACACAAGTATTGCAACACCTTGTATAACTAGGTATCTACGTTCTATTATTATGTACTATCCCGTAGATACTTGCACGTTGCACGACATACAGTTTCTTTCTGCTAAATACAATACTAGCACATCAAATTAAGTACCTACCTTCCTACATACCGTACTATATATAAAGCAATGGAGCTGCAATGCCAGTTATTGCTATATTTAGATAAAAGGCGCCATTTAGCGAATATGAAACTTGAATGCGAAAGATTTTCAGAAGAGCAACTAAATGAGAAGACCGTAAACAAGTTTCCACCGCTTCAATACCTTCTGAATATTGACATCATGGACTTGTTAGATGTATTTGCAGACGTCGGCACGTTCCTACTTCAAGAGCCATTGAAGTGGCAGCGAATGTGCAGTGAGATTTTGTTTGCATGTCTACAATCCAGCACGGGAGAGCGCCACCAAAATGTTCAGCAAGACCAATGTGTCGCTTTGGTAAGATTACAAAGTTTATCAAAGCTGCAAATTCAAAGTAAAAAACAAAGCTACTGCGGTTTAGTGTTATTTGAAGGTATCCTGATTTCAATATCGAAACCGACGAGTTACGTCCATCACACCGTATGGTGCTGCCCAGAAGAGTGTGAAGGCAGCGAAGTTGTATTACGCTATATTCCAAAAGCTCCTCCGAAATGTTATATTTGTAGAAGCATTCTGTTTGAAAACAGTGGTTTCAGAAGGTGTGGTGAACAAGTCACAGCAATGTTTAAAATGAGAAATCAGTGCTTTTCAAAGAATTTCGCAATTACTGATGACTTGATACCAAAGTTATCGCTTGGTTTAACATATTCTATACACGCAGTTGTGCTGAAGAAGCTAACAACCGTCTGGTCTTTGGAAGAAATAAGGCCGCCGCTGACTTCATTCACTTCTCCGGTATTAAAAGATATTGAGGATTTGTACCTAGCTTGCGATAGCATGCCATGGAAGTTCGTCTACTGCCTCGCTTCGAGCATCGGTGTCAATATTTGCCCTCTCAACTGCTTCATGCATCTCAAAATCAATCTTTTGATCAGCCTATGCAGTGTTAAATCAAGCATGATAACAGATTCAGACATTGTCCACGTTTTGGCGGCTGGATACGACACAGGCTATGTCGGAAAACTCATGACAGATGCCGCTAAAATAGCTGATCGATCAATTTTCTTAGGAACCTGCAACGCTTCAGTTTCCACATCCCTTCTAGGAAGTTCTGGAGGAGTTTGCGTTATGCCATTACCGCTGCACATTTACAGTCAAAAACAAACTAGTGGTGTTTTAGCTGCTGTGGAGAGTAGTACTGTGACTACCGAAACGGCTAAGGCGAAACTCCGCAGTGCCGTGTGGGCTCAAGGCATGGATTTCAAGAAAACTGTTCTATACAACGTCGCCAGTGTGTTCGGTACAATTTGCCGCGGCGATGTCTGCGATTACACGGACGAGATAATCGACTTCAACTTAGAACGTGCACTTGATCCAGTCGAAAGTACCACCGAAGAAACGCAAGCACTTAAGGAATTGGCGTCGTATATCGACTTAGTTGCTGGGATTGACGTATCGTTAGACTTTTCCGCAGAAACCCTTTTAAGAAGCTACTTTTTAGCGGCGCGAAAAGAGAGACCTAGAACAGTTTCTGTGGGAAGCATGAGAGCACTGGTTGCCTCTTGTGTGACATCGGCGAGACTATGTCGAAGATCTGTCACGAGCGTTGACGATGCTGTACTAGCCATCTGGCTCCACGTAAGCGGCAGTCCAGAGCCAAGGTTTGCTCCTGAAGAATACCTTCAAACTCCAGCCGATGTCAAGAAACTTAACAAAATGATGATCAATTTCAAACAATGGCTGGACCAGTTCACGGGATGCATTAATTTTAAGTAACTGTTTTACATTTTTGAATAAAAGCGTACTTATTGAGGTATTTACAATGATATTACCTTGGTTATGACCTAATAATACCCTTGCAGGTTGTACCTACCAGTTGTTCCCTTGCATGTTATAATTTAATTTGCCACACTGAATAGACCTTAAAAACAATAATTTAAATTTAATTTAAAACAAAATAATAACGTAAATTAAGTTTATTCCAATTGCACATAATATTGACTAGAACACAAAAACCATGATTTAAAGCTATATTAGTAAAATTCATAAAACTTGAATAGTTAGAACACTTAAACTCTAAGATATATTGGCACTTTTACGGCCGATTTCTGAAAGCCCGATCAAAACGAATCAGATGTCAAGTCACTTGCTATCTCTATCTAATTAGATGTAATAGCTGAAATGGCGAGTGACTTGACATCCGATTAGTTTTGATCGAGCTTTCAGAAACCGGCCGTTAATATCAAGGTACTTTTAGTAACCACATCCAAAAACAAATAACAACACACCTAATAATTAGACACACGTCATAATAATAAAACTAACTCGAAAATTCTGAAAGCACCAGACAAGACCTTCGTACAATAGTTAGTTAGGTGTGTACCTATAATAATATAATAGGACACATAAAAATGCAGACCTACAATAAGTACTACAATAGTAAGTCATTTAAAACTAAGTATAAAGTGTATTAAGCACCATCAACAATTACTTCTTAAACATAATATAAATTTGTGTTATAGGCACATGTCTCGCTTAAGTGGCTACAGTTCCGATTTTAGCCAACTATTAGAGAACAACAAATGGACCCATGAGTTGGAAAGGGCAGTTTCAGACAACATGAATTAAAGTTGCTCAACTTTGTCTCCATACCTACAACCTAATTGCATACATCCTACAAAGTGCTAATTGACTTTGTAATCCCTTATGTACACTAATCTTCATGTAAAAAGCTAAAATCAAGCAGAGATTTGTTTAAGAGCTCTTTTTGCGAATTCAATTTCTCAGTTAAATTCACATGACTTTTCCTTATTTGCAAACTGTCTTCGATCAGAGATTTGAGGGTATCATCTTCCACAACTTTGTTCGCCATTTTTATGCAATGATTGGACACAGATTCTCCAATCTTAAAGTCTTTCTTCTCATAAGACACCACGCTGTAAGGGAGATCAGATAAGCTATCAGCATCTTTTACAACCACACTTATCGTAGACCATGTGCAATTTGTAAGCTCTTCAATTATATTTGCCAAATCTACTGTCAACTTTTCAGTGTGGTCAAACGCGTTTTTGACTATATCACCTATTTTCGCATATTCAGTGCTCAAATCCACTAGTTTCAGTACAAATGGTTGGTGTTTAATCTCAGTTAAAATTTTGCTTCTGAGTTTGAGACAGTCATAGCATACTTTCATAATATCATGACATTGCCTTTCTTTTCCTCTCATTTCATTCATACTCTTCTTGTAAAACAGAAAGACTTTGTATGCATTAGTATAAACAGTTGTGTAGTTATATTTAGCTACAAAATTGTTGAGATCAGCTGATATGGGTTCGTTGCACCTTCTTGTGGCTGATTGCAGTCTAACAGTTACTTGGGACCAAGCACTTTTTAACTTACAGATTTTATCATTTAAATCTTCAGAATCCTTGAATATCTTGTCAAAACCACCCAGCAAGTTGGTTCCTGTAGCATTTTCTCTTAGATCAGTGATATGTTTCTGGCCTGTTTCTTTCATCTTTTTTAGAATTTCATCTTGAGCTAGCAAGTTGCCGATGCCCTTATCCACTGAATTGTGTTTCAATAGTAGTTGGTTCCCTTCATATTTCAAAGATTCTGCTCTAACAAATATACCTTTTATAAGTGAGTCAAATAATTCCATTTGATACTGGACAAAATATAGGCCATTTTGATACAAGTTTTGGCTATTTTTGAAGTTGTAAAGAGCCTTTGGGTGCTCCAAGCATCTTTGAACAGACTTTGGCACAATGGGCTCTACACTGTCTGCCATGAAGGCAGTTCTGCTGAAAAGGAACAGCATGACATCATTATTTTCATTCCAGTATTTGACAAGTTGATCATTATTTAGTAACTCTACATAATTTAGTTGTGATATCAAAATCTGTTCATAAGCTGTGATGTTTGTGTCTCTTTGGATCCAAGATTTAAGAGTAGACACTGCTGTTGAATTGTCGATGGCATATGCAAGCTCAGTAAACGTAGCCACAGAAAATATTTTGATGATTTTTTTCTGTAATATATCTCCAAGGCGATCAAAAATAACAACATCACCAGGTTTATCTCTTGCTTCTGCTGGTAAATCAAAAGTAACTCTTAGTGGAGTATCTCTTCCTCTTAGCTTGGGATCCCATTCCATCGCTGTCCTTAACCACTCTTCAATTAATCCTTTGAATGGCTTAGATATGTGGTTTTCTGGGAAAATTTCATCAGAGTATTCTATGTCTTCATGGAAAGTTTCATACACACAAATATTTGAGTGAGTCTTCTTTTTCACATGTGGCATCCATTGAACAGGAGCCATAAATGGTAAGAATGGTCTCTTTCCACAAATTATTTCAAACGCAAGGAGACCCAATGACCAAAAGTCTACAGAATTGCTATAAGTTTTGCTGTAGAGAATTTCTGGGGCCAGGTATTGCAATGTTCCAACAAAACTGGCACAGATTGAGTTTGAGTCAATTTCTTTTGCATATCCAAGATCTATTAGCTTATAGGCTACCTGTTGAGCCTGTCCATTCATTTGCCCTGTATTGTCCAGAAGACACATCACAACATTTTCCGGTTTGAGGTCACGATGAGTAATTCTGTTTTGGTGAAGGAATTGCATAGCATTTCTAATATCGTTCAGTATTTGTCTTGCTTGTTGTTCTTTTAAGCCTCCACAAGATTCTGGTTTGTTGAGAATCTGTCGCAGGTCGCCTCCACTGCAGTATTCCATACAAAGTATCGGCAGGCCCGACGGATTTGCGCGTTGTAAGCCATTTATAAACTCCGGCGGCAAATCTTTTGTTCCCACTATATTTGGGTTGCGACAGCTTTGAAGCATTTCCACTTCCTTCGTCCATCTTTCTCTATGCTTCGTCGTGAGCTCATCGCCCCATTTGCACGTTTTAATAGCGAGTTTTTCATCGGTTCTTTTGTGTTTCCAAAGTACTACAACACCGAAGCTCCCTGATCCTAAAACTCTATCCTTAGTCCAGTCACCAATAAAAACAATATCATCCATTTTATATTTATACACTGCTATGATAATTATTATTGTTTGCTAGAACTTTATATAATGTTTTAAAGTTTTAAAGCCACAAAAAACCCACTCCGAAAATGACTGATTGTTTGATTCTGATTGTAAAAATTACTGACATGACATCTGATGATCTGACTGACTGTCACAGTGAATCGATGGATATGGCATGGAGTAAATACTTCGTAGATGGATGTAGATATGTAATAGTTTGAAAAAGTTTAATAATTCCGTAATTTCGGAAGCAAGATAGCTTTTTGATTTAATTCTTGTTTTCTAGTGTTATTTTGAGTTGTGTTGTATAATATTAGTGGTATTCTACCTAAAATTACTTGAGTGAGGTCTTATCACGAAGTGTAAACATTTGAAATGAAAGTGTAAATCATCAGGGGCCTTATGCTCACTTCGAGCGAGATTATCTCACGGTAGAGATGACGTCATATCTCGTTCGATAACTATTTATCCCCATTCTCACCATCTAACTCCCCAATTTTCTCATTCAAAGTTCATGCGAGACGCAAGGTCAACGAGTTATTGAACGAGATATGACGTCATCTCCATCGTGAGATAATCTCGTTCGACGTGAGCCCCCTAAGCTTAGATAAGGCCCCTGTGCTTTGGTATAAGCTAATTGAATAAACATTAATTAACTTACGTGTACATAAAGCATCGGAATGGAGCCTACATTTAGCATAGTCTTTTTTTTTAATGTCTAAATCATTGGGTTTCAAAATGCTGTATGTATATGTAGGTACTGTAATAAATATAAGTATACCTAAATAAAAAAATAAAAATTGACATTCCAAACAACGCCATTTTGTCCCAAAAGAAAAGCCTATACTATGAAAAACACATTGCTAATAATAATTACCTATTTTATTGTAAGTGGTTAGGTATTACCTACTTCACTTACTCCTTGTAACACCCAAACACAGTTTGTTTTTTGTCTCACAGTTTTGTCTGTGTCTATGTTTGTCATTACACAAATGTTTGTTTGGTGGGGATGGAACCCACATCACAGAAGACTGAGCTACACCTACCTGCTGAGCTGTGACGGCTTTTAATCATTTTCTTTTTTAATGTTTTCTATTCCTTTTAGAACTCTGGTGAATTAAATGAAATAACCATTCCAGAGCCTATTTAAAGCCTTTCTATAGCCTTTTTCTAGCCCATTCCAGAGAGATATCAAAACGGCGTAACCTAGAGGCCCTCCTATAAGGCAGTGAAATAGTTTGACAGGGTTAAACTATTTGACTGCCGAAACTAGCTTTAATTTAACTTAGATAAAAACACAACCGGAGCCGAGGCGACATCATAGCTTATGCTTGGGTAAAAAATTGTATGATGTGGCAACCCATAAATTGCATGTATTAGCCATGGGTAACTCACTCAAAAAACATGATCTGCAGCGCATCAGCTCATTTACAGTCTCGAGCCCGAGCCGAACTGCGGTTCAAAATTTCAGGACCAATTTATTTTCATGGTACCTTCAAAGACTTCAAGCAAGCACCGATAAGACTTGGCAAAAGGACTAGACGCCAAAACAAAAAAATACTACGAAAAAAATAATTTTGTAGAAAAATAAACGAGTCTAGCGGAAAATAAACAGGAAAAAATCCGAGAATTTGTATGTTAGCAATAACTAATAAATATTGCTAACAATGAACGACGGAATGAAAAAAATTTAAAGTAAAAGTTCTACTATTCAAAATGAACCTTACTTGATTAAACGATAAAACGGAAAATATTTATGCAAATTATGACGAGCCTAGAACGCAAAATATCCTTAAATATGTATGCTAAAACGCGAGGGCATCCACGGGCTGTTGCTAAAACAACTCAAGTTAATAATTCAAATTCGTAACCCATACCATTTAAAAACATGCTTTTCTAAAAAGAACCATAATCCTTCAATTCATCCTAACTCCACTCACTCACCCGCGCAGATATTACTTCAAACGATTCAACGGTTCGAGTACGTAGTAAACCTCGCAATGAATCAAAATAAATATTCTACTCAAACGGTTCAGGGTTCTGTTTATCATAAAACCAATCTTTGAACCGTTTGAGTTGTATATCACATTTTATGAGTAGACCTGAGAACCGCTCCACAGATGAGCGGCTCCAAAAATGCAGCATTGGAAATTAGATCTTATTATCTAGACGAAACAATTCAAATTCATTTAGCAAACATTTTGAGCCGGATATCTTTTTTCTAATATAGACCCTACCTTTCTAGGAATAAAACTTATATTAGGCTGGCATGAGAGCTGTTGAGCCGCCCCTAAAGAAATTGAGCCGGTACTGACGCGCTTACTACGGTATGAGCCGCTCCAAACGCGTACGTCCGACTCCTTCTACCCACGGCTACATGTACTTGTTGTCCGTCTTGCTCGGGTATACGCTCGTAGGCAATCTATAGTATTATAAATCTATGCTCTTGACTGACTGAAAGTTCTGTCGTGGTTCTGTCCACAGAGTACTTTGTTATAACTGAAAGTTCTGTCTCTGTGGTTCTGTGCTCGTCGTAACGTTTGCCTCTTTCTTCCTCACTCAGATTTTTTGTATTTATTTACAATACGAAGATTAATATTACTTAGGTCAGTAATCAAAAAAACTTGTAAAGATGTCTAAGAATTGTTAAGTTTACACAAAATGCTGGACATAAATTCCTCTTGTAGAACGTGTATGAAGAGTAATGTTCGTTTAATCCACTTGTACGAAGCAGTGAACATTGATGAGAACAGTAATATTCAACTATTACAGCTACTGTTGGAATGTGCCGCGATACAAGTAAGTAGGCAATTAATTTATCTATAGGTATCTGCTGAATAACGAACTTAGTCATTATGACCTACAAAATAATAAGTTTAGTTTCACAAGAAGCAGTAGTAGCAGGTAGGTACCTTCTTATAAGAATGTTTGGTTTCAGGTAAAAAATGATGACGGTCTACCAAAAAATCTGTGTGAAGAGTGCATCAAGGTGCTCCAAATATCATACACATTCCGCAGTCAGGCAGCAAGAGCAGAAGAGCAGTTCAAAATCCTTCTTCAAGAGCAGGTGAAACAGGAAATCAAAGCAGAAATTGATCACAACTACTTTGATACATATGATGAATTCTCATTTGACAATGACCACAAGTCAGACCCAGATGATAGCCCTGTTATAAATAAAGATAATAAGAAAACTTATACATGCCAGACATGTGACAAAAGCTTCACAAAAGAAAAGAAATATCTCAAACATTTAGAGCTCCACACGTCACAATACTCATGTGATTATTGCAAGAAACAGTTCCAACGAGAAGAGTCACTGCAGAAACATATATTAAAACATGATCTTAGCAGATGCCAAATTTGTGGGGAGATATTTACAGATGAAGCTCAGTTTCTGCAACATGTCACCACCCACAACGGCCCAACAATAAAAAATGAAGAAATTGATGAGCAAATTGAAGAAAAACCTGTGCCCTACCCATGCAATGAATGTGAGAAGATTTACAACAACTCAAGATCTCTGTCACTGCATCAGAAAAAACATAGACAACAAGTACCACAGAGCTTCTCATGTGATATTTGTGGGAAGGAGTTTCTGACAAAACCATTGGTAAAACGGCACTTGAAAATACATGTTCAGGATCGGCCATTCAAATGTACAACATGCTCTAGAAGTTATTCAAGATCTGATCAGCTAAAGATTCATATGAAGACTCATACTGAACAGAAACCAAAAGTCTGTCCTTTCTGTAATAAAGGTAGGTTCATGAACTGTACTAAGATTGTAAGGTTACTTCATATTTTGATATTGAATCTATTGTGTCCCTTAGCTTACCAAATTACCTATTTATATTTTTATTTTTATTTTATTATTATAGCCATCTAACTCGAAACTATGCAAATTTTGTGTATTAAAAGATATCTAATGGTGTTTATTATTTTTTATAGTTATTTTTTATAAATGTAACAACATGTAGGTATAATATTATATCATAAAAAAAAACCAGACACAGAAAAAAATTAAGTTTCGAAGGCTTTAAGGTTAGGTATTGGCCATAACCTTAAGAGGATAACGGATGAACAAGTTGATAATTTTAATTTAAAACGGTATATTTACCATGGTTTGTGAGTTTGATTGTTTGCATGCGCCATGATCACGGGTCGAACTAAAGTCCAAACAAGTTAAAACAAATGTTATTTGGCAAACAAAATGGTTTACTCTCTTTCACACTCTTTTATTGCAAACAACACTATTGATTTTATTCTCACTTTATACTCGATTTCGTTAACGACACAACACTATAGCATAAAAAAAAATAAAAAAGAAGCAATAAAAAAAAGTGCTTATGAGCAATAAAAAAAATGCAAAGGAGGGTAGACCGTTTTGACTGCCATTATTATAGATGATGTGATAGTTTGACCATGATAGTTTCAAAAGAATTATTATTCATATTCCCTGCCATTTTATAGTGGCTCTATAGAGTAAACTTGTCCCTGTCACTTTCATGCCAACGAAAAGAGACAGCAACAGACTTATCGGTCTGTTATGCTAATGGAGAGCTCAGTGACTAATATGAATAAGAGGGTAAGTCAATGATGAAAAATGTTTGTTTCAGCGTTCACCCAAGTGTGTAGTCTCAAGGACCACATCCGCACGCACACGGGTGAGACTCCGTACCTCTGCTCGGAGTGCGGCCGAGGGTTCGCGAACAGCTCCAACTTGCGACAACACATGCTGCGTCATACGGGATTGAAGCCGCACGCATGTAAACTGTGCCCTAAGACTTTCTGCACTAAAGGTAAACATCGAAAAATGTATGTGCGCAATACCAGTGCTCATAAGGCGAATACAAGAGCTAATGTGACTCTCGCTCGCACGTTTCGACATGTTGAAAGATATAAAATCACTAAACTTTTTCTCGAAAAATCGCTATCAACCATTTTGTGTGCAATGTAATCACATTACACACAGTTTAGAGAAAATTTCATTTTGATAGATACATATAGATAGTTTTCCTACTTAAAAGTTTGCTTAAAAACTAGTAAAGAGAGTCACATTAGCTCTTATCGTCGCCTTAAACGTTGAAGGAAAACATCGTGAGGAAACCAGTTAGTATTCTAACAGCGGCGATGGGCTTGCAACCTGTCACGTATGGAATACTAACTACTGCAAAATGGGTATGTGCCAATGTAATGTTTGGACATACCTCTGACGTACCAAGAGATCTGAGGGGATATCTACCGTGCCTGGGGATCAAAGTCTTGCAGCTGTTTCAGTTTCAGTTTTTCATATTCTCTGTTCTCGAGTGAAGTTGTCTAACCTTCATTAGAATAATAATTAAATTGAAGCTATAGGTGAGTAAAGTACCTATGTCACAAACAAAAGTATATAATACAAGCTGGTGCCCGCGACTTCGTCTGCGCAGGATTAGTCACACAATATCTTTATAAATTGTATCCTATGTGTTATTCTGATGTATAAGCTATATTATTGTAAAGTTTCATTAAAATCCATTCAGTAGTTTTTACGTGAAAGAGTAACAAACATCCATACTTTCGCGTTTATAATATTAGTAGGAATCAAACTCAGAACTTATAAAAACCTCTATGTACCTAATTCTAGTTAACCTTAAAGCATAACCATTGTGATGACCCAAAGGGGCTCATGGTTATGAGAAAATTATATTTCCTTGCAAAAGGCATAGGTGAAATGAACACTAACATTAGGTTTATGTTGCAGGTCAAATGACAGCCCACTTGGAGACGCACACAGGCGCACATCCGTACGAGTGCGACAAGTGTGGTGCCACCTTCACCAAGCCTACCTCGCTCAAGAAACACAGCATGATACATACGGGCCAGCGACCGTTCGGCTGCGATACCTGTCTTATGCGGTAACCATTACACTCTTTATTAAGGGGCTGACAACTATCAAACAACTTCTCGCTCGCACGTTTCGACATGTTGAAAGATATCAAATCACTAAACTCATTTTCGAAAAATCGCAATCAACCATTTTAGTAAAATTGTAAAATTTCAACCATTTTAGTAAAATTGTATCGATCAAAATTTAATTTTGATCGATACAAGTTTTCCTACTTAAAAGTTAGCTTATGTACGAAAACTAGTAAAGCAAACTTTTGAGTAGGAAAGCATGTATAGATGATTTTTTTACTAAACTGTGTGCAATGTGATTGCACACAAAATGGTTGATTGTGATTTTTTGAAAATGAGTTTAGTGATTTTATATCTTTCAACATGTCGAAAAGTGCGAGCGAGAGTCACATTAGCTCTTGTCTTCGCCTTCAGGCGAAAAATACTGCATTTGTGTGATGAACATAAATTTTTGTTCTCTGGCTGGATGTTATTATGTATTATAGTCGCGTTAAACTCTCGCTGCAGGCTCGGTCATAAGTTATCGGAAAGAGACAGCAATATTGATCTCTCTCTCGCACTTAGGAGAACGGACGATCCTTTTGTTTAAGCGTGTGTTAAGATGATTTATGACCGAGTTTGCAGCGGGAGTTTAAAGCGACTATAGGTTGAGCACTGACCGAGTTTGCAGCGAGAGTTTAACGCGACTATAGTATATGTTTAAAAAAGTATGTAAGTATTATATCAGCTATCTGGATCCCATATGCTTTGTTTAGATTTTGGCTAAATAGTGTTGTGTGGAAAGTCCACAAATTTTTATTTATTTAATGTATGTCTCGCTCGACTTTTTAACATTTTGAAAGATGTTAAATTAAACTTGCGATCAGTCAAGTGGTAGTGGTTATTTGGTATGGTAACCAAGTTTCAGCTTAATTGGGGCCTCTTTGTTGAAGAGTACCGTTCTTAGATCTTGGCTAGCACCATTTTGTATTTAGTACCTTTTGCATATTTATTGAAGAGTTCCGTTTAACACACCTTGTCTCCATTATACCAGCTCGCTGTCACCAGTCTAGTTTGTGAGAACTAAGTACCTTTTCCGACAGCCTTCACAGCTAAGTTGGTAGTAGCTCTGCCTTCCGCGCTTTAGGCCGTGGGTTCGATTCCCACCGAGAACAAACATTTGTGTAATGAACATAGATGTTTGTTCTCTGTCTGGGTGTTATATAATATTATAAGTATATATTTACAAAAAAAAGTATACATATAAGTGTTATATCAGCTATCTAGTTCCCATATTACAAGCTTTGGCTTAGTTTGGGGCTAGTGCTGTGTGGAAAGTCCACCAATATTTATTTATTGATGTGTTTAGGTTTACGTGTAAGGACCATTTGAAGCGTCACCAGCGTATCCACACGGGCGAGAAGCCGTACAAGTGCCGATACTGCCAGCGCGCCTTCACTCAGAGTAACGATCTCGTTAAGCATACCCGCTCACATCTCGGACAGAATATCTACGAGTGAGTAGTTCATATTTTATATTTCCATCAATTCTTTAAAATCAAAATCTAAACAGTCTTTATTCAGTACAATAACAAGGATCACATCGAACATTCAAAGGTTGCCTGGATAAAATACTGAGCGATAAGGCTATCCATTGTACTTTTCATGCTTCACCTTTAAGAAAGAAAAACAACTTCACGACAAGATACTTAAGGCGAATGGATACCCCGATACTAGCGCCACTACATATTTTATATAATCATTACGTTATACAGAGGAATTATCAAAAATTCAGACCGCGCGTAGACGATACCTATTAC
Organism: Chloroclysta siterata; assembly: GCA_932294275.1. Lineage (NCBI taxonomy): Eukaryota > Metazoa > Arthropoda > Insecta > Lepidoptera > Geometridae > Chloroclysta > Chloroclysta siterata. The sequence goes on along the minus strand of OW028596.1, from coordinate 13,076,363 downwards.
CAGCTTTTTTTTAATGTATCTGTAATAGTTTTGTTTTGTGTTACTCAGTCAGATACCTTGTTTGGAGAGCTTGGTGGCCACCAATAAGAACTAAACTCTTAAAACAAGTACCTGCCTAAATAATACAATACAAAACTATTACAGATACATTAAAAAAAAAGCTTGTGATAGGTATCGTGTACGCGCGGTCCGATTTTTTGATAATTCCTTTGTATAACGTAATGATAAAATAAAATATGTAGTGGCGCTAGTATCGGGGTATCCATTCGCCATAATAGGCTAAGAAGCTCCATCACGCCGTACCCATTACCCGATTTAGATGAAACTTACGAGTCGATATAGTTTTGTAATCTGGATATAGGCTTTTTTTTACCCGTAAAAATACCGGGAATGGCGTTGAAAATATGATCAAACCTAATAAAGGGAAACCTTAAATGTTATAAGCGAACAAAGCCGCTGCGAACAAATTTTAAATCTGTGTTTTTCCTTTTTTTCAGTTGCTCAGTTTGCGGTATGCGGTTTCGGCTGAAAAATGAGCTGAAGAAACACTACCCAATACACTTCAGCGAAGACGGAACTATGAAGGATATACCAAATAAAATAGACGACACAGACATACAACCAGACATCCAACCAGACATCCAACCAGACATACAACAAGACATACAACCAGACATACAACCAGACGTACAAACATACACACACACCCAGAGAACACAAACTCCAGCGGATATAATACCTGTACTATCAAACACAGAACACACACACATCCTATCAGACTCACAAACACACTTACAAACACAATATAAAAGACAGATAGAAAATGATACGCAAATGAACTTGAAATCAATTGGAATTGAAAAGTTCATGATCACTATAAATGATGCTAATGGTATGGTCGCGATTAATATTGAGCCAGAAACTAGGTAATCGAGATAATTAGTTTAGGTTAGATTTAACGGCCTGTTAATCCTTGATTAGTAACTTTTAAGAGTAGTAGAGCTCTTTGTGAAGGGCTCGTCCGGGGAAGTACTACCACCACGCCTTTTTCTGCCGCCAAGCAGCGTTGCTGTGTTTCGGTTTGAAGAGTGTGGTTGCCGGTGTAATTACAGGCACATGAGGCTTAATATCTGTATGCCTCAAGTTGATGGACGCAGGGTAGTGCATCGTAGGGCACGTTCCTATCGTGCGTGACTTACGAGGCAATGCTTTGTTATAGGAGATAAAAAAAAAAAAAAAAAACTAACAGAGCATGGTGAAATCAGCTCTAAGCTCGGCAATGCTCGACAAATCTCATGAGGCGAGTTGATACGCTTGGTAAAACCAACTACGAGTAGTGTCACAACGACAGTCAAAATGTATTTATTAAATTGAATCACAAGGATCACTTTTTGAAACGTCCTAAAGCTACATGAATCTAGTTGTCAGTTCAACGCGACCAAGCCAGTACAGGCAACAAACTTACGGCTTGGTTCCTACCGGTCTTTTGTATGATCCTTGATACAAAATAAAACATTAATTAAGCTCCAGTGGTTGACAACCTTTTAACTTTATCTAATAGACAAACAACAGTGTCAGCTAAGTTTGAAACGGGCGAGGCACCGGCAGTGTGTATAATTAGAGCCCCCACAGAATGCAGACTTTTTATCGGCCGATAGTTGCTAGTGCTTAGTGCGGCCGATAATAAATCGTTATTGTGTGCGCAAGTGCGCATGCTATTTTCATACTGATTAAGAGCCCGTCTTATGGATTTAATAGCAGATTAATAGCAATAGCAGTCAAATGAGTCGTCGCTATCGATATCTTGCTAGTCGATTGTCGGGCTGGCTAAAAGCTTTAGAGCTGATTTCACCATGCTCTGTTAGTTACTAATCAAGGATTAACAGGCCTTTAAAACCTTAGATGTCAAACGCGTACTTTTTTATATATTTAACGGCTCTTTAATCCTTCGTTAATCTAACAGAGCATGGTGAAATCAGCTCTTAATTTTATTTAGTAAATACATTTTCTGAAGAACCAGTCTTCAAACTTGCCTCATGTTGGATGTTTTTTTAATTTTCTCTCTTTTTATTGCTACTAAAAGGGCTATTACTTGTTCTTAGAAAATAGCCCTTATAAGATTTATCGAAGTCTTCGGAACATAAGGTTCATATTGCATATTTTATGCATAAAGTACTTAAGATCCAGATCTGAATTTAAAATAATTTTAAAACTTTGAATAGTTTAAAATATAAAATCTTTTAACTAGCTGCTCACTTATAAAAAAATACGTAATGGTCGTTATTGTCCTTAAATAATCAACATAAGTCTGAGAGTCACGAATACTTTTATAAATGGTCATCACCTGATCTAAATTCTTTCAATGTTAGAAAGTGACCGACATTTTGAATCTCAACTTATTGGACCAACTATATTATCGATAGAAGTATTTTCTAAAGTTAAAAGTATTCCATAAAACGGTTTTTAGTAAGAGACGAGAGCTTTATACAAAGATAAATAGTAATATCCTCACAATAATAGACTTTAATCCCTAGGCACGGTAGATACTCGGGATTCTTTTTAGGGTGTCTTAAGGGGAAGGGAAAGTAGTCAGAGGTAATGGAATGGAATACATTTTAAAGAATACATTTATTCTAAATGGATAAAAAAAATTAAGAGTAGTAGAGCTCTTTGTGAAGGGCTCGTCCGGGGAAGTACTACCACCACGCCTTTTTCTCCCGCTAAGCAGCGTTGCTGTGTTTCGGTTTGAAGAGTGTGGTTGCCGGTGTAATTACAGGCACACTTAACATCTGTATGCCTCAAGTTGATGGACGCAGGGCAGTGCATCGTAGGGCACGATCCTATCGTGCGTGACTTACGAGGTAATGCTTTGTTATAGATGATGGTTACCTCTTAACATCAGGTGGGCCATCTGCTTGCTCCATCAGCTGGTTGTATAAAAAAAAAAAAAATGGGTTTTCTTTGTAATGGTTAAAGTTGTGACCCATAACATAGAAGACTGGAGAAGGAATGCCTTTGCCCTAAGTGGGATACCACAAACTCAAAATAATATAATAATGTGGCTTGGTACAATCTCAAGGTTCTTAGTAAAAATTATGTGTAATAGTGTAAATAGTTCGGCGATTTGGTAAAATTGGCTAAAAACAATAACTAGATGCTTTTTTACTATAAAATAATCGAAAGATTTGGTAAAATTGGCTAAACACTGCAACTACATGCTTTTTTACTATAAAATAATCGGAAGATGACAACAGATTTTAAAAAATATATTGAAAGTGCCTTAGTCTTGAACATTGTAAATATTTTTACTTTCAAACAATTAATAATAACTCATTTATTTTCTCACACACAAAGGTTTCTTAGGTAAGTAATGGGTATAAATGTTATGGGTATTACAAAAAACCTGTTTTGTGTGAGACTGGTGCCCGAGATAGGTAAGAAACCTGTAATTCCTATGTTTTAAACACTAGCTATAAGTCAATGTAATTTAAAAGCAAGAGTGATATTATATTCTAAGAACGTTTTGCTTGTACGAAATTTTAGAAATATTATAAATCTAAAATATTAGCAAATATTTTGTATGAAAGGGTGTCTCAAAACAACTCCTGAAAACTTATAGTGCATGACTTATATTACCCAAATACTGTATTTTTAAGGATAATCAGATTATAAATGGTTGGATTATTAAATGGGTTCCGCTATCCAAGGTGTTCCAATACTTGTATTTAAAAACTTCAGCGAGGCTAAAGTACCCATAAATATTAATCACTTTTTCTAAGGAACCTACACTGAACGCGAAAAAAAACAGCTGTTTCATACAAAAGTTTAATACCTGCCTAAAATGTATGAAACACTACTTTAGCCCCCTGAAGTTTTTAAATACAAGTATGGGAACACCTTGTATAAACCCCTAATCGTATTTATAAAAGTGCTGGATTCCTGGCAATGCTATGATTGTCTAACCTTGTCGTATATACATTAATAATAAAGGATTTTAACTAAAAGAAAAACTGCTAAGTGAAAGTTACTAAGTAGATTTTAAGTTAAGAAAATAAAACGAACTATTTTTTTGATCGTAGTATGTATAAGATGCATTGTTCAAAGGTTCGGGAGAAGTTTTCTACACCCTGTATAGGTATAGTAAGACCCTTTTCTATATATTTTAATATTTAAAATGTGGTTGTATAATACTCATGTACTTTTTAATGAAGATTTTGCTGTAAATCTTTTCTATGCAACAAAAACTTAATATACAGGGTGTCCCAAAAATTAGTGATAAGCGGAAGTCCGGAGATAGAGCACCACTTGGAGTACCCGAATCACCCCCATGTATGTTCCGTAATTTTTCATAGTTTTCGAGTTATGATTTTTATTTGAAATTTTGAGAACTTTCGAACAACTTGAAAAATTCTAAAAAGAAAACTAGAAGACTTTTTCGATTTTTTTTGCAACTGAGTGAGTTGTAATTTTATGCATAAAACAATCAGCTTTGTAACTTTGATGAAATTTATGAAAATATTGGTGTAAAGTGACAAATTTGCGATCGATGAACTGAATGAAATACAGTTGCAAAAAAAACTCGAAAAAGTCTTCTACTTTTCTTTTTAGAATTTTTTTAGAGTTGTTAAAATTCTCAAAAATTCAGAACAAAATTCATAACTCGATAACTATGAAAAATCGCGGAACATACATGGGGGTGATTCGGGTCTGCAGATATTAACACCATATTTGTGCTGCAGAAGAGGGCTGTTCGTGCAATTTATAACATGGGTCCCAGAGAATCGTTACGAAATAAGTTTAAAGAAATAAATGTAATGACTTTACCCTGTCAGTACATATACGAAAATTTAATGTATGTTAGGAAAAATATTAATTTATATGCCAAAAAGAGTGACCATCATAATGTTAACACTAGAAATAAAGATAAGCTCGCTGTTCCCACTACTAGGCTCACTAAAGTAAGCAAATCGTTTGCAGGACAATGTGTACGCTTCTTTAACAAAGTCCCAAGTGAGATTCACCAGTTGTCGATTAACAAATTCAAAAACATAATAAAAAGAAAACTTTGTACAAAAGCTTACTATAAAATTTCTGATTATATAGATGACAAAAAAGCTTGGGACTGATCTATGCTCCAACTCATTAAAAACACTAAACAATTAAGTAGGTACCATAATAAAATTGTAAAAAGGATCATACAAAAAAACGCTAGGAACCAAGCCGTTAGTTTCTTGCCCGTTCTTCTAGGCTTTGGTCGCGAGGAACTGGCGATAGATTCACCTAGTATATAAGACGTTTCAAAGTGATCCTTGTGATTGTACTGAATAAAGACCGTTTTGATTTTGATTTTGATTTTGGTACCCCAAGTGGTGCTCTATCTCTGGACTTTTATCACAACTTTTTGGGAGACCTTGTATATTTATATCATTATTTGCATGTATTACACGAACAAAGCCGTACACGGACGCTAGTACGTAAGAATATTTTAGTTAAAATAATGTATGTACTGAAAGTAGTTTTAGTTTGTTTGCATTTAGTTAATGTACAAAATATTAGTTAGGAAGAAAAATTGAGTGCTAAATCTGTTTTACTGTCAAATAAATGGTAAGACTACCTAATCCAAATATAATTTGTGTAGTTATTTATGTACATTGTACATATCTACTTTTGTGTTTCAGCATACCTGCTAACCAGCTAAAAGTACAATACCAAAATTTCTATTACCCAAGTTTATTATAATCAGTAGATGAGTACAAAATTTTTTATATCGTTTTCTAAATTCCCATACAAAAGTAAAATTACTATTGTCTCAGAAATTTGCAACACCCCTGATACTGTTTACGTAAATACCAAGGACACGTACACACGGAACGTACAGACTGCTGTGAATAGGGCTGCCTCATGGTGTGGTTAGTTTAATATCGGATTTATTGAAGCTTCCCCAAGACACTGGCTGCATTGCCAAGCTGAAAAACTATGCTGATGCGCTGAGCCAGATACTCACCAGACCATGGGTCATTCGTCGCTAAAGGTGATATCAGACAGTTCACTCGAGTGAACATTCACTCGAATGAATGCTTCATTTTTCTTTCATTCCATGTTCACACGACTTACTGCGAATGACAAAGAAAAACGAAGAAAAACGAGAAAGACAAAATGGCCGAATCCGAGTGAACGTTCTCTCTGTGTGCAGACCGTTCATTTTCCGTTCATTCGCAGTTGGAGTGAAAGATGCCGAATGACAAAATCAAACATTGTCGGATCGGTTCATTAATGAATTCATTCGGCACTCTTGTTTCATTTGGGGTTCAGACGAATCATTTCGAGTGAAAGATGCCGAATGAAAGACAAAAATGAACGAAAAGTGAACCGTCTGATACCGCCTTAAGATAAGACGTCCAGATAAAACTCGATGACCCGGTAGGCCTTAGTACCCCACGGACCTCAACCCCAAGAGGAGCAAATACCTACGTAGGTTCAGTACCTGGATATTTGCGCCTCTTAAGATCCTCAGCCGAATCTGCCGCCGTGCCAGCTCCAATTTGTTTATTTATTAGGCACACAAAACAGGGTACAATAAGTAAAAACACAAGACGGCACCCTAAATCATGCGTACACAACATGACTTAACAGAACAGCTAAGTAAAAAGTAAATTGAATGAGCATAACATTTGGTAGGTAAAGAGTACCCAAAGAGTGTAGGTATTGGGTAGGGTTACAAAAATAGGTACACGCACTTCGCGAGCTAAGACTCGAAGGGTGCTGAATTAAATTAAATCACAATCGAGTTTTCGGCACACTCTAATGATAGAGTGGCCAAAGCTGCTTTCCCAATAGACGCCTTTGGCAGATGGGAAGGCGCAATTGTGTCGACAAAAGTGGCGTCCTACACTATGGACTTCCCCAACTCCCAATAGTAAAATAACTATAGTTATCACCATTTAAAATAGGCACTATTTACAACAGTATAGAGTTCACAATACATGCCTACCATGTGTGAAAAATTAAATCTACAATTGTAGCGCATAAGGGCTCCTCGCATAAGCGAAGAAGTTCAAAAGACGCAAATTCATTGATTTAAAATGGCTTCTATTGCTAACGACGCAGAGTTCAAAATGCATGCACGCCTTCATCTGATACGTGCTGAGGATATATGATACTATCAAGATAATTTCATTAAGTGTCCGATACGATGATGTACGTGAGGATTTGTTTGGCGCCAGTCTTTAGTATAGGATTGGTGTGATTTGATTGGCGTTACGTATTATAGCGTTTCTTAAAACAAAGATCCTCTAACGAATTCGGGTCTTAACATGGTTTGATGGGTAGATGGAGTCAAGAATGGAATTAGATTATTTAAAATCTTGAATAAACCCGCAAGAAAATGATCAAAATGTTGGCACACAACAATTTCTTACCCAATCTCTTACCTGTCTGTGACAATGTAGGTAGTCACGACGAAATGGAGCGGTCCTAAATAATTAAAGATGGTAAGTAAAGTGTTTTAGGACCTCTCAGGATATTCGAAACAGGGGCCGTATCATGAATTCTTATAGCGATATGTGACACAATTCATTCAAGCATAATAATAATTTAACACTTATAATAACTTTTTATACAATACACAATACAATACATTTTATAAATTTTGTAAATACATACTTATAATATAGAGGTATAACAACACCCAGACATAAAACAAACATCTATGTTCATCACACAAATGTTTGTTCTCGGTGGGGATCGAACCCACGGCCTACAGCGCAAAATCAGAGCTACTACAAACTGAGCTGAGTTGTAATGCACAGCGCATTACAAAAACGTACATATAGGTACCTACATTATTTTATTTTATTTAAGTACTAGTAGTTCGCCCCGAACTGAGATCTCGTGATGCGACCCGACGAACGCATCAAAACTTTAAGTAGGTAGTCAGAGGCAAGTCCAATCATTACGTTTGGACTTTTTTCTGACTACCGCCTACTAACTTAGTATGGTAACCAAGTTTCAACTCTATTGGCCTATTTATTGATGAGTTCCGTTGAACAGACCTTGGCTCCATCATCAGACCTGGTCGCTATTACCATTTTATGAGAACTGAGTACCTTCTTAATTTATTTCAAGAAAAAAAAAATAAGAAAAACCAAAGGAACTGGGCGACCAGTAGAAAAACCTTGATGTCAACGAAATTCCTGGAGATGGGAGCTCTTGGATCGTTGGTTATCTTAATTTAACTTTTTTGTTGTATCTCAAAAACCGACCGTCCCAGAAAAAAAGTAAAAATTGTTTTGGAAAGTCCAAACAAAGCCCTTTCATATGACATGTAACTTGATTTTTTTATGTAACTTTTTTTATTTTTGCCCCCTTAAAAAACCCCATATCTTAATAACCCTCCATCCGATTTTACTCATATACTTACCAGTAAATTTCTCAAGCACAATCTATCGACATACCAAATTTCATGCAAATCGGATCAACGGTTCGAAAGTTATCGCCAGACAAACATACATACATACATACATACATACATACATACATACATACACTAGTAGTTCGCCCCGAACTGAGATCTCGTGATGCGATCCGACGAACGCACCTAAACTTTGAGTAGGTGGTAGTCAGAGGCAAGTCCAAACATTATGCTTGTACTTTTTTCCGACTACCGCATACTAACTTGGTACGTTAACCAAGTTTCAACTCTATTGGCCTATTTATTGAAGAGTTCCGTTGAACAGACCTTGGCTCCATCATCAGACCTGGTCGTCGTCACCATTTTATGAGAACTGAGTAGCTCCTTAATTTATTTCAAGAAAAAAAAATAAGAAAAAGCAAAGGAACTGGCCGACCAGTAGAAAAACCTTGATGCCAACGAAACTCTTAGAGATAAGAGCTCTTGGATTGCTGGTTTTCTTAATTTAACTTTTTTGTTGTATCTCAAAAACCGAGCGTCCTAGAAAAAAAGAAAAAAATGTGTTGGAATGTCCAAACAAAGCCCTTTCATATGACATGTAACTTAATTTTTTTATGTAACTTTTTTTATTTTTGCCCCCTTAAAAAACCCCATATCTTAATAACCCTTCATCTGATTTTACTCATATACTTACCAGTAAATTTCTCAAGTACAAGCTATCGACTTATCAAATTTCATGCAGATCGGATCAACGGTTCGAAAGTTATGGCCAGACAAACATACATACATACATACATACATAAAATGCCAAATCGCCCAAGTTGAAACTAAAGATCTTTGTTCACTTCGCTCACTCGATCAATAAAATGCCAAATCGCCCAAGTTGAAACTAAGATCTTCGTTCGCTTCGCTCACTCGATCAATAAATTATACCAGTACATACCTTAATAAATAGGCCTCCAATAGTCTGCCTATAACAAGGTCCAATATGCACTAATTTAAGGAAAGTAAGTAATATTCGAACAAAAGCTAATTTTATTATTCTCATGCTTTAAATGCTTTAAATCTCCAAGCTTCCTACTAAAAGCGTAGCTAAAACTGCACTACATGCATAGTAGATATCAACAGGTCCACGCAGCATCCATTTTGTCTGCGCACATCTGGCGAGGGGCGGCAAGCCGCCCGGGCTTTATCAGTTCGCATCGAGCCACCGTGGGCGACAGCCTTGGTAAGTCTTACCACCAGTTTTCCATAAATTCGTGGTTCAATCCATTAGAAATACCTTATATCATTACAATATTATTAGTATCATGTTATTAGTTGTAAGCTAAAGCTAAGGGTTGCTTAAATTCGTGGGAATTCGTTTTTTTTAGAGTAATTAATTAAGCCTTGATTGGTTATTGATTTGACAGGGTCTCGCTGACCGACGCGTCAGCTTTAGAGCTTTTTATATTTAGCTTTTAGCAAGTTTTCGATCATTGTTTCAATTTAATGAAGAAAGTTGATTCATTAGTACTGGTTATTGTTTGGTTAGCCGGGGTAGTTCAACGACTCAGTTTGTAGTATTGTGAATTTAATACATTGTTTGTAATACACATCTTATGAAAATCGGTACAGCTATAGGTCCCTACGCAGTTCGTTTGTTTGTTTTGGTAGACAATGTTCATGTAGTCTGTTTTCATTCTTATGAAGCGAAAATACGATCATAAAGTTTACTATTATTGAGTCATTCTCTATTGGTTTAAAAACGATCGTATTATAGATAATGACTTCGTTTATCATTCAATCGTTATTTTATCCTTACTGTTTTGTATACTCGGATCTCTATAATTTATTTGTAACGTTCTATTGCTGGGGAAATGTATGAATTAGAATACCAAAGCAAATATTTGTAGCCTCATTCTAGCAGCGGCAATTTGCAATCTGTCACGCAACTACTGCAAAAAACATTTGGCATGTGCCAAATGTTTGGATTTTCCTCTGATTACCTCAATATACATTCAAATCTTTAGTACCTGTGAAATTAGTACAATAAATCTGAGGAGCTAGAGTCTTTCTGAGATTATTAGACGAGTAGCGTGTGAGGTATTTTTTAAATAATTAAAACCTGACTTAAGAATTTGTTAAGTCACCTGAAATTATCTAAATTTTATCGTTAAGCCTACGACATTATTAACCATAAATTTAGTTTTAGAAAGATTTAATATAGTCCCAAAAGTTATTACCCGAGTGGGATTTGAACCCACGACCTTCCCCTTGATACGGGGCCGCGCTAACCAACTGCGCCATCGTCGTCGTCGTCAAGCGGAAGGTCGTGGGTTCAAATCCCACTCGGGTAATAACTTATGGGACTATATTAAATCTTTCTGATTTTCCTTAAGTGTAGGTAAACACTATAAAAACAAATAAAAGTTAAAATTTAGTTTAGTCAAACGCGTACATTTTTACATATTTAACGGCCTTTTAATCCTTTGTTAATCTAACAGAACATGGTGAAATCAGCTCTTAATGTCGTTATACACTCTACGAGACATACAGTGCAGTGTAAATAATGACGAAGGAAAGCTCCCAATTCAGATACAAAAAAACCTTAGGTACCTACTTTATTGGAACAATCTTTTTAGACACTTAAGATCTCTCTCGTATTCAGCGTCTATTGAACCTCTTGAAGCTATTGAATTTAAAAGTATAATGTTCTTTATACACCGACGTAGTTCGCCGTCGCTTGTGCTTGAGCTTTGATTTAAATATCGTACAAGAGATTGCTAATATTGTCCAAGTTAGATATTCATGTAGAGTATTATATTTTAACAAGGATCATACAAAAGGTAGGAACTATAGAACGGTAACCAAGCTGTTTGTTGCCTGTTTTTCTAGGCTTAGTCGTGTGGAACTGGCACCTAGGTTCACCTCGTTTAAGACGTTTCAAAGTGATCCTTGTGATTCAACTGAATAAATACCTTTTGACTGTAACTTTGATAAAGTTAACCTAGTCTTTTATAAAATGTGATATTATCATGATAGGAACTTTTTTTTATATAACTAGATGATGGAACAAGCAGATGGCCCACCTGATATTAAGTGGTAACCATCACCTATAACAAAGCATTGCCTCGCAAGTCACGTACGATAGGAACGTGCCCTACGATGCACTGCCCTGCGTCCATCAACTTGAGGCATACAGATGTTAAGCCTCATGTGCCTGTAATTACACCGGCAACCACACTCTTCAAACCGAAACACAGCGTTGCTGCTTGGCGGCAGAAAAAGGCGTAGTGGCCCTTCACAAAGAGCACTACTACGCTTCCACCACCTCCATCACCTTGCGTGTTCTTTGGAGTATAACAGCAGATGATCGTTTTGTAACTGAATAATATCCGATAATTCGGTACTGCCTTTTATTTCATGAAAAAAAGTGGTGGAAAATGCATTAGCGTTTCGCTTCAGTTTGGGGCAAAGTTTAACCGGTATCGATCAGACGATAGCTATTAACAATTAACTAACAACCTAGTTACTATGATTTATGTAAGGTGAACTGCCTATGCTGTAGACTGGAAGCGTCTGTGTAAGTCATTTTTATAATAAAATGGTTTATTATAAGTGAAATTCATACATAAACCTATTTGTTAGGTTGGTAGGTGGTACATAATTAAATGAAATGTAAACGCAAAAAAAAACATCTGTTTCATACATTTTAGCCACGTAGGTATTGAACTTTTTTATGAAACAGCTGTGTTTTTTCGCGGTTACAGTGTTGGTTCCTTAGAAAAAGTTATTCATATTGATGGGTACTAAGGAACACATTGTTTAAGCAGTTACATTTCGGAAGCTTCTAAGAAATCATTTCTTATTCGACCTACTTCTAAACTGACGATATCAGAAGCGCATGTCGGTTGCAATCGATAAATAAACTACAGGTAGAATAACGTAGAGCCTTCAATATCCCATTCGGAAAGTAATTCTATACACAAAGCAATAAGCCGCTTTTCCTTTGAACGTACACTTTTCATCTCATGTTTCCGCACTGTAAAAGTAAACCTCATCTAAGTGGAATAAAGTTGCGTTTTGATTGTATTATTGAGTAGTGGGGTTGTTATTTTGTTGATGTTATCGTTTTATGGTGATATTTATTTTTGTCTCGCTTAGGGTGACTGGTTTGTATTTTATCTATGGTATCAGAAGTTTTTATTTATAATTGTACCAATAATATAAATAAATATTGGTGGACTTTCCACACAGCGCCATCTAGCCCCAAAGTAAGCCAAAGCTTGTAATAAGGGAACTAGATAGCTGTTATAATACATATTATATACTTTTTTTGTAAATACATACTTATAATATATAACAACATCCAGACAGAGAATCCAGACATCTATGTTCATCACATCACACAAATGTTTGTTCTCGGTGGGGATCGAACCCACGGCCTACGGTGCAGAAGGCAGAGCCACTACTAACTGAGCTGTGAAGGCTGTCAATTTATTACAATAATGTCATTTTATACTATGTGTTCTTCGAAATTATAGATATATACGGAAATGACAAGATTTCTTGCTACTTTTACTTACCTATATCTTACTAAAAGCGAAAGTTACGATGTTTGGATGTATGTGGCTCAATCGAGCTCTAACCACTGAAAGGATTGTGGTGAAACTTAGAAAAAATACTTTGTAGCTGTTTGTAGCCTGGATTGGCATCAATAATCTTGAATAATCTTGAAAAATCACCGCGAATGTGGTAGATAAAATTAACGGACCAGTAAAGGGAAAACGCCTTAAATAATGTTAGCAATCATTACTAATTTGCGAGACAAACCGCGGGCTGCAGCTAGTTAATAATAAACTTAGGATTCGAGAGATAAAGATACTCTAATGTTCATGGACCATTATAAATAAGTACGTCGAGGTTATATCACCCTATTTGATGGAAGTATTTCAATATCGTAGGCGGCTACGTCGTAGCACCGTAGCACCTCGTAGCATTTTATACGTAGGTATTTTATCGCGCTCGCTATTGATTGAAATTATGCCTACCGACCTAATTTATTCAACAAATACAAGTCATGCCTCTATTTAAGTGACGTTGAATACTGCGGGAATTCAACTTGCTACTATTCCCCCTTAGTACGATAATTCAAGGCAATTTTTCCGTCATTTTTCTAAATACCTCGAATATCCAGCTTCGTTTCAGCACCAATTGAGAAGGCTTTGTCAAAAATGTCTGCTTAATGGTCTATAATATCGCGTAGAGAGGAATTCAACCCCCCTCCCCTTCCCCCGGGGAGAACAAAACCTTTATAACGAGGTCCTGGGAGTTGGGAAACTTTCCTTTTAGATGCGGCGTGACTTTTCAGCTTTGAGGGTCTATCTAGATTGGTGTTCGTATAGGATTATGTTTGAGTTAGGTTTCAAAGGCAAAACTGAACTACAGAAGCTTATGAAAGAGCTATTACATTCCATACAGTCTTTTTAAAACCGGAGGAGGGCATTGATGTCTGTGACACGGTTTTTAACTTTTATAGATGTCATCTTTACTATAAAATATATATGTTACAACCTGGTTTTATGTTCCTACAAAAAAAAAACACTCTAAGAATTAAGTACTTTCTTTTAGAACTTACTAATTTAAAGTGAACTCATGAAATATATATAGATAAGTATCAGTTTATTTGTTTTTTAAACTAGTACTACTGTTTTTCAGGTACTGAAGAATTGTCCTGCGGCATCATGCACAACCCCGAAAACGAAGGGCGTAAGTACTTGCTATAGAACTTTATTGTTAGAATATTATATTAACAATATTTACAAGATTCGGTATGTTAATTTAACTAATCTATGTTAAGATATAAAAAATCAATATTTATCGAGTTGAGTTGAGCATGTGTATTTTATGCATATTCAACGTATATATTATTATATTCGTTGTTTGTATTCATTATAGATATATACTACGATCTAGTCATAATCAGTGCCAATAGGAAGTTCGAAGCATCCTCCCCCAGACGCTGGCTACATTGCCACATAAAAAAATCTTAAATCCAACTATAACTTTTCGACACAATAACAAACCAATTCGGATGAATCTTAATACAGATATATTTTATAGGGGAAAGCATTACTATTACTGTCTGCCCATAGTGTCACATTGTTGAGCAAACGGGCTTCTCCATGTTTCCGTCAGTCTCTACGATCATGAGCCTTTATTTGCCAGTCCCCAGTTTTAAGAGTAATAGAGTTCTTTGTGAAGGGATTGTCCGGGGAATAACTACCATGCCTTTTTCTGACGCCAAACGTCGTTGTTGTGTTTCAGTTCGAAGAGTGTGGTTGCCGGTGAAATTACTAGCACATGAGGCTTAGCATCTGTATGCACGTTACTATCGTGCGTGACTTACGAAGCAATGCTTTGTTATAGGAAATGGTTACCAGTTAATATCAGGCGGGCCATCTGCTAGGCTAGTATAATGCCAGCTCCATAAATAATTTAATTTGTCGTACGCTCCGTTCTCGCAGGCTGTTAGCTCGGAAGCTGATTAATTATCCTCCACACAGAGATTCCATTCTATATAGAACATAATATACTGGGTAGTGCCACATATAAGAGAATGTAGTGCTCACTACTGTAGCATAGTTGTGTAGAGTCCTCGCTCCTATTGTTTGTAGTCCTTTGTTTACGTTTCGCTGCCGTTAGATGGACGACTTGACCTACTTTGGTAGTGTACCGTCAATAACAAAACTAGATAGTGTTTGTGAAAATATATAAGTACATATATATACATAAGTTACTTTAGTTACAGTGCGTTTGTAGTTCTAAATTTTGGTTTTTAAATCGTGTAAGAAGTTAAATGCGTAAATGGCTAAATGACTTGTCTAAACAAAATGCCTATGATTCATGCCCATTGGAAGTTGTCCTTGAGTACACTTCAATAAAATATCAATATTAGTTTTCGATTAAAATAATTTTGCTGAACTTTTGCACTGTTGTTGTAAGTACATGAATTATCGGTTTTTTACAATTTTTTATAACTACATTCAGTGATTTTATTCCATGAATAATTAATAAAATCGTGTACTGTGCGTGTACTGCTCCGACCGCGTGTGCCACAAATATAATATCAAGTTTAATTTTATTTGACTTATTAAACGCGTGTATTGTGTTGGTGTAAAACATTTATACAAAAATGCATCCATAGCCTTTAGCTGTAGGTCTAATTTGTCAATCGCCGTCACACTAAGAACCCGTGTATTTGATGTATTCTCCAAAGTAATCTTTCCAGATTACGCAGCGCATGAGATTAACGAACTGCGAAGAAGTAAAGATCGTGTTCACTCTCGACTTAACAATAAAACGTTTATCTCACACCCGGACCTCAACGTAAATACCCGGGTCGGATCGACCTTCACCATCCGGATAAGTCAATAGGGAGGATCAATACCTATTCCATTTGCTCTAAAAGACGGTTAACCATTTAAACTTGAATTTTTCGGAATCGAACCCATGCACTATTGGGTCTTAATCTTACTAGGCGAATAACTTAAATGCATTTATAACCTCGATAAACTAATTTGAAATGGCACCTGCTCGTACCTTACCTTAAAATCTCTAAAACTAGCATCAGTCGATACAAACTACACGCCACAATTCATAAACATTCGGCAAAGGCTGTGAAAGCTGTTCAAAATCAAAAGGATACTGAATAAATGAATTCAGTTGAATCAAAAGTATCACTTTGAAATTTCATAAAGCCAGATTAATCTAGGTACCAGTTCCACACGACTTAGCCTAAAAGGTTCCTACCGTTTTGTATGATCCTTTTTACAAAATAAGGTTCTTTACAGTTCTTGCTAAGGCCTATTAATGTGGTCGCACCCGGCCCAGCATAAATAAAAGGTACTGGTATCGTTCGATCGACCTTGACCCCTTCTTTCTGGATAAGCTGATAGGGAAGGTGAAATTTTTTGCCAAATAGCCGGATGTGATGTCCTAAAGAAATCGTTCACGCCTTACAAACATTCAACTAATCAGGACCCGCGAACAGACGATGTTATTTCATCTGTACCGTCGTGTCTGTATATATAAATCCCTAACCTAGGATTCACTAGAAGATTGCTTTTACCGGCTCAATCGATATTTTCCGGCTAAGGCGGACGCTTGGCAGCTTTACATGGATGCCTAGCCCGAACCATTCGCTCGGTACTTTATTAAATTCAGGCCTTTCATTCGTGATATTAGAACTTTTCATTATGTATTGGTTCTATAAAAGCTAAGCGTATTTGGTATCACATCAGCGATTCAAGGTGCGGGTTTAAACCCCGTTGGATTGTTGATTTTAGGAAGCATTTAGAAGACGGGGTCTTCTGAATGTGACAAGGACTGTATATACTTCATTAGCGATATCGTACTCAAAACCTTTTAATTTGATATCATAATGTAACCCATACTTTATATCGGTAGGCAGAAGGCCCCGCTTGGCGTATGTCGTATGCGTTCATCATCTGGGTGAATGAGGCTTCTTTTTCTTCGTTCGGCAACTCGCAAGTCATAAATCTGACAGAGTACACTATAATCTTACCAGTAACCATAGATGACGTAGGTATGCTTCTTAGGCCGACTCTAGTTATAAATTATAATAATAATTGTTTATTTTCGTGAAACTCAAATTCGTATTCACAGCATCGGCTCGCTTCGTGATCATCTCCCCGCAGATGTCACAGGCCGTGATCCAGCACCTGCGTAACAACTTCTTCGCCGACGAGCCACTGAACAAGGCAGTCAACCTCTGCAAGCGCGGGGAGCCGCATGCGGAGCTCGAGGTGCTGTGCTACGCCACCATGGCCAATGGACACTCTATCGCTGCTATGCAGAATGATCAGGTGAGGACATTACCAAGTTGAATTCTACATAGACGTTAGATAAGCCAGGCCCGCTATTATATCGTGCGTGACTTACGAGCCAATGCTTTATACCTAGTTTGAAGTAAAAATGCAAACTGTTTTGATCCATGGTGTGCCCAAAATATCGTATCACGTTCCATCAGTGCATTGGTTCGCCATCACTGCCCTACGGTCTTTCCCCGATTGTTGGTAATCGTGTCTCCACGCAAGGATATCAATAAATAGTTTATAATATCTGCTTTGCTCTGCAGCTTGTTGAGAACCCAGTCAACATCGCTAGATGCTGACTGGGTTCTCCAACTGTTCAGACCATCATTTTAGGCTCCTCTTGGTATCTTAAGCTTTTCAGTTACATATTACACTTTATTAACAGTAATACTAGCTGACCCGTGCCCACTTTGTTGGGCGGTGTCAAATTTGCAATAAAATAATATTGCGGCTATAAATTGAGATGAAGGCTATCCTATCTTTTAAGTTAGATCAAACTGCACACGGTGCGCAAATTTGATTGAAATCGGTTAAGTAGTTTAGGAGTCCATAGCGGACGAACAACGTGACGCGTAATTTATATATATTAAGATAGAGACCATTGTAAATCTCCGATACTCCATTAATCAAGTTTCTACTTTCGATCAAAAAATTCGACTTAATTCCACTATGAAATCACTACTTGTGTTACAGATTGTGGGGGTGGCCTTGAATGGGGTATTATGACCCGGCGACACCGAGAAGGCTCTCCATAACGTCCAGAACTGCAACGACCCCAACTACCACAAGATCTTCAACATCCTCTACACCGTTAGCCGCGATCTGGACATCTTCAGGACTTGCAATGTAAGCTTTTCATTACAAAATACTATTTTCTTAAGATCTGCAATCTTGTTATACACGGTACGCATCAGTACCCCAAGTATTTGTACTTGGGGTACTGATGCGACCCGCAATGAACACGGAAGAAAACCAAAACGAAAAACCAAATATGGTAAACACAACTCATACTTGGGATACTAGTTATAAACTGCTCTTATGTCCAGTGTTTGTTTTTTTTATTAGTATTTTTGTTTTTGGGTATTTTTAGTATGTATTTACAAAAAAAGTATGTTAGTATAATATCAGCTATCTGGTTTCCATTATTACAAGCTTTACTTAGTTTGAGACTAGGAAGAGCTGTGTGGAAAGTCCACCAACATTTATTTATTATTTGTATCTGTGTGTTTAAATACTTATAATGTATAATCAAGTATTTTTTTTAAACCAACCAAGTAATCTATAAACAGGCTATGTAATTTTATTCAAACTTAGTTTGGACACTTGATATAGGTACAACGGCCGTGCCACATCAAGCCCTTTTGAAATTCCGGGGTTAAGCTTCACAAGCTTTGTAAGTGGTTCTAAGAGGATAATACTGGTTTCCAGGTGGACGTCCTATTGGAGTGCCGCATCGTGTCTGTGGACGCGGTGGCGCGCGGACGCGGCCTGGCCAAGGAGCTGATCACCCGGAGCTTGGAGCTGGCTAGGCAACAAGGATTTAGGGTACTCAACATTCAAAAACTCAAAATTATTTATTACAAAATTAGGACATACATACATTTACAATTAATTGCAGGACAGCATTAGGTTTATCACCTGTGTTGTGTCCTAAATTTGTGACGTGCAGAACCTACACTAAGATTAAAATATCTTGTATCGCAGGCTCTGCGTGGCCTTCAATTGTTACAAAAATGTAGTCGAGTACTTTATAATAAACATAAACATCATTTAAACCATCAATTAAGTTCACTTTTTGCAACTTACGTGTAATACTTATACTTATGCTTAATGTATATGAAGGTTCAAAATAATGATGTTATGATTATTAAGGGCTTTTTACATAGATTAAAAAAGGGTTCAAATATACTCTCGTTGAGTTGACTCTAAGTGTATACCTACTAAATACTCTTGTGCATTGCGGAAAAGGAATAAGGGGTCAAGATAAAATTTAGGGATCTTCCGAGGCTGAGATTCTTGGTCGTGACGTTTTATTATAAATTCAAGAAATTTTATAGGTTCCAGTGTTGAAATACAAAGCTGTTTGTCTTGGGTGGGTATGGAAACCCCAATCTGTAGCACGGTAGAGAAAACTACTACCAACTGCTCCGTTGTCGCACACACAGGTACCACATTTTCAGAACCAGTCAAAATTCAAAAAGTATTTATTTTGTACAATAAACGGAAGTACAGATACAGATTGAATAACCATGATATCCGCAGGAGTTAAATAACTGTGTCACTGTTATAGAACCAGTGGATCAGCTGAATCTGGTTATGTATTCCATCAGTTACCATTCTCCTAATTTTTATTTTTTATATTAGATATATTCGACTAAGAATGTACCCCAATACCATTACAATCTAGCCACAACGTAGGCTAAAGGGCAATTTTCACTGAATCAAATTTCTAGTATGTTATTATTCTAAGAATGTGTCTTATTGTATCTATTTAAGGTGAAGACACATTATTTTTGTGTTCTATAACCGTAGTGTTAGAAACATTCTCCACATGACATTGAGGTTATCCTTCCAGCTGTTCAAAGTGGACGCGACTGGGCACTACTCGCAGCGCATCTGCCGCTCTCTCGGCATGACGGAGCTGAAGAGAGTGCGCTACGAAGACTATAAGAACGAACACGGACAACCGATCTTCAGGTACCAGTACTATGCTGTCGTTGATAAAGGCGCTGCTGCACTGTAGGGTGTTTTCCCTTCTGCCAATCCACCCAGAGTGTCGTAAATATAGCGAGGCTCTCCTTTATTCTCAAAATTATTACTTGCCATTATATAGGTATTATGTACTTATAATCATTTAAAATGTCTTTTTTTTTTAAACACAAAAAATCGGGGAAAACCTCAGTCGGAAATCATTACCTACCGACTGCTCGTGCTAGTAAATTTCTCTAAAACCAAAAGTGCGCGGTGCTGCCAATAAGTCTGTCTGCATTGTCTGCTGTAACACATTTTTAAAAAACTAAAAAAGGTTACAGAGTCCACCTTTTTATTTTGTGTTCATGTTTTTTTATGGAAATAAATATATATACAAGCCCTAGCACCAATTCCCACCAGTTATACTTTCCACCATCGCACTGCTCGTCATCATGCTCGCATTGCTCTTATTGGCAGCACCGCGCACTTTTCGGTTTTAGAGAAATTTTGTAGCACGAGCACTCAGCAGGGAATGATTCCCTACTGAGGTTTTCCCAGAAGTTTTTGTGTGTTTAAAAAAAAAGGCATTCTAAAATATTTAAAAGATCGGCAACGCGCTTTTGCTGCATATTCTTTTACGGGTTAAGCTAACCTAACGGTTATGGTTAACGGTTTGCTTTCCATCAGGGGGGCTGTAACCTTGCTGTAAAGACTATGAGAGATTGTACTCTCTTTTTGTGGAGACCAAACCACAAGAAAAGAGTAGAATCCCTCGCTACGCTTCGGATACTACTCTAGAATCCTTCGCTCCGCTTTGGATTCAAAAAACACTCTCGCCCTTGAAATAGTTTTTTGCTCCCATGGTTCTCTTCTTCTTGTCGTGTCACTAGTTCTTTCGAAACAGTGTGGTAAAAGGATTTTAAGTGTGCCTCAAAGAGGATCCTATCGAGCTCCCTTGGTAAACAATCTACTGTCGTTTTTGAGGATTGAAGACTTGGGAATACCAGTCGTGTTTTCCCTCCTGTTCAATTTTAATGAATGTTTCCAGGATCCCGCCTCCTCACCACGCGCTCTGCATCATGGTGAAGGATCTGCCGTGACCCGCCGTCGACGGGTTCACTATCTGCCGGCCGGGCACCAGGCGGCCCTATGCCTCGCGGACTGTGTAGATAGCTCTGCTTTCCCAGGCCACACACGCTACGTATCGCTACCATTACCACTTGGAATTAATTATTTGCTACGCTGACAGTCAGATAAACTACTCATTGTAATAGTAAATCTTTACGAATAGGACCATGTTAGGTACTAATAATACCGAACGTTCTAGATGGTACTCATTACTGCTGCTGCGCATTGTAATAGTAAATCTTTACGAATAAGATCATATTATTAATAATACCGACCGTTCTAAGTAGTAGTAAAATCAATCTGAACGTGACGCGCCAAGTAGGCAAGCGCCGCACGGTACTCCAAGTATGTTTTCATGGCACATTTTATTCAAGACTGGTTAAATATGGTAGACTTGAACAATAATTTTACATGCCAAACTACCTAAAAATATACGCAAGTCAACGTTCGGTGCTGGTCGTAGAAAAGCGCGTCGTTTGAAGGCAATCAGCATGGTCGTAGCGATTTTCGTAGCGTGTGTAGCTTCTGCAAAGTGACCCTTATACCAACTCTGTAATATAGCATAAAGCGCGGTTTTCAACCTTATGCCAAGAGACATAAATGTGCTGCCCCTCTGCTGTATTACAGTCATGTAAGGATCACCGCTTACGGGAAATCATAGCTTAGGTTTTTTGTCATTTGCAATTCTGCCTAACTGAATTTAATTTTGTTTTTATACAATTTAACAACGAATTAAATTTGTAAATGACAATAAACGTAATCTATAGGGTTGTAATTCAGAAAAGTGCTATTCTGTCAACAACAACACCAAGTGACCGCGGAATCCGCGGTGAGTATGCAATTTGGTATTCTGTAATACTTTCACCCATCACTAGCGCCAAATTAATCACGCATGATTATTTTGGCTGTGAAAATGCCAACGTGACCGAAGTGAGTGCGGATCGACAGGTGATAGATACTCCCCGTGATTATGTGGTTTACGGAATAGCACTTCAGATTTTTTTTGAACACAATAACAATATGGATTGTTTGAAACATGATAGAAAGTTTTGAGTGTTATGAGTTTTTTGTTATTGTTGCAAATTGTGTTCGGAAAAAGGGAATGAGTTTATGAAATGATAGTGAAACCGTCGTTAAGCTGAAACAAGCTAAAATAGATATGTGTAATTGCTTACACAACATATAATCACATTTAATTTAAGTACATATTAATCCATTTTAACCGTAGTATAATCGTTAAATAGTACAATTTTAATAAATGTCTTATAATCTATATTCTCGATGTCTAACATAACCGTATAATACTGAATAATGAACAGGTTTAAGGTTTATTAATTATCCTTCGGCTATCTAAACTCATACATTCTGATAGATATATAGTATTAACACGACAAATAAGATATATTAAAGATATACACAGTTTTTCACATTTTGTTACACGATGTACGTTCATACATACAACATTGTAGGTATTGTGTCCTACGCTTATATTTATTGAATAAGTACATGAAGTAATATAACATCTACATAAATATATGTTAATAGATACTTGTTGAAAAAGTAGAGTTGTTCTTGTAGACGTAGAAAAATATTTACTGATAACGATATACATAATTTATTAATATTTGTATGGTATAGAAGTCTTTACTTCTGGGAACTTTGACCCAAAATTATTGTAAGCATGAAATATATTCTGAATATTTATCTGAATTTGCGCCTATTTTTTGACACTGAACATTTTTTTTACGTTATTTATTTATGTATTATACAAAAATTGTGTTTAATCGAATGCACGTTTACAAAATTGCATCGTTTTATGTGTGTTTATATATTTTTGTAGTGAGAAATGTAGTTGTTGTATACTATTTATATTTATAAACATAATAAATCTTTACTGGTACATAAATGTAGCAATTGTTTTATTTTAACTTTTGGTCACAAACAATAGATATTAGAACAAGTAAGTACAAGTAGTAAGTAAGTGTATATGCAGAACTTACTAATTGTTGTTCTCTATATTTTTATATTTATTTATTTATTTTACTTTAATTACAACGGTAAGTATGGTACACCAATTATAGTAATCTCTAATACTATAAGAATCAAAGTCCTGACTGACTGACTGACTGACTGACTGACTGACTGACATATAGACAACGCACAGCCTAAACCGCTGGTCCTAGAGACTTGAAATTTGGGGAGTACATAGGTCTTATGGCGTAGAGGTGTACTAAGAAGGGATTTTTGGAAATTCAACCCCTAAGGGTGTAAAAAGGGATGAAAACGTTTGTATGCAAAATTGTATTCCTTGAACCTACAAACTTGAAACTTGGAGTACATATACTCCAAGCCAAAAAAATAGGAAATACATTTTTATTTTTTTAAAACTACCCTTAATAAGTGTGCTAAGGGATGTAAAAGTATGTATGGGAGTTTTTTGACCGCTGGTCCTAGAGACATGAAATTTGAAGAGTACATAGGTCTTATGGCGTAGAAGTGTACTAAGAAGGGATTTTTGGAAATTCAACCCCTAAGGGTGTAAAAATGGATGAAAACGTTTGTATGAAAAATTGTATTCCTTGAACCTACAAACTTGAAACTTGGAGTACATATACTCCAAGCCAAAAAAATAGGAAATTCATTTTTAGTTTTTTAAAACTACCCTTAATAAGTGTGCTAAGGGATGTAAAAGTATGTATGGGAGTTTTTTGACCGCTGGTCCTAGAGACTTGAAATTTGAAGAGTACATAGGTCTTATGGCGTAGAGGTGTACTAAGAAGAGGTTTTTGAAAATTCAACCCCTAAGGGTGAAAAAAGGGTTGAAAACGTTTGCATTAAAAATAGTATTCCTACCTACAAACTTGGAACTTGGAGTACATGTACTCCAAGGCAAAAAATAGGAAAGGCATTTTTAGTTTTTTAAAACTACCCTTAATACGTGTGCAAAGGGATGTAAAAGTTTGTATGGGAGTTTTTTGACCGCTGGTCCTAGAGACTTGAAATTTAAAGAGTACATAGGTCTTATGGCGTAGATGTGTACTAAGAAGAGGTTTTTGGAAATTCAAGCCCTAAGGGTGTATAAAGGGTTGAAAACGTTGGTATGAAAAATTGTATTCCTTGAACCTTCAAACTTGAAACTTGAAGTAGATGTACTCCAAGGCCAAAAAATAGGGAAGGCATTTTTAGTTTTGTAAAACTACTCTTAATAAGTGTGCAAAGGGATGTAAAAGTTTGTATGGGAGTTTTTGACCGCTGGTCCTAGAGACTTGAAATTTGAAGAGTACATAGGCCTTATGACGTAGAGGTGTACTAAGCAGGGATTTTTGGAAATTTAACCTCTAAGGGTGTAAAAAGGGTTGAAAACGTTGGTATGAAAAATTGTATTCCTTGAACCTACAAACTTGAAACTTGAAGTAGATGTACTCCAAGGCAAAAATAGGAACGAAATTTTTAGTTTTTTAGAACTACCCTTAATAAGTGTGCGAAGGGATGTAAAAGTTTGTATGGGAGGTTTTTGACCGCTGATCCTAGAGACTTGAAATTTGAAGAGTATATAGGTCTTATGGCGTAGAGGTGTATTAAGAAGGGATTTTTGGAAATTCAACCCCTAAGGATGTATAAAGGGTTGAAAACGTTGGTATGATAAATTGTATTCCTTGAACCTACAAACTTGAAACTTGAAGTAGATGTACTCCAAGGCTAAAAAACAGGAAAGGCATTTTTAGTTTTTTAAAACTACCCTTGATAAGTGTGCAAAGGGATGTCAAACTTTGAATAGGAGTTTTTTAACGCGTGGTGCGATTGATTTCAAACTTGAAGTAAATATACTCCACAATAAATAATTAAAAATCACGTTTTCAATATTTTAAAACCGCCCCTGCAAAGGGTGCAAAAGACTGACAAAGTTTCAAGGTTTGTATAGGAGATTTTTAAAGCGTAGTGTAATTAACTTCAAACTAAAAGAAAATGTGTTCTGTGGAAAACAACCCCTAAAACGTTACCCTCCTTCGTTGCGCTCAAGTAAAAAAGATACAACAAGGCGTCAATGTTTATAAGGGACATTCTAAAACGGGAATCTTGAGTTGGTACGAAGAGATCTTAGGGTATTTACCGTGCCTGGGGATCAAAGTCGTGAAGCTGTTTCGTTTCGTTTGTTTTTGGGGTAGAAACTGGGAACAAATAAGTACATATTTTCCGTGTAAGGTTGTCTTTGTTGTATTTGTTATGTTTGTGCTAAACTCAGTACCTATACCTACCTACTTACCTAATATAGGTAATGTATGCCTATAGGTATCTCTTATACCTGCGTAGGTATCCTACCCTAATAATATACAAATAAATGCGAAAGTTACGATGTTTGGATGTTTGTGGCTCAATTACTAAGGCTCAACGCGTGCGAAGCCGCGGGAAGCCACTAGTTAAATATAAGTTCAGTCACGGAGTTGAACCCGCACCTCCATAGCTATATTATGTAGTGTTTATAATCTTTAAACAGAGATATCCCTTGTCATGTCTTGTCAAAACTCAACCTAGGTACCTATCGAAATACTTATGCATAATAGTAAGAGAAATATAAAAAAAAATCATTACAAAAACCATACAAACAATATATTGTTTGATATACTAGCATATGCTTCGTGAAAACATACATGATTCTTAATGAATAGGTACGTTTTGTATACATTTGTAGGAAGGTATTTGTATCTATTGAACCTAAGGCCGTTTTCTGAAAGCTCGATCAAAACTAATCGGACGTCAAGTCACTTGCTATCTCTATCTAATTCGATGTAATAGCTGAAATGGCGAGAGATTTGACATCAGGGGCCTTATGCTCACTTCGAGCGAGATTATCTCACGGTGGGTGGAGATGACGTCATATCTCGTTCGATAGCTATTTATCCCCATTCTCACCATCCTACTCCCCAATTTTCTTATTCAAAGTTCATGCGAGACGCAAAGGCAACGAGTTATTAAACGAGATATGACGTCATTTCCACCGTGAGATAATCTCGCTCGAAGTAAGTATAAGGCCCCAGTACCCCAAGTATGAGTTTTGTTTACCATAGTTTTACGTTTGAGCGATTATCGAGCTTTCAGAAACCTGCCGCTAGTCTAAAAAGCCGCCGCGCACTAACTACGACTAGTTGTTACGTGTGATTACGACCACGAATATATTCAAGCTATATACAAATTACATTATCTACAATTACAAAACAGAGTGTTGTTGCCGGTGTAATTACAGACACATGAGGCCTAACATCTGTATGCTTCAAGTTGATGGACGCAGGGCAGTGCATCGTAGGGTACGTTCCTATCGTGCGTGACTTACGAAGTAATGCTTTGTTATAGGTGGTAGTTACCACTTAACATAAGGTGAGCCATCTGCTTGTTCCATCAGCTAGTCGTATAAAAAAACATACAAAAATATATACAATAAGATGTCGTCTAGTGCAAAAGTCTAGTCAAGTCTGCAAGGACTTAGTGTAGGGTCTTGAATCTCTAATTTTATCTACAAGCCATGTAATTTCTCGATCCCTTATGTTCGTCTGCATCTAATGGTCTGTAGCTATATCTATGTGCTTTTTTTGCTAAATAAAAATAAATTATTATTTCGGCAAGTTTTTGCAAAGCGACATCTAGTGGCCGAATGCAAAACGTCGATGCTCACCTAACACCATGGAGGTAGTATGATACTTAGTCTAAGCCTAACACTATCTAGAACCTTTCATGAAGGTTCTAATCTGTAGAAAAATAACTAACTGACGATGGTTTTGAAAAGAATGTACAGAACATGAAGAACGAGAAAATATAATTTATACTTTTTAGCACAGAGGAACGCGGCAACCATTATATCGCGTTGCTCTTTGCTTCGAGCAAAATAATAATTATTCTTTGATAATAAGGCGCATACCATTATTGTCATATTAAAACAAAATATATGTTGAAATTTTGCACAACACTATACAAGGTGTTCCATAAGTTGTGTATATAAACTTCAGGGGGCTAAAGTACCCATCAATATGAACAACTTTTTCTAAGGAACCAACACTGTGAACGCGAAAAAAAAAACAGCTGTTTCATACATTTTAGCCTGGTAGGTATTGAACTTTTGTATGAAACAGCTGTTTTTTTTTTCGCGTTCACAGTGTTGGTTCCTTAGAAAAAGTTGTTCATATTGAGTAGTAGGTAAGCAAAGAACCAGAAAAGAGTAATTGTGGCATTTCACATCGCTATTCTGTATTCGGGTTTATATTTGCTTGTGTTGCGTATTCATCTTGTTTGTGAAAAATAGGCGAATACGAACAGCGATGTGAAGTGCCACCATAATTCTAAGTTCTTTTGGTAAATACATTCATACATTAACATCCAGACCATCTAGATATAGATATACATATATAGTATAGATGTACTACTTATACAAAACATACACAACATATATGTTTTTATTTTAAAATGTCCAAAAGTAATTACAATCAAATCTTTTTATTACAGCTTTCACACGGAAGGTATTATCGCTATAAATATTGAATACTAGGGTTTATATAAATTTCTGATTTTATATAAATTTATATTTGAGTAGGACATTGTTTGCTGACATTTTTTTTTTTTTCTAATTTTATTTCAATTCTATAATGTTTTGTGAATTTATTTTTATTATATAATTTTGCATGTCGGTCATCGACGAAGTGTGTGAGACCAATTTTATTATACATAAGACCTTATTTTACCATACTTCAGGTAAATAAATACATTTCATTTCATTTCATTTATACAATAATTAAAACATTATTATATCCGAGCGGGATTTGAATCAAATCAAATTGATTTATTTGATTCAAATCCCACATGAATAATAACTTTTGGATCATCATAAAATCTTTATTATTTTCCTATCTACACTAATATTATAAAGAGGAAACATTTGTATTTTTGTATTTTTGTATGTAACGAATAGGCTCAAAAACTACTGGTCCGATTTCAAAAATTCTTTCACCATTAGAATGCTACATTATCCCTGAGTAACATAGGCTATATTATATTTTCAAAAAAATCAGGGATCCTTACTAAAACTCCAATAATGTAACCCAAGGTGGAAAAAGAAAACCTTACATCGCGTGCGCTGCGAAAACTATTGATGATAGAACAAAATAATGTACTACGATTTTGCAGAACACGTTATTATCTACAAAAAATGTCGCGACAGCATATGTCTAACTATTATAGTTATGTCACAATAAGTGTTCTTCTACACTATTTATTATAAAATTTTAATTTAAAGGCCGCCGCTAGAAAAGGCTCTTTATTTGTACCTTGGTATTAATCCTTATCCAAATAAATCATTTCATAATTAAGACGGTTTCAATACCTATAGATTACTTCTTAAATTTTTCAAATCGGACATTCCATTCAAAAGATATGACGAAATTAAAAATGTTAACGGGTCCACGGGTCACGCACAGGGTGCGATTTCACTCACTCTGGCGTGCAAATGTATGAAATAAGTAGACGCGAGGCTCGAACCCACGGTCTTTATCCTAAAATGGTCAAAAAATTTATGACTACCCATGCGAAGCTGGGACAGGCCGCTAGTATTGTATATTGTTATTATGTAAAGAGTAGTTAAAATACCTACACCATAGAGTATGGTGGTAAAGTTTGTGGATACAATGCTGTGTCAACAGAACGCATGGAAGACAGCGGGTAATGAAATAACTGGCGCCGAACTGGCGGCCAAATAAAAACTGGCAAAGATTTGATGATGCACAGACCAACCACTTCATACAACTCGACTTTAACTTGACTGTGTTTTGATTATTGGTAATATAGATAACAGAATACTTTGATACTGATAAATGCCCGTTGAATACAACAGGCAAACGTCATTAAATAAAAAAACAAGTATAAATAAGTACCATAGAATACCATGAAAATCGGTATACCTAGTGATTGGGATTCAATATGCGGGGAATTAAAACTGATTTATATCGATTCAAGGTAGGATATTCAGTTACTATTCAACATGCCGCTGTAGTATAAATAAATATAAACACTATATAATTGATTAGAATGATAGGAACGAAACACATGATAGGAATATAAAAAAAACTATTAAATTATGTCTAAGCCCATCGTGAATTTTATCCACCTATCTTGGAAGGGACATGCAGTTGGGAGACAATCATTTGCAGGATGAAGGACATCCTATCCAACTGTATCAAGTGCGCTGACGCAGGGATCCAATTTTTTCGCACTATCTCGTGGTTTAAGCATTATATTCCAGCCAACCTAAGTAGTGATATAGAAGGAGGTTGACGTGCGACAAATATAATGTTTTTTCTTAATAAATATAGTAATAAAAATGAGACTTATAGCAAAAAACTTAGCATGTACAATTGCTACTTGTACATTTCTCTTATATAGAATAGCACAAGTAGAGCTAAATAAAAGAATTGTAGGCACAATTTTCACGCAGATAATCAAGATGGCACAACATGGGTTTGTCTGGGTGGGTGCCAGACATTGATTGAGACGCACTGCGAACGACCGGCCGTTGTCTCGGCAAATTGGGAGGATCGCTACGTGGGAGGAGGTTTGATTCCATTGTATGCAGACTCCTATTTTTGCAATGAATATCGTCTAATACGCCTATTCACTCTGAATTAGGTTAAATACCTTTTGACTTTGAATTTATGTTGTTTCCCAATAATGTCCTTCATCTCGTTCAAACGTAGTAGAGCTCTTTGTAAAAGGATCGTCCGGGGAAGAACTACGACCATGCCTTTTTCTGCCACCAAGCAGCGTTGCTGTGTTTCGGTTTGAAGAATACTCGGTAAAATTACGGGCTCACGAGGTTTAACATCTGTATGCCTTAAAATTATGCATGGTGCATCGTAGGGCACGTTCCTATATCCAGGCCATCCGCTTGTACAATAAAGCATAAAGTATAAATAAAAACAAAAAAGATCGGTAACGGCTGAACAAATTTAGATAAAAATGTAATAAGTACATAGGGAGACCTTAAGTAACATAATAGACCAATTTTGATCCGAGTAGTTACCATGCAAGTAATATTACGCATGGCCTTGTATTTATACAGAGAAATGTGGTAAAAAAATATTACAACCAATTTTATTTTGTCTCTGTCTATTTTCACTAATTTATGTGCATTAGAATGAATAGTATCCAAACATTAGATGGCATAAACTTCATGAATAAGATATCAAAGAAAATATATAAGAAGAACTCATGAACTTTACCGAGGTCTAATATAAGATTGTGGGCGATTTTGTAATGTAGATGCAGAAATAATATAAAGCCATTATATTATTTTTATACATTTTCAAACTCGATGTCACCTACTTATACTTGAAATAATATTGGTGGATGTTTTTAGAGCACCAGTGAGCTCAAAGTGGGTTCAAATCAGGTCGAGCAACATACTGTATTAAGAAAAATGAAAAAAGATACGGATAGACAGATATAATCTCTTACTTAC
This sequence comes from Chloroclysta siterata, assembly GCA_932294275.1. Taxonomy (NCBI): domain Eukaryota; kingdom Metazoa; phylum Arthropoda; class Insecta; order Lepidoptera; family Geometridae; genus Chloroclysta; species Chloroclysta siterata. The sequence continues at coordinate 13,045,759 of OW028596.1, read as the reverse complement.
AAAACTCTGAATCGTAGAGCAAAAGGAAAGGAAAATATCTTAATACGACATAACTAAAGCTTCAGCAAGCTGTCTTGTCACTATAAGTGATCTTTTCCAGATTTCTTCTCTTCTCTTCTAGAAAGTAATAGAAAATATGGTGGAGAACTATGTCCAGCAGTGGGCTTATTCAGGCTGATGATAATGATGAACCACACATGTATAAAAATTGCAAGGCTAGCAAAGTTGCGGTATTTCAATAGTCAAAATATAAATAAATAAATAAGTAAATATTTTTATTTTTATATATTTGTGGACTTTCCACACGGCACTATATAGCCCGAAACTAAGCAAGGATATATTATTAATATATTTATTAATATTAGAAACAGATGGCTGTTATAATATAATACTTATATGCATTTTCTTTGTTAAATACATATAACTTATAATACATAATAACACCCAGACAGAGAACAAGCATCTATATTCATCACACGAATATTTGTTCTCGGTGGGGATCGAACCCGCGGCCTACAGCGCAGAAGGCAGAGCTACTACCAACTCAGCTGTGAGGGCTGTCATATATTATCTTGTCAATAGCAATCACTGATCAATACCGCTACAATGATGATTGTCTTGGAAATAACAATACACGTGGTCATTTAGACTATGGATAGAGATCAAAATGACTATGAAGTTTTATAAATAATAAACTAATGTAATCGGCTAATCTATAAGCTTTTGTGAATGAGTACGTTCGGGGAAGTACCACACGTAACCCATTAACTGTTGTCCCATTTGTAGCCCACTATATATACTATCAACCTTTCGCATCCAACAGCATCTTTTCGCATCCTTTCGCATCCTTTTGCACCTTTCCGCGTCCTTTTGCATCCGTTTCTTTTCGCATCCTCGTAGCAGTGTAGAACAGAGTACGAGAACAGATATGAAGATTGAGCTAACTTCACCGTTGAAATCAAACTAGCACCTTTCGCGTCTCAACCAGCCAGTTGACCACAGAGTCATGCAGGTTGTCCTTTATTTAAACTCAAGAGTAACTTTGAATAAAAGTTATTTTTTAAACTAGGTACTCTGCCACCAAAGCCACATGCAGAAGCCAGTTAGAAGAAATGTGATTCTTATAATGTTTTTGTACCCAGTTGTTTTGTTTTGTACCCATGAATGTCGAATGTAGGAAAGTACATGCTACGCTGACTCTACGAGCTCCCGCTACGCGCCTACGCGTCTACGAAGGCCTACGAACTTGAACTAATTCAGTCATCCTTCAAGACTGTATTATCTGTACATTCAATTTCAACTAGCCTTCAAAGAAAATGTAGACTTATTTTAATAAAAAAAAACGACTTGTTAACTATGCTGTTCACGCGAGTCCGCCCACAAATCGCGAAATGCTTTGAATATTACATGAATAAAATTGGATCGAGATTATAAAAGTAGTATGTCGTACTTAGGCACCGTTTTGTTCCCGTCTAGCATTTCTATTTTAACTGCTATCTGATAGTAACGGTAATGAGGAATGATTTAAACAGGTATTAGTAGTAGTAGAGCTTTTTGTAAAGGGCTGGTCAGGGGTAGTACTAGCATCGTACGTATTTCTGCCACCAAGCAACGTTGTTGTATTTCGGTATGAAGGGTTGTGCAGGCGTGGAAGCATAACATGCCTCAAGTTGATGGACGCAGGGTTGCACCGTAGGGCACGTTTCTATTTTGCGTAACGTGATTTTTGTTCTAATGTAATGCTTTGCTATGGCTAATTACAAACATATTTTTTGTAACTTCAGCTATGTTACTTATCATGTAAATAACTATCTACATGTGATGGATACCAGGGCTTTATTTATGCCAGCAAACGTAACTACATAGGATGCTGAAGGCATGTATTGCAAGCATGAACTGACCTTTATTCTCTTGAATCAGGTCTATTCATCAGGTTCCATAATTGAAATCAGTATTAACACGAAAGTTATGCGACCTATTTTATTAATAAAATATATATAAATAAAATAGTAGCTAATCATAAAATGAATACATTTCGTTTGTTATGTTAATTTTGTTAATTAATGACCAAAGTAAGTTAACTAGCAAGCCTGTTTATTATTAGTAAAATAATTAGGTATGCTAAGACTGGGTCTCCATTTACGATTTTATTTAGCTCATATAAATAGAGCAAAATTTTTCCGAACTTTATCGTCGTGATTATATTTATGAAAAGGTTTTAATTCTACAAATAGAATGTATTGATTTGTCATCGAAACGACGTGTATGGTAACGCCTCAAACTTGTTAGAACAAAACAGATATTTTTTTGTTTTACCATTTTCTGGGATTGGTCTTGATGATCATCTATCGTGTTAACATGACACTAATAACTATATAATGCAGTCGTTATATTACGAGTATCATTGAAACAATTGCTAAACAAACTCACCCGTTCAAGTCAAGTGTAGAACGCGTTATCCACATGCCCAAGGAATGTTGGCCACCCCTGATTTCCACAATCTGAATCATCCTTCGGGTAAAGGTATATAAGGCGAGGGGTTTCCCGAAATCCCTCAGTCCACCGGCTGCTTTTACTGAAGGAGGCCGCGCTATGTCGCCGAGAAACTTTTTACGTACAACGCGGGATCACAACTTTCCTGTTTGAAAAGGTAAGCTTATCTAGTTTCTTATTTCTCCATATCCTTGCACTAAATTAAGGTCAAGTCCAGAATAGAAGCAAGCTTAAAATACTGTAATTTTATAGTGCTATTTTTGAACTAAAAACGTCTTGTTTTATCATGATTTGTTTTGTTTATTTGATTTCCAACGCACAGTTGTATCACGGGTAGAAAAGAGGCCTAAGAGCGGCTTAACACATCGTCATGTGACTTGGTTACTAGCTCATACAAACGTCATGTGAATAGTTTTACTAGTAGCTATATTTAAAAGTCTTTTATACTAGCTACCGTACTTTCTCTACTATAGATAACAATCCAGATTTATTCCAAGTTTCATCTAAATTGGTTTAGTCGAAACACCTTTATAATAGTATGTATAGTAGTTTTTAAACTGTCGCGATCATAACACATAATATATGTCTGCCCGCCACCACGTTTATTGCAACATAGCCGAAACGTCGGGAAAATAATATATATAAGGTAAACGCGATAAATACCCGTGTAATACTTTTAAATAATAGTATGTATGTTTACCATACCATTTGAGTTAGCTCAATGATCAATAGGTGACCCTGAAAGAGACCCTTATGTATTAAAATTGATACTTAAGAAGGTATCGCTTATCTACCTTATTATTAGGCAATAAAGGCTAGTTAAAATATCAATAACTGTGTACTGACCGCAAAAGATAATTGCCTTGTTAGACTATAAAAAGAAATGGAAAAAAGAAATACGCTACTATAATCCTGATGGTTCTTTAGATATCCCTTCGATCTCTTAGTATCAAGTAGGCATTGTTTTTATTACGGTCAGCTAGCCACTGAGATGATGTATTTCATAATGTTTAAAATGCTATCAACGTGTAATACTTGGACGTACCTCTGACTACCTCCTTAGACATCCTAAATGAATCTTGAGCTAGTACATGGTACTGAGAGATCTGAGGGGATATCTACCGTGCCTAGGAACAAAGTCGTGAACCTGTTTATGTTCTCTTTCTGAAATCAGTTAATGAACTTATTTTCGTCATTAATTTTGTTGTTTAAACTATTAGTTGTACATATTATTAGTAGTACTTAACTGTACGTCCAAATTTTACATTTGACACGTACCCACGTACAGAAGTTGGTATTGCATGTTTGAACATTTACAAGCCCATCACCGCCGCTAGAATATTAACTGGATTTCTCACGATGTTTTTTTTCGCCGTTAGAGGACACACGCGTATATATTTTTACACATACATATTTCGAATAGATAAATAATACATTGGATACCTTTGTAAATGTGCTTATGAAAAAAGCGTTAGGGTGTGTGTGCTTAAAATAATACTTGAAAAAAAATATTTATTGCAAATACTACAAAAAAAAAACAATAAACTCATTTTTGTACTAGGGACGTTCTATGAAGACTTATTTCTATATTTGTTAGCAGCGTTCGGATGATATATTACAATATTGTATAGTAGATATAGCGTGAATGGTTTAAAAATATCTGCATTCGCCTATGTCTAAAAACTTACTCTTTCACTGAGTTAGAGATCCATACTTTTTTTTTTTTTTTTTTTATACAATTAGCTAATGGAACAAGCAGATGGCCCACCTGATGTTAAGTGGTAACCATCACCTATAACAAAGCATTGCCTCGTAAGTCACGCACGATAGGAACGTGCCCTACGATGCACTGCTCTGCGTCCATCAACTTGAGGCATACAGATGTTAAGCCTCATGTGCCTGTAATTACACCGGCAACCACACTCTTCAAACCGAAACACAGCAACGCTGTTTGGCGGCAGAAAAAGGCGTGACTATTCAAACAATCATTTTGTTTCCAAAAACTGATGAAGGAAAACATTGAATGGAAGCCTGAAATAGACAGCATTCCAACATGGTAATGGTATGGTTACCGCTTAACATCAAGTAGATCATCTGTTTGTAACATCAGTTTTTCTAATAAAAAGAGTGATTTTAAAGGTAGAATAATCAAACAAGCTCCGCTGCATTGAAAAAGAAAAGCTAAGTAGCTAATCTAAATCTTAATAAATAAAAAGCTATTATGCAAAGTGCATTTTTGCACGTTTCAAGTCGTGTACAACATACTTAGATTCATTATTAAATTATACAATAATTTTATCACACCGTTCAGGCACGCGACTACGCTGTACCTATGCATATTCTGTGGCAACTCTACCAACCTTCGCCATAGAATTGAAATAAACACAATATTCTCCTAATAGTAGCTCTTTGTGAAGGGCTCGTCCGGAGAAGCATTCGTACTACCACCATGGCTTTTTCTGCCGCCAAGCAGCGTTGCTGTATTTTGGTTCGATGCTTTGTTACAGATGATGGTTACCTCAGATACAGATACAGATACAGATACAGATTTCGACTGGCCTCACAGCTCAGTTGGTAGCTCTGCCTTCGCTGCTATATATATATATATTTGATCGAGTGAGCGAAGCGAACGAAGATCTTAGTTTCAACTTGGGCGATTTGGCATTTTATGTATGTATGTATGTATGTATGTATGTATGTATGTATGTATGTATGTATGTTTGTCTGGCGATAACTTTAGAACCGTTGATCCGATCTGCATGAAATTTGATATATCGATAGCTTCTACTTGAGAAATTTACTGGTAAGTATATGAGTAAAATCGGATGAAGGGTTTTTGAGATATGGGGTTTTTTAAGGGGGCAAAAATAAAAAAAGTTACATAAAAAAATCAAGTTACATGTCATATGAAAGGGCTTTGTTTGGACATCCCAAAACAATTTTTACTTTTTTATTGTGACGCTCGGTTTTTGAGATAAAATAATAAAAGCTAAATTAAGATAACCAGCGATCCAAGAACTCCCATCTCTAAGAGTTTCGTTGACATCAAGGTTTTTCTACTGGTCGGCCAGTTACTTTGCTTTTTCTTATTTTTTTTTCTTGAAATAAATTAAGGAGGTACTCAGTTCTCATAAAATGGTGACGACGACCAGGTCTGATGATGGAGCCAAGGTCTGTTCAACGGAACTCTTCAATAAATAGGCAAATAGAGTTGAAACTTGGTAACCACACCAAGTTAGTAGGCGGTAGTCAGAAAAAAGTCCAAAGATAATGTTTGGACTTGCCTGTGACTACTACGTACTCAAAGTTTTGATGCGTTCGTCGCGTCGGGTCGCATCACGAGATCTCAGTTCGGGGCGAACTACTAGTTATATATATCGAGATAGTTACCAGCTGTGGGCGGATACAGTAAATGCCATCAGTGGCGTAGCTAATAGGTGGAAAAGGGTGAATAGAGAGAGAATCCGGCATAGAGAAAGAATTTTGTGAGCAGGCTCAAGGTTTTCTAGCTTCGGGAGCTGGCTGACCCTCTCTTTTCTAGAGGGCCCCCTGAGCTCCGGGGCCCTGGTACACTGCACCACCTGGCCTTTCGATAGCTACGCCACTGGGTGCCATTTATTCAGGACAGTTTCAGTTCTACGCTCGTTTTCTTACAACATGTTTTATAGTCGGGCATAATTCGCTCGCTAAACTTAATCTAGGCTTTATTTCTGTTTCACTTATGGAAATAGCTCTACAAGACGATAGCCGTAAGGTAACGGGGCCAGGTCACAGTTTTTCATGCCGCGGGTTTGTAAGGGCAGTAGTGCTATTCCGTAAACAACATAATCATGGGGGTGTCACCTAGTGGATCCGCGCGCTCACTTCGATCACGCACGAGCCTCGCCTCACTCACGTTGGCATATTCATCGCCAAATCAATAATACGCGTGGCGCTAGTGATGGGTGAAAGTATTACAGAATACCAAATTGCATACACACCGCGGGTTCTGCGGTCACTTGGGTGAGTGTTGTTGACAGAATAGCACTTTTCTGAATTACAACCCTGTAGATTACGTTTATTGTCATTTACAAATTTAATTCGTTCGTTTAAATACTATATTAAAGGCAGAATTGCAAATGACAAAAAACCTAAGCTATGATTTCCCGTAAGCGGTGATCCTTACATGACTGTAATTCAGCGGAGGGGCGGCACACTTATGTCTCTTGACATAAGTTTGCATGCCAAAGCACTGTGCCGCTAGTGGGTGAATGTCTTACAGAATGCCAAATTCACCGCGGATTCTGCGGTCACTTGGGTGAGTGTTATTGTCAGAATAGCACTTCTGTGCACAAACATTTGTAGCGGCGGCTTCGAGCTACGATCGTAGACACTTCGTATATCACAAAAGTTATTCATTTATTTTGATACTAGCTGCCGTCCGCCGCTTCGCTCGCGCTCAATTTTAGCAATACTTATATTGCTAAAACGTTTTCTCTTTATTGTGTTCGTTCATGTTTTCTGCCCCGTTCCAGGTATTTTTTTGTCACAAGAATTAGCTTATATTATTCGAATCATTACGAATACGAATAACTATGACGTAATGCTAAAAGTAGACCTACTGTGCACCAATTTATGATTTTTGATAAGACTGTACTTTTCTCGTTTATAGTACTTTTATGTTACGTTCATGTTTTTATATTTTACCTGCAATTGACGGTGTGTAATAAAATGTTCGTAAAAAAGTTTAATTTCTGCAGCCAAAGTTTTTTATTGTTGTATCAGAAGGATGGATGGCATGCAAAGACGATTAGGTTTATCACTTAAAGTTTGAGGTAGAAGCACTTACAACACAAAAAAGCTGTCCTTACTGTAGTTACTAAGCACGGTAGACATCCCTTTAAATAATCTGTTTTAGTAATTTTTGACTTTTTTACACTTAGGCTTTTTTATTGTGAAAACCTAATCATATGAATTAATGTAATTACCTTTTAATCTTTTTAATATTGTCTCGTATAACACTTGTGATAGCTGTGGCTAAATTTAAGGAGTAAGAACAGGAGGAGTATCATCATTGTTATTTTTTATTGTAAGAATTATGTATTACTCACTGGAAGCCCTGAATAAATAAATAAATAGTGCAGGTTAGGTTTTAAAATGCCTATGATCTATCAAGTTTGGGAGTGACTGTGCCATCTGATTGTAAGGTCGTGGCTTCGAATCCGGTATGTGTACAATGCCAGTACTATCAAACGGTGAAGAAAAACATCTTAAAAACAACCAGTTAATATTCTAACAGCAGCGTTGGACTTTCAACGCATGGAATGGCAACGTTTGCAAAATTTTAGTTGTAAATGTAAAGTGGTAAATTTAAGTTCTAAGTGCGAAAGTCGGCACTATAAGCTCCGAAATCGATGCGTCTTTGGGTAGTCAGTGGTCCAAGTATTACATTAGAACTTACATTTTGATTTCGGAGCTTAGTGCCGACTTTTGCTGTATTCAATACAGGTAATAGCGAAGTGCCGACTTTAGGTAATTTCTATGCAATTCATCGCTTATCGACGACTTTTTATTCTTGAGTTCGTACTTGCATTGAGAAATCTAGAGATAAAGATAAAGATATTTTATTTGCAAAACATAAGTAGAATAGTTGTATTCTAAGGGGATATCTACCGTGCTTGGGCATCCAAGTCGTTAAGCTGTTTTTTTTAAGGTAGCTACACAAAATGCTTAAGCTCACTGATCTTTCCGTCTCTTCAAAACGTATAATCTCAATTGCATTTTAAGGCGTCAGGCGTGTCTTCTTTGATGGCACGTAGATACAGCTCCAAGGAGTCTTTGTCTTTGAAGTAAGCCAGAATAAGTGGACATTTAAGGGCACATAGAAATATTGATCAGACTAAAAACATAAGTAGGCACTCTTTTACCAAAATAAGTAGGTACATAGGTTATATAACATGTCATTTTATTTCCGAATTTATATGTTAGGTAGACTTTGTATATTCCATAATTGTTTCTTAAATTTCTATGATTCCTTGTGTTCGTTATATTGATATTTAATTAATGTAATTGGTGTGTAAATAAATAAAATAAATAACTTAAAAAAAAAATACATTGATAAACACAAAAAAACTTTTACTTTTTACTACTGGATTACATTGCCTGAGAATCACTGCAGAAAGCTTATTTAAGGGGCTGACACACGTCTTAGTACTTCTTTTAAACATTTTTAAAGATAATCACTGAATTTAATAATGAAAAGTCGCAGTCACGTAACTGTGTACACGCATTTTGTGTACATTTTGATCCAAACTAATTTTAGTATCAGAAAAAATATTTAATTTACTAACAGCCGGTTTCTGAAATCTCGATCAAAACTAATCGGATGTCAAGTCACTCGCCATTTCAGGTGACATGCCATTAGTTTTGATGGGGCTTTCAGAAACCGGCCGTAAGTCGTTTTCATAGTTTTTGAGTTCTAAAGATTGACATTAAATGCGTTCGCTTTCACACATGCATGCCAGTTGACGGAGAGAACCTTTTCTTCCTCATTCTATAGCAAGCTTGGTTATTATTACCTTCAATAATTACAATAACTTTCCCACAATAGCTCCAAGTATCAAGAAAACTGGTATCGATTTGTGCATAAGTGCACGTATGGGCGGGTCAATCCACTTAATTAATTCAACACAAGCCACCAGTGAGTGAGTGTGTTTCCCTTGTCAAGGTTAGTGAGTTATTTCATACAAAATAAAAACTGCTTTTATTCAGTACAACCACAAGGATCACTTTGAAACGTCTCATCAATCAGGTGAATCTACCGCCATTTCCTCGCGACCAAAGCCCAGAAGAACAGACATGAAACTTACGGCTTGGTTCCTAGCGTTTTTTATATGATCTTTTTCACAATTATTAGGTACTTATTTTTTTTGTTTTTGTTATGAGTTGGACCCTAGTTTAGTCCCATCCTGGTTTTGTCATTTATCTTATTAGAGATTTTATAGTAAGCTTTGTAAAAAGTTTTCTTTTCATAAAATTATTGGCGTTGGTATCTGCGATTCAGTTTAGTTTAATACTTCTGCAGATATCATCGTTCCCTGCCTAACTGGTATTTTTGTTTCCCAAATAAACATATTTGATTTGATTTGAATTATTAAAGTTGTTTTTACGACGTTGGCGTTGACTTTGTTCAATAGCCTCGGCTGTCCAGAAGGCTGACATAGATTGTTGCATAAGTGCACATGTGGGCCGGTCGATCCGCGCCCGTTAAATAATTCAACTACCAAGGCAATAGATAATAGACTAACATGTGGATACTTTTACGTGTAACCAGCTTTTTTAGTCCAGCGAAATTTTAGATTAAAACTAGTAATGGAATACTCGGATGGCCCACTTGATTTTCACTATCGATATATGATTGTCTAATTTCTTAAGGCATATTACTATTTTGTAAAACGGATCATCAATTAAAACTTGTATAAGTAAAGTTACGGGTAATATAATATAAATAGTTTTTTTATACGAGTAAAATGAGCTCCAATAGGTGAGTTTTTTTTCTTCTTACCTTGGTCACGTGGGTTATAGAACTTATAGACCATAGAAATAATTAAGTACTCTAAGATTCACCTGGTTTATAAGCCGTTTCAAAGGGAATCCTTTAAAAATATTCAATGTGACCTAACGTATTTATAATACATTTTTTATAAGATAAATTGAAAATGAACATAAAATATATTGTAAAAAAAGATGGTCACATGACTGTAAACCGCTTTCACGGTAGACATTCCCTTCAATTTGTTTTAGTAGATACTCAAGATCTTGGAGTCGGAAGTACGTCGAAAATTCAAGTAAAGGCATTACCCACTTTTAGTCCGTTTCATAAAACACAATTGAGAAGCCACCTTTACAGTACCAAACAGTTCATGCATGCTTTATTGCGAAAGAAAAAGATTGATTTCTATAATAGCTCTTTTCGTAGAACGAGGGCGGTTTGCCAGGCAGCAAACCCAGTTTGAATAGGGTGGATATGACATCATTAAACAATTGCACAAGTTTTTTTTTTGTGGAAGACAAACACATTTATTTACAAATAATATTACAATGAATACGAGTATTTACAAAATGTACAAAATACATATGAAACAGTTGAGCTATCTGTAGACCGTTGCAAACTATCTAGAGATAGCTCAACTGATCCAAATCAGCGTCAATCGGAAGCGTGCCGAAGACACTGGCTGCATTGCCATGCTGAATGGCAATGCAGCTCACTAGATACTCACTAGCCCTCGCCTCGTGTCACACGTGTCGCCTCGATAAGTCAATATTCGTCAATATTATGCCTCTTATATTGCTTAGAAATAGTACAGCACATAACAGTGTAACAGACAGGGGTAGTATATAATGAAAAATATAATAAAATATAATATAGTTAAATATAATAAAACAGTATATATAGGTAATATATGTGTATATATATATATATATATATATATATATATATATATAGATATATATATATCTATATATACATATATAGGTAATATATGTATATATATGCTGTATAAATTATCTAGCAACATCATACGTTCATGATGTTGGTAGATAATTTATCAACAAGTTGAATTTTTTATTGTATACAAAAAATCAGGCTTTGGGTTTTATAAACAGGCATTAGAATCAATTTACATTAGACATTTATTTACATTACTTAGCTAACTCATAATAAAAGTAATCCTACTTACGCCAAATTATAACCTTGATTCATTATGCCTCAATTTAAGAGGTAGATTAGAATAGAAAATACTCTCTCTCTCATACAAAAAAACGCTAGGAACCAAGCCGTAAGTTTCTTGCCCGTTCTTCTGGGCTTTGGTCTTGGAACTGGCGATAGATTCACCTAGTATATAAGACGTTTCAAAGTGATCCTTGTGATTGTACTAAATAAAGACCTTTTTCATTTTATTTCTCGTCGTGTCACTAGTTTTTTTCGAAACAGTGTGGTGGCAGGATTTTAAGTGCGCCTCGAAAGGAGCCTCCTTTCTACGACATGCCGGTTTCCTCACGATGTTTTCCGTCACCGTTTGAGAGTACTAGCATTGCGCACATAAATTTTTGAACAGAAAAAGTCATTGATTCACGACTGGTTTCAAACCCTTAAGATCAGAAGGCGAGGCCGCTACTACTGGACTACCAGGCCGCACTATTCTATAGAAAATACTAAGATACCTATTACCTAAATAAAACATTAACGTAGCAACTTCAAAATAAGGAGGAAACTCTCATTTTGATTGTATGTTTGTTACGCGATTACTCGGCCAATTATGAATTGATTGTTATGATTATTTTTTGTTTGGTCGTACTTCAAAGGTGGCCCTATATAAATTTTATCGAAATTTTATCAGCGCTTTAAGAAAATATCAACAAAATAAAAAAAAAAACTACTTAGATTACGTTTTGTTTTGTGGTTCGCTTCAGTAAATATTTTGTTTTATATTTTTCGGTGTATTTCAAGCTGATTTTTTTTTTTGCAAAAAAGTTATTTACGATTACATTCAACTTTGACGTGTAAGTGGAACATTCTCGGAAAAATAAGCACTCTGTTTTTGGGCCACTTTTAATTCAAGGACTAGTATTTTGGCACAGTGCCTGAATACTTTATGAGGCCTAACAACATAATTAAAACGCCTGCCAAAGAATTAAAAGCTGGACATTGCACTCTAAGGTTTTAAATACCCAGGACATGTTTTTTATTATGAATCCTATATTAGGAATTACATTAAAGGTTTCATCAATATAACAAGAAAACAATATCTCTCCCTTTAACATATATTCTCAGTTTCATATGTTTCCAGTACATAGATCACTATCATCATCAGCCTAGCAGGCAGGTGAAGCCTAGATAAATTTTTGGGCCTTGGATATACATAAAGGTGAGCAACAAAGATAAGATAATAGGTAGGTACATATCTCAAATATGTTTCGAAGTTTCTCTAACTAATACCCCTCATAAAATCTGAGCGTCATTTATCTACAAGTTTTTACGTATGGATTTCAAAACTGTCACGGAGTTTGTTATTGTTTCAGGATCAGGGGTGATCCAGATGAGAGGATCCAGGGAAGAGTGACGTAAGAATGTTCCAGCGATCGCCGACGATGGATCAACAGTATTCCAACTTGTTCTATAGGGGTTTCCTTGCCCTATAGCAAAATTAAAACCATATTATAATAGTTTGCAACTTAGAAGCGTCAGCAGCTGCAATATTTCTATCATCTTTGATATATCCAACCTTAATAGAACGTTTAAAAATATTAAGCAGATGTGCTCGCAGCAAGCGCGAACCCGACACGGTTTGGACGATTGAGCAACTATAGAGCCGAGCGTTCTCTCCGCTAAGGCCAGTGTAGCCCACAGCCATGGACGAAAACCGCTTGCACTCTGTCTGCACCCTTCCCTTCCCTCTCCTGTTGCAGACGCTGCGCTTGAGATGGGTCATTTCAAGTTTACATTAGGTAGGCAAAAACTCTTAGATAGGAGGTATAGGACTGTTTCTTCGATAGGTCTTTCAAGATAGGCAGGATACGACTTGAGTAACCTCTGAGTTATAAACTACGTCTGCTTGGGTTTAGACACAGACTGAGCGCTATTTCGTCTGCAGGAGAGACGCTGAACGGCCAGCGTCTGATCGAGTTCAGGCTCGGGCAGGAGGCGGAGGAGCAGGGCACGGGGCTCGCCGTCGCCTCCGCGGAGCTGATGGTGCGCGCCGAGACGCCGCGCGCCGAGACGCCGCGCGCGCGCCGGCTGCGCTACACGCTGTGGGCGTTCACGGTCAGAAACAACACAACTTCTACAAACTTCAATGAAATGTCATCGTTCGTTGCAGAACTGACGCACATTTGGCGGGTAATGGACGAGGTTCGGTCGGTCGCAGGTGGTCGATAACTCGACGGTGGGCCCGCTGGCGGGCGCGGCGCGCGTGTCGGGCGCGTCGGGCTGGCAGCGGCTGGACGTGACGGGCGCGGCGCGCGCGTGGGCCGCGGACGGCGCGCGCGCGCCGCTGCGACTGCTGCTGGACTGCAGCGGCTGCGCGGGGCGCGTGCGGCTGCGGCTGGGCGGCGGGCAGGCGGCGCGCCCGCTGCTGCGGCTGCGCCTGCGGCCGCGCGCGTCGCGCCGCCGCCGCGCGCTGGACTGCGACGCGGCGGAGCACGGCCGCTGCTGCCGGCAGACGTACTACGTGTCGTTCCGCGCGCTGGGCTGGGACGACTGGATCGTGGCGCCGGAGGGCTACTACGCCAACTACTGCCGCGGCGCGTGCAGCCCGCTGCAGAGCTACCACTCCCAGATGGTGGAGGCGGCGCGGCCGGAGCGCGCGGCGTGCTGCGCGCCGACGCGCTTCTCCGCGTTGTCGCTGATCTACTTCGGCGCCGACTCGAACATCATCAAGCGCGACCTGCCCGAGATGGTGGTCGAGGAGTGCGACTGCCCCTAGCCCCGCTGCCGCCCGCTCCCAGCTCGCTTCCGCCGCTCTCGAATCCGATTTCGTCCGAATCGATTATAAATGATATTCTCGACTTGTGTAACGTTTTGTTCCTCGCGTTCGAAAGACTATATCCTAAATCGAATGAATAAATAAATGAATAGAGGTGTGCGCGCGGGGCCGCGCGGCTGCGGCCGTCCCTCGCCGGCCGCGCGTCGCTTCGCTTCTCTCTAGCCTGTGACTGCCTCGCGTATATATTTTGAACCTTCGATATAAGTGTTGTCTACTATCTATTGTTAATCTTATCTTCCTATGTATTGTTTGTATAATCGAGAGTATTTCCTATCTCCAGTAACGTATAAGTAAGTATAGGGACCGACGCGGTCGCGCGGCGCAGACTGCGAGTCCGCCCGGCTCCGCTCGCACACTCAACTAAATAACTTAATACTATGCCGTTTTCTTTCACTACGTTTGGTGATCGCTTGTAATTATTGTAAACTGTATTATAATAATTATTATAATTATAATTAATAAAATCAACTTTTTCATAATTATTACCAATTATTTTATTATTAGGACAAATAAATGACCCGACCGCGAAGCTGCTACAATTACCTACATAACTCATAGATTAAGCTACCACATACACATACTACATACCACTAGTTTGTTCATAGTAATCGTAATCGTAATAAATCCATGTTTGCTAAAATCAGCATTGAAAGTTATAGAGATCGTAAGCTTGAGCTTTATTACATGGTTAACAAGTAAAGAGATAGCATCAATGTAGTAGGTATAAACTATCAAAATAAATGAATTTATAAAAAGCTGAATCATAAAACAATCTAAAACTAGTAGTTCGCCCCGAACTGAGATCTCGTGATGCGACCCGACGAACGCATCAAAACTTTGAGTAGGTAGTAGTCAGAGGCAAGTCCAAACATTATTTTTGGAGTTTTTCTGACTACCGCCTACTAACTTGGTATGGTAACCAAGTTTCAACTCTATTGGCCTATTTATTGAAGAGTTCCGTTGAACAGACCTTGGCTCCATCATCAGACCTAGTCGTCGTTACCATTTTATGAGAACTGAGTACCTCCTTAATTTATTTCAAGAAAAAAAAAATAAGAAAAAGCAAAGGAACTGGCCGACCAGTAGAAAAACCTTGATGTCAACGAAACTCTTAGAGATGGGAGCTTTTGGATCGCTGGTTATCTTAATTTAACTTTTTTTGTTTTATCTCAAAAACCGAGCGTCTCATAAAAAAATGTTTTGGAATGTCCAAACAAAGCTCTTTCATATGACATGTAACTTGATTTTTTCATGTAACTTTTTTTATTTTTGCCCCCTTAAAAACCCCATATCTCAAAAACCCTTCATCCGATTTTACTCATATACTTACCAGTAAATTTCTCAAGTACAAGCTATGGACATATAAAATTTCATGCAGATTGGATCAACGGTTCTAAAGTTATCGCCTGACAAACATACATACATACATAAAATGCCAAATCGCCCAAGTTGAAACTAAGATCTTCGTTCGCTTCGCTCACTCGATCAAAAAAAGAGTTGCCATAAAATAGGCCTACCACTAAGAGCATGGCCTAAAAATACTAATCTGAATTCTAGGCTCTACACAAATACTCAATTGAGTTGGTGATTGGTGCTACCAGGCATCAATCGTCACTAGCCTGTAGGTACAAGTAACATAACGCTTATGGCTCCCTCATTATTAGCAAGTGGATTCGTGACTCAGTGTCAGTATTAAGAACACAGGAGATACTGCTGCCTGTCCCCTAGTGCAGAAGATGGAAGAGTCCTGTTCGAAGCCTGGACCCACCATGGTCTAAGCCTGAGGTAACGTCACAGAATGTAGATAAGATAATTGTAGGCCGTCTACTCTGTAGCGTAGGCTGCTTTCATGCAATAACGCGCAAAAATGCGCGTCATTGAAAAACCCCGTGGCAGCCCGAACAGCATCGTGAACGCATTGTGTAAAAGGTGTGACTGTACCCTCAATTGCAGCCGCACACTCAAATGACGCATTTTTTTTCTGAACTAAAAAAAAGAGAAGGTTTTCAATTCGGCTGTAGGCAGGTATGTTTTTTTTTGTTTGTTTGTCAAGCGATTACTCTGCCAATTATGAATTGATTTGAAAGTACTTGTTTGGTAATACTTCAAAGGTGGACCCATATAAATTTTAATTTTAATTTTATCGGAATTGAGTTAGCGCTCAATACACAATACTCAATATATTTACCTATTGCTTACACTACACATGGTTTAGTTTAGGTACATACATAGTTGTTGGGTGTTAGTAAGTATATCACATGGACCCTGCATAGGTTATGGCAACATGGAGGCAGACCGAGGTTTTCAATTTGGCGCATTTTGACAAACACAAAAAATATTTAGACAGATGACGTTTCGGTTTGTGGTTTCCTTCACCAAAAGTTTTGTTTTATGTTTTACAGAATAAGAAGTTTGTTTTTCGGTAAAAATTATACTTAATTATTTAGTAATATGTTACTAACCATAATAAGAAATTGGTCTGAAATAGGTAACTAGGTACTTTTTAATTTTAAAGTCACGGTGTAAGGCAACGTAATCATAGGGAAATAGTTTGGTCATTTACATGCATATTTCATGTAATCTGATGGAGCGATAAAGATTTTTCATTACCTATTCCACTCACGTAATGAATCGTTTTTAAATTATTTTTGTTTGTTATCAACAATGGTTAGATTGTGATGGGAATTTAAAGAATAAAACACTGTCTCTATGCCATTTACCTAATGACATCTTTGAAAAAACATATAAGTCCCCATAAAGTTTTTTTTTTCTTTAACTACTTTTAAAACACTGGTTTTATATCTCTTCCTGGACATTTAGAGGGCAGTTTTTTTTTATATCACATGCTGATGGAACAAGTATATGGGCCACCTAATGTAAAGTGGTTACCATGACCTATAACAAAGCATTGCACCATCATGAACGTGGCCTACGATGCACTGCCCTGCGACCAACTTGAGGCATACAGATGTTAAGCCTCATGCACCTGTAATGTAAGGACTTCTTTAAAGTTTTGGCATCACGTTAAAAGGATCATAATGGTAGGAGCCATGCCGTAAGTTTACCTATTCTTCTAGGGTAAGTCGCGAGGCACCTTAGTATCACCATTAAGATGTTCAAAGTGATCCTTTTGATTCAACTGAATAAATGCCTTTTGACTGTGACTTTTAATGACGATAATAATAAAATAATAATAATAATAATAAATATTGGTGGACATTCCACACAGCACTATCTCACCCCAAACTAAGCCAAAGCTTGTGATATGGGAACCAGATAGCTGATATACTACTTATATACTTTTTTTTTGTAAACACATACTTATAATATTATATAACACCCAGACAGAGAACAAACATCTATGTTCATCAGACAAATGTTTGTTCTCAGTGGGGATCGAACCCACGGCATACGGCGCAGAAGGCAGAGCCACTACTAACTGAGCTGTGAAGGCTGTCAGATAATATAACAGACGAGCAGTAGCTGGCAAGGACGAAAGTCCATCGAGTGTTCGTTTAAAAGTATCACATAGGTATTTACAGGCGAGTGTGTTACCATCAATTTATCAAATTGCCAGGTATTTATTAAAAAAAGTGTCAAAAGGACACCGTTCGCTCGAAATAATTATATGTTCGCATTAGGAATAACCGAAATACCATTAAGAACTTGTTGATGTCTTTTTAATGAAAATAAAAATCACAATTGAAATCACATTTTTCAAATATCAATTTGGTCTGGCCTTTAACTAAAATTCGGATGTATGTTGGTATTTTTAATAACAAAACTTACCTATTATGTAAACAGAGTCTATACTTGATTTGTCAAGTTTTATTTCCTTCTCTTTCTCTCTCTCCCTACACCACACTAGCACATAATTACCAGACACTACCAAAATGCAATATGGTGCAAGTTATTACCACAGATAATGGAAGGATCATGAAGGATGCAACTTAAAATCAAAGACAGGATTCTACACTTAAAAAAAAACTTTGGCTTTGTTATATTTGAAATTCGAATGTTCTATTCTCAAAGGTTTTTTAAAAGCCATCAAAGTGTCGTTCACCCGTAGCTTTACGAAGCTGCTTGCTTAAAGTTTAACCTTCAAATTAACAAAGAAAATCTTACAAAGTTGTCTATGACGAGTAAAACAAGTAAAATATAATAATTATTGATCGTCTATTATGCAAACCGAGCCACAAATCTCGTTCCATTAGAACAAGTAAACAAGAAAATATTTGTCTGTATATTTGTCCACTTTTTGCGCCTTCTCACGTGTACACGCTAATGCATAAACAACAGCAGCATTCAGTGGGACACTGTAGTAAACTGGCCAGTATTTTATGGCTTTCCTAGAAAAACATCTCTACCAGGTTACTGTCAACCTTATCGCTGAAAAGGCATGGTAATATGCGTGGCTGTGATATTTTGTGTTAGATAGCATTATCATTGCAATTATAACAACACATACGAGTAGGTAAATACCCAATTTTTTTTCTCTCTCTGTAATAATCGAACACACGATTTGCATTAATGCAACGCCACGGTGAGATAGATAGTTTTTTTAATTATACTTTCAAAAAAATAACATTACATTAAACCATACGAGGGGTCTTATCTCTCTCTCTTTTTCAGATAAACTTTAGGTGGACAGGATTTATATAAATGTCGAATGTTTGTGTAATAAGGACTTACTACACTAATTTAATTGCGACACGAACTATTTTGCGTAAGTTTTTAAGAGTAGTAGAGCTCTTTGTGAAGGGCTCGTCCGAGGAATTACTACCACCACGCCTTTTTCTACCGCCAAGCAGCGTTGCTATGTTTAGGTTGACAAGAGTGTGGTTTCCGATAAAATTACAGGCACACGAGGCATAACATCTGTATGCCTCAAGTTGATGGACGCAGGGCAGTGCATCGTAGGGCGCGTTCCTATCGTGCGTGACTTGCGAGGTAATGCTTTATTATAGGTGATGGTTACCACTAACATTACGTGGGCCATCAGCTTATTCCATCAGCAAGTTGTATAAAAAAAAAAAGTTAAAATATAACACTATAATCGTCAAAGGGATCGTCAGAATGAATTATGAAGAAATATAGACACCGGCCGAGTACATGTGAATACAAGGCACTTTCACTTGCAGCTCCCCTCCGGCGCCGGTCTGACGCGCGGCGTCCGCTCCCGACAAAGCACAGAAACTCTCCGAATCGAATAGAGGGTGTCAAACACGACTATCGCAGCAACAACGTTTTAGTCATCATCATTATCATCAGCATCATTCTGAAGAAGTCCACTGCGCAAGTCTAGACATAGGCCTCCCCTATACATTTCCAGGATGAACGATTCTGAGCCCTCTCCATCCTTCGTCTTACCACGATCCTCACAAGTCGTCGGTCCATCGGGAAGGACGGCGTCTTAAGCTTTGTGCAAGTTTTAGTAAGCCTCTCGATTTATTTGTCCAACTTAGAACAATAATTTTCAATTTTGTGCCGCTGAAAAAGCTCCTGTTTCCTGCCATTTTTTAAGGGTGATGTATTTTTTATACTACTGCTAATTGAATAAGCCGACCTGGTACACCAAGCCAAATGGTAACTATCACCTAAAACATAGCATTGCCTCGCAAGTTACTCACGATATGTACGTACTCAGCGATGCCTAGCGTACATCAACTTGAGGCATACATATGTTAAGAGCTGATTTCACCATGCTGCACCATGCAAATATGTCAAAATGTACGCGTTCGACATCTTAGGTTAGATTTAACGGCATGTTAATCCTTGATTAGTAACTAACAGAGCATGGTGAAATCAGCTCTCAGTTAGGTTGAGGTTTTTTTTTATACAACTAGCTGATGGAACAAGATGGCCCACCTGATGTTAAGTAGTATAACAAAGCATTGCCTCGTAAGTCACGCACGATAGGATCGTGCCCTACGATGCACTGCCCGGCGTCCATCAACTTGAAGCATACAGAGGTTAAGCCTCATGTGCCTGTGATTACACCGGCAACCACACTCTTCAAACCGAAACACAGCAACGCTGCTTGACCTATCGAACCGTACTCGTACCACCCGATTGACAGCAACGCTGGTTATCGCTACCCTGTATTGCTGTAGAAGTTAGGATCCCGCATCTCCCGGGAAGGCATGGGATGCGTGCGATCGATGACGGCCGTAGACAACTAGACGCCGCCGGCTGCTTGTGGTATGTCCTCATACACTTTGTGGTTCCAAATTGTATTTATTTTAGGTAGGTAGTTTCTATTTTATGTTAGGAAAATATACAGCTGATTGCATGAGAATAACATAAAGCTAGGTACATGATAAAAAAAATGGTAAATAAAATTAGTACCTATTTTTTGCATTATTTTATTTTGGGATTCAGTTTAAAAAACTAAACTAACTCCAAGGATGGACTTTACAGTCTACTTAAAATTTAATTTAATTAATTTAGTTAATGTTGACCAATTCTATTATAATTTAATTGTTATTTAGCTTATTCGTGCTTAAGATTGACCACGTATTTCCTGTGAATTAGGCCATCTAGTATTAATATTATGTAAGGGATGTTTTCTGGTTACTACTTACCTCACCGCCTCCAAGTACCGGCGCCCGCCAGCCTGTCTGGTGCGACAGTAAACAGTTTCGGAGATAATGCCACTATTGTGGCTGGCAGTAGCCACTTACATTTCACTGGCTCGTTTTATTGATGAGCGGCCATTAGCATCTGCATTTGATTCTTAAATTATTAAATTCTTTATTGTTAACTGAAACTGAAACAGCTTCACGATGTTAATCCCCAGGCATGGTAGATATCTCGGTACCAAGTACGAACTCCAGATTCTTTAAGGACGTTTATGGGGGGTTATCAGAGGTATGTCCAAACATTACATTTGGCATTATACCCACATTTTGCAGTAGTTAGTATTCCATACGTGACAGGTTGCAAGCCCATCGCCGCTGTTAGAATACTAACTGGTTTCCACACGATGTTTTCCTTCACCGATTCACAGGCATTGCTCACGTAAATTTTTCAATAGGAAAACATCCATTGGTGCACGACTGGATTCGAACCTACGACCTCTGTATTATACTCAGAAACATTTACATAAATGTGATTACAAAGGACATAAACAACGGCGAGTATTCCCTTCGATATACTGATTGGCTGAAAAGACTTGCATCATTAAACTATAAGACTTTTTTTAGGTCAATGACTCCCAGTGTAGATATACTCAGCCCGAGGTTAGCCAGTGTAAATAAGGTCTAAAATGGTTATAAATAAATAAATAAATATTGGTGGGCATTCCACACAGCACTATCTAGCCCCAAACTAAGCCAAAGCTTGTCATATGGGAACCAGATAGCTGATATAATACTTAAATACTTTTTTTTTGTAAATGCATACTTATAATATATACACACCCAGACAGAGAACAAACATTCATCACACAAATGTATGTTCTCGGTGGGGATCGAACCCAGCCTACGGCGCAGAAGGCAGAGCTACTACCGACTGAGCTGTGAAGGCTGTCATATTCAAAGTAATCATCCAGATGAATCGCTAGCTATTATTACTAATGTCAAATGTCTCGTAGTAAATTCTAGTGACAAAAAACAAAGGCCCTAGTGGTCAGAGAAAATTAATACGAGCGTCACACACGCTGGAAATTAGCACAGTTTCGTTCGAAACGGTGCGGTGAAAGGATTTTTGAGTGCGCCTGTATAGGCTCCTTTCGAGCACTTGACACATGTTTTAGAACTTTTTTTTAGGTTCTACGACATGCCGGTTTCCTCACGATGTTTTCCTTCACAGTTTGAGAGTACTGGCATTGTGCACATACATTCTTGAACAGAAAAACGAATTGGTGCACGATCGGTTTCGAACCCACGACCTTAGGATTGGGATGCGGGGTCTAGTGACCACCAGTGCTCATTTATAGTAAAGAAGTTATTTTAATCAAAACCGTTTCAGATTAATTTCGTTTTTAATCCAAAACTTAGTCTGAAACATTTTTACAGAGTTTAGACTGAAACATATTTTCTTAAACAACTCGTGCCGCTGACTGTACTACCAATCAAAGAATATTGAACTCAAGTCCTTTGTAATAATACCGACCGAGGAAAGTCACGTCGTCCTTAACCTGACCTACTCCTTAACGAAAGACGAACTTTATAGTCTAGGAGTCATTGACCAAAATTCTGACGTCAAGCAATAAAGGGTTTAATAAGTATTCTGACCCTGACTGTTTTGACTTTCAATTTGTCAATTTTGTGATGCAGTATAAAATCTATAAATATGAATAAACAAAACAAAAAATATAAACCTATCCATTTGGTATCCTAAAGCGTTACGTTTCTGAGATTATTGAAGGTAACGATACCATTATGACACCTGTATCTTAAAATGTACAACTATTAATATTGCGCAGACAGATATGCGTTTTCAAACTGACTGATTTTAGTTCAGTTCAACATCGAATTAACCAACTTAAAACAAACATTTGCCAGTGCAATCGGTGAAGGAAAACAAAGTGACGTAACCACTTAGTTTTCTTTATAACAATCACTTTAACTATTGTACATTTTGTGATGGAGCGTATTAACCCTAGTACAATTAGACTTCTACTCGTTCAAGTTCCGGGGCGTTCTTGAAGCGTAAGGCAAAAATCAGTAACCTTGCTTCTGCTTCAGCAGGGTGAGAGCACTGGTGGTCTAGTGGTAGCAGCCCCGCCTGCCGATTCTAAGGTCGTGGGTTCGAAACTGGTCGTTCACCAATGAGTTTTTCTGTTCAAAAATGTATGTGCACAATGCCAGTACTTCCAAACGGTGAAGGAAAACATCGTGAGGAAACCGGCATGTCGTAGAACCTAAAAAAAAGTTCTATAACATGTGTCAAGTGCTCGAAAGGAGCCTCTAAACGCGAACTTAAAATCCTTTCACCACACTGTTTCGAAAAAAACTAGTGACACGACAAGAGAGAGAGCAGGGTGATATATGATGTAAAACATTAATCACTTGCTATCAGTCTATTTAATAACTTTCTTCTAGATAATGTAGTCAATCTAAAGTAATACCAAGTCATATACAGGTAAACTTTGCAAATATTAACTTATCTACTTAGCCTACAATTCAGGGCCTTATCATGTTTCTATTATACGAATTTAGATGCTAAGATATTTACTTTTGTAATGGATTTCTATTCTCCGAATTGGTTAAAGAGAACCGCCTGCTTAATATACATCTTTAGTACTTAGAGTGCCTATATTATCAGAGGTCATTCGCCTGTGAGTGAAAATGAATTTGCTCGTCTACTTTAGGAATAATGGGACCAGTAAAGTTTCTTTTTCAGTACCCCAAGTATGAGTTTTGTTTACCATATTTGGTTTCTCGTTTTTCGTACTTGTTACGTGTTCATTGCGGGTTTTGTATGAAGACGCGATAGAGATACCGAAACGGGACTTTATGTTGCAAGTATGATGAATATTAGTAGAAGAACATAAAGTTCCGTATCTCTATCGCGTCTTCATACAAAACCCGCAATGAACACGGAACAAAAACGAAAAACCAAATATGGTAAACACAACACATACTTAGGGTACAGGTTCTGTTAACCCTAAAATAAGCTAGGAAACCCGACATAGAATGTAGGTAGAAAGTACTTTGATGACTATCCACACTTTCCAGGAATAAAACAAAAGTAGAGAATCGGAAATGAGTTTTCACCAGAATTCCACCCACACAACGATTTTTCAGGCTAGTACAACAAAGCTTTCTCACTTACAAGGCATAATTTGCTGGTGGCTCTATAAAAAGGCTTTTCAATACAAGAATAACTAAATACCAGCCGCCGCTCGCGGATATCCGCGCATTAAAACCTAATTATTGTAAGGCGTTATCCCTTAAGGCGAAGACAAGAGCTAATGTGACTCTCGCTCGCACGTTTCGACATGTTGAAAGATATAAAATCACTAAACCTTTTTTCGAAAAATCGCAATGAACCATCTTGTGTGCAATCACATTGCACACAGTTTAGTAAAAATTTCAGTTTGATCGATACAAGTTTTCCTCCTTAGCTCTCTCTTGCTTTACTAGTTTTCGTACATAAGCAAACTTTTAAGTAGGAAAACTTGTATCGATCAAAATGAATTTCTTACTTAAATGTGTGCAATGTGATTGCACACAAAATGGTTGATTGCGATTTTTCGAAAATGAGTTTAGTGATTTTATATCTTTCAACATGTCGAAACGTGCGAGCGAGAAGTTGTTTGATAGTTGTCAGACCCTTAAGATTTTTTTTTGGAACAAAAAGTCGCACGTCAATCTTGTTTTATATACCTCTACCTACTTAAGGGGGCTGGTAGAAAATGCTTGTAAATTTAGCCCTCCTTTTGTGCTTTAACTTTGTGTTTTGTGCAATAAATGATAAATAAATAAAAAGTAACAAAAAGGCAACCTAAATTAACAAGTCAGTCACGTAAACGTAAGGTCGTGGGTTCGAAACCGTTCGTGCAGCTATTCGTATTTCTGTTAAAAAAATTATCTGCACAGTGCCAGAACCTACTCTCAACAGTGAAGGAAAACATCCTGAGGAAACCGGCATGTCGTAGAACCTAATACTGCGTTTACATTTAGATATTCGCGCTGCCATTCGCGTGGACGGAAATGTTGCCGTCCATATGTCTGCGGCAGCGTCGGCGTCGCCGGCAATGTGTGTTCACGCAACACGGGCAACGCGAGTGGACATAGAAGTGGCCTGTTTACATTCTCGCATTGCCCAAGCCCCTGCTCATGTCTCTGCTCATTAACACGGACATAGCTGAGTGTAAACGGGGTATAAAAAGTTCTACGATAGTTATGCTAAAATATGTCAGTGGACTGTTTCGAAAGAACTATAGCGACACGACAAGAAGAAGAAGTGCATAGTGAACACAGCAAATGGAGTCTTCTTGGAGCCTACTTTTTCTCCGCTCCATTTATGGCACCCAGGGGGTAAATAAAACGTTCTAACAGCTGTCCACACTTTATGCACCACCTTGTGACGTCATTCGACAGACAATCTTGCAAGTGTCAAGGAAAACGGATAAAATGCTTTTTAGTCAACAGTCCATAGTAAAGTCGGCCGTCATTTGTTTTTAAGAACATGGCGGCGGTTTTGTCATAAATGGCATGTCAGGGGTGATGTTTGGCGCATTTACACTGGCATGTCTTGGCACTACGTCTTGTGTGAATGTTAGTTATGTTGTGTGCAATTGAGGTTGACGTGGGCACATTGGAATGCTAAGCGCTTAGGGCCCTATTTCACTGAGAGACCACAGTTGCGAAACCCAGTCGCACTACTAATAATGTATACAGTTCTATAGAGTGTACGTCGCAGGTGATCTAATAACGAACGAATTTGACGCTAGTCCTGACGTATCGTATCCCTTAATGCAGTAAATAACACACACATAACATAACAGGCACATGAGGCTTAACATTTGTATGCCTCAAGTTGATGGACGCAGGGACGCAGGGCAGTGCATCGTAGGGCACGTTCCTATCGTGCGTAACTTGCGAGGCAATGCTTTGTTATAGGTGATGGTTACCGCTTAACATCAGGTGGGCCGGCAAAAAAATCACGTTTGTTTTATGGGAGCCCCCTTAAATATTTTTTTTGCTGTTTTTTAGTATTTGTTGTTATAGCGGAAACAAAAATACATCATCTGTGAAAATTTCACGGTTCATGAAATAAAGCCTGACGGACGGACGGACGGACAGCGGAGTCTTAGTAATAGGGTCCCATTTTACCCTTTGGGTACGGAGCCCTAAAAACGAAAGAAAACTCGGTCTGATGTACTGCAGTACCTCATGTTCGAGTTTTTTTTACCAGTCAACACCATGGTGTTGGCAAATACCATGGTGTTCGACGTACCTGTGATTAACCACAGCCCACCATGTATGACAAATAGGTACAACGTATAACAACGTAATTATTGCATCATCTTGGCTTTGTTTTACTTATCTAGTTACATAGGTACTACTTAGATTGGTAGGTAGCTTAGAAGTTTGTATGAAACGGTGATCGCAATGTGACTGTAGTTTCTCTAGCGGTATGTGTGCTATCGTTAATTTTCAATTTAAAGAAAATTATAAATTAAAAAAAAACACAATTACATTGAAAATCACATTAGGAAAAAGCAACCTAATAATATAATTGGGTTACTTTTAATCCACATCAAATAAATAGTTCCGCTTTATTCATCATCATTAGCCTGAAGAAGTCCTCTTCGGACTAAGGCCTCCCTTATAAAAAAACCTTATTAAAGAAGAACGATTCTAAGCCCTAATCCATTGCATATATTATTACAGCCCTGGTTCATCCGCTTTTTAACGGTCGTCAAATGACGGGCGCTACATCTTGTAAACCGCAGCTGCATACGATTTGCCATTAGTACGACAATAGAGTACTACTACATAAGACCACCTTCTTTGTGAATCTTTTTTATGTTGATGTGACCTTAAAAGCCAACTAGTACTGGTTTATCATGTTTTAGAAAGTGCATGGTTTCTCTTTCACACTTGCAAGTTTACGCTATATTCTATCTCTCTTTAGCAGTACCACCAGCACCATGAGAACCAGTTAACTCATTGAATGGTGTGTTTTGTACATGTATGCTCGTGCGCAGATGATTTTGTTTCGCGGAAAAATAAACAATACTTACTTAGGATTTCTATGTGCAAGTGAATTGATTTTAAGCTATTGACACAAAATGGAGGAGAGTGAGAATATAGTAAGTGATTATAACTTTTTTATAGGAGAAATAAGCAAAAAGCTTTTTATATAACATGTGTTTTGAATGTAGAGTCGGTATCGCCATCGCCATTAAAATACAGAAAGTATTTATTTACGAATAATATTACAATGAAAACATAATATACAAAATACACATGAAACCGATACTATGCTATCTGCAGACCATCGCAAACGATCTGGAGATAGCTCAATTGATTTGGATCAGTGGCAATCAGAAGCGTCCCCTAGACGCGTCGGCGGCCTCATTAAGACGAATAAAATACGCTCTACTCAACCTAGTCAAGTCTAGGATATTTCTAGGGTTGTACTCTAGTCTAGGCCTAATTTCTTTACCTTAACCGAACGTTCTCATTTCAGGAAGTCAAGCAAACAGACGAAAACGAAAATGTATCACACAAAAATCCCAAAGAAAATTCAGATAGTAAATCACCAGAAATAGATACCAGCAGTATCGGCAAAAGCCCAGATAAAAGCGTCAATATATTTTTAATGGTATGCATTATTGGTGTCTCACTCGGGATCTTCCTAGAGATAATAAACGCACAGAACCGAAACCGACCAACCAAAGATTACGAAAAAAGAAAGTACTGGGTCTACTCCGCCTACAACGATGTTAACAACAAGAATGGTCTACTCAAACACGTTCACATAGTCCTGGACAGACTTGGATACGAGAAATCTACGAACGGAACACCGTGGAGCTTGCTATGGTCTCATGATTACCCTTTCCGGGCGCTCTACCCGAGCCTGCATAGATTGAAGACGCACCAACGAGTCAATCACTTCCCTGGTACCGGCTACATAACAAACAAAGTCGATCTAGCGACTTCCGACTCTAAATACATACCCAGAGCTTTCAAATTGCCGAAAAGTAAGGAAGATTTTTTGAAATATGCATCTGAGAATAGAAACGCTTTGTTTTTGGAGAAGCACAATCAGCACAGAGGTGTTTATTTGAAGAACGTGAGTGAAATAGACTTGGCGAGTGGGGAAAGTTTCGTGCAGGAGTACGTGCAAAAACCGTTCTTGGTGGATGGGCATAAGTTCGATATTGGCGTGTACGTGGTGGTGACGTCGGTCAACCCCTTGCGGGTTTATTGGTACAAAGGCGACGTATTATTCAGGTATTTTCAGTTTTAATTTAATAAACAAAAATGTAGATAAACAGTCCGTGATATCAAAAATAAGAAGGAATCAGCTAAGATTATCTTATTAATTTGGAACATCCTTAATATCTTCCAGGTCAAGAAAATTTGATATAATTTTCCTTGACATAAATTAAACATACATTCTAAAAATAGATTTAATTGATTAAGATCATCGGGATCGTGAAATAAATAACTTCCCTATGTATTTAAAATGTTCTACAACCCAAAATAATCTCCCTACAGGTACTGCCCCGTGAAATACTACCCGTTTGACTCCGGGAATCTTGACAAGTATGTGATTGGGGATGACTATCTGCCAACCTGGGAAGTACCATCGCTGTCGCATCCATACCTGGCTCTGGGAGCTAGCATGAAGGATGCTTTCGATTTGTACGCGCAGTCCAAGGTGAGTGTCTATATCAAAATGTTTTTATTTTCCTTTACAAAGTGTGGTGTTACAGTAGGACATAGTAGGTAGGTACGAGATACCTATACATAGGTATGTCAGTACGCACTTTGCAAGGGACTAGAGCTCGAGAGAGGTTTAAAAAAAACCTGTAATACAATACAAATATACAAGGTGTTCCCATAATTGTGTATATACTCAGACAAAATAAAAGAGTATATAAACTTCAGAGGTCTAAATTACCCATCAATATGAATAACTTTTTCTAAGGAACCAACACTGTGAACGCGAAAAAAAAACAGCTGTTTCATACATTTTAGCCAGGTAGGTATTGAATTTTTGGAGAAGGCAGGCATCTGGGACCACAAGAAACTTGGACCGCGGTCCCATTCGCCTGATCCATTAATTTTATTACTTTTCCTCAGGCAACTGGGACCACTCGTAATATTACCACTAAATCTATTGTTTAATCCGAATTTAAGTACAGTTAGAACGAAAAGTATTTGAAATAAAAAACTAATCTGTCGTAAAATATGTATTTGTCAATAAAACAATATACTAACAATTATAAATATGTACATTATTTAAAAATAAAATAACGTGTTTCAAAAATCAGTCTTACATCTTATAGTCTTCGTCTTATATATTATAGTAAAATGATTTATAAACATACCTATGTACGATAATTTATAATATTTAAATTATGGTACATAGATATGTTTATAAACTTAATAATAAGTTTAACATAACGTATTTTTTTTTACTATTGTCTTTGTTGCTCTAAACTATAAATAGTTTTTGTAATTTTTTTTATAGTTAAGTATTTTAAAAATCAGTCTTTATATTTAGTCTAGCACAACATTAAGTTTTCATTACAGCCTTAATTGCTCTTAAGTCTAAACAATCAACAATAGTAATTCACTCATGACATTTTTTTCTTGTAATCATTTTAGGAGTAATTTAAAAATCAGTCCTATCCTAATATTTAGTCTAACACATAATTTACTTTTTATTACAGTCGCAATTTTTCTAAGCAATGACCAATGGTTATTTTACCATACTGTAATTCTCCTAAGACATCATCAATTTTTCTTATTTTTTTCTTCGTCTCGGGAATTTTTTTCGATATTTTGATGCCAGTAGCATTTTTTAAGGCAGCAGAGTAATATCTGACATCCTTCTGAAGCCCTTCTAACAACTGTGCAATATTTGGCTTGGGTTTTATATACTTTTTTATGTGATGATTCCATTGTTCTACAGCATTATTGGTTTTATGTGGCTCCACAAATGTATACCAAGTACCCGCAAGAGTTGAATTTTCCAGCCATGTTTTAACGAAGTAATCATTAAACTTTGTGACTTCTGCACTGTCGGAGGCATCTTCCATAATGTATAACCAGCCTTCATCGATCAAATCTGGTGGAAGATGAGACAGAGATGCACAAAGCTGAACATGTGCTCTTCCTAACTGAGTTTTACTGATACCCAGTTATTTTGCTTTACGCCACAAGCTTTGACAGAAATGAAAATAGCACCCAACTATTTTCACTTCTGGAAAAATATTTCGTACCGCTATCATTGCTCTAAGATAAGATTCTTGACTGTGATTGGACAATTTGTCAGGTGGCTCGAGAATCTACCTGTTTGAAACAAAAGGCCTACTTGACCTTGAAATTCGCCTGGTCTACCAATATCGTGTGTTATACATAACTCTTGGCGTAAATAATTTACACTTAGTACATCTCTAATACTATAAGAATCAAAGTCCTGACTGACTGACTGACTGACTGACTGACTGACTGACTGACATATAGACAACGCACAGCCTAAACCGCTGGTCCTAGAGACTTGAAATTTGAGGAGTACATAGGTCTTATGACGTAGAGGTGTACTAAGAAGGGATTTTTGGAAATTCAACCCCTAAGGGTGTAAAAAGGGATGAAAACGTTTGTATGAAAAATTGTATTCCTTGAACCTACAAACTTGAAACTTGGAGTACATGTACTTCAAAGTTAAAAAATAGGAGTGGCATTTTTAGTTTTTTAAAACTACCCTTAATAAGTGTGCAAAGGGATGTAAAAGTTTGTATGGGAGTTTTTTGACCGCTGGTCCTAGAGACTTCAAATTTGAGGAGTACATAGGTCTTATGGCGTAGAGGTGTAGTAAGAAGGGATTTTTGGAAATGCAACCCCTAAGGGTGTAAAAAGGGATGAAACCGTTGGTATGAAAAATTGTATTCCTTGAATCTACAAACTTGAAACTTGAAGTAGATGTACTCCAAGGCTAAAAAATAGGAAAGGCATTTTTAGTTTTTAAAAACAACCCTTAATAAGTGTGCAAAGGGATGTAAAAGTTTGTATGGGAGTTTTTTGACCGCTGGTCCTAGAGACTTGAAATTTGAGGAGTACATAGGTCTTATGGCGTAGAGGTGTAGTAGGAAGGGATTTTTGGAAATGCAACCCCTAAGGGTGTAAAAAGGGATGAAACCGTTGGTATGAAAAATTGTATTCCTTGAATCTACAAACTTGAAACTTGAAGTAGATGTACTCCAAGGCTAAAAAATAGGAAAGGCATTTTTAGTTTTTAAAAACTACCCTTAATAAGTGTGCAAAGGGATGTAAAAGTTTGTTTTGACCGCTGGTCCTAGAGACTTGAAATATGAAGAGTACATTAGAGGTGTACTAAGAAGGATTTTTTGGAAATTCAACCACTAAGGGTGTAAGAAGGGATGAAACCGTTGGTATGAAAAATTTTATTCCTTGAACCTACAAACTTGAAACTTGAAGTACATGTACATTTTTAGTTTTTTTAATCTACCTTTATTAAGCGTGCAAAGGGATGTCAAAGTTTGTATGGGAGTTTTGTAACGCGTTGCGCGATTTTCCGTGTAAGGTTGTCTTTGTTGTATTTGTCATGTTTGTGTTAAGCTCAGTACCTATACCTACCTACCTAATATAGGTAATGTACGCCTATAGGTATCTCTTATACCTACGTAGGTATTTAAAATCCTACCCTAATAATACAACTCAAACATCCAAAAATCGTAACTCTCGCAAGTTACGATTTTTGGATGTTTGTGGCTCAATCACGGCACACCACTTCAACGCGTGCGAAGCCGCGGGAAGCCACTAGTACCTACATAATAAATATCGATTAATAGTAATATTAAAAAGAGAAAAGTAGTTTGTAATGAATCAATTCAAAAAGTACTGGATCTACTTGGACCTACAACGACACGCGCCGCTAGTATATATTATGCTAGTAAAATAATGCTAAAAAAATCGCGTGTTTTTGAGCTTTTGATTTTTCTGGCGACGACTGTACAATTAGTTGTGGTCCCAAATGGCAGAACAAAAAATGCAATCAGGCGAATGGGACCGCGGTCCAAGTTTCTTGTGGTCCCAGATGCCTGCCTTCTCAATTTTTGTATGAAACAGCTGTTTTTTTTTCGCGTTCACAGTGTTGGTTCCTTAGAAAAAGTTATTCATATTGATGGGTACATTAGCCCCCTGAAGTTTATATGGCAGCCTCTTAAGGCACTTCAATCCTTCATGGATGGATGAAGGGGGGTAGTACGGATCCATGCCATAAATATCCTATCTTTAGTAAGCAATTACCACTTTTTTGGGCATTTAATATACCTTCATGTTACAAAGGAAGTTGACCTCATTGTGCCTTCCTTCAGATGCCAGAGCATGTGTGGGTGGAACCTTATCGCACAGAATATAACGTTGTTAATATCGAGCGCCGTTATGCAGAATATTCGAGCTGTTTTCCTAAACCAGCCGAAAAGTTACGGATTTCGGGTACTTGCACTGTGCTTTAATTAAAAATATGAAACAAATAAGGAGGTACCTAGTAGTTATGAAAAACGATAAGTACCTAGTTTATCTTTTGTCTAGGATTTAAAATGTAACTAAAAAATGAAAGATATACTTATTTATTTTAAACCTTTTATTACAGAATACATTTTCGGTTTAAAGATCTTTATTATTAAATAACTCATAGAAGGACTTTACAGTCCACTTATAATGAGTCTTAATACAATTTCTAGTAGGTAGTTAATTTTAATTTTAAGAATTAAACTATATTTTACACTACGACATCGACACTAGACAAAGGCCTCCTCCAAGCTCTTCGACTCTTCCATATCTCTCGCTATCCTCGTCCATGTTTTCCCTGCAGTATGTTTTATCTCATCCTTCCATCTTTTAAACTATCTCCCTCTCTGTCTATTGTTGTATTTCGGGAACCACTTCATCAACAGTTTGCTCCATTCCTCCTTTCCTCTGACCGTATGTCCTGTCCATCTACATTTTAGTGTATTTACTTTGAGTGTAACATTTATAAAGTAACAAGCATATACTTAAGACAAATATTTTTATTTAGGGTTGTCTGGAAGAAATCGCTATCAGGGATAAGGCCGCCCAATGTACTTTATTAATATACGCCTAGATTTATGATGTATCTATCTATTTAATCATGTCTTCCCGACACAGTACTTCGTAGCAGTGCTACGAAGTGCTACGTTCAACTGTTTTCTATACCGTTTTTTAATATTATATTAATATGTAGGTAACCCTAAAACAATTTTAATTTTAATACATTTTAGTGTATAAAATCCAAAATATAAATACGCGACTGAACGCGCGGGCAGGTTGTGTTTATATAATTATGAAATGCTTTTATAACCTTTATTTCTAGAGTGAAGTAAAATAAATAATAGCTGTATACTTAGCTCTAATTTCAGAAAAAGCCAAGGCGTTCAAGAAATGATTTAGTTTCAATCATAAACGACATTAAAAGCAATTCAGCAAAACGTTGAGTCCTTTGCCTACAGGCTTCGTGTTATTTTAAGACATAATTGTCGACATTATTAGGTCGAGGATAAACTCGTATTATTCTTGAAATGGGCTAATTTAATTTGTTTTACGCAGGGAAAGGACACGAGTAAAATGTGGGAGGAAGTTCAGAAAGCTATTGCTGACATTACTGTGAAGAAGGAACATCATATTGTAGAGGCAGTAAGTAGCACCTTACCTGTATAAGAAGTATACCTACCTACTAAGAGCCGCTTTTACAACAATCACTGATCATGTTTAGCAAGCCACTAATCGCATTTACCTAATCATGAATCTTGCCCAAAAAAACATGATTAGCGGACCGTCAGACGATGGAAATTATGATAGGGCGAAGACAAGAGCCAATGTAGGTACCTCTCGCTTGCACGTTTCGTTTTTCGCAAGAAAACTTGTATCTTTTTACTTGTTTTTTTTACTAAACTTCGTAAAATTCGTTGATTGCGATATTTAGAAAATTATCTTTCAACATGTCGAAACGTGTGAGCGAGAGGTACATTAGATCTTGTCAATCTTGCTAATTCATTCAATTTGGTTTGGTTTGGTTTACGTGTTTATATCTAAGCGTTGGGTTATGATGAATTGAAACGTTCATATGATCTATTTCTGGAGAGCACTGGTGGTCTAGTGGTAATTGCCTCGCCTTCCGATCCGGTCGTGGGTTCGCAAACGGTCGTGCAGCAATGAGTATTTCTTTTAAAAAATGTATGTTTCTTTCTTTCTTTCTAAGGAAAACATCGTAAGGAAACCAGCACGTCGTAGAACCTAAAAAGTTCTAAAAAATGTGACAAGTGCTCGAAAGGAGCTCTCGCACCTTAAATCCTTTAACCAAACTGTTTCGAAAGAACTAGCGATACGACAAGAAGTAGATCGTTATTTCTGTGTATTCACTAGGTACCTATACCTATATTCCAGCTAAAACAATACCCTTCCCAAGAAAACTTCTTCGAAATGATGCGCTTCGACCTGGTCCTCGACGAAGACTTCAGGGTCTACCTGCTGGAAGCCAACATGTCTCCGAATCTGAGCTCAGCGCACTTCCCGCCTAACCAGCTTCTGTACGAGCAAGTGCTGTACAGCCTGTTCGGCATTACTGGTGTTGGAAACCAAGTGCAAGAGAGGTAAGAATCGTTCTATTCTATGGGCAAAATGGTGGAGTTTCAAAGCCAGTTCGTCCTGGAAATTCTCCCACTTAGTCATCCTATAAGACTTCTAAGAGATCTTTAATTAAGCCTGTAGAAAACTGTTAAATTTGCGAGCGAACAGTTGTGTGATGGTTGTCAGTCTCCTAAAATAAATTGATTGACATCGCTTAGCGGCTCTTACCTACGAAAACCTAATGCGTAGGTACGTGTATCTACGGTGATAACAGTGGTAAATTTACCAGCAGGCTGAGTAGGCAGGAGCCTAGGGCGGCAGATTTAAAGGGGCGGCAAATTAGCCTTTTTTTCTTACCTATATGAATATCTAATATCATGTTTTTGGGTATATTTCTAAGCTAAGAAAACCTCAATCATGTATCTTCTACTTAAAAGATTGAGCTTTCGGAAAAGGAACACACACATCGATCCCCTAGTTCACAACACAATTAAACTAATAACGGGAAAAAGCTGATGTGCCTATTATAGTTCACAAAATCATAAAGTTGGGGTATCCGATTGTAGAGGTCAGTGGGGCGGCATGTACCTATAGCCTACTGGCGGCAAATATGTAAATCCGCCACTGGGTGGTAGGTAAGCTTGTGGTGGTCCTGGCATAGTAAGGGTCCCTCCATCACCTCCTAAATGTAGGTCGTAAGAAGCGACGAAGGGAACGACCGCAGAGGATAGACCCAAAAGGATAGTCTGCAGCAACTCCTACAGTATGTTACTCTCAATACCCAAGCCCTCCCAAAATTTGGGAAAGTGTCATGTAAGAACAGTAATCTTATTCAGGCTAATGATGACAGGCTACGGTAACTTTCCATCAGGCGGGCCGTAAGCTCCTTTGTCAACTGAGCAAAAAGAAATGTCATTTTTACGACCGCCATCTGTTTCTTAGAGCACACATACCACAACCCTTGCTCCCTTCTGAATCGACACTTTACCTACCTAGACTTTCGACCTAGTTTTCGTACTACGCCTGTTATAATGTAACACGCACGACCTTCCTCAATGAGGGATGAAAATACTTAGGTACGTCTACACAGACACCATGGTATTATAGGCATACTTTACGCCTTCATTTTCATAGTAAGTACCCTACCTACCTACCACAGAATACTAGGGAGTGGAGGGAGTGTTTTATTAAATTAATTTTATAGACGTTCTTTTAACTACAACCTCATATGATGGTAAACGACGGTGGAGCAGAACGGTCTAAAATACACCTACCTACCTATTATTCGCTATTGCCTGAAGACGCCCAAATTGAAGCAATCAGGAAAACAGCCGACGGCAATGAGTTTCACTCTTTGGCGGTTAGCTTAATGAATGTTTAGAACACTTATATGGTTCGTAAAGTATGTGACTACCTACAGGAAAGCCCTCTATTACCCCTCATATAACTTAGGTGTTTGCCATTGATACCTAGCATTTCCTTTATTTTTCAGTGATCAAAAATCCAAAGACATGATAGCAGCCCAAAAGAACATAGCCGTCTGGAGCCAAGAGTGCAGCACAACCTGCAAGGATCAATGTGACGACTTCGTATGCGGTCTTTGCAAGCCGTGCATGGATGCAAAACTCAGGAGAAGCCTTCTGACAGCTCACAGAGAGTTCTTGCACAGGGGAGATTTTAGAAGACTGTTTCCGCCTCCTATGGTACCTACCTACCCTTAATCATTTCGTTGCTAAGACTAACTACTAAGTTAGTATTTAACTGTCTGGTGGCGGAGTTTCTAGGTCGCCCTAAGGCCTCCAGAGGCAGAATCGTGCCTTCCGCAGCACGGAAAAGCGCAGAATATGCCACTAGCTGTCACCTAACCAAGTGGTGGGCGCGTAAAACTTTGCTCAACTTACGACAATGGTTAAGCAATGGAAGCTGGAATGAAAAAAAAAGAAGCAGGAACAAACGCCTCACTAACCAATCTATCTATACATACAAATCTATTTATATTGTATATACTTCATCATCATCATCATCAACCTATGTTCGTCCACTGCTGGACGTTGGTCTCTCCCAAGACGTGCCACTGAGCCCGGTCTTCGGCTCTTCTCATCCAATGTTTGCCGGCTACATTTCGTAGATCGTCGCTCCACCTCGACGGAGGGCGTCCTTCACTATTTACTTAAAGTAATCTATCTTTACAAACGCAGACATGCATTATAAACTTGACTCTTATAAACATAGGTAGGTAGGTCCGTACTTGAGTTGCCTTTTTTTTGGTGTAGAATGGAATAAAACTAGGATCTATTTAGGCAATCACAAAAGAAATCTGTGCAACACACTCAAACTATTAATTATCAAAGCTAATCATCTAGGTATATCTTATTTATCTTTTTTTTTTATCTACAATTTCGGGAGGTCAAGTGCCCATTATGTAGGTTACCTGCTACAAATCAGAGCTACAAAAAATTATATAAAATTTATTGTAGTTGCATTTTTTTTACAGAAACAAGGACTTCATGATGGAGCGGAATTGAAAAACTTGACGAAATACAACCACCTCCAGCATTTGTGGTTTCAGGGAAAATGTAATATAGACATCACATGGTGTAACTAAGAAACTAGTTAAAATTAACTTATTTATTAAAATTTGTTCACAAATTCAACTATTTTCTTATAATCTAAACATTATTATTAAGACTGGAATGTGCATTTAGTTTATAGTATTTTGCACCCAGATAAACTTAGAAACTAAAAAAACAATTGGCTTGATCTCTTCAAGAAAAAGAAAGACATTGTATTATCTCACTGGACCATAGATTGAAGTAATCCTAAAATATAACTACCCAAGTCTTCATCTTGGTTAGTCCAAGATACATAGATATTTTTAGTGCTGTCATCATCACCTTCTACCTTTATCAGAACAGATTCTACCGATATATTACCCTCCGATATGGTTATTGTCCAGCCTTCTAATTTCTCCGACAGCAAACCCTTCAGCTTCTCAGCTGTTTTGAGAGCTGGGCCGGGATCTTCGAAGCGTACAGTGCTTGTGAACCTTATGATATGTCTGTTGATGCCTATTTCATCACAAACCTCATCAATATCAAGCAAGGAAAGTCTATTATCCTTCACACACAGAATGCCATTCACAACTCTACGCCTTTTTGGATCAGGCGGCAGTGCATTGTACCTCACAGCTTCAGCTTTCAGTAGCCTTAAGGAGACATCAATAGGAATCTTAATAGGAGTGTTGATAGTACAAGTTTCACCATTGGCTGGCATGTAGCAGCTGATTTTAAATTCCTTTTCAATTTTATCCTTCAAGAATTCCATCTTTTGAGCTTCCCCATGGACAAGCAGCACATTCTTAGGCTCACAGTACTGTATGAGCTGCATTATACCTTTAGCATCTGCATGAGCAGAAAATGACATGTATTCTACAGCCATTTTAACTTCTACTACTTGACGGTTCTCAAATTCCACTTTCTTAGCACCATTAAGAATTTTGTGGCCAACAGTACCTTGGACGCAGAAACCTGGCATGATGACCATGTTCTGCTCGTATGGGGCCCATTTTTTGAAGATGTTTAGTGATAGGCCAGCATGCAACATCCCTGGTGTAGCAAACACCACCATAGCTCCTGGATTGTCAATATACGACTTATCAAATGGTTTTATGTGTTTAAAATCAAACATGTTTCTCTGTACAAAAGTTTTTCTTATCTTCTGATTGGTCCATGTGATAAACATTTTGTAGTAATTGTTTGCCTTTTCTGTCAAACCTAAAGCAAAGTAAACTGGGAATTTCAAGTTCATTCTTTCCCAGTAAGTTTCTAGAAGAATGCAGAGCTCCTGTGCTCTTCCTAGGGCAAAGACTGGAATAAGCACTTTGCCTCCTTTCTCAACACATTCATGGACTTTCTTAAGGAAG
Organism: Chloroclysta siterata; assembly: GCA_932294275.1. Classification (NCBI taxonomy): domain Eukaryota; kingdom Metazoa; phylum Arthropoda; class Insecta; order Lepidoptera; family Geometridae; genus Chloroclysta; species Chloroclysta siterata. Next base: position 13,007,516 of record OW028596.1, on the reverse strand, counting down.
TCTCTCTCACGACAGCGCTTGGAGTCCCTAATTGTTGTAGCATAGGTTGATTCTGTGATGAGAAGATCTGGCCTGCATTTGTCTATCCATGCCGCACCCAAATGCCTATCCGGTGTCATGTTGTAATCTCCAGTGTACACTACAGATTGAGATCCCACTTTAATCCAAAACATAGCAGCTCCAAGGACATGGCCGGCATAGTAAGCTTTTATTTCTAAATCATTGTCCACCATCACTGACTGATGGAGAGTTACAGCAGTGACTTTTTTTATGCAATCCTTTATCATCTGGGAAGTGAAGAAGTTGGACTCGCCTTTTCTTTCAACTGCGACTTTTCTCATGTCTTCAAGGAGAATAGGCGCAATGGCTTTTGTAGGGTGGGTCATGTAGATAGGGCCAGTGTAGCCGACCATTTCGGACATGTAGGGTAAGGCGCCGCAGTGGTCGAGGTGGAAGTGAGATATAATTACGCAGTCGATCTGGCTGGTAATGGGGCCTTCAGGGACTATGTACGAAAAGTCCGGGAATCTTCTTTCATCATTGTACCCCATGTGCATTCCACAGTCCAACATTATATTTTTACCTCCCATGGAGAGAAGGATGCAGCTCCTGCCTACATCCTGGCCTGCCCCTAAAGGCGTTATCTTTATGTCGGGCATTGTTATCTGCCAATTACGTTTTAACGAAGACTAAGCAATGTTTGTTTCTATTTGATATACAGGCACAGGAGCAAAATGGTAGAATTTATTTCATTTTAGACGTATAACATAAAAAATAACAAAACAAAAAAAGGCCTTGATTAATTTCTTACAAAATTTAGAAAAATATTATAACCCTAGTTGTCATTTTGATATCCAACAAAATCAAATAACCCAAATAAATCCTTCTTCTTCTTTGTCCTTGTTTATAATTTTTTTTTTGCAGAGATAGAATTCAATCAAGTCGAGTCACTCGACCAGCGAGCAAGAATAACTGTCTACTGTCACTAGTAGTGACAGACATCATACTGTAAACATGACAGTAGTGACTCACTACTGTCATCTGTGTCCACTGGTTTGAATTATATCGGGGTGTACATTATCATCTCGTATAATAACATGCCGTGCAATATTGTCACTTGTTGTAAATGTAGTAAATGTACACCCAGTTAGTGTACGTACAGCATGATAATAATTGGGAGCCACTTTATTACCGTCGAGTCGTAGTCGGATTGGTTAGGTTATGTTGAAACATATAAATTACGCCAAAAAAATTTTTTATACGGTACCAAAGTGGCTTCCAATTATCATGCTGTACATTATCATGCTGTGTATTAACTGGCTGCACATTAGCTACACGTGACAATATTGCACATCCAGATATTGCACACCCCGATAATGTACCGAGTTAAAACGAATCCAAAAAGGTACCAAAGTGGATTCCAAATATCATGCTGTACATTATTTATCGTGCAGGGGCCTTATGCTCATTTCGAGCGAGATTATCTCACGGTGGAGATGACGTCATATCTCGTTCGATAAACTATTTATTTCCATTCTCACCATCTCACTCCCCAATTTTCTCATTCAAAGTTCATGCGAGACGCAACGTCAACGAGTTATTGAACGAGATATGACGTCATCTCCACCGTGAGATAATCTCGCTCGAAGTGAGCCTAAGGCACCGTACATTAACATGTCGTACAATAACCGGACTCCCTACATACAAATAAACCGTTACCTATATCTAGTTATTTCGTTATTTTTTCCTTTTCTGTCAATGTCAAGTTCTTTGTTATGATATATATTTATTTATTACACTCCTTCTTCAGTGTAGGTATTTCAACAGTTCCGTTTTTCTTTTATCCATCAGAACTCAGAAGTCCAATAATATAGTCTCTTTTTAGTTGCTTGTATGGTGGAGAGGACCGCGGCTCAACTACAAACCCTAACGATCGCTGAACGTTTCCGAGGTGTTTTCATTCGTATCGTAAAGTACTTTGTAGCATAGCGTGAAATGAAATGATAAGCTTATCAGCGAGTGACAGTGCCAGCGTTAGCCGGCTTGTATTGAGGACGTGTTTCTTGTAAAAAAACAAATAAAAACTGAATTTATTTCTCAAAATGTCCGGCGAAGGATCTAGTATGAATCATAATAATTCAACTAACAATAAAGTGGCACTCATCACCGGGATAACTGGACAGGTACCTATATGAATTTAATCAATGATAATCGTAGTGCTTCGACACTTGTATGGCTCGGTTTACCTACTTGTTGATGAAGTGGACCCGCTGATAATATAGGTAAATGTTTCTGAAACAAATTAGCTGCAAAATTGCAACGTTTTCCAAGTACCTACGAGTTTTTTCAATACCAAACTTATTTAAATCCAATACTATATAAATGATATTTATTTATACAATTTACGTACTAGATTTGAGTGTACTAACAAATATGTTTTTTCTAGGATGGTTCTTACCTTGCTGAGTTTCTAATAGAGAAAGGCTATGAAGTCCATGGAATTCTCCGGCGGTCTTCTTCATTCAACACTGGCCGTATTCAACACCTGTATGGACAGCCTGCCTGCCACACCGGAGGCCACATGCATCTGCACTATGGAGACCTGACTGACACCACCTGTCTTATTAGCATTATTAGTAGGGTAAGTAAACAGGCCTTTTTTCATGTATAGTAGATTATTTACTTCGGGGGCAACTCATTTATGAAACGATGTAGTACCTGAGACAGGTCTTTAGATGCAGCAGGCTTGCCCAGCACCCAGGGTTGACTAGCCTGTGGTGTGAGGATGGCTCACAGGCAAGTCAATCCCTTATCCCTGATTAAACCACAGGTTTCATACCTAACGATAAGTTACTTTACTGGAACTAGGAACTTCTCTAGGACAAGTTTGTAAGCCATAAGTTTGTTTGTGTGAATCTGGCACCTAGATACACCCAGTTTTAAGATGTATCAAAGTGATCCTTGTGATTTTACTGAATAAACACCTTTTGACTTTGACTGCTTCAGAGCACTAGCATTGCACAAATAAATTTTGGTTAAAAAAAATGTTTAGTGATGCAGGCTTGGCTCTATAATGATTGGTAGGGAACCCATGGCTTACAGTGCAGTAGGCAGAGCTACTTCCAACTGAGCTATGAAAGCTATTGAATTACAAAGATTGAATAATTTACAAACTTATTAGGTAGGTACAACCACCACTACCGCTACATAGTTGACACAGAAGAAACAACATAACTAATAGAACAACTACAACTGCACTAACTGAAAACAAGGTTAAGATACATAATCTTATTATTAAAGCATTGACCTATAATGTGCTAATAATGTATTTCAATAAAATGTATGAAAACCAGTACTAACATAAGTACAATAAACTAGCTAGAGCTGGAGTTGTAGGTACCAGTGTAATATAGGTATCTAATTAACTATCTTCCAAAAAAACTCTAGGACTAGAGTACCAATGGTCTAGTGGGGTTGACCCCACCTTCCGGTAGTGCACCAATGAATTTTTCCCATAGAAAAATTTATTTGTGCAATGCCAGTGCTCCTAAACCGTGAAGGAAAACACCGTCAGGAAACCAGTTAGTTTATAACAGCAATAGGCTAGCAATGCAACCTGTCAAGTATGGAATACCATTTTTTTTTATTAAGTATATCATATAATTTTAAATATAACTATGTACTGCAAAATGAGAATATGTGCCAAATGTGATGTTTCGTTTAACTTACCTTTGACTACCCCTTTCAGTTTTCAAAAAAAACTTCGTTTTATGAGATAAAATTATGGAACATACAAATAGCCTACTTGAGGTTGAGTGGTTATCTGTATACAATCAGGTGCACTACCTGACAAAGCACATCCTTTAAGGATGTGCCCTATATTATCTACTCATAAACGGAAATGTGTAACAAAAGATGATCATAAATGATGTCATTTATAACTTTTAGTGATTTCATAGCTCAAGGCTATGTGTATACAATCCAATTATTTAATCTGTGATACAATCTACGATATCCTTCTCTATACATACTAAGCGTTTACCCAAACAGTCCAAATAGTGGGCAATCAACGTTCATGAATTCCGACAGATAATGGGATGGGACCTAAACGAATTTTGCGATACGCGTATTTGCTTATTTCGTAGCTTCTCAGATGACACTGGATAAGAAGAGCCGAAGACCGCACTCAGTGGCACATCTTGTGAAAGACCTACGACGTCCTGTTGTGGTCTAACATAGGTTGCTGATGATGATTATGAAGAAACAATAGTGCCGTAATGCAGATCATCAGCTGTGGGGCTATTTTAAAACATTCAGAAACGTTTCAGATCCGAAAAATCAGAATTTGTCTCTTGATCCTTTGTTGCGAATATTTTAGAATATCGCTGCTCTACCTCTATCTATCTTTTATTTAGAAATCCAGGTCACCTTAGTACCTACCAGGTAGGTAGGTTATTAACGAATAGGTGTTGGCCTGTTACTAAAGAATAAAACTCTGAATAACCATAATAATAAGCGTCGTAAAACGCGTTGCAATTCCATTTTCAAATAATTGTCAATAGAAAAGGTTCCTACTAAGTTTCAATTCCATTTTCAAATAATGTCTATAAAAATAAAATATTTGCCAGCAAAATTTCCCTTCACACGACCATATTGATAACAGAAAATTCACCCTTCAATAAATTTCGTGCTTAAGTTTCGCCCTCTTTAATAAAAACAAGCTTTTAATTTATTCCATATATCCAGAAACATGTTAATTACAATCCTAAGCTATTTTTAAAAGTAGTATAAACAAAGATTCATAGAAATAGCTCACAATAAATAATAGTACTATGTAGCATTAGTAGGTGGATCACATTAATATTACCTTTCTTAACTGTGGCAGGCTATATAATAAATATAGCCTCTCACAGATATGAAAAAACATTTTATTCACAGGTACGACCAAAGGAAATCTACAATTTAGGAGCCCAATCGCACGTGAAAATCTCTTTCGAACTAAGCGAGTACACAGCACAAGTAGATGCTATCGGCACCCTCAGGTTACTAGAAGCAGTCAGGGTGGCTGGTTTGGAGAAAGAAACTAAGATATACCAGGCGTCTACTTCGGAGCTGTATGGAAAGGTGGTGGAAGTTCCACAGACTGAGAAGACACCATTCTACCCAAGGTCACCATATGGTATGTATTTATAATGCGTTTATTAAATTATATGAACCTTCTCGTGACAATAAAAAACACAACAAAAAAAGAATTAGCGAAATCGGTTCAGATGTTCTCGAGATTTGCGCTTAGCAACACATTCAGCGATTCATTTTTATATACAAGGTGTTCCATAAGTTGTGTATATAAACTTCAGGGGGCTAAAGTACCCATCAATATGAACAACTTTTTCTAAGGAACCAACACTGTGAACGCGAAAAAAAAAACAGCTGTTTCATACATTTAAGCCTGGTAGGTATTGAACTTTTGTATGAAACAGCTGTTTTTTTCTTAAAAGTTGTTCATATTGATGGGTACTTTAGCCCCCTGAAGTTTATATAAACAACTTATGGAACACCTTGTATAGAGAAATACCTTTTGACTTTCAAAGTCAAAGTCAAAAGGTATTTATTCAAAAATATCACTTTGAAACGTCTTATAGCGTCTCTAGGTGCCAGTTCCTTTGACTTTAATAACCCTTTAAACTGTTTGTATTTTTCCAGCGTGTGCAAAACTGTACGGCTATTGGATAGTGGTGAACTACCGGGAGGCTTACGGTATGTTTGCCTGCAACGGTCTTCTCTTCAACCACGAGAGCCCTCGCCGCGGGGAGAACTTCGTCACGAGGAAGATAACCAGAGGCGTGGCCAAGATCACGCTCGGTCTCATGACGCATATCGAACTGGGCACGCTCGATAGTAAAAGAGATTGGGGACACGCTAAGGATTATGTTGAGGTTATTAATCAATATGTATCTAGTTCGAACTTGAACGCACAGGAAAACGAAGAATGAGACGCCCTCCTAACTGCTGGACTGACGACAATGTGAAGATCGCGGGAAGTATGCACTTAAAAACAAGCTTGACAACTGGCTTCGAATGTCGAGAGAGAGTTTGAGAGGGCTGAGAATCGTTCTTCCTGGAAACATATAGGGGAGGCCTATGTCCAGCAGTGGAGGTTGATGATGATGTTGAATATAGTGTATAACGTTGTTATTTATATATATGTTTCATATCATTACATCAGGTAGGTCTGGTATCTGCTAATTAAAGAGAGATGGGACAAAGAAAAGATGGATGTATTGTGTGAGAGATGACATGCCTTTACCGCGCGGTCCCACACGCACCCAATGTTTTAAACCTAATTCATAGGTTGATCTTAACTCAAGTGATCCTTATGAATTTGTTCATAAAAAAAGGTTTTTTGCTTACAAAAAAGTAGACAAACGCAAGTTTAGCCTGATGGATCAAAGTCGAAATTTAAACTGTATTTATTCAGTAAGGTGCTCCGGGGTAAGACCGGAAGGTTTTTTAGCAAACCATTCGTATGTTGCAAAATATTTTTTTTCTCGACTATGAAAATGTTGGCGAACCTAAAATTTAGTTAGAGCTTTGTATAAAAGACAGGTTTATAAATCGGTATATCCGATAACCCTCTAAACACAACGGTGGCCGAGTTATAGGGGATTAAAGTGATAGTAATTTTTATAAAACCACGGGAAAGATCGGACCTTGACGGGGTAACATCGGACTACATTCTAAAATCGCCTCTGTAGCTCCAAACATAAGCTACCCATAATGAAAATATCCGGTTTTATCCAATAATAAAGCATCAATATCGATTTTCGAGATACTGTTTCAATGACAAAAGTGAGAGGCAAAATATTGTTTTTTTCATTCTTATAATCCGATGTTACCCCGGTTCAGAAAAAATTAAGTTTCTATGTTTCTCAAACTTTGACACCTCCACTCTAACTATGGTGCGTAGGTAGGAATACGGAGATACAAAGGTTTAGCAAGCACCTCATAGTTGGTTTTAATAACTAACCAGCCTGATCAATGAAGCAAATTAGATCCAGTTAATAAATTATTAACCATAAATTACTTATTTCTATTAAGTCATTTCTTCAAATCTTTTTTGAGTAGGAGGTCGCCCGCATAGATTTTTTTTGTAGTTTCTAGGCATAATAATAAATATAAAATAATAAAATAAACTGAAGCAAACACACCATAGCTAAAAGTGTGCGCAAGCTAAGCGTGCATGAGATTACGTACCGTACATACATAATTACAGCTTTTAGCTTTTATTAACAGGCAAATTAATTCACAAAATAACGACGTAGGTAGGTACTACCTCTAGCAAATGCCTTTTTAGTTCAAATATTTTTTTAAAAGTTTGAGAAACTGTTTATATTTTACAAATGGGAAAGATCGGACAGAATTCATCCGAACTTTACCCATTCAAATTTTGATGGGGAAAGACCGGATCTCAGGCTACATACAGTTCTAGCGTGTCTAGACCACTTTAATCAGCAAACAAGTTGCCGCATTAATATGATAAGCCACAAAACTTGTAAAAAACACAGCCGTTATACCAGAATTTACGATTAAAGTTGCCGGGGGTAAGTCCGGATCCTTAAAAAATCACATTTTACGGACCTTTTCATATCCGAGTGAATGAAATGCGCGCTGATGGTCCGATCGACTGCCGGCGACTAGTGGGATGGGCTCAACAAAATGGCGTTGCTGGCAATGTTGCCAAGAATCAAAAAATACCCTACGTTATGGAGATATTCGATTTATTCGATCTTACCCCAGATCCGATCTTACCCCGGAGCACCTTACTGAATTACCTTTGAAGAATTTCAAAGTGATCCTTGTTATTGTACAATCACAAAGATCACTTTGTAATGTCCTTTAAACTAAGTGAACCAGTGCCTCGCGACCAAAGCCTAGAAGAACAGGCAACAATCATATTCATATTTACAGGCAATGTGGCTAATGCTGCAACAAGAGGAGCCAGAGGATTTCGTAGTAGCAACGGGGGAAACTCACAGCGTCCGTGAATTCGTCGAAAAGGCGTTCGCGTGTGTGGGAAGGCAGGTCACGTGGAAGGGGACCGGAATCGAGGAGACGGGACATGATGCTGACACGGATCAGCTGCTAGTGAAAGTGAACCCTAAGTACTTCAGGCAGACAGAAGTGGTGAGTCTATCTATAAATAAAGAAAGAAAATAACGTACACTATAGTCGCGTTAAACTCCCGCTGCAAACTCGGTCATAAATCATCTTAATACACGCTTAAACAAAAAGATCGTCCGTTCTCCTAAGTGCGAGAGAGAGAGCAATATTGCTGTCTCGTTCCGATAACTTATGACCGAGCCTCCAGCGAGAGTTTAACGCGACTATAGCTGACCCGACAGACGTCGTCCTGTCTTAACTATGAATATTGAATTCGAATTGGTATAACAAACCAATCAATCGGTGTTGTCAATTCTATGTCAATCGTCATAAGGTTACATTAAAAAAGTTTATATTGTCTAAAGCGCTAAGGTTAGAAATAATTTTATATGGTCGATAAGTATTCTTAAATTTTCAAATTTTCCGCGCAATTTTCTTAATTATTTCTTTCTTAAGAACCTTCTCCTGACAATAACAACAAACCCAACAAAAAAGAATTAGCAAAATCGGTCCAGCCATTTACGCGTGATGGCGTGACTAGGGCATGCAGTGTCGATACTTTTCTCAGTACCGGTAATTCCCGGTACTTTCGATACTTTCGATACTGAGCTATTTATCTTAAATTAACTAACTGTATTGTCGTAAAATGAAACAAAAACTGTAGTAAATAAAATAACTTGAAGATTATTCGTTTTTTTATATGATTTAGAACAATAATATCACTTATACACAACAATCAGAATAGGTGAGATCAAGCTAAAGAGAAAATCATAAAATGAATCAACAACTGGAATGAACAGTAACAAACGATGTTATCTAACTAAATCAAAAATTCATATGTAGGTATTTATTTAGAACAGAAGTACCAAGTGTAGTTATTATATCTTTTTATACTACCCCCATTTTATTTATATGTGTAGTATTTCTGGTTTTTAAGTAAACGTACGTAAAATTATTTGATGATCGCATCGTCAATTAATTGTTTCAAAAATATGTACAACAAAAAGAATCGAAGACTGATCATCAAGAAGATTGCACACACTTCGACCATCTCACAATTTTCTAAGGTCTCAGCTAGGTTGGTCCCCATGTTGCTCTCAGATGAGCAAAAGCGCGTTGAGCTCACAAAGTCTTGCGACTGTATTGTCATGTTTGAGGCTGACCCTCGATTTTTATAGCAGATTAGATAACAGGTGTAACCTGATAAACCGACCCCAAAGAAAGCGCAATCAGTTTTGTCGGCTAGCAAGGAGCCAAGTGTCAGTTTTTTGAGATGCTAAGGGTGTCATCATGGTGGACCACCTCGCTAAGGGCGAAGCCATTAGCCCGGCATACTACTTAACCCTTTTGCGTCGTTCGTTAGACGAAATTAAAGAGAAATGCCCAAGATTACTGAGATAGAAAATCTTGTTTAATCTGGATGGATTGAATCCATGTCTCAAATTCAAGATTGTGGTTTCTATGTAGCTCTATTCTCTCTATTCTGCTTGGCCTTGACTTTTAGACTTTCATCTGTTCCCAAACCTCAAAAAACAAGTCGGCGGCCAAAAATTTTCATCGAATGAAGAGGTCGAAGAATGTGTAATTGGATAATTTATCTATTTATTTTAGGAAGACCGACAGCTTATTAAAACTTAAATTCTAAGTAACATAGGTTATCAGAGAAGCCAATTAGCGATCCTCACATATGGTTACAGAGAAGATAAGAAAAAAATTTCGCAAATAAACATTTGCGGCCTTACTTATAAATGAAAGGAGTACTTTTTTTTAATAACAATAAAAATTGTTGGTATTGAACTTTGTTTTCTTGGTTAGGTCGCGAAATTTCCAATCCACCCACTTGCAAATAACAATCAGAACGAGCTAAGATCAATCGAATAATCATAAACAAAATCAACACAAACCATGTACCTAATCGTTATACTTAAAATTGATTGGATTTAATTAGAAGGTTGTTAAATGTAGGTTAATAATTTGTTAAAACATAGAAATCTAAATAGAAAAGTGAAACTGAATGCAGTGCTAGTGTTTTTTATGGAAAGTGATGAATATCGTACTAGAAAACATCGACAGTTTATGAGTGATATCGAGTATCGAAAGTATCGAAAGTACCGGTACTGGCTTTGTGGAGTACCGGTACTGATCAGTATCGAAATTACCGGGAATTTCGATACTGATCAGTACCGGGAGCATGCCCTAGGCGTGACCAAGGGAAATAGGGATTAATTTTTATATATCGTACTTTTATGAAAATAGCTTTTTTCAATTATTTATGCAATAAAATCGCCGCGTCGTGCTCTTTTTTTCGATAAAACCGTCACATTTCTAACGTAAAAATCCTTTATGTTATGAAGGAAAGAGATAGCTTGTTACATTAAAGCGCTATCGGTTTTGACTTCTACCGGATTACTTCAAAAACGTGACAAGACAAGTTTGTCACGCTTTGATGAAAGGTATACTATTACTTTGAATGCTAAAACGTGATATCTCGTGGTTAAATCGTTTTTCCTGCAAGAGTTATTAAACATTATGATATGTATTGCTACTGTTATAGCGTTTTTGAAGCAAAAATATGGTATTTTCCTGTATTATTTTAACAAGAATCATTGTTTATGATAAACTTTTTTACATACCTATTTTATTTTGCGTTGCTTAATAATTCGATTTAGTTACACAAAAATATTTTTTGGATAACTAATGTGTACCTAAATGTTCAGTAAATTCTTGTTTTGTAAAATTATGTACCAGCTAAGATTTGTTAACAAAAGAGGTTTATTTATTCTCAGAATAGAACTTGTGTGCTATAATGCTTATTACTTAGAATTAAGATAAAGTGATACTATTCAAGTACTTTATTTCTGAAATTTTCATAGCTACTTTAAATAAAAACAAATACAAAAATAACGAGTTTTATTAAAATGCACCATAAAAATTATGCAAACAATAAAAAGTTTTTTTTTTTTTTTTTTTTTTTTTTTATAATGAATAAACCGTCCTTTGACTACAATCTCACCTGATGGTAAGCGACGATGTAGTCGACGTTGGAGCAGAACGGTCTAGAAGACACCTATTCACTCTAGCCTTGAAGAGATTTAGATTGTAGTGGTCAGGAAAAACAGACGACGGTAATGAGTTCCACTCCTTAGCAGTTCGCATAATGTAGCTAGAAGCAAAACGCTTAGTGCGAATAGGTGGTATGCTAACCAGATATGGATGATACCCGGCCGTGCGTCTACTAGTCCTGTGGTGGAATGGTGATGGCGGTATAATATCGTGAAGTTCCTGGGCACATTCCCCGAAATGTAACCTATAGAAGATCGATAGGCAAGCAACTTTGCGACGGTGTTCGAGACTCTGGACTTTAGTCTCTGCCATGTGTTGCTCACCTACCATCCTGAGAGCTCTGCGTTCTATCGAGTCCAAGGCAGCAAGCTGGTGTTTGGCCGAGCCATCCCATAGGTGACAGCAGTACTCCATACCAGACCGGACTTGAGCTTTGTAAAGATTGAGAAGCTGTCCAGGTGTGAAGTACCGCCTTACCCTATTTAGGATGCCCAGCTTCATGGAAGCAGTTTTTGCCCTAGACTCAATGTACGTGCCAAAATTGAGAGCAGGTCTTAGTGTAGTGCCAAGGAGTTCCAGGCGATCTTGTATTGCTATAGGTACATCTCGGAAAACAGGAACCTGGAGAAACGGACTTTTCTTGGCAGAAAAAAGACATGCTTGCGTTTTAGACGCGTTGAATTTGACTAAATTAGCATTGCCCCAGTCGGACACTGCCTTCAGTTTCAAATTCAAGCGATGCAGCATTTCGTCTCTCTCCTGAATAACCACATTCTGTCTGGCTTGGGCATTTGATACGTATCTTTCCACAACTGTGCTGTCGTCTGCATACCCAACGATACCGGGCATGAGCAGATCGTTAATATGCATCAGAAACAGCGTGGCAGATAGCACCGACCCCTGAGGTACACCGGCATTAATAGCCAATAGATCAGACGAGCAGCCATCAATGACTACTCGAATGGATCGTTCCCTCAGAAAGTCGGCAAGCCATGTACAGAATTGTACTGAGAGTCCGAATGCCGGAAGCTTGCCAATAAGGCTCGCATGCCAAACCCTGTCAAAAGCCTTCGAGATGTCAAGTGAAACCGCTAGTGCTTCACCATATTTCTCAATGGCTTCGCTCCAAATGTGAGTGGCATACACAAGAAGATCCCCAGTAGACCGGTTTTTACGAAAACCGTATTGGCGGTCACTGAGGAGTTCATTATCTTCTAGGTATGCGAGGAGCTTTCCGTTCAGTACACGCTCCATACATTTACATAGTATGGAGGTGACCGAAATAGGGCGGTAATTTGACGGGTCGGCTCGACTACCTTTCTTGGGCACAGGTTGCACATTGGCAAGCTTCCAAGATTTAGGAACTACACCAGTTACAAGGGATAACCGAAATAGTCTAGTCAGAATCGGAGACAACTCAGGTGCGCAGGTTTTTAATACTACAGCTGGAATACCGTCAGGACCACTAGCTTTATTCACATCTAGGCCACGTAGCGTTTTCAGCACTTCCTTTTGCTGGATGCGAATTTCCGGCATTGACGCTTCGCATCGAGGGAGGCTAGGTGGAATTTCGCCCGAGGCGTCTAGGCGTGAATTTTCAGCGAATTGAGTTGCAAAAAGATTTGCTTTCTCAATCGCGGCGTGAGCTAGAGATCCATCCGGTTTTAGTAGTGGGGGAAGAGAAGGGCGGCTGAAGTTCGCTTCAACCGACTTGGCCAAAGACCAGAAGGCTTTACTTCCCGCAGGGTACGTGGCAAGCTTAGCCCCCAATTGGCCAATCCGGCTAAAGCGCGACTTCCGTATCACCTTTTTGCAGGATTTAGCGGCTTTATTGTAGGCTTTTTTCTTTTCCTGTGTATCTTTAGCTTTAGCATTCCGTGCAACGACCCATGAATGGTAGGCTGCATGTTTTTGCGCTTCTGCGCTTGCACACGCGGGGCCAAACCATGGGCGAGTACTGTTTGAAGGTGAAGCATCAGAGAATGGAATAAAGTACTCCATTGCCCTATTGATCACCTCCGTAATGGCATCAGCGCAAATTGACGGATCACAGGAAGAAAAACAGGTTTGCCGCCAAGGATAAGACGCGAAGAAATGGCGCATCTCATCCCAGTCTGCCGACTTGTATCGCCATATTCGCCTACATCCTCTAGGAGAGGGATCGGGTGGCGAATATGACGACACAGACCTCACCACACAGTGATCTGAAGTGCCCAAAGGGGGCATTACTGATACCATGTGGCGATCCGGTTCGTTTGTCAGCAGAAGGTCCAAGCAATTGGCTGTATGGCTCTCAACGTCCGGAACTCTGGTTGCTTCACTAACCAGCTGCGTGAGATTAAGGGATAGGGCAAGTTTGTGAGCCTCTATTCCAGCATGGTCAGTAGTTTGGTAAGGGAACAGCCACTGTTGGTGGTGGGCGTTAAAGTCCCCTAGAAGTACCAGTTGTGCGTCAGGGTACCGTTCTTGAGCCACATCCGCCGCTTCACTAATATAGTTAAATAGCCTGGTTGTCTCGAAGTCTCCAGAGTGTCTACGATATAAACCGGCATAGATGATCTTATCTAAGCCGGTATCCACCAAAACCCATATAACAGAAAAATCTGACTCTTCAAGGTCACGCAGACGCAGACAGCAAATGTCATCCCGAACGTACAGACATATACCAGCTTTGGGTTTAAAATTGTGCTCCAGTGCATAGTCTGGGTATGTGAGGTAAGCTGTGTCAGGGGGGCACTGAATCTGCGTCTCCGTGAGGAATAATAAGTGTGGCTTATTGGTCTCGAGATGGTGGTGGACCGGATCGAGATTTGAGTGCAGTCCTCGAATGTTAGAGAGGTGCACTTGAAGTGAGAGGACGTGCTTCCGCTGTAAGCGCAACTTATTATTTTTAGACTTTTTCATTAAGAGTGATATTTAGGTTTGGGGAAAGACAGTAGTTGAGCGAGGCAAGGTCTCTCGAGCTCAGCGGCACTCAGCAAAATTCCTGCGCGGGTGGATGGCTAGACTGGAGACTGCGGGGACGCCCGAACCCCCCCAAGAATGGCCATCGGATCCTCTCTTCCGGTCGCCAACCGGCACGATGGAGCATTCCGGGATTTTTCGCAAGTTATAACTCATGCAACGTGTTAGCATAAGTTATTACTGAAAAAACGTGACATTCTGTTTTATTTTTTATTTTTCTATAAATATTTGTATGATAATAAATAGATAAGGCACTGAAAGCCAATACTAAATAAAATAGGATGATTCATCAACATTTCCAATTGATTGAGACTACTTATAACCTTATGCATACAGAATTACTTTTTTACGACACTATATTTATAATGTTTTTTTATATGTCTTCTTGTGTATCTTTGTTTTTTAATTTTATCATTGTATTATGTGTCGTAAAATAAATATTTTATATTCTAAATATCGAAGTTGCAAACTTTCAAAGTCGATTTCTGAAAAAACAGGTTTTTGAAGATAACACGTTACTGTCGCAAATGCGCGATGTAGTCGATGGACATCGACTGGAAAATCGAGTGGGCAGGCAAGGCTAAAAAAAGAAAACAACAATATATAAAAACAATACAATAATAATTATCGTACATCATTTTTTCGTATGGAAAAATCCATTGGTGCACGACCGGATACGAACTGTAGTGCTATTCCGTCTACAAAATTCACTTAAGTGCCCGCGGAATCCGCAGTGAGTTTCAATTTCGTGTTCTGTAATACATTCACCCATCGGTGTAAGTATTTTGGCGAATAGAAATGCCAACGTAAGTGAGGTGAAGTTGTGGTCGAAGTGAGCGCGGATCCATGTTGTGCGGATGTGATGTTGTTGTTTACGGAATAGCACTACTTTGGTATTGCTGTTTTTGAAACATTGTTTGAGTTATTCGCGGATGGGATGATATAACTTGGTATGTTCTAATTCTAATTCGTGGTGGGGGAACGAGATCTGCACGGACGTCCCGCAATGGGGTGTATTGTGCATTGTCCCCCTGCTAACCTCACCCCAGCCAGCCCAACTCCTTAAAATAGCGGAGAAGGACCTTGGGTTGGTGGCAGCAATGTTCAAGCATCCCCGGTGGTGATTTGGATGCAGATGAGAGGAATGACCCGATCAGCTTCTGCAGTCCAGTTTTGGACCTGGCTTCGTTAGTTGCGGAGCAGTGCAGTACCACATGCTCCACAGTTTCTTTTTCCTGAAGACATCCACGACATAGGTCGCTGTCTGTCGCTCCGATCTTGAAAAGATGGTAGTTGAGGTCGCAGTGGCCCGTGATGATTCCGACCATCAGCTTTAGATCTTCGCGTCTCAGCTTTAACAGGATGGTTGTTAAGTGCCTGTTCGTGGCTGGAAGCATTGTTTTTGTATGTTTGCAGTCTGATCTGCGCTCCCATTGCTTTTGGTGTTCCTTCTGAGAATGCATCTTCAGCCTGTTTTTTATCTCTACCGACGTAGGTTTGCATAGACCTATGTCATTTATTGTCGGTGCCTGTTTCGCGCCCTCTCTTGCTAGGGAGTCAGCCTCGTTGTTACCTGAACATGAGCCGTGACTCTTTGTCCATCTTATTTTAACACTATGCGTGTCAGACAGATTTTGAAGCGCAGTGTGACACTGTACAAGGGAAGCTGACCTTGTGTCAGATCTTCTCAATGCGTTAATCAGTGCTGCGCTGTCTGTTGTGAAAATAATAGTTGTCTGTTCGTTTGCAGTGGCTGCGGCCGTCATAGACTTTACTGATGAGAGCATTTCTCCTGTTGCCAGGGAGAGCCCAAGTGTTTCTGCCTGGAGGGCGGTCGTTGATTTACTGAGAGGTTGCGCGCGGGATAGCCCTGTTTCAGGACAGTAGAAGCCGCAACCCGCTCCTAGTTTTTGTTTCGAGCCGTCAGTGTAGACGTGAAGGACGTGGGGGGTCGGAGTCTGATCCTCAGTCTTTTCTCCATTTTCTAATTGGTACTTTTTGTTCGTGAGGTATGTTGTGGCAATTCTGTCGGTGCCGTTTCGAGCCTCCGGCATAGCTTGGATAGCTTTGTCCAGAATCCTGCCATGATTTGTTATTTTACCACTGCCATTCCATTGGTTTGCGGATTTTATTCTTAACGCTGCTGCCATCGCCTCTTGTTGTATGTAAAGATGAAGGGGCGTTAGGCCTAGTATTATATCCAGCGCCGCAGATGGTGTGGATTTTGAGCAACCGCTGATCAGGGAACACGCGAGCCGTTGTACCTGTTGCAGCTTGTTGATTGTTGTGACTAAGTTTGTTCTTGGCCACCACACCACGGCACCGTAGGTTAGTACCGGTCGAACCATGACAGTGTACATCCACAGGCAAAGCTTGGGTTTAAGTCCCCAATCCTTACCAACGGCGCGTCTGCACTGCCATAGCACATTTGTGGCTTTCGTCGTGATGTGTTCTAGTTGCTTACCCCATAAGAGTTTGCTGTCTAGCCATATTCCGAGATATTTGACTTCCTTGCTTAGGGTCAGTTTGGTTCCAAACAGCGATGGTAGGTTCAGATTCGGCAGCTTTAGCTTGCGGGTAAAGAGCACAAGTTCTGTTTTACTGGGGTTCACTGTTAGGCTATGAGCGTGGCACCATGACTCCACAATTCGCAGTGCTCTCTGCATCTTTTCGCATAGAGTTGATTCGAAGAGCCCCGATATCATGATTGCCAGATCGTCGGCGTAGCCAATTGTGTGTAGCCCATCCTTGTTTAGGGAGTCTAGTAGTTCGTCGGCTACAAGTACCCACAGCAGGGGAGATAGTACTCCCCCTTGCGGGCAGCCTCTTGTGACAAGGCATCTTGTGACTTCTGAACGTTCTGTGAGGGCTGCTCTGTTTGATAGCATTTTGTTGATCCACTCATTTAGGTTATCTTCGACACCTTGTTTCCTGAGGCCTCTTTCGATGCTCGGGAAAGTTGTTTTGTCAAAAGCGCCTTCGATGTCAATGAACGCTATAAGACACGATTGCTTGCTTTCCAGCGCGCTTTCGATCTTATGTACTACATTGTGAAGTGCTGTTTCCGTTGATTTGCCCGATTGATAGGCATGTTGATTTTTGTTTATCGGATTCTTGATTAGTGGTCCACTGCGTATGTGTCGATCACAGAGCCTTTCCAGAGTCTTCAGTAGAAAAGAGCTTAGACTAATAGGCCGGAACGATTTAGGTTGGGTGTAGTCAGACTTGCCTGGCTTTGGAAGAAAGACTACCTTGACTTCCCTCCATGCGTGAGGGATGTATTTCCAGGCAATACAGCTTCTAAAGATGGACGTAAGCGTTGCCTCAATTTTGGTGAGATTCCATTGTAGGAGAGCAGGGAAAATGCCATCTGTACCAGCCGCTTTGTAGGGCTCAAAGGTTTTAACGGCCCATGACAGTGCCTCCTCTGTGACAATGGCTCTGGCTAGTTCCCAGTCTTCCTTTTTTGGGGTGTGACCCTCGTGGTCAGTTTCCCAGCTTGTATTTTCATTAAGATTGCAATCTGCTTTGTCTGTTGTCGTATAAGAACCATCAGGCCTCTTAAGAGTGCCTAGTTTTATCTTGGCGTCACTGGAGAGTATTTTGCTTAGGCGTGCCGTTTCACTCTGGGATGCGATGGAGCTGCTGTATTTCCTCCATGAGTTGTTTCGGCTTTGTCTTATTTCGTGCTTAAGTTGCTGTCTTACTATTCTATAGTCCGCCCAGTCTTTTTCGTTGTCGGTGTTCATCGCCCTATTGAAGTGGTGGCGAACTTTCTTTCTCAGTTTGGAAAGGGTTTTGTTCCACCATCTGTCTTTGTGTTGCATTATTTTATTACTTTCCGTTACGAGAGGACAAGCTCTTTCGTAACTGGTGATCATGTTGTTAACCAGTGATGCCAGCACTGTTTCTATTTCTGATGGAGTAAGTAGCGTTTTATGTTCAGTCTCCTGTAGCTGATTTATGGTTGCGTTCATTGTTTCCACATAGAGACTTGAGTCTGTTTTTTTGGGGTTTCGGTATTTGCGGGGGATCATTTCGCCTGTCTTTAAGCTGAACCTGATCCGCCTATGGTCCGCACACGATGCTTCTTGTGTAGCTACGTGCCAGTCGTTAATTAGTTCTGCGATAGTTTCTGTGGCTAATGTAACGTCTACTATAGTCCTAGCCCATGACGTCACAAATGTTGGCTCCGATCCTCTATTCAGAATGTTTAGGTTGTGCCTTAAGACGAAGTCAAGAAGATCTCTGCCTCTTTCGTTCGTATCTTGACACCCCCATACAGTGCTGTGTGCGTTGGCATCGCAGCCTATGATGCATTCTGTTTTGAGTCGTCTGCAGTGGATTAGTAAGTTTTCGAGTTCAGGAGGTGGTGCTTGTGCCCCACCATCCATGTATATAGATGCTAGGATTAGTGTGTTAAGATTACCTTCTAGACTTCTAGACTTGGTATGTTGAAAATGCAAATGCTTTTTTGATTTCCACGAGTTATTTCGATGACGACATCCTGTGGCAAACAGACTAAACAAATCATAATCATCTGTGCTAACACTGCTTTCTTTGGGCTGCAAATGTACGTTACCTTGAGCTGAATAATCAAAGCCAAAACTTTTTTTTTACAACTTACCTATGGGTAAAACCACAGAAATGGTAAAACATTTGACCGCAATCTTACCTGATGTTAAGTAAAGATGCGGTCGCACGTTTTTCATTTCCTAGAAATTACCTATTTTCTCTGTTCTCTTGAAAACATCCAAATTATAGGTATTCGGAAAAACGGACGCGCCGTAAGGAATTCCATTCTTTGGCCGTATGCATAATAAAATTAATGTTGAAGCAAAGCGCTTGGTGCGGGCAGTTGGTAGGTCAACCATGAATGGATGTCTCGTTTCGGTACGTCTAGTGGTCCGATGGTAGAACAGGGATGAGGGGATCAAGCTGTGGAGTCCACCGCATACTCTCCGAAATGTATCCTGTAGAATACCGATAGACATGCCCTATTTACGATGAGAAGGAATGTATTCAAAAAAATCACAAGGATCACTTCGTAACGTCTTAAAGCTAGGTGAATCTAGGTGCCAGTTCCACGAGACCAAGCCTAGAACTTACGGTTTGATCCATTTGATACACTAAGAGCTGATTTCACCATGCTCTGTTAGATTAACAAAGGATTAAAAGGGCCTATAAATATGTCAAAATGTACGAGTTTGACATCTAAGTTTAGATTTAACGCCATGTTAATCCTTGATTAGTAACTAAAAGAGCATGGTGAAATCAGCTCTAAGACGTACCTAAAGACTTTCGGTCTCTATCAAAATCTATCAAAAGATTATCAGTGTTTTAATTATTGCCATCTTTATTACCTAACGATTATTAAGGCCGGTTTCCACCGCGAGCGGAGCGGACCCATTAAGGGGCTGACAACTATCAAACAACTTCTCGCTCGCACGTTTCGACATGTTGAAAGATATAAAATTACTAAACTCAATTACAAATTACAAAATGAGTTTAGTAATTTTATATCTTTCAACATGTCGAAACGTGCGAGCGAGAGTCACATTAGCTCTTGTCTTCGCCTTAAGGACTCCGTTTAACTCCCAAGAATATTCTGCATACTGCTCGACTATTTGTTGGTGGAAATACAAGTATGCAGTTTATTCTTGCGAGTAAGGGCTAGCGCATACATACAACTTTTAGTAGATCAACTGTTTTGTTGTGTATCATATGTTTAAAAGAATATATTAAAGCGCACATATTGTCAACTCGATAGTTGCTCTACAAAAAAGTCAAAAAGCTTTATCGATTTGCTTTTGATTTAAAAGTTGGACAACTATCGATCAAGCGCTCAATTTGTATTGCATTGTATTGATGTGCACAGACCATCGACTAAACAATCGATCCGCGACTGACCGCGACTGCCAGTCTTGAAGCGGATTTAAAGCATTTCTATCACTGAGTACAGTACACAGTATCTTCTTTTTTATCTCTTAAAATTTCTATAAAGCAAAGCACAAACTAAAACTTTCTTGTTAATTGACATTGTTTGTAAACACCTTGACTCGAGCGTTGCTGAATAAAGACTGGTCGATTTGAGGAGATAAAAAAATCGATTGTATGCGCACTTCCATCAACTAAACTGTTTAGTTGAGTAGAAATCACGAAAAGTACAAAACTCGACGAAACAGTTTAGTCGACGCAACAGTTGTATGTATGCGCTAGCCCTTAAACGGAGTCCTTGATGGGTCCGCTCAGCTCGCGGTGGAAACCGACCTTTAGAACGGAATTTAACTTCGAGATTTTTCTTCAGGACCTGTTACTGGGAGACGCGACCAAAGCTAAGGAGAAGCTCGGCTGGGTCCCGCGCGTCTCGTTCGAAGAGCTCGTCAAAGACATGGTGACGGCAGACCTGGCGCTGATGAAGAGAGATCCTGAAGCGTAGGTATTATATACCTACGCCTAGTAGGTAGGCATACTAAGTATGATATGTATATTATTATATATTATATAGTGTGCGAAAGTATATACAGTTTGTTAAAATACTAATACCAAAAACTTCAGGGGGCTAAAATTTTTCTAAGGAACCAACACTGTGAACGTAAAAAAAACAGCTGTTTCATGCAAAAGTTCAATACGTATTTGGCTAAAATGTATGAAACAGCTGTTATTTTTCGCGTTCACGTTGGTTCCATAGAAAAAGTTATTCATATTGATGGGTACTTTAGCCCCCTGAATTTTTCGGTACTATTATTTTAACACTCTGTATAGTGTGCGAAAGTATATATAAGTGCGAAAGTTACTATGTTTGGATGTTTGTGAGTCAATCACGCCCTGACCACTGAACGGATCGGGATAATAAAATAATAAATAAATAAATTTATAATAATTGATCGAGTGAGCGAAGCGAACGAAGATTCTAGTTTCAACTTGGGCGATTTGGCATTTTATGTATGTATGTATGTATGTATGTATGTATGTTTGTCTGGCCATAACTTTCGAACCGTTGATCCGATCAGCATGAAATTTGATAAGACGAAAGCTTGTACTTGAGAAATTTACTGGTAAGTATATGAGTAAAATCGGATGAAGGGTTTTTAAGATATGGGGTTTTTTAAGGGGGCAAAAATAAAAAAAGTGACTAAAAAAATCAAGTTACATGTCATACGAAAGGGCTTTGTTTGGACATTCCAAAACAATTTTTATTTTTTTTCTGGGACGTTCGGTTTTTGAGATACAACAAAAAAGTTAAGTTAAGATAACCAGCGACCCAAGAGCTCCCATCTCTAAGAGTTTCGTTGGCATCAAGGTTTTTCAACTGGTCGTCCAGTTCCATTGATTTTTCTTAGTTTTTTTTCTTGAAATAAATTGATTAAGTACTCAGTTCTCATAAAATGGTGACAACGACCAGGTCTGATGATGGAGCCAAGGTCTGTTCAACGGAACTCTTCAATAAATAGGTCAATAGAGTTGAAACTTGGTTACCGTACCAAATTAGTAGGCGGTAGTCAGAAAAAAGTCCAAACATAATGTTTGGACTTGCCTTTGACTACCACCTTCTCAAAGTTTTGGTGCGTTCGTCGGGTCGCATCACGAGATCTCAGTTCGGGGCGAACTACTAGTTAATAAATTACCCTCTTATTCATATTGTCGATAGAAAAACTGAAATTAAACTGAAACAGCTTCACGACTTTGATTCCCAGGCACAGTAGATATCCCCTCAAATTTCTTAATACCAAGTACTAACTTCAGATTCTTTGAGGACGTCTAAGGGGGTAGTCAGATTAACGTCCAAACATTACATTTGGCACATACCCATCTTTTGCAGTAGTTGGTATTCGATACGTGACAGGTTGCAAGCCCATCGCCGCTGTTTGAATACTAACTGGTTTCCTCACGATGTTTCCTTTACCATTTAAGAGCACTGGCATTGCGCACATAAATTTTTCGATAGGAAAAATCCATTGGTGCACGACCGGATTCGAACCAACGACCTTACGATCGGAAGTCGGGGTCACTCCCACTAGACCACCGGTGCTGTATAAAGCCGCTATAAACTGGCAGAGAATATGAATAAGGGCCTTAGCAATTACTTATAATACGCAAGCGAAGTAGCGGGCGGCAGCTAGTATATAAATAGATATTAGTGGATATTTCGCGCAAAGCTGACTGGTTCCTAGTTCCCAAGCATTGCTTAGTTTGGGGTTAAGTGCATTGCTCAATTTGGGGCTAGATAAATGTCCAGCAATATTTTATAATTTTTATTTATTCTTTCCTAGTTTGAGTTGTATGGAGTAGTTATTAAATTATATTTTATAAAATTTATGTATTTTTTTCAGGAAAATCTTGAAGAACCCAGAAACTTCTAGAACATTATAATATAGATAGGTAACATTATAGAAAGCTGACTTAGTATCTAAATGTATGTTCTGTTTTGTTTTGTCATTTTTTTATTTAAACAGTACTTGTACTTATACAAAACTATATGTACAGTCAGCAATGGTAGTTAAATAGAACTTGATGATTTAAAATCTTGAATAACTCATCGAAATCCAGCCTCATGATCAAAATGTTGGCTCTAATTTTAATGTTTGCTTTTGCTCATAATAATTTTCAAGGCAGTTCACAGTTACCATTTAGCGACATAACGCAAAGAAAAAGTATTTAAAAACTCAAACTATTCAACTTCTGCTCCTTACTGTACTTACATTAACCTATGGACCTAGATTGAAAACAATAGATATTTTATTGATTTTTTAAGCTCAGTTGATAGTAGCTCTGCCTTCTGCGCAGTAGGCCGTGGGTTCGATCCCCACCGAGAACAAATTCTGTTCACTGTCAGGGTGTTATAATCTACACTAATATTATAAAGAGGAACGCTTTGTATTTTTGTATTTTTGTATGTAACGAATAGGCTCAAAAACTACTGGTCCGATTTCAAAAATTCTTTCACCATTAGAATGCTACATTATCCCTGAGTAACATAGGCTATATTATATTTTCAAAAAAATCAGGGATCCTTACTAAAACTCCAATAATGTAACCCAAGGTGGAAACCAAAAACCTTACATCGCGTGCGCTGCGAAAACTATTGATGATAGAACAAAATAATGTACTACGATTTTGTAGAACACGTCATCATCTACAAAAAATGTCGCGACAGCATATGCCTAACTATTATAGTTATGTCACAATAAGTGTTCTTTTATTATAAAAAATTAATTGAAATGCCGCCGCTAGAAAAGGGTCTTTATTTGTACCTTGGTATTAATCCTTATCCAAACAAATCTTTTCATAATTAAGACGGTTTCAATACCTATAGATTACTTCTTAAATTTTTCAAATCGGACATTCCATTCAAAAGATATGACGAAATTAAAAACGTTAACGGGTCCACGGGTCACGCAAGGGGTGCTATTTCACTCTCTGGCGTGCAAATGTATGAAATAAGTAGACGCGAGGCTCGAACCCACGGTCTAAGTTTATTGTAAAATATTCAAAAAAATTTATGACCACCCATGCGAAGCTGGGACAGGCCGCTAGTATATTATAAGCAGGGATCGGAATAGTTAGAGTTTTTAGGTACCAAATGACGTTAACTTACCTACGCAATCTTAACTTGGATATGCCTTTTAAACCCGGAATAAAAATTTATTTCTAAAACTTATGGGTTTTTTATATACAACTAGCTGATGGAACAAGCAGATGGCCCATCTGATGTTAAGATTGATATTATTTTCTTCTAAAACTCATTTTTCCTATGTTAAACACAAACTAAGTAGCGTTACACATACAGCGGGGCTATTTTAAAGCATTCGAAAAGGTTCCCAATCGGTAACGTCAGTTTTATCACATCTAATTTCGAACCCGAATCGTTTCCGACCCGGGAATTAAAGGCATATCCATATTTAGATTTCGTAGTAGCGTATTTGACGTCATTTGGTACTTAAAAACTCTACCTATTCCGACCCCTGATTATAAGATATGTATGTATTTACAATAAAATGTATATACCTATTATAACAGCTATCTGGTTACCATATTCCAAGCTTTGCTTAGTTTGGGGCTAGATAAAGTTGTAGAATGTTTATTATGTATGAATGTTTATTACCACAGAATTTAAGAAGATGTGCTATTTTTTTCAGTTAATATTATAATATAATTTAAAGTAAATTATAGCTAAATAAAACAGAATGAGAGAATGTCTATGTAACGGCACAAAGTATTCTGAGCTTTATTTTATTTACTAAGAAATTTTTATTTGTAATTCAACTAGGCTACAATAATTTTACGTGGACCTATTTTCTTAAAATTTGTTTTTAAGAATAAGCTCTACTACTCTTACGGTCGTTTCTGAAAGCCCGATCAAAACTAATCGCATGTCAAGTCACTTGCTATCTCTATCTAATTCGATGTGATTATGTTTACCTTTTTCTGTATGCCTACGCCTCACTAAACTTCAATAATATATTAAATTACATTGTAAAAAGATCATACAAAAGAGCGGTAGGAACCAAGCCGTAAGTTTGTTGCCTGTTCTTCTAGGCTTTGGTCGCGTGGAACTGGCACCTAGAGTCACCTAGCTTTAAGACGTTTCAAAGTGATCCTTGTGATTTTATTGAATAAATACCTTTTGACTTTGACTTTAATAGCTGAAATGGCGAGTGACCTAACATCCGATTAGTTTTGATTTAGAAACCGGCCGTTATTGTGTTATATTGTTCCTTCTTCCATCACCACAATTTTAAGTGTACGATGCTTATACAGGGTGTGAAAATACGAACGAATGGTTCGTTCCCAAAAAAGCTATAAAATTTTATAGCATTACTTTGTCTTATGCGATTTTCCTGCTTATGCAGATGGTCTAAAGTTTTTCCACACCCGGTATAGTAAATTATCTATTTAGTTTAGGCAAATATTCAATTTTCAAAGTATTTTGAATAACAATTGGAGATAATACGTTGTTTAAGGCCAGTAATCTAACCCTAATTTCTAATATTATTATGTTTAGTTCGTAATATTATCGCTAGAGGCGCTTGTTGGTTCCAAATATATTTTATCATATCAATAATAATAATTTATGGTTTTCTTATTTCTATATTTATTAAATTTGTAGTGATGTCTAAAGATTTTTTTTTGTATTGGCAGAAGGGAAAGCATAACGAATTGGTCGCATCCCCGTATCTAGGGGAAGGTCGTGGGTTCGAGTCCCAACCACTATCAATAAGTTTCGAGGACATTATTATAATTGTATTAATATTGCTTTTGAATATTTTTTTTATTGTAATAATGATCGAAAACAATACTTTTGTATATAAAAAACAATTAATGAGGTTAAGGCGTACATTCCATGACTTCTCTTCCATTTACTTAATATATGATTTATTTTATGCTGCCTCATGTTTTTCAGTATTTTATATTGTAAATAATAAATGAATGTAACCAAAATAGCTTTTTTTTTTTCGACAAATGTATTTTGTTAAATGTGAGGGTAGAAAGAACCAAACAGCGTTACGGCTTTGATATCCAGGCAAGGTAGTTGTCCTCTTATCTCTTAGTACAAAGAACAAATATCAAGAGTTTTAAAGAATATCTGAGGAGGGTAATCAGAGGTACGTCCAAATAATACATTTTGGTATTCCGTAACAACAAACGCCAAACAAAAACGCTGCTTGGCGGCAGAAAAAGGCGTGGTGGTAGTACTTCCCCGGACGAGCACTTCACGAAGAGCTCAACCACTTTTAATTATTCTAAATTAATCTAAAGTCAAAGGTAAAGTGAATTTGTAAAGGTAATAAAACAGTCGTTGAAAACGAATGAAATCATTTATATTACAAACACATACATAAAAATCACAGAAATATGTTACAAATTAAAAAGATATTGCGATTTATTGTACATTACACTGAACATTTTAATCATTATATTAACATGACTCTTCGGCACAGGTACTTATGGCATCAGTTTTTTTTTATATTTTTATATTATAATGATACCGGGTGAGCGCATAACGAGGCGGGTTTTCCATACTGACTACCCCTATTCTTATAAACATTGAATAATTTTAAACAAAGCTGACGCTGCTATGCTAAGCTACTAGCTGACGGAACAAGCATATGGGCCACCAGATGTTAAGTGGTAACCATCACCTATAACAAAGCATTACCTCGTAAGTCACGCACGATAGGAATGTGCCCTACGATGCACTGCCCTGCGTCCATCAACTTGAGGCATACATATGTTAAGCCTCATGTGCCTGTAATTACACCGGCAACCATACTTACTCTTCAAACCGAAACACAGCAACGCTGCTTGGCGGCAGAAAAAGGCGTGGTGGTAGTACTTCCCCGGGCGTGGCCTTCAGAAAGAGCTCTACTACTCTTAACTCTACTCTCATTACCAATAGGTAAGAGATGGCAATTGTTTCTTTTGAGAGATTTTAATATTTAAACCAGGATTTGAATATCCTATCGACACGACAAGAGTTTTTGACCCGTACCGACCTATGACCTATGACCAGTCTCATTATGCACACACCTTAGGTATATAAAACGGTAAGTGTAGTTGTTAAGGATGAATATAATAAAAGCTACGTTTAAAACGATTAATTTAAATAACTAGATCATATCCTAAAGTTAACCTAAATGACACAATAACAAACAATAAGAGTCCATAACCTACACAATATACAATACGCTATAAGGCCGCGTTCACACCAAAAGTATTTTACGTCGCCGGCTGTGAGCGATAGATACGCGTTTACTGCTTCTTATATTTTAACATTTAGTTCACACCCAACTGACAAAACGCTCAAGTTCTGTTTTTATTTCTATACTACTTGCTGATGTAAAAATCAGATGGCCCACCTGAGGTTAAGTGGTAACCATCATCTATAACAAAGAATTGCCTCGCAAGTCACGCACGTTAGGAACGTGCCCTGCGTCCATCAACTTGAGGTACCTAGCCTCAAGTGCTTGTAATTTCATGGGCAACCACACCCTAGGTCTGTGGACATGGCTAGGACGTTCACGCTAGAGCTGCCAATCGGCAACTAACAATGCGTCTGGTGTGAACGCAGCCTTACAGTGCCAGCACATTAACATGACAATCCGTCCAACTTCTTATAATAAAAACAAATGCAAAATAAAATAGTAGGTACAAAGTAGATCATGTACAAAATTTCACCATTCACCAACACATAATCATTCAAAGTAAATCTAAATTAGCAATCCTAGGTCGGCGAAATAATCTCTCGCATCATCGTTTCATCTCGCTCCAACTCCACAGAATTGTACATGCGCATTGTTAAAGCAAGAAATATCGGTTGGCTATAGGACACACTTCTAGGAAAACTAGATCACTAGTTGGTGGCGTTAATATAAATATCGTGATACATTCCTTTTAGTGACATTATTTACATCATAAAGTGAACTGAGGTATGTGTGGAGTCACTATATCTACCACTGTCTACCCTCAAGTCCGAGTTTTTTTTCTGTTATTCGAGCCCAGGTTTTGTACTACGCGATAAGCGCCTCTATCGAGAGTTCTGAGAACTCTCGTGAGGACTCTCTATAATATACTCTCTATGTATGGACAAAACCCGGGATCCAATACAGAAAATCACAAACAATAACGAAAAACAACTTGAAATTTCCTTCGTTATAATAGCTGAAACAGTACTTTAATCAGCTGGAGAGATCCAGCAATTGAGCGACAATTCATATCAAAAACATGTGTCAGAACTCGAAAGGAGCCTCTTTGAGGCTCACTTAAAATCCTTTCACCACACTGTTTCGAAAGAAGTGACATGAAGAAGCGACAATTCATATGAAACCGTCTATGGCTTGTGACATTATAACACCAACATCCAAAGTGAATAGTCGGCGAAAGGCCAAACCACTTTTCGCATTTTAAATTTTATGTAACTGTACCGAAATATCGGAAAACAAACTTCACAAATTACACCTTGATTTAGCTTTTGAAAAAAACGTCTACCAAAAAGAATTAGAGACAACATTATCTGATAGTTCGTATCATGTTTAGCTAAACATGTCTTAATGAGATTAGTGCCTCGCTAAACATAATTAATGATCACTGTGCAAAGCGGTTCTTCATTATCATGATAGTTTCGTTCAATCAGATTTCTTAACTCTTTACATGGCAGAGGACAGCCGGCTGACCCATACTGGTTAAATCTGTGTGCACCAGTTAACTAAGGAGTTAAATCAGGTCGCTATGCAAGCGGTCCTTATTGTATCTTGACAGCATTAGATTCTACATCCAGCTTTTGCTGCAACACGCCTCCCAGTATAAGCT
The DNA here is from genome assembly GCA_932294275.1 of Chloroclysta siterata. Taxonomy (NCBI): domain Eukaryota; kingdom Metazoa; phylum Arthropoda; class Insecta; order Lepidoptera; family Geometridae; genus Chloroclysta; species Chloroclysta siterata. The sequence goes on along the minus strand of OW028596.1, from coordinate 12,979,019 downwards.
CCGTGGTGACCAGGATTGCGCCTCGTTTGCGGAGATCTGGCCACAGCGCCTTGTCGGCCGCGTTAGTGAGGCACAGCCATCGAGGCCCGCCCTCTTGCCAGCTACCGCCGGAGCATTGAACTATCACTGTAACAAACGAAATATATTTATTTTTAATTGGCAAATTTGTTGGATCAAGATAGTCAAAGTTAGATCATCTGATATTCAAAGAAAAAGTCAAAAGGTATTTATTTTAAGGTTTAGTTTTATAGCGTTTACTACACTGAAGGAAATCAGTTTTTTTTTAGAATATCCCAAAAGTATTATCCGAGTAGAATTTGAACCCACTACCTTCCCCTTGATACGAGGCTGCGCTACCACCTGCGCCGTCGCGTCGGCGAATAACTCATAGGGATACGTTAGTACGATACTTTGCGACCGTGGCTCCATCTACAGTGTACTAGATTAATGTATAGCTATGCATAGCATGGTGCATAGGTATAGGTAGGCAGCTGTATTAATAAAGCAGTCTCGAAATCGCCATCTTGTTGTTTACTTCATACAGGACTGATTTATTACTGTCAAGAGTACTTTTTTTTTTTTTGGCGTCGCTATTTTTGTGCATTTGCCATTTTGCTTGTTTTTTTATTTATTTTTAAAATAGTACTTTGGTTAATTGAGCAGGACTCTTGACAGTAATAAGTCAGATCTGTAGATGGAGCCACGGTCCAGTAAAGTGCCAATCCGACGATCAAATACATATGTATATTTGAATATAAGTATTCTATAAGCTATGTTTTATCTTTATTATTACCCATATTAGAAGCTTTGCTTAGTTTGGGGCTAGATAGTGCTGAGTGGAAAGAAAATATTGGTACTTATTTTAACACTACGAAATAATGTGCTTACACTTCATCTCGGAAGGCTGAGGCAGCACTCCCGGCGTGGAGGACACGTTGTATCCCTCGAGGAAGTTCCGACGCCCGGACAGAGTGCGCTGCAGGCTGAAACGGAACCGCGTCTCCGCAGCCAGGTCCTGTATTATGTACAGCGACGGATCTGAACGGAAATAATACAATTACATTCACCAGTCTCTCCCTCTCTCTCTCAAATATCAAATATCCTACTAATATTAAAAACGCGAAAGTTTATAAGTATGGATGGATGGATGGATGGATGGATGTTTGTTACTCTTTCACGTATAAACTACTGAATGGATTATAATGAAACTTTACAATAATATAGCTTATACATCAGAATAACACATAGGCTACAATGTATAAAGATATTGTGCAGACAAAGTCGCGGGCACCAGCTTGTATCAAATATAAAGCTCTCTATCTCTTTATGGCGACGCCAAATGCGAACAGCGAAACAGTGGAATTCCTTACCAACGTCCGTTTTACCGAATGCATATAATTTGGACGTTTACAACCGAATAGTGAATGGGTATTTTCTAAGTAAACGTGCCACATCTTCGAACGCATCGTCACTTAATAACAGGTGAGGACAAACATGGCTAATATATGGTTTTTTTTTATACAACTATCCGATGGAACAAGCAGATGGCCCACCTGATGTTAAGTGGTAACCATCATCACCTATAATAACAAAGTCACGCACAATAGGAACGTGCCCTAAGATGCACTGCATATGTTTTTGTGACACAAAATAAAGGTATTTGATTTCAAATGACTTGGCTAAACTTACCGACTATCATGTTGGTATCAGCACAGGCCTGCACCCAATTGGGCCCCACAATCGGCTTGCCGAGCCCCACCGCGCATAGCAACTTGAAGGTGCGTTTTATTTGTAGCGTCAGTAGTACTGTGCACTGCATTACATCCGTCACCACTACTGCACCTGTTGACAAGTTCACTTATTAGGGTCAGAGTAAATACATGCTTATAATAAATAATAAATAAATATATATTGAAAAACTCGTCTGGTAGAGTTCGCTCTCAGCGATAAGACCTTTGAGATTAGCTTAAGATTGAGCTTAAGATTGGGCTTTATTTTTGTTTTTAATTTTTAAATGTCCTTGTGGTATTGTGGCAAGAAAGAGTTTTCTTAAGATGCCCCACGCTTCTGTAGCCGATTCTTGGCTACCATTGAGCTATCGGCCTATCCACCTATCATCACTACGTATTGCAATGTGCCTTGCTCAACTCCAGTTATGACTTGCAACATAAATTACCAAAAGACAATCACATCGACTTATAGCAGGGATGGCGAACCAATAGCACGCGTGCCAATGATGGCACGCGACACAATATTTTGGGCACGCCATGGATCTAAACGATTTGCATTTTTAGTTCAAAATATCCGCTACTTAGCTTGCCTCTGCCCAATCCGATCAGAAACTACTTGGGCTGCTGTGGCTCTTGGAACACCGGTTGGAATTTTTGTTGAAATTATTATTATAAAAATTAATATTATTACATTTTGGTTGAAATTATTTGAGGGCATGTCTATGGCCGCATATATTTTCTTAGAAAAAATAGCACGTTGATTCAATAAGGTTCGCCACCCCTGCCCTATAGGAACCAAGCAAAAGTATTTACAAACAAAATATATTCAAACAGCTCACCTAGTTTCTCCAGCTTAGATTTAACCTCTTCAAACGGGAACGCAGTAAACAAGACGTAGCAGGTTTTTTGGGTCCTCGCCGGAGTTGCTCTCATACTAGCGTTCGCCACCGACCGCGTTCGCTTCGGCAACGGTGCTTCGAACTCGCTCGACCTTTTCAAGTTCTTCGGCGATTCAGAACCCGACCCTGATAAATTGTATATCGTACTCTGATCTTGCATCGTTGTACTTTTCTTGAGTATAGATTTTACTGTCGGTTCTTTCTTTTCTTTCTCTTTGACTGTTCTCTGACGCTTACTTCTCCGTACTTCTTTTTCTGGCGATGGTTCTTTAGGTTTATTTGTTCGTTTGAGTTTCTCTGAGTCTACGAGTACTTCCGCTGGATCTTGGTGACCTTCTGATTGCTTCTTTCTAGTTCTCGTGCTTCTGACGGGTCGTTTTGGTTCATCTACGTTTTCTACTTTAATTGTTTCTGATTTTGTTTCCAATGTAAAGTTGTGGTTTTCAAGTTTGTTAACAGGTTTAGTAGCAGGTTCTTTGTTTTTTCGTTTGTATTCTCTCTTTTTGGGTTTCTCTTCTTTGACAGGAACAGTTATCGTGTGTGGCTCTATCATTATAGGTCCACGAGATTTTTCCTCTTTGATTTTAGTATTACGCTTTAATTCCTTTGTTTGATTTGTTTTGTTATTCAACTCTTTGGAAACATCTACAATCTCAACAGATTTATCAATAACATTTGATTGCAGAGGTGTTGTTACTGTAACTACATGATCAATATTATCTTTACTATCTGCAACTGGTGACGATGATTTCTTTTTACGTTTACTTTCTCTCTTTTTAGCTATATCTTCTTCAGGTTTTTCTTCCGATTTATGTACTGCTTTTTCAGATTTATCATTCTCAGTTTTAATCGGTGTTTTATTTTCTTTTTTCTTTTCCTGGGTTATGTCGGGCATAATACATTTATCAGGTATTTTTAGATTTTTTGTTTCATGCTGTTGTCTAGTAAAGTCTTTATTTTTTGTTTCGTTTAATACTTTACTTGTATCTTTAGCATTTTTAGATTTCTCATTTTTACTTTTCAGTCTCGTTATGTTTTCAGTGATTATCTCTCTATCGACGTCATCGTCCTGCTCTGTTAAGAATTTCGGCTTAAGAATATTGTGAAGCATCTTTTTATCTTCATTTTGTTGTACTTTAGAAGTTGGTTTTCTTACTCGCGTTATCACCCTGGTAGGCAAAGCTTCCACATCGAATTTTTTCGTTAGGTCCATTTTCACATCCTGTTTCACTTTTTTCTTTTTATGAAAGAGTATAGGCGTGCACTGATCCTCTGAGTTTTGTTCACTCTCCGATTCACTGGACGATTCTGTGACTATAGATTTAGTACTGAGCGACACACTGGTTTTGATTTCTTGGCTGTTTGGTAAGTCGATATCCATGAATTTGAGAGGACGTACTTTCTTGGGAGTGAGCTCAAGGTCTGAACCGTCGCTCCCCAATGATGATACTCTTTTCAGTGGAGCAACCTTTTCGAAGCCAATAACTTCCCTGATATCCTGGCTAGACAGTGTTGAAACGAAGTTATCGATATTTTTGTCAACATCACTGCTACTGAGTGAAATGTCCGACTGAAGCAATAATTTATTCCCTTTGCCAACGAGCGGTTTACTCGGCAATTCGGGACTAGAGTCTGTTTGCGAACATAAGTCAAAGTAGATATCTTGAGTGGCCTGATAGTATTTATCATCATCACTTTGGTCAACAGCAACTTTAACTTGTCTTTCGATGTTGGCAAAGGCTTTTATTTTAGGTGTTCTAGAACTATCTTTTTTTTTTGCTTTTAGTACAGATTTGAGAGGGATTTTAAATGGACTAATTTCAACTTCATCAGAAATGGGCTGAGTACTTGTAGATGGTTTCACAGGTACACCAACTTCTACAATTACTTGCGTTGGTAAATCTTCGAAGTCCGGCTTCTCGGAGTCATTTACTTCCACTGTATCTATCACTTGAGTAAGTATATCTTCATTTTCAGCAGGAGTTTCCAGAACCTCTATAACTTGAGTAGCAACATCCTCCAAATCCAATTTCTCAGCAGTATTATTAGGTTTTTTGTCTATTTTCAACTCAATCATTTCATCTTCGCAGTCAGTCGAATCACCATCATTAACTTTTCTTTCTTTCTCCGGAATCCTCTGTGTGGGCAAAATATCATCATCAATTTCGTCAGAGTCAGTTGAACTATCTGATTTTATCCTCATGTTTCTTTTCGAGGATTTGGGTATGGCTATTTGCGATATAGGTTCAGATTCTACTTCTATGTATTTATTGATCGGTAGTAAAATATCCTCAGTCAATATTTGTTGGGACTCGAAATTCTCATCATCTGGCTGACCATCAATTTCATCAAATAAAACTACGTCATCTACATCCAATTTTGAATTTTTATCTGGTTTCCTACTGAACGGTGAGCCGCTACTACTTTTAGGGCGTATAGGACTTTCAGGGAACATTTGAGTCTCAGCGGTGTATATACTGTTGTCTTTGTCGGCACAGAGATCGAATTGCATATCTTGCTGCTTATTTATTTTGCGAACAACTGGCAAGCTTTCGCTTGGGAGTACTTGCGTTTCTTGGCTGTATATTGATGGAGAGTGACATTTATCTGTGATTTGAGTTTTAGCTGAATGAATAGCCGGAGACGCATTACTGGCACTTGGGAGTTGTGTGTCCGCGGTGTAAATAGAATCGACAGTAGGGGATCCTGGTAACTGCGTGTTTGCTTCGTAAATAGAATCTGTTTCTTTTAATTTCGGTGGATACGGCTGTGTCTCCATTTCGTGTATCGAAACAGTTCCTATTTGAGGAAACATTTGTGTTTCTATTTCATGTATATTACCAGCATTGGCTTCATTTTCTTTTTCATTTAATTTAACACGAGGTAAAGACACAGATTCATTCATGCTACTGGTGGATTCGTCAAGATTAAATGATGTTGACTTTTTGGATGAGTTCCAATAGACATTATCGATTTTATTGCCGCCTATAGGTAGTATTGATATTGTTTTGCCGGGTTTAATGTAGTGTGTGTTCGAACTTTTGAATGAGTGCCCTTTTGGTTGTGACGCGATAATGAATGAATCATCCTGGAAAAATAAAGAAAAATAATTGTACTTTAATCATGCGCGATTTATTGTCACACCCCTAAAAAAATCATTCTTTATTATAGTTTATAAGGAATGTTTGCATGCAATAACAACCACCACGAGATATCACTGTTACTTAGTCTTAAAATACTTGTAAATGCTTCATTGTGCTTATTTATTTAACTATTAAGTTTAGCCCGCGAACTCGTCCACCCCCCCTTATCGCAAAACACAAATTGTATCCATCAGCAACCCTTGTAAACTTCTAATCTTATTTTGGTAAATAAATTAATTTGAATTTGTATTTGGAATAAAAAATGATGATAGTTTTACAGTCTTAGCAGTATCCTTTAAAACTTAAAATATAAGTCAGTTTTGGAAATACCGGACACTTATTTATAATAGTATCTCAAAATGTGAATTAACAAGTTTTTTATGACGCAGACAACAGTCAACAAACTACTTGCTCGCGCATTTCAACATAGATAATACGAGATTTGAGGTATCTAAGGAGATCAAATGCAGCCGTAATTAGTATATTTCCTTAACAAACTACCATCATACCTTATCACTAACATCAGGGGACTCCGGTATAGTTGTAGCAGAGTTCAGCTTAGACATATGCCTTGTCGGAATTGGGGTGTCGGGTATGTTGATTAGTTGTGTCATGGGCAGGGCTTGTGTCATCAACATCTCATTCTCCTCTTCTAGAAGCCTGAACATCCCAAATATCTCCCCAAACTGTACCATGTCGCCATTCTTAAGCGGCTGGGGCATATATGGTAACAGAGTTTTCTGAAAAGAATTACAAATGTTTTTATTAATATTATAGCTTTTATCTATTTACTAAGACATTTATCTGACACTTAATCTGACAGCCAGCATCTTGGTGACACTTCTGCTTGGCACTGATTTGGAGCAGTGGAGCTATCAATAGATTGTTTGTAAAGGTCTGCAGATAGCTCATTTATTTCATGTATATTTTGAAAATGTTGTAAAAAGATTTTTTTTCCATACATAACAATGTACTTTTATTGTTAGTGTGGCTATAATGGTGGTGTGACCACTGGTGATTGTTTATAAGAAAAGTATAATACTTACACCTAGTAGCTTAGTTTTATTTGCGGAGTCCAGATCCATCAACATGAACTCGGTGCTATTGAGAACATTTATCACTGCATGCTGTCTTGAAACTGACTGAAAGTGTAAATATTGTTATAAACTATTTTATATTTATATGTATTTTATTATATTTATATGTGATCATCCTCTGCGACGCAATGCACAGAGGATGTTATTGCAATTTTATAGGCAGAGGAAGCTGCTCCAAAACAGATGGGCCATCAGCATGAGCTATTATTTGTACATATTCCTGTAGGATAGGTAAGATAAATTTGACATTGACTTTTTGTTTAAGGATTTTGTGGAATTCCGTAACACAGTAGCTAGACCCAAAACAAATGTAGATCATGGATAGCATCATCATAGTAATAATAGTGTCTGGCTAATGTGGAATTTTCACAGAAATATTCCATCCAGGGTTCCTCTGTTACAGCATGATTGAACAAACACCCATATTTATACATTTACAGGTACATTTTTTTTAACAGCAATCATAATCAGCTAGTGGTCAAATGGCCTTTTGACTGCTGTGTCTGGACACAGCAGTACTTTTTCCCTTTTTATCTATGTACTTACATTTAAATTCAGAACAATATTACATGTGTTTGCATCTCGCCCAATTTTATTTGGGCCTTTCTTCACAGGGTATTTATTACCACATATTCCAAGGAAGCCAATCTGAAATAGAATATCAATCGTAATCATTTCCAATTCATTAGGAATCTTCTAAGCTCAATTTGATGCCTACTTGGTCTATCATGAATTAAACCATCATTCCAAAATAATAATAAAACCGTTTAGAATCATGAAAATAGATTCTCGGTCAGCTTCAGTACCCAGTTAGAGCTGCGTTTTGAGTTAATATACTTAGATAGATAAGATCATACTAGATACATTATGTTGGTTGTCAGAGGTTCCTAGATGAACAAACTTTTTGGTTTGGTAAGTTCGTTTTGTCGTTTACCACTCAATATCCACAAAAGGCAAAGGTTTAAGATACGGGTGTGTTTATTCTTGTAGCAAAGTTCTCAAGTATTTACCCAATTTTGGTAACGTTTGCAGAGAACTAGAAACCATGACTGTTTTGTTACCTGTTCAGGGCACTCTCTCTCAGTCTGGAAAAACTCTTGCTGAGTACATTCAAGCCTTTGTGTACACTCCATTTTTAATACATTTTATTATAATAGAACTCAAAGAATAACAGCAAACTGAATGAAAAACAAAAAAGGCCGAAAGAAACATAAAGGCGGGACTTATTTATACCGATTTTACAAATGGCGGACTTTTTGTTTTTTCAGTTTTTGTTTTGACATAACTGATATTTCTACTGTCAAAACTGACATTTCATATTGTCAATTATCAAACTGCTTGCTATTGATTGTTAGCAAGAACATCTACAAAATAAAGAAGAAGTAGAAGATTGCTAACAAAATAATATGTAAATGTTGCCAACTCCAAGTTTGCCTATGATAAAGGTAATCAAACTGCATTATAAACATAATCAATCATTATTGGGTTATTTCAGCTATTTTACATAATTTGAGAACCAAAAAGAACTACTACTTTGTATCGAACTATTTAGGGACTTTATTTGCGAAACATGGAAAGCATGAACATTATATCGAAAAGAAAGTGACTGCTGGAAATAGAGCGAATGGGGCACAAGACACGTTTATGAGCAGCCAAAAACTGTAAAAAGCACGAATAGCTGTACATAGGGGGGTGTTCGTGCCGACAATAATGTATGGTACCTAGTTAAAGTTGGGCAAACATCAGAGTAGAGTAATGCATTAAAAATGAAAGCGTTACTTAATATGTGTGATGTGAATTTGAGTGATAGAGGAACAGTGTGATTAGAGAAAAATGTGGAGTGAAAGAAGACATACCTAGTGATGAGGGTATAGAAAGCTATGTTATGATGGTTTGGGCATGTGGAAAGGAAGGATGAAAGGAGATTAACGAAACAGGTGCATCAGGCAAGCGTAAATGGCCTTTTTTGTCATCAAAATTGTAACAGCTCTTTTGTAAATTTCGATTTTTAACAGACAAAATAAAGATTCTATTCTATACTATAAATGGGACTGTTGGGAGGGAAGACCTCAGAAGACGTATCTCGACCAGATAGCAGACGTTCTACGGAACAACCAGGACAATAGAACCTACCTTCCCTAAACCAACAACGTATGAAGAATGTTTAGAGATTGAATGAAGCGAAAGAGGTATGTTAGGACCGTAGCAAGTGGAAATCCGTGGTCTCTGACAAAGTCCTATGAGAAACTGAATAAGGAATCAAAATAAATCTATTAGTCATATATCCACTAAGCATATAACTTTCAGTTTGAGAAACAAACAGAATGATTACACTTAAAACAAGAAAGAAATCGCTTTCAGCGATAAGGCCGCCCATTGTACTTTATTATTTTACGCCTAGATTTATGATGTATCCTTGTGTACAATAAAGTGTTATCTATCTTAATTTGAGTATCCCGTTTTTTTTAAACTGAATTTACGCTATTTATATTTAGGGAAATTTAGTTGGCAACTGGCGTGGCGTTGACTTGTTTGTTTATTGTTTAATGTTTATGTGTTTGGATTTGCACACCTATTCAATAATTGCATGTATGTTGATTGTCGGACGCATATAAACGGTTGCACCGCGTTAGCCTTATCGATACAGATAGAGTAACATGTAGCACGAGCTTGTGGTGCCTATATTTACCTAAAACCTACAATAGGTAACACAATTTGCCAAGTAACATTTTTGATGGGTGGTACACCTACCAAGAGAGCTCGAAACAGAGTCTGCTGTTCCATCCAAGATTTAGGTAAATACCTACTTACTCGATAGATTATTGTACTGTACCTACTCGAATTTCTTTAAAGACAAATTTATTGCTGCTGATAAAATTGATCCTGTTTTCATAATTAAAGTTTTATTTATTATTTTGCAGGTACTATAAATTGAAAACATTGTCATAAAATTATATTATTTGCTGAGCAGTCCTATTGCAACCTTGAACATTTTCCTGAACAGTAACTGCCACATCATGAGATGCCACCACCAACTCCTACTGTCTCAAAATCTACAGCAAACTACCACACTTCATTGTGGATGTGAATACCACTATACTTAATTCATTATTAAACTAAAAAAACTTACAAGAACGAGAACTTTACTGTACACAAATTCTATGAAAACAAATTCAGTGCCACTGAAGAGGTCTGACAGTTTCGCTGCCTGCATGCATAAGAAAATTGCATCACAGCTGACGAGAGTCAGTGGAAGTTCCAATAACATCTTGGACATCATTGTTCATTAATAGGATAGCCCCTTCCTCAAGCACTGTTTGCGAGTAATGACAGCACAGGATCACCATTTTTCTAAATACTAACCTAACATAGTTCATTAAGTTTATTATGTACTAACAATAAGGATCTAAGTTATCTGAAATAAAATTTATATTAAGTATTACTAATATTATAACATTTATTCTGTTTTCACCACTGATGTTTTCATTATTATTTTACCAACTCAATATAATAGTACTTTATGAATAAATACTTAATTAAATTGAATTTTAATTAATTTTCACACACCGACAGTACACCTAGTCAAACACCTACATCTACATTATACAGCACTTGGCTCCATCATCATATCAGCTAATTGGAATACAGTACTATGTATAAATTCTTGAATAAAAAAATACCCATCCCAAACAGCTACACTTAATAACAAATACATCATCGAAATATAATTAATTATTATGACAAGTAACAGATAATTACTATAATCCTTATTAACTAAACTTGAATCTGTGTCACGCAAAAGTGTGACAGAGATTCAAGTGTAGTTTCTATGTGACAAAGTAACTATCTGATATTCTGTAATTCGCCTAAATCATAGTTACACCGAAAATTACTATTATCCATAATAACTAAACTTTAATCTGTGTCACGCAAAAGTGTGACACAGATTCAAGTGTAGTTTCTATGTGTCATAGTAACTATCTGATATTCTGTAATTCGCCAAAATCTTATTTTCACCGATTTTTTACATCATCATCACCCGATCCCATACTAACTATGTATAATTCTATGTCACTAAAACTAGCATCAAAGCTAATGTAGTGAAGATTTATACAACCTTAATAAAAATGTTTGCTAAAGTGCAGTATATAAAATGTCAGCATTTTATAATAATTTGTTGACGATGCATGCGTAAACATTATTTATACATGGATGTTTACTGGATTCAGTGGAATAATAATGAAATTATGCTCACATTTATAATTTAAGAATCAGAAAGTTACATGGTAGAATATAATGTGAAAACATTTGTCGAAAGACCGAATGCAAACATTATAACCAAACCACACATAAAAAAAATCGGTTTATATAAGCGCGCCGAAACATAAATCCGCGCAAAATTATCCACTCCAACCATAGATTTATAATACTATAGATTGCCTACGAGCGTATACCCGAGCAAGACGGACAACAAGTACATACAATTTATGGGTTGCCACATCTTACTATTTTCACCCAACCAAGCATAAGCTATGATGTCGCCGCGGCTCCAGTTGTTTGTTTAATTATGTTTAATTAAAGCTAGTTTCTGCAATTTAATAGTTTGTACCCTCCTCTAGGTTACGCCATTTTAATATCTTCTAAGGAATGAGCTAGAAAAAAGCCTACACAGCTCAGTTGGTAGCCTTCTGCGCCGTAGGCCGTGGGTTCAATCCTACCGAGAACAAACATTTGTGTGATGTGATACTAGACGTTTGTTCTCTGACTGGGTGGTTGTGATTTGGCTTATTTTGGGGCTATATAGTGCTGTGTGGAGCGTCCACCAATATTTATAAAAAATAAAATAAAAAAAACAGGGCGAACTGGCACTAAGCTGGCATTTTAGACATTGACATCAGAACCCTAGGCCCCGCGAGCTAGAGTCCTGGATTTTCCTAGTGAGGGGGACAGAGCTAGCTAGTGGTGCTATTCTTCACATTCTACCACCTACCAATAGTTTAACTATGTTACTGCACCAGCTAGGTAAATTTTTTATGAATAAAAAACAATTTATTTATTTATCATTGATTTATTTATTCTACATCCCTACTCATCAGAAACCGTAATTCAAAAGGTTAATTTATAACGCGTGCTTCAATTTTAAATTAAGTAGGTATAAACAATACATCTTAACAGGAGGAAGCCAGCTTATGCTAGAGCTGACCATAAGCCTGAGCAATGCCACCACTTTGCCCTGAAGCGCGAAGTGATGGCATTATGAATACAGCTATCCTCAGAACATCACTATGAATATGTCATAAATACATTAAAATATATCACGTGTAAGTACGTATTTATTTATTAGACGATAAATATTTAATAGTTTGTACATAACAATTTCAGATGAGAATATTTACTTTGAGATACCGTTTATGTTGAAATAGCCCAAAAGTTTTTTAGTCCGTAAGTTTCTTGCCTGTTCTTCTAGGCTTTGGTCGCGCGCGAGGAACTGGCGGTACATTCACCTAGTACCAATTTAAGACGTTTCAAAGAGATCCTTGTGATTGTACTGAATAAAGACCGTTTTGATTTTGATTTTGGAGCTTGGTGACCTGGAGCTTGGTAACCCGTAGCTTTAACCCACCAGCCCAAAGTAGTTGCATCTTTGGGAAATCTGTAAAACAAACATGTTATTATTAGGCATATGTAGGTATTTAATCATACTACGCGATGGTGGTCTCAGACATAAAATAACTACCAACTTCTCATATGAAAATCGTGAGGAGACTTAAATTATTAAAATGTAACGCAAAGCTAAAAAAATAAATTAAATTAAATTAAAATATATGTACCTACTACCTATACCTATATTATATTTTTTTTCATTATGTACTTAAGTCAAACAAACCTTATTTCTTTGAATAAGGTAATAATAAGTTGCGACATTGTCATTTGTTTTCTAGATTATTGTGTGTATTTGAACTTATCCTAACATATCAGAGTCGAATCCACCCTAAAGTTGTTCGTTTCCCAACATTTTTGGCAAATAGATTTTGTTTTTGTTGGCAGCCCGAAAGATCGTATAACCCAGCCAAATTATGTTTCTATAGAACTGTATCGGTTTGAATAGCCATGTCATTTGTGTGGTTTATAGTAACCTATACTCAATTTTACAAAATAATTAAATTCTAGAAATCTACTATGATATGCGATAGAAAGTAAACACAACCGTTAAATGATTAATTGTGGACACTGTGCATTCTCCGTTTTATAGTTTAATTGACAAATAGAACATAAAAGTGCTACTTACCGAAGGAAGCTTAATTTTCAGTTTTCCGAGCTGTATCATTATCACAGCCTAAAATACTACAATGCACCACATTATAAACTTAACTCTACGTATACTGGGACCTAGGCACACACTATTTTCAAAGAACTTTGGCACTAAACACCTGTAAACTCACAAGCACCAAGCGGTTTGTTTAGCACCAAACTTGGTGCTAAACAATCAAAAACGTATACGCAGAAAGGGACAAAACATTTATATTATATTTCTCTCACTCATAGGTATAATTTGTATTATTGCGTCTCTCTTACTCTTGGTATTATTATTTGATGCTCTATCTATTGTATTCTTGATCTAAGACTCCAACCAAACTTCAAACCTTTTTTTTTCACCGATCTCTGAGCGGGCTTAAATCTTTAAAAACATACAACCTTGACTACCATGCCACCCACCCACACCTAAGCCTAAGAAACACACGTCGTCGGTCGGGTCCATGTCGGGTCGGTGGTACCCACCCACCACTAATCTCTATTCAAGTCATTTCAAGTCTAAGATCAGTGGTACCTACCTACCCATGCAGCTGCTTACGACTTCTAACTTGTCCTTTTGGTAAAAATAAGACTTGGCAAAAAGACTAAAATCTAGAGCGAAAACAAAATTGATAACAAGGTTTTTTTGTTGTTTGCTTGGTTGGTCGGTGTTTGTTGGTCTTGGTCGTTGGATTGGATTTTGGATTGGCTATGGTGGGTATTCTGTGATGGTGGGAGTCTGGGTGGTGAAGATTGTGTTTGTGTATGATGTGATAAAATAGTTTGTGGGTGGAGTGAAATTAAATTTCAGTGAAGTAAAGCTATACGTAACTATTTTGCTAAAATACTAGTACGGTAATAGTGAAACTAATTTGTATGCTTCTGTGAATTTATCCTTGATCAAGTTGCTCTGTGTACGGTATGCTAGAGAATAGCATTTTTCTTAGGTAGTTGCGTTCCCAGTCACATGGAGGCGCCGCCGACACCTAAAAAGCCTGAAGCCGGCGACGGCACCGAGGCTGAGGATATTCCTAGTGATTTTTTCGATGATTTTAATAAGGCCGATTTTATAGAAGGACTTAGTGTTATCGATAGCTGGGATGACAAGGATAGGGAACGAAATTTCAAAAGTGATCGCCCGCGGTTTAATTCTGAAGCAGTTGAGAAGGTTAAAGATCTTCGCGAGCTGATGTCAGACGACAAGCATAAAGGAGAAGGATCGCGTGACAACAGGACGAGAAAGGACACCTCGCGCGACGATAAACGCAATAACACAAAAAATGAGCCACCGAGACAGCAACGGCGGTCCTCAAGCATCACTCGAATTGACGAGTTCATTAAGCCCGGCAGCCGCCGAGATCCAAATAAAACCAACGAAGCCATCAAAAAAGATAAAGAAGAAAAAGTAAAGGAATTCCTGGCCAAGTCTCTGGAGTCTTCTGACGATCTACGCCCGCCGGGCACCGAGCTTGATGACTACTTCGAGGGTGGGAAACCGAACGAGAAGAAAACGCAGTCTGGAGCAGAGCCACCATTGAAGGCCCGTTCGCGGTCTCGTGAGCGCCGCAGGGAGTCACCACGCAAGCCTCAGCAGCGTCGCAGTCCCAGATGGAGCCCAAGAAGGAGTCCATTGCGACGTCGGCTCAGTCGCAGCCCAAAGCGCAGCCCGCGACGCACGAACTTTCCGACATGGCGACCAATGTCTCCAATTAGAAACTCAATTGGCTATAAACGTTTTAAGCATTACAGCCCACAACGTGAACGACGCCCGAGTCCTCGACGCAGCCCCCGGCGCCACAGTCCGCGCCACAGCCCGCGCCGGAGCCCGCGCCGCAGTCCGCGCCTCTCCCGACGCTCTCGCTCAAGATCTCCATACAGGCGGCCATGCAGATCAAGATCCCCATCGAACCGTGACAACTTCCTCTACCCTTCAGAGTCTGAGTTACCACCAACTTATGGTCCACCTCAACATTATCAAATGCCCCCACAATTTGGTCCCCCAAGTGATTACCAAGGAGGTCCACCACCTTCAGGATACCCTCCATATGCACCTGCTTATGGAGGCTATAATCCTCCATATGATTATGGAGCTGCACCCGTGCCTATTCCGCAGACTGTAGCCATGAATCCATTGCCTGCTCCAGTACCAAACCCTGTGCCAGTACCAGCACCAAATCATTCTGTCCTTCCTATTCCCAGCCCCATTTTACCACCAGCAGCAACAGGTCATATTCCAGTAATGGTGCCAGCCCCTTCAATGGCACTGTCCACTCCCCCTGTGAAACAAGCTGATGCCCATACTCCTTATGATGCTTTAGCAAAAGTAAATAGTATTTTAATAAACAAATATTTGTTTAATTTTAATTTGCTTTCTATATTGCTTCACTACCTATTTTCAATGTTTCAGTTAGTAGCTGAAGGAAAGATATCCAAAGAAGATTACCTGAAGCTTGCACCTAATAAAGGTATAGTCTGTCCCCATTAGTGCTCAACTCTTTTTATATTTTTGTGTTATTATTTTATGTTACTTTAATATTTCCAAATAATTACAGGAACTGTCAGTACATCCGATGACAAGAATAGAGTTATGGGTGGGTACTATTTTTCTATCTCAAAAATGCATTTGTCAATTATCTAGAAAACTGTGTCTGTTTTTTTAAGGCAAATTTTATCTAAGCTTCTTATAAAACTAACAGTTTCAGAACGAAAATGGCACCTTTTAAGTGTTTTTTTTTTAAATTTCTGTATTTCATTCTTCCAGTTCTGAATCGATGCTCTACAGCTCTAATCAAACTAAAAACGCTGGACCTGCCGAACCAGCTTCTGTTCAACCACGCCATGCAACTTGGCCCGGAACCCAAGTACATCGCACCAAAATTCTGTTCGCCACTCAAGAGACAAGCCCCCATCCTGTTTCAATTCACCAGCGCTAATGGACCTTCCAGCTCACAGCAGAACAAACATCTTGTTGACAGCATCATAGCTGCCGTAGGTCTCGAGAAGATGGTCTCCCGTCCGAAGAGAAAAATGCCGAAAAACACAAAGGACGCAGCGTGTCAAACCACCAAACCGTTTTGCGACGTGTGCGAGATCCGAGATGCTACGACATCCAGCGACGGCAGCACGTCCATTGACCGGGACCACTTTTGCTCCACCGTTCACACTCAAGTTGTGGAGCAGGATTTGGTCAGTTCTAAATCAGTGTTCAACCCTAGCGGTAGTGTCGGTGACGGAGCCTCCATGTCTATTGCTCATCTCACGCCGGCGCAACTCGTGTCTCAGCTAGCCGCCCGCGCCAAGACCTTGAAAAACCCGGAGCCCGCACAAGCCAACCAGTACCGGCGTAACCAGGACTATGACTACAACTACGACAACCGAGGTGGCCAAAGCCAACAATATCAAAACTACAGTAATTATAGGTATTGATGGCACAATTGTTTGTAGCTGTGCGTAGAGGTCCATATTTTTTAGAAGGTCACAACACAATGATCTTGGGATTGTAATTCATGTGATAATAAAGAAGAAAAACATTATTTTGTTTTATTTTCCTTTTTTCTACTTAGTGTTAAGGTGGGCTTGTAATATCTAGAGGAAGGCGACCCAGGCTAATGTCACTTCGAGGTTTCTTCACGATCCAAGTCGCTGTTCCTGGCTCAAGATGGATTAACGTGGATGTGGAGTTTACATTAGATTACTACACTGTATTAAGTTATAACTTGTAAAGGCTTTGAGGGCTTAGCGAGTGCTGAATGTGAATACTCTTAAAGCCTTAGTACCTACCTACCTACAGTACCTATGTAAACATGACGAATATCTATTCGCAAGCCAATATGTATTTTTTATTCTGCCTGCCACAGGAAATGTAGGCTTATCAAGCATGATTTTGAGATTGTATAAATAATAATGGCAGAGATGGTAATCTATAGAACACCTTGGCTTGCGTGGACAGTGTTGTAAATAGTTACTTATAAACTATAATAAGAAACTTATGTACCTACACTACCATCTCATACAAAATCTTAATAAAGTTGGATAACATTCTATGAATTTGTGTGATTTAGTTCTAATATTATTTAGTGGTACCTAATAATAAATAGACCTACTACCATTTATTTACTCTAAACGTAAGTTACTACCATCCAACAATAAGCTTAATAACAATTTGTGACTTATTTGTGAATATAATAACCTGCCTACATTGAAAAGCATTTTGTTGAATAATTTTTTAATAGAGATCATAATTTTTGTTTATTTACTGTCTAAGAAGTCATCAAGCCACTTCTCAAGATCTTCAGGAGATTCAATGACTGGATTTACTATAGACGGCCCAGGGTGCTCTGAAATATAAAAAAATCTATAAAATAAATCTGCTATACATTTCTACTTTGGTGTTTTATTTTAAAATATGATAGGTTGGGTGGATATAGATAAGATACATACCTTTTGTCAATTCCTCTTTCTTAGGTTTGGTTTCTTCTACTTTTGATGAATTATCTAAAACTTTGGGTGCTGTATTATCTATTATTACATTTTGTAGAGACACTTTATAATAATAATTATCTTTCTCTGCAGCTTTAATGTCTAATTCTTTCTCAATAATTGATTCAGATTTAGACATATTAATGACTTGAGGCTCATCTTTGAAAACAAACTCATCATCAAAACCATCGACTGAATAATTTATTTTCGGATATTTCGCATTTTGTTCATTGTTACTCAGAGATATAACACTATCAGTCTTTGTAACATTCGAATCTAGGTTGACATTGTATTCATTGGATGTCTCATCTAATTCTGATACACTTTCTTTTAATACTTTATCATACTCTGTAGTATTGATTGTCTTCTCTTTTAGAAACAAGCTTTTCAATATCCTTTCTTGAGCATCCGTTTCGGCAGTGGAGTATGATTTATCATTAAAATACTTCAGTTTATACTTAGAAGCCCTGTTGTTCATACTTAATAGGTCAGTTTCACTGAATAATAATTGGTTCACATTATTCCTTTCAAAGAATGGAACTGTGGAAATGGCTGAAGCAAGATTGTCCATGTTGATTTCAAAGTATTTGTCGTATAGGGATGGTGCTGTGGAAGTGTCCCAAGATTTCTCATGTTTGAATTGAAAATGCCCACCGACTGATAATGGATTTTGAATTAATTTCTGAAACAAAACCAACAGTTAGTAGGTATATTTTAACTAATCTAACCGGTTGTTGGGTCTACCATAAGTTTTCCCAGGCAACACTAGCTAGTAAAAACATGTCGAATACATTTTTAAACTATGATGTTCTTATTCTTCATACACATTTTTACCAGTCGCTAGCGAATATGTATAGTCTGGGAAAACTCATGGTAGACTCACTGGTTTCGTACAGCTATGCTACAAGTAGGTAGGTACGTGCTGGTAGACCGGTGTGGCGTACCGGTGGTCTAGTGGGAGTGCCCCGCCTTCCGATCCCGGTCGTTAGTTCGAATCCAATTAGATTTTTGAGATCAAAAAATTTATGAGCTCATTGACAGTGCTCTTCACTACCATAGTATAAAACAAAGTCGCTTTCTCTGTCCCTATATTCCTATGTATGCTTAAATCTTTAAAACTACGCAACGGATTTTGATGCGGTTTTTTTTTATAGAAAGAGTGATATAAGAGGAAGGTTTATATGCATAATACAAGCATAATATAGTAGAGAAACACAATAACCGTGCGAAGCCGGGGCGGGTCGCTAGTAAAAGATAAAGGAAAACATCGTGAAATCAGTTAGTATTCTAACAGCGGCGATGGGGGTCACCCCAAATGTAATATTTGGACGGACATACCTCAGACTATCGACCACATTTAGGTTAACAATGCATAAAACACCCTGTGGTAAGGTGGGGCCATTTCCTGCAAAATGTAGCTGGCAAACAGGATGAAAAGAGCTGAAGACCTCGCTCAGTGGTGCATCTAGAGACCAACATCCAAGTACAGTACATTACCTATAAGATTTCAAATTGGTATACCTCATAATCAGCTCCTACATCTTGGTCATCAACATCCTCATAGCTGGCGATAGGCATCTCATACTTAGCCCAGTTACTCTGGATCTCCTTTTTCTTGTACTTGGCATTCTCTTCTTCAGTAATTTTGACTATTTCCTCAGTCTCCCGTTTTAAATTCTTGTAGAACTCTGGTCCCGGATCTGTGTATACTGGTTTTTGAACTGCTGAAACTGTTAAATTGTTGTCCAGTGAATTACTAACAACCTGAAGAACTTCACAGTTTGTAAGTTTTTATAAACTTAATTCATGCAAAATTTATGTCTAGTGAAGCTCTTGTAGAAACTTTAAAACTAATAAGTATAAACCTCTCGTATGCCAGGATTCCAGACACAATAGAAAATGTATGGTCTCACATGGATCTAAATTACGGCATGTGAGAGGTTAGGTTAATCTAGGTGGGTATAAAATAAGATTAACATAGGTACTTAGGTATATAAGTAAGGTAAGTCAGCTACATTAGAATATATACAATTCATTTATTTCATGTTGCAGCATTGTAATGAACATTAACCAGGCAAAAACTTGGGACTCCGAAATCTGTAGATAATTTTACTTATTCTTCAGTTTTGCCATTGCAATCATCAACATCATCATCTTCCTGCCCTTATCCCCTCATGTTGTCAGGTCGGCTTGATGATCGATTCTCTCCAATTCCCTGTATCATGTCATCTAGGTTAGGTAGTCACTCCTTTCTTACCCATGTCATCTTTCGAACAGTCCATCCATAATTTCTTTGACCTTGCTCTACTCCCGTATAATGCAATGCTGCAACACTTACAATCTATGAATTGTATACATTCTTGTGTAGCCAAATGTACATAGTTACTCATTACCTTTAGGGACTGCCTTTGTTTCTTCAGCCTTTTCTGTTTTTCTATCTGATTTTGCAGCTTGGTTTCGAGAGTGACGTGGTTTCCTCTGTTCTTTGGGATCATTTTTCTTTTTATCACTGAAAGGAAAGACTATTTTATTATATTTATTGCACAAAACATATCTACAATTAGAGTAGGAGGGCTTACTGCTCATGCATTTTCTATCAGCTTACCTAGATGGTATAGAAAAAGATTGATGACAAATATACACTTAGGCTAACATTATAATATCCCTATGTATAGGTACCTAAATTATATTAAAGAATAAAATAACTTGGTTAAACACAGTAGTAATCATTAATAATAATGAGTAATAGTGAAGTAATACTTACGCATTTTTCTTTGAATCTTCAGGCATTTAATTTATTTTTATTAGGTTATTCTTTGTGATATACTGATATAAAATAAAAATAAAAAATCACAACCAGTGTAGCCAGACGGCAAAGTAAATTTCCCTCCAAACTCCAATCCAGGGTTGACAATCATAGTAGTGTCAAACGGGTAATCGCTTACGTCACTAAAATGTGAAGTAACTCCAAAACCTTTGCAAAGATGGCAGTATTTAAAATTCTGAACATCTCGTGGCAAAAAGACTTGTATCCACATTCTACCGTCTACCGCAAGATTAAAAAAAAACTGCGAATCCAACATGGCAGTTTTTGTTATTACCGTTGTTCACAGTGTTTATACCTAGTTTGAAAATTCCCGTTTTACTTTGTTCCTTTGAACAAAAGTCTAATAGAAAGTGCTGTGTCCCCGGATGTTTATATAGCTAAGGTAAGTGTTTTAACCGTTAGAGTCAGCCATGGAGTTCATCATTCAAAAAAACTTGATTATCTGTGTTTCACGAGCCGAATCGCAGCTCAAACCTCACCATGATACCGAAATGGTAGTGTTAATGTTAATAACATCAATTCTTCTGTAATCTTTCCAATTTCGGTACGAGTTGAGTCTTCAGCCTATAATCTAGATAACCTAATTACCTTCCTAAATACTAGGCTAGGTAGGTAGTTAGGTACAGATATCTTCCCAAGTAGCCGTACATCATATTTAGTACATACTTAAGTACCTACAAGTAATATAGGTTAGGTAAAATTTCGTTTCCTTCTACTGAGTTGGATAATACATTGTGTAATAGCACAGATAAGAGGTAATAGTCTCAGTTCCACTAAATCAACTGTTTTGTTTAACTATTTTCTCTAGTAAAATAGAACGATAAAATATATAATTGAAAATAATTAGCAACATGCACATCATGCTTCATATAAATTTATTATGTTTGTATTATGTATGTTTAAACTTATAACTTTTCTGTAACCTATCTGTTATTTTTTCAGACACCAAGACGAATTTGCACAAATTCCCTATTCCAGCCAAGGACAAAAATCTATTGGTGGAAATATTTTGCAGCTAAAAGATGACCATATTTTTAAATATCGCCGTGTGTGTGTCGTGTGTTTGTGCCGTTTTTATGTATCACTTTGAAGAAATGTGTTCATGCTGGATTAATCATCTTAGAGAAGCTGTACCCATGAGAAAAATACCAGGTCAGTAAAAAATTATAAAACTAAGCATATTAAATAATATTATTTTTTGTTCTACGTGATGATGAAACAAGCAGGGATGATCTTATTTTAAATATTTATTTTTGCGTGATAAATAATAATAAAAACTGAACATTAGTAATACCTATCTATATTGCCATGCTGTTCTCACCGCTTTGTTTTGCCCGATTAGATTAAAATAGGTACTAATAAAAGATATATTTTTTTCAGATGAAGGCATTCTTCCGGAATAAGCCAAAAATACAGCTGATATGATATGTATGTTTCTCGACCAACTTTTTGATTCCATGAATGCAAGGTTATGCAAAAGAAAGGAGCATGGCAAGCCTCTTCTAGGACCTGTGACGCCTATTTCCATTCCATACACCACAAAACATGGACGGAATCCAAGCATCTCATGAAAAACATGAAATTTATGAATCCAAAAACATCAAATAATGAGCAAAAAACATGTCTGAAAGGTTTTTTTAAAGAAAAAATAAATAATAAAACACATAGTATGTAAATAAACATTGTTTTATTGTATTTAAAAATAATAACACTATAGAAAACGGTAGATAGGTAGAGATAAATGTATAGCTAGCTAGCTAGCAACCGCAGCGAGCTATAGATACCTACCTACGTACATACTGTGTTGGCATTAGTTCCAAAACCTTCGACCAGTGGGCGACACTTTGTATTACCCGATTTTTTAGCTGAGTTGTACCTCTATTTCAGTTATAACAAAGTACTCTGTGCTCCAATCCAAACTAGACATTTATTCGCGCCAAAACCTGCGCGCACTTCCGCACGACAACAATCACCGCTCTACCGTGCACAGTTCCATCTCAACGCGATTCTAAATATGTATCCCGACACTGACGTGTTCGCGGATAAGTTACATCACTTATGTAAGATTTCTTTGAAGTACTGTGAGGGAGATATTAAGATACATTTATAATATATAATAGAAATACTATTTTGTTATACTCCTATATTTATCAATTGTTAAGTTGTTAAATGTGCCATGTTAGTATTTAAGTACCTTTGTTAGTATGTAAGTAAATATTGTATTAATGATGTGAACTAGGTTATCGTTTTGGCTTTATAGCTGTTAAGATTATGTGTGGTAAATAAATAAATAAATAAATAAATAGACAATGGTAGTAAAGTCAACAAATATGTAAATTAAGTTTTTTATTATTTACTTAAGTATTTCTTTAAAATAAATAATAAAAAATTATTAAATTAATTCAAAATAAAATAGTAATTCAGTAGAAAAGTTTTCAATAAACACAAAGCAATCTCGAACATTTGACCGACCGAGCAAGATCATGATATTAATAATAAAATAACTAGATTTAACGCTTTGGATTATATCTGTGAATAAATAAATTTGAATTTGAATGATCAATTTAAGCATTGTGTTTGGGAAATATCCCCCCAAAAATACCCGAATTTGCAGGGATTTCATCTGAACTGGCAACATTGCGCGTCACCCCGATGAAACTCGATCGACATGCGATTGACCTTCGACGGTGCGACGTAAGGCGCGACGAGATGAGATGACAGTGACAGAAAACTCTCACATCACGTGGCTCCTGTTGTGTTCGTCAAGACAGCAGGAACATCTCTCTGATCCTGTTTATGACGCTGCTAGCATTTAGTGACCCCAACCCCGCTTAATATATGCCAACTTCCGGTCAAAGTGATTTTGCTTGATTCTACAAGAATAAGTGAAACCTGTTAAAGCAATGAAACAACGTGGCTTTCTTGTGTTTTCTCCTAATAAAAAATAAAAAGTCGTTTATTCAGGCATAATTTGTACAAAATAGACCCATAATACAAGAAATGTAATATAAAAATAAAAACAATGGTTACTACAATAAAATTATTGTAAAAAATCAAATCAGATTGTCAATAAATGAACGTAATAAGTTTGTTGTATTCGTTTTAGGTCAAGTATTAGTGGAAATGTTGTGTCCGCCTATTATTGGCGTATGTACCAGTCTAAAACAATAACAATATATTTTATATTTATAATGTAACGATACATATCGCTGTTGGCGTTCCTAATTATAAATAAATAAATAAATAAATAAACGTAAAAAATGTCTGACACTGGCAGGACTCCCTACCAGTGTCCGTCATTTTTTATTTCTGTCCATGTGGATTGAAATCCAGTGGCTGAAAATGGGATTAGTCAGATAGCCACACATAGCCCTCAAGATAGTGTTGTTGTTGTCAGGATAGTGAGCGACCTAACCAATCCCAGAATGCCGCTATTCGAGTTCTTATTATGGAGAAGAACTCAGGCACTCCCGCCTCGGAAAACATGCTCGACGTGCTTTAGTATCTTGGCAATCTCGAGCACGGTATGCATTATTATACTGGACCCATAAGGTGCTGATTGATTTTCGCGTACAGTTAGACCATAGTTGACATACCCAGTCAGTATGCCTTATCCAGGGTATTTTTTACGTCAGCGTCAATCATAATTAAATAATAATTACAATATACAACAAGCCAAAGGTATCCTTCGGCATCATCGCATCCTTTCACATCCTTTCGTATCCTTCCGCATCCTTTTGCATCCTTTGATCCTTTGCCATACTTTGGCATCCTTCGGCATCCTTTCGCATCTTTTCGCATTCGTTCTCATCTTCCGCATCTTTTCGCATCCTTTCGCATTCGTTCTCATCTTCCGCATCTTTTCGCATCCTTTCGCTTCCAGTAAGTAGGTATGTAGATGCGAAAATAAAAAATCTTAGTTCTTGCCAAGCCGGATAGGGGCGCTTGTTGCATCTACATACAAAATCCGCTGGAAAACGAAATCAGAATCAGGGAATCGAAATCCGAAATTCGAACAAACGTCAGAATTAGTGTTGGGTAGGACACAGTTTCAAAACGAGTTTGTATGAGGCCCTCGTTCTTGTTCATGAGGTGGTACAATGTCATGCTTCAAATGTCACATTGCGAATTATGTAGTACAAGTTCGCTCTACTCATTTCATTTGTCATCCAAGAAAGTTTGTGTGAGTTTACTGTTGAGGTGTCTTGATGAGTGTCTAAATTACCTTTTTCAGGCGCACTAAAAGTCCTTTCACCTCACTGGTTCGAAAGAACTAGTGAAACAACAAGAATAAGAAGAACTAACATATTATATTTCTACATAATTGTACTTAATGTACCTCTAATGTAAATCCTATCTACTTCATATTTACAGTTTTATAAAAAAACTGTTCTAAGTTTCCATCAATCAATCTACATCAAGCACTAAATTTTTCGTTACGTCAATTACTAACCTACGTCATATGACACTGATGTCATTTCAACGTGATACGAGCCTCATTTCTGTCACACAATACATCAGTTCACTCACTCCCTCAAATGAAAGATTTATATTTTCCTCGTTCGTCGCAGTCAAACAGTGAGCACTTCGTCTGAGAGTGAGTATGACATAAATTTTGAGGTGGTACATGGATTGAACATGAGGACCGGGACATTTTAGAGTGAATGAGTGCCTCAAAAGAGGTGCCTCACGTATGTCCTACTCAACACTAGTCAGAATAGACAGCATACATAAACGAGAGAGGTCTTCCTGCTAGCTTGACGAACACGTTTATTAATTCATTCGTTTCGTCCGTCGCATGAGAATTACCAAGTTTGTCTTTCTTTACGTGTTCGTTTGATTTTTTTTACCAATGAATTGACAATATTTAGAGCCGAATGTAAACTGTACCTTTGTACCTACCCAGAATCAGTTGATTTGCAATATTGGCTTTATACTTCTTGTTTTGCTAGCTTGGCCCTTTAACAAGTAGGTAGTACTTAGGTACCTAGCCTTTTAAATTAAGTACCGTGCCTAAGTACCTACATAAATATCCTAAATTCTTTGAGGATTTTTAATAAGTATATTATCTTCAAAGATTTTAGGGTATTTATTACTTACCCACTTATATTATAAGTGGGTACTTAGATAGGTCTTTGAGTTAGAAGGTATCTACTTAAAATACTGATATTTACCGTACCTGGGGATCAAGGTCGTGAAGTTGTTTCAGTTTTTTCATCAACAGGGGCTTTGCGCTCGACGGGTTAATCGCTAAGTAATATGATTGAGATTAAACCATAACGGAGGCTTAAGAGTGGCCTAGTATCCCCGTCACCAAGTTCGCCACTTGCTCATCGAAATTATTGTATACTAGCGGCCTGTCCCAGCTTCGCATGGGTGGTCATAAATTTTTTGAAAATTTTAGGATAAACTTTGACCGTGGGTTCGAGCATCGCGTCTTCTTATTTCATACATTTGCACGCCGTTCTCCTTGAGTGAGTGAAATCGCACCCCGTGCGTGACCCGTGGACCCGTTAACATTTTTAATTTCGTCATATCTTTTGAATGGAATGTCCGATTTGAAAAATTTTAAAAGTAATCTATAGGTATTGAACCGTCTTAAATATGAAATGATTTATTAGGATAAGGATTAATACCAAGGTACAAATAAAGACCCTTTTCTAGCGGCGGCATTTCAATTAAATTTTTATAATAAAAGAACACTTATTGTGACATAACTATAATAGTTATATCATATATATATATGCTGTCGCGACATATATGTTTGTAGATGATGACGTGTTCTACAAAATCGTAGTACATTATTTTGTTCTATCATCAATAGTTTTAGCAGAGCACGCGATGTAAGGTTTTTGTTTTCCACCTTGGGTTACATTATTGGAGTTTTAGTAAGGATCCCTGATTTTTTTGAAAATATAATATAGCCTATGTTACTCAGGGATAATGTAGCTAATGGTGAAAGAATTTTTGAAATCGGACCAGTAGTTTTTGAGCCTATTCGTTACATACAAAACAACAAAAATACAAATATTTCCTCTTTATAATATTAGTGTAGATTTTTTTTGATCTTTTCCCAATTAGGCATAAATTTCTTGAAACTTTATTTTAGTTTATATATAAACTTTATAAGTACCTACAGGGTGTCCCAAAAAGTAGTGATAAGCGGAAGTCCAGAGATAGAACACCACTTGGTAGGTACCTACCCGAATCACCCGCATGTATTTTCCGCGATTTTTCATAGTTTTCGAGTTATTAAAGCGGCTTTCAGACTACGCTTTATTATAATAGCATTTAATATACATATAGCTCATACATAACATAACAATATCGCGCACCATACATTGTAAGGGCACGTTCACACTGTACTGTACAACTGTATAATATATTATTGGCTTACTATACGCTATAAAATTGTGCGATGCGCTGAGTTCATGCAGTGCTATAACACGCGCCGCCCTCTTCCTCCTCCCTCACCCCCGGCCATCCCGCAAGCGAAACGAAACTGAACTTGCTATACACTATAAATGCTTGCGATAATATCGCGTCATGTGAACGCCACGCTATATAGTATAGCATTAAGCCCTTCTTTGCTATACTATATAGCACAGTATAGCGTGGTCTGAAAGCCGCTTAATGTTTTTCTGAATTTTGAGAACTTTCCACCTAAACTCATTCCAACTTTAAAAAATTCTTAAAGAAAAGTAGAAGACTTTAACGAGTATTTTTTGCAACTGTATTTTTATGGTAGGTAGGTACTTACCTACTTTTATAGATAAGTACGAAAACTAGTTAAAAAAAATCATAACTCAATTCAGTAATTTTATATCTTCAAAAATATGCGAGCGAGAAGTTGTTTATACCGACGTACCTAGGTAGGTACGGTACCTGTTATAAATATGGATCGCGAGTAAGAGAAATCATACAATCCAATTTTGTAATGTCATAGATTTGATACATAATATGTAGATGCCCTAAGTACCTATGCAATAAGTTCTACGGTAGACCTAGGTATACCTACCTACCTACTGCTTAGTTATGTAGATTTTTTCGCAATAAACTAAACTAAACCACAAATAAGTGATAAGAGAATACTAGTAACTAAACTAAACTGCGTAGTAGGCTTTTATTAATATTATTAACATCGCAAACATCAGAGCAGATGCAGTCAGTAAAAATATTCCACCCCAACAAATCATTCACAGGATTCGGGAACAACGAAGAAGCAGTGCAGCCAGCCACCCCAGCCCCACCCGGGCGGGGCATGCATAGGGTAGGTTCACAATACTGGCGTATAGAAGCGGAACTTGTTGCATTGCAACCATTTGTTGCTGACGCAAGGATTTCAAAGAGGCTTTAATGTAAGATTAAAATAAAAATTCTTCAACCCCTTTTCAACCATTTTTTACAAAGTTCTTTTTTTTTTAAACCAAAAGTCGGTCCCTTTACACCAAAGGGGGGAGATAATGCCTTAGTAACTTCAACTTCATCCCTATATGCCGTAAATATTGGACTCATAAGTCATAAATAACTTACACCTATTAATAGAATGTCCTTCCTATAAGTACATACATAGTTTTCTTTATAGATAGACTTTTATAAAGAGTAACGTTTCTATGAGCACAGGATTCTTTTATTCTAAATGTCTCGGGATAGGGTGACGCATGCGCGCCGGTAAAGCGTGCGTGCGCAGTACTAGTCGCCACGCGCGCTTCAAACATGGCGAGCGTACCTTAAGGATGTTGACAACCCTACGAACGAAACCATCTGTCATCTACACAAATACAAACCAAAAATTCGCGTGTGCTTGTGGTTCAGTGATTTTGTGAATACAGTGCATCAATATTGAGAACCGGCTTGATGATCCCATTGTTTTAGCAAGGTAAGGATAACAATAATAAATTTCCGGGCAGCGGTAGCGGATTTTAATTCAATGCGTTTTCTTCCGTGTTTGGGTGTGTTGTGTTCAGCGATATTTACGACTCGGTTGCTGAATGCTGGTCAATAATCAGCCTTAGGACATGACCTACTCAACAGGGTGGTAGCTTATCTGATGGTTATCAGTAGATATCCGTAAAACCATTGATAACCATGGGCACATATAAGAGAATACTACCATGGGTAATTTACTAGGTAGGTCCCACCTACCTATAAATCCTTTTAATCTTATCTTTAAAAGCTATAGTTTCTATTAATCAGTTATTGATTATTTCGGTATTACGTAGGTAGGTACCTATACCTACTCTAAGGGGTCAATAGCCCTGTGAGATTACTTTGCTGGATTTTAAGAATTGCACAACGTTTGCACCTCAGCTATTTAAGTCGGTAGGTAGGTACCTAGTTGCGTTGCTTAAATTGGTTGGTTGGTAGGTACAACCTACCTACCTCCCTACCTACCTTACGTCTGCCTTACCATTACCATAGGTTACCTACCTAGGTAATAGGTAGGTACTAAGCAACCTCCTACCTACCAATCTAGCCGTCGTCATCGGTCTTTTATTGACGACGACAACTCGTGACGGTGTAGGTTAGGTAGTTAGATATACCTACCTAGGTAGGTATCATCATTTGTATGAATGTACTTATGTAGGTAGGCAAGGCACATACTTACTTAAATTACCTACCTAGGTGGGTACTTTACACAGATACCTACCTAATGCACTTTGGTACCTAGGTAAGTTAGGTATAGGTACGTACTACGTACCCATAATCTATTAGGTATAATCTATTTTTCCTCTCAGGACATAGGTAGATACTAGTTCGCTGTCCGTAGGTAGGTACCTATCTAAGCGACAGAATGCTAAACACCACTTTAGTATTCTTTCATTCAAGTCGTGATCTCGCCTAGACGCCTAGAAATACTTAACATACTTATACCTACATAGGTATAGATACCTACCTAGAGTTGTAAAAAGTTTCCCATAGGTACTGAATCTTAAGAACACGCTTCCAAATTTGGCAAAGCGTAAACTCACACTAAGTTTTGTGGTTTTGCCTCTGAATTCTCTGAGAATGTTCTCGTAGAGGACATGGGTTCATGCCCAGGCTTTGCACTGCAAAGTAATTGAGTAGGTAGGTATTCACTCAATAACGCATTCCTTTACGAGTTTCCATACTGGTGCTTCTGCCAATTCTTTCAGCTCTCGCTCACCAAAGTAAGCAGCAAACACTAGTTGTAGACTAGGTTTGTTCTAGATTTCAAACGGAAGATTCGATTTTTTTTCTAGGCGGGAATGACGAATCCCCTTGCTGGATTAAACCACATAATACTGCGACGAAGCGGATCGTTATTAAAAATAACTTGCAAAAAAACAGTAAGTGAGAAAGGTTCAATCGATCCGCCTTGCAAGACGCCCCGCGAAGGGTCATCAGGGTTGCCGTGAAGGTTAAATAACTGAAGACGCACGGCATGTTTTTGGGACCATTCTACAAGAGTAAAAAATATTATTCTTCTGTAGAATGGTCCATGAATGCTCCTCAGAACAATAAAAAGATTATTCTTCTGAGGACCATTCGCATAGCGCCATGACAAATGACGCGTAGGTGGAACGAATCCCGTTTTTAGGAATTCGGAAGATGTAAATAAGACTAAGATTTTTTAAATGACGAAGCGGAAGGAAATTATTTCCTCGAATGTCTGTCTTATCTTCATGACTCAAAACATGACTAGGTTTTCAACAGAGTGCTATATCTTGATGTACAAAATTCGGTGAATAATCCCTCGCGGATTCTGGTGGTCCCTCCATTGCATTTGTTGAACGTTGATTTCAAATTAATCTCCTAAACAGGGATTTCAAACGCTTTCGATTTTCTACTGTGTCTCCCTGCCTAGCTCTAACATACGGTTACATTTTACTCCATTTAGATATTCTCAATGGTATTGTGTAACTAAGGTCAGTTGGTACCAACCAACCAAGAGATCGGAGAGGATTTCAGTTGCTGAAGTTTTACAGCTATGAGCATTCCACCGATTTCAATTGGCCGTGGTGGCCCTGGAATAGAATGAGAGCCCGCCATCATCGATGGATGTTGGAAGAGGCAGATCATGACAGTAGATTGGTAGCAGCATCTCCTAAGCCAATCCGCCTGCCAAGCGTGGCTAAGCAAGCAAGGCCAATTTTGTCCGCATGCGAAGTTCATTGCTTCATTCTCAAGCCCCATTCTCGATTCTGCTATTATTTTATACCTATACTCACATTCACATACCAGTTACTCACCGTGTGTGGTCTTCGCTTCATTGTTTCACACTTCCATATTATTGTAAACTGCTAATTGATATTTTACTGACGATAGCAGTATTTTAGTAAATAAAGTTTCAAGTTATTCCATGAGACTTGGTGAACGGTATAAAATGTTGCCGGACCGTTTAGAGGATTATGTGCCGAAATAAAACGCGTTTCGAATCTTTGAATAGGTAATTTGAACAAACACAGCTGTTAGGTACTTTACATTCTAAATTACGGCAAATCGTGCAGTCAATCGCTGAATAGAACCCCCATAATGTCTCCATTTATGGCTTTACTACCTCTTACAAGTGCAGACGTAAATTCGTTGTCTAAACCTACCTAGATGTAGGTTGGGTTCCTTAGGTTCGTTCAAATACCTTCATTCATACGTGTTGCTTGTTAATTTGGCTAATTGTTGACAATGAACTTCATGAACTGCAAATTACGTAGGTACTACGGCCACTACTACGACTTACCTGCTAATTGAATCCTTCAGAACTCTTGTGGCCTTTAAATTAGTCCAAATCATTACTTGCGAGTTAAAGGTTATTCCAGTAAAGTGTGCCATGCAATTTCACATATTTGTGTGGGTTTCGGCTTTATCTTCTAGGCTTGGTCGCGTGGAACTGGCACCTCGGTTCATCTAAATTTAGGAGCGTTTCAAAGCGTCCTTGAATAGCTACCTTTTATTGAATAATTCAAAAGTCTTTAAATCAGCTTAAATAATCTTTACTAATTCGTTCTTAAAAGTCCGCCAGACAACGAACTTCAGGACAGCATAGTTTGATAGTTTTTTTCCTTTGAGTCACACCCAAAATGTATTATTATGATGACCAAACGGGAAAAAAAACATCTGGAGACAAAAACGTGACGTAATGCAATTTGTGGATTATATTGGCAGTATACCTACTTGTATGGTTGCAACTGTAAGTGGCATTCTAAAACTTACTGCTGATGGAAGCTTTATCTATAGGAATCCTTTGCGCAGGACGTTTATAGGTCTGGCTAAAAGCCAACGAATACGAGAACTTTCTTGTCTTCAAATTATATTGTCCGGACTTAAGGTTGTTAAATCTGATGGATGGCAGCCTCTAGGGAGCAGTGGCCTAAGACCTATATTTTAAGACTCCGTCAATTAAATTTCGTCTTTCATTCGGCCATTTGGCATTGTCTGACTGATTGATTGACTGAATGTATAAGAGACGTGATAAAAGACGGTAGAAATCCTTTCAGATCTGTTGGCCAAAACTACAAAATTGGCTGTTGTCTCCTTACGCCCCGCATCATCGTCATTTTAGACGAGCAAACTGTACTGCCAATGTATTTACAATTGCCTTTCTATTTCTACTAGCAATACCGCTGAGCGAATTGCTCCTGAGACCCGCATTTCATAGGTAGGTACCCTGTGGCTTGACTCACAAAGTACTCTGAAGGAAGTATATAGATTATGCTATTTTAAATCTCTGTATATTCCAATTTCAATTAAAATATTTTCAACGTATAAAGTTTCAATGAACCACAAATAACTACCTAAACATTCGGAGAATAGTTGGATCAGAGACATTATCTCTCTAAGAGTCCAAATGGGTTTACCATTGTAAGACGATGTCCGTGAACTTTGGTCTGGTTCCCCTAAACACGGTATATTTTACCGTGTAAAAACTGGCGGTTATTCTGTGACACGAGCCGGTTCGCGAGGTCTTTCACCTCCCAAATTCCCCATCACAGATCTTTCCATATTTAGAACTGCACATTTGGCCGCAGGATTGCGTGCTTGCTCCAACTA
The DNA here is from genome assembly GCA_932294275.1 of Chloroclysta siterata. NCBI lineage: Eukaryota > Metazoa > Arthropoda > Insecta > Lepidoptera > Geometridae > Chloroclysta > Chloroclysta siterata. Next base: position 12,946,541 of record OW028596.1, on the reverse strand, counting down.
GGATTGTTCTTTCTGGGTAACAAGTAACAATAGGTTGCCATAAAACTAGGAAGTATCGCCAGCACATGTATCGTAGCTTTATTGATATTTCTGAGAAGAAACTATAAATGAATTCATAGGAGCTGCTGGTTTTCAATAGATTTTGTTTACTGGTATTTTTCTGTGATTATCAGCTTTTGCTTATGTTTTCGCTGTACCTACACACGATAATATATAGGTCTATATATGCTACACACTTTAGTCCTGCGCGACATCATCATCATCAACAATGGTGGTCCATTGATGGACGACATAAAACTCGAAAAAGTAGGTCTGACGGAACACTTAAAATGCTAAAAGTATTGATAAACCTATATTGGAAATCGATTTGTAAATGCCTATCTGTGCAAATTGTAAAACTCCTGCCCTTAAGTGGAAGACACAAATTCCTGATTCAATTGGCTCCCGACTGTTCAGATCGTGATCTTGGTCTAGTTTTTACGGAAACGTCTTTCTTGGTATTGTGTGAATAGTGAGGTATCGCTTTCATGTATCTATGTATGTAACCATGTGATGGTCATACGTCGTACTAGATTTTGCTTCCAATAAAACGCTCCACGAAACGCTCTTGGAATCACGGCGTGGCGCATGATCGTTTTAGATTTAGGTTCTGGAACGTTCAGCACGGTCAACATTTAGTTTGATAGGCGACAGCTTGTGAAGTTGTGACGTTTACGACTGAGCTCACCCATGTAAGAGCTTTCGTACTAACTGTCCCAGAAAACTGTTCTATGTCTCTGAGAAAGACAAGTCTCCAATTTAATCTATCAATAGCCTGTAATAGAATTTAGTAGCTAATTTTAACCAGCATCTTCGAATCGATCGTACTCTCTCAGCGACACAATCACTAGCGAGCTTCTCAAGGAACTGTTTTTGTGATCATGCGTAGTTGATGTGGATCGAACGACATCGGCTTCTTTAGCGTGTGCTTCGTGGGGGAACGTGATCGGTTGGATTCATGCGATAATTGTAGATTCAAAACCGGTTGCAGGAATTCCTTACACTTCTGTGTCTGAATATTCACATAAGTATCAGGTCGATTGTTTTTGGGCTCGATAATATCTATTTAGGTTCAGAGTTGGGTTTTGAATTTTAGATTTAGAATGTTATTGTTAGATGGGCTATGTGAAAGTACCTATATATATGTATTTAAAAGTTACAGTTATAAGTTTTTAGTAAGGTGCTCCGGGGTAAGACCGGACGGTTTTTTAGTAAACCATTCGTATGTTGCAAAATATTTTTTTTCTCGACAATGAAAATGTTGGCCAACCTAAAATTTAGTTAGAGCTTTGTATAAAAGACAGGTTTATAAATCGGTATATCCGATAACCCTCTAAACACAACGGTGGCCGAGTTATAGGGGATTAAAGTGATAGTAATTTTTATAAAACCACGGGAAAGATCGGACCTTGACGGGGTAACATCGGACTACATTCTAAAATCGCCTCTGTAGCTCCAAACATAAGCTACCTATAATGAAAATATCCGGTTTTATCCAATAATAAAGCATCAATATCGATTTTCGAGATACTGTTTCAACGACAAAAGTGAGAGGCAAAATATTGTTTTTTTCATTCTTATAATCCGATGTTACCCCGGTTCAGAAAAAATGAAGTTTCTATGTTTCTCAAACTTTGACACCTCCACTTTGACTATGGTGCGTAGGTAGGAATACGGATATATAAAGGCCAATTTAGCAAGCACCTCATAGTTGGTTTTAATAACTAACCAGCCTGATCAATGAAGCAAATTAGATCTAATTAATAAATTATTAACCATAAACTACTTATTTCTATTAAAAGTCATTTCTTCAAATCTTTTTTGAGTAGAAGTCGCCCGCAGAGATTTTTTTTGTAGTTTCTAGGCATAATAATAAATATAAAATAATAAAATTAACTGAAGCAAACACACCATAGCTAAAAGTGTGCGCAAGCTAAGCGTGCATGGGATTACGTACCGTACATACATAATTACAGCTTTTAGCTTTTATTAACAGGCAAATTGGTTCACAAAATAAAAAAAATTGAGTGACGTTAGGTAGGTACTACCTCTAGCAAATGCCTCTTTAGTTCAAATATTTTCTTAAAAGTTTGAGAAACTGTTTATATTTTACAGTTGGGAAAGATCGGACAGAATTCATCCGAACTTTACCCATTCAAATTTTGATGGGGAAAGACCGGATCTCAGGCTACATACAGTTCTAGCGTGTCTAGACCACTTTAATCAGCAAACAAGTTGCCGCATTAATATGATAAGCCACAAAACTCGTAAAAAACACAGCCGTTATACCAGAATTTACAATTAAAGTTGCCGGGGGTAAGTCCGGATCCTTAAAAAATCACATTTTACGCACCTTTTCACATCCGAGTGAATGAAATGCGCGCTGATGGTCCGATCGACTGGCGGCGACTAGTGGGATGGGCCCAACAAAATGGCGTTGCTGGCAATGTTGCCAAGAATCAAAAAACACCCTACGTTATGGAAATATTCGATTTATTCGATCTTACCCCAGATCCGATCTTACCCCGGAGCACCTTACCAAATAAAAAAATAAGTTAGGCCCAAAACCGAAAGGGCATGCAATGGAAGACACCTTTACTCAAAATTGGGTGGAAATCGGTTTGAGAAGAAAATTTGTAAGCATTATGCATGTCTTTAATTTAATTAGCACATCAGGCATCTCAGGTAGGTACGCTTTGTGGACATGACCGGCTTATCGGTAAGTAAATAAATTAAGGGATTTATAATTCCTGAGTTTTACCAGCTTTTCTGAGTCACCATAGTTATTAAAAACAAGATTTTAGAAACCCTACAGGAATCTGGATGACGTATTGTTTTCCCCATAAGGCAGCGCCGCGCTGGTGTCTCGTTTCAACGTAGCATGTCGTATCAATTTACTTGTATCATACACCTATTTACACATGGATGGACTTAAGGCGAATGTAACTGCTAATGTAGGTACCTCTCGCTCGCACATTTCAACATTTTGAAAGATATAAAACTGTTTCCCGACATCACGGTACAGTTGCATGCGCCATGACCAAGGTTCGAACTGAAGTCTATGCGAGTAAATCATGGTAAATATCCTATGTTAAAAAAATGTATGTTCATAACCATGATAGTTTCATTAAAATCTTTGTCACTCATTTGGATCAGTTGAGCTCTAGATCGTTTGCAACCATCTGCAGAAAGCTAAGTATGTTCATAACCATGATTTCATAAAATTCTTTGGCACTCAATTTGGATCAGTTGAGCTATCTCTAGATCGTTTGCAACCATCTGCAAAAAGCTAAACTTTATAATTATGCATTTTGTAAATACTTGTATTTATTTTTTCATTGTAAATAAATGTCTTTGTTCATAAAAAAAAAATGTCAAAGGATATACCAGAGGACAGTTGAAAAATCTGCCATTGTGCTTTCCACAAAGGCTGTAGGTAGGTGAAGTATGAGTAGCTCAGTTTGTAATCTAGCTATTGTTCCTCGCCGTGCAGCTGCTATCGATCGATGCTTTGCAGCTTGCATGCTAGACGCCATGAATTAACTAGGCCATAGTTATTATGACCGACCAGTACCCCAAGTATGAGTTTTGTTTACCATATTTGGTTTATCGTTTTTCGTTTATGTTCTGTGTTCATTGCGGGTTTTGTATGAAGACACGATAGAGATACCGATACGGAACTTTATGTTGCAAGTATGATGAAAAATAGTAGTAGAACATAATAGTTCCGTATCTGTATCTCTATCGCGTCTTCATACAAAACCCGTAATGAACACGGAACATAAACGAAAAACGAAAAACCAAATATGGTAAAAAAAACTCATACCTACCCCAAGTATGAGAGAGGAGTCCACTATAATGGTGGCACTGCACATTTCTATTCTCGTTTTTATTTGCTCTTTATTCGGCTTTATTGTCCGAATAACTCAAACACATCGCCACGAACATTAGTATTCGCGTGTTCGTCTTGTTTTTGAAAAATAGGCAAATATAGGCGAATACAGTACGCATAACACATTGTTGTATTAGGAAAAATAACATAAACTCGCGAACACGAATAGCGATGTGAAGTGCCACTATTAGGTACAAATCTCTTTCATGTTTTTTTCGTTTTTAAGTGTTATAATAATTTTTGTTACCTACTTAAGGAAAAGTTAGTATTTAAGTATTATCTAACTCGTATAATAATTTTTGTGATATAAATTCTTTACACATCTTTTGTTTGTACAAGTATAATTATGTAGATAAAAGATTTCATAATTATTTACAGGTTGGAGATTATTGCGGTCAAGTAATATTCATTACGGAACCCTCAGGGCGCTAGTCTTGCTTGCACTTGTCCGTTATAATTTCTGGTTGAATTTCAATTTTTTTTTTCAAAAAATTCGAATAACTTAGTTGACGAGGTAAAATAATAAATTTTAAAAACTAGGTGCCCAACCCCCTAGGTACTATAAGGATATTGTACTATAGGGTTATAGTTATACCATACCTTTTTTTTTTATTACGGGGGAAAATGCTTTACCTTCGATCAACAGTTGATTGTTGATCGAAGTGCTTTACGCATGCCTCCCACTCGGGGAGAGTAGGAGGGGATGTCGGGCTCTTTGTCAACGGACAACATACCGACTAAAAACCCACCGATATTCCCTCACTCATCTTAGTGCTAGTGCATCGTCGAACCACTCATCACCTGACGAATGGTCCGACGCTACATCAGCACCAGACAGAGTCACGGGGTCCCGATTAGATTCTACCGCGACTCTGTTGATGATTGTTCGTCTATGACGAACGCCTCTGACCTCACGAGGAGGAGTATGTCCCGGAGTGTTTAGGACATCATCCACAATCGGTCGCCTGTGCGATGCTGGGCTGAGGCTCCTCACACTCAAGCCCTGCTGGCCACCGTCGAGCAGAAGAAGACGATGGAACTGCCGTCGCCTTCTTCCGGTCCTGCGTCTGCGCTGCTGTACAGCGAGAGGGTTGTCCTCCCGCACTCGCTCCGCTGTTTCCTTTTGCGCAATGGCGACTTCGCAGAAGGCTACCACTGCATCCCAGGCTCGATCGCTCACGAGCATGGCCTTGACCACACTAGAAAACGACAGATCCTGTCCGATCTCGTCTTTAAGTAGTTGTCGTTGCGGTGTCCAAGCACTGCACACCTCAAGAGTGTGCTGCGCCGTATCGTCGTCAGCATCGCAGTGGTGACAGGCTGTACTTGGTTCCCTTCTTGCAACTCGGTGAAGGTAATGGCCGAAACATCCGTGCCCAGACATCATCTGCACCAGTCTGAATGTCAGGTGACCGTGGTCACGGTTTACCCACTCCTTCAAAATGGGATGTATAGCATCAATAGTCCAGCGGCCATATTGGGTGACCTCTAGTTCATCAGCCCATTCCTGTAGGGCATCCTCTTGGGCCAGTTTTCTCAACTGGCTAACCTCTTGTGGAGCGAGACGGTACCCTTCTGCCCGTTTCTCGATTTTAAGCTGGTGTAATTGAGCCAGCACTTTTGCCTCTCTGTCCCATGGCAACGTTCCTGCGATTACGCATGCAGCCCCGTGTGAAACAGTGCGGTAGCCACGTATAGCTCTGATTGCCATAATTTTCTGAGGTCTCCGCAGAAGAGCCGTATTGGTGGCAGTTATAGTTATACCATACCTAGCCAACTTGTAGAAGAGTAGTAGAGCTCTTTATGAAGGTCTTGTCCGGGGAAGTACTACCGCTACGCCTTTTTCTGCCGCCAAGCAGCGTTGCTGTGTTTCGGTTTGAAGAGTGTGGTTGCCGGTGTAGTTACAGGCACATGAGGCTTAACATCTGTATGCCTCAAGTTGATGGACGCAGGTCAGTGCATCGTAAGGCATGTTCCTATCGTGCGTGACTTACGAGGCAATGCTTTGTTATAGGTGATGGTTACCACAGTAATATCAGGTGGGCCATCTGCATGTTTCATCAACTAGTTGTATAAAAAAAAAACTTGTTCCATAATCGAGGTAAAATATATTTACTATTATTTAATCTGTGCCCTTGTGTCCAATCAATGCCGATGCAAGCCCAAATTAACTGACGTCTCACTCTGCATAAAAAACAAATTACACAAGCCTAACTAGTCTAATCGTTAGTGACTAATCCCCACACACTTCGTCCTTAGCTAAGGCGTTGCTTTGTCTTATCTGTCTTTTACACACCCGGTCGTTATTCCAAATACGCAACGATGATTTCACATCGGACGAGTTGCCCCTCTGTTTGTGTTCTTTAAATAAATCGCGGTATTCCTTGTGGAGCACCGATTTTTAGAGCACCGACCGTATTCCTTGTAGAGCACTTGCGCGGTGTAGTAACTTCAAGTGTTGTCTATCAAACTGCTGCGTGACTTTTTGCCTGACTGACAAACAATGCCCTAGATTAATGATAACTTTATTTATTACTTTTGTTTATTATTATAATACACTAGCGGCCTGTCCCAGCTTCGCATGGGTGGTCATAAATTTTTTGAACATATTAGGATAAACTTAAACCGTGGGTTCAAGCCTCGCGTCTACTTATTTCATACATTTGCACGCCAGAGAGTGAAATCGCACCCCGAGCGTGACCCGTGGACCCGTTAACGTTTTTAATTTCGTCATATCTTTTGAATGGAATGTCCGATTTGAAAAATTTAAGAAGTAATCTATAGGTATTGAAACCGTCTTAATTATGAAATGATTTATTTGGATAAGGATTAATACCAAAGGTACAAATAAAGACCCTTTTCTAGCGGAGGCATTTCAATTAATTTTTTATAATAAAAGAACACTTATTGTGACATAACTATAATAGTTAGACATATGCTGTCGCGACATTTTTTGTAGATAATAACGTGTTCTACAAAATCGTAGTACATTATTTTGTTCTATCTTCAATAGTTTTCGCAGCGCACGCGATGTAAGGTTTTTTGTTTTCCACCTTGGGTTACATTATTGAAGTTTTAGTAAGGATCCTTGATTTTTTTGAAAATATAATATAGCCTATGTTACTCAGGGATAATGTAGCATTCTAATGGTGAAAGAATTTTTGAAATCGGACCAGTAGTTTTTGAGCCTATTCGTTACATACAAAAATACAAAAATACAAAAATACAAAGTTTACCTCTTTATAATATTAGTGTAGATTATAGTGTAGATGTAGAAGTGTAGATAACAGGCTGAATAAAAAATATATTATCGGAAATTTGTCGCTTCGAAAAAATTGCGCTCAATGCTGTGCTCTCAAACGGTGAAGGAAATCAGTTATTATTATTCTTACAGCGGCGATGTGCTTGCAACCTGTCACGTATCGAATGGCAGCTACTGAAAAATATGGGTGCCAAATGTAATGTTTGCACGTACCTCTGACTACCCTCCTGGAGTTCGTACTTAGTACTAACAGATCTGAGGGGATATCTACAGTGCCTGGGGATCAAAGTCATGAAGCTGTTACAGTTTCATGTTCGTCCGGAATAGAACCAGGAAGCATATTCTTCCGCCAAAGCTGACGCTCGCATTTTGTTTTACCTTTGTGGGTAGGCAGGCAGAGGCAACTTCACTTCCACTTGCTACGATCCTTACATACCTACCTACCTCTTTCGCTTCATTCACTCTCATAACATTTCAACCAAACGGTTAACAAAGCTTTTTTCGTGAACATGCTAAAACAAATAGGTTCTATTATTAGGTACATTAGATCTATTATTTATTCCGTATAAGTACGTGCTATACCTGAGGATAACTGCAGGAAGCAGCTTCCATAGCACGTGCTTAAAACACGATAATCGACCTTATTCCTTAAATGGTAATAGCTAGATTCAGTGAAATGAATCATTAATGGGAGCTATAGTGTTGGGATAATAGACTTTATGGCGTGGTGATAAGGTTGACAGTGAAATAGGATGACGGTAAGACGTTATGGTCGTGAAAGAGTAGGCGCCTAGGGGCTACTCAAAAAGTAGCGGTATCGCAGCTGTCGATAGATTTACTCGCCTTTGCTGTAAGGTTAAGCTTTGAAAAGAACCAAACCAACTATAGTCGCGTTAAACTCTCGCTGCAAACTCGGTCATAAATCATCATAACACTAGTGTTGAGAGTACTCTGCGCGGGCGCATGCACGTTATCGATAAAAAGAATGACTCGGCGACTACGATTAGACTAAAATTCGGTGGGTTGGTTGGTTGATTATCTAAAAATAAGCCTTAGCAATCGCGGTAGCAGTCAAATGATTGTTGATTAATCAAATTTTCTGGCAGATGGACAGCAGACGATCGGACGGAAAATCGACGTACAAAAATTAAGATATTGACAACAAAACAAGCGGGGAGATTTGTTTATTAAACAAGCGACGACTCATTTTACTGCAATCACTAAAGCGTATCACAGACGACGAAGATGCTATAAATTTCATCTTATAATACCTTACGATAAAATAGCATCTTAAGGTATCACACACTGTTAAGATATGATAATAATATATTATGGTTTCATTCTCTTGAAAATGTTATCATATATTTCCATAGCAAGGCATCTAAGTTGAAGTCGCCCTATCATTCAGTATCTTAAGATACCTTAATATGAAAATGAAAAAACTCCGATAGTTAGACATATGGTATCGCTGAGTTTTTTGTAGATATTGATGTGTTCTTTAATATTGTAGAATTTTTTTGTGTTCTATCGTCAATAGTTTTCGCAGCGCATGCGATGAAAGACATTATGGCCATTTTTTTACACCTTGGGTTACTTTATTGAAGTTTTAGAAGGGATCCCTAATATTTTCTAGTAATAAATATAGCCTATGTTACTCAGGGATAATGTAGCATTCTAATGGTGAAAGAATTTTTGAAATAGGACCAGTAGTTTTTGAGCCTATTCGTTACATACAAAAATACAAATCTTTCCTCTTTATAATATTAGTGTAGATGAAATATTATAGCATCTTCGTCGTCTGGATTCGCTTTATGCTTGTGTTTAAATAATTGACCGATGCAGGTGGAGCTTTACGACCATCAAAAGTTATGTTGACTAAAAAAAAACTCCGTGCTATGATCGCCCTTGCTTTTTATCCGGCCTAGTAGTCCTACGCTTCGCAACGCTTCGCAACGCTTGATGTTCTTCTTTCTTTGATTTCATGAAATCTTTGGTAATTTGATTGCTTTGAAGTCTTCTGCTAAATAGCTACAATTAAATCTTGTCTACTTTTCTTTTTAAATTAAATGTTTGTGACAATAATTATTGTCTATTATGTCAGCGATACCTGAACGACTTACACTTTGCTAGTAGGACCTGCGCACGCGCATGACTCACGCACCGGTCCGCGATCGCAAGCTGTTTTTGTGGCGGCAGGAAGCGCGGAACAGTCGGACGTCCGAGTAACTCTCACTCTATTATTGTTGCTCTTCGAATTTATTGGACCGTACTTGCTTGCGTGATCTATGGCAACTATAAATAGTGTGTGATCGTACATGACTTTAATTTAAGGACAAGACAACTGCTAATGTACTAGCAAAAGATCCGCCTAGACACCACAAGAGTAATTTTTCTCTTAATTGACCGGTTGCCACACCCCGCTTGCTCGATTTATTTTGTTTTTAAAGACATAAGGTTGTATTCTCGATCTCGACTGGTTGACCAGATGACTTTGCAATGGAAAAAATCATTTAAAAGAACCTTTACAAAAAATATGTGTAGCAGATGTTGACTGTCCAGACTCTGTGTTGGTCAAACTAAACAAAAAAAAAAGGCGTGACCTGTTACCCGAAACCAACGCAAAGCAAAATACTTTCAAACTGGATAGGCAGATAATTTAGTGATGGTACCTCTCGCTCGCACGATTTTGATGATATTAAATCACTAGAATTAACGAAAGATCGTATACAACCAAGTTTCGGAGAAAAGCAGCAAAGGTTCAGTAAAATATAATTATGATCCAAACAAGATTTCCTACTTAAAAGTTTGTAATATTAGTTTTAGAACTTAATCAAATATTGTTCAAAAATGTTGAAATGTGCCAGTAAGAAAGTGTTTGAAGATTGTCAGCATCTTAAGCTCGGAGAGCGTAGGTGGTTGTTGGAGGTATCGGCCCACCTCGAGGATGATCAAAATAAGTTAATTTAAAATTAATGTCGAGCCCCTGCGGTGGTTGAACTACCGATAAATATTTTACCGATAAAACCCACACGAACATAAAATGGAAATCATAAAGAAATCTCTAAAAAGTTGTTTCAAAATAGGTAATTAAGTTAGTCCTGCAGCGAGATGAGTGGACGACATAAAGACAATCGCAGGTCGGAAATGGGTTTGACTGGCACAGGATCGTGGTAGATGGCACAAACCAAGGGAGGCCTATACCCAGCAGTGGATGAAGTCAGGTTGTGGATGATGATGATGATGAAGTTATCATAGCTTTATTTGAACTTATTTGTATCCTTTAAATATACGAAACTGTTGCGTCGCGTCGGGGCAGGCAAGGCAAATCCTAAAACCTCGAATGAAAATTTGGAAAAATTTCTTATGGCTGCACTAAGAAATTAATTCCTCAAACTTCGACCGATTTTGTTGGTCTAACCAATATTGGTCATTGTATTCAGCCTATGTTTTTGAGACACAAAAAAAATTTTTTTTAGGTTTTTAAGACGCCGCTGTCCGTCCGTCTGTCTGTCTGTCCGTCTGTCACCAGGCTGTATCTCAAGAACCGTGATAGTTAGATAGTTGAAGTTTTCACAAATGATGAATAAAACATAATAAAATAAATATTTAAGGGGGCGGCTCCCATACAACAAACGTGATTTGTTTTTGCCGTTTTTAAAGATAATGGTACGGAACCCTTAGTGCGCGAGTCCGACTCGGACTTGGCCGGTTTTTTTTAATGCAACTCCTACCGGGTGCAGCAAACAAAGTTGCCGGCATTCCACTGATTATAATATTACTTTCTACTTTATTTAATACGTTGTTAAGTTGGTTTATCTACTTTCATATCATTAGATCATCGATACGATGCTCTGAATGTTAAAGGTCAGTTGAGGAATGATTATCGGCAACCTTAGTGTGCGTTTCCACCGACGCGGAGATGAGAAAAGGATAGGAGATGCCCAGGAATCGACATTTCACTTTGGTCACGCACCGATGAGTTTTACTGTTCAAAAATTTATGTGCACAGTGCCAGTACTCTCAAACGGTGAAGGAAAACATCGCGAGGAATCCGGCATGTCGATCCTAAAAAGTTCTAAAATATGTGTCCAAGTGCTCGGGAGCTCGATCATAGTTATTAGTAGAAGAGCTCTCTGTGAAGGGCTCGTCCGAGGAAGTACTACCACCATGCCTTTTTCTATCGCCAAGCAGCGTTGCTGCGTTGAAATTTCAGGCACACGAGGCTTAAAATGTGTGTGCTCCAAGTTGGTGGACGCAGTGTAGTGCATCGTAGAGCACGTTCCTATCGTGCGTCAATGCCCTGTAGGTGATGGTTACCATTTCATATCAGTTGGGTTATATCGTATGTTCATATTGTGCGTGGCTTGTGAGGCAAAGGTGGGCCATCAGTTTGTTCCATCAGCAAGTAGTTAAGGGGCTGACAACTATCAAACAATTTCTCGCTCGCACGTTTCGACATATTGAAAGATATAAAATCACTTCTTAACTAATTTTCGAAAAATCGCAATCTACCATTTTGTGTGCAATCACATTGCACACAGTTTAGTAAAAATTTCATTTTGATCGATACCAATTTTCCTACTTAAAAGTTTGCCTATGTACGAAAACTAGTAGGTAAAACTAATTTTGAGTAGGAAAACATGTATCGATCAAAATGAAATTTTTACTAAACTGTGTGCAATGTGATTGCACACAAGATGGTTGATTGCGATTTTTCGAAAATGAGTTTAGTGATTTTATATCTTTCAACATGTCGAAACGTGCGACTGAGAGTCATATTAGCTTTTGTCTTCGCCTTAAAAGACTATTTCTAGGATTTAGCAGTAGCAGTCGTAGAGCCGCAAGCACCATGCATAACTCTCAAGTACTTTCAACAGGATGTACCTCGCTAATCTCGTTACATAAAGATTGTGTAACCCGGTACAAGACAAGTGCTCTTAATTACACATTATCTATTAATTACTCACTGACAGTTCGTTACCAGCTATTGTAGTGAAGCACTCTAACTTATCTACGTCTGTGACGGTATTTAAAGTAGGTGCTTTTAGATGTAGGGGAAAGTAGCTCTCAGCCTTGACTCCTTAGGTTTTTTTATACAACTAGCTGATGGAACAAGTAGATGGCCCACCTGATGTTAAGTGGTAACCATCACCTATAACAAAGCATTGCCTCGCAAGTCACGCACGATCGGAACGTGCCCTACGATGCACTGCCCTGCGTCCATCAACTTGACATCAACCTTATGTGCCTATAATTTCACCGGCTACCACACTCTTCAAACCGAAACACTGCAACGCTGCTTGGCGGCATAAAAAACATGGTGGTAGTACTTCCCCGGACGAGCCCTTGACAAAGAGATCTAATACTCTTAAACTAACTTTTACAATGGCCAAAATTCTGAAATACTGGTTTTTTCCGCCTTCAGACCTTTACCCAGTAGTGGGACATAACAAGCTGAATAAAAAAGAAATCAGAAATACTGATATCGTTTTAAAAATCTGTTTTGGTTTGATGTTCTTTTGTTTTATCCATCCTTTTGTCCTAATATGCGAAAGTTACGATGGTAAGCTGGGTGTAGCTCGATCACGCCATAACCACTGAACTGCTAGGGGTTAAACTTAGAGCAAATATAGTTCGTAACTTGAATTAAGATATAGACTACGTTTACGGCTCGTTTTATCACGAACAATTACCGACAAATTAAAGGAAAACGCAATGAATATTATTATGTAGTTAGCAGTCACTACTATAACGCTAGCAGAGCCGCTGACGGCAGCTAGTGTCTTTTGAATTTTGCATGAAATAAACCAAGATTTGTTTCAGGATCAAAATGTATGTCGTCATAAGAAGAGCCATACAAGTAACAAAATTTAGATGAACGTGTTTTGATTCTTCTAATCGTCAGGAATAAAGGTTTTGTATGTAAATAGTTTTGTTGTCATATAACTTGGTGAAAATCCCAGTTCCGTAGTGCATTAAAACAGATCTAGTTAAACAAGATCCTAAGTAAGTTGTCAGTCCAAAGTGATTTCACCTAATATGGCTTAATTAGATTTCAATTTCCATCCGTCACTTCTAGGCATTTTAATTTCACCGGCAATCCTGCCCTTGAAATAGATCTTCGGAATGCTATGGCATTTCTTGATTGTAGCTTGACAGGGATTTATATTTTGCACGAAACAATTATTATAGCTTGCCTCAACAAAAGCAACGCTCAGCCACAACATTTGTATTGGTGACCGCTACTATTATTCTAACCGGAATGATTTCATGCTGTGGTAATAATGTTGCCAAAGTTGACCACTACAATGAACTTAATAATATCTCAAAACGAGTGTTAAATAAGATAGGTATCTGGCTCAATAAAAAATCTAATTTTGGAATTACCTATGTTTTTTCAATTACCTAGGCTTTTAACGCAACTGACCGGATGATTCTAACTAACTTTATTACCAAAGTTCTGCTTGAACTTGGCAGTCTTGACAAAGCTTTTGTCGCCAAGCCGAAACTTAATTTGAACTCTCCAACCTTTCATTCAGCAAAGTTCAAAGGTCAGCTTGGCTGGTAGCCACCAAAAAAGTGGCTCGCCTTGCTCTTGCCAACGAATACTGAATATTACTTTGCATGTTTGTTTAATGACATGGCGTTCCATTGTGAATTGGGAAAAATATAAGAGGCTTCCATTTCTTCGGCTCAAAAGTTAATACTAGGTAGAATTATTCAATCATTATGTTATAGTTAAAGTAAGGTCACCTTTGTAGTAGCGTGCCCCCCGGAGCTCAAAAATTCGTACTAAATGGTGTAGCTGGAGAAATTTTTGTGAGCCCTTCATCTCTCCCCGTGGATGTCGTAAGATGCGCCATAGGGAACGCTCCAGGGTCAGCAGCATCTCTTGAGTGCTTAATCAACAAACCACCTGCCATGCGTGATGATTACTGCATACCATTAGTACGAGAGGGGCGTATGTCCAGGAGTGGGCGAATTCGGGATGATTATTAAATGTTTTGTTCAGCTGCGGCATTTATTGTTTATCCTGGACCTGAAAAATGCCGTGTAGCTAAAGAAAGGAGGTCATTGCTTGATTTCTATTTGTTAAAATCAATGGTTTCAGATAGACATTATTGGAAAACTTCGTAGGTTCGTTTAATTGCAAGATAATATGACATTGAGTACAGTAACATTCGTTTCTCTTTGAACAGCAAAAAGTCAGTAAAGCTCGAATCTGTGATCTTAGCTATCAAGTTTCTGGTAAAAGAAACGTAAATTTTCATGAGGCTCCGCTTTTCTATTACACTACGCTTTTAAATCCAATTAATTATGATAATCCCAGTGCGTTAAAGAGTGGGGACATTTACATATCGATAGTCGATAAACTGCGTAGACGAGACGGCGCATATCCGCGTCGTCCGCTTGTGACCCCTATTCAAGAAGCACGCACGCCCCGCGGCCTTCGTGTCTGCATTTGTGCAGTCAACGCGCGTCAATAAACTAGTGATGTAGTAATGATGTCGATGAAAATATTTATTAATTTAAGAACCCATTATCAACCTGACGAAGCCTACAGTCGAATATATTCAGCAGTTTCTATTCTAGTATCATTCATTTCTAGAAACGAAATTTGAGCCATCTCGATCCATCGAAATCTTGCGATCGATCGTTAAATTTTTGTATTTTATATGTATGTAAAACATTACCTGTTGTGGTTCGATAAAAAGTATTAAGTTGAATTATAAACTGTTATAAAACTATATTGTCACAATCTGAATAATTCATGGAAATGGGTAACTAACTATGTATATATTTACCATGTATATGACCTTTAAAACGAAGCCAATAACAAAGCTTCATAAAGCATTAGTGTGTTGGTACTTTCGTCTGATAGCACTATGATACGATAGCAATGTTTACCTAATAACATCGATAACATGTTTTGGTTTTAGATAATAAAACATCGACATGATAACATCCTTTATTGTTTGCTCTATCGTACGAGGATATAAAAATAATTGTTATTCTATAGGCGCGATTCGGTGGTCCCCTTTCTCCAAAGATTCGAAGATTCATATGTTTCAGAGAAAAATCGGAGAAAGCAAGATAGAAAACACTTAATCTGTAGAATGTTGCCAATATATGTATTATTGAACGTAATAGTCTGTGTAAACTAGCTCTCTAGAAGGTATTTTTCTTAAATTTTCTAGTTTTACATGTATATTTTAGAAGCTGCCTAGATATTTTATTAGGCTTCGAAAAAATAGCTTGTTTTGTCGAAAGTTATTCCTTACGTACGGTACGAGTACGGCACACTCTTTACATTTTCTGGAACAAGAAAAGGATTTAATGTTGTGCATTAAGGTAGGTACGCAGGTAGTTTATATAATATTGGTTGTTGTTGTAACTTAGCGGTATGTGAGATAGCCAGTGTTTGTGATGACCAGGTCCAGGAGATCAGACATCGCGCTTTACAAAGCTTTTGATTTGATCTTGCGCCACGACTTGACGCTTTTGAGGTGAGAGTAGGTTATCCTGTAGCTTAGCACTTCTCCAGTTCTCCATCATCATCTGGAGATTTGATCTTAGGCCACGACTTGACGCTTTTGAGGTTGTCACCTCAAAAGCGTCAAGTCGTGGCCTAAGATGAGCTTCAGGATCACCTACTGTCGTAGGTGATCCTGAAGCTTAGCAATTCTCCATCATCATCTGCGGATGTCTGACGTAGCCCACTGCCTGGCATAGGCCTCTCTCAGCTCTTGCCGTTCCACTCGATCGTAACGTAAATTTGTTGCCTGTTTTTCTTGGCTTGGTCGCGTCGAACTGGTACCTATATTCACCTAGTTTTAAGACGTTTCAAATTGATCCTTGTGGTTCAACTGGATATAATATATATAGGTACGCATTTCAGTTCAGTAAATAAACTTCCAGTTACGTCATTTGAATTTTTAAACAAGACAACTTTTGTCAACGTTTTGAGCAAAAGCCGATTTCCTTGAAAGTATGAATTTTGTTAATGCCTGTTTATTATACAATTTTGACACAGTTTATTTACTTCGATATGATAAAATCAACTATGAGCTGACATAATTATTTAAGTTTGTTTATCAGGCATTTAAGCTGTTGAAAAAAAAAATACAAATTTATGGACAAGGTTACAACAGTAAAAGTAGTGGTTTCGTCCAACAATCGGCGGTCTTGTCGCAGGTAGCGATCTCTTCCAGACATAACTTTTTTTTCGGTTCGTTGGTCTCTGGTTCCCCATGTGTGGTCGTCTTCGTAAATCTTGAGTATGTTAGAAAAATAAATTAAAAGTTAATATTCTTGAAATTGATTAGTTTAGACTGACTCGATCTTGACTGATTATATTAAAACAAATTGTTTGATGTGGAACTAATAGTACCTACAATGCAGTGAAATTGTCAAAACGTGACCGCTCCGGTCAAGGAAGCCAGGAAAATAATAGAAAGTTTGGCGTCAATATAGCTGGTCATCACGGACAGGAAATGTAGGGCCATTTTCCTTATTCTGTATTGGAGTCACTAGAATATTATTTTATTATTTAGGCTTCCCTATGTGTGTTGCTATAAGGTCATCTAGATTGGTACCTACCTTTTATCATAAACCGATATTAATATAACCAAACCCGTAATAAGATGAAGAATTACGGTCTTAAAACATTTTTTATAAAAACAATTAGTAGTAAAATCAATTCAATGTGTAACTTACACATTGGAATATCTCTATCACTTCAAGTGGTTCTTCGAGCCGGATGATTTTGTGTTACTTATTTCGTAATATTGGGTTAAAACGAGCTGATAGCATTGAATTATGACAATATGAAATCAAATAATTTGGCAAAGGTGCAGTAACATTTCCAATAAAACTTTGCACAATATTTCTCAAAAATTGCTCGTTGTTTTCATCACTACGCGGCCGTTGCAATGAATTATTTGTCTGCATTGAAACAATGTGATTGAGAGCATTGTTCGGTATATGTATTGCTGTTCAAGGTCATTGCGACACCTACACGCTTGGTTTTGGCGATTCGAAATGAATACTTTGGCGGTTTTAACCTACGACCCTTGTTTATACTCTACGTAACTCAAATGATCAACACTGATCTGTTATATGGACCTCTGGGATTATAGTGCTCGTCAATTATTTTGGCGTTTTAAAAACTAGCCGTCAGCAATATACCTTACAAGCGTCCAGGATATTATTATTACTTCCGCTAAGATGCGTATAGGCGACATTAAATGCCTTCGCCAGGATTACCATAACTAGTTAGCTAGCTTATTACAAATTACGATTAGGATCATCACCATCCACATTTCGACTTCACCTATAGACCTCCCCTAGTTTGTGCCTTCTACCACGATCCTGTGCCACTCTAATCCATTTCCGACCCGCGATTTTCACGATTAGGATACCTATCAGAATGATTTACTTAACCTGCTTCTCTTCGTTATTTGTGTTTCAACTTCTATGTTATTGTGCACTTGAGGTAAAGCTAGACCTCCCCATTGTTCATCACGCTATTCTGACAGTTTAATGAGTCGGAAAATGTTTTGGGTGTGACTACCCAGACTAGGCAGTATGTGCATAGTGTGTACTACCTATGTGTAGGTATGGCAAATAGGGAAGAAATACTAATTAATGTAATTCTAGTCTTGAAAGTTTGTATATAAGATGGATACTGATACTACTAAATAGAGAAAGTAATGTATCATCGCTATAATTTTTATTAGGTATATTTCTAAATCCTATGCTTCAATTAGACGCTAGTGGTTTGTGACTTGATCCTAGACAAAATGTCTCCATTTCATATCATTTCTCGTTATGTTCCGCCTCCCATTGAAGTTGTCAGGTGTGATACTTGCAACATGCTTCTCTAAAGGTGGGCTTACACCAAATTAGTTGGAAAGAATGAATTCATTATTTTTTTCCTTGCTATCAAATTAGTTTAAACTGAGATACCTACAACCTTCTATCGGTTTTTTGTATTTATTTAAAGGAGATTACAATGTTGGCACTTCACATCGCTATTCGGTGTTCGCGTTATTATTTGCTCTTTATTTGGCTTTATTGTGTCCGAATAACTCGAAAACACCGTCCACATACTGCGGTATTCGTGTATTTGCGTGTTCGTCTTGTACTTGGTTGGCATTTCGTTGGAATTTTCTCTCGCCAAGACACTAACGCGGGTGGCGCTAGTAATGGGTGATGTATTACAAAATGCCAAATTGAAATCTCACTGCGGATTCCGCGGTCACTTGGCTGAATGTTATAGACGGAATACCACTACTGTAGCTTTAGGACCTGACATGATAGTGTAGCTTTCAATAACAGCTTGTTAAGCTATCCTAATGCTTATGTTTGTCTCCTCAGCAATTGTTTTACGGTCGTGTTCCGGTTTTAGGTATAGGAAAGTTGGTGAAATCTTGGCTCAGTATGGTTGAGTGTCACCATTTTAATGTAACGGGGTAGGGTGTATATGGTTATGTGCTTGCAGTGTGGCATATACTCGTATTGTATGGCTTGTATTGTACGTGAAAGCTTGAAAGTCGTACGCAGATGAGACTAGTGGTAAAAAAACAGAAACAGCTATTAGACTTGGTCTCTTTTTTTTATACAACTAGCTGATGGAACAAGCAGATGGCCCATCTGATGGTAAGTGGTAACCATCATCTATAACAAAGCATTGCCTCGTAAGTCACGCACGATAGGAACGTGCCCTACGATACACTGCCCTGCGTCCATCAACTTGAGGCATACAGATGTTAAGCCTCATGTGCCTGTAATTACACCGGCAACCACACTCTTCGAATCGAAACATAGCAACATTGCTTGGCGGCAGAAAAAGGCGTGGTTGTAGTACTTTCCCGGACGAGCCCTTCACAAAGAGCTCTACTACTCTTAAACGTGACGTCTCTCTTTTGACGTGGCCTTCGATTGAGACATTAATGGTATAATTTTTATAGCATGTAACGATAAAAATCATGTTTTACTGCTCTTAAAAACACCGCAACATTTTTTTCAGCGACGAACATAAACTACGCGTTAAGGTGGAGGGTATTCACGTCTAAGGCTTGTCTGAGGGTGAGGGGAAAGTTTGGTTAGTATGTACAGTCAGCTACAAAAATATTTTTTTCTGACAATTTCAGTTATACAATGCTCTTTTGCTCTTGGGTAAGCTTCAATGGTACCTTCAGGACATTCGATTACGTATTAGACGAGTCCAACGCTAATGGCATTTCTTTCTTTGGGTAATGTAAAGTGAGTAATAATTTCTTTATGAGATCTTCAACAAACCTTATCGTCTGGTTTGTGGAATATCATGATTTAACAAACGTTTAATATATCTTATCGAGAACAAACATTTGTGTGATGAACACAGATGTTTATTCTCTTCTTTCAGTCAGGGTGTTATAATATTCGTAAGTATGTTTTTTACATAATAAGTACCTATAGAAGCAATACATCAGTTATCTGGTTCCCATAGTTCAATCGTTGCTTAGTTTGGGGCTAGATGAGAGTGATGTGTGGAATGTCGACAAATATTTTTTAATTTATATACTTTTATCACTAACTGTACACTGGAACTGTTGAATAATCTGTGGCATGAGGGGACACTGGAGAGATTAATGAATGTCTGGAACAGAAACTTTCCCTGCTATGTAACTGGCATACCTGCCTCGCCCTTTATTTAACCTTCGCCTGTTACGTATTGGGGCATTAAGTAAGATTTTCGTGATTATTTGGTAGGACTGTGGTAGGACCGGTGGTGTAATAGTGGGAGTGAACCCGCCTTCTGACCATTCGGTCGTGATTTAGAATTCGGTGGTGCACCAATTCTCTTAGAAAAAATGTATTTGCGTAAATCCAAGCCTTTTAAGAGTAGTAGTGCTCTTTGTGGGTATGTGCCAAATGTTATATTTGGACCTAAGACATTCTTTACCTGGATCTTTATTAGGATCTTGATTTGGTACTGTGTCCTGTATCACGACGTCATAACTACGGAGCCTCTGAAATACTTCAGAGGCTCCGTCAAAAGTTTTTGGTAAGAAAAAAACTGGTTTGGATTAAAGGAAATTTAAGCTAAATTATTGTAATGCAATTCTCCAAAACTTGGTTGATTGCGATTTTACATAAATTAATTTAGTGATTTTATATCTTCAAAAATGTTGAAACGTGCGAGCGGGAAGTGTAATATATTAGCGGTAGTCTGCGTCTTAGTGAAATGACATTAATTCAAAGAATTTAATGTTAATAATGTACTCTTCTTCAATTAGTTAAATCTTACTTCCGTTAAAGCCATTATCTTTAGAATTTTCCTGTGTGCTAATTATGTTTATTTAAACATGTGACGCTACTTGTTATGCTGCTATCAGACTTGAGGCTGTATTTATGATAGGGGCTTTGCAATTCCTAATATAAACACACTAACCTATTGCCGACCATGAAAAATAACATTTGCAAAGAATCTCTTTTTAAATGTAATTTTTTATAAATTTTTTTTTCATTCTGGGGTTTTCTGATGTTCACTATGTATTAGGCTACAAGTGATTCCTTCTGTTTAAATTTATGCAAAAAAGAGGCATTTATTTATTAATAAAAAACAGTATTAGTTTAAACACTTCGATCCCCAGGCATGGTAGATATCCCCTCAGATATCTTCTTAGAAAGTCCCACTCAAAATCCTTTCACGATGTCTAAGGGAATATCTACAATGCCTGGGAATCGAAATCGTAAAACTGATCATTTTTTTTAAATAAATTAATGCCTCCTTTTCGAATTTTTCTCTGGCATAAAGCTTAGTTGAAATGGCCCAAGAGCAGGCAATCCTTCTTGAATGGAATTTGGCTTTGACATCCACAAAAACCAATTTGAGCTCACATTATCCTGATCCTGCCCTGCGAACAAGCTTTTCAATCATTCAGACACAAGCCAACCCCACTTCAATTATAATCCTCCTTTACGTGACATTGACGTTCTCAATGTAAGGCTTAGAGTTTCGTTTACCCTGTAATTATCTGCTCCGAAGATTCCAAGAAATGTGGAGATCTCTACCCCAAGTCTGAGTTATGTCTGGTTTATCGTTTTCTGAATCGTCAGGCCGTTTTTTTATGGAGACCCGTGAGCAAGGGCGGATCCAGGATTTTTTTCTGGGAGGGGCACAAGTGGTGGACGTGCAAAAAAATCAACAATAATACGTGCCCCCGTGCCCCCCCCCCCTTCCCACTTAAATCCGCCCTTGCCCGTGAGTTCTAAGCACGCCTGTCAAAGGCGCTCATCGAGTCTATACAAAAACGGCCTGAGGATACGTAAAACGAAAAACGAAAAAAAAACTCAGACTTTGGGTACTGTTTTATCTGCGTCCCACACGAATGTCAACCAAGGGAACGGCTTAATAATCTGCCATCACTTTCGCTCATTCCAGCGAATCTGATAATCTCTATCATGTTTGCCGAAGTTTTTGTGTTCTCCCGCTCAATGTGTTTGCACATTGCGTCTTCATTATCCGATACGAGATCTGGCGAATTCTTAGTTTTAAATGTCGTGCTACTTTCTCAGTAATATATCTGGTGAGGTTGATGGTTTCTGGTATTACCCATTTCGATAAATCTCTATGGGCCAGTGCTCTAATCTAAACGTTGAAAGAAAACATCGTGAGGAAACAGTATAGTACAAACAGTAACAGTTGGTATTCTAACGATGGGCTTGCAGCCTGTGACCTATGGAATATTAACTATACACATTGCAAATATGGGTTTGTGCCAAATGTAATATTTGAACGTAGGTACACCTCTGGCTACCCCTCTTGACATCTTTTAGAATCTTGTGTTGTAATTGGTACCTACTAACAGATTTGAGGCAATATTTACAGTGCCTGAGTATCAAAGTCGTGAAGCTGTTTCTGTACTTGAGGTTTACGAAAGAGTACCTTCCTAGTAAGGATAAAGGTTTTACTGTCTTGGTGGTTGACTTATGTATTATATCAATGTAAGAGATCGGACTACCGTGCCTGAGAATAAAAGACTTGAAGCTTCTTTTTACTCTATAAGTTCCATTTTATACTGTTTTATCCGAGTATCTGCAGCATCTTTGATTTTGAGATAGCTGGAATGCTTTACGAGTTGTAAATTCATAAAAGTGTACGTGACGAACCAGTGATTTCTAAGATAAGGCTAAGCTTTTGAGTATTATAATAATATTCTCAAAAGCCGATCGTCGATCACTACTTATTTGTTAGTCAAAGCATTTTATAATAGTTTATTTGCAGGTCTGATTTTAATAAGATCTGCACTGAATGACGACTATTTATATTTTAAAATATTTTGTGTCGATCTTTTTAATTGGAGTATGGTTTATATTTACTTGTTTTTAGCTATTTAGTCAAGAGCTAGATTAGGGCTAGTCAAGAGCTCCGGTGTCTCTTTGGCAATATCAGTACACTTATGTGTAGGGTAGATGGATACTAATTCATTCCTTGAATATGCAACGCCCTGCAATGAATTATTAAAATCAATGTGGGTTCCGATCACGATGTTGTAAACAAATACTTAGCCTGTCTGAGTTCATTGGCAGATTGTTTGGAGAGTGATCAATAGCTAACGTGCTTACGTTTTAGAAAACAACTAATTTGGTTATACCCCGTTTACACTCAGCTCATGTCCGTGGCAATGTACAGAGACATTGACAGGGACTTGGGCAATGCGAGAATGTAAACAGGCCACTTCCATGTCCACTCGCGTTACCGATCGCGATGCTCGTGTTGCGTGAACACACATTGCCGGCGACGCTGCCGCAGACATATGGACGGCAACATTTCCGTCCACGCGAATGGCAGCGCGAATGTCTAAATGCTAAATGCTTAAAGGATCTTGTACTATATTCTGTTTATATTCGCCTCGAAGGACCTACAATTTAGTTAGAATTTGAAATGGTTATATTTAGAATACAATACAATACAATACAAAATCATTTATTCATGCCACATATACACAGTTTATAAAAAATACAAGAATAGACATTAAAAGTAAGTAAGTGACACAAATTGGCCGTCACTCAGCATAAATGCTATAGCAGCATACGCTACTATAACGCTGGTCTTCCGTGACACCAGTACGCGACAACGCAGCAACTGCGAAGAAAGAATTTTTTAAGAAATTTCGTAAGAAATTAAGAAATAATTAGTATAACAAGGAATAATAATTAATTAAAACGCATAATGTGTTTGCTTATGTATAAAATACTCGTGGCGAAATGCCGATATTAAAATGCGATAGCTAAATTACTTCAGACTACAGATTTATAAAGCAATAAAAAATTCTCAGACAATACAATCAGGATTATTGTTTGAACAAATACTTCCGTATTCATTAATAAGTAGGTATTATGTAAATGGAGTCACCCATGCACAAGCTGTCTAAAAGTGACATACTTGTAGATGTAATGATAAAAGATATTATCATAAGAATTCGTAAGTTTTTTTACTCGTTGTGTACTAGATCACCTTGTGCTGTGCCTAACCAACCGTTTATTTAATCTGTGGTAGCGATTTTGAATGGAATCCTGATAGCACACCCACCAGACTGTGCCTTATATTTTGTTTTGGCCTGATCGTATTTTGCAATACTTAGTTAGATTTCTGTTCTGAGTATCGACTTATCGAGTACCTAAATACAAGGTGTTCTAATACTTATGTTTAAAACTTCAGGGGGCTAAAGTACCCATCAATATGAATAACTTTTTTTAAGGAACCAACCATGTGAATGTGAAAAAAAACAGCTGTTTCATACAAAAGTTCAATACCTACCTGGCTAAAATGTATGAAACAGCTGTTTTTTTATTTCGCGCTCACAGTGTTGGTTCCTTAGAAAAAGTTATTCATATTGATGGGTACATTAGCCCCCTGGAGTTTTAAATACCAGTATTCGAACACCTTGTATAGTTTCTTTGAAAAACCACGTCCAACGAAGACAAATTGGCACAACTCACGCATACGCGATTCCAAATATTTTTAATCATCTCTTACCACTTCGTTGAGAGCACTCGTGGTCTAGTGGTAGCGGCCCCGTCTGCGGATCCTAAGGTCGTGAGTTCAAAACCCGGTCGTGTACCAATGATTTTCAAGGTGAAGGAAAACATAGTGAAGAAACCGGCATGTCGTAGAACCTAAAAAGTTCTAAAACATGTGTCAAGTGCTCGAAAGGAGCCTCTGAGGCGCACATAAAATTATTTCACCACACAGATACGAAAGAACTAGGGACACGGCAAGAAGAAGACCACATCGAAGTTGGAAACGGCGAAAACAATGGAATGAAACAAAGCTTTTACAAAACATACATATAATTCGCACATACTGTACTGCTGTAGTACCTATGCCCTCTCTTTTCAACAAAATACTTCGAATGTACGATCTTCACAGTCTTGTGTCAAATTGTTTCCTGTTTTTGACAAATTATGGAGTTGTATCTTGGTTCGCGACTTAACTCTCAAGTGTCAATTAAGTGCAATAAAACATTGAAATTTTCCAAACTAGCCAATTTGTACATGGTTATCGTGCCCTTTATCGCCCGTATTTTAGAGGTATATTGGTAACGTGCAATTTTGCAATAATTTAGGCCTGCATTCCAAATGCAAATTACTATTATTGGCAGCTATGCAATCCTTTATAGGCTACTAAGCTCACACTACTTTAGTAATTTATTTTGGATGGATTTTTGTCTTACTCCCGACTTCACAGGGGTAAACTTAATGATACACAACTTAGGTATGATCAGCAACCAGCTTAAGTAGTCTTTGAATTATTTCTTACTAGCTGGTGCCCGCGACTTCGTCTGTGCAGGATAAGTACTTCGAGAAGCGTATATTAGCGTGGCGTAGTACATAATATGCGTAAGTCTATTAGTGGTTATGGCAGCGCACGCCAGAATAGCTCGCAGATGGTAGATTTTTTCCTACTTACTTGACACTTATCGTCATATTTTTGACAATTCACACAATATCTTTATAAATTGTAGCCTATGTGTTATTCTGATGTATATTATTGTAAAGTTACATTAAAATCCATTCAGCAGTTTTTACGTGAAAGAGTAACAAACATCCATCCATCCATACTTACAAACTTTCGCGTTTATAATATTAGTAGGATAGTAGTAGGATTGGATGTGACGACACGATCGCGGGAAGTTGGCGGATGGAGAAGGCCGAAAATCTTGTTTCTTTCTAGAAATGGGGGCCTATACCCAGTATTGTATTTCATCTCAGAATGAGAAATTTGTTTCTAGAATCATTTATTAAATTAGGTGCCTCATAAACAGAAGGCCCCATAAAACCCTTCTGTGAAAGTTTGGCGCCTTCGCACGCAACATAATTACGGCTTAAAAGCTTACATAATTAATTAGATTAAAATATAAAGCTGTTACTTCATCTGTGTCTTCAGTAGTTTTACGACGTTCCGTTTTAGATGTTTTGACAGCATGGCAATGAACCGTTTTATAATAGCTCTAATTCATAATCTAGTTGCGTTTTGATTGCGAATTAGTAAATTTATTAGACCCATTTTGGAAAGTTAATTTGCAATTTCTGTTCAAATACATTGGTAATTTATGCTTCTATTGGAGCTCTTTTCTCATTTATTGCTACTAATCCATTTGAAAATAACCTGTTATCATTATAAACTAACTAGCGACCCGCCCCGGCTTCGCACGGTTATTGTGGGTTATCCCTAAGAGATTATGCTTGTATTATGCATATAAACCTTCCTCTTGAATCACTCTTTCTATAAAAAAACCGCATCAAAATCCGTTGCGTAGTTTTAAAGATTTAAGCATACATAGGGATATAGGGACAGAGAAAGCGACTTTGTTTTCTACACTAATATTATAAAGAGGAAAGATTTGTATTTTTGTTGTATGTAACGAATAGGCTCAAAAACTACTGGTCCGATTTCAAAAATTCTTTCACCATTAGAATGCTACATTATCCCTGAGTAACATAGGCTATATAATATTTTCAAAAAAATCAGGGATCCTTACTAAAACTCCAATAATGTAACCCAAGGTGGAAATAGAAAACCTTACATCGCGTGCGCTGCGAAAACGTCATTATCTACAAAAAATGTCGCGACAGCATATGTCTAACTATTATAGTTAAGTCACAATAAGTGTTCTTTTATTATAAAAAAATAATTGAAATGCCGCCGCTAGAAAAGGGTCTTTATTTGTACCTTGGTATTGATCCTTATCCAAATAAATCTTTTCGTATTCAAGACTGGTTCAATACCAATACATTACTTCTTGAAATTTTCAAATCGGATATTCCATTCAAAAGATATGACGAAATTAAAAATGTTAAAGGGTCCACGGGTCACGCACGGGGTGCGATTTTACTCACTCAGGGAGAAGGACGTGCAAATGTATGAAATACTAGCGGCCTGTCCCAGCTTCGCATGGGTGGTCATAAATTTTTTGAACATTTTAGGATAAACTTAG
This sequence comes from Chloroclysta siterata, assembly GCA_932294275.1. Classification (NCBI taxonomy): domain Eukaryota; kingdom Metazoa; phylum Arthropoda; class Insecta; order Lepidoptera; family Geometridae; genus Chloroclysta; species Chloroclysta siterata. Next base: position 12,919,858 of record OW028596.1, on the reverse strand, counting down.
ACCGTGGGTTCAAGCCTCGCGTCTACTTATTTCATACATTTGCACGCCAGAGAGTGAAATCGCACCCCGAGCGCCACCCGTGGACCCGTTAACGTTTTTAATTTCGTCATATCTTTTGAATAGAATGTCCGATTTGAAAAATTTAAGAAGTAATCTATAGGTATTGAAACCGTCTTAATTATGAAAGTTTTATTTGGATAAGGATTAAAACCAAGGTACAAATAAAGACCCTTTTCTAGCGGCGGCATTTCAATTAATTTTTTGTAATAAAAGAACACTTATTGTGACATAACTATAATAGTTAGACATATGCTGTCGCGACATTTTTTGTTGATGATGACGTGTTCTACAAAATCGTAATACATTATTTTGTTCTATCATCAATAGTTTTCGCAGCGCACGCGATGTAAGGTTTTTGGTTTCCACCTTGGGTTACATTATTGGAGTTTTAGTTAGGATCCCTGATTTTTTTGAAAATATAATATAGCCTATGTTACTCAGGGATAATGTAGCATTCTAATGGTGAAAGAATTTTTGAAATCGGACCAGTAGTTTTTGAGCCTATTCGTTACATACAAAAATACAAAAATACAAAAATACAAAGCTTTCCTCTTTATAATATTAGTGTAGAAGTAGACGCGAGGCTCGAGCCCACGGTCTAAGTTTATCTTAAAATGTTCAAAAAATGTATGACCACCCATGCGAAGCTGGGACAGGCCGCTAGTATACTATGTAGTGATGATTAAGTTTTGTTATTTAAACTATTTTGAAGAAAAAAACCGTTACTGGACATTGGCCCCTCCCATGTATTTCAAGTAATAATGATTTTGAGCCCAATACATCCATCGACTTACTTCGCTCTTTATTCAAAACGTCGTCGATCCTACGGATGGACGTCCTACGCATTTCGTCTTCCGGTTCGTGGACGTTCTACCACAGAAAAAATAATAGTACTACCTACTAGCTATATTATTTACAGCCCATTGCCACTTTTCAGTTAAAAATTACTAATTTAAACACTTGTCATATCATTATCAGGTTTTGTTAAAGCAAAACATACTAATGAACCCTACAACAAGTAATACCTGTACTATAATTACCTAAAAAGCTATTTATGTAACGCTAATTTATTTTATCCTTTCACAAAAACTTTATAGACAGTAAAACGTATGTCGATTAAATAAAAGCAATTTGTACCCGGCAATCAAACGAAAGTAAATCTTGACAAGGCACAGCTCTATTTGGTAGCGACTCGAACTTGTCGCACGAGATGAACCGGTTATCCAGCGGATTAGTATGTAATTCTTTTGTATTACTAATGGTGAAGGTACAAACGGACGGACGTGTCGCTCAGTATTGTATTGTATCCGGCTCGAAGGACCATGAGAGGTTTGTGTTTGACAAGCAGTGGGTGTAATCAAAGGTATAGTCGGAAATCTTTCCTTGCATCTGCTGTCATATTGGCATATCCATTAACATGAAAGCGAACGTCCGAGTCGTTAGTGTTTTGTTTTCATGGTTGACAAAGTTGTACTAGAGACAAAGGCAAAGATCTTTAGTTACATTGAAAACTCAGCGACGACACAATCAACCATTTTGTGATTGCACACAAAATGGTTGATTGCGATTTTTCGAAAATGGGTGGGGAAACGTGCGAGCGAGAGGTACATTAGCTCTTGTTATCGCCTTACAACTCCGGCACCAGAGTTGTCCGTAACTTACAAAATAAATTGATTTCATTTCATAATATCGAGGAAAATATTTCAATCACCACACCACTAGCTGCGGTTGATCATGTAGCAATAATATTCATAATTTCCTTAAAGCTGACATTGTGACACGATACCTAAGTCACGTAAATAGATTTAGTATTTTCTAAGATATTTATTTAAAAAAAAACACTGAACTACATTTAAAACATTCGAAAACGTTTCCGTTCGGAAACGACTGAATATGTCTCTCTTGCTCTTGTTTGTTTGCTTATAAACAAAAAAGGACAGAAACTGATGTTTTTCGATATGAAACGTTACCGAATATTTTAAAATAGCCCTTGCAAATCGAGATAATTTTTCGGCGTAGCTTGTATTCTGGACAGTGTTTTTTCCGCATAAAAAAATATAATCACTTCTGGCTTTCCAATTACTTAATACGGTTACACACCTACATTACCTACTAGATGCAATTTAATCCGATTTCCTAGACATTACTTGCGCCGGCATACTTACAATGATCGCCATTATTACATCGATGACGTCATCAAGTTGTCACCTAAACTAGGAAACGTTGCCGTTTACGATCACAAAGTGCAGCCAATAAGTGTTCATATAGAACACGTTACATGTATCTATTACCTGGGCGCGGCCTTCCGGAGGCCTTAAAAATCATAATAACCACTAGCATTTTACGAGGGCTCGTCAGGGGAAGTACCATGCCTTTTTTTGCCGCCAAGGAGCGTTGCTGTGTTTTGGTTTGAAGAGTGTGGTTGCCAGTGAAATTACAGACACACTGTTTGCCTCAAGTTGATGGACGCAGGGCAGTGCATCGTAGGGTACGTTCCTATCGTGCGTGACTTATGATCTACCACTTCAGGTGGGCCATCTGCTTGTTGTATAAAACTAGTAGTTCGCCCCGAACTGAGATCTCGTGATGCGACCCGACGAACGCACCAAAACTTTGAGTAGGTGGTAGTCAAAGGCAAGTCCAAACATTATGTTTGGAATTTTTTCTGACTACCGCCTACTAACTCAGTACGGTAACCAAGTTTCAACTCTATTGGCCTATTTATTGAAGAGTTCCGTTGAACAGACCTTGGCTCCATCATCAGACCTGGTCGTTGTCACCATTTTATGAGAACTGAGTATCTCCTTAATTTATTTCAAGAAAAAAAAATAAGAAAAAGCAAAGTAACTGGCCGACCAGTAGAAAAACCTTGATGCCAACGAAACTCTTAGAGATGGGAGCTCTTGGGTCGCTGGTTATCTTAATTTAACTTTTTTGTTGTATCTCAAAAACCGAGTGTCCCAGAAAAAAAGTAAAAATTGTTTTGGAATATCCAAATAAAGCCCTTCCGTATGACATGTAACTTGATTTTTTTAAGTCACTTTTTTTATTTTTGCCCCCTTAAAAAACCCCATATCTTAAAAACCCTTCATCCGATTTTACTCATATACTTACCAGTAAATTTCTCAAGTACAAGCTGTCGTCTTATCAAATTTTATGCAGATCGGATCAACGGTTCGAAAGTTATGGCCAGACAAACATACATACATACATACATACATAAAATGCCAAATCGCCCAAGTTGAAACTAGAATCTTCGTTCGCTTCGCTCACTCGATCAAAAAACCTAGCTTTATACATTGCTTTACTTTTATACTACGGGAAATCGGTGATTTTATACTGCACCTCAAGCAAGTCCCTAACCTAACAAAATGACCAAGAAAAAGCCAGTGTTTTAAACGATCTGTCACTAGTGGTTCGCCCCGAACTGAGATCTCGTGATGCGACCCGACGAACGCACCAAAACTTTGAGTAGGTGGTAGTCAGAGGCAAGTCCAAACATTATGTTTGGACTTTTTTCTGACTACCGCCTACTAACTTGGTATGGTTACCAAGTTTCAACTATATTTGCCTATTTATTGAAGAGTTCCGTTGAACAGACCTTGGCTCCATCATCAGACCTGGTCGTTGTCACCATTTTATGGAAACTGAGTACCTCCTTAATTCATTTCAAGAAAAAAAAATAAGAAAAAGCAAAGGAACTGGCCGACCAGTAGAAAAACCTTGATTTCAACGAAACTCTTAGAGATGGGAGCTCTTGGGTCGCTGGGTATCTTAATTTAACTTTTTTGTTGTATCTCGAAAACCAAGCGTCCAAGAAAAAAAGTAAAAATTGTGTTGGAATGTCCAAACAAAGCCCTTTCATATGACATGCAACTTGATTTTTTTATGTAACTTTTTTTATTTTTTCCCCCTTATAAAACCTCATATCTTAATAACTGTTCATCCGATTTTACTCATATACTTACCAGTAAATTTCTCAAGTACAAGCTATCGACTTATCAAATTTCATGCAGATCGGATCAACGGTTCGAAAGTTATCGCCAGACAAACATACATACATACATAAAATGCCAAATCGCCCAAGTTGAAACTAGATCTTCGTTCGCTTCGCTCACTCGATCAATGATACAAATTTATGCTCATTAACAAGCTGACAATATAAATAGGTAAGTATAATGCAAAGTAATTCGTAACTCAAGCCAATTATCATATACTTAATCAAGGTTGCGTCCAGTAAATCACTGAATATCAAGTATCAACTAACATGGTACAGGAGCTATCGGAAGTGTCGGAAAGTAGGTTTTTTTTATTGAAAATCAAATCAAAAATCGTTTAATTTGTGTCTCAAACGTAGGCGAAATAGAAAAACTACTATTACTGTATCTGTCCGATCTGTATTTTTGATCGAGTGAGCGAAGCGAACGAAGATCTTAGTTTCAACTTGGGCGATTTGGCATTTTATGTATGTATGTATGTATGTATGTATGTATGTATGTATGTATGTATGTTTGTCTGGCGATAACTTTAGAACCATTGATCCGATCTGCATGAAATTTGATATGTCGATAGCTTGTACTTGAGAAATTTACTGGTAAGTATATGAGTAAAATCGGATGAAGGGTTTTTGAGATATGGGGTTTTTTAAGAGGGCAAAAATAAAAAAAGTTACATAAAAAAATCAAGTTACATGTCATATGAAAGGGCTTTGTTTGGACATTCCAAAACAATTTTTACTTTTATTTTGGGACGCTCGGTTTTCGAGATAAAATTTAAAAAGTTAAATTAAGATAACCAGCGATCCAAGAGCTCCCATCTCTAAGAGTTTCGTTGAAATCAAGGTTTTTCTACTGGTCGGCCAGTTCCTTTGATTTTTCTCATAAAATGGTGACGACGACCAGGTCTGATGATGGAGCCAAGGTCTGTTCAACGGAACTCTTCAATAAATAGGCCAATAGAGTTGAAACTTGGTAACCATACCAAGTTAGTAGGCGGTAGTCAGAAAAAAGTCCAAAGATAATGTTTGGACTTGCCTCTGACTACTACGTACTCAAAGTTTTGATGCGTTCGTCGGGTCGCATCACGAGATTCGAGGCGAACTACTAGTGTATGTATAAACATAAATTTAATGAAATAAATATATATAGTACTAATCCGCTAATCTAGATTAGCGGATTAGTACTATATATATTTATTTCATTAAATTTATGTTTAACAATGGAATTCCGCAAAGTCACGCCTGAATCAATTAATTAGTGTATGTATGTCAGATAAATGTAATATCTTTCTTTTTTTTTTATTTATATAAAAAAACAATTTGGCCAACAAAAACGGTCGTAATTCAGCTTTGTGCTATAACTATAATAGTGTTTGATTCACTTAACGCTGGTCTTTGACGCCGGAGTACAATGACAGCAACTGCGGTACACATAATAATATTGTCAAGTCATGTCATCTTCAGGAACGTAGTTTTTGGCCACTCGAAGAGCCGCTCCATCTTGAAATATCTAATGTTTACCTACTATAGCGGTGACCGTACATTCCTTGTTGTGTTTTTTTTACAGTAATTTAGTAATAGCTATGATAATGTATCGCGACAGGTCTGTAACAAGCGTAAACCAGGAATTCTCTGTACTGTTAAAAGTGGTGTATTACAATGAATGCTTTGATGTGATGATTGAATGATGCCTAGGTACGTAATCATGGAGTAGTGGCGACCGAAGCACAGAAGCGCTTTTCTACCACTGAAGCGCTTTTCTTGCACTGAAGCGCTTTTTGTTGATCACATACATTGCAATTGTGATTTTGTCGATGTCTGTACTCCTACTTAATGCAATCTGGAAATAATTAGTCGACATGGCACGTGACATGTGTTGCTCGTAAGATAACACATTACAGCCTTTATTCATGCGTAAGATATTCTATTGACACCTCTTAAATATTCTCAACCAATTATAATTAAACAGAAATAATAACAAGAACAGCCTCATTACTCTGATCGTGTGGAAACACACGGTAGATATCCCCTCACATCTCCTAGTTAAGTTATTTGAGGATGTCCAAGAGCAAGGGGTCAGATTTGTCCAAATATTAGGCAAATTTGAGGTGTGGGTATGTCCACATTTTGCATAAATTTCAACAGCAACTCGACTTTGTTCCCTAGGCACGATTGATGTCTTGGTACAAACTAAAAATTCATTGAGCCTAGGGGGGTAGTCCGAGATACGTCCAAATATGACATGAATTATTTTGTACTATTCTACCTTATAGATTTTTAAGTCTCCCCAAGAATATCCTAAGGTTGGTAGTCGATACTAAACTTAGTGAAAGCTTTGGAAGCCCCCATGACCAGGTTTACGACCTATTATAATTATAATCTTGATAATACTAATAAACATACGAGCATGGAATAATGTGGAATATGGAAATGAGGCTGTGAGATTTTAACTAAGGCGGAGGTGAACTCGTATGAAATATAGGATGACCCATAGGATTACGCGTCAATAAGTAACGGTTATAAATAACTTAGAACAGATGAAACGTATGCAATTTTTTCCGATTTTTTATACTTATATTACCGAGACCTTAAGAGTAGTACAGCTCTTTGTGAAGGGTCCGTGGGGGAAGTACCACCATGCCTAGTTGCCGCCAAGCAGCAGTGTTTCAGTTTGAAGGATGTGGTTGCCAGTGAAACAGGCACAATGCCTATAAAGCTGATGAACGCAGGGCAAAGAAACGTAAGGCACGTTCCTGTCGTGCGTGACTTGCGACGCAATGCTTCTTTATAGGTGATGGTTACCACTTAATACCAGGTCGGAACATATGCTTGTTCCATACAAAGGTAGTCTAAAAAAATGCTGGCCTGGTTGTATAAAAAAATGTGTTTGACGAAATCGTTTCAGCATAGCATAGTTATTTTATTAAATAAAGCATTTCCTAGCTGTGACCTATAACATTTATATCATCGTAACTTTACAATAGTACACACGGATACAGATCAAATTAAACAAAGCCAAAGAAAAATAACTTACTACAAGGACATAAAAGCGAGCAGTAGATAGATGCATATCCGCTCCGAGTCCTAACGTATTGACTTTACGTACTGTCTTTTTAAGAGTTCCGTACCCAAAGGGTAAAACGGAACCCCATTACTAAGACTCCGCTGTCCGTCTGTATGTCTGCCCGTCTGTCACCAAGCTGTATCTAATGAACCGTGATAGTAAGACAGTTGAAATTTTCACAGATTATGTATTTCTACTAAAAAACAGAATAAAATAAATATTTAAGGGGGCTCCCATACAACAAACGTGATTTTTTTGCTGTTTTTATAGACAATGGTACGGAACCCTTCGTATTGACCTCTGGCACGGTATAAATCATCTTAAATCGATGCGGAGGCTTGTTTGCTTATTATGACATAGCCAGTGAGTCGTTCGGCATAATCAGGTGGCATATCACCAACAGTTTTATTGCCATAAAATGAATATAAAATCTTTTATCGCCCATAACCTAAATAAAATAGGCTGTCGAGGAAGTACCACACACTTTGATTGCAACGCTTTGTTATGTAAAAGCAATCGGCAAAGTGTTACGTTAAATTTTACATTCCATGTAACCTTTCCTTTTTTATTGTTTTCAATAAAATTATTGTGTCAGAAGACCCAAAAATATATTAATAGTAACTTTTTTCCATATGCTCGATAATTGCTGCATTATTCTTAGGTCTTTTCGGTCCGCAATGAAGTAACACGCTAGCAATATTTTTTAACACAATAGTAATATAAATTGTAGTATACTTTTATTATTATTTTAAAGAAAGTTTAAACTACTAGTGTAAGAGCTGATTTCACCATGCTCTGTTAGATTAACAAAGGATTAATGGGCCGTTAAATATGTCAAAATGTACGCGTTTGACATCTAAGGTTAGATTTAACGACCTGTTAATCCTTGATAAGTAACTAACAGAGCATGGTGAAATCAGCTTTAAGACAGCATGGTGAAATCAGAGCTTAGTAATTGTTTTCAAGACCACGACTTACCCATATCTTTTCCTTGTTATTGCGTAGGTAATGTTTCCCTATTAGGTAGGTACATAACAATTCCCTAATAATACAAAGTCTACAGGTCAACTCAATTGAATCCCAAGGATCAGGAAACGATTTAAAGCGAGATTAATCGAAGTACCTGTATCACCCGACCAAGCCTAAAAGAACAAGCAACACCCTTACGGCTTGGTTCAACTTTAAACACCCCCGTTGCATCCTTTATAAGAAGAATACTTTTATTAGAGTAGTAGAGCTCTTTGTGAAGGGCTCGTCCGGGGAAGTACTACCACCACGTCTTTTTCTGCCGCCAAGTAGCAACGCTGTGTTTCGGTTTGAAGGGTGTGGTTGACGGTGTAATACAGGCACATAAGGCATAACATCTGTACGCCTCAAGTTGACGGACGCAGGGCAGTGCATCGTAGGGCACGTTCCTATTGTGCGTGACTTACGAGGCAATGCTTTGTTATAGGTGATGGTTACTACTTAACATCACGTGGGCCATCTGCTTGATCCATCATCCAGTTGTATATAAAAAAAAACTATCTTTTAGAACTACACTCACCCGCAAAAATAAAGGGTCACCTTTGAAAACAGCAATATCTTCAAGAAATGATCAAGATAACTTCTTTTGTTTAAGAAATTAAACCAACAGAGGATATGTGGACTGTATGCAACCCTTCATTTAACTTTTTTTACCGTAATGGCATAAACAAATGCGTTATAAGTAAAAATGAACTGTTTTAAAATTGTGATTCATTTTTGACTTCTTTGGTTTTGTTTTCTAATCTCTAATACTATAAGACTCAAAGTCCTGACTGACTGACTGACTGACTGACTGACTGACTGACTGACTGACTGACATATAGACAACGCACAGCCTAAACCGCTGGTCCTAGAGACTTGAAATTTGAGGAGTACATAGGTCTTATTGCGTAGAGGTGCACTAAGAAGGGATTTTTGGAAATTCAACCCCTAAGGGTGTAAAAAGGGTTGAAAACGTTTGTATGAAAAATAGTATTCCTTGAACCTACAAACTTGAAACTTGGAGTACATATACTTCAAGGCAAAAAAAAAGGAAAGGCATTTTTAGTTTTTTAAAACTACCCTTAATAAGGGTGCAAAGGGATGTAAAAGTTTGTATGGGAGTTTTTTGACCGCTGGTCCTAGAGACTTGAAATTTGAGGAGTACATAGGTCTTATGGCGTAGAGGTGCACTAAGAAGGGATTTTTGGAAATTCAACCCCTAAGGGTGTAAAAAGGGTTGAAAACGTTTGTATGAAAAATAGTATTCCTTGAACCTACAAACTTGAAACTTGGAGTACATATACTTCAAGGCAAAAAAAAAAGGAGAGGCATTTTTAGTTTTTTAAAACTACCCTTAATAAGGGTGCAAAGGGATGTAAAAGTTTGTATGGGAGTTTTTTGACCGCTGGTCCTAGAGACTTGAAATTTGAGGAGTACATAGGTAGTATGGCGTAGAGGTGTACTAAGAAGGGATTTTTGGAAATTCAACCCCTAAGAGTGTAAAAAGGGTTGAAAACGTTTGTATGAAAAATAGTATTCCTTGAACCTACAAACTTGAAACTTGGAGTACATATACTTCAAGGCAAAAAAAAAGGAAAGACATTTTTAGTTTTTTAAAACTATCCTTAATAAGGGTGCAAAGGGATGTAAAAGTTTGTATGGGAGTTTTTTGACCACTGGACTTAGAGACTTGAAATTTGAAGAGTATATAGGTCTTATGGCATAGAGGTGTACTTAGAAGGGATTTTTGGAAATTCAACTACTAAGGGTGTAAAAAGGGATGAAAACGTTGGTATGAAAAATTGTATTCCTTGAACCTACAAACTTGAAACTTGGAGTACATATACTTCAAGGCAAAAAAATAGGAAACACATTTTTAGTTTTTTAAAACTACCCTTAATAAGTGTACAAAGGGATGTAAAAGTTTGAATGGGAGTGTTTTGACCGCTGGTCCTAGAGAGACTTGAAATTTGAAGAGTACATAGGTCTTATGGCGTAGAGGTGTACTAAGAAGGGATTTTTGGAAATTCAACCCCTAAGGGTGTAAAAAGGGTTGAAAACGTTGGTATGAAAAATTTTATTCCTTGAATCTACAAACTTGAAACTTGAAGTAGATTTACTTCAAGGCTAAAAAAATAGGAATAACATTTTTGGTTTTTTAAAACTACCCTTAATAAGTATGCAAAGGGATGTCGAACTTTGTATGGGAGTTTTTTAACGCGTGGTGCGATTGACTTAAAACTTGAGGTAAATATACTAAGAAATAAATAATTAAGAATAACACTTTGAAGTTTTGATAATTACCTCCGCAAAGGGTGCAAATGACTGTAAAAGTTAGTATGGGAGATTTTTAACGCATAGTGCGATTGATTTCAAACTTGAAGTAAATATACTCCACAATAAATAGATTAAAATCACGTTTTCACTATTTTAAAACTACCCCTGCAACGGGTGCAAAAGACTGCCAAAGTCCCAAGGTTTGTATGGGAGATTTTTAACGCGTAGTGTAATTAACTTCAAACTAAAAGAAAATGTGTTCTGTGGATAAATAACAAAAAAACAGTTTGATTTTCGAAAACAACCCCTGAAATGTTACCCTCCTTCGTTGCGCTCGAGTAAAAAGGATACAACGAAGCGTCAATGTTATATTCTGTGTTATATATTGGATATTCTAAAAACGGGAATCTTGAGTTGGTACGAAGAGATATGAGGGTATCTACCGTGATTGGGGATCAAAGTCGTGAAGCTGTTTCGTTTCGTTTGTTTTTGAGGTAGAAAATAGGAACAAATAAGTACATATTTTCCGTGTAAGGTTGTCTTTGTTGTATTTGTCATGTTTGTGCCAAACTCAGTCAGTACCTATACCTACCTACCTAATATAGGTAATGTACGCCTATAGGTATCCCATATACCTACGTAGGTATTTCAAATCTTACCCTAATAATATACAAATCAATGCGAAAGTTACGATGTTTTGATGTTTGTGGCTCAATCACGGTTCACCACTTCAACGCGTGCGAAGCCGCGGGAAGCCACTAGTTTTGTATAAATATGGGACTTGAAATTGATTTTCTTTATTCAATTTGAGTTATTTTTGCAAAATCATGCCTTTGACTCTGAAAGAATGTACCAGAGATATCACCATGTTAGAGTTTGGGTTTAGCCAGCGCAGTGGTGGTAGTTTATTTTATGCGTAATTAAATATAGATTTACTTTTTAATTTATAGAGTTAGATTGTGTGGTTTCAAAGTTATTTGGAGTTAACTAGGTGACTATTTTTGCGGGCGAGTGTATGTAATACGTATCAGAGTAGTTAGGTAGATTTATATATAAATTTCCATAATACAGCTATTATTCTATGTCTTGGTAGCTTAAAGTCTACTCGTATATCGAGGAGTGATATAATCGACCTGTTGGTTAGGTTACTTTCCTTTTATAACATCTATTTGCATGATTTGAACGATGAAGTGATGGCGTGTTTTATGAGTTGTCTATGTATTCTATCGCTCTTTCGTGTTACATAAAATTTTATGAGATTGAAATGGGTCTAGAAAACTAAACACTCACTATCTTTCCAAGTAACGCCACTGGACACATGAGCTTACGACTTGTGACGTAGTAAATACTGATGCTCAAAAATTCTTCATCTTCTTCTCAATCAATCTTCTCTTTTTTTTTTTTCATTATTTATTTGAAGTTCTTTGTCGCTTAGAGACCACACTGCCCTATACGAAACCATCTAAAACCAAAAATCAATCTGTAGATAACCCAATTTCATACGCACCTATAGGTACGGGGATGTCTAGTCTAGCGCGCCATGACATTATTGTTGTAGGTAACGTATTTAATATCCTATTATTTTGAAAAACGGAAACAGCTTCACGACTTTTATCCCGGTAAGCACGTTAAATATCCTTAGAGCTCCTCAGAACCTGAATCCTCAGAACTCTTAGTACATATACCCGCGTGACTTACGAGGCAATGCTTTGTTATAGGTGATGGTTACCACTTAACATTGGGTGGGCCACCTGCTTGTTCCATCAGCTAGTGGTATAAAAAGAAAAAAAAGCTGCATTAAATAGCCCACCTTTAACGTTAACCCAAAATTATATAATCCCCAAAGAACAAGTTCTTTGAGGATTATATAATTTTGTTATTATTGGAGAAATTTTATTGAGATTTTGAAGTTATCTTTTATTGCTTATCGAATATTAGTAATTTCAGTTTGTAATTGACGCTTCTATGTCCAACTTTTTACAAGATTTCGTGCATACGTGCGAAACGATATCAGAAAGTAGATTGGAATTTATTTTGTTGATTTTATTATTAATCGAGAATACCTTTTGTTGACTTTCTTTATGTCGATGAGCCTTTGTTGGTTTGTGGTGAAAGTTCAACGCACCTGACCTGTGAACTTGAGATTTTGAGTTTCTATCTGGTTTTGAATATTCATCTGTATAACTACTTACCTATCTAATATTAATTTAAGTTATTGATTGTACTTTAGTATGTCTTTAAAGCAATGAGGAATGCTTGTTCATTATCATCCTATTAATATGCGAAAGTTTCAATGTTTGGATGCTTAGATGTTTGTGGCGCAAGCACATAACTACTGAATCGACTGAGGTAAAACTTAGAACAATTTAACCTACTTACCTGGATTAGCATTATGGCTATTTTGTTCTAAAAATTACTGGCAAAGGGGGAAGAAAAAAAGAACCCAACATAAGAGTAAAGCCTAAAATATTAATGTTAGTAATAACTACTAATACAAATACAAAGCCAGGCGGCGCAGTTAGTTATTAATATATATATAAATATATAATAAATAGTAAATAATATTAAATTACACGAATAAGGCCACTTTTCGAGTTTCTCATGCACTGTTGTTTTAGCTCTACACTTAAAGTCCATTAATACATTCCAACATTTTTTAACCAAATAGTCATTACTAAGTCACTCAAGGATCTAAATAAGGCCAAAGCATTAGAATTTCATTCTTGACACCACGCGAACCATCCAAAAAGTCACTTCGAAAACAATAGCATCATTCCAAAAAGGAATTTCCCCAAATAGCATCCTCTATTTGTCTCTTTCAACGAATACGCTTTATTGCTCCTGCTAAATCACTCACGTCGTTTGTTCTAGTCACTCGTCACGGTCATTATGGAATTCTCTCAAGTGACAAACCGCTACTATGATAGGGGTTCCGCCGTTTTGTGTTTGTCTTTGACTTTGTATACTTCCTACTAACAGCGGTGATGGGCTTGCAACCTGACACGTATGGAATAGGTACTGATCTCTGCAAAATGTGGGTATGTGCCATGTTTGGACTACAGAGGTACGTCCAAGTCCAAACATGACTACTAACCCAAATAGTCTTGAGTTTGGTAGCTTGGTACTAAGAAATGACTGCCTTCACAGCTTAGTAGGTAGTAGCTCTGCCTTCTGTGCCGTATGCCGTGGGTTCGATCCCCACCGAGAACAAACATTTGTATGATGAACAATGATGTTTGTTCTCTGTCTGGGTATTAGTAAGTATGTATTTACTACTCGTATAATATTGTACAAAAAAAGAAAAAGTATATAAGTATATCAGCTATCTGGTTCCCATATCGCAAGCTTTGGCTTAGTTTGGGGCGAGATAGTGCTGCGTGGATTGTCCACCAATATTTATTTATATTTATTGATCGAGTGAGCGAAGCGAACGAAGATCTTAGTTTCAACTTGGGCGATTTGGTATTTTATGTATGTATGTATGTATGTATGTATGTATGTATGTTTGTCTGGCGATAACTTTAGAACCGTTGATCCGATCTTCATGAAATTTGATATGTCGATAGCTTGTACTTGAGAAATTTACTGGTAAGTATATGAGTAAAATCGGATGAAGGGTTTTTGAGATATGGGGTTTTTTAAGAGGGCAAAAATAAAAAAAGTTACATAAAAAAATCAAGTTGCATGTCATATGAAAGGGCTTTGTTTGAACATTCCAACACAATTTTTACTTTTTTTCTTGGACGCTTGGTTTTCGAGATACAACAAAAAAGTTAAATTAATATAACCAGCGATCCAAGAGCTCCCATCTCTAAGAGTTTCGTTGAAATCAAGGTTTTTCTACTGGTCGGCCAGTTCCTTTGATTTTTCTTATTTTTTTTTCTTGAAATAATTTAAGGAGGTACTCAGTTCTCATAAAATGGTGACGACGACCAGGTCTGATGATGGAGCCAAGGTCTGTTCAACGGAACTCTTCAATAAATAGGCCAATAGAGTTGAAACTTGGTAACCATACCAAGTTAGTAGGCGGTAGTCAGAAAAAAGTCCAAAGATAATGTTTGGACTTGCCTCTGACTACTACCGACTCTAAGTTTTGATGCGTTCGTCGGGTCGCATCACGAGATCTCAGTTCGGGGCGAACTACTAGTTTATTTAAATCTGAGGGATATCGACTGTGCCTGGGGATCAAAGCCGTGAAGCTGTTTCAGTTTTCTCTGATTTTGTGTTCGCGAATATCGAAATTATTGTGGACTAGCGGCCTGTCCCAGCTTCGCATGGGTGGTCATAAATTTTTTGAACATTTTAGGATATACTTATACAGTGGGTTCGAGCCTCGCGTCTACTTATTTCATACATTCGCACGACCCGTGGACCCGTTAACATTTTTAATTTCGTCATATCTTTTGAATGGAATGTCCGATTTGAAAAATTTAAGAAGTGATCTATAGGTATTGAAACCATCTTAAATATGAATTTATTTGGATAAGGATTAATACCAAGGTAACAAATAAAGACCCTTTTCTAGCGGCGGCATTTCAATTAATTTTTTATAATAATAGGACACTTATTGTGACATAACTATAATAGTTAGACATATGCTGTCGCGACATTTTTTGTAGATGATGACGTGATCTACAAAATCATAATACATTATTTTGTTCAATCATCAATAGTTTTCGCAGCGCATGCGATGTAAGGTTTTTGTTTTCCACCTTGGGTTACATTATTGGAGTTTTAGTAAGGATCCCTGATTTTTTTGAAAATATAATATAGCCCATGTTACTCAGGGATAATGTAGCATTCTAATGGTGAAAGAATTTTTGAAATCGGACCAGTAGTTTATGAGCCTATTCGTTACATACAAAACAACAAAAATACAAATCTTTCCTCTTTGTAATATTAGTGTAGATGACGCAAATTCTCGTGTCGCATTAAAACAATATTGGAATTACCCGTATTTTGTACAGCATGTATGGACAAATAAGGAAGATATAATTTGTGATACCTCATCGTGGTTTGCTACCATTGTAAAATTTAACTAACCAATATACCTACCTACATACCTGTGTTGTTGTATTGATCTACATTTCAGTTGAATTTGCCTAACGATCTGCTTCTTGGTGGTAAATTTCAAAACGTTATTTTATACCCATGTTATTCCACAAAGGTCTTCTTTTCATTTGTCTTATACGATTTATAGGTATGTCTTTGTGATTTAAAAAATGGTAACAGTAGCACAGTTCAATTCGTGGGAAATATTTAGATGGAGAAGGCTTAGAATTATTTTTCGGGAAATGTATAAAGGAGGCCTATATCCTTGATTCTTGTATGCTGGTGATAAACAGTACATCGACTCGTCACTATCGATTACAAAACTCATTTTAGAGCAAACCTTCTCCCACAAAACGACAGTGACAGAACCAGTGATACAACAAACGCACGGAACCCTACACTGTGCTTGTGGTCTCGTGTTGTTTGTTTTGCGACGGAACCCCTGTTTTATCCCAATGTTTGGTTTCGGGATCAGCCAGCTGTTCTCATACTGAAAGAGCCGTATTTCAATGGTTTAAATAGAACGCGGAAGGAAAGCTTTTGAAGTCCATCTGTGGGATTTGGTCAACCGATTTGTGGAGGTTATTAGTTGCTCGAAATTGGGTGTGGCATGTTAATGCAGTTAATCCTATAAAAAACGAAATCGCTCGTTTTATAATGCTTTAGTTCATATAAAAGTTATTCTGGGGTGTGTATTTTGAAGGTGTTATGGCGGTGACTCATTAGAAACTTTTGGTTGGTTTTTATGGCTTTCGAAATAATAAGCTGTGGAAATGAGTGTTGTCGGTAATATTGTAAAGATAAGGTTTTCATGGATGTTACCGCTTTGCTTTACTGTGTCCCAAATAGTCTCAATTTATAGTATTTAACAAAATGTCACGATACTTTTTTCAACAGATCGTAAGTAGGTAGCATACCTAACGATAATGGGTTTCGTGGCGGCTGGACTTAACATTCGTATGATATTGCAATTATGTGTTTTGAATGAGTTTCCATTTCTGGTATTATATTGTTTGCATGATTCTGGTCAACACAAAGTAGGTAATTTTGTAAGGCTTTACAGTCTGTCTTGAATATTGTAGCTATTACTGCTACCCTTGACTTCGCCTGGATTTGCTAGTCGGATAAAAATAGCTTAGGGTCCATCACAGAAATACGTCAGTATTTCTTCACATTTCATCCCAATCGGTTCTGCCGTTGTGATTGTGTAGATAACTTAATGACCTACACGCTTTCACACATTATAATTTAGGGTGATCTCCACATCAATAAATTCTAACCTAAACAGATTCATACCTGACAAATATTTACTACAGAGAAATCGAATAAAATGGTTAAGTATTTTCATTCCATCAGTTAAGAGATATTCCTTTCAATGTGTCTCTTAGACGTGCTCCCTTATCGGACGTCATGATCGGATCATTCGATTTGATATCGATAACGGGACGGAGAAAGTAACCGATAAATCGGTTTGCGTAGAACGTACCTAGCCGTATCTAGTTCTCATGATGCATTCCGCTATGCTAGTAATCGACACCTTACTGAAACTGAGTCGTAGATGTAAGGTATCTGTTCTGCTTCTGTGGTTTTAAGAGATAACAGGATCCCAGTAAAATGGCCTTGAAGATCTTTGTATTTTGATAAGAAAGGAACGTTGTGAAATTTTATGTGTTTGAAATCTTCTAAAATTTAAAAGCTGAACTATTTTCTTATCAGTTTTTTATGCAGTTTTCTTCATTTTGCTTTTTTCAATGCGGCTCTTTGAGTTCCATAAAAGTAGTTACTTCAATCTATTTGTGAGATATGTATTTTAATGATTGTTACTGTGAATATGGACCACCTTAGATTAAGATCTCTATCTACACTACTCAGCACATTTTAAGAATATCTGTTTCGAAAGAATTAGAGACACGACAAGAAAAAGAAAAAGGATGAGTGGAACAATAGCTAACAATAAGTACTTAAACAAAACAACAGCAAAATACTCCGGATTCGCTCTGCATCCATTTCTCAAGTCAACAGTCACGGAAACTTGAACAGCATGTTCTGCATAATAACCGACATGTCGGTGAAAAATAAAGAAGCTACCGGTGCTCTGCCGTCTTATTGTGTTTAAGTAAAGTCACAGCATAGGAAACAGCTCGATCACTTTGAAACCTGAAGAGACTGCGGAGTTGAAGACTCACTAAGGGATAAGAATTTTTTTATGGTAAATAAGGCTACTACCGACTATGCGTTTACGTGGTAGATCCTCGTAGAGATCTTCTTTGATAAAAAATGTTTTATACTTGCTGATGGAACAAGCGATGGCCCACTTCCGTAACCATCACTACAGATAAGAGAATACATCACCTATCAAAGTTAAAAGGCATTTAGCTAGGTGAATCTAGGTGCCAGTTCTTCTATAACAAAGCAGTCCCTCGCAAGTCACACGATATGAACGTCATAATATGTGTATATTAAAAAAAACCTAAGATATGCATGTCATACATAGATTGGTGGGGTATTTAGAACTTTAACGCAGTTCGAAATTATAAAATTAAGGCTAGAAATATTTATGTTGCGTCCTGCTAAAATGTATGATGTTAGAAGTACTTAGGCAGAATATTACTAAACCCAGTGGTTTCCTTTTCTCTGGTATATGGTATTCGTCAAACTATTGTCTTCGTCCAGCCATGTGTGATATACGAAGCGGGATTGTTTTGAGAACAAAGCGTTTTGGATAGCCACACTCCAATACTCTTACGATTTTATTGAAAATAAGGTGAGACACCTTATTTTAAATACAGACATATTCTAAAACAGAGAGTTTCTGTTTAATCATAAAACTAACATTAAAATACTTGAAAAATTCTGTTAATGATTTTTTGTTACAAGTTTAGAAATAAAAACTTTTAGGTACTTTTTAGGTTTTATTTCTAAAATTGCGTTACGAACATTTTGTAAAGTTTAATTTCAACAGCGATAACCAACAGTACAAGAATATCACAACAATAATCTATCACCTCTAAAAGCATTTAGACAGCTTTAATAAGCTGACGAAATTAATGAATAAATTCTATACACTTTTAAATAGATAATGGTTAACTCATGCTACCGAGGAGCGAGCTCAAACTTGAAATAAATCTTAGTGGAATGGTAGGTACCACTGTTCTAGCGGTCGTGCACCAACGGATTTATCTCTCCTAAAAATATGTATACCCAAAGCAGTGCTCTTAATCGGTGAAGGTTTTCCACCAATTGAGAGCACTGGCATCGGGCATCTTCCCTGGCGTCATACCAATGGAGGATATGTACCGTGTCTGGGGATCAAAGCCGTGTGGCTGTTTCCTTCTTTTCTGGAATGATTAAATTATAATAATTTTCATTTAAAACGGGATATTTACCATGATTAGTGTGTTTAAATGAAAATTATGTTCATAACCATGAAAGTTTCAAAAATTGAAATTATAATGTTTGTTAGGTAAAGATATTTCGACTCTGCGGAGGTCAAATACTTTCAAAAAGGGTAAAGTCATGGTCGGTAATAGAAAACTTAAACCTTGCAGTACCTACCTAAACGGTGAGTTTCGTAAATAATTTTACTATTATTTACGAAACTCCTTCCTTGTTATTAAAACTTACGACATTTTCACTACTTACTGTTTTTTTTGACAGCCTTCACAGCTCAGTTGGTAGTAGCTCTGCCTTCTGTGCAGTAGGCCGTGGGTTCGATCCCCACCGGGAACAAACATTTGTGTGATGAACATAGATGTTTGTTCTCTGTCTGGGTGTTATATAATATAACACCCAGATAAATAATATATATAATAATATATAAAAGTATGTATTTACAAAAAAAAAAAGTATAATGTATATCAGCTATCTGGTTCCCATATCACAAGCTTTGGCTTAGTTTGGGGCGAGATAGTGCTGTGTCGAATGTCCACCAATATTTATTTATTTATTTTATTTTTATTTTTACCACCGAAACTCAATGCGACCTTTGTAAAGAATTCAAGGCAAGTGTTTCTGATAATAATACCCACATCTGTCTTGTCAAAAGTGATATTGTGACAACTCACACCCAAGTGACCGCGTGCTGTTGAACGAAATGAGGAATTAGCACTTTCACTGATGAGTTCAGAATACAACACTCGCCCAAGTGTCTGAGGAATTCGCGGTGAGTTTTCAATTTGGCATTCAAAATCAAAATCAAAATCAAAACGGTCTTTATTCAGTACAATCACAAGGATCACTTTGAAACATTCTGATTTAATTTCGCCCCCCCGCTTGAGTGCTTTAGCGATGAAAACGACAACGTGAGTGAGGCGAAGCTCGTGATTGAAGTGAGTGCGGATCCACTAGGTGATACGCCCCGTGATTTTGTTTACGGAATATCACTACTGTCTTGTCGGTATTCCATCTAATTCAATCAATCACTTGCGCTACCGACAGTCGGTATCCGCTAATTTTAACAAATTGATATTTCTTTCATAGAGTAAATAATTATAACGTTGTACCAACTTGTAATTTGGATCATGGAGTAATGGACGTTTATTTCGATGGCTTGTCGGAAGTTTCACTTGAGATAATAACCGATTTTGATAATAGGTATGATTGAAAGCTGTGAAGATATTTTGCGAGATCAACTTCCTAGATAACTCGTTGCAACTGGTCCATTCATGGTTAGTATTGCAAGTGTACCGATGGTAAAACCTTGAGGTGAAAGTAATTGTTGTTGTTCTAGATGGCATTGTCTGACATGTACCTACGCCAATTTTGTTTCGATTTTATGTCTTCAAAAGTGTTGGAATTTGCTAGCGAGAAGTTGTTTAGCGGTTTTCCGCGTCTTAACTTTTTCGGGATCACCGTTTTGCTCGTTGCTCACCGAGACATAAAGTGCCAAACCAAGAACCAATATTATATGCTGGACTAACGTAGTACAAGTATCTTGTTGATGGGACAAGCAGATGACCCACCCGTTGCTAAGTCTTAATTTCATCCATCGCCTATAACAAAGCATTACCTCGCAAGTCCTGTGTCCATTATCTTGAGACATATAGGTGTTAAGCCTCATGTGCCTTACTACCTCGTTTATATGTTGTATTTTATTAATAGTATTTCCACTGCACTGGAGGAGGGCGTTGGTATCTGCGACACAGTTTAATACTTCCGCAGATATCATCGTTCCCGACTTTAAGCAACTGGTATTTTTGATTCCCGAATATTTGATTTGAATTTCTACAACCCGCACGCTCCGTGACCATGATCAGTATCATGAAGCAGATATCTGGTACCACGTCATCTGTCGTGAGAAAACATGCTTATCGCTTTATCTTGATTGAAAGTCTCTCTTCCTTTCTTATCTGTTTAAAGCATTCTTTTGGAAGAAACTGAAAGTAAATTATAAACACACTTTAAATTTTGGAAGCGTGGCAGGCAGAGCTGAGTTGATACTATGGGCAATTGAATAAGAAGGTTGCCAAGCCCTTTTATTGTTCAGAACATCGAATTGCAGTTCTTTTTAACTTTTGTAACTATCATGTTTTGGATAATTTGCATCAAAATACGGCCGGTATGTTGAAAAATAACGGAACTCGAAAATCATGATAAATATTTAGTTTTCATGAAGAATGGTTTCTTTGTGTTAGGACTTCCTTTATGTCTTCTGAAACCCATACAATCCGAACTTTAAACTTTTTACAAATATCGGTCATTGACCTCAAATATTGATATACACAGCTATTGAAGCGATTGGAAACCCCTTCACATTTTTAACCGACTTAAAATAAGGAGGATTTTCTGAATTTTTTTGTGTTAGAATAGAATAGAATAGATTTTTTTTAATTTTGTCTGTTAAAAATCTAAATTTACAAAAGAGCTGTTACAATTTTGATGACAAAAAAGGCAACCACTCAGCATTTGCTGTAAGAGCTCAAGCCCATACAGCGCTGTTTTTCAGTGGCGCCATACTTCAGAGGTCCCATATACATTTTATCAAAATTGATTAAGCGCTTTTTGAAAAAAAAAATCAAAATATAATACACAGGTTTGTGGTTTCCTTCACCCAAAAGTTTTGTTATATCAGGCTGTTTAACGTTGTTTTTTATTATCGTATATGCACGGATTCCATGCAGTTGGCATAACTTTAGACTTGTGCTAAAGGCCCCGAACAAAACGAAGTCATTAGGTACAATTTTGTATGCTAGAAGCAGCCTGTTGGAACATTGCTATAATTTCATATGTGACCAATTCGTATGATTCTTGCAGGTAAGCAGCGATCGGCATTCACTGCGCGCGCGCAAATAAAAACAAACCGTCGAAGTAAGGAACGGTAAGTAGTAGTAGTTTTCTACGATTTTCTCTATTGTACCTACCGTGGCATAGAAACCTATTTAGGATAGGTTTGAATAAGTACACAACAAAAACATAAGTTTTCTTCTTCTTGTCGTATCACTAGACCTTTTGAAACAGTGTGGTGAAAGGGTTTTAAGCTCCTTTTGAGCTACTTGACACATGTTTTAGAATTTTTTAAATGCCTGCCTTTTAGTTTCTTCAAATGTCTCCAAATGTTTAAACATAATTCTACTATGGCGGTTTCCTAATTTTTGCAATGTTTAAAACATAATTTAAACATTGCAAACAGAGGAGACACAGAACATTGCAAACAGAGGAGACAGAGGAGGCTGTCAGAAAATGAAGGAGGCCTATACCCAGCAGTGGTTGATACCGGGCTGAGATGATGATGATGATGATGAAAACATAATTTATTCATAAACTATCAGAAGTACAGTGCTGTTTGTTGTTCAGACCCAATTTACGTAGCATGATACTACAACAGCTAGTATGGCGAAACTAAGAAACTATGGAGAGACAATACAGTTTCTATTGTGTTTAGATCCCGCCATAGCAGAGGTTAATAATATTAAATGACGCGGTATAGATATGGAACAAACCCCTTTTTCGAAGGCTCTGAAAAGAAGAAAACAATAATTGGTTCCTCTATAAACGCTTCGCCGAAGACTCGATCTAACTGACTTTGGTTCGAAGCAATTTAAAACATGAACCCTTTATTATTTTATGATTTAGAAGTTTTAAAGTCAATAGTAATATAAATGCTGCCGTGATTGCGAATGATGAGAACGCAAGAATTGGAATTAAAACACCCCGAACTTTTGCTAATATTTGATATTTACCCTTTGAGGAGGTGTTTCTGTAAATACCTTTGATGGTAATAGTAAGTATGTATCCATCCAGACGCAGACGGCTCGATAAGCGCAGCACTATCGCCGTTCTAGTGCGGTTCAGACGATTCTGCGTTGTGGCGCCGGTCGATTTGCCAGTCACCTGCAGCCCACCTCGAATGCAGCACGCGCCTTGCCTTTCTATCTATAAAAAAAAAACACGCGCGTTCTGTTCGATTTATGAAAACCGCGCCATATTTTTCACTTATCCGTGAAGTTTCCGCACCTTCGAACCTTTTTTCGCGGTGGACTTTTTTGTGGTCAGTGATAGTGTTCTCCTTTTTGATGCCGATGAGATTGGGATGCTTTATTTGTTAATGGTATTGTAAATAATGAATACAATTTGATTGATTTTATATTGTTTATGAAGCCTTTACGAGCCAAATATACATGATGTTTGAGACCTCGAGTACTAAATCGTGTAAAAATAAGTAGGTTACATTACCTATGGTTTTTTTAACAAAGCCGGTAGTAAATAATCAAGAAAATCTTGTTGCTATTGTAATACAAAGGAAAATGAAGAGCCTTTATTAGTGGGAAATATTATCATTTGCATCGAAAACAAGTTTTTCAATGCCGTTGCAAATATCATCTACCTTATGAATTTTTCATATAAATATGAGTCGAAATACCTATTATATTTATTTTCTTAGAGTTTGTGCGTTAATTAATTAAAAGCAAGTTCTCATTCTGCATATTCATAAATATAAAAAATAAACGTGGCTACAAAAAAATATTTTTTATATTTCATCGTCATCATCATAATGTACAATATTAGCTTTCTCATCATGTATTTATCTATTTTATTCAAATTATGCGCAACCCACTTGCAGTTTTATCATGGTGTAACGGATACATTCTAATTAAACTGAACAATTTAACATTCTTTTACGGTTTCACTTAGTAATACCCTCATAAAATTTGATAACGTTGAATGCGCAAGTAACTACCTACCTATAGAATACTATAGGTATTCTATCTATAGAATATATATACTTAACTATAGGTACCTATAGAATTCAGTAGGTACAAGAACTGTGTAATACATTCGTGACATCGCATTTCATGCCTGTCCAATAAAAATATTCTAAATGCATATACATATAATGTATTTTAGCTGCAAATGATATTAAATGCTAGTTTGTAATGTAAAATTATCTAAATCATTCAAAGGTGTTTGTTATAAGGAAGGTTTTAGCTATTCTACCTACTTAACCTTAATACTCGACTACCCCCTACTACCCTCTATTACGCCACTCTTTTCAGTCCTTATATTATTATTAATATATAAATAAATAATAAATATACAGCTATCTGGGTTCCCATAGTACAAGCTTTACTTAGTTTGGTGCTAGATAATGCCGTGTGGAATGTCCACTAATATTTAAAATATCGGAAGACCTTTCGACAGTACATTGCCACATCGACAATGCAATGATGCACGGCACCTTGCTGGTAATACACGGGTGTTCACTTAGTGTGACCCGATTACATACACTATTTACCACTTTACTACCATGTTGGTAAAGTGCTACCGACTACCCGCAATTCCTGGGAAAGTTTACATTAGTTTTAACTAGGTAACTTCAAATATTTAACTTAATAGCTTATTTTTTTAATTTATTATTTATTTAAATACATATAAATTAAATAAATACATGCCTAATGCTACAATAATTATAGGAAACACACAGCATGCTATTAAGATTTTTTTTTAAATTTAATTAGTTCCACCGGCTCATTTGAGAGCCAGGGACAATAAAAAATCTTCTGCCTCGAAATCTTGTATTGGACATTATTTGTATTTGTAAAAATACGTAATTCAAAATCAAATCCAGACGGTCTTTATACGGACCAATCAAAAGGATAATTTGAAATTAATTTAACCGTTATAATAGAGAATCAGTTTATTACTTTTAATATTAATATTAGTTTAATATTATTAATATTAGTTAATCAGTTTTAGGCGATATGGTTACCTCTTAAAATCAAGTGGGCAATTTTTTTTTTATACAACCAGCTGATGTAACAAGCAGATGGCCCACCTTATGTTAAGTGGTAACCATCACCTATAACAAAGCATTGCCTCGTAAGTCACGCACGATAGGAACGTGCCCTACGATGCACTGCCCTGCGTCCATCAGCTTGAGGCATACAGATGTTAAGCCTCATGTGCCTGTAATTACACCGGCAACCACACTCTTCAAAACACAGCGTTGCTGCTTGGCGGCAGAAAGTTCCATCAACAAATAGTATAAAAAGGACCAGTTAATATTAAATTTTAACGAGAACGTTGGTAAAACTGTTAAAACCCATTGTGAAACGGTTGAACCAGCGCGCAGCCTATCAAGCTAGAAACGCTGTTGAAAGAGCCAAGCGAAAATTGAGCCTAGAGTAATTTTGACATGCCTGCGGTGAATTTTCGTAATTTCGCCGTGCTGTATTGTAAATTCCAATAAGGAATAGGATATTTATAAAGTAAGCGAAATAATGCTAAAGTCTTACGTTAGTAAATGATTGCAGGTACGTACTTAAAAACTTTGAGTAATAATAATTATATTGGTGGACATTCCACACAGCACTATCCCGCCCCAAACTAAGCCAAAGCTTGTGATATGGAAGCCAGATAGCTGATATACTACTTATATACTTTTTTTTGTAAATACATACTTTTAATACTAGAATCTTCGTTCGCTTCGCTCACTCGATCAATTATATAACACCCAGACAATGAACAAACATCAATGTTCATCACACAAATGTTTATTCTCGGTGGGGATCGAACCCACGGCCTACGGCACAGAAGGCAGAACTACTACCAGCTGTGAAGGCTGTCTATAGACATACCTATATTGTTGATTGCGTATTTACGGTACCGAGCAGTTACAGACACGCAGTATAAGTAGGTAGATATTTTATTTTTAATGTGAACTGACACAAAAAATAGTATTCTATATTTACATAGAAAATTGCAGTGACTTCAAAAGTATTAACAAAATGTAATGTATTGTTTGGTGGCGAGGAACTAGCGTTAGATTATAAGACGTTAGATCCTTGTGATTTAACTGAATGAAGACCGTTTTGGTTTGTACAAGTTACACATGAAATAGTTGAGCAGTTTGCAGACCGCAAACGGTCTGGAGATAGCTCAACAGATCTAAATCAGCGCCATTCGGAAGCGACCCCAAGACGCTAGCTAATAAAGTTGCAGCTTTTTTAACGTTGTATAAATGACATAATTTTATGTTTAAAGTTTAAACATTAACCCTCATACTATAAAATGGTGTTTAAATTTAAATACTGTACCCCAAGTATGAGTTATGTTTACCATATTTGGTTTTTCGTTCTTGTTTCGTGTTCATTGCGGGTTTTGTATGAAGACGCGATAGAGATACCGTTGCAAGTATGATGAAAATTAGGAGTAGAACATAAATTTTAAAGTAGTCATAAAGGTACTGCTTAAAATTAGCGCTGTCTCTGTTTGCCATTACGCAATGGTAAGAGATGGCAATAGTTTAAGCATAGACAGATTTTTTGTAGTAAGGCCGTGAACGATAACAGGTATTAACGACGAAATTAAAAATTGTTTGCTTTATTAAAAAAATCTGTCAAAATATAAATAAATGGGCTAAAAATTGTAAGCATAGTTTGAATATCGTTAAGGTTAAAATGATTAAAAACTTGCCCTTGTGTCGTAGGTTAAAAAAGGTATTTTAAGATGTTGTATTATTTCATGTACCTTGGTAAGGTTACAACGTAAACAAACCTTTATCTAAAACAACAAGGTTTTGAATATTTTATCACCTCTTATCAGATACAGCTACAAAATTATAATGAATCACTTGATAAAGTACTCCAGCATCTGAATTTTCAAATTTCACGTTTCTTAATCTTACAAATAAACTTTATTTTTTTATTCTTATATTCACTGTTTTTATTATTGTTTATATTTTTATTTATTCGGTGTAAATCTGTTCGCTAATCGATTTGAATCTACATTTTATAAACTAAGTAGGCATTGAGTGGGTAAAAATAATAAGATAGGTGAGTTAAAAGTAATATGATAAAAGTTTAAGTTAATTGCAGAAACAAGTGTAACAACAACTTAAAATATATTTTAAGTTGTACTCTTGTTAATGTCGAAATCTCGTGTTTCAAACGTTGTACCATTTTAATGTTCACTGATTAATGTAATTCATTGCAAAGCATAAAATCTCTATCGTATGCCATAACATGTTCGTAATAACACATTAGTTAGATCAGTAGAAGTTATAGCTAACTCATTACCATAACAAAGCTTGCAGTCTCTTGTTCTCCCCATTACCAGTAGTGCTATTCCGTAAACAACAAAATCACGGAGAGTATCACCTAGTGCAGGGATGGCGAACGAATGGCACACGTGCCAATGATAGCACGCGACACAATATTTTAGGCACGCCAGGGATCAAAACGGTTTTCAACTTTAGTTCAAACTATCCGCACCCGCCCCTGCCCAATCCGATCAGAAACTACTTTGCTAAATCGCCCTCCGGGCTGCTGCGGCTCTTGGAACACCAGTTGGAATTTTCATTGAAAATATTATAATAATAATGAATAGGCATTATTACATAACTAGCTGGTGCTCGCGACTTCGTCTTATCTTCATATTTTGGACAATTCACACAATATCTTTATAAATTGTAGCCTATGTGTTATTGTGATGTATAAGCTATATTATTGTAAAGATTCATTAAAATCCATTCAGTAGTTTTTACGTGAAAGAGTAACAAACATCCATACTCACAAATTTTCGCGGTTATAATATTAGTAGGATGGTTGCAATTGTTTGAGGGCATAACTATGGCCTCATATATAAAAAATGGCACGTTGGTTCAATAAGGTTCGCCACCCCTGACCTAGTGGATCCGCGCTCACTTCGATCAAGAGCTTCGCCTCACTCACGTAGGCATTTTCACCGCCAAAACACTCACGCGCTAACACTCACGTGACGGGCGAATGTCTGAATGCCACATTGAAAACTCACAGCGGTATCCCTGGTCACTTGGGCGAGTGTTGTTGTCAGAATAGCACTGTTCTATTCTGAACTCAACAGTGAAAGTGCTAATTCCTCATTTCGTTCAACATGACAAGCAACACGTTACAACTGAACTATGAATAGAAAACCGATGTTTTACTTTGGCTCGTGAAAATATTTGAATTGGTAAAAATAACTTTTACTTTCGATAAGGTTCCGGCCGGTTTGACCGCCTTGCGATGCGTTTGGTTTTCGGACCTCGGGATATAACGGTCATACACTTACGGTTTTGTTTATGGTCTGTCTTCTGCGCTGTAGGTTATAGGTTCGATTTCCACTAACAAACATTTGTGGGATGAACATAGGTACTTTGTTCCGTGCGTATTTTAATGATCATTTTAAGTATTGATACTAAATTACTTCTGTATTTACAAAAACATAAGGATTCTTATTGTTATCTGATTCCTATAGTACTATAGTAACTTAGTTTGGGGCTAGATGGTTCTGTGTTATAATTATGTTCTCTATTACTTATTTGCATACATACAAACCGTTGCAGCCACAAACTACATCACAAATCCATGACTTTCGAACTTCATAATCATCATCAGCCTGAGGAAGTCTGCTACAGAACATAGGCCTCAGCTATACCAACTTCCCGCGTTGTTAACAATCGACGGTCAGCATCGGGTAGAGAGGCGTCTTACGCTTCAATTTTCCTAGATATGATCGCCCGTCTACTGGTGATTCTTCAACCCTACACGATCAAAGAATCCGCCAGGAAAGAAAGTTAGTGGACAGCCTGCTGATTGCGTTAATTGAGATACCGCTGCTTCCTCAGTTCCGCTGTTGACCATGTCTTTCCTGTCGATAAACTCGAATAGGCTGAGAAGACTACATATAAAGATACCTTTTGCTTACCTCTTGTCAGC
This sequence comes from Chloroclysta siterata, assembly GCA_932294275.1. Taxonomy (NCBI): domain Eukaryota; kingdom Metazoa; phylum Arthropoda; class Insecta; order Lepidoptera; family Geometridae; genus Chloroclysta; species Chloroclysta siterata. The sequence goes on along the minus strand of OW028596.1, from coordinate 12,891,228 downwards.
CTTCTGAACCAAAGCAAACTGAAAACTAAAAACCTAAAACTAAAGTCAAAGGTTAAATTAAATTTAAGCCGAAGACAAGAGCTAATGTGACTCTCGCTCGCACGTTTTGACATGTTGAAAGATATCAACCATTTTGTGTGCAATCACATTGCACACAGCTTAGTAAAAAAATCATTTTGATCGATACAAGTTTTCCTACTTAAAAGTTTGCTTATGTACGAAAATTAGTAAGGCAAACTTTTGAGTAGGAAAACATGTATCGATCAAAATTAAATAGCGATTTTTCAAAAATGAGTTTGGTGATTATATCTTTCAACATGTCGAAACGTGCGAGCGAGAGTCACATTAGCTCTTGTCTTCGCCTTAAACATAAGGATCACTTTGAATTGAAACATCTTAAAGCCAACGCCTAGAAGAACAGGCAACAAACTTATTTCCTGCCGTTCTTTTGTATGTATCCTTGTTACAAAAATAAATACCTAATGAAGATCCAGTGTGGTGCCAATCGAAAACCTTGTCTCAGGCATTACAGTATCCCATAAATAAAGGTATAATGGCCTCTGTAACGCTTTATTTAAATAAGGGTCCGTTTATAATGAGAGAATTTATACTTAGTATTGTTAGGTATTTTGGCACCAAAATGACGGACGATCAATGACTGAATTCGAGTTATTTTTATGTAATGATAATTTACATTACATTTTATACCTAAAAATAAAGAAAATATAATGTAGCACGCGCCGGCGTTGAATAAAATGACGTGGTATTTGATTTATGGCAATACTGTAGGTACAATTGGTATGTACTATTCGTGTTTTAGATGTTTTTAATTTTTTTGTGTGACGAAGTTTTATTACTTTGTCGAATGGAATCAATTCGTCGTTCAATGGTGCAATATTTGCATTTAGTTTAACCAACGAAGAATGAAAATATTTTATTGAGTACTATTTTTAAATATTCGTATAAAATAAAAGCGCGATGGGTCAACGCCACTTTTTCCTTTACCTATTTATTTTATTCGTCATTATTATTTTACTAGTGGCTTCCCGCGGCTTCGCACGCGTTAAAGTGCTGAGCCGTGATTGAGCCACAAACATCCAAACATCGTAACTTTCGCAGTCTTATGCACCCTTTGCAGGGGTAGTTTTAAAATATTGAAAACGTGATTTTAAATTATTGATTATGGAGTATATTTACTTCAAGTCTTAAATCAATCGCACAATGCGTTAAAAATCAACTTTTACAGTCATTTGCACCCATTGCAGGGGTAATTGTCAAAAATTAAAGTGTCATTCTTAATTATTTATTACTTAGTATATTTACCCCAAGTTTTAAGTCAATCGCAGCACGCGTAACAAAACTCCCATAAAAACTTTGACATCCCTTTGCACACTTATTAAAGGTAGTTTTACAAAACGAAACAAAACACTAAAAATGGCTTTCTTATTTTTTAGTTCTACTTCAAGTTTCAAGTTTGTAGGTTCCAGGAATACTATTTTTCATACAAACGATTTCATCCCTTTTTACACCCTTTGGGGTTGAATTTCCAAAAATCCATTTTTAGTACACCTCTACGCCATAAGGCCTATGTACTCTTCAAATTTCAAGTCTCTAGGACCAGCGGTCAAAAAACTCCCATTCAAACGTTTACATCCCTTTGCACACTTTTTTAGGGTAGGTTTAAAAAACTAAATATGCCTTTCCTATTTTTTAGCCTTAAAGTACATGTACTCCAAGTTTCAAGTTCGTAGGTTCAAGGAATACTATTTTTCATACAAACGTTTTCATCCCTTTTTACACCCTTAGGGGTTGAATTTCCAAAAATCCATTCTTAGTACACCTCTACGCCATAAGACCTATGTACTCTTCAAACTTCAAGTCTCTAGGACCAGCGGTCAAAAAACTCCCATACAAACTTTTACATCCCTTTGCATACTTATTAAGGGTAGTTTTAAAAAACTAAAAATGCCTTTCCTATTTTTAAGCATTGAAGTACATGTACTCCAAGTTTCAAGTTTGTAGGTTCAAGGAGTACTATTTTGCATACAAACGTTTTCATCCCTTTTTACACCCTTAGGGGTTGAATTTCCAAAATTCCCTTCTTAGTACACCTCTACGCCATAAGACCTATGTACTCCTCAAATTTCAAGTCCCTAGGACCAGCGGTTTAGGCTGTGCGTTGTCTATATGTCAGTCAGTCAGTCAGTCAGTCAGTCAGTCAGTCAGGACTTTGATTCTTATAGTATTAGAGATTAACTTTTTTATTTTGGCGACCACAAACTGGAAGACGAAGCGTAGGATGCCGTCTTACCCGATGGACCTTGTCGGTCTAGATGTGTCCATTGTGTGGATAGTGGGAAGTCGGTAGGGGAGGCCTATGTCCAGCGGTGGACTTCTTCAGGCAGCTGATGATGATGATAAACAGATATTTTTATTGAATTTTCTGAAGGTTGGGGACGAAATATGTTGAAAAAAAAATACAAAGATGCATCATTGAACACGATCAGTATCAAAATTTTCCGCGGTGAAAGTACATCACAGAATAGTATTAATTTCGTAAATGTCGCGACCAAAAGGCATGAAATTGCTCGCGTAAAACCTCTCAATGCTCACTCTCGTTTTCTTTGGAATGTGATACAAAAAGTATAAGCCGACTGTCGACCGGTTGTTACCGTAACATCTGCGGACAAAAAATAAGAATTTTAATATCGAAATTGTGCAATGACGAGATATTATGCGTTGTCTTTTTTTGTCGGAATTTAGAAGACTACTGGTATTACTTTAGATAACCTTTTTTTGCTGATGATTTTATATTTTATAGCTCTTTTTAACCTTTGAAAGCGCACTCCTGGGTGTTGAGACTCTATTGTGTCTGAAATTTTGGAATCCTGGTATTTGAAGGTTAAGTCAAAGGCAAAAGGTATTTATTCAATAAAATCACAAGGATCACTTTGAAACGTCTTAAAGCTAGGTGACTCTAGGTGCCAGTTCCACGCGACCAATAGAGCGACTAATAGTTAATAGAGCTTGATATGGTACTCTTTCTCTGTTGTACTTTTATTTGCTTCATAAATTTAAACTTTAGTACCGTTTACTTCGCTCTTATAATACTAACATACTGATGGCTGGTTTCTGAAAGCGCGATCAAAACTAATCGGATGACAAGTCACTCGCCATTTCAGCTATTACATCGTATTAGATAGAGATAGCAAGTGACTTGACATGCGATTAGTTTTAATCGAGTTTTCAGAAACCGGCCGTGACTAGCCTTAATATTCCATAGACATTGCGGTAACGGGTCCTAACTATTTAAAAGCATATTCTTAAAAATTTCGTTTGTACTAGTAGGCACATACTTCTCATAAGATTTATCATTATCACCTAAGATTTAAACTGTTTAAATATTCTGTGGTTAACGGTGTTGGTACAATTGTATGTGTTGGTACAATTGTGTAATGATATTGTGGTGTGGCCACAGTAACTATTTTTTTAGTAACCTACTACTTAACTATATTTGCTACTATCTGTTTACCAAATAAAAGAAAAATGAACATTTCTTTTAACTTCACAAAACAGTAAGATATTTTGTGCCGGAAGTGTGAGTAGTGATTCGTGTTTTAATGTTAGTATCGTATTATGTTAATCCGCCTAATAATAAGTAGATACAAAGAAAGTTGTAAAACAGCGTAAAAGGGCATATTAGGCCCACACGTGAATTATGTAAATCACAACAAAAAAATCTCAGTAGAGCATGCGTCGTTATTTTTAAAACATTAATATTCAACACAACGTCAGTCACTACTTTATTGTGATTATTTTTAATTATGCAAGAATTTGGTGAAATTATTAGAAAAATTACGATTTCACTGAGAGGTCGCTTTAGAGATTTGCTAGTTTGTTTGTTTAACTTTATTTACGTAGACGGTCTTACGACTAAGCAAAAGTAAAATTAAATACCTAATTCTTCTGCACGGTCAAGAACCTCCTCTCAAGATTTTTACATACATAGATAAAATCACGCCTGTTTCCCATAGGGGTAGGCAGAGACCACGGATTTCCACTTGCTACGGTCCTTACATACCTCTTTCGCTTCATTCACTCATTCATCATTCATTCATTCATTCAATAACAAGATTTATTGCTAATCAAAATCCTTGAGGATGTCGAAGTGAGGTAATCAGAGGCAAGACCGGTATATTTAAGAGACAATCTCTGTATTAGTTAAATCGAACGTATAAAATAGTGATTTGACGTTCTGTTTAGCTGTCAGGAGGTATAAGCTAAGGAAAGAAGGTTATAGAAAAGCTCACGCCTGCTGCTTCGCTCGCGTGTTAACTGAATAGAAAGTACCTATATGTTTTTCCAAGTCATTTATGAAATGGTAGGATAAAAAGCAAATGTTGGTTACCCAGTTTTAAAATTTATTACTGAGCCTAACGGCCGGTTTCTGAAAGCCCGATCAAAACTAATCTGATGTCAAGTCACTTGCTATCTCTATCTATAATTTCTGTGTTTAAAAAGTGTAACAGCTCGAGTCAGTGCCAACATCGACACAAACCTTACTAGGTTTCACGATGTTGTAAAGTGAATACTGTAATTAGTGATTTTGTTAAATAAATAAATAAAAAATAAAATAATCTAATTCGATGTAATAGCTGAAATGGCGAGTGACTTGACATCCGATTAGTTTTGATCGAGCTTTCAGAAACCGACCGTTAGTTTAACAACAGTCACACATTTCTAGAGCAATTTGTAAGAGTTTTGCAATTACTTCAATCAGCAATACCATTTATAAGCTTAATTATGTTCGTATCGGTTCACTTATTTGATCGGTATCACAATTAGTTTAAGTAATTCGACTACAATATCATTTGCTAAAATATTGCGCAAATTGATTTAAAAAAACTGGTCTCTAAACAATTGCATGGCAGTTTAATCAAACATGTTTAAACGTACATATATACGACCGATTAATTGTAAATTGCGTTAGTTTTTGGTTTTGAGAGGTAATTTCAGGGTTCCGGGTTCTGTATGGGGACGCGAAAACGGCGACTACCAATATCTAGTTCACTCTTTAGTTAATTACAAAAACAAAAACTGAAAATTCTTGAGGGACTGAGGTCGATTATGTCAAAAGTCAAAGTCAAAAGGTAATTTAATCAATAAAATCACAAGGATCACTTTGAAATGTGACTCTAAGTGCCAGTTCTACGCGACCAAAGCCTAGAAGAACAGGCAACAAACTTACGGCTTGGTTCCTACCGTTCTTTTGTATGATCCTTTTACAATGTAATATAATATATTATTGAAGTTTAGTGAGGCGTTGGCATACAGTTGAGTATGAGTTTGACTCACTGACTGAGTGCCTGTTTTTGGGTAGTTTTAGTCACGATAAGCACCCCTAACAGGCATGTTCAGAGGTTTCATCAAGTTTCGTCTCGGCATGAATGTCAGTGACTGAAGGTAGATATGAAACATAGAAGTCCAGATGATACCTGTGTATCATTTAACATTGCTGCGTAGCTCGCTGCGATCTGCGCATACATTTTTGTAACCCATACCTACACACTCGTTTAGAATGTTACGTCGTTTTTTTAACTCATTAGATATGCATAAATCCCAGTGTTTGTTGAATCTATTTCTTTTGCTTGTTTAGAGCTCCCATCCCGGCTCAAAAAGGTTTACCTACAAACTTTCTAGTGATACATTTTGTGACTCGTAAAATGTGAAAGTATCAAGAACTGTCAAGCAAGCCTCAAAAATGTGCAGCAAGGATCAAATCAATCACATCCTCGGGAAGATCAATGTGGTAAGTTATTTAATTACTTAAACAGTGATTTCGCTGGTCATTATCGTGGATTAGCTCCGTTGAGTTCGATTTCAAAAAAGTAACTCAAGTCCTCAAGTAGTTTTTTGGTTCTCTGTATTGCGAGCCTGGCTTTTGTCTGGTGACTTGATCAGTCTCGTCACTCATGTAAAACCCCAATACAGAAAACCAAGTATAAAACCGAAAAAAACACGTACTTGAGGTACAGTCGGTGGAAAACCATTGGTTAATGGTGTCGACTGTGTTATTATAATTTTGTTTAAGTCTAACCATCTTAGTGCAGGCTACGAAAGTGGTTAACACGAAGAAGTTGGTAAAATTTTCATTCTCATAATGTTTTAAAGTCTCTATTTATAAAACAATTTGCTTGCAAATTTTGCAATTCCATGTCCGATCATTTAAAATGATAAAATAAATAGGGTTAACTATATTGCTAAACTAACCGGTATTACAGTAACTGCTTACACTAATGACTTTATCAGACCGTTAACTGTACAAGTTTAAGTTAAAACAATGGGGTACATCGTCAGAGTGATAACCAGCTAGCTATGGGATAGTTAAGGTAAGGAAACACGGGCAAAAAGGCACAAGAGAAATTGGTGAGACCATAGCGCTAATATACAATATGAGATAATATTGGCTTCAAGTTATAGAATAACCTAGTGGCTCGTCCCGGCTTTGCACGGGGGAATATTCCTTTTATAAACATTTAAATATAGCCTATGTTACTCAGGGATAATGTAGAATTCTAATGGTGAAAGAATTTTTGAAATCGGACCAGTTGTTTTTGAGTTTATTCGTTACAAACATACAAAAATAGGTACTAATCTTTCCTCTTTATAATATTAGGGTAGTTGACGGGAAACTATGATTTCATGACCGCCCTTGAGGTCGAGGGACGAACTGGGAACTGCGGCGTTTGTTTTTTTAATGAAACGACATCAGAGGAACTTTGTGAAGAACTTGCAAACGAGAGCACAAGATCTCAGTGAGTGGGGAAAATTGGTGTCATAATTCCTGGCGCCGCTACAGCTCTAATTTCAATGTAAGTTAGTCAAAACAAAGGTACAAAAAAGGAATTTAAATAAAAAAAAGGTGAAGGGGCTGAGAACTATCCTTCGCCACGCCACCTATTATGTCGTACATGGTATTATCTAAACTGATCGTTAATAAACAGTACGTTAATTGAGACCTTTAGCTCCCTTGGCTTAAATATCACAGAGAATAATAATTTAAAATACCGACATAAAACTTGGGTAGGTACACGTGGTAGCCATATCAATCGTCATAATTACAAAGCAGTCAAAGAAAAAATACGTCACGAAAAATTTCCACAGCAGTTACTGCTCTTTACTTTTATGTTACTCTGGGGATGTTTCGAAGGTTGACATCAAGGTTCGATAGAAACACGTTTTATTGAACACTCGATTGTTTTGGCGCAGTAAAACAATTAAAATTTGCAGCACCGTTACTGTGGTTAAAGGAACATCTAGAAAGTTTTGACTGACCTTATTGGTGAAGTTTATGATGGCCGTGACGAATTATAACCAACCGATGGTATGTGACTCTGTGGGGTCTGTCACATTACCTATCATGGCTTTGTATCTTTTTTTCTAAGCTTTTCTCTTCCCAATGCTGAGCAACCTCCCCCAAATTCTTCCCACCATCTACTTTCACAAACTCAAAAGTTATTTATTCAGTAAAACTACAAGGATCACTTTGAAACGTCTTAAAACAAGGTGAATCTAGGTGCCAGTTCCACGCGACCAAAGCCTAGAAGAACAGGAAACAAACATGGCAGAAATATGTCCAGATTTTCCCGCCAGCTCTTTATCGGCTGACCACGTGGCCACCGGCTGTCAGGATGGTGGTCTGGTCAGGACTCGTGGTGTGCTGAACAGCCCCATCTATAGAAAGGCAAGTTAAGGCAACCGCCTTGTGTCTCGCTCAATCCCAGTTGTTTTTTTTTTGTTCTGGTGCTGGATTCTAGTCCTTTTGCCAAGTCCTATTTGTTCAATCCCAGTGGAGTCTTTGTCTCCTGCATCGCTAATGCTTTTCAAGGAACACAACTTTGTGTTCCGTACTTGGCTGAGAATGTTGCCTTCCAAACATTTTTCTTAAAGTATAAATATAAACTATGAAATGTTGAACACTATCACATAATCCTAATGTTACTTATAACTTTTAAGATTTTTAAAATCATTTGTACCAAATGTTTTATCAAATATGAATAAAAACTAAATTAAAATTAATGATTTTTAAGCCTTAATATCAAACGATTAACCGTGTTGTTATTGCTCTGACGTTGTGGGTAGATCAAAATAAGAAGCAAATTCAAATCGGAATTTTGAAGAACAATAAACGTAATTAATTGAGCTTTTTATTAAAGCTATAATCCAATTATATTCAATCAAATATGACTATAATCCAAAGTTATAGTCATATGTGAATAGATTCATGATGTTCTCGAAGGTGAAGATCACGTTAGAGTGATTAATAAAGAAACTTTACAAAGACAATTCAATCAAATTAACATTAAACATAACTTGGTAACCTTGACTTTTTTACATTAAGATATTTATTTTTTATTAAGATATAATTGAGCACCCGTAAAGCGAGGGATACGCAACTTGCTGAATTTATTTTGAAAAAAAATAATTCAAAAATTACAATGAATTCAAGTACCTATTTACAAAATGTACAAATTACAATGAAACAGTTAAGCCATCTGCTGACCGTTGCAAATGATCTAGAGATAGCTCAACTGATCCAAATCATTGCCGAAGACGCTGGCTGCATTGCCACGCTGAATGACAATGCTGATGCTCTGAGCCAGATGCTCACCAGCCGTCGGGTTGCGCATCGTCTCTTCGATAAGACACGCAGATAAAGTTTTTAAAACAAATATATACTATACAAATACAACGTGCAACAAATACCCCTATAACCCCGGAAGCAGGGTATTCCACAGGTCATAGCGAATACGACGAATTGTATAACGACTATTGAAATTTCGTAATTTTTCATTCATGAAATGCCTCTTAAACGTTCCTCCAATATGAATCTAAACACACCATGAGGCAGCCCTGTTCACAGCTGTTTGTACGTTCCGTGTGTGCGTGACCTTGGTACTTACGTAAACAGTATCAGGGGTGATGCAAATTTTATTTTTGTATGGGAATTACGAAAACGATTTTTTTTACCTTTGCACACGTCAAAGTAGTCCTTGGTCTGATCACTTGGTCTTTGGCCTTATAGGGGTATTATGTTACACGTTGTATAAAAAAAATCTTACGTCGCACTACTCGCTAAAAGTCTCTTCCAATGACACTTTCTCACATCTCCTCTCAAGGGCGTCGAGATTCGGCAACGCTTTTCGGCTGCGTTGTTTGTAAATTTTGTTTCTTTTATGATCGAATTAGATAGCCAGTTAACGACATTTTGGGTACCTGATTTATATAGTCTCGTAAATCATAGATTAAAAAATAATTTCTAAGTTTCAATTCTAACATCATCGATACCTACTATCGTGTACTGACGAGAATAGGGGACCGTAAATCAATATAATATTACTCTTGGCAATGATATTTTGAAATATTGCTACGATAAGAGAGATAAGCGATCTATATTTAACGACTTTATAATAAGCCAGCCCATATTTCAATTGTTGCGCAATATTTGTTGACATTTTAGGCACCTGTCAGATTTCATAATGTTTCCACTTTGATACTTTATTATAATGGTATCTACTATATTAATTTATATTAATAAATCTGATAGCGATGCCAGGCTTTTAAACGGTAAAATAAATAAATAAACGGTGAAGGAAAACATCGTGAGTTAAGTTACTATTCAAATTACGGCGATGTCCTTGCAACCTGTCACGTATGAATACTGCAAAGTGTGGGTATGTGCCAAATGTAATGTTTGGATGTACCTCTGACTACATCCCTTTAGACGTCATCAAACTACAGTACTAAGAGATCAGAGGGGATATCTATCGAGCCTGGGGATCAAAGTCGTTTTTTATACCCCTGCCTGATGGAACAAGCACATTTCCCACCTGATGATAAGTGGTAACCATCACCTACAAAGCATTACCTCGTAAGTCAGGAACTATAAGAACGTGTCCCACGATGCCCTGCCTTGGGTTCATCAACTTGAGACATACAGATGTTAAGCCTCATGTGCCTGTAATTTCACCGGCAACCACACTTTTCAAAACATGTTTGATGAATATCCATTTCCAATATACATAATTTATTTCCATACCAATCCAGATAAGGGCAATAAGGGCGCGTGATACCGCATCGCCCTCATATACAAGCGTACGTAGGCGTCCGATGCGTAACAGTTGGTTTACACTAAGCAGCGTGGATTCTCATTTTTTTATACTACGTACTGATTGTAACAATCGCATGACCCACCTGATGTTAAGTGGCAACTATCACTTATACTAAAGCATTGTCTCGCAATTCTATAAGTATTACATCAGCTATCAGGTTAACAAGCTTTGCTTAGTTTTGTTTTATATAGTTTCTAGTTGGTTAGATAGTGCTTTATGGAAACTCCACCAATAATTATTTATTTAAGTCCCGCACGATATGAACGTACCCTACAATGCACTGCTCTGAGTCCATCAACTTGAGGCATACAGATGATAAGCCTCATGTTTGAGAGCATTGGTGGCCTAGTGGTAGCGGCCCCGCCTTTCGATCCTAAGGTCGTGGGTTCGAAACCGGTCGTGCACCAATAAGTCTGTTAAAAAAATATGTGCACAATGCCAGTACTCTCAAACGGTGAAGGAAAACATCGTGAGGAAACCGGCATGTTGTAGAACCTAAAAAGTTCTTTAAGTCAAGTGCTCGAAAGGAGCCTCTTGAGGCGCACTTAAAATCCTTTCACCACACTGTTTCCAAAGAAACTATTGAGACGACAAGAGAGAGAGACCCATGTGCCTGGTAATTTCGCCAGTAACACATCCTTGCAGCGCTGCTCCTTATTTCTGCCGATGGTGGTAGTACTTCCCCGGAAGAGCCCATCACAAAGAGCTCTACTACTAGTGGTCACTTATACTAAAAACACTTCTAAAGTGTGCGTTACTATGACAAAGGTACAGCGTAGTATGGGTCAGCGCATAACTGCGATGCGCTCCCGTGTTGTCACGACCTTTGCGGTTTGCATTCTGCGGTGGGCAATGATTGCAGTGTTGCGTAATCGATGTCCCCTTATTGCGGTTTATTTATAGCTGGCTCGGTAAATTTTATGCTAAAAAGCTGAAACTGGTCTAGCCATTGTGACGCGTTTTTTTTTATAACAATATAAGATACGTCATGATAGACTGTCTGTACACTGTCATGTCTTCGGATGGCAAAGCATAATGGTGAGTTGGGACTTTTTGCTGCTGTATCACACAACAGTGCTGTATTATTATAATGTATTTATGTTATTTTGAATGATTTTCTTAAAGAAATGCAAAAAATTTACCTGTTTTGTTTATTCTAGTTTTTTCACTTTTTGTTTTGTTTTTTTTGTACTACTACCTACTTGCCTACATACTTAAAAAATAAAAAATAAAACAAAAATTCTTTAAAATTTAATTAAAAAATCATTATGAATATAAATTATATTTTAGTGTAAGATGCACATTAATTTCTGATATTAAAAGGTATACCTAGTTTAATTCTTAATATATGCCTAATGTAGGTATGTTGTTCGTTCTTGTGGCGAGTAAAAGATTATCTGTCTATAAACTAATCAAATGAAAGGGTAAATGTGTTAATATTAGTCAAGATTATTGCAAATAAAAGTACACCCATAATCAACAAACGCACGCACTCGTGCGCAACGCACTGTCGTGCGAGTGTTGGATGCCGTGCTAATTGTAGTTCTTTCCATCGCCAGTGCTTCCGTTCAACTTGTTGATTCGCTTGGCCACACCTGTTCTTTAGTGTGATTGCTTAAGTGTGGAATGATGCTTTGGGTATGGTATTGCCACTTTTTGTTTTATAGTTCTTCACGTGATATGTACTGCCCGAGCACTTTTTCCCTAACCACCACTGATTTTCACTACCTACACCTACCGAACCCTGATTGACAGACAATGCTCAGCTTGAAGACGATCCTCGAGACTCGTGGAAGGTGCGTTCTTCTAAGCTTTGGTCACGTGGAACTGGCACCTAGAGTCACCTAGCTTTAAGAAGTTTCAAAATGATCCTTGTCATTTTATTGAATAAATTGACTTTTGACTTTGACTTTGTTACTTGAGACGCTCACGTAAAAACAGAATTTCGAAGGTTCGATTGATGTGGTGTCCAAAATTATATAAGGACAGTAAAACCCACGGGAAGAAAAGGTCTACCCGGACGAAGTGCCGCGTAAAATAAAGTAAAGATAGAAAAATAGAACTAATAGTATATTTTTGTTTCACACGCACTATAATAAGTGGTTAAGAATAAAAATAGAACAACTTAGTCAACTCTTAAGGAGTGGAGCTCTTAGATCAGATTCACACAGCTCACAAACAGCCTTAACATTAAACAGTCCAAAGACAATGAACCGAGTGATTAATAGCAGCCGCACGACAACTAAGCAGTCAGCAGTCGATGAAAGAACATGATAATAATTGGCTATTGAGCCGACAGCCGTTGACATCAGAATAGATGTCTTGATGCATGTTAGAAATTCCATCACGACCATGGTGATTCTAATTAGAAAGTTGTCAATGGTAATATTATTAGTGTTTCGGTAAAAGCTTTTCCAAAAATTCCGGCACGTAGCGTATCAATCAGAATCAAAAAACGAATGGGCTTGATGGACACCAACACAATGTAATCTTTAAAAATCTACTAATATTATTAAAGTACATTTTAGATATTTTGATGTTCCGATGATTAGAATGTGGATGTTTCAATCCCAACGTACCTAATTCCTGGATCTAGATGAAACTAATAATAGTGATCTGGAAACGCAGGACAGGCTACTTTTTAACCGTGTAACTAACACGCAGGCGATGCGGGGAGCGAAAGCTGGTAACAAATAATGCGTGCAATTCTTCTGGGATAAATGTAAGCATATCAATTTATGTGACATGTCTTTGATGAAAGATTTGACAGACTTTAGGTCAATGATTAAATAAATGAACCCAAAAGCACTAACATTATATAAATTACAAATTAGATTGCAATTAAATTCTGGGCAATGTTGATACTTATCTTAGAGCCGGCAGATGAATTTGATTCTTCCGATTGTCTGAACCACATCCGTAAGCACAAGACATAAAAATATGACTTAGATTATATTACCAGGAAAATCAGGCAGTTGCGGTTTTAAAATGCCGCGGAGTTTAATATACAAATGTCTATCAATAATATTTCAAATGTCAGTAGAATAACAAAAATGACCTCTCACAAAAACCTAATAATGCTTCATTGCCTTTCATATACAGGATGTATATTAGACGGGACAGTGACGGGACAGTAGGCTTAGCTTTTGCTAACTGTACATTTTTCCAAAATCTGTGAATGCAGTTCAGAATATCTCAAAATGGATGATCTTCTAGGGACGTTTTCCTTTAACTATAACGGTCAAGGTACCTACCCTTACTGCCCCGTCTCAAAAATCTCCCAAAGCTTGCACAGAAATATGAGTTACCTTTCGGGAGAAAACTAATAACCATTAATTCAAATATTGCAGTAAGACTTACCTAAACATGGATTATCAAGTAGAACTTACAGTAGGTTCCCTACTTGGTAGGGCCCAAGAGATCTGAGGGGATATATATATTGTATACGTTTTTTTTTCACTTTTGCTCAAACATTAAAAGAAGTAGGTATGCTGGTCGTTGCTCAAAAATTGGTGGTCTACGAGGTAGGCCTCGTTATTTTTGTTTGTTGCAAGCACCGAAGCTAAGAACTTACATTAGACTTCTTTTGACATTGAAGGCTTTTACCAACTTCACGAATGGGCAAGTTTGATCGATAGGTTAATTATGCTCCGGTTAACCTGAGGTTGATGTAACCTTGTTAAACTACAGGCTTCTTGCAGTTTGTTTATATCTATGCTAAGTAGTTTACAAGGCTGGAAGATTGGTTTGTGATTGATGCTGTTATTAGTATTTTATTGCATCTATTTTTGGCATTTATATTTTCAAAAGTTTTTTCCCAAAAGTCTCATTGGTACTTTAGCCGTGCAGATCACTATGAGCTAAAGTAAAAGCACTAGTCAGAACTTTGTCCAAAATAACAATATAAACTAACTAACATTTAAACCTTCGTATATATAATACTAGCGACCCGCCCCGGCTTCGCACGGTTATTGTGGGTTATCCCTAAGAGATTATGCTTGTATTATACATATAAACCTTCCTCTTGAATCACTCTTTCTGTAAAAAAAAACCGCATCAAAATCCGTTGCGTAGTTTTAAAGATTTAAGCATACATAGGGATATAGGGACAGAGCAAGCGACTTTGTTTTATACTATGTAGTGATTAGTAATAAGTAATAGTAATTTTTGACTAGGTATGAATGTTCTCTTCTACCTAAGCTATGTGATCTCAATATGCGTTTAACTCTATGTATTGTTCAACGATGCTCTACTTTTTTCACTTTCAATTATTCACTCGCAAATTGATACTTCGCAACACAACAACACAACCCATACAAAACTAATTAATTTCGCTTGCACTGTGATTAACTTGTGCAGTGCGATGTTTCAAAACGGATTGCATTGTGCAGGAATTGTGTCAACTTCGTATGCGTGTTTCAGTAATACCTACTGATTTGCATGTAGCTAATTTTGTAATTTCAGTATTTTGGCATTTAGGCGTTCATGAAGAAAAAGGTGTACATTCTGAAGGTAACATTAAAAACGTTTTGAGAAATAATAACGAACAATATTCTATAAAAACAAATAAGGTTGAACGAAACCGTTATTTCAAAACTCAATTATTATGAAGTAATAATATCCGCGAAAAAAGCGACAAATCATAAAAAGGCCCCGCTGGGGAAATCTTCAAACTCAATTCTTTTCCAAGTACTTTGTAATCAAGAAGCCTATAAAACATTTTCAGGATTACATTAAAAATTAATACTACGATTTAACAAAAAAAAGCATTGATGCGTACAGTCCAAAATATTCATAACAATTACATAAAGAACTCAAAATCAAAATCAAAACGGTAAATATTCAGTACAATCACAAGGATTCCTTAAAAATGTATTTTAAACTAGGTCAACCTACCGCCAGTTCCTCGGGCCAAAGCCTAGAAGAACAGGCAAGAAAAGAAAACTCGCTTTTGACCCCCACACTTAATCACAGAGTAGGGAAACGCAAAAGCAGTAATCAGATCTTCATTTCACTCGTGTTAAACGAGTTTGAAATTGCTTAAGGATTCTATTCACTTTCTATTTCATAATGTGTGTGAGATGTTTATTATTGTCTTACAATTTGCAACAATCGATCAATAACATCCATTCGACACAGAACACAATAGTGTGCGATGAAACAAACAAAATATCTGTTTTCTGTTTCAAAATAATGGAATAGAAAATGGATATTGCACGATTTGCTACAGACTTAACTACTTTGGCTAAAGATTAGAATATACAGTTGTAGAATGGAGCTAAAGGTAAAGGTCACTTCCTGATTATGGTATTAGTTTTTAATTCTAATTTGAAACTAGGTCGCAACAAGGATGTACAGAATGTGATAATTGCATCTTTTTCCACTCATTTCGTATTCCCAAAGGAGGTCTATTGTTTTCAATCAGTTTTATTGATTTAGTAATAAATCTACGTTTATAAAGCTTTCAAATGTCCTTTTTCTAAGAACACTTGGCAAACAGATCGCATGTTTATCGTACCAAGTTTATGTGCGCTTATGCACTTGCACGTCGATAATTTGAATTCTATTGTTTGATAATTTGTACCTACTTGTATTGTATTCACTTATTGCCGCAGATTGTTTTTAAAAGTTTTTTAAATTTTAATGTAGAATGAATTTTTATTGTTCACAAGCTGGTGCCCGCGACTTCGTCTGCGCAGGATTAGTCACGCAATATCTTTATTTTCGCGTTTATAATACTAGTAGGATCTGCCAATCAATCTTACAAAGGTATTTCACCGTCAACTCCATTTACTAGCAATAAAAAAAATGCTACATAATCCATTGCATTTGTCAAAAAGGTCACTCATTTAAGAATTTGTTTATCATTCGTAATTCATTATGCGTAATAATTGTAGCAATACTGAAATTATGTTCTATGTTATTTAGTATTCCAAAAAGAATAATTTAAGATGCTTACCATGCATCTAAAATTATTCTTTTTGGAATACTAGTTAATACAATAATGTATAATAATGATTATACTATAATACTATAATGATTATCTAAGGAAAAAAACTTGTTATTGAACACACTGATCGAAGGACTTTTCGGGTCGGAGGAGCCATTTGTCAATACGATGCGGCTGCTAGAGGTCAATCTTGTTTGTCCAATTATCGGCGTACAATGATGGTTGTTGAAGGAAGGAAAACTATAAGGTCAAGTGTACATCGGAAGACAGTTCAGAACAAAGGCTGTGCATGATTTATGTTCATGCAACGGTTGCTTGAGTAACAAAATAAAATAGGATGGGTCGAAGCTAAAGAAGGATTTGTGGAAATCTACCCGGGTAAAATAGTCAGGATGCACTGAGAATTTTCTCGATATAGGTAATCATGTTAGGCTTGTACTTAATACTTCTACAGGTATATTATTTCTTCTTTGCTTCTACACAATCAACGTAAATGCTTATGTATCTTATACAAGCTTAGAAGGTTTTCTAGCTTTGCTTGAAATATCAAAAAATAAATCCTGCTCTTGCTTCTTAGCTGTGACACTTTAGCATTTTTATTCCCCTTTCACATCATTGAACTCACTTTGAATGATGGGGAAGCATTGGCAGTTTTGCTTTAGCGAACCATTCTTCTTTATGGAATGCTATAAATTCATTCTTAGATGCATTTCCTGAGTCATGAATTGAATAAGAACGCTATGATGGGGTTACTTCTATGGTGTCTCTTGTATCAATGCAGAGTTTATCAGGTGTGACTATTTCTGTCACTCTCTTGTGTTTACCATACAACTTACTTGTCGCATCGGTATACTTAACGTTGTTAATATTTACCCTCGTCCTTGGTCATTATTTCTGCGAAACGCTTGATGTCCATTTTCACTATCTACAAACAAATAACTTTTACTTGTGGTTTAGTATGTACTACAAAATACTATTGTTTCCAAAATGGTGACTAATCCGTTCAGCTTTCGCTGCATGGAACACGTTTCACCGTGAACTTGGCTGGCAAATCGGTCAAGACTCTTGACCTGGCTCTTGCTAAGTTTCAGATGTAAGTATGATATCTTGTGTAGGTGGGCCCGCTACCTGTTACGGATTGCAGATAAATAAATTGACGCAATTTGTGAACAAAACTCCTGATCCTATCAACTTATAAAGACTGGATGGCAAAGCATTATTGTACATCAAAGAATATTCTATTAAATAGCCTACTTACAAAAAGGTTAAGATTAGGGGTAGTATTATTAAGGATCTGATCATAAATAGTCAAGGACTTGAAAGCAAAAAACAGACTGTATAATAACGCGCGACAAATCAACAGCCAACAAGAGTTGAACCTGTTAAACCCTATAAATCAAATTTCCACACAGATCCCGCTCCAAATCCTTATCGACAGAGCTATTCAATTTATGCAGAACGAATGATTAAAGCCGTTTCAACACCGAGTATTGTTCGCGTGAACTTTGCATTCGACATTTAGCGAACTGTTGCGGCTGATGCGAACCCTGATAAGATGCAAGTCGACGTATGGATTAAGTGGTAGATGTGAGACAACATGTATTTCTCGGTATATACAGAAATTCCAAAACGATAGACGTGCTGACAAAGCTTATTTATTGGTTAATTAAACTATATACCAGTAACTTAATTCAAAACAGTTCCAGTTAATCTACAATTTAAAAGGGGACTGTCGAAATTATTATTACCTATACATCTTTGGCCAGCTTTGATTACGATCGAACTCGTAATTTTTCTCATTAAGAAACCCATTCAGCTCATATGTATCAAACAATCACTGATTAATAATTTTATCAGCACTCAAACATGTACTCAGGGACATAAAGCGTACGGACAATGGCTATCAGCGACTTTCGTGCGACCGTGAATGTTGATGTATGTCAGGAGGGCGCCATTGTCAGGGTGAACACGTAGGAGACGAAAGCCGAGGTTTGAATGCTGCGACCAGCGACAGCGACAGCAATCAGAACGATGCGATGTTAGATTGGTATTATTTGATGATTTCTCTGTCTCATATTTAAAGTTCACTTTCACGGATTATGAAACGTCTTAAGCTAACTTCACCCAGTAAACTACCAGTTTCACGCCAGTTCTACGTGGCTGGCCGAATACCAGTCTGTCTTCTCTGGCATAAAGCATCGACTTATACCCATGGTGTTATAGATAAAATAAATCTAAACTACAAATGGCTTGTGCTGCCTCTGGTTGGTTTCTTGTAGTTTCTAAATAGGTACATAACATAAAACAGTCTGGAGTTATAATGTTGAAAGTCGCTCAATCTAGTCGCATCATCAATCACCGATTCCGAAACCACACCTTAATGTGATGGCACTAGGATGTGCAGGTGAAAGTGACTGCTGCTCGTCTGAGGAACCCTCAGTGTACGTGCTTGGAACAGGTGGTGATGCGGTTATGTCTGATTGACGGAACGATAGCACTCGGCAGGGGGTCTTTAGGTGCACTGGTTTTTGGTTTCTTTTTATGAATTTTTGGGATTAGTAGGTTAAGTGGTACACTTTTGTTATCAGTGTTTTAGACTGGTTGGTTAGTAACGTTGCTTGGAACTGTTACTGTTTTTGGAGTTTATTTGGGTAACTAGTTGTGTTTGTTGTGCACAAAGGAATGACCACCCAATATTAAGCCATAAAAATAGTCTTCATAATTGGTTGAATTTGTTTATGATAGTGACATTGAGGGCCATTTTGTCACCCAATCAAACGTTTAACAGAACAATTAAGTAACTGCAGACAAATTAAATTCGCGACAACACCCTTGACACCTCGACATCGGCATTCCGAAAGTGACACGCAAAACCCGAAGTCATCAATAGGCTACATTAATCATTAGCGATCTAAGTTTTAGTGTCCATCACTACAAATTGGAATCGGGCAGTAATTTGCAGTAAGTAATTACGTTTGCGGTTCATGTGTCAACTATGTCACTATGTATTAGATTAGATCACGGGTACCAACTTGAGGCTACGAAGTTATTAATTGTATTTTACATACAGTCGTATCTTTGACTCCCATATTCGGCTTCTTACTATCCTTTCCTAGTACTTATCAATTCTAGTAAGCTACTACAATAACTACTGCTCCTTCAATAACCTTCTTGATACAAACGGTCTATTTATGGCAATTGTTTCGTTACCACCACCATATCTTTTATTTCTTTTCGTCTAAGCGTAGCCTTGCTGGTTTCTGCTCCTTTATCATGATTTCTTTAAAAGTTAATGCTTTGGTTAAGCTTGCGCAGCATTCAACCTTTTACCTACTAATCAATTATCACACTATAATACTGATAAGAATGCAAAAGTTTGTTATTGAGCGAGTATGTTCCCACTAATATTCGTAAGGACTCAACCTTAGAATATAAAATTTTCGTGACCTGGAATATTATACTTATTGGCATCTTTTTATTTTGTTAGGAGGTACTAAGCGATCCACGAGCCACGAGCGGATGTTAGTGTATCTTTGTAATAAGTCCAAGCTATAATTTAAATGTCAGCCTTATAAAATCACTAAGCATTCATGATGCAATATTGGATTACCTACTTGCCTGCTAATTTACCATTATTACCATTTAGTGTAAATTTTATTGCATCAGAATTAGTTTTTAACAAATCTATTAATTTATTAACAAATTCCCTTATGCAACGTTTTCGTTTTATTGGAGTTGGTGTTGAATACTGGCTTATTTATTGATCTTAAATCTTTTTGAGTCAGATGAAATACTTTGGAAGCTAATAAAAACTTTGGCTGTTATAGCATCGTCCTAGTTCTTTACCTATTTTGTTTAGGTATCGCATAAATTAGCAATTTATCTTCATTTCCTTATTCTTGACTTCTGATTACCCATAAATAAAATCTCGTTTTCAATCAATTCAAAAAACACACTTTTTGCACCATAACTCAATCGGCAATGTCTCCGCTAGATCTCGATAAAAAGTCTATTACAAAGTTCCGTGATCCAAATAGTGTAGTAGTACACAACGTAAACAAGCCTTTATAGACGCGATAAATTTCATCGCTAAAGTGCGGCTAGACTCTTGGCAAGAAGTTTATCCGGAGATAGTTATTGCTGATATCATTCATGGACGTGGTACACTTTGTCATCCAAGAAGCAGATGACACCATCAAGATTCCCAGTTGGTATTGTAACCAACTGGGAAATCTTGATGTTGAGAAAGTACCAAACGCTCGCCGCCAAACTTCCAGCCTTGTACAACTTGGCCAGTACCTATCAGACCCTTGCCATGAGTGTGTATGGGCCCGTCGACTACTGAAAGTAAACGATGCCAACTGAATTATTCATGTCACATATAGTTATACAGCCGGACCTTAAATTGAACATGAAGATAATAAAACCACTGTGTCCATCTTGAATGCAAAATATCAATCTCGATTTACAGTGCTGCATGATTCACTTGCACGTCGTTGAGATCCAGTAAGAAGAAAGAACATGGATACGAGATGATGATTCTTTAAGCATTATACTGATCTCGAGAATAATTACCATCCAAACCATGAATGTAATGTTTTTAAATTACTCCTAATAGCTCGATCGAAACAATTTAGAGCACATTTGCAACATAAAGTTCACAATAGCGAACCTTGATCTTTAATTTCAAAAGAAACCTTTACAATCTTTCTTTGAAACTAGATTCGATCTTTATTGTCTTATTAAAAGTAGGTATAGGGAAACTTGAGTAATACGCAAAGCTTAAAAGAGTAT
Organism: Chloroclysta siterata; assembly: GCA_932294275.1. NCBI lineage: Eukaryota > Metazoa > Arthropoda > Insecta > Lepidoptera > Geometridae > Chloroclysta > Chloroclysta siterata. Next base: position 12,870,312 of record OW028596.1, on the reverse strand, counting down.
AAAATTAAGCAGGTCGAGAGTCTAAACGTTAAGAATTATTATGTGGTGTTGCAATTTGGCTTTGAACCCTTCGGTATGCTAAGTGCCTGCCTTTATGGTTTTTTAGCTTTAAGCTTTAATAGTTTCACTCAAATTGCTCTTCGTGAGTTCTTTTGATATTTGTAAATCTTGAACATATTTTAACGGGCGCTTAAGAATTCTTTGCACTATCGTTTGCGGAATCTACCTAGCACTAATTTATGAAAGTTTAATTGGGAGTTGTTACAGAAATCAATTATTAGTCGAGTGCATAACACTTCTTAGATAACGAATCGTGTTAGTATTCCAATAAGCAAACCGGGCTTGCAACCCAACGAACCAGTAGTGCATAGTCGGAAGCAGCAGCCGGATACACAGATACAATAATATGTTACATCACTAGCCAACTAGTGTTGTGACCTCATTACGTTGCGCAATGTTATTAGAACAAAATACGTGACTTGACCGTTGTCTTGATGTACATCTCGTTTGTTAATTTGATATGAAAGGTGAGAGTGAGAGGAAAAGTGAGATCGTACAACATGATATTATAGAAATCATGCCGATTTATGATGATGAATCATTTTTGGCGAAAGTAAGGGAATTGAATGAGATTACCGCATTTCCCCAATAACTGAGATTTGATAAAGTAACATAGACAGAAATTACAAGATAAACACCCCTAAGTTTAAGCGTGTGAGTGTCTAAAATGGGAAAAAAACAGAAACATATGATTAATTACTGTAACTCATAATATGTCGATGTACCTACACGGACAGTTTTGTCAGAAATGTTGTAAATAATTCCAGTAGTCTGTAATATGTAAATTAGTTCAGATAATAACATCAAAATGACGGATGCATTAACGAAATGTAACCACATGCCTCAACTAAGATTTGTCAGATAATGACACAGTTCGCTTCGATGGCAATTGTGTCTGTCCATTGCCTTATTACATGCATTATGTATGATTGAATTATTGAATGCATTAACATAAATGGAACTGCACTATTATTATCTTATTTCTCACAGGAATTCATGAGAACGCCCCTAAATGTCGCTTGCAGATTTATAGACTACTTTGTTTATGTAACCGATTTAGATTCTTTGAGTAACATTCACAACAACTGTTCCTGAAACAAATAAATTTTAGTTAACTTAAAACCAGAGCATTGACTGAAATGTTTCTAAAAAAATACAATGTGTTATCTTCTTCATATAATTTAAATCCGTCTTACTTAATGTTACTAGGTCTACTGGGCAATGAATAATGTTTTATTAGATATTATGTTCTAAGCTTTCTCTGAGGTACCCTCGGGCTAAATTCTAGCTTAGGAAACTGAGATGACGAAGATAACCCTTGAAGAAGACCCTATTGTAAATACATACAAATAAGATAGAAGGTAACTGACTCATCTCTTGAACATTATTACAAATCTGCAAAAAAAATCTCATCCTATTTATCCAATTTGATAAATCACTACATAGTATAAAACAAAGTCGCTTTCTTTGTCCCTATATCCCTATGTATGCTTAAATCTTTAAAACTACGCAACGGATTTTGATGCGGTTTTTTTTCTAGAAAGAGTGATTCAAGAGGAAGGTTTATATGCATAATACAAGCATAATCTCTTAGGGATAACCCACAATAACTGTGCGAAGCCGGGGCGGGTCGGTAGTGTTTCATAAAATACACTGTTTTGTTCAAACGACAAACCGCATCCTATTAATGCTATCAAGATTTGTGATGATATGACCGTGACATTTTCAACGATTATGAATTTGTATATTTTTTTTAACATATTCCGTTAGGCAATTATGTTTTAGCTGCGAAATGCGATTAGATAATTACTTTAGCTCATTTACATCGTATGTTTGTCACGCTGAATGCTGAGGTGTGAGGTTACTATGTTAATGGACAGCTAGTGGATTGACTTGAGTAACCTAATCATATTCACGAACTTTACTGCAGGAGATTTGTTTTTATATTGATGTAATCTTAAGTTATTCAAGTTTTGTTTGGGCGCTGGCTTCCTTCCTTAGTTATTAATTCAGGTTAAGTCTATTAAATTGTGCTTTTATATAGGCATTAAAAGTCGTTTTGTTATTTAACACGCTTTATTATTCAGCTGACCTAGTCATATCAAAGTTGCAATCTCTTCTTTAAGTTTAATTGATCACATACGTTACGATCTCCTTCGTTCCTTCTTCACCAAACTTCTTTTATACAACGTGTTTATTAAGAGTTGTAGGGATCCGAAAGCAGGATATTCTACCGGTCATAACGAACAACTTTTGTTCTACGACTTTTAAAATTTCAAAGTTTTTCATTCATGAAATGCCTCTTAAACTTTTATCTAAAATGAATCTAAACGCATCATGAGGCAGCCCTATTTACAGCTGTTCTTTGACCTCTAGTTGTCAATTGTAGATAAAATAGGTAACAGAACTGCCACCAATTACCTAGTAATGTGCCTACCTAATAATGATGTTGCTGTTTTTAAAGATCTTGGTATGTAAAAGAAATATTTTCGCGACTGTAATCCCTAGTCACGGTAAACATTCTCTGAGATCTTTGGTACTAATACCTATTCAGTAACTAGGTACCTACGTGGCTACGTACTCAATATTTAATAGAATATTTATTTTTGTTTGATTACTAGATGTCATAAAGCAATGTTTATGATATTCATAGTTCTTTAAATTGTAACATGTTACTTTACCACCATGGTTCATTGACACGACAAAATTATTCAACTGCAATTTTGGGAAGTGTCTAGTCTGTCCTATTTAATCTTTGATTTACCTGTCTGTCATTGGTTGCATTTAAAAACGCATATCCAATCAGAACGGCCGACGGCCGCCGATCAGTGTTACCATTTGTGGCAGATTTCTACCATTTGGCAGATTTTAAATATTTCAAGAAAAATCTTATTAGTTTGAATTTGTAATGAAATAATATTTATAATTTATTTATTTTTTACCTAACTGGAAACTTCTTATTGTTTTTTACCTTTATTGGTTTGGTTTCTAAACAACTTCTATCTCGTTTTAGATAACTGCAAACCGTTACAAACGATCAAAAGATAGTAACTGAATGTAATGTAGGTATTTAATTTATTCCGTAGCCACGAAGGAGATGGTATGAAGTCATATTTTTGGTATTTTTATCGTCAAGCTTGGTAGATTTTGACAGATTTTTTGGCAGGTGTGTGGTAGAACCGCCACTTTTGAGATGGTCACCCTGTTTGTGTTTACATGCGTTGTTGTACATTGTTTTGTTGAGAAAATGTCATCAAACGTGATAAAATGGTGATTGTTATGTAAAAAGCCGTCGTCAGTCAGTGTGTGTATGAGCAGTGCCTACGAGGTAATGGTTTAGTGTGAAGTTTGAAGCCTGTGTCGTGCGAAATCTCGCAAACTTACCAAAATCCAGTTTTGTCCAGTGTTATTATAGCCAGTAAATAATGACAAAATCCATAGGAACCAGTAAAAATATCGTGTCAGGGGATTGGCGGCGTACCTACCTACCTACCGAAAGGTAAGTATTTCAAATTATCTCGTAGGTTATCGTTGTTTTTCTCTTTCCTAGATAGAAGCGCGCGTGCGTGTGACCTTGACACGTACACAGGCAGGGCTGTTGCAAATTTCTGAGGAAGTATTAATTTTACTTTTCTATGGGAATTTCGAAAACGATGTATTCAACCGTTGCACACGTCAAAGTATTCCAGTGCTTGGTCTAAATACACGCTCTTTGTTTGCCTACATAACTTCATCAACACGTTGTATAATAGCTTCGTTTGTATACTCCTGTTGCGTTTTGATTATTGTTCTTGATAAAAAATAACATTAATGGTCATTTCGCGCAGTGCCCTCCCACACCCACAAACTTATGAAACGATGAACCTAACGAGATCTAATGATATAAGCTAAGCTTCATAAATCATCAACAGAACAATATAAATACTTCTCCCAGCATCAATATTTATACGAATCGTACTAGTTTTTCTAAAGCACGAGATTTCCCATCTCGGATGTTTCCTATTCCGAAACGTTGCGTCATCGAAGCCTGCCGGAAGAAAGTTTAATGTTTTCGCTTTTTAGCCTGTGCGCATGTGCTGATTAACATAATCTTCACTTGCGAGAAAAAACTAATAGGAACAGACCAAAATGTTTGATTCTCTGCTGATTGATGATTCAATGTTATACTACTGTTAATGTTAACATCTTGTACTTCTGGCTTCCTACTAAAATACTGCATTTTTTTGGGTAAATATTTGTGCGAGAATATAAAAAAATATAATAGTCTTGCATATTTGTAATGAACAAATTACTATTAGCGGAAAACACAGTTGGGAAGCCGGTACACGAGGGTGGCTCAAGATCTTTCGTCCTAGATGTTTATAGGGAAACCTTTATGTCCAATGGTCTGATAATAACTTCTTTCCATTGAATGAAGTTATTAGTTGAGTGTTGAGTGAAAACATTGAAGACAATAACCTGCTCGTCATCGCACGACAGATCATTTCACTTTTACTACGTATAGTAGTAGAGCACCGTTGAGTTTCCGTTATATTACGTGAGAATAACGCTCGCGTGCCCCGACAGCTGTTCGCTGGCATTGCAACGATGTCAGTGTCCTTGACAGAGATTACTGCGGTGCATACGTAGTCGCTTGTATTATGGCCACAATGTTTTGGTTTATATCTATACGCGTCTGCAATACAGTTTGGCAACTCATGATGAGCTCAGGTCTGAATGTAAGGACACTTTCATTGCTAAGTGCATTTATCCACCATATTTGAACCGAACAGCATCGAGCTCGGACTAAAGATGGTTGTTTTAAAATCTCGCTGCTGCTGGTTTTATTGATTCTAGTAACCTAAATGGAAAAGGCTTCGTATCTATGCATATGTTTATGTATGTAAGCGGTCAAGTTCAAACACTTTTGGAAAACTTTGAAATTACTTGTGGATTTCTAAATAAGGTCGGAAGAATAACCTACCTCATGATCATCATCAGAAGTAGGTGCGCTGCTAGGCCTATATGGCCTCCATCATGATTGCATTTTACTACAGATTGACTCCAACTTCCCGCGCCTTATACAATTAGGCGTTCCTGCGGGAAGGACCAATGTTGTAACCGTCTGTTGGACAGTTATATAATGTATGTTTCTTTTGTTTCCCAGAGCGTGCCATCGTGGTCGCGCGGCGTGGAGGCGGCGGAGGCGGCACGCGCGCGGCTCGTCCGCTGGGCATGCGGCGAGCCCCCGCCGGTGACGGACCCGCCGCGCAAGAAGATGCCGCACGCACTGCGCCGCCGGTGGCCGCTGTGCCCGTGCTTGCAGGTTAGCCCACTCACTGTTGATGGTTTCTGCTTCATACTTGTCGATCCTGTTTTTTTTATACAACTAGCGGATGGAACAAGCAAATGGTCCACCTGATGTTAGGTGGTAAGCATCACCAATAACAAAGCATTGCCTCGTAAGTCACGCACGATAGGAACGTGCCCGACGATGCACTGCCCTGCGTCCATCAACTTGAGGCATACATTGAGATGTTAAGCCTCATGCATGTGCCTGTAATTACACCGGCAACCACACTCTTCAAACGGAAACACAGCAACGCTGCTTGGCGGTAGAAAAAAGCGTGGTGGTAGTACTTCCCCGGACAAGCCAAATTCACAAAGAGTTCTAATACTCTTGATGGATATGGTACATTGTCAGTTGGCCGTGGGGTGTTATAGATTGTGGTGCAAGTTCTGACTGAAACAGTCAACGCATCACAATCTGATCAGGGGCCTTATGCTCACTTCGAGCGAGATTATCTCACGGTAGAGATGACGTCATATCTCGTTCAATAATTCGTTGACCTTGCGTCTCGCATGAACTTTGTATGAGAAAATTGGGGAGTTTTTGGGTGAGAATGGGGATAAATAGTTATCGAACGAGATATGACGTCATCTCTAACGTGACATAATCTCGGTCGAAGTGAGCATAAGGCCCCTGGGTCTACAGAACGTTTAAGCCACTTAGTGTTTACCCAGAAACAAATACTAAAACCCCTGGCTTGTTAATGCAAATGAACTAGAAGTGTAGTACTTATTTATATTCTGTGTTAAGGTCTACATTTATATTAAAACTTTAGCGAATTGTTCCGGAACGCCGTCGTCGCACCGCCATAACTCGAGTAACCCGACACCCCAGTATCGGCATACTAAACTACTATATTAGACGTAGAACGCAGGTTACCAACTCTTATTGCCACAAATATAGTCTCTACACTCTTGTAGTACCTCAGTAGGATTCTCTTGTCCACAATATTACTTGTAAGTACTAGGCTAGACTGATAAAAAAAATATATATTGGTGAACATTCCACACAGCACTATCTCGCCCCAAACTAAACCAAAGCTTGTGTTATGGGAACCAGATAGCTGATATACTACTTATATACTTTTTTTTTGTAAATACATACTTATAATATTATATAACACCCAGACAGAGAACAAACATCTATATTCATCACACAAATGTTTGTTCTCGGTGGGGATCGAACCCACGGCCTACGGCACAGAAGGCAGAGCTACTACCAACTGAGCTGTGAAGGCTGTCAAAATAAAGACCATATTTTCGTTGAACCCCGAAACACTGGTCTATCAATCGTTCAGCATGGAGCTTAAGACTTTTCTTTGAATTTATGCATCATGTATTTTCGTTAAGTAAAATCTCTGGGGCCTTTTGCTCGGAGAACTCGACGATCTTCGTATTTTTTGACGTCATCTCTCCGGCGTATTTTGAACCAACCTGACGCTGGGCCGGCTGACAAGTAAACCGGCAAGCTGTTGCAAATACGACCGCAGTATATAAACTGCAGTATCGGGTGCTGAGATCATTCATAACGTACTTTCACCGTTCTCCTATAAATTATCAAGGATACAAGGTACTCATTGGCAGTTAATTGGCACAGTTTGTGTCTGGTGGATTGTTAGGGCTATTAGGACGACAAGTGGACTGTTGAGGCTTGCGAAAGCCGGACAGAACTGTCGTTGGAGCCATAAATTGGAATCTGGAAGTATAATCTGGTTTTGAATGAAGAAATATATATTAGTGTGATAAGAATTTTGTTCTAGTATACAAAATGTTCACAATCAGATTGGAATATAAGGCCTTTTAAGGTTACTTGCTAACCCTCTCGCTTTACATAACCTCTATCTGGTATTATGTGCTCAATGCATGGCGAAGAAGTAGAATAGAAACCATAACACGAGAGACTATCAAGATTTTAGAAAAAATACTGCTACTCGAAAATATACCAGCATTCGTTATAGGACTATGAATATGGTCTGTTATGCTCATTAATATGGTGATTTATTTATTCTTTAATGAAGAATTTACCAGCGATGCTTTGCATAATACTATGTCACACACCTAACGTTTCTATTTGAGAAGATTATGATGAATTATTCATAGATTTTATCATAAACATCCAGCGGACGAACTCAGATCCCGAACACACACAATCCGTTTTAAAAACCTTCAACACGTTCTTATAATTACATTGATACACTTATTTAATGGTTGATTTTAACTTTTGAGCTAACATATTTCATGCGAAAGCACGACTATTTATGAATACTATACAGTACCTATTTATAGGTGACAAACTAAAATAAAATTTGTTTATTTTTCCAAAATAGGACATAATATTTGCAATTTATCACAGGACAGCAAATTAAACCTAATTATCATCTGTGTTGTGTCGTATAGTGCATGTAAAGAACAAAAATGAACAAGCGAAACAAGTATCGAATAATAAAATAATAATTTTAGTCTTCTTCTTTAGTCATCATTTTAATTTTAACCTTATTTAGGGCAAATCTAAGCAGGTCTTCTAATTTCCTTATTGCAGTCCCTTGCATGATGTTGCGAAGGCATGATGTTATGTTTCTGCTTACATCTATTTTATAAAAAAAGAGATATAAGTAAAAGGTTATAGTAGAGTATTAATTGTTTTTCTGCTTATGCGTGTACTTAAACACTGAAACTTCCTAATTTAAAACATAGCATTAACAAAACACTAAAAATTCTTAAATCTAGATGAATCTTGGATTCCTACCGTTATTTTGTATGAACTTGTTACAAGTTATTTCACAAGACATCCGCTGTATGTCCGCTAGATGTGCATTGATCAAACGCTACTGTATCTGTATTCTGTATTAATGCCAGATGTCTTCATTCAATAATAAAACCCAAAATAGTTCCTGACCCATACAGTCACGCTCACTAATAATTACATAATGATGTTAAAAAAGAGAAATGTTTTGTGACATTCGTTTAAACATCCGTGTGGCCATAATTTGTGTAAATGAGTTTGAATCGTTTGAAGGATCCTTGCGGCAAGTTCAGGTGTTGATGACTTGCTTATCAGTGAAATTTGTATTTTATTGACGTTTCTAAAATCTCGCTTATTTACAATCGTTTGAGCTTAAATTTATTTTTTATTAGTTTATATAATTTTATGTTCTTTTAATGGTGTTGGGGTAGGTTCTTGCATTTAATCTACAGCTTTTGAAGCTGCCAAGTTTCTTTTTTTTTGTCGTTTGCTGTTATGGGTTCTTGTGACCACACCAAAATATAAATGCTGAACCGTCTCCTGTCATACAGCTAACGTTAGTTCTTTATTATTAAAACTGTCTATAAGAATATTAACGTTTAGAAACACGTTTGCAAATAGCAGTTGAACTCTTCGAATAGGCGTCGCATATTCGTAACATTCTCGTGCATTGACTAGCTTGCTCCTCAGATGTCTCTATTTATATGTCGGCACATTTTAGATAGGTAACAAAGTAGTAGTAGAAAACTTGAACAGAGTAGCTCCATTGGTTGGTAAGGCCTCAAACTCGAATAAAGCTCCTTACTCACATTCGGTATTACTCGATAGTTTTACTCCAACACGAGTAAATATTAACGTGTGGACCGCAAAACTCACAACTCGATGCGTGAGTTTTGCGGTCCACACGTTAATATTTACTCGTTTTGGAGTAAAACTATCGAGTAATACCGAATGTGAGTACGGAGCTTAAGAATCATCTTGACTTTGAAAATTTCCAATTTCACCACAGCTCTGATCGCACCATCAACTATGGAACTGACCCTTGGCGGTGTACAGATGATGGCACAAGCTCTGTAACAAAACATACTTTCAGGTTATTATGAATACATCGTTTGCAGTATAGATAGTTTATTTTTTGTGCATTTTAAATACCTGACATTTATTGAGTTAGTTTATTTTATTTTATCCAATTAGTATGAATGTCGAAATGGCAGACAAATCTCAATAATATTCTAAACCACGCATGAAACAAGAATAAAACCAACTAAATAATTAATTTTTTCCATAAATCATTTTGAATGTCAATATATGCTGCACCTCAGAAATTGCCATTTAACTTTAATATCACCACTAAAACGTTGTAGCCTTAATCATCTTGTTACGTGCCTTCAGTCGGCGACTGTATTAGAACCTGTTTGTATTGAGCGCTGGAAAGTAGAGGCATAAAACAATTTACAAGGCATGAGTGTTGCGGTGGAATTAGATAGTGCATAATTTGGTATTAGAATTGGCGAATGTGGTGAGAATTGAAGAAGATCGCTCTCAAAGCAATGGTCGGCAAAATGGGTATGATGAATGGAAAACACGACTGAAACTGTAGATTTATCATAAGATGACATACTGGTTCTTGAAGGTAGATCACAATGGAATGATGAAGAGCATCTGTCTGACAGCGAATTCAGAGATTACACTAATGAACCGTTTGAAAAGATCACAATCGGTACTAAACTGCAATTGTAAGATCAACAAAACAACCACTCCTATTGACGGCAATACAGTTCAAGTTCAATAGTTGAGCCAACAATAAATTGAATCCAATGAAATGATGAATCAGTGAAATGAATCAAACGATGAGATCGAAACGTCTAAACAACAATAAGCCAGTTACGAATCAGAACTTTTTCGGAACGTTTTGCGCCATATTGATTAAGTTCGTTAGTTGATGAAGGTTGGATTCATTAATGATGTGATGTAGTTGATAGGGTGACATAAGTAAATAATATAATAAATAAATAATAAAAGGAATTAGGGTCTATTGTCCTGATAGGCACACAACCTGATGGATGATAAAGTTCGCAGTTCATGCTCAGTTCATTGTAAATCAGTTGTATGTTGTGGTCTTTAATGAGGATTCTATGGATGTGTTCTTTAATAAGCCACTGCTTAAAATCAGATGAGAAACGAGCAGATGCTCTGCTTGTTTCATCCCTTTTTTCCACATAAAAAAGGAGGTTCGAGTCATGTACCTAATTATTTTATCATACCTCCCGTAATAAACACGGAATGAATGCAATTAGAGCAACACAATAGTCCGATAAGTGCAGGAAGTGATTTGTCGTGTCACAAATGTCGTTAGTTGATTGAGACGTATTGTTAGAACGGTAGTGTATCATATTAATGAAGTAGTTTATCAAATTGTTAATGTTTAATTGTATCAGTCTAATAACCGGTAATCATCTATAAGTATCAATGAGTTTCGTCCATGACAGAATAATTGGTGTAGACTGTATCACCATCATAATCGAAATAATTCTCCATATTGTCCCTTTATCTTTAATGTTTCTGATGTCTTGAACTTCTTTGGAAGCTACAAAATCATTGAAGTTCATTTAACAGTGATAAACTACAGTAAATGTGGTTCCGCCGAAGAACTTATCCTCCTTCTCGCGTCGTACTCCATAATATATAAATTTATTTCAGGTAACTTCCAATACAATACAATTTTGACCCATATTTTATACCCATACCCATCTAAATTGTATCAATGGGTTATCTTTTACTAAACGTTCGAGCATCTTCCTACTCATCCACAATATAAATTACAACTCGAAATCGTCACAAGGAACTCTTTATTCTGAACCTAACAAGCAAGGCGATAAGCTTTGCCATCGACTTCGACTCCCAGTTATATTAGTATAACTCACGCTACCGATAATGAGTAACGTCATTGACGAAACCAGAAACAAAAAATATTATTGAATTCGAATATTAAACCGGCACCTGTAAGGATAATAAAAGTCAGAGGTTTATTTTGATTGACAGCTGTGAAACTTGCTTTAATATTTTGTAGCCAGTTTGAGACAATGGTGAAATTTTCGTAGCTTACAAAGTTATCAGTGACTATGGTGAAATCGAAAAGCTTTAACTTGTCATTTGGAAGGAAGAGCGCGAAAGGTGCCAAGTCTAACGTAAGTGCTAAGTACTTGCACACTAACGTGTGTCCATCTTGATTTTACTTGGTTAGGTCTTATTGCTCATATGTTTTTCTAAGACTAATTTTATTTGGATATGCGTTTGCGTAATAGAGCCTTTACTAGTATTTTGCAAGAAGTTGCTCCCAAGTCCGTTCACCCTTCAAGAAATGGTTTGAAATCATAAATTCCTATAAAAGCCGCCGTCTTGTAAATTAGTTGGTCCATTCGCCCGAAACGGACCAGTCCCGGTGAAGTCATCGACGGGAATACTCCTTTAAGGACTGCAGGGCTGTCACTCGTAATGTCGTAAATTATATTTTATGAGACTGTAAAAATAGCATGGCTCACTTGTAAAGGGTTTATTGTAGGCTTACAATGTTGTAGCTTATAACACGCATCATCATAAGAGTTAACCCTGGGAGCACTGGCAATGAGGAGGCTTTCAAAGGCCCTTGATTTTGAGCTACTTCGGTAGACAACTTTGGTTACAAACTTCTTTCTTCTTTTTAATCTTCAAGGCTAAATACGCATTTATATGACCTGCATATTTAATATTAAATCTCTTCAAAATATCTTACTTATACTTTCATTTATTGGGCGTAAGACTATTAGATACCTACTGCCAAAAACTTACAGAGACATATGTGCATCGCGATCGATAAAACAAATTAAACAAAAAACATTTACTTTTTTAAAATCCAGGTTTCTGAACTTGTGTTATTTTTAACTCGGGTCCATAGATTATGTCTTGAACATGACATGGGCGTACTAATTATTTCTATTATGTAGGTAGCAGCAGCTGGTGCTTTTACAACCCGTATTACATAGTATAAGACATGCAAAATAAGTATGGATGAAGTTGCTTGTTTCATTTCAATTATAAATACCTAAGTTTTCATAATCAGCAGCTAAAATTCCATTGTTCTTTCGGTAAATATTTGTTGCACTGCTCATGACCTGCTTAGCGTTTGTTCTTGCATCAACTGATAAGGATTTATTTGTTCAACTGTGTTCATCGGTAAACTTGACTTTCTTGAATGGAAGTGGAATTATTTTCTTTAATATTTAAGTTTAAATAACTTATTTATTTTACCTTCTGATCGACCATTTCGATAGGACACAACAAGTGTACTGTTTAATAAATTATCGATTTTGATTAAACAGTAGGTACACTTAACTTTTATGGTGCATTTTTGTCGACTAGTCTCTGGTCCTGAATATTGATTACTTTTGCTGTGTTAATGACATTCATATGGTTCTTATTTATTAGTTGTTCCAATTCAGGATAAAATATGATTGATAGAACGACCGTAGCAGCCCTACTTTCTCAGCTCAATGGATTCGCGAGACACTGATGACGATGCCATACAAATTCATACAATCCGCAGAATGCACCGCGGCGCCTAAAGGTCGACATGATTCATTGGCACACTTGGTGCTCCTTTATTGTGACATCATGAAGGAATGTTTTGTCCAATTTGGGAGACGAATATCGACGGTGAAGTTGGTTTCGGTTATTACTTATTTTTGTGGCTACATACATCGTTTATGGCTAGATGTTATGGTGGCACTTCACGTATTCGTCTTATTTTCCAAAATACGACGACTTGACGTACGTATTTATTCTGTGGTGTAGTGTAGAGATTCTATTCGCCTATATTTACCTATTTTCACGAACATGATGAAACGACAATACGCAAATGTTCGTGACGATGTGTCCGTGTTATTCGGACTTTTACATAATAAAGCCGAATAAAGAGCAAGTAAAAACGCGAATATCGAATAGCGATGTGAAATGCAACCATTACAGTGATGAGGAATCGTATTGAATACATTTTTTTGTGCTCTTATTGAGAACACTATCTAATACAATTTGAAACCAAACTAGTTTTACTATGCCTCTTATCGTCCGAGATCTACTTTCAATTAGTACAAGGAAGCAAGGAATCTATTTAATTGAACTAGCTATCTTTGAATAGCTAAACCTTAAGGGGCTGATAACTATCAAACAACTTCTCGCTCGCACGTTTCGACATGTTGAAAGATATAAAATCACTAAACTCATTTTCGAAAAATCGCAATCAACCATTTTGTGTGCAATAACATTACACACAGTTTAGTAAAAATTTCATTTTGATCGATACAAGTTTTCCTACTTAAAAGTTAGCTTATGTACGAAAACTAGTAAAGCAAACTTTTGAGTAGCAAAAATCGCAATCAACCATTTTGTGTGCAATGTTATTGCACACAAAATGGTTGATTGCGATTTTTCGAAAATGAGTTTAGTGATTTTATATCTTTCAACATGTTGAAACGTGCGAGCGAGAGTCACATTAGCTCTTGTCTTCGCCTTAATAAAAGACTACCGTTCAAGAACTACCGTAGACTCAACTAGTTAGCTCTGCTGGTAAATATCAACATTGCGAGCAATTGCGAATCACGCAGTTTATATCAATTAATGTTTACTTCACTCACTACGCCTACCGAGTGTTCGTCTGTTTTTTTCTGTCGTTCTGTCCGTCTGTTTCCTCATTGTCCACATTTTACCTCACCTTTTAAGGAAGAAAACCATCGCCGTCTTCCTCGTTTCGTACTTTAGCAATTTAAATCATGATTTTATTGCCTCGGCTCTTTTTTCTGATGGCATTACGTAAACAGATTATGTTCTTCCATTGATTTATTTTTGGCGAAATAAAAACGGCTGACAGTTTAATGTAATTGGAATTTAAATTATATTGTTCTGCTGTGTATGAATTTCATGAGAAAGAATTGTATGAGAAAGATGAATGTCCGTGTGAAAGTTGAATACTTGGATGATGAGTTGATGAGTACTTTGAGATGGGTTGTTGACAGACTCTTGAGTATCATACAAGATAGGTCTTCAAAACGAACTTGTTTTTTTTATTCGTTAGGTAGATGGTTGACTCATTTAGTTAGTTTTAGAAGAAGTACGGCTTTTTGTGTAGGTAGTGCTCGTCCGGGGAAGGACTACCACCATGCCTATCTCTAACGTCATTCAGTGTTTCGGTTGGGTGAGGCTTATCACCTCTGCTTCAATTTGCTGGACTTATGGCAGTGCATCTTAGTTAGGGCAAGTTTCTACTGTGCGTGACTAAAACAAAAATTATTTTGGCATTTTTTATATTTTCAAACCATTAAGTTTTTCACTAGTATAATCTACACTACAGGTAATCTGTAAGGTCTTGTTACGTTGGTTTTTTATTTTTCAGTTGTTCCATTTTGTGCTTTCTATAATAGTAGGTGAAACCAAACTTATCTGAGAACCAGATTGTTTTTATGTTAAGATTTAAAGAGACGTTAATAAAATTCACTTAGTATTCCGATACGCTAAATAAAAACACGTGTTCTCAACCCACTTGAGTATCTTATGACATTGAACTGAACTGTTGTTTCTTGTTCCAGAATGACGAGCCCCCGGAGATCACATACTGCGTGGTGGGGGGCGAAGGAGGTCTGGCGCTGCAGGCCGTCACCCCCACGCACCCCATGCCGCCGGAGGATGAGCTTGACGCCAAGTTTGCTGAGCTGGTGGTCAGTATCTTTTGAATTTTGTGAAAAAAGTCATAAAATTTTTGGATAGATTTCAAGAAGCGTTGATCAAAGTCAAAGTCGAAAGGTGAATTCAATTGAAACACACAGATCACTTTGATAGGTCTTAAAGTTAGGTGAGTTCAGCTTACTAGAAGCCATACGAGCCTTACGAGGCCATACGAAGTGAAATATATCAGTTCTTTCTTTAGGTACAAACTGTTTTCGTTTTTCAGTTTCGAGTCTTCGAACTCAAGGCATAATAAACATTATTGGCTTAACACGTATTAATAGTATCGTGTAAGATTTTCATGCGATTTCCGTGCATTGTCTCAAAATTAATATGACAATTACAAAATAAAAAACAATAACATTAAATTAACCGTAAAGAATTTAAAATATCTTAATGAACTTCTCATAAAAATTTTATGGAGAGTTTTCATAATACGTCGTGTTTCTTCGTCGGTGGAAGCGTTCTCATCATTCTATGCCTAATTTCATCATTGTCAGGCTAGATCTACATCTGACGCAATCACTGTCTTAGGCACTTCTTGGCGAAAGCAGGAATCTATGCCAACTAGGTTATGAGTTTCACCTAATGTTTTTGAGGCATTGGTGTCAATTCTGTTTAGTTTTCCTAAATTAACCTAATCTGACAGCACTAAAATGTTGCCATCCCTTTCTAAAACACTGAAACAACAAGGATGGCTATAATTTTAGCGCTGTTAAAGTAGTAAAGTTTAAGATAATGCAAAAAGAGAATAGACCCTATGTAAACTGTAACGTGACCACTCCATAGTATTATCAATTATCAGTTCACAATTTGGCCTAGGCTATCGCTTTGAGGTCTTCCGTACTCTTCTTCCTATTACTGATACTAATTTGTGCTTTTGCACAAATTAGTATCAGTTATAAACTGGACTCCAAGCGCCGGAAACCTGCTTTCTACGTTACTCAGCTTCAGTCTCTAGTAATTCTGTTGTAGTGAACCCGACGATTTTCTTGTCAGTTACCATACCGAATGCATCGGAAACGTGTTTCATAATTGTGCATCTATCATCATCATCTGCGTCCTCGATTCTGTCTGACTTCCCTGAGAAGGTGTCTTCTTGCTTGGCAAATATATCTATTTGTAAACCTTTTGTAATAATACGTGGTCTGCTTCTACTTATAAAACGTTTATGGTCCAATTTGGCAGGACTTACTATTATTTCAAAGTAGTTGTGTTTCGTAAGTTATTGCTGCTGTGACACAATGATCTTTCGTGCCATTAATAATGGATCAAGAAATTATATTAGCTTCTCTGCGGGTACTTTTCTTGGACCCAATTTTGTTTCTAATGAGATTCAATGATTCCCGATTCTTCTATTATTAAGATCTTGTTGCCTTAGTATAAGGTATTTGCGACGTTTAACTCTTATCAAGTAATTCCAACCGATCTCGCGCATTTTCTTGTCGGTTCAAATAAATGATTATAGTTGTTCGAGTAATAGCCGTATACAAAATGAACGATAAATCAGAGGCAGTAGGTGTTGTTGGGACAGATGAGGCGTACGCCCGCGGACACCTGGACGCGCTACTTTCACAATGCGAGTCGCAGGGCTGAACAGTTACCGTGTTGGGCTGTAGGCGTTAATAGTACAATATTATTGAAGGCGTTTATACGATCGATATCTTATTTATAAATCGTTTGATGTTTATCATGAATGGGTTAGTGCGAAGCTTCCTCTAATACTGTATAACGAACCGTACTCAGTCATCATCGATTAGCATTTTGTACTGTTCAACAATCATAATTATTTCTCTGTCTTTCTTTCTTATAACCAGCATTGTTTATTAAGCTTTAATTTGAATGGTTCGTTCTAGTGTCTCTTAACCTCTTTAAACACCAGTTTAAGTGTGTCAAATTTTATGTTTCACTGTATGTTGATCCTCATCAATCTTACAGCTATTTATTTGCGCTGTCAGTTGATCGATATCGTAGGTGGCGTTTAATTTGATTTACAAGCCGTGTTGAGATGCAAATTGTGGCCCGTTAGTGTTCGGTACTTGCGAACTTATCGAGTTATCGAATTCACGATATTGATCAGTGATTACCTGCAATAAGTGTGATTGGTGTGTCGTGTCGTTTGATGGGAAAAGTTATTGAGTACTTAATGGTGCAACTTGAAATGTGCGGCTTAAAGAAAATGCGATGCGATCAAGAAAAACCTTGACAAACTATTAATACTATATTTTGCCATTAACTAAATGAATCACATAAAATATGAGTCTAGTTTAGTCTATTTTACGAGATTAATTTTTGTAAAATGTATGTAGGTAATAATAATACCTATTTTATTATGTGATTAATTCTTTGGAAATTAATATATAACATTTTGATGTTCATTAAATAATTCTGAACAAGTAAATTAAATTATTCATCATTGATTATGCTAGTGTCTTGTTTCTTTACATGCCCCGGGCCGGGAAACTGTTCATTTAATAAACTGATCTCTTAGTCGATATATGATAGTTTTAAATCGATTAAGTTATTAAATTATCAGTTCATAAAACATCAAGCTTACTGTCGAATGTTTCATTAAATTATTCGTGTTATCGCTCAATAAAGATAAGCTGAACATGAACAAAATTTCACTTAGTGTAAGTGATCCGGTCGGTTGGCTATACAATATTAAATTATATTCCATGTGACCGCATTACCGGTTTTTTATTCATTGCCGTTTTAAACTGTGTATAATTATACTATTTTGGTCACAATATAGTATTTACAGATATTATTTTGGTGTAAAACGGAAGTAAAAGTGCCTTTGATGTCTTCACCGGTTATGAGCAACTGCAGCTCTTGCGAAATAATAATAATTGCTACCCTCATTTCAGAATTTAATTCTGCCTGTCACTAGCCCATTTCGGAAAGCCATTAAAATAGCCCGGGTCATATGCATTGATTCTCACTTATATTTGTCCCGCGACTTCGTCTGCGCAGGATTAGTATTTCGAGTAGCTTATATTAGCGTGGCGTAGTACATATGTGTACTTGACACTTATCATCATATTTTGGACAATTCACACAATATCTTTATAAATTGTAGCTTATGTGTTATTCTGATGTATAAGCTATATTATTGTAAAGTTTCATTAAAATCCATCCAGTAGTTTTTACGTGAAAGAGTAACAAACATCCATCCATCAATCCATACTTACAAACTTTCGCGTTTATAATATTAGTAGGATTAGCTTCTGTATGCTTTAATTCCAGATCACTGACCATTTATAAAGTTCACCAAAATCCGATGTAGTTGCTAGTTATGTGTGATTGAACCACATAGTTTCGATGTATAAAGCAGACATTGCAATCACCTTTAAAGTTCATCCATCTCTATGATTAATAGCTTCACAAAGATTATATTAATCTCGGCTTGTGCCACTGTATTTTTATCCTGTAAGGGTTACATCACACATCCACTTTCCCCCGAAGCTGAGGTGTCTATGACAGATCTGTTACGATTCGGCTGATGATGCCGAACGGATGCTGGTCATTACTGTGTCTACTGTTGTTGTCTAGTCTAGATAAGATGTGTACCGTGAGGTCTTTGACATTTGCTTTCTGAATTACAAAATGACTTCTTGTAAAGTATGTTTTTTTTGTTCTTTATTTTTATTTATTAATTTATCTCCTTTTCTATTTTAAATTTCGGACATTTTGTATTTCTTTAATCATTCAATCAATTCATTAATTTTATAATTATTGCATGCTATTTTTAAGTGGAATATGGAAGAACAGTATTTGCAAACCCTGACATCTGTATTGACATGTACCAACTTATATTCGCAATAAAGTTATTATGATTATGATTATGATTATGATTATGATTATAAAGTGAATTTTATTAGTTAGATTTAATACTTGCGTGGAAGTTGAAAATAAAGTAATATTATGTGGCTTCGGTGCCGATTGAACCGATTTAATTGTAATTGTTACGGTCAGTGGAGTGATTCTAATGAATGATGAGTTTAATTTTAGCTAGGCCTCCAGTTTGTGCTAAGACTTGTTACTTGAGCATGTTTCTTACGTTTTCACACAATATTCTCAGGGTCTGTTGTCATCAAAAATGTTTCACATTTACATTGCAAGTGTATAAGATTAATGTCTCATTGTAATAAAATTAACACCACTGTTGCAACTTTTAGTTTACAAATTATTAGATTTAGCTAATATGACTGTATATATTTTTGGTATTAAGTTATCAGATGTTATAACGACATTATCTCCTATATTTTATCAAGTGATAGCTCAAGGCAAACAACACTACAAATATGTATTCTGTTGTTAAAAAACATTTCTGTTGTATTCATAAACTGCAAAACACAGATAAATACCAAAATGAAAATAACTTTCGCCAAAGAAACCTAAGAGATCAACATGATTGGCACCACCACAAACATACTCACCCGTACTTGCCAATAAGCTAATGATTTCTCCAAAGATTGTACGGTGTTTTCGCTAGGACATCAATCAGTTTTTAAAGGGTTTCTACTCCTAATACAAAATAGTTTGTTTAACATTGTTGCCTTATTTATCATTATTTATAAAAAACCTAAGGATTCACGTATTGGGAAAAAGAAAAGTTCTTTTAGAAAATTAAGACAGCTCTCTACGTTTTTCGACCTTCACAAACAAAGTAATAATTTACAGGAAAGCTAAACTAAACTGTCAGTGAAACGCAATTAATTAAATAATTATCTTAAAACATCGCATAACCACAGATGAGAAATAGTACATAACCGCATCGGCTTCTTTGTGGTAGGTAAAGCCTTATACGTGATCAAACATTGTTGGACTTGACCCTTTGTCCACTAGAGCACAAGCAGGAATACTATCGACAGCTGACAACTGCATAGTCAACTGGATGAGACCAAACGATCGAACATTAGCGAAGGAGTGTAATACTTCCTCTATTTTTCACTTATTTAATGTGTGGTCATCCATCTTGTCCGCATGTTCGCTATCGCTTGCTTTCGTTTGCATAATATGTATTGTCGCGTTACTTTATAACTTGACGTGGTACATGAGTTATATTTTTAACAAAATTTTATTTAACTTGCAATGTATGTAAATATTATGTTTGTTCGGATAGAATCTTGCAACTCAATTTTGAAGCAGATATCTTCAACCGATTGAGCTGAATTTTTGTAGACACGTTTAATTTGGATGACTATTCATGGTTGGCGGATTTAAGTTAAAGCTTTTTTTTATTAAAGTTTTTTACTTTTAAAATATTTATTTTAATCACTTTGCTTTGGTAGACAGTGAGCCTTAGTTTCTTGTTTTTCAAACGATGCAGCCGGTCACTTTTCAAACGGGATTCTTAGAACAAACACAAAGGTCTTGACTTGTCTCACACTTAAATACACTCGACTTTGAATACCGATCTAGAAACAAGTTGTTTTCTATATTACTGAATGGTTATCGTGAATTAATTTCTGAATAGCCTTCGTCCAGTCACGAGGGAATTCAGTTCTTTTGTCATGTGCCACTGATATATACTTTATCTTAATCCTTAGAATGTAGGAATGTGGATCGGTCTATTTAATCATGCGCAGTATTTTGGTTGACTGCATATGAAGTCGTTTGTGCTAGTAGAATTTGTGTTTCGAAACTATTACGTGCTGTTCCTGATGAAACGAGTCTCAAAAACTCGATATTTTGTTAATGATCATTATTTATCATTATCACTTTGTTACCAACAAGTAATATACATACGCATTCAAAAGTAGTTTGACACTACCAGTAATTAATTAACTTCATGTTTATTTATAGCACTATTCTAATAGACCTTCTTTTCATTCAGCGTCTTAAATTGAGCGCACGTAACATTTAAGCTAATGAACTTTTTACTCGTCAATGAAGTTAGGTGCGCGGCTGTCAGCTTCTATCAGCGCTTTTGCGTTCGCGCCTGTCAAATTGACACTTCGTGTTTCTTATTACTCTGTGCGTTCTGCGTGGGCATATGCTTTAGACTTTAGATCAATATATTTAACTTATGTTTGCCTAATACACTGAGCCCTAAAAAACAGGAGCATATGAGTGCAGAGTCCATTTATTTAATTTAATTTCGTTTTAAAATTCGGTAGCTCATAGAAGACGATGCGTTAGTTTAAAGACCGATGGTCTTTTATATTCGCTTAAGCCTTAAATATTAACTTTCTCAGTTCAACATCTGCGTCAGGACCTGGATTGTATCATATTTTACATTCAACTTTTAAGATATTCCTCATCCCCTTTCATAACGGAGACTTTTTTATTATTTATAATTTCTCTATCATCTTATGCACTATCTCAACCAATACGTTACACTATAACCTTACGAAGCTTAATTGTTAAACCTTAACTTTAATTAAAATCTAAAACAGGATTATGTATTACCATCTTGACTTGTAAGAAATTTTCCATATCCTCTGTCATGTCTCTATCAGTTTCACTACATTGATAGTTCTATATCTTACTTCAAGCATTACGTTTATCGTAGTTTTACGTCTCTGGAACTTGCTAACCAGGCAATCAAAGGTTATGGAAATCCACTCTCACCCGGCACACCTTCAGGTCTGCGAGACAGACGGTAAATGCATTAATTTATATGTATCTAGAAACGTGATAGCTCGAGCTTTCCATTGATGTCTATCCAGGATTGAAATACGTAACTGAACTTGTTACTCGGACCTTTGAATAGGATTCATTGGGTTGCTTGAATTCATGAAAGCTTTATTTGCATGTTTTTTGTTTGATTTTTGCACTATCAATAGCACATATTATAATTATACATAACTAACGGCCGGTTTCTGAAAGCCCGATAAAAACTAATCGCATGTCAAGTCACTTGCTATCTCTATCTAATTCGATGTAATAGCTGAAATGGCGAGTGACTTGACATCCGATTAGTTTTGATAGAGCTTTCAGAAACTGGCCGTTAGTCTTTGCTGTTGATGTACTTTCTACTTCCTATCCTATCACACTTCCTATCCTATCACATTACTTCCGAATTAGCCTTAAATATTGATGTAAGCAATCACCGCTAGTTACGAATAACATACAATTTATTAATCTTTTATGCACATACATAATATAAATAAATTGTTATGTTCATAGAAGTAACAAGTTTCGTCAATTTTAATAACTTTTGACCTAAGACGTTACTTTAAGCATAAAATCGTTGAATTCTTCAAGCTATGCTAATAAAATAAACGTCGAATGATTACAAAATGACCTGCGGTTCTCATTGACCGAGTTTAGTTAATCGCAGATTAAACTAAAAGCTAGGTATTTGTTAAATGTGACTTGAGAATGTGCTAATGGGCTGTATTAGAATCACACATGCTAAATGACTTTCTGGAATAATGTGGCAGGCTACTTTAGGAAGTTCTTTGGATGCTGTGGCTTTATTTGTGTAGGTTATCTTTTGATATTTTCGAAGTAGTTATTTTTATTCTAAAATACTATAATAAATAAATAGTCCGTGCATGCCTTCACGTTCTGGCTCAGAGTCAGAGGGCCTAGTCCAAATTTTTTTGGTGGTACTATTCTTGCATTTTTTTTTATACAACTACCTGATGGAACAAGCCGATAACACCTGATGTAAAGTGATAACCATCACCTATAACAAAGCAATACTTCGTAAGTCACGCACGGTAGGAACGTGCCCTACGATGCACTGCCCTGCGTCCATCTACTTGAGGTATGCAGATGTTAAGCCCCATGTGCCTGTACACCGGCAACCACACTCTTCAAACCGAAACACAATGTTGCTGCTTGGCGGCAGAAAAAGGCGTGGTGGTTGTACTTCCCCGGATGAGCCCTTCACAAAAGCTCTACTACTCTTAAAACTCGTATCCGTAATTGAATGCTAAGATTTCGTGAATGAAAAATAACGGAGTATGAGGACAAAAAAACCTCTAGTCCTTTTTTATATATAGATATACTAGATACTATACCTAGATTACTTATAATTTATGTCAGACTATGCACTATCTATGCCGTCTGCTCGCTTTCAAAGGTCATCAAGTATTCACAGTGCCCTGTTGATGTCATCCATTTTATATTAATTCTTTTAGAATGGTCCTTCCTTGTAAAGTTGTTTTTATTTTTATTGCTGTAGTTTTGATAGCTCCGTCTGATTAGCTATACCAACCTGTCTGGTTTTCCCGTCAGTTTTTTTATAACGGTTCTCTAAAGCAGCAGCAAGCAGCTCGATCCTAAGGTTGCGAGTTCGAATTCCGTCTGCCAAATCAGTGTTAAATTGTTTAGCATCAGTAGCATCTAGCTAGTAGTAGACTTATAAGTTAACCCAGATCACTAGCTATAAAGTTATAAGTTAACCCTGATCACTAGCTTACCTATACTGTATTTTTTCAAGTATAATCCAAATCGGTCCAGTCACGACGAGATTGAATTACAAACATCTAATCATTCAAATAACTTAACGAACACATTCATAACATTATAGGAAATAATGTCGGCCCGAATGCTGCACTCGCTATAGATAGCTTGATAGGTAAATATTTTATTATAGACAAAGGAAAACACATACAGAGACATTAAATATTTTGGTACAAGGGGCGGCCTTATCGCTAAGAGCGATCGCTTCCAAACTACCTTTGGATAAAAACGCAAAAAAATCACGTTTGTTGTATGGGGCTCCGATACTATTTATTTTATTCTGTTTTTTAGTATTTGTTGTTATAGCGGCAACAGAAATAAATCTGTGAAAATTTCAACTGTCTAACTATCACGGTTCATGAGTTACAGCCTGGTGACAGACGGACGGACAGCGGAGTCTTAGTAACAGGGGCCCGTTTTACCCTATGTGTACGGAACCCTAAAGACAGCTTCAAGACTTTCTCCCTAGGCCTAGGCAAGATGGATGTCCCTATCTCTTATAGTACCAACTCAAGATTATTTGAGGATATCTTATGGGACACCCTATAGGCAGAGGTAGTAGGTTAGTTAGAGGTACGACAAATATCATCCCCAATCATCATACCTCAATTTTGTAGTAGTTGGAATAATAAGAGTTGGCCACAATTTATATGAACATACTGTGTGTTGTAAGGCCCTTCAACCACCATCATTATTAGTAATTGATTGCATCTAACAATAAATTGTTGCGGTAAACTAAACAAATATATTGTAACAAAGGTCTGCGTCTCACGGTCCATGGTTTCTTGAACTTGTCTGTAGACATTGTCGGTATCTCGTTTACTCAATGAGTCGTCTGACTAATTTATGTTATGTATGTTTCATTTGAGTGTCTACCGTGTCGTGTCAAAATCAAAATCAAAATCAAAACGGTCTTTATTCAGTACAATCACAAGGATCACTTTGAAACGTCTTATTCTTATATACTAGGTGAATCTATCGCCAGTTCCTCGCGACCAAAGCCTAGAAGAACGGGCAAGAAACTTACGGCTTGGTTCCTAGCGTTTTTTGGTATGAAAGTTTTCTTTTTATTATGTTTTTGAATTTGCTAATCGACAACTGGTGAATCTCGCTTGGGACTTTGTTAAAGAAGCGTACACATTGTCCTGCAAACGATTTGCTTACTTTAGTGAGCCTAGTAGTGGGAACAGCGAGCTTATCTTTATTTCTAGTGTTAACATTATGATGCGATGGTCGCTCTCCGTATGTATTACATGTCGTATTGTATGTCGATTACAGCCGTGAACCTATTCCATTATTAGTTTTCATTTATTTATGGTTTAATGCTGTGTGCTGTTACAATTATTGATCATTATTATTCATCACTATTGTATATGTTCAAAATTGTATGTGCGCAAAGCCCGTACTCTCAAACGGTGAAGGAAAATATCGTGAGGAAACCGGCATGTCGTAGAACCTAAAAAGTTCTATAACATGTGTCAAGTGCTCGACAGGAGCCTCTTGAGGCGCACTTAAAATCCTTTCACCACATTGTTTCGAAATAAACTAGTGACACGACAAGAGAGAGATCACTATCAGTTTTGTTTTGATATTTTGTATGTTTCATAGTTCGAATCATTCATTCAAATGCGGACACACATTAGTTCTGGCAACTAGAAGAACTTTTCATCATTCCATAATTATACGGAGAAGGTCAACGACCTATATCTCTAATTGTACAACTAATGATAGCAATTTACTGTAAAGACCACACTTAAACGAAGTAAGGTGAGATTGCCAGTGAAATTCCATGACTGAGTGCTGTTCTAAAATCTGAAATATTCCTTAGATGAGGCCTTACTTAACTACGAGTAGATCATCTGAACAAGGTTCTTAAATCCGACTTGGGTAGGGACATAGAACTAGTTTAGGTGAGTAAGCGGTGGATTTGATCCTATCTATATATTGTGGACAGGTAAGACATAATTATAGGCGCTAAGCGTTACAGCAATTCTATGTTATCTAGATCTGATCCGTCTAATAAATTTGAAGCACCAAATTGAAATCGTTGACTTGAATAAAAAATTTAGATGTATTTAATTAAATAAGGTAAGGTAATTATGTATCCTAGAAGCATGAGGATATCCTACATTAGATAAAATTTATGTCTTCGTATGAATTTCAAACTTGTTAGAAAGTTGTTTACATGCATTTCCATAACCGGACAAAGCCCTTCATTTGTTCCCGAGTCAACAGCGCATTTATCATCATCATGATCTGTTTGTCTTGCCATGTGTCACGGTCATCAGTCACTGTAGATGGTTCTAAGTGATTCTTAATAGGCTTGAGTTGATGATGGTTTTGGTCTAAGTGCATTACCGAATCATTTTGTTGAGTTATATTTGACTTCTACTTTGATTCTCTACTTATCTCAAGTTAAACAACTGTCCACCAGTCACGAAACCTACAATTTAGTCACTTTGATGTCTACTTCCGGCAACAATGGTGGGAGTTACCATATGAGACGTTTAAGCTTCCACTGTGCCCCAGGGCAGTGTACCAATTATCGCACTTGGGTGCCACTTATCTTCGTAAGTATTGCGAAATCGCGTCGGAATGAAAGTGGCCGAAAGAAATTAGCTTTTGTTCTCTAGATGTTATGTATTTCGTTACGTACGCCTGATGATTTGATAGTTTTGTGTGTTTAATGTGAGATATGATGAATGGATCTGCCAAGGAGTGAATTTATCGAATAGTGGGATTATGAATGGTTCTAGATTTCAAAGCTTTGTTCGATTCCAATTAGGAAGAGATTGTTGAATTCGCAATGTCATAAATTTCTTTGGCGGTGTTGGTGTCAATATTATGGCAATTCATTCATGTAACATCTTGCTTTTAAGTTTGCCGACTTTAAATTAGTAGAAAGTTCTATTATGTGATAATGTTCGCTCAGTGGATTTGTTTTGCAGTTTCAAGGCTTTTCTAGACTATCAGCAGAAAATTGCACCTTATCGCAAGCCTCAATATTACTTATTCAGCGAGCAACTCGTATATATCGTGATATTTATCGCTCCCATAATGAGGATAAATGCACACTTTTGGGGCCATTTGTCATTTCGAAATATTCTCGATCGTAAACCCTGTATCGCATGCCATCTTTAAATGATGTTTGTACAGCAAAAGTTTACACGTAATGTAAGGTGTCCTTTTACGACATAACTTTGGGAGAAATGATAACATCTTTCAATTTTATCACCTCTGTCGGTTCTTTAATATTGCTCATTAACAATGAACTTTATCGTGTTTTATTTCACCATGTTAGTAAGGTAATCTGTGACCATGCGAGCTGACATTCTGCTGTAAATAAACTATAACGATTTTGACATTACCAGCTCAAGTTTCTAATACAATCGGTTCAAGTTCTACAGTTTTCTTTACTGCAAAAACAACTTTATGAATATGAATTTAGGTCTTATTTTCTTGATGGACTTGACTCGATGGTCCCTAGTTCATAAATCCATCGTAGCTTATATCGCTCTCCTTTCTTTCTCTATTTGGAAATCTGGCACGCGTCTTTTCTTTTAAAGTAGGTACTTCAATCATTGCGAACTATCTTACGGCCATCTCTGCTGATTGGTTTGTTACCTTTTTCAATTAACTTTACGTTCCAACGTCCGGTGTAAACTTCAATGGCCCATAACTTTAACGTCGAGAAAATTGAGATTGCTGTTTTCATTCCCTTGAGATAATGAAATGTTAGCTTGCTCACCCAGCCAGAATTACCCGCTCTAGTAAATATAGACTTTGCTTTTACCAGCTGTGTTGATGTTATGCTTTACAACTAGGTTTAGTCGCGTGGAACTGGCACTTAGCTTTGAGACGATTTAAAGTTACTCTTATTATTCAATTGAAGGAATGCTATTTTACTTTGACTTTGAATAAAAAAGCTAGGGATTTGTATTTTCGTAGATGTGAAACTTTCAACATTCGTAAGCCATTTAGCTTACTGATCCTTTTTATGTATACCTAGAAATTTCAATGTTGTAATCGTAAGCATCTTTACACATTCTTTTAGTTTTAATGAGCGTTGCGACACTTGCTAGAACTCTGTACCTACCATCACGAATTCAACCCTTTTTGGGAATGGCATTTGACATGGCAAGGACTAGGTTTTTCAACCAACTTGCTCAGGCGTTCCAGGTATTTGCCTAAATAGCCAGTCTTTTAAAGTAATTTCGAATTTCAAATGCATTTATATGGAAACCTGTCCGGAACGCGACTTACATCCGTATATCCGTTCTCAGAATAACTCTGTTTAAACTGGCCTGCCTTGCTGGTTTGGGTACAACGAGTTTTATTGACATAATTAATCAAAGTAGATGAATAGCATTTATGAGTAAGGTTGAAAGACCTTCTAAACAATTTAACAAATGTAAATACTTTTGAATGAAATAGAAAAAAATTACGCCACATTGTAATGATTTCGGAAAGTCGATGGATAGAAAGGCATAGAATCTTTTTTCCTAGAAATGAATAACGGAGGTCTATGCTCAGTTGTCAAAGTAATTACAATGAATTTTTTTATAATTAAAAAAAAAATATGCGCAATTAAAAGCTGCAAACTCATAAACCACAAAACTAATATGTAGGTACCTACCTAATTAATAAATAGTCTCACCATTATTGTTTTATTTTTCTATATAAGAGACGAAGGCATGTATTTATCATTCTGAGGTATATAAAACTAAAAGCTTTGTTTTTGTCCGCAGGAAGAGTTGGATCTGACAGCGGTAAATAAAGCCGCCATGATGGCGCTGCCAGCCGCGAAGAAATGGCAGATCTACTGCAGCAGACGACCGCCGCCGGGGCAGGTGATGCCCTTGGCGACGGCACCGCAGGTCGAGGAGTACATCAAGGCGCTCAACGAAATCGCTGACGTAAGTCCTTATTAACCTACTACTAGCAACGAGGCTGTTAAGCTTCACCGCTTTTGTCCACTGTCGACTGTCGATCTTGAGCTAGTCACACATTAAGTAAGGTGATATTGACGAAACACTTCTCTCAATAAAAGATCGTATTATTTAGATATGTAAGATTAATACCATGCACAAACTCTTAGTGTTAAATCTCCAATTTCCACTTATTAATTCAACAAACTATATTTTTCAGGCTTTCGCGTCATCCGAAGGCGTGCCACCAGCCGAAGCGTGCGCTCTAGTCGACGGCCTGAAGACGGCCCTCCGCACGCGAGCGCACAGCTTCGTGATCAGGTTCATCAAGCAAGGTGGCCTCGGTGCTTTACTGGACGCCCTGCAAAGAGCGCCCAGGGACGATGCGCTGACCAGGCATAACCTTATAGCAGGAATCAAAGCGTTGATGAACAACTCTGTAAGTAATTGAGCAAATCCTCGGGTAAATCGGAAATATGGGTTTAAAGATTTCAGTGTAGACGCATTTCTCCTTTGGATAGTAGGTAAAAAATGCTGGTGGAGTGTAGTGTGTAGAGTGTAAGGTTATAGAAATATGATAAAAGCTACAAGTTACAGCTTAAGCAAACTTTGTGCCTTTTGTTAGTTCAAACAGAGGCCAGATATAGGTACTTAGTTTAGTTTCAACATCCTTCCCAAACACATTCGATTAACTAATACTTCCGAAACATTCATGACAGACTTGAAAGAACATAGGTACATCCGTGTGAGCAACATACCACAGACAATAAGCGCTAACTATTACAACAAAAACGTAGAACTTTAATCCGAGTGTATATTCTACGCCTAAAACATACGCAAAACGTGCTCGGACGACACCAATCAACGTCGGTGGTGAAAATATAAATAATTTTGTGGAATTCTTTTTACAAGTTTACATTAAACGATGTTGAACATTCTTTTACTCAACTTTCCAGACTGGTCGAGCACACGTCTTAGCACACCCAACCAGCATCGATCTAATCGCACAGTCGCTTGACACTGAGAACGTGAAGACTAAAGTAGCCGCTTTGGAGATTCTTGGGGCGGTCTGTCTGGTGCCTGGAGGTCATAAAAAGGTAGATTCGGCTTTAGTAGTTTGTTTGCTTGCTTATGGTCTTATTCATATTGGCCGCTGAGCGCTCCAATAGCTTATCAGACCGATAAGTCTGTTGCTGTCTCTTATCGTTGGCATGAAAGTGACAGTGACAAGTAGACTCTATAGAGCCGCTATAAAATGGCAGAGAATATCAATAAGGGCCTTAGAATGTGGTATATTAGTTCTAAAAGTATTATTGTAAAGATCTTGTTTATTTCGTAGTAATTTTACCCAAGAGCAGTTTCAGCTTTAGAACAGCAAAAATTCAAGTTCAGTTCAGAGAACAGCTTAGTAGCTAGTTAGAACTTCTAAAGCTGTTCTTGGGTAAAAAGGAACGCATGCAATGAACACGTATATTTTAGGCAAACTTGGACATGTTGTTATAGACATTACACATACTAATACCTACCCATTTCAAAATAACATTTCCAAGGTGCTAGAAGCAATGGTCCACTACCAAACGTACGCAGGAGAGCGTGCGCGCTTCCAAGGCATAGTCAACGAGTTGGACCGAAGCACTGGCGCCTACCGTGACGACCTCGGCCTAAAGACTGCCATCATGTCCTTCGTCAACGCTGTTCTGAACTACGGTCCGGGAGAGGATAGCTTAGAGTTCAGATTACATCTGAGATATGAACTACTCATGATGGGAATACAACCAGGTACAACTCTTTCACCTTTATGGACTTTATGTAAATTATATAAAGGATAAGTGCTAATGAACTGCCTTGGGGAACGCCTTTGATATGTTTTTGAAAGATAAAGGAGAAAGAAAGTAGGTGCTAGAAATATTTCTATATATTTGTCTGGTAACTGTCAATCTTTAGCTATACAAGCTAAAAAAGCTGTCAATCTTTAGCTAAGCTTTTGAGCACGTAGTAAAATTCATAATTAATAGCAATGCATAAGTTGAATTACGGTGTTGAAAGCTTCTGTAATATCAGAAATAGATCTATTTTACTAATATCGAATTTAAGTTCTGAATATTATTAATGACTTATTTAATAACGAATTGTATTTCAATTTCAGTGATCGAAAAACTGCGCAAATATGAGAACGAAACCTTGGACCGCCACATCGAATTCTTCGAGATGGTCCGCGTTGAAGATGAAAGAGAACTGGCGCGTCGATTCGACAAGGAGCATGTGGATACCAAGAGTGCTGCCTCCATGTTTGAGCTGTTGCGGCGGAAACTTAGTCACACCGCCGCCTACCCTCATCTGCTTTCTTTACTGGAGCATCTTCTACTGTTGCCTTGTGAGTATCATCGTCTAGATACTCAACATTCGATTTCAACTAAAGAATTCGCCAAGGTTATTCAAAATGTACTGACTTTCCTGACGACATTTTGTACTAAGCGTACGTTTAAAGTTGAATCGCTATTATTTCCCTCTTGTGTCGTGGAGCTACAGAGGCTATTTATTCTAAAGTAAATCATCAATTTAATAGAAATAGAAATAGAAAATATTTATTTTACGACACAAAATACAATGATAAAATTAAAAACATAGATATGTGCCTTGATTTTTGTTTTAGTTCTGGAAGTTGTCATGTCACTGAAGCCATAGATTCTGTTATAACAAGAAACTCTCTATCATTCTCTCTCTTTCCGTCTCTTAAAGAACTCCGTTTTTCCCTTTTTAATTATTGTTTACTTATATTCCAGTGGAGTATAACCCTCAATGTCAGCACTGGTTACTCCTGGATCGCGTCGTGCAACAAGTGGTGTTGCAGCAACCGGCGGCCGGAAGCCGTGCTAACAGCGAGCAAGGCAGTGAGCGGGGTTCTACTAGTGATACTACTAAGGTAAGTCTTACTTCAGCGTTAGTCTTTTATCAAGTGGTAAAGTTCTGCAGAGGCTTCATTTTGGTGGTCGCTGCAGCGCTGGAATGGTGCCTATCACGGAGATTCCCTTCTGAGAGAGGCACTACTACTGCCACTATTACTACCACTACTACCACCATTACAACTGCTGCTGCTACTGCTACTGCTACTACTACTCTTACTTTTACTACTACTACTTTTACTTTTACTACTACTACTAATACTACTGCTACTACTACTACTTCTACTACTACTACTACTACTACTTTTAAGAGTAAAGGTAAGTACTACCACCACGCTTTTTTCTGCCGCCAAGCAGCGTTGCTGTGTTTCGGTTTAAAGGGTGTGGTTGCCGGTGTAATTACAGGCACATGAGGCTTAACATTTGTATTCCTCAAATTGATGGACGCAGGGCAGTGCATCGTAGGGCACGTTCCTATGGTGCGTGACTTACGATGCAATGCTTTGTTATAGGTGATGGTTACCATTTAACATCAGGTGGGCCATCTGCTTGTTCCATCAGCTAGTTGTATAAAAAAAACTAGTTACTGGAAAGAAAAATTTATATTAAAATATTTCTTTGCATAATATTTGATATTTTTTCCATTTATTTTCAGATCTACGATCCAGATGTAGCGCCTCTAGAGATCAATGTAGGAGAGATAGTCCATCTCCTAGCTAAGGAAGAAGAGTTAGTCGCCGCGAGAAGTAAAGCTGAGAATCTAGAACGAGAGAACTGCGATCTCGCTACTGAGTTGGCTAAGAAGGTATCCACTTTTGTACTAATGTTTTTACGAACTAGTTGTAGTACCCGGCAAGAAGTTGAACTCTGTGAACCAATTCACAGATACAACTAGCTTCACGGGGTTAATTTTAGGCGCAGACAATCGTTAAACAACTTTTCCCTCACACATTTCAATATTTCTAAAGATATTAAATTACTCAAGGTAGTTATGAAAAAATACAAACAATAAGAATTCGAAAAATACCATTACATATTTTCAGCAAAAATATCATTTTTATTCCAACTGTTATTTTATCTGCTCAAATTAATTAAATTAATTAATTAAATATTTAAAAATTAATTAATTTAATTATTTTAATTAATAAATTTTTTATAAATTAATTAATTAATTTTTAAATAATTAATTAAAAAAAAAAAAAAAATTATTTTAAAATTAATTAATTAATTAAAAAGTAATCAATTATAATTAAATAATTATTAATTCTTTACTTAAATCAATTAATTAATTAAAAAATTATTAATGTGCGATCAGCTGTTTGACGGTCGTCAGCATCTTAACTCATATTGTGAGGACAATACCTAAAGACTTAGGTACTACGGCTTTAATTATTCTAGAATCTGAGGTAAGGTTACAATTTAATGCCATATGCTGATTATCATGAGAAGACAGCCATACTCATCCAAGCTTATTATGGTTTCGGAATAATTATAATTATGTTTATGATGATCATACCATCATTCAAATTACGTTATGGCTAATATTTCATACAACATACGCTGAGCAATATTATTGAATTAAAAGACTAAAATCAGCGCTGATTTTCAAGCCCAGCTTTTATTGAAAATTCCCAGGGAACAAGTAATCTGCTTTTGATAAATCACTAGGTAATGGTGACATAAATCCCCTAAGAAGGTTCTAAAGTATTATATTGTCATAGGTTAAGGTTTGTAACCTCATGAACTTCAAGCAATTTGCTATTAGGCTTGCAACGACTATTCCTCTTTTACTATAAATTCTTAATTTTTGGCTTAATTACAAGTCTTTCGAATGTCGTTGCCAGAGGACAACTTCTTTTATTTTATTTTTAAAATTTAACTATTGGTTATTTTGAATTATTTAATCATTGAATTATTTAATCTCTGAAACGTCTTAAAGCTAGGTGACTCTAGGTGCCAGTTCCACGCGAGTCGCGACCACAGCCTAGAAGAACAGGCAAAGGATGGAACTTACGGCTTGGTTCCTACCGCTCGAGTAGCTGTACCTACCAACTGATTTCAAAATCCATTATGTCGTTGCAAGCCTAATCATCCATAGGTTAAGGTAAAGCTTCTCCATACCAACATTGCATGAACTAACACTAACAGGAGAAGCAAGTGGACCAGCAAAGCCAGGAGCGCGAGGAACTGGAGAACGTCGTGGGAAGAATGAAGGAGCGCTTGGAGAAGGAAACCGCTGCTCATATGGAGTCTACTGAACGATTCCGAGCCGCTGCCTGCAGGGCCACGCAACTCGAGCATCAGGTGAACATTTACACGCGCGACTTAGGTACAGGGTCATGTTATGGGGAGACCTTTTATGTTGGGAAATCTGACTAGATGAAATCGTCAGGACAGATGTAACAAGGACGGGGTAAAAGTTAGGAGGACATGCTGGAAATTAAAGAAGGAAACCGCTGTTGGCCGTAGGACCATGCAATATCGCACTAGGTGAACTTTAACAAGCAAGACTTACATACGGGGTCAAGTTATGGGGATATTGTTTATATTGGAACGTATGAACCAATTATTGTAGATGGAAACTTCGCTCACATGGAGTTTAGAGAGTAGTAGAGCTCTTTGTGAAAGGTTTGAAGAGTGGGTGCCGTGGAATTACAGGCACATGAGACTTAACGGTTGTATGTCTTGATGGACGCAGGGCAGTGTACGTTCCTATCGTGCGTGACTTACGAGGCCATGCTTTGTTGGTGAGTGTTACCACTTAACATCAGGTGGGCCATCTGCTTGTTCCATCAGCTAGGAGTAAAAATAAAACTATCTACTTAATATCACTTAACTCAGTAGACAGACTACTTACAGTCAAGTATTATAAGCAAGAAAAAAAATTTGTAAGGTTAGTAAAAAGAGCGAAGACCTAATGCTTTTATGCAGTCTAAGTAGGGCTTAGAGTTTTAAAATACAGTGACACAATATAGGAGTAAAATAAGCTTTATATTCATTAAAAATAAGTGGTTTTGGCCATGAAGCAATTCCATATAAAATGCTCATATAACGGAGGAGATGGATATTATATATGCGAGGTTGGCGGGTGTCAAATCGCTTCAGCCTTAAGTCATCACATTTTTTAACCTTTGAAAAACTATCGATTTTAAGCCGACATAATAGAAAATCTAAAATCTACAACCCTGATCTAGAGAATACATTTTCTTTTTCATAGGTAAATCTTATGCATGAAAATATCCCCACATTTCACTTTAAGGCGAAGACAAGAGCCAGTGTACTACTCGCTCGCACATTTCGATATATTGAAAGATATAAAATCACTAAACTCATTTTAGAAAAATCGCAATCAACCATCTTTTTGATCGATACAAGTTTTCCTACTCAAAAGTTTGCATATGTACGAAAACTAGTAAAGCAAATTTTTGAGTAGGAAAACTTTTATCAATCAAAATGTTTTTTTTTACTAAACTGTGTGCAATGTGATTGCATACAAAATAGTCGATTTTGCGAAAACGAGTCAAGTTATTTTATATCTTTCAACATGTCAAAACGTGCGAGCGAGAGGTACATTAGCTCTTGTCTGCCTTAACATTATTTTGTTTTATTGCACATTCTCACAAATAGGTACAGTTTACTTCTTTTATTGTTTGTTTAATATGATTTCACAGTTTGCGACAAACAAGTAGTCCGCTCAATGACCACGTGAGCTGCGCAGTACGAAAATTATTATGAGAAATGCGTGCTGCGCAGCTTTGTCACGTGGGTAGTCAGAGACGCACATGTAACTTTTTAATTGATGATTTCAGCTGAACCAAGAGAGGTCGGAAAGAGCGAGATTCGAAAAACTAGTCAGTGAAGGAAGCATTCCCGATGACGCGAAGGTAAATTTAATAGTCAAGCCGTGTGTCAAAACTGACGCACGGATTTGCCTCTGACTATCCCCTCTTAAATCTCAAGAATCTTGGGTAACAAAATATCCTAGGAGGTAAATTGCAAGAGGATTGCTATCGCGAGCAGATTTGAAAAACTTAGACTTCATTACCGATAATTATTAGATTCTACAAGCTGGTGCCCGCGACTTTGTCTGCGCAGGACTAGTCACACAATATCTTTATTAATTGTAACCTATGTGTTATGCTGCTGATGTATAAGCTATATTATTGTAAAGTTTCATTAAAATCCATTCAGTAGTTTTTACGTGAAAGAGTAACTAACGTGCATACTTACAAACTTTCGCGTTTATAATATTAGTAGGATTAGCGAAAACTAATAAGGCTTTATTTGTAATGTAAAACTGTTTCTTTTCTAAGTAAAATTAAATTAAATGATATAATTTCTATTTTTTTTTTTAACAAATATTTCATGCAACACTTTAACTTTTGACTTGACTATTGACTTTCTTTATTTCAGGTCAGCAACTTAAAAAGCGCCGTCAGCGAGACGTGCTTTATCCCCCCACCGCCTCCCCCTCCCCTATGCCCGCTGCCCCCTCCACCACCATGCGCCCCCCAACCGCCTCCGCCCCCCACACCACATGCCCCTATGCCCCCCCAGGCGCCCACCGCCCCTAAGCCTAAGAAAAACGTACCGACACCTGGAAACCCCCTGAAGAGCTTCAACTGGAGCAAGCTACCTGATGCGAAGCTGCACGGCACTATATGGCAGGAGCTGGATGATACAAAGCTTTATAATGCTATTGATTTGTGTTCTATCGATAGGATGTTCTGCGCTTACCAGAAGAATGGAGTGCAGGTGGGTGAATTAGCTTATAGTTAATTAAAAAAAACCTGAAACACATAAAGTTTAATCTTTAATAATAAAAATAAAAATGCTGAAAACTTGGCTTGAATGGAAAAATCACTCAACTGATTAAAATAATCGGATCCTGATTTCAAAAGATTATGAAACTTTGTACACGTTTTAAAAGTCAACAATCACTCACGCACTCTTTATAAAATTCTGAGTCTGAGTTTCTGAGTTCTGATTCTGAGTTTCAGGACAGGCACCCTTTGAGAAGTGTAGGTGCTTAATAAAAAAAAACTAAATTTGCACCCCATGGCGTCGAAAAAGCGAGATTCCACTCGTTAAATAAAACTTTGTTCTCATTTCCAGAACGAGGGTTCCGTAGAAGATTTGCGCCAGCTGGGATCCAAACCCCGTACCAAAGTGCTGTCGGTTATCGACGGCCGCCGCGCTCAGAACTGCACCATCCTTCTGTCCAAGCTCAAGATGTCTGATGAAGAGATCTGCCGGTACGCATAACTTTAAACCTTAGATAGTTAAGAGGCTGACCACCGTCCAATAAAACATTATCGCTTGCACATTTCAATAGTTATAAAATCATTGAATAAAAAAAATTATAACTAACTTGTCTACCTCCAGTGCCATACTCCGAATGGACAACGGAGAACAGCTGCCTATCGATATGGTGGAACAGCTTCTCAAGTTCACGCCGAGCGCTGAGGAGGCGGCTCTGCTGGAGGAACACCAAGACGAGCTGGACAGCATGGCTAGAGCTGACAGATTCCTTTACGAGATCTCCAAGTAAGTTGTCACTAATCTTAGAAACCGAAATAGTTTTACGACTTTTTTCCCCAGGCACGGTAGATATTCCCTCAGACCTCTTAGTAGCCAGTACCAGCTCAAGATTCTTTGAGGTTTTTTTATACAAATAGCTGATGGAACAAGCAGAGGGCCCACCGATTTTAAGTGGTAACCATCACTTATAACAAAGCATTACCTCGCAAGTCACGCACGATAAGAACGTACCTACGATGCACTGCACTGTAATTGTTCGTTGATCGAGTAAGCCAAACAAACGAAGATCTAATTTAACTTGGCTGATTTGACATTGTATGTATGTATACCTATGTTTGTTTGTCGGACTATAACTTTCGAACCGTCGATCGTCATAGGCGATGGTCACCACTTGGGTTTCATCAGCACGTAGCATAAAAAAGTCTAGATTTCGATAAATAAATTGAAAAAATGTATTTTTGTTTCCAGAATCCCTCACTACCACCAGCGCGTGCGCACGCTGCTGTTCAAGAAGAAGTTCTCAGCCGCGGCCGCCGAGGCCACCGCGCGCGCCGCCGTCGTGCTGCGCGCCGCTAGAGACATGACGCGCTCGCGCCGCCTCCGGACGCTGCTCGAGATCGTGCTAGCGCTCGGGAACTATATGAACAGGTAAACTTATGGAGGAAGGAAGGAAGAACATACTTTTTTTTTGACACAATATACACTACGGCACGAACATATCTAAAAGTACAGTACGCGAAGTCTGAGTTTTGTTTTTCGTTTACTGTATCGTCAGGCCGTTTTTTATGTTCAATTACGCAAAAAGTGAATATTTTCTAAATGCAATATGTCGATATACCTCTGTCTACCCCCATAGACATCCTGTACGGCCGACAGTGGTTCGTACTAAAAATCTAAGAGGACGTCTACCGTGGGGATTAAAAGCGGCTATTTTATAACTAATTATTTCTTCCAGGGGTGCTCGCGGCAACGCGTCAGGGTTCCGCCTCTCGTCGCTGAACAAGTTGGCAGACACCAAGTCTAGCGTCACACGGAACACCACGCTACTCCACTATCTAGTGGAAATGCTCGAGACACAGGTAACTGGTCTTACGCCTTCTAATGTACGGTGTTTCTGCTTCGTGATAATGGATTAAATTTCCATAATTCAATGAAACAGGCACCCTTTTTGCGAGTAGAGCTCTTTGTGCAGGGCTCGTCCGGGGAAGTACTACCACCACGCCTTTTTCTGCCGCCAAGCAGCAACGCTGTGTTTCGGTTTTAAGGGTGTGGTTGCCGGTCTAATTACAGGCACATGAGGCTTAACATCTGTATGCCTCAAGTTGATGAACGCAGGGCAGTGCATCGTAGATCACGTTCCTATCGTGCGTGACTTACGAGGCAATGATTTGTTATAGGTGATGGTTACCACTTAACATCAGATGGCCATCGACTTGTTTCAACAGCTGGTTGTATAAAAAAAACCCTCCAGTACCCCAAGTCTGAGTTTTGTTATTAGTTTTAAGTAACGTCAGGCCAGAATGGAGACTCGCGAGTTCACAGCGCGCCCGATATAGGCGCTTATCGAATCTACATACTAAAAAGGCCTGACGTTACGAAAAACTAAAAACAACTCAGACTTGAGGTACTGTTCCCCGCACTAGCTCTCTGTCGGTCTTTGTCGAGCCGGTATTGCAATGTACTTATGATAATGTTTTCTTGTAAAAGATATTGGATAAAATAAACATAATTTAGTTCAATAGGCAACCTTGAACCATACAGGTCGTCTAGGCAGAATAGATAGATATAAAATTATTAATTACCCAAAACAAAATTTTAATAAGAAAACTTATCTAGAGATCTTTGTGATTCAATTGAATAAATACCTTTTGACTTTGAAATCATGATATATTTGAAACACTGCATTATTTTCTT
This sequence comes from Chloroclysta siterata, assembly GCA_932294275.1. NCBI lineage: Eukaryota > Metazoa > Arthropoda > Insecta > Lepidoptera > Geometridae > Chloroclysta > Chloroclysta siterata. Next base: position 12,831,718 of record OW028596.1, on the reverse strand, counting down.
CTCTTTAAATTTACTACTTACTCAAAGGAATTATTTGATTTCATGCAAATGTTACCAGCCGTTGCCAACAGTAAGTAATAGTTCGAAATCGTCATCTCCATTAACATCGTTGGCATCATCGTTTCACACCATATCCGACCATCACCACCATCATAACATAACGTACATGACCTATAAAAAATACCATTTTCGACCATCACCACCATCATAACATAATCTATGAAAAAAATATCTTCAATCATTATCTACACTAATATTATAAAGAGGAAACATTTGTATTTTTGTATTTTTGTATTTTTGTATGTAACGAATAGGCTCAAAAACTACTGGTCCGATTTCAAAAATTCTTTCACCATTAGAATGCTACATTATTCCTGAGTAACATAGGCTCCATTATATTTTCAAAAAAATCAGGGATCCTTACTAAAACTTCAATAATGTAACCCAAGGTGGAAAACAAAAACCTTACATCGCGTGCGCTGCGAAAACTATTAAAGATAGAACAAAATAATGTACTACGATTTTGTAGAACACGTCATCATCTACAAAAAATGTCGCGACAGCATATGTCTAACTATTATAGTTATGTCACAATAAGTGTTCTTTTATTATAAAAAATTAATTGAAATGCCTCCGCTAGAAAAGGGTCTTTATTTGTACCTTGGTATTAATCCTTATCCAAATAAATCATTTCATAATTAAGACGGTTTCAATACCTATAGATTACTTCTTAAATTTTTCAAATCGAACATTCCATTCCAAAGATATGACGAAATTAAAAATGTTAACGGGTCCACTGGTCACGCGCGGGGTGCGATTTCACTCACTCAAGGAGAAGCGCGTGCAAATGTATGAAATAAGTAGACGCGAGGCTCGAACCCACGGTCTAAGTTTATCCTAAAATGTTCAAAAAATTTATGACCACCCATGCGAAGCTGGGACAGGCCGCTAGTTAAAAAATAAATCAATACAATTTTCATTTAAAACGGGATATTTACCATGATTTGTGAGTTTGATTGATTCCCGACAGACAGATGGTAAATATCCCGTTTTAAATGAAAATTATGTTCATAACCATGATAGTTTCAAAAATTAAATCAATACAAGCCTCGCCCTTCAGGATTTCGAGATTCTTTGGGGATGTCAAAAGGGTAGTTAGAGGCACGTCCAAATGTTGCATTTGACACATTTTTTTGTAGTAGTTTGTATTTTATACGTGACAGGTTGCAAGCCCATCGCCGCTGCCAGAATACTACCAATTGAAATAATTTATTTTGTGTTTAAGTGTATTTTCATACACAGTTCATTTAAGCCTTGTTCGTAGCTTTTTCTTCATCTAGGCGCAGTTACACCAGGAACTATTATTATAAAAAAAAATACTATAATATTAAATATTATTTTTTAATTATTTTTAACACCATAAATAATTAAACACTATAAAACTAATAAAATCTTCTACCCACAGTTCAAAGATGTTCTTCTACTCGAAGAGGATTTACCCCACGTTCGCGCAGCCGCGAAGGTGTGCGTCGAACAGCTGGAGAAAGACGTCACAGCGTTGAGGAACGGTCTGCGAGAGGTTTCTAAGGAGTTGGAGTACCACTCGGCATTACCCGCGCCCTCGGCGCATGACGCCTTCCTGCCCGTCATGCGGGAGTTCCATGCTCACGCGGTCTGCTCCTTCACCCAGCTCGAAGACCTGTTCCAGGTATGATTTGCTGTCTGTGTGAGTTGGAGTACCGTAGCATATCGATTTCATGCTAGTAATGTTAGTATAGAGAGTTCGTCACTACTAAAAGCATCTCTTATTTATATTTCTCATGAAGGAGGATGAAAAACTGAGTGTGCCACACTGTACCAAAATTATTGAACCTCGAGCGACGTAATTTAAATCCCTCGCTACGTTCAGGATTCTACCTCTACTATAGAACCCTTCACTTCGCTCTGGATTCAAAAAATCGCTCTCGCCCTAAATACATTATTTTAGTCCCTTATGACACAATCTACTATTTCTCGCCAAGCCAAAAGTTCTTAAGACCTCGCCATCATCATTTCCTGCCTTCATCCCGAGCTGCATGGAGTTGGCACAACAGGTTTTTTTCTTCCACTCTCTTCTATCACTCGTCACTCCTTTCTTACTCACGGTCCATCGATCTTTTCTTTGTTCTACCTCTCTTTCTATAAAACCATCCACATCCATACATTATATTTTTTTATACTATTTGCTGATAGAACAAGCTGATGGCCCACTTGATATTAAGTGGTAACCATCACTATAACAGGACATTGCCTCGTAAGTCACGCGCGATAGGAACGTGCCCTCCGATGCACTGCCCTGCGTCCATCAACTTGAGGCCCATCTGTAATGTTAAGCCTCATGTGCCTGTAATTTCACCGGCAACCACACCCTTCAAATCGAAACACAGCAACGCTGCTTGGCGGCAGAAAAAGGCATGCTGGTAGTACTTCCCCTATAGATAACCTTTTTATCGTAACATATTAAGAGAATAATGTTATTGATGTGGATAGTATGGACATTCTTCCCTCCGCGTGAAAACTGAGATAATCATGCGAACTTTCTCGACAGGACATGAAGAGCCGCTTGGAATCCTGCGCGCACACCTTCGGCGAGGAACCGAGCACATCACCAGAACTGCTCTTCGGAGCCATGGACTCCTTCCTCACGCAGCTGTCGGAAGCCAGGGCGGAGTGCGACGCCATCAGGAGACGGAGGGATGAAGAGGAACGGAGGACCAGGCATGAACAGGAGGTAACGTCACTCTCTTGAAGCAAAGAACTATTTTTCGATACTTACTGTGGAACAATTGTATCATTATTTCAGCCTAAAGAACTCTTTTGCTAAAAAGGTCTCGCGTATAGATTTCCAGAGATACCGATCTTGTGGTACCCAATGTCTCCCAGCAGTTCTACGATTCTACGACTAGGTCTTCTTTACCCCCCCTTTCTGTGAATGGTGCTCAAAATCGTGCTCGGCAAAACGTCGAGTGTGAAAACCGCGCGCTAGTTTACGCCGCGCGAGACTAAAGCGAGCGATTTTGACGCGAGCTATATAACACCGCGTGCTCACCAAAGTGAGGCTTCGAACAGTGAGCTATTTGAAGTCCATTCTTATAACGTCGCGTTAGTTTAAAGCGAAGTACAATTAGCGAGATATTTTGTTGTTTGCAAAAAAGCAAATTTATTCAGTTTCAGTTTTATGAAGAGAGAGAAAGTAAAGTGCGTTCCACGAGTTACATTTCTGCCTGATACTATTTCAATTTGATTTGCTCATAATCTGGACTATATCGGTGTCTTCTTCTTCTTGTCGTGACAATAGTTTCTTTCGAAACAGTGTGGTGAAAGGATTTTAAGTGCGCCTCAAGAGGCTCCTTTCGAGCACTTGACACATGTTATGCATGTGACTATCGAGTGTTTAATTATTACCAGCTTCGCTCGCTTATAATGCTATGTTAATCCAAATCGGTTCAGTGGTTGCGGCGTGATTAAGCTACAAACCTCCTACGATTATTCTGACACAAAACCATATTTTCTCTTACAACTAACTTCACAATTACCTAGATCCTCCGACCCTCCGTCCCTCCGTAAATAGTGTAAGTAAGTAAGATTTTACATAAAAAAACATTCCGGTCCCACATCTAACTTCACAACTACCTAAATGCACCGGGGAAGTACTACCACCACGCCTTTTTCTGCCGCCAAGCAGCAACGCTGTGTTTCGGTTTGAAGAGTGTGGTTGCCGGTGTAATTACAGGCACATGAGGCTTAACATCTGTATGCCTCAAGTTGATGGACGCAGGGCAGTGCATCGTAGGGCACGTTCCTATCGTGCGTGACTTACGAGGCAATGCTTTGTTATAGGTGATGGTTACCACTTAACATCAGGTGGGCCATCTACTTGTTCCATGAGCAAATGGTATAAAAAAAAATGCTCCGTAAGAGGGCAGTGCATCGTAGGGCACGTTCCTATCGTGCGTGACTTACGAGGCAATGCTTTGTTATAGGTGATGGTTACCACTTAACATCAGGTGGGCCATCTGCTTGTTCCCTCAGCTAATTGTATAACAAAAAAGCTTCGTAAGTAAGCAGTGTAAGTGTAAGTAAGATGTTATAATATGTTGTAAAACCTCCCCACAGCTAAAACGTCGAACCATGGAGCGCAAACAGTCCAGCCTGCTTAGCTCCGTTGGCAAGTCCCTGGGCAAGTCCGGTTCGGATTGCAACTCTGACAGCTCGCGGGATGGCACCCTCACCAATGGACAGAAGGGCGAGTTCGACGATCTCATCTCTGCGTTACGGACTGGCGACGTGTTTGGTGATGACGTAGCCAAGTTCAAGCGGTAAGTGAAAGAAAAGAAAGAAAGAAAACTTTTTTATTTGTCCCAAGTTAAAATTAAAAACAATAAACAGTAGGTAGAAAGAAGACAGTAACATTAACAAGTAGTAGGTGAAAAAAATAACATAATTAAAAATAACATGTAGAAAGGAGAGAAAGAAAGAAAGAAAGAAAAAAAGAAAGAAAGAAAGAATGAAAGAATGAAAGAAAGAAAGAAAGAAAGAAAGAATGAAAGAAAGAAAGAAAGAAAGAAAGAAATGCATTTCTTTCTTGAAACTAATAATGGTATAAGCTAAAGAAGAGACAAATGTAGGTAAAAAGAGAAGGTGCAGAGTAGTCTTCGATAATTCAGGTGCGACAAACAGGTCCCGTCGTCTCAGCGAAATGCTGCTGACCATCCATAGATGGTAAGCAGCGCTAGTTTTCAGATATTATTACTAGTAGTAGTAATAATGACTCCGCTATCCGTCCGATTGTCTGTCTGTCTGTCTGTCCGTCCGTTTGTCACCAGGCTGTATCTCATGAACCGTGATAGATAGACAGTTAAAATTTTCACAGATGATGTATTTCTGTTGCCGCTATAACAAAAAATACTAAAAACAGAATAAAATAAATATTTAAGGGGGCTCCCATACAACAAACGTGATTTTTTTGTCATTTTTAGGGTTACGTATTATAGATAATAGTACGGAACCCTTCGTGCGCGAGTCCGACTCGCACTTGGCTGGTTTTTTATATTTTCTTGTTAACCAGTGGTCTTTATAGTCACGATTGACGACATCCACGCGGGGTGATGGAGGGGTCCCATTTGATGTATAGAACACCACAGCCACACACAATATAATTAAATATAATTATTTTTGTTGTAGGTCGAGGAAGACCTCCAAAGTCAACATAAAGGGAAGGGATTCCCCACCACGAGGCGTGCGCAGAGAAGATTCTAGAGAAAGACAGAAGAATTGAACCAAATACCCGATCGAGGAATCGCTTCCGAGATTTGATACTTTACCGCACGACGGGATTCAAACTGAATCGTAGACTAGTGGAACTCTATGGAGAGGGTAATGTTAGCGAAATGTAGGCAATTTGTTATGTTGATCATTCATTTTGGATAACCTAATGTTGCAAGACTTGTATGAGATGCAACAAGTGTAAGGAGTTTTTGTGCGGGAAATGTATGTGTCAATGTGTCACAAACGTATGTACTCGTAGGTATTATCATCTCAATGTAGATTTTGAACATTGATGTAACGAAATTCGACAAAATATTCGAATATTCAACCTCACTTTGAAAGGTTGGCAATAAAAATAGTAAGATTTATAGTGAATTATGATGTATATGACCAGTTTTTGTCTCAGATGTGTATTGGACTGTATTGTAGGCGTAGTTTACAAGTGATATTTGATTAGAAAAGTGATAAAGGAGAATTGAACGAGTCACAAATGTGAACGATACAAACTGACGGAATTAGAAAAAATACAAAAGTTATTGCAAGAATTTAAGAGGTTCAATAGAGTGTATATTCCGACTTTTGACAGCAAATTTTTCCGTTCTCGGGTTTTGTATGAAGATGCGATAACGGAAAAATATTCTGGAAAATGAAATCTGAATTACGAAATTCGAAAAACGGATGAACAAGTTCTCAAAAGTCGGAAAAGACACTCGGTTCTTTATAATGCTTGTTTCGATAAATGAGTTTTCGACAACGAATAAAACATTCGGCCATATTTTGGACATGTGCTTCAATATTTTGGTGCCTATTTTATACGTTTTTTTATGGATTTTTGAATGATTAATAGATCTAAGAACGATATGACCCGTTTCTTATAGAAAATACAAAATGGCGTCTAGTCATATCTTCTAACACGCACAAGTGATAGTGCGAGTGAGAGGCAATGATTTTGAGCGCTTTTATTTGGTTTGTTTCTATTCAGATTCAAAGTGATCCTTGTGATTCAATTGAAGAAATACCTTTTTGATTGGTGCTTGTTATAATACCCGATTCCAACGGTGCAGAAGTCAAACATAACTGAATGAAACTTTAGCGCAACATAACATTGAAGGGGTCGTCCATTAATAACGTGATGTTGTTTGACAATTTTCTAAACCCCCCCTGGTAATATATGGTGCATTTGACTGTTTAAAATCACGTGTATTTTTTAGTACAATCATTATTATTATGAGCCTTCTATGTCCCACTGCTGGGCAAAGGCCTCCCCCCATTCCCTCCACTCTGTGTGATCCTGTGCTGTGGTCTTCCATTCCGGCTGATATTTATCGAGCTCATCTCGCCATCTCGTTCTTGATCTGCCGCGACGTCTTTTTTTTTTTGGTACAAAGTATATTGAAATTTTCAAAGTACTATCTTAAAATACAGGTATAATCTGATTACTTACATTTTGGAAAATCTGTCAAGGCTCGCTGCTGTTTGGTGTTTAGATATCGTGCGTTCAACGAACAATAAATACACGTGATCTTATTATATCCCCCCCCTTGTGATATTTCGTGATTTTTTTCGAACCCTTCCCCCCCATTCGAGCCTCACGTGATTAATGGACGATCCCATAGTTAGTGTGACTTTGAGACTTGATTTGTTCAAAACTAGATCGATATTAATATTTGAACAAACAGTATTTTGAGATGGCGTTATGATAAACTTATTTTGTTATAAGCTTACTCGTAACGAATGGTAATGAGTTTATAATGAGAATTATTTTGTATTGATGCGCTGAAGATTTTGAAAAAACAATAGTTTTTAATTGAATGTAGCAAACAGGTACAGTCAGCGACTAAAGATAGATAGATGAAAAACACACGACAACTTATGGATAAGACATAAAAAAACTTAAAACTTGCTAAGTACAAAGGGCGGTCTTATTGCTTAACCGCCATCTCTACAAGGCAACCCTAACCTAAACTGGATTATTAGATCTTCATAATATATTTATTATCTGGATTTTTCAGAAAATGGTTTGAAATCTGTCTCATGTGGATCTTTAAATGTAGAAAATGTTCATTGAATTTTGTCGCTGATTGTACGTATGTTGTGTTATTTTAACCGACTGTATAGAAGACTGTTCATGCCCCAAAATTTTTATAAACATCATTCATTCCAATTGTAAATGAACGGTTTACAAATCTTCGCGTAAAAGTAATGCGTAAGTTAGTAAAAGATTAGACGTACGTTTTGTATTTGATTTGAGTAAGTACTGGTGATTTTCACAAAGAATATGGTCTGATTTACATGAAATTGCTTTACGGATAAAGACTTTATTACCGATTTGGGACAGCGCATAACTTTGATAACATATCTAGGAGTACCTTTTAGACAAATGAACTTGGAAAGGTAGCCATGATTTAAAGGGAATTGACCTGAGGCACGCTATCGAGAACGTACATTATTCCAAAACCTATCTTGTAGGAATTGAGAAAACTTTTGAATTTTTGTAACGAACATGGTTTTGCATGAGTGTGTAGAAATTTTCGAGAAATATACATTTTTACCACTAAATTATTTCCAATTTAATTTTATATGTAAATATAATTTTAGCTCCAGCCAAAATTTGTTACCGTGACATTTTGAATGCGATTTTTATATAAATTTCAATTATAATCCTATCGTACGAGTTTGTCCTTTTGTAAATGTTTATTGTTTTGTTCAGTATTGCCTAAGCTCATAGTATATTAATATTATTATGTACCTATAGACCTATTTAAATAAATTGATTGAAATGATTACTGTATTTCATTTAAAATTTATTTTATTTATTCGTCCTTGTCCCTATTTACGGGACGCTATGGTGTCTGGGCAGGATGTTAGATGAAGTAAACTTGCCCAGCACCTATAAACAGCTTTGTCGTCCTAATCCATAGGAGATATATAAAGTAGGTATATTATGAACATGACGTTACGCATATAGTTATTTACCTACTTACGTAATTGTCGTGCATTTTTTTTTAAATACATGCTGATCAAACAAGCAGATGGCCCGACCGTTTCCACTTGCTCCTACTCGGTTCTCCTACTGGTAGGAGCACGAGTGTCCTTATGCTCCTACCGGTAGGAGAACCGAGTAGGAGCAAGTGGAAACGCATTAAAGTGGAATCTGATAAGCACATCCTCGTGCTCCGACTAAAGGACAGTCACGTACAACGAATATTGTAACTTATTAATTATTAATATAATATCATTAGGAGGAAACGGGGATATAAACATTGTTCATGGGTATTGTAGTAATCTTTTATAGGTGTGTAGGTACTAATGCATCTCCACTCCGTTTGCACCATTGATTTGCCCCATTAATGGTGCAGACGTAACTGGTTAGTTATGTTTGCACCATTCAAATTGATACAACTAACTAACCTTGCTTTCCTGTCAAGTAGTAACCATATAACAAAAGCATTGCCTCGTAAGTCACGCATGATAGGAACGTACCCTACGATGCATTGCCCTGCGTCCATCAACTTGAGGCATACAGATGTTAAGCGTCATGTGCCTGTAATTACACCGGCAACCACACTCTTCAAACCGAAACACAGCAACGCTGCTTGGCGGCTGAAAAAGGCGTGGTGGTAGTACTTCCCCGGATGAGCTCTTCACAAAGAGCCAACTTTTATTACTGAATAAAGGCTGTTTTGATTTTTGACATGTTATTAGGTACCTACCTATATTATTCTGTGCCAATATCTAGTCTGTGGTAAATCGTTCAACCGCTACACAGCGCCTTTAGCCATTCTGAGAACTTACTTTATTTGTCTAAACAAGTCCTCTATGCCACGGATAAGAGAATTCTCTTATGCCTACACGTTAGATAGAGAAATAAATCGCTATCCTATCCTACAATATAAACACGAATGTTTTGATCTTGCACGTAGAATAGTTAGTTACCACTTAACATCAGGTGGGCTTTCTGCTTGTTCCACCAGCTAGTAGTATAAATAAAAATGTATGCGTGTTTTTGCCTTGCGAGCAAAGTTGCGGGCGGGAGTTAGTAAACTCTAAAAGAACGGTATCCTTTTATCTTGAAATAAATAAAGGCACCTCGCACATCAATGAAGAAAATTCGGTCGTAAATAAGACATGAGTAGGTACTGTTACGTCCTGTTACGTCGGAAAAACAATTTTGGACCGACCGAGCCCCTTTGATAGGTACCTATTCAATTCGATTTGGACGAAACGTGCTCCATTATGCGAGAATGGATGAATTTTAGAACATCTTTGAAAATTGGACCAGACATTCTCTGCGTGTCACAAAAGTTTTTAAAGCTGTTTAGTGCCTCAACCGGGTTGGAGGTACTAGAGTAATCTTTTATTAGGGTTCCTTTCCGTCCCCAAATGGTGTTAACGAGGCATCAGGGGAGGTGGGCGATACCTTACCTTGGTTATGAGGAGACCCTTCTGTACCTCATAGATACCAAGTCGTTATTTTAAATGATAAGTCGATAGCTTTGAACTCACGAATTTTCACCGGATCCTGTTTACCATTGTGTTTCGGAATCCTACATCGTATATATTGAAGTATTGTTTTAGAAGGTTTTTAGTAGATAGATTCTAAGGAGTAAGAACTTTTTTACAATAAGAAATCAATAATGACAATAATGAACTATGCTCCAACTCATTACAAACACTAAACAATTAATTAGGTACCATAATAAAATTGTAAAAAGGATCATACAAAAAAACGCTAGGAACCAAGCCGTAAGTTTCTTTCCCGTTCTTCTAGGCTTTGGTCGCGAGGAACTGGCGATAGATTCACCTAGTATATAAGAATAAGACGTTTCAAAGTGATCCTTGTGATTGTACTGAATAAAGACCGTTTTGATTTTGATTTTGAATAAGTCAAAGTCTGGACCCGCGCGATAATACGGGTGGACTTTTAGCAAGAATTGCAATTATCTTGTTATACCTCTAATATACTTGGTAGGTACCTACCGAATAGTATAGACGGAACTCTTAGTTTGCGAGTGCGGCTCCGACTTGGACGGGTTTTTATTTGTGTCTGGAGAAAGATACCTAGCTACCGTGCAAGTTCACGGCCGAATGCAAACAAAAAGTAAGTAGGTAGGTAGTGCCTATCTACTTGCATAACTTACATAGAAGTGGCTATTAAGAACCTACCTTATCTACAAAAAATGTAAATGAAGAGTCTGCGGATTTTTTTATCACTCCTTGTTGTGTATACGAGCGCGCAGACTTTTCAGCAGAAAATAAGATGTGCAAATAGAAAAAATTTACTACTACTTAGCAAATAGAAAAGAATAGATGATACACATAAGTTTTACTACTAAAAAATTTGCTTATGTACGAAAACTAGAAAAGCAAACTTTTGAGTAGGAAAACATGTATCGATCAAAATGAAATTTTTACTAAACTGTGTGCTATGTGATTGCACACAAAATGGTTGATTGCGATTTTTCAAAAACTTGTTTAGTGATTTTATATCTTTCAACATGTCGAAAAAAAAAAAAATTAATAGGAAAACTTGTATCGATCAAAATGAAATTAGGTACATTAGCTCTTGTCTTCGCGTTAAATAGAGTATAAAATAATAGGGGCGCCACTTCCCATATATTTTCGACGTTCACTCACATGCTGTCTTGCGAAACACCCGCAAGGCAAATTGGTTCCGTTGCTACGACTATTTTGTAGGCTAAATAAATAAGCTATCTTGTTCCCATAGCTTTGTGTAGTTTGGGGCTAAATAGTGCATCCAGTCCCCCAGTCAGTGTAACCCAAGTCGGAGTTTTGTTTTTGTATGAAGACTCGTGAGTTCTCAGCACGCCCGATATTATTAAATCTCCATACAAAAACGGCCTGACGATACAGAAAACGAAAAACAAAACTCAGACTTGGGCAGGGTTGCCATCTCTAAAATTTAGCAACCAGGACAAGACGCGTGAAAACCTCGGATTTTGGAGCCCAAAACCCGGACATGTCAACAGGTTTTTTTTAAACTTAGTCAGTAGGTACCTATAATAAAAACAGTTCAAAATGACATTTTTTTTTCAAAGTGCCCGTGTCACGTCATTTGTACTGTGACATTTAAAATGATGATAAAAGATGACTAAATTTAATTTTCGTCGGCCGTCGGCGGTACAAGACTTGACATTTTTAAACACGGACTACAAATGAAACCCCGCCCGGACAATCCCCGGACGCCCTCTAAATTAGGACAAATTCAGAGAAACCCGGACGAATGGCAACCCTAGACTTGGGTGGGTAAGTACTGTGCGGAATTTTGACTAATATATATTTAGGTAGGTATTATTTATAGTTGCCCTATCAAACCAATATTAATAGTTAAGAGATGAGTGTTTCACCGTCTGCGTATTAGGCCCAGTCTTATCTGTGGCTCAGTCCAGTGGCGGATTTATCAGCAGGCTGAGTAGGCTAGAGCCTAGGGCGGCAGATTGTAGAGGGCGACAAACTAGGCTTTTTTTTCTTAAATGTATATCTATATCTTGTTTTTGGGCATATTTCTAAGCTAATAATTGAGCTTTTGGAAATTAACTGACACATCGATCCCCTAGTTCCCAACACAATGATACTAATAACGGGAAAAAGCTGATGTAATGAGGACGATAGTGCACTAATCATAAAGTTGCAATTTCTTTGACAATTGTTTTAAATAAATATGATTTTTGTAAACAAGGGTATCGAATTGTGATGCAAATCAGCAGGGGCGGCATGAATAGCCTACTGGCGGCAAATATGTAAATCCGTCAATGGGTCAGTCAATCAAATAATGATTTTTGTATCTTTCAGATAAATAAATCTGTCTTTATTATTGAGTCTAAGGTAAAAAATGGAAATATTTTTAATTCACAGAAAGCGTTATTCAGAGATGGTGAAACAGGCATTATTTTTAAACAGAATTTTATAAGTGGTAAACTTCATGTGGCTGAATTTCAGGGACCTCAGTGACACAGAATACATTATAGTAACTATGGCTTAGTAGTCGCGAAACCTCAATCTGTTCCTATCCTATACTCATCAGGCTACACACTGCTTGTTTTTTTTTTCATTTTAACTAGTAAGCGCCATTTTACTTTAGCTTTGTGTAGCTTGATCTGTTACCTTGTGTAGATAATCGCACTTGGCAGTGAGTAACGGGTCTTACATTCAATTTTATTGTAACGGGACCCTGAAGTTGTATAAAAGTTATCTAAGTATGCTATAAATATCTCAGAACCCTCCAGCAGAGAGACTTTTATTCTCTTAGCTGCGCATTAACAATGACGGATCGACGGATTATTTTGTGAAGGGTAAGCACGTGACAAATGTACACACGGATACATATCAAGCTGCACAAGCCAAAGAAAAATGACGCTTACTACAAGAACATACAAGCGAGCAGTGTATAATAGCCCGTACATGAAGAAATAATAACAGAAATAACTTCAAAACTTCGATCCCCAGGCACGGTAGACATCCCCTCAGATTTTTTTGTACAATGTACAAACTAAAAACTCTTTGAGGATGTTTAGGGGGATAGTCAGAGGTACGTCCAAATAGTAGGTACCCACCTACAATTGGCACATACACCATTTGCAGTAGGTAGTTAGTTCAGGCTGGTAATGATGATGAGGATATTTAAAACTCTCTCTTGTCGTGTCATTAGTTTCTTTCGAAACAGTGTGGTGAAAGGATTATAAGTGTGCCTTTAAATTAAATAATAATTCATTGATTCATAAATTATTATTTTTTATTAAAATATTTAAATTACAATGTCAATTCAAAAAAAAGTAAGATTATATAAATAACAGGCAGGTGACGCATTTTTAAAATAATTAATAAAATAGTCTTCAGTGAAAAATAACACCGCAACACGTTATTTGCAAGGTTTTTCGTTTTGCTAAGCGTAGCTTTGGATATAATTTTGATGCAAACGGTAAACTAAACGAATTAAGCAATTTGAGGTACAAAAATAATACCTATTCAATTTGAATATTTTAATCATCTTGCCTGATCGGGTGCGCGGGCGAGCGTAGGTAGGTATACTTCCCAGTACATTGAATTCGATCCCACGACTTTCACTTTGAAACATCATAGAAATAAGTACCTTTGGATAACAGTACAAAGGGACGAAGGTCAGGTCATATAGCTCAAAGAACTGACAAACGCTGGAGAATAAAGGTTCTCGACAGGCGCGGATCAGCGCTCAGATAAGGTTGTTGTCACAGCCATCTGAAAATCGGCCAAGTACGAGTCGGAGAACTTCATGATTGATATAGTGCTCTCTTGCAAAGGTGATGTTTATAAAATACATGCCCTGACCAAGATTTTGTACGTACAGTATATATAGTTCCACGTGGATAAAGCCGTGGGGCAAACACTCAAGTTTATTAGGGTTGTGGGCATGCCCATAGTACCCACAACGGTAGATCCGCGCTCTTTTTTTTTATAAAAAAAAACCAGCTGATGGAACAAGCAGATGACCTGATGTTAAGTGGTAACGATGGTTACCTCTTACGAGGCAATGCTTTGCTATAGGTCATCACCACGATAGGAACGTGTCCTACAATGCACTGCCCTGCGTCCATCACCTTGAGGCATACAGATGTTAAGCCTCATGTGCCTGTAATTACACCGGCAACCACACTCTTCAAACCGAAACACAGCAACGCTGCTTGGCGGCAGAAAAAGGCGTGGTGGTAGTACTTCCCCGGACGAGCCTTTCACAAAAAGCTCTACTACTCTCGCGCTTGGTTTTCGATTGGCGATAGGCGACGACGAACTGGAAGACGAAGTGTGAGAGTCCATGACCCAATGGACCAATGGACATCGTGAGGATCGCGGTAAGTCGGTGGATGGTGGGCTCAGAATCTTTCTTCCTGGAAATGAAAAATTATGACGTAGCACTGCGCTACGGCGTAGCACTGAGCTACGGCGTAGCACGTGTAGGTTTCTAGTAATGAAAGAAAAACATGGACCAAACAAGAAAAATAACAATATTAACATTCGCAGTAGATTATTTGTCCTTGAAAACGAAATAAATAAGTAACACAGATAAAAAAGAATTCTCAGACTCGTATCTAAATTTTTAAGAGTAGTAGAGCTTTGTGAAGGGCTCGTCCGGGGAATTACTACCACCACGCCTTTGTCTGCCGCCACGCGCGTTTTTGTGTCAAAACGCAGAAACTTCAAACCGATTGTTTGAAGAGTATGGTTGCCGGTGAAATAACAGGCACATGAGGATTAACATATGCCTCAAAGTGATGGACGCAGGGACTGCTCTACGATGCACTGGCATCGTAGGGCACGTTCCTATCGTGCGTGGCTTATGGCAATGCATTGTTAGCGGTGATGGTTTAACATCAGACCATTTAACATCAGGTGGTCCATCTGCTTGCTTCATCAACAAGTTGTATAAAAAAAGGATTCATTCGATTGTTTCTAAAACTAAGGATCCCAGACATACTATATTATTAATACTATATCTGAATCCCAGAAGAGCTCAGTAGGCACATAATGTATTCAATGCTTAAATAACGTGTCACATCAAATATTACTGATGTTTTTATTCCAAATACATATTGAGTGTATCATCGATATTTACCAAGAAAAATAATATTTCATGAAGGTATTCGAACGATAAATCTCTTGATTTTCTTCAAAGAGGCGTTTCTTTATCCCGTGTATTGGTGAATTAAATTCAAACAAACATAGACTACAATTTGTCTTCTAGGAATTCGAAAATGAGCGTAAAATAAAGATTTACGGTTCAGTACGAAAATCCTAAAAATGGTCGAACGACGGAAGTCTAGTTTTCTAGACTTCCGTTAACTACTTCGTATAGGTAATAGGTACAATCAGTATCGGAAGTTTGTATAAGTCTTGTGTTTAGTATTATAATTCCGTCTCGATTTGAGACTTATCAAAAACAAGACAGAAATAATGTTATCAGAAAAGCGTTACTTTGAAATGGAAATGAAATAGAACCTGCTCTTAAATTAGCATCATTAGTCTGATTAAGTCAATTACTGGATCTATCGATTACCTCCCATATATAGATTTCCAGGAAGAACGATTCTAGCCCTCCGGTTTCACCGACTTCCCGCGATCCCCACAATGTCGTCGTTCTATAGGGTAGGAGTTCCACAATTCATCTTCTAGTTCGTGGTTGCCATTCAAGAACCTTTATTCCCGAGCAGTTGTAAATTCTTCGAGTTATGACCTGGGGCCTTATGCTCACTTCGACAGAGATTATCTCACGTTAGAGATGACGTCATATCTCGTTCGAAAACTATTTATCCCCATTCTCACTATCTAACTCCCCAATTTTCTCATACAAAGTTCATGCGAGACGCAAGGTCAACGAGTTAATGAACGAGATATGACGACATCTCCATCGTGAGATAATCTCGCTCGAAGTGAGCATAAGGCCCATGTCCATATTCTGCGAGCTATGTCGGTTACTTTAGTTCTTCATCAGATTACGTCACTGGCAGGCAACACACAAACAAATAAATACATATAATGATTTCTGGACATTCTACACAGCACTATCTAGGCTTGCTATGGGCTATGGGAACCAGATAGTTGATAATATAATACTTACATACTTTTATACTAATACCTAATACTAGCGACCCGCCCCAGCTTCGCACGGTTATTGTGGGTTATCCCTAAGAGATTATGCTTGTATTATGCATATAAACCTTCCTCTTGAATCACTCTTTCTATAAAAAAAATCGCATCAAAATTCGTTGCGATGTTTTAAAGATTTAAGCCTACATAGGGATATAGGGACAGAGAAAGCGACTTTGTTTTCTACTATGTAGTGATAGCACCCAGGCAGAGAACAAGCATCTATTTATCACACAAAATGTTTGTTCTGTGTGGGGATTGGGGACCGAACCTACGGCCTACAGCGTAGAAGGGAAAGCTACTACCAACTGTCACTGCGAGTATGTACTAGATAAGATAAGATGAGATAATCTGATTGTAGACTTTCGTCTTCAAGCTTTTTATCCTTGCTTTACTTTAGAAGCAATCTAATGAAAACTGACAGTCATCTGAAATCAGATCGAATCGAATCTACGGTAAATCAAAAAATCTACGAGTGGGAACTGTAATGTAATGTGCAAAAAACTAAAATAGACATGTACGCTTCTGGCTGAAGTTAGGGCTGCATGCAGCAATCAAATTTTAAGTAATAGAGTACCCTGGAAGCTTCTTCATCGAAACATTCAATATTTGTTCTAGAAGCAACTAACCTAAAAAATAGTACTCTTTAGTAAACATAAGTTATAAACATTATTTATACTACTTGCTGATGGAACAAGCAGATGATAAGTGATGTTAAGTGGGAACCATCATCTGTAACAAATTAAGGATAGGAACGTGCAAGATGCACTGCCCTGCGTCCATCAACTTGAGGCCTACAAATAAAAGTCGACCCTTTTGACCAAACATAATATCAACGTTTTATATTTTTAATTTTATAAAAGAACCGAAAGATTTCGAAATAACTTTTCTGCAAAAAAGCCGTCTTCAAATACGCTGAAACATAAAACAGCAAAATACCCAATTTCATACTTGGATGATATTCATTTTAATTTGATTCGAAAGCCTAACTACTGTTTTTATGAAATATCTATGGGACTAATCTGAAAGAAAACCTAGCAAATAAGAAAAAAAATGTAATCGATTAATGTAATCGCTTTTTTTTAAATAAAAAACATAAAAAAAAGCAGTCGAATTAAGAACCTTCAGTTTTTTTGCAATGTGTTTGTGTTTTACCATACCATTGTTGCAAGTTCGAGGTAGCCCTGCAGGCTATTACCAGACCGTCACAATGTTAGACAGGCACTCTAGCTCAATGGGGAATAGGGTATACAGGTCCATTTATACAGAAGCAAGGGATATTATGAGTGTTTCCTTTTTCATTCTACAGCTAGCATTCGCAGCTAGCATATTATGTGTATTGGTTTCGTTTATTTTGAAGCCGGCTAGAGGGTAAAATGCGCAATGTTTTATGTTTAACACATTTTCTGCGTATTTTGCATGGCACCGAATATCTATAATAAAATACCGCTTTCGGTTCGACTTTTATCAAAAAATGCTTTTAAAAGCGAATTAAATAAATTAAAAGAATAGTCAGAAAAGCATATTACACCGCTAGTAATTTTTTATGTGACAGTGACATTGAGCTGTGAAATAACCCAATAAAATTTGTAATACGTGTTTCCTATTTTGATTTGACATATATCTTTTGACTTTGTCATTAATTAATTAATTATTATTTTTATCGTTCTTCTACTAGTTATGTATTATTTGCATTTATTAATGTTTGTATGCTACGCAGCGTGATCTGGAGATTCTAAAATAAACACCATCCATCTTATTTTTTTGTAAAACCCAGATCACGAACAATAAATGATTTGATTTGATTATTTATCTAATAACACATAAACCTAAGTAGGTATTTTTTTTTGTTTTAAGTTAGTATAATCTAACTTTATTTTACAAAGACGAATATTACACAAAATGTTCAAGATTAAAAATGTAAACATCAAACAGTTAAGCTATCTGCGCACAGTTGCAAATTATCTAGAGAGAGCGGAACTGAACCGGAATGTATACGGGATCACCTGGAATATCTTAGTGCCTCACTTACGCCAGATTTTTTTTATTGGGATTAGGAGGAGGAAAAAACTGTTAAAGTAGACAGCGTGGCGTAATACATATGTGTAACTCTATCGGTTTTGGAAGCACACGCCAGAATAGCTCGCAGATGGTAGATTTTTTCCTACTTACTTGACACTTATCGTCATATTTTGGACAATTCACACAATATCTTTATAAATTGTAGCCTATGTGTTATTCTGATGAATAAGCTATTTTATTGTAAAGTTTCATTGAAATCCATTCAGTAGTTTTTACACGAAAGAGTAACAAACATCCATCCGTCCATCTAACCATCCTTACATACTTACAAACTGTCGCGTTTATAATATTAAGTAGGATAGGATATGTACTTAAAGAAACAATTTTAACAATTTAGGTACTTACCTAAAAACACTAGACAAAACAAAACAAAAAGATAACGAAAGAAAAACAAAGTGTGAGCTGTTGAAATGAAAGTGTTATTACTTCGTGATTTGAACGAAAGTTCAAATCACGAAGTTATTTGAACTCATAAGTTCTTAAAAAACTGCATCCACTTGACGTAATACGACGAACCTACAGCCTACAGCGCAGAAGGCCGAGCTAACTACCAACTGAGCTGTAAAAGCTGTTATCACGTTGAACCTTGCTATATGATGAACAACTAAAGCTCGCTCACTCAGAGGCTTAAGTCAGTTAAGCTATACCAAAAGGTCAAAGAACATTGTAATGACGTTGAAACGTTGACATACTTGAAACCAGTGACATGATGACTGGTAGTAATGGACTCAGGTGTTATTTTGAGTTGTGTTGTGTAATTTCGGAGGTATTTTAACTAACATTACTTGTCTTAGCACAAAGTTTAAGCATTTGAAATGAAAGTGTATTATGTGATATTCTGATTTAAAAGAACATGTTTCGTAAGTTTTGAAAGAAAACGCCACCATTTTCTTAAAACCAAATGACGGCCGACTTGACCATAAAGTATTCAATCAAGATTTATTCTTGAATGATGGACAGTTGCTTTAAACGGAGAGAAGAAGAAGTAAAGGTGCGTTCGGTTTGGTTTTTGATAGGGTTGACAAAAAGGGTAGGGTAGTATGGTTCCGGGGAAGTACTACCACCACGCCTTTTTCTGCCGCCAAGCAACGTTGCTGTGTTTCGGTTTCTGGAGTGTAATTGCCGGTGTAATTACAGGTACATGGCTTAACATCTGTATGCCTCAAGTTGATGGACGCAGGGAAGTGCATCGTAGGGCACGTTCCTATCGTGCTCGACTTACGAGGCAATGGAATAGGTTATGGTTACCACTTAACATCAGGTGGGCTATCTGCTTGTTCCATCAGCTAGTAGTATAAAAAAAACAACATTCTACGACATAGATTCCTTTTAGATGTTTTCCTTCACCGTTTGAGAGTTTTGGAAGTCTTGGAATCGGAAGGCAGGGCCACTACCACTAGGCCACTAGTGCTCTCGTTTCTTGGAAAAGTTCATGATTCAGTTTCTTGATATCGCCACGCCATATAAATTAATTTAGAAAAAAGGTTTTAGTCACTGGTTACATAACAGAGAACAAAAATTTGAAAAGGTGAAAGTATGTCTTGTGAAGCTGTGTTTTGTGTATCAAAAACAACAAAAGCAGGAGTTAAAGACCCGGAATTGTCATTTGATACGTAATATTCTTTTTCTATTTTCATGCTAAAAAAATACGTTTTTTCTCCCATAAAGACTGTAGGAATTACATTTTATTAGTACTAGTCATATTTTCCTATGTGAAAATGATGTAAACCCATTAATTATTGCAAAATAAAATGCATTGTTTTAGTCTTCTGTTCTAGAGATGTACTTCCACCGACCAATTTAGCTTTATCGATAATATTTAAGTTTCCGTTTTTTATATGAAATATCTAATGCGGTGGGTCAGACCGGCTGTTCTGTTGTAGTTTCAATTTTTCACACCTTATAGGCGTCTCGCGAGGGATCAATTTTTGTTAAATTTTACATTATTTTTTTAGGTTCTTAAATGCCCAGAATGAAGACGGGAGTGGATAAAAGCTGTTAGGCGTGAAAACTGATAGCCTACAAAATGTTCTTATGCATGGACGAAATGGCCATAAGAAATTGTATCGAGTGGGATGGACATCGCTCTCACGGTTAGGGCAATGTGGGAAACATTATTGACGATGATAGTGTTCCAGTGTCTATAATGGTTTTGGGCTTTCGCAATAAAAGTCAGCAACCAGTTAAAATTAAAAAGTTGGATTCCAATTAAAACGACTTTTTCATCCATTTCTTATTCTATCGATAGGTTAGTCAATGTTGTCCCTTCTCTAGTCACTCACGCGAATACATACAAACTAACAAAAAACGGACACGCCGAAAAACCGTAACACTACGTCTATATGATACTTAGTCTAAGGTTACGTACATTGTCATTGCATATTACCATTACCTATGTACTGAGAGTACTACACGTGTCACCGCGCGAGACGGTCGCGAGCGGGCATCCTTTACTTAATATACATACTTCACTTTTACTATACCTACATACTTGTGTTGTGCTGTATTCAATAAACTGTGTACCGAAAATATTACTATTTTCTTGAGCTCCGAACTTACTTAACTAACTTTTTAATGTGCGGTTCTAACTGGGATCGTACATCTGGTAACAAAATATAACGAAAACGGAAAATAAGTCATTATTAGTAGCTGATTACAAAACAGTGAAGAAAATTGTTTTTTACGTAGCTGGTTACGAATCAGTAGATACCAAAAGCCCATAACATGGGCAAAGCCGTGAGCCGAAATTAATTATTTCAAGAACTTCGTGGAAAATATTTCCATATCGAAGGTAGGTAATACTTTCCACGAAATTAATAAATTATGAGATTATTATGAGAAACGGGTATTTGCGATACCTATACCTATATACCGTGCTTTCACTCGTGATCGGCTCCACATTCTCCAATTTATTTTTATGAAGATTACATTTTTACTACGTACGTAAACACATTGTAAAACTACTAGACAGGTACCTAATTATTTTTTAGAATAATCATATCGGTTCATAACATTTTAGTTCAATTTTTTTATAGCTGATCGGGTCCCGATAATTTGAAAGAAATCTTTTGTTACACAATAAAATATACCGAAGGATTCTTTTATATTTTTCCTTAGTCTATGTTCCACTGCTAGGCAAATGCGTTCCCCAAAGACTTAAAAAAAACGGAAGGATAAAAATGATTTTTGTCAGCCGTCACAGCTCAGTTGCGGTAGCTCTGCCTTCTGCGGTGTAGGCCGTGGGTTCGATGCCCACCGATAACAATAACTTTTGTGATGAACATAAGTGCTTAGTCTCTGGCGGTGTTATTGTATGTACTTACAAAAAAAAAATATAATATAATGTATTATATCAGCTATTTGTTTCTCTATTTTTGTAGTCTTTATTACCAACTAAAAATGCAATATTATATATTGTAATAACTGGATTTAACGCATTGGACTCTATTTGTAATGTTTGAGATATGGTAGCGGATGCGTGTTCCATCGATCTGACACGAACCGAAGTAGGATAGACGTGTTGAACGAATGAATTGTATAATGACACGTTATCACGTATACTTTAGTATATAAGATACAACTTATGCAAAAATAAAGGTTAATCATTCAAGATGTGACTGTACGTTTTAAATTCCTCCACGCCTCCGGCACACGATATTACATGTTATTTCTTGTGAATAATTAATTTGTTATTTGTAATTTGGTTCTCATATTACAAGCTTTGCTTAGTTTGGGGCTAAATAGCTTTGTGGAAAGTTTACCAATATTTATTTCTTTATATTTAAACCGTTTTATGCCTATTAAAGGTAGGTGTATAACTGCTGTAGGCGAAAGGATTACCGTTTGAAATTAAATCCCTTTGTATTCTGTGAGTTTTTTTATTACTTATTATTATTTACGCGAAGAAAATAGCAAAAGGTTTCGCTTTATACAAGGTGTTTCAATACTTGGGCTTAAAACTTCAGGGGGCGAAAGTACCCATCAAAATGAATAACTTTTTCTAAGGAACCAACACTGTAAACGCGAAAAAAAAACAGCTGTTTCATACAAAAGTTCAATAGTACCTATTATAGTATATTTTTAAGAGTTGTGAGTGTTTTTTGCTGTATGATATTGATTGATGTTGGTATCGAAAGCAACGATAATTATTTACGTTGGACACTGATGGATTTATGAAACAAATTGTGAATCCCGAATATCACTATTTCAGCAATAAATTAATAATAATTGGTGGGCAGGTTTTTTTATTATTAGTCTGGCACGTGGTTTACTTTACTTACTTTACTCTTTGATACCAAGAATGAATACCAAATCTTACACTCTACTGATCTCGTTGGTAATTGGAACTTACACTTCCATTTACATACTATCCACATTCCAAATTCAAACCACTTTTCATCCCTAGGGAGCAATAGTTTTGCTCCCTATTTAGGAAGAACTAACTATCTTTGCGAATAGAAGTGATAAAAAAAATATGGTTAAGATGGTTTGGGCATGTGGAGAGGATGGATGAAAGAAGATTAACGAAACAGGTGCATCAGGCGAGCTCAAATAGGACTGTTGGGAGGGGAAGACCTCGGCGGACGTATCTCGATCAGATAGCAGACGTTCTAGAGAAGGGCCAGGTCAGGAGTACCCTAAACCGACGAGAATGTATGAAGAATGTTATGAGACTGAATGAAGCGAAAGAGGTATGTAAAGACCGTAGCAAGTGGAAATCCGTGGTCTCTGCCTACCCCGGGAAACAGGCGTGATTTTATGTATATATATATATATAAAAAAATGCGTCATTGGCTATCCTTACAGCGCTAAGAAAACTTTGCAACACCAATTACACCAAATAAGGGATGTGGATTTTGATAAAAAAATAAAAATAATTCAGGAGTTTCCGATCAGAAATCGTTTACGTTTTAAAATAGCCTTGCCGTATATAAAACCTCGTTAGACATTTTGTTTACCGCAGAATTGCAGAAAATGTGCAGCGTAACGAATATCACATTCCCTATTCCATTCTAAAGCAATACAAGATATTGCGCGCATCGAGCATTTCTCATTTTCATATAGCTCTTTGTGATTTTCTGTACCGAAAACTTCGATCAGAAATATTCTGAGTAAATGTGAACAATTCATATCGTGAGGTCGGTATCTGGATACAATATATAAATATTTTATTTATACAACTAGCTGATTGAACAAGCAAATGGTCCACCTTATGTTAAGTGGTAATCATCACCTATAATAAAGCATTGCATCGTAAGTCACGCTCGATAGGAATGTAGCCTCTGCGTCCATCAACTTGAGGCATACAGACGTTCCTCCTCGCGTCGTACTCCTCACTGCTGAGGGTCGTGACCCCCTCCATGGATCACTCTATCCTTAACAAATCTTCTCCATCTGGATCTGTTTCCGGCGACATGGATGGCTTCATGGACCTTCATTCACATCGAGAGTGGTGCGGATTCGGTCGGACCAACGTATCGGCCTTCGGCCTGTTGGTTTCTTGCCTTCAACTTTGCCAGTGATGACGAGTTTTTCCGAGTCTTCTCCTGGTTTCCTGGCTATATGCACGAAATACTCAAGGACTCCTGGAGGCAGATGGATACAGACGTTAAGGCCTGTTAATTCCGCCGGCCACAACACCCTTCAAACAGAAACAGAGCAACGTAAATAGGTTGCTGCTATGAATAATTTATACATCATTGTAATTTTCTTTATGAATAAATGTAACATGTTATTTGAAATTGTTTCCTCTAAATTCATACAGGTTTTATTGTCTCGAAACTTTGTGTGACCAACATTTAATAATAAGGATTAATATAAAGATATCCATATCTTTATATTAATCCTTATCCAAATAAATCCATTTCGTATTCAAAACTGTTTCAATACTTATAGATTACATCTTAAATTTTTCAAATCGGACATTCCATTCAAAAGATATTACGAAATTAAAAATTTTAGTTCGCTTTAAAAATGCATATATGCGAGCGCGCGGGCGCGTTCTCACTCAGCGCGTCGGGCGACGGGCAACGCGGCGAGGGAGAAGGGCGTGCAAATGTATGAAATGTATGAAAGGTCTAAGGTTATTCTAAAATGCTGAAAAAATTTATGTCCACCCATGCGAAGCTGGGACAGGCTGCTAGTATGTAGTATGCAAGTATGCATTGATTAATAAACTACTTTTTTAATTTTGTACTCAGCATATTTGGCATTATTATGAATTTATAATGTTTTAAAAAATTGAATGAGTACTCACAAGTATCGATACTTTAATATGGTATCGATAATTTGATTTGTTACTACTTTCGAGTACTAGTATCGAAAATAGAGTGGTATTGATTCATCCCTAGATACAAAAACGGTCTGACGATACGAAAAATGAAAATGAAAAACAAAACTAAGAATAGGGGTAGGTACGGGCATCTGGATAGATTTAAATGCGCTTAAATCGTTATTTTTTAAAACACATCAAGATGGGCGTGTACGAATACTCAGGGCAAGAACAAATAACAAGCTTTGACTCACTCTGACCAAAGAAAATGCGTTCTAATTGCCATACGGCAATTAAGGGGCTGACAACTCTCTCAAACAACTTCTCGCTCGCACGTTTCGACATGTTGAAAGATATAAAATCACTAAACTCATTTTCGAAAAATCGCAATCAACCATTTTGTGTGCAATCACATTGCACACAGTTTAGTAAAAATTTAATTTTGGTCGATACATGTTTTCCTACTCAAAAGTTTGCTTTACTAGTTTTCGTACATAAGCAAACTTTTAAGTAGGGAAACTTGTATCGATCAAAATGAACTTTTCACTAAACTGTGTGCAATGTGATTGCACACAAGATGGTTGATTGCGATTTTTCGAAAATAAAAAAATTTGTATAATTTAGAGGAATTTGCACGCCTTATGTCAAGGCAAAATATAATGAAACCTATATTACCTACTTTAATACCCGAATGCAACTATTCTACTTATGTTTTGCAAATAAAATATCTTTATCGCTAAGGTAAGGCATAGTTCAATTCAATTCAATTCAATTCATTTATTTCAGATCACAATAATCCAATTTGTTAGTACCACACAGACATAGAAACCTTACAAAAACTAATGTTAGATATTACAAGATATGAGACAAATAAAAATAAAAAATTAAAAAATTACTGATATGTTCGATTCAGGCCTCAAACAGATATTGTCACCTACTGGGTCACTAACTGAGCAATAGGTAGTACTCCCTCGGCCGAGCCCTTCCCAAAGAGCTACTACTCTTAAAAGGTTGGGTCATCATGAAATTGTACCTTATTATGGAACCCGGCCGGTGATAACCAGCTGCCCAGAGGCAAGTTGCCGCTGGGTCGTGGCAATTAACACACTTTAAACCTAGCAATGGCTGACAAGGCTGACTTCTCGCCCGTACATTTTAACATTTTTGAATATATTAAATTAATCAAGTTATTTGAGAGCAAACAATCAAGTCTCTGAGAATACTATTACCATGGTCCAACAAAAATATCATGTGTACATATAAGTTTTTCTACCAAAAAGTTTGATGAAGTATCTACCAAAAATAGTTAAGCATAAATGCTTAACGAAGCTTAACGAGCATGAAGTTTTGCAGCTTGTAGCGCGAGTCTTTGCCGTTATGGCGATTGTAATAAGAATGGTTCCAACTGAGGCCTTAGGACTTTGATCTATTTGCTGTTGGATACATTTTTTTAATGTCTAGGGTTGGCAGCTGCCACTCCCTGACCCCCCTTGGCGACGCCCTTGTCTGCGTCCTAAGATAAATGTACCAGATGTACGGGCCAGATGCCACTATGCAAACGTGGTAAACTGGCCAGCCCAAACGAGCAAAGTAAAACAGTTTGATCCTACAATAGCCGATTGTTAGAGATAAACAACCTTTAAGAATTAAGAAAGGGTTCAAGGATGTGTTTTTTCCTCTGCGAGTGGTTATTTTTTGGAGCTACCCACACATTTCGTGCGGATCTTTCCTGGTTGCGCATTAATGGTGGTCAATTCATGCAGCAACATTCACCCCAAACTCAGAAATTCTTATACTCTTATGCTTATACTTATTCTTATACTTATATGGGAAAAAGGTAGCTGGTATAATATTTATATATACATATTATTAAAATAATATTTTTTATTATACTACTTACTGCGGGAACAACCTGATGTTCAGTGGTAACCATCACCTTTAACAAATTATTGCCTCGTAAGTTACGCACGGTATAAACGTACCCTACGATCAAATGCTCTGCGTCCATCAACTTGCGGAAGAAATAGGCACGCATAATTTAAGTAAACTTAAAAAGTAAATATAAAGGTAATCTATTCTGATATGTGTGAATTATTTAGTACCTTTTAAAAGTTACGTGGGCGAGGAGAAAGTGTAGATAAATAATCAATGGATTTATAAAAATCGAGAAGGCTCAGACTTATATTGTTTATTAACCATTTTTTGCAGTAATTTGTTTATTTTATGAACGGTTTTCTTTTCAAATATGTGGCTTACATGCTTGGTGCCGAGTAGGTTTCTGTGTCGATATCCGCTAAGACTTGGTGCGACCATATTTGCTATAATTTTGATTGTAAGTGTTAAAAATTCCTTGAAAGTATAAATATAAAGTTTCGAACCGCGTGATGATATCTCGTAAATACCGCACAGCTTTAAATTAAATGGTTCCTCGGCTCTATATCGGAAGATTTTTCTATGAAAGTTTTCGTTAAAAATCGGATTTTCACCAATATGGAATCAATAAAAAACAAACATGATATTTTGGTCATGAGGGCTATGGCTATGGCTTATAAAAAGCCTTGCCTTGACAGTATACAAAGTGTCAAAATATTCACAATTTCCATCCCTTGCCAATAAGTACTGCTAATCAGTTTTGTGACTTATAATAACTAGCCAAAGTACAAAATATTCTAAACTACGGACTATCTTAAAAGCTAGTTCTATTTCTAAAGATGTTCGCTGCAAAAAGACCTTCATCTTCAAAAGACGCCTTTCTGTTCCAGTGTACAAAAATAGCTTGCATCATAGTGATAACAACCGAAATGGTTGATTTCGCCAAGTGTGAGTCGTGCACGCGTACAGTTTTGAGGAGTGCTTATGGGTTCAGTGGAACTGCCATTATTTACTGCATCATTATGATCTGCATGCATTTGCTGCTTATTTGGGCAATAAGAAGAGTAAGTACTTGTATTGACTTGGTTACTTAGACTTGGTTAAGAGTAGTAGAGCTCTCTGTGAAGTGCTCGTCCGGGGAAGTATTACCACCACGCCTTTTTCTGCCCCCAAGCAGCGTTGCTGTGTTTTACTTACGCTTGGTAAGCCTAAGGGGAATGGTGACATAGTCGTTAAGCTGTCTCTCTTTTTGCAACTTGCTGATGGAACGAGGAGATAACCCACCTGATAATTAAGTGGTAACTATAACAAAGCACTGCCTTGCAAGTCACGCTCGACAGGAACGCGTCCTACGATGCACCACCCTGCGTCCATCAACTTGAGGGATACAGATTTTGTTTCTTTTTGATGAATGAATAATATATGGGGGTAAATGTAATGCCCTTTTGTACTCCGGCGCCACGGAAGACCAGCGTTGTAGTATTGCATAAAACACTATTACAGCATAGTAAATCAGCATATTGTTCTTTATATTTCGTGACACATAATGCATAAATCGTTTCAGGGTAATTGTTCGATGGTCCTCATCTGGGTGGTGGTGACCAGCATGTGGCTACTGCAGACCTTCAGCCTGACGCTGGTGCTCTTCTGCCTGTTTATGGCAGACGCTAGCTTCACGACGTGGATACTCTGCCTTATTTTCGGGATCATCGGTTTCGGTAAATAAAGTTTATTTATTACTAAAAAAGAAACAGGAACAATTTCACGTCTTTGATAAGCAGACATGGTGAATATACTTAAGATACTCTGAGGATACCTTAGGTGGTAGTCAGAGATACGTCCAAATAATTTAGAAAGGTAGGTAGGAGATACATTTGAGGTACTTAAGGCAAAGACAGCTGTTAATGGACCTCTCGCTCGCACATTTCAACATATTGAAAGATATAAAATAACTGAACTCATTTTTTAAAAATCTGAACAACCAAGTTGCATAAGTACAAAAACTAGTAAAGCAAATTTTTGCGTAGGAAAACTTATCAATCAAAATGTTTTTTTTCTAAACTGTGTGCAATGATTTCACCATGGAGGTATTAATCATACTGGAGAGAGCCATAAGACTTACTACCTTTTACAACTGTGTATCAAACAGTGATCATCTATCTTTGTTCATCCCATGTAGCCTAGCTACGAGTAAAAGAAAAGTAGATGTAACTTCACTCACTCCATCTCACTCACTCACTGTCTGCGTAAATCGTGGCCGTCAGTTGATGCAATGTTTTGATCTTGTTTTGACGTTCTAGAAAAAGTCGGTAGCAACATTGCCGTGAAGCGGAAGAAATTGTGAAAATTCTAAAGAATTATTATTGTCTAGGCAAAATATATTTGAAAAGGTGAAAGTATGTCTTGTGAAGCTGTGTTTTGTGTATCAAAAACAACAAAAGGAGGAGTTAAAGACACGGAATTGTCATTTGATACGTAATATTCTTTTTCTATTTTCATGCTAAAAAAATACGTTTTTTCTCCTATAAAGACTGTAGGAATTACATTTTATTAGTACTAGTCATATTTTCCTATGTGAAAATGATGTAAACCCATTAATTATTGCAAAATAAAATGCATTGTTATAGTCTTCTGTTCTAGAGATGTACTTCCACCGACCAATTTAGCTTTATCGATAATATTTAAGTTTCCGTTTTTGATATGAAATATCTAATGCGGTGGGTCAGACCGGCTGTTCTGTTGTAGTTTCAATTTTTTACACCTTATAGGCGTCTCGCGAGGGATCAATTTTTGTTAAATTTTACATTATTTTTTAAGGTTCTTTAATGCCCAGAATGAAGACGGGAGTGGATAAAAGCTGATAGCCTACAAAATGTTCTTATGCATGGACGAAATGGCCATAAGAAATTGTATCGAGTGGGATGGACATCGCTCTCACGGTTAGGGCAATGTGGGAAACATTATTGACGATGATAGTGTTCCAGTGTCTATAATGGTTTTGGGCTTTCGCAATAAAAGTCAGCAACCAGTTAAAATTAAAAAGTTGGATTCCAATTAAAACGCCTTTTTCATACATTTCTTTTTCTATCGATAGGTTAGTCAATGTTGTCCCTTCTCTAGTCACTCACGCGAATACATACAAACTAACAAAAAACGGACACGCCGAAAAACCGTAACACTACGTCTATATGATACTTAGTCTAAGGATTTCACACACCTTGGTTGACTGCGACTTTTCAAAAATGAGTTTAGAGATTTTATATCTTTCAAAATGTCGAAACGTGCGAGCGACCATTAGCTTTTGTCATCGGCTTAAGTTTTCAGGAGTGGTTTAAACCCTATAAAACGTGTAACATAATACCCCTGTAAACCCGAAAGCAGGGTATTCTACAGGTCGAGGCAAACAACTTTAGTTTTACTACTTTTGAAATTTCGTAGTTTTCCATTCATAAAAAGCCTCTTTAAGGTTTCTTCAATATGAAACTAAACACCATGAGGCATCCCTATTCACAGCTGTTTGTACGTTCCGTGTGTAGGTGACCTTGGTACTTACGTAAACAGTATCAGGGGTGTTGCAAATTTCTGAGACAATATTAATCTTCCTTTTGTATGGGAATTTCGAAAACGATATATTCAACCTTTGCACACGTCAAAGTATCCCAGTGATTGGTCAGATCACTTGGCCTCTTGGATCTTTGGCCTTATAGGGGTATTATGTTACACGTTGCATACGTTTTTATTATAGAACCTACGAGAAATAATAAATAAAACAGCACGTAAAACCTGAATATTGGATTGAATTAAATATAGTGTGCTTGTAAATGTATTCACAAGAGCTTCCATCTTACTTTACTATATCCCCGGTGACGAGCTAAATGTATGTATTCGATATAGGTCACGGCTATTGGTACGTATTTTATACTCTGAACGAATGTGCATTCTATTACCTGTGTACAGCCAACATAAAAAGCAAGTTACATTAAAATTTATTTTATTTAGATGTCATAAATCCACATAATTTAGGTAATATTTAACACTAATCAAAACATTTTAAATCTAAACATTATAAATGATAAGTTATAGATTCAATAGAAATTATTCAAAAAATATTATGAAAGAAAACCAGGTATGTTTTATGTTCTTTTGAAACTATGACTGTTATTATTATTAAAAGCCTGCTGATTATTAACTAAAAACGTTTTACAGTTCCTTTTTTTTTAAACCTAAAAGTAGGTATTCATGAAAAGAAAACTTATGTATGTAATCAGAGCCAGTGATAAAAGTAACGAAAATCTATAGAAGTCATCTACTGCCTGCTTGATGAGAATGCTTCTAAGCGATAAGGCCGCCCATTGAGTACTTTGGGCGTACTGAGTACCAACAGAGTACTGTTATCATGTTTACCTCATGTCTTTATTATTTATTTTATTGAAAAGTCACAATTAGAGCTTACAGCCTGAAGCCAAAGCGCTAAAAAGTTTTAAAAACACACAGAATTAGGTATACATACAATAAATATAAATAAATAAATATTGGTGGACTTTCCACACAGCTCTATCTTGCCCCAAACTAAGCCAATGCTTGTAATATTGGAACCATATAGCTGATATAATACATTTATACTTTTTTTTTGTAAATACATACTTATTATTTAAAATAACACCCAGACTGAGAACAAATATCTAAGTTCATCACACAAATGTTTGTTCTCGGTGGGGATCGAACCCACGGCCACCGGCACAGAAGGCAGTGCTCCAACTGAGCTGTGAAGGCTATGATATAATAGATGTGAAGGATCTAATAGATTATGGTGTAACTTTGTACAGTAAACTGTTTTTCTGATGCTGACTGTACAGAACTTTCAAGTTAGCTGTAGCCAGTATTTAGCACTATTGTTACATTGTCTCCTTTGTCGTACTAAATTGCGTATTTTGCTTGGAATGCACAAAGGACGCAGTAAATTTTACTCAGAAGTTATATTAGAACTACTGTGTGTTCTAATGTGCGGTTAGCATTATAAATTACGAGCTGGTGCCCGCGACTTCGTCTGCGCAGGTTTAGTCACACAATATCTTTATAAACTGTAGCCTATGTGCTTAATCTGATGTATAAGCTATATTATTGTAAAGTTTCATTAAAATCCATTCAGTAGTTTTTACGTGAAAGAGTAACAAACATCCATCCATCCATCCATACTTACAAACTTTCGCGTTTATAATATTAGTAAATATTGCTCTGTCGTATGCATTTTTTTATTATACTGTTGGAACAACCATTCAACCTTCCTGATGTTAAATGCTTCGATGAACTATTTACGTTAAATGGTCCTTCTAGGCTTTTGGTCGCGTGGAACTGGCACCTAGATTCACCTGTTTTAAGAGGTTTCAAAGTGATCCTTGTGATTTTACTGAATAAATACCTTTTGACTTTGATTTTAAAACAATTTTTACAAAGTTACACGAGGCGATGCTTTGTTTTATCGAAGCATCGCCTCGTAAACTACGCATGACAGGAATACCCTATGACGTTATGCTCTGTGTTTATCATCTTGAGACTCATGTGCCTATAATATCACCGGCACCAGGCAAACGAAAACAGCAACGCTGCTTGATGGCTGAAATAAACATGGTATTTCCCCGGACAAGGCACACGCAGAGAGTTTTAGTACTACTTCTTCTTCTTGTCGTGTCACTAATTTCTTTCTTTGTGATGAAAGGATTTTAAGTGCGCCTCAAGAGGCTCCTTTCGAGCGCTTGACACATGTTATAGAACTTTTTAGGTTCCACGACATGCCGGTTTCCTCAAGATGTTTTCCTTCATCGTTTGAGAGTATTGGCATTGTACACATTACATTTTTGAACAGAAAAACTCATTGGTGCACGACCGGCTTTGAACCCACGACCTTCGGACCGCTACCACTAGACCACCAGTGTTCTTGTACTACTTAAACTAGTACCTACTACTAAAACAGTAATTACCTACTTTAGCTTTTGCAATTGTTTTTTTTCGGCTCAAGTATCGTAGTTCAGATAAGATTGCTTATTAATTATTAGGTAGCATTATTAGCTAGAAAGTCTTTTTGAGAAATAAATAATCTTAAACCCGAATTGGACATCGCCGGATCTCATTTAGGGCGAAACACTAGTTCATCATTTAAGTTTATCTACATTGATCAGAAGTACTATTCTGACCACAACATTCACCCAAGTAACCCAAGTGAGTATTTGATTTGGCATTTTGTCTCCCGCGTGAGTGTTTCAGCAGTGAAAATGCCAATATGACTCAACGTTTTTTACGTACTGGGTGAAAGCATGGGATTTCCTTAAATACTAATGTTAGCAATTACTGCTAACACGAGAAAGAAGCTACAGGTGGCTAATTTCTCATAACTCATAAAAGAGAACAGTTTTTTTAGTTTTCAACAATTTCGTCTATTTACGAGAATAATTTACGGATTTATCTGTGAGAAGTTAGCCATTTGTATCTCAGAAACGTAACCTGAGACAAGCAAAATCATCTGCTTCTATTTAGCTTCAGCTTCATATTAAACCTCGACGTTGTAATTATCATAACTAACACGCCCGTGCATGTTTAATGAAGGCTGTAGGGAACGCTATAATAGCCTTGTAAAAGTTTAACCACCTAGTAAACAAATCCTTTAAATTTTCGTGGATGATTTATATTATAATCAGATATTATTTATGCTTGGCGGCAGAAATAAGTAATTTGGTTTTATGTTTTTTTTTTACCACTATCTGATGAAACAAGCAGATCTGTATTGCTCGATCTGTGCCCGTGGGTACAAGATTTATAGTAATCAGTCAGCGTGCACTTTTATTATTAAGGCACGTCTAAGGCTCATCCGGGGAAGTACTACATAGTATCTACTGCTACCGCCAAGCAGCGTTGCTGTGTTTCGGTAAGGTGATGAAATTATAGGCACATGGCTTGACACAGAGCACAGGCTGTGATCAGCTTGTGCTCAAAATGATGGACGCAGGGCAATGCATCGTACGGCACGTCCATATCGTGCGTGATTTGCGACGCAATGCTTTGTTATAGGTGATGGTTACCACTTAACATCAGGTGAGCCATCTGCTTGTTCCATCGGCAAGGAGTAAAAAAAAATAAGACATGACTTATATTTCAAAGCTTTTTTTCAGGTATCGCCGCTTACGCAATCTCAGTGGGCTTCGGGTTATGGCTTGAGTTAAAGCCACTTACAACAAGAACGATTTAGACAAGAGCTAATGAATCTCTCGCTCGCACGATTCCACATGTTTAAGGATATTAAATCACTAAACCCATTTTTTGTGCAATCAAGTTTTCCTACTCAAAAGTTTGCATATGTACAAAAATAGTAAAGCAAACTTTTGAGTAGGAAAACATGTATCGATTAAAACGAAATTTTTACTGTGTTTTTACTTTAGTGCTTTATGATATACCAAATACTCGAAAAAATCTTAACAGTACCTAACCTAAATACCTACTTCTACGAGTACCAACAGATACTGGGTACCATAAAAATACTAGCAATCAATAAACAAAATTTTAAAGTTGTATGATTAATTTTATTCTAAGGCTTTTTGTCTAATAACTTTGCACTGAGGTGTAAGAAGGTGTTTTCTGGTTGTATAAGAATCGTATCTTTGGAGTCCAGTAAATGCCTCCGATGGCTGTTCACTACCAGAATGAAGTAGATTGTCACTGGAAATAAAATAAATCTTAGAGCCGATTTCACCATACTCTGTTAGTTGCTAATCAAGGATTAACAGGCCGTTAAATCGAAATATTTATTTACGTTTAATATTTACCTTAGATGTCAAACGCGTACATTTTGACATATTTAACCGCACTTTAATCCTTTGTTAATCTAACAGAGTATGGTGAAATCAGGCCTTAATATTATAATAGAAATTATAATTTGTTCATACATAACTATTAAGCCCCAAACTAAGTACAGCTTTTTATATGGGAACCATATAGCTGATATAATACTTATATACTTTTTGGTGTATACTTACTTAATAATAGTATAACACCCAGACATAACAAACATCTATGTACATAACACAAATGTTTGTTCACGGTGTGGATCGAACCCACGGCCTACGGTGCAGAAGGCAGAGGTACTATCAACTAAGCTGTGAGGGCTGTGAGGGCTGAAAATGCATCCTATATGACTGACGTGAGTGAGCTTTAGGGGTGGGACTTAAGACGTAGTGGTATCCAAGTCGGTTGAGAGGTTCGCGGGAGCGACAGAAATATGACAGACTCGTGCGCATTTTCAATGCAACTTACTTACATAACTACACTCGCCCGCAAAAATAAAAGGTCACCAAGTTAACTCCAAATAACTTTGAAACCACACAATCTAGCTCTTTTAATTAAAAAGTATCTGAAAGAAAATGTAATAACGTATAAAATAAACTACCACCACTCTGCGCTGGCTTAACCCAAACTCTAACATGGTGATAATTCTGGTACATTCTTCCAAAGTCAAAGGCATAATTTTGCACAAATAACTCGAATTGAATAATGAAAATCAATTTCAAGTCCCTTATTTATACAAAATTAAAAAGCAAAGAAGATCAAAGAAGTCGAAATTGAAAAATGACTCACAATTTGAAAACAGGTAGTTTTTACTTTGACAGCCTTCACAGCTCAGTTGGTAGTAGCTCTGCCTTCTGCGCCGTAGACCGTGGGTTCGATCCCCACCGAGAACAAACATTTGTGTGATGAACATAGATGTTTGTTCTCTGTCTGGGTGATAAATAATATTATAAGTATGTATTTACAAAAAAAAAGATATATAAGTAGTATATCAGCTATCTGGTTCCCATATCACAAGCTTTGGCTTAGTTTGGGGCGAGATAGTGCTGTGTGGAATGTCCACCAATATTTATTTATTTACTTGTAACGCATTTTTTTATGCCATTACAGTAAAAAAGTTTAAATGAAGGGTTGCATACAGTCCGCATATCCTATTATGGTTTAATTTCATAAGCAAAAGAAGTTATCTTGATCATTTCTTGAAGATATTGCCGTTTTCAAAGGTGACCCTTTATTTTTACGGGCGAGTGTACTTTTGTTCAGTTTTGTGTAAGTACAATAATGTATTTTCATACAATAAAAATTATGTAGACTTACGAATGTACCAAAGCATGCCAAATATCACAATGAAAACCCGGTTCCTCTGTTTCCGTGACGTAAAAAGGAGCGCTAGGAGGATCATCATCATCAGCATCACCACCACGAAGATGGCGGTGTACCACACCCACATAGCACAGAGAAGTGCGTCATCCTACAGAAGAAACCACGTTGACCAATTAAATCAAAATGCTATCTGCTACTTTTCTATACCTTAGGAAAGATCAACTAAAAATATTAACTAAAAAGATTATCCTCAAAGATTATATTAAACCTGCTAAAAGGCATTAGTTGAAAAAGTTAAAATCCTTTGCATGAATCTTTCCCGATGTCTACTCTGCGAAGCATCTTGACGTTTTTCGTAGAACAATAAAACCGGCCAAGTGCGAGCCGGACTCGCGCACGAAGGGTTCCGTACCATTATCTATAAATACGGCAAAAAAAAAAAAACATTTTTTATAATTCATTATGGGAGCCCCCTTAAACAAATTAATATAGGTGGGAATTCCACACACAAATATTTATTTTATTCTGTTTTTTAGTATTTGTTGTTATAGCGGCAACAGAAATACATCATCTGTGAAAATGTCAACTATCACGGTTCATGAGATACTGCCTGGTGACAGACGGACGGACAGCGGAGTCTCAGTGACGTCACGGATGCGGAGTGACGTCACTGAGACGTGCATTATAAATTGGCTGGCTGGCACTTTGCCTAGTATTCTGGGCTTTTAGTGTTTTTTTTGGTAATTGATATTATTATTGTGTATTGTATTGCTATTTATTGCTATTATATTCCATATTTTTTATATATGTTCCTCTTAGCATCTGTCTATTATAATTATATATTTTCTTATTCTCTCCTGCCTACCTACACATGCAGACAGATGTATGAACACAGCAGACGTGAGGTCACCCAGATTGGTCTAAACTGAAAACCAGCGCTGCGTCGTCGTCGCCTTGGCGGCGGCGGGGCAGCATTTAGCTGAGTTGAGACCATTTTGGCTCATGAAGTACTGGTCGGCATCCATAGTAGGTACCTACTATAGGTTTAGCTTAGGTATAGGAAACCTTGCATTGTTGTTTTTTGTGTTTTTAAATGTTTCTTCCTATATGTATTACATGTTACCTACCTACTATATACCTACCTTACCTGATAAGCAGTTTTTTCTTCTTCTTGTTTTTCTTGCTACCTATTATGTGATGCTGTACCCGTGTTTGTGTGTCGAATAAAAAATATTCTATTCTATTCTATTCTATTCTATTCTCAGTAATAGGGTTCCGTACCCAAAGGGTAAAACGGAACCCTAATAATAAACCACCAACGAGTGCCAAGGATGACCTCCAGGGCTTTTTAAAACATTCGGAAACGATTCTGATTGGAAACGTCAGTTGTGTCTTTCGTGCTCTTGATGTTTTTGCTTTTAGATAGAAAAAAATGTGATACTAACACCCAACAACTATATATGTACCTAAACTTGTGTAAGCAATAAATATATTGAGTATTTAAAACCTTTTGACTTTGACTTTGACTATGAAATAACTGAAAACCAGCGCTGAGTTGCCTTTTACGAGCAGACCGATTTTGGAAAATGGTAAATGGTAATAATGAGGTATACGATTTTTTTTTATATTTATTCAAAAACAACAAACAATGAAGGTAAGTATGGAAAGAGGTCTGCATTCTCATAATAATTTTATAAGGCTTTTGTTTTTTTTTGGGGCTTTACTACATAGTATAAAACAAAGTCGCTTTCTCTGTCCCTATATCCCTATGTATGCTTAAATCTTTAAAACTACGCAACGGTTTAACATGCGGTTTTTTTTATAGAAAGAGTGATTCAAGAGGAAGGTTTATATGCATAATACAAGCATAATATAGTAGAGAAACACACAATAACCTGCGAAGTCGGGGCGGGTCGCTAGTTACACAAAAAGAACAAATAATGAAGATAATTCTCTTCAGTGTCTCTTATTCCACGGTCTTTCATGTGTCGTTTCTCCTTATTATGTGGGAGTAAACTCAATTTTATGTGCCACATAAACGTAATCTATTCCAAGTAAGGGTCCTGAAGTTATAGAATTCATTTTATCTAAATAATAAGAAATTCTTGACTCCTAAAGTGATTCTATACCTAAATCTCTTGCCAATGTCATGCGATTTAAGCTTTGATCACATATTTTTATTTTAGAAGCGAAAGCAACTAGAAAAACATTCTATTTCTATTTTATTCCATTTGCGACCTTATAATTGTATACATAATACACACAGTACTTTGGCACGTGTGGCTTTTATTACCAGCGTGCTTAGACTAGCAGTTTTTTTAGGGTTCCGTACCCAAAGGGTAAAACGGGACACTATTACTAAGACTCCGCTGTCCGACTGTCTGTCTGTCACCAGGCTGTATCTCATGAACCGTGATAGTGAGACAGTTAAAATTTTCACAGATGATACATTTATTTTCTGTTGCCGCTATAACAACGAATACTATTATCCTGTTTCGTCCCACTGCTGGGCAAAGGCCCCAAGGACTTCCAATCCCCCCGATCCCGAGCCTCCAACAAGCAACAACGACAACAACAAATACTAAAAAACAATATTTAAGGGGGCTCCCATACAACAAACGTGATTATTTGCCGTTTTTATAGATAATGGTACGGAACCCTTCGTGCTCGAGTCCGACTCGCACTTGGCCAGTTTGTTTTTAAACTAGCTGTAATAACGCTTTAAGCGGTTCCATTTTTGACAAAAGATAATCTAAAACTACTACAACTACACACACGGATCTAAATGTTTATTTTTTAAAGTGTTGTTTTGGTTGTTTTATTTTTTTCTTATTTCACATTTTATTCGTTGTTTTAATTCTGTTGTTTTTGTTTTTATTTTGAATTTTTGTGTCTGTGTGTATTAGTTAGGCAAATAAATGTGTTATCTATCTATGTATCTACTAGTGGTTTTTTTTTATAGAAAACAAGCTAACCTTAGCGAGTCCACAGAATAGAACCACGCTGGCCGCAAAGTACAGGGCAACTAGAATCCATATCGTCACTAACAGATAGCTCATCGGAACGAAGAATGAGCAGCCGTATGCCATTGGATGGATCTGAAAAAAGCTTGTCTCATAGAATGATTTATAGTTAGGCTTAGAATAAATAAAATAAATATTTTACTTGTACTCAATTTGTCGTCAAAGAACTGCCAGGAATAGAAATTTGAAGAGGAAGAGTTGGAAGAGGCCTATGCCATACTAGGGCAAGCAGATGGAATAATAGTGTTAAATTAAGGTAGTTTTTTTGTTATACATCTAGCTGATGAAACAAGCAGATGGCCCACCTGATGTTAAGTGGTAACCATCACCTATAACAAAGCATTGCCTTGTAAGTCACGCACGTTAGGAACGTGCCCTACGATGCACTGCCCTGCGTCCGTCTACTTGAGGCATACAGATGTTAAGCCCCATGTGCCTGTAATTGGGTGAATCAACTTTTAAGACACTCCTTTGACAACATTATGAACAGTAAAAAATAAATAATAAATGATCGAAATGTTATGGAAATATAGTGTTAACATTTGCACTATATTTTCTATTTTTAGGTTTTGCAGCGTGCCACGACATCTAAGCTAATTTAAACGAGTTTTTTTAGAAAAACTGACGAGTGAGCCTCAAAAATACCCATTGCGTTACTTCTTTGTATACCAAAAAATGAAATAAAACGAATAAATTAGAAAAATCAACATGTTCATCATTTTATGAATACTTGAATTCAGTCTTTCTAACTTATTCATAATGTTTTTTATAACTAACCTATGAAATAGAGACAATTCTAGGTCCACTACGTTGCTTTGCAAATTTTTCAATGCTTAACTTTAGGATAAATCTCAACATAGCATAATCAGACGTACATTTCTTATTTCTACAATATACACGAGTCTTGGAGACTTTTGATTAAACTTTTTTTATAAACAAATTCAATGACTATGAGAGTTATCTTCAAAAGACATATTAAAAATTAAGGGACATTAGAGTAACGCCAGAGAAAAATAGTAACACCTGAGAATTTTGAATCATTAAGGCTTCAATAATGAGGAACAATGTTGTCGATCAGTAACTTATTATAATCTCAAAACAATTATACAATATTTTTTGAACAAAGCTTAAGACTAAACGAGATCAAATAGTCAACTATAACATCATCATCTTCCTGCCCATAACCCACTTTATGTGGGGTCGGCACAACAGGTTCTTTCTCTCCACTTTCCTCTATCATCCGTCATCTCAACAGTCACTCCTTTCTTACCCATGTCATCTTTCACACAATCCATCAATCTTTTCTTTGGCCTACCTCAACTCTTTATTCCATTCACATGCCCGTACCACGCTAACCTATTGCTCCTCATTTTTTCAGTCACTGGCGCCACTTTCAAACGGCTTCTAATAAACTTATTCGTTATCTTATCCATTCTTGTCACTCCACACATCCATCTCAACATTCGCATCTCCGCTGCATGCACTCTTCTTTCATCCGTCCCTTTAGTCGCCCAACATCCCTTTAGTGGTTTGTAAAGTGGTATCTCATTTCTTTTCAAAGACATTTGAAATGATTGTATGAACGATCTCCTTTCGTCATATCTTCTGGTACTGGTAATTTATGAATAATGTCTTCATAATCCACGTCAGAAACATATTTCTCATCTAAACGAAACCATTTAGCGTTTTCGTCCACTATGCGTAAAAACATTACTTTTACTTTTCTGTCATCTTCAACGTCAGTCAGTACTTCACACGCATAAGGTTTTGATTTGTTCTTAGAAGAGTCCACATGCAAATTCACCAACAGAAAATCTTCACATCCTATTTTAGAATTTTTATCATGACTGCCACATGCCAATTCTTCTTCCGATGAAGAACCTCCGTATATGTCTTCATATATTATTTGGTGTCATTTGTCACGTCTTGTAACTGTTTAAAAATTATCACGTTACATATTGGATGTGTTTTTCAAAGTATGGTTAGTTGATATCAAATGAAGATTTGTGAGCTCCAAGTTACAATTGGTAAGCATAAGATCCATATTCTCCGGTGTTAAATCTTTTAACGGAGTATCATCATTCGTCAGATCAGCCTAATGTCTCCATAAGTATCTTTTTCTTCATTCGTGAATCTTTTACTTCTACAGTTGAAAAAATCTTCTTTATCTTTTTTCTTTATCTTCTATATCGTTCTTACCTAGATTTTGTCTTTTTACATGTTTTCTTTATAGCACCGCTCAGTACTTTGTAACTTAGATCATCAGTTTTTTTAGTTTCGTTAATTTCGCTGTCAATTTGTCTTTGATATATTTTCTAAAATTTTTCATACCCTCGTCTCAAATTCTCATTATCTTGATTAAGTTTTGCGTTTTCTCTATACACCCGTGACCTGTTCGTTTTAGCTTTCTTCCGCTTCCTGCTTTTGCTAAAGATAAGTGGAGTAGCAGGAGCTCTTGGTGGCGTAGCTAGTGCTCCTGGTGGCGTAGCTAGTACTCGTGGTTGTGTATCTGTTGCACGTGGTGGTAGGTCTCTTGATTTTGGGGGTGGGTCCCTTGATAGCGGAGTTAAGGTTCTTGACTCTTGATCGTGGTTGTTGGTCGCTTGGTTTTGGTGTTGGGTCTCTTAACCGTGGTGTGACCGTAGCTTGACGTGGAGGCATCGGTGGTGGAGTTCCATTCAATTCTTGCATTTTTTTTTATTTGGAGTCGGTTCTAGGCGATTCAGAGCGTGGTTCGTTGTAACAGCCTGTTTTCGTTCATTTTTATGGTATCAAGCTCGGTGTTTTTTCATACTTTTCTCTATTATTTTTTCTTCTTATCTATTGCGCTTTTGTTTTTCTGCTGCACTAAGTGGCATTTTGAATTATGCTGCATAAACCTTGAACAAATTTAACTATATTGATATCTTAGAAATCTAAGTTAGACGCAGAATAACGACCACACTATCCATTAATGCCAACTATTGCCAACTCGCAATGTCAATTTGCCTTACATTCTCTGGCGTTACCGGTAACTCCAGAGAAAATGTATCCAGCGTTATCGGTAACGCTCGGGAAAATTGCAATTCAAAACATCATAAATAATTCCACAGACAAAAATCACTGAATATTTTTTCATGACCTTGAAATCAGACATCATAGGCAGCATACTGACCTAATAAAATTCAAATCTTTTAAAAACTTACCAAGATTCCCGGAGTAACGCTATAGAGCGACAATAAACCTACGCGCACCAACTGAGAGCTTACCGAAGACTGAGAGGCTGGTAAAGCGAAGAAGAGCTTGTCGGACCATACCAACAAAATATTAGACAATAATCGCCTAAGATGACACCAAGCTAGGCGCCATCTCTTGATAACGGTCATGAATATTTATCGGTAACTCTGTAGAGCTGATGTTTTGATCAAAGTTTGGGACAAAAGTTTAGGTGCATGAAAAATATATAATTTAAGTCAAACTTTATTAAATGTTAACTTTAAACGTAAGTTTATCTTTTTCTGAATCATAATATTATGTGAAAATGCTGTGCATTCATACATTTTTTTTAAGAAACGTCTTACATTGTTTCGTCACCTATGCCTGGGGACACATATTTTTTTTATGGATATGGCTTGAGCTCTGCTGAGTTACCATAATAAAATCTAATATTTTGCTATAAACTATAAAAAACTATGAAACTAGCATGTTAGCAAATGATCTAAGTTTACGTTAACATCAAAACGATCATATTTAAAAATGAAGTACAGATTTTGTTGCTATTTCCATGACAGGGACACAAAAGGAGTGCCTTAAAAGTTGATTCACCCAATTACACCGGCAACCACACTCTTCAAACCGAAACACAGCGTTGCTGCTTGGCGGCAGAAAAAGGCGTGGTGGTAGTACTTCCCCGGACGAGCCCTTCACAAAGAGCTCTACTACTCTAAAGTATTAAGAAAAAACTGTATACAAACGTCTGAATATAGACTACTAGTGGCTTCCCGCGGCTTCGCACGCGTTGAAGTGGTGAACCGTGATTGAGCCACAAACATCAAAACATCGTAACTTTCGCATTGATTTGTATATTATTAGGGTAAGATTTTAAATACCTACGTAGGTATATGGGATACCTATAGGCGTACATTACCTATATTAGGTAGGTAGGTATAGGTACTGACTGAGTTTGGCACAAACATGATAAATACAACAAAGACAACCTTACACGGAAAATATGTACTTATTTGTTCCTAGTTTCTACCTCAAAAACAAACGAAACGAAACAGCTTCACGACTTTGATCCCCAATCACGGTAGATACCCTTATATCTCTTCGTACCAACTCAAGATTCCCGATTTTAGAATATCCCATATATAACACAGAATATAACATTGACGCTTCGTTGTATCCTTTTTACTCGAGCGCAACGAAGGAGGGTAACGTTTCAGGGGTTGTTTTCGAAAATCAAACTGTTTTTTTGTTATTTATCCACAGAACACATTTTCTTTTAGTTTGAAGTTAATTACACTACGCGTTAAAAATCTCCCATGCAAACCTTGGGACTTTGGCAGTCTTTTGCACCCTTTGCAGGGGTTGTTTTAAAATAGTGAAAACGTGATTTTAATCTATTTATTGTGGAGTATATTTACTTCAAGTTTGAAATCAATCGCACTATGCGTTAAAAACTCTCCCATACTAACTTTTACAGTCATTTGCACCCTTTGCGGGGGTAATTATCAAAACTTCAAAGTGTTATTCTTAATTATTTATTTCTTAGTATATTTACCTCAAGTTTTAAGTCAATCGCACCACGCGTTAAAAAACTCCCATACAAACTTCGACATCCCTTTGCATACTTATTAAGGGTAGTTTTAAAAAACCAAAAATGTTATTCCTATTTTTTTAGCCTTGAAGTAAATCTACTTCAAGTTTCAAGTTTGTAGATTCAAGGAATAAAATTTTTCATACCAACGTTTTCAACCCTTAGGGGTTGAATTTCCAAAAATCCCTTCTTAGTACACCTCTACGCCATAAGACCTATGTACTCTTCAAATTTCAAGTCTCTCTAGGACCAGCGGTCAAAACACTCCCATTCAAACTTTTACATCCATTTGCACACTTATTAAGGGTAGTTTTAAAAAACTAAAAATGTGTTTCCTATTTTTTTGCCTTGAAGTATATGTACTCCAAGTTTCAAGTTTGTAGGTTCAAGGAATACAATTTTTCATACCAACGTTTTCATCCCTTTTTACACCCTTAGTGGTTGAATTTCCAAAAATCCCTTCTTAGTACACCTTTACGCCATAAGACCTATATACTCTTCAAATTTCAAGTCTCTAAGTCCAGTGGTCAAAAAACTCCCATACAAACTTTTACATCCCTTTGCACCCTTATTAAGGGTAGTTTTAAAAAACTAAAAATGCCTTTCCTTTTTTTTTGCCTTGAAGTATATGTACTCCAAGTTTCAAGTTTGTAGGTTCAAGGAATACTATTTTTCATACAAACGTTTTCAACCCTTTTTACACTCTTAGGGGTTGAATTTCCAAAAATCCCTTCTTAGTACACCTCTACGCCATACTACCTATGTACTCCTCAAATTTCAAGTCTCTAGGACCAGCTGTCAAAAAACTCCCATACAAACTTTTACATCCCTTTGCACCCTTATTAAGGGTTGTTTTAAAAAACTAAAAATGCCTTTCCTTTTTTTTTGCCTTGAAGTATATGTACTCCAAGTTTCAAGTTTGTAGGTTCAAGGAATACTATTTTTCATACAAACGTTTTCAACCCTTTTTACACCCTTAGGGGTTGAATTTCCAAAAATCCCTTCTTAGTGCACCTCTACGCCATAAGACCTATGTACTCCTCAAATTTCAAGTCTCTAGAACCAGCGGTCAAAAAACTCCCATACAAACTTTTACATCCCTTTGCACCCTTATTAAGGGTAGTTTTA
Organism: Chloroclysta siterata; assembly: GCA_932294275.1. Classification (NCBI taxonomy): domain Eukaryota; kingdom Metazoa; phylum Arthropoda; class Insecta; order Lepidoptera; family Geometridae; genus Chloroclysta; species Chloroclysta siterata. Next base: position 12,787,443 of record OW028596.1, on the reverse strand, counting down.
AAAAACTAAAAATGCCTTTCCTTTTTTTTTGCCTTGAAGTATATGTACTCCAAGTTTCAAGTTTGTAGGTTCAAGGAATACTATTTTTCATACAAACGTTTTCAACCCTTTTTACACCCTTAGGGGTTGAATTTCCAAAAATCCTTTCTTAGTGCACCTCTACGCCATAAGACCTATGTACTCCTCAAATTTCAAGTCTCTAGGACCAGCGGTTTAGGCTGTGCGTTGTCTATATGTCAGTCAGTCAGTCAGGACTTTGAGTCTTATAGTATTAGAGATTATTATTATTAAGTCGTCAAAGTCAGTAACTTAAGTGTCTTGTTACTCAATCTCGTAATTATGTTTATGTTGTTAGTAAGCTGCCTTCGTCTGTACCTAAATTCGGTAGCATTTCATTTTGTTATTAATCTGCTCGTTTACAATCGATGTCTGTTTTGTTACTTCTTCTTGATACAAGAAAATGGAGTTTTGCTGACTATGGAATAATAAAATGGAGTTGATGTAAAACAAATTAGTATTACTTATTATATAGCTATCTGGTTTCCATATTACAAGCTTTGGCGTAGTTTGGGGCTAGATAGTGCTGTGTGGAAAGTCCAACAATATTTATTATTTTATTATAATTATTTTCTGCCGTCAAGCAGCGTTGCTGTGTTTCGTGTGAAATAACAGTCAAATGAGACTTAACATCTTTATTCCTCAAGAAAGTTTGACTGAGTCTTGAGATGAAGATTATGGTGGGTACTGAGAGATCTGAGGGGATACCTACCGTGCCTAGGGAACAAAAATGTGGAGCTGTTTCGGTTTTTTTATACACCACATGGATAAGTCACGAGATGTTTCATGTTTTTTTCCTATTCAATTTAAATTCGACAGTATAACATTGCGACAGTCGCATACCCCAAATGTCGGTTGCCTCAACATTAAAGAGGGTGTAGGGTTAAGGGTGTGAGCGATAAGGGTTGAAACAAACCTACTCGATAAGGTTTAACAGTAACTCCATTACAACAACACCACTTGAAATTAAATACCCAAGCAACATTATTATATTTTGTTAATTGACTGCTTGTTTGCAATAATACAATGTATTGTGTAATTATCTAACCTTTATTAGACGAAATGTGAAAGAAAGAAGGTAAGAAAATACATTTATTTGATATACATATAGGTACACAAAGCGGACAGTGGACAGGTAAAATTAAAACCGATTATTAATTACAATGCAATAATAATTACAATAAAAAAAACACATAACAAAGCTGGAAGGTAGTTAAGGAAATATGCGGATATTTAACAAAAATATATCGATAAAAATCCGAAAAAAAACTATACCTCAAAAACACGGGCACTTAATTTTTTATTTATATCCTTTTCTTTTTATGAACCTTAATTTAAATGATGAATATCCAACGAAAATATACCCGAATGCTTAAAATTTACAATTCGTTTCGTTATTCGTGAAAATACGATTCGAAATTATAGCCTCCATATTTTGAAGATGTGTGGTTGTTTGTGCCCAATATTTACCTGGTTTTATATTCGTTCGTGAAACCATTGAGGTGGTTTTCGATTCACGAATTTTAGCAGCCATTTTTTTTCAAAATGCGTGCTGCTTTTATTTTGAATGCGATCTTTACGTACTCGAATCTCAGATCAATGATTCGTGAATTTCGGATCCGTTTTTATGATATTCATATACAACTAGTGGTCTAGTGGCTAGGGCTCTAGCTCAAAAATCAAAATCTTTATTTAAAGCAATAAACGAGAGTAGGAACAGTATTCCAAGTCAGTTTCAAGTTTTCGTATTTAGTTTTTCGTAACGACAGACTCTTTTTGTATGAAGATTCGATATATGCGCCTCCATCGGGCGTGCTGAGAACTCACGAGTCTCATGCAAAAAAGGCCAGACCGGATAATAAATATTACGGTCTCTCTTGATAATGTTAACATATATATCCATAGCAAGGCATCTTAAGATTAAGTCGCCCTATCGCTCATGAAATAAATATATTATATTAACCATGTATATATATATACAAGGTAAAATATTATAGCGTCTCTGCAGCAGAAGGACAGATAAGCAAAATCCCGGAATAGCAAAGTCCCAGTTTAGCAGAATGACAGGTTTGCATAAAGGCAGATAATGTACTGTCGTGAAAAAAAATACAAACCCTATATTAACGTTTTATCAGCTTTATACCTTGCACGTAAACATTACAAGTACTGACGAAGACACTGTCAGTCTACCTCGTCTGTGATACGCTAGATCCTCAAAGAAACTAGGTAAAGCTAGTTCTTGGTACTTTGTCGTTTCATTTTCATAATTATTTATATAAAGAGGCACAAAATTTGCAACGAACCTATTTTTATGTGAAAGTTTGAATAAATATTTATATCTTACCTACTAGTTGCCGCCTGCGGTTTCGCTTATGATCGTTAACGTATTATTGAAAGAGTTCTCTATTTATTTGGTATTTTTTTTGGAAAAAATATGCCAATCCACGAAACCATATTTGTTCTGTTTATCAAACAAAAAATTTCGGTTCTGACGCATAATGACCAATAATTCAGAATTCTCATATTGACCAAACACATAAACGCGAAATGTCCAATTCTCAGAATGACCAATACGCATAATGACATATCAAGCCAAATTTCAATACGCAGAATGACGCATACGCCAAACGACTAAAACGCATTATGAGCAATGACTAATACGCATTTTGACCCACAGTTTTGATCAATACTTAGACACATTTCTGTGATTTTTTTGTAAATTTCTGTCAAATTTTATATTCGTCATTTTCATGACATCGACCGCCTAAACGTTTTCAACATAAACAATTCGCAAAAGCATGTTGCATCGATAGCGCGATCTGTAGCATAAAATGATATCCGACCAGCCGATCCGATCTTATTTATAATAACACCCAGACAGAGAACAAACTATGTTCATCACACAAAATGTTTGTTCTCGGTGAGGATCGAACCCACGACCTACGGCGCAGAAGGCAGAGCTCTACCAACCGAGCTATGAAGGCTGTCAAGCTGTAGAAATTAATAAATCGTTATAAATATAATACTAAAAGCTTTTAAATATTTTTTCACGACATTTGACTGATTTCGTACTGTTAGATTGAAGTATGTATGACTTTATGCGTCATAAGTAGAAATATTTCATAGATAAACTTTCAAGTGCTCACGAATTTTGTGGAAAGAGTACAAATTATCTAGGTAATCAACAAACAATCAATCTACAAGTGTGTCATTTCGCGAATGTTTTATTGTGCATATTGGTCAATATACGGATAGGTCATTTCGCGTATGCGTCGTTCCGAGTTTAGGTCCAAATGCTTATGTGTTAATATGCGTTTTCGTCATAAAGCGAATATTTTTTCAATCATTGGTCATTATGCGTCAGAACCAAAATTTCGTCTTTCGTCTCGAAATATTTCGTTATACCGTATTATATCTAGCTTATGTCAGTATCTCTTATAATAAATAATTCAGTAAGTTTTCAGAATTCGTTAGGTAGGCCATCTGTGAAGTTAATTAGGTTTTTTGATGAGCGTGTCACTAGCCGAAAGATGATGATGTAATGATATTTTTTATTCTACTTGCTGATGAAACAACCAGATGGCTTACCTGATGGACGCAGAGCAGTGCATGTAGGGCACGTTCCTATCGTGTGACTTATGAGGCAGTGGATTGTTATAGGTGATGGTTACCACTTGACATCAGGTGGGCCATCTGCGTGTGCCATCAAGTATTATAAAAAAAGTTGAGTAAATTATTAAGTAAATATACTCACTATACCCATAGCTGCTATAATCAAAGATCCTGTTCTTAAATCGATTCCGAAGAACGATTCCACGTTGGGTAAGTCGTCCAAGGCAGTCATCTTTGTTAACTTTGTGAACGGTAAAAATATATGTAAGATTTTGGCCAAAAATATCAACAATTTCATGACATTGAAATCCCAACATGCTGTGTTTTATTCTGTCAGACGCTAGGAACAAAAAAGTAGGTATGGGCCGTACCATGGAGTCTTATTGTGATCTTATTTTTAAAACATAATTACTATGAATTTCTACATCCAACTAGCAAAATTAGTAAGTTAGTAGTAAGTTAATTTTAATTTCTTTTTTTTTCTTAGCTGTGTCAGATGTTTTTCTCTGTGTATGTCTTTGTGTGTTAAATAAAAAATTCATTTATTCATTCATTCAAAATTGGGTGTTACAAATATCCTAAAACCATATATTTTTTACTCTTATGGAACACTTTAAAACGTCTCTAAGTGTCGAAAAAGGCGTAGTTTGTAAGGGCATTTACCCTCATTGTTGTTGTATCATAGTCTTGTCCAGTGTATTTTTAAGCTTACAATAGTCTTACTAATGCTTTTGTAAGAACAAAATAACTTAAAAAAGAAAATACAGTTTTAAAAGACGTCATCATAAAAAAAGTATACTAATGTTCCAGGAGCAATTGGTCTTAAAAAATTAATTATAAAACCTTCTTTCTGATAAATATTTTATAAGAATTTCTTAAATAAGTCTACAAGAGCTTGTATTCAGTTAAAATTATCTTGGAGAACGAAATGTTTTTTAAAATACTCTTAAAAGATGTGCATCTTTGTCAAAACACATATAAACTTTTATAATGCCCTAGCCCTTATAAATGAATGCTCCTATGGCGATTTTGCTAGTTGGGACAAACTACACATGACAGTGTAGTTTGACTCTCTGCTGACTGTTACGTACGACTTGAGATAACTCAACTGATCCAAACCAGTGCCAAACGGAAGCGTCTACCAAAAGAAATGTCCACCTAAATTTAATTCTTATATTTTTAAGAGTAGTAGAGCTCTTTGTGTAGGGCTCGTCCGGGGAAGTACTACCGCCACGCCTTTTTCTGCCGCCAAGCAGCGTTGCTGTGTTTCGGTTTGAAGAGTGTGGTTGCCGGTGTAATAACAGGCTGCTTAACATCTGTATGCCTTAAGTTAATGGACGCAGGGCAGTGCATCTTAGGGCACGTTCCTATCGTGCGTGACTGACGAGGCAATGCTTTGTTATGGTTGATGGTTACCACTTAACATCAGTGAGGCCATCTGCTTGATCCATCAGATAGTTGTATAAAAAAATCGTGGTGGTTCTACTCTTCGATTCCCTGTACCTACAATTCGCAAGTTTTGATAATTGCTTCTCCAAACAAGAAAATCGAATCACAACATGTAACAAGCGCGCGGCACTCGCAATATGACGTGGATCTCGAAAGGTGTGATTCCTAACCGTAATAATATTCATAACGAGGCTGACTAGGGTGATTGAGGGAGTAGCAACTGATTGAGGGTGACTTTGCATGAAGTTACCGTTATACGAGATACTCATATTTACCTGAATAGGTAGTATATATATATATATAATTCTACTGTACGTGTGTATGTCACTGAACTCCTCCTAAACGGCTGGACCGATTTGAATGAATTTTTTTGTATGCTTTTGGTGGCACTATGTATTGTTTAGATTCACAAATCAGCCCGGCAGATGGCGCTGCAGTCGCTTGAAATATCATGCAGGACAACGTCTGTTGGGTCCGCTAGTATACAACGTGTTTATTAAGAATTGTAGGGATCCGAAAGCAGGATATTCTACCGGTCATAACGAACAACTTTTGTTCTACGACTTTTAAAATTTCAAAGTTTTTCATTCATGAAATGCCTCTTAAACTTTTATCTAAAATGAATCTAAACGCATCATGAGGCAGCCCTATTTACAGCTGTTCTTTGACCTCTAGTTGTTAACCTTAGATAAAATAGGTAACAGAACTGCCACCAATTACCTAGTAATGTGCCTACCTAATAATGATGTTGCTGTTTTTAAAGATCTTGGTATGTAAAAGAAATATTTTCGCGACTGTAATCCCTAGTCACGGTAAACATTCTCTGAGATCTTTGGTACTAATACCTATTCAGTAACTAGGTACCTACGTGGCTACGTACTCAATATTTAATAGAATATTTATTTTTGTTTAATTACTAGATGTCGTAAACCAATGTTTATGATATTCATAGTTCTTTAAATTGTAACATGTTACTTTACCACCATGGTTCATTGACACGACAAAATTATTCAACTGCAATTTTGGGAAGTGTCTAGTCTGTCCTATTTAATCTTTGACTAACCTGTCTGTCATTGGTTGCATTTAAAAACGCATATCCAATCAGGACGGCCGACGGCCGCCGATCAGTGTTACCATTTGTGGCAGATTTCTGCCATTTGGCAGATTTTAAATATTTCAAGAAAAATCTTATTAGTTTGAATTTTTAATGAAATAATATTTATAATTTATTTATTTTTTACCGAACTGGAAACTTCTTATTCTTTTTTACCTTTATTGATTTGGTTTCTAAACAACTTCTATCTCGTTTTAGATAACTGCAAACCGTTACAAACGATCAAAAGATAGTAACTGAATGTAATGTAGGTAGCCGTGGGTAAAAGGAGTCAGACGTACGCGTCTGGAGCGGCTCATATCGTAGTGAGTACGTCAGTACCGGCTCTATTTCTTTTGGAGCGGCTCAACGGCTCTCCGGTGCCAGTCTAATATAAATTTTCTTCCTAGGTAGATAGGGTCTATATTAGAAAAAAGATATCCAGATCAAACATTTTGCTAAATGAATTTGAATTGTTTCGTCTAGATAATAAGATCTAATTTCCAATGCTGCGTTTTTGCCACTCTTGATCTGTGGAGCGGTTCAAAGGTCTACTCATAAATGTGATACACAACTCAAACGGTTCAAAGATTGGTTTATGATAAACAGAACCCTGAACCGATCGAGTAAAATATTTGTTTTGATTCATTGAGAGGTTCAATACGTACTCGAACAGTTGAATCGTTTGAAGTAAAATCTGCGCGGGTGAGTGAGTGGAGTTAGGATGAATTAAAGGAATAGGGTTCTTTTTAGAAAAGCATTATTTTAAATGGTATGGGTTACGAATTTGAATTATTAACTTGAGTTGTTTTAGCAACAGCCCGTGGATGCCCTCGCGTGTTAGCATACATATTTAAGGATATTTTGCGTTCTAGGCTCGTCATAATTTGCATAAATATTTTCCGTTTTATCGTATAATCAAGTAAGGTTCATTTTGAATAGTAGAACTTTTACTTTATTATTTTTTTAATTCCGTTGTTCATTGTTAGCAATATTTATTAGTTATTGCTAACATACAAATTATAGGATTTTTGACTGTTTATTTTCCGTTTAGGACTCGTTTATTTTTCTACAAAATTATTTTTACAGTCGTATTTTTTTGTTTTGGCGCCTAGTCCTTTTGCCAAGTCTTATCGGTGCTTGCTTGGAGTCTTTGAAGGTACCATGAAAATAAATTGGCCCTAAAATTCTGAGCCGTTTGAACCGCGGTTCGGCTCCGGCTGTAAATGAGCCGATGCGCTGCAGATCATGTTTTTTGAGTGAGTTACCCATGGCTAAATGTAGGTATTTAATTTATTCCGTAGCCACGAAGGAGATGGTATGAAGTCATATTTTTGGTATTTTTATTGTCAAGCTTGGTAGATTTTGACAGATTTTTTGGCAGGTGTGTGGTAGAACCGCCACTTTTGAGATGGTCACCCTGTTTGTGTTTACATGCGTTGTTGTACATTGTTTTGTTGAGAAAATGTCATCAAACGTGATAAAATGGTGATTGTTATGTAAAAAGCCGTCGTCAGTCAGTGTGTGTATGAGCAGTGCCTACGAGGTAATGGTTTAGTGTGAAGTTTGAAGCCTGTGTCGTGCGAAATCTCGCAAACTTACCAAAATCCAGTTTTATCCAGTGTTATTATAGCCAGTAAATAATGACAAAATCCATAGGAACCAGTAAAAATATCGTGTCAGGGGATTGGCGGCGTACCTACCTACCTACCGAAAGGTAAGTATTTCAAATTATCTCGTAGGTTATCGTTGTTTTTCTCTTTCCTAGATAGAAGCGCGCGTGCGTGTGACCTTGACACGTACACAGACAGGGCTGTTGCAAATTTCTGAGAAAATATTAATTTTACTTTTCTATGGGAATTTCGAAAACGATGTATTCAACCGTTGCACACGTCAAAGTATTCCAGTGCTTGGTCTAAATACACGCTCTTTGTTTCCCTACATAACTCCATCAACACGTTGTATATATATTTCACATGATTTTTGGAAGGCGAGGCGATGTATCTATGTAGATATGATTAATAGCATCTTGGCATGCCCCTTGTCAGGTCAAGCAAAGATGTTTTATAGGTTGGCAGAAATACGATTAATTAAAGATGAGGTTTGCATATTAGATGTCTTTTTGATGTTTTACTATAGGGCAGAGTTGTCGCTAAGCGCCCAAAGACCTAAAAAACTCATTTTTTCTATAAGTTTTTTTTTTATACAACCAGCTGATGGAACAAGCAGATATATATAACAAGATGGAACATATAAGTACCATATTGATGTTTTTTTATACAAGGCATTCCAATACTTGGGTTTAAAACTTCAGGGGGCTAAAGTACCCATCAATATGAATAGCTTTTTCTAAGGAATCAACACTGTAAACGCGAAAAAAAAAAACAGCTGTTTCACACAAAAGTTCAATACCTAGCTGGCTAAACTGTATGAAACAGCTGTTTTTTTTTCGCGTTCACAGTGTTGGTTTCTTAGAAAAAGTTATTCATATTAATGGTTACTTTAGCCCCCTGAAGTTTTAAGCCGAAGTATTGGAACACCTTGTATACTATGTTGATGGATCAAGCTCTATAACATAGCATTTCCTCGCAAGCCATGCACGAATGAACGTGCCCTATAATGCATTACGCTTTGACCATCCACTTGAGGCATACAAAGGCGATAGATTATTATGGGCGAATTATTAAGGGTAATACATTATTTTGGCGCTGGTATCACAGTGGCAATTTAACCACTGGTTTGAATCACATTATTTAATTGTAAAAAAGCAAAAACAAGTACAGTGAGCACTAGATCGGTCGGTACGTAATAATTAATAGTCAGGGTCGAAGACACGTGGTGTTCCCGGCGTGCACGTGCAACGTGACGCCTCGCTCCGTAGTTCCTGCCGGTATGCCGTCCCCATTCCTCGTGCCGCATGCCGTTGTTTTTGCCAACGCTCGACGTTCTATACAAGATGTTCCATTTTTTTATTGATGGGTACTTGAGCCCCCTGAAGTTTTAAATAGAAGTATTGGAACATCTTGTTTATGTCAAACCATAAAAAACTTTTTAAACTAACTGTGGTTACGCAAATATATGTAAAAAAACGGTTTATAATGAATGTAGACTTTATTAAACACTTAATGAAAATAGTTATGAATACATGAATAATAAATGTAACTTTAAAAAAAATATATAATATCAAAACACAATTTTTTTTAAATATTCTAATATCTTTAAGTAAAAAAAGAGATCATTATTCTGTTTAGTTTTCGTTTTTTAAATTAATGTTTAATACTAAATTACGTTACAATAAACTTATATACATATAACCTAACAATAACCTTTCAATAAATTAGTACAAACATTCTATATTTTAAAAATATGACTTATAAAAAAATATATAACACATAACTAACTGTATTTTAATTTTTATCTGTGAAAAAAGTAGATTAAGAATTGAATGCCCGAGTTGTCTGGATCTGTTAGTTTGCGAAAAAAAATATTATACACGTTTTTTTTTTAATTATTACTTGTTGAAAAATAAAAACATTTACACCTACCTAATTATCTTATTAATAAACATAGTTTAATCATTAAACCCGATGTTATTCTATAAAATGTTGAAGAATGACGTAATAACAATAATAAGTTAATTAGAATTACTGATAGTGATAACGAACAAGTATTAAATTGAATCTATATATACCTAAACATGGTTTTTATTGTCCATAACCTAATACATTTGGCGTATACCGACAATGAAGAATTAAACTTCTAATGGACACATTTTATTTACCTAACTATAAATACAGAATAAAAGTGATGAGGATCGATTTATATTTATATTATAAAAAAAAATAGACACAAATACAAATTCAATCAAACTTTCGATGATTTCAATTCTTTAATTCGATGAGGGCTCTCGTCATCGAACAAAAGAATGTCTAATGAAATATGTCACATTATTTCCCTCCTTCTTTTTGTCGTGTCGCTAGTTCTTACGAAACAGTGTGGACCAATAAATAGGATGATGATAAAATACCCAATAAGTTTATCATTCGTAAAAAAACATTTAAACATCCAAACACATCAAAAAGCTTTAGAGGTTTTTGATGTGTGATTATAATAATATGATTATGTAACATTATAATAATAATTTGAATATTATAATTTTTTATCAAATATAATTGTATCGATTACTTAATTGAAGATTGAAATCTAATACACAATGATATGAAATATTTCTAAATTAATTTTGTAATACCGTGGTAAGATTATCAATCCAATATCCAATGCATCATCAGCAATAAATTGGGAACCTACCCAGTCCCTAATTTTGTTGTTTTTGTACATTTGATAACCTACGAACACTCCTGATAAATTCTGAATTCTTCAGGGTTCAGAATTTTCGGTATTCCCAAGGTTTTAAGGCCAAATATTGATAAGGTAGGCGTTCCCACTGATGCCCAAAGATGTGTTTAGTCTGACACGAAGAAACTACATCATATTTTTGAAGTATTCCAAAATATTTTTTCCTAATTTTATCCTTGGCACACAATCTTTATCACAGTTCTTTGACTAAATCCATGTTATATACTTACTTCTCTTTCCGCCAGCACCTCTCTTTCCCTCATTTCCATCGAAATGTAGGACAGAACTTTGCCCATATCCCGCGGGGCGTTACTTGAATACTTTTTTAATAGTAATAATTTGACATTGTTCCCTCGCAACAGTCCAGAAATAATAAAACTAATGATTCTCCTCACCCATTTCAATTTTACGATCGCATAAATAGCTTTTGTAACTGTCCTGCACAGCCGTGTCGTATTCAAAAAGTTTTCCAAATGTATCCTTGAAAAAGCCTTTCGGCTGAATGATAGTTTCCAATTTGGTTTCGACAGAGAGCTTTCTCTTCTTGACCTCGTAACTATACCGTCCGAAATCGAGCGAGCAACTCGGCCGTATCTTTTGTTTTCGATTTGAATGTTCATCATCGATATTGAAATTCTCGATTCCCGTTTTATCTGTGGGGTGAGTTTCAAATGCCACGTTACCGAACACGTTATCTTCGACGTCATTCCTACATTTTGTGAAAAGCAATCGTCCTGAATCCATGAAAGTGAGCACTGGTGATCCGTTATTGACCACTTTGCAGGATTCTCCGAAGAGTTCCAGTTCCAGTTTCTTTTGACTGCTGGATTCGTCATCGTAAACGATCTCGCTCGACCGCTCAGCGTCTGATACCGACTTGTTTTCCTGTATCGTTCCTAGTTCATGGTTTCTGGGCGTGATTCGTAGTTCGAAGTTGCTGGTTTCGAAGGAGTCTTCAGTTAGAATCAGCTTCTTGTCTTTCATCTTCTGACCCTGAAGACTGGTTTCCGGGGAAGGAGCTCGGGTGCTGTTCAGGCTCGACAGCTTGTGAGCTGGAGACATCAGGGTGTTGTTGTACTTCTCCGTGTGAGAGTCCTTCCCTTTTGTGTGAATGCCGAATATGCGTTTGATTGACTGACGAAACTATAACAAAATTTAGTTTTTATAACACCCGATAGTACATTGTCTTTGCTGTCTTTGATTCCCTATAACTCTGCTATACCTGTTTTTTAGCTTTTAGAAACTGCGAGTGCCTTAAGACAGAACTTAAACCATACCTATCATACAAAAATCTTGTGTCAAGTGGCGCTTGGTAAAAGCGTCCGCTGTGAAGATTGTTTAAATCCCTTGCTCTTTTGGACTTCGGTTCGATATTTGATCTGGGTTTAGCGGTTTTAAGTTTTATACTATAAACTAACCTGAGTGTTCATCCCAACGTATATGAGAGGATCGTAGCAAATCGAGCTCTTTGCAACCAGAGCTGGAATAACGCCAGCGCCAGGAGACACCTATAAATAATAAAAAATAGTTATTTTAGAAATATAAATATTTGATATATTATTTATTTTAAAAAATCCAATAAAATCCAAACAAACATCCGTTTTAAGAGTAGAGAGCTCTTTGTGAAGGGCTCGTCCGGGGAAGTACTACCACCACGCCTTTTTCTGCCGCCAATTAGCGTTGCTGTGTTTCGATTTGAAGAGTGTGGTTGCCGGTGTAATTACAGGCACATGAGGCTTAACATCTGTACAACCTCAAGTTGATGGACGCAGGGCAGTGCACCGTAGGGCACGTTCCTATAGTGTGTGACTTACGAGGCAATGCTTTGTTATAGGTGATGGTTACCTCTTAAAATCAGGTGGGCCATCTGCTTGTTCCATCAGCTAGTTGTATAAAAAAAACCACTGCCCTTTATATATACAAAGTTTTTATAGTGCTTATGACGGATTCAATAAGTAGTCAACTTTGATACTTAACGGAGTTTTAGGTTTTTGTATGGAGACTTGTGAGTTCTAAGTACTTACACCCGATAGAGCTGTTTATTGAATCTCCATAAAAAAAGGCCTGGACGATACAGAGAATGAAAAACATAACTCAGACTTGGGGTACTAACGATACACAAAACTAAATGAAAACTCAGACTTCGAGTGGTACAGAATGTCATTAGTATCATAGCTTTGAAGTTGTGCTCAAATAAAAGATACGATATAATTTGTGTCGTGTGGTGTACGTTGTAATAAATAGGCTTTTAATATGTAGATATCAAGCGAGGATCAAACGATACAAGCGTTTCATATTTGGATATGTTATGTAAAGTCTTGTCAATGGCTTTATCGAATACACAAAATCTTTTCTGATTCAGATTTCTAATACGTACTTAGAAATATGAATCAGAAAAGAAAGCGGGGTACCTAACTTGTTATCTGATATTTTTACAAAAATATAAACTCTCCTTATTCAGCAAAACTACAAGGATCACATTGAAACGCCTTAAATGTTTTGGTAAAATAATATTCCCATATTTTGTTACATACTTATACTGATGTTTACATTTTTTATACAAAAATAAATTATTTATTTTGTGTTACAAAAACAAGGTTGTTAATGTTAAGACATGTACATGAATTAAACATAAAATAAATGAATAAATATATTTGTGTGCTGAACTCTACTTGCGTGTTGAAGAATTGCGAGTTGAATATACAAAAAACAGCTTCACGATTTGTATCCCAAGGCACGGTAGATATCCCCTCAGATCTCTCAGTCTCAAGTACCAACTCAGGATTCTTAGCGCACATACACATTTTGAAGGGAAAATCCATTGTGCACGACCGGATTCGAACCCACGACCTTGTGATACTAACTTCAATTACATAGACATTGCGATAACGCGCATTTTCAAAAAAACGATTCTTGGTACCACTTTTATATAGTTTAGTTACCCAATACATAAAAACTATATTGTGTTATTGTTTGTATGGCCAAATAAAAGGAAAAACATAATAATTGTACCTTTAGACATCCTTAAACAAGTTCAAAAGTCGTTCTTATCGTTTCGATGCTTAAAAAATGTTGGCTAATTAAGTGGCCACCTCAATAGCGCTACCTGTGGCTGCATTGAGGTCTCGTACAGGTATTTGGGCACGAGGGACACACTAGCAAGTGCTGCATAGATTGTGTTGGGGCCAGTGGCGTAGCTATCGTAGTGCCAGGTGGTGCAATGCACCAGGGCTTCGGAGCTCAGGAGGGCTCTGACCTAAGCTTTGAAAAGGGAGGGTCAGCCAGCTCCCGAAGCTAGAAAACCTTGAGCCTGCTCACAATTTTTTTTTTGAATGAGTTTTAATGAACATTAACAATCAGAGAACTACCGATTTAAGACTTTCAACACATTCGCCAAGCGTCCTCGATAAGCATGTGCTGTTTGTTATTGTTATTTGGTAGTTTGGTTGAGTACGCCCGTAGCATATTGCATCAGCGATAAGCTCACGTGCTTGACGGTCGTGAGATCAATTCGACAATTCCACCCGTCATCTTTTTAGTTAAGTATTCATCCCGACTCTTTCTCTATGCACCGGGGCTCTTGTCCACTTAGCTACGCTACTGGTTGGATCACCACAGTCACAGTCTGTTAGGCTAGGAGCACTAAGAACACAACACAAAAAGCACTAAGAGGTCTGAGGGGATACCTACCGTGACTTACGATCACAGTCGTCAAGCTGTCTGTATTTTTCGTGGGCACAGATACACAGAACATTATTACTCAAGACGCACAGATAGCGATACATTTTAAACCCTTTACGTTATGTCTGGTACTAAAATAATATTGTTTCACAGCAGGAAATGGTCTGTATCTGTCATAAAAACCCTATAGGGACAAGTTGCGGAAAAATTGTTATAAGGCCCTATACACACAGGCGACAGAAGATGACGTTTTTATGCTTTTATTTTGTTTGACCTACAGTGTGTTCTGTGGTTTCACCTTTGCAATCCATACCTATTATATTATTCGAAAGTTCCGTTAGGTCTTTCGAAAGGTCTGTTTCCGTTATACAACTAACTACTTAAACGATCGCGTTGAGCAATTCTGGCACGAAATGGAACCAATTTTCAGTTCTCAGTTTTCGGGTTTGAAAACTGAAGCTGTATAATCTTCTTCTTCTTCTCTTCAAAGTCAAAGACAAAAGGTATTTATTCTTCTTCTCTCAATTTATGGCTCCTGTCCGTCATTCGACAGACAATCTTGCCAGTGTCAAGTGATTTGTATTTAATACTTTTTAGTCAAGTCAGTCCATAGTCAATTCGGCCGTCATTTTGTTTTAAAGAAAATGGTGGAGGTTTTCTTCAAAACATTGGAAACATTATCGGTCAAATCAGGATATCACATAATACACTTTCATTTCAAATGTTTACACTTTGTGCTAAGACCTCAAGTAATGTTGGTTAAAATACCACCGAAATTACACAACACAACTCAAAATAACACTAGAAAAACAAATAAAATGAAAAAGCTATGTTGCTTCCAAAAATGACAGAAAATGAAATCAAGGTATTTATTCAATAAAATCATAAGGATCACTTTGAAATGTCTTAAAGTTAGGTGACTCTAGGTACAGCTAGGTACCAGTTCCAGTTCCTTCGTTTATGGCACCTGTCTTCAACAGACACTCTTGCCAGTGTCAGTGTAGATTAAATACTTTATAGTCAAGTGAGTCGATAGTCAAGTCGGCCGACAACCTTCTTTCCTCATCTAAGGCTCTTATCATGGAGGTATTATGATACTTAGTCTAAGGCTCTTATCATGTTATTTCGACAGACAATCTTGCCAGTAGACAGTTGCTAAAACAACACCGATAGCCAAGTCAGACAAGCAAGTAAAGTCTTGTAAAGATTTGCTTTAAGATATTCGGCTCGGATTATCTGCACGAATTGGAAATGACACTTAAATAACTTACCTCATGGAGGTAGTATATACCTACTGGAGGGAGCGATAAGACTTACATCCTTTTACAACTGTGTATCAAACAGTGATCATCTATCTTTGTTCTTCCCATGTGGCCTAGCTACGAGTAAAAGAAAAGAAGATGTAACTTCACTCACTCCATCTCACTCACTCACTGTCTGAGTAAATCGTGGCCGTCAGTTGATGCAATGTTTTGATCTTGTTTTGACGTTTTTGAAAAACTCGCAGCAACATTGCAATGTAGCGAAAGAAATTATGAAAATATTTAAAGAATTATTATTGTCTAGGCAAAATATATTTGAAAAGGTGAAAGTATGTCTTGTGAAGCTGTGTTTTGTGTATCAAAAACAACAAAAGGAGGAGTTAAAGACCCGGAATTGTCATTTGATACGTAATATTCTTTTTCTATTTTCATGCTAAAAAATACGTTTTTTCTCCCATAAAGACTGTAGGAATTACATTTTATTAGTACTAGTCATATTTTCCTATGTGAAAATGATGTAAACCCATTAGTTATTGCAAAATAAAATGCATTGTTTTAGTCTTCTGTTCTAGAGATGTACTTCCACCGACCAATTTAGCTTTATCGATAATATTTAAGTTTCCGTTTTTGATATGAAATATCTAATGCGGTGGGTCATACCGGCTGTTCTGTTGTAGTTTCAATTTTTCACACCTTATAGGCGTCTCGCGAGGGATCAATTTTTGTTAAATTTAACATTATTTTTTTAGGTTCTTAAATGCCCAGAATGAAGACGGGAGTGGATAAAAGCTGTTAGGCGTGAAAACTGATAGCCTACAAAATGTTCTTATGCATGGACGAAATGGCCATAAGAAATTGTATCGAGTGGGATAGACATCGCTCTCATGGTTAGGGCAATGTGGGAAACATTATTGACGATGATAGTGTTCCAGTGTCTATAATGGTTTTGGGCTTTCGCAATAAAAGTCAGCAACCAGTTAAAATTAAAAAGTTGGATTCCAATTAAAACGTCTTTTTATTTACATTATTATTATACATTTCTATTTCTATCGATAGGTTAGTCAATGTTGTCCCTTCTCTAGTCACTCACGCGAATACATACAAACTAACAAAAAACGGACACGCCGAAAAACCGTAACACTACGTCTATATGATACTTAGTCTAAGACTTACCTACTCTGCTGCGTAGGTTTTTATTTCTACGTCTTGTCACAATCACAACTTTCGGGCATTATTCTCTATGACATAGAAGATTCCGTGTCATAACCGTGTTAAACGCAACACACAACAACAACGTGTCACAGCGCGGTCTAAACGCAAACGCGATTCATAAACCAAAAAATGAACTAAGAATGACAACTAGGAATGACAACTAAGTCTTAGGGAATACGGTTTTGTCCGATTTCCCGCCGCTGTCTAGTCGTATCTGTGTAACGCGATTGCATTGGCAATAAAGAATAATGCCCCAGAAGTCAAACTAGGACATGCCAAAAAAAACATAAATACTAGCTTAAGCCCGTGACTTCGCTCACGTAGTAGTAATGATTGGCTAACATAAATATTCAAAACGTTTCAAAGTGATCCTTGTGATTGTACTGAATAAAGACCGTTTTGATTTTGATTTTGTTTTCTCTTTATTTGGCTCGTGCATTTTTTTTTATCCCGTTCTCGGAAATTTCTCGGGATAACATTTTTCGTCTTTATAGAATGGATGTTCCGAACTAGTTATAAGTTTTATCTCAGTTAAAAAAAAGTTTATTTATTGTAACCATAGAAACATGCTATAGAAAAAGTTTACAAACTGGCGAATGTGGGGTGTTGCGTTTAAATGTATGAATGTGTGTATTGGTGGGCTCTCCTGCCAGTCTCTTATGAGCAAGGGTCGGAATAGGTAGAGTTTTTAAGTAACAAATGACGTCAAATACGCTACTACGAAATCTAAATATGGATATGCCTTTTTTAATCCCCATATCGGATATGATTCGGGTTCGAAATCAAATGTGATAAAAACTTATATTCATTCCGATTGGAAACATTTCCGAATGTTTTAAAATAGCCCTGCTGTACGTGTAACGCTACTTAGTTTGTGTTTAACATAGGAAAAAAGAGTTTTAGAAGACAATAATATCAATCTTAAAATCAGGTGGGCCATCTCCTTGTTCCATCAGCTAGTTGTATATAAAAAAACCCATAAGATTTAGATTTTTTTTTATTAATCCCCAATTTCGGGTTTAAAAGGCATGCTCATGTTAGGATTGCGTAGGTAATTTTACGTCATATAAACTCCACCTATTCCGACCCCTGCCTAAGAGTCTGGGTATCACAGGATGAGTCTACCCAGATAGGGTATCAATTGGTTTAGTGGGTAGGGCCTGATTGAGCCACAGACATCTAGATATATAACTTTAGCTTTTATATATTAGGAAAAGAAGTAGGGTAATATAAATATTTTTAATATTTCACACAGCTATTTAGTCCTAAGCAAAAATTATATTTCTGACTATGAGAATCAGATAAACAACTGAGCGAGAAAAATATTAATTAACTTTTTTGCAAAAGAAAACCGACTTTAAATACACTGAAAAACATAAAAATATGTTTTGAACCTCAAACCATAACTTCATCCGTGTAAATTTTGAAAACGTTCATATGTATATGGGGCCACCTCTGAAATATGACTACCAAACAAAGAATCATCAAAATCAAGCCATAACTGAAGGAGTAATCACGTAACAAACATACAATCGAATTGAGAACCTCCTTTTTTGAAGTCGGTTAAGGTGGATTAAAGAGTGGAGTGACAAAGGAAACCAAAGGCGATAGAACCCGCGTCTAATTGGAGTTCCGCTGGGGAAATCCGGATCCTCTTTGACTACCTACAATCAGTTATTATAAGTTTAGATTTATGAAAGCTACAGATATTATTATTGTGGCTGAAAATAATTCGTAGCGAAAGTAAATAAAAAGTATTCGAAAATAATCTGTGATCCTTATAAAATTTCCATTGTTTGAAAAAATTAACAATTTCATTTTAATAATTTACACTTTTTTTTATACAACTTGCTGATGGAACAATCAGATGGCCCACCTGATGTTAAGAGGTAACCATCACCTATATCAAAGCATTGCCTCGTAAGTCACGCACGATAGGAACGTGCCCTACGATGCACTGCCCTGCATCCATCAACTTGAGGCATACAGATGCTAAGCCTCATGTGCCTGTAATTACACCGGCAACCACACTCTTCAAACCGAAACACAGCAACGCTGCTTGGCGGCAGAAAAAGGCGTGGTGGTAGTACTTTCCCGGACGAGCCCAAAGAGCTCTACTACTCTTTCAAAAGTTGCGCAGACATTTCTGGGGTAAATTGTGGTTAATCAATTAAATACACAACAGCTTCCTGAAATACCTTTTTTATCAGAGGTGCAGATGACATTGATTGGGGCATTTTATACACCGCTCTGGGCGGTTATCAGTGTCATGTCCACCACACACACTCATGTGGAGCACATCAAAATAGACTACCTGTTTTATGTTGGTTATGAATAAATATTTTTTTCTCTAACTGCCACCCCGCGGCTTCTCTCTCGTTTTAGTGATTGCTTACATTAATATTTAAGGATGGGACGGTTGGGAAGGGAAGACCTCGGCGGACGTATCTCGATCAGATAGCATACGTTTTAGAAAAAGACCAGATCTGGCTGATCACGTTACTTTGTTGTAATCAGTTTCAATCAGTTTCTGTTTGTAATAAGTAAATATGACGGCTATGCGGTTACATTTTAGCTGCAGTTGCTAACAAAGTTAGATTACAACTGGTGTTTCTATTGATGGATAATCGCAAAACTTTCATATTGTTTTTTATGCTTACTGGTTTCATATATGTAGAAACTGATTGCAACAAAGTTACGTAATCACCCTGCTGGTCAAGAGTACCCTAAACTGACAAGAATGTATATGTATGTAAATGTATATGTATGTATGTAATTATGTAAGTAATATTTTAGGCGATTTTCGTTTATAAAGTTCGTTGATTATTTTCCAGCCCGTTCTTGGTATTATTTAGGGATAAATAGCAAGCTTTATTCTAATACAGGTTACAAACAATATTTGTTCTAACTTTAACTCCACCCGATTCAGGGTTTAAGGCGTGATAAGGCCACAAACATCCGAACATCGTGTGATGAACATAGATGTTTGTTCTCTGTCTGGGTGTTATATAATATTATAAGTATGTATTTACAAAATTTTTTTTATTTATATTTGCTATCTGGTTCCCATATCACAAGCTTTGGCTTAGTTTGGGTCGAGATAGAGCTGTGTGGAATGTCCACACATAGGTATTTATTTATTATTTATTTATTTATCCTAACTTACGCATTTATACAGGTTTAATGTGGTTCAAAATAGTGAAACATTATTGTGGACGTGTTCAGCTGGGCTCACTGATTATAATTGAAATAATAAACACGTAAAACCTCTATGCCTGCAATTTTAACTGCTATATTTTTTTTGAAACTCTTACAGCCGGTTTCTGAAAGCCCGATCAAAATTAATCGGATGTCAAGACACGATTCGATGTACGAGTAATAGTTGAAATGGCGAGTGACTTGACATCCGATTCGTTTTGATCGAGCTTTTAGAAACCGACCGTAAAGCTTCTAAAGTTACAAGTCACGTTATTTATTCCAAGACTCAATTTTTTTTATTTTTTGGTTTTCGTATTTCTTTTGCAGGTTTTTGATTCATAATGTTTTTTGAAATACCCATTTATTTCAGAATTGTATGTCAACCAACGTAATTCAAGCTATGGGCGATAAAATTATAACCTCTTTAGCTGGCCTCTTTAGCTGACATTTATATTATAATCTATGTTAGTTTTTAATATGGATCGGAAATGTTATTTCATAGTCAAAGTCAAAGTCAAAGTCAATAGGTATTTATTCAATAAAATCAAAAGGATCACTTTGAAACGTCTTAAAGCTAGGTGACTCTAGGTGCCAGTTCCACGCGACCAAAGCCTAGAAGAACAGGCAACAAACTTACGGCTTGGTTCCTACCGTTCTTTTGTATGATCCTTTTACAATGTAATATAATATATTATTGAAGTTAAGTGAGGCGTAGGCATACAGAAAAAGGTAAACATAATCAAATTTATAAGACAGCACACGCTACGCTTCAAACTAATAATACCTAATGCATAAAATTAAATACAATCTATTAAATCAGAGAAAAATAAAACATACAATAGTAGGTACAGTACAGACATTGCAGACATGTTAGCTGCCGATGGGCAGAGCGACCGGGATATCGGGCCACGCACTTTTATCATCAATATAGCTATCTAAAGTATAATAAGCTTGACTTATTAGATTATTCTTAATGTATGACTTAAATTTTCTCACATAGGTGTCTGAAATAAAGTTTATTATTATTATATAATTATTATTTCAATACCTAGTAAAGACACGTTTTATTATTGCCTTTTAATCAAATTGATAAAGTAAAAATAGTATTGAAGAAACCTAGGTATTGTACCTACTTACCTAATTATATAAAAAAAATATCACTGTATTTTTTAGGCGGCTTGAGAACATATTTAATTCATGCACTACCCAAAAAGGTCTTCTCGTTACCCAAAGGTTAGCTGGTAGATAAGGCTATCCAGTATTAAGTCCGCCTGTGTATAATATGTCTTATTAGGGCAATAAAGAATTTTCTATCTATCCTTATTTTGTTACGTCTATCGTTTTGATTTGCACTTCAGTTTTTTAAACCCAGCAAAGACTGAAATTCGTCATGAATACCCTAAAGCGTACGGTGTTCAAACATAAATAACATTATTCATGCTCGTTGTCTTAGGGTCTCAACCGACGAGCATGTACGAAGAATGTTATGATGAGAATATGAAGCAAACGAGGTATGTTAGGACTGTAATAAATGGAAATTCGAGGTCTCTGTCTTCGCCTATAAGAAACAGGCATGACAATTATGTATGTTTAAAATTATTATTTATTTATGTACGCTTTTACTTTATACAAAATAACGGTAGGAACCAAACCATAAGTTTGTTGTCTGTTCTTCTAGGCTTTAGAGCTGATTTCTCCAGGCTCTGTTAGTTACTAATCAAGGATTAACCGGGCGTTAAATCTAACCTTAGATGTCAAACGCGTACATTTGTCATGTTTAGGCCTAATTTCACCATGCTCTGTTAGTTACTAATCAAGGATTAAAAGACCGTTAAATCTAACCTTAGCTGTCAAACGCGTACATTTTGTCATTTTTAACGGCTTTTTAATCCTTGTTATACTAACAGAGCATGGTGAAACCGGCCCTTAACGGTCCTTTAATCCTTTGTTAATCTAACAGACCATGGAGGCTCTTAGGCCCAGTTTCACCATGCTCTGTTAGTTACTAATCAAGGATTAACAGGCCGTTAAATCTAACCTTAGCTGTCAAACGCATACATTTTGACATATTTAACGGCCCTTTAATCCTTTGTTAATCTAACAGAGCACGGTGAAACCGGCCCTTAGTCGAATGGAACTGGCACCTAGATTTATCTAGTTTAGAGACGTTTCAAAGGGATCCATGTGATTTTATAGAATAAATACCTTTTGACTTGACTTGACTTCTTGTCGTGTAGGGTTACACAACAAAAAGAAAAGGGGGGTGATAATAATAATGCAATAAATGAAACAGACCGTGCATGACAGCGTTCCACATGCATAATGCGAAGACGTGCCACACATACAACTTTTATTGCTTTTTTTGTTTTTTCTCTCCTTACTTTGAAGGCTGCCTATTTATTCTTTAAGCTTAATAAATAAATAAAATAAATATTGGTGGACATTCCACACAGCACTATCTCGCCCCGAACTAAGCCAAAGCTTGTGATATGGGAACCAGATAGCTGATATACTACTAATATAATTTTTTTTTTGTAAATACATACTTACAATATTATATAACACCTAGACAGAGAACAATCATCTATGTTCTTCACACAAATGTTTGTTCTCGGTGGGGATCGAACCCACAGCCTACGGCACAGAAAGCACAGCTACTACCAACTGAGCTGTGAATGCTGTCGAACTGTCTAGTTTAAGATCTTGCGGACGGAGACAATGTTCGGTGCAGATCCCAACACAGCGACGTAGAACAGTAGCCTTTAGAGGTAGTTTTCGAAGCGCTGCATCGAAATGTTGGAACGAATATGGAGTCCATGCGACTGTGGGTGTACTTACTATGCCTTCTGTAGCGAACTGCTCCAGCAGAGCGAAGAACGAGTATGGAGTCCATGCGACTGTGAACGCGACGATCATCGTGAACACCATCGTGGTGGCGCGGGCCTCGACGCGGCTCACTCGGCCCAGCCTCTGCGCGTTCTGGCAAACAACACATCAGTCAAACAAATAAAAAAAAGAACACGAAATGGCAAACAAGGTGTTCCAATACCTGTATTTAAAAACTTCAGGGGGCTAAAATACCCATCACTATGAATAACTTTTTCTAAGGAACCAACACTGCGAACGCGATAAAAAACAGCTGTTTCATATTTTGTATGAAACAGCTGTTTTTTGTTCAATACCTATCAGGCTAAAATGTATGAAACAGCTGTTTTTTTTTCACGAAAAAAAAACATCGTGAGGAAACCGGCGCGGGATGTCGTAGAACCTAACAAAAAAGTTGTATAACATGTGTCAAGTGGTCGAAAGGAGCCTCTTGAGGCGCACTTAAAATCCTTTCATCACACTGTTTCGAAAGAAACTAGTGACACGACAGGAGACCCGAGTATGCACAAAAACTACATTTCACTTAAAGTCTACGTAAAATATTGAAGTATAATCATCATTATCAGCCTGAAGACGTCCCCTTCTGGACATAGGCCTCCCCTTATTATTTCCAGGACGAACGATTGTGGCCAAGAAGAATGACGATAGGAGGGCGGCATTCGAGAACCTGTATTCCCTAGCAGGTGTCTTCGAGCTATAATTTAATTTTAAGAAGTTAATTTACCTAATTATACATACTACAAATTCAGTGTTTAAAAAATTTAACAGCTCGAGTCAGTGCCAACAACGACACAAACCATACTAGGTTTCACGATGTTGTAAAATAAATACTGTAATTATAGTTTTAGTTAAATAAAAAAAATTAAATAATGACCTGCCCATTGCCACTAAAACTCGCTAATTCTGCAAGCCATATCGGTTATTTTGGTTCTCCCACGGATCTGCTCATTTCTGATTCCATCACGTAGTGAAACTCCCAGCATATAATAGTAAAGCGTAACATAAAAATAAAATTTTACATCATACAGAAATTTACTGCTATTATCGTTGTACGGGGGAGTAAAGATCACGATTTAGAGCCCATTCACATTGACACATATTCAAGCTTCAGAGATCGCTAGTCGGCAGAAAAAAAACATTTCGCCACAATACATGCGACAAACTCTACGTGCAAATGGGCCGTAATACTATGGCCGCTAGCTTTGGGCCCACAAAGGTACTTAAATCGTCAGCAAACTTGGCGTCATACCAACTTGCTCACATTAGCCACGTAAGTACTTACGTCGGTACTTTTTTTTTACTCTCGAGGGATTGTAAATCATAAAAATATTGGATCTACGAGTATATGCTTTATTTTCGATATCTGAGATGCTAAGATGGGAATATATATTGTAGGATACATGAAACAGTTGCGCTATCTGCAGACCGTTGCAATAGATCTAGAAGTAGCTCAACTGATCCAAATCAATACCAAGCCAAACATTGTCCGTTTTCATCTTAACTAGTATTTATATCTGTATTATCATTTTGTAGAGAAAAAAATCTTCTTTGCGATGATGGCGCACATAACTCAAAGGTGCAAAATTTTGAGTTGGCACGGTAATAGTTGTGAGGTGCGATATGTACCTAGTAATAACTAAGTATATGAGTAGTAGAGTTCGTTGTGTGTGGCTCGCCCGGGAAAATAAAACAAAAAACATGAGGCTTGTGAAAATACAGGGACATAAGGCTTAACATTTTTTTTTTATATACAACTATCTGATGGAACAAGCAGATGACCCACCTGATGTTAAGTGGTAACCATCACCTATAACAAAACATTGCCTTGTAAGTCACGCACAATAGGAACGTGCCCTACGATGCACTGCCATGTGTCCATCATCTTAAAGCATACAAATGTTAAGCCTCATGTGCCTGTAATTACACCGGCAACCACACTCTTCAAATCGAAACACAGCAACGCTGAAAAGGCGTGGTGGTATTACTTCCCCGGGCGAGCCTTTCACAAAGAGCTCTACGACTCTTAAACTTAACATGTGTATGCCTCAAGTTGATGGACGCAGGGATTTGCATCATCATAACACAGGAATGCTGCTTATTGCCAGAAAAAGGCACAAAGAGCTCTATTACTCTCACAACAAGTTACAAAGTGGATGAGAACAAATTATGAAGGTACATTGATAATGTTCCAATTTCCTGCACGACTACCTGTAACTTATGTAAGCTTAGCTTCATCGATTTAATACTTAAGTAAATGTTGTATACTCCGACCTTAATTTTGTGTTTGAGTAGGTAAACGATTCCCAGTGGCCTTGGTTATAACGAAAGTGTACAGTCACCGGCAAAAAGGGTCTTGATTCAAAAATCTTAACGTGCTCTCATTTTGTAATAATGTTTATGAATGAGAGTACGTTGAGATTTTTGTGAAAGAAACACTCAATCGCGAATATTAGTTTAGTAATACTTATGCCTTTATTCATATCTTTATTATTATTATTATTTTTATACTACTAGCTGACGGAACAAGCAGATGACCCACCTGATGTTAAGTGGTAACCATCACCTATAACAAAGCATTGCCTCGTAAGTCACGCACGATAGGAACGTGCCCTACGATGCACTGCCCTGCGTCCATCAACTTGAGGCATACAGATGTTAAACCTCATGTGCCTGTAATTACACTGGCAAACACACTCTTCAAACCGAAACACAAAAACGCTGCTTGGCGGCAGAAAAAGGCGTGGTGGTAGTACTTCCCCGGACGAGCCCTTCACAAAGAGCTCTACTACTCTTATTAGCTGGCTGGCTCAATTTTTTTTTATTTATCAGGCTATAAGTTACACTTACAACTTGGGGGAGGCCTTTGCCCAGCAGTGGCACGAAATAGGCTAAAAAATAAAAAAAACTCCGCCCGCCGTAAATCAGCGGTCTGATCAGTTTCTATCCTCCCAAGGAAGAGACTCTCAGCGATAAGGTCTCCCATTGCTTTACTTAAATGTATGCATGTGGTAAAGAATAAAGAGCTATCTATACCTACAGGGTGTTAAAATTCCCGAAAACTTGTGTACGCGAAAAAAAAACAGCTGTTTTATGCAAAAGTTACCTAACTGGCTAAAATGTATGAAACAGCTGGTTTTTTTTTGGCGCTCACACTGACGGTTCCTTAGAAAAAGTAATACATATTGATGGTACTGTAATTTTAGCTAATGAATAAGACATTAGTATTTTCGCTTTAACTTTACTTAAAATACTTACGGTTATTTCCTTATGCCAAAACCCTTTTGTCGAAAGGTATAGGTACGTGCTAGGTTTAGTAGTTTGTTTAGAAAGTACTGGCAGTGTGCACATAAATTTTTTGAATCCACGACCTTAGGATCGGAAAGCGGGACCGCTACTACTGGACCACCCGTGCTCTCAATTTTGTATCTTTCAAAATATAGAAAAGTGCTAGCGAGAAATACATTTTAGCGGTAGTCTTAGCCTTAATTCGCGTCTGTCCCCGCCTAGTCTATATGGCCAAGCATTTGATGATAGTCTGGGCCTGTCTTGGCGGTTTGCGGCTAAGCGAGGTTACGTCATTTATAGAGGTATAACAAACTGACGATACGAGTACATTGAAGTAACTCGTACAGCGCAAACAAACAAACGCGCGACCTACATTGTCTGAGCTACAATGATGAGTTTGGAACCATAAACATAGATTGAACTACCAAAAGCGCTGACTATCTACTAACTATAATATTATTGGAATCAAAATCCTGGAAGAAGTAAGCACCAAGATGACGAATGATAGAAGAGAGTGGGTGGAAGAAGAAAACCTATTGTGCCAATCAAGAGCGTCGCCAGCCCATGGCCCAGGGGGGAGGTGGGCCAGTTAATATTATGGAGGATGAGAAAAATATGAACTGTAGGTACAGTCAAGAGCATGAAGCACTACAGCTTGTCGCGCGAGTTTTTGCCTCTATGGTGATTGTAATAAGAATGGTTCCAACTTAGGCCTTTGGTTTCAGCTGGGAGGGGGCAGAAGCCCCTCCCTGCCCCCCCTTGGCAACGCCGTTATTTCGATTCGAACCCACGACCTTACGATCAGAAGACAGGGCCACTCCCACTAATAGACCACCGGTGCACCTTAGGTCAAAAGGCATATAGACATATAAATTGGTGATAATAGATGAGTATGAAGTTTTTTTGTCTCATCTCAAAATATTAAAGTGCAGTGCCTTCATAACAACTTATGTAACACTTATTTCTGCGAAATAATATCTTGTACTAAAGTTAGGCAAGTTGGCATCGAAAATAGAACACATTTCTTGTGATTCCAATTAGGCTTTTCAGAAATAAAAACGAAAGAAAATCAATCAGTTAGAAAAACATTGGATCACACCACCAAGTGAAAAAGAAAGTAAGAATTTCTGGGAATGTTCGACGTTTAATGCCTGAATGATTATTAATTGGTTTCCAACGTGCTTATTTATGGGTATTTCAATCTGTATTATATAGAACGCTGAAACTTTACGTGTAAATTTCAGGGTAGTTGGGCTCTTTGTGTGTCGCTCGTCCGCGGAACTAACCAGAACTACCACCATGCCTTTGTGCCGCCAAGCAGCGTTTCCGTGTTTCGGTTTGAAGAGTGTGGTCTCTCTCTTGTCGTTTCACTAGTTTCTTTGGAAACAGTGTGGTGAAAGGATTTTAAGTGCGCCTCAAGAGGCTCCTTTCGAGCACTTGACACATGTTATAGAACCTTTTAGGTTCTACGACGTGCCGGTTTCCACACGATGTTTTCCTTCACCGATTGAGAGTACTGGCATTGGGTGTGGATTCCGGTGAAATTACAGGCACCAGGATATGTTCCTATCGTGCGTGACTGGCGAAGCGATGCTTTGTTATTTTTTTTTTATATTTTGTTACAGGAGGTTACCACTAAATATCAGGTAGACCATTTCATCATTAAGCGACAAGTAGATGCTTGATCAGAAAGTATTTTTTTTTAAAACGGACGGTTAATAGAAAATTATATGATAGAAAAACTACAAATACACGCCACATAATATTTACACTTAACAGAGCAAAAATACATCAGACGGGAATACAATGGGCGGTATTATCGCTAAAAGCGATCTCTTCAATGTGTGCAACGGCTAGGCAAGTAAACAATTTATCTACCTATTTACCAAAAGTTTAAGCGATTTCTTATCTCTTTTGCTTCTTAAATGGTAGAACGAAATCATGGTAAATTGCCTGTTTTAAATGAAAATCACGCGACTACGCTGCGCTGAACTCATTTCCTATAATGAATATTCCTTTTGTGTAGCTCGCGTGGGTCGTGATTCAGTGGGCATCTCTTTTGTCTTTTGAGAGCGCTGGTGGTCTAGTGGTAGCGGCCCCGCCTTCCGATCCTAAGGTCGTGAGCTCGAAACCGGCCGAGCACCAATGAGTTTTTCTGTTCAAAAATGTATGTGCACAATGCCCGTACTTTCAAACGATGAAGGAAAACATCGTGAGGAAACCGGCATGTCGTAGAACCTAAAAAGTTCTAGAACATGTATCAAGTGCTCGAAAGGAGCCTCTTGAGGCGCACTTAAAATCCTTTCATCACACTGTTTCGAAAGAAACTAGTGACACGACAAGAGAGAGAGAATGAGTTACGTTAATTTATTAATTAGTAGATCTTACGTTTGACGCTTGTTGACTTCGATACTTGTTTTGGTACCCTAAAATATAATGATAATTTACCTGCTTCAGGGTCCTGATGATGTTGACATAGCTGAACGTTATGATCGACAGGGGCACTATCTGACCCATTGCGAATAGGAACATTATGTACGTCAGGGTGTTCATGGACTGTTCGTGCCAATTCACGGAGCAGCTGTGGACAAAAACAAAAATTTAAGTGTAAAAAGTTTTCATGGTCGCGCAGATGAAATCCGTAATGGTGGCACTTCACGTCGCTATTCGTGTTCTCGTTTTCGTCTTATTTTCCCAAATAAGACGATGTTCGACTCTATTCGCCTTTATTTGCCTATTTTCACGCACACGACGAATATGCAAATAAAATAATTTAGGATAGTAGAGCTCCTCTGGGGAAGTACGACCACCATGCCTGCCTTTTTCTGCCGCCAAGCAACGCTATTGGGTTTCGGTTTGAAGAGTTGCCGGCGAAATTACAGGTACATGAGGCTTAAAATCTGTATGCCTCAGTTTGATGGATACGGGGCAGTGTACTGTAGCGTTCCTGTGCGTGACTTACGAGGCAATGCTTTGTTAAAGGTGATGGTTACCACTTAACATCAGGTGGGCTATCTGCTTGTTCCATCAGCTAGTAGTATACAAAAACAATGATTGTGTAGATGTTCTGTTCGAATTATTCGAACTTCTACACAATAAAGCATTCGGCTTTTTATAGCATAACTATGTGACAGAGAGCCGGGGCCTTGGGGGAATACGTAATACATTATCCCCCCTAAAAACGTACAGATAAATTGATTACCAAGCGGCACCAAACTCTTATCAAAAGTTTTTTTTGAATATGAAAAGAACACTGTTCTTAGACCGCCTGTAACTGACTGGTAACGAGTCGTTTCTACGAGCATCCGTTGGTAGTATATGTAACGGGCGCTCGTAGAATATAGAAAGGTCGTTAGCCGTAATTTGTGTGGTCGTAACACAAACAACCATTTATGAATATAAACGAGATATTATGAGGGATTGTCATGTACCGATAAAAAATATATTTTTGGACATTTTCACGAAACGCTTAAAAAAAATATTAATTTATGTTTACTTTATAAATGAATACAAACACTTTACCATCACTTTGGGAATAATATCTCTGGATGGGCTTTTACGATATCCATCAGGGAAGGATATACGTGCTTATATTGCATGCATACATGCATCATAATCTTCCTGCCCTTATTCCCCGCTAAGTGGTGTCGGCACAACAGGTTTTCTTCTTCCACTCTCCTCTATCATTGTTCATCTCGGTGCTTACTTCTTTCTTACTCATGTCATGTTTCACACAGTCCATCCATCCACAAATAATTTTTTTCAACGTATTGTGTTTCTACATACAAGTATACTTAGTTAGAGCGAGGTGTCTATGCAAAGACATTACAAAGGCTTATACATTTTTATGTAATCTAAATTTAGATAGATACGACTACTAACTTCATTATTTTTGTGTAACCTTTAACTGGAAATAAATATTTATATATATTTTTAAATAAAAAAATCTTAATTCTCTATATACCTACTAAAATATCTAAAACTGTGTCGAGAATTCTCACCTTAACCTGGCACCATACTTTAAAGTTACGCTTTTTAATTGAATTACGTACTCTTTTACAGAGGAAGTGAAATTCTCAGTAATCTAATTTTTGTCAGTGCATTTTTCAGCTAATTTAATTAAAAGCTTCGCGTATTATGCAGGTATAAAAGTTCGTATGTAGCTTGCTTTTAAATCGCTTTAACAATTTAATAAAAACTATCACGCTTGCAAGGAATTTACGCTATTATTTACAGAAAATTTAATACGTTTCAATTTTCAACAACACGTCGATAGAGCTGTTTTGAAATGGGAATTTGCTTACCTAAATTTCTTTTTGCTCTACGTTTATGGCACTTGTTTTCATTTTTCATTCAGGCGCGGAACCAGCCTTGGAAAAAGGTTGTGGTCAAAGCCACCAGAAAATGCGACTGCGACTCTGATATAAACTCGTTCATGATCGATATAGTGCATTCTGCATAATTAGATATGTTTACAATATACATAATATATGACGATATGATATGATATGAGTAAGAAAGGAGTGAGCACTGAGATGACGTATGATATAGAAGAAGAAAACCTGTTGTGCCGACCCCACTTAGCGTGGGATAAGGGCAGGAAGATGATGATGATACATTTATTATGACGGTCTGACCTTTGTACAGTCTACCTATAGTTCCACGTGGGCAAAGTCGTGGAGCGAACACTGTGTGTGAGACGTCACACGTCTATTAGGGTTATGGGCATGCCCATCGTGCCCACAACGGAGGATCCGCGCTTGCCATCATTGGACAGACACTGTAGCCAGTCAAGTGATATAATTTAAATACTTTTGTCAAGTATCAAGTGCTCGAAAGGAGCCTCTTGACACGCACAAAAAATCCATTCACCACACTGTTTCGAAAGAAACAGTGACACGACAAGAGAGAGTCAAGTCTTTTTAGTAAAGTTGGCCGTCTTTTGTTGTGAAGAAAATGGTGACGGTTTACTTCAAAATATTCTCGTTCAAATCAGGGCATCACATACTCTTTCATTCAAAATGTTTGTGCTAAAACCTCAAGAAATATTGGTTAAAAACAACCGAAATTACACAATAGAACTCAAAATAACGCAATACAATTCAAATTAAAAAGCTATGTTGCTTCCCAAAATGACAGAAAACGAATCCCGGGTATTTATTTGCCTAAATTTATAGCCTGACAGGTTGTCTGTCATGGAGTTTTATGGGTGCTCCAGTGACTAATGTCATTTTATCTAAAAACTTTTTTAGAGGCGCCTTACCAATTAAGTTGTCTAATGATGTAGTTAAAACCTACTAAATAGTTTTAAGTGATTTTTCTTGTAAAATGTATTGTCAATAAAGGCTTTTTACATCGTAACAATCAAATTTAGATTAGGTATTCGTATTTTTGTAATGTATTTGGCTACGAATAAATGAATTATCTACACTAATATCTACATCTACACTAATATTATAAAGAGGAAAGATTTGTATTTTTGTATGTAACGAATAGGCTCCAAAACTACTGGTCCGATTTCAAAAATTCTTTCACCATTAGAATGCTACATTATCCCTGAGTAACATAGGCTATATTTATTACGAGAAAAAATTTGGGATCCTTTCTAAAACTTCAATAATGTAACCCAAGGTGTAAAAAAATTTGGCCTTTCATAGCATGCGCTGCGAAAACTATTGACGATAGAACACAAAAATGCTGTACAATATTAAAGAACACATTAATATGTACAGAAAATTCACATTCATACATTTTAGCCTGGTAAGTATTGAACTTTTGTATGAAACAGCAGTTTTTTTTTCGCGTTCACAGTGTTGGTTCCTTAGAAAAAGTTGTTCATATTGATGGGTACTTTAGCCCCCTGAAGTTTATATACACAACTTATGGAAAACCTTGTATAGTCATATAGTACGTATTAGTAAAAACGCTTTTCGTTGCTGTTTCGCTTATTATATTAATTTAACGCGTTTACAGCGAGTAAGTGGGCCAGTTGATGATACCTAGAAGTATAAGTACTTCATAATCAGAATCATAAAATTTTTGTTCTAGAGGTAGAATTCATTATGACATCGTTAAAATCCTACCCATCAAAAGGTTGCCTGGAAGAGATCGTTCATAGCGATAAGACCACCCAGTGTACTTCGCTGTAGTTCCAATTAAGTCGTGTAACTATGTTTTTTCATGTGGTTTACATTAAAGAGTTTTCTGTCTTTCTGTCTAATCATATTTTGCGAATATACCTCTAGGTAGGTACATATTCATCTAAATAAACTAACATACAAATTAATATAAATAATGTCGTAGATTGAAAAAGATAAAGAATGTTACAAATTTAAAAAAAGATAGCAGATAAAGTTTATGAAGTCATATTACCTTAGAACAGAAAAAATAACCTACTCTTAAAAGTTATATCACAGTGTAGGTTTTATTTAGCGTGCACTACGAATATATAATAAGTCAGCGTGCACTACTTAGCACTAAGACAAACCTTGTAAGTAGAGTTTTTTTTAACTGTCTGACTTGCCAGTCAGTAACTGGCAAGGTGTAAATAATGCATTAACAGATAGCCTTCAGACAAGAGCTGCCAGGCTGTCATGTAAGTGAATTAAAAAGTTTTTATATTAACCGTTCCCAGTCAGGCGTTGGCATAATTTGTACAATGTAGTTTCTTTTCTGTCATTTTTGTAAGCAGCCTAAGCTTTTTTATTTTAATTGTTTTCTTTTGATATTTTATGTACTGTTGTGTAATACAGGTTATGGTGGTATTGTAGTAAATTGTGACCATTTTCTTTAAACAATTGACAGCCAACTTTTTACGTTTTTGACCTCATACCTGTGATAATACTATTTTATTACAAGCTGGTGCCCGCGACTTCGTCTGCGTAGGATTAGTCACACAATATCTTTATAAATTGTAGCCTATGTGTTATTCTAATGTATAAGCTATATTATTGTAAAGTTTCATTAAAATCCATTCAGTAGTTTTTACGTGAAAGAGTAACAAACATCCATCCATACTTACAAACTTTCGTGTTTATAATATTAGTAGGATACTGTATTGTAGTTTACTTTATATTTAGTATTTGACTGACTTCATTAAAAACTGATGGTAATTCACTTTACAGTTGTAACTGGCAAGATTGTCCGTTGATGAATGAATGAAAAAAACTTTATTGTACATACACAATACTTTAAGTGTATTACAGTCCACCAGATTTTAAGTAGTAACCATCATCGATAACAGAGTATTCTCTCGTAAATCACACACAAAAAGAACGTACGATTCGTCCATCAACATGAGGCATACAGATGTTAAGCCTCATGTGCCTGGAATTTCGCCGGCAACCACACCCTTCAAACCGAAACACAGCAACGCTACTTGGCGGCAGAAATACGCATGGTGGTAGTACTTCCTCGGACGAGCCCTTCACAAAGAGTTCTACTATCTTCTTCTTATCCCTCTCTCTACTTCTTGTCTCTCTTATCATATTTGGTAAAGTTGGGGTACCTTATATTGGCTGCTTCGTTGACGTAGTTGCCCCATCCCATCAGTGGCGGAGTAGTCAGCGCCAAACTGTAGCTCCATATGAAGACGATCGCCAGCACTGCGCCGCGCGAGCTCAGGTGGCGCGAGCTGAGGGGACGCGTCACCATCAGGTAACGTTCGAATGAAATCACCGTAAGGGTGGTGATGGATGTTATTCCTGTTAAAAAACAAGATTTATTTAACATCATCTCTATCCTTACAACATTACCTAAGA
This sequence comes from Chloroclysta siterata, assembly GCA_932294275.1. Classification (NCBI taxonomy): domain Eukaryota; kingdom Metazoa; phylum Arthropoda; class Insecta; order Lepidoptera; family Geometridae; genus Chloroclysta; species Chloroclysta siterata. The sequence goes on along the minus strand of OW028596.1, from coordinate 12,753,592 downwards.
TAAAACAAGATATTATAATATTATAATAATATAACTAGTGGTTGCGTGCCGCGTGTCTTTTTGGCAAAGCTTGTAATATGGGAACCAGATAGTTGATATCATACTTATACTTTTTTTTTGTGAATACATAAATATACTAGTGGTTCGCCCCGAACTGAGTACTCGTGAGGCGATCCGAACGCTCCGAAAATTAAAGTAGTCAAGAAATTTAAGGGAGGTGACTACCTCCTTTAAATTTGGCAAGGCAAGTCCAAACACTATATTTGGACTTGCTTCTGACTACCGCTTACTATCTTGGTATGATAACCAAGTTTCAAGTCTATTGGCCTATTTATTAAAGAGTTGCGTTGAACAGACCTTGGCTCCATCATCAGACCAGGTCGTTGTCGCCATTTTATGAGAACTAAGTACCTTCTAAGTAGAAAAAGCAAAGGCATTGATTGAAGCAAAGGCTCTGTTGTCTCTGTCTGTGATGAGGGCTCTTGGGTCGTTGGTTATTTATGTAAATTTTTATTTTTCGTTGTATCTTAAAGTCCGAGCGTCCTAGAAAAAAAGGTTTTGGAATTTAAAATGGTTTTGGAATGTTAAAACATACCTAAAATGCCAAATCACCCAAGTTGAATGAAAGATTATAATTGAAAGATTCAAATATACACACCCAGACAGAGAGCAAACATCTATGTTCATCACACAAATATTTGTTCTCGATGAGGATCGAACCTACGGCCTACAGCGCAGAAGGCAGAGCTACTACGCAACTGCCTGTGACGATTTAACATGTAACAGAAACTTGAAAATTGAATATGCCTAACAATATTTCGATGTATTTATTGCCAACATGTACATACATCAGTTATATATCTTAGATCCCGTGGAGACACCCAAATCCACACCTTAGCACTATAATTTATTCTGTGACCTCTCTGGCTTTATTCCAACGATATTTGTAAAACATGACATATGAAACAAACAAAACATATGTTACAACACTGCTGCTTACTGCGTACCAACTGAATTCACAGAACTTTCTTGGTATGTAGTTAGTTAAAAAGACAAACAAAAATAACTTTGAACAAACGGAAACGTGGAGAAAATAACTTTCAGTTGATTTAATGGGGCTTTTATTATCGTACTTAAATAAGTTTCATGCACCGGTAGTCTAGTGGTAGAAATCTCGCCTTTTGATCTTGAGGTCGCGGGTTCGTTCGTATCCACCCTTTTTTTTTAAGACTTTCTGATGGAACAATCAAATGGCCCACCTGATGTTAAGTGGATCACCTATAACAAGGCATTGCCTCGTGAGTCACTCTCGATAGGAACGTGCTCTACGATGCACTACCCTGCTTCCATCAACTTGAGACATACATTATGTTAAGCCTCATGTGCTTACAATTTCACCGGCAACCAAACTCTTCAAACCGAAGATAGGTACTAGTTATCTGATAGATAAATATGGATTTACTTTCAAAAATTTATGTGCTTACTGCTATTACTCTCGAACGGTGTAGGAAAACAATGTGAGGAAGCCCATGGCTTAGTCATCTCTGCACGTGGTGACCATATCTTTTAAGGGGCTGACACCCGACAAAGAACTTCTCTCTCGCACATTTCAATATTTTTCAAGAAATTCTGTTACCTAAGTTAAAATAAGCAACGTACATACTATATGGTACTATTGTACCGGTAGTAAAGGTCTGCCGCCTAAAGACGAAATCCCATGGCCTATTATCCCTGGAGTATATTCCCAGAATAAAGTTCTTCAACGAGGCCTTTCCTTATACCCCCGCAAGGGGAAGGTAGATGATCAAAGCAGTAGCAAATAAAGGCATATTTTTTTGCTATGAAAACTTGTTCGCCTCAAATTGATATGTTTGCTGAACCTGAGTAACGTTATTCTCCGAAACTTGTTTGGCTGCGATATTTCATAACTACATTCAAAGTCAAAGTCAAAGTCAAAAGGTATTTATTCAATAAAATCACAAGGATCACTTTGAAACGTCTTAAAGCTAGGTGACTCTAGGTGCCAGTTCCACGCGACCAAAGCCTAGAAGAACGGGCAACAAACTTACGGCTTGGTTCCTACCGTTCTTTTGTATGATCCTTTTACAATGTAATATAATATAATGTAATATAAATTCACCGAATTTAGTAAAAAATCGTTGATATGTGTGTTATTTCACACAGCCTTCACAGCTCAGTTTGTAGTGTATCTGCCTTATGCGCCGTAGGCCGTGGGTTCGATGCCAACCGAGAACAAACATTTGTTTGATATTTTTATACAACTAGCTGATGGAACAATCAGATGGCCCACCTGATGTTAAGTGGTAACTATCACCTATAACAAAGCATTGCCTCGTAAGTCACGCTCGATAGGAACGTGCCCTACGATGCACTGCCCTGTGTCCATCCACTTGAGGCATACAGATGACATATGTACATAGATGTTTGTTCGCTGTCTGGGTGTTATATAATATTATAATTAGGTATTTATAATAATATCTATAATAAATTCTCTTTTAAATATTCTTTTATAAATATAGGTATTATATCAGCTATCTGGTTCCCATAGTACAAGCTTTGGCCTACTTTGGAGCGAGGTAGTTAGTGTAGAGAATAAAATAAATAATGTCCACCAAAAAATATATTATTTTTTAATTATTATTATTGTTTGACGCTTATTAGCCTCAAGACTTTATGATAATGACAAAAAACAAGTAACTCACCCAGCAAAGCCATGAAAAACCCGTACAGGACACACATGGTGCGGCCAAATATCCATCGGTGGAAAAGTGCGGATATCAGGGTAAACGGGTTGCCAAGGATGGAAACCGAAAAATCCGAACACACCAGGTTGAACAGAATAATATTGAGAGGGGTCCATAGCTGAAACCAAACGGCATAACGTAAGCATCATACAGCCACATATACATACTTTTAGCGTTCTGTGCATTAACTGAGAAAAAAGGATTTTTTATGGAAAAAAAGCATTTTATATACAGAAACAAATGGTAGTTCAGAAACTCTTAGGTATCTTACTTGTAAAATAAATAAATAAAAACTCTTAGGTAGAATAAGTTTTTTTTTGTTGTGATAAAGATATGGAACAAGTTGAAGGCCCACCTAATGTTAAAAGGTTTGCAAAACAGTGAGGTGAAAGGATTTTAAGCACACGCAAAACGCATTGTACTTCAGGAAGTTGTTAGTTGGAGAATAGCAGTGAAAGCAATCTTTACCATCTGTGCTATATACTAAGACGATTTAAACTAAATTGGAACAGTTAGCAGAGACCCCAAGATCGAAATGTTGAATGACGATTCCATTTATTTATTCAGCTTAATTGGTAGTAGCTCTGCCTTCTGCGTTGTAGGCCGTCGGCCGATCCCCACCGAAAACGAACATTTGTGGGATGAACTATTCGCTGTCTGGGTATTATATAAGTATTATAATAATATCTAACGATCAGGGTACCGACCGGCACCTCATAAAGCAGTATTAAAATAATATTATGAACTGTCAATTTTAGCAGTTGTGAAAACAATCTTGAAAACAGTTCTAGCTTCTATAAGTTGAAACGTCATCTAGTACGAAAATACTTGTCAGCTATTCTTTTTTATCTGGTTGTAGTTGAACAGACTTGATGACGTATATAATATGGTACGAAATTTCAGTGTAATATTATTTTAATACTGCTATAAGAGGTGCCGGTCGGCCCCCTGGTCCCTATAGTACAACTTTGGCTTAGTATGAAGCTAGATAGTGCCTTAAAAAACTGTTTCGCAAGGTAACTCAAAGAATCTTGAAGTCACGCTCAAAAGTGCCCAGCTACTCTAGATGTTTTTATATAAAAGTAGGACATAGGATTTGTCTTGTACCTTTATAATAGGCTTAAAATTATAACGGCGAGGTATCTTGTATATTTTACTATAAAATGATTATCTTTTGTTATTCATAACAAAAGGTTCAAATATTTATACAGTGGATCTAATTATATGGGTAATATTTTAGAAAAAACAACATTCACAGAATGAATATTTTTAAGACGTTAATTAAAAATGTTCGAACCTTTTCCTCATTTCAATAAAAACATCTCGTGGAAAATGGTAATAATAAATCTTAAATAATATAAGAACATGATAAATAGATAACTCTACAAAAACTTACTATAAAATATCTGATTACATACATTACGGCATAGTTTCGGTTTGAATAAGCTTCAACCCATTACGCCGTAAGTTTCTTGTCTGTTATTTTAGGCGTTGATCTATATTTGCCGAATTACATGTAATAAAGATGTTAAATATATTTTTTGAGTCAACGGAATTCTACCGTCATGGGCATGCAAAATTAAAATGTAGGTAAACAATTTAATCAAATGAAAATAGAAATTATATAAAATTAAAATAATAATATAGTAAAACATGGAAATAATAAATGACAAATATGAAAATAAAAATATTTTTTTTATATAATAATTAAAGTGATATAATAATAATGGTTGTCAAGATGTCAAAATGTCAAAGTAATAATAAACAAGAAAAAAAAAAATTAAAAAAAGGAAGCCTAGAAGAACTGTCAAGGCGTTGGCGCTAGATTCAGTGGCGTAGCTATCGTATGGCCAGGTGGTGCAGTGCACCAGGGCCCCGACACTCAGGGGGCCCTCTAACCTAAGCTTTGAAAAGAGAGGGTCAGCTCCCGAAGCTAGAAAACCTTGAGCATTTTTTATTCTTTCTCTACACACTGGGGCGCTTGTTCACCTAGCTACGACACTGGCTAGATTCACCTAGTATAAAGACGTTTCAAAGTGATCCTTGTGATTGTACTAAATAAAGATCGTTTTTATTTTGATTGCAATTGTAATAGGCAGGTAATCATGAAATTAAATCAATATATAATAAATAAATATAATAATACTATTTATTTATTATATATAAAAATCAGGTAAATACACCACTAATTTGTAATTACCAAAAAAAAAAAAACCGTATGCTCAGTGTCAGTTACTGATCACATTTATGTAGTTAAAACTCAATTTTTTTTTTTAAAAAGAATATCCCAAGAAAAGGATGATAACTAGTTACCCATTATCCGTACTTACCTACTACAGAGTCTTCTACTCGAGTCTCATTCTCATCCATTCATAAATTTTTGTCTCGTTCGAAACGAAACAAAACGCGCCGCTCGCGCAATACTAACTATTATTTTATCTATGGCCGGCAAACTCGTGTCGAACGAAACCCATACATAGGTACTCTAAATTAGATGCAGGTCAGTGACATCCGTAACATAAAAATTGTACGCGGGTAGGTACTTAATTTATTGTGGTTTTCACGTTCACGATAGCTTGTCAGTACACTGCCAGGCCAGAGAATAACGCATACATGTTACGTACGTATTTTTAGTCTGGGGAAATGTGAGTGATTACCTACGGATGTACCGCGAATTGTACCCAAACAATCGGCAAACAAATTACTCCACGATGTCCAGCATATTATACCAACGCATATTGGACCATGGCTCTGTTTACGTGTCGTCGCATGCGCAAGGACGAGGAGGGCCTGCATACTCCCGAAACTTCTACGATGACGTCCTAAATAATTTTGAAGAAGATCCTCGGAGGAGCACGCTTGACGCGGCACGTCGCTTTAGCACAAGCCAGTCCTGCGCTTGGAAGACTGTGCGCTCAGCTGAGATACACTACAGGAAGACCCAGGAGCTACTAGCCATCGCCAGGCTGGAGGATATTCCGTTAGCAACCTGGCGGGAGCTATGGTTTCAGCAGGACGGTGCGCTACCGCACTACCATCGCGCAGTGCGAGAGTACCTATCTCAGGAGTTTAGCACCCGATGGATTGGTCGCGGTGGCCCAGTTGCCTGGCCTGCGTGCTCGCCCGATCTGACACCCCCAATCTTTTTGTGGAGCGAAATAATAAAAGACTAGTGTATGTGAGTGCACAGGACCTAAAACAGCGCATTAGACCCTTTTGATAGTGCAAAGACTAAGTATTTCCCTGAAAACAATTAGTTAAAACGTGTGTGTGTTTGCATTGACAATGAAGGTGGACATTTTGAACAACTTTTAAAATACTTGTAGGTTAGTGGAAGTGTAAATACGTGCGTAGTTGTAAGTACATACTGTAAATAACTTTAATTGTTGTAAATAGCTTGACATCCTAAGCCCGTAAAATTATGAAGGAAAAATGGCAATTAATTACAAATAAAAGTATTAAAAAAATCCCAAAAATAATGCCTTTTTTATGATACTTACCTACCTACCTACCCATTGAATGATTTATCTAGTGAGCGAGAGAGAAGGAATACGATGAGTGCGACAAGATGATGTGACGTAGGTAGGTACTATACGACGAGACGGTAGATGGAAGGAGTCATAATGAATGGAGTGTTTACGATGTTGACTAGCAGTAGTATTCCGTAGTATTTTCTTGTAGTGTGTCCATAAAATTGTGCAGGATTTTGGTTGAAAACAAACCTCGATAACTTGGTAAAAGTTAAATATTAAAAAGTTTTGACAGTGCCAATAGCATTAGTAGCCTCTGCTGCAACTATCCTTAATTTTTTTCTGGTTAATACAAAATAGTGGTGTATATAAATTTTGTTAGCGAGATATTCGGTTTGTATACAGTTTAACATATTTCACCGAATCATTAGCTTGTAAATATTAATTAGGTATTTTACCAACAGCAAAATTACAATAAAATAGGCCCATAAATTATCAATCATTATATAATATTAACATAAAATGGTCAGGCTAAAATTCAATTATTAGTCAATATTTCAAAATTATTTAATAACTTTTTTTTTAGCTAGGTTATATAATTAAAATAATTAAAACTTTACGTAAATAATCTGGGTAGGTCGTAGGTTTTTTATTCATCAGGAACTTTATTAATTATTACTTTATTTCACATTACCAGGTACCCAGCTGATGTAGAGCTGATGTAAATAATAAAGGTAAACGCGTTAAATACCCGTGTAATACTTTTAAATATGATGTAGAGCCGTTTCATGATAAATATACACGCATACTCGTACATAATAATATATTTGATATCGACTCATTCAACTTATTTATGATACAATCTGCTAACTTTTGAGTAGAAAAACAAGATAAGTGGTTTTTTATATTTCAAAATATTGAAATGTGCAAGCCAGAGGTACATCAGCAGTTGTCTTCGCTTTAAATTAGGGGCCAAAGTGAAGATAGGCGCGTTGATATCTTTTTTGTGTGCGTAGACGCGATATTATTTCGTAGCTGCCGTATTTTTTCGTAGCTCATTCGTAGGCGTTACGAATATTGGACCGTGTTAAGTTGGTTCTACGAAAATTCCGAATGAATTTTTATGCCTTGGAATTATTTTTGGCCCTCAATTTTATCTATCTTTCCGAACATGAATGAATAAAATTGAGATCTGGTTTCATGAATGTGGTCTCATAATGTATTTATTGAATCTATTAATGATCTGCTTCCAATAGTACAGGCAAATGATGGGGTTTAACATCTGTGTGCCCCAAATTGATGGACACAGTGCATCGCAGGTTCTATCGAGCGTGACTTACGAGGTAATGCTTTGATGGTGTTGGTTACCACTTAACATTAAGTGGGCCATCTGCTTGTTCCATCAGTAAGTAGTATAAAAAAACATTCTGTGATATATACACAAACATTGATATACAACGTGTTTATTGAGAATTGTAGGGATCCGAAAGCAGGATATTCTACCGGTCATAACGAACAACTTTTGTTCTACGACTTTTAAAATTTCAAAGTTTTTCATTCATGAAATGCCTCTTAAACTTTTATGTAAAATGAATCTAAACGCATCATGAGGCAGCCCTATTTACAGCTGTTCTTTGACCTCTAGTTGTTAACCTTAGATAAAATAGGTAACAGAACTGCCACCAATTACCTAGTAATGTGCCTACCTAATAATGATGTTGCTGTTTTTAAAGATCTTGGTATGTAAAAGAAATATTTTCGCGACTGTAATCCCTAGTCACGGTAAACATTCTCTGAGATCTTTGGTACTAATACCTATTCAGTAACTAGGTACCTACGTGGCTACGTACTCAATATTTAATAGAATATTTATTTTTGTTTAATTACTAGATGTCGTAAACCAATGTTTATGATATTCATAGTTCTTTAAATTGTAACATGTTACTTTACCACCATGGTTCATTGACACGACAAAATTATTCAACTGCAATTTTGGGAAGTGTCTAGTCTGTCCTATTTAATCTTTGACTAACCTGTCTGTCATTGGTTGCATTTAAAAACGCATATCCAATCAGGACGGCCGACGGCCGCCGATCAGTGTTACCATTTGTGGCAGATTTCTGCCATTTGGCAGATTTTAAATATTTCAAGAAAAATCTTATTAGTTTGAATTTTTAATGAAATAATATTTATAATTTATTTATTTTTTACCGAACTGGAAACTTCTTATTCTTTTTTACCTTTATTGATTTGGTTTCTAAACAACTTCTATCTCGTTTTAGATAACTGCAAACCGTTACAAACGATCAAAAGATAGTAACTGAATGTAATGTAGGTATTTCTTCGATCAACAATCAACCTAGATTACGTGTGGCGGGCTCAAAAACGGCCCGAGAAATAAGAGCACAAATAAATTTGTGTTCTTATTTGAGTTTAGTGTGCTCCAACCACAGCTAACGTGCGGACGTGCTAAAATGCCTCAGTGTGCTTTAAAACTGCGAAAATAACCCCTAAAACATTAAGGTTTCAGAAGGAATGTCTTTTTTTTCGGTAATTACATGTCAGTTTCCGTTTTGCGATGCTTAAATCATTGTTAACAATTAAAAACAAATATTTTGTCGTTTATTCCGCCAGTCCGCCATCGAGGCACCTGTAGTGTGTGTGAGGAGTAGTAAAATACAAAGAAGCAAACAGAAACAAAACGAAACGAAAGTAATAATGTAACTCACAAAGTAATAATGGGGAATAGTACTTTATTTGTTGCAACATAAGGTTGATTACACAATAAATGTTATTTAACCTATGTCTTTTAATTTCATGGTGACGGCTGCAATTGACGAATGATCATAAGTGTAAGATAGTATTTTGTAGATTTGTGACTTTATTACAAGGGTTTATGGTTGTAATTAGGTTGAACTTGAAACTGTTTAAAAACCTTTGAATCAGTTCGATGTAGCTGTTTATGTGTGTGTAAGTAGATGTTCAAGCGGACAGTTTTTAGCTTTGATTTTGTATGTGACACGCAATCTAGTTGATTGTTGATCGAAGAGGTATTTAATTTATTCCGTAGCCACGAAGGAGATGGTATGAAGTCATATTTTTGGTATTTTTATCGTCAAGCTTGGTAGATTTTGACAGATTTTTTGGCAGGTGTGTGGTAGAACCGCCACTTTTGAGATGGTCACCCTGTTTGTGTTTACATGCGTTGTTGTACATTGTTTTGTTGAGAAAATGTCATCAAACGTGATAAAATGGTGATTGTTATGTAAAAAGCCGTCGTCAGTCAGTGTGTGTATGAGCAGTGCCTACGAGGTAATGGTTTAGTGTGAAGTTTGAAGCCTGTGTCGTGCGAAATCTCGCAAACTTACCAAAATCCAGTTTTATCCAGTGTTATTATAGCCAGTAAATAATGACAAAATCCATAGGAACCAGTAAAAATATCGTGTCAGGGGATTGGCGGCGTACCTACCTACCTACCGAAAGGTAAGTATTTCAAATTATCTCTTAGGTTATCGTTGTTTTTCTCTTTCCTAGATAGAAGCGCGCGTGCGTGTGACCTTGACACGTACACAGACAGGGCTGTTGCAAATTTCTGAGAAAATATTAATTTTACTTTTCTATGGGAATTTCGAAAACGATGTATTCAACCGTTTCACACGTCAAAGTATTCCAGTGCTTGGTCTAAATACACGCTCTTTGTTTCCCTACATAACTTCATCAACACGTTGTATATTAACTTATTAATTGTGAGGTTAACGGCCGGTTTCGGAAAGCTCGATTAAAACTAATCGGATGTCAAGTCACTCGCCATTTCAGCTATTACATCGAATTAGATAGAGATAGCAAGTGACTTGACGTTCGATTAGTTTTAATCGGGCTTTCAGAAACGGCCGTTAGAGTTGTAGTATCAATAAAAAATTAGCTCAATGATTTTTTGTTCATAAGTAGAAGCATAGCAGTCATTTAATTTTACTCTGTGATGTAATGTTAATTCTATAGTTATAGAATCTTTGTCTACAACAATGATAGCAATTATGATTGTTATAGACAAAGATAGCCGCTTAGCATCAAGTGGACCGTCGTCGACTTGTTCCATAAATTATCTAAAAAAAAAAAACATTTGCGACCTGTAAATGGATTTGACTGGCACAGGATTGCAATAGATAGAAAAACCTAATGGCGGCCTTTGCCCAGCAGTGGCCGAACCTGGCTGTAGAAGTGTGTTAGAATTTCCGATTGTTTAAAATAGCCCCGCTCTCTCTCTCTTGTCGTGTTACTAGTTTATTTCGAAACAGTGTGGTGAAAGGATATTAAGTGCGCTTCAAGAGGCTCCTTTCGAGAACTTGACACATGTTATAGAACTTTTTGGGTTCTACGACATGCCGGTTTCCACACGATGTTTTCCTTCACCGTTTGAGAGTAGGTACTGGCATATAGAAGGTTAGGTGGGTTCAAAATAGCCCCTGCTGAGAAGATATCTCCAGTAACTGAGAATCGAAGTTGTGAAGCTGCATCTGTTTTCTAAATAAGTAGTCATAATATACTTCAGTAATTCAGTAATATCAGAACAAAGTTACAAAGTGCACAAGTTACAAAATAACGTAGAAACTGCGAAAATTATAAACTGATGCAGTCTCGACGCCCACCTCCTAAACCAATGAGCAATAGCTCTGCTATTTAATGAACCAACAGGGAAGTATTAAACAAACAAACACTTACAAAGAAATGACTTACCTACGCATATGAAGTTATAATTTTAGGTTTTGTTGCTGTAAAAACTAGGTGACTCTAGGTGCCAGTTCCACGCGACCAAAGCCTAGAAAAACAGGCCACAAACTTACGGCTTGGTTCCTATTGTTTAGTAAAAGAGTGAATAGGTGTGTTCTAGACCGTTCTCGTCCAAAGTCGGCTACATCGTCGCTTACCATTAAGCATTGATGAGCAAGATTGTAGCCAAAGGATATTTTATACATAAAAATAAGAAACTATGCAGCATACTTACTTGACGATCTTTGAACATAAGCAGAATGACCATTAAATTAAGAAAAAAGCCAAAGAATCCGATGAGGAAGAGTGCGAAGGCTGACGCGACATAGCCCCATCGAGGCATCAGCAACGGGAACCCTCCATCGTCGTACGCCTTTACCACTGTGTCGTTAAAGCTGGCAGGGTATGACGTCATTATCACACGCTCTCGGACATTGTTTACTGTTACTGCCTGCTCATATCTGGAAAGAGTGAAACGCTTTGTTTAATAAAACTAGGAAAATAGTAAATTAATTATGAATGAAATGTATTAAATAATTTTGACATATATTTTTATAATATTTTTGACAGGCTTCACAGCTCAGTTGGTAGTAGCTCTGCCTTCTGCGCCGTAGGCCGTGGGTTCGATCCCCACCGAGAACGAACATTTGTGTGATGAACATAGATGTTTGTTCTCTGTCTGGGTATAATATTATAAGTATGTATTTACAAAAAAATAAAGTATACATGTATTATATCAGCTATCTGGTTTCCATATATATATAGCCTTGGCTTAGTTTGGGGCCAGATAGTGCTGTGTGGAAAGTCCACCAATATTTATTTATTTAATAATTGATTATAATTCTCTTTTTTTTCATATAAATTGTAATAATAATTTAGTAATTTACTTCATACTTTTTAAAATGTAATTGTTTTATGAAATTTAAGCCTTATCTGTTCGGTGGAGGGCATTGGTATGCCATAACACAGAGTTAGGTATCCTAGTTTGGGTACCAATGTTGTCCAACCAGGAAATATCGAAATTGTTATACATAAACCCAATTTAATAATATACTGTAATGTTTGTTACTGATTTTAATAAATTTCATTTCAATTTAAACCTTAAGGCGTTGTACCTCTCACTCATACATTTTAACATTTTTAAAGATAAAATCATGCATTCAACCATGTTATGTGCAATCACATTGCACGTAACAAAAATATAATTTTGATCCAAACAAGTTTTCCTACTAAATGGTTTGCTTTACTAGTCTTTTTTTTATACAACTAGCTGATGGAACAAGCAGACCACAAGCGGTAACCATCACCTATAAACAAAGCATTGCCCCGTAAGTCACGCACGATAGGAACGTGCCCTACGATGAACTGCCCTGCGTCCATCAACTTGAGGCATACAGATGTTAAGCCTCATGTGCCTGTAATTACACCGGCAACCACACTCTTCAAACCGAAACAGCAACGCTGCTTAGCGGCAGAAAAAGGCGTGGTGGTAGTATTTCCCCTCTACTACTCTGTTACTAGTCTTCGTACTTGTGCAAACTTTTGAGTAAGAAAACTTGTTTCATTCAAAATGGTATTATTGCTGAACTGCAATGTGATTTTATTTATTTATTAGGTATTTAACTACTCTGGTTACCTGTACTGTAGCTTTCTGTTCTGTTCTCTGTATATATTTTTTTCAAAAAATACTTCATTACCATGTTATTGTCCAATACAGATCTAGTGTGAAGACTCAGGAGAACCAAATCCTTTGAGTTAGTGTACTGTTATATGTTATAAATATCAGTGAAATAAATAAATAAATAAATATTGATGGACATTCCACACAGCACTATCTCGCCCCAAAGCTAAGCCAAAACTTGTGATAAAGGAACCAGATAGCTGATATACTACTTATATACTTTTTTTTGTAAATACATACTTATAATATTATATAACACCCAGACAGAGAACAAACATCTATGTTCATCACACAAATGTTTATTCTCGGTGGGGATCGAACCCACGAACAAATGTTGTTTAAGTTTAAATAACTGCCACATAAACAAAGTTCTCCAGTAAGAAAAGTGATGAAGTCTTATATACAAGGTGTAAAATACCACTCCTGAAAACTTCAGGGGGCTAAAGTACCCATCAATATGAATAACTTTTTCTAAGGAACCAACACTGTGAACGCGAAAAAAAAGATTTGCACGAATAATGTCCAAACAGAAAAATGTCCAAAGCCAATGTCCATTAGTAAATATGCCCAATAATAAAAATGTCCAAAAGTAAAAATGTCCAATAATAAAAATGTCCAAAATTAAAAATGACCAATAATAAAAAGGTCCAAAAGTAAAAATGACCAATAATAAAATGGACAGCTGTCAAACTGACAGTTTCTGTCCGATGTACGAGTAGTTTCCAAGGCCGTTTTAAATTTGACATATGTCAGGTTGACATTAATTTTTTTGTGTTTTCCATTGTATAACTTGCATTTGTGACAGTTTCCGTCAAATCTGACAGTAAGTGTCATTTTGACAGCTGTCAAAGACTTTTCTTGTGAAGAAGTGTGACTTGTGAAGAAGTCGTTTTGAATCTCAATATTTGTGAACAGATACTACTGGTACTTAATTCATTTCCCATTTGTTCTGTGAACAGATCTAATGGGAAAAAATTCCCAGTAGTTCACATCTCTATAGTTGGACATTTTTCTAGTTGGGTATATTATATTCCTGGTCAGTTTTTCTAGCCTCCGTGTCATAGTTCTACTAAGAAGTACAACTGGTAGTGCAAATGACACACCTTTGTATCTCTATATACCAGTAGTACTAGTGACCTGATTCTAGAGGGCCTTTTCTGTATATGGTCAATTTTCTAGTTGGGCGTTTTTATAGTTGGACGTTTTTCTAGTTGGACGTTTTTCTAGTTGGACGTTTTTATACTTGGACATTTTTATACTTGGACGTTTTTATAGTTGGGCATTATTTTGCTTTTGGACATTTTTCTTTTTGGACATTATTCGTGCAAATCAAAAAAAACAGCTGTTTCATGCAAAAGTTCAATACCTACCTGGCTAAAATGTATGAAACAGCTTTTTTTTTCGCGTTCACTGTTTTGGTTCCTTAGAAAAAGTTATTCATATTGATGAGTACTTTAGCCCCCTGAAGTTTTCGGGAGTGGTATTTTAACATCCTGTATAAGATAAAGCAAAAATTTTGAATCGGTGCAAATTTACTCATTTTGCTATATAAAAAATAAATTAAGGCCTCAATATCTAGAACGGATTTAAATGAAGCTTTGATCTAACATGTAATACGCAATTGGAATCGATATGGAATGTTAATCAATCATATAATCTACATATAGTGACGTCTCGACAGTTTGAGCGACATTTATGGAATAAGATATTTTAGCTTTTCCTCGAAATTTACCCTCAGCTTCTGACATAAATGGGTCACCTTAGCCTGTATCAACAGAAAACAGGCCTGAAGGGTACAATTATGTGTCCGACGCTTTACGGGTAAAGTTTTAATAAAGTTGTTTCTCAACTTATCAACTACTAGCGGCTGCCCGCGGCTTTTCTCGCGTGGTAGCCGTTATTGGTAACAGCATTAAGAAAACGAAAAATCTAAAAATTTTGGGTTCCGTACCCAAAAGGTAAAACGGGACCCTATTACTAAGACTCCGCTGTCCGTCTGGCCGTCTGTCGTCATGAACCGTGATAATTCGACAGTTGAAATTTTCACAGATGATGTATTTATGTTGCCGCTATAACAACAAATACTAAAAAACAGAATAAAATAAATATTTCAGGGCGCTCCCATACAACAAACGAGATTTTTTGGCTCGATAATGGTACGTTACCCTTCGTGCGCGAGTCCGACTCGCACTTGGCCGGTTTTTTTTATTTATACAATTCGTTAACCTGATCGCGAGGGGTTTTCTTACAGCTTTACCCTCCAGTTTCACCCTTTATGTGTCTTAATTTTCAGAAATACATGTAAGTACAGGAAGGCTGTAAAAAATATATTAATAAATATTGTGGACATTGGATACAACTCTATCTTGTTCCAAAATAAGCAAAGCTTGTTAGTACTATGGGAAACCAGATAACTGATTTAAACAAATGTTTTGCTAATACATAGGAATAATGCAGTATTACACAGAAAAGATAAAAACTGAAAAATATATAAGAAAATAAAAAAAATATACACAAATAAAAATTAGATAACTATCATCTACGTTCATTACACAAACACCTGTTCTGGATGGCAATAGAATTTACATCGCGTTATAATAAGGTGCTATTGTTTAGAAGTCTGTTTGTTTGTTTGACTGACAGTCAGTGTTAGTCAGTCAGTTAGTGACGCAACAGTTTTATATATAGAAGATGTTTATGGTTATGATTATTACGAGTATATAATGAAACTGTAAAACTTTAGTTTCAGTCAAGGTTGTTTTTCTTTCAAGCTTTCATGTTTATTTAACTTATTTTTGATCAAAACTTAGTCTCTCTCTTGTCGTGTCACTAGTTTCTTTCGAAACAGTGTGGTGAAAGGATTTTAAGTGCGCCTAGAGGCTCCTTTCGAGCACTTGTCACATGTTATAGAAATTTAGGTTCTACGACATGCCGGTTTCCTCTCGATGTTTTCCTTCACCGTTGTAGCTCTGTCATCTGCGCTGTGGGCTGTGTGATCATCGTTCCGCACAGAGAACAAAATAATACATGTTTGTTTTCTGTCTGGGTGCTTTAAATATTATAAGTACAAAATTTATACCATGATAATAACTTTTATGAAAAACAACCCTCGTTCAAATACTCCGAATACAAATAATTTTGGTACGCACCCGTCTCTGTATTTCAGAGTCCATTTCTATGAATTTAAATACATGTAGTTCCATTGTTCAATAATTGAAATTTATACAAGGTGTTCCAATACTTGTACTTAAAACTTCAGGGGGCTAAAGTACCCATCAATATGAATAACTTTTTCTAAGGAACCAACACTGTGAACGCGAAAAAAAACAGCTGTTTCATGCAAAAGGTCAATACCTACCTGGCATGTATGAAACAGCTGTGTTTTTTGCGTTCACAGTGTTGGTTCCTTAGAAAAAGCTATTCATATTGATGGGTACTTTAGCCCCCTGAAGTTTCAAGTACAAGTATTAGAACACCTTGTATAGGCCAAGCCACTGTCTAGGCTGAATAGAAACAAGAGAAACGCAATAAAAGGCTCTAGAAACTGATTAATTACTTTACAACAGTAATTAAAAAAGTGCGCATAAAAGTCGGCTTTCATTGCCTTTGTACTAATTATTAACGGTCTGTTAATTGTTTGATTATTACCATTGAGTCTCGGTTGTTTCCGTTTAGGAGTAGTCAGTCAACAATCCTCTCTGAAAGAATCAGAAACACAGCCTTCACAGCTCAGTTGGTAGTAGCTCTGCCTTCTGCGCCGTAGGCCGTGTGTTCGATCCCCAACGAGGACAAACATTTGCGTGATGAACATAGATGTTTGTATTCTGTCTGGGTGTTATATAATATTATAAGTAGGTACCTATGTATTTACAAAAAAAGTATATATGTGTTATATCAGCTATCTGGTTCCCATAGTACAAGTTTTGGCTTAGTTTGGGGCGAGATAGTGTTGTGTGGAATGTCTATCAATATTTATTTATTTAAACAGCTTCGATTTCCGAAAACTTATTTGAACGAAAAAGGATATTTCAGCTGAACCACAGATAAACTGCTGAACTTTCGTAATGCTATTCTCCTAAGCTTGGTTGTTTGCGATTTTCATAACTATCTTCAGTAATTATATATCTTTTTTTTATACAACTATGGAACAAGCAGGTGGCCCAAGTGATATTAAGTGGTAACCATCAACTATGAGAAAGCATTGCCTCGTAAGTCACGCACAATAGGAACGTGCCCTACGATGCACTGCCCTGCGTCCATCAACTTGAGGCAGATGTTAAGCTTCATGTGCCGGTAATTACACCGGCAACCACACTCTTCAAACCGAAACACAGCGTTGCTGCTTGGCGGCAGAAAAAGGCGTGGTGGTAGTACTTCTCCGGACGAGCCTTTCACAAAGAGCTCTACTACTATAAAATATCTTCTAAAATGTTTAAGGGACTGACAACTATCAAACAACTTCTCGCTCGCACGTTTCGACATGTTGAACGATATAAAATCACTAAACTCATTTTCGAAAAATCGCAATCAACCAATTTGTGTGCAATCACATTGCACACAGTTTAGTAAAAAATTCAGTATGATCGATACATGTTTTCTTAGTTAAAAGTTTGCTTATGTACGAAAACTAGTAAAGCAAACTTTTGAGTAGGAAAACATGTATCGATCAAACTGAATTTTTTACTAAACTGTGTGCAATGTGATTGCACACAAATTGGTTGATTGCGATTTTTCGAAAATGAGTTTAGTGATTTTATAATTTTCAACATGTCGCAACGTGCGAGCGAGAGTCACATTAGCTCTTGTCTTCGCCTTAAATGTGCAAGCGAGACTTTTCGTTGCGAGCGAGACGTTGACGTTTGTCTGCGTCTTAAGGGAAGTTTTAAGTGCTCACTTTATTATTCTAGCGTAAAAATTAAATGTTATTTTTCAATCCCAAATTGTTCGTTTTAGCTTTTTCGCAAAATAATCATAATTAAGGGTATGAGAAAACAAAAGCTTTCATTCCAACAAAGATTTTCAATTACAGTTCAATGCGCCTTTTGTCCAAAACATTTACTTTCTCTTTGTGGACAAAATAAGGAAAAACACTTGCGTGCAATGAAATCAGCCTGACCCGTTGATTAAAAAAAAACAATCAAAACTAGACAGCCCTCACAGCTCAGTTGGTAGTAGCACTGCCTTCTGCGCTTTAGGCCGTGGGTTCAATCCCCACTGAGAACATTTGTGTGATGAACATGTTTGTTCTCTGTCTGGGAAACTAAAAAAGGAAAACATGTATCGATCAAACAGAAGCTTCGCATTCTTTGAAGAATACAAGCTTCTGGTGACGGAGAGAAAAGTGCTCAGAAAGATCCTAGGTCCAGTCCAGCGTCCGGATGGATCCTGGAGGGTGCGGAAGAACCGGGAGATTGCCGAGCTAGTGGCCGAGCCTAACATCATTGGCGAAATAAAATCACATAGGCTACGCTGGCTCGGCCACGTGCTACGAATGGAGGAAGATCGGGGTGCTAAACGGGCTTTTCTTGGAGAATTTATTCTTCTTCTAGAATTTATTGACCAGTCGGCCGACGACCAGTCGGCCGCCCCAGATACAGGTGGAAGGATGAAGTGGAGAAAGACCTTCGCTCACTTCAAGTCTTCGCACCGGACTGGATAGAGGCAGCGCAGGACCGAAGCCGGTGGCGATCTATTGTGTCGGAGGCCAAGACCCACTTCGGGGGTGATGCGCCAGGATAAGTAAGTAAAAGTAAGTAAGTAAGTGACAGACGAAAGTTTAGTTATGATATTTATTGTTCACATAAAATACCTACTTATATCAACAAAATAAAAATATGTTACTTCCTGATGGAACTAGCAGATGGTACTTGATGTTAAGTGGGTTACAATATTCTATACAATGATTAATACCAAGGTAAGTATTATAATAAACAGCGAACAAGCGAACCAAGAAGCCTATAAAAACTAGGGACACGATTAGAAGGATAAGGAAAAATAACTATTAAAATGAAATCAAACATGTAACATACTAAAAAATCAAATCACAATTAGTCAATTCAAATTTTGCATGCATATACTTTTAAATTAATTATTACTATTGTCAGAGGGAATAAAGGCTATTTTTTTAAGTATTATAATAAAACTTTTGACTGCGTCTAATATAAATATACGATGGGTTGAATTTTTTGCTCCCTTGTATATTTAACAAATTAAGGTTACTCAACGGATTGAATTGTTTCAAATACCTATATTTCGTAATATTATCAACATAAATTGTTTTGTAAGTACCAACTTGTATTTTGATTCTAATTGAAATTTAATATTTATACAACGTAATAGCATGGTATTATATTAAAAGTCAAAAGTCAAAAGATATTTATTCAATAAAATCACAAGGATCAATTTGAAACGTCTTAAAGCTAGGTGACTCTAGGTGCCAGTTCCACGCGACCAAAGCCTAGAAGAACAGGCAACAAACTTACGGCTTGGTTCCTACCGTTCTTTTGTATGATCCTTTTACAATGTAATATAATATATTATTGAAGTTAAGTGAGGCGTAGGCATACAGAAAAAGGTAAACATAATCAAATTTATAACACAGCACACGCTACGCTTCAAACTACTAATACCTATATATGTATAATTAATAGTAGTTTATTATCTTGATAGTATGTAAAATGAAAGTAACGCAAATATTATTTTATAATAACGGTAACTGTAACCTACTTTACTCTATCCCTGCGGGGTAACGACTGAAGCAGTAACTACCCACGTTTTTCTTGATCAGCGTAACACGAGTAGCGGGTACGCGTAGCATTAAGAATAGTAGAGTTCTTTGTGATGGGCTTGTCCGGCGAATTACTACCACCATGCCTATTAATATATTATTTACTAGTGGCTTCCCGCGGCTTCGCACGCGTTGAAGTCGTGATTGAGCCACAAACATCCAAACATCGTAACTTTCGCATTGATTTGTATAATTAGGGTAGGATTCTAAATACCTACGTAGGTATAAGAGATACCTATAGGCGTACACTACCTATATTAGGTAGGTAGGTATAGGTACTGAGTTTAGCACAAACATGACAAATACAACAAAGACAACCTTACACGGATAATATGTACTTACTTATTTGTTCCTCGTTTCTAACCCCAAAATCAAACTGTATTTTTGTTTGTTTGAAGTTAATTACACTACGCGTTAAAAATCTCCCATACAAACCTTGAAACTTTGTCAGTCTTTTCCACCCTTTGCAGGAGTAGTTTTAAAATATTGAAAACGTGATTTTAAATAATTTATTGTGGAGTATATTTACTTCAAGTTTGAAATCAATCGCACTATGCGTTAAAAATCTCCCATACTAACTTTAACAGTCATTTGCACCTTTTGCAGGGGTAATTATCAAAAGTTAAAAGCGTCATTCTTAATTATTTATTCTTTAGTATATTTACCTCAAGTTTTAAGTCAATCGCACTACGCGTTAAAAAACTCCCATACAAACTTTGACATCCCATTGCACACTTATTAAGGGTAGTTTTAAAAAACTAAAAATGCCTTTCCTATTTTTTAGCTTTGGAGTACATCTACTTCAAGTTTCAAGTTTGTAGGTTCAAGGAATACAATTTTTCATACCAACGTTTTCAACCCTTTTTACACCCTTGGGGGTTGAATTTCCAAAAATCCCTTCTTAGTACACCTCTACGTCATAAGATCTATATACTCTTCAAAGTTAAGTCTCTAGGACCAGCGGTCATAAAACTCCCATACAAACTTTTACATCCCTTTGCACACATATTAAGGGTAGTTTTAAAAAAATAAAAATGCCTTTCCAATTTTTTTGCCTTAAAGTACATGTACCTACTCTAAGTTTCAAGTTTGTAGGTTCAAGGAATACTATTTTTCATGCAAACGTTTTCAACCCTTTTACACCCTTAGAGGTTGAATTTCCAAAAATCCCTTCTTAGTACACCTCTACGCCATAAGACCTACGTAGTCCTCAAATTTCTAGTCTCTAGGACCAGCGGTCAAAAAACTCCCATACAAACTTTTACATCCTTTTGCACACTTATTAAGGGTAGTTTCAAAAAACTAAAAATGCCTTTCCAATTTTTTTGCCTTGAAGTATATCTACTCCAGGTTTCTAGTTTGTAGGTTCAAGGAATACTATTTTTCATACAAACGTTTTCATCCCTTTTTACACCCTTATGGGTTGAATTTCCAAAAATCCCTTCTTAGTACACCTCTACGCCATAAGACCTACGTACTCCTCAAATTTCAAGTCTCTAGGACCAGCGGTCAAAAAACTCCCATACAAACTTTTACATCCCTTTGCACACTTATTAAGGGTAGTTTTAAAAAACTAAAAATGCCTTTCCTATTTTTTTGCCTTGAAGTATATCTACTCCAAGTTTCAAGTTTGTAGGTTCAAGGAATACAATTTTTCATACAAACGTTTTCACCCCTTTTTACACCTTTAGGGGTTGAATTTCCAAAAATCCCTTCTTAGTACACCTCTACGCCATAAGACCTACGTACTCCTCAAATTTCAAGTCTCTAGGACCAGCGGTTTAGGCTGTGCGTTGTCTATATGTCAGTCAGTCAGTCAGTCAGTCAGGACTTTGATTCTTATAGTATTAGAGATTATAATATTTATTATATTTAATATATTTATAACTAACTATAACTATATTTGATAACTTCTCTCAATTAGCTGTGAACCTAAGTGGAAGGTAATCTATACGAACTAGTTGACCAAAGGCTAAATTAATTGATCTATTTGAAGGAAACTTTGTTTTGAACTCGTGGGAATCATGGAAATTGAGAGCACTGGTGGTATAGTGGTAGCGGCCCCGCCTTCCGACCCCAAGGTCGTGGGTTCAAAACCGGTCGTGCACTTAAGGAGCCTCTTGAGGCGCACTTAAAATCCTTTCACCACATTGTTTCGAAAAAAACTAGTGACACGACAAGAGAAAATGAAATTGAAATTTTTTATTGAAATTTTTTAATGGAAATTGAATGATCATATTCAAAAGCTCGGTTTCCGAATAAAAGAAAAAAAAGAAAGAATAAAAAAAAAGAATTTATTGACCAACACAGAAAAATAAAATCATACATGATAAATAGATGGATAGAAAACTCTTTATTGTACACCACAAGAAAATAACATAACATTTAAGAATTAATTTAAACTACAGCGAAGTACAATGGGCGGTCTTATCGCTATGAGCGATCTCTTCCAGAAAACCTTTGGATGGACAGGATTTGATTAATATCAAAAGGCGGTGTCGCAAAGGACTTCTACACTAATTTTATTCCAAAAAAATATGATACTAAGTACCTAGGTAATAACATAATGAAAGAGGACTTTCTGAAGTGCTATTCTGTCAACAACGATCACTCAAGTGACCGCGGAAACTATGACGAAATTTCAATTTGATGTTCTGTAATACATTCACACATCACTAGCGCCAGCCGCGTGATTCTTTTATCAGTGGAAATGCCAACGTGACGTGATTTGGGTGAAACTCGTGATCGAAGTGAATTCGTTGTTTACGGAAAAGCACTACTGGATTTGTGTAGATTATCTAATTTAATAGGCAGCAAAAGCTGAGTCTGGGCCTTTTTGGCATACCACTGCAACGGGACGGGACAAGCTTTCTTTATGGTTATGTGTTTCTAGTTGGCAGGTATTCTGTTTGTCTATACCTGACCGTTCTGTTTTGTTTTACTTTTTTTTTTGTATAGGTATGTCAAATTAATGTTTTTTTCTTTTATCTTTCTTTCTTTTACAGAGCCTTCACAGCTCAGTTGGTAGTAGCTCTGCCTTCTGTGCCGAAGGCCGTGGGTTCGATCCCCACCGAGAACAAACATTTGTGTGATGAACATTGATGTTTGTTCTCTGTCTGGGTGTTATATAATATTATAAGTATGTATTTACTAAAAAAAGTATATAAGTAGTATATCAGCTATCTGGCTCCCATATAACAAGCTTTGGCTTAGTTTGGCGCGGGATAGTGCTGTGTGTAATGTCCACCAATATTTATTTATTTTATTTGTGTGGCGTGATTGCTGACAGTAGCGCAAGGATTCTAGTACTGTGATTACAGCCTATTAGTGCATATTTCGCCTTCTCGGAGTAACGCTATTTGTCTGATAAAAATATATCCATCTCTACTTTACACTTTTGAAAAACAAAGATGGGTATATTTTTACCTGATTTAAAGCATTACTCAATTAACTCTTAACTAGCATTTAAATGTAAAGATAGGTCGATTGGCTTATTCGAAGTGAGGACAGTTTAATGAAACAGGCGACCTGCTAATATATTATATACCGCGCTAATATATTCAGAAAAAGTTTATATGTTGGGGTATTCGGATGTTTGAATGTTTGTGGGTCAATTATGCCACACCAGCTAGAGCAATTTGGATTAAACTCAGGAATTAATATTATTCTGCTTTTTAGGACATTTATTTACAAAGAAAATTATAATGAATACAAGTATTTACAAAATGTATAAAATACATATTAAACAGTTGAGCTATCTGCACCGTTTCGAACGATCTAGAGATAGCTCAACTGATCTAAATTAGTGCTAATAGGAAGCATCCCCAAGACACTAAATGCATTGCCATACGCTGAATGGCAATGCTTTTTGATCCTCGATTACTCGTATATACTGTTCGTGGAAATGTATAGGGGAGGCCTATGTCCAGCAGTGGACTTCTTTGGGCTGATGATAATGATGATGATGATGATGATGACTGTTCGTGTCCATGTACATCTTGCATTTCCAAAACGGACATAGGCAACTTTATATCGCAAGAAAGTAATCTCAGTCCCATAGGAAATCAGAAAGTGCCTTACCACGCGAAAACTGTTAAACCGATCTCGGAGAACTCCACATGGACGCGAGTAACAGCTTCTAGGTTATAAATGAATCTGAAGAGATTGAGGGTGCCACACAGCGTTGCTAGTTTTTTTTTGCCAGATTTATGAACTTTTTGAGTGAAAAAGCGGGATTAATTCGTCGAAAGCGGGACATGGTAAAAAAACGTATATAATCAGAAGTTTCTAAATATTTATCTTTTTATTTGAGTTCAAATTACGTTTACGTGACAATAGATAGCAAAAGTAGCTATAGAAAACGTATTTGAATTAAAATTTGATATTAATTTAAATCAGATTTACCCTGTCGTTAAATAGTCGTCGTCGTCGAGTTATCCCCGAAAAGCGGGACTGAGTCTGTCCCGCGAGGCATATTTAATTTTGATTAAAAAATCGGGTCGTCCAGCCAAAATGGGGACGTCTGGCAAAGCTGATGCCACCCCAAATTATACCTTACAAGCCCGCGACGTCGTCTGCGCAGGATTAGTCAAACAATATCTTTATAAATTGTGGCCTATGTGTTATTCTGATGTATAAGCTATATTATTGTAAAGTTTCATTAAAATCCATTCAGTAGTTTTTACGTGAAAGAGTAACAAACATCCATCCATCCATCCATCCATACTTACAAACTTTCGCGTTTATAATATTAGTAGGATTTATACTACTACAGGGTATTTGAATTAACTTTGATTCTGGGGAATCTGGGGAGGTATTCAGTATTCAGTATATTTATTGCATTATTATGTATGTATGTAGATTTAACATTGTCAGGACTTATGACTAAGTATTTTGTGATTCAATACATAATGTATCCTTTAAGGGTGTTGCAATAGAGAGAAGCGGACCGATTATAAAAAAATGCATTTTTTTTAAATAAAAGACATAAATCGTTAATATTCTTTACCTATCTAGTCACATTGTAAATGAATTCATTCTATTTCTATTATTAAGGGCCACACCAAATTGTACCTTATTTCTACTACGACAGGGTATTTTACGAGCTTTGTGGTGGTAGATATTATTGACATTGGTTTTGGTTTCCTTGTGGTTTGCGGTCGCACCGCATCGCGTGCGATCTTATTGACGCACCGAGTAAGGTTGTTGAACAGCTGATTGCAAAACAGAACATGAAGGCAAGGAAAACAGGACTCTTCAATCATTCTGACATTTTCTGACATTAACAGGTTCGAGCGCGGTACGTAATTGAACGTCAGAACGTCAGTATGATATGACGCAACGTATAGTGTCGTCAAGAAAAAGCACTTTGTATTGGGCAGAACGTGTGCCCACGATGTTATGTTATATTATGTTATGTACCTCTGAGCGTCACATCATATAAAAATGACAAATTTCTACTGTCTACATGTAGCGATACTGACTATGAAAGATCTGTCATACGTTATTATACGTTGTGTCATGAGGCATATATTTTTATGTTGAAATAGAGGAAACGTATTTAACGATACTGTCACAATACGTTGAAATGTATGTAAAAAGGACCGTGCTACGTATACAGACGTCGTCTGAAAATGTATGGGAGTTTTTAGTGTCATATTACGGACCGCCCCGAATCAGGTACCGCGCTCGAACAACGTTAAGAACGAAAACGGTACCTAGTTTAACAACCCATACTATAAAATGGTGCTTAAATTTAAACAATGCTTAAAATTTGCGCTGTCTCTGTTTACCATTACGCATTGGTAAGAGATGGCAATAGTTTGACAGATTTTTTGTAGTAAAGTTGAGGGAGTCGTTCGTTGTTTCTTGCGGAAAAATAAGATTTTAAGATTTTTAACACTTTCTTCAACGAAATACTCTACATAGTATAATAGTCTATAGAGTATAGGGCACGTTCATAACGTGTGTAACCTACGTGGCTATGCTATGGTGTTGGGTCCACTTTACATCAGATGGGCCATCATCTTGTTCCATTAGCAAGTTGTTTAAAAAAAAGCATACCTAGTTATAACTTTAAAATTATAATTCGCGGCCTTTTGAGCAGCGATCTCACCCAGAAGTAGAACGTTTTTAATAATCATAACAATTTTTTTTATGTGTTAGAATGTAAAACAGTAGATTGTACGGCGCGTCATCATCTAAATACCCGTAGCGACAAGCACCTAGAATCACCTAGTTTTAAGACGCTACAAAGTGATCCTTGTGATTTTACTGAATAAACACCTTTAGACTTTGATTTAGAATTCGTTGCTTGTTATGACAGAAGGTTCTGGATTGTCGATAGATCCTCTGCCGGAAAAACTCTAATACTATAAGAATCAAAGTCCTGACTGACTGACTGACTGACTGACTGACTGACATATAGACAACGCACAGCCTAAACCACTGGTCCTAGAGACTTGAAATTTGAGGAGTACATAGGTCTTATGGCGTAGAGGTGTACTAAGAAGGGATTTTTGGAAATTCAACCCCTAAGGGTGTAGAAAGGGTTGAAAACGTTTGTATGAAAAATTGTATTCCTTGAACCTACAAACTTGAAACTTGGAGTACATGTAATCCAAGGCTAAAAAATAGGAAAGTCATTTTTAGTTTTTTTAAACTACCCTTAATAAGAGTGCAAAGGGATGTCAAAGTTTGTATGGGAGTTTTTTGACGCGTGGTGCGATTGACTTAAAACTTGGGGTAAATAAACCCCACAATAAATAATTTAGAATCACGATTTCAATATTTGAAAACTACCCCTGTAAAAGGTGCAATAGGCGGCTCCTGGCTCACCACTTTAACGCGTGCGAAGCCGCGAGAAGCTGCTAGTTGGTAATAAAAATAAAGCGTTTATCATAGCACGAGACCAGATTAATTTGTTTATTCAACAAGCAACGTTCATTCTTATGTTACTTCTGGTGAATACTTCTTTGGAATTTCATATTAATATTTCAGTCATAGGTAATTGAATTCGCGTAACCAATTAATGTATTCATTTATCTGCAAAGGAACACGATCGAAATGTCGTGCTAAATAAGGAACTCAAGCATTGAATCGAATGACAATTACCTACAACCACAGAATACCTTCAATTTGACAGCCATTTTGACAGCACGATATTGGTGAGATTGTTTATTCAATAAGCAACGACTAATTTTACGATTCATTTTCTGACATTTTGGGAAGCAACATAGCTTTTTCATTGTATGTAATTGTTTTTCTAGTGTTATTTTGAGTTGTGTTGTGTAATTTCGGTGGCATTATAGCCAACATTACTTGAGGTCTTAGCACAAAGTGTAAACATTTGGAATGAAAGTGTAATAGGTGATATCCTGATTTGACCGAAAATGTTTCGAATGTTTTGAAGAAAACCACCACCATTTTCTTCAAAACAAATGACGGCCGACTTGATTATGGACTGACTTGACTATAAAGTATTTATTACACTTCACTTAACACTGGCAAGATTGTCTGTCAAATGACGGACGGGAGCCATAAAGGAGAAAAGAAGACTAATTTTATTGTTACTTCTATTGCTGTCGCATCGGCTTGTTTTTACATAATTTACCCTAGGTTGTACTCGTGTCTGGTATGAAAGCTGTCCTATTTCCCCTTTGCAGAGTGTTTAATTACGAGATATAAAAGACGCCTGTTGTTCAGTATACTTTGAGCAATTAAGTTTGTAGTTACACACCACTACGGCTGCAATTTAGCACAGCTCGTGAGAAGTCCGGACATTGCACATAAACAAGGTGTTCCATAAGTTGTGTATATAAACTTCAGGGGGCTAAAGTACCCATTAATATGAACAACTTTTTCTAGGGAACCAACACTGTGAACGCGAAAAAAAAACAGCTGTTTCATACAAAAGTTCAATACCTACCAGGCTAAAATGTATGAAACAGCTGTTTTTTTTTTCGCGTTCACAGTGTTGGTTCCTTAGAAAAAGTTGTCAAAGTCAAAGTCAATAGGTATTTATTCAATAAAATCACAAGGATCACTTTGAAACGTCTTAAAGCTGACTCTAGGTGCCAGTTCCACGCGACCAAAGCCTAGAAGAACGGGCAACAAACTTACGGCTTGGTTCCTACCGTTCTTTTGTATGATCCTTTTACAATGTAATATAATATATTATTGAAGTTAAGTGAGGCGTAGGCATACAGAAAAAGGTAAACATAATCAAATTTATAAGACAGCACACGCTACGCTTCAAACTAATAATACCTAATGCATAAAATTAAATACAATCTATTAAATCAGAGAAAAATAAAACACACAATAGTAGGTACAGTACAGACATTGCAGACATGTTAGGTGCCGATGGGCAGAGCGATGGTTGTTCATATTGATGGGTACTTTAGCCCCCTGAAGTTTATATACACAACTTATGGAACACCTTGTATAGGTCACTTTTAATTTCACACGCTTTGTTCAAACGAAAGTTCAGTGTTTAACCACCGACTATTTTAAGACTCGGAAACGTTTTCGATTGTAAAAGAATTTTTCATTTTTAATTATTAAAAAAAAAAATTCTCTCTTGCTCTATTTTTTTCAATAAGTACTTCTAAGTAAGCAAACAAGCGTACGGCCCTCCTGATGGAAAGTGGTTTCCGTAGCCTGTGGACGCTTGCAACACCAGAGGTACAACACGCCTGTTGCTAATTCTTAAAATTTGTATATGCCTTTTCCGAAGGACCACTTTTTTTTATACTATTATTTGATGGAACAATCAGATGGTTAAGTGTTAACCATCACTTATAACAAAGCATTGCCTCTTAAGTCACACACAATAAGGAACATGCCATACGATGCACTGCCCTGCGTCCATCAACTTGAGGCATACAGATGTTAAGCCTCATGTAATTACACCGGCAATCGCACTCTTCAAACCGAACACAGAAACGCTGTTTGGCGGCAGAAAAAGGCGTGGTGGTAGTACTGCTCCGGACAAGCCCTTCACAAAGAGCTCTACTACTCTTAAGACTCACATGCTGTAGTCTCTAGAAAAAACCTCAGCAGGGAGTGCATTCCACAACATTACGAACTGTGCGCGACCATTTGGCTCCAAAGTGTGAGAATGTAATCTCTGCCTATGTGGAGCAGTGTGATTTTCATTTTTCAAAACCAGCAATGTATCGTGAAAATGCTCCTCAAGGGGCTTTAAATGAACTAATAGGAACAATTTTGTCCAGAAAGTTCAACTTTGACAAAAAAATTAAAATTTTTCGTAAAGGGGCATAATAAACAAAGGGGGCATAAATTGACGTTTGCGAATGTTTAAAAATAGCCCTGCAGGGGCTGTTCCATGAAATATGAAGCCTATTCCTGCTTATGATCCAATTCGTTGAATTGAAAATTCATTTCCCAAATACAATGAGATTCTATGTAATCGTTATATGGTCCATTTCTACTACATTGTTTTAACAATTCAGAAAACTGGATTGCAATAACACTACTAAGTAGTTGGTTTGACAGCCTTCACAGCTCAGTTGGTAGTAGCTCTACCTTCTGCGCCGTAGGCCGTGGGATCGATCCCCACCGGGACAAATATTTGTGTGATGAAAATTAATGTTTGTTCTCTGTCTGGGTGTTATATAATATTAAAAGTATGTATTTACAAAAAAAATGTATATATGTATTATATCAGCTATCTTGTTCCCATATTACAAGCTTTGGCTTAGTTTGGGGCTAGATAGTGCTGTGTGGAAAGTCCACCAATATTTATAATTTATTATTTTATTATTTATGGTCCCTGAAATAAGGAGAAAGTTGAAGAGGAATCATGAAGTCGCTTAAAAAGTTAAGAAGAAACTACATTATAATATTTCGAAAATAATCTTTTTATATCTTGTAACAAAAAATTGCCTCTTCAATCACGCACAATAAGAACGTGCCCTACGACGCACTGCCCTGCGTCCATCGACTTGAGGCATACAGATGTTAAGCCTCATGTGCCTGTAGTTTCACTGGCAACCACACACTTTAAACCGAAACATCGCAACGCTACTTGGTGGCAGAAAAAGGCATGGTGGTAATTCTTCTCCGTTAGAGCCCTTTACAAATAGCTCTACTAATCTCAAGTATTTTGCAAAAGTTGAGCTATTTGTTAAAAGCGTTTAAGCAAGTGTACATTTAAAATGCGAAAAGCGTCACCCATCTAAATAATAACAGCGCAGAACGTTGCTTTATTAGGTTGATCGATTATAAAAGAAAAAGTAAGCTATACAGGGCGTCCCAATACGGGGTGTTATTTTTTCACATTTGAGTCGGTTCGATTTCCAGACCAAGCAAGTTATTTTTAGAAAATCTTTGAATGCAGTATTACTATCTTTTAAAAATAAAATAAAGTCTTCTTTCAGCAAAATATCCTACATACAATATTTTAGGTACTTTCCTTTCATGTCGCATAGTCTTGGGACGATCTGTATAAACCACAATTAATTCTTCCTACTCTCCCCATCCCACGCTGCAGCATCAGCAGCACAATAATCAATAATCTAATAACTTTCTTTGGTCTGCCTCTACTATAGCCATCGACCTTGGAATATTTATTTCTTTTGCTCAAATATTTTATTTCGAGGACAAGTAAATCTAAATCCGAGCGAAGGATATTTCCACTCGTAGTTCCTAATAGAACCTAGCGCGGACACGTTATTACCACTTCAAGCCTCGCGCGAAATTGAATTGTATTTACCTTAGAGCAACACGGGCCACCGGCGGACCG
The DNA here is from genome assembly GCA_932294275.1 of Chloroclysta siterata. NCBI lineage: Eukaryota > Metazoa > Arthropoda > Insecta > Lepidoptera > Geometridae > Chloroclysta > Chloroclysta siterata. The sequence continues at coordinate 12,723,354 of OW028596.1, read as the reverse complement.
GAGGGGAGTTGCCTTCGAAAGCATTCCCCTCTGTCAAAGTACAAGTCCACGCGGTCCTAGACGTACAATAAAACTGACACAGAATGTATCTATGTGTGCATGATATTGTTAGTGTATTTTTAATTAGGTATGTGTGAGTTTCGTAGTGACAGACGATTATTTTTGTGTGGGAATTTGAGAAAGTGTGCGTAACACAAATTTCCCCCCGCAAAAAATGGCAGACAGTTTTGTATCGGTAATAAACGCTACGGCCACTCCCCTCCGTGTTGCTCTATGGTATTTACATATGAGCGCACAGACAGCTGACGGACTGACCAAACAGAATCAATCTACAATAAAATGGAGTAAATAGGCCTTTGCATTATCGTACGCTAGTTTATACAGCGTCAAGGGCAACTTATTCACTCCTGCCTGTATTTATGGGATACTATAGTGCCTGGGGACAGGATTCTAGTTGTTTTTTTACAACTAGCTGTTGAAACAAGCTTATGGCTTACCTGATGTTATGTGGTAACCATCTATAACAAAGCATTGTGCCTCGTAAGTCAAGCACGATAGGAACGTAGCCTGGGATGCACTGCCCTGCCCTGCCATTCATCAACCTGAGGCATACAGATGTTAAGCCTCATGTACCGGTAATTCACCGGTAAACACACTCTTTGAACCGAAACAGTAACGCAGCTTGGTGGTAGTACATCCCCGGACGAGCCTTTAACAAAGAGCTCTACTACTCTTTTACTAGATGGAGTAGGCTTGCCCGGCACCAATACAGCTTGGCAAAAAAGAGTAGAAAATAAATGGGGGCGCTACTTTCCATACGATTTCGACATTCACTCACATGCAAGACCGCATGTGACATTACAGTCTAACAGGCGCGGATCCAGCCCTCGAAAGAGGTTGTGGTTACAGCCACCTGAAAATGCGACTGCGAGTCTGATATTAACTCGCTCATGATCGATATAGTGCATTCTGCAACATTAGAGATGTATACAATATAATATGACGGTCTGACCAAAATTTTGTACAGTGTTGTAGTTCCACGTGAACAAAGTCGTGGAGCGAACACTGTGTGTGAGACGTCACACGGCTATTAAGGTTATGGGCATGCCCATCGTGCCCATAATGATCCGCGCTTGTATTTTAATTAGTTCCGTTTCTAGACTTCTTTGCCAAGCTATTCGATTCATACAGCTTGTTGACTAAGCTGTAAGAATTGCTAAACAAAGTCAATATGTGCGGAGCTGAGTTAACCGCGAGTTCCTTTACGATGTTTTCTTTCACTATTTGCATAAAGTTTTCGAACAGAAAACTTGATAGTACCTACACAAACTGCATTCAAACTCGCGACCTAAGGATTGGAAGATCGGGTTGCTACCAGTAGGCCAATCAACATAAAAGAGCCTTGTCAAATTTAAATTCAAAGTCAAAAGGTATGTATTCCATTGACACAAAAGGAATACTTTGAAGCGTCTAAAAGCTACGTAAATCTAGGTGCCAGTCCATGCAACCAAACCTAGAAGAGCGGCCAAACAATTAGGCAAAAAATAAGACATTTTTTTTATTTTTTTTTTTAAGTATTACAAGGGTATTTATCGCGTTTACCTTTATTATTTTCGTCGGGAAACGTCAGGAAAATAATAAAGGTAAACGCGATAAATACCCGTGTAATACTTTAAAAAAAAAAAAAAATGTCTTATTTTTTGCCAGACTATAAGACATATTAAAGACAATTAGCTGACACTTTGGTTTTATACATATTAAGATGGTAAGCGTTTTGGTTTTTATTGTAGGCAACAACGATAGTAAAATACAGATAAATAAAATATTTTCGTGTTCAATCATTTGGATTTGGATTCGGAATCGCTACGGACTCTTGGCGGACTTTTTCCAGAAATAGAAATAGGGGGCCTTATTTCGCAGAAACGTGCGGCAAACAACAATTTTTGCGCACTCGAACGCCCAACTCTCCAGTTATCATCGACCACGCGTAGTTAGTTATGTTTTCGTCCGAGATGTGGCCAAAATCATTTGCCAAACGTTCGGCAAATGTTTTTGGCATTGCCTGCTCGTGAATTATAAATTCCTCGTTACGGATGGAAACAGAGGTCATCGTTGAGTCCCGTCCAAACTGATATCAGAAATAGATATTGGGGTGTTCCAATAACATTTTTTTTTAAACTTAACTTGCTGTTTGAACAAGCAGCCTACCTTATGTTAAGTGTGAACCACCTATAACAAAGAATTGCCTTTGTCAAGCACGATAAGAACGTGCTCTACGACGCAATGCCCTTCGTCCAATAACTTAAGGTATACAGAATTATGTGCCTGTAATTTCAACGGCAACCCTAACCTCTCAATCCGAAACACAGCAATTCTGCTTGGTGGCAGAAATAGGCATGGTGGTAGTACTGATGGTGGTAGTATGATATCTTCAGTTTTAAATATATTAATGCTGATAATATTGTGAAAACTTTTAAATCCTTAAATATTAAAAATACTGAAGATCTATGGGGAATGTCCACAAAAGTTTTAAGCGCTATTATAACTGATATTGCACCATGTCTAGCATACATTTTTAATAGATGTGTAGATGAGGGCGTTTTCCCTGATTTAATGAAACACAGTAAACTCATTCCCCTGTACAAGTCTGGAAATGAACAAGATCCTGCGAACTACAGGCCTATTTCGGTACTGCCTTCGTTAAGTAAAATTTTTGAAAAAATTGTTCTTACTCAGTTATTATCACATTTCAACGTCAACGGCATACTTCATAGTCATCAATTTGGATTTACTAAAGGTCGATCAACGACAGATGCCGGTTCGACGCTCCTAAAGCACATTTATGATGCTTGGGAACACTCACAAGATGCGATTGGGGTATTCTGCGATCTGTCCAAAGCTTTTGACTGTGTAAGTCATGCCACCCTAATATCTAAACTTAAACATTACGGCATCATAAACCAGGCAATTGGTCTTATACAGTCATATTTAACCAATAGAGTGCAAAAAGTTGATGTTGGCGGTGAGAGGTCGTCTGGGTCGGTCATTGATATAGGGGTACCTCAAGGTTCCATATTGGGTCCCTTTTTATTTCTAGTATATGTAAATGACCTTCCACCTTTTGTAAAGGACTTATGTGAAATAGTTCTATTTGCTGACGATACCTCTTTAATATTTAAAGTCGACAGATTGAAGACTAACTTCGATGACGTTAATGCATCTCTGTCGCAAGTACTTAACTGGTTTACTGTTAATAATCTTTTGCTCAATGCCGGGAAAACGAAATGCATTAAATTTACTTTGCCAAATGTGGTTCAGCGTCCAACCAATATTGAATTAAATGGAGAATCACTTACCCTTGTCAATTCTACTATTTTTTTAGGACTTAATATTGATGCAAAATTGCAGTGGAGTCCACATATCAAATCACTTGCTGGTAGACTGAGTTCGGCTGCATACGCAGTTCGCACAATAAGATGGCTTACAGATGAAGCTACAGCTAGGCTAGTATATTTTAGCTACTTCCATAGTGTAATGTCTTATGGTATTTTGCTCTGGGGGAAAGCTGCTGATGTACAAAGTATATTTGTACTTCAAAAACGGGCGATACGTGCCATTTATAAAATGAAACCACGCGAATCATTGAGGGAGCGATTTAAAGAAATTAATATTCTCACAGTAATTTCACAGTATATTTATGAAAATCTATTATACACTCATAAACACATAGATAGCTTTAAGAAAAAGAGTGATGCACATAACGTTAACACTAGAAATAAAAACAAATTATGTATTCCTAAATTTCGACTCCAAAAGGTAAATGGCTCGTTTATGGGGAACGGTATACGCTTCTATAATAAACTTCCAGAAAGTGCCACTGGGCTTCCTATTAGAAAATTTAAAGCATACATTAAGAATAATCTAATAAGTAAAGCTTATTATACTTTAGATAGCTATATTGATGATAAAAGTGCGTGGCCCGATGTCCCGGTCGCTCTGCCCATCGGCAGCTAACATGTCTGCAATGTCTGTACTGTACCTACTATTGTGTGTTTTATTTTTCTCTGATTTAATAGATTGTATTTAATTTTATGCATTAGGTATTATTAGTTTGAAGCGTAGCGTGCGCTGTCTTATAAATTTGATTATGTTTACCTTTTTCTGTATGCCTACGCCTCACTTAACTTCAATAATATATTATATTACATTGTAAAAGGATCATACAAAAGAACGGTAGGAACCAAGCCGTAAGTTTGTTGCCTGTTCTTCTAGGCTTTGGTCGCGTGGAACTGGCACCTAGAGTCACCTAGCTTTAAGACGTTTCAAAGTGATCCTTGTGATTTTATTGAATAAATACCTATTGACTTTGACTTTGACTTTGACTTTACTTCCCTGGACGAGCCCTTCACAAAAAGTTCTATGCAAATACAAATGACGAATGGGGACAGTTCTTGATGGAAACATCAGGCCATGGACTTGCTACCCTAAATATGGCCTTAATCACGCTATTACCAAAATTTATTGGAATATGGAATGTTTTAAAACTGCTATTCAAAAGATTATTAGCTTAATGAATTTTCTCTGAGCATACAGGGCTTGGTAGATGTGTGGCCGAAGACCCCTGTTAAATAACTGATGTCGTCATCAGTCGTAGACAAAAGAGTAAATCCTACTAATATTATAAACGCGAAAGTTTGTAAGAATCGATGGATGGATGGATGTTTGTTACTCTTTCACGTAAAAACTACTGAATGGATTTTAATGAAACTTTACAATAATATAGCTTAATCATCAGAATAACACATAGGCTACAATTTATAAAGATATTGTGTGACTAATTCTGCGCGGACGAAGTCGCGGGCACCAGATTGTTTCATATAAATATTTCAGTACAATAGAATTTAACTCGCATTACTAATTAATGTAATAATTTATGTGCAAAGTAACACGATCGAAATGTCGTACTAAATTAGGTACTGAAGCATTGAAGCTAAGGAGAATTACCTACAACCACAGAATACCTAATCAATTATATAGAATTAGCTTCTTGGCTTGTCACTATGATAAATAAAATACAGTTATATGACCTTGGTAAGGTAATAAAGGTAAGGTTATAAATAAATATATGTCTCTATAGAGGTTTTGTAATACTGGAAGTGACGGCGATGTAAAAGAATCACTTCTGCTTCTTGTCGTGTCTCTAGTTTCTTGCGTAACAGTTTGGTAAAAGGATTTTAAGTGCGCCTTATAGAGGCTTTTGAGGGTTCCGTACCCAAAGGGTAAAACGGGACCCTAAGACTCGAGTCTTAGTGATAGGGTCCCGTTTTACCCTTACAGATAGACAGACTACAACTAGTCTGTCTGTCTGTCTGTCTGTCTGTCTGTCCGTCTCTCACCAGGCTGTTTCTCATGAACCATGATAGCTAGACAGTTGAAATTTTCACAGATGATGTAGGTATTTCTGTTGCCGCTATAAAAACAAATATTAAAAAACAGAATAAAATAAATATTGAAGGGGCTGCCATACAACAAACGTAATTTTTTTGCCGTTTTTATAGCTAATGCTACGGAACCCTTCGTGCGCGAGTCCGCCTCGCACTTAGCCGTTTTTTTATTTCGAGTACTTTGGCACATGTTTTAGAAGAAACTAAATTAAATGATAAATATAATTTGACAAAAAAAATACAATGTGACATTTTGATTTCAATCTGCTTTAACAGGTCCCTCATGCTCCCATCCACCCTAATCACATGTTAGTTTCCCGTCACGTGATAAGGGTCGTTACCCTTATTCTCTCATTTATGGCTCATATCCGACATTTCGATAGACGTCTTAGTAGAATCAGTTTCAGTGGGAAGCAACATAGCTTTTTCGTTTTAATTGTTTTTAATTGTGTTATTTTGAGTTGTGCTGTGTAATTTCGGTGGCATTTTAACCAACATTACCTGAGGTCTTAGCACAAAGTGTTATTCATTCATTTGGAATGAAAGTGTTTGTGATATCCTGATTTGACCGAAAATGATTCGAATGTTTAGAAGAAAACCGCTACCATTTTCTTCGAAACAAATGACGGCCGACTTGACTATGGATTGACTTGAATAAAAAGTATTCATTCAATACAAATCACATGACACTGGCAAGATTGTCGGTCGAATGACAGACAGGAGCCATAAATTGAGAGAAGAAAGGGATTCGTTTTCTGACATTTCTGGAAGCAAAATAGCTTTTTCATTTTATTTGTTTTTCTAGTGTTATTTTGAGCTGTGCTGTGTAATTTCGGTGGCATTTTAACCAACATTACTTTAGGTCTTAGCACAAAGTGTTATTCATTCATTTGGAATGAAAGTGTTTTGTGATATCCTGATTTGACCGAAAATGATTCGAATGTTTAGAAGAAAACCGCTACCATTTTCTTCGAAACAAATGACGGCCGACTTGACTATGGATTGACTTGAATAAAAAGTATTCATTCAATACAAATCACTTGACACTGGCAAGATTGTCGGTCGAATGACAGACAGGAGCCATAAGTTGAGAGAAGAAAGAAAAGTGAACAAAACAAACTACCAAAATCTATTAATAATTTTCGGCCTAATCGCGTAAAACTAAACATACAAAAAATAAGCCAGGTATACCAGGTTCTAATTTAGATTCTCGCTTTGTATTTCAGATTATTATTAATTCACATGAAAAGTTTAAAAGGAAGTTGGATTAATAATGGATTAATTTAACTTGTACTCCACAGTACGAGAGTTAAATTAATTAAATATTTAACGAATTCTTTCTGCTCTCATGAGCTACGAGCCTTTTTGTTCGGAGTGATGGATGTATTTCTCGAATTAAATCCCCTTTAGATAAAAAAAAAAACTGTAAAATGAATTGCTGGTGGCGTTTATCTTGTTTGGTAATTAATAAAATAATAATAATAAGATCGTTTATTATTTTAAAGAATAAAAATGAACAAAAAAAATTTCATGCGCGAAATAATATTAACCTATTATGAAGGTCAACCTAAAATCATTTTTTTTTAATCAAAAATGTCTTATGATATCAATATATACGAATGTATATAAGAATTGTGTCTGTTCTGCGACTTAGGTGGTCCCTGCAGTTTTACCTATTGCCTTAGACGGTGTATCCCTACCAGTCTGCTCCGACTTTCGTTACCTCGGTTCATCCATTCAGAATGACCGTCATTCAATGACGCGACGGCGAGTCGTGAAAATAGAATAAATGCAGGATGGATGAAATGGCGACAGGTCAGGAACAACATGTAATCCACAAATGCTGCGTAAGGTTAAGGGGAAAGTATACATGATAATCATAAGACTTGTGGTACTTTAAGGATCTGAGGTTGACCAAAGAAAACATATGAATGAAATGAATGAATTACTTACTTATTGTGTTGTAGTTAGGGATACGATACGTTTACGCCACTAACGTCAAATTCTTTCATGATTAGGCCCCTGTATACTTGCTCTTGTGCGCGAGTTGAAACTTGAAACAGCATTTAACCCTCTGTGAAGGCCTAATTAGCATTCCGTACCTACATCGGACACATTAGTCACAACGGGTACCAATTTATGGTTCGCATTGTTTCGACGCGTCAACTCGACCCCAACGTGCGTAGTTATTATGCGTAGTGTTAATAAAATTACTTAGACTGAATGGCCTCACAGCTCAGTGACTAGTCGCATCGTTCATTTGGTGAGTCGTTCGTCAACTCACACCAAGAATCTTGTCCAAACTGGTGTGAGTTGACGCAGGGCCGGATTTAGAGGTCCAGAGGCCCCGGGGCAACAAAGGAGCGGAGGCCCCCTCGCCCCAAATTATTTTCCAAATAAAGTGAACAATTTTTTTCAGTCGAGTTTTTAAATAATTAATTATTGTGAAACCAAGTAGATTATCTTAATTATCTTTAGATTATCTTTTTCTCGACTATCAGCTATGTTCCTATAATTGGAGAACTGAATAGAGAAGCTGCAAGCAATGTACTGAAACCTGTCGAGTTATGTGCATGCACTCAGAAAATAAGAGACAAAAACAGAAGTGAATTGAGAAAAAAATATTTCAAAATTAAATTAGGAAACCTCAATTTACCTAATAAATATTATCATGTGATCACGATATTTCAGTCGCCTTAATGATTAACTTACGCAGAACCAAACAAACGCATGATAAACAATAAATCATAACCTCTCCGTTACCGTTTTTTATATTCTTTTGTTCTCTGCATGTTAAGAAAAAAAAACACGTTTTTGTAATTGCACAATCAAATATGACATTCGGTTTATATTGTAGATTACAAGATAACGATGAAAATACTTACGTCTTAACGTCTGTGGTCTGTCCGTAAAAATTCGAAATGATATACATTTGTTGCACAATGTTCGCAAGTTCGTAGCTTCTCAGTCGCACGAGAATGTATCAAATTCTGGGATTCCCTGCTACACGCACGCCACTCAGCGGACAATTGTCAACGCTGCGTCGGGTCGTACACTCGTACAGACAAAAAACGGGGGAAACAGGTACCGCCGTTGCCGTCGTATCTCGTATCGACACGCAAATACGAAAAATAGGCTGAATAGGCTTGTAAAATCCGCAGAATATACTATAAATTCCCCATCCGAACTGGCAATTTTTATTCTACTGTAGATTCACATGGACAGGCAGAGGGCAAAAAAAAACTCACACTCGCTCGCTGGTTGAAGAAAATTATGCTTTTGGAAAAATATATTAATAAAAGAATAGACATGAAGACTAAATTACGCACGAAAACTTCAATGGACACATTCTTTCCTCGATCATGATTCACGACTCGATTAATAATATAAGCGTTTGACTCCTTGTCACTATGAGGTGGGTTTTGTATTACAATCGAAATCGATATTCTTCAATAATTATACAAACAAATTATTATTGATCGACTATGATTTTTTTAAATTTCTTGCATGCAGTAAAGTTCGTGAATAATTGATGGCATTTAATTATGTCACAATAATAATTGATTTGTTTAAGAATTGAAGAACACCAATTGTTCACATACTGCAATTAATTTATATGTATATCGGAATCGAATACCCAACCTCCGAGGTTGCGGGCAAGTACCACCCCACTCAGCCATTAAATGATTGGGGTACTCCTCCAAGATGGGTAGTGAATTGGAAGTGCTTATCAGGGCCATTTGAGATTTTGATATTTCACTGATTGCCTGATTGGAGTGAACAAATAAATATAGATCAATGATTTCTGTTAATTAAGATTAATATAATCATGTATGTACAAAGTACTGTGGGCTGTAGGTAAAGGTAAAATAGCAAAAAAAAAAATATCAAAGGAAAAGAAGATGCTTACTAGTGTTTACAAGTTGGAATTTGAAAGATTTTTTATTCCGAAGTCTCTATTGTGGGGGCCCCCCGTTTGTGGAGGCCCCGGGGCCATCGCCCCGTTTGCCCTCCCCTAAATCCGGCCCTGAGTTGACGAATCGTAAAAAAGCTATACTCATCGTTCTGCAACTCACACCACTTTTACTTTGGGTGAATTTTAGTACAGTCAACTAAAAAAGTGCTAATAAAATAATAGACAAAAGGCATACCTACTTATTAAACACTTTTATTTGGCTATTGATTAAAACTACACTTGACAGCAAAACTAAACAAAATAACTCCACAACAAAATAGCATAATCAACAATGGTATTTACCTAATTATTAGGAAAAGTCTTTGAAAGCTGTCAAATTGACACTTACTGTCAGATGTGACAGAAACTGTCACAAATGCAAGATAATGATGAAAAATGTTTCGATCAAAATTGACAATGAATGTCAAATTGATAGATGCCACTCTGCTTTATGCATTGTAGATAATATCACATAACTTTTATTTATTTAATAACGAGCAAAAAGCCACGGTCGGCTTCAAGCTGACAGACCGAGTTTCGAACTATGAAATCCGAAGAAGAACAAAGGCCCAAGACATCGGAGATCGGATTACGCAGCTCAAATAGTGTTGAGCAGGACACTTTGCAAGACGTAGTGATGTCAGGTGGAGTAGGACTACAACCGAATGGTGGCCAAAAACCGGTTACAGAGGCCGGAACGGAACCGGGACGTCTAGCAGCAAGATGGGTGGGCGACAATGTAAAAATGGTGGGTTGGAAATGTATTTACTAAAAGATCTGATGAGATGTCTAACGTGCCTGGAGAATAAAGTTTCACTTTTATTTTCTCTAGCTAGACCATGTTTTTGTCACAAATTTTGACAAAACCTGTATGCGTAAGAAATAACCTTAAATATTTATGCTATCAGTACTGATAAGCGAGCGAAGTTGTGGACGGCAGCTTGTATTAAATATATAAAAAATGTTTCATCATTCGGCACACAGATTATCTTCCTCCACTCTCCGTACAAAAATATTTATTTCAATGTTGCAAACATTAAACATTGTTCAAAATAACCACTGTACAATGCCACTGTTTGGTCTTTTCACGCGCACTTTTCAGGTTTTATTTTCAGGGTTTTATACGTTCTTCCATAAATCGATATGCAATAAAAGCTCAAACGAGACATCTCAATAGGCAGCATTTTAGTTTTAGGCGTGTCCACTTTTTGTTAGATGATTACTGTTTGATACAACACAGTTGTAAGAGCGACAACGTCTTATGACTTCCTCCTTTTGATATTTCCTCGAAGAAAAAAAGATTTTGTTTTTTTTTTAATTTTCTGCTAGCTTTGACAGCCTTCAGTTGGCAGTAGCTCGGCCTTCTGCGCCGTAGGCCGTGGGTTCGATCCCCACCGAGAACAAATATTTGGGTGATGAACATAGATGTTTGTTCTCTGTCTGGGTGTAATTATACAAGGTGTTCCAATACTTGTGTTTAACAAATTCAGGGGGCTAAAGTACCCATTAATATGAATAACTTTTTCTAAGGAACCAACACTGTAAACGAAAAAAAAACTGCTGATTCATACATTTTAGCTAGGTAGGTATTGAACTTTTGTATGAATGCAGCTGTTTTTTTTTTCGTTTACAGTGTTGGTTCCTTAGAAAAAGTTATTCATATTAATGGGTACTTTAGCCTCCAGAATTTTTTAAACACAAGTATTGGAACACCTTGTATATTATTGATCGAGTGAGCGAAGCGAACGAAGATCTTAGTTTCAACTTGGGCGATTTGGCATTTTATGTATGTATGTATGTATGTATGTATGTATGTATGTATGTTTGTCTGGCGATAACTTTAGAACCGATGATCCGATCTCCATGAAATTTGATATGTCGATAGCTTGTACTTGAGAAATTTACTGGTAAGTATATGAGTAAAATCGGATGAAGGGTTTTTGAGATATGGGGTTTTTTAAGAGGGCAAAAATAAAAAAAGTTACATAAAAAAATCAAGTTACATGTCATATGAAAGGGCTTTGTTTGGACATTCCAAAACAATTTTTACTTTTTTTTTGGGACGCTCGGTTTTCGAGATAAAATTTAAAAAGTTAAATTAAGATAACCAGCGATCCAAGAGCTCCCATCTCTAAGAGTTTCGTTGATATCAAGGTTTTTCTACTGGTCGGTCAGTTCCTTTGATTTTTCTTATTTTTTTTTCATGAAATAATTTAAGGAGGTACTCAGTTCTCATAAAATGATGACGACGACCAGGTCTGATGATGGAGCCAAGGTCTGTTCAACGGAACTCTTCAATAAATAGGCCAATAGAGTTGAAACTTGGTAACCATACCAAGTTAGTAGGCGGTAGTCAGAAAAAAGTCCAAAGATAATGTTTGGACTTGCCTCTGACTACTACCGACTCAAAGTTTTGATGCGTTCGTCGGGTCGCATCACGAGATCTCAGTTCGGGGCGAACTACTAGTAAGTATCTATTTACAAAAAAAAAGTATATATGTATTTATTATATCAGCTATCTGGTTACCATATTACAAGTTTTGGCTTAGTTTGGGAAAGTCCACCAATATTTATTTAATTACTTATTTAGCTATCATAGTAGTTTAGTACTTTCCAACTATCGTAACTGTTGATGTATAGGTCATCTGACGTTGCAAAAGCGACGGCTTATTTTAGGCAGAATTCATGAATAAATGCAAGCAGTGTTGTCTTTAGAGAACCGTTTGTCAACTTTGGGTTCAGCGAACAGCTCAATAGTCACATTCAGTTGAATTGGTTTTCAAAATACAGTCATCAAAGATTTTTTTTTTTTTTTTTTTTTTTTTTATTTATTTTAAGGGCTTTGTCGCTGTGCGACCATACTGCCCTATAATAAAACATCAAAAAAAAATACATCTCATATCAAAACTTAATCTACACTCCATTGTATGATATTTACATTTATAATAATGGTGTTGTTATCCATTACTAATGAATAGGCTCAAAAGTGAGCCGACTGAAAAATAGGTAGCTACTTTTGAGCCTATCCATTCTGTAACCATCGACACAATTAAACGAATTTTTTCCTCCAAAGACTCCCTACTTAACACAATGTCTTTTATACGCAACAATAGCTGTACAAAACCGAAGTCGTCTGAAGTTTTGGTAGTGTTACTATTTTTTGTCTCCGCTTGCGGTACATCCGACATCAGACATTCAGCTTCCATTTGCTGCGGAACCTCACCAGATGGCAGCGTCCTTCTCTTTCTTTGCTTCTTGCGGCCTTGTACTAACTCGAAGGGACTACCCTCCGAGGAAGGTGCAGGAAGCGTAGGCTGCGGGGATTTAAACAACTCAGACATTAATCTTACAGTGCGAGATGGCTGGCTAGTCTCCACAGGAACAGGTGGTTCAGGCACTATATGACCCGACGCAACGGCAGGACCAGGAGAGATTGATCGCACAGGAATAAAAGGAGGGACATACAAGTTAGAGGCTTTCCTGTACGTGCAATTGGATTCCGACATCAATGCTCTAATTCTCCTCTCTTTTTTAAAAACTGGACATATTTTTTGTAAAGCCATATGACTGCCTGTACAGTTGACGCAGCGATAGGAAGTAGTTTCACAATTTTCATGGCTTTTAGAGCATTTCGGACACACCACCTTTTTTGATGGACACATCATCCTAGTATGTCCAAACTTCCAGCAACGAGAGCATTGTGTCACAGGGAAGATGAAAGTTTCAACCTTTACTCTCATGTCGTGAATAAATATGTGCGATGGGACAGAAGAACCTTTGAAAGCAAGACGCACCGACTCGCACTTTACCCAGCCGGAAGCTACGTCACTATTTCTCATATTGAGCCTTCTTACACTCAGAACTTCTGTATCACATTGTAGGTACTTAATAATTTCCTCTTCAGAAACATCTAGGTCTATGTTCTTAATCACACCATACGAGATTCCGACTTCCGAGGTCTTCTGGCACCTCCATCCCAAATCAGTCCAAGCCGTGCATTTAATAAATCTATCAGCGGCAACTTCCTCCTCAAACGTAATCAGCATCTTACACTGATTAACGTACTTTATGCGAGTTATTCCACTTATATTATTTTCTTTAAATAGTCGAGCCAGGGCAAATTGTTTGGGTAAAGGGGTAGAACCTGTCACACAAACCTTCGTATCAACCTCTTGACTGACAAGAGACATGCGCACCGATTTCCGCCCTCTCGAAACAGTGTTCCATCCCTCATCATCGGAATTCAATCCATGCGCCCTTTTTCGCTTTCCTTCGTCCAGCTCCTTCTCCTTCAAACCCCTATCTCCATCAACAGCATCCTTGTATCTCTCTGCAACATCATAATCATGATCACTTAGTACGTTGAATGCAAGCCCTTCATCGCATATCGAAGAGACCTCGTCCATTTTTGGACTCGTCCCTCTTGACCCAGGAGGTCAGGACCTCTGAAAACACTGAAAAAACTAATTCAATTAATAAAATATTTAGGATTTTTCAAAAAAACGAGTTTCTCGTTTGGCCGTTACTATGGCAACCCATCAAAAAAGATGCTCGGTACTGTTAGCTCCTAGCAAACTAGCTTCATTATGGTAAAAATAAGTTACAGATAAATGTCATTGTCAAACAAATTAAAAAAATGTATTTGGTACTGGCAGCATCGATGTCGGCGGAAATTACGACATTGTGAGCGGAGGCCACATTGGTTTTTTTTACGGGGTTCTCGTGTAGGAAAGAGGTTGCGTTTAAAAACATAAAAAAGGACTCTTGCGCTTCTCGTGAATGCGAAGGGCCTACATTATTCTAGTTTTGGGGTAAACAGTGACGAAAGCAACTACGTAAGTGTGTGAGTTTTTAAAAGTACCTAACTACACAAAAAGAGTTACAGCCCTTTCACACGGCAGTCCAGTTTTTTGCAGGATCCCGTTTTCTGCAGGATCCAGTTTGATGGCGAATGTGTTTATATGCTAGCGTTCACACGAGCATCCCGCATGCGGAATCCTGCAAAAAACCGATCCGGTCGAAATGTGCCAATCGGTTTTGTCACTAGAAACTGGATCCGTAGTCCAGTAAAAAGCGGGATCCCGTTTAATCACACATATATTTCAATAGCATTATTCACACGGCTACCAGCGTGCGGTTTTTTGCTGGGCACTGTGGTGTGATGCTTTTTCTCATATTTGTATCACGTTTTTTACTGAATCCTGCAAAACTGAACTGCTATGTGAACACAGCGTCTAGTTTTGCAGGATAACGTAAAAACCCGGTCCTGCTAAACTGGACTGCCGTGTGAAAGGGCTGTTAGGGGTCGAAGTTTAGTTTTTTTTTTATAACTCAAATCAAATCAAAAAACGTTTATTTATTGTCACAAAAACATGGGCGAAATATAAAGAACAATATTGTGACAACAAATCGGTCGTCACTCAGCTTTATGCTGTAATCGTTTTTGATGCACTACTAAAACGCTGGTCTTCCGTGACGCCGGAGAACTCATGCTGATGGAACGAGTAGTCTTCTTTTGACTTAGGTTCAGCAAAAATATCATTTTAATCTAAAAAATAGTATAATTAAGAACGAAAACTAGTAGGTAAAACAAATACTTTGGTAAAAAAGCTTGTAAGGGCCAAAACATTTTTTTTGCTAAGCCTAAGTAATGTAATGTAAATTTCCAAAACTTTGTTGTTAGCGATTTTTATAACTTTTTTTTTTTTTTTTTTGACATTATACACAGCACTATCTCGCCCCAAACTAAGCCAAAGCTTGTGATATGGGAACCAGATAGCTGATATGATACTAATGTACATTTTTTTTTGTAAATACATACTTATAATATTATATAACACCCAGACAGAGAACAAACATCTATGTTCATCACATAAATGTTTGTTCTCGGTGGGAATCGAACCCACGGCCTACGGCGCAGAAGGCAGAGCTACTACCAACTGAGCTGTGAAGGCTGTCAAATTTATTTCCATACATTTCAAAAATGTTGAAAGTATGAATGAATGGATTTTATATCCTCAAGTTATTTATTTAATTGTAAGGTTGTCAGCCTCTTAAAACTAGGTTCTTTATTGGAGCTGGTAATAACCTCATAAACGTATTCCAATGTCACACAATATGTCATGTCTTCTAGTAATGAACATTGAAACAAAGACCAGCGCCTGCTAGCCAATTCGCATTTTAAATTCTATTACATTAATAAATAAAGTTTAAATTACCTACTGGTGTCACGAAAGACCAGCGTTATTGTAGCGTATGTTGCTATAGCTTTTATGCTGAGTGACGGTAAATTTATGTCACTTATTTACTTTAATATCTTTTCTTGTATTTTTCATAAACTGTATTAAGGTGTGGCATAAATAGATGATTTTGTATTGTATTGTAAATTGTTTGTTTAGGATTTACGCAGGCTATTTAGACTAGAAATGTATGACATACTTCCATAACTTTAAATGGTGAAACACTCATTGCGATAGTGAAATATACCTTGGTCACATATTGGATGAACACCTTACCTGGAGACCACATATAGATCGGCTTAGATCAAAAGTATCCTCTTTAATGGGTATTCTCCGCCCAGTAGTTAAGTGTTTTCCAAAAAAAGTCAGACTTATCATCTACAACTCGCTTGTAAAATCAAACCTAGAATATTTAATTGAGGTATAGGGAACAGCAGCAAAAACTAATTTAAAAGAACTATAAACTGCTCAAAATAAAATAATTAAAGTTTTTTTTCACTACGACTTTCTGACACGAACACAAAAACTTTACAAGGAAACCCAAATAATGAGTATAAATCAAATGTACACTTAAAACACTTGCTGCTTAAAACTACTCGCGTGATTGTTAATAAACTACCTATACAACGTGTTTATTAAGAGTTGTAGGGATCCGAAAGCAGGATATTCTACCGGTCATAACGAACAACTTTTAAAATTTCAAAGTTTTTCATTCATGAAATGCCTCTTAAACTTTTATCTAAAATAAATCTAAGCGCATCATGAGGCAGCCCTGTTTACAGCTGTTCTTTGACTTCTAGTTGTGAACCTTAGATAAAATAGGTAACAGAACTGCCACCAATTACCTAGTAATGTGCCTACCTAATAATGATGTTGCTGTTTTTAAAGATCTTGGTATGTAAAAGAAATATTTTCGCGACTGTAATCCCTAGTCACGGTAAACATTCTCTGAGATCTTTGGTACTAATACCTATTCAGTAACTAGGTACCTAGGTGGCTACGTACTCAATATTTAATAGAATATTTATTTTTGTTTGATTACTAGATGTCGTAAAGCAATGTTTATGATGGTTTACCACCATGGTTCATTGACACGACAAAACTATTCAACTGCAATTTTGGGAAGTGTCTAGTCTGTCCTATTTAATCTTTGACTTACCTGTCTGTCATTGGTTGCATTTAAAAACGCATATCCAATCAGGACGGCCGACGGCCGCCGACCAGTGTTACCATTTGTGGCAGATTTCTGCCATTTTGGCATATTTGGCTCCTAAATTTTAGCTGTTGGTGACGATTTACAAAAGTGGCAGATTTTAAATATTTCAAGAAAAATCTAATTAGTTTGAATTTTTAATAAAATAATATTTATAATTTATTTATTTTTTACCGAACTGGAAACTTCTTATTCTTTTTTACCTTTATTGATTTGGTTTCTAAACAACTTCTATCTCGTTTTAGATAACTGCAAACCGTTACAAACGATCAAAAGATAGTAACTGAATGTAATGTAGGTATTTAATTTATTCCGTAGCCACGATGGAGATGGTATGAAGTCATATTTTTGGTATTTATATCGTCAAGCTTGGTAGATTTTGACAGAGTTTTTGGCAGGTGTGTGGCAGAACCGCCACTTTTGCGATGGTCACCCTGTTTGTGTTTACATGCGTTGTTGTACATTGTTTTGTTGAGAAAATATCATCAAACGTGATAATAATGGTGATTGTTATGTAAAAAGCCGTCGTCAGTCAGTGTGTGTATGAGCAGTGCCTACGAGGTAATGGTTTAGTGTGAAGTTTGAAGCCTGTGTCGTGCAAAATCTCGCAAACTTACCAAAATCCAGTTTTATCCAGTGTTATTATAGCCAATAAATGATGACAAAATCCATAGGAACCAGTAAAAATATCGTGTCAGGGGATTGGCGGCGTACCTACCTACCTACCGAAAGGTAAGTATTTCAAATTATCTCGTAGGTTATCGTTGTTTTTCTCTTTCCTAGATAGAAGCGCGCGTGCGTGTGACCTTGACACGTACACAGACAGGGCTGTTGCAAATTTCTGAGAAAATATTAATTTTACTTTTCTATGGGAATTTCGAAAACGATGTATTCAACCGTTGCACACGTCAAAGTATTCCAGTGCTTGGTCTAAATACACGCTCTTTGTTTGCCTACATAACTTCATCAACACGTTGTATAGTAAACATTAAAGAAGCCACAAGTATATTTTTATTCAAAAAGAAATTAAAGGAACATGTTTTGAAAAATATTGCCATAATGTAAGCATACTGTCAATTACCTACATAAATTTCAATAGTTACTTTTATGTATGTTACTGTTACGTCACTGGACTCAAACCAGTAGGTACATTGTGTACACATTCTGTAATATGTATTAAAAGCTGATGCCCGCGACTTCGTCTGCGCAGGATTAGGATTAGGATCACACAATATCTTTATAAATTGTAGCCTATGTGTTATTCTGATGTATAAGCTATATTATTGTAAAGTTTCATTAAAATCCATTCAGTAGTTTTTACGTGAAAGAGTAACAAACATCCATCCATCCAGCCATCCATCCATCCATCCATTCACACTTACAAACTTTCGCGTTTATAATATTATTAGGATTCTCTGTAAGTGAACTCTATTCTTTGAGAAATAAATATCTTTAACCGCCGAAATGTCACAAAGTTCCATCCTCCAACACTTTTTTACAGCTTATGGGTAAAATTAACAATAAAGCGTTTGATCGCAATGTCATCTGGGGCCTAATTGGGAATTCGACGTTAGTCGCCTAAATGTATTGTATCCCTAAAATGACAAAACAAGGTGGAATATCGGTACGATACGTTGATGTTACAAGTCAAAATATTTTGGTGATTAAGGCCCTGATGTTATGTGATGATGCAGTCGACGGTTTCATCACAGTGATATCTTATGGGCATAAGAAATTTTCCTTCTACTTCTCGTGTCACTAATTTCTTTTCGAAACAGTGTGGGGAAAGGATGATTGATGATGAAAGGTTGATGATGGTGGTGAAAGGATTTTAAGTGTGCATCAAAAAGGCTCTTTTCGAGCACCTGACACATGTTTACGAACTTTTTTAAATTCTACGACATGCCGGTTTCCCTATGATGTTTTTATCACCGTTTGAGAGTACTAGTACTGTGCACATAATTTTATTCCTAGAAATATTTTTAAATTTTCAGAAATGTGATAATTTTATATTTATTCCACGAAAATCACCCCTCTGGTCTATTAAAATTTCCTATGATAATGCTATATTGCTACCAGTCCAAATAACAATCATCAGTGGAGCTATAAAGTAAAATATTTTTAAGAGTAGCAGAGCTCTTTGTGAAGGGCTCGTCCGGCGAAGTACTACCACCACGCCTTTTTCTGCCGCCAAGCAGCAACGCTGTGTTTCGATTTGAAGAGTGTGGTTGCCGGTGTAATTACAGGCACATGAGGCTTAACATATGTACGCCTCAAGTTGATGGACGCAGGGCAGTGCATCGTAGGGCACGATGGTTACCACTTAACATCAGGTGGGCCATCTGATTGTTCCATCAGCGAGTGGTATAAAAAAAAAATGGCTGACAATTTGACTTTGACATTTTGGATGTGCATCTGTAGTCAGTCAGTCAGAAGCGTGAAAGTTTTAGTTATTCCTACGGTAACCTAGCTACATATCGCAGATTAGGCGAATATAGGTAGGTACCTACATAATCCGAGAACCGGAAAAGCCTTCGCATTTGATTCCACCAACCCTCCATCGATACCCTACTTTCGAGAGCCGGCCTCTTACGAAAAATGCTCCACAAATAAGGCTGAGTAGCTACTAAAGTGCCCCTTAGGTAGAGTGTATTTACATGAATCTTATAGTACCAAAACAGGCTGTAAATCGAACTTAGAACCGGTCAGTAAGAGTAATGGGATTGCAAAGTGGTAAAAAGGTTATACTTAGGTTATTTAAGGCCCAAATTAAACTAGTGGTTAAACTGAGATCTCGTGATGCGAACCGACGAACGCACCAAAACTTTGAGCAGGTGGTAGTCAGAGGCAAGTCCAAACATTATGTTTGGACTTTTTTCTGACTATCGCCTACTAACTTGGTATGGTAACCAAGTTTCAACTCTATTGGCCTATTTATTGAAGAGTTCCGTTGAACAGACCTTGGCTCCATCATCAGACCTGGTCGTTGTTACCATTTTATGAGAACTGAGTACCTTCTTAATTTCTTTCAAGAAAAAAAGAAGTGAGTACCTTCTTAATTTCTTTCCTCTTACTTAAACGATCGTCGTCAGAGAGTCCGTCATGGCGAAGACTTTTCTGAATGGCGAGAAATTGAGGCCGGCGTGCCTCAAGGTGGAATTCTATCTCCACTTCTCTTCTCTCTTTTCATTGACGTACTCTCTCCAAACCTACACAGCCAATACCATATGTACGCTGATGACCTCCAACTTTACTATTCTGCTTCTCCAGACAACTTAGATAGTGCAACCCGTGTTCTCAACGATGACCTCTGTCATTTGCTTTCATGGTCGACCCGGTTTGGCATTAAGGTTAACCCAAGCAAGTGCCAAGCCATCATGATTGGCAGCTCTCGTCAGCTCGCAAAAATAGATGCCTCCAGTTCTCCTCGCCTTTATTACGATTGCTCTATAATCCCTCTCTCATCAACGGTTAGGAACCTCGGGGTCATCTTCGATAACAACTTAAGCTGGTCGCCGCACGTAAAGGAGTTATCTAGAAGGTTCTATGCCACTCTGCACTCAATCTTAAGACTGAAGAACTTCCTCCCCATCTCTTCAAAAATATCACTTGCCAACTCGCTTCTTATCCCGATTTTGGACTATGCCGACGTCGCCTTTTTGGATCTGACTGAAGAACTTCTTAACAAGCTTGATCGTCTTCTCAACACCTGTATTCGCTTTATCTATAATCTGCGCAAGTATGACCACGTCAGTGACTTTCGAGCTAAACTGAAATGGCTACCCATTCGTGAGCGTAGAAATCTTAGAATAATGTGTCTGCTCTTCTCCGTTTTAAAAGATCCGCACACTCCTGGTTATCTAAAAAACCGTTTTCAGTTTCTGACCGATGCTCATGACAGACAGCTTAGGTCTGCCAACAATCTTTACCTGTTTACTCCGCTTCACCACACCTCATTTATTTCAAACTCATTCTCAGTTGTGGCGGTTAAGCTCTGGAATGAACTGCCACTATCTATTAAGCAGTCTGACTCCAGAGACTCTTTCAAGAGACTGGTACGAGAACATCTCCTCAACAAACTTAAATAAATTTACCTCTCCGAACTGACTGCTACCTATCTTCTTAATAAATTCCTGTCACTATCTAGATCAATATAAGTTTATCACTTTAAGTATATTATTTTAATATGTTGTATCATATATAGTTAGGGTTTAATGGTATCCCCTATTTATTTTATTTATTATTATTATTGGTATATTTATTATTATTATTATTTCTTATTAAAATAGCTTCTTACGTAGGTATAAATATATATTTATATATGCTTATATTTATAGTTTTAAAATACCTACCTACCTAAAATAAAACAGTTTTCACGCCACACCTTCCTCACCATCTTTTTGCACGCCCAGGATGACTGGTAGACAATGCTATTAGCATTAAGTCCTCCTAGCACTACATTATTTTGTGTGAAAGTTTTAATAAATAAATAAATAAAAAAAAAAAATAAGAAAAAGCAAAGGAATTGGCCGACCAGTAGAAAAACCTTGATGTCAACGAAATTCCTAGAGATGGGAGCTCTTGGATCGTTGGTTATCTTAATTTAACTTTTTTGTTGTACATCAAAAACCGAGCGTCCCAGAAAAAAAATAAAAAATGTGTTGGAATGTCCCAACAAAGCCCTTTCATATGACATGTAACTTGATTTTTTTATGTAACTTTTTTTATTTTTGCCTCCTTAAAAAACACCATATCTTAATAACCCTTCATCCGATTTTGCTCATATACTTAAGTAAATTTTTCAAGCACAAGCTATCGACTTATCAAATTTCATGCAGATCGGATCAACCAACGGTTCGAAAGTTATGGCCAGACAAACATACATACATACATACATAAAATGCCAAATCGCCCAAGTTGAAACTAAAGATCTTCGTTCGCTTCGCTCACTCGATCAATAAAATAGGCTATGTATAGGTATGTAATAATAAAGTAAATTAATTAATACACATACCTATACCGGTAATTTAGGTATACAGTTACATGGAACTGGCTCTTCTTCTTCTCTCCGTTTATGGCTTCTGTCTGTCATTCGACAGACAATCTTGCCAGTGTCAAGTGATTTGTATTGAATGAATACTTTTTAGTCAAGTCAGTCCATAGTCAAGTCGGCCGTCATTTGCTTTGAAGAAAATGGTGGCGGTTTTCTTCAAAACATTCGAAACATTTTCAGTCAAATCAGGATATCACATATTACACTTTCATTCCAAATGCTTACACTTTGTGCTAATACCTCAAGTAATGTTGGTTAAAATACCACCGAAATTACACAACACTACTCAAAATAACACAATAAAAACAATTAAAATGAAAAAGCTATGTTGCTTCCTCAAAATGTCAGAAAACCATGGAACTGGCTCCTAGATTCACTTAGCTTTAAGACATTTCAAACATCACTTGAAATGTCTTGTGAATTAACCTTTTGACTTTGATTTTAACAGATCAGTTTCAGATTTCAGAATTTCAGATCTTTTGGTGCCCAAAATTACTTATTCATTTACAAAGATCACGTTCAAATATTACAGGCTAAAATATTTTGCCTACAGAGTACCCCACATGACTTCGAGCCTTCATACTTTATTCCATGGAATCAAATCATTTCATAAATGTCGTACAAATATAAAGTGGAAAGTAGAATGTTTGACACAGTTGTTGTTGTTTTGAGGTAGAATGCGACTTCTCTACAAGCGCTTTATGAAAATATATAAAAAATATGACTTCGGGACCGCTTCCTCCGTTTTCATTGACTGAAATGTAAATTTCTTTGGGCAAATTGGCATCAAAATCAATTTGCAGATCTATTGAAATAAGATTCCTTTGTGATAATATTGTCCGAGCTTCATTTTATATTTTCGCTCCACTCAGTTAATTTAAACGATAAGAATCGAATCCAGTCTGGTAGAGAGAGCGTGGAGTGATTAGATTACATGGGTCCGTCTGATGGGGCGAGCGTAGAGGGTCCGGTTAATTTACGACCAAGTATTACACAGCCCGAAAATGTACAACCCGGAAAGCACAGCCTGGAAAACACGGCCCGGATTCCATGTACAAAATGTACATGAAATCCGGGCCGTGTTTTCCAGGCTGTGCTTTCCCAGCACAGTCGGGATTGTACAGCCAGGATTGCACGACCATGGATTCTGTGACCATGCTCTGATTGGTCGAAAGCCTATGCTCTGTTTAGATGCACTACACAGTAAGTATAGGCAAGTAGCACAGATTAAAAATTATATAAAATAAGAGAATTATTCAGAGATTAATGTTAGAAAAAAATAAAATTCTGGCACTTCGGCGGCCGCTGCCGCGGCACGCTCGCTTTGCTCGCTCGCCTCGTGCGTAATTAATATGTTTTAACATAACCTAACCAATCCGAGTCGGATCAACAAGTGAGTGAGTAAGTAATTGACGAGTGTAAACAAAGCCTATGTTTTGGCATCAAAATTTTGGCTGCGTTTTATCGGGTCGTGCTTTCCAAAGGTGTGCAAAATTTGTACGGCTTGGAATGTACACCCTTGGATTACACAGCCATGGATTTCGCGACCAAATTGTACATCAAATCCGGGCTGTGTTTTCCTCGGCTGTACAATCCATGGTTGTACATTATCGGCACCCAGCGTAGATACCTGTATCTACGACTATTTAAAATAAAGCTAAAATTGTATCTAAAATAATCTAAAGTACCACAAACTACCAAAACTTGTCCAGTCAAATTATACAGGGCTAATAAACAAATATGCTAAATACATCCAAACAGGACGTCCTACACAGCTATCTAGTCCCAAACTGAGCAAAGCTTGTACAATGGGAACCAGAAAAATAAATAAATATTTGATGTCGAACTTAATGTAAGTTTGTATTTTATCATGTTTCGTAACATTTTACTAACTTCTGTGGACAGAAATAAGAAATAATACCTTGAAATATTCTACTTCTTTTCTTCGTATAGGGCTCCTGTCTGTCATTCGACAGACAATCTTGCCAGTGTCAAGTGAATTGTATTAAATACTTTATAGTCAAGTCAGTCCACAGTCAAGTCGGCCGTCATTTGTTTTGAAAAAAAAAATGGTGACAGTTTTCTTCAAAACATTCGAAACATTTTCGGCCAAATCAGGATATCATAATATACTTTTATTCCAAATGAATGAATAACACTTTATGCTAAGACCTCAAGTAATGTTGGTTAAAATGCCACCGAAATTACACAACACAACTCAAAAT
This sequence comes from Chloroclysta siterata, assembly GCA_932294275.1. Classification (NCBI taxonomy): domain Eukaryota; kingdom Metazoa; phylum Arthropoda; class Insecta; order Lepidoptera; family Geometridae; genus Chloroclysta; species Chloroclysta siterata. The sequence continues at coordinate 12,699,225 of OW028596.1, read as the reverse complement.
AAACTAGAAAAACAATTAAAATGAAAAAGCTATGATGTTAGCATATGGAAATTAATTGACATTGACAAATGGTAGTCAATGTCAATTAATTTCTATATGCCAAAAATGTATCGCTTCTGGGTATTTCAAGGTGGATTCGTTTTCAGACATTATTATGCAACATCATAGCTTTTTCATTAGGTTTGAGGTTTATTACGGTTGTTCGAAACTGACAAGTTTTCGAATCGAAATCTCGACCTCTTTTGTCAAAATTTAAAATTTATGAAACAAAAAGTAGGTGTCTGTTTATTATAGGTACGGCACACTACGATTGACAGTTAGACACTACGAAAAATCACTGGTGGCCTAGTGGTTCAAAAACGGGTCGTGCACAGAGTTTTTCTGTTTAAAAAATGTATCACAGTGCCAGTACTCTCAAACGGTGAACGAAATCAACGTGAGGAAACCAGCATGTCATAGAACCTAAAAGTTCTAAAACATGTGCCAAGTGCACGAAAGGAAGTTCTAAGAGTAGTAAAGCTCTTTGTGAAGGGCTCGTCCGGGGAAGTACTACCACCACGCCTTTTTCTGCCGCCAAGCAGCGTTGCTGTGTTTCGGTTTGAAGAGTGTGGTTGCCGGTGTAATTACAGGCACATGAGGCTTAACATCTGTGTGCCTCATCAAGTTGATCAAGTTGATGGACACAGGGCAGTGCATCGTAGGGCACGTTCCTATCGTGCGTAACTTACGAGGCAATGCTTTGTTATAGGTGATGGTTACCATCAGGTGGGCCATCAGCTTGTTCCATCGGCTAGTTGTATAAAAAAAAGGAACACACTGTTTCGAAATTAGCTAGTGACACTACAAGAAGTCTACGATAGACTAGCCTAGCTGTGCCAACGTTTCTACACTACCTTACAACCCTATTTGAAATGCCTACATGATTTGCTATGAATAGCATGCATACACTTAGATTACATTAGTCTTTTTGAAGCCGGTCGCTTGCCAGTAACGAGTTAATCAGTACAGTCACCATCAAAGAGATGATCTCTCTCTCTCTCTTGTCGTGTCACTAAATTCTTTCGAAACAGTGTGGTGAAAGGACTTTAAGTGCGCCTCAAAAAGCTCCTTTCGAGCTCTTGACACATGTTGTAGAACTTTTTAGGTTCCACGACATGCCGGTTTCCTCACGATGATTTCCTTCACCGTTTGAGAGTACTGGCGTTGTGCACTTACATTTTTGAAAGGAAAAACTCATTGGTGCACGACCGGTTTCGGACCGCTACCACTAGACCGCCAGTGCTCTCAGTAATCATAATCAATACTAAATTCTATTATTGATCGAGTGAGCGAAGCGAACGAAGATCTAGTTTCAACTTGGGCGATTTGACATTTTATGTATGTACTAGTGGCTTCCCGCGGCTTCGCACGCGTTGAAGTGGTGAACCGTGATTGAACCACAAACATCCAAACATCGTAACTTTCGCATTGATTTGTATATTATTAGGGTAGGATTTTAAATACGTACTATTATTAGGGTAGGATTTTAAATACCTACGTAGGTATAAGGGATACCTATAGGCGTACATTACCTATATTAGGTAGGTAGGTATAGGTACTGAGTTTAGCACAAACATGACAAATACAACAAAGACAACCTTACACGGAAAATATGTACTTATTTGTTCCTAGTTTCTACCCCAAAAGCAAACGAAACGAAACAGCTTCACGACATTGATCCACAGGCACGGTAGATAGCTACCCTCAGATCTCTTCGTACCAACTCAAGATTCCCGTTTTTAGAACATTGGCGCCTCGTTGTAGGTATTCTTTTTACTCGAGCGTAACGAAGGAGGGTAACGTCTTTATGTTATTTATCCACAGAACACATCTTCTTTTAGTTTGAAGTTAATTACACAGTTACAGTTAAAAATCTCCCATACAAACCTTGAAACTTTGCAGGGGTAGTTTTAAAATATTGAAAACGTGATTTTAAATTATTTATTGTGGAGTATATTTACTTCAAGTTTGAAATCAATCGCACTATGCGTTAAAAAACTCCCATATAAACTTTGACATCCCTTTGCACGCTTATTATGGGTAGTTTTAAAAAATTAAAAAAGCCTTTCCTATTTTTTTGCCTAAAAGTTCATATACTCCAAGTTTCAAGTTTGTAGGTTCAAGGTATACTATTTTTCATGCAAACGTTTTCAACCCTTTTACACCCCTTGGGGTTGAATTTCCAAAACCCCCTTCTTAGTGCACCTCTACGCCATAAGAGCTATGTACTCCTCAAATTTCAAGTCTCTAGGACCAGCGGTTTAGGCTGTGCGTTGTCTATATGTCAGTCAGTCAGTCAGTCAGGACTTTGAGTCTTATAGTATTAGAGATTAGAGATGTATGTATATGCCATAACTTTCGAACCGTTGATCCGATCTGCATGAAATTTGATAAGAAATTGAAATAAATTAAGGAGGTACTCAGTTCTCATAAAATGGTGACAACGACCAGGTTTGATGATGGAGCCAAGGTCTGTTCAACGGAACTCTTCAATAAATAGGCCAATAGAGTTGAAACTTGGTTACCGTACCAAGTTAGTAGGCGGTAGTCAGAAAAAAGTTCAAACATAATGTTTGGACTTGCCTCTGACTACCACCTGCTCAAAGTTTTGGTGCGTTCATCGGGTCGCATCACGAGATCTCAGTTCGGGGCGAACTACTAGTTTAATGTTAATTAAATATGCCCTATTGCGCCAAACATTCGATATTGATTATTCGATTTTACTTTCTTCAATACCGGTATTGTCCGGTATTGATTTCTTCAATCCCGGTATTGAAATACCGAAAAAACGGTATTTCGGTATTATGGGATTCCGGTATTCATGCCCTACTCCACGTGTGTTACGGTTCATGGTCACGTTCCGAGAACTTTTCCAAGAGGAACCTAGCTTGCACCGCCTACACTACTTAATGATTGCAAACTCATCCCATTGAACCCACGCTGACGTCATCGCAGGCAACTGAGACTAAAATAGCTTAAAGATAATCATATCTAGCTAGTTTTAAATTTTATTTAAGAATACGTCTTCAAGAAAGAATTTGGCGTATTTTTAGTATGAAGTTAAGAAATAATAAATATTGGTGGACTTTCCACACAGCACTATCTAGCCCCAAACTAAGCCAAAGTTTTTAATATGGCTTGTAATATGGTAGCTGATATAATACATTTTTTTTTTTGTAAATACACACTTATAATATAATTATGTATAATAGCACCCAGACAGAGAACAAACATCTATGTTCGTCACACAAATGTTTGTTCTCGGTGGGCTGGGGATCGAACCCACGGCCTACGGCGCAGAAGGCAGAGCTACTACCAACTGAGCTGTGAAGGCTGACGTAGAATAGGTAAGTGCTTGGTAGTCTAGAGAGAGTTGCCTTCGGATTGTAAGGTCGTGGATTCGAATCTGGTCGTGCACCAGTGGATTTTTCTCTTCGAATTATTCGAAGTAAAAATAAACAGTAAACTAAACTAAACTTCGGGTAAAATAAACAGTAAAGTCATTCTACTATTCTTGATACTATTTTTTATAGAAAACTACCTATTGTTCAGAAATGTTTCTAAACATACAGTAATTTTCATAATAATAATATGGCAATGTTTTTTATGGCAACAAAAATGTGAACAATGTATCTTCCCTTTCACTCTAACAGCTTTTCTGTAACGAGATGCATTTTCTGTTAAAATACAAAATTAATTAAAATACAGTCCATCAATATTTGTCGCCTTTTTATTAAACACCTATTATTATGATACGAACCCACGACCTTAGGATCGGAAGGCGGGGCCGCTACCACTAGACCACCAGTGCTCTCATAACATACTTATAAACATCTTAAGATTGCAATCAGTGTTGAACTGATTGCAATGTTATTGCACACAACTTGGTTGATTACGATTTTTCATAAATAAGTTCAATGATTTTTAAGGTTGCCTGGAAGAAATCACTTTCAGCTATAAGGCCGCCCATTGTAATTTTTTAAGTTACGTCTTGATTTATGATGTACAAGCTGGTGCCCGCGACTTCGTCTGCGCAGGATTAGTCACACAATATCTTTACAAATTGTAGCCTATGTGTTATTCTGATGTATAAGCTATATTTTTGTAAAGTTTCATTAAAATCCATTCAGTAGTTTTTACGTGCAAGAGTAACAAACATCCATCCATCCAAACTTTCGCGTTTATAATGTTAGTAGGATTTTTGTGTACAATAAAGTGTTAGCTATTATTTTTCAATAGGTATATATGCTGAAATATGCGAACGAGAAGTTGTTTGACGGTTGTCAATCCTTAACGAGTGCGTGTTTATTTAACTTCCCGAGAGGAGGTTCTCTATAGATCCTCTGCAAATCGATGGTCTAAAAATAAAGTGTTTTTTTATCAGCACGACACTCGACTAGCTCGTCAATAGGCAAGAGCGACATCGGTGGGACTTGTTTATTTAACAAGCAAGGCAGTGCATCGTAGAGCACGCTCCTATAGAGCGTGACTAACGAAGCGATGCTTTGATCTTTGCTAGGTCATGGTTACCACTTAACATCAGGTGGGTCATCTGCTTGTTCCATCAGGAGTTGTTTATAACAAAATTGTACGTATAAGCACAATAATAATCTGTTAGGACGACGCTACAAACTTTGTCACTATTTTAAGAGTCATTCATATCAATGAACATATTATTAATGTTCTTTGTCTGAATCTTATAAATTATAATAAGTATGTATTTACAATAAAATATGCATAAATCTGATTCCCAAAATACAAGCTTCGCTCAAGTTTGGGGCTAGCGGCTAGATGGCAGTGTTTGGATTGTCGACTAATATGTATTTACTTATTATACATATTACTTACGTTTTTAGATTTCAGATTTATTTATTGCAAACATGTACATGTTATATAGCTTAGGTCTAAGGTAGCTATTAGGCGAGTACACGTACCCTGTAGGGCGCTGCAAATTATGTAGATATAAGGTAGGTACAATTCATACTACTATGGGTACAATAATAAAAGGTAAGCTCATTGATACAATAGCTTAAATATGAGAATATAATAAGCAGATAGTAAGTCACTTGAATAGCAAAAAAATTACAATAGGTACTATTATTCATTGTAATTGATAATAGTAATAGTAACTAAGTCAAATAAGGTATATAATGGCTTATATTAGATTAAATTAAATTTGAATTGTCTATTTTACGGAAAAATCACTTGCAAGTATTTTATCGGTTAGGAATCCACCTCAGAATAATAGCATTTAGTCAAGAGTAGGTTTTTTAAAATAGTATGAAATAGGGAGTCTTTGGTTTCATTTTAGCTAAGAGTACACAATAAAAAGGTTAATATTTTTTTATTTCAGCTATAGGTCAGTAAGCCACAAAACCAACGCCATATAAGCCGCCAGGCTCTGGTACCTATATGACAAATACTGAGTATAAGCCTATTTAGGGTACTTAAATTTATTTATGCTTACTTGTATTATAATATTTGTTTTGTGACGTAAAACAAAATTTATTTATTTTCTATTTTAATACCTTATCATAATTTGCAAGACGCTTTTTTGAAAACTTCTTGCTAAAACTGTAACGTTCATATTTTGGTTAAGAAGCATCTTTAAACAGTGCTTTTTTTGTGACTTTCATGTCTTAATGGTCCCCGAATTTTACATGTACAGGTTGTAAATCAGCACAAGTCTTGACACTACAAAAAGTACAAAACAAAATACGTACCACTCAAAAACATTGATCCATCACCATAACATAAACACAAATAAGTTACTTTAAAAGGTTCAATCACTGTAAAGTTTATTTCTCGTTAAAAACGAAATAACTCGGAACTCTAGTCTAACACATCGCGAAATATTCGCAATTGTGAAACGAGGAGACTACGTCGGAGGACTGACCGCGCCAGACTGAGCTCCTGAGGGTTAGCATCCCATTTTATACAAGAAGTGGGGGTACAGGCACCCACCTGTTAGGCAATAGTTGCAAAAGTATACAATAAAGAGTTTCCATGGCTGCACTAAAAAAAAACCAACAAAGGATGTTTGATTTTCCAATTTCAAAGTTCGCCATTGTCACAAGAAACTTTTTCGAATTTCGAAACGAAATTTTCGAACTCTTTTGTCAAGTTTTTCTTTTTGTAGTTTTGTATGGCTTTAAAATGTGACATTTACGCACGTTCTTGGTAGATCCACGCCACGTGAGAGATTTTTTTATTAAAATCTGTGCGTAGCCTGTGCCCTCTTTTACTATAATGGGAAGCTATAAATATACTGCAATTTAAAGTCCAAAGAAGCAACAAACTTACGGCTTGGTTCTTAGGTAACTACCTACAATTCTTTAGGCTAGGTGAAGCTAGGTGCCAGTTTCACGTAACCATGTCTAGAACAAGAGAGAAGACTTACGTCGTTATCCAAAAATTGAAATAGCTCTTTCGTACTGACCTTAAGACTTTATGAGTAGTAGAGCTCTTTGAGAAGGGCTCGTCCGGGGAATTACTACCACCACGCCTTTTTCTGCCGCCAAGCAGCGTTGCTGTGTTTCGGTTTGAAGAGTGTGGTTGCCGGTGTAATTACAGGCACATGAGGTTTAATCTGTATGCCTGAAGGTGATGGTTACCACTTAACATCAGGTGGGCCATCTGCTTGTTCCATTAGCTAGTAGTATAAAAAAAAACCTTCACAAGTAAGAAAAATAAAGTTGTTTTAACATCTGAAACGTCCTATGTTTTTTTCAAGCCGAATCATTTGCATAAAGTAATGTGCCTAAGCTTACATAAACCCAAACAATGTCTTCACTTTGAATTATTCAAATTAAGACCAACATTTTATTATTTTCTTCATAAAGTAGAAACACATGTCTTGCTGAAATAATTAAAGAAAAAGTTAATTTATTTTAAAATTGGAATGTCTTTTTTTCCACCCGTTCTCTGTTTTTTTTTTCATTTGTCCAGTTTGTCTAGAATCAAGTGACGGATGTTGCAATTGTGTGTGTATGTTTATTATTTATCCATTTGTCACATTTGTAATGGCTGCACAGATTTGCCTGAAATTTAGAATATAATAGAATATAATACTCAAATTCTGTTAAGTGGTGACTTATAATAACTAATAATACGTAGAATGTCCACCACCAATCTCTCTCTCTCTTGACGTGTCACTAGTTTCTTTCGAAACAGTGTGGTGAAAGGATTTTAAGTGCTCCTACTTCCTGGGTTCCACGACATGCCGGTTTCCTCACGATGTTTTCCTTCACCGTTTGAGAGTACTGGCATTGTGCACATAAATTATTGAACAGAAAAACTCATTGGTGCACGACCGGTTTCGACCTTAGAATCGGAAGCAGGGGACGCTCCACCCCCAATAATAACTAACAACTGAGCTCTGAGCGGTTTTTGTATTAAAACAGTCGCAATTTAATCGCGTCGTGCTTATGGAAAGCGGCCTTGGGTAAGAATCTGAAGCAGCTTTCATCTGCTACGGACACTTTTAATTAGTTTCGCAATATCGTTCCGCTATACCGAGTTAAGCTATTGACAAGTGGTTTACTTATAAGGGATGAGGTTCACTAAAGCATACCGTGCTACAATAATAATAGAAAATAATCTGTGAATGCTGGAGAAAACAGATACTAGGATCCTAACGGATGTTTTAATGAGTAAAAATGCGCACAAATTGAGGTCTAGTTAGTGCTGTGTGGAAAATCCATCAATATTTATTTATTTATTTAACTCTGTGCTGGAGCGCCTCGATACCAACTCCTTTTACTTGACCGGAATCAACGTAGGGAAGCTCGGATTGTCAATGATCCAAAGCTCACAGACGACCTTGAGCCCCTTAGTCTACGGAGAGACGAGGGGTCTCTGTGTGTGCTGTATCGTCTTTACAATGGGGAGTGTTCTGAGGAATTGTTTAGTTTTGTGCCTGAATCGCGGCTGAATTTCACAATCGCACCACTCGCCGCAAAACTAAATTTCATGCTCACCATCTGGGTGGTTTTCCTCAACTACTCGTTTCTCACGGTAATTTTTACCACGCACGAGTAAGTTGTGGAACGAACTTCCCTCTGCGGTTTTCCCTCGGAGTTACGACATGGGGTCCTTCAAAAGGCGGGCTTATCACTTCCTAAAAATCCGGCCGCGCATCAGTATCGCCTCTGGTGCAGGTATCTATGGGTGACGGTGACCACTTTTCATCCTGCTTGTCTGCCAAATTTGGCATTAAAAAATATGCGAAAAAATACGCACGGTCTAACACGGTGTGCATAGTCCCTAAACCGCAATATTCATCTAAAGCTTTTTGCTTTATTTCGGCCATTGAATAAAGAAAAATTAATCCGTTTACCTTGACTAGTCTCAAAGAAGGATACATTTAATATTAATAAATTGGGTATACTTACGCATAAGTATAGTTAGGGCTTGAGAAGTCCCCCATCATACTGGAAATTCATTATCAAGAGTAGGTTCTGGAAGATCCACGAGCGTTGTTTGGCGAATTCAACTGATAAATGCATATGTAGACACGGATACGCAACAGGCTATTTAAGAGTAGAGAGCTCTTTGTGAAGGGCTCGTTCGGGGAAGTTCTACCACTTGGAACAAGCAGATGGCCCACCTGACGTTAAGTGGTAACCATCTCCTATAATAAAGCATTATCTCGTAAGCCACTTGCCCTACGATGCACTGCCTTGCGTCCATCAACTTGAGGCATATAGATGTTAAGCCTCATGTGCTTGTAATTACACCGGCAACCTCACTCTTCAAACCAAAACACAGCTACGCGGCAGAAAAAGGCGTGGTGGTAGTACTTCCCCGGACGAGCCCTTCACAAAGAGATCTACTACTCTTGAAATATAGATAATATACCCTCTTCCCTTTTTTAAACAAAAAAACTTAAACTTCGACTTCGATCATATTAAAACAATTAAAAAAAATACATCAGGCTTTTCTTAAAAGTCAAGGTATCTTTTACTTTGAAAAAACAATCGTTGTTTAAATACATTTCGTCGAAATAAAAGGAAGTCAGATTTTGCCAATTTTATTCAAGGTTTTTCTGGACTTTGTTTAAACTACGAAAAAGCAAAAAATGTATAGATTACAGGCTTGAATATTTTTTGTAAATGCTATCTTATTTCTTTGTTTTCTGTCTTATTGATCGAGTGAGCGAAGTGAACAAAGATCTTTAGTTTCAACTTGGGCGATTTGGCATTTTATGTATGTATGTATGTTTGTCTGGCCATAACTTTCGAACCGTTGATCCGATCTGCATGAAATTTGATAAGACGATAGCTTGTACTTGAGAAATTTACTGGTAAGTATATGAGTAAAATCGGATGAAGGGTTATTAAGATATGGGGTTTTTTAAGGGGCCAAAAATAAAAAAAGTTACATAAAAAAATCAAGTTACATGTCATATGAAAGGGCTTTCTTTGGACATTTCAAAACAAGTTTTACTTTTTTTCTGGGACGCTCGGTTTTTGAGATAGAACAAAAAAGTTAAATTAAGATAACCAGCGATCCAAGAGCTCCCATCTCTAAGAGTTTCGTTGGTATCAAGGTTTTTCTACTGGTCGATCAGTTCCTTAGCTCTTTCTTATTTTTTTTTTCTTGAAATAAATTAAGGAGGTACTCAGTTCTCATAAAATGGTGACAACGACCAGGTCTGATGATGGAGCCAAAGTCTGTTCAACGGAACTCTTAAATAAATAGGCCAATAGAGTTGAAACTTGGTTACCGTACCAAGTTAGCAGGCGGTAGTCTGAAAAAAGTCCAAACATAATGTTTGGACTTGCCTCTGACTACCACCGACTCAAAGTTTTAGTGCATTCGTCGGGTCACATCACGAGATCTCAGTTCGGGGCGAACCACTAGTTATTGAGAATTAAGGAAATAATATACATATCTCTAAAGCCGAGCCAGTGCTGAAAGCAGGCCGTCGAAAGCCGTCGAAAGCAGGCAGTTAAATTTTCGGTAGGCGTACGATTGCTGTCGGTTGAGCCTTCCTCCCGGCTGGTCACGAGGCGGCGGCGGCGCCGGAGCTAACATGTTGCCCGCGAGAGCTACGGCACCATAGTACCTACTGGGACTGAAATTGATCTCGCTCCGGCTCGGAAAGAGCTCAATCTCACTCTGTAACGCGTCGTATCAGTACTTTCTATTTTACTCAAACGACACTCCAATTCAGACACTTGCAAATCACTTAGAAGTGTAGATTTTTTTTTAAGTTTAGAAAGACTTAGGCCCCTTTCATTCTGCCGCGTGCGCCGGCGTGCGTAAGCGACCGGCGCAATTTGCATGAAGCCGTGTCAAAAAACGCGGCTGACAGAGTGAAAACCGCCATTGGCTTCATACAAATTGCACGGCACGCGGCAGAATGAAAGGGGCCTAATAATGTTAGCTTGCCCTTTAGACTTACACGCTTCTTAATCAGAACTATTAACTTTGCATCTTCCATTTTAATCACAGTAAACTTCACAAAATAATAAGGAACTTACCAGTAATTCAATCACAACCAACACAACATAGATAACTTAGAGGTTACGTTGTTGCACGACGGCATGAGAGCGACCGACTGAGTCGAACAAAAGAACAAAAAGAAATAATTTATGGGTAAAAATAAGCGATGCACTTTTTTGGCTACTTAGGTACTTAGATTTTTACCGGTATGTCTATGAATGCGTTTGATGAAAATGTGAATAAACTCCAATGACCGTAATCTTAAACGTAAACTTGCGTTAAAGGTATCAATTTCTACATATAAAGGAACAGATGAGATGTCCAATAAGATATTGAATGGAACGTACGAGTAGCTACCAAATGTATTGCACGGCATATAAATGAGGAATCTTTCTAGGAATTTTATAGAAGTTCAGTTTAGGAAATCGGATCGGACTCACTAAGTTGGTATTTTATAAATGTCTCCCGAGCCACTCGATACGCCGCCAAATCGCATTGGGATCTTAAAGCGTGGATAAAATCGGTATTTCACCTTGCTAGCTCGTTTTTTCAATACTCGAAAGTTCGAAGGTGGTCCTTCGAATGTTTAGTTCCTGGCGCTTACTATGGGTTTAATATAGTTAATGTAGTTAGAAGCTTCTGGGTATAATAAATTATGAAACGCCGCTCGTCTTTCAATCTGCTTATCTCTCTCACTAGTCGTATCACTAGTTTGTTTCGAAAACAGTGTCGTGAAAGGATTTTAAGTGTGCCTCAAGAGGCTCCTTTCGAGCACTTGACACATGTTTTAGAACCTTTTTTAGGTTCTACCGACATACCTACCGGTTTCCTCATGATGTTCACGTGTTCATCAATTATAAATGCTGAATTTTCAAATATTCGTTGGCTTCACGTCAACACTGTCTTGTTTCCTAAAAATCAGGTATAGGTAATGGTTTCTTTGATCTGAACATGTTATAATGAACACCGCTTTGTTTTCTAGAAAACGTTGTTTTGTAAAGAACTCTTATAAAATGCTTAAGGGGCTGACAACTATCAAACAACTTCTCGCTCGCACGTTTCGACATGTTGAAAGATATAAAATCACTAAACTCATTTTCGAAAACAGCCTTCTTTCCAGCCAGCTTTCGCCTTAACAGAACCCAACGTAATTTTTAGTGTTCCAGATCAAGTCCGAAAAACTGAACACTTTGTTTCCGGCATTAAAGACCCCTGAATGGTGCGAATAGTTTTGTTTTATTTAACCCTGTTTTATTAATACAAATATTGTGATTGAACTCTTTGAAATTTTCATTCCAAGTAGCTCAACTACTTTTTTAAGTTGAACTGGTATTAGATTTATTATTTTTATATTTTTTTAGGTTGATATGTTCAACTGGTTGAACAGATAGTTGAACATATTGGAGTAGACGGAAATAGACTTCTCCATCTCTTCCCCTGGTTGTAAGGAGGCGACTTAGGGGTAATATATTAATATTAATAAAATCTATTATACCTGAATAATAAAGCAAGCAAGGATGACCTATAGAATAGTATAGATTTTTATTTAACACAAACAACTTATTGGATTCTATATAAGTACGAGAGATTCTACGATGCATGTATTTCTTTACACTGGTTTTCACGGAACACAACTTTTGAATACACAACTTACCAGTATTTTTTTCATAAAACTCTTAAGTTGTGAAATTGATTTAACAATTCTTCTTTTTCAAAACTCTGAAACTCTTTGCTGGAAAAGAAACCATAATAACTCATTTTTATTGTTTTTCCTGAAAACTTTTGTAAAACTTTGTGAGATTTTTCGCAATCGACATTTCGACAAAATTTATTTCAATACGAAGACCTATAATTTGTTTTATTAAAACGTGATTGGCGAATTATTTCACAATACTTATAACTTTTGAATATGTTACTTTTTGTGTTTTTTATTTATTTTATGGACTTATTTAATAAGTGGCCTGAAATAAAATTTTCGGCGAAATTTTGTGTGCATTTTTGCAATTGACAGAAGATTTCGACAAACATTTATCCTTCAATGCGAGAAAAACAGAAAAAAGTGGTAATTTCGTCTTTGATCCCCAAGCAAGCACAGAAGATGAAGATATCCCCTCAGTACTGAGCACTGGTGGGCTAGTGGTAGCGGCCCCGCCTAAAGTCGTGGGTTCGAAACCAGTAATACCAATACCAATGAAAACTCATTGGTACACGACTGGTTCTGTTCAAAAATGTATGTGCACAGTGTACATCGTGAGGAAATTGACATGTCGTAGAATCGAAATGTGTCATGTGCTCGATAGGAGCTTTTTTGAGGCACACTTAAACTCCTTTCACCACACTGTTTCGAAAGAACTAGTGACACGACCAGAAGAAGAAGGGTGTGAAAAGGTGACGTTGGGCTTGCGATCTGATATTTGCTATCTATCTTTGCGCAAGTTTGGGCGGCAGCTAATTTATCTCCTTAATGAAAGCAAATGGAAAATAAGTAGGACTAGTGGTTCACCCCGAACTGAGATTTCGTGTCCAGTCTTACATTGATACCAAACACGATATTTGGCCTCTGACTACCCCCTAACCTACTTGAGGTAACCAATTGTATCTCAAAAATCACACATACGTCCTAGAATAAAAATAGAAATGGTATTGGGATGTACAAACCAAACCCTTTCATATGACACCTCACTTGGTATATTTGTGTAAGTAATAAATTTTTTTGCTCACTTTGAAAACCCCTTAACATCAGTTGGGCCATCCGCTTGTTCCTTCAGTTAATAGTACAAAAAAAAGGATCGGAAGGCGGAGCCGCTACCACTGGACTACCAGTGCCGTATTCACCAGTAATCGTACAACCACACTGTGCCGCAAGCCCTTTTTTCCCTACGTTGATAGCAAACATCAGATATCAAGCCCAAGGTCGTCATTTATCAGCTGCGTTCCATCACCAATTAAGCACCGGAGTCTGCTCAAAAAACTTTTACGCAATCTAAAAACCGTTGGAAAATAAATACCTATATTCCTCTCTCACTAATACTCACGAGGGGGCCATGGCTAATTGGCTTAAAAGAGATTAAACAAGATCACGTAAGAGCTTTTACGTTTATTTTTTGACTGTCAATCCAGTTTGGAGTTTCAAAGCTAACGATGGCTTTGTCTAAAGCCTATCACGAAGTTGCAAGGACGTGAGTTAGGTTCTGTAATCAACATTCGAAACCTACTGTACCTATTTATTTATTTATTTACAGGCCTTAGGGCCTAAAAACTCCAGCATTTGTCGTGTTACTAGTTTCTTTCAAACTAAAAGGTGATAGGATTTTGAGTGCGCCTCGAAGGCTCCTTTCGAGCACTTGACACATGTTTTAGAACTATTTAGGTTCAAATATGTTATCTTAACAGCTATAGCCAAAACGATGCCAATGTAATGTTAAGTAATTTGATTTATACGCGAAAATTAGTCTCTCGGGAGTCAAAGTCGAAGTCAAAAGGTATTTATTCAATTGACTCACAAGGATCATTTTGATACACCTTAAAGCTAGGTGAATCTAGGTGCCAGTTCGCGACCAAGTCTAGAAGAACAGGCAAAAAACTTACGTACGGAGCTCACCAAGCCACATTTTTTTTTTAATTTTGTTAGGAGCACTACTTAATGTTTATCTTCTTCTTTTGAGCTAGTTCTCTCAAAAGTCAAGTCAGTGTCTCAACGCTAGTGCATTGCGCACATACATTGTTCGTATCGAAAAAAAACCACAGATGATTCGAATTTCAAACCTGTGATCGGAATGCAGAGCTGTGTGTTCTTTTATAAGGGCTATTTAAAAAAAAACATCAGAATTTATCTCTTGCGTTTGTTTTTTTTTAAACAAAAAAGACAGAAACTGATGTTTCGATTGGACACGTTTCCAAACGTTTATGTTTTAAAATACAATGACGCAAGGGTGCAATACAATGACGCCTATCGCATCCTTATGAAAAAGCCTCGATTTTGTAGCGCGTCAAGCATGTTCGCTGATGCACGGGTCCCGGATTTCTTCGCCATTATTCACTCGCGAGTAGCTTCCTTCTGGAGTGGCCTTAGGAATTCTAAAAATAGAATTTTACAGTGCATGGCTGATAATTTATACAGCCCTATAAACAGGTTTTGGCTCTCGGTACACCGGGGCAGAAACCGCAAATAAGTAGGTACCTATTGTTCCTTCTTATTTTATTTAGGTTGCTTTAATATTTTGTAATTTATGGATTTTTTTTATGCCTGAAATAAAAGTATATTGTTATATTATTATTATAAAATAGTCCTGCAGTAGCTTCGTTAGAAACTATTACTAATGACAGCGACCTTCTCACATTTCACGAAATTATGTTACTTGCCTCATTTTAATTTTGAAATTTAGACACGTCCGAAATAATTGGGAGTAGAAAATAATGAAGCTTTGCCCGCGCTATTATTCTTCAAAATAGTGGACTTCACTAGTCTCAAGTTTCGAGAATAATTAATGTGGCCTGAAAATGAAGGCCTTGGAAAAGGCAGCACAGAAAAGCACGCAGTTCTCTACAGAATATTCAATAAGCATGTCGCATTAAAAGTATAAAAAAAAAAACAAGAAAACAACTTTTATTTATATACAAGGTGTTCCATAAGTTGTGTATATAAACTTCAGGGGGCTAAAGTACCCATCAATATGAACAACTTTTTCTAAGGAACCAACACTGTGAACGCGAAAAAAAAAACAGCTGTTTCATACATTTTAGCCTGGTAGGTATTGAACTTTTGTATGAAACAGCTGTTTTTTTTTTCGCGCCCCCTTTAGCCCCCTGTAGTTTATATACACAACTTATGGAACACCTTGTATATATGAATGTATAGTGATATATATAATTTAAAATAACTAGTGGTTCGCCCCTAACTGAGATCTCGTGATGCGACCCGACGAACGCACCAAAACTTTGAGTAGGTGGTAGTCAGAGGCAAGTCCTAACATTATGTTTGGACTTTTTTCTGACTACCGCCTACTAACTTGGTACGGTAACCAAGTTTCAACTCTATTGGCATATTTATTGAAGAGTTCCATTGAACAGACCTTGGCTCCATCATCAGACCTGGTCGTTGTTACCATTTTATGAGAACTGAGTACCTCCTTAATTTATTTCAAGAAAAAAAAAAGCAAAGGAACTGGCCCACCAGTAGAAAAACCTTGATGCCAACGAAACTCTTAGAGATGGGAGCTCTTGGATCGCTGGTTATCTTAATTTAACTTTTTTGTTGCATCTCAAAAACCGAGCGTCCCAGAAAAAAAGTAAAAATTGTTTTGGAATGTCCAAACAAAACCCTTTTATATGACATGTAACTTGATTTTTTCATGTTACTTTTTTTATTTTTACCGCCTTAAAAAACCCTATATATTAATAACCTGAAATTTCTCAAGTACAAGCTATCAACTTATCAAATTTCATGCAGATCGGATCAATTGTTCGAAAGTTATGGCCAGACAAACATACATACATACATAGTGTGGGATTCTTTAGATCCAATGAAACACAAATATATTATTATACGAGGTTATGCCGTCCGCCCAGGACGCCCGCACCAAGCAAGTGTCGCCAGCATGTCGCTAGTGTTGCCAGCGCGACTCGGCTAGACACCACATCCTCATCTTTATTAAAATTTAAACACTTCAGAACACTTACAGTAAACCATATTTGTAAAAGAGTCAGTAATCATGAAAGTATAAGGCACAGTTTAATAGTTATGGATTAGTTTATACTTTATATTATTATACTTTGTATATAACACATTTATAAACAAAGCAAACCACAACTTATACAGGTACACAAAAATGTATAAAACACACATGATACAATGGAGCATTTGTAGCCCTTTGCAAACGCTATTATTTATTACTTACATTTTAGATTATATTGTCACCATTGATTTCCTTATTTACTTACCAATATTCAATACATATTGTATTATGTAAGTACATACCTAAATTATTGGAAATGTAGCATAGGTTGAACAAAGATTAAACACGATGAAATAAATAGTAAAATTAGTTATTTTAACAGTTACTGTTATAGTATAGGTACAACATTTTAAGTCAACACTAACATTTTCAAATATTTTGGAATAGTTATAGGTATTATAAATAATAACTGATTAACTCTTTCCTCTTCCTATCACTACCTATATTCCTTCCCCTTTTCCTTTTTTTTTTTGAATCCTTAACCTTAAACTAATACCAGGTAATAGAATATAATTTGACCGATTCAAAATGTTGAACGTTCCGTTCGCCATTCTATTAATGCCTTCTTTAGTATTGAACATTGATTAACATATGGAATTTTAAAATTTCAAAAAGTTTAACTACTGGTAGAACATACAGGTTAGTCAAGGCACTAATATTTGTTTATCTGTGGTCAAGGCAATCCATTCGTGCTCTTTGATTGAATTTTACAATTCATATTCAATAAACTATAATAAAAGGAAACTAGTTACAATAGTTGGATGAGACATCATATAAAAATCATGCCGATTTCACCTCTTGTTACTTTTATTTGCTGGTTTAAATCTAATATTTCTTACATTCTATCAGCATGAAAGATGCTGTAATTGTTAATATTAACATGAACATTTTTGTAGGTACATTTACAATTTATTAATTGAACGAATAGATTTAATATTCATCGTATTAGTAGAAGGATATTTCTACAAGAATAAAAGCACAATTCTACATAACTCATAAATCTTGTCTGATGCACAACAGATTTTATATAGAAATAGAATAATATCATTATCATAACATTGATTTTGTCAGTCGTTTTCAAATTTGAATGTAACCTCTTTAGTAAGCTGAAAGAACAATTTAGCCTGACTTGGTTCCTAGTAGTTTCTTCATAGCTCAATTCAATTCAACAGGCCATAAGTTTTCTGACAATTTGGGAAGCAACATAGCTTTTTCATTTTAATTGTTTTTCTCAACTGCGTCTAAGGTCTTTGCACAAAGTTTTGCAAAGCATTTGGAATGAAAGTGTATATATTATGATATCCTGACCGAAAATGTTTCTAATGTTTTGAAGAAAACCGCTACCATTTTCTTCGAAACAAATGATGGCCCACTTGACTATGGACTGACTTGACTAAAAAGTATTCAATACAAATCACTTGACACTGGCATGATTGTCTGTCGAATGACGGACAGGAGCCATAAATTGAGAGAAGAAGAAGAATTCAACAGGCAGAACCATGGCAGAACATTTACCTCCATGGGCAGAACAACTCAGCTCTTGGCGTTTGTTTTGTGTGTTGATTAGCTTAATCTAGTTCTTGCCGGAATAGGTACATAACATCAAGAAGAGGTCAATCCACCGGTCTGATCCAGGATCCGTGCGGATACAATCGATCATACTTTGAAGCAGTCTCTAATTACCCAATTATCAAATTACCTAACCCATTGAAGTATGTAATCACTGATTGATTCTGTTACTCAGATACTCACCATTTTCCAGATAGGCAGGTACACCAAAATGTACAAGTTTATACAGGACCTTTAGAACAACTAGGGGACTAGGGGTATGTAGGTATAAGAACATACCAAATCTGCCACCAATCCAATTATTGATAATGTTCTCTAGGCTATGCATAACTTTCATTAGGTATCCATGGCAGTATCAAATAGATAATACTTAGGTCAGGTTCCATCGCCCCTACTGCAGCCGGTACTCTATCTAAAACACACTCAAGGTGAATGTAGGTCCGCAGAAGCAGGGGGTGTGAAAAGGCGTAAAAATTTAAAACAAAGATGAAGATCTAGATTTCATATTTTGTCTCTTTACTCTCAGACCATTAACAGACATATCATGGAAAACCAAAGTTCTTTCAAAATAGGTACAATGTTAAAATTTTCATAATAAAACCTTTTATCTCTTTAAAACTTCTTGTAGTAATTTTACCTTGTTTTAAGTATCTAGGTAAATAAGTAACATAATTTATTTATTCATCATCATCACTCTTATTCTAATGTAATAATGGTAGTATGTACACTTAGTCAATATACTATGTGACTTTAAGGTATTGATATAGGTTCAATTCATTAATACAGTTGATATAGCTTTTGGTAGAATCCTTACCAGAAGAAGACACGCTTTGATATATTCAGCTTCGTTCATTAAATGTCTCATGGCTTCAAAGAGTCTGGTAACTTTTATAAGTCAGTACGTTCGTTGCTCACTACCAGTCTGAGTGACCAGTAGATTTTATCAACAATATCAAAATCATACAACACATTGAAAAACTTACTTATTGACACATTAAGAACTGTGTGCAAGGCCAAAGTTGATAAAAGTAGAGATAAAAAGTACTTTTTCTCCATTATCAGATAAAACAGTATAAAATACTAATTTCTATCAAAATATTGCTTAAACATTTATTTTTAATTGTTATGTATTACTGTTATTTTATTTCTATTCAAAACCAGTTTTTAAACTGTACTTTGTCAAGTTTAGTTAAACCAATGTAATTCTTTTCCTTTTGTTTACTTGATTATTATATTATTGTCTATTATAAATCTTCATTCGTTCACTTAGTAATAAATACCAAGGTACCTACATACTATGTTGTATATCATTAGTTAAGCCAGTTGAATGTTCTATTGGCTTGTGATAAGCAGATAGGTTATTTAATACTTACTTTCACACATAAAATTGTAGTTCTAGGCAGACTTGCTATCAATCATCCAGGAAATACAAGAATATTGTGAGGTATGACTGTCTCTACCTAAGTAGGTATATAGGCATCGGTACAATAATTTTAATTTTCACGTGGATGTTCCATCCATACACCATGTTTGAACAGAGGCACAAGTCTCTTTTGCTGCTGTAGCTACAGAATGTATACTCCTACTAACACAATTTCTGCTTTTGTTTCCATCATTCCTGTAATTGTTTTTTTTTTAGAAAATAAATAACCTTTATTTTATTGTCGTAAATGCTGTTGAAGTTTCTTTAAATAGATTAACCACTTTTTAAACAGTTTGATTTACGTATGGCTGTTTTGAATTTATATAGTGTTCTACAATGTAGGTAGGTTGCTCAAAAATCTCTGAACAAAATATGCAGTTATGATTACCATTATTCTATTGATAGTATGTAGATGAGATAAGTATGTAGTATTTATAATAGCTACCAAGCAGGTCGGTCGATTTTTGGAGTGTTCGTACCCGAGTGGTTTTGACCGCCTTGTTTGCTGTAAATGATGATGGTCTATCTTACATATATTATATTAGCAGAGTTATAATAACATAATTAGAATAAATTGTCAAGGCATTGAATTATATTATGTATTCGAGCATATTTATGCATATTCGTGGCGTTATCAACTGTTAACAGTTGCATTGCCGTGTTTGTGTAGGTTAAGTTTCTTCTTAATTTCTCTTTACATAATACCTACTCACATTTTAATAATGGGAGGTAGTTTGATATCTGTATTTTTACGGAACAAATATTTTTATTTCTTTCTAAAGATGCGGTAATATTATTATAAATTGTAAAATTCACAACACACATAAACTTTTGACAGTAAAGCAACCACTACGAATAATCAACTAGGTAGATTATACCCACCCAGTATATTAATTATAATGATAATGGTAAGTATATAGTAAGTTACAAATGAAACGGAAATCGAGATAATACCCAATAATCCTCCTGTGTTTTGCCTGCCACACCTGGCATTGGTATACTATAACACTGGGTTATTCTAGTTTGGGTACAAATGTTGTTCGAACAGGAAATATCGCAAATGTTTAACATAAACCCAATTTAATAAAATACTGTAATGTTTGTTAACGATTTTAAATAAATAAATTTCATTTCATCTAAAACACTTAAAAGCTAAGTGTTATTAAGTATGTTTGTGATCCAGTTTCCGATGCATATCAACAAAATGAATGAATTATTCATGGCCTTTAATTTTTTATTATATTGTCACATGTGATCACACACAGTGCATTTGATGATTTTTCATTTCTTTTGCCTTTTTGTCATTTCCGATGACCATTTATTAAATACATGGCTTTGTTTTCCATCTCTGATTAAACATTTCTTGCATGGCTTTTTGGTTATCTTTAATAACATTATACATAGCCTTTATATCATCTCTGATGACATTAATTACATGGCCTTTACATCATTTCTGATGAGATTAATTACATAGCCTTTTCGTCGTCTCTGATGTGATGACACTTATTGCATGGCCTTTATTTACATGGCCGGTATTTGGAGCCTGTAACATAACACTTTTCATATTAGATATTGTTTATTCATTTTAGGTCGTGGCTCATGCTCAGCGCAACAATAGAATAGCTACTTTGTTGCATTGCCCTTAAAACTGGTGCTGGTTTTTCCAGTCTAGATTTCAGTTGCAATAGGTAGGTATAAAAGATATAAAAACCATTCACCCAATTGCTAATAAAAATAATAGTAAAATAGCAACAGCCTCAAGACTTTGATTCCCAGGCACGGTAAATATCCTCACACATCCCTTACTACCAAGTATCAACTTAAAGATTTTTGAGGATGTCTAAGGTGGTCAGATACGTCCAAATACTTTTAACATTTGGCACAAACCCACATATGACAGTAGTTGGTATTCCATATACTGTAGTACCTGGTGACGTGGGTCAAGACGTACAGATATGGTTGATGATGATGTGATGTGTCGTCCAGGCCGATTTTGGCTACGGCAGCATTGTTAATGCTAATAATTTTCAAAACATTTCTACCTTCATAGTGATCAAAGTAAAAATCTTTTCTTTCACAGAAGGTTTTCGTAGGTTAGGGTAGGCAGGTAAAATTATTATGCAGCGATAAATTTTTCTAGATCTTTTTCTAACAGGTATCTCAATTACGTAAGTAATACTTTGATCTAATATACAGTTCCCTCGTACTGTACATGTTAGTTCAACGTAGATCTCGTACTCTGTTTATTGAATTGGAACTAGAACTTCAACTGCAAAATAATTACTTTGGAATGCCATCTATCCCTTCCTTTTCAGTAAAAATGAGTTAAATTACTCACGTTCTCCTCAGTCGCCACTTTGTGGGATTCTTTAGATCCAATGAAACACAAATATATTATTATACGAGGTTATGCCGTCCGCCCAGGACGCCCGCACCAAGCAAGTGTCGCCAGCATGTCGCTAGTGTTGCCAGCGCGACTCGGCTAGACACCACACATAGAATGCCAAATCACCCAAGTTGAAACTAAGAATATCCTCTAAGGTCTTATAGCCTAGTTGGAAGTTCTACGCTGTAGATTGAGGGTTGAACATAAAAATATTTGTCCTGTGAAATGTTTTCTGAGTTCGCAAGTTAAAGTGGTAACGGTATAACCAACTACCACTGGGAAATAGAGGATCTAGAATGGTGACCTCTTACCGAGAAAAAACGCCTCGCACCATATGGATCGATGATATTGTAAAGACCGGAAGGGAATTAATTATTATTTATTCAAACCCACGACTCCATTAAACACATGTAAGCTATAGGCATGGTTGACAACCCCTCTATGTGTAAATAAATCTGTAGCACGTATAAACATGGATATTTCCGGCCTTACTACAAAAAATCTGTCAAACGATAAACTATGCTTAAACTATTGCCATCTCTTACCAATGCGTAATGGCAAACAGAGACAGCGCTAATTATCATTATCTTAATTTAAACACCATTTTATAGTATGAGGGTTCTAGTCTCGAAACGAACTAATTTGACATGCGGGTATTTCGCATAGTTGCGAGCAAAACTGCAGTGAGTGGACGTAGAAAGTGGCGCCCCTATTATTTTCTTCTCTTTTTTGGCAAGCTGTGCTTCAGGACCGGACCGGACGTTAACATAGCTTTGCTCGACAAAAGGCATATCTCGGCCAGTTATTTCTCGTCAGAACCCTTCCAGCGAACCTCATTGTGATCCATCATTATCCCTACCTTTTGAGCGAGAAGTGCCTCTCATAAAATAGGTACCTACAGGTGAAATATTTCAGGACTTTTGTATTCAAATGGGTTTTTCAAGGTTTATGCTGTTGAATTGGCGAGTGGAGCTATATTTTTATATTTTTGACCTCCTTCACAGCTCAGTTGGTAGAGGTCTGCCTTCTGCGCCGTGGCCGTGGGTTCGATCCCCACCGAGAACAAACATTTGTGTGATGAACATTGATGTTTGTTCTCTGTCTGGGTGTTATATATTATTATAAGTAGGTGTGTATTTACAAAAAAAAAGTATATATGTATTATATCAGCTATTTGGTTCCCATACTGTGTGGAAAGTCCACCAATATTTGATCGAGTGAGCGAAGCGAACAAAGATCTTAGTTTCAACTTGGGCGATTTGGCATTTTATGTATGTATGTATGTATGTATGTATGTATGTATGTTTGTCTGGCGATAACTCTAGAACCGTTGATCCGATCTGCATGAAATTTGATATGTTGATAGCTTGTACTTGAGAAATTTACTGGTAAGTATATGAGTAAAATCGGATGAAGGGTTTTTGAGATATGGGGTTTTTTAAGGGGGCAAAAATAAAAAAAGTTACATAAAAAAATCATGTTACATGTCATATGAAAGGGCTTTGTTTGGACATTCCAAAACAATTTTTACTTTTTTTTTGAGACGCTCTTGAAATAAATTAAGGAGGTACTCAGTTCTCATAAAATGGTGACGACGACCAGTTCTGATGATGGAGCCAAGGTCTGTTCAACGGAACTCTTCAATAAATGGGCCAATAGAGTTGAAACTTGGTTACCATACCATGTTAGAAGGGGGTACTCAGAAAAATGTCCAAATATAAGGTTTGGACTTGCCCTTGACTACTACCTACTCAAAGTTTTGATGCGTTCGTCGGGTCGCATCACGAGATCTCAGTTCGGGGCGAACTACTAGTTGATCAAGTGAGCGAAGCGAACGAAGATCTTAGTTTCAACTTGGGCGATTTGGCATTTTATGTATGTATGTATGTATGTATGTATGTATGTATGTATGTATGTTTGTCTGTGATAACTTTAGAACCGTTGATCCGATCTGCATGAAATTTGATATGACGATAGCTTGTACTTGAGAAATTTACTGGTAAGTATATGAGTAAAATCGGATGAAGGGTTTTTGAAATATGGGGTTATTTAAGGGGGCAAAAATAAAAAAGTTACATAAAAAAATCAAGTTACATGTCATATGAAAGGGCTTTGTTTGGACATCCCAAAACAATTTTTACTTTTTTTTTGAGACGCTCGGTTTTTGAGATAAAACAAAAAAATTAAATTAAGATAACCAGCGATCCAAGAGCTCCCATCTCTAAGAGTTTCGTTGACATCAAGGTTTTTCTACTGGTCGGCCAGTTCCTTTGCTTTTTCTTATTTTTTTTTCTTGAAATAAATTAAGGAGGTACTCAGTTCTCATAAAATGGTGACGACGACCAGGTCTGATGATGGAGCCAAGGTCTGTTCAACGGAACTCTTCAATAAATAGGCCAATAGAGTTGAAACTTGGTTACCATACCAGGTTAGTAGGCGGTAGTAAAAAAAAAGTCCAAAAATAATGTTTGGACTTGCCTCTGACTACTACCTACTCAAAGTTTTGATGCGTTCGTCGGGTCGCATCACGAGATCTCAGTTCGGGGCGAACTACTAGTTATGTTTATTTTTTTATATATATGTATTTTGAGTTTTATCTGTCAAGCTACACAATGTCGTCGGCCCATCATCGGGCCGAGGTCCTGTTCAATTTGACTTTCAGTATGTGGTCAACTATTGGTAGGTATATAAAGATTTTTATAATATCCCAAAAGTTATTATCCGATTGGGATTTGAATCCACGACCCTCGCACTCGGATCATAACTTTTGGTACAAGTTTTCATAAAAGTTTGCTTTACTAGTTTTCGTACTTCTGCAAACTTTTGATTAGGAAAACATGCATCGATCAAAATGAGATTTTTACTCAGCTGTGTGCAATGTAATGTCGATTGCACACAAAATGGTAGTTTGCGATTTTTCGAAAATGGGTTTAGTGATTTTATATCTTTCAACATGTCGAAACGTGCGAGCGAGAGGTACATTAGCTCTTGTATTCGCCTTAATTACACAAATGTTTGTTCTCGGTGAGTTTCGAACACACGGCCTACAGCGCAGATGGCAGAGCTACTACCAACTGAACTGTGAAAGCTGTGTGAATATTTTTATACATAAACAGCACACAGAAACCACGACATATGAGAGTATGTAGACAATTTACACAAATACAAAATAAATCTATACCATCTAGACTCCAAACCCATTATGTTATGTATACCATAGATATACATAAATACCATAAAATAAATAGCCGATAGAAGAAAGAGATCGTAACCGTTGACTGTTATCTATCATAACGGTCATAATATGACGGTCGACAATTTTTAAAGTACATATATTACATCCAGGCTATTAAAACTAGTGGAAAGGATTCTAATTGTGTTACACGAAAGTTGTTTTAGTAATTTACCATTATAAAATCACTTTAATTCCAGTGAGTTTCTAAACTAAATAAAGTTATTTTGCATGACTGACGAAACCAAAGTTTTTTTATACCACTTGCTTATGTTAAAAGTGAGTGGCCCACCTGATGTTAAGTGGTAACCATACGCATGATATAAACGTGCCTTACGATGCGCTGACCTGCGTCCTTCCATTTGAGGCATACAGATGTTAAGCCTCAAGTGCCCAACCCATCAAACCGAAACACAGCAACGCTGCTTGGCGGCACAAATGGGCATGACGAAACCAAAGTAATCCAGTTTCTGACGAATTCACGTATGTAATTAAATATCCAATCAAATTTCAATCTCATATATTTGTCAATAAAATGATGTTCACTAACATAACAAGGTTGAAATTGACATGACAAAATTTAGTCTCGATTCAGTTAACTTCAAATCGACTGTCAGATAAATACGTGAATTGCCCCAGTTTTGTGCAATGATTTTGTATCGATTTTGTATCGTTTGACGCGTTCTGTTACTGGCTATAAACAGCTGAGGCCAGTTATCGCCTCCGTGCACGCTGCTGCGGACGCAGGTTGAAGACGCCATGTTAATTTAATCAAAAATCCTTCCTACTTTTTATATTGTAAATGCAAATGTTTAGATGTTTCTGGCCCAATACGCCATAAAATAAAGAAAACTGCTAATGTGCCTCCAATATGCAGTTTTCGTACATAAGCAAATCTTTTAGTAGGATAAGTCATGAAATCCAGTCAATCCAAACACTGGTCAAAATGCTTTTTTGCTGAACTGTGAAATGTAAATGTATACGATTTGGTTACTTGCGATTTTTCGTAAATAAGTTAAGGGATTCTATATCTTTCAAAATGTTGAAATATGCGAGCGGGAGGTACATTAGCAGTTGTCATTGCCTTAAGCACTGAACCGATCGGGATGAATCTAAGACTAAATATTTTGTGTAACCTCCATCAGCATAAACGCTACTTTTTATCCCGAAAGTAAAAAAACCCGAACCCAATAATCGAATATCTCCTTTATCATTCACTAGCGGCCTGTCCCAGCTTCGCATGGGTGGACATAATTTTTTTCAATGTTTTAGGATAAACTTAGACCGTGGTGGGTTCGAGTCATTTACACGCCCGTCTACCTCGCGCCTTGCCCGGGCCCGCGCTGGGTGAGAACGCGCCCCGTGACCTTATATTTTTAAAATCTTTTGAATGGAATGTCCGATTTGAAAAATTCAAGAAGTAATGTATAGGTATTGAACCAGTCTTGAATATGAAAAGATTTATTGGGATAAGGATTAATACCGAGGTACAAACAAAGAGCCTTTTCTAGCGATGGCATTTCAATTAAATTTTTATAATAAAAGAACACTTATTGTGATATAACTATAATAGCTAGACATATGCTGTTGCGACATTTTTTGTAGATAATGACTTGTTCTGCAAAATCTCAGTACATTATTTTGTTCTATCATCAATAGTTTTCGCAGCGCACGCGATGTAGGGTTTTTGTTTTCCACCTTGGGTTACATTATTGGAGTTTTAGTAAGGATCCCTGATTTTTTTGGAAATATAATATAGCCGATGTTACTCAGGGATAATGTAGCATTCTAATGGTGAAATAATTTTTGAAATCGGACCAGTGTAGTGTTTGAGCCTATTCGTTACATACAAACATACAAAAATACAAAGGTTTCCTCTTTATAATATTAGTGTAGATGTAGATAATATTAGTGTAGATGTAGATGTAAGCAATCACTACTAATACGCGCGCAAAGCTGCGGGCGGCAGCTGGTACAAAATAAACATTTAGCCCGCTCAAGAAAATGCGTCACGCATTTTCGTGTTGAGTGACGGCACACAAATATTTGTTTTTCACCGTAAGTATATAAACATAGACCGCCTTATTATAAAACGTGGTTTAAAGATAAATCGAAGATGTTACTATAGTTAGACCGTGACTTAGACCAAACGTTATTATAAAACGTAGTTTATCTAGTATAAATAAACCTGATAGATCCTTGGTTTAACAATGGTTTATCTGGTAAAATGGCCGCCACAGCACAGCTGATATGATTTGTTTACTTACGTTTTTGTCAAATCAAAAACCTAATTGTAGGTTTAAAGATCTCTAAAATGTATTCGAAGTGGAGTGCACTTCAAATAAAGGATGAGCTACGGAAAAGAAAAGCATGTACCACTGGTAAAAAAGGCGCTCTCATAGAAAAGGTAAATATCTAGACATCTATCAATAATCAGATGCTAAGTTTCATCACAATTATTCCAACTGTTTTTTGTTATTGTAGGCTGAATTCGTACGACAGGAACAATCCTAATGGAGTAGAAGACGAGTTGGACGATCAGATTCCGGAATTTCCTGCCTTAGATAGCTTTAGGGACGAAATGCAAGCACTAATCTGTCGGCGTTTTCAAAACATCGCATTCAAAAGTTTGCAGAAAGCTAAAAGATAATATCTGCTTAAATGCTGCGAGGAAATCGTATAATAATAGAATATCATAAACTAATAAATATTGTGGACATTCCATACAACACTATCTAGCCCCAAACTAAGCAGAGCTTGTACTATGGGAACCAGATAGCTGATATAATCTTTGGATATTTTTTTTGTAAATAACTACCTACTCATAATATTTTATAATACCTACCCAGACAGAGAACAAATATTTCTTCTTGGTGGAGATTGAACCCACACCCTCCAGCATAGAAGGCAGAACTTTACCAACTGAGCTGTGAGCATGTATTGAGCAATGCACAATACACCCCATTGCAGGATGTCCATGCAGATCTCTTTCCCTCACCACTAATTAGAATTACAGGGCTGTTTTAAGTTGTTAATCATTATTTCAGGTTTCAGTACTGCCTAAAGGAATGACTCCCTGATTGAATCATCACATGTGCTACATAGCAAGCGGTCTAAGTCTATGAAAGTAATATACCTATAACCCAGTCAAAGAAGACAATTATAAAGTCTATGTGCAAAATTTAGCAATAGGATTTTCTAGCACCTCGGGCAGCAATATGCCTTATCTGGAAGTCATCAAGCAGGCATTAGCCAACAGTATTCCCAAAGAAATTTTAAAATATCCTTTTATATGTAGAATAATTAAAACCAGCAATTTTTAAATACTTACCTATACAAGGATTATTATTCTGTAATAAAACCAAATTAATGTATTTAAATAGTTTCATTTATTGAACCTAAAATTGCAGCACATTAGACACACAAAATAGTTTTTTGATGCGAGGGGTACAGAATAGTGATGTAATTCTTCTCTAACAAGTTTTTATCACTTCAAATCCGGTATAGAGCCTTTCCTTCTAAAAATGTAGTAATATCTTTTCCAATAAACAGATCTTGAATATTGTAACCTCCGACTGTTATGATACTGTCTCCGGGCTCACACAATTTGAATAAGTCACTTCTTTCTACATTTGTCTGTCGCTAATTGACTTGAACCAGCATACGCAGGGAAGCAATATGATAGTAGAGTAGACCTCCAAGTGTGTCTCCAACTAGCATCTTCAATGTATTGTTAGGTATGCTTGTAACTGCTCCATGATGCTTGCTGGGCTACAGGTTTCTCAGGATTTTGGATCCGTATTTCTGTCCCATCAATGATAAATTTAGTAAGTATTTATATCATATTTCTTTTATCTCTCGGTAATGCTCGGTGGAGAATTTTGTTCCTTTTTCTTTCAATATTATTAAAATGGTTTTTTTTTATTTTCTTCGGAGCAGGCTATAGTTCTAAGACCATACCACCTAGTCTTACGTTTTGTTTTTTTTTCCTTTTGTTTATTTTTGCAGTTAGATCTTGCGTGCTTTTTTTTAAGTAGAGATCGTATCAATAATAATAAAATGGAGCGAGCTCAACACTTCTCCGTTACACGCATCAGTCAGATAGTAATATTGTAGGTTGTGTGTAAAAAGTTCTAAACTAAATGGTGCTTGCTTGATATAAAAAAACGTTATTATACCAACAAATTGAATAATATTTTATTTATAAAAATGTATCTAAAACATCAAAATACAGAAAATATCAACAAACAACTCTGTTGGTGGTAGAATGACTGAGGGAAAAATACAACGAAAGACGAGGTAGTATGATTATATGACTATAGCCTGCATAATATCTGTGGATATTAGTTAAACTATGGACTAACTCTGGTTTTATGTAATCCTTGATTAAACTGTGTTTTGTAATACGAACAAGTTTAGACTATGAATTAACTTTGATACCAAGACTAGTTGTTACCACGTTTTCGTTGTATTTTTTTCTCAGTCATTCAAGCACAATCCCGATGCAACATTCCGTCTATGAGGTGTTGATATTTTCTTTACAGATGATGTCTTTTGAAGATTTTTTTTAATTAAGTACAAGATTAATCAATTTGTTCTTAAAATATTTATTTAGTTTTTTTTAATTTAGTTTAGAATTTATATTTCACACGATTTTTTTTTATATACCTACCCCAAGTACGACTTTGGTTTACCATATTTCGTTTTTCGGTTTTGTTCCGTGCTCATTGCGGGTTTTGTATGAAGACGCGATAGGGACACCGACACGGAACTTTACAAAACCCGCAATGAGCACGGAGCAAAAACGATTCGTTTTTGTTCCGTGTTCATTGCGGGTTTTGTATGAAGACGCGACAGGGATACCGATATGGCACTTTACAAAACCCGCATGTTCCGTGTTCATTGCGGGTTTTGTATGAAGACGCGATAGGGATACCGATATGGAACTTTACAAAACCCGCAATGAACACGGAACAAAAACGAAAAACGAAATATATATGGTAAGCAGAACTCATACTTGGGGTACGGATGCGTTTATCGGAGTAGAGCGCAGTGTTGCTGTTTTAGCATTTTTAGTGCTAAATTTAGCATATTTCTTGACTCTTTTGCATGAAAATTTTGCATTTAGCTTAATTCATATTTTGGCTTTTCATATCAAAAGTCAATGTCAAAAGATTTAATAGGTAGTAAGGTAAGTATGGCAATTCTTTATAGGAACCCAATTCCCCGAAATTAGTTTGTGATTGTTTTTACGTAGGTAGGTACGTATTCTTGAAACGTAGGTACCTACCAGAAGAACTGCCAAAAAACTATTAAAAAGTTAACTTACTTCATGACGACCCCAGTTGCGTAACGCGCAAACCACCTGCATTTCAGGGCTAAAGGGGCATCCTCGAGGATCGTGGGGCAAATCGTTACGCACTAGCTTTACAATTTTGTCGCCAAAACGTTTTGTAAAACGATATTTATATCGAAAATCTTCATCACATAGGTCGAATGGATTTATTCGATAACGCCGTCTAATAAAGCGCGTCAGAGTGGTGGCGGTCAGTGACATGAAACATCAGCTCACCAATAAAAAAACAGGAGAAAACAGTAGTTAAAGTAAAAAAAGGCAGATTTCATACTTTCCTCATACAACAATTAAAACAATCACCTACTTTTATTAGTTACTCTACTCAAAGTTAGTTACTCACATAAATTGTTATATTATAACATTGATCACACACAACATAGTAAAAAACGAAAATCAAAGTAACGAGTTTTACCAGTTAAACCATATTTAAACTAGGGGTCTATCGAGTTTATCTTTAGACCATAGGCAAACAATGGTTTATGAGATAAACTACGTTTTATAATAACGTTTGTCTAAGTCATGGTCTAAGTATAGTAACATCTTTGATTTATCTTTATGTCACGTTTTATAATAAGGCGGAGTAATACGAACGAGTTTAGACCAGGAACCAACTTTGACACCGGGTTAAACCAAGACTAGTTGGTACCAGGTTTAAACCTAGTTTAACTGATATTTTTATAATAAGACGGAGAGTGTTTATATTAAACTAGTCGTATAATGTAAGTGTTTCATCAAACACCCTTTAACAAAAACCCTACTTTATTCCTTTTGTAGAATTTCCTTCTTTGAACGGATTTTTTGTATTCTTGTTTTTTTGTCTGGTATATCAAAAACGCAATGTTATTTTGTAGGTAATGTGGTGGTGGTGCATAATATAGTGTAATAATAGTATAAAAACATTTCTTGCGATTTAATATAGTGAAATAACGCTGCCTTCCTCGCGTTGCATGCCAGGAAAATCGCTACCGTTTCCTTTCTTTATTTTTTTCGTTATTTATCTCAACTACTCGTTATTCACGGCCAGGTGCGTTTATGCCACGCACGAGTAAGTTGTGGAACGAACTCCTGCTTGTTAAGGGGTCCATCAGCATGGGGGTTCAACGACATGGGGGTTCAACGACATGGGGGTTCAACGACATGGGGGTTCATGGACATGAGGTCCAACGACATGAGGGTTCAACGGCATGGGGTTCAACGGCATGGGGTTCAAAAAGCGGTTTTATCTTTTCTGTCAAGGCTGGTAGCGCATCGGCATCGCTTCTGATGTTGCAGGTGTCTATGATCGACAATGACCACATTCCCTGCCAGCTAAGATAAAAAAAGTTTGTTTTTTATTCAATAAAGTAGACAGACAAGCTAACGTCCCGCCTGATGGAAAGCGGTACCGTAGCCTACGAACGCCTGTAATACCAGAGGAATCACTAGAGCGTTGCCGACCCTTTATTTTTTTTATGAATTGTGTATGTGAATGGGTGGACTAGATGTGGATAGACATGGTGATTAGGATACAGAGCAGCAGTCTTTTACCCCCTTATTAGGGTTCCGTACCCAAAGGGTGTAACGGGACCTTGAAATATTCACAGAATATTTAATTATTATTCACTTTAAAAATAAATAATTCAAATAAAACAAATATTTAAGGGGGGGGCGCAAAAAAATATTTGCCGTTTTTTTAGATAATGGTACGGAACCCTTCGTGCGCGAGTCCGACTTGCACTTGGCGGGGTTTTTACGATAGGTTGTCCAGCATGTGGCTTCTATTCAAGTTGATGGACGCAAGGCGCACTGTAGGGCAGGTTCCTATAGCGTGACTTACGAGACATAGCTTTGTTTATGGTGACGGTTACTAACTTAACATCAGGTGGGCCATCTGATTATTCAATCTGCATGTTATAGGGTTGTTCTACCAGGGCTCTTGCCAGTTGTTTAACGTGGATTTTGAGACGGACTTAGGGCCGGTTTTACCATGCTCTGTTAGTTACTAATCAAGGATTAAAAGACCGTTAAATCTAACCTTAGCTGTCAAACGCGTACATTTTGACATATTTAACGGCCCTTTAATCCTTTGTTAATCTAACAGAGCATGGTGAAACCGGCCCTTATTCTACTAGACGAAAAAACTACAAACAAGTGAAGTGTTGTGTTTTAAAATGAATGAAACTTTTCTTGCCGGTTCTCTTTATGACTGTAGTCTCTTAGG
The DNA here is from genome assembly GCA_932294275.1 of Chloroclysta siterata. NCBI lineage: Eukaryota > Metazoa > Arthropoda > Insecta > Lepidoptera > Geometridae > Chloroclysta > Chloroclysta siterata. Next base: position 12,666,836 of record OW028596.1, on the reverse strand, counting down.
CGAGAGTGGTAATCCCAGTTCACTTCAGAAACAGACGTTGTTTGGCTGCAGAATCCTCAACCTGCTACAGGAAATGTTACGTTTCAAGTAAGTTATTCTAGCTTACACGTGTATCGAATTATTATTAGGAGGCTCACGAACATAGATTTCATCATCATGTGAACGTCGAGGCCATCCAGCTCCTCGACAACACGGACATAGTGAGAAGACTTAAAAGAACTAAACCGTTTGAACTAGTAGTGTAAGTAGTGAAGGTGAAAAACTTTAATCAAGAACACAAGAACATAGTGTCTTCGCCTTATATAGTGACAGTAAGAAAAATGTTGGTGGACATTCTTAGATGTAACTTACTTTAAAAAACTAGGTCAGTGTTAAGTTACCTATGCCGTAATTATGGCTAGATTGTAATATTATTAGAGTATGTAATAAAATAATAACGTACACTATTTAAAAAAAAAAAAAAAAATTAGGAGGCAATTGTAGAAAAACTTCTACAATTGCCTCCAAAGTTTAGTAAGTACACGAAAAGTAATAAGAAAATTGTTAGGATTGAAATGTTATTATTGTTGAACCTTAGGTTATTCTCTGAAACTTGGATTTTAATTAATCCAAAAATGTTGCAATGTGCGTGCGAGAAGTTGTTTGTCGGTTGAAAAGTATTTGTTATAACCTTCTTAATGCACATATTCGATAGCAGAGTAGAGCACGTATGCGATAACGTGCTGTAGAAACTTGGTCACTGCACATACATTATCTGTAGATAGAGTAATGGTCTAATCTTCTTCTCCTTCTTCACTCCGTTTATGGCACCTGTCTGTCATTCGACAGACAATCGAGCCAGTGTCGAGTGAAATAAATTAAATACTTTCAGTCAAGTCATTTGCTTAGTCAGTACAGTATTAAAATAAATGAGGGTAGGATTGTCATTTTGACATCCAAGAACTATCAGTTAGAATTTTAGAGCAAACGATTGATTGATTGGAGATTCGTTTTCTGTCATTTTGGGAAGCAACATTGCTTTTTCATTGTTTTTCTAGTGTTTTTTTTGTGTTTAGTTATGTAATTTTGGTGGTTTTTTAACCAAAATTATGTGAGGTCTTAGCACAAAGTGTAAACATTTGGAATGAAAGTGTGAAAATATTTCGTAAGGTTTGAAGGAAACAGCCACCATTTTCTTCAAAACCAATGACAGCCGACTTTTACTATGCACTGATTTGACTAAAAAGTATTTAAACTATATCACTTGACACTGGCAAGATTGTCTGTCGAATGACGGACAGGTGCCCTAAACGAAACGAAGAACAAACGTGATTCGCACTTGGCCGGTTTTTATTACCTAATCGTATAATACACGACCTAGGTTCCTCAGGCTACTGTATTATTCAAGCTGTTTTTTTAATAATTGAGTAGAAAAACTGCCTCAAAGACTTGCAAAACGAACTCTTTAGAGTTCCCTTTGTACATGTCATTTGCAAAATGTAATTTATTACTGTAAAAGAGAACAAAATATACGATTATTTTTTACATCTGAAATATGATTTTCTACAAGATTGCAAATAAAATATCTTTACTTAGTTTGGCAATATAAAGAGTGTATTTTTTAAACTTTCGCGATCATACCACTTAATTGAAGTCATTTGAAGCTGGGTATTTATCGCATTCTGCCCGCGACCACGGCTATTGCAACATAGCCGTAACTGCGGGAAAATAATAAAGGTAAAATGCGATAAATACCCATGTGATACTTATATCGTTGTGTTAAATGTCCACAAATATATTATCTTTGATTTATATAATTCTACTGTACGTGTGTATGTCACTGATCTCCTCCTAAACGGCTGGACCGATTTGAATGAATGTTTTTGTATGCGTTATTGTAAGCTAGGTCGAACAAAATACGGGATTTTATACATTTTCCCAGTCTTTATTTTAATGGCACATTCGCTTTATTTTCTTTGGCGGTGTTGCAGAACTGGTGGAAGATTCTTCTTCCTCCATTTTCCATTAGCTTTGTGTAAAACTCAACAAACAGTAAAAAACACAAACATACACGCACCTAAGACGAACAACTTTGCTTTGCTTAGTTTTGCGTTTTAGGGATTTCATATGCCTACTTTTGTAGGCGCTTGTGACCAGTAGTACCGACTTTCTTCTAAATACCGGACATCTGGCAACCCTAGTTGGGGGTGGGCGTGAGGTAGATGACCTAATGTTGCTACTGTTGTTCCAAAAGAAACGCGAAGTTACTTCTTGGTGGCGGTAATGGGGGTGCGAGGGGGTTGACTTTACTACAGCAATTAGCATTTGCTTTGGGTGTGATCCTGAACTGCACCTCAGACTTTTTCAGCTCTTGATTCCCTTTCTTCCAGTTATAAGTTGATACCATTACCGTTGTTGGCAGGTCAGACCTCGTCTCCTAACGTACCTCGAAGCATTACCCTAAGGAGACCGAGGCTTGGACCCTTGTTTACCTGTGCCTAAATCACCCTTCAGCCAACCCTCTTTCTCCTGCTCCAACCTCATTTATTATCAAAAAAACTCTTAAATCTAGGCTTCCTCACGGGCACAGTGCCCCCTTTTAATTTCAGAATGACAACATATTATTTATGTTTCAGTGTCGAATACGTGATTCAGAAAGAAACGTACGACGTGGCCGCCGAAGTAAATATATACAACAACCTGTCTGTCGACATCTTCACCCGCCCCATGAGCCTGAGATCCGATGTCATAGAGCTTGTTTACCCCGTTCAGTATCTGTTTGACTGGAAGTAAGTAAACTAAGTGCATTGTAGGGCACGTTCTTATTACGCGTAACTTGCGAGGCAATGTTTTGTTATAGGTAAGGAGCTAAATGCTTGTTTCATAATATTTTATCATCATCATTTTACAGTCCTCACATTTCAGTTAATGTAGTTTTGCCTTCTACGCTGTAGGCCGTGGGTTCGATACATCCCCTCACTGAGAAAAAACATTGTATAATTGATATTAGGTTTTTTTCCGTCTGAGTGAGTATAAAAAAGTTTTTTTTTTTTTTTTACAACCTATAGGTAAAACGTTTGACCGTAATCTCACCTGATGTTAAGTGATGATGCGGTCTAATGTGTAGCACGTTTACCTAGAAGATACCTATTCACTCGTCTCTTGAAAACATCCAAATTATAGGCATTCGGAAAAACAGACGCCGGCAAGGAATTCCACTCTTTGGCTGTTCGCATTATAAAAGTAGATGCAAAGCGCTTTGTGCGGGCAGTAGGTAAGTATATAGGTATTTTATTGACTATTTGGTGCCTATATATTTATATATTTTTGATTTTTTTTTCAACAATTAGTAGAAAAGAAGAAATATATATTAAAAGAAATGATTTAATAACGCACATCACACATATCAGAAGTAGCTCTAACTTTTTCACTGTAGGTTTGGGCTTAAACTCACTAGGTACAACTGAGCACTATTTACTGAACAGTATCTAAAGCAATTCCGCAAACTTTTCATTCAACAAGTCAGTTGAATCGCAAGGATCTCTTTCAAAGTCAAAGTCAAAGTCAAAGTCAAAGTCAAAGTCAAAGTCAAAGTCAAAGTCAAAGTCAAAGTCAAAGTCAAAGTCAAAGTCAAAGTCAAAGTCAATAGGTATTTATTCAATAAAATCACAAGGATCACTTTGAAACGTCTTAAAGCTAGGTGACTCTAGGTGCCAGTTCCACGCGACCAAAGCCTAGAAGAACAGGCAACAAACTTACGGCTTGGTTCCTACCGTTCTTTTGTATGATCCTTTTACAATGTAATATAATATATTATTGAAGTTAAGTGAGGCGTAGGCATACAGAAAAAGGTAAACATAATCAAATTTATAAGACAGCACACGCTACGCTTCAAACTAATAATACATAATGCATAAAATTAAATACAATCTATTAAATCAGAGAAAAATAAAACACACAATAGTAGGTACAGTACAGACATTGCAGACATGTTAGCTGCCGATGGGCAGAGCGACCGGGACATCGGGCCACGCACTTTTATCATCAATATAGCTATCTAAAGTATAATAAGCTTTACTTATTAGATTATTCTTAATGTATGCTTTAAATTTTCTAATAGGAAGCCCAGTGGCACTTTCTGGAAGTTTATTATAGAAGCGTATACCGTTCGCCATAAACGAGCCATTTACCTTTTGGAGTCGAAATTTAGGAATACATAATTTGTTTTTATTTCTAGTGTTAACGTTATGTGCATCACTCTTTTTCTTAAAGCTATCTATGTGTTTATGAGTGTATAATAGATTTTCATAAATATACTGTGAAATTACTGTGAGAATATTAATTTCTTTAAATCGCTCCCTCAATAATTCGCGTGGTTTCATTTTATAAATGGCACGTATCGCCCGTTTTTGAAGTACAAATATACTTTGTATATCAGCAGCTTTCCCCAAGAGCAAAATACCATAAGACATTACACTATGGAAGTAGCTAAAATATACTAGCCTAGCATTTCGTTTTCCCGGCATTGAGCAAAGGATTATTAACAGTAAACCAGTTAAGTACTTGCGACAGAGATGCATTAACGTCATCGAAGTTAGTCTTCAATCTGTCGACTTTAAATATTAAAGAGGTTATCGTCAGCAAATAGAACTATTTCACATAAATCCTTTAAAGGTGGAAGGTCATTTACATATACTAGAAATAAAAAGGGACCCAATATGGAACCTTGAGGTACCCCTATATCAATGACCGACCCAGACGACCTCTCACCGCCAACATCAACTTTTTGCACTCTATTGGTTAAATATGACTGTATAAGACCAATTGCCTGGCTTATGATGCCGTAATGTTTAAGTTTAGATATTAAGGTGGCATGACTTACACAGTCAAAAGCTTTGGACAGATCGCAGAATACCCCAATCGCATCTTGTGAGTGTTCCCAAGCATCATAAATGTGCTTCAGGAGCGTCGAACCGACATCTGTCGTTGATCGACCTTTAGTAAATCCAAATTGATGACTATGAAGTATGCCGTTGACGTTGAAATGTGATAATAACAGTAAGAACAATTTTTTCAAAAATTTTACTTAACGAAGGCAGTAGGTACCGAAATAGCCCTGTAGTTCGCAGGATCTTGTTCATTTCCAGACTTGTACAGGGGAATGAGTTTACTGTGTTTCATTAAATCAGGGAAAACGCCCTCATCTACACATCTATTAAAAATGTATGCTAGACATGGTGCAATATCAGTTATAATAGCGCTTAAAACTTTTGTGGACATTCCCCATAGATCTTCAGTATTTTTAATATTTAAGGATTTAAAAGTTTTCACAATATTATCAGCATTAATATATTTAAAAATGAAGATATCATTACATTTTTTAACGCTAGACTCTAATAGTGTTGTCGCTTTGAATTGTCTTAAAGCTTGGTAAATCTGGGTGCCAGTTTCACGCACAGACTTTATTATATTACGATAGGTGAATGTATGCTACAGAATGCCCATTTTTTTTATATGTAAGTGGTAACCATCACCTATAACAAAACATTGCCTCGTAAGCCATGCACGATAAGAAGCCTACGATGCACAGCCCTGCGTCTATCGACTTGAGGCATACAGATGTTAACCTCATGTAACTGTAATTACCTACACCGACAACCACACACTTCAAACCGAAACACAGCAACGCTGCTTGGCGGCAGATAACACGTCGTGGTAGTTCTTCCCCGGACGAGCCCTTCACAAAGAGCTCTACTACTATTGAAAACTCGCCGCGGGTTCTGCGGTCACTTGGGCGAGTGTTGTTGACAGAATAGCACTTCTGAACTGAGAGGCCTAATGATAGCATAATCAAATAATTTTCACAGTTATTTCAGTAACAAATTATCGTTGGCATTATAGTTGCGAACTCGCAAATTATTTCGATAATTTGCAACGTCAACATACATTTATGCATGTCAGAATGCACTTACTCAAATCACGCATAATGATATCCTATTGAAAACATGCTCAGTGGAATGATTATTGCAAATTAGCAAAAGACACGACAAAAGTGGTAATGGCCATATACATATGTACATTGCATGCTATTATTAAGTTGAATATGGAGGATCAATTATTATAAACCCTGACATCTGTATAAAACCATGTACCTACTTACCTATATTCGCAATAAAGTTAATATGATTATGACATATATATATATATATATGTGTACTAGCGGCCTGTCCCAGCTTCGCATGGGTGGTCATAATTTTTTTTAACATTTTAGGATAAACTTAGACCGTGGATTCGAGCCTCGCGTCTACTTATTTCATACATTTGCACGCGCTTCTCCTTGAGTGAGTGAAATCGCAACCCGCGCGTGACCCGTGGACCCGTTAACATTTTTAATTTCGTCATATCTTTTGAATGGAATGTCCGATTTGAAAAATTTAAGAAGTAATCTATAGGTATTGAAACCGTCTTAATTATGAAATGATTTATTTGGATAAGGATTAATACCAAGGTACAATTAAAGACCCTTTTCTAGCGGAGGCATTTCAATTATTTTTTTATAATAAAAGAACACTTATTGTGACATAACTATAATAGTTAGACATATGCTGTCGCGACATTTTTTGTAGATGATGACGTGTTCTACAAAATCGTAGTACATTATTTTGTTCTATCTTCAATAGTTTTCGCAGCGCACGCGATGTAAGATTTTTGTTTTCCACCTTGGGTTACATTATTGAAGTTTTAGTAAGGATCCCTGATTTTTTTTTAAATATAATATAGCCTATGTTACTCAGGGATAATGTAACATTCTAAAGGTGAAAGGTTGACAGCCTTCACAGCTCAGTTGGTAGTAGCTCTGCCTTCTGTGCCGTAGGCCGTGGGTTCGATCCCCACCGAGAACAAATATTTGTGTGCTGAACATAGATGTTTGTTCTCTGTCTGGGCGTTATATAATATTATAAGTATATATTTACAAAAAAAAAAAGTATATAAGTAGTATATCAGCTATCTGGTTCTCATATCACAAGCATTGGCTTAGTTTGGGGCGAGATAGTGCTGTGTGGAATGTCCCCCAATATTTTTTTTTTTTTTTTTTTTTTATTTAAAGAATTTTTGAAATCGGACCAGTAGTTTTTGAGCCTATTCGTTACATACAAAAATACAAAAATATAAAAATACAAAAATACAAATGCTACCTCTTTATAATATTAGTGTAGATGTAGGTATGTTATGTATGTATCTTTAGAAATAATAGTACATTTTTTTTTAAATTTTACGTACGAAAACTAGTTCAAACACGTTTTGTTGGTAGGTAAACTGATTAGGATCAATATTATATTTTTGGTGTACCTTTGTTATTTTATTCTCCGATACTTAGTTGAATGAGCCCTCCGAATTTTTTTATTTTTATTGGTTTTGAAAGGTTCAGGCGAGGAATTGTTACACCGCTTTCGCTGAATCGTTTTTCCGTGCAGTAACTTTCAGCATTCGCGTTTTTCTGTGATTTTCTTATACAATAACTAGTACAATTTCTTGGTTCGGCTTAAGTTATTCGCTTCGCTTTTGCCATCGAATGCATTTTTCGGCGATCTCTTGCGAGAAGTGGTTTAACGGTTGTCAGCCTCTTAATAATTTGGAATATTTGGCATCGGAGACCATGTGGACAATGTAATATTGACCCTATTTTCTTGTCCCTATATTCTTAACCCTATTTTCTTCCAGTTTCGGCTTCACCATCTACCGCCCCGAAGACTTCACAAACAGCCACCAGTTCTACGCTAAGCCATTCTCCAGCCCGCTCTGGCACTGCCTTTACGCCATGGCTTTGTTCTGCAGTGTCCTCTTCTACTTCTTCAAGTTTTGGGAGGTCAGGCTGGTGGCTGGACCGCATTGGGAACGCAGCTTCGGGTATGAACTGCTGATGGTCACTGGCGCTTACTGTCAGCACAGTAAGTAGCTCTTTGCGCTACGTTCATACCTTTGGGGAAAATTATGAGATTTTCATTTCGTCTTTCTTTGGGTTATTTTTTTTAATATAATCTAACGGCCGATTTCTGAAAGTTCGATCAAAACTAATCGGATGTCAAGTCACTCGCCATTTCAGCTATTACATCGAATTAGATAGAGATAGCAAGTGACTTGACATCCGATTAGTTTTGATTGGGCTTTCAGAAACCGGCAGTTAAAGTATTGCACCTATTTGAACGAAGTCGTATAATTACAAAAAAAATATGCAATTAATACAAAAACTGAAACAGCTTCACAAATTTGATTCCCAGGCACGGTAGATATCCCCATAATTTATTAAAAAAATTAAATTAATATTTGGCAATAAAAAAAAAATTAAGTCTTTATCGGTAGTGCGCCTATGTCGTTACAGCTGGGCGGAGCCCTAATTTCGGCGTCGAATTAAAATTATTCATAGTAGAGTTCCGAAAGTCAAAATTTTTTATTGGAATTTTTCTCCTTTTAATGGATCTTTTTTCAAGATTCCTTAAATATTTGTTTTTGAGTTATTAACAAAAAACGAAATGCTATCTTTAATTGCTTTTGCAATTATTGATAAATTTTTCTAGATGTCGCGTCATTCCAAATCTAATGAGCTATCACTCATATTTTAGGAGCTTTATCAAGAATTAACACGTTTTTAAACTTGTTGACTAGCCTAAAACTAGGTCACGAACTATATTTGTTAGGTTTCATCTCAATCAGCTCAGTGATTCATCGTGACGCATCGTGATGAAATACCTATCCAAATATAAAGTTACGAAACTTTATTAGTATATTATTAGTAGGAGCAGGAAAGAAAAGCTCAGGCTCAATCTCCCCCTTGGGGGGTGATTCTTGAAGAATAGATAAAATAGGTGAATAAACTGTCAAAATAATGTGTTTCATAATTCAATAGGCAATATCCGTAGGCAATATGCAATATCCGTAGGTAGTTTAGCCAATTGTTATAGGAAGTGGAAAAAAAAACAAAACTGCCAGCCGAATTACCCTCTTTAGGGTAATTCCGGAAGTCATCGGTGTATTCGTAAAAATAAGAACTTCTATTTTAACTTAGCGATATCAAACAAAAGGGACAAAGGGAAAAGGGAGACAAAAGATAGATTTGAAAAACGGAATCGCTTAACCACGTTTATTTTTAACTAGCAGCTTCTCGCGGCTTCGCACGCGTTAAAACGTTGAAGTTACAGATCTCTTCGTACCAACTCAAGATTCCCCCCTTTGTAGGGGTATTTATGAAAAATTAAAAGTGTCATTCTTAATTATTTATTTCGCAGTATATTTACCCAAAGTTTTAAGTCAATCCTACCACGCTTCAAAAAACTCCCATACAAACTTTCACATCCCCTTGCACACTTATTAAGGGTAGTTTTATAAAACTAAAAATGCCTTTCCTATTTTTTAGCTTTGGCGTACATGTACTACAAGTTTCAAGTTTGTAGGCTCAAGGAATACTATTTTTCATACAAACGTTTTCAACCCTTTTTACACCCTTAGGGGTTGAATTTCCAAAAATCCCTTCTTAGTACACCTCCACGCCATAAGACCTATGTACTCCTCAAATTTCAAGTCTCTAGGACCAGCGGTTTAGGCTGTGCGTTGTCTATATGTCAGTCAGTCAGTCAAGTCAGTCAGGACTTTGATTCTTATAGTGTTAGAGATGGGTAACTTTATAATCAAAATATTCAAACAAGCGGCGATGGGCTTGCAACCTGTCACGTATGGAATACCAACTGCTGTAAAATGTGGATAGGTATATGTCAAATATAATATTAATCAATTATAGAATGGAATAGAATATTATTTATTTGACACACAAACACGGGTACAGCATGACATAACAAGAAAAAAAACACAGGAAGTAGAAATGGAAACAAAGTAGGTAGGTAAATTGATAGTGGGTAAATCTTTGGTAAATCCATATTATGGATTCTATGGATCCTAACTCAGCTTAAAGCTGCCCCGCCGCGCCGCCGAGGCGACGATGACGCAGTGCTGGTTTTCAGTTATAATATTTAACCAAAAAAAAGATGACTTTTTTATTCATGCAACATTTCTCATTTCTCACAGATTTTTCAATAAATAAGTCGTAAAAATTCTTAGAAAATAGATAGAAAATACTTTATTGCACACAACTTATGGATATAACAAAAAAAAACTTAAAACTACTAAGTAAAATGGACGGTCTTATCGCTAAACAACCGTTGAACTTATTCACTTAATTCATTAAGTTTTTAATATTGATAATTTATCTGAAGTAAAATGACGTTTTCTTACAGTTCCTCCCATAGATGCCGTTCTGTACTCACGCCGAGGAGCGTACTTCGCTTTCTTCATGTTTTCCTATCTCGTATACACGTTCTATACGTCCAACCTGCTCTCTCATATAGTGAACGACAAGGACGCCGATATCGATGTAGATGGTATACTGGACAGCGACCTCGAAGGAGTTATAGTTAAGGATGTTGAGTGGATAATCAAAAACAATGTGAGTATAAATTTCTATATACCAGCTTTTAAGGGCATTTATCTACCGATTTAGTAATTAAGAGGCCGACAATCGTCAAACTGCTTCTCGCTCGCACATTTCAACATTTTAAAGATTTATTAAGAACTAGTGGCTTCCCGCGGCTTCGCACGCGTTCAAGTGGTGAGCCGTGATTGAGCCACAAACATCCAAACATAGTAACTTTCGCATTGATTTGTATATTATTAGGGTGGGATTTTAAATACCTACGTAGGTATAAGATATACCTATAGGCCTACATTATTAGGTAGGTAAGTTTAGGAACTGAGTTTAGCACAGACATGACAAATACAACAAATACAACCTTACACAGAAAATATGTAAGTACTTATTTGTTCCTAGTTTCTACCCCAAAAACAAACGAAACGAAACAGCTTCACGACTTTGATCCCCAGGCACGGTAGATACCCTCAGATCTCTTCGTACCAACTCAAGATTCCCGTTTTTAGAATGTCCCTTACAAACATTGATGCCTCGTTGTATCCTTTTTACTCGAGCAACGAAGGAGGGTAACGTTTTAGGGGTTGTTTTCGAAAATCAAACTGTCTTTTTGTTATTTATCCACAGAACACGTTTTCTTTTAGTTTGAAGTTAATTACACTACGCGTTAAAAATCTCCCATACAAACCTTGAAACTTTGGCAGTCTTTTGCACCCTTTGCAGGGTAGTTTTAAAATATTGAAAACGTTATTTTAAATTATTGTGGAGTATATTTACTTCAAGTTTTAAATTAATCTCCCATACTAACTTTTACAGTCATTTGCAACCTTTGCAGGGGTAATTATCAAAAATTAAAAGTGTCATTCTTAATTATTTATTTCTTCGCATATTTACCCCAAGTTTTAAGTCAATCGCACCACGCGTTAAAAAACTCCCATACAAACTTTGACATCCCTTTGCACACTTATTAAGGGAAGTTAAAAAAAACTAAAAATGCCTTTCCTATTTATTAGCCTTGTTTCAAGTTTGTAGGTTCAAGGAATACAATTTTTCATATTAACGTTTGCAACCCTTTTTACACCCTTAGGGGTTGAATTTCCAAAAATCTCTTCTTACACCTCTACGCTATACCTATATACTCTTCAAATTTCAAGTCTTTAGGACCAGCGATCAAAAAACTCCCATACCTACAATCTTTTACATCCCTTTGCACACTTACTAAGGGTAGTTTTAAAAAACTAAAAATGCCTTTCCAATTTTTTTGCTTTAAAGTACATGTACTCCAAGTTTCAAGTTTGTAGGTTCAAGGAATACAATTTTTCACACCAACGTTTTCAATCCTTTTTACACCCTTAGGGGTTGAATTTCCAAAAATCTCTTCATAGTTCACCTCTACGCCATAAGACCTATGTATTCTTCAAATTTCAAGTCTCCAGGACCAGCGGTCAAAAAACTCCCATACAAACTTTGACATCCCTTTGCACACTTATTAAGGGTAGTTTTAAAAAACAAAAATGCTATTCCCATTTTTTAGCCTTGGAGTATAGCTACTTCAAGTTTCAAGTTTGTAGATTCAAGGAATACAATTTTTCATACCAACGTTTTCAACCCTTTTTACACCCTTAGGGGTTGAATTTCCAAAAATCCCTTCTTAGTAAACCTCAACGCCATATGACCTATGTACTCATCAAATTTCAAGTCTCTAGGACCAGCGGTCAAAAAACTCCCATACAAACTTTTACATCCCTTTGCACACTTATTAAGGGTAGTTTAAAAAAACTAAAAATGCCTTTCCTATTTTTTTGTCTTGAAGTATATGTACTCTAAGTTTCAAGTTTGTAGGTTCAAGGAATACAATTTTTCATACAAACGTTTTCATCCCTTTTTACACCCTTAGGGGTTGAATTTCCAAAAATCCCTTCTTAGTACACCTCTACGCCATAAGACCTATGTACTCCTCAAATTTCAAGTCTCTAGGACCAGCGGTTTAGGCTGTGCGTTGTCTATATGTCAGTCAGTCAGTCAGTCAGTCAGTCAGGACTTTGATTCTTATAGTATTAGAGATTAGAGATAACAATTAGTTACACTAGAAAACATTTTAGGATCAAAATTCAACTTTTACTGAACCTAGGTAGGCAGTCCACTATTTTAGAAGTCGGCGTGCCTGAAGTCATTACTGAGACAATTCCTATGACTGACGGCTCTGTTGAAGAGATGTCGGAGAATTCATTCCAAATCATTTGTCCGACAATAGCTCTAAATAAATATTGGTGGACTTTCCACACAGCACTATCTAGCCCCAAACTAAGCCAAAGCTTGTAATATGGGAACTAGTGTTGGGTAGGACACAGTTTCAAAACGAGTTTGTATGAGGCCCTCGTTCTATGTGGTGAGGTGGTACAATGTCATACTTCAAATGTCATGTCACATACTATAAAATGTCATGTTGCGAGTATTATTCGCTCTACTCATTTCATTTGTCATTGTCATCCAGGTAGTCACAAGCATGTCACAAGAGTTACTGTTGAGGTGTCTTGATGAATGTCTTGTTAATAGGTATCTCTAGTCTCTACTTACTTTATAATTAAAACATGACCATTACCATATCACTTGATCAGTTGGTACATTATTAGACCTTTAAATGGTCTCAGTGTTAGCTTTTTAAGTCACTATTACGTTTTATGTGCCGATGGTTTTCCCAAAATGAATAAATATTGTTTTCAAATAAATTGTTTGTACACTGTAGGTAGATTGAGTTTGAGGAGGGTTTTTGAGGATTGAGGAAGTTATGTATGTACTAGCAATGTAGCAAGGTAAACAGATATAAAACAAAAGGTTGCCTTCTGCGTCTAAGGTGGGGCTTTGGCCACTACGCCACAGAAGTCACCTAAGTAGTAGATAGGATTAGGATAGAATAGGTAGGTATGTAGTCTTAGCCTAAGGTACTAAGGTACCTACAGTAAAGTATCATTTAATTTTAAAAATGTAATTTTTCTGAGTCTCGTTTCTAGGTCTCGATCTCGTCTCCCACATGAGTGTATAGGTAGTTAGGTAGGTAGGTACCTACATAAGTAATCTTGATGTTTTGCATGTAGTAGGTACTTATCAAGTGATGGGTACCTATATAGGTTTACGTAGATTATTTTGGTACCAACCTGGGCATAGGGCTAGTACCTACCTTGTTAAGTAAGTAGATAGTAGTAGAGCTCTTTGTGAAGGGCTCGTCCGGGGAAGTACTAGGTACCTACCACAATGCCGCCAAGCAGCGTTGCTGTGTTTCGGTTCGAAGAGTGTGGTTACCGGTGAAGTATGCTTTGAGGTTAGTAGGTAAGTAACTTAGGAAGTAATGTTTTGTTATAATATAATAATAAAAGCTTTACTAAAAGCTGACAACTTACAGGTCCACTAATTACACATAAAAATAAGACAACAAGAGAATATGGCACAATAAAAAAATACACAGCAAAATAAACAAACAAAACAATCACGTAAGTAGGTACAATTATTTACAAAAACTATTAGGCTTAACGTCAGATGGGCCAACTGCTTGTTCCACCAGCTGTTTATAAAACTAAACTATTAAACTATGGATAGGTGGATAGAGTTTGTAGGTATGTAAATTAGGTAGGTAAGTAAGTAATTAAAATTAAAAAATTTAAACTATGTAGGTAATTGGTAAGTTAGTACCTACTTAGTAGTAGTTCACCTTTCTGAGGCGCACTTAAAATCCTTTCACCACACTGTTTCGAAAGAAACTAGTGACACGACAAGAAGAAGAAATGTTGTTTATATCTGTAAATACGAAATAGATAGATATTAACTACCTACCTACTTCATATTTACAGATATAAACAAAAGTTTTGAAACTTTTTCACCCCTGAGACGGTTACGCCTCTCCACCAATATCTGGCCGGCTTTCGAAAAGACGCGCTCTGATGGAACCGAAGTGGCGACGACACAGAGTCTTTTTTTGGAAAGGTCGAAGAGACGTGGGTAGCTTTCCTTTTTGGAAATCCACCATTTATTTGGATCTAAAGATCTTTCCAAAAGTGGTTCGTCCAAGTATTTGTCGACTTCGATTATGCCAGCAGCAGTCGGGTTCACGGGCCGCGTGATATGTTTCACCTAAAAAACAAACGGAACACTCAGTCAGACAGAACAGGCAGGACTATTAAAAAATGGTACCTAGGTAGGTAGGTTTCTCTACCTCTCTGTCAAAATCGTCCCATATGCTGCGCTTCCGTTTCAGTGATGGTGACAATATCGGAATCGTTGTCGTGGTCTCGACGACGTTGGGCGATGATCGAGCCGCCATATTTTTAACGTTATGGATGGCTCGTTCCAACGCAAACTCGTTTTGAAACCCGTACTTCTTAAACCTAGGATCAAGGAGGGTGCTCTCTGCAAAAAAACTGTTTTCCTCGATCCTAGAGAAGCGCGTCAGGAGCTCATGCCCCAGCGACACACACATCTTACGGACGCTCTCTGGCATTTCGCTCCTTGATTCAAATGCCAAGCATTTCTTTTTAAGAGCATTTGAAATCAGTATGATCTGAAACAAGTAATTTAGATGTAGATAATTGCTTAAGTACCTAAATATTATTAATTAATTTTATAACTGCGTTTATGGTAATAATTATGATAAAATGTAGGTAGATAGACTAGGTAGGTAGGAAGGAGGTGTGTACATAATCTTATTTCTCTTTGATTGAACCTACTTCTGAAATGGTTACGTTTCTCTCTGAGCTCATCTCCTCAGTGACATCTTTGAAGACCTGCAGCACTTCACAGGCTGCAGTTATTATGTCTATGTCTTCAGAAGTCAAGTTTTCCGTGTCTGGGTATTCAATGGCGACGGTAGATATTACGCTGTTCTTGATGACGACTACTCTTTCGAGCATGTCGCATGTGCTGTTCCACCGTGTCACTACGTCTTGCTTTATTTTCAGAATAGGCTCTCCTAGGTTTTTTTGCATATTCCGTAGCCTTTCTGTGGCAAGCGGACTGCGGCGGAACACCTCAACGATATTTTTAATTTTAGTGATGGTGGTTTTTATATCTTTCAGAGCGGTCTGTACTATTAAATTTAATGTATGAGCGAAGCATGGAACCACCTGCCAGTTGTTGATGCGAACAGCTGCTTTAATGTTCGCTGCATTGTCGCAAGTAACCGCCACAACTTTCTTGGTCAGGTCCCACTCATCAGTAATTTTTTTTAATTCTCTCGCCAGGTTTTCAGCTGTGTGTCGGTCAGAATATTGGACGCATGTGAGCATGTAAGTCTTTAGGTCTGCTTGTTCATCGATAAAATGAGCCGTGACTGATAAATAATTATCGTTCGGCTTCGAGGTCCATCCATCTGTGGTGAGGCTCACGTATGCAGCTTTATCTAGGTCGGCCTTGACGGATATTTTGGTCACGTTATATGCATTTGACAGCAGAGCATTTGATAAAGTCTTTCGACTCGGCAACTGATAGTTAGGATTTAATTCGGCAATCAGTTTTTTAAATTCCGAAGATTCAACCAGGTGAAATGGCAGGTAGTTTTTGGCAAACAACTTAATTACCAGATCATTAACGTTAGCAGCTTTTTTAGCAGAGACAGGTTTGGTAAGGAATTGTGTTATTTTTGTACTGCGTGCTGAAGGAACCGTTAAGGGCACAGGTTGAGGTATAGCAGAGGTGGAAGCCATGCTGGGTGTGAAAGAAGCAGCAGCAGATGTCGAAACCTCCCCATTTTCGCTTATAGCATTGTATACCATCAGATGTACGCTTTTTGTGTGCCGTATTAAGTTAAATGGACCACCACCTTTATAAGACAATATTTTGCCACAAGTATTGCATTTCGCTTTTGATTGGTTTGCGTCCACTATGGTAAAATACTGCCATGCTTTCGATTTTTTTTTGTCCTCAGCGTCAGCCACAGCGACGCTAAATAAATAAATTAAAGAAAAAAGCCCATGGTTAGATAGGATGAGGTAAAGTAGGTACCTACTGACCTAAACTTAATTTATGTTAGTGGCCGCGTAAGCAAACAAAGCAAAACTAAAATTTGTGAAATAGGTAGATAAGACGGTACGGAGCACATACCTTGTAATTTCGCCACTTTCAGTCTCAGCCATTGCACAAATAAATAAATATACACACAAACGAATCACAAATGTATGTTGGCTTACAATTAATTATGCTTATTCCCGCTAAAATCAGCGGACTAAAACTGAAATGACAGACAACAAAACAAAAATTTTGTGCCTGAGCTTCCATCAATCAAATCAATCGACATCAAGTCAAGCATTCAATTTTTCGTTACGTCAATTACTCACGTCATATGTCACTGATGTCATTTCATTCAACGTGATACGAACGAGTCTCTTTTCGGTCACACAATACAGCAGCTCACTCACTCCCTCAAATGAAAGATTTATATTTTCCTCGTTCGTCGCAGTCAAACAGTGAGCACTTCATCTGAGAGTGAGTATGACAAAAATTTTGAGGTGGTACAAGGATTGAACATGAGGACCGGGACATTTTGGAGTGAATGAGTACCTCAAAAGAGGTGCCTCACGTATGTCCTACTCAACACTAATGGGAACCAGATAGCTTATATAATCCATATATAGTTTTGTTTTGTAAATACATACTTATAATATTACTAGTGGCTTCCCGCGGCTTCGCACGCGTTGAAGTGGTGAACCGTGATTGAACCACAAAAACATCGAAACTTTCGCATTGATTTGTATATTATTAGGGTAGGATTTTAAATACCTACGTAGGTATAAGGGATACCTATAGGCGTACATTACCTATATTAGGTAGGTAGGTATAGGTACTGAGTTTAGCACAAACATGACAAATACAACAAAGACAACCTTACACGGAAAATATGTACTTATTTGTTCCTAGTTTCTACCCCAAAAGCAAACGAAACGAAACAACTTCACGACATTGATCCACAGGCACGGTAGATAGGTACCCTCAGATCTCTTCGTACCAACTCAAGATTCCCGTTTTTAGAACATTGACGCCTCGTTGTAGGTATTCTTTTTACTCGAGCGCAACGAAGGAGGGTAACGTCTTTATGTTATTTATCCACAGAACACATTTTCTTTTAGTTTGAAGTTAATTACACAGTTACAGTTAATCTCCCATACAAACCTTGAAACTTTGCAGGGGTAGTTTTAAAATATTGAAAACGTGATTTTAAATTATTTATTGTGGAGTATATTTACTTCAAGTTTGAAATCAATCGCACTATGCGTTAAAAAACTCCCATACAAACTTTGACATCCCTTTGCACGCTTATTATGGGTAGTTTTAAAAAATTAAAAAAGCCTTTCCTATTTTTTTGCCTAAAAGTTCATATACTCCAAGTTTCAAGTTTGTAGGTTTAAGGTATACTATTTTTCATGCAAACGTTTTCAACCCTTTTACACCCCTTGGGGTTGAATTTCCAAAACCCCCTTCTTAGTACACCTCTGCGTCATAAGACCTATGTACTCTTCAAATTTCAAGTCTCTAGGACCATCGGTCAAAAAACTCCCATACAATTTTTTACATCCCTTTGCACACTTATTAAGGGTAGTTTAAAAAAACTAATAATGCCATTCCTATTTTTTTGCTTTGAAGTATATGTACTCCAAGTTTCAAGTTTGTAGGTTCAAGGAATACAATTTTTCATACAAACGCTTTCATCCCTTTTTACACCCTTAGGGGTTGAATTTCCAAAAACCCTTTCTTAGTACACCTCTACGTCATAAGACCTATGTACTCTTCAAATTTCAAGTCTCTAGGACCATCGGTCAAAAAACTCCCTTACAAACTTTTACATCCCTTTGCACATTTATTAAGGGTAGTTTTACAAAACTAAAAATGCCTTTCCTATTTTTTTGAAGTATATGTACTCCAAGTTTCAAGTTTGTAGGTTCAAGGAATACAATTTTTCATACAAACGCTTTCATCCCTTTTTACACCCTTAGGGGTTGAATGTCCAAAAACCCCTTCTTAGTACACCTCTACGTCATATGACCTATGTACTCTTTAAATTTCAAGTCTCTAGGACCATCGGTCAAAAAACTCCCATACAAACTTTTACATCCCTTTACACATTTATTAAGGGTAGTTTTAAAAAACTAAAAATGCCTTTCCTATTTTTTTGCTTTGAGGTATATGTTCTCCAAGTTTCAAGTTTGTAGGTTCAAGGAATACTATTTTTCATACAAACGTTTTCATCCCTTTTTACACCCTTAGGGGTTGAATTTCCAAAAATCCCTTCTTAGTGCACCTCTACGCCATAAGAGCTATGTACTCCTCAAATTTCAAGTCTCTAGGACCAGCGGTTTAGGCTGTGCGTTGTCTATATGTCAGTCAGTCAGTCAGTCAGTCAGGACTTTGAGTCTTATAGTATTAGAGATATAACACCCAGACGGAGAAGAAACATCTGTGTTCATCATACAAATGTTTGTTCTCGGCGGGGATCGAACCCACGGCCTAAGGCGCAGAATGCACAGCTACTACCAACTGAGCTGAGCAGGCTCTCAAAAACTCTTGCCGCAGATATGTACCTAATGTTATTCTCCGAAACTTAGGCCCAGTTTCACCATGCTCTGTTAGTTACTAATCAAGGATTAAAAGGCCGTTAAATCTAGCCTTAGCTGTCAAACGCGTACATTTTGTCATATTTAACGGCCCTTTAATCCTTTGTTAATCTAACAGAGCATGGTGAAACCAGCCCTTAGTTGCTTGCGATTTTTCATAACTTAATTCAGTGAGACGTCCATAAAGAATCTGGTAACTCCAGATTCTTTGTACTTGGTATTAAGAGATCTGAGGGGATATCTACCGTGCCTGGGGATCAAAGTCGTGAAGCAGTTTTTTTATTCAGTTCTCTTCTCTTGTCGTGTCACTAGTTTCTTTCGAAACAGTGTGGTGAAAGGATTTAAGTGCGCCGCAAGAGGCTCCTTTCGAGCACTTGACACGTGTCAAGAACTTTTTAGATTCTACGACATGCCGGTTTCCTCGCAATGTTTTCCTTCACCGTTTGAGAGACTGGCATTGTACTCATAAATTTTTAAACAGATAAACTCATTGGTGCACGACTGGTTTCGAACCCACGACCTTAGGATTGGAAGGCGGGGCCGCTACCACTAGACCACCAGTGCTGCTTTAATTCAGTGATTTTGTATCTTAAAAAATTTTGAAATATGCTCATTGTTTTTGTATGGAGACTCAATTAGCGCCTCTATATCGTGCTGAGAACTCAAGTGTCTCTATACAAAATGGCCTGACGTTACGAAAAAATAATAACAATACTCAGGCTTCGGTTACTGGTATAGACTCCTACAAGCGCCCAGCTCATTTCTTTCCACAATAGATATATTCTTCATTGCTTGAAACGGATACATACGATGGATTGCAATCCACCACATCCATTACAATTCTAAAGCACTTTAAGTTTTATCAAGCGTATGATAACCCTTGGAGCTCATTCTCATGCCCTGAAAAACAGTTTGATAAGATCGTGTATTGTGTTCAGTTTTGCAAACTATTTCTTTCAGGTTTTCGTGTAGAGCATAGTGCTTCAGTTTCATATCAAATCAACAAAAAAAATCTTAGCTTTTCAATTGTTTGCACGTGTTGATGGAACTAACAGATGGTTTTCCTGAAGGGTGATGGTTACTATCACAAGGCATTGCTAAAGACATTGACTAAACCATGAGGGCCGTTTACACAACCATCTCATTTGCCAAATTACATAAACTTGAAGCATACAGATGTTAAGCCTAATGTGCCTGTAATCAGTGGCGGATTTACCAGCATGCTGAGAAGGCTGGAGCCGTGGGCAGCAGATTTTAAAGGGGCGCAAATTAGGCATTTTTTTACAATACAATACCTCAACATGTACGTCACTACATAGTATAAAACAAAGTCGCTTTCTCTGTCCCTATATCCCTATGTAAGCTTAAATCTTTAAAACTACGCAACGGATTTAGATGCGGTTTTTTTTATAGGTAGAGTGATGCAAGAGGGAGGTGTATATGTATAAAACATGCATAATATAGTAGAGAAACACTGATATTTAAGAGGTTCCTAATGTGATGCTGTAAATAACAATTTTTTTTGCGCTTACATTACAAACGCTGGCTGAACCCTACGAGATAGATCAAAATAATGTAATACAGTATTGTACACCTTAAAAAGGCGTACAATATGGCGTATGTCTTCAAAAAAGTCCGGGATGGTATATGTCTATCTCTTAGAGATACCCCACAATAACCGTGCGAAGCCGGGGCGGGTCGCTAGTTCTATATAAAAGATTGAGCTTTTCGAAAAGGAACTGATTATATTGATCCCGAAGTTCACAACACAATCATACTCTTAACGGAAAAAAGGTGATGCAATGAGGACAACTCATAAAGATGCAATATCATTGACATTTTTTTAAAATAAATATTATTGTAAACAAGGGTATCAAATTGTAAAGGTCTGCAGAGGCGGCATGAATAGCCTACTGGCGGCAAATATGTAAATCCGCCACTGCCTGTAATTTTACCTTTCAAACAGAAACAGCAACGCTGCTTGGCGGCAGAAATAGATATGGTTGGACGTGTTATAAAAAAACAAGCAATTTACAGATAAATGCTTCACGGAGCGGCAAAATAAGCGAACTACTAACAAAGGTATTTGATATGAGAACTGTCACAATACTGGAAGGTCTAGAAGCCCTCAAGAAAGGAAAAGTTGCCTTACTATCCGATTACGTTACAGTTGAACCCTTCATACGTTCAGGTAAGTTATTCTATGCTTATATCTTCTTCTTTATATATATAATTCTACTGTACATGTGTCACTGAACTCCTCTTAAACGGCTGGACCGATTAGAATGAATTTTTTTGTATGCGTTTGGGTGGCACCCTGGATGGTTAAGATTCACAAATCAGCCCGGCAGATGACGCTGCAGTCGGCTTTCATTTTATACTTTGTTTAATATCCTAATCGCTTGAAATATCATGCTGGACAACGTCCTGTCGGGTCCACTAGTACATATATAAAATTAAGCCTGTTTCCCATAGGGGTAGGCAGAGACAACGAATTTCCACTTGCTACTTTTTCGCTACATTCACTCTCATAATATTCTTCATACATTCTCGTCGGTTTAGGGTACTCTCGACCTGGCCTTTCTCGAAAATTCTATGCTTATATTTTACCTTATTTTACTCTATGTAAAACGTCCTATTCGAAGTACCCTATACTGTAGTTTGTTAGTCTACCTTTTATTTTTTATTTGGAAAACAAATAGTGCAATAGATCAGTAAAATAATAACGCATAAACCAACAAAGTTCTTATTTTTTATATCCTTGTATACTTAATGATAGGTTTTGTTTATTGTACATTAATTTTGTTTATTTCAGTGTTTGAAAGCTATGAAACTTGCAGTCTGATGAACGTCAATGTCTGTACGACCCTTAAAAAGTACTTCTTTGTATCCCTCAATTTTCCGTACAAGGAGGAATTTAAAGTTGCGTAAGTATTTATGTCAAAATTTGATAGATTGCATTGAGGGTTGATAATACATCAATCACCCGTCAAAGTTTGATTTTGTATTGAATGTATTTATTTTGTGGATATCCTGATTTGACCGAAAATCTATCGAAACCTTTTTGTTCAAAACAAATGACGGCCGACTTGACTATAAAGTATTTAATACAATTCACTTGACACTGGCAAGATTGTCTGTCGAATGACGGATAGGAGCCGTAAACGGAGAAAAGAAGAAGAAGAGTAGTATATACACCTTACACCATGGAGGCCTTACACTAAATGACTTATTTCTTAGACTAAGTATATAGTACCTCCATGACTTATTTAAGTAAAATCTCAATCAACCAAGTTGTGTGCAATCAAATTGATCTTAGTTCAGAAAAAATATAATTTTGGTCCAATCAAGTTTTCTTACTAAAAAGTTTGCATGAGTTCGAAAACTAGTAATTCAAACTTTTTGGTAGGTAAACTTGTTTGGATGTATTGTATATGTGCGAGCGAGAAGTACATTAGCGGTAGTAAGGTCCGTTTCTAGCTTGCATGACCTGCGAGGCAAATATTTGAAGTTTTAAAGATTTCATTGTATTTATTCTCTAATTTCAGTTTCCTACGCATGACGGAAACAGGCGTCATAGACAAGCTGAATATAAACTACGAGAACTCCTACACAGATTGCGTCCCACTCCCACACGTTGAAGTTCTGTTCTCCCAGATCCTATTGCCGCTCTACTTACTCTTAGGGACGTATCTATTATGTGTGATCCTACTGATGGGAGAAATCGTGCACTATAACAGGTATAGACTTTGGCCTTATGTCGAATAAGTACGCAGTTGAAGTTCTCTTTAATTATAATATTTACTAGCGACCCGCCCCGGCTTCGCACGGTTATTGTGGGTTATCCCTAAGAGATTATGCTTGTATTATGCATATAAACCTTCCTCTTGAATTACTCTTTCTATAAAAAAAACCGCATCAAAATCCGTTGCGTAGTTTTAAAGATTTAAGCATACATAGGGAAATAGGGACAGAGAAAGCGACTTTGTTTTATACTATGTAGTGATAATGCACAGAAAATGCAATATATACTTTTTTTTTTCACTGGGGGGAATGCCTTTCGCATTCCTCCCACTCGGGGAGAGTACGAGGGGATGTTGGGCTGTCTCAGGGCAGTCAGCGGATAGCATACTGACCGAAATATCCAAATAATATAATAATCCGTTTGGTCTTTTAATTTCTCTCAAAAGAAATACCTATTACACTCTCAGATAGTATCTCACCCAGGTCGTTCTGGACGTTTGGTTTAATTTGATAATGTTATTATTATATTGTTGTTCATCTTACAAAAGAAGTAGGAATGTATGTATAATGCCGTATTTTCTAACTTAATGTTAATGATCTTTTGTTTTCTCGGAAGACCAGCGTTGTAGTAGTGCATCAAACACTATTACAGCATAAAGCTGAGTGACGACCGACTTTGCTGTCACAGTAACACAGTATAGTTGTTCTTTTTATTTAATTTACGCCTATGTTTTTTGTGTCACAAAATTAACCTTTTTTTTTTAAAAAAAACCCATCGATGTACCTGGTCCGTACCTAAGTGGTGCCCTTGCGTTTGTTGCAAATACCTTGGCAGAGCGCCTTCTGCGTTCGGCAATCGTCCTTCGATTATACCTAACAACACAAGCTGGTGCCCGCGACTTCGTCTGCGCAGGGTTAGTCACACAATCTTTATAAATTGTAGCCTATGTGTTATTCAGATGTATAAGCTATATTATTGCAAAGTTTCATTAAAATCCATTCAGTATTTTTTACGTGAAAGAGTAACAAACATCCATCCATCCATCCATCCATAATTAGAAACTTTCGCGTTTATAATATTAGTAGGATATACCAACATGTCCATTCGAAAAAGAAAAAGCTTTCACCTCAATTCCAGAGCACAATCGAACCACTCGTCACCTGACGAATGGTCCGACAGTCTGTACCTGTGTTATTGTGTTGTAATTAATATTCTATCGTATTTTGTTCTAGTTTAGTAGATTTGAGATGTCAATGTATATCATTTTATTTTATCAAAAACTAATTATTATATAAGAGTTATTAATAAACACCTAATTAAATTAATTTATTTGTACAACTTTTAATGCACCTCCATTATTTTAATGATTTGGAAGAATATTGAAATATAATGTCAAAGTTTTGATAATCTAACTCAAACCAACCTTAAACCAAACTTTAAATAGTATTATAATAACATTGTTAAAATAAGATTAGTAAGAAAACTTTTCTTAATAACGCTAATGAATAAAGATGAAGGTCGTAGAGCTAACTAAACTTTGATCTGCTCATATAAAATGCTTGGCATAGGGGAAGGTTGCTATGAATGGACCACATAACTTTACAACCTCATATCTCCAAAAGTAAAAGTGATAAAATGAAACCAGTTAGCTATTTTTATTTCGTAGAAGCTTTATTTATAATAATCAGATGCACAAACAATTCGGGCTAACACTTTTTGATATAAACGAGGAAAACTAAATCTTGGGCTGTTGCTTTCTTTGGACCATGGGCACCTTCATTGAACCACCAGGTTGCCATCAATGGACTTCGAGAAATTAGTTCTAGAGGTCCAATCAAGGCAACTAATTATAATTATCAATACGTATAACTAAATTATGACAAACGAGAACAGTAAATCAATACTCATACACATAACGACAAACAAACTATAATTAATAGCTACTTATTTAGTAATTAGAAATTTTAATTTATAATAATAAAATTGTGGTTATTTATGATTTATTCGATTAATATTTCCAAAATAATTATGGCAACCCTTATTAATAGCAACTTTTTTGGTCATAATTATTATGTCCAAAAAAAGTTGCTATGATTGGACCGGTCCAATGGTGGAACTCTCTTGCGGTCCATTGATGGCAACAAGGCATTCATTCAGAAAAACAAATCCAATAAATACATGGACATGATTAGATAAAATTGAACAACACACATGAAATCACAATTAAATTGTTTATATTTCATAACAAAGCACGTAGACAAATATGAATACAATGATACTTACATTAAGTTTTCCTGAGTCAAATAAATAGATTTTGACCTCCGCAATGTGGGTCATGCGACACTCCTCGTCATGTGCCGCAGAGTCACTGAGGTAAAAGGGGGGGGTGCAACTGAGTCACCACGGACTCGTTTCAACTTGTTTTGGTGTTGCTAGCTTGCACAGTTTTGGAAATACCTTAGTGGTCCAATGAAAGCGCTGGTCCAATGATCGCTACTTTCCCCTAGCCCTTTTATACATTTCCAGGAAGAACGATTCTGAGCCCTCACCATCCACCGACTTCCCGCGATCTTCACGATATCGCCGGTACATTGGGTAGAAGCCCATACCACGCTTTACGTAATCCAACAAAAAGGTTGGTCAGCGGTTGGCCGATATTTTTATAGCTGTTCATGTATCTGTGTGTCTGATATTTTTATGTATGGACAAATTACAGATTAGACATTTTTGAACACTTGGACATTTTTCTTTTTTCACATAAGTCGTGCAAAGGGATCGAGTCTTAGGTAATAAAATTTACCTAAGACTTACCAAAATATTTTTTTGGTCTAGAAAAGCCTTCTCATTTTATTAATTTTGTACCTAATTAAATGATTCCATGAATGAAATTCCATCCATAACAAATTGGTTTTAGGAATATATGAGAAATTTTGCAAAAATACCAAAAAAATTAGAAGAAAAAAGCTTTATCAATTAGCTCCCCAGCACGAAATAAATGTAAAGGTGACTTATACCTATGGTTTATTTGGGGAATAGAATATAATGTATTTAGCATGCGTATAACAACAGCCTACAAGCCTGAAATCAGTAAATGAGGAAGTAAACATAAAAAAAAATGCGAGTCAAGCGACAACTTTAGTAGGCAGCCTATGCTAAAATGGTAGTCACCATAAATGTTGGGTGTATTACAACTTATGAGTAGTAGAGCTTTTTGTGAAGGGCTCGTCCGGGGAAGTACTGCCACCACGCCTTTTTCTGCCGCCAAGCTGCGTTGCTATGTTTCGGTTCGAAGAGTGTGGTTGCCGGTGTAATTACAGGCACATGAGGCTCAATATCTGTATGCCTCAAGTTGATGGACGCAGTGCAGTGCATAGTAAGGCGCGTTTCTATCGTGCGTGACTTATGAGGCAATGCTTTGTTTTAAGTATTGGTTACCACTTAACATCAGGTGGGTCATCTGCTTGTTCCATCAGCTAGTTGTATAAAAAAAAACTCAACGCTGAATTTCAGCTGAAAACAAGGAGGGAAAATGTAAAAAGGGTGTCAAAGTCACCCTGACATTCATTTTTACCACCTGTTAGGGTGTTATTGAGCCACAAACACCCTCACATCCAAACATCGTTACTTTTTTATTGATCGAGTGAGCGAAGCGAACGAAGATCTTAGTTTCAACTTGGGCGATTTGGCATTTTATGTATGTATGTATGTATGTATGTATGTATGTATGTATGTATGTATGTATGTATGTATGTATGTATGTTTGTCTGGCCATAACTTTCGAACCGTTGATCCGATCTGCATGAAATTTGATAAGTCGATAGCTTGTACTTGAGAAATTTACTGGTAAGTATATGAGTAAAATCGGATGAAGGGTTATTAAGATATGAGGTTTTTTAAGGGGGCAAAAATAAAAAAAGTGACTTAAAAAAATCAAGTTACATGTCATATGAAAGGTCTTTATTTGGACATTCCAAAACAATTTTTACTTTTTTTCTGGGACGCTCTGTTTTTGAGATACAACAAAAAAGTTAAATTAAGATAACCAGCGATCCAAGAGCTCCCATCTCTAAGAGTTTCGTTGGCATCAAGGTTTTTCTACTGGCCGGTCAGTTACTTTGCTTTTTCTTAATTTTTTTTCTTGTAATAAATTAAGGAGGTACTCAGTTCTCATAAAATGGTGACAATGACCAGGTCTGATGATGGAGCCAAGGTCTGTTCAACGGAACTCTTCAATAAATAGGTCAATAGAGTTGAAACTTGGTTACCGTACCAAGTTAATAGGCAGTAGTCAGAAAAAAGTCCAAACATAATGTTTGGACTTGCCTCTGACTACCACCCACTCAAAGTTTTGGTGCGTTCGTCGGGTCGCATCACGAGATCTCAGTTCGGGGCGAACTTCTAGTTTATTAAATTTATTTATAGTGCTCGAAAGGAGCCTCTCCGAGGCGCACTTAAAATCCTTTCACCACACTGTTTCGAAAGAAGCAAGTGACACGACAAGAAGAAGATTTATATATGAAGTAAGATTAGGATTGGATAAGGTAAGATACGATAGGATTATCCCTAAAATCTTAATAAATTATAAAAACATAAGTTTCGATGTTTGCATATTTGTGGCTCATCATGCCC
Organism: Chloroclysta siterata; assembly: GCA_932294275.1. Lineage (NCBI taxonomy): Eukaryota > Metazoa > Arthropoda > Insecta > Lepidoptera > Geometridae > Chloroclysta > Chloroclysta siterata. Next base: position 12,639,415 of record OW028596.1, on the reverse strand, counting down.
TGACCTTTGAACCGATTGGGGTGAAACAAAATTTTCTAAGGCACCGACACTGTGAACGCGAAAAAAAACAGCTGTTTCATACTAAAGCTAAACCTACCTGGCTAAAATGTATGAAACAGCTGTTTTCTTTCGCGTTCAGTGTTGGTTCCTTAGAAAAAGTTATTCATATTGATGGGTACTTTAGCCCCCTGAAGTTTTAAATACAAGTATTGGAACACCTTGTATATATATTTAACAAAGCATTGCATCAATTGCGCAACCAAGCGATGCACTGTCCTGCGTCCATTATTTATTTATTTATTTAAAACTTTATTGCACAAAAACAGAAAAATTCAAGTTTACAAAAATTCAACTGGCCTTAATACTATAAGCATTTTCTACCTACCAACCCTAAAGGTAGATAATGATGTTGGCGTGCTATTATTAAAAATAAACAGTTACAGACATACTTAAAAATAAATGCAAAGTTACGAGGAAAAAAAAAAGAAAACTCTTATAAGGTTACACCTAACACAAAAATATACCTGCAATACATTTCAACAGTACACGAAGCTACAAACAGAAATACAGTGGATGAGTGGTTTAAAAAAATATCATAACAATTTAGTTAACTGATGAGATCTGTTTAAGGAAATGTTCATAGACTAAGCGATTGAACGCTAATTTATTGGGAGCCTTTTTGATGGAAATGGGAAGTGAATTCCAAACATCTACAGCTGTCACCTCAAAAGAGTTACCACGGAAAGAAGTTGAACTTAGGAGTCGCCAGAAGGAGAGTGTCAGTAGATCTCGAGTTGCGATCATGGGAATCAGAGAGAAAGGCAAATTTACTTTTCTCTAATACTATAAGAATCAAAGTCCTGACTGGCTAACTGACTGATTGACTGACTGACTGACTGACATATAGACAACGCACAGCCTAAACCGCTGGTCCTAGTTAGGTATAAAGGAGAATGGGGGTCCTTAAGGATCTAGTAAAGAAGACATAATTTCTTCTATTTCTTCTTTCACGAATAGGAGTCACTTAAGCTTAGCTTACTTAAGTCCATCTACTTGAGACATAGATTTAACATCTATGTCTCAAGTTCATGTGGAAAGTATAATATAAATGTGAAGTTTAATAATAAACCAATGGTAAGGTAACAATTTATTAAGACGCCGTCAGCCTCCAGGTCCCAATCCGAATGGAGCAGCACTTCCCGTACTGAGGAAGTACATTCCTTCCCCTCCCTCCTCAGACTCCGCCCCCATGTACGATACCTCAGATTGATAACACTTGCCTTCTGCAAATGTTACCCAATTCAAGCATCTTTGAGCTGAAAATAATAAATAAATGAAAATAGTAGGTAAAATAAGATAATTATTATTAAGTAAGTAAATTTTACATAACAATGTAAGTTAATATTTGTCGCACGTCAATTCTATACCCCTGTAATGGCCGGTGAAAGCTCGATCAAACGTGTCGTGTAAATCGTAATCAGCTGTCAAATCACGCCATTTCAGAGATTTAGATAGAGATAGCAATTGACTTGACATCCGAATAGTTTTGATCGAGCTTTCAGTAACCGGCCGTTAGGCTGGTAGAAAATGCATGAGCATCGAGCGCTCTTATTGTATTCTACTATTGTGTTTTTTGCAATAAATAATAAACAAATACAAATGTTTAAGGGTCGGCAATACGCGTATGATGGCTTTGGTTTTACAGGTATCCATATAGGCTACGGTAACACTTTCCTTCAGGTGCATAGTCATCGTGTTTGATTATATTATTATATTAAAAAACCGGCCAAGTGCTACTTGCCCGGTTTTTTATAAATGCGATCGGACTCGCGCAGACAGACAGACAGACAGACAGATAGACAGACGGACAGAGTCTTAGTAATAGGGTCTCGTTTTACTCTTTGGGTGCGGAACCCTAAAAAATGCGTTGAATTTAGCACCTCTTTTTTCATATGTCTAAAATGCAATGAAACAGACGAAGTCCCTAAATTGTATTAAAATTACATTGGCAGATTCTCACGCCAAAGTTATATTATTTCCATACAATTTATATAGAAAAACTGAAAGAGACTACTAGTTCTGCCCACACTGTTACTGAAATTATACTCTGTAAAAACAAATCATAAGCTCATACCTTCCATGGAGCGCTTAGGGAAAGCTTAGACGAATAAAGGACGCACAAGCGCCGAAAATAGGTGTAGATAGAACATTTCAGCAATTATGTTTTGAATTGACAGCCCTCACAGAACAGTTAGTATTCTAACAGCGGCGATGGGCTTGCAACCTGTCACGTATGGAATACCAACTAAGAACTACGAAATGTGGGTGTGTGCCAAAAATAATGCTTGGACGTACCTCTGACTACCCCCCTTAGTCATCCTCAACTAGACTGAAGTTAGTTCTTGGTACTAAGAGATCTGAGAGGATATTCTACCGTGCCTGGGGATTAAAGTCGTTAAGGTGTTTCAGTTTCAGTTTTCACAGAACAGTTGGTAGTAAGTCCTTCTGCGTATAACGCAGTGCCGTGGGTTCGATCCCCACCGAGATATTTGTCCTCTGTCTGGGTGCTATTAATATTTGATCGAGTGAGCGAAGCGAACAAAGATCTTTAGTTTCAACTTGGGCGATTTGGCATTTTATGTATGTATGTATGTATGTATGTATGTATGTATGTATGTATGTATGTATGTATGTATGTATGTATGTTTGTCTGGCCATAACTTTCGAACCGTTGATCCGATCTGCATGAAATTTGATAAGACGACAGCTTGTACTTGAGAAATTTACTGGTAAGTATATGAGTCAAATCGGATGAAGGGTTTTAAAGATATGGGGTTTTTTAAGGGGGCAAAAATAAAAAATGTGACTTAAAAAAATCAAGTTACATGTCATACGAAAGGGCTTTGTTTGGACATTCCAAAACAATTTTTACTTTTTTTCTGGGACGCTCGGTTTTTGAGATACATCAAAAAAGTTAAATTAAGATAACCAGCGACCCAAGAGCTCCTAACTCTAAGAGTTTCGTTGGCATCAAGGTTTTTCTACTGGTCGTCCAGTTCCTTTGATTTTTCTTATTTTTTTTTTTTGAATTATATTAAGGAAGTACTCAGTTCTCATAAAATGGTGACAACGACCAGGTCTGATGATGGAGCCAAGGTCTGTTCAACAGAACTCTTCAATAAATAGGTCAATAGAGTTGAAACTTGGTTACCGTACCAAGTTAGTAGGCGGTAGTCAGAAAAAAGTCCAAACATAATGTTTGGACTTGCCTTTGACTACCACCTTCTCAAAGTTTTGGTGCGTTCGTCGGGTCGCATCACGAGATCTCAGTTCGGGGCGAACTCCTAGTATAAGAAAGTGTTTATAAAAAAAAGTTAATGCGTATTATATCAGCTATCTGGTTCCCATATTGAAGCTTTGTCTACTTTGGGGCTAAATAGTGCTGTGTGGAAAGTCGACCAATATTTATTTATTTAAATGAGCCTTCCTAGAATAGCTTAATCACGTGTTTCGTAAGAGTAAAAATTATTTATCGTTAACTGTACCAGGAAAAGCCTTTGGCTTATTGATGGACTCCGCATAGTACTCCCAAGCCCTGCTGTGGTCACAGATGTAGAAAATGCACCCAGGTTGAGACATCCCTCCGTTTGGGTAGAAATCTTTATGCCCTGAAACAAGAATACTGCTCGTCAATATGAATACTCTTTTTTTTTATACAACTAGCTGATGGAACAAGTAGATACCCCAATTGATGTTAAGTGGTAACCATCACCTACAACAAAACATTGCCTCGTAAGTCACGCACGATAGGAACGTGCCCTACGATGCACTGCCCTGCGTCCATCAACTTGATGCATACAGATGTTAAGCCTCATGTGCCTGTAATTACACCGGCAACCACGTTCATCGAACCGAAACACAGCAACGCTGCTTGGCGGCAGAAAAAGGTGTGGTGGTAGTAGGTACATCCCCGGACGAGCCCTTCACAAAGAGGTCTACTACTCTTACTAGCCAATTCTGATGGCGTGGTTTTTTTTAGGAACCCCAAGGACTCCGCTAGAGCTGAGACAGACGCGACAGCGCTTTGAAGCGATGCTAATGCTATTTGCTGTCAGCTATCCAAATGATAGCCTACAGAACCTTGCTTGTGTCGTTTCTACTTACATACATACATAAAATCACGCCTGTTTCCCATAGGGATAGGCCTCTGCCTATCCCTATGGGAAACAGGCGTGATTTTATGAAGACGAGAATGAAAGACGACGAGAATGTATGAAGAATGTTATGAGAGTGAATGAAGCGAAAGAGGTATGTAAGGACCGTAGCAAGGGGAAATCCGTGTTCTCTAACTCTCTCGTCGGTTTAGGGTACTCTTGACCTGGCCCTTCTCTAGAACGTCTGCTATTTGATCGAGATACGTTCGCCTAGGTCTTCCCCTCCCAACAATCCCATTTACGCTCGCCTGATGCACCTGTTTTGTTAATCTTCTTTCATCGTCGTCGTCCTTTCATCATATGTCGTTTCTCTAAGCAATCAAATCACGGAGAGTTTCACCTAGCTCATTCGCTCACTTCGATCACGAGCTTCGTCTCGTCTGCATTTCTACTCGCCTTGACACTCACGTGGGTGGCCCTATAGTGATTGGTATTACAGAGTGCGAAATTGAAAACTCGACGCCAATTTTGTGGTCACTTGGGTGAACGTTGTTGCCGGAATAGCACTTTCATTAATTACCCAGAAAGCTACTCTACGAGCGCGTCCTTAGCTAGGAGATCAGGAAAAACAATGCGGAACTCATACCCGGAAATATTATTTTCTCAGAATGAGTGTGATCTCGAGAGTATCTACACGCATCGCGCGCAAAACAAATCTTAGCGTTAGCGATGATGGATAACAGGAACTTGTAACAAAACAAAAAGCGTAGAGGTTTATCTACAAAACAATACTTTGTTTACATTTATTTAGATCAACATCCGGACACACATCTAAAACATACTCGCGATACTTTCTTAGAATTTACAGCGGCGAAATGCGTGGGCTTTTGATACATCAGGGCTATCTCAAAACATTTGGAAACGTTTTTAACAGGAAACACTTTCTGTAGTTTTTTTTATACAACTACCTGATGGAACAAGCAGATGGTCCACCTGATGTTAAGTGGTAACCATCGCCTATAACAAAGCATTGCCTCGTAAAGTCACGCACGATAGGAACGTGATCTAAGATGCACTGCCCTGCGTCCATCAACTTGAGGCATACAGATGTTAAGCCTCATGTGCCAGTAATTACACCGCCAACCACATTCTTCAAACCGAAACACAGCAACGTTGCTTAGTGGCAGAAAAAGGCGTGGTGGTAGTACTTCCCCGGACGAACCCTTCACAAAGAGCTCTACCTACTACTCTTGAAAAACAAAACAAAACACGAGCAGGGGAGACAAATTCTTAGGTTGTTGATAGGAAACTTTTTCGAATGATTTAAAATAACCCTGCAAATATTTCACAACGTGTAGTCTTTAGCTGAATCGTGTAGCTTGGATCGTCAATGAGATGTGTTTATTGACAGTTGCCTGAGTAAAGTCCAATGTAACCCTTTACCTACAGGCGTATTCATGCCCAAAACTCCTCCATTGCTGTGAATCACGTCCACGTACGCAGCATCAGTCCGGTCCAGTCGCTCAGCTCGACTGACATTGTGGAAGCAGGGTCCAGCTGGGTCCAGCGCCGTGATTCTTCCAAGCAGTTTGCTGGTCATCTGGTGGACTTGCTTGCCAGCTGTTCCAGCTATGTGGGCGCCGAGGCTGTGGCCTATGAGGGAGATGTTGGATGGGTCGTGGCCTTCTGTAAAAAGAACAACTATAATGTTAATCTCACATAATATACTTAGGTAAAAACAAAATCGCTCGCTTTAGTCTCGCGCGGTGTAAGCTAGCGCGCTGCTTTCTCATTCGACGTTTTGCAGAGCGCGGTTCTGAGCACCATCCATTCAAAGTAAGTTGGTATGAACTTGGTTTTGAGGCAGCCCCAAGGAGTCCGTCATTGCTTATCGACTGCTAAAGCAATAATAATAATAGGACCAACAGCCAATAATAACGCCACTGCTGTCATTTATTAGAATGGTAGCCGCGCGGAAAACTCAATCAATCGATTTAGAATGCCCAAACAAGACACGCCACGGGCACTTCTGCATAGGACGAGCTTCTGATAGCATATACCTAAGTAGGTATCTACAGCTTAGAAACGTAACAAACCTTTGAAAATAACTGTGTCACTGTTCTACCTCTATTTGGGCCATCTCCGCTAGCTGTTTTTATGAGTAAAGTAAATTAATAAGATATCTATTCGCGTAATTTCGACCTATGTCTTAACTAAGCCGGTGGACCTAACCTAATTAATTCTGACATTAGAAAATCCTGTCTAGAAATAGGTTAATTAACTTACTTTGTATCAAATGGCTCAGAAATTCTCCAAGCATTTCTCCCATAAACCTGGAGTGAGTAGAACTCCTAAGATACTCCAGTGTGATAGTATTCCTGCCGTCTAGCGCAAATATCTTCACTCCCTCCTGCTTCAGCAGCTCTGAAGACAAGGCTTGGACCATCTCGCCTTCCGAACTCTCCCCAAATCCATGAATAAGGATGACGACTTTATCATCCTTGTTTACTAGGGTCGTTAGCCTTCTGGTGTCAGTGAGCAGGTTCTTTTCTTGACCAGCTTTAGTGATGAGATCTATCGTGATGTTTTTTTGGCGGGATGCGTTTTTGGCTTGCATTTGATCGTATGTAAGACCGAAGAAGCTTTTGAAGTATGCACCTAAAATCAATAAGATCTGTAAGTAAGTCTGCAGTTTGTCTTTCTGTCTGCATATAGTCCCAAAAGTTATTACCCGAGTGGAATTTGAACCCACGATCTTCCCTTAGATACGGGGCCGCGCTAACCAACTGCGTCATCTGATTCTAATCGCACTCGACGAATAACTCAGGGACATGCTACTACGGTACTTAAATCCCACTCGGGTAATAACTTTTGGGACTATATTAAATCTTTGTGATTTTCATTAAGTGTAGGTAAGTAAGCACTATAAAAACAAATAAAATAAATAAAAAATAATAGAAATGAAGGTAATTTCCTATGCATTACAAATAATGGGTATAATAGAGAATCAAAAACGGAAACCCTTGAGTACGGATCCGGAAAAATTCTTTGCAAATGCTGAACAAATCGTGAAAATTTGTTGTGGTTTAGATCTCAAGCTATCTTGGAGGCTATACCACTGCGCCACATATTCTGCATCCAAGCATGAGGTATGAATAATAATTGTGTCCCACTGCAGGGCAAAGACCTCCCTCCTTTCCTTTCACACTTCTCGATCTCTGGCCACATTGGGCCTGTCCTTGCAATGGCGGCAATCGAGATCATCTCGCTATCTTCTCCTGGGCCTTCTCCAACGGCATTGACCTTGTGCAACCCTCATCCCATTCCCATTCATGTAACCCTTACCCTCATCCCATTTCATGTGACTTTTTTTGCGATATCTACAATTATAATTTTTCTTTGAAGTTTTAGATGTCAGAAACCGCTCTTTGTGAAACTAACGCTTTATTCAAAACAGAAAAACCACAGAGTACAATTAATTCACTTGCTTCAACAATTCAATATGACTTCGTTGCTTTTATCAACTCATTAAATTACTCGTTGCAACTGATATCCATATACCATAGGGGTCTAGACAATTTATAAGAGACGTAGAGCTCTTTGTGAAGGGCTCGTCCTTGGAAGTACTACCAGTAGTGGGAAGTACAACCATTACTGGTTATAACTTAGCATCAGGTGGGCCATCTGCTTGTTCCATCAGCTAGATGTATTAAAAAAAAAAGACAAAATCCACTTTCTGTTTGCATAATAGGCTTATGGAAAGACAACTTCTATGAACATTACAGTAGTTTGGCGTGATTATGACAAACTAATGGACTAAAACCCTTAGGGAAAGACTACCTCTAGACTATGCATGTAGCTGTTGAGTATTTCTGAATATTATTTTAGTTATAACCAGCATCAACTAGTGCAGTTTTTAAATTGCTAGCGTGGAATAACATTCAGTATTATTCTATTATATCATATTATTATTTCTGAAGGAGTGTTTTATTAGGGTGGGTACTTGATCCAACTCATCAGTTTCTATTAATAGCTTAGTGGGCGTATTTGTTTTTTTATAGTATTTACCTACACTTAGGAAAATCACAAAGATTTAACCCCGTATCAAGGGGAAGGTCGTGGGTTCAAATCCCACTGGGGTATTAACTTTTGGGGCTATATTAAATCTTAGTGGGCGTGTTGATAATTTTTGTAACTACACCGAAGTCAAAGTCAAAAGGTTAAAATTAGTTATTATATCCAAGGATCACTTTGAAACGTCTTAAAGCTAGGTGAGTCTAGGTGCCAGTTCCACGCTACCAAGGCTAGAAGAACAAGCATAAACCACGAAAAAGAGCTCCTACAGTGAGCCCAACGGAGAATCTGGGCTCTGACAAATTTGTGGTGTTTCCGAGCTGTCTTCTTCAGCACTTCACTCAGCCTTTACAGCCTTGACAGCCTTCACAGCTCAGTTGGTAGTAGCTCCGAGAACAAATATTTGTGTGATGAACATAGATGTTCGTGCTCTATCTGGTATATTATAACCCACTGTATGGATACGAAATTCCACGCGCTCGCCTAAAGAGCAGAAAAAGCTTCATGAGACACACCACCTCCACGGAAGAAAGTGCTATAGGTATGAGATGTCAGCTGTGGAGAAACGAACACCCTATCCAGTTCATAGCCCCAAACGAATACCTTCCACCTAGACACAATCTACAATGGCCGATATGAAAAGAGCTTAATCGCCTCCGTACCCAGGTCAGCCGTTGTATGAAAAAGTTGGCTAAGTGGGGAATCATCGACCCGACCAGAGCAGATGCAATTGCGGAGCCCCCGTACAGAACATGCCACACCTACTTTCTTGTCCTCTGTGCACGACCACCTGCACTTGGGAGGACTTAAGCGAGGCAACGTATAGGACTATTGGGGGTGGCAGCATATTGGTCGAAAAAAGTTTGAGTGTATCTTGACACGAAAAGAAGAAGCATGTATCTACAAAAAAAAAGTATGCATGTATCAGCTATCTGGTTCCCATATAACAAACTTTGGTTTAGTTTGGGGCTAGATATTGCTGTGTGGACAGTCCACCAATATTTATTTTATTTTTATTACTCACATCCATTTGATCCAGCAGCTACCAGAGGCTGTATGGCGGGCAGGACGGAATCCCTCACGGATCTGAAGGTAAACTTAGCCGAATCCTGGCTCTTTCCAGAACAAACACTCGACACCAGTAGGACTACGTACAGGTTCAATATTTTGAGATGCTGTCCTGAAAAATATATTAAGTTTTAATAAGGTAGTAGTTACTAGACCATAAAACAGATATAGGTAGGTATAGGTACATTTTTATCAAAGTAAAATAAAATCACTTTTGAACATTTTTATTGAAAAATCACAAGAATAATTTATCTTTTACCTACAAGCAAATTATGGTGAAATTACAGGCACATGAGGCTTGACATCTTTAGGCCTTTGTTGATGGGCGCAAAACAGTGCATCGTAGGGCACGTTCATATCGTGCGTGACTTTTTTTTTATACTACTAGCTGGAACAAGCAAATGGCCCACCTGATGTTAGGTGGTAACCATCACCTATTACAAAGCATTGCCCCTTAAGTCACGCACGATAGGAACGTGCCCTACGATGCACTGCCCTGCGTCTATCAACTTGTAGGCAATGCTTTGTGGTAGGTGATGGTTACCGCTTAACATCAGGTGGGCTTGTTCCATCAGCAAGTAGGATATAAAAAATCTATTATAGTTTTTTTGCATGGGATTTCATAGACGCACCTCTGACTACCCCCTTAGATATTCTCAAAGAATCTCATGAGTGTTCTTTAGTGCTAAAATATCTACCGTGTCCGGGGAGTAACTTCGTGAGGCTATTTGCTTTTTTATTCAAACTACGAATAAAATTATATAACAAAATAATATAATAATAGTGGCTCTCACCGACAACCATTTCAGCCCGCAGCGAGGCGAGGTTTTGTATAGCTTTGCGTAATGTATTGTTTAAAATGTTACATAGATACATCTAGATTCTGTACATCACAGTCCGACCACGGAATGTAGAGACATAGGCATAATTTATGAATAGTTCACATCAATGTGAACAGCCTGAGTCCACTATTGGACATAATATCATTATCATATCAGTTCTGACAGCCTACACAGCTCAGTTGTTAGTAGCTCTGCCTTCTGTGCCGTGGGCCGTGGGTTCGATCCCCGCCGAGAACAAACATTTGTGTGATGAACATAAATATGTTTGTTCTCTGTCTGGGTGTTATTATGATATAAGTACAAAAAAAAGTATATACTCCTAAGTATTATATCTTGTTCCCATACAAGCTTTGCTTAGTTTAGGGGTATATAGTGCAGTGTAGTGTAGTGCCATACATTTATTGTCAAATTGAACAAACTATGCTTTTGCTTTGCTATTGAGCAAACTGCTGGACTTGGGTTAATATCCCAAGACGTGCAAATTAGCCTGGAAACTCAAATTAAATCGGTTTCTATTCAGTTCAATCATAAGGACCAGTTTGCTAAATTAGCACTCAAGTCGACTTATAATCTTTTTTTTTTGTGGTTAACTTGATTGAATCATTTATATTATACTTTTTGAACCTTTGTAATGTTATTTTCGAAACTTGTCTGTTTGTATATATATATTTTTTGTTGATGTTAAGTTGTAACCATCACCATCACTATAACAGAGCATTGCCTCGTAAGTCACGCACGATAGGAACTTGAGGCATACAGATGTTAAGCCTCATGTGCCTATAATTACACCAGCAAACACACTCTTCAAACCGAAACACAGCAACGCTGCTTGGCGGCTGAAAAAGGCGTGGTGGTAGTACTTCCCCGGACGAGTCCTTCACAAAGAGCTCTACTACTCTTAATACATTGAGTTTATATCTTCAAAAAGTCTTGAAATCTGTGAGCGAGTAGTTGTCTAACGGTTGCTGTGGAGAAGAACCTTAGTTGCTTCGGTGTAGATGAATCTCTAACTAAAAAAAGCGCTAAGTTTAAGGTCTAAGAACCACTGTAGTTGACATAAAAACAATGAGGGATCTATATTACGAGGCAATTTCATGCGAACTTGTTGCTGGTGAAACCCCTTATTCACGAAAAGCCACACCACTAATAGGTACTAATGTATGTATAATGTATATGGGAACGTTACGGTGTTAGGATCATCATCAGCCTAAAGAAGTCAACTGCTGGACAAAGGCCTTACCTATACATTTCCAGGAAGAACGATTCCGAGCCCTCTCCATCCACCGACTTCCCGCGATCCTGAAAATGTCCATCAGTCCATCGGGTAGGAGGGCGTCACACGCTTCGTTTTCCTGTTCGTGGCCATTCGAGAACCTTTATTCCCCAACGGTTATCAGTCCTTCGAGCTATATGACCTGCCCATTGCCACTTCAACTTGCTGATTCTGCGAGCTATGTCGGCCAGCTTGGTTCTCCTACGGATTTCCTCATTCCTGATTCTATCCCGTAGTGAAACTCCCACCCAAGCAACATGATCACGTGAAAAATGACGACAAACTGACGTCATCTTTGAAACAATGACGTCCTTCGCTATAGATGACGTGATAAAATGACGTGATTCGGAGCTATATGTCGTCGTTTGCTTTATATGACGTAATAAAATGACGTGTTTCTGAGCTATATGTCGTCGTTTGCTTTATATGACGTGATAAAATGACGTGATTCGGAGCTATATGTCGTCGTTTGCTTTATAAGACGTCATCAAATAACGTGATTCGGAGCTATACATCGTCGTTCATTTTTTAAGACGTCATCAAATGACGTGATCCTACACTCTGTATCGTCATTCGCCTTTAATAACGTAATCAAATGACGTGACCCTGCGCTGGATATCGTCTCTCACTATACATAACGTCACCAAATGACGTGACCCTGCGCTGTGTATCGTCATTCGCCTTAAATAACGTCATCAAATGATGTGACCCTGCGCTGGATATCGTTTTTCGCCTTATATATCGTCACCAAATGACGTGACCCTGCGCTGTGTATCGTCATTCGCCATAATTTACTGTATGTTTCACATTTATTATATTATAGTATAATATACTGTACTGTACTGTACTATACTGTAAATACTGTACTATACTGTACTGTACTGTACTTTGTTAGGAAAGTTAGAATTAGGACTTCGAAAACTCATTTTATGTGCGTTTCCCTATTCTAATTCATTGAGTACTCAAGAAAATAAGAATATCTTTAAACTTAATTTAATGTTTTATAATTTGACATGTCGTCATAGTGACGTTTTGTATTTCGACACTAATAATTTTATTAGTAATTTTATATTGACTAGAGGTACTATGTCTTTATGTAAACATAGTAAAATAACCATTGCTAAATTGTTAGCATTTAATATTTTTGATCCTGTTATAGGTACTATAACACAGTCCGTAGACAAGCCCGTAGTTAGTAGCAGTACTAATGAGGGCTTACAAGCAGAAAGGCCTATTGCCCAACATTTAAACTAGTCTCTTCGACAATGGGAAAGCCTGGCACTTTACATGTTGTACACCAAAATATGCAAGGCCTTCCCAGCAAAGTATTAGAACTAGAATTATTTTTAAATTGTTTCAATGTAGATATCATGTGTATTACAGAACACTGGATATTAGAACTAGAGTTGCTCCCTTTTTATAATAAATACAGTATATTGAGCTCTTTTAGACGCAAGAACGCTATACATGGCGGTTCTTTAATTGTTGTAAATAATAACTTGAAATGCAGGGAGCGTAAAGACATTGCAAATCTCAGTATTGAGAGGACTATTGAGCTGTCGTGTGTGGAGCTGGAGCGGCACATCGTTGTGAGTGTATACCGTCCCCCAGACGCGGACTTCACGTTGTATGAATCCACTATGGAAGAAGTATTGCTTAAAACCTTCGATAGTAAAAAAACTTTAATAGTCTGCGGTGATTTTAATATAGATATTCCGGTTCATCCACTCTCTGAGAGATTTTTAAATTTGTTTAAATGTTTTGATCTACACAGCTTGTTTAAAGACCCAACAAGAGTGACATTAACAACAGCCACCTGTCTAGACAACATCTTTTGCAGTCATGAACCAATTTGTAAGTCCGTAGTTAAGCATTTTAGCTCAGATCATTACGGTCATAGCGCTAGGTTTGAATATAAAGAATCAGATAAAGACGAGGTCTTCACCTATCGGCTTATCACAGATAGCCGTACTAAAAAGTTTCAGAACAATGTTGAACTGAAAGTGTCCCTTTTACCATATTTGACTGACCCAAATGATCTTTTTATAAAATTGACAAATTTAATAAATGAAGAACATAATGATACTTTTCAACTTAAAACATGTAAAGCTAGTGTAAGTGTCAAGTTCGCTGACTGGGCAACTCCAGGTATTTACAAAAGTAGGAATAAATTATATGACCTATACGCTGCTAGGGAGTCAATGCTGAATGACCCAACGTTTATTCTACACACTAAAAACTACACTAAAATTTTCAAAAAAGTATGTCACGCGGCAAAATCATTGCATATAAGAAATAAAATTGAAAAATCGACAAATAAAATTAAAGCCACTTGGAAGGTAGTTAATAACGAAACAGGCAAATCAAAGATCGGTAATAAACAGATAAATTTAAAAGTAAACAATGTTTTTACAAAAAATATTGAAGTCGCCAACGCGTTTGATAGTTTTTTCTCCAGTATACCTAAACTTGTGACTTCATCCCTAAATTCCTCAGCTGCTGAAGCGACAACACTATTAGAGTCTAGCGTTAAAAAATGTAATGATATCTTCAGTTTTAAATATATTAATGCTGATAATATTGTGAAAACTTTTAAATCCTTAAATATTAAAAATACTGAAGATCTATGGGGAATGTCCACAAAAGTTTTAAGCGCTATTATAACTGATATTGCACCATGTCTAGCATACATTTTTAATAGATGTGTAGATGAGGGCGTTTTCCCTGATTTAATGAAACACAGTAAACTCATTCCCCTGTACAAGTCTGGAAATGAACAAGATCCTGCGAACTACAGGCCTATTTCGGTACTGCCTTCGTTAAGTAAAATTTTTGAAAAAATTGTTCTTACTCAGTTATTATCACATTTTAACGTCAACGGCATACTTCATAGTCATCAATTTGGATTTACTAAAGGTCGATCAACGACAGATGCCGGTTCGACGCTCCTGAAGCACATTTATGATGCTTGGGAACACTCACAAGATGCGATTGGGGTATTCTGCGATCTGTCCAAAGCTTTTGACTGTGTAAGTCATGCCACCTTAATATCTAAACTTAAACATTACGGCATCATAAACCAGGCAATTGGTCTTATACAGTCATATTTAACCAATAGAGTGCAAAAAGTTGATGTTGGCGGTGAGAGGTCGTCTGGGTCGGTCATTGATATAGGGGTACCTCAAGGTTCCATATTGGGTCCCTTTTTATTTCTAGTATATGTAAATGACCTTCCACCTTTTGTAAAGGATTTATGTGAAATAGTTCTATTTGCTGACGATACCTCTTTAATATTTAAAGTCGACAGATTGAAGACTAACTTCGATGACGTTAATGCATCTCTGTCGCAAGTACTTAACTGGTTTACTGTTAATAATCTTTTGCTCAATGCCGGGAAAACGAAATGCATTAAATTTACTTTGCCAAATGTGGTTCAGCGTCCAACCAATATTGAATTAAATGGAGAATCACTTACCCTTGTCAATTCTACTATTTTTTTAGGACTTAATATTGATGCAAAATTGCAGTGGGGTCCACATATCAAATCACTTGCTGGTAGACTGAGTTCGGCTGCATACGCAGTACGCACAATATGATGGCTTACAGATGAAGCTACAGCTAGGCTAGTATATTTTAGCTACTTTCATAGTGTAATGTCTTATGGTATATTGCTCTGGGGGAAAGCTGCTGATATACAAAGTATATTTGTACTTCAAAAACGGGCGATACGTGCCATTTATAAAATGAAACCACGCGAATCATTGAGGGAGCGATTTAAAGAAATTAATATTCTCACAGTAACTTCACAGTATATTTATGAAAATCTATTATACACTCATAAACACATAGATAGCTTTAAGAAAAAGAGTGATGCACATAACGTTAACACTAGAAATAAAAACAAATTATGTATTCCTAAATTTCGACTCCAAAAGGTAAATGGCTCGTTTATGGGGAACGGTATACGCTTCTATAATAAACTTCCAGAAAGTGCCACTGGGCTTCCTATTAGAAAATTTAAAGCATATATTAAGAATAATCTAATAAGTAAAGCTTATTATACTTTAGATAGCTATATTGATGATAAAAGTGCGTGGCCCGATGTCCCGGTCGCTCTGCCCATCGGCAGCTAACATGTCTGCAATGTCTGTACTGTACCTACTATTGTGTGTTTTATTTTTCTCTGATTTAATAGATTGTATTTAATTTTATGCATTAGGTATTATTAGTTTGAAGCGTAGCTGTCTTATAAATTTGATTATGTTTAACTTTTTCTGTATGCCTACGCCTCACTTAACTTCAATAATATATTATATTACATTGTAAAAGGATCATACAAAAGAACGGTAGGAACCAAGCCGTAAGTTTGTTGCCTGTTCTTCTAGGCTTTGGTCGCGTGGAACTGGCACCTAGAGTCACCTAGCTTTAAGACGTTTCAAAGTGATCCTTGTGATTTTATTGAATAAATACCTATTGACTTTGACTTTGACTTTGTACTATACCGTACTATACTGTAAATACTGTACTATACTGTACTGTAAATACTGTACTATACTGTACTATACTGTACTATACTGTACTATACTGTACTATACTGTACTATACTGTACTATACTGTACTATACTGTACTATACTGTACTATACTGTACTATACTGTACTATACTGTACTATACTGTACTATACTGTACTATACTGTACTATACTGTACTATACTGTACTATACTGTACTATACTGTACTATACTGTACTATACTGTACTATACTGTACTATACTGTACTATACTGTACTATACTGTACTATACTGTACTATACTGTACTATACTGTACTATACTGTACTATACTGTACTATACTGTACTATACTGTACTATACTGTACTATACTGTACTATACTGTACTATACTGTACTATACTGTACTATACTGTACTATACTGTACTATACTGTACTATACTGTACTATACTGTACTATACTGTACTATACTGTACTATACTGTACTATACTGTACTATACTGTACTATACTGTACTATACTGTACTTTACTGTACTATACTGTACTATACTGTACTATACTGTACTATCCTAACCGTACCGTACCGTACCGTACCGTACCGTACCGTACCGTACCGTACCGTACCGTACCGTACCGTACCGTACCGTACCGTACCGTACCGTACCGTACCGTACCGTACCGTACCGTACCGTACCGTACCGTACCGTACCGTACCGTACCGTACCTTACCGTACCGTACCGTGCCGTACCGTGCCGTACCGAATCGTACCGTGCCGTACCGTGCCGTACCGAATCGTACCGTACCGTACCGTACCGTACTGTACCGTACTGTTATAGTATTGTACAGTATTGGACAGTACAGTACAGTACTATACTATGCTATATTATACCATAATAAATGAGAAAGGTGATGTGAATGTTTGTTACCACGTATCTCCGTAACTTATTTTATTTAGATGAAATTTGGTATGAAGATAGTTTATGTTCTAGAATAATACATAGGTTGATCTATATTTAAAATGAATCTCTGAGGGGGTTTAAGTTTACAGGAATATTATTATTCCTTGTTCGATTCACGCAAAACCCGGTATAAATAAATTACAAAGTAAATAATTTATCACGGGGGTGTGCAATTCTGCTTTTTTTCTAGCCGTGCATGCTGTTTGGAAAGCAAAGCCAAACTATTTACTACCTACTGAAGGAATACAACGAAAGACCAGGCGGTATACATAATTATGACTATAGCCTGTTGAAAAAAAAAAAAAGTACGGTTTATTGTTTGACATTTTTTATGGCGGGCATCGGGCATCACAACAGTAAATTAATACATAATTTTGTGAAAAGTTTTCATTAAATTCCTAGGGGTTAGTAGGTATGTACGTGGTTGCTGAAGAAGAAACGAAGAATGAGGAGATTGCTGTAAACGTGGTCATAGTCTCATCAGTATGGCTTACGCCAAGAAAGCTAGAGAGTTTCTGGCCCAATTCAAAGTTTTCTGCTCTATTTATCAAACTTTTAGTAAAACAAACATCCAGCAGAAGATGGCCTATCATACAATTGAGGCGGAATTTTTACGATGACTAGTAAGTATGATCGAATTATTACTACCTAGGTACATAATTATTGTTCAACAGTTTCTGGCATCTAAAATATTTTAGGTTAGTCAGTAAATATTTGTTGGGTTAAGTTTATCTTTGTAAAATGGAATATCTTCACAACAATGATTCCAGTATTTTGTCCGTAGACTTTGTTAGTGTACAAAATGCACGTGACAGGCCTTGACTAACAGTTTTTAACTACAGTATGCCTGCATGTCCTTTCGTTTAATTATAATGATATAAGTACTTTAAAAATAAACATTACTATTTTACTTTTTTTTTTAAGGTTCAGTCCAACCATTTCTGTCTACTGATGGTGATACAACAAGTATCCTACGCATAGAGGTAAAGTATTATCTACCTGTATTTTTTTTTCATTATGTTTATATTGGCGGTGTTAATACTACACCTACACAATAAAATTGAGAGGTAAGTCTTTGTTTTCATATGACTTTTTTATCACATTGCCTGCCCAAAACATAGAAGATCTGAGAGAATAAAAGAGTTAAAATATGCACAAACCTATGGCTAATGATATGGCAGCTTCCATACAAAAATGTTCGAATTCTTTTGTAGTGTGTGGGTTCGAGACAATATTATTATGTGACTGCTGGGTTTTATTTAGTTAAAAGAAAATTATTATGTGTTTTAGGGTCATCACAATCATCGTTGTATACTGAAGAATTAAGAGTTCCAACAACGCATCATACCAAATTAAAAGGTGCTATGCCTGCAGATGGCTTTTCTGCAACTACACAGCATTGGAAGTTTGAGTGGTAGAATGTACTTAATATAATTACTTAATTGGTTTAATTATAAGTAAGTATTTTAAGGTGTGGAAATGTAGTGAATTATCCATGAATTTTGTTATGAGCATTTTTTGTGTAATTTTACCCTATTAAAACTTATTGTCCTACTAACCTACCTATTGTGTTTGTTTTTTAGATGAGTCCAAACTCAGGACGTAATATAAGGTTGTTTGAGAAGACGAATACGGCCGGCAACATACGTCAGGTTTCGCATCGGGTTCCTCGATCAGGTTACCGAATACGGGCATCCGACGGGAAACCCGATGCAAAAACCAGACGTATCTTGCCACTCTACGACGACATTAAGACGTTACAGGTGACGTCAAAATTGACGTAATTTAAGACGTGATTGTCACGATGAATACGACGACATTTTAGACGTTACAGTTCACGTCAAAATCACGTTAGTTAATCACGACAAATTTGACGCCATTTATGACGTGATTGTCACGACGTATACGACGACATTTTAGACGTCATCGTTGACGTCAAAATCACGTAAGCTAATCACGTCATTAATGACGCACTAATTTGTGACATCCTCACGTCAAAACTGACGTCTTAAATGACGTGATGCGACGTCTTTCGATGACGTAAAATTCACGTCATTATTCACGTGACCATGTTGCTTGGGCAGCATTGCTCTCTCCATAGCCCATAGGTGTTAGGATGTTTGAGGCTAAATCACGTCCTAATGATTTGAATGAAACTTGATCAAATATAGTTTGTATCCGGGATTAATATTCGGTTACTAGCTTTTTCATCCCATTCATTATGGGACTAATACCAATGGTATTTCATCAGGAACAGGAAATTTTTATGACGTCTAAAACAAATACCATTGGTATTAGTTTTTGGTATTAGATAGGAATAAATCCTTTCTACTATGCATGTTCGTTCTCGCCGAGAGGCCTTCTTTGAGAATAAGGTTCCTTCTCTGAAAAGAAAATAGCTGTCAGCTGAGAGCGGAAAACTCTTGAGTGAAATCGTTTTCTGCTGAGCGTAAATGAGTACAGGACCGTAGCAGATTTACAACAACAAAATATTTTTCTAAGATCGCCGGATGTCACCGCCATGGACTTTTTTCTATGGGGGTACCATAAAGCATAAGTCTATGATAGCAACCCAACAAACATATCGGAAATAAAAGATAATATCGTGCATGAAGCGAACGCTATTCCTTAATCACTATTGCAACGCGTCGCTCGGAATAATGTCGAGTAATTCCGTAAATGTATACGCCGCGACGGAAAACATTTAGACGGCATACGGTTTCTGAAAGCCCGATCAGAACTAGAGGAGGTCAAGTCACTTGCTATCTCTATCTTATTTGATGTAATAGCTGAAATGGCGAGTGACTTGACATCCGATTAGTTTTGATCGAGCTTTCAGGAACCGGCCGATAATCTTTAAAAAGTAAAACCTGCATGTTTAAAGTTTGATTTGGTACGCAATACATAATAATTTTTACATTTAGATATAACTGAAACTGAAACAGTGAAGTTGCTAGAAGCTTTGAGACTACATTAGAAGTTAGAATCTAATGTAGTCTAATAATAATAATGTAGTCTAATGAAACAAAGGGCTTCTAGCCCATACAAATCGTACGGTACACCCTGTAGATTTGTTTGTTTATTAATAGAACGAGCGGAAATCTACTACGTCCACGTGGATTTGATTTCCCGTTTATCTATTCATCGATGAAAACGTGCTTCATAAAAATATAATTTACCAGAGTTTGGATACTGCCTTATAAATGGCTTTTAGTAGGTACGTCCAAATATTACACTTAGCTCATACCTATAGGGTTAGTAACTTTGAAATCCACTTCAACTTGTGTATTTATTTAAATTTAGCATCGCGGAAACAGTTCAAACTGGTATTAAATGTTTAAAATAAAAAGTATTCCTTTTAAAATAAAAAGATATTAAAGCCATATTCCAATTACTGATATTTAATTTTTACAGCGGCACTGCATGTTTTGACTGTGCGAGCGAGTTTTATGGTCGTTTTCGGTGAATTTACAGGCATATGAGGCCTAACATCTTTATGCGTCAAGTTGATGGACGCAGGGCAGTGCATCGTAGGGCATTTTCCTATCGTGCATGACTTACGAAGCAATGCTTTGTAATAGATGATGGTTACCACTTAACATCAGGTGGGCCATATGTTTATTCCAATAACAAGGTGTATAAAAATATAAATAGAGAGAAGATAACTGTAAAAAACTGATTTTATTTCAATTTCCAAATTATTTCCTCTGTGCTCGCTTACGCCATCTTGCAGCGAAGAACCCATTTAGCAGAACCTTTAGAAAACCAGATGAGATCTTGAAATTAGCATACAGCTGTAGGCAGCGTGCTCGTATTCTGCTGGAGTAGGCTACTGGCTTTACAGTCACTCGAGTTGCGGAGTCAACGTCCACTGGCGAGCTACGTCACACGAGGAGGTAAGGTTAGGTTTATTGAATGACTCGGTTGAATCAACAGCTAATACACCGTTTACACTGAGTTACAATGTACAAAGACATGGGCAGGGACTTGGGGATGCGAGAATGTAAACAGGCCACTTCTATGTCCACTCGCGTTGCCCGTGTTGCGTGAACACACATTGCTGGCGACGCTGCCGCAGACATATGGACGGCAACATTTCCGTCCACGCGAATGGCAGCGCGAATAAATCTAAATTTAAACGCAGTAATAGAATACGCTTAATCGAGACTTTGGCTGCTATTAGCACATATCTGTATACTCAGGCTCTTTGTTGTTTCCTAGGAAACACAATGGGCCATCTAGAAAGCTATGCTGGGAGTTAACGTGACATAATCAGTTTTCAATTTCAAATTTTAAATTTTTTTTATTCAGTAGGTAACTTAATTTATATGTTAAAATTTTATGGGTTTGAGATCTCCTTCTAAGTATATATATACCTGTGTTAGGAGATCCCGCTCTTCAGTAACAATTATATTAGAGTTATATTAGATCAGTAATGAGGAAATCCGTATAGGAAAATGGAAGTAACCGACACAGCTCATAGAATTAGCAAATTGTAGTGGTAATGCAGGTCATTTAGCTCGAAGAACTGAGTAAAGGTTCTCGAATGGCACGGACAGGAAAACGAAGCGTGGGACGCCCTCCTACCCGATGGACTGACGACATTGTTAAGATCGCTGGAAGTCAGTGGCTGGAGAGGGCTCAGAATCGTTCTTAGGCCTATGTCCAGCAGTGGACTTTTTCAGCCGGATGATGATGACTATGAACTTTTATAATCCAAAAGTACTTATTAAAAATTTCTTCGTTACACGTGACTTTCATAAATCATTTTGATTCGCCAATCTCGCGTGTTGTTTAATCAAGAATGTCGCCATTTTGAAAAATTGTTGGGATAAATAAATAAACATTGAGTTAAAAAAAATGATTTCGGAAAGTCACGTGACTTTATAGCTTCGGCCCGTGACAAGTATAACAATTTTGGGATACCTCACGTCTCGTGTGTCTCAGTGGGCGCTGACTTTAAGTATAATTGGCCATCTACTCATGAAGTTCGAAAATAAAGAGGTTCCGCCTCGGTCGAGTTTTTGGCAAGAGGCAATTTTTTAAATTAGCGGGGTTCCTTCTTTTGATGTGTTTTGTAAGTAGCAGATGAAACGTACCTACTTAGGTTCATCTTCTTCTTCTTTATTTATGACTTTTGTGGCGTGTTGTCACAATTCTGTCCGTGTCCGTTTTATACTAGTTTCATAAACATGGGAAAGGAGTGCGTATTATTATATAGTCAGTAAGATAAGTTGTATAAAAATTACATACGTATGGCGTGATCTGTATCTGTCAAGCTAATGTCATTTTCATAAATTTTATCTTTTCACTGACGTGTTCCACAAAATATAAGTTGTTGTACCATTCCCCTTCTTAAAAGATTATTTTATTCACTGAAAGCAGTGAATAAAAAGTACTTTTAATCACTGTTTTGGTGTTTGAATTTAGGACACACCAATACATTCGATCTTCATCTTACTTAATGCACAAAGAATACTTGACATACAAACTCCTTGCAAGTGCAACTAACTAGTAACTCCCCGAGATTTGATTGGTCGACATTAGAATAAAACTATTATAGGTAATAATTTAACCGTTTTCTTCATTTAATGTCTATTTTCGCTTGAATCTTTCTTTTTCTCGTAGTCATGGTATAAAGTATAGTATGCAACTCTTGAATAAAACTGTATTGTATTTAAACTGTATTTAAATCGAGGGCCATGAATCACTCGCGTCGCTCAGGATTTTAACACTTGAATCACTCGCTACACTCGTGATTCAATCATCATGAATCACTCCCTATGGTTGTTAGAATCCTTCACTTGCTCGTGATTCACCTATGGCCCTCGCTTTTTGGCAACATCAAGGAATTTTTTTCAGCATTTTCCATTGGCGCATTTTTTAACTTACCTACAAAATTATTAACGTTTTTGAAACACGTCAGCTTCTAAGTACTACAACATAATATGTTGTTTCAAACTGATCATTGTGATTCAACTAAAACAGCTTCACGACTGATCCCCAGGCACGGTAGACATTGTGACTCAGTTGAATAAAAACCTTATAAGTTTGACTTTATGAAACGAATAAGAACCTAGTAACTGACCCAGCGAATCTTCGTGTATAAAATCTTTTAAAGAATATCTGAAACCTTTACTATTAAAAAAGCCATGAATATGCAGTATTTCTGCTTAAAAATGTGCATTTATAAGTTTAGTACACAAGCATGCTGCAACAAACTTAGCATAATAGTGTTTACCTCTTTTTTTCAGCATAAGATAAGAAAATTCTTTATTACACGTAAATAAAGTACATAGGCGAACTTAATGCTAGTTAGTATTTTCTTCCAGTTAACCTTTGTGTTACGTGGAGTGGGTGGTAGAGCTCTTTGAGAAAATAGACCTTTATCAATAAAAACGGCAAAAAAATCACGTTTGTTGTATAGGAGCCCCTCTAACTAACTAACTAATCTAACTATGACGGTTCATGAGATACAGCCTGGTGACAGCGGACAGACAGACAGACCGACGGAGAGCGGAGTCTTAGTAATAGGGTCCCTTTTGGGTATGTGAACCCTGAAAAGAATTATAAAAAGTAAATACGTATTCTTATCTACTATTAATACATTGAATTCACATTACTTTGTTCGTTTCGGGGCTTGATATTGCTGTGTGGAATGTCCACCAGTTATTTATTTATTATTTAATGTCTAGAGTGGAAGGCGCTTTCTTGGAGGTTTCCTCACTAGGAACTAAAATAAAATCTAAGCTTGTACTTTTAACCTTGAACTATAATAGGTATAACAAAGGTCTTCTAAAGTTAAGACGCTGACAACGGCTCTCGCTCGCGTATTTGAACATTTATTAAAGACAAGCTGGTGCCCGCGACTTCGTCTGTGCAGGATTAGTCACACAATATCTTTATAAATTGTAGCCTATGTGTTATTCTGATGTATAAGCTGTATTATTGTAAAGTTACATTAAAATCCATTCAGTAGTTTTTACGTGAAAGAGTAACAAACATCCATACCTACAAACTTTCGCGTTTATAATATTAGTAGGATATAAAAGCATTGGATTTGAGTATGATATGAAAAATCGCAAACATACAAAGTTTCGGAGAAGATTTCGGAAAATATGAATTTGATCCAACCGATGATCTTTGATTAAAGTTTCCTAACGTTTCGATAAAGGTTTGACAACAAGACAACGAAGAAAACCTTTCTGGGCAGTTCGTACAATTCCTAATTTGTACAATGATATCGAAAGTCTCAAGTGAAATACATTTTTAAGTACGAAAACTTTGTTAAATAAAAGTAGGAATATGCGAGTGAGATGTACATTCGCGGTTGTCAGCGCTTTAAGTTAGGTCACCCTAAAATGGGATTGGCGCCCTGCCAGTTAATTTTGCGCTAATTTCGCTTATTAGGTACGTTCCTAATTTTGTTTATTTTTTATTTTAGCTGATGGAACAAGCATATGGCCAACCTGATGTTAAGTGGTAACCATCACCTATAACAAAGCATTGCCTCGCAAGTCACGCACGATAGGAACGTGCCCTATGCACTGCCCTGCGTCCATCAACTTGAGGCATACAGATGTTAAGGTTTATGTGCCTGTAATAACACCGGCAACCACACTCGTCAAAACGAAACACAGCGTTGCTGCTTGGCGGCAGAAAAAGGCGCGGTGGTAGTACTTCCCCGGACGAGCCCTTCACAAAGAGCCCTACTATTCTAAAATATATTAACACCAGCATAATAGTTTAGGGTTCAGTAACGCAGTATCTGGATAATTTTAACCCTTGGTTTACCTGGTGATCCCAAATCACTTAATTTACCCCATGGAGTCCATGGGACTTCTTGCATAAAAATCATTGATTTTGGTCAAAATAAAAGCAAAATGTGTACTCAAAAATGATTTATTCTACTTAGCAACATTATACTTAAAAGCTATAATATCAAATTTCTTTATTAATTGGTAACAGTCTTGTTGGCAATTGAACCTAATAGACTAAAAAATAAGCACACAAAAATCAATGCAAACTTCGGGCTCGAAATTTAAATACAATGAATCATTATTTTTAACTATTTATTTCAATAACAAGTCTAAAATATAATCAATTTTTAAAAACAAAATTAAAAATAGCACAAGTTCATACAAAAAAACAAAACGTGCAGCGCTTTTTTTCTCGTTTGATCCACCTTATTGCTGCCCTCGCTCATAGTTGTTGGACTCCTCATCATCACATCTTTTCATCTCAGACTCAGCTTTTGAATGAAGTAGATTGACTGACCGTCTGTTTGAAGCCATTTGTAAGCCTAAAACACAAAAATAACATTGAAAAATAATTACATTACAATCCAGCAAAACAATATTTTTGTCACACAAATACCCCCATGGAGTCCAACGGACTCTATCGATCCGCGGAGTCCCAGGGACCTAACAGGTAGATTAAGGGTTAACCAAAAAAATCTTTGTTACCACTTTACAACATGTAAATCATCTGCGTGTTCCATCAGCTAGTTTCTTCTTTCTTCCAGAAGACGGAGCTATCTGTAGTGTTAGTCCGTAAAAAAAATACCAGCGCGTGAGTTTTTTGGCGGTGGAAATTCCAACGTGAGTAAATGTAAATGTAAATGTAAAATGTAAAATTTGTTTATTTTCTCTTCACAAAGTAGTGTGGGGGGAGTGGGGCGAAGCTCGAAGTTAAAGTGAGCGCGGATCCACTACGTGAAACTCTGTTTGACTTTGTTTAGAGAATGGACACCCAGAGTTGTGTCACACACATGTGTGGTTTGCAAATCTACTGTTTAATCAAATAGGAGCCAATAATGTACGGCCAAATAATGTACAGCATGTTATTGCACAGCATGATAATGTCACCCAGTTAATCCGTGTCCACTGGTTTGAATTATCGGGGTGTACATTATCATCCCGTGCAATATTGTCACGTGTTGTTAATGTACACCCAGTTAATGTACAGCATGATTATTGGAAGCCACTTTAGTACCGTCGAGTCGGATTGGTTAAGTTATGTTGAAACATATAAATAACGCACGAGGCCAGCGTGCCGCGGCAGCTGCCGCCGAAGTGCCAGACATTATTTTTTACGGTACTAAAGTGGCTTCCAATTATCATGCTGTACATTAACGTGCTGTACGTTATCATGCTGTATATTAACTGGCTGCACATTAACTACACGTGGCAATATTGCACATCCAGTTATAACACACCCCAATAATGTACACCCAGTTAAAACGAATCCAAAAAGTACCAAAGTGGATTCCAATTAACATGCTGTACATTAACATGTTGTACAATAACCCAGTGCCGGATTAGCCACGTAGCAAGAGTAGCAAATGCTACGGGCCCCGCGCATTTGGGGGCCTCGCGCTCCAACGCCTGTCTGACCGTAATCTGTACAATGCGTCTGGTTACCGGTGTCGGAGACTTTATCGACAAATCACTATCCCTATTTTTTTTTCTCTCTCCATTATAAAATGGCAGCCATTTTGTTTTCTTTTGCCCCAAGCACGGGTGCTTGTACTGATTAAGCTATAGCTACCCATGTAGGGGTCTTAGGAAGACGACAGAGGACTCATTTGATAGCCAATAATGCAGACAATAAAGTAATATAAATATTGTTGCAATTTCTATCTCTAATACTATAAGAATCAAAGTCCTGACTGACTGACTGACTGACTGACTGACTGACTGACATATAGACAACGCACAGCCTAAACGGCTGGTCCTAGAGACTTGAAATTTGCGGAGTACATAGGTCTTATGGCGTAGAGGTGTACTAAGAAGGGATTTTTGGAAATTCAACCCCTAAGGGTGTAAAAAGGGATGAAAACGTTTGTATGTAAAATCGTATTCCTTGAACCTAAATACTTGAAACTTGGAGTATATATACTTCAAAGCAAAAAAATAGGAAAGGCATTTTTTGTTTTTTAAAACTACCCTTAATAAGTGTGCAAAGGGATGTAAAAGTTTGTATGGGAGTTTTTTGACCGCTGGTCCTAGAGACTTGAAATTTGAGGAGTACATAGGTCTTACGGCGTAGAAGTGTAATAAGAAGGGATTTTTGGAAATTCAACCCTTAAGGGTGTTAAAAGGGATGAAAACGTTTGTATGTAAAATCGTATTCCTTGAACCTACAAACTTGAAACTTGGAGAATATGTACTTCAAAGCAACAAAATAGGAAAGGCATTTTTAGTTTTTTAAAACTACCCTTAATAAGTGTGCAAAGGGATGTAAATGTTTGCATGGGAGTTTTTTGACCGCTGGTCCTAGAGACTTAAAATTTGAGGAGTACATAGGTCTTATGGCGTAGAGGTGTACTAAGAAGGGATTTTTGGAAATTCAACCCCTAAGGGTGTAAAAAGGGATGAAAACGTTTGTATGTAAAACCGTATTCCTTGAACCTACAAACTTGAAACTTGGAGTATATAATACTTCAAGGCAAAAAAATAGGAAAGGCATTTTTAGTTTTTTAAAACTACCCTTAATAAGTGTGCAAAGGGATGTAAAAGTTTGTATGGGAGTTTATTGATCGCTGGTCCTAGAGACTTGATATTTGAAGAGGACATAGGTCTTATGGCGTAGAGGTGTACTAAGAAGGGATTTTTGGAAATTCAACCCCTAAGGGTGTAAAAGGGTTGAAGACGTTTGCATGAAAGAACTGCAAAATGCTGCCAAAATTTAAAGGTTTGTATGGGAGATTTTTAACGCGTTTCAGTATGAAGTTTATTACAATTAATTAACTTCAAACTAAAAGAAAATGTGTTCTGTGTGATAAATAACATAAAGACGTTACCCTCCTTCGTTGCGCTCGAGTAAAAAGGATAGGTACAACGAGGCGTCAATGTTCTAAAAACGGGAATCTTGAGTTGGTACGAAGAGATCTGAGGGTATCTTATCTACCGTGCCTGTGGATCAATGTCGTGAAGCTGTTTCGTTTCGTTTGCTTTTGGGGTAGAAACTAGGAATACATAAGTAGGTACCTACACATTTTCCGTGTAAGGTTGTCTTTGTTGTATTTGTCATGTTTGTACTAAACTCGGTACCTATACCTATAGGTAACGTACGCCTATAGGTATCCCTTATATTTAAAATCTTGGTTGGTATTTAAAATCCAACCCTAATAATATACAAATCAATGCGAAAGTTACGATGTTTGGATGTTTGTGGCCCAATCACGGTTCACCACTTCAACGCGTGCGAAGCCGCGGGAAGCCACTAGTTTTATATATAGAGGAAAAGAGAATTATTAAAAAAAAAAATATAACAAAAACTTTTTTTGTTTTATCAATTCTCTTTTCCTCCCCCCCCCCCCCCCCAAAGTCTCCGACACCGGTAACCAGACACATTGTATAAAAGGCAAAACTGATTGACTGATGTATCAACGCACTGGCCAAACCCTTAGCGCTAGCAACTTAAAACTTCGCACACGTATTCCTCTTAAAACGTAGGCATCCACTAAGAAAGGGTTTTTCAAAATGTAACCCCCAAGGGGGTGAAATAGGGGATAAAAGTTTGTATGAAATGTTTATTCCTCGGACATATTTGCATAAAATTTTGTATGAATTGAGTACGGCAAAAATAATGAGTTACGTATTTTAGCGCTTTCCAAAATTCAACCCCT
This sequence comes from Chloroclysta siterata, assembly GCA_932294275.1. Lineage (NCBI taxonomy): Eukaryota > Metazoa > Arthropoda > Insecta > Lepidoptera > Geometridae > Chloroclysta > Chloroclysta siterata. The sequence goes on along the minus strand of OW028596.1, from coordinate 12,610,897 downwards.
AAGAGAGTAAAATAGGGGAAAAAAGTTTTAAATAAACGCACAGGTCACCCTTAGGGCTAGATACTTTAAATTTCGCATACTTATTTCTTTTATGACGTAGGCATCCACTAAGGAAGGTTTTTTCAAATGTCAACCCCCAAGGGGGTGAAATAGGGGATAAAAGTTTGTATGAAACTTTTTATTCACAGGCCTAACCCTTAGGGCTAGAAACTTAAAATTTCTAGGCATCTACTTGAAAATATTTTTTCAAAATTCAACCCCCAAGGGCGCTAGCAGCCCGCCCGACTATGTAGAGTATTTTTAATAAAGTAGGTAACAGTGAACGAAGCGAAGCCGCGAGTTAAGCTAGTAAAAAAATATTAATTTAGATAGGAGCGTAAAATATTTTGCATGCCTAAACACGAAGCGCTTAGTCTATGCTTCACTTGGACTTGAAAATCTAAAACTCGATTTGGACACGTTAAATCGTAAAAATAAGTAGGTATTTTACGAACTGTTTAACGTTAATGTATCGATAATGTATCGATATACAATCAATTTAGGCGAATTGGCATTTTATGTATGTATGTCTAGCCATAACTTTCGAACCGTTGATCCGATCTAAATGAAAAAAAGTTACTTAAAAAAATCAAGTTACATGTCATATGACCCTCTCATATGACATGTTACTTGACTTTATTTGTTGACAGTTCTCATAAAATGGTGACAACGACCAGGTCTGATGATGGAGCCAAGATCTGTTCGACGGAACTCTTCAATAAATAGGCCAATACTAATAGTTGAAATTTGGTTACCATACCAAGTTAGTAGGTGGTAGTCAGAAAAAAGTCCAAACATAATGTTTGGACTTGCTTCTGACTACCACCTACTCAAAGTTTTGGTACGTTCGTTGGCTCGCATCACGAGATTTCAGTTCGGGGCGAACCACTAGTTAGACTAGTATCTATTTACCCTTCAAGCGGCCAGATTTTAAGCAAACCAAGGGCCCCTTGACAGAATTTGCTACGGGCCCCGCGCTGGCTTAATCCGGCACTGCAATAACCGGACTCAATCAAATCACAAAATGGGTATATTTGATGTTGAGCGTACACAATTAAAAAAGGTTTTTATTTATTTATTTTTAGGAACACCAACAGCTTACTAAAGTCTAAATTAAGCCAAATCCTATCAATATTCCACCGGCTAAATATAAAATGGGTAAAAACGGGTACGCTTAGTTGGTACCTATTAAAGCTGTTTCTAAAATAAAATGTTTCTCGTATATTCTAAAGAAATCGTCACATTTTATTCAAAACATGACTGCTTGAATTGATGTAACTCTTCTTCTTGATATACTCACATGACTATTAAAACTTTTTAATTTATCTAAAACTAGCTGACCCGTCGTTGTCCTTAGTATGTCTTAACTATGAATATTGAATTAGAATTAATTGGTGGGCCATATTATTATGCTTGTTCCATCAGCTAGTTGGATAAAAAAAAAACAAAAAAAAATTGGTTTAACACACCAATCAATCGGTGTTGTAAATTCTATGTCAAACGTCTTATGGTTACATTAAAAAGTTTATATTGACCGAAGGTTAGATAAGAAAGAATTTTATATGGTTGTTAAGTATTCCTATTTTTTTCTTTCATAAGACCCTTCTCCTGAAAATAACAAACACAACAAAAAAAGAATTAGCGAAATCGGTTCAGCCGTTCACGCGTGATGGCGTGACCAAGGGAAATAGGGATTCATTTTTATATTTAATACACACTAGCAAGATTGCCTGTCAAAATGGAGGAGCCATACCTAAACGAGCAAAGAAGAATCTTCTCAAACAGAAAGTTGATCTTGTGTTACCCTGTACCCCAAGTATGAGTGCTTACCATATTTGGTTTTACGTTTTTCGTTTATGTTCCGTGTTCATTACGGGTTTTGTATGAAGACACGATAGAGATACCGATTGTCTAGGCCAGGTTTACACGGTGAGAAAATATGGAAAAATTGCGAGGAAGATAGTAAAAACAAAAATTCCATTTTCACATACAAACTGTTCTACCGAAATGTCCTACCTAAAGCGAAGGGAGAGTTTTAATGTCGTTAGGATAGGTGATACGAAGTACACGGTCATCTAGTCCGAAATAAAATGATCAAAAATGGTAGAGCTCCATAGTTTCAGCAGAAAAAATACACATTACAATCCGAATTGATCGTATCTCCGTGCTCGACATGTTATATTTGGTCACGCCACGGCGGGTATGTCAGATTGTGTGTGGATTCACTGATTCGATCGTTAGTTAGGTACACTTTATTATTGCCTATTTAGGCGGATTGCACACGGTGCCGTGCTACAGCGCGGAGAAAGTCACAATGACTATTTGTGGCCTTGGAAGACGTTTCAAAGTGATCCTTGTGATTTTATTGAATAAATAGCTTTTAACTTTGACTCGCGTTTCACAGCTATCGCGAGCGTTCGCGCCGCGAGTGTAGAACGCGCATAAAGCCCGCTGTTGGCTGAAATTCGTGAAATGCTTACAGGAAAATATCTTTGGCTGCCATCAACTGATAATGGATCAGACGGAGTGGCAAAGCACTATTTGTTATAGTGGCACTGCACATCGCTATTCATGTTCGTGTTCGTCTTATTTTCCCAAATACGACGAAATAACATTTTTTATACAACTAGCTGATGGAACAAGCATATGGCCCACCTGATGTTAAATGGTAACCATCACCTATAACAAAGCATAACCTCGTAAGTCACGCACGATAGAAAAGTGCCCTACGATGCACTGCCGTGTCCATCAACCTGAGGCATACAGAAGTTTAGCCAATAGTCAATAGTCATTTATTGGTAATAAATTTTACAGGTCATTGCACGCTTCCATATTCAAAGAATATAACATGGCTTAATTATAAAATGATAAAATAAAATAAAAATTGTATACTTAACTAGAGGCTTCCCGCGGCTTCGCACGCGTTGAAGTGGTGAGCCGTGATTGATCCACAAACATCCAAACATCGTAACTTTTGCATTGATTTGTATATTATTAGGGTATGATTTTAAATACCTACGTAGGTATCAGAGATACCTATAGGCGTCCATTACCTATATTAGGTAGGTAGGTATAGGTACTGAGTATAGCACAAACATGACAAATACAACAAAGATAACCTTACACGGAAAATATGTACTTATTTGTTTACTTAGTTTCTACCCCAAAAACAAACGAAACGAAACAGCTTCACGACTTTGATCCCCAGGCACGTTAGATATCCTCAGATCTCTTCGTACCAACTCAAGATTCCCGTTTTTAGAATGTCCCTTACAAACATTGACGCCTCGTTGTATCCTTTTTATTACACAGAACACATTTTATTTTAGTTTGAAGTTACACTACGCGTTAAAAAACTCCCATACAAACATTGACATCCCTTTGCACACTTTGCGGGGGTGGTTGTAAAATATTAAAAACTTGATTTTAAATCATTTATTGTTGAGTATATTTACTTCAAGTATGAAATCAATCGCACTATGCGTTAAAAACTCTCCCATACTAACTTTTACAGTCATTTGCACCCTTTGCAGAGGTAATTATCAAAAGTTAAAAGCGTCATTCTTAATTATTTATTTCTAAGTATATTTACCTCAAGTTTTAAGTCAATCGTACCACGCGTCAAAAAACTCCCATACAAACTTTTACATCCCTTTGCACACGTATTAAGGGTAGTTTTAAAAAACTAAAAATGCTTTTCCTAATTTTTAGCCTTGGAGTACATCTACTCCAAGTTTCAAGTTTGTAGATTCAAGGAATACAATTTTTCATACCAACGTTTTCAACCCTTTTTACACCCTTAGGGGTTGAATTTCCAAAAATCCCTTCTTAGTACATCTTACATTTCAAGTCTCTAGAACCACCGGTCAAAAAACTCCCATACAAACTTTTACATCCCTTTGCACACTTATTAAGGGTAGTTTTAAAAAACTAAAAATGTCTTTTCTATTTTTTTGCCTTGAAGTAAATGTACTCCAAGTTTCAAGTTTGTAGGTTCAAGGAATACGATTTTACATACAAACGTTTTCATCCCTTTTTACACCCTTAGGGGTTGAATTTTCAAAAATCCCTTCTTAGTGCACCTCTACGCCATAAGACCTATGTACTCCTCAAATTTCAAGTCTCTAGGACCAGCGGTTTAGGCTGTGCGTTGTCTATATGTCAGTCAGTCAGTCAGTCAGTCAGTCAGTCAGTCAGGACTTTGATTCTTATAGTATTAGAGATATTAAATTAAATTGAAAAAATAAAAACACTCATTCCAATTTCATTATTTTAGGTACCTATCCTATAAGTTACCTACATTACGTACTAATAAATTCGTCGTAGCTGTAGAAAGCCTGCTCAACCAACTTAGCCTCATGTGCCTGTAATTACACCGGCAACCACACTCTTCAAACCGAAAAACAGCAACGCTGCTTGGCGGCAGAAAAAGGCATGGTGATAGTACTTCCCCGGACGAGCCTTTCACAAAAAGCTCTACTACTCTTAAAACAGTTCGCCTTTAAGCTGTTTTTCACGAACAAGACCAATACACATTCTGCATGCCTGTTTCTGCTACCAAACAGCGTTGTTATGTTTCGGTTTGAAGAGTGTGGTTGCCGGTGTAATTACAGGCACATAAGGCTTAACACCTACACGCCTCAGGTTGATGGACACGGCAGTGCATAGGCCACGTTCATATCGTGCGTGACTTGCGAGGCAATGCTTTGTTTCACGTGATGGTAGCCACTTAACATCAGTTGGGCCATCTGCTTGTTCCATAAGCAAGTAGTATAACAAAATAAACATGCGAATACCGAATAGCGCAGTGAAATGCCACCATTACAATTTGCTTTGCATTAACATTCTATTTGCCCTTGGCGCTTAGGCGGATAGCACACGATACCGATATAAAAAAAAAACAAAAATGTTATCTTGGTTTTTTCAACATGTCTTGGACGAAGAAAGTACTTGCTGAAAAAACTACGTAGCCATAATCTTAACCACGCCATTTTGCTAACATAGACGTTTTGCAAATAGTCATTTTGCAACTTAAGGTCGTCTACACAAACAAGTATTTTTGCATGTACGACGTTTTGCCTACATAGACATTATTTAACAATTAAGTTCAGTCGTTTTACAATCAAGACGTTGTGTATACAAAGACTTTTTTCTATCCAGAGATACCTACATATCTACATTTATTATGCGAACTGCCAAGGAGTGGAACTCATTGTCGTTGTCTGTCTTTCCTGATCACTACAACTTGGGTCTCTTCAAGGCAAGCGTGAATAGGTGTCTTCTAGACTGTTCTGCTCCATCGTTGGCTACATCGTCGCTTATCATCAGGTGAGATTGTGGCCAAAGGACGACTATTAATTATAAAAAAAAGACATTATGCTCACATTGACGTTTTACAATACAGGCCGATTTTTCAGGTAGTAGAACGTCCGCGGTTTGTCTTCCTGTTCGTGGTCACCAACCTTTATTTCCCAGGTCTCGTATAGCGTGTGTAAAGCCTTGAAGGATAACAAAGTATGGCTGGATAAAGTGAATTAGACATACGATTCAAAAATACAGAAAAACTGTTTTGCAAAGTGTTACTACTAGTAAGTCTTGCTGGTATTACTAGTAAGTCTTACTAGTATTACTAGTAAGTCTTACTAGTATTACTAGTAAGTCTTACTATTACTAAATACTTTAGAACCTGACTAAACGTCAAAGAGCTTCCGCAAAATTTCAATATTTTAAAAGATTAATGCGAACAGCCAAAGTTGGAATTCCTTACCGGCGCGGTGTCCGTTTTTCCGAATGCCTAAAATTTGAATGTTTTCAAGAGACGAGTGAATAGGTATCTTCTAGGTAAACGTGCTACACCGTAGACCGCATCATCACTTAACATTAGGTGTGATTGCGGTCGTTGAACGAATTACCTATAGGTTGTAAAAAAAAAGCACTGAATAATATACTGTTATGAAAATCGCTTTCTCTATCCCTTAATATGATAATGATTTCATATGACATACAAAATAATATTGAAGAGTAGTAGAGATCTTTCTAAAGGGCTTGTCCGGGGAAGTACTAACACCATGCTTTTTTGAAATTACATTCACATGAGGCACATGAGGCTTGGAATCTGTATGCCTCAAGTATCGTAGGGCACATTCCTATCGTGCGAGACAAAAATAATGGTTTATTATAAACAGCTGATGGGTTATAATAGCCACTTAACATCGGGTGGGCTATTTGCTTGTACCATAAGCAAGTTATATAAAAAAAGTCAATCTGCTCGACCGCATGCAGTGTGCCCTACGCCTTATTGAACGACTGGAACAAATAGCGAGTCTCGAATTCTTGTTTGACTCTACTGTAGAGAACCATCTTGTATCGCTACTTCGAGTAATTGGTTTCGTTCGATTTCCGTTTGCTTGAGACACTAGGGCCGTAGAGTACCAATTGCATAATGTACAGCGATGCGGGAACACGAGATCTAGATCTAGTCCTCCTAGAAGATAGATATCTAGACTTCTAGATATCTAGAAAATACTTTACATCTCTCATGTTCGGTAAGTAGGTTCTTATTACCTCCAAATGGGGCTTTTAGGTGACTAACTAGCGCTCTAGGGTAATAATGTAGCTAGAAAAGCCCTAGGGCGGTAAGTAATTTAAAAAAACACTTCTTTCTTTCAAAAAGTTCGCGTAGGTACATCCATCATACTGGCAATATATACATTATGCATTCAGCCCAATGACCAAAGAGGTCGCTTTGCTATTCAGCCTTGTCTTCGTGTGAGTATAATAGTCATCAATTTTAAATATCGAACAGCGAAGTCCAACTTTAATATTGAAAAAAAAAAAAAAAAAGTGCTTTACTTGATTCTTTTTAATGAAAAAAGGCGGGAAAAGAAAACTTTTACTTTAAATATTGTTTATTCTTGTAATGCCGTTTTTTTTCTACTTACCTCACAACACTCGAACACCGTGTGCAAGTGTGTATTTTAATGAGTTATTAATGAATGTATTAAGTTAAATTGTATGTAATGTACTATGAACCCATGTAATCTGAAATAAAGAGTTATATTATTATTATTATAAGTTGTGTGCGATAAAGTATTTTCTAGATATCTAGATATTTTCTAGTTCAGCACAAAGTCAAAGTCAAAGTCAAAGTATATTTATTTGCAGAATTACATGTAAGATGTTATAAGTTTGTTTAGAGCCAATGTAATTCTACCGTGTAAGGGCATGCAAATTAAAATTTATAAACAATTTAGGTCAAATAAAGATAAAAATAAATTAAATAAAATTGGAACAATAAATAATGCACACAAATGTTTGTTCTCGGTGGGGATCGATCCCACGGCCTACGGCGCAGAAGGCAGAATGACTACGAACTGAGCTGTGAAGGCCGTCAATAATGGGAGGTCTTATTTCTAAACTGCGATCTCTACCAGACAACTGTTGGATGAAGTGGACTTATGGTATTTTATGGTACTTTAAATTATATTTTATGGTATTTTAAATTATTTTTCTTTTGTGTGCAAATTTCACTCAAAATATTTTTTTTATTTCCACGCACACACTCCTTGTTTGTGTGCGTGGAAATAAAAATATTTTTTGAGTTTTTGTACACAATTTTTTTTTTATACTTATATAAAAAATACTTAAGGGATAAGGTAAGGTAATCGTTAGGTAGGTCAGACAAATAAAAGTAATGTACATTTTTCAAATTTTTTTAAACTGGTTAGTACAAAATAGACTACAGCTTACAAAAAAATCTTCTGAAAACCACTGTATTAATTTGTAGGAATTTCCTCCAGAGCTTGATGTTTTTAAGAAAACGCTTCTACTATGCTTACCATCTATGGATGGTCAGCAGTTTGCTGCACCTGGTAAATGCAATTACTCTGTAGCAGCATTTTATTCCCTTTTATCTACTGTCTTAGTTTGTTCTTCTTGTATGTATTTTTATACAACTTTCTGATGGAACAAGTATATGGCCCACCTGATGTTAAGTAACCATCACTTATAACAAAGCATTTCCTCGTAAGACACGTACGATAGGAACGTGCCCTGCCCTGCGTCCATCATCTTGGGCATACAGACGTTAAGCCTAATGTGTCTGTAATTTCACGGGTAACCGTAGTCTTCAAACCGAAACGCAGCAACGCTGCTTGGCGGCAGAAAAAGGCACAGGAGTGGTGGTAGAACTTCCCCGGACGAGCCCTTCACAAAGAGCTCTACTACTCTATAAATCTATCCTTCTACCAACCTTGAGCAGAGTCTAATGACTTACTCAAAAACCTTCATTGTGCATGCAAAGTACCTACCTACGTTCCTAATTTAGGGGTCCCTAATACGTATATAATGGAAGCTCATTAATTTTTCAACATTGCAAATTTATTCACAAAGTCATCTGTGTTTCCACAGAGCTGTAACAAGTTACAGTAAAAATACATATCAGAAGCCTTTTTTTTTATTTTCCCTTAATAGAGCACCGGTGGTCTAGGGGGCGTGACCCCGCCTCGTAAGGTCGTGGGTTTGAATCCGGTCCTGGATTTTGGAGCAATGGAATTTCGCCTTCGAAAATGTATGTGCGCAATGCCAGCTCTCAAACGATGAAGAAAAAAATCGTGGTCCATAGGACGTAACCTTCAGTTTGTTTATCCATCTGAAGTCAATGTCAAAGTCATGAGGTATTTATTCAGTTGAATCACAAAGATAATTTTGAAACGACTAAAAGTATCAATCTACCTCTAGGTGCCGAAGGTGAAGACCCCCAAGACCCCCAAGAGGTGCGCAAGACCCCCCGCGCAAGCCTCTCACAGCCTTAGTATGTTTCTGCGTTCTACCACAGATTAAATATGATGCTACTATGTGCAGATGTCTCTTTGGGGAAATAAAATGTTGGGGATAGCGTTTTTTACATAACTTTGTTCACACAGAAAACTGTAAATTAACACACAAAAGACGGTTCACGCCCTCACTATAAAAGTTGATCTAGTTGATGAACGCAGGTCAGTGCATCATAGGGCACGTTCCTATGCGTGCGTGACTTACGAAGCAATGCTTAGATATAACTAAATAAATATTGGTGGACTATCCACACAGCACTATCTAGCCCAAAACTAAGCCAAAGCCTGTATTATGGGAACCAGATAGCTGATATTATACATTATATACTTTTTTTTCGTAAATACATACTTATAATATATAATAACACCCAGTCAGAGAACAAACATCAATGTTCATCACACAAATGTTTGTTCTCAGTGGGGATCGAACCCACGGGCTACGGCGCAGAAAGAAGAGCTACTACCAACGGAGCTGTGAAGGCTGTCATATAGGTGATGGTAACCACTTAACATCTGCTTGTTCCCTCAGCAAGTATAAAGTAAAACTGAAACTCACATTCTTATGAGATGCTAACTGCACCACATGGACACCTGGAAGACCCCGTTCACCATGAGGATTTGGGTATTTCGCCTAATAACCCGTTTACCCTCAGCTCATGTCCGTGGAAATGTGCAGAGACATCGGCAGGGACTTGGGCAATGCGAGAATGTAAACAGGCCACTTCCATGTCCACTCGCGTTGCCCGTGTTGTGAACACACATTGCCGGCGACGCTGCCGCAGACATATGGACGGCAACATTTCCGTCCACGCGAATGGCAGCGCGAAAGTCTAAATGTAATCGCAGTATAAGAGCGAAAGACCCAATTCCTCATTGCATTACAAACAAACAGATTTCGGTTTTCCCGCGACATTTGCCTTACTTCTTCTTCATCTTGCCGCGTCACTAGTTCTTTCGAAACAGTGCAGTGAAAGGATTTTAAGTGAACCCGAAAGAGGCACCTTTCTTTCTCCTTTGCGACACTGTATCTTATTGTAATACAATAAGGTTCACTTCACATTGTAAGCCTGTCGAAGTGACACAAGCTCCCGCATCTGAATTGGCCCGGATGTTCCACTTTGTCAAATACACACCTTAATTGTGAGTGGCAGATCGACAGAATTAACCTTTCGACTTTCCATTGAATTGTGTTGTTACGGAATCATTATCTATTTAAGTTACAATGGATTTAATACCCTTTGATAAATTCGCTGTGAATTTTTATCCGTAAATTGGTAAGGTTAGCTGCGGCCTTGTGGAGGTGGTGTAGTGGTAGCGGCCCCGCCTTCCGATCCTAAGGTCGTGGCTTCAAAACCGGTCGTACACCAATGAGTTTTTCTGTCCAAAAATTAATGTGCGCGATGTAGGAAGCCGGCATGTCGTAGAACCTAAAAAGTTCTAAAGGGCTGTCTAGCGCAGTGATTGAACCACTAACATCCAAACATACTATAAAATGGTGCTTAAATTTAAATAATGCATAAAATTAGCGCTGTCGCTGTTTGCCATTACGCATTGGTAAGAGATGGCAATAGTTTAAACATTTGACATCTTATAAAAGGGACGAGCCTGTATCTACTGGAACTACAGTGTAACCACAAAACAGGAAAGATGTATACTTCTGTGTTCTATGCAGTGGCGTAGCTAGGTGGGCAAGGGGCCCGGTGCATAGAGAAAGAATCGGGCCCTTATCCCCTCCTTCCACATAGCTTGAACTTATACTTACTTACATATACATAAAAATATAATATATATAAAAAAATACATAATCATTAAGGCGAAGACAAGAGCTAATGTGATTATCGCTCGCACGTTTCGACATGTTGAAAGATATAAAATCACTAAACTCATTTTCGAAAAATCGCTACAACCATCTTGTGTGCAGTCACATTGCACTCAGTTTAGTAAAAATTACATGTAGTAAAAGTACATGCTTTCCTACTCCAAAGTTTGCTTTACGTACATAAGCAAACTTTTAAGTAGTTAAACTTGTATCGATCAAAATATTTTTTTTACTAAACTGTGTGCAATGTGATTGCACAAAATGGATGATTGCAATTTTTCGAAAATGAGTTTAGTGATTTTATATCTTTCAACATGTCGAAACGTGCGAGCGAGAAGTTGTTTGATAGTTGTCAGCCCCATAAAAAAAAATTGTGAGCAGCCTCAAGGTTTTCTAGCTTCGGGAGCTGGCTGACCCTCTCTTTCCAAAGCTTAGGTTGGAGGGCCCCTTGAGCTCCGGGGCCCTGGTTCACGGCACCACCTGGTCATTCGATAGCTACGCCACTAGTTCTATGAGAGTAACTATAAACAGGTCTTTAGTAAAATTATACAGTCGTTAAACTTCATTGCCATTTCAACATGATGACTTCATTCAACCAGTAGATGTTTAGAGTAATTACACCCTTGTCTCACAAATTAGTTAAACGTTGTATTGTACTACTGCCTAATAGATACCCTACCCGCCAGTCCCTATTATTTCAAAGCATGACATGACATGAGCATTCATGACATTTTGATTTTGTTACAGCAACTAGTTATGTACGTATTTCATGATTCGTTTTCTGGCATTTTGGGAAGCAACAAAGCTTTTTCATTTTAATTGTTTTTCTTGTGTTATTTTGAGTTGTGTTGTGTAATTTCGGTGGTATTTTAACCAACACTACTTGAGGTCTTAGCACTAAGTGTAAACATTTGGAATGAAAGTGTATTATGTAATATCCTGATTTGACTGAAAATGTTTCGAATGTTTTGAAGAAAACCGCCACCATTTTCTTCAAAATTAATGACGGCCGACTTGACTATGGACTGACTTGACTAAAAAGTATTCATTCAATACAAATCACACTGGCAAGATTGTCTGTCGAATGACAGACAGGAGCCATAAATGGAGAGAAGAAGAAGAAGTACGTATTTCATTACTCGTATGCAATTTTAGTATGAAGTTGTTGTATGTTAATTTACTTAGATTTTAAGGCGATGACAACTGTAACGCCCGGTTTCTGAAAGCTCGAACAAAACTAATCGGATGTAAAGTCAATCGCCATTTCAGATATTACATCGAATTAGATAGAGATAAGCAAGTGACTTGATATGCGATTAGTTTTGATCGGGCTTTCAGAAACTGGCCGTTAATGTCACAAAAAAATGCGAATGTTTCTATCCCACTCAAAAGTTTGGTTTACTAGTTTTTGTACTCATGCAAACTTTTGAGTTAGATAACAAGTTAGGATCGTTTTTTTTTTTTTTGCATAACTGTGTGCTACGTGATTGCACATAACTTGGTTGATTGCGATTTTTTTTATACAACTAGCTGATGGAACAAGCAGATGGCCCACCTGATGTTAAGTGGTAATTACAGCCACATGAGGCTTAACATCTGTATGCCTCAAGTTGATGGACGCAGGGCAGTGTATCGTAGGGCACGTTCCTATCGTGCGTGAATTACGAGGCAATACTTTGTTATAGGTGATGGTTACCACTTAACATCAGGTGGGCCGTCTGCTTTTTCCACCAACTAGTTGTATAAAAAAAGATGCTTAATACAAGGATATTTAAGCGAGCAGTGTATCTATCCTCGAAGGTATCTACATATAACCGGATCCGTATTTATGAGTACATTAGAACCTTACAAAAAATATTATGATTTATTTTGTTTGTAAGACGATTCAAAGTTGAGATTTAAATTGTTAGTGAGTCCTTGTGATTTTATCCAATAAATTAATTTGAACTTGACCTTTGAGTCTAAGCAAGGTCATATCTATAGTTATTATGTTATTAAAAAACCAGCCAAGTGCGAGTCGGACTCGCGCAAGAAGGGTTCCGTACCATTATGTATAAAAAGGACAAAAAATCACGTTTGTTGTATGAGAGTCCCCTTATATTTATTTTATTCTGTTTTTTTGTATTTTTGGTTGTAACGGCAACAGAAATACATCATGTGTGAAAATTTCAACTGCCTAACTATACACGGTTATATGAGATACAGCCTGGTGACAGACGGACAGACAGACAGAGGGACGGACAGCGGAGTCGTAGTAATAGGGTCCCGTTTTACCCTTTGGGTACGAAATCCTAAAAACAACACATAGCTATTTTCAATACCGGTTACCTTATAAGGCGAAGACTCAATAGGTCAGACTACATCGTATCTATCTATCATCATCGTGTCTATCCAACAACTCTAAAGCCTCATTCAAACGACGCGTATGTCGACAGCCACAGCTCAGTTGGTAGTAGCTTTGCCTTCTGCGCTGTCGGCCATGGGTTCGATCCCCACCGAGAACAAACATTTGTGTGATGAACATAGATGTTTGTTCTCTGCCTGGACGTTATATAATATTATAAGTCTGTATTTACAAAAAAAAAAATGTCCACCAATATTTATTTGAGAGCAAAACATTGATGTTCTTTTTTCTGTATGGGCGTTAATAATTATATTTGTAGCATGTAAAAAAGTATATTTAGATTTCGTAGTAGCGTATTTGACGTCATTTGGTACTTAAAAGCTCTACCTATTCCGACCCCTGGTAATCACCCTGCAGATGTCAAGTCATTTGCTATCTCTATCTAATTTGATGTAATAGCTGAAATAGCAAGTGACTTGACATCCGATTACGTTTGATCGAGCTTTCAGAAACCGGCCGTAAGGCCGGTTTATTAATTCAAGTCGCCAATCTGTGTGTAATAACAGTTCAGTAAAAATATAATTTTGATTCAAACAAGATCTTACCAAAAAGTTTGCTTTACAAGTTTTCGTGCCTTTTCACACGCAACGGTTGCCGGGCGGCGAAGTGTATGTCCATGTACTTTGGCTTTCACACGTACCGGCGTAATTTGCCCAGCAAGCGGTCGCCGGGCGCACACCGGATCCACCACTGTGCGTCCGGTCAGCGCCTATCGGCTACGCATAGTCCTGCATGGACGACGCAGCATGCTTTCATACGCACCGGTGGCCCATGTTGTAACGTTACAATCCTCTTCCTAAAGAGGATTGAACGCACAAGTTAATTTAGAAGAGGACTTTTACCTATCCTAACGTTTTAAAAAAAGAAATGGAACAAGATGATTAAGTTTTATTTAGAGTAACCAAGGTAGAGGATGAGGAGACGGCAGAACGGCAGACACTGAGGCAGGAAGAAGTGGAGTTGGAGGCGAGGATTTCGTAGTGAAGCCCGGAGAGGATGTAGGAGTAAGGCCCGGAGAGGATGCAGGTATAAGGTGGACGTCCCCGCAGGCGCTGATGGAACGTCCGGAGCAGTCGAAAGTGGAAATCCGTTTGTTGTAACTTGTAGGACTTGTAGCTGGGTAACTTGTAGGACTTGTAGCTAGGTACTTATGTAGTACTCTCCAAGGCGTCTGCCAATGAACTGTAGATTTGTCGCCTGGTTCCGCTTATATAGCAAAATCCATCCAAAATATTATCTTTTTCATTTTCAAAAATGGACCCTTCAGCTGCTAGCATCTTTTGCTGTAGAGTTGAGTTTGGATGACAATTTGTAAAGCAACCTATCGAAATTTGAGATTTAAAACTAAAAGTTTGACAATACGACTGACAGTAATATATCGATATTATTGTCAAGAGAAAAAATACAATGTTTTGATAAAAATAGTAATTTAGAATAAAAATAGATATAGCTTCATTTATACTCCTAGGATCAGAAAATTCTGCTCTATCGATTGGTGTTTAAGTGAAAAATTAGAATTATAAAGTTAAAATACCAAAAAGGAGCCTAAAATATTGATCGTAAGTACTTACCTAAAATGAACAGTAACTTCCTTCCTAGAGAGTATTTACAGAGAAGTATTAAGAAAAAGAGTAAAAACAGTGATATAAAAAGGATTAGAAAAGATTAACACTACAATGTACTACCACAGAGAGAGCCTACGCGACCGTACTCGCGTCGACGGTAAAGACGCTACTGGATACTAAATCGGGTCGTGTGAAAGCTGAATGTGTTACCGGACAGTCGGCATCGGCTACCCGGCAACCGGGACGTGTGAAAAGGCACTTCGTCTGTTATGCAAACTTTTTAGGCGGAAAACTTGTTACTTGCGACCGTGGTTCGATCTATAGGTCTGTGGGTGTGTGAGTGTTTGTTAAGTGTAGGTATGAGTAAGCTCGACAAAACTGAAAATAAAAGTTTCGACACCATCAACTCGATTCGTTTTCTGACATTTTGGGAAGCAACATAGCTTTTTCATTTTAATAGTTTTTCTAGTATTATTTTGAGTTGTGTTGTGTAATTTTGGTGGCATTTTAACCAACATTACTTGAGTACTACATAAGTGTAAGCATTTGTAATGAATGTGTATTATGTGATATCATGATTTGACCGAAAATGTTTCGAATGTTTTGAAGAAAACCGCCACCAACTTGATTATAAAGTATTTAATACAATTCACTTGACAATGGCACAGATAAGAGAATACTAGTACAGATACCTCATCCCATACATTGAAACGGTTCCAGTCTTAACTCGGGCTGTGACTCGGGCAATTTTTCGGGATATATGAAATAGCCCGAAGCTAAACAAAATAGCCCGCATAGCCGCTAGATGTCGCGAAGTTGCGTTGCGAGCAAGCGGCATCAGGTAAAATGCACTTACAACCAATAGATGGCGATAAAATTAGTTCTGCCAACACGCACATACTATTATTTATTCTGTGTCCGCACGCAGTCCTTCGCCCACATTGATAGTTTTTCCAGTTTTGTTTCAAAATAAGAATCGACACAGATTAATAAGTAGCAGGTGGATACCTATGATAGGAATGTCATTGTGTTATTGTGTAGTCTACATCTATTCGTTTAAGTATTTTTTTTAAGCAAGATGTTGATGCTGCCTTATGAAATTTGTTTAAGTAGCTAGGATGTATTAGGTACCTAACTACCTACCTACTTTTTTGCTCGAACACTAGGCTGTTTTAGTTCGGAGGCACTGACTGATCGCTGTTTCAATTATGCAGGCGTTATTGGGATCTATTCGCTACAAGAAGTAACAGGGTAAAAGTTTGGGCAAACTCCCAACTTGTGCCTCAATTTAGTTTGACGAGGCAAAATCAGCAACACACTCAGTGGTCATTTCGTCGTGTCCCGAGCTTCGATCAACAATCAACCTAGGTACCTAGATAACGAGTGACTTACAAAATCAAAGCTAATATGATAAAATACTAATACATGATATACTTTTTTTACTGGTAGGTAATTTATAGACCTACTTATACACCCAGACAGAGAACAAAATTCTATTTTCATCACAAAAATGTTAGTTCTCGGTGAGGATTGAACCCACGGCCTCCGGCCCTGAAAGCAGACCTACTACCAACTGAGCTATAAAGGCTGTTAGACATACAACGAAATTAGTCTTCCAAATAATCCCCGCGCATTCTCGAGCTCCCTAGCTACTTGGCTCGTATTTAGTTTGTATGTTATGTATTTGATATAAAGTTCACTATGCTATGGACAATTTCGTTGCAAAAAGTCGCTTTCATTCCAACCCGCGGCGATGTAAATTAAGCCTGAGACAAAAGTTTTAAAACAGTTTAAAGTTCAACCTAATCACAACCATAGCTCCTTGTAATAAAGTCACAAATCTTCATAATACTATCTCACACTTATGATCATTCGTCACCAAAAACGAGGACATCTTTTCATTTAGATATGAAAAGACGTAGGTTAAATAACATTTATTGTGTAATCAACCTTAACGTGCAACAAATAAAGTACTTTTCCCCATTTTTACTTTGCAAATTAGATCGTTTCTTTTTGTTTCTTTGAATTTATAATTTTGTGACGAAGTTCATTATTTAAAAAAAACCCCACCAGAAGAAAAGCGATAACCTATTGACTTTGAGATGAAGTCGACCCTCTTATTAGCCGTTCAACTGATGGCCCACCTGATGGCTTCAAGCTGATGTAAAGGCGTTACATCTAATGGCCTAGCTGATGTGGAGCTGTTACCTCTTTTGAGCTACCTGTACCCCAAGTATGAGTTTTGCGTTTTTCGTTTTACGTTTTACGTTTTTGTTCCGTGTTCATTGCGGGTTTTGTATGAAGACGCGATAGGGATACTGATATGGAACTTTACAAAACCCGCAATGAGCACGGAGCAAAAACGATTCGTTTTTGTTCCGTGTTCATTGCGGGTTTTGTATGAAGCCGCGATAGGGATACTGATATGGAACTTTATGTTCTACTACTAATTTTCATCATACTTGCAACATAAAGTTCCGTGTCGTTATCTCTATCGCGTCTTCATACAAAACCCGCAATGAACACGGAACCAAATCGTAAAACGAAAAACCAAATATGGTAAGCAAAACTCATACTTGGGGTACTGGAGTCGCGCGGTTACTTCTAACCCGATAATTAGTGATCACCCCACTTGATGTTGAATGGTCACTACCTATTTGTGGAAATCCTAAAGTAGATGATGTGTTTAATAACAGAACCCGTTTTTCGTACAATATGAAAAGGAAATAATTAAAGTTGTTTATAGACGTAATCTCTCAACATAAAATAGCCCACCTGATGTTGAATGGTTACCTTTCACCACCCACTCCAAGATGTTGAGCGCTTATTTCTTGGATTTGAGATACCTAGTAGTTGGCCATCGTCGATAGCCGCTGAACATCAGGTGGGTCTTCTAAAATAATTGAAGTGACACCTGATGCTGAGCGGTTATCTAAAGTAGGTAGGTCAAGTAAACTTTGTATTTACCTACCAACTATATACTTGCGTTGACGTAATAAATAATTTTCTTTCTACGGCACTACGTACGTCCGTAAAGTTTAAGGGGCTGACAACCATCAAACAACTTCTTGCTCGCACGTTTCGACATGTTGAAAGATATTAATCAATCAGTTTTTTCCTTCTAAAAAGTAAAGTAAAAGTAAGTAACTAGTTTTTGTACTAAGGTGCTCCGGGGTAAGACTGGACGGTTTTTTAGTAAACCATTCGTATGTTGCAAAATATTTTTTTTCTCGACAATGAAAATGTTGGCCAACCTAAAATTTAGTTAGAGCTTTGTATAAAAGACAGGTTTATAAATCGGTATATCCGATAACCCTCTAAACACAACGGTGGCCGAGTTATAGGGGATTAAAGTGATAGTAATTTTTATAAAACCACGGGAAAGATCGGACCTTGACGGGGTAACATCGGACTACATTCTAAAATCGCCTCTGTAGCTCCAAACATAAGCTACCTATAATGAAAATATCCGGTTTTATCCAATAATAAAGCATCAATATCGATTTTCGAGATACTGTTTCAACGACAAAAGTGAGAGGCAAAATATTGTTTTTTTCATTCTTATAATCCGATGTTACCCCGGTTCAGAAAAAATGAAGTTTCTATGTTTCTCAAACTTTGACACCTCCACTTTGACTATGGTGCGTAGGTAGGAATACGGAGATACAAAGGTCTAGCAAGCACCTCATAGTCGGTTTTAATAACTAACCAGCCTGATCAATGAAGCAAATTAGATCTAATTAATAAATTATTAATCATAAACTACTTATTTCAATTAAAAGTCATTTCTTCAAATCTTTTTTGAGTAGAAGTCGCCCGCAGAGATTTTTTTTGTAGTTTCTAGGCATAATAATAAATATAAAATAATAAAATTAACTGAAGCAAACACACCATAGCTAAAAGTGTGCGCAAGCTAAGCGTGCATGGGATTACGTACCGTACATACATAATTACAGCTTTTAGCTTTTATTCACAGGGAAATTGGTTCACAAAATAAAAAAAATTGAGCGACGTTAGGTAGGTACTACCTCTAGCAAATGCCTCTTTAGTTCAAATATTTTTTTAAAAGTTTGAGAAACTGTTTATATTTTACAGTTGGGAAAGATCGGACAGAATTCATCCGAACTTTACCCATTCAAATTTTGATGGGGAAAGACCGGATCTCAGGCTACATACAGTTCTAGCGTGTCTAGATCACTTTAATCAGCAAACAAGTTGCCGCATTAATATGATAAGCTACAAAACTCGTAAAAAACACAGCCGTTATACCAGAATTTACAATTAAAGTTGCCGGGGGTAAGTCCGGATCCTTAAAAAATCACATTTTACGCACCTTTTCACATCCGAGTGAATGAAATGCGCGCTGATGGTCCGATCGACTGGCGGTGACTAGTGGGATGGGCCCAACAAAATGGCGTTGCTGGCAATGTTTCCAAGAATCAAAAAACACCCTACGTTATGGAGATATTCGATTTATTCGATCTTACCCCAGATCCGATCTTACCCCGGAGCACCTTAATGCAAACTTTTGAGTCGGATAACTTGTATCGATTATAATGTTTTTTTTTACTAAAATAAGCATTTACCAATTAAATAATAAACCATTTTGTGTGCAATCACATTGCACACAAAATGGTTTATTCAGATTTTTCGAAAGTGAGTTTAGTGGTTTTATATCTTTCAACATGTCGAAACATGCGAGCGAGAAGTTGTTTGATGGTTGTCAGCCCCTTAAAAGGCATAATTTTTGGCTCAGATTTTTGTCGCTGTCTGGCCCGCGCCAGCACCAGCACTGACAGCGACAGAGTTTCACGTTAGAAGAGTGCGGCAATGTTTAGGTGAAATTATGCAAGATGAATTGCACCTTGTTGCGTCGCAGTAAGAGTCCTATTATTTATTCTGTACTAGTAGAAGTATTACAACTCTTATTTCCGTGCCTAAAAATCGAATCATGTTAATATAAACCGTTTTTTTTATATTAATAATAAATAAATTATTTTTTATTTTTTACGTAGGTAGGTACGTAGTAAAATGCCTCTATAAGAAACGAAAAAATTCTATAAACGCAAATAGCGGCATCTTTTGAACTTTTGAAACCGAACCACAACGTAGTTCAAATAATTTCCGCAAGAAAAAACGTGGTCAATATTGATTATTGTAAAAACATGAAGATTTCATTATCAGCTTATTTCCTCATCTTCCTGTGCTTATGGGAGATTTTTTTACAATATAACATAAGCTATTCATGACCTTAATACTTTTTTCTGGACTAAAACAAATATCAATAATTCAATCGCAACCGGTATCGCCATCTATTGATGTTTAATTGGAACTAAAAATGCTTTGTAGGCAATGAGACACCATGACAATGGCAAGGTTGTCTGTCAAATGACGGACAGGAGGCATCTTCGTCTAAAAGTTTGCTTATGTACGAAAACTAGTACTAAAGCAAACTTTTGAGTAGGAAAACATGTATCGATCAAAATGAATTTTTTACTAAACTGTGTGCAATGTGATTGCACACAAGATGGTTGATTGCGATTTTTCGAAAATGAGTTTAGTGAATTTATATCTTTCAATATGACGAAACGTGCGAGCGAGAGTCACATTAGCTCTTGTCTTCGCCTTAACCATTTTTTGTGATGATCAACCGAAATAGAATAAGCATTTAATTAATAGATACTCACACCTGATAGTTAATAACTATCAGGGTTCTTTTATAACTGTTATGAAACCTTCGTAATCGCCTTCTTCTTGTCATGTCATTAGTTTTTTCCGAAACAGTGTGATGAAAGGATTTTTAGTGCACCTCAAAGATTCTCCTTTCGAGCGCTAGTTAGTAGTAACTAGCACTGACGGATTTCGTTCGCGTTTATAATTCTTGTTGTAGAAAATATACGATTGAATAAAAAAATTAAAAAAAAAATCTGGTTCTTTTTGTAAATGTGTGTTTGAAAGAAAGAAAGGCATTTATTTATACCAACTGTACACGACAAAGTACAGGACATCTGTACAGGACATATAAAAAGGTAAAAGCTATTCTAGATACGTAGAAATGAGACGTAGGTAGATAAAAAAACCAAAAAGCTATAAAAATAGTGTGGGTGTGTCACGTCTACGCAATACGTATGTGCTGCCATGTAGGTACGGTACATGTTTTAAATGTCAAAGTTCATTCATATAGTCCAAGTTTTGCTTAGTTTGGGGCTAGACAGTGCTTTGTGAAAATGCCCAACAATATCTACATTTATACCTTTCGTCTTTCGCTCTCGTCACTCTTTCTGAAACATTTCTAAATTATTTTATTATTTATTCAATAAACTTATAAACCAGTACAATTGCAGAATGAATATTGTACCCTATAAACCTCCTGAGGTTTATGAGGGTACTTAAACTTGTATTAAAAGTGCAATATAATTTCATTTCCATTGTTTGTTGAATAGGGTTGTCATACGTCCGAGTTTCCCCGGATTTGTCCTAGTTTAGAGGGCGTCCGGGGAGCGTCCGAGCGGGGTTTCTCATTTGTAAATTGTAGTCCGGGCTTAAAAAATTCAAGTCTTGTACCGCCCGACGGCCGACGAAAATTTAATTTAGTCATCTTTTATCATTATTTTAAATGTCACACGTCAAATGACGCGACACGGGCGCTTTGAAAATAAATAAAAAGTTAATTTATGGGATTCATTTTCTGACATTTTTGGAAGCAACATAGCTTTTTCATTTTATTTGTTTTTCTAGTGTTATTTTGTGTTATTTTGAGTTGTGTTGTGTAATTTAGGTGGTATTTTAACCAACATTACTTGAGGTCTTAGCACAAAGTGTAAACATTTTGAATGAAAGTGTATTATGTGATATCCTGATTTGACGGAAAATGTTTCCAATGTTTTGAAGAAAACCGCCACCATTTTCTTCAAGACAAATGACGGC
Source organism: Chloroclysta siterata (assembly GCA_932294275.1). Lineage (NCBI taxonomy): Eukaryota > Metazoa > Arthropoda > Insecta > Lepidoptera > Geometridae > Chloroclysta > Chloroclysta siterata. Next base: position 12,589,309 of record OW028596.1, on the reverse strand, counting down.
CGACTTGACTATGGACTGACTTGACTAAAAAGTATTCATTCAATACAAATCACTTGACACTGGCAAGATTGTCTGTCGAATGACAGACAGAAGCCATAAACGGAGAGAAGAAGAAGTTAATTTATGACATTTTGAACTGTTTTTTATTATACTGACTAAGTTTAAAAAAAAACCTGTTGACATGTCAGGGTTTTGGGCTCCAAAATCCGGGGTTTTCACGCGTCTTGTCCTGGTTACTAAATTTTAGAGATGGCAACCCTAGTTGAATCTCGACATTGTAGAAGTTAAACTACTATAACAAGGTAGGTACAGTTTACTTAAGTTCTTACAGACGAGAAGAGTAACTTACAGTGTAATTGGATGATGTGCATTCAAACAATGACAATGAATTAAAATAAGGATTGCATGCAAAAAATGCCACTAAGTATCTGGTCTTATGGTATCGCACGTCACTATTCGGTATTTGCGTACTTATTTGCTTTTTATTCAACTTTATTGTGTAGAAAACCGAATAACTTGATGCAATTTAACCAGGAATACATAAACAATGAAGAGGTTTTCGCGACCCGTGATTTTAACTCTTTATGAATCTACGTTGGTACCTCTCCATTGTTTCTGCAATCCTGGTACCTGATAACTGGTATCGACTTTACCTGTTTTAAAATTCATGGTAGGATTAGTTTTTTTTTATTTAACCCTGTTTTATTAATAAAAATATTGCGACTGAATTTATTGTAATTTTCAGTCCAAGTAGTTCAACTACTTTTTTAGATTGAAAAAATTGGATGAAATTTATCCAATATGTTCATTTGGTTGTACAGATAGTTGAACATATTGGAGTAGACGGTCCACACGTAGTCAGTATTCGTGTAGGTATTTGTACCTATATGCGTCTTGTTCGTGAAAATAGGCAAATATGTATGTCACTATTTATAAAAAAATTACGCGCATCACGATTTTATTTTTGAGTCTGATCAATGACCAAATTTTTTTTATCTGACTAGCTGATGGAACAAGCAGATGACCCACCTGATGTTAAGTGGTAACCATCACTAACAAAGCATTGCCTCGTAAGTCACGCACGATAGGAACTGTTAAGCCTCATGTGCCTGTAATTTCACCGGCAACGACACTCTTCAAACCGAAACACAGCAACGCTGCTTGGCGGCAGAAAAAGGCGTGTTGGTACTTCCCCGGACGAGCCCTTCACAAAGAACTCTACTACTCTTAGATTTACAAGGAGAGTGGTATGACTTATCACCTGATTATTTTTTAGCTTTGAAATGGTATATTATTTACATATTTTTTTTTACTACTCAATTATATCGTATAAAAATATTTTTTACCTATATTATTTATACCACCACTATTGTATTCTTATTTGAACAGATCTGAACAGATACTTTTAAGATGAATGACTAAAATGATTTTATTACCTATGATTTATAAATTTAATAATAATTATACAATATAATACACATTTTTTAATTATTTACATTCATTTTATATTTCAATTATAATTATTTGTAATTGTTTTGTTTATAAATTTGCATGGTGTGAGAACCCATTTAGAAATAAGACCTATTATAGTATGTATACCATACTTCTAGCAAATTAATCATTTCATCCCAAAACAGACGAGGGATAAAAAACATTCTTAGTAGGTTTTCTTATATCTCTAGTCTGTTTCTGTCCCGTGTGTGTGATGTGATCTATGTTTACTCGTTTGGCTTGCAAAGCTATAATTTCATAGCAATCATTTGTACATCACGCGCAATTATTATAGGTAATTTGGCTGCGGAACCTCGCTAAGATAAGCCCTCACTCGATATTCACTGATGCTAATGACTGTAGTCCTATTCCGTGAACAAAATTCACCCGAGTGACCGCAGAATCCGCGGCATCAAATTAACCCATCACTCGCGCTACAAGAGTGAGTGTTTTGGCTAGTGGAAATACCGACGTGAGTGAGGCGAAGCGCGCGATCGAAGTGAGTGCGGATCTACTAGTTGGAACTCCCCGTGATTGTTTTGTTGAAAGAATCGAAACCCTGTTGTGATTTTATCTGTTCGTTAGCGTCAGTGTAGTGCGGCAATGCCAAGAATATTGTCGTGTTTGTTCAAAAAGCTATGGTGAACTACACAAAAACTACAAACACATTCGTAGCTTTTTAATTTTGAAAAAAACGCTACAAAATGTCTAAGATATTTTTCACTATCAACGGAAAAGGATACCAAGGTAATATTTTACAACAAATACTTATGTTACGTGTACGTTAAAATGTACAGGGTGGTGATACATTACTCTTGAATATTTTAACTTGACTACCAGAATATGCTTTTTGATCAATTGTGACCGATTAGGTATAGCAAAAAAATATATAATTTTAGAAAAAAAATACAATATTGTCTTTTTTTCTGTAAAATTGTATGAGTCGTAAACCAAATCTAAAAATCTCAGTTTTGAAAGTAGCATTTCAGTATCATTTGTGTTTATCTGAGTTCAGTAAAATCTTTTGAAATTTTTAGGGATTCAGAATTCCTGTAAAAAAAAATTGCACTCACTTTTGTCACTGGCAAGCAGCCAGTAAGACCTAATTTAAAACTGTAATAATCTGAACTTAGCAATAAAAGCTAAATAACTTATCTTGATATGGGGTATTTATGTGCACCTTCAGTTTTCATGGGTGGTCTTACTTTTTCACTCTGTAGGAAAATCGAGTTATTTTAGTATGATGTATGACATCGATCAATGTATACCGGGCACTCTGTGAAAATAAGATGTGTATATCTAAACATGTTCGTAAAAACATCTAAAAATATCACGTATGTTTAGTCGTGAGGACCTAGATTTAATTTCAAAATAAGTCGTTTCACAGTGATCTTTATAATTTTAATAATCAACGTAATAAACTTAAATGGAAACAGAAAGGAATAAAATAAACTAAATTTATTATCAACAGGTAATCTTAAAATCGCCATGAAATTGAGTAGCTACTTTTTTATATTGGTCAACATTCTCCTCAGCAGTATTTAGCCCACAACTAAGCAAAATTTTTATTATCGGGTTATTATAATGCTTATTTTATAATGTATAACACAGACATGACAGAACGAATCGTTGGACGCCCTCATACCCGATAGACTGACGACATTGTGAAGATCGCGGGAAGTCGGTGGATGGGGAGGGCTCAGAATCGTTCTTCCTAGAAATGTATAGGGGAGGCCTATATCCAGCAGTGGAATTCTTCAGGCTGATGATAATGATAAACACAGACAGAGAACAAACATCTTTTCATTAGGTACACAAGTGCTTGTTGAGTGGCTTTAAGCTGAGATGAGACCAAATTTGACCCACAGACGCACAGGCAACTTGCTGGCTCAACCTATTTTATATTTAAATTTTATTTTTTATCTACTGTGTTTTTTCTTTTTATAAGTATAGTTGCCTTAAAGTTATACTAAGTTATTTATGTTCTTTTTAATTTTTGTTTTTATCTGTGTCAGTCGTTTCCTCTGTGTGTTTTTGTGTGTTAAATAAAAAAAACATTCATTCATTGTTCTCGGGAATCGAACCCACGGCGTAGGTACAGCGCAGAAAGCAGAGCTAAGCTGTGAAGGCTTGCATTGAGGGCTGGCATATTTCATATTTTGAGGGCTGTCATTCAATGAGTTTAATTTCAGTGGACGGGAGATACGGTCCAGACGTGTCCTTGAACGACTATATCAGGAATGTCGCTGACCTGCGTGGAACCAAATCGATGTGCCACGAAGGAGGCTGTGGAGCGTGCGTGGTCACCGTCCGGGCGACTCTACCACCAACAAACACTATGAAGACTTTCTCTGTTAATTCGGTATGGACCTAAGATTCAGGTTGAAGTTAGTGAAGTTTTGGCACATGAGACTTAACATACATTCATTCATACATTTCGCTTGACAATGTTTTGTTTTGATTTTAAGAGTAGTAGAGCTCTTTGTGAAAGAGTAGTAGAGCTCTTTGTGAAGGGCTCATCCGGGGAAGTATTACCACCACCAAGCAGCAACGCTGTGTTTCGGCTTAACATCTGTATGCCTCAAGTTGATGGACGCAGGGCAGTGCGTAGGGTACGTTCCTATCGTGCATGACTTACGAGGGAATGCTTTGTTCTATATCTGATTATATAGATGACAAACAGCTTGGGACTGAACTATGCTCCAACTCATTAAAAACACTAAACAATTAAGAATTACCCTAAATTGTAAAACGGATCATACAAAACAACGCAAGAACGAAGCCGTAAGTTTCTTGCCTGTTCTTCTAGTCTTTGATCGCGAGGAACTGGCGATAGATTCACCTTGTATATAAGACGTTTCAAAGTGATCCTCGTGATTGTACTGAATAAAGACCGTTTTGTTTTAATTGAAAAATAAAAAAATATAAAGTTTTGTAGAAGTTGGATGTCATGTAGTTCGTAGAACGAACCAGAAATAGATACGCAACTTGATTATAAGGTAGAAATATGACGTTGATTAGCAATAAAAAATTCCGCTTTCAGATAAGACTCAAAACTGTCCGCCTGTAAATGTATGGTGGAGGCTTATATCCAACCATCGACTTCTTCATAATAATAATTATGTTTTTCTTTGTTTCTTTGTTCTCTGTTTCTTTGTTGTATGACTAGATTCTTCGAAAAAGCTTCGCTTGAGACGGCGCGCATACGCATTAGTAGGTTTTTTACTACATAGTGCTAAGTAAAAAATAGCTGATAGATATATAATTACGTCTATCTTGCCGTTGGAATGAATACAACACAAGCGTAATCACTTTTTATGGAATGCGGAAAATTATTGGTTCTTAAGACGCTTAGGTATATACTTACATTACCTAAGCATGTGGCAAGTGCTCAAAAGAAGCACTTAAAATATTTTCACCACACTTTTTTAAGAGTAGTAGAGCTCTTTGTGAAGGGCTCGTCCGGGGAAGTACTACCGCCACGCCTTTCTCTGCCGCCAAGCAGCGTTGCTGTGTTTCGGTTTGAAGAGTGTGGTTGCCGGTGAAATTACAGGCACATCAGGCTTAACATCTGTATGCCTCAAGTCGATGGACGCAGGGCCGTGCATCGTAGGGCACGTTCCTAGCGTGCGTGACTTACGAGGCAATGCTTTGTTATACCTCTAGGTGATGGTTACCACTTAAGGCGAAGACAAGAGCTAATGTGACTCTCGCTCGCACGTTTCGACATGTTAAATGATATAAAATCACTAAACTCATTTTCGAAAAATCGCAATCAACCATCTTCTGTGCAAACATATTGCACACAGTTTAGTAAAAATTTCATTTTGATCGATACATGTTTTCCTACTCAAAAGTTTGCTTTACTAGTTTTCGTACATAACCAAACATTTAAGTAGGAAAACTTGTGTCGATCGAAATGAAATTTTTACTGAACTGTGTGCAATGTGGTTGCACACAAATTGGTTGATTGCGATTTTTCGAAAATGAGTTTAGTGATTGTATATATTTCAACATGTCGAAACGTGCGAGCGAGAAGTTGTTTGATAGTTGTCAGCCCCTTAACATAATGTAGGCCATCTGCTTGTTCCATCAGCTGTTTGTATAAAAAAAAACACTGTTTTGAAAGATACTAGTGCCACGACAAGAATTACAGCGGAGAAGGCAAAGCTACTAAGCTGTGAGGGCTGTCAAATAGATAGGTAGCCCTCATACTATAAAATGGTGTAAATTTAGATAATGATTAAAATTAGCGCTGTCTCTGTTTGCCATTACGCATTGGTAAAAGATGGCAATGGTTTAAGCATAGTTTATCGTTTGACAGATTTTTTGTAGTAAGGCCGTAAATGTTTTCGCTATAAAGGCTACAAGAGCTAATGTGACTCTCGCTCGCACGTTTTGACATATTGTATTGAATCAAATTGAATTGAAAGATATAAAATCACTACCAATCACTACACTCATTTTCGAAATTCACTATCAACCATTTATATCTTTTAACATGTCGAAACGTGCGAGTGAGAGTCACATTAGCCTTTATCGTCGCCTTAAGGTAGGGAACCATTTAAAATGGTAGAATGCTTGCTTCCATAAAGTTTTCTAAGGGCCATACGATTTTGAACTGCATTCTTTCAGTGTTTAGTATCAGTTCTATCCTGCCACGGCTGGGAGGTAATCACGGTTGAGGGGATCGGAAGCAGAAACCACGGCTACCATAACATCCAGCAAAGACTAGCCACCTTCAATGGAACGCAATGTGGATACTGTACTCCTGGGTGGATCATGAGCATGTACAGGTAATTAAAGACAAAAATAAAAATTAAAAGGTTTTTTGGGTTTTGTTCACTTCCTCAATTATACTATTGAGCAAAATTTATAGGTATTTTATCACAAGGATTACTGCGAGTAAGCCTTAGAACGGCTGAACCAATTTAAATGAAACTTGAAATAAATATAGTTCGTGGCTATAAATAGTATAAAATGCTTTTTATCGTGATACCCCACAATCAGAATCGCGGGTGGACACGAGTCTTACTAATATTATAAATGTGAAAGTTAGCTTATGTTGGTGTCTCAATCATGCTGAGAGGCTGAACTGATGTGGATGAAACTCGGAATTTTTTGCAATTGTCATTGCAAACTGCGATTGACAGCTAGTTTAAAATATATTTGGGATGTGTTTTTTTTCTGTGTACTTCTTTCCTACTCCGTAAAGTTAATGTTACAAAAATTTCAGCCTCTACGAATCCAAGAACAAAAAGCTAACGTCCGAAGAGATTGAAAATTCGTTCGCCAGCAACATCTGCAGATGCACCGGCTACAGGCCAATCGCTGACGCCTTCAAATCATTCGCCACAGACGCCGACGAGAAACTCCTCGCCAGGATATGTGACCTAGAAGACCTGGGTCTGAACTGTGGGGTGAAATGTGCCGCACGATGTCGACACAAAAATGACTCTGAAAAGAACGATTTTACTTGTGTAAATGATAAAAAAATGATGAAGGTGGAATATGGGGCACAGCAGACCTGGTACAGAGCATACGCTTTGGATGATGTTTTTAAGGCTATGGCTAATGGAGAGTATAAGTTGGTAGCTGGGAACACGGGGCAAGGTGAGGTGATCTTCAATAGGCAGAAATTATGACATCTAGTCCTAGGACTAGACTAGACTAGGACTAGTAAGAGCACCGGTGGTCTAGTGGGAGTGACCCCGCCTTCCGATCGTAAGGTCGCAGGTTCGAATCCGGTCGTGCACCAATGGATTTTTCCTATCGAAAAATGTATGTGCGCAATGCCAGTGCTCTTAAACGGTGAAGGAAAACAACGTGAGGAAACCAGTTAGTACTCTAACAGCGGCGATGGGCTTGCAACCTGTCACGTATGGAATACCAACTACTGCAAATGTGGGTATGTGCCTCACAATGTAAATTTTTGGACGTACCTCTGACTACCCCCCTTAGACATCCTCAAAAGAATCTGGAGTTAGTACTTGATGCTAAGAGATCTGAGGAGATATCTACCGTGCCTGGGGATTATAGTCGTGAATCTGTTTTAGTTTCAGTTTCAGTCCTAGGAATGCAATAAAAAAAAGTAATATTTCTGCCGTTCGTCAAGCAGCGTTGTGTTTTGGTTTGAAGGCCAGTAGGTGCCGTTGAAATTACAGGCACTTGAGGCCTAACATATTGTATGCCTAAAACTGATGGACGCAGGGCAGTGCATCGTATGACACGTTCATATTGTTATCGTTATCGTGCTTTGTATGGTGGTCTTACCACATAACATCAAATGGACCATCTGTTCGTACTATCAGTTAGTAGTATTAAAAAAACCTGATTTTAGAATGGGAAAACCACTTAAGGCGAAGACAAGAGCTAATGTGACTCTCGCTCGCACGTTTCGTCATGTTGAAAGATATAAAATCATTAAACTCATTTTCGAAAAATCGCATTCAATCATTTTATGTGCAATCACATTGCACACAGTTTAGTAAAAAATTCATTTTGATCGACACATGTTTTCCTACTCAAAAGTTTGCTTTAATAGTTTTCGTACATAAGCAAACTTTTAAGTAGGAAGACTTGTATCGATGAGTTTTGTGATTTTATATCTTTCAACATGTCGAAACGTGCGAGCGAGATGTTGTTTGATAGTGGTCAGCCCAGTAAAGTACTACCACCGACTTTACTTCCAGTAAAGTACTACCACCGAACCTGTTCTGCCTCCAACTCTCTGCCTTCTGCGCTGTAGGCCATAGGTTTGATCCCCACCGAAAACAAACATTTGTGTGATGAACGTAGATGTTTAAGCTGGTTCCCTTAATACATCTTGATGGTGGTGTGTGGAATATCCACCATTTTTTTTTATACAACTAGCTGATGGAACAAGCAGATGGTCCACCTGATGTTAAGTGGTAACCATCACAAAGCATTACCTCGTAAGTCACGCACGACAGGAACGTGCCGTACGATACACTGCCCTGCGTCCATCAACTTGAGGCATACAGATGTTAAGCCTCATGTGCCTGTAATTATACCAGCAACCACACTCTTCAAACCGAAACACAGCAACGCTGCTTTGCGGCAGAAAAAGGCGTGGTGAATTATTATTATATTTATATAGGAAATAAGTTATTTAATTTAAAAAAATGTGTATTATATTTCTAGGAGTGTACCACGTCACTGACTACCCCCCAAATACAATAGACATATTCAATGTAGCTGAAATAAAGGGGTACGTAATAGACATGAACCTGATCCTTGGCGCGGCGATGTCCCTGTCTGAAATGATGCAGATATTCAAGGACCTGGCGGCCACGAACGAAGAGTTTGGCTATCTCAAGCAGATGTTTGATCATATGGATCTAGTAGCTCATATCCCTGTGAGAAACGTAAGTGAACCCGACGTAACAGCTTCACGACTTTGATCTCCAGGCACGGTAGTTATTTTTTTTTAACAACTAGCTGATGGAACAAGCAAATGGCCCACCTGATGTTAAGTGGTAACCATCACCTATAACAAAGCATTGCTTCGTAAGTCACGCACGATGGGAACGTGCCTTACGATGTACTGTCTTGCGTCCATCAACTTGAGGCATACAGATGTTAAGCCTCATGTGCCTTTAGCAGCGTTACTGTGTTTCGGTTTGAAGAGTGTGGTTGCCGGTATAATTACAGGCACATGAGGCTTAACATCTGTATGCCTCAAGTTGATGGACGCAGGCACAGATAAGAGAATACAGACGGCAGTCAATTCAATTTTTTCAATTTTAAAATATCTTTATTTGTACTTAAATACGTTAAATTTTTACAATTTCCAGTGTAGATTTAATCCTAGAAAGTAAGTACACACGGCAGTGCATCGTAGCCTACGATAAGAACGTGCCCTACGATTCGTAGGTCACTTTCTTATCGTGCGTGACTTACGAGGCAATGCTTTGTTATAGGTGATGGTTACCACTTAACATCAGGTTGTTAAATAAATAAATATTGGTGAACATTCCACACAGCACTATCTCGCCCCAATCTAAGCCAAAGCTTGTGATATTATGGGAACCAGATAGCTGGTAAACTACACATATACCTACTTTTTTTTTGAAATACATACTTAAAATACTGGTAGTTCGCCCCGAACTGAGATCTCGTGATGCGACCCGACGAACGCACCAAAACTTTGAGTAGGTGGTAGTCAAAGGCAAGTCCAAACATTATGTTTGGACTTTTTTCTGACTACCGCCTACTAACTTGGTACGGTAACCAAGTTTCAACTCTATTGGCCTATTTATTGAAGAGTTCCGTTGAACAGACCTTGGCTCCATCATCAGACCTGGTCGTTGTCACCATTTTATGAGAACTGAGTACCTCCTTAATTTATTTCAAGAAAAACAAATAAGAAAAAGCAAAGTAACTGGCCGACCAGTAGAAAAACCTTGATGCCAACGAAACTCTTAGAGATGGGAGCTGGTTCGCTGGTTATCTTAATTTAACTTTTTGGTTGTATCTCAAAAACCGAGCGTCCCAGAAAAAAAGTAAAAATTGTTTTGGAATGTCCAAACAAAGCCCTTTCGTATGACATGTAACTTGATTTTTTTAAGTCACTTTTTTTATGTTTGCCCCCTTAAAAAACCCCATATCTTAAAAATCCTTCATCCGATTTTACCCGATTTTACTCATACTAGTAAATTTCTCAAGTACAAGCTGTCGTCTTATCAAATTTCATGCAGATCGGATCAACGGTTCGAAAGTTATGGCCAGACAAACATACATACATACATACATACATAAAATGCCAAATCGCCCAAGTTGAAACTAGAATCTTCGTTCGTTTCGCTCACTCGATCAATTATATACCACCCAGACAGAGAACAAACATCTTTGTTCATCACACAAGTATTTATTCTCGGTTGGGATCGAACCCACGGCCTTCGGCGCCGAAGGCAGAGCTACTACCAACTGAGCTGTGAAGGCTGTTCCATCAGCTAATTTTATAAAAGAAAGTGTGTACCATTTGTTTTGCTCCGAGATCGAATCCGCACCTCTTCAGAGGGTTCACCAGTTACGCCACAAGAGACGTAACTTCGTCATTTTTATACGCAAATACAAATTATACTTTTATGAATCATTTATTTGGTCGGTAAAATAAAGTGAATTACCTGAGTGATTTGGGTTGAACCGACTTAATTAAAAATGTATGTTTCTTTTGCAGATAGGAACAATTGGAGGCAATTTGTTCCTGAAATATTCAAACAATGAATTCCAATCGGATTTGTTTTTGCTCTTCGAAACGGTTGGGGCCATGTTGACAATAGGTAAGATAATAAAATGAACTGATAGTAATCTTCTTCTTCTTGTCGTGTCACTAGTTTCTTTCGAAACAGTGTGGTGAAAGGATTTTAGGTGCGCCCCTATGAGGCTCCTTTTGAGTATTTGACACATGCTTTAGAACTTTTTAGGTTCTACAACATGCCGTTGCCGTTTCCTCACGATGTTTTCCTTCACCATTTTGTAGTACCTACTGGCACTGGTGGTAATTACGATCATCATCAGGATGACTGAGTCCCCTACTGGACTATAGTCCTCTAGCAGCGCCGATGGGCTTGCACCCTGTCATGTATGGGATGTATATTTTGCAGTATATTTGGACGTTACTCTGACTAGCCTCTTAAACAACTCAAAGAATTTTGAGTTGATGCTTGTTACTAAAAGATTAACGGCCGGTTTCTGAAAGCTCGATCAAATCTAATCGGATGTCAAGTCACTCGCCATTTCAGCTATTACATCGAATTAGATAGAGATAGCAAGTGACTTGCGATTAGTTTTGATCGGGCTTTCAGAAACCGGCCGTATATTTACTATGTCTGGGGATCAAAGTCGTGAAACTGTGTGTGTGTATATTATCAGGAAGTAGGTTCTTACACTTTCCATTAAAATAAGACTTGAAAATGTGGTAATAATGTACGATATCCAAAACCCGATGAACTGACGACATTGGTGTCGATTCTGTTGTTGCATTATTCTCAACTAACCTAATCTGACAGCTCTAAAATTATAGCCGTCCTTGTTGTTTCGGTCTTTTGGAAAGGGACGGCAATATTTTTAGTGCTGTCAAATTAGGTAAAATTAGGAAAATTAAACAACAGAGTTGACACCATTGTCAAGATCGCGAGAAGTCGGTGGATGGTGAGGGCTCCGAATCGTTCTTCCTGGAAATGTATAGGGGAGGCTTATGTCCAGCCGTGGACTTCTTTAGACCGATGATGATGATGCTGATCCAAAACCCGCTACTTTTATTGTAGGTGATATACAAAATCAAAGCAATATGTCATCTGCCTCAAACCATTATTACCCTCACCTATTTTTGAAACAAAAATGACAGAATGTAGGTACTTTTTTTAGCTGACAGTGTTACCAGCTCACAAAGAGTTACGTTGCCGAATTTTTTAAAAATGGACATGAAAGGGAAATTAATTACAAACGTTTTGCTGCCGCCGCTATCAAAATGCTGCTCGTTGAAAACTTACAAGGTCAGTCATTAGGGGTTGTTTACTACTTCTTCTTCTTCAAAAGAACGGTAGGAACCAAGCCGTAAGTTTGTTGCCTGTTCTTCTAGGTATTGGTCGCGTGGAACTGGCACCTAGAGTCACCTAGCTTTAAGACGTTTCAAAGTGATCCTTGTGATTTTATTGAATTAATACCTTTTGACTTTGACTTTTCTTATCGTGACGCGAATCCAAGAGCTAATGTGACTCTCGCTCGGATTTTCTGACATTTTTGGAAGCAACATAGCTTCTTCATTTCATATGTTTTTCTAGTGTTATTTTGAGTTGTGTTGTGTAATTTCGGTGGTATTTTAACCAACATTACTTGAGTCTTAGCACAAAGTGTAAACATTTGAAATGAAAGTGTAATATGTGATATCCTGATTTGACCGAAAATGTTTCCAATGTTTTGAAGAAAACCGCCACCATTTTCTTTAAAACAAAATGACGGCCGACTTGACTATGGACTGACTTGACTAAAAAGTATTCAATACAAATCACTTGACACTGGCAAGATTGTCTGTCGAATGACGGACAGGAGCCATAAATTGAGAGAAGAAGAAGACTCTCGCTCGCACGTTTCGACATGTTGAAAGATATAAAATCAGTAATCGCATTTTCGAAAAATCGCAATCAACCATTTTGTGTGCAATCACATTGCACACAGTTTAGTAAAAATTTCATTTTGATCGATACATGTTTTCCTTCTTAAAAGTTTGCTGTACTAGTTTTTGTACAAAGCCCTTGTCTTAAATTATCTTAGCTAATAAGTGGCCATTCAATAACGGTTCCGGTAGCTATATTCGGTAACTCCCGCATTTGTTCTATAGAACTATTAAAACTTTTTTATCCCTGTAGTAACTACAGGCATAAAAGAGTTTCAATAGTCCATTGAACTACACTGTAGTTCAATGGACTATTGAAACGAAAACTAGCCCATTTCGAGGTCTTCCCTCGTGCAGGTATTTGGCTACGATGAGCACACTAGCAGTGCTGATAGATTATGTTATAGTACCACAGTCACATCCTGTTAGTCACGGTGTTTTGAAAAAAATACTTCTTTTAGCATATTTAAAAAAGAAAGATAGAAAAAAAATATATGAACCTAACCCTGCTTCCATCAACTTGAGGCATAAAGATGTTAAGCCTCAAGTGCCTGTAATTTCAAACAGTTTTCACGCCACACCTTCTTCACCATCTTCTTGCACGCCCAGGATGACTGGTAGACAATGTTATTAGCATTCAGTCCTCCTAGCACTTCATTGTTTTGTGTGAAAGCTATAAATAAATAAATAAAATACACACAAAATACAAATTGGACAGCTACCTACCTACAGCACAAATATAAGCAGAGCACCTAGTTAAAAACATACAAATAAATAAATAAGTAGGTACCTGGGTTGCTATGATAATCATTTTTTTTCTTAAATTCTGGAATGTTTTAAAATATTTAGGTTTGTGATGTATTTTAATTTGTAGCGCGCCATCTACCGTTATTCTACCGGATACGGTAGCGACAAGCTCGCTTCATGGGCGCGTCCAGTACCTACACTCTGGTGCGACAACTAGCGCCACCTCGCGCGACGCGCGAACAATACGACGGCCGACGCCTTACCGCAATTTGGTTGTTTAGATATATTTCCTTCTGTATTTGTCTTTTATATTGTTCATTATATATTTCTCATGATCCATTATTGTTCAATATACATTCCAAGAGCATTTTCAGTGTCCTGAACCCCAAAGAACCCAAGTAGCCAGCCGAGCATCGTTAAAAATTGTTTTTTTAAAAGGAAAGTTTTTATTTCGTGGGATTTGTCGAGCGAGGACTATTGCCACAGAGAATGCCTGAGGGCGGTCGTGCGAGATTGAAAACTTAATTAAAAACTATTTCGTCGGTTTAACGTGAACGTAATCAAAAAACAAAGCAAAATTAATTACTTACTTAATAATTTATGGCGAATATAAATCATTCATTGTATTTTTACTATTTCGCGCTAGTTGACATAGCTTTAATTAGTGCCCATTATGGAATTCTCGAAACGTGACGAAAGCAAACACACGTTTTTTTTTATTAGATTTTTTGTGTTTTCGTCTCTCTAATTGGTAAAGAAAATACCTACCTTATTAAGATATTTTCTCTTCTGTGTTCTAAAGTTATGACCAGACAAACATACACATGCCTACACATACATTATTTACATACATAAAATGCCAAAGTTGACTGAAGTTCGCTTAGCTCACTTATTCAATAATCGGATAAAAATTATGAATGTAAATAGAATTAATATTAGTAGATATAAGTAATTAATTGACATTCATTCGGACAATTGGCTCTGTTATAAGTTAAAAACCTCAAAATTATGAATAATTAATTAATTTATCATTTCAGATTATGCCACGAGCGCAGAACGCTCATGCAATCGTCAACGCTGGCTTCCTCTTCAAATTCCAAGAAAACTCCACCATACTATCCAAAGCCTCAATAGTCTACGGCAGCATCTCACCAACCTTCATCCACGCGACTAAAACTGAAGAAGTGCTATTCGGAAAAGACCCGTATAACAATGAAACTCTACAATTGGCTCTGAAAACTTTGTCCGAGGAGTTATCCCCGGAGGAGGCGCCTCCGGAGCCCTCAGCGGACTTCAGGAAAATGCTCGCAATATCTTTGTATTACAAAGTAAGAAAACAAGAACCCACTTGAAATTTACAATCATGAAGTTATGAAGTGCGTAAGGAGATCAGGGATTAAGTTGATGGAAAAGTTATTTAACTTATATTGTTTGAAAGTTGAGCAAAATGCTTGATTTACCAAAAAAGTATAGAAATCCTTTTGTGTCTGTTATTGTAACACCCAAGTCTTATTTAGTTGGCTCAACTCAATATCTTCAAATGAATCTTAAATTGTCAAAGTTGCGCGGCAATTAGTCCACTTGACTCGATTTGAATGTTATATCATTTATTTTAGGCTATTCTAAGTCTTAGTCCAGATGACAAAGTGGATCCAAGATTTAGATCTGGAGGAGAAGCGATAAAGAGACATACTTCAAAAGGCTCCCAGACCTACGATACTGACAAAACATTATGGCCTTTGAATCAGCCGGTGCCAAAGTTAGAAGCTCTGGTTCAATGTAGTGGTGAGGCTACTTTTGCAAATGATCTTCCAACGCAAACAGATGAGGTTTTTGCTTCTTTTGTTACTGCCGATGCTACTCCAGGCAGTATCATCGGTGATTTTGACACAACTGAAGCTATGGTAAGCATCGAAATCTCTTACGATATGTTTTTGCCACAAACATTAAAAAACGCCATATTCACACAGTATTTTTTATTACAGAAGGTACCAGGCGTCGTAGCTTTTTACTCTGCTAAAGATATACCGGGAGAAAATACGTTCACTCCATCTGGTATACCTTTTTTGGCATTCAAGGAAGAACTATTGTGCGAGAAAGAAGTTCAATTCTACGGACAACCCGTTGGTGTAATTGTGGCTGACACAGAAAAAACTGCCAATAAAGCAGCTAGCCTGGTCAAAGTTAAATATACCCTAGAAAGCAAGAACATACCACTTTTAAACATACAAGACGTTATGGCATCACCAGAAAAGAGTAAAAGAGTTAGAAACGATAATTCGGTAGATCCTACTGACACTGGCAATGATGTTAAAACGGTAGTGAACGGGAGTATGAGTATAGGTTCACAGTACCACTATTATATGGAACCGCAAACTAGTGTGGCAAGACTGACCGAAGACGGAATGGAAATATTTTCGTCTACTCAATGGATGGATTTAAATAATGTAGCAGTTGCCAGATTATTGAAAGTCCCAGCTAACAGGTAAGAGCTTTTGTATAATTGAAAACAGTAAAAACAAAGAATTACATATAGTTTGTAAGTATGGATGGATGGATGGATGGATGTTTGTTACTCTTTCACGTAAAAACTCAGTGATCGTTCGATTTTCGATGAGAATAGTTGTGTCACTCGCGACCGCGCGTACCAACAGTGCATAGTGCTAACGCATCATAACAAAACCGCCGCGACACGGCTGACCGCGATGTTGACCCAGTTACACATTGCGTAAGGCATGCTTACGAACGGCTAATAATATTGTTAAGGCGAGGTAAGTCTCAATCTCAACAATGGATACTCCATCAAAAGAAGGCAAAATTACACTGAAGACAGAAACTGAGGTGCTTTTATACAACCGTTTCCAAGAACAACGCGACCTCTTCAATGAAGAGAGGCAAGAGCGTATAAAACTGCAAAGCCTAGTACATGACTTACAAAGTCAAATAGATATTCTTCAGCAACAGCTGAAATGTACTATGGAGACCGAACCTACCGCACCTCCATCTACTTCCAACATTGAAAGTTCTTCTCACCAAGAGGAATACTGCACTGATGAAGAAGATCTCGTTAAACAAACAGAGTGGATCAGAACAAAATCAAGGAAAAAAAGAAAGTTGAACACTTCACCCTCACTCTCACCAACACAAAATCTAAATCCAATAGTTGAAAAAACTAAAAAAGCGCCCCCGCCACCACCAATTATAGTAGATGGCGTAAGTGACTACCAAAACTTCTATGACTTCTTGTCTACGAACCAGAGCGCTAGCACCTTCAAAATAAAGATGCTAAGCGGTGATAGCGTCAAGGTGAATGCTTGTAATGATGAAGCGTACAGAGCAATAACTAAGTCATTGACTGAACATAACTGCCTCTGGCATTCCTACGAAAACAAGCAAGACAGGCCGATCAGAGTAATGGTGAAAAAGCTGCCTTCTACCTGCAAGCCTGATAGAATTATAAGTGACCTTCAAACAAAAGGGTACCAAATCGAAGATGCGGTGAACAAATTAAGCTGGAAAACCAAGGAACCGCTAAATATGTTCATGCTTACCTTCAACAACAAAGAGGATATTAAGAAAATATATGACATAAGGATTATACTAGGGTGCACGGTTGATATACAACCCCTTAGATCGCCAAAACTGATCCCCCAGTGTAAAAGATGTCAGGTTTATGGCCACACACATAAATACTGCGCCAAAGAGCCAAGGTGTGTTAAATGCACTGGTAAGCACCTGACCAAAGACTGCAGAAAACCAGCTGATGAAAAGCCGAAATGCGTACACTGCGGTGAAGCACACCCGGCTAATTACAGAGGATGTATCATTGCAAAAGAAATGCAAAAGATCAAAAATAAAACCCAAAAATACCCAAAGGTTAACCAGCACCAGCTAGTTACAAGCAATCAAGCTTCTATCAACCAGCACCTGCCATGTAAACCCAGTTCAAAAGTTATGGCTACTACGAGTAAAAACGTCTCTTACGCTCAAGCAGCCGCTAAGAATCCTACAGCCAGCCAGCGCAACGAGCACACCGATTCAAACGAGGGTAAGTTGAATGAAATTCTTAAGTTCATGACCTCGTTTGATGAGAGACTAAAAAAAATAGAAAGTAGCACCAAATCGGCTACATTCAAGGCCCAAAAATGATTAGCACACTAAAAATTATGGCCTGGAATTGTAACGGACTACAAAAACATCAGAACGAGCTACAAGTAGTCCTAGACATAGAAAATGTAGATGTGTGTCTAATATCAGAGACTCATTTTACAAAACAATCGCACATTCATTTCAAAGGTTACAAGATATATCATGCGTTACACCCAGCCAATAAAGGAAGAGGCGGCAGTGCTGTAATTGTTAGACAACGTATAAAACATCACGAAGAATATAAACAAGAAGAGGCAGAAATTCAATCTATAGCAATCTGTATTAACACCAACCGCCAAAGTATTACTTTAGCAGCTATATATTGTCCACCACGCTATACAATCAGAAAAGATGAATACCTGAGTCTCCTACGAAAACTCGGTGAAAGATTCGTATTAGGAGGCGACTTCAATGCAAAAAATACATATTGGGGTTCCCGACTAATAAATACAAAAGGAAGAGAACTTATGAATGCCATAAAAGAATTCAAATGTGACGTTGCATCAACAAGATCACCCACCTACTGGCCAACTGATCCGCTAAAAATACCTGACCTAATAGACTTTTTTATACATAAAAACATATCACCAAGTTACATAAGAACCGATCAGAGCTATGATATGAATTCTGACCATTCTGCTATTTACCTAGAAATAAGTGAAAAAATATTGTATAGAGAAAATACTCTGACCCTAAGTAATAAACACACGGACTGGGAGAGTTTTAAAATAGAATTAGATGATAAAATAGACCTTAAAGTTCCACTCAAAACTCCGGAGCAGTTAAACATAGACTTAGAAAAATTTGTTACAATTATACAGCAAACTGCTTGGAAAAACACACCTCTTTTTACAAAGCGGACCACAAAAAATAATTACCCCAGAGAGATCAAACAGCTCATATATGAAAAGAGAAGACAAAGAAACCAATGGCACCAATTAAGATCTCCACAGGATAAAACAAAGCTAAACAATCTTACAAAACAACTCAAAAGAAAGATCCAAAACCACAATGATGCTCTAACCAACACATTACTACAAAAGTTAACCAACGATCGCAGTACAGATTATTCCCTCTGGAAAGCAACCAAGAACATGAAACGGCCTAGTCCCCAAGTTCCTCCAATAAAGGATGGAAACGGGAAATGGGCCGTGAGTAACGAACAAAAGGCCAAACTGTTTGCTGAACATTTAGAAAACATATTTAAACCGAACGACGGTCCAATTAATTTCGAATCTAGTATCACACATGAAATACTTGATGAAAAACTTTATATCCAACTCGTTACACCTAGAGAGGTACAACGTGAAATTAAGCACAACATAAATCCTAAAAAATCTCCTGGATTCGACCTCATCTCTGGAGAAATACTTCATAATTTTCCAAAAAAGGCCTTAGTCAAGCTAACAAACCTCATCAACGCCGCACTGAGACTGAAATTTGTACCAGACCTGTGGAAAGTTGCCGAAGTAATCATGATAACAAAACCAGGAAAACCGCCCCATGACACTTCATCGTATAGGCCGATTTCCTTGTTGCCCATAATGTCGAAATTATTTGAAAAGCTACTACTAAAGCGGCTTAAACCAATATTAGAAACCAAAAATCTTATCCCAGAGCATCAGTTTGGTTTTAGAGAAAAGCACTCGACCATAGACCAAGTACACCGAATAACGAATGTTATAGAAAAAACCCTTGAGGGAAAAAAAGTCTGTTCCACCATATTCCTAGATGTAGCACAGGCTTTTGATAAAGTGTGGCATGAAGGACTTATGGCCAAGCTAAGAAAAATGCTACCCAAAGAATACGCAGACATTTTAAAATCATATATAACGGATCGGTTCTTTAGAATAAGACAAGACGACGCCTACTCAGACCTAAAAGAAATTAAAGCTGGTGTACCACAGGGAAGCGTATTGGGTCCGGTCCTGTACTTGCTATATACCTGTGATATACCTAAACTAGAAAATAGCACAATTGCAACCTTCGCTGATGATACTGCTATAATGGCTATAGGAAGCACTCACGCAGAAGCAGCAGAAAAGGTTCAATTGGCTGTTAACAAAGTCCACGACTGGACAGAAAAATGGCGAACTAGATTAAATGAAACTAAATCAGTCCATATAAATTTTTCAAATCAGAAGGAACATTATTGTCCAGTATATATCAATAATAAGATCATACCCTACGAAAACACAGCCAAGTATTTAGGCATGACACTTGACGCAAAACTTCGCTGGAAAGCTCATGTGAAAAAGAAAAGAGATGAACTGGATATTCGCTTCAGAAAAATGAACTGGCTGATTGGAAGGCATTCCACTTTGTCAGTTCAAAATAAAATCTTATTGTACAAACAGGTCCTAATGCCAGTATGGACATATGGTATACAGCTGTGGGGCTGTACCAAAAAGACTAACATCCTAATTATACAAGGGTTCCAGAATAAGGTGCTAAGAGAAATCGTAAATGCGCCCTGGTACGTCAGAAATGATGATCTTCACCGGGACCTGAATATTGAGTTCGTTGACAAAGTTATAAAAAAATATGCAGAAGCTCACGAACATAGACTTCATCATCATGTGAACGTCGAGGCCATCCAGCTCCTCGACAACACGGACATAGTGAGAAGACTTAAAAGAACTAAACCTTTTGAACTAGTGTAGTGTAATGTTATAATTCATGTAATGAAAGTGAAAAACTTTAATCAAGAACACAAGAACAAAGTGTCTTCGCCTTAAATAGAGACAGTAAGAAAAGTGTTAGTGGACACATTCTTAGTTGTAGCTTACTTTAAAAAACTAGGTCAGTTTTAAATTACCTATTAGCCATAATTATGGCTAGATTGTAATATTATTAGAGTATGTTATAAAATAATAACGTACACTATGTAAAAAAAAAAAAAAAAAAAAAACGTAAAAACTACTGAATGGATTTTAATGAAACTTGACAATAATATAGCTTATACATCAGAATAACACATAGGTTACAATTTATAAAGATATTGTGTGACTAATCCTGCGCAGACGAAATCGCGGGCACCAGCTTGTAAAATAATAAAGACATAACAGACAGCCTTCACAGCTCAGGTGGTTCCCATATCACAAGCTTTGGCTTAGTTTGGGGCGAGATAGTGCTGTGTGGAATATCCACCAATATTTATATTTATATATTTATATTTATAACTTATATGCTATATATTTTCACAAGATTATATCGATGCAAATATGTGTTTCAGTATCAATATAATAGTTCGCCGAGTAGGTGGCGGCTACGGCGGCAAGATCTCGCGACCGGCTCAAATGGCATGTGCGGCAGCGTTGGTCACACACTTACTAGGAAAAACCTGCCGACTAATTACGCCGCTAATGACGAATATGAAAGCTGTTGGAAAAAGAATTGGAAATGATTGCAACTTTGAAGTAAGTTTATAACAACAACACTGAACGCCGAGCGAGTAAGGGTACTGATATATATATTGTATTGCACAAGCATTTTCTTATTGAATTTATTTAAAATATCTTTTTCGGGTTTATTTTTTTGCAGATTGGTGTTAACAATGAAGGTGTGATCCAGTACTTAAAGAATAATATCTATCAGGACGCTGGTTGTTCCTTTAACGAATCTTTCTCTGCACTCTTGCTGAAGCCTTTCCAAAACTGCTATGACGCCAAGAGATGGCAGATAAACACCAACAGTGTTAAAACCGATACTC
This sequence comes from Chloroclysta siterata, assembly GCA_932294275.1. NCBI lineage: Eukaryota > Metazoa > Arthropoda > Insecta > Lepidoptera > Geometridae > Chloroclysta > Chloroclysta siterata. The sequence continues at coordinate 12,568,070 of OW028596.1, read as the reverse complement.
CATCAACTACTTGGTGTAGAGCACCATGTAAGTAGTCATATTCACAAAAGTATTTTTATTATCTTTCTATACCACTGTCACCATTTTTCTATACTTATTAAGTAAACGGGAGAAAAGTAATTTATATTTAATTTATATTTTTTACCTAAACAATTTGATTGTTCGGGAGGCAATAATGTACGGCCAAATAATGTACAGCATGATATTGCACAGCATGACAATGCACACCCAGATAATCCGTGTCCACTGGTTTGAATTATTGGGTGTACATTATCATCCCGTACAATAACATGCTGTGCAATATCGTCACGTGTCAATAATGTAAACCCAGATAATGTACAGCATGATAATTGGAAGCCACTTTAGTACCGTTGAGTCGGATTGGTTAGGTTATGTTGAAACATATAAATTACGCACGAGGCGAGCGAGCAAAGCGAGCGTGCGGCCGCCGAAGTGCCAGAAATTAATTTTTACGGTACCAAAGTGGCTTCCAATTATCATGCTGTACATTATCTGGGTGTACATTATTGACACGTGACGATATTGCACATCCAGATAATGTACACCCAGATAAAACGAATCCAAAAAGGTACCAAAGTGGATTCCAAATATCATGCTGTACATTATCGTGCTGTACATTATCATGTCGTACAATAACCGGACTCGATTGTTCTTTCAGTCACAACAGAAGGAATAGCTATGATTGAACTCATAATGGAGAAAATAGCATTTTATACTGGTCAAGATCCCATCGATGTTAGGCTCAAAAACATGCAGGCAGAAGTAGATGGGGAGATAAACCCTATTCCTGAAATGATTGAACAAATCAAAAAAGACTCGGAGTTTGATTCGAGAAAAAAAGAAATAGATGATTTCAACGTTCAGAACCGATGGAGAAAGCGAGCTATTAAACTACTGCCGATAGCAATTGATATATTTTACACAGGGAACTTTAATTCCATTGTCAATATCTATCACGACGATGGGTCTGTAGTCATCATTCATGGTGGCATCGAAATGGGTCAAGGCCTTAATACGAAGGTAGCTCAAGTTTGTGCGTATACACTGGGCATACCTTTAGACAAAATCAGTGTTAAGCCCAGCACGAGCTTTACCTCCCCCAATGTCATTGTAACTGGTGGAAGCATTGGTAGTGAGTGTGTCTCTTACGCTACAATAAAAGCCTGTGAAGTTCTAAATGAAAGATTGAAACCTATCAAAGACAAATTGGTTAACCCTCAATGGGAAGAGGTGATCACTGCAGCGTTTGAGGCAGGAATAGACTTACAAGCTACATACATGTACTCCCCACTCAAAGACGTTGACGTGAAGACGTATTATGTGTACGCTGTAGGTGTAATGGAAGTAGAAGTGGATATATTGACTGGTAACCATGATGTTAGAAGAGTGGATATTTTGGAGGATACTGGAAGAAGTTTGAGCCCAGAAATAGATGTCGCTCAGGTAAGAGTGTTCGTTCTTTACAATGTTTTGTCTTTATAGGGGCATGTTCTCACATTTTTTTTAACTGAACGGAATTTAAAAATCGAAACGGAAATTATGTTTATCTGATGGATAACGTTACTCAGAGATGGTAAAACTTCTGTATATAAATATATCCGATGGAAGTATAAGGTTTAATATTGTAAACACATATTTTTCATCAGATTGAAGGAGCGTTCATCATGGGCTTGGGATACTGGACATCAGAGAACTTGGTCTATGATAAGTCAAATGGAAAGCTCCTCACTGACAGAACCTGGACCTACAAGCCACCGGGCATCAAGGATATTCCAGCAGATATGAGGATATACTTCCGCAGAAACTCTATGAATCAGCTTGGGGTCTTGCAGTCCAAAGGTGATTTATCTATGATACCCAGCGACCTCATTTTCCGATGATGCTATCGATTTAATTGATCTATTGTGGTTAGTTTCTGCTACTGTAGGGATGCTATTTGGATGGTCTTTATACGTTAACACTCTAAATGAGATCAACTGCCGCGTTAGATAGCGCCTTTTAAGATAGCTGAACCAATCAGTGAGAGAGTTCAGCTTGAAATTAAGTTAAATTGAGTCATATAGCATCATATAGCCTATCTGTCTTTTTGGAAGAATCTGTTATGAATGTGGAAACATTGTTCAATCAAGATAAAGTATCTTTAGTTCTGGGGGTAATTTAAACTCTGCACTGCACTCTTGAATTAAACTTGAAGCCATGGAGGTACTATATACTGGAGGGAGCGATAAGACTTACATCCTTTTTCAACTGTGTATCAAACATTGATCATCTATCTTTGTTCTTCCCATGTAGCCTAGCTACGAGTAAAAGAAAAGAAGATGTAACTTCACTCACTCCATCTCACTCACTCACTGTCTGCGTAAATCGTGGCCGTCAGTTGATGCAATGTTTTGATCTTGTTTTGACGTTTTTGAAAAACTCGCAGCAACATTGCGATGCAGCGAAAGAAATTATGAAAATTTTTAAAGAATTATTATTGTCTAGGCAAAATATATTTGAAAAGGTGAAAGTATGTCTTGTGAAGCTGTGTTTTGTGTATCAAAAACAACAAAAGGAGGAGTTAAAGACCCGGAATTGTCATTTGATACGTAATATTCTTTGTCTATTTTCATGCTAAAAAAATACGTTTTTTCTCCCATAAAGACTGTAGGAATTACATTTTATTAGTACTAGTCATATTTTCCTATGTGAAAATGATGTAAACCCATTAATTATTGCAAAATAAAATGCATTGTTTTAGTCTTCTGTTCTAGAGATGTACTTCCACCGACCAATTTAGCTTTATCGATAATATGTAAGTTTCCGTTTTTTATATGAAATATCTAATGCGGTGGGTCAGACCGGCTGTTCTGTTGTAGTTTCAATTTTTCACACCTTATAGGCGTCTCGCGAGGGATCAATTTTTGTTAAATTTTACAATATTTTTTTAGGTTCTTAAATGCCCAGAATGAAGACGGGAGTGGATAAAAGCTGTTAGTCGTGAAAACTGATAGCCTACAAAATGTTCTTATGCATGGACGAAATGGCCATAAGAAATTGTATCGAGTGGGATGGACATCGCTCTCACGGTTAGGGCAATGTGGGAAACATTATTGACGATGATAGTGTTCCAGTGTCTATAATGGTTTTGGGCTTTCGCAATAAAAGTCAGCAACCAGTTAAAATTAAAAAGTTGGATTCCAATTAAAACGACTTTTTCATCCATTTCTTATTCTATCGATAGGTTAGTCAATGTTGTCCCTTCTCTAGTCACTCACGCGAATACACACAAACTAACAAAAAACGGACACGCCGAAAAACCGTAACACTACGTCTATATGATACTTAGTCTAAGCTTGAAGCACTCGAATGGTTACATGAAGCCATCACGGCACAACGAAACGTCATCTAATAGGTACGAAATAAACTTGTCATTAATCCAGTTCTAGTTGAAAAGGCTTGATGACGTGTAATATTTGGAAGTTGCCGGTACGGAATTGACAGCTCAAGCTCGTTATAAGAGGTCTTGGTTGGTACCCTGGATATAATGTGGCTATTTGCCATTAAAAAAACCAGCTGCAAGCTTTTCCATTTTTCTCAACATCCTTTTGAATACTCCACTTTGATCCTAGATACTGTTATACCTCTTAACACTATAACAATTTTATTCCAGCCACGGGCGAGCCTTCTTTGAATTTGGCGACAGTTTTTGTCCATGCGGCACGCGAAGCCATCCGCTCAGCTCGCTTAGAGGCGGCCTATGAAGACAAATGGATTGATATAGGTTAGTTCGCCTGATACTTAGCCCCTGCCGTGTGCTATCTTGATCGCCTCTACCTTTTCTGTTGTGCCTACGCCTCATTAATTCGATTGCCACCACATTGGAGCTTCAATAAAGAACGGTAGGAACCAAGCCGTAAGCTTGTTGCCTGTTCATTGTGCCTGGTGGTTAGTGCATCCACTTATCAAGCAGAAGGTCATGTGTTCAAAACCCAATCGGATAATAACTTTGAGGTTTTTTTTTCTAAGCCACACGCCGTCCCTACACTTACGGCCGGTTTCTGAAAGCCCGATTAAAACTAATCGCATGTCAAGTCACTTGCTATCTCTATCTAATTCGATGTAATAGCTGAAATGGCGAGTGACTTGACATCGGATTAGATTTGATCGAGCTTTCAGAATCCGGCCGTTAGTCTTTTGAATAAATATTATATTTCATTTGTTTCAGAGTTTCCGTGCACCGTTGAGAACATATTCAAGGCGACTGGACATAAGTTAGAGCATTTTGTTTTAAAATAAAATTAATAAGTAAAACGTAGAATAGTGATTAGTTACTAAGGGTGGATTCGACCTAATTAATATAAGCCTATAAAAGCTATTAGTATATGTATAACAGAATATATGTATATTTTAGTGGTTTCGGTCTCTATTAGATAGACCCTGTATTTTTTAATTGCCTGAAATAAATGAATAAAAATCCTTCTCTACTTTAGATTTGTCAAAAACTATGACGGAAAATTATATAGATGTATAAATGTATATGTATATATGGTGCTGGTTCGAGTCGAGGCATGAGACTTAGCATCTTCACGTCTCAGAGTGATGGACGCGGTGATATGCCAAAGCCACATAGGGCACGCTTATCTCTAATACTATAAGAATCAAAGTCCTGACTGACTGACTGACTGACATATAGACAACGCACAGCCTAAACCGCTGGTCCTAGAGACTTGAAATTTGAGGAGTACATAGCTCTTATGGCGTAGAGGTGCACTAAGAAGGGATTTTTGTAATTCAACCCCTAAGGGTGTAAAAAGGGATGAAAACGTTTGTATGAAAAATAGTATTCCTTGAACCTACAAACTTGAAACTTGGAGAACATATACCTCAAAGCAAAAAAATAGGAAAGGCATTTTTAGTTTTTTAAAACTACCCTTAATAAGTGTGCAAAGGGATGTAAAAGTTTGTATGGGAGTTTTTTGACCCATGGTCCTAGAGACTTGAAATTTGAAGAGTACATAGGTCTTATGACGTAGAGGTGTACTAAGAAGGGGTTTTTGGAAATTCAACCCCTAAGGGTGTAAAAAGGGATGAAAGCGTTTGTATGAAAAATTGTATTCCTTGAACCTACAAACTTGAAACTTGGAGTACATATACTTCAAACCAAAAAAATAGAAAAGGCTTTTTTAGTTTTGTAAAACTACCCTTAATAAATGTGCAAAGGGATGTAAAAGTTTGTGAGGGAGTTTTTTGACCGATGGTCCTAGAGACTTGAAATTTGAAGAGTACATAGGTCTTATGACGTAGAGGTGTACTAAGAAGGGGTTTTTGGAAATTCAACCCCTAAGGGTGTAAAAAGGGATGAAAACGTTTGTATGAAAAATAGTATTCCTTGAACCTACAAACTTGAAACTTGGAGAACATATACCTCAAAGCAAAAAAATAGGAAAGGCATTTTTAGTTTTTTAAAACTACCCTTAAGAAGTGTGCAAAGGGATGTAAAAGTTTGTATGGGAGTTTTTTGACCGATGGTCCTAGAGACTTGAAATTTGAAGAGTACATAGGTCTTATGACGTAGAGGTGTACTAAGAAGGGGTTTTTGGAAATTCAACCCCTAAGGGTGTAAAAAGGGATGAAAGCATTTGTATGAAAAATTGTATTCCTTGAACCTACAAACTTGAAACTTGGAGTACATATACTTCAAAGCAAAAAAATAGGAAAGGCATTTTTAGTTTTGTAAAATTACCCTTAATAAATGTGCAAAGGGATGTAAAAGTTTGTGAGGGAGTTTTTTGACCGATGGTCCTAGAGACTTGAAATTTGAAGAGTACATAGGTCTTATGACGTAGAGGTGTACTAAGAAGGGGTTTTTGGAAATTCAACCCCTAAGGGTGTTAAAAGGGATGAAAGCGTTTTTTATGAAAAATTGTATTCCTTGAACCTACAAACTTGAAACTTGGAGTACATATACTTCAAAGCAAAAAAATAGGAAAGGCGTTATTAGTTTTTTTAAACTACCCTTAATAAGTGTGCAAAGGGATGTAAAAGTTTGTATGGGAGTTCTTTGACCGATGGTCCTAGAGACTTGAAATTTGAAGAGTACATAGGTCTTATGACGTAGAGGTGTACTAAGAAGGGGGTTTTGGAAATTCAACCCCAAGGGGTGTAAAAGGGTTGAAAACGTTTGCATGAAAAATAGTATACCTTGAACCTACAAACTTGAAGCTTGGAGTATATGAACTTTTAGGCAAAAAAATAGGAAAGGCATTTTTAGTTTTTTAAAACTACCCTTAATAAGTGTGCAAAGGGATGTCAAAGTTTGTATGGAAGTTTTTTAACCGATGGTCCTAGAGACTTGAAATTTGAAGAGTACATAGGTCTTATGACGTAGAGGTGTACTAAGAAGGGGTTTTTGGAAATTCAACCCCTAAGGTTGTAAAAAGGGATGAAAGCGTTTGTATGAAAAATAGTATTACTTGAACCTAAAAACTTGAAACTTGAAGTAGATGTACTCCAAGGCTAAAAATTAGGAAAAGCATTTTTAGTTTTTTAAAACTACCCATAATAAGTGTGCAAAGGGATGTCAAAGTTTGTATGGGAGTTTTTTGACCGCTGGTCCTAGAGACTTGAAATTTGAAGAGTACATAGGTCTTATGGCGTAGAAGTATACTAAGAAGGGATTTTTGGAAATTCAACCCCAAGGGGTGTTGAAAACGTTTGCATGAAAAATAGTATACCTTGAACCTACAAACTTGAAACTAGGAGTATATGAACTTTTAGGCATAAAAATAGGAAAGGCATTTTTAAATTTTTAAAACTACCCATAGTAAGCGTGCAAAGGGATGTCAAAGTTTGTATGGGAGTTTTTTAACGCGTGGTGCGATTGACTTAAAACTTGAGGTAAATATACTAAGAAATAAATAATGAATGACGCTTTTAACTTTTGATAATTCCCCTGCAAAGGGTTCAACAATCAATGACTGTAAAAGTTAGTATGGGAGATTTTTAACGCATAGTGCGATTGATTTCAAACTTGAAGTAAATATACTCCACAATAAATAATTTAAAATCACGTTTTCAATATTTTAAAACTACCCCTGCAAAGTTTCAAGGTTTGTATGGGAGATTTTTAACTGTAACTGTGTAATTAACTTCAAACTAAAAGAAAATGTGTTCTGTGGATAAATAACATAAAGACGTTACCCTCCTTCGTTGCGCTCGAGTAAAAAGAATACAAGGAGGCATCAATGTTCTAAAAACGGGAATCTTGAGTTGGTACGAAGAGATCTGAGGGTACCTATCTACCGTGCCTGTGGATCAATGTCGTGAAGCTGTTTCGTTTCGTTTGCTTTTGGGGTAGAAACTAGGAACAAATAAGTACATATTTTCCGTGTAAGGTTGTCTTTGTTGTATTTGTCATGTTTGTGCTAAACTCAGTACCTATACCTACCTACCTAATATAGGTAATGTACGCCTATAGGTATCCCTTATACCTACGTAGGTATTTAAAATCCTACCCTAATAATATATGATTCAATGCGAAAGTTACGATGTTTGGATGTTTGTGGTTCAATCACGGTTCACCACTTCTACGCGTGCGAAGCCGCGGGAAGCCACTAGTGCAGTAATGAAATTGTTCGGACTAGGAATTTCATTACTTCATAGGCCCGCAGATAACCGCTCAATATCAGGTGTACCATTATATTCTTCCATATTTTCTCACAAAATAATAAAAGGACCACCGTGTGTACCTATTTAATTAATCAAAGTATCTAAGAATTATTTTAGCTTTGAATTTTCATTCATTAAAAAAAAACATGCTAACATTGACGTCATCAGCTAGCCTGAGTGTCGCAGTTCCACGTTTCAAAAATCAAAATAGCCATGCTCTGTTAATTACTAATCAAGCATTAACAGGCCGTTATATCTAACCTTAGATGTCAAACGCATACATTTTGACATATTTAACGGCCCTTTAATCCTTTGTTAATCTAACAGAGCATGGTGAAATCAGCTCTAAGAGTTATTATTGCTTTGTTATATTTAGTATCAAAAAAGAAACATTTTACTTGAAGTCAGGTAGCTTGAGTTTCATGTGTCACGTGGCCACGTTTCATAAATCAAAGTAACTAAGAATTATTTTAGCTTTGAACTTTCATTCAGTAACAGAAAAAGAAACATTCTGACATTGACGTCAGCTAGCTAATTTTCCGGAGTCACGCGGCCACGTTTCTTAGCAATCATGAAATTATCACGCTTGTAAGTCTTCAGTGCCGGCAGTTGAAAAAAACGTTGAATGTTCTTGTGAAAATAGTTTGTGAAGTGGGACGTCGTTCTTTAGCCGTATCTTGAGTCGCGACTCAAAAACACCTCAATATCACTCAATTAAAATAAAGGTAGGTATAGGTTATCGTTGAACGACATGACATAATGAAAAAAACATGAAACGATGCAATACTTTTGACATTAGTTAGCTTGTGAAATTTTGACAGCCTTAACAGAACTGTTGGTAGTAGCTCTGCCTTCTGCGCGGTAGGCCGTGGGTTCGATCCCCATTCAATCCGGGAACAAATATTTTACATGATGAACATAATATGTTTGTTCTCTGTTTGGGTGTTATCATACCTACCTATTTGTGTATTGTAGGTATGTATACATACCTAATTCCATTTGTTGTTTTTTTAACTTTTAAGCGCTTTAGTCTTAGGCTGTAAGCTCAAATAAATATATATTTTTACAAAAAATACTATACGATATCAGCTATCTAGTTATCATAATTATGCTGTGTGGAAAGTCCACCAATATATAGGTATAAATGAATAAGCGAACAGCATAAATGAGTTGGTATGTTGGTACGTCTCAAAGTAATTTCGGACATAGCAATTCTCAATACTTGCTAAGCAATAATTATTTTGTATTAAATAATAAATGTCATTTATTAGCAAAATAACCGAGCATTATATTTTGATCCAACTGTATAAAAATCTTACAAAATTGTTAAACGTTTTTTTCACAACACAAATTTTATTTTCCAATATAAATGATTTAAAAAGTACCTTACGGCAGTTTGAATTTAGAATGAGCTGAGGACGCGTGATTTACTGCTTAGAGTAGGTGCGATTGGATATTCTAAATACTTTTCTTGCTCTTTTTTAGTAATTATTGGCTAGTTTAGGAAATTATCTAAGACTACAAAGTAATTATCAAAATTTTAGTTCAAGCTAAGCTCGTATACAGCCTATTAAAAACCAATAATTATGTTTCAATTGATTACCTTGTAATTATGTCTTTCCCTCTTTTAATTGCTTTATGTAGGTATGGTATTTTCTAACGTACTTTTATATTAATTCGAAAGTTGCGATGTTTGAATGTTTGGATGTCTGTATAGTTCGTAACTTAGATTATTAACTTTACGACCGGTTTCTGAAAGCTCGATCAAAAGTAATCGGAGTCAAGTCACTCGCCATTTCAGCTATATCGAATTAGATAGAGACAGCTAGTGACTTGACGTCCGATTAGATTTGATCGGGATTTCAGAAACCGCCCGCTAGGGTACTTTTGATACTGAACAAACTCAAACAACATAATATTAAATTACTTTGTTTATTTCTCATAATACATGTAGGTATATTGTTCTTATACTCAGTTAACAAATAAATAATGTTAAAATAATTGGGAGAACCTACAGTCTAGTGTCTAATTTAACAAAAGTCTGTACTATTCAAAAATGTACACACGTTTAATGCAATGACGATGTATGACGATGCAAAACATTAGTCCTAAGTTTGGATTAAAATAACGGTTATCTGGAAGAGATCGCTACTTGCAATAAGACCGCCGATTGTAGGACAAACTTAATGTACATTTACGTTTATAACTTTTTCCATTCTGTCCTCAATAAAGTTATTAAGGTGTATGGGATGACCCCAGTTGATAAAACAATGATGGGTATAGTTTTGACGGTATCCACTCTCCACTGTGTTTTCAGTTCCATTGCCAAGTCCGTATATTTCGCCAGTTTTTCTGTGTGCGTCTTCGCAAGATTATGGGTGTTGGGCACAGCAATATCTATTAAATATACCACTTTATTTATTTTGTCGTGCAGAGTGATGTCAGGTCTGTAAAAAAATATATTTTATATTTGTAAAATACGGACGACTTCATACGGCAACCGCTATTAAGAAATTACTTACACAAAACTTCCTTTACAATTTGAGCTTCTCAACCCTTTCATTTAAAACTTATAAATTCTAGTTGATTAATAGGTGTCTATGTTTTTCCAACAAAATGGTTTGAACCGGATTAGTAGGTAGGGTAATTGAAACGGAAATATACCGTCCATTTATTTATTAGTAAGACATTCAGTTATGGAAACAAAAGAAGAATAAAGTAAGTATCAAGCACAATAAATGGTCCTTAGCGACTTGGTGTTTATCACTAGAGATCGGATAATCGGATACATATTTACTTATAGTTAATTTTTGGCTAACAAATTATGGAAGCGGCTTCTTAAGATACTTTTATTAAAATTTAAATCCCGGGATTGCATATAATCGGATGTATACAGGGTGCCACGTTACATGTGTACTAAGCCGAAAAGGGGGTGATTCTGGGCCCCGAGGGGCATATTAAGTTGTAACAGGGCGATAATTGCCCTGAGTTACAATTACATGAATCACAATTATTATCATTCGTGTCACTTAAATTTGAATTTTCTGGGATCCCGGGATTTTTAGACATAAGCAAAATTTTAATTTCCCTAGACGCAGGGATTTTTTGATAAAATAGCCATGTATAATAGCTTTCCATAATAGCCAACATCTCAACTTTAGGTAAATATGCATCCGAATATCCGATCTCTATTTATCACTGCAAGATAATCTTGGCCTAATATTTTTCTACCCGATAGCTTTTAGAATATTATTGTAGTGATTTTTTTTGATCTAAACTGTTTGAATTTACTTTTGATCTCTATAAATACCAGTGTAAGTGAATGTCTTTAAGTTTTGATAGCCTTCACAGCTCAGTTGGTAGTAGCTCTGCCTTTTGCGCCGTAGGCCGTGGGTTCGATTCCTACCGAGAACAAACATTGGTCTGATGAAAATAGATGTTTGTTCTCTGTCTGGGTGTTATATAATACGAGTAGTTCGCCCCGAACTGAGATCTCGTGATGCGACCCGACGAACGCACCAAAACTTTGAGCAGGTGGTAGTCAGAGGCAAGTCCAACAAAAAAGTATATGTAATAAATCAGTTATCTAGTTTCCAAATTACAAGCTGTGCTTAGTTTGGGGTTAGATAGTGCTGTGTGGAAAGTCTACCAATATTTATTTATTTAGTTCTACCAAGTCGATAGCTTTTAGATTAATTATTGTCTAAAAAGTTTGAATTTACTTTAACGGTCTAGTAGTAAGCTTTGATATAAATGTCTTTTATTCGTTTTGAGCTTTTAAGAAATTGAAAACCTTTGAAACGAAGATCCAGATATTATTTTTCTAGAATTTATTAATCGACTAAAATACAAACTTTTTAAAAAATTCTCGGCATTTACTCAATTATTTATAAGAACGAAGTATTAATTCATAACGTGGGTAGAAGGAGATACGTACTATACGTATGCCTTGATAGACCAGTAGGCGGTTCTGATACCGAAGCAAGCAAAACTGGATCAATTTCTTTTTTTTTTAATCTATAAAATCGAGCTTATATTTACGACAGTTTTCAGAGAAAGAATACAAGGACTACCTTTTCAGTTCTGTTTTTTTCAATAAGTGTACACGTTAAGCTTAAAATGTGCTTCTTTTTTTATTATTTATTTGAATAGTTTTTTCGCTATGTAACGTTGCTTATAAGACGTGCTTACATTTTTTGTTAATTCATTGACCATTGTCCAATTAGGCACAAACTTAAGGTGTTGTCAAATCTTATACATTCTTGCACAAGGTTTCTGGTCACACGTTTGTCGCACAGTGACCAAGAAAGGAGCAGTGATACCCCACGAGCTAGCAACTATTCCGTTCGGCCGTACGCAGTTCCGCCCCATCATTATAGACGATGCAATACTAAGCAAGTGCTTCGCTGGGCGCCTTCGCACACGGACCGCTGCGAAACGCGTATGTATTTTATTTCACTATAATTTATTTAGTCTATACAAAAATCTGAGACCGAAATCATTTTTGATATTTATAAGAATCAAAGTAAAAAGCACAGAGACTAAGCTACAGGTTTTAGAGAGACAGAAATTTAAAGAGTTTTTTTTCTGTAGCACAGTTTATATTCTAGGTGCACACTAAGAATGGAATTTTGAAAGTTTGCGTCCGTAGAGACCAAAAACTTTGACCTGAAAAGTTTTTTAAATAGTAAAGAGTTTCTACAAAATGGTGAGTACCTCGGGAAAACAAAATCGCGAGTAACCGCTACTATACCAATACCTAATATTGACTATTAGTGAACAATGTTATTACTATTATTTATATAAATATATATTAAAGTATGCTGCTGGTCTTATGAAGACTTTTCAACTATTTTGTTTTACGTATATCCCAGCCGAAGAAATAGGCAAGGAAATCTTTGGTAGGGCCTTCCAAAGACCTCCAGATTTCCAAATTACACCATCTGTTTTCAAAAGCATCCTAATAGTCAATAATTAAAATAAATAGATATAGTTATTACAAATAAAAAAAGTGTTATTGCTTGTTACGGTTTATTCAGCCACAAACAATGTGAATAAATATCATCCGACGTGAAAGCGCTCGTTCAATTTTATGAATTATTTAAATTTGGCTAAAAGAAAACAACAGAAATAAGGAAATCAGGCCTGAAATACGAAAATGACATAAACAAAATCGGCTTTCTGAGATTTCTTTAAAATCCGATGTTGCAATAAAGGATTTTGCGGTGGCATTAGATTGGAATTTTCTGGAACTTGAAATGCGTATAATATTCGGTTTTCTTATTTTATCTGTGGCGAGAATAGAAAACCTTAAATTTTGGCACAATCCATTCTTTTTTTTATACAACTAGCTAATGGATGAAGCCATCTGATTGCTCACCTGATGTTAAGTCGTAACCATCACCTATAACAAATCATTGCCTCGTAAGTTACACACGATAGAACGTGTCTTATGATGCCCTGCCCTGCGTCCATCAACTTGAGGCATACAGATGTTAAGCCTCATGTGCCTATAATTACACCGTCAACCACACTTCAAGCCGAAACACAGCGTTGCTGCTTGGCGGCATAAACGGGCGTGGTGGTAGTACTTCCCCGGACGAGCCCTTCACAAAGAGCTCTACTACTCTTAAAAGTGTTGGTGATAAAAACTTTAAGGCTACTTCAATTGGGAACTAGTAAACCCGCCCCGACTTCGCTACAGATACCTCATCATCAGCATGAAGAAGTCCACTGCTAGACTGCTTTCCCTATAAATTTCCAGGAAGAACAATTCTAAGCCCTCTTCATCCACCGACTTCTTGCGACCCTCACAATGTCGTCAATCCAGTAGGAGGGCGTCCCACGCTTCGTCTTCCAAAGAACACTATATCCTAAAATCATCTAAAACCATCATCAAAATGAAACTTCCAAGGATTCCAAGAGATGATGTAGATTTTTAGAAAAACGCCTTAACTGATAAATATATAAAGTAGCCTATAAACCTCTCCAGACTAAGCTATATCCGTAGCGAAATTCCATCTCAATTGGTTCAATGGCTTAGCCGCAAAAACGTCACAAACAAATAGACACACTTTCGCATTTATAAATAGGTTTGCTTGAGTCATTTGCAAATAAATATTGGTGGATTTACACAGCACTATTTTGCCCCAAACTACGTAAACTAGTACTATGGGAACTAGATAGCTTTTTTTTTAAATAGTGTACGTTATTATTTTATAACATACTCTGACCTCTGACACTGACCTAGTTTTTTTAAGTAAGCTACAACTATAAATGTGTCCACTAACACTTTTCTTACTGTCTCTATTTAAGGCCAAGACATTCTGTTCCTGTGTTCTTGATTAGAGTTTTTCACATTCACTACATGAATTATCACTTTACACTACACTAGTTCAAAAGGTTTAGTTAATTTAAGTCTTCTCACAATGTCCGTGTTGTGGAGGAGCTGGATGGCCTCGACGTTCACATGATGATGAAGTCTATGTTCGTGAGCTTCTGCATATTTTTTAATTACTTTGTCAACGAACTCAATATTCAGGTCCCGGTGAAGGTCATCATTTCTGACGTACCAGGGCGCATTTACGATTTCTCTTAGCACTTTATTCTGGAACCTATAACTAGGAACTTGTATAATTAGGAAGTTAGCCTTTTTGGTACAGCCCCACAGCTGGTATACCATAATGTCCATACTGGCATTAGGACCTGTTTGTACAATACAATTTTATTTTGAACTGATAAAGTGGAATGCTTTTCAATCAGCCAGTTCATTTTTCTGAAGCGAATTTCCAGTTTATCTCTTTTCTTATTCACATGAGCTTTCCAGCGAAGTTTTTCATCAAGTGTCATGTCTAAATACTTGCCTGTGTTTTTTTAGGGTATGATTTTATTATTGATATACTCTGGACTAGATAGCTGAACCAGATAGCTAATAAAATACTTATAAAGATTTATTTGAAATGCCTCCAGGTTTTAGAATACCGATAATTCGGGTGTTTTTTCATGAGAACAGTGCATGATTTCTTCTAGCGTTCTACACCAACGAACACATAATAATATATCACTTTTATGACCAGTTTCAGAAGAATATACCTACATGTTTCTTAATGTCTTACTGATTTAATTAATTGAATTTAAAATTGAATTGAAAACGTCTAGAAACGCAAGAAGTAGTAGGTAATTTCGAAAACTTTTATTATTGAAAGAATTTTGACCTCCGTATTTTTTATGGCAAGAATTTACTAAGCATATTCCGTAAGGAGCACGTTTAACTTTTACTTTTTAAACTCTTTCGAAATTCTGAAAAAATGGCTTCAGCAAGTTTTTTCAGGTTAACCGGAACAATAAAGTAGGTACTAACAAATTTCTTAAGAATCCTTTCAAACAATATTAAGAAGTTATAAAATAATAGGGCAGGAAAAACTTTGTATAGTACCGAGCGAACGCAGGAACAATAATTAAAATACAGAAGTTTTCATTTCCAGTAACAATGATTCTGAGCCCATGTTCAATTAACAGAATATATTTTTTTATATACACTCGCCCGCAAAAATAAATGCGTTATAAGTAAAAACGACCTGTTTTCAAATTGTGATTCATTTTTCAATTTCGACTTCTTTGATTTTGTTATTTAATTTTGTATAATTATGGGACTTGAAATTGATTTTCTTTATTCAATTCTAGTTATTTGTGCAAAATCATGCCTTTGACTTTGGAAGAATGTACCAGAATTATCACCATGGTAGAGTTTGGGTTTAGCCAGCGCAGAGTGGTGGTAGTTTATTTTATGCGTAATTAAATTTTCTTTCAGATATTTTTTAATTAAAAGAGCTAGGTTGTGTGGTGTCAAAGTTATTTGGAGTTAACTAGGTGACCCTTTATTTTTGCGGGCGAGTGTATTTTACTCGGCAACTTTAAGCTAATGTTAATGAGGCCATCAATAAATAGTGCAAAATATTTTCCTAGTTTTGCAACGAGGGACTATACAAGGTGTTCCAATACTTGTGTTTAAAAACTTCAGGGGGCTAAAGTACCCACCAATATGAATAACTTTTTCTAAGGAACCATCACTGTGAACGCGAAAAAAAACCAGCTGTTTCATAAATTTTAGCCAGGTAGGCTAAAATTGGTACCTTAGAAAAAGTTATTCATATTGATGGGTACTTTAGCCCCCAAAGGTTTTAAACACAAGTATTGGAACACATTGTATTAGTAAAAATATCACGTAGACAATCTTCCTTCAGTTTATCATTCAAAAGAACAAATCGTCTTAATATTTCCCTAAGGCTCGGTCTAACCGTTCCCTGTCACCCTACATCCTAGATGCCTATCATTGAATGACTGCATCCTAACTACCGTGTGATATTCGTCATGTCTGGACTACAAAATACAGATAAAAAACAGAAACAGGATACATCATGTTACATATCCCTTCTGCTGGCCGATCACGTAACTTGGTTGCAATCAGTTTCAATCAGTTTCTGTTTGTAATAAGTAAATATGACGGCTATGCGGTTACATTTTAGCTGCAGTTGCTAACAAAGTTAAATTACAACTGGTGTTTCTATTGATTGATAATCGCAAAACTTTCACATTGCTTTATATACCTTTTGGTTTTATATAGAAACTGATTGCAACAAAGTTACGTAATCACCCTGCAGATATATTAGTACCATGTATCAACTCAAGATTATTTTGGAGAAATTAGAGGTACGCACGGATACATCAATTTACACAAAGTCAAAGAAAAATTACGTTTACTACAAGGATATAAAGGCGAGGGGGCCTGAGGTGTACCCGTGTGTACACCTCAGGCCCCCTCGCCTTTATATCCATTAGCTTATAAATTGGCACATACACGTATTTTACAGTACCTAGTTGATATTCCACATGTGACAGGTTGCAAGCCCATCGAGACGGCTATTATACTGATTGATTTCTTCACAATATTTTCTTTCAGTTTTTGTTCGTTTGAGAGCACTGAAATTCGCACATAATTTTTTCCAATAATAGAAAAATGAATCTTGGTTGTTTAGAATTTTTCATAACTAGTAGTGATTTTATACCTTAAAATTTATTGAAATGTACAAGAAATTGTTGTCAGCCTACTGGTTTCTAGAATTAGATGCGATTGTCAGTCAGAAACTTTGAATTTTGTAATAATCAGATAGTGTATACCTCCTTTATATGATAAATCGTCGACACCCGAAACATTATTGTGACATTTTGTGATAAAGTGGACCCTGTGTATAATGTGACGTTGTAAATCGTTTGACTACTCATATTTAAAACTAGCGGACTGTCCCAGCTTCGCATGGGTAGTCATAAATTTTTTGAACATTTTAGGATATACTTATTCCGTGGGTTCGAGCCTCGCGTCTACTTATTTCATACATTCGCACGACCCGTGGACCCGTTAACATTTTTAATTTCGTCATATCTTTTGAATGGAATGGTATTGAAGCCGTCTTAAATATGAAATGATTAATTTGGATAAGGATTAATACCAAGGTACAAATAAAGACCCTTTTCTAGCGGCGGCATTTCAATTATTTTTATAGATAGATAGATAGAAAATTCTTTATTGCACAGAACAAAATGTATCGTACATAGGCGAACTTAACAAAATTAATAAATTATGACATAACTATAATAGTTAGACATATACTGTCGCGACATTTTTTGTAGATGATGACGTGTTCTACAAAATCATAGTACATTATTTTGTTCTATCATCAATAGTTTTCGCAGCGCACGCGATGTAAGGTTTTTGTTTTCCACCTTGGGTTACATTATTGGAGTTTTAGTAAGGATCCCTGATTTTTTTGAAAATATAATATTAGCCTATGTTACTCAGGGATAATGTAGCATTCTAATGGTGAAAGAATTATTGAAATCGGACCAGTAGTTTTTGAGCCTATTCGTTATATACAAAACAACAAAACAACAAAACAACAAAACAACTAAAATACAAATCTTTCCTCTTTATAATAATAGTGTAGATAGTGTAGATGAAGCATACTGTAGTAACAAGAATATTCGTCTTATACTAGCTGCGGACCGCGGCTCTGCTTGCGAATCAGTAGTTATTGCTAACATTAATATATAGGCGCCTTCCCTTTATTGGGTTCGCTGATGTTTTCTACCCCGTCTTCGGTAATTATTTAAGGCAAAAATTTGCCTATTATGCTGATCGAACGAAACATATTCTCAGTTTCATGGTCGCAAGGCAGTGCATCGTAAGCCACGTTTCTTATCGTGTGCTTGCGAGGCATTGCTTTGTTATAGGTGATGGTTACGATTTAACATCGATGGCCCATCTACTTATTCCATCAGTAAGTATAGTATAAAAAAACATAACAAATAGTTTAAGTAAAGAGTAGTAGAGCTCTTTGTGAAGGGCTCGTCCGGGGAAGTACTACCACCACGCCTCTTTTTGAAGGGTGTGATTACAGGCACATGAGGCCTCAAGTTGATGGACGTAGGTTGTTGACTTACGAGGTAATGCTTTGTTATAGATGATGGTTACCACTTAACAGGTGAGCCATCTGCTTGTTCCATCAGCTAGTTGTAAAAAAAAAGTTGTTAAGTATACTTTTATGTATAAGTTTTTGTGTGCAATAGTATTTTTTATATTTTCTTAACAGCTTTTACTGTCATATAAGTTAATATAAGTAAAAAATATAAGTTTAAGTTAAAGAATTTGTGGTGTTTTTCATCACAAAGCAGCGAGCAAAATTACTTGTACGGCCAAGGTTATGAAGTCAAGCTTACTGACGTATTGCAAATTACTCAAGTTCATGTGAAAATACGCACATTGGAAATGATTTTTGTATTGATCGCATGCTCAAGGCACATTGCCTGGCTATTTTGCTGAAATTGAAAGGTTGTATGGTTCCATGGTTTTATTGCAAGGAAAATCAAATCACTTCTTCTTCTTCTTGTCGTGTCACTAGTTTATATCGAACCAGTGTGGTGAAAGGATTTTAAGTGCGTCACAAAGAGGCTCCTTTCGAGAACTTGTCTTTTAGAACTTGTTAGGTTCAACGACATGCCGGTTTCCTCAAGATGTTTTCATTCACCGTTTGAGAGTACCTACTAGCATTGTGCACATACATTTTTGAGCAGAAAAACTCATTGATGCACGACCGGTTTTGATCCACGACCTTAGGATCGGAAGGCGGGGCTGCTACCACTAGGCTATCAGTGCACTTTGCTTAAAATTGCCCGGTAACTATTTTTTTGCCATTTACAAGCGGTCTTTTAAGTTATATTTTGACAGGCTTGTAAGCAAAGCGAAGATTATTCATTTTAAGAATGAGACCTATATCCGTCAAAACCTGAGGTCAAAACTCTTTGCTTTTTTTTGAAGAAAGTTAAAAGTTTTTTTTAACTTTCTTCAACAACTAACAAAAGTACAAAATTTGTAATTGTTTTAATTTTACAATATCACAGTAACTATAATAAACCTTGATAAATACTTTGTCAAACACTTCCACTCAATTAAAAAAATATCCTTCTCAGATACTTATAATTTAATTAATCGTCACTGATTTTGTTGATTACTTTTTAAGATTTAAAATACCTGTCTCTAACAGATTTCTACTGAACGATAAGGCCGTCTATTGTACTTTTGATGTCACAACTGTTTCTTTCATGTACCCCAAGCATGAGTTTTGATTTTCGTATTCCTTATCGTGAGGCCGTTTTTGTATGGATATTCGATTTGCCTGCTGAGAACTCACGAGTATACTACACTCGAACAAAACTCAGACTTTTTTTTATAGAACTAGCTGATGGAACAAGCAGATGGCCCATCTGATATAAAGTGGTAACCATCACCTATCAAAGCATTGCCTCGTAAGTCACGCACAATAGGAACGTGCCTTACGATGCACTACCCTGCGTCCATCAACTTGAGGCATACAGATGTTAAGCCTCATGTGCCTGTAATTACACCGGCAACCACACTCTTCAAACCGAAATACAGCGTTACTGCTTGGCGGCAGAAAAAGGCATGGTGGTAGCACTTCCCCGGACGAGCCCTTCACAAAGAGCTCTACTACTCTTACTAGACTTGGGGTACTGGTATTTTTTCAGTAAAGTTTTATTTATTTATTTGCAGTTCGACTCTTGAAGACAACATGGCGCTCCCAAAGTCACTGAAGTATGCGGCTATTGGCGGCGGCACTGCCCTGTTTGGGGTCATCTTCGGCTGGGTTCTCTTCCCGGTGATATTGAAGAGTCAATTAAAAAAGGTAAGTCCAAATCTTCATCATCACCTCACTGAAGTTCACTGGACAAAGGTCTCCCCTATACATTTCTTTATTTTATTCTGTCATTTTTAAGGACTGAGCGACTATGTCAGCCCTGTTACAGCTTGCAATAAACTATCTACGACTTAATAATATTATAAACTCAAGTAAATAGTGCCCTAGGTGCCTCACATAGTGGGGCAGATAGTACACTTTGAACAAGACTCAAGCGATTTGATAAACCTACAAATTATTAATAAAAAAAAAATGTTTTATGTGAGTAATTTTTTTATCAATTTATTGGCGTCCGCGTTTGGTAAAATGTAGCTGGCAAGCACTAGATATGAAGAACTAAAGACCGGGCGAAGTGAAACGTCTTCTGAGAGATCAACATCTAACAGTGGACTAACATAGGTTTATGATGATGATGATGATTGGCTGATGTTAAAATAACAGTAGAGATTTGATAAAATATGATAAATGGTTCACCTACTGGTAAGACGAAGAGACAAGTACGTTAGGTACACAAAGTGTTCCAATACATATATTTTAGTCAGGTAGGTATTGAACTTTTGTATGAAACAGCTGTTTTTTTTTCGCATTCACAGTGTTGGTTCCTTAGAAAAAAGTAATTAATCTTGATGGGTACTTTAGCCCCCTGAAGTTTTAAGTACAAGTATTGGAACACCTTGTCACTCAAAATAAATGGAACATGGTGTGTGCTAAAATAAACTTATACACGTAGGTATAACATTTTTACACGACACTTGTGGGCAATGGGTCTACAGATTTACGGCTCTTTTACAAGTTATTCCAGAAAACTTGGAAAAATCACTTATGTAACTTTGTTCTCGTATCACAACTTGAAGGTCTTGAAGAACAAAATTTCCTAAAAAGTTATTAGGGCATGCACGGGATATCAAAATGCTTAAAAAGTACAAAGAAGCGAAGGTTTATTTATTGATTTATTGAGGAGTCCTTCCCGCTCCAGTCCAGTCAAAGTACTTCCCGCTCGTAGATTTCAACATTTAGAAATATACAATGTATGTACATAATACCCCTATAACCCCGGAAGCAGGGTATTCTACAGGTCATGGCAAAAGACTTTTGAAATTTCGTAGTTTTCCATTCATGAAATGCCTCATAAACGTTCCTCCAATATGAAACTAAACACGCCAAGAGGTAGCCCTACAGCTGTTTGTAAGTTCCGTGTGTACGTGACCTTGGTACTTACGTAAACAGTATAAACAGTAACCTGGGTGTTGCCAATTTCTGAGACAATATTAATTTTACTTTTGTATGGTAATTTCGAAAACGATATATTCATCCTTTGCACACGTCAAAGTGCTTGGTCCGATCAATTGGTCTTTGGCCTTATAGACGTATTATATTATGTTACACGTTGTTTAAAATCACTGAGGTTGTATGTTTAAAAAACTTGTTTAGATCAAAATGAGATTTTTGCTGAATTTGGTTGGTTACGATTTTTCATAAATAAGCTCAGTTAGTTAGCGGTAGTCTTCGCCTTAAGTATGTAAGAGTCATCATCATCATCATCATCATCATCATCATCATCATCAACATCAACCTATTGAGGTCCACTGTTGGACATAGGTCTCTCCCATGGCGCACCACTGAGCCCGGTCTTCGGCTCTCCCCATCCAGTTTTTGCCCGCCACCCTGCGCAAGTCGTCACTCCATCTAGTCTGAGGGCGTCCCACACTACGTTTGCCTAAGCGCGGTGTCCACTCTAGAACTCGTTTATCCCAGCGGTTATATCCCACTGCCACTTCAACTTGCTAACTCTTCGGGCTATGTGGACAACTTAGGTGCTCTGTCGAATGACCTCATTACGAATCTTGTGTCTCAAAGAGACTCCGAGCATGGCCCTCTCCATAGCTCGCTGAGCGACTTTTAATTTATGGAGACGTATTTTACCGTAAGAGTAGCTTGTTTATTTCAATGTCTTATACCAGTTAGTGTTATCGCTTCGAAAAATAAAATATAAAACACTACCTTCAGAACGGTGCAGGAAAACATCGCGACGGAACCAGTTAGTATTTTAGATGCGGCAATGGGATTTCAACCTGTCACGTATGGAATACGTGCCAAATGACATACTTGGACATATCTCTGACTACCCTCTTAGACCTCCTCGAATAATCTTGAGTGGGTACTTGGTACTGAGAAATCTACAGAAGGGATATCCAGTGTGCCACACTGGAGCTTCAATATTATATTATATTACTTTACATTGTAACAAGGATCATACAAGAAACGGTAGGAACCAAGGCGTAAGTTTGTTGCCTGTTCTTCTAGGCTTGGTCGCGTGGAACTGGCACCTAGATTCACCTAGCTTTTAGACGTTTCAAAGTGATTCTTGTGATTTAACTCATACCTTTATACCTTTTGACTTTGACTTTAAGATTCAATAGAATTATTGTACTTCTATTCAGGAAATGGCGCTGTCAAGGAAGACCGACGTCCGGAAGATGTGGGAGGTGATCCCTTTCGCTTTGGACTTCAAAGTCTACATGTTCAACTACACCAACGTCGAGGAGATCATAAAGGGAGCTGATCCCATCGTTAAGGAAATTGGACCATTTTATTTTGAGTAAGTATGCTTCTTGAAAGATATTTAAGAATTCAAGAATGGAAGAATAACAGCAAGCTTATATTCCTAATTCCTGTCAAAAAAAAACAAAATGATCGTATACCAAACGTGCATCTTGAGCATACTCTTGTACGGAGCTGAAACTTGGACATCGTATGCCAAACAGGAACGGAGATTAAACAACTTTCAGATGCGTTGTCTTCGGCTAGACAGCTCGTGGAAGGATCGAGTTACAAACGAGAAGGCGCTTAGTAGGTATTGTACAGCTGCCTAGCATTGTTGCCGCATTGAAACAAAGGCGACTGCGGTGGCTAGAATGGAGCCTTCTCGTTTGCTGAGAAAAACTCTCCTTGGTGAAATCGCAGGCACAAAGCGACCAGTCGGGCGCCCTATGTTGAGATTTAAAGACAGTGCAAAGCGTGACATGGTCTATTTTGCCATTGACCCGAAAAACTGGGAAAAAGCTTCAAACGACCGTGAGCTATGGAGGAAAGCCTTAACTGAAGGAGTGGTCGTTCACGACAACACCTGGTTTGACTTGCTAGCTCAAAAGCGCGAACTACGTCACCAACGCGTCGCTATTCCTCCAACGTCACCACATACACATTTTTTTTGACGAATATGCGGTCATAGCTGTCGCTCCCGTATCGAGCTTACCAGCCATTTTCGTAAGTGCCGCACCTCTATAACAGATATCTTCTTTTGGATGCTTAGATCATCTTTTATAGATGGAAAAGGCCTATGATGATATTCCTAATTATTAAAGTAGTGATGTGTTTTACTAATGTTATTCCAACATAATTATCATAAGCCTGAAGAAGTCCACTGCTGGATAGAAGCCTCTCCTATACATTTCCAGGAAGAACGATTCTGAGCCCTCTCCATCCACCGACTTCCCACAACGTCGTCAGTCTGTCGATAGAAGGAGGTTTGTCTTCCAGTTCGTGATCGCATTTTGAGAACCTTTATTCCCCTCCACATAAATCTGTAAAATATGTATCTGCAAAATATTTTGGAATTCCACCGTAGAAACACAAAACATCCGAACTCCAGCATTATTCTGAATTTACTATGGTAATTAAGTAGCAAGACAAGCTCCTTTTTTCCGCTTGACAAAATTCCCGCGTTCCTGCTGCGTGAAAGTAATCCGCAATTTAAATAAATGAACACACAATAGGTACTACGAGTACTACATAGCCTTGTCCCCACACAAGCGTACCCACCCTGAATCATTTATCAGACTCAATTTTACTTTACTAAATTATCACTAGTAGTTCGCCCCGAACTGAGATCTCGTGATACGACCCGACGAAACTTTGAGTAGGTGGTAGTCAAAGGCAAGTCCAAACATTATGTTTGTTCTTTTTTCTGACCTCCGCCTACTAACTTGGTACGGTAACCAAGTTTCAACTCTATTGGCCTATTTATTGAAGAGTTCCGTTGAACAGACCTTGGCTCCATCATCAGACCTGTACCCCAAGTATGAGATTTGCTTACGATATTTCGTTTTTCGTTTAACGTTTTTGTTCCGTGTTCATTGCGAGTTTTGTATGAAGACGCGATATTGATACCGATACGGAACTTTACAAAACCCGCAATGAGCACGCAGCGAAAACGATTCGTTTTTGTTCCGTGTTCATTGCGGGTTCCGTATCGGTATCTCTATCGCGTCTTCATACAAAACCCGCAATAAACACGGAACAAAAACGTAAAACGAAAAACGAAATATCGTAAGCAAATCTCATACTTGGGGTACTGGTCTTTGTCACCATTTTATGAGAACTGAGTACCTCCATAATTTATTTCAAGAAAAAAAAAAAAAAGCAAAGGAACTGCACGACCAGTAGAAAAACCTTGATGCCAACGAAACTCTTAGAGATGGGAGCTCTTGGATCGCTGGTTATCTTAATTTAACTTTATTGTTGTATCTCAAAAACCGAGCGTCCCAGAAAAAAAGTAAAAATTGTTTTGGAATGTCCAAACAAAGCCCTTTCATATGACATGTGACTAGATTTTTTTATGTAACTTTTTTTATTTTTGCCCCTTTAAAAAACCCCATATCTTAATAACCCTTCATCCGATTTTACTCATATACTTACCAGTAAATTTCTCAAGTACAAGCTGTCGTCTTATCAATTTCATGCAGATCGGATCAACGGTTCGAAAGTTATGGCCAGACAAAGATACATACATACATACATAAAATGCCAAATCGCCCAAGTTGAAACTAAAGATCTTCGTTCGCTTCGCTCACTCGATCAAATTAATAAAAATTCTACATAACGCGTGTTACAGTTTAATTTTTTATTTATTTCAAAACTTAAATAACCTTGACACCTATAAAAAGAACAATAAAACACTTCCCAACCCTTTTCAATCACAAAACAAGTGCCACTTATTCAGTTTATTATTCAGATAAGTATATCGTGGAAATAGTTAAAAATTATAGGCAAAAAAGGCCTTGTATGTCCGATATAACACCCCCTCATATAAAATGCACGTGGGAAAGAAGTGGATTGCAGTATAAAGAAAAATAAAGAAATTATAGTTCTGATTCTTTTGTATGCCTCAAGTTGATGGACGCCGGGCTGTGCATCGTAGGGCATGTTCTAATCGTGCGCGACTTGCGAGCTAATACTATGTGATGGTTACCACTTGCCATCTGCCATCTGCTTGTTTAATCAGCAAGTAGTAAAAAAACGACCCGATCCACATGACTCGTTTTAAGGAGAATACAAGAGCTAATGTACCTCTCGCTCGCACGTTTCAACTAGGTGCAATGCACGCAAAATGGTTGACTGCGATTTTTCGAAAATGAGTTTAGTGATTTTATATCTTTCAACATGTAGAAACGTGCGAGCGAGAGGTACATTAGCTCTTGTCTTCGCCATAAGACGATTTTTCGCTCCTTTTGAGTACTGTCACCAACTACAAACAGCAGATGTTTTCCGCCTTCGCATCTAAATATCGTAGGAGTGGTTAGTTACCCCAGGGCTGAATTGCACTCAATGTTTTTTGTGTAATGCGATTCCGGGTTTCGAGTAAGTTTTGAAAGGAGACACGAAAAATGCTCGTAGCAAATGATTTGAGAAATCTCATGACTCCAAACAAAGCCCACTTGGATACTGGCTCTCATTACAGGAACAGACGTAAGTTCGTTGCCTGTTCTTCTAGGCATGGTCGCGTGGAACTGGTACCTAGATTCACCTAGCTTTAAACGTTTCATAGTGATCCTTGTAAGTCAATTAAATTATACCTTTTCAGTTTGACTGACTCAAAAAACAGAGCGCAGATTAGACTCTGGGTGCGTCTGCCTGCACCCAGAGTCTAATCTGCGCTCTGTTTTTTGAGTTTGAGACCAAATATAATAGAAAATTATATGATTTATTTGACTAACGAACTCATGATTACAGAATTAAAAAAAAAACAGAGAAAATACTAAAACATACAAGAAATATAAGAATAAAAGAATAAAAATAAATGGATTGAAGGAGACATTTATCCAATTTGTTTTTTATGAATGGATTATCTCATTCAAACTCTGCTTATTTTTTAAGGGAATGGAAAGAAAAGGTAGAAATCGAAGACCATGAGGAGAACGACACCATAACTTACAAGAAACGGGACACGTTCTACTTCAGACCTGATCTGTCGGGGCCGGGACTCACTGGGGACGAAGTGATCACCATGCCTCATATATTTATGCTGGTAAGCGCTGCAAAGTTTTGAGTAAATATAGCTTACTTACTTACTTTACATATTGTAGGCTTAGATCTGATTTCACCATGCTCTGTTAGTTACTAATCAAGGATTAACAGGCCGTTAAATCGAACCTTAGATGTCATACGCGTTCATTTTGAAATAATTAACGGCCCTTTAATCCTTTGTTAGAATTATAAGAAAATAATTATTATATTGGCATATCCGTAATATATCCCCAGGGAACAATATTATCAGTGAACCGTGATAAGCCAGCTATGCTCAACATGGTCGGCAAAGCTCTTGTCGGCATCTTTGACAGCCCTGCCGACGTCTTCTTGAGAACCAAAGTCATTGACATCCTGTTTAACGGCATCATCATCAACTGCGCAAGAACAGAGTTTGCGCCGAAAGCTGCGTGTGCGCAGATTAAGAAGGAAGGTGTTACGGGATTGGTGATAGAGCCTAATAACCAGTTTAGATTTTCTTTGTTCGGGACGGTGAGTTTTTTAATAAATTAATAATTTAATTATTGGTAAAGTGATGAAGAAGGCTCAACGGTCCAGAAAAAGAGCGACTCTGGCACTTCTTCAGGATGACCTTTAAATTTAATGGGAAGTTACATAAAAATCAGAGATTTATTTTTATTGGAATAACGATTATCGTATCGCGTATCATTTGTCTAGTTCTTAAAACCATTCTATCAGATAGGTTTCACCTATAAATAGGGCAGGGATGGCGACCCAGTGGCACGCGTGCTATTGATGGAACGCGACACAATATTTTGGGCACACAACGGATCAAAACAGTTTGCATTTTTAGTTCAAACTATCCGCTACTTCACCCGCCCGGTCCGGTCAGTGACTACTTGGCTAAATAGTGGGGCACTCTTGGAATTTATGTTGAAACTATCATTAAAATTATTATATTCTAATTCTAATTAATACGTCCACGGCCTCTTAATAGTTTTTTTGAAAAATGGCACTTTTACTGGACTAGGGTGTCCATTTCATTTGACTTTTCCAGCATTTTTTTTTTACAATTTTTTCAGAGAAACGGTACAGTTGACCCTCACGTGGTCACCGTAAAGCGAGGCATTAAAAATGTAATGGAGGTCGGTTCAGTGGTCGCTATCGATGGGGCTCCAAAAATGAACAAGTGGAGAGACCACTGTAACGAGTATCAAGGGACTGATGGCACTGTGTTTCCCCCCTTCTTGACTATGAACGACAGGCTGCAGTCGTTTTCAGGAGATTTGTGCAGGTTCGTGAACCAACTGTGATGTCCTTTTAGTATTCATTTTAATTGGGAAAGAAACAGTACAATATATCAGTAAAAACACGTAAAAACACATAAAACAATAATTATTAAAAATACATAAGTAACCTCCTAACACTCAATTATTAAAAAATAAATACTTATTTAACAAAAATGTTTTTTTTAGTTGTTTATGGAGATTAAATTTATATAGTTACCGGCAATGCTTAACATGGCTTCTTGGTGATATTTGGGCAATGTTGCGTATCGTCAATATGTAACACAATGGCAATAAATCAGAAGATGAACAGTCTATGGCAGATCTGCTGAATTACTTAGCCAATTTCCTCAGGTCCTTCAAGCCCTGGTACCAGAAGAGGACCTCCTACAGTGGAATCCACACCAACCGGTACATCGCCAGCATCGGTGACTTAGCCAACGATCCTGAGCTCCAGTGCTTCTGCAATGAACCTGGAGTGTGCCCTCCAAAGGTACCGACTAATATAAAATAAATAATTAAATAAATAAAATAAATAATTTTAAGAGTAGTAGAGCTCTTTGTGAAGAGCTCGTCCGGGGAAGTACTACCACCACACCTTTTTCTGCCGCCAAGCAGCAATGCTGTGTTTCAGTTTGAAGAGTGTGGTTGCCGGTGTAATTACAGGCACATGAGGCTTAACATCTGTATGCCTCAAGCTGATGGACGCAGGGCAGTGCATCGTAGGGCACGTTCCTATCCTGCGTGACTTACGAGGCAATGCTTTGTTATAGGTGATGGTTACCACTTAACATCAGGTGGGCCATCTGCTTGTTCCATCAGCTGGTTGTATAAAAAAAAAAAAAAAACTTTGTTGAGGACAATTTCCGAGAAACTTTAAAGCATTTTAAAGCTTATGCATTAAAATGTAACAAAGAAAAGATTAAAATTGTCCTACAATGAGCGGTCTTATTGCTTTTTGCCAGACAACCCTCATTATAGGAATATGCTATTACAGCAGCAGCTATTAGGCTTAAAAATCTTCAAGAAGCTTTTATAAAAGTTGTTACAAAATTCAACTAAACCATACCGTCGCAAAATGCTGAATTGTGAGTCAGATGCAAAGATACAAGAACATGATAGAAAGAAATAAAATATCAAAAGATGGCTATTAGCAAAAGAGAGCAATGAACTCATAGTAAAATTCATCCTAATACGTGGACCTATCTTTCAGTTAATTGCTCTAATATTTATACTTCCAACTCATTTTCTTATCTTCAAAAGGGTCTCATGGACTTGACAAAGTGCCTAAACGCTCCGATGTATGCCTCGATGCCTCACTTCCTGGACGCCGATCCTCAGCTGGTGAAAAATGTGAAGGGGATGAATCCTGATCCTAACGAACATGAAATTCAGATTGATTTCGAGCCGGTAAGTGGGTTAAAGTGCTATATTTGAATCTTACAGTTAACTTGGGCGATTTGGCATTTTATGCTTGTTTGTCGGGCCATAACTTTAGAACCGTTGATCCGATCTGCATGAAATTTGGTAAGACGATAGCTTGTATTTGCGAAATTTACAGATAAATATATGAGTTAAATCGGATAACGAGTTGTAGATAAGATATGGGGTTTTTCAAGGGGGTAAAAATAAAAAAGGTTACACCAAAAAAATCAAGTTACATATCATATGAAAGGGCTTTGTTTTGACATTCGAAAACCATTTTTACTGTTATTTTAGGACGCCCATTTCTTGTATCTTAAAAACTTAAGATGCAACAAAAAAGTTAAATAAAGATAACCAACGATCTAAGAGCTCCCATCTCTAAGGAGCCAAGGTCTGTTCAACGGAACTCTTCAATAGGCCAATTCAGTGGAAACTTGGTTACCATACTTAGTTCTGACTACCACCTACTTTAATTTTTGGACCTGATCTGATCTGTAGACAAATGTATGATATTTGAGATACTATTGGTTACCCCAAGTAGGTAGGGGGTAATCAGAGACCAAATATCTTGTTTGGCATCAATTTAAGGGGCTGACAACTATCAAACAACTTCTCGCTCGCACGTTTCGACATGTTGAAAGATATAAAATCAAAAAACTCATTTTCGAAAAATCGCAATCATCCATTTTGTGTGCAATCACATTGCACACAGTTTAGTAAAAAAAACATTTTGATCGATACAAGTTTTCCTACTTAAAAGTTTGATTATGTACGAAAACTAGTAAAGCAAACTTTAGAATAGGAAAACATGTATCGATCAAATAATTTTTTTACTAAACTGTGTGCAATGTTATTGCACACAAAATGGTTGATTGCGATTTTTCGAAAATGAGTTTAGTGATTTTATATCTTTCAACATGTCGAAACGTGCGAGCGAGAGTCACGTTAGCTCTTGTCTTCGCCTTAAGACTGGAACGGCCATCACGAAATCTCAGTTCGGGGCGAACCACTAGTGTATTATACAACGTGTAACATAATACCCATATAAGGCCAAAGACCAAATGATTAGATCCGACCAAGCAATGGAATACTTTGACGTGTGCAAAGTTTAAATACGAACTTAGTTTTTTGAAATTCCCACACTCACCCCTCTCTCACTCACACACACACCACACGGGTGTGTGTGTTAATGAGAGAGGGGTGAGAGAGGGGCTCCTGTGAAATCCTGACTCTTAAGGGACTTGTTTTATCAGGAGAACCCTCAAAAACACACGTGCACACCCCCCCTCCTTTTTCTTTCTCTCTGTCACTCAACCCACCCCGAAATAATCAAAAATAAAGTACATATGTACGGTAAATTTTGCGGCAGAAAGATTATGGTGAAGTTTGAACCTAGTTGTAATTTCATTGAGCCTTGTAAACTGGTACAACATAACTAAAATACACACCTACACATTATGTCAGACTTAACAAGGCTTACGTTAACTTCTACCCTAGTAGCTAAACTAATCAAAGCGAAACATGATGACCATTAACTTTTACGTAGTTGAATTTCGTTTTGTTTCTTTGTTGCTTTAGTAGTATATTTCAATAACTCTGTCCCTAACTTTAGGGACAATTAAGAGAAACGCTATTTGTCAAACAATATTAGATTGTTCAGGGACGTTATTAAAGGTGAGTGTTTCTTTGAATCCTAAGCGAAGCTAGGATTCAAAGTACGTCACCCGAGCTTAAAATAGTTTTATTCCCGAGGTGGACGCTACTTTTTATCACCCTCTATGAGAAAATAAGTAAGTGCGAGGCTAAGTTCACACAGTGATCGTGGTGTAGCTTGCTTGGTCTTTTTTTATTCTACGTTCATCATCACCCTGAAGAAGTCCACTGCTGGACAAAGGCCTCCACATTTGGCCCTACACATTTGCAGGAAGAGCGATTCTGAGCCCTCTTCATCCACTGACTTCCCGCGATCCTAACAATGTCGTCAGTCCACACATACTACGTGTATTATGATAGTATAAAGAGTAGGTAGTAGAGCTCTTTGCGTAGAGCTCGTCCGGGAAGTACTACCACCATGCAATTTCATGCCACCAAGCAGCGTTGCTGCGTTTCGGTTTGAATATAAAAAGTTCAAATTGATCCTTATAATTTAACTGCATAAAGACTGTTTTAATTTGATCGCTTACATGTCTTTTCGTTATTTTACAGATATCCGGCACCCCCATGGTGGCGAGGACGAGAGTTCAGTTCAACATTGAGCTTCTGAAAACGGAAAAGTTAGATTGGTGCAAGGAGCTCCCTGGGACTATTGCACCACTGTTCTGGATCGAAGAGGTGCCTGAATGCCTGACTGATCTTGTTTTTCTTGTCGTGTCTTTCAAAACAGTGTGGTGAAAGGATTTTAAGTGCGCCTCAAAGAGCCTCCTATCGAACCCATGTTTGTAGAACTTTATAGGTTTGAGAGTACTGTGCACATAAACTTTTGTTAAGAAAATCTCATTGGTGCACGACCGGTTATGAACCCACGATCTTAGTATCGGAAGGCGGGGCTGCTACCACTAGTATCCACTCTCAGAGACTTATAACACCATTCAGTAATAAATACTTACATTTTAAAAAGGAAGTAATGTGTTTCTTCGAACAAACTGGAAACGATAAGAAATAAATTAGGCACGAAAACTAGATCAAAACAAAAGTGGGCAATACAAAAAAAATATTAATTAAATGAAATTTTCATACTATTTTTAAAATGTGTCTTTTCCAAGTGAACAATAAAATATTGGTATAAAAATAGAATAAATTGATTGAATTCAATAATTTGCCATGTAAGCTAAAAAGCGCTCCATTGAAAACCTCATTTTTTGCAAGTTCTTTATATAGCCTTGATTTGATAAAATTACAGTCAATTACGAGTAGGGCCTTTCTTTCAGTCGTGGGAACCAACTCATGGTGTGGTTATGAGCAATTTTCTACCATGCCTTCAAGGGAAAGGACGTGATTTAATTTACTATCGTTTATCTACTTGTACTCTGCAGCTGCAGGTTTTTTTTATTTTTTACACAGCACCAAGTAACAAAAACAAAGTAACCGACATTACTAGCATGTTAAATACAATATATCATTTAGTGAACTTGATATCTTTCATCAAAACATGTTCAGCTTCAAAGCTACTTTTACAATTTTGACAAAATTGTAAAACTTTTATTTTACTTAACTTACTTTTATTAATATTTCTGTTTGTTTAACTCTCAATTACCTACTATATTGATTTAAATGCTGGGGAGTAAATGTTCTCGAATGGCAACCATAAACTGGAGCGTGGGACGCCCTCCTACCCGATGGACCGACGACATCGTGAAGATCGCGGGCATTCGTAGGATGGCTCAGAATCGTTATTCCTGAAATTGTGTTGGGGACGCCTATGTCCAGCAGTGGACTTCTACAGGCTGATGATGATGATGACTACAAACACTCTCTTTTATTACCATCATCGTAAAGATTTTATAATGTCCCAAAAGTACCAGCGACCCTCTGACCAAGGGCCGTATACTGTATACCAGCAAGAATTGCTGTCATTTGACTTTAATTTCAGTTATGCCGTCGCGTCGTGTAATTTTTGTCCATTGTTTCAATTCTAGTAATTGAATCGCATTAATACTTTATGGTACGTCCACATGGATGCGCTGGCTAATATGTCACTGGAACTGAATCTTGCGAACTCAAAACATCATCATTACCAGCTCGTTTGTACCCACTCTGAGTAATGATCTCATCGTTTCTTCCTTCCTATCCCTTGAGAGTCTTAACTAGTAATTCTGAGCCCTCAACATGTCGTTCTACCAACAATCTTTACCCTCAGCTTCGAGCATCCCTTGGCCATTATTCGGCTGTCTTCGTTCATGTCCCGTCGCCCCTGTTTCTTGCCAATTTTCTTCATTCTTTAAACTATCGCGATCATGACACATATTGAATATTACACGGGTATTTATCGTGTATTACGTGATTACAAAATAGCCGAAACGTCATGAATATAAATAAGTAAGGCGATAAATACTCGTGTAATATTCAATACATATTTATTTTATTCAAATTTACACCAATTTACGATAGTGCTGGTAACGTATACACTATACTTGGGTACTCGGACTAACCATAAATTTCAGGGGTTTCTATGGCACTATTGAATAGAGTTTAATCAAATACCTTGGAGAAGGTGGGCCTGAGTTCCTATGTAGCGGCGACAAACAAGGCTACAGGGTTATCACCATCATCCTGCCCTTATCCCACGCTGCGTGGGGTCGGCACAACAGGTTTAATTCTGCCACTCTCCTGTATCATTCGTCATATCGCTGTTCACCCACTAACTCTTGTCATCTTTCACACATTATATCCATCTTTTCTTTGGCATGCCTCTCCTTCTTAAGCCAACCCACATCCAAGGTAGTAGAGCTCTTTGAGGAGGGCTCGTCCGGCGAAGTACTACCACCACGCCTTTTTCTGTAGCCAAGAAGCGTTGCTGTGTTTCGGTTTGAAGAGTGTGGTTGCCGGTGTAATCACAGGCACATGAGGCGTTGGGCACGTTCCTATCGTGCGTGAGTTACGAGGCAATGCTTTGTTATAGGTTATGGCTACCACTTAACATCAGATGGGCCATCTGATTGTTCCATCAGCTAGTAGTATAACAAATAAAAAAAAACCATACTTGACATTCTTTGTAATATGATTTTCTTTCCTTCTCATGACATGCCCATACCACGCTAACCTATTGCTCGTCAACTTATCCATCACAGGCGCTAATTTCAAACTTTCTCTTATAAACTCAATCCGTATTACACGGGTTTTAATTAACAGTCACATTCTGCCAATTCCAGTAAACGTATTTGCCAACCTTTCCCATGGCTTTCGATGCCAAAATTATAGTTTCCAGATTATGTGCGGCTGTTTCGGAAAATTTATATTTACTTATCGCTATTAGATCGTACCGGTCTGTGAATTACCCTCAGGGGTTAAAGGGGTATATGAGAAGTCAGTTGAGTTTAAAATAAAATAACAAAATCCTTCCAAACCAAATATTGTAGGTTATTGAATTTTGGTCTGTTATTCCGTTTTAAAAAATGTTTGATTTATGTTTATTTAAAAATTCATTGTAGAAATTGTAAAAGATAGACAATATATAAGGTAGTGGCAAACACTGGTGATGGCGTTTTTAAGCTGCCAGGTCTTTGGTCAAGGCTTAGCGACCAAAGCATCCAAAAGCTTGAGATACCATCCGCGGACGAAACCCAAAGTGGTCTGAAACACCACCACCGGCCAGCATTAGATTAAAATTTAAATAACAAAGAAAACCACAAGATTACTGTGTATTACTTACAAAGAAAGTAAGAGCCCTGGTGGTCTTGTAGTAGCCTTCCGATCCTAAGGTGGTGGGTTCAAAACCAGTCGTGCATTGAGTTTTTCTGTTCAAAAATTTATGAGCACAGTGCCAGTTTCAATCGGTAAAGGAAAACATCGTGAGGAAACCGGCATGTCGTAGAACCTAACAAGTTCTAAAACATGAGTCAAGTGCTCGAAAGAAGCCTCTTTGAGATGCACTTAAAGTCATTTTACCACACTGTGAAACTTTTTTTTTATACAACTAGCTGATGGAACAATCAGATGGCCCACCTTAAGTGGTAACCATCACCTATAACAAAGCAAAGAATAGCACTACTGTCCTCTATTTTTGTTGGCAAAGAACGTTTCTTCCATAGTTATTTTCCATTGTAAGAGAGCGTCGATAATACTCAAATAAAAATAAGGATCCTTGCATAAATGGTTATCCTGTGTCACAAACAGAAATGATTTCCCTGGAAAAGAGTTTCATGAGTTTTTTTTAATGTTCATTTATTTATTCTATAATCGTCTTTATTCAATAATGAATGAAGAAGCTATTAATTAGAAGAGTCTGTCTCGCGTTTACTTTCGGCCAAACATTGTTACGAGATGGCGCCTGCGGCTTAGCTTTTTTACTAGTAATTGCTAACATTAATAATTAAGGCACTTTCTCGTTTGCTCGTTGATATTTTCTACTCCGTTCCCAGTAATCTTTCGGTCTGAAAAGCCTGTGTTTTCTAATACAGGTTACGAACTATATCTGTTCTTAGTTTCACACCAATCGGTTAAGTGGTAAAGGCGTGATTGAGCCACAAACACCCTCACATTTAAACATCGCAACAGTCGCTTAATATATATCATACTAGTGGCTTCTCGCGGCTCCGCACGCGTTGAAGTGGTGAGCCGTGATTGAGCTACAAACATCCAAACATCGTAACTTTCGCATTGATTTGTATATTATTTGGGTAGGATTTTAAATACCTACGTAGGTATAATTGATACCTATATGCGTACATTACCTATATTAGGTAGGTAGGTATTGGTATTGAGTAAAGCACAAACATGACAAATACAACATACACAACCTTACACGGAAAATATGTACTTATTTGTTCCTAGTTTCTACCCCAAAAACAAACAAAACGAAACAGCTTCACGACTTTGATCCCCATGCAGGCACGGTAGATACCCTCAGATCTCTTTGTACCAACTCAAGATTCCCGTTGAGTTGGTACAAAGATTGTATACCGTTGTATCCTTTTTACTCGAGCGCAACGAAGGAGGGTAAAGTTTTAGGGGTTGTTTTCGAAAATCAAACTGTTGTGGAGGCTAGCCACACACAGGTACTTGCAATCGGGCTGACGCGAAGGGTTTGTATGTAGCGTCGCCAGTCGTCTCTCCCCGCTCATTAGGTACAGAATTGTAATACCTACTTATTAAGGATAGTTTTGAAAAACTATAAATGCCTTTCCAATTTTTTTAGCTTTGGAGTACATCTACTTCAAGTTTCAAGTTTGTAGCTTCAAGGAATACTATTTTTCATACAATCGTTTTCATCCCTTTTTACACCCTTAGGGGTTGCATTTCCAAAAATCCCTTCTTAGTACACCTCTACGCCTTAAGACCTATGTACTCTTCAAATTTCAAGTCTCTCGGACCAGCGGTCAAAAAACTCCCATGCAAACTTTTACATCCCTTTGCACACTTATTAAGGGTAGTTTTAAAAAAATTAAAATGCTTTTCTTAATTTTTAGCCTTGGAGTACTGTACTTCAAGTTTCAAGTTTGTAGATTCAAAGAATACAATTTTTCATACCAACGTTTTCAACCCCTTTTTACACCCTTAGGGGTTGAATTTCCAAAAATCCCTTCTTATTACACCTCTACGCCATTAGACCTATGTACTCTTCAAATTTCAAGCCTCTAGGACCAGCCGTTTAGGCTGTGCGTTGTCTATATGTCAGTCAGTCAGTCAGGACTTTGATTCTTATAGTATTAGAGGATAGGATAGGATACATAGGATTAAACCACATACATAGATTAAACTAGATAAGTAGGTACCGCCAGAGCTAACTGAATGAAAACAAGCGTGAAAAATATTTTTTGTACGTACGATAACGATATCCTACAAAATTCGGCAGCATACACGTGACTTGTGAACCGGTTTAGCTTAATTTAACACTTAAAGGTAAAACAACAGCTATGAATAAACAAAATAGTACTGCTTCTTGTTGCATATTCTCATATATTATTCGGGAAAAAAGTTATAAAGTCATTTCATGAATAAAAAACTTCAAAATTGCTACAGTCGTAAAACGTTTGTGTGTGCCATAGTTTTCTATAAAATAATTAAGTAGGTACAAACAGTTTTCTGTTCAGAATAAAATAAAGCATGTTGGTCGCCATGACGTGTGCGACGTGTAGAATACTCCTCTTTCAGGCTTATAGGGATACTTGCTGCCACCCGTGCATTCGATCGCGATAAAGAAACAGAAATAGTAGATATTTATTTACGACACAAAACATAACATCAATACCGATTAAAACAAAAGATTAAAGAGTAGTTATTGCTAACATTAATATTTCCTAAGTATCTTATCCTGAGTATATTATTATATTATGTATTGTATTTTATTTATTTAGGGTTTAAGTATGAGTAATTATTAAAGTTACTGCTTACTCAGGTATAAATATATATTTACATAATATAAATATCTCACTGCTGTTTCTCCCCATTATTAT
Source organism: Chloroclysta siterata (assembly GCA_932294275.1). Taxonomy (NCBI): domain Eukaryota; kingdom Metazoa; phylum Arthropoda; class Insecta; order Lepidoptera; family Geometridae; genus Chloroclysta; species Chloroclysta siterata. The sequence continues at coordinate 12,531,041 of OW028596.1, read as the reverse complement.
TTATTGTTTAAAGTTTTTAAATACCTACCCATTTAAAATCAAACAGTTTTCACGCCACACCTTCTTCAACATCTTTTTGCACGCCCAGGATGACTGACAATGCTATTAGCATTAAGTCGTCCTAGCACTACATTGTTTTGTGTGAAAGTTTTAAATAAATATATCCTTTACTAGGTTTGTTCATGTTTTCTACCTTGTTCCTGGTATTTTTTCAGGATAAAAAGTAGGTTACGTACTATAATTGATTCAAGTTCAATCTTTAAGAGTAGATATCTTTGTGAAGGGCTCGTCCGGGGAAGTACTACCACCACGCCTTTTTCTGCCGCCAAGCAGCGTTGCTTTGAAGAATGTGGTTGCCGATGTAATTACAGGCACATGTTGTTTAATATCTGTATGCCTCATGTTGATGAACGCAGGGCAGTGTATCGTAGGGCACGTTTCTATCGTGCGTGACTTACGAGGCAATGCTTTGTTATAGGCGATGGTTACCACTTAACATCAGATGAGCCATCTGCTTTATTAGCCATCAGCTAGTTGTATAAAAAAACCTTGCGAGCAGTTTATAACCTGCTGAGTATTCGTGTATCGTATTTTACTTACATACTTTATTTTTCCTACAGCTATGCAAAAGACTTTCCCATATAATTTTTCACTTGCATATTTTTATGCAAATATTTTTTCTTACTGCTACACGACATAGATAATATTTCACTCACATACTTTTACTAAAAAAAAACTTGAAGTAGGTTTTTTTAAAAAAAAATATCATCCACACATGATTAAGATGATGAACACCGTAATATTTAAGTGTAAACTTAAAACTGTGCAATTATTTTTTAAATCTTTTATCTTATCTTAAATGATCTGTTTGTTTCCAGGGTCTGGCTCTGAATAAGACCTTCGTGCGGATGCTAAAGACCCAGCTGTTCATCCCGAAGCGGATCGTGACCGTGTTGCGATGGTGGCTGCTCTCGTTCGGATCTCTCGCGGTTCTGATCGGAGTGCTGCATTTCTTCAGAGGTACAGTAACATACTTTTAATGGGTTAATGCTTAATAAGTAAATGGCTCGTTTATGGGGAACGCTATACGATTCTATAATAAACTTCCCGAAAGTGCCAATGGGTTTCCATTTGGAAAATTTAAAGTGGACATTAAGAATAATCTAATAAGGAAAGCTTACTATAGTTTAGATGGTATATTAATGATAAAAGTGCGTGGCCCGATGTCCGGTCGGTCTACTCATCAGCAGCTAACATGGCTGCAATGTTCGTACTATTGTGTGTGTGTGTGTGTTTTTTATAAGAGCGGTAGGAATCAAGCCGTAAGCTTTAAGACGTTGCAAAGTGATCCATGTGATTCAATTGAATAAATACCTTTTCACTTTGATAAGTTTTGTAATGTGAACCTTTTAGTGCTTCATGAAATCACAAAGTTTTTGTAGTGCTTAACGAAATCACAAAAATTTGTTTTTAATTCAATAGTTATTATCCGTGTGGGATTTGAACCCACGTCCTTCCTTCAGTAATATTGCTTTAGCGTAGGTAATTACGTTTTAGGTAAGTAGCGGCAACAAAAGAAAATCAAACACATCGAAAAACATACAAACAAAGCTTTTGTTCCAACCACAAACCAAAACGTATGTATTTTTCGAAAATAAAAAACCGACTTCAAACTCATTTGAAAACAATTAAAACTTTGCTGCAGGAAACTACAAACTAAAACGTCATCTTTGCATGTTTTTTTATTCTGTATTTTTTTCAAAAAGCGCTGGATGAAATTTATATGGATTCCTCTGAAGTATAAAATACCAAACAAACACAAAATTTTTCAGTAGGTAGTTGGTATTCCATACGTGACAGGTTGCAAGCCCATCGCATGTTTTTAATACTAACTGTAACCTAACGATGTTTTCCTTCACCGATTCGGAGCACTGACATTTCGCATATACCTAATTTTTTCGAAGAAAAAGATCCATTTGTGTACGACCGAATTCGAACCAACTACCTAACGATCGGAAGGTGTGGTCATTCCTACTAGCCCACCGGCGCTCTCCCAGATATAATCTGCAATTATAATACTCACCGCACTTTCCACTTAGGCGGGATTTACGCTGCAGTTCCAAACACACACAAACCAACTACTTGAGTAAATGTATATGCAGTGTATAACTTTGAAATCAGCACGAGGATCTGCTTACCAAAGTAGTAGAGCTCTTTGTGAAAGAGTTCGTCCGGGGAAGTACAACCACCAGTTTATTTTTATTTTTTATACAACTAACTGATGGAACAAGCCGATGGCCCACCTATAACAAAGCATTGCCTCGTAAGTCACGCACGATAGTAACGTACCCTAAGAATCACTGCCCTGCGTCCATCAATTTGAGGCATACAGATGTTAAGCCTCATGTGCCTGTAAATACACCGGCAACCACACTCTTCAAACTGAAACACAGCAACGTTGCTTGGCAGCAGAAAACGGCGTGGTGGTAGTAGGTACTTCCCCGGACGAGCCCTTCACAAAGAGCTCTGCTACTCTTGCTCGAGGGCCTAGAGCAAGAGTAGTAGATAGTGGCCTAGAGTCTAGGCAATACATTGTTAATGGATACATTGTAAAAGTCTATCTGAGTGGGATTAAACCCACGACCTTAAGATCCAAATTATCTTTTAAGTAGACAAAATATTGGAATGACTGACAATTATTTTATTTAGAGAGTTTATTTCATTTACAGATGACATCATGCGCCTTGCTACATCGGGCGACACGAACAAAGTAACCAGTGTGTCCGATGAGGAAGAACAAAAGGTCAGAATATTATTCAATTTTATGGACTTACCATTGGATATTTCAGAATAACAGAAACAGCTTCACGACTTTGATCCCCAGACGTGGTAGCTATCCCATCTCTGAGTACCAAGGTCTGTCAAGGTGCGCAGTGGTGGATTTACATTGCCAGTAGGTTATTCATACCGCCCCTACAGACCTTTACAATTTGATACCCTAGTTTACAATAATATAAAAAAAATTACAATGATATTGCATCTCTATGGTTTGTCCTCATTGCATCAGCTTTTTTATTTATTATTTACTAGATGACCCGGTGTACTTCGTATCACTTATCCTAACGATATTAAAACTCTCCCTTCGCTTTAGGTAGAACAGTTTATATGGAAAAATGAAATTGTTGTTTTTACTATCTTCCGCGCAATTTTTCCATATTTTCTCATCGTTTAAACCTTTCCTGGACTACGACAAACATTTCAAAACCAAAATCAGCTAAATCGGTCCAACCGTTCTCGAGTTTTAGTTAGACAAACGAACAGCAATTAGCTTTTCTTAGTTTAGAAACACCCAAAAACAAAATATATACTTAAGAAAAAATAGCCTAATTTGCAGCCCCTGTAAAATCTGCCACCCAAGGCTCCAGCCTACTCAGCCTGCTGGTAAATACGCCACTGGAGGTACTTTCAAATATAACATTTGGCACATATCCTCATTTGCCAGTAGTTCGTATTCGTACAAGCCCATCGCTGCTGTTAGAAAACTAACTGGTTTTCTCACAATTTTTTCCTTCACCGTTTGAGTCCGCTGGCATTGCGCCCATATAAATATTTCGATGTGAAAAATCCATTGGTGCTTAACCAGATTTACCTAACGACCGGCACCGGTGCTCATCAGTTTAATATATATACTAATTTGAGTGGATTTTACCTTGCAATATTACAACAGCAAACTACAATAAAAAATAAACAGCGTATAATACTTTCAGATGAATTGGGTTTAGTTTAATGAATATCTACCGTACCTGGGGATCAATGTACTGGAGCTATTTCAGTTTCAATCAATGTCTTATCAATGATTTGCTAGAGTAGAACTCTTTGTGAAAGGCTCGTCCTGTCAAGTACTGCTACCACGCCTATTTCTGCCGCCAAGCAGCGTTTCTGTGTTCCGTTTTGAAGAGTGTAGGAGCTGTTGAAATTACAGGCACATAAAGCTTAACATCTGTATGCCTCAAGTTGATGGACGCAGTGTATCGTAGATCCCCTACATTTCATCATCATCTTTCTGCCCTTATCTCACGCTAAGTGGAGTCGGCACAACAGGTTTTCTTCTTCCACTCCTCTATCATGTAGACCTTAATCGAATAGCTACATTTGAATACTTTATTTCCAGGATATAAGCGTGATCGGCCAGGGTCAGGAACCGACCAAAGTGACCATGTAATGCCTTCTCCGACGGCTCCTGGCATTGTCCCTCGGCTGGAGTCGTCACCGCACCATGTTCGCTGTCTGCAAACATGCCTACAGGTTCATCACGAGGAGATTAGGGTCAAGGGCTTAGGACGTAGAAATTAGGTATTTATTTGGTTTATTCGCTAACCCGCCCCAGATTTACGCGGGTTAAAAACACATGGTATCCATTTTCAAAAACTGATGGTGCATGCATGGTGCATGCTACCTTTGCCTACACACACATTACTCATTATTTATCAACGCGCACATAATTTTTTTTTAAAGGTAGTTATGAAATCGCAAATAAACAAAGTTTCGGAGAACACAATTACAAAAACAAAAATGGCAGTTTTTAATATATTGACCATAATATAAATCTAAGGGCTGTTTTAAAACATTCGGAAACGATTCCGATCAGAAATGTCATAATGTGTCTCTCTTGCTCTTGTGTTGGTTGCTTATAAACAAAAAAGGACAGAAACTGACGTATTCGATAGGAAACGTATCCGAATGTTTTAAAATAGCCCTGCCCTTCTATGCTCCCATGAAGCTTGATGTGTCTGTTAGAAACGAACAGAGCAACATACACAAAGACAATTTTGATCTGTCTCTTAGAGAAATTTAATCTGTGCTATTCCATAAACAACAAAATCACGGGAAATATCACTTAGTGGATTCGAGCTCACTTCGATCACGAGCTTCACCTCACTTACGTTGGTATTTCCACTACCAAAACACTCACGCGAGGCGCTATTGATAGATGAATGTATTACAGAATGCAAAATTGAAAACTCTCCTCGGATTCCACGGCCACTTGTGTGAGTGTTGTTGACAGAATATCACTTCTGAGTGCATCAGATAAAAAGCTTCGTTCTGTTTTTATCGTCTACTTGGGTATTAATTGCTTCATTTACTTAACGTAAGTTTTAAGTATGATTTCACTCATTTCGTTTATTTAATATGTAAGAATTTTAATATTAATATTAATAATTATACTCACGAAATTGGATTACGGAGATTAGAATCCCAAATGCTTAGAATGCGGAGGCTCGGCACGTGTCAAGACTTAAACTTTGTTTTAAACTTAAACTAACACGATTCTCTAGTCCTAAGTTATTTAAGTAAGCCTTTTGCACGTATAAAATCAAGGTGCAAATCTTCTATCTTTAATTAGAAAATAAAATATTAAGTATAACAAAAACTCGTTTATTTTATTTTAACTTAACCTCTTTATTTTATCTATTCGTAGAATGAGCGAACTATAATAATATCTACCCAATAATATAAAACAATTTATTAAGCTCGTCGTTGAAGTCTAGTTCTAGTTTCGATCTCAAATATTTGTCACAAATAATGTACTTTAATGACAAAATGGATAATTAATGCTAAAAATAGACATTACTACAAGATTTTATTAACTATTTGAGTCAGCATTTTAGGATTGTAGTTCGCTAGACTGAACGTTCCAATTCAACGAGTGAGTTTTCCGTCGAACTCACACGTAGGAGGCAAAACTCGGCTATTTTTATCAACACTGAAAAGGGACATAATGAAAACTACGAAAAATACCAAAAAATGGGCGAAAATCTACAATTTGTATGGATTTGACTATTCATGGGCAAAACCAGAAAGAGAACAAAACGCGAAAGACTACAAACTCAAAAAATCAATTATCTGGCACGCACATAATTGATAATTATTTTGATTTAATTGCGTTTGCCTTTTTCAGCTACCCGTCATGCAAAAGGGTTCTTATAATACGAAGGGCTAATAATATAATATTATTTACATCGTTTTACCTAAAATATAAATAGTCCACCTAAAGCTCCGTACTAACATTCAGTATTACTCGATAGTTTTACTCCAAAACGAGTAAATATTAACGTGCGGACCGCAAAACTCACAGCTCGATGCGTGAGTTTTGCGGTCCACACGTTAATATTTACTCGTTTTGCAGTAAAACTATCGAGTAATACTGAATGTGAGTACGGACGGTTACATATTGATATGAATCATAGGTTAATTAACAATTAGTGGTAACTTTGATTTTAAACGGTGGTCTTATTCCAATTCTTAAACTCATTTGAATTACCTACCTTGTAATATCACATCAATGATTTTGTAAATTCATCCAAAAATACAACTCTAGATAATAATCACAGTGAAATTAAGTAGATTATAAAGAATCACTCCAGGAGCTACCTCTGACTACCACTTAGAAATCCTAAGGAATCTAAATACCTTTAAAGAATAGAGAAGTCTATAAGTACGATAGTGACAGTTATCTATTTAAATTCAAAACATTTTTCTCAGAAATAAATTACTCCCTAAACAAAACTCATTTTAGTAGGTACCAACTACAAAATTAAGTTATCGACTACTTAATTCCCAACTTGTTAAATTATTAAAGTAATTTGGTTTACAACTTTTTCTTTTTCAAGAAACTGTGATCCATCAACATTTTGGAGCGCAGTAATCCAGGCTTATCCAATATTTGCTTGCTCTGCAGAAACCTCGCTAACTTCTTGATTCCTAACCTTACTACGTAGATAATAAGGGCTAAAATAGAGATGAATACAAACATTACGAAAAGGACGACATCGAACATGTAGTATTGGAAGAAGGTTAAGTCTTTGGCTGGTGATTGTAAATGATACGCACCCTTGTGCCTTAGTACATACTCTGTCCAGTAAATAGCTCTTTCTAGAGGTGATTCTTTCTGATCTCTCAGGTACAGCTGCCTCTTCTTCACTTCTGTTCTATATCTGGGCTCTGTGATCACTTCTGCGATGGCTTGGTATAGTTTCTCCGATGTGAGATGTCTGAGTTCTATCTTCTTGGCGTAGCCGTCAGTCTCAGCTTTGGCGGCATTAGAGTCGTGGTCGCAGAAGACTGGGATGGTGACTATGGGCACGCCGTGGTAGACAGTCTCAAACATGCTGAGGAGGCCTCCGTGAGTGACAAACGCTTTGATCTTTGGATGACCTGGAATGAGACAAAAAATCTTTGTACCTCAAGATGACTGTACAGTTTGTAGCAAAATAATTTAAATATCTTTTAGTTACAATTTGAGCCAAAGCTACACGCATTAACTTGCACATTTGAGGTAGTCTCTTTATTTAACATCCAAATAAATTATAACGAATAAGAATTGAAAGTAGTAAAGCTCTTTGTGAAGAGCTCGTCCGGAGGAAAGTCTACCACCATGCTGTATTCTGCCGTCAAGCAAGTGTGATTACATGCACATCAGGCTGTATGCCTCAAATTGATGGAAACAGAGCAGTGTATCGTAGGGCACATTCTTATCGTGCATACATTGCGACAATGCTTTGGTAATTGTTACCACTTCATATCTGGGAGACTATATGCTTGCTCTACCAGCAAAAAAATCTTGACCAAAAAATTCTTACCAAGTAAATCCTGCTGCGGTAACCACTTATGAAGCCGCACATTCGACGGTAAATCAGTCATGTTCTGCTCAGCATCCTGCTTCCACAGTACCCTCTGAGGCAGCCGACTCAGTGCGTTCACGATCAGTCTGTGCACTGTGAGCGGCATACTGCTGGTCCTGACGGACGAGCCCATGGATATGTAGATGAAACCTGCGTCCCCAGCGCCTGAGATCCACTCTTCAATATCCTGAAAGACATAAGGAATTCAGTCTCAGACGCTCAGGCCAGCAACCACGTGGATCGTTGCTTTCGTCATAAAGTTAAATATGTGAACGTTTGGACAAAAAGTTGGAGTATGTGTCTCGAAATGGAAAGATATTCCACCAAGTGACCTTTGGCTGAGACCTTTTCAAACTGCAAAAGGCATCAGTATCAGACTACCCAGCTCAACAACCAGGTAGGTGAATGTTATACACAGAGAAAGACAAGGGCCCACCTAATGTTAACTACATTAACTTTAAAATAAGGCTGGTACTACCCAGCAGTGGACAAACTACTTTTATCGATCATGATGATCAGTTAATATGAGTTATAATGATCGAATGGAGCCTTTTTGAGGCACATTTAATATCCTTCACCACAGCAAAGTTTCGAAAAAAACTAGTGTCACGACAAGAACAAGAAGTTAATATGTTAAGTTTGATTAAGTTCTTTTTAGTACTCGTATTATGTTTTAAATCTAAGTTATTTCTTTCTTTCTTTATATGTCTCAAGGGTCAGATAAGGTTATGTGAAGTTGAGTTGTCTGATACCCGATAAAACATTTTTCAATACACGTAAACTTTGTAAAGGTCATTGCTTTTCAAAGTTTCAGGCAAAACTTACAAGGTTTGTGCGAGTTAAACAGACATACATTGAGTTTATACCACACGTTAGGATTAGAGCAAGGGTTTAGTAGATAAAATGAAATTCCAAACGGGCTTTCGAAGTTATTTCCCCAAAAGATAAATCACATTCAGATAAAATACCTACCTAATATTATAAAATATTATGGATTAGACGGATTTACAATATAAAAATATATAAATAACTAGTTATATAGGCTTAGTCAGATGTTAAACCAAGTAAACAATTTTTGCATTTTTTTTTTTTCACGTCCAACTAATTTATGCCAGTTTATAAAAATACGACGATTTCATTTTATGATTTTCATAAAATTAAATGACGTCATTGTTTTTGTATTCATGTCCAGACGGAAAAAAAACATTATCACATGAGAGCAATCGTCTGGGTGCAGGTATCTGAAGAATTTGCTTTAGGAAAGTTGAAACAAATAAATAAATAAACTCACCGGATTCAATCTCTTGGGCTCCTTGCAGTGTATACACGCCACTTCAGCAACATTCGGAAGGTATGGCCGCGGATACGTAACCGAGTAGTGCCCATTGTGGAGAATGAAGCTCACATTCCTGGACATATCGTACACATGAGGCATTTGCGCTCCAAAATGCCTCCTGAGAACCCCTTGTAGAACTGTCACGCTGAGCGTATGCATCGTCATTGCTCCCAAGTGCCAAGCGGCGTTCATAGTCCTATCCAGAAAGCTCATGTTGTCCGTAAATCCTTTGCCGAAGAACGGGGTCACGGAGTACGGAGTAGGACTGCCCGAGTTGCTGTGCGGCATGGTGTAGAAGCCAACAGTGTTGATGTACATGAACGGCACTTTGAATCGGTAGACCAGGCCGAGTGCGCACTCGGGGTACGCTCCGTCCAAGATGATGAGATCAAAGTTCCTTCGAGAGCTGATGAAGGAACGTGTCTCGAAGTCACTCAGGAATGCTTCACAGGCCTGGAAAAAGACACATGATCACGTTAATCCCCATATGAAAAGTGGGATGATAAAAAGATTAAGAGCTGACTTCAACATGCTCTGTTAGATTAACAAAGGATTAAAGGGCCTTTGAGTATGTCTGAATGTAAGCGTTTGACATCTAAGGTTAGATTTAACGGCCTGTTTATCCTTAATTGGTAACTTACAGAGCATGGTGAAATCAGCTTTAAGTAGTAGAGCTTAATAATATGAATAATTTTTTGCCTGGGAAGTACTGTGATTTTCAGGCACCTCATCTCCTCTTATGAGGCTGAGATTTTTTTCCCTGGAAATGTATGTGGGAAGCCTTTGCCCAGCAGTGGACTTTGAAGACATAGGAACATGCATCATTCATAATCAACCTATCATAAAATCTCACGTTTGAAGTATGTAATTACGATGGAAATGTATTTGTTGTTACAAAAAAAGTTTTAGCTTTTAACAGTTAGCCATTCTTTTCGTTTCCGTTTTGGAACTCGTTAGTATAATTAGGTCCTCCATTAGCTAGAATTTTGTGGGCATATTTATTTATTTATTTATTAACTTTAATTAACACGGTACATAACCAATTACATTAATTAAACAGATAAGAATACATTATAAAACATATTAAATTAAATAAAATATTATTTGAAGTAAAAAAGTCAAAAAAAAAAGTAAAAGTAGTAGTAAAAGTTATTAAATTCATACAATCACAGTTTACAATTATCAATAAATGTCACAATTACAATTAAGAAAGACGCTCACAGAAACATAAACACACAGTCAAAACCTTGGACCAGCGTCAGCGAACAGGTCAAAGTCAGGGTTATTGTCGAGGAGAGCGTTGAGTGCAGTGAGAGCGCGCGGGATGGGAGAGCCGGCTCGAGCCACCGTGCGGCACGCCGGCACTGCAAACAACTTGTGCTTCCGACCCCGGCAGTAATTGTTAGGAACGTAGAGTCGACACAGCACACCACCCAGATCTAATGCGTCAATTTTATTGTGGAGGATTTTGCAGACTGTAGTCAACTGGTCGTAAGAACGCCGTACCTCCAGCGAGTTATACCCCAGACAACCTAAAAGATACTTAGTGGGGTAAAGGAACGGGTAGTACCCGTAACGACGCTTGTAAAGGTACCGCAGAAACGCTTTCTGTACCTTTTCAAGCATGAGCGTGTACGTGACTTCGTACGGGTTCCACACACAAGCGCTACTTTCCAATTTACTTCTAACAAGTGCCGAAAAGATTAAGCGGATGACATGCTGATTCTCAAAATCGCGAGCATTGCGGAGCACAAATCCCAGTCGCCTAAATGACTCTTTCGCCAACGAACTGATGTGGTCGTGGAAAGTGAGCCTCTGGTCGAAGGTGACACCCAAGTCTTTCATTAAGTACACTCTCTTTATGGTGGCATTGCAAATTCTGTAATCGAAGAGAATTGGATGCCACATCCGACCAAAAGTCATCACGTAGCATTTGTCTGCATTGAAGTCCATTCTGTTATTATAACTCCATTTAAATATAGCATCGACATCACATTGCAACGCCCGACAGTCCACATCAGACCTAACCTCCATATAGAGCTTAAGGTCATCAGCGTACATCAAGCTCTTTGCATGCGACACCACTGCAGGAAGGTCATTGATCATTATCAAAAATAATAAAGGTCCAAGTATAGATCCCTGACTGACCCCGGAACGCGTGTGATAGGGTTGAGATTCATATACACCGAGTCTTACAAATTGCTGGCGATCACGGAGGTAATCCGCAAGAAGCCGGAGGAGACTCGGGGCGAAACCTATAGCCGTAAGTTTAGATAGCAGGATGTCGTTATTAACCCTATCAAACGCCTTCCGGAAGTCAAAATATAGGACATCAACCTGGGAACCCCGATCCATACATGAAGAAATAAAATCTACGAGTGTCAACAAGTTTGTGTTTACAGATCGCTTGCTTCGAAAGCCGTGTTGTTCGTTGCACAAGAACTTGTTGACCTGCGCATAAATATATTTATGAAGGATACTTTCAAAGACTTTCGCGGGGGAAGAGAGAATCGCTATTGGGCGGTACTCTTCAACCAAGGACTTATTGGAGCTTTTCGGAATAGGAATAACCCTGGAGAGCTTCCACTGCGGAGGATACAATCCTGATTTAAGACCAAGGTTGAAGATGTGACAAAGGGGACCACAGAATAGCTCTGCCGCCCCCTTGACAATGACAGACGGAAGATAGTCTGGACCCGTTGCGCTAGCCAGCTTTAGCCTTTTTATGCCCCAATAGACATCATCGTGAGTAAATTTGAGAATGCTGACGGTATTACTATTGGCGGTACTATCCAGAGAAATTGCACTGGAGGCAGCGAGCCTGGGTATTTCTGGCAAGAAAACACTAGCAAAATAACTCGCGAAGGCCTCCGCAGCATCAGGCCCTGAGAATGTAGTACCCCGGAAAGTTACATTAGGCTCGAAGCCCCCTTTAGATCGCAAATTGGATATATGCTGCCAAAATTTCCGTGGATCACGCTTAATATTATTCTCAATGTTTCTCGTGTGATTAATGTACGCAGATGCTACACGCGACTTCAGGTCAGCACGAAGGCTTGAAAATTCTTTGTACGTTTCCTGAGAACCTGAACATTTCCAAGCCGCGTGTAATCTGATTTTACGTTTAGTGTCTTTGATAATATCACCCGTAAACCAAACAGGGTAACGTCTAGTCGCATAATCTCTTCGGCACTTCTTAGGTATACAAATGTCAAAAATTTTATAGATGGTATCTTAAAAGCATTCGCTAGCACTAAGTACATCTTCAGACTGCAAAACCTCAGCCCACGGATTATTATCGAGAAGGGAATATAATCGTTCGTAGTCACACTTATTAAAATTCCAGTCTTTAACTGTGTCGATATTACTTGGTGCAATATAGTCAGTTTGGCGTACTGGGTCGGCTCTAACAACGATGTCCAATGGAGGATGATACTTGTCAATAGGGTAGGTAATTCCATCAGTAGCAGTGACAGTTGCTTCGCAAGTGCCATTGCTCCCCCGGATGAGAACGACATCCAACATCCCTCCATTTGAATTCAACACAACATTAATATCTGACAAATTACAATACGACATAAAATAACAATAGTAACTCGAGATAGACAAAGAAGCGCTGTTCAAATTTATATCTCCTAAAATTAGCACGGTTGCTTTAAAGATATTAATAAAGGATTCGACTTTACAGAAAAATGTCATGTAATCACCATCAGTAGCACTTGGTTTTATATAAACAACACAGACAAGAAAAGGGCGTCCACAACATATGAAACTAGCCCAGAGGTCTTCCCCATTGTCAGTTTCAAGTTCGGGGCGCCGTTTTAGAACCAGAGGAGCTCGGGCAGCTAGCAGGACACCGCCACACTGAGTCAACCTGTCCCGACGCAAAACACTCCAGTCGCCACATGCCAACTCTTGATCTTCAATAGAGCTGTCCAGATAGGTCTCAGTCACAGCTACCAAGTTGTATTCAAGAGTACCAAGATTGTTTCGCCACGTAGAAAGTTTCGTTTTCAGGCCACGCACATTTTGGTAGAAGACATTAAAACTTAGTTGTTTATTGCGTGGCTGCTTGACCACGAAAGGGCTGGGTGGAATTCCTGGATGCCTGTTCAATAGGTCGCCTATTGTAGACGATCCACGTCTTCAGTCTTGCATTGACCGGCCAGACGTCAGTAGACATGCAAGCATCGTGATAGGCAATAGGCACTCCGATTTTAAGACTTATAGTCGCCTTTGGTAGAGAGCTCAACCACTGTGCAGGACCCGCCGGGACAGAGGTGACGCAGGTATTCACGGATCTCTTCAATGGTTGACTCCATATTCCAGAGGTGAATGTAACTGCGCGGCTCCACCGCTCTAAGAGAGGTCACGGTGGGACCCGCCGTGCCGCACAAGGAAGCTGGTCGTCGGTTTCGCCTCACTTCTGTCCATGGCTGCTGGTCCTCCGCGTCCTGCGTTGGCTGTAGCTGAGTTGATGCGTCTCGGCGGATGCTGCTTCTCGTTGCAATATTGCCTGACTGGGTGGACTCTTCAGTGAGAACATGTTGGACCGGCCGCGGCGGAGTCAGGGGACTTTTCTTACCCGCATTCTTACGCTTTGGCCTAGATGACTCAACCGGTGCGGTGTCTTTGGGCTTAGATTGGTGTGGAGGCATTTCCGCAGAATGACAAACTTCACTCTTGTCTAATTTAGCGTGAAGGGCCTCGACGACAGACGAGTACTTATCGAATTTTGTTTCGTAACGTGATATCAGTGATACTGCCTGCGTAAGTTGGTCTTTTAATACCGATACTTCCTGCCTCAAACCTCGAATTTCCAAAGACAGAGATAAATGTAGATCGGTGTTTAACTCAGCGTCAACCTTTTTCCTGAAAGTTATGTTTGGGTCGCGGGTCTTCTTTGAGGCGCCGACAGGCGTATGACTATTGTCCCCTCCTTTCTTCGACTTGCAGCGGCATTCTGGACAGGCCCAAGCCAACTGGTTATTCTTGGCAGATTCAGCGAGGCTGTCTTCACCCATACACAGATAGTGGTACCTCTTGCCGCATGCTTCAAGAGTGCATCGCAGGTAGTCCTCATTGTCCAGTATGACTGTACAACACGCCGCACAACTCATTTTGGGCGCGGTGCAAACAAGCAAAGTAGCGAGTCAAAGCAGTTACTAGCGAGCGGCTCGTAGCAGATAAAGGCGTAGATGGCTCGTAGCACAGCATAACCACCCTATTAATATTAATCAACCCCCTAGAAGACGGGTGAGTTTAAGAATTCAAAAAGATAAATTAATTGGTGAGAGTACGCAAAACAGTTGCTATATAGAGTTGCTAGTATAAAAAAAGAGGAAAGTTTCTATTTTAAATATTTTTATTACAAAAACCTTTACCAAAATTTTCCAAATTAACAAGTATTTGAAGAACCTACAAAATGCCCTGAAGTGATTGGCCTTCCAACAAGCCTTTCATATTAGTTGAGGGTTAGACTACACTACACAGTACCACACCTCCTCAATCGTGGCTGTCAGTTAATTATTATGGGATATGGGTACTAATAGTATACCAGACTTATATTTTACTAGAGACAAAAATGAGAGAGCACTGGTAGTCTAGTGGTAGCGGCCCCGCCTTCCGATCCTAAAGTCGTGGCTTCGAAACCGGAAATGAGTTTCTCTGTTCAAAAATTTATGTGCACAATGCCAGTACTCTCAAACGGTGAAGGAAAACATCGTGAGGAAACCGGCACGTCGTGGAACTTAAAAAGTTCTATAACACGTGTCAAGTGCTCGAAAGGATCCTTTCACCACACTGTTTCGAAAGAAACTAGTGACACGACAAGAGAAAGAGGGATAAAAAATACGTATAAAATATGGCCATATTTTTTGACCTGATTTTATAGGTACATGTTTAATTAGCTATCGCTAGTGTGTAGTCTGGGGTACACTGATGGTAGAACCATAGGATTAGACAGCCTTCACAGCTAAGTTGGTAGTAGCTCTGCCTTCTGCACCGTAGGCCGTGGGTTCGATCCCCACCGAGAACAAACATTTGTGTGATGAACATAGATGTTTGTTCTCTGTCTGGGTGTTATATAATATTATAAGTATGTATTTACAAAAAAAAAGTATATATGTATTATTATCAGCTATCCGGTTCCCATATTACAAGCTTTGGCTTAGTTTTGGGCTAGATAGTGTGGAAAGTCCACCAATATTTATTTATTTATTTATTATAGGATGATGGCAACATGATGATGAGATAATAATCTGCAAAACGAAAAACAAGAAACTTGTCACGGCCGCGCACTGTAGCTCAAAACTTCGATACCATATTTTGTTATTCGTTTTGCAGAGCCATCTTCAATCAGCTTCATCATCAGCCTATAGAAGTCCACTGCTGGACATAAACCTCCCATAAACATTTCCAGTAGAGAACGATTCTGAGCATATGCGTCGGTCTATCGGATAGGAGGTCACCGGTGGTCTGGTGGCCTTCCGATCCTAAGGTCGTGGGTTCGAAACCGGTCGTGTACCAATGAGATTTTCTGTTCAAAAATTTATGTGCACAATGTCAGTACTATCAAACGGTGAAGGAAAACATCGTGAGGAAACCGACATGTCGTAGAACCTAAAAAAGTTCTATAACATGTATCAAGTGCTCGAAAGGAGCCTCTTGAGGCGCACTTAAAATCCTTTCACCACACTGTTTCGAAAAAAACTAGTGATACGACAAGAGAGAGAGAAGAGAGGAGGTCACCTTACGTAAAAAAAGTTCAGGTAGTCTGCAAACCCACTGAATCATACGATGAAGTGTAGCTTAACCCTTAGCCTGAAAGGCATGAACCCTCAAGATCTCTAATTGGCTGCCCGAGCCGTGTCGGTAAAACTATCAACTGTAAACCAACTGTGGCATACTCGTTAGATTTGATTTTTAGGCGTACCTAAAGGGTAAAACGGGACCCTTTAACTAATACTCCGATGTCCGTCCGTCCGTCCGTCTGTCTGTCTGTCTGTCTGCCTGTGTGTCTGTCTGTCTGTCTGTCTGTCTGTCTGTCTGTCTGTCTGTTGGTCTGTCTGTCTGTCTGTCTGTCTATCACCAGACTGTATCTCATGAACCGTGATAGACAATTGAAATTTTCACAAATGATGTATTTTTGTTGCCGCTATAAAAACAAATACTAAAAAACAGAACAAAAGAAATATTTAAGAGGGCTCCCATAGAGCAAACGTGATTTTTTGCCGTTTTTATAGATAATGGTACGGAACCCCCTCCGTGCGCGATTCCGACCCGCACTTGGCTGGTTTTATTCAACGTAGGTAAGTACATACCGCAAACGTAGAGCGACCATGACATGGAGTTTTAAAAAAACTCGAGTCGTTAAAAACCCGTGTTCAATATTATGATGTACTAACAGCTGTCCACGGGTTTACTCGCGTATTAGTAGTGATTGCTAGCATTAATATTTAAGGTTTTTTTTTATGCTACTAGTTAATGGAACAAGCAGATGGCCCACCTGATGTTAAGTGGTAACCATCACCTATAACAAAGCATTGCCTCGTAAGACACGCACGATAGGAACGTGCCCTACGATATACTGCCCTTACGTCCATCAATTAGGGCATACAATTAAGCCTCATGTGCCTGTTAATTTCAGCGACAGCCACACCCTTCAAAGGGAAACACAGCAACGCTGCTTGGTGGCAGAAATAGGTATGGTGGTAGTACTTCCCCGGACGGGCTCCTCATAAAGAGCTCGGCTACTCTTCCTATACTGTTCGGCATTATTGATTCTGATATTATTAGTATGAAGCGTAGCGTGTGCTGTTTTATGAATATTATTACCTTTTTCTGTTAACATCTGCACATTCCATCAGCAAGCAATTGATTGCTTGCTAATGTTTTTGAAAACATCACCACGACTTTTATCTCCAGGCACAGTATATATATCCCCTTAGATCTCTTAGTACCAAGTAAGTAGTATAAACTCAAGATTATTTAACAGAGCTCATTAACACTGTGTTAATTTTTAAGGAAACAGTCTTGATAAACACCCTACAACTGTATCAGCGCAAGCATTTTTGTTAAATAAAGTTTTCTTTAAGGATGTCTAAGGGGGGTAGTCAGAGGTACGTCCAAATATGATATTTAGTACATATTAACCGTCTTAACCTATGGTGCGCAAACTTGGTCATTAACGCGACTTTTAATGTCCAAAATCAAGGTTTGCCAACGTGCGATGGAGCGCAATATTCTAGGTGTCAAGCGACTGATAGAATCCGTAACACAGAACTGCGCTCACAGACAAAAATCGCAGACGTAGCTTCGAACGCCGCCAAGCTGATGTGGAATTGGGATGGTCATGTCTGCCGTATGCCAGGTGAGGTGTGGGCAAAGATAGCCGATTGGAATCCTGACCCAGTGAGAAGCCGACGCGGCCGACCAAAGCGGAGATGGCGGGACGAGCTGGATGTTTACCTGACGGACTGGGCAAACATAGCCCAGGATCGCGACGTGTGGAAGGAATGGGGGAAGGCCTTTGCCCAGCAGTTGGACCCGGAGGGCTCATAATCATAATAATAATAAGTACATATTAAATTATATTAAAGAGCACCGGTGGTCTAGTGAGAGTGACCTTCCGATCGTAAGGTCGCAGGTTCGAATCCGGTCGTGCACCAGTGGATTTTTCCTATCGCAAAATTTATGTGCGCAATGCCAGTGCTCTTAAACGATGAAGAAAAACATCATGAGGAAACCAGTTGGTTTTCGAACAGCGGCGATGGGCTTGCAACCTGTCTCGTATGGAATACCAACAACTGCAAAATGTGGGTATTTATTTATTTATTTATTTATTCAGGTCTACCAACAGCTGTTACAACAATACAAATTAATATAATTAAACTTACATCTACGTACGTACATGTACTATTCAGAGCTAATTGCACAACTAATTATAGGTAAACACTACGTGCATTGAATATAACTAAGTGGAAAAAGTAACATTATGGTATAAGAAAATAAAACAATTAAAAAATTTTTTTTTGTTGATGACAATAATTTGCTAATCAATTTGGTAAGTTCTCGACCAAGTGTTGGCGGAACTTATGAAGGTTAATCGAGAAAATATCAATATTTTTAATACTATTTAGAGATCTACAGAGCCTTGGGACAGGGGAGTTACTACCCAGGACAGTGGTGCGCAGTGGAGGAACAAGCGGAGTGATTGGATAGCGAGGCATTCTACACGGGACTCTAAATTGAAACATTTGTAATAGTTGGGGGCAAGTTATTTGGTTATTCAGCACTTTAAACAAGAATATTAAGTCTAGTTGTGTTCCTCGTTTTTTAAGAGATGACATCCTGAAATGCTGGAGTCTTTGTGTATACGATATCTTGATTATATTGTATGTGGCAAATGTAATGTTTGGATGTACCTCTGACTACCTTAGACATCCTCGAAGAATCTGGAGATAGTACTTGGTACTAAGAGATCTAATGGGATATCTACCGTGCCTGGGGTGAAGCTGTTTCAGTTTCAGTTTACATATTAAATTTGAGGGCAATTAGTATAAAAAAACGAATGATCATACCTCATACCCGTATCGCATGATGTCGGCCACCGGCACCGGTTCCTCTCCTTTCATCTTGGCACCCACCAGGTCAAACACCATAAACCTCCGCACGTAGGAGACCAGGCCAGCAGGCGCTATCTCCTCCAATCCTGGGATGAGGAAGTCGGGGGGGAAAGCGCTGATGAAGGTCATGTTGTGACCTCTGTAAATTAAAGAGAGAGCTTAGTCAATAAAATGATTATGGATAATATGGAGCAGAATCAGAAGAAAATAGGTACTTCTTTATGCGGCGATGGGCTTAACGTATATGGAATACCAACTTTTCTAATTTCTAAGTCAAAGTCAAAGTCAAAAGGTATTTATTCAGTTGAATCACAAGGATCACTTTGAAACGTCTTAAAAGTAGAGCAAGCCTAGATTGGTGGATGTGTACCGAATATAATACTTGACTTGGACGTACCTCTGACTACCCATTTAAGAGAACATCAAAATAATCCTGAGTCGGTACTTGGTAAGAGATCTGAGGGTATATCTAGCGTGCCTGGGATTCGCAGTCGTGAAGCTTTTGTTTAGATTTTCAGAGGAAACAAAAAAAAACCAACTGTATTTTTAAGTAAAATTCATTAATTTTTCAAGAAGCTTCCCGAAGGTGAAAGAAAAATGCTCGAAAGCTTTTATTGAAACTGATAGAAAACCTTCAGTATCGAGTGTTTTCCCAAGGTCCTCGGTCATGCATCTTACTGAGACGCGTCCTTGATACGGCGGTGACCTTTATGCCTTTGACATAAGGTTCAAAATGCATCTTCGGGGAAAGCATGAACTGCATCGTGTCTATAGCACTAACATTGGATCAATATGTTGGTTCTAAGAAAGTCTACATTCTAATTTAAATTAATATAAAGTTGGAGCGGAAGTTTAGTGGAAGTGACACCGCCTGCTGATCGAAAGGTCGTGGGTTCAAATCTAGTCGACCTACGGAATTTTCTGTTCGAAAATATATGTGCAATGCCAGTGCTCTCAATCGATGAATTAAAATGTATTTTTGAAACCAGTTGGTATTCTAACAGCGGCGCGGGGCTTGCCACTTTATATAATTCATATTTATTATATGTCATTTTTGGACTACCCTCTGGCTAACCCCCTATACACTCAAAAATACTTCTTAAGTTTGTAGCTATACTTGAAACTAAGAAATCTGAGGGAACATCTACCGTGCCTCAAGTCAAAAGAAATTTATTCAATTATTGATTTACACGGATCACTTTAACTTGAATCTTAATGCCAGTTCCACACGACTAAGCTTAGAAGAACACGCAACAAACTGACAGCTAGATTCCTACCGTTCTTTTGTATGGCCCTTGTTGCAAATATGGTAAAGAAGCTTTAGTGTGGTGCCAATCGAAATGAGTGATGCGTAGGGTATCAATGTCGTAAAGTTGAATATTTATTATTAATATAAAGTAACCAGTACCAGTAACAGAGTACCTAGTAGAGCTCTTTGTGAAGGGCTCATCCGGGGAAGTACTAACACGACGCCTTTTTCTGCCGCCAAGCAGCGTTGCTGTGTTTTGGTTTGAAGATTGTGGTTACCGGTGTAATTACAGGCTTAACATCTGTATGCCTGAAGTTCATCGACGCAGGGCAGTGCATCGTAGGGCACGTTCCTATCGTGCGTGACTTACGAAACAATGCTTTGTTATAAGTGACGGTTACCACTTAATATCAGGTGGGCCATCTGCTTGTATAAAAAAAAACAACCTCCATTACCTACTTCAGGAAGACTGAGTAGTTTTGTTTTTAGTTTTCTGAGGCGCTTATCGAGTCTCCATACAAAACGGCCTTACGGTCCTTACATGCATACCTCTTTCGCTTCATTCACTCTCATAACATTCTTCATACACTCTCGTCGGTTCAGGGTACTCTTGACCTGGCCCTTCTCTAGAACGTCTGTTATCTGATCGAGATACGTCCGCCGAGGCCTTCCCCTCCCAACAGTCCCATTTACTCGCCTGATGCACCTTTTTTGTTAATCTCCTTTCATCCATCCTCTCGACATGCCCAACGGCCTACAGCATACAGAAAACGAAAAATAAACTCAGACCTGGGTTCAGGTGCTGACAAAGACTATTAGCATACCTAAGGACCTTTGTGAGTCGGATAGCCTTAGCAATAACGAGTAGAAAGGGTAGCCTTGAACTAACGTCGGTAAGGGGAGACTTAATGCAAGATTAGCACCTTGACGATTGCAAATCCAAATGACACGCGTAACATAAGTAACTTTATCAGTAAATTTACAAAGAAAATTACAATGAAAACAAGGATCTACAAAATACATATAAAACTGTTAAGCTATCTGCAGACCGTTGCATAGAGATAGCTCAACTGCTCCAAATCAGTGCCAATCAGTGTTGGTATTCCGTTTTTGATTGCTTATTATTTGACTTCATTAAGTAAAAAATAAAATAAATAAATATTGGTGGACATTCCACACATCACTATCTCACCCTAAACTAAGCCAAAGCTTTTACTATGGGAACCAGATAGCTGATATAATACAGAACATACTTTTTTTTGTAATTACATACTTATAATTAATAATAACACCCAGACAGAGAACAAACATCTATGTTCATCACACAAATGTTTGTTCTCGGTGGGATCGAATCCACGGCCTACGGCGCAGAAGGCAAAGCTACTACCAACTGAGCTGTGAAGGCTGTCAGTACACGAATAAAGTTCTATTCAATTTCTTCGCGATAAAAAATACGGAAAATGGAAATTCTGCTCATTCATATTTTTATCTGCACTGAAGGGGTTATTATGACTATTGGTGAAGCTTAGTACTTTCACGAACATAAGCCTCTGCTGAAAGTCGAATGGTAAATACTCTCGCTATTCGAGCCTGAAAGTACTTATGTACCTACTCATTGTTAGAATTCTTTATTTCGTTTAGGTATGACCATTTACCATTTACACTAGTCCTGTAAAGTTAAATTACAATAGAAAATATTTATTTTACGACACAAAATACAATGGTAAAATTAAAAAACAAAGATACACAATATAAATAAATAAAGCCATTATTTCCAAAAACTATTATTTCATTAATCAAATTATTCATTTCACTTAGTTATTATTATTAAGATTATATTATTATTATGAAAAATTTCATTAATTAAATTATTATTATTAAAAAACAAAGATACACAAGAAGAAAAAATAAAAAACATTAAAAATTTGCGTAAAAATTCTTCTTCGTTGGTTTATGGCTTTTATTCGTAATTTTGACAAAAAATCTTACCAACTTCAAGTTTTTATTTATTTATTTTGTGGTTGCCGGAGATATTACAGGCACATGAGGCAACATCGGCATGCCTCAAGTTGATGCACGAAGGGCAGTGCAACGTAGGGCACGTTCCTACCGTGCGTGACTCAAGAGGGAAGGTTTGTTATAGGTGATACTTAACATCATGTGGACCATTTGCTTGTTCCATCAGCAAGTGGTATAAAAAACCGGCCAAGTGCGAGTCGGACTCGCGCACGAAGGGTTCCGTACCATTATCTATAGAAATGTTAGTCTACTATTATACAGGGTGGCCCATTTAGATCGTTCAATATGGGCAAGTCTGTAACTGTAAGACATACAAAGGTCTGTTCTTACGAACCATGTCATCCATTTTAGTGACAAGAAAAACTGCAACATAGATTTAAAAAAAAACTTGTACTTAGTTCGGGAATCGAACCCGAAAAATAATTATCGAAAAATAAAACTCCCATTATTTCTATTTGGATATCGATTGTGTAGGTCATAAATGTTACTATGAACCATGATATCTAAAATGAATAAAATGCATTGTGCTATGCTTTGTATGCCATAAACTCACAGTTACAGACTTGCCCATACTGACCGATCTAAATGGGCCACCCTGTATACTAGGTGACTATGTTGTTAACTGTACGCACTTTTAGTACGTACCTCATTATTTGCTCCTGAGTGTTGGAAATAGTGACAGGTGACATTCGATAAAACCACAGGATAACCTTAAGTTATACCTCTATCCTTCAACTTCTTCGGAGCTCATAGTTTAAAACGTATACCTTATTCTAAAATAATAATAATATTATTTCAAACATTGGTCCATACAGTAAATTATATTTATTTCGAAACAGTGCGGTGAAAGGATTTTAAGTGCGCACTTAAAATCCTGTTTGTGTTTCGAGCACTTGACACAATGTTATAGAACTTTTTAGGTTCTACGACATGCCGGTTTTTCCTATTGTACACATACATTTTTGAATAGAAAAACTCGTTGGTGAACGGCCGATTTCGAACCCACGACCACCATTGCTCTCATACAGTAAGTTAAATAAATTAGTTGTAGGATCAAAAATAGACAGAATTTATGGATCAACATTTTGGGTGTGGCGTAAAGAGTGGATAATCCTTTACCTACGGGTAAAGGGTATCATCTAATTGGCGAAAACATCTAATTGGTGATTAGTATTTTAAGTAGTCTTAATTATAGAATGTAACACTGTTTGTTTTCCGAATAAAATAAAATAAAATAAATAAAATAAATAACTGTTCCGAAAAAAAAATTGTACCCAGTAAAAATCTCACGGTTTTTGATTTATTTGATATTATCGAAATTTTAATATTTTTTTACCCTTGTCCATTCTTTTAGATGCCAAGACCACAAATCAAGGTATTTTCTCATTGTTTTTTATAGCATTCTTGGATAATGTGCTTTCAAATGCTAACTGCCATTTGTCTGTCAAAGGAACAGTTTTATTATTAGACAATGTTATCATAAAAAAAATTGCTATTTTTTCCAAAAGTTTGACCTGAGGAGTAAAAAAACTGTAAACTCACTCAGATGACCCGACAATTTTTTATTTATTTTTCTGAACAGTTAAGCTACCCCCTACCCATAGGTAAAGTATTATCGACACTTTACGCCACACCCTGTATAAACAGTAAATAATTAAATATTATTTAATAATTAAATAATTAAAAAGTGATAATCATTATTGTTTGTTTTGTGACTGTGACTGTCATATTTTATTGCAAATTATGTTTAATAAAAAAAATATGTAAGTGCTATCTAATTCCCATACAAGCTTTGATTAGTTTACGTAGAGCGTTCCAATTTATTTTTTGGTCTACCAACAGCTGTTACAACAATACAAATGAATATAATTAAACTTACATCTACGTACGTACATGTACTATTCAGAGCTAATTGCACAACTAATTGTAGGTAAACACTACATGCATTGAATATAACAACAATCGAGCGTGACTTACGGTGTAATGCTTTGTTTTAGGTGATGGTTACTGCTTAACATCAGGTGGGCCATTTGCTAGATCCATCAACAAGTTGTATTAAATAAAAAAAGCTAATGAAGTATAAATGTTTTTACTTCGTTCAATATGTCACGGCTTCTTAGTAAATACGGGGGCTCCACGTTATTGTGGTGCTCAAACTTCGCCGTGAATGTTTTCTTGCATAATAATTAGAAAACTTATTCGAAAACTTAACTAATCGCTCCAAGTTTCCATCTCACCCATTGCACTCCGTTAGCACTACTATAGTGCTATTCCGTCAACAATATTCACCCAAGTGAAAGAAGGCAGTAATGTCGGAATGTTTGAACTACTGCGAGACAGACACACTCTGATCAAATTGTAAATTACCTAGTACGTGTAAATTATGTTATGTTTTTGATCCTGTATCACTAACTAGTACTAACGTATTATTTTATTTCTGTTTTAAATTTATTCTGTTTTATACTTATTATTTTCTTGTTTGACAATGTACCTAAAATTTGACATACCTACTTTATTTTTAATTTTTCAATTTTAAATTAGTTGTTAGAATTTAATTTAAATTAGGTATAAATCCTAATTAGAGTAATTGGTTATTAAAACCGTTCTAGTTATAAAAATAAATAAAATAAAATAAAGTGACCGCCGAATCCGCGGAGAGTTTTTAATTTGGCATTCTGTAATAGATTACCCTTGACTAGCGGAATCCGCGTGAGTGTTATGGCGAGTGGAAATGGAAGGTGAGGCGAAGCTCGTGATCGAAGTGAGCGCTGATCCTCTACGTGGAAACTTTAGGGTTTTGATTTTTAGAGAATCGACACTCAGACTCAACGTACACGTGAAGCTAATAATAAAAGCCCGTTCGTAACCCCGTACCTATTCAATTGTCGATAATTAATGATCAAATGAACTTACCCTGTACGTGAAGTTCGATCATTATTATACGAGCAGCTTAATTCGACGCGATTTCTTCTTTTACATGTTGTAGCTGAGTCCTAGGCATTGGCTTCACACACAGATTTTTAGAGAAAATAACTAAAACAAAAAACACATGTGGCAATACTAGGGTAGTTTCCTTCATAAAACTCACTCGGCGACTTGTCATTCTTGTTTAAAGCAGGTATCTGAAATACCTACCTACCTATATTGAATTGCATCTTGGAATGGTGTAGTAGGTACCCAATATAGAACCTCACACAAAGCTACTTTTTTCTATTTATTTAATTTTGTTCCCTGGGGTTGGGATATTTTCCTGGGAGGGTTGTTATTATCGCGTCGAATTAAGCTGCTCGTATAATAATGATCGAACTTCACGTACAGGGTAAGTTCATTTGATCATTAATTATACTTCACAGCTTAATTCGACGCGATTTCTTCTTTTACATGTTGTAGGATGTTTAGAGCTTAGTATCATCAAAATGAAAATAGAACAATAGTAGCGTTTATGGTTTTTATTGAATAATAATAAAGTAACATCAATTATCTTATTTTGATAAATTATTTATAATGCGTTTGACAAAATTGTATTGGCAAACAGATTTGGATCATCAATAACTTCTTTATTATAAAACTTTGCGAAAACCTTGGATGATTCTGACCAGCCAGCAGTTTTGCGGATGACCTCCAGGCTGACGCCGAGCCTGCTGGCCGAGGACGTGGACGAGTGCCGAGTACTGTGGCCAGTGAACAGTGATGTATCCACACCACTCTCAGTGAGTGTACTCTTGATCCAATTGCTAAGAGTCTGTGAAGTTACTTTTGAAAATGGTTTTCTATACGAAATAAATAAGTTTGTTGATGAATTACGTAGCAATTTTGTTTTATTTAAATACTCCACTAAAGATCTAGCCGGACATATTTCGGGTTTTTCGTTATAGAAAGGTAATTTTAATAAAGGTTGTAAAGAATTTACTCTTGAAGTTTTTATCAGATCTGGTATCGCTATTAGAATGTTAGTTTCTTGAATTTTGATATTATTAATATTTATAAGTGAGAAGGTTTGTACGCGATGGGCAGTTACAAGGGCAAGTAATGTTAGTGTCTTTTTAGATAACATCTCAAGACTAAGTAGATCATTTGGCCATTTTTTACCCAAATTTTCCAAAACAACACTGGGATCCCATGTAACATTATATCTAGGAGCAGGCGGTCTTAATCTAAATATGCCTTTCATAAATCGTTTTAAATCATCATCATTCAAAGTTTTCGGGAAAACAAAGTGAAGTGCCGATTTATGTGAATTTAATGTGCCATATTTAGCACCCTTTTGATAACAATCTGTTAAAAAATCAATAATATTTGAAACCGATCCAATCAAATAATCAAAACAATTTTGTTTACAATAATTGACCCACAGTTTTATAGAACAATCATACTGTTTGTATGTATTTTCTGTTAAAGATGATAACATAATATCAATTGAACTTTGTGAAAATGATCTTAATTGTAATGCTTGCCGGACAATCTGACGGCAACCAATGTTAACGTTTGATGTAGTTTGTGCGACGTTCTGAAAGGAGATTTTAATAAATTAATATTTGGCTCAAAATATATTGGTTTTGTAACCATGAGTCTTTTTAAGATAGGGAACCAAGGTTGAGTGGGCCAATCTGGCACAACCACTATACCCTCGGACTTATCACTTATTATTTTCTGTAGCATCTTTAATATTAACGCAAATGGAGGAAAAGCGTAAAAATGTAATTTCTTCCAAGTTATTGTAAATGCGTCTATCGCGTAGGCGTCAGGATCGCTTTTCCAAGATATATAAACGGGGCATTTTGCATTGCAACGACTAGCAAACAAATCAATATCAGGTGAACCAAACTTTTGAATGATTTGATCGAAAGCACTTTCACACAATTCCCATTCCGTATCTTCAAACCTTTTTCGCGACAGACTGTCTGCTTCAAGATTAGCCTTAGTATTTATATATGACGCAAAAATTACTATCTTACGCTTCTCGCACCATTTCCATATTTCTCGGGCAATGTGGTTTAGATGTGGGTACTGTACTGAACCCATCCTGTTTATACAAGAGATGGCTGTGACGTTGTCAATTCTTAATAAAATGTTACATTTTTGTAAGTGTTTTCCGAATACTTTTAAAGCAAAAAAACTAGCTTTTAGCTCTAATAAATTAATATGTTCGATAATTTCATCCTGTTTCCAGTAACCATACGACTCATGGTTATTGCAATAAGCACCCCAGCCACTCTTTGATGCATCGGAGAAAATTTCTAATTTATATTCTCTGGATGTTAAAGGCTGTGTACAGCTGTCAACATTAAGTACCCACCAGTCTAAATCTGGTTTTACCGCTTGAGGAATATCTATGATACTATCATAACTAGGATTATCCAATAAACTCAAGTACTTATGGCGCTCGAGTTGCTTAGTGTAACCCCATGCGTATTGAAGGGCAGGGGCAGCAGACACTAATAGACCAATCAAACGTGCGAATTCCCTTAGTTTACACGTTTGTTTTTTCTGAAAAAGTTTAACTTGCTCTCTAATTTTTGCCTTTTTAGTTTTTGGTAGTTCTAAACACATAATTACTGAGTCAAACACAAAACCAAGATATTTACATCGCTGATTAGGAATCAGACAACTTTTTTCATAATTTATGATAAACCCTAACTGTTCTAATAGTTTAATTGTACATTCTACGTTATATTTGCATTCTTGATATGAACTTCCTATGCAAATTATATCGTCTAAATATATAACGGAAATTAAATTTCTAGATCTTAAGAATTCCATCACTGGTTTCAATATTTTTGTAAAAACATACGGACATGTACTTAATCCAAATGGAAGACAGTTGAACTGAAATAAAATATCATTATAAATAAATCTTAGATATTTTTTGTAACTATTATGTACTGGCGTTAAGAAATATGCATCTTTCATATCAATTGTAGACATGTAACAGCCTTTTGTTATTATTTTAGAAACGGTTCTATAATCTTCCATTTTGAAGTGCTGAGAAATAACAAATTTATTTAAGCGTTTTAAGTTCAAGATGAATCTATTTGTGCCGTTTGGTTTAGGTACAAGAAATATAGATGACAAAAACTGTTGGTCATGAGGCGAACATTTCGAGATAGCATTAATTTGTAAAAGTGAGTTTATTTCACTGTCGAAAGCAAGACGTTCTTCTAACGTTTTAGAACAAAATTTAGGTTTAATATAGTCAACAGGCTCTGAATAGAAGGGAATCTTGTATCCCTGGATCCACGATAAGACGTTCGGATCATCAGTAATTTCAAGCCATTTATCTATAAAATGTTGTAAACGACCGGCAAAACATACCTCTACAGGCGCTTGCGTGGGCGTTGGCGAGGCGGCGGCGGCGACGACGACCGATCCCCGGCTTCCCGACGTTGATAGCCACTCCTCGACGACGTGTTGTTGGCGCGTTGATACTGGTACTGGGCTGTGCGTGTCCCTGCATCGGCTTTGCCCGTTGGTTTCCGTTGCAGGGGCCGCCAGTTTGACTGACCTTGGCCCTTATTTTTAATAAAATTATTTTTATTGAATTTCTGGTTACGGTAGTTGTTAAAAGCGGGTGCTTTTGTTTGCTTCAAATCGGTTCCGGATTTCTTGATGGTTTTTGCCGATTTTAATTTTTCGCTCACATTTTCTCCGAATAGGAATTTATCTCGAACTGTATCTGTCATAGTTTCTTTCATATCGCTATTAATTGCCGAGATCATAAAATGTCTACGAGTTTTCGTTTCATTGTAATGGCTGTCGCAAAGGATGCGACACGCATCGCTTATAGGTTTAAGCAATTTTTGTGGCGAAAAATCTTTTTCTATGATGCTATCAACAGCTTGTGATAGTGCAGCCAGAGCAGAACCTATTTGGTTTTGTTTCGATTCCAAAATATTGTCGCGCTTCACAAGATTTTCCGCGATAGCAGCTTTTGTTTCAGCATTCAGTTTTGGTGCCATAAGCATTTCACAGTTTGACGGTATAAGATAATCCTTTAATAATTTTTCTTTTACCTCCTTCGTTAGACCTTCTTTGAGAATTTCATTCCACCTAGCTGCAATGTCTTTGTGAATTGGTTTTCCTAAAACGGTTTCGCTTTTAGGGGCATCTCCCAGTAGGGCAAGAATTTCGTCGTCCAAAGGTTCCGTCTCTTTTGCGGAAGCACATAAAGGATCCCCTTCTAACACATCGTCCGAGCTTGGTTGAGAAGTCTGGACATGTGTGACTGGCGAAATATCTTCATTATTGTGACCTGTAATATATTTGTAGGTAAGAAAATACCCAGAATACGTAGTTTTTTCAAGAACTAGTTAATCGCCAAATAATTGTGATTAATAATAAAATGAAGGTAGACATAGTCCCTGCTGGACTATGCGCAATTGAGCGTAACGGATACAACCTCGCTGGTTGTTCACATTACTTTATAATATTGAGTATCTAGTAATAGATGGTAGGTACCTATATAAGGTAGGTAGGTAGGTCAGACACAGTTCCCGTTGAACTATGCGCTATTTGAACGTGATAGAAACAACCCCGCTGGTTGGAATCGCATCACTTTTATAAGCTAACTTGTTTCAACGTGACAGAGACAATCCCGCAAATTGCTCGCATCACGAATCGATAAAATCAATTATGAAACATAGTTAACAATAAAGCATGTAGGTAGTTTTTTAAAACTTACGTTCTGTTATTTCGTCATCTGACGATGAAGAAGATATAATTCGACGACGCACTCGTTCCGATCCCAAGCATCGTACTTTCTGTCGAATTTCTTCCGAAGAATTTCTTTTCCTCTTGCTCATTGTTCACTTTTTATTGTCTGGAGTGAGGTAGGAACACTAGTGACGTGCGAAGCCTTTTCACACAGAACACAGAATGGCAAGTCGCCGAGTGAGTTTTATGAAGGAAACTACCCTAGTATTGCCACATGTGTTTTTTGTTTTAGTTATTTTCTCTAAAAATCTGTGTGTGAAGCCAATGCCTAGGACTCAGCTACAACATGTAAAAGAAGAAATCGCGTCGAATTAAGCTGTGAAGTATAATACGGGGTCGTAGTCGAAATCAAATCAAATCAAAATAAGTTTATTTTGGAACAAAAACAAGGCACAATTTATTGTAGAAAACGATAACATTCGTAGTAGATTAAAAAAGTGTCGCGAACGTTAACGCCCTCCTCCGACTTTAAGAACTCCAAGACATTATGAGAACTAATTACCACATTCGCGTGTGGTGCTTCTTTATCGGAGAATATATCGATCGGGCGAGCTCGGCTAGGTGAAAATAATCGATCGCTCAAGGCCTTTGACAGTTGTCGGCCCCTTAATGAGCTCTACGTTCAGATCATATCAAAAACAAATAAGTTTATCGCCTTTAAAACTTCTTGTTGCTTTTTTCAAAGCTGTTAAACATATACGCGTATTAATATTTCAGCCGAGTAAGTCGCGTAACTTTTATATTCACATGGAATTAAAATTAAAATTAAATCATTTTTTTTTATCATTACTTACCAGCGTATATTTTCTGAAAGCCTAAATATAATTTGGATGTTTTTGTTATTGTGTGTTTCAGTATGTAAACGTACTACACCGTCGACCACATCACCACTCAGACCCATCAGGTGAGTTCGCAAGCCAAAGCAAGATTGTAAAAACAAAAAAAAAGGAACACATATTCGTAGTACTTGAATTGAATTCCTTATTCTATGGACGTGTACGTGCCGCATGTAGAATATTAATTCACCATTAAAAGTACTTTATTGTTCAAGTTACTGAAACAAATGTCTGACATTTCAGTGTCGGCCTCAGTGTCAACTAAGGTTAAGGTTTTAGCATGTATATTTAATTCGCACTAGCTGCGCCACGCAGCATCGCTCGCGTATTAGAAGTAATTGCTTACATTAATATCTAAGGTGATATTTTACGTTTATGACGTTTGTAGAAAGGAAGGTACTTTGAAAAGCTTAAAACATAAGTAATTAATGCTTTGTTATAGGTGATAGTTACCACTTAACAGCAGGTCATCTGCTTGTTTCATCAATAAGTTCTAAAACATGCGTCAAGTGCTCGAGAGGAGCCTCTTTGAAGCACTTTCCTTCCAATCCTTTCACCACACTGTTTGACACGACCGGAAGATCAATAAGTAGTGTAAGAATGGTGGACCCACAAAAAGAAGAAACTAATAAACGAATCTTACCTTGAAATCATGCCTCTGGCCAGCTCCCAGAAAGGCATTTTGTGCGACTTGGTGCCTCCCATGGTGACCATGAGGATGTCACTGCTGTTGACCGAAGCAGCCAGCAGCAACGGCAGACATAGTGCTGGCCAACGGAAGAAGCCCTGGGGAAATAAAAAAATAATTATACATTTTTTTATACTACTTGTAGATGGAACAAGCAGACGGCCCACTTGATGTTAAGTGCTAACCCTATAACAAAGCATTGCATCGTAAGCCACGCACGATAAGAAAATGCCCTACGATGCACTGCTCTGCGTCCATCAACCTGCGGCATACAGTACAGATGTTAAGCCTCATGTGCCTGTAATTTCACCGGCAACCGCTCACTACAAACCAAAACACAACAATGCTGGCGGCAGAAAAAGGCATGGTTGTAGTACTTTCCCGGACGAACCCTTCACAAAGAGCTCTACTACTCTTAAAACCCTCTACTACTCACTACTCTTACTAAAAGTAAACAAGTCCTAGTTTCATTTGGCCTCGTCGATGAAATAGTAGTCCACAATAGAAAGTGAGAAATTTCATCCAGAGCGGTTATAATAGTCCTGCCAATAGAATCCGGAACTAGAAAGACCGTAGAAGAACGAACGTATACATCAGCTCTCAGAACAAGTACGAGAGTAGAACAAGAATAGTAGAGCTCTTTGTGAAGGGCTCGTCCGGGGAAGTACTACCACCGCGCCTTTTTCTGCCGCCAAGCAGCGTTGCTGTATTTCGGTTTGAAGGGTGTGGTTGCCGGTGTAATTACAGGCAGAGTCTAAATATTTGTATGCCTCAAGTTGATGGACCCAAAGCGGTGCATCGTGGGGCACGTTCCTATCGTGCGTTACTTGCGGGGCAATGCTTTGTTATAGGTGATGGTTACCACTTAAGTTACCACTTAACATCAGGTGGGCCATCTATTTGTTTCATCAGCTAGTTGTATAAAAAAAGGAAGTTGAAATGGTAATGCAATGGGCAGGCCATTTATATCTCAAAACCGAGAACCGCTGGGAAATAAAGGTTTTCGAATAGTGACCACTAAACTAAAGACATGAGAGTAGAAGACTTTGTGAAGGGCTCACAAAGAGCTTAGAAGTAGCCCTATCATCTGTATTGTCACTATTTGTCATTACTCATTGTTGAGAAATAGCAATTAGGTATCTCATGATAGGTTTTTAAAGTTATTATGCCATTAAGAGTAACCTATTTAAAATTTTGCAACATTAACCAACAGTGCAAGTTAGTTAAGTTTTCTAGTTTGGCAGCGAAGGTCGATGTTATGACATAAGCTTTCTATATTTTGTCGATTAAAGCCAATTCGTATGACCCATTCGTAACACCCACTCGGCATGCAACGATCCGTCTAACTGAAGTGTCATCTATAAATGCGCGCTGTCAATACATTTCATTTGTTTTTTTTTTTTCAAACTCCAAAGGATCCGGCCGAAAACTGCCCCAGAACCTAAACTAGGCAAAAAATTGGTATGTTAATTATAATTGAACCTTTATTTAGTTTTAAGAGTAGTAGAGCTCGTTGTGAAGGGCTCGTCCGGGGAAGTACTACCACCACGCCTTTTTCTGCCGCCAAGCAGCAACGCTGTGTTTCGATTTGAAGTGTGTGGTTGCCGGTGTAATTACAGGCACATGAGGCTTAACATCTGTATGCCTCAAGTTTTTGGACGCAGGGCAGTGCATCGTAGGGCACGTTCATATCGTGCGTGACTTACGAGGTAACGCTTTGTTATAGGTGATGGTTACCACTAAACATCAGGTGGGCCATCTGCTTGTTCCATCCGCTAGTTTAAAAAAAAAACTAAGATAATCAAAACAAATAATTAATTCAAAATGTATAAAATGCTATCTGTAGACCGTTGGGAACGATCTAAAATAGATATTGTTTGGTATTTCATAACGATTGGATTATTTATACTTCGTTTAGTATTCATTTTGTTCTAAGGTATTATTTAGTTAAATAATCTACAAGAACTCATAAATAACATAGCTCATTTAGATGGTAAAATAAAAATAAAGTATATTTTATTAGAGTTTAGTACAGCTCTTTGTGAAGGGCTCGTCCGGGGAATATCTTCCCCTTACCTTCTCTCTCTCTCTTGTCGTGTCACTAGTTTCTTTTGAAACAGTGTGGTGAAAGGATTTTAAGTGCGCCTCAAGAGGCTCCTTTCGAGCACTTGACACATTTTATAGAACTTTTGAGGTTCTGCGACATGCCGGTTTCCTCACGATGTTTTTCTTCACCGTTTGAGAGTACTGACACATAATTTTTTTAACAGTAAAATCATTGGTGTACTATTGGTTTCGAACCTAACCACTAGGTCAGTGCTCTCTAAAAATAATAAATGTCGTAGATATAGTATTTTTGAATAATGAAACAATTCCGAGAGATTATGAGTTTTTTGCGCAAAACGCTTTGTTTGAGGTTTGTTTGTTTGATGGTTTAAGATATTTATTTCTCATAAAATTTAAAATAAATTACTTACTGAGACACTACTATTTGGTTTGAGGCAAGTTAATATCATTATGTTAATGTTTAGATTGATTGGGTGCGAAAGGTCATTGTCCTAAGAATGACAGCTGATTTGAGTTGGCTAGACTGTCTTGTGTTTTTTGCTTAATTTACTTACTTATATGTAAATAACTAAAAAGCAAAAGTATTTGAATATTTAAAAAAACTCGATTTTCATTGACATAATCTCACTGCAAAAGCTAACATGCTGACAGTATTTCTGTATTAACAAGATTGTACAAACAAATTGTTTTAGGGGAAAAAACCAGTTGACTTATTAACCCTTTTTGAGATAAAAATCAGGAGTGGGTACTTAGTACTAGAATATACCTTGCTTGGGAAATAAAATCGTGAGGATTTGTTTTTTGAATAGAAAAAAAAAATGTTAACTGATGTGCTCCTGAAAGCCGATTTCACCATGCTCTGTTAGTTACTAATAAAGGATAACTTTAAATCTAAACTTAGATGTCAAACGCGTAAATTTTAACATATTTGATGGCCCTTTAATCCTTTGTTAATCTAACAGAGCATGGTGAAATCAGCTCTAAACGGTGAAGGAAAACATCGCGACGACACCTGTTATTGTTCTAGCTTGCATCTTTAACATAATAATATTGCATAATAATAACTTCTGAGTAAATGTGCCAAATGTAGGCACGTGTCTCTGATTACCTAAGGAGCTATCCACACGGATTTTGAAGACATTAGACATAGCTTATTTTTTTTATTTCAAATATTTTTTTCTGTCCCTAAATGCATTTAGTTAATTGAAGCACTTGTGAACTAGTCGTACTAGTCGCCTTCCGATACTAAGGTCGTAGATTCAAGCCGGCCATGCACCAATGCTGTTTTCTGTTCACATTATGTGTGCAAAGTGCCAGTACTCTCAAACGGTGAAGGAAACATCGTGAGGAAACCTGCATGTCGTAGAACCTAAAAGTTCTGATGTGTCATGTGCTCCAAAGAGCCTCTAACAGGACTAACAGGGTTTTAAGTGCGCCTCAACCAGCGATGCCAGATTTATTTTTTGCCAAGTCTGGATTTTGCAACTTTTGAGTGAAAAAAGCAGGATTCTTTCGTCGAAAGCGGGACATAGTAAAAGAACGTATAATTAATCAAAAGTTTTTAAATATTTATCTTTTTATTTGAGTTCAAATTAAGTTTACGTGACAATATATAGCAAAAATAGCCATAGAAAATGTATTTTAAAATATGAATAAAATATAATTAAATATGATTATTATAAATTAGATTTAACTTATCGTTAAATAGTTGTCGAGTCGTCGTCGAGTTATCCCCGAAAAGCGGGACTGAGCCTGTCCCGCACGGGACTTTTAATACAGATTTAAAAATCGGGACGACCGACCCGCCAAAATCGGGATGTCAGGCAACGCTGGCCTCAACGCACTTAAAAATCCTGTTACCACACTGTTTTGAAAAAAACAAGTGACATGACAAGAAGAAGACTTTAATTTATTGAATCCCATGAGCTATAGGATCCTAAGATGATCACTAGCAGCTACTTCATCAGTGCATTGCAATAGCATGTTGCATTGCCCACGTAATACATAAGGTCAAATTCGATAGAAAGCCAACGGTTTGCCAATACACTAATGACGTAATGTATACTGTGCATACTCTCGTTCTATAGACCGAAACAGATTTGCCCCAAATCAAGGCATTTTTATGCATAAAATATATTTATGTGAGTGAGCTTAAGTCCTCAAAAAGCCTTCGTTACGCATATATAGTCAAAGATTCTTCTTCTTGTCGTGTCTCTAGTTTCTTTCGAAACAGTGTGGTGAAAGGATTTTAAGTGCGCCTCAAGAGGCTCCTTTCGAGCACTTTTTATAGAACTTTTTAGGTTCTACGACGTGCCGGTTTCCTAACGATGTTTTTGAATTTTTGAACAGAAAAACTCATTGGTACACGACTGGTTTCGAACCCACGACCTTGGCATCGGAAGGCGGGGCCGCTACCACTAGACCACCAGTGCTCAGTAAAAGTAGTCAAAGATTAAAATTCAGTGTAATCACAAGGACCACTTTGAAATTATAATAATTTAGGGAAACTGCCACCATTTTCTTCAAAACAAATGACGACTGACTTCTACAGACTGCCTTGTCTAAAAATTATTTATTTTATCTATTTCTCTTGATACTTGTAATAAGTGGCATAAATGGAGCGAGGAAGAAAAAATTCTAGGATTACTTCGAAATGTGATTGCTTCATAACCGACTGTTTACGTAAAATATTATTTATGTTTGACATAATACATTTATTTGTTGTAAACCAAATAGAGATAATACCAATATTTTAATGAGAATCGGATGTCTCTGTGGTACGCCGTGGTTTTAAATGTTATGTTTGTAAAAGGTAAATTTAAACAAGCTGGTTCGGTTAACTCAAATATAAATTAGGCCTATTTTAACAATGTATACAAGGTGTTCCAATAATTGTGTATATAACTTTCAGGGGGCTAAAGTACCCATCAATATGAATAACTTTTTCTGAGGAACCAACATTGTGAACGCGAAAATAAAAACAGCTGTTTCATACATTTTAGCCAGGTAGGTATTGAACTTTTGTATGAAACAGCTGTTTTTTTTTCGCGTCCACAATGTTGGTTCCTTACAAAAAGTTATTTATTTTGATGGGTACTTTAGCCCTATGAAGTTTATATACACAATTATTGGAACACCTAGTATACCTACTTGTTACGATATTTGACCAACATGAAGTCATATTTAATACACAATTTTTAGAAGCTCAACGTTTTTTTTATACTACTAGCTGATGGAACAAGCAGATGGCCTACCCGATGCCAAGTGGTAACCATCACGTATAACAAAGCATTGCCTCGTAAGTCACGATAGGAACGTGAACTACGATGCACTGCCCTGCGTCCATCAACTTGAGGCATACAGATGTTAAGCCTCATGTGCCTGTAATTACACCGGCAAGCACACTCTTCAAACCGGAACACAGCAACGCTGCTTGTCGGCAGAAAAAGGCGTAAACTATAAAAAATAAGGCAATGACTACAGCTAATGCACTTCTCTCTCACATTTAAACATTTAGAAAGATATAAATCACTTACTTATTAATGAAAAATCGCAATCAAAAAAGTTCTGTGCAATAACATTGTGTTGTGCTATCTGACTGGTGTCAGCCCCTTAAGCATACAGATATGGATTTCGTGTAAGTTTTAAATTTACCAAAAGCCACGGTATATTTGCTACCCAAAACTGATTTAGGCAAAGCCTCTATCAGATTCTCAACCTCTTAGAGGTGCACTTAAAATCCTTTCACCACACTGTGTTGAGAGAAACTGTGACACGAGAAGAAGAAGAAGTAAATTCATGTAGCCGAAAAGCCATGAAGTTACTTTACGCACGCGCATTTGTCTTCTCATTGGTAATTCTTGCGCATACACTATCAATACAACTGGTGGTCTGCCCTTATAGGGCTGCCACTTAATGTTCCTATTCAATTGACACAGAAGATATATCAATACAACTCAAATAGACTTAGGTAACGTCTACTGTGACTATCGAAAACAACAGAAACAGCTGCACGATTTTTATATTCAGGCATTTTATTTTATTTGGGAAACAAAAAGTACAATAGATATAGAGACAAATATGTGTCTCTATATCTATTGTATATGTTGTGTCTCTATAAATGTTATTTTTCGAACAGAAAAAAAGTCTATTAAACATTTTATTTAATTTTATTTAACATTTTAAGAGTAGTAGAGCTCTTTGTGAAGGGCTCGGCCGGGGAAGTACTACCACCACGCCTTTTTCTGCCGCCAAGCAGCGTTGCTGTGTTTCGGTTTGAAGAGTGTGGTTGCCGGTGTAATTACAGGCACATGAGGCTTAACATCTGTATGCCTCAAGTTGATGGACGCAGGGCAGTGCATCGTAGGGCACGTTCCTATCGTGCGTGACTTACGAGGCAATGCTTTGTTATAGGTGATGGTTACCACTTAACATCCGGTGGGCCATCTGCTTGTACCACCAGCTAGTTCTATTAAAAAAAAAAAAATAGAAAGTAAACCATACGTATACCATACGGATGCAAGCCTGTCGCCGCTGCATGTCCACACGACTAACGGTTTTCCACACGATGTATTCCTTCATTTTACTTGTATTTTTACAGTGATACAAGCTTGTAATAAAGCTAATTAGTTATAATACTGATTTAGAATATGACTCGTTATTCTATGAATGCAAAATTAATTTGTTTACGAACTAAATACGGCATTTTGAACTACCTATTCATATCTGAAACACAACTACGTTCGATTCTGAACTGAATTCCTTTGAGTTAAGGTGGAGAATATCAATCACGGCAGTCGACAGCTCCCTATAGGGTTGTCACTTGAAGCTCTTCACGTGTTCTTTGATGTTTTGTATAGGAATAGCTAATAATCATTTGAGGTATTGGTTTAATGAAAAATACAGTTGCATTTTGCCTCACAGCTTATTTGGTAGTAGATCTACCTCTACTTCATATATCTTCACAAGTTTCGCTCACCACAGAAACTTAGTAACACTTGACGGCATAAATAGGCGACTGAACTCTAATGCAACTGTTATTGGTGCAAAAGTAGCCACTCAACAACAGGTAGGCAACAAGGATGATCTGATATTCCTCGTTTATATTTTTTTCAATCTTGTTTTTTTCTTTTCTCAGAGAGAGAGTGAGAAGGCGGCTATAAAAAAATATAGAGAGAGAGAAGGCGGAAAAATATAAAGGAGGCCTGAGATGATGATGATGATGATGAAGCAGATTTTTTTATTCAATACAATCATCGTGTAAAACGTCTTATAACTACTTGACGCCATGCCAGTTCCACGCGACCTTATCTGTACCTTAATACACATAATTCTCACATCATCACTAGGGATCCTTTAGGATCAGAATGTTGAATTCTCATAATGTTGAAAACGCAAAATGTATAATTTCCCAAAATGTTGGTTTAAGTATCACCGCAATAGAATAAATAGAGATATTACTTTAATTTTTTTGGATCGTTATTGATTCTTTTTAGTGAATTTAACTTTTTGAATAAATAGTTTTGAGAATTTTGTGCGTAAAAGCGTTTTTAAAAACCATTACAATTTCTGCATCGGAACTGACAAAAATTGCATCGATATGGAGCGACAATATCATTTGATAAGATACATACAATTACTTATTATGTGCCTGTGCCAACTCCTGCAGAGAAGCAACACCATTTTTTGCAGCAACTCAAGGCACTCTACGCTGCAGATAAAATGCTGAAAGTCTTGTTTTTACTTGCCCCATTGCGGAATGAATCGGGAGTAGAGTCGGCCATTTCTCATTTCGTCTTGAACCCAGTGGCGGATTTACTAGCAGGCTGAGTAGGCTGGGGCCGCCGAGGTGGCAGATTTTAGGGGGCGGCAAATTAGGCTTTTTTCTCTTATACAAGATGTTCCAATAATTGTATTTAAATCTTCAGGGGGCTAAATTACCCATCAATATGAATAACTTTTTCTAATGAACCAACATTGCAAACACGAAAAAAAATCAGCCGCTAAACATTTTAGCCAGGTAGGTATTGAACTTTTGTATGAAACCGATGTTTTTTTTTTCGCGAAAGAATATATATCTATTTGCAAATACTTAGCTATACAAAAGTTCAATACCTACCTGGCTAAAATGTATGAAACAGCGGTTTTATTTCGCGTTTACAGTGTTGGTTCCTTAGAAAAAGTAATTCATATTGATACCTGAAGTTTTAAATACAAGAATTGGAACACCTTGTATATGCATATTTTGTATGTGTGTTTTTCTCTTATGTTTCTATCTTGTTTGAGAATATTTCTAAGCTAAGTAAAGCTCAGCTTCTTCTTATAAGATTGAGCTTTTGTAAAAGAAACTGACACGTCGATCATCTAGTTCACAACACAATCATACCTACTAATAACGGGAAATACCTGACGTAATAAGAACCATAGTGCACAAATCATAAAGTTGCAATTCCACTGGCAATTTTTTTAAATAAATATGATTGTTAACTAGATTATCGAATTGTAGAGGTCAGCAGGGTGGCATTTACAGCCTACTGACGGCAAATATGTAAATCCGCCGCTGATTGAACGTTGAGAACCCTTCAGTGAAGATGGGCGACTAGAAATAAAATTGGCAAGTTCGAGTCTCGCTCGTAATCCGAAGGTTCTTTAAAACATATTGCCAGTCAGTAAACGCTTAAATTCGGTCAAATATTAAGAAATCGTTACGAGCTCGTTTCGTGTTTTAGCGACTTTTCCCTGCATAGGTACATAGGTATTAATAATAAATGGGTTAAAAGAAAGAAAGACCTCAGTTTAAGACTTTTTTCTTTATTTATTTTATAAGTTGAAATTTGGGCGTTCGACTCCTAACATATCTAAAATATCCCAAAGTAGGAAAGCAGTCCAAATTTCAGAAATCGTGAGTATGTCTCTATCTGTATCTATCAATACATTCGGAGATTTATAGATGATTTCTCACGATTTCTCACGACATTCGGAGAGGTTCCTTATAATTTTTTTTATTTTTCTCAGTCCCATACAAAGATTGAACATTGCATTGCCATTAATTTTTTCATACATTGAGTTTTATGCTTGATTTTTCTACGCCACTATAAGTTCACAAACTCTTTTAATAAAAAATTTCGCTCACAGACAGACATACGGACAACAAATTCTTAAAGTCAAAGTCAAAAGGTATTTATTCAATAAAATCACAAGGATCACTTTGAAACGTCTTAAAGCTAGGTAACTCGAGGCCAGCTAGAAGAACAGGCAATAAACTTACGGCTTCGTTCCTACCGTTTTTTGTATGATCCTTGTTACAATCTCTAATACTATAAGACTCAATGTCCTGACTGACTGACTGACATATAGACAACGCACAGCCTAAACCGCTGGTCCTAGAGGCTTGAAATTTGAGGAGTACATAGGTCTTATGACGTAGAGGTGTACTAAGAAGGGATTTTTGGAAATTCAACCCCTAAGTGTGTAAAAAGGGTTGAAAACGGTTGTATGAAAAATAGTATTCCTTGAACCTACAAACTTGAAACTTGGAGTACATGTAGGTACTCCAAGGCTTAAAAATAGGAAAGGCATTTTTAGTTTTTTAAAACTACCCTTAATAAGTGTGCAAAGGGATATCAAAGTTTGTATGGGAGTTTTTTGACGCGTGGTGCGATTGACTTAAAACTTGGGGTAAATATACTACGAAATAAATAATTAAGAATGACACTTTTAATTTCTGAAAATTACCTACCTCTACAAATCACGCTCACCACTTTAAAGCGTGCGAAGCCGCGAGAAGCTGCTAGTATATTATAATACAATATTAAAGACTTAATTCTTTTTTCTTTGATGTACGGAACCCCATAAAAATGACCTTCGATTGTGATTGTAATTATGAGATGACGAGGCTTTATTAAGAATGCATGTTTTGCTTATATCTGGTAATACTTAAAACTGCATTCTATTTGTACTTAAATGCAGTATCATGGCCGTACCGAGGCTACCTACGAAAGTTGGTAGCCTTAAACTTCATTAAATTTTATTATTTTGTTCGTTTCCTGCGTTATTTATAAATACTATAGGTAAAAATTATAGGGTGTACAAAAAAAAACCCTAATATACACCACTATTTTGTATTAACCAGAAAAAAATTAAGGATAGTTGCAGCAGAGGCTACTAATGCTATTGGCACTGTCAAAACTTTTTAATATTTAACTTTCACTAAGCTATCGAGGTTTGTTTTCAAGCAAAATCCTGCACAATTTTATGGACACCCTACAAGAAAATACTACGGAATACTACTCTGCTAGTAAACATCGTAAACACTCCATTCATTATGACTCCTTCCATCTACCGTCTCGGCGTAGGTATAGTACCTACCTACGTCACATCATCTTGTCGCACTCATCGTATTCCTTCTCTCTCGCTCACTAGATAAATAATTCGATGGGTAGGTAGGTAGGTAAGTATCATAAAAAAGGCAATATTTTTGGTTTTTTTTAAATCCTTTTATTTGTAATTAATTGCCATTTTTCTTCATACCTACTTTGGCGGGCTTAGGACCGTCAAGCTATTTACAACAAATAAAGTTATTTACAGTAAGTACTTACAACTACGCACGTCACTAACCTACAGTATTTTAAAAGTTGTTCAAAATGTCCACCTTCATTGTCAATGCAAACACACACACGTTTTAACAACTTGTTTTTGTGGGAAATTACTTAGTCTTTGCACTATCAAAAGCGTCTAATGCGCTGTTTTTGGTCCTGTACATTTGTTAGGCTCACTCACATACACTAGTCTTTTTATTTCGCTCCACAAAAAGATTGGGGGTGTCAGATCGGGCGAGCACGGAGGCCAGGCAAACTGGGCCACCGCGACCAATCCATCGGGTGCCAAACTCTTGAGATAGGTACTCTCGCACTGCGCGATGATAGTGCGGTGGCGCGCCGTCCTGCTGAAACCATAGCTCCCGCCAGGTTGTTAACGGAATATCCTCCAGCCTGGCGATGGCTAGTAGCTCCTGGTTCTTCCTGTAGTGTATCTCAACTGAGCGCACAATCTTCCAAGCGCAGGACTGGCTTGTGCTAAAGCGACATGCCGCGTCACGCGTGCTCCTCCGAGGATCTTCTTCAAAATCATTTAGGAGGTCATCGTAGAAGTTTCGGGAGTATGCAGGCCCTCCTCGTCCTTGCGGCACGTAAACAGAGCCATGGTCTAATATGCGTTGGTATAATATGCTGGACATCGTGGAGTAATTTGGTTGCCGATTGTTTGGGTACCATTCGCGGTACATCCGTAGGTAATCACTCACATTTCCCCAGACTAAAAATACGTAAGTACGTAACATGTATGCGTATTCTCTGGTAGTGTACTGACAAGCTATCGTGAACGTGAAAACCACAATAAATTAAGTACTCTAAATTAGATGCAGGTGCGAGCGCAGCGGTCAGTGACACCCGTAAAATAAAAATTGTCCGCGGGTATGTGTTTAGTTCGACACGAGTTTGCCGGCCATAGATGAAATAATAGTTAGTATTGCGCGAGCGGCGCGTTTTGTTTCGTTTTGAACGAGACAAAAATTTATGAATGGATGAGAATGAGACTCGGGTATAAGACTCTGTAGTAGGTACGTACGGATAATGGGTAACTAGTTATCATCTTTTTCTTGGGATATTCTTTTTAATTATTTTTTTTTGAGTTTTAACTACATAAACGTGATCAGTAACTGACACTGAGTATACGGTTTTTTTTTTTTTGGTAATTACAAAATAGTGGTGTATAAATAGCCTATAAATAGGCTGAAGGAAACGCTGCAAAGTACATAGTTTCAGTTTTCGGGGGATAACTTTTTACACCCTGTATTTAGTTAAAAATATGGAAGGCAACGCAGTAAAGGGCTCCGTAAATAGAATAACGTATC
Source organism: Chloroclysta siterata (assembly GCA_932294275.1). NCBI lineage: Eukaryota > Metazoa > Arthropoda > Insecta > Lepidoptera > Geometridae > Chloroclysta > Chloroclysta siterata. The sequence goes on along the minus strand of OW028596.1, from coordinate 12,487,918 downwards.
AATAAATAATTAAAAAACAGGTTTTGGAAAACGTTCGTAATAAAAAACACTACTTTTGTACATTAAATTAAATTAAAATGCTTAAAATTTGCCTTGTTACGTTCGGTGTGAACGTGCCCTACAATGCACTGCCCTGCGTCCATCAACTTGATGTTAAGCCTCATGTGCCTGTAATTACACCGGCAACCACACTCTTCAAACCGCAGCAACGCTGCTTGGCGGCAGAAATAGGCGTGGTGGTAGTACTTCCCCGGACGAGCCCTTCACAAAGAGCTATACTACTCCTGTCTTTTGGCTTCTTATTTTTTAAATTCGTGGTCTGTATACAAGGTGTTCCAATACTTGTGTTTAGAAACTTCAGGGGGCTAAAGTACCCATCAATATGAATAACTTTTTCTGAGGAACCAACGCTGTGAACGCGAAAAAAAAAACAACTGACTCATACATTTTAGCCCTATAACAGGCTAAAATGTATGAGTCAGCTGTTTCTTAGTTTTTAAACACAAGTATTGGAACACCTGGTATAGCTAAGTATTTGCAATGAAATATATATATATTCTTTCTTTCTTTGTGGCTATGTGCCAAATAATGTAATGTTGCGACGTACCTCTGACTAACCCCTTTAGACGTCCTCAAGTATCCTGGAGTTCGTACTTGGTACTAAGAGACCTAAAGCTGTTTCAGTTTTTTCTTTCTTTCTAAACAGATGCATTACTGAAGTATTACACGGGTATTTATCGCTTTTACCTTTATTATTTTCCCGATGTTTCGGCAAATGTTGCTATGTTGCTATAGCCGTGGTCGAAACGTCGGGAAAATAATAAAGGTAAAACGCGATAAATACCCGTGTAATACTTCAATATGTGTTATGATCGTGAGAGTTTAAAAAATACGGCGCGTTAAACTCTCGCTGCAGGCTCGGTCATAAGTTATCGGAACGAGACAGCAATATTGCTCTCTCTCTCTCTCTCTCGCACTTTGGAGAACAGACGATCCTCATGTTTTAGCGTGTGTTAAGATGATTTATAACCGAGTTTGCAGCGGGAGTTTAACGCGACTATATGTTGAGCACTGACCGAGCCTGCAGCGAGAGTTTAACGCGACTATAGATGCATTACTGCATTGCAATTACAAAGCACTTGATCTCTAGTTTTGCAACGCTTAGATAATACCTCAAACCGGGCGAAAGGCCGACGTAATAGGAAGATATAAGCAGGAAACTGGTTTTATGTGTCACTCTGTTAACGGTACGGGTACCGGCTGACTGGGGAATGTAAAACGAGCCCAGACAAATGTATAACACTTGCTGTTGAACAATCAGACAGCCTCATGTTAACGCTGACGACCGTCAAACGATTTTTCCCTCGCACATTTCGATTAAAATTATATTTTTGTTCTATTTCTCTTGTGGTTTCTTTCGAAACAGTGAAAGGACTTCCGATCCTAAAGTTGTGGGTTCGAAACCGGTCGTGCACCAATGAGTTTTTCTGTTCAAAAATTTATGTGCACAATACCAGTACTCTCAAACGGTGAAGGAAAACATCGTGAGGAAACCAACATGTCTAAAACCTAAAAAAAAGTTCTATAACATGTGTCACGTGCTCGAAAGGAGCCTCTTGAGGCGCACTTAAAATCCTTTCACCACACTGTTTCGAAAGAAACTAGTGACACGACTAGAGAGAGAGAGAAGAGTGCACCTGAAGAGGCTCCTTTCGAGCACTTGACACATGTTATAGAATTTTGTAGGTTCTACGACATGCCGGTTTCCTCACGATGTCAACTTCTCAATTGCTGCGCCAATTTTACGAACGAACTAGAATTACAAAGAAACGCAGGTGATAGCAAATTGTACATTATAAATTACCCTAGTTTGCAGGTGTCCTCACTGTTACGAAGAGAGTGGTATTGTCCGAACAGTTGAGCAAGCTACGAGGAACTGGTTGCGCGTGCGCCGTGTCGCGGTGGCTTACTGCTGACTAGCTGCGCAGGAATGTTACAGTTGACAGAAGAAACGCGATCACGTTTTTACGAGTACCCCTTTTACGAATTTTTACAATATATCTATGAGATAGATAGATTGATAGAGTATTCTGAAACAGTTTTTGCGTTCGATACGAAATATGATAGTCATAATATTTATTCATTCATACATTTCGCTTGACAATGTTTTGTTTTGATTTGACCCAAAACAAATACTTACAGATAACGTTTACTTTTTTCTAACCACGTGACTTTTTCAGCCGACAATCTTGCCAGTGTTGCAAGATTGCAAGCAATATAGATGAAATACTTTTCAGTCTATCTGTCCATAGTAAAGGCGGTCGTCATTTTTAAGAAAATTGCGGCCTTTCTTAAAACCTTATGACACATTTTCATTCAAATCAAGATATCACATAACACACTTTCATACTATCTGATCACACTTTGCGCTAAGACCCAAGTAATTTTCCTCCTCGACCTTCGACTTAATTTTACCCAAAATTAGGTAAAATGCTACAGAAATTACTGCAGAGCTCGAAAGAACACAAGAAAAACAATTAACATGAAAAGCTATGTTGCTTCCAAAAATGACGGAAAACGAATCGAACTGCCATTCTCGCGCCTGAAACGGACTGTCATGTCATGTCATGTCAAACGGAAAGTCATGGCTTGTCACCCGGCTATCGAAAGAGGTCGAAACCGCCACCATTTTCTTCAAAGCAAATGACGACCGACTTGACTTATCGTCAAGTAATTTCTTTCTTCTCTCCATTTATGGCTCCTGTCCGTCATTCGACAGACCATCTTGCCAGTGTCAAGTGATTTGTATTGAATACTTTTTAGTCAAGTCGAGTCGGCCGTCATTGTTTTGAAGAAAATGGTGACGGTTTTCTTCAAAACATTCGTAACATTTTCGGTCAAATCAGGATGTCACATAATACACTTTCATTCCAAATGCTTACACTTTGTGCTAAGACCTCAAGTAATGTTAGTTAAAATACCACCGAAATTACACAACAAAACTCAAAAAACACTAGAAAAACAATTAAAATGAAAAAGCTATGTTGCTTCCCAAAATGTCAGAAAACGAATCGACTAATACAAATCACTTGACACTGGCACGATTGTGCCATAAACGGAAAGAAGACGAAGAAGAAGATTCTAAAGTATGACGCTTATGATTACTACCTCCATGGTATGACGCATGTAAGTAGCTAAAGCTCCATCGCCAGTCGCCATGTTGCTCAAAGAGCCCAAAACTTTGGGGTAAACTTCGAGATTTGATTTAATAGGGTCGTAAAGCGTTGTTTAAATTGGGTCAGATGTTTCACTCCATACAACCATGCTGTTAACATTGTTTCCAGTTCTTTCTGGCTTGCGCATGTCTGTCTGTATGTCTTATTTAGGGTTCCGTACCCAAAGGGTAAAACGGGACCCTATTACTAAGACTCCGCTGTCCGTCCGTATGTCTGTCTGTCTGTCTGTCCGTCTGGTACTCAATTGAACCAAAAGGGACACTTTGAAACATCTAAAAGCTAGGTGCCACGCGACTTTTCAGCCTCAGCCTAGCCCTCTCCATCCACAGACTTCCCGCGATCTTATCGGGTAGGAGGGCGTCCCACGTTTGGACTTCCAGTTCTTGGTCAAATCACGATCATATCATATAATTTATTTACAAACAATATCACAATTAATACAAGTATCTACAAAAAGTATACACACGAAACAGTTGATCTGTCGACCGATCTAGAGATAGGTCAACTCTCAACTGCTCCAAATCAGTGCCAATCGGAAGCGTCTCCAAGACACATATTACGTTTTGTCTGCTAATAACAATTATCTCTTGCTCGTTTTGACTTTAGTTCGACCCGTGGTCATGGCGCATGCAACTGTGCCGAAATATCGGGAAACAATCAAACTCACAAATCATGGTAAATATCCCGTTTTAAATGAAAATTATGTTCATAACCATGATAGTTTCAAAAATTAGATAGATCTATGTTGCACCCAAAGATGACAGAAAACAAATCCCAATCTATAGATAAATGTATAGCTATGTCTGCCGTCAACGATCCTTCTGGAGTCCACATAGATCGCTGACAAAGCAATAAATAAGGCAAACGAATAAATGGCAAATAAAATTAAGCTCCAATAAACGATCCTTGACTCGACTTTATTTATTTATTTATTTATTTATTGTGGGTTATCCCTAAGAGATAGACATATACCATCACGGACTTTTTTGTAGACGTTTTTAAGGTGTACAATACTGTAGTACATTATTTTGATCTATCTCGTAGGGTTCAGCCAGCGTTTGCAACGTAAGCGCAAAAAAATGTGTTTAATTACGACATCGCATTAGAACCCTCTAAAATTATCTCTAAGTGTTTCTCTACTATATTATGCTTGTATTATGCATATAAACCTTTCTCTTGAATCATTCTTTCTATAAAAAAAAACCGCATCAAAATCCGTTGCGTAGTTTTAAAGATTTAAGCATACATAGGGATATAGGGACAGAGAAAGCGACTTTGTTTTATACTATGTAGTGATGATTCTTACGAGAGCACAATTTGCATTTTATAAAAGATCGTGAGGAAAATGGTAGTTTTGTAGCGGCGGTAATGGGCTCGCAACCTGTCACGTTTGGAATATGAGTAAGTAAACAGAACTTTGCATAATATACATGGTGTTAAAATACTGAAAACTTCAGGGGGCTAAAGTGCCCATCGATATGAATAACTTTTTCTAAGGAACCAACACTGAACGCGAAAAAAAAACAGCTGTTCCATACAAAAGTTCAATACCTACCCGGCTAAAATGTATGAAACAGCTGTTTTTTTTCCACGAATAAAATCAAATACAATGTTTAGGCGTACCTCTTAATACATATAGTTTTTCATTTCCCACAATTACGTATTGTTTCTCATCCTACATCGCTTCTGTTGAAAACAGACAGATTTTGACAAATAGCAGAGCGTGTATTGAATTTTCTTCGATGTCAATAGATGTTTCGTAAATATTCTCTTTAGAAATTCGGTACGTGACCAGATTAAGAGATTCCCTGAAACGAACATTCTCTGTCCATATATCATTCCACAGATGTAGGTTGATGGAAAACTTTAAGAACATAAAGTACAACAGCTAACCAACCATCTTATTTTTAAACCCAGATTCACGAACAATAAATGATTTGATTTAATTTGAAAACAGTAGTGCAAGTAAGACTCTTGACGGTTTAAAAAACTAACTATAACAGCCAGCAACAGTGACTTCGATTTATTAAACTTAAATCTTATAAACCTCATTTGTGTGGGTACTAAACTACTCACACTCTTATAAATTGTCATGGTTGGTTAATTGTCAATTGGTCAGTCGGCCTTACTACAAAAAATCTGTCAAACTATAAACTATGCTTTAACTATTGCCATCTCTTACCAATGTGTAATGGCAAACCTTTTTCTGCCGCCAAGCAGCAATGCTGTGTTTCGGTTTGAAGAGTGTGGTTGCCGGTGTAATTACAGGCACATGAGGCTTAACATCTGTATGCCTCAAGCTGATGGACGCAGGGCAGTGCATCGTGGGGCACGTTCCTATCGTGCGTGACTTACGAGGCAATGCTTTGTTATAGGTGATGGTTACCACTTAACATCAGGTGGGCCATCTGCTTGTTCCATTAGCTGGTTGTATAAAAAAAAAAAAAAAAAACAGAGACAGCGCAAATTTTAAGCATTCGTAAATTTAAACTCCATTTTATAGGTAGTATGAGGAATGTTCCAAATTCAATTACTAAAAGGCTTTGTTTCATCAAGCATAGCAATATAGTAACTGTTTTATGTGCTTATTTGCCTCATTTTTACTTTGTTTTCTTATCAAGTTTTCTTTGTCAAAGAGAGCAATACAATGCACTAAAATTAGGGCGGACTGACATGCGTGAATGTCATTTTGACAACTGTTGTTTAAGTCAAGCTTGAGAGTGAAGGTCATTGGTCATTACCGTCAAAAAAAGCAATAAACTGTCAAAAAATTATAAAATGCAATGCGTCATATCAAACGTCATGTCAAACGTCAATTACAGACTGTCATGGCGGCTCTAGTGTGCACATAGTAAGAAATTCGAACAGTCCATCATTTAGTGTTAACAACTATATTATCCTACATATGAATGAAATTGCATTTGAATGGTAATCTTCAATTTTTTTCAAATTTTTCTATGTACGGTAAAGTTGTAGGTACAGTTATTCATTTTGAAGTAGCTAAATATCACACGCGGCATTTGTAATATAGGTCAGAATATTTTGTTTTGAAACTGGCTATGGCGACAATATGAAGAACTGGACGCGCCAATCAATTTTAAAACTGGTATTTAGTTGCGATTATAATTTGATCATATTAACAACTATCGGCCCATCTCACTAGCGACCATAATGGCAAAGATCCTTGACAGCTTGCTTAATGACGTAATGCTGCGACACGTCCACCTAAACGATGCCCAGTTCGGCTTCAGAGCTGGGCTCTCGACGGAGAGCGCGATCTTATGTCTTAAGCAGGCTGTCAGGTACTACACAGAAAGGAAGACGCCAGTGTACGCCTGTTTTCTCGACCTGTCCAAGGCTTTTGATACGGTTCTGTATGATAAGCTTTGGTGCAGGCTGGGGGCGACGGGTGTGCCGGCAGATATCGTCGCCATACTGAAAAACTGGTATCACTGCCAGCGAAACCAGGTGAGGTGGGCGGGTGCGTTGTCCGACGCATACGGCATGGAGTGCGGGGTGCGGCAGGGCGGAATAACATCTCCTCTGCTGTTCAATCTTTATGTTAATGATCTCATAGGCGAGCTCAGCAGCACCCACACGGGATGTTTTGTAGACGGAGTCGCGGTAAATAACCTGAGCTACGCAGATGACATGGTGCTCCTAGGGCCGTCGGTGGGATCTGTTCGCCAGCTGGTGAAAATCTGTGAGACATATGCGGTTGAACATGGACTGAGGTATAACTCTAAAAAGAGCGAAGTCCTCGTGTTCAAGAGTGGTAGAGATCGACCGGTTCATGTTCCACCAATTATGCTCAATGGTGCGGCTCTACAAGTAGTTAGGAGATTTAAATATCTAGGGCACATTGTTACCGAAGATTTGAAAGATGACGAGGACATAGAAAGGGAGCGCAGAGCGCTGGCAGTCCGGGGTAACATGCTTGCACGCAGGTTTGCTCGCTGCTCGAGGGAAGTGAAAATCACTCTGTTTAAGGCTTACTGCCAGTCCTTCTACTCGAGCAGCCTCTGGATAAACCACACCCGGCGGGCTGCCAGCTCTCTGCGAGTCCAATACAACAATATCTTCAGAATGCTGATGCGGCTGCCTCGTTTTTGCAGCGCATCAGGGATGTTCGCGGAGGCGCGCACGGACGGCTTTCATGCGATTATTCGTAAGAAAGTCGCTTCCCTACTACAGCGCGCACGAGGCAGCGGCAACGGCATCCTGAAGATGATTGTAGCACGGAAAGACTGTCCTATTCAATACAGGTGGATGCAGATATTGATGGGCTCCATCTGATCCAAATTTTAATTTAAAGTTATAATTTTATTTTATTTTTATTTGTTGTAATTTTTTTATTGTACCTCTACATATCCTTTTTTTTCAATTTATGGTGACATTTTATTTAATTATTTTTATCATTACGTGTAGGTTTAGCTGTAAGATTTCTGTAAATTTAATAATGTTGTATTGTATGGATTTTAATCTGAAATAAATGAATAATAATAATTACATATATTTTATGCCTTTTGTTCCAATTTCAAATGAGTACTTGCTTCTAAAAACAAAATACAGTCAGTCAAAATATAGACCAGACCCAGAATAAACCTGTCCTTTAATTCCGCTTATAAAAGTAGAGCTCGTCAAATAGGTCAAAATAATTAATTAGTAAAATAAGAAGTTGAACGGACCTAAATTTATTATTCTCAAAGAGATTTTAAGCTGGAGACTGGAGAAGTCGCTTGCAACTTAATTAACGTCAAAAACAAACGGAATAAGAAAGTTCACTTTTCAAACTACACTAGGTAGTTTAACAACGTCGACAGTTCCTTAGTTCATCTCATAGAATTTCATTACCTACGTCAAAGTCAAAAGGTTCATTCATTTGAATCACAAGGATCACTTTGAAACATCTTAAAGCTAGGTGAATATATGTGCCAGTTCCACGCAGTGGCGTAGCTAGGTGGACAAGGGCCCCGGTGCATAAAGAAAGAATCGGGCCCTCACCTCCTCTTTCCACATAGCTTGAACTTATATTGGCCTTTAAAATAAATCATGAAAAAAGAAAAAATTGTGAGCAGGCTCAAGGTTTTCTAGCTTTGGGAGCTGGCTGACCATCTCTTTTCAAAGCTTAGGTTAGAGGGCCCCCTGAGCTCCGGGGCCCCGGTGCACTGCAACACCTTTTTTTTTTACATTTGATAGGTAAAACGTTTGACCGCAATCTCAACTGATGTTAAGTGACGATGTGGTCTACGGTGTGACACGCTTACCTAGAAGATACCTATTCTCTCGTCTCAAATTATAGGCATTCGGAAAAATGGACGCCGGTAAGGAATTCCACTCTTTGGCTGTTCGCATTATTTTATTTTATTTATTTTATATATTTATTTAACAAAATCACTAATTACAGTAGGTATTCACTTTACAACATCGTGAAACCTAGTACCTAAGGTTTGTGTCGATGTTGGCACTGACTCGAGCTGTTACACTTTTTAAACACAGAAATTATAATAGAAGCAAAGCGCTTTGTGCGGGCAGTAGGTATGTTTGAGGACGAAGGGGGTAGTCAGAGGTACGTCCAAAAATTACATTTGGCAAATACCCATTTTGAAATAAACACAGTTATAGCATAACACGCAAAATGGGCGACCTTATCACTCAGAAGCAATCTCTTCCAGGTAAAAATTGGTAAGACTAATATGAGGTCAAGACAATGTTATGTGACTGTTTTTTATAATAATAGCTTTAAATTGTTACTTCATAACTGCCTTTATTTTATGTCGGTCAAAAGAAAAAACTCACTGTTATGTAACCATTCGACATCACGCCCTGTTTATTTCAGAGCACCGATTTCTGTCTAGACTTTCATAAATCTGAGATGAAAAGAATATATTTTTAAAACTTGTTGACGGAACAAGCATCAGATAGCCCACCTAATGATAAGTTGTAAACATCACCAAAATCCATCATCACAAGGCATTGAGGTCACGCACGATATGAACTAGCCCTACGATGCACTGCCCTGCGTCCATCAACTTGAGGCATATGTAACCGATGTTAAGCCTCATATACCTGTAATTTCACCAGCAACCACACTCTTCAAACCGAAACAGCAAAAGAGGCATGGCGGCAGTTCCCCGGACGAGCCCTTCACGAAGAGCTCTACTATTCTTAAATATATACCTTCTGATATGAGTAAAGCCTTCTGCTTGGTAGTCTTTAGAACTTTCCTCACCTTATTCTCAACATGTATATGCATAAGCATGTTATTATATATCTCAACAATGTTTAACAGATTTTTGGTTTACTTATCTACACTTCTACACTAATATTATAAAGAGGTAACATTTGTATTTTTGTATTTTTGTATGTAACGAATAGGCTCAAAAACTACTGGTCCGATTTCAAAAATTCTTTCACCATTAGAATGCTACATTATCCCTGAGTAACATAGGCTATATTATATTTTCAAAAAAATCAGGGATCCTTACTAAAACTTCAATAATGTAACCCAAGGTGGAAAACAAAAACCTTACATCGCGTGCGCTGCGAAAACTATTGAAGATAGAACAAAATAATGTACTACGATTTTGTAGAACACGTTATCATCCACAAAAAATGTCGCGATGGCATATGTCTAACTATTATAGTTATGTCACAATAAGTGTTCTTTTATTATAAAAAATTAATTGATATGCCTCCGCTAGAAAAGGGTCTTTATTTGTACCTTGGTATTAATCATTATCCAAATAAATTATTTCATAATTAAGACGGTTTCAATACCTATCGATAACTTCTTAAATTTTTCAAATCGGACATTCCATTCAAAAGATATGACGAAATTAAAAATGTTAACGGGTCCACTGGTCACGCGCGGGTTGCGATTTCACTCTCTCAAGGAGAAGCGCGTGCAAATGTATGAAATAAGTAGATGCGAGGCTCGAACCCACGGTCTAAGTTTATCCTAAAATGTTTAAAAAATTTATGACCACCCATGCGAAGCTGGGACAGGCCGCTAGTTTTTCATTAAACATATTAAAACCAAACATTCAAAACATAGATTTTGATTGTTATTTTTTATTTGACAAAACTAATTCATCAAAATGTTTTACAGGAGTTTTAAAACCGAGAGTTTTAAAAGAGGATTAAATTCACTGCATTTTACTTTTCCTCAAATATTAAAATATTGCCACTGTATTAACAAAATGGATCCTGGATGGATCCCTAAAAGAAATAGCGTTCTACGATAAGGCCACCCATTGTAGATACTTTATTAATTTACGCCTAGATTTATGATTATATCTTTCTGTACTTTATAGTGTTATATATCTATCTATGGATATGTAACTTCACCCCACATTTTTGGCGCTTCGCTTGGCGTTAAAGATATTTGCTGTCAAATGAAAAAAAAATAACAATCCGACATTAGTATTGCTATTTTATAAAACTTCTGTCGTGTGTCGGAATGATCAAATTATATTAAACTTAAGTATCTGTACTTCGAATTACCTGAAAAACTTTTATGAATTTCCAAATTAGGTGTCTCATTTTTTGAAACAACAAAGGGTTACCATCAACTTTAATAACATTTTTAACACTTTTAAGAGGAGCTTTTAGCTCCTCTTAAAAGTTTAGTTTCATGGCCGCTTCCTGTGGGGCCCTAGTTTACCTACTTCACATCCGTACCTATTTGTCTTAACGAACAATCTTCACCCTGGCACAGTTTTGAAAGTTATCCGGTTTACTGAATTTGAGGGGCCGATTAAAACTAAAAGAGGTCTTGAACTCTTAATTTAATTTAGGCACTCAATTTACTGGTGCTGAGATCAACAAGACTTTTTAGATTTCGTTTTATGAATTACTAGCTGGCGCCCGCGACTTCGTCTGCGCAGGATTAGTCACGCAATATCTTTATAAATTGTAGCCTATGTGTTATTCTGATGTATAAGCTATGTTATTGTAAAGTTTCATTAAAATCCATTCAGTAGTTTTTACGTGAAAGAGTAACAAACATCCATACTTTCAAACTTTCGCGTTTATAATATTAGTAGGATTTTGAGAGATTGGAAGTTTTTACGTAAAGATTCAAAAAGGATTCGAATAACAAAGGCGAAATCCCTTTTTTGCTCCCGCTTAGATCTTTTGGAGACCCTAGGCCCTAGGGTATTAGTTTCGCTGTAGAATAGTACTTTCCAGGGTTTAATTTCAGTTATCAAAGTCACTTTTTACGAGGTATTTTGTATAGTTATCAGAAAAAGGGTGTCGAACGATGGAAATAGAATAAAGAGGCGAAGTCTTGCGGGAATTCCACTCGTAAAATTTATTTATCTTTTACTCATGCAATAATGTATTTACCTATGTTTCAAACATTAATACATAGGTCTACATACATACTCAATACTCAATACTCAATACGTTTATTGCTTACACATGGTTTAGTTTTGGTACATACATTGTTGTTAGTTGTTAGTAAGTATCACATGGACCCTGCATAGGGTATGGCAACATGGAGGCAGGCCGAGGTTTTAAATTATAATACACTAGTGGCTTCCCGCGGCTTCGCACGCGTTGAAGTGGTGAACCGTGATTGAGCCACAAACATCAAAACATCGTAACTTTCGCATTGATTTGTATATTATTAGGGTAAGATTTTAAATACCTACGTAGGTATATGGGATACCTATAGGCGTACATTACCTATATTAGGTAGGTAGGTATAGGTACTGACTGAGTTTGGCACAAACATGACAAATACAACAAAGACAACCTTACACGGAAAATATGTACTTATTTGTTCCTAGTTTCTACCTCAAAAACAAACGAAACAGCTTCACGACTTTGATCCCCAATCACGGTAGATACCCTCATATCTCTTCGTACCAACTCAAGATTCCCGTTTTTAGAATATCCCATATATAACACAGAATATAACATTGACGCTTCGTTGTATCCTTTTTACTCGAGCGCAACGAAGGAGGGTAACGTTTCAGGGGTTGTTTTCGAAAATCAAACTGTTTTTTTGTTATTTATCCACAGAACACATTTTCTTTTAGTTTGAAGTTAATTACACTACGCGTTAAAAATCTCCCATACAAACCTTGGGACTTTGGCAGTCTTTTGCACCCTTTGCAGGGGTAGTTTTAAAATAGTGAAAACGTGATTTTAATCTATTTATTGTGGAGTATATTTACTTCAAGTTTGAAATCAATCGCACTATGCGTTAAAAATCTCCCATACTAACTTTTACAGTCATTTGCACCCTTTGCGGGGGTAATTATCAAAACTTCAAAGTGTTATTCTTAATTATTTATTTCTTAGTATATTTACCTCAAGTTTTAAGTCAATCGCACCACGCGTTAAAAAACTCCCATACAAACTTCGACATCCCTTTGCATACTTATTAAGGGTAGTTTTAAAAAACCAAAAATGTTATTCCTATTTTTTTAGCCTTGAAGTAAATCTACTTCAAGTTTCAAGTTTGTAGATTCAAGGAATAAAATTTTTCATACCAACGTTTTCAACCCTTTTTACACCCTTAGGGGTTGAATTTCCAGAAATCCCTTCTTAGTACACCTTCACGCCATAAGACCTATGTACTCTTCAAATTTCAAGTCTCTCTACGACCAGCGGTCAAAACACTCCCATTCAAACTTTTACATCCCTTTGCACACTTATTAAGAGTAGTTTTAAAAAACTAAAAATGTGTTTCCTATTTTTTTGCCTTGAAGTATATGTACTCCAAGTTTCAAGTTTGTAGGTTCAAGGAATACTATTTTTCATACAAACGTTTTCAACCCTTTTTACACTCTTAGGGGTTGAATTTCCAAAATTCCCTTCTTAGTACACCTCTACGCCATACTACCTATGTACTCCTCAAATTTCAAGTCTCTAGGACCAGCGGTCAAAAAACTCCCATACAAACTTTTACATCCCTTTGCACCCTTATTAAGGGTAGTTTTAAAAAACTAAAAATGCCTTTCCTTTTTTTTTGCTTTGAAGTATATGTACTCCAAGTTTCAAGTTTGTAGGTTCAAGGAATACTATTTTTCATACAAACGTTTTCAACCCTTTTTACACCCTTAGGGGTTGAATTTCCAAAAATCCCTTCTTAGTGCACCTCTACGCCATAAGACCTATGTACTCCTCAAATTTCAAGTCTCTAGAACCAGCGGTCAAAAAACTCCCATACAAACTTTTACATCCCTTTGCACCCTTATTAAGGGTAGTTTTAAAAAACTAAAAATGCCTTTCCTTTTTTTTTGCCTTGAAGTATATGTACTCCAAGTTTCAAGTTTGTAGGTTCAAGGAATACTATTTTTCATACAAACGTTTTCAACCCTTTTTACACCCTTAGGGGTTGAATTTCCAAAAATCCCTTCTTAGTGCACCTCTACGCCATAAGACCTATGTACTCCTCAAATTTCAAGTCTCTAGGACCAGCGGTTTAGGCTGTGCGTTGTCTATATGTCAGTCAGTCAGTCAGTCAGTCAGTCAGTCAGTCAGGACTTTGAGTCTTATAGTATTAGAGATTAGTACCTAACTAATCCTTATTATCATATAATATATAATGTAAAGTAAGTAGTAGAAATAAAGGCTTTTTTATTTTATTATGTTCCAAAACATTTAAAATAAAAGTAACATTCTACGCGGATGTTCATCTATAACCATTCAATAAAATTTCATTTGATGCACTTAACTGTTGTGTAACGTGTGATTGCATTCGTGCCGTGGAGCCAATAATTGACGCATTTTAGCCACAATCAGTGAGGCAATTTAGAATGATTTCCATAATTTCAAATGGTCTTCTACTCATGGTACCTTTGCGTCTAATATTGATGGTTTATACAACTTCCCTTATTCCTTTTTTAAGGGATGCTGTACCGCTTGAGACAACCCTCTCTTACTATTAACTACTACTTTTACTTTCTTCACCTACCTACCAACTGTTATGCTATGCTATGCTGTTTAAGTCATGTTGTGTACGCATATTTTAGGGTGCCGTCCAGCTCTCAATTAATGGTATTTTATTTTGTGTTTTTACTGATTGTAGGTACCCTGTTTTGTGCGCCTAAAAAATAATATTAAATGATTCAATAAATAAATTAATTTATTTATTAAATTTATTAATTAATATTAAAAGAAAGATACCATTCCGGAAAGAAGAAGGGTTAGGCCAAATAAACTAAGAATCTGTGGCTAGTAGGTATAGGTGGTGTGGTGGACAAGCATATATACTCCTTGAAATAATATTAGTCCTTTAATATGTCCCAGGCCCATTCATGAGTGAAAAGCTATGAGCTGAGAGTACGGAATCGTATCTTTCTTTAATTATTTTTTAATTTATTAATTTTAATTAATTTATTAATTTTAATTAATTTATTAATTTTATTTTATGAATTATTAGTACTAAAGTCTACAACGTCGGTGACAGGGCGGTAAATCTCAAGTGGAGTTGGGCAGCACACCTGGTTAGACGCGGTGATGGCCGGTGGAGCACAGCTTTGACCGAGTGGTGTCCAAAGTCAGGCCAAAAAAGTTTAGGGCGTATGGGTCGCGATAGTCGACGACATCATAAAGGTCGCAGGAAACACCTGAACCAGAGACGCACAGGACAGAGGAGGCTAGCAAAACATGAGGGAGGCCTATACCCAGCAGTGGGTGATACCAGGCTGAGATGATGATGATGAACGCACAAGAAAGATGTTAAGTGTGCGGAGCTGACAAATTCAAGGGTTTCTTTACGACGAACTAGGACGAGGAACTGAGGAATGAGGAAATTTTTCGAACAGAAAAATCCATAGGACATGAATGACTGTCGGGGAGAAGGCAAATGAAAGCTGTAGCAGAAAAAGAGGCGTTAACTTATTCAGAGCCTCTCGAATGACATTTAAAATTAAAAATAACATAAGGCGTAGACAAGAGCTAATATTGTGACTCTCGCTCGCACGTTTCGACATGTTGAAAGATATAAAATCACTAAACTCATTTTCGAAAAATCGCAATCAACCATTTTGTGTGCAATCACATTGCACACAGTTTAGTAAAAAAATCATTTTGATCGATACATATTTTCCTATTTAAAAGTTTGCTTTTGTACGAAGACTAATAAAGCAAATTTTTGAGTACGAAAACATGTATCGATCAAAATGATTTTTTTACTAAACTGTGTGCAATGTGATTGCACACAAAATGGTTGATTGCGATTTTTCGAAAATGAGTTTAGTGAAATTATATCTTTCAACAAGTCGAAACTTGCGAGCGAGAAGTTGTTTGATAGTTGTCAGCCCCTTAATTTAAATTTTAAATATCTATATGCTTAGTCCTCCATAAGAAAACAAATAAACGAAAAAAATATTTTTTGTCAATACGTCAGTATTCTGAAATTATTGCGGAAGATATGAGAATTCTTCAATCAGCAAGACGTAATTACTCAATTTGCTGCTACTGATGTCGCTGTTGTTTGTTTTAGGTAGTTAACCCGCGAATTGGAATCTGCTACCTCCACATGATTGATTCCGCATCGATCTAGATGCGGAATTGCTACCACCAGTCCACCGGTGCTCTTATTACTGAATAATGTAAAGTTGTTACAGTTTTTACGAATCATCGTCATTTACAAGCGATAGAAGTTTATTCAACTATTAACCTACAAGAAGAAAAACAGAAGAAGTAGCGGTCGTAAATCACTTTGGAAGTATAAAAAAGTGGGCAATAAAGATAATTAAATTATGTTATATAGCGGATAAAGGCGCAGCTACAAGTATTGATATGAGCTATTACGCAAACAGTTTTTAGGGTTCCGTACCCAAAGGGTAAAACGGGACCCTATTATTAGTAATAGGGACAGACGGACGGACAGACAGACCGACCGACGGACGGACAGCGGAGTCCTAAGACTCCGCTGTCCGTCCGTCGGTCTGCCTGTCTGTCCGTCCGTCTGTCACCAGGCTGTATCTCATGAACCGTGATAGTTAGACAGTTGAAATTTTCACAAATGATGTATTTCTGTTGGCGCTATAACAACAAATAGAATTAAATAAATATTTAAGGGGGCTACTACTACCACGCCTTTTTCTGCCGCAAACCGAAGCACAGCAGCGTTGCTGTGTTTCGGTTTGAAGAGTGTGGTTGCCGCTGTAATTACAAGCAGATGAGGCATAACGTCTGTATGCCTCAAGTTGATGGACGCTGGGCAGTGCATCGTAGGGCACGTTCCTATCGTGCGTGACTTACGAGGCAATGCTTTGTTATAGGTGATCGTTACCACTTAACATCAGCTGGACTATTTGTTTGTTACAGTTTAAAAAAAAAATTGAACTTCTTAGGAGGCAATTCTTTGTTAAGGTGACCGTTACCACTTAACATCAGCTGGACTATTTGTTCCAGTAGTAAAAAAATTGAGTGTGTAGCCGAGCCTTTACGGCATCGCTTCCGTTGCTTAGGCATTGCGTGTTGACCCAGCTTCTGTCGAACTCGTGATCGCATGCGCACGATGACTTGTTTACTATTCGATAGGTATTAAAATTACCATAATGTCCGGAAACATCAGTTATATAATACTCAAATTATTGCAGAGAGCAACCTCTTTTTACATTTTTTTTTAATACGTAAATAGCTTATAGAACAAGTAGATGGCCCACCTGATTTTAAGTGGTCATCACCTATAACAAAGCATTGCCTCGTAAGTCACGCACGATAGGAACGTGCCCTAAGATGCACTGCCTTGCGTCCATCGACTTGAGGCATACAGACTTTAAGCCTCATGTGCCTGTAATTACACCGGCAACCACACTCTTCAAACCGAAACACAGCAACGCTGCTGTGTTTCGGTGTGCGGCAGAAAAAGGCGTGGTAGTAGTACTTCCCCGGACGAGCCCTTCACAAAGAAATCAGAAATCAGAAATTATTTATTGTATAACTGTAGTACAAAAAAGATCTTAAAGCTATGGTTATGTACAGTTTTAACAGTTTGTCCGTTGCAAGTAGGTAGGTATAATGAACTATAAGAAACCGAGATCTAGATATTATAGAGCTTCTATTTTATCGTTCATAATATTCGTTTAAGTTATAAAATGCATTTGAGACTAACCATTTTCTCAAATGATGATGATGATGATGAAAGAGCTCTACTATTCTTAAATCTTTGGATCTGCTAATTTACTTTAGATTTTAGAGCCCCGGTGGTCTTGGTGGGAATGGTCCCGCCTTCTGATTGCGGGTTCGAATCCGGTCATGCCTGGAAACAAGCATTTCGATGTCGTAGATTCTAAAAAGTTCTAAAAATGTGTCACGTGCTCGTAACTTCGTAAGCAGCCTCTTTGAGGCGTACTAAAAATCTTTTCACCACACTGCTTCGAAAGAATCTAGTAACACGACAAGACGAAGAAAAAATTATATGTCCACCGGTTTAGGTACCAAAGACACCCGTAAATCTTTACACAAGGTTTACGCACGTTTTTCCTTTCCAAGCTACCGGGTTACCATGGCAACACCCGTATTTTGTGTCCTTTGAGAAATACAAGGCTTTTTGGGTCGTCTTTGATGGATGATGGGCCTAACTAAAGTTTAAGGGCAGGTATTATAAACATTTTGCATAACAGATGACTATAGACAGTTTCAAGTGACTACGTTTTCACCCATGCTCATAATTAATGGTCGCGTTAAACTCTCGCTGCAGGCTCGGTCATAAGTTATCGGAACGAGACAGTAATATTGCTCTCTCTCTCTCTCTTGCACTTAGGAGAACGGACGATCCTTTTGTTAAGGGGCTGACAACTATCAAACTATCTTTTTGATCAATACAAGTTTTCCTACTTAAAAGTTTGCTTATGTACGAAAACTAGTAAAGCTAACTTTTGAGTAGGAAAACATGTATCGATCAAAATGATTTTTTTACTTAACTGTGTGCAATGTGATTGCACACAAAATGGTTGATGGTTAAATGGTTGAATGGTTGATGGTTGATGGTGATTTTTCGAAAATGAGTTTAGTGATTTTATATCTTTCAACATGTCGAAACGTGCGAGCGAGAGTCACATTAGCTCTTGTCTTCGCCTTAAGATGATTTATAACCGAGTTCGCGCGACTTTAACGCGACTACAGGTTGAGCACTGACCGAGTTGGCAGCAAGAGTTTAACGCGACTAGATAAAATTATATTATTGCGGGGTTTTATAATTCTCCCTGAAACTTTATTTCAAAGTCAAAGTAAAAAAAGTTGACATGAGTGTCATTTATAAAAACCGTATTTATTGGACTAAAAGATCTACGAGAGGATATCTACCGTGTCTGGGGATATAAGTCGTGATCTTTTTTCAGAGCTCTTTGCGAAGGAAGTACTACCACCACGCCTTTTTCTGCCGTCAAGCCTAGCTGTGTTTCGGCTCGAAAAGTGTGGTTGCCTGTGTAATTAGAGGCATAAGAGGCTTAACATCTGTATGCCCCAAGACTGACACGACCAGATTCGACCCCACTACGTAACGTACATATACGTATACGTAAAATAGCAGAGACCACATAATTTGTATTCTGGCTAGTTTAGGTAAAAACATTAAAAATCTCTTCACATCTGTTTTGGACCTCGTAAGCGCCACAACGGAGTACGTGTGGTTTTGAACTTTAAACAAGCGACATAGGGTATGTAATTTGAAATAACCAGCGTCGAGATTCTAATCTCCAAGGATTAGCTAATCAGATATTTTCTCTTTAAGAAACTGACAACCGACAAACAACTTCTC
The DNA here is from genome assembly GCA_932294275.1 of Chloroclysta siterata. NCBI lineage: Eukaryota > Metazoa > Arthropoda > Insecta > Lepidoptera > Geometridae > Chloroclysta > Chloroclysta siterata. The sequence continues at coordinate 12,468,949 of OW028596.1, read as the reverse complement.
GTTTGCACATTTCAATATTTTTAAAATAAATGTTATATTTACTTAATGTTTGTAATGTTATTCTTTACAACTTAGTTGTTGGCTTTATTTTATAAAACACTCAGTGGTTTTATATCTCCAGAATGTTGATAATGCGAACTTGAAGTTAATTGACGGTTGTCTGCGTTATGTACCTAATTCTATAAGTAGGTAATCAGACATTTTCTCTTTAACGACGTACGTACTTTAGGCCTATTAACTACGATGTAACTTGGCTATCATATCTTTTTGTTGTGGCTCTTAACGTGGAGTTGGCATAGCTTTAGCACACATCAATCATCGTAAATACGTCATTTTGACAGAAAATAATAAAAAAGTGTCTTTTTTATATTTTGGACCTTACAACCGTGTCTGTAAGGTTTATTTGACCCGTTAATTAATTTGGCAACATTTCAATGAAAATATGAATGTTGTGTCAAAACAAATTAGCTCTTCGTAGTAAGATTTGGTAATAGTACTTGACCTAAGTCTATACAAGAATGAATATGGGAAATACTTAATACTTATGAGAAACTTTGGAAATATTTTTAATGATTTAACTAAAAAAATAACTTTAATTGGGCAGCGTGTCGGGTAACATGTTTTACCGTTAAACTCCAAATATTGACACATTTATATTAGTCATACCTTTATATTAATGGATATGGAAGGCTATGGAGAGAGCTATGCTGGGATAGAATCAGAAATGAGGAAATCCGTAGGAGAACCATGGTAGAACCACGGTAAAAAAACAGCTGTTTCATACATTTTAGCCAGGTAGGTATTGAACTTTTGTATGAAACAGCTGTCTTTTTTTTCGCGTTCACAGTGTTGGTTCCTTAGAAAAAGTTATTCATATTTATAGGTACTTTAGCCCCCTGAATTTTTAAACCTAAGTATTGGAACACCTTGTATACATATCCAGGTGCCAATTTTCACTCATGCCCCTATTAACGGGACTTCGCATAATTGGTGCTTCACAAAGAACAAGAGCGGTGGTCTAAGATGCCTTTTCGCAACTACGTCACTCAAAGAGTACTCGATACAATGAAGTTGAGTAACAACCAATTGCATTATAGGAAGTTTGTATGGGCTCCTGCATCCTCTTTCCATAATCTATGGTTGCAGTGAAAGCCATTAATCACTAACAGCAGATACGCCGAGCATAACAATGTGAGGATTGATTCGATTAGTTACTACTACACGGCTGTTTTTCTATTTTATTGCACACTGGCGGTTTCCTTTAGGCGGGGCAGGTCATATTTGTTATTTTTTTTTATACAAACAGCTGATGGAACAATCCGATGGCCAACATGATGTTAAGTGGTAACCATCACCTATAACAAAGTATTACCTCGCAAGTCACGCACAATACGTGCCCTACGATCTACCCTGCTTCCATCAAACTGTGTTAGGTCCAATGTCCCCATTCCCATAACTTGCATATGTTAAGCCTCGTATGTCTGTAATTTTACCGGCACCTACCCTTCACCGAAACACAGCAACGCCGCTCGGTGACAGAGATATGGTATAAAATAAATATAATATACAAGCTGGTGCCCGCGACTTCGTCTGCGCAGGATTAGTCACACAATATCTTTATAAATTGTAGCCTATGTAAGTTTCATTAAAATCCATTCAGTAGTTTTTACGTGAAAGAGTAACAAACATCCGTCCATCCATCCATCCATCCTTACAAACTTTCGCGTTTATAATATTAGTATTAATAAGTCAAAAATGTGTTTCGTTCGGGGAATCACTAAGTAATTCTTCTTCTTCTTCTCTCAATTTATGGCTCCTGTCCGTCATTCGACAGACAATCTTGCCAGTGTCAAGTGATTTGTATTGAATACTTTTTAGTCAAGTCAGTCCACAGTCAAGTCGGCCGTCATTTTGTTTTAAAGAAAATGGTGGCGGTTTTCTTCAAAACATTGGAAACATTTTCGGTCAAATCAGGATATCACATATTACACTTTCATTTCAAATGTTTACACTTTGTGCTAAGACCTCAAGTAATGTTGGTTAAAATACCACCGAAATTACACAACACAACTCAAAATAACACTAGAAAAACAAATACAATGAAAAAGCTATGTTGCTTCCAAAAATGTCAGAAAATGAATCCTAAGTAATTCTTCTTCTTCTCTTCGTTTATGGCACCTGCCCGTCATTCGACAGACAATTTTGCCAGTGTCAAGTGATATGGATTAAATACCTTATAGTCAAGTCAGTCCATAGATAATTGGCTAGTTTATTTTTAATTCGGAATCTAAATAGGTCATGATTGCTTTATCAGAATGTAGCATAAATAAAACCGGTCAAGTGCGAGTCGGATACGCGCACGAAGGGTTCCGAACTATTATCGGCAAAAAAATCCCCTTTATTGTATGGGAGCCTTTAAATATTTATTTTATTCTGTTTTTTGGATTTGTTGTTATAGCGGCAACAGAAATACATCATCTGTGAAAATGTCAACTGTATAACTACCACGGTTCATGAGATACAGCCTGGTGATGGATAGACAGACAGACATACGGACGCACAGCGGAGTCTTAGTAATAGGGTCCCGTTTAACCCTTGGGTACGAAACCCTAAAAAAACCCTAAAATTTTGTCCTTAATGTTACCTACCCTTTTAACTTTTTTCAGGCTTGTGTTTTTTGTACTATGCTAAATAAAAATTTATTCTATTCTGTTCGAAAAAATGGGATGTTGGTTGCCTAATTAATTTTTTCATTCTGAGAAATTCTGAATAGTATAATTTATTATTACCAACGTCTAGAATTTATTTGATTGCCTGAATAGCAATGAGTTGTCATTAGTGCTTTATTCGTAACTACCATAATGGTACATTTAATCTTATTCAATTCAAATTTAAATTTATTATGCAAAATATACATTGAGTACAATGCATAAACTACAAAACAGATTTATTTTCTTAAATAATAGGTAAGGACAAGTTTAAAGGTAGGCACTCAATAGAGAATTTCTGTCCATAATAATATATTTACAACGTGTAACATAATACCCCTATAAACCAGGAAGCAGGATATTCTACAGGTCATGGCGAATAACTTTGGATATAAGACTTTTAAAATTTCGAAGTTTTCCGTTCATGAAATGACTCTTAAACTTTCCGCCAAAATGAAACTAACACAACATGACAAAGCCTTATACCTAGCTGTTTTTTGATCTTTAATTGTGAACTGTAAATAAAATAGGTAACAGAACTGCCACTAATTAGTAAACGCAAATAGCGTATGTACCAACGTCACGTACACATTATCAGGGTTGTTGCAAATTTCTGAGACAATATTAAGGCGAATACAAGAGCTAATGTAAAATGAGTAGTGGTTTTATATCTTTCAACATGTTGAAACGTGCGAGCGAGAGGTAGCTCATTAGCTCTTGTCTTCGCCTTATGCTCGGTGATTTTAAAACGATTAGCACCCATTGTCACAATACTTCCGGACAGAAACCGACCATGACCGAACAAAGAGAGCAAAATAATGTAAGGCACTACGTCACTATCACTTTCGCTCCCCGATTGAACTACATACATAAATTACACTTTAACACCTATATAATAAAGTTTATAATCCTTCTGGATGGACGCAATACGGATGTTTCAAACTGCAGTAGAAAGAAAGACCATATTCGCTTGAACCGGAAGAGGTTTTTACTTCGCTCACGTACTTTACTGACAGTTGGTGTCTTTTGTTTTTTTTTAACACCTTAGCTACACTATTATACCAAAACCCGGTAAATTTTTGACATAAAAGTGACGTTATTTTCAAAAGTTATAAAAGGCTTCTTCTAGTAAGTACAATGCTCAATACCCTTCCTCATATCCTTAGAATCCCCGTAGTTCTATTAGGTAGGTAAATTGTTTCCCTAATTTTTATTAACTTAATAAATTAATTCGGCAAATGTACAAAACGTACATTGCTTAGAAAAACAATTTTTATTTTTATTTTATTTATTTAAATTCACAAAACAGATTACAATCGAATAAGCAAAAAATAATTAATAATATTCATTCTTAGATCTAGATTCGTAATCAAATATGTGAATATGACAATTATATAGTGGTGCATGCATTAATTTAAAATTTCCCTAAAACTAAAAACAGCAAAGAGTATCAATTATTATTATTGGATTCATAATATTTCGCCAGCAAAACGTAAACGCACCGCTTATACTTGCTAACGTTATCATTAAAAATATCCAAATTATTAAAATTATTTAAATTTGCCAACTCGTTGTATAGACAATGCTCAAGTCATGATCGAAAATTAAAAAAAACAGGTTTTTGACAGTTTTACTAAGAGTCAGAAAACTAGAGTGGTGATAGGTTCTCACAGTCCCTTCATACACAAAATGTTACCAGTCTATAATATTGTAGGTTATATAAAAAAATGTTCATTTATATGTAATTGTACGTAAGCCGTGTTAATGTTGACACACCGCTGATTTCTGATTACATGCTACTACAATGTTGACAGGCAATAAACTAAAAGTTAACTTATAGTAAAAAAAGTAAAAATATGTTTTATTGACATAATTAGTTACCTCCAGTATTATATTTTGAATCCATAGGCTCCCGAACTAGTTCTGAAACTGTTTCAGGAGCCAAAATATTATAGGTCCTATGTTTACAAACGACATAACCAGTAAGTTTATGATAAACGAGTGATTTTGCCCTTTAGGCGTCATCTTTTCTATTGTAATTTTTGTCTCGTTTTCGATTTTTGAATCGCCACAGTCAAGAGGTAAATGGTCAGTTTTCTTACAAAAAAACTGCATTGAAAAAAGCCTAAAGCCACAAACTTATTCCTTCCTCCCTTTTTTTTAATAGGGATTACAAATACTCTAATCTACAGGCAGCCTAACACTTCTGTCACTGACGCATGACGGTACGAACAACAATATGCGGTCAATCGTTTTATTGCGTAACTGTAATGTTTCCTATATTTACTCGAGTGTTACCATTAAGCAAAACTTACTCATACTACTTTTGTTTTTATATAAGAAAATTACTCGTAATATAAACTAGTAGTTCGCCCCGAACTGAGATCTCGTGATGCGACCCGACGAACGCATCAAAACTTTGAGTAGGTAGTAGTCAGAGGCAAGTCCAAACATTATCCTTGGACTTTTTTCTGACTACTGCCTACTAACTTGGTATGGTAACCAAGTTTCAACTCTATTGGCCTATTTATTGAAGAGTTCCGTTGAACAGACCTTGGCTCCATCATCAGACCTGGTCGTCATCACCATTTTATGAGAACTAGTACGAGTACCTCCTTAATATATTTCAAGAAAAAAAAATAAGAAGAAGCAAAGGAACTGGCCGACCAGTAGAAAAACCTTGATGTCAACGAAACTCTTAGAGATGGGAGCTCTTGGATCGCTGGTTATCTTAATTTAACTTTTTTGTATTATCTCAAAAACCGAGCTGACATGTAACTTGATTTTTTTAAGTCACTTTTTTTATTTTTGCCCCCTTAAAAACCCCCATATCTTAAAAACCCTTCATCCGATTTTACTCATATACTTACCAGTAAATTTCTCAAGTACAAGCTATCGTCTTATCAAATTTCATGTAGATCGGATCAACGGTTCGAAAGTTATGGCCAGACAAACATACATACATACATACATACATACATACATACATACATAAAATGCCAAATCGCCCAAGTTGAAACTAGAATCTTCGTTCGCTTCGCTCACTCGATCAATTAATTGGACAATTAAAAAATTATTAAATATATTAAAATTGTAGGTTTCTATGTAAATACACTCGTAAAAAAACTGAAATGAAAAATTATAATTTGGAGCTCATAATAATATTATATAGTAAAATAAAATGCTTATTATTTAATTTTATTGCATACTAGCTGGTGCCCGCGACTTCGTCTTATCGTCATATTTTGGACAATTCACATAATATCTTTATAAATTCTAACTAATGTGTTATTCCGATGTATATATTATTGTAAAGTTTCATTAAATTCAGTAATAACGTAATAATAATTAATTCAGTAGTTACGTGAAAGAGTAACAAATATCCATCCATCCATCCATACTTACAAACGCGTATATAATATTAGTAAGGATTAACGTTCAAAAATGTATGTCAAAAAATAAACATGGCGGCTACTTATTTTAATTCCGTGGCACATAATCATCGCTTAGCATCGGTAAGATGCAGTTAAAAGGCAGCAACGCTTATCCCTTCAACAAAAGAAATATTTTTGTTTTCGAACCACATCGCGTACACATTCGAGATTCCGAAATCAATTGAACTGAAACGAACGCGACATTAATTAGTGTTTATTTTGTCGATGCTCTAGCCGCCCGTTCTTTTGTCCGAACTCTTTTGTTATTTCAAAAAAAGAATTTCAGCCGTCGTGGTCGCTTGGTATTTTTTTTAATTAACGAAAATAAATTTGAAACTACGCTTTGGAAACGCTGGTAAATTCGGTCGAGATTCCGAACACAATTTATCTGCTATTGGGTTTTGTACGATTCCCTTTTATTTTAGAAAAAAAATGATATTATTATAAAAAGGTTGGTTCCAGCTCTATGGACGTATTGTCGTTTTGTTGATTTGTAATTCACCAAACATGGCGGTAGTTTTTTAATTTTTATTTAATTATAATGTATTGTTTATTGAGTAGAAATCTTTCTATAATTTGGTCTTTATAATTCTAGGAGTTTTATGATTTTAATCATAACTTCGAGCATTCTGAAATCAAATTTCTGCACTTTCCTATCCTTAGGCTCAAAAGCGGTCGTGCACCAATGAGTTTTTCTATTCAAAAATGTATGTGCACAGTGCTAGTACTCTCAAACGGTGAAGGAAAATATCGTAAGGAAACCGAAATGTCGTAGTACCTAAAAAGTTCTAAAAACATGTGTCAAATGCGCGAAAAGAGCCTCTTTTAGGAGCACTTAAAATCCTTTCACCACACTGTTTCGAAATAAACCAGTCACATAACAAAACCATATTTTCTTTGCTTCTTCATACTCTCATGCCTCTATAACAATCACAGTACCTTCATTATGATGCCGTTTCCTTATCTCTTCCGTAAACACCCGGACCCATTAGTGCTCAACAGTCCAAAATTGCTAAGCATCCATTGTCACGATTAGAGTCGTCAAAATAGAGCCATAATCCGATTGAAGATACCCGCAGGAAGCTATTATGTTTTTATGGGTTGAACAAAGACTTAATTAGATTTATGACGCTATATCACAGTCGTACATACATATTTTTTTTATCATTTAATTTCTGGAACATCTACACTGATATTTGGAATAGATTAGGTAGTTCTAGACTTATAATGACAGCCCTCACAGCTCAGTTGGTATATCTGGTTTCTGCGCTTTAGGTCGTAGGTTTGAAACTTTTGTGTAATGAACGTAGATGTTTGTTGTCTGTCTGATTGATATAACATATAGGTAGGTGAATAAAGTGTGTATTTAATGTTCACCAATATTTATTCATTTTTTTTTTATTTATTTATGATAGAATAAATTGGTCGCTTAGCTCCGTTTCATGCGACCAAAGGTGCGATCAAAACCTTAATTATATTCTACCTCTAATCACTGCTACCATAATTCTGAGCTATATTAACTATAGGTACTTAAAAAAACAAACTTACCATTTTAAATTCACCACCCACAATGCACAAAAACTATTCTTATAACAAAAACTACAGTCATTCACTTATTCACACCGCACTGTCTTGTAAAATGCACCGAATGTCTCACTCGCTGATAGCCTGCAAAAAAAAAAAGTATAATCGCGAGTTAGTGAAAGTGACTGGCTGAATGCAATGTCTACCTTTGCCTTGTTTGTTGAGATGGTTTTGATAGAGCGTATACCCTGCTCAATGAAGTGTTAAAATTCGTTGAACAGAGTAGCGTACCAATTTTACTGCTTAGTTTAGGTTTTTATTTTATTTTGTGTCTTGCTGCCTTTCTTATGAGTAGCATAAGGTGTACCTATAAATGTAAACAAGACGTAATAAACATGTTAAAAAATAACAAAAAAATTATGTGCATTAAATACTGCTCATAATTTGAAATCGCTCCTTATGAGTAGCATAAGGTGTATAAATCTAAACAAGACGTAATAAACATGTTCAAAAATAACAAATAAATTATGTGCATTAGATACTGCTCATAATTTTAAATCGTTTTTGGAAATGTACAATTACATTTATGTCAAATTCTTGTATCATTTTATATTTATTGTGCATTTTCTTGACAGGTTTCGCTTCAGTACCTAATACCTACATTATTTCAAAGAAAACGTGTAATTACATGACAGTAAAACTTAGTTGAAAGCTAATTAGAACATGAAAATGAGTGTTGATGCTACCAGTTAACTTAATTGCCAATTACAACTTAAACTACATTTTTACTACTAACTCGCTTATTATAAACGTTACTTAAATTAGCCCTATCTCTATCATGTCTTTTTCTGTCGCAAGCAGCGTTGCTGTGTTTGGGTTTGAAGAGTGTGGTTGCCGGTGTAATTACAGGCACATGATGCTTAACATCTGTATGCCTCAAGTTGATGGACGCAGGGCAGTGCATCGTGGGGCAAGTTCCTATCGTGCGTGACTTGCGAGGCAATGTTTAGTTATAGGTGATGGTTACCACTAAACATCACTTGGGTCATCTGCTTGTTCCATCACATCAGTAAGTAGAAAAAATCTTATCCACCTATCCTTCTAAAATCTTTTTATTTATATAATGTTAAAATTAGATTCATTCAAAATACATATGTCATTCGGGAGAGTACTGTTTCTTGGGCCACAGCTAACGCTATTCCAGGAGACAGACCGCCGGTTTCTGAAAGCCCGATCAAAACTAATCGCATGTCAAGTCACTTGCTATCTCTATCTAATTCGATGTAATAGCTGAAATGGCGAGTGACTTGACATGCGATTAGTTTTGATCGAGCTTTCAGAAACCGGCGGAGAGCCTCACACTTTACTGTTGATTTTATTATTGCCAATAAACATTATTTTTTTAAATTTTTACATTTTCCTTTGTTAAGAGATGGACCTATATGAAATTGATATTCCTGTTGATAAATGAAACTCTTTTGGCGTCAATTATTGTTTTAAAAGCTTATAAAGCATAAGAGTCAGAAGGGTATAAAACATTTCACGATTCTATGTCAAGACCGTTAAAACCTCGTACCTTTTGCGTAAGCAATAAAGTACAGCATCCATAAATAAACTGCAACTTATTTTTGTTTAAAGCCTTTTAACACGGCCAAGGACGAATCGCTCGCTTTCGATAATGATATAATAAAATTATGCAGATTTTTGATAGTAATTTACCCTGAAAAGTTCTGTTTAATTAGTATATACCTAGATAGTACGTAGGTAAAGCTTGCTTTGTCATTCAGAAGCGATCAACATTTTGCACAGTCACCATTTTGGATCAGCTGTAGGACGAAGCTTCTATAGAAAGACGACCTAAGGTCGCTGACAGCCGCTGGGTATCGTACAAGATCGGTAGCTCTACGGTACGGTTCAGAAGCCTTCAGAAATAGGCTAAAAAACTAGTATAATTAACAATATTTTTATAGGATTGATGAATTTATTAATTGACTATTTATTTAATTTTACATAATTTTATTGATAACAATACCTTAAAATTATTAACTTATTGAATGACGTTTTAAATGTGCATCATTTTACTTAATACTTATGGAATGATTATTGTTATTATTTTTTAGCATTTTATGTGTATGATATATATATATATATATCTATTGATTTTATTTTATTGTTTTTTGAAATTTGTATGTACAATGTATGAATTTTAGTTAGCCAATGTTAACCTACCCATGTTTACCTAATACTAAGGGCCGGTTTCACCATGCTCTGTCAGATTAACAAAGGATTAAAGGGCCGTTAAGAGCTGATTTCACCATGCTCTGTTAGTTACTAATCAAGGATTAACAGGTCGTTAAATCTAACCTCTGATGTCAAACGCGTACATTTTGACATATTTAACGGCCCTTTAATCCTTTGCTAATTTAACAGAGCATGGTGAAATCAGCTCTAAATATGTCAAAATGTACGCGTTTGACAGCTAAGGTTAGATTTAACGGTCTTTTAATCCTTGATTAGTAACTAACAGAGCATGGTAAAACCGGCCCTTAATGACCTATAAACAAATCTGTTATGCATAAATAACTGAATTATCTAGAATGTTTTGGTTTTGAACTCACGACTTAGGACCGAAAGGCGAGGCCGCTACCACTCGACCACCAGTGGTCTCAAGTAGGTATAGGTAGGTAAAGGTATATTAAGAGCCCGGAACTTTCGAATGGCATTGACAATTTTCCAGACTTAATTTTAGTCCGGGTATTAAACGAGTTCAAAGGGCCTACTTGAAAGGAGTTTTATACGTTTTGTAGCTGGAAACCATTTACGCTACCAAAGAGTTTTATTTTTCAAAGTCTGAACTTGGAAATATCCTACTAATATTATCGAAAGTTTGTAAGTATGCATGGATGGATGGATGTTTGTTACTCTTTCACGTAAAAACTACTGAATGGATTTTAATGAAACTTTACAATAATATAGCTTATACATCAGAATAACACATAGGCTACAATTTATAAAGATATTGTGTGACTAATCCTGCGCAGACGAAGTCGCGGGCACCAGCTTGTTCGAAATATTTATAAATTATATATTTATTGCAGACAATAAAATACATAGTGCAAAAATAAAGGACATATTATACACGCCTAAATAAAGACGTACTACTACATACGTCTATATTTAATTTTCTTAGCTTAATCACCGGCGCCTGTCCTCATGCATATTGTAATAATGGACCACACAAAATGATCTACCCTACCTATATGGAGATTATTATACATACATAAAGGTACATAGGCACAGTCAGGTATGAAACTAATTGCCATGAAATTGCTTTCTATGAGGTAGATGTACTCCCAACAGTGTAACAAGAAAGCTGGTGGTCTAGTGGTAGCGGCCCCGCCTTCCGATCCTAAGGTCGTGGGTTCAAAACCGGTCGTGTACCAATGAGTTTTTCTGTTCAAAAATTTATGTGTACAATGCCAGTACTCTAAAACGGTGAAGGAAAACATCGTGAGGAAACCGGCATGTCGTGGAACCTAAAAAGTTCTATAACATGTGTCAAGTGCTCGAAATTGAGGCGCAATCCAATTAAAATCCTTTCACCACACTGTTTCGGAAGAAACTAGTGACACGACAAGAGAGAGAGAGATTGTTATAGAGAACACAGGTGACCTAAGGGTAACGGTCTTCCGATCTGTAAAAAAATGTATGTGCACAGTGCCTGTAGGTAGGTACTCTTAAACGGTAAAGGAAAACATCATGAGGAAACCGGCATGTCGTAGAGCCTAATAAGTTCTAAAACATGTGTCGAGTGCTCGAAAGGAGCCTTTTTGTGACGAACTTTTCACCATTCACCACACTGTGTAGAAATAACTTGTGACACGACAAGAAGAAGATGATATATGTAAAATATGATGCACATGATGTTGTAAAAACCAAAAATGTAAGTTCCTATAGAGATCTCATGCGCCTGTTACAAATACGGACTTACTACACCTTGCTACAGAGGTACCTAGTATTTCGAGCACGCTTTATGTTGTAATACATACTCACATCTTCATAAAACCGCAATGATCATCGACGAAATCCGTGTTAATATTATTTTAATTCAACAGCAGTAATAGATACGTAATACTCAGAGGTCTATTGTCAAAATTAGGCAATCATTATTATGCACTCGAGCCCCGAACTCGGAAACGTTCGACATAATGTCATCGGAAAAGATAACCTCAAAAACATCGAAAAGAATCAATCGTCAATTGTGGTCACCCGAACAATGATCGCCCAACAATTCGATCTGTGGCAAGATAAACAAAAAAAAAACAACGAATAGGCTACTCCACGATACTTTGTACGGTCCATTCATATTTTCTTCTATTATTTATCCAGCGGAATAATTTTTGCGTTTGTGAGATTATCAGATTTCATTATTTAGTTTCCAAGTTCTCTTTCAAAAGTCTCCCCTTTTGAAGAACTTGAGAAAACTGTAAGATTGAATCCCAGGTAAAATATTTAAAAGGGAGAGAGATGAGATGATATAATCTCGACTACGAAAAGGATTGAGAGAAGAGTTCACTAACGCCGAAATCAAAGGTGAATTTTATTTGTTAATTATTTTATACAACCCATTTTTGTTAAGGCTCATTTTTTTTGTTAACCACTACTGGGCAAAGGTCTCCCCCATTTTACTCCTCTGTCCTCGATCAAGACACATAATTTTATTTTATTTTATTTAGCACGGATAAACAAATGATAATTTAAATGAATTAAGTTTAAGTCGCGTAGAATTTGCGCCGCTATAAGATATCGTAGTAGGGGCTATAGCTCAGTGTGTTAGTATGTCATGCGTGTTTACTCGGTCATTCACAACTTTTACCGGCATAGATTGTCGATCGAGATGAGATAATATTTTGGAGTTGGTAAACTGGTTGTAATTTATTTAAATTGCAGTGTTGTATTTAAGTGAGAGTGCTTCAAGGCCGGTCAAAGGCCTATCTTCCTGCTAAGCTTCCACGGTAGATTATAGATCCATACGATAAAGTGCAAAGGATTGTACCTAACAAATGTATAAACGCTTAGCTAAATTTTTTGGTAAATAAATGTATTTGTACAGGCTGTTAATATACTACTACCGAAAACTTCAGGGGGCTAAAGTATCCATCAATATGAATACATTTTCATAGATTTTAGCCAGGTAGGTTTTTTTTAATAAAACTAGCTGATGGAACAAGCAGAGGGCCCACCTGATGCTAAGTGGTAACCATCACCTATAACAAAGCATTACCTCGTAAGTCACGCACGATAGGAACGTGCCCTACGATGCACTGCCCTGCGTCCATCAGCTTGAAGCATACAGACAGGGCCGGATTTAGGGGAGGGCAAACGGGGCGATGGCCCCGGGGCCTCCACAAACGGGGGGCCCCACAATAGAGACTTCGGAAAAAAAAATCTTTCAAATTCCAACTAGTAAACATCTTCTTTTCCTTTGATATATTTTTTTTGCTATTTTACCTTTACCTACAGCCTACAGTACTTTGTACATACATGATTATTTGATTATATTAATCTTAAATAACAGAAATCTTTGATCTATATTTGTTCACTTCAATCAGGCAATCAGTGAAATATCAAAATCTCAAATGGCCCTGATAAGCACTTCCAATTCACTACCCATCTTGGAGGAGTACCCCAATCATTTAATGGCTGAGTGCTGAGGCTGAGTACTTGCCCGCAAACCTCTATACATATAAATTAATTGCAGTATGTGAACAATTGGTGTACTTCAATTCTTAAACAAATCAATTATTATTGACTAATAGGTAATTTTTTCATATATCTTCATGCAGCAAAGCAAATTATTATTATTGTGACACAATTAAATGCCATCAATTATTCACGAACTTTACTGCATGCAAGAAATTTGTGTGTATAATTATTGAAGAATATCGATTTCGATCGTCATACAAAACCCACCTCATCGTGACAAAGAGTCAAACCCTAATATTAATAATCGAGTAGTGAATCATGATCGAGGAAAGAATGTGTCCATTGAAGTTTCCGTGCGTAATTTCGTCTTCATGTAGTTGTCTATTCTTTTATTAATATATTTTTCCAAAAGCATAATTTTCTTCAACCAGCGAGCGAGTGTGAGTTTTTTTTGCCCTCTGCCTGTCCATGTGAATCCACAGTAGAATAAAAATTGCCAGTTCGGATGGGGAATTTATAGTATATTCTGCGGATTTTACAAGCCCATTCAGGCAATTTTTCGTATTTGCGTGTCGATACTGTTTCGATACTGTCGATATTTATTGAAAAACTCGACTGAAAAAAATTGTTCACTTTATTTGGAAAATAATTTGGGGCGAGGGGGCCTCCACTCCTTTGTTGCCCCGGGGCCTCTAGACCTCTAAATCCGGCCCTGCATACAGATGTTAAGCCTCATGTACCTGTAATTACACCGGCAACCACACTCTTCAAACCGAAACACAGCGTTGAAAGGCGGCGGCAGAAAAAGGCGCGGTGATAGTACTTCCACGGACGAGCCCTTCACAAAGAGCTCTACTACTCTTAAAAAAAAGGTATTGAACTTTTGTATGAAACAGCTGTTTTTTTCGCGTTCGCAGTGTTGGTTCCTCAGCAAAAGTTATTTATATTGATGGGTACTTTAGCCCCCTGAAGTTTTCGGTAGTTGTATTTTAACACCTTATATAACACTATTGCACATAACCTCCTTGTTTGTGATAAATTCTACAAGAGCGTTATTTTTAAACTATATATTAATGAACAATATTAAAAACACCTATTCCTTTGTTTTTTTTTTTTTTTGTTTACCTACTCACCTTCTTTGTTTAATTTACCTATACTTATCCGACCTATCAGTTTTTCTTGGGCAAATAAAATATTTAAGTGTCTCGTGCCTATATCGCTACGAAAGCAAAACACGCGCAAAAAGTGCGTCAAAAACACGGAGTGCCTTAAAAAATAAAATTCTAGAACCGGCCTTTGAGTAGGATTCCATGTCGAAAGCTATCTACTGATACCTAATAGAATGTTACGAAAACCTAACCACAAAACAACACGCTAATATAATAAACAAGGGACTTTGAACTTAGTGCTGAAGAACTGAGAGCCTAAAATACAACTGGGGCTTAACATGCGTGAGTTAGGAATTTCTTGTCATTCTAGAATTATATTTAAGTCCACAGGTTTTCTTAGAAATAAGTAAGTAAATATGACTTGTAGGATACATCTGGGTAGATACAGCGATGAATGAAATACGGAGGGTATTTCATTCATCGCTGTATTGTTAATTAAAAAAAAACATGAGATTTCTTAGGAAAGAATCACTTAGTAGCTTTGTAACTTGGTAAAGGAAAAGGGTATTTTTTTAATTGAATACAACGACAAGGAACACTTTTAAACGTCTAAAAAACTAGGTGAAAGGCGCCAGTTGCGAAGTTTTGATGAGTTTACACCATTATGGGTTCGCGAAGGCAGGGATAATGTAATTGTGGCTCGCATAATTCAACATTTTATATAGATTTCTATGATTGTATATAATGTATATATAGATTATATATACATTATATACAATCATAGAACTTATTTTGTGAAAAAACGCCATCAACTCAGTTCAGCAGGTCGATTTTGATTCACTCGAGAAGCCTTGTGGAAGTCGATATAGAGATTCCCGACGGAGTTTTCGAGTTTTCGATGTTCCTTTATTACTAAGTTTTGAATCGAGATGATTCATCTTCAAAAATATTTAATTATAATCTCTAATTCTAATATAATCTTATTCTGGTAATCTAATCTTATTAGATTAGAATTAGATTAGATCTTATTAGATTAATCGAATACTAATATTTGTTAGTATGTAATTTTAATTGGATATTAATTTATTATCGTTGACATTTTATGTAAATTTTTGCTATTTTTATTAATTAGTGTAATATTAGTAATTTTAATTAGTGTAGACACCATGTAGCAGCCGTGCTAAATAAATCCTACTAATATTATAAACGCGAAAGTTTGTAAGAATGGATGGATGGATGGATGGATGTTTGTTACTCTTTCACGTAAAAACTACTAAATGGATTTTAATAAAAATAAATAGTTTGACAGGTGTCAGCCCTTAAAGTCGTGCGTGACTTGCGTGAATCTACCTCTATTTCCTATTCAGTGTAGGCACGTAGCTTGGCGTAGACCGTAGCACTCGTAACGCGAGCGCGCTCGTTTAAGTCTTTTGTATGAGTTGATTATTGATTATTTATGAAAATATAAAATATTTATTTTACGACACAAATTATAACATCAATACGCATTTTTTTTATTTATTTATTTCACAAAATCCACAGCTCTTTATTTATATAGAAGGTAACATATGAGCAGAGCTGCACTGTGTATTATAGAGTATATTTATATTCTATTCATATTTATTATGTATTACTGTTAGGAATATTAATATGTATTCTTTTTATTATTTTATTAGGTATTTACTTAGTTTTACGTTTTAGATTTAGTTAAAATAGGGTTTGTACACCGCCGTCTTTCTGATTTTCGTTTAATCCTTTCCATCCAAAGGTTGTCTGGAAGAAATCGCTCTTAGCGATAAGGCCGCCCATTGTACCTAATAATTTTTATGTCTCTGTATGTGTTTTTCTTTGTGTACAATAAAGTATTTATCTATCTATCTATCAGAGCTAAAAGCCAATAACGGATTAAAAATAACTGAAACAGCCTCACGACTTTAATCCCCAGGCACGGTAGATATCCCCTTAGATCTCTTAGTACCAAGTTCTAACTCCAGATTATTTTGAGGATGTCTAAGGGGGGTAGTCAGAGGTACGTCCAAACATTAAATTTGGCACATACCCACATTTTGCAGTAGTTGGTATTCCATACGTGACAGGTTGCAAGCCCATCGCCGCTGTTAGAGTACGAACTGGTTTCCTCACGATGTTTTCCTTCACCGTTTAAGAGCACTGGCATTGCGCACATAAATTTTTCGATAGGAAAAATCCATTGGTGCACGACCGGATTCGAACCTGCAACCTTACGATCGAAAGGCGGGGTAACTCCCACTAGACCACCAGTGCTCTCCAAAAATAAAGTGTCGTAAAAAAAGGCTTTTATTTCAGGCTCTATGCAAAAGTTGTCTGGAAGAGATCGCATCAAATTTGCAGCTCGATGCGTGCAGTTACATCATCATCAACCTGAAGATACCGACTGCTAGGCGTAAGCCTTCCATACATTTCCAGGAAAATAGATACGAAAATGTGACTTCATTTTCATTCAAAATGACGCACTACACGGACGTCAATCAATGGAACTAGCTGTCCATTTATGTATGTATGTGTAAACCGTCCATCAGGATAATATTTCTTCAGGCTATTGGCTTATTTATTTATTTGGTAAAACTACGATAAAATGCTTTTGTAATCTTTCTCCTTCTTCAGTTATTGTTTTTATTGTTTATGGCATCTTCACGTATGTAGCCCTTTTGGCTTCCATCTTTTTTAATCCATTAACAAACGTGTAGGTACCATTGACATTAATAGTGAATGTTGTGTTGATATAGTGTGTATTGGCCTGATAAAACCCGGTGCATTTTGGTTGAAACATTCGGATGGGATCATTTTTTCACAGTTTGAAAGAGCTTGTAGCCCACTTATGTTTTTAGGAGCCTTCGGACATTTCTTACCTCTATTTCGAATCTATTCCAAGTCTTTCAACAGACAAACTAAATCAGCACATACTTAGGTAAGCTAGAGCTCCAAAAAACCCGAGGTCCTTTAATTATTTTTGGTTGCATTTCAAATTAAATATTAACCAACATTTCAACAGCAAGTGAACGCTAAAAAGGCTATAGAGTCACTTTAGCAACTTTAACGTTGCCGATCAAAACAGCTGATGCAATCGCTGTTCCGCAATATGCTAACTTAAAAGAACCTACCGGTCAACTATAATATTAAGTCACTGCTTAGTAGTAAAGTAAAGTTTATTTCACATACAAAACAGAACAGTGTACAGGGGTAGTTACATAGGTAACTACCCCTGTACACTGTTCTGTTATAACAACTATTTGTTAGAATGCAAAAACATTAAAATCTGTCTGTACGTTTAGGTATTCATATTATGATAAGTAGACATAGACCGAAATTTATTTAAGAAAACACACATACAAAACAATGAAATAAAAGAAATGGATAAACAGATATCTTAAGTGCCAATGGACACATTCTTAGTAATATTATGTCTATAAAACTAAGTCAAAGCAAAATTACTCAATAGCCTACTGGGCTGATATAAGGATACCGCATATCATGCGCTATAATAATTTAGTAATAAAAAAGTCTGTAGTTGTTTTTGTGCTGCAGCAGCAAAAGGGTCTCAACTCAGCGTAGGTATATCTCACCACTATTCTAAATAATAGTAGTAGAATAGAAACTTATAAGTGTGGAGTGTTCCGTTATAAAATAGGTTGGTTATAAGTATGATGAATATAAACAGTACCAAAATATAAATTGAATAACAATAGCACACTATAACACATACAATAATGTGTGTTTTGTGCATGGGCTTCCATGATTACCCCGTCTCTTTATGTGTCTGGTTATCACAGAAGAAATCGGGCCCTTTTTTATACTGCGGCCGGTGGGACAAGCAGGCCCGCCTTTTGTTAAGCGGTAACCATCAACTACAAAGCATTGCCTCGCAATTAGTTTTTTTTTTTTTTTTTATACCACTACTGATGGAACAAGCAGATGGCCCACCTGATGTTAAGTGGTAACCATCACCTATAGGTGATGGTTACCACTTACCATTAGGCAATGCTTTGTTATAACAAAGCATTGCCTCGTAAGTCACGCACGATAGGAACGTGCCCTACGATGCACAGCCCTGCGTCCATCAGCTTGAGGCATACAGATGTTAAGCCTCATGTGCCTGTAATTACACCGGCAACCACACTCTTCAAACCGAAACACAGCGTTGCTGCTTGGCGGCAGAAAAAGGCGTGGTGGTAGTACTTCCCCGGACGAGCCCTTCACAAAGAGCTCTACTACTCTTAAAAGTTGATTACCTTCCCTTGTAAGTAATAGTATTTTTGTTTTTATTTTATTTTTACCTATTACCAACAATAAGGTTAATCTACCACTAAAACAATGGATTGTACACATACTTGTCCGAATAAAAAACTTTTTGATTTGATTTGATTACACGCACGTTATGAACGTCCCCTACGATGCACTACACTTCATCTGGGGAAGTACCATACCATAGTACCACGCCTATTTCTGCCGCCAAACGCTGCTGGGTTTCGTTTAAAGGGTGTGGTTGCCGGTGAAATAATAGGCACATGAGGCTTAACATCTATATACCTGCCTCAGGTTAATGGACACACAGCAGTGCGTCGTAGGGTACGTTCCTGTCGTGCGTGTGATGAGGCAATGCTTTGTTATAGGAGATGGTTACCACTTAAGATCTGCGTGCTCCACCAGCTTGTTTAAAAAAAAACGATGTAAGTACTGGTAAGTACGTTGTTTCTCTAATAAAGGATGTAGAAACTTTAATTAGCACCTATCATTAAATATTAGTTGTAGGTATTGTTACCATCACGCAAACACTGCAAAGTACTTAGCGCGTGCGAAAATCTTTGGTAGAGTTGGCATCTATGACAAACTACCTAGTTACTGTCATATCTTTTCAAAGCTATTGACCCTTGGTGTGGCATGAAGGTTTCTGACCTTGCTTGAATAATAGCCTCCTTCCTAGCCTCCTTATACCTAGGTTACCTACGCACAGGACGTTATTTATTTTATTAATTATACCCAGTTATAACTTTAAAGATTAAAGTTATACTGATCTAGCCTAGTAAATCAAGGCGAAGTAAAGAGCTAATTTGACTCTCGCAAAATCGCAATCAACCATTTTCTTTGATATTTTGATTGATACAAGTTTTCCTACATAAAAGTTTGCTTTACTAGTTTTCGTACATAAGCAAACTTTTAAGTAGGAAAACTTGTATCGATCCAAAAGGAAATTTTTACTAAACTGTGTGCAATTTGATTGCGCACAAAATGTTTGATTGCAATTTTTCGAAAATGAGTTTAGTGATTTTATATATTTCAACATGTCGAAACGTGCGAGCGAGAGCCACATTAGCTCTTGCCTTCGCCTTTAGTATTATCAGCAGCCTAAATTACTCAATTTTGTTCCATATTTATTTATTTTACAATTCTGTTTTTTGTTTTTAAAGTCTTGCTAGATTCATTTATTTTCAGCGGCCTAAAAACTAGTCAAAGCTGGTTTTTTAATCTATACGTGTTTTTGCATGATTGGGCGGTATATTGTAAGATTTGTAAGGTAAAACGAGCACTAAGGAATCCTAACATTCCTGGAATTGATTAAAAAAATAAATATTTCAATTTTTCAGTCGGAACCCTGTTTTTTTTCCACTACCTATTTTTTTAATAAGTATTTATACATAATTAAATTATTATTTGTGTATTTTTACTATGCATATAATAACATATTATCTACTAATTTCATATTGATTAAATAATGCGAAGCGAAACAATATTTTTTTCGTTCACCTAATCATATTTTGTTAATAATCGACCTACTTACCAATTTTATTAAGCCACAAAAATCCATACAAAAAATTAAAACAAAACCGTTCGAAATTTAAAATCGATGATCGATGCGCGTGCGACTTACGCGCGTTACCGCACCAGACTTGCCCTACCTCGCGCCATTCCTACCACTCCAACTATGATGTAATATTATAGCTCTTATTATGATAGTGATAAGATCTAAATGTCAACGTTTCTTCATCTTAAAACCGATGTTGTTTGAAAGGCTATATGGATATTTTGCGTTCATATCTTTCTTTAATTTTATAGTGTGAGGTAGTGGAGTAAGTGTAAGGTTGGTACTACACCAACCTATAAATAAATATAAATATAAATAGGTACACAAAATTAACAAGTAGATGTACGTTTACCTAAATTTTATTAATTTCATAATGTCACATCTACTATGTAGATTTATCTGATGTGAATATAAAGTTAAGACATTAAATTGAAAATTATAATATTTGACTATTATAATGCATGCGACAGTAACCAACTAACCTAGATAAGCAGGTACCTAAAACTTTATTACACGAAATTACAATAGGGTGTAAAAATTCCACTGTCAAAAACAAGACGACATGACTTTGTAGGATTTAGGGACGTGATGGATCCTAATATCCGAAATTTTGTTTCAGGTAGGTAGGTGTACCTACTGTAGCTCATGAAATCAAACCCACAACCTACAGTACAGAAGGAATACTACATAACTGAGCTGTGAAACGTTTATACCTATATAACTTACTTACGAAACTTTACATTTTTTTTTAAATGTTAATACTTATTTGGAATGGATGAATGATGGGGATGAATGTGGATGGATATGGGAGTAGAGGTAGGCCAAATAAAAGATGGATGGACTGTGTGAAAGATGACATGAGTAAGAAAGGAATGACTGCTGAGATGACGGCTGACAGAGGAGAGTGGAGGGAAAAAACCTGTTGTGCCGACCCCACATGAAGTGGGATAAGGACAGGAAAATGATGATGAATGATGGTAATACTGAAAACTGTAGTGCTCGAAATTGACTCACACTTGGCCGTTTTATTTTATTTAATCCCTCAATTTTACGAATCGAACGAACATCGTAGAGCTCTATCAGGAAATGTCATAATCTGCGAACCGTTACCTAACTATAGATATGTAAGCAGATACATGCACTTCCTATTCGGTATTTTCTTTGCTCACTATCCGTAACTTGGTTTATGAGTAAGTTCGAACTAGTGTAAGTAAAGCATATTATGTGGATAGTTGACTTATATTTATACGAGGTAATGCTGTGTTTAGTGATGGTTACCACTTAAAATCAGGTGGGCCATCTGCTTGTTCATAGTTGTATTAAAAAAAATGGGGCCACACGGTACGGTAGGGCACAGCCTTTGTTAGCTACACCACTGCTGCGGCTGTTTTTCTATTGGCAATTTCTATCTTAAAATTAGCCCTCCGGGTGGCTGCTACTGACGAAAAGAAGATGAAGAAATTGGGATTGGAATTGAGTTATTCCAATCCCAATTTCTTCTTCTTCTTTTCTTTGTTTATGGCACCTGTCCGTCATTCGACAGACAATTTTGCCAGTGTCAAGTGATATAGATTAAATACTTTTTAGTCAAGTCAGTCCATAGTCAAGTCGGCCGTCATTTGTTTTGAAGAAAATGGTGGCGGTTTTCTTCAAAACATGCGAAACATTTTCGGTCAAATCAGGATATCACATAAAACACTTTAATTCCAAATGTTTACACTTTGTGCTAAATCCTCAAGTATTGTTTTTTTTATACTACTGAGCTGATGAAACAAGCCGATGGCCCACCTGATGTTAAGTGGTAACAATCACCTATAACAAAGCATTGCCTCGTAAGTCACGAACGATAAGAACGTGCCCTACGATGCACTGCCCTGCGTCCATCAACTGGAGGCATACGGATGTTAAGCCTCATGTGCCTGTAGGTAATTACACCGGCAACCACACTCTTCAAACCAAAACACAGCAACGCTGCTTGGCGGCAGAAAAAGGCGTGGTGGTACTACTTCTCCGGACGAGCCCTTCACAAAGAGCTCTACTACTCTTAAAATGTTGGTAAAGAGGTAAAAGGTAATGTTGGTTAAAATACCACCGAAATTACACAACACAACTAGAAAATCAATTTAAATGAAAATGCTTATGTTGCTTCCCAAAATGTTGTTCTGTGCAACTAGCTGTCACTGATTCGCAGAGCTAAGAGCGTCTTAAGCTAGGATTTCATTCCTTTCATTGATGTCTCTGAATCTCAGCCTTATTGCCTTCTCCCTCATAATAACTTAACACGAAGGTCAGTTCGCCGCTTCCCGCCTTTGACGAGAAAATAAATAGAAGATTAGACCACGTTTCTCGATCGATTAACACAATGAAAAGCAAATTAAATACGTAAGCCTCGAAAAGTGAAACCTATTTTTTTTTCAAGTTAATAAAACAAATATTTAGATTATTTTAATTTATTTGACTACAAGCTGATGCCCGCAACTTCGTCTGCGCAGGAGTAGTCACACAATATCTTTATAAATTGTAGCCTATGTGTTATTCTGATGTATAAGCTAAGTATATTATTGTAATCAATCAATTCAGCCTGTATGCACCCACTGCTGGGTATAGGCCTCCCCTTTAAAACGCCACTCTCTCCGGTCCTGTGCCAGTCTTTGCCATTGCCGCCAAACTACTTCGACTCAGTAGTTTTTACGTGAAAGAGTAACAAACATCCATACTTACAAACTTTCGTGTTTATAATATTATAGTAAGTAGGATGTCAAGATAAATTAAAGCTTACTATTTTTTATTACCCGAGTGCCGAAGGCAACCAACCGCGTTATGTGTTTAGCGTGTATCTATGATCTATCCTTCGATATTTTCTTTATTACCACGTAGCACCCAAACGGCTGGGAGGATTTAGATGATTGAGGTATCAAAAGATTTCTCTCAACTGCCCGATTGTAAAACTGAAACAGCTTCACGACTTTAATCCCAAGGCACGGTAGATATCCCCTCAGATCTCTTAGTACCTACCATGTACTAACTCCAGATTATTTTGAGGATGTCTAAGGGGGGTAGTCATGCAGAGGTACGTCCAAACATTAAATTTGGGACATACCCACATTTTGCAGTAGTTGGTATTCCATACGTGACAGGTTGCAAGCCCATCGCCGCTGTTAGAGTACTAACTGGTTTCCTCACGATGTTTTCCTTCACCGTTTAAGAGCACTGGCATTGCGCACATAAATTTTTCGATAGGAAAAATCTATTAGTGCACTCTATTAGTGGATTCAAACCTGCGACCTTACGATCGGAAGGCGGGGTCACTCCCACTAGACCACCGGTGCTCTCACCATCAACTTTCAGCTAATGATATCTCATGCCACTTCGTTTCCCATAAACAAATATAATTCAATAGTCGAAGGACTAAATAAGTCTTTAACCCGAGGTAAACACTGCTTTTCATTACGAATACAAGGAAAAATAAAAACATGAATGAGCTAAAGAAAAAATTAGTGAATTTTAGTAGATCCAATCCATGCTGCATTCTAACCAAAAAGTTTTTATGTTCGATCGAAAAAGGTAAAAGTCCATGCTGCATTCTAACCAGAGAGAGAAATGAAATATATTTATTAATAGAATGAAGAGTTATAAATTATAAAAACTATTTAAAAAAATCCATTACAGTTTTCTCTAACTTGGCTGAATAAGTAGATATATCTTTGGTAATAAACCTCTTTTGTTTACGAATGCCAACAGAAGGTCAACAGTCATACTGTTGACATTCGTAAACCAAAGAGGTTTGTTTATTTTCCTAGGAAATGTGAAAGTAGAACTAGTTTTACATCTATAATTTGACAGCTGTTAGTTTGAAAATGATTCTCCCTAGGGCTGAAAGTATTACTTTGAGAACGCGCCCCGTGACCTTATATTTTTAAAATCTTTTGAATGGAATGTCCGATTTGAAAAATTCAAGAAGTAATGTATAGGTATTGAACCAGTCTTAATTATGAAAAGATTTATTTGGATAAGGATTAATACCAAGGTACAAATAAAGACCCTTTTCTATCGGCGGCATTTCAATTAAATTTTTATAATAAAAGAACACTTATTGTGACATAACTATAATAGTTAGACATATGCTGTCGCGACATTTTTTGTAGATGGTGACGTGTTCTACAAAATCGTAGTACATTATTTTGTTCTATCATCAATAGTTTTCGCAGCGCACGCGATGTAAGGTTTTCTTTTTCCACCTTGGGTTACATTATTAGAGTTTTAGTAAGGATCCCAGATTTTTTTGAAAATATAATATAGCCTATGTTACTCAGGGATAATGTAGCATTCTAATGGTGAAAGAATTTTTGAAATCGGACCAGTAGTTTTTGAGCCTATTCGTTACATACAAAACAACAAAACAAAAAAAATACAAATCTTTTCTCTTTATAATATTAGTGTAGATGTAGATATGTATAGAGGGCCATGAATCACTCGCATCGCTCAGGATTCTAACACTTGAATCACTCACTCACTACGCTCGTCATTAGAATCCTTCACTTGCTCGTGATTCATATGTGGCCCTCGCTTTAAATCCATCCTTTATTCACTAATTGCATAATATACTATTCTTTGACTACTTCTTAGGACCTTGGTAATTAAAAATATGTTTTCCGCTTTTATCAACTCCTTTCATTCATTCTACGCTGAAGGGCGTGGGTTTGATCCCTATCGTGAATAAACATTTGTGTAATTTACTTAAAAAAACATAGATGTTTCTTCTTATAAATTAGGTGTTATATTATAAGTAGGTAGGTGCATATGTATTTACAAAATAAAAGTATATTAGTAATATATCAGCTATCTAGTACCCATAATACAAGCTTTGCTTAGTTTGGGGCTAGATAGTGCTGTGTAGAATGTCCACCAACACGTATTTATTTATATTTATTCATCTAGCTAGAAGAACATTCTCTTAAAAAAACACTTCACAATTGATTCCTCAACAGCGTTTGTGTTGACCGGAACCATTCCTGTTTGAATCCACCAATACTATTTCACACTACCGCCATCTATGGATGTCTTACGGAAACTCATATTAAAGAGAACATATCTCATTAATTTAATCATCAACTTTCAACAGCTATTTCGGGTTTAAGGCGAGTTTCTGGCGTAGCTGCACTGAGGGTTTCTTTGTCCTGGGCTTTCATCGCTAACACGAAGTGGTCAGATATATGGGCGCGCAATTGGTTCTTAAATCTGAAGCTTTGGGCGCACTGGTCACATCTGTAAGACAAATTGTCGATTTTACTACTAAGTGTCTACTACTAAGTTGCTAACTAAGTAAGTAGTTAGACAGCCTTCACAGCTCAGTTGGTAGTAGCTCTACCTTCTGTGCCGTAGCGGTGGGTTCGATGCCCACCGAGAACAAATATTTGTGTGCTGAACATAGATGTTTGTTCTCTGTCTGGGTGTTATATAATATTATTAGTATATATTCACAAAAAAAAGTACTTATACATATAAGTAGTATATCAGCTATCTGGTTCCGATATCACAAGCTTTGGCTTAGTTTGGAGTGAGATAGTGCTGTGTGGAATGTCCCCCAATATTTATTTATTTATTAACTATCGACGTCATACATAAAGTATGGTAACGGGCTATGGAAAGAGCTATGCTAGGAATTTCACTACGGTTGCCGGTGAAATTTCAGGCACTTGAAGCTTAATATCTGGATGCCTTAGTGCATCGTAGGGCACGACCCTATCGTGCGTATCTTGCGAGGCATTGCTTTGTTCTTCTTGTCGTGTCCCTAATTCTTTCAAAACAGTGTGGTGAAAGGTTTTTAAGTGCGCCTGAACGAGGCTTCTTTCGAGCATTTGACACATGTTTTAGAACTTATTAGGTTCTACGATATGCCAGTGTTCTCGCGATGTTTTCCTTCAACGTTTGAGAGTACTGGCACTATGCACATATTTTTTTTAACAGAATAACTCTTTGGTGCACTACCGGTTTTGAACCCACGACCTTAGGATCGGAAGCCGATCGGTAGCCGGGGCCGCTACCACTATAGTTACCACTTAACATCCGATGGGCCCTTAGTCTGAGTTATGTTTTTCGTAACAGTACCCCAAGTATGAGTTTTGCTTACCATATTTGGTTTTTCGTTTTACGTTTTTGTTCCGTGTTCATTGCGGGTTTTGTATGAAGACGCGATAGAGATACCGATACGGAACTTTATGTTGCAAGTATGATGAAAATTAGTAGTAGAACATAAAGTTCCATATCGGTATCCCCATCGCGTCTTCACGTGATGTTAAGTCGTAACCACCACCTTTAACAAAGCATTACCTCGTAAGTCACGCTCGATAGGAACGTGCCCTACGATGCACTGCCCAAGTTCCGACAACTTGAGGCATACAGATGTTAAGCCTCATGTGCCTGTAATTACACCGGCAACCACACTCTTCAAATCAAAACACAGCGTTGCTGCTTGGCGGCAGAAAAAGGCGTGGTGGTACTACTTCCCCGGACGAGCCCTTCACAAAGAGCTCTACTACACTTAAAATGGGAATACTCTTAAAGTGGGATAAGGCCCGATGGATGATGCTTACTTGTACAAGTTAACTCCTAAGTGCATCCGTTTATGCTTGAGCAGGTCTCCACTTTGTGCAAATGAACGTTCACATAGATCACAGCGGTACGGTTTCTCGCCTGTGTGAGTGCGGTAGTGATTGCTTAGAAACTCTTTAGTTGTGAATCTGTAAGGTAAAATATTTATTTATTTGATACATAGTTTTTTTTTATACTACTTGCACATAGCTCGCAGAATCAGCAAGTTGAAGTGGCAATGGGCAGGTCATATAGCTCGAAGGACTGATAACCGTTGGGGAATAAAGGTTCTCGAATGGCGACCACGAACAGGAAAACGAAGCGTGGGACGCCCTCCTACCCGATGGACTGACGACATTGTCAGGATCGCGAGAAGTCGGTGGATGGAGAGGGCTCGGAATCGTTCTTCCTGGAAATGTATAGGGGAGGCCTATGTCCAGCAGTGGACTTCTTTAGGCTGATGATGATGATGATGATACTACTTGCTGATGGCAAAAGCAGATGGTCCACCTGATGTTAAGTGGTAACCATCGCCTATAATATAGCTTTGCCTCGGAAGTCACGAACAATAAGAACATGGCCTACTATGCAATGCCCTGCGTCCATCAAATTGAGGAATGCAGATCTATATTAATTATATTAGTGATCAATATTTATTGAAAGTAATCTAAAAAAAATCAGAGCAGCTTCACGACCTGACAGCCCTCATACCTCAGTTGGTAATTGCACTGCCTTCTGCACTGTAGGCCGTGGGTTTGATACCCACACAGAACAAACATTTGTGTGATGAACATAGATGTTTGTTCTCTGACAGGGTGTTAATCTTTATTATAGTATGTATGTATTAAAAAAAGTATATAATTATTATATCACCTATCTGGTTCCCATACTACAAGCTTGACTTAGTTTGGGGCTAGATAGTGCTGTATAGAAAATCCACATTTATTTATATTTTTTGATCCCCAATGCCTAGACGAATTCCCTTCATTGCGATCGATCAGCGTTCATTTTACGTAACGCGAACTATAAACACAACATGAACTATAGACATTATTATGGAAGTAACTTTCTTATTGATCGTCTATGCAAAACATATAATGACCGCTTTTCAGAGGTCGAGCTTTTTTCTTCCTCTAAAAGATCCTTTAAGCACCGCGTTTCTGAAGTTATTCGAACGAATCAACCATAATACACCTTGCAGCAACAAAAATAATCCAATTAAACTAATATATCTAATTAAATTACTTATGTATGTTTTTTCTTGTTTGGGAAGTGTTGTACTTACTTTTATTTATTACTAGCGGCCTGTCCCAGCTTCGCATGGGTGGTCATAAATTTTTTGAACATTTTAGGATAAACTTAGACCGTGGGTTCGAGCCTCGCGTCTACTTATTTCATACATTTGCACGCGCTTCTCCTTGAGTGAGTGAAATCGCACCCCGAGCGTGACCCGTGGACCCGTTAACATTTTTAATTTCGTCATATCTTTTGAATGGAATGTCCGATTTGAAAAATTTAAGAAGTAATCTATAGGTATTGAAACCGTCTTAATTATGAAATGATTTATTTGGATAAGGATTAATACCAAGGTACAAATAAAGACCCTTTTCTGGCGGCGGCATTTTAAAAAATTTTTTATAATAAAAGATCACTTATTGTGACATAACTATAATAGTTAGACATATGCTGTCGCGACATTTTTTGTAGATGATGACGTGTTCTACAAAATTGTAGTACATTATTTTGTTCTATCATCAATAGTTTTCGCAGCGCACGCGATGTAAGGTTTTTGTTTTCCACCTTGGGTTACATTATTGAATTTTTAGTAAGGATCCCTGATTTTTTTTAAAATATAATATAGCCTATGTTACTCAGGGATAATGTAGCATTCTAATGGTGAAAGAATTTTTGAAATCGGACCAGTAGTTTTTGAGCCTATTCGTTACATATAAAAATACAAAAATACAAAGGTTTCCTCTTTATAATATTAGTGTAGATTTGTTTTTGCACTCAAACGAAGCACTACATTCACTCTACGCACACACACTATACCTATACACATACACTATAACTAAACACACACACACGCATTCACACACACTCTCGCACATACGCATGAGGATTCTCCTGTGAAACCTTGGCTCTTAAGAGACTTGCGTAATCAGGAGAACCCTCAGCTACACACGAACATACACAAACACTCACACACTCACTCTTCTTTTTCTAGTATATCTGTAGGTAGGCATTTAGGGCACATTCACTCGTTATACTATGCTGGAGGGCAGTAAAGTTCTTTTTGTGATATGATTAATTAGGAAAATCTATTATTGGCCTATTTTAAGATTACACACACCCAGCTATTGTATTATTGTATTTGCTGATGATTTTCTATAATAATAAATAATAAATAAATTATAGGTACGTACTTACTTCATAGGACAAGTGTCACACTGGTGCGGCTTGACTCCAAGATGTTTAAGCATGTGTTTCTTGAGTGAGTTTGACGCTGTAAACTTAGCCGGGCACCGCTCACACTTATGCGATTTTTCCCCTGTATGCGTTTTTTGATGACTCTTCAACTCACCTGAATTTTGAGAAATGGATGGTTTAGTTTCATGCAGAATTGCCAACCTGATGTTAAGTGTAAGTAAGTCACGCACGATAGAAACGTGCCGTACGATGCACTGCCCTGCGTCCATCAACTTGACGCATATAGATGTTAAGCCTCATGTGCCTGTAATTACACCGATAACCACACTCTTCAAACAGAAACACAGCAACGCTGCTTGGCGGCAGAAAAAGGCGTGGTGGTAGTATTTCCCTGGACGAACCCTTCACAAAGAGCTCTACTACACTTAAATTTAAAATTATACTTATTCTAAGTTTCGTCCCAATCAGGTTAGTGGTTAGGGTGTTATTGAGCCACAATCATCCATACATCCAAACATTGTAACTTTCATCAGATTGCTCTGATAGAGAAATCTATTGGTTCACTCCCGGATTCTAGGTTTGGAAGTAGGTATAAATGGTTTTAAATAAATTAATTAAAATTTTTACTTAAAACAGTCAAACTTTACCGTTACTAACAAACTTTGCCGGACACAAAGTACATGCAAACTGCTTCAGCCCCAGATGTCTTCTGGCATGTTGTGTCATATTACCATGGGAGTCAAAACTTTTGCCACAAGTTTGACACAAAAACGGCTTCCCTCTTGTATGCAGCTTCAGATGATTATTCAATGTAGACAAATGGGCAAATCCTTTTGAGCAAATAGGACAAGCATGAGGTTTGATTCCGTTGTGTTTCTGAATGTGCTCAGTCAGCTGACTTTCCAAATGGTATGACTTCGGGCACAGCATACATTTGTATGAGCGGTTAACATCGTGAGATGCCTCATGCCGCTTCAAATGGCTGATTTTCTTAAACACCTTTCCGCAAATTTGGCAGGCTAGCACTCTGCCTTTCGGGACATGTTTTCGTTTATGTGCTGCAAGAGAGTTTGTCGATCTAAATGTTGCAGAGCACATATCACATCGGACAGAATCTGTATTACTGTTCTGATCTTTTTTGTGCATAAAAACATGTTTCTCATATTTCTCATACAATCTAAAAGTCTTTGGACATTCCATGCATTTATATGTTTTCATTTTTATTGGATTTTTACTTTTCACACTTTTCTTGGTACGTAAATTGTATTCAGTGGGATAAGAATGTTCTATTATGTTGGAGTATGTACATTTTTCATCACTATCTTGTGTGTTTTCTTCAGCCTTGATATCTAGATTCAACTCAACACTGAAATTATCATCTGAATGAACAAGCTCACTTTTAATACGTAGTTCATTGGCACCAATGGGTTTGTCTACTATTATATTATCATAATATTCATGCAGTTGGTGATCTACTTTCTCAGCAAGTCTTTTAAAGTCATAGAAGTTGATTAGACAGTTATAGCAACTGCTGCATAAGTTTTGTGGAAGCATGTCATCTGACTCGATCTGAAACAGGAAGAAAAAATAACTTACCCAGTGTTGTAGTGTGTACCTACCTAGGCTGAAGCTTAGACATTAATGTGAACTATTGAATCAGGCTTTGTTACCAAAGTTAGCTACTTAAAATTAAAATTATATAACAGAAATGTTTTTAGCAATTGTAAATAAAATATAAGTACAAGTCAAGATTATGCTAAAAGTAAAGTTAGTTTAGGTTATATAAGATAAGTGTTAATTAGTTTCAAATGTTTATAATACCTATTGTATGGAAAATACCCTACCCTGTGCTCGAAAAGGGCAGACTGTTTGTACTACCATTATTAAACTACCAGATTTTATTTCAAACCGTTTAAAATAAAGACTATTCTGAATATACACGAATACATACCAAAATGTTTGTAAACAGACACAGAATTTCGGCCACATTGGGAGAATCATTCTTTTCGTCAAATAAACAATGCATTTTGGTGGATAGATCATTCAAGCACGTTCTACAACACTCTTCTAGGTTTTTGCGATGCATTAAACTCGACATTATTTTAATTCTTGGGCCAGACAGAATACTAATAAGTAAGTTCCATTCAGATACAAAAATTACAAAACAAACAATCTGCAAAAACCATCGAATGACAGGTGCTGCTGCTGCCAGCCAGTGCCTGCCTGGGCTGCCTGCCAGATGGCTTAGTGAATTTTCATCATCAATTGAAATTATTTGAAATCGCCCGAAAGATTGTTTTTTCGAAAATAAACCCTCAAGTCATTAAAAAATTCAATAGGTATCCAGACTATTCCAAATTGATAAAGAAATAAAAAAAAAAGTTTTTGATGAATTAAATACCTAGAAAACCAACAACCTTAGTCTCCTCTGACCGATCGAATAAATATTGCAAATGCAAAATAGGCGCAACACATAATTTTTTTCCCCAAATCTAAACTTAGTTTTGGAACATGGCAACATTGTTGTGTAGACATTGACATAATAAAAATTGTGACATGTAACAGCACATTGAAACGTTAGTGTTGGGTCATCGCGAGACATCGCACACCATCACTTCTATCTATCTTATCTTTAATGACGATACAGAAAAGGTAGTAGTTTAGATAATGAATCGTACATTATTCTTGAATATTATAAATCACTGCTTTGGTGAGCTATTTCATTTTGCCATTTTCTACTCTTGGAAGCTGCATCCCTGACTCAATCTTACAGTTTATTAAAGACTGAGGAGCAATTCACATTAAAACGGTCATAGAAGGGCGTCTCACGCCTCGTCTTCCATTCGAGAACTTTTGTTCCCCAGCGGTTGTCAGTTCTTTTCTTCCAACTGCCTATTGTCACCTAAATTCTGCAAATAATTTTAGTTTCTTTGATTCTTCTTCGGATTTTCTCAAATACCTGATTCTATCACGTAGTTGAACCTTGAAATCGATAGTTTTGATCATATTTCTTGTCAGTCAGAAGAAACGTACGGACGCACCGCATATTATAGTAACGAAAATCTATATCGATTCTGTTGATGTCATATTATTTCAGCTACTAATCTCGTGTTATCGTAACTAGCACTAAAACAATCTCAAATCAATCAATCGCACACAACACATCACTAGTCATGTCACGCACGTCCCCGTCCGTCAGTTAGGTTACTTCTGTGTTTGTGAAGCTTGTGTAATCATTTCGGAATTTTTTACGAAAATAAAACTAATAAACAAACTACAAAGCAGACCCTAACCCGGTAAGCCCAATCATATTTTATAATATACCTATGAATATGTGCTAGCGTTAAAGAGGGAATTAGGAAAGACAGTAAGACCTCTATTTGAGTAAATAAATCTGCATATTTCAAGAAGAGTACCTATGCAGGAAAATTTAAATTTTTTATCTTACCTACCTATTCATTTTTTTCAGTCCAATATCTAAATAGCGTAGGTAAACACTAATGTAAATAAAGATGCTACTACTAAATTATTATTAGGGTAGATAGGTGTTCAGTGGGTAGTAGGTAGGTACCATTACCGTACCGTAAGTAGTTAGGTACCTACTACCTACTATAGGTTACCTAGGAGTTAGGACTTGTTGTGTTATAGGTACAAATGTGTAAGTTGTTCACATAATCATATGTACCCCCCATTACAGCTACAGGGGGTACAGTTAACAATGTAAGTTCACTAAAATTTGATTACCTATTTAAAATCTTGAAAACCTACAAATACCAATGTAACTCTGACACCCTAAGGCTCATACATAATATAGGTAGGTACATAGACATACATTCATTCGCTACTTTAAAAATACCTACCTACATAGGTATTAATAGGTATTACTTAGAATATAATACAACAATTAAGTAACAAAGAAATAGTTAAAATTAACATGGGTACAATAAGCAATACCAGTGTTATACTTTTAAATATGTGTTATGGTCGCGAGAGTTTAAAAACTACCTACTAATAACCAAAAATTCAAATATTTGTGTGTGCTAAAACCATTGATCAGAGCCATTTGTTCCTGTGAGGACATAAAAAAACAAAATGAATAAAAGTACCTACCTCTACCTACCTATTAAAAAAGATAAGAGATTGTCATGAATAAGGTGTATACATGTAGATGTGCTGTATGTTTGTGTGGAATTGAGGGTTTTACAGGAGAA
This sequence comes from Chloroclysta siterata, assembly GCA_932294275.1. Taxonomy (NCBI): domain Eukaryota; kingdom Metazoa; phylum Arthropoda; class Insecta; order Lepidoptera; family Geometridae; genus Chloroclysta; species Chloroclysta siterata. The sequence continues at coordinate 12,435,397 of OW028596.1, read as the reverse complement.
ATCAGTGTGTGAGTATATTGCAAAGGTATGACCAACTGTGGGTGTGGTGTGTATCTCTGTGAGCCTATGCCCAAAAAACCAAAAATATATTAGGTACATGTTTATTTAAAGCAAAATGTTTCTTACTTTTTGAGGATTGCCTTAATAACTTAGCTCATAACAACTTTCACGGCACAATTTTATCATTTATCTAAGAGAAAGTGTTTTATAGAACTCAAACTGGTAATCAACTTTTATTATTGACTGTACCTGGGTACCTACAAGGTTCCTAAATGAGAGATAAAGGTAGGTAGCTAGCTAGGTAGGTATCTACTTACCTAGTGAGAGGTACCTACCAAGTAAGAGAAACTCACAAACCTTGATCCACATAATGTACATAGGTAGATAAGGTAGCGGTACCTACAAAAAGTTATCACACGATTGCAAGTACCTCTTGTACCTTAGGAACGAGTAGCAAAATAATTAAAATCAAAATTCTAAGTATTCATTTAATTGAATCACAAGGATCACTTTAAAGCTAGATGAATCTAGGTACCAGTTTCACGCGACCAAGCTTAGCAGAGCACGCAACAAACATCAAACATGCGAATATGATGTGCACTAAATAGTCTCAATCCCGCACTGTCGGTCACCACGCCACAGAAGTCGTCCAATGCTGAAGTTTATCCATCGATTATTACCCATTTTACCCAATGTCGGTTCTTGTACCTTGGCATAAGTCTTAGTTATAAAAAATCCGTCAAACGTTAATGTTTAAACTATAGCCATATCTTACCGAAAAATAAAAACCGAAACAGCTTCGCGACTTTGATCCTCAGGCACGGTAGGTAGGTATCCCCTCAAAACTCACAGTACCAAGTACCAACTCATAATTCTTGGTCTAATGGGGGTAGTCAAAGGAACGTCTAAGTACCTTTAACATGTGTCACAGTTTGCAGTACCTATTTAGTATTCCAGTGACAGATTACAAGACCCTCACTGATAGACTAACTAGTTTCCTCACGATGTAGGTATTCCTTCACCGTTTGAGAGCACTGACATTCATCATCTTCCTGCCCTTATCCCACGCTGCTTGCGGTCGGCACAACAGGTTTTCTTGTTCGACTCTCCTCTATCATTCGTCATCTCGGTGCTCACTCCTTTCTTACTCATATCATCTTTCACACAGTCCATCCATCTTTTCTTTGGCCTGCTTCTCTTTCTAAAACCATCCCCATCCATATTTAACACTTCTCGTTTATGACTTTCTTCCCTCCTCATGACATGCCCGCCCATACCACGCTACCTCTTGCTCCTCAACTTATCCGTCACAGGCGCTACTTTCAAACTTCCTCTAATATTCATTCCTTATTTTATCGGTTTTTGTCCTGCTGATCTTCAGTCCGACACTCTTCAATTTCTCCTGCTATTTTCCCAGCCTGCTCTGGCTGGACCTCAAGCGCATCTTCACCAACAAGATCAATGTCGTCGGCGAACAGCATACACCAGGGTGCTTCTTCCTGTATGTCCGATGTCATTGCATCCATAATCAGGAGAAACAAATAAGGGCTTAATGCCAATCCCTGTTGCACACCTACAGCCACATTGAACTTGCCGGTGTGGCCAGCTTCCGACCGAACGTGTGTGCTGGCTCGGACCAACTGCACATACTTTCAAGGCTCTCCTTTCTCATTCAACGCCCACCACAGAACATCACGGGGTACTTTATCATAAGCCTTTTCAAGGGCCACGAACACCATGTGCAAGTTTTTGTGTACACGTCTAGATTGAGAGCACTGACATTGCGCACATAAATTTTTTGAAGGGCAAAACCCATTGGACACGGCTGAATTCTAACCTACGACTTGATGATCCGAAGAAAGGGCCACTAGATAACCGGTGCTCCTACCAATGGGTAAATCAAACAGTGATAATACTACCTCAATTTGCTACCTGCTTAAATTTATGCAACTATAAGTATGGGGTAAATTTGTATCTAGTCTAGCTCATTGAAATTTCTGGGACCTATGTCGATGACCTAGGCTATCAATCTAATATATCAAGTCTCACCACACTTACATTTTACCTAATAGGTTTACTATCACGCTCTTCTAACTCTTGTTTACGTGACTAGCCATCATCGCTTTGCCATTGAACCTGGCTGATAAGCCTTAGAGGACGTTGTGACCTGTTTCGCTTGCAGCTCAGTTGTGTGTCGGTTGTCAAGGTGTGTGGACGTGTCTGTGTTATTCTGTTTATCTACGGACCTTACATCTTTCTAAGGTATATATTTATTTAGGTCTATATTTAATCTTTTTATCTTAATATTTTTTTGTATATTGGCGAAGCGTTAAAAAGCATTATTTACGAAAATATGTGCATGGGTGCCTCTACCATAAGATGCAGATTAATTTGTTTTATTATTCCCAATTTGCACTCAATTGCAAAAGCTTCAATTACTTCGCCAACATAATCTATTTCAATGAACACTCGTTTAATTCATAAAAGATCTAAAAATAGAGGAATATTTACAGTGGAATTAATCTTGGCAGCATAACTTACGTCGCTCTAAAATCACTCATCAACCTGGTATCACCGACTGCTGGGCCTGGACTTAGCTTAGGTTTTTTATTACGTACTCGGTCCTAGAGTCTTCGGTATACCTGTGGTTCTTTGAACGTCATCAACCCTACGCACTATCGTACGAGCCGGATTTATGCTGCCTTTTTTTCCTTGTCCACCACTCGACGAAAGCATCACTACTAAATGAACAAGCACAAGTTTCCGACCTTTCAGTCTCTTAGCTACTGGGATACCTACCTAGGAGCCTGCGCTGGGTAGGCCTGATAAGAATGACATGTCATCAAGCCCCTGACCTTTTAGATAACTCATCAGATGTCCTATTACTTATCATTGATCAAATAGAAATGGCCAAACACTAAACATAATTTGATATCATCAATCGTTTCAGCGTTAGTGTTCAAAGTCCACACACATATTTAAATAATTTATTGCTCCAATTATTGTTGACACCCAAGATGTATTTTTTCGTCCGTTATTAAAGAACGTCTTACCTATAAGTTTTGGTTTCTTGTGTTCAGAGTTCAGAAGCTTTATATGGCTCGTGATTATGAAACAAGACATGTTGATGACCTCTGCTACATTTATCTGCTTTTAATGTCATGGATAAACCATAATAGATTGTAGAGTCACATGATTGGAATAAAATAAAAGTGTAGGTATTACATCTACACATGCTGAGACTCGATCATAAGAATTTACAATGTTGGACTATTTCTGAATCATGTTCGTGCCATAAGTACTGACTGTGCCATACCTAAATGTTGTACTCTGCCGAATATTTGATGCAGAAGATGACCTAGCCAAGGTGAATTTTTTGTCGTCTGACCCATTCGACAACGGGTAAACGAGAAATGAAAACATATTTTATTTGTAATAGATAGATAAAAAATTATTTATAACACAGAACAAAATGTATCGTACATAGGCGAACTTAATGCTAGAGAGAAATCTCTTGCAGTTAACCTTTTTGTAGTTTTGAAAAACCCGAAGGTAGTGCTCAAACATGGATGATAGGGAGCTATTTTCTACTACTACTAACTAAATATTATGTAATACTAATAACACTTGGGTCGATTCAACTAAACTAAGTTGTAAAGTACCTAAATCTGTTATGTGCTCGTGAATTTGGTTGACGGTGTTGACACGCTAACGTGCTCAAAGTTATGAAACCGGTATGAGAGTTCGTTAGTCTTTGATTAGCATAATCGATAGTGCAGGAACAGGTTCAATGCCCGGCATTGGCACTCATACTGCCAACGAATAACGTAATCCTTATCTTTGCCAAAGAAAGTCAGTTTGTTCACGTTGCACAGCTGAACAGTTGCTTCCAAACGGTAATATTATTATAGAGGCACTTCACATCGCTATCCGTCGTATTTTCCCAAATCCGACGATGTGCTAGTGACCCTATATGCCTATATTTCACGAATAAGACTAAAACTTTTACTGGGGAAGTACACCATGCCATTTTCTGCCGCCAAGCAGCGTTGCTGTGTTTCAGTTTGAAATGTGAAATAACAGGCACATGAGGCTTAGTATCTGTAAGCTTCAAGTTGATGGACGCAGGGCAGTGCATCGCCAAGCAGCGTTGCTGTGTTTCGGTTTGAAGAGTGTGGTTGCCGGTGAAATAACATGCACCTGAGGGTTAACATGTGTATGCCTCAGGTTGATGGACGCAGGGCAGAGAATCGAAGGGCACGTTCCTATCGTGCGAGACTTGGCAACACGAGGCAATGCTTTTTATGGGTGATGGTTTCCATTTAAATATCAGTTTGTTCCATAAGCGAGTTGTATAAAAAAAAAGCAATACACGAGCAAATAAAACGAACGAACGCACTAGCGAATAGCGATGCGAAGCGTTAACATAGTCAGAACTGCTAGAGCTGTTGACACGGGTCGAAACTTTTGCCAATTATTGTTTTTATTTTGAGCTCATTTAAAAATATATGGTTTTCCTCACATACCTACCAACACAACTTAGCTGGCGCTTTCATGCTGACTTTTTTACTGTGCAAACTGTGCTTGTTTGTCTGTTGCAAAGTAGACAAAGAAGCTTACGGCCCGCCTGATGTTTAGCGGTTACCGTAGCCCATGAACGCGTGTTATAACCCCAGATAAGAGGTTATAACAGAGGAATCACTAGCTAGTTGCCAACCTTAAAAAAAATAATTAACTAAGAACATATAGGGTCAACAACCTATACTACAGTCTTTAGAGAAAACCTAAACAGGGAGATCATTCCAAAATCTGAGTGTTCGCTCATCCTAAAAGATTTCAGAATAATTCCAAGCATTCATCAAGACAATTTTATTTTATCATAAAAATAGCTGGTGGAACAGGCAGATGGCCCATCTGAAGTTAAGTGGTAAGGAAGTCACCTATAACAAAGCATTGCCTCGTAATTCACGCACGATAGGAACGTGCCCTACGATGCTCTGCTCTGCGTCCATACCTGAGATGTTAACACTCATGTGCCTGTAATTTCACCGGCAACCACACTCTTCAAACCAAAACACAGCAACGCTGCTTTGCTTGGCGAGAGAAAAAGGCACGGAAACTCCTAAACTCTAATCGCGTTAGAATGTCACTAACAATATGAGAAAATTGAGGCTTATCTGAAAATACAATCACACGAATATAGCTGTCAATTCTGCTTTTATTACCCACGTAAAGATGATTACATTGTGTTGTTCAGGCTTCATTTGATGGTTTCTTAGAACACAAATGTTGATTAAAGTTATAGGGATTCCTTCATTCCATCCGAATGAAGACTATTGACAAATGGCTGATATATTATATATGGCATGTATTATATTCAATGAAATTATTAATAAAAAACTATATGAGTATTCTATTAGCGATCTGGATCCCATTGTAAGTTTTGCTTAGTTTGGGGCTAGAGAATGCTCACCAATATTTATAATTATTTTATTTATCATTTTATTTTATCAGTTCTAGCGTGTGACCCCTACTTACACTTCTAGTTTAGCGATGTAACAATAAAAAAAAATGCAATGGATCGTAGTAATGAATGGTTACGGGGTGACTATTCATTAGTAGGGGACTATGAATTCGACAAGTAGATAAAGATGTGAGTTCCCAATAAAAATGTGGAGAATAAATTAAAATCTATTGACTATTACGTGACTGACAAAGCTGACACAGAAACAAGACGAAGTACCATTTTGTACAAGAACTCATTTACAATGATAATTGCTACTTATAACTTAGTACGAGTTAACTAAAATAACCAATCAGATAACGCTGACACGCATTATTCTATGTACATCTACCATTGTCAGATGAAAATTGGATTGGATAATTTGGATATCATTTAAAGGTGTTTTAGATTCACAGACGTTTTACAATACAGCCTAACCCAACATCAAGACATCACGGCGCCGGACCACTTGTAGAGGTACCATTAGGCAGTACCATTGATGGTACAATTGGCACAGATCTGTCCCAATTGTACAAGGTTTAAAAAAAAACAATAGGTACTTTTTATAGAAATATGCGTTGACATACTTCCTGCCCGCAGCAAGTAAGTTGTCCGCGCACTTTTATAGTTCGGACAATACAAGTGGAATCCTTTATCGGAGTTTGTTTTTGCAAATAGGTTAATTTAAAAGTTTTTTAGCTACACCGTTGACCGCACCATCATTTAGCGTCGAATGTGATTGCGGTCAAACGTTGCCTATACCTAACGAGGAAAAAAAAACAATACTATACATACTCTTGTAAAATGTATATTTTTTTTACAACTAGCTGATGAACAAGCAGATGGCCCACCTGATGTTAAGTGGTAACCATCACCTATAGCAAAGCATTGCCTCGTAAGTCACGCACGATATGAACGTTTCCTACGATGCACTGCCCTGCGTCCATCAACTTGAGGCATACAGATGCTAAGCCTCAAGTGCAACAATTACATCTCAATTTTGTATAGGTGATGCGTTTACAAAACATTTATCACCATTTTATTCCCTATTGTATTGGGTATCATATAAACTCATCGGACTCTATCAAGTTATAGGTACAATGGTTGTTGCATGCTTACATGTTGTGTTTAGAGGAAATTATAACTTACGTTTATGCACCACTGAAGAATCAGGCATACCTATTTATTTTCCAAAAAGGATCTTACAAAAAAGCGACCAAGCCCGAAGTAGATATCTTGCACCAAATTTTAGAGGCGTTTATCCTTGATCGTTTTGGCGTTGATCCTTGTGATTTTACTTTGACTTTGATATTTTTTGCCACTTCCAAATAGAAACCAGTTTCACTTGGATAGATAATGTCGCTAGAATCGAAAATCTTTGTTTACATGTTTGAGACATTGGCGAACCCTCAAGGTCGCTCACTAATGCCAAAAGATCATTATACTTTGATGCCTGTATCTAATGTTTTGTTTTCGAAACGTTTTCTACTTCTCTACAAGTGTGATCGTCAGGTTCAAAATCAGATGTTATCACAGAATACTCATTACCCTACGTCCGTCATCATAGGGCTAGTGGTGAACAAATTATGTACCTACCTACCTACGTATAAACTGAACCGCAAACTTTGAACCGCAAAATTTGCGGTTGTCGTACCTATCGTCTGCATAATTTATTATCAGCCTTCTATGTGGGTCTTCTTCTTCTGGCCAAAGGACTCCCCCATTCGTACACTCAGTGCGATCCTGGTGCTGTGATCTTCCATTTTTGGTACCTTTTTGTTGAGCTCATCCCGCCATCTCGTTCTGTTGTTATTTTGGCCCACACCTCAATATTCATTCATTTTTCCCTTTACTTTTTTGTACTAACGATGTCTCGCTGAACTGGTTTCAGATAAAATACAAAATTCGCAACCACGGAGTGTTGACCTCATTAAAATCGTGCTCGAATGAACAAGTTACTTGCCTACCTAGCTTTACTTATATGCTGTTATTTATTTTTCCTTTTAGAGAGCCAACAGCCTTGTTCGTGTTGTTTGTAGGCTTACTGACATGCTAGGTATATCTAAATTTAATTTATCAAAGATGGCAATAATATTATAACCACAAATTATTGTTCTGACTGAATTTATATCTACACTTCTACACTAATATTATAAAGAGGAAACATTTGTATTTTTGTATGTAACGAATAGGCTCAAAAACTACTGGTCCGATTTCAAAAATTCTTTCACCATTAGAATGCTACATTATCCCTGAGTAACATAGGCTATATTATATTTTCAAAAAAATCAGGGATCCTTACTAAAACTTCAATAATGTAACCCAAGGTGGAAAACAAAAACCTTACATCGCGTGCGCTGCGAAAACTATTGAAGACAGAACAAAATATCGTACTACGATTTTGTAGAACACGTTATCATCTACAAAAAATGTCGCGACAGCATATGTGTAACTATTATAGTTATCTACACTAATCTACACTAATATTATAAAGAGGAAAACTTTGTATTTTTGTATGTAACGAATAGGCTCAAAAACTACTGGTCCGATTTCAAAAACTCTTTCACCATTAGAATGCTACATTATCCCTGAGTAACATAGGCTATATTATATTTTCAAAAAAATCAGGGATCCTTACTAAAACTTCAATAATGTAACCCAAGGTGGAAAACAAAAAACCTTACATCGCGTGCGCTGCGAAAACTATTGAAGATAGAACAAAATAATGTACTACGATTTTGTAGAACACGTTATCATCTACAAAAAATGTCGCGACAGCATATGTCTAACTATTATAGTTATGTCACAATAAGTGTTCTTTTATTATAAAAAATTAATTGAAATGCCTCCGCTAGAAAAGGGTCTTTATTTTTACCTTGGTATTAATCCTTATCCAAATAAATCATTTCATAATTAAGACGGTTTCAATACCTATAGATTACTTCTTAAATATTTCAAATCGGACATTCCATTCAAAAGATATGACGAAATTAAAAATGTTAACGGGTCCACGGGTCACGCGCGGGGTGCGATTTCACTCACTCAAGAAGAAGCGCGTGCAAATGTATGAAATAAGTAGACTCGAGGCTCGAACCCACGGTTTAAGTTTATCCTAAAATGTTCAAAAAATTTATGACCACCCATGCGAAGCTGGGACAGGCCGCTAGTGTTTTATAAGTAAGACCGTAAATGTTCGTTTGCGCATTTTTGTCATCAAATCTGTAACCATTCGTGAGGACCGCTAATTGGCTTCTCTGATAACCTATATTACTTAGAATTTAAGTTTTAATAAGCTGTTGGTCTTCCTAAAATAAATAAATAATAGGCATGGGATTACAAACGAATAAGTAGATATTATATTATATATAACAAATAGTACCTAACGTTTTTTATGTAAGTACTTTTTATCCCTAAGTTGTGGTGTGCAATATGTTATTTTCTATCTTTACTCAGCACTTCAGGGAAATAACGAATACTGAGGTGCAATTTAAGGCACTACGTAGGTAATGTACCTTACTCCTTATTAATTTCGGCAAAAACACGTAGGTAACTGTAATGGTAACTGTTGCTCGTTTCTTGTTATAAAAGAAAAAGTACAAATAAAGTTCACAAAATGTTTCAGAATTATTTTATATATAAGATATAGTTTTCAATCGTACCTGGTCAAGGTTGGGTGTTAGCTGTCTCGAGGTCGGCTTATAGGCATCACGGTTTGTTAGGCATGCTTAATTTTCAACGCAATTTTGCTTAGTTGCGTAGGTAGGTAGGTACTTCTTTAATTTTACCGTAGCAAAGTAATTTCGTGTAAAGCTGTAAAAAAATATTTTAAATAAAAGCATTGATTACATTGAAACATCGATTGATTAAAGAAACACCCTGTACCGACTCCCGCTTGCGGCAGTCGGTGTTTTTTTAATCGCTTGCCGTTTTGATTCTGGAGGTTTTAGGTTGAGGCTAGGTCTAGACTCGTAAGGTATTCTATCTATATGGTGGTGTTATGTTATTCTAGATATAAAACTTTTTAATTCAGAGTAACGTTATCAATATTTAGAATTGTCAAAAACAAATGTGGAAAGATTTTGAAAGATATATATTATTTCAAAGTGTTTTATGAAAAATCCTAATCAACCAAGTTGTGTAATCACATTGCACACAGTTCAGCAAAAATATCATTTTCATCCAAACAAATTTTCATACTAAAAAGTTTGCTTAATTACGAATACTAGTCAAGCAAACGTGAATCTTTAAAAAAAATTAAACGTGCGAGCGAGATGTACTTACGCATGGTACATCTGGCAGGTCTTACATGCCTTTCTGTGAAATAAACTGCTGTAATTCATAAGCGTAATACATAAGTGTATTGTTTTCAAAGTTCATAAACTCTACATTACAAGCTATTACGATGATTCTGTGTTAAATAAACAAGTTATCGTTTATCTGATAACTGGCTTCAAATTCCACAAACATTTAGTAAAATCATTATCGTGCTAAAGTGTTCTGATGTAACCAGATTATTCTGGATTCAAAAGTCTATGTCTGATAATACTGTTTACGTTTTACGCCCAAAATTATTTCATCATTGTTTTGTTGGTGTTGAAATTGAATGAAAACACATATACATTATTTACACAAAAGCATTATTGAAAGGGCAATTGTCTTCCAAAGCTTGATGGAACAAGCAGATGGCACACGTGATGTGAAGTGGTAACCATCACCTATAACAAAGCATAACCTCGGCAACCACACTCTACAAACCGAAACACAGCAACGCTGCTTGGCGGCGGAAAAATAAGGCGTGATGGTAGTACTTCCCCGGACGAGCCCTTCACAAAGAAAAGAACTCAACTACTCTTATTACTAAATAGGTAGGTTTATGTACTTTAACGGCCCAAAAATTGCGAATGGTCGTCCGAAAAAAAAACAAAAAATAGCCTGGCGATTTTGATTCACAGGCACGATACATGTCCCTTCATATCGTTTTAGTACCTACCACCATATAGATTCTTTTGACGATACCCTTAGATCTTCAAAAGTTCAAAGAAATAAACTATGTATTATAGCTTCTTAGGGTTCCGTACCCAAAGCGTAAAACGGGACCCTATACTAAGCGCTGTCCGTCCGTCTGTCTGTATATCCGTCAATCACCAGGCTGTATCTCATGAACCGTGATTTTCACAGATGATGTATTTCTGTTGCCACTATAACAACAAATACTAAAAACAGTACCCCAAGTATGAGTTTTGCTTACCATATTTGGTTTTTCGTTTTACGTTTTTGTTCCGTGTTCATTGCGGGTTTTGTATGAAGACGCGATAGAAATACCATACAACAAACGTGATTTTTTTGTTTTTATCGATAATGGTACGGAACCCTTCGTGCGCAAGTCCGACTCGCACTTAGCTGGTTTTTTTACTTAGTTTATGAGTATATTCGAATCCACAAAACAATATTGAAGAGCTTGTTTTGCACGGTGATACAATAAAACAGTCTTGCACTAATGCAAAGGTGACTCAATGTCATTCATGCATACTTACTACCTACTAGGTATTCTGTGATTCAGGGCACATTTATTCAACCTATAATGCACACCTTATAGCACAGAATAAATGAATGAATAATATACTTACGTATGGTTAATACTATTATTTGTTATGTGGTTAGGCTATTGGTAGTCTTTGACAAAAAAAGGAGACATTAATAAAATGTCTTCACAAATGTTTACACTGCAGCACTGGGTAACCTGCTCCCAAAAACTTTGAAGGATTAAAGTACCAATTTATGTATGATAATAATTTATTTATTTGAGGATTAAATGTGTAAAAATATGCACTCCAATACATGAAACTAACGGCCGGTTTCTGAAAGCCCGATCAAAACTAATCGGATGTCAAGTCACTAGCAATCTCTATTTAATTCGATGTAATAGCTGAAATGGCGAGTTACTTGACATCCGATTAGTTTAGATCGAGCTTTCAGAAACCGGCCGTTAGTCCGACAATCGTCTTCGCACAGCGATTTCTTCCCAGGCGACCGTTTGTTTATCCTTAAAATTAGCTAATTAACTAAGGCTTAAAGAATATTTTGCGATGAAGTTTTCCAGAATAATGCTTTAACACCCAGTATGTTTATTTTATAAAAGTCTTGCGTCACATTGACCGGGACATTTTTATTTATACTTTGTATGTTGTTTGTTTTCAATGATTAGTTTTGTTCTCTTGTTACAGATAAACCCCGAGAAAACAGGAACGACACGAACGAAGCACAAATTCCTTACAATCGATTCGCGATTTGTAGAGCCACAATGAAATAGCCAGTGTTCATTTATATTTTTAAGTTTTTGTAGTACTTACGTTTTTATTAGTTTTTAAGTGTAAGTGCAAAATGCAGATATTGAAGGCTCGCTTCGCTCTCCGAGCATCTGCGTCACAGTTTCAAGCATGGAGCGCGGGGAGGAGTCGCCCTGCGTCTTCAGTAAGTATAAAAAAAATATTGTTGGACTTTCCACACAACACTATCTAGCCCCAATCTAAGCAAAGCTTGTAATATGGGAACCAGATAGCTGATATATTACTTAAATACTTTTTTTTTGTAAATACATACATCTACATCTACACTAATATTAAAAAGAGGAAAGATTTGTATTTTTGTATGTAACGAATAGGCTCAAAAACTACTGGTCCGATTTCAAAAATTTTCATTCACCATTTGAATGCTACATTATCACCCATGCGAAGCTGGGACAGGCCGCTAGTATATAATATACCTATACCCCCAGACAGAAAACAAACATCTCTGTTCGTCGCACAAATATTTGTTCTCGGTGGGGATCGAACCCACAGCCAGCTGTGAAGTATAATTTTTAATCGATGTTTGATCGAGGTACTGCGACGCGTCCGTTCCACCTAGTTACATTGTAGTTACATTGATGTAACCAGCTGGACATTTTTATTCCAAGTAGTTACATTATTTAAAAATGTAACTTTAACGTAACTAATGAGACTTTTTTGTTCCACCGTAGATAGGTACCATCGTAGGTTCAAAAGATATATTAGTTAGCTCTCGTGAGTCACTGATACCCTCAAACTCCGAGTGTTGGTGCGATTTTCTGACGTACGTCGTCACATGTCACACGTCGTCGTCGTATGGTTCAGCTGAAATCAGCGTTGTATAGGCCTTCCTATTTAAAATGTGTACCGAGTTGAAACCACAAAAAAAAATGTTTAATGCTAATAAGTAATCAACTATGTTAAAAATTTGAATTGAATATTGTGATAGTTTATTCACACGGATCTTACAAAAGAACGTTAGGAACCAAGCCGTGAGTTTGTTGCCTGTTCTTTTAGTCTTGGTCGCGTGGTACTTTTAAGTCTTAAAAGTACCACGCGACCAAGACTAAAGAACAGGATACAAACTCACGGCTTGGTTCCTACTGTTCTTTTGTAAGGTATTCAATTACTGTGAGCAAGGGCTAAACTGAATCTTAAAATAATAAACCCGTACACGGAAAAAAAAGATGTCTTAAATCAAGACAATATCGACTTGGTCAAGACAAATGTAGACTCATATATGGGGAAAACAATATATTTTTGAATAAAGAAAATTATTGTCTCAGTTTTATTGTCTTCGCATAAGACATTCGTTTTTGAAACAAGAATTCTGAAGTTTCGTTTGAAGAATGCACGCTATTTTGGTTAAAGAATAAACTGTTTTCATATTTTTTTGTTTTTTTTGCTACAGAATAATTATTTTTGAAGCAAGACACAATATGTTTCGTACCGAGACAATATTATCTTAAGCAAAGCCTCTACTATTCTTAACTGAAGAGTTCTATGTGTTGAGTCAAGTATCGTTTGTTTTCTACTAAAACAATATAGTCTTAGATGAAGCCTCTACTATTCTTAACTAAAGAGATCTATGTATTGAGTCAAGTATCGTTTGTTTTCTACTAAGACAATTTAATCTTAGGTAAAGCGTCTACTATTCTTAACTGAAGAGTTCTATGTGTTGAGTCAAGTATCGTTTGTTTTCTACTAAAACAATATAATCTTAGATGAAGCCTCTACTATTCTTAACTGAAGAGATCTATGTGTTGAGTAAAGTATCGTTTGTTTTCTACTAAAACAATATAATCTTCAGTTAAGCCTTTACTATTCTTAACTGAAGAACTATTTGTGTTTAGTCAAGTCTTGTTTGTCTTCTACTAAGGCAATTTTATCTTAGGTAAAGCCACTACTATTCTTAAATAAAGAGTTCTCTGTGTTGAGTCAAGTATCGTTTGTTTTCTACTAAAACAATATAATCTTAGGTGAAGCCTTTACTATTCATAACTGAAGAGCTATTTGTGTTGAGTCAAGTCTTGGTTGTTTTCTACTAAGACAATATAATCTTAGGTAAAGCCTCTATTATTCTTAACTGAAGAGTTCTATGTGTTGGGTCAAGTATCGTTTGTTTTCTACTAAAACAATATAATCTTAGGTGAAGCCTCTACTATTCTTAACTGAAGAGATATTTGTGTTGACACAAAACTCGTTTGTTTTTTATTAAAACAATATATTCTTAGGTAAAGCCTCTACTATTCTTAACTGAAGAAATATTTGTGTTGAGACAAGACTAATTTGTTTTCGATTAAAATAATTTAATCTTAGGTAGAGCCTCTTCTATTCTTAGCTAAAAGATATTAGATTGATTTGAAAAACCAATCCGCCTTTAGCTAAGAATAGAAGAGGTTTCACCTAAAATTAGATTATTTTAATGTAAAACGTACAAGTGTTGCCTCAAAACGTCTAAGGTTCTGGAAGCGTCACGTAAATTAAATACAGTGATTTTTATGAAATATTAATATTTTAATTAATAAAATAATAATAACACAATGTCTGCAATGCAAATCACATTATAAAAAAAAATATTCATACGAAATTAGAATGAATAGGTAGGTACATACAAAGCAAAAGTCAGTTAAAAGATACCATCATAAAGTTACATGAGGTACACAAGTTACAAGTTGGTATCAAACTAAACCTGAGAATGAAAACATAGAGCTTGCCATGTTGCAATGTTTTATCAGGATATTTATATAAATAAGTTTTTTATGGTCTTATGATGAGAGAAAGAAACATTAAATAAGGTATTATTATATACTTATTATAATATTAACTTAATATAATTTTGATAATAAAAAATACATTTTTTTATACTTAAAGGTGATAATAGCTAGCTCAATTTTATAGCCTCAATACTATACAGTGTAGTTTTTGGAAAATCTTAAACCATAATATGAAATACAGGAAAACTATCATAGGAACCATAGATTTTTTTTGTGTATTAATTTTGACTTTAATAACATTTTTGGTTAAGCATGACTTGTGCATAGATTACCTGACTCACCTAACTTTTTTTTAATACTTATCGACCCACTTTCCTACAAAGACCAATTTCATTGCAGCGAAAGAAAATAATTGGGACGGCTAATCAAATAGAATAGCAATAGAAGAATGCAAAATTGAATGCATTTTGTTAAAGTTGACCAACTTCTCCTGTACCTACTATTTTTTTCTTACAATACAATGAAATTATCAACAAGTAACAGAGTCGTTCAGTACAAAAACAGTCAGTATTAGTAATTTTTATGGACAACTTACGCTTAACTAAAAATTTTATTATGACAAAATTGATTTCACAAAAAATATTTCATGGTTCCTTAGACAGTTTCCCTGCATGCGATTAAAAAAATAATCATAGGTGAAGCCTCTACTATTATTTAAAAAACTACACCCACTGTATAGATTTAATAACCTAACCCACCTTGATACCAGAACAAAAACATTATGCAGGTACATAATAAGTTTTAAAAATAATATAAATTTGCGGTTAACAAACCGTAAGAGCCACATTAAAATATGAGACAAAAAGAATACTGAACAGAACTCGGTCTAGAAACGCAAATTAACATGTTTTTTTATCTTTATGTTCAGTATTAAACTTAATACAATAAGTTACTCAATAGGTACATAAAAATCGGAGGAGGTTCTGAATCACAACTTATATTTTCAATTGTCATTTTTAAATAAGTTACATTACAAAAACCAAAACGACACAAAAACCGCTAGTGTAGTCCCACTTACCAAACTTAAAATATCACTAAGCTATGTACTTACACATAATTAGGTGAGGAATATTCTTAGCTTTTTAAATCTACATAAACCATTGATTTAACTTTCTGATTAAATTAAGTGTTGTACTATCACAATCTTCTAAATGAACCAATCTAGTTTGATTCGTACTTTCCGTTACAAATGCCATATAGTGTGAAGAGTAAATTACCGTTTCTAGCACTGTACACATTATTGATACCATAATGAAATCAGTTTCTGTATACAAGGTGTTCCATAAGTTGTGTATATAAACTTCAGGGGGCTAAAGTACCCATCAATATGAACAACTTTTTCTAAGGAACAAACACTGTGAACGCGAAAAAAAAAACAGCTGTTTCATACATTTTAGCCTGGTAGGTATTGAACTTTTGTATGAAACAGCTGTTTTTTTTTTCGCGTTCACAGTGTTTGTTCCTTAGAAAAAGTTGTTCATATTGATGGGTACTTTAGCCCCCTGAAGTTTATATACACAACTTATGGAACACCTTGTATACTTTGGGCACCAAAAATTACTCACATTACTAGGTACATTTAACATCCGAAATCAGATCCAGGATGTAGGGTGGGATAATATCATATTTAGTGTTTATGCCATAGATACATTTCTGAATCAGTAAATACAGGTGGTAGCCTGGTTTTGGATAGAATACATGGAGTGCATGATAGATAACACTTGAATAATGTGTCGAAAGCCTTATAGGCTGTTTGAAAAACATACCTGACCTTATCTCTAATCATCATAAAATGTTCCTCCAATGTCTTCGTCACTGTTGCAATGGATAATGTAAGATTGTACAGTTTTCCGTTTTCCTGACGCATCAGTTGATATGTCGTCAATTTTCTTTTGTATATCACCAGGTGTCTAAAAAGTAAAGGTTTAATAATTAGTTAAAAGTAACTTAATTGTTTAAATCCAACAATCCACATTTACTGGCTGTGAATGATGAGGACTTCATTGAATTTAAAAACATTACTAGAAAAAACATTATAGTAGTTGCTAGCGCCATCTAACGCAACTCCTATAAATTAGGCTCTATTACTATATTAAAAATAATTATTAGTTATCTATTTTAATGTAGTGGACGCTTTCGTCGCCCCAACAATGGTTATTACCTTTACATTGACAATTAAGCTTTCAGTGTACTCAGTTATTGAGAATTTTTGATGTTTGTTCAGGCGTCCTTTGGAGGTTTCAATTTACAGAGCAGCTTTATTTGAGATGGAAGTTTGTGATCTGAAATAAAATTATAATTTATAGTGTTATCGTAAATGTATTAATAAGTCATCCATTAAAAGTGAACTTAGGTATGCCATTAGGAACATTTATCACCTCATTCTTAAAATAAAACTTAAAAACCAACCGTCATCAACTATTTCATTAATATAATGGACTAAGCCTGCTACTTCTTCTTTTAGATTTGGTTTTTTTATGTCCTCAATCTTTGCAAAGAATTCCTTCCATAGTAGGTGAAATTTATTTGCTCTTGCTCTTCCAGAATATAGTGCATCAAAGCCTAATTGAATCTAAAAATTAAAAAAATTATTTAACATAACAACCTATCCAGAAAGATTTGACAAATTTTACTTTACTCAATTATATTATTAATTTATGATTTCAACTATACTTACAAACACATACCTCATTCCATATACTTAGACAGATAAACACATACCTAACTCTCGGTAGTCGGGTAAAAAGAGTGGTCGACTTACCAACACATCGCTTCTGACATAATTTAATATGGGCCAATTTTCTATTAATGCTTCCACGGTTTTATATTGTAGCTGCTGGCGAAGTTTATATGTAGCCTTCCACTTGGTAAAGTCATCCTCCCATGGCTCAGAATTTATTTCGAGCCATACGACATCATCTGTATGCAACTCTGAAATAAACAAAACATGGTAAATATCGTTAAATAACCACAACATCTTTAAGGCTGCTACTACTACTTACTACTACTACTCTATCAAATGGATTCAATTTGTATGGTTTGATTTCATAATATTTAAATGTCAAAAAAATCGCTTTTAAAATATTGTTTCCAAACTAAGTACCTACCTACCTAAAGTGAAATGATTTGAACTAATTGACTAAAATACATTAGGTACAAACCGACCTAGGACATACTTACATATCTAACAACTATCCAGTAGATATGTAACACATTAGAGCTAATAAATTATAAGAATTGTATTCTTCGTTCAACAAATAAAGTCTTCATTCAAGTCAAAATTCAAAAGCGAGCTACCCACGACTTCACTTACCGGGATACATGTAGGTACGGTTACGGTAAGGTAAGGTACCTACACGTAGATACCTACATGTCTTCATCTCGGCAAACGAACAGCTCCCTCGTGATTAGATATTGCTTACAATGTAGATACTTCCAAGCGGACGAAATCGCGGGCGGCACGCAGTAGACCTTTAGATTTTGACTTGAATGAAGACTTTTTATTTGTTGAACGAAGAATACAATTCTTATAATTTATTGGCCCTAATGTATAATTATAATTATAAGAAAATTATAAAAAAATAAGAAAAGAGATAAAACAAGCAAAAAATTACTGCTGCTCTGCCATATCTTGCTGCAAATTTATTCAATTCATACTTATAATAACTCTTTCAAATTGAAGAAACCCAATCCAAGAGATCCCATTGAGGAATTCGTCGGGAGATTAGTACCTACTAAGTACCTAGGTAGTACCTATGTTGTTGAATCACTATGTACCTTCTAGAAAATAGGAAGGATCTAACCCCTTATTACCTAGGTACTTTTATAAAACCATACAATGTGACAAGACAAAAGACTTACACGTAGGTACTTAGTGATTATAATATCTTTGAGACTTACTTGCAAAATTGTCAATTATGGCTTCCTCGATGTCCCAGCCTTCCAAAAGCTCACGCAGCTTTGTTTCTGACATTTCAACACACTCATAGAATTATAAATTAAAAAAATAGGAAAGACGCGCACCAACACCAACGGTAACAAAAAGAAAGAAAGAATGATGGAATGAAATGAAGGAAGAGTGAGTGGGTGGATTGGGGTCCGGTAATTGTACGTCCAGTTTTTGTACAGCACGTTAATGTACGACATGATAATGAGAATCATTTCTGAGGTCGGTAAATAAACTCAAAACCAACACTATAGCTTAATTATAGTTTTATTAAGCTTACTCATCGATATAATTTTGAAATCTTCGAAATTGATTCGTTGCGATTTTATAAAACACTAGCGGCCTGTCCCAGCTTCGCATGGGTGGTCATACATTTTTTGAACATTTTAGGATAAACTTAGACCGTGGGTTCGAGCCTCGCGTCTACTTATTTCATACATTTGCACGCGCTTCTCCTTGAGTGAGTGAAATCGCAACCCGCGCATGACCCGTGGACCCGTTAACATTTTTAATTTCGTCATATCTTTTGAATGGAATGTCCGATTCGAAAAATTTAAGAAGTAATCTATAGGTATTGAAACCGTCTTAATTATGAAATGATTTATTTGGATAAGGATTAACACCAAGGTACAAATAAAGACCCTTTTCTAGCGGAGGCATTTCAATTAATTTTTTATAATAAAAGAACACTTATTGTGACATAACTATAATAGTTAGACATATGCTGTCGCGACATTTTTTGTAGATGATGACGTGTTCTACAAAATCGTAGTACATTATTTTGTTCTAACTTCAATAGTTTTCGCAGCGCACGCGATATAAGGTTTTATTTTTCCACCTTGAGTTACATTATTGAAGTTTTAGTAAGGATCCCTGATTTTTTTGAAAATATAATATAGCCTATGTTACTCAGGGATAATGTAGCATTCTAATGGTGAAGATTTTTTGAAATCGGACCAGTAGTTTTTGAGCCTATTCGTTACATACAAAAATACAAAAATACAAATGTTACCTCTTTATAATATTAGTGTAGACTAGCGGCCCGTATTTTATTTTTAATTTTGTATGACTTAACGAGATACCAAAGCCACTTTTATATCTCTCACTATTTAAACTATATTTTATATAACTACAATTAGGTAGTTTTTTGTAGTTATTTATGTTCTTAAATAGGTTTTATGTGACCCCCCGGACCTACCTTACCTTTCCACGCCGGAGTTTTAGATCTGTCCTTACAGACTGATGGACATTTCCAGCATACATATTTGTATGAAATGCCTGGCCTTCTTATATGTCCATGCACTATGGTTCTTACCTACCAGTACTAGTCTTTGGGTTAATTTAAGTGACAATGACCTAGAAAACCCTCAATTCCGAAGTATGGTTTTTATTATTTATTAATATAAAATATTTTTTTATAGTTTCCGCAGTGCTTGCTATGAATGGCACATTTAATGGCAAAAAAATTACACCTTGCCGTCCGTACATTACTAATAATGCACTGGCCGCTGGCTGTACATTATTGGTTCCCGGTGGATTAATTGATTGTTGTTTTTAAAAGGTTTCTTCTTTATTTTTATTAATTAGTTTTCCCATACGGGCAGGCGATATTTGAGAGATATATCATCTTAATATTGTTTCGTAGCTTTTTACGTCTTTCGTTCACCAGTTCACCATTTTTTATTTCTTGGATTGAGTGAAATGAATGAATGGAGAGTTATTACTTATTTGGCTAAAATGGCGGTCAAACGTCAAAGATGAAGACTTTTTTTCTTGGCTCAAGAATGTACTTTATTGGATTTTCATTTAGTGCAAGGTAGACACTTAGGTATACCTAATTACCTAACTACTGATAAAACCGTGGTAGGTAGGTAACGTTATAGTAGGTACTGCCAAAAACGGCTTCATGATAAAGCTTCATGTCGTAGCTTACATAGACCTTACCAAGGCCTACCTAGGTAAGGTCCTAGGCCCCTAATGACTTATACCTAACCGATCTGACCTAAGTACCTACTTTACCTTTATCAAGCCTTGGAACTTAATGAAAATCCAAAAAGTACATTCTTGAGCCAAGAAAACAAGTCTTGTTTTTACCCGACTGCAGGAGGCGGCAGGAGGGTAATGTTTTTTCATTTGATTTATAGCTAGCTACTTATCTACCGACATTCGTGTTCGTATTGCCAATAAATGTAGCAGGTAACCTACCTAACTTAATATTTTTTAATTATCAAACGAAACTAAGTAAGTACCTATGAGTAAAATTATCATTTAAATTGTCATTGTATCAAAGACTTTGTCAATAAGTATTAAATGATATAAAACATTAATAAAACTAGTAGTTCGCCCCGAACTGAGATCTCGTGATGCGACCCGACGAACGCATCAAAACTTTGAGCATGTAGTAGTCAGAGGCAAGTCCAAACATTATCTTTGGACTTTTTTCTGACTACCGCCTACTAACTTGGTATGGTTACCAAGTTTCAACTCTATTGGCCTCTTTATTGAAGAGTTCCGTTGAGCAGACCTTGGCTCCATCATCAGACCTGGTCGTCGTCACCATTTTATGAGAACTGAGTACCTCCTTAAATTATTTCAAGAAAAAAAATTAAGGAAAATCAACGGAACTGACCGACCAGTAGAAAAACCTTGATTTCAACGAAACTCTTAGAGATGGGAGCTCTTGGATCGCTGGTTATCTTAATTTGACTTTTTAAATTTTATCTCGAAAACCGAGCGTCCCAAAAAAAAAGTAAAAATTGTTTTGGAATGTCCAAACAAAGCCCTTTCATATGACATGTAACTTGATTTTTTTATGTAACTTTTTTTATTTTTGCCCTCTTAAAAAACCCCATATCTCAAAAACCCTTCATCCGATTTTACTCATATACTTACCAGTAAATTTCTCAAGTACAAGCTATCGACATATCAAATTTCATGGAGATCGGATCAACGGTTCTAAAGTTATCGCCAGACAAACATACATACATACATATATACATACATACATACATACATACATAAAATGCCAAATCGCCCAAGTTGAAACTAAGATCTTCGTTCGCTTCGCTCACTCGATCAATTATAAGAATATAATAAGCTTAATTTAATTGAGGTAAAACCACTTCTTGGATTAGTCTTGCGTTGAAGTATTTCTTTTATTTTTACCTACCAAATAGAAGAGTTTTTGACAGCAACTTAGACAACGCACAGCCTAAGCTACTGGTCGTAGAGACCTAAAATTTTCAGAGTATATTCGCCTTGGTAGGCGTAGGGTGTAACTAAGAAAGAAATTCCTGAAACTCAACCCCTGCAACGAAGGTTGAAGTATGTATGAAAATAGTGACACGTGAGCGAAGTTTCGAGCGTTTCCGCTAGTTTTCAGGTAAACCAAACGCAATACCTATTGTAATAAGAGATATTCTTCATAGTATTAATCATAGTAGGTATACAGGGTGTAAACGCTTGTACGACATTAAATTAATACACGTGTAGTGCTACTATCTAGTATTGATTTAAAAAAATATTTATTGAAATTCATTCATAATTAGTTTTTTTTTATTTTCAAACAAACTAATCATCAGTTAAAGCATAAAATTATACAGCACTCTGTATACGTACACAAACAACGAAACGTAAGTTCATTCATTACTCGTCGGTGCCTATAAGTGCGAATATGCCGCGCACTCACGGCGCGGCGCTCAAAGGCGCCGCCGCGCCGGCCGGTAAAGCCGAAAGTCGAGCGCGCGGCAGAACACACACAAAATGTACCGCACACTAAAAATAAATAATAAATGTACCTAGGTTACCTCAAATCCGTAGGTTTTCAATATCCCCCCCGCACGTTGCACACACTAATTTAATTGACGGGGAACGTTCGCCCGTACTTTCACCAACACAGCTGTTCGACACTTGCCTTCAGTTTGTCGAAAGCACCTAGGTACAATCCGTCTGCGCAGTTCTTGCACTGTATCGACTTCTTGTGCGTACCTACCTCTTCTTTGATGAAGCCCCACAAAAAGAAATCTAGTGGAGTGAGGTCTGGCGATCGTGCTGGCCACTACACTTAGTTTAATAACAAAAAAACACATTCACAAGCGACAATTTCGCGGTAACTAGATAGGTAGGTTAGGTACGTATTTAGTTTATTATGAAAAAAAAACACACACACAAAAAGCGTCTATTTCGCGGTACCTAAATCTAGCAATGCAACAAATATGCAATTTTCAAAATTAGATGGGTCAAGGTTGCTACCGAAACAATTACTAAATCATACGCGCTTCCTCAGTCAGTCGCTCTGTGGCTAGGCGGGCGACGCGGGACGGGGCGCGCTTCTCTTCTCTTTCCGACACGCACGTGAAATGTATCTGTCCTGGTCACGTCGTTCTAGATCGCACTTTTTGATTGTTTATTCTGCTCAAACGCGTGTAAATTTGGTATTTCTATCTTTTTTTTTCTTTTGATTCATAGACATATGATTTCGTGACCCCGGAAAGTTGACCTGAACACGACTGATAATAGGTACAGGTTGTTTAGAAATGATTTATTGGAAAAGTATCGATATCTCGTTACATATTCAGGCTTTTTTTAAAAAACCAACTCCTAAAATCTAAAAATGCCATTCCGAGTACGTGTTTCAATTTAATGTCGTACAAGCATTTACACGTTGTATACTCTCTATAATCAATACATTTTTTGCTTACACATGTTTAGTTTAGGTACATACATAGTTGTTGGGTGTTAGTAAGTATCATATGGAAGGGTCCATATGATACTAAGCTTAGGGTATGGCAACATGTAAGCAGGCCGAGGTTTACAATTTAATAGTAGGTAGTAGGTAGTCTTGCTTAATAAATACCGTTTAAGTTATCTAGGTAGGTCTGTTTAATCGTTGTAGGCACATAAAATTATAATCAGATAGGTATTGGGTATTTATGTCAAATTATGTATATTAAGGATTTAATTTATAATAACAAATTTACAATATTAAGCCTAATTGTGATAAAGTAGAGTGATAAAATGAAAAAAGTAAAAGTTAAATGTTAAGTTATAAAAAAAATAAGGTATAAAATAAGTAAGTAGGTAGGTACCTATGTAGATAAATCATTTTCAATGTTAAAGGTTTATTTAATTTCAGTTGGATATTGACATAGGTCAATAAAAAAATATAATTATATTATTTATATTTTTTTTTAAAATTAAACATGCACAGTGACGGCCATATGGCCGTCACTGTGCATTTTTAGTTGAGATCGCGGTTTTATTATCTTATTTCATCCTGGTCTTAATGCGTATCTGCGAGGCAGGACATCTAAATAATTATAAAAATGGGGATACTTTCTAAAAAAAATGAATATTTCAGGTTTTTAAAGAGTTGCTTGCACGTTTCTCGTCTTCTTATATTTACTTGAATACGGATACACTTTTTTTAAAGTCAAGCATACAAAATAAGATTATTTTAATCACAATGAAAGTAATCTGAAGTTCTTGAAGCAAAATTACACGTTTTTGGTACGTGAATAAAATCGTCTTGAATTTAAAAAATGTCTACCTAATCTTGATATGAAATAAATAAAATTAAAAAAAAAGGTGTAAACATTCTTGAACGTAGAATGTATTGTTTCAAAGATGAGCAAAATGATTTAAATATAAGAAAGTGACTTCTTGAAAGAAGAAAAAAAGTCTTGATATGAAGTATTTCTATAATGTTCAGATAAACCAAACGCTGTCTTCAAATGAGATTGACATATTCTTCAATTAACCTTATCATATGCTAAAGTCAAGCATAAAAAACAAGATTATCTTTAATCTTAATGAAAGCAATCTGAAATTCTTGAAGCAAAATTATACGTTCTTGGTACGCGAAACAAAATTGATTAGAAACTGAAAAAAAAGTATTCTTGATATGAAATTAATATATTTTAGATGTTGGTAAACATTCTTGAACGAAGAATGTAGTGAGTCTTGTTTCAAATATAAAGCGAAATTATTTAAATATAAGAAAGTGACTTCTTGAAAGAAGAAAAAATGTCTTGATTTGAAGTATCTCTCTAGTGCCCAGATAAACCAAATGCTGTCTTCAAATGAGATTGACAAATTCTTCAATTAACCATAGTATAATCTTAAGTCAAGCATACAAAATTAGATTATTTTAATCGCAATGAGGGTAATTTGAAGTTCTTGAAGCAAAGTTACACGTTCTTGGTACGTGAAACAAAATTGTTTTGAATTGAAAAAATATGTGTTCTTGCTATGAGATAAATAAAATTTTAGAATAAGATGTAAACATTCTCGGACAAAGAATATAGCGAGTCTTGTGCCAAAGATGAGCGGAATGAATGAAGGATAAGAAAGTTACTTCTTGATATTAGAAAAAAATCCTGATTTAAAATTCTTGAGCTGCTAAAAAAAAAAGAAAAAAATAATCAAGAGTGACATGTTCTTGTAGGAAGCGAACGTTTCTTAGATTAAGAAAGTGTTTTTCTTAAACCAATTTTTTTTTAATGATCTTAAACGAAGTCAATTATCATCTTGAAAGAAGATAAGATTATCTTGATGTGAAAAGTTTTCAAAGTATTCCGTCAAAATCAGACGTCTTCTTCAATTGAGATTGCAATATTCTTGACTCAAAAATATTTTCTTAAATCAAGAATTAAAAGGAAGAAAATATTATTTTTCATTTAAGTAAATACGTTTCCTTCGGTGAAGAACATTTACTTTAGTTAATAAAATATTTACTTGGATTCTTTGAGAATATTGGTATTCTTGGTTTAAGAGATCCTTTTTTTCCGTGTATAATTATTATGTAGATCGTAATGTAAGTCCCTAAATCTCCTAACAGTTTTCTGTTTCCTCCTAGCATTTTTTTGACTGGTTGACTAATATGACTGACTACATTAGCTTGACTTCCTACTCCTGGATATAATCGACCAAAGTAGTAACTGGGTGTGATCAATTCACCATTGGTTTACATAATGACGACTTAAGAAAAGTCAATATAAACAAACTTACCGCACGCATTATGTAATACCATAAACGTACTGTGTAAGCACTTAACATATTTTTTATGACAGCTGATTTATCGGTACAAATACGGGCGTGGTGTAATCGCTCCAATAGAAGGGTTGGGTCAAAGTCGTTCTTGAGCAAGCAGCACTTACAAACGTTTGTCGTTCGTTTTGTTTTACTGGTTCTTTCTTCATCACCAGCCTAAATACTGAAGTCCACTACTGCCTTACATTTCAAAGTCAAAAGATATTTTGAAACGTCTTTAAGCCAGGTAAATCTAGGAGCCAGTTCCACTCGACCAAGCCTAGAAGAACGGGCAACAAACTTGGTTCCTAGATGTCATATACTGATGTTCGGAGGTCCAGAAAACTACTTAAACCGTCAATTACTAAAAATAGCATCAAGCCGTCTCCTTATAGGTCGTCTTTGTCATCCTACGTCAAAGTAACGTTGAGTCTCGAGGTTTTCTTTGAGCTCTACTACAAGTAGGTGATACTTTAGACAGTCTATAATTTTCCGTAGTGGCCCAGAACAGTACCCCTCCCTCACTTCCCTGGATTTCGTAAGTGGGTGCTAAGCGACACCAGGGAATGGTCAGAACAGATCATGAACAGTATAGAGTTCAAATTCCATTCCAGCAAACACAAACATGTAATCGCTATCAGAAATTGATGTCATCTAAACCTTTTACAACAATTACTACTTGGATACTTACGTATTGTATCGAGATTAGGTACAATCAGTTATATCTAATGTTTGTATGATATGACAACAATACCTACCTAATTTCTAACTTTACAAATACATTTAATCTAGATTTATTACGAATTATGATAGATAGTGTAAGTTTTATGATAGATGTTGTTTTTACAATCCGATATCAGAGTTGGACTTTAGCGGTTTTTTATAGCAGACATACATCATCATCCAAATAAATAAAAAAATTGGTTTATAGACAAGTTAACAGATTCAAACAAGGCGCCTGTGACGGATAAATTGAGGAGCAATAGGTTAGCGTGGTATGAGCATGTCATGAGGAAGGAAGAAAGTCTTATTACGAGAAGAGTGCTAGATATGAATGTGAATGGTTTTAGAAGGAGAGGCAGGCCGATGAAAAGATGGATGCACTGTGTGAAAAATGATCTGAGTATGAAAAAAGTGAGCTCCGAGATGAATGATAGAGGAGAGTGGATGAAGAAAACCTGTTGGGCCGACCCCAAGCAGCGTGGGATAAGGGCAGGACGCCTTTTTCTGCCGCCGAACAGCGTTTGCTGTGTCTCGGTTTCAGTTTGAAGAGTGTGGTTGCCGGTGTAATTACAGAAACATGAGGCTTTACATCTGTATGCCTCAAGTTGATGGACGCAGGGCAGTGCATCGTGTGGCAAGTTCCTATCGTGCGTGACTTGCGAGGCAATGCTTTGTTATAGGTGATGGTTACTACTTAACACCAGGTGGGCCATCTGCTTGTTCCATCAGCTAATCGTATAAAAAAAACGACGATGATGGTCTAGGTAGGAAAAAGTCTTAGAATTTTTTTGTTGTAAAAGTTTGATATCGATATCCACGGACGGTGATAAAGGGGACCCATTCTGACGAAATCATTAATTCTGCCATTATTTTATCTTATTTGAAGCTTGTTTCAATGTTTCCAGGACAGCAAGAAAGTAGAGTACAAACCTATCAGAAGCGTGCTAGTCGCGAACCGTGGGGAGATAGCAATCAGAGTGTTCCGAGCATGTACGGAGCTGGGCATCCGATCTGTCGCCATCTACAGCGAACAGGACAAACTGCAGATGCACAGGTATTTACTTATTCAATTCAATTAATTTATTTCAGATGTCAATGATCCATAATTTGTTTGTAGAACCTAATTAAAGAACACTACAAATATAAAAAAAATATTGAATCTTTCATTAAATCCCGATCAAATAGATTCTCGTAGTCTATCCGACCAGAACTCGAATGAAGGACTTCAAAATGGGTGAATCATACCTATCTGCTATGGCATTCAGGATGGACATTCACTATACTGAGCAGTGAGGCAGTCTTTTATTTATAGTGTCTTATAGGACAATTGGACTTTAAGAGTAGTAGAGCTCTTTATGAAGGGCTTGTCCGGGAAAGTACTATAAATCAGCCGCCAAGCAGCGTTGCTGTGTTTCGGCTTCAGCTAGTTATATGCACTCTTCAAACCGAAACACAGCAACGCCGCTTGGCTGCAGAAAAAGGCGTGGTGGTAGTACTTCCCCGGACGAGCCCTTTACTAAGAGCTCTACTTCTCTTAAAGTTGGTGATCGTTCTTCAAAATCAAGCAAGGGTTATTAAATTGAAGACCGTGAAAATAAGATAAATAAACAGATTATTGTCTTAGATAATGAGATAGAAAATGGACTTTGGCGTACTTTGATTAATAATATTTCACTATATTTCACCATTTCACCATATGGTGAAATATTCAGTCGTACGACTGTTTTAAGTGTATGTAGCTAGCCTTGACACCACATGTTACTAATCATAATATACATGACTAGCGGCCTGTCCCAGCTTCGCATGGGTGGTCATACATTTTTCGAACATTTTAGGATAAACTTAGACCGTGGGTTCGAGCCTCGCGTCTACTTATTTCATACATTTGCACGACCTTCTCCCGGTATGAGTGAAATTGCACCCCGTGGACCCGTTAACATTTTTAATTTCGTCATATCTTTTGAATGGAATGTCCGATTTGAAAAATTTAAGAAGTAATCTATAGGTATTGAAAGCGTCTTAATTATTTATTTGGATAAGGATTAATACCAAGGTACAAATAAAGACCCTTTTCTAGCGGCGATATTTCAATTAAATTTTTATAATAAAAGAACACTTATTGTGACATAACTGTAATAGTTAGACATATACTGTCGCGACATTTTTTGTAGATGATGACGTGTTCTGCAAAGTCGTAGTACATTATTTTGTTCTATCATCAATAGTTTTCGCAGCGCACGCGATATAAGGATTATTTTTTACACCTTGGGTTACATTATTGGAGTTTTAGTAAGGATCCCTGATTTTTTTGAAAATATAATATAGCCTATGTTACTCAGGGATAATGTAGCATTCTAATGGTGAAAGAATTTTTGAAATCGGACCAGTAGTTTTTGAGCCTATTCGTTACATACAAAACAACAAAAATACAAATCTTTCCTCTTTATAATATTAGTGTAGAATACTATTTAGCCAATTTTAACCAAGCATAATCAATCACATGTTGTCAGCCTTCACAGCTAAGTTGATAGCAGAGCTATCAGAGATTTTCTACGCTGTAGGCCGAAGGTTCAATGTCTACCGACAACAAACATTTGTGTGATGAACATAGATGTTTGTTCTCTTTCTGGATGTTATAAATTATTATAAAATTTATTTACAAAGTATATAATTATTATTTCAGCTATCTGGTTCCCATAGTACCTTTGCTTAGTTTGGGACTAGATAGTGCTGTGTGGAATGTCCACACATATGTATTTTTGTTCTCAATAAACAAGTGTTGGTTATTTGGTATTAGAATGCGTGGTATTCGTTCTTTAGCAGTTTAGCCAGTAGAGGATACTTCAAGCTTCATAGTATCCTGTCAAACGGATCTTTATACTATACTTGTTTAACTAAAAGGGCACTAGTGGTAGCGGCACCGCCTTCCGATCCTATGGTACAAAACCGGTCATGCACTAATGAGTTTTTCTGTTCAAAAATGCACAGTGGCAGCACTGTGCATGCGTACTTAAAATCCTTTCATGACACGACACGAAGAAGAAGTTTTACTAAAATATAATCATTTTGATCATTATTTCAGACAAAAAGCAGACGAATCATACATAGTCGGAAAAGGACTTGCACCAGTTGAAGCATACCTCAGCATTCCTGAAATCATTCGAGTGGCCAAAGAGAACGACGTGGATGCGGTCCATCCTGGATATGGTCTACTATCAGAACGGTGAGGAATTATACATGTATGGGTATGGCTGAGCTCTTAAATTTAAGAAGAAGCAGAAGATGTATTGGGGCAGGTCTTTTCATAACAAGATCTTTGCCCAACAATGGGACGATGCGGACTGAAATGGTACTTATACAAGGTGTTCCAATACTTGTGTTTAAAACTTCAGGGGGCTAAAGTACAATATGAACAACTTTTTCTAAGGAACCAACACTGTGAACGCGAAAAAAAACAGCTGTTTCATACATTTTAGCCAGGGAGGTATTGAACTTTTGTATGAAACAGCTGTTTTTTTTTCGCGCTCACAGTGTTGGTTCCTTAGAAAAAGTTATGCATATTGATGAGTACTTTAGCCCCCTGAAGTTTTTAACACAAGTATTGGGACACCTTGAATACGCTGTACACAGTAGCGATGTAACGATCTCGAAATTTTTCAAACCGACTCAAACCGGTCTGCAAAATAAGCAAACCGACTTGTAAATCGAACCGCAAAAATCTATGTAAACCGGTTTGAAACCGGGTTACAAACCGAAATGACAAGGTCAATACGACGAACCAATTTGTATTGCTCATGCTAGAATTTTATGTTATGGAAACCGAAACGAATGAGTTAAATTTGTATTCATAATCCGGTATGAATACAAATTTAACTCATTCGTAGAACCCAAGAACAAATTGAATCGACTTTGTCAAGTTAATCTCATTTTCATATTTCGGTTCGGTCCGACCCGAAGTACCGACTCGCGGTTCCGCGCCGCACCGTGCGTGAGTTGAAGAGGGACAGCGATCAACAAACCGCTCGCTTACTGATCGGTTCGGCATAGGTTCAACCCGACTTGAACGGTTTGAAGCTCAACCCGGGTTGAACCGGGTTGGTAACCCGAGTCGTAACATCGCTAGTACACAGAGCCGACCCAGGCTCCAACCTACTGATGAAACAACTCCTTTGTATATTTCAGTGCTGACTTCGCGCAAGCCGTTATCAATGCGGGCCTTCGTTTCGTGGGCCCTTCCCCCGCAGTGGTGCAACAGATGGGAGACAAAGTCGCTGCAAGGAAAGCCGCTATCGATGCTAGTATGTGATAATCTATCTTGCCTTTAGTTATTTTAGACTGGCGAAAAGATTTTTTCATGCTTGAAAAGCATTTTTGACCGTTTAGTACCCAATCTAAACCTAAGCATGCTTACTATATTAATGTTAAGGCGAATACAAGAGCTAATGTGACTCTCGCTCGCACGTTTCGCTTTACTAGTTTTCGTACATAAGCAAACTTTTAAGTAGGAAAACATGTATTGATCGAAATGAAATTTTTACTAAACTGTGTGCGATTTTTCGAAAATGAGTTTAGTGATTTTATATCTTTCAACATGTCGAAACGTGCGAGCGAGAGTCACATTAGCTCTTGTATTCGCCTTAAGATGCTCGGTGAGCAAAGTACGTACTTTTTTATATTGATGGAACATGCAGTTGGTTCACCTGGTGTTAAGTGGTAACCATCACCTAAGTATAACAAAGTATTGTCTCGCAAGTAACGCATGGTTGAAACCTATTGCCCTACGA
Organism: Chloroclysta siterata; assembly: GCA_932294275.1. Taxonomy (NCBI): domain Eukaryota; kingdom Metazoa; phylum Arthropoda; class Insecta; order Lepidoptera; family Geometridae; genus Chloroclysta; species Chloroclysta siterata. The sequence goes on along the minus strand of OW028596.1, from coordinate 12,404,309 downwards.
TGCACTGCCCTGCGTCTATAAACTTGAGGCATACAGATGTTAAGCCCCATGTGCCTGTAATTACACCGGCAACCACACTCTTCAAGCCGGAACACAGCAACGCTGCTACAACACGTCATCATCTACAAAAAATGTCGCGACAGCATATGTCTAACTATTATAATTATGTCACAATAGGTAAGTGTTCTTTTATTATAAAAAAATAATTGAAATGCCGCCGCTAGAAAAGGGTGTTTATTTGTACCTTGGTATTAATCCTTATCCAAATAAATCATTTCATAATTAAGACGGTTTCAATACCTATAGATTACTTCTTAAATTTTTCAAATCGGACCTTCCATTCAAAAGATATGACGAAATTAAAAATGTTAACGGGTCCACGGGTCACGCTCGGAGTGCGATTTCACTCACTCAAGGAGAAGGACGTGCAAATGTATGAAATTAGTAGACGCGAGGCTCGAACCCACTCGGTCTAAGTTTATCCTAAAATGTTCAAAAAATTTATGACCACCCATGCGAAGCTGGGACAGGCCGCTAGTTTGTTATAATTTTCTAGGAGCTTAATTTGTTCTGGGATCTTATTATAGATTTTTACGGCCATAACATTTGGGCCCGAGCTGTGTAGACTTAATTTGGATTATGAACGAATCTTAAATAAAACTTTAATTTAAAATTTTCAGAGGTTCCAATCGTCCCAGGCACGGACGGCCCAGTCACGACAAAGGAAGAAGCGATGGAGTTTTGCGAACAGCACGGCCTTCCTGTCATATTCAAGGTAAGGACTTGAGAGGTAATCTACCGTCAAACTACTATTTATACTACTTACTACTATTTTTGATGACATAAAATCGTCATATTCAAGGTCAGGAATTATAGGGCAGTCTATTATCAAACTACTATTCATAAAGATAAGTTCTATTACATGTGTCAAGTGCTTGAAAGGAGCTTGAGCTTGAGGCGCACTTAAAATCCTTTCACCACACTGTTTCGAAAGAAACTAGTGACACGATAAAAGAGAGAGAGAGAGATTTATAAAGTTATAAACTGACTGAATTTTGTTGTGAAAAATCACGAATAACCAATTTTCGGAGAATAATATTGCAAAGGTTCAGTAAACATAACCCTAATACTATAAAATGGTGCTTAAATTTAAATAATGCTTATAGTTAGCGCTGTCTCTGTTTGCCATTACGCATTGGTAAGAGATGGCAATAGTTTATCGTTTGACAGATTTTTTGTAGTAAGGCCGCAAATTTTGGCCCAAACAAGTTTTGGTACCTAAAGTTTGTTTACTAATTTTCGTACTTTATAAGAAAATTGGTTTTGATCAAATTATGTTTTGACCAAGATCGAGTTTTTACTTCCCAACCAATTTTTGAGAAATAAAATCATGAACCCTTTGAAACTTCGTGTGATCATCATTAATATTGATGTTGACTGTACAGTACACTGATATTGCTGGACTTTCCACACAGCACTATCTAGGGATCACTAATATGGGAACCAGATATCTGATATAATACATGTATATATATTTTTTTTCTAAATACATACTTATAATATGTGATAACACCCAGACAGAGAACAAACATCTATGTTCAACACAAATGTTTGTTCTCGGTGGGGATCGAACCCACGGCCTACGGCGCAGAAGGTAGAGCTACTATCAACTGAGCTGTAAAGGCTGTCAAAATATGATATTACTTCGTTGCCTGTACGATGGATAGCTGATATAATTATCTCCTAATCTTTTAGGCAGCTTACGGTGGCGGCGGCAGGGGAATGAGGGTAGTTCGAGAAATGAGCGAAGTGGGCTCCTCATTCGACATCGCCTCATCAGAAGCGCTGAACGCTTTCGGCAACGGATCTATGTTCATTGAGCGGTTCATAGAACGGCCCAGGCATATTGAAGTACAGTTACTCGGTTAGTACCCTTAATTTTAAGCCTTTTACTGCAGTAACTTTTTTTGACGTCCTCAAAGAATCTGGAATTCGTACTTGGTACCAAGAGATCTGTGGGGATATCTACCGTGCCTGGGAATCAAAGTCGGAAACCGGCATGTCGTAGAAACTAAAAGTTCTATAACATGTCAATAAGAATCCGGTGATACTCCATTGGATTTTTCATATCGAAAAATGTATGTGCGCAACGCCAGTGCTCTTAAACGGTGAAGGAAAACATCGTGAGGAGACCGGTATGTTAAAGAACCCAAAAGTTCTAAAACATGTGTCAAGGGCTCGAGAGGAGCCTCTTCAAGGTGCACTTAAAATTCTGTCACTACACTGTTTCGAATATAAATAATAAAACGTCAAGAAGACGAAATAGAAAAAAAAAACAAAAAAAAATTATGAAACCAAGTAGGTAAAAGAGCTTCTTAAATGATCATTGAGTTTTTCTTCCAGGTGACAAAGCGGGCAATGTGGTGCATCTATACGAAAGGGATTGCTCCGTGCAAAGGCGTCATCAGAAAGTCGTGGAAATAGCACCGGCGCCGCATTTGGACCCTGAGGTACGCCGGTCTTAAAGACGAAGTTTCGAATTTGCAACATCACATCAACATTACAGTAGTAATAGTAAGGCCATATATAATAATATGCCTCATGTTGATATCATTTGTGACTTGCGAGGCAAAGACGTTAAGCTGCATGTGCCTGTAATTTCACTGGCCACACACCCTTATACACACAAATATTTGTTCTCTGTCTGGGATTTTAAATTAAAAGAATGTATATACAAAAAAATATAAGTGTTACATCAGCTATATGTATAGTCCTCATGTTACAAGCTTTGCTTAGTTTGGTGCTAGATAATGCTGTGTGGAATTTCCAACTATATTTATTTATTTTAATTATGTTCTTTTCACAGATTAGAAATAAAATGACAGATTGCGCAGTACACTTAGCGAGGAGCGTCGGTTATGAAAACGCCGGCACTGTGGAGTTCCTGCTCGACGACAAAGGAAACTTCTTCTTCATTGAAGTTAACGCTAGGTCAGTTTCTAATACTTGGTGAAGAATCAAATCAAGATAAATATTCCATCAGTGCATCGTAGGGCACGTTCCTATCGTGCGTGACTTACGAGGCAATGCTTTGTTATAGATATAGATGATGGTTACCACTTAACTTCAGCTGGGCCATCTGCTTGTTCCTTCAGCTAGTTGTATTAAAAAAAAAGATTTTTCTTTAAAACCTGTTTATTAAAAGTTCAGCATTTTTAATAAACAAACATAAACAAACATAGGTAGACTTTCACTTTCACAGAACACTATCTAGCCCCAAACTAAGCCAGAGCTTGTAATATGGGAACCAGATAGCTGATATAATACATAAATACTTTTTTTTTGTAAATACATACTTATAATATTATATAACACCCAGACAGAGAACAAACATCTATGTTCATCACACAAATGTTTGTTCTCGGTGGGGATCGAACCCACGGCCTACGGCGCAGAAGGCAGAGCTACTACCAACTGAGCCGTGAAGGCTGTCACAGCTCAGTCACAGTCATGTCATGTCAATTTTTAATGATATTATAACAGCAATTAAAAACGAAACATATTTCAGGTTACAAGTAGAGCACACAATAACAGAAGAAGTCACAGGCATCGATCTCGTCCAATCACAGATCAGAGTAGCAGAGGGGATGACATTACCCGAACTAAACCTCACTCAAGACAAGATCAAAGCTAAAGGTTTCGCTATCCAATGCAGAGTTACTACTGAGGACCCGGCTAATAACTTCCAGCCTAGCACTGGGAGGATTGAAGTGTTCAGGTAACATGCACCTTATTACTTGCTGCGTAAGGCTTAGACTTGATAAACAGAAGACCCGGATCATAACGTCCAGAATAGCACTGGGGAGATCGAAGTGTTCAGGAAAAATGCACCTTATTACTTACTGGATACGGTTAAGACTAGATCAAGGATAATGTATGCTAAGTTACCAATGAGAAGCTGGCTAATAACTTCCAGCCTAGACTGGGAGGATTGAAGTGTTCAGGTAAAATGCACCTTGTTACTTACGTGATAAGTTTTAGATTAGTTCAAGGAAATAGGCTGTCTAATGGAGTGTGGCCTCTGAGGACCTGGCTTATAATTTTAGAAGTGGTCAGGTAAAATGCACCTTATTACTTACTATATAAGGTTCAAATAAAGTTAAAATATATCGGTCTTACCAGAGAAAATCTGTCAAACGATAATGCTTAAACTATTGCCATCTCTTACCAATGCGTAATGGCAAACAGAGACAGCACAAATTTTAAGCATTATTTAAATTTAAGCACCATTTTATAGTATGAGGGTATATGTTTAATAAGTTGCAAAGGATTTTACGTGTTACGGTGTCGTGATAAAGTTTATAATGCTTCAGGTCTGGCGAGGGTATGGGCATCCGTCTGGACTCTGCTTCAACGTACGCTGGTGCCGTCATCTCTCCCTACTACGATTCACTTCTTGTCAAAGTGAGTACTATATCGTGTATACAGACAAATATGGTCTAGGTAGCTGAGGGCAACCACCCCGGACATATAAAAGAACACAGTTTTTTCAGTATATAAGATACTAGAGACCCGCTCCGGCTTCGCACGTTTATTGTGGGTTATCCCTAAGAGATTATGCTTGTATTATGCATATAAACCTTCCTCTTGAATCACTATTTCTATAAAAAAAACCGCATCAAAATCCGTTGCGTAGTTTTAAAGATTCAAGCATACATAGGGATATAGGGACAGAGAAAGCGACTTTGTTTTATACTATGTAGTGATAAAATAAATTATGTTTTTAAAATCAGTAAATTGAAAAAAAGTTTAGGTAAATTAAATAAAAAAATTAGGCATAACTTTATTTTTAGTAAAATTATATCTGTTAAAAAATTGTACAAGTCATAAAAAGTCTCTGATTATGTCAGGGGGACACTTTAATAGTATATTTTGAATGGCGCTTCGCTTCTACCAATCACGTGCGAGCAGTGTTACCAATAAACAGAAGTGGTGGGTGTCAACATTAAAATAATCAAAATGACAACTCAAGCTTTGCTTAGTCTACTAGCGCTTTGTGAAAATATCCATCAATATATCCTACTAATATTATAAACGCGAAAGTTTGTAAGTATGGATGGTTGGATGTATGGATGGATGGATGGATGGATGTGGACGGATGTTTGTTACTCTTTCACGTAAAAACTACTGAATGGATTTTAATGAAACTTTACAATAATATAGCTTATACATCAGAATAACACATAGGCTACAATTTATAAAGATATTGTGTAACATATCCTGCGCAGACGAAGTCGCGGGCGCCAGCTTGTATCTTAATAATCGGTCCTAGGCAGGTAGGTATAATTTTGTACGCCTGTATTGGTAGGATTTTAGTGATACTATTATTTTTAAGAAGATATATTTGACAGGTCCATATTATTGACAGGTAATTTCTCACGCCCACGACCTTCCATCATCAGCTGCTAAGATGAACCGCGCGCTCCGAGAGTTCCGAATCCGAGGAGTGAAGACTAACATTCCGTTCCTGCTCAACGTTCTTGAAAACCAGAAGTTCCTCAATGGTAAGCAATGGATCAGGAATGAGGAAATCAGAAGAAGAAACAGCGCAACCATAGCTCGTAGAATTAGCTGGTTGAAGTGGCATTGGGCAGGGCATATAGCTCAAGGAACTGATAACTGAGGAATAAAGGTTATCGAATGGTGACCACAACCCAATTGACCGACAACATGTGAGAATTGTAGGAATTCGGTGGAAGAAGAGAGCTCTACTACTCTTAAGGGTACTTAAGAGTAGTAGAGCTCTTTGTGAAGGGCTCGTCCGGGGAAGTACTACCACCACGCCTTTTTCTGCCGCCAAGCAGCATTGCTGTGTTTCGGTTTGAAGAGTGTGGTTGCCGGTGTAATTACAGGCACATGAGGCTTAACATCTGTATGCCTCAAGTTGATGGACGCAGGGCAGTGCATCGTAGGACACGTTCCTATCGTGCGTGACTTACGAGGCTTGCTTGACTGCTTGTTCCATAAGCTAGTATTAAAGAATCATATGAACTGGCACCTAGTTTCACCTAGTTTTAAGACGTGATAGTGATCCTTGTGATTTTATTGAATCAATACTAATTGACCTGTATTACAGGTTTTTTTAAACCTATCTCAGGCACCAGTCTCTCGCAAAACTGGTAAACCTTGCATCAAACCACTTTAGATAAGCCTAGATTGTTTAAGAAGGACCAGGTCAAGAGTACCCTAAACCGACGAGAATGTATGCAGAATGTTATGAGAGTGAATGAAGCGAAAGAGGTATGTAAGGACCGTAGCAAGTGGAAATCCGTGGTCTCTGCCTACCCCTATGGGAAACAGGCGTGATTTTATGTATACAAGGTGTTTCCATAATTGTGTATATAAACTTCAGGGGGCTGAAGTACCCATCAATATGAATAACTTTTTGTAAGGAACCAACAATGTAAACGCGAAAAAAAAACAGCTGTTTCGTACATTTTAGCCAGGTAGGTATTGAACTTTTGTATGAAACAGCTGTTTTTTTTCGCGTTCACCGTGTTGGTACCTTAGAAAAAGTTATTCATATTGATGGGTACATTAGCCCTATGAAGTTTATATACACAATTAAGGGAACACCTTGTATATGTATGTATATTGTTTAAGTTACCTACTTTGTGAAGAGAAATAAAAAAACTTATAATTTTGCAACACTGCCTAGCGTCCATCAACCTGAGGTAATGAGACGTAGTATATAAATGTAATTTCACATTCCAGGCGCGGTCGACACCTACTTCATAGACGAAAACCCCCAACTCTTCATGTTCCGTCCATCACAGAATCGTGCGCAGAAGATCCTCAACTACCTCGGCTATGTGATGGTGAATGGGGCTGCTACCCCCCTCGCCACCAAAATACCCCCCGCTGATGTGAAACCTTTCATCCCCACTGTGCCATTAGGTAAGACTATTTTATTTTAAATTTAAGAGTAGAAGGGCTCTTTGTGAAGGGCTCGTCCGGGGAAGTACTACCACCATGGTTATTTCTGCCGCCAAGCAACGTGGCTGTGTTTCGGTTGAAGAGTGTGGTTGCCGGTGTAATTACAGGCACATGAGGCTTAACATCTGTATGCCTCAAGTTGGACGCAGAGCAGTGCATCGTAGGACACGTGACGCGAGCGTGACTTGCGATGAAATGCTGTGTTACATGTGCTGTTTACCACTTAACATCAGGTGGGCTATATGCTTGTTACATGAGCAAGTTGTATATAAAAAAAAACATACCCACTGTATCTTTTGGTAAGACAAAGAAGAATTTTATTTATTTAATAAAATCCACATGTGTACAAAATGTATCATACGTATTTATAATAAAGCCAGTAATGGATTTAAATTTTTGTTACAAACTGGTAAATTATACATACACATTAAATATAGGCACAGTTGTCGATTTTTTTGTTACACTATCCTAAACTAACTGAATTTGACATCGCTATACAAGTTGTTCCAATACTTGTACTTAAAACTTCAGGGGGCTAAAGTACCCATCAATATGAATAACTTTTTCTAAGGAACCGACACTGTGAACGCGAAAAAAAAACAGCTGTTTCATGCAAAAGTTCAATACCTACCTGCTTAAAATGTATTGAACAGCTGTTTTTTTTTTCGCGTTCACAGTGTTGGTTCCTTAAGCCTTAAATACACGGTTCAACCAAATTGAATCACTTTGGTTGAATGGAGCAGAAATGAAAGGAAAACCAAACAAAAAAAAAAGTTATTCATATTGATGGGTAGGTGCTTTAGCCCCCTGAAGTTTTGAGCACAAGTATTGGAACACCTTGTATATATTGCCGTCCTTGTTGTTTCAGTTTTTTTTAGAAAGGGATGGCAATGTTTTTGTTATTCTAAAGTAAGATTATGTCGTTTAGGAAAATTAAACAACAGAATTGACACCATTAGACAATTCATAAAGATAATATAAAACGCTCACATCACTGATTCAAAAATAACTATAGTTTTCCTAGTTTTCACCACATCACTTGCAAAAGAGTTTATTTCTTTGATATCTGAATAATAAGATAGAGATTTTTTTTTTCTTGGTTTTATTCAAATAACAACAAAATATCGCATGATTGCCAGCGTTCAACTTCAACTTTTCAACTTGAGATGTGTGAGCAGGAAGTACGTTACATTAGTCTTCGCCATAAAGTCCAAACTGCTGAGGGGTGATCCATAAATTACGTCACACGTTAAGGGGAAGGGAGGGGGTCGACGAAGTGGGACATTGTGTGACAAGCGGTGGGGAGGGGTCCCAAATTTCGTGACATAACATTTTTTTAAATATCTAAGTATTACGACACTAAATTTTATTGAATTAGAATTTAAATGGAAATAAAAATAACTTCGGAACACTGCTGTTTTAATTTCATTAATTTCTAAATTTAACCTCCTAAGACCCGGAGTTATATTTTTTGAGTACTCATTGGTACACTCTGAGCAGAAAAATGTACAAATTAAAAATTCATTGTCAGACCCAAGGATAAAAATACTTCTTTTTTGTATTATTTGAGTTTTTAAGATGAAAATTGGTTTTGTTTGTTATGTACAGAAAAATGTTCAGCGGGTCTCACTGACTACAGAGACAGATGTTGTGTTGAAACTGATTAAATTAATTTAATTTGTACATTATATTGTACCTGGGGTCTTAGGAGGTTAAAATAGCAAAATATGTGACATCACACTAGGTAGGGGGGGTCTCACAAATGTGACCAGCTGTGACAAGGACGGGGGTGGGGTCAAAAAATTATGAAATTCGTGTGACGTAATTTATGGATGCTCTCGTGTGGACTATAATGAAGGAGAAATTATCAATCAACGTTTAAAAAAACTAAGTTTAATTTTAATTTTCCAGTTCCCTCTGGAAGTCGTGATGGTAGGTTTGAACTAAATAGCCTACTATTCAAAATATATGTATATGCGTATTTGCAATGTTATTTATTCACTGTACGCTTTGCCTTTCAATATTTATGTGAGTTACTGTGGCACCTGGAATCTTTTTATTTATTAATATTTCCACGCGGAAAGGGTTTTTATTGTAGTGAATACAGAGCACAGAATTGTGTGCGCTTTTCTGTTATATAAACAGTTCTTTCAACAAACGTATTTTAGTCCCATTTCTTTCGCACCTTTGTCTATTAAAACAGTGGTTATCGACTTCGAAAAACAAAAGAAAGCGCTTTTAAAATGTGTGTGGTTTTATCGTGTATTCTTCTATAGCCTTAGATATATTCCTTCTATAGCTCTACTACAGCTCTTTGTGAAGGGCTCGTCCGGGGAAGTACTGCCACCACGCCTTTTTCTGCCCCAAGCAGCGTTGCTGTGTTTCGGTTAGAAAAGCGTGGTTGCCGGTAAAATTACAAACACATGAGGCTTAACATCTATGTACTTTAAGTTGGTGGACGCAGGGCAATGCATCGTAGGGCATGCTCCCATCGTGACTTACGAGGCAATGCTTTGTTATAGGTGATGGTTACCACTTAACAGGTGGGCCATCTGCTCTTTATTAAGCTGGCGTTATTTTGGCACGAAACTGTAATAGGCTCCTGACATGCATGCACGCTTTCGTTTTATTTTCGAAGACAAATCCAGACAGAAATCGTGACCACTTTCCTTTTTAACAAAATCTATGCCTATTTATACTGCCGGATCAAGTTATGCGAACGAATGCAAGCGAATGTTAACGAGCGAACGAGTATAGTTGCTGACATCGAATTTGAACTTCCATGAATACCTACCCTAGACACATTTTAGGTGACCTAGACGTGACTCATCAAACCCTGAAACAAGAGACACTACAAACACTTACTAAGAGCTCTACTACTCTTAAGGGTACTTAAGAGTAGTAGAGCTCTTTGTGAAAGGCTCGTCCAGGGAAGTATTAGCTCCATGCCTTTTTCTGCCGCCAAGCAGTGTTGCCGTTGAAACTACTGGCACAACAACTACAAGGTGTTCCAATACTTGTGTCTAAATCTTCGTAGGGCTAAAGTACCCATCAATATGAATATCTTTTTTTAGGAACCAACACTGTGAACGCAAGAAAAAACATATTCATATTGATGGGTATATATTGGAACTCCTTGTATAATCACACGTCAACATCTCAGATCTCATAATACTCATGATAATCAAGGGTATTCAGAGCCACGTCCGAACATTACATTTAGCACATGTCCACATTATCATACGACTTCGCTCGCTGTCACTCGTTTGTTTTCGACCGGCAAACAAGCATTACTTGGTACGGGTAAAACTTACCATTCTAACATATTCAATGACATTTTAATTACGATGGACTTTAGTTAATACTGAAGATAAAAGATATACCATTTGTCGACTTTGAAAGTCAGCAGTTAGGGTGCATTTCTAATAACGCGGAGCGGGGTAGTGCGGAGGCCAATAAGATTGTTTTAGTTTAAAATAGATGTACTTATATTTGAAGTAATCTGATTGGTCTTCTTAACTCACGCTCTTTTCTGCGTGGATGGAAACGCACCTTTACGCTTGTCAGTAGGCGATTAGTAATACATTGCAGTTTTCACTCGAGCCCTACAAATATGTTCGTTGATCAAGCAGCAATGAATCACCAAATAAGAGATACAAATACAAAAATATTTTTTTTTTTCTGAAAAATGTTAGATAAATTTTAACAGTAGTTTGATCTCCTTATAAGTATGCCTAACCTCCTCCTCCTTTCCTTATAAGTATGTAAAATACCTGTATAAGGAGGCATCGCTCTTCCATAGCATACATAAAGAGTTAAAAAAAAAATATATTGAAAAAAAAAATATTTAATTACAAATTTCGGTTGACAAAGGAATTCATTACAGATACAATTTTACCGTTCAACTTTCAGAACACTCGAAGTCAATTGTAATTAAAACGTCATTGAAAACATACATTATCTGCACTTGGCATTTTTTTTACACCATAACCTGTTTTTCAGACCTTTCCCCCGAGGCCATAAAAAGACAGGAACTAACTGGTGAAAATACAGGTAAGGGTTTTTTTTCTTTTTTGTGACGTCTTTTTTTTGTGTCGTGTTGTGACTCACTAACTTTTTTAATCACATTATTTTTATAAGCTGGCTAATAAAAGAGACGAAACTTAAGTGGTACCGCTACTCAATAGTAATGAGTGAGTGAAAGGGAACTATTTCAATAATAGTGTGTGAGAGAGAGAGGTATTGATACGCGCAGTCAGTTAAAATTCGTTTTTTTATTAGCACAGGCTATACCTAGGTACTATCAAAAAAGATTTAACAGAAGACTTTCTTGTTCAAACATTTTTATAACTATAATAAGCAAAATCCTCTGTTAAACGTTATTTTTAAACATTGCTTAAACCCTGTCTCTTTTGTCCATTATCCATTAGTAAGAGATGGCAATAGTTTAAGCATTGTATAAGCACAATTTTATAACTTGGAGTTAGATTCACTCATACATGTTTTGTCACTAATAATTGTAGAGGTTTGCATCGGACATTTTTTAAACGAACTTAGTCTCGATACAAAAAAGGCCTGACGTAACGTAAAACTAAAATACTGTTGTCAAAATAAAATTTCACGCATGTCAGTCCGCCATATTTTTATTTTTGCATTGTGTTGCTCTCCTTGACAAAGAAAATCTTGATGGGCAAGAAAACGAAGTAAAAATAAAGCAAATAAGCAGTTAAAATAGTTACTATATTGCGAAGCGATAATTATATATACTGTACACAGACCCGACCCCGGCTCCATATATTGATGAAACAGCTCCTTTAGGGGTACTTAGGCCCAAGCAAATAAATTCAATCAAAATGTCCACTTACCACTAAAGAGTTTCTATCAGATTTGTGTATCGTAGGGCACGTTCTTATCATGCGTGACTTATGAGGCAATGCTTTGTTATAGGTGATGGTTACCACTTAACATCAGGTGGGCCACTTGTTCCATCAGCTAGTTGGATAAAAAAAAAGGCTGGAAAGATCTTATCACATTTAGAATATACCTCTATACTCTGGTTTACCATAAATTGAGACTTTTCATCCCCGTTTCTCACCACCAGCCGTCCAGCCCCCGAAAGGCTACAAACAGATCTTGAACGAAGGCGGGCCCGAAGCATTCGCAAAGGCAGTCCGCAAGAACAAGGGCCTACTACTCATGGACACCACTTACAGAGACGCTCACCAATCACTTCTGGCCACTAGAGTGCGGTCTCACGACTTGCTGGCCGTGTCTCCTTACGTCGCTCATAACTTCAGCAATCTTTACTCGCTGGAAAACTGGGGCGGGGCTACGTTTGATGTAGCTCTTAGGTAAGTCTAAACTTATCAAAAAAACACGTCTTAAATTAAGGAAAAAAAAATACGGGCAATCGGAAACTCTTCAGTATTTTCCATTTTTATTTGTTTTATAGTGTTTACCTACACTTAAGGAAAATCACAAAGATTTAATGTAGTCCCAAAATTTATATCCGATAATAATTTAATTATTAATGATACTGTACGCTCAGTAAAAGCTTTATAATGAGAATGCATTTCCGTTTCCGTCGATTTTAACCAGTTTTCGTACTTTTTACACCAAGTGCTTCCGGTCAAGTGGCTCCACCTGGCGGCCGCGCGCCATTTTGCTTCCTAAAATGTGCAGCGCCATTTTGGAATCATTGGCGTTTTGTTTTCCGTCGAAGCAACTTGTGTCTAGCAGCTATCTCTGCGACGACCGTTGCATATAAATATTTTATGTTCAAATCTTATCTTATTCTTAAAAGATGAAGAAAATTTTAATTTATTAAGTGAAGTGAAACTGTGCAAAGAGGGAAAAAACCGTGAGTACAACCCTCTTTATTTTAAATAGATGACCGTGATCAATTTTTTAACGATTTTTCGTTCGGATCACGTTCTCATAGTCAAAAAATTACCAGTTTAGGTACTTGAGCGTGTATTTAGTAGGTATTATATTTTGTACAAAGTTAATTTTTCAGAAATATATAGATATAAAAGCCTCTGCTTTCACACAGAAGCTGTATGGTACTATTACTTGCGAGCATAAGTCTAGAAACCTGCAGAATAAATTATATTTCTATTTTCTTTACTAACCAGTCTGTCAATACAGGTTCAGGGTGTATAACAGGTTCAGGATTCCATTTTTATTAATATGGTTAGCGGGAAATATTATAACATCATTGTTCTTGCGATGAGGTCCAAGATCACAAATTTTAATATCAAGACAGAAAGGATCTATCTGCTTTAAAATAGCCCCATAGCTGTTTGAAACAAGTGCTTAGGCTAGAAGTCTGCACATAGCTACTTCACATACTTCAGGTATTCATAGACTTTTGGAAACAAACGAAGGGGGGAAAACGTATGATACCTTACGTTAACATGCCTAAATACGACTTAAAACTAACTGCATTATACTAAACTGCATTAAACAGAAATTTAGTTTTATCTGTAACAAAAATATTGCATGATGTATTTACAATCTTTTTTCTTGGGCTTATCTGAGTCGTACAACTGAAGAATCACTTTTCTTGAATTTTGCTACCTACCCACTTTATTATTTTCATAAGTAATATAATATCACTTTTGATTAGTTCGCGGGTCACCAACCCAAATGTCGTAGATTATAACGAACATAGTTTGGTAAAAGGCAAAGCCCTCTTGGCCGCCCCTCGCGGGGGTTAGGCGTTTTAAAAATGTATGTTCCATCAGGTGGAACTGTATAAGCTTTTAGTGAACGTGAACAAAGTTGATCCTGTCACGTTAAAAAGGCAAAGCCTTTTTGGCCGCCCCTCGCGGGGGTTAGGCGTTTGAAAATCTATGTTTCATCGCGTGAAACTGTAGCTTTTAGTGAACGTGAACAATGTTTGATCCTGTCACGTTAAAAAGGCAAAGCCTTTTTGACCGCCCCTCGCGGGGGTTAGGCGTTTGAAAATCTATGTTTCATCGCATGAAACTGTAGCTTTTGGTGAACGTGAACAAAGTTTGATCCTGTCAAATTAAAAAGGCAAAGCCTTTTTGGCCGCCCCTCGCGGGGGTTAGGCGTTTGAAAACCTATGTTTCATCGCGTGGAACTAAATACTAGTAAAAACTATTAGTATATATGGCTTTCTCAATACGCTGGGTTCTCTCTAAGGAAATCCAATCAATCTAACAGCCACCTCTCAAGGGGGTTTAGGCGTTAGTAAAACTGTGTTCAATCACGTGTGATTGAGATGAGATTTTAGTAAACGAACTTTCTTTTCTAAATTTGTTGGTTTCTCGCAAGAGAAATCTTATCAAGCATACAGCCGCCTTTCGAGAGAGTTAGGCGTTTGCAAAACTGTTCCATTGCGTGAAAATTTGTGCGATCCTTTGTGCGATGGCCTTTCAAAGCACAAACATGCCTGTAACAAGTACATCCTCGCGGGGTGTATGTTCCTATAGCCAGTTTCCATTTAAAATCTCTCAACCCTCACTATTGTAATGATGAATGAAAATAAGAAAGTTTCATTCCATAATAGAAACTAGCGACTTTATCGTGAAAACCTAAGGCTCAGAGAAGTTTTAGATGGCTAAATAATGAAGATTAATATGGTAAGTACAGATATAAATAAATACCTCATAAAGTCAGTTATAAGCCACGTGATAAGCAAAACAGTTATTATTACTCTTCCACTCACAATGGAAGAAAATAAATTGATAAAGTTATCGTATCAAATGCCTAGCCAAGCGCCTAGCTGGCTGTAAAAATAAGTAATAACAATATGCTGAAATGTGTTTCATAATGATTTTCAATATTCTTATGAATATTATTTTAACATTACATACTTTGTAGAGTAAAACCTATCTGGTTACGGACCCAAAGCTATAAAGATAGTTCTGGCCATTTTTTACACAACACTAACCTAACTTCACCCAAACCTAACCTAACCTAGGTGTTTGGGTACTGGTAGTGTGTTTAACTTAAGCTTTTGAGCTTCAAGTTATATAGATGAGTTTATTTTTACGTATAATAAGTATTGTAGGTTCCAGACATAAAACCTAACCTAGGTGTTTGGGTAATGGTAGTGTATGCTTAACTTAGCTTTTGAGCTTCAAGTTATATAGTTGAGTTAATTTTTACTTTTTACGTTTATTAAGTATTACTGGCTCAGATTCAGTTTATATGTATATCAAAAATCTGTGCATCACTATGATCACTTGTTTTTGATTAGGCACACCACGACGAAGAAATTTACAGTTTAAACATTAAAAAGCAAAGCGTCGTTATTAATTTTGAGAAATCAATTATCAGTGCTCATAAAAACTTAATCCATATTATGTTCATCATTAACAAAGTTCATGAATTCCTCACTAGACTAGTCCCTACCCTACAACAGGCGTTCTAAAAGAATCGTTGCTACATTACCTAACTCTGACAGATTTCTAAAAGATGTTTTGAATATATGGTCTTGGAGTAGGTACACTCCATATTGCTCAATCCTATCAGCTGGTTACCAAAATATTTACACTAAAAAGAGATGCTGACCAGTCTGTACTGCAGTCGCTTGCCTACTAACAGAAGATATGAAATCAATTCATGTCAATCAAATGGAAATAACGTATCTTTACTACTACGATTACTACCATTCGAAATACACTTTGGCATGTGTCCAAGTTCGAAAATCAGGCCGTATTTTTATGTCACTACCATTATCCCGAGTGGCATCTATGACTAGCCTGTAAACATAGTGTTTATAAAGTAGGCAACTTGCGTAATCGATTTATTTGCCTCTGAAATTTCACATGCAGCCTACCTACAATTATAATTTTTGAGATTTGAGGACATTCAACCTACCTACAATTATATTATTTGCATATTTTTTGAGAACTAAGGAACCATCACTCTATTTCACGATGCGTTTAGTATTCAATAGACTATCCACTCACGTGGGTATTTCTACCACCGGTTATCCCCAATGTCGCGGCTGACCTATTTCTGTCAATGGAATATTACTCATTAATAGTTCCGCAGTAAAACTTTGACGCGCTAACCTCAATATTTGAGCTCTAGCAGCACCTTTCACATTGGAAAACCTTTCCTATCAAATTATCAACCTCTAATAAAAGAAGATTTAATTTTTGTAGTAAGCAAATGCTAGTATATTATTAAATACGGACCAATAATTATTTTTATCTTTGTTTAAACAAAAAATATAGTTTTAAATACCCTGATAACATGACTGTAGTTTGCAACCGTTATTAACTTCTTGTTTAGCACTGAAATGAAATTTTGAACACACAATTATTATTATAAGTATAATTTCTTTGTGATTTGCACTTTACAAATAATTTCATTCGATACTTTCACATAAATGCTTGGTTCTTACGTTATGATGCAGACGCTTTTCTTGGTCTCTCGTTTAGGATACTCCTAAGTCAGTAAGAGAAGAGAGTAAGTAGAGAGTCAGAGTAATCAAAGTTTCCGGTTTGAGACGTTGACAAAAAGTGGTTTCAATAAAATAAGACTAAAAAATATCACTATAGATAATATTAGCAGTTGATGATTCCACATTAGATCTTGTAGGTACCTACTTAATAGTTTTGTCATTTATTTGTTCAATACTGATTGCAGTAATTATAGATGTTTGTTAACTATTATTAATTTAGTGATCATGCTAACACAAATTCCTTCTCATTAATTATTGAATAACTTAATTATGCAACACGGCCAAATTATTTAATTTGCTTGTTACAGTAAAATAAAAGATTTTGTTAAGCGTTTTTCACGCACAGTCAATAGCAGGCTGGAGGATCAAATCGTTGTTTAGAGGGACTGCTATTACAGCACCTCTAGAGTTCGATCTATGAATCGCATTCACAAAAAAAAAAATATCTTCTTGATTAATGAATTTGATATTGAGAGGTATAAAAGACAACAATTAATATCACACATCTATTAATATCATACATCTGTTTGACTTATTAAACATCCTTACTTCGTCTGAAATAACATACTGAAGAGGTCTATTGCCAGACAATGTCCTCCACAGATTTTGTAGTCTATGGGAAAGCTTTCCCTAGTCACCATGCTTAGCAGGTAATTTATGATTACTTACGATCGCTTATTTAGTATCAGATCATAGCTAAATCTGATATAAATAAATGAATTCGGTACATTTAACCAAACGGAAGCTAGTTCCTATTCCTATATTGTACGTTATCAGTTGTATTATTGATAATATGTAATACGTTGTGATCGTAATAAATGAATCATTATTAGCAAATGATAAATAGTATACTTTCGTAAAATAAAGTTTTTATTAATATTGTACCTACACTGTAGGTTGCCATTACAGTGTTTTACCTATCTACTTATTGTGGTAAAATATTTTTAGATTCACATTGGCGCTAGAGTTACCTAACTCTTACAAGTGGCGACACCAGGCGATAACAAACAAATCCTCATTATAAAGCTTTTACTGAGCGTACAGTATCATTAATAGCAGCGTTTTACCTGAAATAAAACGCATATTAATATACTTACCTCAGTAAAAGCTTTCATTTTTATTTCTGCCTGCTGAAACTAAGCCAATGATTCCAAAATGGCGCTGCACATTTTAGGAAGCAAAATGGCGCGCGGCCGCCAGGTGGAGCCACTTGACCGGAAGCACTTGGTGTAAAAAGTACGAAAACTGGTTAAAATCGACGGAAACGGAAATGCATTCTCATTATAAAGCTTTTACTGAGGTAAGTATATTAATATGCGTTTTATTTCAGGTAAAACGCTGCTATTATCGATTTTTTATAATTTATTATCCGAGTGGGATTTTAGATGGAACCACGGTTGCATAAGTACCATGTAGTAGCATGTCCCTGAGTTATTCGTCGAGTGAAATTAGAATCCGATGGCGCAGTTGGTTAGCGCAGCCCCGTATCAAGGGGAAGGTCGTGGGTTCAAATCCCACTCGGATAATGACTTTTGAGACTAGATTAAATCTTAAATTAAATCCTAAATTAAATCTTAAATTTTAAGTACTTAATTTAAATACTTGTCATAATAGATTTCGTTCGTGCTTAGGTCTATTTTCATCAGAATAATATTAAGACGTTACAATAATAAGAGAATTGTAAAGGTAGTAGAGCTTTTTGTGAAGGGCTCGTCCGGGATGTACCTACTACCACCACGCCTTTTTCTGCCGCCAAGCAGCGTTGCTGTGTTTCGGTTTGAAGAGTGTGGTTGCCGGTGTAATTACAGGCACATGAGGCTTAACATCTGTATGACTCAAGTTGATGGATGTAGTGCAGTGCATCGTAGGCACGTTCTTGGCGTGCGTTACTTACGAGGTAATAGGTGATGGTTACCACTTAACATCAGGTGGGCCATCAGCTAGTTATATAAAAAAACTTTGAAAACACAAATAAGATAGAAAACAATGGATATAATAATATAATTGAATGGTGGAAACTTCGCTGGTGTTTGTGAAACTTAAATCTAGTTATTTGTAATTATTATTGTACTGTTTGTTTCCCAAATAAAACAAAATAAAATATAAAATAGATGAGGTAGATTAAAGTTCCTTCCATGTGTGAATGTTCCTTTCATGTGTATGATGAGTAGTTTAAGGCGAAGACAAGAGCTAATGTGACTCTCGCTCACATGTTGAAAGATATAAAATCACTAAACTCATTTTCGAAACATCACAATCAACCATTTTGTGTGCATTCTAGTAAAGCAAACTTTTGAGTAGGAAAACATGTACTATCGATCAAAATGAAATTTTTACTAAACTGTGTGCGATCACTGTGATTGCACACAGTTTAGTAAAAATTTCATAGATAGTTGATTGCGATTTTTCGAAAATGAGTTTAGTGATTTTATATCTTTCAACATGTCAAAACGTGCGAGTGAGAGTAACATAAGCTCTTGTCTTCGCCTTACGGAGAGCACGATTGAGATGAGAACACGATTCTCTAAATCCTGGGCAATAGAAGAAATGGTTGGTTTTTGTGTCAGGTTCCTCCACGAGTGTCCGTGGGAGCGTTTGGAGGACATGCGTCGTATGATCCCCAACATCCCCTTCCAAATGTTGCTGCGAGGCGCCAACGCAGTCGGCTATACCAACTATCCGGATAACGTGGTCTTCAAGTTCTGTGAAATGGCTGTGAGTTCATTTTTGTTCTTACTTTTATTATAACTCAAGTCAAAAGGTATTTATTCAATAAAATCGCAAGGATCACTTTGACGTCGGAGCTAGGTGACTCTAGGTGCCAGTTCCACGCGACCAAAGCCTAGAAGAACAGGCAACAAACTTACGGCTTGGTTCCTATCGTTCTGTATGATCCTTGTTACAATGTAATATAATACAATATTGAAGCTCCAGGGGCATTATTCTCTATGACATAGGAGATTCCGTGCCATAACCGTGTGACGTCACAGCGTGGTCTAAACGCAAACGCGATTCATAAACCAAAAAATGAACTAAGAATGACAACTAGGAATGACAACTAAGTAGGGAATACGGTTTTGTCCGATTTCCCGCCGCTGTCTAGTCGTATCTGTGTAACGCGATTGCATTGGCAATAGAGAATATTGCCCCAGTATTGGTATAGTTATACTGGTTACAGTTTGAATAAAGTCGTATAAACTTTTATCATCTGATTCCCATAGTCCACACCGATACGCATCAGGAAAAAAGCTCCTATACTACATAAATTATGGGAATTGTAATTATAATTTTGCTGAGTATTTTGCTTAGAATTACTTAATAGAAAATGATTTTCTAGTATCAGATGAAATATTTATTGGTCCTAAGTCACCTAATACTACATTATTTTTAAGACTTTAAGCAAGCCTTAAGTCAGTTTTTTTTTGGTATTTTATGTATTTTGAAAGTTCTGAACACGCTCATTTCCTCTCCATACAAAACCTATTAGTCACGCAATACATATAGCCTAAATTCGAACAACGAAATACAAAAATTAAAGTTCAGGTATTTCTGGTTTAATTTCACAACACATTCCAGGTAAAATCTGGCATGGACATCTTCCGAGTATTCGACTCATTGAACTACCTACCCAACCTGATCCTCGGGATGGACGCGGCAGGCAAAGCCGGCGGCGTGATCGAAGCTGCCATTTCGTACACAGGAGATGTCTCCGACAAGAAGAAGACTAAATACGATCTGAAGTATTACTTGAACTTGGCAGATGAGCTGGTGAAAGGAGGGACTCATGTGCTTGCTATCAAGGATATGGCTGGACTACTGAAGCCACAGGCTGCTAAGTAAGTTTCATGTTTTTTCGGCATTTTAAAAGGCATTTATTCAGCTATAACTCCCTTCTTAAAAGCTTGCTGAAAGAAAAGAAAATGAAATGTCGTTTTAGGGTTATTTTTTATTGGAAAACTAACAGCTATATTATAACGTAAACTAGCGGCCTGTCCCAGCTTCGCATGGGTGTTCATAAATTTTTTGAACATTTTAGGATAAACTTAGACCGTGGGTTCGAGCCTCGCGTCTACTAATTTCATACATTTGCACGTCCTTCTCCTTGAGTGAGTGAAATCGCACCCCGAGCGTGACCCGTGGACCCGTTAACATTTTTAATTTCGTCATATCTTTTGAATGGAATGTCCGATCTGAAAAATTTAAGAAGTAATCTATACGTATTAAAACCGACTTAATTATGAAATGATTTATTTGGAAAAGGATTAATACCAAGGTACAAATAAACACCCTTTTCTAGCGGCGGCATTTCAATTATTTTGTTTATAATAAAATAACACTTATTGTGACATAACTATAATAGTTAGACATATGCTGTCGCGACATTTTTTGTAGATGATGACGTGTTCTACAAAATCGTAGTACATTGTTTTGTTCTATCATCAATCGTTTTCGCAGCGCACGCGATGTAAGGTTTTGGTTTTCCACCTTGGGTTACATTATTGGAGTTTTAGTAAGGATCCCTGATTTTTTTGAAAATATAATATAGCCTATGTTACTCAGGGATAATGTAGCATTCTAATGGTGAAAGAATTTTTGAAATCGGACCAGTAGTTTTTGAGCCTATTCGTTACATACAAAAATACAAAAAAACAAAAATACAAATGTTTCCTCTTTATAATATTAGTGTAGATGTAGATAACATACATGATATAGAAACGAGAGAGCCAATTAAGCTAGCCTTTGTGCATATTTTTAGTATAAGGCGAAGACAACTGCTAATGTACGTAACACGTAACGTACCTCTCGTCCACCACTAGCGTAAACAGTAATGGACCCAAGGAATACCCTTGACTGATTCCCGATTGGTGTGATATTAGGGTGCGGAGTCATATCATCCAAGTCTCACAAGACTTCTCACGGAGACTACGACGTCACGCGTCGATCGGGCGAGATTTTAATTTTAAAAAATCGTAGAAAATGAAATATCTCAAACATTCTTACAGACATTTTTCAGATTTTAGGATTTAAAAACCATCTTCTCACATCTTCTTCATTAGCTTATCGAGAGATTAGTATTATTATCATTCGCGCATCGCTACCGTCCGACATCTGACAGTGCGTTTCCTCTCCAGACTGCTGATAACAGCAATCCGCGACCGTCACCCGGACGTGCCTATCCACGTGCACACGCACGACACTAGCGGCGCCGGCGTGGCCGCCATGCTGGCGTGCGCGTACGCAGGCGCCGACGTCGTGGACGTGGCCGTGGACTCCATGTCCGGCATGACGTCACAGCCCAGCATGGGCGCGCTCGTCGCCAGCCTGCAGGGAACTAACCTCGACACAGGTAGATATACAAGGTGTTCCATAAGTTGTGTATATAAACTTCAGGGGGCTAAAGTACCCATTAATATGAACAACTTTTTCTATGGAACCAACACTGTGAACGCGAAAAAAAAACAGCTGTTTCATACAAAAGTTCAATACCTACCAGGCTAAAATGTATGAAACAGCTGTTTTTTTTTCGCGTTCACAGTGTTGGTTCCTTAGAAAAAGTTGTTCATATTGATGGGTTCTTTATCCCCCTGAAGTTTATATACACAACTTATGGAACACCTTGTATAGCCGCTATCCGCAACCTTCACATCGGTTAAGCCGAAAATACACGGTTCAACCAAATTGAATCACTTTGGTTGAATGGAGCAGAAATGAAAGAAATGCCAAACTTTGAATGATTCATTTTTATGTTTACATGGATCAATTTGGTTGCTTCGTTCTAATTGAAAGGCAAAAGTGAACCGTGTATTTTCGGCTTTACGAACCCCCCTTTTTTATTGCTTGATTGATAACCTTTTTGATGATGATTGATTGATGAAGGCACGAAATAATAGCCCAAATCAGAAAATATTGCAGGGAAGGATAGTAGGACATTACAGGCTCTTACTAATAATAATTAATTCTTTAAGCTTGACTGCTTTGTCACCTGATTTAAATTGAAGATGCAGTCAGAACTTAGCTATAATCCAAATGTTCACTCTTGGTTTGAATATTCCTTAGTTGTAACGTTCCGGAAATAATGATGACGGTTACGAGTTCCACCATTGGCACTTGAAAAACCCTAAATCAATTTACATTTTTTTTTATGAGGGTTGTTCAGAATACATGTAAGGTGGCATGGTAAGGTAGGGTAAGGTTTTGGTAAGGAAAAGGAAGTTAAATAGATAGTGGTTGGGAAATGAAATACATAAATATGACAGATAAAGTTATGTTCCGAAATCTTTACAAAAAACTTATATTAAAACTCTTGTGTAATATTGTTATACTCCGTTAGTTTTTTGTTATATCCTATTAATATTATAAACGCGAAAGTTTGTAAGTATGGATGTTTGTTACTCTTTCACGTAAAAACTACTGAATGGATTTTAATGAAACTTTTCAATAATATAGCTTATACATCAGACTAACACATGGGCTACAATTTATAAAGATATTGGTGTCGATTCTGTTGTTGCATTATCCTAAACTAACCTAATCTGACAGCTCTAAAATTATAGCCGTCCTTGTTGTTTCGGTCTTTTGGAAAGGGACGGCAATATTTTTAGTGCTGTCAAATTAGGTAACATTAGGAAAACTAAACAACAGAATTGACACCAGTGTGTGACTAAATCCTGCGCAGACGAAGTCGCGGGCACCAGCTTGTGTTGTTATATGTGCCATGTTAATAAGTAAAAATATTGTAAATAATGTGAACTGTGTTATAGTAATTAGTTTTGGCTACATAGCATATTTGGTAACTAAATAATAGTAGATTGTTTACCAAGCACTTTTCTTCCCTAGGGCGGAAAAGTACTTTTTTCCCCAGAGAGGAAAAGAAGTGAAAGTGAGCGAAATGCTATTTTGCTCCCTGTTTACGAAGAACAAACTGTCTCTTTTCGAATTGATGTATAATATCTTGTCCTCCACAGATATTTCACTCCAAACCGTGTCCGAATACTCAGCGTACTGGGAGCAAGCCCGTACGTTGTACGGTCCGTTCGAATGTACGGCCACCATGAAGTCTGGCAACGCGGATGTGTTCCTCCACGAGATCCCGGGGGGACAGTACACCAATCTGCAGTTCCAGGCCTTCTCTCTGGGACTTGGAAGCCAGTTCGAAGAGGTTAAGAAAGCATACAGGTAAATTATTCCTGTCCAACCACAAGTAGATGGATAGATGACTCTTTATTGATTACCAATCTGAATCTGTATGCCTCAAGTTGATGGACGCAGGGAATTGCATCGTAGGGCACGTTCCTATCGTGCGTGACTTACGAGGCAATGCTTTATGATAGGTGATATTTACCACTTAATATCAGGTGGGCCATCTGCTTGTTCCATCAGATAATTGTATAAATAAAAAAAACCAAAACAAATAAGGATAGGTACACATTTTTACTTAAAAACTAACAAATGTAGTAATACGATGGTGGCCTTCTCGCACACAGCGATCTCTTCCAGGCATCCATGGGATGGACAGGACTGAACATAAAAAAGAGAGGGGGGAGTCTGATGTGGGTTTAATTAATATACAGGTATCAATTAGGAACATTTTTATTGATAACTTTTCTTATACAAGGTGTTCCAATATTTGTACTTAAAACTTCAGAGAGCTAAAGTACCTACTCATCAATATGAACAACTTTTTCTAAGGAACCAACACTGTGAACCGTTATGTATGACTTAATACTGACTTAAAACTATGTTATTTGCTTCAATATTTTATTCGCGTTCACTGACTTAAAATCATGTAACTTCGTTCCCAGACAAGCGAATCTCCTGCTCGGCGATATAATCAAAGTGACTCCATCATCGAAGGTGGTAGGAGACCTCGCTCAGTTCATGGTGCAGAACAAGCTGACGGCTGACGAGATCCGGGAGCGAGCAGAAGAACTGTCCTTCCCCAAATCTGTTGTGGAGTACTTGCAGGGAGCTATCGGGATACCGTATGGAGGGTTCCCTGAACCACTAAGGTATTTAAACTTCTTTTTTTTTTGGAATATTTTAAAAGTTATTATCCGAGTGGGATATGAACCCACGACCTTCCCCTTGATTACTGGGCTACGCAAACCACCTGCGCGTTCCTACTCGGATAATAACTTTTGGCATATAATAAAAAATCTTGATTTCCTTAAGTGTAATTATAAAATCAATAAAAAATGTAAGTAAATTTATTAATAAATGAACATTGATGGACATGTAGCTTAAACTTGCGGTTCGGATACACCGTTTCATGAATGATCCTTCGTACAAAATGATATGCCTAGTAAAGGTAAAAAAACAGCTTCATGACGTTGCTCCACAGGCACGGTGGATATTTCCTTAAATCTCTCAATACCAACTCAAGGTTCTTTAGATAGAAAATAGATAGAAAACTCTTTATTGTACACCACAATAAAATAACATAACATTTAAGAATTAATTTAAAATACAGCGAAGTACAATGGGCGGTCTTATCGCTATGAGCGATCTCTTCCAGACAAACTTTGGATGGACAGGATTTTATTAATGTCAAATGGCGGTGTCACAAAGTGTTCTTTGAGGTTATGTAAGAGGGGTAGTCAGAGGTACGTTCAAATACAACATTCCGCACATACCCACTTTTTGCAGTAGTTGGAAGGTTGACAGCCGCAAGCCCATCGCTGCTGCTAGAATACAAACTGTTTTCCTGACGATGTTTTTCTTCACCAATTTAAAGCACACCACCAATTTAAATACATTTCTACTCTATCTTGTCGTGTCACTAGTTTCTTTCGAGACAGTGTGGTGAAAGGATTTTAAGTGCGCCTCAAGAGGCTCCTTTCGAATACTTGACACGTGATAAAGAACTTTTTAGGTTCCACGACATGCCGGTTTCCTCACGATGTTTTCCTTCACCGTTTGAGAGTACTGGCATTGTGCACATAAATTTTTGAACAGAAAAACTCATTGGTTGTTATTTTTGATTGATTTGATTTGATTTGGTGCACGACTTTCGAACCAACAACCTTAGGATCGGTAGGTGGGGCCGCTACCACTAGACCACCAGTGCACTACTACATAGCCTAATAAAATGTTGTGTACAAAATGAAAAATTTAGACATATTTTAGATCTCAGGTGCTCAAAGACATGCCGAGGATAGAGGGCAGGCCTGGAGCTGAATTGGAACCGTTAGACTTCGACAAACTCAAGGATGACCTGCAGGAAACATACCCTGATGTAAGTTATCTACTTTTAACATCTTCGGATTTTGGTTCAAGCGTCTAATCATTACTTATATTATTCTCTGATTTATTAATATTAATAATAATAATTATTATTATTATTCTGGTTTTGGTGCTATAGCAAACTGAATAAAAACCTCTTAAAAGCTGAAAAGATGAAATTCGTGGTACAATTTTTTTCTATAATAAATATATATTATAATAATAATAATAAAAAGTATTTATTGCCAGTAAAAGGTTACACAAAAATACAAAAGTACAGTAGTAGTGGTATCTAAATTTAGTTTACTATAACAATAAGTTTCGATTAATCTCTGTAATATATTTTTTTACGTGCATGTTTATGTACTTTAGTATAATCTTTGTTAGATTAAGACATAAGCCTTTGTTTTTAATTTTCTTACAAATGCTAATGTTTGTTTTGCAAATGTAGATAAATAAATAAATAAATAATGCCATTTCCAGGTAACAGACCACGATGTGATGTCGGCTGCAATGTACCCTCAAGTGGCGAACGATTTCTTCAGGATCCGCGACAAGTACGGACCCGTCAAACATTTGGACACGAAGACCTTCTTAGTCGGACCTTCGGTAAGTTCATTGACCCAGACTAAAAATAATAAAAAATTGGACGAGGAGATTGGATCGCCTGCAGTGGCGTAGCTATCGTAGGGCCAGGTGGTGCAGTGCACCAGGGCCCCGGAGCTCAGGGGGCCCTGTAACCTAAGCTCTGAAAAGAGAGGGTCAGCCAGCTCCCGAAGCTAGAAAACCTTGAGCCTGCTCACAATTTTTTTTTAATGAGATATTTTAAAGGCCAATATAAGTTCAAGTTATGTGGAAAGAGGGGGTGAGGGCCCGATTCTTTCTCTAAGCACCGGGGCCCTTAGCAATTATATTACCCCACACGTCCATTGATGATCGTCTTCTTCTTTAAATTAAGAGCTCAGCTCTTGACTGGGTCCTGATGATGGGGTGTTATTAGGGCCTTAGTTTTGATAGAGAGATAGATATGGTAAGCTATGGAGAGAGCTAAGCTGGAAGTTTTACTACGTGATAAATCTACACTAATCTACACTAATATTATAAAGAGGAAACCTTTGTATTTTTGTATTTTTGTATGTAACGAATAGGCTCTAAAAGTACTGGTCCGATTTCAAAAATTCTTTCACCATTAGAATGCTACATTATCCCTGAGTAACATAGGCTATATTATATTTTCAAAAAAATCAGGGATCCTTACTAAAACTTCAATAATGTAACCCAAGGTGGAAAACAAAAACCTTACATCGCGTGCGCTGCGAAAACTATTGATGATAGAACAAAATAATGTACTACGATTTTGTAGAACACGTCATCATCTACAAAAAATGTCGCGACAGCATATGTCTAACTATTATAGTTATGTCACAATAAGTGTTCTTTTATTATAAAAATGTAATTGAAATGCCGCCGCCAGAAAAGGGTCTTTATTTGTACCTTGGTATTAATCCTTATCCAAATAAATCATTTCATAATTAAGACGGTTTCAATACCTATAGATTACTTCTTAAAATTTTCAAATCGGACATTCCATTCAAAAGATATGACGAAATTAAAAACGTTAACGGGTCCACGGGTCACGCTCGGGGTGCGATTTCACTCTCTGGCGTGCAAATGTATGAAATAAGTAGACGCGAGGCTCGAACCCACGGTCTAAGTTTATCCTAAAATGTTCAAAAAATTTATGACCACCCATGCGAAGCTGGGACAGGCCGCTAGTAAATAAATATTGGTGGACTATCCACACAGCATTATCTAGCCCCAAACTAAGCCAAAGATTGTAATATGGGAACCAGATAGCTGATATAATACATATATACTTTTTTTTGTATATACACATACTTATAATATTATACAAGGTGTTCCAATATTTGTGTTTAAAACTTCAGGGGGCTAAAGTATCCATTAATATGAATAACTTTTTCTAAGGAACCAACACTGTGAACGCGGAAAAAAAACAGCTGTTTCATACATTTTAGCCAGGCAGGTAACTTTTGTATGAAACAGCTGTTTTTTTTAAAGCTTTAAGACGTTTCAAAGTGATCCTTGTGATTTTATTGAATAAATACCTTTTGACTTTGACTTTGACATAACAGCTAGTATAATAAACAATCTTATTTTATATTAGAAGTATTACACGGGTATTTATCGCGTTTTACCTTTATTATTTTCCCGACGTTTCGGCTATGTTGCAATAGCCGTGGTCGCGAGCAGACTCAATATGTATATGTATTCAATATGTGTTATGAGCGCGAGAGTTTAAAAAATACTAATCTTATTGTAGGTCGGCGAGACGATAGAAGTGAAGATCGAGAAAGGCAAGACCCTCGATATCCGGACCATCGCGGTATCCGAAGAGATGACAGCGGCTGGCGAGAGGGAAGTGTTCTTCGAGCTGAACGGACAACTCAGATCTGTGTTTATACGCGATGAAAATGCCAGCAAGGTTTGTACAACCAAAATTATTCATTTAATTTCATTTATTCATAGTCTAAACCATCAGTACAATACGAGTAGGTCCACAATCTTACGTCGTCGGCCAGCTCCTTTGCTTTTTCTTATTTTTTTTTATGGAAATAAATTAAGGAGGTACTCAGTTCTCATAAAATGGTGACAACGACCAGGTCTGATTATGGAGCCAAGGTCTGTTCAACGGAACTCTTCAATAAATAGACCAATAGAGTTGAAACTTGGTTACTGTACCAAGTTAGTAGGTGGTAGTCAGAAAAAAGTCCAAACATAATGTTTGGACTTGCCTCTGACTACCACTTACTTACTCAAAGTTTTGTTGCGTTCGTATCACGAGATCTCAGTGCGGGGCGAACCACTAGTTATAGTAAGTATAGTATGCCCTACGATGCACTGCCCTGCGTCCATTAACTTAGGCATACAGATGTTAAGCCTCATGTGCCTGTAATTTCTCCGGCAACCACACTCTTCACGAAACACAGCGTTGCTGCTTGGCGGCAGAAAAAGGCGTGGTGGTAGTTCTTCCCCGGACGAGCCTTTCACAAAGAGCTCTCTTGCGAGGCAATGCTCTGTGATTGTTACCATTCAACAACAGGCGGGCCATTTGCTTCTATCGACAAGTAATATAAAAAGCATGATTTTTAGCTCACAACATTGTAAACATTGCGGGTAGTCGGTGGAAGGCAAACGCTCAAAATCTTTCTTCCTGGAAATATATAAACAAGGCTTCTGTCCAGTACCCCAAGTATGAGTTTTGCTTACCATATTTGGTTTTTCGTTTTACGTTTTTGTTCCGTGTTCATTGCGGGTTTTGTATAAAGACGCAATAGGGATACCGATATGGAACTTTATGTTCTACTACTAATTTTCAACATACTTGCAACATCGGTATTCCGTATCGGTATCTCTATCGCGTCTTCATACAAAACCCGCAATGAACACGGAACAAAAACGTAAAACGAAAAACCAAATATGGTAAGCAAAACTCATACTTGGGGTACAGTATGTAGACTTCATGATAATAATGATGTTAACCTAGGTGCCGCCTTACCACCAATTAAATAAATTTATCAAAAAATTAATCAATCAAAAATAAATCCCATTACAGGAAATGAAGATCCACCCTAAAGCCATCAAGGGTGACAAGAACCAAGTCGGGGCTCCGATGCCAGGCACAGTGCTTTGTAAGTATACACATTAATTATGGATGTGTGAATCTAAACCAGAAATATTGAAAATATATTGTATGTTATTGACTAATGTTGAAAATGTATTCCATCACTACATAGTATAAAACAAAGTCGCTTTCTCTGTCCCTATATCCCTATGTATGCTTAAATCTTTAAAACTACGCAACGGATTTTGATGCGTTTTTTTTAGTAGATAGAGTGATTCAAGAGGAAGGTTTATATGTATAATACATGCATAATATAGTAGAGAAACACTGATAATATTAGAGGTTTCTAATGTGATGTCGTAAATAAACACTTTTTTTGCGCTTACATTGCAAACGCTGGCTGAACCCTACGAGATAGATCAAAATAATGTACTACAGTATTGTACACCTTAAAAAGGTCTACGAAAAAGTCCGCAAATGGTATATGTCTATCTCTTAGGGATAACCCACAAAAACCGTGCGAAGCCGGGGCGGGTCGCTAGTTACATATAATTTGCTTGAGCATTGTTGCAATATGTAGTACGGGAGATAAACGAAGATCTATCGCTATGAGCGTTCTCTTCCAGACATTTTGTGTCGACAAAAGAAATATTTTCCTCCATAAAGAAATACATATAAGAAAAATCATATGAGTTTAAATTAAAGTAAATTCAATAACGATCTTTTAATGTCTCTATAGCATTCACGGAATGGTAATTAGGTATGCATCATCAGTCTATTATCCCAAAAGTTATTATCCGAGTGGGATTTGAACCCACGACCTTCCCTTGATACGGGTCTGCGCTAACCACCTGCGCTATCGGACTCTAATCACATCGGGAGAATAACTCATACGGATACGTTAGTACGTTGCTATGCGACCGTGGCTCCATCTACAGGTCTGACTTATTACTGTCAAGAGTCGCATAATAATCAAATTCCCAATAAATAATCATTTTCCGAAGGCCGTGGGTTCGATCCCCACCGAGAACA
Source organism: Chloroclysta siterata (assembly GCA_932294275.1). NCBI lineage: Eukaryota > Metazoa > Arthropoda > Insecta > Lepidoptera > Geometridae > Chloroclysta > Chloroclysta siterata. Next base: position 12,373,971 of record OW028596.1, on the reverse strand, counting down.
AACATTTGTGTGATGAACATAGATGTTTGTTCTCTGTCTGGGTATTATTATACATTTTATGCCCCATAATCATATTCTCTGTCATTTTATAGCGGCTCTATAGAGTATACTTGTCACTGTCACTTTCATGCCAACGAGAAGAGACAGCAACAGACTTATCGGTCTGATAAGCTAATGGAGCGCTCAGCGACCAATATGAAGACCGATAAGACCCGATTATTAGGGGCCATCCATAAATTACGTCACACGAATTTCATTATTTTTTGACCCCTCCCCCGTCCTTGTCACAGCTGGTCACATTTGTGAGACCCCCCCCTACCTAGTGTGATGTCACATATTTTGCAATTTTACATTTAGAAATTTGTGGAATTAAAACAGCAGTGTTCCGAAATTATTTTTATTTCCATTTAAATTCTATTTCAATAAAATTTAGTGTATTATAATACTTAGATATAAAATTTTAGCTTTGGCTTAGGTTGGGGTCAGTCCACCTATATTTATTTTATTTATTATTTTATATTCCAGCGGTGAAAGTAAAAGAAGGCGACCACGTAGAAAAGGGCCAGCCGCTTGCAATCCTCTCCGCGATGAAGATGGAGATGGTAGTCCAAGCTCCCAAAGCCGGAACCGTCAAGATAATGTCCATCACCAACGGACAGAAGCTAGAGGGAGACGATCTAATCTGCACTATCGAATAAGCGGAGTAAGGTTCATTTTTTTTTGCCATTTTGAACGGGCTGTTCAACATTGAGTATAAAGGAACATTACCTCTCTCACTCGCACAGTATTGTTGACAATAATGTAGAGGGAGAGGTAACGATTACTAGCTTCTTACTATTCGTTTCTTTAGTAACCGATGGTCGATATAGGTATAAGCAAACACCACGGATTTGCGAGGAGTCAAACTACTTTTTTTTTTATATAACTCGCTGATGGAACAAGTGGTAACCATCATCTATAACAAAGCATTGCCTCGTAAGTCACGCACGATAGGAACGTGCCCTACGATGCACTACCTTGCGTCCATCAACTTGAGGAATACAGATGTTAAGCCTCATGTGCCTGTAATTACATCGGCAACCACACTCTTCAAACCGAAACACAGCAACGCTGCTTGGCGGCAGAAAAAGGCGTGGTTATTTACTCAATGTTAATAGTTAGAGGAGACAGTGCGTTCAAAATGGATTTAGGCCTGATTTCAATAGGCTCTGTTCGATTAACAAAGGATTAAAGGGCCGTTAAGGCCCAGTTTCACCATGCTCTGTTAGTTACTAATCAAAGATTAACTGGCCGTTAAATCTAACCTTAGCTGTCAAACACGTACATTTTGACATATTTAACGGCCCTTTAATTCTTTGTTAATCTAACATAACATGGTGAAACCGGCCCTTAATATGTCAAAATGTACGCATTTGGCATCTAAGGTTAGATTTAACGGCCTGTTAATCCTTGATTAGTAACTAACAGAGCATGGTGAAATCAGCTCTTAAAGTTATGCCTGAGTGAAATGTATTGAATGTGATAAACGAAATTAGAATTTTACATTTTCCGAGTATCTTTTGTTATAAAAATACAAGAAATCTTAAAAGACGTTATGTGATGAAGTTAATTATATAAACATATCGTTGGAGATATAGATTTTGTTAAAATTTTGAATAATTTATATAAAAGACAGATACTTTGTTGAGCTTTTATTCGAAATTCTAATTATAAAGTAATATAAGTTTTGTACGAGATTGTCAGCAAATTTTAATCACAATAAGTATGAGTTTTATTCGTTTTGTAGGAAAAACATGTTTGTATGTAAGTCAATTAGCAATGAACGCCTTAAATAAAGTTTTTGGCGAGCCATATTTCTGAATTAACATTTTTTATAGTTCAATATATAAAAGACATTTTCTTTGTTGTTTTAAATTAAGGAATGTCGAATTGTTGAACAGTGTAGGCATAATGTGATATAATATTCAAGCTATAAAATAGTGTCAATTACTTTTCGAACTGAAGTACAAAAAATCAATAAAAAACTGTTAAAATAAGGTAAAATATTACCGAAAGGTACACACGAGCGAAATCTCACCAATAGTTCGGTTCTAGTCCACAAAGTTATGGGAATAATATTTTTATACATCATGTTTGAGTTTTCGCTCGTGTATACACTTTATACGGTTCAGTCGCCAGAAAAAAGATGGTTATCAATTAATTTCCAAATAAAATTACGGCTGTTTTATTGATGTTGTATTCACGTCTGGAATATTTCGACATTACTTTTGTATTCACGTTCGGTTGATCTACCAGACGTGATACAAACGTAATCACATAAATCACCAGACGTGTTTTTTTTTGTTATAAGAATAAAAGTAAAAGTATCCATATCATTGCACGCGACTGTACTAATGTACTTAACGGTAATGTACTATACGAACGGTAATGTACTATACGAAATATACAAGGTATTCCAATAATTGTGTATATAAACTTCAGGCGGCTAAAGTACCCATCAATATGAACTTTTTCTAAGGAACCAACACTGTGAACGCGAAAAGTTTATATACACAATTATTGGAACACCTTGTATAATGTATAATTCAGCACTTTGCTTAAACTTTAATTGTGTTTTATGTAGAAAACAATCAGTGACCTATACGAAGACTGGGACTTGATCACGAAAACATTTTGTCATTTGTGGCATAAAACGTATCGTACCGATATCCGACCTTATTGTGTTGCAGTTAAGGATTATAATATGCGTTTACGCCACTAAAGACAAATCCATTCGTGATTAGGCCCCCGTGCTGGAGCATACTATGATAGTAGTCCGACCCTAAGTGACCCTGTAGTGGTATGTCAAGAATTGATTGGGTGTATAGGGCGGTTCACCAATGTGTGCAAATATTAATTTATTGTTTTTCTTGTTATTCTGGTGCTCATTTTGTTATACATGAATTGTTGCTATGTTTCATCATGTTTATATTTTTTTTATTTAATAAATTGTGATTTTTATGTCAGAATTATAGATATTTATTTTTACTTGCTTTCCATACTCTGTACCTACTATAGGAATCTATGAAGTCTAGCTTGCGGGGCGATTGCCTTCGAACATGCAATATTAGTAGCAGTAAAAGGAATTGTTTCTTGTTGATTAAAGAAATTGACCGACGGAGGGCCAGTCGATAAACGACTAGAACCCAATCGGAAAATCGTTATTTTTAATCATTTAATAGTCCTTGGGCAAATATGGACAAAATAGGCTCGAAGAACTGACAACCGCTGAGGAACAAAGGTTAACGAACGAACAGGAAAACGAAGCGTGGGACGCCTTCCTACCCGATGGACTGACGACATTGTTGAGATCGCGGGAAGTCGGTGGATTTCTGAAAATGTTTAGTGGAGGCCTATGTCCAGCAGTGGACTTCTTTATGCTGATGATGATGAGCCAGTCCTTTGGCTACAATCTCACCTGATGGTAAGCGGCGATGAAGCTGACGATAAAGCTAAACGGCCTAGAAGACACTCTTACCTTCAAGAGACCAAAATTGTAGTGATCAGGAAAAACAAACGACGGCAATAAGTTCCACTCCTTGGCGGTTCGCATAATAATTACTAGTATTCTCTTATCTGTCGTAATCGTAACTTGTCGTAGTCAAAATGAAGGTAAAGGAAAAGCGCTTATTGCGAATGGGTAGTATATCAACTAGATTTACTTAATTAGAAAACTTTGACAACACGACAAACAGCAAAAGCAGTGTGATTACAACCAATGACTCATTTTACTTTGCTATTGCTTATTTTTAGACAATAGCTCATCTTTAACGTTCCTATTCAGATTCCTAAAAGGCTGTAGCAATAATAAATCAATGAGAAGTTTTAATATTTTATGTATTCATAAATACAATTCTCATACTTAATCTTAAAGATTCACAGCTAAAAACATAGAAAAGTTAGTTTAGATCAACTAAAAGTAGGTCATCAAGTCAAGAAATACATCGACATTATACAAAAGTAAGTAATTATATTGTAAAACTATATATTATACACTCTGGAACTAGCAAGCTTTTTGATAAAAAAATAACCTACATTTAAAGAGCAGTCTTGCTTTATAATCTCCAAAATGAAGTAACAATTTTTCAGTTGTAAGTTAGAACTTTTATCCAAAGACATCAAATAAAATGATATAATATTCTCAGTTCTCCATGTAAGTACGTACTTATAATAGACATCCCAATTTTTTATTAAATCGAGATTTCGCTACTTTCGCTTGCGCTAGTACTATTGTTTGAAATGTGGCGCGCGCAATATAAGATTAACGACCGGTTTCTGAAACCTCGATCAAAACTAATCGGATGTCAAGTCACTCGCCATTTCAGCTATTACATCGAATTAGGTAGAGATAGCAAGTGACTTGACATGCGATTAGTTTTGATCAGGCTTTCAGAAACCGGCCGTAAATGGCTGGACTTTTTCCACTTTGGAGTCACTGGTATTTTTTGATGAAATTAGTTTGGGACTCGATAACGCTAAGTGAAAATGTCCATTAATATTTATATTATTTCTAATGTAAACCGGTGTTTATTCATTAATGTTGTTCACGTTTGGTAGATTCTGTAATTACTTCTTTTACCAGACGTGAATACATGACATGAATGACGTGAACACAAGCTCTTACTTATAAACGTTACTCAAGTTGGAACATTGCTCAAAGTTAGCACAGTCACTGTTTGTCATTACCCATTGGTAAGAGATGACTATCTTTTGTCACATGTTTATAAGTAAGGCCAGTGTATGCCGGCGACTACGTAAACGGGGCCCGCAAATTAGAATGGTGCTCAAAATCGTGCTCGGCAAAACGTCGAGTGTGATAACCGCGCGCTATTTTACGCCGCGCGAGACTAACGCGAGCGATTTTGACGCGAGCTATACAACATCGCGTGCTCACCAAAGTGAGGCTTGGAACAGTGAGCTATTTGAAGTCCATTCTTATAGCGTCGCGTTAGTTCAAAGCGAAGTACACTTTAGCGAGATATTTTGTTGTTTGCTAAAAAGCAAATTTATTCAGTTTCGTATGGTGAAATTTAGGCGCTATTTATTTTTATCGGAACTTTTCTTTTATTATGAACCTATAATATTATCCTAATTACTTTACTTTGTTTACCTAACATTACTGTCCACCATACGAAACTGAATAAATTTACTTTTTTGCAAACAACAAAATATCCCGCTAAGTGTACTTCGCTTTGAACTAACGCGACGCTATAAGAATGGACTTCAAATAGCTCACTGTTCCAAGCCTCACTTTGGTGAGCACGCGATGTTGTATAGCTCGCGTCAAAATCGCTCGCGTTAGTCTCGCGCGGCGTAAACTAGCGCGCGGTTTTCACACTCGACGTTTTGCCGAGCACGATTTTGAGCACCATTCGCAAATTATAACTAGAAAGAACATATTTAAGCAAGATCATTAAACTTACTACTAATATGACCTAGATTTCAACACAATTTTAGCATTACATGCATATTAAGTTAATCTACAAAGTCACTTACCTCATTATGGTTATACTATAAGTTTTCCCAGAACAGACTCGCTAGCCACTACTTATACGCATTTTTTTTGTAAATACATTCTACTTTTTATATATTAACACCCAGAAAGAGAAGAAACATCTATGTTCATTACACAAATGTTTGTTCTGTGTGGGGATCGAACCCACGGCCTACCGCGCAGAAGGCAGAGCTACTACCAACTGAGCTGTGACGACTATCCAAACTTTCATCCCTAAGTCTGAAAATTACAAGTTTCCATATGAAATAATGCAAATTCCTAGTCCCTAACGAGTATAGTCTGAGAAAACTCATGGTAGACCTTTTCATTATTCTACAAATCCTTAAACTAACTATATTATAGGCGTTCTCAAGTATTAACATTAGATTACAACTATTTTCTACAGCTACAAGTTTTAGTAATCAATTTTGCACAACCAAAAATAAAAATAAAAACTTACTGGCGGCCCGCGGCTTCTCTTGCGTAGTAGGGCACCGATCAATATTCACAGCGTTTATGTTCGTTCATGTTTTCTACCCCGTTTCCAGTAATTATTACTTACATATAAAAATAATAGTGTAATATCATATTTTGTTACTAAAGTAGTAAGCTCCACAACATTACAAAAGTGACAAAATATGTAAATCACGGTATGTATTCAAAATTTTAAGTTTGTATGAACATACAAAAAGTATTTAAGTACTACGTCAGCTATCTAGTTCATATAGTTCAAGCTTTGCTTAGTTTGGGCTAGATAGTGTGTAATGTCCACAATTTTTTTTTGCTTTCTCTAAACTGGTACCTACAGCTTTAAAAAATAGTCTTGAAAATGATAGCGGCGCCACTTTTCATACATTTTTGACGTTCACTCACATGTGGTGTTGCTCGCACTTATGGGAAACACCCGCATGTCAAATTAGTTCAATTACTAGACTTTTTTGCCAAGCTGTAGAACTATATTATTCCATCCATGATTTAATGTTATTGATCATTTTTTAGCTAGTAGGTTCCTACTAGCTAAATAAATAATAGATTACTATTAAGATCTTAAAAAGTTTACAAACTATGAAAGAAAATAAATGAAACAGTAATTTTCATTTAAAACGGGATATTTACCATGATTTGTAAATATCCCGTTTTAAATGAAAATTATGTTCATAACCATGATAGTTTCAAAAATGAAACAGTGTATAAGTTATCTTAAGATATAGTCTAACTCTACGTGAATTTATAAATAGCAACCGAAAAAGTAATAATTTTACCATAAGGTAGCAAAATGAACCAAAAATACGTAATTTTGCAAAATATTCAGAATAATTATTATTTGTTTTCACCTGATTTTCTTATATAAAATACAGATATTTCCACAAGGTGCCACAAAACTGATGTGTATTTCCAAAAGCTGCTATTTTTTCGCGTGCAACTCTCACATAGTGTTCCACCCATATACTAAGTACTGCAAAAATTGGGGACATGCCAATAATACTATTCCATATGTACATAGCTATTGTGTAATTTCTTTTTATTAGATAGAGCTGATTTTATCAACTCGACAGCAACATAGCCAAGAAATCATTTTTATTCGTTTTATAGTTTTTACTACACATAAGGAAATCACAAAGATGGGTGTCTCAAATACCACTCTGACATAACTTTTACAAAAAAAAAAATATTGCCGAGTAATGTTTGAAATAAGACTTTTTTCACACACTTTTCAGGTGACTACAAACAAAGCTGATTGTAATATTATCGTCGAAAGAATCATCGCCATTTGAAAAAACATACCATTGCTGAGACACCTTGAACGCACTGTTTCATAAACAGTATTATAAAAACTTATTCTAATGTATTTTAGAATATATATATAATAATCCATAATATAATTATGTTTATCATAATTTTAAGAACCTACAAGTTTTGTAGTCTGTCGGGAAGTAGGGAATGGTCTACGCGCATACCGCGTAGCGTAACTCTAAAATGTCAACTGTCATTGTATCTTCTTGAGTGTAAGCTTATTAGCTTGTATGAACCACTAGCTCACTCCAGAGCACCTGAAATCTCGGCATGGCTTAACGAACTTTAGCCGGGAAGTTCGTGAGATCGTCTCGGCTATTGAAATCTCGTCATGGCTTGACGAACTTTAGCCGGGAAGTTCGTGAATAAAAATCTCACGCATCATCTCAGCTATAGAATACATTAAGCCATGAACCCTTCAGGCATCGAAGCCTCCAAAGCCAGCTACTAGTCCATACGAAACTTACATCAATCAATCTCGCCCGGATGTAGCAATGACTTGTCCACTAAGCTATTAGAGAAGGTATCTAGCATGTTCGCGATCTCAAACTCCTTGGTCTCGTCCAGGTCGTTTATAGAGTTGACAGAGTTCTGGTCAGATAGACTGAGGCTGGTGTCTGTGTCGTCTCCATAGCAGCGCCGCTTGTGGTCTGAAGGAAAGTTGTGATAGGAATGCTCCACGCGAATCGCTTGCATTGTGTTGCTGGAAGAGACACACTGGTTAAAGTTTGTTTTGGGAAAGTTCCAACTGGGTACCCTAAAAATCCCATCCCATAAATATTTAAGGTCAAAAAAAATTTTTAGAGGCATCTTAGCCTGATTACTTGTATTTAAGAGATTAAAACTTTATTAAACAGTGTAAAGTTTTATATGATTTTGGGAATAGTATTCTTAATAAAGACCTTTTAAAAACAAACAGGAATATATTAATAATAATAAGTAGTAGTAAATCAAAATATCTCCCATCGTATCGGTATCTTGATAAATAACAACTAGAACTGGAATAAATAATAACAGATCATGCAATGATTTTAATTTACTGCGTTAAAATCGGGCGTATTTTCGGCATGCATTTTGAAAAAATATAGTTTTCGTACCTTATTAAAGGTAAGAAAACTTTTTAGATCAAATTATATTTTTGTAGCATCTTTGTAGCGAGAAGTTATTTGCCGGTTGTAAGCATCTTAATTGCGTGTATGATTATCACACGAGTGTATGCGCGCCGAAACTACGTCCAATAATGTTTGAAATAACAAGGCTCATGCATAATAATAATATACCCATCCGCTTACGTGTAACATAATACCCCTATAAGGCCAAAGATCAAGTAGACCAAGCACTAGAATACTTTCACATGTGCAAAGTTTGAATACTTCGTTTTTGAAATTCCCATACAAAAGTAAAATTAATATTGTCTCAGAAATTTGCAACAACCCTGATAATATGAACGTGACCATGGTACATACGCTATTGCGTTTCCTAATTGGTGGCAGTTCTGTTACCTATTTTATCTACAGTTCACAATTAAAGGTAAAAAACCAGCTGTAAATAGGGCTGCGTCATGTTGTGTTAGTTTCATTTTGGCGGAAAGTTTAAGAGGCATTTCATGAATGATAAACTTGGAAATTCCAAAGTCTTATAACAATAGTTGTTCGCCATGACCTGTAGAATACCCTGGTTCCGGGGTTATAGGGGTATTATGTTACACGTTGTATTTTCCATCTGCCTGTTCCAGCAGCTAGTAGTAAAAAAAACCATCCCATTCATGAATACATACATAGTTACATACGCGGCAATTTATTTGTTAAAGAGATAACACAATATAACGCGACCAAGTTTGCCAGTTCTTCTAGGCTTGGTGTGGCTAAGGTTTACTTAGTTAAGACGATTCAAAGTGATCCTTGATTACATTTATATAAGCTCTTTTCACATTGAATACGGGGTAGGATAATGTTAATATGTGTATCCGGTATCACCTGGAATTTGCGTTAAGAGAAAATTATTTACCGATTTAAAAAAAAACATCTTCATTGCGAATGAAAAGGAAGATTTGAACGTGAAATGTTTACAAGTTTAAGCAAAATTGATTAGTTACCGTAAAAATTCAAATAAACATCTGATAACAAGCTTTACTGGCTGGATGGTAATAGAATAGACCGTAGCTAATTCAGAATAAAATGAAAGTGATTTATATGCATGATGAGAATTGAAAACAAAACTCGATATAGATTGAAAACCGGTCTACAATTAATGTGCGAAACTCACCTAGTCTTCCTCAAAACCGGTCGGCCCATTTCAACTTGTAACTCCAAGGAGTACAATTTGGCTAACGACTCCAACTTCTCCTTTTCCTCAGGGTCATTTAAGCTGGGCAGCTTCAGCTCCGTCTGACAGGAATCTTGCAGGAACTTAGACAGCTGCTCATTCGCAGCGCTGAGGATCAGAAAACCCGGTCTTTCTTCCCGTATTCTTCTGCAACCAGCTCTGATTTCCCTCACCTCTGTTACAACAGCATTGCCCATAGAATGCTCACTGTAATAGTGATCACTTTGCGGAGATTTCTCGCTCAGATTCAAATCGCTAGAGGAGGTTTTTTGTAGCGCAAAGTTGGTGCGCGGCGCCCGACTAAACGTCGCATCTTGCGGTCCCGATTTCTCCTGAAACGCCTGAAACGAATGAAAAAACGTCTTGTTCGCATTCTGACCGGAGCCTCCAGCGTTTTTTACATCACTGAAACTGCTGAAGGACGAATGAGGTTGTAGGATGTCTCTATTCTCTTTGCTTAGAACCTCTTCCTCCAAATCGACGACGGTTTTCGAGTCGGACATCATCGCATCATCGTCGTTTCCCGAATCGACTTTCGGGCGTTTTTTCTTAAACCGATTCTTACAACTCGCCCATCCACCTTTAACAAGCATTTTTTCCTTTTTTAACCGCTTCGGAGGCGGCATGCTATTTACTGATTTAGGAGATTCAACGGCTTTAGATGTTTTAATAGTTAGACTTTTATTGAAGACTTTAAGCTCCTCGATTCCTGGCCAGTCGGTCAGCTCGTCATCTCCTTCTCTATCGCTGTCGTTTGTCACGACACCATCGGAATCACTACTGCTGAGTGAACTGGACTCATTCCCACCCAAGTCCATGCTGCCTTCCTCATCGAAAAGAAGAGGATTCCTCAAGCCGTTGGGAGGATGCGTTCTGTTCATATACTTGTATTTCTTTGAGTATTTGCATTCGAAATAGTTTTTACTTGTCGACGCATTGAAAAATGGCGGTAGGTCTGTTGCAATTTTGTAACCTGTTATTTTGGATAACATAGGCGTTCCGTTTTTTGATGCACTTTTATAGACGAAGTTAAAACTAGAGCTGCCGGGTAGAGTAGGAGTGTTGCTAAATATTGAGGGCTTTGCATCATCGTTTTGAGACTTGAGCACAATTTTTCCAGGTTGCACCACATCTTTTCTGGAGTGCTTTGAGAGCTTGAAGAACGGCGATTTTGAAGAGCATCCTCCGCTAAATGACCTTTCTCTCATCTCACAGACATCTTTATCTCTGTGTGACCATTTTCTTTTCCCACAAAAGGCATTTCTGTAATATAGGAATAGAGTTATAACACTATGGTTGACAGCCCTAATCTCTGTTTTTGCATATGCCAACAATCATGAGACTTCTAAAAAAAGCTGTTGGCTTATTTATTTGTATGGAAATAAAATAAGCTTCAACACACTTTTTGAAAAATTTGGGATGTGGATATTTTTTTTTCGTCGCAAATCCCTCAAAAAGCAACTGAGCCAAATTACAGATCTATGATCAGAATCATAGTTTTGAAGATTTAAAGGTGGTTTAGGGGTGGTGGACTTTTAATTTAAAAAAAATTGTTTGAAGGGGCGTTAAAAAAATAAAGAATAGTTAGTAACCTCTCTGATTTCGTTTTGTGGACTACGGATACTTGGCCGCCTGGAGGTATGGCTTGGTTTTCTAGGTCTATAGTCACAGGCAATGTATTCGGCTGGAATGAACAATTATTTATTTTTACAATATACAAGATTTCAGCAGAAAAACAAGCTAAAGACTCCTGTTGCTTTTACCAAAATTATCTATAACTAGCGGTTTGTCCCAGCTTTGCATGGGTGGTCATAATTTTTTTTAACATTTTAGGATAAACTTAGATCGTGGGTTCGAGCCTAGCGTCTACTTATTTCACACATTTGCACGCCCTTCTCCTTGAGTGAGTGAAATCGCACCCCGTGCGTGACACGTGGACCCGTTAACATTTTTAATTTCGTCATATCTTTTGAATGGAATGTCCGATTTGAAAAATTTAAGAAGTAATCTATAGGTATTGAAATCGTCTTAAATATGAAATGATTTATTTGGATAAGGATTAATACCAAGGTACAAATAAAGACCCTTTTCTAGCGGCGGCATTTCAATTAAATTTTTATAATAAAAGAACACTTATTGTGACATAACTATAATAGTTAGACATATGCTGTCGCGACATTTTTTGTAGATAATGACGTGTTCTACAAAATCGTAGTACATTATTTTGTTCTATCTTCAATAGTTTTCGCAGCGCACGCGATGGAAGGTTTTCTTTTTCCACCTTGGGTTACATTATTAGAGTTTTAGTAAGGATCCCTGATTTTTTTGAAAATATAATATAGCCTATGTTACTCAGGGATAATGTAGCATTCTAATGGTGAAAGAATTTTTGAAATCGGACCAGTAGTTTTTGAGCCTATTCGTTACATACAAAAATACAAATCTTTCCTCTTTATAATATTAGTGTAGATTTATCTATAACTAGCGGCCTGTCCCAGCTTCGCATGGGTGGTCATAAATTTTTTGAACATTTTAGGATAAACTTAGACCGTGGGTTCGAGCCTCGCGTATACTTATTTCATACATTTGCACGCGCTTCTCCTTGAGTGAGTGAAATCGCAACCCGCGCGTGACCCGTGGACCCGTTAACATTTTTAATTTCGTCATATAGTTTGAATGGAATGTCCGATTTGAAAAATTTAAGAAGTAATCTATAGGTATTGAAACCGTCTTAATTATGAAATGATTTATTTGGATAAGGATTAATACCAAGGTACAAATAAAGACCCTTTTCTAGCGGAGGCATTTCAATTAATTTTTTATAATAAAAGAACACTTATTGTGACATAACTATAATAGTTAGACATATGCTGTCGCGACATTTTTTGTAGATGATAACGTGTTCTACAAAATCGTAGTACATTATTTTGTTCTATCTTCAATAGTTTTCGCAGCGCACGCGATGTAAGGTTTTTGTTTTCCACCTTGGGTTACATTATTGAAGTTTTAGTAAGGATCCCTGATTTTTTTGAAAATATAATATAGCCTATGTTACTCAGGGATAATGTAGCATTCTAATGGTGAAAGAATTTTTGAAATCGGACCAGTAGTTTTTGAGCCTATTCGTTACATACAAAAATACAAAAATACAAATGTTACCTCTTTATAAAATTAGTGTAGATAGTGTAGATTATAAGCACATAAAAAACTAGAGATTACATATTTAGGAAACTTACCAATGTAGTAACACTCAGCAGTTCAATATCTGGAGACCTTTTTCCATCAGTATATTCCACAGGCATCTTTTTGTACTTTCGCTTCCTTCTAGCATTAGCCGGCCTTGTGGGAGAGAAGTTTTCATTAAATGAATCTGATTCAAAGTTGCCGATCTGACAATAATGTCTGGACTTCAGGTTTGTAGACTTGTGGATCCCGAGTTGTGGGTCATCTGAATCTGATAAAGGCTGTGTGATGAGAGGAGCTTGTGGGGGGCTACTGGAGCTGCCATCTTCGACAATGCTCACAGTCACAGCCGCTGCTAGAAAAAGTGAGATATATTATCATGAGTTTTACCTCTTTCTTTACTCAATGCTCATGTAAGAAAAAGACAAAAAATGTAAAAATTAATATATCAAATAATATACAAATAATAAATCACCAATCGAAGATTCTAGTTACATGCAACAATGTAGGTAGGTGTTTTGTTTACATTTACAAACATAAATTACACTTACGAAGATTACCCGCGGACCTAGTCCGTCGACGGAGCCCTATTTTCCTTCGCTCTGGACGACCGCAATTGCTCTCCTCCAAAGCCAGGTTTAAGTCATGCGATAGTCTCTCCATAGTATACACTCAACCCATACTACCTATCTACCTACAAGAACACTATACCTTCTAGAACCTACTATTGAATTTACCCGATAAACTCGCTCTACCGTCACGCAATCTTTGACACACTCAAAATAAGTTTTCGCAACCACACTGAACTTATACTCTTTGTTTACAACACCGAAAAAACACACAATTCATGAAATTCCTTGAGTTATGATACAACTTCGTTACAATAACAAAAGAGCCCAATATCTTTCAAGGACTCTGTGCGCGAACTTGGGAAGTTTTTTGTAGACTGTGTGTGTGCGCAATGAGTCGTCAGACGGATTTTATTAACCGAAATTTTGGAAATATTTTGAGCAACTGTTAGAAAATTGCGAGCAGAAAACAACAGAGACTTTCTTTTTTTGGACAACTTTTGTCGGGCGCCAGTAATGTACGGCCAAATAATGTACAGCATGATATTGCACAGCATGATAATGCACACCCAGATAATCCGTCCGTGTCCACTGGTTTGAATTATTGGGTGTACATTATCATCCCGTACAATAACATGCTGTGCAATATCGTCACGTGTTGATAATGTACACCCAGATAATGTACAGCATGATAATTGGAAGCCACTTTAGTACCGTCGAGTCGGATTGGTTAGGTAATGTTGAAACATATAAATTACGCACGAGGTGAGCGAGCATAGCGAGCGCGCCGCGGCAGCGGCCGCCGAAATGCCAGAAATTATTTTTTGCGGTACCAAAGTGGCTTCCAATTATCATGCTGTACATTAACGTGCTATACATTATCATGCTGTGTATTAACTGGCTTCACATTAACTACACGTGACAATATTGCACTTAGATCAAGTATACAATAATATATAGTATTATAAATCTATGATATTGCACATCCAGTTAATGCACACCCCGATAATGTACACCCAGTTAAAACGAATCCGAAAAGGTACCAAAGTGGATTCCAAATATCATCCTGTACATTATCGTGCTGTACATTATCACGTCGTACAATAAACGTACATTAACCGTACTCTTTTTATTCTCATTCGACAGACGGGTCCGGTTAATGTACGACCATGTGTTACACAGCCCGAGAATGTACAACCAGGAAAGCACGGCCAGGAAAACGCAGCCAGGAATTCATGTACAAAATGTACATGAAATCCGGGCCGTGTTTTCCAGGCTGTGCTTTCCCAGCAAGGCATGAATCGATACTACCAAGTACTCATATGGTATCGATACCTATCATTCGATACTACTACTAGTAGTACATACCATCAACATTCGATACTGAGTACTGGTATCGAAAGAAAACAATGGTATCGTTGTCACTCCCGCGCGGGCCGGTCGGTTGACTCGATTGACCAACAGCGGCGCTGCTGGTGCACGGGTACGCATGACGTGGGCGCAGGGAGTATTATGGTTGGTTAATTTTCAATTTAGTTGTCATTTGGACTTACAAGCAAACATTTGGACAAGTTGCTGTTCTTGCTACTCATACAGAATTTCTGGTTCAATTTAATAATTTGTGTCAATATTTAATAAAGTATTTATAAATAAACTACTTTTTTCATTTTGTTCTCCTGTTCCATTATGCATATCTGGCATTATTATGAATTTATAATGTTTAAAAAAGTTAAATGAGTACTCACAAGTATCGATACTTTAATATGGTATCGAACATGGTATCGATACTTTGATTCGATACCTCTTTCGAGTACTAGTATCGAAGAAAGAGTGGTATTGATTCATCCCTATTCCCAGCACAGTTGGGATTGTACAGCCAGGATTACACGACCATGGATTTTAAGACCATTGCTCTGATTGGTCGAAAGCCTATGCTCTGTTTAGATGCACTACCCAGTAAGTATTGTACCATCCCATTCTCAATTAGGCAAGTGGCACAGATTAAAAATTATGTAAAAATATATAAAATATGAGAATTATTCAGAGATTTGTGTAAGAAAAAAAATTAACTCTGGCACTTCGGCGGCCGCTACCGCGGCACGCTCGCTTTGCTCGCTCGCCTCAAGCGTAATTTATATGTTTTAACATAACCTAACCAATCCAATTGTTTAATAATACATGCTACTACAAAGTTTTTATTTTAAAGATCTCGACGCGATCCGGAATGTTATAGATAGATAGATAGATAGATAACACATTTATTTGCCTAACTAAGTCTGTGTGTAACAGACACAAAAAATACAAAATCAAAATAAAAACAACAGAATGAAAACAACTAATACAATAAGAAGTAACTAAAATAAGAACAACCAGAACAAAATTTTAAGATAAGCAAACACAGTTATACACAGTTATACAGTTATTAATAAATTGAATTTGAATTTGAACGTTAATCCGAGTCGGATCAACAAGTGAGTGAGTAAGTAATTGACGAGTGTAAACAAAGCCTAAGTTCATCAAAGTGTGCTGAATTTGTACGGCTTGGAACATAGATTTAAAATACTATAGATTGCCTACGAGCGTATACCCGAGCAAGACGGACAACAAGTACATACAATTTATGGGTTGCCACATCATACTATTTTCACCCAACTAAGCATAAGCTATGATGTCGCCGCGGCTCCAGTTGTTTGTTTAATGATGTTTAATTAAAGCTAGTTTCTGCAGTTTAATAGTTTGTACCCTCCTCTAGGTTACGCCATTTTTTTCATTATGTACTTAAGTCAAACAAACCTTATTTCTTTGAATAAGGTAATAATAAGTTGCGACATTGTCATTTTTTTCTAGATTATTGTGTGTATTTGAACTTATCCTAACATATCAGTCGAATCCACCCTAAAGTTGTTCGTTTCCCAACATTTTTGGCAAATAGATTTTGTTTTAGTTGGCAGCCCGAAAGATCGTATAACCCAGCCAAATTATGTTTCTATAGAACTGTATCGGTTTGAATAGCCATGTAATTTGTGTGGTTTATAGTAACCTATACTCAATTTTACAAAATAATTAAATTCTAGAAATCTACTATGATATGCGTTACAAAGTAAACACAACCGTTAAATGATTAATTGTGGACACTGTGCATTCTCCGTTTTATAGTTTAATTGACAAATAGAACATAAAAGTGCTACTTACCGAAGGAAGCTTAATTTTCAGTTTTCCGAGCTGTATCATTATCACAGCCTAAAATACTACAATGCACCACATTGTAAACTTAACTCTACGTATACTGAGACCTAGGCACACACTATTTTCAAAGAACTTTGGCACTAAACACCTGTAAACTCACAAGCACCAAGCGGTTTGTTTAGCACCAAACTTGGTGCTAAACAATCAAAAACGTATACGCAGAAAGGGACAGAACATTTATATTATATTTCTCTCACTCATAGGTATAATTTGTATTATTGCGTCTCTCTTACTCTTGGTATTATTATTTGATGCTCTATCTATTGTATACTTGATCTAAGGCTTGGAATCACTGACCTCAATTTATTGAGGTCAGTGCTTGGAATGTACACCCTTGGATTACACAGCCATGGAATTCGCGACCGCTAGAACGCTAGTCGAGTCGTTAATCGCTACGCTACGTACGTACGGCTACGCTAATTCACTGAGTCCGGTTATTGCACGACATGTACAGCATGATAATTGGAATCGACTTTGGTATTTTTTATATTCGTTTTAAATGGGAACCGGATGTGCAATATTGTCACGTGTAGATAAAAAAATAAAATAATCAAAAAGTCATTGCTGCATGCTTAGACTAAGTATTACCTCCTTGGCTGCATGCATATTGTATCAAGGCGGCTATACACATGCCTGTAAAATGGAACAGTACCGGGCATGCTTTTTAACGGCATGTTGAAATTACTGGCGCAATGTGGATAGATTAGTTTGCAAGTTAGTTTGCGTCCTTGCATGCCTGTATTTGCCGGTTTCGTAGCCCCCCGCGGCCCCTCCCTCATGTTGCATGCCAGTAGCTGACAAAAAATAGAGTGATGAATACTTGCGTGGCAGATACAGGCATGCCAGTTAGCGTATACACATGGATGTAGGTGGCATGTGCAAGTAGCTTTTATGCAAGTGTGCCAGCTGCAGTCATGTGTATTCCCGCCTTCACAGATTATAATTATTATCTGTGTGTAATCACTTGTGTTATTTTGTAAAGGGTTAGCTGAAAGGAAAAATCTTTTTTATAACAGATATTTGGAAATAATAAAAGCAACTCTCTCTGTTTTTGCAACTCAACGACTGTATTGATTCCAGCAGGCAGGCCTATTGGCTATCTCGGTGGATATCTCATAGTGAAGATCACTCGGCAAAGTTCAACGATTGGCTGTCAAACAGCTAGTTTGGTATTGGCTATCTTCAGTGACTAACTGGGATGACGTCATGAGCTGAATATCTCGGATAGTCACCTACACTACATTGATAGTCACCGTAACACAAAATTGCGATTGTTTAGGCATAGTGGACAACAGAATGACAGTACCCCAAGTATGAGTTTTGCTTACCATATTTGGTTTTTCGTTTTTGTTCCGTATTCATTGCGGGTTTTGTATGAAGACGCGATAGGGATACCGATATGGAACTTTATAAAAGCCGCAATGAGCACGGAGCAAAAACGATTCGTTTTTGTTTCGTGTTCATTGCGGGTTTTGTATGAAGACGCGATAGGGATACCCATATGGAACTTCATGTTCTACTACTAATCTTCATCATACTTGCAACATAAAGTTCCGTATCGGTATCTCTATCGCTTCTTCATACAAAACCCGCAATGAACACGGAACAAAAACGTAAAACGAAAAACCAAATATGGTACGCAAAACTCATACTTGGGGTATAGGGGCCTTACGCTCACTTCGAGCGAAATTATCTCACGTTAGAGATGACGTCATATCTCGTTCGATAACTATTTATCCCCATTCTCACCATCCTACTCCCCAATTTTCTCATACAAAGTTCATGCGAGACGCAACGTCAACGAGTTATTGAACGAGATATGACGTCATCTCCACCGTGAGATAATTTCGCTCGAAGTGAGCATAAGGTCCCAGATCCCATTGCTTTGCAATGAAATTGGCTGTAACAAAAAAAGGAAGAAAGACGACTTGAAGGTGGTATGGTTTTATCATATTTGGACGGTAGCCTGCGACAAAACAAAGTGAAAATTAAAAAAAAAAGAAACCAACGAACAACGACCAACTGTCAATTTTTGCGCCAATTCAATTTCGTTCTGGTTTTATTCTTTATTTTTGAGTTTAATCAATAGTTTTTGTGGAGCAAAACTCATATTTGATCGTCTAAATTAGTGTCAGTAAGCTATAAAAGCAGGTAATTTTATAAACAAATTAACAGTTATAGAAAATATCTTGGCTTCGCGTGGTTGTTAGTGAATGTTTGTTTGGAGCCCGCTAGCAGTGTTTACCGACGCTCTATTATTAATTTGAGATACTGCCACTTACTAAATTTATATTAAAACTTGCTAAATCTGTAACTCGTCGCTCGTAGCTGTACTATTTTTTCACGGCATGAAAAACCAGCGATGCATTCTTACTGCTCTAGCTAATGCGCTCTTACAGCAAGTTATCGTAACATTAAGTATTAGAACTTTGTGAAGGGCTCGTCCGGGGAAGGGCTCGACCACCACGCCTTTTTCTGCCACCAAGCAGCTTTGCTGTGTTTGGGTTTGAAGAGTGTGGTTACAGGTGTAATTACAGGCACATGAGGCTTAACATCTGTATGCCTCAAGGGCAGTGCATCGTAGGGCACGTTCCTATTGTGCGTGACTTACGAGGCAATGCTTTGTTATATGTGATAGTTACCACTTAACATCAGGTGGGCTATCTTCATGTTCCATCAGCTAGTTGTATAAAAAAAATAATGAGATAAAATACCTTGATGATTTTCTATTCTATTTATTAGGTTAAATTGCCACCTGGTAAGTAAACCTGTCAGTGCTTCTCATGGTGAACTCTATTTATTTCCCAGACAAAGTCAGGCTTTAATATCTATTTTGGACAACAATGTTCAAATGCTCTGATTCAAAACTCAGGAAACCAGCGCTTTATGGGCTTGAGCTCTTACAGCAAATGCTGTGGTGGCCTTTTTTGTCATCAAAATTGTAACAGCTCTTTTAAATTTCGATCTTTAACAGACAAAATAAAGATTTTTCTATTCTATTCTATTCTAAATGTCGGTATCCTCTGAGGTTGCCTGTCGCATCATCCTATCTCACTCCAGCTCTTTACACCTGTACATGTGCAAGCGTGATGGAGATTTGATATATATAATATGTATATATTTAATTTAATCAAGGATCACTTTGAAATGTTTTAACCTATCTCCCGCAGCTATCCTCATGATTGCCTAAAACTGTCAACCATACTACAATTGCTTGAATCTAGTGTGATAGAAAAGCAATCTCTTTGACCAACTAGTTCTGGAGCACAACAGCCATAATACCGAATTATTGCTGTATGTACAGCAAAAATTATAAAAAAATTAGTAGGTTCACAACTTTGAAATTTGACCTCAAATCTTATCATGTCCTAATAATCTTTAGCCAAATTGTTATTGGTAATTGTTATGTCATCATTACAAAACAACAATGTGGCAATTAGCCTGGGTTGAGGGCAGGAAGATGATGATGTACTTTTGAAATCATAATTTTTGATCTCTAAGATTATTTTAATATATCCTAAAAGTTTACCATTATCTGTTAGCGCCAATGGAGGGCGCGGTGACACCCGAAGGCGGGCGTCGAACCCGCGCTGCGCTCGCCGAGATCCCGGCGCGTCTCGACCGCCTCAGGGTCACGCCGCTCCAAACGCTGACCAATACCAGGGAGCTGTCTCCTGCCTTGCCGACCGGATACCTCAGCCCTGCGCCGTCGCCGGATGAAATGCTGATACAACAGAGAGGTAACACTCTAGTCTCGACCGGAATCATGGCGCTGATCAATACTGACTAATTCCATTGCATGTGGAGAGTGCCTTATTATAGATATTCTGTTTAATTTTTCAAGCCGCCCGTATTTTCTTATTGCCACGTATTTTATTAGAACTATGGTTATTAATTAGAATATTATTATTATTTTATACTACTATTGGTGTCATAATATTGGTGTCACGGAAGACCATTCATACTAAGTGGCTTCCTTTAATGTTATTCATGTAGGTATATAAGTATTATACTAGGCGATCGCGCAATGCACCGCCCTGTGTCCACCTAATTCAGGCATTCAGATGTTAAGGCCTGGTTTCACCATGCTCTGTTAGTTACTAATCAAGGATTAACAGGCCGTTAAATCTAACCTTAGATGTCAAACGCATACATTTTGACATATTTAACGGCCCTTTAATCCTTTGTTAATCTAACAGAGCATGGTGAAATCAGGCCTAAGTTCCAGTTTTTCAATCCTTGATTAGTAACTAACAGAGCATGGTGAAACCGGCCCTTAGCCTTTTAATTCACTGGTTCACACTGTTCAAACCAAAACACAGCAACTCTGACAACTGCCAACCATTCACAAAAAGTTCTACTACTCTCAAAAATTTTGGTTGTTTTCTATTGCCAATCATCTTTACATTGTGATAGCACACCAGCACAAATTTAACCTTTGTGGTTTTTAGATGCTTTTTTCCAAAAGCTAGGTATGCAGTTATTAAATTGTTAATAAATAAAAAAATAATCTCTAAAGGTTGTAAAGTACATATTTAATATTCCAGGTCGAAAGCGCTTACCGGTGACATGGTCGCCGGATATCGAACTAAAACGTAACTCGCCATTCCACTCGACCATTCGCACGCCGCCCAAAGACATCCCGAACCGGCTCTCTCCTTACAAACTAGGCGTTACTCTCCGCTCAACTCCACGAAAACGCTTGCTATTGGGCGATGAGAGAATCCCACTCACGCCTGAGAAGATAGACTTCAGCGATATCAGCACCCCTCAAAAGTTCAAAATCACGAGTCCTATCAAAAGTACTCCTCCGATAAAGAGATGCAGGATGGAGCATACTTTCGATGCGGAGTACACCGGCCCGATAGACTCGGCTCTCAAAGGCCTGAGTCCTACTCAACTGATACACATGATCAAACACATCACTTATAAACATCCAGATGTGGAGCGGGAGATAAGGAAGAGTATGCCGATGCCCGACATGTCTCCTCTAGAGGATAAACTGAGCTATTTGAAGTCTAACATCTTCAAAAGCTTGCCGACTTCGCGGTTGACGTCTAAAACTGATTCTACCGCCTATTCGCGTGTGGCAACTCATCTTGCCGCTTTTAAAAAGGCTCTCATTGAACAGGGGAAAGTCTTAGTTGAATCCCAGCATTGGGAGTCGGTGCTTCAGTACGTTTTCATCGCATGGAGTTATGCAAAAGCTACTCCAGTGTGGGACAATCACCCACACAACGCTCATAGGAAGCAGTGCTTCAAAGCGCTTACTAACTTCTGCCTGACGGCTTTGAAAAAAGGAGTTTTGGCCAAGGATTTAATGGCAGATGTTCATGATAAGCTGCAGAGCATGTTGGCTGACCATGATGAGATCCAGTCTTGCATCAAGTGTGTGTACGGAAAGTTGCAGGAGTGATATTGATATTTATGAGTTTACAGTGCATGATTTCCATTATAAAATGAATGTACTACCACTGATCAGATTTTTCCGGTGTATGCTCACTATGCAGCCTTGGCTAACCTAATTTTTCAAAGACACACTAAAAGTCATAATGAATTATAGCCTCTTAGGAGTCTTGGCCTCCATAGTGAGTAAACACTAAAGATGAAGACAGTGCTTAATATGCTGGACATTGTTTTGTACTTCTAACTTAGAATAGGAACACCATACCAACACGGGACTTATGCAGCCGAAATTACTACAGTTACTAGCTCTATTGTCATTAGGAGGGATGATGTCAATAGAGAATTTACTACTTTTATTTGCTTTATCGTGAAATGTTGCCTCATACGCGCCACGATTGAGGCCACAGTAGACTTGTAGGGGTCACCTAAATGGTGACCGTACAGAATGTTTCTTAACTTAGGCGATTGGTTGGAAGTGACCAAGCAAGCTATGCTTCAGCTTAATGATCATCTTATGTGTTTAAATTAATTGTCACAAATATGTCATTATTAATTTCAAGGTAATCATTTACCCATTACCTATTAAGGGGTCTACTATACTAGAACAAAAACATGCATAATAATAGTAGTGATTAATTAATCCCAGTGCAAATAAATGTGTACCTTTTAAAACCGTCTCCTGGGAGCTAAATCAGAAAAATCTGGAATCCTGAAACATTAAACTTAGTGTTTTTTTTATTTAAGTAGGGTATTATGATTAAATTTATAGCTAAAGTTAGTAATTGTGACTGATTTTGAAAAGAATCAAACTAGCATTTTAAACAAAGATGTCTTCCATATTGATGTGGATTTGTTTTTGATTCTTTTCAATGAAAATACCAAAATGTTTAAATTAAGTCTATTTTAGTATTCAATCATAAAGAAATGTGCATTTTTATGGTGATGAGGTATTTGTCTCTGGCATTAAGAGGCTGACAACAGCTTTTGAGGTGATGATTATTTTTTAATTGAATCATTTCTTTAGCGCGGGTCATAATATACAAATCAAAGTATTTTTGTGTACAAAAATGAATTGTAAATCGATGTGTTTTTATGCAACGGAAACTGTATTAAAAATGACGTTCAGCTGCTTATATTATTGATTTCAAGTATTTTTTTTGTTATGTCATTATAATGTTTTTTATCAAAAGAATTCGTACAGTTTGGACGGCGGATCTAGGCAATCGTGAAGTGTGCCGTATGACACTAAACTATATTTGACAGCCTTCACAGCTCAGTTGGTAGTAGCTCTGCCTTCTGTGCCGTAGGTCGTGGGTTCGATCCCCACCGAGAACAAACATTTGTGTGATGAACATAGATGTTTGTTCTCTGTTTGGGTGTTATATAATATTATAAGTATGTATTTACAAAAAAAAGTATATAAGTAGTATATCAGCTATCTGGTTCCCATATAACAAGCTTTGGCTTAGTTTGGGGCTAGATAGTGTTGTGTGGAATGTCCACCAATATTTACATTTATATTTGAGGTCCTATGGCTAACTTCACTATTGCCTAAACCCGCCGACCGTACTGTACAAACGAATTCATTATACTTAGTAGGTAAGGTAGCCTATTATGACCTAGCCACTGCAGCGTCCCGTAAATAGGGGCATGACCTGGCACTATATAAATCACGCAAAAGCCTGATACTTACCCAAATATAATACTTACACAAAGTACTTAGGCATATATTTTTCTGAATGTTGTAATTTGTGCTTTTCGTGCCCATAATAAGAATGTGGTAGATACGTTTTTGAATTGTATAAGATTTAATGTGCCTTACCTCAATTAAATGTTAAGTTTAAAATTATGGTATTTGTAAGCAATTTGTGAATGACCAAATATCAATTTGATATTTTTTTTGTAATTCTTATGCATTTTAGATTAATAAATCGTATTTTTGATGAATCAGATTATTTTTGCCACACGTTTGACTCAAAAATATAAAAATCGGCCGAACGGTAATGTATGGTAATGTTTAAATTGACTTTACCATACATTACCTGACCTTACTAACTTACGACATCCTTCACGGCTCAGTTGGTAGTAGCTCTGCCTTCTGCGCCGTAGGCCGTGGGTTCGGTCCCCACCGAGAACACATTTGTTAAACAGCTATTCCCATATAACAAGCTTTGGCTTAGTTTGGGGCTGGATAGTGCTGTGTGGGAATCCACAAATAAACAAATAATAAACTATTGCCATTAGAATTTCTCAAACTCAAATTGATGTGTAACAATAAACCCACTTATATGCTCATTAGATAATTTATTTATACATTTATTACTTAATATTTATTTTGTCATCAGGTACCCAGACCCACTAGTCGTAAACAAATTGATTATATTATGTACCTAGTACCTACGCACTCATTAATGGCCTCATTATAGGATGTAATTTACTAATTGTCTAATAATTTGATATATAAGAACTTGTAAAATATGTTATAGTCAGAAACAGACAGATTTTTATCGACATAACATCTAAGTGAACGATGAGATCATGGAGTTCAGCAATACATACATTCTAGTAATTTCTACTCAAACTCAGTGCATTGAAAAGAAGAATACTAGCAATAGTAACCACAATGATATTGGTGAGTAAAGTTTTAAATACAATTCAAAACATACATAATTATGCATGCAGGCAGGCTTCATATTACATACATAATTATGCATGCAGGCAGGCTACATATTACATACATATGTAAATAAATGTATGTAATGTTTATCCGGGCCATTATTTGTGTCTGGTCTGGCCACAGATAAGAGAATACGTCTGGCTGAAATCGGCTGAGTAGTGTGAAATTAAAAAGTAGGAAGTTGTTCTAAATTCAAAAAAAACCAACTACAAATTCGAAATAATTCTGCTCTATTTTTGAAAAAATCATTAGGTAACACAGTTATCCTCTTGTTTTATATCGTTTTGTTTCGGTTAGTTTCATTTTATATTACTTACTTTATTTTCTGCATTCAGCCAAGCTTTGTATTTCAGGATTCAAATCTATTCCAACTAATACCAACCTATATTGTATCATTGATTGACTAACATGTACCTAGGAGGCGTTTATATTCTCTTGAAACATGTAGGTTCACAACACCTTTTTCGTATTTTTCAGTTGTTGAAGACACCTTTTGGACCCCCACCGGTGGCGAAATGACATCACCCAAGGTTTACAAGAAAACTCCTTTTCCAAAAGCCACGGCCCAGGAACCAGTCCCCATTGGTTCGACGCCCAAGTTTAGAAAAATAAAAGGCATCGACATTCCGAAAATGCGAAGATTAAATTTTGATATCCCCGAAGATGAAAAGGTGTAATTTACAAGCCCTAAAGAAGGTTTTAAGAAACTGAATGAAAATAAAGAGCTGAAATGTTTTCACTGTATTTACGTATTTAAGGACCTTGGATATTCATCTAAGTAGGTACCTACCTACCATAAAACTATATTAGTTGTAAAAAAATCGTTTTGTAATATAATACATTTAAAATATATTTAAGTATTTCTTTTTCTAAACAATGATCTAGCAGCTAGGTCATTGTTATAATTATTAGCTAAATTCTAGCTTATAATACTTATGTAGGTATAATAGTCGTATCATCAAGACAGACATGATGAAAGTTTTTTGCTACAAAGCTGCGGAGGTTTTTTTTTACAACTAGCTAGTTGTAAAAAAACCCATCAGCTGATGGAACAAGCAGATGGCCCACCTGATGTTAAGTAATAACCATCACCTATAACAAAGCAATGCCTCGCAAGTCACGCACGATAGGAACTTGCCCCACGATGCACTGCCCTGCGTCCATCAACTTGAGGCATACGATGTTAAGCCTAATAGGAAGTTAAGGCTATAAAATTATAGGAATTTTGAAAGTAGCGCTAATTGATGGATGAGTAGAGGACGTACCTACCTAACAGGTTTTTTTTTTATTTTTTTTTTATACAACTAGTTGATGAAACAAGCAGATGGCCCACCTGATGTTAAGTGGTAACCATCACCTATAACAAAGCATTGCCTCGTAAGTCACGCACGATAGGAACGTGCCCTACGATGCACTACCCCGCGTCCATCAACTTGAGGCATACAGATATTAAGCCTCATGTGCCTGTAATTACACCGGCAACCACACTCTTCAAACCGAAACACAGCGTTGCTGCTTGGCGGCAGAAAACGGCGTGGTGGTAGTACTTCCCCGGACGAGCCCTTCACAAAGAGCTCTACTACTCTTGATAGGTAAGTATTTATTAGTATTTTACAGTATGTTTGCATTAGTTTGCTAGTAGGTACGTAACTTACTTACCTATGAGTGGAGTGCAAGAAAACCTCAGGTTCGTCTTCGTCGTCTTCCTGCCAAGAGAGTCGGAAGATGACAATGATATTCATCATCAATTATATCCTCCTGAATCTACTCTCGAAAATAAGAAAGGAGATAAGAGGGTTTTGCTGTATAGGTACCTACACCACGCTTGACACGATTTGTTATATTTATCGCTAAACCATGCACCCCACTGATTTCGCTAAAATGTACAGAGATATAATTCAGGAGACAGACGATGGGCTAAGGCCCAGGCGGACAAAAGTTGGTGACTAGGAACAGAGCGTAAGAATACCTACACTCCCTGCTTCTTAGGTACTAACATTTCAAATTTTACCTTTTACATGAAGAGGATCTTTAGAGCATATGCTACTTGATCGAATACCAACCACTGAAATAAGTTACAAATTAGTATTATTTGTGATGAATTTGTGTTTGCAATCGAATGATATAAAAATGACGTTTAAAATACGATGTTTTTGCAGCAGGAACCACCGATTTTCCAAACAGGTTATCCTTTGGTAGGTACTTATAGCGTTTTTATTGTCCTCGTGCCCAGGGCCGGATTATCCTTATGGTGGATTAGGCAACTGCCTAGGGGCCCCGCACCGGGCTCCCTAGTACCCCCTAGTGGGCCCCTGCCCACGAGAACCTTGTCGATGCGGGCCACGCACCAAGAAAAAAAACGTTTCATTCGTGACATTCCCCATTATTTACATCCGGCAATGGTGCCATAGAAAATAGTAGATTGTTTACCAATGGAGCAAACAACTATTTTTATGGCGAGATTGTTTTTTGAATCCAGAGCGGAGCGAAGGATTCTAGATTAGAATCCCGAGTGTAGCGAGGGATTCTAAAGTAGAATCCTAAGCGTAGCGAGGGATTCAAAGTACTTCACTCGAGCTTAAAATAGTGTTGCTCCCGAGGTGGACACTCTACTTTTTATCACCCTCTATGAGAAAATAACTTAGTGCAACTTATGAATAATCATAACCATAGTCACAAATTCACGAAGTCACGAAGTCACAAAGTCACAAAGTCAAAAAGTCACAAAGTCACAAAGTCACAAAGTCACAAAGTCACAAAGTCACAAAGTCACAAAGTCACAAAGTCACAAAGTCACAAAGTCACAAAGTCACAAAGTCACAAAGTCACAAAGGCACAAAGTCACAAAGTCACAAAGTCACAAAGCCACAAAGTCACAAAGTCACAAAGTCACAAAGTCACGGAGTCACATAGTCACATAGTCACATTGTCACAATGTCACATAATCTCATAGTCATAATCATGTATTTATTGTAATTTTATTTATATTCATAAAACTAAGTAAAATCTGAATTTGAGTAAACAATTATGAACAAAGGTGGAATGCGCGTTTCACGTGTTTTTGTTTATTTTTATTTAGTTCAGGCGCTTTTTTTTTATCATAAAGCCTGCTTGTTCATACAGTGTTCGTGATCTCTTTGGTGATTGGAACTTTTACTCAATAAGCACATTCCAAATTCAAATCACATTACCGCCCTTGGGCGGTAAAGTACTTTACCGCCCTTGGGATCAAAGTGCTATTTTGCTACCTGTTTTCGAAGAGCAAACTATCTATTTTCGAATTGATGTGATAAAAAATGATTTAACATTACTCATACTCTGAAAGTAGGTTTGAAGATACCCGAGGAGCGAATACTTTCAGCCCTAGGGAGAATCGTTTTCAAGCTGTCAAATTATTAAAAAAAATAGTTATATTTTCACATTTCCTAGGAAAATAAACCTCTTTGGTTTACGAATGTCAACAGTATGACCTTCTGTTGACATTCGGAAATAAAGAGGTTTATTATTTATTTATTTATTTATTTAGGATTACCAACAAAAGATACACAAAATTACAATAAATTCCATACAGTTTGAATTATATAAGGTGCTCTTTCAATTATAGGCAACCACAGCATGCTCTTTAATATAAAATGAACTCAACATAACTACAAAGGTATATAATATAAATGAAAAAAAAACATTCTAAAGACAACAATAAATCACATACTCTACCAAACTTTAAACTATTAAAGATGTTGTAGTAGATTATACTAGCAGACAAAATTTTAATTATACAAGCCACATTAAAAAATCAAAAGGATCCAACCACGTTTAGAACTAAATACTTAGATGACTAATTAAGGCGAAGACAAGAGCTAATGTGACTCTCGCTCGCACGTTTCGACATGTTGAAAGATATAAAATAACTAAACTCATTTTCGAAAAATCGCAATCAACCATTTTGTGTGCAATCACATTGCACACAGTTTAGTAAAAATTTCATTTTGATCGATACATGTTTTCCTACTCTAAAGTGTGCTTTTCTAGTTTTCGTACATAATCAAACTTTTAAGTAGGAAAACTTGTATCAATCAAAATGATTTTTTTACTAAACTGTGTGCAATGTGATTGCACACAAAATGGTTGATTGCGATTTTTCGAAAATGAGTTTATTGATTTTATATCTTTCAACATGTCGAAACGTGCGAGCGAGAAGTTGTTTGATAGTTGTCAGCCCCTTAACTGTTTCTTGAATTTTTTCGAGGGATCACTCAGGTCGATTTCACAGTTTTTAGATAGAGTATTATAGTGCTTACATAACCTTAACAGAGCTGAATTTTGGCCTAACCTGGAATGAGAAAACGGCACGTTAAAAGTATCAAAGGCTTTTTTTCGCGGTAGTCTGGAAGGAGCGTTGAATTTTAGTCTGCTTAACAGCTCAGGACAGTCAATTGTACCGTTTACTAGTTTGTGTAAAAATATTAAGTCTGTTTTTTTCCTACGGCTAGACATCATAGAGGTACTTATTCAGCCAAGTTAGTGAAAACTGTAGTGGATTTTTTTAATAAGTTTTATAATTATAATAACCCTGTATTCTCATAATAAAAATATTTAATTAAGTAATTACTTTCTTTTTAAATAACATGCAATTTTAACCTTTCTAACCGTAATATAATTTACCGTAAATTAAATTTTAGTAGCTACATAACAATAACATCAAATAACATCGAACATAAAAACTCTGTTTAGAAATGTTATAAAGTTATAATGCAGCATGGGTTTTAACCTTTTTCGATCGAACATAAAAACTCTTTGGTTAGAATGCAGCATGGATTGGATCTACTACAATTCACTCATTTTTTCTTTAGCTAATTCATGTTTTTTATTTTTCCTAGTTGTATTCGTAATGAAAAGCACAGTGTTTACCTCGGGTTAAAGACTTATTTAGTCCCTCGAACTATTGGCGCACTCGCTAGCTCGGGCGGCAATTTTAGGGGGCGGCAAATTAGGCTTTTTATTCTGATATGTATATCTATATCTTGTTTTTGGGTATATTTTTATGCTAAGTAAAACTCAATCATGTACCTACCACCTACCTTCTTCTATTTAAAAGATTGAGATTTTGGAAAATGAACTGACACATTGATCCCCTAGTTTAAAACACAATCATACTTTAATAACTTGGGTATCGAACCGTAGGTAATCGAATGAATAGCCTACGGCAAATATCTAAATCCGCCGCTGTTTACACCCAATACTTATGTAGCGTAGTTGCCTATCTACATAAAGATAGCTCGAAAATTATTATGTTTTAGTCTCCACCGCTGCAGGGTGCAGTCAAACAGTGTTTGTAACGACGTGCCGTGAACAAAACAGTGAAAATGCCGAAAATTGTATTTCGAGTCAATGGGACGGTTTGCAAGGGTATGATATTATTTAATTTTATAACACTTATCTATTTTATCAAATGATAAATACTAGATCGTAGTTCATTGCTCTTTTCCTTTTTTATTTAAATATTTTTGTTTGCTAGACTAAAATTCAATACCTAGTGACACACGCTCAAAAAATTTATTGCCATTGGCCGTGATGCTTTTTAAAGATTTTATATTTGTATTTTGTATTTAGTTCAAA
The DNA here is from genome assembly GCA_932294275.1 of Chloroclysta siterata. Taxonomy (NCBI): domain Eukaryota; kingdom Metazoa; phylum Arthropoda; class Insecta; order Lepidoptera; family Geometridae; genus Chloroclysta; species Chloroclysta siterata. The sequence continues at coordinate 12,343,622 of OW028596.1, read as the reverse complement.
CATTACATCTATCATTACAGGTTAGACCTAATACAATAGAGTAGTAATTATTATTTACGTATAATTATTTAAGTAGGTAGGTAGGTACCTAAGATTAATTACATATACGCGAATAAGCAAAAGTAGCTTAAAAAATTATAAACAGTAGGTAGGTAGGTACATACATTGAAGACTACTTTTTTCTCATGTGGGTGAAAGAAACAGAAGACAGAAGAGTAGTAGTGCTCTTTGTGAAGAACTCGTCCGCGGAAGTACTACCACCACGCCTTTTTCTGCCGCCAAGCAGCGTTGCTGTGTTTCGGTTTGAAGAGTATGGTTGCCGGTGAAGTTATAGGCACATGAGGCTTAACATCTGTAGGTGATGATGGACGTAGGGCAGTGAACCGTGGGGCACGTTTCTATCTAGCGTGACTTACGAGGCAATGCTTTGTTTGTATAAAAAAATAACACAAAACACTAATTTCGTTTAGATAGATAATGCCTAATCTGTAATTAAGTTAGTGTACCTACAAAGAGCAAATTTGAAAAACTCGTTTATTTTTGATGTTGCTAAAAGTCTCAGAGTTCTTAAAATAGTCAGTAGGTATATGTGTATTTTATCTTATAAGTAGGTACTTTGCATTCAGTATGCACATACATACCATACTCATGCATACTTGCTCCAAATACTTACCTACCTAAGTACAACAAGTAAGTAAAACAATTTTTTTAAGAGTACACTAGTGGTTCGCCCCGAACTGAAATTTTGTGATGCGATCCGAACGCTCCGAAAATAAATTAGGTGCTAGTCAGAGGCAAATCCAAACAGGGTATATTTGGACTTGCTTCTGACTCCCGTCTACTAACTCGGTATGGTAACCAATTTTCGACTCTATTGACCTATTTATTGAAGAGTTCCGGTGGACAGAGACCTTGGCTCCATTATCAGATCAGGTCGCTGTCACCATTTTATAAGAACTAAGTATTTTTTACATGTTTTTTTTGGAGCTCGTGCATCGTTGGTTAGGTACATGTAATTTTATATTTTTCGTTATATCTTAAAAACCGGGCGTCTCGTAGAAAAAAAGTAAAAAGGTTTTGGAATGTACCTACAACCAAATCCCTTTTAAATGACACATAACTTGATATATTTTGTATCTTTTTTTTATTTTTGCCTCCTTATAAAACCCCATATCTTAATAATCCGATAACCGATTTAACTCTTATACTTAGCAGTCAACTGACTTACCAAATTTCATGCAAATCGGATCAACCAACGGTTCGAAAGTTATGGTCCGACAAACATACCTACTTATATAAAATGCCAAATCGCCCAAGTTGACTGTAGTAGTGTTTCGTTCGCTTCGCTCACTCAATCAATTAGGTTTTAGGTGGGTGTAGCCTTTCTACGGTCCCCAACATAGATCTAAAGGTACAGACTTAATTCGAAATTTGAATACCTAACTACTTCTTTTAGTAGTAGGTACTTTTTTTACTACTAGAAGAAGTAGTTAGGTATGTCTATAGGTGTAATAAAGGTGAACATACACTTCTACATACAGGACCTACATATACCTACATATCTCTGGATCTCCGTTTATAATTATTTTTTGGGACACCCTGTATACGTAATGTTTTAGAAATTTTCGATCTGAAAAAATCTTAGCAGAATAATTCGTCGACTTGTACAAACCATACAAATAGGTAAAGAAGAACGGTAAGAACCAAGCCGTAAGTTTTACAGGCTTGGTCGCGTGGAACTGGCACCTAAATCAAAGTAGGTAATCCTTGGGATTAAACTTTTTGACTTTGGGTCGATACCGTGTACGAAAATGGATATTTGTTAGTATAAGTTTCTAGAATGGGTGTAAAGCGTCACTAATAGCGTATACGAAAATGAATGTTAGTAAGTTTGTAGGTGTAATTTTCCACCTGGTAAATACATAGTTGTTTATGGCAAAATGATTGCTGTAGGTAATTTGCTGGTGTACGGATGCCTGATCTAAGTAAACTGTCATGGGTTTTTTGAGCACAAGGCTATAGAATAAGAATTGGACGAGGTCATACTGGTAGAGCATCGACTCTACGAGCTCAAGCTACCGAAACGAGGCTTAGTCTAGGATTATTTATCAGCTAAGGCCTTAAACTAGAGCTTAGCCTGAGTCTAGACGCGCATCGCTTTATACAAGCGGTTTGATGTTTATACATTAGGTATCATGTTTATTTATTGAGCGAAACACATGTAGAAAAGGAGAATACAAGGAGAGTTTTCTTGAGAGTACCATCATGCCTATTTGCAGGCAGCGTTGCATAAAGTGTGTGTGTACCTTCGATCAATTGTTGATCGAAGGCGTGTACCGATGAAATTATAGGCACATGTCGCTTAAAATCGGTCGATGGACGCAGGGCAGTTTATCGCTGGGCACGTTGCTAATGACGCGTAACTTGCGAGTTAATGCTTTGTTTTAGGGGATGGTTCATCTTCTTGTTCCATTATCAAGTAGTAGGTATATAAAAAGGAAGTTACAAAATGTCTTCGGTGCATTTCAGTCGACGAATGCACTCCCAGGAACACCACTCTCAATGCGTATCTCCGCTACACCCTCATCCTGCCAGGCACGAAGGCCATGTGCAAGGAGGGAGGCTGTGGGGCCTGCATCGTCATGGTCCGTGCCAGGAGATGCACCAGCGGTGTTATGGAGACTTTCTCTGTCAACTCTGTAAGTATAAACGTATGGGTATGTGCCAAATGTATTTGAATGACCGAAGAGCCCAAGCTGTAACAACAGCAGTACCTACACACAGTAGCAGAAGCGTTAAGATGAGTATAACACGGCGGCGCGGCGCCCGGGCGCGGCTTCGGTCGGCGGAGGTCGATTAAACATTCCACTCCATTTCAAGACACCATTGTTGTTTATGCCTATTGAAACACAATTATTTTTTTTGATTTGAACTCTTGTTCTCGATATGCCTATTTCGTCCAAGTCGTCGTGTTTTGACAGCACGAATGCGGACTAGCTCGTCATACAACAATAGCGATGATATGTATCAATATTTTCTTTTCAGTGCTTAGTCCTGGTCTTCTCCTGCAACGGGTGGGCCATCACGACTATCGAAGGCGTCGGTGACCGCCTGAGAGGGTATGACGATGTGCAGAGACGCATAGCGGGCTTCAGCGGAACACAGTGCGGATATTGCACCCCGGGATTTGTTATGCAGATGAACAGGTACTGTGGAACGCTGTAGCAGCACTGGCAACAACTGGGAGCCATTCGCTAGCCCGGACGGGGTCGGAAGGGCCGCGTGAAGCCACATTCTTTCGTATACTAGAATATTGGTGTTTTATTGAGAGCACTGGTGGTCTAGTGGTAGCGGCCCCGCCTTCCGACCCTAAGGTCGTGGGTTCGAAACCGGTCATTGGTGGTGCACACCAATGAGTTTTTCTGTTCGAAAATGTGTGTGCACAATGCCAAACTATGTACTTCAAACGGCGAAGGAAAACATCGTGAGGAAACCGGCATGTCGTAGAACCTAAAAAGTTCTTTAACATGTGTCAAGTGCTCGAAAGGAGCCTCTTGAGGCGCACTTAAACTCCTTTCACCACAATGTTTCGAAAGAAACTAGTGACACGACAAGAGAGAGAGGTGTTTTATTGGATAGCTAAAGTATCCCACAGGTACCTTACCTTACCAGTTAGCGAGGGTGAAAACTCAAATTCAAAATCCAAACGGTCTCCATTTAGTTTAAACACATGGATATTTGAGGTTAAAAAAAAACAAATTTGTATTCTATATCTTTGTCTGTACTTATTAACTCCGTGTAGCGTCTATAAATACAGGGTGCTCTAGAAAACACAATAAAACACCATAACAATCATCTGAGGTTACATAACCTTCCCCTTAACTTAACCCCCACAAAAACCCGAATCAGATTTGGTCTGCAAATTACTACATCGATAAAAAAAACTGTAAAAAGGCATGAAGGTACAATGGTAGCATATTGAGTGTAAATTAAATTAAGAAGTTGGACTTCCCAAGCCAAGTCGCTGTCTCTTATGCACCAGGATTTCCACTGACAGCAAGATTACAGACAGGCTCATTCCGTACAGCATCCATATCAGCACTGGATGGAAGTCTACCATGTTTACTGACGCGAAACTGCCTCCTCTCATGTTGCATGACGGTTTTCGAGAGAAGAATATTCGGTTCACCCGGTCGGCTAATCCGTGTTCAACGATTCTTGCTAACCTGAAACCAAAATATGTAATCTTGGGGCGGGTTTTCCAAAATATTTACTACTTTAGAAAAAAATTGCAAATATAAATAAACTAGTAGTTCGCCCCGAACTGAGATCTCGTGATGCAACCCGAGGAACGCATCAAAACTTCGAGTACGTAGTTGTCAGAGGCAAGTCCAAACATTATCTTTGGACTTTTTTCTGACTACCGCCCACAACTTGGTATGGTAACCAAGTTTCAACTCTATTGGCCTATTTATTGAAGAGTTCCGTTGAACAGACCTTGGCTCCATCATCAGACCTGGTCGTCGTCACCATTTTATGAGAACTGAGTACTTCCTTAATTTATTTCAAGAAAAAAAAATAAGAAAAAGCAAAAGAACTGACCGACCAGTAGAAAAACCTTGATGTCAACGAAACTCTTAGAGATGGGAGCTCTTGGATCGCTGGTTATCTTAATTTAACTTTTTTGTTTTATCTCAAAAACCGAGCGTCCCACAAAAAAAGTAAAAATTGTTTTGGAATGTCCAATCAAAGCCCTTTCATATGACATGTAACTTGATTTTTTTATGTAACTTTTTTTATTTTTGCCCTCTTAAAAAACCCCATATCTCAAAAACCCTTCATCCGATTTTACTCATATACTTACCAGTGCATTTCTCAAGTACAAGCTATCGACATATCAAATTTCATGCAGATCGGATCAACGGTTCTAAAGTTATCGCCAGACAAACATACATACATACAATGCCAAATCGCCCAAGTTGAAACTAAGATCATCGTTCGCTTCGCTCACTCGATCAATAACTAGTAGTTCGCCCCGAACTGAGATCTCGTGATGACACCCGACGAACGCATCAAAACTTTGAGTACGTAGTAGTCAGAGGCAAGTCCAAACATTATCTTCAGACTTTTTTCTGACTACCGCCTACTAACTTGGTATGGTTACCAAGTTTCAACTCTATTGGCCTATTTATTGAAGAGTTCCGTTGAACAGACCTTGGCTCCATCATCAGACCTAGTCGTCGTCACCATTTTATGAGAACTGAGTACCTCCTTAATTTATTTCAAGAAAAAAAATTAAGAAAAAGCAAAGGAACTGGCCGACCAGTAGAAAAACCTTGATGACAACGAAACTCTTAGAGATGGGAGCTCTTGGATCGCTGGTTATCTAATTTAACTTTTATTATTTTATCTCAATAACCGAGCGTCCCAAAAAAAAAGTAAAAATTGTTTTGGGGTGTCCAAACAAAGCTCTTTCATATGACATGTAACTTGATTTTTTTCTGTAACATTTTTTATTTTTGCCCCCTTAAAAAACCCCATATCTCAAAAACCCTTCATCCGATTTTACTCATATACTTACCAGTAAATTTCTCAAGTGCAAGCTATCGACATATCAAATTTCATGCAGATCTGACCAACGGTTCTAAAGTTATCGCCAGACAAACATACATACATACATACATACATACATAAAATGCCAAATCGCCCAAGTTGAAACTAAGATCTTCGTTCGCTTCGCTCACTCGATCAAATATTGGTGGACATTCCACACAGCACTATCTCGCCCCAAACTAAGCCAAAGCTTGTGATATGGGAACCAGATAGCTGATATATACTACTCATATACTTTTTATTTTTCAATACATACTTATAATATTGTATAACATCCAGACAGAGAACAAACATCTATGTTCATCACAAAAAAGTTTGTTCTCGGTGGGGATCGAACCCACGGCCTACAGCTCAGAAGGCAGAGCTACTACCAACTGAGCTGTGAAATATGACGGATCGAAAATTCAAAACCCGCCCTGCCTGTAGTTCACACATGCAACACGATTTGAACCGGATGCCTATGAACCGAACGACATCAGACTGAGGACATAAAGTAAAGGGAAGTCGGGAAGCCAGTAGATGGAGAAGGCATGCTGGCAAACACTGCACTGAAAAAAAAAATCATTAAAAAGAACTGATAAAACGTTCATGTGTACTGCTTTGAACAGTACCAGGGGAGCCTGCCGAGCAAATCAGTAACATTTACTGCTCCTAAAACAGTTAAAGTTCGAGGCAAAATTTTACCGTTATGACAGTAAATTTAAATGTTTTGAGTAGCAAAAATGTGTAAAAAATGTTACTGTTTTATACAGTCAAAAATTTTTCTGTTTTAAACAGTAAAAAAAAATTACTGTTTTAAACAGTAAAATAAAGTTACTGTTTTAAACAGTAAAAAATGTTACTGTTTTAAACAGTAATATAATGTTACTGTTTTAAACAGTAAAAAAATGTTACTGTTTAAAACAGTAAAATATTAGTACTGTTTGAAACAGTAAAAAAACTAATGTGCATGCACAGTAGCGGGTACTGAAGTGAGCAGTTACAGGTAATGTCAAGGATAGTACTTTTTAATGCGCAAGAACAGTAGCGGGTACTGTAAGTGCACAGTTACATGTAATGTCAAGAATAGTACTTTTTAATGTGCAAGAACAGTAGCGGGTACTGTAAGTGCACAGTTACATGTAATGTCAAGAATAGTACTTTTTAATGTGCAAGCACAGTAGCGGGTACTGTAAGTGCACAGTTACATGTAATGTCAAGAATAGTACTTTTTAATGCGCAAGAACAGTAGCGGGTACTGTAAGTGCACAGTTACATGTAATGTCAAGAATAGTACTTTTTAATGTGCAAGAACAGTAGCGGGTACTGTAAGTGCACAGTTACATGTAATGTCAAGAATAGTACTTTTTAATGCGCAAGAACAGTAGCGGGTACTGTAAGTGCACAGTTACATGTAATGTGAAGGATAGTACAATTTAACGTGTACGCACAATATCGGGTACTGTACTTACTGATCAGTAACAGTACCCGCTACTGAGAATGCACATTAAAAAGCACTATCCTTCACAATACCTGTAACTGTACACTTACAGTAGCGAGTACTGTAAAAGCACAGTAAAAGGTTGTGAAGGACCGTCCCTGATACCTACTGCCTACGCAGTACTGCATAGGTAGGCAGGTATGCAGGCGACCTGAAATAAATTAAAAAAGATTTAATTGAAGTAATTTATTTAAGATGAAAAAACTAAACATAAAAAACGTTGGTCGCTCTTCCAGGACATTTTTGTTTCATCTTCGATGTGTGAAATAAAGCTTTGGCGCACTTCTGCGACTGATGTTCTTTTTCGTTTCAATTTCCGGGCCAATGATGTGCGGCAGAAGTAGCAATAAGTCCAGGTTGCTCGTTTCGGGAATTTGATCTGTAAAGCAACAAAAACGAAAATTAGTGACTAAGATTTTTATCGTCGTACGTTTATAGGTACCTACCTACTCTTTACTCACGAATTATACTGACAACTGGTTAGTTCTATGGAAAAAAAGTCGTGTTGTTTGTGACAATACATTAATCTAAATTAAATTACAAACTAACCTTGTGCAAATTGCTTCAATTCTTCCACAAATGGTGATCGTGTTGATGATGAGGAGTAATTTGCTCTTTAGTAGCGGTAGTTTATCATCCAATGAATGTTCATTTTGAAGATACCAATGATTGAAGTCTGCAGTGAGCTGGAATTAAGAGATGTAATGAGAGAGAAGTATGTTGTTAGAAAACCCCGAAAATTTTACGACTAAGTCCAATACAAAAAGTCTTAAACCGGGTGCCATGTGGTTGCACACAAAATGGTTGATTGCGATTTTTCGAAAATGGGATTAGTGATTTTATATCTTTCAACATGTCGAAACGTGCGGGCGAGAGGTAGGTACCTACATGAGCTCTTGTTTTTGCCTTATACGCTCAATCTCTAATCTCTATCTCTAATGCTTATGAATTGACTTACCTTCAAAATAATTCACGTAGGTACTTCTCGAATCCCCAGTCTGTAAGAAGTGTTTTTGTGGTATCGTCACTCATACACTTTCGCTAAGATTGATACACATCATTTTGCACTGTCACACACAACTCAACTGAAAAAAAGTTTAGGGTTTATATGATTCTTCCTAAATTGTGATATTATTACAATTATAAAACCTCTATAATATTGAGTTCACAGACAGATAGTCAGATACGGATACGTTTACAATATGTCTGGCTTGTCGCGAGGTCAGGAGGGAAGAGAGCGAATGTTTCTCGGCCACGCGCTCACAGAGCCGGGTTATGTTGGCTGCCTGTGAAGGGGCGTCGCCGAATCGCGCGGCAAGTCCTACCATTGGCGGCCACACACAGTGCAGCCATCACAATGCCAAGATGCGCTCAGAATAAGATGCGTTCGGAATATACAATAATAGATGATTTCGGAATACATTAATAGGATCGTTCGCCACAAAAGATTGAAGAAATAATTAACAACTTGCCGAAATTATACTGAACTGAACATAGCGAAGGGTAGAAGGCAACTAGCTAGCCGTGGGTAGAAGGAGTCGGACGTACGCGTCTGGAGCGGCTCATACTGTAGTGAGCCGTCAGTACCGGCTCTATTTCTTTTGGAGCGGCTCAACAGCTAGCCAGCCTAATATAAATTTTATTCCTAGGTTGATAGGGTCTACATTAGAAAAAAGATATCCAGATCAAAAATTTTGCTAAATGAATTTGAATTGTTTTGTCTAGATAATAAATAAATAATAAATAAATATTGGTGGACATTCCACACAGCACTATCTCGCCCCAAACTAAGCCAAAGCTTGTGATATGGGAACCAGATAGCTGATATACTACTTATATACTTTTTTTTTTGTAAATACATACTTATCATATTTTATAATACCCAGAAAGAGAACAAACATCTATGTTCATCACACAAATGTTTGCTCTCGGTGGGGATCGAACCCACGGCCTACGGCTCAGAAGGCAGAGCTACCACCAACTGAGCTGTGAAGGCTGTAATATGATCTAATTTCCAATGCTGCATTTTTGGAGCCGATCATCTGTGGAGCGGTTCTCAGGTCTACTCATAAAATGTGATACACAACTCAAACGGTTCAAAGATTGGTTTTATGATAAACAGAACCCTGAACCGTTTGAGTAGAATATTTATTTTTATTCATTGGGAGGTTTACTACGTACTCGAACCGTTGAATCGTTTGAAGTAATATCTGCACGGGTGAGTGAGTGGAGTTAGGATGAATTGAAGGATTATGGTTCTTTTTAGAAAAGCATGTTTTTAAATGGTATGGGTTACGAATTTGAATTATTAACTTGAGTTGTTTTAGCAACAGCCCGTGGGTGCCCTCGCGTTTTAGCATACATATTTAAGGATATTTTGCGTTCTAGGCTCGTCATAATTTGCATAAATATTTTTCGTTTTATCGTTTAATCAAGTATGGTTCATTTTGAATAGTAGAACTTTTACTTGAATTTTTTTTCATTCCGTCGTTCATTGTTAGCAATATTTATTAGTTATTGCTAACATACAAATTCACGTATTTTTTAATGTTGATTTTCCGCAAGACTCGTTTATTTTTCTACAAAATTATTTTTATCGTAGTATTTTTTTGTTTTGGCGTCTAGTCCTTTTGCCAAGTCTTATCGGTGCTTGCTTGGAGTATTTGAAGGTACCATGAAAATAAATTGGTCCTGAAATTCTGAGCCGTTTGAACCGCGGTTCGGCTCCGGCTCGAGACTGTAAATGAGCTGATGCGCTGCAGATCATGTTTTTTGAGTGAGTTACCCATGGCTACAACTAGCGTGTCGCACGCAGTGGCCAGCGGCGGCGCGGCGTAAGCGCGGGGGGGGGGCGGAGGAGCGGCGCGTGTTACGTACATAAGCGAGCAAGCATTTGCGTTTATTGTTTGAAACATTAGATTTCAATTGTGTAATGAGATAAACAATATTTTAAATTGTTATTATTATTATTAACAGTTAGTGTAATCGTTTATTCCACAAAATACAACTCGTAACAGAGGGGAAGGTTAAAAGATCCACATGCTTGGAAAACAACAGCAAACAGCGAATAGGTAGGTAGGTACCTACCAAACAATAAACACGAACATGTGGATGGGTGTTTGTTTGTTTTTGTTTGTGTTTGGCTGTTTTTGTTTGTGTTTGCCAGTGATCGACGTCGGTGTCGGTTTTTGTGCACAAATCACAGGTGTTCGACAAACGTGTCGGCGATGTATCCAAAAGCTTGTTAGGTATCTAGCAAGGCGGCGGCCTTGTACGATTTTAATGAATTTTGATCATCCTCCATCGTCTTCGTTTCCTTCTTTTCCCTCAAACTCGTCGTCCGCCAAGTTTGCCCATCCGGAATATAGGTACTTATTAGTAATCTTAATATAGGTACCTACCTACTAATGTTTCGATAGTCAAAATGCACGTTAGGTACCTACCAGTCTTCCGAACAAAAGAAAATAAAATTTTTCGTGTCAACAATTGTCAATAAATACTTATGTGTAATATAATAAGCCTAATAAGATATACTTACCTACCTAATATGAGGAGCTTTTGGAGGGCACCAATGAGCATGAAAAACAGACAGACAGCCGCGAAACGAAACTTTATTTTATACCTATTATGTAAGGATAATACCTATACCTATTATGGATTAAGTAGAGGTAGTTATTTCTGTCTAGTGCACTAACTTCTGGTAGGTATACCTTCACGTAACGTTACTAGGTAGGTAGGTTACCAACATACGGTTGTTTGAATTAGGTACTTACTGATAGTAGGTTGGCTATAAGTAGGTAGTAGGTAGGTTGGCTATAAGTAGGTAGTAGGTAGGTTGGCTATAAGTACGTATATATATTTACATAAAGGTAGTTTTTTAAACAAATTGGCAATCGAATATTTATTTCGGTTATAACAAAATAGGTACCAACAAATAGGCACATAGGTAGTTGAAATAAGTAAGTACCTACTACACTACGTAAAGCTATTTATTATAGTGCAAATATTAACACGTCCGGGTAGGTCAACTAATAATCGTACCATTTAACACAAAAAGTTAGAGTACGGCACAAACCAACGAGACAAAATTCACGTTTTCATCATAGTCACAAAAATGGTTAACTCAGCGCCAGCGGCTTTTTAATATTCGAACGGTAGTAGTTATAGCACCTGAAGTAGGTATATATTTTATAATGGCTTGAAAGTTATTAGTTAATGAATGAAACTGTTTAAATAACAGTTAAGTACACTCAAATAATTAAAATCTGCTTTAATACATATCTATCTTTTTATGAGGTAGTGATCAGTCAGAATTAAGGGGCTGACAACTATCAAACAACTTCCTACATAAAAGTTTGCTTATTTACGAAAACTAGTAAAGCAAACTTTTGAGTAGGAAAACATGTATCGATTAAAATCAAATTTTTACTCAACTGTGTGCAATGTGATTGCACACAAGATGGTTGATTGCGATTTTTCGAAAATGAGTTTAGTGATTTTAAATCTTTCAACATGTCGAAACGTGCGAGCGAGAGTCACATTAGCTCTTGTCTTCGCCTTAATGTGATATCTTTTAAAGTAACGGTTTTGTTCATTTAGTGATAACGTTCAAATCATTACAATTTACTGATACAATACAGATCATTTTGTAGAGGTCATGTTCAGTCAGTTGTACTGTTCTAGCATTTAAATTAACTGTTTTGTTCATTTAATGATAACGTTTTTTTTTTTTTTTTTTTTTTTTTTTTTTATACAACTAGTTGATGAAACAAGCAGATGGCCCACCTGATGTTAAGTGGTAACCATCACCTATAACAAAGTATTGCCTCGTAAGTCACGCACGATAGGAACGTGCCCTACGATGCACTACCCCGCGTCCATCAACTTGAGGCATACAGATATTAAGCCTCATGTGCCTGTAATTACACCGGCAACCACACTCTTCAAACCGAAACACAGCGTTGCTGCTTGGCGGCAGAAAAAGGCGTGGTGGTAGTACTTCCCCGGACGAGCCCTTCACAACGTTAAAATCATTACAATTTACTGATACAGCACGGACAATTTATTGGAAAACTATGGTGAGTTAGTTGTACAGTGCTATCAGTTGAAGTAACTGTTTTGTTCATTTAGTGATAACGTTCAAATCATTACAATTTCCTGATACAATACAGGTAATTTTAAAGAGCTCATAGTCAGTCAGTTGTATTATACTATCCGTTAAATTAACTGTTATGTTCTTTTAGTAATAACGATCAAACCATTACAATTTACTGTTTCAACACAGACATTTATGGAATACCATGGACAGTTAGTTGTACTGTGCTATCCGTTGAATTTACTGTTTTGTTCATTAGGTGATAACGATCAAACCATTACAATTTTCTGCTACAACACGGACATTTACGGAAAACCATGGACAGTTAGTTGTACTGTGCTATCCGTTGAATTAACTGTTTTGTTCATTAGGCGATAACGATCAAACCATTACAATTTTCTGCTACAACACAGACATTTACGGAAAACCATGGACAGTTAGTTGTACTGTGCTTTCCGTTGAATTAACTGTTTTGTTCATTAAGTGATCACGATCAAAACATTACAATTTACTGTTACAACACAGACATCTATGGAAAACCATGGCCAGTTAGTTGAACTGTACTATTCGTTGAATTAACTGTTTTGTTCATTTAGTGATTACGATCAAAACATTAAAATTTACTGTTACAATACAGACATATTTGGAAAACCATGGTCAGTTAGTTGTACTGTGCTATCAGTTAAAACAACTGGTTCGTTCAATTAGTGATACGGTTCTAACCATTAAAACTTACTGACATTACAGTAATGGTGACAATTTTTTTTTTTTTAGTTTTTTTAGGAATTTGTACTGTTTAATCAGTTAGAGTTACTGTTTTGTATTTAACTGTTATTGAAACATTTGTCGATAATGTTTAAAGTAGTTAGTCCTAATGAAAATCTCTTAACTGTGTGACAGTAAGCAATCATTTTTTTCAGTGTGGATCAGAACATACTTTTAGACAAAGTAGACTTGCCCAGCACCTAAAGTATCCTTTCAGTCTAAAATGTTGATGGCAAATAAATGTAAGTAAGTATCAAATTTTATTAATTATATAAATTTGTATCTGTAACTGTAGCTCTTAAATTGCAAGACTACCTTGAACCACAGAAAAGAGGGGACTCTTCTAATACAGGTTTTATAACTTAAAAGAAGAGATCCCAACCCGTTTAATTGTTAAAACTTGTATTTTATGAATAAAATATTTTGGTTTTGATTTTTTCATTTTTACTTACCCGACTTTATAAACCTCAATATAAGGCGTGTTTTTTTTTGAAACCACCCAGGGTAAGCTGTTCGGGTAGTATGCGATCTCGTGGAGCCCACATTTCTCGTGCTCAAGAAACAATTCTTCGATAACCTTGTAGCCTTCTCCTTCGTTCATGTGGAAAGCGAAGGGAACATCTTTCTATAACAAAAATACAGGTTTTCAAGTTCTCATCCAACACTAAGATTACTTATTTAGGTCAGATACCAGAAACTATAACGATATCCAGTGGCGTTGCTAGATGGACAAGGGCCCCGGTGCATAGAGAAAGAATCGGGCCCTCTCGCGCGACGACTCTGTGGTACTGGCACCTAGCTTTATGGGGCTGACAATTATCAAACAACTTCTCGCTCGTACGTTTCGACATGTTGAAAGATATAAATTCACTAAACTCATATCTTTCAACATGTCGAAACGTGTGAGCGAGAGTCACATTAGCTCTTGTCTTCGCCTTAAGACGTTTCAAAGTGATCCTGTGATTTTATTGAATAAATACCTTTTGACTTTGACCGCACCCCCTCTTTCCACATAGCTTGAACTTATATTGGCCTTTAAAATAATCATTAATATAAAAAATTGTAAGCAAGCTCAAGGTTTCTGGCTTCGGGAGCTGGCTGACCCTCTCTAGTTAAAGCTTAAGTTAAAGGGCCCCCTGAGCTCCGAGGCCCTGGTGCACTGCACCTGGCCCAACGATAGCTACGCCACTGATGATATCACAACAACAGAAACAAGTATTTGTAGTTCTGTAAAAATCTAATCCATTTCCGTGTCACAGGGAAAGGAAATTCTATTTTTCTGACACAACACTCCACATAGGGTCTATTGGTCATAAGGTATCGACAGAATACCACTCACAGGTGCTGAAGCACACAGAAACCAGATACACTCGATGATACGAAGTATGATCGATACCTACATCTATTATTTTTATCATTATTCTTGTGTCTTTATTTATTACTCTAAAGAGATAAATATAGAGAGCACTAGAGTCACTAGACCACCAGTGCCTACTACGGGGTCGCTACCACTAGGTAGCGGCCCCGCCTTCCGGTCGTGGGTTCGAAACCGGTCGTGCACCAATGAGTTTTTCTTTTCAAAAATGTATGTGCACAATGCCAGTGCTCTCAAACGGTGAAGGAAAACATCGTGAGGAAACCGGCATGTCGTAGAACCTAAAAAGTTCTTTATCATGTGTCAAGTTTTCGAAAGGAGCCTCTCGAGGCGCACTTAAAATCCTTTCACCACACTGTTTCGAAAGAAACAGTGACGCGACAAGAGAGAAGAGAAATTTATTACTGGTTTGTGTGTACCTACTTATGTAGTAAATAAATAAATGTCTATCTCTAATTACAACTTAGAAGTTAACGTCGTGTCAAGTGGATACCTAATGATCTACTCACATTTCTTAATCGCCTGACACCTTCGTCAAGGCTCATAAAGTTTGGTTTATGCCCAATTTTCGCTATTTTATTATCGTAAATTGCTTTGCGAACAGGTTCCGTAGCGGCCTAGAAATAATAATAGCGTATAACCCATAGAATACAGAGGCATAACATACATTAACACATTAACGGCCTGACATAACGACGAAATTAAAAATAATGCATTTATTACTGAAAATTTGATTCGAAAGTCAGTTTCAGAATAAGCTATGCGAGTGATAATATTCCCTCACGTCCCTCACCTATATCGGTATACAATTACACAAAGAAGATAAAACTAGTGGTTCGCCCCGAACTGAGATCTCGTGATGCGACCCGACGAACGCACCAAAACGTTGAGTAGGTAGTCAGAGGCAAGTCCAAACATTATGTGTGGACTTTTTTCTGACTACCGCCTACTAACTTGGTACGGTAACCAAGTTTCAACTCTCTTGGCCTATTCATTGAAGAGTTCCGTTGAACAGACCTTGGCTCCATCATCAGACCTGGTCGTTGTCACCATTTTATGAGAACTGAGTACCTTCTTAATTTATTTCAAGAAACAAAAATAAGAAAAAGCATAGGAACGGGCCGACCAGTAGAAAAACCTTGATGCCAACGAAACTCTTAGACATGGGAGCTCTTGGATCGCTGGTTATATTCATTTAACTTTATTGTTGTATCTCAAAAACCGAGCGTCCCAGAAAAAAAGTAAAAATTGTTTTGGAATGTCCAAGCAAAGTCCTTTCATATGACATGTATCTTGATTTTTTTATGTAACTTTTTTTATTTTTGCCCCCTTAAAAAACCCCATATCTTAATAACCCTTCATTCGATTTTACTCATATACTTACCAGTAAATTTCTCAAGTACAAGCTATCGTCTTATCAAATTTCATGCAGATCGGATCAACGGTTCGAAAGTTATCGTCAGACAAACATACATACATACATACATACATACATACATAAAATTCCAAATCGCCCAAGTTGAAACTAAGATCTTCGGTCGCTTCGCTCACTCGATCAAATAAGAAGGTTTTAGTAGTCCGTCATATTGTGTAAAAACGTATTTTTTTTGACATGCAGCTCTAAGGACTGTTGGCATTGAAATCGACGGCCTTGGTTATGAAATTGAGCAAAATGACTTCAAAAACTCGGTTTATTGATATACTTGCTGATAGAACAAGTAGATGTTCTTTAATATTAAGTAACCAAGAAGTGATGAATTGGTTCCCGAAACATAATAAATGGAAGAGGGGGCGACAGTTGAAAAGGTGGAAGGATGAGATTAACAACATTGCAGGGGGAAAATGGGAGAAGAGGGGAAGAGTTGGAGGAGGCCTTTCCCAAAAAAAAGCTAACCAATAGTGTCGATGTCATAGTGTAAAATATTATTTAATTTTGTAAATGTACAAATATAACGTAAAAATATTGTTCCATGAATATTGTATTTTAATCGACAATAGTAATAAATTTTATAACTTTACATAATAAAGTTTTTTTTTTTAAAACTCTTAACTACTACTAGTATTCTCTTATCTGTGCTACTACTAAAGTTGCTATTGACCCACGAGGATTGTTTTGTTTTAGAAACATCTATAGGTAGGTATAAAATAGGTTGCAATAAAAGACTTAAAATAAATAAAATATAATCATGATCCATAATAAAAAATAATAATAAATATTGGTGGAAATTCCACACAGCACCATCTCGCCCCAAACTAAGCCAAAGCTTGTAATATGGGAACCAGATAACTGATATACTACTTATATACTTTTTTTTGTAAATACATACCTACTTATAATATTATATAACACCCAGACAGAGAGCAAACATCTATGTTCATCACACAAATGTTTGTTATCGGTGGGGATCGAACCCACGGCCGACGGCGCAGAAGGTAGTGCTACTACCAACTGAGCTGTGAAGGCCGTCCATAACAAAATCCATAACAAATCATTGCCTCGCAAGTCAAGCACTTGTTGAAAATACTCACCGGAAAATAATACCTATTATACTTCTCATCCTGAACTCCCAGCTCCAGCTTGGAGTTCAAGAGATCAGTCAGGGTTCTGATCTGCTTGGAACTGGATTGCAGAAGAGCAACTATGTTGGCTGAATATGAAGTGTATAGAAAGAGGAAACTGAGGAACATAAAAAATGTCACCACGCGGCCTAACGATCCTGGAAGATGGAAAGAGAACAAAAATTTGAATTCTTCGATAGTTTGATGCCTATTTATACAGGATGCATTTTTTGAAAAGTTCATAAGAGACCATCCATAACTGAAATATTCGAAACTGCATTCACAGATTTTAGGAAAAAAGGAAATCGTTTTTCCAAAAATACAAAAATCCACCCTGTATAATTAAATTTTGTTTTTGTCACATTTTAATGACATCATATAAGTAAACAGTTAGTTTTCCATCTGTGTAAATTATTATTTAATAAAGCGACTGATGATAGTAAAATTGCGTTTTTATTGTTTTCTGTTTTTTTACCCGAGTGCCAAAGGCAAACGGGTTATGCTTAAATCGATATATCATCGTCGGCAGTCGGAGGCGTCAGTATACTGCTGGGACATAGGTACACGAGCCTCCGACTGCATGTTATTATTAAATTGTATCGTCAAGACTGAACAACTGGAGTTCACTATCAAGAAGTAAAACATAATCTTGTTTCCATCTTTTTAGTTTGGGCAGCCGAGTTTTTTTATTTTTTTAATAAAGATTTTATTAGCTTTTATTTTTAATTTTCATTTTAGCTTAGTACCTAACGCACTTACCTTTTAATTCGTTTGTACTGCCTTGCTGAGTTATCGCACTTATCACGAATATTCCTATATCGCTTACATCAGGCTTTAGTATTGTAGGGTCTTTCATTACCTGAAAATTCAGATTACTAAACTTTTTACAGTTTACCTGTTCATATACATTATCATTTTGCAATGTCGTGTAGGCGGACGCAACTGAAGCGGTTTACTAAAAGTCGGTACGCTATAAACGCGCAACGCCATTTCACACAACCGGTCGTGCACCAATGAGTTTTTAAGTTTTTCTGTTCAAAAACTTATTTGCAAGGTGCTAGCACTCTCAAACGGTGAAGGAATACTCGTGATCGTGAGGAAACCGGCATGTCGTAGAACCTAAAAAGTTCTAAAAAATGTTTCAAGTGCTCGAGCCGCACTTAAAATCTCTTCACCACACTGTTTCGAAAGAAATTATTGACGAAATAAGAAGAAGACCGCACAATTATGAATCAGGCAGTCGTCATTTGGGAAGTGATAGCTTAAATCCAAACAGTATACTTAAAAATTTGAATTGTCTTAATGGAGGATCCGTTTATGACAATTTAAACTTTATTTAAACAAAGACGATTAGCTTGCGAACTTACCGTTTCTTTGTCTTTAGCTGCTTCCCATTTTGCGTTGATATAAATAATCGGAATTAAAACCATCACAATACCGCCAATACACATCCAAACTGAACCTCTAAACGGCAGTAAGAACAAGTTGTTTTGGAACGATAGGGACGGCTCTCGAAATACGAATCTTGGTCTAGTGGGTATCGGCTGGGTTATGTATTGTACTACATTAACTCTTTGCAGACTTATGAATGATACAGTTCCTGAAAATTTTTAAAACATCATTTTCTAGAACATGTTCTTCAATAGAACGTTATATTTTGGACAGATTATGTGTAGAGGGAACAGTTAACTCTCTCTAACTCTACAATAGAGGAAAGACATAAGAAGTTGAACGCTTATTGAACACTTAAGTACTGACATCTTCAAATTGCTTCTAATGCTTTAAATTTAGAGGTGTGCGATGACTAAAAAGATGTGATGTGATATTAAAAGACTTCGTTTAAAAAGTTATAACCTCGAGGTAAATTAAGAATCGAACAGACGAGAAAAAAAAACATGTAAAACGTCAAGCTACTGCTTGATCGGGTTTTATAAAGAGGATACGTTTATTAGTGTCCCCCCATTATAGATTACCGCCAAGCTCTGCTGTGCCATGCTCCATGTCCCCAATCATGCCGTTCCAAGAGTTGTTGATGAAGTATCCCCATGTGTCAGTGAAGAGCATGGTCTTCGTAGCATTCATAAAGTAGTACAGAGGCAAGATGTTGTGATGGGTCGCCTTTGCGACGATGTCAATTTTAAAATCCCTGTAATTTTATAATCAAGGAACTTACAGCTGGATTTGTATACTACTTACCAGCAGATGATTTCTGACGGTAGTAAACAACAAAAATGTAAACTTTTCAAATATAACAATAACTAAAACATAAACAAATCCACTTTTAAAAGTAGTAGAGCTCTTTGTTAAGAGCTCGTCCGGGGAAGTACTACCACCACGCCTTTTTCTACCACCAAGCAGCAACGCTGTGTTTCGGTTTGAAGAGTGTGGTTGCCGGTGTAATTACAGGCACATGAGGCTTAACATCTCTATGCCTCAAGTTGATGGACGCAGGGCAGTGCATCGTAGAGCACGTTCCTATCGTGCGTGACTTACGAGGCAATGCTTTGTTATAGGTGATGGTTAACACTTAACATCAGGTGGGCCATCTGCTTGTTCCATCAGCTAGTTGTATAAAAGAAAAACCTTACTGTAGCTCATGAATCGAGGTCCTTGTGCTGTTGTCAGTGATAACATAAGAAGCAGCGATAGCTTTGCCGTGTAAATCTCTTCTTCTGATCACCATGGTATCCATTGCCACGGTTTTAGACAGTTTAAACCCTTCCGTGTCAGTCCAAATGCCAAATTCTTCTGTACGAAACTCATCAGTAGGATCTATGCGATATACTAAAATGAAATAAAGCAGAACATCAACTATACGAGGGTAACTGTGTTTTAAAATAAAGGTTATTTTAAAACACGTTATTTTACCTTATGGTTAAAAATCAGAAGTTTAGGTTTTATTAAAAAAAAAAGACATTGAGCTTTTAATATCAATAGGTACATAAAAAACACAGCAAGTCTGGTTCTTACCTCACGTTAGGATCTTTAAAAAAATACTATTCATTACTAATATGCCACCACAACTCGCTTTATTCAATCAATATATCTACTCGTATCCGCGTAGTTTGGACACTTATGTTTTTTCCTCCATCAAACATATATTTTGTAGTTTGTGTTTGTACATAATAATACGAGTCGCATCAAAACTTTGAGTAGGTAGTAGTCAGAGGCAAGTCCAAACATTATCTTTGGACTTTTTTCTGACTACCGCCTACTAACTTGGTATGGTAACCAAGTTTCAACTCTATTGGCCTATTTATTGAAGAGTTCCGTTGAACAGACCTTGGCTCCATCATCAGACCTGGTCGTCGTCACCATTTTATGAGAACTAAGCCTTGAACTGAGTACCTCCTTAATTTATTTCAAGAAAAAAAATAAGAAAAAGCAAAGGAACTGACCGACCAGTAGAAAAACCTTGATGTCAACGAAACTCTTAGAGATGGGAGCTCTTGGATCGCTGGTTATTTTAATTTAACTTTTTTTGTTTTATCTCAAAAACCGAGCGTCCCAAAAAAAAAAGTAAAAAATTGTTTTGGAATGTCCAAACAAAGCCCTTTCATATGACATGTAGCCTGATTTTTTTTATTTTTGCCCTCCTAATAAACCCCATATCTCAAAAGCCCTTCATCCGATTTTACTCATATACTTACCAGTAAATTTCTCAAGTACAAGCTATCGATATATAAATTTCATGCAGATCGGATCAACGGTTCTAAAGTTATCGCCAGACAAACATATTTACATACTTAGATAAAATGCCAAATCGCCCAAGTTGAAACAAAAATCTTCGTTCGCTTCGCTCACTCGATCAATTAATTTGACTAACAAAGATATTTGATAAAAAAATAATTTTGGTAGGTATAGGTATGTCTTTAATGTTGAGTGTGACTGTATGAAGTTAACAAGTATTGTGTCAAAAGGCAAAGCAAGTTGTGTGTAAGGTAGGTTGAGCATTGGTGCTTCAAATATCTACATAATATTACCTTACTTACCAAAGTTCAATATAAATGTATCATTTGACATCTTTTCTGCTACTATGACTTCAGAATTTATCAGAACTCTTAAGTTAGGTAGCTCAGTTGAAATACTGCCATATTCATTTGTTTTTTTAATAATAAGCCATCTGTGCACATTCCCGTGCAATATTTCGTCGTTCGCCTGAAAAAAATATGTTCGTGGTTGGTTACAGATAAATAAAGAAATGTGGTAAATGTGTGGAATGGTGGACATTCCACACATTTACCACATACCTACTTATAATATTATATAACATCCAGACAGAGCACAAACTTCTATGTTCATAACACAATTGCTTTTTCTCCGAGGGCATCGAACCTACGGACTACAGCGCAGAAGGAAGGGCAACTACCTACCAACTGAGCTGTAAAGGCTGTCAACCAATGTACCTACTATTAAAGTTGGTCGAACTTGACCCCACTTCTAGACCCTAGGTTACTTGCAGCTTAATGCTAAGAGGGGACCATTTAATTTTGCCCCACACAACATACCAATAACCAACACATTATTAAGGCTTAGCATGAGTCTAGGTATGGACTTAAAGTAATATATATGTAAAAATTGGAGACGTGGCTTGTAGACCCCTTAATATGCATATGGTTCTCAGGCACTTTTTGTTATTCAATTCATTCATTTAGACCCAATTACCTGTTGTAAGAATCTGGCAATATCCTGACAATATAAATCTATGACAATGATCGTATCTTTAGCATCGAATTTTTGTATTTCCTTTTGATCCGTTATGAATGACA
This sequence comes from Chloroclysta siterata, assembly GCA_932294275.1. Taxonomy (NCBI): domain Eukaryota; kingdom Metazoa; phylum Arthropoda; class Insecta; order Lepidoptera; family Geometridae; genus Chloroclysta; species Chloroclysta siterata. The sequence goes on along the minus strand of OW028596.1, from coordinate 12,321,966 downwards.
CAGACTTGTTTATCCTCATTAGTTTCATCATGAGAGTACGTTTTTCCGCTAAAACAAAGAATATAGAATAAAACTAGAGTATTTAAGAGTAGTAGAGCTCTTTGTGAAGGGCTCGTCCGGGGAAGTACTACCACCACGCCTTTTTCTGCCGCCAAGCAGCAACGCTGTGTTTCGGTTTGAAGAGTGTGGTTGCCGGTGTAATTACAGGCACATAAGGCTTAACATCTGTATGCCTTAAGTTGATGGACGCAGGGCAGTGCATCGTAGGGCACGTTCCTATCGTGGCGTGACTTACGAGATAATGCTTTGTTATAGGTGATGGTTACCACTTAACATCAAGTGGGCCATCTGCTTGTTCCATCAGCTGGTTGTTTAAAAAAAAAACCGAAAGGATAGGACCACCTATCGAGAGGCATCCGACTAATGTGCCCCGTCATATTTAAGTGTACATAGTGTACATATTTAATCATGTATCTCTTCTTCAAATGCTTTCACTTGTATTTGGTATGCTAAACTTACAAAAGTTCCAGCACAGTTTAGCCACTACTCCAGTGGGACGCTCGTAGGATTTTATCACATCTACGACCATCGTAGTTTCTTGTAATCGTAGACAAAGTGATAGTCTAAACAACAGACTCAATGTATTAAGAACTTGCATGACTTCCATAATTTTCACAACTTCTTGGATCAGAAACTAGGTCTTCATCGTTCGGATATCTACATGCATCTGTGTTTAGTCTTTGGTAGATATTAGTATATTTTAAGCCCTTGCTATAATTTGCGGACCAATTGCCTTTAAACGACGTTAAATTGTATGTTGCTTGCGATTTAATTCCTTCCTAATTGTTAGGGTTGACTCTTGATGGCATTTTGATAATTTTCCGTTCAATCAATTAATAGATATGATAGCGGGGTAAGTTTGAACGACGATTAAGGCACAGGAAGAACGATTAAAGTTTGAGTTCACTGAAAAAAAACTAACTAAAGTACGAATTTCCTTGAAAGTTTAAAATAAATTGAATTAAGCTTTCATAGCTTAATTGTAAGCCCAAACTTTGTTGTTACCTCTACCGTAGTACTACTATTTATTTATTCTGTACCTACATATATTTTATTTCAGAACTATCGTACCATTTTTTATTATACCTATACTATATTTTCTAAAAGGTAATATCTATATTTCCTAGATTCATACCATCTAGTTATTTTTCAGCCTTAAAGACAAGAATCTCACAATGGCTGAGCTGGAGAAATCCTTTGGCTCCAACACCTGCCGATGCACCGGCTTCAGGCCTATCCTCGACACCATGAAAAGCTTCGGCTCAGATGCTTCTCCTAAACTGCGCCAACAAGTCCAAGACATCGAAGATCTCTCAAACAGAAAAGACAACTGTCTGCAGAAGAAATGCTTCAAAGAAAGATGTGAAGAGACATGCGACATCAAAGACTATGTGGTTGTAGGAAATTGTTTAGAACAAGAGATAAGCGAATTTGGTGATTACGTAAAAATAGAGAACATTATTGCTTTCGACTTCGGAAAGTCCAAGTTTGTTAAGGTTTATGAGGAGAACGATATTTTTGATGTGCTGGCCAGGTATGGCTCGGATTCTTATATGCTTGTGGACGGAAACACTGCAAAAGGTACTTACTGTATCTTAACTAGAATAATTTTGCTGTTGCTTGCTTAATAGCATATTAAAGCTCACATAATCCGTTTAAAAAAGGCAGATAGATCGATAGATAACACTTTATTGTAAGCAAGGATACATCATAAAATAGGCGTAACTTAAATCGGCCTTATAGCTGAAAGAGTAGTAGAGCTCTTTGTGAAGGGCTCATCCGGGGAAGTACTACCACCACGCCTTTTTCTGCCGACAAGCAGCGTAGCTGTGTTTCGGTTTGAACAGTGTGGTTGCCGGTGTAATTACAGGCACATGAGGCTTAACATCTGTATGCCTCAAGCTGATGGACGCAGGGCATTGCATCGTAGGGCACGTTCCTATCGTGTGTGACTTAAGAGGCAATGCTTTGTTATAGGTGATGGTTACCACTTAACATCAGGTGGGCCATCTGCTTGTTCCATCAGCTAATTGTATAAAAAAAAGTGATGATGTCTAAAATTGATAAATGATTAATTTTTTAAGGTGTCTTGGAAAATTTCGTCTACCCGGAACTCTTTATCGATATCAGCGAAGTAATGTCGCTGAAGAAGGTCCTGGTAGACCAGAATCTGATTCTCTTTGCAAACGTATCACTGGAAGACTGCATTCGTGTTTTCAAGGAGACGCTCCAGAAATATTCGGAGTTCACATATTTGGATGAGTTTGTGAAACATTTTGAGCTGATTGCTCATATCCCAGTGAGAAAGGTAATGTTCAAACATCAATAACATACATAAGTACCTACAACTTTTGAGATTAACATAATTTACCATTCAACATCGCCAAGAATCATACGATCATACGCAGGGCCGGATTTAGAGGTCCAGAGGCCTCGGGGCAACAAAGGAGCGGAGGCCCCCTCGCCCCAAATTATTTTCCAAATAAAGTGAAAGGGTGAAAGGGTAGTGAATTGGAAGTGCTTATCAGGGCCATTTGAGATTTTGATGTTTCACTGATTGCCTGATTGGAGTGAACAAATATAGATCAATGATTTCTGTTATTTAAGATTAATATAATGAAATAATCATGTATGTACAAAGTACTGTAGGCTGTAGGTAAAGGTAAAAGAGCAAAAAAAAAATATCAAAGGAAATGAAGATGTTTAATAGTGTTTACTAGTTGGAATTTGAAAGATTTTTTTTCGGAAGTCTCTATTGTGGGGGCCCCCCGTTTGTGGAGGCCCCGGGGCCATCGCCCCGGTTGCCCTCCCCTAAATCCGGCCCTGATCATACGGAAGAAATACTATCGTATATTAAAAAATCTTTGGAAGTTTTAAGAGTAGCAGAGCTCTTTGTGAAGGGCTCGTCCGGGGAAGCACTACCACCACGCCTTTTTCTGCCGCCAAGCAGCGTTGCTGTGTTTCGGTTTGAAGAGAGTGGTTGCCGGTGTTATTACAGGCACATGAGGCTTAACATCTGTATGCCTCAAGTTGATGGACGTAGGGCAGTGCATCGTATCGTGTGTGACTTACGAGACAATGCTTTGTTATAGGTGATGGTTACCACTTAACATCAGGTCGGCCAATAGGTAGTTGTATAAAAATAAATCCTACAGTACACACATTTTTACACTGATTTAGTTTCTAATATTTGTTTTTCTTTGTCTTATAATTAGGTACTTATTTATTTATTGTTTGTTGTTCGTTCGTCTTATTTGTTGTTCTATTGCAGCACTGGGTAGGTAGGTAGGTACACACACACGTTGTAAGCCTACTTAGGCATAGCCTACATAAAATATGGCAATAAATGTCCTGTAATAATTTTCGAATGCATCCCTCGCAAAAAAAATGGTTCTATAACTCACTGACCGTTATTTTATAATTTCTTCTAGATTGGGTCTTTGGCTGGAAACCTTATGCTGAAGCATGCCAACCCAGCTTATCAATCAGACGTTTTTCTGCTGTTTGAAGCGGTGGGAGCAGCTGTTACTATCAGTTTGTATTTAGAATTCATAATAAAGGCATAAAAAAAAACTTGCAAACTTTATATAGAATTTTTGAACAACGAGAAATGTATTAGACAAGAGACCTGCAACTTGAACGCTTATAAGTAAAAAAATCTTTTATAACTCTTTTATTTTTTGATGATAGTAATATCGCAGAATGAGCGTATTGTCTACTTGATGTTGCGCAGTTACCTGTAATAACAATTGCTATACTACCTCACAGAGCGCGTCCCTAAAAGACGTGCCCTCAGAAAAACGCATTTATAAGTTTTCCCAAATTTCAGAAAAGAGACTTTAAATAGACTCTTCGTTTCAGGAGACTCTAACGGCCAAAAACAAACTATGTATTTAAAAGATTTCCTGAAATATGACATGCATGAAAAGCTGATGGTTTGTATCGCACTGCCGCCAATGGGCGAGGACATGATTTTCAGGAGCTATAAGGTAAACATATCAACAAATATAGCGAGAGACCAAAATAATATAAGCAAACAAGTAGCCAAAATCGACTTGAAGGAAATCATCACTTAAACATACACCCGAAAAAAAATCCCTTCACCCAGGGGCAGTCAGAGAATTAGTAAAATAAACAGGCCTTAGATTGTACCTAGATGATATTTATACAGGGTCTAGGACGGGTCAATTTTCATTCCTACTAAACGTCATCATCACAAATACAATCAGTCTACGCTAGACATAGGCCTTCCCAAACATTTTCAGGAAAAACGATTTTTAGCTTAATTTTCAATGAAAAAGGAAATTTACCACAATTCGTGAGTTTGATTCGACCCGTGATCATGGCGCATGCAACTGTGCCGAAATACCGGGTAGGAATCAAAATCACAAATCGTGGTAAATATCCCATTTTAAATGAAAATTATTAAGCTTTCTCCATCCACCAACTTCCCACGATAATGTCATCAGTGATCGTTTAGATTCTTGTTTAGATTACTATTCACGATTTGAGTTTGCGGTCTTCTTCTTTTTATCGTGTTCTTTCGTTCTACCTAAAGCTTATTATACTTTAGATAGCTATATTGTTGATAAAAAAGCGTGGCCCGATGTCCCGGTCGCTCTGCCCATCGGCAGCTAACATGTCTGCAATGTCTGTACTGTACCTACTATTGTGTGTTTTTTTTATTTTTCTCTGATTTAATAGATTGTATTTATCTATTAGGTATGATTAGTTTGAGGCGTAGCGTGTGTTGTCTTATAAATTTGATTATGTTTACCTTTTCTGTATGCCTACGCCACACTAAACTTCAATAATATATTATATTATTACATTGTAAAAGGATCATACAAAAGAACGGTAGGAACCAAGCCGTAAGTTTGTTGCCTGTTCTTCTAGGCTTTGGTCGCGTGGAACTGGCACCTAGAGTCACCTAGCTTTAAGACGTTTCAAAGTGATCCTTGTGATTTTATTGAATAAATACATTTTGACTCTGACTTTGACTTTGACTTACCTTATGAAGACCTATACATACATCATTTGTGTTGGAGCTACAAAGTTCATTTTGTTCTCACTTGACTTTAGTAGGTAGGTTTTTGACAAATAAGGGTTTATTTATATAGTTTTAGCTATGAAACTATTTACTATCCACAGATAATGGCCAGAAATCAAAACGCGCTTGCCATAGTTAACGCTGCCTTCGATTTCAAGATAAACAGCTGCCGGATTGTTCAAAATGCTAGGTATTATATATTGATCCGTGAAGTACCGTGGTGATCACGACCTAGAATAGGAACCCTACCATGGTAATCGTATCTTGAGGAAAGTATCTACCAGGAAATGAGCAGTATAATCTTCTGAGTACCTACTTAACATTGGCACCGCGGTAACCAACCTGCCGCCAAGCATGCTGACTATGGCAAACTCCCCCAAATATGAGGGAGGCTTGTGCCCGGCAGTGGATTTATTTACGCTGATGATGACCTATCACAATTTTAATGAAAAAATATTTTTCATTACTCATACTCTGAAAGTAGGTCTGAAGTTGCCTGAGGAGCGGGTTGAAAGTAATACTTTCAGCCCTAGGGAGAATCGTTTTCAACTGACAGCTGTCAAATTATACAAAAAAAATTGTTTTATGTAAGTACATACTATTTTCACATTTCCTAGGAAAATAAACCTTTTTGGTTTACGAATGTCAACAATGTATGACTTCTGTTGACATTTTTTTTGTTGACCTTCTGTTGACATTCATAAACTAAAGAGGTTTATTACCAAAGAGGTAATTATTCAGCCAAGTTAGCGAAAACTTAATAGATTTTTTTATTAGGTTTTATAATTATAACCCTGTATTCTCTAAAAAAAATATTTAAATTCTTTCTTATTTAAAATATATAATATTAAAATTTTTGTGTAAAAATAATATAAGTAGCTTATAATAATTTATGAAACATATCCATAACATCAAATGACATCGAACATAAAAACTCTTTGGTTAGAATTCAGCAAGGATTTTAACCTATTCGTAATGAAAAGTACAGTGTTTACCTCGGGTTAAAGACTTATTTAGTCTCTCGAACTATTGGCGTCCAAACCCCGTCTCGGGGCTAAGTACTTTCACCCCTAGGATAACAATGTACTATTTACTCATCTTGCTCAAAAATACCGTTGTTGTAGAGTACCAGAGCGAAGATAAAATTGCATTTCTTCTTCTAATGGAAAAATTATTTTAAAAAAAAATCGCTCAAACCCAAAAACTTTATTCGTAAGCAGAATAATCTCTAATACTATAAGACTCAAAGTCCTGACTGACTGACTGACTGACTGACATATAGACAACGCACAGCCTAAACCGCTGGTCCTAGAGACTTGAAATTTGAGGAGTACATAGCTCTTATGGCGTAGAGGTGCACTAAGAAGGGATTTTTGGAAATTCAACCCCTAAGGGTGTAAAAAGGGATGAAAACGTTTGTATGAAAAATAGTATTCCTTGAACCTACAAACTTGAAACTTGGAGAACATATACCTCAAAGCAAAAAAATAGAAAGGCATTTTTAGTTTTTTAAAACTACCCTTAATAAGTGTGGATGTAAAAGTTTGTATGGGAGTTTTTTGACCGATGGTCCTAGAGACTTTAAATTTGAAGAGTACATAGGTCTTATGACGTAGAGGTGTTACTAAGAAGGGGTTTTTGGAAATTCAACCCCTAAGGGTGTAAAAAGGGATGAAAGCGTTTGTATGAAAAATTGTATTCCTTGAACCTACAAACTTGAAACTTGGAGTACATATACTTCAAAGCAAAAAAATAGGAAAGGCATTTTTAGTTTTGTAAAACTACCCTTAATAAATGTGCAAAGGGATGTAAAAGTTTGTAAGGGAGTTTTTTGACCGATGGTCCTAGAGACTTGAAATTTAAAGAGTACATAGGTCTTATGACGTAGAGGTGTACTAAGAAGGGGTTTTTGAAAATTCAACCCCTAAGGGTGTAAAAAGGGATGAAAGCGTTTGTATGAAAAATTGTATTCCTTGAACCTACAAACTTGAAACTTGGAGTACATATACTTCAAAGCAAAAAAATAGGAAAGGCATTTTTAGTTTTGTAAAACTACCCTTAATAAATGTGCAAAGGGATGTAAAAGTTTGTAAGGGAGTTTTTTGACCGATGGTCCTAGAGACTTGAAATTTGAAGAGTACATAGGTCTTATGACGTAGAGGTGTACTAAGAAAGGGTTTTTGGAAATTCAACCCCTAAGGGTGTAAAAAGGGATGAAAGCGTTTGTATGAAAAATTGTATTCCTTGAACCTACAAACTTGAAACTTGGAGTACATATACTTCAAAGCAAAAAAATAGGAAAGGCGTTATTAGTTTTTTTAAACTACCCTTAATAAGTGTGCAAAGGGATGTAAAAGTTTGTATGGGAGTTTTTTGACCGATGGTCCTAGAGACTTGAAATTTGAAGAGTACATAGGTCTTATGACGTAGAGGTGTACTAAGAAGGGGGTTTTGGAAATTCAACCCCAAGGGGTGTAAAAGGATTGAAAACGTTTGCATGAAAAATAGTATACCTTGAACCTACAAACTTGAAACTTGGAGTATATGAACTTTTAGGCAAAAAAATATGAAAGGCTTTTTTAATTTTTTAAAACTACCCATAATAAGCGTGCAAAGGGGTGTCAAAGTTTGTATGGGAGTTTTTTAACGCATAGTGCGATTGATTTCAAACTTGAAGTAAATATACTCCACAATAAATAATTTAAAATCACGTTTTCAATATTTTAAAACTACCCCTGCAAAGTTTCAAGGTTCGTATGGGAGATTTTTAACTGTAACTGTGTAATTAACTTCAAACTAAAAGAAAATGTGTTCTGGGGATAAATAACATAAAGACGTTACCCTCCTTCGTTGCGCTCGAGTAAAAAGAATACCTACAACGAGGCGTCAATGTTCTAAAAACGGGAATCTTGAGTTGGTACGAAGAGATCTGAGGGTACCTATCTACCGTGCCTGTGGATCAATGTCGTGAAGCTGTTTCGTTTCGTTTGCTTTTGGGGTAGAAACTAGGAACAAATAAGTACATATTTTCCGTGTAAGGTTGTCTTTGTTGTATTTGTCATGTTTGTGCTAAACTCAGTACCTATACCTACCTACCTAATATAGGTAATGTACGCCTATAGGTATCCCTTATACCTACGTAGGTATTTAAAATCCTACCCTAATAATAGTACGTATTTAAAATCCTACCCTAATAATATACAAATCAATGCGAAAGTTACGATGTTTGGATGTTTGTGGTTCAATCACGGTTCACCACTTCAACGCGTGCGAAGCCGCGGGAAGCCACTAGTCATAAATAAAGGACTCGACATAATACTGTTCCATAAAAAAAGAATAAATAACATTTTATTTTTGAAAATGGAACATTTTTTTCTTTTGGGATTTATCAAAGTGTTACTAACTTGTAAACTATTATATTTTCTATTATAGAATAGTCTACGGTAACATTAGCGCTGACTTCATCCACGCGTGCAGAACAGAACAGTTCTTGGCTGGAAAGGATTTGTTCGACAACAGCGTATTGAAGGAAGCTGTACAGATTCTGAGCGAGGAAGTCGTGCCAGTCGACAACCCACCAGAACCCTCACCTGAGTGCAGGAAGAAGCTGGCCATTGGACTGTTCTACAAGGTAAAATTAAGAGTAGAAGAACTTTTTGTGGGCTCACCCGGGGAGGTACTACCAGCAGCGTTGCTGTGCTTCGGTTTGAAGAGCGTGGTTGCCGGTGCAATTACAGGCACATGAGGCTTAACGTATGCCTCAAGTTGGTGGACGCAGGGCAGTGCATCGTAGGGCACGTTCATATCGTGCGTGACTTACGGGGCAATGCTTGGTTTTAGGTGATGGTTACCACTTAACAGCAGGTGGGCCATCTGCTTGTTCCATCAGTAAGTACCTAGTATAAAAATAAACTAGGTAGCCCCAGCTTAGAAAAACCATGCCACCTTACTATGTTAATCAGATAGCTACGTTTTTATTGTAAAAACATATGAATAAAATAGGGTAGGTAGTAAATAATTCATGTAGGATTTTGTTGTGTACACCGCCGGCCGTCTTTCTGATTTTAATCTATCCTTTTCATCCAAATTTTCATTGTTTTCTGGAAGAGATCGCTCTTAGCGATTGTACCTAAATTTGTAATATTTCTTTTAGTGTTTTTTTTTTTGCATATAAGTATTAATCTAATCTATCTATCATATAACACCCAGCCAGAGATACCTACGGAGGTATACCGGGTGGATTTTTATGACGGGACAGTAAGGGCAGGTACCTTAACCGTTATTGATACAGGAAAACTTTCCTAGGAGACGATTCCTAGAAGACCACTTTGGAAAAAATGTGTTATTTTTCTGTCAACAGTTCGTCCTTAATATCGCGCCTGCTGGAAAAGTGAAAGACTTTTATAAATCTGGAGGCACGCTCTTTGATCGGCCAGTCTCTAAGGGAACACAGGTAACTCCTTCGGCTTCGCCTTCCGATCTTAAGGTCGTGGGTTCAAAACCAGTCGTGCACCAATGAGTTTTTCTGTTCAAAAATGTATGTGCACAGTGGCAGTACTCTCAAACGGTGAAGGAAAACAAACAACCTAAAACGTTCTAAAATCATTTTTCAAGTGCTTGAAAGGAGCCTCTTTGAGGCGCATTCTAAATCCTTTCACCACATTGTTATAAGAAACTAGTGTCACGAAAAGAAGAAGAAGTTCTTCGAAGGTACCAATGTTAATAACTTGAAAAATCATTTTTTTCAATAAAATTACTTCCTTTCTCAGGATTTCCAAACGGACCCCTCACTGTACCCCTTGAACCAACCAGTACAGAAGTTGGAAGCTCAAATCCAGAGCTCAGGGGAGGCACACTATGCCAACGACATACCTCCGACGAAGAATGACGTCTTCGGAGCCTTTGTACTTTCCACTCAGAGCAGTGGATCCGTCGAATGTATTGACAAGGCTGCTGCTTTGGTAAGTGTTGATGATGAAATTTTTTATCACTGGTTTTCTTATATCAAACTAGCTAACCGTGCCCACTTTGTTGGGCGGTTTCAAATTTGCAATAAAATAATATTGCGGCTATAAATTGAGATGAAGGCTATCCTATCTTTTAAGTTAGATCAAACTGCACACGGTGCGCAAATTTGATTGAAATCGGTTAAGTAGTTTAGGAGTCCATAGCAGACAAAGAACGTGACGCGTAATTTATATTATTAAGATTACGAAGTCTGAATTATTATCTCTAATACTATAAGAATCAAAGTCCTGACTGACTGACTGACTGACTGACTGACTGACTGACTGACATATAGACAACGCACAGCCTAAACCGCTGGTCCTAGAGACTTGAAATTTGAGGAGTACATAGGTCTTATGGCGTAGAGGTGTACTAAGAAGGGATTTTTGGAAATTCAACCCCTAAGGGTGTAAAAAGGGATGAAAACGTTTGTATGAAAAATTGTATTCCTTGAACCTACAAACTTGAAACTTGGAGTACATATACTTCAAGACAAAAAATTGGAAATACATTTTTAGTTTTTTAAAACTACCCTTAATAAGTGTGCTAAGGGATGTAAAAGTATGTATGGGAGTTTTTTGACCGCTGGTCCTAGAGACTTGAAATTTGAAGAGTACATAGATCTTATGGCGTAGAGGTGCACTAAGAAGGGATTTTTGGAAATTCAACCCCTAAGGGTGTAAAAAGGGATGAAAACGTTTGTATGAGAAATAGTATTCCTTGAACCTACAAACTTGAAACTTGGAGTATTTATATTTCAAGGCAAAAAAAATTGGATATACATTTTTAGTTTTTTAAAACTACCCTTGATAAGTGTGCAAAGGGATGTAAAACTTTGTATGGGAGTTTTTTGACCGCTGGTCCTAGAGACTTGAAATTTACTAAGAAGAGGTTTTTGGAAATTCAACCCCTAAGGGTGTTAAAGGGTTGAAAACGTTTGCATGAAAAATAATATTCCTTGACACTACAAACTTGAAACTTGGAGTAAATGCACTCCAAGGCAAAAAATAGGAAAGGCATTTTTAGTTTTTTAGAACTAACTTAAATAGGCGTGCAAAGGGATGTAAAAGTCTGTATGGGAGTTTTATGACCGCTGGTCCTAGAGACTTGAAATTTGAAGAGTACATAGGTCTTATGGCGTAGAGGTGTACTAAGAAGAGGTTTTTGGAAATTCTACCCCTAAGAGTGTAAAAGGGTTGAAAACGTTTGCATGAAAAATAGTATTCCTTGAACCTACAAACTTGATACTCCAAGGCAAAAACTAGGAAAGGCATTTTTAGTTTTTTAGAACTACCGTTAATAAGTGAGCAAAGGGATGTAAAAGTTTGTATGGGAGGTTATTGACCGCTGGTCCTAGAGACTTGAAATTTGAAGAGTATATAGGTGTTATGGCGTAGAGGTGTATTAAGAAGGGATTTTTGGAAATTCAACCCCTAAGGATGTATAAAGGGTTGAAAACGTTGGTTTGAAAAATTGTATTCCTTTAACCTACAAACTTGAAACTTGAAGTAGATGTACTCCAAGACTAAAAAACAGGAAAGGCATTTTTTTTTTAAATACCCTTAATAAGTGTGCAAAGGGATGTCAAAGTTTGTATGGGAGTTTTTTAACGCGTGGTGTGATTAATTTAAAACTTGAGGTAAATATACTAAGAAATAAATAATTAAGAATGACGCTTTTAACTTTTGATAATTACCCCTGCAAAGGGTGCAAATGGCTGGTAAAAGTTAGTATGGGAGATTTTTAACGCATAGTGCTATTAATTTCAAACCTGAAGTTAATATACTCCACAATAAATAATTTAAAATCACGTTTTCACGTTCACAAAGTTTCAAGGTTTGTATGGGAGATTTTTAAAGCGTAGTGTAATTAACTTCAAACTAAAAGAAAATGTGTTCTGTGGATAAATAACAAAAAGACAGTTTGATTTTCGAAAACAACCCCTAAAACTTTACCCTCCTTTGTTGCGCTCAAGTAAAAAGGATACAACAAGGCGTCAATGTTTGTAAGGGACATTCTAAAACGGGAATCTTGAGTTGGTATGAAGAGATCTTAGGGTATCTACTGTGCCTGGGGATCAAAGCGGTGAAGCTGTTTCGTTTCGTTTTTATTTGGGGTAGAAACTAGGAACCAATAAGTACATATTTTCCGTGTAAGGTTGTCTTTGTTGTATTTGTCATGTTTGTGCTAAACTCAGTACCTATACCTACCTACCTACCTACCTAATATAGGTAATGTACGCCTATAGGTATCTCTTATAGGTACCTGCGTAGGTATCCTACCCTAATAATATACAAATCAATGCGAAAGTTACGATGTTTGGATGTTTGTGGCTCAATTACGGCTCACCACTTGAACGCGTGCGAAGCCGCGGGAAGCCACTAGTTTCTAAATATTTTTTTAGTTATTAAATCAGTTAAACTTAAATATATATTATCAGGTGAGCAGTGAGACTACGAACTTTTTCAGAGAGAAGTAGGTATATTAGAACGGTAATCAACTATGGTCAAGAAAGGTTTTTTTCGAAAAATTTGATTTAAATGAGACCTCTGTATTTTACTGGATTAATGTATTTACTGAATAACACTGAATATTTTTATTGTTATTAATCAATACTTTTCTAATTCCTCTTTGTTTTTTTCCAATTGTTTTCTGTTAATTTCATAGTTTTTGTTTCATATGTTATGTTGAATTTTTTTGTTTATCAAATTCTAATGTTCTTTATTTAATGTAATTGGTTTTATGTGCAGTTTTAATTGATCGAGTGAGCGAAGCGAACGAAGATCTTAGTTTCAACTTGGGCGATTTGGCATTTTATGTATGTATGTATGTATGTATGTATGTATGTATGTATGTATGTATGTTTGTCTGGCGATAACTTAAGAACCGTTGATCCGATCTGCATGAAATTTGATATGTCGATAGCTTGTACTTGAGAAATTTACTGGTAAGTATATGAGTAAAATCGGATGAAGGGTTTTTGAGATATGGGGTTTTTTAAGAGGGCAAAAATAAAAAAAGTTACATAAAAAAATCAAGTTACATGTCATATGAAAGGGCTTTGTTTGGACATTCCAAAACAGTTTTTACTTTTTTTTTGGGACGCACGGTTTTCGAGATAAAATTTAAAAAGTTAAATTAAGATAACCAGCGATCCAAGAGCTCCCATCTCTAAGAGTTTCGTTGACATCAAGGTTTTTCTACTGGTCGGCCAGTTCTTTTGATTTTTCTTATTTTTTTTTCTTGAAATAAATTAAGGAGGTACTCAGTTCTCATAAAATGGTGACGACGACCAGGTCTGATGATGGAGCCAAGGTCTGTTCAACGGAACTCTTCAATAAATAGGCCAATAGAGTTGAAACTTGGTAACCATACCAATTTAGTAGGCGGTTGTCAGAAAAAAGTCCAAAGATAATGTTTGGACTTGCCTCTGACTACTACCGACTCAAAGTTTTGATGCGTTCGTCGGGTCGCATCACGAGATCTCAGTTCGGGGCGAACTACTAGTTAAAGTAAATTAATAAATAAATAAAAATGTATTTTGTATAACAATACTGACATATACTATAGAAACAGTGTGCTGCGAAAATTATAGCGCTTGCTACGAGCTGTAGTTTAGGTTAGGTATCTAAGTCTAAAGCTCCGTACTCACATTCGGTATTACTCGATAGTTTTACTCCAAAACGAGTAATACCGAATGTGAGTACGGAGCTTTATAGTAAAGATGTATACACTGACAAAAACTCAAAAGAAAGCAGAAAAAAAAATGGTGATAATGTTGACAGACATTTGCACGCTGTTTATCTGCGTCCGCGATGGCGTCACGGTGGCGATGGCGATCAATATTTTGTACCTAAACGCAGACGTGCACTTCAATTTGTGTGCCCAGCGATTAAATTACACTATCATGTTTTATTTAAGTATAGGCCGTGGAAGGAGTCTTAGCGATCTTCACAGCAACTGACATTCCCGGTAAAAACTCCTTCACTCTCCCGGGCTTTCAACTGCAGACAGAAAACGAGGAAATCCTGGCCACAGAGATCAAATTCTACGGTCAGCCCATCGCTGTACTGGTCGCTGTTTCTGAGGAAATAGCTGCTAGTGAAGCTAAGAAGGTCAAGGTGTGTAAAATAAACTCTACTACTAGGTACTTCTACTTTTAAAGAGTTCTTCTGTTTTGTATAGATTTTGAAAGGTTTTATCCGGGGAAGTTCAACCACACTTCTGCAGGCAAGAGTGACTATAAAAATGTAGCCAACTGCAAAGAAACCAAAGTCCCTAAGGCCTAAGTTGGAACCATTCTTATTATAATCGCCATAGAGGCAAAGACTCGCGCTACAAGCTGTAAAGCTTTAAAGTCAAAGTAAAAGTCAAAAAGTATTTATTCAATAAAATCATAAGGATCACTTTGAAACGTCTTAAAGCTAGGTGACTCTAGGTGCCAGTTCCACGCGACCAAAGCCTAGAAGAACAGGCAACAAACTTACAGCTTGGTTCCTACCGTTCTTTTGTATGTCGTTCTTTTGTTCTTCATGCTCTTGACTGCATCTACAATTCATATTTTTCTCATCCTCCATAATATTAACTTGTCTCCCCCTGGGCCATGGGCTGGTGACGCCCTTGGCTGCAGGCACTGCTCACATTGCTGTTTAGATTTGGAGAGTGTATTTATGACATTCACTTGTAACACCTTTTCGTCTTGGAATACATCACTCGTTCACTGGTTTAGATGCAGTTCAAGTATAAACCAGAGTTTAAACACTTCAGACCATTACTTGCATCGTTAGATATCTTTTTGAGACCCATTTTGAACCACCCAATTCTATAATCCAAGTGGGTTATAGGCAATTTTTTATCTCATGTATTTTTACGAGATGGCGTAGCAGCTATAGTGTCTGGGAATAATTTTGGGAGTAGTCTTGCACCTGTACTATTTTCTCGGCCTAGTTGAAGAAGTCAAAGTTAAAGTCAAAAGGTATTTCTACACTATCTACACTATATAATATTATAAAGAGGTAAACTTTGTATTTTTGTATTTTTGTATTTTTGTATGTAACGAATAGGCTCAAAAACTACTGGTCCGATTTCAAAAATTCTTTCACCATTAAAATGCTACATTATCCCTGAGTAACATAGGCTATATTATATTTTCAAAATAATCAGGGATCCTTACTAAAACTTCAATAATGTAACCCAAGGTGGAAAACAAAAAACCTTACATCGCGTGCGCTGCGAAAACTATTGAAGATAGAACAAAATAATGTACTACGATTTTGTAGAACACGTTATCATCTACAAAAAATGTCGCGACAGCATATGTCTAACTATTATAGTTATGTCACAATAAGTGTTCTTTTATTATAAAAAATTAATTGAAATGCCTCCGCTAGAAAAGGGTCTTTATTTGTACCTTGGTATTAATCCTTATCCAAATAAATCATTTCATAATTAAGACGGTTTCAATACCTATAGATTACTTCTTAAATTTTTCAAATCGGACATTCCATTCAAAAGATATGACGAAATTAAAAATGTTAACGGGTCCACGGGTCTCGCGCGGGGTGCGATTTCACTTACTCAAGGAGAAGCGCGTGCAAATGTATGAAATAAGTAGACGCGAGGCTCGAACCCACGCCACGGTTTAAGTTTATCCTAAAATGTTCAAAAAATTTATGGCCACCCATGCGAAGCTGGGACAGGCCGCTAGTATTCAATAAAATCACTAGGGTCACTTTGAAACGTCTTAAAGCTAGGTGACTCTAGGTGCCAGTTCCACGCGACCAAAGCCTAAAAGAACAGGCAACAAACTTACGGCTTGGTTCCTACCGCTCTTTTGTATGATCCTTGTTACAATGTATTTTATATATTGAAGCTCCAGTGTGGTGCCAATCGAATTTAGTAAGGCGTAGATTAACAGAAAAAGGTAAAGGTAATCAAATTCATAAAACACACGCTACGCTTCAAACTCGAAAGACTAGGCAATGGTAGTACGTCTAGACCTGACTAATGTACGGGTTTCATTACGGTGTTATAGGTGCTACTGTGTGTGAGCACTAAAAAACGAAGTTGTACCAAGCTCAAGAATCTACCATTCCCTATCCTTTTTTTAGGTGAAGTACACTACCGTTTCCACTGCTTTACCAGTGTTGAGGATAGATGCGGCGAAGCGAGATAGCAAGAGATATGTAGCGGGAGACGCTTCCATAGAACCTAAGGGGAGAGGGACTGATGTCAAAACTATCATCAAAGGTAAAACCAGGCCACTGAACCCAGTGACGTAGTTACGTGGACAAGGGCCCCGGTGCATAAAGAATCGGGCCCTCACCCCCTCTTTCCACATAACTTGAACTTTATATTGGTCTTTAAAATACTGATCATAATAATACATTATCGACTGGTTTCTGAAAGCTCGAACAAAACTAATCGCATGTCAAGTCACTTGCTATCTCTATCTAATTCGATGTAATAGCTGAAATGGCGAGTGACTTGACATTGAGTTTTGATCGAGCTTTCAGAAACCGGCCGTATGTCTAGTAATTTGACTTTATTGCACATTAACAAGTACCGTTAGATGTCTGCAAACCATAAAATTCATCGCGGCTAGGTGCAAAAGAATTCTTTTTTTTATTTTGTAAATTTTTAGAAGATTTTTAAATTTAACGGTGTACGATTTTGGGAGTGGGGTCATGTCCCCTGTGACCCTCCCCTTCGGACCGCTCCTGTCTACACTCACTTTTTTTTAAAGATATATATAAAGATAAGGTTTCGTCTTGATTGACACTCACGATCCCAGGTGTGTACGAGATAGAAGCGCAGTACCACTACTATTTGGAGCCGATGACCTGCGTCGTGGTACCGGTGGACAAGGGTCTGGAAGTCCATGACTCCACACAGTGGATTGATCTTACCCAGGTCGCTATCGCACAGAGCTTGAATATGAAGGAGAGCGAGTAAGTTTACATTGCTTTATAAAGAAAACGCATGTATTTTGTTTTTCAATCATTTAAGGCGAAGACAAGAGCTAATGTGACTCTCGCTCGCACGTTTCGTCGTGTTGAAAGATATAAAATCACTAAACTCATTTTCTAAAAATCGCAATCAACCATCTTGTGTGCAATCACATTGCAAACAGTATAGATGATTTTATATCTTTCAACATGTCGAAACGTGTGAGCGAGAAGTTGTTTGATAGTTGTCAGCCGCTTAACAGGCTGGCGTATTTAAAAAAAATACCTAAACCAACCCCCTTAGATGTCCTCAGGGAACCTGGAGTTCGTACTTGGTTGAGAGATCTGAGGGAATATCTAGCTTGCCTGGGGATCAAAGTCGTTTAGCTGTTTTGACAGCCTTCGTAGCCTTCACAGTTCAGTTGGCATTAGCTCTGCGCCGTAGGCCGTGGGTTCGATCCCCACCGAGAACAAATATTTGTGTGATGAACATTGATGTTGGTTCTCTGTCTGGGTGTTATATAATATTATAAGAACATAGATATGTACATATTTACAAAAAAAAGTATATAAGTATTATATCAGCTATCCGGTTCCCATATTACAAGCTTTGGATTAGTTTGGGGCCAGATAGTGCTGTGTGGAAAGTCCACCAATATTTATTTATTTTATTTATTTATTTACCTAGGCTGTGCGTTGCAGGTATGTGCGTAGCCAGCCACCACCAAATTTGTTTTATATCGGACCAGCCGCAAACTATTTATTTTATTTATTTATTTATTACATAAACTAGCGACCTGTCCCAGCTTCGCATGGGTGGTCATAAATTTTTTGAACATTTTAGGATAAACTTAGACCGTGGGTTCGAGCCTCGCGTCTACTAATTTCATACATTTGCACGTCCTTCTCCTTGAGTGAGTGAAATCGCACCCCGAGCGTGACCCGTGGACACGTTAAATTTTTTAATTTCGTCATATCTTTTGAATGGAATGTCCGATTTGAAAAATTTAAGAAGTAATCTATAGGTATTGAAACCGTCTTAATTATGAATTGATTTATTTGGATAAGGATTAATACCAAGGTACAAATAAACACCCTTTTGTAGCGATGGCATTTCAATTATTTTTCTACACTAATATTATAAAGAGGAAAGATTTGTATTTTTGTTGTTTTGTTGTTTTGTATGTAACGAATAGGCTCAAAAACTACTGGTCCGATTTCAAAAATTCTTGCACCATTAGAATGCTACATTATTCCTGAGTAACATAGGCTATATTATATTTTTTTAAAAATCAGGGATCCTTACTAAAACTCCAATAATGTAACCCAAGGTGGAAAACAAAAACCTTACATCGCGTGCGCTGCGAAAACTATTGATGATAGAACAAAATAATGTACTACGATTTTGTAGAACACGTCATCATCTACAAAAAATGTCGCGATAGCATATGTCTAACTATTATAGTTATGTCACAATAAGCGTTATTTTATTATAAAAAAAAATTGAAATGCCGCCGCTAGAAAAGGGTCTTTATTTGTACCTTGGTATTAATCCTTATCCAAATAAATCATTCCATAATTAAGACGGTTTCAATACCTATAGATTACTTCTTAAATTTTTCAAATCGGACATTCCATTCAAAAGATATGACGAAATTAAAAATGTTAACGGGTCCACAGGTCACGTATGGGGTGCGATTTCACTCACTCAGGAAGAAGCGTGTGCAAATGTATGAAATAAGTAGACGCGAGGCTCGAACCCACGGTCTATCCTAAAATGATCAAAAAATCTATGACCACCCATACGAAGCTGGGACAGGCCGCTAGTTTATAATAAAAGAACACTTATTGTGACATAACTATAATAGTTAGACATATGCTGTCGCGACATTTTTTGTAGATAATGATGTGTTCTGCAAAGTTGTAGTACATTATTTTGTTCTATCATCAATAGTTTTCGCAGCGCACGCGATGTAAGGTTTTCTTTTTCCACCTTGGGTTACATTATTGGAGTTTTAGTAAGGATCCCTGATTTTTTTGAAAATATAATATAGCCTATGTTACTCAGGGATAATGTAGCATTCTAATGGTGAAAGAATTTTTGAAATCGGACCAGTAGTTTTTGAGCCTATTCGTTACATACAAAACAACAAAACAACAAAAATACAAATCTTTTCTCTTTATTATATTAGTGTAGATGACTAGTGGTTCTTGCATTACTGTGGTATGCCGGTGCAACAATTGGACTATATTTTTTAACACTTCATCCAAAGTGGTGAAGTATTTTATCCTCTGAGAGGTAAAGACGTCTCAGAGGTGAATAACTTAATTATATATAACAAGCTGGTGCCCGCGACTTCGTCTGCGCAGGATTAGTCACACAATATCTTTATAAATTGTAGCCTATGTGTTATTCTGATGTATAAGCTATATTATTGTAAAGTTTCATTAAAATCCATTCAGTAGTTTCTACGTGAAAGAGTAACATCTATGCATCCATCCATCCATCCATTCATCCATCCATACTTACAAACTTTCGCGTTTATAATATGTACCTATTAGTAGGTTAACTTAATTAGGTACAAGTTCCGTTTACAAGGTTAAAGCTTAAAAGTATTACACGGGTATGTTGCAATAGCCGTGATCTGCCCGCGACCACGGCTATTGCAACATAGCCGAAACGTCGGGAAAATAATAAAGGTAAACGCGATAAATACCCGTGTAATACTTTTAAATATGTGTTATGATCGCGAGAGTTTAAAAACTACTAAGGTAAAGTTTCATTAATTTTCAGTGTGGTAGTGATAGTCCGAAGGGTAGGCGGCGGTTTTGGGGGCAAAATAAGTCGAAACGCTCAGCCGGCGGCAGCAGCCGCGCTCGTGGCCAGGAACATGAATAAGACGTGCCGGTTCGTGTTGCCCATGCACACAAACATGACCATAGCTGGACGCAGGTACCCGACTCAGTGCGACTATGAAGTAAGTAGATACTTCTGATCTGGAAAACACTCAGTCTCCGATTTCTTCTACACTCGCCCGCAATAAAGGGTCACCTAGTTAACTCCAAATAACTTTGAACCCACACAATCTAGGTCTTTAAGTTAAAAAGTATCTGAAAGAAAATTTAATTACGCATAAAATAAACTACCACCACTCTGCGCTGGCTAAACCCAAACTCTAACATGGTGATAATTCTGGTGCATTCTTCCAAAGTAAAAGGCATGATTTTGCACAAATAACTCGAATTGAATAAAGAAAATCAATTTCAAGTCCCATATTTATCTACATCTACACTAATATTATAAAGAGGTAAACTTTGTATTTTTGTATTTTTGTATTTTTGTATGTAACGAATAGGCTCAAAAACTACTGGTCCGATTTCAAAAATTCTTTCACCATTAGAATGCTACATTATCCCTGAGTAACATAGGCTATATTATATTTTCAAAAAAATCAGGGATCCTTACTAAAACTTCAATAATGTAATCCAAGGTGGAAAACAAAAAACCTTACATCGCGTGCGCTGCGAAAACTATTGAAGATAGAACAAAATAATGTACTACGATTTTGTAGAACACGTTATCATCTACAAAAAATGTCGCGACAGCATATGTCTAACTATTATAGTTATGTCACAATAAGTGTTCTTTTATTATAAAAAAATAATTGAAATGCCTCCGCTAGAAAAGGGTCTTTATTTGTACCTTGGTATTAATCCTTATCCAAATAAATCATTTCATAATTAAGACGGTTTCAATACCTATAGATTACTTCTTAAATTTTTCAAATCGGACATTCCATTCAAAAGATATGACGAAATTAAAAATGTTTACGGGTCCACGGGTCGCGCGCGGGGTGCGATTTCACTCACTCAAGGAGAAGCGCGTGCAAATGTATGAAATAAGTAGACGCGAGGCTCGAACCCACGGTCTCAGTTTATCCTAAAATGTTCAAAAAATTTATGACCACCCATGCGAAGCTGGGACAGGCCGCTAGTATAAAATAAAAACAAAATCAATAAAGTCGTTATTGAAAAATGAATCACAATTTGAAAACAGGTCGTTTTTACTTATAACGCATTTTTTTTGCCATTAATGTAAAAAAGGTTAAATGAAGTTATATACAGTCCGCAAAACCTCTTTTGGTTTCATTTCATAAGCAAAAGAAGTTATCTTGATCATTTCTTGAAGATCTTGCTGTTTTCAAAGCTGCTTTATTTTTGCGGGCGAGTGTAGTTATATAAATTTCATAAGGGCTCGTCCGAGAAAGTACTATCCCCATGGCTATTTCTGCTACCAAGCAGCGTTGCTGTGTTTCGGTTTGGTAGTATGGTTGCCGGTGAAATTACAGGCACATATATAGGTACGAGGCTTTACATCTGTAGGTATGAGCCTGGAACTGAAGGACGCAGGTAGTGTACCTTGCGAGGCAAGGCTTTATAGGAACTATATAGGTGATGGAAACCACTTAACATCATGTGGATGTCCCACATGATGTTAAGTGGTTGACTGCTTGTTCAATCAGCAAGAAGCATAAAAAAACAAAAAATACCTAATAGTTTTTTTCAGGTTGGCGTAGACTCAATCGGCAAGATCCAGTATCTAAACGCGACCATAGTCCAAGGCGTGGGCTGTTCCATCAATGAGAACATATTAAGTTACGTCGCTGACGGGTTTCCCAACTGTTACAATTCGGACTATTTTAACTTGAAAACTGCGTTGGCAATCACTGATTTACCTTCTAACACGTTTATGAGGGCGCCTGGTAAGAAACATGTACATTGCAGTAATTGATTGGTATCTAAACTGTACATATATCAGCTAAAGTCTAACCCTATTATTCATATTGGTCGATTTGCGCTCCATTAGCTTATCAGACCGATAAGTCGGTTGCTGTCTCTTTTCGTTGGCATGTACCGAAGTGTCAGTGACAAGTATACTCTATAGAGCCGCTATAAAATGGCAGGTAATATGAATAAGGGCCCAAAGCTACAATGCTTAATTTTGCTCGCGATGTTTTACTTCACCGTTTGAGAGCGCTAGCTCAAACGTGGACGGGAAGGCGTAGGCATCGTGTCACAACAACAAAGTGTTTTATGAATTGAAAAGTAGGTAAGGTGTGTAATAGTGGTAATGTTCTTCATCAACCTAAGCACAGTACAGGTTTATATCTGCGTGACTTACCTAAGTGGCAATGTTTTCTTAGTTATGGTTTTCTTAGGTGATGGTTACCACGTAACATCAGGTGTTTAGATAGTTGTATAAAAAAGCGATCTGAGAGGAAATCTTCCGTTCAGTAGGATTAAAGTTTGCAACCAACTTATTGCTGAATCATAGTCCGTTTTGCGACGCACAAAGGTATTTTTTTTTAGTTAGTTAGGTACTAATTACTATACGATTACTAGTTACTATACGATTACTAGTTACTATACAATTACTAGTTACTATACTATTTCTAGTTACTATACAATAACTAGTTACTATACTATTTCTAGTTACTATACAATAACTAGTTACTATACTATTTCTAGTTACTATACAATAACTAGTTAGGAACTTTACAAATTTTCTTTTTTTTCTTCTTCCAAAGCTGTGAGTCTATTTTCGTGTGAGGCTATTTTCATTTCATTTCTATATTATTGACTTACTACAAAGATATTTCTAGTAAGGTCTTCAGCACATCAAGAAAAAATAATCTTGAATGAGGTACTAGCCGCCTGAGACGCCATAAAAACCTAAATAAGGCTTCGAAGGTCGGCCTTGATCTATAAAATACAGGGTTGGGTATCTTAAGCTCGTAAATATACTACTTTTTCTCCATTTTTTATAAGAAAAACTGACGGAAAATATACCTCCTGATCTTGAGCTGCTCTTTCTGTTCTATAACAAATTGTATTCTCCAAGAGCACGTCCAAAGATATCACTCTGAGATGTAAAGTTAAGAGGGGGACAACCGTCAAACAACTTCTCGCTCGCTGCGTCTCAAGTCTCATGTTAAAGATATTTATTTCTCAGAGTTCACTTTCCGAGAATAATATATTTTACAGAAAGTGTGAACGTACACAGTGGCATAATAGTGATATACTAGGTGTTCCAATACTTGTATTTAAACCTTCAGGGGGTTTTATTTCATTACTTGTAAACGAATTATTTTTATTGATTCAAAATACAATATAAAATCTATCTTGTCACAATTTAGAGGCTTACCGCCGGTTTCTGAAAGCCCGATCAAAACTAATTGGATGTCAAGTCACTTGCTATATCTATCTAATTCAATGTAATAGCTGAAATGGCGAGTGACTTGACATCCGATTAGTTTTGATCGAGCTTTAAGAAATCAGCCGTTACTCGATTATTATAGCCATTCCTAAAAAAACTTGTCAAGCAGTTATACCAAGGGCACAGATAAGAGAATACACCTAAGTAAGTAGCTTACCTTATATTTGAAGAGTAAAAATTGTACTCACCTAACTTAAAATTGTTTTTGTTGTCATGAACAAAAAATGCATTTACCTAGGTACATACCTACTACCAAAAGTCTAAAAAAGTCTGATGTAGATTGTAGATACTGTATTTCCCCATTCGATAGAAATAGAAATAGAAAATATTTATTTTACGACACAAAATACAATGATAAATTTAAAAACAAAAAGATACACATATTAAAAAACATTATAAATATAGTGTCGTAAAAAAGGCTTCCACTCAGCATTTGCCATATGAGCCTAGTGGCTTGTATGGCGCTGGTTTTCAGTGACGCCGAAAGTGTGTGGCGCAGCAACGTCTGCGACACGCGATACATTTAATAAAATTACTACTTACATAACTATTTGTAACTTTTTTTAAAACAATAAGTGCCTTTACGGAAAAACATTAACAAAATCATTCAACACATTGTGTAACCTACATCTGAGGACGATCAGCTAAATATTTAAGTAATTTCTCAGGTACAGCCGAAGGTATATCGTCAATCGAGCACATAATGGAGCACATAGCGTTCGCCGTAAACAAAGACCCGACATCCGTCCGACTCGCCAACATGAGAACCGAGGACAACGACCTTCCGACCCTCATAGAAACTCTCAAACAAAAATGCAATTACGAGGAACGTTACCAAGAAGTGCAGCTGTTCAATCAGAATAATAGATGGAAGAAAAAAGCGATTAAAATCAATTTAATGAGCTTCCCCGTCGTATATTACGGGAACTATTCAGCTTTGGTCAGCATCTATCGTGGTGATGGTACCGTTACATTGACTACTGGCGGCATAGAGATGGGCCAAGGGATAAACACGAAAGCGGCACAAGTCTGCGCGTACGAACTCGGAATACCTCTCGAATACGTATCAGTTATATCAAACTACTCGTTCACGGCAGCGAATAACGTATTCTCCGGGTCTAGTATCACAAGCGAGAGCGTATGTTACTCCATAATCAAAGCCTGTAAAGTTTTGAGGGAGAGATTGGAACCGATCAAAGCTGAATTGCCCGATGCGACGTGGAAGGAAATTATAACAAAAGCTGGCGAAGAAGAAATAGAACTAACAGCTTTGTACATGATGACGGATAAAGAGAAAGATTTGGCGGGGTACAGCGCTTTTGCGGTGGCCATCATTGAAGTAGTGCTGGATGTGGTGACAGGACGGTTCCAGATTGATAGAACTGATATTTTGGAGGATGTGGGGTTGAGCGCTAATCCTATAGTAGACGTTGGACAGGTAAAAATATCAATAGCTTTGCTCAGTCTTCTAAGCATTCAAAAACCTACCTCTTGCAGAAGAACAGCACTTCGCTCGCTTAAAAACATGCGTGGGCTAGAAAAATTCTGGCCACGACATACTTTTCATGCCAAACATAGTTGCGCTTTCAATCACGTTATTAGTTGAAATAATCTCATTGGTAATCTCCTCTTCGCAAAACCTGGCAGTTGACTTCTTCAGGTCGATGATGACACCTACTGCTTACTTCGATTTTGCAATAAGGTTGCCTACTCTTTTTAAGAATTTTCTCTATTATGCTCTAAAAGGGCAGGTAGAACAGGTAAAAATTTACTACTGTAGACGCTTCTTTGAACTGTCATGTATTTTAGATAGAAGGCGCTTACATGCAAGGTATAGGTTACTACACTTGCGAGAAGCTAGTCTACGACAAGATTACAGGCAAACTGCTGTCAAGTGGCTCGCTGTCCTATCACGTGCCTCTAGCAATGGACATTCCCGTCAAGTTCCATGTCTATATGCTATACAATTCTAAGAATGATAATGGAGTGTTGGGGTCGAAAAGTGAGTAAAGATTGTTGAAACCACTAGTTAAATCAAACGCTTCAAATGTAAGAACAGACTCTGAGGGCCTTTTCTTCTTTTTTTTTATTATTTCTACAGTACCTAGAAAGAGAAAGTTTCGATTCGAGATAATCGAAAACTATTTTTACACGGCTAGTTATCTATTGTACACGCTGTAGATCTAATTTACCTATTTCATAACGATTCTTGTGATTCAATTGAATAAATATACTTTTTGACTTTGACTAGAGCTAGAGCAAGAGCCAATGTATTTTGAATAGTGTTTTGGACAAGCCTGTGATCAGACAGGAATTTAAATGGTTTTTTTTATTTTAGCATGCGGAGAAATGGGCATTTGCACGACTCATGGAGTCACGCATGCGCTAAGACAATGCATTATGGAGTCCAGGGCACATTCCGGACATGACGTCACAGAGTGGATAAATATATGTAAGCTAGTACTAGCCCTAATGGCAGGGCTTTTAAAAATATTGGAAACGTTTCCAATCCATACCATAATTATTATACCATAGTGAAAAGTTAATAAACCTTATCAGATTTTTATTAGCTTCGATTTTTGGTGTGACAATTTAATTTTGAGCAATTTTTTTACCGTTTAGACTAAAATTGGTCCAAAAATAATCATCAACGGTATAAAAGGTTGCGTTGTATGTCACACAACGCAACTTTTTTAGCAATATTTTTTAAATTTTTGTGACTCAAGCTGTTTTATCCCGTTCAGACTAAAATTGGTTGTGACCAATTGGTAATAAACAGAAGTGGCAAAGAAGATAGCTATCGTAGGGCCAGGTGGTGCAGTGCACCAGGGCCCCGGAGCTCAGGGGGCCCTCTAACCTAAGCTTTGAAAAGAGAGGGTCAGCCAGCTCCCGAAGTAATAAAATCTTGAGCCTGCTCTCAATATATATATTTTTGATGATTTATTTTAAGGGCCATTATAAGTTCAAACTATGTGGAAAGAGAGGGGGAGGTTTTTCTCTATGCACCGGGGCCCTTGTCCACCTAGCTACGCCACTACACAGAAGATACTTTTCTTGTACAGCTATACACTGCTACTATTGGGTGAGACTCATATGAGCAAAAGAGATTAATTGCGTCATAGAGCAGCATTGTACCTCGTTCGGTTCGGTTTTATATTGTGCCAAACCTACCTTACTGCCGTCCTATAGCTTAAAAGGCCGTTAAATGCAAAATCTTCTTTTTGAGTTACGCGAGTCAAGACAACAGGCGGGAAAGCTTAAACAAAAAAAAAACGGCAATATAGCTAGGCAACCAACGTACCGTTTAAGTTAACGTAAAAATGAAATAACCATTAGCCATTTTTAAGCTTAGGAATGACACCAACATTTAAGCATTGAATTGATATTAATTTGGTTCCGGTAACGGCATTTTCTTTTTTCATATTTCGAAAACTATTAAAGTTATTTGAATTCTGATAAAATTAGTCGATAAAGCTTTTTTTTCAGATTACAATGCCATAAAAAAGTCGAAATTGAGCAAGTGTTGGTTAACGGCATTTTAGCTATAGGACGGCAGCTTAGGTTTCCGCTGTTTTACCTAACCTACCTACTTGGTTAGGATGTGATTAAACGGAAAAAACCGTAATGACACATGAATATCTTTAAATCTTTAAGTTGACTTTCTCAAATGGAAATATTTGTTTTTTTTTTCAGCTATTCCGTATGATACTGAATCGATTTTGAAGGCCCTAGATGTGAAACTTGAAGAATTTACTATTTAATTTTGTGCTTGATGATTTGATGAACATTCCCTGTTTGTGTTATGGCTAATATTGTTTAAAAAAAAGTAAAATGTGTTTTATTGACATAATTAGTTACCTACAGTATTGTTATTGAATCCATAGGCTCTCAAACTAGAAGAAACTGTCTAATAAAACCAACATGTTTAGTACCACACAATAAATAAACAAAAGCAATCAGTTGGTGTGTACTGTGTACTCTAGTGAGCAGCTCATCATAATAATTATTTCTGTCCAAGAAACTCAATGGAACCTTGTATAGACTTACTAGTGGCTTTCCGCGGCTTCGCACGCGTTGAAGTGGTGAGCCGTGATTGAGCCACAAATATCCAAACATCGTAATTTACGCATTGATTTGTATATTATTAGGGTAGGATTTTAAATACCTACGTAGGTATAAGAGATACTTATAGGCGTACATTACCCTAATATAGGTAATGTAGGTAGGTAGGTATAGGTACTGAGCTTGGCACAAATATGACAAATAGAACAAAGACAACCTTACACAAAAAATATCTAGGTACTTATTTATTCCTAGTTTCTACCCCAAAAACAAACGAAACGAAATAGCTTCACGATTTTGATCCTCAGGCACGGTAGATACCCTCAGTTCTCTTCGTACCAACTCAAGATTCCCGTTTTCCCGTAGTCGCTTACAAACATTGACGCCTCGTATCCTTTTTACTCGAGCGCAACGAAGGAGGGTATTTCCAAAAATTCCTTCTTAGTACTCCTCTACGCCATAAGACCTATGTTCTCTTCAAATTTCAAATCTCTAGGACCAGCGGTTAAAAAACTCCCATACAAACTTTTACATCCCTTTGCACACTTACTAAGGGTAAAAATGCTTTTCCTATTTTTTAGCTTTGGAGTACATCTACTTCAAGTTTCAAGTTTGTAGGTTCAAGGAATCCAATTTTTCATACCAACGTTTTCATCCCTTTTTACACCCTTAGGGGTTGAATATCCAAAAATCCCTTCTTAGTACACCTCTACGTCATAATACCTATGTAGGTACTCTTCAAATTTCAAGTCTCTAGGACCAGTGGTCAAAAAACTCCCATACAAACTTGTACATCCCTTTGCACACTTCTTAAGGGTAGTTTTGAAAAACTAAAAATGCCTTTCCTATTTTTAGCTTTGAAGTAAGTACATGTACTCCAAGTTTCAAGTTTGTAGGTTCAAGGAATACTATTTTTCATACAAACGTTTTCATCCCTTTTTACACCCTTAGGGGTTCAATTTCCATAAATCCCTTCTTAGTACACCTCTACGCCATAAGACCTATGTACCTACTCCTCAAATGTCAAGTCTCTAGGACCAGCGGTTTAGGCTGTGCGTTGTCTATTATGTCAGACAGGACTTTGATTCTTAAAGTATTAGAGATTTTGTTCAGTGTTGGTCTGAATTCCTTCCTGAACCTTTATCATGAGGGCGGTAAATCTTTCCTCCTGTTCCTTTTTAAGTGAGGAGAACATTTACATAAATTCTTCTCTACTAATGTCATCCCGCTTACGTTTTGCGTATGGCGATGTAAGGATCACTCGAAGCGTCGCGTAAAACATTAGGTACGGCAATAGTAGCAGTTGGTGAATCGACTAGATTTGAGACGGACTTACAATGCGGGGAGCGAGCGATTCGCGGCGGCATGGCAAGCGCAAGTGGCCGAGAGGTACCAGGCAAGCAGAAAGCAACAGGCGGTAGGTTTATAGCGCACGGCTAGGCAGGCAATGCACACGTAGGCGCTAAGCGGTTGTGTGCGTGCGCAGCAAGTGAGCACAGGCTATGCTCACGCAGTTGTCGCAGTGTGCGTCGATGACATTGAGTCAGTTGATTGGTGAAGGATGCTCTCACCGATAGCACACGTCCGTGTCTCGTGTGGTTAACTAATCTTCTCACAGCTTATGCGCTCCTAGTAATCTGAGTTGATTAATTGTATTTGTCATTGTCGTTGTATCTGTCGTTTGTATGAAAAATAGTATTCCTTGAACCTACAAACTTGAAACTTGGAGTACATGTACTCCAAAGCAAAAAAATAGGAAAGGCATTTTTAGTTTTTTAAAACTACCCTTAATAAGTGTGCAAAGGGATGTGAAAGTTTGTACGGCAGTTTTTTGACGCGTGGTGCGATTGACTAACCGCCGGTTTCTGAAAGGCCGATCAAAACTAATCGCATATCAAGTCACTTGCTATCTCTATCTAATTCATTGTAATAGCTGAAATGGCGAGTGACTTGACATCCGATTTGTTTAGATCGAGCTTTCGGAAACCGGCGGTTAGACTTGGGGTAACTAGTGGTTCGCCCCGAACTGAGATCTCGTGATGCGACTCGACGAACGCACCAAAACTTTGAGCGCGTGGTAGTCAGAGGCAAGTCCAAACATAATATACATGTTCGGACTTTTATCTGATTACCGCCTGCTAACTTGGTATGGTAACCAAGTTTCAACTCTATTGACCTATATATTGAAGAGTTCCGTTGAACAGACCTTGGCTCCATCATCAGACCTGGTCGTGGTTACCGCTTTATGAGAACTGAGTACCTTCTTAATTTATTTCAAGAAAAAAAAATAAGTAAAAGCAAAGGAACTGGCTGACCAGTAGAAAAACCTTGATGTCAACGAAACTCTTAGAGATGGGAGCTCTTGGATCGCTGGTTATCTTAATTTAACATTTTTGTTGTATCTCAAAAACCGAGCGTCGCAGAAAAAATATAAAAATTGTGTTGGAATGTCCAAACAAAGCCCTTTCATATGACATGTAACTTGATTTTTTATGTAACTTTTTTTATTTTTGCCCCCATAAAAATCCCCATATCTTAATAACCCTTCATCCGATTTTACTCATATACTTACCAGTAAATTTCTCAAGTACAAGCTATCGACTTATCAAATTTCATGCAGATCGGATCAACGGTTCGACAGTTATCGCCAGACAAACATACATACATACATACATACATCTCTATCTCTAATACTATAAGAATCAAAGTCCTGACTGACTGACTGACTGACTGACTGACTGACTGACATATAGACAACGCACAGCCTAAACCGCTGGTCCTAGAGACTTGAAATTTGAGGAGTACATAGGTCTTATGGCGTAGAGGTGTACTAAGAAGGGATTTTTGGAAATTCAACCCCTAAGGGTGTAAAAAGGGATGAAAACGTTTGTATGAAATATTGTATTCCTTGAACCTACAAACTTGAAACTTGGAATACATATACTTCAAGACAAAAAAATAGGAAATACATTTTTAGTTTTTTAAAACTACCCTTAATAAGTGTGCTAAGGGATGTAAAAGTATGTATGGGAGTTTTTTGACCGCTGGTCCTAGAGACTTGAAATTTGAAGAGTACATAGGTCTTATGGCGTAGAGGTGTCCTAAGAAGGGATTTTTGGAAATTCAACCCCTAAGGGTGTAAAAAGGGATGAAAACGTTTGTATGAAAAATTGTATTCCTTGAACCTACAAACTTGAAACTTGGAGTACATATACTTCAAGACAAAAAAGTAGGAAATACATTTTTAGTTTTTTAAAACTACCCTTAATAAGTGTGCTAAGGGATGTAAAAGTATGTATGGGAGTTTTTTGACCGCTGGTCCTAGAGACTTGAAATTTGAAGAGTACATAGGTCTTATGGCGTAGAGGTGTACTAAGAAGGGATTTTTGGAAATTCAACCCCTAAGGGTGTAAAAAGGGATGAAAACGTTTGTATGAAAAATTGTATTCCTTGAACCTACAAACTTGAACTTGGAGTACATATACTTCAAGACAAAAAAGTAGGAAATACATTTTTAGTTTTTTAAAACTACCCTTAATAAGTGTGCTAAGGGATGTAAAAGTATGTATGGGAGTTTTTTGACCGCTGGTCCTAGAGACTTGAAATTTGAAGAGTACATAGGTCTTATGGCGTAGAGGTGTCCTAAGAAGGGATTTTTGGAAATTCAACCCCTAAGGGTGTAAAAAGGGATGAAAACGTTTGTATGAAAAATTTTATTCCTTGAACCTACAAACTTGAAACTTGGAGTACATATACTTCAAGACAAAAAAGTAGGAAATACATTTTTAGTTTTTTAAAACTACCCTTAATAAGTGTGCTAAGGGATGTAAAAGTTTGTATGGGAGTTTTTTGACCGCTGGTCCTAGAGACTTGAAATTTGAAGAGTACATAGGTCTTATGGCGTAGAGATTTACTAAGAAGAGGTTTTTGGAAATTCAACCCCTAAGGGTGTAAAAGGGTTGAAACCGTTTGTATGAGAAATAGTATTCCTTGAACCTACAAACTTGAAACTTGGAGTATTTATATTTCAAGGCAAAAAAATAGGAAAGGCATTTGAAGTTTTTTAAAACTACCCTTGATAAGTGTGCAAAGGGATGTAAAAGTTTGTATGGGAGTTTTTTGACCGCTGGTCCTAGAGACTTGAAATTTGAAGAGTATATAGGTCTTATGGCGTAGAGATGTACTAAGAAGAGGTTTTTGGAAATTCAACCCCTAAGGGTGTAAAAGGGTTGAAAACGTTTGCATGAAAAATAGTATTCCTTGAACCTACAAACTTGAAACTTAGAGTACATGTACTCCAAGGCTAAAAAACAGGAAAGGCATTTTTAGTTTTTTTAAAACTACCCTTAATAAGTGTGCAAAAGGATGTCAATGTTTGTATGGGAGTTTTTTAACGCGTGGTGCGATTGATTTAAAACTTGAAGTAAAATAATTTAAAATCACGTTTTCAATATTCTAAAACCACCCCTGCAAAGGGTGCAAAAGACTGACAAAGTTTCAAGGTTTGTATGGGAGATTTTTAAAGCGTAGTGTAATTAACTTAAAACTTAAAGAAAATGTGTACTGTGGATAAATAACAAAAAGATAGTTTGATTTTCGAAAACAACCCCTAAAACGTTACCCTCCTTCGTTGCGCTCAAGTAAAAAGGATACAACAAGGCGTCAATGTTTGTAAGGAACATTCTAAAACGGGAATCTTGAGTTGGTACGATGAAGAGATCTTAGGGTATCTACCGTGCCTGGGGATCAAAGTCGTGAAGCTGTTTCGTTTCATTTGTTTTTGGGGTAGAAACTAGGAACAAATAAGTACATATTTTCCGTATAAGAATGTCTTTGTTGTATTTGTCATGTTTGTGCTAAACTCAGTACCTATACCTACCTACCTACCTAATATAGGTAATGTACGCCTATAGGTATATACCTGCGTAGGTATCCTACCCTAATAATATACAAATCAATGCGAAAGTTACGATGTTTGGATGTTTGTGGCTCAATTACGGCTCACCACTCCAACGCGTGCGAAGCCGCGGGAAGCCACTAGTAATACTATAAGAATCAAAGTCCTGACTGACTGACTGACTGACTGACTGACATATAGACAACGCACAGCCTAAACCGCTGGTCCTAGAGACGTGAAATTTGTGGAGTACATAGGTCTTATGGCGTAGAGGTGCACTAAGAAGGGATTTTTGGAAATTCAACCCCTAAGGGTGTAAAAAGGGATGAAAACGTTTGTATGAAAAATTGTATTCCTTGAACCTACAAACTTGAAACTTAGAGTACATATACTTCAAGGCAAAAAAATAGGAAAGACATTTTTAGTTTTTTAAAACTACCCTTAATAAGTGTGCAAAGGGATGTAAAAGTTTGTATAGGAGTTTTTTGACCGCTGGTTCTAGAGACTTGAAATTTGAAGAGTACATAGGTCTTATGGCGTAAAAGTGTACTAAGAAGGGATTATTGGAAATTAAACCCCTAAGGGTGTAAAAAGGGTTGAAAACGTTGGTATGAAAAATTGTATTCCTTAAACCTACAAACTTGAAACTTAGATTACGTGTACTTCAAAGTTAACAAATAGGAAAGGCATTTTTAGTTTTTTAAAACTACCCTTAATAAGTGTGCAAAGGGATGTCAAAGTTTGTATGGAAGTTTTTTAACGCGTAGTGCGATTGACTTTAAACTTGGGGTAAATAAACCCCAAAATAAATAATTTAGAATCACGTTTTCAATATTTGAAAATTACCCCTGAAAAAGGTGCAATAGGCGGCTCACGGCTCACCACTTTAACGCGTGCGAAGCCGCGAGAAGCTTCTAGTACATACATAAAATGCCAAATCGCCCAAGTTGAAACTAAGATCTTCGTTCGCTTCGATCACTCGATCAAATATACTACGAAATAAACAATTAAGAATTACACTTTTAAATTTGATAACTACCCCTATAAAGGGTGCAAATGACTGTACAAGTTAGTACTTATGGGAGATTTTTTACGCATCATCATAGGTAGGGTACTAACTAATATACCTACAAATCAATGCGAAAGTTACGATGTTTGGATGTTTGTGGCTCAATCACGGCTCACGACTTTAACGCGTGCGAAGCCGCGAGAAGCTGCTAGTTTATTTATAATTTTGTGTGATCAATAAACATGAAACCTTTTTTATAACAGAACGCACCACACTTATAAATGTCTCACAAGGTTTATTGGCTGAAGGTCTCGGCAGAATAACAGCGCCTATCTACTAAAATAGTGGTGAGGCATACGCTGAGTCGAGACCCTTTTGCTGCTGCAGCACACAAACACCTACATACCTAGGTACCTATCTGTTTAGCCATTTCCTTTCTTTTATTGTTTTGTATGTGTATGTGTTTTTTTAGCTAATAAATGTCTGTCTATGTCTAAACTAAATACCCACTTACTTCTTTTGTACAGTAGATTGAATATAGATCTGGACATAACTGAAGTGTAACCATCCATACACACACACACACACACCCATACCTATTGACTTAGGTATGTTTGTTAAAAAAACGATATTTTTTCAATAATACAATGTTTATTATCGCATCGTCAAACAGAAATATACACTAAACAAAAAATTACACCGTTTTAGGCCTCAAAAAATATTTAGTCTTCAATTTAGGCCTCAACCAAATCATACGCAAATTAGTACCAAATCAATTAATCACAAAATTAATTACAAATAAATTAATTCGTTACATATAAATTACAACTTAGTAATAATTATTTGAAAAAAAAAATACATTAGTTAAAATTACCATAGTCTATACACAATTATATCAACAGTTAGGTGTAATACAAAAAGTGCAGTTCATATTAATTCTAGTTTTTTTTCTAAACCGCAGACTAGCGTCCATTTTGAGAAGTTAATTTTAGTTATAGGCCCATTTTATAAACGCAGTATAAATGTTTAAGAATATGTATTGTATACAAGAATATTTATTATATATGGTATACAAGAGAGGGGCCACGGAGTGTGTGTTCAAATTCCAATGAAATCATATTCGAAACTTTAAATCAATTTTATAAAAATTACTTTTATCTTATTAAAATTTTGACAACGTTTTGTACTGTCTATGATATTAACGAAATTGTGCTAACCCTGTAAAGATGGTTATTATTGAATAAGTTTGGTTAAGCACGAATGATAACTAATTGTTATCGTATAAATAGCTAAGAGTGTAGGAACTTGTGGTATGTTCAGTGAAGTAGGGAAGTTACTCGTTACTTGTATACCTAGAAGTCATCAAAATCAACTATCAAAAAAAGTTTACACTTTTAAAAATATTGGAAACAAAAAATATTGGTTTACACTTTCAGGTCAATGACCCCTTTTCCCGGATACCATACATATTGCTAAACACCGCGTATAGGAATGTTAATACGTGACAATTTAATGAAATTTAATTGGCTGATGTACAGTCATTGACAGAAGTAGATTGACAATTTCAGTTATTTAATGCTCTTTTCCCCAGAATTTAGCTTATAGTTATTAGTTGTAGTTTAGCGCGAGCCACCTTAAACTTAAAATATTTGAACTTTAGGAACCAGAAATGTTCATCTACTTTTGTAACTGACTGTACAGTCGAATCTTAAAAAACGGCAACTCTTATTTGAAATACTTGTGCTATATGAGGTATAGTTGCCAGTCCTAGAGATCCTAACTTGAACTCTATGCTTTTATAAATAAGAGCTGCAATTGTTATCACGCGGATTGGCCTGAAGCGAATTGGTCGAATAACGAATACCTACTGTCTATTCTTTAAACTAGTATACAAAACTACCTCTATTTAGATGTCATTTATTGTAGCATTTTACATTTAGCCCGTTCAAACGTACGATGAAGCAAGATATCTTTATTTAACATATTAATATTTTATTTGGTATATCCGCTCCATTAAACATACGAATCTTGGTCGCCAAGTCGTCTCTCTCACACACACGATGTTATGAAGAGTTTCTTTCTCTCTCGCACTCATTAGATGATTACCGTCATTCGATTTTTGTTATTGCTGTTATTTTTATTTTTGTTATTGGCGGATAATATTGATATAGTCGCGTAGAACTCTCACTGCAAACTCGGTCAGTGCTCAACCTATAGTCGTGTTAAGCTCCCGCTGCAAACTCGGTCATAAATCATCTTAACACACGCTTAAACAAAAGGATCGTCCGTTCAAGTGCGAGAGAGAGAGATAGAGAGAGCAATATTGCTGTCTCGTTCCGATAACTCATGACCGAGCCTGCAGCGAGAGTTTAACGCGACTATAGATACTTTTCGGTTAGTTTTCAAACGGAAACTCTATAATTGACACATTTGTCATATTTTAAGAGTTATAATTACTAGTGCTCAATAAATAGTAAAGTAAAATATCTTACTTTATCGTATGCTAGTAAGTAGACAAAGCTGGTAACAAAATTGTTTGTTATAAAATATCTATTGGTAAAAATTTACCTATATAAGCCTGTCGGATATAAAATTATATTTATTTCGGCTCAGGGCTCCGCGTAGCTATTACTATACTGAAACCGCATCAAAAACGATGCTACAGAATGTGCTAGTGAATCTAGAAATAAATTTCCGGCGGGAACCCTAAAAATAATCAAGGCAAAAATATACAAAATATTTCCTATGTACATTTTCTGTGCAGTGAAACTGCATTGCATCTACAATTTAATATAATGATAATAAGAATCTTAGGTATAAGTAATGATGTATACTTAGATATATTTTTCGGGTTAGTAATTTCCTGATTCGTACCACAAAACCGTAAAAAATTAAAAATGTTTAAGTTTTGTAGTCGAACTACTGAAGATTTGTAATAGTTGATACACTTCGAGTTAAAAAAACATGTTTTAAATAAAGTTAATAATTAAGTTAAGGTTCCGTTCAAGTTAAGCTACTATAGACGTTTTAATAGTATGAATCAGGTTTTTTTCTACAAAAATTTGAATGGATGTAATCTCATAATAAATAACTTATCGGCTACATAAAATCATCATGAAAATTCTAGCATAAAATAAAACTAAAAAATATTACAGCAATACATAAAATTTAGAACAATCCGAGATTCGTTGAAAGATTTCAAGTTACAAAATCAGTTCTTTTTAGGCACCCTCCGAGTTAGAATCTAATTTCGTCCTTAACTCAACGTGTGATGATATAAATTACGATGACAGGAGGGGTGATTTTGGAAAAATCAAGATTTCTTTTATGAGTTCAGTCGTGCTACCAATTTTACATTCTACAAAGTAAATCATTGCTAGAAATAAAATAAAAATCTGTCTATTAAAAATAATATTCTTAGGACGATTTCAGACTATCTTTAAAAATGCTTATGAGTCGTCTTATGATTGGACACACTAGCTAGAGACTCGAGATTCATACAAAACACATCAGTTCTAGCGTCTAACTCTTTCACACATTCTTAGTTACACACAAAAAAACTTGTTTGTATCGTAATGCACCTAAAATATAACCTTATAAATCTCATTTGTTACATTGTAATTATTTTGTATAAATTAAAAACAGGATACATAATACATTTAACTTAAAAAATCAACTAAACTGCTCAAAAATAATTAAAAAAGCAACCATAGGTCTATTATGAGCGAAATTTTGAGAGTGATCTCAATCAGCATACTCAAGACCTTACAAATCACAAGAATACAAATAAAAATATTCTAAAAGTAAAATTGTAAATCAAGCTAAAGAACCAGGCAGAATAGTAACCGCTACAAAATATGAGGTATAAGTATTCCGTTCATTCGCTTTACTCCTACGTTTTTGGTGGAATGCTGTTGCTTCAAGTCTTTCGGCCATCTTTATTTTACTATCCACAAGTGATTACGCCACTACTTATCTCGATATTTAAAATAAACTTACTAATATTTAGCGCCATTTATAAAATAGTAAAACCTTTATCGACGTCTTTCTTCCTGTCTGTGTTTAAATTTAAATAAATGAAAAAAAGAACCACTTTACTTTAAAACCGGGACAGAAGGTGGCGCCACTGACACACGCACTGTTATACCGACTCCCATTCGCTACCAAAAACAATCAAAAATACGCAGTCGAGTAATCACTTCTCCTTTCCAAGTCCCTTAAACCTAACTCACATCCTGGATCACGCGACCCCACTATCCTGGGTGTGGCTTCGCTTCTTATCACTTCTATGATCCGGAGTAGACTTGAGGATATCCGGCTGGCCATGGGACAGAATCCTAGCTTCGTGGTTGAAGGTGGAAGTATGCGAGCTGAGGGTCAATGTGGCATTTCTATCCGAGCCTAGGGTCATAGTAGTCGCGTGTG
Source organism: Chloroclysta siterata (assembly GCA_932294275.1). Taxonomy (NCBI): domain Eukaryota; kingdom Metazoa; phylum Arthropoda; class Insecta; order Lepidoptera; family Geometridae; genus Chloroclysta; species Chloroclysta siterata. The sequence goes on along the minus strand of OW028596.1, from coordinate 12,284,232 downwards.
AGTTTAAGGTGTTATGTCCCGTGGTGTGGTGAGTGTGGTGGGATTGGCTGAGTTGATGCATATGAGGGAGGGTGGAAGGGCTGGAGTGGGGAGGCTTGCGGATGGAACGATGGGATCCGTTGCGGGTGAGGGAGTTCATCTGAGGTGTTCCCGGCCCGGGACGGAGCAGCGCGTTCTTGTAGTCCGCTATTAGATGCGTTAGCTCTGCCATCTGGAAGAAGATATTAACGTTTCGGATGTGCTTCTCTTTGGACTTTTTTAGCACACAAACCGTTATATGACAAGATTTTGCATTCTGAAGGGGAAATTTAAAGTGGACAGTTATAAGTGAATCGATTTAAATAAAATGTAAATTCTATACTGCACAAAAAGAAGTACATAAGCGAACTTAATGCTAGTTAGCATTTTATTCCAGTTAACCTTTGTGTAATGAGGAATGGTAGTGGTACGTTACAATAGTGGAAAGACGCGTCTAACTATTTTTTAAATACAACAGTCCCGAACTTACAGATAGAACATAATGTAGACTATACTTCATGCTTAGGTAGTGTAGTGACTATAGAGCAAAATAATGAATATTATTACCTTAGGCTTATTGAGACTGATCAACATCTTGTGAACCGGACTGCCAGCGTCTTCTGCATCGATCAACATCATGAGATCATCCTGGAACAAAAAGGATTTGAATATTGTATATGAAATAGCTGTTCTAATACAAGTTGGTATTATGAAAGTATTGTAAGAGAACGTACTAAGAGTATCACTTTAATTTCCTGAGAATATAAACACCGATATTGCTATTCCCAATCCGTCTGCCGAGGAAAACTGCGTGGACTTTCGAACTGATGACAATTTTGGAATGCAACTAGCATTCCAAAATACGGTACGGTATTTTTTACAAGTCCGGTAGATCTAGGCAATCGTGAAGTTAGCCGTGGGACCGCGACTACGGTTTAGTGCCACTGCAAAAGGTAAATAGTCTGCAGCTCAGGCTTTGCCTAGGTCCACCGATTGTATACCTGTAGTCCTCCGAAGAGTGCGATGGACGAGAGCGCGTATCGTCCGATGACGGCCATAGACGCCAGCTCCAGCACTGTGACGCCTTCCTCCGACACCGCTAGCCACACCATAGACAAATCGGGCTGCTTTATCTGCAATACAATAGTAGATTGTGTCATAAGGGACCAAAATAATGTATTTACGGCGAGAGCGATTTTTTAAATGAAAGTGAAGGATTCTAGAGTAAGATCCTGATAGCAAGGGATTCAAAGTACGTCGCTCGAGGTTAAATAATTTTGGTACCGTGTGGCACACTCTGCTTTTCATCCCCCTTTATGAGAAAAATTAATAAGAGATGCTTTTAGTAGTGACGAATTTATATTTACATAACCAAATTACAAATTTATATTTCTCTCGATTTTTTCGGCAGTAAATTGTTTATGATAGTTTCTGCGTTTCCTTTTATTCAATTTGTGTGAATTATATTTAAATTGACTGTAACATTTTGATAAAAATTAATAATAAAAAAAACAATAAGAAATTCCCGCATTTTTTTTTTGTTTACTAATGCCGCCGCGTCGGCTGGCTCGCTTTTTTTTATTCAGCCAGGATGGCGGAGGATATCAAAGCGAATTGGGTTCAAACTCTTAAATTTAATAGAGTTCTAAATTCAAAAGTCATTTCGTCACAGTAATTAAGTGCGCTGGAATGACCTATTTTGCGCGCACTTATCGAGGAACGAAGGACCTCTTTCCGATTAGATGGGATAAAAAATGTTATACTAGTTCAAGTGCCTATTTCACCATCTTTGAGTAACTAAGCTCAGACAAACAGTTAACTTCGTATCACGTTTTGTTACTTCGTTACCTTTTGGGTACGGAACCCTAAAAAAGGATTATTCGATATCAAAGGACAAAGTAAATTCAATCATTGAAATTATCGCTAATGAGAACTTTTAAACATTTTATAAACTGGGTGAATCTAGGCATCAGTTCCACGCGACCAAGCATAGAAGGACTTGTGTAACAAGGCATTAATGTGACTCACCCTAGCTTGAAACAGTGTAGCACCGAAGAAAGGCCATTTTCTCGTACAATTGAGATATATCCGCACGCAGTCGCCTGTACTCCGCCCTTTTAACGCGATCCATTTCGACCTCAGCTTCTCTTCAATGTCCCTGAAAATTTAAACTCTTTAGAACTCATCTACGATTTCGAAGCCAGCACTATACTAATTGTTCGAGTTTAAATCGAACATACAGCAATTGAGAATTTTTGATTTACTTATAAGAAATCGATGAGCATGCGCTAGCGTCACCTAAATTCAGATTCCGGTCCGTATCAGAAGGATTTTGAAGGAGAAGCATTTTTTTTTTTTTTTTATACATCCAGCTGATGGAACAAGCATATGGCCCACCTGATGTTAAGTGGTAACCATCACCTATAACAAAGCATTGCCTCGTAAGTCACGCACGATAGGAACGTGCCCTACGATGCACTGCCCTGCGTCCATCAGCATAACGCCCTTGTGGGATAAACGACATAAAAGTAAAATGACCTACTAGTAAAACGTCTGGAAATTATTTCGTCATATGGGTATATGTCTACAAATTAAAACAACCAGTTCGCGTTCACCCGTCCTTGAGTTACAGCGGGCTCATACCATTTTACCATTGTACCATATTACCAATTTACCATTAATAATTAAAAACATACAAATAACAATCTTAGTTTACGTTAGATATATACAACGTGTGATATAATACCTGTTTATACCCAAAGACCAAGTGATCAGACCAAGGACCTTATACAGAGTGTCCCAGAAATCAACGTCAAGCCGAAAACGGGCGATGGGCCAAGTCATGATAGTTATCAGAAAAATATAAAAAAAATATATTTGTCAAGTACATTTCGAAATATGAGTATTAAAAAAAATACAGAAAAACTGACACCCTGTGATGATCTTTTAAGTCCTGTGACTACAAATATTAACTTTTCGTGAAACTTTTTTCTGTAAGGTAACCATGAATAAAAATTAATTTTTAATTGTATTTCTGTAAAATACAATTTAAAATTAAATCATAACTGCTTCAGTTTTAAATAAAATGTTGAGTTTTGGCCAACATTTAATTTAAAATCCTGTATACTTTGACGTGTACAAAGGTTGAATATATCGTTTTCGAAATTCCCATAGAAAAGTAAAATTAATATTTTCTCAGAAATTTGCAACAGCTTGTAGAAGTGATAAATATAGTATTGCTCTCAAACTCAATATTTTGTCTACAAACCATACAATACCATAAACCATTCTGCTAAAGGGGGTTGATATCACCATAGCATATTAGCGCCCCCTTCTATACTAATTGCTGATGGAATAAGCAGATCGCCCATCTGCTTGATCCATCAGCACGTTGTAAAAATGTGGGTAGTTCACCTCAGTTTGTCGTTCGACAGCGGCGCTCTATACCACAGTGGTCGGCCATGTCTAGCTGAGCCATCAGCGCGCCCAGCTGCTGCTAGCGCGCGGGTCAGCGGGAACCGGCCAGCTACCATATCAATAATGCGGGTAGTTCACCTGAGTTCGTCGTTAGACAGCGGCGCTCTATACCGGTAGGGGTAGAAGCGGCGCGCTAGCGGCTGGTTGTGCTGCGAGTTGGATGCGCAGTGGTCGGCCATGTCTAGCTGAGCCATTAGCGCGCCGAGTTCGGCTGCTAGCTCGCGGGTCACCGGGAACCGGCCAGCTACCACTGGGAACAATAACGTACATTTATAAACCCTTCCTTCATTATTTTATAGAACTAAGTACGAACTTGGTACCAAGAGATTTGAGGGGATATCTACCGTGCCTGGAGATCAAAGTCGTGAAGCCTTTTTTTTTCTACATCGTATATCGTCGTTGTGGTGCGAGAAGTCACTAAGTGAATTTTTTTGCCAAAATGAGTTAATGATGCCAAAGTGTTTTTCAACCTATTATGTACCTCATAAAGAAAAGTATCATGTATCTCAGAAAGTAATATAGCTGTTTTTATAAATATTTTAGATAATACAAGAATTTCAGAAAAGCATACCCGTAGAGGAATTAAATTTAGAATATTACATTATTCCTTGTAGTTCATTATTCCTCCCGTGCCTGGTGATCAAAGTCGTGGATCTGTTTTTTTTCTGATATTCTTTAAGATGATGAATAAAAAGTACCTTGATGATTAATTTGATAACACAGCAGTAGCTTCTCCTTATCAGTCTCAGTCCTCACGGAGTTCTTGAAGTAGAGCCGGTTTCGGTACGTCAGCCGGATCACTCGAGAGTTCTCGAACTTTCCGGAGCCCTTCTCGCGAAGGGCCGTCTCCCATTTTGATATGACGTCGCAAAGCTGAAAATGTGATTTTATAAGTCAACCGTCAATTCATATTGGTCGCTGAGCGCTCCATTAGCTTATGAGAACGATATGTCTGTTGCGGTCTTTTCGTTGGCATGAAAGTAACAGTGTCACTGTTACTTTCATGCCTTTATACTCTATAAAGCCTCTATAAAATGTCACCGAATATGAATAAGATCAGTGGCGTACCTATCGTAGGGCCAGGGCTCCGGAGCTAAGGGGGCCCTCTAATCTAAGCTTTGAAAAGAGAGGATCAGTCAGCTCCCGAAGCTAGAAAACCTTGAGCCTGGTAAAATGTTTTTTTAATGATTTATTTTAAAGTTCAAGCTATGTGGAAAGAGGGGGTGAGGGCCCGATTCTTTCGCTATGCACCGGGGCCCTTGTCCACCTAGCTACGCCACTGAATAAGGTTATATATCTATAGAGAGTTCAATATTGTCATACCTTCTTATCCGGCTTGATATGATGCTCCAAGTCCTTCTCAATAGGATCGTCGCTGAACAGCGCGAAACCTGAGGCGGCCGACTCGCGGCATCCGAGCTCTGTGCTGAGAGTCGATAGGAACTCTTCCACTGTCGTCGAACCGTCGAAACTTATCACCTGGAAGAGACATATCAAATCAAGCTTCTTTTAAGAAGAAATAAAGCATTTTATTGACCAACACAGAAAAATAAAAAACATGGTAAGAGAATCAGGTAGGCAGGTACTGTTAGGCCAATTAGGTCACTACTTGGCTAAATTGCCCTCCGGATAGCTACGGCCCGTGCCCAGTGCGCCTGTTGGAATTTCCGTTGAAATGATTATAATATATTAAATAATAATTATCAATATTATTACATTTTGGTTGAAATTATTTAAAGGCACTACGGCGTCTACGGCCTCTTTTTTTTAGAATAAATGGCACGTTGATACAAAATATCTATTCCTATCTAATACCAAAAACTAATGGTAACCAATGGTATTTGTTTGGTCGTCATAAATTTTCTGTTCCTCACGAAATACCATTTTGGTATTAGATAGGAATAGATCATTCAAAATGGTTCGCCACCCCTGGAATAGGGTGTCAAAGTCAATAGGTACTTATTGAATAAAATCACAAGGATCACTTTGAAACGTCTTGCAACTAGGTGAATCTAGGTGCCAGTTCCACGCGACCAAAGCCTAGAAGAACTTCTCCTAAGTTTCGTCCCTAACTTACTTGGTATGTATTATTGAGCATGTGGTACGGTGGAATGGCAGGCAGTGGTGGTAAGGATCCTTTCACCACACTGTTCCGAAGAAGAAGAAGCTTCGTGCCAAACTTACTTGGTATGTATTATTGAGCATATGGACGGGGATGGCGTGAGGCAGACAGTGGTGGTACGGATCCTTTCACCGCACTGTTCCGAAGAAGAAGAAGCTTCGTGCCAAACATACTTGGTATGTATTATTGAGCATATGGACGGGGATGGCGTGAGGCAGACAGTGGTGGTACGGATCCTTTCACCGCACTGTTCCGAAGAAGAAGAAGCTTCGTGCCAAACTTACTTGGTATGTATTATTGAGCATATGGACGGGGATGGCGTGAGGCAGACAGTGGCGGTACGGATCCTTTCACCGCACTGTTCCGAAGAAGAAGAAGCTTCGTGCCAAACTTACTTGGTATGTATTATTGAGCATATGGACGGGGATGGCGTGAGGCAGACAGTGGTGGTACGGATCCTTTCACCGCACTGTTCCGAAGAAGAAGAAGCTTCGTGCCAAACTTACTTGGTATGTATTATTGAGCATATGGACGGGGATGGCGTGAGGCAGACAGTGGTGGTACGGATCCTTTCACCGCACTGTTCCGAAGAAGAAGAAGCTTCGTGCCAAACTTACTTGGTATGTATTATTGAGCATATGGACGGGGATGGCGTGAGGCAGACAGTGGTGGTACGGATCCTTTCACCGCACTGTTCCGAAGAAGAAGAAGCTTCGTGCCAAACTTACTTGGTATGTATTATTGAGCATATGGACGGGGATGGCGTGAGGCAGACAGTGGTGGTACGGATCCTTTCCCCACACTGTTCCGAAGAAGAAGAAGCTTCGTGCCAAACTTACTTGGTATGTATTATTGAGCATATGGACGGGGATGGCGTGAGGCAGACAGTGGTGGTACGGGTTCTTGAGCAGGATCGAGAGTACTTCCATCCGCGATGGCTTGTCCTCTCGCCCGCCGTTCCTTATCGTCCGCTCCAATGCGCGAGCGCAGTACGCGGCGTACTTTCCGCATTCCGTTCTGGGGATTAATATATTTTTAATATATGAAACGGGCTGAGATGATGATGATGATGAAACGGTTTGATTCGGTTTTTAATAGTAGAGCTCTTTGAAGTGCTCCGGGAAAGTACTACCAACACGCCTTTTACTGCCGCCAAGCAGCGTTGCTGTGTTTCGGTTTGAAGAGTGTGGTTGCCGGTGTAATTACAGGCACATGAGGCTTAACATCTGTATGCCTCAAGTTGATGGACGCAGGGCAGTGCATCGTAGGGCACGTTCATATCGTGCGTGACTTACGAGGCAATGTATTATTATAGGTGATGGTTAACACTTAACATCAGGTGGGCCATCTGGTTGTTCCATCTGCTAGTAGTATAAAAAATAAATAGCAGTAATTGTTTTCTGGTACAACCGACAATAGACCTTTTTTCGTGTGTGATTGATCTAAGCACAGTCAAATTTCATTATTGTTCGCCATGACCTGTAGAATACCCTGCTTCTGTGGTTAGAGGGGTATTATGTTACACGTTGTAAAAAAATCTTTGGGAGACAAGAGTATACTTACTTAGAATCCGCGTGCCTGCTCAGATGTAGCTTCAGATACCACAGCAGTCTATTATTCCGCGGCACGAAGAGGCTCACTGCCAATGCTAACAGCTGCCAACCCTGGACGAAGCTGTAGGTCGGCGGATTGCTTTTACAATCCACAGATAGTAGAGGCGCCTGGAATGGATCGTAGAGTTGCAGTGGCTTTTGGTAGATAGGTTTAATGCTACAAGCCTATAGTGGCATTGTTACCACATATTCATGTTACAAAGCCACATACTGTGGCATTGATTCGACCACACAAGAAACATTCTTTAAAAAAAAATATTCCTATTTTTAAACCATGGCAATTGTATTGTTAAGGATTTAATAAGAAATGCGTATTATAACTGTGTCCACAATCGAACTAAAAGACATTTTAATTTGTTGATACAACGCCATTTAGGAATCCATTGGGAAGCTTTTTTTTAAAGAATGTTAATTACTGTAAGGTTTTAGTCACCGAGTGTATACAGACGCGTCTGTATACACAAATTAAATATTACTTACTGCTTTTCTCATACACTTTTGGGAAATATAATTACATAAATTGGCTTCAGGGAATCATGACATTCTTTATAGTTCATACGCTAAGCTACGCCTTTTCGAAAATAAACGTATCTGATTAATTTCCTACATATAGGTTTTACCAACTTTGAGAAACGCAATCCAAGTCGAAACTAGAGACACCAATATTTTTATCTGACGGATAGCGTTACTGTTAGCTGGCAAAACCAGACACACTCGAGAGACATTTTAGACGCTATACTAACGGCCGGTTTCTGAAAGCCCGATCAAAACTAATCGGATGTCAAATCACTTGCTCTCACGATCTAATTCGATGTAATAGCTGAAATGGCGAGTGACTTGAGATCCGATTAGTTTTGATCAAGCTTTCAGAAACCTGCCGTAAGCTTATGCCCAAACCAAGGATTAAATGTAATGTCTCGTATGGCAGTAAGTATTATAAGTTATCAATTATTATAATTATATAATAAAGTCCAAGCTAGTGTGGATCCACCGTTGTGGGCACGATGGGCATGCCCACAACCCTAATAGACTTGTGACGTCACACAGAGTGTTCGCCCTCGACTGTTCGACTTTGGAACTAAACTGTACAAAATCTTGGTTAGGGCGTCATATATTTTGTAAACATCACCTCTGTAGTAATGCATAATCGATCATGAGCGAGTTCATACTCCAACTCGCGCTTGGCCGATTTACCGGGTGGCTGTGACCACAACCTGCAGGGCGGAGGGCTGGATCCGCGCACGTCTAAGTACCTATTATAAATTATAAACAATAACGGGACATAGTATAGCCTACTGCAGTACCATTACCTGTATAGAGCTAGGCGATCCGGCTGAATTAGGTTGCACATCACCGCTCTTGTTGTCGCCCACAGACGACGCGCCCGTGTCGCAAGTGAAGAGGGACTGTGTCGCGCACAGTAGCAGTTGCTGTACAAATGAAATGTTGGTGTTGCTATTCTGCGGGGGTTACTCTACTATGTCGTTTGAATCATGTCTCGAGTCTTGTGTGACTGTGATTTGTAAAAAGGAGGAATATGCCCTTCTTTTTGAAAGTTTTTGAGGAATTGTGACTTTGTTTTTGTGGATTTTAGAAGGGTACTTAGGGGATACTTGATCTGAAACATCAGGGGATAAAGAACTGTGTACTAGATTACTTGGACTGTGTTTGGTGGGAGTTACATAATTATGTGGACACTAATGAAACACATTTGTATAGTGAAAGTTCCGCAGTTGTGTTGCTAGTTTCTAATTAAATTAATACAATAATGAACACTTCTGATATTTAAACTACGCACTCTAATATTTACAAATCCAAATAGTCCCTATTTCTATATGCAAAGCAATTTAAATCTTAGAGTTATGATTTCAGAATCAAAATATGCCTTAAGAAAAAATCTCACAACTATGAGTATATTGCAATTTATTTGTCACTTTTTCAATCTACTTTTTTCTTAAAATGCAGCATTAAAAACTCGTTCAATATACACCAAAACCAAGGTAATAGAGATGGCAGCACATATTTATAAATAATTTGCAAATACGGTCCAAAAATGATGGTTCTCGGATATCGCTTTGCTTTGTAAATCCAATTCACAGATTGTTAGTGCGAGTGCGATATCATGATTTGTGTGTGACATTAAAACTATTTGCGTCCCGGTCTAATATTGCCAGTACCAATTTAACCAATCCAGAATATTTATATTTACAGTAGAGAAGTAAGGAGTTGATATACTATATTTGTACAGTGTTGATGTGAAAAGATAATTTTATTTTAGGGACTACATAATATGCCATACTTATAGAATGTTGTAAATTTTTAAATATAAAAATACTAATATAAATACAAGAGAAAAGTGGCATTAAGCCAAGATCGGGACACGTATTGAACATTTATTTAAGCAATTGTCTATCTTATTTTGCCTGTCCACCATCTCGACAATTGTAACAAAGTCGAAACAACGGGAAAATAAAAATGGCAATATGCAATAAACACCCATTAGTAAATTGAAACGTAGCACCAGTTGTGGCAACATTGATTTTGAAAATAGAACCTTGTAACATTCATTTCAAGAATGAATGATTATAGGTTCTATTTTCGAAGAACGTTTCGAAGAACGAATTAATTCAGTTCATTAACGTTGACATAGCTTTACGATCAAATTGGGATATTTTATTTATAATTTGTACATAATTTTGCACTTGCAATCATAATTTATTTCAAGATCGACCATAATTTATATATAAGTGTTCAATATTTCATAGCTTTTTTTTTTCAATTTTTATCGTTAACTTTGTGAAGGCTTTTTTATTTAATTTTATGCTTTAAAGAACGAAAGTAGGCATATTATACAGTATTTTCTAATTTAACTCACCTTTATTTATAACTATGATTATACATAGGGACTAATACTTGCAACAACAACTTTTCATAACAAAGGATTCAACAGTGCTAGGAACAGCTATGAGAGTATATGAATGATATAATATATAAGTCATTCCCTAATTCTAAGGGGTGGGGTAAAAACATTCTCAAAGAATAATCAGAGAAAAAGTAAACAAAATCGGGGAAAATTTACACCAACATTCCATTTGAGTATATTGCAACGTAGCACTAGTTGTGGCAACATTAATTTTGATAAGCTATCTTTTTCATTCATTCTTGAACGAAGAACGAATGAGTTCATGAATGTTACCAGAACTTTTCGATCAAATTGGAATATTTTCCAATAATTTAGATTTAAACACATTTATTTCAATGAAGTCAATTAAATGTTTCGACATACAATTCCAAATTGATCAACCACAATACTAGAAGCTTCTTGTTTACGGCAACACTCAAAGCTTACACTTATCAACAAAATGGTTTGTTAGTGTATTTTGTTTTTGCAAAAAAAATAGTTAATTCTGTAAGCTCTACCTTATACTGTGCTCGTAGGTATAAAACATTAAAATAAAATGCTACACAAAAACATACATAAACTCTTAAATGTTTCGTCTACCCGAGATTTTCGAAACAAGATCCTTTCGAAACAAAAGCAGATGGCCCACCTGATGTTAAGTGGTAACCATCGCCTTTATCAAAGCATTGCCTCGTAAGTCACGCACGATAGGAACGTGCCCTACGATGCACTGCCTTGCGTCCATCAACTTGAGGCATACAGATGTTAAGCCTCATGTGCCTGTAATTACACCGGCAACCATACTCTTCAATCCGAAACACAGCAACGCTGCTTTGCGGCAGAAAAATGCGTGGTGCTAGTACTTCCCCGGACGAGCCCATCACAAAGAGCTCTTCTACTCTTAATGTTTTTGTCATTGACGATATATTTGTAATCGATGTAGAATAAATTAAATATATGTGTACGTGAACTATGTATGTAAAACTTAGGTACTCATTTACAATTATATTTATAGAGCACAGTACATTATGTATAAAACATTTTCTAAGAATACAATTAAGTGCTTAAGCATTTACTATCACTGTGATCCGAAATATTTCTAATATTGGTATGTTGTTATGTACGAGTGAAATGTATGAGAATCATAAATGTATGAGAAAAGCACTGAAGCGTACCGCCCTTAAGCTTTGCAAATATAAAGCGATATTTACAAAATGTACATACATTTTGTACTCTAACATGTAAAGATTAGGGTACAATTTTGAATGTGATAAAATGGCTTCATATTTAAAGCATGTAATTTTTTTATTTATACGTGAATAGAGACTTTTCAATATTTTTTTATTGGAATTTAAAAAATTATTGAAAAGATTAACAGCAAATAAATATAAAATCATTTAAGAAATTTTAAACATAAGTACTTAAATAAGTTTTTAAATTAATTTGTAAATAGTTACAGAGGCCTAACCTGAAATATGGATGCGCAATTTAATATCAAATAATATAATTTTTTCCTTAAATTTCCTTAAAAATACTATTTCCAAAAAAAAATCTTTGATATCTAATTGCGTAGCCAAGCGTGTAATTTCGCTTGTAACCGATAAAAAAAAAGCATTTTGTGAAATGACTTCATAAATCAAAAGAGGATAATATACTAAATTGCATGGAGAAAAAACATGCGTATGTATATTGTTGTATACAAACATATTATAGGTCTCATGTCACTTTGTCCTCTTTTAATCTACTTATAATGAAAAATATTTATTATACACTACAGTGAGTACAATCGAAGAACTTTTAGTATTTTTTTTTAATATTCTAATATATTTATAAATCCAAACTTTTATAATACAATAAATAGTTTCTGCGATTGTACATTCAGACGTCACAAACCGACACGTAAATATTGTTTGGTTTGGACGTAGGGCTTACTTGAAAGTAATATAACTTGTAAATTAGTCTACTTTTATGCTGTTTACAAATGTTTCCAAACCAGAGACCTTTTACATATATTTTTTTTCTTAAATTCTCTTTTTATGTACGGTTTTAGAGCATACAATTAATTATTGTGTATTAGTGCAGTGTGCCGAATTAGATTGGTTGAGCTATCCCTAGATTGTTTGCAACGGTCTGCAGATAGCTTAACTCTCCCCGATGACGAAAATCTGTTATAGTTATGAATTAACTGATTCATGAGTATTTGTTATACAATTACTTTTATTACTTGCATCATTTCTTGGTAAATAAGTTAAGTACTTATTAAATATGAATATTGTAAAAAAACGTATGAATTATACCATAAGGTTCGCCAGGACCGTTTATGTAAAAACGTCAGTATCACGTTTTTTTTAAATACAACTAGCTGATGGAACAAGCAGATGGCCCACCTGATGTTATGTGGTAACCATCACCTATAACAAAGCATTGCCTCGTAAGTCACACACGATAGGAACGTGCCCTAGCGATGCACTGCCCTGCGTCCATCAACTTGAGGCATATGCCTCAACATCTATATAGATGTTAAGCCTCATGTGCCTGTAATTACACCGGCAACCACACTCTTCAAACCGAAACACAATATAATTACTAATTAATATACTATGCAAATTGCCTCTGGTAAAAAAATCATACAAAACCACTTAGTTTATTATATTGCCGGCTAAACCACTTCGCTTCTAAAAAATACTTTCAAATTAGCCCCGTCCAGTAAAAAAAGCACCACTTACATTCTTAAGCTTGGCAGCTTTAAGCCTATGCGGTCGCGGCGTGGTTACCTGCACGCCGTGCTTGGAGTGGGTGATGGGCGCGGTCTGGCGAGCTAGCGCGGCCGCTAGCTCGTCCTGCAGCTCGGACACCTCCAGGCACTGCTGGAGCGCGTTCTGAGCTAGCACCACGTGGTAATCGATGCCGGCTTGCTCCACGCATACGGACATGAAGAGCTGGACGCACTGGAATGGGGGGTGTGTTTATAATATTCCCGAGATATATAAAAAACCGGCCAAGTGCGATTCGGACTCGCGTACGAAGGGTTCCGTACCATTATCTATAAAAACGGCAATAAAATCACGTTTGTTGTATGGGAGCTCCCTTAAATATTTATTTTATACTGTTTTTTAGTATTTGTTGTTATAGCGGCAAATGAAATACATCATTTGTGAATTGTAACTATCACGGTTCAGACAAACAGACAGGCAGACAGACAGACACACTGTTTCGAAAGAAACTAGTGACACGACAAGAGAGAGAGAGAGACACAAATGTTAGTCTCCAATTGAGAAAGAACCCACAACTTACTGCGCAGAAGGCAGAGTGCCAACTGAGCTGTGAGGCCATTATATAGGATTTATGTTACATTTTAGTATCTTTGAGTTATACCATTTATTATTCCCTTGTTTAACTATATTCAGCCAGTGTCTTGGGGACGCTTCCGATTGGCACTGATTTAGATCAGTTGAGCTATCTCTAGATCGTTTGCAAAGGTCTTCAGATAGCTCAACTATTTCATATTTATTTTGTACATTTTTTAAATACTTGTATTCATTGTAATTTTCTTTGTAAATAAATGTAAAACTATTTCATTTATTAAATTCATTTTAATCAATTCTTGTAATAATAATTTACTATCAACTTTTATCAAGTTTTGGTTTGGTTTGCAATAACTTACTTTGAATAGTTTTAGCGCCTCTGCCTGTAATGCTTCCGAATTTAGTGACGTCAGCGGTGACGTAATGTTTTCCTTCGAGTATAGAAGCGTTGGATGCCTCCATAGAACACAATCTGGAAATGAAAAAAAAAAGCAAATTGTATATGATTATTAGAAATATGACTTTACATACGCTCATTCGCTCGGTATCAAGGCGAAAGATAGTATTGAAATTTTTTCAATAGTTATGGCATGATTGAGTAATTCCGACGATGCACTGCCCGCATCCATCAACTTTTTTTTAAATACAACTATCTGATGGAAACAAGCATATGGCTATTAATTATTATATATCTAAAAATCGAGCCATATTTGTAACAATTTCCTTTTACGCAAAAGTTCAGTCAGTAATGAATGTAACCAATATCCACGGTGAATGTGCTATGTGACGTCACTGTAACTTTTAAAGGTTGTCTGGAAGGGATCGCTCATAGCGATAAGACCGCCCAGTACTACGCTATAGTTTAAATTAATTCTGAAATGTTATATATTTTTTGTGGTGTACAATGAGTTTTCTATAAACAGAAGCTACCGCTCAACATAAAGAGGGTCAACTGTTCTGTCCTTCAAAAAATAAGTAAATAATAAATATAAATAAATAAATATTGGTGGACTTTCCACACAGCACTATCTAGCCCCAAACTAAGCCAAAGCTTGTAATATGGGAACCAGATAGCTGATATAATACATATATACTTACTTTTTTCATGTAAATACATACTTATAATATTATATAACACCCAGACAGAGAACAAACATCTATGTTCATCACACAAATGTTTGTTCTCGGTGAGGATCGAACCCACGGCCTACGGTGCAGAAGGCAGTGCTACTACCAACTGAGCTGTGAAGGCTGTCAGAAGTAAAGTGATACTTACTAGGGTCACCATCAGTTTCCATGAGCTTCTGTATTAGTTGTTCGAAGTGCGTGCCTTGGCTGAGTCCTCCGCCGCTGACTACCGTCAGATGGTACAGCCACGAGTCCTTGTCTGCTTTGCACTCGAATAGGAGGTATGTTGGTCCCTGGAGTAAAGAGCATTTCGAATATATTTTTTTTAACACAGAAACAACTACAAGGTATGTAGAAAAATTACAAGACCTATAACTATTAGGAGTAGGTAAAATACATAATAATAGACATAGGTATGTACCTAAATATGAAGTTATACTAACCCATAAAATCTTTACTTTTATATACAAGGTGTTCATTAAGTTGTGTATATAAACTTCAGGGGGCTAAAGTACCCATCAATATGAACAACTTTTTCTAAGGAACCAACACTGTCAACGCGAAAAAAAAAACAGCTGTTTCATACATTTTAGGCTGGTAGGTATTGAACTTTTGTATGAAACAGCTGTTTTTTTTTCGCGTTCACAGTGTTGGTTCCTTAGAAAAAGTTGTTCATATTGATGGGTACTTTAGCCCCCTGAAGTTTATATACACAACTTAATGAACACCTTGTATACAAAATACCACATCATTTAAAAGAAGAGCCTCTCAAGACCTAATCAAAGGGGAATAAAAAGATAAAAATGAAAACACTATTGGGCGTTTTCTATACATGTCAACACAAAGAAAAAAAAATAAGCAAGATACAGAGGAGATTAAAAAAACATATAAACGAAATATGCCTAACTATACAAATAGAAACATCACGATAGATTTCCCCTCCGATTTCTTAGTATAAAGAACCAACTCAACTTATTTGAGCAAGTCTAAGGGTCAGTCATACGGTACGTCGAGTTGGTATTCCATACGTGACAGGTTGCAAGCCCATCGCCATTGTTAGAATACCAGCTGGTTTCGTCCAGTTTTCATTAGCCGATTGATGTTTAGCACCCCAATATTTTTTAAGAGAAAAATATATAGGTGCACCTACGACCGGATTCGAACCTATGCGTGTTTTTTTACGTCTATGGGTCAGCCAAAGTCAAAAGTTAGTTTACCTGATGCTGCGGATAGATGGCGACAGTGAGATGGTTCCTCGCGTCATCGTTCTTCTCCTCAGAGTCCGAGTCTGACACGTGTTCAACATCTTCCACTCTTGCGTCCCGCATGTTGATCTGACCCGTAGGGTTCTGTAGGGGAATAGGGTGTTATAATAACAGGGTTGAAGATGCAGACTTTATTATGAAGATGCTCATAGTGATATGACAAGGAAGAGGTTTTTTTACTTACTAAATATAAATTTGTTTAAACTTTTCATAACTTACAAATAAATCAAAAAGTTTATTTGCAACTATGTAAGTAGATAAATAGTAGATGGATATTTTTTTTTATTAAACTTATAAACTAATACACAAAAAAAACAAAATTTAAACAGAGTTGCAAAACCTATACATATATATTCGTAACATATAAAATAACTGTGTTCTTTTATAGGTTAAGAAACTTGAAAGATCTTTGTGCAGCTATGGACTATGATTTGGGACTATACCATTATTCCGATCATGACCATGATTCATGATTTTCATGACGATGAAACATGATTCATTGTTTAATGACAACAAAACAGCATAAAAAACAGCAGCGTGTTGCCACGAAACAATGAATCTAACGCATGTTTTTTTTTTTTACTGAATACCTATGTAATATTGTTATGGTTGATCCTTATTATCTGTTTTTGATCTAGAAACGTCGATTTAGGTTCGATCGATTTACGATCTTTTTTTCACATAATAATGTATCAAGACAGTTTTATTTGTAAGCTCTTCCATGCCATTTCACAGTATGCCTCAAATGTTAAGACGAAGTGGTATCCAAGTCGCCCCTTCCGAGATCTTTCTACCGACTTGGATACCACTACGCCTTAATGTTAATGTTAATATGCAAATAAATATACCTCATTATGGTCCCACCGTTCGGAATCAGGCCTCTTCTTAGACAGCGAATCCAGCAAGCGGGCCTAGTATGGATTCAATTCAACGTTAATCAAGCAATTTGGGTACAATTTTATTTTTTACACTCAAACATTTTTGATAAGAGTTTTTTTTTGTAGCTTTGAAACACATTTTAATCCAATTTCATGAGATGTATTTATTTTGTGGAAATAAATCCATACATTGGTGTCGATTCTGCCATTGCATTATCCGTTTAATTTGACAGCGATAAAATTAAAGCCGCCATTTTTATTCAGTTTATAGGAAAGAGCCACTTTGAGGCGCACTTAAAATCCTTTCACCACACTGTTTCGAAAAGACATGAATAAAGAGTCGTTGATAATACACGCATCGTTGGGCACTTTCTTATAGTGTGTGACTTGGGAAGAAACGCTGTTATGGGTGATTTCTACTTAACATTAGGTGGTGTTTGTTCAATCGGCAAGAGTATAAAAAAGACGGCAATATTTTTATATCTGTCTTATTTTTTTAGTTTAGGATAATGCAACAAACTGCCAGTCTACCTTGAAAACAATAATCGAAGTTTAGTATGCCGTTTTGAGTTACACAGTATGCAAGGTAGCGATAACTCGAATATGGAAATGTTACTGAGTTGCCCCGCTGTGTAACTCAAAATGTGAAGACTCAGACAACCGTCAAACACCTTCTTCTCGAAAATTTGTTAGATTTTTTTGGATCCAATTGATATTTTCGCTGTAAAGTTTTTTCGCTGAACCTTTGTAATGTTTTTCGAAAACTTGTTTGATCGCCATTTCATAACACAATTGATGTTATATCTTCAAAAACTTTGAAATGTGTGAGCACGTTTGTCAGCGTCTTAATAACTTCGTTTATCGTTCAAGGAAGACCAGGAGATTCGACAACATTGTTAATGCAGCGTTTAGCAAAAAAATCTGCTGGAGTAAAAATGGATGATTGCAGAACGAAACATAATGATATGTTACTGGTAGAGAGTATATTATGTCAATTCAGTAAATATACTTAAATGGCCATGCATGAAATTATTATTGTTACAGAAACATACATTAGTAGTAAAATCTATGTGTTGTATGAGCCAATGACCAACTCTGTTGAAGGGGTTTTTAGGCCTCCTTAAGGCCTCAGTAGGCCCTAGAGTTGAGAATAACGGCTTAACGTGCCCTCCGAAGCAGGAAAGCGCTTAGATGTAAATGCAATCACCCATCCAAACGGTGGATTTGAGACACTTGCCAAATAGGTTGATTAACCACAAAGAGAGAGGTTCGAATCCCACAAAGTCTATAACTTAAAGTCATATTTGTTATGGAAAAAAGATAATCTTTTTCAAATTCAATTGCATTTGTCAAATTCAATTTCGTGTGTCATCAATAGTGTCGTAGAACCTAAAAGTTCTAAAACAGGTGTTAAGTGCTCGAAAGGACCCTCTTTGAGGCGCACCTAACATCCTTTCACCACACTGCTATGAAAAAACTAGTGACACGACACGACTATAAGAAGTTAAATTTTGACAAAATTGTATATAGGGACAGTGGATTATAATAAGAATAAACAATATAGCTTTTATCAATTATGATTACAAAGTTAGTTTTTTTTACAGAAGGTATAATATAAAAGCAGAACTCAATGCTCAAAAGGAGCCTTTCCTTTCACCACACTGTTTATATACTAATGACACGACAAGATGAACTCACTTGATCGCCCGGAGACTTGAAGTACAGAAACATTTTGCCGATGAGAACGCACCAACTTTTCTTGGCGTGACCGTTCTTAACCTTGGTGAGCCAACCTTGTATGGTGGGCTTGTTGTCCTCTTTGCTGAGTAGGAGCTTGGTTGCGTTTCTTCTTTGGACGTTCTAAAAACAAAAAAAAAACATGGTAATACCGCGTTTACACTCAGCTCATGTCCGTGGAAGCGTGCAGGGACATGGGCAGGGACATGGGCAAAGCGAGAATGTAAATAGGCCACTTCCATGACCGCTCGCGTTGTCCGCGCTCCTGAAGTGCCCGGGCTAAATGAACACACGTTGCCTGCGACACTGCCGCGGACATATGTCCGGCCACATTTCCGTCCACGCGAATGTCTAATGTAAACGCGATATAAGCTTATGATAGTAATCTGATTCAAACTCCAATATTTTTTATTGATTTCAGTAATCCGTGGTCCTCGGATTTCTAGAAACGTCCACGCCTAGAAGGCAGAGCTTCTACTAACTTGGTTGAAGATCTGCCTTCTACTCTGTAGGCCTTTGGTTTGATCCCCGCCGAGAACAAACATTTAATAGTAAGAAAACATTTTTTTTTTTTATACAACTAGCTGATGGAACAAGCATATGGCCCACCTGATGTTAAGTGGTAACCATCACCTATAACAAAGCATTGCCTCGTAAGTCACGCACGATAGGAACGTGCCCTACGATGCACTGCCCTGCGTCCATCAACTTGAGGCATACGGATGTTAAGCCTCATGTGCCTGTAATTACACCGGCAACCACACTCTTCAAACCGAAACACAGCGTTGCTGCTTGGCGGCAGAAAAAGGCGTGGTGGTAGTACTTCCCCGGACGAGCCCTTCACAAAGAGCTCTACTACTCTTAAAATTGCCTCCCAAGTTACACATGATAGGAACATTCCCTACGATGCACTGCCCTGCTTCCATCATCTTGAGGCATACAGATGTTAAGCCTCATGTGCCTGTAATTTCACCGGCAACCACACCCTTCAAACCGAAACACAGCAACGCTGCTGGCGGCAGAAATAGACATGGTGGTAGTACTTACCCGGACGAGCCCTTTCAAAAGAGCTTTACTACTAACAGTTTGGGGCTAGATAGTGCTGTGTGAAATTTCCATCAATATTTATTTATGGTCTTAATCATAACTAGCCATCTCTCTCTTCTTCTCTCAATTTATGGCTCCTGTCTGTCATTCGACAGACAATCTTGCCAGTGTCAAGTGATTTGTATTGAATACTTTTTAGTCAAGTCAGTCCATAGTCAAGTCGGCCGTCATTTTGTTTTAAAGAAAAGGTTTTCTTTAAAACATTGGAAACATTTTCGGTCAAATCAGGATATCACTTATTACACTTTCATTTCAAATGTTTACACTTTGTGCTAAGACCTCAAGTAATGTTGGTTAAAATACCACCGAAATTACACAACACAACTCAAAATAACACTAGAAAAACAAATAAAATGAAAAAGCTATGTTGCTTCCAAATATGTCAGAAAATGAATCCAACTAGCCATCTCTTTTCATTGACTTGAAAGTGACAGTGACAAGTATACTTTAGGTAGTGAAGTTCTGCTCAACCCCCTCCCCCCCTTAACGCCTCAGGTAATTAATGGACGCCCCCTTATAGAGCCGCTATAAAATGGCGGGGAAAATAAATAAGAGCTTTAAAGATAAGCGGAGTGTTTTATTACATTCTTTGCTTTATTGTTACTGTTAAACAAAAACAATAAATTGCTAACGATCAAAAAGTTCTTATTACTTACTTGTAACACTCTGATCCAATCCTCCATAGTGGCATTACTGTCAGCTGTGAGATAGTAAGTGCGACTGCCGGTGTATATCTCGAAGGTGGCAGCACCGTCGTTGCGGGATATCTTGCAAGCCTCGCCCAAGCCGATCTGTCCTTGGGGTTTCCTGTTCATCTCCGATTGGCTCTTCCAGTATGATAGGGTGCCGTTTTTGAGGACGAACCTGGAAAGAAGGATTAAGTATTAGCTGACCGCTCCATTAGCTTATCAGACCGAGCACTGGTGGTCTATTGGTAGCGGCCCCGCCTTCCGATCCTAAGGTCGTGGGTTCGAAACCGGTCGTGCATCAATGAGTTTTTCTGTTCAAAAATGTATGTGCACAATGCCAGTACTCTCAAACGGTGAAGAAAAACATCGTGAGGAAACCGGCATGTCGTAGAACCTAAAAAGTTCTACAACATGTGTCAAGTGCTCGAAAGGAGCCTCTAAAGGCGCACTTAAAATCCTTTCACCACACTGTTTCGAATGAAACTAGCGACACGACAAGAGAGACCAGACCGATAAGTCTATTGCTGTCTCCTTTCGTCAGCGTGACAGTGACAAGTATACTCTATAGAGCCGCTATAAAATGGCAGGGAATATGAATAAGGGCTTTGATCTTTAATTTAATGAGAAGGTGCACTAGTGGTTTAATTTAGCCTTTGGTGGATAAGCACGGGGCAAGATGTTGTTTTGTCTGAGTGATATTAAGTTCGTTCCTATCGTGCGTGACTTACGAGGCAATGCTATGTTATAGGAGGCTTTACATCAGGTGGGCTATCTGCTTGTTCCATCAACTAGTTGTATAAAAAAAAAGTTTTGTGTATTATCTCTTGGCGATACTTAAAAAAAAAAACTGTGGGAGTGAAGAGTGAATCCGGTCGTGCACCAAAACGCGTCATTTGTCGCCGCGAGTCGGCGCGGTGGGATTTAGTTGGTACTAGGTATTAAGATATCTAGGGAATACCGTGTCTAAGGATCAAAGGCGTGAAACTGTTATATGTAAGCAACTCACCATCTCTTCCTCCAAGTCTTCAGTTTCCCCCCCAACTTGGCAAGATGTCCGCTCTTCTCTAACGCGTCATGTCGTCTCGGCGAGTCGGCGGGCGGCGCGCGGCACAATGACGCGACGGAGGCGGACGCGCACGCCGACGCCGAGGCGCTGCTGTCGCACGACACCGCATCAGGTGGGATCGCGTAGTCGTCCGACATGCCGGACTCGAATGACGTGTCTGGAAACACAAGATGAATATTATTTTTATTTTTATTCAACTGACAAAGAGAAACGACTGAGACATAAAAACTAAAATCTAAAAATCACTACATAGCATAAAACAAAGTCGCTTTCTCTGTCCCTATATCCCTGTGTATGCTTCAATCTTTAAAACTACGCAACGGTTTTTTTTTATAGAAAGAGTGATTCAAGAGGAAGGTTTATATGCATAATCTCTTAGGGAAAACACACAATAACCGTGCGAAGTCGCTAGTAGCTTATATAACAAACGTATATAAGGCTATGTAAAAGAAAATTTACAAAAAAACAAAAACAAACAGTAAACTAAAAAAAAAGAAAATATTATACAAGATCGGTAATGTCTATTCCGACTTTTGACAACTTGTTTTTCCGTTTTTCGAATTTCGTATTCCATTTCTAGAGGGTTTTGTTCGTAGAGGCGATGAGCGCCCCTATCGGGCGTGGTGAAAACTAATGATTTTTTCACGCTGGATAGGGTGATCCCAATATCGAAGCAACTGGTTACGAGATTTGAGACTAGCGATGCCAGTTTAGTGATATACAAACCATATAGTCAGCGACAAAAGGTCAGTGAACAGTGGTCAGTGAAGTATAGTCTATACCAGATAACGTGGCAATAGAGGTCTATTGCCACGTTATCTGGTATAGACTATATCCATCTTGTTTGATATATTTGTTCATCTGTTTTTTAATCATATTAACATGAAATTTAAACTAGCTTACCTCTAGTCTTGCTCTGTTTGCTAGGCGACCCACCACTGGACCGCTTCGCCGGACTTTTTTGATGGACTGCTAGCACCGAGACTCGTGTCGGAAGAACTGCATTGTCCATTAGCAATATACTTCTCAACTATAAATAGATTGACATAAGGTTCAAACTAGCTTACCTCTAGTCTTGCTCTGTTTGCTAGGCGACCCACTGCTGGACCGCTTCGCCGGACTCAAACTAGAGCTTGTTTTGACACTCTTCGATGGACTGCTGGCACTGAGACTGGTGTCGGAAGAACTGCATTGTCCATTAGCACTGTTGGTGAGCACGAGTGCCTGTGATGTTTGTTGGATCGATGCGGGGAGTATGTTGGTTAGATTCACGTTGTTTATCGGCATTTGGGATGTTTGACCGCCTGAAATAAATATAGATAGATTTATTATTACTTATTGTAACTTATTATTTATGTGTGTGTGTGTGTTGTTCATTTATTGCAATTTTTCCGAAATAAATATATTGAATTGAATAAGCTACTACGACTAAAATTAAATAAGGTAAGATACACAGCTTTTAACAATATACAAAATGGTAATACAATAATCGGCTTTATAGCCAACAAGAAAACAGCCTCAAGAAATCAGTTTAGGCTGTTTTCTTTAAGAGCTTAGCTCTTGTCCAGGTTCTAATACAGTTTCCTCCAATTGAGTCTTTTCAATGCGGCCTTCTTGACTTCCTTAAACGACATGACAGCGACCTTCTCTTTTATCTGGCTGATGTAACTTATTCTTGGCCTTCCTCTTCCCCACTTACTTTTAATCTTTCCTTCAATGTGGTAAGTAATTTAGATCACTGCAGTCATATTAATAGTTATTATAAGCCGGTTTTAGTGGATAGTTGGCATCACTATACTGGAAGGACAGAGGGGGTATACCCGGGATATAGAAATAACATGACTGACAGCGGTAGAAAGTAATAATACTGTAAATAAACTAATTAAGTAATGAAGACCTGTATACATTAGGTATAGGTAAGCTTTAACAGTATGGACTTACCATAAACATGGTTGTTCACGAGCTGATGATGTGGCGTGTTGTGGACCGTGACTCCCATGGACTCCTCTCCGTCTGAAGAGTCGTCTGATGAGTCACCCGTGAATGGCATGGATCGGATCTGGCTTGCACGCTGGAACACAAAACTCACATTATCTATCTAAAAACAACATAAATAATAAATCAATAAATATTGGTGGACATTCCACACAGCACTATCTAGCCCCAAACTAAGCCAAAGCTACCGATATGGGAACCAGATAGCTGATATAATACATATATACTTTTTTTTGTAAATACATACTTATAATACTATATAACACCCAGACAGAGAACAAACATCAATGTTCATCACCCCACAAATGTTTGTTCTCGGCGGGGACCGAACCCACGGCCTACGGCGCAGAAGGCTGAGCTATGAAGGCTGTCAATGGCTTCACGACTTAGATCCCCAGACATGGTAGATAGATATCCCCTTGGAGCTTTTGGTAACAAAAACCAACTCGAAATTTGTACAGTCGGCTACACATCAGGCTAAACACCCTATATACCCATAACTTCGCTACATACAAGAAAGAGAAACTTAGAAAAGGGACGGCACGATAGCGGGCAACAATATATCGCACCCTCTTGTACGATTCACAGCTCAAACAGTCCAAATTGTTTGAGTCTGATGTGTATTATTTCACTGTGTTTCTCCTATTGATATATTGTTATTTTTATGTGCTATAAAAAAATATGTTTGTCTATGTCTGTATATCTGTGTGTAGAATTGTACGTACCCCTTTGACAGTGGCATACACGGGCACAGATATGTCCTGGTAGCTGGTAGACTCGTGCATTGGCCTCGGACATGGCGGAGGACTAAGTTCCTCTTCCACAGACTGTTGTAAGCCGTCATCTGCCACCTGAGAATGAAAATATTATCTTAAAACTCATTTAAAGTTAGCCTAAAGGGAACTTATTTAAAGTTATCGAAAATTATATATATTAGTCGAAATATTAGTCTAAATATATTTATTAAATTGAATCCCAAGGATCACTATGAAAAATCTTAAAGCTAGGTGAATATAGGTGCCAGTTTTACGCGACCAACCCAGAAGAGGACTACAGGGGTCTTAAAAAAGATCAAGTTTCCGTTTGCGGATCACGCCTGCGGAAATATAAATTGTATGAAAATGACTTTAGCATATCGTGAGCATCTGTAAAATTAACATATATACATAGATTTATCTTTCCGCCTGTTTCACAAACAGAAAATGGACTTTTTTGAGATAGATTCATTACTCAGATTCGTTTTGATTCATATTGCTTCTCGACTAAATAGTACAAGTCAAGGGTATGCGTTCCAGGGCAATGGCACGTAAAAATAGACGTAAAAATAGGCAAAATAGGCACGTCCTCAGTGGAGCTTCTTAACAGAATAGCGTGCGTGTCGCGAAGTCTCGTGACTAGATACAAAAACCTTTGGAGAAACGGGCAGAAAAGACAGGAACTTTAGTGAGCGAAACTCGAAACATACACTCGGGGCCATCTGATTTTCCGTAATTTTTTATCGAAGAAATCGAAAAAAAAAGCGGCAGTATTTTAGTTTTCAACTGATTTACCGACATCAAACCTGTAACCATCCCATCTAAATGCTAGAATACACTCTCTTGCTATACAAATAAGACTTGTTACACACTGACCTGGTAGATCTTGGCTTCCCAGCTAGGAAACCTGTGTAAAGGCGGTGTAGGCGGTCTAGGTTGTATCTGATGTTCCGACGTCGAACTGTCACCGGTAGACGATCCTCCTCTACTGTTGCCTTGGACGACCACGTTGACTGGCCCCTGCCAAGCTGGAGTACGCTCTGTGTACATGGACATAAGATTCATATTAGATCATAGATATTTACGCCTGAAACTGCCAGCAGAGTCAAAAGCCATTTATTCAGAGAAACTACATGAATCACTTCCTAAAGCAAGGTGTATATAGGGGCGACCAAAAAAAACAGTTTCACAACTTTAATCTCCAGTCATGTCTCGTAGCACCATTTAGTAACTTAAGATTCTTGGAGGATTCTAAGGCGGGTAGTCAGAGGTAAGAGACCTAGATGAACAGGCAAGAAACTCTAGGTTTGGGTCCTATCGTTTTTTGTATGATCTTTCTTTCAAAACAATACAGTACGAGTATGAAGCTCCTGTGTAGGGCCAGCCAATCGAACTTAGTGAGGTTTTATGCATATTACTTCAAAATTCTTACTTTATGAATTCGATAGTGCTGTTTCAGTTACCTACGTTTCATTACGAGAAGAGTGTTAGCTTCGATCAACAATAACCTAGATTACGTGTGACGGGCTCAAAAACGGCCCGAGAAATAAGAGCACAAATAAATTTGTGTTATTATTTGAGTTTAGTATGCTCCAACCACAGCCAACGTGCGGACGTGCTAAAATGCCTCAGTGTGCTTTAAAACTGCGAAAATAACCCCTAAAACAGTAAGGTTTCAGAAGGAATGTCTTTTTTTCGGTAATTACATGTCAGTTTCCGTTTTGTGATACTTAAATCATTGTTAACAATTAAAAACAAATATTTTGTCGTTTATTCAAAGTCCGCCATCGAGGCACCTGTAGTGTGTGTGAGGAGTAGTAAAATCCAAAGAATCAAACAGAAACGATATAGCTCACAAAGTAATAATGGAGAAAAGGACTTTATTTGTTGCAACATAAGGTTGATTACACAATAAATGTTATTTAACCTATGTCTTTTAATTTCTAAGTGACGGCTGTAATTGATGAACGATCATAAGTGTAAGATAGTATTTTGAGGATTTGTGACTTTATTACAAGGGTTTATGGTTGTAATTAGGTTGAACTTGAAACTGTTTAAAAACCTTTGAATCAGTTCGATGTAGCTGTTTATGTGTGTGTAAGTAGATGTTCAAGCGGACAGTTTTTAGCTTTGATTTTGTACGTGACACGGAATCTAGTTGATTGTTGATCGAAGAGTGTTAGAAATGGATGTGCTCGGTTTTAGGCAAATAAAAGATGGATGGAATGTGTGAAAGATGACATGAGTAAGTAAGGAGTGAGCTCCGAGATTTCCTTTTTCACGTCACACACGATAGGAACGGTGTCTCCTGATGAGGTGTAAGACGAAAACCTATTTTGCCGACCCCATGCAGCGCATAAGGGCAAGGAGATGATGATGAAAGCTTGTGAGTTAACGTCTAAAAAAAATAGTAGGTTTTTACCTCGGCTTGGTGTGTAAATCTCGGCGTAGTCGTGAGTGGTATCCCCATCAGTGGATGTGTTGGGGGTTGTTGGTGCCACCACCAAGTTTTCTACAGCAGTCTGTAAGAGGAAGATTGTTGAAACTTTCCGTACACAATTTAACTATAAATAATATGTGTAACATTACATTATAAGTGGTAACCATAACCATCACCTAGAACAAAGCATTTACCTTGAGGCATACTGATGTTATTTCACCGACAACCGCACTGTTAAAACCGAAACACAGAAACGCTGCTTGGCGGCAGACACAGGCACGGTGGTGGTAGTACTTCTCTAGTCGAGCCCTTCACAAAGCGCTCTACTAATATTTTAGTATTTTAGTTTTTTGTCATTTTATACTTACAGCTAAATCATCTGCTAGTAAGCTAGCAGCCGTCCTCTCGTCCATAGTTCGGTTCATTGTGGTGGCAGTACTGGGCGCATTGACGTTATTCGCGAGGTTGGTAGTACCGATCGAAAGATTTCGTCTGTGCCTCACTGGAGTACTGTAATGTGGCTCTGACGAAACTATTGGTAACTGAAAAAAGAACATTGATTTATCCGGCTATTTATTTAACACAGGAGACAAAGAGAGACAAGGCAATCCATTTCTTTTTCAGCACATAATATACTTTTTCAGTTAAACATAAGAACAGCAATCTTTTATGTAGTTTAAAAAGGTCTCTTTTACATAAGAGTTTGAAACTGTCTTACACACAACTACTTCAGTTTAATCTGAACTTCATGTAAAGAAAACCGTTAACAGCTTTAGAGCAAAAAGAAAACACCTACATAAAGCTATATACACCAATTGTCCCATAAGTACAGCAGACACTGCCAGCCAAAAGCCTATATCATGACGGTGTGACAAACAGATGAAACAATTACCAAAACTAACTTAGAAGAATTTGTAACTGAATTAACAATAAACAATGGGGAAAACCATTGACAAAGCTAAAGAGTAAACAAAACGATGGCCTCTGGTGCAGTAGACAACTATCTAGGGATCAATTTCTCAGGACAGGACAAACATTTGCATGATCTACAAGTATATATTTAAAATTGTTTAATATTGGAATGATCCCACAAACCCAGTGAATATTAAGTACAAAATATAAAGAAAGATATAGGTAGAATCAGCACATCAAGACACAGGCAGAAAATAAACAGTGCAGCAGCAGGATGTGAAGGCCCTATCGGCTAGTTCTACCTGTGGCCCCTCTAGGCTCTCTGACCGCCGCCTGTGTGCTGCCAAGAGGCTGGATGTGGCTCGCGGTGAGCCGTCTGTGCTCACTTCTAAGGAAAGGCTCGCTCGGGTTGGTAGGAACTGTATAGGTACAATAAATACTTATAATATAGGGCTAAGTGCTACAGGAATATACTTACTGCTTTTTCATATTTTTTTACTTTAATAAGAAAAGGATTTTCATGAATTACCTAGATGTTGTTTGTTTTGTTCAAGATCTGCTTGCATGCTATGTGGATAAAAGTAGCCTCTTGTCACTTAGCAAACTACATCGTTTAGGACAAAAATCCTCTCGGTAACAAGACCAAACCTACATGAATTTATTTAGAGGGAAAATGATCTTGTGGAAGTAGATGGACTGACAAGCTAAGTGATAGGGAAACATCATTCTGATGTGGTGCGGGTAGGAGACAGGCCGTCTATGCCTGCACCTTAACTTGTCATAGATCGCAATCTTCAGGAATTAAGTACTCAACTATTAAGAATTGTTTTAGGGTAGCTCCATGTCTCTATTTTGAGTAAAATTACCAGATAAATACATACCGTGGAATTCCTGGTCCCCTGGGCTGCTATATGGTTTCTCAGCAGTTCAAGTTGCTGATTGCAGCGGTCATTCTGTTCTCTCAGTTGTTGGTTCTGCTGTTCCAGCTCTCGTAACTTGTTGGTAACCCACTCTTTGATGCGGGCCGCCTTCGCTTCCACCTGCTTCGCGTCTTGGAGCCTTAGATGTTTCTGGAATTGAGACATATCGAGTGTTAGGAATCGAAGGGCCCCTAATAGTGTTCGTGTATTCAATTCCCCTAACAATTACTACTCGGCCAGAGAATTAGGTTTTACTATGTTTAGATTACCTACACCTCAATATTATTACAGGTTTACCTGCATAATGATTTCGAACTTGTTTAGTTATTTTCAAATTGTTTTCTGAATGGAACATTATACCAAACAGATAGTATCCGACCTCACGTAAATAATAGCACACAATTAAATATTTAACACATTTCCATTGAACAGATCTTGGTTAAATTTCATTTTCGGTGTGTTTTCCACTCTTTTTTTCTACAACAAAAACAAACAAACAAAACAATACATTCAAAACAAACAAACAAGAGCACTCGTCACGTCAGTCAGTCAGTCACGTCACCACAAGCACGTCACTTTGCTTGATGTAACATTCCAATCCATGACGTTCCTTTCAATGTCGTAAGGACGGATCTGACGTCGCACAAGATAGGATAGGATGCGTTCATTGTGAATAAATAGAACCGTTTTTCCCCCGAAGGGTAAAAAACGGATATTTAGGTTTCTGCCGAAGCTTGAACCACAATGAGACTCCTTACTCTTGTAACTCAGTCATTCTAAGTTTGAATCGGATATAGCGCCGTCTACGTCATGAAAGTGGAACTAACGGACGTCAGGAGGACAGCGCTTGGCTGTTATTTATTCAGTACCAACCTAGGGCCGGCAAGGCCTATAGGTGTGGTTCAAGCTTCGGCAGAAACCTAAATATCCGTTTTTTACCCTTCGGGGGAAAAACGGTTCTATTTAGGTGTTCGTGCCTTCGCTTGAACCACAATGAGACGTGTTTAACCTCTGCCGGCGCTGTCCCAGGCGTACTGTGAATGACGTGTAGGTATTTGGTTGTATGTTTGTTCAAAAGATATGTAATAAATATTTTCTGTTTTTATTAAATAACCTTAAAGAAAAAATTTTAATAATAACATGTAACTTAAATAACTCTTCTTAGTTCATAAAATAGAACCAACACTTAGGTAGGTAGGTAATATACATTTTAAGATGACCTTGTTTTTATATAGGAGAAAAACAACAAGTTAGGTTGTTTGTTATAGAAGATGACGTTGTTGATCGTACTTCTCTTAGATAATGATTGAAAAATGTGTGTTTGGATTTCCAATTTCCTCTTTTTAAAACTTCGTCGATATCCATATTTTGATTTCTCCACTTGTCTGTTGCAACACCTGCTCTCATACTTCCCGCTGTTGATGATATTTTCGCTTCTTTAAAAAGGGTATTTATCCACCCTGCAATAACAGCTCGCGATGCTTCCTTGACATTTCCTCTCGTCGAGATGAAAAGGCTTTTTATCTGCTTTGACTTACGACGATTTTCAGAAAGCAATATTACTTGCCTTACCCAATGAATCGGATTAAATCTAAGCGTAGAGTGGTTTTTGAGACACCATCCTGACTGCCTATACATGGCGTTATCCGTTTTCGATCCATATTTTGGCCAAAAAATTATTTTATTATTATGTTCTTCAAAAAGATCTGATTGTAAGCTTAAGAGTGTGAGGTCATGAACCCTTCTACCTGATGCCAATAATAGTAAAACGCTCGTGTGGCGAGATACTGCAAACAAGCTTTCATAGTCAAAGCAGTAAGTCTCTAGAAATCCTATTAAGTAATTTACTCTCCAGAAAAGAGGTTTTTTAATTTTTGGTTTACTAGAAAGGATTCCTTTGAGTGCGTGGGTTACTATCGGGTGTGAACTCAATGCTGTACTATTTCGAGGGTTTGTAAATGTTACCACCACGGACTTGTGGACTAAGATAGTTCTTGGGGCCAGTTTCGCCACTTCATGTAAATAGCAAAGGAATCTTGCCAAATCTGAGGGTTGGGGTTCATCAGCTTTAACATTTTCTTCTGAAGCCCATTTCAGCCATCTTTGCCATGCTGGACGGTAGGTTTTTAATGTTGATGCTCTCCACGAGGCTTGTAACAATTGTACTTCATGGTCTTTCCAGCCTAAAATTTCTCTGACCCAGCCCGTACCTTCCAAACCAGCAAATTGAGTTGTTCTACCTTCGCAGGTGGTAGATTTGTCTGGAGGTCTACTAGATTGAACGGAAGATTGGGAATTTCCCATGGTTGTTGAATGGCTCGCCTCTTTATTTCTGGCATCCAGAAAGCTTTGTCCCAGTTCGGTGCTACCAGTAGGAAGGTTCCTGTTGATGTTTGAAGATGGAAGAGGACTCTCGGTATGAGAGCTGGTGGGGGAATTAACCACGCTAGGTTGTTTCGCCATGATTTGCTGAACGCATCGGTGTATTGACTCATCTTGTCGGAGGCGTCTTCGCTTACATATTTTGGTAATACTGCTGACCGACTCGAGGCGAATAAATCTACTTCTGGCCTGCCCATTAAATGGAAAATGTGCTCTATTATTTGAGGTTTCAGGTGCCACTCTGGTAGCTGTTTTGTTCTTGAGAGACTGTCTGCCAGACCATTGTATGGACCTGGGATGTAGCGAGCGATTAGGTTGCAGTTGTGTTGTCTGCACAGGTGTAGGATGCATTTTGTTGTTTCCAATAATCTCATGGACTTTATGCCTCCTTGTTTTGTTACATAAGCAGCCGCAGTTCGATTGTCTGTTTGCCAGACTGTCACTTTTTGCTGTATTTGTGCTCCTAAAACTTTTAGGGTTTCGTAAAGAGCCCAAAGTTCTTTTTGATTGCAGTGCCATTGGCGTTGAAAGCAATTCCAATTTCCCCAAAATTTTTGGTTGTTTGCTATGGCTCCCCATCCGGAGTCGGCTGCATCTGTAGTGATGAACAAAGTTGGGTTGGCTTGATGTATTGCCGTAGTTTTGTGAGCATTTTTCACCCACCAGCTTAATTCTTCGAAGCTTGCCTCTGTAATCGGGAGTTTTTTGTGCGGCCTTAGTTTTGGCAACTTGTTGGATCCAATCTGTAGTCGTCGGCAATGTAGTCTTCCTAAAGGCACTACGAAGGAGGCGAAATTTAATTATCCTAAAATCACTTTTGAGTCGTGCCAGCTCCAATATTTTTTCTGCAGAAAATTTCGACACATTGCTACTATCTGTTTTATCTTTATGTCTGAAAGCATCTTCAGATTTTTGTCGGTATCCCAAGTTATTCCCAGGTATTCTAAGCATTGGGATGGCTCTGTTACAGTTTTCTTTTTGTTCACCGACCATCCTAGCTCTTCTAGCTTGTTGATCACCAAAAGTGTTTGTTGCCTTAAAGTTTTTAGATCCTGATTCACGATCAAAAAATCGTCCAAATAAACTACAACTTTTACACCCAAGGTCTGTCGGAACCAGTGTGCTAGCCAACTTGTTACTTTTGCAAAGGCTGACGGGGCACTGGCTAGCCCGAATGGCAGACAAGTCATTTCGTAAATAATTCCTTCGTAAACTAAGGAAAGGAATCTGCGATGTGTTTCTACTATTGGCACGTGATAATAGGCCTGCGAGATATCTACTTTGTCATGTAAATCTTTGGGCTTAGGATCGTTGGGATCCGGTAATGGTTCAACAGTCTGAATTTTGGTGCATGTACGAATTGGTTCAATCTTTTTAAGTTGAATATTGGTCTGTATGTTCCATCGGGTTTTTTCCCTTAGAAACATTGTCGACAAGAAGCCTGTTTCGTGCGAACTTAGTCGAATTGCCCCGGAATCTAACATCTTTGTTATTTCGTTCTTCATGTCTTCGGAATATCGGATCTCGAATGATTTTCTGCGATTTGCCAACTTTATGAGAAGAGGTTTTTTCAGAAAAGGGATTCTGTAGCCTGATATTATGTTCATTACTGCTACAGGAGCACCTATCGCCAACCATTTTACGCGATGAAACAACAGTTGGCTGGCTTTGAAAGCTTCCGAGTCATGATCTTTTGGCACCTCCCTTCCATCTGTTATTCTGCCCCTTGGCATTTTTATCTTGTTTTTCATTATTGGTGTGTTGTGCTCTTTTATTGCCCGAACCATAGGAGGGGTTAAAGTTCTTGTTAAATTTGTTGAATTCTTTCTTGAAGCCTCCTTTTTTATTCTTAAAATCGGGCTAGTAGGAGGTTTTTGAAGTTGGGAGAAAGGTCTTCTTGAAAGGAAAAAACTTCTGAATTCCTCCTTGGTCTTTTACTACTTGAGTTAGCTCAGGTTCTTTGAACAGATGGCAATCTGAAGGCGGTATGCTGTGGATGATTTCATGCAAAGTCTTATTTTTTACTTTGTATGTGTCTCTTCTTTGTTGTATAATTTCAGCTCTGCGGCCACATACATACTGAAGCAAAGCATCAGAATTCTTACGGAATTTGGAGTTGTTGCCTAAGAATTCCTGCCCCACCCTTTTTTTTCACCTCTTGTGGTAGCTTGTCACAAAGTTCTTCAAATATTTGTCTTTGCTGAAGTAAGCCATTAGTGATGGCTCCCAAAACAAGATCCGTCTTTTCTAGGATGGCAACAGATGTCCAGCTCGGGGTGACTCCAGCGAACAAGTTGTTGACTTTCAATGCCGAGAACGTTGGAGTAGCTTGGAACTGCTTCTGTACCTCCGAGTACCGAATATATTTCCAACTGTCAGTTCCCAAACGTTGGCAGTCTATTCCCTGTTTCGCTAATACAGGATCAGCTTTGGAAAACTTTGGTTCAATTTCCGTAGTGCAAGGTTTGAAATCAAAAGCTACTGAGCTTTCTTTCGGAGCTTCTTTGGTAGCTTGAATTGCTTTCAGACGGCGTTGTGCACTAGCAATCTCATTCTTGATGGCTTGTTCAGCGTCATCCTTGTATTCCAAAGAATCCGTGTCGCTGTTCTCGTTTCTCCAGTCGACCGTCGGTGAGCCACCGCAATCTTCTTGTCCTTCGCAGTCCTGTGTACTGTCAGGCACCGAATCAATGGAAACATTTAATTCTGCTGGTTTAGTTGCGTTCGCATATAATTTCTTCATGTTATTGTTAGTTTCGGACTGCATTTCGAGAATTTTACCAAACATCTCCATTTGTTTTTGAACGACAACTTCCAATAAATAACTATTGTTACTGCGATCCGCGGATCTTGCCACATCCTGTCTTTTAGGTGGGGGAGACAACTCGTTGTCTTCACTTCGTCGTTTGGTAGCCGACGAAGTCCGATTATCATGACCCGAAGAGTCGCCTGATTTTTGAAGTGTTTTCACGATTAGTAAGTTTGCCTTGAGTCCTTAGTTCGCGGACGGTAGCCATAAATTCATTGTAAGAACGGTCATGAACTTTTGATACGATCGAGTGAGGTGAATATATCAGCGCTCTGCCCAGGGGCCAATTAATAAATACCTTTCGAAGATAGCGATATGCTCTTTCGGACAAATCTTTGGCTTCTGGATACAAAGCAAACACTAGATCTGTAGTTGGTATTCCAAACCTTAACTTGCTGTCCATAGCGGGCGAAATTTCTTTGCCAAATAAGTCTTCATAGGACTGATCGGTCACTTGCCAGTTTTCCCATTCATTAGGGTAGTTGCTACGAACCGAGCGGACGACAGCATTGAAAGCGCTTGCTTCATCTTCGTCCTCTGGCACTAGCAAGGCCAAGTTTCCCATAGTCAGGGCTGATGTACTCGCCATGATCTGCAAACAGTTAATAACTGTCATCCAGTAATACTACAACGTGGTAGTACAAAAACATTCGGCCTGGGCATTGGGACAGACGCAACTGCGGCTAGCATTTTATTGAGACGACATGTGTTTATAAGACGACATGTTTTTGGTGAGACGACATGCGTTTCCATACGACATGCGCTCGTCGTCTGACAGACGACGGACGACGACGATGACGTGCTGTATGCACACTGTGACGGCTTACGTTGCTAAGCAACCGCGTCTCGTCACTGGGCCTAGGGCGCCGAGTGGAATTATTGTCGCCGAAAAAGAAAACGTTGTACACTTACCGAATTATTGTTCGATATTATCCTTCTTTTATGCACTTATTTTCCGACTGAGTTACAAAAGCGTACTGAATAAATAACAGCCAAGCGCTGTCCTCCTGACGTCCGTTAGTTCCACTTTCATGACGTAGACGGCGCTATATCCGATTCAAACTTAGAATGACTGAGTTACAAGAGTAAGGAGTCTCATTGTGGTTCAAGCGAAGGCACGAACACCTAAATCTATTATTTTATCAACAATAAAAATTATAAAATGTGTACATATTTGACGGGTGTACATTAAATTAAATTATGTGTTTCAAAACAGTTTATTTTGAGTTACAGTGTGATTTTTACCTGTTCTTCAATTTGACCCTCTAATCGAGTGATTGCTCTTGGTGCACCGTCCGTGCCCGCTGGCCACTCGCACAGCTTCTGCTCCATGGCGCGGACCTGAAATAAGGAGAATGAAACGTTAAAAAAAATATTCTCGTCATTAGGTATGAGTAGATACCTAAATTAGCTCTGTGGTGAGCACAGAACTCAGTAGTAACTATACCTCTGTTTTTGTACATAAACAGTATACAGAAACAGAGCCACTCACTCACCCAGAGTTACCGAGTCCTACTAAGTTCAGTAGAAAAAAATCTTTAAGCCCAGTGGCGTAGCTGCTAGGTGGACAAGGCCCCGGTGCTTAGGTAGGTAGGTATATAGAGAAAGAATCGGGCATAGAGAAAGAATTTTGTGAGCTAGCTCAAGGTTTTCTAGCATCGGGAGGATCTCTTTTCAAAACTTAGGTGAGAGGGTCCCCTGAGCTCCGGGGCCCTGGTGCACTGCACCACCTGGCCCTGCGATAGCTACGCCACTGTTTAGGTCACAAGGATCACTTTGAAACGTACCTATAAATATTTTATATTAGCTAGTAGAATCGTTCTAACTTATATATATACTTGCTAGAGTAGGATGGCACATAGCATTAAAATTGCATACGAAAGCGTCGTCGACACCGGCTCACATCTAAGCCACACTACAAAGCTAGCTCAAACCGCAAAACTTAAAACGATATCAGAATGTTGTAAGAGCGGCCCATGTACCTAGTGTAAGTAATGTACCTACTTACGTATCACATCACACATCACAACATTGCGGCGAGCTTGAGTCGACTTCGTGCTTTGGTTAACCGCAGCGAGTTCCTACATCTACTTTGTAAGGTTCGACCCAATTACGTCCTCCGTAAATTGATATTGGTATAATTTGGTAGTTAAAAGTAAGGTAAGTATTAGGTAGGTACCTGAAAACTTTTGACTCAAATGCTAATGCTCAAAATAATTAGCTATGATTGTGTTCGGTATTACCTAAGTAGGTAATAAAGGTATTTCCAGATGATTACACTTACACAAGTTCTTGAAGATGTGTGAATATTGCCTTACATAAAACGAATCGACTAATTCAAAGTTTAAATTTTAAATATCAACGATCATGGGTGTTAGAGTTACGTACTATAAACAATTTTACTATTTAGATACCTAATATCAAAGAATACTTATACCTACTATAGGTTGGCTATAAACACTACCAACCTATAACTATGTGAAATCCAAACAACCCACAAACTCTATATCCAACAACGCTCACAAATCCCTTTGTTTTGCCAGATAAATTAATCCTATCACGTATAGGATTAACAAGCATTGCCTACTTTTAATTGAAACACCAGTTATCCTGGCCGGTAGGGATTATCGTCTTCTCGTGTGTTTCCGTTGATTGATGACGACGCCCTTAGTTTGTGCTCAGGAGATGGATCAACAAGAAAATAAATCATTCCGATAGGTACCTATCGGAACCTACATCTAAGACATGCTGTTTTGTTATTAGCAACCTGGTGTGATGTGTTATTTCCTGTAGCTGTAGATAGTTGTACTTTGTAGTACCTACCTAAAGAGCATTATACTATGCATAACTAATATTCAGATTTAAAAAAACGTTGTTTAGATACTTAGACACCTTAAAAAAATGTCTTTATGTTGAATGTGACTCATCCATATCAATTAATTATGCCTACCCAATCTACCCATATAGCAGTTACATACTCATCAGCCCTCCCTTGCGACGACGTGGCCACAAGGGGTTGTACCTACCGTGATTAATATTTAGGGGAAATAAATTGAGAGAAATGTGTTGATCCGTAATAAAATACCAACTAATTGATTGAACTTGTGATGTACCAATAAGACATGCTACCTAGGTAGGTACCTACTACTTGGGTAATAGGAAGGTAGGTATTCATCTGAATAATAAAGTTAAATAAAAAGCGAATACATATCCCCGCGGTACATTATTAAAAATATCATGTTTTACTAACTCGAAGTGCGCAACACGAGGCGTGAACATCACTTTTACTCGAGCATGTAGCATTCCAATGGCTTCACACTCACACCAAGCTGATTCATTAACACAACTCAAGTTCACAGTCCATAATCGTTACATCTCACGGTTTAAAACCAAGCCGGACCTTTAATTCTTATTTTCTTCATATAACCTAGTCATAAAGTTCAAAAAGGCTACCGACTTCCGTTT
Organism: Chloroclysta siterata; assembly: GCA_932294275.1. NCBI lineage: Eukaryota > Metazoa > Arthropoda > Insecta > Lepidoptera > Geometridae > Chloroclysta > Chloroclysta siterata. The sequence goes on along the minus strand of OW028596.1, from coordinate 12,247,247 downwards.
TAAATCTCGAGGTGGATTTTACGGGATGGCTAAAAAATAGGTCGTTCACCCAAAATTTTATGTTTGGAGTATAAAAGTGAACCAAAATAACTGTTAGGTAACATATTAACTACTGGCTTGTACTAGCCGGTAAAAGAAATTGGAGCCAACGTTATGGGCGTAAAATAGAAGCTTTTTAAAGTAGATTAGCATAGCAACTAGGTACAATGAACGTCAAAAAGTGTTGAAAATTAAACCTTTGAATAGATGCAACGTTTTAGCCTTTCTTAGAACAACATTTCGAACAAAGAAGTCTAATTAGATACGGTGTAGTGTAGAATAAGCCTTAATGTCTAGAAATAGGTTGCATTAATCACAAACGCCGTAATTTGCCTGACTCACGACATGAGGGGACGCCACGAAACACTAATATCGGGAACTTTCTAAATCGAGCCACACTCAGGCAGCGTCAAGGAAAAACAAGCAGTATTTAAGTTAACTTAGGGGAATATGGGCAAAGATAAATAATCGAAGAGCGTCAAACTGTCGGTAAAACATGCGAAGGATAATCTTTGATCGATCTTAGGTAGTTATTTTTCTTAGTCATTCTATCGTGTATATTAAAATTTGAAATTAATGTTGGTGTCCTCACGATTGTGTGATGGATGGACAGGATGGAAGATAGGGAAATGATAAACTCTAAACGCAATGAATGAGCCGTAACAAGCTCTTGTATCATTCCCAGCTTGTGTATATGTTATCAAAACTTGTAACCTATTAATGCTTTGTGCCAGTGCCGTTGACAAACTGCCGTCAACGGAATTCGAAAGACAAATCTATAAAAAAGGCATCAAATCAAGTTGATAGACGCAGGTCAGTGCATATTGGGGCACGTTCCTACCGTGCATGCCTTGTGTAAGGCAATGCTTTGTTATAGGTGATTGTTTCCACTTAACATTAGGTGGGCCATCTGCTTGTTCCAACAGAAAGTAGGATAAAAAACATCGACCAAAATCACCCATCGATTGCATTGCACTTAGCAGCAGCCTAGTGAAATAAGAGTATAGAGCAGGTACCTAGCTAGGCGATTTAACCGAACATACGGTCGTTCATTTCCAAGCACACACACCGTCTAATTAAACTTGACAGCAATGAATTGTCCAGTAACAGGCTTCCTTGTTTATTCAGTTAAAACTGTAGTTACAAGCCTAATGAGTTTGTTACGGAGTAAACAACAAAACGGTGGTTTGAATTAGTGTTAATTGCCAGACTGTTTACCTAATTTATTGATTGGGCAAATAAAAACAATCGGAACGTAAAATTTATCTATTCAAAAAGAGATTCCGGGAGCTAAAACTAAAAAAAGAGAAATATACCTAAAACATTAGTCGTTGCGTTGCGAACATAAAGCTAGGATATTAAGAAATACTATTAAATGTTCCAATTTATTTAAGTGTCTATCAAATTAAAATAAGTGATTGTATCTATATTAATAAAAAAATAAGATTTATCTAAAAGATCAACGGATTTGTCTCTAGATGTGATTTATTATTTGAAAATAACTTTCTTATGAACGCATCGTTCGTTAAGCGTCACTTCACTAGTCACCGGATGCGCGTGTGTCGTTTAGTTCCTTTTAGTTTTAATATAGGTAGGTAGATAAGATATACTAGGTATACACATACAAGCAGAGACGCAATATGATGAAAAATCTGCAGTTTGTATTCAAGCCTTGGATTTCCTCCAAGATTCAAGCCAGTGGCGATGGAGTTGAAACATGACATTGACACAATGTGGAATACCTACTGCATTTATGATACAGATACATATTATATGTACCAGATATAATATTTGGACGTAGGTCTAACCATCTCCCTTAGACAAAAAATCTTGAGTAGGTTTGAGAAGATCTGACGGGATAATGCATTTGCATTTGCATTAAAGGTTCTACCGTTCCTAAGGATTTCATAAAGTCATGTGAGAGACTATTTCTTTATAAGTTTTTTATTTCCTAAAATTCTAACAAAAAAGGAGATAGGTAGGTACTACTACATATTATTCTCTCTCCTGCCTATTTAACCCATTTTTCAAACCACCACCCACAATTTCCTGAAACAGTTTTCTTACGTCCCGAGTACGGAGAACAGCGGATGTCTCCCATCCAACACTTCCAATCGCGATTCGACAGTAACGACTTTGATCTATTTTTGGCGGCAAACGGCCCGTGTCACGTTCCTTCAGATTGATAGCACTACGGTTAAACAAACATGGAGATGGATCTTCGGAGTTCGAAGTTGTTAACAAAAACCGATTTGAAAAGGTTTTTTTTTAATTAAGAGCTTAGCTCTTGTCGGGGTTTTGATGTAGATTCCTCCAGAGTATTTCCAATGCGGCCTCCTCTTCAAATGATAGGCGACATGAAATGGTAAAAATCAAATTCATCCTTTGTATCTCGAATCTGGTAGGTACCAGGAATTAGGAATGATTAGGAATTTACCGAACATTCAGTAACGAACTTCATAAACACCCAATTGATATTAAGACTTATACCTATCCTTAGGAAAGGTAGATAATCTACTTTGTCTGAGGATATAAGTGCGTAAGAAGATAGATATCCCCTTAAATCTCTTAGTACTTACCAAGTACGAACTCAACAGATTCTTTGAGGACGTTTAAGGGTCAAAGGTACGTCCAAACATAACATAAAGTAGTTGGTATTCCATACGTAACAGGTTACAAGCCCATTGCCGCTGTTAGAATACTAACTGGTTTCCTCACGATGTTTTCCTTCACCGTTTAAGAGCATTGGCATTGCGCACATTATTTACACACACAGGCGACACGAAATGGTAAAATAATAATTAGGTATCGTTTTTTGATTTCGGAGTGCTTCTAGAACCAGGAACTTACCTACCTATTAAAAAGAGTCAGTAACGAACTCCCTAAATAAATAAAATTTTGAATACTTATCTCGAAAAAACGTTATCTCCTCATTATTTAAGCTAATATTTGAAGATTTCGCTTCTATCATAACAATTTATCTTCATCACAGGAAGAATTGGGTGTGAAAAAAAAACTCTATAGGTAGTACAACTGTGAAGTGATAGCTCTTAGCGATAAGGCCGCCCATTGTATCTTAATTTGATGTGTTTCTCTAATGTGTTTTCCTTTGTGTACAAAAAGTAGATACTTACCTCCTTAAATATTTATCACCTTTTGACGTACCTGCTGTAAAAGGATCCTATCAAATACTAAGAAAAATAATGAGACACTAGTGCACACGGCTTAGTATCAGACTATACACTGCTATCTTATAAGCCCGTGTAATAAGCTTCATTTTTCTTTGGCTTTCTGTAGTTTGATCTAGCTTATTCCAAAAACTACCTTCACAGGGGATTTCTGGACTTTTTATCCAAAAATCCCCTTAGCGTCCCCAGTGAGTGTCGTTAGGGTTTTAAAAGTAAAAGTCCTGAAATGCCCTGAAGGGGATTTTTGGAATAAGCTTGATGCGTATCCACTGTATCCGTGTGTACCAAGTTTAAATAGTTAGGAGCGGTTAGAGCTTTTACAAAGTACCCAAAGTACTTTTATGAAGTCCTTTGTATGTATCTATACAAGGTGTTCCAATACTTGTATTTAAAACTTCAGGGGGCTAAAGTATCCATCATTATGAATAACTTTTTCTAAGGAACCACTACTGTGAACACGAAAAAAAATAGCTGTTTTATGCAAAAGTTCAATACCTACCTGTCTAAAATGTAATGGCTCATGTTGATGGACGCAGGGCATTGCATCGTAGGGCACGTTCATATCATTTATGACTTGCGAGGCAAAGACGTTAAGCTGCATGTGCCTGTAATTTCTGGCAACTACACCCTTCAAACCGAAACACAGCACCGCTGCTTGGCGGCAAAAAAAGGCATGGTGGTAGTACTTCCCCAGACGAAGCCTTCACCGCCTTGTGAACGCGAAAAAAAACAGCTGTTTCATACAAAAGTTCAACACCTGTTTACAGCTGGCTAAAATGTATGAAACAGCTGTTTCGCGTTCACAGTTCTGGTTCCTTAGAATATTCATATTGATGGGTACTTTAGCCTCCTGAAGTTTTAAATGCAAGTATTGGAACACCTTGTGTAATTTATACAACTAGATGATGGAACAAGCAGAATAATATAATATGCATACCTAGGTACCTACCTTACTACCACTGTGCCTTCACGGTAACTGCACTTAGCTATTAAGTAGATAAGTAATAAAGGTATCTATCTAATCCACTAAGGAGTTGCCTAGGTATCTACTTTGCACAAAACTTAATTCCACCTTCTCAAGTTAGTTCTAATTAAAGCGAAGTAACCTGACGCTAGGGGGTAGAGGTACCTACCTAATAAATGAGCAGAACTGTAGCGGGTTCGACTTTCCGTGACGAGCATTGCGCATTAACTAAGTGAAGAGTAGTTATTGCTCTAGGGAACGCCCCCCTTTGTTATGGAGGTACCTACATTTCCTACCTATTTAGATAAGTACATACCTCTAGGTAAGAATTTAAGTAAATACTAAGCGCAGCTTGCAACTTTGCTAATACATGTAGGTAGAGTCGGTACAATCATCAACAAAAGTATCTAGTCGATGACCACTTATGGTTTTTTAGGGTACCCTATTTCTAATCTCCGCTGTCCGTCCGTCTGTCTGTCTGACTGTCCGTCTGTCACCTGGCTGTATCTCATGAACCGTGATAGTTAGACAGTTGTTCTCAGATCACCGAGCTCAGTCGCACATTTACAATTTTGGAAGATATAAAATCACTGAAAGAACATAGTTATAATCGCAAACCACCAATAGTTTCGGAGAGTAACATTGCAAATATTTTATAATATCTTATAAATGTTATAATTATCCCGGTGGATCCTACTTTTGGGACCCTATTTTTTTATGATTTCCTTATGTGTAAAGTAATAAAATCAAACAGCGTTTATTCAGTTCAATCACAAATGATCACTTCTAATAAAATAAAACAAATTAAAAAGTTTCAACAAATATACCATTCAAATCCTACCAAAAAAATTGTACTAAACAAGTTTTGTACTTCAATATTTTTTTATTGAGATTTTTTTACTGCATAATTTGCTTCAGCTAATAACTTTTGGCATAACTAACTACCTATTTACAAATAGAATTTGTAATTCATTTTACTTAATCCTTAGAAAAACAGCTTTGAATAACTCAAATTGGAACTACTTTTGTAGCTCACTGTATCTAGCTAAAATTCAGACAGATTCTTGACAGACTGAGACTGAGTTGATGTTGAACCATTATTGACTATTATTAAGGTTTTATTACTTGAGGTTTTAGCACAAAGTGTAAACATTTGGAATGAAAGTGTATTGTGATATCCTGATTTGATCGAAAATGTTTCCAATGTTTTGAAGAAGACCGCCACCATTTTCTTCAAAACAAATGACGGCCGACTTGACTATAGACTGACTTGACAAAAAAGTATTTATTCAATACAAATAACTTGACACTGGCAAGATTGTCTGTCGAATGACAGACAGGAGTCATAAACGGAGAGAAGAAGAAGTAGACTATTATTAAAAAAAAACAACTTGTATTCTGCCCATGTACCGGGAAGACTCGATTATTCCAAAATTGCCCAAAGTTTATAATTTATAAAACAAGTATTGGTAGGTATCCGATAGGCCCTAAGCTTTATAATTTAGTAAAAGGATCCCGTACCGCAAAAAGGGTTCATGAAATCTCGCAATACAAACTGAAATTAAATAATTTATTTGAGTGAAGTATGGTACATTAGTAGGTACACAAGAAATTAGGTAAGAATCATTTGAAAGATTCTCAAACGAAAGGGTTCTCTTGTCTGGCTTGTGAGTGACATGCGTTAAAAAACTACGTACCTAGATTATATTTTCTCACTAAAATACCAACATGTAGGTACTTAATTGGTAATAAGCTCCGGACTCCAAGCCACGGTAGACATCCTGTGACTGTTGTAAATTGCTATCATTTTACGAATTTAATTACTTTAATGCCATTACAATACGACCAATTTTTTCACACTGGTTAAACAATAAATAGCAATAAGACTATCGTTGAAACTCTGGCTGGGCTTTTTATTTGAGAGGATGTCTACCGTGACCTGATTAAGTCGTAAGCCTATTTTTATCGTGCAACAAATGAGTTATAAAAATACTAACGTCATCTTGGTGGAAGTTTGTTTAGCTCGTGGATTTTCCGAAGCCCAATTCCGGATAATCTCCTTTCTCCCAATAAATAATAAACGACTACTATTTCACAACTTTAAATCGAAATAATCGATTTTATTAATAGCAATAACAAATAAATGACAACTCTCTAAAAAAATTAGTCAAAATAGCAACTAATTCCCAATTTGTTCACAAAAGCGCACAATAAAGGTCACTCCACACTATCAATATAATCGCAATCCCGGTGGAATGCCGATTCACCGATATTATTTTATAATTGGAAGCCGGAACGTGCACGCTCGCCGGTGCGCGGAAGAGAACTAGCTAGCGAGGATATCCTACAGGACGTGCCCGTTTTACTTTATGAGGATCGATATTTACATAGAGCTTTTAATATGCAACTGCTCAGTTGTTAACAGCATAATTAATTTTAGAATGGACACCGATGAATGAGAAGTGTTTATTGATGATTTATAACACGCCCTTTTTGTGCGGTAAATAATTTATAAAACTAATCGGGGTGTAATTATTTACTTTTAGCCAGTAAATTCTGGAGATGATCATGAAAACAATTGAATAACAAAACTATGCGCTATAAAAAATTGAACCTATCTTTGAAATAAGACGATTTTGTAGTAAATTTTCCAAAGTTTAGATAGATAGTATGGTGTGTGAAACTGACGATATTTTTATTAAGTGCCTTGTCATTATCGTGGGTTTCACAGGGACAAAGAACAGTGATACTAACCAAGACACATTCATTTCTCAGCTTATTAATATCACACTTGCATACCTAAAATAACGCATACACTCATTCATCTATGTGTCACACTGTCAAGCTTTATTTGCCTATTTTTACCGTTTATAAATACCATTGACTGATTCAAGCACAAAGAAGTCCCGAGCGTCGAGCGAGCACTGCATACGAATACCAATATTTCTCTCACACGAAGTAATCCGCACTGCATGAAATTCTAATTTCAAATTATTGCATTTTTCCACGGCGGCTGTCGATTTATAAATGTGGATTTACATGTGAATTCAATTTTATATAACGATATAAAAGCGATTGATTTATTTTAGAGAAATGCGATTTGTATTTTATTTTATTTTATAGAGCAGGAATTGTTTATTATGTATTATGATATCTCAGAAAATAAGAAATTCATAAATGTAGATTCGAATAGGTAGAAGCTCCAGTGGAGTAACTTTAACTTGGCGTAAAGCAAATGAGGTTCGTTGGACTTACCTCATTGCATATTCAGGTCGACTTATACGAATGAAATGAATGCAAATAACACTAACTACGGTTACAGGAATATAATAAGACTAGATGTTATTCAATCAAATAGAGAAAAAAACATAATTACTAAATAAAAACTGTTGAAAACAATAATAATTTAAATTACTTACTAATTAAAAATGACGGAAGGTGTGAATACTGAATAATTCATACCTAGTTATTTAATACAATAACGTTTTCGATCGGAAAAGTATTTTTTTTAAAAAAGCCTATCTGAACAGTTCTCTGTACATTTCTACAATCTGTGGACATAAGGAATTATGAACATTTTTGTTATCGGACTTTATGGCTTGAAGGTACCTACTTAGGTGCACTCTGTCGCGACGACATCCCATTTCACTGTCTGTTACAGAAAGAAAAAAAGAAACCTTGAAATCTCGCTCTTATCCCAAAGGCATAAGGTGTGATAATAATGATGCAGATATTGTTGGTGTTTGCAAAGTTGGATGAAGTCCAGACTAGAACAAGGGTAGGATACTTTGCCTTGAAAACCAAATAGCGAGAAAGCAAGCCAAAATTGAAAATGGAACGCCTGATGTATGAACCTTGGCCAAATAAGATAGCGGAAAGAGCCGTTATATTAGAATTTTACGCTATTTATATCAAATTTATTTATTACTAGCGGCCTGTCCCAGCTTCGCATGGGTGGATATAATTTTTTTAACATTTTAGGATAAACTTAGACCGTAGGTTCGAGTCTCACGTCTACTTATTTCATACATTTGCACGCCCTTTTCCTTGAGTGAGTGAGAACGCGCCCCGAAGCCCCGCACGTGCCATAATATTTTTAAAGTGAACTAAAATTTTTAATTTCGTTATTTCTTTTGAATGGAATGTCCGATTTGTAAAATTCAAGAAGTAATCTATAGGTATTGATACAGCCTTGAATATGAAATGATTTATTTGGATAAGGATTAATATAAAGGTATGGATAACATGGTTTGATTTCGGTCGGCATTTCTATCAACTTTTAATATGTTAAAAAGAAGTTATAGTAACATAACTACGATAGTTAGACATGTGTTCTTAATATTGTAGAACATTTTTGTGTTCTATCGTCAATAGTTTTCGCAGCGCATGCGATGAAAGCCAAATTATGGCAAATTTGTATACACCTTGGGTTACATTATTGAAGTTTTAGAAGGGATCTCTAATTTTATATTGTAATAAATGTAGCCTATGTTACTCAGGGATAATGTAGCATTCTAACAGTGAAAGAATTTAACAGTGAAACATACAAAAATACAAATCTTTCCTCTTTATTATATTAGTGTAGATAGTGTAGAGTGTAGATAATTCTTTGAATAAGTATCATACAAATATAAAGTAGGAAACCAAGCCAGTATCTGTTCTGTTCTTCATGGCTCGTCACGTATAATCCTTGTGATTCTTTTAAATATATTCCTTTTGAATTTCACCCTTCCATTCAGCTACAGGTAAGAGTAGTAGAGCTCTTTGTGAAGGGCCTCGTCCGGGGAAGTACTACCACCACGCCTTTTTCTGCCGCCAAGCAGCAACGCTGTGTTTCGGTTTGAAGAGTGTGGTAGCCGGTGTAATTACAGGCACATGAGGCTTAACATCTGTATGCCTCAAGTTGATGGACGCAGGGCAGTGCATCGTAGGGCAAGTTCCTATCGTGCGTGTCTTACGAGGTAATGCTTTGTTATTAGGTGACGGTTACCACTTAACATCAGGTGGGGCATATGTTTGTTCCATCAGCTAGTTGTATAAAAATACTTATTTAAATACTTAATACTTTTTTACTTTGCAAGTTATTGGTTTCTGCAATGTTTTTGCCAAAACATTATTTTCTCTATCGAATGCCTTTGTTTGTTCAAGGCACGACAGAACTATAAAAGTCTCACATCGATACGATCATCTTCTGCTGATCCACCTGAAAATATAACGACGAGCGATACTGATATTTATTGTGTGCATGATAGAGCTTAAAATTCTGCTGTCAACGGCACTTCAACACATAAACGACCCTGGACCGATTCCAACAAATTGATCAGCTAAACCAATCCATCTTATTCTAAAGAATCTTTGGAGTGTTTCTCTGAAAGTTATAACTTTACAAGCTTTCGTCAGGTAGTCCACTCGCATGGTCCACCATGCGTGCTACAAAGTGCTACAAAGTGCTATGCTAAACTATATTAACTTGTGTAATATTAATCCAAATCGGTTCTGTTACAGCGGGCGTGATGGAATCAGAAAAACCGCAACATAAAAAGCTTCACGACTTTGATCCCTAGGCACGGTAGATCCCCTCAGATCTCTTAGTACTTAGTACCAGCTTTCTTGAGGACTTCTACGGAGGGTAGTCAGAGGTACGTCTAAACATTAAATTACACATAACCATATTTCACAGCATAAAACTCCTATTTTGAATACTAGTGGAGTGACCACCAATATTTATTTAATTATATACTGTGCGTTTGACTACGAAATTTAAACATTATTTTTTTTGCAAATTGCTCTTTTTTGTCATATTGGACTACTTGCTGACCAATAACGTCAATGCGAGGACGTGGCCTACGTGTCTCTGCATTGCGTTCTTCCCTCAGGACATTCTCAGTCTGTAATTCCACCTGGTACGTAGCCACAAAGGTGTACCTAGGCTAAGCTTGGTGCCATTTATTTATTTGTTTTACAATGTTCACACAATTATTTGTATTAGTCGGAGTGACTACCTTTTGATCGCAAGGTTCGAACCAATGGATTGTTCTCTTCGAAAAATGTATGTTCCAACATCTTTCTTCTATTTTTCGTAACTAGTACACAAAGTTAGGCAGAAACAGAATGCTTTCTAGCATTAAGTTACCATTTGTACTATAATTTTTTTGGTTCTTAAATGTCTGTCTACTCATTACAAAAACTACTGAGAGCACTGGTGGTCTCGTGGTAGCGGCCCGCCTTCCGGTCCTAAGGTCGTGGGTTCGAAACCGGTCGTGCACCAATGAGTTTTTCTGTTCAAAAATGTATGTGCACAATGCCAGTAATCTCAAACGGCGAAGGAAAACATCGTGAGGATACCGGTATGTCGTAGAACCTAAAAAGTTCTATAACATGTTTCAAGTGCTTGAATGGAGCCTCTTTAGGCGCACTTCAAATCCTTTCACCACACTGTTTCGAAAGAAACAGTGACACGACAAGAGAGAGAATTACAAAAAGTAAAAATTAAGTACCTTAATTGTAAAAAGGATCACACAAAAAAAGCGGTAGAAGCCAAGCCGTAAGTTTCTAGCCTGTTTTTTTAGACTTTTGTCGCGAGGAACTGTCACCGAGATTCACCCAGTTTATAAGACGTTTCAAAGTGATCCTTGTGATTGTACTGCATAAAGACAGATATGATTTTGATTTATTGTTTTGGACAATCCATCACGCTCTATCTTATTAACCTTGACTTGGAGATTCATTCGAATCTTGGCAGACCACCACCATGTCAAGGCCACCTGGACTATTCCCAAATCACATTAAACTTATAACTACCCCTAACTATTTCACTGTGCATTAGTTTTCGGGGCAAAATATCGATCAGCGAGTCAAAGTCAACCCTAAATATAGGGTAAGCACCCTTATTTTGCTTCACTGACTCATATACAAAGGGAAGCCACTGTTTCTGTAACACTTTGGTCTGCTATTGGATTCTGATTCATATCCTTTTGTTATAAGGTTGATAATGGCGATGGATTGTGTGGGCGAGTGCACTCGGTCTTTATTATGGGGCCGGTCAAATATTTGGCCATTCCGCTGATTAAGCGCGGCGATTTTATGAACGTTTTGTTGTCGGCAATATTAATGATGGAGATTTCTTGTTTGAGGATTTAACAGAAAGCCAGGTGTTGGTTTGGTTTTTGTTTTTTTTTTATACCACTAGCTGATGGAACAAGCAGGTAAACCTGCTGTAAAGTGGTAACCATCACCAACAAAGCATTGCCTCGTAAGTCACGCACGATAGGAATGTGCTCTACGATGCACTGCTCTGCGTCCATCAACTTGAGGCATACAGATGTAAAGCCTCATGTGCCTGTAATTACACCGGCAACCACACTCTTCAAACCGAAACACAGCGTTGCTGCTTGGCGGCAGAAAAAGGCGTGGTGGTAGTACTTCCCCGGACGAGCTATTCACAAAGAGCTCTACTACTCTTAAAAATGCTATGGTGAAAAGTTCGCAAAAGACGTCATAAGTCTCAATATTAACTTTTTGTCAAAAAAACCGACTTCAAATATACCGAAAAACTTTTGCTGTCGGGAACTACAAACCAAAATGACGTCTGTGTCATCTCTTGTAATTTTGTTTTTTTTTTCATACAACTATATGATAAAACAAGCAGATGGCCCACCTGATTAAGTGGTAACCATCACCTATAACAAAGCATTGCCTCGTAAGTCACGCACGATAGGAACGTGCCCTACGATGCCCTGCGTCCATCAACTTGAGGCATACAGTTAATTCCTATAAAATTTATATGGGACAACCTCTGAAGCCTACCCAACAAAAAAATCATCAAAATCATACAAAAAACATACTCACAGTCTAATAAAATAATCTAATGATAAAACCTCCCCAATTTATTAAATTCGGTTTAAAATGGGGTTTTTTTAAACATTTTGTTTTCTTTTCCCACTTTTTAGTGTCAAAAGTTAAATAATGATGATGGTATTGCCAACTTTTACCAATCTTAAAAATAACGTCTTGGATAGTTACCGTTTTTATTAGTTTTCCTGAAAATACTGAAATTTACTACCTGCAATGTTCAGTAGCTACGTTAAGTTATATTTATGGTGGTTATTATTTAATCTACGTCGCTATGAGGGCATGAACCTCGATGTAATCTCAGCTAGACGGCATTTCGATAAAGGTAGAAATTTAGGTCCCGGCTTGAATATTAAATTCTTGCATAATTGTGGCTTTAGGTAGGTACACACGGATACACATCAGGCTAACACTATTCGCTCAATAGAATAAAATAGAATTAATTTTATTTGCAAAACACAATAAAAAATAGATATAAAACAGTTTTTTTTAATCTAAAGGCACCTAAGTATTATTCGACAGAAAAATAATAATATATAGCGATACAAAAAAAAATGGTAGTAAGCGTTCTTGTATGTAGTAAGCGTCTTAAATCCTTGTAGTAAGCGTCATTTTTCTTTGGCTTGGTGTAGCTTGATCTGTACCCATGTTTACCTCCTTTTATTACCTCTATTGTGTTGCCGTTTGTTGATTTGATATATTTATTGCTTTTATACTGATATTAGATGACTAATAAGGCAGTTCAGGCATGGACCCTTCCATCACCTCCGTCACTAAGAAAACGTACCAGGGAATGAGCAGCGAGGGCACGGTAGACAGATAGATGAATTCTATATTGTATTGGAAAACACAAACATTACAAAATAAGGTTAACTGGGTGGCCTTATCGCTAAGAGCGATCTCTTCCAGACGAAGCCTATTGTTCCTCGGGATGACTTATGCCTTTTATACCGATTTACAATGTACCCAAGTAATCAATAACTTACTTAAAAGATAAGTGTTATGTTTAAAATCTCTGTTATTTACTATTTTGTATGTCTTTGTATCGTCATAAATAACAACTATTCCTTTCTTTCTTTAATCGACAAGATCTAAGCAAGTCTTAAATTAAAAAAATCTTAAAATACAATTTCTTCGAAATGCGTCTCATCTAATCAGCTCATCTTCAGTTTAAGTTCAAGGGAACTGAATTAACCAAGCGTGTATGAAGTCCTCATGAAGTCATGACTGTGACACAGGGCTGTCACACCACTAACATGTTATTGTAATAAATTTACCGCCGGTTTCTGAAAGCCTGATCAAAACTAATCGGATGTCCACTTGCTATCTCTAATTCGATGTAATAGCTGAAATGGCGAGTGACTTGACATCCGATTAGTTTTGATCGAGCTTTCAGAAACCGTCTAGCTAAACTTATTTTGTTTTAACCGTCGTTTATTTAAATCGTTTGAAAATGGTAACTTCCATACGACAGTTTGATAATACTACAGAACAAATAATAGTAGGTACTACGGGAATTTAGTAAAAGATATGTAGTTATGCCTATTCAAGTGGTATTATTTGAAACGCACCTATCTTCGAGTGCCGATCGGATCGTGTTTCTTAGAGCACTTAGATGACGCGCGATTTATCTACCATTATAAGATATTTAAATAGTGATCCTTCTACCTTTAATAATTAAAATTAATACTGTCAGACTTATGTATGCATTGCAATATTATATTGTAAAATTCTTCTTTTTATGTTCTGTATTTTTGCTTGTTCTTAAATGTCGTTTACATAAATGTTTTTTCTTTCTTTCAAGCAGCGGACCAATATCTTTAACATGCGGATTTGAACTCGTACCAGCCCTAGGAGCCATAACGCGAGCCTTCACCCAAGAGACGCCTACGTTGGCGCCGGCTAGGCGTAGTCTCACACTTTAGAACACTCCTTATTTTGCGCTTATTGGAACATAGAGACATTTAAAGGTTATTTTTTAATAAACTGATAAACCGGTTATTAGATTTCATACTGCTTATACCTATGCATTGTCCGGGCGACGTTAGGGAAAAATTAGGACAGTCTAGTCTTTGTGAATAAGGTCAAGTAATCGATAAGATATACCCCGTTTACGCTCGCATGTCCGGGGTAATGTGGAGGGACATGCGAGAATGTAAACAGGCCACTTCCATGCCTCTCGCGTTGCCGCTCGCGTCGACGTTCGCGTTGCCCGCTCCCTAAGTGTCCGGGCTAAATGTTTACACACGTTGCCGGTGACGCTGCCGCAGACATATGTCCGACCACATTTCCGTCCACGCGAATGGCAGCGGGAATGTCTTAATATAAACGCGGTATTAGGTATATCCACTGTATAGTTCGCAAGTGACAGTTTTTTTTAACTTAACTTGCCAGTCCATAAGTTTTTAAAGCACCGGTGGTATATAGTGGGACTGGTCCCGCCTTATCCCGCCGATCGTAAGGTCATCTGTTCGATTCCAGTCGTGCACCAATACTTTTTCTCAGTGAAAAAAATATGTACGCAATGCCAGTGGTCTCAATCGGTAAAGGAAAATATCGTGAGGAAACCAGTTAGTGTTCTAACAGTGGCGATGGGCTTGCAACCTGTCACGTATGGAATACAAACTTCTGTAAAATGTGGGTTTTTGCCATAGGTATATTTACGTCCCTCTGACTACTCCCTTAGTCATCCTCAAATAATTTTAAGTTAGTACCTGGTACTAAGAGATCTGGGGGGATATCTACCGTGCCAGGGGATCAAAGTCGTGAAGCTGTTTTAGTTTTTGCCAGCGGTGTGCGGGTTCCGTACTCCAGTATACCACGGGCCTTACAACATAGAATCACGTCGTCCAACATTATGAATCGAAGCATGATTCACACATCAAAGCCGCAAAACAGCTATTAGTTTCAAACAGGCGATATATTCATGAAACTAAACAACGCCAGAAACCACAGCCGTGTCTAGGTCTAAACTCGGGTTGTTTACGTAAGGAATTGAGAGAGGAAGGGCAAGCTATAGGGAGGTAGCGTATGAGTTAGTTAACACTTGTGAGTGATGACAGCATTTTTAGGATACTTACTACTGTAGCCGGGACCAACCCACCGAAGCACGCACTCATAGATGTAAATGCCACTATCGGTCACCCATTGAAACGGTGACTGCGTAGAACAGTGCATTAGTGGGCAAGATAAAGAACTTTACTAGTTTGCGTACTTTTTAGTAAGAAATTTGTTTCGATTAAAATGTTTTTTTTTTCTAAACTATGTTCAATGTGATTGCACATAACTTGGTTGATTGCGATTTTTCAAAAACGAGTTCAGTGATTTTATATCTTTCAAAATGTTGAAATGTACATTAGAGGTACATTAGCACTTGTCACCATAAGGTACTTTAAGACTGTAAAACCTTATTGTCGTTTGCTACCCAAGTCAAGTAAAGATCACTGAACTGTTTTCTTTCATAACTTGCTATAATATCCACTTGCACCTTATATCGAAAATGCTTGAACTTTTACATTAAAGTTGGTACATATTCTGTACTTGAAAATATTTAAAAAGCCGGGAATCAAGTTTTTTTCTTCATGCAATAAAAACCAGAAACAATGCAAAATACAAGTCATTGCACCATTTTTTTCATCCGTAGTTTACGGTTCGTACTTATATTGTCTGCTGACAGTTCATACCTTCACAAGCTTGTTTCACATCTTACTTTACTACTCCGGGTTAAAACTGTTTCTATACCCGTGTGATTTATTGCGAGCTGCTTGTTGGGAGTTATGGAAACGTTGTTAATAATTCTGGGTTATTTGTTCGGGCGGAAAGTGGCGCTATTATACTTTTAAGACCATTTCTAGAGGTTACAGTTGGCTTTCGTTGCCACGAGTATGACCACAATACCTTTGAGTATATTTAACTTTGAGAGAAATATAGTTTTCGAAATGGAATAACATATAAGCATTTTTTTATAGGACGGAGAAATATAAACGCTTTAAATAACACGTTAGCAATATCCCCGACCACGCGAGAGAAGCCGCGAGCATCAGCTAGTAAATAATAATCAGTACCTACATTGAATGAAACTTTTTATACAGGGCGTCAGAAGACTATGCGACATGAAAGGAGACTTTATTTTATTTTTAAAAGTTAGTAACACTGCATTCAAAGATTTTATATAAATTACTTACTTCGTCTAACCGACTCAAATGTAAAAAAAATACACCCAGTATTTTTATGTTGCCAATCGAAAGAATGCAATAAAAATCAATTCCTCTTAAGAAACATAGTAGTAGTAGACGAAGCAAGTATTTTTTTTTTAATCTTTGAATGCAGTATTACTAAGTTTTGAAAATAAAATTAAGTCTCCTATCAGCAAAATATCCTATCTACAATATTTAAGGTACTTTCCCTTCATGTCGCATATTAGTCTTGGGACGCCCTTGTATATGCTTTCAGTAAGAGCTACAACCTTCTTCCTAAAAGTTTCGTGTAAAAATGAAAGCTCTGTTTGGGACTAGATAGTGTGGAATGCCAACTAATATTTATATTTTTTTGAACAGGTTAGTTTATAGTTCTGACTGACTCTACACAAAGCTTCTGCGTATTTCGAACAAAACCAATTTGTAGAATTAGTTCAATTGAGTAAGAAAAAGATCGACCTGAAAATCGATACTTAATTGAGTGATACGATCTAACCACTAATCGATTGATAAATATGTCTTGTGTGTAAGGGGACATCCATGTCGTAGAACCTAATAAGTCTAAAACATTTGTGAAGTGCGAAAGGAGCTTTTTCGAGGCGCGCTTAAAATCCTTTCACCACGTTGTTTCGAAACTAGTGACACCGAAGAAGAATAGCGACGTTTTACAAAACTCGTTGTTATTCCGTCAAAGCATGCAAAACTGTGTAGATAGCAGTTAGAAAACAGCCAATTCTGATGGGATCCTCAAAAAACAACAGCTGACTGCCACTCAACCACTCCCAAGCCTTGGAACCACGCCAGCTCACCTGCAGTAAAAGCTGAGTGCGAAAACTACAGTACGCCTGGCACGGTTTTTGTGACTCTATCATTATCAGGCTAAAAATTCTGTATGCCTCAGGTTGATGGACGCACACTTACGAGGCAATGCTTTGTTATAGGTGGCGGTTACCACTTAACATTAGGTTGGTTCAACAGTTAGTTGTATAAAAAAATAAAATTGTTCGTTGAAATGACAGACAAGAGTCATAAAGGAAAGAAGTATGAAGAGGATACGTTTGCTGTAATTTTGGATCATGATGATGATATTTGTCGTAGGTTTTAAATAAAACTGCCACGATTGACAAAACAACTGACGAACGACTTTAATAATAATAATACATTTATTTCAGGCAACCTGACATAATATAAAATATAATGCCATGACCCATATCAATAAATACCTTACGGACTAACATACATATAATATAACTTAAACACACTAACAGGACTCGGGGACTTTTCTTGATCGTTTGCGCCTCTTGCGACTTTGCTTCAGACCGATTTGACTAAAGAGATATATAAGTGGTGTGAATTTGAGTGATAGAGTGAGGAACAGTGTGATTAGAAAGAAATGTGGAGTGAAAGAAGACGTAGTGATGAGGGTAGAGAAAGGTATGTTAAGATGGTTTGGGCATGTGGAGAGGATGGATGAATGGATATTCGATATGCGGACGTATCTCGATCAGATAGCAGACGTTCTGCAAAAAGGCCAGGTCAAGAGTACCCTAAACCCAAGAGAATGTATGAAGAATGTTATAAGAGTGAAAGAAGCAAAAGAGGTATGTAAGGACCGTAGCAAGTGGAAATCCGTGGTCTCTGCCTACCCCTATGGGAAACAGGCGTGATTTTATGTATTTATGACTAAAGAGTATTTATCATAATCACTTGACGCTGGCAAGATTGTTCTTCAAAATGACAGCCTGATGATGGGGGCTCTACAAATCCTACTAGTAATATTATAAACTCGAAAGTTTGTAAGTATGGATGGATGGATGGATGTTTGTTACTTTTACACGTAAAAAGCTTATACATCAGAATAACACATAGGCTACAATTTATAAAGATATTGTGTGACTAATCCTGCGCAGATAAAGGCGCGGGCACCAGCTTGTAAATAACAAAAAGGAACTGCTGGGGTTTGGACTTTTGGATTTAACATCTCCAAACCAGTGCTAAGGTCTCGGCTGGTCGTTACTGTGAAATGAAATGGTGGATGGTTATTTTACTTCGAACACACAGTTTTACAGTTTAATAGAGTTTGTTATAAACGTTTTTAAACCAGAATCGTTCATGTTGTATTTTCTGAAGCGAATCCAAAAAAAATATTTTTTCGTTGGCAGGAAAATATCGACGTTCGATATCGATAGAGTGGTATGAGCATGTCATTAGGAGGGAAGAATGTTATATTACGAGAAGCGTGTTAGATTTGGATGTGGATAAAATGAGAGGCAGGCTAAAGATAAGATGGATGGCCTGTGTGAACGATGACATGAGTAAAAACAAGTGAGCACCAAGAAGATGAATGATAGAGGAGAGTGGAAGAAGAAAACATCTTGTGCTGACCCCTTGCAGCGTGGGATAAGGGCAGGAAGATGATAATGAGGCCGATATCAACAATCGAGAGAAGGATTGGATTGAAAATCGCCGAAGATCGGATAGATGGAAGATTTTGGGAAAGAAATTTTTTTCCCATTAGGAAACAACAGGGTAAGTAAAAAAATCTTCTGAAATAAGTGCCATAAAGACATAGCGATTAAAGATACAGAAGGTAAGCAACACTGCTTTACAACAAAAGCTAAGGATTCTACCGTGCCTATACATTTATGATGGTTTTCTATTTTATGGATTAGGAGACATGAAATTAAAAGACGGGAAGACGGTAGGTGGACAAAAGGAGTGACTGAGTGGTGGCCACGCGAGAATCATAGACCACGAGGCAGACCAGCGGCCAGGTGGTCTGTTGATATCGTTAGTACAGTGGGAGCCAAATGGATACAGTTGGCGCAGGACCGGAAAGAGTGGCGTGCTAAGGAGGAGGCTTATACCCAGCAGTGGGTAAATGTGGGCTG
This sequence comes from Chloroclysta siterata, assembly GCA_932294275.1. Taxonomy (NCBI): domain Eukaryota; kingdom Metazoa; phylum Arthropoda; class Insecta; order Lepidoptera; family Geometridae; genus Chloroclysta; species Chloroclysta siterata. The sequence continues at coordinate 12,228,118 of OW028596.1, read as the reverse complement.
ATTAGATAGATAGATAGGAGACATGAAGACTACGATCAATTTAGGTAATCGAAAAAGGCGACATTTAGCTAAATGATTGTGGCCGCTGTATCACGTTATAGGTTCTATAACGTACACAACAGCTTTAGAAAACCGGTGTCTACAAAACAAAATCCATGTACGCCAGTAACATTACTCACACAAAAACAACTTCAGAAATAGAGCAATAGAAGCAAAGCAATAGGTACACTAAAGCGCTTGTTAAGCCCTACCATATCGCAGTCACCAGCTATGGACTATAAAAGGCGACGCACACTAAACCGAACTGGCGTCAACTAAATTACATGACATGGACACACGGCTAGTGTTAGGCCAAGTACATACTGGAGCAGCTTTATGAACACCCAAAGTCACATAGGTCATCTGCAGTTACTGTTATTTATTCTGTGCTCAAGGGGCACAAGTACGTTATTCTCGAACGGTTTTGACAACGGTACGTTTTTTGTTGCTAACGTTCAACTATGTGCCGTACCAAATGGGAATCTTTTGATTATACTGTACGTAAACATCTGTGATTTTATTTTGGCGTTATTGTCGTTCAAATAATCGTTTAAATCATTAATTATAATCGTTTAATAATTGTAACAGCTCGAGTCAGTGCCAATATCGGCACAAACCTTACTAGGTTTCACGATGTTGTAAAATCAATACTGTAATTATTGATTTTGTTAAATAAATAAGTAAAAAAAAAATAAGATATAATTCTATTGGCTTTGATAATATATGAATATCTCATGAAGTCAATTGATTTAATATTTTGATTTGTATTACGTAGTGAGAAAATTCATGAAGGGAGTTTAGCGGTGGGCTACTTTACTTAAAATGCTGATCCCATGTTGATAAATATTTTAGAATACTATGAATTCTAGATCATGTTTCCTTTCTGAAACCTACAGTTTCTCAGATTCAAGTTCATCCTCATCATCTCAGCCCGGTATCACCCGCTGCTGGGTATAGGACAGACGCACAGGACAAGGGGCCTGGCAGAAAATGAAGGATCATTTTCTGCCAGCCTCCTCTGTCCTGTGCGTCTATCGTCCAGGTGTTTCCTGCGACCGTTACGATGACGTCGACCCATCTCGCTTTAGGTCGGCCCAGATTTCGTCGGCCCGATTTCGGCCACCATTCGGTCAAGGCTTTACTCCACTGGTCATCACCACATCTAGCAAGGCACGTCTGCCCAACTCCATTGAGATTTGAGATTGAAGTTAGAATCGAAAATTTCATGTTTTTTTTTAATTCTCACTTAGTCGGCAACTTCTGGAATTCTGAATTGTTTGTAAACACACCTTAACAAAGCAAAAGGACGTGCAACGTTAGCGCCGGAGTCACGGTCTGGCTGCTCTCCAAATACAGCACTGTATCACGTGTTTTATATCACAAACCACCAACTGACACTTTTCTCGCTTCTTCTTCTTTAATTTCATCATAATGAACATTATGTTTAACTACTTGCTTCTTCATCTTCTTGTCGTATCACTAGTTCTTTCGAAACAGTGTGGTGAAAGGATTTTAGGTAAATAATATGAATTAAACTACAAAGCATTGCCTCGCAAAGTCACGCACGTAGGAACATGCCCTACGATGCACTGCCATGCATCCATCAACTTGAGGTTACCGATTTTAAGCCTGATGTACCTGTAATTTCACTGGCAACCATACTCTTCAAACTGAAACACAGCAACGCTACTTGGCGGCAGAAAAAGGCATGGTGGTAGTTCTTCCCCAGACGAGTCCTTCACACAGAGCTCTAATACTCTTAAAACTAAAACACTTTTCTCAAAGTTGAAACAACTCAAGAGAGGAAGAAATATTTTTACATTGAGCACGCAATTTAGCAAGAATTTTATGAGCCATTGACCGAATTTTCTTCTACCCAGGACTATACACTACAATATGATTACTTGCCCAACCACCAAATAGACCTTCATAACGACGGCACGTTTCACAGTCTAACATTTGCACACTAAAAAACTAAGGATTAATATTGTACACAGGTCCTCTCAATAGACATAAACGAGATACACTAATTTATTTTGAATGTACATTCATATTTATGATCAACATTAGATCATGTTTACAGCTCAGCGAGTAAGTCTTAAAAACAAAAGCAGTAAATCACAACATTGCTCATCAGCCTAATCTACCATTAACTCGTTTTTAATACAACTAGCTGATGGAACAAGCAGATGGCCCACCTGATGTAAAGTGGTAACCATCACCTATAACACAGCATTGCCTCGCAAGTCACGCACGTTAGGAACGTGCCTTACGATGCACTGTCCTGCGTCAATCAACTTGAGGCATACAGATGTTATGCCTCATGTGCCTGTAATTACACCGGCAACCAAACTCCTTAAACCGAAACACAGCGTTGCTGCTTGGCGGCAGAAAAAGGCGTGGTGGTAGTACTTCCCCGGACGAGCCCTTCACAAAGAGCTCTACTACTCTTCATTCCTTGTTTCATTTATTTTCTCTAAATATTCTAAAGAGATAATTGAGAAATTGTATCAAAGATATTGGAGCTTGTGAATAATCGAAAAAAGTCCCTCTAGTAAGGATATTAAAAAATATCAAGTCTTGCGGTTTTATCTCCGTACCGTAGTAACTTTGGTACTGAACTGACCATTTACAATTTTACCTTAACGTTCAGTTCACTAAAAAGTTCAGTTCCAGAAAGTAATATAAACATCTGCCTCAAGAAGCCCACTGGACAAAGGCCTCGCTCCCATTTCCAAGAGAAACAATCCAGAACCCTCTCCACCCGCCGACTTCACTGGATCGTGGCCGTCATAAAAAATACGATATTATGAAGTAAAAATTATGTGAACCCTCTCGAGAGAAATTCGAAAAACATCTACAATATTTATTTATTCATTACCTCTATAAAGTATACTTGACATTATCACTCTCGCATCAAGAAAAAAAGATAGCAACAGACTTATCGATCATTTACGCCAACGGAGCCTCAGCGATCAATATTAATAATACCAAAAGTATTTATACTAATTTAGCGACCCGTATCAGGCCCCTGAGAATACCCCGAGGATTTAAATATTCAAACAGGTCAGACCACAGCTAACACAGTAGCTGAGTAGATTAATACGAATTGGAAAGGTTCAAAATTATTTCTGCTCAATAAAGTTCTCATGGGTACCAAAACTTGGTTAGGCCTGTTAACTCTGTGGTTACCTCTGGATTAGGGCTGCCAAGATGGCATAGGTGCTGGGTGTACTCCATGTATAATCCTTTCGCAGGTATAGGTGTGATAGCATAAAGGGCTTGTTATGACGTCATCAGCCTAAATAAGTCCACTACTTGAGTTCACCCGCATTTATATAGCGTTTATATATTCACCACGCTTGGAACGTGGATTGGTGACCGTACTGGTGGTAGTACTTAGGAAATGCTGCTCCTATTTCCAGTTGCGTTTCCTTTACCGCCATTCGACTTACGTCATCCATGGAAGGTGATAGAAGGTCCACTTTTGTGATGTAAACAACCTGAAACATGTTATCAAAACAGTGCTAATTTTCCTTGCCTTTAGACTTCAAGAGAATAGCGCACTTGAGCGAACGAAACAACTGTTTACAAAGCACTATTGCTTACCATAAACTCATCAAGCCACGGTACAAAGGATAATGATATCTCCATCAGCTCAAGCGTTCAAAAGCGCTCCAGGGTAGGGTTGGCACATAAATTAGTGCTACGTAAAAGATGCAGCTCGCTTTGGCTGTATACCAAACGAGCTGGGCACGAGTGTAACAACAATGTGGCTTTTATTGAGGAATATTTATTTTATAACCTAACAGATCCTAATTTCTAATCCTTTCACCACACTGTTTCAAAAGAAGACACGACCAGAAGAAGAAGAACCAAACCAGAAATTACCCGCGGATGATATTACACAAAGCCAATGAAAAATGACGCTTATTATAAGGATATAAGCGAGCAGCCTGATCCGCATCCGTGTGTACTCCAATAAAAATTAGCATAGGTCACGACATAGATAAATCCCAAGATTATGTGATTGGGCGACAAACATTTAAACTTTCGTAGGTATTCATAATTATAGTAGGATCATATTTGAATTATTATTGGTAAGAATTTACTTCACACTTTGCAATATTTTGTTGAAGTTATGACTTTTAAGACTACGAATAAAAAATATTTTAGGATCAAAGCGTGATGTTTTTATTTTTGGTTTATTTTGCGAACAAACCCATAAGCAACACCGTATACCGTTGCGGGTAAAAGAGAGAAGCATAAAATATTAATTTTCGGATACGCCCTTCGCCTATATTATTGCCAGCCCTATAAAATACCGTCCATAATTCATGAGCCTGCGCATACATAACAGACGTGTAGTATGACGCATGGCGAATTTACATAGAATCCGATTCAGCCTTCGGGCACATCTGCGGGCTAAAACATTTGTTATACCCTCTTTTAACAAAAAATGTTGCGATAAGCGCTCTAAGAATTCAGATAGATTATGAATACTTTTACCTACCTCTAGTACTGGCCTGTGTATTAAAATAACCGAATAAATATCGGTGGAAATTTTTCCATCACCGCTATCTATCTCCAAAACTACAATTTACACCGCAAAATACAGAGTTATACTATTTGCTGATAAGCAGATGGTCCACCTGATGTTAAGTGGTAACCATCACCTATAAAAAACACTACCTCGCACGTCACACTCGATATGAACATACTCTACGATGCCCTGCCCTGCATCCAACCGGCCAGTAATTTCCCCGGTAACCACACCCTTCAAACCGAAACACAGCAACGCTGTTTGGCAGCAGAAATAGGCATGGTGGTAGTACTTTCCCGGACAAGCCACAAAGAGCTCTACTATTCTAGAGCACTACTACTCTTCTATTCATAAAGATCGAATGAATGTCGATCTTGCGACACGTGTATCATAAACCACGAAGAGCCATCAGGAAATCACGTTCGGATATGTCACAGGAAACGCCTCCGTCACGATGCCCGTTGACTATAGATGCCTAGTTAATATTCCACGGCTGTCTGTCCATCTGTCATATTACACACCACCAAATTCAAAGCCTATTGTTAATTTGAATTTGTTTTATGGTTCTTGAGCAATTACGTGATTTGTGTCATCTGTTAGGTACTTGTTTTTGAACACTCTTCGATTGCGACATAGTATATGTACTCGTATAAGAGTAAGTAGAGCTCTTTGGGAAGGGCTTGTCCGGGGAATAACTTCTACCATGCCGATGTCTGCCGCTTATGTTCTTTAATAGGTGACGGTTACCACTAAACATAAGGTGGCCCATCTGGTTGCTCGATCAGCAAGTATTCATCATCTTCCTGCTCTTATCCCACTTCATTTAGGGTCGGCACACTTTTTTTCTCTCCACTTTTCTCTATCATTATATCAGCAAGTAATACTAAAAAAATATTGCGTCTGGATACAAACATTAATGCTGCCAGATTTCATTATTTGATTCAGAGCAAAATATATTTGATTTAATAATAAAATTCTGTATTTACAAAAGAAGACTTCTGCTTTTCTCGACATCGCGATAATTCAATAATAGACCAAACTACAAATCCAAATATCCCAAAGCACAACGGGACCTGAACACTTCCCCAACTTTCGTTCGTTTCACGGGGGTAATCTTGAACTAGATAGGTAGTACTGTGAACATAACAAAGTTGGGATAACAGGCGTACAAGTTCCGAAGAGCCAGTGATACTCCAGGGCAAAGTTCGGAGTAGTTGGGATGTAGGAATTACTTCAGTAGAGTATAAACGTATCGAACTTGTATTGATAATACCAGAGGATTTACATTTCTCAAGCATAGGCTGTACAATTTTAGCCGCCCTTACTTCCTAGATTATTTTAACACTCCAACAATTTTGTTGAAAATGCAATGCAATACTATTTTGCTGTGTTGCAATTTCAACCGCGATCTTTTTTTATCAAAATCATCAAATATATCTAATTTTAATTTTATTAGACTTCCTAGATTCTCTTTCTTGGTGATACGTTTCTAAGTGATCCTTGATTCTATTAAATAAATATCTTCTTGACTTTGATATCTAGTAAAACTTATATAATTTATATCATCCTGATTTAGAAATAGCTATTTAAGTTGACCCGAAGTTATTCTTGCTTAGTAAGCCACGATGCTGATCACATCAAAAGATTCTCAAAGGAATCGAATAAGTAAATCGTTTTCCAACCACTCTGACTAGAAAAGCCAACAGATCAACCAACTAATCCACCGACCGATCCGCAGCAATCCGTCTAGTCAGGGTTATTGCACTATGACTCATCGCTTAGCTCGGAAACTTGTGGAAAACTCATATTTATTTCGCTGTTGGAGCAAATTCTGTTGTTCAAAAGTTTTGCGAGCACTTTCAAAGTGGGTAACGAGATTGGAAGATTGATGATGATACTTTACGTAATACTCTTACCTACCTAAATTTATGTATAACAGAAATGACCTTGGTCTGAAAATGAGTCCTTGAAACACTCCAAGGATTCAAGTATGAGATATGTTTAATATTTTGGATACAAAGTTGATACAAAATAAAGAGTATGAATGGTTTAAATTCTAGTTGAAAATGATGTCCGTGGCGACGCGTGACCTAAGGACTGGTAAGTATCTGGCTCAGCGCTCTTTGTCTTGGGGCCGCTTCCGATTGGCACTGATTTGGATCAGTTGAGATATCTCTAGGTCGTTAGTTACTATCTATAAAAAGTTTTATAATACAAATTTAGCAGGACTTCATCAATAGCTTTTGTCCTAATCGAAAACTCATGTATGTTCTATTTTTTAGGCTGTTCTGACTTTATAAATATAAGCATTGCTTATTCTAGCGTAAGATTTGGGAATCTTCCTCAGATAAATCATTTCCTCCGCATTTTAATTTTCCATTCATTCAAAATCGTTATCTAGCCTACAGCACACAATGGCCTTAAAAGGACATTGCCTCGAGTCTTTCGAAGAAAATTCCAAAGATGGCGGGAAACCCATCGCGCATGCGTACAAAACAGCTGAGTGACATGGCGTCCATATTGGATAGTAGACGTTTCATCATGACATGTGCTCTAGAGTACAATCATTCCATTAATGAACGGATGACCTCAATTTTACCGCCGTCATTTTTACAATCTTTTACGAGCATTGGGAATTCTGGCATTCCATAACCTTTGAATGATTGCAACACTGTTTTAAAAGGAATCACATTCAACTCTGACCCTACTTGTGCATTATTTTCTATAGGGCTCTTTAGTTCGATACACGAAAGGATATTAAATAGGATGAACCTTGATTCTTGTTTAGATACGAGTACATGAAGGCAAGGTGGGTTAGTAAACATGTAAATAAAATAAATTAATGGGTAATAGATTTAAAAAAAAAAGATGCTTATGTCTGTATCAAGAAAAAAATTAAACAGTCGATTCTTTGTAGCTGCTTTTCTGTCTTATATATACTTTCTCAGCGAGCCAAAGATTTCTTGTATAATTAAATTTGTTGAGTTACTTAAATTATTATGATGTGAAGGTACTTACGGCTGGTTGCTATGAACTAGCAGGATCCGCTTTCTTCATAGAAGCGCGTTTTTCAGCAAATTCTGCACTCAGTCTGTGAGCCTTCAGCGTGTTTGGTTTCGACATTATCACTATAACCGACCGATCAGGCAGTGCCAGATATTGACGACTCAATCAAACACACTAAACAGTACCTTATTACCTAAACACTTAAAGCAATTTCGTTGTAGCACACTAATATTACTATCACAATATGAATAGAACACAGTTTTCAGCGTCAAGCGATGCTTTTTTTATCTAGAACACAAATAAATTAATAGCGAAGTTCTATTGATCAAAAGTATTCAAGCACACGGTTATGAACCGAATTTCACTTGTTTTTGTTTCTTTTAGACGACGCGACGCGCACAGAGCTTTATAGACGGATTTAATTCACGCTTAGTATGTATTTTTAACGAAATAATAGAGAAATAAAATTATATATATACAGTTTTAGGGACGAAGTTGTAGATTACGGTGGCTTGGTTTATAGGCTTGAAGTTGGTTGCGTGTACTACGCATGCGCAGAGGGGTGGCTTTGGGTCTATTGTTGCCAGAGTCAGACTTTTGATATCGGAGAAAAAAATATGCAATTGATCGGTAGAACGTTTTTTGAATCAGATTTTATTCTCTGCTAGTTAGAGTTTAATTTCAATTGAAGGGGTTGAATTAAAAAAGGACAGGGTGGCAGCCGGCAGGCGGTGGGGTTATTATGTCATCGTTCATGTTTGTACAATGCGTATGGTAGAATCTGATTCTATCGTAGTTTTGTTTGCACTTTTTATGGTGGAGGGTTAAATAGATGTAATAATAATATTGGATGTATTGAATGACTTGAGTTTAAATGGAAATGGTACTTGAAAAATTCGCTTTAGATGTCGTAAGCTACACAAAACGAATACTGTAGAGTATTCGCAGTTTAACTTTTACTAGTACCTATTAAGTTATGGAAAGTTGTACTAGTATAACTACACGTTTATTGTGCACCTACTTACTTACGTATAACTATACCCTGGAGTAATTAATATACTTATTATAATTCAACTCTTAGTATCTAATCGAACGTAAGATTCTGTCATACAGTTAGTTTAGCTCTGTTGTTGATCGACAGAGCAAAGCGAACGAAGGTCTTAGTGGCAACTTAATCGACTTGACATTGTATGTATATTCAAAGGACTTCTCAAAAACAAATTGTCCGATTGAGCTGAAACTTAGTTACCATTGCGAGTAAGATAGTGGGTAGTACATACAAAAAACAGTGAAATTATCGCATTTACGATAAAAAAAGGAAATATTCAAAAGACGTAAACTGAAACAAAATATGAGTGAGTCATAATCCTACAAATTGTGTAAAATCAATAGCGGGACATCCCCCGCGGCCTGCACTTGTGTTGTTCTCATCGCATTGTACTGATCGCAAAATAAACTGATTTATGATAACTCTTATTTGTATGTCAAGGTTATTTTAAAAGGATATAAAATAATGATTTATGTTAGTTATTTTCAAATCAGGAGGTTTTTAAGGTTTCGAAATGAATATATAACTTTTTTTGTTACACGTTACACTTTTTTTGTCACGTTAATTTATCACAAAAAATGGTTTAGGAAAACATCGTGAGGGAACTAGTTAGTATTCTAACAGCGTCGATGGGATCTCTTAATAGTAATTATGATAATAGAAAAAACTATTTTAATTTTGATCTAATTATCTACATAATAAAATTAAAATGAAAAAAAAAATACAAAACATAGTTAACTTAGCCTAACCTAACTTAGGCTTTAAATCACTACTTTAATGAAACTGTATAAAGTAACGGTATTTCGAAATAAACAAAAATAATTAAAAAGCTACAAAAGAAAAAGGTGATTAAGCAGCTTTTAAAATCAATCGTAGTCTATCGCAATAAATCTTGAGTGTTTATGACCGTCAAATAAAAGCCGGCAGTATAAAACCAATACATCGAAGCCCCATAACAATTTACTGACGCTACGAACAAAACGACACCCTCAAGTAATCCCCAACTCCCCCATTTCTCAGTTGTCAGACATGTCTTGTAAGCGCTAAGGGATGTTTATGACGTATCTACTTACAGTGACAACAGTATTCGGACACCATTTTGCTTATAAGTGTGGCATAAGTAAGACGATGCTAATAATGTAAGTAAGTAAGTAATTTGTTTCATGTTAAACGACCCGGCAGTAAATATCAGAAAAATTTTTTTACTTATCATGAGGGTAGTATTTCTTTTATACGTGTAAATATTTAAATTTTTAAATATTTTTTCAAAACAGACTTATTTTGAATCACCTCCTAACCTGATGACTAACGTATTAACTAATGTGTTTGTTTGAAACATTTACTAACCTACTTACTTGAATCTTGTCAGTGTTATTTATTTTCTTTTTTTATCAGAATTTGTATTTTTTAAGCCAACATTTATTTTTTTATCTGTAATTAATCACAGTACCTTACCTTCCTACCAACCTACCTAACAAGTAACAACGCTCGTACAGATGCCACCAGTTGACGTACTGATCCATGTTTTTTTTTGGTTTTTTTGTACTGTGAGCTAAGATTTTGTATGTATTTTCTATATACGAGAGTTGTCACCACGCTCGATAGAGGTGCTAATTGCGTGTCCATACAAAACCCACTAGAATTCAGAATACTACAGAAAACAAAAATCGAAGAACACTTGAGGTAGGTACTGATGCTTGGGCTTACGCATGTTCTAATGTATAGGTGATTTTATGCATGTAGATCTTACCTACTTCTAATCTCCAAAACAGTTTTGACGAAGGTCCTGTCAAACAAAGGCCCTCCAGTCAAGATTAATGAAACTTTTCTGCTGACCGTCCTAACTTGCAAGTTTACGGAGGTTGAGAGGAAGAGCTTTTCGTTCCAACAGTACTTACCCAAGTACCTATCTACCTACCCGCGTTTAATGGAACTTCCAGATAGATTTTTTGTTTGACCAGCTTTGTAGAGCAGAAAATTGAATGTAAGCACTCAAGTGATGCAGATTGGAAACTTGTTCCCCTTTGTGAATGAAAAGATTTTATTTTTTATCTGTGTTTTTTACGATAGATGATTTTCTTAGGGTTCTTTTTACCTTAGCAAAATATCAAAATGTCAGATGGAAAAAAGCCGAAGAATTCGGTTGCTTGGGTTATATAGTATTACTTCCTACTTCCTTACCTTATTATAAAGCTTTGAAAATAAAAAACAAAAAATTACCTTGTCTTCAGCTTCTTCGGCCCTCCCTTCCGCCTCGAGAACCCGCTGCTCGAGCTCCGAGAGCTGAAACAAACAGAAACACCAAATCAAAATGTTATCCAACAAAATCTGCACCAAATTTGGGCAAAACAACTAACGCCATCTCTACGCCACGCGGTAGTAACACAACGAGAAAGTTCACGTGAAAATTTCACATCCCAAAACTTTCAACCAAAGCTCGCTGACTACTTAGTTCCACAACCACCCGTTAGATGGCGCGAGGGTCGCGTTAGAGTTTATTGAACCACGTGGTCTTAGCAGAGCTGTATAGGTATGTGCTATTTATCACGGACATGTAGAATAGGTATTATTGTTATGTAAGAGACTATTCGTGAGGTTTCTAAGGCGCGTAGGGAGTATTGGTTCTTGAAAGGGTGTATGTATGTTATGGCTGTGATATGTGTGCGTGAACAGGAGTAGGATCGTGCCTGAAAGGTTTATTTTAGTGTTGAAGGCTGAAGGGAATATTCATGCTGGGTGATAAATTATAGGCTAGACGTAGAAAGTGTTACACGAATTTTTGTAAGCAGAATTTTCCGTAACTCATTTTTTGTATACTTTATGTGATATTTTTTGTTTATTTGACTACTTTATCTTTGTTAAAAATTAAATAGCCTCACTATTTGAATACTCAAAGTTCTTTGAGACTGTCTGCGGTAGTTGTCAGAGGCAAGTTACATTTGGCGCAATGTTATACTCCAAAATAGACACGTAAGTGACTGAAAGCAGAGTTATTCACTTTCGGTTATTTAAACAATGCTCAAATTTTAGATTTTTTACCATTTATATGCAATTATTTTTTCAATAAAAATGTTTAAACGTTTTAACTACTTGAGTATCAACTTAGTAAGTAAGTTGAAATACGAAGCAAATATTCTGAAATCCTTCGAAACGCATGCCAATTTAAAACCTTTACTACAAAAGTGCAGCCACACTTTTGTAGTAAAGGTTTTAAATTGGCATGCGTTATGAAATGATGGAAATCAAACAAGGGAATCCTTTCTCAAATAAACAGAAAGCTAACGAACAGACAAACACAGGATACAAAATGCAGAAAGCTATACAGGGAGATACATTGAACGTTGATCCAAATATTGGAACCTTTAAGAATAGTAGAGCTCTTTGTGAAGGGCTCGTCCGGGAAGTACTACCGCCATGCCTTTTCTGCAGTCAAGCAGCGTTGCTGTGTTTCGGGCAGAAGAGTGTGATTGCCGGTGAAATTAGAGGCACATGAGGCATAACATCTATATGCCTCAAGTTGATGGACGCAAAGCACGTTCCTATCGAGTGTAACTTACGATGCAACGCTTTGTTAAAATCGTAGGTGGTGGTTACCATTTAACATCAGGTGGACCATTTGCTTGTTCCATCAATAAATTGTATAAAAAATACGTCGATGAGAAATTGGAATAGTCCACTGCAAACTTTTTATGGAACTTTTATAAGCTTAAATCGTTATCCATTTCTTATTGATTTATAATATAAAATATACGTCTTAATTCTAGTTCTTAGTGTCCAAAAATATAACTGGAAGAAAAAACGTAATCTTTATATTCAATAAATCAATATATTCTATTCAATCCACTGCTTGTTCCATCAGCTAGTTGTAAAAAAAAAGCAATGATTTAAGCGAGAGAAATAAATAACTGAAAACGTGAAAACAATCTGTACATAATATTTGTACTATAAGTAAGTTGGTAAGCTTACCTCAAAAGCAGGTTTCATAATATTATTCTAAAGACCAGCGTGAAACCTAAAAGTTTTGTGTCGATGTTGACACTGACAGTACAATTGCATTGTGAGGTTCATATTATCCAAGAAGACAGTTACGCTATACAATAAAAGTCATGTTGATATGATTCAGCTTTCCCTGTACAATAAATCACCCTGTTTGCATGTAACGAGTGCATACGAACTTCAAAGGATTCCTGAGGAAATGCAATGAATCAAATTCCAAGCCTTTCAAACCGGCAATTCCGATTCATGTTCTTATTTTGTTATGGAATTTTTATAAGTTAAAAGGAATGAATGTCTTTGAAAGGAGAAATCTTTTGAAGCATGGGGTAAAAAATCATTTCTATTTTTTTTATTGGACTTTGCATTTGAAACTTTTATATAGGTTTTACAAAATGTTAAAATTATGCTTTATGCATAAGGCGAATGGATACCCCGATGCTAGCGCCACTACATATATTATTTAATCATTACGTTAAACAAAGGACTTATCAAAAATTCGGACCGCGCGTACACGATACCTATTACAAGCTTTTTTTAATGTATCTGTAATAGTTTTGTTTTATGTTACTCAGCCAGATACCTTGTTTGGAGAGCTTGGTGGCCACCAATAGGAACTAAACTCTTGAAACAAGTACCTGCCTAAATAATACAATACAAAACTATTATAGATACATTAAAAAAAAGCTTGTGATAGGTATCGTGTACGCGCGGTCCGATTTTTTGATAATTCTTTTGTATAACGTAATGATAAAATAAAATATGTAGTGGCGCTAGTATCGGGGTATCCATTCGCCTTAAAATGAGAAGTCGTAGAGTTCGTAGAGGCTCTACGGCGTAGGCAAATATAATGCATTTAATGCAATTATAATACATGCAGAATAATAAAATGAATGTCAGTTATAATATACATACGTTTGTTCTTCTTCTTGTCGTGTCACCAGTTCTTTCGAAACAGAGTGGTGAAAGGATTATACACTTTGTTGAGATCCATAGATTTTATTTCTTTTACCTACTCTCTATCGTGTTACGTGAGAAATGGTAATGCCCTATACAGCAGTATACAGGGTGTCCCAGAAACTGACGTCAACCCGGAAACGGTGATAGGCCAAGTCAAAATAGTTATCAGAAAAAAAAACTAAGTTAAGTATTTTTAAAGTTATTGGTATTTAATAAAAATCGAGAAAATCTACACCCCGTGATGGTCTTTTGTTTCGTGTTACTACAAATCTTTATTTTTTATCAATATTGTTTTTATTATGTAATCCTGAATAATGCCTCCGTAAGTTTATATCAAAAATTTTAAACCAAGCAGTCATTTCAGTCACACACACACACAAGTCAGTCTTCTAAACTCCCATTTCGGAAGAAAATATCACTTTTGCTCAATTAAGTATTCAAAGTTAATACTTCACTTATCTTTAATTGACTGTACTGAAAAAAAATGTACTACGAATACTACGATAGTTTGGTAAGTAACTTTAAAAGTTGGTGCATTTCATAAGGATTCCAAAATGGTATGATACTTGCTAGATTAATTCTTGAACATATTTTTTTGTAACGAAACTCAGTCGTGAGCATTTTTTTCTTACTTTCTTAATTATTCTAGTATACCCAAGGCTTTCCTCACAGCCGTATCTTTAAGATTCTAGGTTAAGTGGTGTTAGCGAGACAGAAATACTAATTTCCAGATAGTCCCAGAGACATGAATGTCAATTTATTTTTCTTTATGTTTAGGATTCTTTTCAGAAAACAATAACATATCACATTTGGAACATTTGCAGTATTCCATGCGTGACAAGTTGCAAGATCATCGTTGCTGCTAGAATACTGGTTGATTCTCAATGTTTTACTTCACCGATTGAGAGCACTACCATTTGAATCAAGAAGCCAATAAAATTTCGAACTGCTCATAAAGCTTCACCTTTATGAACTACCAATTCCACGCGACTTCTCACAGGGTCACATATCAACGTTAAATCGACATAATAGGCCACGGCGTCTATTACGACCACTTAGTTAGGACCCCTCAATTTCGCTGATGATAAAGCATGTAGTTCTGAGGCGAAGGTCACGATATGATGGCAGCTATGTATTTATAGCTCAATAATATGACATTTGGGTCAGGACATAGGCAATAAAGATAGCATCTGGTACAATGCCGACGGCGGTCTTTGGTTACGCGTGGTTGGCAATGCTAACCATTTTCAATCAGAACGATGACAAACTTGAATTTTTAACGATTTGTAATTATAGACATCGTCTAGTAAATATCGTATATAATATATATAAATAATATCGTGCATGACTGTTATAGGGGACGGTTACCATTTAACTTGCTCATGGAAGTATTAAAAAAAATGTATATACCAGTGCGTGAAAATCTTCCCTTGAGAATACATTTTTCTTTTTTCAACGGTGACCACCGTTGGAAAAATTCACAATCTAGCTCGCACATTTCAACTACATTCAGGATTTTTATATATTCAAAAATGAAATGTGCTATCGTGAAATTGCCTGACGGTTGATAGTCAGATAAAAGTTGAAATAAATATAGTTCGTGCACTGCGCGAGACAAAGACCGGGCGGAAAATAGTCTCTAGAAATAGAATAAATGTAACGGTATGTATAAAAAGACCCAGCTGTTTCCTCCCGCTGTGAAGCCGACAACTCGTGAAGAGTAATGTCAGTTGTACTGCGGATGGGAGGCTGTGTCGGCAGTTTGGATTGTCGAATGTTTTATTGCGTATTAGTTCGCGTCTCGCGTATCGCGCGTATTCTATTCGTTGGGTATGAGTGGCATTTATTGCTTTTGAGATGTGGAGCATATGGGATACCATACGGCACAATGTTTCCGTGTTCTTTTTAGAGTGTATGCTTCTGGCAAGGCGGGCGACGTATGATAGAAGATAGAAAACTCTTGTACACAAGAAAAGAACATTGCAATAAGGCGAATACAATAGCTGATGTGACTCTTGCTCGCACGTTTCGACATGTTGAAAGATATAAAATCACTTACTTAATATAAGATTAAGTATTAACCATTACCACCAGTATCAACCATTAACGATTAACCATTTTGTGTGCAATCACATTGTACATAGTTTAGTAAAAAATTCATTTTGAACGATACATGTTTTCCTACTCAAAAGTTTGCTTTACTAGTTTTCGTACATAAACAAACTTTTAAGATCGCAATGCATTATTAATATAATATGGAAATAAATCTAATCGCTGAAAATTATTTGCTTAACACTAAAATGAGATTATCAGCACATTGTCGACCTAAATCCTATATTACTATACTATATAACTAAAGTCGTTCCAGAGATGATTTTATTGAAGATCATATTTTCTCTGTTCTCATTTTTCAGCAGGTTTTGATCTAAATTTCAACGAACAATTGAACATTAGCCTTAATTTATGTAACATTTCCTTTGTATCCGAAAAGAGCTTGAATAACTAATAATATTATCATGCTTTCCTTTTCTTGCTTATCATAGTTTTCATCTTTGATCGACCCACAATTAGCGCCTGTTACGGACACGTGGAGGAGAAATGGGTTAGCATGGTATTGGGCATGTCTTGCGGAGGGAGAAACGCCATATTATGAGAAGAGAGTTACATTCTTTTTTATACAATAGCTGATGGAACAAGCAGATGGCCCATCTGATGCTAAGTAATAACCATCACCTATAACCAAGCATTGCCTCGTAAATCACGCACGATAGGAACGTGCCCTACGATACACTGCCGTGTCCATCACCTTGAGGCATACATGTGCCTGTAACTACACCGGCAACCACACTCTTCAAACCGAAACACAGCAACGCTGCTTGGCGGCAGATAAGGCGTGATGGTAGTACTTCCCTGGACGAGCCAACAAAGAGCACAAGAAGCAGAGGCAGACTGTGTAAAAGATAAGAGTTGTTAGAAGTTGAGTTGTTGAGCCGAGAAGTTGATAGAATAGCATGAAAGAAGAAAAGCTGTTATTCTGACCCCTCTTAGCCTGGCATGAGGGCAAAAATATGATGATTTTGAGTACGCTTCCTCTTTTTTATATTTCTTCAAACAAATCTTACAGAAAAAGCAAACAATCTTCGCTATAATAATTTCATGCATATCCAGTCAAAGCTTCAAGTATAAATAGCTTTTATCCATAAGTTATGTGTCACATGTAACACCAATTTCTTGGTCGACAGAACCTAAAAGCGGAGCTTTTCAAACTCAAAGCAAGTGTGCAGTCATGCATCAAATCCAAACTACAGAAAATGAGCTGTGAATATTGAGATTTGAAATTTCGAAGGGAATATGCATCGATAAAGTAAATACGTTTTCAAAGTGCTTCGAAAGTCTTACTGAAACGCTGCTTTTGACTACTTCATAAAAAGGCATGGTGGTAGTACTTCCCCGGAGGAGCCCTTCACAAAGAGTTTATCCAAAAACAACGAGGATGATGTCGCGAGTAACCGCTAGTTAAAGATAATTCTTTAAATCCAAAGCTTTTCGAACATTTACATTGATTCCACGATCATAAATCAGTCGCTAACCAACCAATTGACTCAAGGACTCGCCTTAAGAGGCTGACAGCTGTTAAATTAGTGAAGGTAGTTATTAAAAATTTCAGTCAATAAAGTTTCGGAGACTACCTATTACAAATGTTCAGCAAAAAAAAACATTTTTATCGAAACAAGTTACAAGTTTAACATTGTTTCCACGATGATAAATCAGCCGCTAAAACCAACCCTTTGGTAAAACTCGCCTCAAGTTCAGAGTTGGTGGCTGAACTCTTCAGGAGTCCATCATGCAGTCATAATAAGCTTTCGGGCTCGAACCATGTTACTTCCAAATCAAAGGCCCTCAAATGCGTTCACCCCGCCGGAAAATATACAGTTCGTCTTCTTTATGTTTTGGAGCAGAAAATTGAAATGGATTTGGGTACTTGAGGTTTGGAGAGAGACGAATTTGATCAAATCATCAAGCTATGTATTGTTCGTTTGTGGTATCTCTGGTTTTTTCTTAGTCACCCTGCGTTGGAGCCGTTAATGGTGACCCCGAAAAGAACCCGCTATGACCATTCATTACGAAAGTTAGGTTAGATTAATATTATTAGATAATTTAGGCTTACATTTCACAAGCTTTTAAGACTATTCAAAGCGGTCAAAACACAAGGGTTTTAGTTGTCGCAATGCATCAAAAATACTGTTTTCAAATTATTTATAAAACTAGCAACGTAAAATCTTTAAAAATGCTCCTGACATTTTGAAAGATTTTATATTTTTGTTACGTCCAAAACACATTAGATTTTCCATTTCTCATGGCTCCCAGGAGAGGAGGTTTCAGAGATAAAAGACTAGGTAGATTTTGTTCTACCGATTTGACCTAATCCAACAATGGAAAACAATGGTCAATTCTTATTACACCGTGCCCATTTCACCGTCATAACAGTAATTCGCAAACTAAAGTTAAATTAATTAGCTCGCTCTATCTATTCCATGATTCCCTTGGGCAGCGGAAATCCGGACAGTGATAAAGCGATTATCGCCCACCTGAATGTAATTATGGGGCAGGTGGCAAGCCGTATCCATCTTAAATGGAAACTTATCCATAACACCTACGTTCATATGGTTTGCGGACTAGCCCAAGGCTCAAAATAAAACAAAGCCCCTGTTCAAAGTTTCAAGGTCTATGAAAAATAAGGTCCGACAACGGATACCAAACGAAAAGGTCATTTGATAAAACCAAACAGATATTTCCCGGAACACAACAGTCGGTTTACAAGCTTGGCATAATAAAACTGCAATTGCGTACTTCCACAGTCGAAACGTTAAGCCTTATTTCACGGCAATAAACGTTTCCAACAACAGCCGTGAGACGTCCACTCCGCGCGGCGGTCGGACGATAAATGACCCCAGCGGAGCAAGGAGACGGTCGCGCTCAAATATTAACAAACTACCCGCAGTAATGGCGATTCAAATGCAGCGGTTTACGACTACCCGCCTTTTGAGATTTAGCGTTTATGGCTTCTTGAGCTGATTGTAAGTAAAATCCTGTTGAACACGCTAGCGTTCAAGTATTAACGCTGCTGCCTTAGAGAATACTTTTACATCTCTGAATAAGGTTTATAGCAAAACAAACGTTCTCTTTTATTTTTTGATTGTACCCTTCTTAAGTAATAAATCTTTACCAGGTTACATTTCAGTCGTCTCATTCTCATAGGACAAGCTTTGCTTAGTTTGGCGCTGACGGTGTTTTGTGAAACTTCAACCGATATTTATAATTTTTTTACCTTTAGATCTACAGTTGCTGCAGAAAAAGTCTACCTTTTTAAACATTCCTAGATCGCCTAGATTGCTTGTTAGTCACAAAAGGGACCGAAACTTCGCTTGCGAAATCTTGAGAAACGTTTTGAAGAGCTTTTATTTTTATTTTACGACTCCTCCAAGACCAAGTTTTACCAGCATTTAAAGTTCTAAAACTTCTTTGTGATTACGTTACTGAAAGAAATGGATCTATTTACGAAGTTGAGTGTTCAAGTTGCCCAATTTTTCTTTGAAATCGTTGTTTTTGTGGGATTCTGATGGGATTATTAAACTAATTTATACCTACGTCATTGTTTAATGCTTTTTAAATGGAAATAATATATCGAAATTATATTTTAGTTAGAATTTCAACTGGTCTCCGTTCCATGTATTCTTTCACCGTAATACCTTTAAACATTGACATATTAATTTATTTTATTTTTATTTATTTACATTTTGGAGTTGTGCAGGAGTATGTCTATCTCGGGCAGACCCTGCGATTGGGTAGACACAACTTTGAGAGAGAGCTAAACCGGAGAATTCAGCTGGGCATCCCTCAATGTTTGAAGACGAAAGTCTTCAACCAGTGCGTCCTACCTGTTATGACCTATGCTGCCGAAACGTGGACACTAACAGTAGGGTCGGTCCTCAAGCTGAAGGTCGCTCAGCGAGCTATGGAGAGAGCTATGCTCGGAGTCTCTCTGAAGGATAGAATCCGAAACGAAGTTATCCGACAGAGAACTAAAGTAGTCGACATAGCTCAAAGGATTAGCAAGCTGAAATGGCAAGGGGCCGGCCATGTTTGCCGTAGAACCGACAATCGATGGAGCAAACGAATACTTGAGTGGAGACCGCGTTTAGGTAAGCGTAGTGTAGGACGCCCTCCGACGAGGTGGGGTGACGATCTGCGAAATGTAGCTGGCAAACATAGGATGAGACGAGCCGAAGACCGGGCTCAGTGGCACGTCTTGGGAGAGACCTACGTCCAGCAGTGGACGAACATAGGTTGATGATGATGACATTTTGAAACAGCGTTAAATTCGAACACACGACCTCAGGTTAAAAAGTCCAGAATACCAGACTATCTATATAGGTGCTTGATATCAATTATAAATACGAAAGATTGAAAATGTGAGTTGTTATTAAATGTTTGTTATTAAATAACGCCGTAACGGCTTAATAGATTTGGATGTAATTTTGAATAATTATAGTTGATGACCGAGAATAGTAGCATGGCATACGAGCAAAGATTATATAGACCAGCGTAATAGTAGCATTTATGCTGAGTGACTGCCAATTTATGTCACTTACTTACTTTTATTGTATTTTCTTGTATTTTTATAAACTGTATACGAGTGGCATAAATAAATGATTGTGTGTTGTATTGTATTGTAAGCACATCTTACAATACAAATACAAAGTAAACCTTTTAAAACCAAAGCTACTCGTACTATCCAGACCTTTGCAACTTTAAACAGAGCTTTTATACGAAAGCTTTAGCACGTGCCCCTAATCTAGACCGCGCAGTTAACCATTACCATACCATACACAGGTGTACGTACTTACGTGAAACTAAAGTGATTTTGTAAGGTCATCCGCCTTCAAACGATGTGCTATTACCGCTTACTATGCTAAAACAGCGAACGTGCGGGCAGTCGAAATGAAAGTATATTGAAAATGGCAGTTTTCAAAACATACAGTAAACATTTCGTTCAAATCTGGGAATTGTGATTCCTAAAACAATTTTTTTTTTAAACAAATGACATCCGACCTTTTTGTCTTGACTAGAAACAATTGCAATAATTCACTCGACACAGGCAAGGTTGCTGTCGAAATAACAGACAGGATCCATAAATTAGTGAAAAAAGTATACAACACCGACCACAGTACATGCAATGACACTACAATTCGCACTCATATTTAGCCAAATAAATCAACATTAAAAAAAAATGATTTATTTTCATTTCACATAAAGTATGTAATGAATTCAATTGTCATTTTTAGAAATGGAATCACTTACAAGCTATTTGGAGCTAGGCGCTTATTGACCATTTGAACTTGTTCAGAACGTTTTGTTGTGAGTAGAAAATAATAATTAGATAATATTATTTAAGAAATTAAAAATAGATCAAAACAAACAACTTGTGCTCGCTTTGAGAAAGCAGCCGGATGTAAAATATAAAAACCGCCTCGTTTGAAAGCGGCTTTAGTGTGTTATCGCAACCGGGTTATGAGCCTGTCTCGTTACCCTACGAAGCAGGGTTGAATTCAGGAGTATAGAGGGTAAACTGATAAGTCGGGAATAGTACGTGGTCGCAATACCACTAGTTATGTCAAAAGATCAGATGTCAAAATATTTGGATCGCTAAATGACTAAACGATTCGTTTTCTTCATTTTGTGAGACAGCATAGCTTTTCATTTTAATTGTTTTTCTAGTGTTATTTTGTAGTTGTGTTGTGTAATTTCGGTGGTATTTTAACCAACATTACTTGTGGTCTTAGCACAAAGTGTAAGCATTTGGAATGAATGTGATGTCCTGATTTGACCGAAAAGGTTTCGAATGTTTTGACTAAAACCGCCACCATTTTCTTCAAAACAAATGACGGCTGACTTGACTATGGACTGACTTGACTATAAATTATTAATACAAATCACTTGACACTGGCAAGATTGTCTGTCGAATGACAGACAGGTGCCATAAACAAAGAAAAGAAAAGGCTAGATTGCTAAACGTCTGAATAGCAAACTGACTGGACAGTAGAATTTCACCCTAACTTCACATTCTCTCAAACGTTGAAGGAAACCGGCATATCGTGGAATCTAAAATGTTCTAAAACATGTGTCAAGAGCTGGGAAGGAGCCTTCACCCCACTGTTTCAAAAGAAATTAGTGACAAGACGATGAAGAAGTGGTTTAGTTTAGTTCTAGAACACCAGTGGTCTATAAGTCCGCCTTCCGATCGTAAGGTCGTAGGTTCAAATCCGGTCGTGCACCAATGGACTTATCCTATCAAAAAATTTATGTGCGCAATGCTAGCGCCGCTCTTAAGCGGCGAAGGAAAACATCGTGAGGAAACCAGTTAGTATTCTAACAGCGGCGATGGGCTTGCAACCTGTCACGTATGGAATATGAACTAATGCAAAAAAAATAATGTTTGGACGTACCTCTGACTACCCTCCTTAGACGTCCTCAAAGAATACGGAGTTCGTACGTACCAAGTACGAACTCCGAATTCTTCAAGAGATCTGAGGGGATGTCAACCGTGCCTGAAGTCGTGAAACTGTTTCAGTTTATTGTATAGTCCTACGGGTGTCTCTGCTAAAGCACTATTAAATAATCCTCGCCAGGGTTCAAACGCTGATTCCAGCAACCATTAAAGCTCCTTGGGACTAGGAAGTTTCCAAAACTGTTATAGAGCTAAAACACATTTGATGCCATGACCAGTGGCCGGCCAACACGAGATCGTATCATGATTATATACCTATATCTTATGTACTGGTGTACAGATTTTGTCATTTAAAACCTCTTTTGGGAACCAGCTTTCAGTTAGGTAAGAAAAGTTCTTATTTGGCGATTGGCTGAATCGAGGCCTTCCTCGGCCAATCACAAGCGTTTCGATTTTTGATTTTGACATGGGCATTTGCAAGCTGCGGTTTAGCTATGTTTTGTTTAAGTTGGAAATGAGAACATATAAGTTCTCATCAAAGATAATATATTATTAAGGATTTATTCTTTACCTAATTTCGACCGAATGACGTCATCACTGTGAAGTATACAGCATGTACAGCGAGTCGAACAAACCAGTCGGCGCGCGGTACAACGATGACTCACGTAGCGCGTCATCCCCACTGCTCTGTTAACGAGCTTGTTTACGCGCTTGTATAAAAGGAGGGGCGAGCGGAGTATCACGGCAGTCTCACTTGGACTTTCGTCCGAAGCACATGTCTTGTAGCAGCCTCCGGGTAGCTAATTATTGTGCGAGGCTTTTACTGCATCATCATGACAGTCTCACTCGGACTTTCGTCCGAGGCACATGTTTGGTAGCAGCCTTCGGGTAGCTAATTATTGTGCGAGGCTTTGATGACTGGCTACTTCATCGTCACGACCGTCTCACTCTGACTTTCGTCCGAGGCACATGTCTTGTAGTAACCTCCGGGTAGCTAATTATTGTGCGAGACTGATGATGATTAGTCACTACATCGTCACGGCGGTATCTATCGGACTTCCGTCCGATGCATATGTCTTTATAGCGGTCTAGGGTCGTTAATCAGTGTGATAGACTTTATGATAGGTCGTTATTGTCAATCGATCTTGTTTCTGTGGTTTTGATATTTGTTGTAATTTTGATAATTGATCTGTAATAAAATTATGTTGAATGGTTTCATCCTGTTGTTTTTGCCATCCTTGGAGTACAGCCCATCATTATTATTATTTCTAAGATCAGAAGTGGGATTCCTATCCGTTCTGTATCTGTTTTCCTAATCTAAATTGGCGATTTGATATTTCATCAGCTTCATGCTTAATTTTTTATTTTTAAGACAAAAATAAAGTAGACCTATTTTTGGTTGGTTGTTGGATAACGATTGTTCCAGGAGTCGCAGTACGAGCGCTGTGATCATATCAAGTATACGCTGGGATTAGAATCAAAGAGTACTTCCTTCAGCTTCATGTTCTAACAGTAACACATTCATTTGTTGTTGATCTAGCTTTATAAAGTACAGCCAGCAGCGTTGTTTTGAGTGAGGTGATTAAGAAGCCTATGGAGTGTATTCAGTGCTATGCCAAAGTTTTTACTTTGTTCAGATTATTTTGTTGCCTTTACGGTATAGGTTGTTGGAGAGTTGAAATATCGTATTACACGGTAGAAGTTTTTCAAAACTACCCTTGAAATATATTTTTATCATATTTTACGGGATCGTGATTTTATTATTGGTGCCGATGAGTTGTATTAGAAAGTGTTTTTAGCTACTCAGGGTTAAGCGATCATTTAGTAAATGGTCAGGTAAGCCGAACGAGTAACATGTTGAGTTGTTTTTGTTGTTACTTATGGACGAGTATCGAGCAACATTATGGGGTAAAAAGTTTACATTGTTTGTAGCTTAAATTACTCATATGGCAGATTTGCAGATACGTGCAGTGCAGTTCTGATGACTAAGGTTCTTTCTTAGTACAAAGCCAACATATTAGTGCTAAGAAAATAAGAAACCTTTGTTTGAAATGTTTTAATTTTTATTCTTATTTTTTAGAAGCTACCACGCAAACCTTCACCACTGCCGGTGAGCTCTCGCAGGTCTTGCAGCGACGCTCGTCTGTGCTGAAACGCGACTCTGCCGGGACGCGGCAGACGACGCTCGCGTGTTGCGACGCGAGGCCTTGTGGGCCTTCGCCTGTAGCGACGCGCCTCTGCCGAGACGTGGCAGACGACGCTCGCGTGCAACGACGCGAGGCCTTGGTGGCTTTCACCTGCAGCGACGCGCCTCTGCCGAGATGCGGCAGACGACGCGAGGCCTTGTGGGCCTTCGCCTGTAGCGACGCGCCTCTGCCGGGACGCGGTAGACGACGCTCGCGTGGGACGACGCGAGGCCTTGTGGGCCTTCGCCTGTAGCGACGCGCCTCTGCCGGGACGCGGTAGACGACGATCGCGTGGTGCGACGCGAGGCCTTGCGGGCCTTCGCCTGTAGCAACGCGCCTCTGCCGGGACGCGGCAGACGACGCTCACGTGGAGCGACGCGTGCCCTTGTGGGCCTTCGCCTGCAGCGACGCGATGCCTTGGTGGTCTACGGCTGCAGCGATGCGAGGCCGTGGTGGCCTACGCCTGCAGCGATGCAAGGTCGTGGTGGCCTTCGCTTGTGGCAACTCGAACTTCGCTTTTTTTGTGAATAGCGCAAGCTAGGTCACTTTCCTTGTGAATGGATATCGTTGGATACTGACGAGTATCAAACGTGTTCTACGTCACTTTCCTTGTGAATGGATATCGTTGGATACTGACGAGTATCAAACGTGTTCTAGGTCACTTTCTTTGTAAATGGATATCGTTGGGTACTGACGAGTATTAAACGTGTTCTATGTTACTTTGTGAACGGCGTAAGCTGTGTCACTCATACTTTTCTTTGTAAATAGATAGCGTTGCAAGAAGCTTTCACATGAGGCGAGTTTCTTTCTATAACGTGTTCTATGTTACTTTGTGAATGGCGCAAGCTGTGTCACCTTTTGTAAATAGATAGCGTTGCAAGTAGCTCTCACATGAGAGGTGAGTTACTAACGTGTTCTATGTTACTTTGTAAACGGCGTAAGCTGTGTTACTCATTCTTTTAATCGTAAATAGAAATCATTGGATAAGTCACTCATTTGTGTGAGGGGTGAACTACTTATGTGTTCTATGTTACTTTGTAAACGGCGTAAGCTGTGTTACTCATTCTTTATTTGTAAATAGATTGCATTGGACAGGTCATTCATTCGTATGAAGGAACTACTAATGTGTTCTATGTTACTTAGTGAGTAACTCTAGTAGGCTATTGTGAAATATAAATAGTCGATGTGAGTTATGTCACGAAAATAACATGCCATCATGTTATTTTGGACTTATTGATTATATTGCAAGTAGTGGGAGTTCGAAATCCAATTAATTGCAATGTAGTGTCTTTTTCTATAAAGTCCTTTTTACTCAAGGGCTGTTATTTTTGGAAGCTGTTTTCCTAGCTTCAGACTTCGCTTCAGACTTCTTGTCTGTTTTGGCTTCATTAAAAAGACGCATTGATTTATAATTTTTGAGTCCCTTTGACTTGGTATAGAGTTATTATGATTATGATTTGCTTTCGGTTTCTGTTTCTCTTTTTATTAATATTTTGAAGTCACTTTGACTTGTTTTGGCTTCAGTAAAAAGACTCATTGATTTATAATTTTTGAGTTGATATGGAGTAAAATTCAAAGAAGTTTGCTTTCAGTCTCTGTAAGCTTGATAAAAATTACCAATTGCTTTTTATTAATATTTTGAAGTTACTTTGACTTTGGAGAAAGTTCCAAATATATTTGCTTTCAGACTTTGTTAGCTTCAGACTTCGGATTTATGAAAGCTATGAGTTTCTTCAAGTTCGTTATTTTGTGTGTTGCAGAAGATCTGATGATGTGCGAGAGGGATCTTCGATGGAGAACATGCGGTCGAGGACGACTTGCTTTCAGGAACGGCCGTATTAAGGATTTATTCTTTACCTAATTTCGACCGAATGACGTCATCACTGTGAAGTATACAGCATGTACAGCGAGTCGAACAAACCAGTCGGCGCGCGGTACAACGATGACTCACGTAGCGCGTCATCCCCACTGCTCTGTTAACGAGCTTGTTTACGCGCTTGTATAAAAGGAGGGGCGAGCGGAGTATCACGGCAGTCTCACTTGGACTTTCGTCCGAAGCACATGTTTGGTAGCAGCCTTCGGGTAGCTAATTATTGTGCGAGGCTTTGATGACTGGCTACTTCATCGTCACGACCGTCTCACTCTGACTTTCGTCCGAGGCACATGTCTTGTAGTAACCTCCGGGTAGCTAATTATTGTGCGAGACTGATGATGATTAGTCACTACATCGTCACGGCGGTATCTATCGGACTTCCGTCCGATGCATATGTCTTTATAGCGGTCTAGGGTCGTTAATCAGTGTGATAGACTTTATGATAGGTCGTTATTGTCAATCGATCTTGTTTCTGTGGTTTTGATATTTGTTGTAATTTTGATAATTGATCTGTAATAAAATTATGTTGAATGGTTTCATCCTGTTGTTTTTGCCATCCTTGGAGTACAGCCCATCATTATTATTATTTCTAAGAATATAATATTATTATCTATATTCTCTTATAATTATAACATATATTATCTTTGATTAGAACTTTCTCTGGTGCAAATAAAAATCGTGTGTAATATTTTATTTTTTTATTTTATAGACTTTTATGTGATAGTTTTCTGTCAGTTACAAACACGCTTACACCTGTTAACTTAATTGAGAGAAATAAATAAATTATACAAGCGTGTTCATCATGACTTATTTATTATAAAATAATGCAACAAGATATATTCAAGTATCCTTTAATATCCTATTATGTGAGAGAAAATTCAATAAACTTAAATTATTATTATAATCTTAAAATATAAGACTCTATAGTTTACCCCTTTATACCCCTTAGCTACTGGGGGTCCCCAGCGGCTAGGGGTAACATTATAAATTATGCATTTAAGCTCTTAGCTTAGAACTAGGCTAGTTTTCATTTAAGTATTATGCATGAGAAACCACGGTAGTAAAATACAGTCTTGAATTTTTTGTTTTCTTCAATTTAGCTTCATTTCTGTAGATTCGTTTAGTCTTTAGAACTCTTGGGTGATGGCTCAAAATCAATGTATAAGAAGAATTACATGTAATGAGATGTTAAATATTTTTGTTTTGAGCCAATGTAATTCTACCCCTTAGAATTACATTGGCTTTATGGGCATTGGCTCTGCCGTTTAAGGGCATGCAAAATAAAAAATTATAAACAATTAAGGTGAAATAAAAATAAATTATTTAAAATTAGAATAATTAGGTAGGTATAGTAAAAATGCATATAAAAATGTCAAAATTGAAAACATTAAATCAATTATGTTCATTATTAAATGAATATAAGAACATTGCTAGTCAAAATTGATATAAAATGTCAAAGAAATTATAAACATGAAAAATATGAATCTCAAAATCTTCTTCTTATCGTATTACAGTGACAAAAGCGAACTATTATTCTTTCTTTCTTTGTAAGAACACAAAATACCTTTCTATCTAACTATTATCCTTTTTTGGTTGAAATACAAAAAAATACAATTTTTACACAGAAATTACAAAAAGAATGATGAGAGTCTAAAATAAACAACGGAAGTGAATAAAAAACCTTATTTTGAAGTCTAGTAAAAACAAAACACAGTCAAGTCAAAGTGCTGGCATATATGTATGTATGTCATATACGAGAACTTGCCTTTAAGTTGATTTTCAAGTGTTTTTTCATAAGACTGTTAATCCAATTAAAATGCTGTATCGAAAGTGTTGTTTTTAAACAATTTATTATTTATTGGTTTTCTGCATTGAGCTTGATTGGATAACTTCTAAATTAGGTTTGCAACTTTTGTTGAACCATCCTTATCAGCTGATCCTAAAATGACTTCCGATCCATCAGGCTGACAGTCCGCGCTATGATAAATTACCCATCATGCAAGTAAGTACAGTCGGCGACATAAGTTGAGTCACAATAAATCAAGTGCTACTTTTTGTAAGCGATTTAGCATAGTTTATGATAATCTGTTGTCGAAAAATATTTTTACTATTAATTATTCATATTATAACTTTAAGAAACAGGATCCTTTAACAATTATTATAAACATCATCATCTTCCTGCCCTTATGCCACGCTGCATGGGGTCGGCACAACAGGTTTTCTTCTTCCACTCTCCTCTATCATTCGTCATCTCGGTGCTCACTCCTTTCTTACTCATATCATCTTTCACACAGTCCATCCATCTTTTCTTTGGCCTACCTCTCTTTCTAAAACCATCCACATCCATACCTAGCACTCTTCTCGTAATATGAATTTTTGTAAACATATGTTTCGTAAAAAAAGAATCTCCAGAACCAGCTACCTACATCATCCGGGTATATTGTTTTTAAATTATTTGATTAAATACAGCACAAGGAAATAACAAGCTCATCCAAGGCTACAAAAAGTAAAAAACAACAGCTTTAATCAACTTTAGACGTAGACAGTACCCTAAGCCGTTTTAATTGCTTTATCCCACGAATAGACAACTTCGCATGAAAATTGGAGTTTGTATGGGAACTGCCGGTGACGTTTTGATAGATTACGCCCATCTCGCTGATTGGCGGTCGGCGCGCCGTTCCATTTTTGAATACGAGCCTTGCTTTCGTAGGAAACGGTGGACGCCAAAAACAAAATGACATTAATTAAAAAAAAAAATAAAAGGTTTCATTCAATTGAATCACAAGGATAACTTGTTAATGAACACAAGAACAAAGTGTTGCCTTAAGTAGAGACTGTAAGAAAAGTACCAATAGACACATTCTTAGTAATATTATTTCTATAAAATGAAGTCAAAACAAAATTACTCATTAGCCTACCTGGCTAGATTGTAATGATATAAGAGTAACGCATGTCATGCGCTAAACTAATTTAGTAAAAAAAAACTTTGAAACGTCTTAAAGCTAGGTGAATCACGCGACATAACAATGCTCTGATGCTATAAACTACGAGGGTCCGTTAGTCGTAATACGGATCGATGTCCGTCGAATAATAGTCTGTTATCTTATTGGCTAATCAATACAATGTTACTTCAGCCTGAGATGCTAGACTAACTGACGGCGACGAAGCGTTGCCATACGTAGGTATATCATAATAATAATTAGACTGTTTTTTTTTATTAAACTACCTACTTGCGCTAGGTTGTGCAAAATTGTGTGTTTATAAATCATTTTTATTTCAATAATGATAATAGCTGACTATACGTTCGTGACTCGGTTAAATCACGTTCGTAATATGACAGCAACGGTATTTGAGAAACCCACCATAACCACATGTGAAATGTATTTTTCAAATTCGCCATTTCAGGTTTGAAAGGATTAGAATACCTTCCTATGCACCTGTCATATTTTGTGAAAATATTTCATGAAATATTTCTCTAGAGGTGGATAGAAATATTGGCAGCACTAATACCAGTGTCATTTTAAGGGGCTGACACACGTCAGAGTACTTCTCACGAAAGATAGTTTTAAGAGTAGTAGAGCTCTTTGTGAAGGGCTCGTCCGGGAAAGTACTATCACCTTTTTCTGCCGCCAAGCAGCGTTGCTGTGTTTCGGTTTGAAGATTGTGGATGCCAGTGTAATTACAGGCACATGAGGCTTAACATCTGTATGCCTCAAGTGGATGGACGCAGGGCAGTGCATCGTAGGACACGTTCCTATCGTGCGTGGCTTACGATGCAATGCTTTGTTATAGGTGATGGTTACCACTTAATATCAGGTGGGCCATCTGCTTGTTCCATCAGCTAGTTGTATAAAAAAAAAGCATGGTTGATAGAACCAGCTCCTTTTTGAAAAAACAGATCCGCGTCGTATTCTTCATTTCTATTCAAAAACCATCGAACTCCCGTAAGGCGGAATGATCACAAATCCATTTATAATCCCTAAAGCCTCCCGCCATTTTGCAGAAAATGCGAAAGCTCTCGAAATTTCGTCAAAAATCAGTTTGGCGTCTTTATCCGCTGAAGAATAAATAGATGTGACCTCAATCTGGTATTTATTTATTTATCTATTTTTAGATTCACAGTTTTTCTTATTGTCTATTTTAATCTATTACATGTACACTGTGCACTAATCAAATTGAATCTACATTTTATAAGCAAAGTAAGTACCTACTTACTACTACTTACTAGGTAGATGATACTGAGAATATAAGCTAATAAGGTGAAAGTTAACAAATAAAACAAAAAATCTAAGTTGAAGTTAAAGTTAATCGCAAAAAAACAAGTGTTAGTGTGTAAAACGTGATAAGTAATGAGTGTGTAGTGTAGTGTGTCATTGTGTGTATGTAGCTAGTTAGTTAGATAGGTTGTTATAATAAAGATCGGGTAGGTGTGTGTGAATGTGATAGACAAAACGCCTATTAAAACTCTGCAACACTCGCGTGTAGGCGATATGGTATTCTTAGAAGTAATCACAATGATATTTATAAATGCGAAAGCTTTTGAGTGAGTGTATGTGTATTTTATTTCCCACAAATCTTTGTCACGGCTGGACGGATATGAATGATACTTTTTTAATACCATTAGCTAATGGAACAAGCAGATAGCCCACATGATGTTAAGTGGTAACTATCACCTATAACAAAGCATTGCCTCGTAAGTTACACACGATAGGAACGTGCCCATAGTATTATTTTACTTATAATTATTTATTTATTTTTGAACAAAATGCAAAGCTCTTATGATACAATGTAATTCTTAGGTTTCTAACATACAGCCAATAACGGATTTACATTTTTATATGGCATATTAAAGTTATGTTTGCATTGGTAGATGTTTATGCGTTCCCTCTTTGGGGGAAAGCCTCCTCCAGCTTCTTCCATGTTTGTCTGTTTTACCCCAGATTCATCCAGTTTTCTCCAGCGCTTTGGATTATGTCGTCTAAAATATCAGATAATAGCTATAAATGGATGAAAAAGAAAAAGACAAGTACAAGTAAGTTAAGTCGGCTGATATTTGTTTGTCAATGGTTCCAGTTTTCTTCAAAAATGTTAAACATTTTCGTTTAAAACGGGATAACACATAATACACTCCTGCCATGCTCATACTTTCTGTTGACTTTTACTTTGTTACTACATAATGAATTCTCCGAAATAAAGGCTAACCCACACCTGCCGTCGTGCCGCACTGTAACTGACTAGTGGTAACCCTGGAGCTGTAACCGGGACTCGCAGAATAATTTATTAAAAGCAGCCGTGGCTTTTGTAACGCCGTAGGGCTGCCTCTGTAGTTTCAACAAGTGAATTTAAATATTTACCATGTTGAATGGTTTTAAAACCTAATATGTGAACTCATGCGTTCTGGATTCTGTTTCTCAAAAGTTAAATGGTTAATTGTGGAAATTATTACAACTATTTCTTTAGGTGTACATGCATTGCTCACGAGTAGATTCATTTATTCGTTATTTGTAGTGAAAATCAAGTAATTTGCGTTCTGATAGAAAAACTATCAAAAAGATATACCTACAACGTTTGAACTAGGTACATGGGTAATGATAGTTACTTATGTGACGTTTATGAGTATGGACATAAGTTCTCAAAACGTTTTAAAATGCTGCCTTAGCTCTGTATTATGGTTGATAAGCAATATCATCATCATCAGCATGAAGAAGTCCACTGCTGAGAATATGCATCTCGTATACATTTCCAGGAGGTACTATTCTGAGGCTTGTCTATCCACTGACTTCCCGCAATCCTCACAATGTCGTCGGTCCATCAGGTGGACGTCTCACGTTTCGTCTTCCGGTTCGTGGTCGCCATTTGAGAACCTTTATTCCTCAGCGGCTGTCAGTTCTTTAATAAAATAAGCAATATACATACTAATACGTCTAGTAGGTTTATTGGCTGATGGTCTCGGCAGAATAACAGCGCCTAACTACTAAAATATGAGGTAATGCGGCATACGCTGAGTCGAGACCCTTTTGCTGCTGCAGCACACAAGCACCTACATACCTAGGTACCTATCTTTTTTTTATATACAACTAGCTGATGGAACAAGCAGATGGCCTACCTGACGTTAAGTGGTAACCATCACCTATAACAAAGCATTGCTTCGTAAGTCACGCACGATAGGAACGTGCCCTACGGTGCACTGCCCTGCGTCCATCAACTTGAGGCATACAGTTAAGCCTCATGTGCCTGTAATTACACCGGCATCCACACTCTTCAAACCGAAACACAGCAACGCTGCTTGGCGGCAGAAAAAGGCGTGGTGGTAGTACTTCCCCGGACGAGCCTTTCACAAAGAGCTCTACTAGTCTTAAAACGTACTGCTCTTTCTATCTGTTTAGCCATTTCCTTTCTTTTATTGTTTTGTATGTGTATGTGTGTTTTTTTAGCAAATGTATATGTCTATGTCTATGTCTATGTCTAGTATTAGGGCACATCCAAAACAAGTCACATCGTACACAATGTCGCAGTCTCACTTGCTAGTTACGACTTAAGTTAAGTACTCTTAAGACTTTACTGAAAGGCTTGGAGGACTTCGGAGGCTACAACCTACCTGCTTTAAGAACTTAGTACCTACATAACGTAGGTACCTACTTGTAAGTTGTTGCTTGTGTTGACTTCAGTCTCTGTGTGAACTCAGTGACGTAAATCTGATTTACCTACACATAAGAAGAACATAGTAATTTACAGTTTTTTGGCAATTTGACCTAGAATAGAGTCTACCTACTTCTATTCACTTTTACCTTGAAGGGGTTCAGTTAATAGTGGTCGGGAAAAAAAAGGTTGTTTTGACCCACAGATATAAACAAAGTACTTATTAGCAAATTGTTGCTAAACATTCGAGGTGAAAGAAAGAAAATTAGTTTTTTTTCCCCGAACAACATGGCATAGTCCAAAGAAAAAAAAAACCTAAATATTTTAAAAAAATCTAATATAATTCAGCATACAACCTCAGGATAATTCTGCATCAAACCTATAATTATGTAAAAGAATGCTTTACAAATGGAACGGACGAAACCAGTTGTGCCAATGAAAACTGAAATTGCCGATTCTCAATACTGGCAACTTTGAACTAAAATATCTGGCGTTTGAATTTGGAATTCTAAATTCAAATTCATTTCGAATTAAAGTTCGTACATGGTGTTCGGTTTCAAAATTAGTTATTCATTTGTTTTCATGTGCTTTGGATTTTGCTCTCAAATTATTCTTTTCACGATTATGTATGGAATATTGAAATATTCCATTGTTTTATAGGTAAGGATTGGTGAGAGTACGAGCACAGGTGGTCTGATGGTAGCGGCCCCGGTTTCCGATTCTAATGTCGAGGGTTCAAAAGTCCAATTACTTTTTCAGTTCAAAATTGTATGTGCACAATGCCAGTACTCTCAAACGGTGAAAGAAAACATCATGACGAAACCAGCATGTCGTAGAACCTAAAAAGTTCTAGAATATGTGCTTGAAAGGAGCCTCTTTGAGGCGCACTTAAAATCCTTTCACCACACTAATTCGAAAGAAACTAGTGACACGACAAGAAGAAAGTAGGTATGGACCTAATACTGTCACACACGTTGCTAATTATGGCATAGTGCCAACCCTACCCTCTGTGTCATGGACTATCAATCATGCAAAAATGGCGCGGCGCTGTTACGTTGTGGTTCCGTATACAGCATACTGTAGCGTAGCGTATGGAGTGAAGCTTAAGCTTTGGGGTAATTATAAAATTAATTTTGCGAGGATGGAAATTCAACATTGTTCTTAAAGTACCAGCAAGAAGAACATTAAAAATGTATAAAAGAACAAAGTGTAGACCGATTTTGTTGCCCTAACCAATATTGTTCTTTGTATGTCGCTTATACTTTTGTCAGACAAAACAAACGTTTTTTTATTTTGATTTAATACATATCAACTTTAAAAAAAAAAGTGAAATTTAGGAATAGGTAATTATTTTCAGGGACTATTGTTAGTTTTTATAGCACACTACTATGTGTTTTTTTTGTAGTGCATCTTTATTTATTATGCATCTCGTGGGATTTAAAGCTGGAAGGGAAATTGTTCGATGCATTTCTGCGTCAAGAGAAGGTCATAGGTTCAAATCCCTTCGGTTCGTAACTTTTAGAATATCACAAAACAAAAGTTTACACTAAAAACATGCAAAATTTACGCCCTAAAATATGCAGCTAAATAACTTTTCGTTTCCATTGTTTAGCATTATTATGTAAAGTGAAATTTATAATGCAACATAACATTTTCGAACCAGAGCGAAGCCACGCGCAACTTACAAAAAATACGAACAACTTAAACTTAGACGAAATAGAGCTTTCGTCTAGGTAGGTAACCTAGACGAAAGCCTTAACCAATGTCATAACCCAAGGCTTCCCAAACTGTGCGTCACGACGCACAGCGTTCGAGCATTATCTCCCAGGGGGGCGTCGCGGCTCTCGTTAAGGCGAAGACAAGAGCTAATGTGACTCTCGCTCGCACGTTTCGACATGTTGAAAGATATAAAATCACTAAACTCATTTTCGAAAAATCGCAATCAACCATTTTGTGTGCAATCACATTGCACACAGTTTAGTAAAAATTTCATTTTGATCGATACGTGTTTTCCTACTCTAAAGTGTGCTTTTCTAGTTTTCGTACATAATCAAACTTTTAAGTAGGAAAACTTGTATCAATCAAAATGATTTTTTTACTAAACTGTGTGCAATGTGATTGCACACAAAATGGTTGATTGTGATTTTTAGAAAATGAGTTTATTGATTTTATATCTTTCAACATGTCGAAACGTGCGAGCGAGAAGTTGTTTGATAGTTGTCAGCCCCTTCAAGGTTTATTCATTACGGTCTTACAGCATGTTTGAATAAAAATCGGTAGTGAGAAGTATCTAGGTAGTTTGCATCTGTTGTGTTCAGACCGAAGGCCAAGAATATGGTTTGAGCACCTCACTTTAACAAAGCCTAGGCTTGTACGTAGACGCGAGGGGGTTGTCCAAAGGCAATGTACTCACACGTGTACCTACTCGAATCCCGAAATGAGTTTTACACTTACCTACAGACAAAATCACACAATGATTTGCAAAAATTGTTTTTTTCTGATAACTAGGCTAGAACTACAACTGGTACTTATTATTCAGAGGGGGGTCACAAAAAAAAAACTCAAGGCGTCACAGTATAAATAAGTTTGGGAAGCCTTGTCTTAACCAATATTGTTCTCTCTCTGTATTTCTCCTATGTTTTTGTGACACAAAATAAACGTTTTGATTTGATTTGAAAAGCTTCTAGAGCTTGGCGGATGACTAGAATAATAATATCCTCCTATTTTGTGAGTCGGCTTTATATAGAATTTCACATTTTTATTGACTTTATGTGGATATGTGACATTATGTAGTAACATTTGCCCCCCCTATACCCTTTAGATATCCTCAAAGAAGTTTGAGTTGGTACTTGGTAGGTACTAAGGTCTGCAATAAAGGTCTAGTGGTAGCGGCCCCGCCTTCCAGTCCTAAGGTCGTGGGTTCGAAACCGGTCGTGCACCAATGAGTTTATCTGTTCAAAAATGCACAATGCCAGTACTCTCAAACGGTGAAGGAAAACATCGTGAGGAAACCGGCATGTCGTAGTACTTAAAAGTTCTATAACATGTGTCAAGTGCTCTAAGGGAGCCTCTTGAGGCGCACTTAAAATCCTTTCACCACACTGTTTCGAAATAAACTAGTGATACGACAAGAGAGAGACTAAGAGGTCTGAAGGGATATCTTCAGTGGCTGGGGATAAAGATCGTGATGCTGTTTCTTTTTTTTTCTTTTTATTTAGAGACAATCCGACACCATTGTCCCAGGAAATAGTATCTATGTCTTTCTCTCCATGACTCGGGCACTTGAAACGCATATTAGAAGGGCTCATTCCCAAGATATACGAGGGTTAATGGCCCTTTAAGTTGAGAGAGTAGTTTTAAGGCTTCATAGTCTTTTCATCGGCTTTTGTGTGGTCCAAGTGAAACTACTTTCCCGAGCTCTGTCTCATTTCCTCAGTAATTTTATTTGATACAGTGTTCTTCAGACAGACCGTCTTTACTCCTTTCTTTTGATGCTTAGTGGTGCTAAGTCATTTATACAAAATTATTTGTTTAATAAGGTATCTTAAAATAAATTTCTATGTCTATGATTGTGTAGTCAAAGACAATATATGTACTTACAGCCGGTTTCTGAAAGCTCGATCAAAACGAATTTAGTATTAGTAATTTAGTACTTATTTTGTATCTTTAATTTTTTTTTAATGTGCGAGCGAGTATTTGCCTGAATCTGCCTGGCTGTCAGCGTCCTAAGCTAGGTATATACAAAGACTCGCAAACATCTTGACGAGATGAGAGAACAAATTATCATTCATTTTAATGCATGACATGTATACCGTTTTCAGTAAACCGGCGAAAACAAAGGAAAGAGCACAATACAGTAATTTTAAAGTTGAAAAAAGTAAATGTCTGATTACTGCGATTCCGATCCCCGTAATAGCAACAGATTTCTAGCTAATTAAACTGGTATAAACTGAGAGAGTGGAGGTGCCATTTTTTCAGTGTTAAACTTGCATGTTCAGCTTCTAACTTGTAGATCTAAAATAAAGAAAAAATATGATCGGAACTTTTACAGTGGTTCTCGGTAAGCGGCTACTGTTTTTTGAACAGCTGTAACAGAAATATACCGTCTATCATGCAGTACACTGTATACATTCTGCCTCGAATCACTGTGTTTAAGACACTGTAGCGCAGAAAATAACTTGCGACTCCGATTTAGCGATACCTCTGCTATTGCAAAGTTACCGCACTCTATATCACGGACGTTATTGACGTCGGCCGCTTCTGAGAAAACCGTAGATAAGCTAGAAAAGTGGATTAGTTCTCAACCAGAGGAGAAACTCATGATCGGATTATTGAAGACTGATCTATCGAAAGAAGTTTCCAGACTTTTCTTATAGAACAATTTTTTTATAAGAAATTTCCACTGTCGCAATTTTTAGGAATTATGAGCCGAAGCTCTTTTTCGTAGCCCACCGAAAACACGACATACTTCAAGTACCGATCTTTGTTTTTTATTATGTTGGTTTTTTGCGTGTATTTATGCAGTAAGTAAATATATAAACATTTATGGTACCGTACTAACTGTACAGTAAGGACCTAAGTCATTGGTGGACATTTTCTGTCAGGTAGTGCAATTTGCTATATAATTTCAATTCAATTCGTTTATTCAATTACAATTCTCTTACAAATCGTGTCTGAATCTTAACCGTACATGTGAAATTAAAATACATTAACTATACAATTCGCAATATTAAATGTCAACAATTTAAATGTCACTTCTGAAAATCTAAAAATTCTTCAATCGAATAGAAACACCCCTCCAACAATTACTTTTTCAGTTCGGAGATAAATTTGATAGGGCTCTTTAAAAATTTAAATTCTACCGGTAGTGCATTAAGCATTTTGACCGCTTGATACCGACAACAGTGTTTAACGTTATAAGCAGAGGTAACTGCTCAACAACAGGTGTCGGAAGAACTTCCTTTAATACATTTAGAAAAGTTCTAAGCTTACTAAATTATAAACAGCTTCACCACTTTGATCCGTGCCTGGTAGTTATTTCCTAAGATCTTTTGCCAAATTTTAAGAGTAAGATTTTTTAGAGTAGTATAGAGCTCTTTGTGAAGGGCTTGTCCGGGGATGTACCTACTACCTCCACACCTTTTTCTGCCGCCAAGCAGCGTTACTTACGAGACAGTGCTTTGTTATAGGTGATGGTTACGCCTTAACATCAGGTGGGCCATTTGCTTGTTCCATAAAAAACATCTCAAGATCCTTTGATGATGTGCACATTCACATACACACATAAAATCACGCCTGTTTCTAATAGGGGTGGGCAGAGACCACGGATTTTCACATACACATTAGCTGTAGTTGGTGTTTTACATTTACTCATTGTTCATTTATTTTGTAGTTACTCGTTATACATATTATATATAATTATATATACTAACTGTACATATATTTGGCGCAATGATCATCATCATCATCATCATCATCATCAGCCTAAAGAAGTCCACTGCTGGACATAGGCCTCCCCTATAAATTTCCAGGAAGAACGATTCCGAGCCCTCTCCATCCACCGACTTCCCGCGATCCTGACGATGTCGTCAGTCCATCGGGTAGGAGGGCGTCCAACGCTTCGTTTTCCTGTTCGTGGTCGCCATTCGAGAACCTTTATTCCCCAACGGTTATCAGTCCTTCGAGCTATATGACCTGCCCGTTGCCACTTCAACTTGCTGATTCTGCGAGCTATGTCGGCTACTTTGGTTCTCCTACGGATTTCCTCATTTCTGATTCTATCCCGTAGTGAAACTCCCAGCATAGCTCTCTCCATAGCCCGCTGAGCGACTTTGAGCTTGTTGATGAGGCCAATAGTAAGCGACCACGTCTCAGTTCCGTACGTCATCACTGGCAACACACACTGGTTGAAGACTTTCGTCTTGAGGCTCTGCGGTATCTGCGCAACGATCACTTAAAATTATTTTGCATTTTTGAAGGCCAGACAGCGCATAATCTATTCTTTCGAACGTAATGAGCGAAAGTTAAACTTTACATGCTAAACAACGGCCGGGAAGCAATCTACACAAATGCATACTAATGCACAATTTAGCCTGAAAAGGCTCGTTTTAGTGCAGAAAACCCATTTAGGCAAAGGCTTAATATCCTCTTTGGACCTATTTGAGTCTTGCGTTCCTCTTCGTCTGTGCTTTGATGTCTTCAAAGGGTTCATGAATTAAATTAGGCCTTGTTAGGGCGTTGAACTAAGACCTCGATGTCTGAAATGTAGTTAGTTCAAGCGAGGTCGCACAGACGGTGAAAATACCACCTTTTTTATACAACTATCTGAAGGAACAAGCAGATGGCCACCCGATGCTAAGTGGTAACCATTACCAATAACAAAGCATTGCCTCGTAAGTCACGCACGATAGGAACGTGCCCTACGGTGTACTGCTCTGCATCCATCAACTTGAGGCATACAGATGTTAAGCCTCTTGTGCCTGTAATTACACCGGCAACTACACTCTTCAAACCGCAACACAGCGTTGCTGCTTGGCAGCAGAAAAACGCGTGGTGGTAGTACTTCCCCGGACGAGCCCTTCACAAAGAGCTTTACTACTCTTGAGCATTTGATTACATTTTTACTGCAGTACACTACACTAAAAATGTAGGCACAGCTGGCTCAACTTACATTATAACCTACATCAAGGCAAAATGGCTTTACCATTAAGGATATTCAGTTTATCAGTTTTCGAACGGATCCTGTCTTAATTATCTTATTTTACAGTAGCTCTGGCGTCTTTGCCCTAGTCGAACACGAATTGGAATACAAAAGGTAGGACGCAGATAAATCGACGACATTGTTTAGATCGCAGGAAATCGGTGGATGGACAAGGCTCAAAATTGTTTTTCCTGTATGAATGGAGGAGGCCTAGAGATCTTCAGGAATAACATTTTTTTTAAGTAGGAATTAGGACTACTTTTAATGCATAAGGAATGCACAAGAAGATGGGCAGCAGCTTCTCCTGAAGTAACTATTAACTTAACACGAATACTGCTATCACCAATCCATCTGGCAAGCGTGATGACAACAGCCTCCACAGCTCAGTTGGTAGTAGCTCTGCCTTCTGCGCTGTAGGCCGTGGGTTCGATCCCCACCGAGAACAAACATTTGTGTGATGAACATTGACGTTTGTTCTCTGTCTGGGTGTTATATAATATTATAAGTATGTATTTACAAAAACAAAAGAATCTATGTATTATATCAGCTATCTGGTTCCCATATTACAAGCTTTGGCTTAGTTTGGGGCTAGATAGTGCTGTGTGTAAAGTCCACCAATATTTATATATATGTTTATTTATATATTTATATTTATTTAGAACAGCAAACCCACCCAAATGATCATGTAGGCTGATGATATTGATGACAAAATAACGTATCGTTTGACGGCTGCTTCAAGCGAATACGTTGTTTTATGGTTTTCAATCTATGCGCAAAAACGACGCTCAAAACTGAACAAATCTCTCTCACATGTCCGTGCATTCTGAACGTCCACCCTCGGTCTCATATGGCGCGATTACTCGTCGCCATTTTTTGCTTTGCGTTTTTAGGGTTCTGTACAAACAACCCTTTGCTCGTTTTCGTGTGACGATGTAGTGTTCCGGTTTATTTATATCCTGTAAGGAGGAGGGCGGTTGAACCAGCATTATAACTTTTGCAAGTTTTCGTGGTATAATATATAGGTTTAATTAAAAATTTTGGGTATCATTAAATAATAAATATCACTGTCAATACATGAGATTTGTCATACCCGCCATCTACCTTCAAACTGAGTAAAGCTTTGGAAGCAACAATGCAGAAGGTAGAACTACTATCAGCAGAGCAGTAAGGCCAGTCAGAAAGCTCTTATTGGACTTTTAGAATACCAAGGCGACGTAAGAGCTAACATTGATAGTCTACAAAATAAGCTGACGTTATTTGCATCGAAAATAAGAAAAATAGCGAAATTGCTGTAGTAAACACATGTTGGAGAACTTTTTAGGTTCTACGACATGTTTCCTTACGATGTTTTCCTTCACAGTTAAAGAGTAAATAGATAATATAATAGTTAATAAATAACTAATAGTAACATGATTTCAGAAACCTTACCTATGCGAGCTCCGACACGCGCTTCACCCTTTTATATACCGAGTTTTTTGTCCGTCCGTTTGTCGCAATACAGTACGGCGACGATTATTCAGGCTAACTTGTATCTGCTAGCCGGAAGCTGGGATGCTGCGGTGCTGTGAGCTGATTTGTAGGTGCGGTTAGGCATACGGGTCTCCTTTCTAGTACTTACAAATGGTTGAACTTAAATCTCGGGTTTTTTTGCAACATCTGTGGAATTGCAGTTATGTGCAATGTATTGTGTATTATAGAAGTTCACTACTGGGTAATAGGCCTCCTTTAATTTTTGTTAGTTTTATAGTGTTTTCTCTTATCAAGGGGAAGGTTTTGGGTTCAAATCCCACTCGGATAATAACTTTCGGGATATTATAAAACTCCTTTAGTTTGTGCCATCTACAACGATTAAACATTTATCATGTAACAGAAGCCTGGAAAATACGCACTGAGAACCTTTTTTGATTGATTGACTTTGGTAGTTTCCTTTGCCCACGACAAAGGGAATTCTCATTTTGGCCAAGAGATGGATGACGACCCCAAGGCAGACCCCCAGCCTAGTTCCGGCAGTTGGAGAAAGCAATGGGTGAGAAAATCTTAAGACCGAGTTACTTGGCGTTGGAGGTCCTTACCCAGGTAGACCATGTGCTTAAGTAACTAAGGGATATTCGATATTACAGAGTCAAGGTCACAGAGAGTAACTTTGAGATATAGGCTTTGACGCGAGGTTACTGATGCTAGATTCACCTAGCTTATAGACGTTTCAAAATGATCTGATGAATAAAGACCGTATTGATTTTTATTTTTTGTGATATGAGCACATAAACTAAACAATATCAATCTCCAAACTTACGTCTATTGCTCTCTACAAAATAGGCCGAACTTCCGCGACTCGACCCGTGCACCTAAATACACCCGGGAGGTTTTATTAAGCACCCCATAGCAGCAACCCCATTACTGTCAATGGCATCATCCCGTCTGACCATTTGTCACGGCGATCGCCACGCCTCCGCCGTGTCCGCTTCCGCCGGATTATGCCGGTTCCAGACGGATTTTTTTGAGTAATTCTGACAAGACGAATATTTTGGATGGGAGAGAAATGCGCTGACCTCTTGGCGTGGGTGGCGAGAAATGTACGAAAGCTGCTTTTTAGGGTCGGGAAATGGTCCACTTTAGCGAAGTCACATCAATCTTTTTGGGTTGTTGGGGCGCTTGTCGAAGGTGACTTACGATGGTATTTGACTCATGATGTTTCTCTCACTTACTACGTTAATCCCTTTAACCACACTGAGCAAGCGAACATTTGTCCCGACTCGGAAATCAAACCCGCACCTCTTACGCTGTGTCTCAACCTCTTACGCTGGCCAAGCCTCATAGGTCATCAAGTCTTTTGGGCCGCAGCGCAGGTTAGAACCACGAATTACCAAAAAACAAAAGCCACACACAAAGTCGCAAATCATAATCTCCCTAAGTAAGCCAAAACTCTACCCAACTTTAGAGTCTTTATGCAAAACAGCCAAGTACGTCAGAGGTCCGTTGACCTACTTTTTAACTAATTCATTCCCACCCACGTTACTTTGTTGAAAAATAAAGTGGCTGCTTCAGCCCTGTCACATGTGTTATCTTGTGAATGTTGGGTAAAAGCCTCGCCTAAATTGCTACCTGTCGTGTGTAGGTCCTTTAATTTAAGCGTGTACTTGCGCTCATCTTCGGTGTGCGTCGTGTTTTAGTATTAAAAAGACGTGTGTTTAGTAAACATCGTAGAATATTCATCTTTTTTAGAAAATCGGTAAAAAGAAGTAAAAACATATTCACGACCTTCACCCACAGACACGGGTAGATATCTCCTCAGATCTCTTAGTACTAAGCACGAGCTCCAGATAGTAGGGGGAGTCAGAGGTTCGTCCAAATTAATTTAGCATATACCCACATTTTACAGGAGTTGGTATTTCATACGTAGCAAGCCCATCACCGCTCTGTTAGAATAATAAAGAGGTTTTCGTTCATCGTTTAAGAGCACTGGCCTTGCGACATGGCTCTAAGAAATAGCATGTTGAAGTGGCAATGAAATGCCATATACCTTGAAAAACCCACAAACGCTGAAGAGTAAGATTCTCGCGTGGCGTCCAGGAACCGGAAGACGAAGTGGAGGACATTCACTCACCCGATGGATCATGATGGATCAGAGGATATTTCTGAATGAAGACGGCTCAAAATCGGTAATTTTGGAAATAGAGGCTTCCCCCATACATTTCCAAAACTCCATAAGTATGTTTACTTTTTCAGGCTAATATTGATTATTAAGAATATTTTAGATACCTATATTTTATGACACGTCTGAAAATGTCTAGCGCTTTTAAAAGCATTTCCATTCCATCCGATGTAAAAATTCACCGTTATTTTATTTGCAATAAAAATATAAAATCACTGCAGGCGTATGATGAACTCTAGCATGTCGTAGTAAAGGTACTTGCACACTGAGTCCGGAATCCGGGATGTTTGTGGAATATGCCTAACTTTACCTACTTTGCGAAAAACTTAAAACGACACAAAAGTCAAAAGGTATTTATTCAATAAAATCACAAGGATCACTTTGAAACGTCTTAAAGCTAGTGACTCTAGGTGCCAGTTCCACGCGATCAAAGCCTAGAAGAACAGGCAACAAACTTACGGTTGATAAAAGAGCTCTGAGGGTTATTATAAAACATTGGGAAACTTCAGAATTTGTCTCTCTTTATCTTATATTGTTTGCTTACCATAAAGTTTAAAACTATTTGGCTATCATAAAAAAATATTTAAAAAAAGCCATGTTTTAGTGCCCACAATCCTTGTTTCCACCCTTTAAATTTTGCATTGTACTATACAACGTGTAACATAATACCCCTATAACTCCCGAATCAGGTTA
Source organism: Chloroclysta siterata (assembly GCA_932294275.1). Taxonomy (NCBI): domain Eukaryota; kingdom Metazoa; phylum Arthropoda; class Insecta; order Lepidoptera; family Geometridae; genus Chloroclysta; species Chloroclysta siterata. The sequence goes on along the minus strand of OW028596.1, from coordinate 12,184,277 downwards.
TTCTACAGGTCATGGCAAACAACTGTTGTTTTTTTACCTTTAATTGTGAACTGCAGATAAAATAGGTAACAGAACTGCCACCAATTAGGAAACGCAAATAGCGTATGTTACCAAGGTCACGTACTCATTATCAGGGTTGTTGCAAATTTCTGAGACAATATAATTTTTTCTTTTGTATAGTTATTTCAAAAACGACGTATTCAAATTTTGCACACGTCAAAGTATTCCATTGTTTGGTCTGATCTCTTGGTCCTTGGCCTTATAGGGGTATTATGTTACGCGTTGTATAGGTGTAAGTGTGCATAAGCCTCAAGATCTCCGACATTATTTAGTGTCTAAGATGATATTAAAATGCATATCCTGGTGGTAAGGCACACGTTCAGGGCATAAATCCGCTCGCTCTAATTCTTTGTAAAGTCGTATGTTCGCGCATAAACGCGTTGTGAGATTAAGGAGAGTTTCCATATAAGCGACTTACGACCGCGGCAAACCAAAATACAAAATTATTTATTCGAGACTTCATTTTAACAAGAATTAAAATATGCAATGGACCCCGCATTAGGACTAAGCCTGTATCGCGGGAGACCTATAAAGATATACAAAACGTGTTATGTGTTATTATGTGGCGAAACCTGCGAAACCGGCGAAAGCCTGGAGATGTAAGACTGAATGATTGAATGAACGTATGAATGAGTAATTTTTTTATGTAGTTAATGTAATTTGATTCCTAGTAGCAGAAAACAGAAACAGTTTCACGACTTTAATCCCCAGGCACGGTAGATATCCCCTCAGATCTCTTAGGATATGACCAAGTAACGATTTAAGATTCATTTAGGTTGTCTAAGGGGGTAATCTGAGGTACGATCAAATTCCTTCACCGTTTGAGACTACTGGCATTGTGCACATACATTTTTGAACAGAAAAACTAATTGGTCAACACGTGGGTCACATCAACGTGGGTTTGGACACGACCGGTTCCAAACCCACGATCTTAGGATCGGAAGGCGGGGCCGCTCCCACTAGACCACCAGTGCTGTCAAAATTCAAAATTTCAGTGTTCCTGTAAATGTAAAGGGGATCTATGCCCTGTGGACTTCTTCTGGCTGATGATGATAATGAAGTTAGACTTCCAAATGTACAGTAAACTCTACAAACAATTGTTTTTTTAATAGAGTAAAAACTACTAAATTTAACGTCAAATTCCACGCTCTAAATTATAAATTCGACGGTACAACATGCCGAATTTCGACTGCCCGGCGGATTATTCAAATGAATATTTCATAGAGTATGGGACGCAAACCTCTTTCCTTGTTTGTTAAAAATCTGTGTCCGTTATTTAACATACGTTTTTGATCACACTGCCTTTTATCTTTGTTATAAATTTTACAAAATTATGTACCTACTTTTTTTTAAATACAACTAGCTGATGGATCAATCAGATGGCCCACCTGATGTTAAGTGTTAACTATCACAAAGCATTACCTCGTAAGTCACGCACGATAGGAACATGCCCTACGATGCACTGCCCTGCATCCATCAATTTAAGGCATACAGATGTTAAGCCTCATGTGCCTGTAATTACACCTGCAACCACACTCTTCAAACCGAAACAGCTGCTTGGCGGCAGAAATAGGCGTGGTGGTAGTACTTCACCGGACGAGCCCTTCACTAAGAGCTCTACTACTCTTAAAATGTATATGTTTTAAAACACATTATGATATTACTGATATATAATACTGATATAGACACTTGTGTGTCCGCGGCGGGAATTGAAGCCACGGCCCTCAGTAGTGCTAGTCCGTAAACAATAAAATTACGGGTATTAGATTCGTGCTCACTTAGATCACGAGAGATTGGCATTTTCACTTGCCAAAACAGTCGCGGCGCCAGTGATGGCTGAATGTATTACAAAATCCTAAATTGAATATTCACTGCGAATTCTGCGCTAACTTGGGTGAATGTTGCTTACGGAATAGAGCTGCTGAACTGTGAGGTCTGTCAAAAAAACCACAGTGTACCTAGAATGACGACCGACTGCATAGTATCATGGTTTTCGAAACCGGCATAAACTAATGCATGTTTTTTTTTCAAGTTACCATGGCAACAAACAAGTGCTATATTTTACAACATTCGCGTTTAGTGGTCAAAAATCTCTAAAATCGGATGTAAAAATCATAAGTGTATACCTTTGCCTGGATCACGCAATATAAGCGGATTTTACTACACTTTTTACAGGCGGTCGTTTATTATAAACTTTATGGCGGCGTAAAGAATGAAGTAATGGTGCAGCTGAAATAAATAGCTGGTTCGAACAGTCCTGGTGCAAGAATTACGGTAGCTTTTGCTGAAATTCAGCATTCACTTTTGGATTTATTACGAGTTGGTGCCAGGCTCTGTGGAACATTGATTTTATCAAATTACTAGTTTAGAACACATTCATAAAAGTAATACTACAGACATACTTAAGAGGATACTTAAGAGTTGTTTGACTACCGTCAAACAACTTCTAGCTCGCTCATTTCAATATTTTTAAGATACAAAATCACCTGTTTTATTTGTGATTTTTCTTTACTACGTTTTATATCATCAAAAATATTAAAATTTGTTTGACAGTAGTTTTAATATTATTAAAACGCAGAACAACGAAATTTTTATTTATCTATAACTCGTGTATTGTTTATAATAATTTTGAATGATCATAAATTAAAGTTTTACATTTTTTTTTTTTAAATACTTTATAAGACATTTCAAAGTGATCCTTGTGATTTTACTGAATAAAGACCGTTTTGATTTGATTTTACTGATACAGTATATTATTACAGTATGTATATTGAATATTTTTATTAATATTTATATCACTTTGCGTCTTAACCTTCTTATCCATTGACTGTTATTATAACCTTAAGTCCGTAGCAGGTCTACATTCGTAGCACATGCTACGCCGTAGACTGAACCAGCGTTTTCATCTTAGCTACGATAATGGCGTATTTTTATACAGATGCAGTAAAACACCTTTCACGATAACCTATAACAACGATATTACCGGTAATTACGATGGACTAGCTTAATTTTCACTAATTAGTTATAACGTTATTTATTATTTTGAGTAAAAACGGTAGCATAAGCTGACATTACCTCTATAACTACCTCTACAATGTTCTTTTATAGTATTTCACTGCTGCCTACGTTGAAATCATGTAATTGATAGGTAATTACATGTTGTACACAAGTATACAACATAAACCTAGGTTGTTCTAGATTTTGATAATCTTAAACAATTATAATGGGCGGCCTTATCGTTGTATGTGGTTACTTCCGACCTTATACTTTCACTGTTTTAATTGCTTTTGTACAAATATTAAACACTTGTCATAATTGTAACTATTTTTGTTATTATGCTCAACATTGAAATAAGTACCAAGATGTTTACCGTGGCTAGGGACGACTGAAATGGTCGTAAGACTATTTCACTTTATTTTTAAATGTTTAAACGAATAATACCCATCATTTTTGACAGCCTTCACAGCTCATTTGGTAGTAGCTCTGCCTTATGTGCCGTAGGCCGTGGGTTCGATCCCCACCGAGAACAAACATTTGTATGATGAACATAGATGTTTGTTCTCTGTCTGGGGGTTATATAATATTGTAAGTATGAAAGTATATACGTAGTATATCAGCTATCTGGTTCCCATATTACAAGCTTTGGCTTAGTTTGGGGCTAGATAGTGCTGTGTGGAAAGTCCACCAATATTTATATTTATTCATTTATTTTACAACTCAGAACCACTCGAACCAATAGTAGAACAATGTAATCTACTATTGATTATTTAATTATAATATATTTACGGCTTATTATGCTTTAGTTTTGGCAATTACTAATTACTAATTACCAACCAGTAATACAGGTAATTACTAAACTAATAGCTAAGCACGCACAGGTAATTGAATTTCAGATTAGGCCTAATATGCATACGATTATGTTCCTAATCAACGAAACACAGTTATGTCGTTATTGAAATTGTTTTATCGCACACAACTTCAGGCCTTCACGAGGCCTTCAGGCCTTCAGAAGGCCTATACAGGGTGGCCCATTTAGATCGGTCAGCATGGGAAGTCTGTAACTATAAGACATACAAAGATCTGTTCTTAGGAACCATGGCATCGATTTTAGTAGCAAGAAAAACTGCATACATAGATTTAAAAATAGCTTGTACTCAGTTCGGGAATCGAACCCGGTCGTATTGAAAAATAAAATTTACATTATTTCTATTTGGATATCGATTATGTAGGTCTTATGCAGTAAATATTACTATCAAACATGATATCTAAAATAATTATTCAAAGTATTTAAAAACTTCAGGGGGCTAAAGTACCCATCAATATGAATAACTTTTTCTAAGGAAACCAATACTGTGAACGCAAAAAAAACAGCTGTTACATCCATTTTAGCCAGTGAGGTATTGAACTTTTGTATGAAACAGCTGTTTTTTTTTTCGCGTTTTTTTGAAAAGAAATTTCTTTAAAATGTCTTTAAACCTAGATAGGTAGCTGCTCGAGTATTTTCCCAACTGCCGAAAAGTGGTTATTTCTCTTCTGGCATACTGCGAGTGCCCGCATCATTAGTTATACTCGGAGATACGGTGAAGAGTTCCTGAAATACAATACTGAACCAATCTGAAAAATACATTTCCCGTTTAAACTTTCAAAGTGTTCATTCATCGTTGGCGTACAAAGAGAGTTTGTGGGTATATTTTTTGACCAAACGCTTGCGTCTACGTTTGGTTTTAAGGTGATGTGATGATATGAATAAAAATGAATATAAAATGAATGAATACAATATGAATGAATATAAAAATATAATATAAATATAAATAAATAATTATTTTACCCTAGATCGAGGCCTCAGTAAGTTCTGAAACATTTAACAGATGACGTCGAAAATATACGTGACGTCATCCTTCCCTCATTGAAATAGAATGTTTTTTTTATCTAATAAACAAACGAGCTGCTATAATTTATTTGACGACATAAAAGACCACCACTCAACATGTGCTCTAAGCGCTCAAAAGCCCATACAGAACTAGTTTTCAGTTTTCAGCACTGGTTTTCAATGACATCCCATACATTTATTATGCAACATTAAATTACACATTTTTATTATAATGTAGGTCATTTGAGTCATTTTGTGCATACTGTATTGGTTTTATTATTTTTTCTTCTGAGAGCACTGGTGGTCTAGTGGTAGCGGCCCCGCCTTCCGATCCTAAGGTCGTGGGTTCGAAACCGGGCGTGCGCCAATGAGTTTTTCTGTTCAAAAATGTTTATGCACAATGCCAGTACTCTCAAACGGTGAATGAAAACATCGTGAGAAAACCGGCATGTCGTAGAACCTAAAAAGTTCTATAACGTGTCAAGTGTTCGAAAGGAGCCTCTTATGGCGCACTTTAAAATCCTTTCACCACACTGTTTCGAAAGAAACTAGTGACACGACAAGAGAGGAGATTATTTTTTCTATAACAAATCAATCTCCAATCTCCAATATCTAGTACGAGTATTTACCCGTAAACTGAATGCCTAGAACCCGATCACGATCTAAGTGCCTATCCGAAGTTTGATAAAACTACGTTACCCGCGAATCAGCTTCAAGTCTGGTCTGGCTTCGAAGGAAGATTACTGCCTGATTGAGTTAGCTTAGTCGAGTTAGCGATCGCTGGTGGCAGTGATTGAATATTTCTATACAAGAAAATCTGCCTTAGATTACAAAACCATACAAAGTGGGTTTGTGAAACGGGACGGTAAAGAATATTAGGTAGTTACAGTTGGAAATATTTGATCAGATTTTGGAGTTTTGCAAAAAATGCTTATGTAATAACAACATACTTGTAGACGACCTCAGGTGCAGGATCGATATCTGCGGCAGTAGTTTTTTTTTGCTAATATTTTTCCTTGTCTAGAAAATTCAGCGGAATTTGGCTTTATATGATCCTTGTTTCGAAATAATATATTATTAATGAAGCCTTAGTGTGATGCCAATCGTGTGTGAAGCCGGGTCTGGTTCATTAGTTTGAACATATTATCCCAAACTAATTTATGGACACGTTAATATGAATAAGGGTTGAGTCAGACGCTTCTGTCGCAGCTCAAAACTATCGATTATTCGAGAAATGCGCGTTTATTATATTTACAGTGGAACGTATAACGATGGCAGCCATAAAGTTTCAGAGGTTTCTCCAAAATTGAGTCAGTAAAATTCTCTAAAGCTCCGTACTCACATTCGGTATTACTCGTTTTGGAGTAAAACTATTGAGTAATACCGAATGTGAGCTTAAAAGAGTCAATAAAATTGAAGTTCTGCATTTTATTATCTTATGAAATGCAGGTTGTCGTTCGTTTTTAAAACGCAAGCGTCAACTGTCAAATGTTGACGATCGGATTAGATTGTACCTACTTAGAAATAAGAACTAGACTAGACAATGTTTTGTTTTTTACTGACTTGATATTAGAAAGATAGCCCAATGGATGTTTCCGGTCTGTTAGGACTGATTCTTATATTGTACTGCTAATTTTAAGCAAATCTTAAAAACACCTTTTTCCCAAAATGACTGGTTTTCTAAATGTCTTTGTTTATGTATGTCAGAAATTCATATGTCAAGTTGGTGTACAGTCAGTAACAGTTTTATTGAAAATCTTAAACTCTGAATTTTCCTGGACTCTCGACTCGATTATAGTAAAAACACGTATGAAATATTGTCAAGAAATATAAAAAAAGTCACGCTTACATACATATTTGAATACTCATGGCTGACCCACTGATAACAGAAACTATTGGACCTTAAGAAACATATAAACTTCACAGGTTGTTTTGATAGCATCCCAACCCAATAAAAATGATATTGGTTAGTTTAATTTTAGTTTTTAGCAGCGAACCAAAAAATGCTATATTTAATGTAGAAGTATTGTGAAAATTCATAGAAGCATCGTAAAGAGGAAATGCCTTAAAATAAACCAAGAAAATAAACTCTAAGGACACAAACTCATCTAATAAACAGTCTTTTTAAAATTCGAGTCACACTTGAGCAGAGCTTGAAAATTTTCAGCCATTTTCAAAGAATAGATTTCTTTCTTTTCACAAGACAAATAACATCGGAATCCAACTGTTCTTTAAGTACTTTTGTTGAGACAGTGTTGTGTTTAATTGCGTAGAAGCAATGAGTTTAGATAAACAATTTAATGGTTTAGAGAAACTTTTGTTCTAGATGTAACTCACGTCTTGTTTTGTGCTTTTTGCGTCGTTTTTACGAACCGGAACTTTATATGTAAAAGTAAATAAGCTTGACGACTTTCGACTTTACGATACTTAGTACCATGTGCCAACTTAAAATTATTTAAGTATGTCTATGGTTATAATAAATAGTGCATTTTGCGTTCACCCAACACTATTGCCACCCGCGTGAGGGACGGTGAAAATAAAATAAATGAACAAAAAAAACACTTTTTACTATCTAATTTTTCATTTAATTTATCTGTTTATTCAATACCATGTTATTTTTTATTTTTCTTTATACTGTCCAAATATTATATTATTGTTATATTTAGGTTTGGTTTGGGTTGAATCGTCCGTGGCATCACCGAACGGCTCTGATGGAAGACCAGCGTTGGTTTGCAACCAACTTATTGCTGAATCAGAGTCCTTTTGCGACGCACAAAGTTATTTGTCTTAAATGTTAAATGTTTATTTTATTTCTTAGAATTTAGTTTAACTTTTGTTGTCGTAAATAAATAAATGTTCTTTCTAAAATGCCAAAGTGAGTGAGGCGAAACTCGTGATCGAAGTGAGTGGTGGTCCACTAGATGATACTCCCAGTGATTTTATTGTTTACGGAATAGCACTACAGTCCAGCCGCTGTCCGTTGACTTACGGCTAAGCCATCAGGAAGACCGCAAAAGTGCATTTGCCAACAATGCTTGACCCCGCATTGTTATTCACTGGACGCACGCGTTTCCAAAAAGCCATGGCACTTCACTTAAAAGCACTCAATGATAACACGCGTCGGCTAAATCAAGTTAACCCAGATGAAGTAACGTGTTAGGGGATAAGTATTTTCTGAGTTTTTTTTTAATTCAACCAGTTGGCTACGACATATACATACAATTATATTGTATACTTTGTCCGAAATAAAAAACTTTTAATTTGATTTGATTGATAATTACATACGTCAAATTTTTTTATAATACAAATTTGTCACATATTTTATGTTCAAAATTTTATATTTATTCCACGTTGAGATAAGCTTTTAAACTAAACCGATCCGCTCATTCAACGATATAAAGTTAAAACTACTTATCTACCTTTTTGACTGATTTCAGGCATGTGTGCTATTGTTATACTAATTATTCTAATAAACGTTTGATTTTTATCTATATCTATATATTCTATTCTTACCCAGCGAAGAACCAGCATGAAATCCATATGAACCGTACCTGAAACAAAAGATTATGAAATTAAATGTCTATTAAAACAGTGTGTCGGCTATCTAAACCCCCCTCTCTAAAACCTTTTAAAAACCAGCACAAAAAATAATTCTGCTTTAAAAAGTCACAAAATCAGCAGCCATGTGTACAATACACGAGACAAATCAAATATAACGTGTTCCGACAACCCTATAATTGAATGCTCGTTGATTGGCTAGTTCATATCACGTTCGATGACGTCATGTCCGGCCGCGTCACGTGGTCAATTTCCGGTGCAATTTCCTATGCAGTCGCGCTCGTGACATTCGGGGCAGAGGTTCTGGGGAAGACAGACGTTTAGATAAAGCTCAAAATGTTATAGAAAACTTGTTATATAAATTCGAATGTTCGAACAAAGTTATGCCTTTTCGTCAAGACTTAACGATGTCTAAGCCGATTATAAAAGATATATTTTAGTAGGTAAATTAGTTGAGCTATTATCTTTTCATACCAACTGTTATCCAGTACTCTCAAACAGTGAAGGAAAGTATCGTGAGGAAACTGGCATGTCGTAGAACCTAAAAAGTTCTAAAACATGGGTTCTGAAACATTGGTTCTGAAACATGGGTTCTGAAACATGGTTTGCATGAAAGAAGCCTCTTTGAGGCGCACTTAAAATCTTTTCATTACTGTTTCAAAAGAACAAGAGACACGACAAGAAGAAGAAGGCTAATTGTTTGATTGAATAAAGAACAAGAATTTTGAAATCTCCACTTACGAGGAGAGAAATGGCAATTCTTGTACGTGTACACCGCATTTAAGTCCATCCCAGGAGGTCCAATAAATAACTTATAAGGTACCCTTTCCACTAGCAGAGCCATTTTTTATAATCCTAAGTACACAAAAAGACGTAATCAAGAACGTAATCAACCAAGATTCATTGATTGGCGTTGTTAAAACTTATTGTTACGGACCATTATTCTCCGTCGATAAATTAATTGAATTTTGCTCACGCTTGAGGCTTGGTCTCTGCTCATTAAATATCATTAAATTTAAGAGTAGTAGAGCTCTTTGTGAAGGGCTCGTCCGGGGAAGTACTACCACCACGCCTTTTTCTGCCGCCAAACAGCGTTGCTGTGTTTCGGTTTGAAGAGTGTGGTTGCCGGTGTAATTACAGGCACATGAGGCTTAACATCTGTATGCCTCAAGTTGATGGACGCAGAGCAGTGCATCGTAGGGCACGTTCCTATCGTGCGTGACTTACGAGGCAATGCTAAGATATAGGTGATGGTTACCACTTAACATCAGGTGGGCCATCTGCTTGTTCCATTAGCTAATGGTATAAAAAAAAAAAAAAAAAACTGTGATTCATTTCTAATATAGCTTGCCTCTAATATAGTCATCGATACATTAGGTAACGGGAAAATTTGTTTTACGGAAGTTTTTCGGAACCTTGTTAACTCAAAATCGAAGTATTTTTTTTTGTTAATAAAATTACAAGAAGCACTTTAGAAAGTTTATAAACCGTTTTAAGGAATAAAACATTATTATTATGATCATAATCATCGGTCTAAACAATTCCACTGTTGCTGGACATAGGTATTTCTCCTACGTTTCTGATTATGAGCCTTCTTCATTAAACAAATGACATGTACAATTTATTGGTAGAGAATTTACAACTACTAATTCTAAATACAAATATTTGCTTTGATAACTATGAAATGTCTTCGAAAATGCAGAACAAAATTCGCATGTAATCTAGGGTAGGTAGCATGTGTTCTAAGCATTATAAAATGAAACACGCAATAGGGTAGGTTTATTAACCCTACGCTAGACGGCAACCCACGGTGCAATATCCGGACGTCTCCTCTCAACTCGATAACGTGTGTGCACCCGGATAAAACGGTTAAGATTATTACCTCCTTATTTATCAAAAACTAACCATTTCTGTGTTTTAACGAAAACTGAAACAGCTTCACACCTGGGAAATCTCAAATATTACATTTTGGCACATACCTGCATGTTGCAGTAGTTGGTTTTCCATACGTGACATAAAAGAAAGTGAAAATAAAAATTATGCAGTCATGAAAATATACCCAAAGAACTTTTATGAATAGTCTAGCTTCTAACTTATTAAGTCACAATTCCCAATAATATTCAAGCAAACTAAATAGGTTACATTGCGTAGAATCTATATTTTCACTAGTCTAAAGTGATGAAAATCTCTGTACTTACAAAATAATATATATTTAAAATGCAATAAAACATTTTAAGGATCGAGCACTTATATCAATTGCACGATCAAAGAATCTTCAGGGGTGCTGAAATTGAGTCGTGTTTCCCAACTTCCCTAATCTTTGCTTCGTTATATTTTATTCCATCTGCGTGAAACATCAAAGACATTTTGAGAAACATATTTTTTTTAAAAAGAAATATTTTATATCCGGAAATTGTTGATTTTTCCGGATTGGCGCAACACCACTTACAACTTGAATTCAGTTTGTTAGATGAAATAAATTAAAGTAATTTTGTGTCGTGGTGCTAAAATATTCTGTTTAAATCTTCTTTTCATTTTAACTTTTCACTTTGTGGATTAAAACGAGGTAGAGTCTGAATGCGGGAATGGTAAAATCATTTCGGAGATTTACTCTACAGCTTCGTCAGAAATAAGCTTTTAAGTATACTTTTGACAGCCCTCACAGCTCAGTTGGTAGAAGCTAAGCCTTCTGCGCTGTAGGCCGTGGGTTTGATCCCCACCAAGAACAAACATTTGTGTGATAAACATAGATGTTTGTTCTCTATCTGAGTGTTATAATATATTATGTATTTACAAACAAAAAGTACATCATTAAGCTTTGCTTAATTTGGGACTAGATAGAGCTGTGTAGAACGTCCATGTTATACCTATATTTATTTATTTTCATTTCACTTACTACCTGACCTGCAAAAGGTGCGGCTTTGAATACCGCGTCGGGATAAAAAACTTGTATAAAATTGTAAAAACAGAATCGAACATACAAATCCCGTCGTTGATTATCGCGACTAAATTACGAGGTAGCCTTAAAAAAATACATAGTCATGTGCTCAAATACACGGTAAAAACGGAACCCACTAATTTATTCACTGCACGTTCAACGACAACCGGTAAAATCCGGTTAAGGTGAAGATATGCCCGGGTTAATCTTACTGGCCTTTGATTTATTACCGGGTGATTTTTGTTGTTCGAATGCTAATTTTAAACACCGAAAACGGAATTGCAATTTGTTTGATTTATATCCGAGTCGTCTATCTTATTTTTATGAGGGTTTTTTCTTTCTTGATTAAGTTTATTTTAAGCTAGCATTAACTCGTAGCTTTGGTCTTGATACTCGGGTAAAGCCTTTATTACGTTGTTACAGCTCACGGGATACATTAATCAGTTTTATTTAATAGGTGTTATTGTTTAAAAGTGATTTATTTGCATATTTAAACATTCACTTTATTATGTTGAATATTTTATATTTTCATGTTGGTAGTTTATATCCGGGATATTTTTACATAGGTACTTTTTTATCCGGGTCTCTCTCTCTTGTCGTGTCACTAGTTTCTCTCGAAACAGCGTGGTGAAAGGAAGTGAGCCTCAAGAGGCTCCTTTCGAGCACTTGACACGTTATAGAACTTTTTAAGTTCCACGACATGCCGGTTTCCTCACGATGTTTTCTTTCACCGTTTGAGAGTACTGGCATTGTGCACATAAATTTTTGAACAGAAAAACTCATTGGTGCACGACCGGTTTCGAACCCACGATATTAGGATCGGAAGGCGGGGCCGCTACCACCAGTGCTCTTATCCGGGTAATATAGAGTTTACGAGTAGCTACGTCGGTTTATTTTTAATTTATTCTCGGGCGGGCGTGTCATGTCTTGCAAGTTTAGTCAAGATGTCCTTGTAAGTTAGCCCACTTCATACTTGTCGGATGCTTGGCCTACTTTTCAGCATCATTATTAATGTCAGCCTGAAGGACTTCTGCTTGCATCAGCTTAAAATGGAAGTGGCTTGGAAAACTTTCGTGTTTATTACGACATTTATCCATTCGTTTACTGTTTTATCCCGCTCAAGCACTTTACAACTGTACAAGCAACGGGAACACAAGGCCGAACAGATTAAATTGAAAAAATATATATAGAATGAATATTTTTTTTAAGTTCGAATGAAATTGCTTTGTTATACACACCACACCAAAAAATAGGCAGTAGAATCAAACTGTACATTGGGCGGTATATGAGCTGAAAGCTATTTTTATAAAAAAAAATAGTGACGGACTAGGCAGAACTGTAATACCTCACAATGACAAAAGTTATTATGTATTCAATTGAATCACAAAAATTACTTTGTAATGTATTAAATTAGGTAAATCTAAAACTAGGTACCAGTTCCACGTGACCAAGCCGAGAAGAACAGCTAACAACCTTGGACCCAACCGTTATTTTGTCACAAAATTACTTATTATCCTTGTTAAAAAATAATATAGTAATGAAGCTCCAATGTGGTGGTAAACTTAGTGAGCACAGAGCACATCTACCAAGAATGTGCCCTACAAACGTACCTACACTCAAATGCGCGCACTTTCACAAACTGTACAACTATTTCGCACTTTAAGTCTAAAATATTCGCACACTCAGCTATTTGATCCGGCTGCAACGTAACAACGTTGTCCCTGTACTTACTTTGCCCGGAAACCGGATATGGCGCACAGGTAAACGCTAAAATTATATTCCTGTACTCTGAATTTTTGCAAATATTTCATTTCTCGCAGAGTGCTTTCAAATAATATACTTTGGTAGCATTTGATCCGTTTCTGTAATGACGGCTCTTCCGAGCTCTGTTGGAATATCCGGTAACCATGTTGAATGGAACCTAAGGTTGGAATATACAACGTGTATAAGTATAAGACTTGAAATTTTGAAGTTTTTAATTCATGAAATGAAATTTAACAAGTTGTACTATTTAAAACTTGAAACTACAAGAAATCCAGAAATATTTTTGTCTTAATTAATGTCTGCTTTTATGTAGGTATACATTTTTATCTATATTGAGTCTATTTATATGTTATGCTGTCTTTTGCTAATGCTAATCTTTCTCTAATGTTATGCTGGTTGAATTTATCGTACCCGAGTAACCTTCACACTACTGTGCCACACTGGTGTTACGGTTAGGAAATATTTTACTAACCACCACACATAAGTCATTATATAACAGGCCAACATGGCTTATGTAACTTAATATTTTATACTATTTATTTATGCCGTATTATATTTTATGCCGAGACTTAACCCCTCATACTATAAAATGGTATTTAATTTTAAATACTGCTTAAAATTTGCGCTGTCTCTGTGTGCCATTACGCATTGGTAAGAGATGGCAATCGTTTAAGCATAGTTTATCGTTTGACAGATTTTTTGTAGTAAGGCCGTATAAGTTTTCCACCGAGGGCCTGTTTTTCGCTTTTCAGGGATAAACGGAGGGCCATGGTCAACATGGCCCAGGTCGTTTATTTGGACAACTACTATTTGTACTTGCTGTGTTTCGATTTAAAGGTTGTTGCCGGTGAAATAATAAGCACATGAAGGCTGTATGTAGGCATCTGTGAGACAAGTTGATGAACGCAAGCCCGTACATCGTAGGGTACATTTATATCGTGCGTGACTTGCGAGGCTGTCTCAACATCTTTATACACAAAATAAAGAGTTCAAATCATTTAGGACCGCGACCTGGGAGACTTTGTTTGGGCTGTTTTTTTTTCTCAAATCATGTCATGTAAATATCAAAACTACCAATACTAACCAAATAACCAAAAATAGTTTTATTCATTCAGATCTAGTGGTATTTTAATCAGTAGTCAGTTTGTACATTTCGTCCCGCAGCGGGAGACGAACCCACGCCTCTTGAAAACATAAACCTCAGAGTTTTCCTAGTTTTAGAGTCGTGAAGATGAGCTTCATAGATAAAGGAACATCCACACAAATATTTACATCATAAGCTACTGTTTAAAATGTTAAGACAAGAGCTAATGTACCTCTCGCACGTTTCGTCATGTTGAAAGATATAAAATCACTAAACTCATTTTTGAAAAATCGCAATTAATCAAGTTTCGTACGAAGCAAACTTTTGAGCAGGAAAACTTGTATCGATCAAAACGACTGTGTGCAATGTTTTGCACACCAATTGGTTGACTGCGATTTTTCGAAAATGATTTCAGAGTTTTTATGTCTTTCTACATGTCGAAAAGTGCGAGCGAGATGTAGATTAGCTCTTGTCATCGCCTTAATATTTGTATAGATGTCGAAATAGGCCCAGTCATCAAAACAGAACCTCGCCACACGCATATGATGGCAGTAACGGCGCGGGTGCCGACTGCCTACAAAGATAAATGCTCCGCGCTGTTAATAGGAGCTAAGCGTCCATAAATCAATAGCTACGCGAAACGTGGCAGTCATTACCCGCAGCACCCCGGAAATGCCTACGGATTATTTTGGAACCAGGGAAACCTAGTGAAGGTAACGCTGTCAGTAATCATCATAGGAATAAATCATTATAACCATGCGAAAAAAAAACTGCTTTCTACTAATATAAATGCGAAAGTTACGGTATTTGGATGTATGGATGTTTGTGGCTCAATCACGCTCTAACCACTGAACTAGTTGTGATGAAACTTAGATTGACTAAAGTTTATAATATGGTTTTAAACGTCAATGTTACTTTTTATCCTGAAAAAGTCATCTCTCATTTCGGTCACAATTATTTACAGACATACCTACATGATCACTAACATTAAAAAATATAATATTAAAATTAATGAAATCACAAAGAAATCATAATCAATTCATAAAAAAAACGTGCATAAAACTTTACAGACAGTAAAGTAACAGGAACTAACAAAATCAACAGCAACCAATTGATGCTATAAATCACCACCACGCCAGCGAAGCCACAGTCCACTCCACAGGCGGCCGCTAGTAAAACATAATCAGTGGAAGAGATCCTTAGATTACTAATTGGCGTCAAACCTTAGCTTATGTTGATACATCAACATCGTTCATAATACAGGTGAATCTCAATCAAGCAACACTAGCCCAAACAAATCAACACTAACAGGCAGGAGAATATTCATGAGGGCAATAATACGTTATACACAGAGCCTCGGCTTTCGCTAAGGCTTTAATCCGTATATCCGGATATCCGGATATAGCTAATAATATGCGCGGCACGGCAGCGACCCGGGCGGTAAGGTCTGCCTTGAACCCGGTTAAGCTTTCTACGTTTGATACTTCGATTTATTCAAGTAAAGCTTAATGTTTAGTTTCAGTTGTATTTCCTCAATTTCTAGATTAGATTGAGATTTAAGCCCTCAAACTATAAAATAGTGTTCAAAGTTAAATAATGCTTAAAATTAGCGCTGTCTCTGTTTGCCATTATGCATTGGTAAGAGATGGCAATCGTTTAAGCATCGTTTAGCAGATTTTTTGTAGTATGGCCGTAGATGTTTTACCTACAATACCAAATACAAGGTCATATAAAATTATATAAGGTATTTATCACCATGCATATTTCTGCTGCCAAGCAGTGTTGCTGTGTTTTGGTAGGTTCCGCTAAAACTACGGGCACATGAGGCTTAACATCTGTATGCCTCAAGTTGATGGACGTTGGACAGTGCATCGTAGGGCACGTTCATATCGTGCGTGACTTTTTTTATACAACTAGCTGATGGAACAAGCAGATGGCCCACCTGATGTTAATTGGTAACCATCACCTATAACAAAGCATTGCCTCGTAAGTCACGCACAATGAGAATGTGTCCTACGATGCACTGCCCTGCGTCCATCAAACTGAGGCATGCAGATGTTAAGCCTCATGTGCCTGTAATTACACCGGCAACCACACTCTTGAAACTGAAACACAGCAACGCTGCTTGGCGGCAGAAAAATGCGTGGTAGAAGTTCTTCCCCGGACGAGCCCTTCACAAAGAGCTCTACTACTCTTAAACTCTTACTACTACTTGCGAGGCAGTGCTTTGATTATGGTAACCACTTAACATTGAGTGCGCTATAATACTTGTTCCATCAGCACGTAGTATAAAAACAAAATTTAAAATCATATTAGTCATATTATTTTCATGATCATTAGATAAATAAGCATTTTGATAAAGTCCAAGCATCCAAGCCATGGACGTAGTAATCATACGCACTTTAAATTATAACCCTATAAACCCGGATCAGAATTTTGTCACGAAAAACCCGGATGAAAACTAGCGCAGTGTTAATTGAGAATTTCTCGGGTGGTTAAGTCAAGTTGATCCACGTTGGGCATTCCGTTTGATTCGGACAGGACTACTGCGACCGCAGCGTCTGTCATTTGCAATGTCTGTACAGTTGGAGGGGCTTTAAGTACGAAAACGTTCGACAAATCTCACTGGGGTCATCTGAGGTTAGATAAGATATTAATGCAATAATCTGACACGTTGGAAGTTTAGAAGATAGAAAGTTATCATTAATTCAAACCAGTTATAATGAATGCAGTACAAGTAAGTAATCTCACTTCTTCGCTAATACAGAACACTACCAATAACTGTACCAGTTCTATAACACGTGTCAAGTGTCCGAAAGGAGGCTCTTGAGGCGCACTTAAAATCCTTTCACCGCACTGTTTCTAAAGAAACTAGTAACACGACAAGAAGAAGAACCAATAACTAAATATACCTACCTACTTACTAAAACTGCACTTTCCTAGATTATACCTTCATTATTTTTGTGTAACCTTTAACTGGAAATAAATATTTTCATTATTTTTATTATTTATTACTTACCTAGATTGCCTAGATCCAGTTTATTTGTGTTTTTTTGTTTTTGTGTAATTAGAAGCTATCGATATAAGACTCTAGTAGCATTACTTTTACAAGTCTGAGTTTTCTTAGTGCTATTTAATTAATATCTATTATGTATATTTTATAAAGATATATATCAAAAAAAAAAAGTTAAATTTTAGTTAAAAAAGCAAAGAAACAAGCACAACATGATTTCTTAATACACTAGGTAACAAGCTGTGGTTTTAATTTTAAATTACTAGTTAGGGTTTTGGTGTTATTGCACGTCACCGGAGCTTCTTTCATATATCATTATTATTTTGTGTAAAAACTCATACAAAAATTTTAGTTTCTTACCTTTTTTATTTCGCGTGGAACTAGCACCTAGACTCACGTAGTTTACTCGACGTATTTAAATGAACCTCACGAATTTATTGACCTAAAAAAACCACTAGGAGCCAAGCTGTAAGTTTCTTACCATTTCTTTCAAGCTTTGTTCGCAATGCGTAGTAGAGCTCTTTGTGTGTGGCTCGTCCGGGGAAGTACTACCACCACGCCTTTTTCTGCCGCCAAGCAGCAACGCTGTGTTTCGGTTTGAAGAGTGTGGTTGCCGGTGTAATTACAGGCACATGAGGCTTAACATTTGTATGCCTCAAGTTGATGGACGCAGAGCAGTGCATCGTAGGGCACGTTCCTATCGTGCGTGACTTACGAGGCAATGCTTTGTTATAGGTGATGGTTACCACTTAACATCAGGTGGGCCATCTGCTTGTTCCATTAGCTAATAGAATTTAAAAAAAAAAAATGAACTAGCTCTAGATTCACCTAGTTTTTTTTTAAATTAATTTTTATAAAATATACATTAAAGATATTAATGAAATTATAAGTTTATAAGACGTTTCAAAGTGATTCTTGATATTGAACTAAAGAAAACCCGTATTGATTTTGATTTGATTCCGACCCACATGTCACAAAAGCTTGCTCAATGAGAAGTCGGGAGATGAGATTTATCGAATATTTCCGATCATAGGCTTCTCGGTAGATCCTTTGTACCAATTATGCAGGACTATGTGACATGATGACTGACTGCACTGAAGTGATATAGACTCTTCAATTAGTTCGTAGTGTAGTAGGCTATGCGGACATGGTATGCGACGATGAATGTCCTGTGATGAGTAGAGTGGACATGTGGATTGATGGGTAGAGAAAGAGAGACAGAGAGAGGTATGGATGGATAGCGTGAAGGAGTAATTAAGGAGTAAGCACCGAGATAAATAATAAAATAAAAAAATAAATATGGATATTCCACACAGCACTATTTCGCCCCAAACAATGTTCATTACACAATTTTTTGTTCTCGGTGGGAACCGAAGCCACGGCCTACAGAACAGAAGGCAGAGCTACTACCATCGAGCCAACCAAAGGCCAAGGCGAGATGACTATTGAATGAGGGAAAAAGAAGGTGAAATATAAACGTGTACCATCAGACTACGCTTCGTCTTTCGGTTCGTATCAATGTTTATTTGTGCAATGGATTCTAGTAGTATATTTGTTCCTATATATCCATCCATCCACATTCATGACTCCTACCATTCCTATTTTTGCCACCAAGCAGTGTTGCTGTGTTTCGATTTGAATGAAAGGTGTTTGCCGGTAAAATTACAGGCACATGAAGCTTAACATCTGTATACTTACTTACACGGCTGTATGACGAAAGGCAGTGCATCGTAGGGCACAATCATATCGTGCGTGCCTTGCGAGGCAATGCTTTTTTATAGGTGATGATTACCACTTAACATCAGGTGGGCCATTGGCTTGTTCCATCAGCAAGTAGCATAAAAAAATAGTAACACTCTTTTCGTACCAATACGTTCTTTCCTTCGTATAAAGTCTAAGATCAATGAGAATTGTTTATTTTTAAAATACAAAGCTACCAAGTTGACTGTCAGTTAGCCACTGTCTTAATCCAGCTATTCTCCAGTCTAAATTATCGTCGCTAAAGCCGGCAATCAGGGCTGATCGTTTACCGTCCGCCACTGGCCGTTGGTGCTGGTAAAATATTGCCAGGAGTGCCTGGACTCAGCTAGGGTCGCTCCAAGTTAAAAGCGATAGCGTGAAATGAGGATTTAATTTACCCGTAGTACCCTTGCCAATAAAGAAACGAAATAATAGAAAATGTCTATTTAATTATTTACAATGTTATGTAAAATTTTGACTTTCTTAAGTGCAATGTATTACGTGCCTGAGGCGCTGATGACCTCTCACTCTAACACTATCGTTGACAATATTTACCTTCCACTCGGTACACACGGTTACACATCAGATTAAACCATTTAGACTTTGAACTGGATGAAGTAGAACGCTGCGAATCGTGCGAGAGGGTATTATTGTTAATTCGTTTGCCATATTGATGTCACGAAGTTATGGGTTATGTGAAGCTGATTGTATTCAAAAGAGCCTAACTATCGCCTCTATTTTAGATTCGTTTTTATTTATTGGCGCGTATTATACACTAATTGCAAGATGGCCATTTGGAGAAAATATGTTACAATAATTGAAATTGAAAAGAATTTGTCTTAGTAAGTAATTATTAATTTAGTTTTTTCTTTTTAATTTAACTGTACTTCACTAGCAGTAGTTTTATTTGAAATATAATCTGCGTATCCAAAAAGTTCGATTAGCCAGTCTAACAATTTGGAATATTTCTGCCCAAACAGTTAGAATATCGAACTGTCGGACTGGATGGAATAAACGAGTAATCTTAGTAAACAAACAAGCACCGTTTGGATGTTATTGCCTCAATCATCACGTCAAGATAGGGATGAATTTTAGAAAAGAAAATAATTTTAGTATAATTTGCTAAATCTTCTAAATTACGCCACTCCCTCAGCTCAGGTAGCTAGTACTTTCTCGACGGGCGAGGTAACGACTAGAGCGACTAAATCGGCCGATTTATTTGTGTTCTCCACGTCGACAAGTGTAAAATTTAACTCGGAACGTTTTAGTGCCCCATCGGAACTAGATAAAATAGTTTCGTATGGTAAATACAGCTGGGAGTTCCGAACTGAGATTGCCACTTCAAAGTGCGCAAAAACCGTTTATGTGGAGTTTTGGGGTGATTTTTCCACGGCGAATTGGTTTTGTTTTTTTATTGCAGTTGATTGATAGTTTGGAACGAATTAAAGATAGATCGGTTCAATGGTTTTTTTCTGGAATACTTTCTTGAAAACGTGGTGGTAGTGGATGATCACTATTTGCATCTGTTTGGAGATTTACTAAGATCTTGGTCAACAATTTATCCAAGCGGATACCTACCGTGCCTGGGGATTAATTTCTAAGAATAAGGCCTTGGAACGAATATTATTGAATAAAGAATTTGAATTTGGATCTCGTGACGTGGACATAATATTGATATTTTTTTCCTGCCTCTGACAATACCTTTAAGAAGTCCACAAAAAATATGATTATCAAAAAATCTGAGTGGATGTTAACCGTGCCTGGATATTTATGTAGTGACGTGGACGTATTTCATATTTTATGCATACTTTATTGCAATGCCTTTCAAAAGTTCGCTTGTGTCTTTGCTCGTTGTTTCTTTATGTTGTAGGTACTATATGAAAAGAAAAGCACGTAGTTTTGTTGTCCTAGAATAATAGGAGACAATAATTTTTAGGCGAAATGCAGATATACAACAGATATACAAGCTTTCAGAACTATTAAAAACCAAGGCCCCGATTGAATTTTAGAAACAATGGACCAATCAAGGACTGTTTGGCTCCGATGCAGGGTCGGATGCAGGATTCAAAAATAAGTCCGAATAAATTAAATATCAGTAAAAGTAAACATAAACAAACTCAATTGAAAATAATTGTAATATAATTGTATGTCCTATTTTTTAAATTAAATCATTTTAATTTATTTTTATTTAATAAATCTGTCAAGAGGTAGAAAGTGCGTTTTCAATAAAAAAATGTTAATTTAGTCGTAAAAAAAGGAATAATATCTACAGGCTGATGATGATGATGACATGATATGGTAATCACGATTCTATGATTACCCACGACACAGGAAAACTTACTATCGGGTCAGAACTATGCATATAAAAGTCGGGAAACTTAAAGGGTCAGGACTCAGAACTATGTATATGAAGGCGGGTGTTTATTTATTTGTATTGTTGGTCGCAGTCCCTTGGGTCCACCCCTGCTATGATGAACCAAAAATGGCTGCAAAAGTTGGAATTGTATACCGACCAGCCCGCGGCCAGACTTTTATGGACGCTTTGCCCGCGACAATAGGGACCTATCACAAATTAAAATATAAGAGGGAAACGGCGGAAGAGTTGTTTGGTTCCGTAGGATTTTTTTTTATAAAACTGAAATGTTAAGATGGTTTGGGCATGTAGAGAGGATGGTTGAAAGAAGATTAACGAAACAGGTACATCAGGCGAGTGTGAATGGAACTGTTGGGAGGGGAAGACCTCGGCGAACGTATCTGAATCAGATAACGAACTTTAGAGAAAGGCCAGGTTAAGAGTACCCTAAACCGACGAGCATGTATGAAGAATGTTATGAGAGTGAATGAAGCGAAAGAGGTATGTCAGGATCGTAGCAAGTGGAAATCCATGGTTCCCCCTTCCGTGGTGGTGCCGTGGTGCCTACCCCTATGGGAAAGAGGCGTGATTTTATGTATGTATGTATGTATGATATGAAACAGCTTTAGGATTTGATGCAAGTTGATGCTTTTAGTAACAAGTACCATTCGAGATTCTTAGAGGATGTCTTAGGGTCAGTCAGAGGTAAGTTCAATATTACATATGACACTTACCCACTTTTGAACTGACATTTGCCTGCTATCACAATTTATCACAATATTACATGAGTATACTTGTCAAAGTGGAAGCCTTTCTTCGCTATTTATGTGTAGTTAATATATACATAATAAAGTCATCTTGGTACGTAGTCTAACTGAAATAAATTACTTAACTAATACATTTTACAAATACATCACCTTAATATATTTTATGCCTACGATCGAGATTAAATACAAATAAATATTGGTAGTCATTATTTCTATTTCATATTTCGAGCCCCTCACATAATAATATCAAAGTAACTTCATCAATTCTCTAAAAATAAGGCTCAGAACCGTCAACAGTGGCGTAGCTATCGGGCCAGGTGGTGCAGTGCACCAGGGCCCCGGAGTTCAGGGGGCCCTCTAACTTAAGCTTTGAAAAGAGAGGGTCAGCCAACTCCCGAAGCTAGAAAACCTTGAGCCTGCTCACAATTGTTTTTTTTTTAATTATTTATTTTAAAGGCCAATATAAGTTCAAGCGAGAAGTGCAGGAAGTAAATGAGCGACTAGTTGGAAAGAGGGGGTGAGGGACCAATTCTTTCTCTATGCACCGAGGCCCTTGTATACATAGCTACGCCACTGACCGTCAACAGCTAATATTGTTGTTACAAAACAAGCAAACGAAACGCACACTAAGTAGCAAACCAATTTACAATGAAGACGCTGAGAGCCAGTTAAAAAGTGATCGTCGAAATGAAAGAAGCAATCACTATGGTCATTCGCAATCCACACTTGCACATTACAAAAAACGCTTACGTATTTACGAGCGAAACGTCCCATTTTACGGTACCCTAAAACGAGTCATATTATAGAACATAGAGTTGCCTGATGGAAGGAAGAACGGAAAAGACGGAAAATCTGCTCACTTACAGAGAATAATACATATTACAGAATGTGTACACAGAGGTTTGAGTCCAGGGACGTAACAGTAACATACATGAAAGTAACTATTGAAATATAAGTAGGTAATTGAGAGTATATAAATTTGAGATTTTTTACTTAGCCAGAGAGTAATCAGACAGTTGAATGAATGAATGAGTTTTTTATTTAAGACGAAGGCTTCTGTCAAATACAGCCTTCAGCTTGGTAGTAGCTCTGCCTTCTGCGTTGTAGGCCGTGGGTTCGATTCCTACCGAGAACAAACATTTGTGTGTGAATATAGGTGTTTGTTCTTTGTCTGGGTGTTATTATACCAGTATTATAAGTATGTATTTATAAAAAAAGTCTAAGTATTATATTTACTATCTGGTTCCCATATTACAAGCTTTACTTAGTTTGGGGATAGATAGTGTTGTGTGGAAAGTAAAAAAAAAACTTTTCGCTCGCACATTTCATTAATTTTGGATATACGAAATATACAAATCACTGAAACAAGTGATTTTGTCGTAAAACCTTAAAAGTTCTCAAACGTGTCAAGTGCTCGAAGGGGGCCACTTTGAGGCTCACTTAAAATTCTTTCATCACACTGTTCGAAAAAACTAGTGACACGACATAAAATTAATTTTGATACGAACAAGTTTTCCTAATTTTGATTAAGTACGAAAATTCAAAAAACAATACAATTCTCGTAAGCAAAGGTAGTCGCTCAACATCAGATGGACTTGCAACATTAATTAAGCTTGTGTCGTCTTAACTCTTATTTAAAAATAAAAAAGCTGAGTCAAGGCCTATTTAGCATAACATTTAGCACGGGACAAGACTGGTCAGGGCTCAGTTTCCAGTATGTTAAGTACTTTTTATTCTCTCTCTCTTGTCGTGGCACTAGTTTCTTTTGAAACAGTGTGGTCAAAGGATTTTAAGTGCGCTTCAAGAAGCTCTATTCGAGCACTTGACACATGTTATAGAACTTCTTAGGTTCTACGACATGCCGGTTTCCTCACGATGTTTTCTTTCACCGTTTGAGAGTACTGGCATACTTTTGGAGTACTTGTTATTTGCTTGTATTCTTTTAATAAGTAGGTACACTGTTTTTTCAGTAGCTATGCGTCTCGAGTAGCGTTCGCTTGAATGTTGGAAACCGTATTTTCTTTCTTACACTTTTCAATCAAAATCAAAATATTTTTCGGTCCGACTTTTATCCGGAAAAATTAGTGATCGTCGAGTATCAACCCTACACAGTCACGCCTCTGGCTGCGAAATTACAAACTGCGTTTTGTAACGTTACCGTAACGTTAAAGTCACATAAATTGGAACGCCTATTAACTTTTTACGATTGTGAGATATCTGGAAGGGATCGCAATATCGAAGGCCAATGATTTGACGGGTAATAGTCGCGGTGATAAAATGTTATTGGCGATCGGCTTGTACGAGGTATACGAGGATGTTCAGAGCTCTATTATTGGCGTAGAGTTGCAGATCTACAAGTGAGCATA
This sequence comes from Chloroclysta siterata, assembly GCA_932294275.1. NCBI lineage: Eukaryota > Metazoa > Arthropoda > Insecta > Lepidoptera > Geometridae > Chloroclysta > Chloroclysta siterata. The sequence goes on along the minus strand of OW028596.1, from coordinate 12,159,764 downwards.
TGCCACATCATCATCATCATCAGCCGCAGCCTGATTTAGCCCGCTGCTGGACATAGACCTACTCTCAAAATGATACGACACCGCTGCCGATTAGTTACAGCGGTGTTGAGTACTCAAGAAACGCTATCTCCAATCGCATGCATTTCCTTAGTCATTGAGCCTGAATGAGTTAAGGCTGATGATGATAACGATGATGATGCTTTTAATTGACAGCCTTCACAGCTCAGTTGCACTGCCTTTTGCGCCGTAGGCCGTGGGTTCGATCCCCACTGAGAACACACATTTGTGTGATGAACATAGATGTTTGTTCTCTGTCTGGGTGTTATTATTATATTATAAGTATGTATTTACGAAAAAGTATATATGTATTATATCAGTTATCTGGTTCCCATATTAAAAGCTTTGGCTTAGTTTGGGGCTAGATAGTGCTGTGAGGAAAGTCCACCAATATTTATTTAATTACATGCGATATGCGTACATTTGGCGCATTAAACTACAAGGCTATAAGCTACCAAATCAGCGTTCAATATACATTAAATTGGCATAGAACCCGCTATCAAGTGACCATAACAGTTCAATAAACTAGCAAAACACGTACTTCCAACGTATACACGTATTCTATACAGCATCGTTTACACGAAGACAGTTTCTCGCACGTTCGGTTGTGTATTCTACTGTCGACCGCCATTTTTGGAGTAACGCATTCATTTGGCTATAAACTTTATATTAAGATGTAATAGGAATCTGAATGAGATCGCTCATGCTCATTTCTTGCTAGCTTTCGTCTTGTTTCGTGAGCTTTTGAACATTTAACACATAATAATGTTCTAGAACTTTTTAGGTTCAACGACATGCGAGTTTCCTCAAAATCTTTCACCGATTATGTGTACTGGCATGGTACACATAGATTTTTGAACAGAAAAACTTATTGGTGCACGATCGGGAGGCGGGTCTACCACTAGACCACGGGGCGCTTCCACTAGACGACTAGTAGCTTTATTTACTAAACTTACTAAACGCCTGACAACCTGTCCCCGTGTAAATGGGCCTATAGTACACGTGATATTAGCGTAGCGTCATTACAGACACTTGGAGTGCGTCCAACGCGTTATTGTACACATTGAATTGCGTCGATAAGGGACTCGGAATGTACAATGTACTTTATGTATAACAATGTTTACGGATAAACATCCCCCACCAGCAATGACATAGTAAAGTAAATGCCTTCCAGCCTAGTTCTAAAAAAGCGCATGACGATGTCCCCATTCTTTCACATGTTGAAGTTGTTTTTTTACCATGAAAAAAAAAACACTACACATTTTCACAGATACATATAGACGTCAGCATGACGAAGAGATTAAAGTTACTTAAGATTAAGATTATAGACTTACACGCTAGATAAAAATATAGAACAAAATAGAGAAAAATCGTCAAGTTACCTAATTTTTTACATTCCACACAGGACTATCTCGCCCCAAACTAAGCCAAAGCTTGTGATATGAGAACCAGATAACTGATATACTACTTATATAAATTTTTTTGTAAGTGTGTTTGTGTAGTGTTTTAAGAGTAGTAGAGCTCTTTGTGAAGGGCTCGTCCGGGGAAGTACTACTACCACGCCTTTATCTGCCATCAAGCAGCGTTACTGTGTTTCGGTTTGAAGAGTGTGGTTGCCGGTGTAATTACAGGCACATGAGGCTTAACATCTGGATGCCTCAAGTTGATTTGACAGTGTATCGTAGGGCACGTTCCTATCGTGCGTGACTTACGAGGTAATGCTTTGATAAAGGTGATGGTTACCACTTAACATCTGCTTGTTCCATCAGCTAGTTGTATAAAAAAAAGGGGGGAACACAAGCAAAATGTTAATTATTTTATAAACTTTTTTTTAATGCAATCAGAGATCCATTTTTTATGACCACCATAAAAACGTTCTATTTATTTCGTTATTTTAGTATAATCAAAGATCCATTTTCAATGAACACCAGTTCCGTTTTGCTCGTCCCTAACTTCGCCGTAGTAGGTACAACTTACAATACAATACTTTCAACAAAACTCTTAGTTTCTCAGATAATAATACTTAAGTAAGTTCACAGAGATACTTAAGTAAGTTCCATCTCGAGACCTTAATGCGTCCTATTTTACTTAGTACTCATGAAATATTGTCTTTTAATTGAAATACTTTGCCACGGACGTTGCAACAAAGTTGCCATTTTTAGTGTTCTGTACAAAGTCGTGAAAACGGAAGTCTCGAGCTCGGAGATAAGATTTATTTTAATAGAACTCTACAATAATAATTTAAAAAAATATATATAACTCCACATTATTCAATTATAAGGTTTTGATCAAAATATATAAATGAATGCTTTAATCTGTACATAACATTTGATTAAAATACAACAAAAAACGTTCAAATATTTTAATGGATAACCAAACAACTCATTAGGTTTTGATCTAAATACATATAAATTAATGCTTTGATCTGTACATAGTAATATTTTATTGAAAAATTATGTTTTTTGCTAGTGGAATACCACACGACTCTGTCCATTTGAAAATATTTTTACAAACTTCAACCCCCTGCACGCTACAAGGGTTAAATTCCTAGAATTTCTTATTACTTAAATCCCTTCACATGTACTTGAAATATACTTGAATTTCAGGAATTCCTTATTCCTTACATACCAACGTACAATGACATATAAACCTTCAAAGTTTTAAGTCCCTACGACTTTCGGCTGTTGTTTGTATATACCTATAGCAGGTTGTTGTATTAAATCCTACTAATATTATAAACGCGAAAGTTTGTAAGTATGGATGTATGTTTGTTACTCTTTCACGTAAAAACTACTGAATGGATTTTAATGAAACTTTACAATAATATACCTTATACATCAGAATAACACATAGGCTACAATTTATTAAGATATTGTGTGACTAATCATGCGCAGACGAAGTCGCGGGCACCAGCTTGTATAACTATATTAATATTCGAATACTAGCGGCCGGTTTCTGAAAGCCCGATCAAAACTAATCGCATGTCAAGTCACTTGCTATCTCTATGTAATTCGATGTAATAGTTGTAATGGCGAGTGACTCGACATCCGATTAGTTACTCGTAGCAATAATTACTGAAAAAATAAAAACTGAAACAGCTTCATGACTTTGATCCCCAGGCACGGTAGATGTCCCTATGTCGGTAGTAGGTACCAAGTACCAACCTAAATTTATTTCAGGATGTCTATGGGGGGTAGTCAGAGTTACGTCCGAATTTTTCATTTTTAGCTAAAACTACATTTTCTAGAAATCTTCAGCTATTATAAGTAGGCTTCAACTATGAAAGCCCAAGTATTAAAGCACAAGTCTTGCATAATTTTGTACGGAACACTTGAAAGACGACTCGCTCTTGACCAGCTTTTAAGACTAAACAAGATTTTACGCTGCCGAGCTGTAAAAACTTAACGAAATGTCTTCCCCACTTAAGAATTTTAAGTTTAAACCCCGGAATAGCTTTCGTAAGGCTTATTTCGCTGCTTAACTAAGCGCAGAGATCATAGATTTTACTCTACAGCCACTTTCTTAGGAAACCGTTGCTATAGAAGTACCTACAAAATTTCTCGGCCCTTTTAAATAATTTAGCCGATTTTAATCTCATAGCTCTTTACAAATTTAATACAGTGAAACGCTCGGAATCTTATTTGTCTTCTGTTTCATGTGTTTATTTACGTTTTCCGTTTGTTGTTTTATGCCCGTTTACATTGTTTGTGTGTACCGTGTATTGTCATCTGTCCGTTACAAATAAATCCTACTAATATTATAAACGCGAAAGTTTGTAAGTATGGATGTTTGTTACTCTTTCACGTAAAAAGTACTGAATGGATTTTAATGAAACTTTACAATGATATAGCTTATGCATCAGAATAACACATAGGCTACAATTTATAAAGATATTGTGTGAATTGTGAACGCTAAGTGTCAAGTAAGTTGGAAAAAATCTATCATCTGCGAGCTATTCTGGCGTGCGCTGCCAAAACCGCTAGAGTTACACATATGTACTACGCCACGCTAATATACGCTACTCGAAATACTAATCCTGCGCAGACGAAGTCGCGGGGCACCAGCTAGTGTTTTATATTTCTTTAAAATATATTTTCGGTAACACAAACGACCATAGGTTGCAACACCGCAATGCAGTTCTGAACTAGCCGTAACTAGGAGTTATAAATCGGTAGAAAACTCGCACCCCACGTCGAAACCGATTAATGTTTTTTTGCCACGCAACCTTGCAATAAAGGAAAACCGGCCAAGTGCGATCGTGCGGTGTTCCGTCCATTTGAGAAATATAAATGAACTATTGAATGAATTTATGAACTAGCACCTACCAACTAGCTCTGAGTCTCAATCGAACAATTTTCAAATGTTTTTAACGTTCGAAAGGAAAGTTTTGGATGGCATTCACCCTTGTCAGTATCAACCTTGGAGGAAATATGAGGGTATCAACTATATAGTCAAAAGGTTCAATCTTTGATCCAATTGATTCACAAGGATCTCTTTTAAACGGCTTAAAGCTAGTAAATCTAGGAACCAGTTCCACGCGGCCAAGCCTAGTAGAATAAGCACACAAACTTACGGCTTGATTCTTCGATTCGTCCAAATAAAACGATTTTCAAATATTTTTGTCATTCGAATAGAACTTTTATATTGAATTCACACTTGTCAGCATCGTTTATCTATCTCTATAAGTTATTTTTTCAATCTATCTAGGCTTTTGTTACAAGGAACTCCCAAGTTCGGACGATAACATTACAAAAATCAAATTTTAATCCAAACTAGCACCTTAACGCAAAAAATGCGTTTAATCTTACCAAAGGGTTCTTCGTCTACGGAACCCTAAAAAGTTAGGCACCACTCTTCGGAGTTTATAGTTATAAGCCCGGCTTATTATTAAATAGTTAGTCCAGGCCGGCGGTGGAACTTTCCCGTGTACTTTTTGGGAAATGGAGAGAGTTGCTCAAGTTTGTTTGTAGATTAGCTGAGCGGTTGATATTGCCATTAAGAATTATTTTTATTTGTTGCTTATTAGCAAGGGGTTCAAGATAAATCCCAGCTTTTGTTGAATTTATTTCTTTTCTTGTTTTGACCTCCCATCCCGGCTCAAAAAGGTTTACCTACAAACTTTCTAGTGATACTTTCTAGAAAGTGTGTGTGACTTGTGTGTTGTGTGTGTTTGTGTGAGAAACAGTGTGAAATTGTTACACGACAATTTTTAGTAAGTCCATAGTAATCTTATAAGATGGTTGCATAATTTGGTGACGCAATTTTTAAACCACTCTATATTTCACCAGCACCCCATACCCTTCAAACCGAAAAACAGCAACGCTGCTTGGTGGCAGAAACAGGCATGGTGGTATTCCCTGACCTTTCACCACACTGTTTCGAAATAACTAGTGACATGAGACGAAGACTTCCCCTGACAGGCCCATCACAAAGAGCTCTACAACTCTCAAGTGCAGTTCTCATGCAGTTGATCCACTAACTGCACGTCGACTGCACGCTGACTGGAAACGAACGCCAGCGAAACAAAGTCAGCGGTTTCAAACCTGTCATTTTGTAGCTGCAGGTACAACCCCTTGAATATTCAATACAGCCTTAAAACATCACGCCTAACAGCTAACCGACAGAGCGGACGTTTTTGTATGAATAAATAATCGACTTTCCGAATTTGGACCAAATCTTTCGCGTAACGAGTTGAGGAACAAATAAAGGTTGGAGTGGGAGCAACTTATTATGCTGGACGGTGGACGTAATTAGGATGAGGAGGGTAAGATGTGGCGAGTAAAATTAGCTTGGGCTCGTTGTCAAAAATATATAGATTTACAGTGCAGTAGTGCTTTTTGGGCAAATACCTTTGCCCAACAATGGGACACTATGGGCTAATAGTAATAGTGCTTTTAGCTCTTACTTTGTAGACCAGCATTTAAATACGTCTGCGAATGCGAAAACCCGCCCGAATCTTTGTTTAAGCAACAAGTGTCCGATTGGCACCCAACTAGATCAAAAGGTTTTTCATCAGGTTTGTCTAAAGTATCATAAAAAAACTCTGAGTTTGTTGTCAGGTCGTCTAGGTTTCAACGCGTATTATTCGTTTAGCCTCATCATAAATCATAAAGCTCCAAGCCATTCTTGTGATATTACAAAATGTTAGTCCCGACTTTACAATCATCATTATCTCTGAGTAGATATTCAAGATATTTAAAGAGGGGGCTAGTCGGAGGCACGTCTTAGCCTTATATTACCATGCCCCAGTCCTATTGTCCTAACTCCATCCCTGTCCCTAGTAATAAATAATAAAGCGTTCAGAGTTGCGGCAACTTTTAATACAAATGTTGCGTTGTGATGGCGGCTGCGTATTTATGACTGACGTCAGTGTTGTATGAATGAGAAAAATAGAAGGAAATAAGATTGTATTTCACAAAGCATGATGTGAATTATAAGAATATAATATAGCTTTACAGTACGCCATAATAAAAGTTCCTTAAAAATAAAACAATACTTCGAAAACTAGCGGTAAATTGGGCGGTCTTATTGCTATAAACAATCTTACAGATAACCAATTTAGTTATTAGTCTTGAAAATATCGAGTCAATATTTTGAAGCACGACCGGATTCGAAAGTATGACCTCGTAAGGTCATAGTTTCGAATCGTGCTTCAAAAAGCGGGGTCACTCTCACTAGACCTTCCCCTTTGTGTAGAAACGTTGGAGAAAAATAAATAAAACCGGCCAAGTGCGAGTTGGACTCACACACGAAGGGTTCCGTACCATTATCTATAAAAAACGCCAAAAAAATCCCGTTTGTTGTATGGGAGCCCCCTTAAATATTTATTTTATTCTGTTTTATTGTATTTGCTGTTATAGCGGCAACAGAAATACATCATCTGTAAAAATTTCAACTGTCTAACCATCACGGTTCATGAGATATAGCCTGGTGACAGACGAACAGACAGACAGATAGACAGACAGACAGACAGACAGCGGAGTCTTAGTAATAGGGTCCCGTTTTACCCTTTGGATACGGAACCCTAAAAATAGGGTGTACGCGATAAATACTCGTGTAATATTCCAGTTTTAAATCCAAGGTCAATAAAAATCTCGCAATTTTATATGTAAAGTCTGAAGCAGTTTCTGCTCCACGTTGCTTTGTGTATTTTTCCACTTAATTAGTGTATTTTTCTTCACAATTAGTTCACGAGCTTGCTTTTAACTGATGAGCGTTATGCTTGAGTTTCAAGACTGCATAAGTGAAGTGTTTCCGGTTCACCCACTCCATATTACACAGAGGTTAACTGAAGAAAATGCTAATTAGCCTCAAGTTTGCCTGTTTCTTTTTTGTGCAATGAAGAATTTTCTTATTCAATCTATGCAACGGTCTGTAGATAGCTCAACTGCTTCATATACATACATACATACATACACACACATATTACACACTAGCGGCCTGTCCGAGCTTCGCATGGGTGGTCATACATTTTTTGAACATTTTAGGATAAACTTAGACCGTGGGTTCGAGCCTCGCGTCTACTTATTTCATACATTTGCACGTCCTTCTCCTTAAGTGAGTGAAATCGCACCCCGTTTTTGAAATCGGACCAGTAGTATTTGAGCCTATTATTTACATACAAAAATACAAATGTTTCCTCTTTATAATATTAGTGTAGATGTAGAAGTGTAGATATTACCTACGCGAATAATATAATAATATTCATTCGTGTTTTCTAGCCCCGTTTCCAGAAATTTTTGCCTATATATTCTAATCCAGGTTACGAAGTATATTATTGTTCTGAGTTTCATCGCGATAGGTTTAGTGGTTGGGGCAACATCTAAACATCTTCAAAGTCAAGGTCTAAAGGTATTTATTCAGTTGAATTACAAGGATCGCTGTGACCTTTCGTAACTTTCGTATTTATATTTCAGTAGGATAGATGCATTGATACAATGACGCTACAGCACTGATTTGTTTTTACTCTCAAAATCAAAATCAAAACGGTCTTTATTCAGTACAATCACAAGGATCACTTTGAAACGTCTTATACTAGGTGAATCTATCGCCAGTTCCTAGATGATTAGGAATGTTACATATGTGTAATATTTTCAGGCATAGGGCAGTGATTGTTTTGTAGAAACCAGGGCTTAAGTTTGCAACTTGCTACGGCAAACTAACCTATGCACAGATGTTCATAATATTTGGCGTCCCAACTTGACTACCCTGTTAATGAAAGGAGCTTCTACAAGCACTGATTCCATTCACCACACGAGTTCTTTCATTATAAAGACGTGCTTTATCAAGCCTTAGTTTACTGTGTGCATTGCCAATGCTCGGGAAAAGTGAGGGCACGAGTTTGTATATTCTAAGCTTTTATGTATAGAATACCAACACTGTAAATATGTATCAAATGTAATATTCGGACCTCCTTATTTATTATCAAGTATCAACTATTTGAGGATTTCTGAGGGGATAGCAATCGTGCCTTGGGATTAAAGTTGTTTTTTTTAGCTCTGTTATCGGTCAGTTTTCTATTGTAGCGTCTATGTGGCAGCGGTGATGAGCTTGCATACTGTCACGTTTGGAATACTTTGGTCCCCTAAGCTAAGAAAATTAGGGTTTGATCCTAAAAAAATAAATTGCGCACTTTTATTTTATTAATTACTTTTAACAAAATTATGCAAATCATCCAATTTCCAAACAAACGAGCCGATCCGGCAAGCAGTTAAAATATTCAATTTATTTGTTCAACGAATTAAATACATTGTAATTAATTTCGTTTTCCGCTTTATCGCTCGTCAATAAAATAATAATAGGTACTGCGTAATTAATTTATATCGCTTTAATACATTTATATGGATTACACTGTATCGTTAAATAAATCGCTTTTGTTTTGCAATTCAATGAATTTGTTTGATGCTTTCATTATTCATTCATCAGCTTACGTCTGTGGTTTCGCACGCTGTGTTTTCGGATTAAAAATCCAATAAAAGCACATAACAGTGGCACTTGTCTGCTTAAATTTGCATCGAAATTTAAAACTAATGATCTGAATAAAAGACCACAAGTAATGTTGGTTAAAATCCACATATATTACATAATTACAGGCACATGAGGCTTAACATCTGTATGCCTAAGTTGATGGACGCAGGGCAGTGCGTCGTAGAGCACTTTCCTATCGTGCGTGACTAATGAGGCAGTGATTTGTTATAGGTGATAGTTACCACTTAACATCAGGTGAGCCATCTGCTTGTTCCATCAGCTAATTGTATAAAGATAAAGATTACACAATACAAAACAATTAAAATGAAAAAGCTTGCTTGCTTCCCAAGATGACAGAAAACGAGTCCACCCGTATACTTTAATTAACTATACTCCACTTTGTAATAGTTCTGTCTAAAAAACAGTGTTCGTATTCAAAACATCAAAAATGAAGATGCTCAAAATCACAGGAAACTTTTACATCGGGAAACATCCAGAGCATTAAAATTGCTAAAATCTTTTTCCGATAGAGTGCAACAGACAGTGCAAAAGGTGATTTCACCGTCGAACTAAATAAAATAAAAAAACCGGCCAAGTGCGAGTCAGACTCGCGCACGAAGGATTCCTTACCATCTATAAAAACGGCAAAAAATGTCGTTTGACGTATGGGAGCCCCCTTGTATATTTATTTTATTGTTTTTTAGTATATGTTGTTATAGCGGCAATAGAAATACATCATCTATGAAAATTTCAACTGTCTAACTATCACGATTCATGAGATACAGCCTGGTGATAGACGGACAGACAGACAGATGGACGGACAGCGAAGTCTGAGTAATAGGATCCCGTTTTACCCCTTGGGTACGGAACCCTAAAAAGGGGTTGAAAATGCTCGTATGCCCTGGAGCGAATTTCGTCACCATACGCTTTCGTATAGGTACGTCGTATATTTCATATTAACGAGAGCTTAGGTAGGATGGTTTATCGATGCAGTGTGGATTTTAAACTTTTATTTCCTTTTGAAAGCAATTTCATAGCGCATTTAATTTTTTTAACTTAGTTCGCCATTGGTCTCTACATCTCTTACAAAAAAAAACATAATTCATATCAACTTCTTCCGAGCTAAAAAAACAGCTGTTTCATGCAAAAGTTCAATACCGGGCTAAAATGTATGAAACAGCTGTTTTTTTTTTTAGTTCAGTGTTGGTTCCTTAGAAAAAGTTATTCATATTGATGGGTACTTTAGCCCCCTGAAGTTTTCCGGAGTGGTATTTTAACACCCTGTATAGTATTTATGTATTTATATAAAAAAGTAAGTATACAAGTATTATGTCCACTTTCTGGTTCCCATATTACAAGTTTAAGGCTAGATAGTGCTAGTCCACCAATATTTTTTTATTTTATTGTTGATCAGGAATATTAGCTCTATCAGGAAAGACGCGCTCTCTAATAACTATCGTCAACACTTTGTTCAAGAAGAAGTGGTATCGTGGCCGTCTGAAGGCTCGCTAAGGGTTGAATTAAAAACAAAAAATACTTATTAACTTATCAAAAAGGAGTACAAAACAATAAAACTGCTTTTCGCAGATGGAAACACAAAAAATAAGAAATTTCTAAGAAATCTCGTGATTTTCTTTTATTCAGCCAAATTCAGTCAATCCTGTTTCGAGCCCCATAATTTTCTAACTAGTATTTAAATTAAATAATTAAATCAAAAAATAAGTAGAATTTTTGACTACAATTTTGTTGTTAATTACACTTAAGGACTACTCAACACGTGTCAAGGGGATGGTCGTGGGTTCATATCCCACTCGGATAATAACTGTTGGGATATCATAGAAAATCTTTGATAATTCCACTTCGGTACTCACTTCACTTCAAATACCACCATTCTTGTTATTACAAGCCCTGTGTAGGTTAAAATGTAGGCGTGCGATTAACATGCCTGATAACTTAATGAATAAACAAGCAAACTTGCCAAATGAATCCAGCGTAGGTGGTACTTTATGTGGTCCTGTCTCACCTTACGCAAGATACCACTAGCCTATAGAGTTGTTGGCAACCTACTTCGTTGTTTTAGCTGAAGAGTAGTAGAGCTGTTTGTGTGTGCCTCGTCCGGAGAAGTACTAACACCACGCTTTTTTCTGTCGCCAAGCAGCGTTGCTGTGTTTCGGTTTGAAGAGTGTGGTTGCCGGTGTAATTTACAGGTACATGAGGCTTAACATCTGTATGCCTCAAGTTGATGGACGCAGGGCAGTGCATGGTAAGGCACGTTCCTATTGTGCGTGACTTACGAGGCAATGCTTTGTTATAGGTGATGGTTTCCACTCAGCATCAGGTGGGCCATGTGCTTGTTCCATCAACTGGTTGAATAAAAAAAAAAGCTCAAAGATAGTTCAACATGCTGCCTATATCATCATCGTCAGCTTGGAGTAGACCGTTGTCCACAGCTGGACATAAGCTATCCCTATAAATTTTCAGTCTGTTATTTTGGCGCGCCACTACAGAAGCTACGTATCATAATATTATACTCAGCCCTCAAAGCTCAGCTCTGCCTTCTGCGCTGTAGGCCGTGGGTTCGGTTGCCACCAAGAACAAACATTTGTGTTATGAAAATTCGTTTGGTTCTCTATTTGGGTGTATATAATATAGTATGTCTTTAAAAAAAGTAAAGGTTAGTATTATGTCCACCTACTTACTCAACCTACCATGTCTACAATCAGAGCCGAAGCAGAGAACCTTATGTCTAAACACAAGTTTCTAATTTAGTTAGAGCAAGGTTTTTCACTGTAAAGTACAGATAGAGCCCAAATTGTTAAATTGTATGTATATTCAACAAAAATTGTATTCTTCAACACATCGCATCAATGTTGCACCTACTACATATGTAAAACATTCTGTATGATTTATTCTGAAAATTATTATTATTATTATTTTATTATTATTAAACCTATTATTATTATTTTTATGAATATATCAGCTATCTGGTTCCCATAGTACAAGCTTAGCTTACCTGTACCAATATTTATTTATTTAATATTTTATTTTGCACCGTTGCTTGACTGTAAACTTAACCCGTGCAGACATACATAAAACATTGTGAAATCTAAGAAACTGCTGAGTTCTAAACTATAAGTGCATCAAACACCTTTTAAGTTGAAAACTTCGCAACTAAGTAAGTGTTCAGAACTTAAACACGAATAGTGAACTCAGTTTTAGTTAAGTTTGCTCAGTTTCCACACTTTATTAAGTATTAACTACTTCAGGCACTGAACAAATATCGAAAGGTTTCTTTTGCGACTCTAAAGCCTCTTGACTCAAACCCGCTTCAAAATCCAGAGAGCAATAGTGGTTTCAGGATTTTACTAGCGGTAGCGGCCTCGCCTTCGTTAAGGTCGTAGAGCTCTTTGTGTGTGGCTCGTCCGGGGAAGTACTACCACCACGCCTTTTTCTGCCGCCAGCAGCAACGCTGTGTTTCGGTTTGAAGAGTGTGGTTGCCGGTGTAATTACAGGCACATGAGGCTGAACATGCCTCAAGTTTATGGCCGCAGGGCAGTGCATCGTAGGGCACGTTCCTATCGTGCGTGTCTTGCGAGGCAATGCTTTGTTATAGGTGATGGTTACCACTTAGCATCAGGTGAGCCATCTGCTTGTTCCATCAGCTAGTTGTATAAAATAAAAAGGTCGTGGGTTCAAACAGGTCGTGCACAATGAGTTTTTCTGTTCAAAAATGTGTCACAGTGCCAGTACTCACAAACGGTAAAGGAAAACATCGTGAGGAAACAAACATGTAGTATCACCTAAAAAGTTCTGAAACATGTGACAAGTGCTCAAAAGGAACTTTTTTGAGGTGCACTTAAAATCCTATTACCTCATTATTTCGAAAGAAACTAGTGAAACGACAAGACTTGAAAAGCCTATCCTAAACTATCCTAAGCCGTACGGGACGAAAAAAAAAATGGATAGTGTACTGTACCAAATAAAACACTTAGTTCGAGTTACGTCCGCTTGGGCCGACCGGCAGGAATTGAGTGCCAACTAGCGACCGCGCGTTTCGTCGCCAACCGCTCACGCTTGCCTACCCAGTCAGCGCGCATAGTATAATGTTATACACTACAGATAGTTCCTGGATTCGGATACTTTTTACCCCAGAAAACATAAACATAAAAACAAAAAAGTATCATTATAGACCATTTAGAAAACTGGATATCATAATGCATAATACCTCTAGACATGAGTCGGATATATCAAAACGTAACTTATATCGGATATGGGTTAGATATCATACCATATCGATATTCATATCAACATATCCGATATCATAAAAACTATTCAAAGCCTCAACTGTTACCTAATAAAGACACGAACAAAACGAAAACTTCACAAACCAAACGATATGAAACAAACACCTATTGATATTCGCTACCTCCCTTTCTAAGAATGAATTGTTTTACTGGTAAAAAAGAGATGAAGCGAATATGACGTAACAATAGCCAAATAGTTTGCGTTTGTCGTTTCGTTGTTAGTTTGCCATAACTAAAAATCATGTTATCGTTTGCAACCCATACGACTGATATCGATATCAGAAAACCGTTTTCTATATCGATATGCAAACTGTATATCGGTTAGATAACCGTTTGCGGGAAAAAACGAAAACGCCCATGTCTAATGCATAAGAATCTGAGTATCTTACCTTCCGAAGCATCTCCTCAAGCGAGTCCATGTCCATGTCGGCAGAGGCGGGCTCTCCGCCCGCGCTCCCGTTCAACCCGTTGTTGTTGTTCGTCATAGGTGAACCGCGTTGCGCCACATGTGAAATGCGCGTTTGTAGCCCGCCACTTTACTCTGAACACTCACTTCTTCACAACCCCGATGTGTAAAGATGTCACAAAAGCGTAGAAAGCCCACGGTTTGCAAAGCGCTTAATTACCACGTGATTTGCAACGGTATGTACAGAGAGCGCGTAGGTAGTCCGTCACTTTCCTGAACTCTTTCGTTTTTTACCACGATCAGATTGGACCACGCAAGTTCACCCTTCGCACTTATATATTCACTATCTAAGTGCACTTTGTTAGATAATGCACTATAAACACTTAGTAATACGTTTTATGATTGGTTAATACGAGTATTATGACTAAATTGACTAGAATAGTTTAGGAAGACTACTTTACACTGGAAAAAAATAGTTTTAATTAGCCGGTTTTTTATTTTTACTTTGAAATGCTGTGATACGCGCTTTTTGGGAATAGATTATTCTCTTTCTCTCTTGTCGTGTCACTAGTTTCTTTTGAAACAGTGTGGTGAAAGGATTTTAAGTGCACCTCAAGAGGCTCTTTTCGAGCACTTGACACATGTTAAAGAACTTTTTAGGTTATACGACATGCCAGTTTCCTTCACCGTTTGAGAGTACTGGCATTGTGCGCATAAATTTTTGAACAGAAAAACTCATTGGTGCATGACCGGTTTCGAACCCACGACCTTAGGATTGGAAGGCGGGGCCGCTACCACTAGACCACCAGTGCTCTCCCTATCTGCCCTAATCCTACGCTACATGGGGTTTTCTTCTTAAACTCTTTTATATTATTCCTCATCACCGTGCTAGCTTCTTTCATCTTTCACACAGTCCTTTACCTAAAGAACTAGTGACACGACACGAACAAGGAGATAGTCCATCCATCCATTTTCTTTGGTCAGACACTCATCTTATAATATCTCTAAAAAAAGTAAAACATGTAAAAAAGGTCCCAGTTAAACAAGATAAAATGTTTAATTTTCATAGTAATTTTCATTTGAATAGTCTACAACAAAACGGTTGAAGCAAATTTATGCACAGCCACACACACACACCACAGAATATTAGCATAGTTTGTTTGAAAATTATAGGTTGCAAGTCCATAGTCGCTGCTTGTCATTTATTGTTTTGCCGTTTATTTTATTGTTATTTATCCTCTCTTATGTATATATATTCCAACTTGTCCGAATCCACCCTAGCAATAAAGTAAAATTGATTAGTAAGCTCTATATGTGATTGAACGGTCCTTCCAGTCACTTTGTCAACATTCACATTCGTCTTGCGATCAATTACTTAAATGTTTCTTTTGCTAGACACGTAGTCTACTACTTTTACGTACTATATTTTTTCTGTTTCGAGTTTTGTTTTCTAACTGTAGGTACCTATTCATCGTCATTCTTCATTGTATTCAATGTGCTTGACTTCATTATATTTTTTTAACTTCGTCGAGTCTTTTAATTACATTGCACAAGATACACAGACAACATCGAATGTAAACGTAATTACTAAAGTCTTGTTTACATATATAACCATGTTTGTTTTACAAAATGAGCTGTTTTTAATCGCATATCAATACTAAAATTATGTTATACGAAACAGCAGGTCTATCTGTTTGTATCAAAATTTTTGATCCTAAGGGCCGGTTTCACCATGCTCTGTTAGATTAAGAAAGGATTAAACGGCCGTTAAAAATGTCAAAATGTACGCGTTTGACATCTAAGGTTATATTTAACTGCCTGTTAATCCTTGATTAGTAACTAACAGAGCATGGTGAAATTAGGCCTAAACCTCTTTGGAAATAACGTGTGACGTCAAAGTGGTTCGATATTTTAACTTTTTGTTACGTTCTAAATTCAAAACTAGATGACGTTTGCTGTCAAAACCCGTTAAATATCATTCGATATTCAAAAACCGCGCTAAAAATCTTCGTATTTCATAACCTGCGCTTGATATCTCTAAAATATAGGCAAACACACTTTGTACGTTGAAAGGGCGTACCAAGAATCTGCGATGTATACATAGGATAATTGTGTTTACATTGCCAGACCAAGCGAAGCAGGAGGGGAGGATACCGTAAAATGAAGTAACAGATGAGTAGGTACGATAGATGTTATGCTCTGCTAAGATTATGCTTTGTAACGCAGTTTAAGTTTACCAAAAATACTTTTACTAAATAGTTAAAAGTCGAGGAAGATCAATGTCCAGCACCAATTTTATGTCACTCACATTTCGTGTTCACTCTTGTAAGTTGTGTTTATCTGTGGCATAAATAAATGATTTTTTATTGTGTTTCAAAATCTATACCCTTCTGGTATAATGAATGAGATGTTACGATGTTTGGATATTTGCAGCTAAATCACATCCAATTGAGGTGAAACTTAAAACCAACAAAATTCGTAAGCTACCGACTACTTTTAATCCCAAAAACTTACCGAGAACGGTAGAAATTCCATAAACAGGGAAAACGGCTTTGATATTAATTTTAGTAATCACTTCTGAAGCCGCGGGCGGCAGCTAGTTCAAAGTCAAAGTCAAAAGGTATTTATTCAATAAAATCACGAGGATCGCTTTGAAACGTCTTATAGCTAGGTGACTCTATGTGCCAGTTTCACGCGACCAAAGCCTAGAAGAACAGGCAACAACCTTACGGCTTGGTTCCTACCACTCTTTTGTATGATCCTTGTTACAATGTATTATAATACAATATTGAAGCTCCAGTGTGGTGCCAATCGAATTAAGTGAGGCGTAGTTATAACAGAAAAAGGTAAAGGTAATCAAATTCATAAAACAGCACACGCTACGCTTCAACTATTAAAGTAGAGAAAAAAATACAAGAAAAAGTTCGCAATAAAATCACAAGGATCACTTTGAAATGTAAAGCTAGGTGCATGTAGGCGCCAGTTCCACGCAAATCATAGAAACATACAAGCATCATAAGCTAGTTTTATCTAAACAACATTGTACAAATAGTACAGTACAAGTACACGACAAAGCATTTTACGCTGTATGTGCGCCACTAGGCTCTACGCTGGAGTTCAATAACACTTGGCAGCGAGATGACATTGTGTTGTGCCAGACCAAGGCTACGTGAACGAGTATCTACTGTAGGTAGGTAGGTAGCTAATCTAAGGGTTACTGACTGCTTCCTACAAAGTAAAGATGCAAGTTAAGTAAGCAATCTCTCAAACGGTGAAGGAAAACATCGTGAGGAAACCGGCATGTCGTAGAACCTAAAAAGTTCTATAACATGTTTCAAGTGCTCGAAAGGAGCCTCTTGAGGCGCACTTAAAATCCTTTCACCACACTGTTTCGAAAGAAACTAGTGACACGACTAGAGAGAGTGAGCAATAAATGTTTTTTTATACCACTTGCTGATGGAATAAGCGTAAGTCACGCATAATAAGAACGTGCTCTACGATGCACTGCCCTGCGTCTATCAACTTGAGGCATACAGATGTTAAGCCTCATGTGCCTGTAATTTAACCGGCAACCATACTCTTCAAACCGAAACACAGCAACGCTGCTTGGCGGCAGAATAAGGCATGATGGTAATACTTCCCCGAACAAGGCCTTCACAAAGACCTTCGCAAGTTGTATTGAGACAAGTCAGCAATAACTGTATTTAACATTTTGTTGCTGTGAGGGCTCACAGCTCAGTCTCGATATCCACCGATTACAAATATTTGTGATGAACATGAATATTTGTTCTGTTTAAGTGTTATCTACACTAATATTATAAAGAGAAAAGATTTGTATTTTTGTTGTTTTGTTGTTTTGTTGTTTTGTTGTTTTGTATGTAACGAATAGGCTCAAAAACTACTGGTCCGATTTCAAAAATTCTTTCACCATTAGAATGCTACATTATCCCTGAGTAACATAGGCTATATTATATTTTCAAAAAAATCAGGGATCCTTACTAAAACTCTAATAATGTAACCCAAGGTGGAAAAAGAAAACCTTACATCGCGTGCGCTGCGAAAACTATTGATGATAGAACAAAATAATGTACTACAACTTTGCAGAACACGTCATTATCTACAAAAAATGTCGCGACAGCATATGTCTAACTATTATAGTTATGTCACAATTAGTGTTCTTTTATTATAAAAATTTAATTGAAATGCCGCCGCTAGAAAAGGGTTTTTATTTGTACCTTGGTATTAATCCCTATCCAAATAAATCTTTTCATATTCAAGACTGGTTCAATACCTATACATTACTTCTTGAATTATTCAAATCGGACATTCCATTCAAAAGATTTTAAAAATATAAACGACGCGCGGGTCGCGGGTCGCGTTCTCTCTAAGCGCGGGCCCGGGCAAGACGCGAGTTAGAAGGGCGTGCGAATGATTCGAATCCACCACGGTATAAGTTTATCCTAAATCGTTGAAAAAATTTATGTCCACCCATGCGAAGCTGGGACAGGCCGCTAGTAAGTATATAAAACAATATGAAAGTTTTGTTATTATCCATCAATAGATACACCAGTTGTAATCTAACTTTGTTAGCAACTGCAGCTCAAATGTAACCGCATAGCCGTCATATTTTAACAGTTGCAATTAATGTGTCCCCGACATAACTCAACCTGCTACACTGACTCCTTTACTGTTACTGCAATTCGTCTCTGGAATGGCCTACCGCGCCTGATCCGTGAAGTGTCTTCCATTGATGTCTTCAGATCAAAAGTCTATAACCACTATCTTTACCTCATGATCAATGGATATAAATTGAGAGGTATCTTGGAAGATTAGTGTTTTGTTTTTTTTCTCTTTATTTATCTACACTAATATTATAAAGAGGTAAACTTTGTATTTTTGTATTTTTGTATTTTTGTATTTTTGTAGTTTTGTATGTAATGAAAAAAAAATTTCAAAAAATCTTTCACCATTAGAATGCTACATTATCCCTGAGTAACATAGGCTATATTATATTTTCAAAAAAATCAGGGATCCTTACTAAAACTTCAATAATGTAACCCAAGGTGGAAAACAAAAAACCTTACATCGCGTGCGCTGCGAAAACTATTGAAGATAGAACAAAATAATGTACTACGATTTTGTAGAACACGTTATCATCTACAAAAAATGTCGCGACAGCATATGTCTAACTATTATAGTTATGTCACAATAAGTGTTCTTTTATTATAAAAAAATAATTGAAATGCTGCCGCTAGAAAAGGGTGTTTATTTGTACCTTGGTATAAATCCTTATCCAAATAAATCATTTCATAATTAAGACGGTTTCAATACCTATAGATTACTTCTTAAATTTTTCAAATCGGACATTCCATTCAAAAGATATGACGAAATTAAAAATGTTTACGGGTCCACGGGTCGCGCGCGGGGTGCGATTTCACTCACTCAAGGAGAAGCGCGTGCAAATGTATGAAATAAGTAGACGCGAGGCTCGAACCCACGGTCTCAGTTTATCCTAAAATGTTCAAAAAATTTATGACCACCCATGCGAAGCTGGGACAGGCCGCTAGTTTATTATAAGTAGGTATTTTTTTATAATAAAATGTAAGTATGTTAGTATTATATCAGCTATCTGGTTCGAATATTACAAGTTTTGCCTTGTTTAGGGCTCAGTGCCGTGTGGAATGTCCACCAATAAATATATTTGTATCTACAATAGCTAAAGGTGTTCAATGTAAGATAGTGGGTGTATGAATGAAGCAACATGAACGAGTGCCGAGGTAGACGTGCAGCGAACGTGTTTGAAACTGCGTGGATAGAACCTTGGCCTACTTGTTCGTGTTAGGTTAGGACTGATTAGTAAATAATTGATTTTGATCTCAATAGCAAAGAATCTTACTATTTTATCGATATTTAAGTAGTTCCAAGAGCTTCTAGAGTTCTTCTTATTGACGTACCACTAGTTCTTTTGAAACAATGTGGTGAAAGGATTTAAAATAGGTACGCCTCAAAGAGGCTCCTTTCGAGCGAACACTATCTAGCCTCAAACTAAGCGAAGCTTGTACTGTGGCAACCAGAAAGCTGATATAATACTAAAATACTTTTTTTTATGCTAATAAATATTTATAATAACACCCAGACAGTACCCCCTGGCAAGACGAGGTGATGACAGGTGGAGTAAAGCTAACTGAATGGCGTCCAAGAAGATATAGAAGCGTCAGTCGTCCTGCAGCGAGATGGGCAGATGATGTAACAAACATCGAAGCAAGAGCTTGATGAGACTAGCACAGGACCGTCAACAGTGGCAAAAACAAAAAGAGGCCTATACCCAGCAGTGGGTGAAGTCAGGCTGTTTTTTTTTTAATATTGTCGGACCATACCACACCACACTATCTCGCCCCAAACTAAGCCAAAGCTCATAATATGGGAGCCAGATAGCTGATATAATACTTATATATTATTTTTTTTGTAAATACATACACCCAGACAGAGAACAAACATCTATGTTATGTTTGTTCTCGGTGGAGATCGAAACCACGGCCAACGGCGCAGAAGGCAGAGCTACTACTGAGCTGCGTAGGCTGTCATGACGATGACAAATACCAATACACTCTCATCTATAATTTACCCATAACCATCTTCAATAAGTAAGGTAAACACGATCACGCACTGCCTACTAATTCCTGGCCAATTACACGGTACAGGTGTTTAGCAGTCGGAGTCGCAGGACATTATGTCGCATCCGCTCTGCGATGCATTATTCATTGTTGACCGCTGAGGCTCAGGTGTTGACAACAATTGGAGCTGTTACGTACATGGGATGTACACGCATCAGGCTATACACTGATCGCTTTTATTTTTATGTCTTGTAATCGACATTTTTCTATAGCTTTGTGTAGCTTGATTTGTATCGGTGTGTACAAAATGTTTAGGTTTCCGTACCCAAAGGGTAAAACGGGACCCTATTACTAAAACGCTGTCCGTCCGTCTGTCACCAGGCTGTATCTCATGAACCGTGATAGTTAGAAAGTTAAAATTTTCACAGATGATGTATTTTTGTTGCCGCTATAACAACAAATACTAAAAAACAGGATAAAATAAATATTAAAGGGGGCCCCCATACAATAGACGTGATTTTTTTTGCCGTTTATATAGATGGTACGAAACCCTTCGTGTGCGAGTCCGACTCGCACTTGGCCGGTTTTTTATACTAGTTGCTGATGGAATAATCAGATGGCCATTGATGCTAAGTGGTAACCATCACCTATAGCAAAACATTGCCTCGTAAGTCACGCACGATAGGAACGTGCTCTACGAACCACTGCCTTACGTCGATTAACTTGAGGCATACAGATGTTAAGCCTCATGTGCCTGTAATTACACCGGCAACCACACTCTTCAAACCAATACAGCTACGCTGCTTGGCGGCAGAAAAAGGCGTGGTGGTAGTTCTTCCCCGGACGAACCCTTCACAAAGAGCTCTACTACTTTTGTTTGCGTATTAATAAAAAATAAACAAACTTCCGAATCGAGTTCCCTATACTATTAAATAAGTTACAGGTGCAGGAAACTTCATGCAATTAATGTAAGCAAAGAAGTTTGCACGGGTTCGTTTAAAACTTTGTGAAACTAAATATACTTGTACCTGTAATGTTGTGCATTTATTTACTGTTGAGAATGCAATTATGAGGCAAAAAAA
The DNA here is from genome assembly GCA_932294275.1 of Chloroclysta siterata. Taxonomy (NCBI): domain Eukaryota; kingdom Metazoa; phylum Arthropoda; class Insecta; order Lepidoptera; family Geometridae; genus Chloroclysta; species Chloroclysta siterata. Next base: position 12,138,334 of record OW028596.1, on the reverse strand, counting down.
ATACAAACTTCCAACATTCAAATTAGCATAAAAGGTTTGTTGTTTATATGTACTTGTTTTTTTATCCTAAGAGGTCTCTACTGAGCGATAAGGCCGTATTTTTTTTACTTCATGATTTAACTGTGTCTGTTTATTATTGTTCATTCATGCTCATATTTGCATCGGGAATCGAACTGGCAACTCTTGAAACTCTTGAAAGGTTTCCGATCGGAAACGTCACGTCTCTTGCTATTATTTTGTTTACATAAAAACAAAAAAGACAGAAACTGACTATTATTGTTAAATATATTAATTTCACAAAGAACAGAGTTCGCTTAAGGAAATACTTCCTTCTTGTCGTGTTACTAGTTCTTTCGAAACAGTGTGGTGAAAGGAGTGCCAGTGTATCAGTCTTTTACCTGACATGACGATTTATCGTTACAGACGTTTTTGTAAGGCGTTTTTAATTGTACACGTTAAAAGGCACCTTTCGTTAATATCACATTCATACATACACATACACTATAACTAAACACACACACACACCCTCTCTCACACACACACACTTCTTTTTCTAGTATATCTGTAGGTAGGCATATAGGGCACATTCACTCGTTATACTATGCTGGAGGGCAGTAAAGTTCTTTTTGTAATATGATTAATTAGAAAAATCCATTATTGGACTATTTTAAGATTACTCACACCCAGCTATTGTATTATTGTATTTGCTGTTGATTTTCTATAATAATAAATAAATAAATAAATTATCTTACAGACTATTCCGATCGAAAGCTTTCCGAATGTTTTAAAATAGCCCTGCAACACGTAAATAGTACTCGTACCACAGAGCGAACGAAGCCGTGTACGGCAAGCTAGTCAAAGTCAAAAGGTATTTTCTCCGTTGAATCACAAAGATCACTTTGAAACGTTTTAAAACTAGTTGAATCTAGGTACCAGTTCCACGCGACCAAAGATTAGAAGAACAGGCAACAAACTTACGGCTTGGTTCCTACCGTTCTTTTGCATGATCCTTGTTACGGTGTAGTTTCCAATATTTATCTCAAGAGTAGTGCAAAAAATATTGCTCATTATTTATTTAAGACTGTCTTCCTCTTCAACAAAGTTGGAAGAGCTCAGTGGCCCTCGGACAAACTTCAATTAGTAGTTTTTGCAACGGATTATTTTCAGTCTAGCAAGTTTGTATTGAAATTGATAGAAAAATAAATTAATTTTGCAACATAAGTTTCGCAATATTTTTATTTTTTTATTATATTTTAGTGATGGCGTCTTTTGTTTCTTGAATAGTATAATTAAAAAAAAGGAAGTAATGGAGTTTTTAATATATTTTTTTTTTTTTTTATACCATGAGCTAATGGAACAAGCAGATGGCCCACCTGATGTTAAGTGGTAACCATCACCTATAACAAAGCATTGCCTCGTAAGTCACGCACGATAGGAACGTGCCCTACGATGCACTGCCCTGCGTCCATCAACTTGAGGCATACAGATGTTAAGCCTCATGTGCCTGTAATTACACCGGCAACCACACTCTTCAAACCGAAACACAGCAACGCTGCTTGGCGGCAGAAAAAAGGCGTGGTGGTAGTACTTCCCCGGACGAGCCCTTCACAAAGAGCTCTACTACTCTTAAATAATACTTTAATATAGTCTTTATACTTTTGTATGTTTACAGAAGTAGGTTTATTAACATACAACATATTTCTTCAACAACTGTTTAACAAACATTATAAAAAAGTTCTGTTTTTTATTACAAAGATTGTCTGTAAAAGACCGCTTTTAGCGATAAGACCGACCATAGTACCTCTTTTTTAGGGTTCCATACCCAAAGGGTAAAACGGGACCCTATTACTAAGACTGCCGTCCGTCTGTCAACAGGCTGTATCTCATGAACCGTGATAGTTAGACAGTTGAAATTTTCACAGATGATGTATTTTTTGTCGCTATAACAACAAATACTAAAAAACAGAATAAAATAAATATTTTAGGGGCTCCCATACAACAAATGCCGTTTTTATAGATAATGGTACGGAACCCTTCGTGCGCGAGTCCGACTCGCACTTGGCCGGTTTCTTTAAGTATTGTTTTAGTATGCACTTTTATAACGGCGCACAATAAAGTTTAATTCAGGTAGAAAAGAGAATTCAGATAACCGAACATTTTTTGCATGCAAACATGGCAGTTCGCTTTTTTCTGGATCTGGAAAGGGTTTTACGAACCAAAATCAGTTATTTTCGAAGGTAAAAGCAATTTTTTATGCTTAATACCCTGTAATAACATTATAACATGCTGTTACAGCGTTTAAAAATCCTATCGCATGTTAAAACCCATAGTTTTTCTGAACCCATAGTTCTCCATCACGAAATTAAATAAAATTGCGTTCCGCCATGCGACCGACATGCTACGATACAAACATGGCAATTGAAAAATAATTAAGCGTTGCAAAATATTCATTAACCTTTTAATTAATTTCAGATTATTCAAAAAGCAGTGCAACATTTCGATTTAATTATCTGCCTCGGGAACAAAAGACCCGCAACAATGACGGGTACGTTGTTGAGAACTGTTGGGATTTCGTTCGTCGATTGTTTTGACAATTGAATCTTGAGAACTATTCTGTTATAGCGGTTACTTGTAACTCCGTCCGACTTCATTTTCCTGCATTTTGTCACCCCATTACAGATAAACTTACGGGAAATTTGAAATATTTGTCCTCCATTTTAGTCCCCAACCCCATATCATACGAATTTAAAAAAAAATTGCATTTATTTTTTCTATTTTGCAGAAACTCACTGTTATTAAAATATTTGGACCACGATAAAATATGAATTTTGAAAATTCTTAAAATTTGGAGGTTATGTACTTTTCAGTGCGTTATACTAAGAATATAACGCACTGAAAAGTACATAACCTCCAAATTTTAAGTCTCTAGGATGGATCAATTGTTTAGGCTATAATGTGCGTTTTATGTCAGTCTGGATTTTGATTCATTTCAGATGGATAAGTCGAGATTATCTTTTCTTTTAACGTTTATTTACTATGTCTAAATAGACTTTCAACCAAGCTGTTTCTTGTTCTTCTCAAACGGCTCTTGTATTTTAAACTATCGAGTAATAAGTATACTTTTCTATCACATTTCTCGATTTGGAACTTAGCCATTTATATTTTATTAAAAAAAAAAGGTTTCTGACTGCACTGATAAATAAAACAAAGGCGGAATTCTACAAAGTTAATCATTTATTTATTGTTCGAACAACATGGCTTTTACCATACGTATTTCAAGCCAAACACATAGTTTAGTATTTATTATTTAAATTCGTGCAGTCAAATAATACACCATCTCAACTCGAGTCCCAAACATTAAAAATTCCTTCACAAAACGCAATGATCCGCGAACGCGTCCCTAAAAGTGAAAACGTTAAGTTCCGTTTTGATGTTGGAAATCAAAGACATGCTCAAAGTCCTTTGTCGAGGCAAGAGTGAGCAGGGACCGAGAGCACAGGACCGGAGGGAGCTCTGGTGGTCTAGTGGAACCGGCCCTGCCTTCCGATTCTAAGGTCGAGGGTTCAAACCGTGCACTAATGAGTTTTTCTGTTCAAAAATGTTTTTTTTTATACTACTAGCCACAACAAAGCATTGCCTCGTAAGTCACGCACGATAGGAACGTGCCCTACGATGCAATACCCTGCGTTCATCAACTTGAGGTATACAGATGTTAAGCCTCATGTGCCTGACAACCACACTTTTCAAACCGAAACACAGCAACGCTGCTTGGCGGCAGAAAAAGGCGTGGTGGTAGTACTTCCCCGGATGAACCCTTCACAAAGAGCTCTACTACTCTTGATCTGCAGTTCTCTCAAACGGTGAAAGAAAACATCTGCGTGTCGTTGAACCTTAAAAGTTCTATAACATGTGTCAAGTGTTCCAAAGAAAGCTTCTTTGCGGCTCACCTAAAATCCATTCACCACACAGTTTCTAAATAAAGTGACACGACAAGAAGAAAACCGGGACGGAGAATAAATGGCTGCCGGGACGAATAATTAAATTGAAACATACCACTGTTATCATCCATTTAAATCGACAGAGAGACTGTAAAAACAGTCTCGCATAAAACTCTGATCAAGTCGAGTTTAATTAAAATGACAAGAGTTGCGAAAAAACGCTGTTGGAAATAGCAATTAAAATGTAAACGTAACTGTAGCACTTGATGTACAGGGTGATCATTTGAGATGAGGCAATGTTTATTTTAGCTACCGGTTATACAAAGTATTGTAGAGAGAATATTGTATTGTATTTGCAAAAAAGTATTTTTATACATGGAATAGCGATACTTCATAACAATATTATTTTTCATTGCTCATACTCTGAAAGTAGGTATGAAGTTGCCTGAGGAGCGGGTTGAAAGTAATACTTCCAGCCCTAGGGAGAATCGTTTTCAACTGACAGCTGTCAAATTATTAAAAAAAAAAACTAGTTCTATTTTTACAATTCCTAGGAAAATAAACAAACCTCTTTGGTTTACGAATGTCAACAGTGTGACTTCTGTTGGCGTTCGTAAACAAAAGAGGTTTATTACCAAAGAGATACTTAATCAACCAAGTTAGTGAAAACTGTAATGGATTTTTTTTAATAGGTTTTATAATTTATATTATAACCCTTTATTTTTCACAAAACATGTAATTTCGTAAATATAATAAGTAGCAACAAGTATCCATAACATCAAATGTCATCGAACATAAAAATTCTGGTTAGAATGCGGCATGGACTTTAACCATTTTCGATCGAACATAAAAACTCTTTGGTTATAATGCAGCATGGATCTACTACAATTCACTCATTTTTTATTTAGCTAATTCATGTTTTTATTTTTACTTTCCTTGTATTCGTAATGAAAAGCACAGTGTTTACCACGGGTTAAAGACTTATTTAGTCCCTCGAACTATAGGCGCCCTCGCTATGCTCGGGCGCCAAACCCCGTCTCGGGACTAAATAAGTTACTTTCACCCCTAGGATAACAATGTACTATTTTAATAATATAATATCGTTATATGAAGTATCGCTAATATGGCTATTTGAAAAACAAACAGATATTATTCTAATTTAAAATGAAATGTACACACTTAACCCAGCCTTCACAGCTCAGTTGGTAGTAGCACAGCCTTCTGTGCCGTAGGCCGTGGGTTCAATCCCCACCGAGAACAAACATTTGTGTGATGAACATAGATGTTTGTTCTCTGTCTATGTATAATATTATAAGTATGTATTTACAATAAAAAGTATTTAAGTATTATATCAGCTATCTGGTTCCCATTGTACAAGCTTTGGCTTAGTTTGGGGCGATATAGTTCTGTGTGAAATGTCCAACAATATTTAAATTTAAATATTTAACTAAAAATGTAAGGTCAACTGGACTATATACTAACATTCTAGATATCCCAGTTGTTGCAAACATGAAAATGAACAATTAATCACGTCGAAATCTGATTTAATGCTATTTTACAAACTTTCACAGTTTAGGCTATATATTTCGATTTATTGTAGATAAAACTTTCGTAAAAAAAAAACCCAATGACTTGTAGCATGCAAAAAGTAATTTGAGTCGTAAAAACGCGACATAAAAGATTAATAAAACATCGATCAAATCAAATCAAATCGTAAACACCTCGATATCTTATTTGTAGACCATTCACACGCCAATACTATTGAGTAAATCAACAAATAAATCTGACATTTACACACCATAAATATGGTTACAACTCTCTATAAGAGCCTATCACTACAATCAGGGCTGTCCCAAACATATATCATAATAAGTACAAGCATTTCTATTTACGATCGGAATAAGCGTCTACTAAAGCAATGTTTAGAAAATAGGAGTGAATTATTTATGTAAATTAAATGAACCTTTTTTATGACTACAACTTCACTTATGATAAGTCAGTATTTCATGATAATGGATTTTACCAATTTAAATGATATAATAATTTAAACTTTATTTCAGACAACTATAAAAATAACATTTCTGATCCGCATTTAATAAAAGTAAGTACATTTTTGGATACTTATTCAGATATCCCTGTAATTTTATTGAATAAATAAACGATCCATGCCAACGAAACATTCCAATAACTTACCAACTTTAACTAATATACTTCTACTTATTATTTTTATATTATAAAATCAGGACTAGTATTTACTTACGATTTTCCTACGTAATCATTGACCGCAGTATCTCAAACACAAGCCTACATACACTTCCACCGCATAATACAATTTCCCTGTGCGATATGATTCACGGAAATGTCAGGGAAGTTCAGATAGTCTAGTCTAGATTATGGGTACGTAGGCACAATATGTGCTGCGACGTAGGCGGTAGCGCCAGACAGAATGTCAAACAACTGTCAAGGTTCTATGATTTGTTATGTACGTAAATTTTCGTTGCTCTTGTTTTTTACAAATGAAATTGTACTCTGTTACAACTCCACAAAAGTAAGGGTATCAAACAAACTGATATAAGCCATAAGCTTAAAAAAAATAAGCCATAAGCTTAAAAAAAATATTAATTGAAAACAAATACGGAAATAACTGAAGTCTACCAAAAAGCACTTTTCTAAACCTTAACAAACTAAAGTTATTATTATTTAAAAATTCACATTTATGATATTATATAAATATTTACCGCATTTTTGCACAAGGATATCCTATGAATTTAATTATTATTTATTTCTTATTCTAAAAAAAGCTGTGTGTTCACACAAAGTCTAGCTCGATTATTAAATATTTTGATTACCATAACAATCCTTTGTATCGTAATAGTTATATTAGATGCCTCTAGCACAACCTAGCCTACGTAGCACAACCTAGGCCAGATCAATATAACACTAGCGTTATCATCACAGTACCCACTATAATATTCACGTATTCAAACTACGAGATCCAAACAAAACAACGATTCCGTCAGAAATCAGGCGATTACAATGTTAACGGCGTATCACAGGCTTTCGTACCAAAAATAGAAAACCGAGCTGACCTATATTATTTGCGGAGCGAAAATAATTCAACGCGATTTTCCTTCAGCTTTCGATAAACTCGAAACTGAAATATAACACTGTAATTTAACACGCGGAACCGTATTTGCATAAAAACTAGCCGACTCCAAACAAAGGATTACCAAAAAAACTTGAGCACGTTCAAGATTTCACCGCACAAAAACATGCACCAGTAATTAAAATCCTTTCAGTACCGAATTTGCGAAAAACGCGAATTCGCGGGTCGGACGCGCGCGGGCCGTAGACACGTCTACGCGGTGTGAGGAGCCCGCGGTAACTGCTCCCAGTTTCTATAGCACCCGGCTACGGCGTAGCTGCTACGGCTACGACACAGGACATGTACTCACAGAAGTGCAATTTATTCCTTGTGCTTATGAAATAGTGTGACAAACGTATTTTTTATAGCACAGAATGCTATAAAGTGGGTATTATGTGGTAGTAGTTAAATAACTGGATTAGGTCAACTAGACTAGCTGTTTCAGTCAGGTACTAGGTTAATCGTGGACTGGTTTATACATCAAAAGGCAGACCGCTATTGGCTTTTGCAACAGAATTTCCATGCTTCGGAACCAGCTGACTTTTTCTTCTATATTGGTTGCCATCTCTCCTGCCGTAACAGTTATATCTGGCACGAAAGGTACGAATTTGTAACTAATACTTATAAAACCAGTAAAACAGCCCGAGCAACATTATTTTATTTATAATATAATTAATTTATTATTTAATTATAAGTTACAATAATGAACTAGGTATAGTTTAAAGCTTCCTGTGTCTAGAATAAATATAGTACCTAGTTTAAAATCAAGAAGTTAATTAAAAGAGGTAAAAATATGTTTTATGTGTATGTTTGGTATGTTCCTAATGGTCACATGTTAGAATTACCTGCTAATTGAAACTGGTGGCGGTTTCAGAGTATTTATTCTTCTGCCACAACCAGTTGCGGGTAAAGAATGATATTTCCGCTTTCGCAATTGGTTACGAAAATGAGTTGCTGAAACGGCCGGAATTTTTCGATCAAACTATTAGCGGTATAAACCTTGTACTTAGTAAGTTTTTAATATTTCTGAGTCTAATTCAGAGTGATCAAAAACAAGGACAGAAGAATTTACATCTGATGCCAGTCAAAGTTAAAAGATATATATACCAGAACCACAAACATCACTTTGAAACGTCTTATAGCTAGGTGAATCTAAGTGCCAGTTCCACGCCACCAAGCACTCTATAATAACCAGGGGTTTATCCATTAATCCAATCAATTTTTTTCTATAATAGGTTTAAAAGGCATATCCATGTTAAGATTGCGTAGGTAATTTTAAGTCATTTGGTACTTAAACTCTACCTATTCCGACCCCTGATAATAACCTTATTAAATTATTCTTCAATACAGAATGTTGACATAAATTACTTATTGTTTTAGCGACATCAAAATCTGGAGCCCACCGTCTGGAGCAACTTAAATTGCTCGTACAAGAACATCTTACTTGTTAAAGTACTGTTGCTCTTTCTCTTAAAACGGTTATAAGAGGGTTCTATGTAAAACGTGTATTATACTGGCAAGTTACGAGTGTTACCGGAAGTACGGAGTGTTTCAAGTGATCGCTTTCAACTCGGTGCCGGAAATTGGATGTCAGATGAATTTATGGGAATTTTCCGGATGCTTATACTTATACACTTACAAGTACATATACAAAATATATAACACTAGAGTCTAAAATTCAAATATAAAAATAATAAATATTAGTAAAATATTCTTCTAGGCTTGATCGCGTGGAATTAGCACCTAGATTTACCTAGCTTTCAAACTTTTCAAAGTGATTTTTGTGATGCGATCAAATAAGCTTTATACTTCTACTAAATAACGGGTATTTGACTCTATAAATATTTGTATTCTTCCACTAATATTATTAATGGAAATTTTGAGCTTATACTATGAATGGATAGTTTTTAATGATTATGGCTGTTCAATTTCATGCCTAGTTCTAAAATGCATTACAAAGATCCCATTTTTAGGGTTCCGGACCCAAAGGGAAAAACGGGACCCTATTACTAAGACTCCGCTGTCCGTTCGTCTGTCTGTATATCGGTCCGTCTGTCAACTGTCTAACTAACACGGTTGATGAGATACACATCAACCGTGTTAGTTAGACAGTTGACATTTTCACAGATATGTATTTCTGTTACTGCTTTAACAACAAATACTAAAACAGAATTAAATAAGTATTTAAGGGGGCTCCCAAACTTCAAACATGATTTGTTTGCCGTTTTTATAATGGTACGGAACCCTTCGTGTGCGAGTCCGACTCGCACTTGGCCGGTTTTTTAATGTTTCTTAGTTGATTTTTTTACAACAAAAAACTATACATTTCAGACGTCAGCATGACGATGAGATTATAATTATTTGACTTACTTATATGCTGAAACGACAAAAAAATTGCAAAATGACATGATTTTTTTTTGTCTTTTTCGTAAGAGATTTGGGAACAAAATCGAAAAGCTAAAATAATAATTTTCAAAGGCAGCTGAATAAAGGTAAAGACTTTTTCTTTTATTTTCTTTTATGTACCCTACAGAAAAACATTCGTCACAACAAATATGCGCGCCAAGCCTCGGGCGATAACTGGTGTGGAATATCTCTTAGATACACTATCTATAGTAACTATCACATAAGCTATGCAGGCTTCGGAGAAATAGGCACTGATTCGAAGAGCCAGATTCATTAGCGATTGAAAGGCTGGGAATAGATTGTTAGTGTCGAAGGCTGTCTGGGGATTGTAGCCTTTGTTTATGTATACGTAGGGCGGGTTTTAGTGTGCAGTGATGAGGTGTCGGTTTCTGGATATTTTTACTCGGAAAAAAGACTTGTGCTTACGTAAATTGAATGTATAATATTCCTTAGGCACTAACTTTTCTACAAATCGAATGATGACGCGTAGGACTGCCTGATAGACCGATGACGTTTTGAAGCTTTTTTTATGCTACTGGCCGATGGGACAATCAAATGGTCCACCTGATGTTAAGTGGTAACCATCACCTTTAACAAAGCATTGCCTTGCACGATGATTTGTTAATCTTGAATAATATAATTTATACTTATAAGTATTTTTATGCGAGTGCTAAAGAATTTATTTAACCAAAGTAATTTTAGAATCACTTTGCGTGAATGGAAGATAAACATCGGATTTACTCAAGGTCTTTTCTATAAACCGGTGTGCGTAGGCGCATTGTAACTTCATTCATTCACAACCATGTCTAGCATTTTCCCAAACGAAATTAAGATTTAAGTCTATAACGCTAAGGTGGGATATAAGTTGGCTTCAATGTAATGGCGCCATAGATTTGAAAATATGTTGTAGGAGGTGAATGGTTACTAAATTGCGAGTGACTCAGCCTAAATTATGTTATTATAGTTGGGTAACTAGAATGTTCAGTGACATTGTCTATATAAGGGTTTAAGCTGGATATACAGGGTGTTCCATAACTTACGAGTATTATGTCGCTCATTTGGTGGAACAATGACGCAATTGTAATTTTTTGGCAGTAATGAGATTGGTATGTCAGAACACCTGTAACAGGTATATCAATTTGGAGATTTTTTTTAATACTTTAATAAGTAAATAAATAGTATTTTTTAAACTCTCGCGATCATAACACATATTTAAAGTATTACACGGGTATTTATCGCGTTTACCTTTGTTATTTTCCCGACGTTTCGTGGTCACGGGCAGACAAATGTAAATGCGATAAATACCCGTGTAATACTTTAAATAAGTTAATAAATGATTAATAATAATAATCCTACCACCAGTTACTTACAAATTGATTAAATAATTCCAAAAAAAAACACAATAATCACTCTCCTGTAAAAATGGAATCTGTCAATTACGTCGATGTTCCACCAAATGAGCGATGTGATCCCTTGGAGAAATGATCCTCGACACACGCGCTACACCTGGTTATTTTTTTATACTACTTGTTGATGAAACAACCCAGCAAACATTTTTGGTTTGAATTACGTGTTTTTACACCTATTTTAAGTTGCCATTTTAATGCGACCAAATTGAATTACCTCGAATCTACCTCGAATCCACATCGATTCCACCTAAATGGGGAAAATTGGCACGTGCCAGTTACCTGGAATCGACGTAGCGTAAGTAAATTTAACCTCACGGTCGCAAAGTAGGTAGCTGGTGCGACGTCGATTCGACGTAGTTACAACGTGTCTTAAGGTTGTATTTACTTGTTTGGTCATTACGACTTCTATATGACGTTGATTTGACGTAAATATTTCTTAATTATGACTTAATGAGGTTTAATCTCCTATGGTATTATTTTGTTGAGATATTGCATCAATTTTGTTACGATCTGTATAAAGTCTATTTTTCTTTAACGTTAAACATGAATGAACAAGAATTTAAAAATGGAGTAACTTGATTTATAAAATTTGCTCACTAAAAATTATGAATTACAGCTGAACTAGAGGCTAAAATCGTATGCGGAGTAAATTTCACTGTGTATTATGATAATGGTGCTTCGAAAAATAACAACGGGCCTTCAAAATATTGTAATATTAACACAATAAATATTTTATTATATAGATTTCAGTTTCCTACATTTCATAAATATTATGTTTTTCAGACTAATTATTATTTACCATGATATATTATAATACCAGCATGCCTTATTTATGTAAATTGAAGATTGGTATAGGAGTAATTAACTAAAAACTCATTCTGTTCCTGTAAAGAATTTTAAATTATAAGAAACAAAATGGAGTTCTCAATTTTCTCTACCATCACGTTAAAACTACTTATTATCCGACCTGTAAGTATTTAGTGACAAAGTAAGGTCGTATTAACTTCGCGTTTAGTAAATGCGACTTATCAAAGTCGCAATTACTACAATGTTGACTACTTACAAGAAACTTTAGCGACCTGTTGGTGACATGATACAGATTGTGGAAGTTGCTGCTAATCGAATCAGAACCATAAATATTCATGCAGCCTTCCAATAATATTTTTGCAATTTTGATATATATTAAATACATTTTACAGCTCAAGATTGTGACAGCACAAGCTAATAGTACATAATGTTCATACACTTCTTTAGTTAGAACATCTTTTAGCCCAACAAAGCCCAAGTATAAGAGCATCACACGGTACTCAGTACCCTTCAAATATTATAAATTAATATTATAAACGCGAAAGTTTGTAAGTGTGGATGGATGGATGGATGGATGTTTGTTACTCTTTCACGTAAAAACTACTGAATGGATTTTAATGAAACTTTACAATAATATAGTTTATACATCAGAATAACATATAGGCTACAATTTATAAAGATATTGTGTGAATTGTCCGAAATATGACGATAAGACGGAGTCACGGGCACCAGCTTGTATTGAATAAAGACATACCTACTATCAACGTTAAAATGTAACTCAATATGCAAAACCCCATCAAAGTTAATACAGTTCACAAAATTTTCTAAGTTTTGTTATATGCAGTTGTACCAAAAATGTCCATTGCCTATCGGTTTCATATTATTATAAACATCATAGGTTTTCAGTAATGTCCAACCATCTTTGGGTAAATCTTAACCGTTTTCATTTAAAATTTTAACAAATCGTTCAAAGCCGATTCGGATGGTTTAGAGTCTGCCCATGTTTTTTTATTTTTTATTCAACTAGTTGATGGAACAAGCAGATGGCTCACCTGATGTTAAATGGTAACCATCACCTATATCAAAGCATTGCCTCGTAAGTCAGGACTCCATGTCCTCAAGTTTTCATGTAATTTAACTGGCTTTGTGGCATCACTTGTTTCGTCATCTTTTGTGTTATATTCTTCGTCTATCTCTGTTACTATTCTACCATCTGTTGTTATTCCTCATTCTTATTGCGAGTTTACTAAACTTTCTTCTAAAAGCGAGTAATTGCGAAACGAAGTTGTATGTGAAACGAGAGTTGATGGTCATAACATATCTTGCAAAGGTGGAAATGGTATGTTTTGTGATAATTCCTGGGATGAATAATTCTAATCGTTATTATTAAGCTTGTACTTACATTTTCTATACAATGTACTGGAATGTCTGTACGGTTTTTTATCTGTGCCCATGACAATTTCAAGTTTATTCGATGGCGGTTCTTAAATAAAAATGAACGCTAAGGTGGAAGCGTCTTCTATCACCAAAATATTACTGAAATGTGACTTATACGAACGAAGTTTAAAGTTCCTGTGACTTGTTGGTTCTATTTCCGAGTTATTGTTACCATAAAGTCGAATAGATGAGTACTTATGGAAATCTAATGGTGCTGATATAGGTGTATAAGTTACTTTAACTAATTGGTTGAAATTTAGTAAACAAATGGGGTAAAAAAAACTTCATTTAAGTCACAAATGTTACATTTAAGTCAGCGACTGATAAGTTGCAATATTTGTGTAGTAATTACCTAAACTGTCACCTGATTTCAACCAACTAGTAAAAATAACCTGACGGCAATTATAATAAGTCTTTCTGGCCTGATTTTAAAACCAAAATACAACCATGCGGTTGTCTAACCTATAAGTTATATAAATTGGTGAGAATGATGAAATTTTTACATCGATCTTGTCGTTATTGGTAAAAAATTCTAAAAAGTTTAAAATAATGGTGATTAACACGTAATTTCGACTATAATAAGTTAATAAGTCGAGAGCTTAGAAAAGTTGACGTGAAATGTTTGCTGGGAAGCAGTTGGACGCAGGTCAGTGCATCGTAGGGCACATTTCTAGCATACGTTACGAACGAAGCAATGCTTTTTTATATGAAGTTTCCTTCAAATAAAATCAAATCGGACTTTATTCAGTACAATCACAAGGATCACTTTGAAATTTACATCACCTTCAACAATTAACTTACGACTGACGTAAGTTAATTATTGAAGCAAACTTTGCTGCACATTTTGTTGTTCCCGTGAATGGCATGAAATTACTCTCCCTCGGAATAACTTACTAGTTACACCCTGTATTGTTTGTTTTAGTTTAAGGTGAATTGTAAGACAAACGTCTGGCATTAGTTTAATCCTAGTAGACATCTTCTCAACATAAAAGGCGCCACATACAACAAAATATATAATATACAAAGTGCCTGCTACCGCTTACTATTTATTATATTAGTAATTCCCAATATTTTTTTGGCAAAAAAGTAGTATAGTATGCTAATCCAGGGTAATAAACGAACTATATTTTTCTGAGTTTTGAGAGCACTGGTGGTCTAGTGGTAGCGGCTCGCCTTCCGATACTAAGGTTGTGGGTTCGAAACCGGTCGTGCATTAATGAGTTAATCCTTTCACCACCCTGTTACGAAAGAAAATAGTGACACGACGAGAGAGAAGAGATGTTTTAACCCAATCGATTCAGTGAGCCAGTTTTAACCCAATCTTTGCATTTATATATTAAATTGCTTAAGATAGAAATAAGGATAAGAAATTTCGAGTAGCCTAGTGGAAATCACCCCGCCTTCTGGAAAGGTCGTAAGGGTTCGAATCCGGTCGTGCATCATTTATTTGTCCTTACGATGAATATGGAGTTGGTACTTGGTACTTGGTTCTTCTAGGCTTTGGTCGCGTGGAACTGGCACCTAGAGTCACCTAGCTTTAAGACGTTTCGTACGATGTTTCATACAAAAGTTCAATACCTACCAGGCTAAAATGTATGAAACAGCTGTTTTTTTTTTCGCGTTCACAGTGTTGGTTCCTTAGAAAAAGTTGTTCATATTGATGGGTACTTTAGCCCCTTGAAGTTTATATACACAACTTAAGGAACACCTTGTATAACACCCAGACAGAGAACAAACATCTATGTTCATCACACAAATGTTTGTTCTCGGTGGGGATCGAACCCACGGCCTACGGCGCAGAAAGCATAATTACTACCAACTGAGCTGTGAAGGCTGTGTGATTTTGACGTATCAGTCATACGCTGACCATACAATAAATAACTTATTAATATACATTGTATAGTAAATCACCACAGTAATTCAGTCAGAAAAAAATCCGTTACCAGACATGGCCACAGCTAACAAACTATTTTTTTAAACAAGCTACTGATGGTATAAGCATAAGGTCCAACTGATGTTGAGTGGTAACCACTTCCTATAACAAAGCATTGTCTGGTAAGTCAGACACGTTAGGAACGTGTTCTACGATGCACTGCCCTGTGTCCATCAACTTGAGGCATACAGATGTTAAGCCTCATAAGCCTGTAATATCACCGGTAACCACACTCTTGAAACCGAAACACAGCAACGCTGCTTGGCGGCAGAAAAAGGGCCGGCAAATTTAAAATAAAAACATTTATTTGCCTCAAACAATACTCAAAATGCGTATTCAACCACATTAAACCCTCAATAAATCGAACTACACCTCCCATCCACTGAATCCATTAATTAAATTAATACTGTAGTTTCCTATCTCAATATGACTCGTTTTATGTGTAACCGCAACGCTTATCCCAATGCTAAGCGAAACTCGACTTTATGTTAATCGGGTTAAGGATGAGAGGGAGTGCTTTTGTAAATTGTTGGATATGAAAACAGTGGTTGGAAATGTACCAGTGTTGCACGTGGTTTCAGCAGACTGCTGCAATTAGAGGAAAAATGTTGCAGCGCGTGACACGTGTTGGGTTATGGCAACTATTAGTGTTTCGTTTTACAGTGATTCGAGTGTTGCTCGGTTTTTTTTGGGGGATAAGTGGGTAGAAAGGTATTTGGGTACCTAATACAGTTTTATTGCAAAACGCGGCGATAAATCACTACTTCATTTTTTTTTCACACTATTTTACCGTATTAAAAAAAAATGTGTACAAAAGACGGGCTTAGGGCAATGAACATTTTCTACCCGGTAACCTTACAAGGAGATGATGTTGGCTTTCTTAAAAAAAAACAGTTATCTACTTCAAGAATAAACGCAACGTTACGAATTAACCTGATAATTATACCCAACACAAACTTATATAAATATTTTTTTATACTATAAGGTTACAAACAGTAATTTTTACACTGTTAAAAATACAATATTCTAGGTAGTTAATTCGTTGTATTTTAGATACTCGTCAAAAATCAGCAAGTATATCAAATAACGTTGTGCTAAACATTTTGATGCTAAGCTAAATTTTATAAATAAGAAGTTGTAGCCGTCCTCAATAATTTCCCCTGCCGTTACCCAGAGTACGAAAAAGCTTATAAAAAATAACGAAGCACCCGAAACTCAAGCCGCCACAGAATACACAACAACCAGTACAGAGAAAACAGTACCCAATTTGTTCCGCTCAATTTATTGATGAATGACAAAAAACAAAAGCCGACCAAATTTTTCGATGGACGACCACTCAAACGATAAGCTATCTGTTGCTAAGCAACGGCACGCAGATTCTTATAATTTCAACCTTTGCTAGAGATCACCACCACTTAAAAAGACCCCTCGTGTAAACGATTTCGAAAATAATTGCAAACGATCTCGGTGTTTAAATAGGTCTCGCTGTAATGGTCGGGTTATGATGAGAGCGTTTGATTTTTGTCGGTGTATTAACCTTAAAAAACTGTTTTCATAAGTATTTGTAATATATCAAAAATATTGATATGACTTAGAACTTTCTAAAAATAATTCCTTGTACACATCAAAGAGTGCCCTAAACAATTTTTTCTAGACCCTTCACTTAAAGAGATTTCGTGATCTGTGAGTCAAAAGGCTAAAAGGAGTTCTCGATTATTATTACAGATTCTATTCAACTTTTTAATCTTATCAACACGTCTTCTATCACCACGTCACTATAAGCAACTGATAGCAAATCAATGGGCATTTGTAACTGTAAGTAACCTACAACTTTTTCTAGAAACAACCAGGCTCCAAAGAAAATCACGGGGTATAAAATAAATCAGACGAAGTGGCGAGTGCTACTGAGAGTCGTTAAACGCTGTGAAAGATTAGAGCAATTCTACCTCACCTTGGGAACTGCAGCTAGGCACCTGATTTTAAGCCTTAAGGTTTCTTTAGGGGCCTTAAAATTACGACCGATATACACAAAAAAATCGAAAAAAGACTAAAACGTATTACTGACGAAAAAAAGCAGAATGTTCAAATCATCTACATAACTTTACTTTAGAAAACAAACAATATATCAGGCCTTATGGCGATTTAGTCCAAACGCTATGTAGTCCTAACGCGATGTAGTCAATAGTCATATCGAGATTTAGTCAGAAAGCGATGTAGTCTTATCTGCTATCTATTCAAATCAAGATGTAGTCTCAAAGCTTCTAACGCTAAATTAAATATACAAATGTAAAAACCAAAAGATATAATCAAAAATATAAATGTAAAAAAACGCAAAAAGTGTGCTTAGCAGAGCGTGGTTTCGATCCACGGACCTCTGGGTTATGGGCCCAGCACGCTTCCACTGCGCCACTCTGCTCTGTGACAGTTTCTACGAAATTATCAGTCTAATGCCGTACGTACGTACACGTGACGTCACTAACGCCGGGTTAGTGTTGCGTCACGCTCACGGCAATGTGGTAATGAACTTTGGACGTGAGCTGACGCGAGCTATTTTTATCAAATTCATAAAAGGATTGTTAATGCCTACCTGTTAATTTAATGTATTATTTAGTAAGATTATAGAATTTGTATGTTATAATTATAATAGTAAAAAGCTTCTGGATTCATAGTTTTGGGATAAGTAATAAATATTTCATTTCATTTCATTTCAAGTATCATAAAAAAGAATATTATTATCAACGACTTTTGTAAGGCTATCGGAAGACTGCAATAAATTAGTTAAAAACTTTATTTATTGAGGACTAAATGTATTAAGAAATTCATTTGGCATGGTGGGTATTACACTGTTTGATGGTCTTATCGCACTCAGCGATTTCATTCAGACCACTTTGATAAAGTTGATAGGAGAATTGATATATTTTGAAATATATATCTGCATATTTACCGATGGACTTCAAGCTGATGATGATTGACTTCACACACACGTCACGATTATTAAAAAATGGCAATTTGTACTAAACTTTTGTGAACACTCAATTTTAAAGATTTGAAGTTGATTTTGCAATATCTGGTACAATTTCACACAAAAACATTTTAACCCCTCATAAATGTCAAATCTAACCTAGAAAAGAACAATAATGGAGTATCGTTGTAAATGCAAAAAGAAGCAGAGGGTTAAGAGCATGACATGTGGTTTTATTATGGAACCGGACCGCGCCACGTCACTCTAACGGGTTGGATGGCGTTATGCAGTGGCTAGCCATTGTTGGTTACCGACATGATTAATTAGAATTATGCAGAAATGAATCATCATCGTAGGGAATATTGCTGCACAATTTATATATTGGTGGACTTTCCACACTATCTAGCCCCAAACTAAGCCAAAGCTTGTACTATGGGAACTAGATAGCTGATATAATACAAATAATATACTTTTTTTTTATAAATACATACTTTTAATATATAATAACACCCAGACAGAGAACAAACATCTATGTTCATCACACATTTTTTTGTGTTCTCGGTGGGGATCGTACCCACGGCCTACGGCGCAGAAGGCAGAGCTACTACCAACTGAGCTGTGAAGACTGTCAAAACTTGCATAAACTTGAAACGTAACAAAGAAAACATTGACTACGCCATTTGTTAGGTTGTTCTGGTATTAATACAACATTACTGTGACAAAATAAACTTTTTCATCAATCCATCATTATCATCTATTAAAAATATCCACCTACTTTCGTTAAAACCTCGGCCTGCCTCGTTGCCATATTCCATTCAGGGTCCACGTGCCTCCTAACCTAATCTAATAACTATACCATGTACCTAAACCCTAATAAATGAATAAAATGTATTGGTTATTTAGTATTGACAATGGTCTCTTCCTAGAAATGTCTAGAAAGTGTCGCCTTGGTATATTACTCTTTGTTATAGACAAGGATAGATTATAAATCTAGGTATAATAAAGAACAATAAGCGGCCTTATCGCTGAAAGTGTGAAAATTACTTCCAGGCAACCCAGGCGACAAGCGATTCTATTTTAATAGCTATGTTTTTAGTTTTAGCTACATTTATAACGAAGAATTTAAGAGAACTAGTTAGAGAAGAATTAATCTTTGTGTTTTTGGTTGATATGATATGTTTTTTTATGTAAGTACTGCGAATTACGTCCATAAAATCCAGATTTGCCGAAATTAAAACCAATTTGTGAAATCCTATAACAACCGACTGTTATTTGAATGGGTCACATCAACATAACCCCATCCGCGTTGTATGTATCAAAGTAATGTTACCAAAATTAAACTGGCCTCCCAATTTCCTGCAAGCACCTGCCCTGCCTACCCCTGTGGGTAATGGCGCGAAGATTTATCTGCTGTTACATGGAATTTTAATGTAACCATCTTCTACAATGGGAAAAAACTCGTCAGATGAAGTTTTTACGACGCAGCGGTACTTTCTGGTCACAAAATGGGTTAACAAGGGAACACTTAGGTGAGAATGTTGAATCTTTTTAGAGTTCCGTACCCAAAGGGTAAAGCGGGACCCTATTACTAAGACCACAGAGTACTATTCTATATAGGAAAACTAAGACTCCGCTGATCGTCCGTCTGTCTGTCAGTCTGTCACCAGGCTGTATCTCATGAACCGTGATAGTTAGACAGTTGAAATTTTCACAGATGATGTATTGTAGGTAATGTTAATTTTTTTTCTGAATGTTTATATGCCGTCAAGCTGGACTAGTGAAACAAAAATTTCTAAGCCCTAACACCAAATTTGTACCTAGTTTACCATAAACAATAAATATATTTATCTTTATCTTATCTTTATCTTCTGTTGCCGCTATAACAAATACTAAAAAACAGAATAAAATAATTATTGAAGGGGGCTCTCATATAACATAACAAACGTGATTTTTTGCCGTTTTTATAGATACGGAAAACTTCGTGCGCGAGTTCGACTCGCACTTGGCCGGTTTTTTAATATTTAGCTGTTTTTTAGCAGACTGGCGCCAAAGGAGGTTCTTAGGCTCGCTACAGACGTGTGGTCTTATTTATATTGTACTACCACCACGCCTATTTCTGCCGCCAAGCAGCGTTGCTGTGTTCCAGTTTAAACTGCGTGGTGGCCGGTGAAATTACAGGCACATGAGGCTTAACCTCTGTATACCTAATATGCGTGACTTACGAGACAATGCTTTGTTATAGGTGACCACTTATTCTTTCTTCTTTCTTTCCATCTGCTTGTTCCCTCAGCAAGTATAAAAAGGTAGCATTTCCTATCATAACCACGTTGTAAATGGCCGCAATATACATGACGGTGACCGACGTAACTTCACTCGACCTAATAGGCATAACTGGGCATGCAATGGACGTCCAATCGATTCCGCTTCATTTCTCATGTCAATCGCAGCTGAAAGCGAAACCCAGAATAATATGATCCATACATACTCCTTTATAGAGACTTCAGTCGTTTATCGATGAACTCAGGAAAAGCTTGGATGTTTCTAACCGACTTCATAAAAGGAAGTTCTAAATTCGACTGTATGTTTTTTTATTGTATGTTTGTTACGAGATTAGGAATTCTTCTTCTTCTTCTTGTCGTGTCACTAGTTCCTTACGGAACAGTGTGGTGAAAGGATTTTAAGTGCGTTTCAAAGAACAGAAAAGAAATAACATTAGGAATTGATTTTGATGTTTTTTTGTTTGGTAGGTTATATTTTAGGATTTGCACGAATTAGGTTATTTAATATACATTTTACCAAAATTGATTCAGTACTTTTTGAAAAAATCAACAAAAACTAAAAATATATGCATTGAATATCATCATGTTCTGGCTTGTGGTCTGGTTTCAGTTATATTTGTGTAATAAGTTTAAGTAGGTACATTTGAAGGTTTTTTTGTAAAAAAGTTATATTGTTTGACTCAATCTTGTAACGACTGGACCGATTTTGATAGAACTTGGAGTCCAGTTTGTGACCTGGAGTAGCATACAAGGTTAACTCGATATACCTTAAATTTTATTATTTTCTGACTAAATGAAAAATTATTTTTACTCTTATTTACACTCTTTTTTGAGCTAAAATTTGGCCGTTTTTCTCGTCCAGGCAGATCAACTAATCAAGTACATTGGAATCATCTTTTGATTTAGTTCGATAGCTACATACAAATTCTAATTTAATACCAAGCATCGCCATTTTCCCAACACATTTCAGTGACACAAAGCAACGCCACAAGCGAAGGGAGGTCTTCATAAATTGAACGACAATGGTACTGACCAGTCCACAGAGACCTCCCAGTTACACACTTTTCTTTGACTACGCCGTTCATGGAGGCTTTTCGAAGGTCCTGGCTGCTGGTCGTCGTGACCAGTGGTTCGGAAACGGGCGATAATGTTGTAGAATTATGGATTTCAGATGCGTGCTCGTGGAATTAATTTATGTGCGTTCGGTTTAGTTTTATGTAGAGGAAGTTCTAGTACATTACGTGGTATATTATGTACTAAGATTATAATACGATATAAGGCATTGTTTTGCAACGGCCGTTAAATGAAGACGGTATTTCAGTGACTCATGAATGAAACAACACGGTGGTCTTGTGGGAGGGACTCCAACTTCTCGCAAGGTCGTGGGTTCGCATCCGGTTGTGCACCAATGGATTTTTAAGGTTTATGTGCGCAATGCCGTGCTTTCAAACGCTGAAATAATACATCGTGAGGAAATCACCACGATACAACAATGTTTTTTAAAAATTTTTTTGAGCCGGTTGAAAGCGGTGCTACGGATGCGAGTGGCTGAAAAAATTATGAATCCAATTCATTTCACTCAACGTTTTCACGTCTCACCCTCATATCCGTATAAATGGCACTGGTTACAGCTCATACAAAACAACCAGATCACTACATGACTGAAGATCGTGATATAGTGTAATCGTGCGATGTCCTTGTTGCTGTGGTTTTTGTTTGTGACGATTCTCTGTTATTTATTTATTTGGGTAACCATCATTTTATAAATCGATTTAATTCAAAACAATTATACCTCTAATAAATACATTTAAACTTGGTAAATGTTACAATAATTATAGGAGACAGGTACCTAAGATAAGAGAGCACTGGTGGTCTAGTGGTAGCGGCCCTGCCTTCCGATCCTAAGGTCGTGAGTTCAAAACCGGTCGTGCACCAATGAGTTTTTCTGTTCAAAAATGTTGTACACAAATTTTTGAACAGAAAAACTCATTGGTGCCAGTACTCTCAAACGGAGAAGAAAAACATCGTGAGGAAACCGGCATGTCGTAGAACCTAAAAAATTCTATAACATGTGTCAAGTGCTCGAAAGGAGCCTTGATACCCACTTAAAATCTTTACACCACACTGTTTCGAAAAGAAACTAGTGACACGACAAGAAGAAGAAGATTAAGATTAGAGCAAGAGCTAGTCGTTTCACTTTTATCTTAAGATTCATATTCTAGGAACTGTGGAAATTGCAGATAATAATCGGACTTTTACCAAACGTAATTTTTCAATGGAAATCAAAAGATAAGAAGGTAAGTATAAGAAAACCTTTAAACGGGTAAACTAGTGCAAAAACCATCAAAACCTAATCATAAGTTTGTAATGAAAACTACGTCTACATAGGTATGTTTTTATTTTAGTTCTAGATATTTCAGCTAGTATTTTATCAGCTATCTGGTTCTCATAGTACATTACTTTTGCATAAAAAAATATTTTTTAAGAGTAGTAGAGCTCTATGTGAAGAGCTCGTCCAGGGAAGTACTACCACCACGAATTTTTCTGCCGCCAAGCAGCGTTACTGTGTTTCGGTTTGAAGAGTGTGGTTGCCGGTGTATTTACAGGCACATGAGGCTTAACATCCGTATGCCTCAAGTTGATGGACACAGGGCATCGTAGGGCACGTTCATATCGTGCGTGACTTACAAGGTAATGCTTTGTTATAGGTGATGGTTGCCACTTAACATCAGGTGAGCCATCTGCTTGTTACATCAGCGAGTTGTATAAAAAAAACATAGTTTGGGGATATTTTGGAGTGTGATAACGACTATCCCCAATATTTATTTGAAATATTATCAAAGTGAACCATCTACCCCCTACCCTTAAGCTGGGACTATGCTGACCGAGAGAAAGCCTACATTTACATAACTCTCAATTACATTTGGATTTAAAATGGCCGCCACGTGTGTGAAATAGATATAAAAATGAATATTGGCGCGGTGCGTGCGCGAAACGACGCCCTTTTACGATTTTTGTACATCGGGTTAAAATCAACTGTTTTTTTTAGGCTTTTATGTAAATTTAAGTGCGGCAGCTGTTTTGGAAATTACCTGCGATATTATATGAAATAGGTTACAAAGGTAACCTATTTTTAAGTGTATTCAGTCTTTGATAAGATATACTGAAAAAAAAACTGAAATCGAAACTGCTTCACGACTGATCCCCAGGCTTGACTCAATACTCAATACATTTATTGCTTACACATGGTTTAGTTTAGGTACATACATTGTTGTTAGGTGTTAGTAAATATCAAATGGACCCTGCATAGGGTATGGCAACATGGAGGCAGGCCGAGGTTTGAAATTAATATTCGTTTATTTGTTGAGGATGTGGAAAGATTCAAAATGAACATAAAAGTTATTTTCCAGGTCTTCCTGGAAATGTATAGGGGAGGCTTATGACCTGCAATGGACTTCATCAGGCCGATGCTGATTCCTATACAAATAATATATTAGTAAAGGATAGGATGGCAAGCTCTCGGTCTAATACAAAGCGGGATATCCCATTACTGCGCCAAATAAGGCCCATTATGCATCAGGCCGGCGATACTCACGGACATTTGTATTCACGCCCACCTCGGGCAAGGATTAGCATATTGATTGTTTACAGATACGACCAGGGGCCATAAGCTCACTTCGAGCGAGATTATCTCACGGTGGAGATGACGTCATATCTCGTTCAATAACTCGTTGACGTGGCGTCTCGCATGAACTTTGAATGAGAAAATTGGGGAGTGAGATGGTGAGAATGGGGATAAATAGTTATCGAACGAGATATGACGTCATCTCCACCGTGAGATAATCTCGCTCGAATTGAGCATAAGGCCCCAGGCCCTGTGTCTCGTCCGGGGGGTGGAGTGTGCTGGTTGGAACAGGATCTAGTTGTCGTTAATTAGGTAATCACGGAAATAAGAACCTACGTCTATTCTAGATCACTTAGCGAATACGAAAAATAAGTCAGTAAATATATCAAATATGTGATCCCTAGGCACGGTTGGTATCCCTCAGATCTAGTAACAAGTACCAACTCATGTTTCTTTGAGGATGAAGGGGCTAGTTTAAAGTATGTCCAAATGCTACATTTGGCACCCACATTTTGCTTTAGTTGGTATTCCATATCTGACGAAAGGGGACAGGACAGGCTTGGTACGTGCCATCCATATAATAATTATTTAATTTTTCTAAATGGATCTTGATCATTGGGTCTACAGAAAGTAAAAGTTCTTCTTAGAACCAAATCATCAAAATTGGATCTAAAGACAAAAGGTATTCTCACTGGAACAAAATCAATTTGATCATTGGATCTACAGATGATAAAGGTTCTTGTTAGAACCAAATCATCAGAAATGGATCTAAAGAGAAAAAGTTTTCTCAATGGAATCAAATGGATCTTGATCACTGTATTTACAGAGAGTAAACGGACAGTTTGCAAGCCCATCGCCGCTACTAGAATACTAACTGAAGTTTTCCTTCATCGATTAAGAAGACTATTGTGCACATAAACACACGTTCACACACTCATATGAGCCGTTATAAAGTGAATGAATCCAATATCACTATAAAAAATATATTAAAGAGATTATTAATATAATGAATTTTTATCCATAAACTTTACGAAAGTGGTTGTGAAGCACATTCAATTTTGAAGAACATAAAAGTAAAATTGCCGCTGTCATTGCCGGCGCTCAGAGTATCCAACATAACAAGATACAGCACTAATGGAGGTGTCATGTTACGTCTTACATTTAGTTCCGATAAAACGGGACAAGTTCAAGGTGGTGTTTTATTTCTTGTTTAGAGAAAATTCTTGACAGCCTTTACAGCTCAGTTGGTAGTAGCTCTGCCTTCTGTGCTGGATGCCGTGGGTTCGATCCCCACCGAGAACAAACATTTGTGTTATGAACATAGATGTTTGTTCTCTGTCTGGGTGTTATATAATATTATAAGTATATATTTACAAAAAAAACATATAAGTAGTATATCAGCTATCTGGTTCCAATAGTACAAGCTTTGGCTTAGTTTGGGGCTAGATAGTGCTGTGTGAAATGTCACCAATATTTATTTATTCTTGTTTATTTTTAACCGACTTCCAAGTTACACCACTAATTTGTAATTACCAGATAAACGATAGAGTGAAATTCGTTACCAGAGTCTGTTTTTCCGAACATCTATAATTAGGATATTTCCAAGAGAGGACTGTAAATATAATATCTTATAGGTAAGCGTGCTACACCGTCGACCGCATCATCACTTATCATCAGATGATGTGATTGCCATCAAACGTTTTACCAATAAGCAATAAAAAAAACTTATTTTACAAATATTATTTAACATTTTTTTTTATACAACTTGCTGATGAAACAAGCATATGGCCCACCTGATGTTAAGTGGTAACCATCACCTATAATAACTCTTCAAATCGAAACACAGCGATGCTGCTTGGCGGCAGAAAAAGGCGTGATGGTAGTACTTCACCGGACAAGCCCGTCACAAAGAGCTCTACTACGCTGATGGTATGTTTCATCATTATGTGCTAAATCTAATATTTGGGTGTACTTCTAACTACCCCCTCAGATGTCCTCGAATAATCTTAGTGGTACTTGGTTCTAATAGATTTAAAGGAATATCAACCGTGCTCGGAGATTAAAAGTTTCACATTTGAAAATATAGCCACAATAGTAAATTCATAATTTTTAAGGGTAAATGAATTCTAGGTCTTGGTTGGGTAAAAGTAATGGACGAACCAGATGAGCGCCTCATTTCGACAGAAATCGGTACGTTAGTACTTTCCCATCTTGTCAGGATAGAGCATTTTAAATTTCAAATTTCAAAAGTTCATGATGGTGTCTCAAATAGACAATTTCATACCATGTCTGCACGTTAATAAAACAGTACCCCAGACAGTATTGCGTTTGAACCCAGTCTGGCCAAAACACCTGGTACACTTCATAATTATAGGAGTAGTAGAGCTCTTTGTGAAGGGCTCGGTCGGGAAAGTACTGCCACCATGCACTTTCCTGCCGCCAAACAGCGTTGCTGTGTTTCGGTTTGAAGAGTGTGGTTGCCGGTGTATTTACGGGCAAATGAAGGTTAACATCTGTATGCCTCAAGTTGATGGACGCAGGGTAGTGCGTAGGGCACGTTCCTATCGTGCATGACTCACAAGGCTTTGTTATAGGTGGTGGTTACAACGCTACATCAGGTGGGCAAACAGCAAGCAGATCCTTGTTCCAATTAACAAGTTGTATAAGAAACAACCATGTCAGTATCACTTTTTCACAGCGTGTGTGACTTTTACAAGGTGGAAGAGATTTTCTTAAATATGCAAGTTAGTCTACAAAATTCTCCGTATAATAATAATAACAATAATAATCATTTATTCGCAGGAATGTAGGTACAATAGTTGGTAATCAAAAATGCTTGTGGCCCGTTACATTCTGCCTCGTCAAGGCGTGAAAAATTTTCATCATAAAAAAAGATAACAATAGAACACAATAATTATTAGTAAATCAAAATAAATTTAAAATAATAATAAAATAAATCAAATAAAATGTCAATAAAGTTCAATTTAAAACATAATCAAATTTTATAATCTAAGTATTCTTTAACGTCATAGAAACATTTATCTTGCAACCAAATTCTTATTTTCCATTTAAAAACATTTAGTGGCAAATCTTTTACGTCTGCTGGCAATTTATTGAAAATCGTAATGGCATGATAATAGGCATTTCGTTTAACAAGTTCTAGACGGCAATGAGGAACGTATAGTGTAAACAAATGGCGATTCGTTTTTCAATGGTATCATTAAATGCTAGGTGTAAATCTTATTAATTTACCACCATCTCCTCTGACCTGTGGGTCTCTTGTTCAGGTCTAATATCTTGCGATATTTACGATTTCGGAAGACCTTGGTTTCTTTAGCCCGGATTCGGTCACCATTTGGTCAAGGCTTTACTCCACCGGCCACCACGTCTGGCCAGTTCTACCCAGCTCTATCTAAGGTCCATCAAGTGGATTAAGCCAGCTGCTTTACGCAATTCTACAATGCCCCCTATGGGGCGCACATGGCCATAACTCAGTACAATGCAATTAGCGGGCTAGGTGATAACAGGGCATTCGTTATGCCCTACGATGACCCTACGTAAAACCTATTTGAGTTAATAATGTAGAGTTGGATTAAGAGATTTATTTGTGGTTGCCTTGTGCACCGGTGGTATGGTGGTAATGACCCCTGTCTTCTGATCGTAAGGTTCAGGGTTCGAATCAATCAGGTGCACCAAAGGATTTTTCCCTTCAATTATGTGCCCAATGGCAGTGCTCTCAAACGGTGAAGGAAAACATCGTAAGCAAACCAGTTGGTACTTTTACAACAACGATGAGCTTGCAACCTGTCACTACCAACTACTGCAAAATGAATCTTTATACAGTACAAGCTGGTGCCCGCGACTTCGTCTGCGCAGGATCAGTCACACAATATATTTATAAATTGTAGCCTATGTATTATTCTGATGTATAAGCTATATTATTGTAAAGTTTCATTAAAATCCATTCAATAGTTTTTACGTGAAAGAGTAACAAACATCCATCCGTCCATCCATCCATCCATCCATCCATACTAAGAAACTTTCGCGTTTATAATATAAGTAAGGATTTAACTTGTGTTATTCCACAAAACTGCGTGTAATGGGCACAAAAACCGCCGAACTAGGCCCTCAGATGTAAACTCCACTAGCGGTCACCCATCCAAACGGTGATCGCGTTGCTTATCTTACTCGATCGGTTTGGTTAAAATGTCCAAGCATGCACAAGCACATTCTTTTTGTACCCAGGTCTATTTTTCGTTCCACGTTTTCTGTTCCACGTAGGAGGTGCCTAAGCAATAAATCACTGACGCACACTCGTATCAGATCGCGACGACCGATAAAATTGCAATTTGGATTGTATAAAATGCATTGCAGGACCCTGTAATTAGATTTTTTACCTTAGAAAATGCACTTATATTACATGTTCGTATGAAAAAGTTTGGAGACGGAGTTTTAAAGTTTTATAACTAGTTTGGGGGTTGGTGGATACCAAATCCGCTTCACCTTGCAGTCTCTGCACCACTTTAATGCATAAAATTTGGCCTAAGTTTAGACTAAGGCACGTTAAAATCGTGCGTGACTTACGAGGCAATGCTTTGTTATAGGTGATGGTTACCACTTAACATCAGGCGGGCCATCTGCTTGTTCCACCAGCTAGTTGTCTAAAAAGGTTGTCTGGAAGAGGTCGCTACCGTGCTAAGACCGCTGACACCTATTTTACTAGTAAAATAAAAGACGAAGTACGTCCAAATATTACCACAGATGGCACATATTATTTGTTTTATACTATTTTCTGATGACAAGCCGATGGCCCACCTGATGTTAAGTGGTTCCCTTACCATCACCCATAACAAATCATTGGCTCTCGAGTCACGCAATATATATTAACTATGGAAAATGGCAAGCTGCTATAAAACAGTGAAAAGAAAGTAGGCGCGGTGCGATTAAGTATACAGAGGTTTTTTTTTATACTACTAGCTCATTGAACAAGCAGATGGCCCACCTGATGTTAAGTGGTAACCATAACTTATAACAAAGCATTGCCTCGTAAGTCACGCACGATAGGAACGTGCCCTACGATGCACTGCCCTGCGTCCATCAACCTGAGGCATACAGATGTTAAGCCTCATGTGCCTGTAATCACACCGGCAACCACACTCTTCAAACCGAAACACAGCGTTGCTGCTCGGCGGCAGAAAAAGGCGTGGTGGTAGTACTTCTCCGGAAGAGCCCTTCACAAAGAGCTCTAATACTCTTAGGTCTCATTAAGTTGGCAATATGCATCCTATTATGGCAAAATTTTTAAAAGTCGGCTCAGCTCTATAGCAGGCATCTTGCTACTAAATCAACTATGATACCAAACGGAGTCGTTGTAAAACACAAACATTGGTTTACTAAGTACAGTTTATAGTAAGTATAAATAGGTAGGTAGGTATAGGTAGACAGGCACGGTTCGGAACACTCGCACAAAGGGATCGGCGCTAAATACAGTATTGTGCAAACAGGACTCGCTATCCTGAGTTTATGCACCTAGAGTGGGGGCTACTGTGAAAGACGTACATTCTTCGAAACAACAGATTTTTTTTTTAATAAATAAAGAAATATTGGTGGTATATAACACCCAGGCAGATAACAAACATCTATGTTCTAGTAATATACGAATGTATTGCCTCTACATAACCATGAATCATAATCCATTTTCAAGATCTCCTGGCGGCTGCGACAAGCCTATGCCGAGGTGCAGCATGCCTTGCGTGAAGGATGCTGCTGTTGTCTTGCTGGACCCTGCTATAACTGCCACAGTGGAACCGTACCTTGAATGGTACTAAAGACTGTACTCTAGTGATTGTGAGGCTAAAGCTCAACAGCTTTCACAGCTCAGTTGGTAGTAGCTCTGCCTTCTGTATCGTAGGCCATAGGTTCGATCTCCACCGAGAACAAACATTTGCGTGATGAAAGATCGCACTTTGACTGTTTTTACTAAAATTTTATTCCTCCGTAGAGAGTCCGAATAGAGCTTTCAATTCAATTCAATTCAATTCATTTATTTCAGATCAAAATAATCCAATTTGTTTGTACCACACAGTCATAGAAACCTTAAAAAACTAATGTTACATATTACAAGATATGAAACAAATAAAATTAAAAAATTACTGATATGTTCGATTCAGGCCTCAAACAGATATTGACACCTACTGGGTCACTAACTGAGCAATAGGTAGCAGTTTATTAACCCAGTAACTGAAGAAGCCTGAATCCAACGGATCAGCAACAACGGCTAGCATGGTATTGGTGCTGCCTCGGATGCGACTCATCAGCGATGATCGCGGTGGTCGCTGATGGAGTATAATATTGGGGCTTTCTGCGAATTATATTTGTGTGACGAAATCGAACTATGACTGTTGGTACTCAAATGTTTGACAGTTCTACTTGAACTGATTCGGCCTTACTACAAAAAATCTAACGATAAACCATGCTCAAACGATTGCCATCTCTTACAAATGCGTAATGCTAAACAGAGACAGCGCTAATTTTAAGCATTATTTAAATGTAAAGACCGTTTTATGGTATGAGGGTTTATGTTCCGTAGACAGTCCGAGCAGAGCTTTCGCAGTAGGACCTATATTATTGCAGTTTACCGCTAGCCATTGTACTGCGGCTGCATTCATGTTTATGTTAATAATGGCCGCCTTTGTTAGCAGCGCGGTTCGAGATGCTCAATGCTTCACTAGCGACGCAATAGCGCAGTTGTCTTAAGGCTTTAGAAATATGAATAAATAAAACAGCCTTCACAGCTCAGTTGGTCAGCTCTGCCTTCGGCGCCGTAGGCCGTGGGTTCGATCCCCACCGAGAACAAACATTTGTGTGGTGAACATAGATGTTTGTTCTCTGTCTGGGTGTTATTTTTTATTATAAGTATGTATGTATTTACAAAAAAAAGTATATTATGTATTATATCAGCTATCTGGTTCCCATATTACGAGCCTTGGCTTAGTTTGGGGCTAGATAGTGCTGTGTGGAAAGTCCACCATTATTTATCATTTATTTATTAATTTATTATAACTTTGAAGGGCTTTTTTTATACGACTAGCTGGTGGAACAAGCAGATGGCCCATGCGGTAACAATCACCTATAAAAAGCATTGCCTCGTAAGTCACGCACGATACGAACGTGCCCTACGATGCATTGCCCTGCTTTCATCGACTTGAGGCATTCAGATGTTAAGGCTCATGTGCCTGTAATTTCACTGGCAAGCTCACGCTTCGAACCGAAACACAGCAACGCTTTTTGACAATGCGTCTTGGTCTTGGTAACATTTAACATAAAAATGTTTTTTGTGGGATGTATTTTATAATATCCCAAGTACTACGAGTACCTATGTGGATTTTGTATGAAAATATTTCCATTTAATTGCGTGACATAACTTTTTAGTAAGCAAGATTATGACAATCTCGAATGTTGTTGCAATATAAAAGCAACAGGGTAATTTTAATTTTGATTTCGCGATCCAAAAAAAAATATGACAATCTTGCTTGGTAAAAAGTTATGTCACTAAAGCCAATAAAAACAACCTAAAGTACACAAGATAATAAAGAGGAATCCCCGCTACAATTAATACTTACGAGAAAAGCACTAACGAACCTGACGCAATGGCTCGTTTTTATCTCCACCTAAAAGGGCTCAACTGTAACTTCTGCCCCTTTAAATTTCGATCTTATCAGCTTAAATTTAAGGGTGGCTTTCAATTGCGGGCTCAACAGGTGATTACGCTGAGTTAAGGGGGTATTGAGGATAGGAATCACGGGTAGGTTGCTTTCAATTGATAGTACAGTTTGCGGTTTGACGTATCGGGTTTGTGTTTAAATGAGAGCTTTAGAATTATGCTAGTTAATTTTGAACTTTATCTTAGGTCAAAGAGGGTTCGAATTGTACTAAATTGTACAATTTAGCTTAGCAACTTGGGTTTTTAGCTTACATTTTGAATAACAGAAAATGTCCGGGTGGTTTAAATCCGTGGTTTGCAACATGTCGGCTTTAATACTTGACACTGCATATTCCGACATTTATTTAAGTAAATTAGGAAACGTTTTAATATCATAGAATAACAACCTTATCTTCACAGGTTAAGAACTTGAAGCGATAGAGCTTTCTGTCAATTT
Source organism: Chloroclysta siterata (assembly GCA_932294275.1). Lineage (NCBI taxonomy): Eukaryota > Metazoa > Arthropoda > Insecta > Lepidoptera > Geometridae > Chloroclysta > Chloroclysta siterata. Next base: position 12,106,234 of record OW028596.1, on the reverse strand, counting down.
ACCCCAAAACCGCTTCAACATAATCAATCAAATCCGAATCTCTAGGCCTATCCGAAGCCTCCAAAATAAAGTATTAAAAAGACATTAAGATAAACTTCTTCTAAACTCATCGCCCGCAACACGTAAACCACACCATTCAAAGAACGCTATTGAACAAAACTAACGATCCGTTCACCACAGTATTGAAAATTTATTCTAAGTACGCCAGGGTGTTTGATGGTTACTTATGATGTCGTTCCTGAGACAACACCATCGTACAACGAGCCCTGGTTTCGTATCAAATTAGAATGTTTTTAACAGATGGGAAAGGTCTCGGCTCACTGGTAGGTGCTTATAAAGGTGGTTGCCGGAATAAATATTGTATAAAATTTGGTGTGTAGTTGCGGTTTTTTGAAGTGTAAACGAGTGTTTATTTTACAACAGTGTTAGCGTGAAATGTGGGGAGTGTGTGAGATAAAAACACTACTCTTTTATAAGGTATTTTGAGCATTGTAAAAATAATAACGCAATTGTAGCTTTTGTGTAAAAAAAAATATGTAACTGTACCTTTTGTGTTAAGAGTACCAACTAATTAATATTTGTATAATTTTAAAATAAAAATTTGCACGCCTTATGTCAAGGCAAAATATAATGGAACCTATATTACCTACTTTAATACCTGAATGCAACTATTCTACTTATGTTTTGCAAATAAAATATCTTAATCTTTATCTTAATCTTTAAAAAGGGCTTGTAACAACGAAGTTTTTATAGCGATAGACTATCGTGAAAATCTTTTATTTTTATTTTTAATAGACTGTCCTTTGGCTACAATCTCACCTGATGGTAAACGGCGATGTAGCCAACGATAGAGCAGAACGGTCTAGAAGATACCTATTCACTCTTGCCTTGAAGAGATCCAAGTTGTAGTGATCAGGAAAGACAGACGACGGCAATGAGTTCCACTCCAAATTGATCTTTAACTAATGATGGTTTTAGTTACTAACAAGATTTCTTTGCAACAATAGCTTATAGGTAACCGCAAAGCTGTTATATTTATTGGACGCAGGGCAGTACATCGTAGGGCACGTTCCTATCGTGCGTGACTTATGAGGCAATGCTTTGTTATATGTGATGGTTACCACATATCATCAGGTGGGCCATCTGCTTGTTCCATCAGCTAGTTGTATAAAAAAAATATATCGGTGCATACAGAAATCGATTGCAACTGATTGTAACATAACTGAAATTGAAACAGCTTCACGACTTTGATCCCCAGGCACGGTAGATATCCCCTCAGGTCTCTTAGTACCAAGTACAAACTCCTGATTATTTGAGGTCGATTGTAAAAACTTTGACATAATATCAATGGTAATTATCACATTTAACAAGGCATTGCCTCGCGAAGTCACACACGATAAGAAAGTGCTCTACGATGCACTGCCCTGCGTCCATCAATTGGAGGTATACAGATGCTAAGCTTCATTTGCCTGTAATTACACCGGCAACCACACTCTTCAAACCGAAACAGCAACGCTGCTTGGCGGCAGATACAGGTGGTGGTAGTACTTCCCTGGACGAGCCCTTCACAAAGAGCTCTACTACTTGTATCTAGGAAGATTATTATCATAAGCAATAAGCATGCATAGCCGCAGAAAAAGGCCCATGAAATATGTCCAGATCTTCAGCGACCGCTAAGTTTATCCGTTTATAAAAGGTATCCCTGAAAATACAGCAATTACTTTCCTGAAATCTTCTAGAGCTATCCTCCGCCGAGGGGATTTATGAGTGCTTTTAATAAATACGAATGTCAGAGAGTTGGGTGAAAATATTTGGGCCGGCCTTCGCAAGTTTGCATTCCTTTCCTTCGGAACTTTGGGGAATTGAGAAGAGTTAGCTTAGTTATTATTTGACGACCGAGACGAGAGATTCAACAATGTTCGTAATTAAAAATTACAGAATCATTGTGCAAAAGTGCTATTCGGATAACTTCGGACAGCGAGGCATAATGCTGAGCCGGGACCTTTTCGGCACACTCTTCTCTCTCTTGTCGTGTCACTAGTTTCTTTCGAAACAGTGTGGTGAAAGGATTTTAAGTGCGCCTCAAGATGCTCCTTTCGAGCACTTGACATATGATATAGAAGTGCACACTTATGTAATATGTTTATTTCCATCCAAAGGTGGTCTGAAAGGGAACACCTTTAGAGATTAGACCGCTAAACCGCTACCTCTAGTTTTATAAGTATTGTTTTTGGTTTATGTTAAGAACTTATGTTTATTGCGTACAATAAAGTCATATACTATTATATAACTATTATTAGGTAAGTATTATATTTCTCGGTGTGTCCCATTGAAATTAAAGAAATTATTATTATAATTTATTTGTAAAAATCATTTGTGTAAACTTTTTTGTATTTCCTATTTCTTGTAACTGTTCTATTCTTTTATTTACCTAAGACACAGACCACAGATAATATGTCGCTTATTTCATAAATTCAGACAAAGTTCTTTAAAAAAATATTTTGCTTATATTCATTCTAATACTTTTTCTTTAAAGATAAAGATAATAACTATTAAAAAAACGTTTAAGCAGGTAGATACAGTGCAAAAGTATAACAAATAAATCCAAATCAAAGTGATCCCTGTGATTGTACTGAATAAAGACCGTTTTGATTTTGATTTTGAAATAAAAATTAAGTCTAACGGAAAAATACTGTGCTGTGTGTTACACTAATTATTAATGGATCCCTGACTCAGTATTTCGAGTTGCGGAACCCTAAAAACTTGTAACGGCCAACAATACACCGAGCCCTACCGAACTGTAATGGGAAGCAGACAGAAAGTATACAGGTAACTGGAAAACTTATAACAAGCGTGTAATGGACGTACCTGTGCCTACCCTTAGCACTAGGGTCTAGCCCGGAGACTTTTTATTATGTTAGTCACGGCCAACCAGATGTTATGCAGTTGTTCAAAAAATCACAAGGATCATTTTGAAAATTTTTATAAACTCTTCATTCTAATTTTGGTTAGAATGTTCTTTTTTATTTCCCTATTGTTATTTGTCTACCTTTCTTTTGTCTTTTTTTCTCAAAAAGCATCTTTTTAGGGTTCCGTACCCAAAGGGTAAAACGGGACCCTATTACTAAGACTCCGCTGTCCTTCCGTCTGTCTGTCTGTCTGTCCGTCTGTGACCAGGCTGTATTTCATGAACCGTGATAGTTACAGTTGAAATTTTCACAGATGATGTATTTCTGTTGCCGCTATAACAACAAATACTAAAAAACAATACAATAAATATTTAAGGGGGCTCCCATACAACAAACGTATTTTTTTGCCGTTTTTATAGATAATAGTACGGAAACCTTCGTGCGTGATTCCGACTCGCACTTGGCCGGTTTTTTTAGTCTTAAAATGCGAAAACATATAATTGGTAATTCATGATTTGAAGTTTTTACCTAGTTTTTCACACACAGCCTTCACAGCCCAGTTGGTAGTAGCTCTGCCTTCTGCGCCGTAGGCCGTGGGTTCGATCCCCACCGAGAACAAACATTTGTGTGATGAACATAGATGTTTGTTCTCTGTCTGGGGGTTATATATTATTAAAAGTATGTATTTACAAAAAAAAAAGTATATAAGTAGTATATGAGTTAGTAGTTATATGAGTAGTATCTGGTTCCCATATCACAAGCTTTGGCTTAGTTTGGGGCTATATAGTGCTGTGTGGAATGTCCACCAATATTTATTTATTTATAATTTAAGTATAGTTTTAAAAATGTTTGTTTTCTGAATAAAATAAAAATAAACTATGTGAATCTAGTCGCCAGTACAATCAAAAAGGGAAAACGGCAAGAGCGAGTTCGATACACTTAACAATACGAATTGAAACTATTCGATAGCGCTAAAACCGGTGCTTTAAGCATTGGGCCGACGAAACTTAGTAATGAGGTATACCCTTAAGCCACTGGCTTAGTACAGATGTTTGTAAATAACTCTTTGAAAGATGCTTGCTGTTTTCTGCTTATAAAGGGTGGTTGAGATAGGCAATGGCATGGATCGCGGTAGAATCCAATTGGGACCCTGTGGTGGGTTTGATCACCATCAAGAACAAAAATTGTGTGCGAACACAATTGTGTGTTGTGATGTTTGTTCTGAGTCTGGGTGTTATTGATTTCGGAGCTTTGTGCCGATTTTCGCACTTTGCCGAGTTCTGCAGTATTCGATACAGGTAATAGCGGAGTGCCGACTTTTTTATCATACCTAAGTATACCAATCCGTAAGTTTGTTGCCTGTTCTTCTAGGCTTTGGTCGCGTGGAACTGGCACCTAGATTCAGATCATTAGTTCACATTACACATTCAATTTACTTAATTTTATAACATATTCTAAATTACTGTGTAATAAAACATGTCGACGGCGTATAAGAAAACCAAACCAAGTCAAAAATCAACAAGATCCAATAAACGTAGCAGCCTGTATCCGCTCCCTTCCCGTGGTAAATCTCTGTTGATGAAGGTGCTTCTTGATTCCTTGCAAATCTTGCAATGCATTAGAGGGGAGCTAACGACCTCGAGCTATTATTGCTGACGCGACGGATCGGAAAGTGTTTAGTATTGATGAAATTCTTGGAATGGCTTTGGCAGATGCTTTTCATTATTGTAAGTTGATTGGCCAAGAAATCAAATGCTGATTTATTACTTGTGAAGTTTTTGGGTTAAAAGAACTTATCTTTATCGTTGGATTTTTGGAAATAAATAATTATTTTAAATGAATTAAGCATAATTCTGTAAATGGTTGTACAACAAAAAAAATATTCTAATAAAGTTGAATTTACCCTCTTACGTGTTGAATATCTATATAAACATTCCTGGGCATTGCACACAAAGCCACCTTTGCACACAAATGAATCCTTAATGTAACGAACGAAAGGTAACTACTGTCAACAAAGTGTATGAGTGAGAGGTGATGATTGGTACCGCCATTTCGCCATTTTTTATTGGCGCAGTATATACGATGAATGTCAATTATTTTATATATTAAGTTTAATAAATATAAACAGAGAAGACCAAAACTAAAGTAACCTATTGTAAAAACATTTGTGCATAAAAAAATTATATAGTCCCAAAAGTTATTATCCGAGTGGGATTTGAAACCCACGACCTTCCCCTTTATACGGGGCATAATTTGAGCATAATCACAACTGTAGGTCTAAAGAATTATCAAAGTTAAACTATATATAATCGCTAAACTTCCAAGACAACGTCGATAAATCATTTCAAGTTTATTCTCTGCAAGTGTCAGTGTCAGAGTGAAACCTTCTTGCTTCTGAGATAGCTAACGCCGACTGACAATGATTAAGTAATGAGAAGACAGCCGTGTCGGCTATTTCGTAAAAAATGAGTTATGACAGTTTTGCGTGGGGCGCCGATGCTTTATGTATCAAATGGAGGTTAATTTTATTGAGCTTTTTGGGATTACTGGTTTAGATCTTATTTTATGATCAAATTAATGTATTGATCGTGATTCTAATAATTTAAAGCAGTTTGTATTATGGGAGTTATATCTTCAGAATATTTTTCGAGGAAACACTAAAAATGGTTCATATGAAGGTATGAAAGGTACGTAGTGATGAAGTGCAAAAATACACACACAAATGATGAAGGAAAACATCGTGAGGAAACAAGTTAGTATTCTAGCAGCGGAAGTTGGTTTGCCACCTGTCTTGTATGAATATTAACTACTGCTATGGTATGTGCCACATGTATTGGACGTACCTTTGACTACCCCCTTAGACATGCCCTGGTATAAAAGTCGTGAAGCATAATTTTTTCCCCTGAACATAAACTTTACAGTTTTACTAAATGTATATTTAACCCTTACTTAATCTTTTAAGATAATGCTGTTTAATATTCTTAAAGTGGCACTTAGTACAATGTAATAGGATATACTCTGACAGGTTGAGGTGGTGTCTATTATGCTGCGACCCTAGTTACCCGCATGCTATCACATTTAGTGACTTTTTACTGCCTGACAATCAGCCTAAATTCTAGACGGTTCTAGGCCCTAGAAGAATGTTTTAAGACTTTGTGAAGGGCTCGTCCGGGGAAGTACTACCTATGCCTGTCTCTCGAGCATCGCCGCAAAGTTGCCTGGCTATCGGTATTCTACAGGATACATTTCGGAGAGTGTGCGAGGGAACTCCACAGCTTGATCCCCTCATTCCCGTTCTACCATCGGACCACCAGACGTACGGAGACGAGACATCCATTGATGGTTGACAAACCAACTGCCCGCACCAAGCGCTTTGCTTCAACATTCAACATGCGTACGGCCAAAGAATGGAATTCCTTGCCGGCGTCCGTTTTTCCGAATGCCTATAATTTGGCTGTTTTCAAGAGAAGAGTGAATAGGTATTTTCTAGGTATACGTCGTCATCGTCAACCACATCGTCAACCGCATCGTCACTTAACATCAGGTGCGGTCGAAAATTTTAGCTATAAGTTGTAAAAAAAAAAAATGTCTGCCTTCCAGGAGTTGCTGTATTTCTAAAAGGATGTGGTTGCCGGAAAATTTACAGGCATATGAGGCTTAACATCTATTTGCCTCAAATTAATGGATGCAAGGCAGTGCATCACTAATTAGTGATGCACTGCCTTGCAGTCTAATTATCAATACGCAGGTTTTCTCACTCGGTCACCATTCGAGAATACTCGAAAAGGCGATTGTGTACGGGCATTTGGGGTTGAAGCCTATTATGGGCCGCTTTGGATAATGGCTGTCACTTGCCTCGGAAAGGCATAAAATGGAGGCAATTATAGGATAGTTTCATATTTTTGGTGTAAATTATTTTATACTACTGGTAGGTTTCATAATGGCTGTGTGGAGCCCTCAGCTCTACTGGTTAAAATGGCCGATAAAGACCCACTTTTTTCTACACATTAGTGAAATTTTCATACAAAAGAGTAGGTATTTTTTAAGAGTAGTAGAGCTCTTTGTGAAGGGCTCGTCCGGGGAAGTACTACCACTACGCCTTTTTCTGCCGCCAAGCAGCGTTACTGTGTTTCGGTTTGAAGAGTGTGGTTGCCGGTGTAATTACAGGCACATGAAGCACGCAAGGCAGTGCATCGTGGGGCACGTTCCTATCGTGCGTGGCTTGCGAGGCAATGCTTTGTTTTAGGTGATGGTCACCACCTAACATCAGGTGGGCCATCTGTTTGTTCCATCAGTTAGTTGTATACCTAAAAAAAAAGCGGACCCTCAGTGTGCAGTCAGTAAGAACTCCGGAACCCCATAACCACCTTAGAGCCGGAATGGTTTTTCAATATTGGCGTCCAAAGGGTCTGCAACGCGCGTGTAAAGCCTCCGGTGTTGCAATCGTCTATAGGCTACAGTAACCGCTTTCCATCAGGTGGGCCGTACGATTGTATGCGTACTTTGTAAGTAAAATCTAAATATTGGTTATTTTTTGAAGATTCCCTGCGGTTCACTACAATTTTTTTTCTGTTTTTTAGTATTTGTTGGATAGCGGCAACAGAAATACATCATCTGTGAAAATTTTAACTGTCACGGTTCTGGTGACTGACGGATAGACAGACGGACGGACAGCGGAGTCTTAGTAATATGGTCCCGTTTTACCCTTTGGGTACGGAACCCTAAAAAGATGCTTGTTGAGAAAAAAAGACAAAGAGAAAAACTAATTCATAAATAAATAAATCAATAGCTTCTTCAATGGCTTCCTTAAGAGCTTTCAAACTATATTTCAAACCAGCTTCAAAACAAAAAATGTAAAAGTAAATACTAGAAAACAACACAAAATTAAATGGATAACACAAGGTATCAAAAACTCAAGCAAAATGAAAAGATTTCTAAATACTATGAACAAAATGACGTGTCACGAATCTATGATCACATATAAAAATAAATATTTAAAAGTTTATAAGAAGATTATAGCAGCCGCAAAGAAAGCATCAGTTGGGAAGGAATTAGATAAAGCTGGTAATAAAACGAAACACTTGTGGTCTGTAGTAAATAAACACAGAAATCTTACTACTATAAAAAAATGCGAAAAACTTTTGCTTAAAATTAATGATAATACTATAATTGATGATTCTCAAGAAATAGCAGACATTTTTTCACAACATTTTGACCTTAGTAAATTAAATGACGCAAATGTATATAATGAATCTCTAGCTATGACATTTCTGATAAATAATTCAAAAAGAATAAATAATGATATGGAGATAGGACACACAAACAAAAATGAGATAAGAATTATAATTAAAAAAATGGATACGAAAAACTCTTTTGGCTATGATGGAATTCCAATCAGTGTAATAAAAGATAACATTGACTATCTCGCTGCACCACTAGCAACTTTTTTCAACAATTGCATATCACAAGGTATTTTCCCAGATCAGTTGAAGATAGCCAAAATAGTACCAATTTACAAAAAGGGAAAGAAAAATGATCTCAAGAACTATAGACCTATATCACTATTACCAATAATATCCAAGGTATTCGAAAAATTAATGAAAGACAGACTAGTGTCTCATCTTAATCTCTACAACATTATAAGCGAACACCAATTTGGATACCAAATGGGGATAGGTACTGGGGATGCAATTGACTCTTTACTTAACGATATTGTTATTAATCTAAACAAAAGGAACAAGGTCGCAGGTTTATTTTTGGATCTGTCCTCCGCCTTTGACACCGTCGACCATGATGTACTAATAGCAAAGCTTGAACATTACGGTGTTAGAGGTATCGCGTTGGACTTAATGAGATCCTACCTAACCAACAGAAAACAATTTATTGAATTAAAGTCCATCGTTAATAATAACGAAGTGGTTACCAAATCACAGATGGTGATCACAAGAAGAGGAGTTCCTCAGGGATCAATACTGGGACCTATATTTTTCATTGTATTTCTTAACGATCTTATTGGATATATGCGTAATTCTATACCCGATATAAAATTGACAATTTACGCAGATGACACCAATGCAATCATTCCATCGACTTGTATGCGTGATCTTGAAATTAAGGTACATAATGCGCTTGAGACTTTTAATAAATGGTTCGGTGTTAATAAATTAAAGCTAAACATAAACAAAACTAATGCCATTTTATTTAGGCCCACCATTAATAAGCAAGAATCAATGGATATAAATAGAAATGGGGAAAAGGTTAACTTTGTTAACAATGTAAGGTTTTTAGGTATCTGCATAGACCAATCTTTAAATTGGAAAACAGAATTAGACTCTATTGAGAACTACATAAGTTCCGCTTGCTACGCTTTAAGAAGTCTGCGTGATGAGGTAAGCCTTGAGCAACTTAAGAGCGTATATTATGCATTGGTCGAGTCAAAGTTAAGGTACAGTATACAATTTTGGGGAAACAGCTATGCCTACAATATTAATAAAGCTTTCATCATCCAAAAACGAGCAATTCGTACCATCGTGCGTATACCGCAATGGGAGTCATGTAGAGAACATTTTAAAAAATTAAATATTTTGACCATTCCCTCCCTATACTTACTAGTCATTCTTAAAGACGTCGTAATACACCCGCTAAAATACGAGACAATGAACCAGAGGCAAGACAGATTGCTAACAAGGAGGAAGGATCTCGATATACCTTTTACTCCGAGATTACAAATCGTAAAACACTGTTGTCGGTATCAAGCGGTCAAAATGTTTAATGCACTACCGGTAGAATTTAAATGTTTAAAGAGTCCTATCAAATTTATCTCTAAACTGAAAGAGCTCTTGTTAGAGGGGTGTTTCTATTCGATTGAAGAATTTTTAGATTTTCAGAAGTGACATTTAATTATTGTTGACATTTAATATTTCGAAATAAATAGTTATTGTATTTAAATTTCACTGAGGACACTTAAATACTATGATACTTATGATACTTAAATTGTTTATTTTTATTTTGTTGCATGTTAGGTTAAGATTCAGACACGATTTGTAAGAGAATTGTTATTGAATAAATGAATTGAATTGAATTGAATATTGGTGGACAATCCACACAGCACTATGTCGCCCCAAACTAAGCCAAAGCTTGTGATATGGGAACTAGATAGCTGATATACTACATATATACTTTTTTTTTGTAAATACATACTTATAATATTATATAACACCCAGACAGAGAACAAACATCTATGTTCATCACACAAATATTTGTTCTCGGTGGGGATCGAACCCACGGCCTACGGCAGAGAAGGCAGAGCTACTACCAACTGAGCTGTGAAGCCTGTCAATAACACAGTTACTATTTAAAATAGGATAAAAAAAACTCAAATTTTTGTTGCTTACATATAAAATTGGAAGTCTGTAAATAATTCATATCTACATAACTTACGTTAGTAATTTTCCTTTGGCGCCGAAAAGTCCAGACTGCCCTCATTACAACAAATTACACCGAATCAGATAGTCTGACTGAGACTACATATTGCCAACTTTGCAATACCAACAGCTTGAGTAAATTGAGAGTTGGCGTTTGGCGTGCTTCAGTTGGTACTGCTGCGTTGCGCTGTTTGTTTAGTTTTCAAAGGGATCCATCTTAGTATGTTCTTGGTTCCAGGCTACATGAGATTGGTACTGTATAATTTGTTTATTTCCAAAATAGGACATAGGTACATTTAAAACTAATAATAGGACAGCATTAGGTTTATCACCTGTGTTAAATTAAACACCTTTTGTAAATTTGTGACGTGCAGAACCTACACTAAGATTAAAAAATCTTGTGTCGCAGGCTCTGCGTGGCCTTCAATTGTTACAACAATGTAATTCGAGCATTCGGTTTACATTATTCCAGTCCAGTGATCTAGCGAGATTCCAGTCCAGTGCTGGACTGGATCTGTAACGTCTACATTATTCCAGTTATTTAGAAGCCGTTGAAGTGTGAACACTACAGTGACAATGATTTCACTATATATATTTCACTACAGTGACAGTGGAATGGCACTGGATTGGCCGTCTACATTATTCCAGTTGCACTGGATTGATCGCACTGGATTCAAAAGTAGACCGCGAATCCAGTTACTGGACTGGAATGCTTACTGGATTCAGTTCATTCCAGTGCCGGTTTACATTTTTCCAGTAAGCAATCCAGTACTGGACTGGATCGCTGGACTGGAATAATGTAAACCGGCCATTAATCAATGATTTTTCGGGATCATTTATTTATTTAGTGACTTTCATAGAAAATGTAACTAGATTTTTAATAATTTTGCCTTCTTTACAGAAACAGCTTTACAAGTTTGATCCCCAGGCATGGTAGATATTCCCTCAGATCTCTTAGTATGAACTCCAAATAAGATGCATGCTTAAAATTTTACCTGTAATTTTTTTTACATCAGATTTAGAAAAGTCTGTAATTCACCTAGGAAGTCTCGACCGCAAGAAAGTTTTTGCAATTCTGCGAATAAAAGAGTTAAGGTCAATATTGCATACGCCAGAGGCTACTAGCCCATTAGCCCAAGCTACAATTAAAGAAACCGGCCAAGTGCGTGTCGGACTCGTGTACGAATGGTTCCGTACTATCTATAAACACGGCAAAAAAAAACACGATTGTTGTATGGGAGCCCCCTTAAATATTTATTTTATTCTGTTTTTTAGTAATTGCTGAAATTTAAACTGTCTAACTATCACGGTTCATGAGATACAGCCTGGTGACAGACGGACAGACAGGCAGATGGACAGCGGAGTCTTAGTAATAGGGTTCCGTACCCAAAGGGTAAAACGGGACCCTATTACTAAGACTCTGCTGTCCATCTGTCTGTCTGTCCGTCTGTCACCAGGCAGTATCTCATGAACCGAGATAGTACGATTTGGGTAAGGAACCCTAAAAAAACATCTGAGTAAAATAAAAATGGCCGCTTCCCGCCAACAAATGCGAGTGCTTGTCGTCCACATACCCGCATAATACGGTACGTGCAATTTATGAATTCCCATAATTCTGACGATATTTCTTCGGCTTTTCAACGGTGACATCTCTATAAATCGTCTGACTTTAGTTCTAGAGCTGGTTGTAATTTGCATACCATAATTTGTCTCTTCTACTTGAAATGGATGTAGATGGTTTTAGAGGAGAGGCAGGCCAAAGAAAAGATGGATGGATTGTGTGAAAGATGACATGAGTAAGAAAGGAGTGAGCACTGAGATGATAAATGATAGAGGAGAGTGGAAGAAGAAAACATGTTGTGCCGACCCCATGCAGCGTGGGATAAGGGCAGGAAGATGATGATGAATTTGCCTGTTCTTCTTGGCTTCAGATTCACCTAGACTTAAGACGTTTCAAAGACATCCTTGTGGTTTCGGTTTAAAGATCTTTGTTATTAAATAACTCATAGAAGGACTTTACAGTCCACATATAATGAGTCTTAATACAATTTCTAGTAGGTAGTTAAAAGATAAGGTTGGTAGTCAGCTAGCAGGTAGGTGCTTAATGCTAGATACATTTTCGAAGTGTTGTAGGCAGACAATTATTACAGGTTAGGTAAGTTTACATGGGTACCAGTTTGTAACTTTTTGAGTAAGAGTAAAAAATCCTCATGTAGGCAAACACTATAAAACGAATTTAAAACAAAAACAGTTACATTATAGTTACATAAATAATTAGGCAGAAAAACCTATTATTATTAAAAAAGCTACCTACTCAATAAATAACCCAAAAAGATCGTACACAAAATGATAATAAAATAAAACGTATATGTATCGGCAGAGGTAGGTTCTTAGTTAGGTAGTAGTTTAGGTTTGTCCTAGCCACTTTAACTTTGTAATAATTGAATAAATGCCTTTTGACTTTGATTTTGATACGACACATTGCTGTTATCGGCAGCAATTCTGTTGTAACAACAAACCAGATAAATATTGTGAATTTATTAAGTTCTTATTTTGTAGACGCTTAAGGGCCGGTTTCACCATGCTCTGTTAGATTAACAAAGGATTAAAGGGCCGTTAAATATGTCAAAATGTACGCGTTTGACAGCTAAGGTTAGATTTAACGGTCTTTTAATCCTTGATTAGTAACTAACAGAGCATGGTGAAACCGGCCCTAAGTCCACAAACGTATTTTTATATTGCGTGTTTCATTGAGTTAAGTTATTTAAGTAATGACTAAATCCACGAGGTTTTTTTTGTAATACAACTTACTGATGGAACAAGCTGATGGCCGACCTGATGTTAAGTGGTAACCATCACCTATAACAAAGCATCACCTCGTAAGTCACGCACGATAGAAACGTGTTCTACGATGCATGCGTCCATCAACTTGAGACATACAGATGTTAAGCCTCATAATATGTGCCTGTAACTACACCGGCAACCACACTCTTCAAACCGAAACACAGCAACGCTGCTTGGCGGCAGAAAAAGGTGTGGTGGTAGTACTTCCCCGGACGAGCCCTCCACAAACAGCTTTACTATTCTTAAATACTCTTAATTAATTGTTGCATTATACTAAACTTACTTAATTTGACAGCACCAAAAATGTTGCAGTTACTTTCTTAGTTTGGTTTGTCTTGGTAAATGTATGAAACGAATACCTGGCTTTATTAAAATAAATACTAAAAGTATCATTTGCTTTGCGGAAAATAACAACCCGGATAAAGTCTATGCCGTTCTTTAGTTTATGTCGTATTAAAATGATCACGGTCTTCCAGACTAAAGTTTTATTTCTATTTGTGAGAATTTTCATTGTTCAGATTGCATGTGCCACGCCATTGCTGTTAGGTCAGCCCCTAATACAACGCACTCGTCCACCTTTTCTGGTGGTCATTTCATAAGCAAAGAATTAGTTAACAGTGGTTTAGTTTGAATTGTGATTTTAAAAGCGCCGTGCGGCACGAACGCGAGAAAATGTCACGAAATGGATGTCATTAGTTTTTTATCTTTTTTAAATGAGATTTTTGTCACAATGACTATGTCACCCCCGCACAGACTATCATCATCTTCCTGCCCTTATCCCACGTCATGTGGGGTCGGCACAACAGGTCTTTTCTCTCCACTTTCCTCTATCATCCGTCATCTCAGTCGTCACTCCTTTCTTACCCATGTCATCCTTCACACAATCCATCCATCTTTTCTTTGGCATTCCTCCCCCCCGTACAGACTATACACAATAAAATACACATTCGCAATAATAGATGCAATTATGAAACGTGTTGACAGTGCTTCAATAATAGTTTTGACATGAACGAATAGACCCCTCAATAGATGGAACGACGACTTAGAATATGTTAGGAGACGTTGGCTGCCTCAAAGATCGGTCGCTCTTTAAATCTATGAGGAAGGCATAAGAGTATATTTAGCAATGGGCAACTTTCAACTGGAATTATAATGATCACAATACAGCCATTACACTGGTACAACCGAAAAATTACATTCCATACTAATTCGTTTCTTTTTGGTATTATGTTTTGAATCTGTAGTGTGCAAAGACATATATTTTCTTTCTTTCATACTTTAGCTACATGTATCGGAAGACATAACAAAGCGATTGAATACGGGCATATAGGGTCTTAAATGTTAAATGGTAACCACTGTGTTTACTCACATAATTTCTTCATTTTACGAGTTTAGAAAAACATCAACAATACCCATGACATTTTTAGAGACAGCTTAGAGTTATTGTGCAAAAGAATGAACCTTTATTTAAGTTGTACAATTAAACTGAATAAGAGATTTTAATTTTTTTTAAATTACTACGTGATTTAATATAGATTGCCCACCTGATGTTAAGTGGTAACCATCGTCTATAACATAGCATTGCCTTGCAAGTCACGCACGATAAAAACATGCCCTACGATGCTCTGCCGTGCGTCAATCATCTTGAGACCTACAGATGTTAATAATGATGTACTTTTTTGGAGTTTGGATGTTTACCGTAGAGGTCGTCTATTAATAAGTCTATTAACTTCAGTGGACATTTCAATCAGCGCCATCTAGCCCCAAACTAAGCTAATCTTGTACAACTGCTACATAAACTTAAATAAACGTGATCGCTCAAACATCTAACAGATCGATGATTGGGGTATTTCAAAAATTCCAACGAATGAATGGAAATCGACGAAAACCGTGAAGGGGAAACTTTACTCCGCTAAGGTATCTTTAGCACGAGTTATTTTAGTTATTCAATAAATACGAGAGATTTATTTAAAATCGTATTATTATTATTATTACAGACAGACAGCCTTCACAGCTCAGTTGGTAGTAGCTCTGGCTTTTGCGCCGTAGGCTGTGGGTTCGATTCCCACTGAGAACAAACATTTGTGTGATGAAAATTGATGTTTGTTCTCTATCTGGGTGTTATATAATATTATAAGTATGTATTTACAAAAAAAAAGTATATATGTATTATATCAGCTATCTGGTTCCCATATCACAAGTTAGCTTAGTTTGGGGCGAGATAGTGCTGTGTGGAATGTCCACCAGTACCTATATATAGAACTCTTAAGTCACGCATGATAGGAACGTGCCCTACGATGCACTGCCCTGCGTCCATCAACTTGAGGTACACATATGTTAAGCCTCATGTGCCTGTGATTACACCGGCAACCACACTCCTCAAACCGAAACACAGCGTTGCTGCTTGGCGGCAGAAAAAGGCGTGGTGGTAGTACTTCCCCGGTCGAGCTCTTTACACAGAGCTCTACTACTCTTACCTAGTATCAATACACAATAAATATTTTTATCTTAATTCCAGAGGCAAAATGTACTGTTATAGAAGGTGTTCCATAAGTTGTGTATATAAACTTCAGGGGGCTAAAGTACCCATCAATATGAACAACTTTTTCTAAGGAACCAACACTGTGAACGCGAAAAAAAAAACAGCTGTTTCATACATTTTAGCCTGGTAGGTATTGAACTTTTGTATGAAACAGCTGTTTTTTTTTCGCGTTCACAGTGTTGGTTCCTTAGAAAAAGTTGTTCATATTGATGGGTACTTTAGCCCCCTGAAGTTTATATACACAACTTATGGAACACCTTGTATAACGCCGCCAATCTTATCACATTGTAAGTGAACTATTTTGTTTTTATGCGAATAAATGTGTTTAAACCTAAAGTGTCGATAGCTTTAGGATCTCGTGCTAAGGGAACTAGGGTTCTCTATTCTTGCAAGACGACAATAATTGGAGCATGATGTATAATAACAGGCGATACGGCGCAGGCTTTTTGTCGGGCGAAATTGAAATGGAATAACTGCCGCGTTGCCATAGCAACGGTCTCGCCGTTGCTATGGCAACGTAGCTGTCATTCCGGGCCCCGGTATCATAAGCCAGAGTTTTTTTTTTATTCGATATTTGAATTAATTTATTGCGAGCCCGTGTTTTGTATGGATCTGAGCAACGAGAGATAATATACAGAGTAATACAGGAAACCAAAAAGGAACAAAAGGAATAAACCGGCCAAGTGCGAGTCGGACTCACGCACGAAGGGTTTCGTACCATTATCTTTAAAAACGGCAAAAAAATTACGTTTGTTTGGAGGGGAGCCCCCTTAAATGTTTATTTTATATTGTTTTTAGTATTTGTTGTTAAAGCGGCAACAGAAATACATCATCTGTGAAAATGTCAACTGTCTAACTATCACGGTTCATGAGATACAACCTGGTGACAGACGGACAGAAAAACGGACAGACAGACTGACGGACGGACAGGGTCCCGTTTTACCCTTTGGGTACGGAACCCTAAAAATCGTCCAGGAACCAAAAGAATAAACTTTAGCGTGTTAAAAGACATAGATAAAATAATCTGTTGTCATTTGTTTAGAAGAAAATGGTGGCGGTTTCCTTTAACATACAAACATTTTCGTTAAAATTCAAATCAGCATAATATATCACATAATAGACTTACATTAAAATCGCTCTCACTATTTAAGACTTCAAGTAATGTTGATTTAAATAACATTAAAATTACTGTACTCAAAATAAAATTAGAAACTATAAAGGGGCTGACTACCGCTCGTACATTTCAACATTCTGAAATATATAAAATTACATATTTATGCAAAATTGCAATCAACCAATTGTTATGCAATCATATTGCTCGTAGTTCACCAAAAACATAATATTGATCCAAACAAGTTTTTACCTCTAGAGGTAATATTACCAGTGACAGCCTTCCCAGCTCAGTTGGTTAGCCTTCTGCGCCGTAGACCGTGGGTTCGATCCCCACCGAGAACAAACATTTGTGTGATGAACATTGATATTGGTTCTCTGTCTGGGTGTTATATAATATTATAAGTATGTATTTACAAAAAAAAAGTATATAAGTAGTATATCAGCTATCTGGTTCCCATATCATAAGCTTTGGCTTAGTTTGGGGCTATAGTGCTATGTGGAAAGTCCACCAATATTTATTTATTTATCTAATATCTTTCAAAATGATGAAATGTGCGAGCAAGAAGTACATAAGCGGTTTAATAATAAGTTAAAATGAAAAAGCTATTGTGCGTTTCAAGATGACAGAAAACCGTCAAGCTTCTTCTTCTTCTTTTCTCTGTTTATGGCTCCTGTCCGTCATTCGACAAACAATCTTGCCAGTGTCAAGAGAATTGTATTAAATACTTTATTGTCAAGTCAGTCCATAGTCATTTGGCCGTCATTTGTTTTGAATAAAATGGTGGCGGTTTTCTTCAAAACATTCGATCACGCAAGACAAAAACTGTAAAAACCAACAAAAGGAAAAAAAAACAAAACGTAAGACTAAGTGGTATGGTCTTAGTATTAAAACCTGCTCGGAGAGGAGCGAAAGAAAAAAAACAAAACATTCGAAACATTTTCAAACCGTCAAGCTGTTTTCGTACTAAAGGAAGGAGTGGGAAGGAGTGACGTTTGACAGCCATGATTGCCTATTTCGCTTGTCAAGATACGTTATCAGGGGGAAGGAACGGCGGGCGGTATCAAGACTTCTTGACAATCCGGATATGTGCTTATCCGGGTTGTCAAGAAGTCTTTTTTAAAGCATATCATGTCTCTTTAGGACCTTGTAGGCCACAGAAAAGGTTATGATCGATCATTTAGTGATGGTGGGTCGCTGGTGATTTGTGAATACAATCTATTTCAACACAGTATTCATGAAGTATAATTTAGTTTTAAAAACATGGTACTTCGAATTTATTTGAAATAAGCGCAGAATTAAAAAACATGCTCCGAGCGTGGTTTTAAAGAATGTCATAATTGTATTATAGTTTTTTTGTAAGCATCTAAATATTATTCAAAATTATGAATTTCCAATTTTTTTGAATTCGTAAAGAATAAGTTACGAATTCAACAAATTTGGACATGGTGGATTCTAATTTATTTGAAATAAACACAGAATAAAAAAAAAATGACATAATTGTACAATAGTTTTTTTGTAAGCATCTAAATATTATTCAAAATTATAAATTTCCAAATTTTTTGAATTCGTAAAGAATAAGTTACGAATTCAACAAATCCGGAAACCCCTTCTGAATCATATTCTACAAATATGTTAAACCTTATTAATATAAGATCAGCCGTTTAGAAGTAATCGACGCCAAAATGAACTGAATGAAAACCTTTTTTGAAATTCGGTTTCAAAAAGTTTTCTCGATCTATCGTATAACCATTTACAACCCCACTCGAGTTTATGATATTTTCATGGCAGTCTACGGAGTTTTCAACTGAAACTTTACGTTAATATAATATCTTGATATCACTTCTTTAAACTTATTTGACAATCGAAGTTTTGGTCAAGCGAGCGTAAGATTTTTTAAACATGTTGGACAGAAAATCGGCGTTGTATGTTTGTCTGATCATAACTATGATATAATTATGTGAGATAAATATAAAGAAGTAAGAAAGATATATTTTTATATGTAAAAATCGGCAAAGAGGCTGTTTCAATATAGTAGGTTTCGTTTCAAAATACTTATGAGGGTTATTTCATTGCAGTTAGGCATCCTATATGGGAATAATATCGCGATATCATATTACAGTGGGAACAACCAAACTAACGGCCGGTTTTTGAAAGCTCGATCAAAACTATCGGATGTCAAGTCACTCGCCATTTCAGCTATTACATCGAATTAGATAGAGATAGCAAGTGACTTGACTTGCGATTAGTTTCAGGGCTTTCAGAAACCGGCCGTTAGCTAGTCAAGTGAATAAGGTCAGAAACAAAACATTTTTTGTCTGCTGTCAAATAAAACTTTTGATTCATTGATTTATTTTTAAATATTTAGTGAAATTGAGATTTTTTCTCAAATCTCATCAAACCATTACGAAGAAAATAAAGTTTCGTACCTTTGCAGTAAATCAACAAACAATACTCACAACCAAAAGAAAGTTCTATCACGTACCTGCAACAGAGAAGAAAAGAAAATATTAGTAAAAGGAAACTCGGCCCCCAAAATCCGTAAATAAAAAAACAAATAAGCAAACACAAAAGCCTACGTCATCGGAACGGCCCAAGTTTCTTGCCTACCCTCAATGATTCTTAATTAAACCCACTATTGTTGCACCTTGCAGGCAATTCATAACAAGTGTCAGCCGTCGGAGCCCTTGCACACGACGGTGGCAAGCCGTTGCTGTTGCTTTGTAGGATAAAGTACAAGCGGGATTCTATCGTCGGACCGTCTAACACAGATATAGGACTGCATCGAGAAATCATTACATGTGGCCCATAGAGAACCGAATATGAATGAATGAAAGTTCTTCATTGTACACCTTACAAATTAACAAATCTAGAAATATTATGTCAAAACAAAAGGGATACTAATGTACAATGAGGGATCTTATCGCTAAAAAGTGATCTCTATCAGAAAAAATATGTGTTACGATGATTAGGGTAAATAATCAAAAAATCAACACGCCAAAACTGTAAAAAATCCCTTCATAAACAAGAGACTTTGTATAAATACCATCACGGATTGAATATAACTTTTATTTAGACCATTATTTGAAAAAAAAAATGATTAAATTGTGTCGTAGTTACGCTCCAAAACGATTGTTATCGATGAGTAAAAAACTTACTATACTCATTTTTGCTACACGTTCTGAGCGGCATACCGCGTCACTCGCCACCTCATGCGCAAATAATCTTAATAGCTCAAGTTGAGGAAAGATGCTGTGGTCCTACTTCAGCTCCCCCGATAATTGGTTTCCCCTCCCCCGCCCCGCGATAATTGAATCCCTAAGTTCCTATGATCGTTTTTGTTCGCTGTGGGTTTGTATATTTTTGGCTCCGAAGTTAGTGGCAACAAATTGTTTAAGAGGTTACGATATAAGACCACGCTTCAGTAACCATGCATATTTCTAATCTAAGCGAAATGTCATAAATCTAGGTAAGCAAAATACTTTTGTATTAATGTATCTTTTAATTATTCCTAATGGAAGAGCGATGCCTCCATGTTCCATCAGCTAGATGTATAAAAAATAAAATAAAAAAAAAACTATTAAGATTAGTGTAACATTTCTGAGAAGAAAAATTAACATTTTTTATTTTTGTACACTTAACTGAAAAACACTGCTCAAGCTTTTTTTTATACATTGAGCAAGTAGATGGCCCACCTGATGTTAAGTGGTAACCATCACCTATAACAAAGCATTGCCTCGTAAGTCACGCACAATAGGAACGTGCTCTACGATGCTCTGCCCTACTTCCATCAACTTGAGGCATGCAGATATTACGCCTCATGTGCCTGTAATTACACCGGCAACCACACTCTTCAAACCGAAACGCAGCAACGCTGCTTGGCGGCAGAAAGGCGTGGTGGTAGTACTTCCCGGATGAGACCTTCACAAAGAGCTCTACTACTCTTAACATGTATGACTATTGTTATACTACTAATATTATAAACGCGAAAGTTTGTAAGTATGGATGGATGGATGGATGGATGAATGTTTGTTACTCTTTCAAGTAAAAACTACTGAATAGATTTTAATGAAACTTTGCAATAATATAGCTTATACATCAGAATAACACATAGGCTACAATTTATAAAGATATTGTGTGACTAATCCTGCGCAGACGAAGTCGCGGGCACCAGCTTGTCAGACAATAACCTCATAACAAACATTGCATTAGAACTCATCTATCTGCAGACTCGCGGCCGGCGTGACCCCACGGTGCATTGTAGACTGTGGGTACAGATACAGGTGTCGAGTTAATTTAACTTTTACTCTGAGCACGATGCTTTAACACTGGAAACGGTTTCGAATGATATGAAATGAAATATATTTATAGACATGCAGAAGAAAAGATAAATACAGTAAACAAACGTAAGTATACCTTACACGTATTTTTTTTCTTATCGAATATTTTTTTGATATTTCAAGAACAGGCGGCTTTGATCGGCGGAGAGTGATCGAACCTTTGCATTCAATTTCTAGGACTAACAATTATAACCTTTACCCATCCACTGAATTCAAGTTAGCTTTACGATATTGTCAGCCAACGAGTCAACTGTCTTTATTTAGATTGTTTTATGCTACACTCGCCCGCAAAAATAAAGGGTCACCTAGTTAACTCCAAATAACTTTGAAACCATACAATCTAGCTCTTTATTATAAAGTATCTGAAAGAAAATTTTATTACGCATAATATAAACTACAGTTTGATTCAAAATAACTATTTATTAATTTGAAAATTAAAAGAAAACGTAAATTGACTCGAATTGAATAAGGAAAATCAATTTCAAGATCCATATTTACACAATATTAAAAAAAACAAAATCAAAGAAGTCGAAATTGAAAATTGAATGACAATTTGAAAACAGGTAGTTTTTACTTAAGTATAAAGCATATTTTATGCCATTACAGTAAAAATGGTTAAATGAAGGGTTGCATACAATCCGCATATCCTCTTTTGCTTTAATTTCATAAGCAAAAGAAAATAAGTTATCTTGATAATTTCTTGAAGACTGTTTTCTCAAAAGTGACTCTTTATTTTTGCGAGCGAGTGTACTTGCACGGAACAAGCAGATGGCCCACTTGACGTTAAGTGGTAACCACCATCTATGACAAAACATCGCCTCGTAAGTCACGCACGATATGAACGTGCTCTACGATGCACCGCTCTTCGTCCGTAAACTTGAGGTATACAGATGTTAATCCTCATTTATTGATTGTCATGAGGTCATCATTACGTTTGCCATGATTGAACATGAATTTTAACACGTAACCTATCTTCTTCTTGTTCCTTCGAAACAGTGTGGTGAAAGGGTTTAAGTGATCCTCAAAGAGGCTACTTTCGAGCACTTGACACATGTCTTAGAACGTAACCTATGAAACTCAATGATTATTCCCATATAGCCATATCCAGTATCTCTACACAGACATAGTATGTTTGCGTGTTTCAAACATATCCCTCTATGTTAACAAATCGTGGAGGTGTTCATGTGAAAAATAACCATTCTGTAGAAAAACCGCTAAAGTGGATTAAATGCTCGAGGGAGTTCAGTAATCAATTTGTAGATGGAAACAACGTATGGTACTCACTAATATGGTTAGGAAATTAGTTAGTTAGTTAGTAAATGCTTTTTCATCGGTGTGTCAAATTAGCTTTTATTTATTGCAAAATTCGAAAGTAACTAAAAAAACACCCGTACCTATGACATACGAATAATATAGTATAAAAAATATGAATACACTTTTTTTTTAGACAATCAGCTGATGTAACAAGCAGATGGCCCAACTGATGTTAAGTGGTAACCATCACCTATAACAAAGCACGTAAGTCACGCACGATAGGACCGTGCCCTAAGCCCCATGTGCCTGTAATTACACCGGCAACCACACTCTTCAAACCGAAACACAGCAACGCTGCTTGGCGGCAGAAAAAAGCGTGGGGGTAGTACTTCGCCGGACGAGAGCTTCACTATCCTTATCCTTGGACTATCCATTAAAATTAATAAATACCATTATTATAGATCTATACAATCATACTTAGACAATCGCTGCCACTGCACCAGAATATCATAAAATGTAAAATGACAGTGAAAATGGGTCGATTAAATGCCAAAATCTATTTTTAAATTTTCAGAATGAACTAGCCTTCCGGCTCATTTTCGTCTAACAAAAGCATTGAGCTCGTTAGCTATAGTTTTAGCTTCAAATAAATTCAAACAACAATCAACAACAGATATAGTTGAAACAAGAATTCTATATTGAATTAATGGAAAACTTAATAGAACTTAAATATAACTGATAGTATAGAAATGAAATAGCCAACATAGGTTAATTTTTTTAATTATAGAAATCGGATAACTCTGTTTTATTTTGACTTCATATTTCAATGAAAGAGTTGCGATTGGTCAAAAACTACAAAATAGAAAAAATACAATACATTTTGATACGATTTTAAGCTGAAACGCTACACATAGATTTTCACGTGAAGCGAGCCAGACGACAGCCGGAAATCATCCGCCATATTGCCCATTTACATCGCGCCATCTATTGGCGGACCACACGTAAAGTACGTCCGTGAAAGTGTAGTAAAACGGAAATTATAATATCAGAAAGTCTATTTTAGCTCTAGATATAAGTACAGTATATATCCCATTTAAAAATTGTGTTCGTTTATGTGTTTCACCTACACTTCTTCTTGTCGTATCACTAGTTTCTTTCGAAAGGGTGTGTTGAAAGGATTTACTTCATTTCATTTCATTTGGTTAATCAATGCCGCGGCGGTAGGCGCGCTTTTTTTATTCTGCCAACTTTATCGAAGCGAATTACGTTCAAACTTCTAATTTTTTTTTTTTTTTTTTTTTTTTTTTTTTATACAACCAGCTGATGGAACAAGCAGATGACCCACCTGATGTTAAGTGGTAACCATCACCTATAACAAAGCATTGCCTCGTAAGTCACGCACGATAGGAACGTGCCCTACGATGCACTGCCCTGCGGCCATCAGCTTGAGGCATACAGATGTTAAGCCTCATGTGCCTGTAATTACACCGGCAACCACACTCTTCAAACCGAAACACAGCATTGCTGCTTGGCGGCAGAAAAAGGTGTGGTGGTAGTACTTCCCCGGACGAGCTCTTCACAAAGAGCTCTACTACTCTTTTACTAATTGAATAGTGTTCTAAATTCAAAAGTCATTTCGTCACAGTTATTAAGTGCGCTGGAGTGACCTATTTTTCGCGCACGTATCTAGGAACGAAGGACCTCTTTTCGAATAAATGGGATGAAATAGTGGGACACAATCCCAATGGTATATATTTCATCATATTTATTAAAATAAGTGTAAGTTTGAAAGTATTTATTCAGTTGATTAACAAGAATCACGTTCAAACGTCTTCAAGGTAGATGAATCTAGGTGCCAGTTCCACGCGACCAAGCCTAAAAGGCAAGAAAGGCATATCCACTTGGCACCCACGATCCTATACTCTAACTATAAACTTAAACAATTCCAATTCAAGCTTAACAAATTATTTCTGCCGAGTTCAAAAGCTCGAAATCCAGCGCACGCCGCGGTATTCCCTTTTCAATTCCCGTGACCAACGTCTTAAGAGCTTTTGTCTTGATTCGCTGTTCCCGGACACATTCGTAAGTGGGCCAAGTTTTGTTCCTTACCTGCCCGACCAGGCCAACGCTTTGTCGTGAAGTAGGGCAGTCTTCTGTTGGTACATTTTAGTTGATGAATTCTGCGGTACTGGGAAACTTTCACAAGCTTTTGTTTTGGCTACGTACAAAGTGATGCGACCCAAGCGCTTGAGACAAAGGACTTTGGGGTAGCGAAATAGTGGCGTGGCTAGCTAGAAAAATGAGGTTACCTATATTTAGATCGAATAATAGATGTTAGATTTTCACTATTTCTAAATTTGGCCGTAATTGCCATTTGTCGAAAAACGATTATAATGACGCGCATGCAAGCTCCGTTTTTGTCAAGTAGATAATTTCCAAGTTAATTTTGATGGTCAAAGTTATCTGATAAAAAGCAAATTCAGGCTAACGGCTAACTTCAAGTCAGTAAGTTATACCTGTATTACTATCGCTCGAATATACCAAAGCTTTTTATCAAAAAAGTCATGGTGTCGACTTCGATAACAATGTGTGCGCAAACGAAACGTATTTGAATAAATTAAGAAGGCTTTCAATAAACATCAAGCGCGCCGCGCACGCCGAACAAATCACAGGCGTCACGGTACCAACCTAACAGAAACGCAATAATAAGTGCGTCAGTGCTGCCAACATTTACATATCAAACGCGCGCCACGCGTGCCACTGACGAGATAAATGCGAGAATTGAATCTGTTGTTTAGTGGGTGCACGTGTGGGTGCACTGTAAATTCACAAGCGTGACTAGATAAAGTTTTGATGTATGATTTTGACAACTGCGAGTACAATTTCAACTCTTACCTAGATGAAATGTCCAAATTTTGCAGTGTGTAAAAGAGAAGTACACTCATTTACTGACTCATTACGAAATCTCCGAAACTACAAGACATAGAAATCTAAAATTTGGCCCAGTCACTGCTTGGCGCTATGAAACAGGTATCAAACTTTGTATGGAAATCGTTCATTCGAACGGAATCGCGCGGGATTTCACTAGAAGATTGTTTAGCGTTGTACCAGGCTAAAAATATCGTTAAATACTTAATGCGTTTGAAATTCATTAAAATGAAATTTTCGACTGCAACATTCTTATTAATGGAAACTAGAGAGCAGAGATTCAAATTGAAACTACATTTTGCGAATATTGTCTCTACAGAATGAAAGGCGAAAATAATATAAGAATTTCAACATGAAGTACTTGGCATGCAAGCTGGCAGTCCAAATCTAGGTTGCATCGGAACCAAACTTTCAGTTTGTAATATGAAAAGTTTCAAAGACTAATACTGGGATTGGAGTCGACTTAAATATGTCACTGGTTCCATTTCGGTCGTGCAAGGTTCAACGGACAGAGTTCGAAATGTTTTTAGAAGTTCGATGTGATGGTTGTAGTTCAGGTGTATTTTTGCATACATAATATGTGTATGGCGAATTCGACAGAAAAGAGGGGCTAGTCTGAGTTTTTTGGCATATTACCACCGTAGCCAAACTCGTAGCCAACATAAGTGTCGGCTACAGGCTTTGGCGCATATTTTGGGCGGCATAGATGTTTGTTCTCTGTCTGGGTGTTAAATTTTATTATTAAATCACCTATCTGGTTCCCATAGCTTAGCATAGCTTTGCTTAGTTTGGGACGAGATAGTGCTGTCTGGAATGTCCACCAATATTTATTAATGGAATGAAATCCTGGATTTCCAAAAAACCCAAGTTGAAAAAATATAATATTCTAGGCTAAACATACCCGTAGCTAGGTGTACTCTACAAATGCATCAAAATAGAGTAGGTATTTATTTATATATTTATTTATTTATCAAATCCGGAATCACGAAAAAACACCCCAGATGAAAGAAACCCTAAAATCTAGTCTCTAGACTAGACCTAGGTGTACTCTACAAGTGCATCAAAATAGCGTAGGTAAGCGGCTTAAATGCAGGTTGGCGCACGGACGTACAATCGTATTTACACTGAATTCGTCAGTTAATCGCGTTACGCGCAGCGCCGGTCCAACTGTTTAAACTCTGTAACTGAATTGGGACAGTCTGTACAATCGATGTGGATTTTATCGTGCAATTGTATTTTCGTTTGTATTTTTGAGCTGGTATTTTAAAACGCTGGTACTTAAATCTGAATAGTGAAGATATGGAGTGTCATACACTCGCGTGAAGGCCAGAACACTGCATTCTACCTATTTCTGTGGTGCTTTTTTATACTAACTTACTGATGGAACAAGCAGATGGCCCACCTGATATTAAGTGGCAACCATCACATTTAACAAAGCATTGCCTCATAAGTCACGCACGATAGGAACATTCCCTACGATGCACTGCGTCCACCAACTTGAGGCCTAAAGATGTTAAGCCTCATTGCGCCTGTAATTTCACCGGCAACCACACTCTTCAAACCAAAACAGCAGCAGTCGAATGAGATTGGAGTGAGTGCTGGGAATCAGTGGATGAGGTTCGCAAGGGACCGGGAAGAGTGGCGTATTAAAGAGGCAGTTTATACTCAGCAGTGAGTACAAACAGGCTGAATGATGAAATATGAATATTGGTGACTGTTCATCTCCTTTCAACACGAATTCATGGGAGGCTATAGGGCCCTTATGCTATGTATAACATCACGGTCGCCATCCATCTCTTTATATAGGTAGTAATAAAAAACATATTAAGAATATACAGTTTTACTCCAAAATTCTACCACCTCGAGATACTAGAGGTAAAAGACCAAAGGTTCACAAAATTCGCGCAAAAAATTTGAGCCTTATTTTTGATCTGTGTTAAGCAGGGTCTCTAACCACAACAGTACACTTAGCATTCGTTTTTTGTGCGTTCATATGAAACAGGGTCATGACGCCTGTAGTCTCCAAGTTTCATTTAAAATCCTTTCACCACACGGTTTCGAAAGAAACTAGTGACACGACACGAAGGTCGAAGACAAAGTCAAGATATTAATTTAATTAAACCTCTAGGATAACTTTGAAACGTTAAAAGCTATGTGAATCTAGGTGCCAGTTCCACACGACAAAGGCTAGGACAGGCAGCAAACTTACGGCTTGGTTCTCACCATTCTTTTGTATGATCCTTGTTACAAAATAATATAATAATGACGCAGAATTGATCAGAAAGGAAAATCTATAAAAAGTCGTCGATAAGCGATTAATTGCATAGAAATTTCCTAAAGTCGGCACTCCGCTTACCTGTATTGAATACTGCAAAAGTCGGAAAAGTGCGAAAGTCGGCACTAAGCTCCGAAATCGATCACGGATTCAAATTCACGAGTTTCAGAAACTGGTGCTAAGAGCAGAGAAAGGACTATTGCGGTGAATAATCTAAGGTTTATTGACCTTTGGGCTTATCCAAGTTATAACTAAATAGATTTAGAATTAACTGAGTAAAATAACCCGAAAGGGCTAGACGGCTTATAAAATTGAATTTTAGCTGAAATACCAATTTACTGCCCGTAAGTAGCCTAAGCTCTTAGAAAATATTTATTTTTCAATCATTATTCTTATAAAAATGCCTTCATTTTTGAAATATTACTAATATCTTGAGGCTATAAAGTAAATCTTTTTTATAGAGATTCACCAAGAATTTTTGAGTTATGGGAAAGCCAAAGAGTGGAATTCTTTACCGGCCTCCGTTTTTCCGAACACCAATAACTTAATTGGACGTTTTTTAATGCCAAGATAACTGCTAATGTACCTCTCGCTCGCATAATTCAACAGTTTAAAATATAAAAAATCACTGAACTAATTTATGAAATCGCAATCAAGCAAGAAAACTTGGTTGGCACATTGCACATACATAGTTCAGCAAAAAATATCTTTTTGTTCAAAATTTTCTTACTTAAAACTTGCGTTTAAGAGTAGAGAGTGAAGGGCTCGTCCGGGGAAGTACTACCACCACGCCTTTTTCTGCCAACAAGCAGCAACGCTGTTTTTCGGTTTGAAGAGTTTGGTTGCCGGTGTAATTACAGGCACATGAGGCTTAACATCTGTAAGCCTCAAGTAGATGGACGCAGTGCATCGTAAGACACGTACGAGGTAATGCTTTGTTATAGATTACCACTTAACATCAGGTGGGCCATCTGCTTGTTCCATCAGCTAGTTGTATAAAAAAAACTAGTTTACGTAGATGGATCAAGAGGATACCTACCGTGCCTGAGGATCAAGTCGTGAAGCTGTTTATATTTGAAAAAAATACTGTTCTATCAGACTTTCAAAAGAAAGGTTTCATTTGAAAATTATAATGTAGAAACACCGCGTATGGTCTATTACTTTGTATAGACAAAACTCATTCGTTTAAGGCCCAATCTCAACTGCCGAGGGTCTAATACAGCCGACTATGGCTCCTTACCTCATGAAAATGTATCAGAAAAATCAAGTAACCGCCTCCACGTTAGGTGGGTGGTGTAAGTTATAAGAGGACCACGTATTTGAGAATTTTTATTTAGCACAAAAAAATGGATTTATGTAAAGGAAGATAGTCCCCCCTGATGTTAAGTTCCTGTAATGTCTTATGTGGCATTGCGGTTCCATCTATCACTCACAGAACAAAGATAACATTTTAGAGCTAAACCTAAACTAGCTGAGTGAATGGAGAGGGGTCAGATTCGTATCCTGGGAAATGTAAACAATAAACAATTGTCAAGCAGTGGACTCCTTCAAGCTGATGATAATGATGATGATGGACTCTGACAAAAAGACCGCGACCGCGCAGGTGCCAGTGGCCGTTTGGCGTTACAGATTTTTTTGATATAACATGCGGCCAGGTTCCAAACTAAGCTATGCAGTAGCTGAACTAAGCCAGCTAAGCTAACCTAAGCTAAACTAGAAATATGTACCGTGCTCACCACTAAGCTAAAGCTCAGCCAGTGTTGTGAAACTCAAGCCTTTTTTTTATATAACTAGCTGATGGAACAAGCAGATGGCCCACCCGATGCCAAGTGGTAACCATCACCTATAACAAAGCATTACCTCGCCAGTCACGCACGATATAAACGTGCCCCACGATGCACTGCCCTGCGCCATCAACTTGAGGCATACAGATGTTAAGCCTCATATGCCTGTAATTACACCCGCAACCACACTCTTCAAACCGAAACACAGCAACGCTGTTAGGCGGCAGAAAAAGGTGGTAGTACTTCCCCGGGCGAGCCCTTCACAAAGAGCTCTACTACTCTTAAAAGCCTTGGTTAGCTTAGCTCCCGTAGCTGCGTATCGGCATGCGCAACTAATTTAGCTTCGCATATTTAGCTAGCTCACTTATCATAAATAGTTGGCATAGTTTGCAGTCTGCACACAAGCATGAAAAGCTGCGTCAGCTATGCGAGCTAGCTAAACTTACTTATCTCTTGGTCCGCAACCGGCCTAAACAGGATGATGCGTTATCGCCGGTAACTCCCATTAGTTCTACAGGACTGTTACGTCAAAGAACTGTTAAAAAAAAATCGCTTATAACTTGCACCACACCCCACCTGTATAAATATTCAGTGTGGGGCGAAGATCTCTTATTAATGAAAAAGGGTCACGAGATATTTTAATTCAACTACGTGTTAAGGATTTCGTAGGGATACTTGCTTGCCGGGTCGGGAGTGTTCTAGCCTAATAAAGGATTGGAGTAAATATTTGAAATAGGGTGAAATCATAAATTCTTAAACCGTAGGCCTGCTTTATTAGGGTATTCAAAACTGAAGTTTTACCTATAGCTGATAATTTTCATATTTAAAAAATATAGTTGAGTGGTACAGTTATTGTAAACAATCTATAGGGGGTAGTACTACCACTGCTGCAAGCAAGCAGCGCTGTTATGTTTCGGATTGAAGGGCCGGTAAAATTACAGGCACATGAGGCTTAACATCTGTATGCCTCAAGTTGATAGACGCAGGGCAGTGCAATGGAAACAAAAACGTAGTAGAGTTTTGTCGTTCCAGGCAATGGACGTGGAACCAAATCTGGGATCAAACCCTTAAATGGATTTGTTCGCTGGATTAGTTGAACAGGTAGCAAAAACGTGTTCAAACCTGAAACACCTTCAAACCAGAAAAGTGCACGATTGAACCTTATAGTAGGTAATAATCTTGGAGCATTAAAATTATTCTTCGATCCACTATTGTTTTTTTGACAAATCACATAGCTTTGGTAGATAATGAAAGCGTGTAAATAAAACCGTACAACGCTAATATATCTCGCAAAATTCTAAAAAGTATCCACTTTTGTATTTGCGACTTCGTTCTATTCAGAAAATGCACCATCTTTTTAATAAAAAACATTGTAAGGAATATTGAAAAGTCCTTGCTCTGTGCTACCAGTCGCCAGTAGCTCTGCCGTTTAATTATGTTTAGCTGGCGGGTGTAGACTCTCCTTTACATTGTATTTATTTTTAAATCATTGGGACGGCTTTTACTTCAATTTTGCTATATAAATATAAAATTATTAAAATCACAGTCTCGATTTTTTTTTAAGTGTTTAATTTCTTACGACTGCCATCTCACCTGATGGAAAGCGAAGATGCAGTCTAAGGTGGAGCACGCTTAGCTATAATCCACTTGTTCACTCTTTTGTTGAGGGCGAGTTTCGTTTTTTAACCCGAGTTCTCTACCAATGCACGCCATTATTTTCGGTCTTGCGCATTCCACAACCAGCTCCTTCCCGCAACTTTGACAAGGTCATCGGTTCATCTGATATGTGGTAACCCGAGTTACACACACGTTACCCGAATAAATTAGTAAGCCATGTTTTTTACCGAGTCAACTCGGTAAATATACAACTTGCAACTTACAGGCAGGGCGGGGCGTGGCGCTCTCTCGTCGCGCGTTCGAGTTGGCTGAATGGAACTCGACGATTGGCCGTGTGGTGAGCCTGATCGAGGTGTGCGTCGAGTTACTAGAATAGACGCAAGAGCGACTTCAATAAGCTTGCGTCGGGTCAAGCCACTCGACGCGCGCTGCCTACTCAACTCGAGTCTCGAGTAGCCCCTCAAACGCAAAAGTCGCAAAACGGCGCGACGACGCGCTATCAGACATCGAGTTGAGTTGCGACTGGAGTCGGTTGCTACATCAACTCGAGTTACTCAAAGAATAAATAACTCGACTAGTTGCTCCGTTGCAAGAATCAATTATTGGAGCGCTCGTGACGTCCCTTGCCTGGTCATTCCTAAGTGATTAACTAAGTTAAGCAACGATCTGCGCGTCTCCACTTGAATGGATGAACGCTAGTGCCATTTACATCTGAGCGCTTTCGTGATTTTTTCCTGGACACGCTAAGTTAATCGGTTTTATTTAAATTAACAATTTATCTATCCACGTCTACGTACTACGCTACAACACTACGTCGACGAACGGTCATCAAGAGAAATCTCTACCAAAGCGACTGTGCGTACCGTCTTGATAGTCGGCCCACAGATAAATAGGTGATAACGCACATCGAGTCTCCCCAGGGACGTTTAACAAGAATCCGAGTCTCAGCTCTTAACCCCTGTAATTACTGGGGCAGTTTGAAGAAACCCTTGGCTTACGATGGTAAATGATTTGTTGACTGTAGTGGCAGTCACTATTCTCTAGGGCTTTCGTCTTCTTCTTGTGAGTTGAAGGTACACCAAATTATAATATAATTTATATCGCGGCGGTCGCACTTCGAGAACATTTATTCTCCAGCAGTTTTTTAAACAACTTGCTGGTGGATCTAACAGATGGCCTACCTGATATTAAGTGGTAACCATCACCTATAACAAAGCACTGCATCGTAGGCCAAGCTCGAAGCGTCACGTACGTCATCGTAATATAAAAAACTGGAACAGCTTCACGAATTTGATCCCAAGGCACGCTAGATATCCCCTCAGATAAATATCAAACAAAATGTACAGAAGACTCGGAGCTTACCAAAAGCTCAACGAGGGGGTATTAAATGTATGGAGTGCAATTCTTGAAGAGCTGTCTAGGGTACACTAAGCTCATTATGAGAAAATAACAAACTCATCAGAATTAGCAACAGGGGAAGGAAATGAAACTTTGAAAGGAACTGAAACAGGGGAAGGAAAAAAATAATTCGTCTTCATGAACGATAAAAAGAATAAAATAAGAATACTATAGGAGTCAAGTCACAATATACGACCTAGTTGCATACTAGTTTAGCTAAATAATACGACAGGCACTACGTTCCGCAAGGTTGAAAAGATGCCCTTTGTTCCCACCAGATGCACATTCTGCAAAAGGAACATAAAAACGTAAAAAATGCTAGTTTAGAGTAGTAGAGCTCTTTGTGAAGGGCTCGTTTAGGGAAGTACTACCACCATGCTTATGCCAACCAGCGTTGCTGTGTTTCGGTGTAATTACAGGCAAATGAGATTCAACATCTGCATGCCTCGAGGCGATGGACACAGGGCAGTGCATGGTAAGGTACGTTTCTGTCATGTGTGACTTGCGAGGCAATGCTTTGTTTATAAGTTATGGTTATCACTTAATATCAGGTGGGCCATCTGCTTGTTCTATCAGCAAATAGTATAAAAAATCTGCTTATTTCCTTCAGCAAGTAGTATAAAAAACCGGCCAAGTGCGAGTCGGACTCGCGCACGAAGGGTTCCGTACAATTATCTATAAAAACGGCAAAATAATCACGTTTGTTGTAGCCCCCTTAAATAAATATTTTATTCTGATTTTTAGTATTTGTTGTTATAGCGGCAACAGAAATACATCATCTGTGAAAATTTCAACTGTCTGACTATCACGGTTCATGATATACAGCCTGGTGACAGACGGACGGACAGCAGAGTCTTAGTAATATGGTCCCACTTTACCCTTTGGGTACGGAATCCTAAACAGAAATAGAATTCCACTCGGTACATCTCAGTCCTAAGCGGATTGCGGACTTAACTTGAAGCTTATTGTTTCCACAATTGCTAGTTGATTATCTACCACTGTTGTTTCTAGTTAATGCCTCTGTTTAGCGAGGAACATTAGCGAAGGATTTTGTGTAGAAACTTAGAAGAAAATATTGTTACTTAGGATTTTTTGCCACATCGACGTCAATCGACATCCGTCACAGCTCAGTTGGTAGTAGCTCCGCCTTCTGTGCCGCAGGCCGTGGGTTCGATCCCCATCGAGAACAAACATTTGTGTGATGAACATAGATGTTTGTTCTCTGTCTAGGTGTTATATAATATTATAAGTATGTATTTACAAAAAAAAAGTATTTGAATATTATATCAGCTATCTGGTTCCCATAGACTTTGACTTAGTTTGGGGCAAGATAGTGCTATGTGGAATGTCCACCAATATTTATTATTATTTATTATTAATCCGTAGTATATAGCGACTTGTTTGAAATATTTAATTTTTATTTGGGTATTTTTTTGAGGATAAATAGATTAGATTACATTATACTACCAAGTGAAGAGAGAAAATGAAGATTTTTTTTACCTTCCTACCACCCACCTTCTGAATAAAAAGGTCTATCGAGCCAAACGCAAAGACTGGTGGAGCTATTAAGAAAGAACAATAGCGATAGCAGTATCAGTAGCAATAAAATGTATCGTAGCAGAAGATCAAAAAAAAATGACAGAGCGCCAGTCGATTTACGACTCTTCAGTATGAAAATCGATATACAAAAAATAAAACCAGCCAAGTGCGAGATTTCAACTGTCTTACTATCACGGTTCACGAGATACAGCCTGGTGACAGACGAACGGATGGACAGACAGACAGACAGTCAGACAGTAAGACAGACAGACGGACGGACAGCGGGGCATTAGTAATACGGTCCCGTTTTACCCTTTGGGTACGGAGCCCTAAAAACAGAGAAATAGTGGTGACAGTTTTTTTATGAACAACCTCATTTAGCTGCTATTGTTTGTTCTTAGATAATAGTCCTGCTGACCGTTTCTTTACCCCACCAATCTATAAACCTCCCCTCTAATCCTACAAAGACAAAACGACCTACTTAGATATATTGGAAAATATTTTACCTAAATACCGAAATGATTGTCCAATAATTCCAAGATCCGTTTACCAAAATTAACTTCAAGCCAGAGGATTTTCTCCACAATAATCTACCGGGCGCCTTGTCAGCAATATGAACATTGATCACCGGCCAGCCCACTCAGACCTATCCCCTCACTTTAAACCCGCACTTTAGAGTCCATTTCTTGGAGTGGAGATAGCTCGAGGTATATTGGTTATCGGATGGATCCGGAATGGCTATTAGCACAGAATAGTTTACAGTTAGTATGTTCCCAATGGCCCTGTCAATATTGAATGGTCGAAATTTTCATAATCCTCTGTATCAGTGCATTGGTTTGATTTGATGGTCTATTGCGGTTACGAGTATCATAAAGCGATTGGTCGAGTAAAGCCTATGAGTTGGAAAACCAGATTAATTTTATTAACCTAACGGTATTTTATTAATCTGGCGGTCGTATTAGATTCAATCTTATTTCCAAGGAATAACACGTCACGTGGAATACTTACTAGAAGGATTTCTACAGTTGGTATGGTAGAAATCCTTTTAATACCTAGGTAATTTATTAAAAAGATTTCTACCGTGCCTGAGGATCACTTTTTCCCAAAGTAAATCCACAAGTCGTGGGTAGTTATTAGCTTGACATATTCCTCAGAAGAGTAGTAGAGCTCTTTGTGAAAGGCTCGTCTGGGGAAGTACACCACGCCTTTTTCTGCCGCCAAGCAGCGTTGCTGTGTTTCGGTTTGAAGAGTGTGTTGCCGGTGTAATTACAGGCACATGAGGCTTAACATCTGTATGCTTCAAGTTGATGGATGCAGGGTAGGCGTAAGGCACGTCCCTATCATGCGTGACTTACGAGGCAATGCTATAATATAGGTGATGGTTACCACTTAAAATCAGGTGTTTGTTCCATCTGCTTGTTTATTCCAGCAGCTAGTGGTATAAAAAAATGCGAATAGACCGCCCTTTGTACGTATATGACAGATTTTCTGTTTGTTCGATTGGAAGCTTTACAATAAAATTTTCATTCATTTAAAATAGTTCTCACTTAAAACTTTAAATCCTTTCAACACGCTGTTTTGAAAGAAACTAGTGACTCAACAAGAAGATTCATTTAAAAGTAGATCCAGTAGTAAAACCCCAAACCTCTGCGTCCAAGTGTGCATAATAAATGGATGAACACATCAGGAACTTACGCAATTTAATTAAACCGAATCCGAAGCCTTCACGTGAGTGGAAGAGAAGAATACCTCTGACCATATATTTAAGCATCGCTGAGCGGCAATAATAGTAAAGTGTCTTGAGGGAACTCTCAAAGGGAGCGGATTGAGAACTAAATCCGAAAATTCTGAGTCGTTCGCTTGAAATCCAGACTATTTTGTTTCATAAATATAAATATAAAATGTTGGTGGACATTCCACACAGCACCATCTCGTCCCAAACTAAGCCAAAGCTTGTGATATGGAAACCAGATAGCTGATATACTACTTATATACTTTTTTTGTAAATACATACTTATAATATTATTATAACACCCAGACAAAGAACAAACACCTATGTTCATCACATAAATGTTTGTTCTCGGTGGGGATCGAACCCACGGCCTACGGCACAAAAGGCAGAGCTACTACCAACTGAGCTGTAAAGGCTGTCAAAACAACTTGGTAGGAAGAAAAAACTAAAGAAAAAGCTAAAGTGTCAATATGAATAACTTTTTCTAAGGAACCAACACTGTGAACGCGAAAAAAACAGCTGTTTCATACATTTTAGCCAGCTAGGTATTGAACTTTTGCCCCCTGAAGTTTTCAGAATATTTACGCCTTGTATAAGCGCAGCTGTTAGAATACTAACTGGTTTTCTAATGATGTTTTTTTTCGCCGTTTGAGAGCACTGCCATTATGCACACTATTTTGCTAGGGTTAGTATTCTTCCCAGTTATTAATTTGTTGGAAAAAAATAATAGATTATGTCATTTATTCAATGACATTTATCTGTAAATTAAGCAAAAAATGCCTAATGCGATTGACATTTCTTAAATATGGATGGGCCAGGCGGATTTTCCAATCTTTGATCGTAAGCGTGCTACGGGCGTACCATGTAGTCTGGTAGCACGGTCGGCACGGTCGTAGCAATATTCGTAGCATAGTCGTAGCAAGTGCTACGCGGCCTGAGTCCCTCCCTGCAAGCGCTACGGCCGAGATTTAAGAAGATAGGCAATACCTACTCGAGCAGTCACTTTATGGGCTGGTTTAATGGAGTGACGAGAACGCGAATGTTAATGAAAACTTTCAGAGTGTGGAACTTGAAATCTGAAGATGTGTGCCTTAGAATATATGTGGTTTCAAATTTCAAGGTACCTACTCTTAGAAGGGTTTTAGTGGAACCAACAACATAAAGCTACCAAGTTTTAATTTAAAAAGAGAAGTAATACTTTACTCAAAAATTGTAATAAAACTCTAGTAAAAAAATAACTCTCCGAGTGGCGATAACAAATAAACATTATTTGAAATGTTTGAATCTTATAAGCAAAGGCCACATTACCTTCAAGGTTTTCAGCTATGCGGTAAATTTTCAGCTGTATTTTTAATAGCCAATAAAACAAAGTATTTTTCCTACCAGTAAATCCATTAATAGATCAACGTTTTCCTCCTAAATTCTTTAATGGAAGCAGGCCCAAACGCCTTCCGATCCCATAAAACACGCTGCTTCGGCAACGCACTTTCACAATGAAAATCCACGCTTGACCGATTTTTTCAGCATTCCTCGGGGTTCGTTGTCCGTTCCACCCCTCTGTAAACCATGAAGTAAATAACATAACACTGACACAATCAGATAAGTAAGGGCGCAGGCTTAGGTGGGGTAAGGTGTAGATTACACTGATCTAGTAACTGTCTTCGTTAGTTGACGGATTTCAAGTTACTAGAGTTACTAGCTCTACTACTATATTGTTATTTCAGTATTCTTTCTGTATTGAATGTCAATCTTACTACCGGTAGTATTAAGGCTCCTTTTTTTGTTTCGTCCTTATTAGTTCTTACTGGGAAGTAGGTACGACCAGGATCTATTTCTATCTTTAAGCATAGATTGCTTTTTTTAAGTTTGAAGGTTGTCGGTGAAATTACAGGCACATAAGGCTCAACAATTGTATGGCTGTGACGCATGTTTGATGGATGAGCATTATAATACTCGTGCGTGATCTGCGAGGTAAAAAAAACTCTGGCTGCCCAGAAAGAGGGTATGTTTGTTCGCTTTTGAGCCAGTACAGCCAAAGCGACCAAGGCAAGTAATCTTGACCACGAAAATGACATTGAAAACTAAGCTGTCAGGAATTTTTTTTTGTACTCGGCTGCAAAAATAAATTCACTTGCTAGTATGAAAAACTGGGCCGAGTTACTGGCACAGTGTAAGCACGTACAAGTGTAAGGCAGCATAATGGAGTTTCCAGAATCTAAGCAAAGCTTTATTAATAGAGTCTGACGACTGAGGATTCCGGGGGACGGTGACGAATCTACGGATGATTTAATCCGGTTTTTACGGTAAAATATGGAACTGTCAACTAATCCATTTTACAGACACCTGCACTATAATATTGACTTTTCATACTTTTGAAATATATTTTGTGGTTGCGTCTGATAGATCTGTACTCGAAGTCTGAGTAAATGAACTGAAATGAACCTATGTAGGTGCCTATCGACCTATCTACTATATACCTGCTATGTTTCACAGTTTTGTCTTATTTTTGTTTTTACGGTAAAATATGGAACTGTCAACTAATCCATTTTACAGACACCTGCACTATAATATTGATTTTCATACTTTTGAAATATATTTTGTGGTTGCGTCTGATAGATCTCGACTCGAAGTCTGAGTAAATGAACTGAAATGAACCTATGTAGGTGCCTATCGACCTATCTACTATATACCTGCTATGTTTCACAGTTTTGTCTTATTCTTGTTTTTCTTGTTATGTGATGCTGTACCCGTGTTTGTGTGTCGAATTAAAAATCTTCTATTCTGGATGCACATACCCGTATTTCAGATGACAAAAAAGCTTGGGACTGAACTATGCTCCAACTCATTACAAACACTAAACAATTAAGTAGGTACCATAGATTTTTGTTCTCTGTAATATTACATACGTATAATATTATATAACACCCAATATAATATTATAAGTATGTATTTACAAAAAAGTATATAAGTAGTATATCAGGTTCCCATATCATAAGCTGTGGCTTAGTTTGGGGCGAGATAGTGCTGTGTGGAATGTCCACCAATATTTATTTTATTTATTATTTAATATACAATACAAAACTTTGTTTTATATTTATGTCTACAAAATAAAACCCTTATTCTACAGAGCTTAGCACTAAGAGACAAGACACATAGTTTCACAGGATTACGGCAGCCTTATTCTCAAAGCTTTGACTTTATAAACTCGCGAAACTGAGCCGTCAGAATACTTTAGGTTCTCTGAAAGGTTTTCTAAGACTTAAACTTGATTTAAAAGGCTTTTCTGGAAGAAATATTTAGTTTGTTAAAGAAATACTTTTTGTTTCACTCTCTCTTGTCACTAGTTTCTTTCGAAACAGTGTGGTGAAAGGATTTTAAGTGCGCCTTTAGAGGTTCTACGACACTTTGTATCACTGAAAAATATTGTAAATACAAACCATATTTTGTATTTTGTGTCAGTGAAAATAAATCTTTTTTATTTTATTTAACTAAGTAGTTGAATACTCTAGGTTTCGGTCGCGTGTTGTTTATTTCTAGCAACACTTTGCGCAAAAAAAGCTGCCGAAGCATACATATAGTTCTTAAGAAGTATTGATATTGTCAGCCAAATAATATAAGATGGAGCAGTAGTAGAGATCTTTGTAAAAGAGTTCGTCCGGAGATCTATCAAGGTAACTATTTCTGTCGCTCAGCAGTGATTGCATTACTGTGATTGCATTCCGGTTTGAGAGTGTCAGTGCAAATGAGACTTAAAGAGTGAAATGACTTAAAAAATGGGTTACGTCTGAGGATTCCGGGGGACAGTGACGAATCTACGGATGATATCATCGTTTTTCAATCTGTTCTTGTACTTTTTCTACTGTTATTTACACTATTGTTTCTTGTTCCAAATCAATACTTTTTTTTTTTGATTTAAAGTTTTCGCACACCACTTGGTTAGTTGCGATTTTTTATAAATACGTTCAGTGATTTTATATGTTTATTGTCAGCCCCTAACACCTTTATTTTTGCGAGTGGTAGAGGCAAAAAAAAAACCTAGAGTTCTCCAAAAAAAAATAAACAAATTGATCAACTCGCCCGCCTGATGGAACACTAGCACAACCCACAAAATGACAAACTGTAACGAATCACACTCGTGCGTGCGGCCCGTCGATAAATAAAAAAAATGTCCGCAGTCGGCTTCGTGCAGACGGGTCAAGTGAGACACCTAGTAAAGTTGCGCTGTTATGTCTCGAAAGGGAATTGAATAGCTGAGTGACTATCATTTGGCACGTGTTTTTTGTACTTACCTTAATTGTTTATCTTTTATGTATTTATTGTGCAAGTCTATTCACGCTTTATTTTTATGGGTACCGTATAGTAAGCATTGTATAGATAGTAGAAAGAAAAGAAAAAAAGAAAACGTAAGTAGGTAGAAAAGTAGAAAGAAAGAAACGTCGAAGGACGGTTAGCTTTATAGGAATTTTTTTTTAAATAAAAAAAATGTATTGTGAAATTGTACATTTAATTGGAGGCGATTCTATTTCAACGCTTGAAATAAATAGATTTCGCTTAGAGATAATAGCAACACAATATTATAACACATGAATGTAAACATTCATTACGGACGTCTAGACACAAAGTAATATAAGTCATAAATTTAAGAAAAATAAATAACTTTCGGACATCGAGACCGCACAACCACACACATCCCATAAAAGAAAATGAAGTGCGTTTACATTCCAAAAGAGATAATATTTCAAACGCTGTCTGCATTATTTTTATTTTTCCTTTTCTACGCTGAAACCATTTAATATTACTTATTTCACATTATGTTGTTCATGTTTTTTGTTAAAATAAATTAATTTAAAAAAGTTAAATGTTAACATACACACTTCTAGAAGCTGTTTCGAACAACGATATCTTTATTAAGAAAGTTTTATTGGAAATAGATGTCGTTCCGAACTTAGTACAGTGTACTCTACCATAAATGATGAGATTTTTAATGGAGTATCCCAACAATGTATATCGTCGTTTAAACAAGAGAGTGGCTTAAGTATTTTAAATGCAATATTTGCTGATGTCATTTCTCTATTTCAGCAAAGAAACACCTTTCTTTTAGAATTGAAATAAACTTTCATGATAACACTGATGTGATGCGATTGTGATCTGTTTTGCATTCCGTCCAGATTGAATCGCTTACTAATGCATTGCATAAGTGCAATCTGGTTCAATCTGGTTCAATCTGGTGCAATCTGGTTCAGACGGATCAGAGTCGTCAGTGAAATCGAAAAATGTTTTATATTCATGTTTTGTCTTACACTGCGCGGCAAGTGAAGCAGTTACAAGTCAACTGTGGAACGGTCACGGATTACCTAGACCCGCAGTGTAACTTAAACGTCAATACGATGCTCGATCGTCTCATGGTAGACCAGCAGCACACAGCACTATCTAGCCCCAAACTAAGCCAAAACTTGTAATATGGGAACCAGATAGGTGATATAATACATTGTATACTTTTTTTTGTAAATACATACTTATAATATCATATAACACCCAGACAGAGAACAAACATCTATGTTAATCACACAAATGTTTGTTCTCGATGGGGATCGAACCCACGGCCTACGGCGCAGAAAGCAGAGCTACTACCAACTGAGCTGTGAAGGCTGTGAAGGATTTTCTATATTCTTGGTTACATTGCAAATCAGTTGAACACATTCGAGCAATTTCTAAGCGAGTTTACAATGCAATACCCTCTATCTAAACGTGGCCCGTAAAACGCAGGGCCGTCATTACTTGCAGATAGCCCGACCTATGGTGACAAGCGTTACTCCGAACCAGCTCGCAATGCAAAATGAGCTTTATCCCACAGACCCTAAACTTAGATTCCGTCAGTGACTTAGTCCGCATTTTGTGTATCGTGAATTCCGTGAAGGCATTTCTGTAATTTGGCTAAACGGAATTGAACCGTCATGCACTGACAATAAGTTTCAAAATCGATTTCACATGTCTACGTCCTACAGATTCACATAGTTTTGAAATCGTAGTGAGATGGAGTTCTATAGTTTGTTCTGTGAAAGTTGATGCCTTGGGTACAGGAAATAGGATCGTATCGAACACTATTACAGAAAAAGCTTTTTGAAAGTAAGTAGTAGCATTTATTGGTACTTTAGCTGCGTCCTTAGGTTGTTTAAATGTTATGTTACATCTAAACTGTGTACATAATAATTTGTTACGATAACTCGATAAACTGTGTGGTGGGCCTAGTGACCCGATGTACAGGATTTATCATAAACCTTTTGGGCAACAGCTATTGGTTCAGTATGTACTTATTATTTTTACTACTTATTATTCCTGTTATCTTCTTATTCCTGTTATTTCTGCCTTCTGCGCTGTAGGCCGTGGGTTCAATTCCCACCGAGAACAAACATTTGTGTGATGAAGTGAGAAGATGTTTGTTCTCTGTCTAGGTGTTATATAATATTATAAGTATGTATATACAAAAAAAAGTATATAAGTAGTATCTGGTTCCCATATCACAAGCTTTGTCTTAGTTTGGGGCGAGATAGTGCTGTGTGGAATGTCCACCAATATTTATTTATTTATTTATTATTTATCTTAAGTTAGAGAAATAAATAAAAATCCCGCATACTTATAAACTAAACTTATATGTATGTACCCTAATACTAATATGTATATACCTACCCTTTAAATGAGCCCTATTAAGTACGTACATGCATTACACGTAGAGGTTTATTTATGTTATGCTACATTTAATCATTGTCTATCTACTTTTATGAGGCTGAAATGACATGAATCAATTACACTAACTTTAATTTGAAGTGCTCGAAAGATGCCTCTTTGAGGCGCACTTAAAATCCATTCACCACACTGGTACAAAACATAAATATATTATAACTAACAACCGTTCGGCTAAGCAACTAAGTTAAGGAGAATATTATAAAGATTGTGATTTTTAAATATAAATAGCTATTGATTTTTTTTGGTCAGGAAACTTGTTTGTATAAAATTTAACTTTTGCTGATGAAATCTTTCATCAACGAAACTTGGTTGTTTGGTAAACTACATTCAGTGATTTATATCTTCAAAACTGAACTGTACGAGCGAGAAGCCTGGCGGTTGTCAGCGGCTTAAACAAATGCTTTCATAAATTACACCCAAAACTGTTGTAAGTAACAGATGTCTTGATATTTGCGTAAGTTCTGCACTGCCATGTTCAAATACGTTTTATCTCCAAACATAGTACGGTGAGTCACAAGGCGCTACATTTGTTAGACTGGTGTCTTGAGACAACTTGACGACAGAGGAGACAAAATAAACAATGTTTTGGCATTTCTGTTGCGATATTTTAAAGAATATAGCACTCTCTCTCTTGTCGTGTCACTAGTTTCTTTCGGAATTAATTTCTTTCTGTGGTGAATGGATTTTAAGCGCGCCTCAAGAGGCTCCTTCGAGGACTTGACACATGTTATATAACTTTTTAGGTTCGTCGACATGCCGATTTCCTCACGATGATTTCCTTCACCGTTTGAGAGTACTGGCATTGTGCATATAATTAGAAAAACTCATTGGTGCATGACCGGTTTCGAACCCACGACCTTTGGATCGGAAGGTGGGAAAGCTACCACTAGACCACCAGTGCTCTCAAAATATAGCACTTACAATCTGTAGCTACATTTGTGAACATACCTGAAACAAAATAATTATAAATTATTAGGTTTGCAATCAATATTTGAAACGAATACTCGTCCTACTAATATTTTAAACGCGAAAGTTTGTAAGTATGGATGGATGGATGGATGTTTGTTACTCTTTCACGTACTAACTACGAATGGATTTTAATGAAACTTTACAATAATATAGCTTATACATCAGAATAACACATAGGCTACAATTTATAAAGATATTGTGTGAATTGTCCAAAATATGACGATAAGTGTCAAGTAGGTAGGAAAAATCTACCATCTGCGAGCTATTCTGGCGTCCGCTGCCAAAACCGCTAGAGTTACATATATGCCTACTACGCCACGCTAATATAAGCTACTCGAAATACTAATCCTGCGCAGACGAAGTCGCGGGCACCAGCTAGTGTATAATATTTTAATAATGGATATTTTGGTTCGAAAATTTAAAGCAAGTGCTCGCAATCGGTGTGGGAAAACAACGCTAGAAAACAGTTGAAATTTAAGGAGCGGTAATGAGCTTGCAACCTGTGACGTCTGGAATACCAATAATTCCAAAAAACCGGCCAAGTGCGAGTCGGACTCGCGCACGAAGGGTTCCGTACTACTGTCTATAAAAACGATAAAAAAATCATGTTTGTTGTATGGGAGCCCCCTTAAATATTTATTTTATTCTGTATTTGTTGTTATAGCGGCAACATAAATAATTCATCTGTGAAAATTTCAACCGTCTAACTATCACGGTTCATGAGAGCCTGGTGACAGACGAACAGACAGACGGGCGGACAGCAGAGTCTTAGTAATAGGGTCCCGTTTTACCTTTTGGTTACGGAACCCTAAAAATGGGTATGTGCCCAATTATATTAGCATGTATAAGAGGTACATGGTGTGTGTTCTGTTCGGTCTGAAGGTCTATTCTTTGTTAAAACACTATCCTTTATATGTCTATCATTTTAAAATT
This sequence comes from Chloroclysta siterata, assembly GCA_932294275.1. Taxonomy (NCBI): domain Eukaryota; kingdom Metazoa; phylum Arthropoda; class Insecta; order Lepidoptera; family Geometridae; genus Chloroclysta; species Chloroclysta siterata. Next base: position 12,061,891 of record OW028596.1, on the reverse strand, counting down.
GACAAAAAAAAAGCACTAATTCAAAATCAAAATAAATAAACAACTTCAAATTTTATCAATCTAATACTACGAGTATAAAAATTCTTGATACAACCTCGCGTCGAAATTTATGAACAGCGCGAGCACTGGGAGAACAACGAACAAAACTTTATTTAATATATTTACATAATCAAAATAAAAGTATAATCATGGAATAACTGCGTAATAGTGCATGTAAGGCGTCACTCCACCCGCACCATAAAGTAGATTAAATTTAAATTGACAATTCGCTTTTACGAGCACAGGGCGGTTTCAGCTTCGGCATTTCGTATGTGTAACCTAAGCCTTCACATCTTTATATCGAGGTGCTAAGGTTCAAAATCGAGCTGTGTTTCTTCCAATACTACATAACCGCGATAAAATGTGGAATTTTGGGGAATTTATCGCAGGTTGCGTCGCATGTGCGCACAAGTCTTTATTTTATTTAAATTGTAAGGATACCACGATACATGAATTGCGTAGCAATTATTACATCTAACAATAAATAAATATTGGTGACCATTCCACACAGCACTATCTCGCCCCAAACTAAGCCAAAGCTTGTAATATGGGAACCAGATAGCTGATATACTACTTATATATCTTTTTGTTTGTAAATACATACTTATAATATTATATAACACCCAGACAGAGAACAAACATCATGTTCATCACACAAATATTTCTTCTCGGTGGGGACCGAACCCACGGCCTACGGCGCAGATGGCAGAGTTACTACCAAGTGAGCTGTGAAGGCTGTCAAACAATGATTTTTACAAGTGAGTTAGGTATTTTAGTAAAGCTTCCATCTACGTTTTTGTTTTATATAACGAACTATATTGACTCCACATTTCATCCAAATCGGCTTAGTGATTGATAGAACACGATCATGTATTCATATCCAAAATTGTAAACAGTCGCACAGTGTAAATATAAAAATTGGAATAAAAACCCATGTGAAACAAATCCAATTTTATTAGGATTATTTCGGTCTATTGGATATTAATATTTATTAGTTATTCATCGTTAAAAACTCTACATAAATACCTGCAAGTAGATGTATATCCGTATTGGCTAAAATACGAGTTAGCAATCTGATTGAAAAATAACTGAAACAGCTTCACGACTTTGATCCCCAGGCACGGTAGTTATCCCCATAGATCTCTTAGTACCAAGTCCGAATACTACTACGAGTACGTCCCAATAATGAATGATAAAATTTATACAACTAGCTGATGGAACAAGCAGATGGCTCACATGATGTTAAGTGGTAACCATCACCTATAAAAAAGCATTACCTCGTAAGTCACGCGCGATAGGAACGTGCCCTACGATGCACTGCCCTGCGTCCATCAACTTGAGGCATACAGATGTTAAACCTCATGTGCCTGTATTTACACCGCCAAGGTGTTCCAATAGTTGTATTTAAAACTTCAGGAGGTTAAAGTACCCATCAATATGAATAACTTTTTCTCAGGAACCAACGCTGTAAACACGAAAAACAAAACAGCTGTTTCATAAAAAAGTTACCTACCTGGCTAAAATGTATGAAACGGCTGTTTTTTTTCGCGTTTACAGTGTTGGTTCCTTAGAAAAAGTTATTCATATTGATGGGTAGGTACTTTAGCCCCCTGAAGTTTTAAATACAAGTATTGGAACACCTTGTTTAATAAATATGCCTAAATCTACTAGCCGTTTATAACATCCCTATGTACAGTAGATGTAGGCTCGGTATACACGTATTGAAGGTAATATAGCTCCCTAAGTAAAATTAATAGCTGCAATATTAGCATAATAATTCAACGAATAAGCGGATAATGTGGAACTGTCACCAAATGTAATGATATGAGTTTCTTTGTATAGGAAAAGAGGCCTTTAAATCTAAGGTAATTTTTTTTGATACTACAATTGCACAAGCAGGTGACCCACCTGATGTTAAGTGGTAACCATCACCTAACAAAGCATTGCCTCGCAAGTGACGAACAATAGGAATGATACGATGCACTGCGTCCATCATCTTGAGGCATACAGATGTTAAGAGCTGATTTCACCATGCTCTGTTAGTTATTAATCAAGGATTAACAGGCCGTTAAATCTAACCTTAGATGTCAAACGCGTACATTTTTACATATTTAACGGCCCTTTAATCCTTTGTTAATCTAACAGAGCATGGTGAAATCAGCTGTAAGCCTCAAGTGCTTGCAACCACACTCTTCAAACCGAAACTCAGCAACGCCGCTTGGTGGCAGAAAAAGGCGTGGTGGTAGTACTTCCTCGGACGAGCCACACTCTTAAAAGTATTTTGCTATAATTTGTGCGGTTGATTATTTCGGTTTTTCGGTTTTTTATACATCCCTATATACAGGTTTTGGCTCTCGGTACACCAGGTCAGAAACCGCAAAATTAGGTACCTATTGTTCCTTTTTATTTTATTAAGGTTGCTTTAATATTTTGTAATTTATGGGTTTTTTATGCCTGAAATAAAAGTAAATTATTATTATTATTATTTCCCGATATTTCGGCACAGCTAAATGCGTTAGGTCTTTGCGAGTAGATTTAATGTAAAAACGGTAGATTTGCACGTTTATACCACTACCATTATCAATAACAGATTATTTATACAGGATGTTAAAATACCACTCCCGAAAACTTCAGGGGGCTAAAGAACCCACCAATAAGAATAACTTTTTCTAATGAACCAACACTGTGAACGCAAAAAAAACAGCTGTTTCATACATTATAGCCAGGTAGGTATTGAACTTTTGTATGAAACAGCAGTTTTTTTTTCGCGTTCACAGTGTTGTATCCTTAGAAAAAGTTATTCATATTGGTTCGTACTCTAGCCCCCTGAAGTTATCAGGAGTGGTATTTTTACACCTTGTATAGCATCAGGCAAATGAAATTTCACACTCTCATATTTTATTTTGTTGATGGGAATTTATTGTCTTAATTAATAATTTATTGTTAGCAACACTGAACCACAGTTGGCAATATTTTGTGAGAAAAGTTACAAAAATATTTTTTTATCAAACTTAGGTAACTTATAGGTTTTAGTTTATCAACCACTGAGCTACGCGGCCTCTACGCGACTTCTTTATTGAAATACTAGTTGGTGCCCGCGACTTCGTTTGCGCAGCATTAGTATTTCGGAGAATATCTTTATAAATTGTAGCCTATGTGTTATTCTGATGTATAAGCTATACTATTGTAAAGTTTCATTAAAATTCATTCAGTAGTTTTTACGTGAAAGAGTAACAAACATTCATACTTACAAACTTTCACGTTTATAATATTAGTAGGTTAATAAATCATTGGTATACAAAAGTCCCAAATTAATAATACTTGCGGCCGCCCGCGGCTTCGCACGTTCATTAGTATTGATTATAAATATTTCTTTTATTGGATTCACTCATGTTTTCTACCCGGTAATATTTCCGGATAAAAAGAAGCCAATATGCTAATCCAGATTAAGAACTATATTTATTCTAATTTTCATCGCGATTTGTTCAATGGTTATGGCTCAATCACGCCCTAACCATTGAACTAATTAACTAATTGAACTAAGTGCAGGAAGTAGGATAACTAACTAAATTAACTAACTGAAAATAATGTAACTACTTTTTTTGTAGTCAACATGAATATATTTAAAGAGACATTCAATACAAAAAAAACATTTAATAGGATTCACCCTCCAGACTAGTTTACCTATCTACCGGACAGTAAAACTAAATGAAAATAATAATAAAAAAACATGTTGAAACAAACAATCCCCGGGGGACGTCTGTTAGCCGGCAGGACAAGTTTTTGTGACATGTCTGTGCGTGTGGGTTAGCTGCCTACTCTAATAGAAGGTGCGACATAAATATATAAATAAATATTGGTGGACTCTCCACACAGCACTATCTAACCCGAAACTAACCCAAAGCTTGTAATATGGGGATCAAATAGCTGATAATACGTACTTTATATTAACACCCAGACAGAGAACAAACATCTATGTTCATCACACAAATGTTTATTCTCGGTGGGGATGGAACCCACGGTCTACGGCGCAGAAGGCAGAGCTACTACCAAGTGAGCTGTGAAGGGTGTGAATAGAATGTGTATAAACTAGAAGAAACATGATAAATAGAGATAAATCTAAGGCAGCAGGCTATACAATTCTCGTTTTTATGTCCCTGTAGTAAGCTTCATTTTTGTTTGTGTAGCTTGTCAGCGTATAAAATCTGCATTTATTTATGTATATATTTTTTTTAGATAACTTCTTCATTGACGCAGAAAGCCATGGTTCTATTCTATACGTAACTTTAAAAATACTGAAAGAATAATGCTCGGGACTTCGAGCTAATGGTGTTTGCTTTCAATAAGGCCCTGTTTGCCGCATTCAAGCAGAATACAGCTTAACCCCGCGCCCAATACATATTAGGCCATAATCGAATTCACATTCACAAATCATATTAAAATCTCAGACAAGTTCTGATTCCGATGAATATTGATGAAAAGGCAATGAAGCCACAAAAAAACAAATTTATATTATATTTATATCTATCCAAATTTATATATAATTAATCATTTTATTTTGTCTCAATTCACAAATCAAATATACAAAGTGTTCCAATACTTGTATTTTAAAACTTCAGCGGGCTAAAGTACCCATCAATATGAATAACTCTTTCTAAGGAACCAAACCTGTGAACGCGAAAAAAAAAACAGCTGTGTCATACATTTTCGCTAGGTAGGTATTGAATTTTTGTAAGTTGAAGTTTTTAAATACAAGTATTGGAACACCTTGTATACTATCGTATTGTTTTCAACTTGCATTAATTCAACGTTGAGGGAAACTTCTCAACTCGGCCGAATAACTCACAGAGACCAAAGAATGGATTCAATAAATTATATAAAACAGATTTTTGGCGATTCTAAAATCCGGCAACCTGCTTTCTACTTATAATCGAGTCTACTGCCCCTTCTGCAACGTAGGAAGTGTGGGAACTAACAGTCTGATATTTTCAGATATTTCGCCTTGTTTTTGTAGGACCCGAGGAAAATATGTCGATCGAAGACTTTCCCTTGCACCGCTTTTGTATAAATAACGTACAAAGAAAGAAAAAAATGAAGTTTTATTTTTGAGTCTATTTTCGGTAGCGTTTCCTCAGCCAATATGCAGTTACTTATAAGAGTCCAAATTTCCAAAATGTCAGCACTTGAGAGTTGAGTCTATAGATGTCAATGTGGGTTTGTGCAAATGTAATATTTGGACGTACCTCTGAATACCCCCCCTAAGACATACTCAAAGTATGTTAAGTTAGTAGACTTAATACTAAGAGATCTGAGGGGATATCTACCGTGCCTGAGGATCAAAGTCGTGAAGCTGTTTCAGTTTTTTCTCTTGCGGATTTCTCCAAGCATTTTAAGAAAGTTTCCAAATTAAATGGACTCGGACCCTTTAATTACGATAGCTCTAAATCTGGCCTCTACTCCCCTCTTTCCCTCACAAACGTCTCATCAAGCGACGCGACATATTGCAAACTTGTGAGTTATTGGCTGTTACTGAGCTTAATTTGTATACAGCTTATAGAGAACATCTGGGTCATTCGATATACATAACCGATACAGACGATTTTTTTTTAAATTATATTTTCTTTCAAAATTTTATTTAATTCAACTTTGAGGTAAGCTTCTCAATTTGGCCGAATTACTCACTCAGGGGCCAGAGACGATGGATGAAATTTTTTTTTTTTTTTGGCAATTCTTAAACTATAATTTAATGAAACTAAATCCATAAATAAATTAACAATCGTTTTTAAAGTAGAAAAGTTACTCGTAAATATATTTTTACACAAAAACGAACACTTAAATACTGATATTAGTTAGTCCAATATTTTTTTTATACAGTTTTTTTCTGATATAACAGGCAGAGAGCCGACCTGGTGTTAAGTAGTAACTATCACTTAAAACAAAGCATTGCCTCGCAAGTCACGCACGTAGAAACATGCCCTGCGATGCACTGCCTTGCGTCCATCAACTTGAGGCATACAGATGTAAAGCCTCATGTACCCGTAATTTCACCGGTAACGACACCCTTTGTCGATAGAAATAAGCATGGTAGTTATTTCCCAGATAAGCCATTCACAAATAGCTCTACTACTCTTAAAACTACTACTAATACCACGAGAGCAAAGCTGCGACTGGCAGCTAGCATAAAATACATATGCTTTTGTGCAAGCTTCGCATCCTTACATAACATATAGAGTGAACCAGCTGCCCTCACTAATCAATGCCGTGGATTTGCCAAAGGGCGGACTTATAGGTCGCTAGAGAATTGAAAATTTGTAGGCAAAGGGGTATATTTATACGGTTTTAGTTGCGACTTATAAACTTATTAACTTAAATGGGTTCCTAGTCAATTAATAGACCGAATTTACTAGGCGCGGTAATGAATGCTCGAAGTTTGGATTCGGTTAAGAGAGAGTACTACATCAAGGTTACGGACAGATTGTTACTAATATAGTTTTTTTATAGGGGCTTAAGAAGCTTTTATTTCTATATTATAAAACATCTTATATCAAACCACCACGCCTTTTTCTGCCGCCAAGCAGCGTTGCTGTGTTTCGGTTTGAATAGTGTGGTTGCCGGTGTAATTACAGGCACATGAGGTTTAACATCTGTATGCCTCAAGTTGATGGACGCAGGGCAGTGCAACGTAGGGCACGTTCCCATCGTGCGTGGCTTACGAGGCAATGCTTTGTTATAGGTGATGGTTACCACTTAAAATCAGATGGGCCATCTGCTTGTTCCATCAGCTAGTTGTATAAAAAAATATACAATAATAAATCGCGGCCGCACCAACATTAAGATGGCCGTTGCGCCTGATCGGTTGGATTCAGGCTTCTTCAGTCACTGGGTAGTCAAACTCCTACCTACCGCCCAGTTAGTGACCCCATAACAACATCTGTTTGAAGTCTTTTTCTAACTTACTTCGTTTTTTTTTTTCTTAGTCTTTTAAGATTTTATTGATGTACATGTCCGACTTTACTTAACTTTATGCTAAAACTAGACCTAAATTATTAATTGATGTACATGTACATGTCCGCAATTAAAGAATAAATAAATAAATAAAAATACCACAAAGATAGTCTCTTTGCAGAGATACCAATTTTCGAATATTCTAGCATGAATTTACAAGACAAAAGCAAGGTTTTCAGTTCCCTCTTTTAGTGCGGAACTCTGAAAAAGTCCCCTTTCTCATAAATTACTAAAAATATTTATTTAAAACGGGCTGTGCTTTATAAGACCGTTGACAAAAGAGTGACTTGAATCAAAATTTTACATCTGATTTGCCATGCAGTTTCTTTCGCTGCATTTCCATATCAAAAGCTTTGGCTTGAAAATTATTTTCATGGATACGGCATTTTCGGATTGGTTCTTATATTTTACGTAAAGCAGCATCTTATTAATCGAAAGAACATGTCAAACCATCGAGGTGGTGAAAAACTATCAAGGTAGCCAGTTTAACAAACTGGAATAGATTTCGATTTATAAAACTGGCTAGATAGATAGATAGAAGATAGAAAATACTTTATTGCGCACAACTTATGGATATAACAAAAAAAACAGACTTAAAACTACAAAGTACAATGGGCGGTCTTATCGCTAAAAAGCGATCTCTACCAGACACCTTGGTACCTTGGCACCTTGGCTACCTTGTTGCTTCGCTCGCATATAAGTTATTGCTTACATTAATATTTATAATTTTGTTATTGTTTTTACCCCGATATCGGTGATTTTTCGTGATTCAAAGTATAGCCTATATTCTATACTAGCTCTTACCCGAGGCTTCGCTCGCGGAACATCTTTAATAAAAAAAATGTATTTTCATCCCCATGGAAAAATCTTGAGCCACGTAATTTTTTCTGAAGAAACAGGTAGGTACTAACTGACGACTTGAAGTTCCTGCCTCTTCGATTGTTTGTATAAAATATAAAAAGTAAAAAAAATGTCCGATTCCTAGTTCTAAGCTACTTCCCCACCAATTTTCAGCCAAATCGGTTTAGCCGTTCTTGAGTTATACATAGTGTAACTAACACAACTTTTTTTTAATACATATAGAAGATATAGATTATAGATGAATAAATGCTCCTTGACTTTGAGGATTGGAAGATGGAACCGCTTTCATTGTTAGACCACTATAATGTAGGTTTACCGCCCTCCAAAATAAAAGTTTTAAGAGGTGTGAGGGTTTTTATATGATACTCCGTATGCCTCATCCAAAAACACCTTACATCATACACTCCCTCTAAAGGCAGGTCTGCATCGCAAACACTGTATGCCGTTATAAAAAGACACTCTAAAAGCTTCTGAAGGACGTGTGATTGGAGCCTTATTGCAATTCGAAGCCGTGGAAGCCTTCGGAGATAAACCGCTTTGAAAGGTTGCACTAAATTGAATTTTCAACGCCTTAGGCAAGGTGTATAACGAATTGAGTTGTCTTTTTACTCCAGTGCCGGGTTTTATTTCATTCCGTTACTTTGTTTGCTATGCGCTTGTTAAATTCTCAACTAGTCCGGATGAAGGAATTTATTTATTTGCTGCGAATTTGCTGAAGTGGAATGAACTAATGAAAGGAAGAAAATAGGTAGATATTTACACTTTATTTGCTAAGAAAATTTCAGGGAGTACAAGTTTTATAAAATGTACCAAATACACATGAAACAGTTGGGCTATCTGCAGACCGTTTCATGCGATCGGGATAGCTCAACTGATCCAAGGCATACCAAACAAGGCCAACAGTAGTAATAACAATAGGGCTTGAGTCGATTCGACTAATACAATAAAAAAACCAGCCAAGTGAGAGTCGGACTCGCGCACGAAAGGTTCCGTACCGTTATCTATACAAATGGCAAAAAAGACCACGTTTGTTGTATGCCCCCTTAAATATTTATTTTATTCTGTTTTTTAGTATTTGTTGTTATAGCGGCAACAGAAATATATCATCTCTGAAAATTTCTACTGTCTAACTATCACAGGTCATGAGAAACAGCCTGGTGACAGACGGACAGACAGATAGACGGACTGACAGCGGAGTCTTAGTAATAGGGTTCCGTTTTACCCTTTGGGTACGGAACCCTAAAAATGCTTTGAGAGTTTTTTTACAACTTTTAGATTAATCGTTTGACCAATCACACCCGATGTTATAAGTGATGATGTGTTCGGCGGTGACATTTACCTAGAAGATTATTAAGGCCTATTCACTCTTCTCTTGAAAAAATCCAAGTTATAAATATAGAGTTTTCTGAAACTATTTCCTCAAAGAAACAAACTGCATCTTTAAAATATTCTCCGCACAAATCCAGCATTTTGCCGGGATTCCCTCTAGTTTCTAATGTTTTCCCTCGCTGGGAGGAATCAGCGCGATAGCCAGTGACGGGGATGCGATTTGTCGAGATTCGAATCGTGGAAGATTAAGCCCCGGTAAATAAAAACCACCCTGACAGACCTTTGCAAATTCAGAAAAGTATTTGTATAAAAATATTTTATTTCACATCCTTCTATACCAATTACGAAGTTTACAAGATAAAATGAAACTGAGAATTATGTAACTGTTATTGCACTAAGGGCACAGCTTGGACTCTGTTGATAACATGTTTAAAACTTGTGTTGGAAACGGGTTTCCTTACGTAAATGGTGCCCTAGTAGTGTGTAGAATGCGTGTGAGTGTCTCATTCTACACATTGATTCATTGTGTCACATAGTCATTCAGTATTTTATAGTGCGTCAGGCCTGGGATGTAAAACTCATTTAGTTTTCATTTCTATTCTTTTTCTATATTCTCAATCTCTCTTATCGTGTCACTAGTTTCTGTCGAAACAGTGTGGTGAAAGGATTTTAAGTGCGCCTCAAGAGGCTCCTTTCGAGCACTTGACACATGTTATAGAACTTTTTAGGTTCTACGATATGGCGGTTTCCTCACGATGTTTTCCTTCACCGTTTGAGAGTACTGGCATTGTGCACATACATTTTTGAACAGAAAAACTCATTGGTGCATGACCGGTTTCGAACCCACGACCTTAGGATTGGAAAGCGGGGCCGCTACCACTAGACCACCAGTGCTCTCAATATAGAGGTATATTCTCAATAACTCAATTACTGCCTGTGTTGGTCGAAATCTAGGATGATAATACGCGGTGTTTCTCACAGCCGGAGCTCGGTTTAACGAGTAGTTAGAATCGATAACGTTCAGCACATTATTGGAAGAACGTGGCTTGTCATAACTGTGGATACTTTATGCGAAGATCGCAAGCTTTGCAGGGAACTGAGGTTTTTATTGGCATGCAAGTACTATGAATGTTGAAATACAATGTTTTATGACAAGAACATTCTACTAGAATAAAGGGCGCCTTTGGTTTTATTTGCTGATGGCTCACCTGATGTTAAGTGGTAAACATTAATTATAATAATACATTGCCTCGTAAGTCACGCACGATAGGAAAGTGCCATACGATGCACTGCCCTGCGTCCATCAACTCGAGGCATACAGATATTAAGCCTCATGTGCCTGTAATTACACCGGTAACCACACTCTTCAAGCCGAAACACAGCAACGCTGCGTGGCGGGAGAATAATGGTGGTAGTACTTCCCCGGACGAGCCCTTCACAAAGAGCACTGTAACTATGCACTTATGGAACTGTTGCTGTTCATTCAGCACTGAGAACGCTGAGTGACTTCTAAAGGACATTGGGATTTTGTTACTTTCTTGTTGCATTCTTAGATGACATATTTTCTGTTATAAAGTCAAATTCAAAAGGTATTTATTTAGTTGAATCAGAAGAATCACTTTGAAACGTTTTAAAGCTAGGTGAATCTAAGTGCCAGTTCCACGCGACCAAGCCTAGCCTTCGGCGATGAGCTTCAAATTGACTATTAAAAAAACTCTAGATGTCCATTGAGATACGAGTATTCGTTCTAACTATGGTTCCACCTTGGAATTTATATTTAAAGGTACAGAAACCTGAAGCATTAACTGTAATACTAATAAGTCACTAATAAGTAATGACCAGTTACCACCCTTGAGTAACTGAAGCAGACTAAAGGCTACAATTAAATAGTGGCTTTTAAAATCGCTACTGCAATGGAGTCTGGACGATTTTATGGTATTTTAAGGCCATTACGATGGGCCAAATGGACGGAAACAGGGAAGTAAATGAATGGCGTCTGACTGTGGTCTGACAACGGCGATATGGGTGTATTCTATAATAAGAGCTAAGTAGTACGGGTGAGAGTATATTTTACTTTGAATATGTAATACTATATAGCTATGAATTAAATGAATTCTTCGTGCTGGTATACATTTATGCTATGATTTTTTTAATAATCTTCTATCATTTTTTTTTATACAACTAGTTGAAGATGGAGCAAGCCTACCTGATGTTAAGTGGTAACCATCACCTATAACAAGGCATTGCCTCGTAAGTCACGCACGATAGGAACGTGCCCTACGATGCACTACCCTGCGTCCATCAACTTGAGGCGTACAGATGTTAAGCCCCATGTGCCTGTAATTACACCGGCAACCACACTCTTCAAACCGAAACACAGCAACGCTGCTTGGCGGCAGAAAAAGGCGTGGTGGTAGTACTTCCCCGGACGAGCCCTTCACAAAGAGCTCTTCTAGTCTTATAAGAATCAACGTCCTCTGGTTTTCTGTTAGACAGACAACAAAGGTATTGTTGTCATCTTGTGGCAGGTATCTTTGTACAAAAGAAAAGTTTATTTATTTTTTATTTTGGGTGGTAGACTCATTCATTAACGATAGACGGTAAAACGAAAGAGAAGTTTTTTTATTTTTTATTTTGGATGGTAGACTCATTCATTGACGATAGACGGTAAAAAACCCTGGCGTAAATTTTCAAAAAACGCAAAGTTAGTTTTTCTTGTTTCTCCGAAACAGTGCATAATAGGCGCTTGAAAATTGGTGTTTTCTAAAGATATTTTTGATTTTTTATGTAAAACTAGCTCTTACCCGCGGCTTCGCTCGCGCAAGTTTACTTTAGAATACTTACAAATAAAAAAATGGTTTATTGATATGATTGGCGTTTCTATAATAATTTTTTTTTGTATTTTCTTCTCCATGGTTGTTTCATGGGGAAGAAAATACAAAAAAAATCTTGAGCCACTTCATTATGTCAGAAGAGAGAGAGCAGGTGCTAACGGACGACTTCAAGTTCCTACCTCTTCGATTGTTTGTGTAAAATATAAAAAAAAAAGTTATCAATTTTCAGCCAAATCGGTTTAGCGGTTCTTGAGTTATAAATAGTGTAACTAACACGACTTTCTTTTATTGATCGAGTGAGCGAAGCGAACGAAGATCTTAGTTTCAACTTGGGCGATTTGGCATTTTATGTATGTATGTATGTATGTATGTATGTATGTATGTATGTATGTTTGTCTGGCGATAACTTTAGAACCGTTGATCCGATCACCATGAAATTTGATATGTCGATAGCTTGTACTTGAGAAATTTATTGGTAAGTATATGAGTAAAATCGGATGAAGGGTTTTTGAGATATGGGGTTTTTTAAGAGGGCAAAAATAAAAAAAGTTACATAAAAAAATCAAGTTACATGTCATATGAAAGGGCTTTGTTTGGACATTCCAAAACAATTTTTACTTTTTTTTTGGGACGCTCGGTTTTCGAGATTAAATTTAAAAAGTTAAATTAAGATAACCAGCGATCCAAGAGCTCCCATCTCTAAGAGTTTCGTTGAAATCAAGGTTTTTCTACTGGTCGGCCAGTTCCTTTGATTTTTCTCATTTTTTTTTCTTGAAATAATTTAAGGAGGTACTCAGTTCTCATAAAATGGTGACGACGACCAGGTCTGATGATGAAGCCAAGGTCTGTTCAACGGAACTCTTCAATAAATAGGCCAATAGAGTTGAAACTTGGTAACCATACCAAGTTAGTAGGCGGTAGTCAGAAAAAAGTCCAAAGATAATGTTTGGACTTGCCTCTGACTACTACCGACTCAAAGTTTTGATGCGTTCGTCGGGTCGCATCACGAGATCTCAGTTCGGGGCGAACTACTAGTATATATAGAAGATAAACGAGACCTTTGCTCAGCAGAACGACGAAATATGAAATCTAGTTTTTTACTGCATGTATGTCGTACCATAGAAAGCAACTAAAAGAAATAACCAAAAAAAAAAAAGATAGGATAGTTCCGCGAATAAAATTTGAATTTTGTGCTTCGTACCTAGATAGATCGAGGGCTTATAGGACCCATGACTAAGTACAAAGGGAATGAATAAAAAAGCCCAGATAAAAGCATCAGAGAATTGATAGAGCAATCCACGAACCCCCATCAGCCCAGCGCCATACATCAACGTTACTACCAATAGTCATTGTCATTTGACAATACCACCTGCTTTCACCCTCACGTTCCCTATCTACCGACGTACCTACATGCTACCTATAGTACGGGTAAGAGCGACGTGTAAAATGAAATAGTAGAAGCGGTGAGTGTAATTTGTTCGTTGGTTGGGACTAAATGGGCACGCTATTTTTGGTGCCTATTGATGTATTTGCTGTTATTTTTAGGTGTGAGTAAGTAAATAGAGCTTTGCACCATGCATTGTTGATGATTTATACTTAAACAGCGTCACGGTGGATCATACAAAAAACGCTAGGAACTAAGCCGAAAGTTTTTAAGTCTTTATTGTACAGAAGAATACATCATAAATCTAGGCGTAACTTATAAAGGTACAATAAGCGGCCTAATCGCTGAAAGCGATTCTTCCAGGCAACCTTAGGATGGAAAGAAATTACAGAGCGGTAATGGAAGTATATCTTATAGAGCAGCAATAAAATGGCGGGGAATCAGAACCTTTAAACAAGATTAGATTTTAATTTGTAACAGACATGAAACCAATCTTTTAAACACGGATCTGTGTCGTTACACACAAGCTATACTCATTCGCCGGAGTTGCCAAACCAACCTAACCTCCAAATCTCAAAACTTCCGTATCACGTCCTCCCCATCCCAATAAATGAGTGAGTAAAAACGTCCGCAGACACATTACTTTATTAGGTGCGGGACTAGTAGGTACATCAGTCAAAGCCTGTGCAGCTGGGGGCTACAAGCCATTTTACCGCAATTTGCAGTTGTCCCCGACGTGTGTGGACCGAGTCACAAGCGGTAGCGGTTAGCAGACAGGCAATTTTAGCGACCAATCGGTTATCCAAATTGTTGTAAGTAATTGCAACAATGTAAGTGATATATTTTTGATCGAGTGAGCGAAGCGAACGAAGATCTTTAGTTTCAACTTGGGCGATTTGGCATTTTATTGTATGTACGTATGTATGTATGTATGTATGTATGTATGTTTGTCTGGCCATAACTTTCGAATCGTTGATCCGATCTGCATGAAATTTGATAAGTCGATAGCTTGTGCTTGAGAAATTTACTGGTAAGTATATGAGTAAAATCGAATGAAGGGTTATTAAGATATGGGGGTTTTTAAGGGGGCAAAAATAAAAAAAGTTACATAAAAAAATCAAGTTACATGTCATATGAAAGGGCTTTGTTTGGACATTCCAAAACAATTTTTACATTTTTTCTGGAAAGCTCGGTTTTTGAGATACAATAAGCTGGTTATCTTAATTTAACAAAAGTTAAATTTAGATAACCAGCGACCCAAGAGCTCCCATCTCTAAGAGTTTCGTTCGCATCAAGGTTTTTCTACTGGGCAGCCAATTACTTTGCTTTTTCTTATTTTTTTTCTTGAAATATATTTAGGAGGTACTCAGTTCTCATAAAATGGTGACAACGACCAGGTTTGATGATGGAGCCAAGGTCTGTTCAACGGAACTCTTCAATAAATAGGCCAATAGAGTTGAAACTTGGTTACCGTACCAAGTTAGTAGGCGGTAGTCAGAAAAAAGCCCAAGCATAATGTTTGGACTTGCCTCTGACTACCACCTACTCAAAGTTTAGGTGCGTTCGTCGGGTCGCATCACGAGATCTCAGTTCGGGGCGAACTACTAGTTTTATTATCGCTAATTTAAATAAACTGTAGCAATGGGATCCAAAAAAAGACAGACCACCCTTGGGTTAAACAAAATTGTGGGAATATCAAACTACCAGCAAAAAATGAGTGGATGAAACTCGAGTGAACAATCTCGATATCTTCAAAGCAAGATTGAATAGGTCCGATGCACGATGAATGTCGGCTATCGTCGCTTCATAAGATGAAATAAATTTCTTGTAAAAAATAAGAAGCGGCGTTGTAAAGCGAAGATCTATACTCAACAGCGACGACATCGTGAGGATCGCGGGATGTCGGTGGATGGAGAGGGCACAGAACCTTCCTCGAAATGTATAAGCGAGGCCTATGTCTACCAGTAAAAGTAAAAGTAAAATGTTATTTATTTTCTTTCCCAATACAGAATTAAAACCGTGACAAGACGACAACAAGATAAATTTAATGATATTGCATTGAGATAGACTGGTGCCTAATGTAGGTTCGTAAAAACATGTATTACAGGTCACCAGTCACCAGCAGTGCACTTCGACAGATGATATAGATGACACTCAACACCGAGTGGACTTCGATAGATGATATAGAAGATAAAATATATGCAAAATTATCCTCTACCTCCTGTCCCTTCCACCACAAAACTACTGGATCCCCAGAGTAGGGAACCACAACTGCATCGGTGATTTGTCTCCCCCCTCGCGATTAAGAAATGGTCCTGCGGTCTTAGGTAATGCTTTGTGACACGGGGCAGGACGGACCCTGGTTACGGTAAATGAGTAATGAGGTATTAATTGATTGTGGTGATAGTAATTCGGTTTAGTATTTATGAGCTTGGTTTAAGCCTATTTGGGACATTATAACTCAAGAGATGTCTTATAGGATTGGAACTTAAATTTAATGAAATAAATATATAGTACTAATCCGCTAATCTAATCTTATGTAAGTAAATCAAATGTAGACTTGAGTGTGCACCCTTCACTGCAACTGCAAACTCTGCATACTCTGCATACTCTGCAAATTCAGATTCTTCACTGCAGTTGCAGTGAAGGGTGCACACTCAATTCTACATTTGATTTACTTACATAAGATTAGATTAGCGGATTAGTACTATATATTTATTTCATTAAATTTATGTTTAACAATGGAATTCCGCAAAGTCACGCCTGAATCAATTAATTAATTAGGATTGGAACTGACTGAAATGACTTTAGATTAACGCTATAATGCATTATTTTCGAGATAACATTTATTTTCGAGTAGTAGTTGTTGGTAGGTAGACGGAAAAGGAAACGAATTTTCATTTAAAAGTATTAAAATTATCAAAAAAAATATTAATTTTTACGTTATTACTTTTTTGTTGTAGATTCACCGTGCAAATGTGTTGCATTCGTAAATTAAAGTAGTTATTCTAACTAATTGAAAAAAAAATATCCAAATCGTTGAATCAACAAAGCTTTCTAAGAAAACGGTTTTTTATTAGAAAGTTTTGTTGACTTGGATGTCTGCTTTTAAGTAGCCACTTAGTCTTATCAAAAAACTCATATTTCTTCGTAATCAACCATTTAAACAACCGCGGCACCTGAGTCACTAATTTATAACAAACACTCACAGAAGGGGGAATTATCAAAATAAAGTGCGACTGTTCTATATCAGTGTCAATAAATCTAAGTCGGTCGCAAATTGCATCAGTCATCAATCTAAACGGTGTTACGTAGTAACGCGCCCTACTGGTGGGACGGAATGAGGCTTGGGCGCAGTTCGAGCGATAGATATTAGCAATTTCACAAAACTCTTATCTCTTGAATCAGTCTAGGAGCACATTTTTATAATTAAAAGAGTGGTAGAGCTCTTTATGATGGGCTAGTCCGGGGAAGTACTACCACCATGCCTATTTCTGCCGCTAAGCCGATTTGCCGGTGAAATAACAGGCACATGAGGCTTAACATCTGAATGCCTCGAGTTGATGGCATCATCCATCCATCTGCTTGTACCATATGCCTACTTTTTTACTATAACCCTCAAAACAAAACAGTGCTATCATCTCGGTTTGGCGGCAAGATTAGACATTAGAAAGTCAAGTTTATATATTGTTTAATAATAAAAAATAGGATCGCGACTTAACAACTATCATCATCATCATAGCTCAACTAGATTCATCAATTAACCGGCGTTACACAAAGCGTTTTATTAGCTTTATACATGTGAACTTCTCTCTATCACTACGCCCACGCCTCAGGTCCCCCCAGCTAAAGACACGCAGCGTTTACGCAGTTATTTCTCTTCGTTAGAGACGATTTGTCATGAATACTTTAGCGATATTGTTTTTAGATTGAGTGCAGTGGTACAAGGGTGAGGGTTGCGGTTGCAAACGATTGGTAGAACTGATGGGTATCATCAATCTTATGTATGAATATTTTAATACTAAATGGGACACATCATTTCTGTAACTGTAAGTCTCGCAATTTCGTCGGCTCATGCAAAGTACAACAAAGTATAAAAAAAACTGCAACAGCTTCAGGCACGGTAGATATCCCCGCAGATATTTTAGTACAATGTACTAACTTACAATTATTTGAGCATGTCTAATTGGGGTAGTCCGAGGTAAGTCCAAATATTACATATTAGCACACAACCATATTTTAATTACGGTGGTTTAATTTTATTGATTAATTAATCGTCGAGTAAGTTTTAAAGTCGCATAAATCATACCCATATTTTGAAGTGGCTTACTATTTTATTTTTAAACAAAATCCACAGCTCTTAAGATTCAATGTTATAACTTAGGTTTTTAACATACAACCAATAACGGATTTACATTTTTACCTACATTTTGGTAACAAATATGATGATTTAATTTGATTGATTAATTAATCGACAAGGCTTACTAACTACAATGGTTTAATTTAATTGATTAATTAATCGAATCGACAAGTAAGTTTTATAGTCGCGTAAAAAGTTCAGAATGTTCTCACTAAGAAGTTGTTTGCAAGAAAATAAAAATAATTTGGCAGTTGTTTTTACGCTCACTAACTTGACAGAAGATACCTATCCTAAAAGTTTTTACGGTCGTCGAGAGGATTTTTATGTATACCCAACTGAGCTATGCAAACTCAACCAATAAAATCTCGTATTAATCACGCGATTTAGGCACGATCATATTGGTTTATAACTTTATATGATAGAATCCTTAGCAATTTTAAGACCCTTATTCTTATTCCCCACCATTTTAGAATATTCATCACACACATGTTGTTCTTGATGGGTATCGTACCCAGTACCCATAACCTACAACGCAGCAGGCAGAGCTACTACAAACTATAAAAAACCGGCCAAGTGCGGACTCCAGATTCTTTGAGGACGACTGAGGGGGGTAGTCATAGGTCCATAAAATGTGTCACATACCCACATTTTGCAGTAGTTTGTATTCCATACGTGACAGGTTGCAAGCCCATCGCCGCTGTTAGAATACTAACTGGTTTCTTCACGATGTTTTCCTTCACCGTTTAAGAGCACTGGGATTGAGCACATACATTTTTCTTTAGGAAAAATAAATTGGTGTCAACCTTTCGAACCTAGACCTAACCTCGACCACCAGTGATGTTTTGTCCGCTGAGCCCTAATAATAACTAAGTAGGTATGAAATGAATAAATTCCCTTTTATTCTACTTACTCACTATTTCTTATACAAATACTCGTAAACAGTCCGAAAGGCTAAGTAAATCATTTTTATTCTTCCCCTATTACCCGGCCGTACAACACAGCTATAAAACTTGAGTGCATTACAAACGCTGCGCTCTGAGTGGGCTGCCATTATGTTTATACGGTTACGTGAGTTGAGTGGATTGTTGGTTTAATCTACTTCCAAAAACACACTACATTGATCAAGCATTTGTGAACAGCCATCGGAAATGGACGACTTTTTTTGAATTTCGAATTTGTCGATTATTGGATCTTAGAATATGTTTTCATCGTATTACTTTGATATTGTAGGTTTTACTTCTCAGGCACAGTTTGAGCACTAAAAATCGAGATGGTCTTGAAACAGTTGAAAAATTGAAGAGCTCCAGGGGAAGATGGAATCACTTCGGAGCTCTTAAAGGCGGGTAGTTTTCCCTTTTCTGAAAGAATTCCAAATTTCCGACGTGTTTTCAACTCCTTTCATGGGAGAACTCCAGGAGCAAGAGTGTCGTGGTGTGGTTTTTCAAGAAAGGCAACAAAGCCTTCTTGAGAAGCTATAGACAGATCTCGCTCTTGAGCCATGTCTTTTCTTTCTTCTCTCAATTTATGGCTCCTGTCCGTCATTCGACAGACAATCTTGCCAGTGTCAAGTGATTTGTATTGAATACTTTTTAGTCAAGTCAGTCCATAGTCAAGTCGGCCGTCATTTTGTTTTAAAGAAAATGGTGGCGGTTTTCTTCAAAACATTGGAAACATTTTCGGTCAAATCAGGATATCACATATTACACTTTCATTTCAAATGTTTACACTTTGTGCTAAGACCTCAAGTAATGTTGGTTAAAATACCACCGAAATTACACAACACAACTCAAAATAACACTAGAAAAACAAATAAAATGAAAAAGCTATGTTGCTTCCAAAAATGTCAGAAAATGAATTTTGAGCCATGTCGTTTGGCGTTTGAAAGTAATGTCACTGTGCACATAAATTTTTAAACAGAAAAACTCATTGGTGCATGAACGGGTTTGAACTCACGACCTAAGGATCGGAAGGTGGGGCCGCTACCATTAGACCACTGGTGGTCTGAGAGTACTGGTGGTCACCAGTACTCTCAGACCACCAGTGCTCTCTGTAGTGATGATGATGATTAGATCCCCGTAATAAATATCCCCAGACCGAAAAGGTCCCGGCCCAACATCAATATTTGGTGCACTTAGCTGCATCTTGTCTATAAATAATTCAGGTACAGAGATGGATGGCGCTAATAGGGCCCATCAGTCACGGGGTGGGACCGGGACGTAAATCGTCTGGGACTTCGAATGAGCATGCGGATACGGAAGTGGAAAAACGGAACGATTTGGAAAAATTGGGGAAACATTTTAGCTTGTGGATTCCCAACCAACCCAAAGCGTTTAAATCTATTGGTGAAAAAATTTGAAAAGTAGAGCTCTTTGTGAAGGGCTAGTCCGGGGAAGTAGTACCACTATGCTTTGTTCTGCCGATAAGCAGCGTTACTGTGTTTCGGTTTGAAGAGTATGGTTGCCGGTGAAATTACAAACACATGAGGCTTAACAACTGTATGCCTCAAGTTGATGGCAGGGCAGTGCATCGTAAGACACGTTCCTATTATACGTGAATTACAAATCGATGCTTTGGTATAGATAGGGGATGGTTACAACTTAACATCAGGTGGGCATCAGCAGGTAGTAAAACTCTATTAAGCTTAGGAAATCCAACAATCTAATGCGAAAGTTTAGAAGGTATGGGATGGTGGTGGTTTTAACCCTTTAACATCGCCGTAACGGCTCGACGGATTTGCATGAAACTTGGAATAAATATTGCTCGTAAACCTGAATAACATACCTATAGGTTTATCAAGTAAAGCCGCGGGCGAAAGTTAATAATGGAAATGTGCGAAAGTTATTGACTAATTTTTAGAATCTTTTTTTAAGATGATGTTTACAAAAATCTCTTTTTATCATAGCTCATTTTTCCACAACATTTCCTAGATAAGGGAAAGTTTATTGAACTTTTTTCATTAAACCCTCAGAAAAGATATTGTGGTCTCAAGATACGACGGGCATCAGCAATTTTTCATTCACAATAGTGCAGTACTGTAATCCTTTCTTTATTGAATTCCTGTGTCAGGTCTCGGCGGTATGCAATGCATTTTTACACTGCCCCCCAGCTTTAGGGGAGAAACGGGAAAGGGGAAATGGGGGGACAAAGGGTATTGTGCGTTTGTGCATACCGTGGACGAAGTTTATGGGAAATTAAATAACGATCATGGTCTAGCCAGGCTGGAGTGGCCGATAATATGCTTCGAAGAGGGGGAAACTTTATTTCGTAATAATGTGAGCTTAAAATGATGCTTATCCGATCTTATTCGATAGACATTAGATATTTTTCTATAGTGCGTCGCTGTGGTATATCATTGTTTGATATACACCGTACATAGTTGTGAGTTCAGACGTATTCGGCACCATTTTTGTGCCATAATTATGCACGGAACTAATAAACCATACAGTAAGCAAAAATTGTTTTTTTTTACTGAAGTTATTTCCATATCGATAACCAGAATCACTTTTTTTTATGTAAGAGACAGGCAAACGGGCATATGGCCCACCTGATGTTAAGTGGTCACCGTCGCCCATATACACCAACAACACTTGGGGTGTTGTCGTTGCGTTGCCTGCCCTGAAGGACTATATTTTTTTTTCTTGAAGCTATTCATATTATAACTGAGCGGGAAAACCTCCGGTGGTAGCGTATTCTACAGTTTGTGAGTTATAGTTATAATACTTCTAAGTTATATTTATAATTTGTTTTAGTACAACCTGCTGGCGGAACAAACTATGTTAAAGAATTGCCTCCACGATAGGAACGTGCCCTAGATGCACTGGCCTGCGTCCATCAACTTGAGACATACACATATAAGGCCTCATGTGCCTGTAATTTCACCGGCATCCACACTCTTCAAACCGAAAAACTTCTTGTTGTTTTTTTTGTTATGATATTCTGTACCAGTGCTTGTGTCAAATAAAAAATCTTGTATTCTATTTTATTCTATGTTTAAGTATGTATTATAGTTTGTATATAGTAACTGTTAAGGAACAAAATCCGAGAAAACATCCTGTCCCGTTCTGTAATTGACATGACAAGAACAGAGATTACGCCGTGATCTACCCTAATTGGGTTTTTCCGATTTTATCACAATCAATAGATACTCTCGCCCAGTGACCTTCCGATCCTAAGGTCGCGGGTTCGAATTCAGCCGTACAACTAAAAGTAGTAGAGCTCTCTGTGAAGGGCTTGTCTGCAGAAGTACTATGCCTATATTTCTGCCGCCAAGCAACGTTGTTGTGTTTCGGTTTGAATTGAAGGGTGTGGTTAAAAGTCAAAATAGAAAGGTATTTATTCAATAAAATCACAAGGATCACTTTGAAACGTCTTAAAGCTAGGTGACTCTAGGTGCCAGTTCCACGCGACCAAAGCCAAAAAGGCAAAAAACTTACGGCTTGGTTCCTACCGCTCTTTTGTATGATCCTTGGTTGCCAATGAAATTACAGGCAAATGAGTCTTAACATCTGCATGACTCAAATTGATGAACGCAGGGCATTGCATCGTAGGTACGTTCCTAACGAGCGTGACTTGCGAGGCAATGCTTTGTTATAGGTGATTTACACGTACCTAACATCAGGTGGGCTATATACGTTTATTCCGTCAGCAAGTAGTACAAAAAAAACATCAAGAAAAACCCTGTGATACTTTATCAGGTTGGACTCAATTTTAAAGGAACCAGGAAGTGAATCTGATTACGTCACCCGATGGGACGCTTTTGCGTGATCGGAATCGCGAGTCCGGTTATTGTACGACATGATAATGTACAGCTCGATAATGTACAGCTCGATAATGTACAGCATGATATTTGGAATCCACTTTGGTACCTTTTTGGATTCGTTTTATCTGGGTGTACATTATCGGGGTGTGCATTATCTGGATGTGCAATATTGTCACGTGTAGTTAATGTGCAGCCAGATAATGTACAGCATGATAATGTACAGCACGTTAATGTACAGCATGATAATTGGAAGCTACTTTGGTACCGTAAAAAATCATTTCTGGCACTTCGGCGGCCGCTGCCGCAGCACGCTCGCTTTGCTCGCTCGCCTCGTGCTTAATTTATATGTTTCAACATAACCTAACCAATCCGAGTCAACGGTACTAAAGTGGCTTTCAATTATCATGCTGTACATTATCTGGGTGTACATTATTGACACGTGACGATATTGCACAGCATGTTATTGTACGGGATGATAATGTACACCCAATAATTCAAACCAGTGGACACGGATTATCTGGGTGTGCATTATCGTGCTGTGCAATACCATGCTGTACATTATTTGGCCGTACATTATTGGCTCCCGGAATCGCATAACCAGCCATGATTGACTTGTCATTTGTTTAACAAAACAAAAAAGTCTAGTCTACTCACTATCTCCATCCCACAGATGTTTATTTTGGTCGCACTGTTTGTGCATTTGTCATTATATACCCATGGATGTTCAATGTTCATTTGTCACACTGTAATGCAAGCAAACCTTTTTAATCGACATAAGGGCTTCCACACACGTGTCGTCGATCAACTCATTATGCTTTCACACGACCGACCGGCCGACCGAGCGCGTGAAGGCATGCCGGTTATGATATTTCGAATTTGGAATGTAATAAAGTACTTACAGTGTTTTATAGTCCATTAATTTGAATTAGGAATGTGAATGGAATTATCATGAATGATGATTTCTATGTGTTGATGGCTGAGTTTAGTTATAATAACTGTAATAAGTGCCTTGAAAATAAACGGGTGTTTAACCTGTGATAGTATTTTATACGGGTAACCAAATAATTTGCCGTACATAGATTCACAAATTAGGGCTACTCAAATACATTCGGAATCGTTTCCGATCGAAACGTCAAAATCACTCACTTCATTTTGTTTATTGCTTGCCATAGACAAAAAACTTTACTATAAATATAGATTTTATTGACAGCCTTCACAGCTCAGTTGTTAGTAGCTCTGCCTTCTGTACCGTGGGCCATGGGCTCGATCCCCACCGAGAACAAACATTTGTGTGATGAACATAGATGTTTGTTCTCTGTCTAGGTGTTATTATAACTATATTATAAGTTTATATTTACAAAAAAATGTATTATATCAGCTATCTGGTTCCCATATTTACAAGCTTTGGCTTAGCTTGGGGCTAGATAGTGTGGAAAGTCCACCAATAAAAAAAATATGTTTTTAATTTTAAATTTCCTTCTAAACTAGAGCAACAAAGATTTTTTCATTGCTCATATTCGGAAAGTAGGTCTGAAGTTGCCAGAGGAGCGGGTTGAAAGTAATACTTCCAGCCCTAGGGAGAATCGTTTTCAACTGACACCTGTCAAATTATTAAAAAAAAACTAGTTCTATTTTCACATTTCCTATGAAAATAAACAAACCTCTTTGGTTTACGAATGTCAACAGTATGACTTCTGTTGGCATTCGTAAACAAAAGAGGTTTATTACCAAAGAGTTACATAATCAACCAAGTTAGTGGAAACTGTAATGCATTTTTTTAAATAGTTTTTTATAATTTATATTATAACCCTTTATTCTCTTAATAAAAAAAATCTTTATTTTTCACAAAACATGTAATTGTAACCTTATGTAGAAACAAGTATCCATAACATCAAATGTCATCGAACATAAAAATTCTGGTTAGAATGCGGCATGGACTTTAACCTTTTTCGATCGAACATAAAAACTCTTTGGTTATAATGCAGCATGGATTAGATCTACTACAATTCACTCATTTTTTATTTAGCTAATTCATATTTTTATTTTTACTTTCCTTGTATTCGTAATGAAAAGCACAGTGTTTACCACGGGTTAAAGACTTATTTATTCCCTCGAACTATTGGCGCCCTCGCTATGCTCGGGCGTCAAACCCCGTCTCGGGAATAAATAAGTTACTTTCACCCCTAGGATAACAATGTACTATTCTATCTTCTATCTATCTAAAAAAAAAAAGAAATATGAAAGTTGCCCTGCAGATTTTTAAAACAGCGTCTATTTTTTTCAAGCAACATGATATTTTTCGCTTCTTATAATTACGTCCTCAAGTTGCGGGTCTGAACATAAGTGGCTCGTAACGTCTTAACCGACTTTACAAATGGCATCTTGCTGAAATCTTGGGTAGATTGAACCTAGGATTTACAGCTCTCGTAACTGCCAATTGTGCAATACATTGCAGTGTACATTTATGTTCTAGTAAGATTATTACTGTGGGGTAGGTGTTGCCCAGCAATGGAAATGGTACATAGCAATCCACATCCTGATGACGTATGTTGTACTGTCCACACGAAAACAGGCCAAGCTAAATAAACTTGTTACTTGGTACTACGATATCTGAGGAGATATCTACCGTGCCTGGGGTAGAAGGTAGTAAGTATTGAAGCTGTTTTGCCCGAGGTATAAATTCTGGATGCTGTTTTTTTGTTTTTTTGGCGATGGCACTCCCACTAGGCTACCAGTACTCCCAACAGAACAAACAAAGACACAACCAACTAAAACAAACGATAAAACTTTCCAACTCCATTGAAAGCACATTCACACGCCGTAACGGCACTTCAGCTATTAATATTCCGATTTTATCTACGTCAATACACAATAACAATTGTAAAGGTGCTTCCACACAGATGTTTAGTCGCAAGCCGATTGCAGTCTCGGTACAGACGATCACGGAAGACTGGGAGCTAGGGTAGATTTTCTCACGTCATACTCTTATATCTTAAGGCGAGGACAACCGCTTTACAAGTTTTCGTACTTATGCAAACTTTTGAGTAGAAAAACTTGTTTAGATCAAAATTGTATTTTTGCTGAACTATGTACAAAACTTGGTTGATTGTGATTTTTCACAAATGAGTTCAGTAATTTTATATTACCCCGTTTACACTCAGCTCATGTCCGTGGAAATGTGCAGAGACATGAGTAGGGACTTGGGCAATGCGAGAATGTAAACAGGCCACAACGTGGCCGGCAATGTGTGTTGCGTGAACACACATTGCCGGCGACGCTGCCGCAGGCATATGGATGGCAACATTTCCGTCAACGCGAATGACAGCGCGAATGTCTAAATGTAAACGCAGAATATGGTTCTAAAAGTTGAAATGTGCGAGGGAGCAGAACATGCTTAAGTAGCTCTCCCACGCACACGTCAACTTGAAGCGATGACAACTACTAAGTTATTCATCGCTTTAAACTGAAGATGAAGCTGTTTCGGTTTTGTGTGATGTTCAGGATGGTAATAGAGCACCTTGGCTCCCGCACTAGCGGTCTTGCGGGATAGTTTACGTGGCGTACGCTCTCTGGAATTCAATTTTCGATAAACGCCCTCCGGCGATCTGCATAGACGGGGTGTGAACTGAGAACGCAGCATAGGGGCGTTTAAATACGCCATTATTTAAATAAAATGATAATACTTGCCTATTTCTGCCGTCAAGCAACGTTGGTTTCTTCGGTTTGTTGGTAGAATTAGCTAACACCGATCCTGACAAACCAAGTCATAGGTAGTGTGCTTGCTGATGGAACTAGTAGATGAACCACTTGATGTTAAGTGGTAACCATAACCTATAACATAACATTGCCTCGCATGTCGCGGACGATGTGAACGTGCGATGCACAGCCCTGCGTCCAACAACTTGAGGCATCCAGATGTTAACCCTCATGTGCCTGTAATTTCACTGGAACCACACCCTTCTGGCATTCACTGGCACCTAGATTCACCTGGTTCTAAGACGTTTAAAAACGGTCCTCGTGATTCAACTGATAAATACCTTTTGACTTCAAACGGAAACACAGCTGCGTGACGGCAAAAATATGCATAGTGGTAGTACTTCCCTCGATGAGCCCTTCACAAAAACTCTACTCTAACTTAGAGGATACCCATAATACCGAACAGTAACTAATATTGCATGAAACGCAACCACAAAATGCAGAAACATCGGAAGTTTACCGCTGAAATCCTGCTAACTTTATGAGATAATTTACTGGATGCTGCGTGCGCCGGAGATAGACTGGGATACAGAAATTGAATTTGTGGTTTCCTGACATGCGGTTTTCCAACGATTATTTATTGAACTCACGAATGTGTACATAAAGATAATTTGATTTTCTAAAGTTGGTAATAACGGAACTTTAAAATCAAAAATGACTCGCAATAGAAAAAGTTGTGAATGTGTGTGTGTATGTTTGTATCTCCTAATTATTGAGCTGATTTCGGTGAAACTCGTAATATTCTTGGTTAAATAAGATATATTATATGTTTATAAATAATACATAATAAATAAGAAGTAATGTATCATGTAAGCTTTGCTAGTCTAGGGCTAGATGGTGCTATGTCAAATGTTTATTCATTTATTTAAGAATACAGAGTTCGAACCTCACCTATCCCTATTTGTCGTGGCCCGACAGCCGCTATCCAACATCGAAGTACCTACAACAATCGCAAGAGCAACAGCACAGCCATACCTACCCAAAGCCTTATTTAATATCCAAAAGGAGCCATGCGTTTCACTAGAAAACCTAACCACTTCATACGATTGATTCCATTCCATCCTAGCCTCCTCCGTGTCGAGAGCGCATAACCATGTTAATTATTTAAATATTAATTAAACCAAGAAAATTACTGTTTTATTGAAAGCTCAAGGTTCCTTGACTGGACACAATTTTTTTAATTATAATAATATTCTATGTTTATGTACTCAAAAGGTATTTATTCAATTGAAACACAATGATCACTTTAAAATGTATTAAAGCTAGGTGAATCTAGGTGCCAGTTTCACGCGACCAACCCTAAAAGAACAGGCAGCGTTGCTGTGTTTCGGTTTGAAGAGTGTGGTTGCCGGTGTAATTACAGGCACATGAGGCTCAACATCTGTATGCGTCAAGTTGATGGACGCAGGGCAGTGCATCGTATGGCACGTTGCTATTGTGCGTGACCTGCGAGGCAATGCTTTGTTATAGGTGATGGTTACCACTTAAAATCAGGTGGGCCATCTGCTTGTTCCGCCAGCTAGATGTATAAAAAAAAGGCTACAAACTTACTGCTTGATTCCTATCGTTCTTCTGTTTCTAGTTACTAGATTTGGTCGAACTAGCACCTAGGTTCTAGTTTTAAGGAGTTTCAAATCGAACGATTCAGGGACTGAAAGAAAGAAAGAAAACCCGTTTATTCAGCCATCACCGTAAAAAATAAAATATTCAAAAAATAAAAACTAAATTAACTTAAATAAAACAAACCAGTACAAAATCAAAAATTAAAAATAAAATATATAGGTTACAATTCAGTGGTGGTGAATGGGCCAACAGCTCAGCATAATGCTACTAAATGTTGTTGGACTGGGTAGTGCTGATAATCAACTGAATAAATACCTATTTACTTTAACTTATATAATCTAATAATGAGGCTACAGTGTGTTGTTAAAAGTTGACACAGAGCTTTTGACGTATTGCGCCAAACTCGGTATTTGATTAATTCACAATATGAACATAAATCTGCCTTCAGATCAAATAAAGCCTGCGAACACCTTAATCTACACGTGGCGCACCGAGTTAAGGCACAGACTCCATAAAACAGCTGGCTGCCTTCCGTAATCTTTTCTTTCTTTTCTTTCCGTAAAATTTTTTCCTCCTGACTTGACACTTATCGTCATATTTTGGACAATTCACACAATGTATTTATAAATTTTAACCTATGTTTTATTCTGATGTATAAGCTATATTATTGTAAAGTTTCATTAAAATCCATTCAGTAGTTTTTACGTGAAAGAGTAACAAACATCCATCCATCCATACTTACAAACTTTCGCGTTTATAATATTAGTATGATTAGTATGATGTGTAATATTGTTCCCAACAAACATTAATGGTGGCTACTGCTACGTCAGTGTTTGTTTGTACGTGGTAAGTGAGATATTTGGCTAAACTAACTTTAATATACGTCACACTGATCTAAGAGTAGAGTTATAATCGAACCAAAGAGATGCATTATGCAGCATGAGTAACATTAAGTCAGATGTACCAGCTATTCTAATTAGACTGTGGCGAAAATCTACGTTTCATGGATAATAGCTCCGAGCCGTCTGTAACAAAGGCCAACTATACCAACTCCTTTGATTCAATATCGTACACTCTGATTACGTGAATTTTCAACCATAGCATCATTCATTTATGACTCAAATCCGCTTGTAGAAAAAAGGAAAACTGATTTATTAATTGTCAAAGAAATTTGAGCTTTATTTCTTAGATAGAACAAATAATGTTTATCATGTCGGAAAGAGCTCTTTTTTTAAGGCTTTTTAACCTATATTCCGGCATGCATTGGCTTTTTTAGTTTTTCATCTCTTTCACTGGCCACATTCTCTATCTAACGTATTCCTAGGTAGGAATACGTTAGATAGAGAACTATTAGTACTATTTAATTTAGGACAACTATTTGTTCCATCAATTTGACACATTAAAAAAATTGTTCTTGTCAAGCCATTAAAAATAAGCTTTTTTGGTACCTACCAAGTTGTCCTACCTGATGATCAATGGTAATTCTTGTACTATATTTCTCTACTAATATGTTATTGTAATAATTACACTTGATCCTACGTCATACTAATATTGAAACGCGAGAGTTACAAAGTGTGGATGTTTGGATGTTTGTGAATTAATCACGCCCTATATACTGAACCCCCACTTAACCGATCGGATGAAACTTAGAATGATATAGTTCATAACCCAGATTAGCCTACCTATTTTTTTTTATGTAACTAGATGATAGAACAAGCAGATGGCCCATCTGATGTTAAGTGATAACCATCACCTTATAACAAAGCATTACCTCGTAATTCACGCAAGATAAGAACATGCCCTACGATGCACTGCCCTGCGTCCATCAACTTGAGGCATACAGATGTTAAGCCTCATGTGCCTGTAATTACACCGGCAATAGCCGGAAGAGTAGTAGAGCTCTTTGTGAAAGGCTCGTCCGGGGAAGTACCTACTACCACCACACCTTTTTCTGGTAGTTCCTCTTAAAATAAAGAGCTCTACTACTCTTAAAATCCTAATGCTTATCCGTGTTGTACTGGTCCCGAAAGAAATCCGGAACGAAGTAGAAAACATGAACGAACCCAATAAAGCGAAAAAGCCTTAAATATTAAGGGGCTGACAACTATCAAACAACTTCTCGCTCGCATGATTACGATTTTTCGAAAATGATTTCAGTGATTTTATATCTTTCAACATGTCGAAACGTGCGAGCGAGAGTCACATTAGCTCTTGTCTTCGCCTTAATGTTTGCAATAACAACTAATACGCGAGCGAAGTCGCGGGTTTCACTTACTATTTTTAATCTAGAAAAATACAGCCAAAATTGTGTAACATAATTGACCTTGAAGATCACAAAGTTCAGATAGAAATAACAATTTGGTCCCAAAAATATTAGCCATAGCATAGAGGAAGTCAGGGCATAACGTGGAAATGGGACATTTCCTTTAATTGGAGCCGTGTTACGTTCCGGATTTGCCTAATTTGGGAAAATATATTTGAACGAGCGTATAAGCTTATATCCAGAGCGACCGATTTAGGCACCCACCTTCAAATAATAAAATTAACAAATATATAATTGAATAAAAAAAAAATTTGGGTAATAAAATCTTGTTAATAAACAATAAAGATTGTTTATTTATTTTCTCTGCGGAAAAGGCCGGAAAAAGCCTAACCAGTATATAACTTATATCTAAGTTGGTCTAAGGTTTCTTTTTAGGGTTCCGTACCCAAAGGGTAAACGGGACCCTATTACCAAGACTCCGCTGTCCGTCCGTCTGGTCCGTCTGTCATCAGGCTGTACCTCATGAACCGTGATAGTTAGACAGTTGAAATTTTCACAGATGATGTATTTCTGTTGCCGCTATTACAATAAATACTAAAAAACAGAATAAAATAAATATTTAAGGGGATTCCCATACAACAAATGTGACTTTTTCCGTTTTAATAGATAATGGTACGGAACCCTTCATGCGCGAGTCCGACTCGCACTTGGCCGGTTTTTAATTCAATTTTAATCTATATTTATCTAAGGTAAGTACAAGGAACCACCAAGTTTGGTCATTTATTTTACAGGTGCCTGAAAAGTTACGTCTATTTAATGAATGAGCAGTACCCCAAGTATGAGATTTGCTTACCATATTTCGTTTTTCGTTTTACGTTTTTGTTCCGTGTTCATTGCGAGTTTTGTATGAAGACGCGATATTGATACCGATACGGAACTTTACAAAACCCGCAATGAGCACGGAGCAAAACGATTCGTTTTTGTTCCGTGTTCATTGCGGGTTTTGTATGAAGACGCGATAGGGATACCGATATGGAACTTTACAAAACCCGCAATGAACACGGAACAAAAACGAAAAACGAAATATGGTAAGCAAATCTCATACTTGGGGTACTGAGCTTTAGAGCTCTTGTGTGAGTGTGTGGTTCCTCCGGGTTAGTACTACCACCATGCCTATTTCTGCTGACAAGCAGCGTTGCTGTGTTTCGGTTTGAAGAGTGTGGTTGCCAGTGTAATTACAGGCACATGAGGCCTAACATATGTATGCCTCAAGTTGATGGATGCAGGGCAGTGCGCCGTAGGGCACTTTCTTAACGTGCGTGATGAGGCAATGCTTTATTTTATGTGATTTCTTGTTCCTTCAGCAAGTACCTAGAATAATTTCTTAAACAAGATATTTAGTAAAAAAATGCAATTTTATACAGACAACCTCATTTTTCAGAAGATGCATTAATAAAATGAACTAATTTTGTCGCTCGAAGCCATTTTATCTCGAAGCTGGAACCATTCAAAGGAATTCCATTCAGAGTGTCCTGAACTCTTCCGTAAAAGGAAAAATTCTACGGTTTCTTGAGGGCCCGAAGTTGAAAGCTTATTTATCTCGTTTGCGACGCTATTCGCTGAATTTGTTCGCTTTTAGTAATTCGAAACGCAGAAATATTGCTGCAAGCTTCGCTACAAAATCCTTTACTTCAAAGTCTGAAGGTATTTGTTCCATTGAACCACAGAATGATTTTGATACGTTATAAAGCTAGGTGAATCTAGGTTTCACACGACCAAGCCTAGAAGAACAGGCAACTACAGGGCACTTCAACAACAAAAGTAGTATATCAGCAGTAGTAGTAGTAGTAGTATAATTAGTTATCTAGTTCCCATTAGTACGTTAACAGGCTTCAACATGTTCATATAAACCTGTTTAATATGGCCACCAGTAAAAAGATAAGTATTTTCAAACAATCATCCGATTAGATATGTTTTTTTTTTCTAAAAATATCACAGAGCAAACAACAATGTTCATCACACAAATACTAGTTCTCTATAGAGATCGAATTCAATACCACAGCCGCGTACAAGGTATAATCCACACATATCTTTCCTTCCCCAATTTGTGTCGTCATTAGCGCTTATACTGACACAAATAGGTAAAAATATGCCCTTGTTTTTATCAAGTCTAAAGATAAGATAACTTTTTAAGATATCTTTAAGACCTAGAGTCACCTAGCTTTAAGAATTTTCAAAGTGATCCTTGTGATTTTATTGAATAAATACCTTTTGACTTTGACTTTATGCGACGGATAGACAGTATCCATTTAGACAGACCATCCTGCAAGGTTGTGTGAGTGTAACAATATATTGCTACAACTATTCATTTTGTACGTGTGTTTATAGTTTAGCTAGAATCTTGTATTAGGTGTAGCAGAGGACAAATTAAATGGAAGCCAGTGTAGAATCTTCTGATATCGACGTCTGTCAAGTATCATGAAGTAAAGATAACGGTGGTGTTTTATTAAATACAAAGCAATTTAACTTGGTTTATTTTTGTTTCCTAACTAATCTATTTTCCCAAACCCTTCTTCCGTTATCTGGATTAACGACAAAATAACGTAGACCTGACATTATTAAATCATGAAATATATATTTTATTTCGTCTTCCGATCGTAAGGTCGTGGGTTAGAATCTGGTCGTGCACCAATGGATTTTCCCTTCGAAAAATTTATGTGCGCTATGCCAATGCTCTCAAAATCTGAAGAAAAATGTGGGTATGTGCCAAATATAATATTTGGGCATTTTTCTGACCTACTATACTGATGTCGGTCTCATGGTTTCGAAGCATCAGTTCTTCCCGTCAGATAGGTTTAAATATTTATTCTCAAAAAGACAGATTATATACACTTACATGAGAATAATACTAACAAGTAGGTAGGTTTTGTCGTTCTAAACAGGGTAAACAATTTTGTACTCATCTAATGCACTCGTATGATTTATAATAGTTAGGAATAGCTTACAGTCAAATGCTGTTGATGCAGATACCTTTATCTTAACTATGTTTTACTATGTTCTTTTTAATTCATTGTAAATCTACGAAAAAAAGGGAAAACTTATAGAAATAATTAGAAGCAAAAACTGTGGCAGTTCGTTGACCTACAAGCTTTAATTTAGTCTGATCGGGTCTTGCTTTTCTGCATCCACATTACCATCAGATATGCTTTAACATTGCTGCCATCAAGCCAAAGCCCTTCACCGCTACTTTAAGGAGCTGGGCTGGCTGGGGTGAGGTTACCAGGGGGATAATGCACAATGCACCCCACTGCAAGACATCAGTGCAGATCTTATTCCCCCACCTTGAATTAGAATTATTAGAGCTTACATTTTTAACCCCCCTTAGTGGTCCTCAAAGAGTCTTTAGTTCGTACGTACTAAGAGATTTGAGGATATCTAGTGTGATACTTCCTGGCCGCGCCACAGCTCCAATTTCAATATGAGTTAGTCAAAAGAAATGTACAAGAAATGTTCTTAATTGTACGTCCATTCAAAAAAAAACGCTAAAGGTTTATGAGATATTTGACAAATATAAATCTCATAACTTAGACCAAACTACACAAGTTTCGTTATCTAGCTCCCGCCTGCGGGTGTGTCTGCGGTATGACAGCCCGACAGGAGCCTTGAGCTACTTCGACTATTGTTCTTACGTTCTTTGTGTTCCGATATTTGCTACTGGCAACTGTTGGCGACTTCTCTTGCGAACGGATAAAAGTATCAACGTTGTTCCAGGTCGATCATTAACCGTTATTTTATTAAATTATGTTTCAGCACTTTTAAGGCGTTTTAAGACGTCTCCAAATACAATTACCTTTTACAGTGACCCAAAATATCATCATAATCATCATCAGCCTGAAGTAGTACACTACTTGACATGGGCCTCCCCTATACATTTCCAGGAATAACAATTCTAAGCCCTCTCCATCCATCAACTTTTCGTGATCTTGACAATGTCGTCAATCCATCGGGTAGGAGGGCGTCTCACGCTTTGTCTTCCAGTTTGTGGTCGCCATTCGAGAACCTTTCATCCCCAGGGGTTGTTAACTCTTTACATGGCAAGGGACAGCCGGCTGACCCATACTGGTTAAATCCGTGTGCACCAGTTAACTAAGGAGTTATTTCTTCGAGCTATATGACCTGCCTGTTGCTACTTCAACCTGCTAATTCTGCGAGCTCGCGGCTGTCGAAAAAGGTGCGCAGGTCATTGCCCGCGATCAAGATTATTACGCTTTAGATTGCGTTTTTTACGCGTATCCCAGTAACAACCAATTTATCTTGTTTTCTCACGGAAAATTTCCCACTATGTTTATCTTCGTAATTTCAAAACACAGCTGGAAATTCTTCCTTAGAAGGTCCGTAAAGAGACGATCGGGCGAAAATAACCAGTCAAACAGACTTTCGAATCTACAAATTGCCATGAATGAGTAGGATAGGATATTTGGACTGTGAACTGTGAAATTACAGCAATATATCTGAATCGTTGACCGTTTGCAACTTCGTTCACGTGGGATTTGTTTCCTAAAATGCAACTGGGTTTCGGAAATTCCTTTCTTAGTAGTCCCGGTGTGGCGGTGGAAACTCAGATAACGGTTACGTGCATTATTGTTGCTTCCGTCCTTTTCCACAAAGGCAAAATGTCTTCGAATTTATTTCTACCCTCGGTTTATTTATCAGTCAGGTTTCCTTATAGGAACTGCTTTTTTTTGATAACCAATTTGTGTGATGATATAAGAATTGATGTGTGTTTTGTGACTGGTTTTTATTTTAGTATTTAAAAAAAAAATATCTCTTTTCATTGTACCAGCATTTTTCCCACGCGGTAATTCCCGATCCCGATGATCTTCTAGAGTTTTATCCGAGAACCACAGAGCTTGTCTTACTACTGACAACCACTACTGCTAATATAAGTATGTTATGACTACATACTTTATCTTTTCTTCAAAAACGTTCGAATTAATAAATAAACAATGGAGGAATTTTCTTCTAACTTCTTAACTATGGGAGCCAGATATATTATTACTTATATACTTTTTTGTTAATTCTTTCGTATATATTGCAATAAAACACCCAGACATAGAACAAACATCAATTTCCATAATACAAGTGTTTGTTATGTGTGGGGATCGAACCCACGGCCTACAGCGCAGAAGGCAGAGCTACTGAGCTGTGAAATTGCATTAAAAAAAGCATTATCGTGCCGTTGTGCTGTAACACTAACCCTTTTTCTGAAAAAACAAAGCTCCGTGCCATAACATCTTGCCGTTAGCACGTCTTGTGACCCAGCGTTTAGACGAGACAAAAATTTGAACAGCTCATCCAGTCTACAATCTACAAACAGTGAAGGAAGACTTCGTGAGGAGGCCAGTTAGTATTCCAACAGGCGATAGGCTTGCAACTTGTCAACTTGTTCCACCGTTTTAAAGCACCTGGTATTCCGCACATATAATTTTTTGTGTTAAAAGTTTCGAACCGACGACCTTATCATCAGAAGGCGCACTGCCACCGGTGCATACAATAGGTACAAATGCCAGTTTACTGCAGTTTCAAAATATTTAAGAGTAGTAGAGTTATTTGTAGAGGTCTCGTCCAGAGAAGTACTACCACCATGCTTATTTCCGTCGCTAAGCAGCGTTGCTGTATTTCATTTAATGGACGCATGCCTCAAGTTAATGGACGCAGTCTATCGTAGAGCACGATCTTACCGTGCATGACATCCGAGGCAATGTTGTGTTATAGGTGATGGTTACCACTCAACAACAAGTTGGCCATCTGATTGTTCCGTCAGCAAGAAGTTTTATACTTCCACTAGACCACGAGTGCTCTACAAATGCCTACAAATGCCTTTGTATCTTAAAGATTGAAAGAAGTGATCGGGAGGTTATTATCTAAGCTGTGTGTAAGACCCCTAGCGCCCCCTACAGTTAGGGTCGCCCGTGTCGGAATTTTTAATTCAATTATGATAGCTATCTTGTTTAATGACCGCCTTCTTATAGTCGAGATGGCGTTTTTTAATGCCTCACCCGCCATTCGAAGATTTCTTTTTAAGAAATGAATAAAAAAACTCTTGTTTTTTCTTTTAATGTTTATGGAAAGATTGATAAGTCAACGTAATTGCGTGTACGAAAATAGACCGAGAGCGAACGAGGACTTAGGAATTATTTAACATGAAAACAAGTTTATTTATAACTTCAATAAGGTAAATTTAGAATTTTTGTTAGTTACTATGGTGTAAGGCGGGGGTGGCGAACCTTATTGAATCAACGTGCCATTTTTTTAAATAATTTCAGCCAAAATATGTAATAATACTAATTATTATAATAATTTCAACGAAAATTCCAACCGGTGTTCCAAGAGCCGCAGCAGCCGAGAGGGCGATTTAGCCATGTAGTTTCTGATCGGATTAGGCAGGGTCGAGTATTGCGGATAGTTTGAACTAAACATGCAACTGTTTTGATCCGCGCGTGCCCAAAATATTGTATCGCGTGCCATTGGTTCTCCATCCCTGGTGGGACGCCCTCATACACGATGAATCGACGACATTGGGAAGATCGTGGGAAGTAGGTGCAAGAAGAGGGCACGGACCCGTTCTTCCTGGAAATGTATAGGGCCTATGTCCAGCATTGAAATTCTTCAAGCTGATGACGATAACGATGACTAAGTTATACTAAATCTAGGAATACAAAAAATTAGAGGGACACAAAAAGAAAATAGAAAAGAAATAGCCTCATGACTTGAATCCCCAGGCACGGTAGATATCCTCCCATGAATGACCTTCTCAATTCACAGATAATGTATAGGTACGAACAGCACAAAACCGATAACCAAATTCGAAAATCAAACTTAATTTTTTACGGTTTCGCAGAAATCCTATAGCAATAAATTTGTCAGATGCCCGAAAGTTTCATGCTAATTCAATCAAATGCCTTTGCCGGGCTTAAATTTGATGGAGGAAAACCGTCTAAATGCGATGTTTTTTTTAATTTCCCGACCCGTGTTCGGTTTTTGAGGTCAGGCGTTTACTTTATGGTTTTTGGTTAATTTGCGAAGTGTTTTGTTTGATTCTGGTGGTGCGATAACGTAGGCGTGTCCGATACGCGTTTACAAAATTTTTGAAAGTTCACGAATATTAATTTCGTGTGGTTTTTTATACGTCGCCGATACACGATGTAGAGAGCCTGGTGGTCAAGTGTTAGAATGAGAAAAATCTTTATTTTGACTCTTGTTGTACAAAGGAGTTTTTACAATTGACTTGACGACAAAAAAGGTCACCACTCAGCATATCACTTACACTGTTTCGAAACTAGTACAAGAAGACTGATTACTGAATAATTAAAAATTATGTATAAGAGGATATTTCATACAACGCCATTTAGCCCCGAACTAAGGAAAGCTTGTACTATGGGAACCAGATAACTAATATTTTAACTTTTAGTTTTTTAGGAACACATTCGAATAGGTACATATTATACAATTATGAGAGAGCACTGGTGGTTTAGTGGTAGCGGTCCCACCTTCCGATCCTAAGGTCGTGGGTTCGAAACCAGTCATGTACCAATGAGTTTTTCTGTTCAAAAATGTATTTGCACAGTGCCAGTACTCTCAAACGGTGAAGGAAAACATCTTGAGGAAACCGTAATATCGTAGAACCTAAAAAGTTCTATAGCATGTGTCAAGTGCTCGAAAGGAGCCTCTTGAGGCGCACTTAAAATCCTTTCACCACACTGTTTCGAAAGAAACTCGTGACACGACAAGAAGGAGATACAATTATGAAATTTTCTAAAAGTCTATTTTATATAATAAAATCTTTTTCAATTTTTTTGGTTATACTTAATGAGAATTTAAATGAAAATGACGAAGAGAACATAATTTTCAGGGAACAAAGCTTAAAATGGATGTTTGGGATAAAATCTTGTTTTCATGGGTATCTGAAGAAAGGATAAGGGACTTTACTATTGTCATTAAAAGCGTTTCGGAAGCTGTTTGTGGGTTTTAAAATGTTTCTTCAGAACTTTTTCTTATTGTTGAGGCTTTATTTAGTGTTATGGTGACTTTTAAATATTCAAGCGGAATGTTTAAATAATGCACTTTTTGTATTAACTTTGAGTACTTACGGTTTATTTACGGTTTATTACTTTACGGAAAGAAATAAGCTTTCTTTCAGCTTTCGAGGGCACAGGCGTTGCGCATTTAATTTATGAATATATTAAAGTGTTCGATAGAAACAAATGCATAACTAGTGGTTAGTGAGAACTGAGATTTCGTGATACGATCCGAACGCTCTGGAAATTAAAGTAGTGGTAGTCAGAGGCAAGTCCAAACATTAGATATATTTGTACTTGCTTCTGAATACCACCTACTAAGTATGGTAACTAAGTTTCAACTGAATTGGCCTATAAATTGAAGAGTTCCGTTGAACTTTAAGATATTCGTTCGCTTCGCTCGCTCAATCAAATATCTCCCTATTGTCACAAAACCGTTTGCATTAGCTTCTTGACATAAATAATGACCTTACTTAGCAAATCTGTCTCATCATTATATCTCTCAGTACTAAGTCAAGAATTTTAAGGGGATGTCAGAGCAGGGGTAGTCACAGGTACGTCCAGTATAACCTTTGGCACATTCCCTCATTTTGCAGTATTTTGTTGATATACGTGACAGGTTGGAAGCCTATCGCCGCAAATAAACCTTTTGAGTTTACCCTAAAAGGTGCTATTTTTCAACAAGGGGGTTCCCCAAGGTTCTAAGCTTGCGCAGAAAATCGTTACAAATCCCATCTCGACGCCGATTTATAATAGTGTGAAATATTCCCACCCATATACAGGAAGACAGGTCACAGTGAACAACGAAAACAGTACACAAATTGACGCAATTCGAGAAAATAATTCTTTGAGTAAGTTTGACAAACTAGATTTCGGGTCTCAAATCTTGGCAAGTCTCCCCCAAAATCTTCCACTAATCCCGTTGTTTGGCAAACTAATCTTTCACGTGAACGTCTAGATTTTCTTTCCACCGTCATCTCGGCTGGCCTGGTCATCGCCTCTGCCTTAGGCTCCCAAGGAGTGACGATGTTTGCCCAGTTGACAAGTTTTTTTTCGTTTCAGTTTCACTGGGTTATTCCAGCATCTATACCTAAATAATATAATAATAGTAATGAAAAATACTTATACTTTAATACTAAAGTAGACTTTTATCTGACAGATTGCGATTTTTGGTAGTGGAATCCGCCCTTTAAAATATAAATTGTCTTAACGTAAAAAAGCATGGAGTTCACCAGCCATCCTCATTCTCCTGTGAAGACAGGCAATTCCCGCTGCATTAGGGCCGTCGACCACTGACGGCTGACTAATAGCTCGCATTACCTCAGTGTTGCACCGCCTTTACAGGTGATGGAATTTCATCTCAAGTTGTCTGGGACGCTTTGCTAGTCGATTTAAATGCTATACATTTTACGAGTATACTTTATTAACATGAAAACCAGCGGTAATTCTTCTATTCTCTCTCTCGCTCGCTAATTTCGATATTATTGTAAATATAAAAACACCGAATATAATGTAGTATGTAAAATCTTAAACAACCAAGTTTCGTATAATAATATTAAAAAAAAAAACATAATTATCCAAAAGTTTTCCTACAAAAGGAAACTTTTAGTATGCAATAAGTATTTTGTAAATTGTGCCTGCAGAATTAAGAATTAATAGAATTTATGATTTCTACTGTTAGAGCTTACTTATATCCAATGTATACAGCTCTTCATTACTTCTTGTGTTTATTGACAGGTTTAGTACTTTTTCCCGCTGTCCGCCATGTTACTTCTCTATCCCGCCATTAGGGATGCACCCTCTCCTTCCAGTATAATGATGTCAACAATCCACTAAAACCGACTTATACTACCTACATCCAAGTAATTAACAAAATATAATCTGATTTATAATCTGCCATCGTCAAAGTCAAAGTCAAAGTGAAAAGGTATTTATTCAATAAAATCACAAGGATCACTTTGAAACGTCTTAAAGCTAGGTGACTCTAGGTGCCAGTTCCACGCGACCAAAGCCTAGAAGAACAGGCAACAAACTTACGGCTTGGTTCCTACCGTTCTTTTGTATGATCCTTTTACAATGTAATATAATATATTATTGAAGTTTAGTGAGGCGTAGGCATACAGAAAAAGGTAAACATAATAAAATTTATAAACATAATCAAAGTTACTTCTCTATCCTACCTAAAAAGTTCTATAACATGTGTTAAGTGCTCGAAAGAAGCCTCTTGAGGCGCACTTAGAATCCTTTCACCACACTGTTTCGAAAGAAACTAGTGACACGACAAGAGAGAGAGACTTCTCTATCCCGCCATTAGGGATGCCCCCTCTCCTTCCAGTATAGTGATGCCAACTATCCACTTAAACCGGCTTATACTACCTACATCCAAGTCAAAATATAATCTACAAAATATAATCTGCCATCGTCACAATCATATAGATTAGTATGGAGTACTGCTGTCATCTCTGGGCAGGAGCACCTGGGTACCTAGCTTGGTCCTTTTGACTCGGTCCAAAGACGTGCTGTGAGAATCGTTGATGATCCCAAGCTCACAAGCGGTATTGAACCCTTAACTTTGAGGAGAGACTTCTCCTTTCGGTGTGTGTTCTACCGCTTGTATAATGGGTTGTGTTCTGTAGAATTGTTTGACATGATGCCCACAGCTTCATTCTATCATCGCACTGCTCGCCATAGGCAGGGAGCTCATCCACATACCTTGGAACCAGGATGGTCGCGCACTGTTCGGTTTCAGAGGAACTTCCTCGCGCGCACTCTAAGGTTGTGGAATGCGCTCCCTGCGGATGTTTTCCCTGGAGAGTACAGCATGGGGTTCTTCAAAAAAGGCGTTCTAAAACATTTAAAGGGTCAGCAACGCGCGTGTGACACCTCCGGTGTTGCAAACGTCCATAGGCTACGGTAACCGCTTCCCATCAGGTGGGCCGTATGCTTGTTTGCTTACTTGGTAGTATTAAAAAAAAAAAGATTAGACCCATACATACAGATTACAGAAAGTGAGGCCAGGAGCCCCGCAAACCAGAAAACCAAAGCCTGGAAACTACACAAATGTACAAAACATTTCGACGGAAAACTTACTTAGTAACTTAGTAACAAAGAACGATAAATTAAAGTAAGCAAAACTTGTAAGTCACGTCACAGTTGATTTATAAACGGTAAGAATAAAACTTATACAATAATTAGTATTCAAGGGAGTTCACTAGCGAATATTAAACATGCCACGCTAGAATTCGTGCAAGCCTACGTTGTGAAATACTGCTTTGAACTTTGACGAACATAATAAATAAAGAAAAGTCAACATTAAACCCGGTGCACCGGTGGTGTATTGGTAGTGACCCGCCTTCCGATCGTAAAAGGTCGTAGGCTCAAATCCTTGCGCCAATTGATTATTTTTATCGAAAAATATATGTGCGCAATGGCAGTGCTTTACACGCATTGAAAATACCTACTTACTACAATTACTGAGAACTGAAACTGAACCAGCTTCATAACTTTGATCCCCAGGCACGGGAGATATCCCCTCAATCTTAGTACCAAGTACTAACTCCAGATTCTTTGAGAACGTCTAAGGGGGGTAGTCAGAGGTAAGTCCAAACATTACATTTGGCACATATTCACATTTTGCAGTAGTT
Organism: Chloroclysta siterata; assembly: GCA_932294275.1. Taxonomy (NCBI): domain Eukaryota; kingdom Metazoa; phylum Arthropoda; class Insecta; order Lepidoptera; family Geometridae; genus Chloroclysta; species Chloroclysta siterata. Next base: position 12,020,016 of record OW028596.1, on the reverse strand, counting down.
GGTATTCCATATGTGACAGGTTGTAAGCCCATCGCCGCTGTTAGAATACTAACTGGTTTCCTCACGATGTTTTCCTTCACCGTTTAAGAGCACTGGCATTGCGCACTTAAATTTTTCTATAGGTAAAATCCATCGGTGTTTACCGAATTCGAACCTACGGAATCGATCGGAAGGCGGGTTCACTCCCACTAGACCACCGGTGCTCTCAGTACTAATATATAATAATAAAATGACCGATTTGAACGGACCCCTACATTCATAACGTAATATAATCTAAACTACTGTGTGTAATTGGTTTCACTACATGACAGCGACATGACACAAATTACGTGTTCGCCGAAATTCTTTTAATGTTTTTAACAAATCTCTTAAACGTTTTATCATTTATCATTTGCGTTTTTTATCAAAATAGCCATTATTCAGATCATCACTTTATTTACCAACAATAAATCAGCCATTTTATCCAAAAAACCACGCCTCGATAAAATAAGCGTCAAAGTTTACCGATAAACCTCATTTACATCAAAGTGGTATTTCTGTAATTAATGTTACTCTGTCCAAACCCATTACGTTTTTATTGCTAACTCGATTAGAATTTACCTACTAACGGTTTATTTTATATAGCTTTACCCGTGGCTTTTTAAATGCTGGTATACGATATCTTCTGACGATTCCTGCGCTAAGACATAGACAACTGTCGAACAACGAAGTGGATTTTTGTTTCTCAGCCTCTTAAGGCGAATACATGAGCTAATGTGACTCTCGCTCGCACGTTTCGACATGTTGAAAGATATAAAATCACTAAACTCATTTTCGAAAAATCGCAATCAACCATTTTCTGTGCAATCACATTGCACACAGTTTAGTAAAAATTCATTTTGATCGATACAAGTTTTCCTACTCAAAAGTTTACTTATGTACGAAAACTAACTTGTACGGGTTACAGGCAAGTGCAGAAGGCGCTTGCTATTGAAGTAAATGTTTTATTTTTGCACCTTTCATCATCATCAGTCTAAATAAGTATACTGCTGAGCATAACCCTCCTTTTTATTCTTATTTGACTTGCGATTACCAATGTTGTAAGTTTTCCGTCAATACAAGGTGTTCCAAAAATTGTGTAGTTGAAATCTTGCGTGAAATTCCAAAAATCCTGATAAACCAGCACCATTAATAAAGTCATAATAATAGTCTTTTATTTATAACATAAATACATATGGCAATCATCCAATCATTCAAATAAACTGGTCAAAATGCCTCCAGTCAACGATCGTATCGCGCGCAAAGGAAGCTCCGAAATTTACTCCTAAAGGATTTAAAACTAAAGGAAAATATTTCCACGTAAACGAAATACCACATTATACACACATATAACATCAACAAGAGACACAACATTTGCAGAATCAGGAATTTATTTTCAACAACAAACATACAAACTTTAACATTTATTAGCAAGTAAACAATACAATTCTTTTAGTTTTCTTCCGTGTGTTTCTGGTCTGGTCGGCACGAACTTAGGTTTGAGAAATTAGTTCAAATAAACTGGATTGTGTTCGTTTTGGTTAAAGCGAAGTTTCCTGGATTACTTTACGGTTTGCTACATGTTTATTTTACAGGCTTTTATGGGCTCGTATTCTGTTGGTAAGATGGTTCTGAGAAAACTATAGGTACCTCTAACAATTTTTGTCTTTACGCCATTTACAGAAGTATATTTATTTTATAATAGAGAATATAAAACGGATAAAAGTTCTGTTTGTTTAACTTAATTCTGTTTTGCTTACGCCTCACTAAATTCTATTTTTCATTATTTTATTATCCTACTAATATTATAAACGCGAAAGTTTGTAAGTATATGGATGGATGGATGTTTGTAAAAACGTAAAAACTACTGAATGGATTTTAATGAAACTTTACAATAATATAGCTTATACATCAGAATAGCACATAGGCTACAATTTATAAAGATATTGTGTGAATTGTCCAAAATATGTCGATAAGTGTCAGGTAAGTAGGAAAAAATCTACCATCTGCGAGCTATTCTGGCGTGCGCTGCCAAAACCGCTAGGGTTACACATATGTACTATGCCACGCTAATATAAGCTACTCGAACTACTAATCCTGCGCGGACGAAGTCGCGGGCACCAGCTAGTATTATATATATTGTTAGGTTCATACAAAAAAACGGTACGGTTAAATAAGACCCATTGATGTCATACGAGGATGTCGTAAGAATTAAAGAACGCACTAGCGCAGCGGATGGGATGCAACACGTCTTCTAAGTAAGTAACATCAATACTGCGGTCACCAATACCCCTACCAAGCGATAAACCCCCTCGTCCCATCCATGAACAGATGCAGACAGAAACTGCAAAGTAAAATCTATGTCGCACGCAGTATATACAGTGCAGAAGACATAGCTACTAAGTTTGACAGCTCTGTTGTGTCAGTTCGGTCAACATGCTTCCTTCCTAAGTCTTACTGCTTAATATTCCGAAAGCGGAAAACCATCTCGGTATTCCCGCTAATCAATCCAACCACACATTAAACGCACCTTAATGCCATACCCTTCACCAATTAAGGCGAAGCGGCCATCGAAAAAGCATTAGCTGTAGTGTAATTAAGAGAGCATGCGCGCTACGCCCGCAGGCGTATAAATTTGCGTGCTCAGGCTTAGTAACTAGTGTTTACTCTGTGGTCCTGCGGTCAACGGGCGCACTCGGCGCTTGTATGTGGTATGAAAGATAGGGAACGATGCAGTGGTATTAAGCCCCGTGTTGGGCTCCAAAACTAAAAAACTGTATACTTATGATTTCCATAGATTTGCATTGCAAGATTACTAAGATTACTGAGTTCTGTCAATCGCAAAGTTACCTGAAAAAGATCGCTTTTAGCGATAAGGCCGCCCATTGTATTACTACGATTTTTGTTTAAAGTAAAAACTGTGTATCCTACCTTATTTGTAGTGGTAATCAATAAGGAGTTATCGAACTATCTATCGAACTGTCTATTACAAATATGATAAGCTTACTGTCTGAACACAAATGCAACACAGCTAGAATATGGGCAAACGGAAATTTCAAATCCCGTTATGGCCCCAATATCCATAGATTATAAAAACAGTGAGCCAGAACATTCCAATAGGCGTCATAAAACGAAAGAATTCCTGTTATTGTAGCAGTGTGTGCAACACTGAACGAATTTAAGTTAGAACACACGGAGCGATAAAAGGCTGTTAAATCTTTCTGTTACGAGTATTCTTTATCTATTTTTATTTGCCCACTATTATTATCGTTTGTCGTATAATTATTTACTTTATAAGTGCGGGCATGGTGTCTCATTGCATACAAAGCATTTTTAGTTCCAATTAAACATCAATAGATGGCGATACCGGTTGCGATTGAAATATTGATATTGGTTTTAGTCCAGAAAAAAGTATTATGGTCATGAATAGCTTATGTTATATTGTAAAAAATTCTCCCTTATTCACAGGAAGATGAGGAAATAAGCTGTTAATGAAATCTTCATGTTTTTACAATAATCAATATTGACCACGTTTTTTCTTGCGGAAATTATTTGAACTACGTTGTGGTTCGGTTTCAACAAGTTCAAAAGATGCCGCTATTTGCGTTTATCGAATTTTTTCGTTTCTTAAAGAGGCATTTTACTACGTACCACCTACCTACGTAAAAAATAAAAAATAATTTATTTATTATTAATATAAAAAAACGGTGTATATTAACATGATTCGATTTTTAGCCACGGAAATAAGAGTTGCTAGATACTTCTACTAGTACAGAATAAATAATAGGACTCGATTTTTAGCCTCTTACTGCGACGCAACAAGGTGCAATTCATCTTGCATAATTTCACTTTGCAATTTTCAATGCCGCACTCTTCTAACGTGAAACTCTGTCGCTGTCAGCGCTGGTGCTGGCGCGGGCCAGACAGCGACAAAATTCTGAGCCAAAAATTATGCCTTTTTATGGGGCTGACAACCATCAAACAACTTCTCGCTCGCATGTTTCGACATGTTGAAAGATATAAAACCACTAAACTCACTTTCGAAAAATCTGAATAAACCACATTGCACACAAAATGGTTCATTATTTAATTGGTAAATGCTTATTTTAGTAAAAAAACATTTTAATCGATACAAGTTATCCTACTCAAAAGTTTGCATTAGTACAAAAACTAATTACTTACTTTTACTTTACTTTTGAGTAGGAAAAAACTGATTGATTATATATCTTTCAACATGTCGAAACGTGCGAGCAAGAAGTTGTTTGATGGTTATCAGCCCCTTAAACTTTACGGACGTACGTAGTGCCGTAGGAAGAAAATTATTTATTACGTCAACGCAAGTATACAACGTGTAAACGACTGTACGACATTAAATTGAAACACGTGTAGTGCTACTATCTAGTATTAATTTAAAAAAGGTTTTATTTACATTCATTCATAATTGAGTTTTTTTTATTTTCAAACAAACTAAATATCAGTAAAAGCATAAAATTATAAAACACTCTGTGTAATGTATACAAACAAAGAAACGTACGTTCATTGATTACTCGTCGGTGCCTATAAGAGCGAAAATCCCGCGCGCAGATAAAGTCAGATATACCTACTTTACCTACTCGCTTTTCGGCGCTAGCGCACAGACAGAGACAGACAGAGGTGCCGCCGGCCGGCGAGCCGTGAAGGTCGAGCGGGCGGCGCATCAAAAGTATTAGGTACCTACACTTTTGGTATGTAGGTAGCATAAAAATCGGTAAGTACCTACGTCAAATCCGTCAAATCACACACAAAATTTAAACGACGCACGGTGAATGTCCGCCCGTAGGTACTTTCAGCAATACACAGATGTTAGACTACACACCATAGATAGGCACTTAGTTTCATTACAAAAAAAACACACACAGGCGTCTGTTACGCGGTTCTAGATAGGTAGATACCTAATAACAAAAAATCACACTCAAAAAACCTCTTTCGCGATACTTAAATCGAACGAAATTTACGACAAAAGTTTCATTACCAAAAAACACACACAGGCCTCTGTTTCGTAGTTCTAAATAGGTAGTTACCTACTTATTTTAATAACAAAAATACACACCCAAAAAGCGTCTTTCGCAGTACTTAAATCGAACGAAATTTACGACGAAAGTAATAAAACGAATCTACAATTTTCAAAACCAGATGTGTCAAGGACGCTTTCAAAACATTAACTAAAATTCAAACAAATTCATTCCATTCAACGGGCGCAATGGCCTGGTGGCGCGGCGGGCGGCGCGGGGCAGAGCGAGCTGGGTCTGTCTCTTTCTAATACGCACGCGAAATGTATCTATCCTGGTCACGTCGTCTAGATCGCTCTAACGCGTGTAAATTTGGTATCTTCCTACTTTTTTTTTCCCTTGATTCATTAAATATGATTTCGTGACCCCGGAAAATTGACCTGAACACGAGTGATTATAGGTACAGGTTGCTTAAAACTGATTTATTGGAAAAGTATCGATATCTCGATAAATATTCAGGCTTTTTTTATAAAACCAACGCCTAAAATCTAAAAATGCAATTCACAGTACGTGTTTCAATTTAATGTCGTACATGCGTTTACACCCTGTATAGTTGGTAGGTAAGTACAAAGTTTACTTGACCTACCTACTTTAGTTATCCGCTCAGCATCAGGTGTCACTTCAATTATTTTAGAAGACCCACCTGATGTTCAGCGGCTATCGACGATGGCCAACTACTAGGTATCTCAAATCCAAGAAATAAGCGCTCAACATCTTGGAGTGGGTGGTGAAAGGTAACCATTCAACATCAGGTGGGTTATTTTATGTTGAGAGATTACGTCTATAACCAACTTTTGTCATTATTTCCTTTTCATATTGTACGAAAAACGGGTTCTGTTATTAAACACATCATCTACTTTAGGATTTCCACAAATAGGTAGTGACCATTCAACATCAAGTGGGGTGATCACTAATTATCGGGTGAGAAGTAACCGCGCGACTCCAGGTAGCTCAAAAGAGGTAACAGCTCCACATCAGCTAGGCCATCAGATGTAACGCTTTTACATCAGCTTGATGCCATCAGGTGGGCCATCAGTTGAACGGCTAATAAGAGCGTCGACTTCATCTCAAATTCAATAGGTTATCGCTTTTCTTCTGGTGGATTTTTTTTTAAATAATTTTATAGTTACTAGAAATAGTATAGTAACTAATTATTGTATAATAACTAGAAATAGTATAGTAACTAGTTATTGTATATTAACTAGAAATAGTATAGTAACTAGTTATTGTATAGTAACTAGAAATAGTATAGTAACTAGTTATTGTATAGTAACTAGAAATAGTATAGTAACTAGTAATTGTATAGTAACTAGAAATAGTATAGTAACTAGAAATAGTATAGTAACTAGTTATTGTATAGTAACTAGAAATAGTATAGTAACTAGTAATTGTATAGTAACTAGTAATCGTATAGTAACTAGTAATCGTATAGTAATTAGTACCTAACTAACTAAAAAAAAATACCCTTGTGCGTCGCAAAACGGACTATGATTCAGCAATAAGTTGGTTGCAAACTTTAATCCTACTGAACGGAAGATTTCCTCTCAGATCACTTTTTTATACAACTATCTAAACACCTGATGTTACGTGGTAACCATCACCTAAGAAAACCATAACTAAGAAAACATTGCCACGTAGGTAAGTCACGCAGATATAAACCTGTACCATGGTGTATCATGTTGCCTACAAAGCATTTTTAGTTCCAATTAAACATCAATAGATGGCGATACCGGTTGCGAATGAAATATTGATATTTGTTTTAGTCCAGAAAAAAGTAATAAGGTCATGAATAGCTTATGTTATATTGTAAAAAAATCTTCCATAAGCACAGGAAGATGAGGAAATAAGCAGTTAATGAAATCTTCATGTTTTAACAATAATCAATATTGACCATGTTTTTTCTTGCGGAAATTATTTGAACTACGTTGTGGTTCGGTTTCAGAAGTTCAAAAGATGACGCTATTTGCGTTTATCAATTTTTTCGTTTAAAGGCATTTTACTACGTACCCATAAGTAGGTAAAAAACTAAAAAAATTTTTATTTATTATTAATTTATAAAAACGGTGTATAGGAACATGATTCGATTTTTTGCCACAGAAATAAGAGTTGCTAGATACTTCCACCAGCACAGAATAAATAATAGGACTCTTACTGCGACGCAACAAGATGCAATTCAGCTTGCATACTTTCACCTAACCATTGCCGCACTCTTCTAACGTGTAACTCTTTCGCTGTCTAGCGTGGAGTGAGTCAAAAATTATTCCTATTATGTGCAGTGGCTTCATAGCATGACGGGTTAAGGGGCTGACAACCATCAATAAACTTCTCGCTCGCATGTTTCGACATGTTAAAAGATATCAAATCACTTATCTCATTTTCGAAAAATCGCAATTAACCATTTTGTGTGCAATAACATTGCAGACAATTTAGTAAAAAAACATTTTCATCGATACAAGATTACCTACTCAAAAGTTTGAATATGTACAAAAACTAGATAAGCAAACTTTTGAGTAGGAAAACTGATTGATTTTATACATATCTTTCAACATGTCGAAACGTGAAACTGTTCGATGGTTGTCAGCCCCTTAAACTTTACCTACGTAGTACCGTAGAAAGAATTATTGAATAATGTCAACGCAAGTATACATATAGTAGGTAGGTAAGTAAAAAGTTTACTTGACCTCCCTGCTTTAGATCTATACCTTTTAGAACTTTAGACCGCTCAGCATCAGGTGTCACTTCGATTATCTTGGGCTATTTTATGTTGAGAGATTACCGCTGCAACCAACTTTTGTCAATCATTTCCTTTTCATATTGTACGAAGCAAACAGAAACCAAACGAAACGAAACGATAAATATGTAGCTTGCAAAGTAAAAATGGGGAAAAGTACCTTATTTGTTGAACTTTAAGGTTGATTTGGGTAATCAACCTTAAAGTTCAACAAATAAGGTCAAATATATTATGTTATGTCTTTTCATACCTAAATGACGTGTGCAATTTATATACTTTCCTCGTTTTTGGTGACGAATGATCATAAGTGTGAGATAGTATTATGAAGATTTGTGACTTTATTACAAGGGTTTATGGTTGTGATTAGGTTGAACTTGAAACTGTTTTAAAACTTTTGTCTCAGGCTCAATTTACACTGCTGCGGGTTGGAATGAAAGCGACTTTTTGCAACTAAATTATCCATAGCATAGTGAACTTTATGTCAATTTTATAACATACAAACTAAATAAGAGCCAAGTAGCTAGGAGAATACTCGAGAATCGTAAGGATTCTTTGGAAGACAAATTTAGTTTAAATGTCTAACAGCCTTCACAGATCAGTTGGTAGTAGGTCTGCCTTCAGCGCCGGAGGCCGTGGGTTCGATCCTCACCGTAAATAAATATTTTTGTGATAAGTAAATATAGAATTTTGTTTTCTGTCGGGGTGTTATGTAGGTATATAATATCAGTAAAAAAAGTATGTAACGTACCTATAAGGTTTATAATTAGTATAATAGCTTTGATTTGTAAGTGGCCCGATAATAATTATCTAGGTTGATTGTTGATCGAAGCACGGGATACAAAACACAGAATAGAAATGACCACTGTGTGTATATATATTTTGATTTTGCCTCGAACATTAAACAAAATTGAGACAAGTTGGGAGTTTTTCCCAACCTTTTACCCTGTTACTTCTTGTAGCGTATAGACCCCACTAACACCTGCAAAATTTAAATAGCGATGATCAGTCAGCGCCTCCTAACTAAAACAAAAAGTAGGTAGGTACCTAATACATCCTACCTACATAAACAAATTTCCTAAGGAAGCATCAACATCTTGATTTTTATAATACCTGCTTAAAACGAATAGATGTAGACTACACAATTAGGTACACAATGACATGTCATACCTAGGTATATGCAGATGGCTACCTATTACTTATTCATCTGTGTCGATTCTTATTTTGAAACAAAACTGGCAGAACTATCATTGTGGACGAAGGACTGCGTGCGGACACAGAATAAATAATAATACCTACCTATTTGCGTGCGGGTAGAATACATTTTATCGCCATCTATTGGTTGCAAGTGCATTTTACGAGATGCCGCTTGCTCGCAACGCAACCTCGCGACACCTAGCGGGATATTTTGTTTAGCTATGCGGGCTATTTCAATGAAATAGCTAAACAAAATAGCCCGCATAGCCGCTAGATGTCGCGAGGTCATTTAGCCCGAACGATTGCCCGAGTTAGGACAGTGCCATTTCAATGTATGGGATGAGGTATCTGTACTAGTATTCTCTTATCTGTGGTGCGGGTTATTTTAATTAGTAAAACCTAAAAAACTTGTTTTTGAAAGGAAAAGGTCGCTGCCAAGTGTCCCTCACTTGATAGCGACCTTTTCTTTTTCTCTTGGCCGCATTGGAAAGACTCAATTGGAGGAAACTGCATCAAAACCCCGAAAAGAGCTAAGCTCTTAAATTTAAGCAAAAGAAAGCCGTTAAGCCGGTGTAATTACAGGCACATGAGGCGTAACATCTGTATGCCTCAAGTTGATGGACGCAGGGCAGTGCAGCGTGGGGCACGTTAATATCGCGCGTGGCAATGCTTTGTTATAGGTGATGGTTACCACTTATCAGGTGGGCCATCTGCTTGTTCCATCAGCTAGTTGTATAAAAAAAATGTATTGGTCAAGCAGAAATCTGTCGAAAGACTTCGCAGTATCCCACAACTGAACACAACCGTAACCAGGTTATTCAAATAACAACAAACTTAAGAATATTCTATGCAATAAGATGATGGCGTCTCGCACGGATGCTGCGATATGGAGTCTGTTATGTGCGACGCGATTGCCGCCATCTCTATTCCATTTGCAGTATCTCCGTTATATTGGCTGTGATTTCATAGCCTAGCATTTTAGAATATTCCTAGTGCATTTTTGGAATATCTGGTATCCATCCTACCTTACATATTATGTTTTTTATAGTTGCGGGTAGGCCGCTATTAAACATTTGGATTGGTGACTCGGGTCTATCACACAATTAATTATTAGATAAATCCCACTGATTGATTAAAATCTAAAATATTTTTTTTTGTAATGTCACTAGTTCTTTCGAATCAGTCACCTTTCAGTCAGAGAGCACTGGTGATCTAGTGGTAGCGACTCCGCCTTCCGATCCTAAGCTCGTGGGTTCGAAACCGGGCGGGTGAGTTTTTCTGTTCAAAAATGTATGTGCACAATGCCAGTACTATCAAACGGTGAAGGAAAACATCGTGAGGAAACCGGCATGTCGTAGAACCTAAAAAGTTCTATGACATGTGTCAAGTGCTTGAAAGGAGCCTCTAAAGGCGTACTTAAAATCCTTTTTTCATACTGTTTCGAAAGAAACTAGTGACACGACAAGAGAGAGAGTCTCCTTTCGAGCACTTGAGGTGATTTTTGGGTTCTAGGATATGCCGGTTCCCTAAAGATGTATTTTTTGGGAGTACTGGCACTGTGTACATCATCAATTAATAAATCAGCAAAACTCTTTTAAATATTGGTAGATATATCACACAGCGCCTTCAAGCCGGAAACTAAACAGAGATTTTGGGTACTAAGTAAACCGGATTATTTATAAAATACCTAGATAGCCTTCACAGCACAGTTGGTAGTAGCTCTGCCTTCTGCGCCGTAGGCCGTGGGTTCGATCCCCACCGAGAACAAATATTTGTGTGATGAACATAGATGTTTGTTCTCTGTCTGGGTGTTATTATATATTATAAGTAATATTAACAAAAAAAAGTATATAAATAAAAATAATAAATATTGGTGGACAAAATAACTTCTTTGTTATGGAAATCTAACCTCCAGAAGGCAGAGTTACTTCTTATGATGCTTGCTAGGCTTTGGCGCACAACGCGGGGTACAACTTTGGCCTAGATACAAGCCACAACTTTGTAATAATTATTAGATAGTACCTACCTTATTATACCTACTTGTTTACCCTGTTTAGAACGACAAAACCTACCTACCTACCTGTTAGTATTATTCTCATATAAGTGACTATAATCTGTCTTTTTTGAGAATAAATAATATCTTTAAACCTAATTATCTATCTAAAGTCAATAAAAACCATCTGTTTTTGCCTGTAACATCTAACATCACACACAGTTAAAACATCGATAAATAATTGAAACAAAAATTACAAAGTTTCAAATATAGATTCCCTTTGAAAATTAACAACATTTCTGACAGAAATAGCAAAAGCAATAAACTTCCTTAAAATATTCATCCGCCACTTATAACTCTACTCTGACACTACTTTGGGACACCCTGTATTAAACACTAAGATTGCTACTTATTATTTTGAGGATATCTGAGGGCGTAGTCAGAGGTACGCCCAAACATTACGTCTGGCACAAATTCACATTTTACAGTAGTTGGTATTCCATACGTGACGTTGCAAGCCCATCGCCGCTGTTAAAATGTTTCGAAAAGAAAAATTCATTGGTGCTCAACCGCATTCGAACCCACGGCCTTACGATCAGAAGACAAGGTAACTAACTGCAAAAAAGAAGAAATAAATAACAGCAGTAACAATGTACTTGTAATTCGATTAACTTATCATTTAATTACTTATAAAATGTATAACGTACAGCCTATAAATGGCGCACTAATAAATAATTTGTTAAATTTAATATGAGAATAATGCAGTGGGCTACAATAATGTCACCCTAGTAGATAGGTAGATAAGATACATAGGTGCCTGTTCTTTTTTAATATGTAAAGATGATTTTTATATTGTACCTAGCTGTTTGTAGTCTAATAAATAAAAGCCATAAATTTAAGATATTTATGTATCCATTGGTCGTATATCAAACCACGACAACCAGTATCGATGGTCATCTTCTCTTACGTAAAATATCTGTTTTAGTCGACGCCAGTTTGGCCGATTGATTTATTCAGGCCTGTACTGCGGTGATGTACGACTCTAGTGAGAATTGCGAGGGTAGTGCAAAATCAGAGGGTTGCTAAATATTAAGCCAGGAATTTAAGTACTTTAGCAATTTTTTTATTCGTTTTTGAAAATTTAGGTTTTAAAAATTAACTATGATCTGAGTTGGATTGTAAATTACTCAAACATTCAAAGAGGACTGGCTGGAAGTTTTTTTAACTGTTTATAAATTTTAATTCTGCATGCCCATAAACGATAATTACTTTGTTTCAACAAACATATTTATAACCATGTAATTTTTCAAATAAGTATTCTATCTAATAGCTGGTTCCGTCCGAAGTTCCACTCAGGATATCTAGCGTCGGTCGATTTGACGTCTCATCCGGTAAAGCGAATGATTAGATGCATTGGTTTGACTTTGACGGGCGGGGGTTGAATTACAATCTTATTGCTTTTGGGAAAACATAAAAATCTTTGAATTTATGATTTATGAATTAAGACACAATGTCAAGAATTAAAAAAAATACACGCGTTTTTTTTCGTTTTTAGTACGTTCGTACTTAGCGGTAAAATTACTTGACTCGGAACTCAGAGCTTTATTTTAAGCTAACTTACATCTTTTATGTTGACTTTACAAAATGAGAATAAAGACACTATAATATACAATGCAGCCAGTGTCTGCGCTTTAGATTGGAACTGATTTCTCAGTTGAGCTATCTCTAGATTGTTGGCTACGGTTTGCAGATAGCTCAACTGTCTCATGTGTATTTTATAATACGTTTTGAATGTATTCATTGTAATTTTCTTTGTAAATAAATGGATACTATAATATGACCGTTTCACGACTTGTATCCCCAGATACGGAAGATATCCCCTCAGATTTCTTAGTACCGGGTTCTTGAGGGTATCTATGAGGGGTAGTCAGAGGTAGTAGTATATATAGTCTTAGTATTTCATTTGGCACATACCTACATTTTGTTATAACTGTCATTTGTGTAGCAAATATTTCATTTTAAACTAATAAATATTGCAGTCTCTGTTGTTGCCTACTCTACGCGACACGTGCATGCTTGTGCATCGACGCGATTTGTAAAGCTTGTGAACTGCGAAGGGAACTACCGAGGGAGCGTTCTGATACAATAAGAAGCGAACAAATTTATGTAAAAAATAAAAACGCCTGTTGTTCTTGCTAAGGTGACGGTTCCTAATCAGGTGGACTGTAGATATATATAAAAAATCTTCGTCAGGAGTTTATTGGGACTGGAGTTTATATAAATATTAATGTAAAAAAACCAGGAACAGCTTTTGTTCTCTAGATTTCTTAGTACCAAATCAAGTTTCTTTGAAAATATCAAAGGTTAGTCAGAGGTTCTTCCAAAATTTACATTTGGTACAGACCCACATATACATACAAATATTTCGTACATACGTGACAGATTACCAGCCCCCCGCTGTTAGATTCCTCACGATGAATCTAACAGCGGGGTACTAAGTGATTCCTCACGATGTTTTTCTTCACCGATCGAGAGCACAGCCATTGCAACCACACATTTTTCGAAAAAAATCCAATGCTGACAGGATTCAAACCCACGTCCTTACTATCAGAAGGTGGGTTCACTACCAAAATACCACCAGTGTCTCTATCATAAAATATATTTTTATTTGGGAATCAAACAGTGTCACATTCTACAAGGTGTTCCATAAGTTGTGTATATAAACTTCAGGGGGCTAAAGTACCCATCAATATGAACAACTTTTTCTAAGGAACCAACACGCGTTCTTTCGCGTTCACAGTGTTGGTTCCTTAGAAAAAGTTGTTCATATTGATGGGTACTTTAGCCCCCTGAAGTTTATATACACAACTTATGGAACACCTTGTATATCTATTCTTTCGAATATGACATTTATTAATGTACTTTTGTATTTTTTTAATTGTATCTGTAACTGTACAATCCTACTATCCTAAAATTATAGGTGATGGTTGCCACTTAACATCAGGTGGGCTATCTGCTTGTTCCATCAGCTGGTTGTATAAAAAAAAAAAAAAAAAAACCTACTAATATTATAAACGCGAAAGTCTGTAAGTATGGATGGATGTTTGTTACTCTTTCACGTAAAAACTACTGAATGTATTTTAATGAAACTTTACAATAATATAGCTTATACATCAGAATAACACATAGGCTACAATTTATAAAGATATTGTGTGAATTTTCCAAAATATGACGATAAGTGTCCAAAATAATCGTGTAAGTAGGAAAAAAATCTACCATATGCGCAGACGAAGTCGCGGGCACCAGCTAGTATGTAATATTCTTACCAAAAAATGAAATATGAACTATTTAAAATACTAATCACTGATGATTTTGCATACCTATAAATAACTAAAAAATATAGCGGTTATTTCCGACCAAATTAGAACAAACACAACGAGTTCAACGAGTTCCTGAACTTAAAATGTAATAACGAAATACCTGGCAGCATCAAACAATTTGCGTTATATGTTGCCGGCTGCAGTTAGCTGCGTTCTTTACTTGCATAGAGTTGTCTATAAGAACACCACAAAAAGCCGTACATACAGTGTGGAAAAAATCAATGGCCCCTGAAGGAAAACCACTTTAAATCCTTAAGATTACTTAAATTTTAAAGATTTTACTTAAAGGAAACATTCCTTTATTTTTTTAAAGAAACAAAACTGCATTAAAAGATTTTCTAATATTAGCCCGCTTCATCGGGAATCGAACCAGCTCAAAATTTAATTCATAAACCTCACTATTTTATTCTACTAATCGATAGGATCAATGTTCAGGATAAAATCTCTTTAGTTGGTATCACGAACAACCAGCATTATAATGACGTATGCTTCTGTCCGAACTGGTTACTACTACACTCGAAAGGTCTCTCAAAAGGAACCTCTTTGAGGCGCAGCAAAAATCCATTCACCACACTATTTCGTAAGAACTACACTAGCATAGGTGGTCTAGTGATAGCAGCCCCGCCTTCCGTAAGGTGGTAGGTTCAAATTAAGTCGTGCACCGACAGTATAAAGAAAAACATCGCAAGCAAAACGGCATGTCGTAGAATCGGCCTTACTACAAAAAATCTCTTAAACGATAAACTATGCTTAAACTATTGCCATCTCTTACCAATGCGTAATGGCAAACAGAGACAGCGCTAATTTTGGGTACCATTTTATCGTATGATATGATAAGTTCTAAAACAAATGTCATGTGCTCAAAAAGAGCCTCTTTGAGGCGCACTTAAGATCCTTTCACCACATCGCTCGTCTCGAAATAACTAGTGACTACTACCCCCAGGTTTGGTTTTGGTAAAGAAAAATAAATCGGGTAAAGAGGGTAATAAAATACATCCATTTATTAGATAATATTTGAGAGTGAATGAAGCGAAAGAGGTATGAAAGGACCGTAGCAAGTGGAAATCCGTGGCCTACCCCTATGAGAAAGAGGCCCCTATGATTTTATGTATGTATGTATGTATATTTCGGAAATTGCTATACCTTTACGAAACAGTATGTTTCCTGGAAAGCATGACGATGCCGGCTAAGCCTCAGGTAGGTGGCAACTCTAGCCACGTTCTTTGCTGTAAAGTATGCAGACGGGTAATATACGAGTATCGCAGCAAGGATTTCAGATTTTGCTGAGCATGTGGGAACCGAGAGCTGTGTGTAGGGAATTATGGGCGTGATTTTCAACGCTAAGCTTAAAATAATGCTTTTCGCCAAAACTGTCCATAGATGTATTTTTTTAAATACCAGTTTAGTTAAATGTTATAAGCTGCTAGTATTTATTTTTTACACATCATCATCATAATCAGCTTCCTGCCCTTATACCACTTTATATGGGGTCGGCACAACAGGTTTTTCTCTCCACTTTCCTCAATCATCCGTCATCTCAGTAGTCACTCCTTTCTTAACCACGTCATCTTTCACAGAATCCATCCATCTTTTTATGATTTAGTAACGAGATAGATGCCTACTATCGGATTAGTTCATGTTTAAATTTTAACTTGCCGTATGTAGCACAAGGACAATATTTTGAAATTTCCATACAAGTGATCGCAATGTACCGGCAAAAATTATTCTAAATAGACCATATAGTATACAGTTATACACATAACTACAAATATTATTTATAGGTATTATCGAGGCGACGCGTGATCCGAGGGCTGTTGAGTATCTGGCCCAGCGCAACAGCATTGCCATTCAGCGTGGCTGTTGCTTGGGGACGCTTCCGAAAGGCACTGATTCGGATCAGTTGAGCTATCTCTAGATCATTTGCAACGGTCTGCAGATAGCTAAACTGTTTCATATGTATTTTGTACATTTTGTAAATAGTTGTATTAATTGTAATTTTATATTTTTATATGTAAATAAATTAATATTTGTGTTATGTAGTAGCCAAAAACATTTTCTCAATTTCCCCATCAACCAACTGGCGTATAATCATTTTGTCACCCTTCCCATGGCATACCATAAAAACCATTCGTTTGGAAGACGCTGATATAACTTGAAACAAAAAAGGTTTTCCTAAACGATAGATTCATGTTATATTATAGGATCGTATGCCTTTTTGTATCTGTTTATTTACATCTAGATTATTTCAAAGCAACGGTGGTCTAATGGGAATGGCCCTGCCTTCTGATCGTAAGGTCGTGGGTTCAAATCCGGTCGTGCTATAAAAATAAAAATTGGTTGACTTTCCACACATCACTATCTAGCCCCAAACTAAGGCAAAGCTTGTAATATGGAAACCAGATAGCTGATATAATATCTACATATACAGGGTGTCCCAGAAATCAACGTCAAGCCGAAAACGGGCGATGGGCCAAATCATGACAGTTATGAGAAAAATATAAAAAAAAATATTTGTCATGTACTTTTCGAATTATAGGTATTACAAAAAATACAGAAAAACTGACACCCTGTGATGATCTTTTAAGTCGTGTGACTACAAATATTAACTATTCGTGAAACTTTTTTCTGTGATGTAACCATGAATAACCCTTCTATAAAATACAATTCAAAATTAAATCATAACTGCCTCAGTTTTAAATAAAATGTTGATTATTGGTCAACATTTAATTTAAAATAATTACATCACCCAACTTTAACCGACTGTACCGTAAAAAAAATTTACTACACTATTTTGGCAAGTAACTTTAAAAGATGGCGCATTTAGTCAGGATTCCAAAATAGTATAACACTTGCTAGAGTACTCTTTAATTTTGGAAAAAAAACTGGTTTTCTTAACTAAGCCGGATTTCATGACAATTTTATTTAAAAAGATAAAATGTTTGTAACCTTTAAATTATGGACTTATAAATGCCTATGCTGCGTTTTTAAGTCGCTCACAATTCACAGGTACAAGTACATACCATTTCGACAATGTAAGTGAAACAGATAGAGCCGCCACCTTGTCGAAAGAGTAATAACCATTTGTTAGTTTTAGGAGCAAGTTTGAAATAAAATTCAGTCACTGGATTTCTTCAGTCATGATTTTAATTTAATTACATCAAGGATTTACAGCAAATATTCAACCTGTTTGTCTTCAGCTGTAATGGAAGCTCTACATCTCCTTAAAAATGACCGTGTAATAAGACGGGCGTATCTTCTCGAGTTAATTTAGAGCTTGCAGTAAAGCTGAAGGCAAACAGTTTGAACATTTGCTGTAAATCCTTGATGTAATTAAATCAAAATCAATCAACTAACAAATTACTTGATAACCCATGGTTATTACTCTTTCGACAAGATGGTTGCTCTATCTGTTTCACTTACATTGTCGAAATGGTATGTACTTGTACCTGTGAATTGTGAGCGACTTAAAAACGCAGCATAGGCATTTATAAGTCCATAATTTAAAGGTTACAAACATTTTATCTTTTTAAATAAAATTGTCATGAAATCCGGCTTAGTTAAGAAAACCAGTTTTTTTTCCAAAATTAAAGAGTACTCTAGCAAGTGTTATACTATTTTGGAATCCTGACTAAATGCGCCATCTTTTAAAGTTACTTGCCAAAATAGTGTAGTACATTTTTTTTACGGTACAGTCGGTTAAAGTTGGGTGATGTAATTATTTTAAATTAAATGTTGGCCAAAAATCAACATTTTATTTAAAACTGAGGCAGTTATGATTTAATTTTGAATTGTATTTTACAGAAGGGTTATTCATGGTTACATTACAGAAAAAAGTTTCACGAATAGTTAATATTTGTAGTCACAGGACTTAAAAGGTCATCACAGGGTGTCAGTTTTTCTGTATTTTTTGTAATACTCATAATTCGAAAAGTACATGACAAATATTTTTTTTTATATTTTTCTCATAACTGTCATGACTTGGCCCATCGCCCGTTTTCGGCTTGACGTTGATTTCTGGGACACCCTGTATACATTTTTTTTGTAAATACATACTTACAATTTTATATAACACCCAGACAGTACAAACATATATGTTCATCCTACAAATGTTTGTTCTCGGTGGGGATCGAACCCACGGCCTACGGCGCAGAACGCAGAGCTACTACCAACTGAGCTGTGCAGGCTGTCAATGGATATTACTCTTCGATATTTTTTTCGAATGTGCGCAAAGGCAGTGCTCCCGATGAAGGAAAACATCGTTAGGAAACCAGATAGTATTCTAGCAGCGGCGATGGGCTTGCAACTGTCGCGTAACGAATACATATGGAGTTTTGGTCTAAATCATAATTATATTTTTGACTCATTATTCTCATAAAGGTTCTCGAATGGCGACCACGAACAGGAAAACGAAGCGTGGGACGCCCTCCTACTCGATGGACTGACGACATTGTCAGGATCGCGGGAAGTCGGTGGATGGAGAGGGCTCGGAATCGTTCTTCCTGGAAATGTATAGGGGAGGCCTATGCGATGATGATGATGATGATTCTGTGGAACTTTGTTGTTTCTGATTTTTCATTACCTATTACAATCAGTGATTAAAGATTGAAATGTTCAGCCAGCAGTTGTTGGACGGTTGTCTTCTTGGCTCTGCTTTTGTTTTATTTGAAATGTAGTAGAGCTCTTTGTGAAGGGCTCGTCCGAGGAAGTACTACCACCACGCCTTTTTCTGCCGCCAAGCAGCAACGCTGTGTGTCGGTTTGAAGAGTGTGGTTGCCGATGTAATTACAAGCACATGAGGTTTAAGATCTGTATACCTCAAGATGATGGACGCAGTGCATCGTAGGGCATGTTCCTATCGTGCGTGACTTACGAGGCAATGATGATGGTTACCACTTAACATCAGGTGAGCCATCTGCTTGTTCCATCAGCTAGTATTTAAAAAAATGTCCTTTGGTGTATAAATAAAAACTTTTCTTTCTATACACGCAGATCTGCCACCATTGCATCTCCTCCCAGTGATATAGAACCCTTAGCTCGGATCGAAGTCACTAAGCCGAGGATAAAAAGATCAGGCCATATTTTTGGGACGGTCAAATCCTCACAAAATGATACGGTGGGTAGCTTTTACGGTGCGGGTTCGTATTTTACCCGAATAGCAACATTTTGCTAACAATAAATCAAGACGTGGAAAAGTATTTCGTTCGCATTCCTACTTTAACAGGAAAAGCTTGAAGACTTTGGTCCACAGGCACGGTAGATATCCCCTCAGATCTCTCAGTACCAAGTTGTTTGAGGGTGTCTAAGGTATGAAGTATTTAACCATACCCACACTTTGCAGACGTTGGTATTCCATACGCGCAGTGGTGGATTTACCAGCAGGCTGAGTAGGCTAGAGCCTAGGGTGGCAGGTTTTAGAGGGCGGCAAATTAGGGAAAAGCTCAATCATGTACCTTCTATCCACTTATAAAATTGAGCTTTTGGAAAAGGAACTGACACGTCGATCCCCTAGTTCACAACACATTCATACTAATAACGGGAAAAAGCTGATGTAATGAGGACGATAGTGCAGAAATTATAAAGTTGCAATTTCATTGACAAGAAAAATTAATAAATATGATTATAGGGTATCGAATTGTAGAGGTCAGTAGGGGGGCGGGATGAATAGCCTACTGGCGGCAAATATATAAATCCGCTACTGCATATGCGACAGGTTGCATACCCATCGCCACTGTAAGAACACTAGCTGGTTTTCTTACAATGTTTTCCTTCACCGTTTAAGAGCACTGCCATAAAGCTAAATATTTTATTTCCTTGTGACAAAAAGCTTGATAAACAAAGGACAATTTCCAGTTATTTCTTTTCTTAAAGAAGAAAAACTTCCAAAGAGTCACGTTACTGAGATTTTTCCTAATTCGTTTTAATCATCAATTAACGTTTCCAAGTAAACAGATGGAATTGTCAAACTCCTACAACCTGGAAAGTTTTAATTAAGTAAAAAGGGAAATTCAGTAATGTCGTTCGGGGCCAATTTGAAAGTTCTAACGACTGTTATGTCAACATCGCCAATCTACAGACTCGGGAGATCGATCTACGTGAATGAAACTTTGCATCTGCACAAATACAGGATATTTGGTATAGCCCACACTGTTTTAAATTCTCACTTCTTGCTTTGATTCATTATAAACCTGAAAAATGCACTATGGGGGAATAGGAGAGGCCTACGCCAACGAGGCAACTACACCTAGCTTTAAGCTAGATGACCCTAGATGCCAGTTCCACGCGACCAAGTCTAGACTACTACTACTACTACTATCCTAGCGCATCAACCCCGAAGTGGGTCTTGGCCTCAAAGTCAAAGTCAAAGTCAAAATGTATTTATTCAATAAAATCACAAGGATCACTTTGAAACGTCTTAAAGCTAGGTGACTTTAGGTGCCAATTCCACGCGAACAAAGCCTAGAAGAACAGGCAACAAACTTACGGCTTGGTTCCTACTGTTCTTTTGTATGATCCTTTTACAACATAATACTATAATATATTATTGAAGTTTAGTGAGGCGTAGGCATACAGAAAAAGGTAAACATAATCAAATTTATAAGACAGCACACGACACAATAGAACGCCACCGGTCCCTATTCAGCGCCACGTCTTCCCAGTCTGACACTCGAAGAGTGTGGAGGTCCTTCTCTACTTCAAGCAAATTTAACTCAAATTCAATTCGTATAAAAACTACTATTCTATCTACCGTGTAGACACAGATCGCGAACGCAGAGAAAGTCTCTCGCTGACGCTCGGGATTCCATTATAGACGTATCCTAAACGCTGTGTATTCATTTGGCTCCCAAGAAACTAAACAGCCAAAGACAAAAAGGATTAAGATAGATAGATAGATAGATAACTCTTTATTGTTCACCACACAGAAACATAGTACAGGGTTAAAGCATACATTAAGGTAAAACAATGGGCGACCTTATCGCTGAGAGCGATCTCTTCCAGGCAACCTTGGAGGGATAAAAACTAATCAGAATTGACGGCGGTGTAGTCACTTACGGAATATATGATATTTTATTGGACCTATACATATTAGGTAGCCAACTAGGTACCTAAGTACCTACTCAAGGCACCTAAACCTAACTAGCCTAATTTATTCAATTGAATCACAAGGACGACTTTGAAACGTCTGAAAGCAAGGTGCCAGTTCCCCGCGACCAAGCCCAGAATAACAGGCAACTAACTTACGGCTTGGTTCCTCAAATTCAGCTTCTTGTATAACAATCTACTATTCTATCTACAGTCTAGATACAGCGAACACAGAGAAAGTCCACGTACACAGCAAATAAATCCATATTTGTATGCAGCCAGCTCTCTCCTATATCATCAGAATCACCGCAAACGTACCGTTTCATTGCAAAACCAAAAGTTAACCGCTCCAGTTCCACGTCATCTGTTCTTTATAGCCCTCGGATTTAATTTCACAGGACATTATTCAGGAACTCTGTAAGTTTTTGCTTCTGCAGAGAATCGCGGCAAAGAGTTTGTGATAGATGGCTGATCCATTTTTCATTACTTTCGCGTTTTCCGCCTCGGTTTGAAATTCGAATGTGTTTTGTTATTGGGCAATCAAAAGTTTGGAGGTTTTCAAACGGGGAACGTATTTCTTTTTCTTTTTTTTTTGATAGATTTGTTTTTGCACCCGATTTTTTACAATACTCCGAAGTACTCTAGCAATGTTTTATCGCGTATTTTTTTCACCGTGTTTTATTGGTCGCGAGATATGGCGCCTAGATTTACCTAGTTTATACAATAAAAGTGATTCTAATGAACACAGACCGTTTGTTTTGATTGTCATTTTTATGTCAAAGACTGTGTAAGTTGTAATAAAACTATAATTCCAGCAATAAAAGCGTCAAGTTGAATAGAATGTTACTCTACTGAAATTTTTACTTTTGTAGGTATCCCCTATGGACGGCTGCAACACCTATCCAGCTTCCTAAGCAGGATCTTATATTACTTTCAAGGCAATTCAAGCCCTGTCACAAGGCGGTAGCGGCTAGAATGCCATAGCAAGACGAAACAATTTTGAGACATAAACAATTTTGACTTTTGGTTTGGCCGAACAAGCGTCATCCTTGTTTTATTATGCTTTCTGAGCTGCAAAACAAATAACTGAGTGCATGAAAGTTACAAAGAAAACCTATTTCGTTGTTACGGAATATTTTTAGGGTAAGTAGAAATACATTTTATTTTAATACAACTAGCTGATGGAACAAGCAGATGGCCCGCCTGATGTTAAGTGGTAACCTTCACCTATAACAAAGCATTGCCTCTTAAGTCACGCACAATAAGAACGTGCTCTACGACGCACTGCCCTGCGTCCATCAACTTGAGGCATACAGATGTTAAGCCTCATGTGCCTGTAATTACACCACATAAATAATAGTACCTACTACGTACGCTAGGACTTACTAAGAATCTTGTGTATTGATGCGCAAAATTTTGTGTAGTTTTTATATCCTGTGGGAAAAAAATACCCCCAATTCAAGTTTTTTGTAGCATTTTTATTATGATTTCCACAAAACAGATTTAAAAAAAAACGTGTTAAATAAATGGAAATTATTTAAGGTCAAGTGAGAGGGAAAGAAGAATGATAGAAGAGAGTGGAAGAAGTAAACCTGTTTGCCGACCCTGATGATGATGATGACTTAGTGTAGGATAAGGGCAGAAAGATAGATAGAAAGAAAATTCTTCATTGCACAAAACAAAATCTAGAGCTTGAGGCTTATACTAAATCGGTCGAGTGTATTTATAATCAGACAGTCAACCATCTACAATACAACCTACCTATTATCAGTTACTTGTTTATCACTAAAATCGATAATTGACGCCGTGGCAATCGAGTTACTTACTACCTATTAACAGTAACTTGTTTATCATTAAAATCGATAACTGACGTGTCAGTCGAGTTAACCGCATGTTCAGCTCGCGGTCACAAGTACATTATTAATGTACCGAAGCCTTCTAATCCGATCGTTTCATCAAGTTCAATTAGACTAGTAAGTGGGGTTTTGACTTCCCTGCAAAATCAATAGTATATTATGCAACTAGTGAATAAAGGACGGATTTAAAGCGAGGGCTATAGATGAATCCTGAGCGACACGAGTGATTCATGGCCTCGATATAAATCCGTTTTCTTCAAGAGTTGCATTCTATACTTTATACCATGACTACGAGAAAAATGAAGATTTAAGCGAAAATAGACATTTAACGAAGAAAAAAGGAAGGTTAAATTGATGAAAACAGAATACAAAACAGTTTTTATTGTTGACCAATCAAATCTCGAGGAGTTATTTGCACAAGGAGTTTGTATATCGAGTATTCTTTGCACAAGGAATTTGTATCGAGTATTTTTTTCGAAAGGAGGTTGTATAGCATTGAGATGGAGGACGAATGTATTGGTGAGTTCTAAATTCAAACACCAAAACAGTGAACTTTTTATTCACTGTTTTCAGTGAAAAAAATAAGCTTTTTAGAGGGGGAATGGTATAAAAGGTATTTATTCAAATCATTTTAAAACGTCCTAAAGCTAAGTTAATGTGCAGTTCCACGCAACCAAGCCTAGAAGAAGGCAACAAACTTACGGCTTTGTTCCTACGGTAACAGAATAATAATGAAGCTCCAGTGTGGTGCCAATGGAACTTAGTGAAAATTATGAAACCTGAAAATTATCGATATCGATAGCAGTAGATACCTACCATAGAAGTATTCTTGCTTAGAAGTATTATTGTTCAAGTTACTTGGTGGTAACAATGATGATCGCGCTGTGCTGTGGGTGGTGGGCCATCTGCTTGTTCCAACAGCTGGTTGTATAAAAAAAAAAAAAAAAAAAAGTAGATAAAAACGGTGGAAAGACAACTTTTCCTCTGCCCGTGCTAGGACTCCAGGTGAACATTATCTTCTAAAAAAACATGTCAAAAACAAACGCTACACTAACACCCAGACAAAGAGCAACGTGGTCTACAACGGAGAAGGCAGAGCTGGGCTGATAAAGATAAATCGATAGCCGTCTTAGCGTCTCCAATAGTCTCCTCAGTATATCTCAATCATTCTTCATCAGCTGTCGGACTCCATGTGTAGGTATTGATCATAATTAGTGCGGTGCATTTGGCTGATTGAAATTGCTGTATTGCATCTGATTGGTTTAGAGGGCACTGGAGAACGTAATACGACGGCCGTTATACCATAACTACAAACGTTGGATTCCGTAGACATGTCTGGTAAAGGAATTATTTAGCCGATTTTTTTTAGATTTCTTTTCTTGCAATGTATTTTTTTTTATGAAACTAGCTGATGGAACAAGCAAATGGCCAACCTGATGGTAAGTTGAAACCATCACCTATATATAACAAAGCATTAACTCGTAAGTCACGCACGATAGGAACATGCCCTACGATGACTACCCTGCGTCCATCAACTTGAGGCATACAGATGTTAAGCCTCATGTGCCTGTAATTACACCGGCAACCACACTCTTCAAACCGAAACACAACAACGCTGCTTGGCGGCAGAAAAAAGCGTATTTACAGATAGTTTAGATTAGATAGACCATATTACATGAAAACTTAATGCTTTCGATAAAAAAATATTCTCCTTCATTTTTAATATTGTTTCTTCTTCTTTTTTTCAATTATGCGTTTAACACAATTGGGTTATCTTTTTATAACTATAATTAGGCAACTAGGACCACATCCCGGTTTTGAAGCGGTCCCAGTCAGTCAATGTTTTGTTACCTATACTACTTCATAGTGTTTCTACAAAATAGTAGTTCTTACAAAAGAAAAAGAAACAATATTAAAAATAAAGAACAATATTTTTTTATCGAAAGCATTGAGTTTTCAAGTAAGTTCAAGTTTCGAGCAAATTAATATAAGTTGAGTAATTGACAGATTTCGCAGACAGTCGTCAAATACTCGTTTGTCCATATCCCTAACAAGTCATAAGCTAATTTGTCAATTTCGCAATCCGTAAAATCCTTTATTTATCGTATCCTACTCAAGCCAAAAGCTTAATTTATCATTTTCGTCAAAACGTATACACGTCAAATACGTTATTTATCTAGTCGATGCATGAATGCGGTCTTACCTTATCTCTCAGCATGTCCCGGACCCTGGTCGCCTGGTTCCTGCTGCGATGCAGCTCCAATTGCAGCTCCAAGCACCGCTCCTGCCAGTTGACTGGCCCCAGGTCCGCCAGCTCCAGCTCGAGGGGATCCAATCGCGAACAGTGGGCGATTGGTCTGTGTAATATTAAGTTCTTATGACACAATAATACAATACAATATCATTTATTTATGCCACACGTAAATAAAATTTAAAAAAAGTACAAGAATAGACATGAAAACTAAATAAGTGACATAAATTTGCCATAACTCAGCATAGCTATAGCAGTATACGCTACTATAACGCTGGTCTTAGACACCAATAGACGACAACTCAGCAACTGCGGCACCTAAGTATAATATGAGTGTTAGTGTTGGAGTTAATAGGCCGCACCAAGTTTCCGTAACGACTGCTAAGCCTGCTGCTGCTGACGTGCTCAGCAGTTTTAAAACATACAAAAACGTTTTCCATCGGAAACGTAAGTTTCTGTATTTTTTGTTCTTAAGCAAACAAAACTAGGGCAGGAGAGACAAATTCTAACGTTTCTGTGATCTATTGTTTAAAAAAAACTCTGTAGATGTAAATGCCACAAGACACCCATTTAAATGGTGACCACGATAAGCAACGTTCTTACTAAGTCGACCAGTTAGAAATGACCTTGCTTGGTCATTTCTACGGCACAAAAGCTTCGAGATCTTTAAATTAACATGATGAAGTCATGGCGAAGTCTACGGCATTTTTCACCCTATTTTCCTTATTTCAGAGCACCAGCATTGCCGTCATAAATATTGCATAGGTACACGACCGGATTCGAAACCTCAATAATGGATATTGCTTGCTAATTATAAATGCCGTCCAAAAGACTTAAATATTACAGAACTATTGAACCAAAAGTCGCAGTCCATAATTCCGACGTGTGCACGCATGCAAAAACACATCCCAGGAATTGAATAATCGATTTGACGACCCACTCAGAAACATCCGAAGCTCTTTATTAATGCAGGTTCCAATATACGCATCAATTCAAGCCGAGCCGATAAATAAAACATACATCAACATAAAATATGATAGAGATGCAGCCGTGGACGAAGTCAGGATAATCTTCAGGGGGATTATCTCCAGGCCTTAAAAATGATCGCTGGTTGTGTCAGTAAATAAATCGAAAGGAGCATGAGCTTGAGCTGTGAGTTGATCGACCAATCACAGGGACGTCCAGAGTTGTCACAAGGTCACTAGGCTATTGTGACGAAAGAATATTCATACTAGTGGACCCGCTCCAGTTACGCACGGGTTAAATACTATCAAAAATGAAAAAAGTTCGCCAAATGGTTTATGAAACCTACTAATCCCATGTGTCCGCCTGCGCCTTCAGACTGCAAGCTAACTGTGTCAAATATCATCTCGATCTGAATATTGCACCAATACCATGCTGGCCGTTGTTGCTGATCGATTGGATTCAGGCTTCTTCAGTTACTGGGTTAATAAACTGCTACCTATTGCTCAGTTAGTAACCCAGCAGGTGACAATATCTGTTTGAAGCCTGAATCGACAAATTTAATTTGTCTCATATTTTGTATGAATGAATGAATGAATGAAATGAATGAATGAAAATGCTTTATACATTACAAACGAACAAAATAAGAAACAAATAATTACAACTATAGATATGTACAATGGGCGATCTTATCGCTTAAAAGCGATCTCTTCCAGACAACCTTTGGATAGAGAGGAGCCTATAATAAGATGGTTTGGGTGCACCATAAAAATAACATGGTCAAATAATAAAAATTATAATATAATTTGTAATGACTCACATTAGGTTCTTTATGGTTCTATTTCTGTGTGGTACTAACAAATTGGATTATTTTGATCTGAAATAAATGAATTAAATTGAATTGCTTTAGCCCACAGTTTAAATTTATACAGTGGGTTAAGCTGCTAATGCTGTAACAAACTTACCGGCATACTTTCGCGTTTAAAGATTGGATCAATAATTATAGATGCGCAAGTAACAGACTCTGGTAACAAACTCTGGTGACAGAGGTTTTGGATTACCATTCTCCGTTACAAATACTTGTGCTAAAGCTGAGACTGAACGTGTTTTTCTAAGCACGGAAGCGCTCTAATGACATTTTATTTTTTTGAATAGACTAAACGCTGGTATAATCGTATGACAATTGCCAACAGCGTTACCGGGGTACTAATGAGGATTTAGCTTAGTAGAACATCACACTCACTTTATATGTTTATTTTAAGTGTAGTAGTACTACTTTAATTACAGGCTTAACATCTGTATGCCTCCAGTTGATGGACGCAGGGCAGTGTATCGTAGGGCACGTTCCTATTGTGCGTGACTTACGAGGCAATGCTTTGTTACAGGTGATGGTTACCACTTACCTTCCTAGGTGGGCCATCTACTTGTTCCATCAGCTAATGGTAAAAAAAAAAACATTTATTTTGGACAAAAGACATAATACACTTAAACAGCACGTATATTGACGTCTGTTAGCGTTGTTCTGTGTGTTGACCCAGAGAAGGGGCATCTTGGGGCAATCAATCGCCCCTGCCTTCATGAATACAGCCCTGGGTAGAGTTATCCTCTTAAAAATGCATCTGTTGGCCGCAATGCTGTATTCCAACATAAATATTGTAGGCTCATTAATTTAAATGCACGTTTCGCATTCTGTGTTACGCGAGTGATATTGTATTTAGTGAGTGGTGATAGGCTGTGAATATATTTAATGGGATTTGAAGCGTAATTTGAAGGGTGTTGATTGGTTACAAACAATGGGTGAAATAGTGCGTTATTGGATGAAGTTTTAATATGCCTGCGTGGTTAATAAAATGGTAATATATTCATACCAATTTATATACGAATGTGTGTTAGGATTGGGATTAGATTTGTGGTTGCTTTAGAAACGGACATAGGCCACTTTTATACAAAGCATAACACAAACCTATAACCGATTTTAAGTTTATCGATTTATTTGAATGAGAAAAATATAATTAACATCACCAGGCTGTATCTTATAAACCGTGAAAGTTAGACAGTTGAAATTTACACAGATGATGTATTTCTGTTGCCACTATAACAACACTTACTAAAACACAGAATAAAATAAATATTTAAGGGGGCTCCCATACAAGAAATGTGACTTTTTTGCCGTTTTTATAGATAATGGTAAGGAACCCTTCGTGCGCGAGTCCGACTCGCACTTGGCCGGTTTTCTTTTTACTAGTGTTTGCACAAATCTTAGTTGATTGCGATCTTTCGAAAATGAGTTTAGTGATTTCATGTCTTTCAACATGGCGAAACGTGCGAGCGAGAGGTACATTAGCTCTCGTCTTCGCCTTAAGCAGCAGTTTATTAATGAACCTACGGTATTACCCTCGCGCACTTTATTACTAAATCATTATACTAAATTGCTTCATAAATACGATTTGATTTCTAAACTTAATCAAGTATCGGTAATGGTAGAATGATGAACAAATCACAGATTTCAAACCATAAATTGCATTATAAAATATGTTTTATTACTTGTTACAGAGGTATCTTATTTGAATGGAGGTAGGTAATTCTTGAGCAATAACTTAGGTAACTCACTGCAAGTGTTTATTATAGACAGAGAGAGCCTGCTTGGTCACGATTTTAATCGATATTAAGCTACGTTCTGCGCGGTCAACATTAGAATGGGTGGCCGCTAGTGGCATTTTTATTTAGCAGTTCGTTCGTAAAGCCATGTATGATGATGTCGCATGCAGGCAGTCTAAGAACTCTGTTAAAACTCTTTCAGGTGGGCTATCTGCTTGTTCCACCAGCAAGAAGTGGAAAAAATTGGTACTAACTTATGTTTTTTTTTTATTACAACTAGCTGATGAAATTTTTGCTTAGGTATCAGAGTACCTACCATATTATTCGCACAAACACTTGCTAAGACTACACGGGGAAGAGGACTTAATACTAACAGCATTGTCTACCAGGCATCATGTTTTTACAAAACAATTCATTAGAATTAGAGCTCCGGTGGTCTAGTGGGAGTAACCCACCTTCCAATTGTAAGGTTGTAGGTTCGAGTCCAGTTATGCACCAATGGTTTTTCTTTGAATACCAAATGTAATATGCCGACTACCCCCTTAGACCTCCTCATATAATTTTGAATTCATAATTAGTACTAATTGATCCAACGATCAACCTATCTCTGAAGGGATGTCTAGTGTCTACCATGCCTTAAGTTGTTTTTGTTTTTTCATCCATAATATTACCTGGGTGGTGGCGGCGGCGGATCCCTCGCCCTCCGCGGCAGCAGGCGCGGGCTGTTGGGCGTGCTGGCCGAGTGGCCCGCGCCGCTGTGGTCAGTAAACCTCGCCAGCGGATCAAAGATCTGCGACAACCGCCGCGACCGCTCCTCCCCCGACATTATCACAACACAAACACACACTAACACAAACAATATCACATCACGACTCCACACTGCCACAGTAAACACACCAATGACTATTTCGAACGGTCAGAATGATTCAAAGCGCGGAAGTTATCGCCCACCACTGACAGATGGCGCGGCGCGATTTGGCGCGCAAACATCGCCGCCATCTTGTTTCGTCTGATGTTTTTCACAGTTTAATGACGGTTTGCGCGGGCGCCGCTGGATTTAGAACTCTGAAAAGAAAATAACAGGCATTAGGCGACGTGTTGACGAAGCTTGAAAGGTGAGAAATTAGGTAAGGTGAGTTGGTTGGATATTGAGTCACGGAAGCCATTTTGTGTGCCGTCAAAATTAAATGTCAACAGTGACGTTTGCGTGGATGATTTATCGGTGGGCGAACTCATATTTTTGTCACTCGACGCTTTGAAAGATAAACACAGGACGATTCAATTTACAATTCCGTTAGCGAAGTTGTTGAAAATAGAAATCACCTGTCATGCCTCAATGAATGTGGTTCAAATGTTCAAATATTACCTTTTGAAGTTAACTACAAGACACATTTAATTTATTACTCGGTTTTATCATAATAATTGAGTACATAATTAAAACATTCGCTAGCGATATAAAATTACACAAGCAACTTGAGCATCATTACTTTCAAATTCTTATTACATGAACGCTTCAATTAAAACGATCGACGTTTTCGACGATACAAACTCAACATCGATGACGTCTATTAGCACTGGAGGTCAAGTTAGACTAAGACCTAGAACTAAATCAAATGGAATTTGTCACTAGCTCGACAATACTTTGATTATTTGTCGAATTGACAATTAAAATTGTCGAATTGACAATTAAAATTGTCGAATTGACAATTAAAATTGTCGAAAGTACCCTTTTTTTCCCCCGCGCTATAACATGAACAACCTCAAAAAAAAAGTAAATAAAGTCTTTCAGAGGAGGCAACGCAACGACAACGCCGGTAGTGTTGCTGATGGCGAGTGACGGTGACCAATTACCATCAGGTGGTCCGCAATCTGTCTCTTACATAAAAAAATAAGTACATAAGCATTGGAGAGTTTCTATTTAATTTTGTAACCTAGCTGATACAACTATCTGATGGGACAAGCAGATGGCCCATCTGATGTTAAGTGGTAACCAGCACCTATAACAAAGCGTTGCCTCGTAAGTAAAGTCCGATAGAAACGCGCCCTACGATGCACTGCCCTGCGTCTATCAACTTGAGGTATACAGATGTTAAGCCTCATGTGCATGTAATTACACCGGCAACCACACTCTTCAAACCGAAACATAGCAACGCTGCTTGGCGGATTAGTTGCAGTTCGTGCGTCGACATTTTAGAGTAAACAACCAAATAAGTCGCAGTTCGTGCGTTCTGCTACCCGGCACAAAAAATACCTAAACCTTTTGTCGCATTTCGTGCGTCGAGTATGTATGAATAGCTTGAACAAGTAATACCATAGATATACGAGTACATGAACAAAATAGAATTGGCAAAGGCTTAATATAATAATCTTAAATCACTTAAATAATTCAGATTATTTGCTGTGACCCTATGTTCATTAGTATTAGCCTATTTTATTACAGGCATTTATTGTATTAGTATTACCTACCTGCGTTATCCGTACCTTTGTTGCACAGATAAGCCGGCTGGCCAGCGCTGATCAAACAACTAAGAAACAATAGGTATTCTGTTTCACTCACACTTTCTTTATTTGCTAAATGTTTAGTAGTAGAAGAAAGCAAAATCATTGAAGATGACTAATTCCAAATTGATCCAGCTCTGTACTTCACTGGCTTTAATTCCTCAAAACTACATTGACGTCGGTTGGGACTACATCAACAAACAAAAATATGCAAATGAACAACCTTCAGAGACCAAATTTCGTGAATACTTTGAAAAACAGTGGATGAACAATGACTCTCTGGCTAGAATTTGGTGTTGCTATGGTCAGCGGCATCGAACAACCAACGCTGCAGAAGGCTGGAACCATCGCCTTAATTCAAAAATCGAAAAGAGAAAACTCCGTTTACTTTTCGAGTTTATTCAGGAACGCAATAATGTTTTTTTTTATGAAATTTGATTATGTTTAACTTTTTCTGTATGCCTACGCCTCACTTAACTTCAATAATATATTATATTACATTGTAAAAGGATCATACAAAAGAACGGTAGGAACCAAGCCGTAAGTTTGTTGCCTGTTCTTCTAGGCTTTGGTCGCGTGGAACTGGCACCTAGAGTCACCTAGCTTTAAGACGTTTCAAAGTGATCCTTGTGATTTTATTGAATAAATACCTATTGACTTTGACTTTGACTTTGAATTAAAAGACATGCATTTAAAAATTCTACAAAAAAATACTAATCGGAATCGAAACCAGACCATAATAGATCGCGATGATCAAAAATGGTGACAAGTTTATTAGAGGACAAAACCAATATTACACCGGTTGGTGATTGTCTCGAACTACTATTACACAATTAATTAAAGTTTATAATTAAAAAGACGTGATTAGAGGTATAACAAAACACATTTAGTATCAATCTACCATATCAGTTTTTTTTTTTTTATTTGAGATTGTTTACGTCTACCTACTGTTGGCTGATTTTTTATCTGTCCAACTTTACTTGTACTGTTTTAAATGTTTTACTTGTTTATTTACTAAGTTTTAGTGTTAATTTAAATCTTAGCTTAGGGATAAATAATCAAAGACTGGTAGGTAAACAGGCAGCTTTAAATATGCTGCCACGAAATGTTGAAATAATTTGCCGCCACCAATAAGAAATTGTAAATCCGTTTGGTCTTTTAAATTCTCTCTAAAGAAATACCTGTTACACTCTCAGATAGTATCTCACCCAGGTAGTCGTTCTGGACGTTTGGTTTAATTTGATATGTTATTATTATATTATATTGTTGTTCATCTTATAAAAGAAGTAGGAATGTATGTATATTGCCGTATTTTATAATTTAATGTGTCTTTTGTTTTAACCCTAATTTATTTCTGATCTCTTGTTATTATTTCGATTTATTTGAG
Organism: Chloroclysta siterata; assembly: GCA_932294275.1. Classification (NCBI taxonomy): domain Eukaryota; kingdom Metazoa; phylum Arthropoda; class Insecta; order Lepidoptera; family Geometridae; genus Chloroclysta; species Chloroclysta siterata. The sequence continues at coordinate 11,987,018 of OW028596.1, read as the reverse complement.
AAAATGATGGTGCTGTGCACTGCAGTTGCTGCCTGTGTGCCTCGGCGTCACGGAAGACCAGCGTTGTAATAGTGCATCAAACACTATTACAGCATAAAGCTGAGTGACGACCGTTTTTGATGTCACAGTATTGTTCTTTAAATTTTATTTTCGCCTATGTTTTTGTGACACAAAATAAACATATTTTGATTTTGATTAAAGAGATAAACAGATCTATTTAAAATATATACATTTTATTTTCACAAATTGTAGTTTTTTTATTGAATCCTTCAAATATTGAACAAATTGTTTATTTATAAGGAAAACTAACAGCACATTAAACAGATATCAACAATATTAGAACACAAAAGGCGAAATATAAGGTTTTCACGTTTAGATATAGAGTGGATACATAAAGAGTGAACTGACCAGGAAACAAATACAACTTAATAGGGGGATAAAATGAATAATTATAATGAGACTTCTACGAGCTTTGCTGCTCTATGGTTAAAACTTAGTTGTACATAATTATAAATTTAATCGACGCACGAAATGCGACAAAAGGTTTAGGTATTTTTTGTGCCGGGTAGCAGAACGCACGAACTGCGACTTATTTGGTTGTTTACTCTAAAATGACAACGCACGAACTGCAACTAATCCGCTTGGCGGCAGAAAAAGGCGTGGTGGTAGTACTTCCCCGGACGAGCCACACACAAAGAGCTCTACTACAAACTCATATTTGATTTAATTCACTCATGTTTGACTATCGACTGACACCAAGGTCGGCTGAGATGGGGGTGGTTCGAGGTGCTTGTTGCGATCGGGGACAAAATGTTTGCATGATCTGCAAATATTTGTTTTAAATCTTGGTGTTTGTGTTTGTGTCAACCACCAGCTTTGATCAATGTTTTTTAGCTTTATATGTATACTTAGTCGATATCTTATACATATTAAAGAAGAAGATTAGAAATATATAGGGACTTTTATCAGTGGACTTCGTCATTCAGTGGTAATGATTTGCCTGCTGATGTTTTATTCCAGCAGTAGGTTTAAAAGTAATAAAGCTCTTTGTGAAGGGCTCGTCCGGGAAAGTACTACCACCACGTCTTTTTCTGCCGCCAAGCAGCATTACTGTGTTTCGGTTTGAAAAGTATGGTTACCGGTGTAATTTCGGGCACATCTGTGTGCCTCAAGTTGATGGACGCAGGGCAGTGCATCGTAGCCATCTGCTTGTTTCATCAGCTAGTTACATAAAAAAAAGGTTGGTATACAATTGTACATATTGCTTTCAACATCACAATTTTTGCTCGCTACTGATACAACTGTAAAAATGACGCACATTTTTGTTTCAATTTTAATGATGTTCATCGACTATTCGTAGCGTTCATTAAAAACATGTTTTAAGAGCAGCAGACCGTGATATATAGTTAACGGCAAATTTACGTTTTTACTCTTCCAGTTTCCGGATGAGTCATTAAATCTTTACTACGTTTAGTTGGAATTAGTTTGGATAATTTGAGCAGCGGCCAATTCGGTAGGAAATATAAATCAGTGATGATGTAGCGAATGATAACATACTACTCATATTGACAGCCTTCACAGCTCAGTTGGTAGTAGCTCTGCCTTCTGTGCCGTAGGCCGTGGGTTCGATCCCCACCGAGAACAAACATTTGTGTGGTGAACATAGATGTTTGTTCTCTGTCTGGGTGTTATATAATATTTTAAGTATGTATTTACAAAAAAAAGTATATATAGCTTTGGCTTAGTTTGGGGCGAGATAGTGCTATATAAAAAATGTCCACCAATATTTACTTTACTTATTTTACTTATACGAAAGTAAATTTTTAGTTGTTTGTGGCGTAATGATGCTCTAACCACGGCACTGGACCGAGTGGGGTGAAACTTAGAAAAATATAGTTCGTAACCTGCATTAGCATTCGGCTACTTTTAATCCCGAAAAATAGCTGTGAACTGCTGCGGCTCAAAGAGGCTCCTTTCGAGCACCTGACACATGTCTTAGAACGTAATACAATAATAAATAAATTCAATCAAGCTTTTGATACACTCGCCGCAATAAATCACTGGCTTTTAAACTATCCGCGAAGTCCGAGCAGGAAGGACCGCCACAGACTAAAGACCGTTGAAATCTGTCCCTTTGATATTCAAAATTAGTTTCACCTTTTGGTGCAATGGTTCTTAAACTTTTAATCACAGTAAACATGAAGGGTCTTTAAATCCGCGCCAATAAAGGGATGAATCCAAAATGGCGAAGCAAAGAGCACTGATGGTCTAGGCCCCGCCTTCCGATCCTAAGGTCGTGGGTTCGCAACCAGTCGTGCACCGATGAGTTTTTCTGTTCTAAAATTTATGTGCATAATGCCAGTACTCTCAAACGGTGAAGGAAAACCGGCATGTTGAAGAACCTAAAAAGTTCTATAACATGTGTCGAGTGCTCGAAAGGAGCCTCTTGAGGCGCACTTAAAATCTTTTCACCACACTGTTTCGAAAGAAACTAGTGACACGACAAGTGGCGAAGCAAAATAGCTAATCAATGCCTCTTATCGTTAGAGGCACACGTCTTTGACGATAAAGACAAATAAATAGCCTCACAAATTTAATCCCCGGCACGGTAGATATTATTAAGAATTCCTTAGTTTATGGAGATTCGAAGTTATAAATAAAACATTATGCTCACTTGCTATGCTATCAAAATTTACGTCAAAGTTCTTACATCAAAATGAATCTCAAATAACTTATTCATTCACAAGTGGCTACAGTTTGAGAAACAGAGTTTATACCGGTAACTTTTAACTGCCAACTTATTTGAATAAAAAGAGGGGATCTCGTTTTATTATACGTATTCTTTAGTAAATGTATGAATGAACAGCAGATTTGCAATAAAATGTTGCGCAGACGTGTATGCGTCGAGCTCATTCGCAATTCAATGAGTGTACTTAAAAACATTTTTTTATCAATGAGATTTTTTTATGCACTTTTTTATACTGATCAGTCTTTAAAATCAGTTCAATGTAACCAGTTTATGTATGTTTGAACGTGTGAATTGATGCCAGATTTTATTCGATCTAACCCTACTGTCCGAGTTAATTTACAAACAATTTTTTTTATTAATAGGTACAAGACTGTATTTTCACGTATTACTGTATTATAACAGTTTACTTTTGAATTGAAATACTGTCAGTTAAGCAAAATTGACTAAAAGGATATTATCTCCTCTTGCAAAATGTAACCCAACTATCGCACTGCTAAATTGGACTAGCTGAGCTGAAAAATTGCGGAAAGAACCGAAATTACAAGGGTGTTGACCAGAAAATTGACCACCCTAACCCCTTCACCCCTTACCTATGCTTCCTGATTAATGTTATCAGCTCCTATCAGGTTCAACCCTTTATTGGGGATCGTTTTTCTGGAGTTGGCGACATTTTATTCTAAAGGGGCATTGTTTTCAAACATAACAATTTATGCAGGTAAGGGCTAATTTTGTAATTTTATGTTTAACAAAGTTTTTACAGATAGCCAATGGATGTTTCCAAGTTGAAAACGATTTCGATCTCGAATATTCTGATGATCTACTAGCTTCCGCCCGAAGCTTTTATTATTTGTGAGCAAGAGTAGTAGAGCTCTTTGTGAAGGGCTCGTCCGGGAAGTACTATCACCACGCCTCTTTCTGACGCCAAGCAGCGTTGAAGAGTGTGGTTGCCGGTGTAATTACAGGCACATGAGGCTTAACAGTATGCCTCAAGTTGATGGACGCAGGGCAGTGCATCGTAGGACACGTTCCCGCGTGACTTACGAGGCAATGCTTGGTTATAGGTGATGGTTACCACTTAACATCAGGTGGGCCATCTGCTTGTTCCATCGGCTAGTTGTATAAAAAAACATCAGGTGGGCCAGACAGACAGACAGACAGCGGAGTCTTATTAATAGGGCCCCGTTTTACCCTTTGGGTACGGAACCCTAAAAAACCGTGCTATAATAGTGGTCGGTGCACTACTCTTTCTTGAAATTTTGAAAATAAACGAAAGCATGTTTATTTGTGTAAAAAATAAGCAAATGTCGTCTGGCTTTGAAATATAGATTCACTCATCATTAGGTCTTGATCCAAATATTTACTCAGGAAACTGCGTTGGTATTCCTTCTAAGTTTATGGAAATTACGGGCACCGGGTGAAAATGGTTCCTAATATTTTGCAGTTTCCCGCAGTGCTCAGAAACTAGAGTAATTATAGCACAGCTCCACTTTCGTCCCGATGGCTATCAGAGGCTTTATAGCCTCGATACAGCGCTGACACAAATGGTGGCACTAATGAGGAGGCACTACAACCACGACAGCCTCCGTTGCTCCCTTAAGGCCGGTTCACGACAGAGCAATGGCTTTTCTAAACTTGAAAAAAGATAAAAAAGATATATATCCCCTCGGATATATAGGATATCATCGGATCGGAGAGCACCAACTTAAGACCTTTGAGGAAGTCTTAGGGGGGTGTCCACGCCCATCGCCGCTGTTAGAATACTAACTGCTATACGAATCCACGACCTAACAATCAGACGGCGTGTTCATTCCCACGACGACCTCTTCGACGGAAATTTTATAACAAATTTTACGCACGTGTTTGATGAGTTCTAAAACAAAAATGGCGATGGGCCGAACAAGAAAACGAATGAGTTGAAAATGTGGGTATGTGTCATGTCGTTGAATATTTCCGTAAAAAATATTAATTATCTTAATAATTTCTCAAAAGGATTGTCTGTACCATGCCTGTTGTTATGTCGTGAGTTCTCGTTCTTTTTTATTTGCATTTATTTAAATCTTTTGGCGCTTGGTTTAGCTGACAGCTTCCTTTACTCCCCATCAGTCATTAGTCGGCCACTGCTCTGGAGTGGAGATACAGTTTCGGCGCTTCATCACCTTACTGTAGTTACTGTAGTACTATTCTGTGAACACACTCACCCAAGTGGCCGCGGCATCCGCGGTGAGTTTTTGATTAGGCATATTTGACCTATTTATTTATTTATTTTTGAACAAAATTCACAGCTTTTAAGATATAATGTAAATACTTAGGTTTCTAACATACAGCCAATAACGGATTTACATTTTAGAACAAGAAATGTAGGTAACAAAAATCGACGACAGTTAAGTACCCCACAATAATAACGACTTAATAAATGACAACTAAACAAAACAAAGGCAATAAAATTTAGGTTTTCAAATATTTGAGTTTTAAGTAAAACGTTACGGTAGTGTGTGTTGTGTTTGTTTGAGTGTCAGGGTGTGTGTGTTGTGCGTGTGAGTGTGTGAATCACTAGCGCTACCCGCCTGAGTGTTTTGGCTTGTGATCTGAGTGAGCGCGGATCCACTAGGTGGAACACCCCGTACGGAATAGCACTACAGCCTTGAAGGAGGCGTTCCAGAAGCGCCTCATTTGAAGTATCGTGACTTTCAAAAACAAGTCAGTTTATTTTATACTGCTAAGTACTTGGCAACGGGAAGGTTTTCGAATCAGACTGTGGAAATTATTTTATATGAATAAACCAAAATACTAATAGGTAAAGTTTCAAGAGTAGTAGAGCCCTTTGTGAAGGGCTCGTCCGGGGAAGTACTACCACCACGCCTTTTTCTGCCGCCAAGCAGCAACGCTGTGTTTCGGTTTGAAGAGCGTGGTTGCCGGTGTAATTACGTTCCTATTGTGCGTGACTTACGAGGTAATGTTTTGTTATAGATGATGGTTACCACTTAACATCAGGTTAACACTCGCAACCACACTCTTCAAACCGAAACACAGCGTTGCTGCTTGGCGGCAGAAAAAGGCGTGGTGATAGTACTTCCCCGGACGAGCATTTCACAAAGAGCTCTACTACTCTTAACGTACCTGTATCACAGGTTTTTTATAAACCTACTTCAGGCACCCGTCTCTCGCAGTTCAGGTTATTAACTTGTCGTTCTCGTTAGTATATTACATTGTTATTAACAACCTATCCTGAGAGAAAATAAACGATTTTTATATTATCAATTGACGATGTTATTAGGTATTTTCTTTTTCCTACAATAATATACAAACTGATGCTACGGGCACTGGACCTCAAAAAGCTTACCAGACCATTACCCGGGCACAAAGGAACGACCTGACGCCCACGCTAATGAGTGTACCGACAAAAACTCCCTTCCATCACGTCGCGTCACATATCCACACGCACCCAATTAACGCTTGTGAGGTATAGTAGGCGATGTCAAGCGTAGCATAGCGTAGCTTTTTTTTTATCCAACTAGCTGATGTAACAAGCAGATGGCCCACCTAATGTTAGTGCTAACCATCACCTATAACAAAGCATTGCCTCGCAAGCCACGCACGACAGGAACGTGCCCCACGATGCACTGCCCTGCGTCCATCAACTTGAGGCATACAGATTTTAAACCTCATGTGCCTGTAATTACACCGGCAACCACACCCTTCAAACCGAAATACAGCAACGCTGCTGGCGGCAGAAAAAGGCGTGGTGGTAGTACTTCCCCGGACGAGCACTTCACAAAGAGCTCTACTACTCATAAGCTTGTCAAAGTTTAGAATTGCACATAGCTTTAGGAAGGAAGGTGCCACGAGAGACAAGCGCGAACCGGGTACAAATTGTATTTAGCAAAATCAGGTAACAGGGATCTAATCGTTTAATGGTTGAATCTAAGATAGTTCCGAGTGCCATTCGGGAAGTTTACAGCTACGGTATTTACAAGTCACCGCGTTCGTGCTTTCAAAATTTTAATCCACGATTTAGGCCTCACTAATTTGTATTGGCAAAACACTGTAAAAATGATCACTCTATAAAAGAGCAAGAGCCGCCGTAAAGGTTTCTTGTCTGTTCTTCTAGATCTAGACTATGGTCTAGTAGAACTGGCACTTTTGCAAAATGCTCTTTCAAATGTCTACATTGAGGATTTTGCAACAACCTTTAAGAGTAGTAGAGCTCTTTGTGAAGGGTTCGTACGGGGAAGTACTACCACCACGCCTTTTTCTGCCGCCAAGCAGCGTTGCTGTGTTTCGGTTTGAAGAGTGTAGTTGCCGGTGTAATTACAGGCACATGAGGCTTAACATCTGTATGCCTCGATTGATGAAGCAGGGCAGTGCATCGTAGGGCACGTTCCTATCGTGCGACTTACAAGGCAATGCTTTGTTATAGATGATGGTTACAACTTAACATCAGGTGGGCCATCTGCCTGTTCCATCAGCTAGTAGTATAAAAAAAACCTACCACCGATATTGTATTGTCATCGAAAGCTATTACTTATGATAATCGGTATTCTAGTATGAAAAAAAGGCAACTTCTTACTTTAAAACCTATTCTAAACTAAAAGTCAAAATCAATAGATTTATCCTACCAATATTATAAACGCGAAAGTTTGTAAGTATGGATGGATGGATGTTTGTTACTCTTTCACGTAAAAACTACTGAATGGAGTTTAATGAAACTTTACAATAATATAGCTTATACATCAGAATAACACATAGGTTACAATTTATAAAGATATTGTGTGACTAATCCTGCGCAGAAGAAGTCGCGGGCACGAGCTTGTGTTCAATATAATCACGGCGATCACTTTGAATCTAAGCGACATATCTTAGTGTACGCTATTAAATAGCTCATTGTGCAAAAGCAACATAAATGCCAGTGCTTAAGGAGTCTCCTGTCTAAGTACTGTTGTCCTCAGTCGTCGCAAACGGTACACTCAGCGTTAAACACGCTGTACTAATGCGAAGCACTTACTACTATCTAGTGAGATGAAAGGATAAACTCCAATGTTTTGTTGTGATTTTATGAAGCGCCGGTGGTCTAGTAGTGAACCCGTCTTCTGATCATAAGGGGTTCAAATCCAGTCGTATGACAATGACTTTGAAAATTTTCAATTTGTAATATGCGCGATGCTTATGCTTTTAATCAGTGAAGGAAAACATCGTGGGGAAACCAGTTAGTATGCTCGCGGCGATGGGCTTGCAACCTGTCACGTATGGAATAACAAATACTGCAAAATGTGGATTTTTTTTGTACAACTTATAGGTTAAACATTTGACCGCAATCTCACCAGTACCCCAAGTATGAGTTTTGTTTACCATATTTGGTTTTTCTCATACTTGGGGTACTGATGTTAAGTGAAGATACGGTCGACGATGTGGCACGTTTACCTAGAAAATACCTATTCACTCTTCTTTTGAAAACATCAAAATTATAGGCATTCGGACGGACGCCGGCAAGGAATTCCATTCTTTGGCCGTACGCATGATGAACGTTGAAGCAAAGCGCTTGGTGCGGGTAGTTGCTATGTCAACCATAAATGGATGTCTCGTCTCCGTACGTCTTGTGGTCAGATGGTAGAATGGGAATGAGGGGATGGGAACGGGGACGGGGTGTATGACAAATGTTATATTTACGTACCCCCTTTTATATTCTTAAAGAACCTTGAGTTAGTAATCGAAGATAATATATAGTAATGACATTACTAGTACATACATTACATACATTACTACATGACAATTAATATTATTATTGGTTATTTTTGTTTGATCAAAAACTCATTGGTGCACGACCGGTTTCGAACCCACGATCTTAGGATTGGAAGGCGGGGCCACTACCACTAGACCAACAGTGCTCTCCAAAAATTTTGTAATAGAACAAGCAGATGGACCACGTTAAGCGGTTTATATTATGAGACATTTCAAAATACTTTCAGGGTCACTGAACTGAAAACATTACCAAATAAGTATGCTAATTCAAACTCTTCAAAGGATCGATATTGTCAAGCAATATCGCAGACCATTTACTTATAAGGTCAATCACGTTATCTTCAAAACAGAGGAAGGTAACGACCCCCAGGCGAGCCGAGATATGGCACGCGGCAGAAACGGCTAGGGAGGGATGGTATATGTACCTACATACATACATACATACATACATAAAGCCACGCCTGATTCGCCTAAGGGTAGGCAGAGACCATGGATTTCCAATTTCTACGGTCCTTACAACCTCTTTCGTTGCATTCACTCTCATAACATTCTTCATACGTTCTCGTCGGTTTAGGGTACTCTTGACCTGGCCTTTCTCTAGAACGTTTGTTATCTAATCGAGATACCGTCCACCTAAGGAGACCTATAGATGGTATATGTAGTGTACTTATAGATGATTTTTATGATTCAAAGGCTAACGTCTGCGAAGTACTTCTCGCTCGAACAATTCAACAGATTTATAATATCACTCAATGAAGTCTGATCGGTCTACAGATACTTAGCTAAACTGTTTCACATGACATGTATTTGGTACATTTGTATATACTTGTATTTATTGTAACTTTCTTTGTAAATAAATAATAATTACAAAGAAAAAAACTAAATAGAGTTATGAAAAATCTAAACCAATCAAGCATTATAAGGTTCGGCAAAAATTTAGTTTTTAACCCAAAAAAGTTTTCCTACCAAAAACTTTGCATATGTACGAAAACTATAGTGATCAAACTTTTTGGTAACAACTCGGTTGCTTGCGACTTTTCATAAATTAGTTCAGAGATTTTCTAACTATCAAAATGGTAAAATGTGCGACCGAGAAATATGACCTTAACGATCTTGACTTGTGAGATCAGTGAATCTTAGCCATGCCTTTGCATAAGCCTTATTTTCATTTCAAATCTGTAACTTCCCCGCTATATTAAAACCGCAAACTAAATTCAGAGCAGAAAGGTTACGTAACAACCCTGGCCGAGGCATGCAGCAGGTTATTTAGCCACCCCTAAAATTAGGGTAATCGATCCTTGCCGTGGAAAAGTAAAAGAGGTACATTTCAGGATCATTTTCAGGCGTTCGGTGATAGCCTTATCGTACTTTTTAAGCTTTATGAACCTTTAAAGAAGCTGAGCTAAGTAATTGTGATATCGCCGTAACTATATCCTGAATTTTTAAATGCTGAGTTTTGAAATTCATATATTATTTATTGCGTTTATGTTGATCTTAATTTAAAATAAAGTTTCTACATGAGCCTGGTAGGGTACGACAATCAACTGCTAGTCTTTTTATACAATATTTTTTCAATCATATACTGGAATCATATTTTATTACACATTGTACCTAAATCATATTTTATTTAATTTTGCAGGTAGGCACAGCCTAGACTTTGATCCCCAGGCACGGTAGATATTCCCTCAGATCTCTTTGTACCAAGTATTTCAAGATTCCTTGAGGGGTCTAAAGGGGTTGTCAGAGATACGTCCGAGAGGTATGGAATACCAACTCGGAAAATGTAGGTAGGTGCCAAATGTAAAATTTGGACGTACCTCTGACTACTTACACATTCTTAATAATCATGAGTTGGTAATTGCAACTGATGAGGTAGGATATCTTAGGGGATATCTACCGTGACTGTGGATAAAAGTCGTGAAGCAGTTTCTGATTTCTTCACCAATGTGTGAGAGCACTGGTGGTCTAGTGGTAGCGGCCCCGCCTTCCGATCCTACGGCCGTGTGTTCGAAACCGGTCGTGCACCAATGAGTTTTTCTGTTCAAAAAATTATGGGTACAATGCCAGTACTCTCAAACGGTGAAGGAAAACATCGTGAGGAAACCGGCATGTCGTGGAACCTAAATTCTATAGCATTTGTCAAGTGCTCGAAAGGAGCCTCTTGAGGCGCACTTAAAATCCTTTCACCACATTGTTTCGAAAGAAAATATTGACGACAAGAGAGAGAGACCAATGTGTAACCACAAACAGTGTCAGGGCAAATTTTAAGCAATGTTTATAAGTGCTTCATTGCCTTTCAAAAACCACAACAAATCTCAAACCAAAAGGGGATCCCTCGAAATCTTTTCATAGGTATGTTTCGTAATTAAATAATTCAAAGGGATAGAATGTCGGATGAATTAAACATAGGTGGTTGTTCCGGGCGACCGCTAGGGGACGCTGTCTTCGACTTTTGTACGGCTGTTTATGATTTGGTGCGGCTTAGTGATGGGACTGTGGAGTTGGTTTGAATAAATATTAGTATTATGAAACAGAAACATATTTGCCCGGTAACGCTGTTGGAAATCGTTTTACGATTATACCAGCACTTAGTCCATTCGAAAAAAAATACTTTAGGGATCAAAGTTTTTTTTTTCAGACTTGATAGTTGACCTCTCAGGTCTCTTATGTACCAATTCAAGATAAGTCAAGTCAAGTCAAGTCAGCGATACCATATGTCTAACTATCGTAGTTATGTAACTATAACTTCTTTTTTACACTTTAGAATACAAGTTGATAGAAATGCCGACCAAAATCAGACCATGTCCATTATCCATATCTTTATATTAATTATATTAATCCTTATCCAAATAAATCATTTCGTAGTCAAGACTGTTTAAATGCCTATAGATAACTTCTTGAATTTTTTAAATCGGACATTCCATTCAAAAGATATTGCGAAATTATAAAATTTAGTTCGCTTTAAAAATGCATATAAGCGAGCGCGCGGGCGCTTTCTCACTCAGCGCATCGGGCGACGGGCAAAGAGGCGAGGGAGAAGGGCGTGCAAATGTATGAAAGTTCTAAGGTTATTCTAAAATGCTGAAAAAAAATATGTATACCCATGCGAAGCTGGGACAGGCCGCTAGTTTTAAATAATTTTAAGATATTCGAAATAATTGACAAGCCTCACACACAGCACGATACCTCAAGTCAGAAGTTTTTTTTTGTACTGAAAACCTATAGGGTAGGGTAGCCCTAAACTAAGCACTAGCTTGTTGATCGAGTGAGCGAAGCGAATGAAGATCTTAGTTTCAACTTGGGCGATTTGGCATTTTATGTATGTATGTATGTATGTATGTATGTATGTATGTATGTATGTTTGTCTGGCGATAACTTTAGAACCGTTGATCCGATCTGCATGAAATTTGATATGTCGATAGCTTGTACTTGAGAAATTTACTGGTAAGTATATGAGTAAAATCGGATGAAGGGTTTTTGAGATATGGGGGTTTTTAAGAGGGCAAAAATAAAAAAAGTTACATAAAAAAATCAAGTTACATGTCATATGAAAGGGCTTAGTTTGGACATTCCAAAACAATTTTTACTTTTTTTTTGGGACGCTCGGTTTTCGAGATAAAGTTTATAAAGTTAAATTAAGATAACCAGCGATCCAAGAGCTCCCATCTCTAAGAGTTTCGTTGACATCAAGGTTTTTCTACTGGTCGGCCAGTTACTTTGATTTTTCTTATTTTTTTTTCTTAAAATAAATTAAGGAGGTACTCAGTTCTCATAAAATGGTGACGTCGACCAGTTCTGATGATGGAGCCAAGGTCTGTTCAACGGAACTCTTCAATAAATAGGCCAATAGAGTTGAAACTTGGTAACCATACCAAGTTAGTAGGGAGTAGTCAGAAAAAAGTCCAAAGATAATGTTTGGACTTGCCTCTGACTACTACCGACTCAAAGTTTTGATGCGTTCGTCGGGTCGCATCACGAGATCTCAGTTCGGGGCGAACTACTAGTAATAATAGAAGATAGCTGTTATTATACTTATACACTTATTATATTATATTATATTTTTTTTGTAAATACTTAATTATATAATAACTTAATATAATAAATATAACTTAATTATATAATAACACCCAGACAAAGAACAAACATCTACGAGTATGTTCTGTGTGGGGATCGAACCCACGGATTACAGCGCAAAAGGCAAAGCTACTACCAACTTAGCTAGGCTAGCTTAAAAGGCGAGGCGTAACTACCCACCAAACAACCCTTTGTTTGGTGGGTAGTTACGCCTCGCCTTTTTCTCATAAGAGTAGGCAGAGATCCTAACAAACATCTAGGTACGAGCAGTTATTAGTTGCTATAGCGTAAAATGCATAGTTCGCTACCCAAAGGCCTTGCTATAATACTGTATCGAGCTTAAATTGACGTCTTGCGCTTAATCCAGACATCTGTAAGCGACACTAGACTTAGAGGGTAAGTACTAAGATCGATTTGGCACACTGCCCGGTGCCCTAGACTCAAGGCAGCTATTCCCAACATATGGTCCGCTCTCGTGTTACACGCTGAACTATTTTATTAGCTCTTCTAAATCCACTGTCGTCATCGCTTTATAGTCTCTTGGATGTTATTTGAGCAAAGATAAATAAGATGGTGATCGTTAATGATAGTGAAAAATATAGTGATATTTAGACATAATTAAAACTGGATCTGGCTAGAATAGTTTGCATCTGTAGTACATATTTTCAAACAAGTACCTAGTATTAAGTAGGCAGAAGCTAAAAAGATCTAAAACTTATGACAAGTGCTCGAAAGGAGCCTCTTTGAGGTGCAGTTAAAATCCATTCACATCACAACACTGTTTAGAAAGAAACAACTGGCACGTCAAGAAGAAGAAACTAGTACAAAACTAGGTAGAAGTTATCGATTGTGTGGGATTCGAACCCACGCAGAGCTGTTTCTTTTCTCACGGGGATTTATTTATAGCTTTAATTACAAAAACCTACTCTACAATCGTCTCTGAAAGATTTGAAATCTACAGCACTGGATTGAGTAATAAACTTTACGACTGCTAAACAGCAGTTAAAACAGAATGTATCAAGATGTAAACATTATTAAGACGGTTTTACCACGACAGAGTAATGCAATCCGTTAGATTTTTAGATCGTTAGATTCGTTAGAAGAGTAGTAGAGTTCTTTGTGAAGGGCTCGTCCGGGGAAGTACTACCACCTCGCTTTTACTGCCGCCAAGCAGCGTTCCTGTGTTTCAGTTTGAAGAGTATGGTTACCGGTGTAATTACAGGCACATGAGGCTTAATATCTGTATGCCTCAAGTTGATGGACGGAGGGTAGCGCATCGTGGGACACGTTCCTATCGTGGGTGACTTGCAAGGCAATGCTTTGTTGTAAGTGATGGTTACCACTTAACAGGTGGGCCATCTGCCTGTTTCATCAGCTAGTTGTATAAAAAAAAGATATAAATAGTTCTAGGATGCACACAGTAGTAGCAAAGTTTTGCATGCGGTCCGTAGCATTCGAACTTGTGTACACCTGCATTAAGCTTCCCTAGTTTGAGATGATATCCGTTCTACAGAATAGTGGTGGTGATTCTGTGCAGTGTCATCTAAAGCTAACCTTATGACAGCACTAACTATATTTCCATCCCTATCTAATAGACTGAGAAAAACAAGGACAACAATGCTTGTGCCAAAGGCTGGTGGCTTTTTATAGTATGACTTTAGCTTTAGTCTCTAGTATTATTTAAGAGTTAGGGTTGTGTAAAAGAGTAAAATGCAGTATGCTGTACTGAAAAATCTCTTCTTCAACTTAATTCCATCCAATGCTGAGTGAAGGTATTTATTATTGCATCTCTTGGTCTTCTATTGGTCTTGAGCTGGATGAGCCAGCTCCTCGCAACTATCACCGTCGTCTCCATCTCAATATGATCCACTTGGTCTACTTCCGTCGACGGCAAGCGCCCGAGGGGTCGAAGTCCACTTAGATGGTCTGACCAAATCCGCTCATCACTTAATACCAAGCTACACGATGCTCTTCACAATGCCAAAGACCGGCATAGAGTGCGGACTAGTCAAAACAGTAATGGCTCAACGTCGGGGGAATCACGACCCTCAGTAATGAGGAATACGACGCGAGGAGGTCTCCTTCCAGTCATTCTTTTTTCTTTTGATAGATCTTAGATGGGGCATTAAGCTCATAGGTTCTCGGGTGTCCCAACCCATCTGCCCCACCCATCATCTGGTCTACGACTGTATCTGAAGTTAGATGTTTGAAATTCTGCTGAATGTTGATCCGAGAGCACCTCGGTCCGCATAACGGAACATCGAAAGAACACGAGCTCGATGAACGCAAGGTCTACAGAACACAAACTCGAAGAGTAGTAGAGCTCTTTGTGAAGGGCTCGTCCGGGGAAGAACTACCACAATGCCTATTTCTGCCGCCAATCAGTGTTGCTGTGTTTTGGTTTGAAGGGTGTGGTTGCTGGTGAAATTACAGGCACAAAGAGTTTAACATATTTATGCCTCAAGTCGATGGACGCATGGTAGAGCATCGTAAAAATGCAGAATTATATGTGTATGACCTGCCTTTGTCCACTATTTTCCTAAAACTACGAGTAGGTACTATAGTTAAAATTTATTTAATTTTTGTTTAAAGAAAAGAGAATAGAATCGACGTCGTTTCTAGAATACTTAAAGAACCTTCATCGCCACATACAACGTGTAATATAGCTGAGATTGCTCGAGAGAACTAATTTCATTCTTTGTTTGTGAGATGTAATATTATCAGCTATTTCTGAAATGAAGCTGCATTTTATACAATTCAGTTTTCATTCGACGTGTTTTAATAGTTTTTAAATCTTTTTTTACCAGTTTCACAATATAAAATACTCATCATCATCACCTTCCTCCCACGCTTAGTGAGGTCGGCACAACAGGTTTTTCCAAAAATGATATTAATTTGCTTATCCAAGTCTAAAATAAAATATTACGGAAAAGTTACGAACGAAACCTTATATTGTTGAAAAGTGATGTTCAGAAAGGTATAGTAATAAAAACTGGCTAAATAACAGATTTTGAATCAATATTATTTTCAGTATTCGGTATCTTAGGTATTCATTGAATTATTGTGTATGCAGATTTAACATTCAATACATAATGTACCCAATTCAATACCCATTACACATTTTGTAATTAATATTCGTCTCTTTTAAATATATTAACGGCAGTTTCTAAAAGCCCGATCAAATATAATCGGATGTCAAGTCACTTGCTATCTCTATCTAATTCGATGTAATAGCTGAAATGGCGAGTGACTTGACATTCGATTAGTTTTGATCGATCTTTCAGAAACCTTTTTTTTCTGACGCCTTATTCAGCCGCCAAGCAGCGTTGCTGTTTCGGTTTGAAGAGTGTGGTTGCCGGTGTAATTACAGGCACATGAGGCTTAACATCTGTATGCCTCAAGTTGATGGATGCAGAACAGTGCAGCGTAGGACATGTTCCTATTGTGAGTGACTTACGAGGCAATGCTTTTTTATAGGTGATGGTTACCACTTATCAGGTTCCATCAGCTAGATGTATAAAAAATAAAACCGGCCGTAAGCCTGGTTAAATGTATTATGTTTTTCATTTTTCCTTCCGTCTTGTTCAAACATGCGGCCCCAGGCAAGTCCCATCACTACACGCAGCAAACAAACAGAACCCGAATGGCAGATTTTAATTACGCGAACAGCCCCGAGCATCCTATTGTGCTTTCGCAAATATTCCGCTGTTTCTGTGTAAACGGTAAATGCCTTTAAAAATGCCCTTCAGTCAATTAACGGCCGTAATACCGAACGGGGAAAAACCAAAGATTTGACGCCAAAAATTTCGTAACATAGGGAGAGACATTTAATTTTATTTGCTAAAAAAACACGAATACACATACAAATCAAAAGAAAATAAAAAAACAAGGAAATAGATATAGGTATGGGGTCTCGAATCAGAGTATGCTTCGCCACTATACTTGTAACAGTAACCAGAGTTGGTCGCTGACACGCACTCACTAGAATACTTATATTGTTATTGTTTTTGGGAAAGTATTGAATAAAAGAAGTATTTTAAGAGTAGAAGAGCTCTTTGTGAAGGGCTCGTCCGGGGAAGTACTACCACCACGCCTTTTTCTGCCGCCAAGCAGCGTTCCTGTGTTTCGGTTTGAAGAGTGTGGTTGCCGGTGTATTTATAGGCACATGAGGCTAATGACACTTTATTATTATTTTTTTAGAATAGACTAAACGCTGGTATAATCGTATGACAATTGCTAACAGCGTTACCGGGATACTAATGAGGATTTAGCTTATCAGAACATCACACTCACTTTATATTTTTATTTTAAGAATAGTAGTACTACTTTAATTACAGGCTTAACATCTGTATGCCTCAAGTTGATGGACGCAGGGCAGTGCATCGTAGGGCACGTTCATATCGTGCGTGACTTACGAAGCAATGCTTTGTTATAGGTGATGGTTACCACATAACATCAGGTGGGCCATCTGCTTGTTCCAGTAGCTAATGGTATAAAAAAAAGAATATACGTGCTTCGGAAAATGTATTGGAATTTAAAATAACTGATCACTGAATCAAGTAGAATTTAGTTGCTTTATTTTCTTTATTAGTTTAGTCAACCCTAAATAATCAACCAACCACACTGAGGTACGCCCGGCATTTCACTGATTTTAGGGTTGTCAAAGTTCATTTGCACATTTTAACTAAAAAAAAACAAATTTGATTGTATTAAAACAAAGCCGAAGAATATCACGATTAGCGATCACAAAATTACGGTCATTGCTTCATGAAGCCAAATTTGGGATGACATTTTATATTATTTTTATACGCGAAAATTTTCCTTGAATTCCCTTCTTCCTTAATTTTGAGTTCCTGCCTTTAAGTAGGTAGCATCCGTATATCAACATCTTTTTTTTATTCAACTTGTTTTTGGAACAAGCAGATGGCTCACCTGATGTTACGTGGTAACCATCATTTATAACAAAGCATTGCCTCGTAAGTCACGCACGATAAGAACGTGCCCTACCATACACTGCTCTGGGTCCATCAACTTGAGGCATACAAGCCCCATTGTGCCTGTAATTTCGACCACCACACTCGCCAAACCGAAACGCAGCAACGCTCCTATTAGCAAATTAAGTTAGTTGGTCAGATTTTCATTTCATCATCATAATCAGCTAGAAGAACCTATAAATCTCCAAGACGAACCGTTTTGAGACCTTCCATCACCAACTTTCCGCGAAATCTTTGATTCTTTTTTGAAGTAAGGTAGGTACATCAGGTATTGTAATTTGCGAAAACACACTTATAAATATTCAAAAAGGTCCCAACCCATGCAAACCGGAAATAGAAATTCGAACCATTCAATGTGTGACGTGACGAAATAAATTTCATATGTCGCAGAATTTCTAACAATACTCAACATATTCCCAAACTTAACGAATTTCCAGTATAAACGTTCTAATTTTAACGCAATACCACATTAAACCTTAATCCAAGCTCCTAAAGGCGAAAATCAATCAGCAAAGCGAATGTTATTTGTCTGAACATATCATCTGGCAGACAGGCTGTCAGATACTGATGTCGTAAACTTGAACGCAGGCGTTTATCGCTCATTTCACTACGGAGCCACTAAGCCGGCGGTAGATTCGATTTCTAGCATTTTGGGAATCAACACAGCTTTTTCATTTTAATTGTTTTTCTTGTGTTATTTTGAGTTGTGTTGTGTAATTTCGGTGGTATTTTAACCAACATTACTTGAGGTCTTAGCACAAAGTGTAAACATTTGGAATGAAAGTGTATTATGTGATATCCTGATTTGACTGAAAATGTTTCGAATGTTTTGAAGAAAACCGCCACCATTTTATTCAAAACAAATGACGGCCGACTTGACTATGGGCTGATTTGACTAAAAAGTATTCATTCAATACAAATCACTTGACACTGGCAAGATTGTCTGTCGAATGACAGACAGGAGCCATAAATGGAGAGAAGGAAAGCCGGCGGTAAACTAAACAAATGACAACTGAAAGAAACAAAAAAACTGGTTGAGCCAAACAGTAGTGTCATGGGGGATTTAAAATAAAATGCAATTTTGGACACTCACACGCATTTAGATACATAACTTGCTTGACGCAACTGATCGACTTGACTAGAAACTATGTAACATCGACAGAGCTTTACATTATTCAACAAAACATCGATTTTTAAATGTGAGGCCAGCCTATTGACAGCTGGACAACTAGCCATACCAACAGCGGAGTGGAACAGTAACTAATGACTTTATGAAATCGTATTTATTATAAATGAGTATAAAAATATTACAAAATATGTGTAATCCTTATGTCACACACTACGCAAACAGCCATGTTTTGGAAATATATTTATTTATTTTATTTAATTTTGATCCAAACAAGTTTTCCTACCAAAAAATATGCTTTAGTTTACTTAATCAAGCGCAGAAGGCAGAGCTACTACCACCTGAGCTGTGAAGGCTTAAAGAAAAAGCAACAACTGTAACATACATGATATGGAAATGAGACAGGCATTTATAGGTTTTCACGGATAAAAAAACATTATAAAAATATATTTTTATTTTTGTTTCCCATTTCCCGCAGACTTTATAGCCATTGCTTTGCGCCTACCCTCATCAATCATTGCGCATTGGCGCCGCATGGACATTGTAAATGGTCTTTAATTAACTTTCACTGTACGAATCGCTCACTGACCTAATTTAGGTTTTTCACGTATCCATCGGAAGTTAGTCACTAAACATAACCTATAAAAAGGGCGAGCTAAGCGAAATAAATTTTTACAATAAACTTGGATCAATCGGCCTATATTGTCCTTAGCGAAACTTGTTTTTTGTACTTAATCAAACTTTTATGTAGAAATACTTATGTGAAACGTGCAAGCGAAAAGTTGTCTGCGCCTTAACCCATACGATCCAAATAAAAGTCATAAATCAAAAGACACAATTCCGTTTCAAATGATGGCTCGATTGGATTTCCAATAGTTTAAACCTATTCACGCACAAGTACGCAAATAAACCTTTGTTTCAGCGTTTAATCACTATTCGCTAACACTGCGGTGGCACGCGTCAGCGTTTGTGTGAATGTGTCAGCGTTTGTGTGAACGCGTCAGCAAATATTTGGTTTTGGTTTGCTTGTTGTGATTGCTGATTAAATGGTAATTGTTTGATGCATAGTTGCGGTAAAGTCACTTACAGAAACAGAAAACAATACAGATAGATAACTCTTTATCGTTCACCGTACAGAAACATATTACAGGGTTACAGCATACATTTCGGTAAAACAATGGGATACCTTATCGCTGAGAGAAATCTCTTCAAGGCAACCTTAAAAGTAAAGTAAAAAGTTTGTTTATCTTAGGAAAACTTAATAGGGACTTGGGGACTTCATTTGGGGACTTGATGGAAGGCATGAAAATAATATTGAAAGGAGAGTGACTGCTGGAAATAGGCACGACTAGCTGTACATTGGGGGGTGTTAGTGCCGACATTAATGTATGGTAGTGAAAGTTGGGAATGGCAGAGTAAACATCAGAGTAGAGTGAATGCAGTAGAAATGAGAGCGTTACGTAGTATTAGTGGTGTGAATTTGAGTGATAGAGTGAGGAATAGTGTAACTAAAGAGAAATGTGGTGCGAAAGAAGACGTAGTGATAAGGGTAGAGAAAGGTATGTAAGATGGTTTGGGCATGTGGAGAGGATGGATGAAAGTAGATTAACGAAACAGGTGCATCAGGCGAGCATAAATGGGAGTTGGGAGGGGAAGACCTGGGCGGACGTATCATGATCAGAAAGCAGACGTTCTGCAGAAAGGCCAGGTCAAGAGTAACCTAAACCGACGAGAATGTATGAAAAATGTTATCAGAGTGAATGAAGCAAAAGAGGTATGAAAGGGCCGTAGCAAGTGAAAATCCGTGGTCTCTGCCTACTCCTATGGGAAACAGGCGTGATTTTATGTATGAATGTAAGGCTACTTGCTTTTCAACGATAAATTAGTCAATTTTGCTACAATGACTTCTCAAAACGGGTCGCTTTTTGTCAGAAAATTGGGCTTTTAACTTCTATTGTGCTCTCTCAGACCTGGCTAATGACCCGAATTATTTTAAAAGTCTCTGACGAAACTGCCTAAAAGATCTAAAAAAATAGAATCAAAGTTGGTATTTTTTGCAACTTAATTTCAATTTCATTTCATAAGGTTTTTGTAAAAGAATTTTAAGAAACACCCTATAACATTGTACGTATATAAGAAATGCTATGAAAAAACGATAGCCTATTAAAAAAATATTGTCATCAACAGGCAACAAACTTACGGTTTGGTTCCTATCGTTCTTTTGTACGACCCTTGTTACAATGTAATATAATAATATTGAAGCTCCAGTGTATGCAGCAGCAGAATGGATAAGACAAGGAATGACTTAATTAGAGGCAGTTTGAAAGTGGCGCCAGTGACTAAAAAATGAGGAGCAATAGGCTAGCGTTGTATGGGCATGTTATAAGAAGGGATGAATGTCATCTACGAAAAGAGTGTTAGGTATGAATGTGGATGGATTAAGGAGTAGAGGTAGGCCAAAGAAAAGATGGATGGATTGTGTGAAAGATGACATGGGAAAGAAAGGACTGACTAATGAGATGACGGATGATAGAGGAAAGTTGAGATAAAAAACCTGTTATGCCGACCCCACATAAAGTGGGACAAGGGCAGGAAGATGATGATGAAGCTCCAGTGTGGTGCCAATCGAATTAAGGCCTGATTTCACCATGCTCTGTTAGATTAACAAAGGATTAAAGGTCTGTTAAATATGTCAAAATGTACGCGTTTGACATCTAAGGTTAGATTTAACGGCCTGTTAATCCTTGATTAGTAACTAACAGAGCATGGTGAAATCAGCTCTAAGTGAGGCGTAGGCATAACAGAAACAGGTAGAGGCAATCAAGAAAAGCGCCATAGCTTTTTGTTTTAAAACTACTTGCTAATGGCAGATCAGAGAGGTCCTAGGTGGCACAGATTAAATCATTCACTGATCAAGTACTAATATAGAAGTTTATAATGTATCCTCCAAACGATGCAAGTCACATCGGCACTTTCAAACGGCAGCAGTAGAAGTGGTGAAGTGCAAACACGTTCCCTGAGTAATTACCGAGCGGCTAAGCCCCACTCAGACGGGATTAGTGCTCTTCCGTGCAGTTTAAGCAGCGCCTTATTGTTACAATTTTATTTGCTTTTAGTAACACGCTGAACGGGTATTAAGTAGCAATTTTTTTAACTAATCGCTGATTGAATGAGCAGATGGCCCAGCTGATGTTAATTTTAAGCAAGGTTATATTTTCCTTTTTTCTTTTACAATTTATAAGCAAAAACCCTTGATCGCACCTGATGTGGAGTGATGATGCGATCCACGGTGTGGATAGAAGACACTCGTACCTATTCACTACTGTTCTCTTAAAAACATCCGAACTATAGGTATTCGGAAAAACAGACGCCGGTATTTCTTTCATTTTGGAAGTTCAAAAATCAGATCTATGACTTAAATCATTTTAATACACATCAGTCAGTTTTTCTTTGCCTTTGTCAACAAGCAGATCAAAAAACTCGAAACATTCGAATGTACGACTACCCTCTTAGATTTAAAAAGTCAACTCGAATCCGGTCTTTGAACTTATTTTATTAAAAGAAATCATTTCACTTTCATTTAATTTAGCCGAACCGCCTGTAATCCTGAATATTCTACGTAACATCAAACGAAACATTTCAATTACAGGAATTACATTGTCAAATTAATTTTGTGAGACGAAGCCCGCTGTTTGCGTTCGGTTCGTTTACCTGCTGGGGCGTAACTCGACTTTTGATCTTAGTTAAGGTGCTGTTCCTCTATTGTTGATAAGGTGCTGTTGATGAGGAGCGACTTGCGACTGCGACTTGACTCTTGAATCTTACTTGACTGCGACATGTTAAGGCGCAGGCAAGTAAGATTTCTTACCATAAAATTTGTTACCTAGTTTTTATTCTTTATCAAATTTTTAGGTAGGAAAACTTATTGGGAAAAAATGTAGGTAATTTATGCTTCTTCATTTTTTCGTGTCACTAGTTTTTTCGAAACAGTGACTGATAAGTTGAGGAGCAAGCATGTTAGCGTGGTATGGGCATGTCATGAAGAGGGAAGAAAATCATTTATTTATTTATTTATTTATTTATTTATCAACAACATCATCCTTACTCTATCTTTACAGGCTTACCTAATACGATAGTGTAATTTCATTTAGATTTTTTTTATAAATTTAACTAAACATTCCAAATAATAACATATTAAATTTTTTTATTTTTATTTATTAAAACTTTCACACAAAATAATGTAGTGCTAGGAGGACTTAATGCTAATAGCATTGTCTACCAGTCATCCTGGGCGTGCAAAAAGATGGTGAGGAAGGTGTGGCGTGAAAACTGTTTTATTTTAGGTAGGTAGGTATTTTAAAACTATAAATATAAGCATATATAAATATATATTTATACCTACGTAAGAAGCTATTTTAATAAGAAATAATAATAATAATAAATATACCAATAATAATAATAAATAAAATAAATAAATATATAATAAATATATATAAATAAATAAATTAAATCATACATAAAAAACAAAAATTAAATAGAAAATAACATAAAATAAAAAATTATCAATTAGGTATATGCTAAAATATGCAAAGAAGTCTTTGCGAATTCGCTCAAAGAACACTGAAAAACATCAATACTCTCCGCTACTAGATTTAGTGTCCGAATGGTCCGTGTTAGGGGTGCCTTGCCCAGTAAGTTAGTTCTCCCCCGCGGCACATCCAGTAGAGGCGGCCGCCTCCGCCTGTGCACGAACTCGTTGGGAACCCGCAATCGCACCGCCTCCAGAAAGTCCGCATTGGCAATCTTTCCTCGGAACACCTTGAACACATACAGAGCAAGTGCCAAGTCCCTCCTAACTTCCAGCTTATTGTATCCGACCATGCCCAGGACGAACAAGGTCGGATACATTAGCGGATAGAAAGGATAGACTTTATACATTTTCCAGTACAAGTACCTAGCAAACTTGTTCTGTATGCGTTCTATCATAAGGCTGTACTTCGCCTCATGCGGAGCCCATATCGCAGCATTGCACTCTAATTGGCTTCTGACCAATGCGTCATACAGTGCTCTCACGGCTTTATCATATTACGATAGAGTGCTAGGTATGGATGTGGATGGCTTAAGAAGGAGAGGCAGGCCAAAGAAAAGATGGATGAAAAGATTGACACAGTCCAAAGATGTCATGAGTAAGAAAAGAGTGAGCACCGAGATGACGAATGATAGAGGAGAGCGGAAGAATAAAACCTGTTGTGCCGACCCCACGCAGCGTGGGATAAGGGCAGGAAGATGAGTTCTTTTGAAACAGTGTGGTAAAAGGGTTTTAAGCGCCAAAGAGGCTCCTTTCCAGAGCTTGACACCTGTTTTTAGAACTTTTTAGGTTCTACGACACGCCGGCTGCAACAGTTTTAATATCATCAAAAATATTTAAAGTGAGAGCGAGAAATTTTGTCTGCGTCTTAAGTTTTATTTTTTGTCTTATAATCATAGTAGGTCCAAGCTTAGAGTCAAACCTAGCCCGTTTGACCCCCAGACAAGTTACACCACGCAAGCGTCATACAAACAAAAGTTTTTTTGCCTCTGGGGTCACTGAACCTTGTTATATAAACGGTTTTTTGTCACCTCATCGCCCACGTGACCCGCGCAAAATGTAATCAATATTGGCGAGCCGCCGCAGGGCAGGTAAAACTGATGAAAAACTCTTGTAATTTATTTATTTTATCGCTAAGCCATGTTGTATAGAAAATACGCTAAATGCCAAACCTTGTTTTGTATCATTTTTTAATATGTAATTTTTATGTTTAATATGAATCCGCGGGTCATGGGAAATAAAAAAATAAATAATAATAATAAATATTGGTGGACATTCCACACAGCAATATTACACACAGACAGAGAGCAAACATCTATGTTCATCACACAAATGTTTGTCCTCGGTGGGGATCGAACCCACGGTCTACGGCGCAGAATGCAGAGCTACTACTACCAACTGAGCTGTGAAGCTGTGTCGAATCGAAGTGAACAAATCAAACATACTAATAAATTATATAAATACCTATAAATACTTGAAAGTTTTAATGTACGACTCAATCACGGCTGGACAGAAACATTACTAATAGAAAAAGTTATATAGCTGCTGATAAAAAATAAGGTACAAGTATTCTTAAAAAAAGCTGCAATAAAAAGCCTCTTGACAGTAAAGACATGTTAAAATGATTTTCTTACTAAAAAAATATAGAATTGACTACACCCCATCTCAAAGCATCCCTAAGCACAGTAGGCATTCCTAAGATCTCTAAGAATTCAGATCCTTAAGGCTGTCGATGTACCCCTTTAAATGGTAAACTACCATCGGATATACAGTAAAAGGACATAAATCCCGTTCACGGTCCACTTAACGAATGAACTGAAAAACTTATCAAGTGTAGGGCTGAGTACAGTCGAGCACAAAGTCGAGCGCTCATAACGTAACGCTTTGCCTTCTATGCAGTAGGCCATGGGTTCGAACCCAACGAGAAAAAAAATTGTACGATAAACTTATTAAATTTTTGTCTATACTTACTTAAGGATAACCTACCTCTCACATGTACACCTATGCATAAGTACGAAAACTAGTAAAGCAAACTTTTGAGTCGGAAAACTTGTATCGATATTACTTATACAATGTTGCGATTTTTCGAATATGGGTTTAGTGATTTTATATCTCTCAACATGTCGAAACGTGCGAGCGAGAGGTATTCGCCTTAATACATACTTATATATGGGTGTCATAATAAGTATGTATTAAGTAAGTAATATACAAGTATTAAATCAGCATCTTTTTTTATGCCAAAGCTGGCAGACGAGCATGCGGGCCACCTGATGGAAAGTTCCAAGCTCTGCTAGCTTTTATATCCTTGTAGTAAGCGTAATTTCTCTAGTACTGTTGATATCTACCGTGGCAACGGATAATAATCGTGATTCTCAGTTTTTCTTCAAACACTTTCTGCGTGACTATACCAAGACCGCATAAAGACGCATATCGATAGGGTTACTTCCCCTAATACGGCATAAATAATCATGTCTAGATCTTATCACGTGAAAATACGACGCCGCCCTGAAAATAGTTTCAGCCCCCAACAACCCTTGGGGGAATATTAATTGGGGTTCATAGAAAAATGCACTGAAGAAGTTGATTGAAAAAGTAATTGAAAATGTTTCACAGCGTGGTTTCTTTAGTGGAATCAATTTCTCTGGACTTTTAATACTTCTTATAAAAAGCAAATAACATTTATGAAATATGACACTTCTCGTCTTTAATAACTAATTTCGAATACCAATCTCTATAGTTTTGAAAGATAATGCTAAAATCCAATACTACTAATATTATGCGATAGTTATGATGTTAAAATGTATGTGGCTCAATCACGCCCTATCCAATGAACCAATCAGGATGAAACTTGGAACGTTTATAGTACGTATTCTGGATTCCCATATATGCATCTTTTTATTCCGAAAATTACCGGGAACGTGGTAGAAAACTTGAAGAACCCAATAAAAGAAAAACGCCTCAAATATTAATGTTAGCATGTTAATAAACACAATGTGCGAGCAAAGGCAGCTAGTGTGCATATAAATATAAGTGGACATTCCACTATTATTGGGGCTAGTTAGTCTTATTGGGGGCCATCCATAAATAACGTCACACCTTAAGGGGGAGAGAGGGGGTCGACGAAGTGTGACATTGTGTGACAAGGGGAGGGGAGGGGCCCCAAATTTTGTGACGTCACATTTTTTAAAAATATAATATTTTATATCTATGTATTACAACACGAAATTTTATTGAAATATAATTTAAATGCTGGAACACTGCTGTTATAATTTCATAGATTTCTAGATGTAAAATTGCAAAATGTGTGACCTCACACTAGGTAGGGGGGTCTCACAAATGTAACCAGCTGTAACAAGGAAAGGGGAGGGGTCAAAAAATCATGAAAATCGTGTGACGTAATTTATGGATGGCCCCTTAGTGGGGGTAGTATAAATCGAGACGAAAGATCAAAATGCTTTAATATTTCAGAATAGTACCAGCTAGTGGTGTTATATTTTCAAAGCAATATCGTAGGTTGTTTATCAAATAAATGTAGTGCGAATGAGCATATTCATCAAATAAATTGAGCTACAGCAAAGTGGCTATTTAATTTTAGGCTTAGTAAATGATTGTCTGACTTTGAGAATTCCAGTCTGACCTTTTTAAAGGCTGTGACAGCCTTCACAGCTCAATTGGTAGTAGCTCTGCCTTCTGCGCCGTAGGCCGTGAGTTCGATCCCCACCGAGAACAAACATTTGTGTGATGAACATAGATGTTTGTTCTCTGTCTGGGTGTTACATAATATTATATGTATTTACAAAAAAAAAAGTATATAAGTAGTATATCAGCTATCTGGTTCCCATATCACAAGCTTTGGCTTAGTTTGGGGCAAGATAGAGCTGTGTAGAATGTCCACCAATATTTATTTTATTTATTTATTTATTTGTATATATGCATTTATCGTGATGAAAAACTAATAGTTTTTTGGATGTAAAAGGAACTGCACTATAGCCTAATAAAAATACTTAAGCGATTTAGTTATTGATTGCAACGCCTAGAAACAAAAGTTCACGTAGTTCGATTGATAGAACGAACCTTTGCTGGTGGAACAAGCAGATGGCCCACCTGATGTTAAGTGGCTACCATCACCTATAACAAACTATTGCCTCGTGAGTCACACCCGATAGGAACGTGCTCTACAATGCACTGTCAAGCGTCCATCAGGCATACAGATATTAAGCCTCATGTGCCTGTAATTACACCGGCATCCACACCCTTCAAACCGAAACACAGCAACGCTGCATATGGCCACAACCAATTCTATAATAATGAAATGAGACGTCAAAAAGTTTTTAAGAATGGATGACAGTAGTTAACAAAAGGGGGTCTTTTGTTTTCTTCATATTTACATTGTTTTTTTTGTGTGCTGACTTTTGTTTTTACTTATTTGCTCTCAAATTCGTTTAGGTATATTAAGCTGTTTAGGTTTAAAGAAATTCTCGTAATTCTCATAAAAACAATACATAGTTCACTTACATTGAGATAAAAAAGGCGGCGTTATAATAACAGTATGACATTTTACATCAGGATAACAACTTTTTACTAAGCAATTTGATTATAAATAAATAAATGATTGTCTATGTCTATGTCTTTGTCTATGTCTTATTGTACCTTTTTTCTAACTAGATTATCAAGTAATCATCGATTACATCGTTACTGCTTGTAAAGTCAAAGTCAAAAGGTATTTATTCAATAAAATCGCAAGGATCACTTTGAAACGTCTTAAAGCTAGGGTGACTCTAGGTGCCAGTTCCACGCGACCAAAATTTTAGGTCATCAGCGCTCGAGATAAAACATTTTCATTCATACTTTTCTAACTAATTCCAAAGTTTCAGATCCAATAAATCTTCTGGCGCAAAAACTAGTAAAAAGCGGGTTATGACTCATACGCGCAGGTGCCAGATGCATCGCAAGATTGCAGGCTTCTAGGCGTTTCTGGAATAAAGAGGCTATTATGTACTAAAATAAGGCGTAATCCTATACACGATGTAGGCATCTAATGTACCTACTCTTTTGTTATTATGCGATAAATAAAATGAACAGAGGGAATGCAAAGCTTGGCTCTACCCAAGCTCTCGCATCAATCCACTTTTTCGATAAGCCTAGAATGTTTAAGTTACCTACTTTGCTGAGAGAAAAATAAACAATTTACCCAAGCTCAGACAAAAAAAACTGCTTTATAACTTTGATGATATATATCTTCTCAGATCTTTTAGTAATCAAATCCAAAGTTCTAAGTCAAGACACTTTTGACTAAAGGGGTAGTCAGAGGTACGTCTAAATATTACATTTGCATTTACACATTAGTATACAGATTTTGCAGTTTTCGGTATTCCATACGCGAAAGTTAGCAAGCCCATCGACGCTCAAGAACAAAACAGAATCTAAGATTATTTACAAGACAAAAGAAGCTAGTCCAAATCCATTAATTCAAACCGCCCGCGGTAACCCTACCTTACGAGAGCGAAGATCGAGGAAGATTCAATTTAGGAAATTGAATGAACGAATAATAGGGCTGCGCTTTGAACAAAACATTAGAGATTCATTACGATTATCTAATCAATTGTCAGATTGTACGCAGCGTTGTGTAGAACTGAAGGTTCGAAATAATTGATATGGTGAATTCTTGGTATATAAAATTAATCATGGTCAGGTATATTGCAGGTTTTCACTTGCCTGTGACTACCCACTTTGTTATTAAGCCCTCTTAATTAGTCACAGAAAAACAAGAAAAATTACGTTTTACTGCAAACAGAAATACGCAACACATAAAGTATCGAACTTTCGTCTTTCTTTGTTAGAAATATATTAGAAAACATTTTTCAATATTTTCATCTCCGTCTAACATTAAATTACATGGTAGATGTTTAGTAGAAAGACCAATGAATCGGTACTCATTCAACTCAAAATAATACTTTTTTAATGCAATACAAACCACATTCATTTATAAACTTATTCAATTTTATAGAAACCAAAGGAGCATTCTGCGCCCCTTCGCGAATTGAAATATCAGCGCTCACTCGCACACACGTGAAGATTTGAGCTCGTTGAGCATTGTTGGGTTAAATATTAATGTGTTTGCGAAGAGTGCTTCTTTTACTTCTTTTCTAAGACACGTCACCTGTTGGATTTATTTATTTTTCCTGATATTTTAATTTGACGTGCAAAAAACTTGACGTCTTTGTATAAGATTTGAGCATTGTAGGGTATTAATATATATTAATATATTTATGTATTTGCGTAATCTTTTTTTCTGTTATAAGTCATGTCACCTATTGGTGTATTTATTTACCTAGTTATAGTTTAATTTTAATAGTGCAAAAGACCTAATGTTGTTTATGTCGAACTTCCATCGATCAAAAAAATTAAAAAGGCTCTCAACTCAAAAATTAAAGTCATACTTAGAGTAAGGTTGGGAGTTAGGAGGTTTGACGATGGTCTGCCGCTGTAGTGAGCCAGAAACATTTGTGGGTCGGTTCGGTATACTGTCTCTATCTGACGGAGAGCCTAACATAGTCCGTCCTACTCTAGAGTGAGAGTCATACGTAAGGCGTTTCCCACAGTCCAAAAAGAGTTTAGACGTAACAAGTTTTTTTTTTTTCTTAGGTAAACAAACAGTACCTTTAGTCTATGTATTAATTAACAATATAAATCTATTGCCCATTAAAACGTTTTCGCATAGTAAGACTAAAGAGCTATTTGTTAAATAAAAAATACTAAACAATTAAGTTACAGAAAAACGAATGAAAAAAAAAATTAACATTAATAAAAGTTTTAGAAGAAAAAGGGAGCCTAGGGACACTCATCAAACCAGCGCATCGTTAGGATATCTTTAATTTTCAGCCCTAAGAGAACACACCCGCATGAAATCGCAGGTCTTCTATATCTTTTTAGCCTTCACAGCCTTCACAGCTCAGTTGGTAGTAGCTCTGCCTTCTGTGCCGTAGGCCGTGGGTTCGATCCCCACCGAGAACAAACATTTGTGTGATGAACATAGATGTTTGTTCTCTGTCTGGGTGTTATATAATATTATAAGTATGTATTTACAAAAAAAATGTATATAAGTAGTATATCAGCTATCTGGTTCCCATATCACAAGCTTTGGCTTAGTTTGGGGCTAGATAGTGGTGTGTGGAATGTCCACCAATATTTATTTATTTATATTAATTTTTCTTCTAGGTGTAATAGCCAGTCGTAACGTCTTTATTGGTTTTTACATTCAAAACCACCATTCCTAGACACTCGACACCATAAAATAAGGAATTTCGTGATCTCCCCACTCCTACCTAAACCCGAACACAATAATAAGTAATGGTGCCAATAAAACTTTATTATCCTGTGATAAATATAATGTCAATATAACATGGCGTTTTGTTGTTAATTCAAAAAGGCAATTTCTACAGTAATTGGTAGAAATTCGTATAATTCTAAGATTTTTTATCACGACATAGTAAAATACTCGTGCTTGACTTGCTGAGCAATGCTTTGTTACATGATGGTTACCACTTCACATCGGGTGGGCCATGCATAAATGTGGGTGTATGCCATGTGTACCTCTGATTACCCACTTAGGCATCCTCAAAGAATCTTAAATTAGTACTAATAGATCAGAGTGGATATCTACCGTGCCTGGGGATCTAAGAAGTGAAACTGTTTCAGTTATTTTTCATAAATGCATATCTATAGATTGTTTTCAACGATCTACAGACAGCTCAACAGCATTTTGTTAAAAGAAAATACAATTCGTTATTATAATCGCTTAATCTTAAGTAGCGCCGTAGTTTTTTAAGAAATACGTTCTACTTTATACTATGTAGTATCATAAAATACCTATATTGATGAAGTAGATAAAAGTTCGGAAACATCACAACTCAACGCGGCCCCCAAAGTTACCTAAATTAAAACTTGTGAAAGATTTACACAACTCGACTTACCCTAAATAACCTACATTTGACGATACAATCCTGTCTCAGCAAAGGTGTATTCGGCACGGCACAATTAACCTTGATTCCTGGTTGCTTGGTTTTTGGTTCGCTCCCATGGTAGAATTTAAAAAAAAATATTTAGCTAATATTACTTTGATTTTGTTTAGAACACTATTATCTGGGTAGGTATAGGTACTATATAGTTTTTTTTTTACTTAGGATTAGATGGGAATATGGGATGGGAATAGTTTACATTTTTTTAGAGATTAAGAAGTATTCACAAAGCAAACATAAAACAGTTGAGTTATCTGCAGGCCGTTATAAAAAAATATTTATTTTATATTAAATTAAATTCCAACCGCGCCGAATGATGCCTGTACCGCGATGGGATGCGACCGATTTGACGACGTTCGTGGCATGACATAAAGTTATTAACACAAAACAATTATCGTAATTTGTGGCAATATCTAGATATGGGCCATGTTTTATTGGTTATTCCTGTCCCCGGTGTGCCCTGGTATTACGGTTACACAGGCAAATAAGAACAGCTTGCTCATTTTAGACAAACTGTTGTATTTTTTTTTCAAATTTAAGATTCAGTTTTAATAAAAGACATTAATTTTCATGCGATCTACCTACACTACTTCTATCTTTCTGATAGAATCAAGAGCGTGTTTCATCTCTGTGTTACTTATCTGTCAGAAAAAAATATATTGTGTCATACATAAGGGACCAAAATAATGTATTTGGGGCGAGAGCGATTTTTTGAATCCAGAGCGAAGTGAATTCTAGAGTAGGATCCCGAGCGTAGCGAGGAATTTCTAGGGCAGAATCCTGAACGTAGCGAGGGATTCAAAGTATAGTCCTACACTACGACTTCCAGTAGTGTTCAGTATTTATCTTAGTACTAAGTGATTTAGTCCATAATAGAATTAAATTCAATTCAATAATTTTATTTCAGACCTCATAATAATGAGGTCCATATAACAAAGCTATGGAAGAAGATGGAGGAGGCCTTTACCCAAAAAGGGGTCCACATCTCATAGATTCGAGAAAACTAACATTAACACTAACAACTAGGTTAAAAACAAAAACAAATACTAATACTTAACTAACATTAAAAACTTGTAACATCTAACTTAAGAGATGGAAATGGCTATATTATTATTATTATTATTGTGTAAAGATTCTTATCTACTCGACTTACTAGATTCGGTGGAATGAATGATAATAACGGGCTTAAGCCAAGTCATCATTAGGTACAGTTAGTTGTTCTTGGGCATTGGAAATTGATGTCTGGTCTGCGCATCTGAGGAAAGGTCTGCTTGTAAAAACTTACGAACAATTCTGCAGATATTTAGAATTGCCGCTTTTTGTAGAAGAACAAAGGTATGTTTGGGCAAATCAAGCAGAGCGAGTGTCGTAAAGAGTTGTTTCGGAATAACTCCGGTTGAAGATAGTACTATGGGATGATAATAATGGAAACTCTTTATTATTATTAACAAATGTGAAATAATACAACACAAAATACACGTAATGCCACAGCTGCTTCGGCGGAAGCTGTGGCGATGCCGTAATTAAACAATTCTTTGCCGGTCGGTGGCGTGGATCTAATTGGACGTAAGGCTCACTCAAATAATGGAGCGACGTTTCGGCTTTCATGCACGATGGTTATTACTTGTGGTTTTAATGTGCACCGAGCATCAACTTTCAACAAAGAATGTAAGTACCCTGATCATGATTTTTGCGCCGCTGAAAACCAGCGCTGTATGGGCTTGAGCTTATGCAGAAAATGCTGAGTGGTGCCCATTTTTGTTATCAAATAAATTGTAACAGCTCTTTTGTAAATATATAAATTTTAGATTTTAGGAGTGGTAGAGCTCTTTGTGAAGGGCTCGTCTGAGGTAGTACTACCACGCCTTTTTCTGCCGCCAAGCAGCGTTGCTGTGTTTCGGTTTGAAGAGTGTGGTTGCCGGTGTAATTACTGGCACATGAGGCTTAACATCAAGTTGATGGACGCAGAGCAGTGCATCGTAGGGTAGGTTCCTATCGTGCTTGACTTACGAGGCAATGCCTTGTTATAGGTGATGGATACCACTTGGCATCGGGTGAGCCATCTTCTTGTTCCATCTGCTAGTTGTATAAAAAAAGACAAGTTAAATTTATTCTATTCTATACTATTCGTGGTCGTCATTTTTTTTTACTTATTGCTGATAGGGCAAGAAGATGGCCCAGCTGATGTTACTGATGACTCGGGTAAAAATTTATACACCGATGAAGTTTTGGTTTGACAACCAAATACGCCAAATCCTCATTCAGCTCTCTGTTGCTTGTACTGACTGAAAATTGTCATGAAATACAGTGTTCTCCGAATCAGCACAGCTACAAATTAGCAAACGGCCGAATTACCATATTAGTTCATTGTTATTCTACCGGCAAATCCACAATTCTGCACACATTTCATACAGTGCGGTAAGGGACGTACCTAGGTGGTAGGGGGATCGGGGCTTTTTGAAACCTGGACTAAGTACTCATTAACTTTTTTTTTTTTTTTTTTTCGCTGGGAAAAATGCGTTACGATTCCCCCCCATTAGAGGATGGAGGGGATATGTGGGACTCCCCGGCCCATGAGGGCCGGTATACCCACTAAATAACCCAGCGGCACTCCCGCGTCGTCTACTATGGAGGGGAACTGGGAAACCGGCAGAGCCTTTTCTTCCAGTCCACTCACGGATAACTGGATCAAGTTACACAAAGCCAAAGAAAAATAACGCTTACTACAAAGACTATTTTTATTTAACTAGCTGATGTAACAAGCAGATGGCCCATCTGATGTTAAGTGGTAACCATCACCTATAACAAAGCATTACCTCGCAAGTCATGCACGATAGGAACGTGCCCTACAATGCACTGCCCTGCGTCCATCAACTTGAGGCGTATGCCTCAAGTTGATGGACAGATGTTGATGGACCTAAATTACAGGCACATGAGGCTTAACATCTGTATAGATGTTAAGCCTCATGTGCCTGTAATTACACCGGCAACCACACTGTTCAAACCGAAACACAGCAACGCTGCTTGGCGGCAGAAAAAGGCGTTATGTCCTATCGGTTTGAATGCTTCCATGTTTTAGTTTCGTTCACTGATTCAGCCCCCACCCTTCTTCTTCTTGTCGTGTCACTAGGTTCTTTCGAAACAGTGTGGTGAAAGGATTTTAAGTGCGCCTCAAGAGGCTCCTTTCGAGTATTTGACACATGTTATAGAACTTTTTAGGTTCCACGACATGCCGGTTTCCTCACGATGTTTTCCTTCATCGTTTGAGAGTACTGGTATTGTGCTCATAATTTTCTTGAACAGAAAAACTCATTGGTGCACGACCGGTTTCGAACCCACGACCTTAGGATCGGAAGGCGGGGCCGCTACCACTGGACCACCAGTGCTCTCTATCTCTCTCTGGAGCCCCCACCCTGAGTACGTCCACAGCAGTGATATCATGCATAAACGCAGGATCAGCGGTTATTACAGTTGGCTGATCCCCAGTCAAGTGCAGACATGATACGTGGATGTTAATTCTGCGCATTCTGGAGACGAGGAAATGCTAATGTAGTCGCTCCACTCATTATTAAAAGGCTGATAACCGACAAGCAACTCCTCACTCGCACGTTATATAGATTACTGAAGGTAGTTATGAAAAATCGCAATATGTTTTGAAGAATAAATTTTCAAAGGCTCAGCAAAAATATCATTCTGATCCAGTCAATAAATGAAAACTAAAAAAATCATAAACTAGCTGTTTTATCTTCCATATTTAAAAGAATATATGATTTGTAATGGTTGAAAAGTAAGACCATTAACATAATTATATTATTGTTAGAGCCAATGATAAAAATCCTCTTAAACTACAAGTTCTATGAAAGCTGCACTGCTCTGCGTCCATCAACTTGAGGCATACAGATGTTAAGCCTCATTTAAGATAGCAAGTCCAACCAGGTGTTGTCGTGAACGACCTTCAGTTAAGGCTTTCCTCCATAGAGCACGGTCGTTTGAAGCTTTTTCCCAGTTTTCGGGTCAGTGGCAAAAGAGACCAATATTAACGGTAAAAAATATTAACGCTATACCAAATAAAAAAAAACAATCAACAAAAACAGAAAAAAGATATTACCTCAGATCTCTTAGTAAAAACTAAGTATGAACTCAAGAATCCTCGAGATATCTAAGGGGAGTGACGTCAGAGCGTTTCGTCCAAATAATACATTAGGCACATTATGCAGCATATAAAAAGATCTAAGCTATGTCACAGATGTAAGCAGAACTTGAAATAGTGTCTAAGTTCAAACAGTGTGCATAAATCAGTCACAAAGTGGAGTTGGCAGTTCCCATGAACTTCGATGTAAATGTTGTAAATTTTAGGGCTGCTTGAGCTTATTATGTTACAATAATAATTTTAGTAGTTCAAGAGTAGTAGAGCTCTTTGTGAAGGTCTTGTCTTGGGAAGTACTACCACCACGCCTTTTCTACCGCCAAGCAGTATTGCTGTGTTTCGGTTTGAAGAGTGTGGTTGCCGGTGAAATTACAGGCACATGTGGCTTAACATCTGTATGCCTCAAGTTGAAGGACAACGGACTAATAATATTAAACTAACACAGACACAGGTAAATAGAAATAATCAAAATTGTTACGTACTCATGCATTTCGATACACAATTATTATTAATATTTGACTCAATTAATCGCATTATGTTTGATTGAAGGGACAACACTAGCTTGCATCCATTTTTCCTTACCTATCCCCTCCCTATGCAGCAATCACTCTCTTCAAAATTTGCTTCGGTCGCTTGCGCACATTTTCCACAACGCATTATCCAAAATCCTCATAAAACTCATAAAAGTGGTTACTGGTCCTGCCTACTCCTGCAAACCGGTAAGTCCTCAACATGTCAAACAAATTAAAAATAGAGAAAATTACAAAAGTTTGAAATAATTGAATGTCATGAATAATTCGTGAATGCAAATTTATGCAAAAGTTTGTTCTCAGTGGGGGTCATACCCACGGCCCACAAGCGCAGAAGGCAGAGCTACTACCAACTTGGCTGTGGCTACCATAGGCAAAAGACCATAAGCTTCTTTCGTCACATAAAAATCCCGGGCTTCGATTACCCAGACAATGCTATTTTTTTGCAATTTTCAAACTCTTTCATTAGCAACAACCCTAAACTTACTTATTTCTATTCAATGCTTCTGGCTTGTGCAACTTCCCTCCGCGTCACACACAATGGACCGCCGATAGACTGTATTGAAAGGACGTCCAGTAGTAAGTTCAACAACTAGTGGAAAGCTCGCGACTTGGCTGACATGGAATTGTTTTCTTACAAACTTCAACAATCCGCTGCAACTCGAACTTCAAGTTGAGAAGTTCAACCCTATTATTTGTTTTACGGAATTTCAAAGGACAATAGTGAGAATAGTATTACAATAGTATTGTTTAAACTTTCGCGATCATAACACATATTGAAGTATTACACGGGTATTTATCGCGTTTTACCGCGACCACGGCTATTGCAGACTATCTGCCCGCTATTGCAAAATACCCGAAACGTCGGGAAAATAATTTAGGTAATACGCAATAAATACCCGTGTCATACTTCAATAAGCTCTGACAATATTATTATACCTATTATTTATTTAGAACGTAACAAGGATCATACAAAAGAACTGTAGGAACCAAGCCGTAAGTTTGTTGCCTGTTCTTCTAGGCTTTGGTCGCGTGGAACTGGCATCTAGAGTCACCTAGCTTTAAGACGTTTCAAAGTGATCCTTGTGAATACCTTTTGACTTTGACTTATTTTTAATAGTAGTCATAATGAATACAGGGCATTGTTGCGTAGGGCGCAATCGTATCTTGCGTGCCTTGTGAGGCAATGCGTTGTTTTAGGTGATGGTTACCACTTAACATGAGTTGGGCCATCTGATTGTTTAATCAGCAAATAGTATAAAAAACTCGCAAAACTGGGATGGTAAGTCATTGAGTACACCACCGTAATGTTTGTTCAACAGCCCTACAACGAATATTAGCATTATCTGAAGAATGCTAAACCAGCCTCTCCAACTCTTTGTTTCTAAGTTTTCAACTAACTGAAAAAGTCTTTCATCAAACCCAGAAGCAAATGAGTTTTTTTCATAATCTTTTTAATTCAGCGTTTGACAAAGAGACGTAGAGATAACAGGCGCGTTGTGAAGTTAGACAAAGCGGGTTACGGGTTTTGTTCAAAACTTAAATTGTGTCAGAGTGGTACGTTGATCCTAGGGTTGTCCAAATACAGATTTTCCCGTCGGTAAATTTATAATACAATAAATAATTAAAATAAATATATATATAAATAATAGTGGAATTTCCACACAGCACTCTCTAGCCCCAAACTCAGCCAGAGCTTGTAATACGGGAACCAGATAGCTGATATAATACATAAAAAAAAAGTTGTAAATACATACTAAAATATTATATTATAACACCCAGACAGAGAACAAACATCTATGTTCTTCACACAAATGTTTGTTCTCAGAATATAATATGTTAAGTGGAAGAAAAGTTCAAAAAAATGTAATTACAGAAAGCCGCATCCACTTTCTGCATAATTGCTCGAAAAATAAATGATTAATATGATTTTAAATACAATTCTTATTTTTATCAAAATCGAGCCCATGTCTATTTAAAATATTGAATTTTGTCGATAACTATAACCGTTTGGATTCTACCATCAGAGAGCTTTCGAAAAAACTCACTTGTAGCCCAAATCCGAGTATTTTTTTACATAACGTCAGGCCATTTTTGTATGGAGACTCGTGACTTCTGCGGTTGGCGCTTATCGAATCTCCATACAAAGACCTGACGTTATGAAATACGAAAAACCGAAAAAAAACTAAGGGGTTCTGTTAGCATTCTATCCTACTAATTATATAAATCCTACTATCTTACTGGATGGATGGATGGATGTTTGTTAGTTACTCTTTCACGTAAAAACTACTGAATGAATTTTAATGAAACTTTAAAATAATATAGCTTATACATCAGAATAACACATAGGCTACAATTTATAAAGATATTGTGGGAATCGTCCAAAATATGGCGATAAGTGTCAAGTAAGTAGGAAAAAATCTACCATCTGCGAGCTATTCTGGCGTGCGCTTGCAAAACCGCTAGAGTTACAATGTACTACGCCACGCTTATATAAGCTACTCGAAATACTAATCCTGCGCAGACGAAGTCGCGGGCACCAGCTAGTCTCCTATATTTATGAGCTAATAGTATGAGTTTTTTTTTCACAGGATTGGCCACTATCTTTTTCGAACGAATTTAGTAGCTTTGCTTAATTTTAGACTGGAAGGCACTGAGTGAAACGTCCATCTTTTCTTCAACCCACTGTTCAAGTAATCCGTCGCTGATTTGTCTATGACAACCCTAGTTTAGCCGTATTACAGGCATTGACTGGAAGAAGCGACGTAAAACGATTTGTATAATGTGCTTACGCGCACCGTATTACCATAACATGGTTAAGAGCCACTTATGTTGTCTGGAACTTTGACGGAATATTATTTGTTCCTGTCGCCACTACAGCGAAAGATTAAAATATATGTTGCCTATTGCAACATAGCCGAAACGTCGGGAAAATAAATAAGTTAATACGCGATAAATACCCGTGTAATATTCAATGTATGTATTATAATGTTTGGAAGTACCTCTGTCTACCCCCCTGGAACGTCATCAAAGAGTTCATGATTGGTACTAAGAGATCTGAGGGGATATCTACCGTGCCTAGGGATTGATGTCGTGCAGCTGTTTATTTTCAGTTTAATATGCAATATGTAATAATGGGGCTAGTTTAAAAAACATTATATTCTATGTCATTTTAGCTCAGAAAAAAATTGATATTGAAACAGCATCACGACTTTGATCCCCCGGCACGGTAGACATCCCATGAGTTTTTTTTATACAATTATCTGATGGAACAAGCAGATGGCCCACCTGATGATAAGTTGTAACCACCACCTATAACAAAGCAATGCATAGTAAAGTCAAGCTCGATAGGAACTTACCCTACGATGCACAGCCTTGCCTCCATCAACTTAAGGCATACAAATGTTAAACCTCTTGTGCCTGTAATTTCACCGGCAACCACACTCTTCGACACAGCAACGTTGCTTGGCAAACCGGATGAGTCCTTCACAAAGAGTACTTCTCTTACGGCTGTTTCTGAAAGCTCGATCAAAACTAATCGGATATCAAGTCACTCGCCATTTCAGCTATTACATCGAATTAGATAGAGATAGCAAGTGACTTGACATCCGATTAGTTTTGATCGGGCTTTCAGAAACCAGCCATTAGTAAACAGACTGTAATAGCTTCTAAGATCAGCATGATAGAGCTTATTTTGCATTGCAAGCTGATTGTAAGTGACGCACGGCAGGATCCTGAGATAAGCACGAGTCGGGAAGACAATGACGAATGGTTCCGACGACAGGTCCACGGGTTATCGCACTTTTTGTAGATTAGGAATTCTTTAGATAATTGCATTTTAACGATTTCTGAAGTCTTTGTTTTTATAACATTCTTCATTATCTTCGCTATAAGATAACTAAGGTGTCTAGAAAGTT
This sequence comes from Chloroclysta siterata, assembly GCA_932294275.1. NCBI lineage: Eukaryota > Metazoa > Arthropoda > Insecta > Lepidoptera > Geometridae > Chloroclysta > Chloroclysta siterata. The sequence continues at coordinate 11,947,139 of OW028596.1, read as the reverse complement.
TAGCGTGCATTTATATTGCGTATCCTCTTAGTTTAGTCGTACACACTGATACTTTTAAGAGTAGTAGAGCTCTTTGTGAAGGGCTCGTCCGGGGAAGTACTACCACCACGCCAAGCAGCGTTGCTGTGTTTCGGTTTGAAGAGCGTGGTTGCCGGTGTAATTACAGGCACATGAGGCTTAACATATGTATGCCTTAAGCTGATGGACGCAGAGCAGTGCATCGTAGGGCACGTTCTTATCGTGCGTGACTTACGAGGCAATGCTTTGTTATAGGCCACCCGCATGTTCCATCAAGCTACAAAAAGCAAAATAAAAATGACGCTTAGCGAGCAGTGTACCTGATGTGAATCGGTGCATATAATGAAACCGTCATTTCAAGAGTAAAAAAAAAAAAATATATCTAACAGATTTTCCAAACTTTTAATAAAAAAACTTAAATGATTTTTCTAGTTATTTAGAAACCGAAGCTAGAAAATACATTCCCAGTACAAAAACTGTACATAAATCTTCATTTTTTAATAGCAGAAACAATTCAGTTTTTTATTATTTTTGTATAACCGACTTGTGTGCAGCAACCCATTCATTTCTATTATTTACCATTCGCTCGTTGCAAAATACTGGCCCATATTCAATGCTGTATCAATTGAGCCAAGTTTGAGTCAGGCCCACACACCAAGGGTTTCGTCACGTTTGTTACGTAAGTACAAACGAACACGCCTCGTTTTCTTACATTACATACAATTATCAAAACCCCGTTTTGTCATTTCGTATTTTGAGTTAAAGGTATTAAGTACCTTTTATGTATGTGTTGCTCAACTCTTACTTAGAATAGGAGAGAATCAGACTTAGATAGTTAACCCCATACTCAGTGGCGTAGCTATCGTAGGGCCAGGTGGTGCAGTACACCAGGGCCCCGGAGTTCAGGGGGCCCTCTAACCTAAGCTTTGAAAAGAGAGGGTCAGCCAGCTCCCGAAGCTAGAAAACCTTGAGCCTGCTCACAATTTTTTTTAATGATTTTTTTAAAGGCCAATATAAATTCAAGCTATGTGGAAGGAGGGGGTGAATGCCCGATTCTTTCTCTATGCACCGGGGCCCTTGTCCACCTAGCTACGCCACTGCTCATACTTACAAACTGTGCATTGCTTAACCCCATTAACACGAAATGGCAATATTGTTTAGCTTTTGGCCATTTATGCTCAGTCATAGACAGATAAACAAATGTAAACTAAATTTCGACAATAACATTTTTGAAAATAATTACCGCAGCGGTAAGCAAAATAAACTTTAACATCTGTTTGTAAATACTGATTTAATATTTGGTCATGGGGTAGTCATAGGGTAGGTTCTGTTTCATCAGATCACACGATATCACGTAAAAAAATCTTAAAACGCGTGATCCGATGGGAGAGATACACTTCTTGTAGTAACTGTACTTTTATGGTCATGATGACACAACAGGGAAAATATATCATTTATTTATTCATGTTTCTATATTTGATTAGAATAGAAAATTCCTTACAGCACCAAAAAAGAAGTACATAACATAGGCGAACTTAAAGTTAATTAGCATTTTCTTCCAAAAGCATTAAAATACGTATTTTTTTTTATATAAGTACGTATGTGATTGACGGTTTACACCAACAAAGCGTAACCCTAAAACCGATCGCAAATTCAATGCTACAACAACAATTCCCAAGCAAAACATAAATCTGAAAAAGTACCGCAGCAGCAATAACAATGAACCGCGCACAAATCGAACAAAGCTAATAATTGTTTGTTTTCTTTGTTGAGGAAGTCAGTAAATACTGCGTTGAGAGATTTAAGGCGATGACATGAGCTAAAATACTTCTCGCTCGCACGTTTCGACATGTTGAAAGATATAAAATCACTTAACTCATTTTCGACAAATCGCAATCAACCAATTTGTAAAAATTTAAAAAATTCATTTTAATCGATACATGTTTATCTACTCAAAAGTTTACATTACTAGTTTTCGTACATAAGCAAACTTATGAGTAGGAAAACTTGTATCGATTAAATTGAAATTTTTACTAAACTGTGTGCAATGTGATTGCACACAAAATGGTTGATTGCGATTTTTCGAAAATGATTTTAGTGATTTTATATCTTTCAACATGTCGAACCGTGCGAGCGAGAAGTTGTTTGATAGTTGTCTGCACCTTAACTCATTTTTGAAAAATCGCAATCATCCAAGTTGTGTACAATCACATTGCACATAGTTTAGTAAAAAAATCATTGAGATCGATACAATTTTTCCTAGTCAAAAGTTTGCTTTACTAGTTTTCATACTTATGCTAACTTTTGAGTAAACGTAAACTTATTTTCAAAATATTACAAGCTTTGCTTAGTTTGGGGCTTGAAAGTTTTTTTTTTTATACAACTAGCTGATGGAACAGGCATATGGCCCACCTGATGTTAAGTGGTAACCATCACCTATAACAAAGCATTGCCTCGTAAGTCACGCACAGTAGGAACGTGCCCTACGATGCACTGCCCTGCGTCCATCAACTTGAGGCATACAGATGTTAAGCCTCATGTGCCTGTAATTACACCGGCAACCACACTCTTCAAACCGAAACACAGCATCGCTGCTTGGCGGCAGAAAAAGGCGTGGTCGTAGTACTTCCCGGGACGAGCCCTTCACAAAGAGCTCTACTACTCTTTATAGTGCTGTGTGGAAAGTCCACCAATGTTTAATAATTTATTTTAACAATATTAGCTATAACACAAACCCCCAAACAATGAGCTCGCAACGAAGTAAACACAAAAATTATGTTTATAACGTAAATCGGACGAACTCAATTACGCAGGCTGGCATTAATTCTGGGGTCTTCAAATTTTACAGCCGTCCTCAGTAATTTCGCTTTATTAAAATACACAACATTATACCGAAGTCCGGATGAAATTGTACCGATATAAAAACCCTGACGCCTTATTCACTAAGCTGCGACAAACCTTTCTCATAATAATAGAAATATAGAGGTTTGCTGGAAGAGAACTCTTTTTAAAGTTAAGCACGGCTTTGTACATGTTTCTTAATTAAGTTTACTAAATGTTATTACTGTGTACAATAAAGAATAAATATATTTTTTAACCTCACTGTTCACGGGTTTCACGTTTTAACCTTGTATAATACTCTGTATCTAAAAAAATCCTACTAATATTATAAACGCGAAAGTTTTTAAGTATGGATGGATGGATGTTTGTAACTCTTTCAAGTAAAAACTACTGAATGGATTTTAATGAAACATTACAATAATATAGCTTAACACATATCATCACATGTCATCAGAATAACACATAGGGCTATAATTTATAAGGATATTGTCAAGTAAGTAGGAAAAAATCTACCATCTGCGAGCTATTCTGGCGTGCGCTGCCAAAACCGCTAGAGTTACACATATGTACTACGCCACGCTAATATAAGCTACTCGAAATACTAATCCTGCGCAGACGAAGTCGCGGGCACCGCAGCTAGTATTCTATAATCTAAAAGAATCGGTTATAATTCTATGGATTTGCATTCAATAAAATTCCAAGGATCACTTGGAAACGTTTTATAAACTTAGTGAATCTAGAGGCGTCCATGTGAGAAACAGAAAATAGAAACAGCTTCACGAATCTTATCCCCAGGCACGGTAGATATCCCCTCAGATTTGTGCGCTACCCCTTACATGGTTCATGCACGGGTAGCATCACGCTGAGACAGAACCAATTTAACCTCACTAGGCACAGAGCACTAATTGGCATAATTATTTTGTTTATTTTTGTTACTTCTTTCTTTTCATCTTGTTTTATATTCATCTGTTAACTTCTCTGTTCTGTGTTCATCTCTAATGTGTGTAAACGTATTTCATTTCATTTTTTTAGATTTCTTAATACCAAGCACCAACTCAAGATTATTTGAGGATATCTAACGGGGGTAGTCAGAGGTACGTCCCAATATTACAGACATGAAATTTATAGATCGGTTCTTCCGACATTGTCCGCAATAATTTTACTTTTATTTATTTGAAAAGAGCCATGGCTTAGCTGTAATATCGCGTTGTGCTGATCTTAACTATCTATAAAGTAGCCAATACTGTCAGGATAACGGGCTAACACCGCAGGCACCGGCGCAATCGTGGTCTGAGTTTGAGGCTCACTCAGCGTGATATCATCGTGCTACTAGCATGCCTCTTAGTGAATAAGGGGACAGACTTCTATACCGAAATAAAAGTCTGATTGAAGATTTTTTTTTTACGGATATGTATTTAAAATTAGATAGAGACATGTTTTACCCGATTCCGACTATAAAACAAACGCCGTATTTTTTACGACCCTCGTCTAAAACATCTGATAGTTAAAAATTTAATTAAAATACTGAGATAAAAGTAAAAAAATAACCGTTGGCCTGTAAAGATTTGGACTTTAAACGTTTCCCTTATCTGTTTGCTGGTTAATTTACTTCCGCTTCCGCAAAATGTTGCGCTAAAGCACTTTTAATTTGGAATTGCTTTGTTTGAATTTACGAAAATTGCGAATGTTATTTTGTGCTGTAAAGATAGCGAGATGGAGAAATAAAAGTACAGAAATTCCCCTTCAGAGCGAAATGCACTAAACTCAGAATCTGCAACTCCCATAACGACCGCACTAACCCAGAAATAGCTAATTTTATAGCTCCACCAATCACATTGTATTCTGACACAAACACTAAACAAACACATTGCAAAGCCATACTCAAGTGTTTCATAGCATAATAAAATAACAAAAAAAAACTCCCGTGTCTGGTGTATTGGTTTAAAGAGTTTATTCCCATAAGAACAAGATATAGTTCACTTCTAATTTTTACCTTGTTCAGGATTTACCAGTCTGAAGCATATTTTTTTGGAGAGAATTTTAAACTACTCGTAGTAATTGTATCTCTTTCGATTTAAACACGCTGCTTACATTAAACCCTTGAACCAATTACAGCAATGTTACAGAGACAGATAGCATTATAATTCGTCAGCGCAATGTAAACCCTGCATTAATCAGCAGACAATAACCGCAAGACGCGCGGAATGGCCGCACTTAAAATTATTCAAGTCGCCACAAAGTTGCGCCACAACTTGGCCCATAAACCACCAGAGACAAAGTCTGCGAACATTTTTCATTAGCGGGAACGTTTGGTCCTTGCCGGTAAACAATTATGTGCAAGACTCCGGTTTCGCTAATTGTGGAGTCTGTTTTTGTTTGTTTATTGGTTTGGCTTGCTTTGCTTTCAAACCGCCGATTTTTTTAATTATAATAAGTATCGATATCATGATTGAATGACTGACATATAAACAACGAAGTCAAAACCGCTGATCGTAGAGACTAAAAATTTTAGGGCATATTTTTCTTGGTCACCTCGACGCGACGAAAAAGGGTAAAACGGGACCCTATTACTAAGACTCCGCTGTCACCAGGCTGACATGAACCTTGATAGTTAGACAGTTGAAATTTTCACAGATGATGTATTTCTGTTCCCGCTATAACAACAAATACTCAAAAACAGAATAAAATAAATATTTATGGGGGCTCCCATACAACAAACGTGATTTTTTGCCGTTTTTATAGATTAATGGTACGGAACCCTTCGTGCGTGAGTCCGACACGCACTTGGCCGGATTTTTTTCTATTTTAACTGTACCTACTTGCTGATTGAACAAGAAGGTTACTACCATCGCCAATTGACACCTTCAACACCAGTAGGGCATTTTTTCATCGCTCCTGAAGAGCCCTGAAGAAATCTCTTACTTAATTGAAGCAGTTCATACTCTAGTAATCAAAAACACTTACAATTAAAACGACTGTCAGCGCCACAGACATCTGAAACAAAAATTAGATTTTAAAACGATTTTGCATAACAATCGTAACAGAATCAACGTCATTAAACAAATGAATACAATTTGTGGCTTCAAACTGTTTCTTGTGGTCACAGCTCAGAGTAAGCAGCGGGGTAATACGTAGTATAAGTGAGGGCAGTGCATCGTAGGGCACGTTCCTATCGTACGTGACTTACGAGGCCATGCTTTGTTATAGGTGATGGTAGCCACTTAACATCAGGTGGGCCATCTGCTTGTTCCATCAGCTAGTAGCATAAAAAAAAAACGCTTTCGATACTGGATTAATTTACAGGGTGCACATTCCACCCTGTATATTGAACGGCATCCACAGCTCAGTGGGTAGTAGCACTGCCCTCTGCGCCGTAGGCCGTGGGTTCGATCCCCACCGAGAACAAACATTTGTGCGATGAACATAGATGTTTGTTCTCTGTCTGGATGTTCTGGGTAGTACTTCCCCGGACGAGCCCTTCACAAAGAGCTCTACTACTCTTTAAAGGTAGTTTAGACGATAACAGAAGTCTACAGGCTGTTCTATATTACCTGTGGAAGCGGTTCGCCGTGGCTCTCAAGTCTCAATCTGTTACAATTATTTGCATGTAAATTACAAGATTTCTCCTCAATGAAATAACGAGACCTTTTGTCTATCAGACAACTTGGCTGGCGGAATCAGCATCGCAAGTCTGAGTTTGATTTAGGTTTTTTGTATTGTGAATCTGGATTTTCAGAAGTAAACATCAAAAGGATCTCTTTGAAATGTTTTGAAAGCTGGGTGAATGTAGGTTTTTTTTAATCAACTAGCTGGTGGAAAAAGCAGTTGTGTTAAGTGGAAACCTATAACAAAGAATAGCCTCGTAAGTCAAGCACGATAAGAACGTGCCCTACGATGCACTGCCCTGCGTCCATAAACTTGAGGCATACAGCGTTTAAGCTTGATGTGCCTGAAATTACACCGGCAACCACACTCTTCAAACCGAAACACAGCAGCGCTGCTTGGAGGCAGATAAAGACGTTGAGGTAGTACTTCCCCGGACGAGCCCTTCACAAAGAGCTCTACTACTCTTGAAATAAAATACCTCTAATAAATATACACAAAATATGTCGTATTTGTTGGAGTTCTTTTTAACAAAGTTTTGTACCTATGTTTTTCAGTGTAGAAGTCGGTATTTTTTTTGGTAAGTTATATTATTTTACTTAGTTTTTGGAATCTATAGTTTATTTGCGCGATTCACGCTCATTAGACAGTGGACACTTCAGTACCCTATGACCTAAATACTAAGAAGAGTAATTAGTTAAAATTACCAAACTCCATACATTGCTCCCTGGGCAGCAGTTGACAAACTTAGTTGAGGGTTCGGTCGTCTTCTACAGATGTAGCAACTATGTAGCTAAATAATAAAGTTCCTTGCCGAAAAATACGAGCAAACTTGAAGAATTAGACGCTTGGCTCGTAGGGCACGTTCATAGGGTTTACAAGAGTAGTAGAGCTCTTTGTGAAGGGCTCGACCGGGGAAGTCCTACCACCACGCCTTTTTCTGCCGCCAAGCAGCAACGCTGTGTTTCGGTTTGAAGAGTGTCGTTGCCGGTGCAATTACAGGCACATGAGGCTTAACATCTGTATGCCTCAAGTTGATGGACGCAGGGCAGTGCATCGTAGGGCACGTTCCTATCGTGCGTGACTTACGAGGCAATGCTTTGTTATAAGTGATGGTTACCACTTAACATCAGGTGGGCCTTTTGCTTGTTCCTACAGCTAGTAGTATAAAAAAAATAAAAAAAAAATACGGTGTATTGTGTAAATTGTTGTCAATCGTTTAGAATGAAGAGGATCTGGGGTTTTTTTTTGAAAGTTCCTTATTTGGAAATAAATATTACAAGAAAAATCACTTACAAGTACTAACTCCAGATTCTTTGAGGACGTCTAAGGTGGGTAGTCAGAGGTAATCCAAACATTACATTTGGCACATACCCACATTTTGCAGTAGGTATTCCATACGCGACAGGTTGCAAGCCCATCGCCGCTGTTAGAATACTAACTGGTTTCCTCACGATGTTTTCCTTCACCATTTAAGAGCACTGGTATTGCGCACATAAATATTTCGATAGGAAAAATCCATTCGAACCAACGACCTTACGATCGGAAGGCAGGGTCACTCCCACTAGAACATCGGTGCTCAGTAAAAAAAAACAAATCAATCACAACGGTACATTGAGAGGGTCGACAACTCCCTGGTCCTTACGCCCCGGGGTCTCTAATGTCCTCGAAGGACATTAAGAAACCTTTCCGAGGAGTTAATAGCCTCTGGGATAAATGAGACTGAGGAGCTCAGATGGTATGTGGAACACGAGACAGTTAATTGACTTAAAACGTTGTTGGTAACTTTCTTGACTTCCGTTTTGTAGACTGAAGGTTTTATAGATTTGATATTTTTTGTGGCAGTTTTTATTTATACAACTAGCTAGTGGAACAAGCAGATGGCCCACCTGATGTTAAGTGGTAACCATCACCTATAACAAAGCATTGCCTCGTAATTGACGCACGATAGGAACGTGGCCTACGAAGCACTGCTGTATTTGCCCCCTCAAAAAACCCATATCTTAATAAGTCGTTATCTGATTTATCTCATATATATCAAGTAATATCAGTAAATTTATCAAGAACAAGCTATCGACTTACCAAATTTCATGCAGATCGGATCAACGGTTCTAAAGTTATGGCCCGACAAACATACATACATAAAATGCCAAATCGCCCAAGTTGACTAATCAGAATAATCAGAATAATAATCTATATAATTGACTACCCACTCCATAATCGACCGAGCTTCTTACTCGTCAAAATGGTCAACACACAGAATTGTAAACAAGGAGGTATTATTTGTATGCAGAAATTCAACCATAATGAGACCATAACGGCCGGTTGAAGCTCGATCAAAACTAATCGGATGTCAAGTCACTCGCCATTTCAGCTATTACATCGAATTAGATAGAGATAGCAAGTGACATTGACATGCGATTAGTTTTGATCGGGCTTTCCACTTTCAGAAACAACCGGCCGCAAGTCGAAAGAATTAAAAAAAAATAAGAAGAAAAATTTAAAAAAAATGCGAAATTAAAAAAAAGATTTCCTATTATGGATGGACATATTCATTTGAGAACGGCAACGAGTCGGGGGAGTTGGTTGCATTAAAAAAAAACCTTTTTCTCATTTAAATATAGGTACTTACTCAAGTATGTACTTACCTCCAGCTCCAACCGAGCATACAAAAACACAAAGAAGCCAATCAAGAAAAATACAAATTTACTTATACAAAACACCCGAGTCGAGTCTGATTAAAGCTATTCAAAACATGAGAGTGACATTTTGCAAAATGAGACACTCGCCATTCTCAAGGGCAGAAAATGAAATTGCTACAAATTACTGTAATAATTAGAAAGGTTCTCTCTCCATCGCGGCTACGTTAAAGTGGTGGCGGTTATATGACGGAGGTAAATAGCGGTCTTAATTTGGATGATGATGGATGGATGAATTAGATAAATCAATGAAAATATTGGTGAACATTCCACACAGCACTATCTAAAAGCTTGTAATATGGCAGATAGCTAATATAATACTTAAATAGGTACTCTTTTTTGTAAATACACTTACTTATAATACAAGGTGTAAAAATACCACTCCTGAAAACTTCATGCAAAAGTTCAATACCTCCCTAGCTAAAATGTATGAAACAGCTGTTTTTTTTTCGCGTTCACAGTGTTGGTTTCTTAGAAAAAGTTATTCATATTGGTGGGTACTTAAGCCCCCTGAAGTTTTAAGTACAAGTATTGGAACACATTGTATAAGTTACAGGTTAAGTTACAGGTTACAAGCCCATCATCATTGCTAGAATGCGTCGCAATATGATGCGTCTGTGTGCTAAAACGGCCGTGAAACAACAGTGGAAGGTTCATAAGGAACCAAAGTTTTGGACGTTCTGGAATGGGGTCGTAGGACTCCTGTAAAATTGAATTTACGACCTGGGTCTTAGGGCAATGATGAGCAGTTACATTTCATCAGCTTTTACGCATTGACTGCGTAAACGATTTCTCAACTACATTTGGTTTCATCTTCATAAAAGTTGAGAGAGCGAGTGAGCAATTGCTTGACAGTTGTTGTCCCATCAGTGCTTTCAAGTAGCTTGATGCAAACCGGTTCTTTTTCTTCCTTGTCTACACTAATATTATAAAGAGGAAAGCTTTGTATTTTTGTCTACTCTAATAATAATATTATAAAGAGGAAAGCTTTGTATTTTTGTATTTTTGTATTTTAGTATGTAACGAATAGGCTCAAAAACTACTGGTCCGATTTCAAAAATTCTTTCACCATTAGAATGCTACATTATCCCTGAGTAACATAGGCTATATTATATTTTCAAAAAAATCAGGGATCCTTACTAAAACTCCAATAATGTAACCCAAGGTGGAAACCAAAAACCTTACATCGCGTGCGCTGCGAAAACTATTGATGATAGAACAAAATAATGTACTACGATTTTGTAGAACACGTCATCATCTACAAAAAATATCGCGACAGCATATGTCTAACTATTATAGTTATGTCACAATAAGTGTTCTTTTATTATAAAAAATTTATTGAAATGCCGCCGCTAGAAAAGGGTCTTTATTTGTACCTTGGTATTAATCCTTATCCAAATAAATCTTTTCATAATTAAGACGGTTTCAATACCTATAGATTACTTCTTAAATTTTTAAAATCGGACATTCCATTCAAAAGATATGACGAAATTAAAAACGTTAACGGGTCCACGGGTCACGCTCGGGGTGCGATTTCACTCTCTGGCGTGCAAATGTATGAAATAGGTAGACGCGAGGCTCGAACCCACGGTCTAAGTTTATCCTAAAATGTTCAAAAAATTTATGACCACCCATGCGAAGCTGGGACAGGCCGCTAGTTGATAAATAAAATCGAAAATTACCGAAAAAAAAGAGATGTCAAAAAAGTTAAGTAGATGTCCAGAGAGAACAACACTATGTCAGCTAATCTACGCATGTGTGTGTTAGAGGTCATCTTATACAACCTTAGAGCAACACGGGCCACCGGCGGACCGGAGGGGAGTAGCCTTCGCAGGCATTCCCCTCTGTCAAAGTACAAGTCCACGCGGTCCTAGACGTACAATAAAACTAGTTGCAGCCGCACTGCTCACTAGACTAAATCTAGTTGCGGGACAGAATCAATGTCCTTTAAAAAATGTCGAATTGTTCTGTTTTATGCTGCAAAAAGACATCTGCCACGTCAAATTTACAAAAAGATGGCTTTACCTTTCATATGTAAGTAATTTTTAATCACATTATTACTTTAAACTTCTTTTAAACTTAAAAATCACAATATTATCGGTCGTGTTGTTTCCGATTTGTTTACAAACACAGGCCGCTTGCCTTCATACAATAAGCGGATCGGTCGAGCGACTGATCCGAGACATTTCCTAGAAGTCGCTGTCGCCGAGCGATAGTGTTGTTACCGGTTTGTTTGTAGATAGTTATCGATAAAAATGGCAAAGGCAAAGGATACAGACATTTTTGTGATTTAAGTTTTCTGATTAATTTAAAATATTATATTGTGAGCTTTATTTTAATTTAAATAGTTTTTTAATAAAATTGCATTACATTAAATATAATACAATACTTACGAGTACAAACACATTTTACTATAATTACTTAGTCTGAACCATAATGTTTTTTATTTATTAATGCAGGTTTCCTAAAGATCCAAATTTTAGGGATGCATTTTGTATGGAAGAAATTTTGTATTATCAGACTAACCTGGACGCCCACAAGAAATAGTGTAATTTGCTCAAATCATTTCAAGACCTCTGACTTTCAAGTGTTGGCGAACAATAGAAGGAAATTAGTCGAGGGCACCATTAATGGAACTGACAAGATTAGTAATGGAAAAATATACTGGTACAAGCATTTCTTTCTTAATGAAAAAAGAAAACCCACAAAAATGTATTCGTGATATTCATATATAGAAAACTAATCCATTTTAAAAACCAGTGAAAGATACAACTACAATTAAAATGATATAAACATTATGTTTATTGTGATAATTATTGTATTACATAATAAATAAAGTCCATTTTTATGATAACATCTTACCTTTCTATCACTTTAAAAACCTAATTTCCCTAACCGAGTTCTTGAATTTATCGATAATGCGTATCGACAGTTGTTACAACTACGGCTGTAAGCAAATTGTCAGTGTCACCTCATACTGTTAGGACACAGAATGTATATATGTGTGCATGAAATTGTTAGTGTATTTTTAATTAGGTATGTGTGAGTTTCGTAGTTACAGACGATTATTTTTGTGTGGGAATTAGAGAAAGTGTGCGTAACACAAATTTCCCCCCGCAAAAAATGGCAGACAGTTTTGTATCGGTAAAAAACGCTACGGCCACTCCCCTCCGTGTTGCTCTATGTATACAACCCAGTTTTGCTCAGCATTGTTTTCAAGATTGTTTTCACAACTAAAATTGACAGTTCAATACTAGAGCTGCCGGTCAGGCTGCAGTAACTCCCAATTGTTCTATAGGACTGTTTCGTCATAGACTTGTTATGCTTAAAACTTTTTATCCCTGTAGTTCAATGGTGGACCTCGTCTAGAGACAACTGAAATGGATAATAGTAACGAGTTGTTAGTATTCCACACCAGTAAAAAACACCAGTATAAAAATACTATTTAAAATTTTATTTAAATTTTAAACCAGTATAAAAATATTTATTTTTATTATTATTATTTATAGGGCTTGCAGCTCTATAAATAAAAATAGTATTTTTATCTGTTTAGTATTTGTATCATGCTCAGCTTATCACCATTGCTATTTATGAACGAATTTTCTCAGGAAGGCATTGAGCCTAAGTTTTTTTGGCACATTACACAAGTGTTGATTTGCTTTACTAGTTTTCGTACTTATACAAACTTATGAGTAGGAAAACTTGTTTTGATCAAAATGATATTTTTGCAGAACTGTGTAATGTGATTCCATACAACTTGATTATTTGCTATTTTTCTTAAATATGTTCAGTGATTTTATATCTTTTTTCTTATCCAACTAGCTGATGGAACAAGCAAATGGCCCATCTGATGTTAAGAGGTAACCATCACATATAACAAAGCATTACCTCGTAAGTCACACACGATAGAACATGCCTTACGCGTTCATCAACTTGAGACATACAGATGTTAAGCCTCATGTGTCTGTAGTTACACCGGCAACCACACTCTTCAAACCGAAACACAGCAACGCTGTTATCTTATATCTTTTTTTTTGAAATGTGTTAGCGAGAGTTACATTCGCTGTTGTCATCGCCTTAAAAATAAAACTAAGAAACCGGAGAGCTCTGTGAGTAACGACATAGATAATCGTCCAGTTCATTTAAAGAGGCGATAACCTTTTGTGTACCGAATACAATGTTAGTGCCGCTTCGAAACGAAGATAAGTTCTTTTACTGGAGCATCATAAAAGGAAGAATGGATCCAAAGCCTTTTATCTAGTCGTTTTTACGGTTTATTGTGACTAGAACTACCTTATCGTTTACTGGCTGAACATCGAACGAGACAGTAGGAATCATAATGTAGACAGTGCCAGTGCACAGTACCAGTACTCTCAAACGGTGAAGGAAAACATCGTGAGGAAACATGCATGTCGTAGATCCTAAAAAGTTCAAGTCATGTGTCAAGTGGTCGAAATAAGCCTCTTTGAGGCGCACTTAAAATCCTTTCACCACACTGTTTCGAAAGAACTAGGACACGACAAGAAGAAGAAGAATAATGTAAACGTCACAATACGATATTTAAGAGAGAGCTCTTTGTGAAGTACTACCACCACGCCCTTTTCTGCCGCCAAGCAGCGTAGTTGTGTTTCGGTTTGAAGAGTGTGGTTGCCGGTGTAATTATAGGCACATAAGGCTTAACATCTGTGTGACTCAAGGTGATAAGACGCAGGGCAGTGCATCGTAGGGCACGTTCCTATCGTGCGTTACTTACGATGCAATGCTTTGTTATAGGTGATGGTTACCACTTAACATCAAGTGGGCCATCTGCTTGTTACATCAGTTATTGTATAAAAAAACGACTATACGATTCACACGTCAATCCCGAGAGGAGATACACTGTTCATGGTCACGTATGGAATACCAACTAATCCAAAATGAGGGTACCTATGTGGCAATGGTATGTATGAACGTACCTCTGACTCCCCTTTCAGACGTCCTCAAAGAATATGGAGTTGGTACTTGGTACTCAGATATCTGTGGGGATATCTACCGTGCCTGGGGATCGAAGTCGTGAGGCGGTTTCAGTTTCTGTTTATTTACAGAACTAGAGGCTTCCCGCGGCTTCGCACGCGTTGAAGTGGTGAGCCGTGATTGATCCACAAACATCCAAACATCGTAACTTTCGCATTGATTTGTATATTATTAGGGTATGATTTTAAATACCTACCTAGGTATCAGAGATTCCTATAGGCGTCCATTACCTATATTAGGTAGGTAGGTATAGGTACTGAGTATAGCACAAACATGACAAATACAACAAAAATAACCTTACACGGAAAATATGTACTTATTTGTTTACTTAGTTTCTACCCCAAAAACAAACGAAACGAAACAGCTTCACGACTTTGATCCCCAGGCACGTTAGATATCTCTTCGTACCAACTCAAGATTCCCGTTTTTAGAATGTCCCTTACAAACATTGACGCCTCGTTGTATCCTTTTTATTACACAGAACACATTTTATTTTAGTTTGAAGTTACACTACGCGTTAAAAAACTCCCATACAAACATTGACATCCCTTTGCACACTTTGCAGGGGTGGTTGTAAAATATTGAAAACTTGATTTTAAATCATTTATTGTTGAGTATATTTACTTCAAGTATGAAATCAATCGCACTATGCGTTAAAAACTCTCCCATACTAACTTTTACAGTCATTTGCACCCTTTGCAGAGGTAATTATCAAAAGTTAAAAGCGTCATTCTTAATTATTTATTTCGTCTTTTATTTACCTCAAGTTTTAAGTCAATCGCACCACGCGTCAAAAAACTCCCATACAAACTTTGACATCCCTTTGCACACTTATTAAGGGTAGTTTTAAAAAACTAAAAATGCTTTTTCTATTTTTTGGCTTTGGAGTAGGTACATGTACTTCAAGTTGTTTCAAGTTTGTAGGTTCAAGGAATACAATTTTTCATACCAACGATTTCAACCCTTTTTACACCCTTAGGGATTTCCAAAAATCCCTTCTTAGTACATCTATACGCCATAAGACTCTTCAAATTTCAAGTCTCTAGGAACAGCGGTCAAAAAACTGTTATACAAACTTTTACATCCCTTTGCACACTTATTAAGGGTAGTTTTAAAAAACGAAAAATGCGTTTCCTATTTTTTTGCTTTGAAGTATATGTACTCCAAGTTTCAAATTTGTAGGTTCAAGGAATACTATTTTACATGCAAACGTTTTCATCCCTTTTTACACCCATAGGGGTTGAATTTCCAAAAATCCCTTCTTAGTACACCTCTACGCCATAAGACCTATGTACTCCTCAAATTTCAAGTCTCTAGGACCAGCGGTCAAAAAACTCCTTTACAAACTTTGACACCCCTTTGCACACTTATTAAGGGTAGTTTTAAAAAACTATAATACCTTTCCTAATTTTTAGCCTTGGAGTACATCTACTTCAAGTTTCAAGTTTGTTGATTCAAGGAATACAATTTTTCACACCAACGTTTTCAACCCTTTTTACACCCTTAGGGGTTGAATTTCCAAAAAATACCTTCTTAGTACACCTCTACGCCATAAGACCTATGTACTCTTCAAATTTCAAGTCTCTAGGACCAGCGGTCAAAAAACTGTTATACAAACTTTAACATCCCTTTGCACACTTATTAAGGGTAGTTTTAAAAAACAAAAAATGCCTTTCCTATTTTTTTGCTTTGAAGTATATGTACTCCAAGTTTCAAGTTTGTAGGTTCAAGGAATACTATTTTACATGCAAACGTTTTCATCCCTTTTTACACCCATAGGGGTTGAATTTCCAAAAGTCCTTTCTTAGTACACCTCTACGCCATAAGACCTATGTACTCCTCAAATTTCAAGTCTCTAGGACCAGCGGTCAAAAAACTCCCATACAAACTTTGACACCCCTTTGCACACTTATTAAGGGTAGTTTAAAAAAACTAAAAATGCCTTTTCTATTTTTTTGCCTTGAAGTAAATGTACTCCAAGTTTCAAGTTTGTAGGTTCAAGGAATACGATTTTACATACAAACGTTTTCATCCCTTTTCACACCCTTAGGGGTTGAATTTTCAAAAATCCCTTCTTAGTGCACCTCTACGCCATAAGACCTATGTACTCCTCAAATTTCAAGTCTCTAGGACCAGCGGTTTAGGCTGTGCGTTGTCTATATGTCAGTCAGTCAGTCAGTCAGTCAGTCAGTCAGTCAGGACTTTGATTCTTATAGTATTAGAGATAGATGTTAAGGAAAATTCTTCACCCATGCCCTATTTATGGGAAGCTACATTGCTAATATGATGACTTAGCTATACATAATTACTTTTAGCTATTATAAATTGATTAAATATAATGAAATTCCAAAAGATTCTAACTAATATTAGCAATTATAGAAAACCTGTAAAACTGGTTCAAAATTTTAAAACTAAGAGAATTTTCCCAAAATCTTCAAATAGAAGGCCCAACTTAGGTATATCAGCGTTGAGATATTTCGATGTAATAACTAAATTCAGAGTTACTTAAGTTTCTTAAAGTATATTAAGCTATCTTTGCTTAACCTTAATCAAGGTAATCCTAAAAGTTTGAAACTATTTCAGATATTATCCAAATTTCTAACCACTGCCTTACGCCCATCAATGATAAGTCGGTAACTTATGTAAAAACCAAAATTCTTACGAATACAGTAAAAAAAACACTTTTCGCTTCTTCTTCTTGTAAGTGGTTCTTCCGAAACAGTGTGGAGAAAGGATTTATGAATATGACTTTTTTTTTAATATATTGATGGACATTCAACACAGCATCTCGCCCCAAACTAAGCCAAAGCTTGTGACATGGGAACCAGATAGCTGATATACTACTTATATACTTTTATTTTTGTAAATACATACTTATAATATTATACAACACTCAGACAGAGAGCAATCATCAATGTTCATCACACAAATGTTTGTTCTCGACGGGGATCGAACCCACGGCCTACGGCACAGAAGGCAGAGCTACTACCAACTGAGCTGTGAAGGCTGTCTATGATACCGATACTTATGACTACCGATTTAAATTAAGGCGTCAGTTCCAAGCAACCGAGCCTAAAGAACAGACATGAAACGGCTAAATGTCGGCCCTGATGGAAGACCAGCGCTAGTTGCTGACAAACCAATTTCATGCCGAGTTCGTTTTGCGACTTTTGGCTCCTTATTTTATCAATTTCGATTTTTAGTATCGTGGTCTGTATAGCCAAGTGCTTTCAAATAAATATAAATAAATAAATATTGGTGGACATTCCACACAGCACTATCTCGCCCCAAACTAAGCCAAAGCTTGTGATATGGGAACCAGATAGCTGATATACTACTTATATACTTTTTTTTTGTAAATAACACCCAGACAGAGAACAAACATCTATGTTCATCACACAAATGTTTGTTCTCGGTGGGGATCGAACCCACGGCCAACGGCGCAGATGGCAGAGCTACCAACTGAGCTGCGAAGTCTGTCAAATATATATATTTTCATTCTTTCTTTTTCATACTCAAAAACCTACAAATCACTACCGAAACCTAATTCATTTCCCAAGCCTAACAAGCTGTTCAAGTAAAGGGGCTTAACAAAAGCCGAAATTCTTTTAATTTTGCGCGATAAATTTTAAACCCATTTCTCACTAGCCTTAAGCTCTGTGTATTGTTACGTATAAAAACGTCTATTTATTTTATTTCATTTTTAGTCTGTTCTTGTCTGTGACTTGTGTTATAGAACTGTCAGTAAGCTGTGGTGGAATGCGTTGTATGGGACGTTAGCCTGTCGTTCCGACCTGTGTTTGTAAAAAAAGAAACTTCTTTCTTTCATCCTTGAAATCGCTGATGCATCGCATCTATATTTCAATTATACTTTCGTTTGGTGAGTTTTTTGTCGAAAAGCCTTCAGGATTTGTTTAGTGTTGTGCTTTAGTAATAACGAGTTCGTTCCGTTTACAGGATTTATATATTTTGACCTGGAGATTGGAAAATATTTCTGACGCGCAATACCGCGTGGGCCTACCAGTTTTTTCTTCGAGTTTTAACAGTGAAACCTTCTGTCTGACCAACAGGTAAGAAGTAGGTCGTTATATCAACCTTTTGAGAGAAATTTTGTAATTTAATTCAATAAAACATCTTTTTCACAAATCTTAAAAAATCAAATTTATTCAACCAATTTCAAATCAAAAGACTAAAAGCTATGTGCTTATTCATTTACCTAGTTAGTATGTGGCCCTCTGTCATATTTACAGTCAGACCATGTGGCCAAAACCTGATATTTTGTTTAAAATCATTCTTTCCCGTTGCAAATGTTTCAATATTTGTCTGTAATTGAAGTTTTTTCAATTACAGGAGGTTTTTTTTTTACTATTGAACAAGTTCTACTTCATCCCTGGAGGACCTATCTGCTTCCTGTCCTGGATTTGGGACCCATTGGACTCAACATTCCGGCTGGACAACGTTTGGTGATATCCGGTTTTATTCACACCGATTAGCAATTTTAAACATTATTGGATCTTTATCCTACAGAACCGTGGCTGTATACCCTACCATGGTTGGCGCCCTTTTGAAAAACAAATATATCCAATATTAATATCACAATAATAAATTAACCATATAAAAATTCATGCAAGTAAATTCAGGTTCTTCAACATCTTTTCAAATCTGAATTGCAACTCATCTCTGGTGCCTCACGATAAGAACCCTAGAAGACTAGTTAGCCGTGGTCTATCTTTTTAAATTACCTACTTTCCTTTTTGTGTGTATGTCTGAACAATAAACTGACTAGAGATTGAATGCGGTTTTCCTTCAACACCTCTGGTAGATAGGTTCAGATTCCACTACGTATCAGTGGCGCCCAACGTGGGGCTTTTATCTCCTGAGATGGTTGTCACGTCATATTAGCTGTGTCAAAAGTTAACTTGCATGATATTGGATATATTTGGTATAATTTTTAGGTTAAACTAGTGAAATTACAATTACAAATAGTAGGGGCTATTTGTAATATTTTAAGCATTATTAGGTTATATTGTAAGAAGTGTGTTACATTTTGTGTACTAAGTGTATTATGTGTGCACATGTTATCATGTGCCATTGGTGTTTTTTCTTGTGAATTTATTGTCTTTGTAAACTTGAGGTGACTTGCAATCAATATCATAACTAAAAGTTTTTAGCTACAGTTGGTGACAATTTATCAAACTTATTCATTCTTTTACCAGTGATTAACTTTTATCTAAAAAATAAAACTATAAACAAAAATAATATTTAGTAAAGTCAGTGAAAAACTTTTAACCAAATAAAATAAAACCAAAATAATTATTAGTACAGTCAGTCACAAAATTTTCTATAAAATAAAATTAAACAAATAATATAAAATACAGTTAGTGACACAATTTTCTAATAAGATACAGTTATACCAATAATGATTAGTACAGTCAATGACAAAATTTTAATATAATTTTATTAAACTTAAAAAATACTTACTACTTACTTACTTACACTGTCTTAACTACGGTCCTTTACATACCTACCATACCTTTACATACCTACTTGGACTTGTAGTTTATCTCAGTTTCAAATATTTTTTTTACCCAATACTTTTTTATTGAAATTTGTTTTGAAGTTTTCTCTCATCATGGAGGAACGTTCTATTGCTTTTCAAGCGTTGCACAAGGATGAATTGATTCATGAAGTTCGTATTAGAGATGTTGTACCCGCAGAAGATGTGTCATCGTTGCGGATTCAAATTAAAAACTTAGCAAAAAAAATTCCATCCGATTCTATTGTTACATTTGAGGGAAAGGTTGTGGATGAACTGCTCGCCGTGCAGGGAAAGCTCAAGGAGTTGCGTGAGCTTTTGAAAGTCTCTATTGGTCCTAAAAGTTTGAAAAATCTGACTCGCATTCAGGCTTTAGGTCATCACTTGTATCACCGTCTTACGCGCTTGGAACCAGAGAGCATTACCGACAAGCAGTCTCATTCAGAGCTGACCGACGATTTAGATGGGATTCTCCAAAAGCTGGATAACATGTTTTCCGTTTTCAAAACCAGTGTGATGTCAAACGATTCCTCAGATTCAAGTCAAGGTGTTTCTCTTACTTCAGCTACCCCTTGTAAGAAGTATCAAATGGTTTCATCTTTGAATCTTAAATATAATGGATCATCTTGTGTGCGCGTATTTTTGCAGCGTTTAGAAGAGTTGTGTGCCTCGCGTGGCATATCCGAGCAGCTGTTGATCGCTTCTGCCGCGGAGTTATTTGATGGTGACGTTTTGTGTTGGTACCGTAGCGTCCGGTCCGAATTGAACAGCTGGTCTGAACTCAAGCAGAGCTTGATTAAGGAGTATTTGCCATACGATTTTGACCGCCGTCTGATGCAGGAAATTCGTACCCGAACGCAAGGTCCAAGTGAGAACATAGTTACTTACGTAGCCATCATGCTTAATTATTTTAGTCGTCTTTCTTATGTGGTTTCTGAGAAGGATAAGTTTGATATCGTTTTCCAGAATATTCGACCTGAATATTCAGTTCCGTTGTGTACCGTTGAGATCACAACCTTAAATAGATTGAAGGAGTTATGTAGAATGCTGGAGTGTGGTAAAAGCCGTGCGCAGACTTTTGTCGAGCCTCCGAAGTTTATTAGTGGTAGTTTGGCTCCTGATCTGGCGTATAAAAGTGTCAAGTCCAAAGTACATGCTGTGGTGCCTGCCAAAAATAAATTCTGTGCTCGTTGCCGTGTGGATTCACACTACCTCGCCGATTGTACGTCCTCTGACATTGTGTGTTACCGATGCGGTAAACCTGGATTCACTGCCCGTAGGTGTCCACATTGCAATCCTACTTTACTTTCTGCATCACCGACTTCACCTCAGGCAAATCTACCTATTACAAAAAACTAGTTCGTTCGAACCCTCAAGACTGTTCTAAAAATTTTGATAAAGCCGATTGGCAAAATTATTTAAAAAAACCGTTAACTTCTTCTTATTCTTCTTATAGAAACGTCTCGATGGTTCGTGAACGTTATGATAATCGTCCTTTTCTCCATGTTGAAATTCTAGACCAGCCATTGCGTGGCCTTTTAGATTCTGGTGCGTCGATATCCATTTTAGGATCCGACGCTTGTAATGTGTTTTTGAAAGCTGGAGCTACTCTTCATCCTAGTGATGATATTACTCACATCACTTCGGCTACGGATTCCCGTGCTTCAGTGATGGGTTATTTTTTGTTGCCGGTCAGGTTTGATAATTTGACTCGTATTATTAAATTGTATGTTGTGCCAGGTGTATCTCCTTCTCTGGTATTAGGGGTAGATTTTTGGAGAGTATTTGATCTTGCTCCAAAGATTTTTAATAATAAAGATTTTTTTGTAAATGTTCCGGATGGGAACGCAGTATCGGAAATTCGTTTTCTGCAACCGTTCGATCTGTTGTCTGCTGATCAACAGTTAGTTGCCAGGAAGATGTTAAAAGAGTTCGAGTCCATTGCTTTTGAACAGAAAGGTTTGGGCCGTACGTCTCTTCTTACTCACACCATTGATACCGGAAATTCGCCTCCGATCAAACAGCGCTATTACCCAATGTCACCCGAAAGGATAAAAGAGCTGAACAGACAGTTGGATGAGATGCTGGACCAAGACGTCGTTGAGTCGAGCAAAAGTGCTTGGAACAATCCTACCCTGTTCACTCCCAAATCGAACGGTGAGCTCCGCTTCTGTATCGACAGCCGCAAGTTGAACTCTGTGAGTAAGCATGATGCGTATCCCTTGCCCTATATCTCTAAAATTCTTGATCAGCTTAGGGACGCTAGGTTTTTGAGTTCCATTGATCTCAAAAGCTCCTTTTGGCAGATTCCGTTGGATTCTTCATCCCGTGAGAAGACAGCATTTACCGTGCCTGGGCGCGGCTTATTTCATTTTAAGGTTATGTGTTTTGGTTTAACCTCAGCTCCTGCTACGCAGCAAAGGCTCATGGATAAGTTGTTCGGTCCTGAGTTTGGTGACCGTGTTTTTGTATATTTAGACGATATTATTATTGTTAGTAGTGATTTTCGTGAGCATATTTTATTGTTGTCTAGAGTTTTGGAACGTCTGCGTTTTGCTAATTTAACTATTAATTTAACCAAGTGTCAATTTTTCCGTAGGGAATTGAAGTATCTTGGTTATGTTGTTGACGAACGTGGCCTCCGGACCGATCCTGCAAAGGTACAGGCTATTGTCGATTTTCCAACCCCGTGTAACCGGAAAGAAGTGAAAATGTTTTTGGGTACCGCGTCGTACTACCGTCGATTTATTAGAGATTTTAGTTCTGTTGCGGCTCCGCTGAATGCACTTACTTCCACTCGTAAGAATGCTCCTCCGTTCCGTTGGACTGAAGAGGCTGAGCAGTCGTTTAGCGAGTTGAAGGCAGCTTTAGTGTCGGCTCCGATTTTGGCGTGTCCTGATTTTACTAGACCTTTTTCAGTACATTGCGACGCTTCTAGCTATGGTATCGCGGGAGCCTTAACTCAATTCCTAGAGGATGGTATGGAACACCCAATCGCGTTCGCTAGTCGGTCCTTGAATAGAGCTGAACGTAATTACTCTGCTACTGAGAGGGAAGCACTAGCTGTCGTTTTTGCTGTTGAACATTTTCGTCCGTATTTGGAGGGTGGTCCTCAATTTAAGGTAATTACCGACCATTCCAGTTTGAAATGGTTTTTCAACTTGTCAAATCCTACTGGTCGTCTTGCGAGATGGGGTTGTCGCTTATCACCGTATGACTTCGTAATCGAGCACCGTAAAGGGAAGGATAACGTGGTTCCTGACGCGCTTTCGCGAGCAGTTCCCGTTCTTGTTGTTGATCCTCCGGACCCTTTGCTCCGCGACTTCTGGTTTGACAGATTACTTGTTAAGTGTACTAAATTTCCAAAATCCTGTCCAAATTATTCTATTATAGACGGCAAGTTGTGTAGATATTCTAAAAACAAATTTGGGTTGTCGAGTGAGTTTGACTGGAAGGTGGTTGTACCTTCTTATAGACGTTCCGAGGTTCTAGAGTTTTCTCATTGCGGAGACACGTCTCTGCATTTTGGTATTTTTAAGACTTTTAAGCAGGTTTCTTTGCGATATTTTTGGCCTAAGATGTATCAGGATGTGGTCAACTTTGTAAACGCTTGTGAGGTTTGTGCTGCTTATAAGCATTCGCAGGAACGACCCAAAGGTCTTATGGGGGACCCCAAGGTTTGTTCTCGTCCTTTTGAAACTATAAGTATCGATTTAGTCGGGCCGTTGCCACGCTCTAGGTCGGGTTTCACCTTTTTGTTTGTAGTTGTTTGTTGTTTTTCAAAGTATTGTTTGTTGTTTCCCCTTAGGAAAGCTGTTGGCAAGGCTATTGCTCAGTGTTTGGAGACTGGTGTGTTACTGACACATGGTGTTCCACGCACAGTGGTTGCGGATAATGGTACGCAATTCACTGGAAGTGAACTCAAATCTTTGTTTCAGTGTTATGATGTTCCCCAAATACATTTTACTCCTCGTTATTGTCCGCAGGTCAACACCGTTGAAAGATACAATAAAACAATTGTTGTTGCCATTTCTATACTCGTTAAGAATGATCATCGATCGTGGGATACTACTCTGTCTAGGGTTCAATTTGCATTGAATACCGCTGTCAACGAAACGACACGTTTTACACCTTTTTCCCTTGTTCACGGCCGTGAAGCCATTCCCAGCGGCAAGTTTTATGGTTCCGTGCACTCTTCCCAGGTAGATCTCGCTTGTGGTTCACGTGAAGATTACATTTCGAAGTTGGGTGTTCTTCGTGATATCTTCGGAAAGGTGGAGGATGCTATCGCAAAGGCTCACCTTAAAAGCACCGTTTATTATGATAAAGGACGTCGCGCGTGTGAGTACAATGTGGGCGACATCGTTTGGAAAAAGACCTTTCCTCAGAGTGATGCCAGTAAGTTTTTTATGGCAAAGCTTGCTCCTAAATATGAGAAGTGTCGTGTCGTTTGTAAACGTTCCCCTTTAGTTTATGAGTTAGAAAGTTATGTTACGGGCAAGCATTTGGGTGCTTGGCATGTTCAGTATCTGAAGGGTGAGAGTTCGGATGGAGTTATACTTGACAGCTAAACTGATCTATTTTGTCTGCTTTTGAGCTTTCTAGTGTTATAATTGAATCTTTGGAAATTTTGTTATCGTCCTTCGTTACGCAGAAGAAGAAAAAGGGCCTTTGGTGGGTTCGTTTCACCTGGAGTCCTTGTCATTTAAATTGTTTGCTGGTGAAGCCAAGAGGACTTTTGCTCTCGTAGGACCTGCGCTTCTGTGTACGGTGCTAGCAAACAAATACTTTGTTAGGTAGGGAAAATTTCAGCTTATATCCGTTATCGGAGTTCTACATATTACGAGAACTGTTGGTATCAGTGAGGGTTAGTTTTGTTATCAAAGTGGTGTGTTTTCCTATTTTCCTTTTTCCACTCTACCATGGCTTGGTCCCCAGGGTGGAGGAGCCTTTTTGTGGGTTCGATTTTATATTTTTCCTTTTTTCCCCTATCCCTCTACCATGGTCTGGTCCCCATGGTTGAGAAACCTTTTAGCGGGTTTGTTACCCTTTCCCGTTTGTTTTGTTTTCAATTTAAGTTGATGAGTAAGACTGGTGCCCGGACAGAGGAGATTTTGTATTCGATAGATAGATCAGGTCCTGGCGGTTGGTTATTTATAGGGTTTCGATTGCTTATGAGAAAGGAATTTATGTATAATAAGTATATATTAGTGTATAACCATAGTTGTACACTTAACCTTATAGAGTTTTCTTTTGTTGGTGGTAGAAGTTTTTCTTTTGGGTCTTTGGCAACCTTTTCCAAATAAGCCTCATTTCATATTTGTTTGTGGAATGTTTGTGTTCTGTTATTACCTTTTTTCTTTTGGGTCTTTGGCAACCCTTTCCAAATAAGCCTTCCTTCCATATTTGTTTGTGAAATGTTTGTGTACTGTTATTACCTTTTTTGAGTGCTTGCGTTTCCAAGCAATAGCATCTCTTTGGGACAGTTACTTTGTAGTTTTCGAGTTTCGTGTGGTGTTTTCAGTTTTTGTTATGAGCTTTTGCTCTAAATATTTGTCTCTTTTCTTTACTCAAGTTGCTGTGTTTCAGAAGCTGGAGGACCAGCTTGAATTTCGCGTCAGTGGTCGCAAAATTCTTCTGATTGGCGGGGTTATTGTTACGTATAAAAACGTCTATTTATTTTATTTCATTTTTAGTCTGTTCTTGTCTGTGACTTGTGTTATAGAACTGTCAGTAAGCTGTGGTGGAATGCGTTGTATGGGACGTTAGCCTGTCGTTCCGACCTGTGTTTGTAAAAAAAGAAACTTCTTTCTTTCATCCTTGAAATCGCTGATGCATCGCATCTATATTTCAATTATACTTTCGTTTGGTGAGTTTTTTGTCGAAAAGCCTTCAGGATTTGTTTAGTGTTGTGCTTTAGTAATAACGAGTTCGTTCCGTTTACAGGATTTATATATTTTGACCTGGAGATTGGAAAATATTTCTGACGCGCAATACCGCGTGGGCCTACCAGTTTTTTCTTCGAGTTTTAACAGTGAAACCTTCTGTCTGACCAACAGGTAAGAAGTAGGTCGTTATATCAACCTTTTGAGAGAAATTTTGTAATTTAATTCAATAAAACATCTTTTTCACAAATCTTAAAAAATCAAATTTATTCAACCAATTTCAAATCAAAAGACTAAAAGCTATGTGCTTATTCATTTACCTAGTTAGTATGTGGCCCTCTGTCATATTTACAGTCAGACCATGTGGCCAAAACCTGATATTTTGTTTAAAATCATTCTTTCCCGTTGCAAATGTTTCAATATTTGTCTGTAATTGAAGTTTTTTCAATTACAGGAGGTTTTTTTTTACTATTGAACAAGTTCTACTTCATCCCTGGAGGACCTATCTGCTTCCTGTCCTGGATTTGGGACCCATTGGACTCAACATTCCGGCTGGACAACGTTTGGTGATATCCGGTTTTATTCACACCGATTAGCAATTTTAAACATTATTGGATCTTTATCCTACAGAACCGTGGCTGTATACCCTACCATGGTTGGCGCCCTTTTGAAAAACAAATATATCCAATATTAATATCACAATAATAAATTAACCATATAAAAATTCATGCAAGTAAATTCAGGTTCTTCAACATCTTTTCAAATCTGAATTGCAACTCATCTCTGGTGCCTCACGATAAGAACCCTAGAAGACTAGTTAGCCGTGGTCTATCTTTTTAAATTACCTACTTTCCTTTTTGTGTGTATGTCTGAACAATAAACTGACTAGAGATTGAATGCGGTTTTCCTTCAACACCTCTGGTAGATAGGTTCAGATTCCACTACGTATCAGTATTTACTTAATTTTTCCGGCTTTCCTTGCTTTCCTCGCTAAAATATATTAAGTGGGACCTTTTTCCTAAATCCGTTCAAATTACTTGCAGGCTAAGACCCTTCTCGAAATTTGAAAACGAGATTTTAATTATGTTCCGTGTGGATTGCGAAAGCGAGCTTTGAAATGTGCGGTTTGTGTTGGCGTACGGTAATTTGTTTATGAATTGGATAGACAACCCAATAATAATTATAGTACCTTACCTACCTACATTCATTAGTTCTCAATGTTAGTTACTGGTACTTTTTTTTTTATTGTGGACATTCCACACAGCACTATCTCGCCCCAAACTGAGCCAAAGCTTGTGATATGGGAACCAGATAGCTGATATACTACTTATACAACGTGTTGATGAAGTTATGTAGGGAAACAAAGAGCGTGTATTTAGACCAAGCACTGGAATACTTTGACGTGTGCAACGGTTGAATACATCGTTTTCGAAATTCCCATAGAAAAGTAAAATTAATATTTTCTCAGAAATTTGCAACAGCCCTGTCTGTGTACGTGTCAAGGTCACACGCACGCGCGCTTCTATCTAGGAAAGAGAAAAACAACGATAACCTACGAGATAATTTGAAATACTTACCTTTCGGTAGGTAGGTAGGTACGCCGCCAATCCCCTGACACGATATTTTTACTGGTTCCTATGGATTTTGTCATTATTTACTGGCTATAATAACACTGGATAAAACTGGATTTTGGTAAGTTTGCGAGATTTCGCACGACACAGGCTTCAAACTTCACACTAAACCATTACCTCGTAGGCACTGCTCATACACACACTGACTGACGACGGCTTTTTACATAACAATCACCATTTTATCACGTTTGATGACATTTTCTCAACAAAACAATGTACAACAACGCATGTAAACACAAACAGGGTGACCATCTCAAAAGTGGCGGTTCTACCACACACCTGCCAAAAAATCTGTCAAAATCTACCAAGCTTGACGATAAAAATACCAAAAATATGACTTCATACCATCTCCTTCGTGGCTACGGAATAAATTAAATACCTACATTACATTCAGTTACTATCTTTTGATCGTTTGTAACGGTTTGCAGTTATCTAAAACGAGATAGAAGTTGTTTAGAAACCAAATCAATAAAGGTAAAAAAGAATAAGAAGTTTCCAGTTCGGTAAAAAATAAATAAATTATAAATATTATTTCATTAAAAATTCAAACTAATAAGATTTTTCTTGAAATATTTAAAATCTGCCAAATGGCAGAAATCTGCCACAAATGGTAACACTGATCGGCGGCCGTCGGCCGTCCTGATTGGATATGCGTTTTTAAATGCAACCAATGACAGACAGGTTAGTCAAAGATTAAATAGGACAGACTAGACACTTCCCAAAATTGCAGTTGAATAATTTTGTCGTGTCAATGAACCATGGTGGTAAAGTAACATGTTACAATTTAAAGAACTATGAATATCATAAACATTGCTTTACGACATCTAGTAATTAAACAAAAATAAATATTCTATTAAATATTGAGTACGTAGCCACGTAGGTACCTAGTTACTGAATAGGTATTAGTACCAAAGATCTCAGAGAATGTTTACCGTGACTAGGGATTACAGTCGCGAAAATATTTCTTTTACATACCAAGATCTTTAAAAACAGCAACATCATTATTAGGTAGGCACATTACTAGGTAATTGGTGGCAGTTCTGTTACCTATTTTATCTAAGGTTAACAACTAGAGGTCAAAGAACAGCTGTAAATAGGGCTGCCTCATGATGCGTTTAGATTCATTTTAGATAAAAGTTTAAGAGGCATTTCATGAATGAAAAACTTTGAAATTTTAAAAGTCGTAGAACAAAAGTTGTTCGTTATGACCGGTAGAATATCCTGCTTTCGGATCCCTACAATTCTTAATAAACACGTTGTATACTTTTTTTTTGTAAATACATACTTATAATATTATATAACACCCAGACAGAGAACAAACATCTATGTTCATCACACAAATGTTTGTTCTCGGTGGGGATCGAACCCACGGCCTACGGCGCAGAAGGCAGAGCTACTACCAACCGAGCTGTGAAGGCTGTCAAAACTAAATTCAAAATTGCAAGTCAATAAATCTATTACTTAGAAAACATATTGGAAGCAACGTCTGTTAAGCTTGTGGTCTTATTATTATTATTAGTCGCTGAACGCTCCATTAGCTTAAATGACCGATAAGTATGTTGCTCTCTTTTCTTTGACATAAAAATTACAGGGACAAGTAGGTATACTTTATAGAACCGCTATAAAATAGAAAGGAATAAGGGCCTTAGTTTTTTCGAGCCTCTATCGCGTCTAAAAATACCAGCCATAAAGTAATTCACATCAATATAAATATAGGTCATTTATTTTGAATTAAACTAAAAACAAACACAAAAAACTACTCACCGAATCTGACCAAATTGTCAATATTCCAATTTGAGGGTTCCAAAACTCCAAGTCACCGACAACACGTACGACCCACTGCAGATAAAGGCTACATCGGAGGCTATGTGCCCAACGATACCTTATCATAGACGGTCCAAATGGCTAAACTAACACTCGTAAAGTCGCTGTACGGAAATGCAGTGAGTTTGCAGACTCGGCAGACGAGCGACACAAGCACAGAGCATAGAAATTTGACAGCTTTCATAGCTCAGTTGGTAGTAGCTCCTTCTGCGCCGTAGGCCGTGGGTTCGATCCACACCGAGAACAAACATTTGTGTGATAAAAATATATGTTTGTTGTCTGGCTGGGTGTTTTATAATATTATAAGTATGTATTTACAAAAAAAGCATATAAGTATTATATCAGCTATCAGGTTCCAATATTACAAGCTTTGGCTTAGTTTGGGGCGAGATAGTGCTGTGTGTCATGACCACCAATATTTATTTATATTTCACCAATATATTCACCTCTCTTCTGTATACCGTGGACAGAAGCTTCACGAATTTTATAGAATAGGTTGGTGAAGTACAAATCTTGCTAACTGATCAGTCTCTTGACTTGTCTCAATTTCAGTAGATTAGTGACGTACGTATTTTGTTTAGCGCACATATTATTATATTTATGAATACTATAAATTATCAATTAGCCTATACTTTTTGTTTAGCGCACATTATATTGAATAATACTACAAATTATGCGTAGCCTATAGTTTTGTTTTGGCATAATCGTTTAGGATTTACACGATTGGTCCTCAAGCCAGTGCGCGATCCCATGGCCCAAACTAACGAAGGATTACACTCAGCAGTGAATTAGTCGGTTATGGATGATGATAATACTGAGTCACGTATCTCTTATGTATAAAAGTTATGAACATAGAGCAATTGGCAATTCTGAATTTTTCTTTTTGGATTAAAGTCGCGCGACTTTCAAATCACAAGTCGCGAGTCCACATGGTTTTTTACAACCTTTATCATTACACATTCTTACTCCCGCCCATCAAACGCTCGGGACCTCTATAAATAAGCTACGGGGCCCAGATTGCCGCGTTATAAATGAAAGGGTGCAGGAAATTAGGGTTTTTACAACGGAACCCTAACTCGTGATCGTGTAGCTATCGCCGTAAACAATTTTTCATCCCGTGAAAAAAAGGTTTGTTCTTTATGTGACCCAACATGTAAAGTAAACCGAGAATTAAACAAAACACAATTCACTTGCTTCTATATGTATACTTGCTTCAACAATTCAATATGATATCGTTGTTTTTATCAACTCATCAAATGTTACAGCTTCTTAACTTTTATCCGAAGCACGAAATAAGCAAGACAATTTTCCTCCCATATCTTGTATCTACAAGGGTATTTTCTACAACCAATAAACTTCCTGCCCGTATCTTATGGCATAAGCGAATGTCATTCAAAATAATCATCATTGATGATCATCGTGATGATGATGATGAACTCACCATCATTATTAATTATCGATATCTAAATCCTCAAAATAAAAAAACACTGCAATTGAAAGTAGGAGAACTAGCCAGGAAGTAGCGGCCATGTTTTTTTTTGTTTTATTGTTATTAAATAGAAAAAGTTTAATTTGCGTCAAAAATTAAAATAAGAACAGAGTAAGTTAATACTAACACAACGACAAAAAAGGTATTATACTAAGGTATATAATATAGTAAATAGATACTTAGTTATATTATAGTAAATAGGTGTGATATGGGTATTCTTAGGAATACTCCCAAAGATGCTACACGCCATTGCTGAGTAAAGAGGCTTTATTTGGGATTATGGAATATTTTACGGGCACCATAATAAATGATTAGGTACGTTGTCCACGTTGTGTCTTGTTACTGTCCACTGGTGCCGAGAGCACTGCTGGTATAGTGGTAGCGCCTTGTGATCCTAAGGTCGTGGGTTCAAAACCGGTGGTAATGGCAATGCTAGTACTCTCATTAGGCGAAGGAAAACATCGCGATGTCGTAGAACCTAAAAAGGTCTATAACATGTGTCAAGTGCTCGAAAGTAGCCTTTTTGAGGCGCACATCTTCTTCTTGTCGTGTCACTAGTTTCTTTCGAAACAGTGTGGTGAAAGGATTTTGAGTGCGCCTCAAGAGGCTCATGCAAAGGCAAATGCCGGTTTCCTAACGATGTTTTCCTTCACCGTTTGAGAGTTCTGGCACTGTGCACATAAATTTTTGAACAGAAAACTCAATGGTACACGACTGGTTTCGAACCCACGAACTTAGGATCACAAGGCGGGGCCGCTACCACTAGACCACCACTAGAGGCGCACATAAAATCCTATTATATGTATTTAAATCACATTTTATTATTAACAATATATGGCAAATATTTTACGAAAAATAAAGAAGAGAAGTAACGAACGAAACGAACCGATTGGAAATGCCAGTTTTATGAGCTTTTGGATGATACTTATGTAATGCGTACATTTTGACATATTTAACGGCCCTTTAATACTTTGTTAATCTAACAGAGCATGGTGAAATCAGAGCTTAGTGTCTAAAATTATATTTTTTATTAAACATTATTTTATTATTACCACTCACATACGCAAATAATGTAATAACGAACATTTGGAAATCGGCGCCAAGTGACGAACTTTGCCTAACATCCTCTCATTGGGGAAGTTCGCTCCGAACTTACTTCAATGCATCCGTTAATTTATTAATAAGAGCCGTGTTCTCGAAGCACAGCTCATTAAGGGAAGCTGGTTCACTTTAACAACCTATTCAGAGTAAATATAATCAAGTCGCATTACCTAATCCCACATTTGGATAACCATTGTGATGGCGTATCCATAAATTTTGTAGAATTGAGTACACCACCATAATAAGTAGTTTTAGTACTATTCATATACTAATTTAAAATCATGGTTATATTTGTACAAGAATCGAACCGGCACTTTTTATATCCACTGCGCCACGGATGTCTTCATATAAAACTGTGGGATCAGACTTTGGGAACAAACACTCCCATAAACCCCATTACATTATTTTATATAGGTATTTATGAGTTTCTTTTCTGCGATTGTCAATCTACGGCATCATGGGCGGCCCAATATATGAAAAACAATAAAACGGGCCAAGTGCGAGCGGACTCGCGCACGAAGGGTTCCGCACCATTATCTATAAAAACGGCAAAAAAAAATATGTTTGTTGTATGGGAGCCCCCTTAAATATTTATTTTATTCTGTTTTTCTAGTATTTGTTGTTATAGCGGCAACATAAATACATCATTTGTGAAAATTTCAACTGTCCTAACTATCTCGGTTCATGAGATACAGCCTGATGACAGACGGACAGACAGACAGACAGACGGACTGACAGCGGAGTCTTAGTAATATGGTCCCGTTTTACCCTTTGGGTACGGAACCCTTTAAAGTGACCAAGCTACCCTAAGTCGAGCTGGAAGCAAGACGGCGTTTCCTAGGTAAATACCAACTGCATAGAGAATCCTGAAAATGAATAGGTATTTGATGGAAAGGAATGCAGACGGTTGGCAGTCGCTTTGAGATGCCTTAGCAGCTTGGAAGATCTTAGAATAGTCTGAGACTTCGCGTGAAGTTATTTCCTTACAAACTTCAACCACTCGCTGGATCCCCTCAGGGGTTGAATAGCTACGGATCTTGCAGACCTTGGTGCCTCAATAGTTTTTTTTTTACAACTAGCTGATGGAACAAGCAGATGGCCCACCTAGTGTTAAGTGGTAACCATCACCAAACAAAGTATTGCCTCGTAAGTCACGCACGATGGAACGTGCCCTACGATGGACTGCCCTGCGTCCATCAACTTGAGGCATACAGATGTATTCAGTATTCAGTATATTTATTGCATTATTATGTATGTATGTAGATTTAACATTGTCAGGACTTATGACTAAGTAATTTGTGATTCAATTCATAATGTACCCAGTAAGGGCAATAAAGAGATGTAAGGGCAAGTAAGGGCAATAGAGAGATGTTAAGCCTCATGTGCCTGTAATTACACCGGCAACCACACTCTTCAAACCGAAACACAGCAACGCTGCTTGGCGGCAGAAAAAGGCTGGTAGTACTTCCTCGGACGAGCCCTACAGAAAGAGCTCTTCTACTCTTGAAATCTACACCTTCATTTAACTACTACGGAAACGTTTTCGATCGGAAATCTACACTGAAATGTAAACTCATCTTTATCTAGACTAGACAGTTTTTGATGGAAAACTCATTTGTATTAGAAGCATTTTGACGGATAATTTGAAAACTGACAGCAGATCAGCTTTTTGCTATTTTTTGTATATTTTTTTTCAAATATTTTTTTCTCAATTATTCTTAAATCATTAAAATCATAGTTTAAATCTGTTCACATGGACGTTCCAGACGATGATGAAACAAGGTCGCAGACAGAAACCAGCGCAGAACGTCAGAATGATGAAGAAACTAGTTCTAAAGATACCCTGAACCCTGACGAGCAGGTTTCAATGAACGCGCTCAATATTTGCGCTCTTGAAGTGAATTCTGCTGATGAAATCAGGTAACAGCTTCGTTCATCGTCAGTCACTCAGTCAGTCAGGTCATTGCTAAATCCTAACCTTATAACACTAGCTGACCAGTCACAGAAAAGTCACAGAATCAAGACTGAAATGCCCGGGCGAGGTTGACGTTGATATCTCCTCAGACCTAGTGCCTAATCATGATATTCCATCAAAACATCCTCAAAAGCTACGTCAAAACATTTAGAAATGTCCACATTTTGCAGTAGTTATACTCCATTTTTTTTTAATACATCTAGCTGATGGTACATGCAGATGGCACGTCTGATGTTAAGTGGTAACCATCACCTATAACAAAGCTTTGCCTGGTAAGTCACGAACGATAGCCCTACGATGCACTGCCCTGGGTCCATCAACTTGAGCCATACAGATGTTAAGCCTCATGTGCCTGTTATTACACCGGCAACCACACTTTTCAAACCGAAACACAGCAACGCTGCTTGGCGGCAGAAAAAGGCGTGGTGGTAGTACTTCCCCGGACGAGCCCTTCACGAAGAGCTCTACTACTCTTATGTCTATATTATATGTCTTTATTATATGCCTGCTTGCTATTGTAATCCCATCATCACTGCTAAATTATTCATTAGGTATTATGTATTTAGTCTGATATAAATGATGCTTTTTCAGACAAGCAGTAAAAGCTGTGCTTTCCTTAAAAGCGCTCCAGAATCAAAGCAACAGTGCCGAATCTGACAAACTGCCAGCTGACACCACAACCGAAGAAACTCGAGCCAGTATACCAAACGAGTACAAACCTGAAAGCGGAGACCAATTGATAGTACCCAAAAAGACCAGCACAAGAAAAAGGAGAGGCAGACCTCAAAAGACCGGACCCGCAAAGCGTATGAAGAGAATGACGGTGGAAGACTTTTACGTAGGGAAATTGTCTAATGTTGTGAATTATCCAAGGTTCAAGCGAAGACCAAACTAGCGAGAACTATGATGCATCGAACTCAGTCAGTAACTACAATTTAGATCAAAATTATAGATATAACTTTTAAAAGCAACATTCCTTTTCACCAACTCTGTAAGTATTTCAATTGTTTAAATAAATTCTCAAGTCTAACATGTCTATCAGCTACACAGGAGTTTAGTTTAGTCACTGTATCCGATTGGTATCTTCCGTAATCTCTTAGCAGATCGTATCATATCGGAAATTGAATTTCCGAATGGCTCTCGGGCACCAGACTGTCTGTTATAGATAGCCCGTGGAACAGGAACAGAATGTAGACAGGCCTGCATCAGGGATAGAGCAGCGGGGGCTTGTCACAGTGGCATATCAACATACAGACAGACAATGGTGTCGATTCTGTTGTAACAGATAAATAGCTAAAATGTTGTCAAATATGAAAGACGAGTGTCAAATATGAATGACGAGAATGGATAAGATAAAGAATGAGTTTATTAGGGGCAGTTTGAAAGTTGCGCTTTCAAACTGCCCCTAATAAACTCATTCTTTATCTTATCCATTCTCGTCATTCATATTTGACACTCGTCTTTCATTTCACAGTGACTGAAAAGATGAGGAGTAATAGGTTAGCGTGGTATGGGCATGTTATGCGAAGGGAAGAATGACATGAAACGAGAAGAATGCTCGGGATGAATGTGGATGAATATAGTAGTAGAGGTAGGCCACAGAAAATGGATGGACTGTGTGAAAGATGACATGAGTAAGAAAGGAGTGACTGCTGCGATGACGGCTGATAGAGGAGAGTGGAGGGAAAAAACCTGTTGTGCCGACTCCACATGAAGTGGGATAAGGGCAGGAAAATGATGGTGTCAAATATGAAAGATCTTATTCTGTAAAGCTGGGGCCACACTATCGCGATAACGCGAAGATTTGCGTTGTCGCGACACGTCTGGCCAAAGAATTCGTCACTTTTTAAACACGAACTTTTATCGCGACAACGCGAACACGAATCTTCGCCTTCAAGTGTGGCCGCAGTATTAATGCTAAAATTCTAATAACCACCTCCTCAGACTGAAATTCCTAAATTAAGTATTTTTCTATTCAGTTGCAACCAGTTGCAGTTTTTTGTTAGTCAAAGTTATTTGACTAACAAAAAAATAATACACACAGACAAGAAGGAGGTAGGTAGTATCAAATACGTCAAGGAAAATTTAAAAAGAATACAGAACAGCACACAAAAATGAATCATTTAAAAAAAAAAACTTACCTTAAGTGATTCGTACCTAAGCCTAGCAAGATAGTAGATAGGTAGGTACCGTGTAAAAATAAATCTTTATCTATTATGGACTATCAAAATACATGACAGCCTGCCCAGCTCAGTTGGTATTAGCTCTGCCTGCTGCGCCGTGGGTTCGATCCCCACCGAGAACAAACATTTGTGTGATGAACATAGATGTTTGTTCTCTGTCTAGGTGTTATATAATATTTTAGTTAATTGTTTACAAAAAAAAAATACTTAAATGTATTAGGTATATCAGCTTTTTAGTTTCCATATTTTAGCTTTAGCTTTGGCTTAGTTTGGAGCGAGATAGTGCTGTGTGGAAAGTCCAAAAAAAAAACATAATATCTTGGATAGGTAAATCCCAGATATTATGATAGATGGGATTGGTATCAGAATAAAAAACCAGTCTAGAATAAAAAAAAATCTGGAATTACTTTGGTTCCACCGATATTTTCCCTTTAGTACGGCCCTGCCACTAGAATGATAAATATAAATTCTAAAAGCGTTTGAAGGGAGGCAATCGACCAATATTGAAGTAGTCTGTAGTTAATTTTGTTTATATTGCCTTTTAAAAGGTTTTATTTGGTCAATTTTCGAGCTCAGCTCATATAGGCCTATCCCTTTTTTTTTTTACCAAGTTCTTTACAAGGAAGTATGGTTGCCTATTTTACTCATCACTTCACAATCATTCATCTTCTCATAATACATATTTTATGTTATACTAGTGGCTTCCCGCGGCTTCGCACGCGTTGGAGTGGTGAGCCGTAATTGAGCCACAAACATCCAAACATCGTAACTTTCGCATTGATTTGTATATTATTAGGGTAGGATACCTACGCAGGTATATACCTATAGGCGTACATTACCTATATTAGGTAGGTAGGTAGGTATAGGTACTGAGTTTAGCACAAACATGACAAATACAACAAAGACATTCTTATACGGAAAATATGTACTTATTTGTTCCTAGTTTCTACCCCAAAAACAAATGAAACGAAACAGCTTCACGACTTTGATCCCCAGGCACGGTAGATACCCTAAGATCTCTTCATCGTACCAACTCAAGATTCCCGTTTTAGAATGTTCCTTACAAACATTGACGCCTTGTTGTATCCTTTTTACTTGAGCGCAACGAAGGAGGGTAACGTTTTAGGGGTTGTTTTCGAAAATCAAACTATCTTTTTGTTATTTATCCACAGAACACATTTTCTTTAAGTTTTAAGTTAATTACACTACGCTTTAAAAATCTCCCATACAAACCTTGAAACTTTGTCAGTCTTTTGCACCCTTTGCAGGGGTGGTTTTAGAATAATGAAAACGTGATTTTAAATTATTTTACTTCAAGTTTTAAATCAATCGCACCACGCGTTAAAAAACTCCCATACAAACATTGACATCCCTTTGCACACTTATTAAGGGTAGTTTTAAAAAAACTAAAAATGCCTTTCCTGTTTTTTAGCCTTGGAGTACATGTACTCTAAGTTTCAAGTTTGTAGGTTCAAGGAATACTATTTTTCATGCAAACGTTTTCAACCCTTTTACACCCTTAGGGGTTGAATTTCCAAAAACCTCTTCTTAGTACATCTCTACGCCATAAGACCTATATACTCTTCAAATTTCAAGTCTCTAGGACCAGCGGTCAAAAAACTCCCATACAAACTTTTACATCCCTTTGCACACTTATCAAGGGTAGTTTTAAAAAACTTCAAATGCCTTTCCTATTTTTTTGCCTTGAAATATAAATACTCCAAGTTTCAAGTTTGTAGGTTCAAGGAATAAAATTTTTCATACAAACGTTTTCATCCCTTTTTACACCCTTAGGGGTTGAATTTCCAAAAATCCCTTCTTAGGACACCTCTACGCCATAAGACCTATGTACTCTTCAAATTTCAAGTCTCTAGGACCAGCGGTCAAAAAACTCCCATACATACTTTTACATCCCTTAGCACACTTATTAAGGGTAGTTTTAAAAAACTAAAAATGTATTTCCTACTTTTTTGTCTTGAAGTATATGTACTCCAAGTTTCAAGTTTGTAGGTTCAAGGAATACAGTTTTTCATACAAACGTTTTCATCCCTTTTTACACCCTTAGGGGTTGAATTTCCAAAAATCCCTTCTTAGGACACCTCTACGCCATAAGACCTATGTACTCTTCAAATTTCAAGTCTCTAGGACCAGCGGTCAAAAAACTCCCATACATACTTTTACATCCCTTAGCACACTTATTAAGGGTAGTTTTAAAAAACTAAAAATGTATTTCCTATTTTTTTGTCTTGAAGTATATGTATTCCAAGTTTCAAGTTTGTAGGTTCAAGGAATACAATATTTCATACAAACGTTTTCATCCCTTTTTACACCCTTAGGGGTTGAATTTCCAAAAATCCCTTCTTAGTACACCTCTACGCCATAAGACCTATGTACTCCTCAAATTTCAAGTCTCTAGGACCAGCGGTTTAGGCTGTGCGTTGTCTATATGTCAGTCAGTCAGTCAGTCAGTCAGGACTTTGATTCTTATAGTATTAGAGATGACAATTCATAAACTTTTTTTTTATACAACTAGCTGATGGTACAATCAGATGGCCCACCTGATGTTAAGTGGTAACCATCACATAACAAAGCATTACCTCGTAAGTCACGCACGATAGGAACTTGCCCTACGATGCACTGCCCTGCGTCCATCAACTTGAGGCATACAGAATGTTAAGCCTGTAATTACACCGGCAACCACACTCTTCAAACCGAAACACAGCAACGCTGCTTGGCGGCAGAAAAAGGCGTGGTGATTGTACTTCCCCGGACGAGCCCTTCACAAAGAGCTCTACTACTCTTAAAACATATTTGGTGTCTCACTGAAGCATACACAGGAAAAAGGAAAATTTGTTTCGATCAATATTACATTTTCTCTGAACCTTTGTAAAGTTATTCTCCGAAACTTGGTTGTTTGCGATTTTACAAACAATATTTACTTCTATTATTTTATATCTTTGAAAATGTTGGAATGTGCTAGCGAGAACTTGTTTAACTATTGTCAGCGTCTTAAAGAAAAACTAATCGTAAAACTATTGTCCACGTAGACTTTCGCATTTCAAAGATTTTTATTTTGTCCCAAAAGATAGAAGATTTCCTTAAGTCGTATAAACACTATAAAACTACTAAAAGACTTGCATTTATATGCACATACACAACACAATATCTTTATAAATTGTAGCCTACGTGTTATTCTGATGAATAAGCTATATTATTGTAAAGTTTCATTAAAATCCATTCAGTAATTTTACGTGAAAGAGTAACAAACATCCATCCATCCATACTTACAAACTTTCGCGTTTATAGTATTAGTAGGATATTATTGGTGAAGACCTTTATCCGGTAGCGGACAACATACCTAGACTAAGGATAATAAATATATATTAGTAGGTCTTCATATAATTATTATACTTACTTAGACGAGTACATGTAAAAAAAGAAATAGCTTGACGACTATTATCCCTAGGCACGGTAGATATCATATATAGTTATAGGATAGATTACCTAAAACACACTTTTCTTCATGATTTATTTTCAGCTGCTTACAAAATTCTCATGAAATTCCCGACACGTGCTCAACGCTTTCGTTGTTTTGACAGCTAATGTAATATGTATCGGATATTGGGTCTGACTGGAGACTTGTGTTGATACGGATATCGACGCTGACGTGTTTTGAGTGAACGCGTGAAATTGAGGGTGCCATTCAAGTGGGCAGCTGAAGCGGGAGCGGGTCTACTGCAGAGGATGTATGAAAACAAAGCAAACGGCTGAGTATGTAGTCCTGGAATGCTGCAGTGGGCTGCCTATCGATATTCTATAGGTTCCATTTTGGAGAATGTGCTCAGGAACTTCACGACTTAATAACACCATCTCTTTTCCACCACAGGACAAGTAGACGCACGGCTCAGTACCACATGGTAAATATACTATACCACCCATTTGCCGTAAGCGCTTTGCTTCTACCTTCATTATGCGAACCGCTACGGGGTGGAACTCTGCTGTCGTCTGTCTTTCCTGATCACTACAACTTAGGTCTCTTCAAGGCTCCAAGGGCCCCAAGCAAAGTGCTCAGCTCCTGTTATTACCCCAAAGAAAGAGCGGCTATTTGAAAACTCTGTGTTACTCCTGGCCTTTTTATGACTTTGTATTTGTACTTTATCATAGTAGAAATGCATGGAAGTAAAACATCCACGTTTCCCCCCTAGTAGTAATAGAAAAAATCCGTTCTTCCCTACCAGTAGGGATAGATTAGTAGAAATATATGGAACAGGCGCTTAGAATCACGTTTTCCACCAACAGTTCCATAATTTAATAGCTTTTGTTTAAAACTCATGAGAAAACTAGGTAGTTAACTTTAATCGACATTTCAGATGAAAGTCGTACGAAGCATAATGTAATTTTCAGGATGAATAAATACTTCCTGCAACAACGAAGCCCTTGCTTTAGAAAAGGAACCTTCAGTCTGTGACATAAGCTTCATTCTCGAAGTACACAGTCTCACCTGTATAAATTAAATCCCAGTGGTCCAATGTTTTCTAATAATGAACTACCCAAGACCTCATCGAGCCCTACAAGTTTAAATTGCTGTGTGCGTAATTTGAGCACCTCGCTGAAATGGACAACGCATGTTAATCGCTTGTTTAACGGCAGCCCTGGTACCTCTGGCCGTCCTTTGCACATCAGATGTTGGGAATTGTGATTTACCTACCGGGATAGATAAATTACTTTTGGGTAAAGACGTGGTGGTAGGTAAGTAAGTAGGATACTAAGCAGGATCCTGAAATTTGGGATAAACTTAAACTAGGGACAAGCGGCGAACAGACCAAAAAACAACACTGTTCTTGCAGCGTAGTTGAGCCTGAGAAGTTAGTAAGAGATTTTATAAATTAAATTGTGAAGGTACAAAAAATTATAATATTAATCAAGCTTAACATTACCTCGAGGTCAAACCTGTGTCTACTGTCTAGACAAAAGATTCATCAACCGAGTTAAGAATGCAAAAAAGTCGTTACAAAATTTAATTAATCAAACCTTCCAAGTGCTAAAACCTCAACAGCAGCTGTAGCTGTACTGTACATAACAAACCTCGAAAAGCCAAGGTACGTATACATAACAAATGAAGTCTTGACGAAAGTTGGCGTTACGTTGCAGCTCGGAACATTTCATTGCGGCAGGTTACGATACGCAAGGGAGCGATGCTTAATAAGCTTTATAATTTAAGGCACTTCTCCCCCCAAGAACACGGAGACTTATTAGCGCAAATTCTGTTGCAAAATGTGCTGAATTAACTGGAGGTTTACGATATTACTTGAGGACGTCAAAGGGTCTCGTTCTCCGGTGTTCTATTGACCTCCTGGAAAAGAACTACCAACAAAACAATCTCTCTCTAACCACTGGTTCTCAACTAACTTCTTTCACTTTCGGATTTTTTTTCATTATCTTTTACTTTAACCTCAAACAAGTTTTCTGTGGTTTCGTATATGCGAAAACATCTAATTGGTGATTAGTATTTTAAGTAGTCTTAATTATAGAATGTAACACTGTTTGTTTTCCGAATAAAATAAAATGAAAATAAAAATAAAACAAACTGCCCAAAAACACGGTTTTTTATGCACATGCTGATTGAACAAGCATATGTCTCATCTAATACTAAGTGGGAACTATCACCTATATCAAAGCAATTGCCTCACAAGTCGCGCACGATAAGAACGTGCCTAACGATGCACTGCCCTAGGTCGGTCAACTTGAGACATACCGGCGCCGTATGGATAATATTTTAATACCTAAGGTACTCTTTTTTTTATCCTTGTGAGGATGTCTATGTGAGATAATGCAGTTGTACTCTCAAACGGTGAAGGAAATCATCGTGAGGAAACC
This sequence comes from Chloroclysta siterata, assembly GCA_932294275.1. Lineage (NCBI taxonomy): Eukaryota > Metazoa > Arthropoda > Insecta > Lepidoptera > Geometridae > Chloroclysta > Chloroclysta siterata. Next base: position 11,905,464 of record OW028596.1, on the reverse strand, counting down.
GGCATGTCGTAGATTCTAAAAAGTTCTATAACATGTGTCAAGTGCTCGAAAGGAGCCTCTTGAGACGCACTTAAAATCCTTTCACCACACTGTTTCGAAAAAAACTAGTGACACGACAAGAGAGAGATAATGCAGTTGTTATAGGCAGAGGAAACCGCTCCACATCGTGGGCCTTCTGCTCGTTCCATCACTTTATTTCATAACAAAAGGTCGACAAGCTTTACGGAACACTAAGGTCAAGAACACTGCAAAAGTTCAGCTGACAAGACGAACCAATTATTTTAGACAGAAAAGAAACATTTTTTCATTTATTCTACAAACTTGAAAGAAACGAAGCTTTGTTCCAACACCAAGCCACGCGAAGTAACTTCGAATAAAGTATTTCCTAGACAGGCACTATTATCCGCGGTGGAGTGTCCACGTCGCACCATCTGTGCCGTAATAGGATTGCCTGCTTATCCGTACTTCCTAGCTAATAGTTTCGAAGTAAAAACTGTAAGAACCAGTTTTATCCTGATGTCTTGACAAACATTTAGCGAGGGCAAGCTTAGTGGGATTATGAATGAATAGGGGTGCCGTGGTTTCAGCACTTCGGGTGTTTTTGTTACACGTAGGAGGAAACTTTTGTTATAGGTACTTTTGTTGGTTTTAATTTCGTCCCACACTTTTTTATGCCACTTGCTGGTGAATCAAGATTTTATCACTTGGTAGTAGCTCTGCCTTCTGAGAGCAAACATTTGTGTGATCTCTCTCTTGTCGTGTCACTAGTTTCTTTCCAAACAGTGTGGTGAAAGGATTTTAAGTGCGCCTTTCGAGCACTTGACACGTGTTATAGAACTTTTTTAGGTTCCACGACATGCCGGTTTCCTCACGATGTTTTCCTTCACCGTTTGAGAGTACTGACATTGTGCACATCCATTTTTGAACAGAAAAACTCATTGGTGCACGACCGGTTTCGAACCCACGTCCTTAGGATCGGAAGGCGGGGCCGCTACCACTAGACCACCAGTGCTCTCAAATTTGTGTGATGAACACAGATGTTTGTTCTCTGTCTATTATATCCGCTATCTGGTTCCCATATTACAAGATATGCTTAGTTTGGGGCTACGTAGTGCTGAAGTACACCAATATTATATATTTTTTTATGGCCCGTGAAAGAAAATATTTCTTGGTCCTTATTTTATCCACACCTTTTGAAGCTAATGGATCATGCAATTGGAATAAAAAATGAATTTGTTGACGTGTAGTGCGTCCTTGCACACACAATACCGCAGTAGTTTATGGCAAAAGTGACGCGCCAAAAGAATAAAAAGACTGCCCCTCACAAAATGTCTTCCTAAATAATGATATCTGGGGGTAAAAAATAAGAAAATTCCAAAGGTCATTTGGATACCCAAAAACAGTAAGCCATTCAGCTTGGTTTCAATTCAGTTTGTTAAAGCAAGGTGAGGTGGTGTCACATTTCGGTCCAGCTTTAGAGTGATGATGAGGAAGATAGAGGATGTAGGGCAAAGTAACAGTATGAACTACTAGAAGCTTCTCGCGGCTTCGCACGCGTTGGTGAGCCGTGAGCCGCCTATTGCACCTTTTTCAGGGGTAATTTTCAAATATAAACTTCCATACAAACTTTGACATCCCTTTGCACACGTATTAAGGGTAATTTAAAAAAACTAAAAATGCTTTTCCTAATTTTTAGCCTTGGAGTACATCTACTCCAAGTTTCAAGTTTGTAGATTCAAGGAATACAATTTTTCATACCAACGTTTTCAACCCTTTTTACACCCTTAGGGGTTGAATTTCCAAAAATCCCTTCTTTGTACACCTCTACGCCATAAGATCCATGTACTCTTTAAATTTCAAGTCTCTAGAACCAGCGGTCAAAAAACTCCCATACAAACTTTTACATCCCTTTGCACACGTATTAAGGGTAGTTTTAAAAAACTAAAAATGCTTTTCCTAATTTTTAGTCTTGGAGTACATCTACTCCAAGTTTCAAGTTTGTAGATTCAAGGAATACAATTTTTCATACCAACGTTTTCAACCCTTTTTACACCCTTAGGGGTTGAATTTCCAAAAATCCCTTCTTAGTACATCTTTAAGCCATAAGACCTATGTACTCTTTAAATTTCAAGTCTCTAGAACCACCGGTCAAAAAACTCCCATACAAACTTTTACATCCCTTTGCACACTTATTAAGGGTAGTTTTAAAAAACTAAAAATGTCTTTCCTATTTTTTTGCCTTGAAGTATATGAATTCCAAGTTTCAAGTTTGTAGGTTCAAGGAATACAATTTTTCATACAAACGTTTTCATCCCTTTTTACACCCTTAGGGGTTGAATTTCCAAAAATCCCTTCTTAGTGCACCTCTACGCCATAAGACCTATGTACTCCACAAATTTCAAGTCTCTAGGACCAGCGGCTTAGGCTGTGCGTTGTCTATATGTCAGTCAGTCAGTCAGTCAGTCAGTCAGGACTTTGATTCTTATAGTATTAGAGATGGATCACTTTGAAACATCTTAAAGGTAAGGTGAATTTAGGTGCCATTTCTAGGCTTGGTAGCGTGAAACTGGCACCTAGATTCATCTAGTTTAAGGCGTTTTTAAGTGACCCTTGCGATTCAATTGAATAAATAGCTTTTGACCTTGACTTCAGCGTTCAATTTGGTGTCGTTAAAAATCACTTCATTATTGGACGTTGAGCTATTGACTGTTTAACTTTTAAACTTAACGAATAAGCAGAGATAAGAAAGAAAACAGGTTAGCTTCCAGACTTTAATTTCAATCCAATATTATGATTTTTCATCTGTCTTTCGGAGAGCACTGGTGGTCTCATGGTAGCGGCCCCGCCTTCCAATCCTAAGGTCGTGGGTTCGAAACCGGTGGTGCAGCAATGAGTTTTTCTGTTCAAAAATGTATGTGCACACCAGTACTCTCAAATGGTGAAGGAAACCGGCATGCCGTAGAACGTAAAAAAAGTTCTATAACATGTGTTAAGTGCTCGAAAGGAGCCTCTTGAGGCGCACTTAAAATCCTTTCATCACACTGTTTCGAAAGAAACTAGTGACACGACAAGAGAAAGAGATCTGTCTTTCTTAAAATCCATTTTTAGACGCTTATTAGCTTGCTGAATATTCCTCTGAGGTGACGTCACATTTTATTCGTTTAGCGATCTCTTGAATTGTAGGAAGATTGTAGAATGGCGTCATTAGTTGACTCTGGGGGAAATTATTTTTTTATGGTCCAGACCCCTCTAGGACGTTTATTGTCTATCTTGATGATTGCGAGATTAGACATTTTATGCTGATGAATCTGAATGTTTTGAATTTCTTCTGCTTTAGAATTTTTTGTGTAACAGGATCGTATTCTGTGGTTTGGTTTGAACTTTTAGTTAATTCTTCTAAGATTTCTTGAATAGAAATAAAGGTGAATGAAGAAATTAGCACCAATAGAATTTATTGTGTCTGGCTAGAAGCAAGGCAGTTTAGAAGTTAAACATTTATTTACCCTTTAAAATCTTTAAGACTATGAGTAAATTCCAAATACACACATTTCATTGTAAATGATATTTCAAGAACTGAGTTTAATTTTATGAAGTTTATTGTTTTGCAATCTTACCGTATGATGAAATAAACTTCATTCGGAGCTCATCGATATAAATCTTAAGACGGTGCAATAGAGTTTCAAATCGGTCAATGTTTTGCTATCTAGCATCTTCTAACAATGTACGAATAGAAAGATAAGAAATATTTCTACAGAACCTGTGTTTGCTTTGAAGATGGAGATAAAAGCATTTGTCCATAATGCTCAAGAGTTGACGGTGCTTTTGCTACGCCATGTCTTCATTGTTATAGTATAATAGACAATAGACATAAACAACGTGTAACATAATACCCTTATAATCCCGGAAGTAGAGTATTCTACAGGTCTTGGTCTTGAAATTTCGAAGTTTGAAATTCATGAAATGCCTCAGAAACATTCCTCCAAAATGAAACTAACACAATATGACGCAGCCCTATTTACAGCTGTTTTTGACCTTTAATATAATAAAAAAAATAAAAAGACAATATTATTTTTTCCTATGTATAGAATTGTGAAAACGAAGTATTCAAATTTTGCACACGTCAAAGTATTCCAGTGCTTGGTCTGATCTCTTGGTCGTTGGCCTTATAGGGGTATTATGTTACACGTTGTGTATAACATAAAATAAAGTGAAGTTGGCTTGTATAATACATCTTCATGTGATACGTGTCAAGCCAACTCACATATTTGAGACAACTTTAAAAATATAGTTTACGTAGGCTCTGACGCATGCCCAACAAGTATATTGTTGGACTTGTGTATACCGTCTAATTCAGATGTACCTACTTCTCCTTTTTCTTGTCCTGTCTCTAGTTTTTTCGAAGCAGTGTGGTGAAAGGATTTTAAGTGCGCCTCAAAGAGGCTCCTTGATCTTTCAAGGAGCCTCTTCGAGGCGCACTTAAAATCCTTTCACCACACTGCTTAAGGTTAATAGGTACATCTTTGTACCTATTAACCTATGACCAATATCACAATCTCGCTCTCTTGTTGTGTCACTAGTTTTTTTCGAAACAGTGTGGTGAATGGATTTTATGTGCGCCTCAAGAGGCTCCTTTCGAGGACTTGACACATTATAGAACATTTTAGGTTCTACGACATGCCGGTTTCCTCACGATTTTTTCCTTCACCGTTTGAGAGTACTGGCATTGTGCACATCAATTTTTTGAACAGAAAACTCATTGGCCGTATTCGAACCCGAACGAACTATCGGAAGGCGGGGCCGCTACCACTAGACCACCAGTGCTCTCAACATCACAATGAAAAAAAACCATCCGAAACAGTTGCGATTTTACATAACTCTTTGTAATTTTATAGCTTCAAAAATAAACACGTCAAGAGCTATCTTGACTCAAAGATTTAATACAATGGATGTTGGAACTCACAAAGCATAGATTTTATTGAAATCCGAAGACTGTTCGATAATATCTTTAGACTTGTGAAGTTTACTAGATATCGAAGAACTGATATTAAAGCGCTTGAAATAGTTGAGGATATTGTCTTATTCATAACTTTGGAATTATTGAATAGGACATGAATTTTTATTATGATTAACAAAAACATAATTATACCTAATCATCGTTTGAGCGATATGACGTCCATTGCTAAATATAAACTTTCCTACAGATTTTAGAGCACGTCATCATAATACAAACATACCAAGAAGTAAGCAGATACATGATTTTCAATGTGACACGGCACGTCCTGCCTTACAAATAAGTTAAGCCCGTCAAAATACCTATCGCTCGAACATTTCAACATTTTGAAAGATAAAATAACTGAACTTATTTATGAAAAATAGCAATCAACCCAGTTCACCAAAAACATCATTTAGATCCAAACAACTTTTCTTACTAAAAAGTTTGAAAATAGTTCTAAGTAAAATCATGCAGATTTTTCACATCTTTCAAAATATTGAAAAGTACGAGCGAGAGGTCTTCGCCTTAAATAAAAACCGCTTGCGTAAGTACGAAAACTAGTTGCTAGCAAAATCCTGCAGATAAAACGAATTCAGTGATTTTCAAAATATTGAAATGTGGGAGCGAAAGGTTCATTAGTATCCTTCGCTTTAAATAAAGAACATTAAAACAAAACAAAAACCTAACTCAAGAGATTTCAACTAAGCATTCAAACATTAAATTCACACTTTTCATTGTATCTGCGGTTATCTATTGAAATCTTCATCCCAAATAACACGAGGCCATTTACCAGCTCAATAAAGCCTCGATCGGCGTTTAAATCATATCTCAGCCACCACACAATGGGTGCATGCATTCGGCAAAGTCTGTGAATGGATTTGACTCCACACGTCTGGCTCTGCGCCTTGCATTCAATTTGATTAATACACATTATGTGCAGGGTTATAGAACTTTAGATAATATGGAGTTATATTTTGGCGAATATGCCAGGCGAAGCGCGTCTATAGTAAAAGCTTACAGTAAATCGTTGAGTCCATCTCTTCTGTAGCAATGGGTCGATATGAAAAACTAGGTATATGTGATCTTTTTTGACGTGCGATATAATTCAGTTTATAATCCGGGATGACACTTTGAATTGTGTGTTTTTGAGTGATAATATAACTTCTATTTCAATAAGTTGACGTATTTTAACCACCACGCCGTGCAACAAAGGTACGAAGGAGCACCGTGTGGTCTAGTGAGAGTGATCCCGCCTTCTGATCGTAACGTCAAGGGTTCGAATTCATTCGTGCACCAATGGGTTTTTCTCCTCGAGAGTTTGTGTTTTATTGGACTTGTTTTACTGGAACTGGCGCCTAATGATCAATCATCTTACTGATTCTATACTACTGACTAGGTAGGCACTACAGGATAATAAAATAAGTTATGGTACAACTGAAGAAAACAAGCAGTATGTTTAAATTATCTACATAACTGTACTTTAAACCCAAACGACAATATAGTCGTTACGCGCACTATGTAGTCCTAACGCGGTGTAGTCAATAGTCATATCGAGATTTAGTCAGAAAGCGATGTAGTTATAACGCTATCTAGTCAAATCAAGATGTGGTCTTAAAGCTTCTAACCCCAAAAGAGTAGATATGCCTGTTGTCCTAAAACTATAGTACAAGTTTAAAAACATTTAGCTAGTAAAAGTTAGCGAAAAAAGCAACCGGCGATGTTTACATTTGTTGAATGAGAAATGTACTGCGGGGGCCTATTCCACAAATTTGTTCAGTTTAGTAAGATAAACGATCGCGCTAGGCTCCTCGACTACGGCGACAGACAAGGGTTTATGTCTACCTTGGATATTGTACAATTGTCTGCATTAAGATGGTTATTCCCTACACAGGATCTTTGAAAGTAGCGCCTGTGTCGGACAAGTTGAGGAGTTAGTTAGTGTGGTATGAACACGTCATGGGTAGGAGAAAGTCATTACGAGAAGAGTGTTAGATATAGCAAAGAAAATATGGATGGACTGTGTAAAAGATGACATGAGTAAGAAAGGAGTGAGCACTGAGATGACGAATTATGGAAGAGAGTGGTAGAAGAAAATCTGTTGTGCCGATCCCATGGCGTGAGATGCGGGCAGGAAGATGATGATGATCCCAATACTCCAATATGCCGTTACTGTTTTATTCACGTCTAGTATTATGTCATTGTTTTATATTCATGTCCAATAGACAAGAAGACACAGCCGTCAGAGGAAAACAGGGCGCGTAGACCTGGTCGACCTAGTCTTCGAAGTGGATAAGGTTGACGAAGGATCGTATGAGTGGAGTAAAGCACCCAGATGTAGGTCGTCGGAACCAAGCCGTAAGTTTGTTGCCTGTTCTTCTAGGCTTGGTCGCGTGGAACTGGCACCTAGATACACCTAGCTGTAACGTTTCAAACTGATCCTTGTGATTCGACTGAATTTTAAATCTACCCTCAACTACGCACTTCTGATCACAATCCAAGGACATAAAACTATCCGATTGTATCCAACCTTCGCGATTTAACTCTAGCAACATAGTCTCGATTATATCAATTCTGTGTACGACAGTAATTCCGTTCTATTATCCCTCGGAGAGAACCCAGGTGTCTCTTCAATTGCTCCACTCCGGAACCGTTTAGTCTCTGAACTGGTCACTCCCTCGACTCGATTACTTTGTTATTGTTTATTTTATTTGGCTTTGGGACTTTGGAAACGGTTTATTGATAATCTAAGAGCCTTTTACTCAGCTTAGGGGTTCCTGTTAATTATACATCCACTTGATCAAGTTAGGATTCCTAAAATAAAAAAAAATAGATTCACAACTTTGATCCCCACGATAGATATATCAACAAATCTCTTAGTACACACGGCTACGCATCAGGCTTTACACTGCTCGCTTTTATGCCCTTGTAGTAAGCGTCAATTTTCTTTGGCCACATGTGTAGTACCTTGTACCAACTTAGGATTCTATGAGGATGTTTTAAGGGAGTAGTCAGAGGTATATATTCAAATACAAAAAAATATTACCTTCATCTGTATCCGTGTTTACCTTGTATCAACATATGATTTTTTGAGGATGTCTAAAGAGGGTAGTCAGAGGTATATCAAAATACAACATTTGACATGTACTCACATTTTGCAATACTTGGTAGTCCATACGTCAAAAATAAATAATTAGTCAAAAATAGTTTTTCCTAGAAATATATGGGGGAGGCCTTAGACCAGCAGACTTCCTTAGGCTGATGAAAATTATGGAATTGAGATGCTGATAATACCCAGCGCACTGAATCCTACTCTAATCGTTATACATTAACCACTTATGCTTTCAGGGTAAAGATCTATATTAAAAAGTTATCTGCGTCCCTTTCACTTGAAAATTCATTCACCTTTACCTTGCTCAAGGGCCTGCCGATTTGAGGATCCATTCGACTGGTGCTCAGGCTTTGAATTATTCGACTCGATGTTGTATGGGTTCAATATTTATTTGCGAAACGAGATTTTTCAAAGGCCCTAGAGGTATAAGTGCCAGTAATTGTAACCTTTTGAGTTCAATTATTTAAAGATTTGGAGGTCATTGAACATTTATGTTGGAACCTATATCTTGTTGTACCTAGGGAGTAGAGCTACTCTAAGCCTGTGCCCTAAAGCAAATGAAATAAGACGGCAAATAAAACTAGACGGCCTAACAATCCCTCGGAGAACCTTCTCCGTCTTCTTATATCTTCTCCTTTACATATAGGTTGATGAGTACATCAGCCTGAATCAGCCCACTGCAGGACAAAAGCCTCCCCTATGTGCGCATATGTGCGCTTTTTTAAAGAAACTACACTATGGAATTCAATTCTATAAGAGTAGTAGAGCTCTTTGTGAAGGGCTCGTCCGGGGAAGTACTACCAGCACGCCTTTTTCTGTCGCCAAGCAGCGTTGCTGTGTTTAAGTTTGAGGAGTGTGGTTGCAGGTGTAATTACAGGCACATGAGGCCAATCATCTGTATGCCTCAAGTTGATGGACGCAGTGCAGTGCGTGATGTTTTTTTGTATCCTAGGACACTCGGGCAGATAAGACAAATCTTTTGTTACCTCAATAATCAAAATCCACCCAGCCGTTTGGGTGCTACGTGGTAATAAAGAAAATATCGAAGGATAGATACATAGATACACGCCAAACACATAATCCGGTTGCCTTCGGGATTCGGATAAAAATATTTCTACGTTGTATAAAACATAATAAAAAAACTAAAGTGAGTCTTAACTACTCGTCCAACGCGACACAGCAGCTGATATCACAATAAACTAGCAATTTAGTCCAGTGCCAGCCTTGGCTGCGTTTTAATAAAAACGTTTCGCAACGATAGACTTGCTCCATCCTCCACACAGATCCATCAACAGGGCCACAATAATTCATATCTGGCCACTACAAAGGCAACGAGTTAATCCAGAACTCCCCTGGGCGAACGAGCTGATTCTATTAGAATACCGAAGAAAGGTAGTTACTTCTGGACACTAAATTGGAATGAAGGGTGTAATATTCTAAATGTAGATAGTGGTGGTACTGACTTTGGTATTATACAACGTGTAACATAATAACCCTATAAGGCCAAAGACCAAGAGATCAGACCAAGCACTGGAATACGTATGACGTGTGCAAAATTTGTTAAAATTTTTTCGAAATTATCATACAAACGAAAAATTTATAAATATTGTCTCAGAAATTTGCAACAACCCTAATAATTTGTAAGTGACCTTCGTACATACGCTATTTGCGTTTACTAATTGGTGGCAGTTCTGGTACCTATTTTATCTACAGTATCTCACAATTAAAGGTTAAAAAACAACTGTAGATCTCTTGGGCCTAACCTAGTAGCTAGCAAGATGTCCAGGAAAGGTTTATTAGGGGGGAAAAACCCTGAGTTAGAGAATAACCAAACCCAATGAGCGTACGGAACCCAATGCAGGGTTCCGTACCATTATCTATAAAAACGGTACATCATCTGTCTAACTATCACGGTTCATGAGATACAGCCTGGTGACAGGCAGATATACAGACAGACGGACGTACAGCGGAGCCTTAGTAATAGGGTCCCGTTTTACCCTTTGGGTATGGAACTCTAAAAATAGAATCCAGTGATTAGTTCGTCCATGTATCTAAAGAATACCAAGAAAAATAGAGATTCGCAGAGCGGGCTCTCATAATGACTAGTCATTTAGCCGTAGTTCAGACTATTTTAGTTCATTTTCTTGCTGGAGATATCTTTTAAAGCTGGAAGCTTTAATATTTTTTTATCATTTATACCGAGTTCTATTATTTGGTCTTTCATTTTTTACCCAGCGTGCGATATTAAATGTTACGTTAGGTAAGATTACGGTTACTGTACAATACCTACCTACCATACCTATATGGTAATAAGGTTCAAATTCCGTCTTCTTCTTCTCTCAGTCACCTTTCTATTATTATTACGAATATTTTATGCATCCTATTTCCGCGATATAAAATAAACCTTCAAATTGCAAACCATACATAGATTTGGTTAACATGTTTGTAGGTACCTTCAAAACACCGATGACAAATCATAAAACAGCCGATGGCCCACCCGATGTTGCACTGTTTTCTCTGCTTATAACAATTGCATAACTGCAAAGACTGCGTCACTGCGAACGTGCCCTTTGTGGCATTGCACTGAATTCACCATCTTGAGACGGTGTTAAGTCTCGTGTTTGGAATTACGATTGTATGGACCCTTCATACCGGAACACAGCAATGCTCACATGAACTGCAGAAATTAAACAGTAAAGAATATTTTGGACAAAATCCAAGGATTGGTAGAATCACAAGGATCACTTTGAAACGTCTTAAAGTTTGGTGAAAGTTCTACGCGACCAAACCTAGAAAAATAGGCAACAAACTTACTAACTTGTTACAATAATATGCTTAATAGGCCCTCCTCTTTCTCAGGCAAGATAGATTGAAAACTACACAACTAGCTGCTGATAGGCAAGAGCAATTTGCCGCAGACTTACATTAACCAGAGGATCCTAGATCCTAACACTATTATAAATCATAACTAATCGCCAAGTCCCGGGCCCCGACTTAGCACGAATAGCTATTTGCATGTGAATGGTTTTAAAGAATTCTTCTTCTCTCCAATTATCAGACAATCTTGCCAGTGTCAAGTGATTAGTATTGAATGAATACTTTTTAGTCAAGTCAGTCCATAGTCAAGTCGGCCGTCATTTGTTTTGAAGAAAATGGTGGCGGTTTTCTTCAAGACATTCGAAACATTTTCAGTCAAATCAGGATATCACATAATACACGTGATTTGAACGAAAATATTTCGTAAGTTTTGAATGAAACCGCCCCATTTTCTTCATAAAAAATGACGGCCGACTTGACTATGGACTGATTTGACCATAAAGTATTTAATCTATATCACTTGACAATGGCAAGATTGTCTGTCGAATGACGGACAGGTCCCATAAACGAAGAGAAGATAGCTTACGTCATGCCGCCGAGACGAGGTAGCACACGCACATCACGACCTTGGTCAGCGAAAATCCTAAAGGAGCCGCCTGGAGCCCCGTGACCCTGGGATCGTAATGCTTGCGAGTAGATGCCAGGGCGGTAGGTCATAAACCCATGGCCCTTTTGCTATTCCCAGTAGGAACGAGTTGTTTATTTGTATGCTTGATTGATAACAGTGAATACATTTTTACGGTACTTCTTTTAAAATAATCCTTATAAAATGATCTCCAAACTGTATTGGAATAGTGCTCAAAATCGTGCTCGGCAAAACGTCGAGTGTGAAAACCGCTAGCGCTAGTTTACGCCGCGCGAGACTAACGCGAGCGATTTTGACGCGAGCTATACAAAGTGAGGCTTGGAACAGTGAGCTTTTTGAAGTCCATTCTTATAGCGTCGCGTTAGTTCAAAACGAAGTACACTTAGCGAGATATTTTGTTGTTTGCAAAAAAGCAAATTTATTCAGTTTCGTATGTTTATGACAATAAAGTTAGGTAAACAAAGTAAAGTAAGTAGGATAATACCTCTATTATAGGTTCATAAAAAAAGGAACGTTCCGAGAAAAAATAATGGCGCCTAGATTTCACCATACGAAACTGAATAAATTTGCCCTCTCTCGCTAAGTGTACTTCGCTTTGAACTAACGCGACGTTATAAGAATGAACTTCAAATAGCTAACTGTTCCAAGCCTCACTTTGGTGAGCACGCGGTGTTGTATAGCTCGCGTCAAAATCGCTCGCTTTAGTCTCGCGCGGCGTAAACTAGAGCGCGGTTTTCACACTCGACGTTTTGCCGAGCACGATTTTGAGCACCATTCCTGTATTGCAGGACACAAGTCGTCATGACTTAGTGTAGGTTCTAGGTTCTGTCATATAAATTACTAAGTGTATAAGCCATTACCATTTATGGTAACTGTTCTAATGTATACATTATAATATAAGTGTGCTTAAATGAAATAAATAATTATCTTATCATAATCCCCTTGTTCATTCAAAAGGTACTCGGGCTTCAATTGCTTTATTCCATGCAAAGACCAGTAATATACTATCTGTATCTGTATAATTATCTGACTTCAATATGCGTAAAAAAACTTGCGATTCGATAGCTTCAATATTATATTATATTATCACACTAGTAAACTTAAGGTTCTTCAAGGATGTGGATGTAAGGATGTGAGCATGTGAGCATATGAGTATGTGAGCATGTGAGCATGTGAGCATGTGAGCATGTGAGCATGTGAGCATGTGAGCATGTGAGTATGTGAGAATGTGAGCATGTGAGCATGTGAGCATGTGAGCTTGTGAGCATGTGAGCATGTGAGCATGTGAGCATGTGAGCATGTGAGCATGTGAGCATGTGAGCTTGTGAGCATATGAGCATGTGAGCTTGTGAGCATGTGAGCATGTGAGCATGTGAGCATGTGAGCATGTGAGCATGTGAACATGTGAGCATGTGAGCATGTGAGCATGTGAGCATGTGAGTATGTGAGCATGTGAGCATGTGAGCATGTGAGCATGTGAGCATGTGAGCATGTGAGCATGTGAGCATGTGAGAATGTGAGCATGTGAGCATGTGAGCATGTGAGCATGTGAGCATGTGAGCATGTGAGCATGTGAGCATGTGAGCATGTGAGCATGTGAGCATGTGAGCATGTGAGCTTGTGAGCATGTGAGCATGTGAGCATGTGAGCATGTGAGCATGTGAGCATGTGAGCATGTGAGCATGTGAGCATGTGAGGATGTGAAGATGTCTCGAAGGTATGTCCATTTACCCACATTTTTCAGGATCATAACACACTAAAGAGGATTTAATTTACAAACTTCATTGATCCGCCGTAAGACCGTAAGACCGTAAGACCTACGTACTCCTCAAATTACAAGTTTCTAGGACCAGTGGTTTAGGCTGTGCGTTGTCTATATGTCAGTCAGTCAGTCAGTCAGTCAGTCAGGACTTTGATTCTTATAGTATTAGAGATTGTAACACGGATCACACAAAGGAACTATAGTAACCAAGGTGCAAGTTTGTTGCCTGTTCTTTCTAGGCTTGGTCGCGTGGAACTGGCACCTAGATTCAGCAAGACGTTTCAAAGTGATCGTTGTGATTCAACCTTTTGACTTTGATTTATAAGACAATTTTTTAATAAAAATGCTGGCACGACAGAGATTTACCTACACACCTTTTACAAAATATGACCGACATTACACGAAAGTTTCCAACTTAATCGGCTGTTACGAATTTACATCTGCCAACCTTAACGGGGTTGAAATTTATCAACACTGAGCCACAAAGTGCACTTAAGTTGCGAAACATATTTCAGTAGCAAGTTTCTTTACGAATTTTTCTCACTTTAACTGAAACTTAGACTTTATGGCAAGGTGATGAAATCCTAAAGGGTTGTTTTACTTTAACTACTACCTACAAGAACCATTTTCCACCAAGGCTTTTTATAACCATGGCATTTTCAAAATAAGACATTTTGCCACCTAGACCTAGTGTATACTTAGACTTCTTCCACACAGACGTTTTACAATGCAGACCATACGAACCTAACCCCTACTACCAAGCCTACTACGGTTGCATAGTCTGCACCGACGCAGACGTGTCACAGAAAGTTACCTACTAAACTACTAAATCCATTTATTTTATTTATCCAAATTCAGAATTCTTTAAAAAATAAAACTTCTTCACTAAAGAAGCAAGAGAGTTACGTCCAAATATTATATTTTGACACTTACCCTACATAAGTATTAAGTCCATGCAAGATTCCAAATCTACATCACTCATAAATATAGGTCAAATATGGTTTCCCATTCAATAAATAAAAATCTAATAACTGTGGTAGTTTCATTCGAAAACTGATATATAAAACACCGAAACTCACAAAAAAAAAACAAAACACTGATGTTAATTTAAAAAAACGTTACCATTCGTTCATAACATTTCGCCACCAGTTTTTACTTATTTCACCTCCCTTCTTTTCCCCAGTTTTCGCCCAACTGATATTTACGCGAAATAAACAAGCCGGCACTACACGCAGCGAAACAATCACTATGTAACAGACGACCAGACCCCGTGGGGTTCTGTTTAATTAAATAAAGCCAGGATTGAAACCTCGCGCCTTCGTGAGAAATCCAATATTTCACCTTTTTCTTGTTGGACCAGTAAAGGATGCAGGGGAATTGATCAGGTTGCCGCCTAGTTTTTTGTAGAAATAATAAGCTTCAGGAAAAACGGTAGGCAGTAATAAGAAATGATAAGCTTTCGTGGAAAGAACTCGATACTTACAAAGGTAGGTAGCGGGGTTCAATCTCGTAATGTTATTACGAAATATGAAGTCAAGAGATTGTGGTGTATCATAGATACGCAATAGTGTATTGTAGGATATTATTTTGTTCTTCGCTCCGTTTATGGCACCTGTCCGTCATTCGACTGATATCTTCTCAGTGTCATCTTCAAGTGATAGTTGAAATACTTTTTAGTGAATTTAGTCCACAGTAAAGTCGACCGTCATTTGTTTTGAAGAAAATGGTGGCGGTTTTCATCAAAACTTTTGAATAATATTCGTTCAAATCAGGATATTACAATTTAATTCCAATGTTTATAAAATGTTAATGTAGAACGAAATTACACAACAGAAAAAAGGTAAAAATGCTTTTGGAATGTCCCTTTCATATGATATGTTACTTGATATTTTTGTGTAATATTTTTTTATTTTTGCCCCCTTTAAAAACCCCATACCTTAATAACCCACTATCCCATTAAACTCACCAGTAAATTACTCAAGTACAAGCTATCGTAGTTACTTTACTTTACTTTCGAAATTTAATGCAGATCGGTTCTAAAGTTATGGCCCGACAAACAAACATACATACATAAATAGCTATAATGCCAAATTGCCCAAGTTGATTGTAAGATTTTAGATGTTATATAGGTTCCCAGAATTAGGGTTAATTAGGTAGATTAAGTTTTGATACGAGATGTATTTTATTTTTTGATGTTTTATTAAAGGGCAGTGTGGTCGCCCAGCGACAAAGCCATTAAAATAAATTAAAAAAAAAAAAGATTTTCGTTCGCTTCGCTCACTCAATGAAATGATGACAGGCACATGAAATAGAATAGAATATATGAAATAGAAATAGAATATTATAGTCATGTGCGTGTCTTGTGACATGCCGAATAGGCAGTCGAATACATGAATCTACTCTAAAAACTCGTTTTACTTGTATCTACCCGCCATAATTCAAGCGAAATAACAGTTTAAGACACACGTTTGGACTTTTTAAGGAATTTTCGAGTAGACTGGAAAGTAAATTTCCATACACATTATTCACAAATATGTAATCAAGAAAGCTATTCAACTTCCAAATATATTTATCGTTTGCCTAATTAGCCATTACGAGTCCCTTTTTTCCTGAAAACGCAATTAATTTACAATTACGTACGAAGGGCTGCACAAAGCCTTATTAAATAAAATGTTTCAAAGACCACCTCTGCCCATTAATTTGGGCCAATTCCTTTGTAGACGAATAATTTTTCGAGATTTATTGGAGTCCGGAAGAAAATGTAACAAGATTATGTCATGTCAAGGCATTTTTACTTAACGTTATCGAAATGAATATAAAAAGATTCAAAATTAGCGAGGAGGTTAGAAGATAGTTCATCGATCACAAATTTAAAAATCTAGATCAATTACTAACCTATATGTATAATAGATATCTTAAATAACGAAACGAATATTTTTCTCTGTATTTCTACTTTGTTTTTGTGACACAAAATACGTTACTACATTTTTGATTTGATTTCAAATATGTAAGTTAAAAGCACGTCCAAAAACAAAATTTACAACACGAGCGACAGATTTTTCATATTCCTATTAAAACATAAAAAATCAAGAAACGCCAACAAATCCTGAACTCGAAGCACATTGTTGTTGAAATCTTAAGCAGTATTCCATAATTCACAGGGCCCGAGAGTGCGGCGCCGATGCGGCAACCGAGTGAATATAAAATGTTCAATCATGAACTCAAAGACCACTTTCTACCCTCATTTCTCAACGTGTCGAGTTCACTGTTAAGGTGGAGTAGGCGTTTTCGTGTTAGCGACAAAATATTGCTACGACGCGACGGGAGTAGGTAAGAAGGCTTCGAAACACAAACAAAAATAGTTTATTTCGAAACAAATCAACACAGAGTTTTTGATTATTAGCTCTGATTTCACCATGCTGTCTTAGATTAACAAAGGACAAATTTAACGGCCTCTACCGTTAAATTTGTCAAAATGTAAGCGATTGACATCTAAGGTTAGATTTAACGGCCTGTTAATGTTTTATTAGTAACTAGCGGCCTGTCCCAGCTTCGCATGGGTGGTCATAAATTTTTTGAACATTTTAGGATAAACTTAGACCTTGGGTTCGAGCCTCGCGTCTACTTATTTTCATACATTTGCACGCGATTCTCCTTGAGTGAGTGAAATCGCACCCCGCGCGTGACCCGTGGACCCGTTAACATTTTTAATTTCGTCATATCTTTTGAATGGAATGTCCGATTTGAAAAATTTAAGAAGTAATCTATAGGTATTGAAACCGTCTTAATTATGAAATGATTTATTTGGATAAGGATTAATACCAGGGTACAAATAAAGACCCTTTTCTAGCGTAGGCATTTCAATTAATTTTTTATAATAAAAGAACACTTATTGTGACGTAACTATAATAGTTAGACATATGCTGTCGCGACATTTTTTGTAGATGATGACGTGTTCTACAAAATCGTAGTACATTATTTTGTTCTATCTTCAATAGTTTCGGCAGCGCACGCGATGTAAGGTTTTTGTTTTCCACCTTGGGTTACATTATTGAAGTTTTAGTAAGGATCCCTGATTTTTTTGAAAATATGATATAGCCTATGTTACTCAGGGATAATGTAGCATTCTAATGGTGAAAGAATTTTTGAAATCGGACCAGTAGTTTTTGAGCCTATTCGTTACATACAAAAATAC
Organism: Chloroclysta siterata; assembly: GCA_932294275.1. Classification (NCBI taxonomy): domain Eukaryota; kingdom Metazoa; phylum Arthropoda; class Insecta; order Lepidoptera; family Geometridae; genus Chloroclysta; species Chloroclysta siterata. The sequence goes on along the minus strand of OW028596.1, from coordinate 11,887,942 downwards.
AAATGTTTCCTCTTTATAATATTAGTGTAGAAGTGTAGACTAACAGAGCATGGTGAAATCAGCTCAAGGTAGTCCACTCAATTGGAAATGACGATATATGCTAACAAAAACTGTTTCGCAGGAGATTCATCGACAAAACCATGATATCTACACTAATATTTACACTAATATTATAAAGAGGTAAGATTTGTATTTTTGTATTTTTGTATGTAACGAATAGGCTCAAAAACTACTGGTCCGATTTCAAAAATTCTTTCACCATTAGAATGCTACATTATCCCTGAGTAACATAGGCTATATTATATTTTCAAAAAAATCAGGGATCCTTACTAAAACTCCAATAATGTAACCCAAGGTGGAAAATAAAAACCTTACATCGCGTGCGCTGCGAAAACTATTGATGATAGAACAAAATAATGTACTACGATTTTGTAGAACACGTCATCATCTACAAAAAATGTCGAGACAGCATATGTCTAACTATTATAGTTATGTCACAATAAGTGTTATTTTATTCTAAAAAATTAATTGAAATGCCGCCGCTAGAAAAGGGTCTTTATTTATACCTTGGTATTAATCCTTATCCTTATCCTTATCCAAATAAATCATTTTATAATTAAGACGGTTTCAATACCTATAGATTACTTCTTAAATTTTTCAAATCGGACATTCCATTCAAAAGATATGACGAAATTAAAAATGTTAACGTCCACGGGTCACGCCCGGGGTGCGACACTCAAGGAGAAGGGCGTATGAAATAAGTAGACACGAGGCTCGAACCCACGGTCTAAGTTTATCCTAAAATGTTCAAAAAATTTATAACCACCCATGCGAAGCTGGGACAGGCCGCTAGTGCACAATACAGAGATGGCTGGTATAGAATTTAGGAGAACCCAGCAGTGATACCGGGCGGAGATGGTGATGATGGTTCAGGGCACTAGCGACCTAAAAGCTAAAGTCGTGATAAAAAGCATTGCATTAAATGAAAATTCCCACTGGAGTGTTTCAAAGCTCATTACGTTTATAACTTGAAGGACCGTTAGACTGTGTAGAGGCGATTGTAATATTTTAAAACACTATAACGCCGCGCCGCCAAATGGCTTTCCTCAGGCCTACCACTCGTATGTAAAGTTATGTTTAGCAGATGCGATCAACACGATGTCAATTTTGGAGTTTTTGTTAGTCGCGGGTCTCAGTCGCTCAAGTCTGGCTTTACTATTTGAATTTTTAATAAAGACGGCGTCAGCCTCCGCCTTTTGCTAACGAAAAATTCGCCGAATATGCGTCTAACGAGGCTTTTTGAAGCAGTCTGTCGGCAAGTGTGTGTTAATGAAGCCACTTCGAAACATATTACTGAGCAGCCATAATCTGTACAATGTTTAAACATGAGGGTAAATACATAAATCATGTAGGGTCATAAATGAGGTGTCGCTGTCTTGCTTTTATATCAGACTTAAATGTCATAGGACCTTAATAATAACTTTATATTCAAATAAATATATAGCTCAAGAACTTATTCCATGCGCTAGGGACGGGTCACGGACAATTATGAAATCAACTGACCTTACTTATTCCAAACAATACAAACAGTTAAGTTAAAATACCTAGGTATAGAATAAATTACTGCTTGCCTAGAAACTAAGCACAAAATTAAATACAAAGCAATTTAAAACTGAAACAAAAATAATTAATAAGAACAGTAAGTACCACGTCGGGCGCCAACGAAGAGTTTGCAAGATACCGGATTCCAGCGTAGTCCGGTAGAACTTTAATCACCGCTTAATTAAACTCCAGTAGTTTGTACGTGACCACAGCTTCGCTCCACATGTTTCAGATAGTGTTCCGAGCGAAACACACGACAATATTGAAAAAATAAAACTGCTTTTCTAACAATATTTTCAGCTTATTAAAAAGATAAGCTCTTTTATGTGTGCTATGCTTCGGATATAGAACGTGTTTTTCTAGTGGCACTGTACTGGGTACCTAACCATAGTGAAATCTTTTAGTTTTCATGTTTCTGTACAAGCTTTACAATTTTTTTGTCATTGGTCGATTTACAGTTTCTTATTTTTAGGTTATATTTTTAACAGTTTATTTTAGTTTTTGAATTCCTAGACAATACAACAATAAAAACGCATGTCGCTAATGAAAATAATAAAAATGAACGCTGAGAAAAATAATAGTCCATTAATGTCCGATTGCATGACCTTGTCCGGTTCAAGGTAAACTGCTTGAGGTCGCGGAGAGGTCGTGCAAACCTTATAGTTAGCATGGCGGTAGAGAGCTCCGACGTTCACTTTAAATTTTAGTTTTAAATAACATTAATACGTACATAATTAATTATGTGCAGATTCATGTGTTCCCTTATTATATTAAAATATAACAAACCACGAGGTAGCCGCCATGTTGAAGTTGGTACAAATAAATCAATGACTACTTTCCAGAGTAAAGATAACGCTCTTTTCAAGGACCACTATTTTGTTACCAGTGTTTTCAGGTTCACCCTCAAATCTCAAACTGGCTGAAAGAGCCAACAAGAAACTAAGGGACAGGAAGCATAAGACTGTCATATACGTATTAAAAAACTGGTGTAGGAGAAAACACCTCAATATTTCATTTTTATCGAAGAAACAAAGGAGACAGACAGAATTGAGTTTCATAAATAAATACGCGTTTTTCGAGACATGAAACGAATGAAGATAGTTTAAGGCAGTAATTTTACGCATTATATAACCCGTCCTGGGGTAAAGATGTACGCATTCCTCATCCAACTTCCTGGAGCGTCGTACCTCTTCCCGTATTTTGAAAGGATGGATGAGCTTATATCCTCTTACAGATTTATATTCTGCCCGCTATTATGCCGAGAAACTTAATTTGTAATAGTTTTGAAGTTGGAATGAGTTCGCGGCAATTACCATTTTTAAAACTACAGACTTTCTATTCAATTAAGCCCCACGGTGGGCGCCAATTGAATGTAAAGTGTAATAAAGTTTCAGTTAACTCACACGTGGAAATGTGACTAGCGCGGAGTTACTGCTACTGCCTAATAAAGTTGGTTTAATTAAAAACGTGACTAGAACAGTGTGCTTTATGTAGTAATACTCCTATCAAATGCTCTAGCAAGTCACAAACGAGATAGCAGACTAGTCGTAGCTCTTCAGACTTAAGTGGGTAGTAAGAAACTTGTATTATAGAAATAGCAAGTTAAATACAGCTCTATTACAGTGTTTAATATGTCTAGCGTAAATAGCAAGATTTAATCTTAGGATTTTAACGTATTTATAATACTATTATAGCTATCATTGAAACAAATAAATGCAAACAAATCAAAAATATTATTTTAAAAAAACTTTTTTTTTTTTTTGCACCAATTCTTTTTACCTACATTTGTCTCTTCTTTAGCTTATTCTATTAGTTACTAGCTCTTTTAAATTGTAGATCCACATATTATGTTTGTGAGACAAATAAATGCATTTCTTTCTTTCTATATTCATCACACAAACATTTGTCTTTGACTAGAATCGAACCCGCAACCTACACACCTGAAGGTAGATTTAGCGATTGTCAAAGGAATAGCAAAAAGTAATGCCATCAAACCCACATCATGCAGAAAGTAAGTGCAGAAAAGAACAGCAAGTGCGTTAAAGGCTAAAGAAATGAGATTTGCGTCCCGCTGTGCAAAACATCGTGTTATGACTGTATCAGATCGACACGTAACATAAAACTGAGCGTTTTCGCTGAACACAAAGCGAGATCCCACGCCCCCAAACTATTTGAATTTCCACCCCAAAAATAAGAACATCATACCGAAGCCGAGCGTGTGACAGAGGACAATGATACATATTTATCTAACAATATTTATGGCATGGAGAAAACACCGCACCGATTTTCGCGTCTTTTCATATTTAAAGTTCACTTCGGAGAGATGTGTACGGTAATGGAATCGATATCAAGCTTATTCATAAATAAAAAGTCAAGATAACACTTTAAAAAACTTGTTGGGGTGCATAAAAAGTAGTTTTCATGATCCAGAAACCTGTTCGCGCCGGGAATATAAAGATGAAGGATTCTTATTACGGAACATTTCTAGGCACTATCTACTATATCTTCCGATTCATTTCATACCAAGCAATTTTCGAAAATAGGCAAATCACATCATCATAAACGGCAAAAAACCTGCCTTGTTTTCCGTCCTAATACCACCTAATACCACTTCCCCGACAAGGGTTTATCGTAAGGGTTGTGTAGGCCCACATCACACACAAATTTGTCCACTGACGAGATATTATCAAAAAATAGAACCCTCACGGACAGCGGTCCGATCAAGTGGCTCGTTTATCAAAAATAGAAAAGGTAGGGAGAAATTGGCGGACCCTTATGGCGGCCCTTCGATGAATTTATTATAATGTGAAAGTGACACCAGTAGGGAAACAAAAAGTCGGGAAGCAAAGGGGTTTAAGATAGAAGCTACATGTAAGGAAATCAGAACGATAGGAAAATAAGGATGATAAATAATATTTTTACATCCAAATGGTACCACAATCTTTCTAAATAACATGTTGAAAACTTAGATCTAACAAAAACCTTAGATTCTAATACATAATACTCTAAAATTAATAATCACAATTACATACAACAATATAAAACGATAACTATAAATAATATAATAATAAATAAATATTGGTGGACTTTCCACACAACACTATCTAGCCCCAAACTAAGCCAAAGCTTGTAATATTGAAACCAGATAGCTGATATAATAAATATAAACTTTTTTTTTGTAAATACATACTTATAATATTATATAACACCCAGACAGAGAACAAACATCAATGTTCATCACACAAATGTTTGTTCTCAGTGGGAATCGAACCCACGGCCTACGTCGCAAAAGGCAGAGCTACTACCAACTGAGCTGTGAAGGCTAACTATTTAATAATATTGAGTCAATCGGATGGTCTTTAAAAATATTGACATCAACCGCATTGACGACATTCTTCAAGGTCACAGAATATTACGAGACTACGTTCACTTATTTCACACAAAAATACATACAATCGCAATACAGCATAAAGTAGTTCTCGCTCGCACAGCTCAACATTTAGAAAAATATAAAATTACTGTATCCAAAAAATTTGCTTTACTCGTTTTCGTACTTAAGCAAACTTTTTGATAGGAAAACGTTTTTGAAAAAAAATTAAGTTTTTGCTGAACTGTGCGGTTCAGGGATTTTATATCTTTCAAAATGTTGATATGTGCGAGCGAGAGGTAAATTTGCAGTCATGTTTGCAGTAGTCTTCGGCTTAACTGCTAGTTATTCTGCGACACCACAAGGTGACAGGAAGCAGGTGAGAGTTAAGAGGGTCAATGAATTACCCGAGGACAGATGGTATGTTTGCCTTTTAATGGAACGGGAGCGCTTTCTTGAGATATTTGCGCAAATTGGCAGCGCATTGTTTACGATGTCTAAGTCACATAATATGCGAGATTTGTTTACCTTTTTATAATTTTGTCACTTATTATGGACTATGGGTTTGCAAAATTTTATTGATTTGATAAAAATACTGTCATAAAATCAGATGGTTTTTATTTGGATTATTTTGGATCTAGGTAGGTAGGTATCGTTTGCAACGGTCTGCAGACAACTCAACTGTTCCATGTATATTTTATATATTTTTGATATATTAATTACTTATACCTACCGTAGGTAATACTAATATTATAAACGCGAAAGTTTGTAAGTATGGATGGATGGATGGATGGATGTTTGTTACTCCTTCACGAAAAAACTACTGAATGGATTTTAATGAAACTTTACAATAATATAGCATTACATCAGAATAACACATAGGCTACAATTTATAAAGATATTGTGTGACTTAACCTGCGCATAGACGAAGTCGCGGGCACCAGCTTGTTTTATATATTTTTGAAATATTAATTATACCTACGGTATTATAAATAAATCCTTTTTTAACAAATTAATTAAATTAAATAATGACACAAAATTGACAGAATTGTACCTTGAATATTGTCAGATGTTAATTAAAACAGCTTTGATTATCCCGCCGGGATTCGTTTTCTGGCATTTTGGGAAGCAACATAGCTTTTTCATTTTAATTGTTTTTCTAGTGTTATTTTGAGTTGTGTTGCGTAATTTCGGTGGTATTTTAATCAACATTACTTGAGGTCTTAGCATAAAGTGTAAGCATTTGGAATGAAAGTGTAATAAGTGATATCCTGATTTGACTGAAAATGTTTCGAATGTTTTGAAGAAAACCGCCACCATTTTCTTCAAAACAAATGACGGCCGACTTGACTATGGACTGACTTGACTAAAAAGTATTTATTCAATACAAATCACTTGACACTGGCAACATTGTCTGTCGAATGACAGACAGGAGCCATAAACGGAGAGAAGAAGAAGAAGGATTATCCCGCCGAAAACATCAACGGTCAATTTAGATTCAAAGTTAAAAGAATACCAAGGATCATCCAATAAACTACTACATATTTGCGATTCGCTCGAATTAAGAAATTCTACCAAACTTGTATGTAAATAAGAGTTTTTGACTTAAGGGGCTGACAACTATCAAACAACTTCTCGCTCGCACGTTACGACATGTTGAAAGATATAAAATCACTAAACTCATTTTCGAAAAATCGCAATCAACCATTTTGTGTGCAATCACATTGCACACAGTTTAGTAAAAATTTCATTTTGATCGATAAAAGTTTTCCTACTTAAAAGTTAGCTTATGTACGAAAACTAGAAAAGCAAACTTTTGAGTAGGATAACATGTATCGATCAAAATGATTTTTTTACTAAACTGTGTGCAATGTGATTGCACACAAAATGGTTGATTGTGATTTTTCGAGAATGAGTTTAGTGATTTTATATCTTTCAACATGTCGAAACGTGCGAGCGAGAGTCACATTAGCTCTTGTCTTCGCCTTAAGTAGCCCAAAATTATACTCTGTACCGCGCGCTAATCAAATTAATTAAATCAGCTCAAAGCCCTGAGATTTACCTGCATACATGTCATACTAGCTGGTGCCCGCGACTTCGTCTGCGCAGGATTAGTCACATAATATCTTTATAAATTGTAGTCTATGTGTTATTCTTATGTATAAGCTATATTATTTTAAAGTTTCATAAAAATCTATTCAGTAGTTTTTACGTGAAAGAGTAACAAACATCCATCCATCCATCCATACTTGCAAACTTTCGCGTTTATAATATTAGTAGGATGTGTAATATTGTTCCCAACAAACATTAATGGTGGCTAGGTATGCGGCAAGGGGTTTGAACAATTCGGGAAACGCCGTAATTTTACTGAGGAGGTCTTCATACAGTAAATGGAGAAATGGAGAAGGTTTATTTGGATAAATATCATTTTGGCGATCCTTCGCCAAAGTTACAAGAACAGGTAAATTATACTTTATCATCACTAGACTGAAAAAGGCGACTGATGACTCCAGACATATTAGACCATTATAGTAGGATAATGAATACATACATATTCTACTTTGCTCATAAAATGCTAGCTGCCTGCTAACCCCTGCTAGCTAGCTAGTCTTTAACCACCAAGGAGTTTCTTAAGCATCATCATCCTCTAATGAGTCTAGTCGTCCCCCATAACAGAGGGAGTTCGGCGTGGTTACGACGTGGTGAACCTTCCTGCAAATAAACGTTTGATCCAAAAAGATTGACTGATTATGCTATGATTGGAAATTCTTCAAGCTACAGCAATCACAGTCTGTTAGCCGATCCTTTAGGACTATTAATATAGGTACACTTATTTTTGTCTGTCAACAACTCGAAGTGATCTTGCACTCAGATGGATATAATGACATTAAGATGAGCAAGACATTTCTTTATGGTCTTACCTCCATCCATTTCCCTCAAATAGCACATAACAATTTCAGAAAACGGCCGCAGTAATTCATGTACATGCTAGCTTCACCCAAGTCGTCCTCGAATCACGGTTACAGCGTGCTTACCGCCCGTTTGGCTCGTCAGTTACTGCTCGCAACTCCTAAATCTAAGGATAACGTGCTCACACGACGTGAGTGGGCCATCAAAATCCCTTTCTATGTTTAAAATAAAAATTTAACCCTAAAATGCTTTCGTTTTATGAAGGTACTTTATGCCCTGCGATATTGAGGATGCATTTATTTGTTCTTATAAAATTGTTATAGGTAACCCTGGTTTCGTATTTTTCATTTCAACGACGCTTTTTATTAAGTTTGAGGGCTGTTTTGTATTAAAATTTGTATGTTTTCATTTAATAATGTACGAGCTTTTGGATTCGTTGGGTAGAGATTTTATTTAACGAATAACCTCTTTTTCAATTTTCCCAAAAAGATGGAGCCCGTCGGACGAGGTTGGGGCGCCTGGTGAAACACTGGTGTAGGCAGTGGATTCTTTGAATGTAAATTAAATCGGAACATTGTAGAAAATCTAACACATGCGGTCTTTCGAATTCCAGCGAGTATTTTCTGCTGTAACTTTTTCAGAGAGCGGCGAGGGACTACGATAAAATTCCAATATAGGACGGAATATGCTCCCTAACAACATTTTGATCCGCTACTAAGTTTTAGAACTCCTACCTAAAATCCTATGTTTTGGGAACGTCGTGAATCAAGTTACATATCGATATCGTCTGATGTTAGAATAATATCCGCAGTTGGTTTCTTATGACAAGGCCTGAATTAAATAGCTTGGCTACCTATATGTAGGGTACCTACCTCGTTACTGACTGACTATTAAAGTAACATTTAGAAAGGAATTCCCGAAACTCAACCCTTATAGGGTTGCATGCAGCAGGTATTGTGGTTTGAAAAAAAACAGCTTCACGAACAAAGTCGGTGGGACTGGTACACTGGACTGGTATATTATTATGTTGATGGCACGAGAGAATATTTTCAGAGCCAAATAGAACGAACTAACAAAGGAGCGAAATATCATAGTAATTCCTATGTAAACGAAACATTCAACACAAAATATTCCACCACACAAAACAAATAACAAAAATTGTAGTTCAGTGGCAACACCGCGTAATTTCTCAGTGGAAACTGGCAACCAACAAACATTTTGCAAGTTCTGCTAGCGACAGCGGCGTCAGGAGACGCTGTGCTATTAGTTACACTGTGAAGGTGATATGTCGCCCTGTGGACAACAGTGAACAATACTTTGAAATAAGCATTTCCACTTGCCGACTGCGAGGTAGTTGCAAGCTGAATTTGAGATCTATTGTTTCAAGCGATGTTGAACATTCTGGGAGGAAATGAATGTGATAAACATAATATGGATTCCTACGACCGCAGACGGTTGAATCTCGCGTAGGTTACAAACGGCAAATGAAAATTATAAATTATCGGAATATAATAACAACATAGATTGAAATTGAAAGATATCTATCCTAATATATAAAGGTATATTAATAAGGTTTTTATACAACTAGCTGATAGAACAAGCAGATGGCCCAACTGATGTTAAGTGGTAACCATCACCTATAACAAAGCATTGCCTCGTAAGTCACGCACGATAGGAACTTGCCCTACGATGCACTGCCCTGCGTCCATCAGCTTGAGGCACACAGATGTTAAGCCTCATGTTCCTGTATATACACCGGCAACCACACTCTTCAAACCGAAACACAGCGTTGCTGTTTGGCGGCAGGAAAATAGCGTGGTGGTAGTACTTCCCCGGACGAGCTCTTAAAATAATATTATTATTACCAATATCCTTATGAATTTGAACGTTGACTTGTAAATTAGATTAAGTATTAGTGTAGTTGTTATATTTATTTAGGTTTAGAAGATTTTTTTAAGGTAATTTTGTTTTTAGTTTTATATTTTTTTGTTTCGTCTTTTACTGTCATACGATTAAATAAATAAAATGAATTTGATTGCGTCTACCTGTTTATGTTATACCTACTCCTCACTTAATTCGATTGGCACCACACTGGAGCTTCATTATTATATTATATTGTAATTGTAAAGGATCAAACAAAATAACGGTAGGAACTAGGAGGAACCGTAAGTTAACCAACTTACGGTTCCTCCTGTTCTTCTAGGCTTCGTCGCGTGGTTTGGAACCTAGATTCATCTACTTTTAAGATGTTTAAAAGGGATCCTTGTGATTCAACTGAATAAATACCTTTTGACTTTGACTTTAACAACAGTGTTTATTTTAGAAGGTAGCTAAATTTGTCTTCACAAGCTACACACTCCTTAAGTTATGTTATAAAAATTTCAGTCAGATTAGACTTTGGTCGAATTCTTTGGACCTCCATGTTTTGGATGAAAAGTTTTGAAACTGTACATCACATCCTATTGATACGTGTTCCAATATTAGAAACGTTTTTGGAATAGGATGATGTTTGAGCCTACGCACGGGGTCACAGTCAAAATGACCACCTATAGCTTCGAAAAATACTTACAAAGTATGCAAATGCAAGTACAAACATATCTACCGTGCCTGGGAGCAAAGTGAGGCTGTTTCTGTTTTTCAAAAGAGATCACGCTAGCATACAGCTACCTTTCTTAACTTCCCTTTGTTTAGCCGACAGTCGGATAACCGACGTGTCAGCTACTTCGATTCTAAACTATAGTACGATAAAACCAATCGTGTTAGCAGGACTGCTGACAACAATGCTCTAGCGGAGAAAGATACGGGATAAATAATGCAATATCGGGCAGAACTTAAAGTGGAAACAATAGTCGAAACGGTTTAAATCGATGAAACTTATGAGATAGCATAGTTCAGTAACTTTATACATAACAGGTATTAAAACGTACTATGTACTGTTATCTGTGAAGTTACCGACATTTTCAATCCAATCTGAAGATTATCATCAAGATAACAAGTGATCATAGCAAAGGGCAATTTTGAATAGAAATACATTCGATTGTTTACTAACATCCAGCTACGTATGTACATTTCAGCTTAATTTAGTACTGATACTATAAAGAGATACGCAAAGAGGCGATAAATCACACATCTATTACGCCAATTACGCAACGGTCAGGATTCCCTTAATCCGTATGGTTCGGTCCCAACCGTTAGAAAAAGGGGCGCACAGCGACCCGACTTATACGCTCTCGCCATGATTCAAATTGATTTATGCCCAGCGATAAGCAGATCGAAAACTTTTTCTACGAAAACTACGCAACCATTCTCGAGAAGAGAAACTATTGTTTCACTCTTCAGTTACGTAGCGTATCTATTGTAATAAGTTATGGAAGGATTTGTGGGTATAAGAGTAGGATCGCGCACGGATGGCCTGATTTCACAGAATATTGATCTTTGGAAGTCGGCCGCTCAGTCTGGCAAGAAAAACGGGACTGGGAAACTGCAGGGAATCATTTTGAACATGGTTTCAAATCCAAAACACTAAAAAGGATTATTACCCTCTTATTTCGCCGCCAGCAGAAAAAATCGAAATAAAAAACATAATTTGCTTATGTCTGGAATATATTTCTCAAATTAACCTAAGACCGATTATTGTTTTGTATACATAATGCTACCAAAAAACAAGAAAAATAATAATATCCCGTGACCGTAATAGTCATTTCGCCGCAAATGCGCTCCCGTCCATCATAGGTAATCGGAAACGATCATTGCAAAAATGAGTATAATTTACTGTGAGTTTCGCATTTTACAGTCGTCCCAAATTGCTGCCATTACATGCTACATGACACTGTGGCGCACCATAACGACTTTCCATTTAGTTCCAACCATATTTCGTGTTCAATGACCCTGGTGCTATTGTATAAGCGGCTCTACGACTATTGTTTATTTTCTGGTCTTTTTAATAGGCGGCCCTATGAATCTCTCCTCCCTACGCCGCTTTTTCACTGGAACTACGCACTTCATCGAGCTGCCGACCACAATCCTCTCCATAACGCGGTACTGCTTCTCGGAGAGAGGCCTTAGCAATGCGAAGCTTATGCCCAAAGCCTTGCCTTTCAGTAGATCTTCCCTTAGCATAGTATTTTCCGTCATACCCGTCTTAATATATTTTAACAGATAGTCGATTTCATGGTTGGTCAGTTTGAGAAGCGCGGCTATAGCAATTTTATCATGATCCTCGGAATCTTTCATTTCCACTTCTAGTTTGATGTCATCGTCGCCGGAAGGGTAGATAATTTCTTGCAGTTGGAACCTATTCGGGCCGGCTCCTGCTAATATGGCGCACCTGAAGTCGTTCTGTTTATCCACGACGGTGTTAAGCCAGTTGGAGTTGCGTTCGAGAGATGCTAGCACATAGTTGATGAAGTCTCCCACTTCCTTTTGCTTCCTGTAGGAGGATACGGCAGCGAGGGCCACTTCTGGAAGATCAAGCACCTTCTCTTCAGAGTCCCGGCTCTTCTTCAAAGGCGGTCGTTTCGTAGATATAGTTGTAGTGAATCGTTTCATGACTCTTAAAACATTTCTTATGATGAGTGTAAAACGGTTGCTCCTAAAACGAAAAATTTTGGTGCTTTGGAAAAACTGGTGCCAAAAGAAGTTTTTTTCGGATTTTTTATTTTATTATTTTACCTTCAGATTGACTATGAAGTCTTTAGAAAAAAGTTTAGTTAGTTTGAGAACCTTATCAAAGAGTCTGGTTATAAAAGTTGCGGCAGATAGTTATTTACAGGTTAAAACTTAAATTATTTGTCTTTAAACTATGCAAAACGCAAACAATAATGAAGGTCTCATTATAACAAGATACCTAACAAATCACTGGAATGCTTCGATTGTACAGACTACGCCTCCGGACTCGGACCCGCTGTATGGAATACTGCCAGAATTCTAGATCTCAGATACTTTATCTCTTGTTCGGTTTAATTTATCGTTGCAGTAAAAATGAAGCCGAAAAGAAACAATGCGACTTTAAGGACTGGCAGATAATGTTATTATGTAAATATTGTGTTTTGGATTGTGGTAGTGTTTACCGTGATTAAACTTAGTAGCAAACCCCAGTTTTGTTTGATCGGATCATAATTGCAGTTTTGAAGCATTTGGTTCATCTCAAAAAATTCAGATTAGACGGACTAGCATTTATAAGTAAGTACTTCACGGTCGGACCAGCCAAAGATGAAATGGTCACAGGATACTTTAAGTGTAAAGGCAGATTATCAAACCTACATTCAGCTCTTTATGATAATAGTTTGTTCTACCAATCTGATGATAACCCAGTTCGGAGAATAGGATACTTCTATCATTTTCTAACATAAGATTGACAGGAAATACTGCTTCAAGTTTAAGGTAGGTATTTTATTAATGGAAAAGGACTACGGTTTCTATAGGTGAAATTAAATAACAAAAATACTTCTAGTAGTTACCTGCCTAGTTTAATTAAATGCATAATGGCCACTTTAGCCTCCCGGAGTACCTATTTACCTGTACTCACTTAATCTAGGTAGATACTTAACGTAGAATGTAGGTAGGTACCCAAGTGATTTCCCAAACAATGAGGGCAGGGCCAATACCTATGTGAACGCAAGGACTCTAATTAGTCAGAACAGAACGTAGGCAGGCAATTATTGCTATGCAGAACAGGTACTTATGCAGTGTAGGAATTTATTAAATTTCCATCCCAGACATGATACCTAATCCTTATTTTCAGTTGACATTGTTGATTTATCATTAAAAGAGCTTTTTTTAATAACATTTGGAATTGTTTCCGATCGGTAACTTCACAATGTGTATAATAGACATAACTCACAGCTCAATTGGTAGCATGGTAGCAGCTCTGCTTTCTGCGCTGTAGGCCGTGTTCGATCCCCACCGAGAACAATCATTTGTGTAATGAACATGATGTTCGTTCTCTGTCTGGGTGTATAAAAAAATGAGGTAGGTACCTCGGTATATAGGCAAGGTATTAAGTAGGTACCTAGGTATACCTATTAGCTAGGTAGGTAGGTATCTGGTTAGTTTTGGTGCTAGATAGCGCTGTGGGGAATGTCCACAGATATTGATGTAGGTAGGTAGGTACCTAGTAGGTATCTTACTTTTGTTAAGGTGCTCCGGGGTAAGATCGGATCTGGGGTAAGATCGAATAAATCCAATATCTCCATAACGTAGGGTATTTTTTGATTCTTGGCAACATTGCCAGCAACGCCATTTTGTTGGGCCCATCCCACTAGTCACCGCCAGTCGATCGGACCATCAGCGCGCATTTCATTCACTCGGATATGAAAAGGTACGTAAAATGTGATTTTTTAAGGATCCGGACTTACCCCCGGCAACTTTAATCGTAAATTCTGGTATAACGGCTGTGTTTTTTACGAGTTTTGTGGCTTATCATATTAATGCGGCAACTTGTTTGCTGATTAAAGTGGTCTAGACACGCTAGAACTGTATGTAGCCTGAGATCCGGTCTTTCCCCATCAAAATTTGAATGGGTAAAGTTCGGATGAATTCTGTCCGATCTTTCCCAACTGTAAAATATAAACAGTTTCTCAAACTTTTAAAAAAATATTTGAACTAAAAAGGCATTTGCTAGAGATAGTACCTACCTACGTCGCTCAATTTTTTTTATTTTGTGAATTAATTTGCCTGTTAATAAAAGCTAAAAGCTGTAATTATGTATGTACGGTACGTAATCCCATGCACGCTTAGCTTGCGCACACTTTTAGCTATGGTGTGTTTGCTTCAGTTTATTTTATTATTTTATATTTATTATTATGCCTAGAAACTACAAAAAAAAATCTCTGCGGGCGACTTCCTGCTCAAAAAAGATTTGAAGAAATGACTTTTAATAAAAATAAGTAATTTATGGTTAATAATTTATTAACTAGATTTAATTTGCTTCATTGATCAGGCAGGTTAGTTATTAAAACCAACTATGAGGTGCTTGCTAAACCTTTGTATCTCCGTATTCCTACCTACGCACCATAGTTAGAGTGGAGGTGTACAAGTTTGAGAAACATAGAAACTTCATTTTTTCTAAACCGGGGTAACATCGGATTAAAAGAATGAAAAAAACAATATTTTGCCTCTCACTTTTGTCGTTGAAACAGTATCTCGAAAATCGATATTGATGCTTTATTATTGGATAAAACCGGATATTTTCATTATGGGTAGCTTATGTTTGGAGCTACAGAGGCGATTTTAGAATGTAGTCCGATGTTACCCCGTCAAGGTCCGATCTTTCCCGTGGTTTTATAAAAATTACTATCACTTTAATCCCCTATAACTCGGCCACCGTTGTGTTTAGAGGGTTATCGGATATACCGATTTATAAACCTGTCTTTTATACAAAGCTCTAACTAAATTTTAGGTTCGCCAACATTTTCATAGTCGAGAAAAAAAATATTTTGCAACATACGAATGGTTTGCTAAAAAACCGTCCGGTCTTACCCCGGAGCACCTTATGTGTGCTTTTAAACAAAAAGAAATTGACGTTTCCGGAGGTTTTCAAATAACCCTACAGATGTCTTACCTAGATATCTTTGGTAGGGTACCCACCTGGGTGCGGTCGCTAGGTAGACGAGGTAGGTACCACCTAACCTACCTAACCTATCTACCCAAAGCGATTGTACCTAGATATTCATCTAAAAATCGGTCTAGGACGTAGACCTGAGCCCGCTGTAGGTATCGTGACGAGTTCACGATACAGCGGGCTCACACGTGAATCACAAGTGTCACTTTAAAAAGTCTAGGTGAATCTAGTTTCCAGTTCCACGCAACCAAGCCTAGAACTGGCTGCAAAGGAAAAAAGGCAGTTAGGTAGGTAGGTTAGTCATTTCAAATCGGTAGGTAGGTTAATTCAACGAATAAGTAATTTTAAAATAAAAAAACCTACCTAGGTACGTGCCTTACCTAAAATAAAAACAAACCTAGGTACACCTTAGGTACCTACCTAGGAACCGCACCAACCTACCTACTAGATACTAAGTTGGTAGGTACCTACTAGGTAGGTACCTACCAACCTAGCTACTACCAATAAATTACCCACGTAATCAAACAGAACACTCGTGCGGAAAGATAGAAAAATATGTGCCTACCTAACAGAGAAATTGTCTTCTAAAGGGAAATATCCGAGATAACGAGGTCACACTCATATTCTGTGTAGGTATATAGGCTAGGTATAGGCCTTAGTGTAGGTATGTATACAGACAGCGTCAAGCGTGGGTCAGCTAGGTTAGGATCTCGTAACAAACAAAACAATAAACTTACCAAAAACACCATTCACATCTAGTATACCCGTTCGTTCCGTTACAAGATTCGCTCCAACGGTCGTCGGCAATGCTGTACTCACGCACACACTCACAAACACCGTAGTAAACGTCATAACCAACGTTTACATCGCTAATTACACTAGATAACGACGGTTTTGAGCACTGATAACAATATATCACATGGAGAACAACTTTATATATCACATATAACGGCCACAAGTCACAAAACGACCCCGAACCATATAAAAAACGTTATTTTTTGGCAAAGACAGGCCTAATCACCACTCCTTTTCTCTCACGGATTTCTGTGATAGCGAACAGCTGCGGTGCGTGCTTGTATCAAAACAAACCACATAGCTCCATCTACCGGTTCCTCGTTCGATATTGTTTGTTTTTTTTATCCTCGCATGACAGCCACCTTTGGTTTAGTTTTTGATAAACGTCATAGATGGCGCTTTAAGTAAAATGACAAGACATAAAGGTATAGTAGACCTATATTTAATTTTATTGATTCCGGATAGTAAAGTATGTTACAAAGTCAATAAACTTGGTAAAGTATGCAACAACTAATTAAAAATTGCAAAAAGTTGTTAAGCTCCGCCGTAACAGTGCATCTAACACTGCCGTGACCAGGATTCGAACCTGGGTTACTACGGCCACAACGTAGGGTCCTAACCACTAGACGATCACGGCTATCGGAGCGATAAGGAAAGTGTTGAAATTACAAAACCAATATTATTAGTAAGTACCAATACTGTTTTTGATAGGTACAAACGTGTGTGTACGCTTTGAATATTTTCTCTCATGCGATTTTAGCTATCGGAATTATTGTTGTAAGCAAGTTGGATGGAAAGCTGCTTTTTGGGTATTATTTTTAATAATTAATAGTTTCATTCTCTTCTCCTTTATTTCTGAGGTTCTAGTCTAGATGTTGAATTTCATTTGATTTCAGAAACGAGGATAGCGAGCGACGCTTGTATCTATTAATTTATATGAAAAAGATGAATTTGGAATTCTAACAAAACTATCATCTTCTTGTTATGATGTAGTAGTCAAAACCCATAGTTTAGGCTTAATCTGTACCTATTGGCCTCTTCTACTTTTGTCAAACTACCTACAAAATCCCAATGTCAAAACCTAGACGCTCTTATTAATATTCTAAGCTACACGTAGTCTCTACAGCAGATGGACAGATAAGCTAAATCCCGGAAAAGTAAAATCCCAGATTAGCAGAAGAACAGATTTGCATAAAGGCAGAAGTAGGTAAGTTACAATTAGTAAAATTTTATTTGAAAGTAATAATACTTTAAGACGAATTAATTCGTCTTTGTAACTTTGTAACAAATCGGTGCCACATATTTCTTTTTTTATTTAAGAGAGCGCAGCGATGTGTGTACACTGCGTGACTTGAGACTTACTTTGTGACCGTCAAATTAGAAGCCTAACTATGAGTCGTCACTCCTGCGTCACTAGGTAGGTACTTCATTACTTATTGGCATAGCGGACTCCTCCTAGGTGTCTGCAATGTTATTCTTTAAACAACATTGTGACCGCGGAATCTGCTGATTTTTCAATTTGGCATTCTGTAATACATACACCCACGCATACACCCATCCCTAGCTCCATCCGCATGAGTGTTCTGACTAGTGGAAATGCCAACATGACGCAAAGCTCGCGATCGAAGTGAGCGCGGATCCACTAGGTATACTTACCTAGCCGCTACAATATGACTTGGCCTTACACTCTTGACCCTTTAAAAGTTACACAAAAAAATGACTATTTGCAATTCGCTGTCAGTCTGTAATAATAATCTCGGTAAGAGTAACCAATTTGAGCAAGCTTGAGCATTCAGCTTCTTTGACAGATTTTACACGGCATAGGTTATTTGACCACCGAAATTGTATTGATCTCTTACCATCTGACCAGGATGTCGATTCTTCAAACAAAATCACAGGTAGTTTCACCTAGTGGAACCGCGCTCACTTAGATCACCTGCTACCCCTGGGTACTAGTATTCTCTTATCTGTGCCCTGGGTAAGCTAGGTACCTACTTAGATTAAGGGATAAAATAAAATATGGAATCATTGCTATCGTTTATTGATTTAAAATACAAAACTTAGTGACATAAAGCTCTATCCTTTTATTGTTACAGTGCCTGCGAACTGACAATCCGATAGGAAATAAACATTAGCAATCGCACCATCACAACACACAATCCATACAGCCACCACTTAGTGTTATTATAACGCGAAGACCAGCCGCCGATTTAGCGTTTTACTTTGAACGAAGGGCCAGAGCTGGACAAACACGTTCAACCTGCGTCCGCGGACGCGTGCACGGTGGCGATCAGTTTTGTATATAAGTTGTGTTCACACTGACGCGTCCTGTCATCGCTTATAACCCGCGAAAATTAACAAATCAAAAATGGCGGCGGTAATCATTATCTTTCGTTCGCACGTAAACACGAGTGAGAGGTATTGATTAGCGGCGGTTTTTATTCGATTCGTATTTTATTCGTTGCACACGTTTGGCCTCCACTTGTTCAGTTGTAGGTGATGACATGCGCATCGGCTACATCGATGTGAACAACACCTTTAAGATCATTGAACAGAACGGATCGTCAACGTGCACGCCTTTGCGGACGCAGGTTGTTTGCGTTAGTGTACCAAGCGCTCAGCACGAAAATATGACATTTGAGACGTAAGCGTATCGTGTTGACATTTCATTTACAGTGCGCGGAAACGCCAACTTAATTGCGGAGTTGCCGCTGCCGCGTACTGTAACACAGATATTCGTACATACGTTTACGTGGCAGATGTAAAATTTACTCACTTGAGTATCGCGCTGAGCGTAGTAACCGACAAACATGTAGCACACTGAATGTTCCGCGCAGCATCCACGTGGTTCGTCAGACGACAACATGTTTGTCACTAATGCAGCCTATTGACCGAAATAAACATTCGGCTGATTCCCATTTGCTTTAAGGACCATGACGTCATCGGACAAAATAAGTTTATGTATCTATCTCTTGTCTAGGACCCTTTCTCAATAATTACATTTTACAATTTGTTCGTTTTTTTATCATTTTCATATCTGAATATCTTTGCAAATCGTAATCTTAAAGTAGATTGTTCTAATAAACATTTTTATTCAACTTTGTTTAGTAGAAATAGGTATTCAAAGAACTGATATATTTCGCTTGATGACGTCACGCTCGATAAGGCACCAGTCTGGACGCATAGCACGCACGAACAGCAAAGCTACGAACTACGCGTTGCCGCAATGTAGGTATAAATAGCTTCGCGAACACTTTGTAGCGTAGCCTCAAAGACACGATTCGTGCACGCTATACGTCCAGACTATGGGATTTGTAATAAGGTATGCTAACATACAATATTGCACTAGAAATGCAAAGTGAGGAGTAAATTCGGCAACTGTTCAATACGCAGTAATAATACCAGTGACAGGCATATTAAATACATTAGGTACGCTACATACAATACAAATCTAGGGCCATTCTTGAGTGGTGGATCGTTTTTGATCATTTTTTTTGCGTATTTCGTTCACTCGCTGTTCATTTAGTTTTTTTTCATCAGTGAGTTTAAGTGATATAGAATAAATACATGATAGCAAATAAAAATATTCTGTACTTACAGCCGATTATTTGTTTCATTCGTTTTATAGTGTTAACCTACTCTTAAGGTATCACAAATATTTTATAATGTCCCAAAAGATATTATGAAACTTTTATGATTACTTAGTTGTTTTTTTTTTTATTATATTTGTGTGGCGATTGGATGAACTCTAAAAATGTTTCAGTCGATTTCCCAAAATTGGAATTTTAATAACAGTAAATACAGGTCTTGAGGTCGCTAGGAATTCTAAATCGGATACAATTAATACAAGATTTTTGTACACTTCGTTTTGCAAATAAATATTTTGAATATTACATTATTTTCTAGATTATTGAATGCATATGTAATTATAAAAATATTTGCTTCATATAGACTATTGGTGTAACTCTTATTATGTATTTAACTCTTTACTCACTAAAAAGTGGTAATAATATAACCGAAATAGATTTACAAACATGAAACATCAAAACTTTGAGACATAAACATATTTTCCAGTCCCAAAAACTCATTCGGTGAGTATTCATTATAACCCAATAAACACAAAAACGGCCGTAGATAGTGGAACCTTATAGTTTCACCGATGACAATAATGCTTTCTAAAACAAACATAATTTCCAGTTCTAGGCGTACAAAATTCGCGGCACGTGCTATATTGTTAAACAAAAAAGGAACTAAAAGTTACACTACAGTGAAGTATAATCTATTACAAGGTACATAAATTGAACACAATTCAATAATCGTTTAAAAGAAAACTGCCTGTTGAAACGTTATTGCTCTAATCTTTACAAAATTAAACATGTATTTCGCTCCTATCCCTTATAATGTTCTAACAATCCTATACCTCATGAAGCAGAAAAGTATTACAGTAAATATTATACAGATGTTTAGAAAAATTACAGTACAGAAGAGAACAGCGAGATTAGAAATAGATTCTACAATTAAATTAAAGTGATAGCGCGCATATAGAGAAATGAAAATATAGTAAGAAAATACTTTAATGCTTCATGTACAACGGCTACCGTACCATACATTTGTTTTAAAAATAAATTCATTTGATTATTTGTTTATAAAAAATCACAATAACACATCGCGTTTATGAAATAATCGGCTATCGTTTGCATCTATCAATCGGCCGCGACTTTATTCTGTTCACGGCAACACTTCAGTCGTTTCATTAACTAAAATATTTCAAAATAAATTTTGCTAAACACCACTTGTACAGAATAAAGTTGCTGGCACACATCCGCAGGCCTACCACTAACTCGACTGTTGACAATGGACACGGGCACAAATGTTATGGTCAGAAACCGTATCACATTTAAGCTTAGGTACCTATTTACAATTTCTGTCTTTACACTCGAGTAAACGTTCATCTTGAATATCAAGATAGTCATTAAAAGTATCTTGAACTTTTATTTATGCAAGGCGTTCCAATACTTGTACTTTAAACTTTAGGGGGCTAAAGTGCCCATCAATATGAATAACTTTTTCTAAGGCACAACACGCGAAAAAAAGCAGCCGTTTCATACAAAAGTACAATACCTACCTGACTAAAATGTATTAAACAGCTGTTTTTTTTCGCGTTCACAGTGTTGGTTCCTTAGAAAAAGTTATTCATATTGATGGGTACTTTAGCCCCCTGAAGTTTCTAAACACAAGTATTGGAACACCTTGTATAATAATGATGTCTGACCATAACTTACAGTTGCAAAATGCCTTAAATATCATAGTAGTAAAACCTGGCAGTTTCAGTATGACTGCTGGTCGTTGGACAAGCAGCTTTAGATCCATATCCGAAAATGTATTGCTAGGAACAAATCACCAAATGGGAGATGAATCATCACAATTTTGCTTCGAGCTTTGACCACTTATGAAGAGCAGGTCAGGTATAACAACCGTTCTTTTCAACCAACAGTTTCCTCACTGTATTCTTTAATACACACGTGAAAAGTAATGGTTGAATCTGTTTTTTTGTTTCCACAAAAAATATTGTGATGCGGTTATAAAGTTACTATTAGAGTAACATATTAAATTACAATGATTTTGCTAAACCCATCACAATTGCAAGCTACTCAATATCGTATTTAATATACGACAAAGTTTGTATCAGACAAACCGTTACTTTCCAAACAAAATATTCCATTTCTTCTATACAAAGTTAACCAATTACATGAAAATGTATAAAACTCTATTCACATATAAACCATACATTGCTCATTCAGTGGCCAAATAGTCACAACAATAACATACGTCAATATAACTTCGACCAACTAATAAATGGACCAGCTCATTCTATGGAGTAAAAAAATATATCAAACAATTTGCAATCTACATCATTTTGTACATACAGTGTGCCAATGATATCGTCTATCGCGTCAGGTGACATTCAGAGATGTATTTACAATCTATGTCACCCTTCACACAATAGCGCCTTGATATCACCTGTCTCTCTCACACTAGTGAATAAGACCGACTTACACTAAAATGAACTATGCGAGCTATCTTTACCTATGTCGAGCGTTTCTTATGACCCGTCCATTCCTATTTGGTCGAAGCTTACAGTGTACAGGAGGTTTACTCCGTAAAGCGACCAACGATGATTCGTTAGAATTTGATTTACACTGAGCGGCAACACGGTAAGGTCACGTACAACACTCAACGCGACCGCGTAGTGTAAATCAATGTGTAATCATGTCAAAAACGGATCTAGGTTTATCATTTCGCGAAGTAAACCTTCAGATTAGATTTAAACGGACCGTTACATAGTAAAGTGTAGATTTATCGGTAAAACAAAGTCTTCTATTCCATATTCAAGTCGATAGTTAGTTGCAGGCCCCTTTCGTAAAAAGTTCCAGCACAATAAGGCAGTGATTCAGTGTATGCTATACAAAATATCTCCATTACAAAGTTTGAACCAGTCTGTTGCAATGAGGTTAATCTATTGTAGATTCAAATCCAAAATGGTTGAACAAATCAGTAATTCATTTCATTATTTAAACCCTTATCTGAAATACCCAATTTTTATAAATACGATTCAACATTTTCGTAACCTACAAGTACATGTTTGTGTTTTAGAATTATAATTACTACAGCTATTTATCTGCTTAGCATCGTCCGAATATTCAATGGGTCAAAAATAATAAAACGTCTTATAACGTTACACCTACTTGAGACACAAATCACAAGCATCAGGATCAGAACAGAACATAAGTGATTAAAACAATGCGTGGGCGCAGTTTTAGAACTGAAAATTGAAGACAAAAGTGAGATGAATCAATTTGTGCACGAAAAAATTATACTTAGCTATCTATTTCTTTGTTCGTGTATAAACAAATTCTCATTGGCCCTTTTTTTTTCAGTCATCAGTTGCCGACACTTTAATAATATATAAAGCTTGCGATAATAACTGAAGGAAGCATAATTACTAGCATCGATCGTAACTAAACTATGTATAGTTTACCAGTTATGTTGCAGTCTGTATCCATTAGTCGGTTTCCTAACTTTATATACAATATTTATTTTCTACCATATTGCGTCCTTGATATGCATTGCGTAACAATAAAAAAACCTAGCTTTCATGCCCTATATGCATCCGGATTTGGTGAAATACCTGCGTTCATTCGGTACATTCCCTAAGTACTGTTCGAGTGAAGCAATTAAGAACAAATAATACAAATACATGTTACAACGTAACAAAAAAAAAAAATCGTCACCATAATATTTTCTTTACAGTCAGACTTATCGCATTAAATAAAAATATAGAATTATAAATAGTTGGGTTCAGTCCAAGAGTCCCGCTGTACTCGTTCACTTGTCTATACCGTTACAGGTCGTGTGGTTACACGCGCCGGTATACACTGAAAGCACTTTTCGCACGTAGCGTCCGTTAGCACAGCTGTTAGAGTTCACTTAGCTAGTTAGTCCTGGGAGCCTGCGGTCGCGCGACTAGTGGATTGCGACAGGGCTGTGCTGCAGTTGACAGACAGTCTGCAACATGTCGTCGTCGCGTCGCACGCTCTCTACGTCCATCCGCTCGGCGCCGCCCCACAGCCGCGCGTTGCTGCCCGCTCCCACTGTGACAATACACCATTATTACAATGTAACAAGGATCATACAAAAGAGCGGGGCCCAGGGGCGTAGCTACCGCGGTATCAATTATACGGGGCCCCCGGGCTACAGAGGCCCCTAACGTGTGTAAGCAAAAATTAGTATAATGTTATCCACAATGTCACTTAGCTCTGAATTCACCATGCTGTGTTAGATTAACAAAGGATTAAAGGGCCGTTAAATATGTCAAAATGTATGCGTTTGACATCTAAGGTTAGATTTAAGGCGAAGACAAGAGCTAATGTGACTCTCGCTCGCACGTTTCGACATATTGAAAGATATAAAATCACTAAACTTATTTACGAAAAATCGCAATCAACCATTTTGTGTGTAATCACAATGCACACAGTTTAGTAAATAATAGTAAATTTCATTTTGATCGATACATGTTTTCCTACTCAAAAGTTTGCTTTTCTAGTTTTTGTACATAAGCAAACTTTTAAGCAGGAAAACCTGTATCGATCAAAATGAAATTTTTACTATACTGTGTGCAATGTGATTACACACAAAATGGTTGATTGCGAATTTTCGAAAATGAGTTTAGTGATTTTATATCTTTTAACATGTCGAAACGTGCGAGCGAGAAGTTGTTTGATAGTTGTCAGCCCCTTAACGGCCTGTTAATCCTTGATTAGTAACTAACACAGCATGGTGAAATCAGCTCTTAATCTCGTGCTTCCCGGGGAAAAAACATATTTAAAAAACTGACATACGTGCCTATAGAGTTTTCACTTCAGAAATGACAAAAGTAAAAAAAAGTTTATTTTGTGAGAAATCTTTACCTACATTTTATTTGGGCCCCCCAACTAATTTTGATACAGGGCCCCCCCTCCAAGGCACGCTACGCCACTGACCAAGCCCTGAGTTTGTTGCCTTTTCTTCTAGGCTTTGGTCGCGTGGAACTGGCACCCTAGCTTTATGACGTTTCGAAGTGATGGTTGTGATTCTATTGAATAAATACATTTCAATACTTTGTATTAAATAACACCGATCACTCTACAAAATGAGATTAAAACAACAGACAAATTACACTATGGGAACGCTAAGTTTCAGCTCTGATAGTAATTCTCAATACATAAACATACAGATTAGATTTTTTCTGTGTAATGTCGATGTGGTCAAATGTTGCTCGAAACTCCAGTAATTTTTTCCTAGAATATAGTATCCCGAAAAAAAGAAGATTCTACTAACAAAAGAAAACTAAGATCTATCTACAAAAGTTCTGTATCTAAAAAAGTGATCCTCTTTCGGGTCCTCACACAAACGGTTTCCATTCCCATATAATTGGGAATATCCTCAGTGCAGAACTAATAAGCTAAAAGACATTATGCTACAGATCTAGAATCCTAAATCTAAAGGTTAAGATTTGCTGTTTTATAAAGCAGCGTTAATGAAACAGAAATGTCAATGATACTGTAAATACTAGATGGATATGCGTTGAATGCTAGTTACATTCGCTATGATACAGTTTTTTTTATACAACTAGCTGATGGAACAAGCAGATGGCCCACCTAATGTTAAGTGGTAACCATTACCTATAACAAAGCATTGCCTCGTAAGTCACGCACGATAGGAACGTGCCCTACGATGTACTGCCCTGCGTCCATCAACTTGAGGCATACAGATGTTAAGCCTCATATGCCTCATATGCACTCTTCAAACCGAAACACAGCAGCGCTGCTTGGCGGCAGAAAAAGGCGTGGTGGTAGTACTTCCCCGGACGAGCCCTTCACAAAGAGCTCTACTACTCTTACAGATTCTTGTATAGTACTTATCGATACTTCTATGACGAAATTGACGCATTTGTGTAATGTGAAGGCGATGGTTTGTTTCAATCTGGGAAGCGTGAAAAATAAAAGCTACAATGTGGAGATATAAAAGGCTCACAGTATTTCGCTACGATACATATAAAGAATTCAATCAATACAAATGAAATCGCTCATCTTTTTAAGTCAACATAAAATAACTTGCTGCTTTGTTTCGTCATTAATAATTCCCTAGATCCTTAGAATCAGGGGGTCTTCTTTGTTATTTTGCAGTATACCAAGCCCCGCTATAAACTACTTTTTGGTTTCTCATACAAGAACCATCATCCAATGGAAAAAAGACATGTCGAAAACAAATGTATTGGATGACGAGACAAAACAGCAACAGTGGTACACCAAAGCCATGCATGAACATTATAGACCATGCGTCGGGTGGGGTCACAGGGGGAATAAAGTGACGAACACGTCAATCCACTAAAGAATTCATATTTGAATACAAACCAGTCTGTTTGCAATTTAGATTTCCCTCTTCATTCGTCCGATTATTATAACGGATTAAGCTAACTAGGCTTTTTTTGAGATTTATAGTTATATTTCTTAAAATTCAGAACAGATAGAGCTTATGAATTTAGTTAAATTTTCCAGTCAATCAGTTACTTACCAAACCGTTTAGACAGTTTCTTTGATTGTCCAGTCAATCAGTTAATAACCCAACCGTTTAGACAGTTTATGTACTTTGATTGTCCAGTGAATCAGTTAATAACCCAACCGTTTAGACAGTTTATGTACTTCGAATGTCCAGTTAGTCAGTTGATAACCCAACCGTTTAGACAGTTTCTGTACTTTGATGACCAGTCAATCAGTTAATAACCCAACCGTTTAGACAGTTTATGTACTTCGAATGTCCAGTTAGTCAGTTGATAACCCAACCGTTTAGACAGTTTTGTACTTTGATTGACCAGTCAATCAGTTAATAACCCGACAGTGTAATTTTTAGTTAGCGGCTTTTTTGTCGAATTTGATTTGAAAACGTTCAAAATACTGTATTCCTCAGTGGATTGCCATTGTCACCTACAAAGGGGGTACGGTTATAAACATTCCATTGATTTACAAGGCAGACCTGATGATAAGTTAGGCACAATGTTGGTCAGCGTTAGTGACGCGGGCAGGGTACCCCGGACGGCTCTAGTCATCGCGTTTCCGACGGGCCATCTGACACGGGAATATCGACACAATAAACATACAGTTAACGTTCAGAATCGCATAGCGTCGTGTCGTGAGCTCTGAGTAGTGTCGTGTTTTTTTTAATGTATTCTATTATCAAGGTTTTAGGGTTCACTTTTGCACTGAAGGTGGAAATTTTGATGAAGCTTTAGTGTTAGCTGAACACGACATATGCTTGAAATGGTCATGATAGATGTTATATCTACAATGTTGATGGCAAGGCAAATTCGAATTCTGATTATGCGTTCTAATTTCTACCTTATTTACCATAGAAATAAAGTAGAAAAGTATTTAGTTTCTTGTACCCTGTCGATTTTTCTGCACAAAAGCTCAAGCTTACACCAAACAGACATTTTGAATAATAATTATTATAATATTGGTAAAATCTCGACTGCCTCTAACACATAAAAGCCAATAAAATACAAGTTGAACGGCAGTCTTGATTGGGTGTAGTAAATACATAAATAAGTACGACATTTTTTTTATTTTAGAGAAAGGTGATGGTCGCCATATTTTCTATTTTAACTATAATTATAGTTATCTAGGTAGTCTTAACGTATTGCTAAAGAATATTTGTTATGGAATACTATTCAAACAAAGTGGCTGCCTCATCTTTCTCCCATCATATTAAGCGTAAATAGTACAGAAACCTTAGAAACATAATGTAGAAACCCAAGAATGAATGTGGACTCAAAATCATAGTTTTTTAAAGATTTCTCTGTAAATCAGTAAGCAAATCTATGCTTGAGAATCAATTCACCTTAAGTTTACTTATAAAATGCAGTACTAGGTATTTAACTCTTGATAATTTTCAAAATTAACAAAAATTAAATTTCTACATTCTCACGATTTCACGTCTGCGATTTACAAAACGTGAAGTTATGACAAAACTTTGGAAACTATCAAGTGAAATTAATTTAGTGCAGGCGACTGTACTAATACAGTCAGCGACAAAAGTAGATTAACGATTTCCATTATTCAAAACCTTTTTTCTCTGGATTTTACATATAAATTGCAAATGCGGATTGTTAGATAGTGGCTCCGCCTGACTTCATACGGATCTTCAAATAAAGATCAAAACTTTGATGATAATAATAATTGTACTGGGAAATATTTGAACTTTACAAACGAACTTTTGTTGTTGACTGTAGAAATAGTTATAGTAATATTAGTATCCCTTGCTCCATTTATATTATAATATATAATATAAGCACGGTTAACTGTATAGGTACACTTACCGTGTTGATGGTGCGACGCTTGCTGCGTGTTGGTGGATTCGTCCGCTGTCCGCTTGAAGAAGTTATGTTGGAGCGCGTAGTACGGCGTTACGCGTTGCTTTGGGTCGTATTCGAGCATGCGAAGGATTAGATCCTGGAATTTTATATAGAACTGTGTCAAGCATACATAATGTATGTTTAGTTAGCCCTCTCTTGTTCTTGTAGGCTTTGGTCGCGTGGAACGCTTTAAGACGCTTCAAAGTGATCCATGTGATTTTAATGAATACCTACCTTTTGACTTTGACTTTGTCATGTTACTAGTTTCTTTCAAAACAGTGTGGTGGATTTTAAGTGCGCCTCAAAGAGGCTCCTTTCGAGCACTGTTAGCCCTCTAACTAGGTCTTAGATGAATACCTTACATTTGAGAGACGAGATAGTCTGTAAAGCATAATCTTGAATTTGGGATAGTGTAAGACACATAACCTTGAATTTGGGATAATCTGAGACACAAACCTTGAATTTGAGATAGTCTGAGACACAAACCTTGAATTTGGGATAGTGTTAGACACATAATCTTGAATTTGGGATAGTCTGAGACACATACCCTGAATTTGAGATAGTCTGAGACACATACCTTGAATTTGGGATAGTGTAATACACAATCTTGAATTTAGGATAGTGTAAGACACTTAATGTTGAATTTGGGATAGTCTGAGACACATACCTTGAATTTGAGATAGTCTGAGACGGAATGGCCGGGTTCACCGCGCCGCCTCGCTGCCGGCCCGCCGCCCTCTACGCCGAGGATGTCGTGTAGACGCCGCGTGCCCGGCGCTCGGTACTTTCTGTACCCGCTGCAATAACACAGTATTAATACAATTCTCAATAATGGTGATAGGAAGAGTCTCTACAGGAAGAACATCTCAAATGCAGATAATCTCATGCAACAGCTGTTCAGTAGTCTCTTTTTTTTTTAAAGATAGACAAACGGGCTTATGGCCCACCTGATGGTAAGCGGTTACCGTCGCCCATAGGCACCAACAACACCAGGGGCGTTGTCGTTGCGTTGCCTACCCTGAAGGACTTTATTAACACTTTTCTTGAAGCTGTTCATGTTGTATCTTGGCGGAAAAACCTCTAATGGTAGCTCATTCCACAGTTTATGGGTATGGGGGAGAAATGATCTTGAAAAACGGACAGTGCGTGAAACCCAAGGATCTAGTACTTATGTGTGTTTGTGTTTGTCAGCTGACTGACTTAGTTGTATAATGTGAGAATCAATTGTAATTTAATCCCATGCAAAGGGGTTTTCTGGACATTTTTACTGCTGGACTGGATTATCCTAAAATTCCCTGCGAGTGCCAGCAGGGGATTTTTGGAGTAAAAGTCTTGAAATTCTCTTTATCTTGATGTGAAAATAAGAAATATTGAAAACAAATGGCTTTTACAATTATTGGATGTAGGGACCGAGTGTTGCTTATCATGCAGTTTGGCAATACAATGTGACACCCCGCACCTCGGTTCGACAGTCACCTCCCGTCACTCGTGTAGCTAACATGTGAATATTGTTTGATATTGTGTAACGTGTAATAATCGTATCGAATAGACAATGAACTGAATTTTACCTCTGCATTTAATTTCTACTCAAGTTCCCCAAACCTTCTGATAAGAGAAAAGCCTTCTGCTTGGTAGTCTGAGTGATTTCCTCACCTTATGCTCAGATTATCTCAACATTAGTAGTATTGGAGTATTTTATCGCACAACATTATACATTCTAACGTAAGGATACCCAACATTTGATATATTCAACCCGTGCATGATTTTAACCCGAGCCTGGAACAAAACGGAAGCTATAATTGAATCGTACCTGCCGTCTTTACCGTTGACCTTCTTCAACACGTAACCGCCGCCTTCCGACGCCGGTAATTTGTCGAAGAACTTTCTGGTTTTATGTGCCTGGAAACAACAAAACAAAACTTCAGTATACCCATCAAACTTCACGACAAATTAAGGTTTCTGGTATAACTTCCATGAGAGGTACGTTGGGATATAGGGAAAACTTTATAGTCTCTTGGACTTTAATATATCATCGACAGCATTTTGTATATCTTTCTCTTCTCGTCGTGTCAATAGTTTTTTTCGAAACAGTGTGGTGAAAGGATTTTAGGTGCGCCTCAAAGAGGCTCCTTTCGAGCACTTGACACAAGTTTTAGTCTTTTTTTGGTTCTACGATATGTACGATATGTGTAGAAGAAGACTGAGCGCTCCACCAGCTAAAATGAACAATAAGAATGTTGCCCTCTCTTTTGGTTGACATAAAAGAAACAGTGACAAAATGACGGGTAATACGAATAATGGCCTTAAAGTATGCTTTTAAGCTACAAAGTTTTCATAATATGTAAGAGTTATAAACTGCGTGGTTAATACTTCCCATCGTTATATGTATCAATGGGTTAAAGATACACGTGGGTTCGACTCCCACTCAGGAAATATGTTTTCGCATAAAACCTTGTAATTTAAATTTAGGTAAAAGTTTAGGTAAACGACGGAGTGTGGGACGGATGGGCCGACGGAATTGTTAAGAAGATTTAGAACGCTCAAAATAGTTCTTGGACGTGTATAAGGGAATCCTATGTCCAGGACTTCAGGATTTTGATGATGAGGCAAACTTGCTTATATCGAAATTGCTGTGCTTAGGTTTGAAGAGTGTGGTTGCCGGTTAAATTAGCACTTGAGGCTTAACATTTGTTAGCCTTAATGGACGTAGGAAAGTGCATCATAGGACATGTTCATATCGTACGTGACTTGCGGGACAATGCTTTGTTATAGGTGATGGTTACCACATAAAATCTGGTAGGCCATCTGCTTGTTTCCTCAGCAAGTTCTATTGGCACCTTCATTATTATATTATATTGTAACAAGGATCATACAAAAGAACGGAGGAACCAAGCCGTAAGTTTGTAGCCTGTTCTTCTAGGCTCGCTCGCGTGGAACTGGCACCTAGAATCAGCTAGCGTTAATACATTTCAAAGTGATCCTTGTAACAAAATAAAGTAAACACCCTCAAAAAAAAAATGTGGAACTTTAATCAAATGGGGTAGGTTAACACAATAAGAAACGATGAAAGCTACAGTAGTTATAAAAACTGTGACGTAACTATCAACGCGCACCTCCTAGATTTAGGTATGGAGAATGGTACAAAGTATCAAGACAAAAACTAATTTAAAGGACACCAAAAACTAAACTAAATTAAAAACACGAGCAATTTAACGTGGGTAAACGTAGGTAGGTACAAGGGAATTGATACATCACCGCACTATGAGTGACTGTGATACATCTGAAAGGTGTAAACTATTGACTTATTAGTAAAAGAACAAAATAAAGTAATAAATTACCTGATCCAGTATATGATCGGACGGCATGCCGAGTACTTCAACGATTTTGTTCATCTGGTCCACTTCGTTAGCGCCGCTGAAGAGCGGCTCCCCCGTGTGCATTTCCACTAGTATGCAGCCTAATGACCACATGTCTATCGCTAGATCGTACGGCACGCCTAGTAAGACCTCCGGCGATCGGTAAAACCTTGACTGGATGTACTGGTATATCTGGAAATCGACAGCGATCAGTTAGTTAGTATAAGGCACAGTAGAGAATCTCCTGAGCTGCTCAGATAGTGCTGGAAATAGCCACCTATTGGATAAAGTGGTTTTAAAGAATGCTTACTACAGTTTTGAACAGTAACAACGACACGCAAGAAGTTTACTACCACTATTGGGCCACAGTATTCCATTGTTGAGAGCCTCCAGGGGCTTCCAGTTACTACGATTTCGTGCATTTATTCACTAAGTTTAATAATAAAGAAACAAACGCCCGATTTCTGAAAGCTCGATCTAAACTAATAGGATGTCAAGTCACTCGCCATTTCAGCTATTACATCGAATTAGATAGAGACAGCAAGTGACTTGACATCCGATTAGTTTTGATCGTGCTTTCAGGAACCGGCCGTAAATCTGGTCCAGCTCAGCTGTCTTTTACTTTACTTTACTTTACTATCTTTATTTATAACGAGCTACTTATTTTCTTTCTCACAATGAAATGATAAACGCAAAACTGACTTGATCAAAGAACCCAATAATTGTTTAATTGGCCCATCTGATGAGATATTGAGGTTTACCTTACAAAGCACGTGCATGTGCTGAGTAACCACAGAGGATCCCTAAACGAATAGGGGTGTGTTTCTAAAACATACAATCAACACATCCACCTAGAAAACATCTAAGCATCGAAGGCACAAAAAACAGAGCCTATTCTAGGCTTCATAAGGCCAGTTTTTCTGGTCTCGTTAATTAGATAGGGATGGGTTTAAGTCCTATCTGCTGCGGTCATTAATCTCTTCTCTCTCTCTTGTCGTGTCACTAGTTTCTTTCGAAGCAGTGTGGTGAAAGGATTTTAAGTGCGTCTCAAGGCTCCTTTCGAGCACTTGACACATGTTATAAACTTTTTAGGTTCCACGACATGCCGGTTTCCTTACGATGTTTTCCTTCACCGTTTGAGAGCAATGGCATTGTGCACATAAATTTTTTGAACAGAAAAACTCATTGGTGAACGACCGGTTTCGAACCCACGACCTTAGGATCGGAAGGCGGGGCCGCTACCACTAGACCACCAGTGCTCTAATAGTGGTCTTATATCAGTGTTCATTAATAATTGAGTGTGTCGAAAGAGCTAAGTGAAATCCTGTGTACTCCAAATATCTGTACTCGTATCTACCCTCTATTGTCAGTTGGATACGTCGAAAACTACATTAAAACTAAACTAACCAATAAGTCAGACATCCAGCCCGATTTCTAGGTAAGTTTTCGGTCTCTGTTTTGAAACTAATTAGCAGAAACTCGAATGTTTATCCAATTTTGATTGTTATCGAATTCAATGCTAAAATGGAAGGACCAGACTGCTCACATATCCTGGTTTGAAATTGACTTTATAAATAATCACAACGTATTTATTTGGAATCAATAAATTATATTATCGTATCTAAATTTGTTGTAACATACTAAAACATCAGACGATATACAAACACCTACATGTTTAATGAACCCAGGAATTAAATTCTAATCCCGGAATTAAATTCGAATTAAAACGAACATTTATCTTGTGATACCAAAGATTAAAAAGAAATCTGACGCAATCATTATAAACTGATTACTTATAACAAATTGACACAATTAATTATAATTAATAAAGCATAACACTATCAGTAGGTGTTCGAAGACTCAATGAATGAGTTTTATCTGCAAGTGTGTATGTACTTCATTCGTTTAGTGTCAATTTGATGCGCAGTAGTTGATAACCCCTTGACTCCGAAAATCTGTGGAACCCGAGGCGCGATTTATCTGCGCAATTAGCCTATACTACATTGTTCTATTGAAGATATATAGCAAGCAATCATAGCTAGTTATTACAAAGAAAAGAATATAAATTTGAACTTTGCAACTGACTATACTTGAACAGTATGGTCAGTTGCTATACCGGATTGACAACCGAGGGATTTTATCAACTACTTTTCTTTGGATTTATTGACCGACCTCGAGATATTTCGATATTCTGAATAAACCCTCGGATGGAATCTTTGACATCTTCTGACTTTTCTACGAACATATAAAGTAGAATGCGCATTGGCGCAGTTCAGAATTCAGATACCTAATTGGAGAAAGCTTTTAAAAATTCATTGATTAGGTTGAAGAAATTTGATATAGAATAACCGAAAAAATGCTGTTCGTGGTATTGCTTATGACATAAGCAATAACACAATCAACAACTACTTCTAGACACTTGTAGACGCCAAGTTAATTGTAAAGTAAACTAGCTTCTATTTCCTCGTAAATATTTGCACGTCTACGACGAATCGGCAGTAAATAAATAATAAAAACGCTTCAGTAGACAGTGCACCTTTCGCTTTCAAACTCACCCTTTGGCCTAGTTGACACGAACTGCCGAAGTCCACGATTTTAATGGCAGACCTCTTCGGGTTGCATAGTAATATATTCTCGGGTTTAAGATCACAGTGAATTATATTTAGTTCTGAAATAGAAGAAAGATTATGGATTAGTACTGAAAAGTGAATCCTAAAAAAAATTGATGAACATTTTGTAGACCTGTTGTTCTTGCATAATACAACTTTGATGGTATTCAAAACGGACTAAACCGAAGGTATCTTAGGACTCTTACGCAAACCTAAGATACCTTTTTTTATACTGTACTGATTTTCCATATTAACTAGGTCTACGCATTGTTTATTTAGTGAGTGTCAAAGTTATAAACAACAGGATGTACACGCAATTTATGCACGGATCGATTGATCACCATTTATTTTCCTTTTGTAATCGAAAACGGCCCATTCGTTACCACTTACACCCGCGCTCCGGAGGATGGCTCGTGAGAAGAATGAGGGTCAGCCTCCCATATCAAGAACCCATTGTACATTTTGTTGGTTACTTGTCATCATACATTAGAAGCTTTTGTAACAAAAATCGTCATTTAGATGCAGATGTGCGCGGTAAACGCGAGGGTGCAATCACGTAGGAATCATATACGATAAATTGTTGTAATGTATAGGATGAGGACCACAAAGGAGGGTTGCATGCGGGCATGTATATTTGATCTAAGGGTCAATCACTTGAGTGCGATTGGGGGCGATCGAGCGAATATCATTGTGTCAGATGCCAATCTTGGATAGGTGTAACCGGTGGCTATTCAGTCTATTCGTAGCTTGGAGGTTGTATGAGTTGATTCACGCTCACGCACCACTTTGTAAATTATTTAATTCATATTTCTAAATTATTAGGAAAACAATAAGTAAAATTGGTATTATTGACACGAAGGGGTATAACGGGCTGGCTCTTTTGATGGATAGATTGAAATTATTTGAACAAAAGCTGTAATGACTTTCGTATGACGTTGGATTTGGTATGAGATTCTTTGGGACTATCCCTATCTCCTATGATTTAAATATTAGAACGCCTTAAGGCATAAAGAATACGAAGATGTGACTCACCGGGTTGGCTGAGGAACAGCAATGCAGTACACAGCTGCTGCGCGAACTTGCGCGTCAGATTCAATGAGACGCCTCGGAAGTTGGTATTGCGCAGCAAATCGTACAGGTTGTAAGAGAGCAGCTCAAAAACTAGGCACAGGTGGTTCCGCCACATGAAGTGACGTTTCAGTTTCACTGGAACAAATACATTAATGAATACCTGCCACACAGTAACAGCTAAGCCCACGCAGGCTTCTCCAAGTAGTGAGTATCAGTAACTACGGACCGCGCCGAAGATAGCGCAAGCCACGACTCAAAACAGAAACTAGCTATGATTTCACGATGGCTAGCGACAGCCACTTTTCATACATTTTGTAGGAGCTCACCGATATGTCACACTTAGCTGGTAGTGACCACTAGCTACTCCATTAAGATGTAGGAAAAGTGTCTGTCACTGGGCCCTAGTTCCTGTGGCTATGGCAAGTCCTGACACGACTTTGGAAAAAAATCCGTAACCAGAGTTGGTCAGCTATCATGGCTGGTGGTGACTTCCCCGGTCGAATTCTCACAAAGAGCTAGCTGCTAGCGCTACAAGCTTTCTTTTTGAGCTGATGAATTTGTCACCCACATCGCAAATATCTCGAGGAAAAAGCTGGTGATAAATAAAATGCAGTGGCATAGTGACCCCGACCGAGTTCCCAGTATTATCAATTATCTCCAGCGAGAATTCCCGGTATTATGGCTAGACTCGCAGCGTGGTTCATGGTCCGAAACCCAAACAACGCAGCAGGAATTCAGTCTGCGAATACTGTGATCAACTATTTCGTAGTTCGGTTTGTTACATCAACCGAAATGTACAGAACCATCGTAGTCGACTATTTTACAAGCATTGTCCTTTTTTGAAAATTTGGTTAATTTATAGACCAAAAATACAAAACATGATAAAAAATCACATAATGTATAGCTCTTGTAAGGTACCAGTAAACTGTTATGCTTTTCACGTATCCGAATTGTAATCTGCCTCTTAGGCAGCGCATAGTGTAGCAAGTTCCTTGCATGCTAGTTAAATAATCAGTTCTAAGTTCGTGAATGAAATCATAATGTGTACAAAAGATTCTTACCTATATAATACTTATTTTCTGCATCCGCTCTGTTCATCATTTCTAGTAACTTGACTTCTATTTGTGCCTGGTTTAGGAAGGGTTTCTTATTTTTAATTATTTTTATCGCTACTTGACACTGTTCCTCGTGGTCATACGCTTTCACAACCTGAAACATCAAAACAAGGGCATTTGAGTCATATTACCGAAAACTCGAGTATCAACACCAATGACATGCGCATCAAATGCAATGAAAGGAAGTTGAGTCACCTTCTTTTTAGCAAATAGGTGCCATACAGTTGGGCTACACAATCGCTTTTTTTTACAAGTTCTAGGCATACGTTTGTCCGAAATTTCACCTGATTAGTCGATGATGTAGTCTTAAACTCTTATTTTGAAAACATTGAAATTATATTACTTTCAATACTTTTCAAATTAAAAGAACATTTTAATACTCTTTGGCGGACATAATAAAAATTGATTAGTCCTTCTTTACATTTTACAGCTACTTAAATAGAACAAGCTGCACGTGAACCCAGTACAGTCAATAATTAAGCAGCATTGCTGTGTTTCGGTTTGAAGAGTGTGGTTGCCGGTGAAATTACAGGCATTTGAGGCTTAACATCGGTATGTCCCAAGTTGATGGACGCAGGGCAGTGCATTGCCCTAGGCAGTGCGTAGGGCAAGTTCCGATCGAGGGTGATTTACGATGCAATACTTCGTTATACTTAGATGTTAGTTATCACTTAACGTCAGGTGGGCCATCTGCTTGTTCCACCAACAAGTTGTATGAAAAATAAAAATAATAATGATAAAATAATGAAACTAACCTGTCCAAAAGAGCCCTTTCCAATCGGCGATGAGATCTCATACCGGTCGAGGAACTTCTCGCCCTGTTTGATGATGTAGTCATGATTGTCGTCGTCATAGCCATCGTTGTATAGCTTTCTTTCCTTCTTGTGTGAACCGTCCTCGCCGAGATACTGTTGCGCTCTCCGCTTTTTCTTTGCGTAATATACCTGAAGACCAAAAAGGCAGGGTTAGAAAAAACATGACTATTTAGAAAGAACGGGTGTTTAATGTTTCACAGACATTGACCTAGATCACATTGATCACACTGATCGTGTTCTATAGACCCTCTATTATTTAAAAAACTATTTTCTTCATTGCTTAGCCATATGGGACATGTAACCCACTGCATATTAACGAGTTGCATGTCAAAACTAGACTGTTGAATGGCGTAAACCAGAATCCCTCCAGTTCTGCATTAAGCGCGTCGGCGGCGCTGCGCCGGCGCTGACTGCGCCTCGTCATTTGTCTCTTCTATCTGACTTGTGCTTTAGGACTTCGAAACATGCAACCTAACTAGATGAGAACTAATTATGTTTTTCTATCAGATTTGACTACCCTTCATCTAAAATTATTTTTTTCATTATTATTATAGAAATAATTAGAAATATTTACGGGTAAGTATAAGCCATAGTTTCCGAGATGTTTATAAAAGTTGTTTCCTGTCATTTTGGACCATTTGACATGGATGACGTAATTAAGTTTTTAATTTATGGTTCAAATCCCGTAAAGCTGAAAAAGTAATTACCTACCTAAGTAGGTACTAAAAGATATTGCTACAAAACTTTTCCGGCGTCATCATCAAAATGATTGGATGAGCAAATCATTGAAGAGCGGTTAACCAACATCCAGGGTCAATAATCCTCCTGCCCACGATATAGGAAATGAAGAGTAGATGTCGAATGGCGGGAATTCGGCTGACGGCCGTTGACCCAAATATGCGGTTGACATTGATCGACGACGGGCCGCGATATGCTTATATGAAACATTCGTACAGGCGGCACGGGCGAGCACATGGATTTGAGAATAGGAAGTTCATTGCTACCGAGTTTTTATTGCGAGTCTCGGCTAGGCTTGCCGATGACTCACTGCTCTGTGACATAATATGGACGGTTGATGTGAGTGTCCTTTGCTTTCGATGTTTTGTATTCTCAATTAAACATTAACTGTTCTTATTGCGGTGTAGGCCGCTTGATTGACAAGTAGCGGAGTATTAATGTGTCATCTAAACAACAGTTCGATATGCCCGGCATCGGCATTCTGAAGCCACAGTTATGTAACCGAGCTATTTGAGCAATAATATTGGCGACTAGCATTCCCATTGTGGCGGTGCGGAAGTGTCGCGTATCGACGGGGCCGAACGATAACCCAAATTCTGACAACGACCTACATATTACGTACAGTGTGTTTCACAGTCGGGCGCACCGCTACCGGTGAGGCTTCGGTCGACCACCTATCTGATTCGGATATTGCTTGTTTGTTGATGTTTAAGCTGACGGATTCGGAACTTTGTCGGCTTCTTTCGGGGGTGTCGATTAATTTCGATCAATTAAACACGATAGAGGCGTCATCGTCATCAGTGGGTGGGTGATGCGATGCGATGCGGTGCGGTATGGTCGGTGGTGGTTCAGTGACCGCGTCACGTGGTCGCGAGATGAGCGCGTCGGGCAGGGGAGAGACGCCGCGCGGTGGCTGTCATTGATTTTCCTCGTTTCCCCCCAACCCCGAGGCTGACTCCCGCCCCACCGCGTCTCACCCACTTCCAGCGCCCGATAACGAGGTTAACGGGCGACGTGAGTCTCTCCTAA
This sequence comes from Chloroclysta siterata, assembly GCA_932294275.1. Lineage (NCBI taxonomy): Eukaryota > Metazoa > Arthropoda > Insecta > Lepidoptera > Geometridae > Chloroclysta > Chloroclysta siterata. Next base: position 11,849,024 of record OW028596.1, on the reverse strand, counting down.
ACTTTAATTATACCCGTACACCCGTCGTGCATGTTTAACCCGGCCTCTATTCAACGTTTTGTTTGCAGCGCACCTGATAGCGAGACGTGATCCTCAGTTCGGTGGATGGTAACTATCTAATGAAGCCGGGGATGGAGACGCCAAGTGAACAACTTATACAACCTGTAGGTTGGAAGTTACAGACGACACTTTCGATTCAAATCTGCTAACTGAGTCTGCTCATAAATGCGGGCGTCGCCAACTTCGTAGATTAATTGTAAACAATCTGGTTTGTACTCCGAACTGAATAGACTGGAGTGTAACTAAATTAGAAGCTGCACGACAGGAAATTGGTAAAATGTTATGAAAATTTAAGCAGTTTTACAACAAAATTATTCAACGGATCTATGCCGTAATCATCCATTTCATTCATGGAACAAATTCATAACCTCAAGTACATCAATATCATATGAGATTTACAAATTCAATAAAAAAACAATAAATACTTGATAAACCTATACAAAATAATATTATAAGCAAAACTTGTGTGCTACGGTCGTAGCAGTAACAGAGGTAGCTACGAGACGCTACGAACAGTTCAATGTAGCTAAGTTCACGGTATACAAGCATGGCTAAGATACCCGTTTTGGGAGTTTACGAAATCTGAGTATCTATAACCACATAGAACTAAAAGCGGCTTTACTGATGGATACCGTGACGTAACGGCTCGTCGCTGTTGGTGAACTTGGACCTGACTAGACGAAGTAATCGCTTCCTTAGAAGGGCGCAACAACGCAGACGCAAATCCAGGAAGCGTCTCTCAATAATACAATATTTGGCGCGACGTGTTTTACATACAAGAGACATAAACGCGCTTTCGTCTTAATAATGCAAATGATTGAATATGCACTTATCTTTACTTCTATCGTAGTGAGAATTCATAGCAAACAAGATAAAAATATAAAAACCACTGTGGTTACTTCGTTTGTCAAGTCACAAGCACATTTAGACCTAAAACTTTTGGATAAAGCTTTCATCAATAACATAGTAAGTAAAGTATTTTAAAATCCTTTGCTATCGTAGAGTGCTCAAATAAATAAAAGTTGTCCAATAAAACACTTGACGCTTCCAGCGAGCAGCGTGAAGTAGTTCACACAATCGTCGTCAGTCCGTTATTTGTTATTGAACATTGAACACTAGACAAGTCAAAGGTCGATCGAATTTGATTTTTATTCTTCAGTTGCTTGGTTCTGTAACATGGTTTCAGCAGTTCTTTCAAAATACAGACCATTATTTATTGTTACAATATTAAACATACTAATACAACAGCGGTGATGGGCTTGCAACCTGTCACGTATGGAATACCAACTACTGCAAAATTTGGATATGTACCAAATGTAATATTTGGACGTACCTCTGACTACCCCTCTTAGATATCCTCAAAGAATTGTGGGTTCGTACTATCTACCGTACCGGCATCAAAGTAGTGAACCTGTTTTTACTAAAATAAAAAGGTTCAATGAATTCGATGAAAGATATTAACCATTGAAGCAATAAACTCGGCAGTAGACGCCGGCTTGCAATACTAGAATGCAATTGTTTACAAAGTTAATTTTCATCCAACTTTATGAAACGGATTTTCCCGAGGCGTTATACACATTCTACTTGTAAAACTCGTTACAAATGCATGTGAGTTATGTAAGTCCCCTAAATGGACTCTTGTAAGTTGATATTTTGAATCGTAAATATGACGACAATTGGACAGGGCAATCATGCCAAAAATGCACTCGGTTTATAGCTCTTCGCAAAGGCACTTCTATGTGATTTTTATTGCTTTTATTCGTCGTGTTTATGGGGCCGCGTTGGCATGAGGTTGAACCTTGTTGAGTTTTTATTTATACGCAGTGCGCCGTGACGTCACCATGACATCATCCAAATGCACCGATGATGTAAGCTAGTATTCGATCATCGGAGAATTTGTCACAGTCAATGTACTCGTGCGTCACTTGTTATAACAACGTTGCTCTGTGCCTCGTGTCTTGTTTTGTTTAATTGCTTGCGGAGAAGTTTTCTCAGTCACGTGAACCGACTTTCATTCCGAGCTTTTTTTAAGATTCCAAATAAATTATAATTTGTTTCAAAGTTTCGAGGAATGTTGTTGATTGTAAGATAAATATTGTAATAGCTATTTCTGTTAGAAGGAAATCAAAATTGGTGCCGTTATTGTACCGTTACTTTGAATTCGAACCAGATTCATATGTATGCATTAAGATAATGATGTTAAGTATGTATTGAATTGCTAATCAACATTCAACACATATATAACGTAAATGTTAATGTTGATCAATGAGGCAATGAAAATAATAAAAATGTTTTACTAACAATATGTTGAAAGCAGAGAAACCAAAGAGTAAATTCGCCAAATGCTAATTAATTTTTGATAGTGTCGGCGACGACACCGCGGTGATATGCAAATGAGCGTTCCTCGCTTTAGACACTGCTTTACAACTTATCAAGTCGTCGAGTATCAATTAAAGCGACGGAACTGCGCAAGTTTACATCATTAACACCATAAAAAGACAGTTATTGCGAGAAAATTTGTGCAATCAATTAGGAGTTTTAAGAGGGGTTGGGGGTGTATGCGTGCAGAGTGCAGCGGCGACGTCGGGCGGGTGGGGGCGCGGCGCGCGCATCTGTGTGCATTCGGCATATTTACCCCGATAGTGGGCGGGCGGGTTCACTGACCCGACCCAATGCAAGGCCTGCGTACGTAGGCCGCCCGCGACGCACACCACACAAGCGCACCGCGTACCGGGCCCGTTTCATTAGTGCCACCGCACACCGCTCACACGCGAAATGCTAACACTATGCGTCAAGTGGACGCACGCTTTTTTTAATCATCATCAGTCGGAATCTGCCAGCCGGAAATGCCGACTCACGTTGCACAAAATTCCTCGTAAGTGCACATAGTCACGATGCAGGTCAGAACACGGCGGGCTAAGTTTCGGGCGGATGCAACCGTATCGATCTGGTGTTTATTCTCGACTCGCTGTCTGTCTAGATAACTGGTTTAAAATTTATAACAGGCTAAAACGGTCGTGTTGATCGACTAGTAAATCTCTATAAGCGCTTCGCGAGTTAGTCTACACTACAGTAGTAGGAATAGGAAGCGGTGCATTCTGAAGATAAGAACAAAACACAAGTGTAGTGTTTATGTTGCGATCGGGGCCACATAAACCACAAACGAAACGTCATAATTGTACTATAGCATTCATAAATCTACCGGTAGGCAGACACATTCAGGGGTGTAAACTATAAAGCGAGGTATACATATGCAAAACCACCCTTGCAGTTGGCGGGGTCGTCGAATGCAATACCATAACCTACCCCAAGCGTTCCCCTAGTTGAGGCAGGTCCGTGCAGCCGCCTTTGATGGGGCATTTACATAATAACCAAGCCAACAGTTAGTACCTACCTATTCATTATTAATAAATATAGCATTGAAGGTTCTATGTTAACTTATGACTTTTTTTCGAATGTTCTAAAATGCTGGTATAATCGTCATACGATTGCATGCACGCCGACAGCGTTACCGGGCTACTGGCGAGCGCAGAAGGCGCTCTGCCATACAAAAGGGTTTTTTGGCAACAAACTTAGGTACGCACCTCGGCTTGGGCTGTTGCCGGGGAAGAGAGATTCTTCGCCCAGAAGGGTTGTTAACGGGGAATGCGTCTTTGACCCCTCCGGAGGGGTCGGTGTAGGCGTGAAGCATTGCCTGTGTCCGGGTTCGATGAGTCGGTCACCTCCGCGTTAGCGCAGGTGATCGCATCATCTGGGTCACCTAAAACGTGTCTAGGTCTACGGAGGATAATTAACTTATGTTATGATTGATCTATTGGTCTATAGGTATACTAATCGACCCCTTACAAACATAAGCAAATCAAACTGCTTGATATTATTTCAACAAATAATAATTAAAATAATATAATGAGCTGAGCCTATAATTGATAATTGAATCAGTAACGTGTAGGTAATGTGAGGAAATCAGAAATGTTTTGGTAATAAATTAATATTATGCAAGCATGAATTATCGATGTTTTTCTTAAATTGTTTTAGTATGACTTAAGTAATTATGTAAATCGCGTTTTCTGATTACTAAAGCAGTGCTTGCATGAGGCTATATTTCAGGAGGTTTATAAGCGAAACTGGAATCATGATGCATTAAATTGCATTTATCATAAGAAACAGCCTCACTGAATCCCAGTCACGGTAGCTATTCGGTATAATAAAATCCACAAACCAATGGAATGGCAGTGGAAAAATAACAAATCATGGCAGGATTCTGGACAAGGCTATCCAAGCTATGCCGGAGGCCCGAAACGGCACCGACAGAATAGCCACAACATGCCTCGCGAATAAAAAGTACCGATTAGAAAGTGGAGAAAAGACTAAGGATCCGACTCCGGCCCCCAACGTCCTTCACGTCTACACTGACGGTTCGAAACAAAAACTAGGAGCGGGTTGTGGCTTCTACTGTCCTGAAACAGGGCTATCCCGTGCGCAACCTCTCAGTAAATCAACGACCGCCCTCCAGGCAGAAACCCTTGGGCTCTCCCTGGCAACAGGAGATATGCTCTTACCAGTAAAGTCTAGGACGGCCGCAGCTACTGCAAACGAACAGACAACAACCAAGTACCAACTCAAAATCCATTAATGATGTTTAAGGGTAGTCTGAAGTTATTACAAATAATACATTTGCCACATACTCACATTTTGCAAGTCGTTGGTATTCCAATTATTCCATACGAGACAGATAGGTAAATATTAAATACTAACTGGCATCCTCACGAAATTTTCCTTAATACGCACATTTCAACATTTTTAAAGATGTAAAATAACTAAATAAAAGAAAAATCCCAAACAACCAAATTTCGGAGAATAAATGATATTTTGCTGAACTTTTATAATGCTATTCTCCGAAACTAATATTATAAACGCGAAAGTTCGTAAGTATGGATGTTTGTTACTCTTTCACGTAAAAACTAACGAATGGATTTTAATGAAACTTTACAATAATATAGCTTATACATCAGAATAACACATAGGCTACAATTTATAAAGATATTGTGTGACTAATCCTGCGCAGACGATGTCGCGAACACCAGCTTGTCTTCAATAATTTTATCTAACCACATTTTATATGAAAGTCAGTTTGCCGACAGAAGAAGCAATTAAAGGTGTACTCTGTACCTTTAATTGCTTCTTATATACAGACCCTTAGCACCGTCGATGAAACCATAAAGATAATAAAAAAGCAATAATTTTGTACGTGTGCATATAACGTACTAATGATTAATCAATAAACGTTAGTATTAACGATATTAGCAATAAAAACTGCATAATCCGATACCTACCACGCAAAGATGCTTAGTTATCTCATAGGTCGAGGAGATCGTTTACTTTCAAATGAATAAGTAGTTGAAGTTATTAATTAATAAAATGGTAATATAAGTGATCGTTAATTTGTAATGATTATTTTATTATAAAGAGGTTATTAAACAATAACAAGTACACCTATCTCCTTTTAATCAAATGATTTTTTTATCTTTTTCATGCTTTCTCGTGCTCCTGCCCTTTTTTTATCTTTTTCATGCGTACATAAAATAAATATTTGTAGACATTTCACAAAGCTAACATCTGCCCCTAGGCTAAACAAGCTTGATATACCTAAACGAAATAACTGATATAATACTACAAAATATTATTTACTGCATTAAAAAAAAGACTCGCGACTTCAATCCCTACGCACAGTAGGGATTGAAGTTATTATTTATTATTTATTATTATTATAGATATTCCCTCAGATCTCTAGATCTCTTTTAGTACCAAGTACCAACTAAAAACTCTGAAGTTGTGTAAGGGGGAGTTGTCAGAGGTACCTCCAAATGTTTGATTTAGCACCTACCCACATTTCAGTTGTTGTTTTAGTTAGGTTTGTAGTCGGTATTCCATATTGACAGGTTGTGAAACCATCGCCGCTACTATGGAATACTTGGAAATTTGACAGCATCCACTGTTGCCTTTTCTTCTAGGCGCGTGGAACTGGCACCTAGATTCACTTTGCTTTAAGACGTTTCAAAGTGATCCTTGTGATTTATTTGAATAAATAAATACCTTTTGACTTTGTCTACAAGCAAATTATCCAAAAAAACTAATGTCTCCATCTCAAACTAAAGATCCTCCTATGATTACGAAGATCAGTTAGTAAATAAAATTACTATTGATAAAAGATTTGCGTTCCAAAACAATAAACATGCACTTTTAATGTAAACTGCCGGTTCGGCTTTTAATATTGCAAATGTGGGTGGGCAGTCGCCGGCAGGGAGGCACGCAAATAGCGACGATCGGGAATAGAATGCATTTTTCTGAACCGATCCTATTCTGTTTTTCGTTTATAGTAGCATGATTCTAAACGTTGATATTTAAAAAGTTTTATTAAAACCATCGTAGTAAACTCTCTTTTATTTTTGTTTTAACGGCTTTATAAAATGTGTTGAAGATAATCAATGCTTAATAAGTGCCATCTCTTGCCAATGAGTAATGACAAACAGTGACAGGGCTAATTTTATGCAGCGTTTAAATTTAAGCAACGATTATAAATATGGGGTAATGTTTACTTGACGTAACTTTTTAATGCTCTAAAATAACTTCTCAATTATATCATCAATCACCATTGTTGCTTACCTATCCATCATGAACAAATCAGTAAAAGAAGAAGCGATTTCTGGTTAGAGCTTACAAATAAGCCGCAAAAAGAAACTTTAATTAGTTAGTAGTAGTTCGGACAACCGTCAGACTACTTCTAGCTCGCACATTTCAACATCTTTGAAGATATAAAATCACTGAATCAAAAACAGAAAATTACTTAAAATCGCAAACAAGCAAATGGATAAAAAAAAAATTTTTTGCCGAACATTTATAATGAAAATCTCCGAAACTTGGTTGGATGTTGCAATGTGTGAGCGAGAAGTTGTTTGACGGCTGTCGACCTCTTAATATTTTACACCCATTATCCAATACCTAACTACAATAAATACCATAGTAACAAGTAAACATTTCAGTTCAATATGTAATGTTGTAATCATATGGAGATTGGAAGAGTAGAAGTTCATTTGTTATTGAAAGCGTCAATAAAAAGATGAATTACACCATATAACTTCAGCATCCAAGAAAATAAAGCGTGGGTGTGGATATTTATTATCTTTAGGTACTTATAGCTTTGGTCGGCAAGTCAAAAGCGCGGGCGAGGATTGTAAATAACCCATTAAGAAGTTATTTGATTGATTCGGTTTTCAATCGAACAAATATAAAATTGGAAAATTCTTTGGTGCTTTCGGCACGTGAATATTCACCATACCTGGACATGACAAGAGCAAACCTATTAAAAAATCGTGTGCGTTTAAAAGGCCACCCTCGTCGCGCGCCTCCACTTCAAAGTTTGACCTCGCAATTACTAAAATTGGTTTGATTTACCATTTTAATTGTAACAAAAAGCTTATTTTTTCCCGCTGCATGACCGGGTGCTGTGTCGTTGTAATCTCGACCGAGTGACTTTCGGCCGGAGGGTCTATTAGGGATCGTCGGGTCCGCGGCGCTCGCAGATCGGGGATTGGAATTTTGAGCTGTGGCATCATGTCGTTAAGGCGTAGTTTCTGTCGGAGGTGTTCGGTAGGCGCGAGAGGAGAGCACTCGAGGTCGGATGCTGAGTGCGGGGGTGGGAGTGGCGCGCGGGAGGCGAGTGGGACAAAATCGATATCGTCGGGCGGCGCGCGACGTCTTGCGTCCCGGCCCGCTCGCCCCTCTAATGAATGAGAGCGGCCTGAGCATAGTCATCTCTGCGGATGGCGGCTCCGCGATACGAGCTACCCGCGCCCGTCGCCGGCTCTCCTCACCACGGCTGCGGCTCGCTGCTTGCTGCTTATTGCCGACCGCAATAACGAACCCCAACACTGACACGAACAAAACCAACAGCACAGCTTTCACATATTTTTATGAGACGCTTTTTCGGTTTGGAAAACCAAATGAGTTTTCTCATATACTGTTTGAGGAAGTATACCGCCAGCCCCCTCAATTGATTCGGTAATGCGGATGGGATAATATTTTTAATAAGATCCTATCCCTCCATTACCGGATTGTAGGTAGTAAAATGGAAACATGCGAAATAATGAAAACAAACTAAACCCGAAACAAAGCCTACATTCCTAATCCCCATCAGGCTAACGCCATAAAATTCCGCGCCGCAAGATAAACCGTTAAGGAATGAAATGAACTCGAGATTAGCTTCACATTTGCTAATATTGTTTGCGTACCTACTTTAATACTTTACTCCTACCTGGTTAACATGGTGGTTTGAGACCACGCACACAACTAATCAGTAAGCTTTTTCATTGGTACCATACCGATCTATCCATGTTATCGATTGATAGTAGATTGAGATCAGTCCCCGACGATCGATAAATTCCTCCGTACAAACACTCGTAAAAAGTCTTCGGTGTTACCAACCAATCGACCGACGTCGATCAATTAGTGTGGTAACACCCTTACTTCGACTGTTTGTTAGGGGTATTGAAACTTGGTTTTGAACTTATCATGAGAAAGCTGTAGGTCGCCGCAGGGTACTGTTGTATTCCCGCCAAATTTCGTGTCATTCGCGCTCCCGACATTTCCGCTTACTGTTTTCCGTAAATTTTCCGTAAATAACTTGGAATTTCTAAGAACCGAACCTGAAAAGCGTCATAAATATAATGTTCTTTGAAATGGTACATTTGTCAATAGTCATCCGAGGAAAGATAATAACGTGACACACGTGTAACAAGATTAATCAACGAACGTATGAACACGGACTTTAGCAACAATACATGGACGTATAGCAACAGAGAAGCAGGAAGATAAAACACTTGAAACTCTTATTGAAACTACGCAAAAGATGACTTTGGCCAAAGTAAACAAAAACATTTGCTGAGGTACAGTCAGTCTTATTTTATGATTAATTGACAAGGATTTTCGCAGAAACTGAGCATTGGCACGTTTTCAAATCTAATTATGATCGGACAATGCTTATTTTTTTAAAGTTTATATACCTATATGTATTGAAAATATCTTGAATTGTTGTAATCAACTCATGTAACTGACAGTACGCGTGAAGTGGACGACACTTGGAAAGTTGTAACTATCGAGAATGATGAGAACCACAAAAACATTGTACTTCTAAAAGATGGTAACTCTTGCGAGGGTCACGTCAAGAACCGAATAAAACCTCGTGTGATCCCACTCATGAAGAAAGTTTAATTAGATTAGTGTTTGAATTTTGTGAAGAGGGAAGACCAGAAGAGACACGAAAAAAGCATAAACATAGTGCCATGATAATCCTCGTTATCTCTGACTTCCAAAACACAGAAGACATCCTAGGAATGATACAGTTTTGAATTTTAATTTAATATTTACCTAAGAATTTCACGTCGAACAAAGACGGACGTCGCATAAAATACATTGATCATTTTGGTTATGAAAAGAAAGATATATTGTCACCTGATCAAACTTAACGTCGAATATAAACAACTAAGGAAGTACTACCACCACGCCTTTTCTGCCGCCAAGCAGAAAGCTGTGTTTAGGGTTCACTTAATATCAGGCGGGCCATCTGTTGTTCCATCAGCTAGTTGTACAAAAAAAAAACTAAACGTAAATAGAAATACTCTAAAATATCAAACGGTCATCAATCAATTGAACCACAAGGATCGCTAGGAATCGTCTTAAAGCTAGATGAATCCAGGTGAACCGGCAACAAAACTTACGGCTTGGTTCCTTCCGTTCTTTTGTACGACCCTTGTTACAAAACAAAAAAGTACGATAACATAAAATAAATATTCAAGGATGAAAGGTTCGATTAGAATTGTTTGCACCCAGTTACATAGAGAACGTGATCTCCTAACCTGGGGTCAGAGATAGCTTTGCTACAGATGGTCGCTATCGACAACGAGGACCAGGGTCACGCGCCGCGGGCACATGTCAAAACATCACGGCACCGCACGTACGTAGATATAAACACTACTATCGCAGTATTGATTTCTGCGATAAAATTGTATGCGATTATGAAAAAGAATATTAGGTACCTATATTAGTAACTAGCGGCCTGTCCCAGCTTCGCATGGGTGGTCATAAATTTTTTGAACATTTTAGGATAAACTTAGACCGTGGGTTCGAGCCTCGCGTCTACTTATTTCATACATTTGCACGCGCTTCTCCTTGAGTGAGTGAAATCGCACCCCGCGCGTGACCCGTGGACCCGTTAACATTTTTAATTTCGTCATATCTTTTGAATGGAATGTCCAATTGAAAAATTTAAGAAGTAATCTATAGGTATTGAAACCGTCTTAATTATGAAATGATTTATTTGGATAAGGATTAATACCAAGGTACAAATAAAGACCCTTTTCTAGCGGAGGCATTTCAATTAATTTTTTATAATAAAAGAACACTTATTGTGACATAACTATAATAGTTAGACATATGCTGTCGCGACATTTTTTGTAGATGATAACGTGTTCTACAAAATCGTAGTACATTATTTTGTTCTATCTTCAATAGTTTTCGCAGCGCACGCGATGTAAGGATTTTTGTTTTCCACCTTGGGTTACATTATTGAAGTTTTAGTAAGGATCCCTGATTTTTTTGAAAATATAATATAGCCTATGTTACTCAGGGATAATGTAGCATTCTAATGGTGAAAGAATTTTTGAAATCGGACCAGTAGTTTTTGAGCCTATTCGTTACATACAAAAATACAAAAATACAAAGTTTTCCTCTTTATAATATTAGTGTAGATATACAGGGTTATTGATCCAATTGTAAAAATAACACACGAGAAAACTTATACATAAGAATTTTCAGATCATGTTTCTCAATCGATTACATACAATAAAAGAAGGATTAAAATAAAATGAAACATGTTAAGAGCAACTGTTTTCAATAAAAAAAAGTTTTTTTCTGATTTCTGTACGAAATTAAGCAGATATTTGTGTTCATTAGGAATCTGTAAAAAACCATTTAGTACACATGGTAGTGCCAGGACTGCAGCTAAGATATGTACAGCAGAAACCCATTTTGGAACAGCTTAATTTGATCACCCTTAGAGCTCAAAGCTATACTCATATGTGGAGGTAACCGTCTTTCTTCATACTGTATGTATAGAAGGTGAACAACAACACACTATACAGAATTCGACGTATGCAATTCTGATTAATATAAATATCCGTAATACAGATTAGGTAAAAACCGAATGCAAAATAAGAATATGAATTCCCGCAAGTCACTCAAGCGAAGCGTCAATATCGTGTCAGCAAAGGTACCATAGTGGCGGCTCGCAGAGACTTCCACCGGAGCGTGTCGGCCAGCGTCCTGATGAGGGAGCGAGTGGACGCGTCCCTGTTGCGCACCATCTCTTCACGCACGGCTGATGGGTCACTGCACTAGAGCTCACTCGGCGACAGGAGAAATGCACAATAGCACTGCCAGTTTTGCGTTTTACTACAGAGTAGTGCTACTCAAACAATGGTCAATAAGCACGTGTGTAAATAAATACATTGATGTAGCAACCGCAATAATCGGCAGCGAGGACGCGACTGGCTCGTTATCGCTTACACTATACCTACATATTCTCCAGCTAAAGTAGACGATTCCGCATAAATGTAGAATTCAGATCGACCTAGCTATATGAATTGGTTGACGCGCGTCCTAAATTATGTGACACATCACACATTTTTTTACAGCACACTTTATTTAATAACCCGGAATGTCTGGACGTAATTGATCATGTCAAGCAGATTTAGACTGTAGTTAAAATCTTTGTTTCAAAAAATTGGGCCACCCCGTTTAGTTTAGTTACAAATAACGAACAAAAAAATAAAGCATCAAAGACATCAAGCTATCGACCCTGAAAGTATGAAGAAGTCATCGAATAGGAATAATTAGCACGTTGTTTGCGATGATAAATAATCTAGCTCCCAGCAACTTATTACCGCAGTCTTACAGGAAGATGGTGTAAGCAATTTTATTCCTTGTCGCGTTTAGCATGTGACTGTTTGTCGTTTGTACGAGTGTTATAATTAGCGAGGCGTTCGGAACGTGGCAGGAGTCCAGGTCGATCACTCGGGTAATATAACGGATCAACCACTTTATCTGGTCGGTCGTTGACAGGGGCATTCTTCCGGGCATTGCAAAACAATACTATGTGGGGGGCTAAAACCTGATAAAAACAACTGCGAAAAGGTTTATCATTTCTGACTAGACCATACGTCATTTGAGCAAGCACTGAACTGATATTATGGTTCTATATAAAATCATATGACGACAACTGTTGAGCTAATAATAAAGCATTGTGAGAAGAACCACATGTTGGTATCATTAAACAATACCTTGGCATTGTTGGTTCGAAGGTGCATCCATAATTTGCAGAAATTATACGACTGACGTCAAAGTGTGACGATTGTAAAGAAGTAAGTCTGAGAAATTATGCTTTAAGTCGTTCTTTTTAATAACTAAACAGACTGTAATGATGGTTCTAACATTATAATAACCCTTGTTTAATTATCTTCCCAGACCTTAGAATACAATGTCTAGCCGTTATTATTCAATCTGGTGAAGGTTGAAACTATTTCGTAGCTTACACGTGTAAGAATACCACATTGATTTTATATGTCTGCCTTTCATAAAACTCCTTCCTAAAACCGGCAGAATGATTGATATAATTATGTTAGATTTGATGTACTGATATTAACATGTTTTAACGTGGAATTTGTTTTTGGTAGGATTACCCTGAAATTGCCATGAAACAAATTCTTTTAGATTAAAATATCACTTCCAAATTCTCAAGCGTACCTCCATACATCAGACAACATTTTCTAAAGTCATCTTTATGCATGTCTTTGATGTTAAGTGCAACATTATTTTGAAGAGCACAATATAATTTCAAAGGGACGACATTAATACCTTGGGAATTGACGATAAATACATCGGCATAACACTTTGGTATTCTAGAGCCCACCAGAAAAGTGGCGCCAAGCGTCCTGATTACTTCTGTTGCCAAGTAGGTAATTATTTCAAACGTGTTTTGTTACATTTAGTTCAAAATAGCATGCTGGTGTAGTTCAACAAATACGTGGTTGTTTAGTGATCTGGTAATTCCTGTTCTCAAAGAGTACTAGATGATAAAAGATGCATCCAGTTGTTGTAATTTTAACTTTAGTTATAGTATTTTTTTTATAGCTAAACGTTTGTCTTCCACATCTGATGGAAAGTGAAGATGCATTCTAAGGTGGAGCACACTAATACTATAATCCACTAGTTTGCTCTTGTCTTGAATATTCCTTAGTTGTAACGTTCCGGAAAAATCGACGATGGTTGGCAGTTTGCACAAGAAAATGTATATGTACATCATAGTTATTAGTATTAAAATTTTACTGATAAAAAGAGTGTTGTTTATAAGTATACATGTTGGAGCAATTTGCAACAACTCTTCACATATCCAAAATCTGCTTTTGACCTAGTAGTATAAGGACGCCGAAGTCATCATCATCTTTCTGCCCTCATCCCACGCTAAGTGGGGTCGGCTTCTTCCGCTCTCTTCAATCATTCATCTCGGTGCGCACTCCTTTCTTACTCATGTCATCTTCATCTTTTTATTTACGTCAATGATTTTAATAAAAAAAAAAACAGTTATTAAGAAATTGTATGAGAAGGGGAAAAGCGAGGGAGGCGTTCGTCGCCCTGCCGCGTGTCGCAACGTATCGAGAATCTTGCTCCTAGATAAAGCACGCACTCGTGAGAATTTCATCTCATCCGTTTCAGATTAAAATGAATTGAATTTTCATTCGTCGCTACATATTGCGAGAATGACTTTGAAATAACTCAGATGGCCTGTTTTGCGGTCGGAGCACGTAAGGATATTACTTTGTACTAAATTAAATGGAATATACTTGTACTTTTGAATTTATTGCTTTATTTAGTTATAGTTAAATCATATTAAGATATTTCAGTTAAAAGACCTGACTGGAGTTTAGAAAAGGTATCACTTATAATATACCTAACGAATTACACGATAAAGTAGTGCGTGAAATTCAATATAATTTTCCTAGCGCGTGGTAAACTGTGTGCGTGTGGGTTATTAACTTATTAGAACGCGTATGAAATAAAAAAAACTGCATTAGACACACCAAAGGTAAGGCATACGAAACCACACGACATTTGAAGGATATTAAGTAACAATGACCATTTAACAGCGTTTCTGAATATGACATGCTAACGGTATTGAATTACAAGGATCTAACAACCCCCGCTGCCTGCAAACTTTTGATCGGCTGAAGATTCAGTTGGATCGGGCTGCAATTTCGCACACTGCCTAGACTAAACTGTTTGGTTGCAGTGATAAATATTTATGTGACTGACTGATGGATTAGCAGTTAGGGTCAGTCAAAAATGTCAGTCAAATTAGCAGCCAAAAAAGCGAGAGACGAATAGCCCATATACCGGCATTTATACTAAACTGCGAGACATCTAAAGCAGTAATAAAAATAATATCGTGGGATATTTCTTAAATCCCCACCCAGCCTCAAACTAAGGAAACCAATGTATAAAAATGTACAGTATGTAATCTTACATGGGGTTTGTACTTGTGCGTGAGCGTATTGTTTTTTTTTATTTCTCTGCATTTATTTGCTCCAGATTTAGATTATCGTTGGCCGTGGCGTGCTGGGTAATTTGACGTACATAATTACATGTCAAAATATTAGGGGGTTGATAACATCGTTTAACGCCGCACAATGCACAGATTATATTTATAGTTGACTTACAATAGCGAAAGGTGAGTAAATATACGTTCGGAATCGCCTTTGATAAACGTCACGCCACAGAGTAGGGGAAATAAAAGCAACATTTAAACCTACTATCATAAATTCATAACAAATATTTGTTCATGCTGGGAAATATAACAAGGTAACAAAACATGAATGATTTACCAAACAGTAAGGGTTAAGTGACTACGTGGCTAAACGTATACTCACACCCAGTGAACTGAACAGTAGCTGAATAACCCCTCAACAAAGATACCACTGACTGGTACACTTGGGCTTGAGTACAGGGTCATTGAGAGTCTTTGTGTTAGTACACGGATCGTGCGGTGAGTGCAAATAATGTTCACAAAGACAAATGACTGGTGACGTTCGAAATGAAATAATCAGCTGAGTATTCGCAACTGGCTTTTTTATACCAACTGTTCTCAATAATAAAACCCATGTTAAATAAGAAAGTTTAGCGGTTGCGTCTTTAGATTCAGATTTTTGGTTCTAGAACATACTGCGCTCCTCGCGATGTTTTCGTTCAATTCGTTTCGAAACTTTGAAAAAAAAAACACTATTGGAACTTCAGTTGGCTTACTATTGAACCAACTATATTTATTTATTAAATAGTTTATCTTTTGACATATAAGTGCTGCACTAAATGCAAAGACAAGAGACCTCACATAGCGAGAGGTTGCAATCATCACAGACGAATTGCCTCCATCGATAACCGTTCGCGAATAATTTATATTACTCCCTTTGCTCGACCGCAGCCTTGGGGCGGTGTTGACGAAGACAACCGAAGATGTCCTATTACGTGAACCGATAGATTTTTAAATAAGTTTATTTTAAGTTTAATTGTGACATTTTCATTTTACATTGTACTATAATAAAAATTGTAGTGAGTGCTGGGAATGAATATGAATGGATGAGATGGATGAGGTGCAACCGTTTTGTAATTATGATGATGATGATGATCATTATTAAAAAGCTCCTAGTTATTATTTAAAGAAGTGATTAAATTTCATATTACATCAAATTAAAAGTTATCCGATTAAACATTTTCTCGAATACATAATAACCCGAATGATATTTTTTCTTATAATATACATATAGTCAAAGTCAAAAGGTATTTATTCAATTGATGGATTGATGGATCACTTTGAAACGTCTTAAAGCTAGGTGCATCTAGGTGCCAGTTCCACGCGACCAAGCCTAGAAGAACAGGCAACAGACATTAGATTGTCAACAGGAATGCGAACACGCAATCCCCCGCGATTCAGATAGGCCGCGGGCGATAGGATCATGTGACAGCGCCGAGATACCATCTCCAGTTTAATAGAGTTCTTCGCTGCACCCAATCATTGCCCCTGTTAGTTTCCAATCCGACTGCAGACGATCGCGATTCCAGCCACAATTGATCCTGATCGGCCGTTAGCAAAAGTACCTAATAGAAATAGGAAATTTTACCAAACCTACCAATTCTCACATTCCCCTATTTCAAAGTTATTTTTACCGCTTTGATTCCGCTCTTATTTTTTTTTACGTTATTTAGTTTTTCTATTGATTGCTGTGCAGTGCCACGAATAAATGTGAAAGTTTAATCCACTCCTTAGAACTTGGGATTGAAGGTTGTTTATTTGTTAGGTTTCATATGGGTCACAAGAATCAATAAAATAGCACACAATAGCAAATCTAATATTTATTTTAGATTGTTCATAAGGTTTTTGTCTGGTATTCTAGTCGTCTCCCAGACAGAACCTTTAGCCGCAAGATATTTATCCCCGTTTTGATCTGTCTGGCCCTTCGAGATGTTAGCTTAGGTTTTATTTGGATAGAGAGCAAAATAATTTTTGGTTTACGCAAATCTAGAATAGGTACGAATATTTAGGTTAAGCACGAAATAGGCAATAAAGAATTTAAATCTCAATTTATGAAGGTAAACACAATCCTAATTTAATAATGTCAATATAATGCCACAAAATGTCTATAAAAATGATTAGGGTCCAATGTTTATCGAAACTGATGAGACTAAGCTAGTGCAAATTGGACAACCAATTTCATTAGACTATAGGTAGGTAAGTTTGTTGCCTGTTCTTCTAGGCTTGGCCGCGTGGAACAGGCACCTAGATTCACCTAGCTTTAAGACGTTTAAAAGTTATCCTTGCGATGTAATAGAATAAATACCTTTTAACTTTGATTTAGATTGAATAAAGCTTTGAGTGAATATGCAAGAAGATTATGCAGAAAGGTGGTAATTATCTTAGTTCGGTCTGTAAGTAATTAAATCGGGTTGCTCGTGCTAATAATTAGTAAGAGGATCGGAGAATACATAGGCCTAGAATAGAGACAGTTTAATAATTCAATTTGAGCATTAGACAAATATTAGTAGATAAGTAATAGTGTTAGAGCCTTCACTTATCAATACTAAATCAGTTATGTAATCTGACGAGATAAAAAAACTTGTTTGGTATCAAACCGACGAAGGTTATTATTGTACATATTGAATCTAAACGCAAAACACTAAAGCTCAATTTCATTAAAGACAGATTCCCAGTGAAGTGACACAGGTCTGTATTAATACTGAGCTGTCGAGACGATGGTAAATTCCGTAACGGCAGATGCCACTACCAGCCTCCCTGTCGTGCCCGAAACAGAAATGCAAATAGGTGGCATTACCTAATAAAGACAACTGCCAAGACGAGTACTACTACAGTAGTACGAATTTATTTTGGTCCATATTAACAGTGGCTATAAATAAAATATGAATGTCCACCAATACTTAGATGTTTATTATAGCTTTTGTATTGCGACGTTTTCTTCATTCTAAAATAGTTACAGCATAAATGAAAAATAATATTTAAAATGCTGTATTATAATAAATGTAAAAGTAGATAGATGACATAATTTTAATATCAACATTAACTGCAACACAAATTCCATTGATGTGACGTTGGAACAGGCAATCTAATTGCATGACGTGTTCGACGGATAACGCTTAGCAACAAACAAAATGTAACGTTGAGGCATTTTGTACTAGCTCTCATGCCATTTCATCGTGTGAAATGAAGGCCTTACGAGAACTATACTGATTTCCGATCGATATGACGCGTTTTCGGAGTATTTCAGGTTACGATTTCTCAGGTTCTACGACCTCTTAGACCTTTGTAATTTTTTACAGGCAGATTATTTCAAATCAGTGACAAAAGTGAAA
Organism: Chloroclysta siterata; assembly: GCA_932294275.1. Classification (NCBI taxonomy): domain Eukaryota; kingdom Metazoa; phylum Arthropoda; class Insecta; order Lepidoptera; family Geometridae; genus Chloroclysta; species Chloroclysta siterata. The sequence goes on along the minus strand of OW028596.1, from coordinate 11,830,940 downwards.
TCCAAGCACTTATGTGTGAATTGAGCTAGCTGTCGTATTAAGCAGGCCGTGACGTCGTGAACCCGCGCCGAGCTCTGATAAAAGGCGTCTGAATGTCAACGCACCCGGCCCGGTCACCTTGAGCCGGCGAGCCACTCAACTGTGTTGCTAGAGAATTTTGGCCAATGTCATACTATCTTATCGTACCTACACATAATTTAGTCATGACGAGGTCAAGCGGCGAATCCGCCGGGAGCGAGCCGATCACCGGTGGAAACAGTGATACACTCTGTTGGCAAGCCGGTAGACGGCAGAAGCAGAAAAACAACACGACTATAGTTCGTGTCAACGAGTCAGGCGACAAATCGAAACACGTCGTTTACACATAGGAATCACCTAATTTTTAACGATAATCAAGAAGCCCTATTCAAAAAGCGTCGTAGAGTTGAACTCGAATTAAAATGGTAATTATGACAATCGTGAACACACTTAAACACAAACAGTAAACAAAACTCAACCGTAATTACAACAGTAACGTGTAAAAAGACTTTGAAACCAATTAATTATTTATTACGTGTGCGATATGAAATAATCATGAGTTTACTCGCGTAGCAACTCTATGACGCGATGTTTTGTTAGAAGTGTTTTCTTGAGATATTTATTTCAGGATGTGACGTAAAGAAAGTAGCTACAACCAGAAGTCCTTACGTCATAAATAACTATACTGATTTACGTCGCATGTGTCTGGGGTTACCAAAGTTACCAAAGTTGACGTAGCTACATAAAAACTTTACCTACCTACCTTTACCACTTTCGGAATTCATATTCTGGAAAGTTTTGTTAGACATTATCTAACAATTTAAGCAAACAAAGGGTGTAACTCAATCGTTGTCGCCCCCAATGTGTGATCACGTGGCTTCAAGGCATAGATCTTGCAATAGGCCAAGTCAAAATTGGCCGTATCGTACGGTGCATGCAGGTGCCAATGAGGTTGCTCCAGTTTTCTCGTATTCGGATCGATGTCGAAGCGTCGAAATAGCTCTCGCGGCCGCTCAGAATATGCCCCGCAAGGTCGGTGGTAGACGACCTGTGCCCTTTTGCTGACCCGCGCCTTCGCGTAGATCACAATGGCTCCCAAACCGATTTGGACCTTTGTCTAATTTATCCGAGGATAGCTGCGCCGAAATCAGAGAGCGTTCAATCGTAGATTGTAATGGGGCCAACGCTTTTTATACGAACGAAACCGCTAACGACTGTAAACTGTCGTAAAGAAACTGTTTTACTCACATGTTCCAGATTAATTAGAATGCATTCTGTGCTAAACGATTGCAGTATAATTGTTATGGCATGTGAAAGTTTCCGTCGATGACATTCAAGTATAGCAAGCGCATACGAGTGGCCGGAAACTTGACTGCGAATCATGTCAACTGTTAGCAAACTCTGCTAACAAGTAGCGACTTGGCAGATTGTTGAACTAGCGCGCATTTAATTGAGGGACGTCTTCCTCGAACTTCGGAAGCAGGTCCGGCAGCGACGATTAATCACTGCGGGTTTCTTTTACACTTGCTTTGGCTCGCACGCTCTACATATTATAATCTAATATTTTATTCAGGAACCTGTACCACATGTGCTAAACCACATGATCTCAGTATTTTATTTTTTCTAAAGTTGAATAATTGTTTTAAACATGTTTTGGTGATGATCAATCGAGAAGCGTGGATGACGGTACAGTTTAAGTTTCCAGGAGTACGCATTTTAAACTCTGCTTAAAGGTAGAGTTTTTAAAAAAAGGCCTTTTTCGTGATATGGCAAATTCTACGATATCATCTATGGAAAAATATTGCAGAAGACTTGAAAAGATACACAAAAAGTGAGATTAAATAAAGATACAAAAGATGCCAGTACGCTTCGAGCGCTAGCAATTTATTTGGCTACTCTTTATCCGTAACGCGGTCAGAGTGGAACAAAAATATATTGTTGCGAAAAATGAGAGACGTAAACACACGGGTTTTTATATGTTCCCGCTAATTATACCCGCCTGGTTTATTGCGATAATAAATCGTCGGTTAACACTCCCTAGAATTGGTAACGTCCCAGATAAGTTGCAGTTAATGGTTTCGCGGTTTTGCTTATAGAATTAAATATTGATTAGGAGGTTTAGATCAGGCGTTATTGCATAGCATTCAAACATATATTTATCTTACATTTTTCAGGAAGGTCAGCATTACTTCTATTGTTTTTATTCGGCCATGTTATAAGGCACGAGTGGAGTAGGCACACGGCGACTAAAACTGATTCTTTATTTAGATTTGCGAACGGTGGAGCGGTGCGCCAGTGGGCTATTTAAAACTAATTACTCTATAGGTTGTGTATTTTTAGATAAATGAATCACGTAAATATTTTGTTGAGCTGACGTACCAAATCAAAACACTGCTGTCTCGTATTTACTTTAATGGTTTATTTATGTTTGTGTTCGTCAAGAAGGTAAGGTGGAAGTAGGTCGTATAGTGATTAATTGAATAGCTTTTAAATGATATAGACACGTGAATTGATTGAACGAGAATAACAAACCTAGTTAGCCGGATACCGTTATCATTATAAAAATGAGTTAATTTACAATTTTATCGTGCTGACAAGAAGATGCTGACTAATGTTATTCCATGCATGAATGGGATTCAATACAATTTCTAAAAATCAAGATGTCCTTAGGTTTATTCGCGGTGTCAGTTTCAGTAGACGTAGTGAAACTTTTACGTTTAATATTATTTATGCATTAGTCGGGTGCAGACACAAACACAGGGCAACTGGAGCGTTTAGGCGCCGGCGCTGGCGGCGGGCGGCGCAAGCGCAGTTTTATTGTCTCTACCCCGTTCTTTACCGCTACGACTACTTTGAAATTCAAACAGCTAATATAATTGCAAATAAATTCTAAGGTACATTGTCCACTAGTGCACTTCATGGGTGCTTGTGCTAGGAGCTGGATAATGCTTTCACACGAGGACAGTTCGAAGATATAGTTTTGAGGCTGTTTTTCAAAATAAAAACAGAATATTACCACGACACCGAAAATGCCAGTCACACGAAAACGGAACGTGCATCGAGCTCAGTGGACAATGGACCTAACATTTTGATACGTACGCCGACAATGTTATTTGTTTACCGATTGCACAGTAAATTATACGTTAGACTTCTTAGCATCATTATTTAATGGCATGTAAAGTGTATGCGACTCCAGCATTTGATAAGTCAATTGATATACACCTACCTATACCAGGCCTGAATGTTACGGTACTATGGTACTTGGAGGTTCTGATACTCACATCAACGCTGGCTGACGTGGCACGAAATCGGCAAATTTAAGAAAACAATAACAAAACCTACTACGGGAAAAGTGCAATTCCACATAAGGACCTAGGTGGAAGTGCTCTGTGAGGCAATACAATTATTATTTTTATAGACTCAACATCAGGTTTGCCATCTGCGTGTTCAATTAACTTTTCAATTTTTCAGACAAGTCACGGCTTCACAGGTAAGGCATACAGAGTGTAATATAATCGAATCGAATTTCCACGAATTGCAACCGATCTTTATCAGTTGTATCAATTTCAAATAACCGATTCTAGTGGGTAATAAAATTCTGGAAATTCCCAATTACTCAAAACATCAGAGTTAGATCACATAGCATGATTAGCGTAGCGTCCGATGCACGAGGGAGGTGGCTTGGGTAGGGATGGGCACCTTGAAATCCGAACATCCGGAAAAAGCGGTTACTCGGATAAAAAGTTTAATAAAGCTTCGTATTCCAAGACTACAAAGATAGAACAAGGACATAGACTGTAATCTCCAGACACGGTAGACATCCCCTCACACGCGATTGGAATAGTAAGTCTTCTTTCTTCTACTCTCTTTCTCTTACTAATCGCGATAATTTGTCTCATTCCGTATCCGAATACAACCGCCATACAGTGTACATACAGGGGCCTAATCACGAATGAGTTTGACGTTAGTGACGTAACGTATCGTATCTCTAAAACTACAACCCAATAAATTCCTCTGCCTGTTCTTCTAGGCTTTGGGCGCGTGGAACTGGCACCTAGATTCATCTAGTTTTAAGAGGTTTCAAAGTGATTTTACTGAATAAAATACCTTTTGACTTTGACTTTAAGGTCGGAATCGGTACGATACAAAACGCCACAAATGTCAAAATATATTCGTGATCGCGGTCCAGCGGGCTAATCAAAAATGAATTTGAATTAAGTGGCGTAAACGTATCGCATCCCTAACTACAACCCAATAAGGTCGGATATCGGTACGATACGTTTAACGCCAAAAATGTCAAAATGTATTCGCGAGTACAGCTCTAGTGTTACGCTAGTGGGGTGCCAAGCTATGCTGGCGCACTGTGGGCCAGCAAGTCCATCAAATAGATCGGCTTTGGCGATACCGTATCAAAATACTCGTTCGGTTGCCGTTCGCGTTTTGCATTACGATATTGGCCTTCCCCATCAACTTTATTCGAACAGCGGACTTGAATTTGTCGCATTATTTTTAGATTTGTGACTTGATTATTGTGTTTGGAGTCTTAACCTGAAATTGAACTTTTGCTTGGCGCATCATTGGTTTTCATTGGTCATTTTAAGATAGGATATGTTTTAGGTTGGACATAGAGTACTTGATGATCAAAGTCGCTTAGCTATTTCTATTTTTTTTTATGATAGAAATTCCATTTAATTTTAGGCACAAGCAGAGCTAATTAAAACTTAACGTGATATTAAAATTGGTCTGATAGCCTGTTTAAATAATATTTTATCATTTCTAATCTGATATCCTCATACATGAAACAGTAGACCAATTTGTAGTTAAATGTGGATCAAAAGAAATTATAAAATATTAGCTTGAAGATTTTTTCTTTTTTAGTCTTTATAGTATTGTACAGCGGCGATAACGTTTATATTTGAAAAAGAAAACTTGTTACCCAATTTTATTAACTCTTACAACAAAAACAAACAGAGCTAATCGTCAGATAGAACGTCGGTCGAAGATACCTATACCTATAATGTACAGTTTAGCATGTCGTGTTTGTGTGTGTCAGTCAGTATATAGGGCGAGTCCATCGCAATATTGGACCATCAATCTCCGGGCCAAGATAATGGTGCCGCGGTGCCGATGTAATAGTTCCTTGACCGCCTGATTGAAATATCTATAGCGATCGAACCACGTGACAGCTAGCTAGTGATGGGATTAATACCTTTTTAAATAATATATTGTTTAAAACCGCTGTGGTCAAATTCCCTCAAAATCACGCGATAGTGACAACGACTCTTACGAAAATTAGTGTATTCAGCGTGGTAAAATTACAGGAGTACGCCCCTAATGGAGATACTAAATGTTATGACTAATATGAATGTTAGATACGTAATGTAACGCAAGTTGGTAATACCGTGCCGTTTGAAAGTTTCGAGAAATCATAAATGTATGCGAAAACTACTGTTTAGTTTTTTTATAAAGACATGTTGGCGCAAGAAAGTGAAGTTCCTCGACCCAAAGTTCACCATTATTCTGAACCTTAATTTATGAGTTAATTTTACTATGCTGGCGTAATCATGTGAAAGTTACGATGTTTGTACACGTTTGGGACTCAATCACACCCTAAACTCTGAACCGATTGGAGTAAAATTAAAAAAAAACGTAATCTGGATTACACACAGGCTACCTTTTATACCAAAAAAACACGAAAGCGGTAAAAAAATTACGTACCCAATAAAAGGAAAACGCTACAACAATCACTACTAATACGTGAGCGAAGCCACGGGCGGCAGCTAGCTCTTCGTGCTCTTATCCCACGCTAAATATCAGATTTTCTTCTTCCACTCTCTCCTATTATTCGTCATTTCGGTGCTCACTCATTTAATTCTTCTCGTGTCATCTTTCACATAGTCCATCTTTTCTATCACCTGCTTCTTTTTCTAGCACCATCCATGTAGGTAGAATATAATAAACGTAATATTGATAATCAGTCACCAATAGATTGTCTGTGTTTGTTGATTTTGTCTCTCATATCAGGATGAATAGCGATTATGGATGTACACAGTATGTATGTACTTATTACATAGTATATAATATAGCAATGAATGAATCCGTGGTGAGAACCGGAACACCTGGCCAGCACTAGTAGAGCCGAAATAATCTCACATGACGAAGCGTATTGATGCGTGCGTTTAGAATAAAGGACGGATTATAAATGGAGGCATCCCGGATGGCAACAGTCCTATTTGTACGGATATGTTACGTAATGAGGATGGATTCAATGATAACGGACTACAACACCGATGAAGGGTTTGATGTGGAAATTTGCTTGTACAATATTGTAGTTCCCGAATAATAGAAAAGACAACGTTTTAAAAGTTTCATTCACATTTTCTCATAGTTTATTTGTTTATTTTTTTTATTTTCTCCTTTTTTTTATTATTGATTGGAGTGAAAATAGACACTCGAGTTAAAAAAGCACAATTTTCCGGAAGAAACCTTGGTTTTATGTTTATTTTTGTCAAATGACATTTTCATTTAGATGTGATAATAATATAAATGGAGATAATTATGTAACTCCAAAATATCCGTGATTCTACTTTAAAACTTCGTCAAGTTTATTTGCGCAATTCTAGTAATCTTTATAGTGACGGAAATGATTGTGAGGTTATCCGCTAACTGTTCTAGCAGCGGTGATGGGCCTGCAACCTGTCACGGAATACCAACTACTGCAGGTTTGTACCAAATGTAATATTTGAAAGTTTATCTGACTACCCCCCTTAGATATGGTAATAAGAGATCAGAGGGGATATCTACCGAGCCTGGGATCAAATCAAAGACGTGAGACGGTTTCCTTTTTTTCTGTTCTACTTGAAATAGAACATGGCAATGGCACTAAAGTAATTCGTCTTCGTAAGCAACAACACAGGCAATCGATAACAGACGGATGACGTAGTCGTCAACTTGATTACTGATTTATGATAATTGGCCACAATAAAATCGAGTGGCTCCGAGTGGGGCCCGGCTGCTCCGGAAATTCTTTGCGTTCAAGTTTTTATTGATAGACATTATGCAACCCAAACGGCAGTAAATGACTGGAAGGAAAGTGTTTATATTCGTGGAATCCATAGATTATTTATAAACACTAGCATCCGCATTCGGCTCAGCTCGCGTGGTACCTAATCTACCCAGATGTGCCTTCCAGTACAGCTTAGTCGGCCTAATCCACGCAGGAAAGACTGGTCAATACGTGGCGAAACCAACTAACCCGCAGGTTTCCTAAAGATATTTTCTTTCACGGTTTTAGAGCACAAGTATTAAGCAATTTTTTTTTAGAATGGACAACATAGGATCACGAACGGTTTCGAGCCCGCGACTTTAGGATTAGAAGGTGCAGTTATTACCACTAGACCACCAGTGTTCGATGGATCAAACTTAGTAACTTAATTCGGGTCACGAATTATGGTAACATACACTCACGGAAAGTTCCTGTCCTGTCACCAAATGTTTTTTTTTTCCTTCTTTCTAGAGAATCTCCACGATGATCCCATCTTTTGATAACTACTTACTTACTCTGAAAGTTCTTAATGAATAAAAGACACTTTGACCTTGACGGATATGCCGCGTCTTACCTGAAACAAATTAAATTGAATATTAGTTCACTGACTCGACTAGCAACATTAGATATTCCATTCAAAGTCATCTTGGGCCCGTTGGGAATCTGTTTAGTACACACATATTGCAAGTCATGAGGTCGGTCATCAACAACGTTAATGACGTCGAAGTATATTAGTATATCTTATTTGCATATTACTGTAAAAAGCTATATTCTTTTTTGCTTACGTATGAGAAACGTGCAAATATGTATTGAACACGGTAGGTGTTTATTAGACAATTTCTTTGATCTATTGATGTTGGATGATTGGGTCTGTCAGTTTTACGTGCTGCCTACAATACAATAGCCGCGATTAAATGGTAGGTATTTTCGTCCAAAAATATCAACACATTCTACTTTTTTCGTTGGGCTCAGCACATCTATTATAACTTGATAAAGGTTAGGTTAGAAATAGCCGAAAATTATCAAAGCAAGTTTTAGAGAATGTTTGTAAAAAAAAGACGACTTTTCAATATTTACCTAATTTTAAAAATTCTTATGCAAAATGGACCTTATTTTTAAACACACAAGCCACGTAATACCACAATCCATCAGTTCACGTAATACCACAGCCCAATAAATCGTGAAAGAAAGCAGCTGTTCAGCTCTTCGTTGAAAAATCTAAATAAAAGTACTGAGTGCGTTTATATACCAATGAAAATAAAACTTAGTAGCTTCACTACAAAATGCATGATCGATGTCGTTTATCGAAAATGACCCATATAGGGTTATGAATGAAATGTGTTATGAATTTACTAAATTTATCGGTGAAGAATCATTTAAGCAATGACGCGCCCGCATCCACTGACATACACTGGTTTGTAACGGGATTAAGCGCTGCTGCCCACATACAGAGGGGCCTAGCTTCATTATGTACACTTATAAATTGTTGATGAAAATCTGATCTTTCCGTGGAGCAATGGTAAAATTATATCCATATTTAGTATAAACGAATCATTGATTATTATTGATATTATTATTATTGATTATTATTGACACCAGTATTATTTAACTAGAATTACACTGAAATGATTTCAGGATAGGTTAGATAGAACTTGGTATATTTATAATACACGAAACGTAGACACGTAAAATGAGCGACGATACGAGCATGGTAATATAAAGCGTAAAACAAGTAGACAGTGAAAGTAAACGTGCCTGCATGAGACCAAGTTGGCTTGCTATTGATTAACGCGCTAGCAAGTCAGCTACCTACTGTCCTCTGACTGGTACATAGCATGATTTCTTGATCGCATCGCATACGTTCGACCACAAACCGGAAGGCCACCCACTCTAGAAGGCAACTCATGATTTGTCGGTCTAGCCTAGTTCGACTAGAGGAAATATGAAGATCGCGGGAAGTTGGAAGATGAAGTGGGCTTGATATCGTTCTCCCTGGTTAGAGGCCTATGTGGTTGTGTGGTATTCAGTGGATTTATTCGGGGTGATAATGATAACTGCAATACTAATCTCTCACGTCTAGCCCAAAGGCACCACCCAAAAATACTCAATGAAATCGTCTCGCATGCGTGTAACTGAAGCTCGTACGTGTTAGTTTAGCTATAGCCTCGGATAAAAACATGCAAGCAACTAACTCGTGAATTGTGCATCCAGAGGCTTATTATAATACGAGGGATATGCAGCAGTCTGACAATGAGAAAGTTATTATTAGAATTGTCGTGTAGAATCGTGGACATGCTTTGTTGGTCTCCTACTATATCAGCTAGTTAATTATGCTAATGTATTAATAGAAGCGCGATAAGGCTTCGGTTGCATTGTTTTAACTTCCACCTTCCATATTAACCCTGTCAAAGGTCAGATAATGGAAGAGAGTAGCGTGTATTTTTTGTTCTTGTTTATGGATCAACGAGTTCAATATGATCAATTATGTTTAATCAGTTTCAGATCAATATTTCAAGACTGGATCAAATCCAATTAGAGCGTCAATTTGCTCGGAAGTTTTCCTCGAACATGTAGTAATAAGGTTTTATATCTCAGTAACCAATGAGGTCGGTCTCATCAAATTGAAATGATGTCTCCAAAGCTCTGAGTAACGGTCGGTGGGCACGCGTCCTAGCAACCGATCGGGTCGCTATCTTGCCCAATTAGTTAGCAACCATCATAATAGTCAATCAGAACGACATGGGTAGATAGGAATCACCGTTCCCGGGCTTATTTGCGGCCTAGTGATACGGAGGTGAGGTATTTTGGGACGCGGCTTTCAAAAACATACAAACTATAAGAATGGTTAAAAGGACTTAAAGGTATGGAATCAATTAGATACGGCAAACAAGGACATTTTTGGCCAGTGCCCAAAACCCAAATTTCTTAACAATGCGTTGGTTGGATTAGACAGATGTTGTTGGTTAATGGTAACGAACCGAATTATTTGCAACCCGGCCCTTAAAAACTCCGAATAAAACAATGTCGCCGACAGCTGCTAAATAGCATAAAAATGATGCATTAAGTTATTTCGTGGACTGTCGAGTGTCTGCTACCGGGAACACGTTTTCAAATAATCACGGTTCAAGATTGCAGGAAAGAAAACGTTATTGGTTTTGTTGAGGAGTCGCCGCGGGCGATCCAAACTTAGTCTTAAACTTCGGAACTCTGGTATCGCTAACTGGAAAAACTTGGGTACAACTACTAAATATCCGCATTTTACGGTAACTATCCAACCCCAGCAGCCTCGGGCTTCGATTCTGAATTTACATTCTGCTAATGGGCATACATACAATTCAATTTACTTAAAGTAAGATTTTACGTTACCTACAAAGCATCCGAATAAGTAGTTCAATCAATTAATACATTGTAGAGAATAACTGCTGATGCCACTTTGGGAAAAAATACAAAGAAGTCAAATCAGTGACGAATGTTATTCTAAATCGTTGACATTCCCGAAAAATCCCGGATTAGTCACGAACGATACGTAAAGTCGTCACATTCGTTTCACAAGAAAAGTTTCAGCTTTGCCCCTAAGAAACGTCGAAGATACATTTATTTATACCTATCTAAATATTCTCCTAGAAAACAATTTGAGCCTTAGTATACAATATTACATAACATGACAATCTTGCTAGATGCTTTGCTGCCGAATGAAAAAAAGAAACCTAAAGCTAGTCTCCGTAAAGGTGTTTAACTTCTGGATTATACGCCGAGATTGCAGGACTACCCACAACTTAGCAGCATAGCATAGGTAGAGCTTAAGCTTTATAAGACACAGACAACAAATTTTGTTGACAAGGCAATCAACCGGACTGTGTGCTCGTTCGTACTTCAAGTTATTTCAAAACTCCTTAAATATCACCGCTTCTTTGTGTCGGTGTTCCGATACAACCTGAATCCAATGCTTACAATGTTGCAAGTTTGCCAAGCGAGACTATATTTAACTGTAAAATTAAAATAACTCAAACCTTGGTTTTTCAACCCTAATTGCTAGTTTAATCTTAGCGTGAAGCTCATGAGCCGTAACGATGGCCTTTACAATCGATATTGGTTATTTTTTCCGCTCATTATCATACAGGAACTGATTATGGATATTCAACTCACCGCGGAAGAAATACTGCAGATTGGATTATAATAAGCTCCATGTATACGGAGGAGTTTTCATTATCATTAAAAAATGAATATGGAATGTGTAATGGTACGAAAAATCTCGTCGCGGCTGGTGGTTTTGCCGTAACGTAAAAGTCTTTTACGAAGATTATCACCTTTTATAGTATGTAGAAATTATTGAATTGAATGGTCGACTGTTGCTGTTTATTTTGATTTTGAAAGAGTTACGAGTGCGCGGTATCGTCGGGCGACTTGATATTGGTTTCGCGAGCCCGTTTATTATTGGCACTTGTCGTCCCACGCACGACGCGGCTCGGACAGACGACACCGCTGCTGCATTCTGGGCCGATTGGGTAACGGCTGGCGAACTGCTCCGTTCAAGAGTGTGATCGAAGTTCACATTAAAATGAGACTTTTAAACTATACATCTAGACGATTTGTAGTCTTCAATTCTATATTTACTTTGTAGGTCACAAATATTAACCAACTTACCACATACATGGGTTACTGAGTTTTATCGGACTACCGATCAGATTATCAAAAGTCACATAATAAAGAGATCCACCCTCTTTAGTATGTGACTTCTGAATATCTGGGACAGATTATTTTTAAAAATATTTTATCGAAACGAAGTCAATGTTAACTATTAAAGAAAACTCAATCGAAGGAGGTATAAAGAAAAACAAACCAATAAGAAAATCGAAGGCAGACATTGTAGACAACGGTTCGTTAAAACCAGATCGTGCGCCTAGAGCGAAAGTTGCACAGCCTCAAATCAGATGCAGACTAGAGAAATCCCAAGTACAAGTACACTCGATACTAGACAACCGCCTGAGACAATTAGCACTAGATGTAAATGTCACGCAACCGCCCCCCGAGCTTCCCAACGCGAATGTCTTCGTCACTCGAATAAATGCAACGCAGAGAAGATTCTTAGAGGTGCGCTTAACGGAAGTAAAAGAGTATAAAAGTGAGGTAGCACCAGTTCTTTGGGACGTAGTTTTGCAAGATTTAGGTTATAGGCTATTTTTCTAAACAGAGATGTCATGTATTACAAAAACTTCATAAACATAAGAATTGGATTGAAAGGGTCGCTCCTGAATCTTTTCGGATACTGGTTCTTTAGCCGTTGTGGTATAGCATCCACACTGGACACAAAATATCAAGAAAGAACGCAATAAAAACTAAATGCACTCGATCATTGAGTGGATAATTAAACTGTCCAAAATAGACCCCGTGCGGGCATTATACCAGTTGAAATTACTATTATTACAGCTTACTCAGGGGCGTATTGTCGTGGGACAAGCAACGGGCTATTTCTGTCGACACCCCTCTTCAGTATCAACATCACCGAATTTATTACTGTAGGTAAAGAAATATGGACGTGTAGCCCAAACATTAATATAACATATACTTTAAAAACTATGTGTGCGGAATGAAGTAGGAGACAGGAGCTAAAAGTAAGATAGTATATTTGTATAAAACAAAAAAGTCTTATATTCAAGACAGTTGTAATGAATCCTGCTTCGAAATGTAACAGGTTTTCACTGTATACGATACATTTTGTGGCAGATCTTATTTTTATAGTGGATTTGGAGCACCTGTTGGTTAATTTATGTAGCATCGTATATCGAATACTTATCGGTAACACCGGTTTGCAATACACCCATTAAAACGTTAAGCCTTTGCGTATTGTTTACCAAAAATGATATATATCGGATAAGCTCAGCCCTAAAAAATCTCTCTGGAAGGGTAATACTACAAAATTTATTTATTTAGGGAGAAAAGCTTGGTCTCTGTTACATTTCTAACTGAATTAGTAAGTACTACACAGTTTATACAAAGCATGTTGTATGCGAAATTACCAAACTTTACAGACACATAAGTAGCAGGTTGCGGCTTCGCTAAATTATCTTTTCAACAACAAACAACAATATTCCGAATATTTGAGATTTCACAGATTATTTCAGGTACAGAATTGATTGGTCTAAATTTTAATTCAGTTCCAGTTTTATATTATCAGTGCCAATATTAACAACGAAAACAAATTTGCTATCAATAATATATTTTGAATGTAGCATTTTACTCAGATGGAATGGCGTGTAAAATTGAATAAAATGTAAATGGAAAGGTGATCAAAGGAAATTTGAATTGGGAGCAAAAGAGTTGAATATAAGATGGTCAGGATAACCGAAGACAAAAACTAAATATTTAAGTGATCTAATGGGATTGATATACTGAAATGTTATATAACCATCTCGTATAAGGTAAACACACATCCCATTGACCGCCCATAGACGGTCAATTTAACAGCCGATCCTTATTTTCATACCGGACATATTTCTTTGCGCTACATAGAACAGGATACAGTCACAAAAGTGGCCAGCAACATTTGCTTGCATGTGTATCCGGGCTCCTTTGAGCACATTTACTTTAAAAACAGGTTGCCGCCGACTTTATGTCTTACGTTGCGTGCGCGCCTAAAGTTCTGAGACCAAAGAAATAGCTCGAAGAGATTAAATAATGTTTTGAAGCATGAGCACCGGTGATCAGTGTATGTGGGAGTGACTCCGCCTTCTGATTGTAAGGTTGTGGGTTCAAATCCGGTCGTGCACTAATAGATTTTTATATGCCAACCATTTATATGCGCAATGCCAGTTGCTCTTAATCTTTGAAAAAAAAGGTATGTACGAAATGTAATTTTTGAACGTACCTATCCTTAAAGACATCCTTAAAGAATCTTGATAACTAAGAGATCTGAAGGGGACCATGCCTGGGGATCAAAGTCGTGAGGCTGTTTCTACTTTTCTGAGTTTTGTTTCCACACACGCAAGTTAAAGTTACAGGGTGAACGTAATCAGCTTTCTGCATAAAAGCGTCCTTTGAGAAGGCACGAGTCTTTGGAACGTAATTTTATAAACCGGGAAGAATGTCATGCCCGGGGCGAGCAAGGGTCACTCTGAGACTTTATTGACGACATGTTTACAAACCACCCTCTTGATACCGAAGCATTTTATGAAAAATGCTTGTATAATGACGTTCACACAAGTGAACAACTACTAAACAAGAAGTTTTTGCGAGGTAGGTTTTCTTTTCTTGACGTATTGTTAATAAGTTCAGGGTGAATGGAACGAAAGACTATGAACACTGTGGATGAATGAGTGAGGAGGAGTTGGGCGGAAGGAAGGGAAGAGTCGAGCGGATTGTGCTAAGACAATTTCGAACTTTAAATATGGTATAGGTTTTCTCATGATTTGGAATAAGAAAACGTTCCAGTGAAATAGTAATCTGTTTCATTAAATGCCAGCCCATAGTTCTTTAATAAATTTCTTATAAACCAAGTTTATTTGCAGGCATCTTTTCTGAATTTGAACTTCAAAGCGTTGTGGAATTCACATTTCACACCGCAAACACAGTCGGCGGGTATCGTATGTTTCCATTTTCTTGGCGTTATTTGTTTGCCGATATTGGTTCGCGCTTTCAATGAGCAATAGGAATGTACGGCGTCAACTCTTACATGCGCGATGGTCACGAGGGCGTTTATTGCTCGCGTTATTGGAAAACAAACACTTCCGCGTTCCTAGAAACCGTTACGCTTTGCATAGCATAATTAATCTTATTTATTTAGGATTTCCAATAATTGATACACAAAATTACAATAAATTATTTATTGTTACTGTTTGGATAACACGCATATTTATTTTATTTATGTTGTGTAATCTAGTTGGGTTGCCAGCGAGGTTTGGTTAATGCCACGTGTCAAAGTCGCAGCAGATCATCATTACATGACATGACCAAAAGCATTGGGTGGGATCCTGAATAATGACATCTCAAGTGGCGAGGAATATCCTCCCGGGCACTAAAATGGCGTTTTAATATATTTCAACGATCGTCAACGCGCGTGTGATGCCTCTGGTGTTGCATGCGTGCAGGCTACGGTAGCCGCTTTCCATCAGCTGAGCAGTAAGCTGTTTACTTACATAGTAAAAAAAAAGTAACGCCAGATTAATAACGAGTTCATGTCTCTTTATGTTTACTTTCATATTTTTAACACGTTATCAATGGGTACGTAAGTACGTACACAAGTTTAGCAGAAACCTATTCATGCGAAACCGGATTCAAATTGACGACCGTAATAAAGTGCGGAGCGGTTTCTTCTAGGTTACCGCGGCACGGATTAGCATAATTCTCGACAAAATGTACCTATAGCCTCAGGATCATCATTATTTTGGACTGTGTAATAAGCTGTGGGCGTTAAATGGCAATTTTCGGCTTCCTAATTTTTATGGACGCTTATTGGAATCCTCCAACGCAATTTAGCCTTTGAAAAGTTGAACTGGCAGTAGTAGATCTTCTATTTCAGTGGTTAGAACAAAATTGAGTAGATAGTTTATATCTACAACAACAGTTTATGTTGGCTGATAATATTAGCTGGTAACATACAATAATTAAACGATAAGCGGGTTTGCGTTGAAATCTTCCAAAGGATTTGAACAAAGCTTGGGGTAGTTAACGGTCAGCAAGTCCAATGTCGTTTCAACAGAACGTATTGAACTGGCCCCCATTTTATTTATAATGGGTTTTGAGCTAGCTCTCCCATATTTATCATACACCAAAGTATAATAGCAAATACCCGTCGGTCCTTAGTACAAGAGCCCCATGAATAAATGAATAATGGCGGTCGAACAGAAAGTGCTTGCGGCATACCAATTTGTCCCTGAGATGGTAATAACGCGACTCTCGCATTTTTCACCAACGTACCACCTGACAGATCCTTCTTCATCGGTGGAGACGTGGTTATTGAGCGGCATAGCATTATGACGGAAATTCTTTAAGCCCCAAACAACTTATTATCTCTTCAATGACAAAACATGCCCGTCCGATGCGTATTGGTGCATATCGCATGTCTTTGAACTTGCTTAGCAACACAATGTTTGTTTACCAACATACGCAAAATCCGTAACGCCAAATGGAACGCTTCAGGGCAACTCGTAATGAGTTCCGAAGGAAACCTAGCCATTATCGAGTTCACGCTTGGTAAACCGATGTTACTAATAAAAAAGCATGTACTAGTTCTGTTCATCGACTTTTCACGTGCGTTTGACACCTTAGAGCACAAGCAGCTGGTAAATAAGCTAGATAGCTGTGGCGTACGGGGACCTTTGCTCAGATGGTGCGAAAACTACCTTAAAAATAGAAAATCTACTGTCAAGGTCGATAATACTTACAGTGAACCCATAATAGCGACAGAAGGCACGGCCCAAGGGTCTGTTTTGGGCCCCCTTCATTTTTTATCTTATGTTAATGAAATGAGTAACTGTATTAACTATTGTACATGCTATCAGTTCGCCGATGACACGTGTCTGGTAGCTGTTGATCAAGACCCCCAAAAAGCCCGCGATTTTCTACAGTCTGACTTGAACGTTCTAAATCAATGGTGTCACGATGCTGGCTTAGTACTAAACGTTAGCAAAACTAAACTAATTGTTATAAAATCTCCCTACATCAAAAAGGTTCCTCTTCAAAAAATTGTAGCCCACTCCCATGGTTGCTTACATGCCAAATCTGTGAGTACTTGTAGCTGCCCCTGTATAGAAATTTTAAGAAATCAAACGTACCTAGGCTTGTCTATTGATAGTAAGTTTAATTGGTCAAATCATATAGAGCGCGTGTGCAATAAACTAAGGCAATTCGTTGCGAATATTATTATACTTAAAAATCGTATCCCTTATAAGGTCAAACTAATGTTATACAACTCATTGGCTGAATCCTACATTCAGTATGGGCTTAGCAGCTACGGTCGCACATACACTACATATATAAATCAAATATACAGACTCCAATTGAAAATCCTCAAGAATATCGTATCCACTAAAATTAAACTTCAATTTCAAAATGATGACATAGGGCTTTTTAGACATTGCAAAATTCTACCAGTACACACTCAATTTAAATATACTCTACTCAAAGAACACTTTTTTAATGAAAAAATCAAACAAGAAATTAAACACCCTGTATACACGCGGGCAGTTGCTCAAAACCGGTTGTTGATGCCGCGCGCTCGGAACGCATACGGCGAGAGGACAGTTAGTTATCTAATTCCTCGTTTACTTAATAAACTACCTAATGATCTCATTAACAGCATTACCTCAAAAAACATTAAGTCTAAATTAAAATCTCACTTTTTAGCTAATATAGAACACTACCAATAACTTAATATACCTACCTACTTACTAAAACTGCACTTACCTAGATCCAGTTTATTTGTTTTTGTGTAGTTAATTAGTAGCTATCGACTTAAGACTCCTTAGTAGCATTTCTTTTACAAACCTTAGTGGTTTTCTTAGTGCTATTTAATTTAATATCTGTTATGTATATTTTATAAAGATAAATAAAAAAAAAAAAAAAAAAAAAATCAGGTCTCCTAATGTGTATCTACTTGATTTTTTTTTCATGCTGCTGAACGGAGTAAACGTCTCACTCAATCATCACAAAAGACAGGTAATGTTTAACGGGACCTGTGGAATAATATGAGGGGAAACGTACTTTCAGACTTCTCTGTTTTAGCGGAGGTAAATGAGAAGTGCCGGCTACGCACGCAGTACCCTAGATTCCTATTCCATTAGGTGTCTGTGCGGCGCGCAATTTGCAAATGAAAACAACTTATTGAAATTCTTTCCCGGGCCCGCGCAGCGAGAACGAACATCCAGAAGCATCCACAATATTCAAGATGGCATCGGGTTGACGGTGAAATTCTCAACCTCGTCAGCACATGCCCGAGATTAAGGTTAATAAAATATTCGATTATGGAGAATTCTATGCATGAAATTATACCTTGTGCTCGGATTACGTTTTAGCTGAGTTTCGTATATTATTTAACCTTACTTATATTTGTTATGAGCTATTTATACTACAGAAGAAAGCGCCAAAACTGGCGAACTATAAATAAAAACTGCAAGCTGCCGTCCAATCATTCGCGGTATTTTCCATAAATTACAGACGCTGCAGCGGACGGAAGGCTTTTTGAAAAATAAACGGGCGTGAAATAAGGCCTGACCGGTCGAATGCAAATAACACCATTATATGCTAATGCAATGTGCGTAATCTCTAAGGTTTGTTTAAAACTTGTAATACGGTTTTCCGAATACGCATTCCAGAAATAGCAGCATTACTTCCTAAGCCTTTCCGGTTACTTGGTTACAAACTTCAAATGCGTGATTTGGTGTTGGAAGAGTTGAAACATTCGTTTAATCGAAAAGAACGATAAATAGACTGTTAGAGAACTTTTGTTTTGAAGGTAGTTACCGAAGTCAAAGTTATTAGCCGTCTAGACAGTGAAGTATTCTTGACCGCGGCCCGGTCGGCCTAACGTTTCAACGATCACTTTGATATAGTGTCCGACTCCGAACGGCCTAACAAGTTTTAGTTTCGGCTTGGTAAGGGCCATTATATCTCGATATACTAGTGATAAACAGAGGTGGAAAACTCGTCCACAGAGCGCCGACAAGGTTTAGAAATTTTACACAGAAACTGGGGTAGAATTTCGCTTTCGGTTCAACAATAGCCTGCAATTAATTATATCATTGTGAGGGTCAAGTGGGTAATTTATGATATAAATCCCAAAGCTGTATGTATCATTATTACGGCCATACAAGTAACATCTAAGCTTGAAAAATATTTTTATGGATTTACAAATCATAAATACGATTAGAATTGCTAAATATTGTTGAACGTGGAGAATGAGCAATTTTCAGCGAAACATCGTCTAGCTCGGGTCTGTACTCTGTATAGCGCAGTTGGTCGCAATTACCGAATATAACCCCCCTATAAAACCGGAGCGATTATACCGTTATACATTTAGCATCGAGATTTGGGCGTACTCGAAAACCCCCGGCAACGTACGTGCATGCGACGAGGATACCTAGCTCGTAAAACAGTTATAATAGGCACAGTGCGGAAACACTGCTTTATGGGGTCCCTGAAACACGTAACATGCGCACTGAATTGATTATCGTATGGTTATTTCGATATTTGAAACGGGTCACGAAACAAAAAAGTATTTTATAGATCATAAATTTCTGTAACACACCGACAACAAGCATTGATCAAATAATATGTCGGCGTCGAATGCGTCGCGTTCTACGAACATCGAACTTTGTAAAGTTTGTGAATCACGATCAAAAAATTATGAAGATTAAAATAAAATAAATAAGCCGGAATGCAAACAAACAAAAACAAAACATTTGCGTCTCTACCACAAGACGGAGACCTCCATTGTTTCAGAAGTTTTCACAGTTATCTGTCAACGAAAGTTTTGAATACTTTATGGAAAAGTTTTAGAGACAGTCTATCCCCGCTGTTATCTTTGATTGCTTCCAAGTTTTTCCTGGAGGTTTTGGAGAATCGATTATAAAACTTGCACTCTTCAGTTCTTCGAAGTTTTGATCTTGGGTATAATAGCTTCATCGATGAATCACGATAAGTTTACCTACCTATTTTTAAGGTAAGTACAGTAGTTTATTTACTGTTTTTAGTTTTCACTACACACTACACTTAAAAAATCATAATTATTTTTATATCCCAAAGTTATGCCCGAGGAAGCCTTTGGGATTATAAAAATCTATGAAATTACTGTTATTTTATAGCATAGGAAAAAAGTCAAATAACGTTTGATTCACGAACTTCTCGAATGATAAGTAAACGCAGACGCCAGGAAATTGCATTGGGCAATCGTGTCGTAAAAAATATCAATTTGCGTTGAGAAGATTCAATTGTCCGCAGGCGGGGTGGGAAACGCGTGAAACATAAGAAGCTAATTTCCTCAGGGATGTGTTTCGCCTCGGGAAATCCCTGTCTATGGACACGGACGTCAATACGCGACAAATTTTGTTTATTGTAGATACCTATTTTGTGTTTATTATAGAAAACGACTCTGTATAATCTTTTTCAGATTGAATAGGTATTATGTATTATTGCCAGAGAATAATGGATCGTGGATGACGCGTGCCCGCGGTCATAAAGCAAGACATGAAAGAAGGGAGCAATTGTGTTGGCTTACAATCGAAAAAGTGAAAAGCAGCCAGGAGATAAGCATAAGATGCGAACAATAGTGCGTCGCAGTTGCGGCGTGGTCCGCGTGACGCGTGTCCACGGGCGCCAAAGCACGTCTTGAGCGAAGGGAGCGAGGCAGTCGCGTGTGCATAATGTAGGGCCGAGCGCCTCCCCAGCGGGCGCCGGCGTCAACGACCCGAGCGAGTCAAGGACGCCGCGCGCCCAGCGACACCGACGCCGAAACGCGATAAAACCGCACCAGAGCCGAGTGCGAGCGCCCTCACAATATACCCAACCCACCCATACCACGCGTCTGACGCTGATAAAAACTTGTCTCTATATTTTTATGCGTTACGCGATCACATCGTTTTTTATTCTACAATTTGTTTATTCAATTCAATCAGATTTATTTTCAATCCATACTTAAGTATGTATATGCTAACATATACTAATAAAATCCCATTTTTCTGCATATACAATATACATAAAAAGAAAAGTATAAAACCAAAAAAGTAAAACAATTTATTAAGCAGTACAATGCTTTCAACTCTCCAATAATGCAAGACCGATTTCATATCAACGTCGATAAAATGTTTATCAATATAAAACTTATGTAAGTGAATTGGGATGACAACAAACCAAAACACAAAAATAAACATCGCCAGATGGTTGCCCAACATAACATGTTAGACAATGTCAAGGGCAAAATAGTAATTAAAACGAAAAATGAGTAACTTCGTTTACACAGACAAGAATACAATTTGAATTTTGTTAAATATCTTTTAAACCATTATTTTTGAAGATAGACAATTTCGCACCTGAAGTCATGTCAATGCACCTTTTAATACATACATAATGTATCCTGTTTGGATATAAATATCGATGAGTGAGTTGACACTGGGGCTCAAAGGGGGCCGCTACGCTTTCGTACTCGGAAACAACATGTAAAACTCGTCCTATTGATATTTATTCACAGCTTTGTCAACCCTCGACGGAAAAAGAAAGGGTGTGAAGTTTGATGGCCGCTTGTCAGTTCGACTTCAAAGCTTCCAAGCTTCACTATCACAACACATTTATTTAAATGCTCAGACTTGAGCGGCAGAAAATTTTAAAGCGAGTTCCCTTTTTGTTTATAATTCATCAAAAGCAAAAACACTGCTATTAATAATTAAACGTATCGTTATCGAACTTTGTCCATTTGGAATTCCATTCGTCATTTTTTATACAAACATGAGACAGTAAAAACTACTAGTGACGAAAAGGCCTTCATTCCACAGGCAACCTAGACATCTGAAGTTCTTTAACACGACAAGATGCCGTCAAACAGGTTATGGTATTTGCAAATTAAAACGAGAATATTTATTGACTCTGCCGATTCTTTGAACTCTGTTTACTTTAGTTAATTTACTGCATAGTTTAATGAAATATTATTGTTTGCAGTAATTAAATATTATTCTCGCAATTCGCATACAGACGCAAGACTGGCTAGACTTTGTAAACTGAAGTCTTCGTTCGTAGAATATCGTTTATTAAACGACATTCCGCGAATGAATTTTAAAATAAAGTATTTTTTACAATATATAAAATGCCTGGCAAATTTTTCCAAATCTTGAATTTCAAATCGTATTTCATGTTAATGACATGCTGCTAATTATTATCAGATCAGAGCTATGAACTCTAGTTCGATGCCAGAAGTGTTTTGGATCCTGTTCATCGTTAGCTGGACCTTTGAAAGTCTTTATCAGATTCTGCAAAACGAACCCCAGCGCTATATCTATAAACATATCGCAGAAATGAATATTTGATAAAAACCTTAAACAGGAAGCATTAGCTCTAGAAGTATTCGTCCAGTACATCAGACTAAGGGCCGGACTATGCTGATTATCAGACTAAGGGCCGGTTTCACCATGCTCTGTTAGATTAACAAAGGATTAAAAGGCCGTTAAATATGTTAAAATTGTAATGATTTCTCGAATTTTATAATTCATTTTGTAAATATTAAGCTTGTTTTTTTAGATTAAAATTGAAGTAGCATAATTAATTTTATATCTTCCTGTCTTTTAGTCAGTCTATTGACCGCCAAGTCCCAGCTTTGGTCGAATAGGTTGGTAGAATGGTTAACGTGGGTAGGTGACCGAACTGTAAAATGTGGAAAAGGAGAAGATTGTAAAAATGTGGCATTCTGGAAAGAGACTCAGGGGAGTAAACTTGACTGGCTAACATGCTGTCATCTGTAACAAGTGCGAAGAATAAAAGTGAAATTGTTTTACCTGGGTTCTACGAATAAATAAGGGTTGTTAAAGTGTTCATCTGCTGCAGTGCATTTCATCTCAGAAGTGTGATTGAACCAAGGTATGTAAAATGTTACCTATTCTGCCCACATGATATTATTTTATTGCCGCTTGGAAGATTGGTACAATATTTTATTCCATTTAAGTATAATGGAGATACAGATTTCACTAGCATGTATCGGTCGGGATTGACCCGAGACTATCCGATCGTGCTAGTTTTGTTCAGTTGAAAGCATAGGTACTTAGCGGCTTTATTTCTACTGAATCTTTGTTGGCGTGGTCCAGTCGGGATTGCCCCGAGACTATCTGGCCATGCTAGCACTATTCGGTTTATGGAGCTGTTGGTACTTGTGCCTACCCATTAAACATAAAATTTACAAAAGTCTGGATAGATTTTCTAGCAAAAGCTGATAGAAATCGACAAAAAATACCAATCTACTAAACGTGCAAGTGACTGTGTGTGATCATGAGTTGCTTTTCTATACCATATCTATGAAAATATTTTTGTTAATACCGTCACAAAAGTTTTTGTGATAACAATTTTTGCTAAAATTATTTTTTTTAACAATGTGGAGTCTAACGAATACTACGAATAAAATTCATGCTGTTTCACTCGAAGTATTAAGTTTGAAACTTATTTTAGTTGATGTCTTTCATAAAATGATTACTGGTGAAACTTTTTGCCACCATGGCATGTTGCTAATTGAAAGAATATTTTACGATGAAAAGTCTACCTACATAAAAAAAAAACATAATTAAAATATAGTGATGTAGTGAACCAAGTGAGTTTTGGAGGTTATATAAGCCATAACAATAAGTAGGGTATGCTGTGATGAACCACGTGAGTTCAGGGGGCTATGTATGCCATAACAGTTATTTTTATAAGCAAGGTATGCTGTGATGGACCGAGTGAGTTCAGGGGGCTATGTATGCCATAACATTTTTTATTTTTATAATTTATTTAGATAATGCTAACAATTTTGCTACGTACACAATGCACTGATATTTGCCAAATAATTACCTACTTGGTAAAATTTATTTCATCCACATTATGATATTTTTATTTTGAGTAAAAGGTTATTAAATTCGACTTAAGTTTAACGGTATGAAACGTTTTGTTAGCATGTATCGGTCGAGACTATCTGGCCGTACTAGCACTATTCGGTTTTTAAAAATTGTCAGGGCCTATACTATTACCCATGAACATTCAAGTTGAATACATATCGAGCAAATTATTCTAGAATAAAGTAGGTGAAATCTTACAAATTTTAATATTATCCGATAATTTTAACATTGAAGGGTAGGTTATTTTATATTTTTATCTTATTTTATATTCGCATTTTGAATTGTTCCTCACACGAACTGGTCTGTACTGAACAGAGACTATCCGGTAGTGTTAGCACCTTTCAATTCGTGAATTACCTACCTATCATTTATATATTTTTATTCTATTTCACATTACTGCTATTATCAATATTCCAATAGCAATAAAAATTGGCTTACCTATATCAAGCAGAAATTAACTATACTTGCCGTTGTCACCTGATAAACTGTCGTAAAATTATAAATATCGATGATCAAGCCTACCCTCTGATGCGAATCTCTGAAGCAAAGTGTACTAAATTAAATATCTATAAGGTTAAAATTTATAGATATATTTATAGGTAGGTAGTAGGTACATGCTATGTATGCAGGTATAGGCTATGTATGCCAGAGTTTAGCCATGTGCGCTATTAGCAGGCTATGTATGCCAGAGTTTAGCCATGTGCGCTATTAGCAGGCTATGTATGCCAGAGTTGAGCCAGGTGCGCTATTAGTGAATTTCTTAGTGAAAAATGGGATATGTATACCTGTAAGTTCAAAACTAACAAAATAATTAGTACAATGGTGCAAAAATATATATATATATATATATATTAGCATTTAAGCACTGGACTTGTAAGTGGCTAAGTACGTCGCAAAATTACATGGACAGCTGTTATGCTAAGCCAAGTAAACCGTATGAAAAATTAAAAAAATAAATAAAACATGAATATAAATAAAATAAAAAAATTAGAAAAGTTTTATCTGGTGAATAGATAACTATAGATTTTTTTTCTCTTTCTATGAACTCTGACGGTGCGATGACTCCTGAGGAGGATCCTCCTGTTACACACACGCATTCTAAACGAAAGCGAAAGTCTAAGAAGATATCTGCAGGAGATTTGCCGTCAACTTCAAACAACAGTTTAGCGCTTGGACGAAGTATCATACTGGATTGAGCCTTTCGGTTTTTGGCGTGTCCGTTTTTTTTGTTAGTGTGCAGTTGTCGATATTGTATTCGTGTGAGTTACTAGAGAAGGGACTACATTGACTAACCTATCGATAGAATAAGAGATGGATGAAAAAGGCGTTTTACTTGGAAATCAACTTTTTAATTTTAACTGGTTGCTGACTTTTATTGCGACAACCCAAAACCAATATAGATACTGGAACACTTATCGTCAATATTATTCCCCATATTGACCTGGCCGTGAGAGCGATGTCCATCCCACTCGATACTTTCTTATGGCCATTTCGTCGAAAATTTGGTGGACTCACAGTTTTCACGCCTAACAGCTTTTATCCCGTCTTCATTCTGGGCATTTCGGGAACCTAAAAAAATTATAATGTAAAATTTAACGAAAATTGAGCCGGCGCGAGACTCCTAGAAGGTGTGAAATATAAAGCTAAATTAGTCTGTGTATGTACATCACTAGAACAGATGACTAAAACAATAAATTTTATTTTACAATAATTAATGGGTTTACATCGTTTTCATATTGGAAAATATGAGTAGTACTAATAAAATGTAATTACAGTCTGTAAATTGAAAAAGAATATTACGTATCAAATGACAATTCCGGGTTTAACCTCCTTTTGTTTTTTGTTGTTGCTTTGTTTCCTTTTGTTTTTCTTGATGCACAAGACACAGCTGCACGGGATATACTTTCGCCTTTTCAAATGTATTTTGCTTAAACAATAATGATTCTTTTGATTTTTCACTATTTATTTCGCTTCACCGCATATTTCGACCAACTCCAACTAGGACATCAAAGCATTGCATCGACTGACGGACACTATTTACACAGACAGTGAGTGAGTTGGAGTGAGTGAACTTACATCTTCTTTTCTTTTACTTGTAGCTAGGCTGCGTGGGAGGAACAAAGATAGATGATCACTGTTTGATACACAGTTGTAAAAGGTTGTGGATCTTATGGCACTCTCCATTATGATATTACCTCCATGGTTAAATAAAAGTCGCTACTTTTATTTAAATATCGCGCAAAAGGTCACTCTTACTTTAAATGCCCTAAGCCGTTAGTAAAATGCCAAAAGTGTCAAAGGGTTGATTACGACAATGAAAACTAAACTTCTACCAATGATACCGCGTTTCGCGTACGGACGTTGAAGAACGGAAAACTTTGACTATTTCCACGACTGTTGATACTAACAGTAATTTTTTCAAACAAATCGAAGTTTGTGAATCTGATGCTCAAGAACTAAACTTCTTAAAAAGTTACACACAATTGCCTATCATCAAAGGTTTTGGTAATTCTGTAGTTACACCTGTCTATAGGAGCTTTGTGAACATTGAAATCGATGATGTCTAGGCGATCGAAGTTCTTGTAGTACTGATGAATTTGTGACAACAGCATTTCTTATAGTGCAAAACTTTATAGAGTTTTCTTCTGTGTCTGTGTTCAAAGACAATTGCAAACTATTCTTCTACAAAAGTCATATTCACGTGTTTATTTAATTTAAATGTTTTAAAACGTACGAAACTAATAAATTTGTTATTCCAATATTATTATTCTCAGCAAGTGAATTTATGTAATGCTTTTGAGAAATAAAGATTCTATACCATAAAAAAAAAGTCCTGGTCTTAACGCAAACGTTGACATTGAAAATAGCTTAAAGTTGACTACATTAAATTCTACCCAAGTTCCTTTGTCAGGGTTAGTTGAAGTTATAGCGCAGGAATCTAACTTTTCAGGGGATGCTATGTGGAAGGTTACAGTAGTATTGAACCGGGTAAAGAAAATCAATCGATCAAAATTGCACCAAGGTGCTTATCACGTAGTTAATGGAAAATGTCATCTTACAATACAATACAAAATCATTTATTTATGCCACACGTAAATGCAGTTTAAAAAAAAAATACAAGAAAAGACAATAAAAGTAAGTAGGTAAGTGATATAAATTAGCAGTCACTCGGCATAAATGCTATAACAGCATAACGCTGGTCTTCCGACACCCATGTCATCGTTACAGTTACAGTAAATAGTAATAATATTCTAATAAAAAAACCGAGAATCAAATTTTAACAATAAAGACTAAGCAAGTAATAATAGTACTAAGCTCTTATCAAAATTTATAGGCCTCTTTAAAATCACGGAAGTATATATAATGATCGATATAACATTTCTGAACTTACAGGATTTAGTACTCTTAAAAATAAATACGATAGCGTAGTTGCTTTTGATCGGATTCGACCTTGGATCAATGTAAACCTTTCTCATGACAACGATACTAATATCTAACAAAAGTAATACTTCATCCGAAAGCGAGGATAATGATGACAAAAATATGCCTAAAAAAAGGTCGGCAACAAAATAATACAGGCAGATCTGATACTAAATAACTGCCAAATGTAATGATTAATAATTTAAAGTAATATTGTTAGTATAATAATGTAGCGAAACAGTTATAGTTTATTTTTTGTTATTCACATGTTGTTTTTATAATTACAGAAAATGTAATAGTGTTAAAATCATAAATTCAATTTATTTGAGTATTTTATATAGTTATTTAATAAAATAAATTTGATGAAGAAATTGTAGTTGATAAAGACTAAAATAATAAAATGAATTTGTATGTAAGCTATTACAAACAAAGATAGGATTTTTTTTGTTCTTCTTTAAAATTAAAATAATATAAATATTCTTAATTGATTAGTACGTTCAGTTCATTTATTTGATCATGCGTCAGGAGATCGCATGATGGCGGATGGCCGAATGTAATGATTTCTCGAATTTTATAATTCATTTTGTAAATATTAAGCTTGTTTTTTTAGATTAAAATTGAAGTAGCATAATTAATTTTATATCTTCCTGTCTTTTAGTCAGTCTATTGACCGCCAAGTCCCAGCTTTGGTCGAATAGGTTGGTAGAATGGTTAACGTGGGTAGGTGACCGAACTGTAAAATGTGGAAAAGGAGAAGATTGTAAAAATGTGGCATTCTGGAAAGAGACTCAGGGGAGTAAACTTGACTGGCTAACATGCTGTCATCTGTAACAAGTGCGAAGAATAAAAGTGAAATTGTTTTACCTGGGTTCTACGAATAAATAAGGGTTGTTAAAGTGTTCATCTGCTGCAGTGCATTTCAAAATGTACGCGTTTGACAGCTAAGGTTAGATTTAACGGCCTGTTAATCCTTGATTAGTAACTAACAGAGCATGGTGAAACTGGGCCTAAGAGCTGATTTTACCATGCTCTGTTAGATTACAAAGGATTAAAGGGCTGTTAAATATGTCAAAATGTACGCGTATGACATTTAAGGTTAGATTTAACGGCCTGTTAATCCTTGATTAGTAACTAACAGAGCATGGTGAAATCAGCTCTAAGAAGTAGGACTCAGTTCGTGTAATCTGTAAAAAATGAATTATAGCATGGAAGCAGCTGCACCGATTTCTTCCAAAAGTAGTACTACTCTTTACAGTTCTTAAACCAACTCATTTTTCTTACAAAAAACTCGACAGACCATTTTCATCTACTTATTTTTATCAACCCTCTTTTAGCAAGGGGTAGATAAAAATAAGTAGATGTAAACTACTATTCACAAAATCCAAAGCACTTAGCAACAAAGGAGGTGATGTGAAAAGGTTAATTTGTGCCAATAAGGGAAAGTAACACATATTTTTTGCCAGTCACGCGAAAAGTTTGAATAGGTACTTGGGAGTGTGACGAGTGAGGGTAATTTGGGGCCGTAGAGTGTGTTTGTCTAGCAGAGCCGCACTTGGCTCACGACAGTCTACTCGTTTATTGAGAAGCCTCGTATACGCAATTTTTTTTTCAACCCGTATCGTTTCTTTACAAGGCCATAAGGTCTCCCCCAAATCCCTCTACCGTCTTTATCCCTTGCTTTTTCCACTACACTATTAATAATAAGTTATGAGAAACATTATATAGGTACCCAGGTTTTATAAAAATAGTGACTCTAAATGTTAATTTATATAATTTCTTTTACGAAAATGTATTTTGGGCTCACGTAAACCTGGTGTACAAAAACCAAAATTGAATATGGGAAGGTCTAGTTAGCCTAAATACATAATAACTATTGTAATTACCCAACGGGACTCATGAACTGGACATTTTCTTACCCCTAAGACTTATTTAACCAACATGGAAACCCCTAAGACTTATTTAACCAACATGGAAACAATAATAAATAATAATGATTAAGTCAAACATTTCAATGTAGGTATGTATCAAAACAGAAAATTTTAGATGTAACAAAATTATGATATTTTCACCAAGGAAGCCTTTGAAATGGTCAAGTCTACGTGAAACTAAACGTTCATAAAACGTTCGATGAAGTTCAGTGAAAGAGAAGCTCCATACACGCCGTAACGGTTGCCTTAACTTAAACAAAGACTGGGAGAAGCCCCAATATGTTTACATGTAATATGAGAGCAATTGACGAATAATATCGATGGCAATATATCATGTAACACCCGAAACTGTTTGTTATGTGCATCCTTACACATGAGCCAATTTGAGAACGTTTCAAATATCCCATTCGCTCACGGCAGAAGGTTAGAACCTTTTTGCGTAAGACTTAGGAAAATGATTTCTAGTAATTAACCTTAAAAACCATAAAATCTATGTAAACATTGAGTAGTTGAGAACCACATAAATAAATAAGGGCCTTTCATTAATGACGTAAGGATGATTTTGACGATTTTTGACCCCCCCCTGTCTCTTCATACGTAAGATTCAATCTCGTTTCTCTGAATAATAAAACGTTGTTAGAAAAGGATCAGTTACACTAAAACTCACAGTTTGACGTAAATCAAAGATTCTTATTGTTTTGCAGATAATTAAGTATACATTATAATATAAAATATTATTTATAACATTTAAAATGGATGAAAAAGCAACAAAAAATTGTAAAATAAGATGTAAATCGAAGTGCACATTGGAATGAAGAAAATCATTTAGCAATTAATTTCAATTTGTCAAATATTACGTAAGAATGGGTTTTACCCCCCTAGATAAGGACATGTATATATTTTATCCCCCCTGGGGACCCTTACGTAACTAATGAATGGCCCCACCCTAACCACAATAAATAAATAAAGAAAGTGCATCAGTTGCAACTCCGAGATGAGAACTGAGAAGCCTCCATTTGAACTAGCAAACTGGCAGATAGACAATTTGCAGCCGTAACATTAATAAAATACGTCGCGACAGTGCCGGAACATTTGTCCAGATTCTACAAGCACAATCGTTTCCCATAGTAATTGTTCCTTCAAGCAATTGCTCGCAACAGGCTTTTGATTAAATTATTAGCTTCAGTGTTCACGAGCCTTTAAATGAAGCATAATGAGCTCGCAATGTGAGGTCTGCAACAGTGATGACGCTTGAGAAGAGAAGAAACTTAGATAAAACGTATTTGACATATTACAATATGTCAAATGCGTTTTAACATATTACAATATGTCAAATGCGTTTTATTGACATATTACAATATGTCAAATGCGTTTTATCTAAGTTTCAATTGATTTGATAGGCCGGTTTTTAAAGTTGAAATAAGTAGGTATCAACTTACTCTAAGTAACTTAACGGTACTTGTTGTATGTATGTAGGTATGTATACTTGGTACTTATTGAAGCCAATTGCTAATAGCTATAATCTGAATGAAAATATCAAAAACAATGTTTATTAGGTGCTGAAGACCCCGTATGGCCCGAAGACAAGAGAAGTCATATAGCTGATCAAAAAAGACATGTTTATTAATAGAACAACAGAATAATAATTTTAACGTATCATGGAAATTACATAAAAATTGTCAGGTACGGTCACCATTACTGCTAATAATGAATAAAGCAAAATAATTGCACAAATTAGAGCTGTCGACACATAGTCGCCTGATAACAATAACATAGAGCTCGACGATTACTGTCACAAACTACGATGGTTGTATTCCGGCCGGCAATTACAGGTGATGGCGTACGAATCATATATATTAACAATCATGTTCCGAATTCGAGTAGGTTAGGTGTCCTAAGACTTGGTAGAGTTTATAGGAAAAAATATCCAAACATTATTAAACATTTACTATTGCATATGAAAGTAAGTCTTCTTTTTACGCTTCTGTAGAAGCACTCCCGTCATACTCTTTCTTTGCGTTTCTTCGTCCTCCTCTGAAAGATTTGTCCCGGGAAGTACTACCACCACACACACCAGCAGAAGATATATGCCTATTTCTTCGCGGTGATGCTCGAATTGCTGTGTTCTGATTTTTAAGGGTATAGGAGCAGTACAAAATCTGCCGTCCTTCAACCAAAACCTGCAACATTGTATATGTGATTGAAGCTGTTACAAAGCAAAATTCCGCATACTCCTGTAACGACTCCTTAAACTGTTGCAATTAGGCGTAATAGGACAAAGTGGTTTAATATTTATTTAAATTTTACAGCCGAAACCGTAACGTTTCGTGTAGGCCTGAATACGGCGGCGGTCACGCTAGCTTCGGCGCCACACTGGGGATTCCCGCCGATAGGTATTTTGCATTGTGCACGTGCTATTTACTGCACTTCATGAAATGTGTTTATTTATTGCCATTGCGGCGATTATTTATGTTTGTCAATAATTTTGATGACGTTTTTCTATGCGGCTATAAGGTTTGCATAAGCTGTAATTTGCGGTTGGCTGTATTTGATTGCTGTTTGCTTAGTTTACCTAAAAGTGCATGCTTAATGGATTATCTCTTTAGAATACGACTAGATTTTTATTTGACACACACAGCATACGGACACAAAAATGTACTTCTTAAAATAACAAATAGGTATAACTACGTAGCCATATACCTAGGTACCAACCTATAGGCACAGAATAAAAAAAATATAATGATTGCGGCTGTTGGTCAAAAAGTTCCCATCTCAGTCAGTATAATGTCGCTCCACACCAAATAGTAATTTGAAGCGACGCAGGTTTTCAGATGGTGGTATTTAAAGCTCTTTCATCAATTTCATGATTATCGACACATTATGTATCATCGACATAGATTACAGATGAAATGACAGAATATCTTTTCGACTCAGCATTTCGCAAATATTATCGAATTTGTTATCTGGTGTCCATGTTCCAATTTTCCAGTTGCATTAAAACACACGAACGTCATCAAGCTCAAGTCATCATTAAGTACATACCTCTACGATTTCATATCTTCACTTATTATTAGGTGGTCGTTTCTTATTATTAGGTTAATTCTATTAAAGCGTTGTTATCAAAACTAGTTTCGTACATTAATAATATGAGAAGCTTCATCATATCCATTCACACGACGCGGCTTGGGTAACCCGATAACCTGTTTCCATAGACAGGTGTCCCGCTTTTTTTTCTGTTTTGTCGTCTTTAATAGCAGCGACCTTAAGCGTGCCGGCAATGTTGTCTCTGGGTTTAAGTTGAGAAATAACATTGGACTTACACAGATACGAGTAAGGTAATTTTTCGCGATATGGACTGACGAAAATGCAAATTTGCGGTTTATTTATCATGATAACTTACTAACTTACGGTTTATTTATTATGTTTGATAGGCGCCATATGGGCGCGTATGGGCTTTTACGCCATACACCAAATAATACTGAGTCTTGTCATAAAACAGCTCTTTTGTAAATTTAGATATTTAATAGACCAAATTAATTATATTCTATTTACAAATTTGTAAGTAAAAAACATATTGTGAGTTCTATATACATTGTAGTATTAAATAATGGTTCGTTTAAAAGCGTTCATTGTTTTATAATAAACATCATGTAAGTAATTACATTTTCCAGCGGCACTATAGCCTGTGCGGCTCGTTATTTCCCCCGGGCGATTTGGATTTGACGTACAAAAGATACTATAAAGTTTGCAACGAATTACTTACGTAATTATATAAAATGTATTCTTTCAAAATAAACTTAACAAAGTCAAAGAGATAAGGTACCTATTTATTCAATAATCGCAAGGATCACTTTAAAACGTCTTAAAATAAGTGAAACTAGGTGTTAGTTCCACGCGACCAAATCCTATTCACCCTTGTTAATTTCAGTGTAGACTACTATAGACGGCTTCTAATATATTTTTGCTGTTGCAAATAAATATAGAAGGTTGCTAAAGAAACAACAGATGTGATCGAGGGTGACCAAGCTTGGAAAGTCTTGCTCATGTTTCAACATTCTGCAAGTCAAATATTTGTTAACAAGCAAAGTCTTGCAAAAATGTTGATAAAATCTTCATAACACGAGTAAACTCCAATCGCCGTCCCCGTCATATCAAGTAAACAAACGTTTGCGCCATAATATTGTGCAATAAATTTTATTTTATCAATGAACACATATGCCTTATCTGAAACCTGTTACCTGGTAACGCCTGACGTCCGCGGCGTTATGAACTAGTTTCCATAGGTGATAAGATTATTTTTGGCGCCAAATAAAAAAAATTGCTGCATCATAGCGATAGCGTGCCGTATGCTCCAATTAATTAATGAATGACTCCTCATTTCGGTGGCACGTCATTGTGAAACTATTTATTTTATTTTTGATAATGGCTTCTATCTATTACCCTCCAGTAATGTTAATAAGAACACACCAATTTTAGCAGTTTTTTATTAAAAAGGCAGTTAATTTGTAAGAGTCTTGAAGAATGGAAGGAGTTTTATTTCTTGAAATCTCAAGGATCACCATTTAGAATTTTTTGAGAGACTACTATGTCCACACGGAAACGGATACATATCAAGCTATAAACTGCTCGCTTTTATATCCTTGTGGTAAGCGTCATATTTCTTTGGTATTGTATAGCTTGATCTGTATTCTTGAGTACTAGGTAGATTTACTTCAAGGACGCGACGCTAAGACTATTTCTAGGAGCAAGAGACTGAAAACCAATAAACTAACTGCTAGAGACTTATATTGGTGTAAGTTACACAAAAAATCTGACAAAAGCGCATTGATGCGGCTAGGCGTGCAACGACAGTGTTCTAATAGGTCGATGTGGAAAGATCAATAATCTAAAATAGACGCGGGCCTAGTATGAATCACCGCTGGGACAACTCGTAACTGCATCATGTGGCATTCATTCGTTTAGATTGCTCGTCTCTGCAGTCACTTTTGAATAAATCATTTGTAAAAATGAAGTTCCTTATCTGTATAAAAATGTTTGTAATAAATCTGTAAGTAATAATTTCTGATTATAAATAGATAAATAAATAAATATTGGTGGACATTCCACACACCACTATCTAGCCCCAAACTAAGCCAAAGCTTGTGATATGGGAACCAGATAGCTGATATACTACTTATATACTTTTTTTTTGTAAATACATATTTATAATATTATATAACACCCAGACAGAGAACAAACATCTATGTTCATCACACATGTTTGTTCTCGGTGGGGATCGAACCCACGGCCTACGGCACAGAAGGCAGAGCTACTACCAACTGGGCTGTGAAGGCTGTCGCTTTTTTTTTTAATTTTTATTAATTTGCGGACTTCAAAAAAACTGTGCAGATATCCCCTCAAATCTCTCAGTACCTACCTACCTACCAAGTACTAACAGAGGTACGTCCAAATATTACTACTACTACTATTCCATACGTGATAGGTTGCAAGCCCATCGCCGCTGTTAGAATACTAATTGGTTTCCTCACGATGTTTTCCTTCACTGATATCTTAAATATTCTTCTAGACTTAATCACGTTGACTATATCATCAAATAAAACCATTATTCTCTTATACGTTGATCGGACTAAATAAGGTGATTTTTTTGCATTACCTTTGACCAGAGGCCATTTTCATTATAAGTTCATTATCAGTATAAACACTCGTAATTATAGAGATTTTTACTTTACTTTATTATGAGATTTCTGGCCAAATCTAGTTAAAGTTTAACTGTCAATTCGCGATCTTAATGCGACGAATCTGCAGTAATTAGAAGTTCTGACTTAGCGTGAGCCCAAGGACTTCTGCAATTAATAATTTATGTCTACCAATTCCCAGGAAATCAGAATTCGCAACTAACTTACACCAAATAACGATAAATTCCTAGAAAAACTTACCTATTAAATGTTGTCATAATTAGTGGTAAAACTGACGTAGGTATCGATTAGCAGGAAAATACAAGGATAATCATAAAGGTATCAACAGTGCACGCGCCTGTCCGGTGCGGAGTCCTCAAGGTGTGGCGCCGATAGCTGATTCCGATAAAAAAGTGATTCATACTTGCAGAAGGTAGGTAGTTGCAGGTATGATTCGTTTGAAGCGTAGCGTGTGCTGTCTTATGAATTTGATTGTCTCGAACTGTTTCTGTTCTACCTACGGCTCAGTAAATTCGTTTGGCACCACACTGGTGCTTCATTATTATTATTATTATTATTTTTTACAACTAGCTGATGGAACAAGCAGATGGCCCACCTGATGTTAAGTGGTAACCATCACCTATAACAAAGCATTGCCTCGTAAGTCTCGCACGCTAGGAACGTGCCCTACGATGCACTGCCCTGCGTCCATCAACTTGAGGCATACAGATGTTAAGCCTCATGTGCCTGTAATTACACCGGCAACCACACTCTTCAAACCGAAACACAGCGTTGCTGCTTGGCGGCAGAAAAAGGCGTGGTGGTAGTACTTCCTCGGACGAGCCCTTCACAAAGAGCTCTACTATATTGTAAACAAGGATCATACAAAAG
Organism: Chloroclysta siterata; assembly: GCA_932294275.1. Classification (NCBI taxonomy): domain Eukaryota; kingdom Metazoa; phylum Arthropoda; class Insecta; order Lepidoptera; family Geometridae; genus Chloroclysta; species Chloroclysta siterata. The sequence goes on along the minus strand of OW028596.1, from coordinate 11,795,404 downwards.
AACGGTAGAGTAGCAAACAAGCTGTAAGTTTGTTGCCTGTTCTTCTAGGCTTGGTCGCGTGGAACTAACTGACTTTGGTTATAGTCTGTGAATATTCTAATATAAGATTGCTGTTTAAATTAAATTTTTTGCTAGATCGAATGTGTAAAACATTTTTTTATTCATTCCTTACATTCCACATTGAGTATCCAAACACTTGTCAAGATTTTCTTTTTATCATATTCTGAGATGCAATGGTCCTGAAAATTTCGCGCTAATTTATTAAAACAAGCAAAATCCCGATCGCGTAATAAAAATAAAACACAAGATATCGATAATAATCATAGCCAGTATTCTCCAAAACCGAGATAAGAATTCTGGTAATACTGGTATTATCCTCAAAGGAATGCGCGATAGCTGGCGATATACAACATTAGCAACAAGTTGTAGTCAACAGCCGCTGTTATTTATTATAATATTATTATGTATACAATAAATGATATCAATGTCGTACAAGTCCGAAGTACTAAGTCAAAGTTGGCGATAGTACATTTGGTCTATTGTCTAGCAAGAATTTGGAAGTTTTAAATACTCTGATAACAATATTATAGATAGATCATAATCTGACGAAAGCCGAGCAAGGATACATCGATAAAATATATAACAACATCGATTGATTTACCCAAGCTAAGGGCCGGTTTCACCATGCTCTGTTAGTTACTAATCAAGGATTAAAAGACCGTTAAATCTAACCTTAGCTGTCAAACGCGTACATTTTGACATATTTAACAGCCCTTTAATCCTTTGTTAATCTAACAGAGCATGGTGAAACCGGCCCTAAGATTGATATAACCAGTTTTCATGTTTTTGTCAACATTTACCTAGAACTCACTGGTAAAATCTTGTAAGCTTGGACTTCGAAGCAAAATACACTTTTTGTTGCGAGTATATTATTTTATATACATTCTGAAATTATAGAAGTTGGACTATACAACCGACAACAGACTCCAGTCTAGGCAAGAAATGGCTAAACACCTAATTCCATATACAACTGTCATTTGATATACATACTTTACTTACCTTTATCTGCACAATAATTTGCAAAACATACCTGAAAATAAAAGAATGCAATCATTAGATTTGAATGATTTAATTTGGCCCCGTGTAAGAGCATTATTACCATACACCGTAAGTTATAAACTTATGTAAACGGGGTGAGTTTAACATTGTTTTTACTTTCATAGTTCCACTGTACGAGTTAAGTAAGTAGAGGCCATGGTAAAATATTAAGCGGCTGACAACCGTCAAACAACTTCTCGGTCGCACGTTTGAAAGTATTTAAAGGTGTACCATTGTTTTGAAAGATATACATTCACTGAATGTAGATAAGGAAAATCGCAAGCAACCAAGTTTCTTAAAAGTTGTAGGTACTCCCAATAAATGTATTTCCCTAGTTTTCGTACTTAATAAATTTTTTTTGCAATAAAATTTAATTCGATAAAAAATGTTGTTCTCAGTAACTTTATTTTCATAACTAGATTCCGTGATTTTACCTATATATTAAAAATTTATAGATGTGCGAACCAGAAGTGTTTTGACGGTGGTCTGCGTCTTAATGCGTTTTACTAGGCCTGGCGGTATTGGGTTTCTAGCTAACTTAAAATATTAGGTAACGCGGTGTACGAAGGGTGGTTAAATAGCGTGCTTAATGATTTTTTTATGTAGTAGCAACAGTATAATGTTACAATGAAGATTCTAAATAACTAACACATAACATATGTAAAAAAATACCTTTGCCTCTATTTTATGACTTTACTCTAATTTTAGTAACAGGCTTTTGATCATCAGATCAGATCGCGGGAAATCGGTTGATAGAGAAGACTCGTTTTTTTTTTATATAAGTTGGAGGCATATGTCCAGCATTAGAATTCCTCAGGCGGATGATGATGACCTTTTTTCATATACCAGATGGCTTATCTGCCCATTAAATAAGCTGGGAGAATTTCATCCGTCCAATTGTAAGTCAAAATCCTTGTATGTTTTCTGAAGACAACATCGTTATTATAATTTGATTTCTACGGCAGTACCGAATAAGAATCAAAATCGTATTCAGCTGTAAGCATACGTTTTACTAAAGCACATACGGTGGTATAATACAGGGACATTAATAATATATCGTTTCAGGGCAGGCGTCTAAAGGTCAAATCTCCATTAGAAGCCACCGGGGAAAAGGTCGCACTTTTGGCTTTCAACACACATAATTAAGACTAAAATATCCCTGGAGAGCATTCATATATCTGGAACCAGATCTTTTTAAGCGCAGTCTGTTCGAAATTACCTAGTAGTTTTTTTAGGCACGGCCTATATTCCACGAGGGTCTGGGAAATCTTTATATTAACAAAATATATGGGCGCTCATACGAAATAATATGTACCAACTACTTTAAACGATTCTAAATTATCCCATTACTTTTGAGTTTGTACAAGTTGTTCCAATATTGTACTTAAAACTTCAGGGGGCTAAAGTACCCATCAATATGAATAACTTTTTCTAAGAAACGAGCACTGTGAAAGCGAAAAAAAAAAACAGCTGTTCCATGCAAAAGTTCAATACCTGGCTAAAATGTATGAAACAGCTGTTTTTTTTTTGCGTTCACTCAGCTCTCGGTACTGTTATTCGCTGTACTAAAAAGGCGCAACAGTATTTTGTCGCAGCACAGCTTAATGACACTCTGATGTCATGCTTCTAGTTAGCAGACACGTCATGCCTTCCCACGTCCCTTGCCTAGCGACCATCCGTCAATGGAATATTCAAACGGCATTCTTGACCTATGCGGTTTCCACCAGTTAGAACAGTTAGGAGAGTGTGCTTGCTTAAACCTCGTATTAGCATATTTACGCTATTGACTAGTCTAGACTTTGTTGGAATTAGTGTTCAACGAACTGAGACAATTCTGATTTACGAGACAGCTAAATTGATGGTAAGGTTTATGAGCTACTTAAGAAAAAAACAATAATAAGGGTTCCGTATTTCATACGATCAAAACAACTCTCTAATCACTTTGTTTTCCGTCTATACCATTTTTCTTATAAGCGGTTAAAAGTATCTTCTAAATACAATATGAAATATGTGGCTCTATGAAATTTATAGTGCCAAAAAATCAAGCGTTTTACTCAATGCATTAAAAAGACGGCAATGAATATCTAACTTTTGTATGGAGAGAAAACCACGGGTTCAGTTCTCTTAGAATTGTGTGTCTGGAATGCCTTTATGACATTTGTGTCAAAAAGAATACTTAATAATTCTACTTTTGAACCCCAAAATATGACGGTAAGTTGTAAACCAACTCGAAAAGTTGTCATGGAAACTTTTGAACTAAATAATAAAAAAAAAGTTTTTTTGAACGGAACCATGAGGGCTCGACTCCCGTTCGCACTTCTTTAGCAAGAAAAAAGTCTCAGCGTACTGTAGTTTTATAATGATGATGATGAATTGCCCGCTGCTTATCATTGATGTTTTTGTTTGAGTATGAATGAATCATATTGTTGACAACAGTGTGAGCACATGTCAGAACTCAAAATGGATATTATACTGTGCTCTCTCACCGATTAGGTACATTTACCTTATAAACAACATTCACCCAAGTGACCGCGGAATCCGCAGTTTGATTTCAATTTGCCATTCTGTAACATTGTCAGTGTAAGCTTCGGTCAAACCTGCGCGACCAAAGCGACTGCAAAGCGGGAGCGAAGCGGGAGCGTCTGCCGCGCGGCGGACGCTACCCATACTTTCTATGTGGCACTTTGCACACCAACGCGACCGCAACGCGGGCAAAACGCCATAGAAAAGTATGGGTAGCGTCCGCCGGCAGACGCTTCCGCTTCCCGCGTTACTGACGCGCAGGTTTGGCCGAACCTACAGTCACCACGACTAGCGCCACCCACGTGAGTGTTATGGCGAGTGGAAATTCCATCGTGAGTGAGGTGAAACTTCCCGTGACATCGTTTTTAGTAAATCGATTACCCAGATTCGAGTACGTCAGTCACATTCGGTTAGTCAGAGATACGACCAACCAAATTTGGTATATTACATACCCACATTTTGCAGTAAGTTGTTGGTATTCCATACGTGATAGGTTGCAAGCCCATCGGCTCGGCTCATCAAACAATGATACAAAAGAAACTTATTTAAACAAAAGTGCATCGCGCTTCGAAATTGAAAATACAAAAAATCCAATAAAAAGACTATTCCAAGAACATCATATCAATATTGGCCTACACCAAATCAATAAAGATAGGCAGGTACTCAAAGCCCAGCTGGTAAACAAAGCGAAAGTCAGTAAAGGGTAACAACATACACTTTTATAGTGAATCGCTGTTAATGTCAACAGTAATCGGAACTGATAAGTTGTCCGCACCGGCCGTCCACTTCATAAATAAACCGGTCAAGTGTGTGTCGTATGGAGATGTGAGAATTCCGTTTAGCATTGTTTTGTCGTAAAACAGTTTGAAAACATACATGAGCTGGCGACTGTTAAGGTTGGCATAAATGAGCTATTAAAACAGGGACACATGACTTGTGAACATGACACATGGCTGGAGGAGGCCTTCGCCCCAAAGTAGCATAGCAAACCATACGCTAAGCTAATTATTAAACATTTTATATTTATTATAATATTTTTTGAGCTCTTCCTTACAAAAAGAAAGATCCGGCTCTTTTATTTATTATTGAATACAACTGAATATTGTTTTACAAAGCCTTCTTTTACAAATTAAAAAATAATTCTAAAGATGTAGTTCGGGAGCCAACCGTGAGATCGTTACTACAAGAAGCTCTATGGCACACGCATCAATTCACACTGTTACCAAAATAGATAAAAAATTGCATTGATATTCAATTCCACATTTTGTTCCAAGGCAATCTTGACATCAAACAATCTTAAAACGGCATAATATCCGCTTCAATACGCAAGTAAAGTATTAAATTACTACGGGTCGGGTAGACATTTCAAATGGGGTTTCTTGTTTAGCTCTAATAAGCCTCCCCCTCCCCACGGCTTCTCGGTAATCAAACCGCAACATTATCAGAGCCAGTTGAATTTTTCTAACGAATTCCCGGAAACCATTACTGGTAGTTAACATCGATTTGTTTGATTCAAATTAATGAACAATAAATGAAAATTATGGAACCGAGGAATAACCCCTCTATTTTATTCTTCAAATGTTATTCTTTTTATAATATTTATTATGTTGTAGGTAAGTATTTATTTAGAGACAATTAAGAAGTCCTTTAGAATGGAACACATAGAACATTTTCTACATTTCTGTATTTTTTTTTGTAACAAAAATAAGCATTTAAACTTTAACAGCTTCTCGTCTTTGTTCACCAGACACGGTAGAGTAGATCCCCTAGATCTCTTAGTAACAAGTACTAAAACAAATATATACTAAATCAATACAACATAACAACCCTATAAGGCCAGAGACCAAGTGATCAGACCAAGCACTGGAATACTTTGACGTGTGCAAAGGTTGAATATATCGTTTTCGAAATTCCCATTCAAAAGTAATATTAATATTGTCTCAGAAATTTGCAACACCCCTGATACTGTTTACGTAAGTACCAAGGTACCAAATACGTACAAACAGCTGTGAATAGGGCTGCCTCATGGTGTGTTTAGTATCATATTGGAGGAACGTTTAGGAGGCATTTCATGAATGAAAATCTACGAAATTTCAAAAGTGGTATATCAAAAGATGTTCGCCATGACCTGTAGCATACCCTGCTTCCTGGGTTATAAAGGTATTATGTTACACGTTGTATAATGATTAGGTATAAAGTTTGCAGTTCGGTTGCAGAGTGCCTGAATTATATAATTTATAATATGCAACTTGATTTAACCTTGATCTTTCAGTTTCCGTTTACAGTAAACAGGAAGTTTAGCCATGAATTTTCTTACTCATATTGATTGAAAATGAAATAAACAACCTTCAAAGGTTATTTCGTGCTAAACACTAATCAATAATCATACACTTTAGGAAATCACTGGTCATTTAGAAAACACATTATATTTCACTCTTTCTATATCGTCCTTGTTGTTTTATATATTAACTAGCGGCCTGTCCCAGCTTCGCATGGGTGGTCATAAATTTTTGAACATTTTAGGATAAACTTAGACGGTGGGTTCGAGCCTCGCGTCTACTTATTTCATACATTTGCACGCCCTTCTCCCTGAGTGAGTGAAATCGCACCCCGTGCGTGACCCGTGGACCCTTTAACATTTTTAATTTCGTCATATCTTTTGAATGGAATATCCGATTTGAAAAATTCAAGAAGTAATCTTAGGTATTGAAACCGTTTTGAATATGAAATGATTTATTTGGATAAGGATTAATACCAAGGTACAAATAAAGACCCTTATCTAGCGGCGGCATTTCAATTAAATTTTTATAATAAAAGAACACTTATTGTGACATAACTATAATAGTTAGACATATGCTGTCGCAACATTCTGCAAAGTCGTAGTACATTATTTTGTTCTATTATCAATAGTTTTCGCAGCGCGCGCGATGTAAGGATTATTTTTTCCACCTTGGGTTACATTATTGGAGTTTTAGTAAGGATCCCTGACTTTTTTGAAAATATTATATAGCCTATGTTACTCAGGGATAATGTAGCATTCTAATGGTGAAAGAATTTTTGAAATCGGACCAGTAGTTTTTGAGCCTATTCGTTACATAAGAAACAACAAAAATACAAATCTTTCCTCTTTAGTGTAGATAATGCTCTGAAAGGGTGAAGGAAAACATAGGACACTAGTGGCTTCCCGCGGCTTCGCACGCGTTGAAGTGGTGAACCGTGATTGAACCACAAACATCCAAACATCGTAACTTTCGCATTGATTTGTATATTATTAGGGTAGGATTTTAAATACCTACGTACCTACGTAATAAAGGTAATGTACGCCTATAGGTATCCCTTATACCTATAAGGGATACCTATAGGCGTACATTACCTATATTAGGTAGGTAGGTATAGGTACTGAGTTTAGCACAAACATGACAAATACAACAAAGACAACCTTACACGGAAAATATGTACTTATTTGTTCCTAGTTTCTACCCCAAAAGCAAACGAAACGAAACAGCTTCACGACATTGATCCACAGGCACGGTAGATAGGTACCCTCAGATCTCTTCGTACCAACTCAAGATTCCCGTTTATAGAACATTGACGCCTCGTTGTAGGTATTCTTTTTACTCGAGCGCAACGAAGGAGGGTAACGTCTTTATGTTATTTATCCACAGAACACATTTTCTTTTAGTTTGAAGTTAATTACACAGTTACAGTTAAAAATCTCCCATACAAACCTTGAAACTTTGCAGGGGTAGTTTTAAAATATTGAAAACGTGATTTTAAATTATTTATTGTGGAGTATATTTACTTCAAGTTTGAAATCAATCGCACTATGCGTTAAAAAACTCCCATACAAACTTTGACATCCCTTTGCACGCTTATTATGGGTAGTTTTAAAAAATTAAAAAAGCCTTTCCTATTTTTTTGCCTAAAAGTTCATATACTCCAAGTTTCAAGTTTGTAGATTCAAGGAATACAATTTTTCATACAAACGCTTTCATCCCTTTTTACACCCTTATGGGTTGAATTTCCAAAAACCCTTTCTTAGTACACCTCTACGTCATAATACCTATGTACTCTTCAAATTTCAAGTCTCTAGGACCATCGGTCAAAAAACTCCCTTACAAACTTTTACATCCGTTTGCACATTTATTAGGGGTAGTTTTACAAAACTAAAAATGCCTTTCCTATTTTTTTGCTTTGAAGTATATGTACTCCAAGTTTCAAGTTTGTAGGTTCAAGGAATACAATTTTTCATACAAACGCTTTCATCCCTTTTTACACCCTTAGGGGTTGAATTTTCAAAAACCCCTTCTTAGTACACCTCTACGTCATAAGACCTATGAACTCTTCAAATTTCAAGTCTCTAGGACCATCGGTCAAAAAACTCCCATACAAACTTTTACATCCCTTTGCACACTTATTAAGGGTAGTTTTAAAAAACTAAAAATGCCTTTCCTATTTTTTTGCTTTGAGGTATATGTTCTCCAAGTTTCAAGTTTGTAGGTTCAAGGAATACTATTTTTCATACAAACGTTTTCATCCCTTTTTACACCCTTAGGGGTTGAATTTCCAAAAATCCCTTCTTAGTGCACCTCTACGCCATAAGAGCTATGTACTCCTCAAATTTGAAGTCTCTAGGACCAGCGGTTTAGGCTGTGCGTTGTCTATATGTCAGTCAGTCAGTCAGTCAGGACTTTGAGTCTTATAGTATTAGAGATTAAAGGGCTTGCAACCTGCCACGTATGAAATACCAACTACTGCAAAATGTGGGTATGTGCCAAATTTAATACTTGGACCTACCTCTGACTACCTCCTTTAGACATCCTCAGAGAATCTAGAGTTAGTTCTTGATATTGAGAGATCCAAAGGTATACCTACCGTGCCTGGGGATCAAAGTTGTGAAGCTAAGAGCTGATTTCACCATGCTCTGTTAGTTACTAATCAAGGATTAACAGGCCTTTAAATCTTACCTTAGATGTCAAACGCGTACATTACGGCCCGTTAATCCTTTGTTAATCTAACAGAGCATGGTGAAATCAGCTCTAAGTGTGTTATTAATTTCCGCATTACCGAGTAGGTAAATTCGCCAAAAACCAAGTACAGCCTATATGACGCGTGAAAGGCAATATCCAGCGCGCTACGTCACAATTTGCTCGGCCACTTGGCTAGTGACGCACGATTCGTGGTATAGTTACAAACTATGATTTATTCTACGGATAGTACAGCCTACATTTAGAACGGCCCACGCTCGACCCAACGACCCTTGGGTTAGACTATGAACTATTCTGCACCTATGGCAACGACAACACGTGGTGAAAAAAGGATTAGGGAAACAGTCAATGAAGGTTTGAGGGCAGGTGCTTGAACTTTTAATGTCCAGTCCCAGATACTGTATCCGAGGTGAATAAATAAGTTATTGCCCATTCTAGGCATGGTCACGAGGAAATGGTGCCTAGATTCACCTATCTTTTAAGACTTTTTAAAGTGATCTTTTTTATTTATTATTATAAATATATTATTTTTGGAACTTAATAAAATCATTTTCATCAATTCAGTGATACTTCTCGCTTTAAAGTTTCGAATATTTTAATACTAATTTATGTGCGCAATGCGAGTGCTCTCAAACGGTGAAGGAAAGCAGCGACGGGCTTACCACCTGTCACGGTATAAAATACCAACTACTGCAAATGCAATATTTGGACGTAACTCTGACTAACCTCTGACATCCTCAAAGAATCTTGAATTGATACTAACAGATCAGAGAAGATATCAACCGTGCCTGATGATCAAAGTCGTGTGGGGCTATTTAAAACCGAAAGCGTGTTTTTGAAAGTGACGCAACGAAAATACAAATTAGGTCAAACATCAAAGAATGTTTTGCAATTTTTTCAGGAACATCGTGTTCCTCCACACGAAAGAACTAATCCTATTACGCCCATTCATGTTTTATAAATAAAACTTCTCATCTAAAGGTTGCTTATTGTTGGGACGCCCACGCATACTTCGTCTCATTTCCAGCCAGGTATTAAAAGACCATTCAATATCTTCCTACATAAATGCTTGAAGGAGACACTGGATATAGGAAAATAGGTTACCTACTCTATTGACAGAGCAGGTGAAAGTTGCTATGCAAAAGTAGTACATTTATTTCAGGTTAGTAAGCCCGGTGCACCGGTGGCCTAGCGGGAGTGACCCTGCCTTCCGATCGTAGGGCGCAGGTTCGAATCCGGTCGTGCGCCAATAGATTTATCCTATCGAAAATTTATGTGCGCAATACCAGTACTCTTAAACGGTGAAGGAAAACATCGTGAGGAAACCAGTTAGTATTCTAACAGCGGCGATGGGCTTGCGACTTATCACGTATGGAATACCAACTACCGCAAAATGTGGGTATGGTGCCAAATGTAATGTTTGGACGTACTGACTACCCCCCTTAGACATCCTCAAAAAAGAATCTGGAGTTAGTACTTGGTACTTAAGAGATCTAAGGGGATATCTACCGTGCCTGGGGATTAAAGTCGTGAAGCTGTGTGTATGAGTGTGTGTGTGTATAGTAAGTCCGTGGTTTGTCAGAATCGCGGAGACGTTGTTTATGCTTTGGATAATTTCAGATGCTATACAATAAAGCCAACTGATTGCTTAGCCACAAACAATATACACTGACTCATGTCAGTTATTTATAACTTCTTATAACGCTGAAAGGAGAAATTGTGTTAATGCTTGCTTCTAAGTGTAATGGGTCAAGCGTAGAAGACTAAGAGCTGATTTCACCATGCTCTGTTAGTTACTAATCAAGGATTGACAGGCCATTAAATCTAACCTTAGATGTCAAACGCGTACATTTTGACATATTTAACGGCCCTTTAATCCTTTGTTAATCTAAGACAGATTGGTGAAATCAGAGCTAAAACTTAACGAGTAATCAATCAATAAAATGCCATATAATTCGTGAATTATTTTAAATAATATATTTTGATGTATTAAATCAGCGATGGATTTTATTTTAATGTTTATTTCTTTGATAAAAAATTGATTAATCATCTTTAATCGATTGAAAATAGATATGTAACTAAATATAGTAAACAATACATTTATCGCTAATATACGTTCAGGCAGCATGATGTATTAGCTACCTAGCATCCACCGGCGGCTACGCTTGCAAATCCCATGAAAAAAGTAGCCTATTGGTTTTTTTTCTAACTGGGTGTATATTATAAGTATGTATTTACAAAAAAATAAGTATAGTAAGTATATCAGCTATCTCGTTCACATATTAAAAGCTATGGCTTAGTTTGGGGCTAGATAGTGCTGTGTGGAAAGTCCACCAATATTAATTTTATTTTAATTCGAAAGAAAATTGCGTTATTGGCAGGCGCTAACCACTAAATTACGTTCCTGTCAGCGGCGCACTGTTAAACATTTTAAATCTGCCGAGTTTTTCAACTACAAATAAGCTGGAAAACGCTGAAAGAAAATGTATTGAAGATGAAAAGAAAACAGAGGCTCGGTCAACTGGCATAGCTACGAAATCGTTTAATGTTCTATTGATCTATTTTATTAAGCGGTGCAAACAAAACGAAAAGCATAATGAATCTGTAATGAAAAAATATAGCACAATTCTAAAATAGAACGAAACCAGATATATTATTTACCTACGTCGTAAGATCGTACATCTTGTCATAATTAAATTATATATTTGAGAACTGACCGCGTCCGCGTCAGACTTTTGACAGGTTTTGTGTTATAGGGCCAAAGATTAATTAAATAAAAGATACCGGGTAGGTATTTCAGATTTACCTTTATCTTAATTAAATTATTGAAAATAGAGCAATTACGAGTAACCATAAAAGCAAAACTATTATTTTAAGTATTCACTTGGGTCTATCTGATTGCATACTCTCTGTTCGTTTGTCACTGGGCTGTTATGTTCAATTTTTACCAGTAACAAAGATTTTTAATATAGTCCCAAAAGTTATTATCCGAGTGGCGAGAGTTTTTACCAGTTATTATCTAGCCAGCTAAATAAAAAACCTACTGACCTCTCTCCTGATAAATAATCAACACCTCTAAGTCCACATAGAAGAAGATAAACCTTGAAACAATTTAATTTTGTTTAAGGTTTTAATTAAGATAATAAGTAAGTAAGTAAGTAACAGTCGATGCTCGAGTCCGACTCGGACTTGGCCGGTTTTTTAGTAAGCTAACTGTTCTGCTGTGCACTGATTAAGCCCCATAATGAAGTTCGCTTGCGATGCCGTTTTAATTACAAAGGCGGTAAGAATGAAGGCGCTGTAAATTCAAAGAGAATCAAAAAACTTGGCAGCACGAATGAGTTCCTAAAAAATAATACCCTTTCTCGCGTTATCGAGAAGCAGTGAAGAAAATACGTAGTATAACAGATCATTATTGACCACTTAGGTCAGCAGCAAACATTCTCAACAGGCCAACGCCCCACCTGGCGAGCCAGTTATGGCAACCGATTGTAGCTCGAGGGTATGGCGGAAGAGATCTCAAATCAGCGTGGCACCTTTCGGCATAGTTGGATCGGCCTCGTCCTATACAGTTTGCGTCAATGCAGTTCCAGGAATGCATTCGGTCTCCTTTGCTATACGTCTGTGTTATGGCAGGCCAATTTGCGTTTATTTTTTAACTGGTATCATATTATTTTATCAGAATGAGAACAAGGTAGCCTTGAATAACGAGGGCCTGTCGGAGGCATTGTTTTAAATGGTTTTCTTTTTTTTGCGGAAAATGGTCTACGTTTTATAACATAGGTATATGTGCCCAAATATTGTTCTTGGAAATAAAGCATTATAATTTCAATGCATTTTCCTCACGAAAATGGGCCACTTCAAATTTTATGCTTTTCGGAGTGCTGGTTGAATACACAACTTGATGCCTGTTTTTATATTTTAGCATGGTGTGGTGCAGTCTATCTAACTGATCTTTTATTCTGAGTTCATGTAATAAAAATCAAGATTTATTCGACCCATCTGCTGATGAATTTCTTTAGTATGTTTAAATAAAAATTGAGTAAAACTTTGAAATGTAGAATGTATGAATTGAAAGTTATTTAAACGACTCGACGTTGGGGTAGGTGGGCACATTTTGTCGTGTAAAATTCGACGGAGCATGAAAGCTGTGACGAAACGACACACAATATTCAAACTTTCACCGCTGTAAGCGTGTACCAGTGTTTCTAAGCTTATGAGTTCACTTAGCGTCTGCAACTTAGCGATTGAAAAGTTGAGGAAATGCCAATCACGTGCCGAGAAGCAACTTTATAAATAACGCAGAAATTCTAAGAGCTCAGTCAAGGTAGAGCCGACTTTGACTTTACCTTCTATTCAATTAATTCGATCTCGTAAAACACGCAATAGACAAGAGCAATAAAACTATTTCAATAGACATCTGACGCAGTTAGTGGCGTTTTTAACTGCATAGGTACAATAAGCCACGGGCCAGTGAGCAGCACAGCGTTCTTTCATCATTCAAAGACCGAAAGACGTAGGGCCAAAAGTGGGTACGCAGACGAAGTGCTGTTAAGTAGTTGTGATTAAGTAAGCGTATGAGAACGGTATTACGATGCATTAATCTTTATTGCACCCTTTAAAATGTCGTCATAAAACGGCGCATTAACGATTTATTTTTCTTGTTATATTGTTTCACCGTATGATACTCTCACATTAACACGACCAAACACAATCCCTTCGTGGCGTGCCACAATCGGGAAAAAACAAGGATCGCAACTGTATATCATCGTGTAAAAAACGGGATTAGCGCGCGAAACAAACCGGCGGCGGCGGGCGGCAAGAGATAAAACTCCCAAAAATTTGTAAAACCAACAGGTGGAAAATGCAGTATTCATAAAAAGCAGGCATTGCCGGAAATACTTCAATTCTACAAAGCTCTACCGTGTAGTTCAGGAGCCTGTCGTAATTTTCAATCTCGATTCGTCAGTTATATGCATCAGCTTAATTCTTAGGGAAATTGGTACACAATTTGAAGTTTTCCCTAACCCTGTATTCTGAGCCTTATTTTTCAAAATTCATCATATCGTTTAGGTTAAAGGATTAGGAACAATGTCTGTTTTGATTATGATTGTGTTACTACTTTTTTATGGAACAAACAGATCGCCCACCTGATGTTAAGGGGTAACGATCACCTAATAAAGTATTGCTTGCCACGCAGGTCACGTACGATAGGAACGTGCCCTTCGATGAACTGCCCTGCGTCCATCAACTTGAGGCATACATATGTTAATCATGTGCCTGTAATTTAAAAAAAGCAGACTCCCGTGCTACAAAACAGGAAGCTTGGCGGGAAGCGGCAAAGGCGACGTTACGACACGCGACGTCACTCTTCATAAAAGCGCGTCTGTTAATGAGCAAAGTTTGGGAGCCGTTTGCCGTCCAGTCAGACGGAAGAATAACTTTAGCTGGTGATACAACATTATTTATGTTATATTATATTCGACCAAGGAGACCTAGGACGAACATAGATATTTGTTTGGAGTCTGGGCGTTTCAAAGCGATCCTTGTGATTGCACTGAATAAAGGCCATTTTGATTTTGGTTAGTATTCTATCAGCCATCTCGTTTCCAGTACACACATCAGGCTTTACACTGCTCGCTCTTATGTCTTTGTAATAAGCGTCATTTTTCTTTGGCTTCGTGTATCTGTATCCGTGTGTACAAGATTTGCTTAATTTGGAACTAGACGGGGCGCTGTTTGAACTGTTCACAAATATTTGTTTGTAATGCAATTATGTCTGTCTCAAGAATAAACTTCACTTAAATGCAGGATGCAGCGATTCATCAAAGAAAACCTATTTTAATTGCGGTTATGGTCGCGCTACTGCAAAATACCTTTAAATGTTTCAGCTTTTCGGTACTGCACTATTTTTCAGTACGGAAATAGGTAAAGGTAAAAAAATCTCGATATGTCTTCATACCGTTATACTAAAATCTCAATTTTTCGGTTATTCAGTTCCAGCTTAGGTGTCCTTAAGATCGGACTGAGCTTTCCTTCGAAAATGTACAAATTTGATAGTGGAATTCGTGCTTTCCTCATTACAAGATGTAACGTTAACCACAATGGCATTCCACGTCGCAGAAGTGCATTTATTAGCTCAAGAGCTGATTTCACCATGCTCTGTTAGTAACTAATCAAGGATTAACAGGCCGTTAAATCTGACCTTAGATGTCAAACGCGTACATTTTGACATATTTAACGGCCCTTTAATCCTTTTTTAATCTAACAGAGTATGGTGAAATCAGCTCTAACCCAGTTTTTATTCTATTTCAATCATATTCGAAATCATTTTATGAGTGTACGTTACGTTGATTGAATTTATTGTTTGCTCTATGACATTGGTAGTATAATTGTGTAATGTAATGTGTAAATATTAGTAAAATTATGTTGTTGACTACTATATTGTATTAGGTCTAACCTGTAATGATATATGTATGTAATGCTTTTAAATAAATACAAATACATATTATTAGACAAACAGCAAAACAGTTTTGTTGATCTATTGATTTGATGAAACTATGCGAAACAGTATCTTTATTATGTATTCAAATGAATAGTTGAGTTTTATTTGTTTAAGCTTGATGTCAGGCATTAATTATGTGACTATTTAATACGCGGAACGCGTTTCACAGCTACTGCTGCTCTACTCAGTATGTCGCCAGTGAAAATCAGCGCTGTATGGACTTTTGAGCATAAACAGCAAATGCAAAGGTCTTTGTCATCATCAGGGATCGGAATAGGTAGAGTTTTTAAGTACCAAATGACGACAAATACGCTACTACGAAATCTAAATATGGATATGCCGTTTTTTAATCCTTGTGTCGGAAATGATTCGGGTTCGAAATCGATTGTGATAAAAACTGACTTTTCCGATTGGAAACCTTTCCGAATGTTTTAAAATAGCCCTGCTGTACGTGTAACGTGTTACGCTACTTAATTTGTTTTTAACATAGGAAAAAAGAGTTTTAGAAGACAATAATATCAATCTTAACATCAGGTGGGCCATCTGCTTGTTCCACCAGCTAGTTGTATAATAAAAAAAACCCATAAGTTATAGAAAACAATTTTTGTTAATCGCCGATTCCGGGCTTAAAAGGCATATCCATGTTCAGATTGCGTATGTAATTTTCGTCATTTGGTACTTAAAAACTCTACCTATTCGGACCCCTGGTCATCATACAAAACTGTTATGTAAAATTAGATATATTTTTATTTTGGTCTCTCACCAATGGGTAGTGACAAACCTACTCATTTGTGAAAGTATTTTTTGATAGGTAGTTTTAATTGGAATAAAAATAAGTGAGAGGGTAAGTCTTAAAGAAATAAAAAGCTCGAAGAATGCTGTGTTGGAGCTTAAAAAAATCGATGCTTATTGTTACAAAGGATACTGATTTATTTTCCCGTCAAAAACGTAGGTAAGTAACCAGTCAGAATTTATAATTCCACGACTCAATTTATGTATGTACTAAAGAACTATAATTTATCGGTTGGGAGACGTTATTGCATAGCTTTAAGAAATCAAGCACATGGGTGGGCTGTACTATGGAGTCCTATTATCCATTTTTGCAAATGGTTTAAAAAAAATGGACCGTATCACGACGGCATAGAAGTTATTGAATTTGTCAAATGACAGCGATTCCAAGAATACAAACGCAATAAGACTTCATGGTACGGCATTTGTTCGCAGTCTGTAGACGTTAGACGTGTTACGAGTCTTTCAAGCAACGCGTGATGATTGCAATTCAAAAATATAATGTTCAGTTTCGACAATGAGGAAGTCGCGCCAAAATAACGAGCACGAACATCTAGGGAACTAAACCGCAAGCGCGTCGACCAGCCGCCTAGCGACACGGATACCTATTTCACTTATTTTGCATACCAACAAACAAACAACGGCATTGGACACAGAATAAGTAACAGTAACATACAGAATTTCCACTCTCAAGCTAGAAAAACATCAAACCAATCGGCATTTTTCGTCAATTCATAATCATTAACCTTTTTTGCTGACATCAACTATAAGTCAAAACCGAATCCGAAACGTTAGGATCAATATGGGATGATATGGCTTCTAGTTCTCTGATGGAAAGGAACTTGTCGTCTTTGTGGGCCTTCTGCGGATTTCCTCGTGTCTAATTTGATTGCGTAGAGACAACAGAATCTTAGACTCTGTCTGAACAGTGTAGTTTTGAGACTGACTGTGGATGACGTGATGTGTTGGCGTCAGTTATATTTTAAATCTATGATACTGTTACTCAGTCTACGGTCTCAGAGCTATTAAATCTAAAGCTCGAGTGATGTAACTCATTTGAGATTCAAAGATTTGGAGTGGCGGAGCCCTGGCAACGGTTCCTCGCAGGCACGACGTTGCGTCACCGCGAGGCCGGCTGCGTTGCGCAATCCACTCACGCGCATGATACTGCCATTCATCCGACGCGCGCTTGGCAACACACCACGCATCATCTCATTAATCTCAGTGCAGTGTTTTACTGGCACGAACTATTAGAATTGACTTGGTAACAGTGGATACGTCCGCTTCGTAAATGGTCAGGTGGCATTGGTCGACTGGCAGCGGCGCCGGCAGGAAAATAATAGAAGCATGCCGCGTGAATGTTAAATAAGCGGAAATGTAATCGAAATGACGAACTATTCGCCGCTTATTTGTATGCGTTAGTGAATTGTATTGATTTAAAAACGATTTTAACGACATTTTCTAAGACATGCGAAATTGACGACTAAAAAGTTTATGCGAATGTTTCGAGTTTGCACATTGGAACAAAAATTCAACACAGGAAACACATTGTCATTACAAAGCAACAAAAGCAACCGTAACCATTCACATAAGATTAGCTTGCGCTGTTTCTATCGAACTTGGTGCGATAACCGACCGGATGTTTGGCTGTGTGTGGCATTGTTCACACTGGCCCATTGACTGCACTAGGTTAATAAAAAGAAAACAAAACAATTAGCCCCTTTGGTCTAGACGTGGAAACATATCAGACAACTTTATGAATGAAACCAATATTGTGAACCTGAGGATTTCAATCTGGGAAGTTTTGGTAAATTTACTGTGGTGGTTACATTGTGCTGACAAGACAAGACATATCTCAAAGGCAACATAGACTATCAAGCCAAGATGGTGGTCATTTTGACCACACGCGAATCGCATTCATCTACGCATAATCAATCGGAAACAGAATCTAGGTAACCGAACCACATGCCATGAGATACCACATTAATTTTGAGCCGGATATTGGAGAAGTGCAGTACTCCAATTGGAAGTAATTCAAGTTAATTCAACGAAATAATTTGATAATGTCGAACATTGCAAACCGGATGCCAGCACTGCCGACACGAAAGCGCTAATTGTCGTTTATCGAAATTGGCAAAAATGAATGTAAAATTAACACTTTACTCGATAATCGTACAATGCGATAACATGAAGTGGGTACGTATAAATTTACCAGTACCCCAAGTATGAGTTGTGTTTACCATATTTGGTTTTTCGATTTTCGTTCTTGTTCCGTGTTCATTGCGGGTTTTGTATGAAGACACGATAGGGGTACAGTTTTAAGTTTTATCCAAGTTATATGGTACTAGTACTGATAGAGTACCTCTAGTGATACTAGTCCGTGGTCCGCCCGTAGTGTAAATTGGATCATCATAGCACTTTGATAAAGTTTACTGATACTGAATTTGATGTTTACACAAGTTACATATTTTGCGCAAAACCCATCGATTATCGGGTAGGTTATCGGTCATTCATGGTGTTGACCGCTGATGAAGGTGCCTCCGCTATCGCACCAAATATTTACATTAGAAGATAAGTTCAATTTTTTCCACACTTTACTGCGAATCACATGACTGTTATTTGCAACACGTCTATGTATTCAGTATGCTTTACTTTTTTGTATTGATAAGAAAATACAGAGACGAAAGAGTTCAAACTGTAAGAGGAAGTAAGACGGAAAGCACCATTGCTTTTAAATTGTAACTTAAGTTTGAACCAGTCAAAATATAGCAAATTCTACATCTGCGAAATTAAGTTCTATTGCGCAAGATACAAAGTCGAGTATCATTCTAAGTCACATCCTACCGGCCCACCCTATTATCAAGTACGACGTCATAGAGAAAACGAGAGTGGGTGGCTATCAGCGCCTGCGTCTCGGCCGCGTCACATCCTTGCAATCGCGTCAAACTTGCGTAAGCCTATTCGCAAACAATAGTTTATCGAAACGCTGATAGTCACACGTTTTGAGTAAACGCTTTAATTGAATGCTGCCGTCATAGCTGTAGAGGCGGAAAGTGGAAATTCCTATTGTTGCAGTTGTATTGTGGGATAGATACGAGTGTCACATGATAAACATTAAAAAACAGACTTGGAATTTCTGAATAATCTCAAATAAATCAATTCAAATAATTGTTTATTTGGGAATCAAAAATTCCAATTATTTAAAGTCGGGAACGATGATATCTGCAATCTTCAGATAGATTTAATAAAAATTTGGCAGATACTGGTCGATCAAGCGAATAAAACTAAACTTCTTGGACGAATCCTAAAGATATTGAAGTTCAAATTGTAAACATTTTAAACAGCTCTAAGAATACCGAAGGTAAATTAAAAACAGTGAGACTGGAAAAAATCTACGACCTCGGAAAACAATAAATTTGTATTATAAGCAGGGTCGAATCTACTGACTTATTTCATGTAAGAAAATAGATGGTACAAAAGGTAAGATTTCTTTGGATGCGGCAGTATTTGTGTTCGTATTCCTGACTCGAATGGATCGATAGCAATTTTTTTTCCCAAACTTATACATAAATATCGAGCATTGCTTTCAGTATTATTCAAAGACAAAGACAGAGACAAAATGTATTTATTCAATAAAATCACAAGGATCACTTTGAAACGTCTTAAAGCTAGGTGACTCTAGGTGCCAGTTCCACGCGACCAAAGCCTAGAAGAACAGGCAACAAACTTACGGCTTGGTTCCTACCGTTCTTTTGTATGATCCTTTTACAATGTAATATATAATATATATTATTGAAGTTTAGTTTTATTCATAATATTAGAAAACATAATGTATTATCCGTATCCATTAGGTTTTCTACGAGAATTTATATGAATACATTAGCGGTTCTATTTTTCGGTGTCGAAACTGAAATTTGAAAGAGATGCTAACAAAACGACCTATTCACATGGATTCTCGCAGATCATTATCAGCTGTAGCCTGAGTCACTGGAGGCCAATGCTACATCAGCTGACTCATTCAAGACGGCTAGCGGATGGTAATGGAAATCTTATTGTCTCTGGCGTCCTTTATAAAAAGGATATGACACGCGATAAAAGAAACATCTCCATTGAGAAGACAGATTATATAAAATGATTTACAAGCTATAATGTAATTGATCATTTGTGTGAAAGATTTTTGCTGTGATAACGTCCATAGTATTATTAAAGGTGCAAGGTTTATATAGATTTATTAATTTATGATGAAGTTCTCGCTCGTCTTACTCCGTGAAAACATCATTCTCATTCGCTTGGCCTTCACTTGACCTGCATCGGCTAACACAGCAAATGCCTAAGCTTCGTTCGATTGTATGTCTGTATGTCATTTCATTATTATAAAAATACGCGGTGAATTCAGTTTTTTCCGGTTGGGTAAGCCCGTGTGACACATCCGTAATCCCACGCTTATCGCAGCTAGGTCAAACCTATTTTCGTATTTAACACTGAACGGTCAGAGCCCACCCGTGTGAGCCGAATTCGGAGTAGAATAATTTTATATTTCTGTAAATATCATATTAGCAATAAAGTTGACTAATTTCATGTAAAAACACACTTTTTTATCAGTTTTGCCTGCAAAACATTTGGATTCATTAGTCGAATTTTTGTTGACATGGTAATTCCAGAAGTTAACAAGCAGGAAAACAGTCTGCGATAAGAGCATGCGTTTTCCTGTTGAGCACAACAAATCTTGGCGTGGGACTCGAATAAGGATTCACGGTTGTAAATCCGCGAAAATTGCAGGTACATCAGTCAGCTGTTAAACAATACAAGGTGCGGCTCGGCGTAGCAGTGAATCAGTGACTGGCATCAGCTGATTCATTCGTCGTCGGCGAGCGGCCTTGCATGCACCGACTCGACTGTGAGAATGAACACACAAGAAACGCTAATCACCTACTTCGCTCAACGATAATTTAAGTTTAATATGAAGAAGCCACAGTTTATGATACAGAGACAGACATACCACAAAAGTTTCTTAACTCAATACCGCTATTTTGGATGACAGCAGATAGTATAAAAATCATAGTTTGAAAGCTTATTTATGTGATAGATATAGCTTTTTACCCAGGTACTATGCGAACAAAGTTGTGGGTGGAATCACGGTAGGGAATATAAAGCAGATGAAGTCGAAATATATACAGGTGTTACAGTAGAAGTTGAAGGACTGTATCCTGGTATGGTAGCGAAACATAGTAGCAACAATGATGAATGAAAGTCACTAAGTAACACGCGATAACTGTCGCCGATCAAGTTTCCGAAACAAGGTGACATCGGTGACCCCCAACAAGGTGACCCGCACCTCGCGTTTACAATAGTTCGACGAACTCAAACGCTTTATTTCGTTGTCGTTTCTATGTTCTCCTGCTTAGAAGCCACACCGATTCGAATCTACTTGAGAAAATTTAAAATAACTTGTAGGTAATAATCATACAGAGGCGATGTGCAAAGAGTAGTCTGTGAATAAAAACAAAGTGCTTTAATAAAGGCTCCCACGATGCTTATTACTCAATGACATTGGAAGTTGAAAAATCAAACAAAAACGCTGGGCAACGTGCAGTCATGTTGTGGCGGACGCGAAAAAAACACTTGGTTTAAAAAGAAGACTAAAATAAAAAGTAAAAATGAAGCGTATTACCCCCAGCAAGGGTGAGCAATAGAGGCAGACGCCAACTAATTGCGAAAAACGAGATTAACGCTTACTGTAGAGGCACTAAACGAGGATGGCTCTGTTTACACCCCAGTTTCATTCCTTTTACAACACCACTAATAGACTTATTTTATTATGGAGAAACGCCGGGATAACATTTGTATTAGCAACTATGTAATCATCATAAAATAAGCACTATTAAAAGTATGCCCACTCTCCCGCGTGGACAGTCCTAAGTCGTAACTCTCTATCATAAATTTTATAAGAGAACTTGTTTACATATCACTTTAACGAGTGATAAACTCTAATCAATAAAATACCGGTATTGCGAATGTTTATAATATGTAAATCCAAGTAAGCTCATTGTTAAAATAGCGGTAGTAAACTGAATTCTTTAGCTAAAACTGTCGTAAGCTGTTGGTCATTGGTAACGTAATGAATAGTGACAAGAGCGCAGGCCGCGTGCCGCCCCGTCGCTAATTACAGGTAACCGTACAAACGCGATTACGTTGCCCGCATCGCTTTCACAGATTAATCCAATAGTTGCACCCACAGATTGAATTATAAAAAAATAGGCTCT
Organism: Chloroclysta siterata; assembly: GCA_932294275.1. Taxonomy (NCBI): domain Eukaryota; kingdom Metazoa; phylum Arthropoda; class Insecta; order Lepidoptera; family Geometridae; genus Chloroclysta; species Chloroclysta siterata. Next base: position 11,773,238 of record OW028596.1, on the reverse strand, counting down.
CGTCACGACTGCTTTCCCATGGATGATAAAAGAATGACTCTGGTCATAACGTTACATTTTTGAGTTGTGCGAAAGATTACATGACATGAATGAGTAATAATGTGAGCATAAAGATGACGACCCCAGATGATAAAGACAATATTTGAAGAATTAGGAAGATGATGATATTGAATAGTAAGCTTGGATCTAATTTAATTGCAACCATTGCAATATTGCATTACATTAGGGTCTGCAGAATCGACCAAAACCTCTTGAACGAAAAAAAACACGATATTATTCCTTTTTTTTTATACAGCCTGTTATGTCCCAGTGATGAATGAAGGTCCCTTTGGTGCCAAATTATTACAGAAGACGTCCAGGTCATCCAGCCAATCCTTTGGAATTATGCCAACAATAACCTAAGCACAAGAGGCATTTGTTGAAAATAATGTTTGTATATTTCTGGGATACTTATTTACTAGGTACGTACTTTATGTGCCATACTAGGTAAAACCTGTGGTACGGCTGCTTTCTTCTTCCCAATAGCTATAAAACTTACTTCAATATTAGGCAACATTACATATTTTTTATTGAGTGAGCGAAGCGAACGAAAATAATACAATCAACTTGTTAGATTTGGATTTTATGTATGTACTTGCGGCCTGTCCCAGCTTCGCATGGGTGAACATAATTTTTTTCAACATTTTATGTTAAACCGTAGGTTCGAGTCTCGCGGCTAGTTATTTGATACATTTGCACGCCCTTCTCGCCAGGCAATTATTATATTGTAGAACATTTTTGTGTTCTAAATAAAACTAGAGCGGACATCAGGAAATCTCAGTTCGGGGCGAATCACTAGTTTTAATTTAAATTGTAAGTTGTGCCAGTGAAAATCTAACAGTTGAGGTCAACTCCAATTACCAGCTATTGATATACGAAGACTACATGGCTGAACGAATTACCATTCTGTAATTCTTGTATGTGGGCTAAGGTTTTAAACAAATGATCTATGCGCTAAGCCCTACTAGGTACATAGTTTATTCAACGAAACATGCAAAATCAAAATCACAATGAGGTTGTTTTCTGTTATTTAGTCAAAAAACCTTTTTTTTATTATTACTTATAATATTGTAACACCCAGACAGTAAACAAATCTCTATGTTAACTACGAAATTTTTCGTGGGGATCGAAGCCATACATCGCAGAAGGCAGAGCTACTAGAAACTAAGCTGTGAAGGCTGTTAAAATTAGAAAATTAGTTAAAACGCTTCCGACCATTCCAACAAACTTAGAATTAAATTAAGGCACGACAAATTATATTTCACCCAAATTGAATCAAGATAATATTATTTTAGGGGCGAAATACAAGCACCAAGGGCTGTTTTGTGATGTTAATTTTGGAAAATGAAACGGCCATAATTCGCTCTTCCGATTGTGTACGATGGACTACATGGAGCAAAATTTTCATTTAAAAGAGGTTCAGAGGTTCAAAAGTTATATATGTAGCAAATAAACAGCCAAATATCAAATACAAATCACAGAACTACAGTGGGCTAAAAAGATATGAAAAAGGTGTACGCACAAATATGATCCCCAGCCTCAATTCTCTTGGTCTCCTTACTACGATCCTTTGTGGATGTCTGAGGCAGGTACAATGTAAATAATAAGGGAATATTTCAGTAAAGTAAGTACTTGTTCGACAGCGGGTTAAGGATAAAGTACGGTATTGTGTCTCGGGGCTTAACCGTCAAACGGAAAATGTTTGTACGTGATATCGATTGTTATGTTTGTGAAAGCCACGTGGAACGAGCCGGCTAGCAACAACGACGGGTTAATTATTGACGCAGTAACCATTCCTGTGTAACTGTTCCAGTGTTATATTTTGTAATAGCACGCTATTGAATTTTTATTCACGCAAATGGTAATAAAAAACCCAAACTTTTGATTCAATTTTCAAGTTCTTAACCACGGTAAATTATACACTGAGGTATGAACATCTTTTAATTATTTGTTTTTATCTTGATGGTATATCTTTATCTTTGGAGTCGAGTTTATTTTTAGATTTTTGTTGTTTTATATAGGTAATTGATGTTGCACCTTGAAATAGGAAGCCATTAAAGCAATGACAGGGCATTTATGAAACTCACTGAGTACAAATTATAGCAATAAATTGGTCGTAACGTAACATAGTTCAGTTGCATGGAATATTTTACCATAGGCGTATTATAACCCTTTCTTAATACTTAAAAGAGGGATGTTACAAAGTTTTAATGAGGCCCTCTGCGGATGTTTAGATGTCTACTGTTTTTAGCTGCGAAAGGAAGCTCTATTTGAAACGCTTTTTTTAAATGTTTCGTCATGTCTAAGTTTTGTGGAAACCATTTTCAAAATTATTTGACAACTAATCGGATTTTCAAGTCAAGGGTCTGATGAAGACCAACATAGGATGAAATTGAGAATTTAGAAAAGTTGCTATTTTAAAATACCTTTAGAATTGGAATGATTAAAATTAAACTGTAGGGCAGTGCCGTAGTATAAAACTAAAGCAAAAGTGATTGGTGTCACTGTGAACGCTGCTAGTATATAATAAGTCATAAAGTTACTTAATCGTCTCCTTGAAACACTTTATTATCAGACGGGTTACGGGCGTGACATACATTTAACAAGTAAACACCGTTAAATAGTTAAAAATAAATTAAATTCTATTTATTTTTAACTTTATACAATTCGAACTTGTAATAGACAGATAGTGAGACCCTTTTGTCAGTGTTGCCAGATCCAATTTAAAAATCCATATAATTCGATTTGCCCTTTTGAAGTTATAATTCAATAATTGAAGCTGAAATTGCTTTGAATCTAGTTCATTTATACAAAATGTAAGCCAAATAAAATAAGGTATCAGAAAAAATCATATCATATATTGTTTGTGAAAAAATAATACCAAGGAATAAGGATATAATTAATCAAATGTGAAAATGAATGAAATCTAAATAAATACGTGCAGTTTGTATTAAATAAATACACAACAACCGAAAAAACTATTGTATATGAAGAAAAGTATTACGAGACAAAAGAAATAAACTCGAAAAGTGAGTCAATTTTTAAATATTCGGCCAAACCGCACCGTTAAAGAAACAAACAAAGACGCTTTGTTCTCCGCATTCAAAACTGACCTTTGGACCCGCATGAACTTCGCTTTTACGATTAATGCACAACATAAATAACAGTTGTTGCCTATTTTCGTCAATGATGTTGTGAGCGCTATTGGTAAAGTGGTCCCTACACCCGCCTTACACGCCGTCGACCGCCAGTTCAAGCCCGAGATACCCAATTTTACTTTTTGTTATTTTTTTATTTATTTTTGTTGATTAAAAGTTTGAATTTGGAATTACAAACTTCAACATTCGACATTATACCTATATTTAATTGGGAACAAAGTCGGAAAAATGGAGACAGATAACATTACCGTTCGCAGAAAACGCCAAACGGCATTACTAAACAGCGAATCAGACAGTGAAAACTCATCAATATTTGATACAACAATTATGAGTTTACCAAATACATCAATTAACCGTAGTGAGAGTATTATGGAACTAAATGAAACAATAGTATCAATGAGCACCGAACTATCAAACGCCCATAATGAAATTGAAAACCTCCACAGTGAGATCTCTGTTTTAAAGTCCGAGCTCCAAAAAAACCTGAAATTGGTTGAAACATACAAAAAGATAAGCACCATCCCGGTTCGGAAAAGTACGACACCTCTATCTGGACGGAAAAAGAAAAATCATACATTTTTAAGTACTCCGATACAAAATCATCAGCTTTCTAGGAGTTCAATTGAAAAGTCCAGTACGCCCCAACCAGCACAGCTGTTACCGTCACTATCTGATACGCAGACGGTAGGTGATGATGAGCCCTCTATGCCACCTGAAAAGCACTGTGTGCAGGCTGAGATACCACCAGTGTCTGCAACAACAAAGGATTCCAAACAAACTGAAAAACTGATTGAAAATGTAACACCACCTATAATTGCTATTGGGACCAGTGAGACCCCACCAACTACAGTTTCCAAAAAAAGCTACGAAAATCTAGCACCGCTGATCAAAAAGCGAAGAATAGTAGTAATAGCTGACGATCAAGGTCGTCATTTTCAGAGTAATTTTCAAAAACTAGTCGGCGAAGAATTTTTTGTAAGCTGCTATTGGAAATCAGGAGCAACTATGCAAGAAATTTTGTTGACAGAGAGCAATGAAATATCGAGGCTATCTAGGAAAGACTTTCTTATTGTCTTAGGAGGGATGCATGAAAGAAATCCTACAGACTTCCAATTTCTTATTCGGGACTTTTTTAAAAATACTTCGCATACCAATGTCATAATCTCAAAAATACCGTACAATATGTTTTTAAATGAAAATAAATTAAATTATGAATTAAGATTTTTATGCTCGATGTTTAGTAATGTAAGTTTTGTCGATATGATGTTTTCTCATGTATCTAGATATACCTCTTTGGGGCTTTATAAATGCCAAATGATCTTGAAAGAGCTTTTACGCGTGGATTACAAGATTAAATTTGATGACTATCAGAGGACACTGAAATATCCGGAGCAAAACACCACCACCTTTGTGGACAAAGGTACCCAAACTGACATAGAACAATTTCAGGAAACTGAACAAACACCATCTGTAGCAGGCAAAAATCAGCTTTTTCGTGTATAATAAAATCCGTATAGTTCATCAAAACATTAATGGTCTCTTATCTAAATCAGATTTATTGGCAGTACCTTTAGAGTCGTTTGACATGGATAACAATGGTATTGACGTTTTATGTGTGACGGAGCACAATATGATTTGTAGTGACACTAAACTTCTAAGTATACCCAACTACACACTTGGATCTTCGTTTTCGCGCAAGAATAGACATGGGGGATCATGTATTTTGGTTCGCAATACACATAGATATAAAGAAATTGAGGAAATAGTAAGTTTTAGTATGGAGAGTATTATAGAGTGTTCTGGCATTGAGCTTTTAGACCATGGTATATACATAATATGCATTTATCGGCCACCAAGGGTGATTGTCGAGGAGATTGAACTCTTTTATACACGGCTTGACCGTATTCTATGTAGATATGCTTGTGGAAAGAAGAAAATAGTTATCTGTGGTGACTTTAATATAGATACATTGAAGCCGTCAAAGGAGACTAAATCCTTTATAGATATTTTGATTTCATTTCATTTAAAATTAGCCTTAAATGAACCCACTCGACCCAAGTCAGGTAAATGTCTTGACAATTTTATTTTAAATATTAAAGGTAGTGACTGTAGAATATTTGAACTTGCTCTATCTGATCACACAGCACAGGTACTAACGTTTCCGGTCAAACGAAGCTACGCGCTCAGCCACTGGTATATCAAAAGACGCGACTATAGTAAGGATAATATTGATAAATTTAAACAATGCATTGGCTCATTGTCATTTAGTGATGTTTTTAATTGTGAAAACCCTGATGCTGCTTTTGACATTTTCTATGATTTATTTACTTTATTCTATTATTTATGCTTTCCAATAATTCGAATTAAAATAACCATACACAAACGACCAAAATGGATCACACAAGGAATAAAAAAATGTTGCAAACGTAAGCGGCAATTGCTATGGAAGTATCGTACAAGTCGTGCGCAACATGATAGAAATAATTTCACATCTTTATCGTCCAGGTTAAATAAGATTATCAGGTTGACTCAAAAATCGCAAAATGACCATTTTATACACTCTGCGGATAGTAAAAGCAAAGCTACCTGGCATATAATTAATGCCACTAAACACAATGCTCCAAGAGAAGAAATGCAGCAAATAAATGTGAATGGTAGAATAGTGTCTGATCCCCTTGACATTGCCAACGCGTTTAACGACTTTTTTATCGAGCAAGTATCTAAAAACATTGGTAACCAGTTTATTCCCCTGAGCTCATTCAAAAAACACGGTTCTGTTTTTATGTCTCCAACTATTCCACTTGATATACATAACATAATTGGAGGTCTCAAGAATACAAATAGCACGGGTTATGATGACATTTCAACAAAGATTTTAAAACTAGTTTCTAATAACATATCGAGTGTTCTAAGTCATCTTATAAATTTATGCATCTTACACGGTATATTCCCAGACAAACTGAAAATGACCATTGTTAAACCTCTTTTCAAAAAAAGAGATAGACAAGATATGGCATGCTATCGCCCGATTGCATTGGTACCAGTAATATCAAAAATATTTGAAAAAGTGGTGTACAACAGTCTTTATTCATTCTTCGAAAGTAAAGATTTATTTGCAAAAGAACAGACAGGCTTTAGGAAAAACAAGTCGATCAATCTGGCAATCTATAATTTTCTGCACACTGTTATGAATAATATAGACACTAATACTACAGCATGTGCCCTTTATATGGACTTAACAAAAGCTTTTGACAATGTTAGTCACGACATACTTATAAAAAAGCTTGATGCTTATGGAGTGAGGGGAAACATTTTAAAACTTCTAGAGTCTTATCTTTCTGGCCGTAAACAGTCAACGCAAATAACAAGGTTATGTTTGAAATCAAAGATGGAATGTAACTTTATATCTACACCTAAGTCAGTAACTGTGGGAGTCCCGCAGGGAAGTGTTCTGGGTCCTCTACTTTTCATCATTTATATAAACGAACTTCCAATAATTGCTAAACATCAAACTGTAATGTTTGCCGACGATAGCACAGTTTTATTTGTGGGTAAAAACAGACAAGTTTTGGAAAATGACATCAACAATACACTTAATGATATTATTCAATGGTTACATACCAACAATTTGCAAATAAATTTGACAAAAACTTACTTCACAATTTTTAGAAATAGAGCAATTAGAATTAGTAACATTGACGTAAATTATTCCGGACATAAAATTGAACATGTAGATGTAACTAAGTTCTTGGGACTAAATATTGACTGCACCTTAACCTGGAAAGCTCATAGTGAAAGTCTATGTTCCAGGTTATATCAGTTTTCATATGCGCTGTATATGCTGTCCAAAGTTGCAAACACGTCAACGGTCGTTACAGCTTATCATGGTTATGTGTCGTCTATCCTCAGGTATGGTGTATTGTTCTGGGGAAATTCAAGTGAGAAGGAATCCGTTTTTAGGGCCCAAAAGAGGTGTGTTAGAGCAATTCGTAGGCTAAAACAAACTGACAGTTGTAAACAGCACTTTCAGGAACTAAATATTCTTACATTGCCCTCCATGTATATTTACGAGGTTTCTTTATTTGTGAGAACTAATATGTATCTCTTTAAGTCTTTTAAAAGCAACAGATTAACTACTAAAATCTGTTGTCCTCCTAGTAAAACTGCTATGTTAAATAATAGTATCTTCTGCATGGCTCCTCGCATCTATAATAAATTACCTAGTTCCATAATAGATGCTACTACAATAAATATATATAAAAATAGGTTGAATAAGTTTTTAATAGGAAAAGCATATTATAGTATTAAAGAATTTCTGATTGACGAATTCGAGTAGGAAACATTTTATTGATTGAATTATGATAATTATGTTGACATTTTAAAGTTGTTGCATTGTAAAATTTTTTGCATCGTTAATTATGAAATATATTTTTGCATGCTTTTAAGTAGAACATGGCTGAACTTACTTAAATTATATTTGTCACCTTTTTATAACCTGTGTTTCGCAAATAAATGATTATTGTATTGTATTGTATTGTATTGTAAAATCTCTAAGACGTTTTGAAACCCACATTGTATGTTTAGATATTTTGATTTGGTTGATCCGTAATCCGTATATATAAAAGTAAGACCAAAAATCCGTAGATCTACGAATAATTCCGTGGGTTACTGTCCCTCGTCTTAGCGGATGACCTAGTTTAAGCTTTGGCTAGGTAGTATTCCAGTCACAGCAAACACGAAGTTATTGTTTGAAACTACCTTACGCTTTGTCACACAAGAAAATAATTATAATAGTCTATGAAGACGCAAATCTATGTCACAGAACAATTCAAACCAGTCGTTAACTCGACTGAATAATACATATAACAAATGACTGTAACTACTAATTTAAATTTAAAGGACACTGTGTTTCTTAGTAAACTTGGTGCCTTTTCATTAAATATACAGTAACCGGCCTGTCCTCGTTCCCGTCAAAGTTTCAATACTTCACTCACTATTGGGGCTATCTGTGACAAGGTTGTAAGCGGACCACCTGAGAAACGACGTAAACGTGGACGTTTCCGAGTGAATCTCGATAGCCAACGATGCGAGACCCCTGAACGCGCATTGTTCAGTTCACAGGCTTACTGTTCAGAGAGCTCTACCTGTAAGGATGTCGACGAAGGTTGAGCGATGTCAAGTAAATTTTAACACGCAATTAGTAGCCCGCCGGACGCCTTGGCACCAATCGAATACACTCGCGGATGCTCACTGCTCCACCGCTCAAATGTTTCCTAACTCGAGGGATGGAAGTACGGTTTCTATTTCAGCTTCAATATTTTTTGTTGGGTGCTTAGCGCGCCTTTGTACTATTACTTACAAGCTTTTTAAAAGATGTCGATCATTGTTTTTGTACACGCAATCTGACAGTTGCCCTTACCTACGTACGTTTACGCTGCTGCTTTATTTATTTTTAATGAAACCGATTATGATCGCTTCTTTTTCCGCGTAGTTTTTGTTTTTTAGTAAAAGATCGGTAAAGCATTGAAAAATAAAGTTAACCATGTTATTCATTTAGAAGAAACAAGATTAAAGCCTTATTTTATCATCCCATATATACATATTATATATGTATATTTTAATTACAAAAACTTCAAAGTAATGTGGTCTACGATCTTGGTATACCACAATCATAAGGAAGTGATAAGTAATGAATGTATTTGCATGCACAAATCGAGCAAATCATAGAGCAATCACGACAGAACTAGTTTTCCTGCATATTTTGCATTCCAAGTTGACAACGGAAATAATTATCATGTCATCCACGTAGCGACAAAGTTCACATTTACGATTTGCTTGCATAAAACTTTAAAAAGATTTACGTAATCAAGTATTAAATTTGATAAACAAAATAAGATTCAAATGTTCCAGTTTCGTAATCGTGTAAATGAGTAGTGAAACTATAAATAGGTGAATAAATATTGGCATGCTTCATTGGGTGAAAGGCCTGAACTGTATCCAAGCTATCTGAGATGGAATGAAGCTAGTTTCCAAGAGTGGGTAGACCGCGCCCGCCCTGGCGGCGCCGGCGGTCGTCTACAACAATCCGGGTGGCAACATGGCAACAGCGAGTGACGTCGCACACTCACCTTGACTCACTTTAGCTGGCCCGTTTGCATTACGCTGTTTGCTAGCCCTGTATATGATTAGTCAGTCTACATATAAAATATGCGCAGACTTTCTTATGATTGATCTGTGCTGTAGCGTAGCAAACAAAAACATTACGAGCTGAATATAAAAGTCAGAATGCTTGTGAAACTTACTATTACTGTGAATGGGCGATATCGCAATTAATTGCGAGCAGATAACTCAAACAGCTGATGCTCCGCCATTCGTGTCGTATCATCACGATAATATTCATGGGGCGAAAGCGTGGTACGAATGAAGTGCGCTGACGATTTTTTGCTCAAATACCAACGGAGCTATTGATATTGTAAAAATCTAATATTGGTTTATTTTATAAAATTGCATCGAGATATATTTGCAATATTCTTTCAAACAAAACGAAAAAATACGTACAAAACAGAAATCACGAACCATCCAATCGAACAGTCTAGACTAGACTTTGGTTAAGTATGAAAAGCGGGCAAATGCACCCGTTATCCGTAGTATATTATGTTCTAGCAGTACACTATCTCCTTGACTCGAATCGTATTGGCATCGACGTGTCGGTTGCGAAATTCGCCCACAGGCAAACCAGGCGTTAGTCATTGTCGCCTATTGCAGTTTAGTACTTCAATTGCTTCATACCACGTTCATTGCTCTAACTAAAAGATACACTGGGCAGGCATAACAACAAAGTTACATGACTGCAGAGTGTGCAACGCTCTGAGTCATCATGACTCTTGTCTTAGTTGTTTTGAAATGCAACATTTTAAGTTCTGACGTAGGGTACTTTGATTTCGAGTGAGTATTTAGTCAGGTCTACAACACAAAGAACCTATTTATCGAAACAACACTTGCACAATGACATGCGCAAGGTGTTAAAATAGGTAATTTACACGCCATTAGCAAATAAAATCAATTTTTAATCATAAGAAATTGACAAAAGTCGCGGTTAGCGTTTCACTAGCAAATGTACAAATCTATTGTCCGTCAGCGGAATGTAAAAAGTGTGATGCAATTGGGTCATTTGAAACCAATAACTTCGGTCAGCGAAACCGCAATGTGATATTTATAGAGAACAACCTACCTATTTACTAAATAATACAACAAACAGTAAATGATTTTATTCAACGATACTTCACAAGCAGTACAGTAATAGATGATAAAATTTTTCCTCATTTCAAATTTACCGTTGACAAATCTTCTGGTGTACAATCGCCGAAGTCATTATTGCCTAAAAGGAAATACCAAAACATGAGTGACGGGCAGTATTTAGTCTCCGAAAAACTTTAGTCTTTAACTAAAGCCTTAGCTAGGCTTGAGGAGCAACGTAATCAGACATGACGGTAACTTAATAAACGTCTGCCAACGTCGGTAACATTGTTTTGATCAGGAGATTAAACAAGATATTTGTGGATTACCACCGTACATCACAAGTAGCACAACTGTTTCAGTTTGTAGGGAATGATGCGATTTATTAACTTCTTAATAGGCCAATAGGTGACCCCATAGCTATCGGGGAGGGGGTCTATTAACAACACTTTGACGAGCCTCAAGTGCTAAACTAAGTGACAATCGTCACATAGTCAGTTGGTAATCATTTCATAAACATTTTTGAGATTTGTCTTTACAATTATAATAAGGCGAGTAGAAATAACACGCGAGGAGTCTGGCTTCTGCATATCATGCATGGAGATCCATTGCTTTTTCGACATCCTAATGCGTCACGACTAAGATCTGGCATGGCGCCATGTAAACACACCACCAAATAGGGCAATGACCACCTTTCGAACGCAAATAGCACTGTCTATTAATAATCCGTTCAAAAATAAACTGTGAGGGGAGTTCCACGTGTCCCGGACAAAGAGATTAATTGCCTTAACTGAGAACACATGCGTTTCGATGTTTTGAACCCGAATTCAGCGTTGAATTTTCTTTTTTTATCATATACACTGCAAATAACAGGTTTTTTAAATGGTAAGGACACAGACTTTTGATTGCAAGGTATTATTTCGTATATTATTATTTATGTCTGTTTTTCCAAAATCGGATCAGAACACTAAACAGACGGCTCTTGGCATAGGTTTTGAAAATATTACTTTTTTCAACTTTAGAGACATTCTGATACTTCTACACTTTTGCAGTGCTCAGAAATAATACAATAAATTTCCTACGTAACTTTAAGAGACTCGTGGGCAACAGCAAAGTAAAAATTCTATAAAAGTAGCGCTTTAAGTTTTTAAACACGATAGCAACGTAAACATTAATCAAAGATTAGAAACCTAAGGCATGTACGGTGAAACTTTCCACGTTTCCCCGTGCCGCGTCATTTGCGGCCCGCGCCGTATCGCGTACACAAGGAAAACTGTGACGTTTTATTACTCGGAGAACCACCAACGACGCAGTGAAAATTAACACGTCCACGTGACTGTGAAAGGTCATGCCAACTCCAGTTCTGAGCCCGTGCTCGTAAACAAGACATTGATGGCGAAAGAAATCATTTGCGTAGGGGGAAACCGTTTTCTAGGAAAAGCTTACACGAGGCAACAGGCTGCCAGGTAGGTTATTGCATCGAAAGTACGTGACTATTTGCGATTTTTAAGGGTGACATAGATTTAAAATGCTTTTTAGTTAGAACAGCACTCGTATACATTTGACAAGCGATTGTGTGCGTTTTTATGTAGGTAGTTGTCACCTCTGTACGATTTTAAATTATGGTCGTGGACGCTCTCACGGTGACAAGGGTTTTGAACAAAGGAATTTTAAATAATTTGGAAAACAACCTTGACTCCGTATAATTTACGAGTCCTTGCTTTTATTTGGCTTTAAATTGCATATTTTTAACATTGCTAGACTTAATTAAAATTAGTTCTATGTTTTTCATAATGATGCATTAAGTGAGAAAGTAAAATTAAAATAATAGCATCATTTTACAAAGTGACCTGATGCGGTCAAATTAGTGTAGAGGACGTCTTTGTTCCTACGGGCCAATGCACCTTTGCCATTCGTATGCAAATAGTAAACATAATGACGTACATCGAAATTGAAACTGAGATGTACAGTTTGAATACAATGAAATGATAACAGTAGGTCATGATAAAATTATAATGTTTTCTTATTGACACAATACATTTAATCAATTGCACCTACGCTGCCACCTCCGGCCACCCACGAACAGTGGAAAGGTCGTATAGTCAATATGCTTGTCCTATTTTGCCCTTGTTACGTAGGATGATAAAAATTGAGGAAATTAGTATTATTCTAGCATTTTCTTGCAAGTTCTCTCAAATGATAAGCAATGAGAATCAATGAGTTATTATGGCAAACAGTGACAGGGCAAATTTTAAGCTTCATTTAAATTAAACCAGCATTTCTAAGAATGAGAGTCAGTTCGGAATACGAACTACGACAAAATTAAGACATGGGAAGAGAAGCACCTTACACTCATTTGTGAATAAAGTGACAGAATAACCAGATGGTCCACCTGAGATTGAGATCTTAGAACTCGTCCCCTGTGGACATGCTCTGTTATACAGAAGAGGTAAGCTGAAAATACTTCCCAGACGAAATATTTTGCAAAAAGCTCGACTACTAATATAGGTAAGGTTGGAGTATTATATTATGTCTTAAATACCTCAAGATTAAGGCCGTGTTAAGCCCACTCCCCTGTTTTTCGTTTGTGAAAAAAGATTCAACAATTTAATGATAATACAAAATACGATAACGTTTTCAAAATGGAAACATAATACAAGGCTGATGAGGAATATCCGCGTATGACATGTAAACAGTAATTACGAGTAATAGATGTATAGTAGGTAGGTTCTAGGTATAAATTGTGATTCTTGCACTTTATGGCGCCAAGTAAATTTAGCACATACCATACTAACCTATATGCGTGTTTGCGAATGATAATATATACTAATTTATAGATTTAGGTAGGGGATCAATTTGTTTAACATTATATAAACTTGCTGCCTTTCAATTTTTGAATCTAGTTAGTAGGTCGTTCTGATTTGTTTTTTTTTATACTGCATTTTTGCATGTTTTTTTGTTATCAATATTGTATACTCGGAATGGGTAGACTGTTGGAACAAAATTACCTACTCTAAGATCTCTTTACAGAGTTTTACAATAAATAATTCTTATAATATTGTTGACTTACCTCGTTTATGTGTTTGTAGGTCTTGATGAGGTCCACGCTGAGTTTCCTTAGCGGAGCAGCTGAGGGATCCCGAAAGTGGTGTGGTATTCGGGCCTGCATAGCCTGGGCAAGTGAAAAACTAGTGTTAGTTATACATTTCAGCTTTTGAAAATCAAATAACAAGAAGCAAAACAAGCACAAGCGTTTGGAAGGTCTAGGAGGCCAACATGCAGGTACTACAACTCGGTATTTGAGATCTAATAACTCTAAAACTAAATGATAAAACAAGTTTAATCTGCTTAGGGATAGACGAAAGTTCGACTGAATTTTTGAATTACAATGCGCGGCATCGTAATACCACGTACCGCAGTCGAGTCGATACAAACCTTCGTGTAACGCTTAGCAGAGTAGACCCTCAGGGCAAAGGTGTATCAAACACACGAGACCGTTTGGAAAATAACTGACCGTTCAATACAGGCACATTATACAAGCAATTGTCTCACTATTACCTACATTTACCAGCTTTGTCTAAGCGACCACCCGTTGGAAACGTTTTACCGACGGTCATGTTCTTTCAGTCCAACTTAGCTAGAGATTAAAAAGACCTTTACATCTGCTGATCAAGAATACATCATTGATACAAAAGTGGAAAACAATAAACGTAGGTATATTATAACCAAAGTTCTATTGTCTACGAAAATTGATATTATACGAAAACAACGTTATAAATAGTACATAGGTACCTAACATAGTTTGTACGCAAATATAACCGTGTAAAACACCTATTTAATTAACCTAGTCTAGACTAAGGGTACTATTGATCGTAAGTTTATACACAACTTTACTGTTTCAGTGAAAGAGAACTTGAGTTGGACGAGGTTATAAGCTACACTTTACTAGCTAATTTATTTACTTGCACGTAATGTCTAGACAAAGATAGACGAGCGGATAATGACTCGTTTTTTAAATACAATAGGTGTGGCTATTCGCAGGTCAAAACCATTCATAATGTTGTTTTTAGTTATTCGGATATCACTACATAATAATGTAGGTAGGTATAATAGGAAAGTCATCTACCGCGTCTTTCAGTCTGTATGGGCTTGTCTAGGAAAAGTATTTGAACCGATTTTACTCTAGTTTTCACGAATAAATAGCTTGTTTTTTGGATTTTAAGATAGTTTTGGAGTATAATTAAACCCATGTACATGAGGAAGGGTATCTTACAAGTTGATTATTAGTGTTTCTGAATCACTCGAGATTCCTGGCTAAGCTTGGATGTGTTAACTCCCGTCTTCACCGTTACAGTTGCCGTTTCACAAACTGCCTCGTGCATCATTTACCTGGACGGGGGTACGGTAGCAGCAGAAAGCTCGAGGGTTGCGCGCTACGGCGCTCACCTGAATGTCTGAAGGTGCTGCCATCGCGGCGAGCTGTTCCTCCGCCACCAGCCGACCGTAGAGCGGCACGTGCCGTCTCTCGCCCGCGGCGGGTTCAGGCATGCCGCCACCAACTGCTCCCACTGAAACAAGTGATCATTTAAGTCTACGGGTATGAGTAGTCAACTTGTAGGCAAGTCGAAATGTACCATCCTGACTAAACAAGCGATTGACAGCTGAGCTAAATTCCAAGCCGCAGTATCAGATAAAATGCAACATTAAATGTTATAAACCCATTTATTAGAAAATATTCTCACAATAAATATCAACAGGAATGTAATGTTCATAAAAGTTTAATCAATTTTAAAAGCTAGATTCTAATTGGTCATCTTAATAACCTAGATAGAAATCGAGAGAAATTGAGAAGTCTCATAGAAACTAGTTGCTGAGCTGACTCATCATGCGATCGATGGACCGTGCGCGCGGCATGGCATCTCAATCAATATGACATCATAATAGCTTAAATTGCTGTGCGAACGAGCTTACACACCTGATCCGCCCACACGGCAGGCTTATAGCATACTGTTTTAAACTGAATGAATCATGTGTATCGTACCGGACTTCGTTTCCACGGATTTACAAGAAAGTTCCGATTAGTATTTTGGTCACAGGTCATGTCAGATGAATGCGTAGGTATTTACATTTTCTTTTCGTGTTGCAATGCGTTTTGTGCACAATCTTGTTTAGCGTCATCGCAACTACTCACTCACAAGCTCTAAAATTTCACTTGATAACAAAATATCCCGTGTGGGATTGGCTAATTGGCAACAAGAAAAATTTCACCACGGCGAAACAGATAGTTGTTATAGGGAGTTAAATAATTTTTCTTTGGTACAATAACGAAACGGATTCGAGCATGAACACAAGTCACGTTTTCTAATTTCAACGGGAATGTCTTGTACAAACTTTACAGCATGTGAAGTTGCTTGAAAGAATCAAAACTTGTTCCACAGCGTGTAGTACAAGATCTTAAGTATGGGTTTACCGAAGTTTTCACATAAAAAGGTCTCTTGCGGTTTTGTTAAGAATGAGAGTTTTAAGCTTGAGGGTTTAATTTTACGACACATCCATTGGTGGTTTGATTTAAGCATAATTAAAATCTATGCAGTGGTGGCCAACTTATAAGGGACACAAATTACCAAAATTATTTTTATAGACTCTGTACAGTACCTACAATAAAAAAAAATGGTGCGACCAGCCTCAAACTCCAGGTAAAAACCCAAGAAACACGTGTCCACAAAAATATACATCTTGATAATATGTCTGGAATGTCGAAATAAGTAATAGTAATATCCAATTGCGGCATTTGATAAAAAAAATCTGTGGCTACTGTAATTTTCAGTAATGGGGAAAAGTGTAACACAGGTCTCCAAGTGAGTTTGTATTTTCTATATTGTAATTTCGTGATCATTGTACCTGATTCTAGATGTAAATGTGAACTGTAATGTTGAATCCAGAGGTCGCAGACGAGTTAATTCAGTGTTATTTATGTACCGTCTGGCACAACGTGGCATTTACAATAAAACACCGTCGTTTTGCTCACTCGCTACTTTTGCTGCACGTGAAAGTTTGTTGAACGTCTCGCAAGTCCCCACAACGTTACTCACAATCAGAGGTATTTTGCCTCTGATTTTGGGGCATTGGACTCACGGTAACCTCTTATTACGTAAAGTATCGTAAGCTTGTGCCTTTTGAATGCGAAAAAGCGAGATTATTCAGCTTGCTGGTTGAAACGTTGATACGCAGTTGATAATAATACAGGAACAACGTTCTCTAAGTCCTGGATGAGGTGAGTTCTGGAGTTTTTGTCACACGCAGGGGACGCCAGGGGTTTGTCGCAAGGGGTTTCCGGAATATGTTCCAAACATTAGGTGCGTGGCAAACCGAGCAAATCCCACGGAAAACTAAATTGATAACTGATGACAACAATGGCGTTCGAGCACGCTCAATTATACTAATCGACCTCCTTAAGTGCACATAGTTACGCAAAATTGTTTCGTGTTCAGCAATTTCGAAGTGCTAACCAAGTTGACCACGATATAAGATATAACCTTCAAATTTACCAGCAGCTCGATACCGCTGTCGTCGGCAATAGACAAACGATTTTACTAATATTAAAATCAGCTTGAAGCATATTGCGTAGGACGCTAACGTGATGGACCGATTACATTGCGATGATCGCGGAACGTGTGACGAAGGAAATTAAAATAAGGTTTTTCTGGAAATGTATAGGGTTTCCAAGTATTGGACTTCTTCAGGCTGATATTAATGATGAAAATTCATCTGAAAAACTAGGGTAAACTGTTAACGGTTCAGTCGAAATCACGTGACTGAACTACGTAACGTCAGTATTGAGACCTATTATCAGTACACTACACACACAGGCATGTCCGTGAGTGCATGCGCGGTTAGCATGAACATTCAATGTGGGTAATATCGACACACATGCATACGGCATGCAACTGCGTAGTTTATTGTACCAACGTGTCATGTGTGCGAAAATCCTGTGTGTGAGCTTGCCTTCGTGATTGAATGTAAACAAAGTTAGGTTATGTACTCTTCGTTCTTTGTTTAGTCCATGAGACGAGAAAATTCGGTACCTAGTAAGATTTCTAAATACCCACATACTACTGAGACTTACGTCGTAAAGGCTTCTCTAGATTTTATTTAAATTTATTTGTTGCAAGATTCAAACATTAAGTTCAATGAACTATCTATAATTTGGATGTTATCTAAAGCAGAATAAAATAAGGTATATTTCAGGTTAGATAAAACGAACGTATAAAACAAAAATACAATAAATAAAAAAATATTGGTGAACATTGCCATCTAACCCCAGACTACGCAAAAACATACATTTCAGTATTATTATAGGTTAAAGAACTTGCATCTTCGCGCTAATCCGATGATCCTCGTCATTCTTCTGACACACATAGGTAGAATGTGCTAAAATTATTAGCATCCGGCGGTCTCCGGATGAATGGAACAAGACGGCTCCCGCTCGCAACGATTGAAAATCAGGCCGCATCCGCCTATTAGCATCATGAACATACTTGCTAGTTCCGTAAAGATATCAGTGGCATTTTATCTTTTCTTGTTTAAGACGCAGACTACCGTCAAGCAACTTCTCGTTTGAACATTTGTGGAGATATAAAATCAGGAATGTAGTCGTAAGATAATTCGCAAACAGCGAAGTTTCTGAGAATAGCATTACAATGGTTCAGTAAAAATATCATGATGATTTAAACAAGTTTTCCTACCAAAAAGTTTGATTAGGTACAAAGAGTTTGTACCAGAAGTTTTTTGGCGGTTGTCAGCTTCTTAACGATCATGTTATTTAAAGCGCGCCAATCTCTATCGATAGTGCGATAAAAAAACTGCCATTATGCCATTTTCAGCGCGACTTGTTACTAGCTGATCACTGATCTACCGGTGATCGGCCATAAAAATGAGAAATATCAATGCATTCAGTTAAACAAGGCTAGATATTTTTAAACAAGTTATTCGCTACGCCAAGGCTGACTCCACCGTCCTTGCCGGCAAATGTCCGCATTAAAGTAACGTTCGAACCGCCGGAAATCCCCGGAATTTACTGGCACATGAGACTTTCTACATAACGCCATAGGATAACAAACGCCATGCAATGTTGCGCAAACCATAACACGGCTGCGGGTGTTTGTGTTGCATTGAAACTGTATTATCTGATAGTACCTATCTGTTCTTGTAGAGCACTTTGTGTAGTGGTTGACCCGTTGTCCGATTGTTATTGTTAGGTTGTGGGTTAGGAGCGGTCGTGCACCTTATTATTAAAAAATAAATAATGTCGCATAGTGACCAGCAAGTATCTAGCAGCGCGATAGGCTTTCATTCTACCTCGTATGGATTATAATTTACTAAAATTGTTATCATTGTGGTAACCTACTTTATAAGAAAATGTTACAAGGATTTATATAGACACCTGCATCGTGGTAGGTATACATATACAGGGTTACAGGAAAAGTCGTGCTAGATCCGTTAAGGGCGTGGAGTACCCATCATTCCTGACATATTTCACTATGAAACACCCTACCCTAAACTAAACCCTTTTCGAGATATTCGACTTTTAATTTTTTTATTGAAAATTGCCGATTTTTAGGCAATTAAATTTATTTTTGGTTGTTTTGTGTATCTTATTATTATTATTATTGCATTTTTACATGTGTAATTAGATGCTTTAGGACGTCAATCATTAAAATAGTGCATAAGTTAATTGAATAGACCGTAGTAGACAAGTGAAAGTTAAGAAATAAAAAAAAAATTAGAAAGTTTATTTTTCTCTAAGGGATATCTAAAAAAAATATTATGGCAATTCTTCGGCAGATGTTTTTAAAAATATCTACGTTTCATCAGCTATCTAACGAGGTATAATAATCTAGGGTTTTATTCAATTGCATTGAAAAAAAATTAGTTTTATAGGCGACAGTGGAGAAGAAAATTTATACTTAGCCCTAAAAAGTAAAAGTAAAACAATAGGTAAGCATGAAATGTCATTTATTAAAGGTTTTCACACAACTTTTTCTTATTCTACAGTTCATGTTCAACATGGCCGCCTCTATTTCTGATACATTGTCGCATCCTTCTACGGAGACCAGTCTTCACTACTCCAGTGGTCAACGTGGTCCTCATTTTATTTGCTGCATCCACAATCCTTTCTCTTAGGTCTTCCACAGACGAAACTGGATTCGGCTCGCTGTACACAAGACTTTTCATGCACCCCCACACATGAAAATCCATGGGGGTTAGGTCCGGACTTCTTGCTGGCCATGGCAACGGCCCACCTCGTCCTATCCATTTGTTTGGATAATTTGTGTCCAGCCAGTCTCTGACACTTCTCCTGAAATGGGCAGGGCAGCCATCGTGTTGGAACCACATGTCCCTGATCAGGTTGAGTGGCAGATCATCCAGCAAATCACTCAAGTCTGCTCTCAGGAAATTTTCGTAGCTTTCCCCATTTAAATTATCCGGTAGAAAGTAAGGTCCAATCAAATGATTGGAGATAATGCCCATCCACACATTCACGCTGAATCTTCGTTGGGACCCCTTCACTCTTTTCTTATTGGGATTCCTTAGTGCTTTTGGGGCCCAGTAATGGGCGTTGTGATAGTTAGTTATGCCATCTTTATCAAATTTGGACTCATCCGTCCACAAGATATTTCTTAGAAAATCTGGGTCTTCTACGTCAGCATTTAGCATAAATCTGCAAAAGTCCAATCTTCTCGCGGGGTCTCCTTCTTCAATAACGTGTACCGGCGTGTAATGGTATGGGTATAGGCCAGCAGTATGCACTGTAAACCACACTCTCCATTGCGAAAGTCCCAGATCACGGGCAACAATATTAGTGGAAGTAGTCGGATCCGCTCGAAAGCGTTGCACTATCTCATTGTCCTGTTCTTCGTCGTCAATTCGTGGTCTACCCATGTCTGTATTACGTCTCAAAACAGAGCCAGATTCTCGAAGTCTTCGATAAACTCTGTCAAAAACGGCCACATCCGGCACTCGACGACCGGGGTAGCGAGTTACGTATTCGTTGCGAGCTTGCGCAGATACACAATCGCAGTATCCGTAACAAATAAGCATATCAGCATATTCCTCAGGTGTGTAGGACGTCATCTTCAACACTTCCGTATCACAGGTACAAATCAGAGTCCGGTTAACAAGTATAGTAGTCACAAATCAGAAGAAATAGTCCAGAATCACAGCCAAGTCGAGAAAAAGAGCAAAACGATATCACATCTACTATGTACGAAGCACAAAAGCAGACTGACAACCAAAACAATACCCCCTGTTGTATTCCCAGCCCTAACCGGTCTCTACACATTTTTTCTTTCATTCATACCTACATAAATCGTCACTTGTCTCGCTCTCACGGTGTGTCTGAACTTGAAGGACAATAGGCGCGGGACCGTTAGAACTGCTACCTGGAGCGTCCCAACTACGAAATTTAATTCAAAATTTTTCCACGAAATGTAATACAAACCCTAGATTGTTATACCTCGTTAGATAGCTGATGAAACGTAGATATTTTTAAAAACATCTGCCGAAGAATTGCCATAATATTTTTTTTAGATATCCCTTAGAGAAAAATAAACTTTCTAATTTTTTTTTTATTTCTTAACTTTCACTTGTCTACTACGGTCTATTCAATTAACTTATGCACTATTTTAATGATTGACGTCCTAAAGCATCTAATTACACATGTAAAAATGCAATAATAATAATAATAAGATACACAAAACAACCAAAAATAAATTTAATTGCCTAAAAATCGGCAATTTTCAATAAAAAAATTAAAAGTCGAATATCTCGAAAAGGGTTTAGTTTAGGGTAGGGTGTTTCATAGTGAAATATGTCAGGAATGATGGGTACTCCACGCCCTTAACGGATCTAGCACGACTTTTCCTGTAACCCTGTATTTATATAAAGGGGTACGTCCTCGTGCACCAATGCACAATTCGGCGTAGAAAAGCCGCCACGGGGAAAATCACACGCGATCCCCACTCGTGTATCACTACTGCATAATCTCTGGCGGTACAGTGACGATCAACGATACAATAACAAATGGATGCCGCTGCGCAGTAAGTTCATGATAGATGGACCTCTGCGATAAAGCAATGCGAATTTAATGGACGTTGCTGTTAAAAATCGGTCCAAAGATTGATTTTAGACAGGCTGACAATTAACGCACAGCCGAAACAAAAGCTACGCTTCTAGGAACTATGGGTTTAGGGATTAGGCCCATAGTTCTTCGAAGCTAACAATGTGAAAAGAACCTGTATATTCCTTTTGTATTGTATTGTAGCTCAAATAAACGAATTCTCGAAATGCATTCTTAAAGGGTGCAGCTGGAAGAAAATAACACCACTCCAATAACGAATTCACGGGCATTCCACTAGTGCTTAATAAGTTACTTTTGTTATGATCTAATGGCACTGAGGACAATGAACTTAATGCGCTACGAGTCAAGGGAAATTTCAAGAAGGACATTATGATCAATAATTAGACAAAAAAAACCTTAGATGCTTAGTCAAAAACCTAGTGCGTAGTATTATAAAGTACCTACGCTACCCTCTGATGCTTTGCTGACTCATTCGTTTGCAGAATTGCAAATAAGTTAAGTTCTCCATGTTTGGAAGCCAGGGTTATCAACAAAACTTTAATCTTGACAAGAGAAAATATTTAAAGGTTCATGAAGCAAGAACTTGTACCGAAACCGGCGTTCATTCCTTCAGAAGTGGCTGAATACAGGCGGTGACCTTTGTGTCACAACATTTATATGAAATATAATGGTTAAGGATATTTCACACCCTAAAGGTAAGAATAAGAAGGCACGGGGCCGATGTACGCGTCACTACGTCACGCCAAGCCATTCGGAACCGGCCGGTGCCGACAACCTGCGGTAGGTATGCCAGGAATGCGACTAGCCTCGGCAGATTGGCGTGGGAGGCGCAAGGCACCAGCGGCTGTAGTTTCCAACGCTTGCAATACCGAGTTCACTAGCCCATCTGCTTTATTGACTGAGGAATTGCTATTCGTAATTGCATTGTTATTTGTTTTTATTTTCTATAGAAAATAAACTAAGGTAGCAAGCAGCATACAACATAAAATAGATTCAACGAACCGTGTGCTCTATTATCATTTATGATATTAGAATTATCGTTATATTTTGCTTCTTAGACCACGCCAGTCAATCAATTTGTCGAAGATCTGGTGGGTACATTAATTCAGTAGTTTTAAGCACAAGGTCGTATTAAAACCGTGAGATGGAAGTTTAAGCAAAATGGCCTGTGGTCGCAACTCGATGTAACTGCGCAGTTTATGATCGGATACTTCCAAGAATCCAATAAGGTGATCTCCTTGACGCATTACTGGGACAATGGCCGGTCGGGGAAGTATTACTTATCAATGTGAAACGAGATTTTTTTAAACTCACCATGTAAAGTTTGAGTCACTGTATCAGCCATTTCACTCAACACTATAAACACTACACTGAATTTGCAACAACACTGTCAAGTTATCGGTTCATAACAGATTATCTGTGTTCGCGCAACTTTATTTCCAAGTAAAGCGACTCCCTATCGGTAAATCAGTTCAATCTACGTTTTTTAGGCATCCGTCTAAGCCTAGACATTATATTTTTGTTGTTCGCTCGTTCCGATGCGCAGTAGACTGCTTGTTAAGGAGTCAATCTGTCGGTGCGCATCGGGGCAATGTCGTCGACGTCCACGTTGCGTCCTTTGCCCGCGTCACCCACTTTGTTATTGTTGTGAAACAATGTTTATACACGTGGCGTTGTTGATGCGTACTTCGCTCACTCGATAAGGACGCTATGCCGGCGCGGCCTGCCCGCCACAACTAACGCGCGAAACCAACGCTGACTAGTAATAACCGAATGGAAGGCCACGTGATTCAGACAGATGACAAACACGACGGTAAACTCTACGTTGACCGATCGAGGCGTCATTATCGGTGAACGATCCAAGGTTTACTACGTCGCTTATCACAATATCTAATATGATAGTGTTATTTAATCAGGTCGAAATTAGCTATTGATTTGAAGAGCTAACATTATAGCAATAGTTTCAGTTCAGCAGTGAACAATAGAATTCATTTTCAAAACATGGCACCGGAGTCATTATTATTTAAAAAAATATCGATGTGTTGTGTTTTCGGTAGGAAAGCGAATGAAAATATAACGCGAAGAAAGTATTAGGGGAAAGCGAAGGACCACCTCGGAACAGTCATATGCATAAAAACTACCTACACGAATTTCTTTTTCCCGGCTGCTGCCAGCCACGCAATTTCTCCGATTGTATGCAAATCCTCGACGCAAACAAAGAATGAAAAAGCACCGACGCAGACGTTCGCTCTATCCCACCTGTGCATCCCCCGTCCCGTCTGCCTGAGCTGCGGGCAAACTAGCGACCGCTGCGACGCAATCCGAACGAGAGCCGCACCGTAAACAACGCGATATTATTCCTGAATAGATCACATCTCTTTACATATCGACCGCAGTCTTGTCGAGCAAGCTTTTATTAGCCCGTCTTCGGTTAGTGAATTATTCAGGGGGTATTCTATTAAGCACTTAGGCAAAGAATAATGCATCTAGTGGATTCTCTGAGGTTGGGTCGGCAACGGCGCATAAACACGGGTCGTCGGGCGAACTTCCATTTGCATTACCTTGGCCCCGAAAACGTACCGTCCCAGAGAAAAGCAAATAGTATTGCATCGGTATGTGACCCATAAAAGTAATAAGCACAACTAAATATGTAAGCAAGGTTCACTATCTTTATTAGGTTGTTTCAAGGTGTAATTATTTATGATATGCTCACATATTCATGTCGCTAGGCGAGTAAATCACACTGCAAAGATATCGTCATCGACGGTATGATTACTTTTAATGTAGTTACGATTGGTATTATTTAGTTTTTTTGTCTAAAACGCTGTTATCGTGAAGCGGTTAAATCTGCATTATTCCAAATATTAGGTAGGTTCTTTTGATATAAGATCATGACATCAATCAAGTTATTTTATCATTGGCGCCAAATGTGTTTCTTCTACAAACCATATTTTTGAATAATGATGCTCGAGCTCATTATACTAATCCTTGGCAAATGTGACATCAAATATTTTATGAAGCGGTAGAAGTGTAAATAGCGATAAATTTGTTGCTAGCCAACACGGTATCGGCAAGGAGATAGCACAAGAAGAAGTTAGGTTTATATCTGTATTATTATGCTGTGAGGTCACTGTAAACTTTGAGACATGTCTTATAATTCGAAGGTCGATCCTCAGATTCGACTATTCAGAGGTGTTATCCACGTGTTACGTGTGCGAGAGGCCACCACACGGGTCCGACGAAGTCTCCGCAGGTTTAACGGCCGGCCGCCCGTCTGTCTGGCCGTTCACCCGAGGCCCGGTGCGGGGGCGAAACGTGCGCGAAAACCGCGCGCGCGCATTATCACAGATACCAACACTAAGCCAGAGAGTACTAAATGGTACTGCGCAATCAAGCGCTTTGCGCTTTTTGTCCAAATTCAAGCGTCTTATATTTAGCTAATCTTTCTTGTTTGAGAACTGAAGACTGTTTTGCACTATTCGTTAACATCACTGATGAAGATACACACAAGTGAACAACCTTCTTGCTCTAATGACGAGGGTGTTTTGTCTTTTTTTTTGCATCGATGTAGGTAGTAGGCTAGGTAGGTAGATTGTAGGATAGAAATAGGCAACAGTAACAATGCAGCTTGGGGTGCGATATTAAATGCGATGTTCGTCTTTGTTTGTTTCTGACGTCATTAAAGAGGAAAATCATAGTGTTACGTTTTACAAAACGATACCTATTCTTAGAATATTTCAATTTCTCTACTTCACTTAGGTAAATTAAAAGTTAACAAGCCATTATGGTATCAAAAAGAAACCAGTAAATCTAGAGTAATTAGGATCACCGGCGGTTTTTGTGGGTTGAGTTTTCGCCAAACAGCGCCTGTATTGTGGTGCGACTGATACCTACCTAGTCATTGACCAGTTTTTTAGAATTATTGTAGATGTTTTCGTTCTTTCAAGTCCTATTTATGAAACGTTTTTTTAATTGATCGAGTGAGCGAAGCGAACGAAGATCTTAGTTTTAACTTGGGCGATTTGGCATTTATGTATGTATGTATGTATGTTTGTCTGGCGATAACTTTAGAACCGTTGATCCGATCTGCATGAAATTTGATATGTCGATAGCTTGTACTTGAGAAATTTACTGGTAAGTATATGAGTAAAATCGGATGAAGGGTTTTTGAGATATGGGGTTTTTTAAGCGGGCAAAAATAAAAAAGTTACATAAAAAAATCAAGTTACATGTCATATTAAAGGGCTTTGTTTGGAAATTCCAAAACAATTTTTACTTTTTTTTTGGGACGCTCGGTTTTTATCTCTCATCTCCCATCTCTAAGAGTTTCGTTGACATCAAGGTTTTTCTACTGGTCGGCCAGTTCCTTTGCTTTTTCTTATTTTTTTTTCTTGAAATAAATTAAGGAAGTACTCAGTTCTCATAAAATGGTGACGACGACCAGGTCTGATGATGGAGCCAAGGTCTGTTCAACGGAACTCTTCAATAAATTGGCCAATGAGTTGAAACTCGGTTACCATATCAAGTTATAAGGCGGTAGTCAGAAAAAAGTCCAAACATTATCTTTGGACTTGCCTCTGACTACTACCTACTCAAAGTTTTGATGCGTTCGTCGGGTCGCATCACGAGATCTCAGTTCGGGGCGAACTACTAGTATTATTTTAATTTTACTAAGAAGGCAACTTCAGGGCCGCTAAGAAAACGTTTATCGAGGCTTTTACAGAGGATAGTGGAAAAAATCTAAAGACAGTGGTAGTATGAAGGATCCCCAAGGAGACTTTTTCCCATCAGGATAGATAGATACATTTAATTTTCCTCAATATCAATCATTGTTCAGTTATCATTGTGTATTTGTGTACCGATGCAGTATAAAAATCTACAAACCACAATCACTTTGTGGTCTAGTGCGTTTACACTTTATCCAATTGGCACAATATCATAATGGGTAAATTTCGATCTCTTTTAACACTTTAGCAGGTGTTCGCCATCTAGACAGATCATATTATTATCCATCTAGACTAGACGGTACTTATGTACACAGAATCCAAGCAAAGTAGGCCTTTTTTATTTTGTGTAAGCCAGAAGGTTAGCAGAAATTCGAAATCGTCAGAACTCGGCCTCGATATCCTTGAATTGACTGCTGAAATGAGCAGATTACGTAAACTAAATAAGTATCAAGTGTGTCACGGTGTTCATTTGTTTTTAGGCTTGACTAACAAAAGTAAAGATATAATATTTTTAGACAAAAGGAGGGTTGTAATCGGTGGACTCAGACCAGTATCTATGTGTGTCGCTCTAGATTGTGCAAGCGGCCGTAGCGGGTCCATGTGCAAAAACCGACGACCGGTCAACGACGTTGAGGCCCGATGGGGCTGGGGTACCACCAACAGACCAGGCCAAATTGAGCTTTGATATTAGTCATACATAATAATAGATAGCGAAGTCAGGTTAAGATACTGTGGGGGCCTGATTGTTTTCATGGAAGCCAGGTTCAAGGACCGGTTTGGGATAAAATTTGTGAAGATGACATAAATCTCTTGATTCAGCCATTTGATGTTCAGTCAGTTTTCGTATACAGCAAAAGAAAAGTTCGATTCTGGTTCCGTTTGAAAGAAAACTTGAACTTTTAATATTGAGTTGGTGTACAATAACAGCTTTCGTCATTATGATTCCACGTCAGCCCCCAAAGTTGGTGAACCGCCTTCGGATATCCATTAAACGTCAACTCAGTTTGGTCTTGAAAGGTCCCGAACAGGAAGTCTGCTAAGGGCAATGAACACCGGCAGTGTGAAGGTCGGAAAAATAAATGAGCATAAGCTACCAAGTAGCCTTAATACATGCAGATTGTTGTGAACTGAATAATTTGAATTAAATGTTTTAGTAGGCACTTTCGAGAATATTGCCGTTCAACTTTCAAACAAGGTTACTTGACTTATTATTCCATCAAAGGGTCATCAAACTGAGATGACTAGGCAAGCTTACAATTTCATTTTGGGACGTCATACGCTCAGATCGTACCGGTTACCGTTAAGCCTTGCTTTCTATAGTCATTCAATTATTAAAATAACAGCACTGTTGGACGCGCAAAAACCTTAGCGGCGGCCGGTCGATGACACCGTGAGGCACTTTAGGGCTGACTTCTCACCTTGCCAGTTCAAATCGCAAGTAAATACCTACCTAGCATTATTTTCCTTAAGCTGGTAGACGCGGTGTGAAATGTGGGAATTAAACTACGATACTGGGTCTGTGTTGTTAACAAGATGTTCGGTTATTATTTTGCTGTGATCGCAAGTAAATACCTACCTAGCATTAGTTTCCTTAAGCAGGTAGGTAGACGCGGTGGGAAGTGTGGGAATTACATTACGATACTGGGTTTGTGTTGTTAACGTATTTGAAGGAGCAGGTAGGTATTTTGATCTCATCTAGTGCCTCAGATTTATTGTGATCTCAGAGTTTTGTTAAGTTTTGACTTTGTTACCTTAAATTTTATTAGTAGGTTGGTAATTTATAGAAATATTGTACGTCCGAAATTTATTGTTGATTTTTGTACATATTAATTTATAACACCTTTATGTATACAGTTACCTATACAATAAAATATTCTTAAGAAATGTTCGGCTATTTTTTGCTGTGACTATGTTTATCTAGTCTCCAATTTAGGTAGTCAAATAAATGCGTAATTTAGTAAATTTCCCTTAAAACTGTCGGAGATCATCGACCTCGATCGAAAACACGACTAATAGTAGGTATGCTACTTAGCTACCAAATTTGTTGATAATTAATTTGCTCGAAACAGCATAATACGGAAGGTGTTTTGAAGTGGGACAAAATGAAAAGCGGTGTTAAACGAAACTTTTAATTAATTATTAAAATGCTAATTCTCGAGTGCGATGGAGTTATGACGATACGGCTGGAAGGACCAAAAATATACCTACAGAAAATTTATTCGTTGCTAGGTGAGGGCAGAGCAGTATTTCTAGGCATGCCTATATCTTTTGGAATTATAACGTAAAATTAAGAAGGTAGTGTTTTGTTTTGCAACAGGTTTTGGTATTGCAAGTGAACTTTAAACTTAAGCTTCTGTTATGAATGACACAGAGACGATTGTTTTTAAGTGCGTGATTCACCTTTTTTTTCATCTAATTTTGAAAGGCTCCTTATAATAATGAATGACGACAAAGTCTACTGAAATAACTATCAGATGATGAAATGTTGTAAAGTTATTGATAAATAAGAAATAACCCACATCAAGTGTAATCAAGTTCGATGCAAACTGAGATTTTTTTAATTATTCAAGACAATTTCACCTCGCAGAATGCGTACATAAGAAATTTCGGCTGGGGCACATAAATCGCTGTTCCGCATTCCGATGTGAAATTCATTCACGACTCGTAACGAAGTTGTCTAGACTGTGTGTCGGTGAAAGGTGACCATTCACCGGCCGGCGCGGGCTGCCTGCCTTATGGGCCACTCTGCTCCCACAGACGTGATGTGGCCTGGAGAGATACAGCTTTGGAATGCGTGTTCTGAAACTGCAGTTGAAACGAAATCGCTAGTGGCTAGACATGAGTGAAGTCTTGCTGAGACAAGAGAAGACAGGTAGGACAAGTGTTTACCATTTTGTAACTGTGATATGATAAATAACACTGTTGATTATGTGACTAGTTGAGTAAGAAAACAAGGCCACAGGCCGCTGCTATGATGTGTCCTCATGTGATGGACATAAGGAAAGTTATAACTTCATTGGAAACTGAATCAATTATACAAACAAATAATATCAGCATTTTCTGCTATACTGAAACTTTTTAATTCCATTTCACACAAGCATTCCTATCTAAGATGGTGTCAAGTATCCCAAGAATATTTATTAGTTTCCAAAAATGGAAGTTGAGAATCGGATAAGCCTACCAGCGACAAGCAATCGAGGCTCAAAACTTCCTACTACTTTCCAAAGAGCACGATATCATCTCTACATGAGTTCGGTGCACGAGCGCCGAGCGTTTGGTTTTAATGACAGCGCAGGTACCGGCACCGTGAGGCCGACATCCGCATGGCAACAACATGAAACTGAATGAAAGTTGATCGCGCCGCGCCGCCTCCGCCGGAAAAAATGCGACTTCAATGGTTCCGGTACAAACGAGCGCTCGTAAACATTTGGGACTCAGCGCGGCCCCCACTGCCGCCGGATGATAATTCTTATACTCTTGAGGAAACTCAATTTTTGTACAGTAACATTTTCTTGATATTTTATTAAAGTCATTATACGAGTGTTAGAGTGTTACATATGGATGTGGACGGTTGAGAGAGGCAGGCCAAAGAAAAGATGGATGGAATGTATGCAAGATGACATATGTAAGAAAGGAGTGAGAACCGAGATACGGGATGAGGACAGGAAGAAGATGATGGTTTTCATGATATAAAATATTTAAGCTCGACACAAATTACCCCTCTGTAATTTATTGACCTAAAACTTAGTTTAAAATACCAT
Organism: Chloroclysta siterata; assembly: GCA_932294275.1. Taxonomy (NCBI): domain Eukaryota; kingdom Metazoa; phylum Arthropoda; class Insecta; order Lepidoptera; family Geometridae; genus Chloroclysta; species Chloroclysta siterata. Next base: position 11,743,177 of record OW028596.1, on the reverse strand, counting down.
TCCCCCTCTAAAAAGCACTATTTTTGGTGTTTGAATTTAGAACACACCACTACATTCCTCCATCTCCATCTTAAACAACTACCTTGCGCAAAAAATGCGCGATACAATAACTCCTGAGATTTGATTGGTCGACATTAGAATAAAAACTGTTTTGAGTTCTATTTTAATTGATTTACCTTCCTTTTTTCTTCATTAAATGACGTGTTTAATCGTGATTTAATCCTCATGAATCACTCCCTACGCTCGTGATTCAGTCGTTACAATCCTTCACTTGCTCGTGATTCATCTATGGCCCTCGCTTTAAATCCGTCCTTTATTCACTAATTGCATAATATACTATTTTTCTCGGCCTTGCTGAGCTAAAATAGCATGTTTTATTTCGAGTTCATGAATTTCAAAGAGGTTGTTAGCGAATTTGTCAGAGATTTTCCCTCCTTATCCTCATGAGCGCGGCGATTTTCCGTTTACCTTAGCAGCTCTTGGGGAAATCCCAAATGATTATTTATAAAAAGCGTTCAGCATTCAAATGAGCCTGGCGATAAAACAGGTGCAATCCTACCTAGGTAGCTAAGTTTTTTGTTTTTTTAAATGGACAGGCGGCCTGCTACGCTACCTCCACTTCTTATTTTTCATGTTAATTATACTAGGTAATCTATATAAATGCCAGTTGCACCTTGGAAAGCTAGCATGAAGGTTTCTGAAATGCCTGACTAGCCAAGGCTAGTCTAGCTAGACCAGTTTAGATTTATCTGTAAACAAGCGTCAAACAAAGCCGAACCTTTACATCAAAACCTTATCCTTAAAGACCACCCAAAACATCGATATATTTGATTACTTCTCGACGAATACAGGCCATGCCCCGGATTTCTGAGAAACTAGGTACCTATTAAGAGCCGGTATCTTGTGTTATTTTATTTTAGAACCGGCCGCTGCACTGAACTTCTACGGATTGCCAAGAGCGTGGGAGTCAACGCTCGCATCGCAACCGAAAAAACATTATGCACATTTTTTTTGTGAAATACCTACTTAGGTATTTGATAACATATCCTAGAGTTTAGAACTTAAGCATTTAAACCGGGTAAACAAAACGGATAAGTGGTTTCGTAAATTTGGTTGAGAAACAGAACCCCTAAAATTTCTATAAGGTCACTTTTGTAAAGGATTCTGTTGTTTTTTATGGTGTATTATTAATTAGTAGATTATTATTATTAGTAGTTAATTTTAAGAGTAGTAGAGCTCTTTGTGAAGAGCTCGTCCGGGGAAGTACTACCACCACACCTTTTTCTGCCGCCAAGCAGCAATGCTGTGTTTCGGTTTGAAGAGTGTGGTTGCCGGTGTAATTACAGGCACATGAGGCTTAACATCTGTATGCCTCAAGCTGATGGACGCAGGGCAGTGCATCGTAGGGCACGTTCCTATCGTGCGTGACTTACGAGGCAATGCTTTGTTATAGGTGATGGCTACCACTTAACATCAGGTGGGCCATCTGCTTGTTCCATCAGCTGGTTGTATAAAAAAAAAAGACCTCTAGTCAAAATCGGTTAGGCAACAGAGTGCAGTGACTTGCAGTGTTTATCTACACAAAGCGTCAATGTAGGCATTCATCTGTGAGGGGGTGGCGTGGAATTAGGTTAAAGGTGGGGGAGGTCGCCGACAAGCTTTGAGGTCGCGGCTATATGGACCGATCATAATTCGCCCAGAAATAAACTTTGAAATGTGTCGTAAAACATTTTCACATTGTAGGTACATCAAGGAATACGTGTACAAGGAAATAGAACCAATTAGTAAATTATTTGTGGGTACAATACAAACCTACCTATTAATTACCTTACCAGAACGTGCTTACAATCAAATTTAAAATCAAAACGGACAATTACAAGGATCACTCGAAAACGTATAACGTAACTAAAGGTAGGTAAGTAGCGAACAATAGTTTTTTTTTTAAATTTAAGTCTTTCTTTGTTTTTGTATTGCTTTTTACTTTATAGATCGCACACAGTTTGCCTGCTCTTATAAGCCAGCGTTGCCCAATAATTGCCAGAAATGTGAGTAGGTAATTAATGTGAAAATTTTATATTTTTAATGTTAGCAAATTCGAAAAAATAACTTAATAATTATTATACGATGACTAGACAATGCTCGTCGATTAAGTTTTCGGGTACAATATTATCCCCCAAGAAATTACCATTATAAAGAAGGAAGGTACCTACTTTGAATCGAAACATGGCAACCCAGGCAAACAAAGAACACAATAGCAAATAGGTAGCTACTTTGAAAGAATTTTCAAACCACTGCAAAGATTGGCGTATTGCACAGTGATTTTATATCTTTCAAATTCTATAAGGGGCTGACAACTATCAAACAACTTCTCGCTCGCACGGTTCGACATGTTGAAAGATATAAAATCAGCGAGAGTCACATTAGCTCTTGTCTTCGCCTTGGGCCTGATTTCACCATGCTCTGTTAGATTAACAAAGGATTAAAGGGCGGTTAAGGGCCGGTTTCACCATGCTCTGTTAGATTAACAAAGGATTAAAGGGCCGTTAAATATGTCAAAATGTATGCGTTTGACAGCTAAGATTAGATTTAACGGCCTGTTAATCCTTGATTAGTAACTAACAGAGCATGGTGAAACTGGGCCTTAATATGTCAAAATGTACGCATTTGACATCTAAGGTTAGATTTAACGGCCATCCTTGATTAGCAACTAACAGAGAATGGTGAAATCAGCTCTAAATGTGCGAGCGAGAGGTACATTAGCAGTAGTCATCGCCGTAACATGCTGCTCATATGCGTGACATGACACCGACTAAAGTCACGTGTCGATGTCCGAGTTTCACTTCTAAGCATTAAGTACCAAGTTAGTACGACGCAGTTGAAGCACCGTTATTCTTTTAGCCAATTTCGTATGTTGGATAATTGGTTGACAGTAATAATTTGTATCTGATTGATGGGAACTTAACAAGCGACAGTCATTTTGAGCTTTAATTTTATTCATTTTCTGTCATTTTAGGAAGCAACATAGCTTTTCATTTTAATTTTTTTCTAGTGTTATTTTGAGTTGTGTTGTGTCTTTTCGTGTGGTATTTTGACCAACATTACTTGAGGTATTAGCACAAAGTGTAAACATTTGGAATGAAAGTGGTGATATCCTAATTTGAAAGAAAATGCTTCGTACCTAAGTTTTGTAGAAAACCGCCACCATTTTCTTCAAAACAAATGACGGTCGACTTGTGACTTGACTTTAAAGTACCTATTTAATATATTATATCACTTGACACTGGCAATATGTCTGTTGAATGCCGGTTAGGTGCCATAAACGGAGAAAAGAAGAGCTTTAATTTCTTGCTTTAATTTCTTGGCATGGTTGCTAATGCTGGGGCCACACTATCGCGATAACGCGAAGATTTGCGTTGTCGCGACACGTCTGGCTAAGAATTCGTCACTTTTTGAACACGAACTTTTATCGCGACAACGCGAACACGAATCTTCGCCTTCAAGTATGGCCGCAGTAGGTATAATAAATTGTTTGACATAGACATGATGTGTGGGAATGTCTGCCTAGCTAATGACTTTTCGTATTCGGATTCAGATAAACCCTCTAAACGGCTCTTGGTATTTCTGCGCATGTAGATGAAGTCTTGATAAAAACTGTTACTGCAAAATCGTGGAACTGTTAATAGGTTTTTATTGATAATTTTTTGGTTCCAAACCAGAGTCGGGTATGTTTTTTTGGTATTTACATTAAGGTATAGGCACAAAAACTTGCATGAATCTTACCATCATGCTAGAAATTATGATTTTTTACTTTGCAATGTGAAGCATGCATTTTCAGCCTAAAAATATATTAGCCTTTCATTTAGGTCATGCTGCATGATAGCTGATAAAAAAATAATGATGGTATGAGGTGATTAGATAAGGAAAGTTCTTTAAGAATGTCCGACTTTGTAGTAAATACCTAAGTTGTCATAACTTTTTTGTGGAATAGGTAGGAGACTAAATATTTATGGGCATTTCAGGCAATGCTTTCCAGTCCCAAGCAAAGCACAGTTTTTACAAACTGTGTAGGTATGGCTATTTCTAACTACCATACCTACGTACATACTCTTTCTCAGATGCAGATGGAAGGTTCATTAAATTTCCTCTTACTCTATAAATAAATGCACTCTACCCAAAGAGGCTATGGACATTTCATTTCATTTTTTCATTTTTCATTTCATTTATTCAATCATAATTATTTTAAAAATCATATATGAATATCACACTAAAAACACAAATACTATAAATAATTCATTTAAATCTAACAATTAACACTATCAATAAAAAAAAAACAAAAATCACAGTAATTAATATTCAGTTCATAATAAACAATACAATACAAAATCATTTATTTATGCACATATAAAATCAATTAAAAAATAATCATTGAAATAAAAAATAAAAAAATTAAATATAATAATAAAAAATTGTTAAATGACATGCTTGTGTGTCATAAATTCATCCACAGAGAAAAACACTTCTTCAGCAAAAAATTCCTTAGAGTGGTCTTAAATATGTTTGGACTGACAATACTTTTCATTTCTGTGGGTAGAGCATTAAAAAGTTTAACTGCTTGACACCGACAGCCATGCCTTGCCACATTCAACCTAGGACATATAGCTTCCAGGTCCTTCTTTCTAGTAGTTAGACGAATCTTCTTATTTTCTGGCGTTTCATATTTATACGAATGTTTTACGGTATCCATGAGAACCACTAAAATGTAGAGACTGGGAAGGGTTAGGATTTTTAAGCTCTGAAAGTGGTCTCTACACGATTCCCAAGGTGGTATCCGCACCATAGTATGCACAGCGCGTTTTTGTATAATGAAGGCCCTATTTATATTATACTTGTAAATATTACCCCAGAATTTCACGCTGTATCTAAATTTAGACTCCACTAGAGCATAGTAAAACGTTTTAAGTTGCTCGATATTTACTTCATTTCTAAGGCTCCTTAGGGCATAGCAAGCTGAACTTACGGAGCTCTCTATATGTTCCAATTCGGATTTCCAATTTAAAAACTGATCAATGTTCACACCTAGAAATATTACATGTTTTGCAAACTCGATATTTACGCCATTGTTCGTTATATTAATGCGTTCATGTTTGTGAGCTGTCGTTTGAAATAAAATAGCCTTTGGTTTGTTAACGTTCAATTTCAAATTATTAACCTTAAACCAACTATCAAAGACCTCTAGAGCAGTATCAATTTTGTTAGTTAGTTTTTGCACACTATTTGCTGGTATAATTGCATTGGTGTCATCTGCATAAATCACTAATTTAATACCAGGAACAGCATTTTCAACAAAGTTTATCATGTCATTTAGGAAGATAATAAAGAAAATTGGTCCCAATATTGAGCCTTGTGGTACTCCACGTTTTATATTAATTACTTTAGATTTGGTGACTATTTCTTGCTTGTTTCTAATGTTTTTTACTTCGATAAATTGTTTCCTATTGCAAAGATATGATGCCAATAAATTTAATGCATTACCCCTTACACCGTAATGCTCGAGCTTCGTAATGAGGATGTCATGATCTACCATATCAAAAGCTGAGGACAGATCCAAGAAAAGACTAGCTACCTTCTTTTGACTTTAGGTAGGTTATTGTAGGAATATCTGATCTGAGGGATGTGGGGCAGAATTACCCCACAGGTGGGTATTTGTAGGTCAAAGGGCTGTGTGCATTCAACAGTCTGTACAGTGTAAGGGTCTATGTACATTGTACATGCTGTCTAATTGGTTGCACTGACTAAGCTAAGGTGACAGAATGGAAATAGTACCTACTGCTAGCTAAAAATCTGAGCCGAGATAAAATAAATTAACAGTTCCATGGACATTGTCGATTCTGAGTCCAGTTAACATATTATTACTTACAGTTGAATGACCCTTAGACATTTTGATTAGGTACTAATAATAATAATATTTAAAAGAGATATGAGCTTTAATCCAAAATTATAGAGAAAATAGTGTCCAGTTTAAATTCACATTGATAAAAACTGTAAAGTAATAACACCGCTATGACATGAAAGTACTAGGTATTTTGATAATATAATTTAAATGCCTTACTGTAACTTTAATTGACCACCAACCTGAAACTGGGACCTGGTATTCCATCCAGAAATATCAGCACCTGGTAACATAATTTACTCACATTTATTTTTGCCATTCTCATCCATGAGCATGTTGAAGTGGTGGTGCCTGTTCCACGCAGCCATTTTGCCTTCGTGAGGAGCCCCGAGAAGCACCAGGGCCGCCCCGGCGGGCCCAACTCCGTCTAGGGGCTCCAGTGTCCTCAATGCACTAAACTTTGTCACACTTTCATAACCCAAGAAACATACTGTATCACAAACACGAGCACAGTGAAGCTAACGCTCTTGCGGCGGTGTCATCGGCGCACGATAGCGCACATGCCTTGCACTTCCGTTGTACACGCACTTCTGCACACGCAGGTAAACAAGCCAACGGCACCCGCGCGGTGATTCACCTCGCTCCGCACTGCAGCGGCCGCGACCCGCAACCGACTGAACTGAACCCAAACACGGACCGGGTCACGTGTGCGCTCTATACCGCACTATTATTATAAACACCCGCGAATTCTAATCACCCATACAATACACTCATCAAAATATTTCAACTATACACGACACGAGCGAATGAGACGCGCGGCGCAGTCGTCCTGCCTCGATGCGATCCCGACCGCTTCTCCTGATCGAACAAAATAATAACAAATGTGCATGAGATGCTCGCTATATCATGTGCACGTGGGTTGCGTCACTGGCTGAAGCGACGAAATAAAATATCGTTTATACACAGTTTTTGAAGGGAATGTTACCAAACAGCGACAAAATATATCAGAATACACTCTTGCGAAGCGGGCACATAGCGATTATAAAATTTGATGAAATGCTATTAAACACCGTTGCACACACCAGTATCGAAAACGATAGACTACGATAGTTTGACGTGCTTAACGTAACACCATTGTTTAATACACTATTGGTAAACAAAACACAGCCCGTAATGCATTCCTACAATAACGATTCGGAGCACAAAACGCGAACGCTTTGATCAAGCGCGACAAATAGGACAAAACATGGCAGACTCGAAAGAAAAGCACACTAATCTTGTCTGTGGTATTTTTACTTTTTAAAATGCTAAGCGTATTCAATACGTTCCTTTTTACACTTTGGTAGGTTTTCGTCATTTGGTTGGGTACTTTATAAACGCACGTTTTTATCTGTCCACATTCTTATCGTGGATACAATTATGATTGATTTAATTATTCAATGTTAATAATTTTGTATCAGTCAAATTTAGCATTTATTTTTTGATTTACGATTTTAAATTGAAATAATGTTTTGCGTATAATGAAACGAATGTTGTGGCGTGAGCATAGACAAGAATGTTGCCATAAAAATTAAAATAATGAAAACTGGTAGAAATTCTAAAAAAATTGTCATTGTCAGTTTTCATTTATTAATACGAACCTAGGTATTTATTATTTTGTATTTTTAAACCACCTAAAAATATGAAGGGCGAATATAACTATTTCAAGTCGGCTGTATTAAAATATTTTTTATGTATGTTATAAACAAGAGAATGATTGCTATGCCCAGCAGTGAGAATTATAAAACTAATATAAATTAACAACATACATAATGCCACAAACTGATTTCAAGGATTCTTTATTTTTATTAGATAGAGTCTCGGTTTGTTCACTACTAGAAGATAATTATCTATGTGCGATCAATAAATAATACTCAACAATAAAAATAATACTAAACTAATAAAACTTTATACTTAACTAATCCACCGACTTCCCGCGATGATCCTGACAATGTCGTCAGTCCATCGGGTAGGAGGAAACAGGAAAACGAAGCGTGGGACGCACGCTTCGTTTTCCTGTGGGACGCGTCGGTGGATAGAGAGGGCTCGGAATCGTTCTTCCTGGAAATGTATAGGGGAGGCCTATGTCCAGCAGTGGACTTCTTTAGGCTGATCATGATGACTTATCAAAACTTGTACCTATTAAACGTGTAGGTATTAAAGCAAAATTTTTGGCAGGAAAACTTGTTTAGATCCTAAATACATATTTTGCTGAACTGCGTGCAAATACTTGTATAATTATTGCTTATGGCTGCGATTCTTTTTCAAGTTCGGTGATTTCATATCTTTTAAAATATTAAAATGTGCAAGCAAGAAGTTCATTAGCGGTAGTGTTCTCCTTATCGAATAATTAAATAACTAATGTTCCTCCAAGTTTCTTGTTAGTAACTATACTTATGAATAGGAGTGAAAATATTTCGTAAGCTACATATCTACACTAATATTATAAAGAGGATAGATTTGTATTTTTGTTGTTTTGTATGTAACGAATAGGCTCAAAAACTACTGGTCCGATTTCAAAAATTCTTTCACCATTAGAATGCTACATTATCCCTGAGTAACATACGCTATATAATATTTTCAAAAAAATCAGGGATCCTTACTAAAACTTCAATAATGTAACCCGAGGTGGAAAACAAAAACCATACATCGCGTGCGCTGCGAAAACTATTGATTATAGAACAAAATAATGTACTACGATTTTGTAGAACACGTCATCATCTACAAAAAATGTCGCGACAGCATATGTCTTACTATTATAGTTATGACACAATAAGTGTTCTTTTATTATAAAAAATTAATTGAAATGCCGCCGCTAGAAAAGGGTCTTTATTTGTACCTTGGTATTCATCCTTATCCAAATAAATCATTTCATATTTAAGACGATTTCAATACCTATAGATTACTTCTTAAATTTTTCAAATCGTACATTCCATTCAAAAGATATGACGAAATTAAAAATGTTAACGGGTCCACGGGTCACGCACGGGGTGCGATTTCACTCACTCAAGGGGAAGGTCGTGCAAATGTATGAAATAAGTAGACGCTAGGCTCGAACCCACGGTCTAAGTTTATCCTAAAATGATCAAAAAATTTATGACCACCCATGCGAAGCTGGGACAGGCCGCTAGTTATTTATAATTAGGTAGTTAAACAAGATTTTTTTTTAAGCCCACACAAATCTTACTAAAATCCCATATTAAAATTTGTTAATGAAATACAATCAAAGTCATTCAGTATAAAAACGTTCCATGGTTCGTACCTAGCGGATTAAGACTTCGCCGCTAATAATAAAAGCCTTGGAATTGTAAGTAGTAGAAATAGGAGTTTTTAACTAGTAAACCATTACCACACTGGTATTTCATAATCAACCAAGGACAACCAAAGAAAAAAGAAACTTCCCGACTCTTTCTAATTGATATGTTTTGTCTCGCTTTTACGCATTTATTAAGCTACATGCTATGCTGTCTAGAGATTCCAACGAACTAAGTTTCCGTAAATGACTGAAACGACAATTTAAACGATAGGTAACATCCGATAGGTAATCATTAATCAATCAAAATTACAGGCATAAGAGGCTTCTGGTTACGAGACTTGTATGGCTTAACGCTTAGCGCTTGATGGTCGCAGTGCATTGTAAGGCTTATTTTTTTTCTTGAATAATGAATTTGAACTTTCATAACGTGTGTGACCTCTAGATAACGGTTCCTAATCCAACCATTTAGTCGAAAAAAATATATAAGAGAATATTCTGCAACCGAATAGAAGCTAACTTTACGTAGGAGATGACAGTCATATTTTAAGTAAAGCCGAAAAAGGTTTTTTTTTTGTGGTCTGCAAAACTTCTTCTGGAAACTAAAGAAAATAAGAGGCCACTAGCATCCTATTAATCTAAACCAGAATTTTGTCGGCTTTTTATCAATATATTTAATTTGCATGCCAACTTATGTGGTTGCGGAAAAAAATGCATTTGGATAACCAAACTTCGCCTCCGGCTTAAGGTTGTTACTAGCTTTCCTTACACGACTTCAAAATGAAGGGTGATGATTTTGTCACATGTTGCATTACAAGGGTAATTTTTGATTGTATCACACGGTGGTGAATTAATAATAATTTTCACTCGCTCGCTCGGTCAATGTATGGAGCTGATCTGCGCAATGTTCAAAAGTGTTCCTAAGTTCTTCTACCCCATTTTTGTGAATAAGGCTTTGTTTATGAGCAATTAGATTTTAAATTCGTAAAAAGCTCATTTTTATACAAAACTTCTCTAACAACGCAATTCCCACGACTTTCAGGGACCGAAATAATGAGGGTAGGCGAAGTCAGGTACTTGTGCCTAACTTCGCCTGGCATCTTTGCGGCCCATTTTAGTATTAAAATAATTAACATTTTGTCTCTTTCTTATCATTTTTAGATAGCCCGAAGTAAAAGGAGGTGACTGGTATATTTGATTTTCTTGTAAACTACATAGATCTAGAATAGCAAACGAAAATGTGACAAAAAGCAGGCAAAGTTAGGGTATTTGACGGTAGTACTGGGAAAATATTGGTGTGATGAACATAAATGTTCATAAATGTATGGGTGTTAATATAAATTATTATAAGTAGGTATGTGTTTACAAAAAAAAGTTTGTAAGTATTATATTAGCTACTAGCGGCCTGTCCCAACTTCGCATGGGTGGTCATAAATTTTTTGAACATTTTAGGATAAACTTATACCGTGGGTTCGAGCCTCGCGTCTACTTATTTCATACATTCGCACGACCCGTGGACCCGTTAACATTTTTAATTTCGTCATATCTTTTGAATGAAATGTCCGATTTGAAAAATTTAAGAAGTAATCTATAGGTATTGAAATCGTCTTAAATATGAAATGATTTATTTGGATAAGGATGAATACCAAGGTACAAATAAAGACCCTTTTCTAGCGGCGGCATTTCAATTAATTTTTTATAATAAAAGAACACTTATTGTGACATAACTATAATAGTTAGACATATGCTGTCGCGACATTATTTGTAGATGATGACGAGTTCTACAAAATCATAGTACATTATTTTGTTCTATCATCAATAGTTTTCGCAGCGCACGCGATGTAAGGTTTTTGTTTTCCACCTTGGGTTACATTATTGGAGTTTTAGTAAGGATCCCTGATTTTTTGAAAATATTATATAGCCTAGATTACTCAGGGATAATGTAGCATTCTAATGGTGAAAGAATTTTTGAAATCGGAACAGTAGTTTTTGAGCCTATTCGTTACATACAAAACAACAAAAATACAAATCTTTCCTCTTTATAATACTAGTAGTTCGCCCCGAACTGAGATCTCGTGATGCGACCCGACGAACGCACCAAAACTTTGAGAAGGTGGTAGTCAAAGGCAAGTCCAAACATTATGTTTGGACTTTTTTCTGACTACCGCCTATTAACTTGGTACGGTAACCAAGTTTCAACTCTCGTGGCCTATTCATTGAAGAGTTCCGTTGAACAGACCTTGGCTCCATCATCAGAACTGGTCGTCGTCACCATTTTATGAGAACTGAGTACCTCCATAATTTATTTCAAGAAAAAAAAATAAGAAAAAGTAAAGGATCGGGCCGACCAGTAGAAAAACCTTGATGCCAACGAAACTCTTAGAGATGGGAGCTCTTGGATCGCTGGTTATCTTAATTTAACTTTATTGTTGTATCTCAAAAACCGAGCGTCCCAGAAAAAAAGTAAAAATTGTTTTGGAATGTCCAAGCAAAGCCCTTTCATATGACATGTATCTTGATTTTTTTATGTAACTTTTTTTATTTTTGCCCCCTTAAAAAACCCCATATCTTAATAACCCTTCATTCGATTTTACTCATATACTTACCAGTAAATTTCTCAAGTACAAGCTATCGTCTTATCAAATTTCATGCAGATCGGATCAACGGTTCGAAAGTTATCGCCAGACAAACATACATACATACATACATACATACATACATACATACATATATACATACATAAAATGCCAAATCGGCCAAGTTGAAACTAAGATCTTCGTTCGCTTCGCTCACTCGATCAATTAGTGTAGATCTGCATCCCTAACGGACGCGGAATTTGCGGAAAAAACGCTCACAAACGGAAGGAAGTACAACACTACTACTACTACCATTCATTCGTTTGGTTCGCTAAAGTTAGTTTAGTTTCGCCTCTTTGTTGATTAGATGTTATTAACTAAATGATTTTGAGTTAGAAGATAAGAACAACACCATTAAACAGCGTGTGAGGAAGCAGCCGTTATATTGCATTGGATTGTGTGTTGTGTTGTAGGACCGTCATCCATAGTCCGGTTGCGTTATCTACTGCGTCATTGCTCATTGTCATTCCAAAATCCTAACCCTAGTTTCTTTACTGGGAGCCAGGAATTCATCACACGGACGTACCACACGTAGTCAATATTTCGTTCAAAATGCCCAAACGTGGTGGTAGGGTGAGAAACTGGAAAGCAGACAATGACCATTTCGGTAAGTTCATGTCATTTGCTAAAATAAATCTACTCAATGTGAAATCATACAGTCGTCATGTTTTCCTTATTTATTTATAGAGCACGATGATCGCGCACAGACTACCACTAGACGTGTTAGTTTCAAACCGGGAACAAATAAAGGAAAAAACAAATTCAATAAAACATGGAATGATCCCAGGCTGTTTCTTGATGAAGACATTGATATGGGAGCGCAAGGTGGGAATCGCAGGGGCGCCTTCAGAGGCCGCGGTGGTGGCAGACTTATTTCAAACGCTCCAAGGACCCAGGCTCCCAGGAAGAAGTTTATACCTGGAATGCTGCCGTGGTACCAAGTAATTATACCACATGGAGCAAAACATGAGAAAGATGTTATACTAAAAACCCTTCTCAGCTACATCTCACCAGATATATTCATCCCGCATTACTACAGAATCAATGGAAATGCAGCAATTTTCTATATTGATGATGTGAAATTGGCAGAGAAGCTGTTCAACTGTGATAGAAAAATTACCATGTCGGATGGATTCAGAATGCTTGTGATAGTGAGAAATGCTGTTCCAAATGTGGTTGTTGATGATGGGATGAAGGAGAAAATGAAACTTGTCATGGCTAAAAGATATAATGCAGCTACTAAGGCCTTGGACTTGACAAAATTCCATGCCGATCCAGGTAATGTAGTTCCATGTTTGTGCACATCCACAGTTTTAGAAATTATAAAATAAATTAACAATTTCATGAACAGAAACTGAAACTTAGGTCTAGACCCCAGCTCAGTGGGCAGTCTGCCTTCTGCTTTAGGTGTTGTGGGTTCAAAAAAAATATAACCAGTTGACATCATCAATTTTGTATGACTTCAAGGAAGGTGTATAATATGTAATTTTTCAATGCCCACTTTATTTATTAATAATAATTATATACCAAAAACATGTACTCAAACCCAAAGTTTGGAATAAATGGCTTATCTTATCTTATATTATCTAATGCCCACTTAAAAAAAAAAATATGCCGACCATTCCCAACATCATTTGTAATTTCCCTAAAATAACCATGTATGATTGCAGATTTGGTGGATGTATTCTGTGCACTTTTCCGTCCCCCTATAATGCTCGCTGCAATCTCCATAATGTCGGAGAACATTCCGGACATTGAGGCATTGAACCTCAACGACAACAAACTCAACAGCTTGGAGCATTTGAGGGGTCTCGGGAATAACTTCAAGAACTTGAAGATACTGTACATGGGTGATAACAGAGTAAGATTATTACTATTATATAAGATACTTATATTATAAAAGAAAGTACACATACATGACAAAACATATGAAAAAAAATATAATAGTAGCTACAATCAGATTTGTTAGTTGATCGAGTGAGCGAAGCGAACGAAGATCTTAGTTTCAACTTGGGCGATTTGGCATTTTATGTATGTATGTATGTATGTATGTATGTATGTTTGTCTGGCGATAACTTTAGAACCGTTGATCCGATCTGCATGAAATTTGATACGTCGATAGCTTGTATTTGAGAAATTTACTGGTAAGTATATGAGTAAAATCGGATAAAGGGTTTTTGAGATATGAAGTTTTTTAAGAGGGCAAAAATAAAAAAAGTTACATAAAAAAATCAAGTTACATGTCATATGAAAGGGTTTTGTTTGGACATTCCATAACAATTTTTACTTTTTTTTTGGAACGCTCGGTTTTTGAGATTAAACAAAAAAAGTTAAATTAAGATAACCAGCGATCCAAGAGCTCCCATCTCTAAGTGTTTCGTTGACATCAAGGTTTTTCTACTGGTCGGCCAGTTCCTTTGCTTTTTCTTATTTTTTTTTCTTGAAATAAACTAAGGATGTACTCAGTTCTCATAAAATGGTAACGACGATCAGGTCTGATGATGGAGCCAAGGTCTGTTCAACAGAACTCTTCAATAAATGGGCCAATAGAGTTGAAACTTGGTTACCATACCAAGTTAGTAGGCGGTAGTCAGAAAAAAGTCCAAAGACGATGTTTGGACTTGCCTCTGACTACTACCTACTCAAAGTTTTGATGCGTTCGTCGGGTCGCATCACGAGATCTCAGTTCGGGGCGAACTACTAGTACTTTTGTATCACATGTGATTGGATTTGGTATCTCACTAACCTACACTCATGTTTTGCACTGGCTACCGCTCGTGTCTTCACTCGCGTATTAGTAGTGTAGTGATTGCTAATGATTACATTTAAAATGTTTTGCCTGTATTGGGTTTGTTAATGTTTTCTTCTCCATGTTCAGTAAAAATTTCAATTTGATTGATACATGTTTTCCTACTCAAAGGTTTGCTTTACTAGTTTTCGTACTTATGCCAACTTTTAAGTAGGAATACATGTATCGAACAAAAAATTTTACTGAACTGTGTGCAATGTGATTGCACACAAAATGGTTGATTGCGATTTTTCGAAAATGAGTTTAGTGATTTTGTTATCTTTCAACATGTCGAAACGTGCGAGCGTGAGTCATATTAGCTCGCCTTATAAGTCTTACCACAATTATTGTTCCCGGGGTTAGTGCGTTCTTGTCGTGACACCAGTTCTTTCGAAACAGTGTGTTAAAATCATTTTAAGTGTGTCTCAGAGAGGCTCCTTTCGAACACTTGACAGATGTTTTAGAACCTTTTTGATTCCTGCGGGTTTTCTATTAATTTTTGAACAGAAAAACACATTGCACCTTTTCAACCTTAGATTCGGAAGGAGGTGCCTCTGCCACTAGACCACCAGTGCTCTCTGCAAGCGTGATTGAGCCACAAACATTGTTACATTCGCATTTATTTATTGGTATTATAGGAAGTAGGATTAATAAGCAGCTGTCACTGGTATGAAAGGTATCACAGTGTTCAAATTGTCTTACTTAACTTGAGGCTTAACATCCGTATGCCTCAAGTTAAATGGACGCAGGGCAGTGCATCGTAGGGCACGATCCTATCGTGCGTGACTTACGAGGTAATGCTTTGTTATAGGTGATTGTTACCACATAACATTAGGTGGGCCATCTGCTTGTTCCATCAGCTAGTTGTATAAAAAAAACCTGCATATAAACGAAATAGGTAGGTACATACAAGAATAGACATGAAAAAGTAATCAAAAAATTACATAAATTTACAAAAAAAAAGCTCTAGTTAAATTTAGATAATAATGAAGTATTTCAAACAAAGTTTCTTTACAGATTACATTCCTCGGTGCATTGGATGCTTTGAAGCAGCTACCATTAGTGGAACTGTACCTGAAGGGAAACCCATGCTTGAAAAAGTTTAATGATCATGAAGTCTACGTCAGGTAATGTTATTGTGTACAATATGGTTGAAAGCCAAGGTGGTGACGAAAATCATTGGGCTCATATGGACCCTCAGATCTCTAGACTAACAGTCTCTTGGGTGTGTCTAGGGGGTAGTCAGAGGAAAGTCTTAAAAGACTTCATCATTATATTCATGTTTAAAAAATCCAATGAATGAATGTTTTTTTTTACATAAAAAAATTCGTTCAAAAGATGTGTTACATCTGTAATATTATATCCAAACAGTTTTGAAACTCCATCAATTATAAATCCATTGAAATTGATGCATGTTTGTAAAAAGAGTTCAGCTTGTGCTAGTTTTTATGCAATTTCTCAACAGCAAATGGGAGAGAAATCAATTGTCAACCAAATAAAATAAAAGCATAGATCAATAGATATTGTGTGTATGTAGCAGTGTTATCTATGTTGTATTCCTGGTCATCATCATCATCAGCCTACAGAAGTCTACTTTCTGAGCCCTCTCCAATCACTATCCTACCGCTATCATTCTTTCATGCTCTTCAAGGCAAGAGTGAATAGGTGTCTTCTAGACCGTTCTGCTCCATCGTTGGCTACATCGTCGCTTACCATCAAGTGAGATTGTTGTCAAAGGCAGTCTGTTATTATAAAAAAAAAATGCTTTTCCTAATTTGTACTGTAAAATATGGATGAGTGGTGGATGGAGTGGGCTCAAAATCGTTCTTCTTCGAATGTATAGGGGAGGCCTTCGATCAGCAGTGGACTTCTTCAGGCTGATGGTGATGATGACTTTAAAACAAAGCTGCAGTAACTTTTGATAAAGACCACAAATATTAAGCTTTATGTTATTCATCAACAAACTAATTTGTAATTTGTTGAACATTGATGACAAAGTATTTAGATTCAATTAGTTGAATGTATAGTGAAATACAATTTAGAGATACTATAATTTCTCTAATGAAATGTGAACTTCACTCAAGAGCAATGAATCGGGGTCGCCGGTATTTCGTCAAAGCCTTCATATCTGGGAGACTAAGGCCGCGTTCATACTAAACGTACTGTCAGTCGCCGGTTGTGAGGAGGTTCAAACAGAAGGTAAACATAACGTTCAATATTTATGGAAAAGCAATAACTACGTAACGCTCACTTACAGTCGGCTGCTGACAGTACTTTTAGTGTAAATTCGGCCAAAGGTTGCTGGTTTTTTGAATGGGTGTTTCTTAAACCATTAAATAAGATTTATTGATTTTAATAAGGTTTAATTAATAGGGAGGTACTGGTAATATATTGAGTATATAAGACATTTTATTTTGTTGCTGGCATTGTTTGTGACCCAAATTCATTGCTCTTGAATGTACTATTGTAACATGCAGATATGGACAATTTTATGTTTTAACTTGTACAGTACAGTCAGTACACCTACATGAGTTGATAACTAATTTGGGAATTTTACTATTGTTTAAATATGTAGGTATTATTTTCTTATATATATTTCTTTTTCTTATATATATTTTCAAACTGTGTGAATAATATGATCTGAGAAGAACATAATACTATTCATAATGCTTTTTATCTCTTATGTAGTGGTTTCGGTACCACCATAATCAATGAGGATATCTCTTGCCTTGCCAAATTACTTCGGCTTAGATTTTGTTACTAAATTTTTTTAAATCTCGCTGACTGAAGTTCTTGGTTGTACTGGTCCTTGTGTAAAATATATGACTCGACCCACTTAGCAACTGATTGGTTGATCGTCCGCTCGTCTGCAAAAGATGCTATCACTGCTTACAATTTTAAATGTTGTGTTCAAAAGTACCGGAATAAAAAAAATAACTTAACTCTGTTCCAATCTTCTTGATAAGTGGGGACGTGCCTTCTATGTGACAACGATATCATACTCCACGTCCTAAATTCAGCAACGTTTTAGCATCATCAATAGACAAGAAATGCTAAAGCGTGTGATGAATTTGAAGATGGGCCGGACGCATATTATCAGAAAAAAAAGACGCGCGTGAATAGTAAACTTTCGTCTAGCGTTGGCGATAGCCTGCACGGTGGCGATCAGTGTTTTAAAAGTAATGGCAACACGCCGATATTATCAACAACGTACACACGGATAGAGAACAAGATGCAGCTTGAAAAAAAAAGACTAGAAAATAATAGGGGCGCCACTTTCCATACAATTTCTACGTTCACTCACATGCGGTTTTGGTCGCACCTATGCGAAACACGCGCATGTTAAATTAGTTCCGTTTCTAGACTTTTTTGCCAAGCTGTATACAAAGCCAAAGAAAAATTACGCTTACTACAACAAAAAAGCCAGCAGTCCGAGCCTGATGCGTATCTGCGTGTACAATTACTATGTACCGAACCGATCGCCACCGTGGACGCAGATTGAACGCGTGCCCAGCGCTTTTGCCCATACATTTGTAGAATGCTTGCCAAATGCATTCTATGTGCGGAAGGTTTTTATTCTAATAATGTGCGGCCGGCTTTAGAACTTTAAAATAAGCATGGACATGAAGTTAAACGGATTGACATTGAGTCAGTACAATAGGTCAGTCCATTGGGAAGTCAGTGCTGACTATAGGTACAGCTATAGTGTAAATAAATGTCAAGTCAGTACAGCACTCCCGCGTTAGTGTGAGTCAGTACTATACATCAACCGTGTGATGTTGTTTCGTTTGGTTTTCTGTAATGCGAGTCCCGGTTTTATATGGAATCACAAGAGTTCACAGCAGCTGATTGCGTCTCCATCCAAAACCAGAAGCCTGTTTTTCTTATATTTTGTTCGCAATACACAAAACAAAAAGTTCTCGGTCTTGCCTCTTTTTCTGACTCGATGTAAATCCACCTTTAAAACATAAAATTGTATATTTTTGCTGGAGCTAACATTTTGTAAGTTTCAGAGTTTTGTTTGACATCTGTTGCTATGTTATTTTGTCTCTCCAGCGAGGTCCGGAAGAAGTTTCCCAAGTTGGTGAAATTGGTGAGTGTTTGGCCGGACTTGTTAAAGTCATATCTAACTATAGTCGCGTTAAACTCTCGCTGCAAACTCTGTCAGTCTCATTCCGATAACTTATGACCGAGTCTGTAGCGAGAGTTTAACGCGACTATACCTTCTTTATCGTGGTAGCAATGATTGCTTACACCAATATTTATGGCATTCTCTTTATTCCGTTTATGTAGATGTAATTTTTTGGGATAAAAATCATCTAGCTAAATAAGCTTACTAACTATATACATTTTACGTTTCATCCAAATCGCCCTAGTGGCTAGGGCGTTTGTATTATTACTAGTAATGTGTAGTAGAATTAATATTTTACCAACGTTGCAGATGTCACTAAGCTACGGTTATCATCTATCTACAGTAAAACTAAAATATGTGGACCAAATTCAAACAGGCATATAACTTCTTTGAATTTAGTCAACATATTTTAGTTTTTGTTTTTTGGAGGTAGGCCAAAGAAAAGATGAAAAAAAAAAGAAATTAATAGATTTCTACCCTTTCTTTTTTTGTGGCGTGGTTATGGCAAGTTATGGACAAGTATGACAACCCAAACTATTAATGCTGGCCACTTTATCTCTGGTCAAAAAGAGCGCCATTGAAAATTGTGAAACTTAATTCATTATTTCTTCTTTGATCAACTTGAACATAACTTGGTGGCACTAGTATAATAGGCGACAAAAAAAATGTCCTCTGACAAACCACGTGACTAAACGGCCGATTTCTGAAAGCCCGATCAAAAGTAATCGCATGTCAAGTCACTTGCTATCTCTATCTAATTCGATGTAATAGCTGTAATACTCGCTATTACAGCTATTACATCGAACTTGACATCCGTAAGTAAGCTGCGCTGATCGCATTTCGTTTATGAATTTTGGTTCTGCGCAGCTCACGTGGTTCCTTATTGGTCAGACATTTTGTTTGTCGATAGTTTACGTATGCTATAGCCACCACAGAAGAAGAATAGGTACAGAAATAAAAACTATATCAGACATAACTTCACGTAAATAGGACGGCGTGGAACTGCCCCCGGCGATCGGCTTCGACGTGTCAGAAGACGTGGCGCTACCACCTCGCCAGCAGTCCTTCTTGGTAGACCCGGCAGGACAGGATCTCGTAAGGTGAGTCTGATGCTATTGTTCGTTGTAACACGAAATCGGACATTTCTAAATTATTCATTCATAAATTACGTCACTTGAATTTCATGATTTTTGACCCCACCCCCATCTTTGTCACAGCTGATCACATTTGTGAGACCCCCCCCTACCTAGTGTGATGTCACATATTTTGCAATTTTACATTTGAAATTCATTTAATTAAAACAGCAGTGTTCAGAAATTATTTTTATTTTCATTTAAATTCTGTTTTAATTAAATTGAATGTGTTGTAATACTTAGATATAAAATATTATATTTAGAATAAATTTTATGTCACAAAATTTGGGACTCCTCCCCACCCCTTGTCACACAATGTCACACTTCGTCGACCCCCTCCCTCCCCCTTAACGTGTGACGTAATTATTTAAGGATGGTCCCTTAACATCAGGTGGGCCATCTGCTTGCTAAATCAACAAGTTATAAAAAAAAAATTTGTTCTTCAGGGAGTTCCTGACACAGTACTTCGCGATCTACGATTCAGAGTCGCGGCAAGCTCTGCTGGAGGCCTACCACGAGCACGCTTCGCTCTCCATGGCGTGTACTTACCTGACCAGCGATCGAGACAACAGGAACGTTAGCAATGCCAAGTACGTCACACAATGCTTAAAATAATATTGTTTTCAGGCACCCTAAAAACAGGTATTCGTTAGTCTTTTTGAGAGTAGTAGAGCTCTTTGTGAAGGGCTCGTCCGGGGAAGGACTACCACCACGCCTTTTTCTGCCGCCAAGCACCGCTGTTGTGTTTCGGTTTGAAGAGTGGTTGCCGTTGAAATTGCGGGCTCATGAGGCAAAACATCTGTATGCCAAGATGATGGACACAGAGCAGTGCATCGTAGGTCACGCACGATAGGAAGGTGCCCTACGAGGCAATGCATTGTTATAGGTGATTTTTTTTCTCTTAACATCAGTACCCCAAGTCTATTTTAAATATGATCATTTTAACAAGGATACAATTTTTTTTTTAAAGTCCTTTAACAATACTTTGTTTCCAGGCTAAACGCGTACATCTCAAACAGTCGCAACATCCTCCGCGTCACCGAACGCGAGTCCCGCCGTCGGTACCTGCGCAACGGCCGGCTGCAAGTGGTGTCCTTCCTCTCGGACATGCCGAAGACTACGCACGACCTCATGGGCTTCGCGGTAGACCTGCTCGTCTTCACTGTGAGTACATCTGCAGTCCCTCTATGCTACTGCCTCGCAAGTACCGATCTTTTTACGAACTATGCGATCGCCAAATTTGACATTTCTATTCGTGATATTTTGACGAATTGTGTGAGTACGGAACTCTGCTTTTTTGCTGACGGACTGGGCAAACATATTTTTTTTATTTGTTTTTATAGTGTTTACCTACACTTAAGGAAAATCACAAAAATTCAATATAGTCCCAAAAGTTATTACCCGAGTGGGATTTGAACCCACGACGACCTTCCCCTTGATACGGGGCCGCGCTAACCAACTGCGCCATCGGATTCTAATCGCACTCGACGAATAACTCAGCGACATGCTACTACGGTACTTATGCGACCGTGGTTCCATCTACAGGTCTGACATATAACTATCAAGAGTCCTGCTCGATAATCGAAGTTGCATTCAGTTGAATCGACGAGAGATGTCACCGTGCTTAATTTTATTTTGTTTTTATAGTGTTTACCTACACTTAAGGAAAAGGACTCTTGATAGTTATATGTCAGACCTGTGGATGGAACCACGGTCGCATAAGTACCGTAGTAGCATGTCCCTGAGTTATTCGTCGAGTGCGATTAGAATCCGATGGCGCAGTTGGTTAGCGCGGCCTTGCTCAGCTGACGATACTTTATCCTTAAACGTTACAAGCCCGGTTCGTCCAATCGAAGATCTTATTCGTTTGATCAATCAATAAAATTAAATTTTCTTTTCAGCCAACGATGATAGTGCTGACAATGAACGGCGTGTTCAAAGAGATCGTAGTTCCGGGTACGCCTACCCGCTCGTTCCATCGCACGTTCGTGATAGTGCCCAACAATGCAGGCGGCTTCTGTGTTATGAACGATATGCTCTTCATCACCAACACTACCAAAGCACAGGTACTGCAAAAAAAATGATTTTTTAGTTTTTTATTTGTTATAGAGTTTACTACACCTAAGGAAATC
Source organism: Chloroclysta siterata (assembly GCA_932294275.1). NCBI lineage: Eukaryota > Metazoa > Arthropoda > Insecta > Lepidoptera > Geometridae > Chloroclysta > Chloroclysta siterata. Next base: position 11,721,174 of record OW028596.1, on the reverse strand, counting down.
ACAAAGATTTTTATATTATTCCAAAAGCCGCTCCAGCTCCCAAAAACAGCCACGGTCGCATAAGTACTGTAGTAGCATGTCCCTGAGTTATTCGTCGAGTGTGATTAGAGCCCGGCGGCGCAGGTGGTTAGCGCAGCCCCGTTTCAAGGGGAAGCTTGTGGGTTCAATTCCCAATCGGCTAATTACTAATTAAAAACATAATTAGACGTTATAATTTCCCAAAAGCTCTCTCACTCGACTTACCGCCGGTTTCTGAAAGCCCGATCAAAACTAATCGCATGTCAAGCCACTTGCTATCTCTATCTAATTCGATGTAATAGCTGAAATGGCGTGTGACTTGACATCCGATTAGTTACGATCGAGTTTCAGACACCGGCTGTTAATTTTTGAATATTATTCACAATAAACTTATTTGGATCGATATTAAATTGTTACTGAACCTTGCATTGCTATTCTCTAAAACTTGCTTCTTAAGTTTTTCATAATGGCGTTCAGTGATTATACCTTCAAAATTTTTGAAATGTGTGAGCAAGATTTAATTAGTTTTTTTGTAGATCCTACTAATGTTATAAACGCGAAAGTTTGTAAGTATGGATGTTTGTTACTCTTTTACGTAAAAACTACTGAATGGATTTTAATGAAACTTTACAGTAATATAGCTTACACATCAGAATAACACATAGGCTACAATTTATAAAGATATTGTGTGACGAAGTCGCGGGCACCAGCTTGTTTTACGATAAAACTGATTTAAGCTCCTTCGCGTAGTTTTTATTTGATATAACTTTCCATAGGAAGAGAATGCCTTCTCGACGGCCATAGAGACCCCCGCCCCCGCGCCCACGGCCCCCTCCGCCCCCGCCCCCGCTGCCGACTCGGACGAGACCAAGAAGATGATGCTACTTATGCTGTCTCAGCAGACAGGCATGAATGAGCACTGGAGCATCAAGTGAGTAACTTTGAGTACTCTATACTTAATTTCAATTCATTTTGACAGCCATCACAGCTCAGTTGGTAGTAGCCTGCCTTCTGCGCCGTAGGCCGTGGGTTCGATCCTCACCGAGAACAACTATTTGTGATGAACATAGATGTTTGTTCTCTGTCTGGGTGTTATTATAGATTATAAGTATGTATTTACAAAAAAAAGGATGTATAATATCAGCTATCTGGTTCCTATATACAAGCTTTGGCTTAGTTTGGCTAGATAGTACTGTGTGGAAAGTTCATCAATATTTACAATATTTATATTTACATAAAAAAATCATTTTTATCGACTATACATAAGTTTTCCTACTCAAAAGTTTGCTTAAGAACGAAAACTAGTAAAGCAAACTTTTGAGTAGAACTTGTATCGTTCAAATTTGATTGATTCTGCTGGCTTGAACTGCAGCTGTATTCCATCTCTACTTTAGACTTGTCAAAAACATTAGCGGATAACACAAGCGGAAATATCATTCTTTCTAACGTTCTGTAAACGTATGTTTCAGTTGTTTACAAGAAACGGGCTGGGACTTCCAACGTGCTCTATTCATCTTCAACCAGCTACAATCAACGGGGAAAATACCTCCCGAAGCTTTCGTCAAGTGAATGCATACTCGATACAGAAAGGGCTGTGCCTTGTACATATTAGATAAGGACAGATGTATATTTTTGTGCGCGAGTGAACGAGAATACTGACTGAAGGAAGATGTGAAAAGGATATTTTTATTTACATTGATTTGAAAGATTCCTATTTTAATTTGAAGATAGAAGATCTGCTGATTTGATTTCTGTCGCTGAAACTGACGAGATTTTTCTGAAGTGGATGAAAATACTGCCAATTCTAAATAGAACAGCATTTACTGTTTTCTGCCGTTACGTCATTCCATTTTGAACCAGCTGAAACATGAATTAGAATGTCATTGTATCTCATTTTTAACCTCGTGTATGCTGGGATTCCAGACACAATAGAAAATGTATTGTGTCTCGCGGATCTACGTTCCGGCATGAGGTTAAGATTGTCAGCAAAAATGACGGAGCCTCTACCGGAGCCACTACTATCTAGTGACTAGAAATGACAAATGATTCAGTGTGGTGAAAGGTTGAAACACCGAATAACACATTCTACACAAAGGTCCAGAGAAGTTTGACTTTACAAGGTTGCAAACTGGTTGTGGTTTACGAATGTAAATACCTTGAATAAAATCTTGTTAAAACAATCATATTCATGTGATTAAAATTATTGAGATGAAGAATTTGAGAAGAGAAGAAGATCAGATTACTATTAGTTAATTTTAATGTAGTTTGTGTAATTACATATTTTTATGTAAATGGAATGCCTGAAAAAGTTATGAGTCTACTAAGATTGTACTTATTAAATAATTATAATTGTAGTTAATCTAAGTTGTTGTTTTGAGTTAATTTTGAAATTCTGTTTCTGGTAAATCTTTGCTGTCGAAAATAAGTTTTATTTTTCGGTTTAAATTATGTTGTTTGTTCTAAAACTTTTCATAAAGAAGGACTACATGACAATGCTATGTTTCATATATCCAATTTGCGTAACACTTATATTGTTAACTTTGTTTTCTAATTTATAAGTCTCATAGTCAGATCGTAGGTAGTAATCCTATGTAGGTACAGGTGATAAAAAAAGCATCATCATAATTGAGAGTTATCTAGGAAGATGGATGTATTGTGAACCGGATAACTTGAATGGCTCAAAATTTGCTACGGAGATGTTTTTTTATCGACTGTACATAAAATATATAAATAATTGTACATTTTTATTGTTTAATTTAAAATTTTGTAAGTATGAATGTGAGCTATGAATTATCTGAACTGATTGTAGTAAGTAGTTCTTAATGAAAAAAAAAAACTACAAAAAAAAAAGAATCGAATAACTTGTAAATATTAGTAGGTATTTTATTGATGTCATTCTGTTTCGTTTGGGGTGGGATTTCACTGCGGCGTGGCGGAAAGGCTGGCAAAAGTATTTTCAGGTAGCAAAGCTACCTCAGGCGCATTTTTAAAGGATTTATGAAACCAATGTGGTAGAATGCCACGGCCTGAATTGGCGTGAATACGTGACGGAACCCTCTCAGTAATCTGTTATGGGCTAGTTGCGGAGTTTGGTTTACTGAACCCTAATTGTGCCTGTTTTATATGAAGTGAGCCGTTTCCTAGCCGCGGTGGCCCGGGGGGGCTTAGGGACGTTACAACAGTACATTACGATTTAAGTAATAAATATTTCTTATTAACTAATGATATGTTTGTTTTTACTTGCATCCCTTGTCTACTTTTTTTTAGATAGGTAGAACAATAGATAATAATCTTTTGTGTCTGAACTGAACTAGGTACATGCCTGACTTAAAAGAGAGAACATTATATTAGCTAACTAGCTCTCATGCTACAAGCTTGGTTCAGTCAACGATATATTTATCTATCTGAAAAAATAAAACCATTTTTGGTGGCATGTTGAGTTAACTCACTTCAGTCCTTCAGTGTAATTCGGATTCCGGGTTTCCAGCGGGTGTAGTATGTATTGTCGGAAAAAATAAAATAGTTTTCAGCACGCCCGGTTCTGACGCATAATGACCAATAATTCAGTATTCTCTTATTGACCAAACACATTTCGGCGCTTATCGCGTCTACTGCGCGTAAAAATGGAATCCAAAAAAACTAAAAACAAGTTGTCAAATGTCGGAATAGACACTTGGCGCTACCAGACCTCTAAGCGGTGGTATGAGAAATTATAGATTACGAATTTGTTAACAATGACAAAGGTGGCAAACTGGCAAGGAAAATGCTACACCTAACCGATTCTAAGAATATGACACGTGAGGTCAAAGGAAGAAGTACCTACAGTGACAGAGCGCTCAGTTATCTTTAATTAGTGGTTTTTAGGGGAATTTCCAGACTAGAGGAAATCTTCCACAATGCATTGTCTACAACTATTGACATAATATGCAATGCGGACAAGACTGTAATACGTAGGTATAGGTAGAATAAAAGACAGGTAGATAGGTAGGTAGGTACAGGTTACAAGGTTCATCATAAGCAGACTAGATTGGGTTACCTGGATTCTTTTATACAATAACAAGCTGGTGCCCGCGACTTCGTCTGCGCAGGATTAGTCACCCAATATCTTTATAAATTGTAGCCTATGTGTTATTCTGATGTATAAGCTATATTATTGTAAAGTTTCATTAAAATCCATTCAGTAGTTTTTACGTGCAAGAGTAACAAACATCCATCCATCCATCCATACTTACAAACTTTCGCGTTTATAATATTAGTAGGATAGTAGGATGAAGACAATCAAGCTTAGGGTAGTCCACATCTGCTGTACTATATTCTGTTTTAGAGAAAATTCGGAGATTCTCAAATCTGAAGAGATAAAGAGACAGTCATCGTGAGTCATAGTTGAACTGTCGTCGAACTGATTGTTGGATGACATTACGAGGGTCGCGGGAAGTCAGTAGGTTGGTGGAGCTGTTTTAAAGTCGTTCGTCCTGGGAATCTTTACGTACCTACCTAGATACGGAATCAGAACATTGTAGCTGCAAGTAATAATTAAAAACTTTTGCTTTGATTTTGATTAAAATTCAGCAAAGTAAAAGTGCCTGACTTTCCGTTCTGATAAACAACAATTTTCACCACTACAGACTTAAGTTCAAGAAATTTAATTTCACCGGATTCACTATGATTCGTTAGTTTTAATTCAAGAACTTAACTTCAGAGGTCCACCACTAGGTAGGTCATTACTCCTCCAACAAAATGTAGGTAAGTACTACCACCACGCCTTTTTCTGCCGCCAAGCAGCGTTGCTGTGTTTCGGTTTGAAGAGTGTGGTTGCCGGTGTAATTACATGAACATGAGGCTTAACATGTGTATGCCTCAAGTTGATGGTCGCAGGGCAGTGCATCGTAGGGCACGTTCCTATTGTGCGTGACTTACGAGGTTAAAATGTACCGACACGATGTCTACCTCATTGTTAAAACGACCTCATTGCTGTAGGTTTTCAAGACTGTTACAATTCAAGTTTCAAATTCGAGGCAGTTGAGGTGGACCTCAACTTTGAATGAATTGCATCGAAAAACAATGTTTATAAAACTGACGATAATTGATTGACAGACCAACAACGAAGGCACCAGAGGCAATGAAAAAAACCAAAACGGCGAATGAATAGAAAAAACTTTGTAGAATCACTAGAAACAAACCAATGCCGTGCCGTACTCCACTTTCCAGCCATTAAACCCGACCCCGAGCGGGACTAATCGGCCAGTGTACTTTCTTCCGCGTAAACACCAATCTTCGCCGTCCATACAAACAGTACGGCCACAGGTAGGTGTACACCATAGGTAGGCCACGGCCTTTAGCATCAGTCCGGACTTGAAACCTTCAATGAAGTGCATTCACTCAAAGTCATACCCAGATGTTTGGTCTTCTGACATCTTGTAACGGAATAATTCATAAGTATCTACCAACCTAAACCACTGTTTTCAGAACGGATTAATGTTGTGTTGTGTACCTATAAATAACTAGGCTGAGCTGGAAGACATTCACACACCATCATTGTACCTATAACCATACCGTACTCACAATGCCACATTAATATTTAAATTAGCACAAGATAGGTATCTATTCCTATTACACAAACATCGCTTTTACCAAACACTCGAAGCTCAATCAACCCGTAACATAAAAACTTAGGTACGCTGTTAATCTTTGAAACCAGAAATCAACAGTATTCTTAAAAAGACCGCGTTTGCAATTCAATAGCTAACAAACTCGTGCTATCCCCCGCTTCTCACCAAGTAAACAATGAAGAAGCTGTCGAGGCAAATTACGAGAGACCGTTCCATCAACGTCATGTGCACCCACCTTTACTTTTACCATTATCTCGATTCAGTTATCTAAGATACCCGCAACGCAAATGTGTACTGTACAGTCGGTTAGCAGAGTCCGTGCAAGTCAGTCGGTAGTGATAGGAACAGTTTTTTAGTGCCAGTGAGTGTAGTGTGCTTACTTCGCATAAAATTGGCAGTGGAACGTACTAAATGTGAGTTTACTCGGTAGATTTATATGAGTTTTAGCGGTTGAGAAAGTCGTTGCTGCTAAGCTGAGCAGGCGCTTTGTGTTCTATTTTCAAATTGTTGCCGGTAAAGTCAATGCGATGAGACGTGATTTTTCATGAGGGCTTTTCGAAGGTGTAGAAGTACCTTTGGGTACCCTCATGCGTTTCTAACACAAAGCTCTGCATATAAATGTTATGTGTAGGTACTGTCGTCACAATATACCTAAGCGGAGGCGGGGCTCAGGCTCTGCGAATCAAAGAGGAGCTAAGAGTGATATGACAAAGCGACAGCCAATTTGAAAGCCATAAATCGTTGTAACTTTAGTAACTCAGTGGTTATCAGTCCAATGTCTTTGTTTAAATGATTCTCACTTCGTGATACTGGTTAAAATCCATCTTAGGGTGTATGAGAGTACCGGTGTGTACGCAATGCCAATGCTCTCTATCGGTGAAGGAAAACACTGTGAAGAAACCAGTTAGTATTCTAGTAATGGCGTTGGGCTTGCAACCTGTCGCATGAAATACCAACTACTGCAAAATGTGGGTATGTGTTAAAAGTAATATTTGGATGACTTCTTTATATATAGGAATAGGAACGTGCCCTACGATGCACTACCCTGCGTCCATCAACTTGAGGCATACAGATGTGCCTCATGTGCCTGTAATTACACCGGCAACCACAATCTTCAAACCGAAACACCAGCAACGCTGCTTGGCAGCAGAAAAAGGCGTGGTAGACGAGCCCTTCACAAAGAGCTCCACTACTTTTTGTTTACAGTTTCGTTAAATCCTTACCTGGTAAGTTCATAAAAGCTAGAAAGCAACTCTGGTGATAGAGCTTTTAAGCCATCATCACGTTTTAAGCCATGGCTTAAGAACTGTTAATGCCGACTATATGACGTTCCCTCCTAATCACGAAAGCACTCAGATAAACGCCACCATCGGTCACCCTACCAAACGATGATCGCGCAAAACGTTGCTTTACTGCAAGTTTAAAACTTTTCAAGAAGTTGGCAAATAAGTAGGTGCTAACAGGCCATTGTTCCGTGAGATATGATACAGTCACGGTGAGTGCGTTCATGCATTTCCCCGCCCTTATTCGTATGGTGTTAGAGTTCCGAATCGGAAGTTACCGAAGTTCCGTTCGCCGGTGAGTTTATTTACCTGTGGGTAAATGTTGGAATATGGATTTAGTTCACAAGCACGCGGTTAAAATTAACTGTGGAATGGAGGTTTTTATGTCGCTTATATACAGAATACGACCAGATTCGTATGAATAAAACTTCAGCAGGAAGACTTTGTGATGACTTTCTTCTGTTCAAAAATTTACGTACGCAGTAGGTACACATAGCCAGTACCTACTCTCAAACGGCGAAGGAAAACATCGTAAGGAAACCATGGCAGCATGTCGTGGAAAAAAGTCCTTAAAGATGTGTCAAGTGCTCGAAAGGAGCCTCTTTGAGGCGCACTTTAAATCCTTTCACCACACTGTTTCGAAAGAAACTAGTGGGACGACAAGAAGAAGACAGTGTAGTTTGATTTTTCCACTTTGAGTAAGTATGTAAGCATATATTTTTTTCGATTTTTATTTTTTTCTATTGTTTTGTAATCACGTTCACTTATCTTATTTAGGTACTTACCCGATCCTCAACGGCCCCAGTGGTCTTCCGTTGGGGCCATTGGGGCGTAAGTTATTACAACTTGCATATGCTGCGTTGGGACCTTGGGACCAATTTGCAACTCTGTTATAATATTTTAATTTTTTTTGTATTAGTTTATAAGTTAATAAATTTTTATCCAATTACTATATACACAGTTGCAAATAAACTTTTTGATTTGATTTGAAGTGATTTCAAAAGTAGGTTTTGACATAATTCAAAAAGTTATGAAGATTTACTATTAAACATAAATTTAATGAAATAAATATATAGTACTAATCCGCTAATCTAATCTTATGTAAGTAAATCAAATGTAGACTTGTGTGTGCACCCTTCACTGCATCTGCAAACTCTGCATACTCTGCAAATTCTGTAACGTGAAAAAAGGTGTATTAGACACAACAAAAATACCACAATATTTTTGTGTGGTATTTTTGTTGTGTCTAATACACTTACTTAAGATTAGATTAGCGGATTAGTACTATATATTTATTTCATTAAATTTATGTTTAACAATGGAATTCCGCAAAGTCACGCCTGAATCAGTTAATTAAGATTTACTATGCCTATTAAAATTGCAGGCGGCTGTACTAGTACCCAAACTCACAAATCTCCATACCAAAACGGTCTGACGATACAGTCTACTCAGACTTCGGGTACTGAAGGGCGATAAGCGATAACTAGTTCAAAATAAACAATAAGCTTGTAGATACAGTAGATAATACTAACAAGCTTTTACGTAGAGTAGCTGTTGTAATCAATTAGAGCGTTATCTGAACGTGATCAATTGGTGCGATAACGGGAATTACTTTGGACGCGTAGTACTACCACAGAATTAATAGAAGTACTACGTAGTACACACGGGTACGCGTCAAGCTATACTCGTAGCAGCGTTGCCAGTTTTTTTTTCAGTTTTTGAACTTTTTGAGTGAAAAAAGCGGGATTCTTTCGTCGAAAGCGGGACATAGTAAAAATAATCTGAAGTTTTTAAATATTTATCATTTAAATTGAGTTCAAATTACGTTTACATGACAATAGATAGCAAAAATAGCCAAAGAAAATGTATTAAGTAATAAAAATTTGATATTTTAAATGAGATTTACCCTATTGTTAAATAGTTGTCAAGTCGTCGTCAAGTTATCCCCGAAAAGCGGGACTGAGCCTGTCCCGGATATTTAATTTTGATTTAAAAATCGGGACGTCGCGTCCCTCCAAAATCGGGACGTCCAGCAACGCTGACTCGACACTACTCGCTTTTATGACCAAGTAGAAAGCGTCATTTTTCTATGGCTTTGTGTAGTTTGATCTGTATTCGTGTACACAACCTCATTAGGTGCAGTCGCAAGCAATAAGACTTTTATAATAAGTTTTTTTAAGAGTAATAGAGCTCTTTGTGAAGGGCTCGTCCGGGGAAGTACTACCACCACGCCTTTTTTTACCGCCAAGCAGCGTTGCTGTGTTTCGGTTTGAAGAGTGTGGTTGCCGGTATAATTACATGCACATTGAGCATCTGTATGCCTCAAGTTGTTGGACGCAGGGCAGTGCATCGTAGGGCACGTTCCTATCGTGCGTTACTTACTTGGCAATGCTTTGTTATAGGTGATGGTTACCACTTAACATCAGGTGGGCCATCTGCTTGTTCAATCAGCTGGTTGTATAAAAAAAATATATTTCTCCTTTTCAAATTTCGTTAATTGTGCTATTATAATTATACGAGTATTCACATCTGCTAGATAAGGAGCAGGTAACCACCTTACACAATTAGGTATTATTTAGACAAAGCCTTTTAAACATCCTCTTGGTTCTCCCCTAACTGAGATCTCGTGATATCTAAACTTACATTGATGCCAAACACAAGGCTAATAATAATAATATATCTTTATTTCAGACACGAGATCCATTACAAACTAAGTAGTATCCTCAGCAGCTAAGACTGGCCTCTGACTAACCCCAAGTTTTAGCTCAATTAGTCTTTTTTTTTAAAGAGTTCTGTTGAACAGATCTTGGCTCCATCATCAGTTCAGCTTGCTATCACTATTTTATATTTACTACGTACCTTCTTATTATTATATTCTTCTTATTACAAACAATATTACAGTGTTGGCTCTTAGAATCTTTAGAACATATTTCACCATGCTCTGTTAGATTAACGAAGGATTAAAAGGCCGTTAAATATGTAAAAATGTACGGGTTTAACATCTACGGTTAGATTTAACGGCCTGTTAATCCTTGATTAGTAACTAACGGAGCATGGTGAAATCAGCTCTTAGTCAGTTTACCTTGTTAATTAAATAACTATGAAAATTATAATAAATACAAGTATTTACAAAATGAATATACAGAATACATATGAAACAGTTGCTATCTGCAGACCGTTGCAAACGATCTAGAGATAGCTCAACTTATCCAAATCAGTGCCAATCGGAAGCGTCTCCAAGACACTAGCTGCATTGCCACGCTGAATGGCAATGCTGAGGCGCTATGACATTACGAGTACATAAAAGTACCACTAATCGAACCCAAACCCTAAGGATCAAAAAGCGGTAATTACTGCTAGACATGCTATTATATATCTATAAACGAGTATATACTAGTAGTTCGCCCCGAACTGAGATCTCGTGATGCGACCCGACGAACACACCAAAACTTTGAGTAGGTGGTAGTCAAAGGCAAGGCCAAACATTATGTTTGGACTTTTATCTGACTACCGCCTACTAACTTGGTACGGTAACCAAGTTTCAACTCTATTGGCCTATTTATTGAAGAGTTCCGTTGAACAGACTTTGGCTCCATCATCAGACCTGGTCATTGTCACCATTTTATGAGAACTGAGTACCTCCTTAATTTATTTCAAGAAAAAAAAATAAGAAAAAGAAAGTAACTGGCCGACCAGTAGAAAAACCTTGGTGCCAACGAAACTCTTAGAGATGGGAGCTCTTGGGTCGCTGGTTATCTTAATTTAACTTTTTTGTTGTATCTCAAAAACCGAGCATCCCAGAAAAAAAGTAAAAATTGTTTTTGAATGTCCAAACAAAGCCTTTTCGTAAGACATGTAACTTGATTTTTTAAGTCACTTTTTTTATTTTTGCCCCCTTAAAAAACCCCATATCTTAAAAACCCTTCAACCGATTTTACTCACTTACCAGTAAATTTATCAAGTACAAGCTGTCGTCTTATCAAATTTCATGCAGATCGGATCAACGGTTCGAAAGTTATGGCCAGACAAACATACATACATACATACATACATACATACATACATACATACATACATATATACATACATACATACATACATAAAATGCCAAATCGCCCAAGTTGAAACTAGAATCTTCGTTCGCTTCGCTCACTCGATCAAAAAGGCAAAGGTGATTGACTGATGTATCAACGCACAGGCCAAACCCTTAAGGCTAGAAACTTAAAATTTCGTACACGTATTCCTCTTATGAAGTAGGCATCCACTTACGAAGCATTTTTCAAAATTCAACCCCCAAGGGGGCTAGCGGGTCGCCCGACTATGCAGAGATTTTTTAATAAAGTACCTATAAAGAATGGTTAAAAAAGTTCTGAAGTAAACGTGCGCGAGCGAAGCCGCGGGTTAGAGCTAGTTAGATATACATACAAAAACTATTACGTTTACAGACTCAATTAGCAAAAACTCGGCTATAGTCACGTTATCACGTCATATTCACGACACTATAATTAGAGGTTTAATTACAGTAGATCGGTCAAGATAGAACGGAACTAGAGCAGTGGGGTTCCGTTTAGTTTGCCATATATATTATTGCGAATATTAAAAAGTTAAATTTAAACACTGCTTTTTCTGCCGCCAAGCAGCGTTGCTGTGTTTCTGTTTGAAGAGTGTTGTTGCCGGTGTAATTACAGGCACATGAGGCTCTACATCTGTATGCCTCAAGTTGATGGACGCTGGGCAGTGCATCGTAGGGAACGTGCCTATCGTGAGTAACTTACGAGGTAATGCTTTGTTATGGTGATGGTTACCACTTAACATCAGGTGGGCCATCTGCTTGTTCCATCATCTAGTTGTATAAAAAAAATTAAAAAACTGTACTATAAACTTTAAATGGATACTTACAAAGTCAAGCTAATAGATCACCACACAATACCAATTACTTCGTGGAATTATAGATAAAATATCAAAAAACTCCACTGCTACGCCGTAGCATGCTACGACGAGACTTTGGAAATGGCAATATTACAAATAAAACAAAAAAAAAGATAAAAAAGCTCCGTTATACTATCAATAGGACTTATTGATGATTTCTGGAGTAAAACTGCGTATTCCATGTTCAACTTTAAGCCAAAGGAGATTGTATAAAAAAAAACCTACCTATCCATCATTGATGTACACACCTTCACACACCACACACCTATGTAGGCATAGACATTTATTTATTTAATACTAAATAAATATATGTATGTGCATTTTGTACATTTATTTAATTACTACACTACTATTAAGTGAGTAAAGCAGATCCAAATCGTTCCTCTGTTTCACCTTATAACCCTAAGATCGTAATTTACGACAATAACAAAAACTTTCGTAAGTTAATTAAATTACAATCGATAATGCTATCTTTGTAATTATCAAAAAAAAATTAAAATATGTAGTGCTAAAATTATTAAAACATGTGATATATGATTGTACAACACACGGTCAAAATGGCTTCTGAGAAGGTAGTTGACCTACTATTGCTAACCGGCATCCAATAGAAGATAAATTCTTGAAAGTTTCTCTGTCTACCTTTAAAAATAACTTGTTTCGATCATTTATTTTTTATTTTTGTTCAATTATTATTATAATTAATATTTATTTATTTTTATTTTCATCATTTCAACATTTTCGTTTCACATGAAACATCGGTCTAGGATCGAGGTTCCTGAAAAAAATAATTTTGCTACAAAATTTCTGAGAATAACGTTACAAAGTTTTAGCAAAAGTTACGTTATTCTTAGAAATTTTGTAGTTTGCGATTTTGCATAACTAGATTCAGTGATTTTAATATATCCTAGAAAAAGTTGAAATGTGCGAGCGAGGTGTTTTGATGGATCCAACTCAAGATCCGTTGAGGATATCTAAGGGGTTTAGTCAGAGGTACGTACGTCTACCTGTTCTAGTAGTAATTGGTATTCCATACGTGTCCGCTGTTAGAACACTAACTGATTTCCTCTTGATGTTTTCCTTCAACTTTGAAGGAAAACATTTCCCGACGGATATGAAAGTTCCTTGAAGACCTTCAAAGATCATCAGTACCAAGCGATATTAGGGAATGTGTGCGTAGTCAAGCCAGTGTCTTTTATTTGATTCATTTCAAAGTTTAAAATTATTTAAATTAGTTCCGTTTCTAGATTTCTTTGCCAAGCTGTAGGTACCTAACACCTGACTATTTTCTCTCTCTCTTGACGTGTGAAAGGATGTGAAAGGATTTTAAGTGCGCCTCAAGAGGCTCCATTCGAGCACTTGATAAATGTTATAGAACTTTTTAGGTTCTACGACATGCCAGTTTCCTCACGATGTTTTCCTTCGCCGTTTGAGAGTACTGGCATTGTGCACATACATTTTTGAACAGAAAAACTCATTGGTGCACGACCGGTTTCGAACCCACGACCTTAGGATCGTAAGGCGGGGCCGCTACCACTACACCACCAGTGCTTCTAACTAAGAAAACTTCTAAGAACTAAGAACTAAGAACTAAGAAAATGTCTAAAATACAGAGAGAATGAATAAGTAAAATTTATCCATTATTTTTTAACCCGGACCCGAACAGTGAGGAAGTGTAATGATTTATTCAAATAAAGTGTGTCCGTGTCTGTTTGCGTGACTGTACACGGAAGTTTAAAAATTGCTATTGGAAATTGAGTGCAGACTTAAATTGAAATTGGAGCGATTTTGATTGAGCTCAGCGGAACTGCGAATCACTTCCCCGTGTCATCCATTGAATGGAAATGTTATCGTGACACGCTACCTTTATCTTAAACTTATATCCTTCGTTATAGGTGATGGTTTCTGCTCAACATCAGTTGGGCCATCTGATTGTTCCATCAGCTTGGAGTATATAAAAAAAAAACAAAAGGCACCAGTACAAATCCGGACGTATACTTCCGTATTTAATTTATTCGGCAGCTAGTTTAGAGTTGTTCATTGTTTTCTAGAAAGTGCAAGTAATAAGTAATTACCGGTTTATCAGAACATCTCGAGTGCGTAAGCCTCTATTTTACGTTTCCTATTGTAAGACAAAGAAAGCGTGGGCAACTAACAATTACTTGTTTTCTAAAGGGTTAAATAGCACTGAAAATTAGCTAACATGTCTGTCTGTACTGTACCTTCTATTGTGTGTTTTTTTTTATTTTTCTCTGATTTAATAGATTGTATTTATGCATTAGGTATTATTAGTTTGAGGCGTAGCGTGTGCTGTCTTATAAATTTGATTATGTTTACCTTTTTCTGTATGCCTACGCCTCACTAAACTTCAATAATATATTATATTATGACATTGTAAAAGGATCATACAAAAGAACGGTAGGAACCAAGCCGTAAGTTTGTTGCCTGTTCTTCTAGGCTTTGGTCGCGTGGAACTGGCACCTAGAGTCACCTAGCTTTAAGACGTTTCAAAGTGATCCTTGTGATTTTATTGAATAAATACATTTTGACTTTGACTTTGACTTTGTATAACTCTATTATATTCTGATCGTAAACTGATCGTACTCAAAATCCTGCAAGAATATGTTTTTACATATTTTATATTAAACATTTTGATTGCCTATAGGAAGTGTCAAATCGCCGATTTCTGAAAGCTCGATCAAAACTTATCGGATGTCAAGGCACTCGCCATTCCGATCCTAAGGTCGTGGGTTCGAAACCGGTCGTGCACTAATGAGTTTTTCTGTTCAAAAATGTATGTGCACAATGCCAGTGCTCTCAAACGGTGAAGGAAAACATCGTGAGGAAACCGGTATGTCGTAGAACCTAAAAAGTTCTATAAAATGTGTCAAGTGCGAAAGGAGCCTCTTGAGGTGCACTTAAAATCCTTTCAACACACTGTTTCGAAAGAAACTAGTGACACGACAAGAAAGAGACGCGCCATTTTAGATATTACATAGAATTAGATAGAGATAGCAAGTGACTTGACATCCGATTAGTTTTGATCGGGCTTTCAGCAACCGGCTGTAAAATTAGTAAAACGGCTTTCTGTAAGAAATCGCTGTCTGCGATAAGACAGCGGATTTAAGGGGCTGACAACTATCAAACAACTTCTCGCTCGCACGTTACGACATGTTGAAAGAAATAAATTCACTAAACTCATTTTAGAAAAATCGCAATCAACCATTTTGCATTTTGCAATTTTTACTAAACTGTGTGCAATCACATTGCACACAGTTTAGTAAAAATTTCATTTTGATCGATACAAGTTTTCCTACTTAAAAGTTAGCTTATGTACGAAAACTCGTAAAGCAAACTTTTGAGTAGGAAAACATGTATAGATCAAAATGGTTTTTTTACTAAACTGTGTGCAATGTGATTGCACACAAAATGGTTGAATGCGATTTTTCGAAAATGAGTTTAGTGATTTTATATCTTTCAACATGTCGAAACGTGCGAGCGAGAGTCACATTAGCTCTTGTCTTCGCCTTAAGTACAATGCTAAAGAAATAGCATAAATTTAACATATTTTTAATTGTACCCTCAATTTGATATTAGGTAGGTCCTAAAGAATATTCTGAAGGAAGAGAGATTTACGGAAAAGTTTATTGCGCGTTGACAGAATAACAGATAACACATTGTCATTCCAAAGTACAACATAAACCATGGTGATAAGAGTTATTTTAGAGTGACAGCGGAGGTTGTAAATATTGAATGTAGATTGTAATAAAGCAGTGTTTGAGATAGGGTTATTAGAAGGTTGTTTAACACAAATTACCTGGAAAACTAACTAATGTATAAATAGTCTATAATATCTCAAATGTGTGATGTGTGAAAGAAGGGGGGGGAGGCTTTTGAACATAACTGAAATAATTGATCGAGTGAGCGAAGCGAACGAAGATCTTAGTTCCAACATGGGCGATTTGGCATTTTATGTATGTATGTTTGTCTGGAAATAACTTTCTAACCGTTGATCCGATATGTATGAAATTTGATAAGTCGATAGCTTGTACTTGAGATATTTACTGGTAAGTATATGAGTAAAATCGGATGAAGGGTTCATAAGATATGGGGTTTTTTAAAGCGGCAAAAATAAAAAAAACAAGTTACATGTCATATGAAAGGGCTTTGTTTGGACATTCCAAAACAATTTTTACTTTTTTTCTGGGACGCTCGGTTTTTGAGATACAACAAAAAAGTTAAATTAAGATAACCAGCAATCCAAGAGCTCCGATCTCTAAGAGTTTCGTTGGCATCAAGGTTTTTCTACTGGTCGGCCAGTTCATTTGCTCTTTCTTATTTTTTTTTTCTTGAAATAAATTAAGGAGGTATTCAGTTCTCATAAACGTGACAACGACCAGGTCTGATGATGGAGCCAAGGTCTGTTCAACGGAACTCTTCAATAAATAGGCCAATAGAGTTGAAACTCTGTTACCGTACCAAGTTAGTATGCGGTGTCAGAAAAAAGTCCAAATATAATGTTTGGACTTGCCTCTGACTACCACCTACTCAAGGTTTTTGTGCGTTCGTCGGGTCGCATCACGAGATCTCAGTTCGGGGCGAACCACTAGTTTGTATTGTATTTTACTCACGTGCCCCCGTGCCCCCCCCCCCCCCTTTTAAATCCGCCCTTGCTTGTAATTAATTAGTGTAATTGGTCAGCGTACCGTTGTTATTAAATAAATCACTAGATCCCATAAAAAAACCTTTTACACTGCACTACTCCCATCAGTGCTTGCAAACCTACTTACCTACCTACGTTACTACTGATTGGATTCAGTTAATTGCCATAGCGCATAGCGGTCGTCTACTCCAATATGTTCAACTATCTGTTCAACCAGTTCTTGATATTGGATAAATTTCCTCTAATTTTTTCAACTTTAAAAAGTAGTTGAACTACTTGGACTGAAAATTACAATAAGTTACATCACAATATTTTTATTAATAAAACAGGGTTAATTAAATAAAACAGGCAAAGTCGATGCCAAATATCAGGTACCAGGATAGCAGAAACCCGCGCTGCTCGCTAAGTACGTAGCCAAGTCGGCCAACTTCGCTTACTTGGCATCCTTTCTGTCGGGCTGGGTTATTATGCTGCTGGGTTATTATTTGCAGTTAGGTATGTTTGTTATTGATGTTGGAGAAGGAAAATGTGTGAGGGCTTTCCCTGACGTGGTCAATAAACCTCAGTGACGCGAGCCTTTGAATGCATACCTACAGAAACTTTTCTGAGAAATCAGCAGCGTTATATAGCGACCGCCCTCACAGCTCAGTTAGCTCGCTCTGCCTTCTGTGCTGTACCGTGGGTTCGATCTCCATCAAGAAACATGTATGTTATGAACGCTATATGTTTGTTGTCTGTCTGGGTGTCAAAATACAACATGTTACATAATAGCCCTATACGGCCAAAGACCAAGAGATCAGATCAAGCACTGGAATACTTTGACGTGTGCAAAATTTGAATACTTCGTTTTCGAAATTCTCATACTAAAGAAAAAATTATATTGTCTCAGAAATTTGCAACAACCCTGATAATGTGTACGTGACCTTGGTACATACGCCATTTGCATTTCTTAATTGGTGGCAGTTCTGTTACCTATTTTATCTACAGTTCACAATTAAAGGTCAAAAAACAGCTGTAAATAGGGCTGCGTCATGTTGTGTTAGTTTCATTTTGGAGGAAAGTTTCAGAAACATTTCATGAATGAAAAACTTCGAAATGCCAAAAGTCTTTTAACAATAGTTGTTCTCCAGGACCTGCAGAATACCCTGCTTTCGGGGTTATAGGGATATTATGTTACACGTTGTATATTATACATAACTTACCGCAGAAGACAATGCTACTACCAACGATCTGACAAGGCTGTCTCTAGTAAACTGATAAAATGAATGAATTTTCATCACTATAAATAACAAATATATTATGCATGAATAAATTTTTTACGGTTTGTCCCTTGCTTAATTATTAAGGCTTATCTGATGTTGAATGGGTTACCTGTTTGTAACGAAATAATGCTTGGAAAAACATTCATACATACAAACATGCCAAATCGTCCATTCCCATTACTTGGACCATTGATGATGTCGATTGTTTCTTGAGGAAAGGAACGTAAGTATTTACATATTCTGTGGCTCAGGTAACGGGTTAAGGAAAGTGCATCAGTCATGTGTGGTTGAAGAGTTGATGCCTTGATGACGCAAGAATAAACTTGGATGAATAATACATAACTCTTTGCCGTAGGAGGTAGGTTATTATTTATTATTATGATTTAATTTGTCTAGACTAGGTCGCCGAGTGATTGAATTAAATATTGTTTGTTTACTGTTTTGAATTTTATTGTGCTTAGAACTAATTTCTATTTTTATTCTACATTCTTACTGACGTGACAAAAGTTCAATACCTACCTGTCTAAAATGTATGAAACAGCTGTTTTTTTCGCGTTCACAGTGTAACCAACACTTCGAAAAAGTTATTGATATTGATGGGTACTTTAGCCTCCTGAAGTTTTAAACCCAAGTATTGGAACACCTTGTAAGTTAAGTATAGTGAGAATACTTAAAAAATCAAAACCTTTTTAAACTAGCTGGATTCGTATTCTGTCAATTTTGAAACCAACGACGCTTTTTCATAAAAAAAAATGTGTTATTTTGAGCTGTTGTTGTGTTATTTCGGTGGGGTTTTTACCAACATTACTTATGGTCTAAGCACAAAGTGTAAACATTTGGAATGAAAGTGTTGAACGAAAATGCTTCGAAAGCTTTGAAGAAAATCGACACAATTTTCGACAAAACAAATGACGGCCGACTTTGCTATGGACTGACTTGACTAAAAAGTATTTAAACTATATCACTTGACACTGGCAATATTGTCTGTGGAATGACGGACAGGTGCCTTATACGGATCCAAGAAGAAAAATGTAGAATTGACGTGACTTATATTTAGGACCTAAATGTGGTGTAAAAAGTAAAAGTAAAAAGTTATTTATTTTCTTTCACAATACATAACTAAATCTGTAGCAAGTCGACAACAAGATAAATTTAATGATATAGCATTGTGAAAGACTGGTGCCTGATGTAGGTTCGTGAGAACCTGTATTACAGGTCACCAGGCCCCACTCAGCGGACACATTGGGTCTTGTTGTAATAAGACCTATGTACAGAGGCATACAAGTATTTGTTAAAGAAGAATTAAAATTAAAAGCTTAAGGCTTAAATTAAAATTAATATTATGTACTAACCTAACTGATAAATAGCTTGCTACCTATTTGTATGCGCGTGTGTGTGTGTGTGAGGTTGTGTGTGTGGGGGGGGGGGAGGGAGAGAGAGGGTGTGTGCGTGTGTGGGAGAGAGTGTGTGTTCGAGGGTTTAGTGTGTGTGTGAGAGAGAGGGTGAGTATGTGCGTGTGATAAGTGTGTATGTGTGCAAATGATCATGGGGTTATGCTAGATCTATATTCCCCTAGCCTCTAGGACGTTTCACAATGATCCTTGTGATTAGTTGGTAATCATCGATAAATTTAGGGAAAGAGTGATGGGAGAAGATTAAGTCATGGTGATTAAAAGATTTTCTGTTTCTAGGTAGTTAAGGGATTTGAGGTATTTGCTTATGGTTTTTTTGCAGTTGGGTCTACTTAGGGAATATATATTTAGGGAACTGTTTATTTTATTGTATAGGTAGTCACCCAAGAAGCAGTAAGAGCTCTGAGCATGGCTGGTGCGAAAAGACGGAATTTTACAGACCTTGCCCTTCCTTCTCCTGTCCTTTGTTAGTAGTGGGTCGTATTTCAGTTCAGCGTGTTTTTTCAGAACTGTGTGAAGGATAAATGTTTGTCTGACTGTTAGTACGTCCCACTTTAGGAAGAGCTTTACCGTAGGATAACGAAAGGGAAGACTGGCACCAACTTTGAGTATAGCACGCTGCGCTCTTTCGACTTCCAGCATATGGGTCTTGGCTGCACCTCCCCAGGAGGTGATGCAGTAATCTAACAGCGATTGACATAGGGCGTGATAAACCATCTTTATAACTTGGATATTTGCTACATGCCTAAGGGTTTTGAATATATATATGAGTTTACGTAATCTGGGAACCAGCAACTCTACGTGGGGCTTGAAACTTAGGGATTGGTCAATGATGACACCAAGGTACTTTATTCTATCAGCTCTTTGGAGAGGAGGACAGGTGCACGTAGCGGTCAAGGGGGGGCAATTGTGGGCAGTAATTGAGTAATTTACTGAAGGAAGGTGAAATGTCGAGAAAGCAAATGTAAGATATTGAGTTTTAGCAATGTTTAAAGTAAGAATATTATTAGATAGCCAGTCACTAACCCTGTCAAAGCCCATCTGAGCCAAATCAAAGACAGTGTCCCAGCTACAACCACTGAAAAAGATTGCGGTATCGTCAGCATAGGTAAAGATTTTACCACCTCTAATTTTGAGATCGCAAAGGTCGTTGATGTAGATGAGGAATAGTGTTGGGCCGAGAATGCTACCTTGAGGGACTCCATAAGTGGCAACTTCCTCCTCACTAATCCATTGGTCAATTTTAACTTGTTGCGTCCTGTCGGTCAAATAGCTGGTTAAAAGTTCCAAAGGAAGGCCAACACCGATCCTCTCTAACTTCAGCAGAAGTAGCGGGACAGAGACTGTGTCGAAGGCCTTAGCTAAATCGAGGAAGATAGTAAGGCATTTATTTTTATTGTCTAAGTTAGTAGTAATTGAGTCCACCAGTTCATGTACCGCATCGTTGGTTGATTTGTTACGTCGGAAGCCAAATTGAGAAGAAGAAAGTAAGTGATTCTTTTCTAGAAATTTTGTTAATCGTAGGTTAATTAGACGCTCTAGGATTTTAGATAAGGCTGGGAGAATAGAAATTGGCCGATAGTTGTTAACACAGTCTTTGTCTCCGCCTTTATGAATAGGCTTGATGATAGCAGCTTTAAATGATTGAGGGAAAATTCCAGTAGTTAAAGCAAGGTTGCATATGTGGGTTATAGCTGGAGTGAGAAGATGTGCGTACCTTTTAAGCAAAGTTCCCGAGATCAGATCAGCTCCAACGGCGCATTTATTTCTGAGACCATTTATCAGTTGCATGATTTCGACGTCATCAGTAGGCAACATTAGAAACGAGTTAACTGGGGTTGAGGAGCGGTAGTCCGAGTGGTTTGGAATAATAGGTCTTACAGAGTTGATCCTTTCTGCAAGGTTTTTACCAACATTTGCAAAAAACGAGTTGATGGTGTTAACGCTTTTTTGGGGGTTATTTTCTAGAAGGATGCAAGATGACTCATCTTTTTGTTTATAGGTGTCCATAGGTCTTGGCATATAATAAGACCCCTCCATTGATGATGGAAGGGTTCTTTTGTGCAGACGCCATGAGAGGTGACTACTCGTAAGTATGTCAACCATGAATGGATGTCTCGTTTCCGTAAAACCAGTGCGCCTAGCCGAAGCGATGACGTAGTTGAAGAAGTTACTATTTTTTTTTATACTACTAGCTGATGGAACAAGCAGATGGCCAACCTGATGTTAAGTGGTAACCATCACTTATAACAAAGCATTACCTCGTAAGTCACGCACGATAGGAACGTGCCCTACGATGCACTGCCCTGCGTCCATCAACTCGAGGCATACAGATGTTAAGCCTCATGTGCCTGTAATAACACCGGCAACCACACTCTTCAAACCGAAACACAGCAACGCTGCTTGGCGGCAGAAAAAGGCGTGGTGGTAGTACTTCCCCGGACGAGCCCTTCACAAAGAGCTCTACTACTCTTACTTAGTTGAAGAAGTTACTAAAAAGTTATCTTAGAACATAGAAAACAATGGTAGTCACTTAACAAAACCTACTAAAATAATGATAAATTGCCAGCAATTAATATTGTTTTAAGGCAATTAAAGTCAGGATGTTGCAATGTTGCCATCACTTACGAATAAAGTATTTTTCTACTTTTAAAGTAGGTTCAACGGAACTCAAAATCATGGGAACTACGAGATCTTACTTTCACATCTCGTCATTATGGTTTGGATGGCTTTGAGATGTCAATTCATGACTGTGTTTTTTAAATTAGTAAAAGTTAGAGTTAAATGTGATATAAGAGTTTGGAGATCAGTTTTAAAGGAAAAAACAAAAACCGGGTGACTTTGATCCCCAGTCGCGGTTGATATATCTCCTCAGTACTAATTTAGGATGTTTGAGGATGTCTTAGGAAGGGGTAGTCAGTGGTACATCCAAATATTACATTTATTATTATTATTTAATGTATATTAATTATATTTCTTCTTCATATGCTTAAAAGCACAGTTAGAAAAAAAACTTCCTACTTTTATAAAACTATCTATTGTTTCCTGATTAAACATATTTCAGTGAGACTCTTTGAGGTGCACTTAAAATACTTTCACCGCACTGTTTCTAAAGTAGTGACATGACAAGAAATGAGACCATCAGAACCTTGAGAAGAAAGATCTCATTCTACTCGTATATCTTCGTCTACGTGTAGAAGAATCTCGTCAAGTTTTCAAATTGTATGAGCTTTATCCCCTTAGCATAAGGTCCAGAATGCAGCTGTAAACATGTTTACTTGGTTGTGTAAGGTATTTGTGCATACCTACTTGTCATAGTCGATCGCATGCGCTACAATAATTATGAAACTTTATATCAAGTATTATACCTATTACGGACTGGCATGTCGATGACAAAACTTTCGTGATAAAATTCAATAACTGCTTCATAACATCAAATAGTTATATCAATCATCACGGAAATGATAACTTGTAGTTACCTACTTTTAATAAAAGTTTCCTGATAGAACATGATTTTTGTAAATTATGCTCAGTGGCGTAGCTAGGTGGACAAGGGCCCCGGTGCATAGAACGAGAATCAGTACCCCAAGTATGACTTTTGCTTACCATATTTGGGTTTTCGTTTTACGTTTTTGTTCCGTCTTCATTGCGGGTTTTGTATGAAGACGCGATAGGGATACCAATATGGAACTTAACAAAACCCGCAATGAGCACGGAGCAAAACGATTCGTTTTTGTTCCGTGTTCATTGCGGGTTTTGTATGAAGACGCGATAGGGATACCGATATGGAACTTTATGTTCTACTACTAATTTTCATCATACTTGCAACATAAAGTTGTTGGAATAACAAAAATGTATATACTACTTGAATAAGCAGCTCTTTGTCTTTTCATAAAACGTATACACATGACCTCATGGATAGTCCCTCTAGCTCCTAATTGTTATATAGTCTGTAGCGCGTAGTTCAATAGAGCACACACCTTCCTGAAGGAACTCTATTAAATATTATTCGTTTATATTAAACTTATGTATTTCATTGATCTAATAACCTAATAGGTTATGGGCCCAGACATTTGTTCTATAATTAGTAAAGCCAGTGATTCGGACTAAATAAAAAAAAAACGCAAGTGCAACGAAAAAGGGTAACCTTCAAGTAACCAGCGACTTGGGTGTGAAGGGAACAATACAGGATGTTCTTTTCTGCTCTGAAATTCCTTACAACTTGCTCTCAGTAAAGAAAATGCAACAAGCTGGGATGACTGTTGTTTTTGGGAATGATGGTTGAGTACAAATTTATAACGATGGTAAGGTGGTAACAACGGGTGAGTTTTTGAACAAATTAATTGGCATTCATTAAGTGCTTGAAAATTGTGCTTTTAATACTGATTGTTTATCGAATAGGGTCGTAAACAATAGTTATGAATTATGGCATCAAAGACTTGGTCATATTAGTAAATCAAAGTTTGTCAAAATAAAAAACAAACAAATGTTTTATGACATTGAGAAAATAAATCATGTTATGATAAAATTTGTGAAGCTTGTATAAACGGAAAACAAGCATGCTTACCATTTAATAAGACAAAGGCTAAAAACATAAAACGACCTCTATTCAATGTGCATTCAGATGTGTGTGGTCCCATCACTCCTTCAACACTTGACGGTAAAAACTACTTTGTGATATTTGTCGATGAATACACGCACTACTGTGTGACCTATTTAGTTGCCCATAAATCAGATGTTTTTGCTATGTTTCAAGATTATGTGGCAAAGTGTGAGGCTCGTTTCGATTCGAAAATAGTCAATCTGTATTGTGATAACGGCGGGGAATATTTGTCAAATGAAATGAAAGAGTTTTGTGTGCGAAAAGGTATAAGCTATCACTTAACAGTGCCGCATAATTCTGCTTTAAATGGTATGGCAGAAATAATGATAAGAATAATAACAGAGCGAAGTCGTACACTGGTTTCTAGGGCCAAGTTAGACGTAACGCTCTGGGGGGAGGCTGTGTTGACAGCAACTTAATTGATTAATTTCAGCCCCACAAAAGCACTGAAAAAAGATAACACACCATTTGAATTGTGGCACGATAAAAAACCATAACTAATGTATTTAAAGGTTTTTGGTTCAACTGTTTATTATGTGAATAAAAATAGAAAAACCAAGTTTGATGAAAAATCATTAAAAGGAATAATGATCGGTTATGAACCGAATGGTTATAAGGTGTGGGATGTGATAGATTAAAAGTTTGTAAAAGAATGGGATGTGATATTTGATGAGATTAATTTCTTGTCAAGCAGACCGTTAAAGTCTGAGAGAGTTTTGGCCGAAAGTTTCGGAGACTCTGAAAATCATACCGTAAAGAAAATATGTAAGCAAACGGAAAATATACCTGAATCATTAGGTTCTCCACCTAATAAATCTGTAAGTGAAACAGATATGCAACATAACTCTACATTTGAAGGTAAATTGACTTCGACTCGAAATGAACTCACTGAGAATAAACGTAGGAGTGATCGTATTAAAAATTTGCCTACTGTATCTTATTATGAAACTGATGATACTTTGATGAACTATTTATTGTATGCTAAATCTTTGGTATGCACAATACCTGCATCGTATGACGAAATTGAATCCAGAGATGATAAGGTGAACTGGATAAATGATATAAATGAGGAAATTAAATCCTTACTGAAATGAAACCTGGACACTTGTACACAGAAATATTATTGCTTGTAAATGGGTGTTTACTGTAAAAAATGATGAGTTTGGAAAACCCATAAAGTATAAAGCGCGTTTAGTTGCTCGTGGTTTTAGCCAGGAATATATGATTGATTATAATGAAATATTTGCACCTGATGCAAGAAATTGAAAGAGATAAGTTGTTTCTTGGGAATTAAAGTTAACAGGTATCAAAACAAAGTAACATTAGACCACAAAATGTACATAAAAACAGTCTTAGAAAAGTTTGAAATGAAAGATTGTAAAACTATGAAAACGTCTTTAGAAAGTAAAGTTGACTTTGCTGCATTGAACAATAGTGATACAACAAAGGCCCCTTGTAAAAATCTCATTGGATGCCTAATGTACTTGATGGTATGCACACGTCCAGATTTGAGCTTTAGTGTAAACATCCTTAGTAGGTTTGCTAACAAAGGCAGTCATACACTTTGGTCATATTTAAAAAGGGTGTTACGTTACCTGAAAGGGTCAATTGATTTAAAGTTAACTTATGAAAGAAGTAACTGTAACAATGATGACATATTAAATGGCTTTGTTGATTCTGACTGGGGAGGTGACGAAGTAGACAGGAAAAGTACTACAGGTTATTTGTTGAAACTATTTAAACAAAGCACAATATGCTGGAATACAAAGAGGCAACTAACTGTGGCGGTTTCTTTTACAGAAGCTGAGTACATGGCTTTGTTTAAAGCAGTTAGAGAGGCTTTATGGTTAAAATCATGATTTAACAGGATGAACATCGAGATACCCAGTGCTGTTCCTATTTATGAGGATAATAATGGGTGTATAAGCATTGCAAATAATCCCACGAGTCACAAAAGATCGAAACATATTGATATAAAATATGAGAAAGTGGAGAAAAATGGTATTAAAATGATTTATGTGTCCACAGGTAATCAGTTGGCTGATATTCTTACAAAATCATTACCGGCTAGGCTGTGCGTTTTACCCAGATGAGGGAAAAGCTGGGATTGATGTGATTTACTGTGTAAAAGTAAAAGAAATAAATATTGTAAATATTTAATAAATAAGGTCAATTGAATAACTTTAAGATATAAACTTAAAGATAAGTATGAATTGGTCTGATTAGGTTTTCCTGGGTTTCCCTAATCCTTTGCACTGAATGGTGGACCATGCTATTTGTACCCCAGATACAGGAAGGTGTGTTATTATTTTTGTAAATAATTTTTAATTTTTGAGAAAGAGGATTCATTTTTGAGGGGGCGTGTTGGAATAACAAAAATGTATATACTACTTGAATAAGCAGCTCTTTGTCTTTTCATAAAACGTATACACATGACCTCATGGATAGTCCCTCTAGCTCCTAATTGTTATATAGTCTGTAGCGCGTAGTTCAATAGAGCACACACCTTCCTGAAGGAACTCTATTAAATATTATTCGTTTATATTAAACTTATGTCTTTCATTGATCTAATAACCTAATAAAAGTTCCGTATCGGTATCTCTATCGCGTCTTCATACAAAACCCGCAATGAACATGGAACAAAAACGTAAAACGAAAAACCAAATATGGTAAGCAAAACTCATACTTGGGGTACAGGCATAGAGAAATAATTTTGTGAGCAGGCTCAAGGTTTTCTAGCTTCGGGAGCTGGCTGACCCTCTCTTTTCAAAGCTTAGGTTAGAGGGCCCCCTGAGCTACGGGCCCTGGTGCACTGCACCACCTGGCCCTACGATAGCTACGCCACTGATTATTCTTGTATCTACTCTCAGGTAAAATTTTGCAACTACTGTAGATGATTTTTAGTTTTGTATTTATTCTAGTTTGCGTCGTTTTTTCAATGCTATAAGTTTTATACTTATTTTCAGTTATTAACAGCTTGATTTTAATATATTAATATTAAAAGAAAAACAGAAACTACTTCACCATTAGCTTCACATCTTTGATCCCAAGGCACGGTAGATATCCCTTCAGTACCCCAAGTGTGATTTGTATTTACTATATTTGGTTGTTCGTTTTTCGTTCTTGTTCCGTGTTCATTGCGGGGTTTGTATGAAGACGCGATAGAGATACCGATGCGGATCTTTATGTTGCAAGTATGATGAAAATTAGTAAGGTAAGGTTCCGTATCGGTATCTCTATCGCGTCTTCATACAAAACCCGCAATGAACACGGAACAAGAAAGAAAAACGAAAAACCAAATATGGTAAACACAACTCATACTTGGGGTACAGATCTCTCAGTACCAAGTACTAACTCAAGATTGTGTGAGGATGTCTAAGGGGGAGATGTTCAAGTATGCATTTGGCCCGTAGGTAGGTACCTACTTACATTTTGCATACTTATTACTTATACTTATACCGTACTTACGTTGGTATTCTATACATGACGGATTACAAGCCCATCGCCGCTGCTAGAATACTAACTGGTTTCCTCACGATGTTTTCTTAAGTTTTTTAACACTTTTCAATAACCCAGGTGGGTCAGCCAGTTGAATATAAAAAAAAAACTTCTTAACAATAGGTAATGCTCATCAATATATCCTGTCTATAACTTGCTCACCCGGTATAAGATACCACTGTCTCTCTCTCTTGTCGTGTCACTAGTTTCTTTCGAAACAATGTGGTGAAAGGATTTTAAGTGCGCCTCGAAGAGGCTCCTTTCGAGCACTTGACACATGTTATAGAACTTTTAAGGTTCTACGACATGCCGGTTTCCTCACGATGTTTTCAGAGATACCACTGTAGCATGTATGTAGGTAATCGTTTATCACGGAAAAGTTTTGCATATCATCAGTACCTACCATAAACGGAACCAACCAATGTAGGCGGTAGACGTATCAATAGCAACTGCCGCGTATTCTGCGGCCTGTGACGTCAATGAACTGATAAGGGACTTTATGGGCCTTGGAGCCACACAGGATAAACATTGAATAAAACGTGCTCTTTACCAACGTCCGCTCGCGGATTCACGTGTTTGCTCCTTGAATGAAATGCAATGGAAATTCTAAAGTTTTGAATGAGTTTAGAGAGGTTAGCAAACCTAATATACTTTGTGAAGGGCTCGTCCAGAGAATTACTACCACCACGCCTTTTTCTGCCGCCAAGCAGCGTTGCCGTGTTTCGGTTTGAAGAGTGTGGTTGCCGGTGTAATTACAGGCACATGAGGCTTTACATCTGTATGCCTCAAGTTAATGGACGCAGGGCAGTCCATCGTAGGGCACGTTCCTATCGTGGGTGACTTACGAGGCAATGTTTTGTTATAGGTGATGGTTACTTAACATCAGGTGGGCCATCTGCTTGAGCCATCAGCTAGTGCTATTAAAAAAAACAATGTTTATTTATTTGTTCTAGAAAAATTGGCAAATATAGGCGAATACGCGAAAATGAATAGCGATGTGGGGTGCCTCCATAAGAACTAAGCTATACCTACTTAAGGGAGGTCGCAATATCAGTCTCATCATCATCATCATTATCATCATCATCATTATTCTATCAGCACTATCTAGCCCCAAACTAAGGACCTATCTGGTACTATAAGCGTGTACCAGATAGCTGATATAATACGCATTTTTTTTTTGTAGATACTTTCTTATCATATATTATTACACCCTGACAGAGAACAAACACCTATGTTCATCACACAAAAGTTTGTCCTCTGTGGTGATCGAACCCACGTCCTACAGCGCAGAAGACAGAGCTGCTGTTGGAGCTGTGAAGGCTGTGAAGAAAATGAAAATAATGAAAAAAAAATTTATTTGACACCTTACAGTTACAATAGTAAATAGGTACATCAATGATTACGACTTTAAAGTAGACACAGGTTGAAAGAACAAGACGAATAGGCAAATACTCGAGCAAATATAAACGCGAATACCAAATAGCGATGTGAAGTGCTACTATTAGGATACAGACTGCCCGCCTGACTGGGTTTGTGTACAGTTACAGCATAAACGTGTCTGAGATATTGTTCCACTTTGTATCTAGCTTCATATACATTGTCTACATAACTAGACATCCGTGCTAATTAAAAAATGTCTGTCCGTTTTAAAAGCTTAACCGCTCAACCGCTTAAAATGAAATTTGGCACAGAGGTAGTTGTGACATAGAGGCATAGGGTACTTTTTAAGGCGAATACAGGAGCTAATGTGACTCTCGCTCGCATGTTTCAACATGTTGAAAGATATAAAATCACTAAACTCATTTTATAAAAATCGCAATCAACCAACTTGTGTGCAACAAAATGCAACATTGCACACAAAATGTTTAAATAAATAATAATTAAATAGTTTAGTCAAAATTTCATTTTGATCGATACAAGTTTTCCTGCTTAAAAGTTAAAAATAGTTTTATTTTGGCGATTGCTTTTATAAAATGTAAGTACACAATGGTAAACAAGGGCGGATCCAGGATTTTTCTGGGAGGGGCACAAGGGGCGGACGTTCAAAAAATCAACAATAACTGTCAAAATTCGCAATTCCAGCCAGAAATAGACAAGAGTTTCACTCATGTTCTTTCATTCAATATATTTTAACAACTCTGATAATTTCATTGCTTCTAACTATTTTCTGTGATGGAATCTCCACGTACTCAAAAATACCGAAGGGCGGATTTGAGGAGGGGGCACGTGCCCCCCTTAAATCCGCCGTTATGGTAAAGCAGTGTTTTTTATACTTTGTACCAACTAATTAGGAACAAATACATAATACTTTCATAAAGCGTAAAAATTAAAGGACTTCAAAACATTTATAATCAGTAATATGATAAAGTTCATTGTTTGTTAGCTTATCGGTCGATTACAGACCATGTACAATAACAGAGCAATAATGTAATAAGCATATATTTTGTAAAACAAATTAAAAATACTCCTATAGGCGTCCTACATTACAAAAACTTAACAATGAAGTACCATAATTGTTTATAGGATCTACAAAAAAACGCTAGGAACCAAGTCGTAACTTGCTTGCATGTTCTTCTAGGCTTTGGTCGCGAGGAACTGGCGATAGATTCACCTAGTAAATAAGACGTTTCAAAGCGATCCTTGTGATTTTACTGAATAAAGACCGTTTTGATTTTTTGATCCTTTATGTTACATTCAACCTAAACAGCGCGTTTATGTCTTTTGTATTGAAAATAAGCATTTATTTGGTTTAAATGTTTTCGCTCCCTCTTTTCGTTCTTAAATGACAAGGACAACCTTATCTAATCCAAACTTCACCAATATGACACATTCTTTTAGAAATATTCGAAAATAATACAACCTAAAAGTCTACCAAGCTTTGTTCTGTGGCTGCGTATTCTTATGTTAGAGACAGACAAACGGGCTTACGGCCCACCTGATATTAAGTGGTCACCGTAGTATAAACCTACATTTAGTGATAAAAAAAATTACAAGGCATAAGTATTTTAATAACCTAATAAGCGACTAATTGTCTTTTATTTAAAAAAACAAGCATTTGGTTGAATATCAAATTATTATTTTTAATTTGTTCGCTCCTTGAAGCGGGCTAAAGTATCATCCATTTTTTTCTTCCAGCAATAAGGGCAGCAACACGTACACATTT
Organism: Chloroclysta siterata; assembly: GCA_932294275.1. Classification (NCBI taxonomy): domain Eukaryota; kingdom Metazoa; phylum Arthropoda; class Insecta; order Lepidoptera; family Geometridae; genus Chloroclysta; species Chloroclysta siterata. The sequence goes on along the minus strand of OW028596.1, from coordinate 11,690,737 downwards.
TACTACAAAAAAAAATATTTACAGAGCGATTTAAAAAGTGTTGGGAAATCAAAAAGCAGTTTTTGCGTTAGGTACTATATGTTGCCCTGAGAAGTATTCAATATTCTAGTGTCGAATAAAAGTGTTTGCGTAAAAGCATTATAATTTAGTTTACAACCCGTGAAGGCAATTATATTGAAATTATTTCCTCTAGCCTTCTAACTGATCTCCAAAACTAACGTACCGGCATATTTATTCAATTTGAAATGGTTTTAATAAATGGTTATTTAGAATTTGAACAGAAACAATTAACCTAATTTGTTGTAAGTATTATGACTGGTCTCACAGATCTGGTCTTCGATGCTGTGGGTACTAGTATTCTCTTGTGTTTGGTTGTGAGAGCGATTCCAACTAAGGTCAAAGACTTGTATGATGTAAATAAATGTATGTATTCTTCTTCTTCTTATCGTGTTACTAGTTTCTTTCGAAACAGTGTGGTGAAAGGATTTTAAGTGCGTCTCAAAGAGGTTCCTTTCGATAATTAGTTAATGCGCTGGAATAAAAAAAGGTTTAAGGATTTATTCCTGTGAATGACAAGGATCACTTTGAAACGACTTAAAGCTAGGTATGAATCAAGGCCACTTCTACAAGATCAAGCCTAGAGGCAAAAAACTAACGGCTTGGTAACAATATTATGGCTAGGTAAGGTCAGTGAGAGTAGAAAAGTAAAGTTAAAGCTTTATGAACACAGTAAAATAAAGTACAAAATAAAAGTAACAATTAAAAAAAATATTATCTAAACTTTAACTTTAAATCGATTGAGGATTCAGTCAAATAAAGCCTTATAAATCTTTTTAATGAACATTTATAAAGATTTATATGGCGGAAGTGAGATATGAAAGTTGTGCATCGTAGGTCATGTTCCTATCGTGCGTGAATTGCGAGGCAGTACTTTATTGTAGATGATGGTTACCATACCACACTAAATTCAGGCGGGTCATCTTCTTGTTCAATCAGCTAAAGCAGTTGCATCTGTTTAACAAGGATCAGCATTTTTTGTCATGTGACTTAAGGTGGTGTGACTGTAGGTAATTATCGAATGTGATAAAGTTTTATTGACATCTCTGAGTACAAATGTGGATTTATGTGCCATACTGTATTAATTGCCTATGCGTTACGGTTTCTACCCGTCATAATGCTTTCATTAACTGATTTATGCTGGCGATTTTCACCTTTATTGTCTACTATCTACTACCCGCGGATTCGCTCGCGTGGTACACACGGATACAGATCAAGCTAAACAGAGCCTAAAAATGACACTTACATTGACAAAGACATGTCCTTGTAGGACATAAAAGCGAGCGCTGTATAGCCTGATGCGTATCCGTATGTATTTAGATAAATACATGTTAATATCTAAGGGTAGTCAGAGGTCAATAACCCCTAGAATCACATCTAGAAAAACAATTACCTACACTGAAAAGGCTATGTTGCCATCTGCTTGTTGCATCGCGACAACACTATTAGAGTCTAGCGTTAAAAAATGTAATGATATCTTCAGTTTTAAATATATTAATGCTGATAATATTGTGAAAACTTTTAAATCCTTAAATATTAAAAATACTGAAGATCTATGGGGAATGTCCACAAAAGTTTTAAGCGCTATTATAACTGATATTGCACCATGTCTAGCATACATTTTTAATAGATGTGTAGATGAGGGCGTTTTCCCTGATTTAATGAAACACAGTAAACTCATTCCCCTGTACAAGTCTGGAAATGAACAAGATCCTGCGAACTACAGGCCTATTTCGGTACTGCCTTCGTTAAGTAAAATTTTTGAAAAAATTGTTCTTACTCAGTTATTATCACATTTCAACGTCAACGGCGTACTTCATAGTCATCAATTTGGATTTACTAAAGGTCGATCAACGACAGATGCCGGTTCGACGCTCCTGAAGCACATTTATGATGCTTGGGAACACTCACAAGATGCGATCGGGGTATTCTGCGATCTGTCCAAAGCTTTTGACTGTGTAAGTCATGCCACCTTAATATCTAAACTTAAACATTACGGCATCATAAACCAGGCAATTGGTCTTTTACAGTCATATTTAACCAATAGAGTGCAAAAAGTTGATGTTGGCGGTGAGAGGTCGTCTGGGTCGGTTATTGATATAGGGGTACCCCAAGGTTCCATATTGGGTCCCTTTTTATTTCTAGTATATGTAAATGACCTTCCACCTTTTGTAAAGGATTTATGTGAAATAGTTCTATTTGCTGACGATACCTCTTTAATATTTAAAGTCGACAGATTGAAGACTAACTTCGATGACGTTAATGCATCTCTGTCGCAAGTACTTAACTGGTTTACTGTTAATAATCTTTTGCTCAATGCCGGGAAAACGAAATGCATTAAATTTACTTTGCCAAATGTGGTTCAGCGTCCAACCAATATTGAATTAAATGGAGAATCACTTACCCTTGTCAATTCTACTATTTTTTAGGACTTAATATTGATGCAAAATTGCAGTGGGGTCCACATATCAAATCACTTGCTGGTAGACTGAGTTCGGCTGCATACGCAGTTCGCACAATAAGATGGCTTACAGATGAAGCTACAGCTAGGCTAGTATATTTTAGCTACTTCCATAGTGTAATGTCTTATGGTATTTTGCTCTGGGGGAAAGCTGCTGATGTACAAAGTATATTTGTACTTCAAAAACGGGCGATACGTGCCATTTATAAAATGAAACCACGCGAATCATTGAGGGAGCGATTTAAAGAAATTAATATTCTCACAGTAATTTCACAGTATATTTATGAAAATCTATTATACACTCATAAACACATAGATAGCTTTAAGAAAAAGAGTGATGCACATAACGTTAACACTAGAAATAAAAACAAATTATGTATTCCTAAATTTCGACTCCAAAAGGTAAATGGCTCGTTTATGGGGAACGGTATACGCTTCTATAATAAACTTCCAGAAAGTGCCACTGGGCTTCCTATTAGAAAATTTAAAGCATATATTAAGAATAATCTAATAAGTAAAGCTTATTATACTTTAGATAGCTATATTGATGATAAAAGTGCGTGGCCCGATGTCCCGGTCGCTCTGCCCATCGGCAGCTAACATGTCTGCAATGTCTGTACTGTACCTACTATTGTGTGTTTTATTTTTCTCTGATTTAATAGATTGTATTTAATTTTATGCATTAGGTATTATTAGTTTGAAGCGTAGCGTGTGCTGTCTTATAAATTTGATTATGTTTACCTTTTTCTGTATGCCTACGCCTCACTTAACTTCAATAATATATTATATTACATTGTAAAAGGATCATACAAAAGAACGGTAGGAACCAAGCCGTAAGTTTGTTGCCTGTTCTTCTAGGCTTTGGAACTGGCACCTAGAGTCACCTAGCTTTAAGACGTTTCAAAGTGATCCTTGTGATTTTATTGAATAAATTGACTTTGACTTTGACTTTGACATCAGCAATTATTATAAAAAAATACAAAAACGAATCAGGTTTTCCTCAAAACATTCGAAACATTTTCGGTCAAATCACATAAAACACTTTCATTCCAAATGCTTACACTTTGTGCTACGATACGACTAAAGACCTCAAGTAATGTTGGTTAAAATAACCACAGAAATTACACAGCACTATTCAAAATATCACCAGAAAAATAATAAAAATTAATAAGCTTTGTTGCATCCCAAAATGACAGAAAACGAATTGCTTTCTATCTTCTTTCTTTTCTTTGTTTATGGCACCTGCCCGTCAGTCGACAGACAATTTTGCCAGTGTCAAGTGATATAGATAAAATACTTTATAGTCAAGTCAAGTCGGCCGTCATTTGTTTTGAAGGAAATGGTGGCGGTTTTCTTTAAACATTCGAAACATTTTCGGTCAAATCAGGATATCACATAATACACTTTCATTTCAAATGTTTAACACTTTGTGCTAAGACCTCAAGTAATTTTGGTTAAAATACCACCGAAATTACACAACACAACTTAAAATAACACTCGACAACAATTAAAATAAAAAAACTATGTTGCTTCCCAAAATGACAGAAAACGAATTGCTTTCTATCTATGTACACACTTTTGCAATCCCACTGAGAGTATGCGTGTATGTCAATATTTGACAGATAGCATGAAAGATCGATAAGTTTTGAAGTTTGCATGTTATTGGTCTTTTCATAATTGCAAGATGGAAGAGATTTAGAAAGTATCACACTTCGTTTTTTTTCTAAAAGTTTGTGTAGCCACTTATCTTGTAGCTCAGTTGGTATTTAATCTGCCTTATGCGCTGCAGATTGTTACTGCGTTTACATTTAGACATTCGCGCTGCTATTCACGTGTGTTTGGTGCACGTGGACGGAAACGTGGCCGGCCATATGTCCGCGGCAGCGTCGCTGGATACGTGTGTTCACATTTAGCCCGGACACTTAAGGAACGCGGGCAACGCGAGCGGCAACGCGAACGGACATGGAAGTGTCCTGTTTACTTTCTCGCAATGCCCATGTCCCTGCCCATGTCCCTGCACATTTCCATGGACATGAGCTGAGTCTAAACGCGGTATATGGGTGCGATCCCCACCCAAGACCAAAAAGTGATTAGCACTCAGATGTTTGTTCTCTGTCTGTGTTTTATAATGTATTCTACCTAACACCCGGACACAGAACTTATTTAAAAAAAAAAGCATGGCTTTCATAAAATGTATGCTTAGTTTGGGGCTAATTGGCGACTGATAAAGCCTATCAAAATCAATCAAAATCAAAATCAAAACGGTCTTTATTCAGTACAATCACATGGAATCACTCACTTTGAAATTCTTCTAGGCTTGGTGGCATAGAGATTCACACAATCTTTAAGACGTTTTAAAGTAATCTCAGAGATTTAACTGCAAAAATGTCTTAAGACTTTGACTATAATTCGTTTCTATAAAACGCGATAGTCCTTGCTAGTTCATAGGATTTTTACCAACGTTTCAGCTGATTTATCATTTGGCCTTCAGCTGTCCCCGTCATAATCTTGTTCCTATTTGCATGACAAGCCATTCTAATCTCTATAGGATCGTAAATACCATTTAGTAGGTTACTGGGTAAGGCATAGAAGAGCAAACATTGAACTCGCTCATCCATCACGTATTTTATGTACTAAATATTTAAGATACATGTACTCTTACTCACCCAAGGCCTAATTTCACCATGCTCTGTTAGTTACTAAAACTGTGTAAAATCACTTTTGTTGTATGGGAGCTCCCTTAAATATTTATTTTATTCTGTTTTTTGTTGTTATAGCGGCAACAGAAATACATTGTCTGTGAAAATTTCAACTATCTAACTATCACAGTTCATGAGATACAGCCTGTTGACAGCGTCGTCGTCTTACCCTTTGGGTACGGAACCCTAAAAAGAAATATGTTCTTGTATATTTTTTTTATATTATGTAACGTTTAATGATTTTGTCTGACCGCGTGCGTCCTATCTAGCCTATTTAGATGATCATGATAGCTATCATGCATTTCCAAGTTTCGCGCGGTCACTGTTGCGTTACTATCGGCGATCTGAATGCAGTTTTCACAACCACTTGGCCGCCGTTAACGCTTTGAAAGTTGAATGTTGTGAAAGATTAATTAGTTTCATGTGATGTGTTAATTAAGCATAATTAGCTGCAATACAATTAAATTCACTTTGCAGTAACTTTCAGAAAAAGAAAATGAATAGGTTTCGGTTTTTAATAATATTTTCTTTCAAGTGGTTTTAATAAGAAATTATATATAATTTTTATATTTATACAAAATTAAAAGTTATTATTTGGTATTAAAAACCAGTGGCATCAATCAATTTGGGGGCTCAGATAGGAATAGTGGTGGCTATGCTTTGATATAGGTGATGGTTACCACTTAACATCAGTTCGGCCATCTGCTTATTCCATCAAATAGTATTAAAAAAAACTGCATACTTTTGACTAAAGGTTCAAACTTTATTTGAAGACTTTGCTTGACCCATAAATATCTGCCAACTGAGTCTTGCTAAATCAAATAAAATAAATAATCTAAATCTAAAAAATGAATGGCAGAACATACTAGAAAATACTTAAAATTACTAATCACCGATGCACCGGTGGTCAAGTGGGAGTGACCCCGCCTTCCGATCGTAAGGTCGTAGGTTCGAATCCGGTCGTGCACCAATGGATTTTTATATCGAACAATTTATGTACGCAATGCCAGTGCTCTTTAACGGTGAAGGAAAACATCGTGAGGAAACCAGTTAGTATTCTAACAGCGGCGATGGGCTTGCAACCTATCATGTATGGAATACCAACTACTGCTAAATGTGGGTAGGTATGTGCCAAACTTAATGTTTGGACGTACCTCTGACTACCCCTCTTAGACGTTCTCAAATAATCTGGAGTTAGTTCTTGGTACTAAGAGATCGGAGGGGATATCTACCGTGCTTGGGGATCAAAGGCGTGAAGCTGTTTCAGTTCTTTTTACTACCTAATCTACTTTTGCTGCTCACTGTATCACCAGCATAATAACAATTACCGTGCAGCCTTATTCAAAACTTTTTTTAGATTAACTATTTTAGGTTTCACTTCCTCATAGTTCTGGCATTCATGGAACTCCCTATTGCAGCTTTTAAAATCACGAAATTACTTAAGACACTGATAACCATTAGATAAGGAATGCACGTTGTTCATGCCTGTAATTGGCACATATTTTATAGATTCTTATAATAATAACTGTGATAACTTTTATGAATGTATACTGTGTTGCGCTGTTGGCGTTGTCTGTCGCGCTGTGGGTGTTGTCTAAATAAATAAACTATAGTGGTTCGCCCCGAGCTGAAATCTCATGATGCGATCCGAACGCTCTGAATTAAAGAAGGTGGTAGTCAGAGGCAAGTCCAAACATTTTACTTGGCTTCTGACTACCGAAAACGACCAAGTTTCGAAAAATGACGCAAAGCATCAACTCTTGATTCAAAATGATAGGTAGTGATTTTATTTCTTCAAAAGGTAATGTGCGATCGAGTCTGACAGTTATCAATCAGCGTCTTAAAATGTTTTTCCTTATCTTCTTAACCAATTTGACAGCAAGTGATTTTTTGCAAATTCTTATGACATAAATTAAGAAAAAACGGAAACAACTTTACGCTTTTTATCCCTGGTTTGGTAAAGGCGTAACTTTTTAGGTTTAACATCTGTATGCCTCAAGTCGATGGACGCAGGGCAGTGCATCGTAGGGCACGTTCCTATCGTGCGTGGCTTACGAGGAAATGCTTTGTTATAGGTGATGGTTACCACTTAATACCAGGTGCGCCATTTGCTTGCTCAGCTAGTTGTTTAAAAAAATGTGCATTTGGAAAATCAGCTATTTTGGGAAAAGGTTTGTTCAAACCGAGATCAGTACCTACTATATAAAAATCTGTCCTAACAGACCGGAAACCGTCCAAAATGTGATTACATTACATACCAACATTTTACAGTAGTTTGTATTGACATGACAGGTTGCAAGCCCATCGTCGCTATTATAATGTTAGATAAATTAAGTAAACTAGTAAATACAATAAACTGAATTGATATGGGATTGGGTTCCCCTATCGCCCTGCCATCGATCATCCATCCTTCCAGTTACACCCTGTATTATAATAATTATAATACAGGGTGTAATTGGAAGGATGGAATTATAAATCAAGATGGATCAAGAATTATTACCGAGATCAGTACCTACTATATAAAAATCTGTCCTAACAGACCGGAAACCGTTAAACGTGTGGGTACATTACATAGCAACATTTTGTGGATTACATTACAAGTGGATTATAGCTAAGCGTGCTCCACCTTAGACTGCATCTTCACTTACCATCAGGTGACATGGCAGTCAAACGTTTAGCTATTAACAATAAAAAAAAAAAAAACTTGATGTTTTAGTAACATATTAAATATCGTTATACTATCACCTATGTATCTTATATTTTTATTATTTTATACCATTATCCTGGATATAACGAATTGGACTAATCTATAATGATTTGTCTATGTATGTAAATAAAAAAATCAATATACTTGTAAAACCTCATAAGAGAGTGTCTGTCACATCGGGACTGTAGTCTGGCAAGGCTACCTTTGACGTCACATATTGAGGACGTACCATACTAACTGCTGTTGTGCCATGGCGCGTGGCGAATGCGTGAGTAATAAAATAAGTAGTTAAGAGTACCTAGTGATGCACGAGTACTTAAAATGTGAACAAGGTAGTGTATGTTTCTGGTGTTCATAAAAGGTCCATAAAGGTCCACGCCTTTTTCTGCCGCCAAGCAGCGTTGCTGTGTTTCGGTTTGAAGAGTGTGGTTGCCGGTGTAATTACAGGCACATGAGGCTTAACATCTGTATGCCTCAAGTTGATGGACGCAGGGCGGTGCATCGTAGGGCGCTTTCCTATCGTGCGTGACTTACGAAGCAATGCTTTGTTATAGGTGATGGTTGCCGCTTAACATCAGGTGGGCCATCTGCTTGTTCCATCAGCTAGTAGTATAAAAAAAAGCGAATAGTCAAAATCATAAATCACTTTTTTGTATACCACTCGATGGAACAAAGCGATGGCTCTGTTGAGTGGTAACCATCACCTATAACAAAGCATTGCCTCGCACTACGGTGAAACTTGGCATACGATGCACTCCCTTGCGTCTATCAACTTATGAGCTGATTTCACCAGTCTCTGTTAGATTAACAAAGGATTAAAGGGCCGTTAAATATGTCAAAATGTACGCGTTTGATATCTAGAGGTAATGTTAGATTTAACGGCCTGGGAAAGCTTTATTAGTAACTAACAGAGCATGGTGAAATCAGCTCTAAGGCATATAGATGTTAAGCCTCATGTGCCTGTAATTTAATTGAAAACCACACAAACCGAAACACGCAATGCTGCTTGGCGGCAGAAGTAGGCATGGTGGTACCTCTGACTACCCCTCTAACTCTACAAACAATCTTGAGTTGGTACTAAGATCTTTAAGGAGATATCTACCATGCCTGGGGAGCAAGGTCGTGAAGCTGTTTCCTAAGGCATAACGACCTTTTGAATGATTGGTCGACATGATGGATTTTTGCAAACCGTCCACTTTGCCTTAGTGCAATGTTTGCAAAAACCCATCATCAAAAAAGTTTCATAAAAGTCGATAGAGTAAATTTTTTTATTTTAATAATACAACTCATAGAAATTTCCATTTTTATCAGGATATACAAAACTAATCGTATTTTATAACGCGTTTATTATTTCAATAAATGTTTAAAGTAGCGCACTATTAAAGACCGCTATATTACGCCGCCTTATGGATAGCTAGTAGTATATAAAATAGTATAATAAATAAATTGTATTATGGGAAACATATAGCTGATATAGGTATACTTAAATACTTTTTTTTGTAAATACATACTTATTATACATCATAACACCCAGGCATAGAGAGAGTTGAATTAATATATTTTCTTTCTTTCTAACAGAGAATAAATATGTATGTTCATCACATAAATGTGTGTTCTCGTGGGGATCGAACCCACGGCCTACGCAGAAGGTAGAGCTACTACCAACAGTGCTGTGACGTCTGTATAGTAGTAGCCGTTTAGTTAAATCACTTCCTCGCAAAAGAAAAATGAACACGCAACTAACTCCATAGCATCCATATCATGTAATTAGATGGGAACAAACTATCTACGTACAGTCACTGACAAAACGAATTACAATTTCAGTTTTACAACACTCTTTTTCTGTGAACTTGATAAATACTAGTAACTTGTTTTTTTTATACACAAGGTGAATCTAACGCCAGTTCCTCGCGACCAAAGCTTATAAGAACAGGCAAGAAACTTTTTTTTTATTACAATTTTCTTTTTTTAGTTTTTGTTATGAGCTGTAGCTGGTTCAATGCCAAGCTTTTTGGTAATCTATATAATCAAATATTTTAAAGAAGGTAAGTTTTTGTAAAAAGTTTTCTTTTTATTATGTTGCCGAACAAGTGATCAGCTGCCTAGCCGTGAAACGAAAACGGTAATCGGAATCAAAACTTTAATCATATTTTTGCAATATTGCGAACTGAGATTTCGTGATCTCCGCTCCAGTCTTACATTGATATCAAACACGATATTTGGCATCTGACTACCCCTCACCTACTTGGGGTAACCAATTGTATCTCAAAAAACATAATAAATAATAAATATTGGTGGACATTCCACACAGCACTACCTCGCCCCAAACTAAGCCAAAGCTTGTGATATGGGAACCAGTTAGCTGATATACTACTTATATATCTTTTTTTTTTGTAAATACATACTTATAATATTATATAACACCCAGACAGAGAACAAACATGTATGTTCATCACACAAATGTTTGTTCTCGGTGGGGGTTGAACCAACTGAGCTGTGAAGGTTGTCACAGCTCAGTTGGTAACAAACATTGTGTAACAATGTTTTAGTGTTACAACTTTGTTGTATCATAATCTACTTTTGATGTTGACAGTACAACTACGTACTACTACACCGATTATCTGTGATTACATGTTTTTTTCGTGGAAACGACAAAGCGGCAGTCATTAGAGTATTTAACTGTAATTGAAAGTAATTTAGTGCTGTTTCTGATTGAAATTGATGTTGGGATTCTTGGCAATTTTATAAAGTCCTCATCGAATTCCTCATTAAAAACTATCCGTTAAGTTAAAGGGTTATTTTATAAATCTTACGTCTGACAAGCGGTAGTAGTCTGTTTTTTATTTTCAACCTATGGATCTCTTCAAACCAACGAAGTTTACACACAATGGCGGTAATAGAGCAATAATAATTATTTGATCTTAGAGTTTGTTTTTTTCGGTGACTGATCTTGACGCATAAATTCAATGGAAACAAAGGGTGTTTTTTTTTATACAACTAGCTGATGGAACAAGCAGATGGCCAACCTGATATTAAGTGGTAACCATCACCTATAACAAAACATTGCCTTGTAAGTCACGCATGATAGGAATGTGCCCTACGATGCACTGCCATGTGCCCTGTGCCTGTAATTACACCGGCAACCACTCTTCAAACAGAAACACAGCAACGCTGCTTGGCGGCAGAAAAAGGCGTGGTGGTAGTACTTCCCCGGACGAGCCCTTCACAAAGAGCTCTACTACTCTTGAGTGGTGTGAGTTGCAGAACGAAAATCATATTTATTTTACGATTCGTCAACTCACACCAGTCTTACTAAAACTGTACTTACCTGATCCAGTAATATCTAATCAGTAATTAATTAGAAGCTATCGACATAAGACTCTTTAGTAGCATTACTTTTACAAAGCTATGTGGTTTTCTTAGTGCTATTTAATTTAATATCTACCTATTATGTATATTTTATAAAAAAAAAGAGTGCATGCAGCAGAAATGCGAATGTTGAGATGGATGTGCGGTGTGACAAGGATGGATAAAATAAGGAATGAGTATATTAGAGGAAGTTTGAAAGTAGCGCCTGTGTTGGATAAGTTGAGAAGCAATATGTAAGCGTGGTATGTCATGAGGAGAGAAGAAAGTCATATTACGAGAAGAGTGTTGGAAATGGATGTGGATGGTTTTAGAAGGAGAGGCAGGCCAAAGAAAAGATGGATGGACTGTGTGAAAGATGATATGAGTAAGAAAGGAGGGAGCACTGACATGACGAATGATAGAGGAGAGTGGAAGAAGAAAACCTGTTGTGCCGACCCCATGCAGCGTGGGATAAGGGCAGGAAGATGATGATGATGATGATGATATGTATATTTTATAAAGATAAATACAATTAAAAAGAAAGTTGGGAGAAGATTCGTGGTGTGAGTTGACGAACGACTCGAAGAAAAGCTCGATTCTTCTTCTTCTCTCCGTTTATGGCACCTGTCCTTCATTCGACAGACAATATTGCCAGTGTCAGGTGATATATAGTATAATACTTTGTAGTCAAGTCAGTCCATAGTCAAGTCGGCCGTCATTTGTTTTGAAGAAAATGGTGGCGGTTTCCTTCAAAACTTACGTAACACTTTCGTTCAGATCAGTATAACACTTAATATAATTTCATTCCAAATGTTGATTTAAGTAATGTTGGTTAAAATACTACCGAAATTACACAACACAACTCAAAATAACACTAGAAAAACAATTAAAATGAAAAATCTAGGCTGCTTCCCTAATTGACAGGAAACGAATCTAAAAAGCTAGGGTCTTCTTCGCGTGAAATTATTTATAGTGGCTAAATTAATTTAAATTTAATTAATTAATTTATTTATTAATTTAAGTTTCAAGCGTTGCGGTTCAAGTCCTCTCCCTAGTCCCACCCTCTGGCACTGTTACAAATAATATAAGAAAATAATAATGTAAGAATAAAAGAGCACTGGTGGTCTAGTGGTAGCGGCCCCGCCTTCTGATCCTAAGGTCGTGGGTTCGAAACCGGTCGTGCTACAATGAGTTTTTCTGTACAAAAATTGATGTGCACAATTCCAGTACTCCCAAACGGTGAAGGCAACCGGCATGTCGTAGAACCTAAAAAAGTTCTATAACATGTGTCAAGTGCTCGAAAGGTGCCTCTTGAGGTGCACCAAATATCCTTTCACCACACTGTTTCGAAATAAACTAGTGACACGACAAGAGAGACTGTTACAAATGTTATTTTTGTTAATTATTGACTATTCCAAGAGTAGTTTATTATCTTGCTGGAATAAATGAATGAAACTGAATCTGTATCATTTTGATTCATGTTTAATTCATGTTTAGTTCGTGTGTTAAATCACAAGGATCAATTAGAACCCAAGGTCTTTCCATTTTTCCATCAGTTGTGTCCACAGACGTCACGTATTCTTCTGTGTGCGTAGATGCATTGTTCTTGGTCTACTAGTCCAGAACTCTACGCCATCTGCCAGAAAGAAGACGCAATTGTAATTAATTGCAATGTAAATAACAAGTTCATGATAGAACAGTTGGTGTGGAGGACTTGCCTGTATCTTTAGCTCTTTTTTATTCTTCCTCTACTCAGAACTTTAGTTGTAATCGAGGGTTGAGAAATTTTGAGTATTTTTTGAGTATATAATACTAGTGTATTAGTGCTCTTTGAGAAAAAAAGCGCCCGGGAAAGTAGATCTGTGTTCAGAATATGAATATGGGTGCTAGTGGAAGACAGGCGCATGAGACTTAATAGCTACGTCACAGAGTGATGGACGCAGTGCAATGGCACATAGGGTACGTACGGACAACCACTGTGAGATAATGCCGCCTACCATCAGGTGAGCTGCTCTTTCCATCACTTTTTAATATGAGTTAATAACGAATTTAATTTATTATGAGGATTCTTAATAAAGAGAAAGAGATGCTGCCTTAAAATCACATGAAACAGTCTCAAATTGTTAAATACATGTATTAAAAATGTCATTTCTAACCAATGGATAATGTGAAATAGTGACAGGACTAACTTTGAGCAGTGTTTAACTATGTTAGAAATGTGGAAGGTAAGATAGAAGACTAGACTTAGAATACCGGGGTAGTTTGACGTCTATGGGGTGGTAGTGGCTCTTTCTTACGTCTACGTGACTCATGCTCCAAACGTTCAGACGTCAATAGGCGTGTATAAAAGAAATGCATGACGTAAAGGGTAAATTCTTCGCAACGTTTGTTTAGGTGGAGGTGTTGACAGAGCCTTATGGCGTGGTAGAATATTTTGAAGACTTTGAACCGGACTTGATGTGACTGGTGGTCATGGGTCATGGGTCTGAATCCAGTCATGAGCCCACCATGGGTTTTAAGAGTAGTAGAGCTCTTTATGAAGGGCTCGTCCGAGGAAAAAAATTACCATGCCTATTAACGCCGCCAAGTTGCATTTTTTTGTTTCGGTTTGAAGGGTGTGGTTGCCTGTGAAATAGCAGGCACATCTGTATGCCTAAGTTGATGGACGCAGGACCGTGAATTGGAGCGCGTTTCTATCGTGCGTGTCTTGCGAGGCAGTCCTTTGTTATATGTGATGGTTACCACTAACATGAAAATGAAAAATGTTCATTGGCAATAATATCGGGTGGGACATAAGCTTGTTCAATCATAAGGTCGTATAAAAAAAATATTTTTCTAATTTAAGTGTTTATTTTATGCGCGCAATGCACAAGCATTGCGCGCATAAACGGTGAAGGAAAATATGTTGGGGAAACCCGTAGCTTAGTCTGCTCCGCACGTATGCTGGACTGGCCTATTGCATCTTAAATTCTATCCCAGACTGTGTCGCGTCCCGTAAATAGGCTAGGCTATTTCAGAAGAGCAAGTCGATGGGAAGTCGATGTACGGAAATCCAGAGATCTATCGATCTACCTATCGACACGTGTGATCTATCGCGTGCCTGTACAGTGGGGGGTATGTTCTGAGGAATTGTTTAGTTTGATAGCGGTTGAATTTCATCACTACAATACAACTAACACGATGGACAATAGCCATAGCAGTGAGATTTGTTTATTCAACAAGCAACGAATCATTTTACAGAGACTGATACTAACTGCTATCGCTTCTGCTTGTTATTAAATGAAATGAAATGAAATGAAATACGTTTATTTAACACACACATTAGAGAGGAACACAGAACAGAGAAGTTAACAGATGAATATAAAACAAGATAAAAAGAAGGAAGTAACAAAAGTAAACAAAATAATTATGCCAATTAGTCCTGCTCTGTGCCTAGTGAGGTTAAATTGGTTCTATCTCAGCGTGATGCTACCCCGTGCATGAACCATGTAAGGGGTAGCGCTGGTTTTCAGATAGAGCCACGAATAGGATGATGATGATGACTTATTAGATGATTGAATCGCGGATAGTGTTGTAAAGAACGGTATGAACCAAGCCGTAAGTCTGTTGCCTGTTTATCTAGGCACCTAGATTCACCTAACTTCTCAAAGTTGGCTGAAAGTGATCCTGGCGATTCAATTTTTGCTTTTGGCTTTTTGACTTTGAAAGGATAAATGCGAAATTAAGCGAATTAGTTTGTACGTTTGTTTCTACTCATCTTGGTACTGAACCGATTTGGATGAACTTGGAATATACTGTTCTTAACACCTAAATTCAACTAATTTTCAAAGTGATTCTTGCGATTCAATTGTATAAATACCTTAAGACTTTGTCTTTGAAAGATCGATATAAATGCAAAAGTGAGTGAATGAGTATTGGTGTTTATTTCTAGTCTTCTTGGTAACGACTGAACTGATTTGGATGAACTTGGAATAAACTGTTCTTGACCTAGAATTATCTGTATTATAATTCCACTATATTATATTTTTTATGCGAGCGGTGCCACACTAACTTATTGAGCAGATACCTGGGTAATTTGAATTTATGCGTAATATTGAGCCAACCAAGGATTACCTCACGCGGCCCGGTTCTGCGGCCGGTTTCGCACTCGGAGTAATGCAACAGAATTTACCATCAGTCTGTGACATCTGCTTGGTACATCTACATCTACTTGTATTACCTACTCATACATTCCTTATTTTGGGAACTTAAATAAAGAAAATAAAAATGCAACGAACTTACAAAAATTGTAACCCAAAAGATGGGTTTAGGAAGAGGTATTTTTGCGAGATTTTGTGTTTTTTATTTTGTTTAATCAGGTGCTTAATATAATTGTGTTTGAAAACTAAAGTTTTTTGTTTTAACTAATTTTGTTTTGTTTCAGATAAACTTATACTGACTAATGAGAGTAGTGTGGTGAGCTACCAGTGAAAACACTTTTAAAAGGTCTGTTTAGTTTAATCGTCTTTGTTCAAATAGTTTTATTGTTATCTGAGGCACGTTGATCCGTTATGTGAATTATCTGATAGTTTTGGTATCTAACTCAGAGTAACTTCGAGTAACTTGAACTATACCTCTATACTATGTAACTACTTGATTTAACTCTAACTCAAATATTGATTGCGCGCTTTGCAAATGTTTTTGGTATTTATAAGTAAGTGCTTTACCAATTTCTTAAACTAAGTATTGTTTTTCCAATTGTAGATCCAAAATGCCCCGCCTAGAGCAATCAGCCCCCGAAGACTTCCGGCGCGTGCTCCGCGAGAAGGCTCTGTCCCACAGCCTGTTCTACCTAAAGCTCGGCGCAGGCGCGGGCGGCGGCGCGGGGCCGCAGGCTGGCCGCCGAGACAGTGCGGCCGCGCGCGCGCCGCACACCGGCCGCGCCGCTCGCCACACGCAGCCGCGAGTCTCAGAACTCCTGCGCCGGTTCGAGCCAGCCTCCCCCATGCAGTACCTGCGCCCCCCGCGCGCATCCTCCCCCTGCGAAGACATCTCCTCCTCGGACGATGACGACCGTGCCGCCGTCCGCCGCCGCAGCCGAGACCTCTCCGACGACTCCGCTGTCGAACTAGATACGAGGCGAAGGCACTCCCACCCGAGGGATATCACCCCGCCGCCGGACGCGATGTCTCCTCGCCGGGAGCGGACGCTGATAGAGGCTCACGTGGTGGAACTGGGGAGACGGGGCAGCGAAGGGTGCGAGACTAGAGGCAGGACGGTCAGAACTCCCAGTGTGGTGGTCAGTGACTACTCGGATGGCATCGCCGTGGGCGCCACGGAGGAGGAGGTCAACTGGCTCCGGTCGAGGTCCCTCTCTGCAGACTCCGCCTGTTCCTCGTGCTCCACGCTGTCCAGTCGAGATGAAGAGGAGTTCGAGTCCCCAACGATGCCAAAAAAGGTTAGTTATTTTACTTATCTCCTATGTTTTTTAATTTGTTCCGTTTGGTTCTCAATGACCTCAAAACTAAATAAGTTTTTTCTGAAAGGTTTTCTATTATTCGGTTCTTTATTATCAAATCCAATTCAATAACATTGAACTTCGAGTATAACAAAGATCTTGGTCCTATTGTTATTGATTTAACAATACCAGTTGAAGTTTGTTTTGATTTATCTCTTCCTCATGCTCAGAATGTTGGTTATGAAATTGTACGCCCGTTTGATGATACTCCCAAAATTCACATGTTCATCATAATAATACATACATCCAATAACATGCATTCTGATAGAATTTTTTTTATTACCGAAGTGTGTTACCAGAACCTGGCTACACGTCTCTTAAAATCTAGGAAAGCTTACAGTGATTAAGTTTTACGATATCAAAATAAATTGAGACTTATTTTAAGTAGTAATAATACATTTTTTGTTTCTGTGAAGTTTTTTTCATATTATTATTAGTTTTCAAGAAGGTTATGACGTCAATATTAACCCAGAGAGTAACCGGTTCCGTTCCATTTAAGATAATTTTGAATACGGTGGCATTGGATCAGTGATTTATTATGTTTTTAATACAATGGTCATTTTATAATACAATAATAATTTATGTAAGCTTTACAAATAAGAGATGATCCTATGTAAATTGATTTGTACTATCATACATATACATATTTTATTATCATAAATACATGACCATTGGCAAGGGTCGTATTTAGAAAAATAACATCCATGATTATAACGGTGTTATAATTAGGGTTGCCACCTTTTTTTGTTTGCAGTTAAAGTACATTGGTTATTATAGGTAAGAAAAAAAAGTACATAGTATCAAAATAAAGTACAATTTTTTTAGGTATAATTTGAGGTTAGGTTGTGTTTAGAAATTGTTAAAAACGAGTGCTTATGTGATGTGGCGCTGGCAAGTGGCGACATCGATTCAGCATCAATCGCTAAAGTCGTTTAACGGAAAAATACCTACGACTAAACTTTTCAAAATCCCAAAGAAATTAAATCATGCGAAAATTAGTATTTTGGTGTACTTTATTGTTCTCATAAAGTATAGAGTACAATTACCTGAAATAAAGTACAATACTTTATTATAAAGTACGGGTGGTAACCCTAGTTATAATACATTATTAGAATAAAATAAAAAGAGCCATCATTCAAAAAAGTTTATATTTTTCTCCAAAAATTAGGTTAGGTAGGTAACAACTGACTTTTTCTGAAAACCAGCTTCCAGCTTAGTAAATAAAAACCTGTATTTATTTACAAAGAAAGTTACAATCAATACAAACTACGAATTATTATTGTACATACAATAATGTACGTCGATCTTGCCGACCATCCTGGATTCCAACGTGTTATTGTTTTGAATTGAATCATAACATTCCTTACCTGCAGATTATATCTACATAGGTGGTCTTTGTAATTGCGATATTAGTCTTATTTATTGGTATGTATTAAATTGATTTTCATTTGCGGTATTGAGTTGTGGCATTTTGCGGTTACTACGAATTGTTTCATTTATCAATGAATGAAGTAAACGAATGAATAAAAGAAGACAATAATATTTACAGTGTTTAATGTTCGTTCATAAAAATATGTATTGACCTAGACTACCTTTTTTTTTATACAACTAGCTGATGGAACAATGGCCCACCTAATGTTAAGTGGTAACCATCACCTATAACAAAGCATTGCCTCGTAAGTCACGCACGATAGGACCGTGTCCTACGATGCACTGCCTTGCGTCCATCAACTTGAGGCATAAGATGTGCCTGTAATTACACCGGCAACCACACTCTTCCGAAATGTGTATTGTTGACCGAATGAAAGTGTACGGAACGGAAAGTTTTATCATGATTTGGAAAAAATACCACCATTTGCAAAACGAAAACAGCTTAAGTTAGAGTCACGTTCAAACAAAGGATACTGTAAATCCGGGTATCAAACCCGACCTAATCATGCCATGAGCAATGCCCTCATGAACTCATCGTGTCACCAACAGGATGTGCTCTATAAAACATTCCACCGATGATAGATAACCACACAACATGTACAGTGTACATTTACAATGCTGATGTTGTAGAACCTAAAAAGTTCACATGTGTCTTGTGCGCGAAAGGAGCCTCTTTTGTCAGCCTTTACAGCTCAGTTGGTAGTAGCTCTGCCTTCTGCGCCGTAGGCCGTGGGTTCGATCCCCACCGAGAACAAACATTTGTGTGATGAACATAGATGTTGGTTCTCTGTCTGGGTGTTATATAATATTATAAGTAAGTATTGTATGTATTGTAAGTATTGTATGTATGTATTTAAAAAACAAGATATATAAGTAGTATATCAGCTATCTGGTTCCCATATCACAAGTCTGGCTTAGTTTGGGGCGAGATAGTGATGTGTGGAATGTCCACCAATATTTATTTATTTATTTAGCCACTTTAAATTTCACCACACTATTCCGAAAGAAACTAATGACACGACAAGAAGAAGTGCTGATGGACCCTGACTAAGCTGATTTACTCATCGTCCAGAAAAACGATGACTGAATCTTTGAGCGTCTGATACCGGCCCATAAAATGCATGATGAGGACAGTGGCGTAGCTAGGTGAAGGGCCCCGGTGCATAGAGAAAGAATCGGGCATAGAGAAGGAGTTTTGTAAGCAGGCTCAAGGTTTTCTAGCTTCGGGAGCTGGCTAACCCTCTCTTTTCAAAGCTTAGGTTAGAGCGCCCCCTAAGCTCCGGGGCCCTGGTGCACCGCACCACCTGGCCCTTTGATAGCTACGCCACTGGATGCGGAAACCAGTTAGTATTCTAACAGTAGCGGTGGGTTCGAAACCTGTCTCGTAGTTATGTCTGGGTTTCTGAAAAATATATATCAATTTGGAAGTGCTCTTGGCAGATATGTATCAATATCTGCCAAGTAGTGGTGTGTATGCACCGTATCCTGATGTTGGTATATCGATATATCGCGCATCCCTAGCTTTTAACCTCTCCTACGAAAGTTTTGAGTTAAATATATATGGATATTTTATTTGTAGTGGGCTATATATAAAATATTTCATTCGATATCATTATATCAGGTACTATACCAACATACAATTATTTGAGGATGTCTAAGGGGAGTAGTCAGTACGTGCAAATAAATAACATTTGGCACATACCCACATTATGCTCTAGTTGGACTGGTTAACTGGTTTCGTCACGGAGTTTTCCTTCACAGATTGAAAGCACTAATTATGCACATACAATCCATTGGTCCGAATCGAGCCCGCGACCTTACGATCGGGTCACTCCCACTAAACCACCGGTGCTCCGGACAATGCACAGTTTAGGTAGGTATTTATTGTACAAACGGATGCAGGCATCCGTCATCCACTCCATGTTATTGTCGATGGTAACTGGAGCGAGACCAGATTAGTTACACTGTACACAGTTGTGTTATTGCTGGCGTTGCTGTACCTAGAAATGCTGTTGAAGTAAAGTTTTAACGCTTTCGCTTTCCTACATAAGGGCCGAAGTTTTTGTATTTACTAGATATATTTGATCTCGATAATTTAATATTTGTTAATAGTTTTAACGGCTCCTGAAACACAGTTTCTTAACTAGTTTGGGAGGCTATGGATTCAATAACAATACTGTAACTAATTATGTCAATAAAACACAGTTTTACTTTACTTTTTTTTTAAACTAGTTTAACGCATTCGATGCGTTATTCGGCTGTACAGTTAATAAATTGAATTGGAACAGTATTAATAAACTGTACAGTTAATAATTGAATGAGGAATTCACTGTGTGGTGACGTTGGTAATGAAAGATATTTTCAATAATAGAAATTGCTAGACTTTCCCGAACTAAGCAAAGCTTTTACTATAGTATTTCCGCCAATATTTATTAATTTATGGGAGACAGATAGCTGATAATGTGTCATAACACCCAGACAGAGAACAAACATCTATGTTCATCACACAAATGTTTGTTCTCGGTGGGGATCGAACCCACGGCCAGCGCCGGAGTCAGAGCTACTATAACTAAGCTGTGAGGGCTGTTGCAAACCCATTACCGCTCTTAGAATGCTGCTTGTTTGTTAATACAAAGACGTATCGCTGACGCAAAACTTTTTTTAAGGTAAAAATTTAAAGGTATTTATTCAGTTGAATCACAAGGATCACTTTAAAACGTCTTTTAAACTAGATGAATCTAAGTGCCAAATCCACGAGACCAAATCTAGAAGAACAGACCACTTACAGTTTGGTTCCTACCGTTCTTTTGTATGGTTCTTGTTACAATGTAATATAATATTGAAGCCCCCGTGTGGTGTCTTTTCTCTTAACTTTTATTAATTTTAACTTAAAAAGATTATCTGTGCACATTATTGGTAGCGTGAGTTATTAGTTACATTACCGTCGGCGTTCCCCAAGGCTACTCTCTCGGCCCATTGCTTATTAATGTCAGTCGAAATTGATGGCATAGCCTCCTGTTGATCTTAAAGATAATAATACATTGATATATTGCTTTGTTACTCTTTATATTAATTATAATAGAGATGTATGATTTAAAATCATAACTTTATTGTTAATCTGGAATATAAATCAAAAGAGCTTTATTTTAAGAGTACCTAGTAGAGCTCTTTGTGAAGGGCTCGTCCGAAAAGAACTACCACCATGCCTTTTTCTGCCGCCAAGCAGCGTTGCTGTTTCGGTTTGAAGAGTGTGGTTGCCGGTGTAATTACAGGCACATGAGGCTTAACATCTGTATGCCTCAAGTTGGTGGACGCAGGGTAGTGCATCGTAGAGCACGTTCCCTTGCACTTTGCACCTGATGTTAAGTGGTAACCATTACTTTAGGTGATCGTTACCACTTAAAATCAGGTGGGCCATCTGCTTGTTCCATAAGCTAGTAGTAAAAAAAAGAGAAATTCTTTCTTTACCTTTATTCTGATCTCCCTTCTTCTCTATCTTATTATGATTTTGGTGACGCAAAAGGTGTGAACTAGAATCCCGTGTCGGCCACAATGTTTGCATCACCTGTATACAGCCGGGTTATAGCTGTGGGATGTCTCATTGCTCACCCACACAGGCTCTTAGGGCCGCTTGCACAACGATCTGAAGTAATTGCACGTTTACCAAAAGCACCCAAAACTGAACAAGATGGCTACTGACTAGGTCTTTCCCAAAACGCGCTACCGAGCCCAGTCTCCCGCAGGTAAATCTTGGGTATTATTTATTAATTTAACCTTACAAAGCTGCCATAATGTAGGTTATATTGGATTCGATATTGCATCAATTGCAGCCAGTATTATAAATAAATAAATAAAACAAATATTGGTGGACATTCCACACATCACTATCTCGCCCCAAACTAAGCCAAAGCTTGTGATATGGGAAACAGATAGCTGATATACTACTTATATACTTTTTTTTGTAAATACATACTTATAATATTATATAACACCCAGACAGAGAACAAACATCTATGTTCATCACACAAATTTTTGTTCTCGGTGGGGATCGAACCCATGGCCTACGGCGCAGGAGGCAGAGCTACTACCAACTGAGCTGTGAAGGCTGTCAGATATTATCCGAAAAGGTTAAACTGAAGTACATTCTATATTTAAGTTTGTTGTAAACACATGCAAATAAACATAAGAGTATTATGACGTCTTTTTAACGTTTATCTATAAAAAATACGGGTAAATGTGCAATACAAGTATTTACGTAAGTACGTCTTTTTTAAAGCAATCTGTTCTGTTATTTTCAATGAAACGCAATAGCAATCTCAACTGATAGCCGACTTCTTTTATCCTAATGTACGATCGGATTCGAACCTACTAGGTTAGTAGGATGTGGGTTCGATCCCCACCGAGGCCAAACACCTGTGCTTGTCTCTTTTTATCACTAGTGTACGATCGGATTGAATCAAAAGGAACATAACCACTGGTTTGTAAAAAAAAAAAAATACAAATTTACAAAAAAAAATATGTATTATCGTTATCCACATCCCGACTTAACCCACTGCTGGGTATAGGTTTTCCATAGCTTGTGCCATCTACTACTATCCAGCGCCAGAAAAATATATTTAAAAAAATTGTATTATATCAGCTATCTGATTCTCATATTACAAGCTTTGCATTAGCAAATTATTGAGGCTCCATTTCCACCAACATTTATTATTGAATGTCCTACATAAAGCTCTAGTTAAAAACCGCCAAATGACATCTGTTTGTGACATGTACCATGCTTGGTGACATGAAACATGTACATCTCATGGACGATATTGACGTCACTGTCATTTCGCCTCGACCCAGTGAGTACAAATATTTGAAATGAATAACGTGTGCTTGCACAGAACACAGAAACCTACTGTGTTTAATATCCACGAGATAATACGTAACGTACGATAATAGGGTTTATGAAAATACAAGATGCCGCCCGCAGCTTCGCTCGCATACCTATAAGTAGTGTCTATCCGGTTCGTCCGGTTTTCTACGCCATTCCCGGCAATGTTTTGGGATAAAAAGAACCGTACAGGCCGTACGCTAATCCAGGTTACGAACTATATGTGTCCTAAGTTTCATCCCGATCGGCATGATTGAGTCACAAACACCCAACCATCGTAACTTTTTCATTTATATATTAAGTTGATAAGTTAATATCCTTATAATTTTCATGTTGATCCTCATGAAAATTATAGGGATTCATTAAAACGTTGTAAAAAAATATTATAAATAAATTATTATTATCACCGTCATAAGAAAAGTCTCCTCATAGACCGTTCCGATTTTTAGATGAATAAGTTGCTCTTAAAAATTGTTGATGATTCTTTTTAAAATTATATAATACCACCGGGGATGCTTGAACATTGCTACCATCAACCCAAGGTCCTTCTCCGCTATTTTAAGGAGTTGGGCTGGCTGGGGTGAGGCTAGCAGGGGGATAATGCACAATACACTCCATTGCGGGACGTCCGTGCAGATCGTATTCCCCCTCCACGAATTAGAATGATACAATAATATAAAATATCTACACCATGCTCCATGGCGTGTCTGTACCCACAATCTATGGTACGTAGGTGGCATTGAAACGCCCAATAAAGTGGGACAATTAAACTATTAGCTCGCGACCGGCTTATCCTGTGAGGACGTGTTCACGCGACGGCCATTTAACTAAACAATTGCCATTCCTTTGTATGATGTTCTCAGACGCTTATTTAAAGCAGGAACTGACAGATTAACCCATGATATAGCTATGTAGTAATCTACATAGCTACTATAGGTCCTAAATCTGATGGTTTAGGACCTATAGTCAACGACAAAAGTTAACTATTAACTATTTCGGTAATTTACTTATATACAACAAAAAATACAAGTTTGCAGTTAGCAAGAATAATTCGTGACCTGTTATTTTTTTTTTTTTAATTTACCGGAAATGGGTTTGCAGTTTTCAGTTTTTTAGGGTCTCGTACCCAAAGGATAAAACGGGACCCTATTACTAAGACTCCGCTGTCCGTCCGTCTGTCTGTCTGTATGTCTGTCACCAGGCTGTATCTCATGAACTGAGATAGCTAGACAGTAGAAAATTTCTCAGATTATGTATTTCTGTTGCCGCTAATAACAACAAATACTGAAAAACATAAAACATAAAATAAATATTTAAGGAGGCTCCCCATACAACGAACGTGATTTTTTGCCGTATTTATAAATAATGGTACGAAACCCTTCGTGCGCGAGTCCGATTCGCACTTGGCTGGTTTTTTTATACCCTAATAAATTTTGTGCTGTTGGTTTTCCTAAAAATAAATAAATAATTCAATGAAAGCACGAATTTAATTGTTATAAATATGATTCAGTGATTTACATTAGCAGTTATGTTCATGTTGGTTTCAAAGAATTTCATTGTTGCCTCCATTTTATCCTCAAACTTTGTAATTTTTACGGCCGGTTTCTAAAAGCCCGATCAAAACTAATCGTATGTCAAGTCACTTGCTATCTCTATCTAATTCGATGTAATAGCTGAAATGGCGAGTGACTTGACATCCGATTAGTTTTATTCAAGCTTTCAGAAATCGGCCGTTACTGTAGTTATAATGTAAATAAATATTTGTGGACTTTCCACACAGCGCTATCTAGCCCCAAGCTTACCAAAATTGTACTACGGGAACCAGATCTACACTAGAGGAAAGATTTGTATTTTTGTATGTTTGTATTTTTGTATGTAGGTTTAAAGATATTTATTCTCAAAAAAGACAGATTATAGTCACTTACATGAGAATAATACTAACAAGTAGGTAGGTTTTGTCGTTCTAAACAGGGTAAACAATTTTGTACTCATCTAATGCACTCGTATTATTAATAATAGTTAGGAATAGCTTACAGTCAAATGCTGTTTAAGTTTTAATTTAAATGCATGAAATGAGCTTACATTTTTTATAATAGACGGTAGTTTGTTAAATAGCTGTGCGCCGTCGAAAGTAAACATTCTTTTACCATAGTTCGTTCTCGCTTTGGGTAATGCTAGCCAACTAGCTCGGCGCGTATTTCGCTTGGTGATTTGTTTTGTTCGCATGAAGGTTAGGTTAGTATGGAGTGAGCCGTTTAATATTTTGCGAACGAGAATACATGTATGGTAAATATATAGTTGTTTAAGGTTCATTATTTTAGTATCTTGATATAGTTTACTAGTCGGGGTTAAGTAATGGTAATTAAAAAGAGTTTTTATTATTTTATTTTGTACAATTTGAAGATTGGCTAGTTTTGTCTTGGGGGCGCTGCCCCAGACTTCTATTAGATAAAGTAGCTGTGGTTTAACAAGGGAATTATAGATGGTGTGTCGAATTCGATTTGGAAGGCATCGCCGAATGTGTCGTAGTGACCCAACAAGTGATGATAGTTTAGTGCGTATGTGTTCGATCTGTGCATTCCACATCAAACAGCTGTCCAATCTAAGCCCAAGATATGTTTCACAGTCATCATTCATGTAACGAATAGGCTCAAAAACTACTTGTCCGATTTCAAAAATTCTTTCACCATTAGAATGCTACATTATCCCTGAGTAACATAGGCTATATTATATTTTCAAAAAAATCCAGTTTTAGTTAGGATCCCAAATTTTTTGAATGTATAATTTAGCCTATGTCACCAGGGGATAGTGTAGCTTCCCATCGGTGAAAGAGTTTTTCAAATCGGTCCAGTAGTTTCGGAGCCTTACCAATGCAAACAAACAAACAATTCTTTCCTCTTTATAATATTAGTATAATCATGATCATAGCATAAACCACAAAACAATATTTGCTTAAACTAAATAAAAACTAGCGCACATACGCTTCTAATTAGTAAATTACATTGCAGTTCCCTGATTATTATAATTAATTTAAAGATAAATTTATTGTAGATAACGAGGTACGGGGTAATAAACCTCAATTTATAAATAATGCAAATGCCTAACTAGAACATAACTTTTTACATAATTATTTATAAGTATAAAAAATTAAAATGAATAATATGTAGGTAGTTATTTCTACGTACTTACGTATTTTTTATCTCTAGACTTTATTTCTTATAGTTAGGTTACTCATGTACACACGTATACGCATCAAACTATACACAGGTAATTTTTGTTAGGATTTGTGTAGGTTGATCTGAACCTGTGTGTAAATGTAGGTACAGCTATAAATCAAAGTTCATTATTAAAAATATTATATTTATTTTTATAAAATAAGTAATAACACGAACAATCCTATTGTGCGTGACTTACGAGGCAATGCTTTGTTATAGGTGATGGTTACCACTTAACATCAGGTGGGCCAACTGCGTGTTTCATCAGCTAGTAGTATAAAAAAAAAACAATAAATGATTTGATTTGATTTGAGATCACCGGTGATCTAGTGCGTCTGATCCCGCCTTCATGGACGTAAGGTCGTAGATTCGCATCCGGTCGTGCACCAATGGATGTTTCTCTTTAAAAAAATGATGTGCGCAATCCCAGTGTTCACAATCGGTGAAACAAAACATCGTGACGAAACAAGATTTTATTCAAACAACTACGATGGGCTTTCAACATATAACGTAAAGCACACTAACTAGTAAAATGTGCCAAATGTTAAAATTGGACGTACCTCTAAGGGGGTAGGGTTTTTTCCCCTAGTATCAGTAGTCCGATGATTTAGTCCTATGATAGGACTGATGAGACTTTTTAGTCCGATATTGACACATTTCGACTCTCCATGAAAATGGAAGGTCTGTTTTTGTTTGTTTATTTTGTTCATTTCTTTTTTTGGAAAAGTCGAAATGTGTAAATATCGGACTAAAAGGCTCAGTAGTCCGATGATCTGTATTGATCAGCATCATCGGACTGATGAGACTTTTAGGACTAAATCATCGGACTACTGATACTAGGGGTTTTTTTTATACAACTAGCTGATGGAACAAGCAGATGGCCCACCTCATGTTAAGTGGTAACCATCACCTATAACAAAGCATTGCCTTGTAAGTCACGCACGATAGGAACGTGCCCTACGATGCACTGCCCTGTGTCCTTCAACTTGAGGCATACAGATGTTAAGCGTCATGTGCCTGTAATTACACCGGCAACCACACTCTTCAAACCGAAACACAGCAACGCTGCTTGGCGGCAGAAAAAGGCGTGGTGGTAGTACTTCCCTGGACGAGCCCTTCACAACGAGCTCTACTACTCTTAGACATCCCCAAAGAATCTTGGGTTGGTACGTTGGGAGAGGATGTCTACCGTGCCTGGGTATTTAAGCCGTGATGCTGTTTTTGTTTTCTTTTTAAAATAAATAACTGAAAGGCAAAAAGAACGTACATACATTTGATGCATTTGACATACACACAAAATAATGAAAACTACACGTTGTCATGCGATCTCTTATGAATACGGCAGTTAGTTTTTACATAACTAACGTATAATGCTTCTAGTCACGTACATCGATCAATCAGTACGCAAAAAAGCTTTGCATGATTCAGACTTCAATAAAAGGTTAATAATCAGTTGCTACATTTATAATCTGTGGTAGAACTACGCATAATCTGTGGCAAAACAATGGCCTGTTATGGCTCGTTTTCCGTAGTAAGCTGTTAGTTTTTTTTTAATGTCGTATCTATACCTACTCGCGCAATGATGACGTCAATCGACCGGTTGCGCGACACATGTGTGCTTGTGTGGGTAGTACTTTAGGGTTGCTACACTTCATACTATTAGGTTTAGTATTTATAAATTATTCTTCTTGTCACTAGTTGTGAAAAACAGTGTGGTTAAAGTATTAGTGTGTGGTTATATAAAGCAGTGCATCGTAGGGCACGTTCCCTTCGAGCGTGACTTACGACGCAATGCTTTGTTTTAAGGTGATGGTTACCGCTTAACATCAGGTGGGCTATCTGCTTGTTCCATTACCTAGTAGAATTAAAAAAAAAAATTAAGGTTGCCTGCCTCAAGAGGCTGCTTTTGAGCTCTTGACACATGTTCTAGAACTTCTTAGGTTCCATGACATGCTGGTTTCCTCACGATGTGTTCCTTCACATTTCAAGAGTACTGGAACTGTTTACTTAAATCTTTGAATATCATTATCATCTTCCTGCCCTTATCCCACGCTAAGTGGGGTCGGCACAACAGGTTTTCTTCTTCCACTCCCCTCGTCACTCCCTTCTTACTCATGTCATCTTTGACACAGCCCATCCATCTTTTCTTTGGCCTGCCTCTCCTTCTAAAGCCATCCACATCCATACCTAACATTCTTCTCGTAATATGATTTTCTTCCCTCCTCATGACATGCCCAATGCCCATACCACGCTAACCTATTGCTCCTCAACTTGTCAGTACCTACCGTAGATATGAATCTGTAGAAATTATAAACTTATTCATAGAAGCGCGTTGAATTCTTATGTTCCTTATACGTGTGACATGCCATCTGTGTTCATGTGTGATTTTAAATACATAATTGAAATATTCTTTGAATTGCAAATAGTGTGATGCAATTTTAAGGAAGATTACATGTTCGATTTATTCAAAAAACCTTTAAAATTTTCAGAACCACTTTACGGCACAGTATATTGATATGTTCCCTTAGATAAAGTACCAATTTAAGATAATTTTTGAAAATCTCTAAGGGTAGTCAGAGGTACGTCCATGTATTACATTTTGGCACATACCCACATTATGAAGTAGTATTCTATACGTGACAGGTTCATCGCCGATGTTTTCCTTCACCGATTCGGAGCACTGGCATAAGACATAAAGACATAGGTCTCACAATAAACGGGATGTAAATAAATCATAATAAATAACCTAATTAATTTCGTATATTTTTCTATTTATTTTTATAAAATTCGCAAAGACAACCCTATTATTATTGAGCAAGTGTCAAATCGCTTTATACCCGTACCATATACGCAGTGTATGTACTACACATAGATACATACCTAGTAGATGTTGCGTATGAGTGTGCATACATCTCTTGTTTTAAAACATAGTGTTATATCCTGTGGGGATTCAATTTCATTTGATCGCTACCAGACTTTTGATTATCCAAACAGTCATATTTTCAATGGATATAATTAATTGAACAAGCTTATGGCCCGATGTTAAGGCGATGACCACTCACTTAATTTTGTCGTTACATTGGCATTGCTTGTTAAGGGGCTGACAACCGTCAAACAACTTCTCACTCACACGTTTTAGTATTTTGAGAGATATAAAATCATTGAACATATTATATTGAAGTATTACACGGGTATTGATCGCGTTTACCTTTATTAGTTTCCCGACGTTTCAACTATGTTACAATAGACGTGTAATACTTCAGTATGTGTTATGAATGTTATGATCGCGAGAGTTTAAAAAATACTATTGAACATATTTATAAAAATGGTGCAATGTGGGAGCGAGAAGTTTTATGACGGATGTCAGCCCCTTAACAAAAGCTAAACACTACTGAAACTGAATGAATAAATTTTTCAGCATCAAGTCACTCCAAAAAGACTTGTCGTGTTGGAGTTTTTTTGGCTGTGGCTTTTACATTTGAATGTAAAAAGGTTGAATTCACCACAAGTGGGATGTGACAGCTCCCAGAGGAGTTAGAAGTCATCATCATCATAAAAAAAAGAAGAAGAAATTCATCGAACCCACGACAGTCTCCTTGATAAGGGGGAATGCGTACCAAGTCCGCCATCGTCCCTTACGCATCGATAGCGCAGTTGCTTATGGCTAAAAATCGCGGGTTCGAATCCCACTGTTTATAACCTTTGGCATATTATTATGTGTATATTGTACCTAAAACTTTCTTTCACCCATCCAATCCAGGTCGCTCAGTGTCTTTCGTCACCCTATAAACTATTATATTCCCGTGAAACTAAAGAGTAAATTACTTGTTCCAGATGATAAATGCCGATTGAGGGTGCGGACGCCTGAGCGACCTGCGGCGGCGGGCGATCAGAAATAACGCTTCCTTTTCAACTTACAACTCGGAACCAACCCTAATCAACTCAGCTCACAACACACGAGGCTAGTTTCGATATCAAGAAGAGCAAACTAGCAGCAATTGTAAATCTTCTCTCAAAAAGTTGCCTCTTTGAGACGCACATAAAATCCTTTCGCCACACTGTTTCAAAGTCAAAGTCAAAGTCAAAATGTATTTATTCAATAAAATCACAAGGATCACTTTGAAACGTCTTAAAGCTAGGTGACTCTAGGTGCCAGTTCCACGCGACCAAAGCCTAGAAGAACAGGCAACAAACTTACGGCTTGGTTCCTACCGTTCTTTTGTATGATCCTTTTACAATGTAATATAATATATTATTGAAGTTTAGTGAGGCGTAGGCATACAGAAAAAGGTAAACATAATCAAAAGTACGTTTCGAAAGTACTAATGACACGACAAGAAGAACATCACTTCACGTAAACGACGCAGATTCTTCTAGTTGATAAACAAACCTCATGAGACCTGCTGCCTCACCGCGTTACCAAAATGGTGATGGGAATCAAAACTTACTACATTTACTATATTTTTTTATACCACTAGCTGATGGAACAAAGCTTTGCCTCGTAAGTCACACACGATAGGAACGTGCCCTACGATGCACTGCCCTGCATCCATCAACTTGAGGCATACAGATGTTAGGCCCCATGTGCCTGTAATTTCACCGGCAACCACACTCAACGCTGCTTGGCGGCAGAAAAAGGCGTGGTGGTAGTACTTTCCGGATGAGCCCTTCACACTCTACTCTCTCTCTACTCTTCTTTTACAATATTGGCAATATCTAGAGGGTTTATAATATCGTAAGTTTAAAGCTATGGATATAAACCATCCCCAATTAAGTTTTAAGGACGGATACTGCGAAGACTAAAAAATATCACCAAGTTTTGATTCCGATTACCATCTTGGTTAACGGTTAGGCATCTGGACAAGTCGCTGATCTTGTGCCAGTATTTTAGTAAAGTAGCTTATGTTAAACTGCTTAAAAATACCGACGAAGCGGATGAAGAACTTTCGGCTCCTTGCCAAAAGTGCAGAGCAACGGACGGACAAAGAAATTCTTCTTACTTGGAACTCGACTAAAATACTAGCATAGTCCTAAAGAGCCTTAATCAGTCGATTTACTAGCCAATCGCTTTTTTGATTTTCGAATTTGTCTTTTTTATTGTATAACGCCCGTTTGCTGTAGGTTAATTAATTACAACATTAGATATCCATATTTACCCTGCTAGGAGTTATTTCGTTACTTTTGGTAATCGTAAAGCAACGAATGGACAGATATATTGACTACCACGAAACATTTTATTAAATGAAAAAGAAATTAGGACACACAATTATACACCTACAAAACAAAACGGTGTGGGACAATGGGCAACTTTATTGCTGACAGCGATCTCTATCTGGCATTCTTTGGATAACTATTTTTAGTAAGTATGTATCACTTACCAAATAGACATCGTTACATATTAAGAGCCTATTTAATTTTTCATGCATTTTTTTTTCAATTACCCAAAATTGCATTGTAATATTTAGTTTTTTAAACATATCTCAATATTTATCTCATATAATATAAACAAAAAGGAAATTATACATTTGTTATGTTAATAGAAATTTGACAGCTATTTGGTGAATAATAATAATGTATGATTTTTTGTAAAAATTTAGAAAGAGGAAAGCTTTTTTGCAATACTTAATGAAAAAACTTGCGTCAGATTTTAGTTTTTTATTTTAGTAGGTATGTTTATTAGTTTTATAAGGTTAGTGATTCATAAATCACTGTTGAATGATAATTTTATGGTGTGTTTATTTATTAGTATGATTTTTATAGATTTTTTTGTGACTGAATGTTTTTATTTTGTTCGCTTGCTACTATTTACCATGAAAGTATTACTTGGTAGAGTAGTTTTTTGTAATATATTAATCTTTGAATTACTGTTAATGTTTAAAATTTATATTATTAATAAGAAAAAAATATGATATTTGGTTAACTGATATTTTTTTTCATTAATTCGCTTCCATTTTTATTATTTTATAAGATTGTTCAAATAATCAAGAATAACAAAGAATAATCACATATCATTATTTATTTAGAAATTACTTGATTATATTTTAATGAGATTCTCATAATTATATTATTATTAAAGAAAATGGATTCTCGTAATTATAAAAAGTGTTCTTGCCGTGAATAATATTCACTAACACCACTCAAATTTGATTACTAATATTCTAATGCTATTTAAGTATGTAGGTTACCTATTAAATTATACGTATGTCTAATTTTGAAAAAAAGCATTCCTTTTATAAACATAATAAAATAATATAAATTAGAATGTATTTGAACGTTATTTATAAAATTATGTTTTTAGCTCGGAAAACTTTATTCTGACCAATATAGGTAAATATTATTATTTTATATTTTCAGCTTGTTCTGGCTGTTAATTATATTTATTTAAATTCATAACTAGAGAATAGTGGTTAGCATTAGTTTAGTAATTTGAAATAAAATATATTTACTGGTTTTATATTTTTTTTATTTATTTTAGTTATTATTAGCATTCATATCTTAATATTTGTGGGCATTCCACACATAGCCCCAAACTAAGCAAAGCTTGAAATATGGGAACCAGATAGATAATATTATACTCATATCCTTTTTATTGTGAATATAATAACCTTTTATATATAATACACAAAAAAAGCATCTATTTTCAATACGCAAATGTTTTACGTTGGGGCTCGAACGCACGGCCTAAAGCGCAGATAAAAAAAACGCATAATAAAACCTCCTTCGAGTTGGAATATAGGTCCACTTGTTTTTATCTGTCAAAATAGCTGCTATATCACGATACCAAATGGCGCCTCAGTGAGTCTTTTTCTGAACCTTGTTCACCTTTTACCAGCTTTATAAGAAAACTACAAAATATTTTATGATCGTTATTGTATCATAATTGCATTTAATTGAGGAAATGTCACATTCTGGTTTTACCGTACAATTGGCAGATGAACGTAATTTTTTTGAGACTGTCTTCTTGCCAACCTTTTACAAATTGTTTTACGTATTCTCTCTTTTTATTTTACTTATTAAAATGCTCAGTCTCCGTCTCAGAGTAGAAATGGTGATAGGATCATGGACAGAGGCGTAGCTAGGAAACCGATGGTGCAAAACTGGGGCGGCCCTAACTGATCAACTGTTTAGGGTTTTATCAAATCAAAGATATAACTATTTTCCCCACAAGTGTCGAACAGAAGTGTCTAAACTTGAGTATTTCCCTGTGTTCTTTCAATGAGTTACATGAGTCGTTTTGCCAATTTTACCTATTTTATTTACATTCCGAAGATGGGAAACGTTTTAGCCAGTTCAACACGAGGTTTGATGGTCAGGGTCCGAGGACCCTCTGAGCTCGTGGGCCCTGGTGCACTGGGCACTGTCTAGCCCCTCGGTAGCTACGCCAGTGATCATGGGCTAAAAGCATCGTGGAGGGTAAGGAAAAGTTCAAATTGATCAATAGCTTGTGTATGTAAAATACGTGACGTGGGTCTACATAGAAAGGCGCAAAAGAAATATGTATGGAAATAGGTAACTGCCCTATTTACCTTAAAATATAGCGTAATCATAGTTTTTAAGTAAGTATTTTAAGTTAATAAAATTTATTTACAAAGAAAATTACTATGAATGTAAGTATTTACAAAATGTACAAAATACACATGAAACAGTTGAGCTATCTGCAGATCGTTGCGAACAATCTAGAGATAGCTGAACTGATCCAAATCAGTGCCAATCGGAAGCGTCCCCAAGATACTGGCTGCATTGGCACGCTGGCAATGCTTATGCGTTGCAGTTACTTTACGTTTATTTACCTAGGTACCGGAATTCATGATAGGTGTACATAATTGTACATCAGATACAATAAACATTATACAATACAATGGGCCAGATAAACAAACAAATAGTATTTGTTATGCAAAACAATGGGAACTGTGTTCAGCTATAAACGTTACATCACATACGTTTACAAATATATGACGTAAACAAATCTATAGGCGAGTTCTTAGGTATGACGTAAACAAATCTAAGACTAAGAGCTGATTTCACCATGCTCTGTTAGTTACTAATCAAGGATTAATAGGCCGTTAAACGCGTACATTTTGACATATTTAACTGCCCTTTAATCCTTTGTTAATCTAACAGAGCATGGTGAAATCAGGCCTAAAGGTGAGTTTCAATATATTAACGCAGTCATTAAACTAACGGCCGGTTCCTGAAAGCCCGATCAAAACTAATCGTATGTCAAGTCACTTTCTATCTCTATCTAATTCTATGTAATAGCTGAAATGGCGAGTGACTTGACATCCGAAGCTTTGATCGAGCTTTCAGAAAAGGGCGGTAAATGTATGATTTTGACTCGATCACGCCAACTGACAATCCGTAAAGGCTAGACAAATTTTGAGAAAACATTGGTGCGAAGAACACATCTGTGCAGCAATCCGCAGGGCCATTGAATGCGATAATCAATAAATATATAAAATAAATTATTGTCAAGAGTACCCCAAATCTACGATAATGTGCGAAGAATGTTATGAGAATGAATGAAGCGAAAGAGGTATGTAAGGACCGTAGCAAGTGGAAATCCGTGGTCTCTGCCTACCCCTATGGGAAACAGGTGATTTTATTTATTTTGATTTTATGAATGTATTTAATAAATAATTGGGTATTGCGGTCCAAAGGCTTGTTTCAAGATATCAGATTGAATTCTGTTCAGGCGTCACAGCTCAGTTGGTAGTAGTTCTGCCTTTTGCGCTGTTGGCTGTGGGTTCGATCCCCACCGAGAACAGACATTTGTGTAATGAACATAGATGCTTGTTCTCTGTCTGGGTGTTATATTAAAAGTATGTTTCTGGTTCCAAGTATGTTCCACGGGAAATCCTTAGTAATGTACTAGTATTCTCTTATCTGTGCTATAGGTATACGCCTTACCAAATCAAAGCAGCAAATAAATGCTAGTTTTGCAGTGATATTTGTAAAGGCGTGGTAAATAGCAGTAGAGCTCTTTGTGAAGGGCTCGTCCGTGGAAGTACTACTATACTACCACGCCTTTTTCTGCCGCCAAGCAGCGTTGCTGTGTTTCGGTTTGAAGAGTGTGGTTGCCGGTGTAATTACAGGCATATGAGGCTCAACATCGGTATGGCGCAAGTTGATGGACGCAGGGCAGTGCATTGTAGGGCACGTTCCTGTCTGACTTGCGAGGCAATGCTTTGTTATAGGTGATGGTTACCACTTAACATCAGGTGGGCCATCTGCTTTTTCCATCAGCTAGTTGTATAAAAAAATAAATTGGTGGACATTTCACGCACTATTTAGCCCCAAACTAAGCATAGATATGGGAACCAGATAGCTGATAATAATTTAATAGGTAATTTTTTTGTACATACTTTTTATGCTGACTGGGTGTTATATAATATAATAACTATGAGAACAAACATCTATGTTAATTACACAATTTTTTTTTATTATCGGTGGGGATCGAACCCACGGCCAAAAGCGCAAGAGGCAGAGCTACTACTTAACTGAACTGCTAAGGTTTATTAATTATAGCTCCCAAATTAATATGATATAAAAAAGTCCACGTGTAAGTCATGATTTTTTGCAGTTGTCATTACCAAATGTTTTTTTTTGCACAATATTGTTTTGATGTTCTGCGGGCGCCCACTTTTTGCAACAGCACGCTAATACGCATACCAGTAGGTACACTTAACAACACCCAATGCTTAGTAGTTCAATAATAATGCAATTATTATTGATCTTTATCTACAATCACCTGAATGTATTTTCTTTTTACTTTAAATAATGATTCTCTGATGATTGGTCCTTCTTTAATGTCTGTTAAAACCTATTTTTAACCGAATTAAAAAAAAGGAGGAGGTTCTCAATTCGTCTGTTTTTTTTATGCTACCTCATAAATTTTGACTGGGTGAACTGTTTTTGATGATTCTTTTATTTGAAAGCTGGTGCTTCCAGTGTGGCTAGCCTAGCCGTCTGGCCATGAGAAGACCATTGAAGTCGATATTTTTTGCAGAAAAGTTTTGAAGATTGTATATGATGATAATGTCATTGAAGATGCTTTTACTTGCCTATTATCCAATTTATTTTTGTGTATTAGTTAAGTAGGTAGCTAAATAGTAAATCGGCGAATATACTAAAAATATCAGTAATATAAAATACACCTAGCATAGAAAAAACTGGCTATTACGAAACATACCCTTACATTTAAAAGCAATCACTCTCAATTTGTTACCAATTCAATACGCATAATTTACTCATTACGACTAGGTTCTTGGTTCTAAGAAAAATCCTTCGATCAAGTACTTTGTCAAATTAAATGCTAGGTAAGGAATATTGAAGTGAATTCTCGCCATACCTCATATTAGGACTGCAATTAAGATGTGAACACACTGGGTATTAAGTTGACCTACTGTTTAGGTATGAGCCTTTTCATGTTTCTGTTTAATTTACATCTTTAATAAGGTTTTTTATACTTAATTATGTAGTGGAATACATAAATAAATAGTGGTGGGACCACTCCATCATCTTAAATGTCGTTAAAGGTGACTAAGGGAACGCACCAGGAAACAAACAGCAGTATCTTCAGATTTTATGCCATAGCTGGCAGACGAGAGACAGGCCTCCTGATAGTAAGTGGTTCTTGCTCATAGACTCATACAACACCAGAGGCGAAGCTGATGCGCGGTGTTCTTTCAAAAAAAGATTAATCCATCTTTTGAAGGACCCTATATGCTAGACCACGGGACCACGGTCACCAATCCGTGTGTGTGTGTGGTGACACAGCAAAGAAGAAACAATTATGGGGTCTTTGTCAAGCAATAATTGGTTTCAACAACATGCTAATTTTCTGATCAAGCTAAAATGTATAGATAAGTAAGACCTGTCAAGTTCAATTATATTAGGAGTACAATGAGCTGATCTGATGTCGGAGACTTGAGGCCTGTTACTTGTTGTGGGTTCGATTCTAAACCAGGATATATATTTGTGTGAAAAATGACGTTTGTTCCGTGTCTAAGTGTAGCTTTGCTTATTTTAGGGCTAAAGATAGCTGTGTGAAAATCCGCCAATATATTTTCAGCATCACGCCATCACGCGTATTCGAAACGAATATTTTTATACACATAAAACGAATTCAAAGAAAGCTTTCTATAATAAATAAATAATTTATCAAACAGCAATATAATTATAACTTTCAATATTTTTGTACAGATTATTATCAATTATAATTATAAATTACTATTTGATTTCGCTGTACACATCTATGGTATTTATAAGCATGTACGCATATTAAACGCACAAAAAAAGTAAACAATTTCAAAAAGTCGAATTCAAAAGGATTTCCTTGTGATTCAATAAAATCACAAGGATCACTTTGATACGTCTTAAAGCTATGTGACTCAAAACAAGCTTTACTTACAACCAAGGACATTTGATAACTTGCAACAAAACAAAACACACTAGCTTCTAATGGCTCTAGTATCCCGCACCTTAACCACAGCGCTAGAGATTGACTACCAAATCCTCCAGTGATCGATATCTCGCGTGGTATCGATAGAATTTGTCGATAAAACCACATCTATAAAACAATATTCACCGCGAGATATATGAGGTGTCAGCGCGTGATTTATTTGCGTGCCTCTTGACACGCTCAAAACAGCTACAGGATGAAGCCAAGATCTTTTTTGAATATTAGAAGATGGATTTCTGAACATTTTACAAAAAAAATGCTATTAAATAAAACATAAATGTACAAATTGCTGGTGGCCTATGCTATATGTATATCTAATTTAACCTCATATATAAATAATGTTGCTATAAAATAAAATAAAAATATATAACAGCGCCCCCAGCGCACAAGCTATATCATTTATAATACCTCGGTTAAGTTTATAATGTATATAAATCCTAATTATTGGTAATTAAAATTAATTGCTGTCGAAAATCTGCATATTTGTATGTCTAACAACATGCCATGCTTAAAAATACTTAGTCGGAGATTAAAGTAATTAGGAGTTATTTTACATGCATAAAATTAAGCTCGTTTCTAATGGGGGTCGGCGTAACCACGGATTTCCACTCGGTACAATCCTAATATACCTCTTTTGCTCTCTTATTGTAATTCATATTTATGACATATTTGAATGTATCTCTGACTACCCTTAAAACTAATACTACAAAAAAAACTACTACTGGCATCTGTATATGCCTCGAGTTGATGGACACAGGGCAGTGCATCGTAGGGCACGTTCCTATCGTGCGTGACTTACGAGGCTTTGTATAGCAAAGGTGATGGTTACCACTTAAAATCAGGTGGGCCATCTGCCTGTTCTACCAGCAAGTAGTATAAAAAAATTAAACTAACTACTAAGGTCCTAAGAAATCTGAGGGGGTATTTACCGTGATTAATCGCGATACAATTTAATTTTTTTTCACACTTTCAATCAACACATCACCCCGTATATTGAGCTGCTCATGTATTTAAAGTAAAGGTGCCACTTGTTAAAGGCACGAAAGTAAGGAGATGGAATTTATTGCGGTGAAGCTACGTGTTGGAAGTGCGGCACAAATTTAATTAAGTATTTACTGCGAAGAATTCAAGACGGTGGCATATTCTTTGGAACATTTAAATGCATAAAATTAAAATATACCAATTAAGAATGGTCTGTATAAACATTTATGCTGAAAATACAAATATTAGATATAAAGTCTCGAACGAGCTTTTTCAAATGCTCATTTCAGAGATCTCTTAAGAGCCGTCATTGTTGTAGAATTTGTAAAAGGGTTTATTTATATTAAGAATATAAGTATTTAAACAAAATCACTTACAACAATTGAGCTATCTGTAGATCTTAGCAAACGAACATATTTATTGTTTACACAATACCTATGTAAATTATATTACAAATAAAAAATTACAATTTTAAATATTATAATATTTATAATTGTTAGTTAGTTTTCGGGCTGGTTTCACCATGCTCTGTTAGATTAACAAAGGATTAAAGGGCCGTTAAATATGTCAAAATGTACGCGTTTGACAGCTAAGGTTAGATTTAACGGCTTGTTAATCCTTGACTAATCAAGGATTAACAATTATATTATATCTAATCTCTAGACAACTCAACTGTGTCATGTGTATTTTGTACATTTTGAAATACCTGATTAAAAATTTATGATTTTCTTTGTAAATAAATGTTCTCATATTGTTTTTTTTTGTAAAATACAGCTCGTTAAATCTTTCATAAAAAAACGCAATTTTCTCATAATAGACTTCACCCAAAAATTGGCAACAAGTATTCAATTATTACTGTCAAAGCAATGTACTTAATTATCAAATAGATTACCTACAGTGAAATTTCAAATACTATCTCAGTTTTTTTTTTTTTTTATACAACCAGCTGATGGAACAAGCAGATGGCCCACCTGATGTTAAGTGGTAACCATCACTTATAACAAAGAATTGCCTCGTAAGTCACGCACGATAGGAACGTGCCCTACGATGCACTGCCCTGCGTCCATCAGCTTGAGGCATACAGATGTTAAGCCTCATGTGCCTGTAATTACACCGGCAACCACACTCTTCAAACCGAAACACAGCATTGCTGCTTGGCGGCTGAAAAAGGTGTGGTGGTAGTACTTCCCCGGACGAGCTTTTCACAAAGAGCTCTATTACTCTTAAAAAGATTAAAAAATGTTTTAGAACGCAATTTATAACCGAGATTTTTGAAATACAAAATCCATAAAACATGTGGGATATAAAAATATATTTGATTTGATTGTACTACCAAATCCGCTCAGGATTAAAATAAGTGGGGTAAGTACATACATACTACATTGATATTCAATTATGACTGTCCTATTAAAACATTTCAATTTATAAGTAGACAACGCTAAGTGAGCCATCACTCTGCGGCTTACGAAAGATTATCTGCAGTTTTTGTACACAGGCTCAAAGTCAATATAATGTCAATATATTCAGATACAGCCCACAAGCCCAGCCTTCACAGCTCAGTTGGTAGTAGCTCTGCCGTCTGCGCCGTAGGCCATGGGTTCGATCCCCACCGAGAACAAACATTTGTGCCATGAACATGTTTGTCCTCTGTTTGGGTGTTATTATAATATATTATACGTATGGATATTAAAAATATTTATTTTATTAAAAGTTTTGCTTAGTTTGGGGCTAGATTTGAGGAGAGTGCTGTGTGAAAAGTTCACCTATATTTATTTATTTTATTGATTATATCCAATATATTCAGGTGGGACACCCTCTTATCCGATAAACTGACGACATTGTGAAGATTGCGGGAACTCGGTGGATGGAGAGGGCTCAGAATCGTTCTTCCTGGAAATGTATAGGAGCTTCTGTCCAGCAGTGGACTTCTTCATGATGATGATGATGATATTCAGATAAAAAAATATTTATATTTTCAAAGACAATTACTTAGATAAAAAAAATCCTAGTCTAATAGTATTTATGTTTATTACAATATCCCTCTTCGTTATAATTATTTGTAAAGATAAAAACATCTTGGCCGAGTTTTTCATTGCTCAACCTGGCTTGATATTCGTAAAAAAAAAGACATGGTATCATCTTGAGTTTTTTTAGTCAACTCGTCAGTTCAGAATTTCATGTAAATAGGCCCAGTCCCGCCACGCGTCTAGAGTAAATCACATCTGCGATCCTAGCCCCTCATTTCGCGAAGTCGGATAATTAATGCGACGAACGAAGCAAGTCACTACACTGGCTTCCACTACTTATTCCGCGTACTAACTCAGTAGTTCAACAACTCGTGTTCCGTTTACACGTTCGATTTTCGAACTCGCTCCGAAATTTTCAAAAATGGAATCGGTAGTGACGTGTGACGTGGTTGCTTCTTGATTAATCGATATCGATGATTGTTTATGGTTAATCGGAACAGTGGAAAGTGAAGTGACAGTTTGATAAATTGGATTGTGTTCGCGCCCGTAAACACCGGTGTTGGTGTTTTTGAAAGGATATTTTGTGTTGGTGCTGATAGGTACCTAGGTATACTTTAGCGAATATCTGTTAATTACACACAGTTACATAATATAAGCTTATCGTGATAATTCCTCGCCACATAAGGATTTAATTAAACAGTTATCTAACTAGGGGCATGAAATTCCTTTGCGCAATTATTTTGGCGCTTCCTATATGAGATATAAAAGCTAAGATTTAGTTAATAATTATCGTTTCCTCGAAAGTTTAAAATGTTAATTCAGAATAAAATAAGGACGACAAAGCGAATTTTTTCCCATGCCTGCCACACTGACCAACATTTTTTTAATGACGCAAGCGGAAACGATATTAAGAAAAATAACAATTACTTTTAAATACCTTATTAATTTTATCCTATTATTTATCCTGTATTTATCCTTAACAGAGACTGATTTAGCTCGCAATCACAAAACTGTAATAATTGCAAATATGTTCATTGTTAATCGAGTTTATTGCGTGTCAGATCTAAAATATGATCTGAATTGATTGAAATAATCTATGAATTGATCTTCACGCTGTCCGTGACGCTAATTGCCACATTTCTTATCGACATCAATCTGAACTTTTATCGATAGATTTGTATTTGTTTAATAGTCACTATTTGGTATACATTAAACTTTTGCATATTTTATTGGCAACGCGTAGATAACTATTCTGCCTGGTCAGACACTGGTAGGAACAAAAGTATTTGAAAATGATTGATTAACCCAACATACTTAGAAAACATTTATTCAGTACAGAGAAAATAACAACAATATACATTTGATCTAAATACTTATTAAGTAAATGTATTTTGACACTTAATTTTTTTGTTTCCTTTTGACATTAACAGTGTCTAATCGTTGGTGCTGTTAATACGTAGTATGTACTAATTCATACTAGTTGATTATAATATTACTGTGTCCACTAGTAATTTATATTATCTGAATTAGTTAGAGTAAACTCAGATATTATTCTGAAGAAAAAGGTCCATCGAAACAAGGTCAAAACACTGACAAGCCGAACCTTTTTTTTTTGAATGAGTGAAAATGCATTTCTTTTTTTTTCTACAACAGCTGTTCAACTTGAATATTTTTGAAGAAGGTTTAATATGTACACTAATTCCATGACCACTGGTTGACGTGTTGATGAACTTTTTCAAAGTGTAAAGTTGTTAATACCTACGTCAAGTTGAGTTTTTTTTCGTAATGGAGTAACAAATCTCGGACTTACCTAAGAGCAGTAGAGATCTTTGTGTGTGGCTCGTCCGGGAAAGTACTACCACAATGCCTTTTTCTGCTGTCAAACAGCACTGCTCTGTTTTGGTTTGCCGGTGAAATTGCAGGCACATGAGGCTTTACATCTGTATGCCTTAATTTGATGCACGCAGCTCGGTGGATCGTAAGGCACATTCATATCGTGCGTGACTTACGAAGCAATGCTTTGGTATAGGACATGGTTACCACTTAACATCAGGTGGGCCATCTGCTAGTTCCATCAGCCATTAATAAAAAAAAATTGAGGTTAGTACCTCAAAATTAAGTAAAAAAACTCAGGTCCGTGAATATTGACATCTGTGTAGAGCAAAAAAGTGTTATAATTGGGTATTAAGATAGCTGTTTATCTACTATTTAGGAGTCATTAACGGTGATTAGCTGTTAAAATGCTAATTTGTCATGTGAATATGTCTTTCTACTTGTATCTATACTATATTTTCGCATTCGAAATTACAAGAACATTTCTAAAACGGGACTTGATCGTTTTGATATAAATTGTCTGCCCTGATTTGAGTAAGTTTCAAAGTCTAATTAACATCATCAGCCTGAAGAATTTGACTTCTAGATAGGTCTTTGCCATAGAGAGAACGAACGATTTAAACCCTTCCCATCCATCGACTTCCCGCGACCTTTGATGTTATCCATCGAGATATGGTTCATCTTTTTATTCACCAGAGATTCTAGATAGTTATTATTGTCTTAAGTATTGTCGAAACCGTAAGTTTCTTGGCCGTTTTTCTAGGCTTTATCACGTGGAACAGGCGTTTTAAGACGTTTCAAAGTGACCCTTAGAAAAAAAGAAAAATGGACCATCTACTGCTGTGGATATATGTGAAATATAATAATTGGACGAACCTCTGACTACCTATCGTCTTTAGAGATCCTCTATGAATCTTAAGTTGGTACTTGGTACCGTGCATGAGTAAGTATGTTTTTTTTACGATGTTGCCAACGATGGAGCAGAATGGTCTAGAAGACACTTTTTACTCTTGCCTTGGATGTAAGTCGTGAAGCTATTTCTGGTCCTGAAAATTCCTAAACAATGTA
The DNA here is from genome assembly GCA_932294275.1 of Chloroclysta siterata. Taxonomy (NCBI): domain Eukaryota; kingdom Metazoa; phylum Arthropoda; class Insecta; order Lepidoptera; family Geometridae; genus Chloroclysta; species Chloroclysta siterata. The sequence continues at coordinate 11,647,136 of OW028596.1, read as the reverse complement.
GGTATTTTCACTATTTATAAATTTTAAATATGACAAAACATGGGAACCAGGTTTTTGAATACTTTTACAATAGTTCAAACCTCATTTGCGTCACAAAACAAACAAACAAACGATAAAGCAAGCGTTGTTTATAGCTCCGGCAACCGAATAGCAAACATGTTACGCAGATGTGAGCGAATCGAAGTTTCTGATTGAGGAGATACTGTTTTTGAATGGACATTGAATTACATTGAAAGCATATAAATTGAATGTTAGTATGACATTATCCATTGTGGAATAATGTATGGTCTTATCTGCCATTTTATCTCATCAGGATCCCAAACACAAATGACCCCATAAATGAAAACTATGTACTTACATTATTTAAGAAATAGGTTAAGCTTTACATTTTACCCATTAGCTAGTAATTTTAAACTTAATTTTTTTAGAAGGATTGTTTAGGTTATTTTTTTTGTGTAAATAGTGTATTTCCTATACACTATTTACACAAGCTCTTTTTTAATATTTTTTTATTTTATTTAATATCTATCTTAAGACTACAATTTGGACTTATAGTGTTTTTTTTAAGACAATAGAGAAAACGGTCTTGTGGATCGTTCTGCCGTCAGCTTCATCGTTGCATACCATCAGATGAGATTGTACTCATAACTAAAGGACTGTGTATAAAACTATATAAAAAAAGAAAAAAGGTCCGATGGCATTTTCCTATGCCATGTAATGCCTCAAGTTGATGGACGCAGGGCAGTGCATCGTAGAGCCCGTTCCTATCATGCGTGACAAGATGATGGTTACCACTTAACATCAGGTGGGCCATTTGCTTGTTTCAACAGCGAGATGTATAAAAAAAAATCTAATAAGTATTTAATTCAGATACTTTTGAACGTCACCAACGGCAACAAAGCAACGCACATTTTCAAAACTATACTGAAAAAGTAGATTCGTAAAATAAATATTAACTTTTTCCCAGCGTTAAAACGAGGTAAGAAAGAAAAGGTATTTATTTGTCACACAAACATACGTGGACTTTAGATTTAAAAGCTAGTAGGTAACAAAAAGTATAATATAACCTAAAGAAAAGACAAATACTTACACGTAAAAAGAGAAAGTGCAGATTAGTCTTCCATATGCCGAGTGCGACAAACAGGTAGGTTAATTAAATTAAAAAAAACCCTCCAGTACATACCCTACAGTTAAATCAATCAATTTATTCTTTAGTATTTTGCCCATAAAATATAAAAAAAACATAGGCAAAACAAAATGCGCTTTGATAAAAGCGTTGTTATAAAACTTCAAAGAACTAACTTGCTTTGATCTTTATTTTATTTTCATGGAAATTATCACCACGCATATTACGCAAACCGGCTGGCATTTACTTCAAAGCTGCTCAAATAAAACAAAATTACTGCATGCAATTCTAATAGATACATCGGTAGCTGAGTTACGGCCCACGGCTTGTATGTATGTTACCTATGTATTGGAGATAAGATAGGATTCGTACATAATGTACCAGAATCAACAAAACAAAAAAAAACTTTTTTTTTGGTTAGTCAAAAACCGTAAACTTTCCAAAAAACAGTAAACCTTACTAAAAACCGTTATTGAAAAATAATATGCAATGTCATAACAAGATTGTTAGAGAAGATAGGAAACTACTGAAAAAGGCTTCTGAACTTATGCTATTAAAAATACCAGTATCTAAAATACAAAAAAAAATTGTGGCTAGTCGAAAACCGTAAACTTTCCTAAAAACGGTAAACCTTACTAAAAACCGTTATTGAAAAATAATATGCAATGTCAAAACAAGATTGTTAGAGAAGATTGGAAACTACTGAAAAAGGCTTCTGAACTTATGCTATTAAAAATACCAGTATCTACAAATACAAAAAAAATATAATATATTAAATATAATATTATTTGTATTTATTTATATGCTTTAATTACAAAGGTAGTACGGGCAATTATTAATTATTAATCAAACTAACACTGGCTTAAATACAATAAATAATATAATTTAAAAATTTAATGTTTTGATCCCAGCGTAAAGTTATCAAGAACACACACAAAAAATATGTATAAGGTTTGGATTCGTTATAAATATAGATTGCAGTTCAGACCCTTACAAAATCCAGGCTCATGTAACATGTTCTGTTATTAATATCTAGGCAATAACATGCACTGCCTACCTAGATAAATCATATGCAGGATTAATGGCCCAGCGCTGACCTGCACACAACTTATTGCAGTTCAGCTCAGCTTAGCCGAGGTCTGGCAACTTTATTTATTATTAAATTATATTATAATTATATTTTATCGCGATACGTAAAACCAGTACTTTAATATCGTAATATTTACGATGTGACATTATTAAAAGTATCAACGAAAAAATCATTTTTTTTTAAACAAACCTGTTTAAATACCTGTTTATTTTAATTCTTTCTTGTTTAAAAAAATAATATGATAAACAAATCCCATTTGATAAAATAAAATTGTTTTCAGCGTGACAATCTGGCAAAAACAAGGTAAGAGTAAGGTGTCTCCTAAACCGTTCTGTTCTGCTCCATCGATCGTCTATCAATCAAAACTGTCTTTATCAATTCAATCACTAGGATTACTTTGAAAGTGTCAATCAATCTCAAACGTCTCATAAAGGGTGAATCTAAGTGAACTAGGTGAATCTGGCGCCCCATTTGTCCCTCGGCTTATCAATGGCTTACCTTGGGATTTACGCGAGAGTTTGACACCAACAAATATAAAACCTAAACAAGAGATATTTTTTGCACTCAGCTTTTATAGAATGTAATAATTAATTCATATTAATACACACAACATAAATAATATTAAAAGTTAGCCTCTCAGTTTATTATACAGATTTAGGTACTTGGTACAACTTGGTATTGTAAAATACGTTAACTCGCGATAGCACCAGCACAAACCTTAGTGGTTTTTAGCAATTTTTTTACAAAATGTATGTATCCAGTTGTTAAAATGATTAAAAAAAAAAATACTCGCGACCACGGTGGCCCCCTCATTGGCTTCATCGTCGCTTACCATTAGGTGAGATTGTAGCAAAAAAAAACGATCCTACTAATATTATAAACGCGAAAGTTTGTAAGTATGGATGGATGTTTGTTACTCTTTCACGTAAAAACTACTGAATTAATTTTAACGAAACTTTACAATAATATAGCTTATACATCAGAATATCAAAAAAATGCGACACAAGTTTTACTTATGCAGTTTTCAGTGTTCTCTTATCATTTTGTCTCCTATGTTTTATGTTCACCAAATAAAAATAAATAAATAACACATAGGCTACAATTTATAAAGATATTGTGTGACTAATCCTGCGCAGACGAAGTCGCGGGCACCTTGTATTAAATAAAAAAAACAGGCTAATGTTAGTTTAGGCACGTATCTACTCCAAATGCCTACGGTGTTCGTTTGTGTTTTTGAGTATGCTGTCTATGAGCATTTCACGGAACAATAGATTGACACGCCTTATCGCTGTCGGATTGAGAGGCGGAATAAATAACAGACACTTGGAAGAATGAATGCTGACAGTTAACACCTTTTACGTATTACACTTTGGTTGATGTAAAAAAAAATTATACCTATTTTTAGGTACCTACTACCTACCTAAATAAACGGGTTTTGAATATACAACGAAAACTAATGTAATATTTCGGTTTCCTACCTAATATTTTCGCATTTTTAGTCTTCTTCTTCTTCTTCTTGATGTGTAACTAGTTTCTTTTTTTTTATACAACTATAGTTGATGGAACAAGCAGATAGCCCACCTGATTTTAAGTGGTAACCATCATCTATATTTACAAAGCATTGCCTCGTAAGTCACGCACGATAGGAATGTGCTCTACGATACACTGCCCTGCATCCATCAACTTGAGGCATACAGATGTTAAGCCTCATGTGCCTGTAATTTCACCGCCAACCACACTCTTCAAACCGAAACACAGCAACGCTGCTTGGCGGCAGAAAAAGGCGTAGTGGTAGTAGAGCTCTTTGTGAAGGGCTCGTCCGGCCCTTCACAAAGAGCTCTACTACTCTTAAAACTCTTCTTACGAAACAGTGTGGTGAAAGGATTTTAAGTGCGCCTCAAAGAGGCTCCTTTGAGCACTCGACACAATGTTGAGGAACTTTTTAGGTTCTTGGACATGCTCTGACATGACATAGCTTACTCACGATGTTTTCCTTCACCATTTGAGAGTACTGGCACACAGTACATTTTTGAACAGAAAAACTCATTGGTGCACGACCGGCTTTCAACTCACGACCTTAGGATCGGAAGGTGGGGTTGCTACTACTGGACCATCATCATCTTCCTGCCCTTATCCCACGCTAGGTGGGGTCGGCACAACAGGTTTTCTTCATGCTACTACTAGACCACAGTACATTTTTGTAAAATCCCTTAACTGAAAAAACAAACGTTGTTACTGAAACCGGTTTTTTCGAAAATGGTTTTTTAAATATGCGTAAATCGCATGTGTAACCGTATGTACGGTATGTAATGTACCTAATTGTTGCTAATTAACACGCACCTCGCAACTCTTAACAGTTTTTTCTTCGGTTGCCATCAACTCGCCTTTGCCAAAAACGGCTTTTATTTATTCCTTTAGTTTTATCTAGAAGGGGATCTCTGTCACCATATTGATAAAAACGTTGTCGCTTGTCAGCGGCTTTCAGCTTTTATGTTGCGCTTTTTGAGACCCTACCACCATATAAGTGTGGGTAAGTATTATGATATCCCTTTACGGCATGCTCGTATACTTATTGCATCTATCTCTATAGACAATAAGATATTTACCTAAAAAGTAGGAACTGTTTTTTTTTCCGAAAGGGTTTGCGAATAAGGTTAAGGATTTTTTTTTATTTCAACAAGTACGTAATCATGGTGGTCTTTTTATGAAAATCAATAAATGATTTTAATACCTTAACCGTTTATTGATCTGAAACCGAATTTATGATGCATTGAATTTAATTTTTATTGCACTTCAATATAGAGGTACATACTTACATACCATACCTATAATGCAAAATAATATAATGCACCTTAAAGTATTCGTCACCAGAGTTGACCACCAACTCATATGAACTTATATAGGTATCTATCATAATGATGGGATAGGCTTCATCAGAAAATAATCGTAGTTTTAAGGGGCTGACAACCATCAAACAACTTCTCGCTCGCACGTTTCGACATGTTGAAAGATATAAAATCACTAAACTCATTTTCGGAAAATCGCAATCAACCATCTTGTGTGCAATCACATTGCACACAGATTAGTGAAAATTTCATTTTGATCGATCCATGTTTTCCTACTCAAAAGTTTGCTTTACTAGTTTTCGTACATAAGCAAACTTTTAAGTAGGAAAACTTGTATCGATCAAAATGATTTTTTTACTAAACTGTGTGCAATGTGATTGCACACAAAATGGTTGATTGCGATTTTTCGAAAATGAGTTTAGTGATCTTATATCTTTCAACATGTCGAAACGTGCGAGCGAGAAGTTGTTTGATAGTTGTCAGCCCCTTAAAACCACAGACAAATTATGCGCGGGAAAGTTGCAATATTATTTCAATAATTATATTTTTTGACGTTACGAGTGTGCTATTAATTGCATGTCTCTTTGTGAATGGCTCGTCCGGGGAAGTACTACCACCATGCCTATTTCTACCGCCAAACAGCGTTGCTGTGTTTCCGTTAGAAGGGTGAGGTCGCCAGTGAAGTCAATGGACGCTGGGCTGTGCATCGTAGGGCACGTTGATATCGTGCGTGACTTGCGAGGCAATGCTTCGGTGATGGTTACAACTTAACATCGGGTGAACCATCTTCATGTTCCACTAGCAAGTAGTACCTATAAAATAAAAATTGCTCATCTTCGTTTGTGGCAATCAAATCGCTATCGCTGCTGTTTATATACCTTTGGGAAGCAAATTCGCAAAACCAAATTTCAGACTCAAAGTTTTGATGCAACTGTGAAAGTATTCCATCAGTAAGTTGTCAGTCAGTCATCAGCAGATGTGTATTGAGTCTGACCACATCTATCTTCTGTGCCCAAAGTTCCGATGCCACTGTGAAAGTAAGTCACATAATGTCCGATTCCGAGTTCACGAGAAATCCGATAAAATCTGCTACGTTCTTAATGAAGACTTCAAGTAAGGACGTGGGTGTTTCGCTGCAATAAAATGAAATTACGGCAATTCTGCCAAAATAAGATTTTATTACCCGCTTATGACACTCGTATCAATGATGATTTGTGTAAGGTTAGTTGTACGCAGACTCCAGTGGGTCAAGGTTTTTAACGAATAAAATTCTGTCGTTTAAGTGCAGTGTTATGTCGCGGTAGGCCATGTTCCGAATTAGCTAAGTTGTACTTACGTTTTGTACAATGGCATGTATACGACGTTAGTAGTTTCATAAGTCTTTATGGGACTGACAACTATCAAACAACTTCTCGCTCGCACGTTTCGACATGTTGAAATATATAAAATCACTAAAATCATTTTCGAAAAATCGCAATCAACCAATTTGTGTGCAATCACATTGCACACAGTTTAGTAAAAAATTCATTTTAATCGATTTAAGTTTTCTTACTTAAAAGTTTGCTTATGTACGAAAACTAGTAAAGCAAACTTTTGAGTAGGAAAACATGTAACGATCAAAATGAAATTTTTACTAAACTGTGTGCAATGTAATTGTAAGTAAAAAAAAAAAACAAAAAAAAAAACAAACAGCTTCACGGCTTTAATCCCCAGGCACGGTAGATATCCACTCAGATCTCTTAGTACCAAGTACTAACTCCAGATTAGTTTTATTTGAGGATGTCTAAGGGGGATTGTCAGAGGTACGTCCAAACATTAAATTTGGCACATACCCACATTTTGCAGTAGTTGGTATTCCATACGTGACAGGTTGCAAGCCCATCGCCGCTGTTAGAGTACTAACTGGTTTCCTCACGATGTTTTCCTTCACCGTTTAAGAACACTGGCATTGCGCACATAAATTTTTCGATAGGAAAAATCCATTGGTGCACGACCGGATTCGAACCTGCGACCTTACGATCGGAAGGCGGGGTCACTCCCACTAGACCACCGGTGCTCAATAATTGTAAGTAAGGTACCTATATATGTGAAAGTACAAACAATACTAAAAGTTAGTATAGGAACTATAGCCTATAGTGTATAGGATGTGTGGTGTGACGAGAATGGATAAGAGAAGAAATGAGTTTTGGAGTTTGAAAGTGGCGCCAGTGACTGAAAAGATGAGGAGTAATAGGTTAGCGTGGTATGGGCATGTTATGTGAAGGGAAGAATGTCATGTAACGAGAAGAATGCTAGGGATGAATGTGGATGGATGTAGGAGTAGAGGTAGGTCAAAGAAAAGATGAATGGACTGTGTGAAAGATGACATGAGTAAGGAGTGACTGCTGAGATAACGGCTGATATAGGAGAGTGGAGGGAAAAAAAACCTGTTGTGCCGACCCCACATGAAGTGGGTTATGGGTAGGAAAATTATGATAGGGACTATAGCCGTGAAGATGTTCCTGTTGTCTGCCTTGCCTGGTCCAATCAGGACAAACAGGGTTTTCTAAATTCGATAATAAGAAGATGACGGCGTTCTTCAAAGTCCAAGAATTTTCACTGAACAGACGGTCTTTTCCTGCGTCATTAATTAATATATCTGTAGTAATAATAAACGATACACCTATACAATTTTAACCGCTTAATTTTCGCTTAAAGTGACGCTGTTTTTGGCATTATTGCTACATAACTCTTCAAAAATATCGAGATGACACTGCTGCTTACATTTTTAGCAGTCATTATGACCTTTTGGAGTTCAAAGGTGTGCCGCTAATAGTTTCACAGGATTGTGAAATCTTGCAATAGTAACTTTCTTATTTTTTAAAGTAAAAAGTACCTAAGTTGTGCTTTTCATTCAATACTATCGGATATTTCTAACTATTTCATTATAATTGGTATCTTGTCTACCATAAAAGTTTATTTACAAAGAAAATTATAATGAATACAGGTATTTAATTTACAAAATACATATGAAGCAGTTGAGCTATCTGCAGACCGTTGCAAACGATCTAGAGGTAGCTCAATTGCTCAAATCGGAAGCGTCTCCAAGACACAGGCTGTGTATTGCCGTGCTGAATGGCAATGCTGATGCGCTGAGACCGATACTCACCCCTTATTATATATATATATTTAATACCACTAGTTGATGGAACAAGCAAATAGCCCACCTGATGTTAAGTGGTAACCATCACCGATAACAAAACATTGCCTCGTAAGTCACGCACGTTAGAAACGTGGCCTACGATGCACTGCCTTGCGTCTATCAACTTGAGGCATACAGATGTTAAGCCTTATGTGCCTGAAATTACACCGGCAACCAAACTCTTCAAACCGAAACATAGCAACGGTGCTTGGCGGCAGATAAGGCGTGGTGGTACTTTCCCGGACGAGCTCTTCACAAAGAGCTCTACTACTCTCACAAAGAGCTCTACTACTCTTATATTAGGTATTTATGCAAAATATTTCATTTTTGTGTACACGTATGTATGTATTTACAAATATATATGCAAACACAAACATGTACAGTACAGCATACAAATTCTAATCAATTTTTGAAATCGAGCTTGTCCAACCGTTGAACCGCTACTCAGAATACGAGGTGTGTGACTGTCTTCGTTAAAATTCCTCATGTAGCTTGTAGATACATGCAAATCATGAAAGTTCAATTCCTTATCAACTTAATATAGGCACTTTGACATTTTACCAAAAGTTCAAGATTATATTGACACATTTAGGAAAAGATACTGAATAAATTACTAAGATAATTTTTATGCTAAATATATCTTAATAAAAATACTCAGATAGTGGCATTTGCAATTATTTATATGCTTGAATCGTAAAGCTTTGCCTACACAAGTCAAGTCACAGTCAACAGTTTTCAAGCCACCCCTTCTTTACCATCTTTTTGCATGCCTAGGATGACTGGTAGACAATGCTATTAGCATTAAGTCCTCCTAGCATTATACAGGGTGTCTCAGAAATCAACGTCAAGCCGAAAATGGGCGATGGGCCAAATCTTGATAGTTATCAGAAAAATATAAAAAAAATATTTGTATAGAAGGTTTATTCATGGTTACATTACAGAAAAAAGTTTCACGAAAAGTTAATATTTGTAGTCACAGGAATTAACAGATAAGACAGGGTGTCAGTTTTTCTGTTTTTTTTTATACTCATAATTCAAAAGGTACATGACAAATATTTTTTTAACTATCATGACTTGGCCCATCGCCCGTTTTCGGCTTGACGTTGATTTCTGGGACACCCTGTATTGTTTTGTGTGAAAGTTTTAAATAAATATTTTTTTTATTTGAAAATGCAAACTTTTTAACTCTTGCGAAAAAACTACTACTCATTGGTAAAGTCAGCGACAGAGTGAGATAAATATTTAAGATTTGAAAATAAAAATGCAATATTAACAAAACCAGCTAATTTATAATAAAAGTTTTAAAGTTTCTTTATTGGTTATAAATAATATTAATAATAAATATTGGTGGGCTATCCACACAGCACTATCTCGCCCATAACTAAGCCAAAGCTTGTAATATGGGAACCAGATAACTGATACATATATACTTTTTTTTTGTAAATACAAATAACACCCAGACAGAGAACAAACATCTACGTTCATCACACAAATGTTTGTTCTCGGTGGGGATCGAACCCACGGCCTACGGCACAGAAGGCAGAGCTACTACCAACTGAGCTGTGAAGGCTGTCGTTATTGCTGGACATTTTAATTCTCTGTAGCATGAGAATTCATCAGTCTATATACTATCCTTACATACTGCTTCAATACTTGAAATAAGTAGTCACAAAAAGTTTGGAGTTTTACAACCAATTACAAGATAATTCTCAGCTATTCGAAATCGGAATAACTGTGTGTGGCCCATGAAATGCTTGTAGGACCCCCGTGAGTACAAATATGCAGGTTCGCGAAGGTGGAAACTGGTAGACTTGGAGTTGGTTCTGTAGGAAATCGCTGTTAAACTAAATAGATAAAAATGTATAGGTTATATATATATATATTAAAATAATATATATAATTGTATGGTAATATATATTGTAACTTGACATGTATCTTGAATTTCGTAAACCGGATAATACATGGGGGTAACATACTACATGTTTTATTAGTTTAATATTGTTTATTTTATTAGAAGTATTAACAAAAGAAAGTGTATAAGTATCTATTATATCAGCTATCGTTCCCAAGGTGCTTGTACCTTGGTAACTTTTGTACCTTTGCTTAGTTTGAGACAGATAGTGCTGTATGAAATTGTTCCCCCTTTTTTTTAAATTATTTATTTAGCTTGCTTTAAGACCGATTTACTCTTCTTTACTAATCTTTATAATCGTTCTATAATGTATGTAAAGTTAACGGGTAATCTGTCAAAAATAAATGAATAACTTTGATTCTAATTAATTCTTTTATAAACAGTGGCAATTTGTTTGGTTAGTTTCGCGTTTCAATAATCATTCTCATTGGCAGGTGTAGCCCGTAAGAGTTAACTTGAGACCAGCACAATAATTATTTAACTTGAAGTTATAGTGGTTTTTAAGTAGGTGACAAATGGGGGCGCTAAAAAATAATTTATTCTCAAAGTGGGTAGAAGACAAAATAAGTTTGGGAACCCCTGGGTTAGATTATGCCGTTTCGTTTTAAAGATGGAAATTATAAGGTTTTTTTTGAGGAACCCTAACCCCATCTGGACAAATACGCAGAAGAATCAGTAATCAATTTACGATGCAGTGAGCGACGAATTACTGCGAACTCATAAATACTGACATAAACAGACCAACGAAACGGCAACCTTTTTATATAGTGAAAGGCTGTCAATTTGTTTATTAAATTTCATTGCTTAAAAAGTACATAGCAGTCATGACAATTTTAATACTTGCATACCTATAAATTTCTTTTGTTGAATGCCGATTTAAATCATTAAGAGGCCAAGGTTGCCTGGAAGAGATCGCTGTTAGCGATATGGCCGCCCATTGTATTACTACAATTGTTAGCTTTTAAGTAAAAATTTGTATGTTTATTTGTTGTGGTAATCAATAAAGAGTTATGTTATCTAACTATGAGGCTGACGACCGTCAAAGTACTTCTCGCTTGCACTTTTCAACGTTTTTGAAGATAAAAAATTACTGAATGAGGTAATTTTAAATTGCAAATAACCAAGTTTCGGAGAATAACATTTCCAAGGTTCAGCAAAAATGTCATTTTGATCTAAACAGTTTTCCAACCAAAAAGTTTGTTTGTCTAGTTTTCATTGGTAGGAGTATCTTTTTTTTTATACCATTAGCTAATGGAACAGGCAGATGGCCCACCTGATGTTAAGTGGTAACTATCACCTATAACAAAGCATTGCCTCGTAAGTCACGCACGATAGGAACGTGCCCTACGATGCACTGCTCTGCGTCCATCAACTTGAGGCATACAGATGTTAAGCCTCATGTGCCTGTAATTACACCGGCAACCACACTCTTCAAACCGAAACACAGCGTTGCTGCTTGGCGGCAGAAAAAGGCGTGGTGGTAGTACTTCCCCGGACGAGCCCTTCACAAAGAGCTCTACTACTCTGAAATCAATCAATCTTGGCATGCAGTAGATTGCGTTTTAATGAGTACTACAATTTCGGCAAGCTTACTTTAGTAATTTATAACTAGATAGGTAGGTACTACGTTTTATATTGAAAACTAAATAAGATTACAGCTCATCTTATTAAACTTTATCTCTATAGAAAGATAATAATAAAATGAAATGAAATTTACAAGGTGTTCCAATACTTGTACTTAAAACTTCGGGGGCTAAAGTATGGGGGCTGTTTCATACAAAAATTCAATACCTACCTAGCTAAAATGTATGAAACAGCTGTTTTTTTTCGCATTCACTACTTAAGGCGTAAAGATGTTAATCCTCATGTGCCTGTGATTTTACTGGCAACCAAAACCTTCAAACTAAAACACAGCGTCGCTGCTTGGCGGCAGAAATAGGCATAGTGGTAGTAATTCCGAGACGAGCCCTTCACAAAGAGCTCTACTACTGACTACTCTACTTTCTATGGTAGCTATGAAATAAATACGCTAGAATAAAAACTCTGTACATACACTAACATATAAATTAAATATAACTGCTTGTAATATTATGTCTTATAGATACAGATCTCCGATTTACCCACAGATCTCTACATAGTACAAAACAAAGTCGCTTTCTCTGTCCCTATATCCCTATGTATGCTTAAATCTTTAAAACTACGCACCGGATTTTGATGCGGGTTTTTTTTATAGAAAGAGTGATTCAAGAAGTAGGTTAATATGCATAATACAAGCATAATCTCTTAGGGATAATCCACAACAACCGTGCGAAGCCGGGGCGGGTCGCTAGTATTATATAATTTACCCTGTTCAACTCTCCGTAATCGGTCAAACGTCAAATAAAGATATCAAGGCCCACTAACAAGGCAACAACAATAATGTAACTAAAATTAGCCTTATATAGGGTGTACTATAAATTCTTCCAAGCCACGACAAATAGACGGAATCACTTAGTTTTAATGAATAGGGTGTGGCTTGGTTTACTAATTCCAAAAATAAAACCATAATTTTATGTTTATTGAGATGTTTTGGTAATGCGAATGATTCTCCATTTGTTCGTTTGTTAATGTCTATAATAAAATCGCTTGAAAAAGGTTTTATTAATATTTTTAATTTGTTATATTCATATAAAGATTTGTATATATTTTTTAAGAGTAGTAGACATCTTTGTGAAGGGCTTGTCCGGGGAAGTACTACCACCACGCTTTTTTCTGCCGCCAAGCAGCGTTGCTGTGTTTCGGTAACACATGAGGTTTAACATCTGTATGCCTCAAGTTGATGGATGCAGGGCAGTGCATCCTAGGGCACGTTCCTATCGTGCGTGACTTACGAGGCAATGCTTTGTTATAGGTGATGGTTACCACTTAACATCAGATGGGCCATCTGCTTGTTCCATCAGCTAGTTATATATAAAAAAAAAATTGGTAATTTAATAAAGCTATACTGCACCTTTCGAGCGCGTTAAGAGTAATTAAATATTTAAAATCCTACGCGTGCAGTTTATTTGCATATTCAAATTGAATTGCTTAATCAATGAGCCATGAATTCATTTTAATAAAAAGGTTCTGACACAACGTGTCGATTATTTATACTCAAAGAATTTAAATTGATGTGTGAACTCTCAATTATGACAAATTTATATGAGTACTAAAACACCCCATACTTAACAGGTGTAACATGCTTGCGAGGAGATTTGCCAGATGCAGCAATGATGTAAAAATTACATTATTTAAAGCGTACTGCCTAGGCATGTATACCTGCCAACTCTGGTTCAAGTACAAAAGAAAATCGTTTAGTACCATAAGGGTGCAATACAATGACGCCTATCGCATCCTTATGAAAAAGCCTCGATTTTGTAGCGCGTCAAGCATGTTCGCTAATGCACGGGTCCCGGATTTCTTCGCCATTATTCGCTCGCGAGTAGCTTCCTTCTGGAGTGGCCTTAGGAATTCTAAAAATAGAATTTTACAGTGCATGGCTGATAATTTATACAGCCCTATATACAGGTTTTGGCTCTCGGTACACCGGGGCAGAAACCGCAAATAAGTAGGTACCTATTGTTCCTTCTTATTTTATTTAGGTTGCTTTAATATTTTGTAATTTATGGGTTTTTTTATGCCTGAAATAAAAGTATATTATATTATTATTATTATTATCAACAACGGTTACTTAATAAACTTTTCAATTCGATTGTTTATACACCCCAAACAAAGCCTTTGAGCCAAAAGTGGAATTGAAACTAGACGTCGTTCGTCAGTTGGAACAAAGTTAGTGGGACAATGGAACATTGAAAAATGAAGAATGAAAGAAAATGCATTTATTTATACAAACTGTACACAACAAGGTACAGGACAGCTGTACAGTACCCCAAGTATGAGTTGTGTTTAACATATTTGGTTTTTCGTTTTTCGTTCTTGTTCCGTGTTCATTGCGGGTTTTGTATGAAGACGCGATAGAGAATACCGGTACGGAACTTTATTTTGCAAGTATGATGAAAATTAGTAGTAAAACAATATGGTGTATGGTATATGGTATAAATATGGTAACAACTCATACTTGGGGTACAGGACATATAAAAGGGTAAAAAAGCAAGAAGAAGACATAAACTTCTAAACAAAGTAAATTAACCTAAATTATTAAAATATAAAGTTTACCGCGACTGAGCTCTAGATTAAGCTGTATTGTTTAAATTATTTTATCACGATTTTTTATCGAACAACCCACCTGATGTCAAGTGACAACCAGCACTTAACAAAGCATTACCACACAAGTCACGCACGACTTCATTCATCAACTTGAGGCATGCAGATGTGCCTCATGTGCCTGTAATTGCACCGGCAACCACGCTCTTCAAACCGAAACACAGCAACGCTGCTTGGCGGCAAATATAGGCATGGTGGTACTTCCCCGGACGAGCACTTCACAAAGAGCTCTACTATACTAAAAACAAAAACTTATGTAAATATTTAGAAAAACCTGGTGCCCGCGACTTCGTCTGGCGCAGGATTAGTCACACAATATCTTTAAAAATTGTAGCCTATGTGTTATTCTGATGTATAAGCTATATTATTGTAAAGTTTCATTAAAATCCATTCAGTAGTTTTTACGTGAAAGAGTAACAAACATCCATCCATCCATACTTACAAACTTTCGCGTTTATAATATTAGTAGGACTAATACATGTACGCTCACTTTGCACCTGCAATTCACCTGGTTATGTAAATTTGGACTAACCTTAACAAATATGATGTAATATTCATATCTTAGTACAGTCGATGGCACAAAGGTTGACGTCCTCGATGCTCCTTCTAAAGGTAATGCAATTGTTAAGATGCAGACAAACGTCAAACCGAGAAGTTACGGTTGTCAGCGCTTTAAAAGTCACATAACCACTAGGGTACTTCTCGTTAGCAGATTCCGAAAATTTGAGAATATTATCATTTATGTTAACATCTAATTGTAACAACGTAAGTGCAAAAATATTTAAGTATAATTATTTCTAAAATTAATGAATGTGTATGAAAAAATGCTAACAGCCATGTTTCGGAGAATAACAATACAAAAGTTCAGCAAAAATGTATTATTAATCCAAATCAGTTTGCTTACCAAAAAAAATTAAATATTTTTAAACAACAAAAAAATACGGTTGTTAATTTAATTTTACTTTTAAAATTTTTGACACCCTGTTTATTCTTTTAGGTGTAGGCTGTACCTTTTGTAGATGAATGTGCGTATGCTTATACGTTAAAGAAAGCAGGTTATCAATCTAATAACTAACATACACTTATTACTCGTTATAAATCTCGTGGATGGTTTGCGTGGGCTGCTAATGATCGTTATACAAGTTCTGTGCCCGAAGTCTGAGTTTCATTTTTCGTTTTCTGTAGTCAGGCTGTTTTTCAAAGTCAAATTCAAAAGGTATTTATTCAATAAAATCACAAGGATCATTTTGAAACGTCTTAAAGCTAGGTGACTCTAGGTGCCAGTTCCACACGACCAAAGCCACGACCAGACCAAAGAACAGGCAACTTACGGCTTGGTTCCTACCGTTCTTTTGTATGATCCTTGTGACAATGTATGTTCAATGTTGTTTCAATGTATGTTTAATGTGTTGTTCTTTTGTATGGAAACTCGTGAGTCTCAGCACGGCCGATAGAGTCGCTTATCGAGTCTCCATACAAACGGACGATACATACAGCGAAAAATAAACTCAGACTTCGCTTATTGGGGCCTAATCACGAAAGAATTTGAGGTTAGTCGCGTAAACGCAGCGTATCCCGAACAAAAAATAAGGTTAAATATCGGTACGATACGTTGTCTAAATGTCAAAATGTATTCGTGACCAAGGACCAGTTCTAAGCAACGTTTGGGTCAGGATTTGATGGGATCCCGCTTGTGTAATTTTAGCTACAGCCCAGGATTAGCGACGCTATAACACAGCTATAGTGTCCATTCGCCCATATAAGGCTTGGTCCGTAATTTTGACAGACAATAGTGACAGTTTTAAGTGTAATAATTAAAAAGTTATTTTTGATCTGTCACATTATGCTAATTCGGGCTGTCATGATATGAAAAAAAAAAGGATGGCGGTTTCTTTAATATTTTTTTCTTTAATGAATGTCTGTTGAGCGATTATGAAAAAACTATTGCAGTAATAGAATTAAATATCTAAACATATCGAATGACTTATTCCCTTTTCATTAACATTCAATACAAAACACACTGCTCTAATAAATGGTAATCAATTCTTATTTTTTTTATCATGGCAACGCCAGGTTCGGCCATACGCCTTACAACGATTTGCTGACTTATTGTCCGGCAATATATTTAGCAGACTTTATTGGCAAGAGAATTAGTAAGTTGATTGCAATAGGCAGGCCGTAAGGCTACCATTGTAGAACGATAACTGATAACTGGCGATTAAAAGTTCTTAAATAGCGATTTTGTCTTTCAAGCCGAAGTCTCTCCGTGGATCAAGGCAATTGGTGATCCAATTGGAAATTGGAGGCCAATGACGTGATGTAGTCATCTACCTACCTAAACTATTGATGGAGTCTAAATAAAAAGAAGTTATGCGTCAGCGATTTAGTTTTGGAACATGGAAACTGCCCTGTTAGACACGTTTTCACATGATTATCAGAATATACGAATAAAATTCAATACAATATTTCTATAGCTTTAATGTTAAAATTCTTGTATGGTATTACGATTCACAAATGTAATAATGACGACGCACAAATGTAGTGCCTAAGAATGAGTCAGGAGTGCAGTAGATTGCTTCTGATTAATACATGAATCTTATATTTTTTACATATAATAATATAGTCCCAGTGCTCGCACGGGGTGGCTTATCCATATTAACTTAACCTGTAGATCGCAAAAGTCCACTTACCAGCGTCTTTATATTTTGGACAGAATAAAAACTAAAAATTCACAGACCCCGCTGCCGGCGGGGTCGAATATGTTCCTCAGCGCCCTCTCGGGCTAAACCTAGATTTAAGGGGAACAGCCCAAGACGATCTTAGCGATGCCCTTGCGTTTGTTGCCCCAACCAAACCAGTTGAACGCAATCTGCGTTCGCCATTCTTCGGTAGCGCTGTAAGAATTGTTAGACGACCACCAGCATTTGGTCCATCCGAATAAAAATGATGTTAGACAAAGAACGATACCTACAACAACGATATAGTGAGGATGCGGGTAGTCGGTAAACGAGAAGGCACATAATCGCATTCTAGAAACATATAGGCGTATCGTACTCGTACATTATGTCCATTTCTTGAGGCTGATGATGATTAGCGTTGCAATTGACCGACCAAATACGGCGAACCAAGTAGTGAAAATAATTAAATGTAAGCAACTTTAATTGGAAAATCGCTGGCCATTTACAAATGGCTGAATCGATCCGGTTCGGCTGTCATGTCAGATCGAAATTAAGGACCTGTCGCATCGGTACATCAAGGATCTGTGGTGAATTATCTACGGTGTTTTAGGTCGAGGTTTGGTTAGTATCAGAACTTTTGCCACAATGCCTTTTTTTGCCGCCAAGCAGATTGCTGTATTTCGGTTTGAAAAGAGTGGTTGTCTGTGGAATTACAGGCGCATGGGCGCGTTCATATCGTGCGTGATTTACGAGGCAATGCTTTGTTATAGGTGATGGTTACCACTAAAAATCAGGTGAGTCATCTGCTTGTTCCATCAGCTAGTTATATAAATAAAACATTTATTGATTTTATATGGCAATGGCTTTGGGATAAATATTGCGAAGATTACGGGAAGTCGTTAATATTCAAAATTGTCCACCATACGTTACGCTGATAGGGAAACGTAAAAAAAAGGAAGTAAATGATCAATAAATATATACAATAAATATGTTTTAATAAACTGTGGTAGCCAGATGGCAAAGGACAATTTAGTTTTAAAGTTATCTACTGCTGCTTTTAAAGTTATCTACAACAACTACTGCTCTGAAAAGTAAGCTGTCTTTGTGTCGAATTGCATCTCGATCGGTTTTGCCGTGAAATCGTTACAAACAGACACACTGTCACATTTATTTTGATTTAGATTCTACTAACTTCATAAACTCATATTCTCGTACAGTCCATGAACGGCTTAAATTATTCAAAAACACGTTGCGGTGATAAAAATAACATGTCAGAGTTGTATTACACTTCTATTTCTTATGTTTTTTAGAGCACCGGTGGGCTAGTGGAGTGGGAGTGACCCCGCCGGCTGATCGCAAGGTCGTAGGTTCTAATCCGGTCGTGTACCAATTCGTTTTTTCTTTTCGTTCGCTATGCCAGTGTTCTCAATTGGTGAAGGAAAACATCACGTGGAAACCAGCAGTCGTATTCTAGCAGCGTCGATGTCCTCGCAATCTGTCTGAATACCAACTATTGCATAGTGTGTGTATGTGCCAAATTTTATTTGAACCCACCTCAGTCTAAACCATTGAACCTTTATAAAAAATCTTTTGCTAGTACTTGATACTGAGATATCTGAGAGGATATCTACCGTGCCTGGGGTTTCGTTTTATAACAAGTATAATATGGACTAAGCCTAAGACTTAGCATAATATGGGTCGGCGGACCGACAGCTCGCAGAATCAGCAGTTTGAAGTGGCAATGGGCAGGTCATATAGCTCGAAGGACTGTTAACCGTTGGGGAATAAAGGTTCTCGAATAGCGACCAAGAACAGGAAAACGAAGCGTGGGACGCCCTCCCACCTGATGGACTGACGACATTGTTAGGATCGCGGGTAGTCGGCGGATGGAGAGGGCTCGGAATCGTTCTTCCTGGAAATGTATATGCGAGGCCTATGTCCAGCAGTGGACTTCTTTGGGCTGATGATGATGATGATATGGACTTGCCCTAAAAACTGGCCGGCCAGTGTCCCGGAAAAGGAAAATGGCGGGATTTTAGAATATTTTTACACCTTGAAAGGAGTTGTCATATTTTAATGAAAATGAGATACTAAATATTCGCATATTTATTGTAAGAATTCACACGAGCCAATGTCTACAATTTAATCGAAGTTTGCCTTAAATAGGAGAAGTTTTAATAGGTTAGCCATAATTTTTGCGTACTTAAGTCTTCTTTAGTCTTTTAGTAAATAAAAAGTGTTGCGAATTGAGCTTACGTATGGATATACTTAGATTTGGCGTTTTTGTACAAAAACACGCATTAACGGCCGGTTTCTGAAAGCTCGATCAAAACTAATCGGATGTCAAGTCACTCGCCATTTCAGCTATTGCATGGAATTAGAAAGAGATAGCAAGTGACTTGACATCCGATTAGTTTTGATCGGGTTTTCAGAAACCGGCCGTAACTGTTTTTTTTTATTTAAAAATCACTGTAATTTCCTAAAAAATTGACATTGTTTTTGTTTAAGGAGCTATTTTTAACATCCTGTATACCAAAGGTGCTTAGTAACTTGTCAAAAACAACTGAACAACGACTATGACAAATGCGCGTGAGCGTTATCTAAAATCTTTGGTAGCAATTATATAAATGAACTATTTGCTATACCAAGTGGATACTTTGTTTAACTGTCACTTTAGATAATAATAATATGTCAGTTTGAAATGTACTCTAAATGGTTGTGTGGGAGTGAGAAATGTATTCGTTGTCTGTCATCTTGGAAAGCAACATTTTAATTAAATAAAAATATAAATATTGGACTTTCCACAAAACACACTTGCCCCAAACCTAGTATTCTCTTACCAGTGCCCAAACTAAGCAAAGCTTTTAATATGGGAACCAGATAGCTGATATACTACTTAAATATATTTTTTTGTAAATACATACTTAATTTTAATATATAATAACACCCAGGCAGGGAACAAACATCTATGTTCATCACAAAAATATTTGTTCTCGGTGGGGATCGAACCCACGGCCTACAACGCAGAAGGCAGATCTACTACCAACTGAGCTGTGAAGGCTGTCACAATTGTTTTTCTAGTGTAATTTTGAGTTTTGAGGTCTTAGCGCAAAGTGTGCAGTTGGAATTAAGTTTTGAAGAAACCGCCACCCTTAGACTAAGTATCATATAGACGTAGTGTTACGGTTTTTCGGCGTGTCCGTTTTTTGTTAGTTTGTATGTATTCGCGTGAGTGACTAGAGAAGGGACTACATTGACTAACCTATCGATAGAATAAGAAATGGATGAAAAAGTCGTTTTAATTGGAATCCAACTTTTTAATTTTAACTGGTTGCTGACTTTTATTGCGAAAGCCCAAAACCATTATAGACACTGAAACACTATCATCGTCAATAATGTTTCCCACATTGCCCTAACCGTGAGAGCGATGTCCATCCCACTCGATACAATTTCTTATGGCCATTTCGTCCATGCATAAGAACATTTTGTAGGCTATCAGTTTTCACGCCTAACAGCTTTTATCCACTCCCGTCTTCATTCTGGGCATTTAAGAACCTAAAAAAATAATGTAAAATTTAACAAAAATTGATCCCTCGCGAGACGCCTATAAGGTGTGAAAAATTGAAACTACAACAGAACAGCCGGTCTGACCCACCGTAATGCGGTGGGTCAGGCCGGCTGTTCTGTTTTGATAGTTGATATTTCATATAAAAAACGGAGACTTACATATTATCGATAAAGCTAAATTGGTCGGTGGAAGTACATCTCTAGAACAGAAGACTAAAACAATGCATTTTATTTTGCAATAATTAATGGGTTTACATCATTTTCACATAGGAAAATATGACTAGTACTAATAAAATGTAATTCCTACAGTCTTTATGGGAGAAAAAACGTATTTTTTTAGCATGAAAATAGAAAAAGAATATTACGTATCAAATGACAATTCCGGGTCTTTAACTCCTGCTTTTGTTGTTTTTGATACACAAAACACAGCTTCACAAGACATACTTTCACCTTTTCAAATATATTTTGCCTAGACAATAATAATTCTTTAAAAAAATTCATAATTTCTTTCGCTGCATCGCAATGTTGCTGCGAGTTTTTCAAAAACGTCAAAACAAGATCAAAACATTGCATCAACTGACGGCCACGATTTACGCAGGTGAGTGAGATGGAGTGAGTGAAGTTACATCTTCTTTTCTTTTACTCGTAGCTAGGCTACATGGGAAGAACAAAGATAGATGATCAATGTTTGATACACAGTTGAAAAAGGATGTAAGTCTTATCGCTCCCTCCAGTATATAGTACCTCCATGCCGCCACCATTCTCTTCAAAACATGACAGCCCGACTTGACGTAATGTGACTGACTTGACTAAAAACTTTTTTATTATCGACTGACACTAGCAAAGTTGTTTGTCAAAATGACGGACAGGAGCCATAAATTTAAATAAAAAGAGTAGGCAGTGTACCTAATATTAGTTTTCTGACATTTTTGGAAGCAACATAGCTTTTTAATTGTAATTGTTTTTCTAGTGTTTTTTTGAGTTGTGTTGTGTAATTTCGGTGGTATTTTAACCAACATTACTTGAGCTCTTAGCAAAAATTGTAAACATTTGGAATGAAAGTGTATTATGTAAAAATCCTGATTTGACCGAAAATGTTTCGAATGTTTTGAAGAAAGCTGCCACCATTTTCTTCACTACAAATGATAACTAGAATATGTTTACTGAAGTCTATAACCCGATTCATTTCTTATTAAAACTGGCCTACTAATTAATTTCCTTAAACGCTTTACCTTGTTATTGCTCTGAGTAAAACAAATGAACTGTTATTAATTGGCAGTTTGCATCATTCGGGCATAAGTATGTTTTAGGGTTCCGTACCCAAAGGGTAAAACGGTACCCTATTACTAAGACTCCGCTGTCCGTCCGTCCGTGTCTGCCTGTCTGACCGTCTGTCACCAGGCTGTATCTCATGAACCGTGATAGTTAGACAGTTGAAATTTTCACAGATGATGTATATCTGTTGCCGCTATAACTAAAAAACAATAAAATAAATATTTAAGGAGGCTCCCATACAACAGACGTGATTTATTTTTTGCCGTTTTTATAGATAATGGTACAGAACCCTTCGTGCGCGAGACCGACTCGCACTTGGCCGGTTCTTTTTAATGGCGTGAGCTAATTTAATTTAACGACTGATATTGAACTTTAAGTGTTGCATTTACTCAACGAAGGTATTTGAGTCAACGAGAATCAATAAAATTGATTTAAGTGCTTATGCGTGTTTGAGCGAATTTTCGTGTTCATTTGCGAAATTAAGTTCGACAGCTTTTTTTGAGATCAATTAAAAACAACATATGCGTAACATAAAGTGTTTTTAATGTTTTGGTTTAAGCTGAAATTAAAATCTTCTACATTGAAATATTACTACATAGTATAAAACAAAGTCGCTTTCTCTGTCCCTATATCACTATGTATGCTTAAATCTTTAAAACTACGCAACGGATTTTGATGCTGTTTTTTTATAGAAAGAGTGATTCAAGAGGAAGGTTTATATGCATAATACAAGCATAATCTCTAAGGGATAACCCACAATAACCGTGCGAAGCCGGGGCGGGTCGCTAGTAACGTATAAAAAAGTTAATGGCTTAATAAATGTATTAAATAAATAGTATCCACCCAATTCGGATAATAACTTTTGATATATTATAAAAAAAAAGTATTAATAATATGGCTTAGGGATGTCATCCCGGGCAAGGTAAACCATCTGCATATATCTCTTGCTATTTAAGGTGTATGTATTTAAGTAGTCAGAGGCATGTCCGTAATATGAAAAGGTCTTTAAAAAGTCCCCAGCTAAAGCTCTAGAAAAGTCGTCGAACCAATATAAAAAAACCATATGTTCAATAAAAAAAAAGAGTTCTTACGCTAAATAAATTACTATGTACTCATGTCATGTTACAAAACATATTAAAAAACAGTTAAATATTAAATGTTCCAGTGGCAGATACCGACATGGACTGTTATTAAAATAATTATTTAATAATCGTTTTAATAGTAGGTAACTATAACATGATATATATGCAGTGTAGGTATGTACGCCCATTTAGAATTATCTAAAGCTTTGTTTACTGTATCAAGCACGTCAGGCATTTTACCTCATCTACGTCAAGCTATTAAGAGTAATGGCTTGACGTAGATGAGGTAAAAGTAATATAGGAACTGTTAAATGAATTTTCTAAATGTGGGTATGTACCAAATACTTGGACGTACCTCTGACTACCCTCCTTAGACATCCTAATAAAATCATGAGTTAGGGATTGAGTAATCTGAGGGGATATCTACCGTGCCTGCGGAACAAAGTCGTGATGCTGATTCTGTTTTTCTGTTTCACACGAAACACAGCGTTGCTGCTTGGCGGCAGAAAAAGGCGTGGTGGTAGTACTTCCCCGGACGAGCCCTTCACAAAGAGCACTTCTACTCTTTAATGGTGTGGATGTAACATGCACATTGAAAATTTAAAATACCATTTTACCCAGATTCACACATTGCAAATGTCTTGTGTAAATGCTTACTATTGACGCATACGTAGATGTTAATCAACGAATAAACACAGCATGGTCGAAATCTATCTCCCCAGCGCAATATGGATATCATAATAAAAACCACTGATAACGGTCATCGAGAACCGAAGTCTAATGATACTGAGCCTAATAGCTTCCAATCCTAAGGTTTGAATGCGTCCCCTCTTATTTACGTGTATCTATCTATACAAGTACCTAGCTACATTTATAATTATTGTTTACAACTCGACCCTTGTAAAGCTCAAATATTATTTATTAGATATAGAAAAATATTATTTAGTCTGTCAAGAGTTTGCGGTCACATAACTATAATATTGTACTCGGTCGCGCTATGTAACTGTATTAATCGTTTCGTGTCAATTAAACGAACATCTTAAAGTAACATAAATCTTATTATTTAGTAAATTCAACAAAATCACTAAATACGCAAATAACCTTTTCTATGGTTACTAAGTTTCTATGAGTATTTTAAGAGTAGTTAGAGCTCGTTGTGAAGGGCTCGTCCGTGGGAAGAACTTCCACCATGCCTTTTTCTGTCACCAAGCAGTGGTTGCCGGTGAAATTACAGGTTGATGAACGCAGGGCAGGGTACTTTCATGTCGTTCGTGACTTTCGAGGCAATGCTTTGCTGGTAACGGTTACCACTTAACATCAGACGGGCCCACTGCTTGTAGTAGTAGTATAAAAAAATGCTAAGAGCTGTTTCACCATGCTCTGCTAGTTACTAACAAAGGATTAACAGGCCGTTAAATCTAACCTTAGATGTCAAACGCGTACATTTTGACATATTTAACGGCCCTTTAATCCTTTGTTAATCTAAGACAGCATGGTGAAATCAGAGCTAAGACTATGGCTGTCGTTTCCAAATTATTTTTGGTAATTTTTAATATTTCAATTCATATCTTGCATCAATACACTATTCCCCTTAATAGACTGATGAAAAATGCCACTTGCTATGGCATTTTAAGCTATCCACAATGTGAATGGCGCTTAATACAAACTTGTTTAAACTAGCACAGTTTAAAAAGTGATTGTACGAAATCTGTTTCATCGAATTAAGTTTGATTAAGTATTTATGCCGTGTAGACATTGCTTTACTTTTCCCGAAAGTGAAATTGCATGAGGAAAAAATATCTTGCAACTGGTTTTAAATTTCAAAAAATGTTTATAATTTAATCTTAAACATTTAAACTAAATATATATATTGGTGGATTTTCCACACAGCACTATTTAGCTCCAAACTAAGCCAAAGCTTGTAATATGGGAAAGATAGCTGATATAATACATCATAAACATATAAAATAACATCTTTCATCATGATAACTAGCTATATTTTTTTTACACTAACGACGGTTTCTGAAAGCTCGATCAAAACTAATCGGATGTCAAGTCACTTGCCATTTCAGCTATTACATGGAATTAGATAGAGATAGCAAGTGACTTGACATGCGATTAGTTTTGATCGGGCTTTCAGAATCCGGCCGGTGGCTTGGTCTGTTCCTTTGTATGGTCCTTGTAAAAAATCACTACATAGTATAAAACAAAGTCGCTTTCTCTGTCCCTATATCCCTATGTATGCTTAAAACTACGCAACAGATTTTGATGCGGTTTTTTTTATAGAAAGAGTGATTCAAGAGGAAGGTTTATATGCATAATACAAGCATAATCTCTTAGGGATAATCCACAATAACCGTGCGAAGCCGGGGCGGGTCGCTAGTGACATATAATCTAGTTTGGTCGAACCCACTCGAAGTAGATATCTTCTAGTTGCATTCTTAAACTCCTATTTCTTCGTTTTATGGTCATAATTATGTTTTATGATGTTTGAACACTCTTCCCAGGACAATTAACTTGTAACAAAAACGGTACAATCTTACAGACATACGTGATATTTCTTTCTGCTATAATAATTAATACCTAGTATCAACGGGTAGGTGGTCTCAACGCCATTTTTTAAATTCCAATGGGATACTTCGGAGACGTGCTGTGAAAGACAATATCAGGTGCTTGTGCCTTGTAGGAATTTGTTTGATGGGTACTAACTATTTGTAGGTAGGTTGCTAATGAAGCGATAATGTTAATACCTCAATTTGATATCATGCCACCGGTGGTCAAGTAGGAGTCACTCGGCTTCTGATCGTAAGGTCGGGTTTGAATAGACCACGACCAAGTAGACCCACGGATGGACGTCTTTCATGGTGGATATCTCTCACTGTCGCACGAAGCGCTTTGCCTCCTCTTTCCTAGTGCAAACTGCCAAGGTGTGGAACTCTTTACCGTCGTCGGTATTTCCGGAACGATATAAGTAGGAATATTTAAGACAAGAGTGAACAAGAGGATTATAGGTAAGCGTGCTCCGCCTTAGACTGCATCATCACTTTCCATAAGGTGAGATGGCAGTCGATCGTCTAGCTATTGAAAATTGAAAAAAAAACTCGTCGTGTGGTCAGATTTTTCGCAATGCCGGTGCTCTGAAATGGTGAAGGAAAACATCGTAAGGAAACCATTTAGTATTCTCACAGCAGCGATGGGCTTGCAACCTATTATGGAATACCCAACTTCTGCCAAATGTGTTTCAATATCGCGGTCACTCTGCTTGCTAGTTAACATCCACAGCCTAACATCACCCACTTTTACAGACTTCACAGCTCAGTTGGTAGTAACTCTGCCTTCTGCGCCGTAGCGTAGGCCGTGGGTTCGATTCTCACCGAGAACAAACATTTGTGTGATGAACATAGATGTTTGTTCTCTGTCTGGGTGTTATATAATATTATAAGTATGTATTTACAAAAAAAAAGTATTTATGTATTATATCAGCTATCTGGTTACCATATTACATGCTTTGGCTGAGTTTGGGGCGAGATAGCGCTGTGTATTCCACAATATTGATTTATTTATTTATTTACTGCTGGATATAGGCCTCCTTTTGTTTGTGCCATCTACTATGATATTGTATCCTTGATAAGAAACTACTGGTACCAACTTAGCTGTAGAAACAATTTGCTAAGAGCTTCCGCTTTGCTTTTGTAAAAGCACACATACATAATTATGGTATAAGGTAATATATTAGTAAGATACCTACTTATTGCTATTGCTAATAGTTTTAAGAGTAGCACTTAACCTCTCATCTCCGAATGATCATTCAAAGAACATTGCAAAAAACAAGAGAAAATTATAAGTAGTTGTCTATTAACGTCTCGACTAAAGTTCCCACATGAAATATAATTATCATAACTTAGCATAAGAGCGTTACAACGTTCTTGAATACTTATGTAATATAAAAAGTCGGTGGATATTTTAAAGAATATTTACTATGTACTGAGTTATGAAATGTGTTCAAGATAAATCTAATACACACCGCGAGTACACCGCCGTCTTTAAGAGTTTCGTTTATCCTTTCCATCCAAAAGTTGTCTGGAAGAGATCGCTCTTAGCAATAAGGCCGCCCATTGTACCTAAATTTATTGCATCTCTGTATATGTTTTCCTTTGTGTACAATGAAGCATTTATATATCTATCTAACTTCTTACAGAAGTGCTAATCTAAAACAACACTCAAGTGACAGCGGAATTCAAGTTTTCATTTTGGCATTCTGTCATAGTTAGGTACATTTACCCATCACTAGCGCCACTTGCGTCAGTGAATTGGCGGTGAAAATGAACATACAGAACTTTTTTTGTTAACTGTTTAAAAGACAAAAAAATACTTTTATCAAAACAAAAACTTTATCTAAATCCATAAAATATATATTATAATATTGTTTTATAATAAAAATTGTGTGTTTCTTCAATATCTTCTTTCTTATACAAGGTGTTCCATAAGTTGTGTATATAAACTTCAGGGGGCTAAAGTACCCATCAATATGAACAACTTTTTCTAAGGAACCAACACTGTGAACGCGAAAAAAAAAACAGCAGTTTCATACAAAAGTTCAATACCTACCAGGCTAAAATGTATGAAACAGCTGTTTTTTTTTCGCGTTCTCAGTGTTGGTTCCTTAGAAAAAGTTGTTCATATTGATGGGTACTTTAGCCCCCTGAAGTTTATATACACAACTTATGGAACACCTTGTATATAACATTCTCGTGTCACAATGTTAGTTACCATACTCCTCTGAACGGCTTGACCGATTTTTATGAAATTTTATATGCATATTCAGTAGGTCTGCGAATCGTCTACTATCTATTTTTCATACCCCTAAGTGATAAGGGTTGTCCACCAAATAATTAATACATTATTTTTTTATTCTTTGGAATTTTTTTTTTTTTTTTAATAATTTTGCATTCAAAAATTCATACAACCCTAAATTTTCACTCTTCTATCACCAACCCCTATTTTTTAATAGTCAATGTAGTTAGTATATGACAAAACAACGTTTGCCGGGTCAGCTAGTTTTTTTATATTTAACTTAAATGTAATTAACGGGACTGAGTCTTGATCTTTTACAAAGACACAAGTATGGAAATCAAAGTACAATTTAATGGATAGTTCTTAGAATAACCTAAACATATTCAAACATAAGGCAGAAACTATTAGAAATTTGTCAAACCATTCTAAAAACAAATTGAAATGCATTATTGAAGTACTAGCATTCGGTACAATGCAACATAAGTTAAATTCAGTAATGGTTGCGCTTGCGCACAGATTTGTCAACCAATGGTAGATGACACATAAAAGATTAAAGCACTATAACAGTAAAATCACTTTGGAAAATTAGTTTTACTTTTCAAGTGAAAATATATATTAAAAAGGCAAAATATATAAATAATCATACCTTATATGGTACAAATAATAATATCACAAAAACGACTACGATTTTTTAACTAAATGAATATAAACAAACACTACCTACTTACTTCCTTTTCCTAGCCTAATTTGTCCTGTTTTTTAGGTTTATAAAGTTCTGGATTAATATATTTTTTTATTATTTTGTTTATAAATTCAAAATTAACCTATTACCTACAATTAACAACATAGCTCAACGGTTTCATGAGTATTTTGTAAATACTTGTAGTTATTATTTTATCTTTTCAATCAGTCAGGTCTGTTTTGCAGCTCTTACGGCTGGTTTCTGAAAGCCCGATCAAAACTAATCGCATGTCAAATCACTTGCTATCTCTATCTAATGAGATGTAATAGCTGAAATGGCGAGTGACTTGACATCCGATTAAGTTTGATCGAGCTTTCAGAAACCGGCCGTTAGGTTTTTATTTTATTAATTACGATCTTTTTAGTTTTAAATCTAAGTTGCGTGCAAATAAATATGTTTCTTTCTTTCTATCAATACTCGTATATTATCTCTACTGTTTGCAAGAGCGGTATGTTTTCTGTGACATAGCTGCTTTTGACCAAATATTCCAAATATGTCGCTTAGGTGAGATTGTACCCTGTATATGGGTTCGGGTATAAAACACTTTTGTCTCGTTCGAGCTAGACGGCCGCTACGAACCGAATGTAGTTTTGTACTAATATGTATCTATTTTTTTTGTACCTACCTACTCTTACCTAGTGCTCAAAAGGAGCCTCTTTGAGGCGCACTTAAAACCCTTTCACCACACTCTTGCGAAAGAAACTAGTGGCACGACAAGAAGAAGAAGGAGGATAGACCACTTAACATCAGTTGGGCCATCTGCTTGTTCCATCAGCTAGTTGTATAAAAAAATGGCAAATTTTACCCAGCGCTGCGCCGAACCAAATTACCAATTATTGTTATATTTTTTGGGAATGAAACTTAAGAGATATTAATATGTTTTTTATTTAAAAGTTGACTTATTAAATTAATCAATACTTTATACAGCCTTCACAGCTTAGTTGGTAGTAGCTCTGCCTTCTGCGCCGTAGGCCGCGGGTTCGATCCCCACCGAGAACAAACATTTGTGTGATGAACATAGTTGTTTGTTCTCTGTCTGAGTATGTTATATAATATTATAAACATGTATTTACAACAAAAAAAAGTATTTATGTATTATATTAGCTATCTGGTACCCATATTTCAAGTTCTGGCTTAGTTTGGGGCTAGAAAGTGCTTGTGGAAAGTTCACTAAAATTTATTTATTATTTTAACGATTTTCTAGAAATATTCTCGGGCCAGCTTGAACAACGAAAAAGATCACTCATATTTGGCGATATTAATCTAGATCTCTTATCTGCTGATGCTGACACTAAACGCTATTTAGACATAATAAAGGAAACAGGATATGAGATACTCAATAAAATAGACAAATGCTACACTACGAGACAAACTGCAACCACGGGAACTATCTTGGATCATGTACTAACAGATCTAACTAAAAACAATTTTAATTTCGGTCTACTAGATTCCTCGCTGTCCGATCACAAAGAGATATATCTGGAATTCTTAAATATTAAACCACGGGCTAAGCAGCGTACTACGTATGAAGCTATTGACTATGACAATCTATACAAAGGAATGAAGGAGGCTATACCTCTATATAATAAATAAAATTACTGAAATTAGTTTATAACAATAAAGTTTTCCTACCTAAAAGTAAATCTACAAAATTTTTGTTCTAAATATAAAAAATAATTTGATCAGATTGCAATTAAGAGAACAATGATAATACAAAAGATTGCAATGAACATCACGACATTGTCTTGTTATTCGATGACAATACTGATTATTATCTCTTCTCTAATACTATAAGAATCAAAGTCCTGACTGACTGACTGACATATAGACAACGCACAGCCTAAACCACTGGTCCTAGAAACTTCAAATTTGAGGAGTACGTAGGTCTTATGGCGCAGAGGTGTACTAAGAAGGGATTTTTGGAAATTCAACCCCTAAGGGTGTAAAAAGGGATGAAAACGATTGTATGAAAAATTGTATTCCTTGAACCTACAAACTTGAAACTTGGAGTAGATATACTTCAAGGCAAAAAAATAGGAAAGGCATTTTTAGTTTTTTAAAACTACCCTTAATAAGTGTGCAAAGGGTTAAAAAGTTTGTATGGGAGATTTTTGACCGCTGGTCCTATAGACTTGAAATTTAAAGAGTACATAGGTCTTATGGCGTAGAGGTTTACTAAGAAGGGATTTTCGGAAATTGAACCCCTAAGGGTGTAAAAAGGGTTGAAAACGTTGGTATGAAAAATAGTATTCCTTGAACCTACAAACTTGAAACTTGAAGTAGATGTACTCCAAGGCTAAAAAATAGGAAAAACATTTTTAGTTTTTTAAAACGACCCTTAATAAAAGTACTAAGGGATGTCAAAGTTTGCATGGGAGTTTTTTAACGCGTGGTGCGATTGACTTAAAACTTGAGGTAAATATACTAAAAAATAATTAATTAAAAATGACGCTTTCAACTTTTGATAATTACCCCTGCAAAGGGTGCAAATGACTGTAAAAGTTAGTATGGGAGATTTTTAGTATAGTGCGATAGATTTCAAACTTGAAGTAAATATACACCACAATCAATTATTTAAAATCACGTTTTCAATATTTTAAAACTACCCCTGCAAAGTAAAACTACCTCCTGAACAAATAAGTACATATTTTCCGTATAAGGTTGTCTTTGTTGTATTTGGCATGTTTTAGAGACTCAGTACCTATACCTACCTACCTAATATAGGTAATGGCCGTTTATAGGTATCTCTTATACCTACGTAGGTATTGAAAATCCTACCCTAATAATATACAAATCAATGTGAAAGTTACGATGTTTGGATGTTTGTGGATCAATCACGGCACCACTTCAACGCGTGCGAAGCCGCGGGAAGCCACAAGTAATACATATACATATTTTATGCATGAAAGACATCCTTTAAATGTAAGCCAGGGTAACAATCCGTTGATCTTTTAATATTAAGTGGTATATAAGGGAATTATTTTTAAAGCGGGATCATTAATTTGTAAAAAAAAGGATACAATTAATAGCTGTACGATTTGCAGTTGTCATGAATAAACCCACTTTAATTTAAATTAATCAATGAAGTTTGTAAATTAAATCCTCTTTAGTGTTATGATACTGAAAAATGTGGGTAAATGGACGTACCTTCGAGATATCTTCACATCCTCACATGCTCACATCCTCACATGCTCACATGCTCACATGCTCACATGCTCACATGCTCACATGCTCACATGCTCACATGCTCACATGCTCACATGCTCACATGCTCACATGCTCACATGCTCACATGCTCACATGCTCACATGCTCACATGCTCACATGCTCACATGCTCACATGCTCACATGCTCACATGCTCACAAGCTCACATGCTCACATACTCACATGCTCACATGCTCACATGCTCACATGCTCACATGCTCACATGCTCACATGCTCACATGCTCACATGCTCACATGCTCACATGCTCACATGCTCACATGCTCACATGCTCACATGCTCACATACTCACATGCTCACATGCTCACATGCTCACATGCTTACATGCTCACATCCTCACATGCTCACATGCTCACAAGCTCACATCCTCACATGCTCACATGCTCACATGCTCACATGGTCACCTGCTCACATGCTCACATGCTCACATGCTCACATGCTCACATGCTCACATGCTCACATGCTCACTTGCTCACATGCTCACATGCTCACATACTCACATGCTCACATGCTGACATCCTCACATGCTCACATACTCACATGCTCACATGCTCACGTGCTCACATTCTCACATGCTCACATGCTCACATGCTCACTTGCTCACATGCTCACATGCTCACATGCTCACATGCTCACATGCTCACATGCTCACATGCTCACATCCTCACATCCACATCCTTGAAGAACCTTAAGTTTACTAGTTTGTAAATAATTACCTACGTCCTTTAATAAATAATCTTAGTTGCATTA
This sequence comes from Chloroclysta siterata, assembly GCA_932294275.1. Lineage (NCBI taxonomy): Eukaryota > Metazoa > Arthropoda > Insecta > Lepidoptera > Geometridae > Chloroclysta > Chloroclysta siterata. The sequence continues at coordinate 11,614,627 of OW028596.1, read as the reverse complement.
TTCATAAACTATCTCTATCTCTATCTCTAATCTCTAATACTATAAGAATCAAAGTCCTGACTGACTGACATATAGACAACGCACAGCCTAAACCGCTGGTCCTAGAGACTTGAAATTTGAGGAGTACATGAGGTAGGGCCTAGTGGTGTACTAAGAAGGGATTTTTGGAAATTCAACCCCTAAGGGTGTAAAAAGGGATGAAAACGTTTGTATGAAAAATAGTATTCCTTGAACATACAAACTTGAAACTTAGAGTACATATATTTCAAGGCGAAAAAATAGGAGAGGCATTTTTTGTTTTTTAAAACTGCCCTTAATAAGTGTGCAAAGGGACGTAAAAGTTTGTATGGGAGTTTTTTGACCGCTGGTCATAGAGGCTTGAAATTTGAAGGGTACATAGGTCTTATAGCGTAGAGGTGTACTAAGATGGGATTTTTGGAAATTCAACCCCTAGGGGTGTAAAAAGGTATGAAAACGTTTGTATGAAAAATAGTATTCCTTGAACCTACAAACTTGAAACTTGGAGTACATGTACTCCAAGGCTAAAAAAATAGGAAAGGCATTTTAGTTTTTTAAAACTACCCTTAATAAGTGTGCAAAAGGATGTCAAAAATTTGTATGGGAGTTTTTTAACGCGTGGTGCGATTGACTTAAAACTTGGGGTAAATATACTAAGAAATAAATAATTAAGAATGACGGTTTTAACTTTTGATAATTACCTCTGCAAAGGGAGAATATGGCTGTAAAAGTTAGTACGGGAAATTTTTAACGCATAGTGCGATTTTTCAAACTTGAAGTAAATATACTCCACAATAAATAGTTTAAAATCACGTTTTCAATTTTTTAAAACTACCCCTGCAAAGGTTGCAAAAGACTGCCGAAGTTCCCGATTTCAAAACTTCAAACTAAAAGAAAATGTGTTCTGTGGATAAAACAAAAAGACAGTTTGATTTTCCAAAACAACTCCTTAAGGCGAAGACAAGAGCTAATGTGACTCTCGCTCGCACGTTTCGACATGTTGAAAGATATAAAATCACTAAACTGATTTTCGAAAAATCGCAATCAACCATTTTGTGTGCAATCACATTGCACACAGTTTAGTAAAAATTTCATTTCGATCGATACATGTTTTCCTACTCAAAAGTTTGCTTTACTAGTTTTCGTACATAAGCAAACTTTTAAGTAGGAAAACTTGTATCGATCAAAATGATTTTTTTACTAAACTGTGTGAAATGTGATTGCACACAAAATGGTTGATTGCGATTTTTCAAAAATGAGTTTAGTGATTTTGTATCTTTCAACATGTCGAAACGTGCGAGCGAGAAGTTGTTTGATAGTTGTCAGCCCCTTAAACGTTACCCTCCTTCGTTGCGCTCAAGAAAAAGGATACAACGAGGCGTCATTGTTTGGAAGGGACATGCTAAAAATGGGAATCTTAAGTTGGTACGAAGTCGTGAAGCTGTTTCGTTTCGTTTGTTTTTGGGATAGAAACTAGGAACAAATAAATACATATTTTCCGTGTAAGGTTGTCTTTGTTGTATTTGTCATGTTTGTGCTAAACTCAGTAGGTACCTATACCTACCTACCACCTATGATATAGTTAATGTACGCCTATAGGTATCTCTTATACCTACGTAAAATTAAAATCCTACCCTAATAATATACAAATCAATGTTTCGATGTTTGGATGTTTGTGGCTCAATCACGGCTCACCACTTCAACGCGTGCGAAGCCGCGGGAAGCCACTAGTTAAGTATATTTTTTATCGGGAAAGTTCAGAAAGGAAGACGAACTATATATTTTTTGCGCAAGAGATGATCAAGATTCGTCATATTATCGGATAGTTAGGGCTGGCACGCAACTGAATAATGTCCGAATTTCTGTATTACATATTATTTTGTCAAGAAGACATATACATTAATTAATTTAGGTACTTACATACGGACACACATATTCGTAAAAACAAAGTAAAAATTAAAAAAAAAATAAACAGTAGCACGACTTTGCTACCCAAGTACGAACTCGGTACGTTCATATATTACAGGTATATCTACATCTACATCTACATCTACATCTACACTAATATTATAAAGAGGTAAACTTTGTATTTTTGTATTTTTGTATTTTTGTATGTAACGAATAGGCTCAAAAACTACTGGTCCGATTTCAAAAATTCTTTCACCATTAGAATGCTACATTATCCCTGAGTAACATAGGCTATATTATATTTTCAAAAAAATCAGGGATCCTTACTAAAACTTCAATAATGTAACCCAAGGTGGAAAGCAAAAAACCTTACATCGCGTGCGCTGCGAAAACTATTGAAGATAGAACAAAATAATGTACTACGATTTTGTAGAACACGTTATCATCTACAAAAAATGTCGCGACAGCATATGTCTAACTATTATAGTTATGTCACAATAAGTGTTCTTTTATTATAAAAAAATAATTGAAATGCCTCCGCTAGAAAAGGGTCTTTATTTGTACCTTGGTATTAATCCTTATCCAAATAAATCATTTCATAATTAAGACGGTTTCAATACCTATAGATTACTTCTTAAATTTTTCAAATCGGACATTCCATTCAAAAGATATGACGAAATTAAAAATGTTTACGGGTCCACGGGTCATGCGCGGGGTGCGATTTCACTCAATCAAGGAGAAGCGCGTGCAAATGTATGAAATAAGTAGACGCGAGGCTCGAACCCACGGTCCACGGTCTAAGTTTATCCTAAAATGTTCAAAAAATTTATGACCACCCATGCGAAGCTGGGACAGGCCGCTAGTTATATATATTTTTTTTTGCAGTAGTTGTTATAAAGGTATTATTTTGTGACGAGTTACAAGCTCATCGCCGCCGTGAGAATACCAACTGGTTTACTCGCTTTTAGCGATAAGACCGCCCATTGTATTCCACTTTGATGTTTTTCCTGTTCTGTTATGTATAAAATAAATAAATAAATAAATATTGGTGGACATTCCACACAACACTATCTCGCCCCAAACTAAGCCAAAGCTTGTGATATGGAAACCAGATAGCTGATATACTACTTATATAATTTTTTTTTTGTAAATACATACTTATAATACTATATAACACCCAGACAGAGAACAAACATCTATGCTCATCACACAAATGTTTGTTCTCGGTGGGGATCGAACCCACGGCCTACGACGCAGAAGGCAGAGCTACTACCAACTGAGCTGTGAAGGCTGTCAATAAAGTATGTGTAAGTATGTGTGCAATAAAGTATTTTATATCTATCTTTTCTATGTAAAGTTATGAATTTCGTAGCAACATAAAATAATGATTCTCGCATAGATATCCCACAGGGAAACGTAGACAGGCCAGGACCCCTGGGTGTATTAACGTGACCTTTAGCAACTTATCCGGTTCTCCCGGGAACCCAGGAACAATAGAACAATAGATTATGACATGTGTCTAGAGAATAAAGCATCGGTGGTCTAGTGGAAGTGATCCTTCTGATCGTAAGGTTCGAATCTTGTGCAATGGATTTTTTATTCAAAATAAATATACTAGCAGCGGCGACAGACTTGCAATCTGTCACACGCATGGCCTTTATGTTCAACAAACTATGCTGTAAAAATTAGGTAGCAGGAGCTACGAATAAATAGATTTATTATTTAATAGTAGGTAGCAGGAGATGCGGCTTGATCGACATGCCGTTCGCTCGGTCGCTGTAACTCAAAATGTCAAGGCAGACGTTCATTTTTCCTCTTACAGAGTAGACCCTCACGTTTTTAAGAGTAGTAGAGCTCTTTGAAGGCTTGTCCGGGGATGGACTACCACTATGCCTATTTCTGCCGCCAAGCAGCGTTTCTGTGTTTCGGTTTGAAGGGTGTGATTGCCAGTGAAATTACAAGCACACTGTATGCTTCGTGCAGAGGATTGCATCGTAGCGCTCGTTCATATCGTGCGTGACTTACGAGGCAATGCTTTGTGAGGTGATGGTTACCACTTAACATCAGGTGGGCCATCTGCTTGTGCCATCAGCAAGAAGTACAAAAAAGGATTATTATATGACAATTGACAGCCCTAAGGCAGACCACCCGCGGGCATGCGTGTCCCGACGCCATGCTCGCTGATTTATTGCGTTTGTCATTACTGACGCGCTTGTGGCTAAGTACGCCCCGCGCTCCTGCCCTTACACATAGCCCATATGTCACATGCTCCTGCTTACTTACACTTCTTCTTTCTTCTTTTCTTTGTTTATGGCACCTGTCCATCATTCGACATACAATTTTGCCAGTGTCAAGTGATATAGATTATTTTTCTCCTGTGTTCGAGGTTATAGAGCCTTCTGAGGCTATTTGTTATTCTTCTCTTCGTTTTTGGCACCTGTCCTTCATTGCCAGTGTCAAGTGATATAGATTAAATACTTCATAGTCAAGGCAGTCCATAATCAAGTCGGCAGTCATTTGTTTTGAAGAAAATGGTGGCGGTTTTCTTCAAAACAAATGACAGCCGACTTCAAAACTTACACAACATTTTCGTTCATATCGGGATATCACATAATACACTTTCATTCCAAATGTTAACACTTTGTTCTAAGACCTAGTAAAATACGAAATTACACAATACAAATCAAAATAACACTAGAAAATAAATTAAAATGAAAAAGCTAAGTTGCTTCCCGAAATGCCAGCAAACGAATCCACTCGTGAACTTAGGTACTCTTACACTTGTCAAAAGATAAACTTCTTAAATAGTAATTTTGACAATTTCTCATTATAAATTAAATCATTAATAAACAAAATTTGACGTAAATACCCATGACTATATTTTTTTTTATATGCCTACAACGATTAAATAGATAACTTAAGGGGCTGACAACTATCAAACAACTTCTCGCTCGCACGTTTCGACATGTTGAAAGATATAAAATGACTAAACTCATTTTCGAAAAATCGCAATCAACCATTTTGTGTGCAATAACATTGCACACAGTTTAGTAAAAATTTCATTTTGATCGATACAAGTTTTAATACTTAAAAGTTAGCTTATGTACGAAAACTAGTAAAGCAAACTTTTGAGTAGGAAAACATGTATCGATCAAAATGATTTTTTTACTAAACTGTGTGCAATGTGATTGCACACAAAATGGTTGATTGCGATTTTTCGAAAATGAGTTTAGTGATTTTATATCTTTCAACATGTCGAAACGTGCGAGCGAGAGTCACATTAGCTCTTGTCTTCGCCTTAAACGGTATTTATTAAGCAAGACTATACCTATGAACCTACTAGTAAATTGAAAACCTCGGCCTTCCTCCATGTTGCCATACCCTATGCAGGGTCCATGTGATACTTACTAACACCCAACAACTATCTTTGTACCTAACCTAAACCATGTGTAAGCAATAAATATGTTGAGTATTGAGTATAGTCAATGGACAAAATAATGAACACTTGGTACATGGTATGGAAAGATCTTGGGAGATATCTACCGTGCCTGGGTATTAAAATTGAGAAGTTATTTCGGTTCAAAATCAACGCGTATAAGTATGGGGGGTTTTTTTTTGTCTTACCTACGCCACAAATTTTAAATGGCACCTGAAGCCTCATTTTGATTTGCACAGAACACGCGTGGGATTACTTAATGTTTTTGATTTTATTGATTAAAACTCAGTTATCGTACCGTATTATTCAATTTGTACTGTAACATAGGTATAAATAAACTTATCTCAAAATATTGCGAATTGTAGATATAAACCAGTTTATAGATGAATAAATAAATCACGGTCGGTATATGATTTATCTTTCGTCTGATATATCTTAAAACGACCAAGTGCGTGTCGGCCCGAAGGAAACGTAGATTACTTATCAGAGTATCCTATTATACAATATGGTGTTACGAATGCAGAAATACTGGATCTAGTGAAGCTAGAAGTGGCTTATATTTATAGCTTTTTATGAAACTAATTGAATAAATAGATCTACGAGGATCCTTGTAGAGTTTACGACTAAGTTGATGGACGCCGGGCAGTGCAACGTGGGGCACGTTTCTATCGTGCGTGACTTGCGAGGCAATGCTTTGTTATAGGTGATGGTTATCACTTAACATCAGGTGGGCCATCTGCTTGTTCCATTAGCTAGTTATATATAAAAAAATACGTCACGAGGTGCATGTTCGATTCCCACCATGAAACATGTTTAAGCCTCTAAAATATTTAGTTTAGAATGTTGTGTTTCTTTGAGAAAAATCATGGTTTAGGTTGTTGGCAAGATTATTAAAATTATCCTGTACCTCTCGCTCGCACGTTTCGACATGTTAAAACATATAAAATCACTAAACCCATTTTCGAAAAATCGCAATCAAACATTTTGTGTGCAATTACAGCTTTCCTACTCAAAAGTTTGTTTACTAATTTTTGTAGCTGTGCAAACGTTTTGAGCGATTTTTCGAAAATGGGTTTAGTGATTTTATATCTTTCAACATGTCGAAACGTGCGAGCGAGAGGTACATTAGCTCATGCCTCCGCATTAACTTGTGATCTCGTCTAGTGATTGCAGTTCGGTGTGCCTCGCAGGTGTGGCCCGAGCCGGCGTGCGAAGGCTGGTACTATGTGGCTAGAATATGTAACCACCTCCTGTTTCTGATGTAAACAAATGATGCATTCAATCACTAATATTCATGTGGCTCGTATATTTTGCGGTATTTTAACTTGTGGGATTCTGATATAATAAGTATTTTCCTGTTCTCAATGTCGAGTTTTTTATATTTCGGGAGATTATGGGGGCATTTCGTTTACTTATTATATTTAATTTTATTTATTTCAAAATCAAAATGAAAACGGTCTTTATCATAAGGATCACTTTGAAACGTCTTATATACTAGGTGAATCTATCGCCAGCTCCTCGCGACCAAAGCCTAGAAAAATTTATTAATTTAGACAAATTTAGTCCTATTTGTTCGTAAACTTACAGGCTAACTTATTTAGGGTAAAAATAGGGAAAAAAACTCTCAAACGACTCAAAATTAATTGTAGGTACAGAGTACATAAGTTTTGTGGCCTTCACTCGATACTAGACATAGTCTACCATGGACTACCCAAAAATGTTTTCTCATTTCTCTTTATGTAGTTCATCAAATAATGTAGTGTCTAGTGATGGGCAAAACCGTGATTTCAACGAATAAGAATAATAGGCCGAATATAACAGGTAAACTTCTTACCGAACATTTGAGACGTAATTTATTAGTTAACATGGTAATTAGCTCAGAAAGGTACCATTATTAATCATACACCAGGCTTATTATGTTGCTTAAAACATAATTTGAAGAAGGTTGTATTTTTTCTTAAATTAAATTACACAAATAACTACACCAACATTCTTCATCTCAGAGATACTCGATCTTAAGTATAAAGTTCACCGAACTTTATCACCTTTCTTTTAAAGCACCAACGCAATGAATGCCAAACAAAACAACCATAAATCAAGATCACATAATAAATCGTGATATCTTGGACAGACCTAAAAATGCGGGCTTTGAAACCCATTCGCAATAAATAAAAACAGTGTACAGTGTTCAAAAGTGCGGGATGGAATGTGCTTGCGTAACTACAAGCATACTCTGTGCAAAAAAACCTACGCGAAATTACTGTCACGTCGTTGAATAAAACCTCCAAATGCGCGCCACGAAAATGACGTCATCCCACTGCAGAAGCGTGACGCCGCCTCTGTCGCGGGCGTCGTCCAGCGACTTGCCACTGCCGTTATGCCACATCTCACCAGACCTGGCTCGGAGAACCTTATCCCCTGACCTGATGAACTTCCGTCGGCCGCTCTCCGCAAGCTCTTTAGAATACCGCCCGTTGTCCCCCGATTTCGCCCGAAGGTCTCGTTCACCGGCCAAGCCCAGATCTCTGATGGAGTCTCTACTTGTGGCTAAGATGGAGGCGCTCAGTACTGGGCGACTGGTCAGGACGGATTCAATGGACAGCTGCAGCAGTTTCGGGTCAATGTCCTCACTTCCGAGCGACGTATGCAGATGTGATGACTGCCTGCTGGGAATCGTGGACTTTTACATGCCGAGCCCTGCTGATGCTAATAGGCCGTTTAGAAAGGTAAGACTTAGTACTTTATGGTGATTTTCTATTAGATGCAGAGCACTGATAAGTATCGCTTTAAGAAGCCTTCCAACTATAGTAGATTTCATTACCTACTTAACGGGGAAATGTATTAGGTACCTAACTATGTGGTTTTACGGATGTTTTATAGTGAGTAAAGAAAGGTTGACTGTGACCCATAGTATACAGGTGGTTTGTATTTTTTTCTAATTTTATTTCGCATATTTGGTAGGTAATAAAAAATCTTAAATACATCGGACTGTAAGCCGTTGAATAGTTGTATTTGAAAAAAAAAACTATTTAAAAAAAATATAAAGGTAAATTGTAATCTTTTTCGAGGATTTCCTCAAGAAAGTAACATTTTAAATGTATTTTTTCATGTTTTTAGTTCATGGAAGTAATAGTATAAAGCTTTTTTTTTAAATATAAAGTATTGGCTAAAGAGCTTTTTGTGAAGAGTAAGTAGGTACACTGATTTTAAATTGCATAAAATAATTAATGGGTACATTATGCAGCACATAAGCTACTGTGCGTAATACTAGTTTGTAAATAACTATTTTATTACCCCGGCACATAAAGCTGCCTTTAGCTGATACCTGTGAATAATTTTCTAGTTCTGAGCTCATGCAAATAGCAGTATTGCATTAGCTCAGTAGGAGGTACCTATCTAATCTGGTCGACTAGGCCTCATGATAGCTTTAGAAAGCACTTCCTAGGTAGAGTATCGAACTTTTAGCTTTTCCGGTAGAGCGAGACAGGTAGCGCCATCTCTGAGCGCGTTTGGTTATTTCATCGATCCGGTTTTAGAATCGCGAAGCTTTTAATTATTTCACTGTAGCTTTAGTTAGTTCAGGACATGGACAACAGATGGCGTTATTTTAAACTTTAGCTGCTGTTTCCATAAAATGATGTTTTGTTTTTTATTTTTGATTTTGATGATAGCTGCAGTAGTCGTTAGATTGTGTCGCAGTTATCAACACCTGCCTCCTTATTCTAGGTAGGTTCTTTGGTAAGTAAGCCAATTATATAGGTGTTAAAGTTAAATCAAAGTTCAGACTAAATTGACAAATGGTACCCCCAGTTACCTAGTGAGCGGAACAAAAATCAAGGGAGGTTTTTCAGGTAGGGGGAGCAGTCTACGCAGTCAAAAATCATAGAGCATCGTGAGCATCATAGAGGTTCTACAAGTAAACAAGAAAGTACGAGTATGTGGTAGAATGAATGAATGAAAATTCTTTATTGTACACCATACAAACTAACAATGAACAACAATGGAAAAACAAAACACAGGTAAATAAGAACTAATAACACAATGCGGCAGTCTTATCGCTGAAAAGCAATCTCCTCCAGACACGCATGAAAGTTGTACTACGCATTCTATAAAGTACTCAAGGCTCCTAGTCTGTTCGTAGACATAATACCATTGTAGGCATGAATGATATCATGTAATTGTTTAAACTATTTAGTCCACTGATAAGTTTGTTTAATGATTACTTGGTGCTGGGAGTGGCGCTTGAGATAATTGGTTTAATAGGATGGCTTGTACTTAGGAGCCTAAAAATAACATCCAAACCAATTTACTTTCAATGTTACAATTTACTGTAACTGTTATAATATTTCTGTAACCAATTTACTTTGTGTTTAATTTACTGTAACTGTAAAAATATTTCTGTACAAAAAGTTCTGACGTCTTTTGCACATCGTACAATGCGTTCCTATCTGATCATGTTGGATCAATACAATACAACAACCAATGTTTTTTTATTAAATATAAAAAAATAAAGGAGACTACGAACAGAGACGAGGCATAGAACAGTAATTCGTGCTGGTGTCAGTGTGTCACGGAAGACCAGCGTTATAGTAGCGTATGCTGCTATAGCATTTACGCTGAGTGGCGGGCAATTATGTCACTTACTTACCTTTCATGTCTATTCTTGTATTATTTTTTAAATTGTATTTACGTGTGGCTTCAATAAAATGTTTGTTTTTTATTGTATTCGCTCTAGAAATGAACGTATGTGGCTTATGCCCCGCACATACATTTCATCGCACGCACATATACATGTTTTCAATGTACATGTACATGTTTTTTTTATATTAATAGCTTATGGAACAAGCAGATGACCCACCTGATGTTAAGTGGTAATCATCACCTATAACAAAGCATTACCTCGTAAGTCACGCACGATAGGAACGTGCCCTAAGATGCACTGCCCTGCGTCCATCAACTTGAGGCATACAGATGTTAAGCCTCATGTGCATGTAATTACACCGGCAACCACATTCTTCAAACCGAAACACAGCAACGCTGCTTGGCGGCAGAAAAAGGCGTGGTGGTAGTACTTCCCCGGACGAGCCCTTCACAAAGAGCTCTACTACCTACTCTTGTATGTACGTTAATTACAAGTACATTGTGTTTGATGATTCTTTTTTTGTTCGGTAGGTCATACTTCAGGGGTCGCATGTAAATCGATTAATCGAAATTAATTCAGTTCATTTTGGTGGTATGGTGGTAAATGTTTGTTCTCAGTGGGGATCGAACCTACGACCTACGGCGCAGAAGGCAGCGCTACTACCACTAGTTCACCTGAGCTGTGAAGGCTTTCAAAATACTACGGCTGATTGTACTGAATAAAGACCATTTTGATCTGTTTTGATTTTGTATTGTAGCCCAATTCTAAGTTATGATTACTATATTTCGTATTTAGTTTTTCGTAACGTCAGGCATTTTTTGTATGGAGATTCGATAAGCACCTCTATCGCGTGCTGAGAACTTACAAGTCTCCATACAAAAAAGGCCTCACGTTACGAAAAACTAAATACGAAATATAGTAAACATAACTAAGACTTAGGGTACAGGTGAGTGTTCATTTTGTTTGTAGAATAAATGGAAAACTTCCATTATTGTTTCCAAATGAGTTGAATCACAAATTCAATTAATCGGTACCCATTATTTAATATTAAGTAGCTTCATCCATTTGTAATTTAAAGCCTCATTTGCCTATTTGTATGACTAATGTCGATTTGGTCCGATTCATTTTATGACACGCATTCTTGTATTCTTCATTTATTAATTTTCGAAGCATGGTTTAAAGTGGACTTTATTTCAAAGGATTAGAGCTGAAAGTATTTTTCAGATATGAATGTGTAAATTTGTCGCAAGTCCAGTGACGTCACGACGTTGGTCGTTTGGAGTTCGGACAGGTTATAGACGTCATACTGACGTCAATGCAGTCTGTGTGAAGGCTTTCTTCACCATACTTGGGATGCCATTTTTGTCCAATCATCAACTTGAATGGCATTGGATGCAATATTGAATACTGATTATAAAAGAAAGAAGGTACCTACCATCGTAATACCCTGAACTTATTCGTAAAATATTCGAGACTATGTAAAATAAAATATTATTATAAGATTGTTCGCAACGGTCTGCAGATAGCTTGTTTCATGTATACTTTGTGCATTTTGTAAAATTACACAATCAATTTAAATTACAATAATAAAAAAAACAATCTTTGTAGATAGAAAAACAGACAATAGTACAGATATTGCAGGTTAACATTTTTTTTATTTATTTAGCTGCCGATGGGTAGAGCGACCGGGACATCGGGCCACGCAATTTTATCAATAACTAGCGGCCTGTCCCAGCTTCGCATGGGTGGATATAATTTTTTTAACATTTTAGGATAAACTTACACCGTAGGTTCGAGTCTCGCATCTATTTATTTCATACATTTGCACGCCCTTCTCCCTGAGTGAGTGAGAACGCGGCTCGTGGCCCGCGCGTTCCATAATATTTATAGAGCGAACTAAAATGTTTAAATTCGTAATATCTTTTGAATGGAATGTCTGATTTCAATAATTCAATTAACGAATCTACAGGTATTGAAACAATCTTGAATATAAAATTATTTATTTGGATAAGGATTAATACCAAGGTACAAATAAAGAGCCTTTTCTAGCGGCGGCATTTCAATTATTTTTTTATAATAAACTAGCGACCCGCCCCGGCTTCGCACGGTTATTGTGGGTTATCCCTAAGAGATTATGCTTGTATTATGCATATAAACCTTCCTCTTGAATCACTCTTTTTATTTATTTATTATTATAGAAAATTAAAACTTTCTATAAAAAAAACTGCATCAAAATCCGTTGCGTAGTTTTAAAGATTGAAGCATACATAGGGATAAAGGGACAGGGAAAGCGACTTTGTTTTATACTATGTAGTGATAGTGAAGGACACTAATATTGTGACATAACTATAATAGTTAGACATATGCTGTCACGACATTTTTTGGAGATGATGACGTGTTCTGCAAAGTCGTAGTACATTATTTTGTTCTATCATCAATAGTTTTCGCAGCGCACGCGATGTAAAAATTATTTTTTCCACCTTGGGTTACATTATTGGAGTTTTAGTTAGGATCCCTGACTTTTTGAAAATATTATATAGCCTATGTTACTCAAGGATAATGTAGCATTCTAATGGTGAAAGAATTTTTGAAATCGGGCCAGTAGTTTTTGAGCCTATTCGTTACATACAAAACAACAAAAATACAAATCTTTCCTCTTTATAATATTAATGTAGAAGTGTAGATTATACAGTTTTAATAATAATTTATAGTTATCTAAAGTAAAGTATGCTTTGTTGAATAGATTATTCTTAATGAATACTTTACATTTCTTGTCACTTTCTGGATGTTTATTTTTAAAATGCATAAATAAACTAAAAGAAAGAAAGAAAATACATTTATTCAACTACACAGACACGTTATTGTTAATAATTATATAAAATCAGATACTACAACTAAACATAAATAGGTTCAAATAAAATAAAATTAAGCAGTGGTGTGTAACTATTAACTAAAAACTATATACGATTTTTGTTATTTCTGCATTATGTATAGCTGAAAAGCCAGCTTAAACTAACCATTTACCTTTCAGTAAAAATTAAGGAATACATAAGTTGTTTTAACTTCTAGTGTTAACAATAAATGTATCACTCTTTTTATTCTGCGCGAACAATAAAACAGAAACAACTTGAGGAAACCGGCATGTCGTAGAACCCAAAAAAATCTAAAATAAGTGCTCGAAAAGAGCTAACTAAACAGCTTAGCTTACGTATCACTAAAATCCTTTTACCACACTGATTCGAAATACACGAAAAGAAGAAGAAGCGCGAACAAAGATGCGGGCACTCCATTAATTTCGAATAAGGGTGATGAAACACCAATAACTGTACAGTGAAAGAATCCTTAATGACTCGCATTAAAGATAATAAGTTAAATGCAGCTTTTAATAATCAATATGAACTCGCGTGAATGACTATAGGTTCGATACTTTCATGGAATGCTGGAATGGAATTTCTGCAATATGTAATGTTGCAAAAATTAGGGCGTACCTCTGACTAGCCCTTTATACATCTCCAAATAATCTTGAGTTGGTTCTTAGTACAAAGAGATATAAGGTAACATCTATCTATGAATCGAAGTATGTCTCGATATTTTCATTTTCATTAGAAATAAGCCCTACGATCAACGTACTCGTACTATATTTTTACATCGCTTGTAAAATCCATCCCCTAAATATGATGCTATTTTACCAATATTTCCAAGCATTCATTTTTCATTCATTCATTAATTTACAAAAAAAAATTGGTTTCAAGGTTCGAGGTTGTCCATTGACAAAGGTCTATTTTAAAACATTCGGTATCGTTTCTAACCCGAAACATCAGAATTTTTCTCTCAAGCTCTTGTTTAAGAAAATCCAGAAACTTACGGCCGGTTTCTGAAAGCCCGATCAAAACTAATCGCATGTCAAGTCACTTGCTATCTCTATCTAATTCGATGTAATAGCTGAAATGCCGAGTGACTTGACATCCGATTAGTTTTGATCGAGCTTCCAGAAATTGGCCGTAGTTATATTTTTTACGTTTTAAATTAGGCCTGCTGGAACAGCTGTACTACTTCTAAATAAAAACTTTATTAATAGAGTTTTTTTGAATGATGCGATCATAACGAGAGTACCTGCAAATTGCCATTTTTTTCAGAATTAATTGCCTTAAATACTCACTTAAGTAGCGAATTGACGTATGATGTGAGAAAATTAAAATAAAGTACAGTGTATAATTTATGGTTAATTTATTGATAATTATGGAGAAGGTCAAGTGAACATCACATTCACAAGAATAAGATTCCGCTAAAAAGTATTTATTTTAAGGCTAGAAGAGCTCTTTGTGAAGAGATGCCTACTTTTGCCGCGGCGTTGTTGTGTTTCGGTTTGAATAGTGTGGTTGCCGTTGAAATTACAGGCACATGAGGCTTAACATTTGTATGCCTCAAGTTGATGGACGCAGGGCAATGCATTGTAGGGCATAATTATATCGAGCGCGACTTGCGAGGTAGGGCTTTGTTATAGATGATGGTTATCACTTAACGGTAAGCGGTAACCATCACCTATAACAAAGCATTACCTCGTAAGTCACGCACGATAGGAACGTACCCCAGGCATTGCCCTGCGTCCATCAACTTGAGGCATACGGATGTTAAGCCCCATGTGCCTGTAATTACACCGGCAACCACACTCTTCAAACCGAAACACAGCTACGCTGCTTGGCGGCAGAAAAAGGCGTGGTAGTAGTACTTCCCAGGACGAGCCCTTCACAATATAGGGAAAATGCCCAAGCGAAGCCGCGGGTGGCAGCTTGTTTATTATAATATACATTATACTAATACGAAGTATTATGTAATATGTTAGTTTTTACCTTAATTAGTCCTATTGCTTCATTGTCATTATACGAAATGATCTTTTAAGTTTTTTGATATTAATGACGTCATTCGGCATACTTTGAAATATTGTTTTGAATGATAATTAATATTAATGTCACTTTAATTAAATAATGTCTTAAAAAGCTTATTTTAGCAACATAAAATAATTTACAATTATAGTTTTAAATGTAAGTTTTCTGATTTGGACAAAGAAAATTCAAGATATGGTATAAAATAAAAAAACGAAATAAAAACTTTTGTGTCTAACTTTACTACTATTAAAAAAGTTTTTTTTAATAGTATTAATAATTACTATGAATATAACTATTACTTAATATGAATTGTTCATATTAAGATTATTCAAACTAACTCTACAGCTTTAAACATTTTGACCCCGTGAATATATTTTTTGACATTTTAAATCGTGAATATATTTTTTGTAATACACAAAAATTATAAATGTATGTGATTCAGTTAATGTGTTGCTTTTAGCGATAAGACCGCCCAATGTATTCCACTTTATTAATTTTAGCAACACATTGCAACCACTTGAGGGCTAAATATGTCACATTTCCTTTACGCAAAGATACAATTAATTGCGATGGGCTTGCTACCTGTTACGTACCTAATACTGACTACTGCAAAATAGCACTAGTGGTCTAGTGTTAGAAGCCCCGCCTTCTGATCCTAAGGTCGTGGGTTCGAAACCAATGAGTTTTTCTGTTCAAAAATTTATGTGCACAATGCCAGTACTCTCAAACGGTGAAGGAAAGGACGAGGACATCGTGAGGAAACCGGCATGTCGTAGAACCTAAAAAGTTCTATAACATGTGTCAAGTGCTCGAAAGGCGCACTTAAAATCCTTTCACCACACTGTTTGGAAATAAACTAGTGACACGAGAGAGAGACTGCAAAATATGGGTTGTGGCAAATGTAATATTTTTAGGAGTACCTCTGACTACCCCTCTCAGATATCCTCAAACAAACTTGGTACTAGAATATCTGAGGGGAGGTCGCCCGTGCATGGGGATCAAAGACTGGAAGCTGTTTCTATTTGTTTTTCGTGATCCTTGCGGTATTTAGTCGAATCTAATTCTGTAATACAAACCAAGGTCTCCAAATAGTCGTTATTGCGAATTAACACGCAAATAAGTACATAATTATAAGTTGGAACATCCTCACCAAAATGCCTTGAGAATCTTGATTTTATTTTACCTTGGATGAAACTGCAATAGAATTTAAAATACCAACGCTGCGAAATTCGCATTGTTTCTGTGGGTCATTGTGTGTTTGAACTTTTAAATGAAGCAATTTATAGTTACATAACATAATATACTCAAGAATAGTAGTAATTTAATTCGAGACTGAGTCCCGCTGGGCTATTACCTAAGAATAAACAATAGCAATAGCGGTAGCCGAAAAATAAGAAGAGTAGTAGAGCTCCTTGTGAAGGGCTCGTCCGGGGAAGTACTACCACCACGCCTTTTTCTGCCGCCAAGCAGCAACGCTGTGTTTTCGTTTGAAAAGTGTGGTTGCCGGTGTAATTACAGGCACAAGAGGCTTAACATCTGTATGCCTCAAGTTGATGTACGTCTTGCGAGGTCGTGTGTGTCTTGCGAGGCAATGCTTTGTTATACAGGGTGTCCCAAAAATCAACGTCAAGCCGAAAACGGGCGATGGGCCAAGTCATGATAGTTATCAGAAAAATATAAAAAAAAAATTTGTCATGTACTTTTTGAATTATGAGTATTACAAAAAATAACAGAAAAACTGACACCCTGTGATGATCTTTTAAGTCCTGTGACTACAATTATTAACTTTTCGTGAATCTTTTTTCTGTAATGTAACCATGGATAACCCTTCTGTAAAATACAAATCAAAATGAAATCAAAACTGCCTCAGTTTAAAATAAAATGTTAGGTGTTTGGCCGACATTTAATTTAAAATAATTAATCACCCAACTTTAACCAACTGTACCGTAAAAAAAATGTACTACACTATTTTGGCAAGTAACTTTAAAAGATGGCGCATTTAGTCAGTATTCCAAAATGGTATGATACTTGCTAGAGAACTCCTTAATTTTGGAAGAAAAATATTTTTTTTGAACTAAACCGGATTTCATGACAATTTTATTTGATTGGATAAAATGTTTGTAACCTTTAAATTGTGGACTTAAAAATGCCTATGCTGCGTTTTTAAGTCGCTCACAATTCACAGGTACAAGTACATACCATTTCGACAATGTAAGTGAAACAGATAGAGCCGCCATCTTGTCGAAAGAGTAATATGGGTTATCAAGTAATTTGTTAGTTTTAGGTGCAAGTTTCAAATAAAATTCAGTAATTGGATTTCTTCAGTCATGATTTTAATTTAATTACATCAAGGATTTACAGCAAATGTTCAAGCTGTTTGCCTTCAGCTGTAATGCAAGCTCTACATCTCCTTAAAAATGTCCTTAAAATTACACGGTCATTTTTAAGGAGATGTAGGTTAGGTTAGGTCATGACTGAAGAAATCCAATGACTGAATTTTATTTCAAACTTTCACCTAAAACTAACAAATTACTTGATAACCCATATTACTCTTTCGACAAGATGGCGGCTCTATCTGTTTCACTTACATTGTCGAAATTGTATGTACTTGTACCTGTGAATTGTGAGCGACTTAAAAAAGCAGCATATGCATTTTTAAGTCCACAATTTAAAGGTTACAAACATTTTATCTAATCAAATAAAATTATCAAGAAATCTGGTTTAGTTCAAAAAAAATATTTTTCTTCCAAAATTAAGGAGTACTCTAGCAAGTATCATACCATTTTGAAATCCTGACTAAATGCGCCATCTTTTAAAGTTACTTGCCAAAATAGTGTAGTACATTTTTTTTACGGTACAGTCGGTTAAAGTTGGGTGATGTAATTATTTTAAATTAAATGTTGGCCAAACATCTAACATTTTATTTAAAACTGAGGCAGTTATGATTTCATTTTGATTTGTATTTTACAGAAGGGTTATCCATGGTTACATTACAGAAAAAAGATTCACGAAAAGTTAATAATTGTAGTCACAGGACTTAAAAGATCATCACAGGGTGTCAGTTTTTCTGTTATTTTTTGTAATACTCATAATTCAAAAAGTACATGACAAATATTTTTTTTTATATTTTTCTGATAACTATCATGACTTGGCCCATCGCCCGTTTTCGGCTTGACGTTGATTTCTGGGACACCCTGTATGTAGGTGATGGTTACCACTTAACATCAGGTGGGCCATCTGCTTGTTCCATTAGCTAGTGGAATAAAAAAATGAGTCGATCAAACAACTTTTCGCTCGAACATTTTTTAAGATGTAAATTACCTATTAAAGGTAGTGATGAAAAATTGCAAATATTTTCAGAAAGTTTCAAAAAGTTAAATTATAAAGGTTCAGTAAAAAGTTTTCCTACCTAAAAGTTTGATTGAGTAAAATCGTTGCTTTTATATTATTGTAAAATACTATGAAAGATTATTTCAGGGTATGCAAGATTTGTTTACAAAAATTTAACGTTGAATTTGGCTGAAGTTTACAAAGTAGGTATATAATTATGGTGCTTACCGTGCATGTGTACTTTTTATGCTTGTTGACAAAAATAATATGGCATATTATACCGAAAAGTTCATATATCCCATCTAAAACCATCGAAAATTCTGGTACTCATTGCGAACTTGCTTGCATTGTACGTAAACAGTCAATTGGGTATTGTTGGAACACAATGACCTGACCTATTACAAATCATAATTACGCACTCGTTAGCCTGCACGCAAATCGTTAAGGAAAACCTACTAAATCAAGGCTATAGACGTCACTGAAGAATTTAACTATGGAATTATTCAGATTTTTATAATTTGGTTATGGAATTTCTCCTGAGGGCTTTCACCCTGAAACGGTAAGTTAATGTGCTTAAAAGTTGTAATAATACACTTTGCCAGAGTTCATGCTGTCAGGCAAACTCGCCAAAAGGCAAACGTCACCGGCCCTCATTCAAAGCATTCAGTAGAGGTTCCGCGCGCGCCCAGTCTGCACGTGTCTCTCCGTCCATGACTGCGAACGCCAGTGTAAAATGTCGTTAGTCCCAATCGGGATACAGTCCCATGTGAAGTGATCATGCCCGAGTGCACCGAACAGTTATTCACCATCCCCATCATACGCTACACCATGGATCCCGAGGACAGGCCCGAGGACCGACAGACTCTCACTAAGAAGATGTCTCTAGTTACAACTGTGAAAATCGAGACTCCGGACAACGGACGTAGGTTGTCGGAGCCAACTAGGTACTACATCCCCCCGCAGTGCAACAACAGACTCTCCCCAAGAAGTGCTAGGAAGCGTGACGCGAGACGGAACTCTCGCTCGGATGTGAACGAGGATTCTCCCCCGAGAGAGTCTCTCGGACCGAAACCGTGTAACTGTGAAGAGTGTAGGGCATCGAGCCCTTTGCCTCCTGGATACGGTCCTCAGACTCTATCTCCTGGTTATGATCAGATGAAGATATCTTTACTGGAAGTGCCATGGAATGAGGATTACACGGAGGCGTCGAGTGATGACCTCAGCTCAGAATGGGATTCGGACGTGCCTGACCCACCGCCGCCCACTCCTAAGGTAATTTAGACAGGAAATGCCTCATTATGCCCTTACTATATTATGGGATCACTTACAGTGTCTGTTTCAGTGCGATGTAGAGCATTGTTATTGGATAAACTACTCGTTTATGCAGCCTAGCGTTAAATATACTATTATGTTGTGGTTGGTTTACGGCCGTCATAGAGCCGAATGTTATCATCTGCTGTCGGCTAATCCAATGGTTAGGGTAATCGTCGGTTTATTACAGTGAACATTGGTCTATAAGTTTTTGTAACAATTTATTGTACATTAAATAACCACCACGAAAAAAATCGATGATTATTAGCAATACCAATTCGCGTGTGTTGAAATTCAGCTATATTTTTACAGAGATAAAAACCCGAGATTGTTGAACCTCGATATTTTAAAATCTACCTAATTCACGTTAAATACAGAAACTGTAATAAAAATAACGTTACGAGTTATCGATAAAAAAACCCTACCGTTCTAAAAACTAACTTGAGTATCGATTAAAATAAATAGTTAAGCACTAGTGTTAAAATACCAACGTTAGCTGTCAATAAACGTTTTATAAAGCCAATTATATAATTTTACTTTAACGTATATCGGTAATCTGTGGTCGATATCTTATATTTACTGCTATTAAAAAAATACAGTCAGCTAAAACAGTAACTACCTACTACAAACTTTTTTCAGAGTAGTAGAGCACTTTGAGAAGGGCTCGTCCGGGAAAGTACTACCACCACGCCTTTTTCTGCCGCCAAGCAGCGCTGCTGTGTTTCGGTTTGAAGATTGTGGTTGCCGGTGTAATTACAGGCACATGAGGCTTAGCATCTGTATGCAGATGACCTGACGCAGGGCAGTGAATCGTAGGGCACGTTCCTATCGTGCGTGACTTACGAGGCAATGCTTTGTTATACGTGATGGTTACCACTTAACATCAGGTGGGCCATCTGCTTGTTCCATCAACTAGTTGTATAAAAAAAACTACTTTTACTTTATTAACACCATGATCATCATTTTCAGTCCATTACAATGTTTTGCAAAATCGAAGTTTTGGAGAAGTCTCGAGTAACATGATTCTTCACAAGTAGGTGCCTACGCGCAGTAAAATTGCACGCATTATTGTTTATCAATAATAAATAAATATTGGTGGACATTCTACACAACACAATAATAATATCTAGACCCAAACGCATAACATAAGCATACATAATAATTTACATACCATACATACATAATAATGCAATAAATATACTGAATACATACTAAGCAAAGCCACTATGGAAACCAGATAGCTGTAATTATATAAATAGTTTTTTTAATGTATACTTATTATACAATTATGATAACATCTAGACAGAAAACAGACATCAATCTTCATGACACGTGTTTGTTCTCGTCGGGGATCGAACACACGACCTACAACGCAGAAGACAAACTACTACTAAAAAGGCGCTACTAGCAACAGCTGTAAAGTAAAAAAGTAAAAGTATGAAGCAAAATAGCTCAGTTTTGAATTTTTTTAACTTTCGAATGTAACGTTTTTGTATGTCTATTTAATGTATGAATGATTTATGAATATAATGAAGAATTAATAATAATAATATGACATTAAAAGTCTGGAAGAGATCGCTCTCAGCGATAAGACCGCCCATTGTACCTACATTTATTATTTTATTTTTATTTGTTTTTGTACCTACTGTTGTTTTGTTTGGTGTACAATAAAGTATTTTCATGCATTAAATGATAATTACCCGTAAAAAAAAAAAAATTCTAGCATCTTGGGTGTCACCTTAACGCTTTTTTATTTAGGGATTTATTATATTGGACACAAAGTTTCATTCAGTTTCATTCAAGTATAGGTTTATAAAGTAAGCTAGCTTAGCTGTCTGTACCAACTCTTGAATAAGTCTATATCAATCTTAGATATTTATCTTATCTGTTATGGATCTACGAGTCAGTACATTCTTTCAATAACTTAATTCATTGGCGGCGTTGATTAAAACAGTAAACCCTTGTTTTCTTACTTCTTCTTCTTGTCGTGTCACTAGTTTTTCGAAACAGAGTGGTGAAAGGATTTTAAGTGCGCCTCAAAGAGGCTTCTTTCGTCTTACTTACGCACGCACTTGACTTGATAAACGTGCGTGACTTGCGAGGCAATGCTTTATTGGGGATGGTAACCACTTAACATCATGTGAGCCATCTGCTTGATCCAGTAGCAAGAAGTAAAAAAAAAATGTTGAGACAATGTTCAAGGTATTTTAGGTTTTATTTTTAAGTTTAAGGTTCTATAACTGATAAAAAATGTATTTCTGTTTTGATGTAAATAAGAGAGTTTTTCTTCACCGCTCTCCCATACTGACTACTCAAAACTTATCGAACCGATTCTATTGAAACATTATACGCATATACATAATAGACATAATAAACATGTGTTTGACAACGTGTTTGAAATATATAACATGTAAATTAGTGATGCAAGTCTGTGCAAGCGCCTCTAGCGGCAACATTTTTCCATCAGTACAGTGTACGAAGACGCGATAGAGATACCGATACGGAACTTTATGTTCTACTACTAATTTTCATCATACTTGCAACATAAAGTTCCGTATCGGTATCTCTATCGCGTCTTCATACAAAACCCGCAATGAACACGGAACAAGAACGTAAAACGAAAAACCAAATATGGTAAACACAACTCATACTTCGGGTACAGGTTTCTAATTTTCCATCCTTTTTTTTCCATTTGGTTCATAACCTTTACTAAAAAGTTTACTAACAATCATGTTATCATACTTAAGGGGCTGACAACTATCAAACAACTTCTCGCTCGCACGTTTCGACATGTTGAAAGATATAAAATCACTAAACTCATTTTCGAAAAATCGCAATCAACCATCTTGTGTGCAATCACATTGCACACAGTTTAGTAAAAAATTCATTTTGTTCGATTCAAGTTTTCCTACTTAGAAGTTTGCTTATGTACTAAAACTAGTAAAGCAAACTTTTGAGTTTAGTGATTTTATATCTTTCAACATGTCGAAACGTGCGAGCGAGAGTCACATTAGCTCTTGTCTTCGCCTTAAGTACTACTATCATGCCTTCTGCCGCCCTGGTGAAATTAAAGGCCATGAGCTTAACATATGTATGCCTCAAGTTGATGGACGCAGGGCAGTGCATCGTAGGGCACGTTCCCATTCCCATCACGTGTGACTTACGAGGCAATCCTTAGTTCTAGGTAAAAAAAAATATCGTCTATTACATTAGAAATGGCTCAAAAACATTATTTAGGGTGATGCCCTATAGCTTACAGATGCCTATAATCAGCAGTGTACTCATTCAGGCTGATGATGATGAAGATGGCTGAAAGAGACGAGTATTTGACAGTTGTTATAAAAATAACTTCGGGTAGATAAGAGTGGAGGATAAAAAATGATTTATACTCAAGAATTCCAGCACAGCACTCGAGAATAAATTAAATCGACGACCATTAATGTGTTAATTATTATAGTGAGAACAAAAAATAATTTTAATAATATAATTATTTCACATCCTTGGCACAATTAATAAGGTGACTGCTAATTTACTTTTACACTCAGCTATTAACAATATTTATAAAGTATCCTCTTTGATGCGCACTAAAATCCTTTCACCACACTGTTTTGAGAGAAACTAATGACACGATAGGAAGAACCAATCTATGTAGTTTCCAAACTGAAAACCAGCGCTGATGGGTTTTTGAGCTCATACAGAAAATGCTGTGTGGTGGCCTTTTTGTTGTTACATCTTCTTGGTATAAAATAAAGTTTTTTTCTATTCTAAACCTATTTAACTACCAAGTTTTCAAATTAAAAATAAATAAAAACACTAGTCATTTTATGCTTCACAGAAATTCCCTCAGATGTAAGTATGTACTTAAGATTCTTGAGGTTAAATATCTATGAGGGGTAGTCAAAGGCATGTCCAAGAAAACCTTGTTTTTTATAAACATAAAAGCAATGCAGTAAGTATTTGTATCCTAGTGGATTTTTCCACACTGTTAGGCAAAATAGCAATAATTTTATCCGTTTACTCTGATAAATTATGACTTTGACCTGAATTTTAAAATAGAACTTCTTTAAATATTATAAAACTGTGAAAGTATTTTACGTCCTTTGATTTCAACGATGTATATTTTAATCTCCCATTCCGGACGTCTTTGAAAAGCATATTTGTAGGAAAAAATGTTTAGATCAATCATATGTTCGTAAAATCGCAAACGACCGTTGTTCAGAGAATACCGGAACTCGATGGATCGCACACTCTTTTAGCGCGAAGTTTTGAAGAAATCCATAGGTAATTTTAACTTAGCTTTTAGTTATTTTTTAACTTTCTAGTTAAGTTGTGAACGCCTCCACTTTGCCGAAGGCTAGGAAAGTTTTTTTAATTTTTCCAACGTTGCTGGAAGCTGCGACAAGTTCTTACTTATCAGGATAACTCTCATACACACACACACACACTAACATATAACTCTAACATTCTCAAAAACACACACACCTTTACATCCTCACACACACCCTCACACACCCACACAATTTTCAAGAGTGTTCTCTCCTATTATAACTATTGGCTTGAACTAGTAAAAATATAATTATCCTATCTTAATTTTATTTTATATACTTTTTAATAATAAAATCATTTTTTTTTGTTTGGCTCTCTAACACAGTTATTCCCATACTTAACAGAGGGTCTAATAAGGTGAAATGACTAAATACTAAGTTTACTGAAAGTAAATATTTTCTATGTGTATTTTGTATTACTACGATGTTCCTTATTATATACAAATATTATTACGTCTTCTTTTTATGTTCTTTAAATAAATACATTGAAAAATAAAAAATAGAAGGTAGATAAATAAAAGACCGCATTAAAATTCAAGTGTTAGCGCGACGCCCAAAACGAGTTTGCTATCATTAATCCTTAAACGACCTTTTATTAGAAACTGCGTATGTACAATAATATATTTTTTATTCAAATGTGCTTTAGTTAAAATAGCTACTTATGAATAAAAAAATAAATCAAAGAGCTTCACGACTTGCTCTTCTGCTTGACTTGCAGGCACGGTAGGTATCCCTTCAGATTTTTTAGTACTAAGTAGTTATTCAAAATTATTTGCGGATGTCTAAGGGGTAATCAGAGGTACGTCCAAAAATAGCAATTGGCACATGCCCCATTTAGCTGTACTTGGTATTCCATAGTTAAATTATTGCTATTGTAATATTCAAAAGAAATCTTTATTTACAAATAAAATGATTATTTAAAGTGCGTATATGTATAGTAGGTAGAATATCGATTTTAAACAATTTTTTTGTAGAAACCATAATCTTTGTTTTTTTTTAAACTTATTTCTAAGTTTCACTAAATAGCTGCGCATACAAAAACTTGATGTAAAATAACTGTATCATTTATGTAATTTAACACCCCATTTTTCAAAAAAACATGTTCAGTCTGTTCTAGCTATTGTGTCTTCTGTGGTACTGCTCAGATATTATGCGGTAAAGAAAGACTCTTAATCCTCTTTTAAAACTTTCAAAAATTCATTTTTTTTTATTTCCTTGTTATAGTTTTTTAATCGACTTTAAAATCGAGATCCTATTCGACTGTATGTTTTTTCGTATGTTTGTTTCTCGATTACTCCGCTAATTATGAATTGATTATGATGATTCTTTTTTTGGTCGGTGGGTCATATTTCAGATGTGGTCCCACACAAATTTCATCGAAATCTTTGAAGCGCTTTTTAAATAAATCAATAATATAAGAAATCAATTTAGCGCTTTTTCAAAAAAACATCAAAACAAAAACATGTACACAGATGACGTTTTGAATTGCTCCCTTCAGTATTTTTTTTATTATTTCAGTTTGTTTTATGTCGGTTTTTGCAAAAAGTTATATTTTTTTGTATCAAGATACATGGTACACTGCAAGAGCGGATCCAGGATTTTTCTGAGGGGCACAAGGGCAAAAAAATCAACAGTAACTGTCTTTTAACAATGCACGAACAATTTTTTTATTCCAGCTATAAATAGAAAAGAGTTTCACTGATGTTCTTTGTTATTTTATTCATATATTTTAACAACTCTGATAATTTGATTTGCTTCTAAGTATGTATGTATGGAATCTCCACAGTACACAAAAATACCGTCTGGGAGGGGGACACGTGCCCCCCCCCTAAATCCGCCCTTGGACACTGCGTTCAACAAGTTTTGAACTTTATTTCTGATCGTTGGCAAAAACTAGGTCCTTCAATGGCAAAAACTTAGTTTACGAGCATCTAAGCCCATAAAGATAGCTTTATTACGTGTGGGAGTTGTGTTAGATCTAACAATAAATCTTCATGATTACCACACAATATAGGAAACCTGTAATAAACGCCGGAGGGTTACCTATTCACTCATCTCTTGAAATCGTCCAAATTATAGGCATTCGGAAAAACGGACGCCGGTAAGGAATTCCACTCTTTGGCTGTTCGCATTATAAAAGTAGATGCAAAGCACTTTGTGCGAGCTGTAGGTAAGTCAACCATGAATGGATGTCTCGTTTCCGTACATCTGGTAGTCCGATGGTAAAACGGGGATGGAGGAACCAAGTTGTGGAGTTCCGCTGCACACTCTCCGAAATGTATCCTGTAAAAAACCGACAAACAGGCAACTTTGCGGCGATGCTCAAGAGTCAGGAGCTTAGACTCGAACAACGTGTAACCTATGAGCCTTTTGACTCGTCTCTCAATAGTTTCCAAGGCCTCAAGCTGGTATTTGGCAGAGCCATCCCATGTTATCATGTTATCGTTTTCTACATTATATTGTGCCTTATTTTTGTTCCAAAATAAACTCATTATTTTAGAAAAGGCTTGGTGATAGTACTTCCCCGGACGAGACCTTCACGAAGAGCTCTATTACTCTCTAATACACTTATAGCCTTGCACGCCATTGAGGACGCAGGTTGAACGCGTTGGTTTGACCTTCACTGTAGCGTTATCAATGATTGACTGAACAAAAATACACGCTAAGGCAAGAACCTCCTTTTTTTGAAGTGTACTTATAATAAATAGCAATATTATTTCAAACTTGTTATTAACTAGTTATAGGTATTTGGTTCCAACAGGTTATAGATATATAGACTAGTGTTATCATCAGTTGGCTGGAGTTGTTCTACCGGATATTTAAATTGAATCTAAAGCATTTAGTTTCATGAATATTTAACATTTTTGAAGCTCGGTAGATGTAGGACCTTTTGGCAACTTAGTTTTTACTATCCTTAATATTTTCCATTTCTAAAGCTAGCTTAAAATAGAAATAAGTTGATTTATTTATTTTGTATTTTTTTTGTGGTGGTATAATATATATACTTACTTAGTAGTTTTTTTTGTATTCAAATAGTCTCCCACACAGATTCGTGGTAACTTACCTACTGCTATTTAAAGATGTTCGTTCTCTGTCTGGGCTATTATATATATTTTAAGTATAGTATATATTTTAAGTACGAATTTACATGCCATATTTCAAGCTTTACTTAAAGCTGATATCACCATGCTCTGTTACTTACTAATCAAGCATTAACAGGTCGTTAAATCTAGCCTTAGATGTCGAACGCGTACATTTTGATATATTTGACGGCCCTTTAATCCTTTGTTAATCTAACAGAGCATGGTGAAATCAGCTCTTAGTTTGGGTCTTGATAGTGTTGCGTGGAAAGTCCGCCGTGGAAAGTATTTATTTACTATGTTAAACTGAACTAAACCTTTAGAAATAGTTGTATAGCTAAATTATAATTAGGTGAAATATTTTAAAGAATACAAGAACAAAGTGTCTTCGCCTTAAATAGAGACAGTAAGAAAAGTGTTAGTGGACACATTCTTAGTTGTACCTTACTTTAGGTCAGTGTTAAATTGCCTATATACCTATTAGAATATAGGTACGGTTAATATATTAACCGCAGTTATGGCTAGATTGTTATATTAATTAGTAACTATGTTATAAAATAACAAAGTACAAAATAAAAATACTAAATAACTTATAGATTAAAATAAAAACTAAAAGTTTTTAAATATATATTACTATTTTATAGCCTAGTCTATTGCCGCGCCGTGCACTCCAGCGCAGACGCAGGTAGAAATGGTAGAATGGTATGCCCAGCTCGTGACATACGCATTTCTCACAAGCCGATCCGCACAAGTAGAACAAGTAGCTATATGCTGACATTTCTCCACAACAACTGTGCCTTAATCTGTGCGGTACAACTTTTTGATTACGATACCGATCGATCATCGCTGCTTTCACTGGCATGGCGCCGCAGTAACTGTTACATATTCTGCGTGCAGTTCACCGTTATTTTATGAAAACTCGTACAAGTAACCTATTTACGCTCTATTGTGCATGCTTGCCAATTATAATCACGTAGACCGGGGTTTGACGACCTCTGTGGCGTAGGGACTGACTGGCGAGACGCATATTCGATTCCTGCGTTCGGACAAACGATTGCGTGTTGATTTGTTCCAGGTCTGGGTGGTATAGTTCTACTCTGAAGTTTCTAATACCTTTAAAATTGCATAAATTCTAACAATGCTTAAAATTATCACTAATATCAATGTCACATTATTTTTCCATTTGTAATAAATAGCAATAGTTAAGCTAAGTATCAGCTTGTACAGCTAAGTATCAGAGCACTGGTGGTCTAATGGTAGCGGCCTCGCCATACAATCCTAAGGTCGTGGGTTCAAAACCGGTAGTGCACCAATGAGTTATTCTGTTCAAAAATGTATGTGTATAATGCCAGTGCTCTCAAACGGTGAAGGAAAATATCGTGAGGAAACCGGCATGTTGTAGAACCTAAAAAGTTCTATAACATGTGTCAAGTGCTCGAAAGGAGCCTCTTGAGGCGCACTTAAAATCCTTTCACCACACTGTTTCGAAAGAAACTAGTGACACGACAAGAGAAAGAGAGCTTGCACATATCAGACTATATCGCTTTTATGTCAGCGTAAAAGCGTGTAGTAAGCGTCATTTTTGTCTGGCTTTGTGTAGTTCACTAGCAGACTGTACTACTAGTGTAAGAGATATTTAAAAGTATTACACGGGTGTTTATCGCGTTTACCTTTATTATACTACTTTACTTTTACTTTTACTTTATTTTTTTACCCGTGTAATACTTTTAAATATGTGTTATGATCGCGAGAGTTTAAAAACTACTAGTGTAAGAGAGATTATGGGACTGATGGGAGATTGATCATAAATAAAATCATAATATACCATAACCAAAAACCGTTATTTCATCAAAAAACTAACAGCTTATATCATTACATTAACATTCAAAAGCGTTTATCACCAAATTCAATACTAATTGAGGTCGCCTACGTCAATGGTTTCAACTATTTACGTCTTTTCTAATTTTAGAGCTAGGCTCTTGCTGATGTAATTTTAATGCTTACTCTCTCCATTTTTTTATACTTTTGCTTTCTGAGAAATAGTTACGTATTATAAGGTCGTGTCATGTAAAAAGAACGCTGGAAGAAAGTGGAAGGGGTGTGTTTTTTCCACTTTCTGGTAGCGTTCTTTTTACATGACGCGATGTCAATGGTTTGAACTATTTACGTCTTTTCCAGTTTTAGAGCTAGGGTCTTGCTGATGTTATTTTAATGCTTACTCTATCCATTTTTTAATACTTTAGCTTTCTGAGATATAGTTATGTATTATAGGTCGCGTCATGTTTAAAGAACGCTGGAAGAAAGTGGAAGGGATGTGTTTGCGCGACTGTACCCATACACATCACTTTTGCATACACATCACTTAGCGTTCTTTTTACATGACACGACATCAATGGTTTGAACTATATTTACGTCTTTTGTCATTTTAGAGCTAGGCTTTTGCTTTTTTATACTTTTTTTTATTCTTTTGCTTTCTGAGAAATAGTAATGAATTATAAGGTCGCGTCATGTAAAAAGAACTCTGGAAGAAAGTGGAAGGGGTGTGTTTGCGTATGGGTACAGTTGCGCAAACCTATACCATGTGTCAAGTGCTCGAAAGGAGCCTCTTGAGGCGCACTTAAAATCCTTTCACCACAGTGTTTCGAAAGAAACTAGTGACACGACAAGAGAAAGAGAGCTTGTACATATCAGACTATATCGCTTATATGTCCTTGTAGTAAGCGTCATTTTTGTTTGGCTTTGTGACTGTACTACTTGTGTAAGAGAGATAATGTGATGGGGATAATGTGTGATGGGAGATTGATCATAAATAAAATCATAATAAACCATAACCAAAAACCGTTATTTCATCAAAAAACTAACAGCTTATATCATTACATTAACATTCAAAAGCGTTTATCACCAAATTCAATACTAATTGAGGTCGCCTACGTCAATGGTTTCAACTAATTACGTCTTTTCTAATTTTAGAGCTAGGCTCTTGCTGATGTAATTTTAATGCTTACTCTCTCCATTTTTTTATACTTTTGCTTTCTGAGAAATAGTTACGTATAATAAGGTCGCGTCATGTAAAAAGAACGCTGGAAGAAAGTGGAAGGGATGTGTTTGCGCGACTGTACCCATACACATCACTTTTGCATACACATCACTTAGCGTTCTTTTTACATGACACGACATCAATGGTTTGAACTATATTTACGTCTTTTGTCATTTTAGAGCTAGGCTTTTGCTTTTTTATACTTTTTTTTATTCTTTTGCTTTCTGAGAAATAGTAATGAATTATAAGGTCGCGTCATGTAAAAAGAACTCTGGAAGAAAGTGGAAGGGGTGTGTTTGCGTATGGGTACAGTTGCGCAAACACATCCCGTCCACTTTCTTCCAGCGTTTTTTTTACATGACGCGACCTATAACACATAACTATTCTCAGTAAACAAAAGTGTTTGTGTATGGGTACAGTCGCGTAAACAAATTCCTTCCACTTTCTTCCAGCGTCCTTTTTACATGACGCGGCCCATATTAGGAAGCACACAGGCATAAAAGCTTAGTTTGTAGTAGCTCTGCGTGTCGCACTGAGGATTGTGGGTTGGATGCACACATTTATGTGATGAACACCAGGTGTTCATTCTAGATTTCGGTTTTGGTTTGAAGGGTGTGGTATCCGCTGAAATTACAGGCACATGAGGCTTAACACCCGTATGTCTCAAGTTGTGTGGAAAGTCTACAAAATACTTTTATGTAAGTATTTAAAAATATAAAAAAATAAAACTTAGGGCAGTGCATTGTAGGGCATGTCCGTAATGTAGTTACCACTACCATCAGGTGGGCCATAATGATTATTTTATCAGCCGGTTGTAAAAAAACAATAATATAGTTGAGTTTGTTTTGTTTTTCATCGCCATAAAACAATTGACCTTGAAATCTTGAAGCATCATCGTCACCAGGTAGATGCGTGTCCCCTTATAAAGATAATGGTGTCTTCCTAAAGCCATTTAATTTTATGTGTTCGCAGAAAATCACAAATTGTAAATCAGTCCCAAGTCCAATATTATGCAAGACGTCTGCATCAAACCAGATAGCCTTATGAACTGTCGCGTTGTTATCAAAATGTCCGACTTGAGAGGATATGAACGAAAATAAACCTTATTCCCAGAATACAAAACCGTTTTTTTATTATTATTCAGGGAATTTTTCCACCAGACGTGTCTCTTACTTATCAAACGTTCTCGATATTCGGGACAAAAATAAGCCTCATTTATAGAAAATAAACCTTTTTTTAATTCAAATCTTTTTAATTTTTATGAATTGTTACATGTCAAACCTAGTAGGATTTTT
This sequence comes from Chloroclysta siterata, assembly GCA_932294275.1. Taxonomy (NCBI): domain Eukaryota; kingdom Metazoa; phylum Arthropoda; class Insecta; order Lepidoptera; family Geometridae; genus Chloroclysta; species Chloroclysta siterata. The sequence goes on along the minus strand of OW028596.1, from coordinate 11,583,359 downwards.
TATTTTTTATTTAAGGCTTTTTTTTTTGTTATATGTTAGTACTAAATGACTAACCTAAGAGTAGTATAGCTCTTTGTGAAGGGCTCGTCCGGGGAAGTACTACCACCACGCCTTTTTCTGCCGCCAAGCAGCGTTGCTGTGTTTCGGTTTGAAGAGTGTGGTTGTCGGTGTAATTACAGGCACATGAGGCTTAACATCTGTATGCCTCAAGTTGTGTACGCAGGGCAGTGCATCGTAGGGCACGTTCCTATCGTACGTGACTTACGAGGCAATACTTTGTTATAGGTGATGGTTACCACTTAAGATCAGGTGGGCCATATGCTTGTTCTATCAGCTAGTTGTATTAAAAAAAATACCTCGTAGGTAAATAAAAAATAAACCTTATTTTTTATGAAAATGTTTAATCAGTCTTAAAGTTTCATTTGTTATTCAGTTTTCAGCTAGTACGGGCGCAAAACTATGAGTAGGTAATTTACATGGTTAGTTGTTTTTAGTTATATTGGTACCATCGCATCATTCCTGCTAACTCATTTAACTGTGCTCAGAATAAGTTCACACACAAACGCTAAAATCTTTGTTTTTCTTTTTTAAATTACCTTTTCTTAAAAAGGTCGGATATGAGTCACTTCGGAATGTGAAGGGAAGAAAGACTTGACGTCAGAGGAAGCGTGCTTAACCGTTCTTTATTTGAATGTAAATTTGAAATTCGAATTGCGATGGCAAATTTTTCATGTTTCATGTTTATTATTTCCCGTTTTATCGAAATATATTCATTAACAATAAAAATTATAATGAATATAAGCATTTACAATATGTACAATAATTATACATATTATGAAACAGTTGAGCTGTCTATATATTTTTATGTAACTACCTACTGTCATCTTGTAATTTATAGCCGCAATTTATTTTTTATGTAATTTGACACATTTTCTGACACTCGTGCCTGTTCTAACTTATTTATAATTTACAAGTATGTCGCCATTGTCACCCATTCTACTTATATCTCTTTTTAAGAAGTGAATTATAATATTATAAGTATGTATTTACGAAAAAAAAAAAAGATATTTATGTAGTATATCAGCTATCTGGTTCCCATATCACAAGCTTTGGCTTAGTTTGGGGCGAGATAGTGCTGTGTGGAATGTCCACCAATATTTATTTATTTATTTAATTGTATTCTTCTAAAAGATATAAATATCTTAAACCGATAAGTCGCCAACCTTTGACGTATTTAAAAAAAAATATGAGTTCCAATCACATTTTTATAAATACATAATTACCGTTGATTTGCTACCCCATAAATACTTGCCAATTATCATTCAATGTTTTCCACAAAAAAGTGACAAGTTTGACATTTTCTAAATGTCAGTCTGCTCGCGTTTTTTTTGACACTTTCTTTTAAAAGTGGTTGCTCTTTCTGCATACAAACTGCACCTGACTATCCTGGATCCGAATACCTGTGTAGTACAAAGTCTAATCAATAGTAAGTATTTTTTATATGAATTGGAACTAACTATTATAACTATACTTATAAGATTATAGTTTCCTAAGGTCTAAAGACAAAAACTTGTTGAGGATCGTGAATTATTCCCAAAGTTCTACTATAAATAATAAATACATAATAATATAATAATAAGTTGATCTCCATCTGAAACATATATGGATCAACCACACTGAACAAACCATGGGGTTTATGAAGTTCCACTTCCAGTTTCTCCCATTTCATGGAGCTATTTTAAAACTTTCGGAAACCTTTCCGATGGGAAACGTCAGTTTCTGTCATTTTTTCTTCAAGCAACCAAATCAAAAGAAGAGCAAGAGTATTTTGACGCATTCGAATGCTATAAAATAGCTTTGCTGGTATCTCCGAAGTATGCTTAAGATTTCTAAATCTCTTTTTATTATATTTTTGGATCCTGTCTATCATTCTACGTATATTCTAATACTCGTGTCAATTGAATAAAATATTAAAATTAAGACATTCTCCCTGTTTTATACATTTTATCAAAGAACAAGAGTATGAATGGCCATGTCAATACCTACCTAATTCCAGTGATAGAATGCGATGGCATGTCCACGCTTGAAGTCCACTTCTCAACTTCCCTGTTTGATACTATAAGATGTCACACAAAATGAATGAAGGAATGAAATGAAAGTCTGCTGAGGTACCTAATTGTAGTCATTATAATGCGATAGCAAGTGGATATGTAGGGTCGACGCCTAAAAGGCCACTTCTAATTATGACCTTTTAAACGTACCACCGGCTTTGCCACCGGTATCGATACCTAATTACGAAGGCCTTACTGGGTCTGTGTCGGAGCCCGCCGGATCTTGTTTTGTGCATAATTACAACACCTGTTATCTGATAATTGCCATATTAAACATAGCCGGGATACGGCACACGATGACGAAAGTGCCGCGACTTGTCGTTGTTAGAGAAATATTAAAGATGGATAGAATTTTTTTTATTGCACAAATATAACATGCCTTCTGCTTGTTTGTCTGAGTAATTTCCTCACCTCACCCTCAACACATCTCAACATCCAATACTGTACATAAACGAGCTTAATGCTGGATAGCATTATCCTGCAGCTAACCTAATAATAATAACAATGTAATGAGAAGACATTTTTTATTGTGGCATTAAATTTTATTTTCCTACCTTTTCTCTTTTTTTTTACTTTTGGTTTCAGCTGAAAATCAGCGTTGAGTGGTAATACACCTAGTAATAATACTGAGTTCAATACCATTTTAGGATAGGTTAGGTTATGTTAGGTTATACTGTTGACGCATGAGCCGCTGTATATTGCTCTTTTTTCTTGTTACATACCTTATTGACTGTCTTCGGGCCATTTTGTGATTGTTATGCTTATTATAAACATTTTATTCTATATTCTATTCAGATACAAACTTGTTTTCGTTCCCAAAACGGAGAAAAACGAAATGACATGTTTAGGTACGAAAACTAGTTTTGGCGCAAGTGATATTTTTGCTGAATCTTTGAAATATTATTCTGCTAAACTTTTTTGATTGCTATTTTTCATAACTGGATTTAGTGATTTTATATCTGCAAAGATGTTGAAATGTCCTTGCGAAATAGTGGTCGTGTTGTTGTTGTTTTTATACCACTTGCCAGCCAATGACCTACGTTACGTTAGTTGTTAAGTGGTATCAAATAACATCACCGATAACAAAGTAATTAATCGGAGGTCATTGTTATATTTACGGAGTAAACTTAAAATCTACTTAAGGCGCACTTAAAATCCTTTCATCACACTGTTTCGAAAGAAACTAGTTACACGACAAGAGACAGAGTGAGTATACTCTAGTTTTCTGGTTATCTAAGAGTGAAACATGTATGTTTAGGAACGTTAAGTTATTTAAGATATTAGAATAACTGTCAAAACTCCTGTCAATCCTAAGAGTAAAACCATTTTATGTACCTACTCGTGTTCATGATAGATTATTGATGACAAATAAACGCAAGAACTGTACGCACCACTTGAATTTTGAACAGCTGCAAGTATTTTCTCTTTCACCAGGCGTTAAGAAAGTAGTTTGAATCTGCGTCATGTCGCATGCTCAATGACGTCGTGTGTAAGAAAGGCTTACATACTTTGTTCGCGGTATGAGCTAGCGGGCTTGTTTAGCCTACTTAAGCTGATAAAATGAAAGTAGAGCTCAGTAGAAGTGCGCCGTAATTAAGCAAAATTAGCACCTTAATGCGTGCATTTCAAATTACTCGGAAAAAAACAGACACGGCTTCACGACTTTTATCCATCCCCAAACACGGTAGATATTCTCTTAGATCTCTTAGTAACAAGTACCAACTCGAGATTCTTTGAGCACGCCTAAGTAGGCAGAGGTACCGTGGAATTAAATCGTCGGTCGTGGCGCTTACGACCGGCGCGGCCGGGGGTCCAAAATGTGAGGAAAGTCAGAACCAAGTATAAAGTCGCACCTATTAGGAGCATGCCTGCAGTTTATAGTTTAGTAGAACCCGTCGTGGTGGTCCCGGCATGGAACATCACCTCCCATGGATTTCGTAATATGACTAAGGGAACCCACCAGAGAATGCAGCGTCTCCAGCATTTATTTCTGTCTGTCTTTCTTATTTCTTTCGTTGTTTCTTAAACTTAACACCTATACTGCGTCTAACAAACTGCCTGCCAGGCGTGGAGTTATTGAGGCTCATGATGATGATTATTCCATCACTAAAATACTAACTGGTTCCCTCTAAAGGTTTTCCGTCATCGTTAACTTTAAAAGGTGTGTAGCTCTCATTATAAAAGATAATTTAAAATTTATACAAAAATATGTAATATCCGATTCTTTTAAACTTTACACAGCAATTTTAAGTCGTAATGTTTTTTTTCCGATCGATGAGATGGTAAGATAAAGTTAAAGATTTTGTCCACTAAAGCGTTAAAGTCATGAATGCAGATTTAGGGTCGGTTTTACTATGCCCTGTTTGATTAACAAAGGATTAAACGGCTGTTAAAAATGACAAAATGTACGCGTTTGACATCTAAGGTTAGATTTAACTGCCTGTTAATCCTTGATTAGTAACCAACAGAGCATGGTGAAATTAGGCCTTAGTATTGTGAGTACAGTTGCATTTGAAACTCAACGTAACTGAGGTTTTTATTTCAAAACAATTTTTTTTAAATACTACTAGCTGTCGGAACAAGCAGATGGCCCACCTGATGTTTAGTGGTAATCATCACCTATAACAAATCATTGCCTCGCAAGTCACGCACAATAGGAACGTGCCCTACGATGCACTGCCCTGCATCCATCAACTTGAGGCATACAGATGTTAAGCCTCATGTGCCTGTAATTACACCGGCAACCACACTCTTCAAACCGAAACACAGCAACGCTGCTTGGCGGCAGAAAAAGGCGAGATGGTAGTACTTTCCCGGACGAGCCCTTCACAAATAGCTCTACTGCTCTTACATAGAGCTCTACTACTCTTAAAATTATTGCTGTTGTGGCTTAGATAAAAATATAGCGTATTACAGCAAGTCGCTTTCGTCGACAGAGGGTTTTATACCAAAACGTCTGATTTGTAAGGATTTGTATAAAAACATGACCTTTTTAACATTAATTTCTTACATAATTTTCATTGTAAATGTCAAAACAATAAAACCGAAATGTGAGTAATAAAAAAATGTAGGTATTCTGTCACCCTGAAGCACCTAGTTGTAACGACTGTTTGTGCCACTGTGTAATTACTTACTTATGCAAATTATACAGAAAATGCTGAACATTACCCATTGCTGGTTATTTTTGTGTTATTTTGATCGTAATTTTTGAAATGTAATCGAGAGTTAGAGCTATTTTTAAAGGACTCGTCCGAATATGTTTTTTTTTATGTAACCTATTCTGTCCTATTGCTGGGCAAAGGTCTTTTCCATGCTCTTCCACTCCCTTCGGTCCTTGGTGCGTTGTACCCACTCGCTGTTGAAGGAGTCCAATTCGTCTCGCCAGCGATTCCTCGGGGGGTCGCGACATTTACCCTCGGTAGGTAGAGGTACCCATTCTGTGACCCCCTTGGCCCATATTATTAAATAAAAAAAAACCTATATTGTAACAAAAATGTTTTTAAAGAGTATCTTGATAATACTTAAATATAACTAACTAAGACACCCTTGTTAGGTGTAGGTCTACTCAAACAGCAAACAACTAAATAAAATATGAAGATAATTGTATATATCTAGAAAAACAACTTTCATTCAGAAAAACACAGAAATATAGAAAAAATGGAAAAGAAGAATTAATTCTGGAATAATAACTAGAGCTACAATTAAATAATGAAGTTTAAATAACCAATAAAATTCATGTGTAATTTTTTTATAACAAAAATAACACTTTCGCATTATAAATTAACATTTATTGTTCCATACCCGTTGATATGGAATAATTTCATGTTTTCATAACCTTCTTAGAAGACAGATAAAAATAGCAACTTCACTGAAAAATTGCTAACCTAACCTTGGTTAGTGCAAAGCATCCATAGATAAAATTAAGTGCCCTTTGAAACTAATTTTCCGTCTAATTTAGCGGTTAGTCACGTACAGGCGCTATTAGGAGACTCCTAGGTGGTCCGAGGTATTAGCGACGCCTTTTGAGATGTGAACGTGTTCCGAATACAATTTTTTACCCTATAGGCACAGAATAAATAATAGTACTTAGGTCATCGCCTGCACGAACATAATAAAGTATATTCGAGTAACTCCGATGACGTCCATTTTGGATTGCCTTTGACTGTAGATTGTAGAAGTCAGACGAAGTTTGTCTAATAGATCGCCTCAATACGTGATTCAATACGAATTATCAAGATAATTGGATCGTCATAATTACTCTCTCTCTCTATTGTCGTGTCACTAGTTTCTTTCGAAACAGTGTGGTGAAAGGATTTTAAATGCACCTCAAGATTCTCCTTTCGAGCACTTGACACATGTTATAGAACTTTGTAAGTTCTACGACATGCCGGTTTGCTCACGATGTTTCCTTCACCGTTTGAGAGAACTGGCATTGTGCACATACATTTTTGAACAGAAAAGCTCATTGGTTCACGACCGGTTTCAAACCCACGACCTTAGGATCGGAAGGCGGAGCTGCTACCACTCGACCACCAGTACTCATAATTACTGATAGTGGAATACCCCCTACATATACTTCTCGCTTGCACATTTCATCACGTTTTAAGATAAAAATAGAAACAGCTTCACGTCGGCGACGCAAGCACGGAAGACATCTCCTTAAATCTTTTAGTACCAAGTACCAACTCAGATTATTTGAGGATGCCTAAGTCAGTCAGTGGTCGGTACATACATTTGGCTCATACCCACTTTTTGCAGTAAATTTTCATTTAATTTAATTTAATTTCATAGACAGCCTTTACAGCTCAGTTGGTAGTAGCTCTGCCTTCTGCGCCGTAGGCCGTGGGTTCGATTCCCACCGAGAACAAACATTTGTGTGATGAACATTGATGTTTGTTCTCTGTCTGGGTGTTATATAATATTATAAGTATGTATTTACAAAAAAAAGTGTATATGTATTATATCAGCTATCTGGTTTCCATATCACAAGCTTTGGCTTAGTTTGGGGCGAGATAGTGCTGTGTGGAATGTCCACCAATATTTATTTATTTATTTATTTACATCTTTACAATGTTCTTAGACTATGCCATACACACGGTACAGTTTGTATTCTAATTGCATCTATTTGAATTGCAAGCCCATCGCCACTGTTAGCATTCTGACTGGGCACAATGTTTTCCTTCATCGATTGAGAGCACTGGCCCTAGATTAGGTCTAAATAAAATCGAAAGTTTAAGAAATCGTGGGTCAAACACACATGTTCATGTCATGTTGAACACCCAACTCACTGACGTCATTAGTTGCTGTATAGATATCACTTGCGGTGAAGCAAAGATAGAAATAAGGTCAAGCCACATTGTATTTTGCTCCAGCACTGATGCCCAGACTTGTGGACACTGTTATTTGTGTGGTGACCTGTTTTGAGCGGGTTTTGTACTCTTGATAGCTTGAGATTTTATATTTCTTTATTCTATGATTCATTAATTTTTAAATTGTATAATTATTGCATGCTATTTGTAAGTGGAATATGGAAGAACATTATTACAAACCCTGACATCTTTATTGACATGTACCAACTTATAATCGCAATAAAGTTATTATGGTTATGATTGTGATTAAAAATAGGTAAAGCTTTTTTGCAGAAAAAAACCGACTTCAAAAACACTAGAATAATATAGTTTTTTTTTCAAAATTCTATTTTTATAAAATTTATTATGATTAGGTACTTTACGATTTACTTTCCACAAACAGAAAGTAGATCTTGTCTATCGCTTGTTTATAAGTAACTAGCGACCCGCCCCGGTTCTTCGCACGGTTATTGTGTGTTTCTCTACTATATTATGCTTGTATTATGCATATAAACCTTCTTCTTGAATCTCTCTTTCTATAAAAAAATCCGTTGCGTAGTTTTAAAGATTTAAGCATACATAGGGATATAGGGACAGAGAAAGCGACTTTGTTTTCTACATCTACACTAATATTATAAAGAGGTAAACTTTGTATTTTTGTATTTTTGTATGTAACGAATAGGCTCAAAAACTACTATTATAGTTATGTCACAATAAGTGTTCTTTTATTATAAAAAAATAATTGAAATGCCTCCGCTAGAAAAGGGTCTTTATTTGTACCTTGGTATTAATCCTTATCCAAATAAATTATTTCATAATTAAGACGGTTTCAATACCTATAGATTACTTCTTAAATTTTTCAAATCGGACATTCCATTCAAAAGATATGACGAAATTAAAAATGTTAACGGGTCCACGGGTCTCGCGCGGGGTGCGATTTCACTTACTCAAGGAGAAGCGCGTGCAAATGTATGAAATAAGTAGACGCGAGGCTCGAACCCACGGTTCAAGTTTATCCTAAAATGTTCAAAAAATTTATGACCACCCATGCGAAGCTGGGACAGGCCGCTAGTATACTATGTAGTGATAGCGCTGCAGATAAAACAAACAGAACACATAGAATTGCGAAGGAGTGAGGCGACAGCGTTCAGTAAACAGTACAGCAGACTTACAAACAAACCGTAAACTGTTTGCGGACGGAACATAAAACATGTTTTTTCGAGAAACAGGTGCGAGAATGACACACGAATGTAGGTGACACTCATAAAATAAAATTATAGTTTAACACGCGACAATCGCACTGTTCCGCAATAAGATCCGTGTCATCATCATCATCGTCAATTTGAAGAAGTTCTAGTAGCCATGCTTAGTGCGGCGGATTGCTGATTGCAGTGACACGCAGACAACCGCCAAACAACTATAAGAACGACCTTTTAAGGCTGGGAAATCCCATGCTTTCCGGTCTAGCTCTAAAAACGGATTACTAAATTCAATTGGCACCATACTGGAGCTTCAATATTGTATTATAATTTATAATACATTGTAACAAATACAAAAGAGCGGTAGGAACCAAGCCGTAAGTTTGTTGCCTGTTCTTCTAGGCTTTGGTCGCGTGGAACTGGCACCTAGAATCACCTAGCTTTAAGACGTTTCAAAGTGATCCTTGTGATTTTATTGAATAAATACATTTTGACTTTGACTTTGACTTTACGATGATCTCATTTTATTACAATTTATGAAAAAAACACTATGTTGTCAAGGATACAGAAGTTGCCTTTTTACAAATTTATTGTTAAAAAAGCTATTTACCCTTAAATATTTCAATTTTTTTTTTATTCTTTATTGAATAAAATACAATGGCTGAACAATTAACAACATTTCTCAACACAGTTTTAACCCATTCAGGACTAAAACTGGCTTACTGGCTTGTACCTGGATAGCGTTACTATGGATTGATTTAACCCCACCTTTTAATAATAATAATAAGAGTCATTTATTGTAAAACTGTGTAAATAGATCTTACACAGGTAATTTTGTTCCAACAGCCTACCCATTTTGGGCATACAATATTTCTATACTCTCCAGCCGTCTTGAAAAATTTAATGTAGAAGGTAAAGGATAAAAATACAACAAAAATAAAGAAAAAAAAAATGAAAAGTGTTTGTTGTCAATAATAAAATCAACAGTTAATTTTGAGGCTCTGTCTCCTGGAATAGCGTTAGCTGTGGCCCAAGGAGCAGTACTCTCCCGAATGACAATATACTTAAAGTTTTTAATGAATATAATTTAACAATGATATAAATACGAATATTCTAGCTTATTTGTATCTAATAATTATAGGATAGTGTGTGTCTACAACATTCAATTTGTAAGACTAATACGCTGAGACCTCTTCTTTTTAAAAGGTAATCACAAACGTGACTGCTCACACACAAGTTATTAATAACACAGTAAGATAATAATAGAGTAACCTCGTTTACTTGATGCTAGCTTTAGATAGAATGGCAGCTGTTATGATATCTAATTTATAGAATAAGTACCTATTAAAACAACTTCTAGCTCACTCATTTCAACATTTTCGAAGATATAAGCTCTTACTTATAAACGTTACTAAGTTGAGACACTACTCAAAGCTAGACTGTCACTGTTTTTACTCGTTTGGTAAGAGATGGCAATAGTTTCAACACTGATTATCTTTTGATAGATTTTAAAAAGTAAGGCTGATAAAGTCTTCCTAGAAAATGTTTTTTTTTACAAGTTTTCGTACTTAATCAAATTTTTTGGTCATAGAACACATGTACACAATGATATTTATGCTGATTTTTAGGGTTCCAAAGGGTAAATCGGGCCCAATTACTAAGACTCCGCTGTCCGTCCGTCTGTCTGTACGTCTGTCACCAAGCTGTATCTCATGAACCGTGATAGTTAGACAGTTGAAATTTTCACATATGATGTATTTCTGTTGCCGCTATAACAATAAATACTAAAAAACAGGATAAAGTAAATATTACGGCAAAAAAATCACGTTTGTCGTATACGACAAACGTGTTTTTTTCCGTTTTTATATTTAACTAGTAAACTTAAGGTGTGGATTCAAGGATGTGGATGTGAGGATGTGACCATGTGAGCATGTGAGTATGTGAGCATGTGAGCATGTGAGCATGTGAGCATGTGAGCGTGTGAGCATGTGAGCATGTGAGGATGTGAGTATGTGAGCATGTGAGCATGTGAGCATGTGAGCATGTGAGCATGTGAGCATGTGAGTATGTGAGTATGTGAGCATGGGAGCATGTGAGCATGTGAGCATGTGAGGATGTAAGCATATGAGCATGTGAGCATTTGAGCATGTGAGCATGTGAGCATTTGAGCATGTGAGCATGTGAGCATGTGAGCATGTGAGCATGTGAGCATGTGAGCATGTGAGCATGTGAGCATGAGAGCATGTGAGCATGTGAGCATGTGAGCATGTGAGCATGTGAGCATGTGAGCATGTGAGCATGTGAGCATGTGAGCATGTGAGCATGTGAGCATGTGAATATGTCTCGAAGGTACGTCCATTTACCCACATTTTTCAGTATCATAACACACTAAAGAGGATTTAATTTACAAACTTCATTGATTAATTTAAATTAAAGTGGATTTATTCATGACAACTGCAAATCGTACAGCTATTAATTGTATCCTTTTTTTTACAAATTAATGATCCCGCTTTAAAAATAATTCCCTTATACTATGCCACTTAAATTAAAAGATCAACGGATTGTTACCCTGGCTTACATTTAAAGGATGTCTTTCATGCATAAAATATGTATATGTATTACTTGTGGCTTCCCGCGACTTCGCACGCGTTGAAGTGGTGCCGTGATTGAGCCACAAACATCCAAACATCGTAACTTTCACATTGATTTGTATATTATTAGGGTAGGATTTTAAATACCTACGTAGGTATAAGAGATACCTATAAACGGCCATTACCTAAATTAGGAAGATAGGTATAGGTACTGAGACTCAAAAACATGCCAAATACAACAAAGATTTATGTATTTTTGTATTTTTTATGTAACGAATAGGCTCAAAAACTACTGGTCCGATTTCAAAAATTCTTTCACCATTAGAATGCTACATTATCCCTGAGTAACATAGGCTATATTATATTTTCAAAAAAATCAGGGATCCTGACTAAAACTTCAATAATGTAACCCAAGGTGGAAAACAAAAACCTTACATCGCGTGCGCTGCGAAAACTATTGAAGATAGAACAAAATAATGTACTACGATTTTGTAGAACACGTCATCATCTACAAAAAAATCAAGAAAATGTCGCGACAGCATATGTCTAACTATTATAGTTATGTCACAATAAGTGTTCTTTTATTATAAAAAAATTATTGAAATGCCGCCGCTAGAAAAGGGTGTTTATTTGTACCTTGGTATTAATCCTTATCCAAATAAATCATTTCATAATTAAGACGGTTTCAATACCTATAGATTACTTCTTAAATTTTTCAAATCGGACATGATTCAAAAGATATGACGAAATTAAAAATGTTAACGGGTCCACGGGTCACGCGCGGGGTGCGATTTCACTCACTCAAGGAGAAGCGCATGCAAATGTATGAAATAAGTAGACGCGAGGCTCGAACCCACGGTCTAAGTTTATCCTAAAATGTTCAAAAAATTTATGACCACCCATGCGAAGCTGGGACAGGCCGCTAGTCCTCTATAATTTTGTCATTTAAATAAATTCTAAAAGATCTAATTTTGGATTAGTTTTCTGACATTTTGGGAAGCAACATTGCGTTTTCATTTTTATTGTTTTCCTAGTGTTGTTTTGAGTTGTGTTGTGTAATTGCAGTGGTATTTTAGCCAATATTACTTGAGGTCTTAGCACAAAGTGTAAGCATTTGGAATGAAAGCGTAATAAGTGATATCCTGATTTGACCGAAAATGTTTCGAATGTTTTGAAGGAAACCGCCACCGTTTCCTTCAAAACAAATGACGGCCGACTTGACTATGGACTGACTTGACTATTATTTAATACAAATCACTTGACACTGGCAAGATTGTCTGTCGAATGACAAACAGGTGGCATAAAGAAGAAGAAAGAAGATCTCATTTTATAGATAATGTTTTTGCTGCCAAAACCACTTTACAATCAAGGTCTAGTTAGTTTTTGTTAGCATACGTCATTCAATTGTGTGGAATACAATAGCTGAGCGTTTGAACGGTATCATAAAAATAGGGCACTTTATTATGACGTCAATTCAATTTTACGCTACTAAAGCAAATTTAAGCTTACTCTATCATATAACAGGCTAGGTAGAGTTGCCTACACTAACATTTTTTCCTCATATTTCTTAAACTATGTATTTACTGGCAAGGCGAGGTGATGACAAGTGGAGTCATGCGCTAACTGAATGGCAAGAACTGGGTGTAGAAGCGTCGCTCGTCCAGCGGCGAGATGGGCAGATGATCTTACAAACATCGAAGCAGAGCTGGATGAGACTAGCGCGGGACCGTCTACAGTGGTGACAAAGAGAGGCCTATATACCCAGCAGTGGGTGAAGTAAGCCTAGATGATGATGATGTCTTTACTTGTGGGTCTTCGTAGATGGAAGCCGCTGCCGAGGTAGACCGAAGCGCTGGCGAGATTCCGGGAAGATCTTTGCTTCCGGGAAGATCTTTGGTGAGAAAAATATAGTTTCTTAGCCTGTTAGTTTTTATCCCAAAGAGTTACCGGGAACGAGATAAAAAACTTGTACGAACCGCCAAGCGCCAAAAATATGAATGTGTAACAATCATCATAACGAGGGAAACTGCGGGCGGTAGCTGTTCTTGTATACATAGACAACATACAGATGAAACCTGTTCAAGATAGCTTATGCACACCGAGACGCTTACAAGGAATGTGCAAATACAGAATGCATTTGCAAATTGACTTTTTGCTGGCCGGAAAAGGAGAACATAGCCCTAACTAGTACAGCTCAGTTGGTAGTAGCCCTGCCTTCTGCCCTGTAGGCCGTGAGTTTGATGCCCACTGAATAAACATTTGTGGAATTAACTTATATGTTTGTTTTCTATCGGGATGTTAACATACAATAAGTATGTATTTACAAAATTTATTTATTTTACCCTTTTCCCAGCAGACCCGAAGGGCACATAGTAATTGTATCTATTATAATAATTTACAAAAAACAATACAGAGGTAAGTATTAGGTACTGTACTGTTTGTAACAGTTTTTAAAGTTTGGTTAGTAACAGTTCTGACTTTGATAACTTTATTCAGTTTGGATTTTGTTTTGGTTACTCATATTTATTTATTAAATAGCGTTAGAAAACCGCATTTTTAGGTATAATGCCCTTAATGGCATCTCGCGTTTAAGGTAACTCGATCAAAAGGGATTTCACTGTCTTTTCTCAATAAAAACTTACTTTAACTTTGTTTTTAGAAATTGGTTATACATAATACTGTTTGTCATATTGATGGAAAGGAACACAAAAAAATGAAGTTTCCTAGTCTCGGATATTATTAATGTTATCTTACAATCTCCGTACATGCAATTACATAATTCTCTGCCATTTTGGTATAATTTATTGCGGAGCCGTCAGTTACAAATGGCCGTAGAACTCATTTCGATTCGCGCAATTTTCAATAGAATTGAAGTACTTAGGTGGGTGGTATGACAGGAATTTGTTGTTCGACTTTAGCTTTCGTAATCAAAGTCTAATAAAGTATGGCTCAATTATATTTTAGCTTTAACTGTGATATATCTATTATGTCTGAGTTATTTTTATTTACTTAACAAATCAATTCAATTTTACGCTGGCGCGACTGTTCTTAGTTCTAATGAATTATTTAGAACTTAAACGCATTAGGCGGCTCAAGGAACGTCCAGAGCAGCGTCCAGTTGTTGTAAAAAGAAGTCATCGATCTTCCGTTTGGCAGATTCAACGACTTTACCGTTGAGTCGTTTATGATACGGTCCATATTTTTCTGGCCAAGTCGCTGGCTGTGGTTGGGTCGCTTAATGCATTTGAGCTCTTAGAAGGTTTTGTATACAATATCAGACTATCCTGTTTGGACTTGATACTAGTTGAAGTTGAACGCTGTGAATTGTGCGAGAGGATGCGATAATATATTGTTATTATTTCGTAGATAAAATCAAGAAAACAAAGTTTAACCTTGACTTTTACTGAGTTTCATTTAGACGTTTTCTTTTCAATATTATAAGCGTGAAAGTCGATTTTGTTTTGTGCTGAAATTGAGCACAATAGATGCATTTTCCACAAATACATTTTTTGCAAGGTGGTTGACCGGTCGATTTTGGAAATGTAGGAATGTAAAAGAGATTGAATAGCCATGACGTCAATTTAAGAGTAAAACAGCAAATAAAATGTTGATAAGTAAAGTAGCTAAGTCTGACAAACTATCTATAACTTACCTTATTCGATATACAAACGAACTTAAATAATAATCTAGTCCTTCATATAAAATAACTCTTCCAAATAAAAATATATTTTATTTCTAGTTTTAAATACTTGTCAGTAATTATGCAAATAACATCAATTACACGGTATTATGATAGCCAGTATCGAATTAATTTCGTCCGACATTGTATTACCTTGACCCGAATTCAAAAAAAGAATGTGTTTTTGCCGTACGCGGCGCTAGAGTCGTCTACAATGATCTGATTGGTCAGTTCCGCGAATTAAAACAGTTTTTTGTTAAAAAGTTTCTTTGTGAAACGTTGCTGGAGCCAATCAAAGAGGGTTTATTCCCCATGGCTTTCCACACAAACTTTTCAGTACAATATATTTAAAACAAGATCTCTGATTTTATTCAGTCTTTAAACGTATACGCAGTATTCATTCATACCTAAATGATCCATTTAATTAACCAAAAGATTTAAACAAAAAAAGTGACGTGTATTTTTTTTTATTGACTGGCTTCACACTTATTTGATAGTCTGCCTTTTGTACTTTTGGTTTTGGATTCGATTCCCACCCAGGACAATCATGAATGTATATTATTTGCCGTGATATATTTTTTTAAGTACATCCAAAAAAAACTTTACTTATAGGGCCTATGGTGGTAAATTTATGGCACTGTGTGAATGGTCCACTAATATTATAGTCTAATATATTAACACTATGGAAAAATTAAAATCGCTTTAATTTAGTTCACATACTGTTTTTGAAATGTACCTACATAAATATTCATAACGAACGGCTCAGTAATTTCGAAGTCATTGAATTAATGAGTAATGTAGGAGGAGCCGTGAGGAACAGGCCCTCTTAATTCAATAAAACCAGTTAAGCATAAACAAACAGATCTCACAACAATGCTCGTTAATCAGCAGATGACATTACCACCTCGCTTCGATGCACTCCAGTGGTTTTCAATACAGGATTTGCGTCATTCAACAGTTTGAGTAGGCAAGTATAGGTACTTACTTACTGTGTTCTGTTACTGTCTACTGTTTAATGTGATAAAGGCCTTTTCGGATGGGTTATTGTGGCCCTCTTACGGCCGGTTTCTGAAGCTTGATCAAACCTAATCAGATGTCAAATCACTTGTTAACTGAAAAACTTTCAGAAACCGGGCGTTAAGGACTAAGACACTACAATGGTTAGCTTACAATGCTTGGTGCTAGAAAGGAGCCTCTTGAGGCGCACTTAAAATCCTTTCACCACACTGTTTCCAAAGAAACTAGTGACACGACAAGAGATACTACAATGCTTTCCATTACCTCACCACCCTATGGATGGGAATAAGAAGATAGTATATCATCATCAATAAATATATATATGTAAAGTTGTAACCATCACCAATAGCAAAAGCATTGTCTCGTAAGTCACGCATGACGGATAGATGGTGCCCTACGATACACTGTTTTAGGTGTAATGTTTTTTTTATTTATTAACTGATGAAGAATAACCTCTAAAAAAATAGGTTCCTTTTTTAAGAATTAATTCACGGGCCTCAGTGTCCGTGAACGACATTTAATTTAATGTCATTTTAATTACAAATGTCATTGGTGTCCGTGCTGTAAACGACACGTCTGTGCTATAGAACTGTGAATTCGGATGAGTTTTCTGTCATTTTAGGAAGCCACATACCTTTTCGAGTGCTATTTAAAAAAAAAATATTAGGTATTGATAAAGGATGTGATTTCTGAATTAAACAAAAAGGTTTCTCGCAGGTTTTGAATTCGCATTTTTTTTCAAATAAATGACCATTGACTTTGCTATGGACTGACTCGACCAAAAAGTATTTTATCAATTTCTCTTGACACTGGCAAGATTGTCTATCATTATGACGGACAGTACCCATAAATAAGCAAATAAGTAATAGATAGAGCGAAGAAGTACTACGATTCGTTTTCTGACGAGAATTTTGGGAAGCAACATAGCTTTTTCATTTTTAATTGTGTTGTATTTTATGGTGGTATTTTAACCAACATTACTTGAGGTCTTAGCACAAAGTGTAAGCATTTGGAATGAAAGTGTATTATGTGATATCCCGATTTGACCGAAAATGCTTCGAATGTTTTGAAGAAAACCGCCACCATTTTCTTCAAAACAAATGACGACCAAATTGACTATAAAGTATTTATTACTAATCACTTGATACTGGCAAGATTGTCTGTCGAATGACGGGCAGGTGCCATAAACGAAGAAGAAGAGCGAAGAAGTATTAAGTATGAGGTTGGTGGTCTAGGGGTAGCGGCCCCGCCTTCCAATCCTAAGGTCGTGGGTTCGAAACCGGTCATGCACCAATGAGTTTTTCTGTTCAAAAATTTATGTGCACAATGCACACTCAAACGGTGAAGGAAAACATCGTGAGGAAACCGGCGTCGTAGAACCTAAAAAGTTCTATAACATGTGTCAAGTGCCCAAAAGGAGTCTCTTGAGGCGGACTTAAAATCCTTTCACCTCACTGTTTCGAAAGAAACTAATGGCACGACAAGAGAAGAGAGTATTAAGTACCACTTTTGCACTACCTTCAATCGAGGGCCTTAGAGACTCTAGGCACGAACAATTCTCGATGCTATAGTAAGGGCTAAACAAATGTTTCTTTTTCTTCAGGTAATCATCAATGTATCTCGTGGTTCTTCGTGACGGCTTATTGGTTCTCGTGTGGTAAGTTTTCGCAAATATACTTACCCATGCCACATGAAATAAGCGATAAGGATGAATTAAGAGCGCCGATTGTACTTCTAGTTCTTGAAAGTATTGTTTTTGTTTTATACGAGTAAAACTACTAGCGACCCGCCCAAGCTTCGCACGGCTATTATGGGTTATCCCTAAGAGATTATGCTTGTATTATGCATATAAACCTTCCTCTTGAATCACTCTTTCTATAAAAAAAACCGCATCAAAATCCGTTGCGTAGTTTTAAAGATTTAAGCATACATAGGGATATAGGGACAGAGAAAGCGACTATGTTTTATACTATGTAGTGATAATAACTTTTACAAAAAATGGTAATTCTAAAAACCTGCAGAATTGTCCGCAAGTTTTTACAAGCAGACCTTTCCTATGATGCGCTGACATCAATTTCTAGTGCCCAAGAACAACCAACTGGACCTAATGATATGCACTTGGCTTAGGCCCGTGCTCATCATTCATTCCACCGACTCTAGTAGGTCGAGTAGATAAGAATCTTTACACAATAATAACTAGTAGTTCGCCCCGAACTGAGATCTCGTGATGCGACCCGACGAACGCACCAAAACTTTGAGTAGGTGGTAGTCAAAGGCAAGTCCAAACATTATGTTTGGACTTTTTTCTGACTACCGCCTATTAACTTGGTACGGTAACCAAGTTTCAACTCTCTTGTCCTGTTCATTGAAGAGTTCCGTTGAACAGACCTTGGCTCCATCATCAGACCTGGTCGTTGTCACCATTTTATGAGAACTGAGTACCTCCATAATTTATTTCAAGAAAAAAAAATAAGAAAAAGTAAAGGAACGGGCCGACCAGTAGAAAAACCTTGATGCCAACGAAACTCTTAGAGATGGGAGCTCTTGGATCGCTGGTTATCTTAATTTAACTTTATTGTTGTATCTCAAAAACCGAGCGTCCCAGAAAAAAAGTAAAAATTGTTTTGGAATGTCCAAGCAAAGCCCTTTCATATGACATGTATCTTGATTTTTTTATGTAACTTTTTTTATTTTTGCCCCCTTAAAAAACCCCATATCTTAATAACCCTTCATTCGATTTTACTCATATACTTACCAGTAAATTTCTCAAGTACAAGCTATCGTCTTATCAAATTTCATGCAGATCGGATCAACGGTTCGAAAGTTATCGCCAGACAAACATACATACATACATACATACATACATACATATATACATACATAAAATGCCAAATCGGCCAAGTTGAAACTAAGATCTTCGTTCGCTTCGCTCACTCGATCAATAATAATTTATTTAGCAAAAAAGCACATAGATATAGGTACATACAATTTGATGCAGACGAACATAAGGGATCGAGAATTTACATGGCTTGTAGATAATTAGAGATTCAAGACCCTACACTAAGTCCTTGCAGACTTGTACTGTAGGTGTCCCTTCCAGATGACGTTATACAGAGAAATACAACCAAAAAGTAATAAGTTGTAAAAAATAGCTTTATATATATAGCTTTAATAACAAAGATGTTAAATTTGGGAATTCTCTGACGATTTAGGATGTACCTACATAATGAAACAGCTTCACGACTTTGATCAAGGCACGGTAGATAACCCCTGAGATATCTTGGTACCAAGTACGACTTCAGATTTTGAAAAAAAAAGACAGCTTATAGCGTATTCCTACGTGGATACGCGTCATGTATGTACTTGACCCATTTTTTAAGGACAAGCCATTGAAGATATTCAGTTGCGAGATTATGTAAATAATACATAATTGTAATGCATCTGAGGTAAGCACCAGTTACTTACGTAGTCATGTTATCGATACCTGCTTACAAAAAGATACTAAATATTTAAATTAATTATCAATATTTAACACTAGGTAACCGTGCTTGCGGCGATGGGCTTGCAACCTGTCACGCTTGGAATACCAACTACAAAAAAATTTTGGTATGTGCCTAACGTAATATTTAGACTTCAACTATGACAGGCTTCAACAATTAAAAAAAAATATACCTACAAGGAGAAAAATGTCGTATAAGCTAGTGTACCAAAATTCATAAACTTTTTGTCAAACATTGAATTTTTTGGGAGCTAAAGTTTTTTCACAGTATCTGAGATCAAAGGTTATCAAACGTAGTTTTTATAAAAGCGTTGGTAGAAACCGGTGGTCGTAATAAAGCGGTGAATATCGTCGAAAAGACTTAAACCTTTATATGACGATCTCTGAGCTTTGGTGTGTAACTGACGTTCACTCATTTCAGTAGAGAGACTTTTAATTATTTTAGTACTGTAATATGATATTATGTTAGTTTGATATAGGATGTTTTGTAACCATCATTGAATGAATTAAAAATGCTGTGAAATTTTCATCTACATGTTTGATGCTTAAGGGCTCGCTAGAGCAGTCGTTACGCCATGACAGATACCTAGGGAAGACATAAAAACTGCTAAAAAACGGTCTTTATTCAATCGCAAGGGTCTTTTAGCCGCTATCGGTCACCTACCAATATTGTGACCGCGGCGAACGTTAACAACGGCTATGTTACGGTATAAAAAGATCGAGCAAACTACGCCGCAAACGTTGCATGCATCCGTCATTAATTGGGCGAGATCGCCGCGCGTCCGTCATATCAATCTGACGGTCGCTCCTTCTCAACGCCTCGTTACTTATCCATCAGACCATCTGCCTCTACGTCACGCCACACAATGAGGATTCTTGACGTCAGCGAGTTGCGTGTGTAGTGGCACTCAAAGTAGACAGAAGCAGGCATTCAAGGTTTCGAAGACTACAGGTGATCCTCAATGTGAGGACAACGCCTCCACAAATTTTACAGTGCGCGGGAATTGTTGGAAATTGGGTTTTGAAAAGTCAGAAGTCAGCTTTATTCTTTAAACTCTTACTAGAAATAGTTTGATTGTTCAATTGACATAAATCTGTGATGTTTATTTGTTTTTTCGTTGTAATTTCGATAATTAAAACAAGAGTAAACCAACACTGCATTTATTGACGGATTGAAGTAAAAAGAAACGCTATGTTACTTTAGACTACAAAATATCGTAAATTCGACAAATCCTCTCCCCTAATATGTAATGCAATTCACACTCCATGTATGGTTTTCTAATCTCTTTATTTAAAATCAAGTGAAAGCTGTTAAACTTAAGATGAAATTGCGGCTAAACGTTTCAACTACTAAAATTAGAAATGCGAAAGTTTGTTTTTGTTCCTACTCATCTCGGCACCAGATAAATGGATTTAGAATAAACTTTGAATATTCATATTTCTTGACTTGGTTCATAGTTCTTGAAAAAAAGCCTAGTTACTAAACTAGGCTTTTTTTTTAATTCGGCTAGGTAGGTACTTAGTTAGAATACTATAGAAACCAAACGTATCTAAAACATCATTTAAAAAAATAACAAATACGTAAATTTGTCTTTTTTAAATTATATATAAAAAAAATTAAAACAAATATTTTTCTCGGTAGTTTTGAGGAGAGAGAAATGATTTTTAGGAGAGGTTGGATATTTGTTCATAGTTTTCTACTTACCGGTACCTAGCTGAATTAAAAATAAGCTAATGTTACTCCAAGTCCAGAAATATGTATATTCAGAGTTTAATCTAAATCCATTTATCAGATGCGTGGGATCAAAAACATGAAGAGTAGTAGAGCTCTTTGTAAAGGGCTCGTCCGGGGAAGTACTACCAACAGGCATTTTTCTGCTGCTAAGCAGCGTTGCTCTGTTTCGGTTTGAAGAGTGTGGTTGCCGGTGTAATTACAGGCACAGGGCACATGGCAGTGCATCGTAGGGCACGTTCCTATCATGCGTGACTTACGAGGCAATGCTTTGTTATAGGTGATGGTTACCACTTAATTTCAGGTGGGACATCTGCTTGTTCCATCAGCTAGTTGTATAAAAAAAATGCACTCACTCACAAACTCTACGGAGTGCCAAATTAAAATCCGGGAGCTGCATCGCATAACAATATGGAATGGATACTTGTGTTTACTGAAGTAGTTTTTTGTATCATTTACGTCACAAGGTTATTCTTATTTCAATACAATACGTGTTAAAATGTTAAGCAAAGGGTGTGTGGTGTTGTGCAATGAACACAGTATGATTATGTGTGCAAGTAGGTATACATTTGCAAAAAAGTGTTAATTTACTAATGCTATAAGAAATACGCATTTCTATTGGCCTTATAAAGTTTTGTTAAAGGACACACAATTGCTCTTCGAATCGGGAATGCTAATATAAAAGTCATAGTGCTAATTTGAAGTAATATCTACTTGTGAAGCGTTTACAGGCGTGAGGGGTCGCATATCAAGTTTTTTTCATATTTTTATTTAGGTACAGCCAGCTGCGTCAATTGAATACATGTTGCATAGCTAAAGAAATAAATGATTATCAATTAAAATCTCATCAAATACGTTTCTTTTAGAAATAGTTTGTAATAAAACCACTTCTACATACTAAAAACCCATAAACTAAAACAATAATACGGTACAAAGAAGAATGCTTAGACTTACTGTAACAACAAAGTAGCATTATTTTATATCTTGGTGTTATTATATTATAAAATATGTATTTACAAAAAAAAGTATATTATGTATTATATCAGCTACCTGGTTCCTATATTACAAGCTTTGGCTTAGTTTGGGGCTAGATAGTGCTGTGTGGGAAGTCGACCAATAAAATATTAGAATTGTATATTTATTTTATGCGTGTAGATTTAAAATTAACGATTTGTGTGAAAAAAAAATCGAGATCAACGTTCCTCACGAAATTACAACGAAACCAGTAAACAAATAAACGTGGTTTAATTATAGATTTATGTCAATTGAACAATCTTACTATTTCTGTTAAGAGATTTAAAGAATAAAGCTGACTTCTGACTTTTCACAACTAGAACAACCGTATCGTGACGCTGTGAACTATGCAGTTAGCTAAAAAATGAGATTTGATTCCAAGAGATAAAGTTTTCCTAATTAAAAGTTTGCTTATGCATGAAAACTAGTAAAGCAAACTTTTGAGTAGGAAAACATGTATCGATCAAAATGATTTTTTAACTAAACTGTGTGCAATGTGATTGCACACAAAATGGTTGATTGCGATTTTTCGAAAATGAGTTTAGTGATTTTATATCTTTCAACATGTCGAAACGTGCGAGCGAGAAGTTGTTTGATGGTTGTCAGCCCCTTAAGCTCGATAGCTTAAGCTTAGTATAGGTCCCGCAAAAAACAACGAACAGGCATCACGCTCTAAACGGCACCGTCTTTGATATTCCAAGCTAATACATAAAGATAAGCTTCTTACATGCTTGCACTTATTGCTTCGCGTGGGATTGTCTATGGACTTCATAAGCAAGCGAATAAACTGACGAAACCAGTTACATTTGTAATCAATATTATTTTATTTAATTGCGGCGGCCGATGGGCTTCTATTTTTTCAGAGTACCTATCTGTATACATACTGAAAAAAATATTTGTTGCAACTAATCCTTGTTGGGTGTACAAACTTCTAATAACACAGGTCAATAGAAATGTGTAAAGAAAGAAAACAGTTTTTAATAAACAAGAAGCTAAAAACCAAAGTGTGTTTTTTTTTGTTATGGCTTATGCTATGGAATGAGCTACCATCAGAGGTTTTTCCGCCAAGGTACAACATAAACAGCTTCAAGAAAAATGGTAATAAAGTCCTTCAGGGTAGGCAACGCAACGACAACGCCCCTGGTGTTGTTGGTGTCTATGAACGATGGTGACTGCTTACCATCAGGTGGGCCGTAAGACCGTTTGTCTATGTTTTACATTAAAAAAAAATGCTAGCTAGATGTTTGACTACCATCTCACCTGATGGAAAGTGAAGATGCAATCTAGCGTGGATCACGCTTATGGGCCAACAGCTCTCAATTTTGCTGCTAATGTTTCGAATTGCATTTCATAGAAAGACTCTATAAAACATTCAAGTTTTTGGTATTCGGAAAAAAAGCCGGTAAAGAAATCCACTGTTTGTATATCCGCAATATATGCCGAAATAATGTCATTTGAATTCTAATACAGTACAAAGTAATTTAAAATTAACATAAGCAGTGGCGTAGGGCGTATGAATTTCAGCACGACGTAAATATTAACGTTCCATTCCAGTATGACGAACTGAGGCTAAACAATGCGACTGACCTCTACTTCGGGTGAACACGTGTGGCTACAAATAAGTACTGCGTGTTTTTTTCCCGGCCACTGGTGAGGAAGGGGTTTTTCGGGTCAGTGACGGATTTTTTCTGAGAAACCGGTGTCATCGTATTTTATTGAATTACATTGTAAATTGATTCAGGCGTGACTCTGTAGAAGTCCATTCAAGGAAATAGTATTCTTCTTAAGAAGAATACACTATTTATCGTGTCACTAGTTTCTTTTGAAACAGTGTGGTGAAAGGGTTCTGAGAAGGGTATGAAAGTGCGCCTCAAAGAGGCAATATGTATTGAAAACATCTTTAACATTGTGGTTAATATATTTTGCTGCCAATGGCGATGGGAAAATATGGGTAAGTATCAAAGATTTAATATAGTCCCAAAAGTTATTACCCGAGTGGGATTTGAACCCACGACCTTCCCCTTGATATGGGTAAGTATGTTCCAAAGATAATATTGGATGTATCTCTGAATACCATTTAGACCTCCTCAAAGTGCCATCAAAACCTACCGTGCCATGGATAATAGTCGTGAAGCATTTATTTTTGCAGACTAAAGCATCATAAATAAATGATAATTAGTCAAGATTTTAAAATAAATTACAACTAGACGTATACCAATCTTCACACTGAGAAATCAATCCAATCAAATGTTGAGTGATTTTCAAGTTCTAGTACCTAAACTAATAGCTACAAGAAAAATAAAAACATTGCGGACGTAGAACATAATAATATCTGTGTCAAATTTTGTTGTACTTTATCTCAAAGACCCTTTATTTACCATGTTCTATCTTGAGCACTAGTATTTTTTTTATGATAATTCGGCGCCATAGGACGTCTAAGAGTTCTCGTCGTTTTTCTTGAAAGTATTATGTGCACTACGAATTAGTGTATTGGACCTACTTAGTAATGTAAATAAATATCGGATCGACCGACTACAAGACAGAATACATCTATCTTAATCTCTTGCTTATACAAGGTTTTCCAATACTTGTGTTTAAAACTTCAGGGGGCATAAGTACCCATCTACCTCTATATGAATAACTTTTTCTAAGGAACCAACGGTGTAAACGCGAAAAAAAAGCAGCTGTTTTTTTTTCGTATGAACATCTAACCTTAGATATCATACTCGTAAATTTTGACATATTTAACGGCCTTTTAATCCTTTGTTAATCTAACAGAGCATGGTGAAACCGGCCCTTAATATTACAGAAGAAGTCTCTAAATTCCATATCATGTAAAAGAACACATTAAATATTGGGATGATATCACCTTGAAGGTTGTCTGAAAGAGATCGCGTTTAGCGATACGACCGCCCATTGTACATTTAATGTACGTCATTTCATGTACGTTTTCCCTAGCAGTGGGGGCCGCATAAATGTAATTATTTAGATATTGGTGGACTTTTCATACAGCACTAACTAAGCAAACCTTGTAATATGGGAACCAGGTAGCTGATATAATAAGTATATATATTTTTTGTAAACACCTATGTACCTACGACAGAGAACAAATGTCGATGTTCATCACACAAATGTTTGTTCTCGGCGGGGATCGAATCCACAGCCTACAGCACAGAAAGCAGAGTTACTACCCACTGAACTGTGACACCTGTCAAAATATATAGAGGTAGATAATACATAGGTCACACATGGCAATACAACTTTAAGAGAACATGGTAATACAACCGGCTCAGTATTCAAATACTTGCTTATCTGGCTTCGATCGCATTTTTACTTGCATTCGGGTCAGTTAGGACATGTTCAACAAATCGTGTTAATGTTACTTACGGCTTTAAGTGCACGCCGATTTATGTAGCACATCTTAAATCACAACATAGCTTGGTAGTGAACCTGCGGGGCTAGTACCTAAGAACAAGCAATAGCAATAGTAGTGAAATTTTTTAAGAGTGCGTTGCTGTGTTTCGGTTTGAAGAGTGTGGTTGCAGGTATAATTACAGGCACATAAGACTTTACTTCTGTATGCCTCAAGTTGATGGACGCAGGGCAGTGCATCGTGGGGCACGTTCCTATCGTGCGTGACTTACGAGGCAATGCTTTGCTATAGGTGATGGTTACCACTTAACATCAGGTGGGCCATCTGCTTGTTCCATCAGCTAGTTGTATAAAAAAAAGTGAAATGAGTTATTGCTTGGAGATATTACTTTTTTTTTAACATGTTAATCAACTAGACCAGGGCTTCCCAAACTTATTTATACTGTGACCCCTTGAGATTTTTTTTTTGCGACGCCCCCCTGGCCAAAAAGTAGTTATCAGAAAAACTCAATTTTTGCACATCATTGTGTGATTTTGTCTGTAGGTAAGTGTAAAACTCATTTCGTGATTCGTGTAGGTACACGTGTGAGTACATTGCATTTGGACAATCAACGAGAGCAATAACAAATAAAAGAGCTCTAACTCGACTCGGTCGCATCAACACAGACTGTGTGGATCGCCTTACGACGCCGCGACGCCCCTGAGATAATGCATCGAACGCCCCAGGGTGACGCGACCCACAGTTAGGGAAGCCCTGAACTAGACTCTAGCTAGACAGTCTGCAATCCCAATAGCGAGAAATAATGACTCATTTTACTGCTATTGCTATTACTTGTTCTTAAATAATAGCCGCGCCGTCTATTATACACTCTGATTTGACAGCCTTCACATCTCAGTTGGTAGTAGCTCTGCCTTCTGCGCCGTAGGCCGTGGGTTCGATCCCCACCGAGAACAAACATTTGTGTGATGAACATTGATGTTTGTTCTCAGTCTGGGTGTTAAATAATATTTTATGTATGTATTTACAAAAAAAAGTATATATGTATTATATCAGCTATCTGGTTCTCATATAGCTTTGGCTTAATTTATACCCTATATTTACCTATATTTATTTACTTATTTATTTTATTTAACATTGACGCTGAAGACACTGAAAAATAATATTTTAAGTTTGATTTTATTAAAAATTTTATTATTTGTTATTATTATTCATCATGACTAAAATCATAACAAATATTTTTTTATTGTTATACTACTCTCTGATGGAGCAAGCAGATGGCCCACTTGATGTCAGGTGGTAACCATCACCTATAACAAAGCATTGCCTCGTAGGATACGCACAAATGAAGGCAACGTGCCCTACAATCCTATCGTACTGAGTAAACTATGGATTTATAAGAAAGGAGTCGTGATAAAATGGCTTAGCATGGGATTACTTAGATACATATTTACTTAGATCACTAAACAAGATTCTAACATGTGTTTTTATATGAACATGAACAATGTACTGGATTTTGTGCTACAAATTCTATTAAATACTCGTTTTTTTTCTGGCTCATTAAAACCGTTTTTCCTATTTTACAAGATATATTTATTTATTTTAACAAAGTCTTGTCAAAAAAATATGTGATCAAGAAGGTAAGTATTTAACGGTTCAACTACTATGAATACTTAAACTATTAAAAAAAAATCTAGCTACTGAATTGAGGTTGACATAATGATACAAGTAATATTTATTTATAACGAATACCGTAATAACACATAATTATGTAATAACTAACTAATACGCGTGATTCATACCCCCTTTAGAGATAAACGAGGTAATTTTTATATAATACTTATACAAGGTGTTCCATAAGTTGTGTATATAAACTTCAGGGAGCTAAAGTACCCATCAATATGAACAACTTTTTCTAAGGAACCAACACTGTGAACGCGAAAAAAAAACAGCTGTTTCATACAAAAGTTCAATACTACCAGGCTAAAATGTATGAAACACCTGTTTTTTTTTTCGCGTTCACAGTGTTGGTTCCTTAGAAAAAGTTGTTCATATTGATGGGTACTTTAGCCCCCTGAAGTTTATATACACAACTTAAGGAACACCTTGTATATGGCCTTACTTGAGCTCAGAAAAAAATAAGTATCTTTAATTTTACTCGTATTTAGTTATTTCTTATTTATGTTTTATCGTGACTTGCATGGTAATGCTTTGTTATGAAATGTGTAGACTGTTGGAACAAAATTACCTCTGTAAGATTTACACAGTTTTACAATGAATGACTCTTCCTCTTATTCTATAGGATATGGTTACCACATAAGAGTCAGGTGCGTTGAAGCAAAGGCAATTAGAATTTTAAAAAAATCGTGAGGTAGCTCACTTAATTCCATTGGGTCTAAAAGATTGGCGTAGTAAAGAGAAGTATAATTATAAATTTATATTTTATTTTATACTTATAAATTTGATTAGGTTTACCTTTTTCTGTATGCCTACGCCTCACTAAGCTTCAATAATATATTATACTAGCGGCCTGTCCCAGCTTCGCATGGGTGGTCATAAATTTTTTGAACATTTTAGGATAAACTTAGACCGTGGGTTCGAGCCTCGCGTCTACTTATTTCATACATTTGCACGCCAGAGAGTGAAATCGCACCCCGAGCGTGACCCGTGGACCCGTTAACGTTTTTAATTTCTTCATATCTTTTGAATGGAATGTCCGATTTTAAAAAATTAAGAAGTAATCTAATAGGTATTGAAACCGTCTTAATTATGAAATGATTTATTTGGATAAGGATTAATACCAAGGTACAAATAAAGACCCTTTTCTAGCGGCGGCATTTCAATTAATTTTTTATAATAAAAGAACACTTATTGTGACATAACTATAATAGTTAGACATATGCTGTTGCGACATTTTTTGTAGATGATGACGTGTTCTACAAAATCGTAGTACATTATTTTGTTCTATCATCAATAGTTTTCGCAGCGCACGCGATGTAAGGTTTTTGGTTTCCACCTTGGGTTACATTATTGGAGTTTTAGTAAGGATCCCTGATTTTTTTGAAAATATAATATAGCCTATGTTACTCAGGGATAATGTAGCATTCTAATGGTGAAAGAATTTTTGAAA
The DNA here is from genome assembly GCA_932294275.1 of Chloroclysta siterata. Classification (NCBI taxonomy): domain Eukaryota; kingdom Metazoa; phylum Arthropoda; class Insecta; order Lepidoptera; family Geometridae; genus Chloroclysta; species Chloroclysta siterata. The sequence goes on along the minus strand of OW028596.1, from coordinate 11,554,669 downwards.
TCGGACCAGTAGTTTTTGAGCCTATTCGTTACATACAAAAATACAAAAATACAAAGCTTTCCTCTTTATAATATTAGTGTAGATTACATTGTAAAAGGAAAGGTAGGAACCAAGCCGTAAGTTTGTTGCCTGTTCTTCTAGGCTTTGGTCGCGTGGAACTGGCACCTAGAGTCACCTAGTTTTAAGACGTTTCAAAGTGATCCTTGTGATTTTATTGAATACTAGCGGCCTGTCCCAGCTTCGCATGGGTGGTCATAAATTTTTTGAACATTTTAGGATAAACTTAGACCGTGGGTTCGAGCCTCGCGTCTACTTATTTAATACATTTGCACGCGCTTCTCCTTGAGTGAGTGAAATCGCACCCCGAGCGTGACCCGTGGATCCGTTAACATTTTTAATTTCGTCATATCTTTTGAATGGAATGTCCGATTTGAAAAATTAAAGAAGTAGTCTATAGGTATTGAAACCGTCTTAATTATGAAATTTATTTGGATAAGGATTAATACCAAGGTACAAATAAAGACCCTTTTCTGGCGGCGGCATTTCAATCAATTTTTTATAATAAAAGAACACTTATTGTGACATAACTATAATAGTTAGACATATGCTGTCGCGACATTTTTTGTAGATGATGACGTGTTCTACAAAATCGTAGTACATTATTTTGTTCTATCATCAATAGTTTTCGCAGCGCACGCGATGTAAGGTTTTTGTTTTCCACCTTGGGTTACATTATTGAAGTTTTAGTAAGGATCCCTGATTTTTTTGAAAATATAATATAGCCTATGTTACTCAGGGATAATGTAGCATTCTAATGGTGAAAGAATTTTTGAAATCGGACCAGTAGTTTTAGAGCCTATTCGTTACATACAAAAATACAAAGGTTTCCTCTTTATAATATTAGTGTAGATGTAGATGTAGAAATACCTTCTGACTTTTACTTTTTAGTACCAAGTGCGAACTCAACATTCTTTGTGAATGTCTGAGGGTAGTCAGCTTCTAAAATATTACATTTGGCAAACACTAAAAAATGCAGTAGTTGGTATCCCATTCGTGACAGGTTGCAAGCCTATCGCCGCTAAATAAAACTAATGATTAATGTGACAAGTATGTGTGAACGGTATCGGTTTTTTCTTGTGCCTGTTATTTACCAGTCATTTTGTCCTCAGTAAAACTAAGGAGACTAAACAATAAACAACAGGAACAATAAAATAATAATATAAATAACTTCCCAGAATGATTACGCAGTTTGTTGAAGTATTTACCAATTACATAGTTTGTGGATGCACGGTAAGCGTACTTGAATGACGTAGTCTAATATCTAGGTAAAGTCCGAACTCCGCATAGTTTTTACGGGAAGTCATAGACGTATGTGTTTGTGGTAGATTTTAGTAAAATGCGTGCTGGCGTCATTTGATTCAGGAAATAAGGAATAATAGGATTCTACGTTTACGGAATATATTTTGAAATTGTAAATTGTAAGAGTAGTAGAGCTCTTTGTGAAGAGCTCGTCCGGGGAAGTACTACCACCACACCTTTTTCTGCCGCCTAGCAGCAATGCTGTGTTTCGGTTTGAAGAGTGTGGTTGCCGGTGTAATTACAGGCACATGAGGCTTAACATCTGTATGCCTCAAGCTGATGGACGCAGGGCAGTGCATCGTAGGGCACGTTCCTATCGTGCGTGACTTACGAGGCAATGCTTTGTTATAGGTGATGGTTACCACTTAACATCAGGTGGGCCATCTGCTTGTTCCATCAGCTGGTTGTATTAAAAAAAAAAAAAAAAAGTATTAAAATTTTTTGTAAAACATACTTTTATTTACTAAGATCATCATCATCAGCCTAAAGAAGTTCACTGCTGTATTTAGGCATCCCCTACACATTTCCAGGAATAACGATTCCGAGCCCTCTCCATCCAGCGACTTCCCACGATCCTAACAATGTCAGCCCATCGGATAGGAGGGCGTCCCACGCTTCATTTTACTAAGATGAACACAGGTATTTACAAAATGTACAAAATACAAGCTACTCGTATCTGCAGTGTCTTGACGTTATAAGTTTTAATTATAATGACAGTAAAAAAGTAAACCTTTTTTTATATCTACACTAATATTATAAAGAGGAAAGCTTTGTATTTTTGTATTTTTCTATTTTTGTATGTAACGAATAGGCTCAAAAACTACTGGTCCGATTTCAAAAATTCTTTCACCATTAGAATGCTACATTATTCCTGAGTAACATAGGCTATATTATATTTTCAAAAAAATCAGGGATCCTTACTAAAACTCCAATAATGTAACCCAAGGTGGAAACCAAAAACCTTACATCGCGTGCGCTGCGAAAACTATTGATGATAGAACAAAATAATGTACTACGATTTTGTAGAACACGTCATCATCTACAAAAAATGTCGCGACAGCATATGTCTAACTATTATAGTTATGTCACAATAAGTGTTCTTTTATTACAAAAAATTAATTAAAATGCCGCTGCTAGAAAAGGGTCTTTATTTGTACCTTGGTATTAATCCTTATCCAAATAAATCATTTCATAATTAAGACGGTTTTAATACCTATAGATTACTTCTTAAATTTTTCAAATCGGACATTCCATTCAAAAGATATGACGAAATTAAAAACGTTAACGGGTCCACGGGTCGCGCTCGGGGTGCGATTTCACTCTCTGGCGTGCAAATCTACACTAATATTATAAAGAGGAAAGCTTTGTATTTTTGTATTTTTGTATTTTTGTATGTAACGAATAGGCTCAAAAACTACTGGTCCGATTTCAAAAATTCTTTCACCATTAGAATGCTACATTATCCCTGAGTAACATAGGCTATATTATATTTTCAAAAAAATCAGGGATCCTTACTAAAATCCAATAATGTAACCCAAGGTGGAAACCAAAAACCTTACATCGCGTGCGCTGCGAAAACTATGGATGATAGAACAAAATAATGTACTACGATTTTGTAGAACACGTCATCATCTACATTATAAAAATTTAATTGAAATGCCGCCGCTAGAAAAGGGTCTTTATTTGTACCTTCGTATTAATCCTTATCCAAATAAATCTTTTCATAATTAAAACGGTTTCAATACCTATAGATTACTTCTTAAATTTTTCAAATCGGACATTCTATTCAAAAGATATGACGAGATTAAAAACGTTAACGGGTCCACGGGTCACGCTCGGGATGCGATTTCAGTCTCTGGCGTGCAAATGTATGAAATAAGTAGGCTCGCGACGCTCGAACCCACGGTCTAAGTTTATCCTAATATGTTCAAAAAATTTATGACCACCCATGCGAAGCTGGGACAGGCCGCTAGTGTATGAAATAAGTAGACGCGAGGCTTGAACCCACGGTCTAAGTTTATCCTAAAATGTTCGAAAAATTTATGACCACCCATGCGAAGCTGGGACAGGCCGCTAGTAAATTAATAAAATGAATTCGCTTTTTTATTGAGTTTTGAAACATTCACATGCAAAGAAAGACACGGTTATTACGATCGGACATAAAAAACTTGATATTATTTTTGGCTAATAAGCTTAATTTAGCCACTTTTTGGTAACATAAAATAAAGTGAAACGACTTTTTTTCGACGGTTCAATAAAACGGACAATAAAATATTTCGCATAATAACTTAGCAGGCAAATAAAAATCATGGAAAGGTCTTGTTAGCGATGCGAGTCAAAGCCATTGCGTGCGTCAATACTGTTCTTGACAGAGCTACTCGTACTTCTCGCTTCCAGTATGGTACAGTCAGCGTCGGAAATTCAGGAAAATTTCACCATTTCAAATGCTTAGGCCCCATTGTCTTGGGGACGCTTCCGATTGGCACAGATTTGGATCAGTTGAACTATAACAATATAATTATGTATTTACAATAAAAAGTATATTACATGTATTATATCAGCTATCTGGTTCCCATATAACAAGTTTTGGCTTAGTTTGGGGCTATTGATATAGATAGTGCTGTGTGGACAGTCCACAAATATTTTTTTATTTATTTTATTTATTTACTATCTCTAGAAAGATTATTTTTACCACTAGCTGATGGAACAAGCAGATGGCCCACCTGATGTTAAGTGGTAACCATCACCTATAACAAAGCATTGCCTCGTAAATCACGCACTATAGGACGTGCCCTACAATGCACTGCTCTGCGTCAATCAACTTGAGGTATACAGATGTTAAGCCTCATGTGCCTGTAATTACACCGGCAACCACACTCTTCAAACCGAAACACAGTAACGCTGCTTGGCGGCAGAAAAAGACGTGGTGGTAGTACTTCCCCGGACGAGCTCTTCACAAAGAGCTCTACTACTACATTGGATGTACATGACGAGTTGAAAAGGATTTTTAGCCGAAATATATTTACTGTACCGAAGGGCTTTTCGATGACACAATAAACCAAGCCGCCAATTTCAAAGAACTTAAGACATTCCATAACAGTTACGGTTTCCTGTAACATCAGTCTTGCGTGTGTCATGTGTCATATCATGCCAGTAGGAGTTATTGGAACAAGTTTTTCCTGCTGAAGCAACTTTCCGGCGTGTAGTTGTTTGTAACTGCGCAATAAATGTAATGGAATGTATGAATCTGAGGGAATTTTTGTCCTGGGACAATTTCATCTCTAATGTCCAGAAGCATAGCCGACTGACAAAAGTGACAAACTTGGAAAAGAGGGTGAAAACCGTCAAACAACTTTTCCTTCGCAAATTTCAATATTTTTGATTATATACAATTACTGAAGGTATAGGTTATGAAAAATTGCAAAGTTTCAAATAACAAGTTCAGCAAAAATATCACTTTGATCCAATCATGTTTTCTTATCTAAAATTTTGATTAATAAAACTAAAAACAAAACTAATAAAAATAAATTAAAATAAAACGAAAAGAAAATTAAACTAATCGAAGTACGATTAGTTGAACATAGTTTTAGGAAAACTAGTTTTAAAAAGGCCGTTGTATCCAAACAAAGTCCCCGATTTTTTAAACCAAATATTATAAAAGTAATTATTTAGGATCATTGTTGTCATCTTCTGATCTTCACATCGCTCCTGGTTTTTTATTATCTAATAGAGATTTCCGATCCTTTCAACATGTTTAAAGGCACGTCCAAAAGTTCAGTATACCCATTGAATACATATATCAGAAAATCGGTACTTAGCCGACTTTTATAATGAAATCATCAATCAGTCGCGGAGGCTACAACTATTATGTAACTATTCGCATAAAAAGAAGTAAAGGACTTTGGAATTTATTGAGCGACAATTAACTGGGTTTTCGCACCTATGGAATCTCAATTTGTACAAAAAAGTATCCGGCGCTCATTTAGACATCGACCAGAAGTCGTTTTGTTATTCCTCAGGCCGTTTTTATTTATTTATTTAGGCACACAAGGCAGGGTACAATCAGTAAAATGACAAAATAAAATACTATTAATGATGAGCTAGACGGCACCCTAAAACATGCGTACACAACATGACATAAACAGAACAGCTTACCGCCGGTTTCTGAAAGCTAGATCAAAACTAATCGGATGTCAAGTCACTCGCCATTTCAGCTATTACATCGAATAAGATAGAGATAGCAAGTGAGTTGACTTCCGATTAGTTTTGATCGGGCTTTCAGAAACAGTTGGTAAATGAGCATAACAGTTGGTAAGTAGGAAAGAGAACATTGGGTAGTGTACTGTACAGGTTGCTTGGGTACCAAATAATACACTTAGATAAAGTAACGAGTGCCCCCACAACGTTCGTCGTTACACGCACGCTTGCCTCCCCAGTCAGCGCGCATGGTATATTGTTATACACTACAGGTAGGGTTACAAAAATAGGTTGGTACACGCACTTCGAGCTAAGACTCGAAGGGTGCTGAATTAATTAAATTACAATCGAGTTTTCGGCACACTCTAATGACAGAGTGGCCAAAGCTGCTTTCTTGAATTTTGGTTGTTTATCATTAATCAAAATCATCTAAGATATCACTGTATTTTTTTGTATGGAGACTCAGCACACCCGATAGAAGCACTTATGTCTCAACAAAGCTCAGACTTCGGGTACAGATGGCTGCTTTTTTATACAGACGTATTTTAAAATTTGTGAGATACTGTGGCGAAGACTTCCGCTAAACTATTTTAAATTCACGCTCGCATATTTTAATAAGTTTCTTTTTTTTTCAACTCCAATCAAGTTTTCCTACTAAATAGTTTGCATAAGTACGCAAATTAGTATAGCAAACTTTTTGGTATGAAAACGTGTTTGGATCGAAATCATATTTTTATTACAATTTAATTATAGAAACAACTTGGTTGAATGCAATTTTTCATAAGTACAGTGATTTTATATCATGAATAAATTATGATTTTATGGTTGAAATGTGCGAGATAATACTTTGAATGGTGTCATCCCCATAAAAGAAGTAATGTTTATAGCAGCATCATTTAGATGAGTGATCACAAGTGGCATTTTTATCTCTGCCCTTCCGTGCTTCGAAGACACAGTGTTGGTCCGAGCTAAAGCAATTATTGCCAAGCCATTACGACGCCTAAGGTGCCAGTCTGTATGATATGCTTACCAAATAAATGGTTATTGATTATTATTTTTATAGCTCCATCAGCAGAGGCTACCATTGTCTCACTGATGAGAGCACTGGTGGTCTAGTGGTAGCGGCCGCCTTCCGATTCCGGTCGTGAGTTCAAACCAGTCGTGTACCAATGAGTTTCTCTGTTCAAAAATGTATGTGCACAGTGCCAGAACTCTCAATCGGTGAAGGAAAACATCGTGAGGCATGTCGTAGGACCTAAAAAGTTCTATAACATGAGTCAAGTGCTCGAAAGGAGCCTCTTGAGGCGCACTTGAAATCCTTTCACCACACTGTTTCGAAAGTAACTAGTGACACGACAAGAAGAAGAAGACCATTGTGTCACATGAAATCTTATTCATTTTACCATGATGACGAGTACCTTCAGACATCTCTACATATATAAAAAGTTGATATCATTATAACCTGTTGCAAAAGAACGAGTATACTATTTGAATCAATGCAAAAACCAGTGAGGTGAAAGGAATCAAAGGGAACCGCACTTGATTTAACGAGTTTGGCCTTGAACTTGACCGAATCTAAGTGGCAAAGTCAGATCAATTATCCCTTCCGACACTCTTTCGCAAGAATTCAGTGACCGTTATATGACGGAAGCGAGCATAGCATATAACAAAATTGCCTGAAATCACACATTTATATACAAGGTGTTCCAATACTTGTGTTTAAAACCTCAAAGTGCTAAAGTACCCATCAATATGAATAACTTTTTCTAAGGAACCAACACTGTACATAACGCGAAAAAAAAACTATTGAAGTTTTGTACGAAATAGCTGTTTTTTTTTCGCGTTCACAGTGTTGGTTCCTTAGAAAAAGTTATTCATATTGATGGGTACTCTAGCCCCCTGCAGTTTTAAACACAAGTATTGGAACACTTGTATAAAAATATCTCATCCAAAAAGTCAAGGTATGAACCGAGTGAGATTACAAACTCTTGCTGCTGGCAACCGCCAAATAACTTCTAGCTCGCACTTTTCAATACTTTTAAATATATAAAATCCCTGGATGTAGTTAGAAAAAATAACAACCAACCTATGTTATCATTTAGTTAACAAGTTTTCCTGCAGACCTAAATGAACCACATAACTTTGCAATACATAATTGTTAGTGATGTGTTTTACATACTTAGATACTTATAAAATAATATTATAATATAATATGACAGAGAACAAACACCTAATAATTCATTGCACCCCAGCTGTGAGGGCTGTCTGTGAGAATGATAAACATTAAATAAAATTTTATAATAAAATATTGGTGCACTATCCACTCAGCAATATCTCGCCCCAAACTAAGCAAATCTGTTTATGGGAATCAAATAACTAATATAATACTTTTGTTTTTTGGGGTAAATCCTACTAATATTATTAACGTTTGTTACACTTTCACGTAAAAACTACTGAATGGACTTTAATGAAACTTTACAATAATATAGCTTAAACATCAGAATAATACATAGGCTACAATATAAAAAGATATTTTGTGAATTGTCCAAAATATGACGAGTAGGAAAAAATCTACCATCTGCGAGCTATTCCAGCGTGCGCTGCCAAAACCGCTAGAGTTACACGTTATGTACGCTAATATAAGCTACTCGAAATACTCATCCTGCGCAGACGAAGTCGCGGGCACCAGCATGTACTTATAATATTTTGTAAAACTCGGACGGAGAACAAATATCTCCGTTTGTCACACAAATGTTTGCTCTCGGTGGGGACCTAACCCACAGAAGGCAGAGCTACTAGGTACCAACTGAGCTATGAGGCTCAAAATGAGGCTGAGAATAAAACAGAATAAATAACAGCTTACCTTATTACAATATGCAAAAAAGTACTACTCACCAACCAACGTACCAACAGCTATATAACGATAGCTATAAGCCGCCACAAACTTTTTACAAACCATAAAACGGACGTAAAACCGCAAGATGATTTTAGAATTTGTTGATCTCAGAAATCGCAAAATTAAGAAACCACGATGACTTCAAGAAACCTCACCTTTTTTAGTGCAATTTTACTAATGGATTTGCCCAACGACCGTTTTTGTGATCTTTGATTCATAGTTTTGGCATCTTTAATAAATCCTATCATTCTAATACAGGTTGTCCCAGAAACTGACGTCAACCGAGAAACGGGTGATATCACGGGGTGTAGATTAAAAAACCATCAACCTTAAAAATACTTATCTTAGATTTTTTTTTTTTTCTAATAACTATTATGACTTGGCCTATCACCCGTTTCCGGGTTGACGTTAGTTTCTGGGACAACCTGTATATTGACAGCCCTCACGGCTCAGCTGGTAGTAGCTCTGTCTTCTGCGCGCTAGGCCGTGGGTTCGATCCCCACCGATACCAAACGTTTATGCGATGAACATAGATGTATTTGTTTACTGTCTGGGTGTTATTATATGTTATAAGTATGTATTTACAAAAAAAAGTATACATAAGTATTATATAAGCTATCTGGTTTCCATATTGCAAGCTGTGCTTAATTTGAGGCTAGATAATAATAATAATCTGTTTGGGAAGTCCACCAATATGTATAAAGTCTAATAATGGAAATGTCTGGTCGGTCAAAAGAAAATATGATATTCAATTTTGTGAGTGAAACAAACAACCTACAACTATCATGCGAGCATGTTTTTATACTAAATTCCTCATAATTCAAAGGACTAATGATTTTTACGAATTGGTCAATTCGTGATTTATTTTCAAGGAAGCGTGATTTTTACCTTTTTTCCTGAGCTTCAAAATCGCGAGTTCCATTCTATTTACCGTGTCATGTGTATTTTGTACATTTTGTAAAGCCAAAATTAAGTAAAGCTTGTACTCCTAATACCTATCAAATCAGGTCGATCAATATTTAATTTTATTTTTTTTCAAATCAAATCAAATCATTTATTGTTCGTGAATCAGGGTTTTACAAAAAAATAAGATGGTTGGTGTGTTCTTTAGAATCTCCAGATCCTGCTGCTTAGCATACAACCATTAATACAGACAAGTTTATTTAAGTTGATTGTAGGTTACAATGTAATATTCTGAGGTGATTGAACTTAGTTTTATTAAAGGGTTAGGTCAAATACGATATATAAATATACGATAATAAATACGAGTACTACTTGTTTTTAGATCAGGAATGCAAGTTTTTCCTCATCGTTCGGATGTATAATTTTATCGTATTGTATTAACCTACATACGTAGGTACAAGCACTAGTGGTTTAGTGGGAGTTAATCCGCCTAACGTAAGGTCGTAGTTCGAATTTGGTGCACTAATGGAACTAATGGATTTTTCTACATATTAGTTATTCTGGCAGCAGCATTGGGGGTTTTACCTGTCACGTGTGGATCTTTCCTCTTTTTTTTTCTTAAGTTATTTTGGGTAAGAGAAGTAGTGTGTACCAAAAAGATCTGAAGGGAAATATGTCACTGGGGATCAAGTTAATAAGATTAATAAGTCACCAATATATAATAGTTGTTCATAAAAAATCTCTGACGGATTTTAAATCAGATCTATCATCTGTTTACGTAGGTACTTATTATATGCTTCTCCATAAAAATTCCATAGCGCCTTAGGATCTACGCATAAGGTAATAACACTTTTAATTACGTGCATTACGTGCAATAATTATGTCGTTTAAATGTAACGGTCTGCGTCAGTCGATTACTTTCAAAAATGACGTTGTAATACCTTTTAAAATGCGCCCTCTGCACGTCCGGTTTGCACCAATCAGGTGGCAGTAAATCTCTGACGTACTATTGACGTCACAGTGTGGTCTTTACTGAGTAGGTATCCTGAGTCAGTTGATAATATACATTTATATTGGTAATATAGACTTGTGTGACCCAGTGTGTTGTACACATCGACTGAATTGACATCTTTTAAATAATATTACAAAAATACAAGTGATTTTAGTAGTGTTGTGACATTGTGATAGTTATAACAGCCATTTTGTAGTGATGTATTCCATGAGTTTAGTGCAAAGTTCAACCTCATTCAAAATCGAGAATTTTATGGATGTGGTATTCTGTGTTTACGTAGCCAATACGAAAAAGGTTAGTTTATTTGGCCAGCTGTTCTAAGGTTACGTTTTTTGGTGTTTATTTTAATATTAGAGTCTTTCAGTTTATCGACAAGTTCTCTACAATTTGCTACAAGTTATACGCTTAAGTCCAAGACAAGAGCTAATGTGACTCTCGCTCGCACGTTTCGACATATTGAAGGATATAAAAATTAAACTCATTTTCGAAAAATCGCAATCAGCCATTTTGACTAAACTGTGTGCAATATAATTGCTAACAAAATGGTTGAATGCGATTTTTCGAAAATGAGTTTATTGATTTTATATCTTTCAACATGTCGAAACGTGCGAGCGAGAGTCACATTAGCTCTTGTCTTCGCCTTAACTAGTTTTCGTACTTAATCAAGCTTTTAAGTTGGAAAACTTGCTTGGATCAAAATAATATACCTACTTTATAATGCAATTCTCCAAAACATGGTTGTTGTGATTTTTCAAACTACCTTCAGTAATTTTATAGTAAAATGTGCGTGCTAGATGAGTTTGACGGGTGTCAGTCCCTTAAAGGGCTATGTAATGCAACACTGACAATGTTCACTGGATCTTTCTGTCCACTGACACCTATGTCACGTTTTCAAATCACTTGACACTGCGGTTTGTAGGAAGTGTGAAACTTGTCTATAAGAATTACTACTGATTTGGACTTCATTACCTCGTACTCGTTTGGACATATTAGCAGAAATTACGATTATAGAGACGGTATTTTATGCATGTGGATTAATGATAATCTATCATGCGTATACGTCATTTATGGATAGTGATGGAAAATACTTTATTGCACACAACTTATGTATAAACATAAAAAAACTTAAAACTACTTGCTAGGTACAATGGGCAGTCTTATCGCTAAACAGCGATACATACTATATTAATATACATATAATTAATCCAAATTTATATACATGAATAAATATATTGTAACAAATGAACCAAGCAGTGGAAGTTACAATAGGACAAATATTATTCCTTAACCATAGATAGAAGCAAATGGTGATAACTATACAGGTGATTAGCGTTTGCCCGCGCCTTTACATGCGTGGTGTACCATTTATGTACTTCTCGCTACACATTGTAACATTTTTGAAGATATAAAATCACTCAATGAAGTTATGAAAAGTTGCTAACAACCAAGTTTCACAAGCTTTAAAAATGTAAAGTCGCAAGCAACCAGGTTTTGGCAAATGGCTTTAGAAAGCTTCAACAAAAATATTTTTCGCGAGAAAAACTTATACATATACAAGGTGTTCCATAAGTTGTGTATATAAACTTCAGGGGGCTAAAGTACCCATCAATATGAACAACTTTTTCTAAGGAACCAACACTGTGAACGCGAAAAAAAACAGCTGTTTCATACAAAAGTTCAATACCTACCAGGCTAAAATGTATGAAACAGCTGTTTATTTTTTCGCGTTCACAGTGTTGGTTCCTTAGAAAAAGTTGTTCATATTGATGGGTACTTTATCCCCCTGAAGTTTATATACACAACTTATGGAACACCTTGTATATTAAATATTTGGTTTTTGTTCGACGGGTGTCAGCTTCAACTATATTTATTCTAAGTTTCAACCCAATCAATAAGTTGGCAATACCCATATCTATATGTTACACGCTAACGCCGTTACATTCATATTCTGAAAAAAAATAAAAATAACACATTATATTCTACCTGATTGTAAAATTACAAAAAAAGCTAGTGTGTTGTTTTTTTAAGTATCATAAATGGTACGCTATTTATTGGCAATTTCGACGGTTATTAAGACAAAAACAATCACGCTTTTATAAGTAAACTGGTTTGTAAACGTAGTTTTGTATTTACCTACTTACTAACACGTGATATGTAATTAATGGTAATCAGTAGGTAATCTTAAGGCGTCATTAAAATTAAAAGAGATTTTCCTCCATAAATATGATCTCAGAAATAAGCGTGGGAATTACTGATTACATGCGTATAATATAGGGTGTCCCAGAAGTCGCCAAGAAATGGGTGATAGGCCATAAGTGTTAATTATCGGCAATTTCAAAAGGCTTTCAACTTCAAAATTATTCAGGACCAGCTGGTGCCCGCGACTTCGTCTGCGCAGATGGTAGATTTTTTCCTACTTACTTGACACTTATCGTCATATTTTGGACAATTCACACAATATCTTTATAAATTGTAGCCTAAGTGTTATTCTGATGTATAAGCTGTATTATTGTAAAGTTTCATTAAAATCCATTCAGTAGTTTTTACGTGAAAGAGTAACAAACATCCATCCATCCATACTTACAAACTTTCGCGTTTATAATATTATAAGTAGGATTACAGAATAAACATAAAACTATAAATATTTGTAGTAACGCGAGTCAAAAGACCATCGCAGGTTTTATACCTTATAGATAAAAAAAAATATTGAACATAGATTATTTATATATTTTTCTGATAACTATTATGACTGACTAATTTGGTCGTTTTCGATTTGGCGTCGACTTCTGAGACACCCTGTATAAAAGTATTACTTACCATAACAACTGCAGACAATAACGTGTAATTTGTTTGTTGGTAAATAATTGGCACCTTGATTCTCAGTGTGAGAAAATAGTAATAAGCTTACACGTGGACAGGCTTAAAAAGATTATCTGTTATTAAAATGTTGTTTGGTAACCTTTATTGGAAAGGCTTTTATGAATGAAAATGCTTTATTGTACACCTTACAAAAGAACAAAATAAGAAACAAATAATAACAGCTATAGATATGTACAATGGGCGGATATTCTTATCGTTAAAAGCGATCTCTTCTAGACAACCTTTGGATGGAGAGGAGCCTATAAGATGGTTGGTTTGGGTGCACCAAAAAAAAAACATGTAATAATAAAAAAAGGCTTTTATTAACGGCTTTTAAAACAAACATATTCCAATTTTCATTTATTTCTTTAAAAAATCACAAATAAAATGTAGTGCTAAGGAAGACTTACCTAATACTAATAGCATTGGCTATGATGGTATGGCGTGTTTTCTCTTTAAAATTGTTCTCTCTCTTGTCGTGTCACTAGTTTCTTTCGAAACAGTGTGGTGAAAGGATTTTAAGTGCGCCTCATGAGGCTCCTTTCGAGCACTTGACACATGTTATCGAACTTTTTAGGTTCTACGACATGCCGGTTTCCTCACGATGTTTTCCTTCACCGTTTGAAAGTACTGGCATTGTGCACATACATTTTTGAACAGAAAAACTCATTGGTGCACGACCGGTTTCGAACCCACGACCTTAGAATCGAAAGGCGGGGTCGCTACCACTAAACCACCAGTGCTCTTGAAATTGTTGAAATTAGTTTAGGGAGTCTGTTCTTATTAAACGCAATTATGTATAAAACTATGCCTAGTAAAATAAAGAACATCTTCACATTAAGTCATTAAGTTTTACCTTGTTGAAATATCAAATCCAATCATATCAATAATGTTTATATGTAGTCTAATTAGTACTCGATAATATTAAATTTATAAGTTTTTGATAGAAGCCACGAAAAAAATCAAAATTTAGCATATAATATATGTATTTTAATAAACTAGAATTTAGTTTACGTCATCAGATTCGTGTGTATCGGAACCGCATCTCTTATTTCAAGCATTCTTGCCATTCTTAGTTTATATTCTCCACAATTTCAAAACAAGCTATTTTTCTAATTCCAGCAATCAGAGCGATGGCGGAAGCTTCGCAACATCGTGCAATGGACACCCTTCTTCCAGACCTACAAAAAGCAACGGTACCCTTGGATCCAGCTGGCGGGGCACCAGGGGAACTTCAAGGCAGGACCTGACCAGGGCACGATACTGAAAAAACTGTGCCCGCAAGAAGAGAAATGCTTTCAGGTGAGGTTTTTTTTAAAACAATCTAATTATGGTGTCTCCCTTCAAATCAAATATTTTATTTTGACAGAATTTTAGGTACAAACATAAAGGTCTTCTTAAAAATAATAGTATCACTAAAATCCAACCAGTACAAAACAAAATTATTTAGATACCTACCTACCGTCCTAGGCAGGTACTAGGACGAGTCCTTAGCGAAATAGCACGGTAGGACGCTGCAGTGCTGACAACAACAATACACTTCATCATCAACCTGGACGTTGGTCTCTCCTAAGTCGTGCCATTGAGCCAGGTCTTCGACTCTTCTTATCCAGTTGATTGCCAGCTACATCTCGCAGGTCATCGCCCCACCTTGGCGAAGCGTAGAGGGGATAGTAGGTACCATCACCGTACGTAAAAAAACGCATTATCTGTGAAGTTACTCTTGCTAGCTTTGTACATCGAAAACAAATGACCCCTGACAACTAAAAAAAGCTCTTAACAATATTGATATGAAAACTTGGTCCTTTGTAACAGTTGTTACACCGAGTTATTCTCTAAAAAAGCGAAACTGTGTGCAATGTGATTGCACACAAAATGGTTGATTGCGATTTTTCGAAAATGAGTTTAGTGATTTTATATCTTTCAACATGTCGAAACGTGCGAGCGAGAAGTTGTTTGATAGTTGTCAGCCCCTTAATACATTAGATACCAGAATACTAGTATTTCTCAGTTCAGGGGTACAAATCAGTTAGGAATGACTAATATGCACTCGGGTAATTTGAATCGAAATTCTTTGAATTCAGTTAATGGGTTGAATGAATCAGATTGATGTGCTCATTCATGTCATCATGTCTCCGTGTCCTTCAATAAAGCTCCTGGCACTCACCACTGGAACTGATGCCGATAGTGTAGGTACATCGTGAGGAAGACAATGGTCATTTAATTTAAATCCTCGGCCGGCCTGTCTCCATGTTGCTATTCCTATGCAGGCTTCATGTGATACTTACTGACACCTAAAAACTATGTAAATACGTATTTTTTTTTAAAGTTTATTTACAAAGAAAATTTAAATGAATAAAAATATTTACAAAATGTTCGAAATACATATGAAACAGTTGAGCTATCTGCAGAGCGTTGCAAACGACCTAGAGATAGCTCAACTGATCCAAGTATGTACCTAAACTAAGTGTAAGCAATAAATGAATTGAGTATTGAGTCGGAAATTATGCAGGTATGTTTATCGTAAAGAAACAAACTTCGGAGGATTCAGCAGAAATATCAGTTATATTCAAATGAGTACCATTTTTTAAAAGTATTTTTTAAAGTTTAAAATGATGGAAAATACTTATGGTACCAATTTATAACAAAAATGCCCGCCCATGGCCCCCTGGGCCATGGGCTGGCGACGTCCTTGGAAGATTTTAAAGATATAAGCATGTATTATTATTATTATATAAAAAATATAAAGTGAATCTAAGTGCGATTTCCACGCGACCAAGCCTAGAAGAAAAGGCTTGTTAAAACATACGACTTGGTTCTTACCGTTCTTTTGTATGATCATTGTTACAAAACAATAAAATCAAGCTCCCGTGTGGAGCCAATCTTACTTAGTGAGACGTAGACAAAACCGAATCGTGTATTAGATCGTGTACTTACGTATGTCAATGTAATTAGGTTTACAAAGCATATTTCAACATGTAAACATTTCTGATAATTGTTCTTATGTAGGTATTTATTGAGATTAGCAGGAAACAGAAAATCGACCACACGTGTTTATCATCGCTTGTGCCTTGTATAGTTTTCAGAAAAAACCCTGAAAATCCCCAGTTTATTGTATAGCATTTAATTAATATGGTTTAAGAGTAGTAGAGCTCTTTGTGAAGGGCTCGTCCGGGGAAGTACTACCACCACGCCTTTTTCTGCCGCCAAGCAGCAACGCTGTGTTTCGGTTTGAAGAGTGTGGTTGCCGGTGTCATTACAGGCACATGAGGCTTAACATCTGTATACCTCAAGTTGATGGACGCAGGGCAGTGCATCGTAAAGCACGTTTCTATCGTGCGTGACTTACGAAGCAATGCTTTGTTATAGGTAACATCATGTGGGCCATCTGCTTGTTCCATCAGCTAGTTGTATAAAAAAAATATGGAACTTATATAAAGCATTTTGCGCTCTCTACGTCAAACATAAAAAAAAAACATTCTAATTAGGAGGAGGTTCTCAATTGATAACCTCCTCCTTTTGAAGTCGGTTAAAAAGCATACCTTACGTCATGGGACAATTTTACAACCACAATGAAGGTTTTCTGAATGATAGAATGCGGGGTTTACCAACACCAACCGCATTTCCTTAAGTGGTCTTTGACCGTACCAATTACGTGCCTATTCAAGTAACTCGCTATGGGTTACCCCCCAATTATTATAAAACAAATAAGGACGAGGAAAAAACTCACACTTATTAGACAAACTTTAGGTAGGTATTATTTGGATGCGGTTTTCACAATTTTTATGATATAGTTGAATGGAAAATACAGAATTAGCAATGATATCAACTTGGTATTTATTTTCCATTTCATTCATATTTTATTCAGTATACCTAAGTAGTGTGCTATCGGTCATGCGTAGGTCAACATTATGGGATTGGTACAATTCTTTTTATTTATGAAAATATAAAGATTGTTTTTGTGTAAAGTACCTATGTAACGTACTTAATATGGACCTCTTGATGAAACTGTTTCAATAACATTTTGTTTCCTATTTTCAGTTCCTGATGAAGGACATCCTGAGGCCGTTGGTTCCTGAATACAAGGGACAAGTCACCTGTGATGATGGAGAATGTATCCTTTTTGATAAAACTAGTAATTAAAAAGCCTTTGATAGTCTCTCTTTAAGATTTCTGGTCTTTGACTTATCTTTCAACATGTCGAAACGTGCGAGCGAGAGTCACATTAGCTCTTGTCTTCGCCTTAAAAGTTGGTTTAATCTGATTATTGTGAGGATAAGCGCTTATTTCACCATTTCTGTGGAACGCTATTCGTCTAGTAAAAATATGCCTCTCTTTGTTTTTTACAAGTCTAAAGTAGAGACGGAGATATCCTACTAATATTATAAACGCGAAAGTTTGTAAGTATGGATGGATGGATGGATGTATTTTTGTTACTCCTTCACGTAAAAACTACTGAATGGATTTTAATGAAACTTTACAATAATATAGCTTATACATCAAAATAACGCATAGGCTATAATTTATAAAGATATTTTGTGACTAATCTTGCGCAGACAAAGTCGCGGGCACCAGCTTGTTTTTTATATGACGGATAGCGTTAGAGGTAGTGAAAAAGGAATTAACCTATATTTCAATCGTTGCTATAAAATAAATCAAATCTATAATCAAAACAAATACATAAACTTACATGTGGTAAACATCATTAGCATAAATGATGTTCTATCAAAACTTAAGATACAATGTATAGGTAAAGTCGAGTTCATAGACCCATTATCGACATTAACAATTTGTAAGGGTAAAAATATATAATTATGCCTCCTAGAAATAAATATGCCCCATACTTTTATATCGTCTAGACTAGAGTATTATTATATTTACCTATGATTGGCATAAATGATATTCTACCATAACTAAAACTACAAAGTATTATTATTGCCGCGGTCGTTGACCCATTATAGATATTTACAATTTGTATGGAAAAAAAAGAACAACCAAAAAATCCCATTTTTATTTAATTTTCTAGTAGTACACTTATTTCTAGTATATTGTTAGTTGGAGACGCGAAAGCTGATGACCAGTTGATACCTACCAAAATATAAATTAAGTAACTTTTTTGCCTTTACTTATTCTATTAATTCTATACAATGTCTATAAAAACTTGTAGACCGAAAATAAACTCCATACATCCGCTATTATAACTTTTTATGTTCTACTCCAAGTATATCCTTAACCCAGCATTCACTACAGTGTACCTACAACTCCAAGACCTGCTCAGTGACTTCGATAGTCCATGTGTCATGGACTGCAAGATTGGAGTCCGGACGTACCTTGAAGAAGAACTAGCCAAAGCCAAGGAAAAGACTAAGCTAAGAAAAGTGAGTACCTCCTTTTGTATTCACGAAAGGAACCTGTGAGGCGCACTTAAAATCTTTCCACCACGCTGTTTCGAAAAAACTAAGTCATAGGTAAATCTATCGCCAGCTCAGCGCGACCAAAACCTACAAGAACAGGCAAGAAACTTACGGCTTGGTTACTAGCGTTTTTTTGTATGATCCTTTTTACAATTTTAATATGGTACTTAATTGTTTAGTGTTTGTAATGAGTTGGAGCATAGTTCAATCCCAAGCTTTTTTGTCATCTATATAATCAGATATTCTGTAGTAAGCTTTTGTAAAAAGTTTTCTTTTTGTAAGTGAAATAAGTATTCTCGATGATTTAATAGTCAGTCAAAAGGTTACATTATATCATACTAGGCATTCTAAGCACTTCTAAGAGAGCGTTGGTATTAGGAATCAAGCCGTAAGTTTGTTGCCTGTTCTAGGCTTGGTCGCGTGCAACTGGCACCTAGATTTAACAAGCTTCAAAGTGATTCTTGCGATTTAACTGAATAAATACCTTTTGACTTAGACTGTGCTTAACAGACGAATTATTTCATAAGAAAGTCTATCCAAGTATAACTTCTACTCTAGCTTTACTATCCAGTGACCTCAACAGTAATCGTACGAGTTCAAAAATGTCAAAGAGTATTATTAATAGAATGATAAGGTAAACTGGTATTTAAGTATAAATAACATCAGTGTTACGTCAATGGTCATAAACTGAATTATGTTTGATGATACCATGATAATTAGGTTATTAAAATAACTCTGGTAATAAATCATTATTTTCTTATGATCATGAGGTAGATAGGTGCTTGAGGCAAAAACTGGGAACCACACTTAAAATATTTTACCTGTCATTAATTATAAAAACCGGTATGGATCCATTTTTAGTCTATGCGCACTCTTGTCTATATACCTACCTGCAAACGAAAACTAAAAAAGGAAGTTATCTACCTACACTGCAAAAAACTAGTTTTTGCTAGATACAATCTTTTCTAGAATATCATGCTACGATGAAAGCTAAGCTAAGTCAAAGTCAAAAAAAATAAAAAATAGGTTACAGCTACTATATCAAATATTTTCTAATTTCCAGGACATGTACGAGAAGATGATACAAATAGACCCAAAAGCCCCGACAGAAGAAGAGCACAGAAGTAAAGGAGTCACGAAGCCCCGCTACATGATATGGAGAGAGACCATCAGTTCTACATCGACACTCGGCTTTAGGATAGATGGTGTGAAGAAGGCTGATGGGACCAGTTCCAAAGACTTCAAAACTACGAAGACCAAGGACCAGATAGTGGAAGCATTTAAGGATTTTACCAGCAATTGTCCCAATAGTGCTGTAAGTTCAGTTTTTTAAACATAAAAAAATCCTATAAATCTTATTATTCAGTTTTTTAACCTTAATTTTTTTATAAAATAATATAGAAGAAAAAAAAGAGCCGATATAAAAATATTTAATTAGTGTTAAAGCGTTTGCTAGAGTTTTGATGAACGAACAAACGAACTCCAAAGGTTCTTCTTTGTGTTCAGAATCTATTGTATGTAGCAATATTAAAAACCTTAGAAAAATACTAAATAGTTATCATTTTTAAGATATAACAAAAGAAATAGTAGTGATAATATAGGTATTGTAGCTGAGCGGGCGTGTTTATGCAAAAGATGTTTTACCACTCACTAACTTGGAATTACGATGTTCAAATACTTATTGACTCTTTCTTTTTCCAGGTTCGATATCTTGAGCGACTAAAAAGCATAAAAGCTACACTTCAGGAGTCACACTTCTTCAGAACACACGAGCTGATCGGCAGTTCCCTACTCTTCGTCCACGACAAGCGGAAAGCTTCTATATGGATGATCGACTTTGCCAAGACCGTACCTGTTCCTGACAACGTAAACATCGACCATAACTCTACTTGGAAGGTCGGGAACCACGAAGACGGGTACCTGATTGGGCTAGAAAGTATAGTTTCTATATTTGAATCCTTGATAAAAGATGATAATGGCAACTTAAGTTATGACAGTAAGGAGGAACCACGGAGTTTAAACACTTGATTATAGACGAGAGGGATTCTCGTGAATTTGTATCGCACTGACGTGCTCCGTGGTATACCTGCGCGCTAAGACGCTATGACGATGTACTTTGTACTTGTAAATTGATGTAAATAGTATTACTAAGCTTCGAATACTCATAGGTTAGGTTGGACACCACCAATAATTATTATTAGATCTGATATGAACACCAGAATTATTTAATAGATCTGATATTAACAACAGGCGAATCTCTGTTACTATTCCATGTATTTTTTTTTTATTTTCAAATTCATATTTTATATTATTTCTATCAACACTAATTAATTTACTAGTTTTGACTCATACGTAAATTGAATCACGTATTTTTGTTTTGTTATGTTAATTTTATGGACTTTCATAATACAATTATAATTGACCAGTCCCTACCTTTTTGATAAGGTATCAATGCGACTGACTTGTAAATTAGTTTTATCTATAAGTACCTACACTATATTAGTGTAAACTAGACGAGACTAGACTATCACGAAGAGTGCAAAATAATCTAAGACTATCGGAGGTACTGAATAAAAAATAACAATACAATTATTCTTTTGTTTTTTTCGTTATAGGCCAGTAAGCATGAAGACGTCAAAAGTAAAATCGTAAAACATCTAGCGAGAATCACTGGAAATGCAATAAACTACTCTGGATAGACTACCAACTAGTTAACAAACTGAAATAAAAAAATGGCATCTAGGTAATTCTTGGAAAAAAACTTCATAACTTACTGTTAAGACCTGTGACATTTTTTTTTAACAGAATTAATCTTCACTTATTGAACAATGAAACCATTAATGGTAAAGAAACGCATAAAAATGGAATTAATTTTATGCGTGGACATTAACATTTTAAGCTAAGCGATTTCAATCCTTTTTAGCGCCGATAATTGTCAATTTGTATGCACTACAAAACGCATTTTAAATCCAAGGTCGACCCCCACCCCCCTAATAGGTTGTCGCTTTGAATTTAGGGACTGAATATAAATAAGTTGCTACGTATCTATTTAAATTAGTACCTATTTAATCAGTGGCCCTGAATTGAGGTATGGCTTATATGTATTATAATAGAAAGAGAACTGTTATAAGAGTGGTGTATTATTATTATTACTGAAAATATAATAATGGAATCGGTGGGTGTGAAAAAAACATTAAAAAACTGAAAACTTTGGACGGCTTATATTAAAAACTAGATTACCGACTAAATAAATTATTAATTATATACTTATCTATCTAAAATAACTAATAAGCAATAAGGCACTACGTGTTGTCTTTCATACTATCTATCACAACGTCCGTCAAACTATTCCTACGGGAATCCCCTTCTTCAATATTACTATTGTGTGCACTATCTTTTCTCATTTTTGAGAAGTATCTTGGTACGGGACCTGTGCTAGCAGGTCTGTTTTCGTTTGGAGCTGGGGAGTATCTCCGCTGTCTGGGCTTTGTTACCTCCTCGCTTTCTGTTTCCGTGTAAGGAGGGGGAGGTTGAGTCAACATAGACATGCGATTTTCTCTCGCTGCTGTTGCTGTGATTTGTAACTCCGCACCGGCTACTACTGTAGCTAAAGTTGGGGTGAACTGAGGCGCTGCGGCTCTGACCGAAATCCTCCTGCGCCTTGGGCCTGGAGTTTCTTCTTCTCTCGGAGGTGTAGGAACTGAAAAGTCTGGTCTGATCGAACCACGTCGTCCGGTTGGCCTGGATATCAAATCCATCAGCCCAGGGGGCTCTGTATTATCAGATCCTGTGGCAGTTTCTAGTACAGCTAAAGCTCTGAGTAAGTCAGCAACGCTTGTTTGTTCTAGAACCTCTACTTGTTCAGATTCAGGTAGAGCTGAAATATTAACATCTGGGTCGAAAAGACTAAGACGGCCGCGACTAGTTTTATTTTTATAGTTTTCTAATTCACTTGAAAAACTGCCACGACCATTTTTTGTTGCGTTTCTATATCTTTCTAAGTCATCTGCACTACTTCTTCCGCGTTTGGTTTTATTGAATTGTCTTATGCTTGCTTCGAGGTCTCCTTCTGTACTATTGGTAGGGGAACTGTTTTTTCTTTCTTTTCCAAATGATGGGAACAGACTGCCGCGTCCTTTTCTAGTCTTATTCTTGTAGTCGACTAATTCGTCGGAACTTTCTGGTAGAACTTCATCGTCGTCATGTTTCTTGGACTTTCCGAATGTCGGGAACAGACTGAGGCGTCCTTTCTTCGTTCTGTTCTGGTATTTTCGGACTTCATCTTCGTCTACTGTGTCATCGTCGTTAGATTCATTAAAATTGAAGCTAGGGAATATACTTCGTCTACCGTGCTTCGTGCTTTGTTTGTAATTTTCGCCTTCGTCTTCAAGATCACTAAAATCGAATGAAGGGAAAATGCTTCTACGTCCAGATTTGGTTTTTTCTTTATAAGCTTTTGCGTCATCTTCGTCTTCAGAGAAATCGAAAGTGGGGAATATGCTGTGTCGTTTTGCTTTTTGCTGATATGCTTTAATGGCCTCTTTATCTTCATCTTCTGAGAAATCAAAGTTGGGGAATATGCTATGACGACCTTTTTTGGTTTTCTCCATGTAAGCTTTGGTCATAGCTTCATCGTCTTCTCGTTCATTGAAGTCGAAAGTGGGGAATATACTATGTCTTCCTCGTTTTGTTTTCTCTTTGTAGACTTCAGCGTCAGTTTTATTGTCCGATCCGAAACCAAATGTGGGGAAGATGCTTCCACGTCTCGGTTTCGCTGTTTCTTTGTTTTCGTTTTCTGTTTGAGCGCTCACTCTACCTTTCATTGTATTCTTTAGGTATTCGGCTGGACTTTCACCTGTACTTGATTTCTTAAAGAAAATTCTGGATAGAATATTCTGTGGTGGATTATCCTCTATTTTGGCTGGCAAAGATATCTTTCCACTTCTAATATTAGCTTCCCTTCTAAACTTCTCTGCGGAGTCCCCATTCGTCCACGTGAAGTCATGTTCACCATTACTGACTGTGTCCTTTTTATAATTCGGTACCGCTATACTCATGGCTCGGGACCGTTTTGGCGAACCGGAGATGATATCGTGTCCTATGCTGAACACTGGTGGTTTCTCATTGGCTAGTATGTGATCATCGTCGAAGAGGTTGATTCCTTGGGCTCTTTGGGATGGCTGATCTAATCCTCCCAAAACATTGACTACTCTAGCCAGTAGTTCCGCTGGTTTAACGATAGCTGATGCTGTGAAGGTTTTCTCTTTATCAATGCCTAGTAGGTCTGTGTCAGATTGTATTCGGAGCATGTCTTTGGCGGATAGCTGGATGTTTTCCGAGTTGGCGCGTTTGCGCTTGTAGATAGGTCCCCGCGGTTCGACGTCGTAAGTTAGGATAGGGCAGCTTTGGCTTCGAACGAGACGAATGTTCTCGACGTAAACTGGCTGAAAAGAAAAGTTGCATTTATTGAAAGAAAGAAAGAAAGAAGAAAGAAAGAAAGTATGCAGTGGGTTATACATGAGGATAAGAAGATGGCTTATTATTTTTGTGCCGGTAGGTCGCTTAATCATGTTGCTCCACTGACTTATAATTCAGTAGTCAGGGACTAAGACAAACTAAAATTTAGGCGAGATATCTACCTTAATTTTAATCAGATTAGCTTCATTAATAATCTTCCGAATCGCGGATATATCCTTAGTGAATCCTTGCAATATCCTGTTCTGGGTGTTTTTGAACTGAGAGGCGAATTTCTGCTCCAGCTTGTGTATCCTTTCAGACCTCATGCCGGTCGTTATGAAACCTGAAAATAAACACATGAAGATAGTTTTACAGTCACTGAATGAAACCCTCAAATCCAAATCAACAAGAGATATATTATACGAGATAGCTTGTTTACTCTTCTTCGTTATATAATAAATATTTTTCTAGGTGATATATTCTCAATGGTCACCGTATTATCGGTCAATAACTAAATCTTGATATTTTATATGACCTGTTATAGGTCAGGCAGGTCACTAGGTTTTTTTATACAACAAAAGATGGAACAAGCAGAAGACTCAGCAGTAGTAATCATCACCTATAGCAAAACATTGCCTTGCAAGTCACGCGCGATAGGAACGTGCCCTACGATTCAGTGCCCTGCATCCATCAACTTGAGGCATGCTGATGTTAAACTTGTAATCTGTATGTAATTTCACCGGTAATTACACCCTTCAAACCGAAACGCAGCAACGCTGCTTAGCGGCAGAAATCGGCATGGAGGTAATATAAACACATGAAGATAGTTTTACAGTCACTGAATGAAACCCCGGACGAGCCCTTTACAAAGAGGTCTACCACTCTTAAAAGAGGTAGATTTAAAAATAAATTTTACCTAGCAACATGACTATGTAGCCAAGTCCAAATGTGATCCAGACGATTAGGAATATCTGATAGGTGAAGAAATATCCAGACTTGAAGCCGTTATTTATTGTACCTGGAAATAAATACAACATTGTGAGATGTAAGTAATGTCTTAGATGGTAATTCATTTCCGAAGGGGTTCGAATCGTCAGATTTTTCCCTTCCGGCCGTTTCCGCTACTAATTTTCGTAACCAGTTGCGAAAGCGGAAATATCTTTCTTTACCCGCAACTGGTTCTAGCAGAGGAGTTTTATCTCTTCTTTCAACTAGACGGTAACGTTTCTACGTTTCACAGCCAGTTGCGACAAAAAAAAATATTTTCTTGTTTCGCACCTTCTTTCATGATAATTTTGCAAAACTAACTACTGATTTTTCAGTGTAACGTTGAAGGAAAACATTGGTGAAAAACAGCAGTTTTGCTCCTACTTACTTTGGATTTGTCTCCATATAAGCCAAACCAACGAGCGGGTCTCAGTAAAGTCATATCCTTTTATTTTCAGTCAGAAAGACAAGTATCAACTCTATGTTAATAACTGTAACGCTTGTAAAAACTCCTATCTGTTTTGGCTATGAAAATTATTAAATAGATACTACAGCGAGAGACTGACAGTTTACTGGGCTGACAAACGTCAAACAACTTCTCGCTCGCACATCTCAACATTTTCAAAGATATACGGCCAGCTTCTGAAAGCCCGATCAAAACTAATCGGATTTCAAGTCACTTGCTATCTCTATCTAATTCGATGTAATAGCTGAAATGGCGAGTGATTTGACATCCGATTAGTTTTGATCGAGCTTTTATAAACCGGCCGTTAATCACTGAACTTATTTATGAAAAATAGCAATCGAACAAAGTGCAATCATACTGCACACCTTGGAGGCACAGTTCAGAAGAAATATCATTTTGATCCAAACCAGTTTTCCTACTAAAAAATGTGCTTACATACGAAACTACTAAATCAAACTTTTAACAACTTTGTTGATTGCGATTTTTCGTAAAAAAAGTTATTATTTCTAACTTATTGCCAGCGAAGAGTTGTTTGGCGGTTATCTGTCCCTTAAAATGCTCTCTGAAGCCCAGAATGTGGAATGTGACTGCCCTATTATAGGTAAGCCGGTAAGAGTTTGTTTACAGCTACATAATACCCGCATGCGCATGTAAAAATTCTTACTCGACTAAGTTTTAATTTAATTACCTTTAAAATGCATCCACGGCTGCGTGAAAAATATAAAATATTCATAAGAATTTAGGTCATGCGATTGCTTTATTTAGATACATTTATGGTAATCTTGCATCCGGGCGTAAACCAATTGAACCTAACTTTTTGTTATACTACTAGCTGATGAAACAAGCAGATGGCCCACCAGATGGTAAGTGGTAACCATCACCTATAACAAAGCAATGCCTCGTAAGTCACACGCGATAGGAACGTGCCCTACGATGCACTGCCCTGCGTCCATCAACTTGAGGCATACAGATGTTAAGCCTCATGTGCCTGTAATTACACCGGCAACCACATTCTTCAAACCGAAACACAGCGGGAAAAAAAGGCGTGGTAGTAGTACTTCCCCGGACGAACCCTTCACAAAGAGCTCTACTACTCTTAGAAAGGGACTCTGTCTTTAGGGTAGGCATATTATTGTGAAGGCAGTATGAAAACGGTATAGTTAAGACGCTGACAATTGTTTTGGGAAACTAGTATTATATTCTAATCACCAAATACCAATATTGTTGAGAGTTGAGTGAAGTACATTAGCGGTAGTCTACGCTTGTACGCTTAGCCTCTCTTACGTCATCGAAAAAAAAAAACTACCTGCAACCAAATCCCCGAACCCTATAGTTGTAAGCGTCACGAACGCGTAGTACACGGAAGCCACGTAGTCCCAGCCCTCGAACAGCACAAAAATGCAGGCCGGGAGGAATATGAAGAAGGTGAACCCTGGCACCAGGTACAGGAATATCTGACCCAGCATGCCTAGGTTGTTGAAGAAAAAGTCCATCTTGTCTGCGCGTTTCTCATTCCGCCGCTTGTATTTGCGGTAGACTGTTATGAGCTGAAAGACGAAATAAACCCTTTTTTAAAGGTAAATAAAATATTTATTATACAACGTGTATCATAATACCCCTATAATTCCGGAAGCAGGGTATTCTACATGTCATGGCAAGCAACTATTGTTTTAAGACTTTTGAAATTTCGAATTTTTTCATTCATGAAATGCCTCCTAAACTTTCCTCCAAAATGAAACTAACACAACATGACGCAGCCCTATTTTCAGCTATTTTTTGGTCAATAATTGTGAACTGTAGATCAAATTGGTAATAGAACTGCCACCAACTAGTAAACGCAAATAGGGTATGTACTTACCAAGGTCACGTACACATTATCAGGGTTGTTGCAAATTTCTGAGACAATATTAATTTTACTTTTGTATGGGAATTTCGAAAATATTCAAACTTTGCAGACGTCAAAGTAGTCAGTTGCTTAGTTTGATCTCTTGGTCTTTGGCCTTATAGGGGTATTAGGCTACACGTTGTATTATGTATACACATTTATATAGAGCTACATATAAAAGTGTATAAGATGAGGAAAAAGTTATTAAATATTATTTTTGTTCCACTAAAAAAAAAATGAGTGCCAAAGGTAATATTTGGACGTAGGTAGGACATAGTATTTATACCCATCTCAAATAATCTACTATGTTCAAGGGGTCAGGAGATCAAAGGGAAGATGAGTCATAATGTCCGTGCCTGATGGGAAGTCATATAGAAGGAGAAATGGTAATGAGTTTTTTTTACGTTTTATTCGTATTTTGTTTTTATTTACCTGTCGACCGAAGTATTCACCAAGATTGGCAAGGAGGATACCGTTGATGGGTATACCAAAGAGACCGTAGAATATCATCAGGATTCTTGACAAGTGCGTGGTGGGCGCCAAGTTTCCGTAACCTGAAATGAGTAGTTTTTATTATTATAGTACCATTATAGGTACCATTATAGGTCTTATAGTTTGAAGAACCGATAGCCGCTGAGGAATTATAGGCACAGGGTAACCTTTCAAGGGTGGGCCATCGGTCGTACCACTTTTTCTCATTAAAAAAACACTGAAGCTTTGATTGCCATATTATGATAAGTTTAGGATCATTCAAAAACAAATCCGGAATCAAACCTGAAAGTGTTCGATTATCAGATACTAGCGACTAGATCTACAATTTTTTTAAGACGTTTCAATCTACTATATTTGAATGTGAGATTTTTTTACAGGAGACTAGCAGAATATGAAAGAAAAAGAAGAAGCTAGGTATACCCAGCAGTTGGTGATACCTGAAATGATGATAAACAGAAACAAAACTCACCGATGGTACTGACGACAGTGTAAGAGAAGAAGAAGGAATGGTAGAAGTCCCATTTGAAAGGCGGATCCTCATCTTCCGTGGTGTAATTGAACATCGACTTCCCGCAGTAGTCCGACAGCTTGCGCAGGATCGTGTCCTGCTTCTCGGGGTCGTCGGGGATGTAGTACTCGTAGAGGAGATCTGGAAAGAAAGGAAAAGGTAAGATGATGAAGGTTCAAGGTCGTCTTTTCTGGAAATGGTTTTGTGGTAACCATCACCTACAATAAACCATTGCCTCGTAAGTCACGCACGATAGAAACGTGCCCTACGATGCACTGACCAGAGTCCATCTACTAGAGGCATGCAGATGTTAAGCCTCATGTGCCTGTAATGAAACCGGCAACCACACTCTGCAAACCGAAACACAGCAACGCTGCTTGGCGGCAAAAGGCGTGGTGATAGTACTTCCCCGGACGAGCCCTTCACTAAGAGCTCTACTATTCTTACTTCTAGTTCGGGCCTTACTGCTCATTTTAGGGCGCTCATTACCCGATGGACCGAAGAAATTGCAAAGATCGCGAGAACAGAATAAACCTGTAACAGGTGTTGCCCATTGCACTGTTATTATTTTATTTTATTTTTAGTGTAGGTATTTTTGTTTTGTTTGGTGTATTATAAAGCATTTTCATTCATTATAGTTTATTTTAGGAAGCTCCATTTCCGAAATTGTAAAGAACGCGGGAAATCCATGAACGGGGAAGGGTCAAAGAAGTTTTCCTGTAAATGTAGGAGGAGGCCTATGTCCAGCAGATGAGTTCTTCAAGCTGATGATGATATATCGTCTTTTTATACTCTGTATAGTAAATAATGCTCGTATTATACTTATTTTAAATTAAAACTTTTTAAACCATTTTTGGACTTGTATTAAAAAAAAATATGCTACTTTCTAAGAGTCAAAGTCAAAGTCAAAAGGTATTTATTCAATAAAATTACAAGGATCGCTTTGAAACGTCTTAAAGCTAGGTGATTCTAGCCAGTTCCACGCGACCAAACCCTAGAACAAACTTACGGCTTGGTTCCTACAGTTCTTTTGTATGATCCTTGTTACAATGTAATATAATACAATATTGAAGCTCCAGTGTGGTACCAATCGAATGAAGTAGTGATCGTAGTCACTAACAATAGTAACGTGCCTTACGATGCACCACACCGCGTCCACTCTTGTGCCTATAGTTTCACCGGCACCCCCACCCTTCAAACCAAAACACGTCTTACGACGCACGCACCCTCTCACACGTAGTAGAATTGTGAAAGGCTTGTCCGGGGAAGTACTACCACTATATTTCTGATGGTGCCTCCCGATCCTCATTTTCACTTAAATACCTACACAACCGCATTCAAGGTACCATTAAGATCATTATATTTTACTTAACAACTCTTCAAACAGATAGCTTCCTGAAACAAAGTAGTTTAACGGTTTTCGTGACATTCTAGTTAGGCATTCACTTACCTTCGCATACAATATATTTACTTAAGCACCTTTAAACAAAAGGTACGTAAAGTACCAGTAATCGTCTGGTCACGACAAAAAATATAGGGCACTAATTAGAAGCTTTTTACTTCACGTAATTTTACGCGCGATTCAACACAAATTGCAACCTAACCTACTGTTTTTTAAGGTATCGTATCCAAAAGGTTCCTGTCGGACCCTATGACTTAACCATCGCCATCTGTCTATCTGTCCTTTTATGAATTTGGGTTGGGCGAACCTGACTGAAATTACATACAATGATATTATCAGAATCTATAAACTAGTAGTTCGCCCCGAACTGAGATCTCGTGATGCGACCCGACGAACGCACCAAAACTTTGAGTAGGTGGTAGTCAAAGGCAAGTCCAAACATTATGTTTGGACTTTTGCTGACAACCGCCTACTAACTTGGTACGGTAACAAAGTTTCAACTCTATTGGCCTATTTATTGAAGAGTTCCGTTGAACAGACCTTGGCTCCATCATCAGACCTGGTCGTTGTCACCATTTTATGAGAACTGAGTACCTCCTTAATTTATTTCAAGAAAAAAAATTAAGAAAAAGCAAAGTAACTGGCCGACCAGTAGAAAAACCTTGATGCCAACGAAACTCTTAGAGATGGGAGCTCTTGGGTTGCTGGTTATCTTAATTTAACTTTTTTGTTGTATCTCAAAAACCGAGGGTCCCAGAAAAAAAGTAAAAATTGTTTTGGAATGTCCAAACAAAGCCCTTTCGTATGACATGTAACTTGATTTTTTGAAGTCACTTTTTCTCATATACTTACCAGTAAATTTCTCAAGTACAAGCTGTCGTCTTATCAAATTTCATGCAGATCGGATCAACGGTTCGAAAGTTATGGCCAGACAAACATACATACATACATACATACATAAAATGCCAAATCGCCCAAGTTGAAACTAGAATCTTCGTTCGCTTCGCTCACTCGATCAATAAAAACGCTCTTTGCTTAGTAAAATTACAAGGAACGCTTTGAAACGTCAAAGTGCTCATCTTCCTTCCTTCCTTCCTTTTATTTATTTGGTTATCTACCTATGCAATTTCACAAAACACGTGTGTGGCAGTGCCTCTATCATGCCGTATGCCGTATTCATTGAAACTCAAAGAATTCCAGGATTTTTTTTACGCATGATTTGACAACAAATCCCGGGCCTCTAACCTGTTAATTTTAGTTATACGTATATGTAATGTAATTACAGGCATAAAATACATTTGTTTTTAGTAATTTACTTAGAATTGTTGGATGTCGCCACAGAACCCTCAGCGCACTAGCACTTGACTATTTTACAGTGCCGCAAAAAAACTGGATCATCGCATTTTACATGAATATAAAAACGTTTGCTTGTACTCTCATTACATCTCAGCTGTTTTGCGTTGTCTTGAAAATTACAGGCATAAAAAGTTTGTTTTTACAGACTTCTTAGTTCACGGGCCGAGTTAAATACAAGTTCATTGCTGGTCAAAGACAGATAGCACATTATGACTTGGAGTTCGGGAAGAAACTAGATACATAGATACTTTGAGTACTTTTTATTGCGGCTTTTTCAAGTTAAATTATTTCACTATAAAACACAAGGCTATTATAAAGAGTACTATCTACATTTGGCTAGCGACTGCTTTTGTGGGGAAGTCAGACATCCTCTCAGCTCTTGCTACAGACACTCAAGGATGCCTAAACTAAGAGGTTGGAAACAAGATTATGTTTTAAATTTCTTCTTGTTAATGAACTCCAGTTGTTCAGTCTTGACGAATGATACAATTTAATAAACACAGGCAGTCGGAGGTTCGTGTATGTCCGTCCTAGCAGCATACAGCCTCCGACTGCCTGTGATTATTAAATTGTATATCATTTGTCAAGACTGAACAACTGGAGTTTATTATCAAGAAGAAATTTAAAACATAATCTTGTTTCCATCCTTTCAGTTTGGGCAATCGGGTTTTTGAATTTTTTAATAAATATTTTATTTATCTTTAAGGAATGCTTGTGTGCAAAGAGGGAGAGGCATGCCTTTCTACCCTCTTTGGTAAGCAACGATCTCGCTCCAATCGCTCCCACCGACATTACCTGTTATTAAACCCATACATTTAATCCTAATCACAATAATCATAATATTGCGGTCACGGAAGCCGTTAGCGGTTTCAATGCGTTCATTGAACGAAGAGGGTGCGCCAGTATTGTACCGATTGCCATTAAATAGCCATAAACGAACTGGCCATTAATTGAATAGAAGTATTGTGTATCGAGGTCGTGTCACTGTCAAGAGCAAAATATATGTAACGGTCAAGGGCAATGTTGGGACTAGCCTAGAAAAATCAGTAGCTCTGTGACGTTGAAATAGCCAGTGTGAAAGCAGACGCACGATCAGTCGCATAACTTTAAAAAATGCAGGTATAATGATGATACGATGACGATAAGAAAGAATAGAATAGAATAGAATAAAATTTTATTTAGCATAGTACAAAAAACACAAGCCTGAACATAACAAACATTAAGAACATTAAGGACAAAATTTTGAGCGGCTCAAGGGACAACAGTAATAGGTTACTTTACTAAAAAGGTTTTCATCTCAGCATAAATGTTGGGTGTATTAACACTCAACGCTGATTTTCAGCTGAAACCAAGGAGGGAAAAGGTAGTTAAGCAGTGACCGAAATACAACAACAACACGTTTATAAATAAGTTATACTAAACTGAGGTATCTAGATAATTGAAGAAAATAGAATAAACAATAATAACACATAGGTAAAGTATAGTATAGGTAGGATAAGTCACCGTTAGTAACAATATTTCTTAGTATAAACATGTATTTATTGCATTGTATTTCTAAATTACTAGCTGTTGCCCGCGACTTCGTCTGCGCAGGATTAGTATTTCGAGTAGCTTATATTAGCGTGGCGTAGTACTTATGTGTAACTCTAGCGGTTTTGGCAGCGCACGCCAGAATAGCTCGCAGATGGTAGATTTTTTCCTACTTGACACTTATCATCATATTTTGGACAATTCACACAATATCTTTATAAATTGTAGCCTATGTGTTATTCTGATGTATAAGCTATATTATTGTAAAGTTTCATTAAAATCCATTCAGTCGTTTTTACGTGAAAGAGTAAAAAACATCCATCCATCCATGCTTACAAACTTTCGCGTTTATAATATTAGTAGGATAGGGATAGTAGGATACATTTTTTTTTGTGTTTTGGCCAATAAATTGCTTTTATTTCTTTCTATTTAGGTGTGATATGGGTTTGATGGCGCAGGTGGTTAGCGCAGCTCCGTTTATAGGGGAAAGTAGTGGGTTCAAATACCACTCGAATAATAAATATTATAAATCTTTGTATAATGATATTCAGTTCTCGCCTATAGCATGGCTTTTAATCTATATCTGAAGTAATTTCCCTAATAATACAGAACACAATAGATGTCTATACTTAAAAATATTACGTACCTATTTAAATATGTTTAGAGAGCGCAGGTGCTTTCTGATTATACGATTTGAATCCTTACTATTCATTGTGCGATCGAAAAATGTATGTGCGTATCAAATGGCGAAAACTGTAAGAAAGCTACATTCTTGAATCATTTTTTACCAAGAACTAATGAAGAAATATAATAAACAAAGATAATGCACTTATTCTGAGTTATTTGTTTTGAATGAGGACATGCACACGCACAGATCGATAAAGCGATATGAAGTTCTCCGTATCATCTAGGACAATAATCAACCTTTAAGTTGCAATTGAAATCGTGAATGCCATCCGATGTATAGGAAAATGTGATTGCAAAATGATTTTAGAATTTGAATATGGAATTAAAGGGTTATTTGGAAAAATATACAGTTTTAATAAACGTTACAGTAGAAACAGAAAAAGTTTATTGGTTGTTTTACCAAACTATAAAAGAATATCTCTTGACTAAGACGCTTTTGTACCGGTTGAGCGCCTTCCGCGCTCGCCATTGTTCGGTAGCGCTGTAAGAATCGTCAGACGATCACCAGCAGTTAGTACATTCGAAAAAAAAAAAAAAAAAGACGCTTTTGTGAAAAAAATTTATTTACATTTGATAGGCATCTTTTCAAAGAAACCATAGACATCAAAATCGATTTTTTTGACATTTGTTGTGCTTCCAAATAAGCCTTTAATTGCAATTCTTAAAAAAAATACTTGACTTAAGAATATTAATAACGAACTGATAAAGAAAAAATGGCGTTAAATTCTACTAAGTAAGATATAAATACTTACTACTATTCAGTCTCTACTTTAGTATACCTACTAACGGCCGGTTTCTGAAAGCCCGATCAAACTAATCGCATGTCAAGTCACTTCACTTGCTATCTCTATCTAATTCGATGTAATAGCTGAAATGGCGAGTGACTTGACATCCGATTAGTTTTGATCGAGCTTTCAGAAACCGGCTGTTAGTCAAAAACAATGACGAAAATATTTTAATCTGATATATAGCGTTACTCTGCGATAGTCAAACCGCTTTTACTTGAGTTGTCGTCATAAGTCGTACTAAATGTACGACTTATGACGACCATGCCATGAAAAGGTACCTAGGTATATTGTCGTCAGGCCTGGTCAACAGTGCGACATCTCTAATTAACGCGGCTAACTTTCGAATCACGACGAGCCATTAGCGGAGGTCGTCCATATTTACACAAAAGTGTCACTCGAACGGACAACACTTCAATGTAATATGGTGCGAGTGATTTTCCTCAAATATTCTGAATTTCCGCAGCAGGTATTAGCTGAAGGTTTTTTACCTGCTTTAAATATGTATGTACTTATAATACAAAATAAAATAAATATCAAGCATAGAACAAAATATCAATGTTTATCATGTACATGTTCGTTCTCGGTAAGGATCGAACCCTACAGGGCAGAGTTACTACCAACTGAGCTGTGTGGCTAATAGTCATATTAAAAACGGCCTGAGGTTTTGGTAGCGTGGCTATTTTCGATAGAACAAGCTTATAGACCATCTGATATTATGAAGTATCTTATAGCAAAGCATCTCAAAATCTCTCAAAGCCTATCAAATCACTCACGATAGAAACGGGCCTTGCGTCCATAAAATATGTTACTTGAGGCATAAAATATGTTAAACCTCATGTCTGTAATTTCACCGATATCCACACCCTACCCATACCCTCATAAGTTCACACTTCTATCATAAGTTGGAGTGTTAGAATACGCTGTTCCGTTTCTTCGGTTTTGGTTGAGTAGGTAACAAACATTGGTCCGGCCTCTTAATTGTGTAGAGCTCTTTGTTTTCCGCTATTGCATTCTTCTATAGCTATTTTAATTTATAATAATTTATTCAGACAACGTTTGGTACATTTGTATTTGTACATTATATCGGGATGACACTTACTACTATTTAAAACAGATAAATCCCGGGACTTGCAAGCCAATCCTTGTTTATCTCATGTACAGACTTTTCTGCACATTTTTACAATCTACATAACCCTGACTTCATAATGACAAGGACCTTTACGTTCCTGTGTGATAAGTATGAGCATAACTTTAAGAGAAGTAGAGCTCTTTGTGAAGGGCTCGTCCGGGGAAGTACTACCACCACGCCTTTTTCTGCCGCCAAGCAGCAACGCTGTGTTTCGGTTGGAAAGGTGTGGTTGTCGGAAAAATTACAGGCACATGAGGCTTAACATCTGCTTGCAAGTTGATGGACGCGGGGCAGTGCATCGTAGGGCACGTTCCTATTATGCGTGACTTGCGAGGCAATGTTACCACTTAACATCAATTTAGACCATCTGCTTGTTCCATCAGCAAGCAATCTTAAAATACAGAAGAATCGAACCTGAGCGCTTGCTTACGATATAAAGGTCATCATAAATCATTAGTAGGAAAATGCTACCATCCATCAAAGATTCAGCCGGTTCACGTGTCGGGGACGCCTGTTGTCACCACGTCGAATGCTTTTCCTTATGCCTTCCTCGCAACAGCAGCAGCATGCTAATGCTTAGGAAGATGGTAAGTCATTTTTGCATATCTCAAACGACCGGTCTAGGAACCTTGATCTCTGTCAAAAGATTTCAAATGTTTTATCAAATCTAATGGCGCTTAGCAAACCATGAAATTTATAATTTGAAAAAAAAAATATATTACTTTTCTTTCAGAGCAAATATTTTTTAAATAAAAAAAAAAATACTATGCAATTTTCTCTGCTGAGTTTATGCTCTATATCTTCTCTATATCTATTGTGCCTCTGACTCCTTAGACATTCTCTAAAGATATTGAGAAAATAATTAAATAGTTTGCCATGCATGCATAGCTGAATACAGACAGCATTTTTTCCAAAAATTGCAATAAAACTGCAGTAAACTGAGACAAAGATTTATACCTAGCTCAAAAACAAGACATAAAGACTAAAAAAAAACCTCATAAATAATAAGTTCTTTACTTGCCAAAAAGTCAAGATAATACAGATTTTTACAGGTTACGTAGGAGTATGTATTGGCAAAATAGTCTAATTTGGACTTATTCCATTGGCAAATAAGTCCTTGATAAATTAAAATCCAATAAATACAAGAATCTAGCGGTTTAAGCTCAGTCAGATATAATACCTGTTTGAAGTAGGTACCTATGTGTGCTCATGACCGAGTGCCGTTTTTAAGGCAATCCACCTAATCGTTAGCATTTGTTTTCTAGTTAGTGTCAAGTCTCACTACTAATTCGTCTCTTGTGGTTGTCATCCCATTACTTAAAAGGATTTTTAAAGCTTGTTATAACTATTACAGAATCGAATTTATCTGTATGAAGCAATTGTCTAAAGAAAATCAAAGAAATGTAGACGATATACAAATTCTATTGATAATGACGCATAATATAGGCGAGCTTGAATAGACTAAAACCACTAAATTAATTAGGTTCACATCAAACTCTGTCAATTGAACACCGAACCGATGAGTTAAGGAAACATGAGCAACGATTTAGTTAGAATAACAGACGTAGGTTATTTTTCATACTGGTTATACGTACATAAATTCTAAATTAGTAATAAATAGGGAGGCCGAATCCACAGATGTAAGCTCCCAGCAAACACACGCGAAAGCTCTGCGATAAAAAATATTAAAAGTCGGCATTTATGGGCAGATGAAATTCAAATAAAACGTTATTACTGGTAATTATAGACAGGTACAATCAGTGCTAGGTAGGTCAGGTACTTATCATTTGAAGGATGAAGAGCAGAATTGTTTTCACTTTATTTTATAACTAAGAAGTGCCTAATAGGCTTTTGCCACTTTGAAGATATCAACGTGTAACATAATACCCCGGAAGCAGGATATTCTACAGGTCATGGCGAACAATAACTGTAGTTATAAGACTTTTGAAATTTCGAAGTTTTTCATTCATGAAATGCCTCTTAAACTTTCCTCCAAAATGAAACTAACACAAAATGACGCAGCCCTATTTACATGTTAATAGCAATATTACCTATAGGCACCAGCCCCACTTGTTGTTTTTCTTACAAACTAACGGTAGGTAGTAAAGCTATGTTGAAAATCAGAACATGAAAAGCTTCACGACTTTGATCCCCAGGCTCGGCAGATATCCCCCCTGATCTCTTAGTACCAAGTACCAACTACAATTCTTTCAGTGGAATACGTACGTAAGTATTCCACTGTGGAACACCAACTCCTTAAACTCTTTCATTTATCTCGGTCTTTGTCGAACACTCCCGTATCCTTCTTGGGTATTCTCAAGGATGTTTACCTCGATAAATGAAATGGTATCGATAATTTTGATCAAGGATGATCACTGCGTACCACATATTATAGGCATATTTGTGGCCTATTTCAGTTTTAATTCACTCTTTATTATTTTAAACTATTTCCTATTGAATAAGAGCTAAATCCAGCATAGCCATACTTTTCCGTAAATGAAGTCATGAAATCGTTGAAACAGTAGCAAATATGTGTTTTATAATTACTTGTAGCTACATGAAAACTAATTGATCTGCTATTGTTATCAGTTACACTTATCTATAGAACTGTTTCCTATGTCCCAACTATTTATTAGTTCCCATAGCATGCATTGGTGTTCAGTTTATTATCACAGTAAATGAGATCATAAAGTTAATAGGTTAAGGTCTATTCTGTGATAATGAACCTTTTAATGTATTTAACTCGCTTATTATACCTACTTATTGTATTCCTAATCTGTTGCAGCTAGTTTTGGTTTGATGATGAGTTGTGTTTCTTGCAACGGTGCTAGTAATCTTTTTTCATTAAAATCTTCTCTCAGTCACGCAGATAATGACCGTGAGTAAAACAGGCGCCATTTTTTCTTCCGCAATGACAATATTAAGGAAAACTAGATGATATGTTGTTGATCGTTGGCCAATGTAGGTTACCGATGAAGAATAATGAGGTAAACGATGCGCAGGTTCGCAAAAATGACACACTATAAACGGTCGTCACGTAGGAATCGATGGTAGAAACCCCATTAGGAATTATTTCGAGGTGCATGAGATCGTCTTAGGGATTAGAAAAGTTTTAAAAAAATAAGCTAAGAAAGCCACGATGAAAGCCTTTGGGCAACAAAGCTCGTCGGCAAATGGCCACTAACTCATACGGTGAAAATTTTTTGGTTAGGGTACATTAATTCCAGTTTAATCAGTATACTTTTATGCTTTTATTACGTTTGTATACCAGGAATAGAATGAGTACGATATCCTTCGTAAAAATCTTTGACAGGACTCATTCAGATTAAACTGCTCTCAAATCCTAGTTTAGTGATTATCACGATGGTGTTTGTTAAACACTAGTTGATCTTGGAGAAAGTGGCGCTATATGTTATCAATTAAAGATTAATAACGATAAGGCTCCAAGTAGTATGTGACATTGGAACCAACTATCCTTATTTACGAACAACTCGATCATTTCGTCATCTACTTATAAACGCTTGCACTATCAATATAAAGTTATAGAAGTGCTATTTTAGGTACCTACCTACTTACTATATTTTTTATAATTATTTTACTCTGTTTCCATTAAATCTTTTAATCTCCCAGTTATTCCAACGATGAAATTTTAAAAATAGCACGAGTATGGAATTGTTATTCGTTTCAGTTTTCTGCAAAAGCAATTAAAAAATACAGTTCCTGTTGCTGCAAACACGTGGAATTTTATTATACACTGTTGTAGATCTATTTATGTCTCGTTCTTTGTTTGGGATCTCATTCCAGTAATTTGTTTCTATCATCAGCATCATTATGATGACAGTTTCTTTAGGCATTGTAAAGAAAGATTTGATCTTACGACGTGTTTTGTAATTTTATTGAATTACATTGTGATTTTTATGTTTTTTTTATACAAAAATGAACACCTAATCGTATTGTGAATGGATGAATCTCATTCATAAATAGGTGGTCCTTTGAGAAAACGTACCTCCTTTTCTACATGAATGAATAGCGCGTAAAGGTATGAGGCTAGTTCAGGGTTGAACCAAATGGCAGAATCTGAAAGACACCCTGAATATATTAGATACAGATATACCTACATATGACGATATAACTGTAATAACGGATAAATAAGTAATCACGTAAACCTACTAGATGCATAATGTGAACAAGGAAATAATTAACGTACCTAACTAATACTATCTGGATTATGATAAATCCCATAATAGATTTATTGTGCTTAATTCTTGTACCAAGATATTATTCACAATAACATTAAGATTTATTTATCTTTGTTTGCGTTACACAAAAGAAAATAAATCGTCAACGTGTGCGTAAAGGTAATTTCTACAGCTAGGTTACGAGTACCTATTGGTTTTTTCTTATAACAATATGGGAAAAACTTAAAAAGATATTACATTTCTAAGTATAAATATCTATGTAGATCTGGGACTGATATAATATTATACTGAACACAATCACAGACACATAACTGACTAATTAATTATTCAAATGAAACAATAGACGATATAGGTACAACGCAAATCTTGAGGACGATAAAAAACCAGAGGGTTAAACTGAAGTCTTAAGTATGCAAACACAAAACACCCTCAAGTTGGGATGAGAGTTTCTGTAAACTAGAAAACTAAAAGTAGCGTTAAAATTATTTCTATGATCTTTCTTGGGGAAGTACCAGAGTCTAATGTCATTGGGAAAGGCTGTGGTAAGAGCAATGTTTTAAGGTAGGTACAATTACGAATGCCTTGTGCCATTTGTAAGGGATGTTGCATTAACGTGCGGAATGATAGTCACAATAAGTACCTATCTCTCGACCGTTTATCCCATTTACTCGGGGCGGCCTTCCGTGTTTTCTCCACTGCATAAAATTTTGTGCGGTTTCAGTGTCGAGCTAAGCTTCTTTTAGGTTCTTTTTGACGATCGTCAACCTGGTAAAGGGTGGTCTTCCCCGTCCAGTTTCAATATCTGACAGTCACAATCTTGCTTTATAAATTCTAGTTCTCTATCAGCAATAGCCGAAGGTCTCAACTCAAGTGCTTGCCTGTAAACAGACGCATTGAATAGCTGTTTTTTTTTATCAAGAACTGCGGATAAGACAATAGAATGACACACACACTATTAATTGTGGGTCGTGATGAGTCTCAGAGAAATTGTATCGAGTCGGAAAATAAAGTTGCCTTCACGGTATCCTTGGAAATGAAACTAGCATTTTATGCTTTGGAGAACCTCATAACTCTGAACCATTAGGTGGAACTGGTACCAATGTATTATTCCATTTCCTTTTATTAATCGTCACTTAAATACTCACTACTGTCGGTACCTAGAAGAGAAAAAATCTATTGATGCCCACCAGGAATTGGGATAAGAGCAGGAAGATAATGGTAATAGCCTGACTATAAGTGAATAACTTATATCTTAATCATGTCATTCCTTAAAATCAGTCAACCTAATATGTCACACTGTTCGTGATAACATAATTTTGATCAATGTATATTAGGACTATCACTAATATGTTTGGACCAGTGAATATTATTACTGGATAATCCAAGATTCGACGGCGGAGATGAGATGGCTGCTGGTTTGATTCTCGATAATATGTTGACAAAATGACTTTTTCATTCGTCCGGTCAACTTACCGAAAAGGGAAACTCAAAATCGAAACCTGTCATTTTTTTCGTCTTAGGTGGTTTGCCGTTACCACGCTTCGACCTTCGCTGGTAAAGTGATGTATATTTGATATTACACCTAAACGTAGATTTGTCCCAGTATGCTAACTAGTACTACTTATGTACTGTCACATCGTGGACACATGTTTACATTTGCAAGTGGGTCGATAACTAGATACTGCTAATAACAAGTGTTGCAAACTATATGTTGAAAAATGCATTTTATTCACTTATCTGATAGGCTACCGGTTGAATAAGTTGATAGATGGAGTGGTTTATATTAAACACCCAGGCTTACATATACCTACAATAGTATACAGAAATGTCCTCCCTAAACTAGATTTCTGTACTGGACGTTGTAGTATCCGAATGACCACTATGACCAGTCCTCGCCAAGTCAGCCTTATCCTCAGGAGATATATGGTCATTATGGTCAATAACGATGGAGATTCACGAGTTTATTTACGAGGCTTATCTTCACTGGATATCATTGGTATTACGTACATATTTTTAAAATCCATTGATGATGTTCTAAACTATATTTCAGAAAATTGTTTATAGTCAAAAAATAATCGTAATAACGAGTTAAAATATCATGAGGATTTTATTCAAATGCAGGATTGTAACGTTTAAGGTCAGGTTGCACAGAATAAACATTACTTACTTTGGATTTCAAGTCTTTCTAGTTTATCTTCGGCCCTTTGCTGCACCTCTAATGGACTCTCGATATGGTAGAATATACTCGCTCCGACCAACAGGTACATTATGTGAAGCGCGAGCATGCAAGCCAGTTGCTTTTTGGACATCATCTTGATTAGTTTATTTTATAAATTAAATTAAAAATTAATTTAAATCACAGTCGTTAAGTTTATCACAAGTGTCACTGAATCACATTGATATCCATTTTGTCCTTTTCGGCGCAACGAAACGGAGAAGCCGCATTATCTCCAATGTTTCCTTCAATTGACTCAAAATCAAACTGAAGTGATGACCAAATGGGTTCTTATTTTTGTACCACATGTTAGTCTCCTCATCGGTGACGGCGGCGGTCAGTTAACTGGGCACCGATGGCTTCCCGACGTTCGACCGTAAGAGAGGATCCGATAGAATGATTCGCGGCGCGCGCGCCTACCGCGCTTACGATCCGCGCCTACTTTACTCGCATCCTTTTTTACACAAGCACTAAATATTTGAGTGACAATGGCTGGCATTAGCTCGTCGTAAAGGATAATAAGAGAGGTTATTGCCGACATAGCTACAAGATACACTGACGCAGTGATAATGCTAACGATGGGAGGAAGATTTCGTTTACGACTGGGGATTAACGTGGATTTCGCGTTTGATAATGGCCCAGAGTCGGAGATAGCGTTACATCATTTTTCTGATAGTAAGAAACAGCCTTTGTTCGCGCAGGCACTAATATTTGGGTAGGTACGTTTATGCTGTATCTACAAGCTCTGAAACCGAGAAATAGGCGGAGTTATCAGTTCGCTAAATGATGGGGAATAAAACTATAAATGCTTTCGTTTGTAATTTTTATTAGATGGCTTTCTACGTTTCAGGTTTTTCGGTGCGGGACTTCCAGTTAAAAATATAATGACGTATTGAAGTGGTAATTACTGATGCCATTCGTCATTTCATTGACCCAATACCTACACAATCTAGAGTTATTTTAGTATTTTAATTTAAGGATATGTAATTATTTTTTATATGTAATTCCCTGAAAATAAATTTGCTTAATACTTTATTGAGAACAAACATCAATGCATAGATATCCAGTGGTCTATTGGGAGTGACCCCGCCTTCCGACCGTAAGGTAGTAGGTTCGAATCCGGTCGTGCACCAATGGATTTTTTTGAAAAATTGATGTTCTCAATGCCAGTGCTCTTAAACGGTGAAGGAAAACATCGTGAGAAAACCAGTTAGTATTCTAACAGCGGCGATAGGCTTACTTGTCACGTATGGCGGGCTACAAAGTATTACCAAATGTGGGTATCTGCCAAATATAATGTTAGGACATACCTCTGACTACCCCCCTTAGACGTCCCCAAACAATCTGAAAGTCGTACTTGGTACCACGAGATTTGAGTGGATATTTACTGTGCCTGTACTACGTACTTTATTGTTACATAACAGATATAATTTTCAATACAAATGCCATCTGTATTGAATCTTTCAGAGGTGTTATTTTAATCGTCAAGTCATACTCGTAGGTTCCTAAATATTATAGAAGTTCAGGTTTTCAGCAGTGTCAGAGACATATTTTTTAGTCTAAGATCCGAACTAGAAACGACCTTCACCCATCTGTTTAATGAATGAGAAGTGTTTGATATCAAATTTAATATATTAGAAAATATATCTTGAGTGGGTTGTCTAAAAAATTCCTGGCCAGACTATGATTAATTAAAAATTAAAAACTATTTTACCCATTCCCTTTTTACGATAGTTATTTTACGCCATGGTACCTGAGAAATTAACGGCCGGTTTCTGAAAGCTCGATCAAAACTTATCGGATGTCAAGTCACTCACCATTTCAGCTATTATCTACATCGAATTCATACATCATTCAATATTCGACAGCCCTCACGGCTCAGTTGGTAGTAGCTCTGCCTTCTGTGCCGTAGGCCGTGGGTTTGATCCCCACCGAGAACAAACATTTGTGTGATGAACGTAGATGTTTGTTCTCTGTCTGGGTGTTATATAATATTATAAGTATATATTTACAAAAAAAAAGTATATAAGTAGTATATCAGCTATCTGGTTCCCATATCACAAGCTTTGACTTAGTTTGGTTGAGGCAAGATAGTGATGTATGGAATGTCCACCTATATTTATTTATTTATTGAATATCTACATGAAAACTAATCGGATATCAAGTCACTTGCTATCTCTATCTTATTCGATGTAATAGCTGAAAATGGTGGCTTGACATGCGATTAGTTTTGATCGGGCTTTCAGAAACCGGCGGTTAGAGTTACAAATAAAATAAACATCGATTACTCAACAAGTTCCTTTACTTTTGGGTGCATTTGGTAAGACTTTTTTAACCTTACGATTATTTTGATATCTACTTAACCCTTAATCTTTTTATTTATCTTTCTTTCAGTTTCAAAATGTCATGATAAAGAACGATTTAGTCGGAGATCGCTTTTCTGTGGATTAAGCAATATTTAAGCGTATCTACGGGCTTTTTGAGCTTAGTGCCAAGTTATGAGCATTGGGTC
Organism: Chloroclysta siterata; assembly: GCA_932294275.1. Taxonomy (NCBI): domain Eukaryota; kingdom Metazoa; phylum Arthropoda; class Insecta; order Lepidoptera; family Geometridae; genus Chloroclysta; species Chloroclysta siterata. The sequence goes on along the minus strand of OW028596.1, from coordinate 11,510,416 downwards.
AAAGACAAAACATTTGACCCGGTATAATTTCCGTTGTAGCATAAAATATATGCTTAAAAACTAGCATCCGCCTGCGGTTTTGCTCGCGGAATAAATTCTTTAGCATAAAATAGCCTATAATATAAGTTATTCTAGGTATAAAGTACTTATGTAAATTTCAAGATAAGTGGCAGTGTGTATGTTATAAATTAATACAGAACCACAAACTTTTTTCATAAATGCTTAGAGTGATATTATGTTAAAAGCTATCACGCAAAGCTTGTCTCAACGAAATATTGAACATTTAACATAGACAAATAACATATTTTAATGGTCTTCTATTTCAACATTATTGACACTTAGGTATCCCAAATTAAAAATTACCCAGAACAAACAAAGTATATTCTAATGTTAGCATATGTTAATATTTGTCACACGTAATTTTTTTTTATACCAGCACTAAGGTTGGTTTGTAGAAAATACATGAGCATTAATCCCTCCCATTTTACTCTAATTGTTTGTTCTTGTTTTAAATAATAAATAATTATAACAGACTGACACACTATTGAAAGATTTTACCAAATAATAAGATAGTTATAAAAGAGTTTCAAAGAATCAGGTTTGTCATATATAACTACCATAATTTTTACGAGTTACGAGAAAAGCCTTTGTCAGGTCACATCGTCAGAGACAGAGATCTTGTTTAACAGGTCGGGGTAAGACCTTATTAAAGTACCAACATTGTAAAGTACGGTCGTACCGTTGCTTGTCTACCCACCAGCTCCCAGCGCGAGAGAGCCAGTAGTTCGTAGTATTGATGCATAGGTGGATTATACAATACTAAATCAAAGTCAAAGTCAAAAGGTATTTATTCAATAAAATCACAAGGATCACATTGAAACGTCTTAAAGCTAGGTGACTCTAGGTGCCAGTTCCACGCGACCAAAGCCTAGAAGAACAGGCAACAAACTTACGGCTTGGTTCCTACCGTTCTTTTGTATGATCAACAACGTTCTTTTGTACAAAGTAATACAATACTGAAGTTTAGTGAGGCGTAGGCATACAGAAAAAGGTAAACGTAATCATTTATTAATTTACTTTCATAATTAAAGGGTTAGGCCGGATTAGATCAATATGTAACTTGATCGCCAAGAACTCATCCGAAAGAGCTAGCAGAAGATGTATGTAGTCAATACAGACAATATCCACAATGATCATCCACTTCCTCGATATAATCTTGACAAACACGTAAAGTCCAATTGCATCCAATAAACCTTGGGCACACACAACCCTCGATAGCCAAGTGACGTGGGCTTTCACGATATCTCCTAAAGCGTGGATTACTAGGATTAGGCGGCAAATGTTTGCGACTTGACAGTGACAATTTGACCGGCGTCTCAAGGTCATTCACTTTGGAGAATTTGCAGGATTATGGTAGTTTTCCGGATCAGCACTGCTTAGCTTCATCGCTTTCCGTCAAGAAGCCGTCAACGCAAAGAATGTAAATTCACAAAGCCAATCAAGCTAGTTTTGAACGATAGTGCGAAAACCACACAAAACCACAGACAATATACCTACTAGGTACGTAGAGATGATACATTTCGTACGTTACTTATCATGTTACTTAAACTATCGAACAGTGGCAATGATTTGAGTTGAGACATATTCTAAGGAAAGCAGAAAGGTTGTAGGAAAGTCGGAAGATTTTAGAGTGTTGAATTCTCTGTGGCTCGTCCGGGGAAGTACCTATTACCACCATGCCTTTCTACCGCCAAGCAGCGTTGCTGTGTTTCGGCTTGGAGGGTGTGAGTGGGGGTGGTTGGGTTAAACTATAGGCACACGAGGCTTGTCACCTGTATACCTCAGGTTGATGAACGCTGGGCATTTCATAGTAGAGTAATCTACGTTCCTGTTGTGCGTGACTTGCGACGCAGTCCTTTGTTATAGCTGATGGCTACCACTGAATATCAGGTGCGCCATCTGCTGGTTCTATCAGCAAGTAGTATAAAAATACAAATCGTGAAAACTAAAAGGCAGGAAAAAACATGAGCAGCAAAAAAACGGAGGCAGGTAGCTTTGTGAATGTCATCGGAGAGATGGGAGAGATGATGTGCTTTCAGTCACGTTTGTAAGCTGGTTTAAAGGAACTAAAAAAACCCATGTGACTGGTCTAAGTTCAATGCGAAGCACGTACAGATGATGCAAAGTATGACTACCACCAGTTACATACAGGTAATGCCCAAAGTTTGACCACAACTGGGAAGTTTCGAATATCACAGACGCGATACGAATGTGACGTTGTTGTGGCGGAATGATAAATGATTTGAAATGTATATAAAATCGTAATAAAGCAATGTCATTCGGGAGAGTACCTACCTATTTATTTTTAAAATATATTTAAATATATTTAGAAAGAAAGAAAGAAGAAAGAAAGAAAAGGCATTTATTTATACAAACTGTACACGACAAGGTAAGGGTAAAAAACTATTCTAGATAAGTACGTAGAGATGAGACGTAAGTAGATAAAAAACAAAAAACTATAAAAATAGTGTGTGTGTATCACGTCTACGCAATATGCATGTGGAACGCTGCCATTTAGGTACAGTTTGTATAAAAAACCCTGAGCTCAGAATCAGCTGAGAAGGAATTCTCAGCGCTGGATTTAACATTAAACACAAAGTTACATTAACCTGGTACTGGGTTCTCGATTCCATTACAGGTCAATGAGCGCACACTCGAACAACGTTGGTAAGGTAGCTTATTAGATAACCTATACTGTCTCCTGGGCCACAACTAACGCTTTTCCAGAAGACAGACGACACACAGGAGACAGGACAGGAGACGTTCCTGAAAGCTTTGTTATAGGTAATGGTTACCACTTAACATCAGGTGGGCCTGCGTGTTCCATAAGCTAGTTTTATAAAAAAAAGACAGACGGTGCCGCTTTCTGAAAGCTCGATCAAACGTAATCAGAGGGCTTATTACGAGTTTAGTGCCGATCGAGTGCCGATCGTCGATCGTTACAATACACCGAATTTTCTATGAAAAAAAAAACGGTTTCTCAAAGAATACGCTAGATGCCGTTGATTTATTTTCATAGAAAATTCGGTGTATCGTAACGATCGACGACCGGCACTAAACTCGTAATACGCCCTCAGATGTCAAATCACTCGCCATTTCAGCTAATACCTACATCGAATTAGTTATAGACAGGAAAGTGACTTGACGTCCGATTAGTTTTCATCGGGCTTTCAGAAACCGGCCGAGAATCTCACTTGTGAACGTTTTTAATAAGGCCAATAAACATTTCTTTATTTGACGTTTTGCGACTGATCGTTTATTGTCATATCATGATAGTGATGATTGTAATCTACCTTCCGATTTTACTTGAACATTATTATGCCTAATACCTAGTTAATAGGTATCATGTCAGGCAGTAAGACCACCCCTTATTTTTAACCGTCTTAAAAAGGATGACGTTCTTTATTTGTATGTTTTTTTCGCGATTACTCCGCCATTTATTAATTTATATTCATGATTCTTTTTTTGTTTGGTTGGTCATATTCCATAGTTTTTTTTTTTATAAAAAGTGTACGTTATAATTTTATAACATACTCTAAAAATGTTACAATCTAGCCATAATTACGGCTAATAGGTAATTTAACACTGACCTAGTTTTTTAAAGTAAGCTTTATATTCCATAGATGGTCACATTATAAGTAGGTACCTTAATTTTAGAGAAATTGAGTCATTTGTTTAGTCATTGATTATTTCAGTCGTTGATTTTTAAAAAAATCTAAAGATAAACATATACCTACACAAATGCCGTTTTGGTTGGTTATTGCCTTCAGCAAAACTTTTGTTTTATGTTTTTCAGTGTAGGTTTTAGAAGTTGTTTTTTTAGTTGGTATTGAATCAACACATCAAAGTGCGTCGGCGTGACGTGCATCCATTCCAGTGCCGGATTAGCCACGTAGCAAGAGTAGCAAATGCTACGGGCCCCGCGCATTTGGGGGCCTCGCGCTCCAACGCCTGTCTGACCGTACTCTGTACAATGTCGCTGGTTACCGGTGTCGGAGACTTTGGGGGGTGAAATACGGTAAATTTTATCGACAAATCACTATCCCTATTTTTTTTTCTCTCTCCACAGTAAAATGGCAGACATTTTGTTTTCTTTTGCCCCAAGCACGGGTGCTTGTACTGATTAAGCTATAGCTACCCATGTAGGGGTCCCAGGAAGACGACAAAGGACTCATTTGATAGCCAATAATGTAGACAATAAAGTAATAATAATATTGTTGCAATTTCTATTTTATAATAGAGGAAAAGAGAATTGATAAAACAAAAAAAAAGTTTTTGCTATAATTTTTTTTTAAATAATTAGCGTTTTCATAAAGTCTAATCAGTCAAGCTACTTTATTTTTGTTTCTGAATGATGATAGTACAGAATGTGTGCTTCAAAATAAGTCTTACATCTTAGCTCTTAGTAAGATAGTTTAGAAGTTATGACAATTTAAACATGGTAAGTGTTACTAAATCCTGGAGTACTAAAAGAAAACAAAATAAATCGATTACCATTTAAGGTTCTATCAAAATCAATGCAATACTAATCTACAACAAAGCACAGCATTGTCGTAAGACACGACCTTGTAATTTCTTGAAACCGTGAGTCTAGTTGTTTATTAGCGGGATATTTAGCTTTGAAGGGTTATATTCAAACATAAAGTAGCATGACAGTTTAGATTTTATGAAAAAGCTAATCATTTATGATTAAAGCATTTTTTTTTGTTTTATAAATTCTCTTTTCCTCTATTATAAAATAGAAATTTCAACAATATTATCATTACTTTTTTGTCTACATTATTGGCTATCAAATGAGTCCTCTGTCGTCTTCCTAGGACCCGTACGTGGGTAGCTATAGCTTAATCAGTACAAGCACCCGTGCTTGGGGCAAAAGAAAACAAAATTGCTGCCATTTTATCATGGAGAGAGAAAATAAAAATAGGGATAGTGATTGGTCAATAAAATTTACCGTATTTCACCCCCCCTAAAGTCTCCGACACCGGTAACCAGACACATTGTATAAAAGGCAAAACTGATTGACTGATGTATCAACGCACAGGTCAAACCCATAGGGCTAGAAACATAAAATTTCGCACACGTATTCCTTTTATGACGTAGGCATCCACTAAGGAAGGGTTTTTCAAAATTCAACCCCCAAGGGGGTGAAATAGGGGATAAAAGTTTGTATGAAACTTTTTATTCACAGGCCAAACCCTTAGCGCTAGCTACTTAAAATTTCGCACACGTATTCCTCTTATGACACAGGCATCCACTAAGGAAGGGTTTTTCAAAATTCAACCCCAAGGTGGTGAAATAGGGGATAAAAGTTTGTATGACATTTTTATTCCTCGGACATATTTGCATGAAATTTTGTATGAATTGAGTACGGCAAAAATAATGAGTTACGTATTTTAGCGGTTTCCAAAATTCAACCCCTAAGAGAGTAAAATAGGGGAAAAAAGTTTTAAATAAACGCACAGGCCAAACCCATAGGGCTAGAAACCTAAAATTTCGCACACGTAGGTATTCCTCATTATGTCGTAGGCATCCACTAAGGAAGGATTTTTCAAAATTCAACCCTCAAGGGGGTGAAATAGGGGATAAAGGCTTGTATAAAACTTTTTATTCACAGGCCAAACCCTATTAGGGCTAGAAACTTAACATTTCTAGGCATCTACTTAGAAATATTTTTGCAAAATTCAACCCCCAAGGGCGCTAGCAGCCCGCCCGACTATGTAGAGTATTTTTAATAAAGTAGGTACTAGTTAACGAAGCGAAGCCGCGAGTTATAGCTAGTATTAATAATATTAATATTAATTTAGATAGGAGCGTAAAATATTTTGCATGCCTTAAACACGAAGCGCTTAGGCTATGCTTCACTTCGACTTGAAAATCTAAAACTCGATTTCGACACGTAAAATCGTTAAAATAAGTAGGTATTTTACGAACTGTTTAACGTTAATGTATCGATTTATTAGATCGAGTGAGCAAAGCGAACGAAGATCTTACAATCAATTTAGACGAATTGGCATTTTATGTTGTATGTATGTTTGTCTAGCCATAACAACCGTTGATCCGATCTGCATGAAATTTGATAAATCGATAGCTTGTACTTGACAAATTTACTGGTAAGTATATGAGTAAAATCGGATGAAGGGTTTTTGAGATATGGGGTTTCTTAAGGAGGCAAAAATAAAAAAAGTTACATAAAAAAATCGAGTTACATGTCATATGAAAGGGCTTTATTGGTTGACAGTTCTCATAAAATGGTGACAACGACCAGGTCTGATGCCAAGATCTGTTCGACGGAACTCTTCAATATATAGGCCAATAGAGTTGAAACTTGGTTACCACACCAAGTTAGTAAGCGGTTGTCAGAAAAAAGTCTAAACATAATGTTTGGACTTGCCTCTGACTACCACCTACTCAAAGTTTTGGTACGTTCGTTGGGTCACATCACGAGATTTCAGTTCGGGGCGAACCACTAGTTAGACTAGTATCTATACCACATTTCTACCCTTCAAGCGGCCAGATTTTTAAGCAAACCAAGGGCCCCTTGACAGAATTTGCTACAGGTCCCGCGCTGGCTTAATCCGGCACTGATCCATTCACCTACACCATTCACTGCATTCATTGATATAATGACTACAGAGTAATCTATGAATAATGTAGGTAATGCCACGGGTCGCATAAACCACAGAATAAAAATAAGAAGTATCTACCTACGTTACGCGTACGTTAGGTAGGTACAGTTTGAAATGATTGACTAACAACTTTTGCCTAGGCAAAGATCGACCACAGCCACTGCACAACAACGAAAGCAACAGTACCTGAAACCTGTCTGAGTGTTCAAAAATACCTAGGTAGGCTAGGTACGTGTGTTAATAGTAATGTAGGTACCTATTGAAGAGGTGTTTCTTGCCAAGTGGTTAGAAACGTCAGGAACACTGGTTTTTGTCCTATGACTTTAATTGAGCCTAAGTTTTTTTTTATACAACTGCTGATGGAACCATGCCCTATAACAAAACATTGCCTTGAAAGGAACGTGCCCTACGATGCACTGCCCTGCGTTCATCAACTTGAGGCATACAGATGTTAAGCTTCATGTGCCTGTAATTACCTACATCAGCCACACTCTTCAAACAGAAATACAGCTTTGCTGCTTGGCGGCAAAAAAGGCGTGGTGGTAGAACTTCCCCGGACGAGCCCTTCACAAAGGGCTCTACAAAGTAAACTCTAACAAAGTACTGAGAGCAGAAAAGTAAAGCACGTCAATCATTTATGTTTATCACACAAATCTTTATCCTGGTGGGAATCGAACCCACAGCCTCGGAAAATAGATTACCAACTATCTGTGAACCCTGTTTACCTTATCATAATAAATTCACAGACGATTCATTAGGAAAATACCAACCTATTTACAACACCCATTAGCTCACAAGGATGACATACTCGTAAACACAAAGCTGCGTTAACTATCGTCACAGCCTCCATAAAAAACCACCTTGTTATGGACAGGAAAGGAAAATAAGACAGCCGGGACCTTGATACAGTTACTGCTAAAAAATGGTTCATAGAAACAAAACATGCACAGAAATCCAAAACAAAACATGGACTGTATAGATGCTGTCAACTGTCTTAAAAGAAGTAGAGCGCTTTGTGTGTATAGCTCGTCCAGGAAAGTACCTACCTACTACCACCGTGCCGTTTTCTGCCGCCGTGCCGGTTAAATTACAGGCACATACGGCCGCCAAGCAGCGCTGCTGTGTTTCAGTTTGAAAAGTACCTATAGTTACCGGTGAAATTACAGGCACTTGGGTCTTAACATCTGTATGCGCGCCGTGCCGATGAAGTTACAGGCACATGAGGCCGCCAAGTAGCATTGCTGTGTTTCGGTTTGAAGGGTATGGTTGCCGGTGAAATTTCAGGCACTTGGGTCTTAACATAATCTGTATGCCTCAAGTTGATAGACGCAAGTGTATCGTAGGGCACGTTCCTATGGTGCGTGACTTGCGAAGCAATGCTTTATTATAGGTGATGGTTTAGGTACCTACCTCATAATAACAATTGTGCCATCTGCTAGTTCCATCAGCAAGGTACAAAAAAAACACAGCTTCCTATCTAATACACTTTTTTTTTAATATACACTTATATACTTATAATATGATACATTTAACACCCAGACAGAAAACAAATATCTACATATATGTTTCTCACACAAATTTTGTTCTCGGTGGGGATCGAACCCACGGCCTATAGCGCAAAAGGCAGAGCTACTAGCAACTGAGCTGTGAGGGCTGTCTATACCACTAGATCACTATATATGTACCTACCTATAAGAAACAATAATCTATCAAATAAATCTTTTTGTCGTCACCGTGTCCGTGTTCCCTCATTACCTATGCAAAGATGTACTTGCTTCTGGCTAAATAGTTGCATTATTGCATCGGCTGGTGATTACGATTCTGCCCTGAATACTGATTAGGATCGGAAGAGGATCGGAAGCGGCAAAGGACGATGAAGGCCGAAGATTCTAGACTTATTCGGTTTTTTTGAGAACCACGTAGGTTAGGTACCTACCTAGTGAAGTGCGTTGATTTAAATTGGCTAATTAAAAAAATAAATAAAATCACAAATATTATTAAAGGTAAAGATGCGATGAAATTGGATCTCTTAAAGTACTCTTACGGCCGGTTTCTGAAAGCTTGATCAAAACTAATCAGATGTCAAGTCTCTCGCCATTTCAGCTATTACATTGAATTCGATAGAGATAGCAAGTGACTTGACCATGCGATTAGTTTTGATCGGGCTTTCAGAAACCGGCCGTTACTCTTACTTATTAAAAAATTTAAAAAAATATGGCTTGGCACATTCACAAAGGCATCCTTGACTTGAAAACGAATTTCCAAAGACCTCATTAAATTCTTTTAAAATTATCAATCCGCTAAAAACCAGAAAAATGCTGTTAGTAAATGGTCGATAAATTGGATGGTACCGATGTATTAACAGATACAACCCGAGCAGGCAATGATCAAGGCGAGTTAGCACTTTGTGACATTGCGTCGGTGGGTATCAAATAATTAGGATGTAGAGCAGGAGATTGAGGTAAAAATCATGGTCGTTATCCAGCTGAAGGTGTTGTGTACACGCCTGTGTGGTATGAGTGGTGTTTGTGCTTTTTTATATTACTCGCTAATGGAACAAGCAAATGGCCACCTGATGTTAAGCTTTAATCCATTATCTATAACAAAGCATTGCCTTGTAAGTCACGCACGATAGGAACGTGGCCTACGTGTGTGTGAGGAAGAGAAAGATCCTCGTAAATATCACGACAAAGAAGTCACCCCTTTTGCGCCATTTTTTTTATTATACATAAATAGTTAATTTTTATTAAATGAAATAAAATAAAAAATAAAAACTGTTTTGTTTTGCGAATGGCTGGAAGTTAATCATCATCGGCCTGAAGAAGCTGACTGCTCGCGCTCGCGCTAATGCGCGGGAAGCTGGAGCCTACATTGTAATGAATGTCGTAGGTCAATCGGGTGTTTCATAATAACTAAGTAGGTAACTGGCTTGATTTGAAACTTTGAAACATCAATTATATCTTGTAGCGGCTTACCACAACCGCTTTCAAAAAGTTTCAAAGTGAACCTTGTTATTGAACCGATTAAAGACCGTTCCAATATTATTACCCCACAGGGTATCAAAATTGCCACTAGCTCCTAGTCTAGAAAAAGCAAATTGTCAAGTCAGACAAAACCCTGGGTTGATCACGATTTCGCATCTCTACGCAACCTAACAAAACATCCGTAAATTGTCAAAATGGTATCTTAATAATGAGCACAATGGTTTACGTCGCTACACGGCAGATGGTCATGTATCGATCTTTACGTATGTTAATTTGCGGTAAGTAGGTACCTACATATGCCAACAGACTTAGGTACCTAGGTATCTACCTACTTACCTACCGAGGCAGTAATTTATGAAATTGCAAGCTTTAGGTATTAGGTAGGTAGGTACGTATACGTACCTACTAATGGTAGGTACCCAGCCCAGTGGTGTAGCTAGGTGGACAAGGGCCCCGGTGCTTAAAGAAAGAATCGGGATGAAAACATAACAAACAAGTTGATGGGTGGTATTGTCGAATTGATCTCACGACCGTCAGGCACGTGAGCTTATCGCTGATGCAATGCGCTACGGGGTGCTCAACCAAACTACCAAATAACAATAACAAACAGCACATGCTCATCGAGAACGCTTGGCGACTGTGTTGAAAGTCATAACGGGACGTTCTCTGATTGTTGGTTTCATTTAAAATCATTAAAAAAAAAATTGAGCCGGCTCAAGCTTTTCTAGCTTCGGGAGCTTCCTGGCGCTCTCTTGTCAAAGCTTAGGTTAGAGGGCTCCCTGAGCTCCGAGGCCCTGGTGCACTGCACCACCTGGCCCTACGATAGCTACGCCACTGGGTGTACCTACTATTGGCACAAGGGTGTAAGTAGGCCCATTGGATATGATAAACCAGACATTATCTTTCCTAGGTACATGGTGAAAGGCTCAAGCGTGGAAGTAGGCACTTTTTGTTTTTAAACTTATTTCAGGAAAAGCAGTGCTGTTGTAAAACTGGCTGTGTTGACGTTAACCACAGATAAAAGAATACTAGTACGTTAAATGTGCTTGAAACTTGACGTTGAAGTTGACAACTCTTAAAACGGACATTAGCTAAAAAAGTTATCAGACGTTTGACAATGAGTTTTGCTTGCTTGGCTTGCGTGCTACTTGGTAGATGTGTAAGTGCTACCAACTTAACTACCTTATAGTTAAAACTAGCAAACTATCAATGTCGTATCCCCATTATCAACTTAAAAAAAGCTTTGGCAACGTCTGATATAATAGAAAATTGTAGCTTTTTACATACTATATTATATGAAATTTTGCGACGGCAATAAAATATTTTATCCCTAGATGCTCTACTATCACTTTGAATGAGTTTTCGAACACTGTCTACTTGCACAAATATTTGAGATGAAATAGGTAGGAGATGAAATTATACTTTTGGTAAAAGGTAGTATAGTAAATCGTGACAATCTGTGAGTGCTGTGGGGTGGGTGGGAGCATTGGTTTTCTGTGGTGTTGTGTGTGTGCATGCCATAGCCACAGCGTTGCCAATTGGGTTTCGCAACATTCTAATGTTTTATACTACATTTCATTTTCGTTTATTTTGTTTGGGCCGTTTGGCGTCTAGAGCCGGTGGCATGAATATATTTATTGAGTCCTGAGCTCCCTGTCCACCAGTCACAACAACACCCCTTAAATAACGCTTTAAGACCCCTGGAGTGGGCTCACTAGCCTTTTTCACAACGTACCTACCTAATTTATATATTTCTAGACAGCTTCAGCTGTGAGTAAGCAACAAAAACTTGAAAAATAATGTGGCAACACAGCGCTCGTATCGCCACATTTAGAAATTCTTGTTGCTTGACTGTGCTGAAGTATGTGCTTGCTTGCTTGCTTGCTTCTTCTTTCCTTCCACCACTAGTTACAGTACAGTCCTTAGATCAAGTATAATCTATGGTACAGTCAGTCTCGCGCACGATTTTACTCATCTGTTTTCTAGTATTTCTCGCAAATTTCAGTTTTACCAGCATGGATCATGAAAGCAGACAGTTGGCTGAAGATTTCTTTCTTCGGGAGCCTGTAGACGCTCGTATAAGGTTGTATTCATAGTCATAAAACTTACATTGCACAATGTTTTCCGTGTGTTTATATCATGCCCTTGTAAATTTTCAGGAAACATAAGGAGGAACCTGCGGAAGATGATCATCCAACTCTTAGGGTGGAACTTCAGACTGTTCGACTCAATCCAGACTCTCAGAGACTCGTTTTGGATACGCTAAGGTTTATTCATGGCCCCGATTACAAACTTAGCGGTTCCAGTGGATACAAGGTAAAGACACCTATCCTATGAAGCAGGAGCTAGCTTAATTAATTTAAAAGAAAACACCGTGAAGAACTAAAAACATTATTTCCTGAATTGCTATATTTACAGAGAATGTACTAATTCTGTGGTAAAGAGTATGATCTGTGATAAATACAGCCTTTAGATGTTTCTCAGGTTGTGTAGGCTTTACTATGGGCCATACTAGGTATCCTTTTTATACCCTTTGGTATGAAAAACCATTCTTAACACTAGAAAACATTGAAAAACTATAGTTTTGATATTTTTTTGAAGGTTATAAGAGTGCTGCAGTAGCAAAATAAGGGCTACCTGAGTATAGCTCAGCCGTTTGCACCCCATCCCAAAAATCCCATAAGCTTTAGGCTTTATGCTGAGATAGGACCAAATTTGACCCACAGAAGCACAGGGGCAACTCGCTGGCACATCTTACTTTTTTTTTTTTTTTTTTTTATCCACTTTGTTTTTTTTTTCTTTATAAACCTTTTTATAGTTTCCTATAAAAAGGTTTTTATAGTTTCCTATAAAAAGGTTTTTATAGTTTCCTATAAAAAGGTTTATATTTTATAGTTTCCTATAAAAAGGTTTATATTCCTTTTTATATTTATATTTAATTGTAAGTTATTTTTAATTTCTTTATTTATTTTTAATTTAATGTCAGACGTTTTCTCTGTGTATGTTTTTACTAGTGGCTTCCCGCGGCTTCGCACGCGTTGAAGTAGTGATTAAGCCACAAACATCCAAACATCGTAACTTTCGCATTCATTTTTATATTATTAGGGTAGGATTTTAAATAACAATGCAGGTATAAGAGATACCTATAGCCGTACATTACCTATATTAGGTAAGTAGGTATAGGTACTGAGTTTAGCACAAACATGACAAATACAACAAAGACAACCTTACACGAAAAGTATGTACTTATTTGTTCCTAGTTTCTACCCCAAAAACAAACGAAACGAAACAGCTTCACGACTTTGATCCCCAGGCACGGTAGATACCCTCAGATCTCTTCGTGACAACTCAAGATTCCCGTTTTTAGAATATCTCTTACAAACATTGACGCCTCGTTGTATATATCCTTTTTATTCGAGCGCAACGAAGGAGGGTAACGTTTTTGGAGTTGTTTTAGAAAATCAAACTGTCTTTTTTTTATTTATCCACAGAACATGTTTTCTGTTACGCGTAGTGTAATTCCCTTCAAACTTTAAAAATCTTGCACGCGTTAAAAATCTCCCATACAAAAATTTAAACTTTGGCTGTCTTTTGCACCCTTTGCAGGTTTAAAATACACCCTTAGTTTTTAAATATTGAAAACGTGATTTTAAATTATTTATTGTGGAGTATATTTACTTCAAGTTTTAAATCAATCACACTACGCGTTAAAAAACTCCCATACAAACTTTGACATCCCTTTGAACACTTATTAAGGGTAGTTTAAAAAAATTAAAAATGCCTTTCCTATTTATTAGCCTTGGAGTACATCTACTTCAAGTTTCAAGTTTTTAGGTTCAAGGAATACAATTTGTCATACCAACATTTTCAACCCTTTTTACACCCTTAGGGGTTGAATTTCCACAAATACCTTCTTAGTACACCTCTACGCCATAAGACCTATATACTCTTTAAATTTCAAGTCTCTAGGACCAGCGGTCAAAAACCTGCCATACAAACTTTTACATCCCTTAGCACACTTATTAAGGGTAGTTTAAAAAACTAAAAATGCATTTCTTTTTTATTTGTCTTGAAGTTTAAGTACTCCAAGTTTCAAGTTTGTAGGTTCAAGGAATACATTTTTTCATACAAACGTTTTCATCTCTTTCCCTTAGGCGTTGAATTTCCAAAAATCCCTTCTTAGTACACCTCTACGCTATAAGACCTATGTACTCTTCAAATTTCAAGTCTCTAGGACCAGCGGTCAAAAAACTCCCATACAATCTTTTACATCCCTTTGCACACTTATTAAGGGTAGTTTTCAAAAACTAAAATTTTATTTGCCTTGAAGTTTAAGTACTCCAAGTTTCAAGTTTGTAGGTTCAAGGAATACTATTTTTCATACAAACGTTTTCATCCCTTTTTACACCCTTAGGGGTTGAATTTTCAAAAATCCCTTCTTAGTACACCTCTACGCTATAAGACCTATGTACTCTTCAAATTTCAAGTCTCTAGGACCAGCGGTCAAAAAACTCCCATACAAACTTTTACATCCCTTTGCACACTTATTAAGGGTAGTTTTAAAAAACTAAAAATTCATTTCTTTTTTATTTGCCTTGAAGTTTAAGTACTCCAAGTTTCAAGTTTGTAGGTTCAAGGAATACAATTTTTCATACAAACGTTTTCATCCCTTTTTACACCCTTAGGGGTTGAATTTCCAAAAATCCCTTCTTAGTACACCTCTACGCCATAAGACCTACGTACTCCTCAAATTTCAAGTCTCTAGGACCAGCGGTTTAGGCTGTGCGTTGTCTATATGTCAGTCAGTCAGTCAGTCAGTCAGTCAGGACTTTGATTCTTATAGTATTAGAGATGTGTGTTAAATAAAAATTTATTCATTCATTCATTATGTATGTAGCTAGAAATTTAAGTAATCCCAAAAGTTTCTCTATTGAGTACTGTACTGTGTTTCAGGATAAAGGAACCAATCTTGGTAACAGATACTGGATGGAGCGAGGTAATTTGGTTGTCCAAGGAGGCTGTGATTACTCAATAACATCAAAGCCAGATATCCAATCTTCAGAAGCAAGGCTCAGATCTTTTGCACTTGCAAAATTAGAGAAGTATGCTTGCATTGTCATTCAATTTTCTATGTTGTGCTGTGAATGTGTTTGATGGGTCCCACAGGGTCATGCTTTTACCCCACAACCTTTAAGAAATACTCTTTGGTTTGAATATATTTTGTGTCATGGTTATCAAGAACTATAGCATATTGCTAAATATGTGCCAAATGTAATGTGTGGACATACCTCTGACTATCCTCCTTAGATGTCCTTAAAGAATTTGGACTTCATACTTGGTACTAAGATTTCTGAGGTGATATCTTTTGTGCCTGAGGATCAAAGTTGTGAAGCTGTTTCAGTTTTAAGTTATAAAGAACTATTCATACCATAAGACAAATAACAAAACTAAAGTACCTACATATCGTGAATTCATGCCTTTTTCACCCAGATTGTAAGCATGTATGCAACGCCAGTGTAGTTGTGTAAGAGCTGATAATAATCTTATTTTATATCTTATCTTTATTTTATATCCCTCTTTTTCTTTCCAGATATCACTTTCACAAAGCACACTGTGCAGAAGCATTAGATTTAGCTGCAGAAAGTGTTGAGAAGGCACTAGAAATATTATTCTACAAGTATTATGGAGTAGACCCCCAAGACAAGCCCACAGAGGTTCCAACAACATCTGAAATCCTTGAAATGCGAAGTGATGAAGTAGCCGTCCTAGAATCAATATATGAAACTAGCTTTCAAGTAAAAGAAAATAATGTATGGAGTGTTAAGCTGAACCTTGAGTACTTGCCAAAAATGTATGAAAACAAAGATGTTGCGAAAAGAAAAGACAACATAAACTACAATCAAAGAAATCAAAGAACAAAGCCAAAAGAAATCTGCAAACTATTCCTAAAAGGACATTGTAGATTTGGTGCTAAATGTAAGTTCTTACATCAGGTGCAACTTGAGAAAAATTCTGAAGCCGATTCAGAAAATTCTGAAAGCCATAAAGTTACTTTCGAGCTTGAAGTGCGTTATCCTGAAGACAGTGTGTACCCATACCAACCCCCTCTAATATTCTTCAAAGTAGAAAACCGCAAAGATGTGATTCCCGAGCTTACATGCTTAAAACTAGCAGCAAGATTGTTGGACGAAGCCAAAATACTAGCCCAAGACGGCATCCCAAGCATGTATTCCTTAGTAGAACTACTGAACAATGAAGATGATATAAAGAACTTCATACTATTTGATACTAGAACATTCTTAGACCCGTCAGAAGCCTTATACCCACAGCTGATAGAAAATGGTAGTGACAGTAAAGAGAAACTACCTTCTCACTACAAAAAAGGCTCAGCTCCGGACAGAAGACTGAATGTGAACTTTGAAGATTTATTAAGAGATAATAGAGAGATAGCTAAGAGGTATTTTGAGAAGCCTGAGAACAGTAGGTACACTAAAATGATGTCTGGAAGACGGAAATTGCCGGCATGGCAGAAGAAGAACGATATTTTGAATGCTTTAAGAAAATCTCAGGTTAGTCTACCTTCTTCGAATTGCCTGCATAAAGTTTAAGTAATAATAGTGCAAATAGTAGTAATATACAGCAATAACACAATATAAAAATTTTGAAATCAAATGTTTGAAATCTCTGCAGAGATTTTTTTCCTTTTTTCTGCAATTTTTTGCCTTTTATCATAAAAAAATTACTTGATCAAACAAATAAATAAATAAAATACGACAAGAGCTAAACTAACTGTTAAAAAATAATTTACCTTCTTGTTGCTTTTTACAAATAAGAATTTAAAAAAAAAATTGAAATTTTGTCTATTTTAAAAGAGACAGCTAACAGCATATTGAATTCGATTTTTAAAATAATTTTAAATCCCACAGATAGTCGTCATTAGCGGCGAAACCGGTTGCGGCAAAAGTACACAAGTCCCCCAATTCATACTTGACAACTGGTTGGAGAACTTCTCTAAAAATGGCGCCGAGCATGCAGAGATCGTTTGTACACAGCCGAGGAGGATATCCGCTATCGGCGTCGCCGACAGAGTCGCTGAGGAGAGAGTGGAGAAGACCGGCCAAGTTGTTGGCTACCAGGTAGGTGTTTCTTTTCTTTTAATTTTAGTTGTGATGGATCAAGCAGAAGGCCCATTTCGCAAGTCACGCTCGATAGGAACGTGCCCTACGGTCCATCAGCTTGAGGCATACAGATGTTAAGCCTCATGTGCTTGTCATTTCAACTGCAATTATACACCCTTCAAAATGAGAGACAGAACGCTGCTTGGCGGCAAAAATAGGCATGGTGGTAGTACTCTACTACTCTTAGAGCTGATTTCACCATGCTCTGTTAGATTAACAAAAGATTAAAAGGCCGTTAAATATGTCGCGTCAGTAAATGTACGCGTTTGACATCTAAGGTTAGATTTAACGGTCTGTTAATCCTTGATTAGTAACTAACAGAGCATGGTGAAATCAGTTCATACTCTATAAGGCAATACTTTGATATAGATCATGGTTACCGCTTAACATCAGGTGGGCTATCGGCTTGTTCTATCCACAAGTAGTAAAAAAAACAATAATTATATCTATCTATAATTATCAACCCGCCTAGAGTTCATTTCACTTCAGTGACTCTAAGGCGCCCAATTTCGTCGTAGAAAGGGTAAGATTTTAGGTTATGTCTGAAATTTATGCGCTATTTGGTTAATAGTAAACTCAGTCGCTTGGGTTTTGGTTAAAATTATGTTCCACTTTTCAGATCCGCCTGGAAAGCAAAGTATCATCAAAAACGCGTCTCACATTCTGCACCACTGGTATCTTACTGCGGAGGCTAGAATACGACCCTCAGCTCAAATCTGTCACTCATGTAATAGTAGACGAAGTTCACGAAAGATCTGAGGAAAGTGATTTTCTCTTGCTGATACTGAGGGACCTTCTCAAAGTAAGGAAAGACTTGAGAGTTATTCTTATGAGTGCGACGTTGAATGCTGAGCTGTTCTCATCGTACTTTGAAAAGGTTCCAGTTTTGGAGATTCCAGGTAAAACAAAAGAAAATTAAATTAAATAGACAACAATTATTCACTCAAATCTCTATCTAAATGGGTAGTCTTGAGACAGGTCCAAAGATTTCCTTTAGCACTTTGGTACATGCTCACTTTTGGAAGCAGTTATTATTCCAACAGTACCAGGATATCGCCGCTACTAGAATACTGGTTTCGTTAAGTAAATATGTTTTTCTACGCCGTCAAAAACAAATTTATTGTACAGCGCCATCTAGTGAATACGAGAAGGCAAATTGTGTGTTTCTTTTGAACTGAAACTGATTTAATTTATTTCAGGTCGAACATTCCCAGTGGAGCAATATTTCTTAGAAGAAATTATGGAAATGACGAATTATGTGCTTGAAGAAAATGGTCCTTTCGCTAGGAAGGTCAAAAAGGGTTGGTAATAATTTTGTATATTTTGGTTAGCTTAGATATGAGTGGCGTAAAATATTCCGATTACTCCTCTGATGGGAAGCCCGATGGATCGACGATATTGTGATGAGAAATTCGGTGGATGGGAAGTGCTCAGAATCTTTCTTCCTGGAAATGTGTAGGCTGATGATGATTTTTTACAAAACATCATTGTATCCTTTGTCTAGCTTTTAGATAATTAACACTTGACAATCAAAAACTAATTTAAACTAAGAAAATTACAAAAAATTTAAAAACATGATAAGAGCTGATTTCACCGTGCTGTTTGTTACTAATCAAGGATTAACAGGCCGTTAAATCTAACCTTAGATGTCAAACGCGTACATTTGACACATTTAACGGCCCTTTAATCCTTTGTTAATCTAACATTGCATGGTGAAATCAGCTCTCAATCTTTTATTTTATTGTGACTAAGTCATTTTTTTTTATTCCTTCCCGTATCCCACCTCAAGTGGGGTCGGGTCACAACACCTTTTTAGTCTCCACTCTCTATCAGCCTTCATCTCAGCAGTCACTCCCTTCTCACTCATGTCATCTTTCACACAGTCCATCCATTTTCTTTGGCCTACCTCTACTCCTACATCCATCCACATTCATCCCTAGCATTCTTCTCGTTACATTAGTAATATCTCAATTTTTCACAGGTGAAAAGAAACAAGATCTCGAACTAGAGTTAGAGACGTGCGATGTGAGAGCGGAATCTGCGGAACCGCCGAAGGAATCGATACGTGACGAGAATCTCTCTATTGGACAAATGATAGCGCGGTACCCTAAATGTGGGAAAATTACCTGTAAGAACATGTACCTTATGAATAATGAAAAGGTAAGACCTTCTTTTGTCGTGTCACTAGTTTCTTTCGAAACAGTGTGGTGAAAGGATTTTAAGTTCACCTCAAGAGGCTCCTTTCGAGCACTTGACACATGTTATAGAACTTTTTAGGTTCTACGACATGCCGGTTTCCTCACGATGTTTTCCTTCACCGTTTGAGAGCATTGCGCACATACATTTTTGAATCGAAAAACTCATTGGTGCACGACTGGTTTCGAACCCACGCCCTTAGGATCGGAAGGCGGGGCCGCTACCACTAGACCACCAGTACAAGGTAAGGCCTAGAATACAGGTATGGCGATATAACTAGCCGCCATGTGATAATTCAGAATTATTCCTTAACTTCTTTGTCACTTTTAAGCTAGTTGAGAATAAAGTAAATATCGGAGAACTGTTAAATAAAATCTAATTTTGGGAGTCAATGGAGGTTGCCAGTACAAGCTTTGCTTAGTTTGGGGCGAGATAGTGATGTGTGGAATGTTCACCAATATTTTATTGTTTGATCAAAAATTCTTATTGGATTGTTGACAAACAGACATTTCATATAAATAAGACAAAAACACCAAACATTTATTCAAAGAAAATCTGAGAGAGCGCAATATAGTGTGGATCACTAAAATTCGCAAATATTACTGAGTTTATCTAGCTTAATACGTAATTCACTTAGTTTTCTGGATCTTTTATTTAGATGTAGGCATTAAATGCACTTCACCAAAACATCACCTTTTTGGTCGGTTGTTTGGAATAGATCCCTTTTAGCGATAAGAGAAATTGTACCTCTTTTTTTTTTAATTTTACTATGGTGTACAATAAAGTTATATATCTATTCCGTTTTACAGATAAACTTCGATTTAGTGGAGCATGTGCTAAACTACATTGTAGATGGGAAGCACAAGTGGCCGAGAGAGGGCGCTATACTTATTTTCTTGCCGGGTATCGCTGAAATTATGGGGTTACACGACCAACTTGCCGAAAGCCATACTTTCAGTCCTAAGTGAGTAGTACTAATCCTATTAATATTGTAAATGCGAATGTCTGGTAAATAATAAAAAGTAGTGCATGCAGAAAAGACACATGCATAAAAAAAATCTAAAGGACTGTAGCCTGTCCCTGTGCCTTGGTCTATGCTAATCTTGTGTAGTAGGTACCTGTGGAAGCTTGGCTCATAAGAGACTTGTGTTAACGGGAGAATTCACAGAAACACGGACATTATCACACACAAACACAACCCCCACACATCATATTCTTCTGTGCCACCATGTGAGATATGCAAGACACACAAAGCACCTTACACTACACACTCACTATCACACAAAAATATCTTGCACATCTAAAATTATTTTTTGTTTTTAATTTTACCTAACTTTAAGTTCTTTTTAGGGCTCCGTACCCAAAGGGTAAAACCTATTACTAAGATTCCGCGGTCCATCTGTCTGTCACCAGGCTGTATCTCATGAACCGTGATAGTTAGACAGTTGAAATTTTCACAGATGATGAATTTCTGTTATATTTTTACCTACCTAGTTAAGTTGTGAACGCCTGTCTCCTCCTTTCCGATGGTGTGACACAAGTTTTACTTATGCAGTTTTCAGTGTTCATCAATTTTATCTCTTCTGTTTTATGTTCACTAAATTAAAAAAAATCTTTCATGTTTTTTTGAGTTTTTTAAAATAGTGTGGCATATAGGTTTAGTTAGGAATAAAAAAGCTTTTTTATTATATTTTATTTCATGTTCCAGGACCGGAAAATACGTGTTAGTGCCCCTCCACTCAACACTATCAAGTGAGGAACAAGCCCTGGTCTTCAAGAAGCCGCGGCCGGGCGCTAGGAAGATAGTCCTCTCTACTAACATAGCTGAAACATCCGTCACTATTGATGACTGCGTGTTTGTCATCGACTGTGGACGGATGAAGGAAAAAAGGTAAATTACATGAGAGTTTTATCTACTACTTGCTTATAGAGATAGCCCACCTGATGTTAAGTGGTAACCATCTCCTATAACAAAGCTTTGCCTCGTAAGTCACGCACGATATGAACGTGCCCTACGATACACTGCTACGTACTGTAACTTGGCTTGGTATATCGGTGTTACCTCGTTTCCCTTAATAAACTAAATACAACTAAATACAGTCGAAACCGATTATAACGACATCGTTTACAACGACCGATCGGTTATTACAGCCAGATTGTAAGGTCCCGCCCGAATCTCTAGTAAACTATTCAGCAAACATACCGCCTATAACAACACCGGATACAGCGACATATCGCTTACAACGACGAAACTTTATCTATATTCATCGACTATAACGACCAACCGCTTCTTGTCAAAGCAAAACAAAACAATACGGACGGTTTTAAATCTTATTGATAAGCATTGAAGGAATATTTTGGCGTATTATTACCTACGCACTTTCTCCCACCTCATCCGAACCTCTTCCCGGCCATTTGACCTTGCATATTTTACACCAATTGTTTAGTGCGCTAAATGACTGCGTGAGTGACAGTGACTAATTATTTCTTAATAAATATTTTCATTTCTTTTCTAACATTTCATTTGACAACAAGTTCACATACATAACCTATACCTATACTAGATGGATACCTATGATAATATAATTACCAACTAATATAACTACTGTACTTGTATATACCTACATATGTATGTGTATTGCTTATAACAACTATCGGATATAACGTCGGCAACTATACGGTCCCTTCAATGTCGCTATATCAGGTTTTGACTGTATAACTACAAGGGAACTATACATAAAAAGAAACAACACAGTAGATAAAAATTAAAATTAAAATATATAATGTTGTGCCAGCAAGTTGCCCCTGTGCGTCTGTGGGTCAAATTTGGTCCCATCTCAGCTTAAAGCTACTCCACAACACATTGTGTTGCAAAGCGACGCTGGTTTTCAGATGGGACCATGGAGCAGGTGACCTCACGAACATAAGAAATGTAAATAAGATTTACATCTCTCATGTTCGGTAAGTAGGCTCTTATTACCTCCAAATGGGGCTTGTAGGTGACTAATTAGCGCTCTAGGGTAATAATGTATCTAGAAAAGTCCTAGGGCGGTAAGTAATTAAAAAAAACACTTCTTTCTTTCAAAAAGTTCGCGTACATCTAACCATCATACTGGCAATAGACATCATGCATTCAGCCCAATTACCAAAGAGGTCGCTTTGCTATTCAGCCTTGTCTTCGTGTGAGTATAATAGTCATCAATTTTAAATATCGAACGGCGAAGCTCAATTTAGATCTTGAAAAAAAAAATTTAAAAGTTCTTTACTTGATTCTTTTAAATGAAAAAAGGCGGGAATAGAAAACTTTTACTCTAAATATTGTTTATTCTTGTAATGCTGGTTTTTTTCTACTTACCTCACAATCGAGATGTAAAGCAGAATAGTTAGCTCGGGTGTAAGCACCAATTGCACCCTCGAACTATAGGCGCCCTCGCTGCGCTCGTGCGGGCCTATAGGCGCCTAAATATCTCGGGCTGCAATTGATGCCTTACAGCCCTTGGCTACTAATCAACTATTAATAAAATTTCCAGGTTCGATTCAAACCGCAACATGGAATCTCTCGACCTAGTTTGGGTGTCGCGCGCCAACGCCAAGCAACGCAAGGGGCGCGCGGGCCGAGTGATGCCGGGAGTCTGCGTCCACCTGTACTCCTCGCATCGCTACCACCAGCACCTGCTGGAGCAGCCAGTGCCGGAGATACACAGGATCCCGCTGGAACAGCTGCTGCTGAAGATCAAGATACTGCCACTGTTCCAGCATATGGGCGTCCACGAAGTGCTGGGTAAGTGGAACTGGACCTAGTTGCACCTAGCTTTAGGACTTTTCGAAGTGATGTTTTGGTCCAAGCACTTAGTTTGCAGTCATATTGTTGCATATGTAACTTCTTACTTTATACGACTTGCTGATGGAACAAGCAGACGGTCCACCTGATGTTATGTGGACACCATAACCTATAACAAAGCATTGTCTCGCAAATCACGCAAGATTGGAACGTGCACTACGATGTACTGCCATGCGTCCATCAACTTGAAGCATACAGATGTTAAGCCTCATGTGCCTGTAATTACACTGGCAACCACACTCTTCAAACCGAAGCACAGCAACGCTACATGGCGGCAGAAATAGGCATGGTGGTTGTTTTTCCCCAGATGAGCCCTTTACAGAGTGGTGGATGAACTCTCTGCCTATGGCCAGCAGTGCGATGGTAGAATGAAACTGTGGACATCATGTCGAACAATTCTTCAGAACACAACTCATTGGGACAACTATAATTTCCGAGCTCATGCATAAATTTGTCTCCAACGAAATTTGTTTTTCCAATTCCAGGTAAAACGATAGAACCCCCGCTGAAATCGAACATAGATGGCGCTCTAATCCGCTTGCAGGACGTCGGTGCTTTAGACAAGTCAAACTGCCTCACCGCACTTGGCAAGCACTTGGCCGCTCTGCCCGTCGACGTGCGGATAGGGAAGCTGATGCTGTTCGGAGCTATATTCTGCTGTGTGGACTCGGCTTTAACTGTGGCTGCCTGCCTCAGTCATAAGAGTCCGTTTGTTGCGCCTTTTGGGAAGAAGGTATGCATTATTTTTATTTACTTTGTGAATGGAGCTGTTAGCTATTAAGAGCTTATTCCAAAAATTCACTGCGTAGGAATTTTTATCCTTTTCGCAATGGACGCTAAAGGGATTTTTAGGGGAAAATCTTAGAAATCATCTTCGCAGGGGATTGTTGTAGGGGACTTTTGGAATAAGCCGCAATTTAGCAGTAGTAATTAGTATTTAGAATGACAAGTCAAATTGCCTCACCGCACTCTGCTAGCACTTGGCCGCTCTGCCCGTCCACGTGCGGATAGGGAAGCTGATGCTGTTCGGAGCTATATTCTGCTGTGTGAACTCGGCTTTAACTGTGGCGGCCTGCCTTAGTCATAAGAATCCGTTTTTTGCGATGTTGTTCTTTTGGGAAGAAGGTATGTTAAGAACAAGCAATTTAGGGCTTATTCCAAAAATTCACTGCGTAGAGAATTTTTATCTTTTTCGCAGTGGACGCACCAATACCATGCTGGCCGTTATTGCTGATCGGTTGGATTCAGGCTTCTTTAGTTATTGGGTTAATAAACTGCTACCTATTGCTCAGTTAGTGACCCAGTAGGTGACAATATCTGTTTGAAGCCTGAATCGAACATATCAATAAATTTTATTTGTATCATATTTTGTAATAACTAGTTTTTTAAGGTTCTATTTCTGTGTGGTACTAACAAATAGGTTATTTTTATCTAAAATAAATGAATTGAATTGGATAAGGGGATTTTTAGGCAAAAATCTTAGAAATCCCCTTCGCAGGGGATTGTTTTATAACTTTCTAAGTTATACGACATGCCGGTTTTCTCACGATGTTTTCCTTTACCGTTTAATACTATAATCTTTTTTGTTTTCAGTCAGAAGCGGACGCGAAACGGAGAGAGTTCGCTTGTTCAAATAGTGATCAGCTGACGACATTGAGAGCCTATCGAGTAAGTTTATTGCCTTTTTTTTACTATTTTCTGATGGAACTAGCGGATAGCTTCACCGTCCGTGATATAACTAACCAAGAACTAACATTTGTATTTGTGAGATGAACATGGATGTTTGTTCTCTGTCTACGTTTTATATTATATTAAGTATGTATTTACAATAATTTTTTTTTATACTACTAGCTGATGGAACAAGCAGATGGCCCACCTAATGTTAAGTGGTAACCTTCACCTATAACAAAGCATTGCCTCGTCACGCACAATAGGAGCATGCCCTATGATGCACTGCCCTGCGTCTTTCAACTTGAGGCATACAGATGTTGAGCTACATGTGCCTTTAATTACACCGGCAACCACACTCTTCAAACCGAAACAGCAACGCTGCTTGACGGCGGAAAAATGCGTGGTGGTATTTCTTCCCCGGACGAGCCCTTCACAAAGAGCTCTACTACTCTTAAAATACCTAAACCTATAGTAGGTACTATGGATGCCGACCAGTACTTTATGAGCCAAAATGGTCTCAACTCAGCTAAATGTTGCCCGCCGCCGCCAAGGCGACGACGACGCAGGGCTGGTTTTCAGTCTATATTAGTAGAGAAAAAAGAGACAATAGTACAAACATTACAGATATTAACTGAATATAGACCATTTTGTTTTGATTTTGATGTATTTTTTTCAGAAATGGCAGTTAGCGATGACTCGAAGCACCCACGCGGGGCTAGTGTTCGCAAACGAGAACTTCCTCTCGCACAAGACATTGCTGATGCTAGCTGATATCAAACACCAGCTGCTGGGTCTGTTGGCGGCCATCGGCTTCGTGCCCGACATGCCAGCCCTGCGGCGGAAGATGAGGCAGGATTCTGTGATCTCTTTGACGGGCGAACAGGTACCATTTGCAGTGCCACGACAACCTTTATGCAAATTGATGCTTACCACCTTATGCACCTTGGTGCTTACCACCTTATTCACATTGGTGCTTACCACCTTATTCACGTTGGTGCTTACCACTTTATTCACGTTGTTGCTTACCACCTTATGCACCTTGGTGCTTACCACCTTATTCACATTGGTGCTTACCACCTTATGCACCTTGGTGCTTACCACCTTATTCACATTGGTGCTTCCCACCTTATTCATATTGGTGCTTACCACCTTATTCACATTGTTGCTTACCACCTTATTCACATTTGTGCTTACCACTTTAACAACACCCACCTTAACGTGTGCTTCACACACTAACTCAATATTCGTGGAGGATGTCCAAGGGGGGTAGCCAGAGGTACGTCCATTATTACATTTGGCACATAGCAGCTGGGCCTGTTAGCGGCCATCGGCTTCGTACCCGACATGCCAGCCCTCCGGCGGAAGATGAGGCAGGACTCTGTGATCTCTTTGACGGGCGAACAGGTACCATTTGCAGTGCTACGAGTTTGATCCCCAGGCACGGTAGATATCCCCTCAGATCTCAAACAACTTTTAGTACTTGTACTAACTCAAGATTCGTTGAGGATGTCTAAGGTGGTTAGTCAGAGGTACGTCCATAAGCAATAACATTCGGCACGTACCCACATTTGCAGTATTTAATATTCCATACCCATTTCACACGCCCCGATTTCAATAATGCACATTAAAATACCTAATCCGCTCCCGAGTATACATTTCGCAATAAAAATCACATACTAAAGAGTAGATTAAGTAATCGTTGATATGTCAGTTGATAAGAGGCGTAAACCTTGCATGGGTTTTTTTACGATACAATCATACGAAAACATGCAGCAAGCACTTTTTTTTATTCAACTAGCTGATGCAACAAGCAGATGGCCCACCTGATGTTAAGTGGTAACCATCACCTATGACAAATCATTAAGTGGGTCTAGTAAGTCTCACACGATTGGCACGTGCCCTACGATGCACTGCCCTGCGTCCATCAACTTGAGGACAGTATACAGATGTATGTTAAGCCTCATGTGCCTGTAATTACATCGGCAACTACATTCTTCAAACCGAAACACAGCAACGCTGCTTAGCGGCAGAAAAAGGCTAAGTAATCCTTAAATTATAAATGCTATGTTTTCTAATTTCAGCTAAACATAAATGGATACAACGATCGATTGCTGGCAGCTATATTGTGTGCAGCTCTGTACCCTAACGTTGTCAAGGTAATAATTGATTTTTATAACCTAACTAGCTCTTACCCGCGGCTTACAAATAAAAGAATGGTTTATTGATATGATTGGCAACATCTTTAATAAAAAAAAAATATTTTCTTCCCCATCGAACAATCTTGAGCCACGTAATAAAAACGAGATAAAAAGTCCTATGTCCGTCTCCTGGTTCTAAGCTACCTCCCCACCAATTTTCAGCCAAATCGGTTCAGTTGTTCTGGAGTTATAAATAGTGTAACTAACACGAATTTCTGTCCCCACAGGTACTAACTCCCGAGAAATCCTTCCATATGCAAGCGGGCGGAGCTATCCCCCGCCAGCCGACTCCGGACGAACTGAAATTCAAGACAAAGACCGACGGATACGTAGCGCTCCACCCTTCGTCTGTGAACGCGCAAGTCGGATACTACCCCAGCCCCTACCTCGTGTATCAGGAGAAAGTGAAAACGTCCAGGGTTTTTATAAGAGAGTGTTCTATGGTACCGCAGTTGCCGCTGGTGCTATTTTCAGGTAAGAAAACGGATTAGAAAATATCTGATATCAAAGTTGTTTTTTTTTAGAAAAAAAAATTGCTTTTAATCATCTGGCATGTATCCTGTAATGTATCCTCAAAGTTGTTTCTGTTTTTTTTATAAAAAAATATTGCCTTTAATCATCTGGCATGTATCCTGATATGTATCCACAAAGTTAGAAGCTGTTTTTGATCTTTAATCATCTGGCACGGTATGTATCCTCTCAGCATTTTTGGTAACAAGTATTCAATATGTATCTAATATTAACATTGTCTGTAATAAGCTAGCTTGTTTATTTAATTTAAGTTTGTAATTTTTTTATTTATAATTTTTGCAGTTTTTTTTCAATATTATTAAAATTTCAATATATATTTGTTTAATGATTTTTGAAGGTACTGGTGGTCTAGTGGTAGCGACCACGCCTTCCGATCATAAGGTCGTGGGTTCGATACCGGTCATGCACCAATAAGTTTTCTGTTCAAAAATATATGTGCACAATGCCAGTACTCTCAAACGATGAAGGAAAACATCGTGAGGAAACCGTATGTCGTGGAACCTAAAACGTTCTATAACATGTGTCAAGTGCTCGAAAGGAGCCTGTTGAGGCGCACTTAAAATCCTTTCACCACACTGTTTTGAAAGAAACTAGTGACACGACAAGAAAAGAGAATGAGTGTAAATGGTCGTCATGACAGGGCCGTCCTTTTTCCTACCATTACCACACATACAAACATAAATAATAATGGGTAAAAAGTTTGTGTATCCTGATGTGAAGCCAATTGCTCAAGAAGAAGACTTAGAGTAAAATTATTCTAATTCAAAATATTTAGTATGGAAATTATACATTTGAATCCCGAAAATCATATTATTTTTTTTCGTCTCAGGTTGCAGTTTAGGAGTGGAGCTACATAACGGCACATTTATTGTGTCTTTAGAAGATGGATGGATCATGTTCCAAGTTGAAAAGCATGAGGTAATTATTGCTAAACTATCGAAACTTAGTTACCTTTGTAGCGTGATCCAGCTACCACGAGAGATGCTGGTTCGATTTCTGCAACAGTGCATTGTTTAAAAGAAAAGTAAAAAGTAATTATTGCAGCTAAACACAGTAATTCTTTAAAATGACATAGAGATATAAAAACAGATAAATCCTACTAATATTATAAACGCGAAAGTTTCTAAGTATGGATGGATGAATGGATGGATTGATGTTTGTTACTCTTTCACGTAAAAACTACTGAATGGATTTTAATGAAACTTTACAATAATATAGCTTATACATCAGAATAACACATAGGCTACAATTTATAAAGATATTGTGTGAATTGTCCAAAATATGACGATAAGTGTCAAGTAAGTAGGAAAAAAATTACCATCTGCGAGCTATTCTGGCGTGCGTTGCCAAAACCGCTAGAGTTACACATATGTAGCCTGCGCAGATGAAGTCGCGGGCACCAGCTTGTGATAATAATAAAAGCAATAATTCAGATACAGTGTTTTATTTGTCAGTGTCTGGATCTTATAATATTATATAATCGTCATCATCATCATCCGCCTGAGAAGTCCACTGGACATAGGCCTCCTTACATTTCCAGGAAGAAAGATTTCAGATCTTCTTCAACCACCGACGAAATATACATATCAGATTCGCTTAGTACACATGGTCACAGATCAAGCTTTGTGTAGCTTCAGTCAGAAATATATGCCTCAAGTTGATGGACGCAGGGTAGTGCATCGTAGGGCATGTTCCTATCGCGCGTGACTTGCGGGGCACTGGTTTGTTATAGGTGATGGTTACCACTTAACATCAGGTGGGCCGTCTGCTTGATCCATCATCAAGATGAATAAAAAAAAATGACGCTTACTAAAACTATTTAAAAGCTAGCAGTGTTTATCCTGATGCGTATTCGTGTAAAATATGTACAAGCGTTGTTTAAACTACTTTTGATTAGACTAGATGGCGCTGTTTGAAATTCCTACAATTTTTATTTCTAATGTCTGCCTTTATTCGTTCACAGGTAGCTGAAATGCTGAAAACAATACGAGTGGAACTAATAAACCTTCTAGAAGAGAAGATAAACGACCCTGGCCTCAATCTATTACACCACGAGAAAGGGAACAGAATAATAAACACTATAGTGCAGATTATAACTAAAGATTAAGGCGAATACAACTGCTAATGTACCTCTCGCTCGCACATTAAATATAAAATAAAAAAACTTATAAAAAATCGCAATCAACCAAGTTGTGTGCAATCACATTGCACACAGTTCAGCAAAAATATCAAAAATGTTAACCTACTACACACATTTGCTCACATTTTGCTTACGGCGAAGACAAGAGCTAATGTGACTCTCGCTCGCACGTTCGACATGTTGAAAGATATAAAATCACTGAACTCATTTTCGAAAAATCGCAATCATCCAATTTGTGTGCAATCACATTCCACACAAGCTTCTAGGCTTTGGTCGCGTGGAACTGGCACTGAGTCACCTAGCTTTATGACGTTTCAAAGTGATCTCTGTGATTTTATTGAATAAATAACTTTTGACTTTGATTTTGACCCAGTTTAGTAAGAATTTCATTTTGATCGATACAAGTTTTCCTACTTACTCGTAAAAGTTTGCTTATGTACGAAAACAAGTAAAGTAAACTGCAATGTTATTGCACACAACTTGGTTGATAGACATTTTTCAAAAATAAGTTCATTGATCTTAAATCTTTAAAAAGTTTAAATGTGTGAGCGAGAAATACTTTGATAGGTGTCAGCCCCTTAACCGGTTATGAACCTTAAGTTAAGGGAATTGAGATAATATTGGCGTGATGAATTTATATAACTAAGTCGAGTATTGACGAATATAATGTGTGTACTTTTAGATATATTCGTTGTAGCGTTTTGAAGGTTCTCGAATCTCACGAACCATAATACGAAGATTATTATAATATCCCAAAAGTCCGAGTGGGATTTGAACCCGCGACCCATTGGACTCTAATCACACCCAGCGGAGTACGAAGTATAGGATGCCCTCCACCCGATGTTCCGACGACATTGTTAAGATCGTGGAGAGTGCTTTCTAGAAGTATATAGACGAGACATAACTCCCAGTAGTGGGCTTCCTCAGGCTGATGATGATGATAAGTATTTTGAAAGAAAGAGAATTACATCGTCAAACAACTTCTCGCTCGCTACTTATATTTATTTTATAAAAATTACTGAAGGTGAATTAATAATCGCATACAATAAGTGTTGATATGTGCGAGCAAGATGTTTGACGTTTGCTTGCGTCTTTTGGGTTTGGGTTAAGAGTACGTTTCCACTGACGCGAAATGGTAACGTACGTGCAGAAATAGGCCAATCAATAGAGATCTCGTCTTCCACTATTGTTTATTTCAAAAATTTAAAAATCTCTATGAAGCTTCTCAATATACAACGTGTTTATTAAGAGTTGTACGGATCCGAAAGCAGGATATTCTACCGGTCATAACGAACAACTTTTGTTCTACGACTTTTAAAATTTCAAAGTTTTTCATTCATGAAATGCCTCTTCAACTTTTATCTAAAATGAATCTAAACGCATCATGAGGCAGCCCTATTTACAGCTGTTCTTTGACCTCTAGTTGTGAACTGTAGATAAAATAGGTAACAGAACTGCCACCAATTACCTAATAATGATGTTGCTGTTTTTAAAGATCTTGGTATGTAAAAGAAATATTTTCGCGACTGTAATCCCTAGTCACGGTAAACATTCTCTGAGATCTTTGGTACTAATACCTATTCAGTAACTAGGTACCTACGTGGCTACGTACTCAATATTTAATAGAATATTTATTTTTGTTTGATTACTAGATGTCGTAAAGCAATGTTTATGATTTTCATAGTTCTTTAAATTGTAACATGTTACTTTACCACCATGGTTCATTGACACGACAAAATTATTCAACTGCAATTTTGGGAAGTGTCTAGTCTGTCCTATTTAATCTTCCACTACTTACCTGTCTGTCATTGGTTGCATTTAAAAACGCATATCCAATCAGGACGGCCGACGGCCGCCGATCAGTGTTACCATTTGTGGCAGATTTCTGCCATTTTGGCATATTTGGCTCCTAAATTTTAGCTGTTGGTGACGATTTACAAAAGTGGCAGATTTTGCCAGATTTTAAATATTTCAAGAAAAATCTTATTAGTTTGAATTTTTAATGAAATAATATTTATAATTTATTTATTTTTTACCGAACTGGAAACATCTTATTCTTTTTTACCTTTATTGATTTGGTTTCTAAACAACTTCTATCTCGTTTTAGATAACTGCAAACCGTTACAAACGATCAAAAGATAGTAACTGAATGTAATGTATTTAATTTCGTAGCCACGAAGGAGATGGTATGACAGAACCGCCACTTTTGAGATGGTCACCCTGTTTGTGTTTACATGCGTTGTTGTACATTGTTTTGTTGAGAAAATGTCATCAAACGTGATAAAATGGTGATTGTTATGTAAAAAGCCGTTGTCAGTCAGTGTGTGTATGAGCAGTGCCTACGAGGTAATGGTTTAGTGTGAAGTTTGAAGTCTGTGTCGTGCGAAATCTCGGAAACTTACCAAAATCCAGTTTTATCCAGTGTTATTAGAGCCAATAAATAATGTCAAAATCCATAGGAACCAGTAAAAACATCGTGTCAGGGGATTGGCGGCGTACCTACCTACCGAAAGGTAAGTATTCCAAATTATCTCGTAGGTTATCGTTGTTTTTCTCTTTCCTAGATAGAAGCGCGCGTGCGTGTGACCTTGACACGTACACAGACAGGGCTGTTGCAAATTTCTGAGAAAATATTAATTTTACTTTTCTATGAGAATTTCGAAAACGATATATTCAACCGTTGCACACGTCAAAGTATTCCAGTGCTTGGTCTAAATACACGCTCTTTGTTTGCCTACATAACTTAATCAACACGTTGTAAATATCGTCTCGTCTCTTGCACCGTGTTAGTATAAATGCACCTTAAGTCTTATACAACGTGTAACATAATACCCCTTTAAGGCCAAAGATCAAGTGATCAGACCAAGCACTGGAATACTTTGACGTGTGCAAAGTTTGAATACTTCGTTTTGAAATTCCCATACAAAAATCAAATTAATATTGTCTCAGAAATTTGTAACAACCCGTTAATGTGTACGTGACCTTGGTACATACATTATTTGCGTTTCCTAATTGGTGGCAGTTCTGTTACCTATTTTATCTACAGTTCACAATTAAAGGTCAAACAACAGCTGTAAATAGGGCTGCGTCATGTTGTGTTAGTTTCATTTTGGCGAAGTTTAAGAGGCATTTCATGAATCAAAAACTTCGAAATTTCAAAGTCTTATAACAATAGTTGTTCGCCATGACCTGTAGAATACCCTGCTTCCGGGGTTATAGGGGTATTATGTTACACGTTGTATGACGATAAGAAGTGGCATCATAATTCTAAATACGATTAAGAAATATTAAAATTTATTGTTTTGTGGACTAGAGCATCTGTAACATGTGTAGACAAATATTAGCAAGTAACTATTTATTCGTAATTTTATATCGATCTGTAAGCCTCAAGTTGATGGAAACAGGCAGTGCATCGTAGGGCACGTTACTATCGTGCGTGACTTACGAGGCAATGCTTCGTTATAGGTAACGTTACCACAGATGGGCTATTCGCTTGTTCGATCAGCAAGTAGTATAAAAAATTATGTAGTAACTTATTATGTTAAATATTAATAATGCGAATGTTTGGATGTTTGGATGATTGTATGTTTGTGATTCAATCACGCCTCATAAACATACAATAAAGTGTATTGAAGTACCATGATAAAGAGCAGCCTATATTATGCATAATATATTATACTTATTTTATTCGGGTAATCGTGAAAGAAGCAACTTGCAAGAGCTAGATTTAGATAATATGCCTTGTGATTTTGATTCTGTTTGTAGATTTCGTACCATAGTAAGTATTCGTGTAACTAACGATGAAATTATCATAACAATGAAATAAATTATAAAATTATTATGATAGGTAGTATGTTCTGTGTTTTTGTAAAACGTAGTTTTTATATTTTTATTGGAATTAGCAGTTATGCATAGAGAAAATAATACAATGAAATATAGATACGACCAATTCCCTGTCATGGTATACACGGATACAGATCAAACTACACATGCCAAAAAAATTACGCTTACTACAAGAACAAAGGCGAGCAGTGTTTAGCCTGATGCGTACCCGTTTCATTGTAGAAATAAATCCAAAATGTCGGCGCTAATTATTACCTCCCTCTCTCACACTATTGTTAATCATATACTTCTCACTCGCATTCGTGAGAGATATACATCAGCTGCCCTATTTAAGATTAGTTTCTCTAATAAAACGGGCTATTGATCCTCAGATCTGTTGAAGATGTTTACGGTGATAGTCAAAGGCATGTTGCAAACATTATGTTTGTGTCTACTTTTTGCGCAGTAGTTTGGTTAGTATTTCTATTCCATCTTAAAAAATAGGCTGTGATTCCCAGGCACAGTAGACATCCTCTCTGATCTCCTAATACTTGCCTAGTACCCTATTTGAGATAGTAAACGTGGGGTACTATGTACAGACGGATACACATCAGGCTACTCACAGTATCAATGTGTAACATAATACCCCTATAAGGCCAAACACCAAGTGATCAGTCAGACCAAGCATGGAATACTTTGATACTGGAAACTTTTGACTGAACCTTTGTGCAAATATATCGTTTTCGAAATTACCATACAAAAGAAAAATTAATATTGTCTCAGTTTGCAGCACCCCTGATACTGTTGACATATGACTGTTTAGTACCTAGGTCACGCACACACGGAACGTGTAAACAACTTTGAATAGGGCTGCCTCATGGTGTGTTTAATCATAATCATAATCATTTATTCATTGTCTCATGTTGTATACAGGTTCTTAAATGATAACAATATGTCCAGGACATGAGCCCCAGTTATGCCCAGTTAATGGGTAACATAAGTAATAGTTTAGTTTCATATTAGAGGAACGTTTAAGAGGCATTTCATGAATGAAAAACTACGAAATTTCAAAAGTCGTATATCCAAATGGGATCGCCATGACCTGTAGAATACCCTGCTTCCGGGGTTATAGGTGTATTATGTTACACGTTGTATAGCTACATTCAATACAGAATGGTAGGAAAGAGAAAGCGCGGTGGTGTTCGTGGGGCAAACGAAATAACAACGCACCCTCTCGCACGATTTGCAGAGTTCAACTTCAAATAGTTCAAAGTCCTAACCGATAAGTCTTAGTGTTCCCCACACGGGCCTCCGGCTACAACCACAAAACGCCGCCACTGGCATATTTCCTGTAGTTTTCATACGAAGCGAGCGACGATTTGTAGCGTGTGGCGGCTACCGGCGTCAACCGTGTGCGGCGAGTCCATATAAAATGTATGAAAACTACAGGAAATATGCCAGTGGCGGCGTGTTGTGGTTGTGGCCGGAGGCCCGTGTGCGGGAACACTAAGTCGTAGCCGTGTATACACACAGATACGCATCAGTATATACACTGTTCGCTTTTGGTATTCTTATCTGAAGTAGTGTCATATTTCTTTGGCTTTGTGTAGGTTGATCTGTATCCGTGTGTACCAGAGGCACTTCCAAGCAATAATAATAATATTTGTACCTTAATAAACTTAAGACAATGGATTAAATAGTTTAGGAACGATCATAATTTATAATCTGATGTAATAATAC
The DNA here is from genome assembly GCA_932294275.1 of Chloroclysta siterata. Lineage (NCBI taxonomy): Eukaryota > Metazoa > Arthropoda > Insecta > Lepidoptera > Geometridae > Chloroclysta > Chloroclysta siterata. The sequence goes on along the minus strand of OW028596.1, from coordinate 11,475,429 downwards.
ATATATTGTGAACCTGTTTCAGTGATATTATGGTGTAACTTATTTAACGAAACTACAAAATATTTTTTATTTTGGAAATAAATGTATTTTGTTATCAATTATTAGAATGATTTTTATTAAGGAAATCTTATCCAACCGATTTTCTATTGTGTCTTGGTCTACCAAGGGTTTTTTGAAGGTTGTCAGCTTCTTAATGGTGTGGGTGGACCTTTGTGTAGTCCATACCATTAAGAGGCTGATAACCGTCAAGTCATATAACTTTCGCACGCACATTTCAATAATTTCAAAGATTTAAATTACTGAAGGTAGTTATGAAGAATCGTAAACAAGAAAGTTTCGGAGAATACCATTCCGAAGGTTCAACAAATATACCTACTTTGATCCAAAGAAGTATTCCTACCTAAAAGTTTGATAATGTACGAAAACTAGTTACACACATTTTTGGATATAGGAAAACTTATTTTTCTGATTTTCTGAATCTTTGTAATTTACCAAGTTTCTTACAATAGTAAGAAACTTGGTTGATTGCGACTTCATTTAGCAATTTAATATCTTCTTAAATGTTGAAATGTGCGAGAAAGAAGTACTTACATTAACAGGTAGTCTTCGCCTCAAACACATATTATTTTGATCTAAAGCATTATTTCATCCTTCACAGCTCAGTTGGTAGTGGCTCTGCCTTCTGTGCCGTAGGCCGTGGGTTCGATCCCCACCGAAAACAAACATTTGTGTGATGAACATGGATGTTTGTTCTCTGTCTGGGTGTTATATAATATAGTAAGTATGTATTTTCAAAAAAAAAAGTATATAAGTAGTATATCAGCTATCTAGTTCCCATATCACAAGCTTTGGCTTAGTTTGGGGCGAGATAGTGTTGTGTGGAATGTCCACCAATATTTATTTATTTCAACCTAAAGTTTTTATAATGTGCCAAAACTGGTTAAACACATTTTGGGGTAGGAAAATTTGTTGAGATCTAAACGATATTTTTATCAGTACAACGACCCTACTCCTACCCCAAAACAGCAGAAAAACAAATCAAAGCACACAATCCGGCCCACCTACAAACCGTGAAATATGGCGGCATCAATCACGCCGACGGACAAAACGCCTGTCGCGGACAGCCCTAACGACCGTCCGACGACGGTGACGTATCACGAAAAAATGGAATTATAGGGCTGAACGCGGGATTTATTTTTAGGGAGTGATTGGGGTCCGTTCGCGTGTTATCCTGAAAGCTGGTATGCTGAAGGGTATACCTAGGTGAAGGTGATGTCACAGGCACATGAAGAAAGAGCATTTTTTTGGATAGGTACGCACACAAGGTATAGCACGAACCAATCGGAATAGATGATCATCATCATAATAAGTACATGAGACACCTTTACGTGTTATTGATGGATGCAGTGTAGGTAATGTCCTCGGTAGACGTGCATTACCTAAAGTATTATACAAACTTGCTTAAATTTCAAAATACGCTTTGGTAGGGCACTGCAAATGTATTATTATAGGTTATAATTGCTCAACATCAGGTGTGCCTTAGGTCCTGTTGTTACGGTAGCTCAATATAAAAGCAAATGGGATCTCATCATTTCTATGATAATAATTATCGAAACACATTCTCCCGCTACAATGCGATCCTACAATACCCCTAAACCTAATCAGGGTATGTACCTACCTACTCTAATTTCACTTAGGTGTGCTTAGGTACACTTCACTGTTACTTTTATTTTACTTTATTTTAGAATGTTTATATTATACCCTTGATATTTTTAATTTAATAGTGCACCCTAACCAACCATCTTCTAGGCTTCTCTCAATCCAAAGTTTGTCTCGAAGTGATGGATTTTTAGCGATAAGACCGCCCATTGTACATATTTTTTTAAATGCTATAACTTTTCCTATTTTGTTAGTTTGTAAGGTGTGCAATAAGGAATTTCATTCATTCATTCATACTTTATAGGTTGTCATGATTCTAAAACTTAGAAAAAAAACCCGCCTACATCTTTGATAACTCGACTTAAAACTATCCTAAGGTACCGCTATAGAATTGTGTTTCAAAGAATAAAGGCAGCACACGTCCTAAATCATCCAAAAAAGAACTTGTGCCACGACAAACGAATAGAAAACACGGCTACCATTAAATCAGCCCACAGGCGGGGTGTTATTGGCAATATTGACGGACGAAGGCATGAAGATAGAGGCCATCCGCGTCCAATAGTGCGGACCCACAGTCGTAAAACGCACATGTTTTGGTCGTGCTACATGTGTACTCTAAAGGGCGAACTTTTGGGTTAGGACCGTCCGAGCTGTGTGCCGAAAGGATAGTGCGGATACGATTTTATTGCTGTTCTTATCTGTAGTACTAAAGTTGAAGAAATTAATCTATAAATCGTCCGGGGAAATACTACCACAATGCCTGATTCTGTTGTCAAGCAGCATTGCTGTGTTATGGTTTGATGGGTGTGGTGCCGGTAAAATTACCTACAGGCACATGAGGCTTCAAATCTGTATCTATGCCTCAAGTTGATGGACGCAAGGATTTCCAACCGTGATTGACTTGCGAGGCAATGCTTTGTTATATGTGATGTTTACCACTTAACATGGTGGGATAGGTATCTGCTTGTTCCTTAAGCAAGCACTATAAAAATATTCAATAAAATCATATAAATCACTTGTAAGAATAAAATCATGTAACCGAGGTGAATCTAGGCACCAGTCCTGCGTAGGTAAAACCTTGAAGAACAGAAAATTAACTGGTAGGTTAATAGTTAAATAGGTTAAAATAATATTTTATTTTATTTTATTCGGAAAACAAAGTGTTACATTCTATAATTAAGACTACTTAAAATACTAATCACCAATTAGATGTTTTCGCTATTATATTCAGTACTAAGTTTTTTATTTTTATGTGGATTCGCTCTACTCGCTCGATAGAGATAACGGTTGATGTTTAGCGCCATCTACCGTTGAGTAGCGACATTCTCATTGGTTTTTTCCAAATTGAAAATTTCAGAATACCAGATGTCGCTATTAAATCTTATTAGATTATTTTATTGCAGTTTACTGCGTAACTAACTAGATTCAAGTGCGCTAAAATGCTGCATTTTTTTAATGGTGGGTTACTTATCTAAGTCCGAATCTCTAATAAATATTTCCCGAAAGCTAGGCAGGTAGTAGATACTTACTTGTTACCTATTTCCTAGCTACAGTAGAAATAGTACAGAAAATACCAGATATCATTTTAAAACTGCTAGAAAAGCTAAATAAAAAAACGTATAGATATCCACATTAACCTAGCCGGCAACACCGTGGGTCCATTTAGACCCGCGTCACGTCCGGGCTAAGCGTAATTGGCGCCATTTACCGCCCCTGGCCGACTCGTTACGTTCGTCCGTTGCAATATGGGACTAGCTTACAGAATTCACAAAAACTATCATAGAAAAACATGCGCAGAATTCTTGGAAATATTTTTTCTACATTTTCTGTTCTAAACTCTGCACTCTTAGCAACCAATAGGTATAATAATTAAACAGAAACAATCGGATAAAAAACAACAAAGTTATAGGTACCTACTTTTCGTTCATAAACAAATTTATGATAATAAACTTTTATAACTCTTTTATTTTTATTTAATTAAACATTTCTTATTATATTAACTTTGACATACATTCCCAATACCTGAATAGGTACCTAGTTCTTTTTTCGTGCCTTGTATAACAGATAACACTAACCTAGAGGTTTTTTACTGTAACTATACCTGTCTACCAATTATATGCATTATAATTTAAAACTTCGGCCTGCCTCCATGTTGCCATACCCTATGCAGGGTCCATGTGATACTTACTAACACCTAACAACAATGTATTTACCTAAACTAAACCATGTGTAAGCAATAAATGTATTGAGTATTGAGTATAAGATACGAAAAAATCGAATACCTACTAATAGGAAAACTTAATTTAGTACCTAAGTCTAATTAATAAAACCTCTGTTGTCTAAAATATACCTAATTTTATAGATTAAACGACAGATAAATTACATTTCATAGTTAACCCAACATCGAAAAGTTTATCGTACGCAATATGAAAATACACAATGCGTACAAAATAGCTATCATCTAGCAACATTATCAACGATCCGCTGGTCCCTCTGAATAAATCAAGGAGAAAGCCGAAATCCTGCGATAAATAGTCCCAATCCTGGTCATCGCGACCCAAAAGGCGTTTCAGCGTTAACCCAGGGACGGACCTTTCCGCTAAATAAATCCCTTATCTGCATACGGCAACCTTGCTAGGGTCCAGCTTAATAAATTCAGGTTGGGATTTGCGAAGTTTGCCCGTGGAGGTCTATAGAGATGTCGCTAAAATGAAAAATAAATTATAATGATTTTATCGCGTTAGCAAACGCGATAACTAGACTATAATTGAAGATTTTTTTTAAGAATGATTCATAGTTTATTTTTTAATCTTTTGTAAAGCCATTGGTATTGCAAGTGTGGAAGATACTTTCTCAAACATGGATGGTATCAATACCATGTAAAAAAATAAGTGATTTTAATAATACTCTAGTCAATACACTATTCGACAGGTTGCGACATTAATCCAATCGACAAAACAAGCTGTTTTTTTTTTAAATACGTTGGCTAAATTCCATTTATAATTTACTATACCTAATAATAATAGATTCCCTAGTTGGGAACCGTATACATAGAGTAAAGTATTTATTCTATTCTGTGTTAAATCCATGACTGTTTTATACACTGTGTTACATTAGTAACATGAATTTTACTATAAAGCTTGTTTTATTAACATGATTTACTAAAGTTATTTTTCGTTTAATGCTAGTAAAAATGCCTTGATATAATTATTAATGTTCGGTTGTATCAACTCTAGTGGTATACGAAGGGTCTGCTCATTTGAAAAGCGGTCGAGCGGGTGAGCTGCCGAATCAATAGTAATTCTGTGGGTAATCCGGGGCCTACTGAAAAATACATGGAAACTTAGTTAGCTCTGATAAATGTATTTAGTTTTGGGCGGTCTTATTACAAAACTATTCGTTTTATGAAATTTAATATTTATTCAATTTCTATTATTTATATGCAAAAAGTGGTAGATGACAGGATTCGAACCCAAAACCTAAGGCCCAGAAGGCGGGACTACCTCTAGACCACCAACTGTCAATTGGTTACGAATGTGCCCACGAATGGCATAGTGAAAAATACATGGAAAGTTAGTTAGCTATAATAAATATATTTCGTTTTGGGTGATCTTGTTACAAAACTATTGTTTTTATGAATGTATGAAAACGTGTAGAGACTGGTGGACGACAGGACTCGAACCCAAGACCTAAGAATCAGAAGGCGGGACTACCAACAGACCACCAAAAATATAACAAAAATATAAAGAATTAGTAGATAATTGTGTGCTAAGAATGTGCCTCTGAATAGCCTACTGAAAAATACATGGAAACTTAGTTAGCTCTGGTAAATGTATTTAGTTTTGATTGACCTTGTTAAAAAACTATTCATTTTATTTAATTAAATAAATGTATACAAACGTGTAGAGATTGGTGGACGACAGGATTCGAACCCAAGACCCAAGGATCAGAAGGCGGGACTACCACTTTACCACCAACTGTAGGTAAGCACACTAAAATAATTAAGCAATTAGTAAATAATTATGTGCTTCTCTGGACAAGCTCTTTCACGAGCGCTGATGATGATGATAATTCATTAAAACAATCTGGCTACTGTTTTTGTAGGTACACTCGCAAAACTATTCCCCTAACATTATTTTGCCAAAGGGTATCTGCCACCCTCTCGCCATGTCCATCCTTCTCTACCCTCGGTTTTTTTGTATTTGCATCTCATTCTATCCCTGACCGCTTGACCATTGGACGAAAAGAGTTAGCACACAAAGTAGTTATTTAGCGTTTTGTGTATGTGTGCGAATAAGGGCGGGGAAAAAAATTGCGTACGCTTATTATTATTTCACTTCAAAAGCTTTTATGGGCTGGTTATTACCTGCGACTTAGTTTTTGTGTTTGAATTCATAATAAAATACATTACCTAGGTAGGTAGTGTGTTGTATTACCCAAGGAGTATTTTAGTAGCTACTCAATAAAAAAAATACCTTTAAAAAATAGTATCCAGTCGAAATCCGCCACGCCTTTTCTGCCGCCAAGCAGCAACGCTGTGTTTCGGTTTGAAGAGTGTGGTTGCCGGTGTAATTACAGGCGCATGAGGCTTAACATCTGTATGTCTCAAGATGATGGACGCAGGGCAATGCATCGTAGGGCACGTTCCTATCGTGCGTGACTTACGAGGCAATGCTTTGTTATAGGTGATGGTTACCACTTAACATCAGGTGGGTCATCTGCTTGTTCCATCAGCTAGTTGTATAAAAAATAAAGATCGGTGGTTGAGGAGATCCGACTTCTCATCGCTAGGTAGTGGGTTTGAATAAGGTATGAATCGTTCGAAAAGTAGCCGATAGTTGATGGTCAAACAATTTCTCGCTGGCACATGTCAACATTTTGAAAGATATAAAATTATACTTATTTATGATAAATCGCAATCAACCAAGTTGTGTGGAATACAGTTAAATTCACACAGGAAAAATACCTATCATTTTCATCCCAACAAATTTTCCCACCGGAAAGTTTGTTTTAGATGGATAGATAGATTACTATTTATTAATTAACACAGCAAATAAAGATACATTTTTACTTAATTATATTTTTTTAGAACACCGGTGGTCTAGTGGTAGCGGCTCCGCCTTCCGATTCTAAGGTTGTGGGCTCAAAACCGGTCGTTTGAGCCAATGAGTTTTTCTGTTCAAAAATGTATGTGCACAATGCCAGTATACTCTCATACGGTGAAGGAAAACATCGTGAGGAATCCGGCATGCCATAGAACCTAAAAAGTTCTATAACATGTGTAAAGTGCTCTAAAGGAGCCTCTTGAGGCGCACTCAAAATCCTTTCACCACACTGTTTCGAAAGAAACTAGTGACTCGACAAGAAGAAGAGTAGTAGAGCTCTTTGTGTGTGGCTCGTCCGGGGAAGTACTACCACCACGCCTTTTTCTGCCGCCAAGCAGCAACGCTGTGTTTCGGTTTGATGAGTGTGGTTGCCAGTGTAATTACAGGCACATGAGGCTTAACATCTGTGTGCCTCAAGTTGATGGACGCAGGGCGGTACATCGTAAGGCACGTTCCTATCGTGCGTGACTTACGAAGCAATGCTTTGTTATAGGTGATGGTTGCCGCTTAACATCAGGTGGGCCATCTGTTTGTTCCATCAGCTAGTAGTATAAAAAAAAAAATTTAAAAACTAACGATTTTAGTACTACAATGGGCGGCCCTATCGCAAAAGTCGCAACCTTGGGATGGACAGGACTGAACATATAAAAGTGAGGGTTTTTAGTTTTCATACTTAAGAATACTTAGAATCCTTAACAGGACAGAAGGCAGAGCTAACTGCTAACTGAGTTATGATGCCATGATGATGTACTTACGTAGGTATTGTTTTGATTATCTATAGTTACGTCCATAAGAGCGCCGGTGGTCTGGTGGCAGTGACCCCGCCTTCCGATCGTAAGGTAAGGTTCGAATCCGGTCGTGGACCAATGGATTTTTTTATCGAAAAATTTATGTGCGCAATGCCAGTGCTCTTTAACGGTGAAGGAAAACATCGTGAGGAAACCAGTTAGTATTCTAACAGCAGCGGTGGGCTTGCAACCTGTCACGTATGGAATACCAACTACTACAAAATGTGGGTAGGTATGTGCCAAATATAATGTTTGGACGTACCTCTGACAACCCCCCTTAGGCGTCCTCAAATAATCTGGAGTTCGTTCTTGGTACTAAGAGATCTGAGAGGATATCTACCGTGCCTGGGGATCTGTCGTGAAGCTGTTTCAGTTTCCATACTAACATTTACCTAGGTATTGGATGATGATGAGAGATGTAGTTACGTAGGTATTGTTTTGATTATCTATAGTTACGTCCGTACTAACATTTACCTATACTTAGGTAGATAGGGCGCCCCTAAGGTCGGCCCTTACTGTGGCCGTCCCTAAACTTTTGGGTACCGGGATGGATGTATAAAGTGATATAACAGATTTTGTCCCCAGTAGGTATATTAATACTAAGTATAGTGTATAGCTTTGATATGCGATTTTAATGTTGTATGAGATAATTGACGACCTAGATATTACTCAAAGATATGGTACGAAGTACTTGTACATTTCATGAAAGTAAATGTTGATCAAATAAAGTTTCCTCAACCTTTTGAACTAGTGTAGTGTAAAGTTATAATTCATGTTGACAACCTTCACAGCTCAGTTGGTAGTAGCTCTGCCTTCTGAGCCGTAGGCCGTGGGTTCGATCCCCACCGAGAACAAACATTGTGTGATGTTTGTTCTCTGTCTGGGTGTTATATAATATTATAAGTATGTTTTTACAAAAAAAAGTATATAAGTAGTATATCAGCTATCTGGTTCCCATATCACAAGCTTTGGCTTAGTTTGGGGCGTGATAGTACTGTGTGGAATGTCCACCAATATTTATTTATTTGTTTATGTAGTGAATGTGAAAAACTCTAATCAAGAACACAAGAACAAAGTGTATTCGCCTTAAACAGAGACAGTAAGAAAGTGTTAGCGGACACATTCTTAGATGTAGCTTACTTTAAAAATCTAGGTAAGTGTTAAATTACCTATTAGCCGTAATTATGGCTAGATTGTAATATTATTAGAGTATCTCTATGTTATGTAATAAAAAAGTACACTATCTAAGAAAAAAACAAGTTTCTAAATTGTTTTATGAGGGCAAACTATAGCTTATTTAATTATGAACACTTTGAGGCGTACTTAAATTCTTTTCAACTCACTGTTTTGAATTAAACTAGTGACACGACAGTAAGAAGAATGATTATAAGTTACCTCTGCCAAAAACAATAAACTCTTACTGAGTAATTTTTGCTATTTTCGGCTATAATTGATTCAGTTTTTCCAGATTATTCTCGCAAGCGAATGTAGCTTTAGTAAAAAATAAGTATGAAAACTTGTCAATTTTTAAATTTAATTGTCAAGATTTTATATACTTTTTTATTTATAGAAACAGCTGATCGAACAAGCAGATGGCCCACCTGATGTTAAGTGGTAACCACTCGTAAGTCACGCACGATAGGAACGTGCCCTACGATGCACGGCCCTGCGTCCATTAACTAGAGGCATACGGATGTTAAGCTTCATGTGCCTGTAAATACAAATCCGCTCATCACTAAATACCACTAGATTTTTTTATTTTTTATTCATATTTTTATTAAGGACTTTTGCCGACATGGCATTACAGTCCCATTATACCCTAACTTACAATACAAAAAAAACAACAACATTGAAACTTACACCTAACGCAAGGATCTTACCACACGATGCCCTTCACAATGCCAAAGACGACTGCCGGACCACGTCGCGGGAATCACGACCCTGAGGAACACGATGCGAGGAGGAGAAAGAGTGGTAAACTACTCCAGTAGGTACAAAGGTGTATTCAGAAGACAAAGCATCCATCAGTGGAACATATTGCATCATTTCTGGCATGCGATGATGGGTCTGGCAGAGATTGGTGGCCGGCGGTGGATGGGCCCCGTATCTTTGTTTACATCGGCCCGTTACAAATGCGTTACATCAAGACAGTGCCGGTACTATCTCAACGGGTAGGGTTTAGGGCTGTCAAATTTATTCTACATTCTAAATTCTGCAAATCTAATATTTATAATGTGAAAGTTTGTATACCCGATGGACAAACGATATCGTCAGGATCGCGGGAAGTCGGTGGATGAAGAGGGTTTGGTATCGTTCTTCGTGGAAATGTATAGGTATAGGGGAGGCCATATCCAGTAGTGGACTTTTTCAATCTGATGTTGAAGATGATTTCGAAATTTTGAAAATGTGTGTGTTTGTTCCCACTATCCGTAACGGCTGCACGAAATTGTGTAGATCAGTGTTATTTGAAAGAAATTTTGGAGAAATAAATTGTTCAAAAATGATAACATACCTAAAGATTAAAATAAAAACAAAAAATAATAACCTAAAGAATTTTAACGACGTTATTAAGAAATGCCACGAATAACTGTGCTATTGTTATATGCACAGATATATATGTACATATATATCTGTGGTTATATGTGTATTAATAATCGAATAACTGTGCCACGAACAGTTATTAGCTTATTAATACTTGCATTCGGTGTCATTAATAATAATAATTAATGGTAATAATAAAAAATGAAAACAGAAAAGCTTTAAAAATTCAACAAAATATTATCTAGATAGATAATATTTATTATCTAGATATTATCTTAAATATATGTACCTACACATCTATTTAAGTACCAAACTATTAAAATGCAAATCATTGAAAGTAATCTTTTCTCTATAAATCATGAAAGAATGTAACTGGACCACATAAAAAATAAAATAACTGGTTTTATACATCCCCCTATGATACAATTTTGATCTTACATCCGCTCATTTACCAATCCCATTGACCTCTACAGCATCCCTCATTTAATGGCGCGTGTGACTTGACCGGATAAAATACAAACAGGTATCTGTTTGTATTTTACAGGTACCTGTCTGTATTTCATCCTATAGTGAACGCCCTTTGATACAGTTTTGATCTTGTAAACCGGTCTGCTTGACCTTTCTTTTCACAGCATCCTAATAGCACGCGGGACCAACAAATGTGGCTATAACATAACAAGTTTTTTAATGAAAATTAAGAGGGTTTTGTACCCTTGGTACAGTTTTGATCTTGTGATAGTTTGAGCTTTGACCTTCGTATAATCACAATATACCTGTGCCATTTAAAATCCCTTCAACACACTATTTCTAAGAATAGAAACAGATTGGTTGTCATCCTACAATGCGAAAGCAGCACGGGAACTTTTTTGTTTTAATAGTCGCGTTAAACTCTCGCTGCAGGCTCGGTCATAAGTTATCGGAACGAGACAGCAATATTGCTCCGTCTATCTCTCTCGCACTTAGGAGAACTTTTGTTTTAGCGTGTGATAAGATGATTTATGACCGTGTTTGCAGCGGGAGTTTAACACGACTATAGGTTGAGCACTGACCGAGCTTGCAGTGAGAGTTTAACGCGACTATAATTGTTTTTTTAATTATTCAGATTGCAATAAAGTTCCATGGAATGCATTTTTTTTATATAAATACCTTATATTGTAACAAGCGTATAGCTCACCTGATGTAAAATGGTAATAATCACCTATAACAAAAGCATTGCCTTGCAAGTGACGCACGATAGGAAGGTGGCCCGTCCATTAACTTGAGAAATACAAATGTGCCTGTAATTTCAAACATACACATCGCTCACAGAGCTGAATCCAATCAACTTGATATAGGAAAAGCGCCTATAAATAAAGTGGTATACGAAAGGTGTCAACCCTATATGTTTCAGTTAAACGCGCCATATGTATGTTTCAGGCAGTGACCAAACACCCCCGCCACCGCGTCCGGACTCACGAAAATGGAAAGCACAGCGGAAACTATAGAGCCTCACTCAAATAACTAGTTTTAGACATTTCACCTACCTACCTTTAGGGAATATATATTGTCTCCCACTCGGGGGGAGAAGGGGGGATATTCGTCACATAGTGACAGCATACCGATTAAAACCCACCGATGTTCCTGCATTCACCTCAGTGCTTGTTCAGCGTCGAACGACTCGTCACCTGACGAATGGTCCGATACTGCATCGGCTATAGACTGAGTAGCGGGGTCCCGATTGGATTCTACCGCGGAAACATTTCACTACATATGAGGACGTAGGTAGGTATGTATGTATACACCACTAATTTGTAATTATCAAAAAAAAAAACCGTATGCTCAGTGTCAGTTACTGATCACATTTATGTAGATAAAACTAAAAAAAAAAAATTTAAAAGAATATCCCAAGAAAAGGATGATAACTAGTTACCCATTATCCGTACGTACCTACTAGGGCATGCAGTATCGATACTTTTCTCAGTACCGGTAATTTTCGGCCGATACTGGCTCAGTACCGGTAATTCCCGGTACTTTCGATACTTTCGATACTGAGCTAATTATCTTAAATTAACTAACTGTATAGCCGTAAAATGAAACAAAAACTGTAGTACATAAAATAACTTAAGATTGTTAGCTTTTTTATATGATTTAGAACAATAATATCACTTGCACACAACAATCAGAACAGGTGAGATCAAGCTAAATAGAATAATCATCAAATGAATCAACAACTGGAATGAACGGTAACAATCTATGTTATCTAACTAAATCAATAATTCATATGTAGGTATTTATTTAGAACAGAAGTACCAAGTGTAGTTATTACATCTTTTTTATACTACCCCCATTTTATTTACTTATATGTTTGTTGGTTGTCACAATCCAAAATTTGGTTATTGTAGTATTTCTGGTTTTAAAGTAAACGCGCGATCATCAAATAATTGTTTGATGAAAACAACATGAAAATAAATCCCTATCCTAAACCTACGACTGTAAAGAAGTGGGTCACAGAATTCAAACCTGACTATAGAGAGATGACCTAGGTCTGGTCGGCCTCAGACGTCTACGACTAAGGAAAAGGTGTGTAATCTCATTAGGGAAGACCGAATACTGATCATCAAGAAGATTGCACACACTTCGACCATCTCCTATGAACATACAAAAAACATAATTGTCAATTAACTTGGATTTTCTAAGGTCTCAGCTAGGTTGGTACCCATGTTGCTCTCAGATGAGCAAAAGCGCGTTGAGCCCACAAAATCCTGCGACTGTATTGTCACGTTTGAGGCTGAGCCTCAAGATTTTTATAGCAGGTTTGATAACAGATGTAATCTGAGTTCACCACTGTGGAAAAGGGTGAGATGCTAAGGGTGTCATCATGGTAGACCACCTCGCTATGGGCGAAACCATTAGCTCGGCATATTACTTAACCCTTTTGCGTCGTTCGTTAGAAGAAATTAAAGAGAAATGCGCAAGATACTGAGATAGAAAATCTTGTTTAATCTGGATGGATTGAATCCATGCCTCAAATTCTAGATTGTGGTTTCTACGTGGCTTAATCTCCTGATTTGGCCTTGACTTTTAGACTTTTATCTGTTCCCAAACCCCAAAAAATTGGATATTGTATTCATTTATTTTAGGAAGCCAATTAGCGATCCTTACGTATGGTTACAGAGTAGATGAGAAAAAAAATCGCAAACAAACATTTACAGCCTTACTTATAAATGGAAGGAGTACTTTTATTAAATATATTTTTTTTGTTGGTGTTGAACTTTGTTTTCTTGATTAGGTCGCGAACTTTTCCACCCACATGCAAACATCAATCAGAACGAGCTAAGATCAATTTTAAGTTGTTTTTATAGTGTTTACCTACACTTAAGGAAAATTACAAAGATTTAATATTTATAGGTCGTGGGTTTAAATCCCACTCGGGTAATAACTTTTGGGACTATATTAAATCTTTGAGCTAAGATCAATTAAATAATCATAAAAAAATCAATACAAACTACGTATCTAATCATAATACTTAAAATTGTATGGATTTAATTAGAATGTTGTTAAATCTAGGTTTATAATTCGTTAAAACATAGAAATCTAAATAGAAAAGTGAAACTGAACGCAGTGCTAGTGTCTATTTATGGAAATTGATGTATATCGTACTAGAAAACATCGACAGTTTATGAGTGATATCGAGTATCGAAAGTATCGAAAGTACCGGTACTTGCCTTGTGGAGTACCGGTACTGATCAGTATCGAAATTACCGGGAATTTCGATACTGATCAGTACCGGGAGCATGCCCTAGTACCTACTACAGAGTCTTCCACCCCAGTCTCATTCTCATCCATTCATAAATTTTTGTCTCGTTCGAAACGAAACAAAACGCGCCGCTCGCGCAATACTAACTATTATTTTATCTATGGCCGGCAAACTCGTGTCGAACGAAACCCATACATAGGTACTCTAAATTCGATGCAGGTCAGTGACATCCGTAAAATAAAAATTGTACGCGGGTAGGTACTTAATTTATTGTGGTTTTCACGTTCACGATAGCTTGTCAGTACACTGCCAGAGAATAACGCATACATGTTACGTACGTATTTTTAGTCTGGGGAAATGTGAGTGATTACCTACGGATGTACCGCGAATTGTTCCCAAACAATCGGCAACCAAATTACTCCACGATGTCCAGCATATTATACCAACGCATATTGGACCATGGCTCTGTTTACGTGCCGTCGCATGCGCAAGGACGAGGAGGGCCTGCATACTCCCGAAACTTCTACGATGAAGTCCTAAATGATTTTGAAGAAGATCCGCGGAGGAGCACGCGTGACGCGGCACGTCGCTTTAGCACAAGCCAGTCCTGCGCTTGGAAGATTGTGCGCTCAGCTGAGATACACTACATGAAGACCCAGGAGCTACTAGCCATCGCCAGGCTGGAGGATATTCCGTTCAACCTGGCGGCGGGAGCTATGGTTTCAGCAGGACGGTGCGCTATCGAGTATCTATCTCAGGAGTTTGGCACCCGATGGATTGGTCGCGGTGGCCCAGTTGCCTGGCCTCCGTGCTCGCCCGATCTGACAATCTTTCAAAAATTCCCCAATCTTTTTGTGGAGCGAAATAAAAAGACTAGTGTATGTGAGTGAGCCTAACAATGCATTAGACCCTTTTGATAGTGCAAAGACTAAGTATTTCCCTGAAAACAATTTGTTAAAACGTGTGTGTGTTTGCATTGACAATGAAGGTGGACATTTTGAACAACTTTTAAAATACTTGTGGTTAGTGGAAGTGTAAATACGTGCGTAGTTGTAAGTACATACTGTAAATAACTTTAATTGTTGTAAATAGCTTGACATCCTGAGCCCGTAAAATTATGAAGGAAAAATGGCAATTAATTACAAATAAAAGTATTAAAAAAATCCCTAAAATAATGCCTTTTTTATGATACTTACCTATCTACCTACCCATTAAATGATTTATCTAGTAAGCGAGAGAGAAGGAATACGATGAGTGCGACAAGATGATGTGACGTAGGTAGGTACTATACGACGAGACGGTAGATGGAAGGAGTCATAATGAATGGAGTGTTTACGATGTTGACTAGCAGTAGTATTCCGTAGTATTTTCTTGTAGTGTGTCCATAAAATTGTGCAGGAATTTGGTTGAAAACAAACCTCTATAACTTGCTAAAAGTTAAATATTAAAAAATCTTGACAGTGCCAATAGCATTAGTAGCCTCTGCTGCAACTGTCCTTAAATTTTTTTTGGTAGTCACAAAATAGTGGTGTATAGTATGTATGTATTTATGAATAATAATAATAATAATTCATTTATTTATTCAGACAATATGGTCCATGGTGTTAGTTACAGAAAAAGTTTATACATAGGTTAGTAACTTATAACTAATAGCGATTTGGTCCTCTGGATGAGTTTCCATACCAGAGGACAATTTAGTTTTTCATAAATCGCATTTAGGATGCCGTTGCTACTTCCGCGCAATCTATGTAACAGAGACGCTGTTTTTTTGCGCCAGATAGCGTCGAAGGAGTCAGTAGGTACGCATCGAGGTGAACATACCGGACGCACTGCAGTAGCGCGGGAGCCGCAACAGCGCCCTAAATGCGTTGTTATATTGGACCCGCAAAGCATTGTAAGCCTTTTGGGTATAGCTGACCCACAGACTAGCTGAGTACAGCGAAGTCAATATGCCTTGAACAGAGCTATTTTCACTGCATCTGTACAACGCGCGAATCGGCGTGCCAGCATATTCCCTCGGACCGACAATGCTCTGCGTTCCCTCTCCATATCAGCGTCATCTCTAAGTAAGTAGTAGTTTAATGTAAGTAGTTTATTTTTTAATATTTTTATACATATATTTGTTTCTAACTTTTTTTCTTTTGTATTTATGTAGCTAGACATTTTTCACACACAAATTATTTGTTATCTCCACGCACACAAGAACCCCTGCTGAATCTAATGAGTCCACTTCATCCAACGGTTGTCTGGTAGTGATCGCTATTTAGCGATAAGACCGCCCATTGTACTTTGTAGTTCTAAGTCTGTTTTTTTTGTTATATCCTTATGTTGTGTGCAATAAAGTATTATCTATCTTCTATGTTCATTTCGAGAATTTAAAATCTCGTTTTTTCGTTGAAATTGTTTTTTTAAGTACATTAGTATCGGTTCTACTGTTGCAATATCTTAGAATAACTTAATTTGAAAGCGCTTAAATAAGGTACATGACTAATACAACTAATTTGAACTATGATTGCAGCCGACTATATACTCGAATTTTGTTTAGGTTTTATAGAAAGACAAACAGTAAGTACCTTCTATCATATTGCTTTTAAATTAAATATAATTATTCTTTCTGTTCTTCGATGTCCATTTATGATCATTAAAGAATGTCTCGATGTTATAATATGAATAATAATATGTGTATACTATATTATTACAACATCTATGTCTATTTTAAAAAAAAATATATCTACACAGCAAACTAAAGTTAATCTTCTCCATAGTTTTCTGTATGCCAATCGACATTGTCCTCCACGTTTACCAAGATGATCCTAAGCGTGTCTCATAGTGTCAAATAGGTATCCCCACGCTACTCTTGCCACTAAATTAGGCGCTGAACAAAGTGTCTATTATAAGATGAATCGCACTGGCCACTTTTTTGTTTTTAATTTAATGAAACCTGCAAAGCACTTTTTGAACTTCGAACAAATTCAAATAACGAACGCTATTGGAGCTGGAATATGATATTCTATTTTCAAAATGCCTTTTCTAGGAATTCCTTTGATCATGGAGTTCGTTACTTCGCATGTGCTTGCTGTTTCGGTCCTATGTACGTTATAGAACCTATATTTCGGATAAGAATTCATTTTTGCTTGTCTGTTTGAGCAGAAAACCATAAATCGTATAATTATCGTTTTCTGCTGCTGTTAAGTAGAGTTATAAAATCTGCTTTTGTTCCAAACTTGTGTCTTGTATTTTGATTCAAAATAGACGGTCGATTAAAAAGAGTTTCTTTTATTATGAAGTAAGTTTTTTTTGAAACCCCCAGAATTGCTCACTCCATAGCCCGTTGTGTGACTTTAAGGCCTGATTTCACCATGCTCTGTTAGATTAACAAAGGATTAAAGGGCCGTTAAATATGTCAAAATGTACGCATTTGACATCTAAAGTTAGATTTAACGGTCTGTTAATCCTTGATTAGTAACTAACAGAGTAAGAGTATGGTGAAATCAGCTCAAAGCTTGTTTATGCTAGACAATGTAAGCAACCACATCTCCAAAAAAAAAAGATATATAAATAATAGTTAGTAAATAAAATAGTTAATTTAATAGTTATAGCCTATTGGAGTAAATATAATTTAACATAATAAATTGGCACAATCGTGTGCAAACGATCTGGGTGTTCAAATTAATGGGTAAATCGCCGTAAGCCGACCGGGCGATATTTCAGGCCCTCACTAACCCCAACCTTCAGAGCCTATCGTTTACATACCGTATAAAATGTCCGTAGGTTTTAGTTGTACTAATTTATCGTAAGGAATTATTATTGTCTAATTTAGCAAGGCAGCCAAGGAGGCATTGAAAATACTCGTTTGGAGGAAACTTCATCAGAACTCCGACAAGAGCAAAGTTCTTAATTTAAAAAGAAGAAGAAATAATTTATGCAGACATTCACCACACTACACTAGAGTTTAAATACATTATACAGGGTGTAATAAGACAACTCTTGAAAACTTTGGCGCGAGTACTTATCTTCCATCTATATGAATTACTATAGAATGCCTTTTTCCGACGCTTTTATGCTAGGTTGCCGGTGAAATTACAGGCACATGAGGCACATCAGTATGCCTCAAGTTGATGGACGCAGGGCAGTGCATTGAAGGGCACGTTCTTACCGTGCGTGACTTAGGAGGCAATGCTTCGTTAAAGTACTGTACTGTACAGGTTGCTTGGGTACCAAATAAAACACACTTAATTAGAGTAACGCTAACGTCCGCCTGGTTCGGCTGGCTGGAATTGAGTGCCACACGACGACCGCGTGTTTAATAGCTACCCGCCCACGCTTGCCTACCCAGTCAGCGCGCATAGTATAATGTTAGACACTACAGTTACCACTAAAAAAAAAAGGAAGTTACCAATTAAAACAAACCTTTGAAGGCTATCCATCCAGGCTAGGCCATCTGCTTGTTCCATCAGCAAGTTATATAAAAAAAACTATTGAATCAACTTATAAAAAACGACTTTTTAAAGTTGATAAAAGTTTTTTTGTAGTTTAATATTTATTATAAACTAGTGGCTTCCCGCGGCTTCGCACGCGTTGAAGTGGTAAGCCGTGATTGAGCCACAAACATCCAAACATCGTAACTTTCGTTTGAAACCAGTCGGACTATGCGTTAAAAATCTCTCTAACTTTTACAGTCATTTGCACCCTTTGCAGGGGTAATTATCAAAAGTTAAAAGCGTCATTCTTAATTATTTATTTCTTAGTATATTAACCTCAAGTTTTAAGTCAATCGCACCACGCGTTAAAAAACTCCCATACAAACTTTGACATCCCTTTGCACACTTATTATGGGTAGTTTTAAAAATCTAAAAATGCCTTTCCTATTTTTTTAGCTTTGGAGTACATCTACTTCAAGTTTCAAGTTTGTAGGTTCAAGGAATACTGTTTTTCATACAAACGTTTTCATCCGTTTTTACACCCTTAGGGGTTGCATTTCAAAAATCCCTTATTAGTACACCTTTACTCCATAAGACCTATGAACTCTTCAAATTTCAAGTCTCTCAGACCAGCGGTTTAAAAACTCCCATACTATTTTTGTGCCTTAAAGTACATGTACTCCAAGTTTCAAGTTTGTAGGTTCAAGGAATACTATTTTCAATGCAAACGTTTTCAACCCTTTTACACCCTTAGGGGTTGAATTTCCAAAAATCCCTTTTTAGTACACCTCTACGCCATAAGACCTATGTACTCTTCAAATTTCAAGTCTCTAGGACCAGCGGTCAAAAAACTCCCATGCAAACTTTTACATCCCTTTGCACCATTATTAAGGGTAGTTTAAAAAAACTAAAAATGTCTTTCCTATTTTTTTGCCTTGAAGTATATGTACTCCAAGTTTCAAGTTTGTAGATTCAAGGAATACAATTTTTCATACCAACGTTTTCAACCCTTTTTACACCCTTAGGGGTTGAATTTCCAAAAATCCCTTCTTAGTACATCTCTACGACATAAGACCTATGTACTCTTAAAATTTCAAGTCTCTAGGACCAGCGGTCAAAAAACTCCCATACAAACTTTTACATCCCATTGCACACTTATTAAGGGTAGTTTTGAAAAACTAAAAATGCCTTTCCTATTTTTTTGCCTTGAAGTATGTGCACTCCAAGTTTCAAGTTTGTAGGTTCAAGGAATACTATTTTTCATACAAACGTTTTCATCCCTTTTTACACCCTTAGGGGTTGAATTTCCAAAAATTCCTTCTTAGTACACCTCTACGCCATAAGACCTATGTACTCCTCAAATTTCAAGTCTCTAGGACCAGCCGTTTAGGCTGTGCGTTGTCTATATGTCAGTCAGTCAGTCAGTCAGTCAGTCAGTCAGTCAGTCAGGACTTTGATTCTTATAGTATTAGAGATTAGAGATGTAATTAATGAGTAGCTATACCTTCGAAATTATGTTTTTCTAAAGTTTTCACCTCCAATACTGTATCGTATTATATCCCCGAAAACTCATGTGCTATCGTCTTACCCAAGGCCTATTACCTACGGAAAAGCAACAGCAATCGAATAGAATACTATAGAAATACTTTATTTTACATCGAAATTGATTGCTGTCGTGCTAGAAAGTTAGAAAATCTTTATATGTAGGTAGTAGTTGATTCAATATTACCTATCTGTATTCAAAATTACTGGCACATGAGGCTTAACTGTATGCCTCAAGTTGATGAACGCAAGGCAGTGCATCTTAGGGCACGTTCCTATCATGCGTGACTTACGAGGCAATACTTTGTTATAGGTGATGGTTATGGCTTAACATCAGGTGGTTAATCTGCTTGTTCCAGCAAGTGGTATAAAATAATAAACTTTGTTCTAAACTATAGACTTTGCTTATCCGACCGAGAACCAATCAGCAATAATCTGGCCCTCTATCGGAAAGTTTGTTTAATTAACAAGCAACGACTCATTTAAGTATAACCGCTGCTAAAATGAGTCATTGATTTTCCGATAGAGGGCGTTGGCCCTCTATCGGAAAATCAAGAAGCGATAGCAGTTGCGCTATCGCTTCTTGATTCTTTATTGCACACAATATGATACATAGTAAACAGACAAAAATTAAGGTCATTTACAAAGGCGAGGTAAACCTAACAAGTCTAAAGTCTAAAGTTTTAAAACATGTGTCAAGTGCTCAAAAAGAGTCTGTTTGAGGCGTACCTAAAATACTTTTAAGAATAGTAGAGCTCTTTGTTTAGGGCTCGTCCGGGGAAGTACTATACCACCACGCATTTTTCTGCCGCCAAGCAGCGTTGCTGTGTTTCGGTTTGAAGAGTGTTGTTGCCGGTGAAATAACAGGCTGTATAAAACACAAATAAATACATAGCTTCATTCCATCGTTGATTTATTGTTATATAGTCTATAGAAAATTGTAGAATGCTATGTTCAGCTTTCACTCACTCTCTCTCATATCATCCATGTAACCCTATACAACAGTGCTCTAATAAAAAATATAAAATAATAAGTTTTTGTTAATTCATTTAACAAATTTGGTGCCGAAACCGTTTGCGACGAACCAAGAAAGGTGCTCAATTGTTATCAGTGCACGGGCATTCGTGTTAACACTTTAGCGTGTTTAGTTTCTACGCGGTGCATTGCCGGGCGCGTGGTGCAGGCAGACATTTTTGCCGTGGAGCGAGCGAGAAAGAAGACCAAACCCAAAGCAATTCGATCAAGCCGGTTGAGTGAACAAAAGTATAATCACGTCAATCACTCCCTCATCTGTCAGTCAGTGTCAGTCAATCCCGCCAAGAAAATCAGCGCAAGCGTCAAGAAAAGATCATTCCCTTAATTTCCCTTTTTACAAGAAAGGTTTCACATTTGTTTAATATTTGGTTGCTGTGTCGATGTCGACATCAACTACAGCCGCCAAAGGCGGTACAGGCGATGATGCATTAAGAAGATTGAGGATGAATATTGGCCAGTTCAAAGGCAGAATGTCGAGGGCCGCGAAGTTTGCCCTGGAGCAAGAGGGTCAAGTACTGGTTGATTTAGAGGGGATCAAGCTCAGAATGGAGGAACTTCAAAAGGGTCTCGAATCGTACAAGGAGTGGATCTTGGAGGTGATGCTAGCCACTGGCGAAGAGGACCTTGATGGTGAAGTCGAGGAGAGGTATTTCTGCGTGATGGCGAAGCTACGGACGGTAGCTTATGCGGCTGAATCTTCACGCCCCGAGAAGGAAGACTGCAAGCAGCCTGGAGTGGTGAATCACCGCAACAAGCTACCACAGCTCGACATCACATGCTTCAATGGAAAAGACATCACAGGATACACGCCATTCATCAACGTCTTCAAGGCTGTTGTGGACAAAGAAGAAAGTTTATCATCGGTACAAAAGCTGTGTTATCTTCGTAAATATTTAAGCGGTGATCCTTTACATTTAATTGAAGGCCTTCCACTAGTAAATGAGTCATATGCCCCTGCATTAGAGTTGTTAAATAAAAGGTACAATAATAAGTGTCTGCTCATAACGCATCATGTTAATGCATTGCTGGATTGCCAGCCAATTCCAAAGGGTACTGCTTCAGAACTTAGGCATTTAGTGTCCATAGCTAGACAGCATTTAGGAGCTCTAAAAAATCTTGGAGAACAAACTCAGCATTGGGACAGAATTCTCATTCCCATTTTGTTGAGAAAATTAGATGTTGTTTCTTGCAGGGAATACCACTCCGATCGAGATTCCTCAAAACTTCCAATATTAGAGGATTTTTTGGACTACATGGAGAGAAGAGCAATGAGTTTTGAGGAATCGCAAGTATCTACAGGTAAGTCTAACTCAATTAAAAATAATAGTTTTAATAATAAAGTGGTCAATCTTACCAATGCTTGTGACAACAAAATAAGTACTTGCAAATACTGCAAAGGCACTGGCCATAAAGTATTTGCTTGCAAGGAATTCCAAGCATTAAGTGCACAAGAACGAACATCTTTTGTTGATAAAGAAAAATTGTGTAGGATTTGCCTCAATGCACACACTAAAAAATGTAATTTCCATTTCAAATGTTCAATATGCAAGAGCAAAGATCACAACTCATTGTTGCACTTGGAGGAAAGTGTTTGCAATCTGGCAAAATCCACACTCAAAGCAGTGTCTCAAGGCATGGTTCTGCTGCCTACCATTAGGGTCAATTTTAGGGCAGCCAATGGAACCTTCATCACTGCAAGAGGTTTGGTTGACAGTGGCAGTCAAGTCTCACTTATACACAGCAAGCTAATTAGCAAATTAAATGTACCAACATTCAATTATAATGTTAATGTCACAGCCCTTGGCCAAACACAGAAACCTGTTGCCAAGGCTGTAAATTTATCCATGTATTCAATGCACACAAGCTTCAGTTGCAATGCACTGTTTTCTGTGGTGGACAATATAACTACCTATCTGCCACAGACAAGGTTTGATATAAGTGGCATAGAATTACCAGATTCAGTCATGTTAGCTGACAATGAGTTTAATGTTCCTGGTGAGATATCATTTTTAATATCTTCTGACATCCTGTTTGAAGTTATCTTAGCAGGCAAAATCAGTTTATCCAAGAGCAACCTATTTCTGTTAGCAACCAAGTTTGGCTATATAGTATCTGGCAAGTTATACAAAAACAATGTTTGTCTTTCATCCCAAGACTCATCAAACCATAGTGTTGTATTGCATGCTACAATGAATGAAGAAAAAATTGATTCCCTCCTTCAGAGGTTTTGGGAAGAGCAGCAAGCTCCTGAATTACAAAATGAATATGTTCATGGCAGTCAAGAGTTTTGTGAAACAAATTTCCAAAACACTGTCCAATTATATGACAACAGATTTCAGGTAAGTTTGCCGCTGAAAGTTCCAATAAAAGAAGTTAATCTGGGAAATTCATTCAATGTAGCACTGCAGCGACTCAATGTTTTGTGCAAAAAGTTTTCAAAGGATCAAAACCTAAAGAGTAGGTATATAAAATTCATAGATGATTATGTAAAGGCAGGTCATGCTAAGAAGGTTGCATTATTTCAGCTTGAAATACCCTTAGATTCATGTTACTTCTTGCCACACCATGCTGTAATAAAAGAACGCAGTACAACAACTAAACTCAGGGTGGTTTTTGATGCTAGTGCTAAAACCAATTTAAACAAAAGTTTGAATGATATTTTGCATGCAGGGCCAGTTGTCCAAAAAGAACTTTTTGAAATATTAATTTCTTTCCGGACACATAAATATATCATGTTAACAGATATAAAACGTATGTACGAACAAGTGACTCTAAACCCTGCACATGCTCACCTGCAATCCATATTATGGAAAGAAAATCTAAATGATCCATTGATGTGTTTTCAGCTGCAGACCGTCACCTATGGGGTTACCAGTTCAAGTTTCTTGGCCACGCGCTGCCTTGTTGAATTGGCGCGCCGCTATGAGGAGCAGTATCCCCTGGCCTCTGCAGTGCTGCGCAATAACAGCTATATCGATGACTGTCTATTTGGAGCCCCTACAATAGAGCAGGCTAAGCTTGTCTGCAGTGAATTAATTAAACTGACCGCACTGGGTAGTTTCGAGCTTCATAAATGGTGTGCCAGTCATCCAGATATTCTGTCAGAGATCCCTTACAGCGAACAACACTTTAAAGAGATTGACCTGAACAATGCTGGTTTGACCATAGGTGCCTTAGGGCTCTTGCTTGATATCAATACTGATCAATTCATTATATCTCAGCCTTGTGGTCAGCTGGCTAAGGTATGGACTAAGCGTACTGTTTTAAGCCTTATTGGTACTTTCTTTGACCCTTTGGGATTGGCAGGTCCTATAGTCACTCGCGCCAAGGAATTTATGCAAAAGGTATGGCGACAAAACTTAGATTGGGATATTTCCCTCCCTGAAGAATTATTGGTACCGTGGAGATCATTCTTTCATGATTTAATGTCTATGAGACCTATTTATGTAAGACGTAGTTTATCTATGGATAATGCTGATTATCTGGAGATCATGGGCTATTGTGATGCGTCTAGTGTGGCCTATGGTGCATGTATTTATATAAGAGCCGTTCATGGCAACAAGGTTTCTGTGAATTTATTGTGTAGCAAGTCAAGAATTGCACCGCTGAAAACTAAGCAGACAATACCTAGATTAGAATTGAATGCCTGTTTGCTTCTTTCAAAATTGTATGCAAAAATTATTAGTATAATGTCTAATTATTCATTTAAAAGTAGAACTTTGTTGAGTGATTCTCAGATAGCACTTTGCTGGTTACAAAAGCCACCTACCAAAGACATCTATGTCAGAAACAGAGTCATGGCAGTCAGTGTGTTGACAAAAGATTGCATTTGGAGCCATGTAAGTGGATCTTGTAACCCAGCAGATTGCTTATCAAGGGGTTCATCTCCTTCTGAGCTTGATTCAAACACATTGTGGTGGCATGGTCCTCCAGAGTTGCAGAACGCCAACTTTGCTGTAACTCCATTTGGTAACAAGGAAATAAGTAGCATAATTGATGATAGAAGCGAACAATCAGTCAATTGTAATATAATTGATGAGGTCATACCTACATCCAAGTTTTCATCATTGTTAAAAATCCAACGCGTGGTATGTTACATGCTACGATTTATCAAAAATTGTAAAGTCAAGAAGGAGGATCGCAGGCTATCAAAAACATTGAATGTAAACGAATATAGACAATCAATGCTAACAATAATTAAAAATGTACAAGCTTTACATTTTGCAGAAGAGATTTCGATGATAAAGAGGAATCATATTGTAAAGTCTAATTTGAGAAAATTATGTCCTTTCTTAGATAAGGAGGGAATATTGCGTGTGGGCGGCAGATTGGACAATGCCAGCATATCCTTTGAGCAAAAACATCCTAAAATATTGCCTAAGGAATGCAATTTCACAAAGTTGATAATTCGAAATGAGCATTGTGCTTTGATGCATGGAGGATTAAAGTTGACACTGTCCAATCTAAGCCAAAAATACTACATTATTAGCGCAACAACTCTTGTTAAAAGTGTTATAAATAAATGTGTTCCATGTTTTAGGTATAGAGCGCAAAATGCGCAACAGCTGATGGCATCACTGCCACAGGATAGGGTTGTGCAAGACAGAGTTTTTAATAAAGTAGGGATTGATTATTGTGGACCTTTTAGCGTTAAGCAATCCAGTATGAGAAGGTCTGTTATATCCAAAGGATATGTTTGCATATTTGTATGTTTTGTCACTAAATGCGTTCATTTAGAGTTAGTATCTGATTTAACATCCGAATGTTTTTTGGCCGCACTAAAAAGGTTTCAGTCCAGAAGAGGTTTGCCTCAATCTATTTATTGTGATAATGCATCCACATTCAAAGGTGCAAACAATCAGTTGAAGGAGCTGTATGTTTTATGTAAGTCTCAGGCTCATCAGAATGCAGTCATAGAATATTGTAATATCAAGGGAATTGATTTTAAATTCATTCCAAGTTACTCACCAACCTGGGGAGGACTGTGGGAAGCTGCAGTTAAGTCTGCCAAATATCATTTCAAGAGAGTCATTGGGGGATTATTATTTACTTATGAACAATTCAATACAATCATTGTACAGGTGGAAGGAATTCTAAATTCAAGACCAATAACTCCAATCAATGATGATGTATCGAATTTTTCATATTTAACTCCGGGGCATTTTTTAATAAACCAGTCACTGGCAGCTATTCCTGAGCCTGAGATAGCTACAACAGCTAATGTGAATTATTTAAGTTTTTGGAAAAAATGTACAAAGCTACAGCAAGACTTTTGGCTAGTGTGGCACAAAAGTTATCTATCACAGATGTTAAGTAGACCCAAGTGGTTCAAAAAATCGCATAATGTTCAAGAGGGTGCTCTAGTATTGTTGCTAGGTTTAAATGTACCTCCCTTACAATGGCCCCTAGCTAGGGTGACCAAGGTTTTTAAAAGTAAGTCGGACAATATGGTGAGGTCAGTTGAGGTCATTACAAAGACAGGGTCAGTGCACACGAGAGCAATTAACAAAGTCGCTGTACTACCTATTTATGATTAAAATTTTTAAGTTTTGTTATGTATATCGTTATTAGCTAGGTTTGTTATTAAGTATTAGCCTACCTAAAATGTGGGGGGAATTTTGTATAAAACACAAATAAATACATAGCTTCATTCCATCGTTGATTTATTGTTATATAGTCTATAGAAAATTGTAGAATGCTATGTTCAGCTTTCACTCACTCTCTCTCATATCATCCATGTAACCCTATACAACAGTGCTCTAATAAAAAATATAAAATAATAAGTTTTTGTTAATTCATTTAACACAGGCACATGAGGCTTAACATCAGTATGCCTCAAGTTGATGGACGCAGGGCAGTGCATCGTAGGGCACGTTCCTATCGTGCTTGACTTATGAGGCAATACTTTGTTTTAGGTGATGGTTACCACTTAAAATCAGGTAGTTACCAATTAAAACAAACCTTTGAAGGCTAGAGAAAGGTGTCTAAATAGAGGTAGGTCGCTATTGCTTGTTCGTAGGTAATAGCCTCGGAGGCCTCGTATATTTATCGATGTTTTCATAATTCAGTGAGGGGACTCGCCACGCTTTTTATTCGCCTCGTCTTAGTTTAAGATTCATGATCTGGTGATATATTGGGAAGCGTTCGGAGTTATTGCGGCTGACAGTTTTCTAAATAAAAAATAAGGGGGTCGGCCAGTTGTAGTGGAAGCAGGTGTTTTGGAATAAGGTCTCGCTTGTTTATTATTTAGGTATATCTCTAGACTACCCTAACTACTGTTTTGTGTGAATGATTACAGAAGTGGTTGTCCAGACAGTTTTTTATACTACATTATGACCTTCTTCGTGACGTGTCTAGTTTCATTCAAAACGGTGTGGTATATATTTTTTTATACTACAAGGTGATGTAACAAGCAGATGGCCCACCTGTAACGTGGTAACTGTTAAGTGGTAACCAACACCTATAGCAAAGCATTGCCTCGCAAGTCACGCGCGATAGGAACGTGCTCTACGATGCACTGCCCTGCGTCCATCAACTTGAGGCATACAGATGTTAAGCCTCATGTGCCTGTAATTACACAGGCAACCACACTCTTCAAACTGAAACACAGCAACGCTGCTTGGCGGCAGAAAAAGGCGTGGTGGTAGTAACATTTTGTTTAGCCCTTAGCTCTTAGCTCTTTGTGAAGGGCTCGTCCGGGGAAGCCCGGACGAGCCCTTCACAAGGAGCTCTACTACCTCTTAAAAGTATTTTAGGTACGCCTCAAACAGGCTCTTTTTGAGCACTTGACACATGTGTTAAAACTTTTATGGCTCTATGACATGCCGGTATTTTCGTGTTTTCTAATAAATCAATTATTTTATTATAATATTCCAGTTAAATAAAAAAAGTGATTTTTTACAACCGTCAAACAACGCATTTTAACATTGTTGACGATTAAATTGATATCTCTTCTCTAATACTATAAGAATCAAAGTCCTGACTGACTGACTGACTGACTGACATATAGACAACGCACAGCCTAAACCGCTGGTCCTAGAGACTTGAAATTTGAGGAGTACATAGGTCTTATGGCGTAGAGGTGCACTAAGAAGGGATTTTTGGAAATTCAAACCCTAAGGGTGTAAAAAGGGATGAAAACGTTTGTATAAAAAATAGTATTCCTTGAACCTACAAACTTGAAACTTGGAATACATACACTTCAAAGCAAAAAAACAGGATAGGCATTTTTAGTTTTTTAAAACTACCCTTGATAAGTGTGCAAAGGGGTGTCAAAGTTTGTATGGGAGTTTATTGACCGCTGGTCCTAGAGACTTGAAATTTGAAGAGTACATAGGTCTTATGGCGTAGAGGTGTACTAAGAAGGGATTTTTGGAAATTCAACCCTTATGGGTGTAAAAAGGGATGAAAACGTTTGTATGAAAAATAGTATTCCTTGAACCTACAAACTTGAAACTTGGAGTACATACACTTCAAAGCAAAAAAAATAGGAAAGGCATTTTTAGTTTTTTTAAACTACCCTTAATAAGTGTGCAAAGGGATGTCAAAGTTTGTATGGGAGTTTTTTAACGCGTGGTGCGATTGACTTAAAACTTGAAGTAAATATAGTACTCCACAATAAATAATTTAAAATCACGTTTACAAAATTTTAAAACTACCCCTGCAAAGGACGAAAAAGACTGCCAAAGTTTCCAGGTTTGTATGGGAGATTTTTAACGCGTAGTGTAATTAACTTCAAACTAAAAGAAAATGTGTTCTGTGGATAAATAACAAGACAGTTTGATTTTCGAAAACAACACCTAAAACGTTACCCTCCTTCGTTGCGCTCGAATAAAAAGGATACAACGAGGCGTCAATGTTTGTAAGGGACATTCTAAAAACGGGAATCTTGAGTTGGTACGAAGAGATCTGAGGGTATCTACCGTGCCTGGGGATCAAAGTCGTGAAGCTGTTTCGTTTCGTTTGTTTTTGGGGTAGAAACTAGGAACAAATAAGTACATATATTTTCCATGTAAGGTTCTCTTTGTTGTGTTTGTCATGTTTGTGCTAAGCTCAGTACCTATACCTACCTACCTAATATAGGTAATGTACGCCGTTAGGTATCTCTTACAACTACGTAGGTATTTAAAATCCTACCCTAATATTATACATATCAATGCGAAAGTTACGATGTTTGGATGTTTGTGGCTCAATCACGGCTCACCACTAGTGTTACTATACAGGGCGTCCCAAGACTATGCGACATGAAGGCATAGTTCCTTTGTTTTAAGATACTATGTTACTTAAGAGGAATTTATATTTTAATCCATTCTTTCAATTGGCATCATGAAAATACGGGTGTTTTTTTTCAAATTGGAGTCGGTTCGATTCACAGGCGTAGCGAGTATTTTTTAGAAAATCTTTTAATGCAGTATTACTAACTTTTTAGTGTTAGCAAAATATCCTATCTACAATATTTAAGGTAGGTACTTTCCGTTCATGTCGCATAGTTATGGGACGCCCTGTATAGTTGACGCTATCCCATCCGATACTGAGTAGGGCACCCTAGCTAGACCTAATCAGACTTAACAAACTTACGCATTCACTAAACTCAAACTTTGCAGAAACAGCCGAATAAACAGCCTTATAGGTACTTTTGGAGACCCTTCCATGAAAACTTTTTTCATCTAGCCTCCACACATGAAATAACAAAAAAATACACAAAAACTTAAGAACAAAAACGTATAAACTGCCATAAAGGAGCTTTTCTATGTGCGGCAAAAATCTCCAAGATGGAGTAATCGGGCATTTTACATAAGAAAATAATATATTATTCAAAATCCACACTCGAGCTCACCGTCCCATATACTTATCGGTAATAATGCTCTCTTTCCATTGCTGCTGAAGAAAAATGTACGTAACTCAAGAATTTTGATTTTCGTGGTTTATACAACGGCAGGTAGGTACTAATTTTATTTATTTATTTATTGGACAACCAACAGCTTATTAGAACTTAAATAACATACGTGATATAGAAACGAGAGCCAATTAAACGTTTTCACGGATAAAAATTAATAAAATGCGCAGTATTATACGCTTGACTGAGATGATCACATTTAATTACGATACTCAGGTTTTTTACTCAAATTGTTTCTAGTCTTCGTATTTAATCAAAGTTTTTGGGTAGGAATACTTGTTCAGACATAGTAATATTTCTGTTGCTCCTTTGTATAGGTTGAATTTTTGTTGTCAATGCCCACGCGAAGGTTACACACAAATTTTAATAAACTACAAAACAAAACGTGAAGTAATTAATGCCTTTGTTAAGATTAGATCCAAATAAACAACTACAAAACAAATAAGTATTTTTTAAACGAAAAGTATTTTGTTCCCGCATACCATGCTCAATGTCCCTGGCGCTTCTTATGGGTTTAATGTAGTAGTTAGAAGCTCCTGGGTATAATAAAATATAAAACGCGGTTCGTCTTTTAATTGCTTATAGTGATGTAGTTAATAATTTGTAGGTACAAGGTAAAACAGTGATTTTATAATATGTTCCCGGTTCAACGGTCGAAACCAAATTGTATTTTTAGCACGGTATGCGGGAACAATTTTTTTTTATAATTAAGTCGCAAAACTGGAAAATTGTTACTTACCGCATTTTATAAGCTGCGTTCAGCCCACCTTCAGGCTCCTTGAAAATAAAAATAGAAGCATTGAGACTCGGGCAAATCCTCTCCGCGCGGCCCTATTATGATATTTCTTGATTTGAACCCCTTTGAGTAGGGGATCTTATATCGCGGAAAAAAAACTGTTATACAAAACAAAATAAGTAAGTTACAGTTCATTTGTGTAATAATGGTTTTGTGTAATATGAACGAGGCTTAATTTCGCATGAAAGAGACCAATTATTGACAAATAAAAAAATTTATAGATCAACATCATCATCATTCTGAATAAGTCCACTGCTGGACATAGACCCCCCTTAAGGTAATGCTTTGTTATAGGTGATGGTTACCACTTAACATCAGGTGGGCCATCTGATTGTTCCATCCGCTAGTAGTATAAAATATATATATATATATATATATTCAGGGTTTTTTTACACAACTAGCTGATGATACAAGCAGATGGCCCCCCTGATGTTAAGTGGTAACCATCACCTATAACAAAGCATTGCTTCGTAAGTAACGCACGATAGGAACGTGCGCTACGATGCACCGCCCTGCGTCCATCAACTTGAGGCATACAGAAGCCTCATGTGCCTGTAATTTCACCGGCAACGACACTCTTCAAACCGAAACACAGCAACGCTGCTTGGCGGCAGAAAAAGGCGTGGTGGTAGTACTTCCCCGGACGAGCCCTTCACAAAGAGCTGTCAAAATGGAGTAGGAGGAATGTAGGTAGGTAGTCTAAGTCCATATGACTACTGGAGATGGGATGGAAACTGTATTGTCCTCAACGAAATCACGTTGAAGACCTCCTCAGCTTCGTAAATCCAATGACCCCGTACAAAACAGCTTTGAGACTGCAGCACCAGTTTCTGACATGTTCTAATGTATATGGAGCCCGTCGCATATTTATTCATAAAATAAACGTCGGTTTTGAGACTTTTTTCTAACAGTTTTTTTAGTCAACCTGCTTATGGGACAAGCAGATGGCCCTCCTAATGTTAAGTGGTAATCACCTGTAGAAAAGCATTGCCTCGTAACCACGCACGATAGGAACGTGCCCTACGATGCACTGCTCGGCGTCCACCAACTTGAGGCATACAGATATTAAGCCTCATGTGCCTCATCGGCAACCACACTCTTCAGACCGAAACACAGCAACGCTGGCGGCAGAAACAGGCAAGTACAATGAGATAACAATATAAACGCCTTATCAGTCCACTAACGGATGTTATAGACGTCTTTTACGTTCTATGATAAGCACATTAATTTGAACTTTACAACGTACCTGCAAAGTTTAAAATTACCTGCCTCGAAAACGGATGCTACCCAACAAGATCAGGTCTTCGGAAACTACCTCCACCAATGACGTCATAAACAAACGTAAGCCCACCGAAGAGCAGCCTCGTAAACTGGTTCCCAATAATCCGACGTCAGCGGAAAAAATAGCCATAGTAAAAACTCCTATCCGTACCTAATAACCCGAGAATATTATCACAGAGTCGTCGGGTCATAACCCGAAATTGGTTTCGGGGTCCGTAAGTCCCCAGTTTTATATGTAGCATTATGAAGGCCGTCAAACGAATTCACGTAGAAAATCGAATCTATATACGGTGATATTCCCGTCTCTGCCTGCCTTCTGATAATAAAATAATATACCTCTTTTTACGCCACCTCGGCAGTGTTTGGTTTGGCCGCGGTGACCTGTACGTGTTTTATGAATTGAGCATGAAATATCTTACGCGGTTGATGCCTGATATGGGGAGGGAGGCAGTCGTTCCAGATACCATCGGGTATCGAATTTTATCTTATTTTATTTAGCTCTGTCATTTGCGGTAGTTTATAGCTGGGTTTGTATACACAGATACAGAAGATACACATAGCCAAAGAAAACTGACGCTTACTTCAAGGATATAATAGCGAGCTGACCGATCCGCGTATCCGGTACCTTAGAGCTGATTTCACCATGCTCTGTTAGTTTCTAATCAAGGATTAGCAGGCCATTAAATCTAACCTTAGATGTCAAACGCTTACATTTTGACATATTTAACGGAGACTTTAATCTTTTGTTAATCTAAGACAGCATGGTGAAATCAGAGCTTAGCCTTTTTTGCGGTCATGGCATTCTACTTTTCACGATACTTTATCTACAATCAAATGTGGGTATGTATCAAAATGTCATACTTGAACGTACCTCCGACTCGCGCTGCCATTCGCTTGGTCGGATGTGTGGCCGGCCATAATTATGTCCGCGGCAGCGTCGCCGGCAACGTGTGTTCACATTTAGCCCGGACACATATACCCCATTTACACTCAGCTCATGTCCATGGAAATGTGCAGAGTGGTAACGTGGTACTTAGAGATCTAAGGGAATATTTACTTGGGATTAAAGTCGCGCTTTTTTTTCCTTAGCTTTGCTTCAGGTGTTTTTTATGGAAGGCTGACAGAAACTACTATAAAACCGAAAAAATAATTATGGCGTTCGGTCTTCTTCTTCTTCTTGTTGCACCACTAGTTCTTTCGAAGCAGTGTGGTGAAAGGATTTTAAGTGCGCTTCAAAGAGGCTTCTTTCGAGCACATTACATATGTTTCTGAACTTTTTGGGTTCAGTTCGGGAGTTTGGTATCGATGGATCGCTGAAACACTCTCATTCATACAAATAGGTAATTTATCTCGAATCTTCGCATTCAGCAACAGTGAGCCAAAGTAACCAACAATAACAATGCTTGGTCACGTAAGATAGCAATGGCAATCGATAGGATGATTGTGGATCATCTCGTAAAGAATATAAGCTTTTACGTGTATCAGTGGCACGTGACGTGGGGACGAAATGTGCTGAGTCGCGAGCGTTTGTTTTACAGTTTTTGTTTTTTTACTAACTCAGTTTAGTTTGAAGGTACAAAGTGCCCAGAACCACGATCTCACCTACTTGTAAAACATTATGTGCGCGTGAGAAATCAGTTACTAACGGCCGGTTTCTGAAAGCCCGATCAAAACTAATCGGATGTCAAGTCACTTGCTATCTCTATCTAATTCGATGTAATAGCTGAAATAGCGGGTGACTTGACATCCGATTAGTTTTGATCGAGTTTTCAGAAGCCGGCCTTAAGAGTGGTAGAGCTCTTTGGAAAGGGCTCGTCTGGGGAAGTACTACTATTCCACCGCGCCTTCTTCTGCAGCCAAGAATCGTTGCTGCGTTGCGGGCGTATATCGAGAAAGTCACAAGATAGAAAATACTTAAAATCGTTCAGCTTGGAATATCATATGTTTTATTAGTAGATTGGAGGAGCTGGCATATGACTCACCTGATATTGAGCCGTTACCCTGTCTATAATAATCACATTATTATTTACATTTTGGGATTACTGTTATGAGGATAGAGCACGCCCACCGAGCATGTGCCCTATGTGGCAGCGTCCATCACTCTGGTATGTAAATGTGCTAGTAATTTTACCGGGGTGTTCATATCCTTCGAATCTCTTCTCTTGTCGTGTCACTAGTTTCTTACGAAACGGTGTGGTGAAAGGATTTTAAGTGAGCCTCAAGAGGCTCCTTTCGAGCACTTGACACCATGTTAAGGACTTTTTAGGCTCTACGACATGCCGGTTTCCTCACTATGTTTTCCTTCACCGTTTGAGAGTACTGGCATTTTGCAGAAAAACTTTTGAACAGAAAAAGTCATTGGTGCACGACCAGTTTCGAGCCCACGACCTTAGGATCGGGAGGTGGGGCCGCTACTACTAGACCACCAGTGCTCTATATCCGTCGAATGAATACAACAATGCTTGCAACACTGAACGGTAGGAACCAAGCCGTAAGTTTTTTGCCTGTTCTTCTAGGCTTTGGTCGCGTGGAACTGGCACCTAGAGTCACCTAGCTTTAAGACGTTTCAAAGTGATCCTTGTGATTTTATTGAATAAATACCTTTTGACTTTGACTTTGACTGTCTCCTAATACTGGTATAGAAGTAGTAAGAGCTCTTTGTGAAGGGCTCGTCAGGGGAAGTACTACCACCACGCCTTTTTCTGCCGCCAAGCAGCAACGCTGTGTTTCGGTTTGAAGAGTGAGGTTGCCGGTGTAATTACAAGCACATGAGGCTTAACATCTGTATGCCACAAGTTGATGGACGCAGAGCAGTGCATCGTAGGGCACGTTCCTATCGTGCGTGACTTACGAGGCAATGCTTTGTTATAGGTGATGGTTACCACTTAACATTAGGTGGGCCATCTGCTTGTTCCATCAGCTAATGGTATTAAAAAAAAGAGGTATGTCCAGCCTTGGACTACTTCGGTGTGGGTGGAATAGTACCTTATTTATTTTATACGAACGTTTTAAATAGATCAATAGGTAGGTACTTCACCCTCCTAGCAAAAGTAGGTTTTATTAACCCAACAAAGTTTGGAAGTAATAAATTACAGTGACCCTGTATGAGCGGTGTCATGGCTTTTTATCTGCAAATAACGTGTTTTTGATTAGGATAAGCCTACTTTACCTATTTATAGATTGAAGTAATGTACCTACCTATAAGTATATATCTACCCACTAACAGTACGTCACAACATAAGTACCTTCACAAATCGAAGGAAGGATCAAAATCCACAACACAGGTTTTTTAACCTAGTGTGGCTTTTTGATTCAACCTTAGCAATGTTACCCATAATTCTAAAAACGACTCATAGTCAAATAGTACATGTAATATTAGGTACCTACGTACTACCTAAATTGCAATTAGACGCTTGTGAAAGCACATCCACTCACGTAATCATGGAAGACGAAGACAAATTGATTGCTATTGCACTTTTACAATTAAATTTTAAACCAATTGTTTATTGCGCTAAATGACTGCGTGAGTGACAGCTTGATTTATAGTGTTGGTTTTGAAAATACTCATATGTTAATAATAATAATAACTTTCGACACTGTGCGTTCCATTTGTTCAGTTGTAACAAACATCGAAATTCATATAAAGGATACAATAGATAGGTACCTACAAACTCGATAGGCATTCGGTTACTAATTAAGGCGAAGACAAGAGCTAATGTGACTCTCGCTCGCACGTTTCGACATGTTGAAAGATATAAAATCAGTAAACTCATTTTCGAAGTATATAACTTTCAATTTTAATAATAGGTACGTACTACTTGTAACTGTAACAATATTTCATGTATTACCTATATTAGCTAGCGAATGCCTACCTGATAAGAACCTACTTAGAACATATAATTTTATGCAAGGCGCTATTATTGTAACAGACGTTTGGTATATAAATAAATATTTCATTTCATTTCATTTCATTTCAATAACAGACAGACAGAATATTTGCTGTTAGTTTTTAAGATTTACATGGATTATCGATAATAGCTTTTTAGTGATGTCATCGTAGTCTACCTACTTGTTAAAACAAAAAATACTTATCAAAGAATATCCAAAGATACAAACTTATGTAAATATAAAAAAATAGAGGTTACCTATAGTCTATTGTCAAGTCACATTCGAAATTTAAAATAAGAAAGTCACCAAAAAAAAGTAATAAATTTAAAAAAAGAAGTCCCCAACGAAATAGCCAATCAAAATGCATTCGAAATTCAAACATAAAACAGATACAGGCAGGAACTACTTTATTAAAACCCCTCTATATTCATAACGCGCCAGCAACACTATCACAAATAATATCACCCCGAAGATGCATTGCCAAAGAAATGTATCAGAAAATGTATAAAAAGTATTGTGAATGTACTCGTGGAGCACGGAGTAAAATTCACTAGATGTACCATCAACAATTTTTTTTTAAGTAACAGACAGCCTCTTGGATTTTCGGACCCGATACGCATCTACCGCCTCCAGAATATTTGTTTTTTTTTAAGTAATAATAAGACTAATAGAAAATATACAAGTAAAAAAGAAAAGCACACAGTAGATCAATAAATTAAATATAAGCTATGCCAGCACGTTGCCCATCTCAGCATAAAGCCACAGCACAACACATTGTGTTGTGAAGCGACGCTGGTTTTCAGATGGGGCCATGGAGCGGGTGACCTCACGAACAGAAATGATATTATGATATACAAGCTGGTGCCCGCGACTTTGTCTGCGCAGGATTAGTCTAACAATATCTTTATAAATTGTAGCCTAAATGTTATTCTGATGTTTAAGCTATATTATTGTACAGTTTCATTAAAATCCATTCAGTAATTTTTACGTGAAAGAGTAACAAACATCCATAGATCCATACTTACAAACTTTTGCGTTTATAATATTAGTAGGGTAAAAATAAAAGTTGTCTTGTTGGTACAGATACGATAAGACCGTGCCCTACGATATTCTGCCCTGCGCCTATCATCTTGAGGCAAATGGATGATAAGCCATATGAAGTCTGCATTCAGGAATTAAATTGTGCCACTTCCAGTGGTGCTACTAAATCGACAGAGGTAGTGATGTAGGCGTGTGCGGGCGCCCGTGTGATTCTAGTAGGGAGATATGGGATTTTCAAAGATATAAGCCAGCCCGACTAGACTGGACCGAGTTGGATGGCATTCAGCGGAATACTTCAAGCGTAAGTAATGCGTGAGCAATATGTGTGTTAGTTGGGAACGTTATATTAGAACGGTACATTCAAAGAAGGTAGGTAAGTATTACACATACCGTGATTTTTTTTCATTAAAATATATTGCTAGGTGTAAGTATTTTTGGAATCTGTCTAGACTGAAATGAGTGAGGTAAATACGGGCTCAGAAATGAAGTAATTTTTAAAATAAAAATCAGCAGCAGTGAAGGAGAAAGAGAGAGAAAAGATATCGAGAGAGAGCAGGGGAGAAATGGGTGATAAAAAAAATATTGCCTTGAAAATTTATCATAGCTTTGAAATTACATGCACATGAGGCTTAATATCTGTAGGCCTCAAGTTGATGGACGCAGGGATCGTATGGTACTATCGTGCGTGTCATGCGAGGCCATGCTTTGTGATGGTTACCACTTAACATCACGGGCTTTCTGCATGTTCTATCAGCAAGTATCTTAAAAAAAGCTTCGTAATATTCTTAAATTTCCTAGAATTAATCACATCACCTCATCACATTACCTTACAATACTTTCCAATTAAAACAATATAACTTATTGCATAACTACCTATAACATACCGTCGTCCCAATATCCCATTAACAGGTTGTAGATAATCATATCAAGTGATCTTATAATACTTTCCAATGAAAACTATATAACTTATTGCATAACTACTTATTGCATACCGTCGTCCCAATATCCCATTAACAGGTTGTAGATAATCATATCAAGTGATCTTATAATACTTTCCAATAAAAACTATATAACTTATTGCATAACTACCTATTGCATACCGTCGTCCCAATATCCCATTAACAGGTTGTAGATAATCATATCAAGTGATCTTACAATACTTTCCAATAAAAACTATATAACTTATTGCATACCGTCGTCCCAATATCCAATTCACAGGTTGTAGAGCTTCACCGGCGGTCGCCACACGTCATTGCCACCAGTGTAAATACTCCACAGCCCACACTAGTTCGTAGCTGACACATACAATAAACTGAAAACTAGAAAAAAAAACAAAATATCGTATAGAATCGAAAACACATCGATATTCGATGTGTATCAGGCAGAAAAATTATTAGCGTGCGAGTCAGCAAAAATTTGACAGTATCAGACTTACGCTACGTAACGTTTACAATAGCTGAATTTTATCGTGTACATCATTAGCCAATTTTAATTAAATGAATTGTAAAAATATTAGCCAAAAGATAGATAGAGTACCTTCGGAGTGACCTTCAAAAAATACATGATTAGCTGAAAAACAGAAAAAAATGATAGTTCTTATACAGGCATAATCTCCAAGACTCATACTTCCACACAGTTCTCTATAACCAAGATTTGGATTGAACCTCAAAATAGAAAAGTTCTACGGTCAATCCAAATAGTGCCTATAAAACTAAGCTCGTACTTCCAAACTTCCACACATTCACTGTAACCGAAGCCTTTCTTTACTACACTACATCAATAATGCAGTTTAAGGATACGTAACAAATGTGCAACATTAGAATAAAGCACCGTATGCTGCATTTAATATTAAAACGATATGCCCCTCGCCGTTCGCACCGCGCGGCCAATTTTTTACATTCAATTATAAGTGACCCCCTATATAAATTGGTCTGTCTCTCCCTAATAAATTGTATCTGGGATAGAGCGGTGTGGGTGGGACGTGATGAATAGTTGCTATTGGCGAATAGATGCCTGATTGACCCCGTAGCCATTTTGGAAAATATCTCCTGTTATACTATTTGAGATCATAAATAGTAAAACAGTACATAATAGTTAAACAGATTAAAAAAAAAATTTGGAGCTTTCACATTCTGAAAAACTTTTGAAATTATAGATAGATAAATAATTTATTGTACACAAAGGAAAACACATACAGAGATATAACAGACTAAGGTGCAATGGGCGGCCTTATCGCTAAGAGCATACTATAAATTATATTTGCATCCCTTACAAGGCAAACCATGTTACTAAACAAAACGAACAGTTACAGCTATATGAAAATTCCAAAGAACCGTTTACTTTTTAAATAATTTAAGAGCAAAATTTAAATATACTTCTCTGTACAGCATAAAAGACAGTACGCTACGTGCTTGTACATATCCATTTAGTGACCCGAACGTTAAGTCGGGTTCTTTGTAAAACGAATCTTAAGTCTATCATTCAAAAACTGCATCCCTTTCACATTGATACGAGTATATCTAAAATCTCCTTCAACGCCAAAGACCGGGGACTTTATCAAATATGACTTTCTAAATCCTCCCAGAGGGCTCGGTTAACTCGATCTCCTGGCGTGCAGGATTATTGGAAGAAAGAGCTTTGCTGGATAGGATCGGGTCGCCATTGTCAATCCCATATGGCGAAAACAGTGTTGGCGCAAAATTATAAAATATTCAGGACGTTGAATGGGGTTGGTCTATCAATACTTTTGTTATCCGGAAACTGAAGTAGAAAAGTATTTCTATTTTTTATGAGAGAAATTGACAGAACAAGCGGATAGTTCACCTGATGTGGAGCGGCTACATCTGCTTATAATTGCATTACCTCACTGAGCACGTCGTATAAAGTTTTATATGCTTATAATTTTATAAATACCAATATAAATAATATAAATTAAATATAAATAATAAATAAATAGTTTCAAATTCGAAATAGCTTTACTAGTGCGTGCGTAGTAGTGCGTTTATAGGTAGTAAAGCTATTTCGAATTGTTATAGTGTAATTGTATACACAGAACAAGGTAAGTGTTCATTTCGGGATTCAAAACGGATCCGATATACGTTGTCCAAAATAAATCTCCCAATAATCCGAAAACAGTTATCCTTAATTACAAACTCAAATTACTAAATTCAAGTCCGATTCTCTATAAGTGATCATAGTGGCGTAAATTGAATAAATTTTTGATCTTAATCAAACAAAACGCCTTTTTAATTATCATGGCCGCCGTCGTAACGGACATTCGTTTTATCAAAGAACCACTCAACTCACCTAATACCTCGACCAGACCACACACTCGCCCTTTTTAAGCGCAACTGGTTCAATGGCACGTTTTTTTTATTTAAAATAAGTGCATAAAAAACCCGTGCCACCCCAGAAGCCAAATGGTCCAGAATTTGTTTAAATTGTCACGTACAGACACCGCGTGGTTACACAATCCGAGTGCAAAGGCTTTCA
This sequence comes from Chloroclysta siterata, assembly GCA_932294275.1. NCBI lineage: Eukaryota > Metazoa > Arthropoda > Insecta > Lepidoptera > Geometridae > Chloroclysta > Chloroclysta siterata. The sequence continues at coordinate 11,435,208 of OW028596.1, read as the reverse complement.
AACTTTATTCAATAGACATCTTTTGACGGAAGAGTAGATTGTTGCTTTTACATTTCTGGCTATGAAGTAGGTTAATGAACACTAATTTTTCTGTGATCAAAAAAAAAGATAGACCTTTGTTATTTTTCTAACGTTTCAACTATAATATTGCAATAGTCGTTGGTGTGGGAGATTTTATTACCTGTAGGGCTATTTTCTAAGAACAATTCGTTGCAATAGTAGCATTAAATGAGTAGTTGAACCGCTGATTTACTCTCAGTACTAAATCAATTCATCAATTGTAAAAGTAATTAATATAAATACTTTAACAGCCTTTACGTTTCACTCTGAGTTAAATTGCATAATTATAATGAGAGATGATTCAATAAAAGTATTACGAATTAATATGAAATTACCGCTTGACGGTATAATTAGCTTTTTTTGCATCTTAAAGTAATATCTAAGGCAAAACTGAATCCATATTTATGTTATGTAAGTACCTACTAAAATGACCAAATAGAAATCCTACTAATATTATGGAAAGTTTGTAAGTATGGATGGATGGATGGATGGATGTTTGTTACTCTTTCACGTAAAAACTACTGCATGGATTTTAATGAAACTTTACAATAATATAGCTTATACATCAGAATAACACATAGGCTACAATTTATAAAGATATTGTGTGACTAAACCTGCGTAGACGACGTCGCGGGCACCACCTTGTAGCAAATATTTAAGAGTTTTATGACCTACAGACTACACAATTCTCAGTTTGAGCACCGCTGCCTCAGACATACGGGTGAAGGGTTAAAAATGCATCGTAGTTGCATAAAAAAAACTCTATACAGATATCGGATTTTAAATTTTAAAATGTGCATTGTATTGAACTGCAGGGATCGGAAATCGATTGGGTCCGTAGCGACAAAGGGTTAACCATTAATAATAAAAACCCATTGATTTTAGGCACGACAGCTTGCGTGTTGAACTTTTTTGATGTAAATGGGTTAAGAGATGATACTTCCATTAGATATCGATAACTCGATGATTAAATTTATCATCATCATTATCAGCCTGAGGAAGTCCACTGCTGGGCTCTTCAGGACATTTCCAGGAAGAACGATTCTAATCACGATGTGGTTGGCCCATCGGGAGGAGCGCGTCCCACGTTTTGTCTTTCCGTTCGTGGTCGCCATTTGAAAATCTTTTTTTGAAAAGATTATATGATAATGGCCAAAAAATATTAGTAAGTGTCAATAAATCTATAAAAAGTAATAAAAACATTTTATTTACACTTTAATTATATAATTTTTAAAGCTACAGGGTGCAAAAAATTAAATAAAAATGGTCCGTTATACTATACCGTAAATACCCACTGTGCGGTAATTTTGCACCACGGGACGGTGATGACCACCCACTGTCATTACCAGGTAGGGGGATGAAGGGGTTAAATAATTACTTATTAATATCGTGGCTTGGTTACAGCAACAGAAACTGCGTCTAGCCATCTTTTGAATAAAAACAACATAAAGCCTGAAATTTTTTGTCCACTTTTTCTGTATGCTATTTTTTTTTTAAATACAAATAACATTTTCTTAAAAACTTTAGCAATGATGGATTTGTTTCAAATATTGAGTTTTGCTGCATATTTTTAACTGGTTAAGGTACAGCTGTAGCTATTTTAAAAATATTTTTTATTTGACTTGATAAAAAGTTAGCTGATTTTCTGGAATGTTCTGACAAATTGTTGCGTTACTGTATGCTATACATTATGTTGGTTTTGGTGAAATTTCAGAAATTGTTTTTATACTTAAATATATAAAATAAAAGATTACTTAAAATATCTTTCTTAACTAAAAAATAATTATATAACTTAGACTAAATGGACTAAAAAAGTGCGTAAGTATTAAACTAGCTATCTTCTAGTTTCCATATTATATGAGCTTTTTTTAAGTATCACTTTATACAATAATTATTACTAGTTTGAATCGTAGCATCTGCTGTTTTATAAATTTGATTATGTTTACCTTTTTCTGTTATACCTACGCCTCACTAAATTCGATTGGTACCACACTGGAGCTTCAATATTGTATTATATTACATTGTAACAAGGATCATACAAAAGAACGGTAGGAACCAAGCCGTAAGTTGCCTGCTCTTCTAGGCTTTGGTCGCGTGGAACTGGCACCTAGAATCACCTAGCTTTAAGACGTTTCGTAGTGATCCTTGCGATTTTATTGAATCGAGACCTTTTGACTTTGACTTTGTATAACTATGGTACAACTATGGTCTCTACCTTAGTCTGTCCTCATTACGCTTTCACCTGTTGTCTCGTTTCAGTCATGTTTAAACGATGAGACTACTAGTGACATGTCAGCTAATCTAAGAAAACTCACTTTGCCAAGCATCTTTATGATTTCTCTAGATCACATCGTTAGAATAATGACGACAGCATTTTCGTTATGATGAACTGCCTACCACAATACACGTAATCGAATCATCGATACAGAATATAGAATCGAATACTTGGACGATCTATAATGTTATATTGATGATACCAGCATAGACTGATTAATGGGTTTCCGATCTTGGATACAATGAGGCACCATGACCCTGGGCTTTTTAGGGTTAAAACATCCGCATTTTTTTGAATGATGCGCTACACGTTGCTGGTTCTCTTTGAGCTTTAAGATCATTCATCTTACATAAGCGTCGATGGATGGTGGGTTAGTAATGATTTCCGTTTTTAAGGGGGTTATAGTACAAAGGTGGAATGTAGGGTTGTCGCCAGAACGGTGACTTGTAATTTTGCGTGTGTATTATGTTGAGGAAAATGTAGTGAGTATGGAAAGTGGACTGCGTTGGTTTTTTGTGAAATGTTTGAAAAAAAGACATGAAATTCTGGATATTCTGGTATGGTGCAATACTCAGCAATTGGTAATTGCATGGGATTGTTTAATTTTATCTATGTTTAAAAAAAAACATGCACATTGTTTGGTATCGAGAATCGTGGGTTTGAATCACATAGATAACTTTGAGATGCAATAAAAATATTCTTAAATTTATCCCTCTGTATCAGAAGAAATTCAAGAAAACTTCTTCAATAATATGATCTTCATCGTTAATGTTCATCTTGATGTTAAGAGTACTTAATATTGTCTTGGCTCAAGTCCAAAAATACCAGCATAAAACGGCACTTCTTATCATAAAAGTTAAACATAAAAGTTTGAGTAAAACCTCAAATAATAAACCCACATGATGAGAGCATAAAGGTTTCCAATATTCCAAGCATCCTGGATTAAAACCATATCAGCGATGAAGGCTTTGAGGGGCGTATCATGTTTCATTTTTGCTCCACAGCGAAACTAAGAAGAAAGTGCCTTTTGTGGATCCTGGTTATTGGATTTGCAAGGTTTTGTTTGGCTTTGAGAACACTAGCGAAGATTTTCAACAAGTTACACATTATAATAATAATAATATTGGTGGATATTCCACACAAAACTTCCAGCACTAAGAAAAGCTTGTACTATGGGAAACAGATAGGTTTTAAAAGATAGGTAATAAATATATTGGGTTTTTTTTTTGTTAATACATTCTTATAATATTTCATAATACCCAGACTGAGAACAAACATCATTCGGTCTTTTTTTATACAACTTGCCGATCGATCAAGCAGATGGCCCACGAGATGATAAGTGCTAACCATCACCTAGGTATAACCAAGCATTACTTCGTAAGTCACGCACGATAGGAACGTGCCCTACGATGCATTGCCCTGCGATGTATTCGTGTTTCAAATATCTTATGAAATGACCAAAGTAATAATAACATTAATAATAAAAAAGCTCAAAACACTTTCCTCAATTAGATTAGCAACGCGACTCAAAGTTTGTACTTGCGTTAAAAAAAAACATCCTGTGCAATAATACAATACACACATTTGAATTTATTTGCATTGAAATATTACAAAACTAGCTACACAGTTTTACCCGCAAACCAAACGAGATGAAGCAACAGAAAATGGTAAACCGCATTTACAATGTAAACAGGTCTTATGTTGCTGAAATTGAGATTCAAAAACGTCTGGCGATATGAGCACGATTGTATCGTTGTATCGTATAACTATGGGATACTTGAAATAATGTCAGTTGTGACTTTTTAGGTTTGATGAATTTTTAAAGATGACCAATTCAAGCTTTTGATTGGGAATTGACGACCTGTGATTAGTACACGTTACACGTACACGTTAGTGGAATCAGTGGGCCTTGGAGTGGAATTAGTGGAGTTTTTTGTCTACAACGTAACGTATAAATAAATACTGTGGTGCAGTTGGCAATTTACTTAAAATAGAGAGGCAGACATTGGTGCAGTTTGCATACCAGCGACATGACAGATTATTTCTTTAAAATTTGGGGTTTAAGTACCTATTTACTCTGAAATATGTGCTTAGTACCATGGTCTTCGTAGTTCATTAGGTATCCATGATACCAGGAAACCTAGTGCGCAGTCTGATACTATTACTAGGCTGACTACATGAACATCAGTGATAAAAGCCTAGGAAAAAAAACAGCGCTGGTATGCGCCGACTACCTGCTTCCCGAGTAAATGTGACAAAGCAGCGGTCGTAGATGCTGTAATTTCCCTCAGGATGTCTCTCAACAAGGATGACTGATGTCCGGGCGGACTGTTCTGTAACGTGTTACTTTGTTTTGTTGAAACAGAACGGTTTACCACAATACCTAGTTACCTACAAATTGAGCTTTTTTAGCTAGACTGTTGGCGATTCAGAAATCTGTCTAAATTATAAAGATACAGAATAAATTGGAATTTCACTCGAAGGCTAACGGCCGGTTTCTGAAAGCTCGATGAAAACGAATCGGATGTTAAGTCATTCGCCATTTCAGCTATTACATCGAATTAGATAGAGATAGCAAGTGACTTGACATGCGATTAGTTTTGATCGGGCTTTTAGAAACCGGCCGTTAGTATACCTACTAATCGAAATGATATACTAATAGAGTGTGGGTTTTAGTTATGCTATTGATATTAAATTAAAGTTTGTCGAAAAATTGATGTTGCGTTGTCATTTCGATCTATTCCTATCTAATACCAAAAACCAATGGTACCAATGGTATTTGTTTGGTCGTCATAAATTTTCTGTTCCTCACGAAATACCATTTTGGTATTCGTTTTTGATTGATTGATTGAAAATACTTTATTGCACTTTAAAACAACAGTACAAAGGCGAACTTAATGCTATAAAGCATTATCTTCCAGATAACCTTTGTGTGTTGTGGACATACGATGTGTCAGTAGTGCACAGGAGAGGAAAAAAGTAGATCGTAATACATTTAAAAGGTTTTTGGTATTAGATAGGAATAGACCATTATTTCTAAATGATAACTAAACGCTAAATAGTAGCCATTCTAATTCATTCAGTTTTTTTTATTCATAAATTTTAGTCTCGACCGCAATCTCATGGTGTAGCACGCCTACCAATAAGAAATACAAATATATTTTTGTGACGTTTTAAAGTTACTCAATCAAGTACAATTACACTGATTTGGATGAAACTTAGATCTTAGAAATTCGTGACTGCTTTAAAACTGGGACAGATACGGATGCTGTCAGTAAAAGATCATATGGCGGCAGGTGATAAAAAACCATCCCGTTACACAAGATACCGCTCCACACTCCACGATTCCCACACGTCCACAAAGGGTTAAAAGACCGTCTCCTTTGTAAGAGGATATCTAATTTCCTTGAAAACAAAATTGGCGTAACATTGCTAAGGTATTTTTTATTTTTTTTGTACCACTAACCCTTTTCGCCGATGGCTTTGTGTGTTTTTTTACTTTTTAAGAGCGTAAAGAAAAGGCGGTTAGTTTATATCCGGCCTCTTTGACATTTGGAGGGTTAACCGATGCGTTCTCTAATTATTTGAAGTGGAGTTGCTGTTGAGTGGGTTGACGTGAATGGTGGGTGGCTGTGCGTATTATTCAATAAACTAATCAAGTAGTAATTAGGTAACGTTCAGAACGTTAAAAAGTTTCCGATTGGCAATCGTAAGCAACGGTCTGCAGATAGGATAATGATATAATGCGTATTTTGTATATTTTGTAATATTATTCAATAATATTTTCTAAGAAAATTTTGATCTTAAAAAAACATGTTTTTATTTTTTTAGGTAAGTATTAAAGTAAGATTACTAATTTTATGATAAACTTTTCAAAATCAAATAGTTTATTAAGTAAAATTACAAGGGTAAATTTTTTTTCTTTAATAATGCCTCATTAATATTTCAAAATTTATAAAAGTAAAAAAAAAAAACAAAAATTGTAACTGAGACTGACTTTGTTCTAGTTTATTTAAAAATCTTTTTATGTTTACAGAAAAGATCCAATCGAATTTAACATCGCTATAATAAGATCGCAAGGACCAAATTTTACTCTACTGTTTAAAAGTTAAACCCTAAAAAGTTCAGCTTTTATGGATCGCTTTATTTACACTCCGTCACAAAATGTATATAGTAAAAATGAGAAAAGTGATTTTTAAGAAAATATTTTAAATTTATTACTTCTTTTTTACGTAAGTTGATACTTACATGAACAAAATATTAACGAAAGCATATTTCTATAACTGAGCTTTATTCGGACAAAGACATTGCAAGGGTTGCATCGTAATAAATTTGAGACCTAATCGTCTTCGAAATTGAAAAGGAACCATTAATTTTTACACTTCATCAGACAACGTGGGATCACAAATATGGCGCTTATTAAAAAAAGATAATTTCACGCGAATCAGGAAGCATCTGTCGACACCTGCCTTTTAACCCTTGATTTATAAAAAGAAAGATCTCGGGGTCTTTTCGTCCCGATATAAGTTTGTGCAAGAACAGTTATGTTACGGTTTATCACCAGGTGGTAAGGGTTAAGTCTTCCGAGTTCTCACGGACTTTGCTATTTTTTTGAAGGGTTAAATTGACACAGCACAACTGTATTTGTCTTGCATCCATGAAGGGTTGTAAATCAGTTTTGAATTTTGAGAAAGGTCAACTACCTCCCTAAGACTGCAACATCTCTTGATTTACAATAGATATATAAAAAAATGCTTTAAGGTTTTAATCCCCAAGAACGGTAGATTTTATCTCAGATATCTTAGTACCAATTACATACTCAACATTATTTGAGGCTGCAAGAGGGGTAGAGAGGGTACGTCCAACAAACAATTGGCACATTTTTTTATACTACTTGCTGATGAAACAAGAAGGCCCAGATGTTAAGTGGTAACCATCACCTAAAACAAAGCATTGCCTAATAAGACACGCACGATCTTTCTTTCTGAGAGCACTGGTAGTCTAGTGGTAGCGGCCCCACCTTCCGATCCTAAGATTTTCTGTTCAAAAATTGATGTGCACAATGCCAGTACTCTCAAACGGTGAAGGAAAACATCGTGAGGAAACCGGTATGTCGTAGAACCTAAAAAGTTCTATAACATGTGTCAAGTGCTCGAAAGGAGCCTCTTGAGGCGCACTTAAAATCCTTTCACCACACTGTTTCGAAAGAAACTAGTGACACGACAAGAGAGAGACTGTTCTGCGTCGATCAACTTGACGCATACAGATGTTAACATAATTGCCTCAACATAATTAAGAAAGTGTTACACTACCAAAAAGAAAGTACCGCAGAATATTTTTACTTCGTTAACATTGAAACTTTAACTTCAAATAACATCATAAACAGTCATAGATAAAGCTAGATATAAGCAGCTAGATGTTCCACATTTGAAATTCAAAGATACCTACAAAAAAGTTCAGTTTCCAGGTCATGCGAAGCTTTTATTCCGGTAGACGGAGCGAGGTAAAGACGCGACGAGCGTATGTGATTGACTATCGTGGACTGTGGGACTGCAAATCCGTCTTTCGAAGTGAAATGCCTACACAGTTCGAGCTTCCGTGAGTATTAAAGTTAGTTACAAATATGATCCTAATAATATTATAAACGCGAAAGTTTGTAAGTATGGATGGATGGATGGATGGATGGATGGATGTTTGTTGGATGGAGTTGGACTACTGAATGGATTTCAATGAAACTTTACAATAATATAGCCTATATATCAGAATAGCACATAGGCTACAATTTATAAAGATATTGTGTGACTAATCCTGCGCAGATGAAGTCGCGGGCACCAGCTTGTTAGTTTATAAGGTACTGTGCTTTATTAATAAAAATGGATCTTGTAATTTTAGTCATGTGGACTGTGGAACTGCAGATATGACTTTAAAAATGAAATGCCTAAACTGTTAGAGCTTCTGTGAGTTTAAACATTAGTTACAGATATGATTAGTTTACCAGGCTTTTATTTGTGTTTTCTTATTGAAAGTGGATCTTGTTATTTTATTCATGTACCTATATCTAATTAACTGGACACGATCTTATGTATAAATCATGATCATCATCATCAGCCTGGGAAAGACAACTGCTGGACATAGGCCTCCCCTATATAACCCGTTTACACTCAGCTCATGTCCGTGGAAATGTGCAGAGGCATGCAGAGACAGGCGCAGGGACTTGGGCAATGCGAGAATGGGACGGCAACATGTCCTTCCACGCGAATGGCAGCGCGAATGTCTAAATGTAAACGCGCTATTATATTTCCTATATTTCCAGGAAGAACAATTCTGAGCCCTCTCCGTCTATCGACTTTCCGCGATCTTTATAATATCGTCGATCCATCGGGTGTGCGGACATCCTACGCTTCGTCTTCCGGTGTAAACTGTTTGCTTCATCTATTTCACTCCCGCTCACATATTCTTTGGCGAAGTAGTTCTGTTTTGAGGGCGAACAAACATGAGCATATTTTTTGTTCGCTCATATAACAAGCTATGATAACTTATTTATTCTGCGAAGGTTCAACAAATTTGGCAAATAATATTGATACACCCATTTGCGTCGTAATGTTTAGTAAATAAGAGTTTTTGGAGTTTCTCAGAAGCGACCTTTGATACGATAACAAGTAGATTTTAATTAGTTATACTACAAAGTTTCAAAAAGAACAAAATTAATGATATAAAAAAAAATATATTGATTTAATTTTAAAAAATGACGTGAAGGACTTTATGTATTGAAAAATATGATAAAATCTGAATAAGTCACTCAAAGTTGCAACTCGTACCTACATAACATTGTATTGTGTAAGTGTCTTATGTCTACATAACATTGTATAACATATATTGTATTGTGTTTAGCGTAAGTTAGTCTTCGTTATGGATAATTTATTGTCTGAAATAAAAACTTTTTATTTATTTTATTTATATATAACAGTAGTAATACGATAATCCTAAAGCCAGTAATAGAGCTCTTTGTGAAGAGTTCGTCCAAGGAAAGTACTACCACCATGCTTTTTTCTGCCGCCAAGCAGCGTTGCTGTGTTTCGGTTTGAATGGAGTGAGTGCCCCGGTGTAATTACAGGCACATGAACCTTAACATCTGTATGCCTCAAACTGATGGACGCAGGGCGGTGCATCGAAAGGCACTTTCCTAACGTGCGTGACTTACGAGGAAATGTTTTGTTATAGGTGATTATATCCACTTAATATGAGGCGGGCCTTCAGCTTGTTCCATCAGCAAGTAGTATAAAAAAAACCGGCCAAGTGCGAGTTGGATTCGCGCGAAAGGTTCCGTACCATTATCTTTAAAAAAATCACGTTTGTTGTATGGGAGCCTCCTTAAATATTTATTTTATTCTGTTTTTTAGTATTTTTTGTAGCGGCAACAGAAATACATCATCTGTGAAAATGTCAATTGTCTAACTATCACGGTTCATGAGACAGACGGACAGCGGAGTCTTAGTAATAGGGTCCCGTTTTACCCTTTGGGTACGGAACCCTAAAAAGGTACTAGTAGGAAATATAAAGCTCAAGTAGATACGAGTATATAAGCTCTAGTATGATTCAGATATATTCAGCGTAGACATTTGACTATTCAGTAACGCGATAGCCGCTGCAAGATGTTTGCCGCACAAATGTTATTTGCGTTGCCGAATCCATGGACCAGTGCCGGTGTCACGTTGCTAAGCCAAATAAACTAGAGTTGTACGATGGTAGCTAGCCGAAGGAATATTCGGCTTTAAGAAGCCATCCTTGCGATTCAAGCTCTCTGTCGTGTCACTAGTTTTTTTAGAAACAGTGTGCTGAAATAATTTTAAGTGCGCCTCAAGAGGCTCCTTTCGAGCACTTGGCACATGTTATAGAACTTTTTAGGTTCTACGACATGCCGGTTTCCTCACGATGTTTTCCATCACCGTTTGAGAGTACTGGCATTGTGCACATACATTTTTGAACAGAAAATCTAATTGGTGCACGACCGGTTTCGAGCCCACGACCTTAGGATCGGAAGGCGGGGCCGCTACCACCAGTGCTCTCAAGTACGATTCAAGCTTAGTCATTACATTAGACAACAAGAATCATACAAAAGAGCATTTTGTTGCCTGTTCTTCTATGCTTGGTCGCGTGGAACTGGCACCTAGCTTAATAATTTTTCAAGTGTTATTTTTAACTATTTTGCATGCATTATTAATAAAACACTGATAGTTTTCATAATTCAATAAGATAAGAGCTTTATTAACAGTCAACTTTCCGTAGTCCTCTGACATTTGATCGTAAAAAAAATCAGTAAGCTTTTATAAATAATACTGTTTTTTTTTGTCTGTCTGTCAATCAGGAAATTTGCTCTGAAGCCATATTTGAATTATCGATAGAAGTTAGAAGTTTTTCTGACATACAGTTTGTAAAAAAAAACTAACAGATTATTAGAAAGTCTTTAACAAGACAAAACACGAAATATCCCGAACTCTGCAATCTCGATATAGCCGAAAACCGAAGAAAATTCCGAATTAGTTGCAACTCTAAAACAAACCTAATGTTTGTTTGTACAAGCCCACTGGCGACGACATTTTCAATGGTAGATAAGTAGTGAAAGTTTGTACCATTAGATATTTCAGAAGTTTTGTGGTTATTTTTAGGTCAAAAAGAGCAGTGTCTATTGAAGACTATTTAGCATCAAACTAAAGAAAAATTTTACTTGGAACCGCTGATAAAATATTTAATTTTGTAAATTCAAACTTATCTATATAACACTCATACACATAACAATTATGTTCAAGCATGTACCATCACACATCGCAGAATGCCGCAGATTTGCTATCATATATAAAAATACTGGAACCAAATATGTTTTTCTCCACAATAAGAAACTAATCAAACATCACACAAATCGAAATAAACACAAATAGGAAGCCATATTTTCCAACGATACCACCCCGGTACCCGCGCGTCCGAAAAATAGTAGATAATCTAACTTTTTCTAACTCCCCTGGTTTCAAATCACCACCATAACCTGACCGTACCTCCAACCGAACTTAAAGTAACTGCAGGTCTAGTGATATCGGTTACGTATAGTTGGGGGCGTAAGATAGGGAAATGCTGCAAATCATTACTGACAGTTGACCAAAACGGGGTTCGTGCCCCTAAAATATGTATGAGGCTAGGAAAGCCCTGTTATGGTGTCCGAATGTTGATAAGCCAAGTATTGGGGCAAGAGATTGGATGCAAGGGTACCAGGGGATACGTGATTAGGATTGTCGAGAATTGCTCCCTGGGATTGCTTTGAATTTTTTATGGTGACAGTATTTTTGATACTTTGTGCGCTTTTGGTTTGTATTATTTGATCGAAACTGTTGCATTTGTACATTATGATTGTAATGAGCGTATTCTTTTTATCAGCGAATATACCATATGAGTTTTCAGTCGTGTAGTAATATTTAATTTGCTTCATTGAGCGACTGAATACAAATGCTATTAATCAATGAACCCATCAAGTATTTATTTAATATCACTAGAAACCATTCAATTGTTTCTAAGAAAAGTAAGATATCGGAACGCGAAAAATACAATCGGCAATTTAAATTAAATTAAATTGCAAAATTGCAATTATTTCGTATTCCTAAGAGCAATTTTAGAAACGAATGCAGCCGTGAGAACTACATCGCTAAATAGATACTAAATCAAAACAAATATCTATCTCCACAAACGTCATTGTTGCCACAACAAAGTGTCCAAATCCCTTTAAATCCGAAAAATAGGATTTAAAAAAAAGTTCAGAAAAAATTGTACTCGTTGACTTTGCGAAATGATACAATAGTTTTGGGTTCAATATAAAAAGTTTAACAGAGAAATAACCAGCTAGTTATGGCTTGACTTTATGTTCGTACATAAAAATCAGATGGTGATGCGGAAATATGCGAGAGTGCTTACAAGGAAACAAATTAAGCGTTTCATTTGTTTCCTGTAAGCATGTTTGCACGCATGCACGAAATGCTTCCAATAGATATTGAAATATAAAATATTTTTTAACGCTAAAACTAATCCCCATCTAATGACTTTGCCCAATAGTTTTTGGAACATAAACATTTTTAGAGATAGAACTACTACTACTACCCCCACTGAATAACTTTCCTTACTTGAATGCAATTACCCTTTTCTCACTGTTATTATTATTAATTATTGTAAAACATATATAACTAACCATAAATACAAATAAAATAAAAGAGTGCAAGTGTTTCCTACCCCGCAGTAGTTTGCAGAACTGTTCATACCCTACAGTAATTTTCGATATATAGCTTGCTCTTTTACTCGAAGTTTGAAAGTATTGCTACCGTGTAAGCTACCGAAATACTACCATACAAATGATTGTTACATTTTTTATTACATTTGCTGTGTCAAAGGATTTGAAGTGTCGTATTGGGCTTAAAGTTAACATTTTATCGATTCGTTTTATTATTATTTCAATAAAAACTCGTAAGTACACGTAAGGTAGGTACCTATTTTACAAGCTTGTCTTAGCTTGGTGCTAGGTATTGTTAAATGTCCACCAATATTTATTAAGGACAGGTATTCTATAGTTTCGGATTATTATTTTAGTATTTAGTAAGTATTTTAGGATTATAAATAAAATAGTATTATTTCTTTTATAAAATGAGATACCTAAGTCTATAATTTTAAAATTTTGCTATACCAATAAAAAGTATTTAACCTATTGATGTTGGAGTACGTAAGTACATTGTAAAACTGATGTAGCAATGGCGCAAAAAATGAATGTTCAGAATAAGTTATTTTCTTACTCAAAACATAAAACAAATATCAGTAAACTGAACGGTATGAAAAAGTATAATTACGTATGTAGAGACTAAAATAATGAAAGAAAAATAATAGTTATAGCGCTCATTCAATTATAATAATAAAATTATCAATAAATTTAATCCGTTACACTTTCCCACAGAACACAGTTAGCAATAAATTTTCTGTCATTTAGCAGTTTCGATAAACGCTCCAAAACGCCAAAATACGAAAAAAAAACACTCAACATCTAAAAGCACAATCTATACAAACACAATTAGTTTTGTATACAATAATATATCACTCGATTTTACCCCAAAACAAGCAGTTTAACCCTGTTTCCCTGATTGGGGTCTTTTTTGCCCAATCGACATTTATACAATGTTGATGGTGTCAAGAGTCGAATTGTGTGAAATTTTTCGTAATGCGATTTCTGTTCTCATGACCCCCAAGCATTCGATTATTAAAGAAAAAATAGTTTAACACGTAGTAATTTAGTTTTAGACTAGATAAATAATTTTACGATAATTGTGAAGATACTAAAACAACCTAGACTTTTGTAATTATAAAGGTATTTTTATAGTAAAGATAAAGATATTTATTGTTTATGGAAAACTAGGTACAAATTCCAGCCTGACGGCATATAAACATTCAGGAAAAACACAAAAATTTACATTATCTAAAATAATTAAATTAACATTACAAAAATACAATATTCAAATTCAAGTCAAAAATAAATCTTATAATGGAGGGAAAGCTCAGTTAGTATAATATAAAAAATAAATTAAATGTATAGTTTAATTTTAATATTAAATTTAAATAGTAGTAATATGTTTGAATCTACATAGCGAACTAACAAAGTTGTACGGTACCTAGTATCGCATAATTGTTTGGCAAATTCAAATTGCAATAATCCCAAAGACCGTTATGAAGTCTACCCACAGACAACGGACTAACTCCCTTCACAACCAACAATGGAGACTTAACCCTTGCATAGATCACGGACCAGTTTTATTATAAGAATCATTTGAATGTTGCAATTTTGCGTATACCTGATCTATGACAATAGAGCCGCTATTCAATTTTTGCATAAGGGGCGCATAATACTTAGCTGCATTGAATTGGATATGGCTAGAGGCAGATGCTTCTAATCGTTAGAAATTCAATGCAAAATTTTTGGCTCTACAATTCCATATTGACTGCATCAACTAGTGTTTGCATAGGTAAAACTAAAATATAAAAAAATGGCGTGTTGTTGTTTTAAATCAATTTACATATTAGTAAAATAGATCAGCAACAATGTTACTGTAGTTTTAGTCGAGTTGATATCACATGCATAGTATGTACCTGATAATATGTACCTGATGGCAGTCTATAAGCTATTCTAGGTAACGATCTATATTTATGCTAAGTTAAATCCAAATCAATGCAGTCACGTATGGCGTGGTTGAGGCAGAAATATAAAATTATCAAAACATAGTAACTTTTTCGTTTACCATTATTATTTTATGATTTACAATAGTAGTTGGATAGAAAAGCTTAAAACTATAGAAGTTTGTGATAGCGATTTTGAAGTAAGTACCGTGCCCTAAATCTTTTTGAGTCCTCAAAATGATCTGATAAATCCACTTAAGTTCAAATAATTCAACTAGTTGAAGCACCTCTTTCCTTATCTACAGATCAACGATCTACATACGGTAGTAAATTAAGCGAATAATTTGAGCACACAAATAGCGGCACATGTCAAGTACCGAATTAGCTTTCAATCTAATCTTAGATCTGTGAGTGCAAGTACTCTTGTCGGTGTTTTATTGTTGTTTGATTCAAATAAATAATATATTTTTTTTGGTATATATGCCACTATTTTGAGTTTACAGTTTACTTACATTACTATCGAATCCAAAATCTTTTAAAAAACAGAAATAACTTACTAATATTTTTTACTTTTTATGATGAGCTATCGTTTACGCTTCAATTCAAATATCGAACGTATAACTGCTGCGTTTTGTTATAACCGATCTGATTTATGGCCAGAGACAAAGTTTAAAAATCGAATGTTGTTTTTTTTCAAATATTTGTGTTTGGAACGGGTGTTTTATTTGTGTCAAAATTTTGCAAGGGTCGCACAGACAACGGCACTTCGATAAAGGGTTATTACTATTACTAAAAAGTTAGTGTTGCTTTTGTTTGGTAATGAATTATTGGGTCGGAACTTTCAGGTACATTTTGCAATGTGAAGGGTTGGTTTTGGTGTCGTGGAAGATGGCAGTCTAAAAGTTCACACGCGAAAGTGCAGTCAGGTATTGCAATCTTTTGGATAAATAACATTCGTCTTTTTTGATATATAACAAGTATCTGTTTAGAAACTGATTACGGGTGTGTAAAATGTATTATGTAACGTTAATTTTATTTAAAAAAAAATATTATTAATTTAATGGTCCTACAAACAACACTTGCTATGCCAGGTCTGAAACCAAGCTAAATAGAAGTTTAAAATTCAGCTGACATTGACGAAGAGTCTTCAAGAAAATTAATTATTCAAACTCACCCAACACACCACGCGTGCAACCTCAATGTTACCCAAAACCCGTCTCAGGAGCTTCTTTTGTGTGCCCCTTAACCCTGTAATAATAATTACACCTTTTGTGTGTTAACCCTTTAACGCGCCCGTAATTCTTAAGCCCGCTACCTGACCCCGCGGGGTCTACCTTACTTCCTGATCCATTCCTTTTTCAAACTTTATCTGGAGTGCGTGTGCGCAAGATCGAATAGAGTGACGTTCGATGTTAGAAATCGATAAAGTGTTGTGCGATATTGTTACAGTGAGTTCAGTTTAGTTTTACTGTGTTATTTGCCTGAAGGTAAGTGATTAGATATTTTATTATCAGTATCCGTGTCGGCACTTTTACGTCATTATCCATAAACGTTTACTTTTAGTAATGATCGCAAAAAGCTACAATTTTCCTTATTACTCCCCGAATCGTAATAAAGCCGTAACATAATTTTATTCATGTGAGACGAAATAACAAACATGAAATCGTTATGTACGTCAGCAGTTTCCTCGAGACAATAAAAAGAGGCCGGACTCGTCAGAGTACGAATGTCCTCATACGAGCCCGGTATCCATGCGAAGGATGATACGCTGTTATTTCCAACATATTCCAATATATTATTTTTTATTGCCCTCCCCACGCCCGAGTGGGGGAGAGTCGCGTCATGCGTGATATTTGATATAAAGTCGGAACTCAACTTCGTTATGCGATATTCTTTTTTCAAAGGACAATGGTTCGGCTGAGACGTAACATATTTTTGAGGAGATGGCTTGATATTTTTCTTGAAACTGCTTGGATAAGCCCAATTATTCTCGACATGGATATGTTTACAATTCTAGTTTGTTACCGAAGTTGTTCGGAGAAACTGCCTTTATGAAATAAATTACCTTGTAGAGACGTTGACATTTTTACTCAGATATTTTTACTGAATGTAGCTACTGAGAATATAAAGAAATTGTAACTAACTTTATTTTAATTTATATAATGATTTCCCAAATTAATTTCAATTTTTACAACCAAATTATTTGAAGTATATTTTATTTTATTGAAAAGACCAAAAGCAAAAAAAAATTTAGAAAACAGAGTATATTAGAACAGCCAATTATAGGTTTCTCTAGGTAGTGTTAAACTTAATAATAATCCTAAAAAACAAAATTCATAACAAAGATGTTATCAGTAAAGGTATTTTTAAAGAATTTACTAGGAATTTTCTACCGTTAGAAGAAAGTTTCATGATCTATGTCTTCTTAATTACAAGTAGCTGTAGTATTTTGTCATTTAACTATCCATATTAATTACGCTATTTCAATTAATTGCCCAAATTAATTACGCTATTTCAATTAATTACCCATATTAATTACGCTAATGCAAAACTGACGCCAACCATATAAGTTTGCAACGAATTTCAAAACAAACCTCTAAAAATAAAACGGGTTCTAAATTCAAAACTATGCTTTAGAGGCCGTTGCGTCGGCCATGTCGTGCAAATAAAATCCGCAGTAAATAGGCGGTGGGGTGGGGTGGCGGTCAGTCCCCACCGGACCGCCTCTGGTCGAGGGGTATGTTCGACCGACCGTCGGACAAGTAGGGTTAAGATAGCGGGTGATTTATTTTTTGCAAATGCAATTATTCGGCCTTTAATTTTAGTTATTTTTATAGCAGATCAAATCAAAACGGTTTCTGTTCAGTTCAATCATAATGATCACTTTTAAACGTCTTGTACTTAAACTAGGTGAGACTAACGCCAGTTCTTCACGACCGAAGACTATAAGAACTGGCAATAAACTTACGGATCCGCTCTTAGTGTTTTTTGTATGACTATCTTTACAATTATTTTAGTAGTATCTATAATAAGTATTTATGATGGCATCTTAAAAGTTATTTATTACAAAAAGTTTTGAGGAGATATGTTATTTACCGAGGAATAAACCCATATCATAAGAATTTTCATATGTTTTAAATTAAAATTATGTATGTGCGAGTATGTATTCTGTTCATTAAAATATAAGTGCAATAAATAAATTACCTTAATACAGTAAAGATAATTAATGAGCACTGGTGATTTAGTGGCAGTAACCCTACCTTCTAATCGTAAGGTCGTGGGCTCGAACCTAGTCCGATGGATATTTCCCTTTGAAAAATGTATCTGTGCAATACCAGTGCTCTCAAATCAACTACTACAAAATGTGGGTATGTGCCAAAATGATACTTCGACGTACTTACCTCTGACTGGCCCGACTATTCCATAATAGATTCTCAAAGAATCTGTGGATTCAATGGGATTTCTACCGTGTCTTGGGTCGAAGTCGTGAAGCTGTTAGTTTTGTAAACACAATATTGTAACATCCAAATACACAAAAATTAACTTTTCCTGAGTATAAAATATTCGTATGCCTCAGATAAAAATAAATATGCAGGTCACCAAAGCTACCACTCAGGTAGAGTAACTTTCCAAAGAATTTCTAGACTAAAAACAATTTCATTCCAACTTCTGCTCTAATAACACCCTGAATTAAACACACACACACACATACCCCACATTAAGTTGCCGAGACAGCGGGGCGGACGGCTACAAATGTCGCGGTCAGTGCCCCCCTACCCACCCTCGTAGCATCGCCTACGCCGTAGCATCGCCGCTACAGCGTAGCATAGCCACTACGCCACGGCTAAGCAATATCATTTTGTGGGGTAGAGCGAACGTGTTTTTGAATTACCAACATTTTATTTCTTCTGTATCATAATGAAATGATTTTTTAATTTAAATTTGATCATATCTCCGTAGCAAACGATTATTAGTATTGATTATGTCTTAATGGGTGTTTGAATTAGATTGTATTATTTAGATCAAAGATACTTTTGATAGTACAAAGTTTTGAATTTTCAGTGAACTTTTCAAAACTGTATCATAGAACCACAATAGACTCTAACACATCAAAAACTCAAATATCGTGAAATCAATTGGAAAGTTTACTAATTTTTAGTATTTGTCCTGTTAAAGTTTTTTATAATGCTGTGACACCATTTCGAAACTAACAAATTGTATACACCATAGTGCAGTCGACTGTACATGAAGCATGCTGTCAAGCTAATCATGGCTAACGGCCGGTTTTGGAAAGCCTGATCAAAACTAATCGCATGTCAAGTCACTTGCTATCTCTATCTAATTCGGTGTAATAGCTGAAACGGCGAGTGACTTGACTTCCGATTAGTTTTGATCGAGCTTTCAGGAACCGGCCGTAAGCCTAGTTACGGTCTAACAAGTATGTTAAACAAAAAAAATATTCGAATAACAAACTCGTGAAACTGTTTCAGAATAACACTTTTTTTTTAAAATATTGGTGGACATTCCACACAGCACTATCTCGCCCCAAACTAAGCCAAAGCTTGTGATATGGGAACCAGATAGCTGATATACTACTTATATATCTTTTTTTTTTGTAAATACATACTTATAATATTATATAACTTATAAATAACGATTACAGTGTATTTTTCATAGCATAATGTCTTTGTATAAAAAAATTGGCAACCCTTTTAGATGATCAAATAAAGCAATTTATTAGAAAAGAGGGTGGAATCAATTAGAGTGAACAGATTCGAGACAGCAGTAACTGGCCTAATAGCCGATAAAGAGAAATGGCGCGATGCTACATTTGGACCTACGCGTCCAGATTATGGAGATCTTTGACCAGATACTGAGTTAAGAGGCTGGCAAACGTCAACAACAACCATTTGATTAAGCATCTGGCTGGTTTGATTTCGTAGCACTGGTGGTCTAGTGGTAGCGGCCCCGCCTTCCGATCCTAAAGTCGTGGGTTCAAAACCGGTCGTGCACCAATGACTTTTTCTGTTTTAAAATTTATGTGCATAATGCCAGTACTCTGAAACGGTGTAGGAAAACATCGTCAGGAAACCGGCATATCGTTTAACCTACAAAGTTCTATAACATGTGTGAAGTGCTCGAAAGGAGCCTCTTGAGGCGCGCCTAAAACCCCTTCACCACACTATTTCGAAAGAAACTAGTGTCATTTTTTTTGTAGGAATAATTGTTTGTTGGTAGAATTATGTTTTTCCTGAATCTTTAGAATGTATTCTATTATTTTAAAATTATAATAATATTCCGTGAATTTTCATAACACATTCGGGTATTTTATATCTTCAGAAATGTTAAAATGTACGAGCCACAAATTGTTTGACGATTGCCTGCTTCGTCATACTAACTGGATAAAAATCCTTAGCCTAGATAAATAGGCAACAAAATTACGGATTGGTTCCTACCGTTCTTTTGTATGATTCTTGTTACAAAATAATATAACAACGAAGGTCCATGTAGCGCTTTACAATCTGTTTCCACTTTATGCTAAAACACGTCACACATTTTGCACAAGAAACAAGGGGTCAGAATAGTCTGGTCATCTATACGCAACTTTACGGTACAAGTAGCCAGTTTGTCGCCGGCGAGTTTTTGCTAGTGTGGGCTAGTTATTGGGTTTTGTTAGAGAGGGTAGGGTTATTTGATTTTGGGTTTATTAAGCTTGTGTTGTTTGTTTCCAATGATTCTTTGTGAGTCAATGTTCCACGGACATTTTTTTAAATGTCATATGGCAGCATGATGCAGGCTACCTGATAGAAAACGGTCATCGTCACCTGGACCTCGTTGGATACCTGTAGCCGCTGTGAAGGTGGCCTCACATTGACAGCCTTCACAGCTCAGTTGGTAGTAGCTCTGCCTTCTGCGTTGTAGGCCGTGGGTTCGATCCCCACCGAGAACAAACATTTGTGTGATGAACATAGATGCTTGTACTCTGTCTGGGTGTTATTGTATATTATAAGTATGTATTTACAAAAAAATATATATATTATGTATTATATCATCTATCTGGTTCCCATATTACAAGCTTTGGCTTAGTTTGGGGATAGATAGTGCAGTGTGGAAAATCTATCAATATTTATTTAGTTTATATTATTGAAAGTTGCAAAAGTAACCTGAGTAGATGGGGGATGATCGTTAAAAAAGACATGCAATACCTTTCTGGTGCCAGGTGCAGTCCATGCCAAGTCATGCCTCAACATGCACAGTTGAGGATCTTATGACCTGCTCAGATGATGCTGTGCAGGTAGCCACTTATTTTACAGAGTGGCTTTAAAGAATACATTTTGAAATGTAAAAACGACACGAAAGAAGACGGGAAAGATAAACCCGTCTTTTGAAGGAACCATGTAGTAATGCCACTATGCACATTATAGGGAGACACCGTGGTATTGCAAAATACGGCGCAGATAATCCGTGTTAAATAAATATAGAATTATAAGAATGTTAGCTGTTTATTTACAAAGAAAATTACAATGAATTAGTATTTACAAAATAAATTATGAAACAGTTGAGCTATCTGCAGACCGTTGCAAACGATCTAGAGATAGCTCAACTGATACAAATCAGTGCCACTTGGAAGCGTCCCCAAGACACTGGCTGCATTGCAACGCTGAATGACAATGCTGTTTTTAAGGTTTATTATAGGCCTGTGTATTTCCTGAAATATAATTTTATTATTATAAGATATTATCCTTTCCTTGTTGTGTCACTAGTTTCTTTCGAAACAGTGTGGTGAAAGGATTTTAAGTGCGCCTCAAGAGGCTCCTTTCGAGCACTTGACACATGTTGTAGAACTATTTAGGTTCTACGACATGCCGGTTTCCTCACGATGTTTTCCTTCACCGTTTGAGAGTACTGGCACTTTTTTTATTAGATATTATAGTGATGGACCAATGCTAACTTCAATCTGGCCCAAATAAACATGTGTCCTCTGGAAGTTGAAGAAAGTTTCCGAAATCAATGATTCGTGAGAGACGAACGGCGCGTCCCGGTAGTAAGTGGCCGGCTTCTGAAGTTATGGACAAAGATATACGACGCGACTTCCAAAGAAAGCAAAGAATTATATCAAAACTAGCAATCGCCCGTGATTTTGTCCGTGTGGACTTGTGTAGTCAACTTGGCTAATATTTTTTTCAAAATTTGTATTTGTATTCGTGCTTATTTCATGAACAGCTGGTAAAAAAAAAGTACCCTCTTTAATTACCTATATTACTTCTTTTTATTTCAACAATAATTAGAAAAAAAAAATACAGAATTTTAAATTTTTATTAGTTTTATAGTGTTGACCTACACGCTCAAGGAAATCACAAAGATTTTTTAATATATTCCCAAAAACTATTATCCGAGGGGGATCTGAACCCACGACCTTGCTCTTGATACGGGGCTGCGCTAAACAACTGCTACTGGTATAAGATACTGGTTTCATTCACTAAATACTTTTAGACTTTGTCTTTTTTTTATAATGAATAATCCGTCCTTTGACTACAATCTCACCTGATGGTAAGCGACGATGTAGACGACGTTGTAGCAAAACGGTCTAGAAGACACCTATTCACTCTTGCTTTGAAGAGATTTAGATTGTAGTGGTCAGGAAAAACAGACGACGGTAATCATCACCTACATAGATATTTGAGAAACATTCTATTAAAAAAAACATACTATGATGCAAATTGAATTTTAAAATTCGTTTTTCGTGTAAAGATTTAGGGCCGGTTTCAACATGCTCTGTTAGATTAACAAAGGATTAAAGGGCCGTTAAATATGTCGAAATGTACGCGTTTGACAGCTAAGGTTAGATTTAACGGTCTTTTAATCCTTGATTAGTAACTAACAGAGCATGGTGAAACTGGGCCTTAACATTTAACAGTACCTTAATAATCCTTACTTTTAAAATGAATGAAGCTTTTTAGAATACCAAAGCTTTGCAAATACCGAACACGATTCTTAATTCAGTTACCTACACAGTCAAAGATCGCCCCTGATACAATCGTAACTCTTCTGCATAACTTAATTTATTCAAACTTTGAACTCTATTCTCTAGACCATAAGATCGCAATCATAAAGGTTAAGCTGTAAATATTATGATGATCGGTCACCATCGTTACCATAGCTTAGCAACGCCGTATTAAACTATATAGCTATAAGTATAAGGCATGATTTCCCCTGACAAAAGTGCGTTGGGTATAAATAGCCAGACATTGTCTAGAGATATAGGATTACTGGAATAGTCTTTAAAAAAAAATAAGTTTATTTGTTTATAAAAATAATAGTAACCGAAAACACTTCGCAACTTTTGTCCTCAGGCACGGTAGATATCCGTTGGTTGCAAGCTCAATGTCTCTGCTAGAATGCTAACTTGTCTCCGCAAAGTCTTTTCAAGGTCCCCACCTTGAAAATACCTCCCACTACACCGCTGTTCTGTTTATGATTTCGTAATTTAATATTTAGTAGAGCTTTTTGTGAAGGGCTCGTCCGGGGAAGTACTACCACCACGCCTTTTTCTGCCGCCAAGCAGCGTTGCTGTGTTTCGGTTTGAAGAGTGTGGTTGCCGCTGTCATTACAGGCACATGAGGCTCAACATTTGTATGCCTCAGGTTGATGGACGCAGGGCAGTGCATCGTAGGGCACGTTCCTATCGTGCGTGACTTGTGAAGCAATGCTTTGTTATAGGTGATGGCTATCACTTAACACCGAGGGCCATCTGCTTGTTCCATCAGCTGTATATTATCAGTTGTATATAAAAAAAACATTGTAACTTTTGCATTTCTTTATCATTAGCTATCCAATAAAACAAAAACATTATTAGATTAGATTAGAAAATTCTTTATTGCACAAAAGAAAGTACATAGGCGAACTTAATGCTAGTTATCATTTTCTTCCAGTTAACCTTTGTGTAATGTGGAGTGGGTGGTAGTGCTTTTACGATAAATTATTGGGGAGAAACGTATTATACGAGTCTGTGTTTACATGCCCATGGCCGGGTAGCAAGCGCCTAGTGTTGCCAGATGTCGTCACCCAGACACCACAAATAGCTAGATATGATTCTTGCCCCATCCAGTGACTGTATATCCCAAACAGCAGAGGTAGCGGGACAGTTAATATATTTGAAGTAAGGTAGAAAAAGGGTTTCAGTACTACCTTTGTGTGGGGATGCCCTTTAGTGGGATCTAATAAAACCTTGTTACGGCCAAAGGGATACCATCCCAATATTGAATGTGTTCTTTTACATGATACGGAATTTAGGGACTTCTCTCTGTGATATTAAATCGGGGATGTTTTTGATAATGTATAATGTTGTGGACATTGTACTTACGTACGGTATAGGGAAATTTCAAAGTTTCTGAAATAACTTTATTTTATTATTGTGCGTTTGTGGAAATTATAAACGTGTTTAGCATTAGATAGATTAACGGCCGGTTTCTTAAAGCTTGATTAAAACTAATCGGATGTCAAGTCACTCGCCATTTCAGCTATTACATCGAATTAGATAGAGATAGCAAGTGACTTCCGATTAGTTTTTATCAGACTTTCAGAAACCAGCCGTAAATCTTTATATGACTGGCCTCATTACTCAGTTGGTAGTAGCTCTGCCTTCTGCGGCGTAAGTTGTGGGTTTGATTTTTGAACATTTGTGTGATGAACCTCGTAGATATTTATGTGATAGTAAATATTCTTATAGCGGCGATGGGCTTGCCACCTGTCAACATGGAAAATGTGGAATACCAAATACTGTAAAATGTGGATTAAGTACCAAATGTAATATTAGGATGTACCTCTGAATACCCCTTTTAGATACCCTCAAAGAATTTTGAGTTGATACTTGATACTAAGAGAAAGGAAATCTACCTGTGAAGTATCTAAGTTGTAAAGCTGTTTTCTGTTTCTTTAATTATTTATAAAAAAAATAAGTCTATCAATAGTTAGTATTACTAGTACAACCTTTACCTACTTAGTTTGAGAGCACTGGTGGTCTAGTGGTAGCAGCCCCGCCTTCCGATCCTGAGGTCGTAGGTTCGAAACCGGTCGTGCACCAATGGGTTTTTCTGTTCAAAATGTATGTGCACAATGCCAGTACTCTCAAACGGCGAAAGAAAACATCGTGAGAAAACCGGCATGTCGTAGAACCTAAAAAGTTCTATAACATGTGTTGAAATGAGACTCTTGAGGCGCACTTTAAATCCTTTCACCACACTGTTTCGAAAGAAACTAGTGACACGACAAGAGAGAGAGAGTTTAGGGCTAGATAGAGATGTGGGAAATTTCAATCATCATTTATTAATTTTATTGCACACAAAGAAAAAAATATATAATGGCTCTTCTGGGGAGAAGTTATACACAAAATAAAGTACAGTCTACAAAGCACGAAATCGCTCAAACGAAAATGCCATCTTTAACCAATAAAACGGTGACCACAGATCGCCTCCTAGCTTCGTTGATTACAACGAAACAATCCATCTACGTCACGATCAGTTCTCTTAACTCACTTACCTTTACCTTATTTCATCTGTACTCTTGCAAAGTACGTACGTAGGTACATAAGCAGGCTATGTACGCATGCGCCGA
The DNA here is from genome assembly GCA_932294275.1 of Chloroclysta siterata. Lineage (NCBI taxonomy): Eukaryota > Metazoa > Arthropoda > Insecta > Lepidoptera > Geometridae > Chloroclysta > Chloroclysta siterata. The sequence goes on along the minus strand of OW028596.1, from coordinate 11,410,067 downwards.
TGGCCGAGACTACCTGACCGCGACCGGACACTGATCAATATTAAAGTCCGAGGGAGGATGCCGGGGCTGTCTGTTTGTCTGTTGAAATTGTGTAGAGCTGTTGATACCACCATTGACAAACAATATTGTAGAATATAGGTTTCAGGGTCGGCCAAAGAATCGTTGTAGAAGAACCAGTCGGAGGTGTGTTCAAAAAAGAATGGTGGAACATCGTCAAGAACCAGAATTTAAGCAGAACAGTTTCGGGGAGGTTGTTTATCTTAGCAAAAATATAGACTGTAATACTGACACCAAGTGTTATGCCACCCAACCGTCTGAGTTTAATAAGTTTATCACAAAGTTTGGTCATTTGGTCACAAGAGAACTTCGGTACAGTGTTGTTTAACATGATAATTAGAAATAATCTACATTTTTTACTGGTTGGAGTTTTTATTGCACTGAATTGCGTTTTATTCACACAACACCTAATTTTCTGTAAATTTTGGCATTCTGTTTAAGTTTCGCCAACATTTAGTATTATCTGACAACCCAGTTTTTTTGTTATGTTTTAAATTTCACTAAAGTAATTTTAGTTCTCTTATGGACTTGCCATAATGCTTATCATCAGAAAATGAAAAATAAGATGAAATAGCCTAACTGTAAAATAACGTCAGTTTTCATAAAAATAATTAATTTAAAAAAGAAAGTGTTGTAACATCTCTATACAAGCCTATCTTAACTCACCTTTCTGCGGACACTACGGGGGAGGGTCCAAGAGAAATGACGACCCTTAACTAAAACACACACATATACATGTACGGCGATTCCACCCACACTTAGCCACTTTCCTTTCACTTGACTCACGCTGTCTATGTAGTGGTGTGTCTATGAAGAGCGAGGGGTATTTGCGTCTGTGTGTGTCCAGTTTCCGCGCGCCTGGGTTTTGTTAATTTAATTAGAGGTACAAAAAGATTAAGGCCTTGGAGGACGCAGGCATTAGGAAACTGCTTTTGTTGAGGTTACTCTTTGTAACTTTGTTGTTATGTATCAATAGACCTTGGGAAGGACCCCACTTCTATTTACTCCTTCAGTTAGTTATATAAAATTATATTACTTTGAAAGTTTGAGATTCAATAATTATTTAGGTTTATTTTACTTGGAAGCTAATGGGATGATAGATATATAGATAGAAAATTATTTATTGCACAGAACCAAAAATATAATTATCATACATAGGTGATTTTTATGCCAGAGAGCATTCTCTTCCAGTTATCCTTTGTATAGTTCTGAATTTTTTTTTTACCGATACTAAAGAGGGAGAAAGGTTGAAGTCAGTGAAGGACAGATATATATCTAGAGGATTTGGTCAGAAATGAGACGAGATATACTAAAAAAAGTGTGGATTTTATTACAAATGAAAAATAAATGAAAACTGAAAAGTAGAAAAAGTCCATTTATTTATTCAAAAGCTGGAACATTGAAGGCTTTTTTAGATATCATACAAATCTTAGATTGAGGCCAAAAAACAAAGGCAAGCTTAACCTTATTGAAAGTTTTCTTCCAGTAAACCTTAGAGGAGAAATGATAGAAATCTACCCTTAACACGTAAAAAACATGTTAAAACTAGAATATTCAAATTCATAAATGTAATGAAAACAGTGGAATGAGTAAGAGCCTGATACATGACGGGTAGCCTCTTACTCACACCACACAATTCCTCATTTATGAAGATAGAAAATCCTCGAATGTATTTCAGATTCAGAATAAAATAATTTTTTGAGCAAATAATTTTTCTAGCAAAAATTCTTAGACTTTTTTTAAATGTGTGAGTGAGAAATTGCCTGTCAGTTATCAGTGTCTTAATATAAAACAATTTTAATACAAAGTTACAAACTTGCTACAATCTTTTTTGAATTTGCAAATCTTCATATAAAAATATTATACGAATCACCCACGTAGCAGAGATTTTCCAAAGAGCTACCTGTTTTTCGACATGCCATAACCAATGTTTGTCTTCAAAACAGTGGCCCATTCCAACACCGCGATTCCTTTCGAATATAAAAAGTAAGTCGATAGCTTACCGGAGAAATTTATACTTTTGGATATTCGAAATATGTTCCCACTACCGGCGTAACATGACCCTCCGTGCTTCCCTCTCCGTTCTTTGTGGAGGTAAGAATGGGACTCTTGTATGGCATATGAGGGATCATTTTACGTTGGCTGACTGAATGCAGAGTATATCGTATAAATTCAGCCCACGGGCGAATATAACCGTAGTAGTATCTGGGTTGTTTTCACATAATAGAGCCATTTTCTTTTGTTTTTGTAACGTTGCCTCGCGTCTCGCGTTATAGGTACGTAGACAATGAAAACAAAATGCCTCGTCTTATTTCCAGTTTTTTACTTTCGCTTTTTATACTCTGTAGGTATATTTTTAGATATTTTGTGGTTTTAGAGCAAATATTTTTGGAAGTATCTCGCGTGGGACTTTATTGTATTATCCAAATACAAAACTGGGTTGCTAGAAAATACAATGTAACACATATAATTCATTCGTCAGAATGAGGAATCACAAAACATTTATTACAGAAACAGAAAACAATAGAAATAAAGTGTTTACAAAATAATGTCTGTTTGTATGAAACAATTCACTCACTCGTGGCCAATAAACAAACTTCTCTAACAACTTCATTTATTACGCGACTGTACCTATAGGTTTGCACTCTAAAAACTTCTGTCCACAAAGTTACCTAGTTATTGAAATTATTGATCTCCAAGTACAGTCGCCGTCACAACTACAAACAGCATTCCAGCTAGTCCGGCTCGAATTGGTAACGTCTGGAATTTAGTTCCATTCAGTTACCGCTTCCTCTCCTAGCCTTTGGCAGCTGCTTTGTTGGGTTGACCATTCTTTTGTACTATTTAGGTTTTTTTTTAAATTAGCAATGTGGTGCTTGTAGCCTGTCGTGGATTTGTTTATGTGTATTTATTAAACTAATTACAACAGTATTATAAATTTAAGTAGTTTATTTCAGTTCTACCAACAGATTATGGTTCATTGAAATAAATGAATTGAATTGATAATAATAACAAAATATTTGTTAAATAAAAATATAGTTATGAAATATACATACGGATTGTGCAATGTCATCATTTGTTGGACACATATCCACACATCTGCCTACTCTTTTATTAAGTCATACACAAGAGTCTTGGTAGCCCAACTGACAGCCGATGGCATAAGGCAGAGTCAAAGTCAAAAGGTATTTATTCAATAAAATCACAAGGATCACTTTGAAATGTCTTAAAATGAGGTGAATGTAGGCGCCAGTTCCACGCGACGCTTAAGATACAGATCACAAAAGTACATACTTACTGATGAAACCAGAAATCAAACTACAATTTTTTTTTGTAAATAAACAGCACCTACCATATAACAATACCTTTTCAAAAAAATGTAATAGTTAGGTATAAAAAAATAAGCTAATACCGTGCCATTACCGTAATACACGTCATAAACGTCCTTACTTGATTTTTTTGGTTTAGGTACCTCACTCTTTGATAATATTCATAGAAAAAACCTGTGGAGCCGACCCCACATACTCGTATAGTGGAATAAAGGCAGAAAGATGACGATGACTTAATTTTGATAATTTTATCATATTTAGTACCAATATTTTTATTATTTTTATCCCGAAAATAACCGAAGCGTGGTTCCACTGGCGATCGGAAACTTGCTAAAATACAGCGCAACTTGTTACCGGTCGGTTTCAGTACAAATTCGTAATACCGTTTCGCTCGCAAATTGTTGGCTAGTGTGTAATTTCTTTTGAATAGGGTAGCTAGTTTCTTTAGTTAATGTATTGAAATATATTTCTATAGACTACCGGTCTAGTGGGGGCAACCCCGCCTTCTGATTCGAAGGTCTTGAGTTCGAATCGTCTCCTGTATTACGCAACTCACGACAGGTTTGCGACTAGCTCATAATTTTTGGACAGCCTTCACATCTCAATTGGTAGTAACTCTGCCTTCTGCGCCTTATGCCATGGGTTCGATCCCCACACAGAACAAACATTTGTGTGTTTGGTCTCTGTCTGGGTGTTATCATTTTACAAAAACAAAAGTATATATGTATTATATCAGCTATCTGGTTCCCATATTACAAGCTTTGGCTTAGTTTGGGGCCAGATAGTGCTGTATGAAAATTTCACCAATATTTATATTTATTTATTTTCAACGCTGTTTAACATACTTACATTTTGTAAGTACTAAAAAGTGTCAAGCTTGAAAGCAGTATTTGCCAATTTATTCTCTTGTCATGGACCGATCGCAAATCTTGTAATAGGGGTCAAGAAACAATGGATTTTTATATTCCAAATTTTTATGTGATGCAATGCAATTCTAATGTGTTCTCGAACTGCCTACTAAACCATCGTAAGAAAACCGGTTAGTTTTAGTAGCTTGCAATTTGTCGCGCACCTTTTTTTTTGTGTTTATTTAGTCGGATCGACACGATATGAAAAAGAGATTAATTGATAACTATTTTCTGACATAACAATGCTGCATCTACCGCCCTCTCTCTTGTCGTGTCACTAGTTTCTTTCGAAACAGTGTGGTGAAAGGATTTTAAGTGCGCCTCAAGAGGCTCCTTTCGAGCACTTGACACATGTAAAACTTTTTAGGTTCCACGACATGCCTGTTTGCTCACGATGTTTTCCTTCACCGTTTGAGAGTACTGGCATTGTGTACATACATTTTTTTAACATAAAAACTCATGCAACCTCAATTCTACCTGTAAAAATATGTATCTTAAAAAAATAAAAATATTAACTAAAAGAAGGTTGAATGAAAAAAATAAAAGGCACCTTGATAAAGATACAGTTAAATTATTTACGTAAGAAACGCAGAGCCTTCTGAGTTTTGACGTCATAAGTAACTGAAAAAGTGCTACAAAAGATAGATAAGAGAAAATGTGGAAAAACGACGCACGAAGACTTTGCACTTAGCACAAGTTACTGGTTAGCTAGCGAACAGCTAATTCCAAAATATTGACCAATAACATCTGTAAGGTAATAACTTTAGTCGAAGTCAAACTAAGAGTAGTAGAGCTCTTTGCGAAGGGCTCGTCCGGGGAAGTATACCACCACGCCTTTGTCTGCTGCCAAGCAGCGTTGCTGTGTTTTGGTTTGAAGAGTGTGGTTGCCGGTAAAATTACAGGCACATGAGGCTAAACATCTGTATCCCTCAAGTTGATGGACGCAGGGCAGTGCATCGCAGGGCACGTTCCTATCGTGCGTGACTTCTGAGGCAATGCTTTGTTAGGTGATGGTTACCACTTAACATCAGGTGGGCCATCAGCTTGTTCCATCAGTTTGTAGTATTAAAACTTAAATTCACAAGGATTATTTTAGAAATTACGACTTAAACCTAGGATACATATCGAAAGTGTGCGACGGAACTCCACAGCTTGATCCTTTCATCCCCGTTCTACCATCGGACCACCAGACGTGCGTAGACGAGACATCCATTCATGCTTGACATACCAACTGCCCGCACCAAGCGCTTTGCTTCAACATTCATCATGCGTACGGCCAAAGAATGGAATTCCTTTTTTCCGAATCTTCCGAATGCCTATAATTTGGATGCTTTCAAGAGAAGAGTGAATGTATTTTCTAGGTAAACATGCCACATCGTCGACCGCATATTCACTTAACATCAGGTGAGATTGCGGTCAAACGTTTTAAATATAAGTTGTAAAAAAAAAACTAAGTCAAGTTCCACCAATAGAGAGATAGATGATGATAGATTTAGAACTAGTGCTAAATGATTACCATTGGTAGAGTCCGCGGGCGGACCGCTGTCATGTCTTGCATGTGCCCAATGATAGCACTGAGGAGGGTCACGGGAGAAAGAAAGTTATTATTTTGCTTTTAAATGTTTGTATTTGAAGACGGTCTTACCTAAATCAAGTGGACAGATTTGGGATGGGCTGATTGTAACAAAAGTTAGACCAATATGCTAATATTTAATATCTTCGGCTGGTTTTAGCTTTGTGAACTTTATTCTGGTATTTTAATAACAAGATTAAATTAGATAACATAAGCACGACTTTTATTCCCTGGCACGGTAGATATCCTCTCATATCTCTTAGTACCAAGTACCAACACTGTGTGAGCACTGGTGGTCTAGTCTTAAGTGGTAGTGGCCCCGCCTTCCGATCCTAAGGTCGTGGGTTCAAAATCGGTCGTGCACCAATGAGTTTTTCTGTTCAAAATGTGCACAATGCCAGTACTCTCAAACGGTGAAGGAAAACATCGTGAGGAAACTGGCATGTCGCAGAACCGAAAAAGTTCTATAACATGTGTCAAGTGCTCCAAAGGAGCCTCTTGAGGCGCACTCAAAATCCTTTCACCACACTGTTTCGAAAGAAACTAGTGACACGACAAGAGAAAGACCAACTCAAGATTCTTTGAGTGGGTAGTCAGAAGTACGTCCAAATATTATATTTGTAATTAACATCGATACAGATTATTTTCATTAAGTATATTTTATACTTTTAATAAGAAGTTCCAAAAGAAAAATAGTTTAAAAGCAAAGGAAAAAAACCTTGAAAGTTTTAATTTGAAAAATGAACGAACCAAACGTTACCTATGCAGTCGGACCTCGCACGCGTTCACACAAAAAATGCAGCAAAAAAATAACAAAAAAGGGTGTTGGGTGGACCCCTACCACCCACCTCCACCCCAGTATCTGTGCACTCGCCAACGCTAATCTCTCCATTCAATAAACGTAACTTGTACACTCAAAACTCCAAACGAAAATCAACCTTACTAGGTAAATAATAAGGGTAAATATCGAGAGAAAGATCATAATATTTGTCCATAAAGGACTTTTCCGAAAACAGACAAGGGGAGTGAGTCCCACCTAAAAATGTGGAAACTCTGATGAATGTCCTCCATTAGATGTTATTTATTTAGAATGCGGCTAAAAGGGACCAGTTTAACTTCACCTAAGGTTTACTTAGGACGGAGTGTATTGGGTTAACTGAAGACGTTTTCAGCACGAGATAAATTACAGGCCGTTTCGGGGGTCCGGTTTTTTTGGTTTCGACTTATGATGGCATTTGTCATGACTATGTGCGAATGACTTGGGTTTGCTTATTCGCCGTTAGGATATTTTCGGGTTACCATAATACAAAAAAAAATGTTGTAAAACTTGGTTTTAATAATAATAAATAAACAGTGGTGGGCATTCCACAGCGCCATCTAGCCCCGAACTAAACTACATAAATGGTCGTTCTGGGAATCGAACCCCTTAAATACGGCGTTGAACGCAGAGCTACTTCTGAGTTGTGAGCCCAAATTGAGAATAAAACCAAATTAAATAAAACTCAATTCTATTATTTTAGTTTTCCGTGACCAATGTGATATGAATAAATTACTTTGTAAAATAACTTGTAAGATTTAACATCACCACACTGACCTCTACTTTCTTTATCTATGAATTTGCTAGAAAAGTCAATAAGTTGATTGCCTCCTTTTAGCTAAAGTCGGTTCAAAATGCTCTTGGCTATCTCAGCTAGTTCCACTGAAACTCTAAACCACATTTATCTTATCGACTGCTCGAGTTAGTGCCCTACCAGTTATTCTCGAGTCAGTCTCATGTTATTGTCTATGATACTATTATATCACTTTTTTTAAGAAGGTTATGCACAAGTTCGCAATTTTTTACATTACAGTTGGATTATTTATAAGTTCAAATAAGTTCAACTACATAAAATTAAACGTATAGTAACTAAGAGTTTTTTTTCTGTTTTTGCTTGTTTGGTAGCCGTTCCGTTTAATTTTATGTAGTCCTCCGTTTTGAGGTTATTTGGTAGCCAGTCTTTTACTAAGTAATCCAAATAATAAAGCAGTATCTATTCTTATATTTTTCATTCCTGGTTTAAAAAAAAAGTGATACTTAAATAGAAAGAAACAAATATTGTAATTTTCCTCTTGCAACACTGAATGGAAACTGAACACATAATGGAAACTGATTGGCACTGATTTATATCAGTTGAACTATATCAAGATTGTACTCCGAGATAAATAGCTCAACTGTTTCATGTGTATTTTATAAATAATTGTATTAAAACTTATTTAAATCTGTTCGCTCGAGTTTGGGCTAGTCTTGAGTTAAACTTTTTTTTTATACAACTAGCTGATGGAACAAGCAGATGGCCCACCTGATGTTAAGTGGTAACCATCATCTATAACAAAGCATTGCCTTGTAAGTCACGCACGATAGGAACGTGCCCTACGATGCACTGCTCTGTTAAAACAGATGTTAAGCCTCATGTGCCTGTAATTACACCAGCAACCACACTCTTCAAACCGAAACATAGCAACGACGGCAGAAAACGGCGTGGTGGTAGTACTTCCCTGGACGAGCCCTTCACAAAGAGCTCTACTGCTCTTAAACACATTGGCTGGACATTGAACGAAAATACGGTGTCTCCAAAAACTTATCAATCGAGTTTCGTTCGAGTTCTACCACTGGTAGGGGACGAGAGACAAGCGGCACGTACCGATCTGTCTGTCGGTATGTCAATAGGTGACTAATGGATGCCCACGACTGATGGTCCTTATTGATGGATTTCGCTTTAAAAAAACTATATACAGTCTTAAGGCGAATACAAGAGCTAATGTGACTCTCGCTCACACGTTTCGACATGTTCTCTCTCTCTCTCTCTTGTCGTGTCACTATTTTCTTTCGAAACAGTGTGATGAAAGTGCGCCTCATGAGGCTACTTTCGAGCACTTGAAACATGTTATAGAACTTTTTAGGTTTTACGACATGTCGGTTTCCTCACGATGTTTTCCTTCACCGTTTGAGAGTACTGGCATTGTGCACATAAATTATTGAACATAAAAACTAATTGGTGCACGACCGGTTTCGAACCCACGACCTTAGGAGCGGAAACATCAAACATGTTTTTTCGACATGTTGAAAGATATAAAATAACTAAACACATTTTCAAAAAATCGCAAATCTCAAAAGTTTAGCTTTACTAGTTTTCGTACATAAGCAAACTTTTAAATAGGAAAGCTTGTATCGATCAAACTGAAATTTTAACTAAACTGTATGCAATGTGATTGCACACAAAATTGTTGATTGCGATGTTTCGAAAATTAGTTTAGTGATTTTATATCTTTCAACATGTCGTAACGTGCGAGCGAGAGTCACATTAGCTCTTGTCGTCGCCTTAAGTCGAACTTTAGTGTGGATTGTATGCAGTGTGGTTCTTGAGATTACATTTTTATTCTACTCGTTGTTGGAAATCCCACTCAAGAACCTCTTCTTCTTCTTATTAGTAGCTGAAATAAATGATCATCTCACAACTGAACTGGACTTAAGGAGATGACAACCGTCTTATAACAGTTGCACATTTTAACATTTTGAAGGATCAACGGCCGGTTTCTGAAAGCCCGATCAAAACTAATCGCATGTCAAGTCACTTGCTATCTCTATCTAATTCGATGTAATAGCTGATATGGCAAGTGACTTGACATCCGATTAGATTGATCGGGCTTTCAGAAACCGGCAAATTAAGCTGTAAGTCGAAAGACAAATTATAATTTACAAAAAATCTACAAATAAAATGACTATGTGGCACATGAAAGCTATCTTACTGTCACTAATTAATTTATTTTTTAATATTTTATACCCAAAAATACACATTATCAGGAAAATCAACAAGATCTGGTTCATAATTCATGTTATTTTATAAAAGCGGTACACTACTTTTTTATAAATTATATTATTATTGGTGTATCGTAGGGCACGTTCCTATCGTGACTTACGAAGCAATGCTATGTTATAGGTGTTGGTTACCACTTACCATCAGGTGGGCCATCTCTTTGTTTCATGAGCTAGTTGTATAAAAAATACATTTTAAGGTAAGTATAACAACAAAATGAAAAAATCTCTGATGCTTCAGATAAAATACAGTAATACATTCAAACACGCGTACTATGATATTATGTCGTATTTCAGTCTAATGTATACTATTTTTTAATACATCTACCTATCAACTCACATTATGGACGAGTGAACAAGTACGGTCTGCAGAAAAATTGTACTTTTAGGAAAATTATTTATTTTAGGTTTTTTTTATTCTAAATGTGTTGAGAATTATGTAGATAAAAGGAATTTAAAGCAACAGTTAAAACTAATAATTTATTTGTAAGAGTTTGCTATTTTTTTACTATTACTTATGTATATTATAGAGTTGTTTTAAAAGAAACCTTTTACCTTATAAAATCAACTGACTCAGAATAAAAAAAAATGGTTTATGTTGTTTACGTCCATTTTAATACACTTCCAGCGGCCATATTTGGGAACCCATCAGCTGCCCTGAACATAAGACACTTGTAAATTAAATCCAAAAGTGATTGTTTCTGGAAGTCCAGTATTTTATGTGTTTAAAGAAGCCTCCTGGAGGAGCACTTATTTTTTTATACAACTAACTGATGGAACAATCATATGGCCCACCTGATGTTAAGTGATAACAAAGCAGTACCTAGTAAGTCACGTACGATAGGAACGTGCCTTACGATGCACTGCCCTGCATCCATTAACCTGAGGCATACATATGTTAAGCCGCATGTGCCTGTAATTACACCGGCAACCACACTCTTCAAACCGAAATACAGCAACGCTGCTTGGCGGCAGAAAAAGGCGTGGTGGTAGTACTTCCCCGGACGAGCCCTTCACAAAGTGTTCTACTACTCTCATTCCTTTAACTATACTTTTCTGAAAGTGAGGTGAGGTGTGCCTCTTCACCTCACTATTTATTTTGAAACCGTTTTTTTCCTCCAGAAATACAACTATAAAAAAACAACTGGACACGATCATAAAAATCTCCAGTATACCTAAACTTGTGACTTCATCCCTAAATTCCTCAGCTGCTGAAGCGACAACACTATTAGAGTCTAGCGTTAATAAATGTAATGATATCTTCAGTTTTAAATATATTAATGCTGATAATATTGTAAAAACTTTTAAATCCTTAAATATTAAAAATACTGAAGATCTATGGGGAATGTCCACAAAAGTTTTAAGCGCTATTATAACTGATATTGCACCATGTCTAGCATACATTTTTAATAGATGTGTAGATGAGGGCGTTTTCCCTGATTTAATGAAACACAGTAAACTCATTCCCCTGTACAAGTCTGGAAATGAACAAGATCCTGCGAACTACAGGCCTATTTCGGTACTGCCTTCGTTAAGTAAAATTTATGAAAAAATTGTTCTTACTCAGTTATTATCACATTTCAACGTCAACGGCATACTTCATAGTCATCAATTTGGATTTACTAAAGGTCGATCAACGACAGATGCCGGTTCGACGCTCCTGAAGCACATTTATGATGCTTGGGAACACTCACAAGATGCGATCGGGGTATTCTGCGATCTGTCCAAAGCTTTTGACTGTGTAAGTCATGCCACCTTAATATCTAAACTTAAACATTACGGCATCATAAACCAGGCCATTGGTCTTTTACAGTCATATTTAACCAATAGAGTGCAAAAAGTTGATGTTGGCGGTGAGAGGTCGTCTGGGTCGGTTATTGATATAGGGGTACCTCAAGGTTCCATATTGGGTCCCTTTTTATTTCTAGTATATGTAAATGACCTTCCACCTTTTGTAAAGGATTTATGTGAAATAGTTCTATTTGCTGACGATACCTCTTTAATATTTAAAGTCGACAGATTGAAGACTAATTTCGATGACGTTAATGCATCTCTGTCGCAAGTACTTAACTGGTTTACTGTTAATAATCTTTTGCTCAATGCCGGGAAAACGAAATGCATTAAATTTACTTTGCCAAATGTGGTTCAGCGTCCAACCAATATTGAATTAAATGGAGAATCACTTACCCTTGTCAATTCTACTATTTTTTTAGGACTTAATATTGATGCAAAATTGCAGTGGGGTCCACATATCAAATCACTTGCTGGTAGACTGAGTTCGGCTGCATACGCAGTTCGCACAATAAGATGGCTTACAGATGAAGCTACAGCTAGGCTAGTATATTTTAGCTACTTCCATAGTGTAATGTCTTATGGTATTTTGCTCTGGGGGAAAGCTGCTGATGTACAAAGTATATTTGTACTTCAAAAACGGGCGATACGTGCCATTTATAAAATGAAACCACGCGAATCATTGAGGGAGCGATTTAAAGAAATTAATATTCTCACAGTAATTTCACAGTATATTTATGAAAATCTATTATACACTCATAAACACATAGATAGCTTTAAGAAAAAGAGTGATGCACATAACGTTAACACTAGAAATAAAAACAAATTATGTATTCCTAAATTTCGACTCCAAAAGGTAAATGGCTCGTTTATGGGGAACGGTATACGCTTCTATAATAAACTTCCAGAAAGTGCCACTGGGCTTCCTATTAGAAAATTTAAAGCATACATTAAGAATAATCTAATAAGTAAAGCTTATTATACTTTAGATAGCTATATTGATGATAAAAGTGCGTGGCCCGATGTCCCGGTCGCTCTGCCCATCGGCAGCTAACATGTCTGCAATGTCTGTACTGTACCTACTATTGTGTGTTTTATTTTTCTCTGATTTAATAGATTGTATTTAATTTTATGCATTAGGTATTATTAGTTTGAAGCGTAGCGTGTGCTGTCTTATAAATTTGATTATGTTTACCTTTTTCTGTATGCCTACGCCTCACTTAACTTCAATAATATATTATATTACATTGTAAAAGGATCATACAAAAGAACGGTAGGAACCAAGCCGTAAGTTTGTTGCCTGTTCTTCTAGGCTTTGGTCGCGTGGAACTGGCACCTAGAGTCACCTAGCTTTAAGACGTTTCAAAGTGATCCTTGTGATTTTATTGAATAAATACCTATTGACTTTGACTTTGACTTTGAAATCTAAATGCGACTGTTTCACCAATGATACAAAACTCACCCGTCCCCAGCAAATGTTGTGGTGAATTTCATATTTTTGTAAGTATCTACTTCGTCTGTTTATTCTACATGTGTTTCGGTTCACATGAAAATTTTCTTGATTTTTTACGCTTTCATAGGCTTTATGTGCGCTCTCGAGAGCTCTTTGCGTACCTACGGAATATCATATTATGCCACTTTGAGCTGAGTCATTTACTTGTTTTTTTATTACCTGTTCTGTATTTATTTGCATTGATTTGTATATTATTAGGGTAGGATTTTAAATACGTACTATTATTAGGGTAGGATTTTAAATACCTACGTAGGTATAAGGGATACCTATAGGCGTACATTACCTATATTAGGTAGGTAGGTATAGGTACTGAGTTTAGCACAAACATGACAAATACAACAAAGACAACCTTACACGGAAAATATGTACTTATTTGTTCCTAGTTTCTACCCCAAAAGCAAACGAAACGAAACAGCTTTACGACATTGATCCACAGGCACGGTAGATAGGTACCCTCAGATCTCTTCGTACCAACTCAAGATTCCCGTTTTTAAAACATTGACGCCTCGTTGTAGGTATTCTTTTTACTCGAGCGCAACGAAGGAGGGTAACGTCTTAATGTTATTTATCCACAGAACACATTTTCTTTTAGTTTGAAGTTAATTACACAGTTACAGTTAAAAATCTCCCATACAAACCTTGAAACTTTGCAGGAGTAGTTTTAAAATATTGAAAACGTGATTTTAAATTATTTATTGTGGAGTATATTTACTTCAAGTTTGAAATCAATCGCACTATGCGTTAAAAAACTCCCATACAAACTTTGACATCCCTTTGCACGCTTATTATGGGTAGTTTTAAAAAATTAAAAAAGCCTTTCCTATTTTTTTGCCTAAAAGTTCATATACTCCAAGTTTCAAGTTTGTAGGTTCAAGGTATACTATTTTTCATGCAAACGTTTTCAACCCTTTTACACCCCTTGGGGTTGAATTTCCAAAACCCCCTTCTTAGTACACCTCTACGTCATAAGACCTATGTACTCTTCAAATTTAAAGTCTCTAGGACCATCGGTCAAAAAACTCCCATACAAACTTTTACATCCCTTTGCACACTTATTAAGGGTAGTTTAAAAAAGTAATAACGCCTTTCCTATTTTTTTGCTTTGAAGTATATGTACTCCAAGTTTCAAGTTTGTAGGTTCAAGGAATACAATTTTTCATACAAACGCTTTCATCCCTGTTTACACCCTTAGGGGTTGAATTTCCAAAAACCCTTTCTTAGTACACCTCTACGTCATAAGACCTATGTACTCTTCAAATTTCAAGTCTCTAGGACCGTCGGTCAAAAAACTCCCTTACAAACTTTTACATCCCTTTGCACATTTATTAAGGGTAGTTTTACAAAACTAAAAATGCCTTTCCTATTTTTTTGCTTTGAAGTATATGTACTCCAAGTTTCAAGTTTGTAGGTTCAAGGAATACAATTTTTCATACAAACGCTTTCATCCCTTTTTACACCCTTAGGGGTTGAATTTTCAAAAACCCCTTCTTAGTACACCTCTACGTCATAAGACCTATGTACTCTTCAAATTTCAAGTCTCTAGGACCATCGGTCAAATAACTCCCTTACAAACTTTTACATCCCTTTGCCCATTTATTAAGGGTAGTTTTACAAAACTAAAAATGCCTTTCCTATTTTTTTGCTTTGAAGTATATGTACTCCAAGTTTCAAGTTTGTAGGTTCAAGGAATACAATTTTTCATACAAACGCTTTCATCCCTTTTTACACCCTTATGGGTTGAATTTCCAAAAACCCCTTCTTAGTACACCTCTACGTCATAAGACCTATGTACTCTTCAAATTTCAAGTCTCTAGGACCATCGGTCAAAAAACTCCCATACAAACTTTTACATCCCTTTGCACACTTATTAAGGGTAGTTTTAAAAAACTAAAAATGCCTTTCCTATTTTTTTGCTTTGAGGTATATGTTCTCCAAGTTTCAAGTTTGTAGGTTCAAGGAATACTATTTTTCATACAAACGTTTTCATCCCTTTTTACACCCTTAGGGGATGAATTTCCAAAAATCCCTTCTTAGTGCACCTTTACGCCATAAGAGCTATGTACTCCTCAAATTTCAAGTCTCTAGGACCAGCGGTTTAGGCTGTGCGTTGTCTATATGTCAGTCAGTCAGTCAGTCAGTCAGTCAGGACTTTGAGTCTTATAGTATTAGAGAAGTCATTATTGTAATAAAAATGCCTTTTGTTTGCAGTATATTATGTTGCGTGGAACTGGCGCTTTACTATTCAAAGAGATCTTTGTTCAGGTAAATTTGAATTTGGCTTTATGATTTTTTGCAGTTCTTTTTTTAAACTTTGTTCTATGTCGCCTCTTCATAAGGATGTCCAAATCTGATTTACTGTGATTTGCGGCCGCAGCGGCTCGGCTCTATCAACTATTGCGCTTTTCCGCTCATTTTACCAAATATTCTGATCAGTTTTTGATTATGATTTGAACCCAACAACTGCCTAGATGCTGGTATAGTCATTGATAGGTGCTAAGTACGTTGTTTTACATTATAATCTCATCACACTAAAGGATTTTAAATGAGCTTCATAGAGGCCATTTTTGAGCGCTTTGACACATGTTATATAAATTTTTAGGTTCTTCGTTCTATAATGCTGAATCTGCAAAAAAAGCTTGTCTTATTCATAAGTATTTTACTAGTAGTTTGAGTTAGAGGGGTTTACTGAGTTATTTTGGTTTGGCGTTATGCGTTATGCGCCGATGAAATAAATATTATTGCCAGACGTCCGCGCATGTATGCGTTCGCTGATGGATGTTCTATACTAGTTTATACACTCTTATTATTTTACTCATAACGATTTCAATCATTGCCTAATTATTATTATTTTAATTTGTTAAATGAAGAGGATTTTATTTATAGAAAATCTTAAATCTTCTCTCTTGTCGTGTCACTAGTTTTTTTCGAAACAATGTGGTGAAAGGATTTTAAGTGCGCCTCAAGAGGCTCCTTTTGTCTTAAATCTTAAATCACTACAAACTAAGACTGGCCAAATGGGGTGCTCATTTTGAAAAATGACCTCCATACCCACTGCTTTTATCGTAATGTAATTTCACCCCTTGTTACCAAATCTGGCTTTGAAACGTAGTCATTGCTGTGTATTTTGTCAAAGCAAATTCTTCTCCTAGTTACGAATCTTTGTTAAGTTTAAACGCACTAAATGACAAATTCTTGTGATTCATAAGTGATCAGTTTTAAACAATGCCATAAAATTTACGAATTTGACAAAATTTAACCATAAATGATTTGGTATGAGGTTCAAAATTCCAAAAAATTAGTGAAGATACGATTTAAAATGTCACTTCGATATCGTCAAGAGGTTTATACGCGTTCTGAAGATTGTTCGAAAAATGAATTTAGGAACAATTACAAAAGAGGCTAGAATAGCATGCAGATTCCAATTTTGAAATGTCCGATGAAGCAATATTTAAGTTGGTTTTTCAAATGTTGAAACTGCCATAGCTATTCCTTCAATTTTCGATTCTTATTTCAAAGGGGTAAGGTTTCAAACAGCTTGGGATAAGTTGTGCAGATATTGCCGGCAGGTTTACGGTAAGCTCGCCAGTAGTCGGTCCATAACAAAACACATAAATTAAGTGCTCAATAATAAATGGAAATGTCCCTTGCAGAGGACAGGGCATTAGGGCGGGATTATGAGGAATGTGGCCCTCTCGCACTCCTGCCTCGGACCGGCTTCTGTTCAATATCATCTGAATTGAATTTATTCTGATTTCTAGTTTTAGTTTGATAATTTAGAACAATGTTTGAACAACTGGTGTTTAGTAGGTACTTTTATGAAATGAAGGAAGATATTAAAAGAATCAAAAGCTATTTTAAATATTAAACAAACCAAAATTCCGTTCTATTTGCGGCTATGACAATTAAAAAGTGACCATCTATTCAATAAATTATCACCAACGAACTAATAATATATCTCTCACAATCACATTTATCCCATTATTTACAAACCACTATCACCCAAAACAGGTCTACACGTGACCAAATATCAACAATAAATAAACGTGTATTTAGGGAGACGAATCTGTAAAATCCCCCTGTCAACTTCTGGCCACTAAGTGGCCAAATATATAGCCCGTGTCAAACTTCTTTTTGTCCCACAAGTACCTGTCTCCAATGGACAAAAGGCAAATGTTTACCGATCCTTTGAAAGTCACACCAACATCCGAGGTCCATCGTCAATTTATACGCTATGAAAAAGATACAAACTTGCTCTTATCGACCGATGTCACGCGTCCGAGAATGGGGACGCCACCCTATTCTTATTTAGTGGACAAACTGGACAAGGCACGCGCCGTGGGGAGTTCCAAACCGGTCAGTCATTGGTCAGTTGGGGGATTTGAATTTAGAATGCTTCGGTGGCAGCTATTGGTTGAATTCGCCAGGTGCAAAATTGCCGTTTGAAATTAGAACATTTCGAGTTCATTCAACTGAAAAAATAAGATTTAATTTTTAGTAATTTTATGGATTTATCCCGACTCATTTAACGTAAATTTAGTATACGTAATCAAGCAAGTACATAAGGCCCGAGATATTTTTATTCCTACAAAAACAAACCTACAAAGTAGGTATTGATTGTACAATTCTTTGTAAGTAATTGCTAGGGGTGAATCGAACGGCGTGTGTCAAATACTAGAGAATCTCTTTGAAATGTAATATGCACTATCGAATGCATGCATGAATTAGCAGGATCGAAAGAGATCTTTTTATTAAGATTGCTTTATTTACAAAATATTGTAAACTTTATTTTTCAAGCTGCTCATTGTAAACTTTGGTACTTCTTTGTGTATTAAACACATTTTTTTGTTATTTTCATGGTGATGGGACGTTGGTCAGTAGATATTTACCTATGAATTATTAATAAAATATTATAATAATAAACTTTTGAATGGTTATGATGACATAGATAGATAGAACGAAAACTCTTTATTGATTACCTACCACGATCTTCTTCTTCTTGTCGTGTCACAAGTTTCTTTTAAAACAGTGTGGTGAAAGGTTTCGAGCACTTGACACATGTTATACTTAGAACTTTTTAGGTTCTACGACATGCCGGTTTCCTCACGATGTTTTTTTTCACCTTTGAGAGTACTGGCACTGTGCACATAAATTTTTGAACAGAAAAACTCATTTGTACATAACCGGTTTCGAACCCACGACCTTAGGATCAGAAGGCGGTGCCGCTACCACTAGACCACCAGTGCTCTAGTGCTCATTACCACGATAAATGAGGTACATCCTACACGGAACTGTGTATAATACACAGTTTTCACTTAAAGAATAACAATCGTAGTAATACAATGTGCGACCTTATCGCTAACAGCGATCTTTTCCAGGCAACATTGACATGACATTTTGAAGTGTAGGCAAGTATTGATGTATACAAGGTGTTAAACAACGAGAAAACAAAAACCAGGTAGGTATTGAACTTTTGCATGAAACAGCTGTTTTTTTCCGTTTTCACAGTGTTGGTTCCTTAGAAAAAGTTATTCATATTGATGGGTACTTTAGCCACCTAAAGTTTTCGGTACTTATTAGTATTTTAACACCCTGTATAAATAGATGCATTAAAATCTTTAGAACATTTATATTATTCGTAGGTACCTGTTTTCTTAAAAAAAACTCCTACCAATCTAACAAAAACCGCCCATTACCTGAAAAAACTACCAATAACATTCGAAAAGCTATCTCATTTGGCCGCAACACTAAATTACAATACTAGGCGTTTTGGGAAAACAAAAAACATTTATATCAATGGCGGGGCCCGTTCTAAATTTTACTAGTCATTGACAGGCCGTAAAGGCGAAGCTGGGCCCTGGAGACTCGTAGAGGAGTAAGTAGATAAGAAAACTGGAGGTACTGCCCCCGGTTAGACTGTGACCATGGCTGGAAGTGTATAGAGCTGATAAACTATATAGCTTGACTTTAGAAAGAAAAGAAAGAAAATACATTTATTTGACACACACACAAAAATAAAATAAAAACAGAAAGGACAGGTACAGACAAACAGAATACCTACCGACTAAAAAACACATAACAAAAAAAAAGAAAAAATACACTAAAATACAAAGTTGGTCATAGCCAGTCCCGTCCCGTTGCAGAGCTCAAACTCAGCTTTTGCTGCAATGATTTGCTATAGGTGATGGTTACCACTTAACATAAGGTGGGCCATCTGCTTGTTCCATCAGCTAAAAAATAACAATATTTCGTTGAGTTGACATTATTTTAGCTAGATTTATGGAACAAGATGCTTGTTACATCGCTTTCATATGCTTAAAAAAAGTATAAGGCACTTATGAAAAAAATATATTGATGTACAAAGAGCTCTGGTGGTCTAGTCTAGTAGCGTCCCCACCTTACGAAGGTCGTGGGTTCAAAACCGATAGTGCACCAATGAGTTTTTCTGTTCAAAAGTATATGCCAGTGCTAGTAGTCTCAAACGCATCGTAGACCCTAAAAAAGTTCTAAAACATATGTCAAGTGCTCGGAAGGAGCCGCTTTGCGTATCCGTGCGTATATCTGACTACACAACTTTAACATCCACAATAAAACCTTGATTGAGTTCTTAGTACATCTACTGTGTGTAGTTTTTATGAAAAAGGTGGTGTTATCCACTCATTCTTAAGAGAAATAGGGAA
Organism: Chloroclysta siterata; assembly: GCA_932294275.1. Classification (NCBI taxonomy): domain Eukaryota; kingdom Metazoa; phylum Arthropoda; class Insecta; order Lepidoptera; family Geometridae; genus Chloroclysta; species Chloroclysta siterata. The sequence continues at coordinate 11,390,366 of OW028596.1, read as the reverse complement.
GACTGTATATTATAATTTTTTTAAATAATTAATTTGTAATGTGTGTCTATGTATATGTCTGACTGAAAGAGCTTGGACAAGGCCTTCGCCAAAAAAGGGCAAACAGGTAATAGTGTCGACGTTATGGTGTAAAATTTAATTTTGTTTTTAAGTGCAGTAAAAGGCTTAGAATTAAATGAAATGAAGTGGTATTATCAGCTCTATGTTCACTTTATCTTACAGGGTCAGAGGTAAAGTTTTCGGACGGTGGTTGCCCAGGGGACGACCCGGGTTCGAACCCTGGATAAAACTCCGAGTAATTCTCACGTACTACCCCGCATTTGTCAGTTGAACCCTCGCTATGTATCCGAAGATGTTATTTGTTTTTATAGCTGTACTTAAAATGTTTTCGTATAACGGTTGCTACTTAACGAGGCTGATAGATAGATAAATAGAACATTTCTTAATGCAGAAATAATTCAATTCAATTCATTTATTCAATTACAAAAAATATTCAATTTAATTAACCTAATGTCCCCAGTGAAATTAAAATACAATAGCTATATAATTCGCAATATTAAATGTCAACAATAATTAAATGTCACTTCTGAAAATCTAAAAATTCTTCAATCGAATAGAAACACCCCTCCAACAAGAGCTTTTTCAGTTCAGAGATAAATTTGATAGGGCTCTTTAAACATTTAAATTCTACCAGTAGTGCATTAAACATTTTGCATTGTGCATTAAACAATAAATAAAAGTAGGTAAATAATTTCTAAAAAGGATCATACAAAAGAAACCTACCGTTCTTTTGTATGATCCTTTTTACTTACCTTAAGTTTGTTGCGTGCTCTTTAAGTTTGTTGTGTGTACTTTTAAGTTTGGTTGTGTGTAACTTAAACCTACCTAGATTCACTTAGCTTTTAGACGTTTCATAGTGATTCTTGTGATTCAATTGAATTAATGCTTTTTGACCTTTTACAAAACACACTACCTACCTGTGTTAATGGGGCTAGATCAGGAATATTTGTGTAACCATTTACATCAAACATTAGGAAACCGGCATGTCATAGAAATTAATAAGTTCTAAAACATGTCAAGTAAGTAAGTTTTAGTAAGTTTACAGAGAGCACTGGTGGTCTAGTGGTAGCGGCTCCGCCTTCCAATCCTTAGGTCGTGGGTTCGAAACTGGTCGTGCAGCAATGAGTTTTTCTGTTCAACAATATATGTAGAAAATGCTAGTACTTTGTCGTAGAACCTAAAAAGTTCTATAACATGTATCAGGTGCTCGAAAAAAGCCTCTTGAAGCGCACCTAAAATCCTTTCACCACACTGTTTCGAAAGAAACTAGTGACACGACAAGAGAGAGAGAGTAAGTTTACATGGGGTTTGTCTTAATAGCCTTACTAAATAAAATAACGTTCTAAAACTAAGTGGACAAGTATAACCTATATAAGTCTTAAAATATGAATGAAAGCTTCCACCTCAGGAAAACCTATGTAGTGACTAGCTAGTCCACTTTTGTATTGTGTCCGTTGTGTTCGTTCGTAACGCTTGTAAATTATATCATACGCTAAGTGCTTGAATGCGCTCTTTGAGGCGCACTTAAAATCCTTTCACCACACTGTTTTGAAAGAACTAGTGACACGATAAAAAGACTTCAAAAGTACTTTGAATTAAGGCAAATAAAAAAGCACTAAAACATTGGAGACATTTAAAACTACAGGTAGGACCGTGCAGCTCGTCAAATATTTATATTGACTTAGGTTAACCCTTGCTGGAGTCCGTCCATCAGACCCTGAGGCCTCCCGGGACCGGCCAGGTACAGATGGACGTAGGAAACGAAAGAAGTGGCAATTTCCTTTTTAAAGTAGACAAACATGCGTTTATCTTGATAAAGTAAGTTTGTTGCCTGTTCTTCTAGGCTTGGTTGCGTCGAACTGGCACCCAGATTCATCTAGCTTTAAGACGTTTTAAAGTGATCCTTGTGGTTAAATTGAATAATTATTCAATTTTGACTTTGATTGAAAGCAGTTTCCGTAGCGATTGAAATATTTCTAAAAAGACAAAATGAAAAGCTCTTAATCTCACGGTAGAGATGACGTCATAACTCGTTCTATAACTATTAATCCTCATTCTTTGAATGAGAAAATTGGAGAGTGAGATGGTCTCACTCTCCAATTTTCTCATACAAAGTTCATGCGAGACGCAACGTCAACGAGTTATTGAACGAGATGTGACGTCATCTCCACCGTGAGATAATCTCGCTCGAAGTGAGCATAAGGCTCCAGATCTCTTATGTCTAAGGGGGTAGTCAGAATTACGTCCTAATATTATATTTGTCACATAACTACATTTAGCAGTAATTGGTATTCTATAAATGGTTTTGGTCAGGTTGCAAGCTCACCGCCTATAGAATACTAACTGGGCTAAATATTTCTGAGAGACGGAAATATTTAAATCTAACTGATAGCTTTTCTCCGATTAACAAAAAAAAAATAAAAATCGTGTAGAATCAAATACCAATCATTCAACTTTGTTTTTGTTTCAGGTAAAATCACCAACATGATTAAACATGACTTAAGAGAAACGGAAGAACACGTGATACAAAGAAAACGACAAAATAATAGACTGTACAAAAAAGATGGTGGCTAAACCAATCTTTTGAACTATTCAACCAAATCAAATCCGACCTATGCATCATATGAGAATGAAGTAAATCATCAACATGATCAGCCGCGGGACGTTTACTAACAACTGACCTCTACAATGTCTTCGGTCCATCAAGAGAAAGGCCATTTAAATAAACGGTGAATATGTCGTACAGACATATACGGTAACGGTGAATATTCATACAAAAAAGAAGACAAGCTTAGAGTTGGTGAGTAGAGTTATGATATTTTAATGTGGCTTTTATGTGGATGTCTAGTTTTAACTATTCAGTCCATTTTTTTAAAATTCATTTAGCTGATGGAACAAGCAGATACCCCACCTGATTATAAGTGGTAACCATCATCTACAACAAAGCATTGCCTCGAACGTTTTAAGACTCAAAGAGGTATTTCGGACATTTTTATCTTATTTTTTTTATACTAGCTGATGGAACAAGCAAATGGCCTTCAAAAAAGCAATGTCTTGTAAGTCACGCACAGTAAGAACATGCCCTACGATGCACTGCCCTGCATCCATTAACTTGAGGCATACAGATGTTAAGCCTCATGTGCCTGTAATTACACCGGCAACCACACTCTTCAAACCGAAACAGCGTTGCTGCTTGGCGGCAGAAAAAGGTGTGGTGGTAGTACTTCCCCGGACGAGCCCTTCACAAAGAGCTCTACTACTCTTAAAATGTTCAGTTAAATCACTAGCAACTGTACATTTTAATTGATAGGCTTAGTTTCGGCACAGATAAAATAATTAAATAAATAAAATAAACTGGACGACTATTGTATCTGTGTCTAAAAGGGGTTTAGAGGTGGAGAGGGTCTAAGGGTACGGACAGTTGGCACATACTTTTTGCTGTAGTTGGTATTCCACACGTGACAAGCCCATCGTCGTTGTTTGATTACTAACAATGGCGATATAGGTATATGTTTATACAGATAAAAAAATATTTGTACCTTCTTAATTTAATATTTACAATTGTGTAATGGTAGACATCTGTGCATCTCACAATAAATATTTGTTCTTGATGGTTATCGAACCCACGGCCTACAGCGCAGGGCAGAGCTACTACCAACTGAGCTTTGAGGGCTGCAAGCCCAATCGCCATCTGAAAAAGGTTTACGACTTTGATCCCCAGGCACGGTAGATATCCCCTCAGATCTCTTAGTACCAAGAACTCACTCCAGATTTTTTTGAGGACGTCTAAGGGGGGTAGTCAGAGGTACGTCCAGACATTACATTTGACACATACCCACATTTTGCAGTAGTTGGTATTCCATACGTGGTTGCAGCGTTTCTGTGTTACGGTTTGAAGAGTGTGGTTGCCGGTGTAATTACAGGCACATGAGGCTTAACATCTGTATGCCTTAAGCCACGTTCCTATCGTGCGTGACTTGCAAGGCAATGCTTTGTTATAGGTGATGGTTGGTGGGCCATTTGCTTGTTCCATCAGCTAGTTGTATAAAAAAAATAGGTAAAAATGTCCTAAATACCTCTTTGAGTCTTAAAACGTTCGTAACTCTACTGTCAGTTCCAAGGGTCATCCGTACAGTCAGCTATAAAATATGTGCGACGGACGGCGGGATGTAAAAATGTTGTTTTAAGGCCCTCAATAATATATCCTTAGGTAACGCTAAGTGCTCTTTCACTTTAACTATGCATGCATGTTTTTCAATGTACATTTCGAATACATTTTATTTGACGTTTTAAGAGACCTGCCTTTTGTTTTTAGCTGAAAATTCGTGAAAATTAGTTGAGTGGTACAGCCAATATTTATGCTAAGCTGATGTTAAGCATAATTGAATGGATGATAATATTTATTGTACACTTTACTAACTAACAAAATAAGAAATAAAATATAACAAATTATTTAATATGACAGCCTTCACAGCTCAGTTGGTAGTAGCTCTGCCTTCTGCGCTGTAGGCTGTGGGTTCGATCCCCACCGAGAACAAATATTTGTGTGCTGAACATAGATGTTTGTTCTCTGTCTGGGTGTTATATAATATTATAAGTATATATTTACAAAAAAAAGTATATAAGTAGTATATCAGCTATCTGGTTCCCATAACACAAGCTTTGGCTAAGTTTGGGGCGAGATAGTGCTGTGTGGAATGTCCCCTAATATTATATTATTATTATTATGTATAATTATGATGCAAAAGCCGCTATAATAAAATGCATTTTTTGTTACCTACCTTGTTGTCTGACTTCAGGCTGGAGTGCTACTATTATTTTATTTATTAAAAAAAAATCACTCAACACAATGTAGTGCTAAGAGAAGTTAATAGCATTGTCTACCAGTTATCCAGGGCGTACAAAAAAATAGATAGCATTATATTTTAAGATATAAAATAAAACCGACCAAGTGCGAGTCGGACTCGCGCACTAAGGGCTTCGTACCATTATCTATAAAAACGGTAAATGCGTCAAGTTGATTGCGATTTTTCAAAAATTTGTTAAGTGAATTGATATATTTCAAAATGTTGAAATGTGTGAGGTACTTTAGCAGTTGCCTTCGCCTTATAACGTTCTACCTGAGCAATCCATTATTCACCTCTCATCAAAGTAAATGGATTTACATAGTTGGTAGATAAGTAATTAATATTTGTTAATCCATCGGAAGGGACGCCCTGGCCCTCGGGATGACCCTTGCTTAACCAACTGTTAGGTTTCGTGGTAATAGATTTATTTATTATATATTTATAGGTAGTGTATAGATGTGAGGCGGCACTGCGAAGTTGAATCTCTATTTTGCTGTTTTGGCTGACGCTATATACAGTAAATTTATATACAATACAATAAACAATAATTTTAAGAGTACTAGAAAATCAGTAAATCACTAAATGTATTTAAAAAATCGGCCAAGTGCGAGTCGGACTCACGCACGAAGGGTTCCATACCATTATCTATAGAAACGCCAAAAAAATCGCGTTTGTTGTATGGGAGTCCCCTTAAATATTAATTTTATTCTGCTTTTTAGTATTTGTTGTTATAGCGGCAACAGAAATACATCATCTGTGAAAATTTCAACTGTCTTACTATCACGTTTCATAGTTCTTGAGATAGCCTGGCGACAGACGGACAGACAGACAGATAGACCAGACGGACGGACAGCAGAGTCTTAGTAATTTTATTCTGCTTTTTAGTATTTGTTGTTATAGCGGCAACAGAAATACATCATCTGTGAAAATTTCAACCGTCTTAAATGCTTAACAAAAATGACATTAGTTTTTTTTTAACTCTCGCGATCATAACACATATTGAAGTATTAGGTACACGGGTATTTATCGCGGGCAGACTCTGAGTGAGCGGGTGAGTCTGCCCGCGACCACGGCTATTGCAACATAGCCGAAACGTCGGGAAAATAGTAAAGGTAAACGCGATAAATACCCGTGTACCTAATACTTTAAAAATGACATTTTGGTCCAAACAATTAAAAAATATGAAACAAAAACGAAGATTTCATCTTCGCAGTGGAACCATCCCTGAAGGGATATTATACGATAGGGTTTTGTTATTATAATACAATGCTTCCGTAAAGATTATCCTCTTCATGAAATGTTGTGGGTAATGTAGCTGATACAAGTATTACGATACGATTACCTTAAATAATTATTGGTGGACTTTCCACACAGCACTATCTACCCTCAAGCTGAGCAAAGCTTGTCATATAATAATTAATAATATATCAGTTATTAGGTTCCCATATTACAAACTTACTCATATACTTTATTTAAATACATACCTATTATATGTATAACAGAGAATAAAGAACCAACATCTAAGTTTACACAATTGTTTGTCCTCGGTGGGAATCGAACCCAGGGCCTACAGAGCTACTATTAACTGAGCTGTGGGGGCTGTCACATATTACGTGTATTATGTATTTTGGGTAAATTTATTGGATTCTATAGCGTCAGAAATTGATTACTTTTTTAGAATTACGAAATTGTCTATCGTTGCTCGAATCATAGTTTTTCTTTAAACTTTACGTTTTTTTTATTAATATATAAATAAATATTGGTGCACTTTCCACACAGAGCTATCTGGCCGATAACTAAGCCAAAGCTTGTAATATGGAAACCAGATAGCTGATATAATACATATATACTTTTTTTAATGTAAATACAGACTTATAACACCCAGACAGAGAACAAACATCTATGTTCATCACACAAATGTTTGTTCTCGGTGGGGATCGAACCCACGGCCTACGGTGCAGAAGGCAGAGCTACTACCAACTGAGCTGTCAAAACTGTCAAAACTAGAGTTTTTACCTCAATTATTATAGATACTAATACAAAAAAAAATGTTTGCATGTATGTTTGTTTGTGGTTGCTATCACGCCGCATAATTTACGTATTCACATATTTGATTGATCTAAGAATGAAAATTTATAGTCTTTCTTTATTGTCGTGTCACTAGTTTCGAAACAGTGTGGTGAAAGGATTTTAAGTGCACCCTAAGGGGCTTCTTTCGAGCACTGGACACATGTTAAAGAACTTTTTACAACATGCCAGTTTCCTCACGATATTTTCCTTCACCTTTCAAGAGTACTGGCATTGTGCATATACATTTTTGAACTGAAAAACTCATTGGTGCACGATCGGTTTGGAACACACGAACTTAGGATCCAAAGGCGGGGCCGCTACCACTAGACCACCAGTGCTCTAGTATATCAGTATTAATAAAGTGGATAAATGCTCACAAATGGGGTCCCAGCATTAGTTACCTAACTATTCCCACGCATTTAAAATTTAATATCAGCGTATCGTCAGGAGAATTGGAAATTTTGCAAAAAGCAGAGCTCTCGAAACTCGGTAATCGATACGGCCTCAGGGCTTTGGGTATAAATTAGAACTACCATCGATCACCGGCGCCCTTTGCCCATCGGCTCGTAGTTTATTGATAGTGCTCTGTTCTCCGATAGTTTACGCTCTGGGTTACGTAACGAACTTTCGGCTCTGTTTGAACTCTATCTTTTATTTAGAACGATGTCAGTGTTTTCTACACTAATATTATAAAGAGGAAAGCTTTGTATTTTTGTATTTTTGTATGTAACGAATAGGCTCAAAAACTACTGGTCCGATTTCAAAAATTCTTTCACCATTAGAATGCTACATTATCCCTGAGTAACATAAGCTATATTATATTTTCAAAAAAATCAGGGATCCTTACTAAAACTCCAATAATGTAACCCAAGGTGGAAACCCAAAACCTTACATCGCGTGCGCTGCGAAAACTATTGATGATAGAACAAAATAATGTACTACGATTTTGTAGAACACGTCATCATCTACAAAAAATGTCGCGACAGCATATGTCTAACTATTATAGTTATGTCACAATAAGTGTTCTTTTATTACAAAAAATTAATTGAAATGCCGCCGCTAGAAAAGGGTCTTTATTTGTACCTTGGTATTAATCCTTATCCAAATAAATCTTTTCATAATTAAGACGGTTTCAATACCTATAGATTACTTCTTAAATTTTTCAAATCGGACATTCCATTCAAAAGATATGACGAAATTAAAAACGTTAACGGGTCCACGGGTGGCGCTCGGGGTGCGATTTCACTCTCTGGCGTGCAAATGTATGAAATAAGTAGACGCGAGGCTTGAACCCACGGTCTAAGTTTATCCTAAAATGTTCAAAAAATTTATGACCACCCATGCGAAGCTGGGACAGGCCGCTAGTATCTTATAAACATCTTTACTCTTCTTCTAATTGTCGTATCACTAGTTTTTTCGAAACAGTGTGGTGAAAGTATTTTAAGGCGAAGAAATATATATATATATATAAACCTTGCATTGTTGTTTTTTGTGTTTTAAATGTTTCTTTCTATATGTATTACACGTTACCTACCTACTATATACCTACCTGCTATGTTAAGCAGTTTTTTCTTCTTCTTGTTTTTCTTGTTACCTAATATGTGAAGCTGTACCCGTGTTTGTGTGTCGAATAAAAAATATTATATTCTATTCTATTCTATTCTATATAAAATCACATGTTCATTATTATTATATTAATCATTCATTTTTTTTATTATTTGTTTCCAATTTTGTTCGTTTGTAAGGTGTACATTATAAAATATTTTCATTAATTAATTAATTAATTCATTCATTCGTTCATGCTCGCTCGCACATGTTTTCAATTCAATTCAATTCATTTATTTCAGATGTCAATGATCCATAATTTGTTAGTAGAACTTAATCAAACATGTCAAATGTGTTACTACAATTATTAAAATTAGTTATTTGAATGTCCCGATCAAATAGATGAAAGACTTCAAAAAAGTTTTGAAAGATATAAAATCATTTCACATTTCACACAGCTTAGTAAAAAAATTATTTGTTCTATCAAAATTAAATTTGCGCGCGACAGGTACTTAAGCAGTTGTCGTTACCTCATAAAGTCTCCTTTCAAACACATGTTTTAGAACTTTTTAGGTTCTACGACATGCCAGTTTCCTCTCTGTGTTTCCTATTGCCTATTAATTTAAATTCTCAAAGCAGATTACAATCAAATAGGCAATAAAATTTTAATAAAAGTTCATTCTTAGATTTAGTTTCGTAATCAAATATGTAAATCGACTTTGGCTGAGAGTCGTCTAGGTTTTTTTTATATTAATCTACATGTTTTGTTTTTATGTGATACAGAACAGAAACAGCTTCATGACCGTGATCCCCAGGCACGGTAGATATCCCTTCAAATCTCTTAGCGCGAAGTACAAATTTAAGATTTTTTGTGGATTTCTAAGTGTATATTTATTTTCAGTCTTTCAATTTTCTGAGGTATGTCCAAATATTACATTTGGACATACCCTCATTTTGCAGTAGTTGGTATTCCATACGTGACTGGTTGCAAGCCCATCGCCGTTAGATTACTAACAGCGGCGATATAGACATATGTTAAGAAAAGCTAGAAGAAAATATACCTTATTAATTTAATATTTTTAATTGTGTAATGGTAAATGTCTGAGTTTATCTCACAATAAATGTTTGTTCTTGATGGGTATCAAACCCACGGCCTACAGCGCAGAAGGCAGAGCTACTACCAACTGAGCTTCGAGGGAGAATGTACAGTAACATTTGTAACGGAAAACAATAGGTACTTTCTGGGCAGTCGACTTAAATGAAAGACATTACTTTTCTTGACGTTTTTGAACCCTGACTAACCCTAGTTGGGCAATGTCCTCTGTAGACGTGCTCTGTAAGTTAATACACTTGTTATTAGAAGGAGGTAGCTAACTGCCGAACATCAGGTGGGCCAACGGTAGGTATGTTCCATCATAGTTTACAATCTCTATCTCTTCTCTGATACTTTTTTTTTTTTTTTTTTTTTATTAGCCTGTTTCGTCCCACTGCTGGGCAAAGGCCTCCCTCAAGGACTTCCAATTCCCCCGATCCCGAGCCTCCTCCCACCATCCACCCTCGAAAGCATCCAAGTCGTCCCGCCAGCGCTTTCTCGGTCGACCACGAGGCCGCCGTCCGTCAGGAACCCATAGTGTGCAGATCTTCGCCCACCTATCGGAAGGCATCCGGCTGATGTGTCCCGCCCAACCCCATTATCTCTGATACTATAAGAATCAAATTCCTGACTGACTGACTGACTGACTGATTGACTGACTGACTGACATATAGACAACGCACAGCCTAAACCGCTGGTCCTTGAGACTTGAAATTTGAGGAGTACATAGGTCTTATGGCGTGGAGGTGTACTAAGAAGGGATTTTTGGAAATTCAACCCCTAAGGGTGTAAAAAGGGTTGAAAACGTTTCTAGTCTAATATAAAATTATTAAATTTGTTTATTTAGGTACACAATCTTCTTAAAAGGCCGACAATCGTCAAACAACTTCTCAATCAGACTTTCGAGTTTTTTGAAAATTACTGAACGTTTGAAATGTTTTATGAAAACAACCAAATTTTGCAGAACAATCATAAATCTCTAATACTATAAGACTCAAAGTCCTGACTGACTGACTGACTGACTGACTGACATATAGACAACGCACAGCCTAAACCGCTGGTCCTAGAGACTTGAAATTTGAGGAGTACATAGGTCTTATGGCGTAGAGGTGCACTAAGAAGGGATTTTTGGAAATTCAACCCCTAAGGGTGTAAAAAGGGTTGAAAACGTTTGTATGAAAAATAGTATTCCTTGAACCTACAAACTTGAAACTTGGAGTACATATACTTCAAGGCAAAAAAAAGGAAAGGCATTTTTAGTTTTTTAAAACTACCCTTAATAAGGGTGCAAAGGGATGTAAAAGTTTGTATGGGAGTTTTTTGACCGCTGGTCCTAGAGACTTGAAATTTGAGGAGTACATAGGTCTTATGGCGTAGAGGTGCACTAAGAAGGGATTTTTGGAAATTTAACCCCTAAGTGTGTAAAAAGGGTTGAAAACGTTTGTATGAAAAATAGTATTCCTTGAACCTACAAACTTGAAACTTGGAGTACATATACTTCAAGGCAAAAAAAAGGAAAGGCATTTTTAGTTTTTTAAAACTACCCTTAATGAGGGTGCAAAGGGATGTAAAAGTTTGTATGGGAGTTTTTTGACCGCTGGTCCTAGAGACTTGAAATTTGAGGAGTACATAGGTAGTATGGCGTAGAGCTGTACTAAGAAGGGATTTTTGGAAATTCAACCCCTAAGAGTGTAAAAAGGGTTGAAAACGTTGGTATGAAAAATTTTATTCCTTGAATCTACAAACTTAAAACTTGAAGTAGATTTACTTCAAGGCTAAAAAAATAGGAATAACATTTTTGGTTTTTTAAAACTACCCTTAATAAGTATGCAAAGGGATGTCGAAGTTTGTATGGGAGTTTTTTAACGCGTGGTGCGATTGACTTAAAACTTGAGGTAAATATACTAAGAAATAAATAATTAAGAATAACACTTTGAAGTTTTGATAATTACCCCCGCAAAGGGTGCAAATGACTGTAAAAGTTAGTATGGGAGATTTTTAACGCATAGTGCGATTGATTTCAAACTTGAAGTAAATATACTCCACAATAAATAGATTAAAATCACGTTTTCACTATTTTAAAACTACCCCTGCAAAGGGTGCAAAAGACTGCCAAAGTCCCAAGGTTTGTATGGGAGATTTTTAACGCGTAGTGTAATTAACTTCAAACTAAAAGAAAATGTGTTCTGTGGATAAATAACAAAAAAACAGTTTGATTTTCGAAAACAACCCCTGAAACGTTACCCTCCTTCGTTGCGCTCGAGTAAAAAGGATACAACGAAGCGTCAATGTTATATTCTGTGTTATATATGGGATATTCTAAAAACGGGAATCTTGAGTTGGTACGAAGAGATATGAGGGTATCTACCGTGATTGGGGATCAAAGTCGTGAAGCTGTTTCGTTTCGTTTGTTTTTGAGGTAGAAACTAGGAACAAATAAGTACATATTTTCCGTGTAAGGTTGTCTTTGTTGTATTTGTCATGTTTGTGCCAAACTCAGTCAGTACCTATACCTACCTACCTAATATAGGTAATGTACGCCTATAGGTATCCCATATACCTACGTAGGTATTTAAAATCTTACCCTAATAATATACAAATCAATGCGAAAGTTACGATGTTTTGATGTTTGTGGCTCAATCACGGTTCACCACTTCAACGCGTGCGAAGCCGCGGGAAGCCACTAGTGTTATATAAATTGTTATTTTTGCTGAAATTTTGTAATGTTATTCTCTAAAGTGAGTTGTAACTATACAGTTACTCCCAGTAGGTACATATAAATTAAAGTAGGTAAACATGAAAATACATAATAATCTAGCTAAGTAAGTGCAAAACGGAAGCAAGATTATAAAAAAAAAAATTCTAGCAAAATATTATCAAATTAGGTTTTATTTAAATTAGGGTTATTAAATGAGGTTATCTAGAAATGTACACTAATAAGTTAGATTTTTTAAAAATTTAATGAATAATTAGTGCTTATCTACTAACATTGTTAGTGGTAACAGAAATAATAGATATGATTCAGTGGGCGTATTAGGGGTTCTACAAAATGATATTTGAAAGGTCGGAGATATACCGCAAAACAGTTTTATCATTACTGTCTCTGATCACTTTTGTTAAAAATCAGTGCTCCCAAACGGTGAAGGAAAACATCGTGAGGAAACCGGCATATCGGAGAACCTAAAAAGTTCTAGAACATGATGTATCAAGTGCTCAAAAGGAGCCTCTGAGGTGCACTTAAAGTTATTTTATCACACTGTCTCGAAAGAACTGGTAACACGACATGAAGATGATTGTTAAAAAGCTTTTTTATAACTGCTGTTTACACGGAGTTGTGGCCTGTAGGACACCGATATGTTTTTAAGCGGGTTATATTAGCTAACGGAATAGTTCAATAGATTAGAGACAAGAGATAACATACTTACCGATCTATATAATAAACTATGTAGTACGTATACCCTGGACACGCCTCTGGAATCTCATAATCACCTATTAATTTGCGGTTTTTATTCAAATCGAATAAATATAAAAGATAGAGCCGTAGTCAGTCAATCAGTGTACTGCCTTTGTCTGCCAACAAGTCAGAGAAAATGGGACCTTCACGAGCGACAATAGCCGTGCTCGTGTGCATTTTCGCCTTCGCTTTCGCTGAACTGCACCCTCTATCCGACCAGTTCATCGAGCTCATCAACTCAAAACAAACCTCTTGGAGAGCTGGCAGAAACTTCCCTCCGCATACCCCCATGAAACATCTTAAAAGACTTCTGGGCGTCAATCCAAGCTTCACCGCAGACTCTCTTCCGAGCATCAAGCATGATGCCGAACTGATAGCAAATCTTCCTGAAAGCTTTGACCCTCGCGACAAATGGCCCCACTGCCCCTCCTTATTCGAGATAAGGGACCAAGGATCGTGCGGGAGTTGCTGGGCGTTCGCCGCCGTCACAACGATGACAGACCGACTTTGCATCTACACAGACGGCGATTCGCAATTCCATTTTTCCGCAGAAGACCTCGTCAGTTGCTGCTTTGAGTGTGGTAGCGGTTGTCAAGGAGGGGATCCTAAGATGGCTTGGGAGTATTGGCTAACAGATGGAATTGTATCGGGTGGAAACTACAATTCAAACCAGTTCTGCAGACCTTACACGATTCCCAAATGCGAACATCACGAGCCTGAATATAACGGCAATTCTACTCGGGGTAAAAAGCCATGTGTTCATCACGAATATGTAGTAACACCAAAATGTTTGAAGTACTGTGAAGATGGTTATGGCGTGTCTTATGAAAAAGACAAGCAGTACGGGCAGAATATTTACTCTATCGAGGACCGGGAAGAACACATCATGGCAGAATTGTTTAAGAATGGTCCAGTTGAAGGAGCATTTGTAGTTTACACTGACTTTTTTAACTACAAAAGTGGCGTTTACGAACATACTGAAGGCGAATTTGTGTATGGGCATGCGATCAAGATTATGGGCTGGGGAGTAGAGAATGGCACTAAGTATTGGCTCGTTGCTAACTCCTTTGATACCGATTGGGGTGATAAAGGTTTCTTCAAAATCCTTCGAGGTGAAGACCACTGCGGCATAGAAAGCTATATCATAGCTGGCGAACCTTTGCTCAATAATTGATAAATGATTTAAAAGAATCTGATTTCTGTAAATCTGTTATTGAACTAGAACATCATTCGATACACAGACTCTTTTATTTTGTAAGGTGTTGCTTCCAAAAGACCTTTGATCTTTGATATTTTTTTATGAGGGGTCAAGATGTTTAACTTTGATCCTTTTGATTCAACTGAATAAATCCTTTTTGACTTTGCCTTTCACTTACTTTTTAAAATACCTACCCAATAGATAAATGAAACACTGCTTTTTTTTCAGAAATAATTAAATTTTCCTAGTAGTAGGTACTGATGTGGATACCGTCGTTGGTTTATTAAGAACAATCAATCTATACTAATATAGAGGTATTATAAAGAGGAAAGATTTGATTGTTTGCTTGTTTATTTGCATTGAATAGGCTCCGAAACTACGGGACCGATTTGAATTTGAAACCGAGTGAAATTCTTTCAACGTTGGGAAGCTACACTATCCCCGGGTGATAAAGGCTATATTATATTTTCAAAAAAATTTGGGATCCTTACTAAAACTCCAATAATGAAACCCAAAAATTACATTAAAAAATCCTTACACCGCATGCGCTGTGAAAACTATTGATGATAGAACAAAATAATGTACTACAACACACTTATCTACAAAAAGTGCCGCGACAGCATATTAATATGTCTAACTATTATAGTTATGTCACAATAATGAGAAATGCCGCCGCTAGAAAGGCGCTTTAATTGTTTTTTTTTTTTACCTTTACTCCATTCGAAAGATAGAAGATCAAAATCTAAGTATTAGAAAAAAGTCGCGTGGTCACGCCGCTCACTCCGCTCGGCTAACTATGCGATGTAGGCATCACTGGGGTACGGGAGGGGAGTCAATGATAAGAAATAAACACTATCTGGGAAATCACTATCTGTGATTCCATGAAGATGAGCTCTCATCCCGTCCGTAATTTTATATTTTAATAGATGCAGTATACCCTGACATTGAGAATTTGCACGAAAAGGACTTTCATTGGTTCTGTTCTAGGGCAATAGTATCATCTAGAATAGTATCATAGAATGCTACTGTCAACGAACCAAAAAAATCCAAACTTTCTTTATAATGTTCTCTTTTTTAGTAACCCGACGCAAAAAGAAGGGTGTATGTGTGTGAGTTTGGTGTATGTGTTGAAATGTTTGTTAAATACCCGTGCAAAGCCGGGACGGGTCGCTAGTAATTTAATATTTATAAATAACTTTACATTTCAGGTGTTATCATAACTTTTCATAGATAGTATTGATTATGCTGTAACAGCTTATTTGCATAATCAGTAGTAAAAAAAACTGCGTACACTAATGATCGATTAGGCAATCAGTTTTTTAATGAGATACATGAGTATATAAATAGAAATAAACTTTCAGTTCATACATTCACCGATTGGATTCATCGATCAAACAAATCTAATGGTGAATAAAAATATGAGTTTTCGAGTTGTAATAGTTGCAGCAACGTGCGCGTTCGTCATTGCTGCTGGCGAACTACATCCACTCTCTGATGAGTTCATCAACCTGATTAACTCCAAGCAAATCTCATGGAAAGCCGGCAGGAACTTTCCTTCCAGTACCCCTATCAAACATCTCGAAAGCAAACTTGGTGTTGATCCAGAATTCAACGTAAACTCACTACCGAGAGTTGAATACGACGCTAAAGTTACAGAAAGCCTGCCATCTTTGACATCAGCTTTGACCCTCGAGAAAAATGGCCCAACTGTCCATCTTTAAGAGAGATAAGAGACCAAGGATCCTGTGGCAGTAGCTGGGCTTTTGGTGCCGTTGAGACCATAACCGACCGAGTGTGCATCTTCTCTAACGGAACAAAGCAGTTTCACGTTTCCGCAGAAGACCTCGTAAGCTGCTGTTCAAATAACAAAGGCTGCCACAATGGAAATCCTACTAGAGCTTGGTCGTACTGGCACCAAGTTGGTATCGTTTCAGGTGGAAACTTTAATTCCAGCCAGGGTTGCAAGCCCTACTCCTTCCCTTCTTGCAAGCATTTGCTGCCTGGGGACACGGAGAGTTACACAGATAAACAGGCATGCGTCGATCACACAAATGTTAGGACGCCAAAATGTGTGAGGGCTTGTGCCGATAACTACCACCTATCTTATGAAAAAGATAAGCTGTACAGAAAGCGCTTTTACACCGTCGAATTAGAGATTAACATCAAGGCTGAGTTGCTTAAAAATGGACCAGTTGAAGCTGTGTTCTGGCTGTTCGCTGACTTTTTCAACTATAAGAGCGGCGTTTACCTATATACTGGTGGCGATTTCATAGGTCTGCATGCTGTGAAGCTTATGGGATGGGGAGTGGAGGATGGTACCAAGTACTCGCTTGCTGCAAACTCTTGGGGATTAGATTGGGGTAACAGTGGCTTCTTTAAAATTCTGCGAGGTGAGGATCACTTAAGGATCGCAAGTAACATCATTACCGGTGAACCTCTGCTAGATTAATGGAAATGTTTTAGCAAGTCTTTCATGGTTCGAGAAACTTGCGGAAGTACGCCTACACAAGTTTCTCAAACCATTGTATTCATATTCATATTAGACTACCAAATATTACTTACCTCATCTTTTTCCAGTGAATTTGGGCTGTTTTGAGTGTTTGATGACGCTGACCAACGCGATTCTAAACATAGGAACAGTTTTCTGCAAATTTAAAATTTCAAGTGTGAATATTATTTCGGTTCACGCTACTTGTTTATGACATCAGAACACCATAATATTTCTCAATTTTTCTTATAAGTTATTCAGAAACATTAGGCCACGATTCCACCTGAAGTGATGATCTTTCAATTTCTGAAAGTCAGATAATGGGGAAAGGGATACCAAATCATAGACAAATTGACGTCAACTACTTTGATCGGATGCCAGTTAAAATAAACAGCGTTGAGATAAACGAGTTAAGGCGGGGTCATCCTCCGGGAGCAAAACTCCAGAGCTTCCCTGCGATACAGGATTAATTAGGGATGGGGTGGTCGACGGCGGAGACAGTCACCCGCAGAAATGTAACAATAGATAGATAGATAAAGATATAAGATAAAGATAAGATATTTATTTATTAACCCGATAAAAAAACGTAAAACTTGGTAGAGAACTAGAAAGAAACACAAAAAGTACATAAAACAAAAAATAATAATTCAAGTAACGGAAAACCAATGTGCACAGTTATTCAGATAAACACTTTATTGTACACAAAAGAAAACATATACAAACAATAACAATGAACAAGTGCAATGGGCGGCCTTATCGCTAATAGCGATCTCTTCCAGACAACCTTTGTATGGAGAGGAATAATAAAATATAATACAATAGAACCAAAGTACAATCTCAGACGAAACGATATCTTCATCGTGAAACGCGATGTCTAATATTACAAATGCGATTTTTTTTGTGAATAAAATAAAATGTATGTTTTTATGTACACATCTCCGTATTAGTTGAATAGTTATTGAATGAAACTTGAACTATACATAGTTTGTGACTCGGCGGAATAACATTAAAGGGTACCTATGCACAATTTTTTCACACACCGTTATCTAGTCCCTACGCAATGGCAGAACTGTAAAACTGATGATGGTGACCACTGTACTAAGTGCTAAATAATCGTTTATTATATTCTTCTATTCCACTGTGAAGGATTCAGGCACAACACCTCTGAAGCTGACTGTCCTAGACAGGAGGGTATACGTCCAGCGGTTTCGTAACTGAATTATCTATCATTTTGATTGAACGTTTGAGAGTCTCTGGAGGCCCTATTAGGAGAACCGCTATTTACCTGGCACGTTAAGGGAAGGAACTTTTAAGTATTTTGATCTGATGAGGCTTTTTTATCTACATCTACACTAATCTACACTAATATTATAAAGAGGAAAGATTTGTATTTTTGTATGTAACGAATAGGCTCTAAAACTACTGGTCCGATTTCAAAAATTATTTCACCATTAGAATGCTACATTATCCCATTATAGGCTATATTTATTACTAGAAAAAATTAGGGATCCTATCTAATGCTTTTTCACACCTTGGATTACATTATTGATGTAATCCAAGGTGTGGCCAAAAAAATGGCCATCAAATGTTTTCATCGCATGCGCTGCGGAAACTATTGACGATAGAACACAAAAATGTTCTACAATATTAAAGAACACATCAATATCTACAAAAAACTAACAGATAATATATGTCTAACTATCTTAGTTATGTTACTATAACTTTTTTTTTACATTTGAAAAGTTGATAGAAATGCCGACCAAAATCAGACCATGTTTTCTATACCTTTATATTAATCCTTATCCAAATAAACCCATTTCATATTCAAGACTGTTTCAATACGTATAGATTTTTCGTAGATAGAATTTTTCAAATCGGACATTCCATTCAAAAGATATTACGAATTTAAAAACTTTAGTTCGCTTTCAAAATGCACGGAGGCAAGGCGCGTTCTCATTCTCACTCAGGGCATCGGGCAAGCGCGGGAAGCGCGGGAGAAGGGCGTGCAAATCTATGAAATAGGTATCGCGCGGTCTATACCCTAAAATATTGAAAAAATTATGTCCACCCACGCGAAGCTGGGACAGGCCGCTAGTGGTTTATATAATGACAACCCACAGCTAAGACTGTGACTTGGGCATGATTGGAAAAAAATGCAGATGTACGTACATTTAGCTAGACGGAACAGATGGACGGCAATCACGGAGTTTTTTTTAAAACTACTAGCTGATGAAACAAGCAGATGGCCCACCTGATGTTAACTGGTAACCATCACCTATAACAAAGCATTGCCTCGTAAGTCCATTGGAGTGGTGACCAAAGGTGGATGCGTACCTCAAGGCAGCTCCCCAGTCTGGTGGTCCAACGATATCGTAGCGGCAGGAATGGATATATATGTATGGAGAGATGCTGAAGTTTGGACGTGCCACTGACTATCTCCCTTCGGCATCAAAGATCTTAATATCGTATTTAAAACAAAGAAATCGTAATGTATATTTACCGTATCAAATAGGTAAATCAGTTTTGTGTTTTCTTTATTTTATAAGATTCTAGTTAAGATTTATTTATCTATATGAAGGAACCACATAAAAATGGCTTATTCAAAACATACTGTACAATATTGTAGAAACAATCCATCCGTAGCGTCGGACACCGCAATTTATAAGCGAACCGAGTTGCAGAAGAAAGGGTTGTGTAGGCTCTGTTATTGTATCGGAAGGTGGCCCGACCTAACGGGCGCCCTCTGGGGAGAGCTACAAACTTTTAGACTTTCCTTTATACAAGGTGTTCCTTAAGTTGTGTATTGAAACTTCAGGGGGCTAAAGTACCCATCAATATGAACAACTTTTTCTAAAGAACCAACACTGTGAACGCGAAAAAAAAAACAGCTGTTTCATACATTTTAGCCTGGTAGGTATTGAACTTTTGTATGAAACAGCTGTTTTTTTTTTCGCGTTCACAGTGTTGGTTCCTTGGAAAAAGTTGTTCATATTGATGGGTACTTTAGCCCCCTGAAGTTTCTATACACAACTTAAGGAACACCTTGTATAATTACGGATATACCACACAGCGCCATTTAGCTCCAAACTAAGCAAAGCTTGCAGAGAACCTGTTAACTGTTACAATAAATAAATGATGTAAATACATACATAATATTATAGATGAAAACTCTTTATTACACAAACATCACAAGAAAATAACTTTTTTTTATATCCATGTTCATTATATTAAGAGTAGAGTTACCACTACCACCACGCCTTTTTCTGCCGCCAAGCAGCGTTGCTGTGTTTCGGTTTGAACAGTGTGGTTGCCGGTGTAATTACAGGCACATGAGGCTTAACATCTGTATGCCTCAAGTTGATAGACGCAGGGCAGTGCATCGTAGGGAACGTTCCTATCGCGCGTGACGCACGAGGTAATGCTTTGTTATAGGTGATGGTTATCACTTAACATCAGGTAGATCATCTGCTTGTTCCAGCTAGTTGTATAAAAAAAAATACAATTTGTTCTTGATTGGGATTGAACTTATGGCCTACAGCGCAGAAGGCAGAACTACTACCAACTGAGCTGACCAATGGAAAAAACCTATGCATTTGCTCTGCAATGACCACACAGCAATTATGCAATAGTTTCCATAGGACTTCTAATCTCTTCCAGGTTTCAATTGAATGGAAGCTACCATCAATTAAGCAATATGCAGGCATGAGCAGGGCTCAGAAAAATCTGGCGAGAGTCTAATTAAGTGTAAGGTTTCTAGCGGGATAGTCGAGCCGAATAAATTATAAATGTATTGCTAGACATTCGACACAGCGAAATTTAACCCCAAGCTAAGCAAGGCTTGTTCTATGGGAATTATATAGCTTTTATAATATTAAACTTGTCAATCCTTATGTTTTTGTCTTTTTTTGTTTTTTTTTTCATTCGTTCTGATCGTCTTTGTATTTATTTTTCCATTCTCACACTTATTATTTTGTTTGTTTGTTGGTATTCGGCTCTTTAGTCGAACCCACGGCCTACAGCGCAGAAGGTACAGCTGCTACCAATTTAGCTGATTGACTCGGTCCATCGAATAGCCACTTGAGTATCATTCAGCCAAAATTGTGGTAACAGTAGTCTACGTTTTGGTAAATCGTAAAATCGCTTTGAATTCATCAATGCAGAAGACGAAGTTGGATTTGGTGAAGAGCTTAATGACTGTCAAATCGCCGTCAAACTTGATGGAGTGGGTTTGTTGGAGAGAAATAACCAACTACAAATGCACAGGGGAGCAATCGCACTAATTATGAACGTAAGTAAATGCCAGGCCAAAACTTCTACTAAACACCTCACGTTAGGTAACAAAATGTGGCCCATTTAGATCGGTCAGTATGGGCAAGTCTGTAACTATAAGACTACAAAGATCTATTCTTAGGAACAATGTCAATTATGTGATTTTAGTGACAAGAAAAACTACACATATAGATTTAAAATAAAACTTGTACTTAATTCGGGAATTGAACTCAGTCGCATTGAAAAATAAAACTTACATTATTAGCCCATTGGGACCAATCTAAATGGGCCATCCTGTATAGTGCTAAAAAGCAAAAGACCGAGAAGATTAAGCCCCAAAGGCTGGTCTGATCAGATATCAGCATCTGGAAAAGCCAGTGCATCAGGCACCCTACCAAGCCTTCTGACCACTCCAAATCCTCTCGATTTAGAGATCCATAAAATGGGAAGGAGTCACAATCCTCAACAAAAAGGAATCGACTTTGGAGGGGGAGGAAATACAATTCAAAATCCGGAGTATTTTACTACCTGTGATTCAGATCCCGTCTCTCTCTGTCTACTCTGTTTACATGCCTATTTCAGCCAAGCAGCGTTGCTGTGTTTCGCTTTGAAGGGTATGGTTGCCGGTGTAATTACAGGCACTTGGGTCTTAACGTATGGATGCCTCAATTTGATAGACGCAGGGCAGTGCTTCGTAGGGCACGTTCCTATCGTGCGTGACTTGCGAGGCAATGATTTAATATAGGTGATGGTTACACTTGCTCAAAAACTCTCAGAACGATTGGCCAGGACTGTGGAATTGAGGATTTCAAGATTGTAAAAAAAATCTGGCAAATTCTCTTTAAAATATTTCCTAGCTCTACCAAGTCACATTTGCAAATACAACGTGTTCGACGTGTTAGTGCGTCCTTACAGCTGTCCCTTACCCACACAAGCACAAAGGGACAAAGGTCACCGGCCAAAGCCTTCTTATATTTGTTTAAGACGTGTATTGTTCCCAAATACCCTTATTTTACTGCACATTTGGATATTGGATTATAGGGACAATACCTTCCGGTCTTCCGGTTCGGCTTTGTGAGTTTGATAAGGAATTTTGAACAAACTGATATACTTGTGTGTTTTGTTGTACCTGAGGGCAAATCTTTTTTCTTGTAGTCTATAAGAAAGCGTTCGCCCGGAAAAAGACTATCATCGAATATATAAAATAATTGTTTAATTTTCATAGAATATTGTTCTCTGGGTGATAATATATGAGAAGAATTTATTTACAAATAAGAATATAAGTATGGCCAATTTGCTGGTGCAATTATAGGAACATAAGGCCTAATACCTTTACGTGACAGAGTGATAGACGCTGCTCATGCTACAATGAGTAGGTACTCAGTGGGCATGCTCTGTGAAATAATGCAATATAAATAAATAATTGAAACATTTGGTAACCAAGTATTTCAAATTTCAAAACAAACCGAAACATTATAAAATTATTGTTGATTTTTTGAACATTTAAACCCACCACCTTTGAAGTATGACCTACCGAATAAACAAACAATCATCAAGATCAATTTTTATAATTGCAGTAATCACATAACAAACATAAAATTAAAAAAAAACATACAGTCGAATTGAGAACCTCCTCTTTTGTTGAAGTTGGCCATAAAGGGAAAACATTAATTTGAATGATAACATGCTCTCGACAAAATGCTAGACTTGTATGTAGCTAAGGGTAAAAATAAATACCCTTATTCACATACTCGGCATACATTTTATAAATCTTTAAATATTTCCTTCTCGCATAGGAATTACATTCTTAGATATAGTTAAATTCTGAAGTAAACGTGCATATTTTCCGGAAAATGAACGCACGTAGAGATATGCGAAGAATCCTCATATGAAGGCAGACTCGATATTACCTGCATAGCTGTGCACAAATATGTTGACCTTTCAAACGTTAAATATTATATTTTATTTTGAAAAATGTTAATAAAACTTAAAAACTTTTCTATCGTTATCTAGGACTTCTTTTTGTCGTATCATTAGTTTCTTTCAAAACAGTGTGATGAAAGGATTTTAAGTGCACTTCCAAAGAAGCTCCTTTCGAGCACTTGACACATGTTTTAGAACTTTTTAGGTTCTACGATATGCCGGACATTTAAGACTAAGTCGATGTAAGAATCTAATATAGCAGAAACAAAGTCAGGAAGGAATCCTTGAGCTTTTTGACTTTGTCTCTGTTCTTATTCTTTATTGTAAAAGGTCAAAACTCAGCAAAATCACAAGGATCACATTGAATCATAAACACGAAAGATTACGCGTATTTTTTCGTACCTAAATAAAAAGTTCATGACTAAATTCCAGGTGACAAACTATAGGTAGCATTGTATTCCGTTCAATCGCACATTGATTAGATTGAGTAAGTACTCACAAACCTTTGATGTTAGTGTGATATTGTTTTAATATTATAAATATTTTACTTATGTACTTAAATGCTGCTACTTAACCTAATTGCTTGTATCTTTCAGTTATTATTATACCAATCCTTTCAACGATGTCCTTGTCCATAAAAGATACGATATTAGAACATTACTCGTTCTTGAACAACAGAAATCTGCCCAAGATGAGCTGAGCCTCTAGAAATTAACGGTCCAAAGTATTCAGTTAAGTTTTCTTAGAAACTGTTTAGTAATGCGATTGTGTTAGGCAGAGGAAACCGTTCAACATCAGGCCAACAACTGCAAAAACGTATTAAAAATATTAAATAAACACTTTCAAATCTTAAGCTCTTTTATCTCTTCTCTCTTCTCTTCTATCTCTTCTCTTCTACAAAAAAGCCTACAACTTTCTCGCGTAAAAGATGTTAAAGAATCGACGAGCCATGGGTTTTGTTTTCGTTTTTTGTCAACGGAACCCTAAGGAATCGGCGCGTCTGGCTCCAATACAAAATCTAGTGGTACGGAACAATATATACAACAGTAGGTAGGTTTATGGAGAGGTTATCAAACATGTGGGTTTTATTGAACGGCCACTGTTCTGTGGGTTATGAAAACAAAGCAATAAACTTAAAACAATTGAAGTAAAATCAAATAAAACAATTGATATTTGTACACCGGCCTTCCGCTGCCAAAGCACAGTTTATTTTTGTTTTGTTTTTGTCTTGACATTAAAGCTAATATTGAACTAAGACAAAAAAAAATATAATAATAAATAAGTAAAAACAGTTTTGTGAAATTCTTGAATGGAGCCTCTTGAGGCGCACCTAAAATCCTTTCACCACACTGTTTTGAAAGAAACTAGTGACACGACAAGAGAGAGAGTGAAATTCTTACAAAAAATCCAGTGGCGGTATTTCAATAAGTTACTGGTCATCCGATTTGTTGCTGATAGTTGAAATAATTATTCTTCTAAAAACGTTAATTTGACAACAAAAAATGTAAATATAAAATATAAGACAAGGAAACGGCTTAGATCTTCAGAACGTGAAAATTGTAATCGGCGTAAGATATAGCTATCCAGTTTGAAACAATTTTGCCTTGCGTTGGTTTTGGGTTACTGGTCACACCTTCTTTTTTTTATTGTCTATTTTGACCAATAGAGAGTTTTATTACAATCAGGTAAAGCGGCATTTTTAGTACTTGACCAGCTCCACGAAATACTTAGCTCCTATTGGTCTTTAAAAACAAAAGAAAACGAGCAAGCCGGGGTTGGCAATCGGTCACTTCACAGAAAAATCACCCATAAGGTGGATAAGCATATCTTACGCCCATGGTACGTAAATACTTAGCTCGACTGACCCAATACGATACAGTCAAAAGCACTATCATTGTTTTTTCCTGGCTACAAAGAAGAAAAGTAATGTGCTAAGGGTGTATATATTATGTTCATTTATTAAATTTAATTTATTAAACCACCTAATTAACTTAAATTGCCTATTTAGAATTGAACAAATGCTAATAAATCATTATGGCTCAACAGTTCGGGACTGGGCAGGCCTAAGTTAACTAATTTAATCCTACCGAAAAGGTTTACGATATCTGCGCTTAATGTATGCACGCCAGATATACCCTAAAAGCCTCGTGTACACCATTTAGCAATTTGAAGTTGCGTAGCAGGTTTGCTAAAATGATAAGACATTTTAAACTATAAGTATTATAAAACACCTAGACCGAATCGAATAATAAAAATATACAATATTTGGTAACCAACGAACACATCTTTCCAAGAATAGTCCAAAGATTAAAAAAAAAACACTGGGTTAAAACATATAAAAAAAAACAGAAACAACTTTACGACTTTGATCGGTAGATATATCTTAGTATTAACTTAAGATTCCCTGAAGATGTCAAATTATCTAAGGGGGTCTAAGGATGTCCTAATATCTAGTCAAATATATAAATAAAAATATTACATTTGACGTACATCAATTTAAACAGAAAAATAACAGTTGGAAAAAATTAAGTGGTCTTATCGATGAAAGCGATCTTTTCTAGATGTTCAAATCAAAAGAAACATAATTATGAATATAATTTATAATGAATGAGTGGAATTTTTCATCATTTGCAAAGACAACAACGCATTTTAAGAATTATTAAAAATCTGTTGGTTTTTGTTGCTGGGAAAGGTTCAAAATAAAATTACTTAAATTTGCTGTTACTACTTTTTAATATGTTGTTCCATATTTTTATTCGATTTAATCAAAGCAGTAATCTACGTGCTTGCAAAACAAATAAATCAACGAAACTATAAGCTACAGTCTAGTTTATTAACAATACCATACTCTCCTTGCAAACTAAACGCGCTCAAACGCAGCACGGATCGGCCGACCCTTTGCGGGCAGTTCTCCCTGCTGCGACCACTACACCCTCCCTACACCCTTAGCCGACAAAAAAACAATCTAACAGCCAGCACACTACATCACAAAACCAACCCAATCTTCTTTGCTATAAAGTCCAAAGTAGAGTGAACCGTCAACTGTGGGCAGTGAGAATACAAATAGGGGGACGGTCGAAGATCGACCCATGGCTAGCAAAGGATTGTGTAGTTTTGATTTCTGTATTGGTTCAGTTATGATAAAATATCTTTTGGATTCAGTGGGTATTTGGGGATTTGAATAATTTGGGGATTTAGGTATCGTTGGCCTTATTTGATGCTCTTAGATATATTTTGAACCATTATTTTATATATCCCCACCGAGGACAAACATTTGTATTTCGAACATAGATTTTTGTTCTGAGTATGTATTTTCAAAAAGTAAGTTACTATTTGTCTATATTCATTTAAATTCCTTAAATACATTCATTTAGAAAGAAATAGAAAATTGCGTAGAATACAAGTATTTAGAAATGTAAAAATTATACATGAAACAGTTGTGCTATCTGTAAGCCGTATTCTATTAATAATAATAATGATAATAATTTATTCAGAAACTTATAAAGTACACAATGACAATATATAGGATTAAGATGTAATAGGTACAATTTGTTTTGACTTTCGAATCACATGTGCACCGATTTGGTAGCGCACTAACCTCCACCCTAGGAAAAACCTGTTGTGTTGTGGGGGTTAGTTCTGTCCTGTAGGTACATATTTTTTATCATAGTTTAAAAGTTTTTTTTAGTAGTGCTTCGTTATAGTTAAAATTAACGTAACATATGGGGTTAGTTTAATGAATTAGGGTTAGTTTTATTAATTATCTGGTTCACATAGTACATGCTTTGCTCAGTTAGGGGCTATATATCGTTGTGTTAAATGTCACCATATACTTATTCATTTAAGCATTACAATCACGCAAATGAAACGCATGAAACTTGAAATTGCTTTGCCCTTTTCCTAAACATGACATCCACAGTGTTTACACGTAGCCCTAACGCCTCGACTTTAAGAAATGCCCCCATGTGTAGACGTTAACTTTGGCTACATTTCGCTGTGTAGTACAAGAATATTCATGACATTGAATCTATTCCATGAAAAATATTCACAAATTTCATAATAATCATAATTTTATATAAATTGTTATGCCTTTTGGCTTAGTAGCATTAGATAGATAGGTTAGGTACCTACTTTTGGGGGTGGTCAGGTAGAAATGGTAAAACACCAATGTCAAAATCACCAAGCATTTATTACTTCACTTCACTTTACATTACATCCATTGTGTGCGTGTGCATTGAC
This sequence comes from Chloroclysta siterata, assembly GCA_932294275.1. Lineage (NCBI taxonomy): Eukaryota > Metazoa > Arthropoda > Insecta > Lepidoptera > Geometridae > Chloroclysta > Chloroclysta siterata. The sequence continues at coordinate 11,363,180 of OW028596.1, read as the reverse complement.
TTCAATGCACATGCACACCATCCATTTTGGTACTTCACTTTTAACATAAACGTTAGCACATTAGCATTAACTAGACACAACCACTCAGCTTAGAAGCTAGCACTCGAATGACAATGTCGGCCAAGTTCGTAGCCTACCGACACCGTCCAGTCGGTGTCGCCATCTTGGTTTTTTACAAATGTCAAAAACCAAGATAACATCCGCAGGAAGTGGAATAAATTAAACAAATACTAAAGCTTTTATAAATTACTGACAATATTTATAAGAAATTAATCATAAACCTAACAGCTCGGCCATCCTGAGCCTAGCGTGTCCTCACGCTTCTATCAATAAAAGTAATTAGACCTATTTAATATAATTATTAATCACTAGTGGTTCGCCCCTCCATTCAATAGAAATAATATGCCAGACCTTCCCCTCGTCTGGTCATATTATTTCCATCTATTCCGTCATGAGCCAAACCTTCCCCTCGTTTGGTCTCATGAATCTCCATATCTTATCCTACGGATCCATCATACGTCAGACCTTCCCCTCGTCTGGCCATACAAGTCCCACCATGATTACTGGATACACCTCCTTTTCCTGGCCATCATTGGTAGTTTTCTCGTCCATCCTCCAATTATCTGAAACTTTCAAGCTGCCTTAGTAACTGTCCATTTTTTCCGACTTTCTAATCTGCACATATAATATTAACATCCCAAATCAATTATAGCGGTACAGAAAATAAAATTTTAAAAATATAATAAGCCTGTAATTTTACCGACAACCAAACCGAAACACAGCATCGCTGCTTGGCGCCAGAAAAAGGCATAAACCAGAAGTAAAGCAGTTACCTCTGCTATAACTTCATATTCCTAACTATTATACCTAATTTAAAGTAAATTTTTTATTATAACCAAGTTTACCCCATATTATAATTAGTTTTTAGAGACACGACATATGTATACCTACATCACATTCGGTACCTACCTAATGTGAGTAGCACAGTATTACCTAATCCATCCCTTTTTCCTTATTAAGGGTACCATAAGATAATAATAAAAATCAATGTAAAAAAAAACTTCTCCATTCTAAAAAATAAGCCTTCTGTTAATATCTAGTCCCTCAAGATTCGATAGGCTAGGTATCCTATTAAAACGCAAAAGCGAAAACCTATTTAAAAATTCCCAAAAATAAAATTGTACTTATCTTTTTTTTGTTCCAATCATGGACGTGGTGCGGAAAAATAAGATGATGGTATTTTCCGTCGATCCCGCCTTCTGACCTTTTGGGGGTGGTCAGGTAGAAATGGTAAAACACCAATGTCAAAATCACCAAGCATTTATTACTTCACTTCACTTTACATTACATCCATTGTGTGCGTGTGCATTGACTTCAATGCACATGCACACCATCCATTTTGGTACTTCACTTTTAACATAAACGTTAGCACATTAGCATTAACTAGACACAACCACTCAGCTTAGAAGCTAGCACTCGAATGACAATGTCGGCCAAGTTCGTAGCCTACCGACACCGTCCAGTCGGTGTCGCCATCTTGGTTTTTTACAAATGTCAAAAACCAAGATAACATCCGCAGGAAGTGGAATAAATTAAACAAATACTAAAGCTTTTATAAATTACTGACAATATTTATAAGAAATTAATCATAAACCTAACACTACGTAACAAAAGAACTACCTATAGCTTATATTTTTACTACTTATAGCTAATAGCTATAGCTTAAATTTAACTATTCTAATGTATATTTCTTTGTTTGCCGCCCAGCTATGCAGAAGTTAATCTAATATATCATGAGATATTCCTGACGCTATTTATAAAAAAGTATATTCACTCATCTCAAAATCTCTTATTCTTAGGCTTGGCTGAAATTTGAAATTTGGCACATACATGGCACATCTAGCAGCTAAGTCTAAAAACTCAGTCATCATAGTTTTTTTGATAATAACATTAGAAAGATTTTTTTCTCTATCTTTCAAGGATTGCTGGAAGATAACTCTTTTTAGGGTTAAGCTCGCCCTTGTATATGTTTTATATTTAAGTTTACTAGGTGTTATTCATGTGTACAATTAACAAAAATAAGGTTCAGCATAAATATCACTATGACCCAAATTAGTTTTACTTCAAAAAAAATGTGCGAGCAAGTAGTACTTAGCTACTGTCAGCGTCTAAATATCAGATCTTAGTCGTCGACTACCGTTAAAGATCCATTGTTGACGTAAATCGCTTCCGCTTATATCGTGCACCGTGCCCCCAGGGCCCGCGGGCCGTGACAGGCTGACGCGGGTCCGGCACACCGCGGTCCGAAATAGATATTTCGCTAGCTGTCGCCTTGTTTACGACATTTGCTAACAAATTTTCTAACATGACATGCGAGTTTTTTCGGTAACGTTTGTTTTGTACCTTTATTAAAATTAAAGCGAAAAAGATAATGTCTAAATGTCTTTATTCATCAAATCCCAAGGGTCATTTTTTGAATTACACATAAAGTACTTTTGCAATAAGAAAGATCAATCTTAAAGTTAATTCCTGGAAATAAAATAGTCAGGCCATATATAATTATAAAATAAAAGTGAAAAAAGAATTCATCTAATGAACCCGTCTTTGTTGTAAGTTCCATCATAGACCCATACCTACAAACAAAACCTTTTCTAGTTCAGTTCTAATAAGAATGTAGAGAACGCCATCTATCGTCGAGTAGCTAGCGAATTCATGTTATGGAAAATTGTGTTGTGCTTTTTCACCACTGAGGGCGCTAGTAGTCATAGAAGATGAACAAAGTCTATGAAATAAAATTACTATGAGTGTAAAAATAATGTATGTAAGTACATCGTAGGTTTGATTTAAATTTATTATTTAGACAGGTGGCCAACATTTAATAGTTGTATTTGTTGTTTGTGTTGTTGCTGGGGTGGGGGGATTTCAGCAAGCAGAGCTTAGTAGTAGGTAATATTTTGTATGTTTTGGAAAACTTTATTTACTCTAAAATTATACCAAATTGTGATAAGATTAAAAATATTGTAATGATTTCACAATATTATTTTTACCATAAACAAATTAATAATATTTTTCAATTATTTTGTTTATTCGAAAACTTCAAATATTTTTTTTATTCTATTAATTTTATAAAAAACCGAAATACCCACAATCCAATAAAGCAGTAATTTTTAATCTGACATGATTAAAATAAAACTATTATCAAATTAACAAATAATAAAATCGGATAAAATCCATTTGCCTCATCAACGTTCAACCTGAAGTTTAAAATAATGTAGCGAACTTTCAGAAAGTTTTCAAGGAAAGCGGTAGGCGAAGTGAAAAATGTAGCCAACTCGGTGCGAAGAGTGAAAGTAGTGCTTAACCTTGTTTAAGTTATCGCTTCCTTCGCGCTTACGAGAATGGACGATCACGTGACTTTTTACAGTTTTCATACAAACGCTTCAGACGAATAAAGCTTTAGTTGATAATTGTGGTATTTTTTTATGTTTTGAACATAAGTTTTTCATTTTAACTGACTTCAAAAAAGGAGGATGCTCTCAAATCTGTACTCTCTTTTTCATGTTTGTTACGCAATTACTCCGCACATTATGAATTGATTTTGTACGTTTTTTTTTGTTTAGTGATTTGTTTTTAGTAGGTTCAGAGGAAAAAATACATTGTATCGAAATAGATTTGGTGTCGAAACAAAACACAAAAAATTCTACACAGATGACGTTCTGGTTGGTTCCTTTTAGCAAAAGTTTTGTTTTATGTTTTTCAGTGAATTTAAAATCAGTTATTTTTTTGTTTCAGTTTTGTTTAGTATTTTATGTTTAATTTGATAAAGTCTAGCGCTATTCTGCAAGGGTTTTTATAAACTTTTCTAAGCTGCGGTCAAAGGCAACTTAGATAATATCCAATAGGATATTACTTGCTTGTAAGAATGTAAATTGAACAGTACCTGCTTAATGCAACTGAAAAGGGACCAAAAAATATCTTTTCATGATATTAAAACTTTCAAAATTACAATTTATTATTAGTTTCCAATTAGATATTATTGGATGCAAAAAATAGTTTGTAGCAAAAAAAAAAGCTGAAATCTCATATATGCACTTAACATAGGCTTATTATACATGAATGTCATTTTATTAATGTTATTTTATTATACATTTCTATTCCTTATTGTATCATGGCAACATTTACTTAATACGTTGAGTTATTTATTCGTGCCTTTTTTAGTAGATTTTTGGTCTCACCAAGGCCTCAAGGCTTAGTTACTTTAGTTACTTATGTTAAATGTACATACATAACAAGGCAATAAATATACTGAATACTGAACGCCATCTTACCAAACCAAACCCTAGAAACCTCATCACTGCGTCAATCTAACTCGAACTGTCCCATTTCCGGCAAAAACCCGATTATCTCAGCTGTTAAAATGGGCGGGAAGCGCGGCGGCGGCCATATCCGCTGCGATTGATTCAGATCAATCAGCTTGATTGAGTGTGGTATGACGATGTTTGCTATGTTTGCACTGAAGCCCGTCTCTAACAAGCATCTATCGTTTGTTAACAGATGTTACATTTAGAAAAAAAGAAAAAAAAAGAAAAGTAGTATGTTATTGACCAACAACAGAGAAATAAAAACATAGTCACATAATTCCTGGGTGCGATGGAGCCATAAATATTTAGAAAAAGTAATTACCTATCGCATTTTTACATGTGTAGAAAGTATAATAGGAAGGAAATATCTATGATATGGTATTCGCTAAAACGATAATTTTGAATAATCTTATTAGATTATGGAAATGAAACATATTTATTTATTATAAGAACCTGTATATTATGTCTGAGTGGTAATCAAAAAGAAGTTTTTAAATATATTATTCACTTCGATTAATTTACTAATTTAAATAACGTTATATTTACATTTAAATACTAGCTAGTTATTACACGCGACATCCATAAATAACGGACGCATAATAAAGACGCGTTACCTGTTAGTATTCTAACAGCGGCGATGGGTTTGCAACCTGTCACGTATGGATTACTAACTCTGCAAGTTGTGGGTATGTGCCAGGATAGATTACTAACTTTCTGAGTATGTGCCAAATGTAATGTTTGGACGTACCTCTGACTACCTCTCTTTGACGTCCTCAAAGAATCTGGAGTTCTTCGTGAAGCTGTTTCAGTTTCAGTTTCAATAAAGACTTGACGTTATTTACGGAAGCCGCTTCTTGGAAACTGCTCCACACACTCGGGTCGGTCTGCAGATTTGTCTGAGGAAATAGAAATGTTTGGTTAGTTAAATTTGTTTACAGTCGACATCAACTTTTTAGAAACAGTAAATTTACGGTTAGTTTTGGATCGTATTCGGAACCATTGCGAAAATCCGACACATCAGACCAAATAACTTTTTCAAATTTTTGTTCATAATTAATTTTTTTGGTAGCAAAACTTTTTTTAGGAACACGTTTGGTTCAAATTCATATTTTTGCTGAACTTATTTCAAAACAACATCTTTTTTTATTATTATTATATATTATACTATTAATATGTTATACTATTAATATTATCATATATATTAATAGTATTTCATTGCCCTGTAGGTCACGCTCGTTTTAAGAGTGCCTTACAGATGCTTGGAGAGTACTTTATGGATGCACTACCCTGCGTCCATCAACTTTAGGCATACAGATTTATTATTGATTTAGATTAGTCTCGAACTAAGATGGCCCACCAGATGTTAAATGGTAACCATCATCTTTAAAAAGCATTCCCTGACAAGACACGCACGATATGAACATTTCCAAAGATACACTGCCCTTCGTCCATCAACGTCATCTGTGTCCTTGTGGTCTTCTTATAATGCTGATTTGGATTTGGTCGAAGTCAAAAATAGCTTGTAAATGTACAGCAAAATTTAACCTTTGAGCACTGGGATTCAACGATAAAGTAAGAGAAAATGAATCTTCTCGTTTCCCGCCCACAATAATCAAAGAATTTCCATCACGTGTCGGTGTGGGCTGAACTTTGCAAATCAACTTCCTATGAAATACCCTCCCTAAGTCACGAGAAAGATTAAATTTAGAAACAAAACATTTATGGACCACTAGCCGCTTCCCACGGCTTCACTCGCGTACTTGATTACTTACATTAATGTTTAAGGCGATGACAATGCTAATGTACCGCTTGCTCGCAAATTGCAACATTTTGTTAAATATAAAATTACTGAACTTATTTATATAAATTACAATCAACAAACTTGTGTGCAATAAGTACATTGCACAACAAAATATTAACAAAAACCAGAAACCAGAAATCAGAAATTATTTATTGTATAACTGTAGTACAAAGAGATCTTATAGCTATGGTTTCAATTGATATAGCTTACAAATGACAAATGTTTTTAATAAATTATTTTAATATTTAAAATTAATATTAATATTTACACCAGAAATCAGAAATTATTTATTGTATAACTGTAGTACAAAAAAGATCTTATAGCTATGGTTATGTACAGTTTTAACATTTAAATCCAAGCAAGTTTACTCTTTTTAGTGATTTTACATCTTTCGAAATGTTGAAATGTGCAAGCAAGGGGTAAATTAGCAAATGTCATAGCCTTAAGACGTGTCCTCTTTATTGGGTTAATGTTCTTTGCCCCTTTACTGGCACACAGGTGGACCATCTGCTTGTTACATCAGATAGTTGTATTAAAACAAGCCTTTGTACATGTTTTATATTTAAGTTTACTAAATGTTATTACTGTGTACAATAAAGTATAAAAAAATCGAGATAAAAACAGCATCATCATTATATTTCAGTTTCAGTTTTTTTTTATCAACTTATTAAATATTAAAAGAGTTTATTAAAAATATCTAATCTATCTATCTATGTAAAAATATATATTGTAAGTTGTCATTTTAATGACAACTTACAAATTATATAAAAACATTTTATTTTGTATAATTTGTAAATAATATTTTATATTGTAATTTTATTTGTAAAAAAAATTAAAAACGAAGAAATGCCCACTATATTTATTTGAAACTTGCTTACAATTTTGCATTTTATAAAAATTAACAAGCTAAAACGGTGAAGGAACTAAGTGCAGTTTCAAGGTTTTTTACGGAAACAAATAACTTTAAAGTGGAAGGCTCCTTACACACGAGGGCACAGGAATAATGAGACAAGAGACAACTACTTTCAAAGGGATGTCTTGGACCCCCTGGTCTGAGACTGTAACCCTATATGTACGCATGCAATCGCTTTTGAAGACAAAATAAAATTGACTCATAAACCAACTGAGAAGAAGAAGAAGAAGATAAAGCTTCTTGAAGTGTAGTAGAGCTCTTTGTGAAGGGCTCGTCCGGGGAAGTACACCACGCCTTTTTCTGCCGCCAAGCAGTGTTGCTGTGTTTCGGTTTGAAGAGTGTGGTTGCCGGTGTTAACAGGCACATGAGGTTTAACATCTGTATGCCTCAAGTTGATGGACGCAGGGCAGTGCATCGTAGGGCACGTTCCTATCGTGGCTTACGAGGTAATGTTTTGTTATAGGTGATGGTTACCATTTAACATCAGGTGGGCCATCTGCTTGTTCCAACAGCTGGTTGTATATAAAAAAATTGTGTAATGAACATAGATGTTTGTTCTCTGCCTGGGTGTTATTTAGTATTATAAGTATGTATTAAAAAAAAAGTATATTAGTATTAAATCAGCTATCAGGTTCCTATAGCTTTGCTTAGTTCGGGGCTAGATACTCATGTGTGGAAAGTCCAATATTAAATCATATATAATTCATAATATGTTTTTTTTTCCAAGTTTCATACAAAAGTGAATGAGTATCAATATTTGTGACAAATCAACAAAACTGAGCTCATTTTCTTTAGTAACATAAGTGTAAATCACAGTCCATAATAAGAGGGTTCTAAAATTCATATTGCAGACACCTAATGGTAATAATAATAGCCCTTTTTCGACCCCCGTCTAAGGGAAGGTGGGTGGAGAGGTGTGAGCGAGACGGCTGCTAATGAGAGAGATGTGAGATGCTAATGGATGGACAATAATATTAGCGTGATAGCGTGAAAACTATAGGAACTTTGGGAGACATTTTTGTTTTTAAACGACGACAAATTTTTTTACTGACCAAATTGAAAGATTTACCGCCGGTTTCTGAAAGCCCGATCAAAACTAATCGGATGTCAAGTCACTTGCTATCTCTATCTTATTCGATGTAATAGCTGAAATGGCGAGTGACTTGACATCCGATTAGTTTTGATCGAGCTTTCAGAAACCGGCGGTTGGTGTAGGACGCCCCTGAATATACTACCGATATTGTAAAAGTCGAGGGTAGTCAGTGAATGGAAAAATGGGTTCGGGAACGTATTTTCCAGGCACGGTAGATGTCTCAAATATTTTGGTCATCGTCATCACCTTCCCTTATCCCACGCTAAGTGATGTCGGCACAACAGGTTTTCTTCTTCCACTCTCCTCTAGCATTCGTCATCTCAGTGCTCACTCCTTTCTTACTCATGTCATCTTTCACACAATCCATCCATCTTTTCTTTGACCTGCCTCTCCTTCTAAAACCATCCACATCCAGGAGGATAAAAAAGAAAGAAAAAAGTTCTTCTTGGAACCCACAACTATATTGATTATGCTATGTATTTGATTATTTAGGATGTCTACCGTGCATGAAGATCAAAGTTTTTCCTGATACCCACGATTTTGCATATTTATTTAACAGTTAACTTGCCTACCCCTAAGTCTACATAAATGTATGGCAAAACACAAAGCCGAATATCCATCAGTCAAGTTTTGTACGGAAATAAAATCATCTGTGCTCACACCTCCATCATAAGCGGGGTGTACATAAATCACGCAGGCAGGCTATTTATTGCATACGTGTTTGTAGACATACCTTTATAATATCAGGATAGACGGTTTTTGTACCAAAAGGAAAATAAATGAGCATCGCTTTTTGTGTTCTAAAAGTTAGTACAGTGATGGAATCAAACGGTCACCATACAAAATGAGCTAAACAGGAACTCCAGAGCTTGATCCCCTCATCCCCGTTCTACCATCGGAACACCAGACGTTCGGAGACGAGACATCCATTCATGGTTGACATACCAACTGCCCGCACCAAGCGCTTTGCTTCAACATTCATCATGCGTTCGGCCAAAGAACGGAATTCCTTATCGGAGTCCGTTTTTCCGAATGCCTATAATTTGGATGCTTTCAAGAGAAGAGTGAATAGGTATTTTCTAGGTAAACGTGCCACATCGTCCACATCTTCACTTAACATCAGGTGAGATTGTGGTCAAACCAATAAGTTGTAAAAAAAAGAGCACAGATTAATAGACAACAAGGTAGAACAACCAAAATGACTCCCAATTGTACACACAGATCAAGCTAAACAAAGCCAAAGAAAAATGACGCTTACTACAAGGACATAAAAGCGAGTGACAGCCTTCACAGCTCAGTTGGTAGCCCTGCCTTCTGCGCCGTAGGCCGTGGGTACGATCAGCACCGAGAACAAACATTTGTGTGTTGAAGATGTTTGTTCTCTGTCTGGGTGTTATTATAGAGGTATAATAAAAGTATATTATACAAAAAAAAGTAGGTATATATGTATTATATCAGCTACCTGGTTCCCATATTACAGCTTTTGCTTAGTTTAGGGCTAGATAGTGCTGTGTGGAAAGTACACCAACATTTATTTACATTTTGTATACTTGATGCGTATCCGTGTACTTTTCTAGTATTACTTCTCGTTCGATAAGTAACGCGATTATCAACGTTATATTCAGAATCCCCATCACACAGTAAATATCATAAAGGCCAGGCCACACATAGAGCAGTATATAAGCATAGATTAATTAACAAAAAGGGCTGGTAGAGACGCCGCGTTCGGATTGCGGGCGGGCCGACCGCCAATGATTAACGAGCCACCGTTCCTGTATCGCATGATTAATATGTCGCATTGTGCGTGTTTACTGCCTACTGTGTACCGCGCACAGTGTGGACGTGCCTGAATGTTATGACATAACCTTCTTATAATAAATCCATTCATAATTAAACATTTATAAAGTTTCACGTACACATGAAAATATCTTAAAACGCAAATGAACAAAAATCTTATCTAACTCTTGAAATATGTAAATATAAATATAAAATATAAATAATATTTTGTTTATCCTGTTTTAAGGTTGTCTTGAAGAGATGGGTTTCAGCGTTAAAGCCGTCTATTGTACTTCGTATTTGTAGTTTTATTTTTGTGCGACTTTGATTCGTGTACAAAAAAACCGGCCAAGTGCGAGTCGGACTCGCGCATAAAGGGTTCCGTACCATGATCTATAAAACGGCAAAAAAAACACATTTGTTGTATGGGAGCTCCCTTAAATATTAATTTTATTCTATTTTTTTGTATTTGTTGTTAAAGCAGCAACAGAAATACATCATCCTTGAAAATGTCAACTAACTATCACGGTTAATGAGATACAGCCTGGTGACAGACGGACAGACAAACAGACGGACGGACAGCGGAGTCTTAGCTATAAGGTCCCGTCTTACCCTTTGGGTATGAAACCCTAAAAACAGCTTCACGGTCCAGAAAGAGAAAACGCATTAAATATGTTTTTATAATATTATATTACTAACGTAAGCAATCACTACAAATAAAAACTACAGGCAACTAGAGATTCATAAATAGTTTCTTCCTAAATGTAATATCTCTCATGACTTAGGGAGCTAAAACAACTCGAAAACATCCGACCAGGATTGCATTTATAATTCGTACATACCTTTCTAGATGGCGCCGTCCGAGGGGGTGTGGGGTGCGACTACCCCTTCCCGGGAATTTTGCCGGGCGACATTCCGCATGGTCATTCCCGGTCATAATCCCGCGAATATACAACTTGGTATGTGAAGTGCATTTTTTAAATGATTTTTATAATATTAGGTACTTATTTTATTATTCAGTATAATAAATAATAACTTACGCAACTTAGGTATGTGCGAAAACAAAAGGTAAGTAACACAATTTCAAAAGATGAACTTTATTTTGTTTTTGCTAGGTCTGTAAAAGATTCGTATAGCACGAATTATTTTTTCCTAGAAGATCATTAGACACATTATAACTGAATCAAATCAAAACATTTTGTGTCACAATAACATCGAAAGAAAGATTTCTGAATTCTAATTATTATTTTCGATTATGTATGTAAAACGATGAATTTCAAAAGATGAGTCCGAATATCTTATTATTTTGCTTGTTTTGTAAAAGATCCGTGTGAGCACAATATATTATTTTCTAATAAGAGCAGCAGATTCATTCAAAAGAATCATTTAAAAGGCTTTAAATGACACTTCATGATAGTGAATTGTTAAGTTATATTCGTACTAAGATATCTGATGGGATCTACCGAGTCTATAGGGATTAAAGCCGTGAAGTTGTTTAAGTGTCAATTTTTTTTGCTCTGGGTACGCACTCTACAAATGTGTCATGTGTCTTATCTGTAGAGGCAAGACATTCCAATGGGTTTAGTTAATGCAAAAAATAATAAAGCTTAAATCGAAATCTTACTACTACTCACATTTGATTGGATCAGTGTAAAAAGTATAATACAAAACTTACGCATTTATAAGTTAGTAGAGGTAGATTGCGTGAAAATGGATTGTTAAAGTCAAAGTATATTTTGTTAGTAAATTGATTTATTTAAATAAATATATTATTTATTTATTCTTATTGGACAAAAAGTTATGAGTTTCTTTTAAGAGTACCTATAGAAGAGCTCTTTGTGAAGGGCTCGTCCGGAGCAGTACTACCACCACGCCTTTTTCTGCCGCCAAGCAGCAACGCTTTGGTTTGAAGAGTGTGGTTGCGCCGGTGTAATTACAGGCACATGAGGCTTATTAACGTCTATATCCTCAAGTTGATGGAGGGCGGTCCTATCGTGCGTGACTTACGAGGCAATGCTTTGTGATGGTTACCGCTTAACGTCAGGTGGGCCATCTGCTTCTTCCATCACCTAGTTGTATTAAAAAAAAAAAGTGGTCTAAAGCCTTTGGTTTGTACTTTGGTCTAGGTTCTCTATTACAATATCTATAATGAATTAGTAAAAGCATGTGTTTCATCATCTCACACGAAATATTTGTAATGAGAGCACATTGACCAAAGAACTCGCGTATTTTCGTTGAATGTAGCGAACCTCCCGCTCTGTTAATGGTACAATTCGCTGCCGGAATTTTGATGTTCACTATTCCGCATGGTCATTGCCCGTTTTCACAATTTCACTCGTACAGGCACCGCCGGTCTAGGTTTGATGGTATGGAGTTAGACTACTGTATCATTTTATCTCACTTATCATATCCTACTTTACCATCTCAAAAGCAATTGTTCGGTAGCGCTGTAAGAATCGTCAGACGATCACCAGCATTTAATCCATTCGAAAATAAAATCTCACAAGTAACGACGATTATAGCTCTTACATAAAAACGTTTCTCAAGTTAAAATATTGATCGAATAGTTGTGTACCTAAGTAAATTTATATTATTATTTAACAATATTTACTACATTATTTAACACAAAACACTGCATCGCAAGTAGAATAATTAATTAATTATTTTATTATTAAGTTAATTTAATTAATTTTTAATTGCTCCGAGTTAATCAACTTAAGGTATACAAGTGTTAAGCCTCAAGTGCCTGAAATTTCATCGACATCCACACCCTTAAAACCAAAACATAGAGCGCTGCTTGGCGCCAGAAATAGGTATGGTGGCAGTACTTCACCTGACGAGCCCTTCACAGAGTTCTACTACTCGATGCCAGTATCGGGTTCGGTCTAGTCCTGGGTTTCGGGTTCCAGTATGCTTCAGTTAAATGCAATAACATTTCTCTTATTACAACGTCATTGGCAGAATCTTATATTTGAAAAAGAAGCTCACTCCACACTCGCAAATGGAGATATTTGTAGAATGTGGGTCTACACTTGATATTTTACACGACTCGTTTTAATAGGCACTAACACTAAAATGAATAATTAAGCAATGGCACTGTGTAAGTTTGTGTGCGTACGAGATAATTACTTTTATTGTTTTGTAGTAAAAAAAGTGCGCAATGCTCTCAATCGGCAAAGGATAAGTAAGGGAAGTTAGTTAGTATCCTGGGCAGCGGTGACGGGCTTGCAACCTGTCACCTATCGAATACCTACTACTGAAATATGTGGGTATATGCCAATTGTAATAATTGGAAGTACCTCTGACTACACCCCTTAGAAATCCATCGCCGCTATTGGAATACCAACTGGTTACCATAGTCGCCACGCTTTGAAGGCTGATTTGTGACCACAGTTAATAATAATTAATAATTATATAGTTGTTTTTTTTTGTTTCCAGATTCTTGGATTCTCTTCAATGAAACATGTACGCATTTTCAAGACCATTAATACTAAGGAAAATATAACTTTAGAAGGTAATTTTTGTGGTTACAATTGAAGAAATATGTATCATGCTTGTGTATTAGATATCGGCCAAATTTATGTAGATTTTTAATAGTTTATGCATAAGGCATGAATTTTGAATAAAATGGCTCTGACGAATAAATTAAAAGAATAACGGCCGGTTTCTAAAAGCTCGATCAAAACTAATCGGATGTCCAGTCACTCGCCATTTCATATTACATCGAATTAGATAGAGAAAGCAAGTGACTTGACATCCGATTAGTTTTGATCGGGCTTTCAAAAACCGGCTAGCTATTTAGCTATTTATTTAAAAACATGAATTTTCTCATATAATAGATGGAAGACGAAAGTTTAGTTGTTTAAATTTTCTGGTACCTAATTGTGACTTTTGATTTGTATGAAACTTAGAATAGACATAAATTATAACTTTGAACCGCAACCAAACTTTAAAATTTTTCGGCCTTACTGCAAAAAATCTGTCAAACGATAACTATGCTTAAACTATTGCCATCTCTTACCAATGCGTAATGGTGAACAGAGACAACGCTCATTTTAGGCATTATTTAAATTTAAATACCATTTTATAGTATGAGGGGTTAGGTCCTAAATCAGTTTTCACAAACAAACAAAACCGTTCGCCCGACAATGAGGCGTTTTCCCAAATTAGTCAAAATGGCGGCACGGTTCGTCCAGACTAATTACATTAAAATCACCGACAGTGCCGCACTAAATCACTGTACCTATTACGTACCGGAGAGCCTTCATCCTCCGCCACGGACAAATGTATAAATATTCGAAATATACTGAAATTTCAACCGAAAATTTCATCTCCACATAACCACAAAGACCGCACGCGAAATTTCATCTTATCATTATCACGTTATAGTCTATATTAGTGTGTGGGGATGTTGAGTTAGGTTGTTTTGGTATGGAGAAGGTCCTTACAATCCTTTCTGTTAAACTATTCTCTTTGAATAATTGCTGCATGGTCCTGAAGGGTTCGGTATTCATGGTGTCCCATTGTGGTTGGGGTCTGGGGTCTTACATGCGCGTGGTCATCATGCATTTTGAGCAAGGTTTGTGTATATGATCGTTTATTGTAGAGTAAATAAGATAGGCGTAGAAAGTATGTTTAGAGCTGATTTCACCATGCTCTGTTAGTTACTAATCAGGGATTAACAGGCAGTTAATAGAAGAAGACATATTTAACGGCCCTTTAATCCTTTGTTAATCTAACACAGCATGGTGAAATCACAGCTTAATGATGCAATCGTTTTTCAGTCATGGCTTCATTGGGACGTGGTCGATATTACAATGGCATTAAGTTATTAAATAAATAAATATTGGCGGACTTTCCACACTGCACTATCTAGCCCCAAACTAAGCAAAGCTGAGTAAGCTAAGCTTATAGGAACCAGATAGCTGATATAATACTTATATACTTTTTTTAACACATATAAAACAGAGAACAAATATCTATGCTCATCACACAATTTGATTTGATTTGTTCTCAGTGGGGATCGAACCCGCGGCCTACGGCGCAGAAGGCAGAGCTACTACTGAGCTGTGTGGGCTGTCAAATGAAACGCTGCTTTGTGATGAAATTAAAAGGATACGGGTTCGTCCTGCGTCAGCTAATGACAGTTTTGAGCGACTCAAGCAGCAGTCACAGGTCAAGCGAAATAGGAAATAATTGACAGACCTCTCAGTTCAGTTGGTAGTAGCTCTGCCTTCTGCGCTATAGACCGCGGGTTCGATTCCTACCGGGAACAAAAATTGTGTGATGGATATATTCTACCTTCTGCGCTCTTTAGGCTGTGTGTGCGATCCCCACTGAGAAAAAAAAATAACATTAGTGTGATGGATTTAGATAATTGTTCTATGCCTGGATGTTAAAATGTTTTTTTTATTATTTTTATTATTATATACAACATGCTGATGGAACAAGCAGCTGGCCCACTTGATGTGAAGTGGTAACCATCACCTATAACAAAGCATTGCCTCGTAAGTCACGCACGATAGGAACGTGCCCTACGATGCACTGCCACTGATGTTAAGCCTCATGTGCCTGTAATTACATCGGCATTATGCATTTACAAGCAGAAAAATACCAATCTGGGTCCTTAAGACAGTAAAAAAATAATTAAGGTAATTTGTTAAAAAACAAAAATAGACTGAATTTTTGTTCATCAAAACCGCTGATTTTATTTATTTAATAAAACATTAATAATCTAAACATCCATAGATACAGGAAATTTGCTAGGAGAAGGGGGAAGAGAGGGGTTAGTGGGAATAAAAAGAAGCTGCGTGCATGCACCTCCAGTTTTCAGGAGTATTCCTTTTACACCCAGTACCCTTTGAGAGCCAGATACATTGATCACAATAGTCCAAACATTAATATCTAAGACAGTTCGGAACTCCGAGCCAAGCCGGAGGCGATGCAGACAAACCAGCGTATTGCCATCCCTGAAATTATTACTAGCTAGCTACTGAGTACAGTCAGCGTCAGACTTATTTTTTTTAGCTGGAAAGATATTTATCTCAAAAGATAAATAAACAAAAATTGGTGGACTTTCAACACAGCTCTAGCCCCAAAATAAGCCAAAGCTTGTATTACGGGAACCAGATAACTGATATAATACATATACAAGGTGTTCCATAAGTTGTGTATATAAACTTCAGGGGGCTAAAGTACCCATCAATATGAACAACTTTTTCTAAGGAACCAACACTGTGAACGCGAAAAAAAAAACAGCAGTTTCATACAAAAGTTCAATACCTACCAGGCTAAAATGTATGAAACAGCTGTTTTTTTTTTCGCGTTCACTGTGTTGGTTTCTTAGAAAAAGTTGTTCATATTGATGGGTACTTTAGCCCCCTGAAGTTTATATACACAACTTATGGAACACCTTGTATACTTTTTTTTTATAAATATATATACTTATTATTATATTATAATACCCAGACAGAGAACAAACGTATATGTTCATCACACAAATGTTTGTTCTCGGTGGGGATCGATCCCACGGCCTACGGCGCAGAAGGCAGAGCTACTACCAACTGAGTTGTGAAGGCTGTCAAAGATAGTTAAATAGTCTTATATATTTATTATGTTATTAAAAGGTTTAGGAATTTCCAATTTATTTATTTGATAGCATAAATCGACAACGTACCCCTGACTACCCCTCTAAGACATCCTCAAAATATCCTAAGTTGGTTCTTGGTATTAAGAGATCTGAGGAGATCTACCGTGCCTGGGGATCGAAGTCGTAAAGCTGTTTCAGTTTATATCAACAACTGGCTAATGGCAAATTTTAATTCATAAAATAAATTTCAAACTTTCTTTAGTAACTGACTTTTGGTGCTGACTGTACCTATGTCGTATTTTATAGTTTCTTGTTTTACTGCAAAAGCTATAGGTGCAGAGTAATGTTACTAATAAAAATATGATGTAAGTATGCCTGAAAAGTATTAGCTACTGTAAATATCTTTAGTAGGTATTTATAATTTATATGAGACATAAGTAAATTACATCCTCTTTTCTTGACATAGATATTTGCAAATTTTCAAGATCATCATCATCATATTCAAAAATGCCTATTTTCAAAATTATCTAACCCAAGCTGGTGCCCGCGACTTCGTCTGCGCAGGATTAGTCACACAATATCTTTATAAATTGTAGCCTATCTGTTATTCTGATGTATAAGCTATATTATTGTAAAGTTTCATTAAAATCCATTCAGTAGGTTTTACGTGAATACATCCATCCATCCATCCATACTTACAAACTTTCGCGTTTATAATATTGGTAGGATTAAGTTATTAAAATATTTTATTCACAGTCTACAGTCAGTATTACATTTCATCCCTTGAAATTGTAATGACGTATTGAACTGTTAACTGACCAATCTCCATTACAATACAGCATCCCTTAGTTGACCTTACGGTCGTGACCCACCTGACGCGGAGTCAGGACCTAACCGGTTTTATCTCATCTCAATGAGATGTCATGACCGTGTTTGACCATGTTTATTGACAGATACAGGTTGTTCAAAGGTTAATTTGAGAAGGGTGAATATTTTACTATTTTAAACATACTAACATCTATAATAAAAAACCGGCCAAGTGGGAGTCGGACTCGTGCACTAAGTGTTCCGTGCCATTATCTATACGGCAAAAAAATCACGTTTGAAAATTTCAACTGTCTTACTGTCACGGTTCATGAGATACAGCCTGGTGACAGACGGACGGACAACGGAGTCTTAGTAATAGGGTCCCGTTTTACCCTTTGGGTACGGAACCTTAAAAAACTTTAGTGTGAGTTTAAATTAAATTTAATATGGTTATTTTACTACATGGATACGCATCAGGGTATACACTATTCACGTTTGTGTCTTTGTATATAGTAGGCGTATTTTTTTTAGCTTTGTGTAGCTTGATATGTATCCGTGTGTACCTCTTCACTTTTCTAAAAGGTCTCATAAAATATCGGTAGGAAATTTGTTGCATGCTCTTCTAGGCTGGTCGCGTGGAACTGGTACCTAGATTCCTCAAAAGTGGTCCATGTTTCAATTACTTAAATAAGTTTTAAATTTGACTTTGTCAAAGATTGCATAGCTTACATTATAATTATATATTTGAGATTCGTTTTCTGACATTTTGGGAAGCAACATAGCTTTTTCATTTTAATTGTTTTTCTAGTGTTATTTTGAGTTGTGTTGTGTAATTTCGGTGGCATTTTAACCAACATTACTTGAGGTCTTAGCACAAAGTTTAAGCATTTGGAATGAAAGTGTATTGTGTGATATCCTGATTTGACCGAAAATGTTTCTAATGTTTTGAAGAAAACCGCCACCATTTTCTTCGAAACAAATGACGGCCGACTTGACTATGGACTGACTTGACTAAAAAGTATTCAATACAAATCACTTGACACTGGCAAGATTGTCTGTCGAATGACGGACACGAGCCATAAATTGAGAGAAGAAGAAGAATTACATATTTCTTTATTTTTCTTTCGAATTTAATTTGTAATGTTCATTAACTTATTCAAACTGGGCCTACGCTTCACCAGATGTGCGCCCTTTGCCCAATCCAAAGCTTCCATTTTCTACCTACATCTTGTCGAAGGTCGTCGCTCCGTCTGACTGAAAATATTATATTTCGAGTCTGCGGCTTCGCTTGTCTCAGTCAAACAGTATTCCATGTTTCGGGTAGACTGAGAAAAAGCCTCAAGCTTGTTAATTACACAAAATAGGTTCGGCCAAACCTGCGCGTCAGTAACGCGGGAAGCGGGAGCGTCTGCCGCGTGGCGGACGCTACCCATACCTTTCTACTTTTCTTTTATTTTAGCACATTCACATCTTTTGATATTTTTTCTTTTATTATTAATCTCCTCACAGTGTCAAATGGCTCTGATCAAGGGTACCGGCAGAATAACAGCACTGAGCCGCCAAGGGCGGTGAAGTATAATGCTGAGCTGGAGCCGATTTGCTGCAGTAGCACACATAATCTTTAAGTTATTTTATTTTTGTTAATTCACTCCATTTATTATCTGTCCATTTATTTTTGTTACAACTATATTTTTATTTATTTATTGTTTGCTTTTGTTTCCATTATGTATTTTATATTGTTTCTTTTTTTTAGGTTTTTTAAATAATTTGTGATGTGTGTGTTAATGTAGCAAATAAATGTCTGTCTATGTATATGTCTATGGCGCTTTGCCCGCGTTACGGTCGCGTAGGTATGCAAAGCGCCATAAAGAAAGTATGGGTAACGTCCGCCGCGCGGCAGACGCTCCCGCTTCGCAGTCGCTTTGGTCGCGCAGGTTTGGCCGAAGCTAATGTTTGTTCTCGGTGGAGATCGAACCCACTTACAGTGCAGAAGAAAGAGCAGTAGCTCTATGCTGTTTTTTTTAATACAACTAACTGATGAAACAAGCAGATGTTAAGTGGTAACCATCACCTATAACAAAGCATTAACCATGTAGAGATAGACCGGCAGTAGCCAACTGAGACGTGACGGGTGTCAAAATTGGATTGAGGTAGCATAGCTATAATGCTTATTTTCTTGTTCACGTGATAATGATAATAAACTTTTTCTGAGAAAAACAACCTTATAATAAGAAACCATTAATTTCAAGTGAAGTAATTGCAAATACTACCAGTCCAGGTTATAAGTAGACCCACAGATTAAAAATGTCTGGGTATTTTTCATGGCGTAACAGCGGGCTAGACCGGACGGCCAGGGACGGACTTATGATTATATTGGAATTTATTGTTGATTGTGAGGAAAATAAGCTACTATTTATCATTTTAGTAGTTATGATTTTTGCAATGGAATAAAAATTAATTAGATTTATTATTTAAAGATATATTTGTGGACATTTTAAACAGTGCCATCTAGAGCTACGCTAAAGAACTTCTTCTTCGATAAGAAGGAGAAGTACGTAAAAGCTTTCTTTTTCAGTAGCTTCTTTCGAAACAGTGTGGTGAAAGGATTTATAACCTGTACTGAGGAATGAGATAAATGATACATAGCTTGTACTGAGAAGGGAATAAGCTAACTGATACATAAGTGTTTTATCAAATTCATTATTATGATATTTTTACAAAACCCATATAGAGAACAAATATCGCTATCATATAGAATATGATAAATAGAATTACACTGAAGAAAAACAGACTACATGTTCTGCAAACATTTCAACAACAAGCTAAGATGAATAGCTCATCTTTCTTTACCAGAAACCTTTGTCACCAAACTCCAACTACCCACAAACAGTCGCAACAAAACTTCAAAACACTAATGACTAACCGAAGTTGCAAACTAAGTTCATCCCTGCATTGGCCGGACGGAGCCAACCCTTCCTTCCCACCCGCCAACCCCCTCCGAATTAATTGCAATCAAAAGGAAGGACACGAGTGTAGTCCACCCCTAACTTCGTGTGCCATGTTGAAAATTTGCGCGAGTATTTGCAGTAGTGTGCGTGGAAGTGTGTGTGTACGCAATGGCGTTCGCTTAGTATCTGTGAACTATTATACATACACACTTGTTTCAGCTGGTTTTACTTGCTTTATTTTAAAATCTAAATGAAACTCTAAACGACTATGGTTTTTATGTAGGTACGTGTCACAGCAACACAATAGAAAGAAAACTTTTTACAAAAGGTTACGAACTAAAATATCTTTTTTTTTTACATTTTAAAGGTAAAATTTTTGACCGGAATCTCACCTGATGTTATGTGACGATGCGGTCTACGGTGTGGCAGCCATTGTTTCCGCTATTTATTTTATATTGTTTCTTTTTTTTTAGTTTTTTTAATAATTTGTACTTAATGTGTTTGTTAAAGTATCAAATAAATGTATGACTATGTTTATGCCTAACTTGTAAAACATTTGATTATATAGATGACAAATAGTTTGGGATTGAACAAGCTTCCACTCATTACATAAAACAAAAATTAAGTACCATAAATTGTAAGAAGGATCATACAAAAAAACGCTAGAAGCTAAGCTGTAATTTTTTTGCCTGTTATTCTAGGCTTTGGCGAATAACTGGCATTTGATTCACCTAAGTTAGAAGACGGTTTTAAGAGTAGTAGAGCTCTTTGTGAAGGGCTCGTCCGGGGAAGTACTACCACCACGCCTTTTTCTGCCGCCAAGCAGCGTTGCTGTGTTTCGGTTTGAAGAGTGTGGTTGCCGGTGTAATTACAGGCACATGTGGCTTAACATCTGTATGCCTGAAGTTGATGAACGCAGGGCAGTGCACCGTAGGGCACGTTCCTCTCGTGCGTGACTTACGAGGCAATGCTTTGTTATTAGGTGATGGTTACTACTTAACATTAGGTGGGCCATCTGCTTGTTCCATTAGTTAGTTGTATAAAAAAAACGTTTCAAAGTGATCCTTGTGACTTAACTGAATAAAAACATTTTCGGTTTTTTTATTGATTCCTTGAATTTTGTTACACCAAAAATTCTGGTTTAAAAGTTTTGTGATGCAAATTAAACTTGCAATAATTTGTCCGTTATTATTATTCGCTTGTTAAAACAAATAAAAACTCACGATTTACACAAAACAACAAACAGAAAATAATATATAATAATATATATAACATTATAAGTATGTATTTGCAAAAAAAGTATATATGTATTATATCAGCTAACTGATTCGCATATTACATATTACATAGCTTTAGCTTAGTTTGGGGCAAGATTCTGAGGTGCTGTGTGGAAAGTCCACCAATATTTATTTATTTAAAAATATCGAATTGGAATCACAAAGGTCTGTTTTAAGAAATAAAAAATGAATATAGAGATATAATTTCATTCTATATTATAATAACATTATTCTTAGGTATTGTATGAAAATATAAAACATTTTTTGCAAAAATAATGAGGTGAAGGTTACGACCAACCCTATTAAGTATTCCGGCGAGCCGGTCCTTTGAAACTTTACTGTCACGTAGTGGTGCTTGTAGTCCAAAATTAAGCTTAGTAATGAACTACATATTACCTATTTACTACAAGAGACACTTTAGCAAGTAAACATTTATAATTATTTTGATATTCTTGGAATCAAAAACTGTTATTGAGATGTTACCTTTAGGATGATAATTTTGGATTTTACAAACAAACTTGTTTTTAAAATAAGAAAATATATTGACATCATAACTTAAATTGATGGACGCAGGGCAGTGCATCTTAGGGCACCTGTCGAGCGTGACTTACGATGCAATTCTTTGTTAAAGGTGAATGCTATTCTTGGTGATGATTACCACTTAACATTAGGTGGGCCATATGTTTGTTGCATATAAGAAACAGCAAAATTGTTGTTGTGTTGATACAGTCATAATTTTATAATGAATTCAATTTTTTAGAAATTTATCTCATTATGTAACATTATAATTTTAAACATGTGTGAATAGAATAGTTTTAATAACGGACTGCAATTCTGACAATATATTTTGATGATTATTTTTATGTTTGATGTTATTTTTATCTAAATCAATTTCGATTAAATTTTGATAAAATCGACAAAAATCAGAAGTATTTAACGTACTAAATAGTATGTAGTACGCAGAGTAAGATCAGGGGCTCAATCGCGCTAAATACCAGCAACACAGCTGCTTGCGTTTAGAAAAAAAAGTAAGAATAAAAACTATATAATTCTTGTTTTCTGACTTGTAGCTCCTATTGACAAAGAGTAAGTACTTCAAAATTTTCAGCCAATAACGTGACCCACATGAAACGAGCCATTAGCAAATATCTAGAAAGCACACCTCTCATATACGATTCTACGAAACTACATTAATATTTCAGGGTTGGGGTACAACTTGGGGTCCTTTCTAAACAGCCCTTGGTCTTCCAAAGTTATTCCAACTTCGCTACCAAGTTCCTCGCTCTGGGGCCAGGGTAAAGATTACTTTGTAAGGGATGGGGCATGCCTTATCTTAAGTTTGTTAGTTTCTGCTTTTTGATAATAAATGGTGTTTGTGTTGTCCAAAATCTGCGAGCTCTGGCTTATTGGGCACTCGGGGGTAGTATTGTTTTTAATTTAGAGCTAGATTTCGAAATTCTACAGTAATTTTAGTTTGTAATTAGATCTAAAAAGCTTTTTTTAAAAATTTGGTTTAAAATGTAAAAAAATAACTATAAACCTAGGCACGGTAAATATCTGTTAGTAAGTTATACCGTTTGTGAGTAAAATTAACAGGAAATCTCATTGGTGCATGATCGATTTTGAACCCACGATCTTGGTATCAGAAGGCTACAACTAAGCCCCCCAGTGCTATATTATATTGTATTATGTGAGTATATTATATTGTTTTTTTATAGTAAGTTCTTTTAAAAGGTCTATCTATATCATGTTTATAAAATTGCCAATACAACTGATGCATTCCACTTGTGACTTTGTTATGCGTAAGCATTGCCCTATAGACGATTTCATAACGTAAGTAAGTATAGATTGTGTTATACATATTTTTAGGGTTCCGTACCCAAATAGTAAAACGGGACCCTATTACTAAGACTCCGTTGTCCGTCTGTCCGTCTGTCACCAGGCTGTATCTCATGAACTGCGATAGTTAGACAGTTGAAATTTTCACAGATGATGTATTTCTGTTGCCGCTATAACAACAAATACTAAAAAAACAGAAAAAAATATTTAAGGGGGGCTCCTATACAAGAATCGTGATTTTTTTGCCGTTTTTATAGATAATGGTACGGAACCCTTCGTGCGCGAGACCAACTCGCATTTGGCCGGTTTTTTTTATATTAGCTCTAAACTTTTTACACTAATTTCTTATCCTATTTTTTGGAACAAAAGATTTGTTAACGTAAGTAAGAAGATTTTACTATACATTTTTTTTATAAAATATTAGTTGCAAAATTTTTACATTAATTTCTTATCCTATGATGAACATAATGCTATTCGTTAAATATTCTCACGAGAACAATAACAAAAGCCTGTTTATTTATCAGTCTCCAACCAATGCAAACTAAACTAGTCAAGATAAATAATATTCAATATCTTGCCTAACAATAATAGCCCGAAGTACACTCAACGTCACAAGTGATAAATCAGTACAGTCGGGTACATAAATAGGTTGTTATCTGGTTCAGCATATTGGTTAGTTTCGATTGTATCTTTCTGTCGGTTTAACATGGAGAACTGATGTGGTGTTATTTAGTGGTAGGGTGACTATGAAAGTCATCGCTAGTGAGACATTTAGTTATATTTGCGATAGCTATTTACAATGCACTAGCGACCCGCCCCGGCTTCGCACGGTTATTGTGTGTTTCTCTATTTTATTATGCATATAAACCTTCCACTTGAATCACTCTTTCTATAAAAAAAACCGCATCAAAATCCGTTGCGTAGTTTTAAAGATTTAAGCATACATAGGGATATAGGGACAGAGAAAGCGACTTTGTTATACTATGTAGTGATGCCATATTTATTTAAATTTTCTCATTTTTATATTCAATTGTATTAATATTATTGTGTGCTGTGCTTTTGTGCTTAATATTATTTGCTTACTTAAAAAATATTAATGATAATTTAAAATGTTTTCATTTGATAAAATTACAAGGATCACTTTAAAACTTCTATAAATTTGGTAATTTCTCGGATCAATTCCACACAAGTTCTAAGTTATTGTAATTGTTAATTAATGTTACCTCAAACTTCCAGCCTCCAAGTTAAAAGCTTGCTTGTGTGATAATTTTATTTGGTATGCAATAAAATGGTACGCAATACTTAATAAATTATTTTGGTTTTAAACCTTCTAAAGATCTTCTTCTTTAAAGATGTGAGAACAAAAAAAGATAGAATAATTGTTTTTTTTTTTTCAAATAATTTTGTTGGTCGTTAGCTTTATCCGTCGGTTCCATAGCATTTTTACAATATAAAATAAATGTGGATATTTTAAGCCACGCCATCTAGTTCCAGAGCCAGGCTGGGGTATACCCTATACAAATGATAATGATGGCGCAGTTGGTTAGCGCGGCCCCGTATCAAGGGGAAGGTCGTGGGTTCAAATCCCACTCGGGTAATAACTTTTGGGACTATATTAAATCTTTGTGATTTTCCTTAAGTGTAGGTAAACACTATAAAAACAAATTTTTTTTTTTTTTTTTTTACAACTTATAGGTTAAACGTTTGACCGCAATCTCACCTGATGTTAAGTGAAGATGTGGTCGACGATGTGACACGTTTACCTAGAAAATACCTATTCACTCTTCTCTTGAAAGCATCCAAATTATAGGCATTCGGAAAAACGGACGCCGGTAAGGAATTCCATTCTTTGGCCGTACGCATGATAAATGTTGAAGCAAAGCGCTTGGTGCGGGCAGTTGGTATGTCAACCATGAATGGATGCCTCGTCTCCGTACGTCTCGTGGTCCGATGGTAGAACGGGGATGAGGGGATCAAGCTGTGGAGTTCCGTCGCACACTCTCCGAAATGTATCCTGTAGAATACCGATAGACAGGCAACTTTGCGGCGATGCTCGAGAGTCAGGAGCTTAGACTCGAACAACGTGTTACCTATGAGCCTTTTGGCTCGTCTCTCAATAGTTTCCAAGGCCTCAAGCTGGTATTTGGCAGAGCCATCCCAAAGATGAGAACAGTACTCCATACACGACCGGACTTGCGCTTGGTACAGATAAAGCAGCTGTCCCGGTGTGAAGTACCGTCTCACCTTCGATAGTACGCCTAGCTTCTTGGCAGCTGTCTTGGCCTTGGATTCTATAAAATTAAGTTTACTGGTTAATGTAAAACCCAAAAGCTCGAGCTGGTCTGATATCGGTATTGATACATTACGGAAAGTGGGTGTAAGTTCGAACTGACTCCTCTTAGCGGAGAAAAGACACGCCTGGGTTTTCGCAGCATTAAACTTGACTAGATTGGTATCTCCCCAATCAGCAACTGCTTTTAGAGTCAAGTTCATGCGCTCAAGCATGGCCTCTCTGAAGGACTGGACCTGTGATCCACTAGTAGTAGTAGTAGTAAAATTAAGCACGGTGACATCTCTCGTCGATTCAACTGAATGCAACTTCGGTTATCGAGCAGGACTCTTGATAGTTATATGTCAGACCTGTAGATGGAACCACGGTCGCATAAGTACCGTAGTAGCATGTCCCTGAGTTATTCGTCGAGTGCGATTAGAATCCGATGGCGCATTTGGTTAGCGCGGCCCCGTATCAAGGGGAAGGTCGTGGGTTCAAATCCGACTCGGGTAATACCTTTTGGGACTATATTAAATCTGAATGATAATGATACTAGTAGATTTTAGGCTTCCTAGACATTATATAACCTAATCTTATATAGGTACCGTTTTTATCAAAAAAATATTCCGTAATCAATGTCGTTTACATTTCATTTTATTATTTACTAGCGGCCTGTCCCAGCTTCGCATGGGTGGTCATAAATTTTTTGAACATTTTAGGATAAACTGAGACCGTGGGTTCGAGCCTCGCGTCTACTTATTTCATACATTTGCACGCGCTTCTCCTTGAGTGAAATCGCACCCCGCGCGCGACCCGTGGACCCGTAAACATTTTTAATTTCGTCATATCTTTTGAATGGAATGTCCAATTTGAAAAATTTAAGAAGTAATCTATAGGTATTGAAACCGTCTTAATTATGAAATGATTTATTTGGATAAGGATTAATACCAAGGTACAAATAAAGACCCTTTTCTAGCGGAGGCATTTCAATTAATTTTTTATAATAAAAGAACACTTATTGTGACATAACTATAATAGTTAGACATATGCTGTCGCGACATTTTTTGTAGATGATAACGTGTTCTACAAAATCGTAGTACATTATTTTGTTCTATCTTCAATAGTTTTCGCAGCGCACGCGATGTAAGGTTTTTTGTTTTCCACCTTGGGTTACATTATTGAAGTTTTAGTAAGGATCCCTGATTTTTTTGAAAATATAATATAGCCTATGTTACTCAGGGATAATGTAGCATTCTAATGGTGAAAGAATTTTTGAAATCGGACCAGTAGTTTTTGAGCCTATTCGTTACATACAAAAATACAAAAATACAAAAATACAAAAATACAAAGTTTACCTCTTTATAATATTATTATTATTATTATTATTATTATTATATTATTAGTGTAGATTATCTTGTCATGTCCAAATGAATGTTCAAAACATAAACACCCTACATTTGTATACGTGGCAAAGTCGAGGAGGCAACGAGATTTTGACCAATTTATAGTGTGCCAAGTGGAAAGATAAGCTAATACGGCTTAGAAGCAGGGGCTTGTATTGCCGAACTAATTTTGCATACACGAGCACATACTTACCCTTGTGTTTGAGTGCACTTGAGTGTACGTTGATTCAGGTAGATGTTTCATTTCGTTGATGAGTGACGCGTCATTTGCATGATTAGTTTGGTGATGGTAATCATTTCTTGCTCGAATGAGATGGTTCGACGGTTGGCAAAACCAACATTGAAATGACGTATTTGGAAATGTCGATTTTCATGACTGAAGGTCATGATTACAGGATGTCATTTTACTAAAGTGTTTCACTGTCATCTGTTTTCTTGTCGTGTCCATAGTTATTTCAAAACAGTGTGGTGAAAGGATTTTGAGTGCGATTCAAAGAGGCTGCTTTCGAGCACTTGACATGTTTTAGAACTTTTTAAGTTACGACTATTTAAGTAGGTAGGTACGCCTGTCAGACATTCAATTGTTTGCGAATGACGGGCAGGTGCCATAAACGAAACGAAGAAGAAGAGTAGAACGCTTGTCTCCAGCACTTTATGTTGAGGGTCGCTCTCATCACGACTTAAAACTGTACCACTAACATTATTTATCTCGATATAATTGATCTTAATTCTATTGACTTTAACTTTGCCATTTTAATTTTAAGGAATAGCTTTTCGCTTAAGCGATTATCATACAAATATTCGGTACCGTAATTAAAGAGAACCTTTCAACATACCTGTTTATATATCTCTAATGACTCGGAGGCACGCTTGGACCGAGGGTGTCCAGTTAGGGACGTTTCCTAAAGGGTTTACCCCAAAGCGGGGCCGAGACGATAATTAATGCGTTAAAACGACTCTACTTCAGCGTATTTATTCAAACGATTACAGACTCTAACCTAAAGGCTTAGAGATCAAAGTTTTAAAGGGACCGAT
This sequence comes from Chloroclysta siterata, assembly GCA_932294275.1. Classification (NCBI taxonomy): domain Eukaryota; kingdom Metazoa; phylum Arthropoda; class Insecta; order Lepidoptera; family Geometridae; genus Chloroclysta; species Chloroclysta siterata. The sequence goes on along the minus strand of OW028596.1, from coordinate 11,335,066 downwards.
GTCACGTTTGGTTCAATTTTATATATAGTCTAGGGTGGCAAATAATAAGAGGACGGTACATACAAAGTTGGCGGCTGATGAATGACACTCAGAGGGCCCATTGCGCTTCGGAGGTTTTAAGTGGGTTGGATAAGAACCAGCGGATATCTAGTGAAATATTCGCGTTAGTTTGTTTGTTTATGGTGATTATGTGAGTAATTAAAGCTAGGAATGGGAGGATGGAGAGCTTTTTGGATTAGTGATTATGAATTACTGTTTAGAATAGTTTATATAATCACTGTGAAATATAGTTATGAATAAGCTATTATATTCATAATTGTTAATTTATGTTATGAATTGCCATTGTTCTTAATCGGTGAAGGAAAACATCGTGAGGAACCAGTTAGTATTCTAACAGTTGCAACCTGTCACGTATGGAATACCAACTGCTGCAAAATATGGATAATGTGTTAAATATAATAAAGTCAAAGTCAAAAGATATTTATTCAATAAAATCACAAGGATCACTTTGAAACGTCTTAAAGCTAGGTGACTCTAGGTGCCAATTCCACGAGACCAAAGCCTAGAAGAACAGGTAACAAACTTACGATTTGGTTCCTACCTTTTAATATTCGGACATACCTATGACTTTCCTTAGGTATTCTTAAAGAATCTTAAGTCGGTACTTGGTACTAAGAGATCTGAGGGGATATCTACCGTGCCTAGTCAAAATCGTGAAGCAGTTTATGTTTAATGTTAATTATTTGATGTTTAATGTTAATAATACGTTCCTAAGTTGAGTTGGCATAAGGCGTAGACAACAATAAAACAACATAGGTATCGCGCAAACATTTCAACATTTTTGAAGATATAAAATTACTGAATAATGTAGTTATGAAAAATTACCAAAGTTAAGTCAAAAGGTATTTATTCAATAAATCACAAGGATCACTTTGAAACGTCTTAAAGCTAGGTGACTCTAGGTGCCAGTTCCACGCGACCAAAGCCTAGAAGAACAGGCAGTAGACTTATTATATTTTATGTTTATATTTATAATATAAATATAAAATATTATTATTTATTTATAGCAAAACGATTATTTCCTAACAAAAAACTTGTGAGCACTGCTGGTCTAGTATTGGGTTCAAAATCTGTCGTGCACCAAACTTTCACTACACTACACTGTTTCGAAAGAAACTAGTGGCACGACAAGATGAAGAAGACTAACTTTTTGGGGGAATATCTACCGGGACTGGAAATAAAAGACGTGAAACTGTTCTTGTTTTTTCTATACCTTTGTAATTACACAATAATAAGACTACCTACATTATGGAAGATAAAACAAAGGAGTCTGCGCTCGTATCTTAAAGGAATATCACAAGTATATCAATATCAAAGTTACTCTCATTAGGGACTACAACATTCAAAGCAAATGGTATATTTAAAATAACTGGCGGCAGCCCGCGGCTTCACTCGCGTAGTAGTGATTAAGGGGCTGACTACAGTTCAATTCAATTCGTTTATTCAATTATAATTATCTTACAAATCGTGCCTGAATCTTAACCCAACATGCAACAAAATATAAATAAACAATTTAATTAACATAATGGGACATTATGACAGTGAAATTAAAATACAATAACTATATAATTCGCAATATTAAATATCAACAATAATTAAATGTCACATAAGAAAGTCTAAAAATTCTTCAATCGAATAGAAACACCCCTCCAACAGTCAAAGTACTTTTAAGATACCTCTATAATGTCACTGAATGAAGTGAGCAATGTTGGTCTAGTGGTAGCGGCCCCGCCTTCCGATCCTAAGGTCGTGGGTTCGAAACCGGTCGTGCGCCAAAGAGTTTTTCTGTTCAAAAATGTATGTGCACAATGCCACTCTCAAACGGTGAAGGAAAACATCATGAGGAAACCGGCATGTTGTAGAACCTAAAAAGTTCTATAACATGTGTCAAGTGCTCGAAAGGAAAAAATCACTTAAAATCTTTTAACCACACTGTTTCGAAAGAAACTAGTGGCACGACAAGAGAGACTGAATAAAGTTATGAAAAATTGCAAACATTTTGGTGGGAAAATTTGATTACATTAATTGTTAATGTTTTCAACCCCGTTCCCGGTAATTGTCGAAATTAAAAGTAACCTATAGTTTGTAAAGTTACAAGAATACGAACGTAGTACTTAAAACTTACTCGGCAGCTCTTTTTGAGAACCAAAAAGTTTTATAACCAAATCGACATTTACCTTCTGGCTGGTTACACCACAATCCGAGTGTGCCTTCAATCTTTTTGAGATCAGACAAATGCAAAGACATGAGTATGTATATTGTTCACCTACGGGATTGGGCTGGGTGGGTACTTATATCTTCGAATGAAGTGAACTCATATAATATTGATCGAACTTCACAGAAGTCCATTTGATCACATATTATATTTCTTTCACTTCTTGTTACGAACTCTCTCTCTTGTCGTGTCACTAGTTTCTATGGAAACAGTGTGGTGAAAGGATTTTAAGTGCCCTCTTGTTACGAACTGAATCTGTTCTTGTTGCATCCTGATCAGTTCAGTGGTTAGTGTGCGATTGACGCACAAACAGATAAATATCTTTAGCATTTATATTAGTAGGAAGGATTAGAATTTGATCTTTAGATCGTAAGAAACGGTCTGCCGATAGCTCAACAGTTTTATAATGTACAAGCTGGTGCCCGCGACTTCGTCTGCGCAGGATTAATCACACAATATCTTTATAAATTGTAGCCTATGTGTTATTCTGATGTATAAGCTATATTATTGTAAAGTTTCCTTAAAATCCATTCAGTAGTTTCATGTGAAAGAGTAACAAACATCAATCCATCCATCCATCCATCCATACTTACAAACTTTCGCGTTTATGATATTAGTAGGATATTTAAATGAGTTTTTTTGTTTGTTATTTGAGTTCATAATCTTTTTATTTTACATACAACTTGATATATTACTAATAAAGACGAGCTCAACCCTATTTATTTTATTCTAGAAGACCTTCTTTTATTAATCGAGAAAATAACAAGAATCGTAGGTAAATACATCACTAAGCTTACACATTAAAAACGACGTTTTTCTCGAAACAAAATTGTTTACCTACTAATTCATCGAAAAACGCCGAGTTATTTTTAGTCAATATTAAAGCCAATTAAGGCAATTAAAAAAGATTCCATAAAACAACCCTTTCTAAATCCTGTTTCAAATTTCAAAACACTAACAAGCCATTAATGAAACTTACATAATAATCATGGGCCTGTATAAAATAGGGATGTGCCAAAGATTAAAGAAACAAAAAAGCCTCATGACTTTAATATGATTTGGATGTTTTCCAGCGAGTGAACAATAGGAATTGTGTAGGTGAACGCGTCACACCGTTGACCGCATCATCACTTAACATCAGGTGAGATTGCGGTCAAACTTTTTACAAGTTGTAAAAATTATATATATATACCAAGGGGTATCTAAGGAGATCTCTTTAAGTACACACAGATACAGATCAACCTACACAAAGCCGAACAAAATGACGCTTACGATTTATTTCCTTGTAGTATACAAGAGTAGTAGAGCTCTTTGTGAAGGGTTCGTCCGGGGAAGCACTACCACCACGCCTTTTTCTGCCGCCAAGCAGCGTTGCTGTGTTTCGGTTTGAAGAGTGTGGTTGCCGGTGTAATTACCGGCACATGAGGCTTAACATCTGTATGCCTCAAGTTGATGGACGCAGGGCCAGTGCATCGTAGGGTACGTTCCTATCGTGACTTACGTATACTCAAGCTTTGGCTTAGTTTGGGGCGAGATAGTGCTGTGCGGAATGTCCACCAATATAGCAAAACGAATAGCTCGTGAAAAGAGCCTTTTATGTAAGTTAGTGGACGCACAAGAAATAAACAAAAACAATACTTAAACAAAACTAGAGGTACCTACAATGGGCGGTTTTATCGCCCATAGTAAATATCTAAAGGAGGTATTCCAATCATTTGAGTTCTAAGTTTATTTATTATTTATTTAAGAAAGTAGTACAACAATTTTTTCACAACTCTTTGTGAAAGTGTTGTAAAGTATTACCACAGTCCACGATTTTATCACTCCTCACTGGTACGTCTCTAGTATAGATAATTAGCGTCTCTAATCCGCACCCTTAGCACATGGCGTTACAGAGTGCAAGTCATCCCTCTGATGGGGGTCGCGAGATGAATCATTTTACACATCGACATTAATGTGTGAGGTTTAAGACGAAGCTTGAATAACTGAGAAATTACAGAATAACTGTAGAAAAACAATTTTTTATCGAAAAACGAGAGTTTTTTCATAGTCTATTTATTCTAAGGATTTTATACACTAGTTGCTGACCACGGTTTTGCATGAGTATAAGTAGTGATTGCTAACATTAATTTTGAGACATTTTTTATGTACTGGTTTTGTTATTTTTTTTCTGTTTTTGGATTTTTTTTGGGAATCAAAGGAACCTACATGCTAATTCAGATTCCAATATATTTGTTTTAATTTTAAGATCAAACAAATCAGTAATTAGGGCGTGATTGAATCACAAACATCCAAAAACTTATTTTTACATTTATATATTAGTAGAATAGAATAGAATAGAATAAACGTCTATTAAGCATAGTACAATAACACAAGCCTGAAAAAAGTAAAAAGGGAAGGTAACGTTAAGGATCTAATTTTGAGAGCGGTTTAAGAGATAACAGTAATAGGTACCTACCTATACTAAAAAGGTTTTCAGCTCAGCAGCAGCTCAGGTTGTATTACCACTCAACGAAGAAGAAGAAGAGGATAAGATATAGTTTGTTAGTAAGTAGTAGGATAAGATATTATCCGATGTCGGTTCGAACATTCAACTCTGCCAATGAGGAAAAATTTGTATTTATTTCGCTTGTAAACAATATTTTAGAACATTATATTTTATTATGTAGGTATACAACGTAAATTATAGAACTCAGCCTTTATATTTCAGCCATTAAACGCACAAAGGCATGCGTCTTTATGAAACTATGAAAACGTAATGACCATACGTCACGCCGTAAATACCTAACAAAACAATAGAAGCCCGCGTCAGAAATTAATATATCATTATGTCAGACCCATGTAGGCAGCCCCCCCATACCATATCTACCCCTTACACTCACACTACATAACTGTATGTGCTGTCCCGCTCTTGGGTGGAAAACTTTGCTATGAATGCGCGATTCTCCCGTGATTGGGATTTGTTAATCTACCCGCAATGCTGGAATGGTGGGAGTTAAAATTCTAATGTGTTACATAGCTGGTGGCGATATTTGGAAATTATTTCGCAAATTGAGAAAAATTGTCGTAAATTATAATTTTTACTGTTCAAAGGATGATGTGGGGTGTTTTTCTCTTATAATTATTTGTCTTTTAATTGTATACTTATAGAAATAAATATGAGACCAGATTACAAGATATTTGGACGTCTTTCTTTTCGTAGTCACCGCGTAGCAGTTTTCGTAGCAAACAGTTATGCAATTGTTTTTGAACTTTTAATTTTTCATATTTTACACCCATTTATTGATAAGCAAATTACTGATAAGACCTGGTTTGCATAACCACCTCGTTAAAAAAATAGATTTTATACCATTCCTCCTCTTAAAAGCTTACTTTATTCATTGAAAACAGTGAATAAAAATCACTTTTAATCACTGTTTTGGTGTTTGAATTTAGAACACACCACAATACTCGACCATCTCACTCACTCAATGCTATACAATCTCCTTGCGTAAAAAATACTCTATATAAATTCCTTGTACTCGACATACAAACTCCTTGGGCAAATAACTCCTCGAGATTTGATTGGTCGACACTAGAATAAAAATTGTTTTGTGTTCTATTTTAATTAATTTAACCTTCTCTTTTTCTTCATGAAATGTCTATTCTCGCTTAAATCTTTCTTTTTCTCGTAGTCATGGTATAAAGTATAGTATGCAACTCTTGAATAAAACGGATTTATATCGAGGACCATAAATCACTCGCGTCGCTCAGGATTCTAACACTTGAATCACCTGCTACGCTCGTTATCCAATCATCATGAATATGGTCGTGATTCAGTCGATAGAATCCTTCACTTGCTCGTGATTCATCTATGGCCCTCGTGATTCACTAATTGCAATATAAATTATAAGTTGCACTGTATAAATTGTCATTTTTTTTGCTGGTCTAAACATATTTAGTAAGAAATAACATGTATAACCCTGTTAAAACCAGTATTTATCCGCGCAAAGGTTGCCTGAAAGATATCGCTTTCAGCGATAACGATCACATACCTACTACATACTTAATAATAACAGTTTCAATCCTGTATTGCGTCACCAAAACTTATCTATCTATCTTTCTATCTGCAGAGAATAATTAAAAGTTTAAAAGTGTAAGCGATAGTCAACACGCTTAGCCTGGTCTAGCTTTAGCGTATCTCAAAAGATATCCGCAGCAAGATCGCCTTCACACAACTATTGTACGTAAAGCTACAAACCGGGGCACGTCGAGACAGACGTTGCTTTGCCACGAGCACTTCACATCACAGGCTAATTTACACGGCGCGGTACAAAGAAAAATACGCTAATTAAAAACTGAGTCGTCACAAAGTGTCATAGCAAACTGAGAAGTCGGGCGGGCATGGCGGAGCTTTGTGCTTTTCGTTCGGGATTAGAGATGTGTGCTTTTGCAATTGACAATGACGTTTTGTGGTGGTAATTGGAAAGGCTCCTTTAGTTTTTTGCGTGGAAATTTTTATCGGTTTTTTTTGAATTTCGAAATTTAGATATTTTACGTCATAGATGCTTGAATCATTGAAGGCAAAACATGGTACATAAATGAACTTTGTATACAAGGTGTTACAATACTTGTATTTAAAACTTCAGGGGGTTCGCGAAACGTTTCTGTAAACGCGAAAAAAAACAGCTGTTTCATACATAAATTCAATACCTACCTGGCTAAAATGTATGGGATCTAAAATATATAAAACAGCTGCTTTTTTTCGCGATCACAGTGTTGGTTCCTTAGAAAAAGTTATTCATATTGATGAGTACTTTATTAGCCCCTGAAGTTTTTAACACAAGTATTGGAACACCTTGTATATATCACCAAACTTCTTACTTTTAATAATAATAATTACCTACCTTGAACCTAGGACTTAGACCTAGGACGCAAAAACAATACGTACTTAAACATTCTTTGAAAAATATTATTTAATATCCCAAAAAATATTATCCGAGTGGAATAATTAAATAAAAACCTTCTTGAAATATTCTATAAAAAGTTCTTATTACATTGAATACTTTTTAACCGAAACTACACCCTCTTTACTAATGTAACACAATATAAACGCTACACTCCATTTTCCATAGCCATAATTTTTGTATGCACTACGATCTAACATAATAACGTAACTAGCTTTAATTGTAATAAAATAGACGTTCATATAAAACACGATGTCTGAAGGAAATGATGCGAGGAAAGACTTTAATGAGCTGATTCGAGTGCATTGAAAGGCTCAGAAAGACTCATGTCAATGCGAGCGTGCAACAAAGGTCTTCTTTACATTATGGTTTTCAAAGGAAAAAACGGAGCGTAGTTACCTCTTTGCTTGATAAAGATGAGAGGCGTTCTAATTTTAAATAGTTGCCATTTTAAAGAAATGCTGGCTGTTTTTCTTTTTTAATTATGATGACAGAATACGTTCTTATTTTGAATTATTGTTGTCAAATTGATGAAATGCATGCTTCTATTTTTAAACTGATAGTAGTTTTAGACACGTTCGTATTTTGAACTTTTTATAATTGATACTTTTTAATTACAATGCATAAAATATCACTCCATTTTTAAAAACGACATCTATAAAATTGTTCGAACTACTTCTATATAAAAGTTGATCTATTTATTTATTTCTTGGTACTAAATACTATGTGGTGGTACTACGTAGATAGCAGGTAAGGTACCCATACCTTACCTACTATCTAGTAAGTACCACCTGTTCTTAGCAATTGGCATGATCAGTGATTTGGATCAATTGAGCTATCCCTAGATCGTTTGCATCGGTCTGCAGATAGCTCAACTGTTTCGTGAGTATTTTGTACATTTTGTAAATACTTACCAATATTCTAACAGCGACTATGGGTTTGCAATCTGTCACGAATGGAACACCAACTTCTGCAAAATGTGGGTATGTGCCATATGTAATATTTGGACATACCTCTGACTACCCTTAGACATCCTAAAAAAAGTTTTTAAGTTGGTACTGGGTACTAAGAGATCTGAGCGGATATCTACCGTGCCTAAGGATCAAATTCGTGAAGATATTTCAGTTTTTTTGGTATTTATTTTTAATAAAATATCGGAACCATTCAAATATATTCCATCATTGTTTCAGGTCCATGTATCGACGAGCGAATGTGAAAGGCATCAAGAATTTAAAGCCTTTTAATGATGTCCCGCTTGGTGCCTTCAACTGTGGACGGTGTTCAGCAGAATGGAGCAGAAAGAAGTCTTCAAGAAAAAAAAACTTTGTTTATTACTAAAATAGCTGCTTATTATGAGATGAAATATTCATGTGAAATAAGTATAATAAGAAAGAAAATATATTATTTGCGACACTTAGCACAAACAATATCAAAACATAATAAAAAGTGTCGCAGTACAGACCCTAGCTAGAGACTTTTGTCTTTCATCGAATTATATCAACTGTATGGGATTCTTGATGAAAACACCATTTATTACACTGAGTTTATTAATATTATAACTTTTATAATACAACAAAGCCGGACAAGCCGGGTTCCGAAAAGGCTTTAGCACCATAGACCACATCCACACGCTCCGGCAGGTTATACAGAAAACCGAAGAGTATAACCAGCCACTTTGTTTAGCGTTTGTGGACTATGAGAAAGCCTTTGATTCAGTCGAAACCTGGGCAGTCCTAAGGTCACTCCAGCGATGTCAAATTGACTATCGGTATATCGAAGTGTTGAAATGTCTTTACAGTAAAGCCACAATGTCTATCCGACTCCAGGACCAAAGCACGGATCCTATCCAATTGCAAAAAGGGGTGAGACAGGGAGATGTTATTTCTCCGAAACTGTTCACCTCGGCACTGGAGGATGTTTTCAAGCTGCTGTCCTGGAATAGGTATGGCATCAACGTCAATGGCGAATACATTACTCACCTTCGATTTGCCGACGATATAGTCATAATGGCGGAATCGCTGGAAGATCTAGGCACGATGCTCAGAGACCTCAATATTGTCTCCCAACAGGTGGGTCTTAAGATGAACATGAGCAAGACGAAAATCATGTCTAATGCTCATGTCGCACCCGTGCCGGTACATGTTGGGAGCGATATCATCGAAGTTGTAGACCACTATGTGTATCTGGGTCAGACGATCCAACTAGGTAGGTCCAACTTCGATAAAGAGGTCAGCCGACGAATCCAACTCGGATGGGCAGCGTTCGGGAAGTTGCGCCACATCTTCTCGTCACAGATACCGCAGAGCCTCAAGACGAAAGTCTTCAACCAGTGTGTGTTGCCAGTGATGACGTACGGAACTGAGACGTGGTCGCTTACTATTGGCCTCATCAACAAGCTCAAAGTCGCTCAGCGGGCTATGGAGAGAGCTATGCTGGGAGTTTCACTACGGGATAGAATCAGAAATGAGGAAATCCGTAGGAGAACCAAAGTAGCCGACATAGCTCGCAGAATCAGCAAGTTGAAGTGGCAATGGGCAGGTCATATAGCTCGAAGGACTGATAACCGTTGGGGAATAAAGGTTCTCGAATGGCGACCACGAACAGGAAAACGAAGCGTGGGACGCCCTCCTACCCGATGGACTGACGACATTGTCAGGATCGCGGGAAGTCGGTGGATGGAGAGGGCTCGGAATCGTTCTTCCTGGAAATTTATAGGGGAGGCCTATGTCCAGCAGTGGACTTCTTTAGGCTGATGATGATGATGATGAATACAATAACACAACACTTTTATACTGTCACAGGGGTTGATAGAGGGCTAGAAACTAATTTAATTGAATATTATGTGCGGAGCACTTGCGCACTGTTGCGCGTACGAGTTGGAAGAGAGAGACAGAACATACATGCTAAAATAGTATGCCAATACTAAACATCAACTATATTATTATTCGAATAACTGTCATTTGATAAATTCGTTTACTTTTATGTCGTCTTGATAACTACAGTCCATAGTCGACCATTGCTTAAAAAATTCAGATAGAGGAATCTCGATAATAGTGGCACTTTACGAATACCGAATGGCGATGTGAAGTGCCATCATACGACTTCACGTCTGAACAACGAAACTAAAGATCATTCATGAATCTTGAGATTTTTTTTTTGTTCACTAGATGTCAGAGGGCATGGCAACTGAGCCTGGGGATTACATTACAGCTTACTTTTTAAATGTTGAAATATTTTTTTTAAGTTGTTATATATGAATATTTGTGAATTATTGCATAAAGCGATACTCTTTAAGTGCTGTTCTTAAAACCATACGTGGTTTTATCGGAGAGCGTTCAGGCGAACCAAATGGAAACACTCGTTTTCGATGACTGTTGTTAAATATTCAGACATTTTACGTGGAAAAGAAATGCTTTGCTACGAAAGAGCTTATTGAAAGGAAATATCAAAGATATATTCATAAGAAGAGAAGGCTTTTTTTTTTATACAACTAGTTGATGGAACAAGCAGATAGCCCGCCTGATGCAAAGTGGTAACCATCACCTATAACAAAGCATTGCCTTGTAAGTCACGCACGATAGGAACGTGCCCTACGTTGCACTGCCCTGCGTCCATCAACCCGAGGGATACAGTTGTTAAGCCTCATGTGCCTGTAATTACACCGGCAACCACACTCTTCAAACCGAAACACAGCAACGCTGTTTGGCGGCAGAAAAAGGCGTGGTGGTAGTACTTCCCCGGTCAAACCCTTCACAAAGAGCTATACTACTCTTAAAAGGTCTTAGAAGGTTTTTTTCATAAAGAATATACGTAGTATAGTAGAACGTAGACACATAATGTTGATGAAATACCAACATTATTAACTAAAGAAATAATAAAAAAAATGGCGGATATCTTCACTAAAACTGATATCTCTTAAGCAAATTCATAAGAAAAGCTTCAAAATATACGTAGTATAGTAGAACGTAGACACATAATGTTGATGAAATACCAACATTAATTAAATAGAGGTAATAAAAAAATGGCGGATATCTCTTATTAAAATAGATATCTCTTAAGCAAAACTTATACTGATAAAATACTTTTAATATAGTGTTATTATTTTTTTATTTATTTTATTTAAATTTATAAATGTTTTTTTTATAAATACTGTTGTAAGGAAAATACTTAAAAAATTCAATAAAAAGAAGAATACATTATGAAAGAGACACAGAACGAACGGAGGTTCATCACACAAAAACTTGTCTGATGTGGGAATCGAACCCTCAATACCGTTGTATTTTTGCCTTCCATCTTTGTGATCCAATTGAATAAATACCTTTTGACTTGACTTATTGTGGGTTCGATTCTTACGCGAGGAGCTTGTTTTTTAGACATATTGTACTATAACTATCTACATATTTTACCTCAAGTTGATGGACGCAGGACGTGCATTTTAGGGCACGTAAACACGTATGACCTGCAAGGTAATGCTTTGTTATTTGATGGTTGCTGCTTAACGTCTGGTCATGCGCTTCCATCAGAAGATAGCATAAAAAAAACCATTGCGTATGAAAAATATTGAAATAGATCAAACTTAAAATACACTATTTTCCATTATTCCTGGAAGCCCCAGAGGTGGTTAATTAGTACCTCTTTAAGCCATCAAAAGGCAGTTGTACAATCGCGACACTAGCGCCCCCTGGTGCCATAGAATAATACGTAACAACTATGTTCACTAGTTTCACTAAATTGGCTCGTACAAATAGCGAAACTGATTATATGCTTCTAACATACATGCATAAAATCACGCCTGATTCCTATAGGGGTAGGCAGAGACCACGGATTTCCACTCACTACGGTTTGCATACCTCTTTCGCTTTATTCACTCTCATAACATTCTTCATACATTCTCGTCGGTTTAGGGTACTCTTGACCTGGCCCTTCTCTAGAACGTCGCTATCTGATCGAGATACGTTCGCGTAGGTCTTTCCCACCCAACGAATTAAAAAAAAACTTTCAACAGTAGTAGTTTAGTAGTTTTTCGGCCGGTTTCTGAAAGCTCGATCTAAACTAATCGGATGTCAAGTCACTCGCCATTTCAGCTATTACATCGAATTAGATAGAGATAGCGAGTGACTTGACATCCGATTAGTTTTGATCGGGCTTTCAGAAACCGGCCGTAAGACAGCGGGACATTACTGAGACGTGAAAGGTGCTGGTTCAATTCTAGCAACAAGACGAAATGGGTGTTTAGGTATTTATTTCACACATTTCGAAACAGTTAGAAGTTTTTTGCCATCAGGACATCAGCATCACCTCTGGTATTGCAGGAGTGGGTGACGGTGACCACTTTCCATCAGGTGTCCCATACGATCGTCTGCCAGCGGCATAGAAAAAGTCACGTATAAATTTCAAGACTTTATGCTGTTGGGCTTAGATTGAATATTGACTTCATATGGATCCTATGAAGTCAATATTCAATCTAAACCCAACAGCATAAAGTTCATTTTAGATCGTAAGAGTTTATAGTGAAACACGCCTGCTAGGCGCCTGGTAATTGGCATCGGCACGTGGTCCTTACAATTGAGGGAAATGCAATAAAAACTTACAATCGGCAAAAAAGTGGCAACTTGACGCCACTTCGTCGTACGCTAATTAAGGTGTTCAACTATCGTTGTCAGCCAATTTTTGTAGCATCATGTGGGATTTTTATTTTTTCTCTTTTTTTATATAAAAATGTTTTTTTTTAATATGTATAAATTACGCGTCACGTTGTTTGTCCGCTATGGACTCCTAAACTACTTAACCGATTTCAATCAAATTTGCGCACCGTGTGCAGTTTGATCTGACTTAAAAGATAGGATAGCCTTCATCTCAATTTATAGCCGCAATATTATTTTATTGCAAATTTGACACCGCCCAACAAAGTGGGCACGGGTCAGCTAGTATTTTTATATTTTATTACTTTTTTGAAACAGCAAACAATATCAAACTGTAGGGTATAAAATAGAAGGTTGTGTTTCAAACTATAAATAAATCAAAGTCAAAAGGTTACCTAGAGGTACCTAGAGTCGTAGAGTGTAGTTCTCAAAAGCGTAGTAGAGCTCTTTGTGAAGGGCTCGTCCGGGGAAGTACTACCACCACGCCTTTTTTGCCGCTAAGCAGCGTTGCTGTGTTTCGGTTTGAAGAGTGTGGTTGCCGGTGTAATTACAGGTACATGAGGCTTAACATCTGTATGCCTCAAGTTGATGGACGATAAACCAGGAATCAGTTTTTTTATCTGCCAGCACACAAACTAAAAAACTTGGTATTATTTTGGGTTATCTATAAGTTGAAGCTGTGGATTCGGTAGTCACTGTGTCTTAGTTAATGATAACCCCCTATCAGAAGCATTATCTAGAAGCTGTTGGGCACATTAAGTACAAATTCAGATTGCAAGCGACGGCTTTGCCAAATGTTTTAACTCAAACACTACCAAATAGTGTAGGAGTTGGAGTACTAAACCTCAAGTCCCAAGTTTTATTGTACAACAGTCTGCTTCATATCAGAGGCATTAGCAAAAAAAGGTTTCTTTTATTGCCATCTAATATGGAAAGATATAGGTACCTTACCTATATATTTTTTATAACTATATTCTGTTTTTTTTTGTGTTAATTTTTAAGTAAAATATGGAACTTGTTTTTATTATTATTATATTATACTATACAAGCTGGTGCCCGCGACTTCGTCTGCGCAGGAATAGTTTTTTTTTTTTTATACAACCAGCAGATTGAACATGCAGATGGCCCACCTGATGTTAAGTGGTAACCATCACCTATAACAAAGCATTGCCTCTTAAGTCACGCATGTTAGGAACGTGCCCTACGATGCACTGCCCTGTGTCCATCAGCTTGAGGCATACACATGTTAAGCCTCATGTGCCTGTAATTACACCGCCAACCACACTCTTCAAACCGAAACACAGCATTGCTGCTTGGCGGCAGAAAAAGGTGTGGTGGTAGTACTTCCCCGGACGAGCTCTTCACAAAGAGCTCTACTACTTTTAGTCACACAATATCTTTATAAATTGTAGCCTATGTGTTATTCTGATGTCAAAGCTATATTATTGTAAAGTTTCATTAAAATCCATTCAGTAGTTTTTACGTGAAAGAGTAACAAACATCCATCCATACTTACAAACTTTCGCGTTTATAGTATTAGTAGGATAGCAAGTAGATCCACGTGAAGTGAAGTGGTAACCATTGCCTATAACAAAGCATTGCCTCGCCACCACTCGCCACTAAAACCACATTAATGCGCAAAAGTGTCTTCTGTATGAATCCATTCATCTTTAACAAACTTCTGTTATCTTATAGAGAACTTCCGACTTCGATGTTTCAGAGGAATCTGAGAACTATTTTAGGTGATAAATCTTATTATACAATCAATGAATTCATGACACATAACATAATGACTAAGGCAATTTTTTTTCTCATTTTTATGTTTATAATTTTATTACCTACATTGTCATTTTATATCCATTTTGACAACCATTATTCTTCAATAAATTTTTTATTTTCTTATTTGTCATTTATTATTTCTATGATTTACAATAATTATATTAATTTTTTATAAATTCTATTTTTATTTTATTAAATTGTTTATAAATTTAAATTTTGAATGCCCTTATACGCTAAAATTACGTTGACGCAACAAACATATTCAACACCTTTATCACATGTTATTCTGCAAATAAATATACTTTGACTTTGACTCGCATGCAAGTCACAAACAGTAAAAACGCGCCCTACGATGCACTTCATGATCCATAAATTGACCGGCAAACCTTTCTCTTACAAACTTAAATTGGGCACCAGTCTTTCACAATGCATTCTTTAATCTTGTTGTAGACTTAGGTCACCAATTAGGATACTGTATTGTAAATTAAATATACTAAACAACATTTTTCCTTTTTTAGGGTTCCGTACCCAAAGGGTAAAACGGGACCCTATTACTAAAACTCCGCTGTCCGTCTGTCACTAGGCTGTATCTCATGAACCGTGATAGTTAGACAGTTGAAATTTTCACACATGATGTATTTCTATTGCCGCTATAATAACAAATACTAAAAAATAGAATAAAATAAATATTTAAGGGGGCTTCCATACCACAAACGTGTTTATTTTGCCGTTTTTATGGATAATGGTACGGACGCACTTAGTGCGTCCTCCGACTCGCACTTGGCCAATTTTTTCTAGTAGATGAAATGCATGTTTACTTACCATCTCCCACACTATGCACTGTAAATGGTAAGCTAAGCTCGTATCTAAGTAGTGGCTCAGTACCATCCGCTGGCCAATAGCGGAGCGAATGGTCGTTTGTATGTTAATCTGCATTCCTATACTACTGTTTGTGAAAATACTTGCAGATAACCGTGTGACTGAATTTTTTGCAAAAGAAAACAGCATTAAATAGGCTCGCTATCTATTTTTTCTAACTAGAGCACCAGAGGTCTAGTGGGAGTCACCTCGCCTTCCGAACGTAAGGTCGTAGGTTCGAACCTGCGCTAATGTTTTCTTTCTTGTTGAAAAAATTATGTGAGTAATGCGAGTGAGTGCTCTTAAACGGTGAAGGGAAACACTGTGTGGAAATCAGTTAGTATTTAACAGCGGCGATGGGCTTGCAACCTCTCACATATGGAATTACATGCCGTTGACATTACAGGCACATGAGGCTAAACATCTGTATACCTCAAGTTGATGGACGCAGGGCAGTGCATCGTAGGGCACGTCATTATAGGTGATGGTAACCACTTAACATCAGGTGGGCTATCTGCTTCTTCCATCAGCTAGTTGTATTAAAAAAATGGGTTTGTGCCAAATGTTATGTTTGGACGTACCTCTGACTCCCCTTAAGTCAAAGTCAAAGTCAAAAGGTATTTATTCAATAAAATCACAAGGATCACTTTGAAACGTCTTAAAGCTAGGTGACTCTAGGTGACAGTTTCACGCGACCAAAGCCTAGAAGAACAGGCAACAAACTTACGGCTTGGTTCCTACCATTCTTTTGTATGATCCTTTTACAATGTAATAATCTACATCTACACTAATATTATAAAGAGGAAACCTTTGTATTTTTGTGTTTTTGTATGTTTTTATTTTTGTATGTAACGAATAGGCTCAAAAACTACTGGACCGATTTCAAAAATTCTTTCACCATTATAATGCTACATTATCCTTGAGTAACATAGGCTATATTATATTTTCAAAAAAATCAGGGATCCTTACTAAAACTTCAATAATGTAACCCAAGGTGGAAAACAAAAACCTTACATCGCGTGCGCTGCGAAAACTATTGATGATAGAACAAAATAATGTACTACGATTTTGTAGAACACGTCATCATCTACAAAAAATGTCGCGACAGCATATGTCTAACTATTATAGTTATGTCACAATAAGTGTTCTTTTATTATAAAAAAATAATTGAAATGCCGCCGCCAGAAAAGGGTCTTTATTTGTACCTTGGTATTAATCCTTATCCAAATAAATCATTTCATAATTAAGACGGTTTCAATACCTATAGATTACTTCTTAAATTTTTCAAATCGGACATTCCATTCAAAAGATATGACGAAATTAAAAATGTTAACGGGTCCACGGGTCACGCTCGGGGTGCGATTTCATTCACTCAAGGAGAAGCGCGTGCAAATGTATGAAATAAGTAGACGCGAGGCTCGAACCCACGCTCTAAGTTTATCCTAAAATGTTCAAAAAATTTATGACCACCCATGCGAAGCTGGGACAGGCCGCTAGTATAATATATTATTGAAGTTTAGTGAGGCGTAGGCATACAGAAAAAGGTAAACATAATCAAATTTATAAGACAGCACACGTAGACATCCATAAACAATCAGGAGTTCGTACTTTGTACTAAGAGATATTTGGAGATATCCACCGTGCCTGGGGATCAAAAATCATGAAGCTGTTTCTGTTATTTAGTTGCAGATTTAATAAGTGCTCAATAAGTTGAGTTCAAAGTGGTACTATCCAGTAAGTGCCAGGTGCGTCCACCGCTGCGTCAAAGTCTTCAAACGGACGAGCCCCAATCAAATAAGTCTGATTACAATGCAATTTGGATAATGGTAATACTGTGATTGATTCCATTGTCTCTGCCCCTTCTAGTGGAAAAAGGTCTGTTTGTTAGTTAGCAAATTATATAGATATTTATTTCACTACCATCGTCTGCCTGTTTTTGTATGAGACAAATGATGGAACACGAAGATATATTACATTAAGGTTCATACAAAAAAAGTAACGAACTAGGCTGAAGGTATGCTGGTTGAAGGTACGTGCAAAATTTGTTGTGTCGAATACATTGAATTTATTCGTTTTTAATAAAATAAGAATTTACTTTTTGACTCGATTATTACACATAAAATAAATGAACACTGTTTTCGTATGAAATATGCATGCTCATCAGTGGCGTAGCTAGTTGGACAAGGGCCCCGGTGCATTGAGAAAGAATCGGGCATAGAGAGAGAATTTTGTGAGCAGGCTCAAGGTTTTCTCGCTTCGGGAGCTGGCTGACCCTTTCTTTTCAAAGCTTAGGTTAGAGGGCCCCCTCAGCTCCAGGGCCCTGGTGCAGCACCACCTGGCCCTACGATAGCTACGCTATTGATGCTCATGCGTATAATATTAACCCGGTACCTGGATTGTAAAAAACAATAAATTATCATTTGTCCAAAAGCATCATCAAAAACTCAACACATCATTTCATTCAATGATAATTTGTCAATGTTAACCCTCTATAACCCAAGTGGTCTATCGCGCCTACTGTTGACAAAACTTTATAACCGAATTGACAATATTACCCCAAAAACGGCCAGTAGTTTTTTGTCGACACACCGCGCAGTTGGTCGAACATTTCAATGGCTTGATCTAGTTTTGTGACCCCAAAATGCTGTTTACAAAGGTGACAATGGAACTTGATATACTGGTTTTAGGATTTACGTATCTACTTCTACACTATGGTTAAAATTATTTTTATAATCATGTTTGGCATGAGTACAGATTATTTTTATTAAACGTTGGGTATTTAAAATTTGTAGGACCTATTTAAAAACAGATAAAGATCTATTATTTGAGATTATTATTTTTTTAACAGTAAAATTATGACTAATATTTTGTTACATCGCGTCGTGCACTCTCTCAACCTAAGCATTATAGTGCAGGCACGAGGTTTCCCAACTTGCACAAAAGATCTTAGGTCTGAAATGTACACATCAACCAAAAAAACTTAGAAAGCTACCAAAACAAAAGCAACATTTTGTTCACTGCAGTGCAGAATCCAGTCCGTCTAGCTACGAACAATAGGTCACTATTGTTACCACTACCACCGTCCATTTTAAATTAACAAAATGGCGGCCGGCGTTCCGAATTTAAACATAAAAGCGAAACTCCGGGATTTGAAACAATGGTCTCTAATCCTCGAGAAGGGTTAAATGCATGCTATTGGTCAACTGTACCCCCCGCCAACTTTTGCGTTTGTGTGGGTCGAAAAGTTTTCGCGTTAATGTCGCCGAGATTTGCATGTGTGATGAAGTGTAATGGCTTTGAGGATTTTAAATTTGGTACGTATTTCCGTTTGTAACAATGAACATTGACTGAAAGTAAATATTTTATCACAAATGTATACCCAAACTCATTACTTGTCTCAAGAAAAAATAATAGAATATAATTGTATAAATTTTGTTATTCTTACGACCGGTTTCTGAAATCCCGATCAAAACTAATCGCATGTCAAGTCACTTGCCAGCTCTATCAAATTCGATGTAATAGCTAAAATTGCGAGTGACTTGACATCCGATTAGTTTTGATCGAGCTTTCAGGAACCGACCGTTAGCTTTGCAAAGACTAGGAACACTTCCAACTTGTAGGTACCTCCGAACATTCACTAAAACATCAAACTAGAATACTCACTATCAAACGAGTTCAGAGGTAGATGGGTAGGTCCTAACAAGGCCAACTAGTCCAAACTAGCAACTACTATCACATAAAAACAAACAGTTCAGAACTTGAAGACAATTCATCGAAGCCGTCAGCCGCGACAGGGGAATCGCAATCAAAACTTCCCTTCGGTGGGTACAATGTACCGACGCCTCCGCAGCCCACTTTTCTCCCAAAGACCATTATTTGAATGTCTTTCAACCCGTGAGAAGGGTCTTAAAGACCCGGACCCCTACGCGTGTGCGTCTCTGATAATGTAATTAAAACAACACCTTTATTCGCTTGCCACAGTTTAAGTTCAGAATAAGGATGTTTGGCTAATTTGAATTTAACCCAAACACACTAAAAATAAGTTTACATATTTTTTATAACATAATTTTATTCATAGCGAGAATAATTTGAATATTGTAGCCATTTTATACTGAGGTAAAACATAATTATTCCTTCACGGTTTTTTATTAAGTAGGTATCGAAGTATAATTGTTAGGATTTGAAATGAAAGTAGAGGATGTTCGTGAGACTTGGAATATAAAAATGTAACAATTAGGGAAGGTAAACAAATCATCAATTTGAAATAGCATTAGGTAGATTTATAAAAAAAACAGTTGGTTTGAGAACACTTAACAGCTGGTGGTTTCTAGAGTAGTAGAGGTCTTTGTGAAGGGCTCGTCCGGGGAAGTATTACCACCACGCCTTTTTCTGCCGCCAAGCAGCGTTGCTGTGTTTCGGTTTGGAGAGTGTGGTAATTACAGGCACATGAAGCTTAACATCTGTATGCCTCTAGTTGATGGACGCAGGGCAGAGTATCGGAGGGCACGTTTTTATCGTGCGTGACTTGTTGGTTTGAGCACACTTAACAGCAGGTGGACCATATCTAATGCTTGTTTTATCAGCAAGTAGTTAAAAAAAATCGATATCGATAGTATTTTGACTACGTGCAATCGATACTTTTAAAACGTTCAACAAACTGACTTCAGTTGAATCCCTCGAAATCTCACCATTCCCAGACCTATGGATACGACTGTAGTTGTTCCAATAAAAGTTCTGAAAGGTACATTACATTTTTAGCCAATTTTTTTTTATTGAGATAGCCTTCTTGTACATAGTAGGTTACTTTTAAAATGACAGGTTTTATCCGGCGTTTAAAACAAAGACTAAAACAAAACAAAAAACACGCACTAACCCCAGACAAAACAATCCATAAAGAAACAAAGGACTGTTTCGCATTAACTCGCGAGATTTTCTAACTGTGAGTTTTCGTAAAATTCGGGGCATTTTGGGTAACATTATACCCGTACATTAGGGCTAAGTGATACCGTCACATTTGTTGGATTAATTCATCATCTGAATTGCCGTGGCCAGACTGATGGCCCGGAACGCCCCCGCCTCCCCTTTTGGGGGGCAGAACTTTCCCTACCGTTACGTATGGGATTTTAATTATGCGTTGTTTTTGATGGGTTTGTTTGAAAATTTTGTTATGAGCTGTGAAAACTGATTTTCTTAATTTATGCGTTTAATAAATTAAATATCTAGGTAATTTACATAAAAAAAAGTTATACGTTAAAGTATGTATTTGTCAAAGTATAAAAAAGTCTAAAATAAAAATCAACTATGTCACTTTTCTTAAACATTTCATATGTAGGTACTATGTTTTCTTAGTTGTTGTTTACATCGCTATTATAAGATTAAAGATTTATTACTGTGTGTGTGTTCATCATTTTTATTTCCTACTACTTTCATTATTTTTTTATCGCTGACCGTACACTTGAATATTACATAATACTAGGATTTAACACAAAGGACATCACAAAAAACACTTTTAGCGTGTAGTTGCGCCAGCGCCCATTGCCCTATGCCCCCCTAAATTAGCGCCCCCTCCCACTGTAAGCCCCCCTTGGCCCCCGGGAGGTGCCCCCACAGGACAGCGAGTGTAAGGATAAATGGGAGGGCTGGCTCTTCTGGTTAAGTGTAGATTTTCCGAATGCGGTGTTGATGACGGCTGGGTAGTGCTTGAAAGATTAATGTTAGAAATCTATCGATGAAAAGATTTAACTCCTTCTGCAATAAAATAAATCATTGTAGGAGTATTTTTATTGTTACAGGTAATTAAATAAATAATAAAATTAAGTCGACATTTTAACAATAATGTTCTAAGATCTTTATCTGAATGAAAATGTTTGCATTAATTGTTAATAAATGGTAATTTTATTGTATTTTTTTCAGATTTACCTACGCATTTCAGCTTATCACTAAAACTTGAAAAGATATTATCATTTTGGGTATCGTAAGTTTTTTTTTAAAAGAACTGCTCTGCAGGTTAGAGGCATGTCCTACTCATAGAGTACAATAAATAAATCGGAATTAGATATTCCTATTTTATTTCTACTGTTTATGCTTTCTAATTAGTCATGATATTGTAATTATAATAAGTTGTTTATTCATTAGCATAATACATTTTCATAGCTATTATAATATACTAGCGACCCGCCTCGGCTTTGCACGGTTATTGTGGGTTATCTCTAAGAGATAGACATATACCATCGGGAATTTTTTTGTAGACCTTTTTAAGGTGTATAATACTGTTGTACATTATTTTGATCTATCTCGTAGGGTTCAGCCAGCGTTTGCAATGTAAGCTCAAAAAAATGTGTTTATTTACGACAACACATTAGAAACCTCTAAAATGATCAGTGATTCTCTATATTATGCATGTATTGTACATATAAACCTTCCTCTTAAATTACTCTATCTATTTAAAAACCGCATCAAAATCCGTTGAGTAGTTTTAAAGATTTAAGCATACATAGGGATATAGGGACAGAGAAAGCGACTTTTGTTTTATACTAAATATGTAGTGATATTCATAGCAGTATTCATAAAACCCATCGTGTTTGCACTCAAATGGCTTTAAAATTAAAAATATTTAAAGATTTTTTGTAATAATCGATAACTTTATTTATTAACTCGCTTTCGTCTTCGTCGTCTTCTTTCGTCTTTGTCTCCTTAATTATTGTAACTTGAGGTATAAATAGGTACATAAATACTGTATATTTTAAATAGTTTTGAAAGAAACTGATGTATACCGCCAATTTTTTATTTATTTATTTCAACATCTTGTGTTTTACAAACTTACAAATAGGTAGTAGACTTAATTAATAGGTAACTAAAGTAGCGTGTTGTATAATGCTGGTGAATCACATAAATAATAAGTAAAGCAATCTAAAAAAATGCGGTACTCATTTATCGATAGTTTTCTAGCACATCACTAGTGGCGGCAATTTCCCTAGACCGTTGGACAGCGGGGTTGTAAATACTCGTGTAAAATTGTCCACATTCCCTCCCAGCTTTTGTGTTAGGTACCTATTATACCTATATATTTCTTTGTTATTTACCTCCGCGCGTTGTGGCGTAGGTTACCTGCCTTTTTATGTATGTTTTTAAGTTTCATCTCGTACTAATGGGTTTTTGAGAGGTGCCATTTTATTGCTTGTCTAAAGGTATTCATTTTTTATTATACCTACTCACCTATTGTGGAAGCTTTACCAAGATTAGTTGATTTGTTTTTTTTTTTGTACGTAAAGTGTAAATCTTTTGATGGCTGTATGATTAGAAATGTGCTTTTGAAGAGCTGTGGTTTTTGTTGTAAAATAAATGAATAAATAAATAATTCCTGTACTTATTTTATGCTTTTACAAAGTTTCGTAATTTGGTTGATAAAATTCAACAATAGGCTCGATGATGGGCTAGAATGTGTATAATATTTTTTGTGAAGTAATGCAATTGGATAATTTTATTTGTTTTAAAAGCATACTAGTATCAAAGGAACATACGGGATTTGAATCTCAATCACTAAGCTCGATTACACCATACAGGAGCTTCATTATAATATTACACGCACTTAAAAGCCTTTCACCATACTGTTCGAAAGAACTAGTGACACGAAAACATTATAATATTATTTTGCAACAAGGATCAAAGTTGAAGTCAAATTCAAAAGGTATTTATTCAATAAAATCAATAGGATCACTTTGAAACTTCTTAAAGATAGGTAACTCTAGGTGCCAGCCCCACGCGACCAAAGCCTTGAAGAACAGGCTACAAACTTACGGCTTGGTTCCTACCGTTCTTTCGTATGATCCTTGTTACAATGCATAATACAAAAGAACGGTGGGAACCAGGCGGTAATTTTGTTGCCTGTTCTTCTAGGCTTGGTCGCGTGGAACTGGCACCTAGATTCACCTAGCTTAGACATTTTAAAGTGATCATTGTGATTCAATTAAATAAAACTTGGAAGACCAGCGTTGCAGTAGTGCATCAAACACTATTACAGCATAAAGCTGAGTGACCGATTTCTTTGTCACAGTATTGTGCTTTGTATTTAATTTTCGCCTATGTTTTTTGTGCCGCAAAATAAACATTCTTTGATTTGATTTGAATACATAGTATGTAACCTTGACAAACAGATAGGTCACTTTTATCTGTGCAGATACGCAGGGATAGTATGCATGTATGTATAGCTATAATAGTATGTATAGCAAGCTGAAAACTCAATAGGCTTGGCGAGGCAGCTCACGAATCCCGCCGGTTAATTGCTAAGCACAAATGAGTGGCGCGAGTTACCCCGGTTATTGCCGGCCGACCGACACCTGAGAGAAGGGTGGTCGCGCACTGATGCTGGTCTTCTTTTTTTTTTTTACAAGCTATTGGTAAAACGTTTGACCGCAATCACACCTGATGTGTGATGATTAGGGTGGGTCGATTTTTTCAAATGTCGAAAACTAAGTACGGGTAGGTCTCAAAAGTTGCATTGGATGATAATAATTAAAAAATAATTAACAAAAAAAATATTGCATATAACTTATAGCCCTCTACCGGGACCTCAATAAGACGAAAAAAGCTAATTTTCGACTCCGCGTCTTATCTGATTTACTTGTATGTAATACCACTTTTACTGCCTATATTGAACTTTTTTGTAACATGGTATAATCTATTGAGTGATATGCGAGGTTTCCACTTCGTGCACTCATTCATTAGAGAGCGAGATGCACTTGCATTTCACCAAAACTCATAGATTTTCGCAGTGCACTCGAGACCTTGACTCGGGAAAACCACTATTATTTTTGTTTTGTTTTGAAAGTGTTTGCGTAATTGATATTGTTTTGCGTTAAAAGAGGCCCAATTGGACTGTATTTCCAGTTAATTTTAAGTGATATTGGCCTTACGAGTGTGTCAAATACGTACTTTCTCAGAATGAGTTCAAAAGTGTTAAAAGCTCGAAGTGACGTAAATTTTCCTATCTTTGGAACACCCATTGTATTATGTGCGAATGTATTACATACTGTAAGCGACGCAATAAAGTCTCTTTGGTATGTGCGCCATGATTAGCAAGAAAAAACAGTCATGACGTGTTACCGACGCGACGTTCTCGCCTCTGTCTGCCGCGAGATCGAAAAGATCTGGACTTCTGCTTCGATTCCTTCGACTGTGAGCACTAAACGCATTTAGGACTTGCTCAAGAGGTAGTATGATGAATACTTAAAGCTTATTCGCTATCCTTAACAAAAAAGAACGATATGAGGAAAAAGTTCAAACTTTTCGTCAAACATAACAAGTCTTTTTGATATCGCGGCTTGTAATGCACCTAGTTTTGATTCCTGCACCTGTTTTAGGGATGAGATGACTTCTACTATTGAATGGTCGTTCCTTTTAGTCCAAAGAATGAACAGAAAAATGTTGGTAGGTAGCCTCGATCATCACGCAACCCAAAAAATGCAGCGAGCATTTGAAAGGCGCATGAAAGTCCCTAAAACGGAAAATGTCCGCCATAAAGTAGACCCAAGTGTAACTGAAAATTCATACTGGGAGTAAAGAGATGAGAGACTCTATTGGCAACAGAGAACTGGTACCGTCCACATCAGCTGCAGGTCAAAAAACATAGTAAAATACAACACCGTAAGTCTGCCGAAGTTGGCGAGCGTATGTGTTCAAAATACCGCAATTAAACTTCAGTGCGAGCCGATAGGTACATTGAAATGATTCATTGGAACGAGTAATAACTGACCCTTTATATTTTAATCTGAAATCCGGTGAAACATAGGAATGTTTCACAGGATTTCAGGTTCAACTTTGCTGCAAATATTTTTTTATCTACACTAATCTACACTAATATTATAAAGAGGTAAACTTTGTATTTTTGTATTTTTGTATTTTTGTATTTTTGTATGTAACGAATAGGCTCAAAAACTATTGGTCCGATTTCAAAAATTCTTTCACCATTAGAATGCTACATTATCCCTGAGTAACATAGGCTATATAATATTTTCAAAATAATCAGGGATCCTTACTAAAACTTCAATAATGTAACCCAAGGTGGAAAACAAAAAACCTTACATCGCGTGCGCTGCGAAAACTATTGAAGATAGAACAAAATAATGTACTACGATTTTGTAGAACACGTTATCATCTACAAAAAATGTCGCGACAGCATATGTCTAACTATTATAGTTATGTCACAATAAGTGTTCTTTTATTATAAAAAATTAATTGAAATGCCTCCGCTAGAAAAGGGTCTTTATTTGTACCTTGGTATTAATCCTTATCCAAATAAATCATTTCATAATTAAGACGGTTTCAATACCTATAGATTACTTCTTAAATTTTTCAAATCGGACATTCCATTCAAAAGATATGACGAAATTAAAAATGTTAACGGGTCCACGGGTCTCGCGCGGGGTGCGATTTCACTTACTCAAGGAGAAGCGCGTGCAAATGTATGAAATAAGTAGACGCGAGGCTCGAACCCACGGTTTAAGTTTATCCTAAAATGTTCAAAAAATTTATGACCACCCATGCGAAGCTGGGACAGGCCGCTAGTTGCCTAATAAAGCTACATTGTAGAATTTTCAAAATTTCCCTGTCACACCTAAGGTGTTGAGCGTTGTGTGAAGCTAGTCACTGAAGCTTCTATCACAGTAGCAGGATAAAAGGTGCGCGAAGCTCTTATCCGTACGAAAATGCAGTCTAGATCTTAATGCCGTCCTTAGCCCAAATTCAGATGCTAAAATGGGAGATTTTCCTCTGATTGACATTCATTTTTCACCACAATATGTCAGTTAAAATGTTACTGTCTGTTCTAAATATGTTTAAACAATGTTTGGTCAATAATAAAACGTATTGTATTTGGAATTAACTTGTTTTATTTTAATATTTTATTCACTTAACTTTGTTTAGAAATTATCATGATATCCGAAATTTCAAACGCTGGTAGAGGGCTATAAGTTATATTAATAAAAAAAACTAATTACTACATTTCATTGTTCTTGTCATTCTGCAACTTTTGAGAACTACCCATCAGCAAAAAAACAAAAATAATTTTTTTTCATTCAAATCGACCCACCCTAGTGATGATGCGGTCTACGGTGTAGTACGTTTACCTATTCACTCGTCTCTTGAAAACATCCAAATTATAGGCATTCGGAAAAACGGACGCCGGTAAGGAATTCCACTCTTTGGCTGTTCGCATTATGAAAGCGTTTTGTGCGGGCAGTAGGTAAGTCAACCATGCATTCTTCTACTGGGCTTCTTATTTTAGGTCTTCTATGTTTATGGAGATGATTCTTTTTTATTTATTTACTAAGCAACGCCAACAGCACAAAACAATATACATTCATAAAAGTTGTTATAAAAGAAAACTATAAAATGTGTGCCAATTACAGGCATCCACAACTTCTTATCGTGTCACTAGTTTCTTTCGAAACAGTGTGGTGAAAGGATTTTAAGTGCGCCTCAAATAGGCTTTTAAGTTACGACATGCCAGTCTCCTTACAATGTTTTTCTTTCGCCGTTTGAGAGTAATGGCACTGTTCACATAGAGATGGTGATTATTGGAGAAATTCAACGGCTGAGGCTTTTAATTTGTTAACAATAAGAAGACGTAAGCTAATTCGAGAGCCCTCACAGCTGAGAGCAGCTCTGCTTTCTGTAGTTTCATTTGTTTGATGATAGTAGATATTTGTTCTCTATCTGAGTGTTATTATATTATAAGTAATATTAAGAATAAAACCGGCCAAGTGCGAGTAGGACTCGCGCACGAAGGATTCCGACCATTATCTATAAAAAAGGCAAAAAAATTACGTTTGTTTTATGGCCCCCTTAAATATTTATTTTACTCTGATTTTTGTATTTATTATTGTAGCGGTAATAAAAATACATCATCTGTGAAAATTTCAACTGTCTATCTATCACGGTTCATGAGATACAGCCTGGTGGCAGACGGACAGACACAGACAGACAGACAGACAGACGGACGGACGGACAGCAGTCTTAATAATAGGGTCCCGTTTTACCCTTTAGGACGGAACCCTAAAAAGTATATTATTATATATTTGTTATTTATATTTATTTAATAAAAGTTGACTTTTATTATATTTATAATAATTTTGAAAATGCTCACAAGTACTTTTCAACGTGGCACTTGTGATCCTAATGAAAAATACCTTGTAGATTTGATTTTACAAAACGTAGGGCATCATTTTTTATTCATAAACAATACGGAGTAAAACACTCAAATATGACAAATCAAAAACTTACCTGTCGGGTGAACTTCCAATGTACGTCGCATCTTATAACAAAATGTCTCCCTTTCACCTTCTACTTTCGCTTGGATAATCTTATTTTTGTCTCGGCCAAGGTGGTTTAATCCGTTCCCCTTTCTAATAAGGTTTAAAGTTCCTTAGCAACTGTGCAGGAGTTAAAATGTAACCTTTTATTGTGATCCTCAACACGGATTAAGAGAGAGCGCGGTTTTGAATTTTGATTCGGATTGTAGCGCTCAACTTGGCCGTTTAAATTAGACCTCTCGCGGATTATTTGCTCTCCCCTTTTTACTTCAACTGTTGAAGATAAAGGGAGGGGAGGGAGACCAGGTTAGGCTGGTGCATTCGTAACTATGCACACCTATTTTGCCTATTGCTTTGATTACATTCTACAAAATGGTCTTTAATGAAGATTTCGAATGTCGAAGGCGTGGTTTCGGCTGTTTAGAGACTTAAATAGGTACTGTTATTGTCTAAGTATAGGGTTTAGTTGGTTTGGAAAGTTTTATTAAGATTTGTTTTGCATTAAACAGCATAATAATATAATTATAATAAATAAATATTGGTAGACATTCCACTCAGCACTATCTAGCCTCAAACTAAGCCAAAGCTTGTAATATGGGAACCAGATAGCCAGATATAATACATATAAACTTTTTTTTTGTAAATACATACTTATAATGTATAATAACACCCAGACAGAGAACAAACATCTATGTTCATTACACAAATGTTTGTTCTCGGTGGGGATCGAACCCACGGCCTACGGCGCAGAAGGCAGAGCTACTACCAACTAAGCTGTGAAGTCTGTCAAAAAAATTGAGCCACCTTCATCCACCCACTCCAAAAATGTAATTAAGGTACATTAAGGGAAATATCCTACGCAGTATTCAACACTTTCCACCAGTTGATCAGGCGAGCAAAGCGAGAGACATTTCTCGGACAACTTAAATCTCAGATAATTTGATTTGATGAACTATTGACCCGTTATCTATTGAGAGCACTGGTGGTCTAGTGATAGCGGCCCCGCCTTCCAATCCTAATGCCGTGGGTTCGAAACCGGTCGTGCACCAATGAGTTTTTCTGTTCAAAAATATATGTGCACAATGCCAGCAGTCTCAAACGGTGATGGAAAACATCGTGAGGAAACCGGCATGTCGTAGAACCTAAAAAGTTTTATAACATGTCAAGTGCTCGAAAGGAGCCTCTTGAGGCGCACTTAAAATCCTTTCACCACACTGTTTCGAAAGAAACTAGTGACACGACAAGAGAGAGAGAGACCCGTTATCCGATCTGCATAAAATTTAGTCGACAAGTACAGTCTATTTTCAAAATTTTCTGGTATGCTTAGAGCTAAATTTGCTTAGACTTATTGAAGCAAAATCGTAGCTTTTATAAAAACGTAGCACCAGCTCTACGCTGCTACGATTTCGTAGCAAATCACTTCTGTGTTATTTTTACTCGACTGTTGGAAGGAGGGTGATGTTTTCAGGTATTACAGTCACATTAAAGCTTAACATATTTTATGCCACAAGTTGATGGACCCAGGGTAGTGCATCGTAGGGCACGCTCCTGTTGGGCGTGATTTGCGAGGCATTGCTTTATTATAGGAGATGGTTACCATTTAACATCAAGTGGGTCAGGTGCTTATGTACAGATTTTTTAAATGAAGGACGTTCGAATAAGTTAATTACAAAACACGGTATAAATATCTGTCATGTTTTGAATGTCTTGACGTTAGTAGTTTTTTTTATATCAATTTGGGAAGCAGCACAGATTTTATAACGGGTTTTCTAGTGATATTTTGAGTTCTGTTGTGTTATTGCAGTGGTATTTCAAACAACATTACTTTAGTTTTTAGCAATACATTCTAGTTTGATCCATCAGCGAGCAGCATAAAAAAGCCACTGCCATTTTTATTAAACAAATGACTGCCGACTAGATGAGATACGTAAGTGAAATATTGGTACCACAAAAATAGTAGATATACCTATCTACTGACTTTTGCTTATAAAATGTAAATTTAATTTGGTTAGTGAACAGTGTACATCAAATAGTTTAAAATAAATAAATAGATTAAGAGTAGTAGAGCTCTTTGTGAAGGGCTTGTCCGCGGAAGTAGTACCACCACGCCTTTTTCTGCCGCCAAGCAGCGTTGCTGTGTTTCGGTTTGAAGAGTGTGGTTGCCGGTGTAATTACAGGCACATGAGGCTTAACATATGCATGCCTCAAGTTGATGGAAGCAGGGCAGTGCATCGTAGGGCACGTTCCTATCGTGCGTGACTTACGAGGCAATGCTATAGGTGATGGTTACCACATAACATCAGGTGGGCCATCTACTTGTTTCATCAGCTAGTAGTATTAAAAAAAAAACTGTGAATCTTAGAATAAATAAATAAATAAATGTACCTACTAGTATAGATTTTTATTTAATTTTATTCAGAGTAGGTACATAGAAAATTCTTTATTGTTCAGAACAAAATATATCGTAGGCGAACTTAATGCTAGAGAGCATTCTCTTTTAGTTAACCTTACAGTTATCTTGAGTATAGACAATTTGAAACTTTCCAACGTGTTCTTCGTACAACTTTTAAAATAAGTCCAAAACTTTAATTTAACCTGTTTTTATATTCACTGCGCTTTCATTACGTCCATGTGGCCAGTTATTAGGGCGTTTTAACCCTTCACTACCCGGGACGATGTGACCTGGCCGACCCGTTTCCACGTTTTTGTTAAATAACAACCCTTGCGCGTGCTATTGTGGGGTAAAAATTTTGTTTTCTAATAATATTCGTTTTATTATTTATTTTGTAACACATGTCCTCACCTATTTGTCTGTGATGATGATTTATTAGTATTGTTATGGGTTTGTAATTCGTTGTAATTTACATTTAATTTACGTTGTTGATAATTCTCATGTTTTTTGGGATTTCACAATCTTTGTAGATTCTCTATAAGGCGAATACAAGAGCTAATGTGACTCTCGCTCGCACGTTTCGACATGTTGAAAGATATAAAATTACTAAACTCAATTTAAAAAATCGCAATCAACCATTTTGTGTGCAATCATATTGCACACAGTTTAGTAAAAAAGTCATTTTGATCGATACATATGTTTTCGTTCTTAAAAGTTTATCTTTACTAGTTTTCGTACACAAGTAAACTTTTAAGTAGGAAAACTTGTATCGATCAAAATGATTTTTTTACTAAACTGTGTGCAATGTGTTTGCATTCAAAATGGTTGATTGCGATTTTTCTAAAATGAGTTCAGTATTTTATATCTTTCAACATGTCGAAACGTGCAAGCGAGAGTCACATTAGCTCTTGTCGTCGCCTTAATACACAATCTTGTAACAAAACCAGAAGAAAAGTAATAGTAGTTAGAGACAAAGTAGTTGGCAGCATTCTGGAGCTTCAATATTGTATTATAATACCTACATTGTAATAAGGATCATACAAAAGAGCGGTAGGAACCAAGCCGTAAGTTTGTTGCCTGTTCTTCTAGGCTCTGGTCGCGTGGAACTGGCACTTAGAGTCACCTAGCTTTAAGACGTTTCAAAGTGATCCTTGTGATTTTATTGAATAAAAAAATACCTTTTGACTTTGACTTTGACAAATCCGAGTTGAAATATTTCATTTTTCGCTTAACAATTATCATTTAAACAAGTTTAGATAATGGTTCGCGGGCTTTATTATTGCAAAAATTATAAATCAAAATATTCACGTATTGAATGCAAACTTAGAACCAGTTTTTCCTGTCATACAACCCTTTACACTTGCAAAATGCAACTGGCAAAAAAATTGCATTGTACTCGAGCAGATGGTGCAAATTATAATGGCATCAAAAAAATCAATAGTCTAACGGTCATTTTGAAATTTAGAACTTTTTATTCAAGGAAGGCCTGTGTCCAGCAGTGTACTTCTTCAGGCTGTTAAAGATGATGGTAGGAAAAGCAGGTGGTTATGGCAATTGATGAGGACCATTCCAGAGTCGAATAGCTGTGGTAGTGAAGGAGTCTGAGTAGCAAGATGTGCAGTGCTGGGGGGTCGTTGACACGAGTAAGATAGTGATGATGTTAAAATAATAAATTATACTACTAGCTGATGGAACAAGTACATGGCTCGCCTGATGTTAAGTGGTAGCCATCACCTATAACAAAGCATTGAATTTACTATAGTTCATCACAAATAGGTTTACTACTTAACCTATCACTTTGTTAATGTGTAAAAAAATCTCTTACCTGATAAAACAGCCGTTCTATAGCTAGTTTGATTCTATCAAAAAAGTCGTAACACCCCACTATTCTTCCTGCATGACCACTGTCCACTTATGGGCGTGTCTTAAGTGATCGAAACTGCCCATTGGTCAATAATAAGGATTACATTTAAAGCTCCGTTAACGGACCCTCACGTGTGAAGGGGAGAAAGTCCAGTTGGGATAATTCTTATTGGATACTGCGGTAAAAATACAATCTCATTGAACTTAATTGTTTTCATGTGCCATTAAAAAAGTACCTACACTAGTTTTTTTTATTAATTCAGTGTTCAGTAATTGCGGATATGTACATCAAAAAAAAGCTTAGGTCTAATTTAAGCATAAAGTCAAGTACATGCAGCCGGTTGGGCACTGCAATGTCATAAAATAATTTTAAAGGCACAATTAATAGTCAGGAATAAGTAAGTAAAAAGTTATTTATTTTCTTTCACAATACATAACTAAATCTGTAACAAGTCGACAACAAGATAAATTTAATGATATAGCATTGTGAAACACTGGTGCCTTATGTAGGTTCGTGAGAACCTGTATTACAGGTCACCAGGCCCCACTCAGCGGACACATTGGGTCTTGTTGTAATAAGACCTACGTACAGAGGCATACAAGTATTTGATGAAGAAGAATTAAAATGAAAAGCTTAAGGCTTAAATTAAAATTAATATTATGTACTAACCTAACTGATAAATAGCTTGCTACCTATTTGTATGCGCGTGTGTGTGTGTGTGAGGGTGTGTGTGTGGGGGGGGGGGAAGGAGAGAGAGGGTGTGTGCGTGTGTGGGAGAGAGTGTGTGTTCGAGGGTTTAGTGTGTGTGTGAGAGAGAGGGTGAGTATGTGCGTGTGATAAGTGTGTATGTGTGCAAGTGAACATGGGGTTATGCTAGGTCTATATTCTCCTAGCCTCTAGGACGTTTCACAATGATCCTTGTGATTAGTTGGTATAAATACAGCTTTATTATGAATTGGTTCGATAAATTTAGGGAAAGAGTGATGGGAGAAGATTAAGTCATGGTGATTAAAAGATTTTCTGTTTCTAGGTAGTTAAGGGATTTGAGGTATTTGCTTATGGTTTTTCTGCAGTTGGGTCTACTTAGGGAACTGTTCATTTTATTGTATAGGTAGTCACCCAAGAAGCAGTAAGAGCTCTGAGCATGGCTGGTGCGAAAAGACGGAATTTTACAGACCTTGCCCTTCCTTCTCCTGTCCTTTGTTAGTAGTGGGTCGTATTTCAGTTCAGCGTGTTTTTTCAGAACTGTGTGAAGGATAAATGTTTGTCTGACTGTTAGTACGTCCCACTTTAGGAAGAGCTTCACCGTAGGATAACGAAAGGGAAGACTGGCACCAACTTTGAGTATAGCACGCTGCGCTCTTTCGACTTCCAGCATGTGGGTCTTGGCTGCACCTCCCCAGGAGGTGATGCAGTAATCTAACAGCGATTGACATAGGGCGTGATAAACCATCTTTATAACTTGGGTATTTGCTACGTGCCTAAGGGTTTTGAATATATATATGAGTTTACGTAATCTGGGAACCAGCAACTCTACGTGGGGCTTGAAACTTAGGGATTGGTCAATGATGACACCAAGGTACTTTATTCTATCAGCTCTTTGGAGAGGAGGACAGGTGCATGTAGCGGTCAAGGGGGGGCAATTGTGGGCAGTAATTGAGTAATTTACTGAAGGAAGGTGAAATGTCGAGAAAGCAAATGTAAGATATTGAGTTTTAGAAATGTTTATAGTATGAATATTATTAGATAGCCAGTCACTAACCCTGTCAAAACCCATCTGAGCCAAATCAAAGACAGTGTCCCAGCTACGACCACTGAAAAAGATTGCGGTATCGTCAGCATAGGTAAATATTTTACCACCTCTAATTTTGAGATCGCAAAGGTCGTTGATGTAGATGAGGAATAGTGTTAGGCCGAGAATGCTACCTTGAGGGACTCCATAAGTGGCAACTTCCTCCTCAATAATCCATTGGTCAATTTTAACTTGTTGCGTCCTGTCGGTCAAATAGCTGGTTAAAAGTTCCAAAGGAAGGCCTCTAACACCGATCCTCTCTAACTTCAGCAGAAGTAGCGGGACAGAGACTGTGTCGAAGGCCTTAGCTAAATCGAGGAAGATAGTAAGGCATTTATTTTTATTGTCTAAGTTAGTAGTAATAACAGTTAGCAAATCTGTCGGATGGTTAGTAAGCACTTACACATAATTAATAATATCAGTTCATATGTCAAAGTTAAACAAAAGAACATAAGATCAATAAAATATTACACAAGTCAATTTTTATATATGCAGATAGATAAACAATTATTCGGATTTAAATTCGTCAATAGAATAGTAGAATTTCTGTACAAGGTCTTTAGTCGTTTAAAAAACTAAAAGTTTACTTATACTAAATATTGATAGTCTACTTAGTATTAATAACTATTGTTTGTAAGGAGGTTTTTAACATGACTGGAATAAATTATATAAGAATAAACCAAAACCATAGTTGTTTTTTTTTCTTGAAACAGTATCACTCTCCCTTAGAAAAAATAACGCATACTTACACATATTGTTTATGTTACTTTTTCTAAGGGAAAGTAAATTATATACATACCTAAATATTTACATAATTAATTATTTTAACAGGTTTGTGTAAGAAAGTTCTGGATAAATCGATGGCAACGCCATCTTGTGATCGATACCACTCAGTTTTCAACACCATCTATTTTCAATTAGAGGAACTAACTTTAATAAATCGATGGGTTCTTATAGCTTATGATTTTATTATAATTAATCTTATTAGACATGTTTTGTTAAAATAATAATCTGATTGGTTCCGTATGGAATAGAGCTCACTTTAGTATTTTTTATGAATTATTTAATTATTTTACAGTTGATTTATGCACTTACATTCTGTTATACAAAGCGCAAATTTTGCTGAGCTATTCTTTTTAAAATGACACAATAAAATCTTATTAGAGTTTCACAATAACTAATACAATTTGTCAATAGGTACAGACCCTACTAATTTCTAAAAAAGGACCTATACAATTTTTTAGCCAATAAGATTATCCAATCATTTACAATTTCTAGATTGGTGGTTTCTAGATTAAGAAAGAATGAATACATTTTTTTTTATACAATTGCATGGGCATGCATAAAATATCATTTTTGGACGTCTACCCCTCAGACTTCCTCAAATAGTCTTGAGCTCCCTGTGACGTACCAAGAGACAGGAATATCTAACTTGCCTCGGGATCGGAGTTTTCGATAGCACATTCCTAAAAAGTTTATCAATCTTTTGATGCTGACTGTACATATTTTTTTTTATTTTAACATTTTGCAAAATGTAAACTAATAGCCAATGTAATTTTCTAAATTTTCTTCACTGAATACGTGTCGTTTAAACAAGCTAGAAGTTTATCAAACCACAGCGATTTAAAATATTATAATATGGAAATACTAATTTATTTACAAAAAAAAAAATTTGGTGTAGCTTAGTATCAAAAAGCAGAAAAGAGCCTCATCTATAATGAAAAGCTTAAGAAAATTCAGAGCTTTGGACTCCGCTTCTGCTACTCGACGCTAGATGGCGCTGGTTGTAGCTCGTAGCAACTTCGTAGCAGCTCTCGTCGAGTGTCGCCAACGAGATCAGCGTGAAAGTTAATTTAGAGTTTTTATTTTTAAATGAAACTGTAGAGAATCTTATTAAATACATAAAAATAATAGGTTTCTTAACTATTAGAAAATTGTGACATTCTAAGCCGAGTTTTTAAACTGTAAAATTATCTCTACTTGTTATTAACGCTCAATGATGGTTCAACCCA
Source organism: Chloroclysta siterata (assembly GCA_932294275.1). Lineage (NCBI taxonomy): Eukaryota > Metazoa > Arthropoda > Insecta > Lepidoptera > Geometridae > Chloroclysta > Chloroclysta siterata. The sequence goes on along the minus strand of OW028596.1, from coordinate 11,299,198 downwards.
ACAAATTCTGGTCGCGAGAAGCTGTTGGATGGAGAGGGCTCAGAGTTATTATTTCTGGAAATGTATACCTAGGAGAGACCTTCTGTCCAGCGGTGGACTTCTCAGATTGGTGATGATGGTGGTATAGTGGTCATCACCATCAGATTGTGAGGTCATTGGTTTAAATCTTGTATTTTTATTTTTACAACTAGCTGATGGAACAAGTAGATGGCCCTCCTGATGTTAAGTGGTAACCATCACCTATAACAAAACATTGCCTCGTGAGTCACGCACGATAGGAACGTGCCCTATGATGCACTGCCCTGCGTCCATATCGGCAACCACATACTTACATCCATACAGAAAACAAACATCTATGTTCATCACACAAATGTTTGTTCTCGGTGGGGATCGAACCCACGGCTTACGGCGCAGAAGGCAGAGCTACTACCAACTGAGCCTTAAAGGTTGTCAAATTTTATTTGTAAAATGTTATTATAAAAATTATTAATTTGGGAATAATTATGTAAATAAACTATATTTGCGTCATCGATAATAATTTCATTCCACTTTTCGATTGATAACAAAACATATATTTCAAGCCTATATTTTTGTACTGATGTAAATAGCGAATTTATAAAAGTAAAAAAAAACTGTATACAAATAAATAGTGACTGTCTATAGACCGGAAAAAAATAAATATTTGCCCCGCTTGGGAATCGAACCCACAGCTCTTGCATTACAGGCTGGTAAATCGCTGTTGTGCCATAAAAGTCTTAAGGCTCAGAAATGATTGCGATGTGAAAATAATATTACGTATTTGTATAATGAAAAACTAAAAATTTAAGAGCGAGTTAATATCATTTTCATATAACTTATCTTGTTCCACAAGTTACATACTTGTGGAACAAGATAAGTTGTATAAAGTGGATCTCGCATAGATCTCCAAAACACGGCAATGAGAGCATCACTGCTTGGCGGCAAAATTAGGAATGGCGGTAGTACTTTCCTGTACGAATACTTGTACCAAAAGTTCTACTACCTACTATAAATTTCTATTACTTTAATTATGAGAAGGCTATTAACACGTCCTTCCTCGAAATCTATGTCCTATGACATCTTTAAGCTGATGATAATGATAAAGTCTGAACAGCTACTACCACCATGCCTATTTCTGCCGCCAAGCAGCAACGCTGTGTTTCGGTTTGAAGAGTGTGGTTGCCGGTGTGCCGGGTGTAATTACAGGCACATTTGACTTAACATCTGTATGCCTCAAGTTGATGGACGCAGGGCAGTACATCGTAGGGCACGTTCCTATCGTGTGTGACTTACTTGGTAATGCTTTGTTATATAGGTGATGGTTACCACTTAACATCAGGTGGGCCATCTGCTTGTTCCATCAGCAAGTCGTAAAAAAAAGATACAATGGCAGGCGCGGATCCAGCCCTCGAAAAAGGTTGTGGTCACAGCCACCCGAAAACTGATAACTGACAGCGAGTCGGATATAAACTCGCTCATGATCGATATAGTGCATTCTGCAACATTAGAGACGTTTACAAAAGGTATATAATATGACTGTCTGATAAAAATTTTGTACAGTGTTGTAGTTCCACGTGGACAAAGTCGTGGGGCGAACACTGTGTGAGACGTCACACGGCTATTAGGGTTACGGGCATGCCCATCGTGCCCACAACGGTGGATCCGCGCTTGTGCAATGGAGATAAAATCGAGCCTGTGACGATTCTGTTGATACCAACCTTTTAATAAAAAAGCTAAACTTTAAATAAATATTGGTGGACATTCCACACAGGACTATCTCGCCCCAAACTAAGCCAAAGCTTGTGATATGGGAACCAGATAGCTGATATACTACTTATATACTTTTTTTTTGTAAATACATACTTATAATATTATATAACACCCAGACAGAGAACATACATCAATGTTCATCACACAAATGTTTGTTCTCGGTGGGGATCGAACCCACGGCCTACGGCGCAGAAGGCAGAGCTACTACCAACTGAGCTGTGAAGGCTTTGATACTGTTTTGCATGGTACGTCGCAGTCGCGTTTCAGTCGCTTTATCATTAAGTTTGAATGAAGTTCCTAACTCTGAGACGGAGTTTTAGGGTAACCTGAGGCTTCTATCATGGCCTAAAGTCTGCTGGCTTGACGACAACCGGGACTGCCTCATTATTATATTAGATTATAATGTAACAAGAATCATACAAAAGAACGGTGGGAACCAAGCCGTAAGTTTGTTGCCTGTTCTTCTAAGCTTGGTCGCGTGGAACTGGCACCACCCCTACCAACTACTACCACCAAGTACAAGTAAGTGCAAGTACCTACTACCACCCTGCTTAATTCTGCTGCCAACTAGCAACGGTGTGTTTCGGTTTGAAGAATGTGATTGCCGATGAAATTACAGGCACATGAGGCTTAACATCTGTATGCCTCGAATTGATGGACGTAGGGCAGTCCATCGTAGGGCACGTTCCTATCGTGCTCGTCTTACGAGACAATTCTTTGTTATAGGTGATGGTTACTACTTAATATCAGGTGGGTCAGCTACTTGTTCCAACAGCAATTATTATTTAAAAAACAACAATTACTTAGCATGATACGCTACAACAGCTTTCTCGTCGCTTCAGATCTTACCAGTGTGGTTATGGCATAAGTCATTACTCACACATTCGTAAGTAATATATCATCATTACCTCTATAATCTCAGCCTGTAGAAGTCCTGGGCATAGGCCTCTCCTACACTTATTTAGGATGAACGATTTTGGGCCTTCACCGTCTACCGGCTTCCTGCAATCTTCACAATGGTGTCGATCCATTGGATGGCGTTGTTTGTAGTTCGGCTAGTAGTACCCTACTAAGGAATCTTTATTTGTCAGAAACTGTCAGACCTCCAAGCTATATTTTTTTATTGCTAATGCTGTTAACACTTACACAGATAATCTCGGGCTCAGGTATATTTCTACAGAGTATTTATATTGTATCTTAGTCTAAGTCTTCTTTTTGGATTCATTATTTTGTTCTTGTTCTTTTGTAAGCTTTCATTATCATAAACCTATGCGGTAACCTAACCTATACTAGTCTTTTCTACAACTATCTTTGAGCCTACGAAGCCCTTCCTGTACCGACCACATTGTAAAGATCGCGGGAAGTCTGTGGGTAGAGAGGCTCAGAATCGATCTTCCTGGAAATATAATAGGGGGAGGTACCAGCAGTAGACTTCTTCAGGCAAATGCTGACCATTTAACTTAGTCTTTTATGTAATTTAATTGGAATGTGATTGCCAGATTGTACTAGGCGTTTCAAAAGGGTTTTATAAATGTATTTATTTATTTTTTTACTCTGACTATCAATCAATCTTTGATTGAGAACTAAAAACTCTAAATGTTGATTCCATTAAACATTTTATTTGCCAAATGATTAACGATTTTAAAATTCCGAAAAAGTCATCATATTTTACGCAGAAGATACCATTTCTAATCATATGCATAAAAAATTAAACAGCTCAGTTCGATTAACAAATCATGGATATTTATTGAAATAAAAATAATAAAAATGAAAAATAATAAAAACAGTTCATCTTTCACGTATTTACTTACATACACAATAAAATTTGTCTTAGTTTTGTTTATCTATTCTGCGTCCATCGGTCGTCATTATTTTTTTAATTATTAACATCAGATAAAAAGCACTAAACGAATATCTACAGTTTTGGAAAATTACGACGAAAAGAACCTTAAATAAATTAATATGAATATCACTAAATTGGCTACCTAATTACGGAAAACTATGAAAACCTTTGAAAATTGCTTAGGTCCCGTTCAAGCGACATAATTATGCTTAGCTTATGATATGCTAGCAACTGCAACATCGCTTGTAGAGGGCCTAAGTCAGCATACAAGACGACTTTCAGGACAACAAAATGTATCTATAATTTACTTAAATTATCTAATATAAATTCTATTTTAATTTACATTAAGTACGTATACTGAAAGATTTTGCTTGGACTAAATTTAGGTAGGTACGAATGATTTCCGAAAATAATCGAAACACAAATCACATACAAACATGAATTTAAGAAACAAAACTGGAATATAATTATGTGTCAGTCTCAAAATAAAATGGAATCCATAAATCACTTTATTCACAAAACATCTTGTTTCATTTTTCGAAAATAACCATACTCATGAGCAGGACTGTTCTTCAAGAGGTATTTTCGAAAAGTAACAACAGAAGATACTTCACTGGTTTAATTTAACCACTAGTTAAACATACAAGTACCGCGTTAAGAATAACATCTACACTTAAAACAGATTCCAATTTCAATTTCTACAATTCTTAAATAAGTTTATCGATTACAGGAATCTCACCGTTTTTTCCGAACCTTGGTTATAACTTTCAAAACGTTCTCTATAAATATGAACATCAATAGGTACTTGATTTAGACAATACACTTAACACCTACATAAATTTATTTACATAGTTATCTAAGATAGGAAACATTTTACTTATTGTACAACATACATTACAATTACGAAACAACTCTTGCGTTACACACCACAACTACACAAACTATGAAGATCCTAGGAAATACTGGAAAAATCTATAATAATTGACACTATACACAGTTTAACTAAATAGTAGGTAAAATCAACATAGCTAACTTTGGCATTTGTTTTCATATTTTTTATAAATAAAAACATGACAAAACAATCGAATAGCACAATATAAGAAAGTGGCATAAGCCAAGATAAACGAAAAATTCACAAGAAACATCAACAATACAGAACATACCATACCATGCTTCACACTGAGATATGTCACGTAATACAAGTTAAATACCTAATAATGCCCGTACGTCCACTTGTTTTTGGGCCGAAATTGCAGTGCCTTATCGCCAAAATTCAATTCTTAAGACTAGAAATTGAAAAGAGTTCGAATATATACAATCACGCGAATATCGCTTTTAATCTAAGATCTTGGCGTAACATTGGTTAAGTCTTAAAAGATCTGGCTGAGTGGCACCGGCGGTGGCAGTCGCAGGCCACCCCACGGGTAGAGTCACGAAGCCTCGTCTCGACACGCGTTCGAGTCGTCGGATAGAGCTAAAGGAGCACCATTACTTTGGTTCACAACACATTTGCGCATATGCTTCTCCAGAGTTGACGGAACTGAGAAAGGCATCTCGCAGAACCGACAGCGGTACACATCTTTCCCGAGCCGACCGTGCGTCTTCATATGCCTTGTGAGCTTAGAACTCTGAGCGCAAGCGTATGAGCACAGCTCACACTTGTATGGCTTTTCCCCAGTGTGTGATCGCCGATGGACGGTTAAGTTTGAGCAGTTTTTAAACACCTTACCACAGTATTCACAAGTGTCGTTCCGCCGACTTTCTTTCGACTTCAGCAATGGGTTCTGTAGCAAACCATTTGTGCTGTTCTTCAAGCCATCGAATATGTTATCGGGAGGTCTCTGCGCGTGTAAAGTAGGTAACCACCATCCCTCACCACGCTCCATATCGAGCTTCATGCGTTTGGAAGCTTCGAAAGGATTTTCAAAAGGGTTGAAGAGAGGATGCGGTTGAGGTGGCATCTTCGCAAACTCCTCCTTCAATCTAAGTGCAGCAGGTGGCATGCCGTTGGGCTTGTCACCAGGAAGGCTGTTGTTGTTGTCGCGATCTTTGGCTAATTGCCAGTTCATATTTTTTCCAGACTCTTGCAAAGCTTGTTTAAAAGCTTCACTATATTGAGCAATATTTGAGAGACCAAATTTGTCCATGAGCTCACCGACAACTGATGCAGTTGGAGGGTGAGCAGGCATGATAGGGGCCTGCTTTCTTGTAGGAGCGGACGGAGCACTACTATTTGAAACCGTCAAATCCTCAGCTTCTTCAACATCCTCTCCATCTTCATTCTCTTCCTCCTCTTCACCGTCTAACTCTTCGTCATCTAGTTCATCATCAGTATCATCTTCAGCGGTATCTCCACCCGATTCACCTTCTTCGTTAGTAACAGAGGGTCGATGAACTTTCATGTGCTTTCTAAGTTTTGATGCTTTTTCAAAAGATTCATCACATTCTGAGCACTTAAATGGTTTTTCGCCAGTGTGAGAGCGGCGATGTACAATCAGGTTACTTTCTAATCGGAACTTCTTACCGCAAAACTCACAAGAATATATTGCATCGTCTGTGTTGCGCTTCACGGGGGGAGTGCAGGACGATCTCTCCGGGGGAGGCGCGTCCGCAGCCCGCGGTTCGATGCGGCGCTCCGGCGACGTGGAGCTGTGCGGCCGCGTCGCCTCACGGGGCGCGTCCACCGTTCCGGGTCCGGCGCCCACCGGAGGAGTCAAACCGACTCGGGAGGGCGACGGGGAAGCGAACGGAGGAGAATGCTTCCTGGGGCTAGGAGAGCTGGAATTGCCTGTGGCCGCCCCTGGACTGGTCGTACCTGCCAGTTGCCGCAAGCGCTGCGAGTAAAAATCCAGCTGGGGTTCAAGTGAGAGAGGCTGGGATACCGGGGGTCTGTCGCGACCCGACATCGATGTTGGCACGACCGGGGGACGGTCGGCTGGAGACGGGAATGCTTGATGAGGTGGCATGGAATTTGCCGCAACGGCTGCCGCTGCCGCTGCTAAGTTGAGACCGTGATGGCGGAACTGCTCGGACACGAGCTGTTCCATCCTAAAACGGTGATCGTGATGGTTTGGTCGCGCGAACATGGGCGCGGGAGGTACCGACGGATGAGCGAGCGGTGGCAAGCTGCCAGGTAACGGCATTCTGAGCAAGCCACCAACCCCAAAAGGGGAATGCATATCCGGTGGGGGTAGTAGGGGGTGGTGACGCAACGTCGGCGGCGGGAGGGGGGCGCCGGTGGACGAGCATCCCGAGCTCGAGGACGATGAGCTGGACGACGAGTGGTTTTGCTTGGGATGGTTCTGCGGCAGGGTCTCCTGGTAGATCTTCACGCCATGGACGTGCTGGACGTGCTGCAGCAGCCGCCAGGCTGAGTGCACGCGTGCTTTGCAAGTTGAGCACACGTAGTTGCTTGGCTCTGTGGACAACGAGAACACGCGTGAGTTCAATCGCTCTCAAAAGCAATATTAACCGGGGCAAAGTGTCTAGTAATAGCTCTCACATATCGTTGTAGGGCCTAGAGTGCGCGCGGTGCGCATTCTAAGCAGAAGGTCCGAGGGTCGGGCGAGGCGTGAGTGATCGCCTCTCCGTGTTCAGCGTGATTCATGTACCTCGAAAATCTTATGAAATATACGCGGGCCCGAATCACGTACGCACGCGCGGGTTAAGACTGTTGATATTGAAATCTATAGGTAACGCTACACGGGTAAGAGAAAAATTATAGCGGTTAAAAAGATGTTGGTTTCGTTTACTCGAGTCAGCTCACGACGTACACGGTAAACACTGACATACATAAGCTGTATATACATAGCTATGGATATCTAAGGTTTTTTTTTTAAATCTTTATGAAGTCTGTGGTCAAGGTTGAGATTTGGATAAACAAAAAAGGCGTGCTCTATTTCTTCTTTTAGAAAAACAAAAAAAGTTACATTTAATTTGTATCAATGAAATTGTATCAAGTATTAACAGAATCAATTTGTATACAGAATGATACAAGATAAGGTCACATGGTCAAGGCGCAGCCGCCAGATTTGACAGTAATTTGATTGCTCATTGTGAACTCGAGACACATTTTATTGAGGCAATCGCTGTTCAGATCTTGTAGTGATGTGACAGTGACTTAGAATTTTATCGATAAAAATGCAAATAATATTTAATTTTACGTTGATTATAGAGTCATGTGAATTTTTATTTATCTTGATGTCCGTTTTCACCCAGTTTATAAAAATAATAATGTGATTCTATATTTTATTAGTTAAAAACATCTGGTTTAGAGAAAAATTTATTAGTAAACATTTCTAACTAACCAATATTTATTTAATATATTTCTATTAGTTTACCTTATTTACTGAATGTCTTGGTTCACTTTCTCAAAACTATTTTTCAAGGCTATTTTCTAACAGCAAACGCCCTACCGAAAAATAAAACTAACTACGTACTAATAAGAATCATTATCCTGGCATATTGATGTTACAGGTAATGAATACCACCGAACATCAGGTGGGCCATGATCCATGAACGAATATTATTAAAGTACGCCTCACTAAACTTCAATATTATATTATATGACATTGTAAAAGGATCATACAAAAGAACGGTAGGAACTAAGCCGTAAGTTTGTTGCCTGTTCTTCTAGGCTTTGGTCGCGTGGAACTGGCACCTAGAGTCACCTAGCTTTAAGACGTTTCAAAGTGATCCTTGTGAATTTATTGAATAAATACCTTTTGACGTTGACTTTGACTTTGACTAAAAAAAGTAGTGAAGGTACATCACTAGTAAGGCGCGGCTCGATAAGCATCTCGACTGTTAAGATGATTATTGAAATGTAACGGTCAGATTGTGACCGACCGGAAAGAAGACTTATACAGAGTGTTTCTAATGTGTTAATTCATACAAAATCTAAAATTAAAATAGTCTTTATTCAGTACAATCACAAAGATCAATTTGAAACGTCTGCGTCTTTGGAGGCAGGGCAGTGCATCGTAGGGCACGTTCCTACCGTGCGTGACTTATGAGGCAATGCTTTGCTATAGGTGATGGTTACCACTTAACATCAGATGGGCTATCTGCTTGTTCCATCAGATAGTTGTAAAAAAACTATAGTCGGTCTGACTATAGTTTTTTTACAAGTATTGTCATACCCAACTTTGATTGAAAATCTTTTTGGGTAGGTACTGGCTGTTAAATAATAAAAAAAAAGAAAATTTTAACCACCCAATGCATTAGATATGTGTTTAAATCAAAACTGCAAATGTATGTTTATTTTGAGCACCCTGTGTAGAGATTTATCGTCATATCAATATTGTGACCTTTTTGTCCGCGCCATTGTTCATTGTATTGCGTTTTGGTCATCATTTTGTACTACACGTAAAAAACTACTTAACATTTAAATAAGTTAACTACTTACAAATCTAAATAAATTAGAGTAAGATATTTTTTAAATATGCATTTTTTTTTGGTATATAATGATTACCTCCTTGAAGTTGGTAATAAATATTTTTTTATCTATATGTATCTATCGACTTATTTACTGTTGATTTTATTATTGCCAATAAAAAAAATTCATTTCCATCTATCTTTTAAACAAGTTATTATTTTTTCAAACCGCTCCATACTGATATCGGCAAAATATTTTCAAATCAAAAAGTTTGTGTTAATCATTTTTTTCTCTGATAAAAAACACTATGTTCATTCTTGTAGGTATCGATATATACCTATGTAGGAATATTGAGGTAAGCTCTAAGTATATTATTATTGTTATTTCAGCCTGCATTGTCTCACTGTAAGGCAAAGGCCTCCCAAACTCCCTTCCACTCTTTACGGTCTTGGGTTTTTGTCCAATTCTTTTCAAATGAGTCAAGAAATCAAGCATAGATACTCAAAATGTTTTGCCATCTGTACCAATACCTATGGCACGTAAGTACAGTCGACAAAAAACTCCAAATCAATTGATCAGCTTACACGGATTAAGTTCAGCTTGTAATTTCTACCGATAGTATCTGGTCAATGAGCTTCTATAGTATTGCTGTTAATTTAATAATGGAACGTGCGGTATTACGTTTGGGTGGTCCTAGTAGATGTCTTCTTCTTCTTTCCTCATTTATGACTCCTACCCGTCATTTAGAGTAGAAGAGCTCTTTGTGAAGGGCTCTTCCGGGGAAATACTACCACCACGCCTTTTTCTGCCGCCAAGCAGCGTTGCTGTGTTTCGGTTTGAAGAGTGTGGTTGCCGGTGTAATTACAGGCTCATGAGGCTTAACATCTGTATGCCTCAAGTTGATGGAAGCAGGGCAGTGTATCGTAGGGCACGTTCCTATCGTGCGTGACTTACGAGGCAATGCTTTGTTATAGGTGATGGTTATCACTTAACATCAGGTGGGCTATCAGCTTGTTCCATCAGCTAATTGTATTTAAAAAAAAATTGACGAACAACCTTCAATGTGCCAAGTTATTTAAATAGTTTTTATTCAAGACAGTCAAATATCTACGACAAGTCGAGCTATCATTTTAAATTTTAAAAATATTTTACCAGAGGTACATGAATGAAAAGCTATTATGCTACATAATATACATGTATAAATATCTTAAGTTTCATCCAACTCAGTCAAGTCGTTTTATTCAGTTACCATAAATGACATCTTTTTAATTTTAATTATGCTCATTATAAAATGTTTGTCACATGTTCACCTAAACAACATTTAAGTACACTTGATTGTTTTATAGAATATCTAATATGTTTTATAGTTTAGCTTTAAATGAATACTAGTGACGTACTCGAATACCAAACTGAGACTCACACGAGACAGTTTCCGGAAAACTCCATTCTACCCGCAAATAAAATATGTTTAATAACCGTTTCGATTTCAAAAGGCAATCGGTGATTACCGTCCATTGTGAAAGAGTCAGTGGGGGTGAAATTTTTAAACGGAGGGGTTAGGGGAGTCCAGACTCTCCCCCCCTGACTACCCGTTGGAGGGACGATCGTTTAGAGCAGGGAAAGCGTATCCGGTTGTATTTGCTTAGGCAGCTTTATATGAAGGTCTTAACTTCGTAAAACCTGCTAAGCCAACCAAACGCCAGGCTTTTTGAAATGTTAATGTTCAGATTGAGATTAAGTGAGAGAAATAACGCGAATGATAGGTAATTAAATTTAAAAAAAATATATACCAAGCTTCAATCTTATTTATTCTACTTTTAAACTTAATAAAAGTAGCAAAAATGTTTTGATGAGCGTCACAGTGTGCCAAAAGCCGCACAATAAAATTCAAACTTAGAACAGAACTGAAAGCGCGAAACCGCCACGGCTCATATAGAACATTCGTGGACCGGAAGCCGACGGCGCTGCTTCCGGCGACGACAACAGTTGTTCGCACCCCAGCGCCTCTCGCGGACACTGAAGTAAGCTATACAACCAGCCAAGTGTGAATAGGTGTTGTTGTGTGTGTATTTTGCAGATGCAACATTTTCAAAGTTTGAAGTACCTGCTTGCCTGCATCGTAGTTTTGTATTTACTTTTAATTGTGTTACTTAGAGCCTATATGGAAATAACATCTAGAAAAGGTATATTTAACTGTTTTAAAGCTAACTAGAATATGTACACTTTATTGATATATGAAGTATGTTTTGTAAATGGAGAGTTTCAGCTTTGATTCCTGTACCTGTTACTTTATTTATCAAAATAATTATATCAGTTTCTGAATAGTATTATAAAAAATACACCAACAATCTAGCTCTATTATTCTTTGCAATAGCTGGCATCCCCAACCAATTACAAAAAAGCATTCTATTTTTGAATCTATGCAAAATTTGTAATAAGAACGTTCGTTCCAGCGAGACTCGCCATCGACTTGTTATGCGGCGGATGTCCGTCGCGCCGCTGCGCTGAATGACCGCCTTCCCCTTCCGCCGCCCGCGCTTACCCCTTAACCCGCGGCTACGGTGGTAGCGTTTAGCGGATTCTTTCCACACGCGTTTTTCATCAGACTTTTCAATAATACTTTATTCAACAATTTCAATCTATTTATTTTAAATTATTTTTATCAAGAAAAATAATTACTATAAAGAAGACTTTTTCTAGCAATACCAAGTGGAAATCATAAATTAGTTAAGTTCTTATCCGTCATTTTATTTGATATAAAAGAATAGCATAGAATTAATTAAACATTTAATTGGATACGACTACGGGCTCGCAAATTCAAATTGTGAATTTTTTAACGCTATTTTGATCACTGTATACCAACCCTATCATAGTGGTGCGAAGTTATAACCCGAATGGTGCAAATTGTGACCCATAACTGCGAGACATGTTGCTGGCTGGAGAGAAAAATAAAATTTGAAAATAGAACGCTATCCGAGCTGGCCGGTAACGTGATATTGGAATTGTACCAAAAAGAGAAGATTCATATTTGGAAAACAATGAATTCTTTTTTATTACTCCAAGCAAAGCATGTTTTTTTTTATTAAATACTCTACTCTACGGAGGATATTCTGTTTTTCGTTCTAAATAATTCCTTTATCCACTATTTACTAAATAATGAATTAATCAAGCACGTCTTTTACTCTTTACACTTCAATGACGAATCCAATGTTGTCTGGGTCGTGTAAAATAAGGACGCATCTGAAAAAATACATTTTATTTGTACCCTATTGTTTAGTTGTTTAGCGTGGATAAATGTTATATAGTTGACCGATTTGACCGTCAGTGTACATACACATGTGCTATGAACAAAGGACTACTTGTATTACTTATATGCAATCGTAGATACATTTTGTAAGGCAAAAAGTGACCTCGACCCATTAGTCATGCTTAATGTACTTTCTATTTGATATTATTGCCGTTATTATACTTGCGTATATTTATTATGGTACGCTAAATGTTGTTTTATTTTCTTGGCATGAGTTGTGGACGAAATAAAAAATATAATTATAATATTAAGATCCATTTACCGTAAAATTTAAGCATAACGCAGACAGATAAATGCATTTAAATGTATTTCTTATGAGTCTAGTAAATATAAGTACTCTTTATTAATTATATCTACCTTCAGCTTACTTCAAAAAGTAATAAAACTGTTCAACGAAAAAGCGTGACAAATTACCGCACCCACAAAATATTACTTGCCACTAAAACCCTGATTTTAGTAAACTATCGCGTTACCTCACAAATTGTTTCAATCGCCCTCCCGAATCAGATACGCCCCTATTTTCGGGATTGGTTGTTTAACCACAGAAATAATTACGAATTTTAACAGTTTTTTTTTCCTATTTTGTTCCTGCAAATTACGCATCTTTTTTATCAAGTAAATAAATTAGTTAAACTATTTTTTGAAGTCATAATATTTAATTGTATGATAATTTAACTGTATGATAAACAATTCCCTACCTAAGTAAGAATCTAATAAAGCATCAAAACGTGCCTCGCAAGTTAGGAGGGACGAAAAGTAATGCGTCCCAAAACAAGACACAAAGTGATGTTCAAAATTGGTCCACAAGATGTGTGGGGCTATTTTAAACTCATAACCCAACGACACATGTGTCGACCATTATCACATATTACAAAAAATGTAGGAAAAAACAATAAAACGGTTGGGGTGGCGGTGGACGCTTTAAAATTGATTTTTAGCGTCCGATGCGAGTAAGTGCCTTGTTCTGGTTTTACTGCAGTGGTTTAGAGACGAAACTTATTGTACCTACCAATAATATATGAGTACCTGCAGATAGTAAAACTATCCTGCGTATTTAACTAAAATAAAAAGTTTGTAGCAAAGTATAAACTTTGCTAGTCAGCATAGAGAGAGCACTGGTGGTCCAGTGGTAATGGCCCCACCTTCCCATCCTAAGGTTGTGGGTGCAACCATGATTCTTCTGTTAAAATGTGCACAGTGCCGTAACTTTGAAACAGTGAATAAAAACATCATAAGCAAACTGGCCTACACCATGTCAGTAAAAAGTTCCTAAAAGGTTCTAATACATTGTCATGTGCCAAGTGCTCACAAAGAGCCTCTTTGAGGCGCGCTTAAAATCCTTTCCACAAACCGTTTCAAAAGAACTAGTGACGTCAAGAAGAAGTCAGCATAGAAAGCGGTCGATATCCCAACTTGCAGCGCCCAGTGACATCAATCATAAAATAAATTTTAATTAATGAATTCCGTTGATCGGTCAACCGACCCTTCGGAACTCCACAAAGCAACTATGATAGCTATTCAATGCAACCGGTCACGTACTAGTATGATGCACATTCCTGACCTACAGCCGAATCGATAAATTCGCCGCATCGTCAAGGGCTCTCTCAAAGCAATACATCAAAATAAAGCCATGATGTATTTACGCAGCGTGCATTATCTCTTCCTAAATCAGCTATCAGCGGACTCTTTTCACTAAAAGGGTGAGGTTCACTATAGAAAAGGTTGACCCCTCATAAAGACTTATCACCTCATATACAAAATAAAGTTCTTCTAATCCCGAACCAAGAAACTGATAGTAAAGTTTAAGGGCAAAGGGTTAAAGGCGAAACTCGAGTGTACGCCCCGATGCGGATGGGTTCTCGTCAAAGTTAGCGGTAGTTTTTTCACAACAATCTTCTCTCGGACTTAACTTACGTTATCTCGCCTACGAACGTCACAAGGAATAGAAACCCGCACGTACATAATAAGGACGATATTTCTAAAGAAATTTAAATTCGCCCGCAAAGGTCCCGAGATAGGATTAAAGATTGGGCGCGGAGATGGCCCTTTTGTGGCCGACCCTTAAGAAAACATGTCTTGATATGGAAATATCTCGGCCCTAATCGAGGAATCATCCGCGGGTGCGATCATTTATCAAGAAAACGGTCTGCGAATGCGTAATTAGCTGGTAAATAGAAAAGATTTCTTCTGAAAGGGTAACGTTGACGATTATTTGGCATGAGTGGAGGATAAAAGTACCGTTGTTTAGCCATCTGACCAACCGTTTAAAGGTGCAGTCGACCGTGCGGCGAAGCTCCAAAGGATAATTCATCTGGGGTTCAGAATGAAATCGATATAATTCTACTGTGAACCCTATCATTCAATATGGTATTAAAAAACGGTCATTTTTAAAGAACAGATAGGGGACATGGGTACTCATGACAAATTTAAATGATACACATAATTTGAATACGAAACACCTAGAACGACAATCCTTCATTAATTCGTAAACCAAACAAAGGAGTCCAAACACTGGACGAGACATACACTTGGCTCAATATTTGTTTTTATACAAATACATGACGACCATCGGTTCACGAACGTTTTGTGATGTAAATGTGGCAACACTGGAGTGTGTGCTAAGATTCTTTGAGTCAAAAATAGTTGGAAATTCCAAGTAATTACAGTAGTAGCGCTGTATCGTTTTCTAATTTCTATAAATATTCAGTTGAAAGGACACGCGATAGGCACGAGACAATCTTCCCCTCACCTTTTCCAAAGTCGCAGATGTCACGGCTAAAATTAAAACCTAATTATACCAAACCGGCTACTTAGCCACCTCTGACAAAAACTAAAAATACATCACCATTGTGTCACACTCAAAGAAGTTCCATAGGTCACGACGATGCATGCATACCACGTGTCAGGAACACGCCAAACATTTTTTTATCTTTCAAAAAATTATAAAAGACCGCTCCATACAAAGGGGCCTCGGTAGCATCTTTGACAATTATAATATCACAATGCGGAACAACGAAACGTCATTTACGCCGACCCCCAGTTTTCTAATTTCAACTTTAAAACCTTTAAGTAAAGTTGATTTTTCAATGACTTCGAGGTAACCCTGGTCGTTTTAGAGGTGAGGTTCATGGTTAACATAAGGGTCATCACAAAAGCAGATGATAACAATGCGCGCACGTCAATCGTGCGCTCATGCAAATAATTTTTTTCATCCAATACATCCCCTTTATCTGTCTTTAAAAGATGGGGTTAATTATTACGTATAAAATACAATTAAAACTGAGTTTTTTTTTCTGGTTTTAGGCACGAGGTCGCGACTTACTGTCACCAATAGAGTTATTATCCTTGTTTTGACGTTTATAAAAAAACAATAGCATGTGGTTAAAGTAGCTAAATAGATTTATGGATAATATCTTTTGTTTATCAATATCAATTCATATGATATTTTATTGCATCGGGGTACTGAATCGGTCTGACAGCTAGAAGGGGTTAATATTAACGTTTAGGATAAGTCAATAAGCTGAAACAACTGGTGTTTGCAAAACCTGTTATTGACGGGGCAATGTGATTGCGCAACTGGGTAGCGTGACGGGTGTCAAACTATCCAATAACTGTATTCGGTGCTATCTTTAACTGAAATGTTTATTAAAACTAGGTACCTATACAAAAACATTCAGTAAGTACCTACTTGATAAACTTCACAACTTCTTTTTTATTAAGTATAAATTATTTATTTTAAATAAGTTAGAAATATGTGAAAAAATATGCGTAAGAGTACTAAATAAGCTGTTTAGTTGGTTTGTTTTTATCCAGAAAGAATACATCGTTTTATTAATCTTCATTAAAATGCCATTTTCCCACCAAAAACATCCTTGACAAATCTCTAATGTTGACATTATGTTGCGCATGACAGTTGACACTACTGCATGTATGGGTATTCTACTGTCGAGTCCCAGACCATGTTAGCATAGTACCTAACTTATAAAATAATGAGCTCGTTACATATGTTATGTGTAAAAAAACATATTTGAACCCTAGTACTATTATTTATGCAAGATCACAATGTATCAATAATAAAAATATTTTCCATTTTTTTCTGTTAGTCATGTCTCTGTTCTTGTGTAAGTCTGTATTTTTTATGGCCGTGGTAGAATGCTATCAGAGTCTAGAGCCTCGAAAATATAACGTCATTTAGAACGTCATGCTTTCACAGATAAATTAAAACTGTCCAGCGATTTAAACGGTTTTTGAACAAAGCGCTCCAATGCGGGTAGAAAACGGTGCACAATTTTCGGGTAAGAACACCATTGTGCAAGTATAATACAAAAGTGTCGAATGACGGCACATCTGCTTACAAAAGGGTTGCGATAGATTATTTTCTCGAGCGGGGGTGTTAAGATTTTCTGTTATACAGATGCCCGGGGTTCTATTAGTTTTTAAGTATTATCAACGGTTTTTGGTTCGCTACTGGTTTTATTTGTGGAATATCATACAAAATAAAAAGTTCGAATTATATATTTTTTCCTCTCTATACAGGATTTTGTTAAAAAAGATAGTACTAAACAACGGTGGTTGTTTGTTTTGTAAAAAATCTGGGTGAAGAAGGTTTGACTTACATTTTCATGACACTAAAAAAAAAATATGCTATGAATACCAAGAATAGTTAAAATGATTACTAGTATAAAATAAACAGAACGCTGTAAGAGTAATTTTCAAAGAGGTATGTTTTTTTTAAATAAACTCAAAATCATACACCCTGTTTGTAAGTGACAGGAATAGTCCGAAAATCCGAGACATATCGACACACACTGACGCAGCATTTTCTCTATTCTTGCACAACATCTTGCAGCAACAAAAGCAACAACGCAAAGATAAAAATGTCTCGTAGGCCGACATACGCGTCATTAATAAAAGCGCTAAATACTGGCAATGACATTTATTTTTCTTTTTATCATAGCATCTGTGGTTTGTCACTTAGAGTAAAGTTCTTTGTGGAGGACTTCGTCTGGGGAAGTACTACCACCGAGTCTGTCACAGTGATGCACGTATAGTGAGTGTCGTATGTTTGGATTTTAAGTGTCGGTGCAATTATAGGTCTTACATAAGCAACAAAAATACTTTAAATTACTGCTACCAACATATTGGTTCATTTGACTAAAGGAGAACTAATTACGTCATTATATTTAGCTTTGTTGTCAGTTGGAGGAATTAATTACCTCATTTCATTTCACTTTGCTGTCAGTTGTCTTTTGTTTCTTAAATTATCGATGGTGGTGCCCTCTCGTTACTCGATAAGACTCAATAAATCAATAAGTAAAAGACTATTACCAATCTGTATGCCTCAAGTTGATGGACGCAGGGCAGTGCATCGTAAAGCACGTTCCTATCGTGCGTGACTTACGAGGCAATGCTTTGTTATAGGTGATGGTTACCACTTAACATCAGGTGGGCCATATGCTTGTTCCATCAGCTCGTTGTATAAAAAAAAACAGAGTTAAGTAGCTAGCTATAGTGCTATAGTGGTTTTAGGTTGCTTGCAAACTCTTTTCTCTAATTAGCGAACTGACAACTCAAATAACGGGTTAGATCATATATTTAAATGTGCGAAGGTATTAATTTCGAAGGTTTAAAATTAGAACAAATAACTTAAAAGTGAAGCTACTGTACGTTACAGTTGCTTTCATCTTTGTTACAGGTCGTGACGTAATGACTTACGAAAACATTTTGTCGCACGTGTTTCGGTGACGGACTACGGAATGTTCCGAGAAAAAAACTGAATCATTATCCTTAATCTTGCCCAATGCTTTAACATTTTGATATTGCATAGCATAGTTTCAGATTAATAGGAATTTGGTATGGTACTCTATTTTTACTTTCTTACGTATGACACCTAGAAGATTTGACTAGTATATTGTTTATCCCATGTTAATAAATGAATCTAAATTGGCACCTCTAGTCCTTATGCCTCTCGCAAAGCTGTTTTATTAGATTCGTTCAGAAGATTCCTCTCAGATCCTCAAGTGGAATTCTACGACTCAGGAATAAACCTATCATCATCATCTTCCTGCGCACGCTAAGTAAGGTTGGCACTACAGGTTCTTCCACTCTCCTCTATATATTTTTTCCTCTCTATACAGGATTTTGTTAAAAAAGATAGTACTAAACAACGGTGGTTGTTTGTTTTGTAAAAATCTGGGTGAAGAAGGTTTGACTTACATTTTCATGACACTAAAAAAAAAATATGCTACGAATACCAAGAATAGTTAAAATGATTACTAGTATAAAATAAACAGAACGCTGTAAGAGTAATTTTCAAAGAGGTATGTTTTTTTTAAATAAACTCAAAATCATACACCCTGTTTGTAAGTGACAGGATATATACAGCCAACATTAAAATCTAGCAATATATCAATTTAAATAAATATAAATAATATTTTACTTCAGAAACATTCTAGAAGCTTCTTTACATGGTCGTCTCGGTGCTCACACCTTTCTTATTCATGTCATCTTTCACACAGACCAGAAATTAACCTATAACATTTAATTTTCTAAATAATATTCCTACTTACAAATCGATTTTTTTTCGAATTTCTGTTGTATTCATTGGTAGAAAAATAGTAATTTGAACTCACCACTATGCATGGTGTTCGACTCTGCATCAGCACAGGTCCTCTTCTTTACGTCATCAGGTGAACTTGATGTATCCATGTGCTCCTGCTTGATCTTAGGCTTGATGTCTTCGTCAGGTGAGCTTGACGGCATCGGGGAGGTGGACGCCCTTCGCTTCGGCGTGATGGTAACTCTGTCAGCTTCTGTGAGGAAAGAGTCGACTTTGAAGAAAGTTATGGAGTGGTCTTGCTTTATTCTTCAGTTTAAGGGGTGTTTACAAAACACGTATAATTGACCGCCTCAATTCAAGATTACTATTTTCTTTTCTGTGTAAATATATAAATTTTCTTAGCATTTGCACGAAACCAGTATTTTTTTGTTTTTACATACCTAAAGAAAATTAAGTATTTTCCAAAAAGCTAAAATAAAAAATAAGTTGTACCGTAGAGTAGTTTTGCTTCTAAGCAGTTTCCTCAACTTGACGAGATAAAGCTGGCACCAATAATTTGAAGAAGTGCGCTGCTGGACATATGCCTATCCTATACATTTCGTCGAAGAACTTTTCATATCTACTGATTTTCCGCGATCTTTACAATATCATCAGCCCATCATACTTTCATTTTCCGGTTCATGGTCCATTCGAGAACCTTTATTCCCAAACGATTGTCTGTTCTTCGAGCTATATGATCTACTCAAAATCATTGCACATATGGATAAACAATTCAACCCGTCGACATCAAGCCATAAATAACTTACCATCCAACAGCCTCTTCGGCGTACTCGAAGCTCCACCATCTAACAGATCTGGTGGTGCTATCGGGCTGACTAGAGGCGGCGTGTGTATTCTGCTGCTAGGCGGCCTTCTCGCTGTAAGTAGCGATGGCCTCCGGGCATTCCCAGTCGACACTTGGCCTGGTCGCGAGCCATCTTCAGGATCAGAATTTGGACCTGTAGAAGGAATTTACAGTTTGTTGTATAAACTAGTGTTTATTCTGGGGACAAGAGGCTTTCGTCACGACCTAATCATGACTAGCGAAGATCTGAATTTGGACCTGTAGTAGGAATATGAGTCAAAGTCAAAAGGTATTTATTCAATAAAATCACAAGGATAAGAGCTATCACTTTGAAACGTCTACGAGTTGTATGAACTAGTGGTTATTCTGGGGATAATACTTTTATGCTTCCATCAAGACCTAGCAATTGATATAACTGGCAGGGTTATAACCTAAGAAGTAAGCAATTATAATAGTTATAATGAGTAGTAGAGTTATTTGCGAAGGGCTCGTTCGGGGAAGTACCTACTACCACCATGCGTATTTCTGCACAGCGTCGCTGTGTTTCGGTTCGAAGGCTGTAAAGAAGCTTCTAGAATGTTTCTGAAGTAAAATATTATTTATATTTATTTAAATTGATATATTGCTAGATTTTAATGTTGGCTGTATATACTGGCATTGACTTTAAAGTTATTGCATCAGGTGTTGAATGAATAACATTTATGGATCTTCTTCGATACGCATAGCATGACTCATGTTTTTGTTATGTTTGTTGTATGTTGAGATGTCTACCGTGCCCCGTGGATTACAGGCGTGGCCTGCATGAATATTATTTTCAGCAATCCATTCACATCTTACTATTATTAGTAGTTTTTTTTTAAGGACTACCTTTGAGATCTATTTAAGTTTTTTTTTATAAACGTGTGATATATAGCACAAAGCCGACTGGTAGACAATGCTATTAGCATTAATTCCTCTTAGCACTCCATTGTTTTGTGTGAAAGTTTTAAATAAATAAAGCTGAGTGACGACTGATTTTGTTGTCTTAACCAATATTGTTTGCTGTATTTCTCCTTTGTTTTTATGACAATAAATAAAGGTTTTTTGATTTGATTTGATACAAAGAGGCCTAATTTTTTGGTCTAACATTCTACTTACCCGTACTATAGCAATGGTAAGAGGTGAGATCCTTATCACAGCTGGATATCTTGTGCTGGATGAACCGGACGATGTCGGCGAGTGCGAAGGCTCGCCTGCAAGCCCCGCAGGTCAGAGTGTCTGCCGGGACCCCAGGGGTCGGTGACCCTCCGCCTTCTGCCGCGCTGTCCGCATCCGCTGGAGGAAGAAGGGAAATATAATATAAGAAAATTTAAAATAAAATAAATGAAAAAATAATAATTGACATTTTCACATAATTTTATCAATTTAGCTCCAAATTAGGCTTGATAAGGGAACCAAATTTACTGATTGATAATTTTTAAGACGCTTTTACTAGCTTCACCTGTATCTGTACCTATATTTATGAATGTAACGGAATTTTAGTTTTTTGTATAAATACATACACATCCAATGACAAATGTTTTTTAATTCTTATTTAAATGTTATTCTCAGTTGAAATTGAACCTATAAGCCTACAGTACAGAAGGCAGAGCTCTACCAACTGAGCTGTGATGAATATCATTTTTAATCTTGTAGGGCCACAAACATCAATACATCGCAACTTTAATAGTTAAATCATTTATATTCAAGGAAAACTACAATGAATTAACAAGTGTTTACCAAATTGACACTAAGCTGGAGCTATCTGCAGATCGTTGCGAACGATCGTAGAGATAGCTTAACTTGGTTCGAATTTGTAACTTTTTCATTTTATATTTGAATGAAAGTTACAAATTCGAATTAAAATTAGTTAAAATGGGTATACAGTTGCAAACTGTTTCGTGTGTACAGTCCATTCATCGCCATTCGAAGGATATTTGAGCAGCTGTCAAAAACACTCTTTCTCAATCTGCCAAGATGTTCAACTCGGCGCCAATTACTGTTTCAATGCGTCCCAACATTTGGACACAGCAGCATATGGACAATGGCACTACCAACCCTTAAGTGCTAAATTACACTTAATTATATGATGTAGCAGTCACGGTAAAAGTGTCAGTTGTGGGATTGTCCACTTACGGGGTACTACTTACCCATAATTGACCGTCTCATGTTTGCGGTCCGATCTTGAAAGGGATAATTTTTTTCTATTGTAAGCACAAGAGAGTTAACCCGTCTTTTTTGTCCTTTTTAAACAGATGTGTTTTATTTACAAATTTAAATGTAAAAAATGTATAATTATTGATATGTAAGTTGTTTCTTTGAAGGTGGCATACAAATGAATTTTAAATGTATTTGAGTAGTTATTTTACAATTTTTTCTTTTTTTCTGTAGGCTGGGAGTATAGCTACGGGCAGTTAACCAAATGTTGCGTATTGGATTGTGAAGTAGCAATAAACATTGAAAACTTTGCAGTTGCTCAGTTTTTTCTATTGTCCTTTACGAAGGACCAAGGTTCTCGGTGGCTATTGCCCTCGAATGAATATAATTGCTTAAAGCTTTTGATTTTAATAAAAGCTTTAAATTTTTATTTTATTTCGTAATAAATTAAGTCTGGTGCCTGCGCCGTCACGTATGGAATGGGTACTAAATGTGGGAAACGTGTCATATTTGGATGTGCCTTTAACTACCTCAAGGCTCTTAAACAAGAGATATTTTTTAAGGTAATGTCTACCGTGCATGACACTTCCTCCTAGATAATAATAATAATAATAAAAAGTAAGTATATATTTCCAGTAAAAGTTTACAAAAATACAAAAGTACAGATATATTAATTGGCATTCTAATGCATCCTGCATCACACTGAAACTTAGTGCTAAGTAATTTAAACTTAAACAACAATTTAATGTAAATGTGTGCTTTTTTTTACGTTGTACTCTACTTTCTAAATACCATTTGGTATTTGAAGAATCAAACGTCAGATAGTACACTCAAGTATCAGCGACGATGAGGCTTTGTTATAGGTGATGGTTACCACTTAACATAAGGTGGGCCATCTGCTTGTTCCATCAGCTAGTTGTATAAAAAAAGGTAGTTTCTTTCAGTGTGAAAAAGATTGAATTATATTGTAATTTATATTGTATTATTGAGGGAAATTCATTTTTTAATGTGAAATCTGTTATACTATTACATAACGTAATCAATTATCTATAGAGAAAACCATGTTGTAATTTTCACTTTTATATTTGCATGCTCTTATGGCGAAGTGTGAGATTTTTTCAGTATCCCTAATATCATGTTAATATCATACTTCAAGCAAATAAATATTTCATTTCATTTTTAAGTGCGCCTCAAAGAGGTTCTTTTCGCGCACTTGACATGTCTTAGTCTTATGTCTGTCTTGACTATTGATTTGACTTCCAATGAATGAAATTATTTAGATTAGGTAATACAATTTGTACTTGAAGTTTATTATTGTTTTTATGTGTTTTAGGTTCTGTACTTACCTATATTAAATGACATGTAATATGCTTACCAAATAAATGATTATTGATTATTGATTATTATTAGACGTATTAAGATTTTACGACATGTCGGTTTCCTCACGATGTTTTCCAACAAAGCAACAAAGCATGGCTTCGTAAGTCACGCACGATAGGAACGTGCCCTACGATGCACTGTCCTGCGTCCACAACTTGAGGCATACAGATGTTAAGCCTCATGTGCCTGTAACTACACCGGCAACCGCACTCTTCAAACCGAAACACAGCAACGCTGCTTGGCGGCAGAAAAAGGCGTGGTGGTTGTACTTCACAAAGAGCGTAGTAGAGCCCTTCACAAAGACCTCTACTACTCATAAAACCTAGTAACACAATAAGGAAAAGAAGGGAAACGTTAAGAAATGAACGCCAATACAAGTTATTGATTGACATTACAAGCATGCAAATTGCCTAATAAACAAGCCGACAAGCATCGTCGCCTCCGACTTAAAGCCGCGTTCACATTCGAGTCTCGCACAATTGCCCGCGCACATCAAAGACGTTCGCAAGCTAATTTCACATAAGTACTGTGCAGACGCCCTTATATTGCGTTCGCTCGCTAATATTATTTGTTCCTTCAATTTCTTTGTAAGGAAAGTAGGCCGTACTTAATGTACACAGGGGCTCACCGAAACCTGAGTACTAAATTAATATAGCAAAAAAACTACGCGATTCGGCCGTTTTGTTTACAATGCCGTACCTAGTTTGCTTAAGGGTATATTATGTAAATGTGTAGCGGTGTGGACATTTTTTTTTAAGATTTGTTCAGTCAACGATGATGGCTCGTGGCAAATGGATTTGGTTTTTGGAGGGAGCGTTCGTTGTTTTATTGGTCACTTCCCTTTGTTTTTTTAGAAACTGTCGACGTTAAACCATATTGTAATAAAGGTATTTTTATTTAAAACAAATCTTTGACAATTAATTCACTTGAGATTTTTGAAGTTTAGCTATTTAACTAAATCAAATAAATTTTTATAAAATACCTTCACCTGTTTTTTAGTTATATTCACCGATATATAATATAATTACTGTTTTACTATTTAGATAGAAATTTCAGTTACAAAATAAACATAGCCCTTCGTGCGATCAAAGCCTTATCCTTTACCCACCCGTCACGGCCAATCACTGACGAGTATACCTAAACATGATCGAACCCAAATACGGGAGCACAGTGGGTCAACTCAAATATTGTAGCCACACCCACAGCGTATTACTGGACAGTGGTCAACCGACACATGCGCGTAAGACATAAATTTTACACCCACAATATTTCCACATTTGTGTAAACGGATGGCTTTGTACAAAGGGATGGTAATTTATAGCTGTTGTAGGTGTGATAATTGACGGCCATTCTATGACAGTATTGGCTATTGTAATTTGTTTAAAGAATTAACGTTTAGGATCGGTAGTTGAAGTAAAGGTGTTAGTTTCAAAGAAATAAGGCTTAAAATTGATTGCTCGGTTCGATTTTGACACATGGAACAAATCAATGCGAACACGTGTGATTTAGTGCGGCGTTGAAAGCATAGCCGCAAAGATACGACGCCTCAGGTGACGTAGGGGGAGCCACCCTCGAAAGGACTGAGGACCGAAAAGTTTAAATTAGCTCGTTACTACACACGGTAACGTGCCAGTTATATCTGAGTTTTGTTTTTTCGTCACCGAAAAGGTCACAGTACCGAGAATCAGCAGAACCAACTTCTGTGTTAGCGAAAACTTTTAACTTAGTTGTTGCATAAATTAATAATTACAATTCTGTCCTGTTACAATTTGAGCCTTTATTTATTTGTACAGAATTGAAGGAATTGTAGCCGTTGCATTCTTTGAAACCAAAATCGTGACATATATAATTTTTATTGTAAAATTGGAAGATTGATAAGCGACATCAATAACGCGATGAATTTGGGAACAAAAAAATATGTCTGTCCTGACACGATTTTGACCACCGTGACCAATATTAATTGGCAGGGGATCAGAGCCACCCCAAACGTGGTCATAGAAATCGAACGTTTTCTACAACAATGCTTCGAGAGTAAAAATAATAAGAATTGCCAATGAATGCGCGGGGGTGTTATTGTGCGCGAATTTATTGTAATTTTCTATTTGATGGGAGGTTCATTTGAGATTTATTATTAATATTTTTGACGCAAACGTATTACGTTTTTACATACTTAGATTCAATTCAATATAGTTAATATGAAGCTCGAATCTCTTATATCTTAAATACATTCAGTGATTTTATATCTTCAAAAACGTGTGAGTGAAAAGATATCTGACGGTTGTCGGCCTCTTAAGCATTTTTTTATATACAACTAGCTGATGGAACGAGCAGATGGCCCACCTGATGTTAAGTGGTAACCATCACCTATAACAAAGCATTGCCTCGTAAGTCACGCACGATAGGAACGTACCCTACGATGCACTGCCCTGCGTCCATCAACTTGAGGCATACAGATGTTAAGCCTCATGTGCCTGTAATTACACCGGCAACCACACTCTTCAAACCGAAACACAGTGAAATATATGCTTAAAAACTCTTCGGTTGCAAAACTATGTGTTTTAAAAGTATATAGCCACTCTCAAAACATTTTATAAGCAGGTCACTATATAATACTTGGCTTTTGAAAGTAATTATAGGTGAAAAAGAGTATAAGGCAAGGGTTGTAGAGTGGCCATGTCGAGAGAAGTATGACGTCATTAGCACAGTGTTTGCACAGCCCGCCTTCTGCTAAGCGATGTCACTTCCATCGGCTTCCGATTCAAAATGAACTTTATTGCGTTTATCATAAGATTCGATATTGGTGCGTGAAACTTGAATATTCAGTAGACTTTGAAGTTCGCGGCAGTTCGGTGGATGCAGAAATCTCAAAATTGTTCTTTCTAAATGTATAATCAACAATTTAGTTCTTCGAGCTGATGATGATGATGATGATGATTATGCCTACCATGTAATAAGGCTAAATACATATTATGATAGTTCTTTTCGATGTTATCAGCTTAAGCTTGATAGGAACCAAGGCGTAAGTTTGCTACCTGTTCTTCTAGGCTTGGTCGCGTGAAACTGGCACCTAGATTCACTTAGGGGTTTCAAAGTTATCCTTTAATTTAATTTGATTCACTTGAGTCAAAAGGTGAACTTTTGACATTAATTCTAAATGATTATACGAGAATTTTTTAATAGTCTCTCACAATTTTTTTATATAGATTTCTTTCAACAAGCTTTATCGTTTTTTTTTGCTATCAGTGAAATTTCCGTTTGTAAAACTATTGGGTATTCTACGCTTCGAGCTGAATGCTGGGCGTGGTGTGCTTTGACCGGCTAAGCGGTGGACTCCTCTTTTTCGTTGCATTCTGGTGGATGTGACGTCATTATGGCTAGAATTCCGGGCGAAAACCTGAATTTCCGCTGTTTTCAATTTAACAGTCGGTATTAAGAAAAAAAAGATTGGTAACTACCTCCTACCTAAAGTCGTATCTCCTCAAATCTCTTACTCAAGGTAATCAGAAAGGTCAGAAAAATCTTTCACGAGTAGGTTTTAAAAAAAAGTACCTATATAAGTCTCTGGTTCCCTTAATACTTGTACTAGTTTTTTTTAGTTCGGGCGTAATAGAGTAATGCCCACCAGTAATTGTTTATTTATATAATAACATTAGTAATTTCCAATAAAGCCATGCTTAGATTTTAGCAAAGTCCCTCATAAACTTTGTAAATACTTAGCAATTTGTTCTTATATTTACACGAATAGATAACTTTAATTCAAGAGAAATCTCGGTAGGTATACTATTTAAAGTCAAGGCAAATCAACTGGTTTGCCCTAAAAAGTATAATTCCACGAATAATGTTGCCGTCACATTAAGGGGTATACCTATAGAATACGATTATCCCTTAAGGGGACGTTCTTGTCCACCGATAGCTAATCAAATTACCCAACGTAATTCCGTGCGACAAAAACCTTGATTATTTTCATCTTGTTTTTCCCGACGAGCTAAAGAGATCATGTTCATAGTATTTTTTTATATTTAAATAGAGTTTTGTCTATAATAACGGCTGATACGCTTACTAAACTAAGCCCTGCTACTGAAATGCTTATTTATTTTTCAACTTTAAGTAATTTACCGTATATTTAAAAAAAACTTTAATAATCTGCTGCTGATGTAATAACTTGTAGAATAGACGGCAAAGAATATGTCTTATGAATTCAAAGTAGTTCATGGCTATACCTAGGCACGGTAGATATCCCCTCCAATCTCCTTGTATCTACCGTGCCTGGGGTGAAGAAAATCGTGAAGCAATAACGTTACCTACTATTTATACCAAAAACAGCAGATTAGAAAGCGTGCGAAAAAAATTAAAAAACTTTAATTTTTTTCTGTAATATCGTTTCTTTCAGAATACTATACATAGTCCCAGAAAAGTTACTCCAAAACGGGAGTTTATCATTTTTATTGATCCCCAAATGAGTAATTTGGCGTGACAAACATTTTATCAACACAGTATTTCCACAGCAAAAGTCAAGTCACCAAGCCAAACCAGGTAAACATAATTTCCCTGGGGAAGACAAAAAACATCGACCACAACGAGACGGTGACTGATCAAATTAAGGCTAGGTCAGTAATCATGTTTCCAATACCCAACACTGGGCGAAATTCGCTATAAGCGAACAAAAACAAACCTCAGGAGTAAAGAACAGAATGCCTTCGTTAGAGGGATTTGAATTTTTTTCCATCTTTTTCTCTCGCTTTAGGTGTGTAACTCGATATCTGTCTGGGGAAATGGACAGCCCTTAATAGAAAAAAACTGGATATAAAAATTGAGAATGAAAATTTATATTGTCAATTTTTGGGCGGTGTCGATATCGGTTTAACTATGGGATTAAAATTTTCCAATAGTCTACGCAAAAATAGCCCTCATTTGCTGGGGATAAGACTGAGTTTGCAATAGTGTTGTTTGATGGAAAGAAATTGAAAAATGTGTAAACAAATGCTTTACTAATAATATTCAGATGAGATGATAGGATATTATTTATACTGTTTACTACTTCAAAGGTTGTTAAAGAACCGCGCATTCAAAACTACTGTAAAACTGACGCTTATTAATATTATTACAACTGATTTGGGTCAGTTGAGCTATCTCTAGATCGTTTGCAACGGTCTGCAGATAACTGTTTCATATGTATTTTGTACATTTTGTAAATACTTGTATCATTGTATTTTTCTTTGTAAATAAATATTTAGTATTACAACTTGTTTTTGATAAATTAACTTTGAACTAATTGAGTAAATATCTTTTACGCATTGTAAAGGTAAGGCACTGGGTTTATAACATTTAATTTGGGATTAAAGAACTTTATTCTCAAAAGAATTTACAATTCCCTTAATGAGAAATTACTAATTTAAACTTATGTTAAAGTGCTTTAAAGCGAGGATGCAGTGTTTTTATTTTATTTTTCACTAGCTGATGAAACAAGCAGAAAATGTTAACCTTAAAACCAAGTGTCTTAAAACAGGCATCTTATGCCTTATGAAAATTCCTTTTAAAAAAAATTTCACTCTCACATTTGATCAATATAAATTAATTGTTATTTCTTACTCTTGGTAAAATTTTCATAATAAGTTGCACCTAAAAATCTTTTCTGCGATACTACAACACTGTAGCTAATCCCAATTATCCAAAACAATGGCCCAGCTCATAAAATGAAGAAGTCAACTCATAAAATGATGTGTTGTCTCTCCATGTTATGATACATAGATTTATACAGCTGCTGTTACCCCCAAATGGTGACGTTTCCTTAAGATATTTGTCACGGTACAAGTGTCAATAAAAATGCCACACTGGACGGCCTGCTACTACACTACGGACTAGTGATGGGACATCAGGGTAATGATGTATCGATATAGCGATGGCCCTATGTGTGATATTAACACAGTGTGTGTGAGATGTGACTTACACTCGATGATGCCGTGGCTGTTCTATGTAAAACCGAAATATAGACAATAAAATAAAAACAAAAATATATCGTTGCGTGTTCTATCAATGATATTGTTCACAAAGTACAAGCTTGTTCTAAACTAGATAGTATCAATATTTAATCATCAAATTTAGCAAGAAACAACGAGTTATTACTATTTGACGGTATTTTACATGATGTATTTTTCTGCTGTAAATCATTCTTTCTAAAATTGCTGTCCTATTTCGTTGACGAAACTACCATACATCATTCCAGATCAATGACTCCATTATAATAACTCAAATATGGACTATCATTAACATACTATCTGATCAACATGTCAATTTTTAATCTATAGTTTTTAGCGTTTGCAAGTATTTGCAAATAAATATATTATCTTTCAACAGTAAAATCTTTAATCAGCTCTCTCTATCCTCTAAGGTTTGCTGGAAGAAAACTCTATCTAAGGTTAAGCTCGCCTTTGATCATCATATATTTTTTGTGTAAATCATTTGTGTACAATAAAGAATAAAAAACATCGATAACCTTAAATCATCGATACATCAACAACGTCTCTAGACCACCCGTTAAAGCAGACACTTAACCCCTAATCCTGGCGGCAGTTTCATCTCGTGCCAGCATTTATGGCAAAAATCTTAATTCGTGCGCTGTCGTTAACTGCCCGCCGGTAATTATCGCCAGAAACCGTATTTATTACCGGCAGTGCCTTCAATCTTTATACCTAACTTCTATACATAAACGGCAATGGCTTTTTTTAGCTACTTCCGAAAATCAGATCACGAACACGCATCGATTACGTTTAGGCATCTTGAATGATGCATTCAGGGGATCGTCAGAGCCACGTTCAAATTGAATAGTAGAGCTAAAGAGTAGTAGAGCTCTTTGTGAAGCGCTCGTCCGGGGAAGTACTACAACTACGCCTTTTTCTGCCGAAAAGCAGCGTTGCTGTGTTTCGCTTTGAAGAGTGTGGTTGCCGGTGTAATTACAGGCACATGAGGCTTAACAACTGTATGCCTCAAGTTGATGGACGCAGGGCAGTGCATCGTAGAGCACGTTTCTTCGTGCGTGACTTACGAGGCAATGCTTTTGTTATAGGTGATGGTTACCACTTAATATCAGGTGGGCCTTCTGCTTGTTCCATCAGCTAGTAGTATAAAAAAAAAGAATACTAACTACTGCATATAATTGTGAGACTTAAGCACTTGCCCGGTTGGTTGTAAGCGCTTTTTATAACGGGCGGTACCTAGCTGGTATAACTATATATAAACATATATATATATATATAGATATATATTACTGGTTATAACGGGATAAAAGTCTTTGGCTCCGAATAGTAAGGCAATTTAATAACACATAACGAAAAAAAGTTTTTACTTTTTCAATACGCAGATTTTGATAAGAGGCAAAGTTGCATTTTGTTTTCCTTAGAACACGAAATGAGAAATATGGTTTTCCTAAAGCTATAAAAGTGGGGTCGTAAACCAACGTCCGGCGTGGACCAATGCCAACCCTTGCACAGTGTATGTGAATACCAGTTTACATGAAAACTGTTTAAAAATGCAACGCGTTCTAAAAACCAATAACGATTACAATGCTCATAACGGGAAAAGTCGCAAAGGATTATAAAAAAATTGGAAACGAAGCAGTGATTTCTAATTGTATACTTTTTTTACCCCTGGTTTTTGGTTCTATAAAAGTACTTCGTTTTAAGGTTTTATTAGTTTTTAGTAGTTATATCGCAAACGAAATTTAAACACAAACAAGAAGAAAATCTCATAAGAATCTGATTCAACTTATTTTTAACAAAGTCCATTTCTTTTTTAGAACGAAAAAGGCAAGTATCCTGACGCATACAGCCACAAATCCTAGCTCACTGCTATGGCGGACATTACTTTGACATACAACCTTCGTGGCGAGAAATTTGCGGTCAATGCAGCCGAGGAATGCAGCTTTATTTGAAATATACTTTTAAATATCGCTCTATGTGGATAAAAGGTTGAGGTTAACACTTCCTGATTTTCTCGCATTTAAAACAAATACATTTGACCACACATGGAATATTGCTTTTGCGCTCACACCACTATAACATCACGTGTGTAACAAACATGTGTGTGATAAACATACAATAAGTTATTCATTTTTTACAATTTATTTAATTTATTAATTTTCTACATAATAATTTAAATTGTTATTATACCTCTACAATGTTTGTTCTGTGTCTGGGTGATATGGGTATGTAATATACCTATATCTATGTGCTTTTTTGCTAAATAAATTATTTATTCTAGTAAAAAAGTATATATTTCTAATGTGCAAGGTATAAGTAGGTATATAAAAAATATAAAAAAAAAACTGAAAAAAAAATGACCGATGATGGATAGCGCAATAAAAATGACCACATTTTTTTTTACAAATAACTAAAACATAAAAGTACGAGACGATTGCTTTAGATAAAATTTATTTTGGCATCAATCATCTGATCGTTACGCCAATTTACGAACCTAATACCGCACAGGCCAATCTATAGAAAAGCATAAATAAACTATGCCGTCCCGTCCACTTACTCACTCATTTATATGTTAATGCTAACGGCAACTATTCCCTCAGATTCAGACATAGATATCTCCGGGGCCAGATATCATTTCCACTGCCTTATTACTTTCCAATTTGTCTCCAGTATTGGTTATTGCCCCGTTTATGACCCGACCCATCCATTAACTCAAATAAAACGATACAAATACAAGTAAAAAAATAATTTTCCTATGGAAATACCTTTACGTCGTAAGAAGATGCCCGAGTCGAAAAATCTTGACTTACTGCGCGAAGAAAGATCCATCTTTCACAACACTGTATAGTCCCACTGGCAATCGCACTTTGCAAAGCACATTCGATTATTTTTTAAGTCCAACAAAATTTTGCTGAAAATTTTCAAAGTCCCAAAGACCAGTGGTTGCAATCTTTCAAAGTTGCAAAGACCACTGGCTAGTTTGCAAGACGGTAAAGTGATGTGATCATCTTCGCAGATGAACACAGACTGACTGGCTACCTTGATAAAATTCGGGACCCGAATTAAAAAAGGGACCCACAAGACCCAGGTAAAAAAATCCCGTATCAAAACCGCCGTTTCCTAGTGACCCCGATCGCTCTCCCATCCCTTTGTTAGGCTCCTTTTATTTATAATAGTATATTTTTTTCTCACACGGCACCCCTAATAATGTGCGAGCAAAAATATGCGTAATAGTATGGGTACGGCGGACTAAGAGTCTATACAGAAAAAATGTCACTGTCCCCTATTTGAATGGCAAAAAGTGCATGTCACTGCAAAAATGGTATTAGTGGATGAATATGATTCTGCACAGATCTCAATGGATGACTTATAATTATTGTGCCGCGTATATTTAGCATGAATTATTGGTTTGACGTGGTTTTTGTGTTTTGTCCCTCGGAATCGCTCCAATAAAGTACTACAAATATTAATTCAAGCGTTTGTAACGTAAATCTATGAGATTAGCGAAGAGCTTACATTTTATATTGAACTCACTTAGACTATAGATATATTTAAAAGGGCCCGAAGCTGATAAAACGATCGAAGGAAATAAAAATACTCTCTATATTATTAAGTTACGGAATTGCCTCCGAGATTTGCCGGGAAACTGCTCATAATAAAATTATGACAATCAAATTTGACGACCAAAATGTAAGCGTAGTGACCCTAGATGCGAAATGTTTGCTATTTCTGCGTAAACAAACAGAGAGATTGACATCAAGTGTACATCTGGGCTGACGCAAATAATCGGGGGTAAATAGAATAATTCGATTTTTACTCACATCGAACGACAAATTGCGTGATATTCGGACGTAAATATACGAAAATATTGTATTACATTGTCCGTGTTTTCCCGGCAAACAACTACTATGTCCAACTGTTCAAATACTTTTTTTATATCCACTTCTTTATTTTGATTAATATGTCACAGTTTCTATCTTGTCAGAAAAAAATATTTTAAATCTAAATTTTGAATGGAAATTACTTAAAGTTGCAGTGAACTTGACTTTTGAGCATTATGTATAGATAAATAAATAAACCTAGAAAAAACTTGTTTTTATGGTAATATAAATAACAAAGTAATCTTATAATATATAGTATTATGAAAAATTCAATTGTAATACAATACATCCGTACCACAGTTCTATATGACAATACGCGTAAGTCGATCGCGGATCAACTCCCGCGCATCACGCGTGCATTGTCCATCTATAATTACGGAATACGGACCACAACACCTGTTCCGTTTTCACACGCTCGGCTACAGGTACGGAACCCAAACGGATCTTGGACAACGGTACCGTTTTTGTTTTTAAGTCACGATTTTTTTGGCATCAATGGAGGAAAAAATTAAAGCACTGTTCGGTATCCTTCGAACTTTTTTACAACAATATTTAAGCACGTATGTAATAGCTATAATTATATTTTGTTTGTCTGCTACAAACTTGTTTTGAACAAAATACACAAATTTGACCATTCAGGACGCGTTATTAATTATTGCAAAGTGTCTGACAAATATCAACGCACACGCATCATAATTTGATTATCAAGTGAATACGTGGTACATAATAAATATACTAAATACTAGATATTTATACCAACTTCTGCAAAATAGGGGTATGTGCCGAATGTAATAATAAACCTCTGACCCCCATATACACGTACCTCTGACCCCCCTATACACGTACCTCTGACCCCCATATACACGTACCTCTGACCCCCCTCAGACACCATCAAAGAATCATAAATTAGTACTTGGTTCTAGGAGATCTGAGGGGTATCGTGCCTGGGGATCAAAGTCGTGAAGCTGTTTCGGTTTCAGTTTAACTAGAATTTTAGATGAATCTATGAAGTCCTATGGACTTGACCTGAGGAGAAGGAATTCTTAGAGTTTAGGAAATTGGCTGCTGGCTGTCAGACATAAGGTTGAATTTAGCTTGCACTGCTAAGAACTGCCACAAATTACACCCGGAAGTGAAAAAAAGCTATAATTTGGTAGTAGCGTGACCCAATTTATCATATTCCCGAAAAAAAGGTTCACACAAATGTGCACTGATTCTGGTCAAGACGTCCATTGTGGAGGCTTTTGTGTGCATTTTGGCGGATTCCGACCAAAGGGTTGAAACCACCTTTGGACAAAAAAAGACAGCGTGGGATAGGAATCTACGAAATTGAAAAACACAGTATTATTTACACACACATTATAATAGCTACCTACACCACATAGAGGAGAGGATAGTAGACATAAATAAAATTATTATTTTGAATTCAATAATTTTGAAACAAAACTATGTTTACAGATGGTTAGCTCGTGTTCTTTTGTTTATGGTTTCTGTCATTTAAGATCAAGTGCGTAAATTACAAAACTAAACTTAACCAAGTTTGGTTTGACTGGGTTAATTTGACAATTATGTTTTGAAAAATATATAGCGGTTCTCGTTTTTGTAGACCATTTTTACCTTTTATCATCAGGACAGGATACACATTGCTCGTTGCAGCTTTACATAAACGTTGCATGGTTCTCATAAAACCACCTATCACCTCAAGAAAAAAAAAATTGAAATATAATTGATAATTTTTATTTAATTTTATTTTCTATTTTATTGTGTTTTATTTTATGATATGGAATTACAATTTTTATTTTATTTTTATGTTATTTATGATTTAATTTTTTGGTTTTGGATTGTTTAGTGTAATTATATTTTTTTTTATAATGGAATTACGCTATCGCATTAGGTTAACCTGTAAAAATAGAGTAAGGATGATGAATAAATAAAAAAAAGAAGAAATTCAATAATCTCACGTCTAAGAGCCATCTGAGAAGTAAAACAATAGGACCTATATCTTTAGCACATCTCCAATAGAAAAATTTCTAACTCCATAAAAACCTAGTGCTAGCTGTGATCTTATTCCCATAATTTCTTGCCCATACTAACTAACCGTAGCTAACCACCATATCTTGATCTCTAACACTTCCCAAGCTTGTTAAAGGTTTCAAAGGCCAGTAGAGATACGAGGGATCAAACTATGATGGTTCTGTTGGGAACGTTGATGAAACCAATTATGTGTGGCGTGAATTAAGTCGCACAGTTTAATGGTTAATGCTTTTCGTGCCATAGACTTCGAAAGGCATAGAAATTTTAGCATAATTATATAGTATTTTAAAATCTGTTTACGAGTCGAGTTGATTACGACATTACGAGTTACGGATTAATGTCAAGGAACATTGTGTTAAGTAAAAACCAGAGACGATTTATAGCACTTTTCATAGAAAAACTATATTAAATATGTATTAAAAAATATATTCTTTACGTGTATTATTATTGAAGTATTTCACGGGTATTTATCGCGTTTATCTTTATTATTTTCCCGACGTTGAGTCTCCACGACCACGGCTATTGTAACATAGCCGAAACGTCGGGAAAATAATAAAGGTAAACGCGATAAATACCCGTGTAATACTTCAATATGTGTTATGATCGCGAGAGTTTAAAAAATACTATTGTATTATTATTATTGCCAAGACCACAAGAATACTATATAATACCACACATAGCACTACATTTTTCTAGTTATAAATAACCAAACAAAAACATTCTTTTGTTTTATAAATAAAAACTCATATTATTTCAAAGTGTGAAAAACAAACGCCGTCACAAGTAAAATTTTCAAATAACACAACCCAGTGTAATAACTAATCCAAAAATCAAATTAGTAATAATAGCTCTATAACTTCTACTTCCTCAGCGAGTGAGCGTTTGAACCGTCCCCAGACAATGGGCGACTAGCTCGCACGCAGGTCACTCCGCGGTTATCTATAGATCGAGGAAAGCCAATCTGCGGCCGCACTCGAATTTATCGCCGTACACCTCTACTTACAGTTACTTCGTATATCTATGGGAAGAATATTTTATGGTGCGTGCACGCATTAAATTTGCTTGGAAAATTAAATTTGAGGTGACAAGATGCTGCTGTATGGAAATAAAAAAGAATAATAATTGCTTCACTATGTTTTATGAGGTTTAATATTATATGCCTCAAGTAGATGGATAAGCAATGCATCGTTGTGCACGTTCCTATAGTGCGCGGCTTGCGAGGCAATGCTTTGTTATAGGTGATGGTTACCACTTAACATCAGGTGGGCTATGTGTTTCATCAGCTAGTAGTATAAAAAACTAGTCTTTACAGCAATATTATGTTATTAATATGAGCACATTATGCTATTAAGTCATTCTTTAAATAGATAAAAAAATCAGGTAGAGTAATTTTAAAAGTCATCTGACATTTTAATGTAGGTATAAGAATACTAATTTATCCTTGGCCGGTAGAAATGTCTCTAACCTAATAAACCAATAGCATTTAACTTGATGCTAGGATCAAATTGAAATAAAAACGAACCTAATAAACCATATTCTTCTTCTTATTGTCGTGTCACTAGTTTCTTTCGAAACAGTGTGGTGAAAGAATTTTAAGCGCGCCTCAAGAGGCTCCTTTCGAGCACTTGGCACATGTTATAGAACTTTTTAAGTTCCACGAAATGCCGGTTTCCTCACGATGTTTTCCTTCGCAGTACTGGCACTGTGTACATAAATTTTTGAACAGAAAAAGTCATTGGTATATGACTGGTTTCGAACCCACGACCTTAGGATCGGAAGGCGGGGCCGCTACCACTAGACCACCAGTGCTCTCTATACTTGTAGGCATAGATGGTATTTTCATAAGAAAAGGTCACGGATCAAGCAGGTGGGTGTAGAATTGTTTCTACTTCTAAAAGCATCACGGATGTTTATTAATCACATGACAGACAAAGCTCTTATAACCAATAACCACAGGGTAAGGTCTACTAATCTGAAGAAGACGTGGTGGAGACGACTCAGTGGGACTAATTTTAGCAAATATTTAGTTTTTAAACATGCAAAGTTCTTGTCTATCTTTCTAATCAAATGACCGTACCATAGGTGTCAGATTTGTTTCCGTACACTAGCGACAAAAGGCCGTATCTCCATTTCTATGCTGGGAGCTTTCCCATACCGGGCAGCTCGTGACCGCTCGCCTTGTTAACGATGACCCGACCATGGAACATCAAGAGTACCGGCGTAGGCAGATTCACTGGCATTTGTTTTGGCACAGAACTAGTGGTACGGCGATTTATTTGTGCCGAGTGCTGACTGAAAACCGAAGGGTTTTTTTTATATATTTTTTCTTGCTGACGAATCAATCAGATGACCCACCGATGTTAAGCAGTATCCATCACTTATAACGTAAGTCACGCATGATAGGAACATGCCCCGAGCTTGAGGCATATTGTAAATGGAGATTATTATGAAACTGTAGTGGAGTTGAGCAGGATATATGCCACGATCTGGTGATGACAGGCGGAGATGTAGTGAGGCCCAGATAATGGTTTAAAGGGATGCCAAAGAAGATTTGACAGACCAATATCCATGAGCTCTCTCAACTCAAAAACAATGTAAACGAAAAAAATAAGATCTGATATAAATAATAAATACTCTCGCTTTGCTCGATCGATATATTATTTTGTATAAAAAAATAAGTTAAGTGTTGATTTAAGTAAGTTTTTTATTGGATACAAAGTTACATTTTGTTTATTAAAGTAGTCTTTCAACGACTAAGTTAGCAATAAGTGACACAGGCCTAGCCCGACTCAGATTATGCACTAACATCCGTTTGAATGATGACTGCTTAATTGAGGTTATGTGAAGCTATAAACAAAGCTCGCCTTTTTTCGCGAGAACCGTTTCTTTGCAAATATGCCTGCGCTCGCGTGTCGATCTGTATTTGCCTGGAAATGTGTTAATTGGTTCGGCTTCCGTGTACCGTAGGTCGCGCAAAACTTTATGCCCGGTCTAGATAAAGGAATTTCTATTTATTAATGTTTAATGTTTTTCTGATTTATCAAAAACAAAAACGATTGGTAAAATAATAACTTATTTCTACTAATTTTATTTAAATAAGTTAACTTAATGTTATATTATTGAAATATAAATGAGTAAAAAAGCACTACTAGCACTTTTTCATGAGACATTTTGATACCTTCGAAAAGTCACCATAAAATTAAGCTATTGATCTTTTTCGAATCGTTTCAAACTCTAGCTCTTAAAATATATTGTATGACCATACTATGATATATCAATTTAAAAATTAATTAAATAGGTTTCTTAATTTTTAGATTGAGATTAATCAATAAGTGTTTTAAAATTAAAAAAATGTTTTTATGTTTAAAATGCGGTTAAGTTTTTAAGAAGGTTTATAAAAAAATTAGTTTTTTTTAAACCTTCTTAAATACTTAACCGCATTTTAAACTTTAAAACAACAACCGTTTAGTCATAGAGTAATCTATAATAAATCTAATAGAACGCCCACATCAAGTGAGACCCTACGGACAATGCATAACGTATGGCAACACAATGTAAATCATTGAGAATTCTGGCTGTCTTACTGCAAATAGGCGTCACTTTAAGATGAGCTCTATTACGTTGGTTTAAAATTCAATATTGCTTAGAAATATGAAAAGCAATCCATAGATAAAAAAAGGCTACTTAGTTTTAAAAAATTGTATTTACACTTTCATTAAAACTACCTAAATAATTTTTTTTGTCAGCGTTTTAACGTTCCAATTGCACCGTCATGAGTGAAAATGCTGTTCATTAAAACTATGGAACACTCTGTGTCAGATCTTCGTAAATCATTGAGAACACTAGGCTATCATCTTTCATTCCTTTGGCCGCGTGTCTTATGATTTTTAACACCCACTTAATCTCTTGAATGAAACAATGAGCCTTCTAATATTGCTACACTTTTAGATGCAATGTAATTTAGGGAGCGATACCTCTGTTTTTCTGTTTATCTATGTCATTGAGATTCCAAAAAAAAAAAAACTAGGTAAGCAGGTCTCTGCAGTAGAAAGACAGAAAAATTCCAGATTAGCAGGAGGCCATATTTACATAAAGGCAGAAGTAACCACACTGAAAGAAAATCATTAGGATTTAAAAAATCTAGGTCAAAATTATTATAATTTGTGTTTCTGTGACCACAATATTTAGCAGCCGGAAAAAAACAAACCAACCATTCAAAGTTATCCACATAAAAAAGATTGAATCAAAACCGCATCTAGCATTAAAAACAAAAAACTGGATGAAACACAATGCGGATGCTATGCCCTATCCAAAAGAACTCAAACTTGACATGTACGCCGTATGTTGAACGGTAGAAAAAACAAATTCAGAGAGTAAACGCGAATCAAAAGGCGTTGGACAATGGTCACGAAAGAAGACCGACAGCTCAAATGAATAATGGCCCTTACAACATCAGGTAGATTTTGACACGTTGCAATCATTCCTTCAACCCATCGATGTTCAAATTACACTAGCTTCAATAATTTGCCATTTTATTTGGGATCAAAAATGATCTCGGTTTAAATTGTCGGTGCCTCAGCAAAATAATGTATTCATATCCCGACATTGTGAGGATCTCGGGAAGTCAGTGGATGGAGAGGGCTCAGAATCGTTCGACCTGGAAATGTGTGGGGGAGGTCTATATCCAGCAATGGACTTCGATTTCGAAGATTTCAATTTAGAAAAATGCCTTGAAAACAGCGAACTTCATTCAATAAAAGAGGTTGCTCTTGTTTTGTCACAAATTTGTTTAAAAATCACTTTTTTTTCGGTTTTTTTTTTATAATAGATTACACGAAGTCCGGCATCATTATCAGTTACGATTATAATTTTAAATAATTAGAAACTAAGTAATAACAATAAAACAGATACAAAGATATTACGTTTATGATTACGATACAGATTTGTCATACAAAAAATAACACTATCTTATCAGCAATAATAATTTCAATGATAAAGATTATAAAATACCGAAAATCCTAAATGGACACGACACATGCAATATGAGGCGAAGAACGGATTCAATAGAAGCAAAGGAAAGTGACACTCCTAAGCCCTTTTCTGTTAAATTGATGAAAGGGTGTCTGATAATCACGCACAATACTTATTTTCGGTAACCAACCCTTACATCGTATTGTTGAAATATTATAGATTCTTCTCATGTGGGACTTCGCCTGTTTCGCCCAAAAAAATCCCTTTGACCGTTTTGTTTGTCATAGGAGGCTGCTCTTTTTTGTCAGGTGTTTATAGAAGTTTGACCATGGGAAAATATCGGAGATTCAGGTGCCTATCGGATGTATGGCTATTGTGAACCTGTTGTGCGTCTATGTTGATCTTCGATAAAATCTTTGCAGCTTTGTTTGTGTCCAATATTGTAGTGTACACATTTTTTGTGCGCTTATTAATGATCGTTCGTTTTATATCGAGTTTCCAAGTCTTTGTCCTTACTGATCCAAAGTAGGGCAACACCTACCAAACTTTAAATCGTCTACGTTGAAAGGCCGACAATAACAAATTGGTATCAAAGCCTGACAAAGATGGACTCTTGAGAAACTGTCCACCCACTCCCTTTCTATTGATCGTGGCCTGCTCAGTGCACACAATAAATTAAATCTTGTTATGAGCATTTTTTATCCCATTGTGTTTTATTCGAGTATTTATTTTACCCATTAATAGATGCTAATGGGCGGACATTGGTCAAAGAGGATTTGGTTCGAAATCAAAGCTTTGAATAACCTGAATAGGTTCTTTGTGGAGCTTGTCAGTTGGATCTCGTTAGTTTAAAATTAGATCTTTAGAGAAACTCTCGTGATCTTAATTTATTCAAAAACTCAACTAAAACATGTTTATTTAAGAGGCAACAGCTGTTAGCGGTTTTGCTTAGTTTCTCGTATTTATTAAGTTATTTCTTTTGACAAAATGATGATTGCAATCAATAATTGGAATTCTGATACAATAGACTCTGATAGAGATTATGATAAACGTTGAAGTGTTCGATCATATCTCATAGCTTCCATCGAACCATTTCAAGCCTTCATCCTCTATTTCAACAAAAGTGCGCTGCTACTGTTTGTAACCAGATTAGTGTTGGACTAATCCTTTTCTTAGAGAACGGATTGTTTAGTGCAAACAATAATTCAAACAATCCTTTGAAAGGATTGTCCTGTCCTCAAGTCCTGATGTTTTCTCTCGAGTTTTTTTGTTCGGTTTGCACTCGTTAAGTATCATTTTAATAATGCCTCCAACGATGCTACAGCTGGACTAATAAATTCAATTTAAATGTTACCCGGACCTCCTCCTGACATAACATATGTTAATCCATACGTCTTTATCTTGAGAATCACAAATGCCGATGGGATCTAAAAAAAGTGGCCTGTCCAGTCCAAGACGGGTGGCCGTAGTCCGCAAACTCATTATTCTAAGTAAGCAAAATTAACTTTATTCCCACAATTTGAATAATCTTCTCATGCTTTCGGTACTCCTTTGCGATTTCTTCGGTAATGGGATGTTGAATGTCAATTGTTGAATTTATATGTTCTATTGACGAATTCAATTTATTGGATCTTTGGGTTGTACAGCCCTGGGTTTTCTAAGTAGCAAAGACCGTGATATCACGTCCAGCATACAGTTATTTGGTAAAAAGTCTTTCAAACATAGACTTAAACTAAAAGAAATGAAAATAATTAGTTTTTCTTTAATAACTGAATTTTATTGCTTGAGAATACAAGTTGTCAAAATCATAAAAATATTCTCAATCTTCAACCAATTGAAAAATTAAGTTTTTCCTAATTATAATGAATATAAAAAATATTTTTTATAACAGTTAGACAAAATTTACAGTCACCAGTTCTTTTGAGCCGAATCTTTGATCCAATCTCTCAATTTAATGTATACCCTTCATCTTAATTAAAGGTTCGTCTATAAAGATAATTTTACTGTTAACATTCTATCTTTTCATATTATCATTTCGAATTGGGATTGGTTTAAGATATACAACTGTATGTAAATGATGCCCCAATAACTCTTGACCAAGGATCAGGATTGAAGGCTTCGTTCGCTAATGAAGACATATTGAATCGCGAAGCGGCGGCCAAGATATAGGCAATGCTTAAATTGACATGCAGCTTTATCCTACATCCGCTTAAACGTTCGTTTTCCAAAAAGCGTTATCCGTTATATTACGGCCGTAGATGGTGCAGAACTTTATGGAAATAAAGATTTTTTTTTAAGTCCTAGGAGTTGTTATCCTATAATTTCTGTATAAGCTTTAGGGATATTTTAAAAAAATCTTTGTAATTTTCTAAAGAGTAGGTAAACACTATAAAATACATTATATTAGGTACTTTTGCTAGATATTAGGTAGGTACGTTAGCTTAATGAAAACTAAATAATATAACTACGGTGAAAATCAAGGTTATTATGAAAAATAGTGGTTAATTATAAGCCCTGATAATTAAGAGAATAAATATTGTAGAAGGTAAAGAAGGTTCAATTTTTTGGCCCTAGTGCGATAAAGAAAAGGCTAGATCCTAACATCCTGTCATCCAAACAGCTGATCACAATAATAATTGTGCATGCCGCGACGCAGATAGAACGCCCTAAAACGCAGCGGCAGCGTTTTAATAGTAGAGCAAAGC
Source organism: Chloroclysta siterata (assembly GCA_932294275.1). Taxonomy (NCBI): domain Eukaryota; kingdom Metazoa; phylum Arthropoda; class Insecta; order Lepidoptera; family Geometridae; genus Chloroclysta; species Chloroclysta siterata. The sequence continues at coordinate 11,256,359 of OW028596.1, read as the reverse complement.
AAAAAACGATCAAAGTAAAAGAAGAACAGACGTGTAAAAGCGATTTGAATTAAAAAGTTGTTGGAGGACACGAAACCCATATCAATTAGCGACAAACATGACAAAGTCGGAACGGGCCCTCGCTAATGTTTTATTTAGCGGTGGAGCGGCGGTGCGGCGCACGGACCAAAAGTTAACTTAGATTTTTAAAAGTTTGTGTAAAAGTTACGCCTGCGGTGTCCCTCGTCCGTCTGGCCTCGCACCTGATAAAGTAATTTTACGATTCCCTAATTCGCACTTTTGTGAGGAGTTTTAAAAAGCCAGAAGGTTTTCTGCCCTTACACGTAATTGGGTTCGCGTTAAGCTTGACGACCATTTTATTTTTTAATTAGCGCTACTCTGCAACGGGTTCTTTTCGGTGTTCATACCAGTTTGTGTTTTGACTGACGCTTTATGAGTATAGCAATTTTATTCAGGACCGTAATTACTGTTCCTGTACTTACGTGTGCATATGTTTGCGACCACATAAAGGCATCCAATTTCATGTACGCGAGTACTTGGGGTCCCTTTGTTGAAGAAAACAAAAACCGGGTACCTCCGACTTCTTGCGCACAAAATAAGAACAAACGTGTCATCGACGAAATGACGCGTGTCGACCAATCAGGCGCGACGGCCGCAGACGACGGTGACGTCACGGTGCCACAGACCAATGGGATCGGCCCGTCGCCTTCGGTCACTTTGGACTAATTGCCCATGTGTGCTGTAACGCTAGTTTTGAGAGGAATCCGTGCGCGTGAGTTGACATGGCAGCACACATGCACGCATCGCTAACGAACGTGACGCACACATGGATGATACAACTTGGTACGAGGAGCTATCAAAAGGTCAGAACAAAACTCCAGGACGTAATATTATTGTCTATAGTCAAATGAAATTACTACACTTCAGCCTATATGAAGAAGGATATATTCTTGTAGTACAGACCATCTCAAACTATGAAAAAAGTGAACGCATCACCAATAACTCAGATTGCAATACAATTTAAATGGCTAGATGGATCTGTGTGAATCAACCAATATTTATTAATTTATTAAATTAAACTACTGTGAAATATTTTATGTGTTTTATGTTTTATTTTATGTATCTAATTTACCATAATATTTATTATTAATGGACTTATCTTCTACCCGCTAGAATCGTAAAATTAAAAAAAAATGTAAATAGAAACTTTAAAGTGCCGGCAGATCAAAGTCATGAAGATTTATTTCTTGAAGTGAAGTTAAAAAATATATAAAGTAAGAAGAAGAGGAAGACTATAACTTTCATCTCAGATAATTCGCTTCATAAATTAGCAGTTCTGACCATCCCATTGTTCTAAAGTAAAGCATGTGAACAATCTAAGTTAACTTTTGCTTGTTATTAATTATAATTTTACCGCGGACAGTGGGAAGTGAACTTAGACAAACAATAGAAAGGTTTTCATAAAATAGTTTCTAAAGTTGGTAGTTAAAATAACTGGGATTGCTAAATATATACACAATAATAATTTACAATGTATGGGGAGTATACATGGATGAAAAAAAAGGATGAAATCAAAATCAAAACGGTCTACATTCATTTCAATGACAAGGATCACTTTGAAAGTTGTATGGAATACACAAAACCCTCTGGTATCTGTCAATATGGTAAATATAAAACTTATGACAACCTAAACGATGGTGAAGGGAGTAGTTAGAGGTAGTCACATAATTAGATACAAAAAAAACAGGTTCAGCAACTTTGATCTTTAGATCATAAAGATCAAATCAATAGGTATATAGGCCAATCAACGTTTAGCACAAAATCAGAATGAAATAATCTCACGGCACGGTAGATATCCCCTCAATTCGTTAGGTAAATAGTTAACATGCATATTGGATCCCTAAAGTAAGTTGGCAGAGTCATGTCCAAATGTTTTTTGGCAAAATGCAAAAATAAGACAACATTTTGCAGAATAAATACAAATGTTTCCACCTACGTTTTTGACAAGTCAAAGTAAGGAATAAAGTAAATAAATATTCGGAGTTGGTCAAACCTGTCCTTAGTGCCATAGTATACCTTTATTATAAACTGCTCATAACGTGACGGTAGAGTACCTACTGCTGAAAACAAAGTATCAAAAATAGTATATAAAGTGATTGCTTTATAATGGAAAATGTTAAGGGGCTGACAATCAAACAACTTCTCGTTCGCACATGTTGAAAGATATAAAATCACTAAACTCATTTTCGAAAAATCGCATTCAACCATTTTAGTTTAGTATAGTATCGATACAAGTTTTTCTACTTAAAAGTTTGCTTATGTACGAAAACTAGTAAAGCAAACTTTTGAGTAGGAAAACATGTATCGATCAAAATTAAATTTTTACGAAATGGTTGATTGCGGTTTTTCGAAAATTAGTTGAGTGATTTTATATCTTTCAACATGTCGAAACGTGCGAGCTAGAGTCACATTAGCTCTTGTCTTCGCCTTAAGACACTAATTGCTTCTAAGCTGCCTATAGTCATTGTTGCATTTACGCTGCCTTATACTAAATGGGTTGATTTAATAAATTATTCAATTCCATGCTAAGATTTATGTTAACTTTGTAATTTTTAACATTATAATTGAAGACTGACAGTCACGATTTTTGATTTAGTTAGCAAAAAGTAAAATAGAGGCTAAACAATGCTCAAGGAATAATCAAGGCTCAAGTATTTATTTTGTGAAAGTTTTCAATGAATGTACAAATGAGTTTTAATTCAGTTAAATTTAAACTTTGCTTAAAATTAGCAAATAATGCCTGTCTTTGAACATTGGTATAATAATAATATGGCAACTGTAGTTTAGACAGATTTTTTCAAGTAAAAGCCCTTAAATGTACAGAAAAATATCGATTTTAAATCTTCAAACATCAACGACAACCATGTTTTAAAAAAATATTACGGTCGGTTTTTTTAACCAGTCCGTCACTGCTTTTTACCAAGCCGCTATCAATGGCAGCCTTCACAGCTCAGTTGGTAGTAGCTCTGCCTTCTGCGCCGCAGGCCGTGGGTTCGATCCCCACCGAGAAAAAACATTTGTGTGATGAACATAGATGTTTGTTCTCTGTCTGGGTGTTATATAATAAGTATGTATTTACAAAAAAATAATATAATATGTATTATATCAGCTATCTGGTTTCCATATCACAAGCTTTGGCTTAGTTTGGGGCTAGATAGTGTTGTGTGGAAAGTCCACCAATATTTATTATATTTATTTATTCATGGGGATTGTTTATTTTAGTTTTTTGACAGATTTTAATAAGTATGTTTGATATACCTATTAACCCCGATACTTTAGCATATTACTTAAATTTAAACATTGCTTAAAATTTGCCATGTCTTTATTTTTTAAAACGGGTCTTGATAAATTATAATTACTAGTTTGAAATTAGTCCTATGACTGTTTATGATTACCTATTAGTAAGAGATAACAATCATATAAGCAGATACTTATAATTAGAACATAATAATGTAAATATAATACAAATTGTCAAACTTCAAACATCAAGTTACAATAACTCTAATAGTATGCATGTCGACCTCGGACTTATAATAATTATAGATGACCGGTGTCGCAGTTATTATAATAAATTATAAGTCTAGTTTATTTCAATGACTTTAATGATCTTTACAATGTCTTCGGTTCATCGGGTGGAGGGGCGACCTATGTTTTGTCATCTTCCGGTTTTTAATACCTATATTAATTATAAATGGAGATACAATGTAATAAAATACAATTTTACAATGTTTGAATGTAATTGATAGGAAACTCTATATAGGTACCTACTAGAATTACATTAAATAAATTACACCTAAAAGTTCAACAGTATAGTGAACGACAATCCTATCGCTGGGAGAGACCTCTTCCAGGCAACCTTAGGGTATCATATTAAATTACTTATTATAGTGACAATATCAATTTACCTGCAAATAATCCACAAATAATCTTGGGTACTTGGTACTCCAAGTCTAAAGATATATGGTGGGATATCTACCGTGCCTAGGGATTAAAGTTGTGAGAGTGAGAGAGTTCTAGGGTTTCTAGATCATTCTGGAAAAATCACCAGCTTCAACATCATTTGCATTCAAATCAAAAAGGTCTTAAAGTAGCAGAATCATAGTGACCCTTTTTATGATTCTTTTTAAGTTATCAAGTAAGAATAAGGTCAAAATTAGAAATTTACCTGATTTCTTGAAATTTAATTTTTTCAGACATTAGTAGTACCAACTACAATTAATTTACAAAGAACATTAAAATCAACAAAATTATTTACAAAATACACATAAACTTTTGAGCTATCTAAGGACCGTTGCAAACGATCGAGAGATAGTTTAACAGATAGCAATTTATATAATTATATTATTTTTCTGTTTTATGTCATAGTTTCATGCATAGATAAACATTTTAATGGTCATTATTTTGCGGGTGACCATTTTATTTTTATTAGCTAAGTAATCGTGACCGTCGTGGTTCCTTATCACTATTTTATTCTTTAAAATACGATATTTCCTGTCACATTTTTTTCTTTTTGTTAAATATTATTTTACCTACAAATATGGGTATGTGCCGAATGTAATATTTCGGTCCAAATATTACATTCATTCAAATATTACAAAGTCCCACTCATGATTCTACCTAAGGGGGCTACCCTTAGGTAGAATCATGAGTGGGACTTTTGGTACTACAAACAGACAGAGATACGTGAGGATAACTACCGTGCCTGGGATTCAAAGTTGTGAAGACTTTATTTCATTTTATTGAGACATAAAACAAAGTTGTTAGTTTTAGACGGCGCTTTTTAAGAATTACTTTTAAAAAATAAAATAATAACTCTAAAATATTGGTGGATTTTTTGCATACAGCACTCTCTTATTGCTACACTTATTGTATTTATTTTATAAACCAATTCTTTTATTTCTGATATCATACATACACCGTCATAAAAAAGTCAAATACCCAAAAAAATTACACAAAACACTTACAAAAGTATAATAAAAATTTATCTCCCAGAAGCGCGACTAAAAACGCTAAGTACTTTAAAACAAGGATTAAGATAATTTTGTTGACCCCCAGACAATAATTCCAGTGCGCCATACTCTTTCATCCCAAACTTTTCACATCACATCGAGGTTTAAATATTTAAAGCGGCTACTCTCTTTTCATCTACCCTCGGACAAGATGACCAGTCGGTCAATATTTGCACAGTATTAAGTAGCTCGCGCGTTGAATGGAGACTGCGGGCCCAGATGGGACGTAGATGTGTTTGTTTATGTCATGTTTTGTTGAGAAACTGACAGCTCACACACAAAATATTTGAATGTAGACTACGCTGGTCAAAATTGATGCTGAATAGCCTAGCGCAATTTCTATCGGTTAAGTAACTAAAGAAATATGTATTTGTTAGAAAACCTATGTAGTTTTGTAGTAGTTTTTGGAATGTTTGAAAAAACTTTTAGTGGTAAGTAAGAAAGTAATTAGAAATAATGTTACCTTGCGCGATGCGTACAGCTGGCATCTTGATTCTCATCTTGATTTGGTCACCTATTTTTAGATCTTGAATAACTGCCTTATCCTCGGAAAATGTTTATCTTTATCTTGGTATCAGCGACAGTTTCGCTCACTTCACACGTGCCGCCGGCGGTCCAGCGGCTTATCGTTATTTCTTAACCGTTTTTGATAACGTTCTAGCTATCACAAGTCAAATGTCCGACGGTAAACTTCATTGCCATCACTCATCTTCTTAATTTCTTCATCGTTATTTTTTTAAACACAGTCAGAATAATTCTTACTTTTTCCTTTTCATGTTGTGGTCACACACGTCACCTGATTTTATTCCCCAAATCGACTGGTCATAAAGAGGGTCTTATCAATACTTGAATAAACGTCTCAGTGCTTTATCTTATCTGTCCGCACCTAGTGGCTATCCTGCGAATTATTGGCGATCGAGTTCGGTCACACTTCATTTATCGGCATCTGTTAAACTCTTTCACTTTTCAGTCCGCGAAAATTTTCACTGTCCGTAAATTTTACAAGAAGTCCCAATAAGAATTTCAGGGAATTAAATCAAACCGTCACGATGGTCGAACTGGAGAAATATATTTAAATTCAGATTATTTTGGAGATGTAAATTTTGTATCGTGTTTACTATATTTTGTGTTAGCGTCTCGCGTTCGAGCACGTCGCGCGTGCGGAGCGGTAAGCAGGTGCGCGGCCGGCCGCCCGCTCTCGCCCGATGTCCGAGAGCGTCTGTCCTGTGTCCCTTCGCGCGAGGGCTCCGGGCCTCCGCATGTCCACGACTCGCGCCGTCTCGCTCCGCCGGCCGACGACGGCGCGTGCGAGTCCACACGAAGTAGCCAGGGGTTACTCGCGGTCGCCACTACCTCGGCTGATCGACAGAGATCGCACCGCGCGTTACAAACTGCCACCCCCACTCGTGCGACCGGGATGGATATACATCGAAAGCGCCGTGCGTCGGTGTGCGTGCGCGGGTGGGGCGAAGATGCAGCGTGTACAAAAGAAAAGGGATAATATTTGCTTGCATATTTCATGACTCGATTAGGAGATGGAATTTTTAATTGAATGGACCAATGCGCGGTCAGTAGTTTTCCAATCAATCGTTTAATGTTTCGAGAATAATTTATTTTGTGTAAACGAAAATGAGCTGTTGTTGCTTACGTTAAGGTTGAACTTAAGACGTTAGAGACTACTGAAATTTATTTTAATGAAAAATAGTTTTTCTGAAAGTTCTTAATTTAGCTATTTCTTATGGAAACTATTTTATTGTTTGTTACCGTGAATAGGGTTACCCGTTAACTACTACAATGCTGAAAAAATAACTGTTGGCTCAAGCGTAGCAGCGAGCTACGTACGCTACGGTTTTCGTAGCGGGATATTTTTTCTTGCTAATTCGTCTCCCATTACTAATATTTATTTTACCACATTACAGTATTACATAATACCTAGTTCTTTACCTATTTGAACTACATAAAAAACTCGTTTTGATTCCCGTTCCAGGTTTAAAAGTTAGTTAAGATCGTGGTTTTTTTTAATTATGCAGTAGTGTGAGAACAGAATCAATGTTTATCTTTTATGTCACAAATCAGACTAAAATATAACGTAAACACAAAAAGTACGCGGAATAAACAAGTAAGAGCGCAACACGTTGACGGGAAGATCTTCACTCTCACTACCAACTTTTCCTCGTTTTTTTCCCCGACGTTATTTTACTTAAGACGAGGAACTTATCTCGGTCGGTCCTTGACTTTAATAAGTTTTATGAGTGTCAGTCGGGACTTAACTGGCGCGCGAACTGGCGAAAAACGAACTTTTTCATAATTGTTTCCGAACTGCTGGCAACTTTGGAATGGTTCGATTATTGAAATTTCAAAGTTGTTCCATTTGATTGATTGTCTATTGATTTAATTGTGTTGTTTATTTCACTGTTTATCATTGTACTGCGGCTTTTTGTGGCTTTCGACACAGGTATTTATTTCTATGCTTGATAATATTCGAGAATTGAGGTTTTCATTGTTTTAGATAGTGAGACAAAAAGTATGTTTTTTTTAATTTGAATAAAATACAGGAGTAAATAATGGTGTTGGGTAAAAAGCCTTCTTCATCTGCACTCAGCCTAACACCTCCCTGAATTACCCACCGGTTGACGAAACATGCTCGGATAGGTCGTAAAAAAACAAGTCACAAGCGTGGTCATCTTGTGTCCAGCGAGATGAAAACCCACAGCTACCTATCTCTCTCTAATTATCACGTGTGGATAGTGAAAACAGAGATGGCTAAAGGGTTGTCCGTTTTCATGAGTGGAAATCACGGGATAACGTCCAATCGGGTGCTGTCTCCCTCATGTGTAGGGGCGCGTCGGTGTGAGGAAAGGGATGGTGAGGTAGGCTGGGATGTGTGGAGTTTTCCCGACGCTACTCCCCGCTAGACGGCGTGGAAATTGAGTTCGAAAATTTCTAGAACCTTTGCTACTTGGGTTCGTAGGTGCACGGAAAATAAACAAAGGCGTAAAAATATTTTGAATGTTAAAATTTTGTTATTCATTTCAAGTGAAAAATAATTATAGGCTAATAATTATTTTTCAATTGATCATATGAAAAATCCTCTTGTATCATTGAAAACAAACACGTTAACCCACTGCTTCGAATTGTTTAAATATAGTGCCATGGCTCGCTCGTCTACGATAAAATCATTTGTTCGCTCTAAATTCAATATATGTATAGTTCTGTAATCGAAGTCCTAACTCTTCAAATCGTTATCGCCGATATTTTTTTTTTGTACTAAATCTAGAATCACCTATTTAATAAATTATTTTTTAGCAATCTCAAAATGAAAATTAGTATTTTTTGGGAGTAAATTAGCTTAATTATTGATGAAATGAGATGACTCAGGCACATAAAGAAGTTGTACCATTTTCTATTTATTTTGAGTAAAAACGACTATTTTCTTTTTATTGTGAGTAAAAACTAGCTTATAATATCGGCAATCATTTAGTTATGTGTAGTAAATTATTTTCTCAAACTTTACACAGTAATTATATTATTCCCAAACAGTTTCTACATTCTATGAGAGTCACGGATGTTTTTTTGTATCCCGCAGGACAGATGTGGGACAGGATACAGAAAATTGCTCAATTTGAGTCGTAACGTTATATCTAAGAAAGTATCAAGTTTAGTGTTGACGTGCCATTGCCAACTTTACTTCGAATTATTATTTGAACTTTTGTTAATTAGTGACAAATAAGTTAAAAATAGTTTCATTAGCTAGTGGCAATTTTTTAGGGTTCAATATTGTCTGCGAGTTGCAAAAATACGTCAATCAAAGATTTCAGTCAACAATGAAAATTTCTGGCAATTTTTATAAGCCGACATTGTTTGTGATGTTTTAGATACCTACTTATCTGTTTTTTGGTAACTGAATAAAAAATCGTTTTGACAATGATTACTTAGTATTGAGTACTTAATTTTCTTTTATAATAACTGACTTACATGATTGTGCTTGTGACATCCTTCCTACTAATATTATAAACGCGAAAGTTTGTAAGTATGGATGGATGGATGTTTGTTACTTTTTCACGTAAAAACTACTGAATGGATTTTAATGAAACTTTACAATAATATAGCTTATACATCAGAATAACACATAGGCTCCAATTTATAAAGATATTGTGTGAATTGTCCAAAGTATGACGATAAGTGTCAAGTAAGTAGGAAAAAATCTACCATCTGCGAGCTATTCTGGCGTGCGCTGCCAAAACTGCTAGAGTTACACATTATGTACTACGCCACGCTAATAATAAGCTACTTGAAATACTAATTCTGCGCAGACGAAGTTGCGGGCACCAACTAGTTATTAATATTTTTCAGTAAATAGGCAGTTTTGATAGTTTATAATGATACATTGTTATTATAAAAAATAAACATACACATGAAAAATTATAAATAGTCATAGTCTTTAAAGATTTCGTTTTACCTTAACTTCTTGCCTCCAAGTTCAGATTAAAATAAGTCCATTTCAAGGACACATTAGAACACGTGTGCTGGAAATCGATGTCACTAAAATAACATCCTCACAGCAAATTCCCAGGGATTTGTATTTCAGTTTGGAATTACTATTTTATTGTTGTTTTTCAATAAAAAAACAGTTTATGTAAAATGATTTTAAGTTTTTTTTTGTTTTTTTTTATTCAACTAGTTGATGGAACAATCTGATGGCCCACCTGATGTTAAGTGGTAACCATCACCAAATCAAAGCATTGCCTCGTTAGAGCACTGGTGGTCTAGTGGTAGCGGCTCCGCCTTCCGATCCTAAGGTCGTGGATTTCAAACGGTGAAGGAAAACATCTTGAGGAAACCGGCATGTTGTAGAACCTAAAAAGTTCTATAACATGTGTCAAGTGCTCGAAAAGAGCCTCTTGAGGCGCAATTAAAATCCTTTCATCACACTGCTTCGAAAGAAATTAGTGACACAACAAGAGAAGAGATTGCCTCGTAAGTCACGCACGATAGGAACGTGCCCTACAATGCACTGCCCTGCGTCCAACAACTTGAGGCATACAGATATTAAGCCTCATGTGCCTGTAATTACACCGGCAACCACACTCTTCAAACCGAAACACAGCAACGCTGTTAGGCGCCCGAACAGGGCGTGGTGGTAGTACTTCCCTGGACGAGCCCTTCACAAAGAGCTCTACTACTCTTAAACGTATTCAGCATCTCATCAGGAGAAAATAATTTTGCAATAGATTATAATAATCTTGGAACTAAAAGATTTTAGGGGATATCTACCGTGCCTGGGAATAAAAATCATGAAGCTGCTTTGATTTTTTCTGTTTATAACATTGTAAGGTTATATTTAGCTGTAAAGTAATTTCATAATGTAATACAAAAAATAGTTGGCATTATGTTATCACGTGGATAAACTTAACCCTAAAGATTTACCTCTATACCTCTAATAGTAGATCAAAAAATATTATCTAGTAGTGCGTTCGTGCAGCACCTTTAGCACCAATTTCTTACGTAATCGAGAAGTCTCTGCATTCCGATTGACATCACTGCTTGGTTGGTAGTAGTCCTGTCTTCTCCATTGTAGATTATGGGTTCAATCTCCATCAATGGTAAACCTAGACCTTTGCTCTGTGTCTAGATGTAATAATAAATTAGTATTTTTGTATGCACGCCTTTTCTGCCGCCAAGCAGCGTTGCAGTATTTCGGTTTGAAGAGTGTGGTTGCCGGTGTTATTACAGGCACATGAGGCTTAACATCTGTATGCCTCAAGTTGATGGACGCAGGGCAGTGCATCGTAGGGTACGTTCCTATCGAGCGTGACTTACGAGGCAATGCTTTGTTATAGTTGACGGTTTCCACTTCAGGTGTGTCATCTACTTGTTCCATCAGCTAGTGGTATAAATAAAAGCAAAAAAATGGCCCTCTTTTTTTTATTGAGCTTTGTATTGTTTGGGGCTATAATAACGCTGTGTATGTTTAAGAATTTAAAACAAATTTTATTAGAGCATTTTACGCTTTTCTTCGTCGCAGCTTGACAATAAATAACAATATTTAGTTTTTTTCCCTTTTCAGTCCGTTGGTGACTCGTCAACCATTTGAAAAAGCCAGGAACTGGTGTTTCGGGTGCTAAAGTGTTCATTAAGTGATTTTCGGTGCTAGTCCAGAAATAACTTTGTTAGGGTGGGTCGTCACAGTTATATTTAAACGGTCACGCGTCGGAAGGACTTTTCTAAAATAGCATTAATTGGGTAGAGTTAGTAGTTCACAAACATTGGGATTGAACTAGCTCCAACTCATTATCAAAACTATACACAGAAACTGAATACATTCTCACAATGTAATTTTTGTAATAATTGTTATTATTTTATTTTTTAGTTTAAGTTTCTATTTAATTGGGTTTTCATTTTTATGTTATTTATGATTTGATTTGTTTTGTTTTTTGGATTGTTTAATTTAATTATAAAAATAGTTTTGGAATTACGCTATCGCATTAGGATAGGATTAGGATTAGGATCGCACCTGTAAGGATAGTGTAAGAATGATGATGAATAAATAAAAAATAAATAAATTCTAACTTAAACACATTTTTTATAACACAAGCCTTTGCCCGCGACTTCGTTTGCGCAGGATTAGTCACACAATATCTTTATAAATTGTAGTCTATGTGTTATTCTGATGTATAAGCTATTTATTGTAAAGTTTCATTAAAAACCATTCAGTAGTTTTTACGTGAAAGAGTAACAACATCACGCCTTTTTCTGCCACCAAGCAGCGTTCCTGTGTAACGGTTTGAAGATTTTGGTCGCCGGTGTAACTATAGGCACATAGGCTTAACATCTGTACGTCTCAAGTTGGTGGAAAAAAAGGTAAAACTCCCCGAGATTTTGTTGTTTAGAGAATCAACTCATAGTACATTCTATGGCGATAGTAAGCAGGCTTATATGGAGATTGTAAGTGGTAAGGTCTACTCGTCTACTAGACGTAGCTTTTTCGATAGAACTCCTCAAAATTGGTAGATCCACCACTAATTAGGATGAATGCTGGATCCACGCTGGTGATTCAGAGTGACAGCGCCTACATCGCAGACCTAATCACGTACCGCGCCAAATAAGTCAACGGGTTTAGCGTAGTGATGTGCACACTGCACAAGTATGTATAACATCGATAAGTGAGATTAGTGATGAAGCTTTTAGGCCGCTCTAAGGCCTCGGTCATGGAAGTATTGATATGAAGTGGAGTATAAAGTTAGCAGAAGATGGATACAAAGCGTAAAATATAAAATGATTAACAAATAAGAAAATGTAAGAAAAAAAAATATAAATAAAAATGGCCATTAAATATCGCTTCAATTTATCGTAATTAATAAAAAGCAGACAGAGACGGTTCGGAACCTACAACTTTTGCTAAAATATGGGAATGCAACAGTCATACAACTCATTCGCACATTTCAACATACTTTGAATATTAAATCAATGAAAGAAGTTGTTAAAAATCGCTAACAACAAAGTTCAAACGTTTGAACAACATTACAGAGATTTAGCAAATAAATCATTCTGATCCAAATACGTTTGATTTAGTACGAAAACCAAACCTCAACCCTACTGCACTTTCGTTGGCTTTTTGACATATTTTTTTTAAACATCCATAGATGTTGCAACACTTGCTGCAAATCCCAGTCTCCAGCAAATAACTCCAAAGCTAAAATATTTTAACATTATTAAAGTTTTCCAAACATCGATAATGTTTATTCAAGATGTTACAAATGATTTTGTCATTATTATAGTTTTCCGAACATCGACAGTTTTTGAAGATGTTACAAAAAAGCTGCATATTCCAGTCTCCAGCTAATATCTCGGTAGCTAAGCTAAGCAGGTTCTGAAAGCTCGATCAAAACTAATCAGATATCAAGTCACTCGCCATTTCAGCTATTACATCGAATAACCTACGCCTCACTTAACTTCAATAATATATTATATTACATTGTAAAAGGATCATACAAAAGAACGGTAGGAACCAAGCCGTAAGTTTGTTGCCTGTTCTTCTAGGCTTTGGTCGCGTGGAACTGGCACCTAGAGTCACCTAGCTTTAAGACGTTTCAAAGTGATCCTTGTGATTTTGTTGAATAAATACCTATTGACTTTGACTTTGACTTTGAATTAGATAGAGATAGCAAGTGACTTGACATCCGATTAGTTTTGATCGGGCTTTCAGAAACGATAAAGTTTTCCGAACATCGATAAGTATATTTGAAGATGTAACAACACTAGCTGCAAATCCCAGTCTCCAGCTAATAGCTCGGTAGCTAAGCTAAATGCAGAGCCCGCCAACGTAAACAATAAATTGCAGAACCTGCATTAATTTGAAGACGAGACTGGTTAGTGACCTTAGATTATTAGCAAGACTTACTTGGCTGTGAAAGTTGGAGGACATTTTATTTTTGACCTTAAAGCGATGACAAGTACTAATGTACCACTCCCTCGCACGTTTCAACATGTTGAAAGATATCACCAAACTCATTTTTGAAAAATTGCAATCACCCTTTGATTGAATGAAAATGCTTTACGCTTGTACACCTTACAAACGAACAAAATAGGAAACATAACAACTATAGACCATGGGCGGTTTCATCGCTAAAAAGCGATCTCTTCCAGACAACCTTTGGATGGAGACGAGCCTATATATGAGATGGTTGGTTTGGGTGCACCAAAAAAAAACATGAAATAATAAAAATGATAAAACAACATACCTATTTAAACTAATAAACATACATTATAGGTAAAATAAAATTACATACATATTATATTCTATGAATAAATACATACTAATATACACAACATAAATGTACCCTTGTGTGCATTCACACAGTTTAGTAATAATTTCATTTTGATCGATCTAAGTTTTCCTTCAAAAGTTTGCTTTACTAGTTTTCGTACTTTTGCAAAATTTTGAGTAGGAAAGGTCACGTTCTCAGTGGACGTGGCAATGCAGCCAGTGTCTTGGGCACTGATTCGGATCAGTTGAGCTATCTCTAGATCGTTCGGAACGTTCTGCAGATAGCTCAGTAGTACACTTGTATTCATTGTATATAAATTCACGAAGATAAATACAATATTAAGTACGTGTTTACGTAATCCAGTGAATACGTTACCCTGCTCATTTGTTATCGAATTATTGATCAAATGTCAATCGTGTCCCACAAATCGATAAGTTAAATTCAAATTATATGTCAGTTATGCATAAATTCACTGGCAATTCAAATAGGTTATGAGGTTCAAGTTAACGATATTGGGTGGGTACAGTCAGCATCATAAGGTGATGATGCACTCTTCAATCTGTGATGACAATCCTAGAGCTAATTTAGACCTTCGCTATTATATGTACGCAATTAATAAATGTCAATGTATGTGTATGTAATTCATATTGAATATGAGTTTTTTAGAACTAAGATAACACTTTTCCTGTCAACACAGCGTTGCTGTGTTTCGGTTTGAAGAGTGTTGTTGCCGGTGTAATTACAGGCACATGAGGCTTAACATCTGTATGCCTCAAGTTGATGGACGCAGGGCAGTGCATCGTAGGGCACGTTCCTATTGTGCGTGACTTACGAGGTAATGCTTTATTATAGGTGATGGTTACCACTTAACATCACGTGGGCCATCTGTTTGTTGTGTAAAAAAAAGGCACAAGTCTACTTACTGTAATATTAATAAATTAAATTAAATTGAGTGGGCTTTCCATCCAGCACTGTCTAGCTCCAAACTAAACAAAGCTTGTGCTATGAACCAGATAGCTGATATAATTAATGAAAAGCTTTGAAACTTCGCTGAAATCATCTTTCTCATGTTGACTGTACAAATTAAATTAGATACATATTTTTGTCGACAGTCAAGTTATAAGTATATCGCATGCAGATAAGTTTTTGTCATTTTTATAAGAATCCTTTTCAGATTTCACAACTGACAATGATGTATGGTGCGTACGTTGTTCAGTTATGAGGGGCTTTATCATTTTTGTTGGTAATCAACATAGCTTTCTCCAGCAATAAGGCCGCCCATTATAATATTTACTGCTTGTTTTGGTTCTGTGCATCCTACCTTAATTCTCGTGGTAATTAATAAAGAGTTAACTATCTGTCTATCTATATACAATGGTATTGTTTGTTCCTCTTTGGTCCTGAACGCATAATTTAGGATCATGTTTTTCCCAGGCCCAGTAGAAAGCCTCAAAGATTTCTTGGCCCCAAATCAAGCTTGGTTCGGTTTGGGGCTAGATAGTAATGCGTAGAAGGTCCACAACAAAAAAAAATCCGCTTATTTCCGTTATTTGATTTCCGTTTTTTAATTAATTGTATTTTATTTTGTCATTTAACTGATTGTACCCTGTTTTGTGTGCCTAAATAAATAAATAAATAAATAAATTTGCCTTCCACCCCTAAAAAAGGCTATTTCAATAAATTGAGAGGTAGTTGCAGCTTTAAGCTTCGTTCAAGGATGCAATGCTAATTGTTATAATTGTGAAACGGCTCTGGGCGATGCTTGGCCACTTCGCAGCGACGCCCACGCCCGTTCTCACAGCGTTACTCATCAATTGCAAAACTATTTAGCTTTCGATACATGCAAAAAGAGCAACAAAGATATCTGTCTGTAAATCAGCAGTACCTCAAGTCTGAGTATTTTTTTTTGTTTTTCGTATCATAAGGCTGTTTTTGTATGAAAGCGCAATGAGCGTTTCTATCGTTCTGAGAACTCACGAGTCTCCATACAAAAACGGCCCGACTATAAAGCAGATAAAAAAAAACTCAGACTTGAAGTATAAGGCTATTTTAAAACATACGTATGTTTTTATACTGCTTGCTGATGGAACATGCAAATGTTCCACCTATCAAGTGGTAACCATCTCCTGTAACAAAGTATTGCCTCGTAATTCACGCACAATAGGAACATGCCCTACGATGCACTGCCCTGCGTCCATCAACTTGAGGCATACAGATGTTAAGCCCCATGTGCCTGTGATTTCACAGGCAACCACAACCTTCAAACCGAAACACAGCAACGCTGCTTGAGTACTCCCCGGACGAGCCCTTCACAAAGACCTCTACTCTTAAAGACAAATGTCTCATTTAAGACAAAGATCCTGAAAAGTTATGAATTTAACATTGTGTCTGAGCTCATTCACGGTGTATAAGTTATATGTCGTGAAAACTTATATCAAGTTTGATAGCTCAGTTGGTAGTAGCTCTTCAGCGCTGTTGGCTTTGGGTTCGATACCCAACGAAAAGAAACATTTGTATTTACGTTACTTAGTTGAAATACTGCTCAAAGTTAACTCTTTCACCATTTTGTCATTATGAGATGGCATAAAAACCGATTATCTTTTGACATATTTTTATAGGTTCTGTTGGTACTCTAAAAAATTATGAAATTCTATATTAAGCTCATGGCCGGCTTCTGAAAGCTCGATCAAAACTAATCGGATGTCAAGTCACTCACCATTTCAGCTATTACATCGAATTAGATAGAGATAACAAGTGACTTGACATCTGATTAGTTTTGATCGGGCTTTCAGAAACCGGCCGTTAGTGTCTATTCAGTCACGCTCACTGACGTTTGTTCCGTGCGTGCCCGTTTTCCAGTTTTTTGTATGTAGTCACAATAAGTACCCATAGATGTATTGAAAAGTTTCCTAACTCCATACAAAAGCTGTAAAACGCACGCACGGCTCGGACGTCATGAACGAAACTCCAAATTAAATGTAACACGTGTCGCGACGTTGGTGCACCACATACTTTCACCGTCACTGAAAAGCAGCTTCATTCAAGCCACTAAGTTCATAAGGCAAATTCTGAGTGGAAGCTTTTTAACCGACTTCAAAAAAAGGAGGAGGTTCTCAATTCGAGTGTTTTTTTATGTTTGTTACCTCAGAACGTTCGACTGGGTGAACCGGATTTTTTTTATTTGAAAGCTGGTGCTTCCAGTGTTGTCTCATTCCAGTTCTGACAATGGAATCCATGAGAAAACCATTGAATTTGTTTTTTTTTTGCAGAAAAGTTATTATAACGACAATTTATATTTCACAACCTGGTGCCCGCGACTTCGCCTGCGCAGGATTAGTCACACAATATCTTTATAAATTGTAGCTTGTATATTATTGTTAAGTTTCATTAAAATCCATTCAGTAGTTTTTACGTGAAATAGTAACAAACATCCATCCATCCATCCATCCATACTTACAAACTTTCGCATTTATAATATTAGTAGGATTAAAATTTTCTCTTTTGTCTTGTGTTTATGTTATGTTCTGTGTCGTAAAATGAATATTTTCTATTTCTATTTCAAATAGACACTCTAAGCAAATCCGAATACATCTGCTAGTGAACTTCTTAGCATAATAGTCCTCAGTACATACTAGCAGAATTTATGTGGGCACCATACAATCAGCATTGTATACGAAGTACAAAATGCGTGGAGCTTACATGGGCATTTGGTATTCAAACAACTATTTGAACTTTGATTTGGTAGTTAAATCCGTTATGGCTAGTAATACGTTAGACTTAGTCAAAGGTCACGGAAGAGATGATGGCTTTATTTGTACTAATAAATGGTCAAATTATTTACCCCAGTGGAAGACAACCTTAATGTAAATGTACGACTTACTAAAAATTTATAACAAAATTAATAGTAGGTACTAACTGCACCTTCTTTAACATCATCATTATCAACCTGTAAGAATATTATTAAGTTCGTATTATTAAGAGTATTATTAGAGTTATTTTAAGAGTCGTAGAGCTCTTTGTGAAGTGCTCGTCCGGGGAAGTACTGCCACTTCTACCGCCTTTTTCTACCGCCAAGCAGGAACGCTGTGTTTCGGTTTGAAGAGTATGGTTGCCGGTGTAATTACAGGCACATGAGGCTTAACATCTGTATGCCTCAAGTTGATGGACGCAGGGCACAAAGAGCTCTTCTCCTCTTAAAACGCTATTACTACTCATACCTGAGGATATCACAAAGATTTTTATAATGTCCCAAAAGTGGGACATGATAAAAATTATTATTAAACATTATTATCCAAGTGGGATTTGAACCCACGACCTTCCCCTTGATACGGGGCCTAATCTTTATTTAGGGATGTATAAGGGGGTAGTCAGAGGTACTTCCAAACATTTCATTTGGCACATACCCTCATTAAGCATTAGTTGGTATTCCATACGTGACAGATTGCAAGCGCATCGTTATTGTAAGAATACTACGAGTAGCTGCCTTCCTCGCCATGTTTTCCTTCACTGCTTACGAGCACTGGTCCAACTGTTCACCAATATTGGTTTATTTGTTCTTGGAAAACCTCTGGCCAGGTCTTTTATCGTATTTTTCTTATCAGAGGCCTCTTGTGTGAAACAATGCGAATTTAACAATAAAAGGGTCCGTTCCTAAACGGAGGTGGGCGCGTGCCGGTACAATGTGCAACGCGCGTGAAGCGATTACATCAGTTTAAACCCTTTACAAATTTAAAATTAAATTTAATGAAATTTTGTTTTAGGTTGTGGTCATTGGGAACAATGCTAAGTGGTTTGATTTGAAATATTAAAATTGCTAAACAATTTAATTTTTTTTTTTTATAATTATACTATGTTTACGTATCTAATAACGTATTTAACAGCGGTATGGGCTTCCAACCTGCTACTTATTATTTTTTTATACGACTTGCTGATGGAACACTTAGATGGCCCACCCGATGTTAAGTGGTAAACCAAGCCTAAAAAAGCAGGCAACAAACTAACGTACCGCTGACTTGTGTGCTACTGCCAAAAGTTAACACTCATAAAACTCATGTTGCAAAGCAAGAACTTACTAGAACATAAAACAACCTTGTATTGTCATTGTGTAGATCATATACGATTAAAAATTATAAATATAAATAAATATTGGTGAACTTTTCTGCACAGCACTATGTCTAGCCCCAAACTAAGCTAAAGCTTGTAATATGGAAACCAGATAGCTGATATAATACTGCTTTTTTTTTGTCAATTTATACTCATATAATATATCCCAGACAGAGAACAAACATCTATGTTCATTACACAAATATTTGTTCTAGGTGTGACTCGAACCCACGGCCTACGGCGCCAACTGAGCTGAGGCTGTCTAGTCTAAGAGCTGATTTTACCATGCTCTATTAGTAACTAATAAAGGATTAAAAGGCCGTTAAATCTAACCTTAGATGTCATACGCGTACATTTTAAATAATAATAAATAATAATAAATATTGGTGAACATTCCACACAGCACTATCTCGCCCCAAACTAAGCCAAAGCTTGTGATATGGGAACCAGATAGCTGATATACTACTTAAATACTTTTTTTTTTAATACATACTTATAATATTATATAACACCCAGACAGATAACAAACATCTATGTTCATCACACAAATGTTTGTTCTCGGTGGGGATCGAACCCACGGCCTACGGCGCAAAAGGCAGAGCTACTACCAACTGAGCTGTGAAGGCTGTCAGACTGTATTTTGACATATTTAACGGCTCTTTAATCCATTGTTTAACTAAGACAGCATGGTGAAATCAGAGCTAAGCCGCTCAACCCAATTTAACTTCAAAAATAAAAACTGAAATCCATTGGCTATCAAAACAAAGAAAATAATTTTCCAATACTCTACCCCATTTGACTCCCTATTACAATAAATTGAACAAAACACTGTCTCTTCAAAAAATAAACAGTAAACGTTACGGCAATTATAAAACTCCATCTTTACATCAACGGGGTTGGTAAATTATTTTCGAAATATTTTTTAATCTAATCACGGAATCAGCGGTGGCCTCAATGCGGGGCGGTGGTGGCAGGCACCAGTTATTGACCGACGGCCGAAGCCACAACAGCGCGGTAGGGATGTCAGCCGTGACTAATCGTTTTGTTATCGATGACAACTGGACAAAAATACTTTTATATATTTATTCTTAGATTCATAGCTTTTCTTATTGTCTATTTTAATCTATTAGATGTACATTGTACACTAACCAAATTGAATCTACATTTTATAAGCAAAGTATGTTGGTAGATGATACTGAGAAGAAAAACTAAAATAATAAGGTGAAAGTTAACAACTATGCCTTTATTTAAAACACACTACTTAAAAACCATGCCAAATCTTTCGAACCCAATTTTATTCTAACAAAAGTTCAGTTATGACTGGAGTAAGGAGTTCTTAATCTTACAGCCTTCACAGCTCAGTTGGTAGTACCTCTGCCTTCTGCACCGTAGGCCTTGGGTTCGATCCCCACCGAGAACAAACATTTGTGTGATGAACATAGATGTTTGTTCTCTGTCTGGGTGTTATTATATATTATTAGTCTGTATTTACAAAAAAAAAGTCTTTGTGTAATATATCAGCTATCTGGTTCCCATATTACAAGCTTTGGGTTAGTTTGGAGCTAGATAGTGCTGTGTGAAAAGTCGACCAATATTTATTTATTTATTTAATATCTTTTGCAAAATTTTTAGGTTTGTGACAATATTTGGGATCTTTTTAAATAGTATTTATTTGACAGCTTTACATTTCAATTCTGAATTGAATAATAAAAATGCCTTTTATAATGTTCCACATGTGATATTGTTTTTACACTTGCGAAGATTGTTTTAAGTTTTATTCTTAATATTACGATTTATGGTGCGATACCTTTAAATATAATACATAATAGTTCATCTTACTGCATAGTTTATTCAAACCGTGCATGTTTGCACGTCAAAATAAACCTTACTTTTCCTTATTTTTCTTTTGCAATGTTTAATCGATATTTAAATCGGAACGATTATCGATATATTTACGGTCAACCCTGAGTCACGGGTCACTTCGCTCAGGTGGCACGTATTCTGAATAACCAACAAGAGCCTTTTCAAATTTAATAATAGAATTTTTGTTTAGTCAGGTGAATACGTTTTTAAGATTAAATAGCCAGAGATTTGCGATAAGATGGTGTGTTATTTCCTTATTTGTATTTCAACAGTGTTGTGTTTGGAGTCAAAGGTTGGCATATTAAGTAGAAGCTAAGAAACAATACTCGTCAATATTGTAGTGTAGGTACAGGAATTTTTTTGTTATTATTGTTATTATTGTTATGTGTTATTATTATTTATGACAGCCTCACAGCTCCGTTGGTAGTAGCTCTGCCTTCAAAGTCAAAGTCAAAGTCAAAAGATATTTATTCAATAAAATCACAAGGATCACTTTGAATCGTCTTATAGCTAGGTGACTCTAGGTGCCAGTTCCACGCGACCAAAGCCTAGAACAGGCAACAAACTTACGGCTTGGTTCCAACCGTTCTTTTGTATGATCCTTTTACAATGTAATATAATACAATGTTGAAGTTTAGTGAGGCGTAGGCATACAGACATACTTCTGCGCCGTAGGCCGTGGGTTCAATCCCCACCGAGAACAAATATTTGTGTGATGAACATAGATGTTTGTTCTCTGTCTGGGTGTTATCATTATAAGTATGTATTTACAAAAAAAGTATTTATGTATTGCTATCTCGTTCCCATATTACAAGCAATGGCTTAGTTTGGGGCTAGATAGTGCTGTATGGAAATTCCAATATTTATTTATTTATAAACATTATGGTGGTACCATGGATTAAAATACCGTAATAATTAAGCATACAAATTTGGCAGTAGAGTTTTTTTTATTCTGACACACAACACGACTTTGCAAGAAAACTTACTTTAGATTTATATAGATGTCACCTTACATAAATAAACACCAAAGAACATAATTTTTATAGTTAAAAATACATTTTCCTGTTACAAATAAAAAATAATGGAAATTGTTAATGACACAGAAGATTGACAGTGATGTTCCGTGATCGCAGGTGATCATCCCTGACATTGGGGCTAGGGGTGACAGTGGCCATTACACCCCTAAAAACGTGGGGTAGGTACAACCCGGCACCATGTATTGACCGCCGAATGGTCGGTCACGTGATGTAACTGAATGGTAAAATTCACACGATGCCGGAAAATGCCTAAATAAAATAAATATTAGTGGACTTTCCACACAGCACTATCTAGCTCCAAACTGAGCCATATCTTGTAATACGGAAGCCGATGTATAACATCTGTATGCCTCAAGTTGATGGAAGCAGGGCAGTGCATCGTAGGGCACGTTCATATCGTGCGTGACTTACGAGGCAATGCTTTGTTATAGGTGATAGTTACCACTTATCATGAGGTGGGCTTTTTGTTTGTTCCATCAGCTAGTTGTATAAAAACAAAAAAAAATGTAAGTACACATAAACATTTTTTTTTTCATAAACGATTTTCAGTAGTTGGTACGTGAAGGTTGCCCATTGCCAATCACTTGTTAGGATACAAAAAAAAAAGAATGATTTCCTTACGATTTTTTTATTCCTCATTGAGGCCTTCACATAGAGTAATTGAAAAAAAACAGCTTTACGAATTGAATTCGCAGGCACCGTAGACTGCCACGTTAGTACGTTTTTAAAGATCTGAGGGGATCTTCAGATCTTTTTGGACCAAGTACCAACTCAATATTTTAAAAGAATGTCTAAGAAGGTTTTGTTTTTTTTAAAGTTCTTTATTAACGACAACTTAACAGGCTAAGACACCTCTAAAAAAGTTTTATGATAAAACAATTACTTAAGGGTCATTCACACTTTATAAATCCTAACTTATCTTATATTTTTTATATTTTAAAATACATTTTTATTTAAAAAAAAGAATGGTGGACTTTTCACACAGTACTATCTAGCCCCAAACTAAGCCCTATATTGAAATATGGGAACCCGATAGCTGATATAATACATATATACTTATTTTTTGTAAATACATACTTATAATATATAATTACACCCAGACAGAGAACAAACATCATCACACAAATGTTTTTTCTCGGTGGGGATCGAACCCACGGCCTACGGCGCAGAAGGCAGAGCTACTACCAACAGAGCTGTGAAGGCTGTCAATGAGCTCCAAATGTGGGTTTCATCCGAACATTACATATGGATGAAACACACATTTTGCATCATTGCGAGCCTAGATAAAAAAAAAACAAGTTGTGTTTCTTTATACATAAAGTATCTATACTCTTAACCGATGCTTAACCGATCGTTTAAGTCTTGATAACCAGTAGCCTTTATTTCTTGCACGGAAACAAAAAACCATCGTTAACGTCACCGAGCTGTCAATCAAACGTCACCTTAGACCTGACCCGGTCAAGTTCGATTCCTAATTCATTCCTGATGACGGAGTCAAGGTCACCCGAGAAGCCTAGAATTTACATACAAACAGACAACTTGAATAATGACCATTTTGTTCAATAGGGGTCACTTTTTGCTGGTTACTCGTGTTAATTATACGCGCGTTGGACGTTTGCTTTCAATGAAGTATTGGACCTTATAGTAATAGTGTTTAGATCTAAAATCGAATGGATTATGCGCAGAAGTTTACTTAAGTTATATTGAAAAATATGTTTTTGTTCCAACATTTATGGATGTTATGAATGACGTGAAATTACAGGCACATGAGGCTTAGTAAGTGTGCCTCAAATGGATGGACACAGACCACTGCTTCGTAAGGTAGGTTGATTTCGTGAGTGACTTGCGATGCAATACTTTGTTTTAGGTGATGGGTACCGCTTCACATCAGGTGAAGAAAAAAAAACAGAAAAAGTCTAAGCGTGTTCCGACGGTATTGCGAGATTACAGATGTAAATATGTTAATAACAATTAATGATGATATTCAAACGTAATCAAACGACTACTTACCTATATACTTAGTACAGTTTTCACCTTAATTTACATGCAGCTATTTACATGTAAGTGACTAAGTGCCTTTTTGTGAACAAATTTCTTTCAAACCTACTGATTTAGGTTTTTTTGACGCATTGCCCAATATACCGGGTGTCAAATTAAAGGTATCGACAAAATTGATGGAATACGATCCAGCATGTTATCTTAAGATCTCGATTTTAACAATCGACAATCGATTCTTAACATGCATTATCATACGAAATAAGGCCCAACAACAGAAGAAATTAAAATAACAATTGCATGCGCCTTCACTTTGAATGGACCAAATGGCATTATTAGCGTTGAAGGCCCATTGTCAAAACCGTTGGGTAAACTAAATATTTTGACAAAAGTAAGTTGCACTATTGAGTTACTTAAAGGACAGTCGTTGCCACAAAAGAATGAGCTACTGAAAAAACAGACAACACAAAAAAGTGCTACAGGATCTCCTGGTGACACGAAAATCGTAATTGGCAAACAAACAGTATTGCGTCAAGTAATACGAAATGAAACTCTTGATCGTACGCCAAATCCTACTAATATTATAAATGCGAAAGTTTGTAAGTATGGATGGATGGATGGATGGATGTTTGTTACTGTTTCACGTAAAAACTACTGAATGGATTTTAATGAAACTATACAATAATATAGCTCATACATCAGAATAACACATAGGCTACAATTTATAAAGATATTGTGTGAATTGTCCAAAATATGACGATAAGTGTTAAGTAAGTAGGAAAAAATCTACCATCTGCGAGCTATTCTGGCGTGCGCTGCCAAAACCGCTAGAGTTACACATTATGTACTACGCTACGCTAATATAAGCTACTCGAAATACTAATCCTGCGCAAACGAAGTCGCGGGCACCAGCTAGTAGTATATAAAAACAATGAAATTGAGAAAGTAAACACACTGACCATAATACAGAACTTTTGTAACCTGAACCACGCTGCAGTTGTTAAAAAATCTGCTAGAGGGTCTGACTAATTTGGCAGTATTGCATTTGACAGGCCTTCAAAATGTCGAAACTGGGATTGGGAATTTAAAATTAAAACAATAGGTGCGCGGGGACGCGGCACGAATCTAAAATCAGCTGTGGGCTGTCATGTGGGCTGGAGGTCAGGCGTACAGAGGTGAGTTTCAAATCCTATTGCGTTATTGTTATCCCATCAGTTGGTATCAAGGATTGATGATGGCGATTATCTGACTCATTAGTACAACTTGTTGAGTTTTAACAGTTAGTTTGTTGCGGGTTTTGTCAAGTTTTAGCAATTATTTATTACTAGTTGAACAGTTTCGGTTTTGTATGAAGAGCACTGTTAAATACATACTTACTAAACATAACATCATTAAAGTATGAATAATAACATACACATTATACAAATAAATATTATTGTTCTTTTGATACATCAATATTATAGAAGTGTTCTGTTAATGACTACGTAATATTTTTTACTCAAGTGGTTTGTTCCCTGTTCTTTATCTATAACACGGCAAAAAAAATCACGTTTGTTGTATGGGAGTCCCCTTAAATATTTATTTTATTGTGTTTTTTAGTAATTGTTGTTATAGCGGCAACAGAAATACATCATCTGTGAAAATTCTGTCTAACTATCACTGTTCATGAGATACAGCCTGGTGACAGACGGACGGACAGCGTTGTCTTAGTAATAGGGTCCCGTTTTACCCTTTGGGTACGGAACCCTAAAAATTGTCAATACTATTCCTCACCAAATTTTGATTGCAAGAGACAGTGATGAAGTTATTGAGTATGCTAGAATTAGTCCTCAGAAGTGGTTGTCACTAAAATGCAAGCTATTTCTGTGCACAATCTCATCGTGATTATTTATATGTATATTTTTTTTCATTTATTTTAGGGGCTTTGTCGCTGGGCGACCACACTGCCCTTTAATAAAACATTAAAAAAAATACATCTCGTATCAAAACTTAATCTACTTACCTAATTAACCCTATTTCTGCCAACCTATTTAACAGAGATCACGGATTTCCACTTGCTACGATCCTTACATACCTCTTTCGCTTTATTCACTCTCATAACATTCTTCATACATTCTCGTCGGCTTAGGGTACTCTTGACCTGGCCCTTCTCTAGAACGTCTGCTATCTGATCGAGATACGTTCGCATAGGTCTACCTATGGGAAACAGGCGTGATTTTATGTATGTATATAACATCTTGGCTTGACCCGACAGGGGACAAGCCAAGATGCTATTAGTAATACCAACATTCATACATCGCCTTCCAAAACATCTTAATCTAAATGCATTGTTTCGGACACATTCCAGCATGATTATAAATTTCGTGGTTCAGTGGCTTACCTGTGAAAAAAGTAACAAACAGTCATACTTTTACATACAAATCGACGTATGGATGGACAAAAACCGCAACCAGTTGCTTAAAGAATGAAAGTATGTTATTTTTTCAACAAAATAACTTTATCAATAAAAGAAACGAATAAGACAGCCAGTAATGATTTAATGATTGAAAAGACCGACCAACAGCACCAACAACTGTTGTCCATACAACAATAAAGAAATTACAAAGTTGTTATCCAAAAATAACTCTTTATTTGGTCTTATTATCGAGAGTAATATTATGGTCCAATATTTTGAACAAAGTGTTTATGGCAAAAAACCGTGAGCTTCTGTGAAATGTTACATTGTATGGTCAAAAGTGAAAATTGATTGAAATGTATGGAGTTGGCCACGATTTTTTCCACTTTAGCCATACATTTTGTAACAATGATGGTGATATTTCCTTATGATCAAATGCTTTTTTATCGACTATCTAGTCTTATAAAACCATCACCTCTCTCTCTCTCTTAGCGTGGCATAGTACATATGTGTACTTGACGCTTATCGTCATATTTTGGACAATTCACTATATAAGCTATATTATTGTGAAGTTTCATTAAAATCCATCCAGTGATTTTTACGTGAAAGAGTAACAAACATCCATCCATCCATCCATACTGACAAACTTTCGCGTTTATAATATTAGTAGGATTTATACAAAACAAGGTGGAACTTTCAGGGACTGGATGAAACTGAAAGACATTTACTCAAAATTTGGAATAATTTAAAAGAGGTTCATAGTGTTTTTGGCAATGGTGTTTATCGGCAACTCCACTGCTTTTTGTTTGGTCTGACAAATTACCGCAGGGCAGTGCCAGTATGTTTTGCGTTGTCAATTGAGTGGTTACCACACACAGGTTTTTGGCGCAAGTGGATGTGTTGATTGCACATAAACCGGCCAAGTGCGAGTCGGACTCGCATACGAAGAGTCTGACGGACAGACAGCGGAGTCTTAGTAATAGGGTCCCGTTTTACCCTTTGGGTACGTAACCCTAAAAACGATATGAACTGAGCCGTCAGTTTCTTGTTTATTCTAGGCTTGTTTGCGTAGAACTGAGCTTACTAAATAAATTATTATAATAGTGAACCTAGACTCACCTATTTTATTAAACGTATCAAAGTGATCGTACCTACTGGTTTTATTGAACGAATATAGGTACTTAGACTGCCTGCGTCCTTTATGTCTTTACTTCTTCTTCTTGTCGTGTCACTAGTTTCTTTCGAAACGGTGAGGAAAAATAATTTTAAGTGCGCCTCAAGAGGCTCCTTTCGAGCACTTGACACATGTTAAAGAAATTTTTAGGTTCTACGACATGCCGGTTTCCTCACGATGTTTTCCTTCACCGTTTGAGAGTACTGGCATTGTACACATACGTTTTTTAACAGAAAAACTCATTGGTGCATGACCGGTTTCGAACCTTCGACCTTAGGACCGAAAGGCGGGGCCGCTACCACTCAACCACTAGTGCTCTAGATATTTTTGCTGAGCTTGGTATACAGTGCGACACAGTTTTACGCTTCTGCAGATATCATCGATCCCGACTTTGAGTTACCTACTTATTTTTGTTTAACATGAATAACATTTTGATTAAAAAAAAAGTAACGTAGACAAACTGTTTTTTTTGTTTAGGATAACTAATTTACAGAGCGTTTCATTTTATATTTCGGTGAAAACTTTTAGGGAGGAAGCTCAGATCAGATCTTCACACACTCATTTGCTAATGTTTTTAACTGATGGCGCTGGTGAGCACTGGTGATCTAGTGCCTCCGCCTTCCGATCCTAAGATCGTGGGTTCAAAACCAGTCATGCACCAATGAGTTTTTCTGTTCAAATATTTATGTGCGCAGTGAATTCTCTAACGGCGAATGAAAACATCGTGAGGAAAACGGGATGTCGTAGAGCAAAAAGTTCTAAAACATGTGTCAAGTGCTCGAAAGGAGCCTTTTTGAGGCGCACTTGACTTTCACCACACTGTTCTTCTTCACTTCACTTGTTTCTAGTGATGGAGCTTCAATATTGTATTATAATACATTGTAACAAGGATCATACAAAAGAGCGGTAGGAACCAAGCCGTAAGTCTGTTGCCTGTTCTTCTAGGCTTTGGTCGCGTGGAACTGGCACCTAGAGTCACCTAGCTTTAAGACGTTTCAAAGTGATCCTTGTGATTTTATTGAATAAATACCTCAATACCCAATACATTTATTGCTTACACATGGTTTAGTTTTGGTACATACATGAGGTATAACATGGACCCTGCATAGGGTATGGCAACATGGAGGCAGGCCGAGGTTTTATATTATAATACGTATAGTTGGTAGACAGGTATAGTTGGTAGACAGGTACAGTAAAAAACCTCTAGGTAGGTGTTATCTGTTAGGTATTATAAATAAACTACGTATTGGGAATGTATGTCAAAGTTAATATATTAAGGAATATTTAATTAAAAATAGTCAATTTATAAGTCAAAGTGTTAATATTTAATTAAAAATAGTCAATTTATAAGTCAAAGTGTGTATAGAGGAATGTTAAATAAAAAAAATGTCAAAGTTAAATCACCCTACATAAAGTACCTTTGACTTTGACTTTGATGATGATGATCATATGCCTGTCCTACGCAATAAGCCATATGGATTATGGCCACAATGCGGTTGCAGGGTAATTCTAAATAATTCCCCGATCATGCGGTCATGCATGTCGATTGAGTATTTAGGTGGTCAAGCTTTCACCTGCTGCGCTGTTTTGGCAGCGTGACAGCAGGTGGGGCCAATAACCTGCGCGCTGTCTTATGTTAGGACTGGCATGTAAAATAATATTATATATTATTGTTTTTTTTAAAGTGACTGTATAGATAATTATTAACGTATTGGATTTGGATTGATTATGGATCTGAAATTAAAAAAAAATAAGAAATGTTCCAAAATTTATCGACCTGTGCAGAGATTTGAAAAACGCTAATGAGTTAATTAAGTACTTCATCACTTATAATAAAGCATTGCCTAGTAAGTCACGCACGATAGCAACGTGCCATACGTTGCTATCGTTAACACCAACCACTTAACACCAGGTGGGCCATCTGCTTAATCATTCAGCTAGTTGTATAAAAAAAAAAAAAACTTTAAACACACGACAACCAACCCATACCTAGGTTTCCCTTATACCCGGGAAATATTGATATAGGTAATAACTTTTTACCAAGCATTAAGCTATGTCACCAAGCATCAAGCTATAAATGTTAAAACTGAAACAGCTTCACAACTTTGATCCCCAGGCACGGTAGATATCCCCTCAGATCTTTTAGTACCTAGTACGAACTCTAGATTCTCGTAGAATGTCTAAGGTATCAATCAGAGGCACGTCCATACATTACATTTGGCACATACCCACATTGTGACCGATAATGAAGCCATAATAAAATTATACGACTTTCCACGAGCCTCGTATGTAAAAATAAATCCGAAAAACAAAAGACACTTTCAATTATGATTCATTTGTTACGCAAAGCTCGTCTCAAGTACACTCGTGCACAAAAAAGGTGAATTAATCATCGGAATAAGTTTGACGGTGTTGTGAAAGATTATAATTGGTTTTGTCTATCTATAATGAGTTGTAAGTGGCGTTTAATTAATGACAGCTCTCAATGATGAGCCACAGTGTAGAGGAAAAAGCTGGATCACGACAAGCTTACAACATGAATAGCTTCAATAAAAAAGTTAAAAAAGTCCTTCAGGGCAGGCAACGTAACGACAACACCCCAAGTGTTGTTGGTGTATATGGGCGACGGTGACCACTTAACATCAGGTGGGCTGTAAGCCCGTTTGTCTGTCTCTTACATAAAAAAAAGCTTTTTTTACTCTTTATTCACATTTGGTTGGAAGAACTGGCTCCTAGATTCACCTAGGGGCATTTAATGGTTCTCAAAATGTTTTTTGCTATAAGATGTTCTTTTTTTGACGTATTAGGGTTCGTTTTATTTGCTAGGAAGGCTTAACCTTTTTTTTTCTTCGTAGATATAAAAGAACAGTATTAGGTATGTACTGTTATAATTGTTTTTCGTAGGAGTTACCTAATTGTTTTTCATTCACTGTATTAACTGTTGATAGCTTTGTTGAGCGGCTAACTGTGTAGGCTAGTGAAGCTTATAGCCTATGCAAGAACATCACAAGTTTATGAGGTCATCAATTTTATAAAAATACTGTTGCGAAGCGATATATCAAATCAAAAATCGTTGATAGGTTACGAATCTAGTGTAGATTAATTATTATAGTATGTACGTGAATTCATTCAAAAATATTTTTTTATAGACAGTATTTATGGAGATTATTATTAGAGCACTGGTGGTCTAGTGGGAGTGACCCCGCCTTCCGATCGTAAGGTCGCAGGTTCGAATCCGGTCGTGCACCAATGGATTTTTCCTATCGAAAAATGTATGTGCGCAATGCCAGTGCTCTTAAACGGTGAAGGAAAACATCGTGAGGAAACCAGTTAGTATTCTAACAGCGGCGATGGGCTTGCAACCTGTCACGTATGGAATACCAACTACTGCAAAATGTGGGTATGTGCCAAATTTAATGTTTGGACGTACCTCTGACTACCCCCATTAGACATCCTCAAAAAAGAATCTGGAGTTAGTACTTGGTACTAAGAGATCTGAGGGGATCTACCGTGCCTGGGATTAAAGTCGTGAAGCTGTTTTATTTATGGAACATTTCATTTTGACTGAATTTACTGGATCGAAAAGGAAATGACAAACAAAAACGAAAGTAAGATTTACAAATCAAAAAATGTTTCTCTCAAATCATGAATGAATAAGTCTATGAATGATGAGCCATTCAAACCAGCTTTATAAATGGGAGTGTCCACAAAAATTTACAGTCATCAACACAACGCGGTTGAAGAGTTTGACATTTCGTTATGTCCACATTAGCATACTGGCCAATGACTCGCCCCTGATTCGTTTAAATATTTACATACGTCCTTTTAGTGGTTACTTAACAGTTTCTTGAGTTATGACTAATATTTGCTGGTGATAATAGCTATGTTATTTTTGTAATATTATTCCTTTAAATATGTTAAGGGTCCGCGAAAGTGTTAAGTTCGTGCGACATAAAAAAATACACCTGTTTTACAAACATTTAAGCAATATCAAATATTTTGGAGGATATGCATCGTGAACCCTTAAATTATAAACAGTTATGCTCTTGTGAAAGTTAAAATGCAAATCGACTCTTAATTAAAACTTTGGTCACAAAAAAACAATCAACGTCAAACTCGGACAACAAAACGTCTACCCACTCAAACGTTGAATTAAAAAAAAATGTTCCAAATATGTATGAATGGACAGTATACACCGAGATTAGAGATGTCTCGTGTCCGTCTTATTACTTGTCCGGAGATGTGAAATTAAGTATAAGTGAATATAATTATGTTATGTAGTACAAAAAATATTAAATCACAAAGACATAGTTTTAAGAAAAAACTGTAACAACCAACAATTTTACTAATTTATGTAAAAACAATATCGTCTGAAAACTCATATGTTAGTGTTTTTACCAAAAAAATCTTCTCTAATTAATATATTTAAAAATATCCGGGTTTTAAAATATTAGTTTATCTTAACTCTAACTGAGACTCTAGATAGGTGTGATTAGAACGCGCGTGGGCAGGCCTGTCATCGCGGGGTCATTGTGTGCGGGTTAAAGACTGCAGCGTTTTATAGAGGAGTCGTGCG
The DNA here is from genome assembly GCA_932294275.1 of Chloroclysta siterata. NCBI lineage: Eukaryota > Metazoa > Arthropoda > Insecta > Lepidoptera > Geometridae > Chloroclysta > Chloroclysta siterata. The sequence goes on along the minus strand of OW028596.1, from coordinate 11,224,379 downwards.
TTGTGATGGGAGGATTCTTATCGCAGCTGATCCAGGAACGCGATTATGACATCTAGACTAAAATATCAGTGATGTTGTTGTAAGTACGCTTGTTATTTTTCTGAATGTTAAAATTAATTATCAACATAAACTACTGTACCTAAATGAATTTGATGAATAGTATTAGGTATTAATCAAAGTCTCTTGTCTCTAGCTGAATAGCTTACAAACAAAAACACTCAAACCTTATGCTGTAAATTAGTAAACAACAAATTAATTCATTGCACATTGTGAAACAGCTTTGATCTTTCACAGTGTCATGTCTAACCATTCTTGCGTGCGGTTCGATTTGCATTGAATGAGCGGGCTGGACACACGCGCGTCGCGGCCTGTCATTACCGGACGCGCAATACTCCACCCTGTTCGAAATTCAAATTATTGTGTTTGGTTCGCTCTCGCTGGATTGTGACACGCGCGGCGCGTCGCATAAAATAGGTGTCAATTGTGTGCGCGACTGTACTTATGCATAAGCAAATACGATGTTTTGTTGATGTGTAAAACAGTTATGATTTTTTCTCGCGGCGGTACTTATGAATTGCCGGTATATGTTTGGTATACTTGTTAAACATTTTACTTACCACTTCAATAGGTAATGTTCTAAATAAAACCCCTACAGGTATAAATTTAAAAACTACGCGGACAAAAAAAGCCGTATTAATAGGTAAAAACCTTCTTGCACATTGGCCTTTGTCCACTTTTTCTGCCACCCCCATGTGATTTTTTGCGTCAAAAAAACGGTTTTATGGAATCACAAAGGAAACGATGCGAATAATTCCTCGTTTCATGTTTCTTAGTTTTTTATTGTCTATTTTAAAGTCCCACAGACATTGTAGGCCGAGATCTAATCTCTTTTTGATAGACTCCCGCTACCTCCTGGACCATGGGCCTTATTGTCCGGTGGATAAAAGATGCTGTTTTTATGAAATTGAAAGGATTTGATTGATAGAATATGAGGTACGGGTAAAGGCTTTGATTAAACGAATCGCTATCAGATCATTTTACGATTTATCTTTGTAGATGCAGCAGAGAAGATTATTATTATATATTTTTATTGTCATATTTATTTCTGAAAAAAACAATAAGGTTCTAGTTTTAAGATATACCTAAACCTAAACAATTCTTAAAATTCCACAGCCTTCACGGCTCAGTTGGTAGTAGCTCTGCCTTCTGCGCCGTGGGTTCGATCCCCACCGAGAACAAACATTTGTGTGATGAACATTGATGTTTGTTCTCTGTCTGGGTGTTATATTATAATATTATAAGTATATATTTACAAAAAAAAAGTATATATGTATTATATCAGCTATCTGGTTACAATTACCCATATTACAAGCTTTGGCTTAGTTTGGGGCTAGATAGTGCTGTGTCGAAAGTCCACCAATATTTATTTATTTATTAGTAGTACAAGCTTTGCTTATTTCTAGGCTAAGTAACGCTGTGTAAAAATGTCCAAGAACATTTATTTTATTTCTTCAAAAATTTCGACCAATCATTTTCTAATTACTTTTACACAGAAACAAAAAACGACTAAACTTATTTGATGGAACATTTAAAATAACAGATATATTTTTATACTATTAAAGTTAATAATCGAAGCAAAAATGATTAAGGATTAAATACAGGGACCACGATTGAATTTTCAGTATATTATTTTAAACAAGCTGGTGCCCGCGACTTCGTTTGCACAGGATTAGTCACACAATATCTTTTTAAATTGTAGCCTATGTGTTATTCTGATGTATAAGCTATATTATTGTAAAGTTTCATTAAAATCCATTCAGTTTTTACGTGAAAGAGTAACAAACATCGATCCATCCATGCTTACAAACTTTCGCGTTCATAATATTAGTAGGATAGACATAGTTTTATTATAATCAGTTCTCACAGCTTAGTTCGTAGTATAGCTCTACCTTTTGCGCAGTAGGTCGTGGGTTCGTGTCACACCGAGCACAAACATTTGTGCGATGAAAACGTTTGTTATCTGTCTGTAATATTATAAGTATAAAAAAATTATAAAAGTATCTATTATATCACACTATCTGGTTCCCATAGTACAAAATTTATTTAATTTAGGGCTAACTATTGCTGTATGGAATGATCACCATTATTAAGGGGCTGACAACTATCAAACAACTTCTCGCTCGCACATTTCGACATGTTGAAAGATATAAAATCACTAAACTCATTTTCGAAAAATCGCAATCAACCATTTTGTGTGCAATCACATTGCACATAGCTTAGTAAAAATTTCATTTTGATTGATACAAGTTTTCCTTCTTAAAAGTTTGCTTATGTACGAAAAATAGTAAAGCAAACTTTTGAGTAGGAAAACATGTATCGATCAAAATTATTTTTTTACTAAACTGTGTGCAATGTGATTGCACACAAAATGGTTGATTGCGATTTTTCGAAAATGAGTTTAGTGATTTTATATCTTTCAACATGTCGAAACGTGCGAGCGAGAGTCACATTAGCTCTTGTCTTCGCCTTAACCACCAATTACTCCAAATGTCATGTCGCAAGATATCACAAAGTAGCTCTGATCTATGATGCGGTCACCTTGAAATTAGTTTTTTGTCCATCGACAAGCGCCCTTCTATAAACATTGTTTTTAATCACCGCCTTGTCGATGGTATCTATTTTGTCTCTGGTTCGCAACACATGTTCCGCAAACTAATGAGTTTGAGGACATCTCGTAAATGTTTTTTGACTACCTACTTTCGGCAGTAAAAAATCGGAAAGCCTTTGATCTTTATGTGTTTACGGTAATTTTACTTTTGCTTGTAACGAAGGTTTTATGCTTTGATGGTAATCAGTTGCCATTTTGTTTTGTCGGAAATAAATTATGAAATTGCAGTTTTATGAAAAATTGCCAGGTTCTTGCAATCACTTTTATTTTTCGAAATCAGAAATTATTTAGTTTCAAATATAGTTATTTCTGTTTCAATACTAGTCTGTGATATTACGCTATGATGATACTCTTACCATACCGTATGATAAAACATTAATTATGGGTAGCAAAACTTAACATGCGAAATATTTTTTGTATTTCGCCATAGATCAAACAAGAGATCATACAAGAAATAGTAAGAACCAAGCAGTAAGTAGGTTGTCTGTTCTTCTCGGCTGGTCACGTGAAACTGGCATCAGGTGGGCCATCTGCTAGTTGTATAAAAAAAAACCCAGATTCGTTTAGTTTTATGCTCAAATTGATTCTTGTGATTCAAATAAATAATGATAAAATTGGTATGACATTTAATTAAATTAGCTTAACACAACAATAAAACAAGATATCAAAAACTTAAAGCTAACCAAAGTTGAGAGTCAACGTTTCAACCCCAAAAACGGCTCATTTTTCAAAATGCTGCCACTCGAAATGATTTATGCAAAACGCGTTGGTGTCCATAACGGGACTCTTTTTTATGTCCACAAAAACTTGGGTCCCGAAAAAATATCGGTCTCATATGGCACCGTGGCCACGTCCAAGTGGATCTTGTAGGAATCCATTTTGAAAAAATATTACTTATGATGCGATTCTGGGAATTTCTGTAATTTGTCTCAATTTTGATATATAAATTGAGAATACTCGTACTTATGGAATAGAACATTTCTTTATATACCCCCTATTCAATAAAACAAAATATGTTCTTAAAAACTAGAGGTAATGGGCGGTTGTATGGCTAATAGCTATATCTCCCAGACCTATATACCATCATAGTAATGACATAATATACCCCTATAACTATTGGAAGGTCGTGTTTTTATTTAAAAAGTAAATATTATTATTTTTAAAGTTTCATTTTACAGGTGGATGATTTTTTTTCATTCAATATAAAGGATGCAACGCTATGTTTATAAGTTCTATCATCTTAGAGTAACGCTGTACGTCTAATTAAAATATTTCTGTTTATGTTTATAGTAGAAGGGTTATCACTAAATATTATAAAACAAAGTCGCTTTCTCTGTCCCTATATCCCTATGTATGGTTAAATCTTTAAGGGGCTGACAACTATCAAACAACTTCTCGCTCGCATGTTTCGACATGTTGAAAGATATAAAATAACTAAACACTTTTTCCACAACCAATTTGTGTGCAATCACATTGCACACAGTTTAGTAAAAATTTCATTTTCATCGATACATGTTTTCCTACTCAAAAGTTTGCCTTTCTAGTTTTCGTACATAAGCAAACTTTTAAGTAGGAAAACTTGTATCGATCAAAATGATTTTTTTACTAAACTGTGTGCAATGTGATTGCACACAAATTGGTTGATTGCGATTTTTTTGAAAACGAGTCTAGTGATTTTATATCTTTCAATATGTCGAAACGTGCGAGCGAGAGTCACATTAGCTCTTGTCTTCGCCTTAAAACTACGCAACGGATTTTGATGCGGTTTTTTTTATAGAAAGAGTGATTCAAGAGGAAGGTTTACAAGCATAATCTCTTAGGGATAATACAAGCATAATCTCTCAGGGATAACCCACAATAATCGTGCGAAGCCGGGGCGGGTTGCTAGATTATTATTAAAGTTTAGGTAAGGCTTATTATTACTAAAACATTTTTCTAAAGCTATGCTACATATTTTATCTTTTCTCAATCCTCATAAACGAATACAAACTGATCAAGATAACAATCAGCAGCGCAATTTTTTGCCGCTTTTTTGAAACCTTATATATCTGGCTTTTCAAAACGTGGGTCAATTTTGGGTCGATTCTCACGAGATGACCATGATTTATTAATAAATCATTTTGTATAGATTCAACGTGTTTTGTATGCTATATCACGCTGTATTGTTAAGAACAAAATAACAATTTAATAATTTAAATATATACTATACATTGATATATCGTTTAATAATACTTATTCTAACCAAAAAGTTAAGAAAAAAGACGTTTAAGGACAAGTGATGCGATTGTTATAGGGAAAGGTAACCAACTTACCAAAAAAAAAAAAAAAAATTGGTGGTCTTTCCACACAGCACTATCTAGCCCCAAACTAAGCCAAAGCTTGACAGATAGCTAATATAATACATATTATACTTTTTTTGTATATACATACTTATAATAATCACCCAGACAGAGAACAAACATCAATGTTCATCACACAAATGTTTGTTCTCGTTGGGGATCGAACCCACGGCCTACGGCGCAGAAGGCAGAGCTACTATCTACTGAGCTGTGAAGGCTGTCATCAGGTACTTACGTACATCTGTCAGAACATCAAGTAAGTTTAGAAAAAAAGTTTATTTTAGTATTTATACGATCAAAATAAGTGTGCAGGGACCAAAAGAATTATTTATGAATAAACGTATAAGTACTTATTTAAATATTTTCAAAATATGATTCATCATTATCATTCGCCTGAAGAAGTCCTGCGAAGACCATTTTGAAGCATGCCTCATATGTTTACAAGAAAAAAATGTCAAGACTTGCCCACCAACTTTCCAAGTTAAACATCTTTGAAATGTTTTGATCAACTCCTCCATTCAAAAGCCCCATTCGAGATTTCACTTTTAGCTTCAAAGATCTAATTCTGTCAAGTTCCTGACCTTTCTCCTCCAGCATGAGAGGAGGGCACACGTGGTCGCCAGAGGGCCACATGTGCCGATCGCCACATATTGTGGGCAGCGACGTATGAGAATTTATGTTGTCGTATTGTATGACGGACAGTCACCGTTAAAACACAAGGACTACAACATCTTGTATTCTTTTTTTTTTAATTGCATTCTTATTATAATCCTATACCCAAATATAAAAAAAAAACAAAAAAATTGTGGACATTCCACACAGCACTATCTCGCCCCAAACTAAGCCAAAGCTCGTGTTATGGAAACTAGATAGCTGATATACTACTTATAAATCTTTTTTTTTGTAAATATATACTAATAATATTATATAACACCCAGACAGAGAACAATAATCTATGTTCATCACACAAATGTTTGTTCTCGGTGGGGATCAAACCCACGACCTACGGCGCAGAAGGCAGAGCTACTACCAACTGAGCTGTGAATGCTGTCAATATTATTTAAAAACTAAAATAAGTATAAATATGTACTAAAATAAGTAAAATAATGGAGTCTTGATAATATTTTGCATGCGATTGTACGAAGCTGACATAAAGATCTATGTTTTTATTAGCTCTGACCAGATGGGTCACTTCGGTGGTTTATGGTGCCATGGATTACAGATCCATTAAACTAAGTACTGATGATGTAAGCTCTATATATAGAATTGGATTTGAAACAAAGAACTTTGAAAAGGATCGATGGTAGTGAAGTTAGTAGCACTAAAAAGACAAAGAAAGGTCTTTACCGTCTTCAGATCACAAAGATTTCAGGATTTTATAAGATCCCAAAAGTTATGACCCGTCTGGGATATGAACCCCCTTGATAGATTAAAGTTTCAAGATCCTTTGTGGATGTGAGATGAATGTCATGTTACAGGCACATGAGGCTTAACATCTGTATACCACAGGTTGATGGACGCAGGGCATGTTCCTATCGTGCGTGACTTACGAAGAAGAAGAATGTTAGCTTTGTTATAGGTTGGTTACCACTTAACATCAGGTGGGTCATCTGCTTGGTTCCATCAACACGTTGTTAAAAAATATATAAGCATTCCAAACGGGACAGATCGCAAGGCTGCTTGAATGCTATCTGCCAACTACTTTCCACACGATGTTTTCCTTCACCGTGTGTTAGCTAGCATGTAGGTATAAGAGAGCTTATCATAAAAACCGTAACATATTCAAAACGAAGCCCATATTGACGTTTCCCACAAACCGCACGCAGTGGTGAGCGTCGCGTAGAAATTGAGCAAAAAATCACGTCGAAATACCGCTAGCCCACGCATCTGGAAGCCATTTCTACTCCATACCAACAATTGCATAATCTGTGACTGTCCTCTCCTACTGGCTGTCGATTCTCCAAACAACAAAATCACAGGGAGTTCTGGGTGAGTTTGTGCGTGAGCGTGAGTGTTTTGGCATTTCCTATTTTTTTACTACTTTCTGATGAAACAAGCAGGTGGCTCACCTGATGTTAAGTGGTAAACATCACCTATAACAAAGCATTGCCTCGTAAGTCACGCACGATAGGAACGTGCCCTACGATGCACTGCCCTGCGTCCATCAACTTGAGGCAAACAGATGTTAAGTCTCATGTGCCTGTAATTACACCGGCAACCACACTCTTCAAACCGAGACACAGCAACGCTGCTTGGCGGCTGAAAAAGTTGTGGTGGTAGTACTTCCCCGGCAGGCCTTCACAAAGAGCTATACTACTCTTGAACATAGTTGATAGACGCAAGGCAGTGCATCGTAGGCCATTTTCATATCGTGCGTGACTAGCGAGGAAATACTTTGTTAAAGGTGACTTGACATCAGATGGGTCATTTGATGTTCCAGTATAAAAAAACACTCGCCAAAACACTCACGTAGGTGGCGCTCGTTATGGATGAATGTACACATTGCAAAATTACCGCAGATTCTGCTGTCACTTGGGTGAACGTTGTTTACGGAATATCACTACTGGTATTCCGTGACGGTGCATTAGTAACTGAAAGCTATACTGTGGCTGCTCTCACCGTTACCGCTCTGACCCGGGTTTGCGCAAAAAACGTGTGTAGGTTTGCTGATAATGGAACTTGTTATAATAGATAGTAATTATCGCTAGTTTGCGGGAGAAATGACACGGAACCACGGAAACTGTGCATAAGCTTTTTTCGGTTTCATTGTTTTAGTTTATAATGCGACTGCATGAGTTATGATAGGGAAGTGCGTGTTTGTTATGTAGCTACCTATAAAGTATGTAGCTTGTTGAATAAATCTTTGTGTTACGCCGACAATGTGTTCTAGAAAAACAATGTTAAGTTAACTCGTATTACTATCCAAAACAAGTTCTAAGATTAATTAATCAACGTATAAAAAATATTGATTTTCGAGACTGCTATAGTCGCGTTAAACTCCCGCTGCAAATTCGGTCATAAATCATCATAACACACAAAAAGATCGTCCGTTCTCCTAATTGCGAGAGAGAGAGAGGGCAGTATTGCTGTCTCGTTCCGATAACTTATAACCGAGCCTGCAGCGAGAGTTCAACGCGGCTATAGCAGTCTCGAAAATCATTCATTTTTATACGTTGATTAATTATTTATGCAATTGTTTTGGATAGTAATACGAGTTAACTTAACATGGTTTTTCTAGATTATTTATAAATAAATAATGTATTAGTAGACATTGCACACAGCTCTATCTATCAGCGTCTATCTTGACCCAAACTATAATATAAGCAAGTTATAGGAATACTATACAAATATTATATTTTTGCACATACCCTAGGTTGCGTATTCCATGATAGGTTGCAAGCCCATCGCCGCTAACTACTAACTCGTTTCCTCACGATGTTTTCCTTCACCGTTTGAGAGCATTGCGCATATAAATTTAGGTTTCTTATTCTTTTGAAATATGTCGTAAATATGATGTCTCTGTTAAGTGCGTAGGTATTTTGCTAAGATTTCAAAAATTCTCGCCCAAATCCCACAGGATAATAAAACAAATATCCGCCAGTAAAGGTCAAAAACCATATTGCGTAGAGTCACCAGATGAAGCTTACGGGGATTTTTTGTCCACCTACGTGACTATTTATATCCTCTGCGCTTGAGACGGGACTATGCGGTCACACAATATATCAAGGTTTTAATTAGAAATAATTTTAGAAAAACTTAATCCTTGGGCTTTTAAATTACTACTCTACTTTTAGCTTGAGCTAGCTCTAGATCGTTTGCAACGGCTTGCAGATAGCTCAACTGCTTCATATGTATTTTGTACATTTTTATATACTTGTTTTTTTTTACTTAGCCTATTTCGTCCCACAGCTGGGCAAAGGCTTCCAATTCTCCCGATCCCAAGCCTCCTCCCACCATCTTAGTAAATACTTGTATTCATTGTAAATTGCTTTGTAAATAATTGTACTACTGAATGTAATGGCACGCTTTGCATGTTGATAATAGTTGAATGAGCATCATCATTCTCAACTTTGTCTTGGGACTCAAGAAGTCCACTGGACACAGGCTTCTTCCATACATTTCCAAGAAAAATAATTTGAGCATTCTTTTTTTATTATACAACTAGCAGATGGTCCACCTGATGTTAAGTGGTAAACATCAACTATAACAAAGCAATGCCTCGTCAGTCACGCACAATAGGAACGTGCCCTACGATGCATTGCCCTGCGTCCATCAACTTGAGGCATACAGGTTAAGCCTCATGTGCCTTAAATTACACCGGCAACCACACTCTTCAAACCGAAACACAGCAACGCTGCTTGGCGGCTGAAAAGGCATGGTGGTAGTACTTCCCCGGACAAGCCACACACAAAGAGCTCTACTACTCCTAACCGATTTCCTACAATTTTGACATTGGTTGGTTTATTAGCAGGTAGGCCGCAATTATTATATTTTAAGGACAGTTATTATATTTTTGCTCATTTATAGGAAGTTGAAAATCAGTAAATTTTATGTTGAAAAATGTGTAAGTGAGAAGTTGTTTGACGTTGTCAGCGTCTTCGGACGCATTTTTATTTTATTTGGATTGAATTAGCATCTGCTTCTCCTAAGTTCTAAAAACGACACTACGAGCGTTACCAATCGAACTGTTAAGCCAGATGATAAATCCCCCCTCCCCCCCCTAAATACGGAACGGCCAGCAGTGGAGCTATTTAGGCTGGTGACGGCAACGAAACTAACAAAATTAACTGAAATAGCTTCACGACTTTGATCCCCAGGCACGGTAGATATCCCCTCTGATCTCTTGGCACCAAGTACGACTTTCGGATTCTTTGAAGACGTCTAAGGGGCGTCAGAGGTATACATACAGGTATACATACATGTTGCAGTAGTTAGTATTCCATACAACGTGACAGGTTGCGAGCACATCGCCGCTGTTAAAATACTAATTAGTTTTTTTTAACCAAGATTCCCTTCACCGTTTAAGCGCACTGGCATTGTGCACATACATTTTTCGAAAGGAAAAATCATTGGTGCGCGACAAGATTCGAACCTACGACCTTACGATCAGAAAGACGGGCTCACTCCCACCGGTGCTCTTCAAAATTAACTAGTCTAAAATAAAAATCCTGTAACCATAACGGTATCCCACGGTAAAATGCACTTCCTTGCTCCACTTCTCACAATCCCACAAGGACCAAGTAAATACAGCTTTACAAAAACAATAGCTTCCTTTATCTCAGTTGCACTCATGTGTCAAACGTCATTCGTTTATTTTGGCACCAAAGTTCCGTTACAGGACGCACCTTGCAACGGCAAATAACCTGCGACCTATTACCAAAAAACACCTAGGAGAAAACAAAAATGTTTTGCACCCCTGATACAAAAAGTCATTCAAAATTGAACCTTATTTTCAACAAGATAGAGACTACGGGTTTTATCAGGGATGAATAGGCGGCGTTGATTTTCTAACCACATGTGGGAAAGATTGGTGATCTTTTTTGTGAGGTCCTAAGTTTGTCTACAACGGATGTTTGGTCGTCTAGTAATAATTAAGTTTTGCTTTCTCGTTAGCATAGTTAAGAAAAGTTTGGATTCTTATAAATTATCTTGACAAAGTTATTAGAGTAAAATGATAACCGATAATCGCTGATGAGTATAATTTTTATATAAAAACATCAAGGTGTTTCTGCTTGATTACTTATTTGTATACAATGATCGCCTGTGAAATATAATTACATCAACAATTTTTTTAAATACCGTGACCGATTGGTTATGTCCTTATTTAGGATTTGCTTGGTCTGGGGCTAGGTGAGTCTTATAAAGGTTATAATAAAGTTTTCATAAATAAAAACTGCGCTAGTGTTACATTATCAATTTCTGGTAAATATAACTATTTTTTTAAATTACTTTTATAGTGCCTATTTCAATTCAATTTTATTCCATTTTGATACAATTTGTACACTCGGAAAAGTCACATTTTACAAAAGAGTACATACAGTAGACAAAAAAAAATACACAATAATGTTTGTACATAATTGTACCTACACCAGAAAAAATCTGAAAAAAACATATAATAAAAAACTGTTACATGCTAAAATTATCAGCCAAGGCTTCGTCAATGGTATAAAAAGATTTTAACAATAGAAATGTCCTTATTTTGGCGCTAAACTTCTACATACTAAGGAAAACACAAAAAAATGATCTTTTCTTGTAGGTCGGTAAATCCTAATCGGATAATATTTTTTGGGACATTATAAAATAGGACTACTAGTCAAATAAGTTACTATTAAGAACAAATAATCGACGCTAAGGATACCTTTTGCAGTTATAGTAGCAGAGAGCTTGATAAAAAGTAATCAATATGTTTAAAAAAAAAAACAAAGAAAGCCTGCAATAGCACGAGGTGACAACCACAAGATCACGTCTCCCCCGGTCACGTCGCTGGCCTCTCGTAAAGAGGGACCGATTTATTGCAGCTGCCAGCTGCCTCGAATTGTGTCGCACTGAATTATAGTGGAAAGGTGGAAAGTGACGTGGTGGGCGGGAGCAAAAGCATGTACCTTAAGGCTTTTTAAGGCAATTATGTAGAACTTAAAAAACAAAACATAAGCACAGAGAAGAGTAGTGGAAATGCATTGTAGGACACGTTTTTATCGTGCATGGAGGCAATCCTTTGGTGATGGTCATCATTCAACATCATGTGAGCCTTGTTGCCTTGAGCCTTGTAAAGTAGTAATAAAAAAACCGGCCAAGTGCGAGTCGGACTCGCGCACAAAGAGTTCCGTGCCATTATCTAAAAAAACGGCAAAAAAATCACGTTAGTTGTATGTGAGCCCTCTTAAATATTTATGTATTTTATTCTTTTTTTTTGTATTTGTTGTTAACGGTTGTCACGATTCATGAGATACAGTCTGGTGACAGACGGACAGACAGACAGACGGACGGACAGCGGAGTCTTAGTAAATGGGTCTCATTTTACCCTTTGGATATGGAATGCCAAAAATAAGGCACTGCATGGACATGACATCATTTAAAAAAAAATCAAATCACTGAAATTTGTTATAAGAAATTGCAATCGAAAAATAAAATTAGAAAGGTTCAGCTTAAAATATATCATTTTAACAAAAACATGTTTTCCTTAAAAAAAAATGTTTTATTTTTACTTATCAAATGTATAGGTAGGGTAACTTTTTTTTTTATAATTTTAGTAATTGGATTTGAGATTTTTCATAAATAAATTTAGTGATTTTATATCTTCCAAAATATAGCAACGTGCGAGCAATGTAATTTGTTTTGTTTAAAAAAAAACGTTTTATTGAGTGAACCAAGAATCACAGTGTCAGTCACAAAAGTTAGTACCAACTGTACCAAGCCTTTTCAAATTCGCACGTACTTACCTACAGTACGTACAATCACACACGTAACTAGGTCCAGTGCATCCCCCGCAGTACATAAAGGTGTGTTTACACTGTCACGGCGATCAATCTCCATCAGCAAGCGGCACTATCTGTGAGTATCCGCCTTCACAGACTGACGACCTCGGAACTATCAGAGGCGGCATTAAATTATTACGGTGATAGTCTAAAAACTGTAATAAAGTTGTAGGTACATTGCAGTTCAAAGTATGTAATTCTTCTTCATCGTGTCACTAGTTCCCTTCGAAACAGTGTGGTGAAAGGATTTTAAGTACGCCTCAAAGAGGCTCCTTTCGAGCACTACTATTATACTTGCAGCTATATGACATTAATAACATTCTGATTTTTGAAACTGCAACACAATGCCCCATGTATGATTGGGATAATAATAGTATGTAACTAGCATATATTTTTATCACAGTATTTCTGAATAATTGTTTACTGCAATTGTCTTAGTATTTGTACGTATTAGTCAGTGTGACATCTGTAAAACGTGTAAAAAGTGCTCGAAAGGATCCTCTATAAGGCGCACTTAAAAATCCTTTCAACACACTGATTCTAAAGAACTAGTGACACGACAAGAAGAAGAAGTGTGACAACACTTGATAATTCTTACAAATAATAGTAGAAAATAGTATGTAATAGTATCAAAATAATGTTTTTTTTAATGTATTTAGTTAAAATAGCTTACAAATATTAGTTGCATAATTGACGCCAACAACTGCCAACAGCTTTGATGGCAATCGAAAGCCTGAGTAACGTCTCTACATAAGTGGGGTACCCGCTTATTCTATGAGTATTTAAACAGCGGCGATGGGCTTGCAACGTAACTTGTATGGAATACCAACCAATGCAAAATGTGGGTATGTGCCATGTAATATTTGGATTACCTCACACCTCATACCTACGTAGGAACCAAGCCGTAAGTTTGCTGTTCCTCTAGGCTTTGGTCGCGTGGAACTGGCAGCTAGAGTCACCTAGCTTTAAGACGTTTCAAAGTGATCCTTGTGGTTGTATTGAAAGATTATTTTGACTTTGACTTTAGCCACTGATAGAAACAAATTCACGATTTTAATTCCTTCAGATCCCAGAAAATATTCCCTCAGATCTTTTAGTACCCAGTACCAACTCAATAGGTACAGGTCTTTTTTGATGTCTGAGGGAGGTTTTTTGTTTTAGTGATGATGATAAATTATTTTTCTGTATGCCACCTCATAAACTTCACGAGTGCATCGTGAGAATGGAGTTTGACGCGATCGTCCATCAAGCGGTTATCAAGCATGCTCGTGTTATCTGTCGAGATGAAATCATGAAAGTGACGAAAACGTACAGTAGGTATTGTTTTGGTAGCACATTCGTACGTGTTGGGAATTATATGAAACATTTTTGTTTTGTGCAGAGCCTAAAAGGGTTTTTGGAACTTATATTTTACAATAGGTAAAAAAATGGCTTTAAGGCTTTAACAGTCACGGCAAATGTTTTTTATAAAAAAAATATGAATAGACTTAATATTCAAAAAAATATAGATAAAGTGAGAGTAAAAGAAGTACCTACTGAAATAAATACCAGAAAGAAAAAGGAAAGAGCCATTTTATATTAAAATAAAACCTACCTAATTAAATTTAATAAGTGCGGAAGTTTATATAACTGACTTTTCTTAAGGCAACTTTAAGCTATCCAAACATAAACTGTCTCAATTTCACCACGCACAAACAAAAAAGCTCCCATATTAATCTCAAGACTTACCATTCAACGCATGACAACTATATAAAGTAATAATTCTTCCTAATGTCCCATTTGATTAGAAACGTGTGCTTATAACTGCTCACAAAAGAACTAACTGTGCAACGAAGGCTATTCACAAGGCTATTTTACTATGATTTATTCGTTTAATTCAGATTTCGTGGTTTAAAAGCTTTAAAAGCTTTACAATGACAAGAGGGCGGTTAATTACTTTGTTTTGCATAACTTTTATAACAGACTTTTTTTTTTTAACGCCAGGCGAGACGAACAGACCTGGCCACCACGGGCCACCTGACGGGAAGCGGTCACCGTTGACATCTGCAACCCAAGCGGCGGTGCGGTGCTAATGATGATGCACAACTATTGCTTGCACATGTCCTAGGATGGAAAAAGATGAACAGTTCATGAGTATGGGGAACAAATTAGGGTCAAGAAAGCTCCCTTGCGATACACCATTCTGCTGCTCGCAATAAAAACCGAACCTTGACGTATGGTTAAAGTTTTGTAGATAATACTTGGACGTGATTGCGCCATAAATATCCAAACATTTAAACTTTCACATTTATACTATAGGTAAGTAAGGAGTAGAATAGTTAGTAACACTTTAGCCATAGCTTTTAGTAATCTAAGCAAGTATTATGAATTAGTAGTGACTAACTTACAGTCAAAAGATAAACAATACATATCGCTTATCAATATATTGTTATGACACTGATAGGGCTTTTTAAAGCAATGTAAAAATGTAAGTATTTACGTATAATGTAAGTGTTTAAGTTACTTATTATTAAGAATGAGGGTTAGCGCATGAATATTCGACATAGATTTCAAAGAATCGGCATAATATTTTTTACTAATGCAACCTCTTGTTTTAATATTCTGATGTTGTTTACAACAACAATAAATTCTAAGAATGACCGCATAGATTCCACAGATAAGAAGGGACACTAACTATAAGATTTTGCTATGACATCGCACCGCAATAAAATATCCTGAGAAATGGTCAGGGTTGAATTTTGACAGGTTCCTTTTGACAGAAGGCCGTGATGAGGCAAAATTTGAAAACGTTGACCACCTGTTGTATTCTATGATCAAAACTTCGTGTTTTTGGGTCATTAATTATATGTATAGATACGTATAATTTAAGATCTGTATAATCCTATATTCCTTTATTCTAGAGTAGAATTTAAAAAAGTTTAGCAAGATACTCAATAACTATTTTATTCATGGATTGTAAAACTAAAATTTATGCTTCGAATTAGCTTAATTTTTTTGCCTTGTTTGTGTTTTTTGGTAATTAATTAGATAATTAGATGTATAGATTATATACGTACAGTTTATGATCTGTGAAAGTGTATAATTTTCAAAAAAAATAAAAGATACATAATAACAACTTGGGTCTCTTCAAGGCAAGAGTGAATAGATGTCTTCTAGACCGTTCTGCTCCATCGTTGGCTACATCGTCGCTTACCATCAGGTGAGATTGTGGTCAAAAGACGGTTAAATAATAAAAAAAATAAAAAAAAAAAACTAATTGTAAAACTAAAGATTTGCGTCGAATAAGCTTAATTTTTGCCATTATTATGTTTTTCGCTTTAATATTTTTATTACAATTAGGTACCTTTTTATTTATTTTATAGATCTATCTTTATGACTCCGTCTATAAACAAAGTAGTAGTAATTCACAAGTGTGAATAGTGCTTGTGTGTTAATCGACCCACTTTACTACATAATAATTCCAAAACTCCAAATAGCTCCAAAAAGTGCTACAAGTTAGTACAGTAGTGCATAGCTATTCTCCAATATTCGTCAGATCTTGAGTTTTATTCCGTGCTATCCTTGCGCAAATGTGGGCACGCACGGTTTTTTGTCGCTTAAACGCTGAGCCATCTGGCAAGGATTTTTTTGAACAAAAAACAGTTGCCTGACCCTTTCTTACCTACAAAGCTGGCCCCCGTTTTTTTCTAAAGAAGCAGACCCCTTACAATATGTTGAATTACCGTATTAGTAAATTTGTAAAGACCCGATGAAATTTTTGATTGAACTGGCTAACGGATTGTCCTAACGGTCTGTTCTGTTTTGTACAAGGGTTTTTATAACTATTAGAAATTTAATACCCATTCCGCTATACAGCGTTTTCTTCATAAAAAGTATAATTACACTTTGAACCATTTGGACAAAATATTTATAAAATAGTAAATTGTGGAGTGATATTATTAAAATACAATTACAAAAAATACTGAGCGTGTTTCAGTATATTAAAGCAGTTGCATGATAAAAAAATTGTTTATAACAAGTTTTTTCGGGAATAATAACTATTTGTTAACCTAAAAGTTTTTTCAGGAATAATTATAATTTAATAGGTAAATATATGATTCATAATCCTTATACTTATCCATAAACTGTGATACTAGTAGTTCGCCCCGAACTGAGATCTCGTGATGCGGCCCGACGAACGCATCAAAACTTTGAGTAGATGGTAGTCAAAGGCAAGTCCAAACATTATGTTTGGACTTTTTTCTGACTACCGCCTACTAACTTGGTACGGTAACCAAGTTTCAACTCCATTGGCCTATTTATTGAAGAGTTCCGTTGAACAGACCTTGGCTACATCATCAGACCTGGTCGTTGTCACCATTTTATGAGAACTGAGTACCTCCTTAATTTATTTCAAGAAAAAAAAATAAGAATAAGCAAAGTAACTGGCCGACCAGTAGAAAAACCTTGATGCCAACGAAACTCTTACAGATGGGAGCTCTTGGGTCGCTGGTTATCTTAATTTAACTTTTTTGTTGTATCTCAAAAACCGAGCATCCCAGAAAAAAAGTAAAAAATGTTTTGGAATGTCCAAACAAAGCCCTTTCGTATGACATGTAATTTGATTTTTTTAAGCCACTTTTTTTATTTTTGCCCCCTTAAAAAACCCTATATCTTAAAAACCCTTCATCCGATTTTACTCATATACTTACCAGTAAATTTCTCAAGTACAAGCTGTCGCCTTATCAAATTTCATGCAGATCGGATCAACGGTTCGAAAGTTATGGCCAGACAAACATACATACATACATACATACATATATACATACATAAAATGCCAAATCGCCCAAGTTAAAACTAGAATCTTCGTTCGCTTCGCTCACTCGATCAATAAACTGGAAGATAGTAGGTATGTACTCGAATAGATATAGAATAACGTCTGTTGAGTTTCTAAAGTTTAAGCGATCTAAATGTTTTTTCAGGATAAATAATTATTTAATACACTAAAAAAATAATTTTAAATTCTTATTAAACTACTTTGCTATAAAATAGAAGATATGAAGTGTGTGAAGGTGTGTCGGATGAGAAATTCTGTATCTGTATGAAATTCTAGTCTGTTGGGTACAGTTGGACATAAAAAGCTTCTCAATTTGAACACTGCAATCGGTCTTCATAATGGTTCCATCTGTATTCAATGCTTAAGTTCAAAAGATGCCGACCTCTACAGCCAATGAGTGCTTCAGAACGAACGAATGAATGAACGTGATAGCGGATCTCTCTGATTGTTTTCACAAAGCGTTTCGGAAGTGCAGGGGTTGGAATGCGTTTTGTTTTTGCATAGGTATTTGTACAGGCTACATTGGTTTATACATTTCATTTATTGATAATCGAATAATTTAAATCATCATTGCATGAGAAACTAGCTGTCGCCCGCGGTTTTGTTTGCGTATTAGTAGTGATTGGTAACATTATTATTTAAGGCGAAGACAAGAGCTAATGTACCTCTCGCATATATCATATATCATAAAATCACTTAACCTATTTTCGAAAAATCGCATCCAAATTATTTTGTGTGCAGTCACATTGCACACAATTTAGTCAAAAATATATTTTAATTGATACAAGTTTTTCTACTCAAAAGTTTGCTTTACTAGATTTTGTACTTACGCCATAAAGCGTTTTTTTTTATTGGGATTGTTAATTTTTTTATGCCGTTTCTGGTAATTTGTTGACAAAAATAACCTATATGCTAAGCCATGCAGATTACGAACTAAATTTGTTATAAGTTTCACCCCAATCGGTTCAGCGGTTAGGGCGTGATTGAGCCACAAATATCCTAACAAAACTTTTGCATTTATATATTAGTATAGGGTAGGATATGATGTTAAATTGACCTGCTTACGGCTGGCTTCTGAAAGCTCGATAAAGACTAATCGGTTGTCAAGTCACTCGCCATTTCAGCTATTACATCGAATTAGATAGAGATAGCAAGTGACTTGACATGCGATTAGTTTTGATAACGTTAACGTCTTAATTTCGAAATCTTGGCTGTTTTAAAGATTTATGAAAATAAACTCTTTAAACCGGATAAACTGTTTTTATTACATAGTAACTTTCCACTGAAGCAAATTATTGAAATGAACGGAATTGTTTAAAACTGGGTATTCGTTTGGGCCAGTGAGGCTTTCGTGACCGAGTCGCTTGTCTGCCGTGCGACACGCCGCCGCGTCATTCAGTAAGAAAATACGGGTGAAACAAGTACAACTACTGCAAATAAACTTCCCATCATATTGGATCACGATTTTTATTATTATATCTATGTATTGGGTTAGAAGCTTTGAGACTTAATCTTGATTTGACTAGGTAGCATTATGACTAAGTCGCTTTCTGACTAAATCTCGATATGACTATATCGCGTTAGGACTAAAATTAAATATCTTTCCGACTATATTTTGTAATTTATTAATTTTCATAATTAATTTTATTTTTTTTATAATACTTGCTCATAAAACAAGCAGATGGTCTATCTGATGTCAAGTGGTAACCATCACCTATAACAAAACATTGCCTCGTAGATCACGCACAACATTAACGGTCCTCGAACCAGTGCTCTGCATCCAGTAACTTGAGGCATACAGATGTTAAGCCCCATGTGCCTGTTATTTTACTGGCTACCACACCCGTAAACCGAAACACAGCAACGCTGCTTGGTGGCAGAAATAGGCCTAGTTTATACTTGCTCAGACGAGCCCTTCTCAAGACCTCTACTATTCTTCAATACACAGAAAACAGTTAAGCTCCCTTTTATATGCTTAATCATTATCCCAACTTGGGACACAACTGTGGACAACTCGGAATAAGTAAGTTATGTAAACAAGTGGACCGACTCCTTAAAAAATCTTCCGTAAAAATCACCTCAAATACGACGTCCAGCCCCGACTTGTGTTGTAAATGTAGTACTATTGTTAGGAAAGCAAGCAAAGGTGGGCAAAGCAGAGGCCACAGGTCACACGTCATGGCACCGCGCTCGCCGCCCCGCCCTCGGACCCTCGTTGTAGCCAGTTTGATCAATACCATTAACCACGAACTGGCCTTGATGTGGTACCACTGGTTAGCATTTTGGAAGGTTCAACTAATAAGTGATAATACCTAGTGCACCTACAAAACAAACTCTAGATTGGAACAGCCGAAGACATGGCTCAGTAGCGCGTTTTGGGAACATACAGTCAACAGTGGACTTCTTCTTTTCGTTTCACTAGTACATTCGTATCAGTGTGGTGAAAGGATTTTAAGTGCTCCTCCAAGAGGCTCTTTTCGAGCACAACAGTGGAATAATATAGGTGGTGATGATACCTACAAAGAAAAGTCAACTACTATATTTCCATGCGAAGTAGCCATTCATTTTAATTTTCAAGTTTTTAAACTCGTGAATGTAAAAAACATTAACACGAAATCTGAAGAGACAGAGTAACGCTATATTTCCTTGGTCTGTTAACTGCGGCCGATGGATAGCGGTGTGGGCATTGTCAAGTCCGTCACCAGAGTGTGTCATGAGCACATAAACTTACACGTATTATGTGGTCGTTACTCAAGAACAGGTCACCATCGAAGAGTAAACCTCTCGTCGAAAGAGCTGCCAATGATATTTATACAAATTGTCATGACCGGATTTGGTTGAGATACGTGTGTACAATTAGAGCTACACCTCTCCACCAAAGTTGTAATATTGTTCTCTTCTGTGGTATAATATGAATGTAAAGATGTATATTATTGCTATTGGCATTTTCATCTTAGTCTTTCCGTACCTTTTTGAACTTTTAGCTTGAACCATCAACTTAGCTTGCCAAGTTGGTTCCAGCTAGAACCTTCAAAGACCTTTAAGACGCTCTAAAATCTCCGTCACCAGAGCTTGCACAAACTAACCCAAGACTATTTAAAGAACATGCTTTGCCCAAGGATCAATAGGCCCGATGACTCACAGCGTATTTATTGCCCAGTCGGCTTGGAGCCAGTGCCCATAGGTCACACGCCATGGCACCGAGATCGCCGCCCCACCCTTGGGAACTTGGAGCCATGGTGGTAGCCAATAGCCAGTTTGATCGATACCAAAGACCGCAAACTATAAAGGATGGAAATAGCCTCAGTTTTTTTGATCTGTCTCAACAAATTATATCATACGTGCCGAGGTTGCAGTTTCTGGTTAGGTTTTTATTTCAATTAGTGTACCTATTAATAAAGTTCCACGATACTGATAGACCAATGATATTTAGGAAGACTGTAAGTTGAGCGGGATCGTTGATCGTCAAAAAATTATCAATAATAATAAATATTGATGGACTTTCCACTCAGTACTATCTAGCCCCAAACTAAGCACAGCTTGTCATATGGAAACCAAAATCGTTTATCTTGCTGAATAAGACTCTTCCAATATGTGAGGGAGTTCTCTTAGTCTGTCATATTCAGTATTAAAAGGAGTATTATTATATCCAGCAGCTTAAAACAAATGGAATAACCGAACAGGATCTGTTAATGTTTTAAGGATATTATTATACAGGGTCTTCAAGGTCAACTTACCAGCTTATATTAATCTAACACTACAGAACAGTCATAATTTTCAGTCTTTGTTCATTTTTAAAATAATGACAGGTACAGTTCTAAGTTTTGTTCTAAGAATAAAAACACACAAAACGATGTGTGTTTTTATTCTAGAGCTAATAAAAAATTTGCCCTCCCATCTTCCATTCTCAGATCGCAAACGGACAATGTTTGCATCATTTAAAATGCATGCGTCCACACTGTCCAACTCATTTCTTTCGTCTTTGTCATGCACTGTTCAAATATTTTCTAAGCTACCCCCAACAAACTATCCCCCTACACCCTGTAGGCGGGGCGGCGACGGCACGGACGAGCGTGACCCGTGGCTATTCCCGCCCAGCCACCCGCCCACGACCATAGAACCTTATACCACCGGATATGCCTGACATTGTTCCAACATTGTTCCAACTTTGGAACTTGGTTCGCGTGATGTGGAACTATGAAAGATGGACTTGTTTTCACTTTGTTGTGAATAATTTAGTGAACGAAGTTCATGAAAGTAAATAGGATTGAATCTAATTATTTTATTAAACTTTTTGCTGTCATGCCTACCTATAGGTAAAGTAAACATGCTTCTAATCCATACTACTTTTATTGTATCATAAAATTTAGAGTTATTTTGTTTAAATCATTGACTTTGCGTAGCTTGGCTTGTTTGATCATCCTAAATGATAAAACAAGTTAGTAAGGTACTTTCAGTTGGTCACTAAAGTTCTAAAACATATGTCATATACATAAACATAAACATAAGTGTTGGAAAGAAGCCTGTTTGAAGCGGACTTGAAATCTTTTCACCACACTAGTGAAAACTAGTGACACGACAAGAACAAGTAGGTCCATATTTGGATAGTTGACTGCTAGTGGTATATGGCCCGTTAACCAATCAATCCTCTAGCAAAAAATTGAGAAGCAAACAAATGGACCATGATCACCATTGCCTCATGGGTTTGAGATTCTAGAGCAAATTCCTGTAATTTCCTGTCATGAAGGAGGCCTTCAGGTGGCCTAATGATCAGAGTTGGTCACTAACTTATACGAAATTACACTAATTTCACTTTTACTTTTTATTTTAGTGAAACTACCACTTCTTCTCTTTAGATGTAAAAAAACTAAGATAAAAAACCTTCACCCCAAAAATCATCCGCTACCTCATCTTGAGAAACCCGTACGGTTACTTATTTTTTTACCAAACTGTAAATTACACGGTAAGTAAGTCATAGAAAATAACAAAGGCTCAAATAAAAAACAGAACAAAACTATGGCTTATGATGTGCAAATGAACTGTTTTTTGAAACTTTTGATACCGAGATAAAGGAACTCGTTATACAGTAATTTATATTGTTTTTTAGATACTTAAAAAGCGAGCGGAAATAAACAGGTTTTCAAAGCTCAAAAATACTTTCTGTGTATATATTTTTTTTATTGCAGTGTTCTACAAACATGTAATTGACAATGCAGTGTCTTTGAGACGCTTTCTATTGGTATTGTTTCGGATGCTGTCCATGATCTATCTATAGGTCGTTTATGACGATCTGAAGATAGCTAAACTACATTATATCATGTGTATTTTGTACATTTTGTAAACGAAATGTTGCACAAAAAATACAAAAATTATGACCATTAAGAACTACAAAATATATACCTACCTACAGTAGCGTCACATCCACAAAAGGAATATAAAGTATACCTACTACGAATATCTTTTTGTCTGTTATTCTAGGCTTGGCCACCTGGAACTGGCACCTAGATTCACTTAGCTTTAAGATGTTTCAAAGTGATTCTTGTGATTCAACTCAATAACGTTTTGACTTTGACTTTCCTTGTCATAAAACTGAATTGTCTTTTTTTTTGACTTTGATTAAAAAGCTGACGATAGAAAGAAAGCAACTGTATAATTGAAAAGAAAAGGCGGAAGCGTCGGACATAGTGCACAGTAAGCTGTCATGTGTCGTAGCGCACAGAGCAATGGTCTTTAGATAATTTGAGGGGCAGCAAAGCGTGTAGATCGTTATATCTTGAGATTGTCATTTGGACGTAATGGGAGGTGTGTGGGGGCTCGAGCGAAACTGCGAGAGGTTAAATAGGTACAGAAGTCTTAACTGGATCGGGATGAAAAAAAAAATTGAAATTGCCTACGATGCGATCCCGACAGACATGGGCGGGCATTAATTTGCTAAAACAAACAATTATAAATTAAAACTGAAAGAAAAAAATGGAAAAAATTGATTGAAAGTATTTCAGTAGGTCTTTGTGTGTTACAGCTGAAAAGGGGTCTGGACTCGGGTAGTAGTGAGGCGATATAACAGCGACTGTTGTTCGGTCGAGATTTTCAGCCAATAGACATTTAAATGTATATGATATAAATGATTTTGTAGTTTTTGAAGGTTTATGGAAAACTACATAATTTTCTGGAATAAAAATAGTCTATGTTAAATTCCAGAAAACAGGCTATCGGTCGTATTGAAGAGACAATGTGGTATTCGCTTCGACTATTCGCTTCGACTCCAAATATTGCCATGCCCTAAACTAAAGAGTTTATTAAGTAATCCACCATTTTAACACTAAAACCTTACGCATGTAACATAATATGCTATTTATTTACAAAGAAAATTACAATAAATACAAGTATTTGCAAAATGTCGAAATACATAATGAAACTGTTGAGTTATCTGCAGACCATCGCAAACAATTTAGAGATAGCTCAACTGATCCAAATCATTGCCAATCGGAAGCGTCCCAAGACACTGGATGCATAATAATTGCAATAATCAATATGAGTATGAAATTTCCATACACACGGCCGAAATTTTGAGTTTTGTTCTGCTGTTTAAAATCAGCGAGATGATCTTGGTCATGACAGAGGAACGGTAGACAATGAGGGCGCGCGTGTGACGGAGGACAAACGACTTCCTCATGTGACCGCCGGCGAGCCTGATCAGCGGCACCCGTGACGGAGAGCTTCGCGTTTTGGTCAATGGAGATGCGGTAAGATGGCGCTTAGCTATAATAATAACTAGTGGTTCGCCCCGAACTGAGATCTCGTGATGTCCGCTCCATTCTTACATTGATACCAAACACGATATTTGGGTTGTTATTAACTGTTCATTTGCACATCCTCGGGCTGCCCCTACCCCCTACCCTTTCTTTTCTTTCTTTCTTTCTTCTACAATAAAAAGAAAATTGGTATTGGGACGTTCAAACTAAAGCCTTCTATAATTGACACCTCACTTGGTACAATTATGTTAAAAAAAAATTTGCTCCATTTGAAAACCCCGCCAAGAGTCTGACAATTAAAGTAGGTGGTAGTCAGAGCCAAGTCCAAACAATGTGATTGGACTTGCTTCTGACTTCCGCCTACTAACTAGGTAACTAACTAACTGGCAACCAATTTTCAACTGAATTGGCCTATTTATTGAAGAGTTCCATTGAACAGACTTTGGCTTCATGATCATGGTTATGACTGAAACTAACAGACAAAGTAGGCTTTTTTAATCACACACTATCTTTTCCTAAATCTTTTTATTTACTTGATAATGATAGAAGATTTTTCATAAAACCACGCAACACTTTTTTATTATGAACGCCCGGATAACTGGTACCTAAAGCTATTGCGATAAGTCCTAGCACTTCATTGACTGTGTTAAAGTATTATTTAAGTAATAAATATTAGCTGTTGTTTATAGAACGGTGCATTGTTAAGGTATAAAAAAAGCACATGTACCAAGTCCATTTTAGCGCTCCCGTGGCCAAGGTATGGAACATGAGAGTAGTAAATTGGAAGATCATAAAATCGCTCAACGGTACTAGATATTAGTTCACCTACGACTGTCTCATGTAGAGGTCAGACTGTTCTGATGTTTGCTATTTTTTTCGTTTGTTATACTTCATGTCACTGGTTTTTCTTGTTAAGGCGAATACAAGAGCTAATGTACCTCTCACTCGCACGTTAAGTGCGAGGCCTTAAGTTTGTATGAGTTAGTGGCTCTCCGATGACGCAGTTTTCATTCAGATAAAAGCAAAAAAAATGTAATTCTAAATCATCTGTAACGATGACATGGGTGTCGCAGTTGATGCGTTGTCGCGTACTGGTGTCACGGAAGACCAGCGTTATAGTAGCGTATGCTGCTAAGCATTTATGCTGAGTGTAGGCCAATTTATGTCACTTACTTACTTTTAATGTATTTTCTTGTATTTTTATAAATTGTATTTACGTGTGGCATAAACAAATTATTTTTTATTGTATTGTAATTGAACATTCTTAAACTTCATTAAAACCCAGAATCTTAGTATTGGAAGCTCAGCAAATAATATGGTACTACTACTTAAAATCAAGATGTTTATTCCCAACTTTTTGACACAAAAGATAGGTAAAATGACGTATTTAACTATTTCCTTAAAACAAATAAAATATAGAAATCAAAAATAGAACCATTCTTCACCACAAGGATAACTTTAAAAAGAAATGAATCTGGATGCCAGAACAGCTAAGATATTTACGGCTTGGCTCCTAGCTTTTATTGTATGAAATATGTAGTACGTACAGGTACACTTTACGTTGCAAAATACTCCAACTTACATGCTTATCAATAAATATAATTTAATCTTTATAACTTGGATCTTTATACCCCGTTTACACTCAGCTCATGTCCGGGGAAATGTGCAGAGACATGAGCAGGGACTTGGGCAATGCGAGAATGTAAACAGGCCACTTCCATGTCCACTCGCGTTGCCCGTGTTGCGTGAACACACATCACCGGCGACGCTGCCGCAGGCATATGGACGGCAACATTTCCGTCTACGCGAATGGCAGCGCGAATGTCTAAATGTAAACACAGTAATACGCATACAATAGCAGTCAGCCAGAACGCTACGCAAAGCTCAAGACCGCTCGTTGTGGGATCAGCGACCAAAACCCCTGTTCATCTTTATCATCTAATGACAGGAAACTAGAAAAACAAACACATACAAAATCAACAACGGCGTTCCCTTTGACCACATTAATAGCTTATCATCCTGTGACAAGGCGTTGTTCATCAGCTTATCAAACAGGTTGGCAAACAACCTGCGTATTTGTTCAGGTATTAATGCACTTGCAGAATCGCAGCAAGATATATTCTAATGTGTAAGTGAGTTGGTGTAGTAGTAGCCAATCAGATGTCTTACCGTGAACGCGAAATAAAAATTGGAATCAAAACTTTGGTGCTATTTTTACAGTTTCCAAATTTAAACTTAAGCTTTGATCCCAAGGCTGAACATTGTTTTTCATGATTTAGTAAAAATAAGTAAATAAATATTGGTAGACATTGCACTCAGCACTTATTTTTCCCCAAACTACTGTATTCTCTTATCTGTGGCCAAACCAAGCAGTGCTAGTATTATAGGAATACTACAGAAATATAACATTTTGCACTGGCATAGTGCACATACATATTTTGAAGAGAAAAATCCATTGGTGAACGTCAATTGAAGATGTATCTTGCATATTTTGAAAACGATATCCGTGCCTTTGGTCAAAATCAGTACAAACTCAAAACCTGGTAGCAGTTAATTGTTCTGTTAGCGTTCGTCTTGAAACCAGGGTGGTCGCGCACCGTTCGGTACAGATTATTTGATTTGAGATTGTGGATGATGATGAATGGAATGTAATGGATCGACGACATCGTAAGAATCGCGGGAAGTAGGTGAATGGACAGGGCTCCGAGTCGTTCTTTCTGGGAATGTTTAGGGGAGGCCTATGCCCAGCAGTAGACTGCTAAAGGCTGATGTGTTATGATCTCCTTGCTGAGGTATAAACACTACAATTTGGGGACTTTGATTACAGTTCTTCATAAAAAAACTCCTCCTTTTATAATTTCTCTAGTATCGCGGCGTTCATAGGCAACGGTACCGCGGTTCTTCAGGCGGGACGTAAGCTTGTTAGTCTAATAAACTGAAACAGCTTTACGATCTTGATCCCCAGGCACAGTAGATATCCATCAGATCTCTTAGTACCAAGTACTAACTCCAGATTCTTCTATAGAACGTCTAATTGGGTAGTCAGAGGTACGTCCAAATTTTGCAGTAGTTGGTATTCCATACGTGACAGGTTGCAAGCCCATCGCCGCTCTTAGAATATTAACTGGCTTGCTCACTGCTTTCCTTCACCGTTTAAGAGCATTGCGTTCATAAGTTCTTGTTAGTCTAATATGTTGTATAAAAAAAGGTACGGTATCAAAATCAGTACAAACTTAAAACATGTTTCAACACATTTTTGTCCACAGAGACCTGTGTCCGTTCTGATTACGTCTTCTTAGATAACAGATTGTGTTATTTAATTTTCATTCTCTTGTTTGTCTGATAACGTGATAATTTATAGAGGACAGTAAAGGCATTCATTTTACGATTATTTAGTTGTTGATTGTGGAGACGTGTGGTTTATTTGCACTGTCTTAGAAGAACTACAGAAGTTATAATAGTGTTGAGTAGAAGTTTCACTTGTGACGTCACTAAAATATGCAGACTCATTGACGGGTAGCGTTTTAGACCAATAGCGTTATAAACGAGATGTATTTTTAGACCAGCTACTTTTTAGACCACTTCAAATTAGAACAGCTGCTTTTTTAGACGGAATGATGCTAACCCACTCAAGCTGGGTTCAAATTGATACGATCGGCCGTTAAGTCGATGATAACTGCTAATGTAGGAAACTTGTTTGGATCAAAATGATATTTTTGCTGACCGTTAAATTTTACCGTAGATGTCAAACGCGTACATTTTCACATATTTAACGGCCCTTTAATCCTTTGTTATTCTAACAGTGCATTGTAAAATCAGCTCTTAATTGCCAAAATGTACCCGTTTGACATATAGGGTTTAACGGTAAGATTTAACGGCCAGTTAATCCTCTATTAGTAACTAACAGAGCATGGTGAAATCAGCTCTAAGAGGCCGACAATGACTTCAGGCTCGCGGGTTTCATTTTAAAATTATAAAACTACTGAAGGTAATTATAAAAAAATCGCAACAACAAAGTATTTGAGAATAATATTATAAGAAAGGTTTACTAAAAATAACATTTTGAACAAGTTATCCTGTCAAAAGTATGAAAAAGTACGAATTTAATACGCATCGTGTTCTTAATCCATTGGTCTTCGTTTTTTTTATCTATATTTTGTGTTCCATAAAAAAAAAATAGTATTAGCTGTGTGTACGTGAAATCAGTTCTCTACCATCGTAATAAAGTTCATTTTACACTAAAAAATGGTTTTAAGTGACATAAACAAGATGTAGTCGGACTCGATGCCTCGTGATTGCGCAATTCTGTTTGAACGTAGTCACCTTACTGTGCTGACTGTACTGATAATATGACCCCGCAGTGTCCTTACCCTGTACAGTCGGCTGCGCTAAGATGTATACATTTAATTAATTTCAAGATGGTAATAATTAAATTGTGTCACAGCGTTAGAAAAAACATTTACGGAACAAAACGTACTCAAATAATAAGTGAACTAATAAAGTTATTCATGATTTTAAAGTTTTTTCTGTTTAAGATTTACTAATATACAAAAATATTCACTTATTTTTTTGTAATTTTTTGTTATTTTTCATGTTGTTTTGTATTTTATTAATTAATCTAAGTGGTATTCATGTGGTAGTGATTCCAAACACCAAAAACTCAAAAATCATGAAATCTGTTTATTAATTCACTTAAATACTCAAATAATAATTGAAGTAATCAATATATTTCATGACTTTGTACAATTAGTTAATTCTTTGTCAATGATTTTTTTCTAACACTGTGACAACAAGTTTCGAATAGAATATTTGATAATTTTCAAATATAAGTATATCTTATTGTAAACAACTGTACATGGATCCTTATAATAATATTATGATACCCGCAAATAGACGAAAGACGTGCAAGCGAACATGGACTTTTCATGTCATGTTTGGTAGAGTGACGAGTGCTAACAATATACAATGCAGATAGGTATTACATTTACTGTGTGATTTTTATTTATTTATGACCTGTTTATTAAGCAAACAAGCGTTTGGCCCACCTGATGGAAAGCGGTAACCGTAGTCTTAAATCAGTACAATCACAAGGATCACTTTGAATCGTCTTATATACTGAATCTAACGCCAGTTCCTCGCGACCAAAGCCTAGAAAAACAGGCAAGAAACTTACGGCTTGGTTCCTAGCGTTTTTTTGTATGATCCTTTTTACAATTATGGTAGGTCATTAATTGTTTAGTTTTTGTAATGAGTTGGAGCATAGTTCAGTCCCAAGCTTTTCTGTCATCTATATAATCAGATAATTTATAGTAAGCTTTTGTAAAAAGTTTTCTTTTTATTATGATTATGAGCCATATGAGCCTATGGACGCTTCCAATGCCTAATGCATCACATATCCCAACTCTTTATATATATATTTATTCTACGTTAGAACTTGTACACACGGGTACCTACACAT
This sequence comes from Chloroclysta siterata, assembly GCA_932294275.1. Lineage (NCBI taxonomy): Eukaryota > Metazoa > Arthropoda > Insecta > Lepidoptera > Geometridae > Chloroclysta > Chloroclysta siterata. The sequence continues at coordinate 11,194,871 of OW028596.1, read as the reverse complement.
ACGGCTTAACATCTGTATGCCTCAAGTTGATGGACACAGGGCAGTGCATTGTAGGGCACGTTCGTTACGTCCGTGACTTGCGAGGCAATCCATTAATAGGTGGTTCTATATGTGATGGTTACCACTTAACATCAGCTGGGCCGTTTGCTTGGTCTATCAGCAAGTAGTTTATAAAACTCATATTTACAAACCAGTAACAATTTTAACATTGAATTTTGAAAATTGAATTTAATATTTTCAATACGTACCTGCGTCACTCTGAGTACTCATATTTAGGTATTACCTACTCTAAAACAAAAATGTTGTATGGAAATATTTTTCTAATCCTAGTGATGGGAAAAACATCAGAAATATCGATAGAACAAGAGTTATTGCATACCTAATGCATATCTAACGCGGAAACATTGTATTAGTCCAACATAATTTATGTGGATCATTGTCCTGCGGAAGCGTAGGCCCGATCCGTTAATCATGCAGGAAAAAATGCAATAAATCGGACCCCAAAAATGATCCAACCACAGAAAAAAGTTATTCACAGGGTGTCCTAGAAGATGTAATCGTCACAATTTTAAGAGTAGTAGAGCTCTATGTGTGTGGCTCGTCCGGGGACACCACGCCTTTTTCTGCCGTCAAGCAGCGTTGCTGTGTTTCGGTTTGAAAAGTGTGGTTGCCGGTGTAATTACAGGCTCAGGACGCTGGGCAATGCAAGGCAGTTTCTATCGTGCGTGACTTACGAGGCAATGCTTTTTTATAGATGATGGTTACCACTTAACATCAGGTGGGCCATCTGCTTGTTCCGTCAACTATTTGTATAAAAAAATTACAAAACAATTATGTTCTCAAATAAAGATTGAAGATAAAAATTCGAAAGGGTTCTAGCGATTGAGCACTAAGGAAGAAAGTTAATCATCTCTAATACTATAAGACTCAAAGTCCTGACTGACTGACTGACTGACTGACTGACATATAGACAACGCACAGCCTAAACCGCTGGTCCTAGAGACTTGAAATTTGAGGAGTACATAGGTCTTATGGCGTAGAGGTGCACTAAGAAGGGATTTTTGGAAATTCAACCCCTAAGGGTGTAAAAAGGGTTGAAAACGTTTGTATGAAAAATAGTATTCCTTGAACCTACAAACATGAAACTTGGAGTACATATACTTCAAGGCAAAAAAAAGGAAAGGCATTTTTAGTTTTTTAAAACTACCCTTAATAAGGGTGCAAAGGGATGTAAAAGTTTGTATGGGAGTTTTTTGACCGCTGGTCCTAGAGACTTGAAATTTGAGGAGTACATAGGTCTTATGGCGTAGAGGTGCACTAAGAAGGGATTTTTGGAAATTTAACCCCTAAGTGTGTAAAAAGGGTTGAAAACGTTTGTATGAAAAATAGTATTCCTTGAACCTACAAACTTGAAACTTGGAGTACATATACTTCAAGGAAAAAAAAAAGGAAAGGCATTTTTAGTTTTTTAAAACTACCCTTAATGAGGGTGCAAAGGGATGTAAAAGTTTGTATGGGAGTTTTTTGACCGCTGGTCCTAGAGACTTGAAATTTGAGGAGTACATAGGTAGTATGGCGTAGAGCTGTACTAAGAAGGGATTTTTGGAAATTCAACCCCTAAGAGTGTAAAAAGGGTTGAAAACGTTTGTATGAAAAATAGTATTCCTTGAACCTACAAACTTGAAACTTGGAGTAACCTGTGTGCCTCGGCGTCACGGAAGACCAGCGTTGTAGTAGTGCATCAAACACTATTACAGCATAAAGCTGAGTGACGACCGTTTTTGATGTCACAGTATTTTTCTTTAAATTTTATTTTCGCCTATGTATTTGTGACACAAAATAAACATATTTTGATTTGATTTGATTTGATTTGAGTACATATACTTCAAGGCAAAAAAAAGGAAAGGCATTTTTAGTTTTTTAAAACTACCCTTAATAAGGGTGCAAAGGGATGTAAAAGTTTGTATGGGAGTTTTTTGACCACTGGACTTAGAGACTTGAAATTTGAAGAGTATATAGGTCTTATGGCGTAGAGGTGTACTAAGAAGGGATTTTTGGAAATTCAACCACTAAGGGTGTAAAAAGGGATGAAAACGTTGGTATGAAAAATTGTATTCCTTGAACCTACAAACTTGAAACTTGGAGTACATATACTTCAAGGCAAAAAAATAGGAAACACATTTTTCGTTTTTTAAAACTACCCTTAATAAGTATGCAAAGGGATGTAAAAGTTTGAATGGGAGTGTTTTGACCGCTGGTCCTAGAGAGACTTGAAATTTGAAGAGTACATAGGTCTTATGGCGTAGAGGTGTACTAAGAAGGGATTTTTGGAAATTCAACCCCTAAGGGTGTAAAAAGGGTTGAAAACGTTGGTATGAAAAATTTTATTCCTTGAATCTACAAACTTGAAACTTGAAGTAGATTTACTTCAAGGCTAAAAAAATAGGAATAACATTTTTGGTTTTTTAAAACTACCCTTAATAAGTATGCAAAGGGATGTCGAAGTTTGTATGGGAGTTTTTTAACACGTGGTGCGATTGACTTAAAACTTGAGGTAAATATACTAAGAAATAAATAATTAAGAATAACACTTTGAAGTTTTGATAATTACCCCCGCAAAGGGTGCAAATGACTGTAAAAGTTAGTATGGGAGATTTTTAACGCATAGTGCGATTGATTTCAAACTTGAAGTAAATATACTCCACAATAAATAGATTAAAATCACGTTTTCACTATTTTAAAACTACCCCTGCAAAGGGTGCAAAAGACTGCCAAAGTCCCAAGGTTTGTATGGGAGATTTTTAACGCGTAGTGTAATTAACTTCAAACTAAAAGAAAATGTGTTCTGTGGATAAATAACAAAAAAACAGTTTGATTTTCGAAAACAACCCCTGAAACGTTACCCTCCTTCGTTGCGCTCGAGTAAAAAGGATACAACGAAGCGTCAATGTTATATTCTGTGTTATATATGGGATATTCTAAAAACGGGAATCTTGAGTTGGTACGAAGAGATATGAGGGTATCTACCGTGATTGGGGATCAAAGTCGTGAAGCTGTTTCGTTTCGTTTGTTTTAGAGGTAGAAACTAGGAACAAATAAGTACATATTTTCCGTGTAAGGTTGTCTTTGTTGTATTTGTCATGTTTGTGCCAAACTCAGTCAGTACCTATACCTACCTACCTAATATAGGTAATGTACGCCTATAGGTATCCCATATACCTACGTAGGTATTTAAAATCTTACCCTAATAATATACAAATCAATGCGAAAGTTACGATGTTTTGATGTTTGTGGCTCAATCACGGTTCACCACTTCAACGCGTGCGAAGCCGCGGGAAACCACTAGTTTTAGATAAACGAATATGTAATAAGTACCTTCTTGCATTATGTTACTAACACTTACAATTAAGAAATTAGATTTTAATACTAACCCCAAAAGAAATATTACGTTGTTACTTACCTACTTACTACGCAAGAAATAAAAGGCTTTTTATTTTTATTATATATATCTCTTTTTTAATAAAAATCAATCTGTATAACATCTATTATCCCCAATGGTCAGTCAGTAGTTGAGATTTGCAATAAAACGTAATAATATTCATGGTGTTTTTTGCATCGGCGACCGACTGCCGTTTCATTTATCAATGGCGTAATCTATGATAGTTATTCATATTGAGCGCGATTTATTGGCAGTGGAATGCTGTGGAGTCGCGTGTTAGTAGAAATATTAAAGTTTTAGTTTTTCTTTAATGATACCTCACCATAGTGAATTGTTAATTCTTTTGAGAATAAATTTCTTTAACCACATGGTACTAAGTTGTTAATGAAAAATACATGCTGCATTACCAACTGACTTCAAAAAAGAAGTTTCTTAATTTAACTATAGGTTTTTTTATATACGTGGAATAAGCTAAGACAGACATTTTTTGTTGATATTTTCACTTTCACTTTCAGCTCTGTTCAATCGTGAAATTATTTGGGAATTAAAAACATAAATCAGTTAAAAAAATCATGTAATTATTTAGATTATTGTCTTTGAAACCACGATCAAAGATTGATTGGAAGAAAACTCTTTCTGATAAGGCCGCGTATTTGGTACACACACAATGGCATACTTCAGCCATTGTGTGTGTACCAATTATGTTAGTATATTAGCTTGTATATTAGCCGACGATATACGGAAGACGGCGGGCCCTCAATGGCACCATATAGCAAAACTGCGACTATCTTTGGAGGAGGCCTTCACCTGCGAAAGGGTTCTAGCGATCGAGGAAAGTTAAAAGTTAAAGGTAGAAAGTTAAGCAATATAGTTAGTAGAATATTATATGTAATAAGTACCTACTTCCATTATGTTACTAACACTTACAATTAAGAAATTAGATTTTATTACTAACCCCAAACAGAAATAATTACTCTGTTACTTACTTCGTTACGCAAGAAATAAAAGGCTTTTTTTATATTTATTTTATTATTAGTTATTTGGTACAAGTCTTGCTTAGTGTAGATCATAGTGCTATATGGAATGTCCACCAATATTTAAACATTGAACTAAAATCGACCCTACACATTTTCGTTTCGTCCCCTAAGGTGAAAGGTCGCAGGGGGCACACGACTCGCGACGGTCAGTGGCGAATGGTACCGACTGGAACCCATCGGATTCTATGAGAAACCATCACATTCCCTTTTTAGCAACCAATGCTTGGTTACAACAACCACGTACTATTTACAGAGTAATATAGCGAGCAATGTACGAGAAAAATCAGCCCTATTATTTGGAGTTTGATTTTTGTGTTTAAACACTATTGTCATGGTTCCGTTGTGTGTTATTTTGGAATTGATCTTTATCATACAGATGTCCAGATATTTTTAAACAGTACTTAAAAGTTAGTTATGGCCTTTGTAAAGGGGTAATTATAGTGGTTGGACATACACAGATGGATATAAATTGTACACAGAAAAAAATAAACTTACTTTGTTTACTTACTTTGTTTTTATATGTTATTGGATTTCATATTTTACTTCGGTAAGAGTAACGGCCGGTTTTTGAAAGCTCGATCAAAACTAATCGAATGTCAAATCACTCGCCATTACATCATTAGATAGAGATAGCAAGTGACTTGACATCCGATTATAGTTTTGATCGGGCTTTCAAACCAGCCGCGAGTCTGTGGTAGCAACGACCCGAATTTTTGCTTAAAAAAATATATATTATAATCCTATTCTAACACAAACACAACTACGATGATGATAAGATAAGATAAGATAAGATAAGAAAATTCGTTATTGCAAATAAATAAAGTACATAGGCGAACTTAATGCTAATTAGCATTTTCTTCCATTTAACCTTTGTGTTATGTGGAGTGGGAGGTAGTGCTTTTTGGGACAAAAAAGGAGAAAAACCTTTAAAAAACAACAACTATAACATAAAAATAACCTACTCAATAAATATTTACCTACAATACATACATACAAATTAAAGAGATACATACTATTATATAACTATAAATATATAATACATATTCTATGAAATGCTCAATTTTGTTGAGATGATGACAAAAACATACATACAAAACATAAATAGTCAAGTAGTTACATCAGCTGACAAATAACACATAAATTACCTGTACTTTCCCATTCATTTGTGTTATCAATAACCCCAAGTAACCTTTCACAGGTAGTTCTAGAGTCAAGTCTTATCGTACTTTGGTGACCACTCATCCACACATTTACATGCATATCGGAAAACAAGTTGCCCATTGTCGTTTACAATGTTGAAGTTGTAAAACTACCGGAAAATAGAGTAATTTCTCCACTTAAAACTAATCTCTATAACTTTGTTTATAAAGGCTGTTTTTGAATACAATTAATGATGGGAAAAGTTAGAAAAAAGTAAGCAACGAACAATCGATTTTGGAGTCAAATGTTAAGGTATTAAAGTTGATTTTTCTTTGTAGAATGAAAAGATGGTTTGCAACAATGAGGCAGCCTATATACCACCCGCACGTCCTCTTTAGATAAGATAAAAGCCACCTGAAATGAACGACACCAATACACTAATGATACCGATACTGTACCGGTATTGCGGACCGGTATACAATTGGGCTGATAAAAATACCGGTTTGCACGATAGCCATTTTACAAGTAATTTGTACGCAGCGCAAGTCAGGTCAACTGATAAGTCCGTTTGTATCGCTTAACAAATTATTTCAATTGTTTTTGTTGTAAAATATTGCTAGAATATATTTACGGGTTTTTCAAAAAAGATCACAAAGAAAAACTATGAACAAACTTCCACATAATAGTACACCTAACTCTTTACTATTTTTTTTAATCGTAATTTTTCTGTTCATTCTGAAAGAGTTTTTTCTAGAACTGTGGTATAGAATGATTTGTCACTGACGAGATTATAAAGATCGGGTAGTTGGTGGATGAAAAAAAAAATATTTCTTTCTTCCCTTCTTGTCTCTTGCATAAATAAAATATAAAAAATAATGGAGGGGAGGCCTATGTTCAATAGAGAACTTCCTCAGGCCGATGTTGATGTAAACAATCTTAATTCCTCTAACATTACCACTTCATGTTACCTGACCCTGGGTTCCCAGAACGTGGCACCGAAGCCTGAAAATTACATAATGATCGCTTATTTTGAGGGTATCATGAAATAAGCGACACACTCACCTACGTCGATCTCAATTATGTAGTGTTCAATTTATCGATATTATAATGTTTGCTAGAGTTAGTTTAGTTACTAATCATACTTTTGATCTCTTGTTTTGTATTGTCCTTGTCGACATAAATAGGTACATATGTAGAATTAATGATTGTCTATTTTCTTTATGTCATTTTTTGTACATTTTTGTCTAACCTCTCTCCTGCTAGAAGATTTTTTAGGCTAAGCTGCTATTAAACTTATTTTTTAACATAGGTTTATAAAAAATCGTTAGATATTTTTTTTTTATTAAATATTCCTAAACACATAGTTAGTTATTACAATGAAAATAATAATTCTCTTAAGTACCTTAAGTAGCTTAGAATTGTGCCCATTGACATAGTTATCTTAATAGTAATGCTATCATTTATAGTATTTGCAGCTTTGTTTTATGACTCCATTCTCTGACAAATAAAGCCTGTCCACATTGAGTTACTGGTTGTTTATTCATATTAAATTATGACAGGGAAAACCATTTGTCTCAATGTTTGAAATAACTTTATCTGTCTTAACATATATGCGACGTTTATTTGAACTGCACTTATTTCCAAAAATGCAATTGACTTGATTTACTTTGAGGTTATATTTTTCAGAGACAATATAAGCAATATTAAGGTGACAATCAAAATCTTTATTCAGTAGAAATACAGTAATCAGTTCGACGGTGGTTGGAATTTGCAGCAAGATTTCATTATTGAAGGTACCTACCACCGCAGTGCCCCATAATATTCTACTTACCAAATACTATAAGCAGGTACTTAACAAACATTAGAAATATTCCGTGTTTAAATCTGAAAGGCACTGTAGCGAGTGAACTGGACGAATTGTAGTAAAACCAGTCTTCAGTTGGCAACCCGAGTGTGATACCTCTGATCATCCAACTGTCTCAAGCTCACTGTAACTTATCGTCAAAAAAGGCACTAATATGCCAGTTGCATAATAAAAAAAATAATCGATACAAATAACTATCGATAAAAAACCCCATCCCTACCCTGACCATGCGACTCGATGTTATTTCCATGGCTAATTGCAAATTGCGGCTGTCAACGGCACAGAGCGTTAATGTGTCATAATATGACACGAGCGGCCATACTCACGGGCAAGGTTCCTTCGTGTGATTATGGAGACCTGCTGACCCCTAATTCAACGGGTGCCAGCAACATGCAGCTGGGAAAATCTTTGATTCCACTTTGGTAAACCTTGGAGCAACCTGGAGGAGGCTTTAACCTCAAGGGGTCCACATTTCACACTAACACTTAGGTTAAGTAAAACTTACTAACAAATATATTTGAAATGTACTTACACATATTTAGTAGCTAGTTATGTGGAAATAAAAAGCTATAATAATAAGCCATGACTTTGCTTGGAAACTTTTCTCTAACCGACGTAAAAAAAATCTAGGATATCTATTAGATAAGCTATTTTATGGATATCTAATAAGCGTCAAACAAAAGTGGTCATGTGAAATGAATGAAAATTAGCAATGCTTTTTTTCGATTTACAAAACGGTAAATCTTATGTAAATATAGAGCATCTACTGAATACCACAAAATATGATCGATCAAACTTCAAAGAAATCGCATTCAAAATCCCAACACCGAAGTACTTTTCGAATTCCTTAGATTATATAAAGAAGTAAAGAAACCGCCGACAGATTCATCAAATTTTGAAATGGATCCACGAAATTTAACACTATTATGCCATGGCGGGTCGATTTGGCCAAATTTAATACCATTATTTGGCCATGTTCAAGAAATTCCATATTTTTGAGAGATGTCCGCTGCGCAAACACTGGGCGGCGGGATACTTTGCGCTTCGTTTACTTTCTTGAATAGGTCTTTGTTAAAATTACCTCAACTATCAGCTATCCTTTATGACAAAGACAATCTATTCTAAGCCTTATTCCACTGAAATAAAGTCCCAAGACATTTTCGAAGATGAAACTTTTTTTGCAAAATTAAGAAAAAAATATAATCATGTTATGGCCGTACGGTAGCCGAATCGTTTGTAGGTTTGCCTTTATCGTTAAAAAATACATTGTGTTTCATAGAATGTTTGGTTAAAATTTGATAGAGTCCAGTGCATTTTGTATGTTTTACCAGCTGATGATACATTCGGAAACTTTTGAAAATAAAAATGTGTCTTATAGAAAATTAATGGGCATTTACATTTCAAAATCCAGCGTTACTCGGTAATACGTTTTGCTTATAAACAATGTAGTAAGTACACTTGCAGTAAGGCCTACCATAAATATCAAGAGTTATAACAACCTTATCAAAACCAGTACAATCATGTACACAATCGCCTAAAGCCACTTCAGGGCAGAAAAGCACACGTGTCGATGCAGTAATCCACGGCTTTGCGTTTTAATCCGACCACCCAACGTTGCGCGACCATTATAACGCTGCCCACAGAAATAGTACCCCTATTATTAAATAGAATAGAACACCTATGTGCCCTTATTATTTTACTCCATAAAATCGAGACCACCTACGTAAATCTTTGCCAAAATGCGAATGTAATGATGCGTTCGTGATTTTTTGACGGTTTACGTGTATTTAGTTTCAATGCAGGTATTGTAATTGCGATGTTTGGTTTTTTATTCGAAACTGACATAAATTCGCACTTGACGGGTGTGTTCTGATGGAAAATACGTGATTTTGGGATGTTTGAAGAATAACCCTTGAAGTGCGAAGCCCCTTGGATTCTGTTCTTCTGGATGGCTATGTAGGTACTTTAATCACTCCGCACAATAAACCGTCTTCTATATATAGTATATATATAAGAACTCTTGGTGTATCTTAGTATGTTTCTTCCTAAAAAACAATTTCCTTACATAGATAATTCATGAAAAAAAACACGCAAAATCAATCGATAACTAATTAAACTGATTAAAAAAACAAGGCTTGGTAATAAATCCTTGCTCGGTACCTTATCAAATATATAAAATATACTTTATCACATGTGTTAAAAAAAACATCAAACGGCTAATTCAAAATATGACAAAGTTATAAACTAGTGATCCGTAAAGTAAAATAGATATTCGTAATAAAATAATGGAAATTAATAACTGTGCGAATATTTCGAGTTATTTTCTTACGTCACAGTCGATATATCAATAGACTAATGATGGTCCGATGTCAACAATACACTGTACTGTCGCAAACAAAAGTATTACAAGAAAAACAATTGTGGTAGTATATATTTTTGCAGGAAAATTTATCGATAATGATACATTTTATGAGTTCCAGAACCGTAGAAGATTATTTTCAAATATTTTTTACATATTTCAAACGAATTTTTCTTTATCAGGTTGGCAAATAAAGTAAACGAATTGTACTACTACTACTAACGGTAGTTACTACTACTACTTCTAACTAACGGTTACTTCATAAATATGACATGTGCGGATTAGTCTCACTGCAGTCATACGTTACGACCCAATTTATATCTGTCTATACTGGGGTAGATGCAAAGTTGTTTTTTTAATAAACATCATCAGGAGAGTTGTTATGTCCAATCTCGACCATTTGACATTTTTGGGATAGGTATTAGAATCTTTATAGAACCTTTTATTTTGTGAAAGGTGACATTTTTATTTCATTTTAGTTCCTTGTCTATTCTTCTAGGTGTAGTGTGGCGCCAAGTTCCATCTAGTTTTAAGATATTTTAAAGTATCTTTGTGATTTAAGTGAACAAATGAATTTCTACCTCGACAAAGTTTATCTGCTTTCTATGACAAAGTTTAAATCTATATTTATCACACGATTGTACAAAATATGATTTGCTCATTCGGACGTACACCAATGCGTATTAATGACGTACAGACAGACCGACGATTACCGTCCGTCTGTTATTTCATGGCGACGCTTTGTGACTCCCACAGGACTAACTAATGTTTTCTGCACTATCTAATTATTGTTTTGATCTTTTGATTTACTCATGAACTTAAAAGTTCCTAGCACTTGAGAGGCAAGTCAAAATAATGCCAAAATGAGCAATAAAAAATTAACAGAGAAACATTTTTGTTCACAAGTGTATATATGAATATACCTGTAATATATATATGAATATATACCATCTAAAAAAAAGAAAATGTTTTTAAAACTTTAGTTTGGAAAGTTCTTTGAAATTGAAAGGTAATTTATAATACAATCTATGCAAATTTCACACAGAGCAATTTACTTCCAAACAAAGTAAATCTTGAATTTTAAGAACCAGATAACGGATATTAATAATAAACTATTTACTTCCTATTTCTTAAACAAAAGTACTTCACAGTCAACTTCATTATGTCAAATTATTAATTTACAATCGGTAGCCAAAAGCTCTTTGCCCAACAGAAACCAAAACAATAGACCCAGTCCCCTGACAGTCAATTTCAAAAAAGAAATATATCCCGAACATTTAGCGTCCACATTTTCAACCATATCCCGTTGGCATAGAGGCGAAGTTCACCATTGCCAAACAAGTTAGACATACAACTGCCCGTCACGAGCATTGTATCCGTGTGCTAAATCCATACATTATTGACGAACATACATCTTTCTAAGGATAAGACATGGTTTAACTGAAAATTTATGCAATTAGGACTCAACACGCCAGCGCGGCTATTTTTATGGTGACCTCGATGGTAACTTGTTTTGCTAATGCCTTTGATAACGCTATTTTGGAAATTCAAAAATTTATCGATAAAACATCGTGAGGAAACCGGTTAAGAGGCTGACAACTATCAAACAACTCAGGCTGCTAGTATCACAAACAAAAAACGGTAAGGTCCGTTTTATGTCTATCAAAACATGGACGGCAGGTTACACGTGAAAAGGCACCACGGCTCTATCTTGTGGTCTCCAAGCCATTACATCGCCTGTCGTCCTTTCTTTGTCATTTTACTAAGCCTGCCAATTTAGTAATTTTAGCTTAAACATGATGTAACGGCGAGGCATGGCACAACATAATTCAAGTGTTGCAAGCCACCGCAGCCAGCTAATTGAGTCCATCCTATCTAATATTATGGTAAAGCTAAGAACATACTTGTTTATTCTATAATAACACTAAGAAAAAGGTGAGGTACCGTAGGAACTACAGAGATTACAAGCACATGAGGCTTAACATCTTTTATGCCTCAAGTTGATGAATGCATGGCAGTTTAGGGCAGTTTAGGCTACGTTGACTCGCGTGATTTGGACGGCAATGGCTGTATTTATAGGTCATTGCTACAACTAACATCAGGTAGGCCATTTGTTTGTTGCATCAGCAATAAAAGCCTATAAAACAAGATATCAGAACGGGGTTCTTTAATGAGGGCATTTTAAAATGCTGAAAGAGTTCACAGCGCGTGTGGAAAGCCTCTGGTGTTTCAGGCGTCCATAGGTTTTTTTTTTATACAACTAGCTGATGGAACATGCATATGGCCCACCTGATGTTAAGTGGTAACCATCACCTATAACAAAGCATTGTCTCGTAAGTCACGATAGGAACGTGCCCTATGATGCACTGCCCTGCGTCCATCAACTTGAGGCATACAGATTTAAAGCCTCATGTGCCTGTAATTACACCGGCAACCACTCTTCAAACCGAAACACAGCGTTGCTGCTTGACGGCAGAAAAAGGCGTGGTGGTAGTACTTCCCCGGACGAGCCCTTCACACAGAGCTCTACTACTCTTACCAAAACGCAACTTCTGACATGCACAATACAACATTTTTGAAGTTAAAAGGTAAGAAGACTAGTTTGGATCTAAATTATATTTTTGCTTAACCTTTGTTATGTTAAATAGTACGATATTTTTAAATCTAGTTTATTTAGTAACTTGATATCTTCAAAAAAGTTGAAATGTGAGCGTCAAAGTTGCCAAACGGTTCACCAACACACGCGATCATTCGACGTGTATTGTATTAATTATGATTGTAATTATTTGTGCTCATCAAATAATATTGAGATTTGAGAGTCAAGTGAAAACCAGCCTTACCTTCGCTCGTGCTTGGACACAGCGGCGAATGAAAATTAAAACTAAGCGGAGCGTTGCAAGGTAATACAATGCACCTACAAAATGAAAATTACTTATTTGTTTTCTTTGAAATTTTGTTGATAAAACAAATTGTCTTCTTCTGAATATAGAGCAAAGCATACTTAATTGTAATGAGTTCGTTTGGGGAAGTACTACCACCACGCCTATTTTTGCCGTCAAGCAGCGTAGTTATGTTTCGGTTGGAAGGGTGTGCGTGCTGGTGAAATTACAGGCAAATGAGGCCTAAGGCGCAAGAGCTAATGTGTTTCTCGCTCGCACGTTTCGACATGTTAAATGATATAAAATCACTAAACTCATTTTCAAAAAATCGCAATCAACCATTTTGTGTGCAATCACATTGCACACAGTTTAGTAAACATTTCATTTTGTTCGATACAAGTTTTCCTACATAAAAGTTTGCTTATGTACGAAGACTAGTGAGTTTATATCTATCAACGTGTCGAAACGTGCGAGCGAGAGGTGCTTTAGCTCTTGTATTCGCCTTCATCTATATGCCTCAAGTTTATGGACGCAGGACATTGCATCGGGTACGTTCCTATCGTGCGTGATTTGCGAGGTAATGTTTTGTGATGGTTACCACTTACCTATTAGCAAGTAGTATTAGAAATGCGCAAGATCATAGCAATACGGAAATAAGGCGGAAAAGTTAACAGAGATGTAACACCCTCGGATTATTTCATACAGCAATAGAAAACGACCCTGAAAAAGGAATGCAGAATGACTATTTGCAAATCGTGACGTAACAATGTTCTTGGGTTCCGTAAAACCACTTCTCTAATTATGATAATTATCAGGAAAAAAAGAAACAACCTCACGATTATAATACAGACACGGTGATATCCCCTTAGACCTTTTAATTACTTAGATCTTTTTCTTTTTGAGGATGTCTAAGGGGTAGTCAGAGGTATGTCCAATTCGTATATTTTGAGCAGACAGCTCTTATAGCTCAGTTAATAGTTGCTTTCGTAGGCCGTGGGTATACTCCCCACCGATATCAAACATTTTTGGGTATGAAACATTATTATTGTGTTTGTTCTGATCCTATAGTGCAATAAAATACTATAAGTAAGTATAACCTTTGCAAAAAAAGAATATTTCAGAAACCCGGTAATTTTAGACTGATTTTCATTCACAAAACTTTCTACTTTCATAGAATACCTACCTATTTAACTGTCTTTTGGTATATAAGATTGGTAGTCAGCTAGTAGGTAGAAGCTTAATGTGTTGTAAATAGGTAGACAATCATTTTTATTTTCGAATCTTTTTATAATAAAATCTTACAGAACTCTAACAAGTATCAGTTTATCAAACAATGTTATCACTGGACTATGTAATAAGTACTATGATTGCACTATTTAATTAAGGATTCGGTGACCGCGAGATGACGACGACACGAAGCCTGGCTGTAAACTTATTTGACTTTGTGACATATGCGGTGGGGTTTTGGTGGAACGATGAACGGGGAAGTTAACTGCAATGTAACGTAAAAAGGTTAACGCGAATACAAGAGCTAATGTGACTCTCGCTCGCACGTTTCGACATATTGAAAGATATAAAATCACTAAACTCATTTTCGAAAAATCGCAATCAACTACCAATACCATTTTGTGTCCAATCACATTGCACACAGTTTAGTAAAGTTTCATTTTGATCGATACATGTTTTCCTACTCAAAAGTTTGCTCTACTAGTTTTCGTACATAAGCTAATGTAAAATTTCATTTTAGCGAAGTTTTCCTACTCAAAAGTTTTCATAAGTACGATAACTAGTATAGCAAATTTTCTAACAAAATGTTTTTTTGACAAAACTGTGTGCTTTTTTACTTTGTGTTTTTGTGTGTACTTTTTTTAAAATAGGTTGATTGAGGATTTTTTTATTATTTCTTTAAAAAAATGGATGTAGACAGAGTACTGTGATCTAGTGACCTCGTCTTCCAATCATAAAGGTCGTAGGTTCGAATTCAGTAATGAACCAAAAGATTTAACCTATGGAAAAAATTATGTGCGTAATAAAAAAACATCGTCAGGGTACTAGTTGGTATTTTAGTAGAGGCGATGGGCTTGTAACCTGTCACGTTCCATAATAACTACAGCAAATGTAGGTATGTGCCAATTGTTTAGACATACTCCAGACTACCTTAGACATCCTGAAATAATTTGAAGTCGGTAATTTGTACTAAGAGATCTCTGAGGGGATCAATGTCGAGAAGGTGTTTCGATTTTTTAGCGTTCTGTACCCGTAAAACGGGACCCTTACTAAGACTCCGCTGTCCGTCCGTCTGTCTATCTGTCTGTCCTTCTGTCATCAGGCTGTAGCTCATGAACCGTGATAATTAGACAGTTGAAATTTTTACAGATAATGTATTTCTGTTGCCGCTATAACAACAAACTAAAAGACAGAATAAAATAAATATTTAAGGGTGCCCCCATGCAACAAATGTGATTTTTTTGCTTTTATAGATACGGAACCCTTCGTGAGCGAGTCCGACTCGTACTTGGCCGGTTTTTTTCAATAATTCCCTGATGTACTTGTCATAGCGCTTATCGGGATCAAAGAAGCTATTTCTGGTTTTTTTACAATAATTCTACTACAAGCTTGTCATAACGCTTATCGCTCCGCAGCCCACCACACACGCCGCTTGCCGTGGTAGTTTCCACCTATCTGATGCGTAAACAAATATTAGTCTGCAGCATCACCCTTGGACCACACATGACAATCGTGAGCGCTGTACCTGTACCGAGTGATGAAAGCTAGTTGTTTTGACGTATACATGCAATCGTTGTGGGTGAAATAAGCGTTATGTAATAGGAAATATAAATTTTAGACTAGCCTCTGTTGCCCTGCTTTCTGCGCTATAGGTTTTAGGTATTAGATAGATAGATACCACTTTATTGTTCACCACACACAAACAAAATACAGGATTAAGGCATACATTTAGGCAAAACAATGGGCGGCCTTATCGCTGAGAGCGATCTCTTCCAGGCAACCTCCAGGTATTCACCTTGGAGAAACATTTTGTAATGAACAGATGTTAAAAACCAATATTCTGGGAGTGTTTGTGGATTGCACATTGCACTACCAAGCCTCAAGCAAAGTTTGTAGTATGGCAACTGGATCACTGATTTCAAGAGTAGTAGGCTCTTTGTGAAGGGCTCGTCCAGGGAAGTACTACCACCGCGCTTGTTTCTAACACCAAGCAGCGTTGCTGATTTTTGGTTTGAAGAGTGTGGTTGCCGGTGTAATTATAGTAACATGAGGCTTAACGTCTGTATACCTCAAGTTGATGGACGCAGGGCAATGCATCGTAGGGCACGTTCCTATTGTGCGTGACTTACGAGGCAATGCTTTGTTATAGGTGATGGTTACCACTTAACATCAGGTGGGTCATCTGCCTGTTCCATCAGCTAGTTGTATAAAAGAAAACTGATGTGATCAAAAATGTTTTTTTTTCAAATGCTGAATATGTGAATCTAATTATATTAATAGATAGGGATACGTCGTAACGGTATATCGTCAAGCTGGACTAGTGAAAAGAAAATATGAACCCTAACACCAAGTTTCACCAGTTTCCATAGACAATATTGACAGCCTATACAGCTCAGTTGGTAACAGCTCTGCGCCGTAGGCCGTGGGTTCAATCCCCACCGAGAACAAACATTTGTGCGATGATGTTCACACAATTTTTTATCATCACATCATGAACATAGATGTTTGTTCTATGTCTGGGTGTTATACAACAAAAAAAAGTATATAAATGTATTATATCAGTTATCTGGTCCCCATATTACAAGCTTTGGCTTAGTTTGGGGCTAGATAGTGCTGTGTTGAAAGTCCACCAATATTTATATTTAATATCTTTATTTTAAGATTCAGCACGAGAATGTCAATAAGCCAGCTATATCAGGTGGTAAGGCTAGGCATATGATTTTATGCTTTCTCATCACTTCACCACAAAACTCTGTCAAACGGTTAGTTTCTAACACTTATACAAATAAATAAAGAAAACAATACGTTACGGGGTCCGTTATTGGTCTGCGGTTGGTTTCTCTTCAAAATATTTATAGCCAACGGGACGAGATATAAATAATATTAAATGAAAAATCATTCCCACAGTAGCGCTAAGTATTTTTTTATATGTAAAAGAAAATTACAATGAATACAAGTATTTACAAAATGTTTAAAATACATATGAAACAGTTGAGCTACCTGCGGATTGAAAACGATCTAGGGATTATAATATTAAATCTATCTTCATAATTTAATAACTAGATGACCCGGTGTACTTCGTATCACCTATCCTAACGACATTAAAACTCTCCCTTCGCTTTAGGTAGAACAGTTTATATGGGAAAATGAAATTGTTGTTTTTACTATCTTCCTTGCAATTTTTCCATATTTTCTCACTGCTTTAACCTTCCCTGGACTACGATAAACATTTCAAAACCAAAATCAGCTAAATCAGCCCAGCACTTCTCGAGTTTTAGCGAGACAAACGACCAGCAATTGACTTTTATTTATAAAAGAAGATTTATTTTTAATATATTTATGAAACGGGTGTCGCAGTTGCTGCGTAGTTGCGTAGTGGTGTCATGGCAGACCAGCGTTATAGTAGTGTATGCTGCTAGCTACTTACTTACTTATAATGTCTATTAATATATTTTTTATAATTTTTATTAACGTGGGGCATAAATAAATGATTTTATATTGTATTGTATTCTAAAATTGCACGCAAGAACACCTCATCTTCGTACGTGTCCGTCCCGTCGGTATAAAAGCAGTCCACAGTCGTGAGAACACCATCGTGCCACCACCGTGCTTCGTAATTGATGTCAAACGGCGCTGGGATTGCGGCGGGCTGATGAAGACTCCGTCGATGATGATTGAATGGATGTTACTATGATGATTGCCTATGTTATAGTACAAACTTTTCCTTCCCGTTATTGTTTGCGAGTTACAACTCTAGACGTCGTCCGACGTCTTTATACGTTCGTACGTTCGTACTAACAATTTCCTTAAAATTTGCCAGAGGACAGTGGAAAGCAGCATTCTTGAATAGATGCACCAATCGAGTACGGAACAGCATTATTATTACGAAATAAGATTTTTTTTTTTACGAGGCAACCTTCTTCTTGTCGTATCACTAGTTTCGAAACAGTGTGGTGAAAGGATTTTAAGTGCGCCTCAAGAGGCCTTTCGAGCTCTTATCACATTGTTATATAACTTTTTAGGTTCTAGGACATGCCGGTTTTCCTTCACCGTTTGATAGTACTGGCATTGTGCACATAAATTTTTGAACAGAAAAACTCATTGGTACACGACTGGTTTCGAACCCACGAACTTAGGATCGGAAGGCGGGGCCATTACCACTAGACCACCAGTGCTCTCGTACGAGGCAATGCTTTGTTATAGGTGATGGTTACCACTTATCATCAGGTGAGCCATTTTGCTAGTTCTATCAACTAGTAATATAAAAAAAAAAAATACAGCCAAGTCTTAGGTAATATTGCGCAAGTTTACCCTTTGGTCATCCCGAGACCTCTCTTGCGGTCTACCACAAGACCAATCATGGGTTAAACTTTGATAGGTACGTGTCCTGACCCGGCCTACTTTCATAACAACGCAAAATACTTTGAATTCAGATCGACCTAAGATTACAAAGATTTAAAATAGTCCCAAAAGTTATTATCCGAGTGGGATTTGAACGACCTTCCGATGATACGGGGCTTGATACTTGATACGTCCTAGGATTGTCTACGTCTACGTCTTTTTCTCAGTCTTTTTTTACAACAAGCATATAGATCAGCTGATGTTAAGTGGTAACCATCACCTATAACAAAGCATTGCCCCATTTGGTAAGTCCCGCATGATAGGAACGTTTTATACGATGCACTACCCTGCGTCCATCAACTTGAGGCATATCGATGTTAAGCCTCATGTGCCTGTATTTACCTACACCGGCAACCACACTCTTCAAACCGAAACACAGCAACGATGCTTGGCGGCAGAAAAAGGCGTGGTGGTAGTACTTCCCCGGACGAGCCCTTCACAAAGAGCTCTACTAATCTTAATAAGTCTCCCACAGTCTATTCTCTTCTCACAAGAGTCAAAACAACAACATAATCCTGTTGAAAACAATAACAGAAGACGCTAAAAAAAGAGAATCGATGTCCAAACAAATTGAAACAGAGCTATTGTTCCATTTTAGCATTTTTCCATTTGCTAAAACTTTTACGACGAGTAATAATCGAGTGACCAACGCCTACAATGACATTCTACCATTCAAACTACTTAAGGTAGGAGTTTTTGTGCTCTGCTAGTTTTTTTTTGTTCTTTTTTTTATGGCGTTTGTTGTTAGTGCCAAACAGCTTATTTTGGTGCTATTATAGTTTGATTTAAAGATGCAAGGAGTATTGTTTTAACGAACATAAAAATCTGTAGACTTATTTTTTTTTTTAATAACCAGTGACCAACGCAACGCCTACAATGATGTTCCCCCATTCAATCTTTTGTTTTTTTTTTGTCCAGGCCTATTATAGGGTAGGAGCAAGTAGTCGTAGCGACCGCAAATTTGTCAGACCACCTTGCAGCTAAATGATATTTATGGCCCCAAAGCCAGGAAGACGGTAAGCCGTGCCGTTGCATAATCTTTGCAATTTATGACTGCTTTTGTTGTATGCTGTGGTTTTTATGTAATGTTGTAATTAATTTGATTGTTGGATTTGTTGCGCTACTGAGCTGGTCAAGCAAAGCTTGGATTAACTACTTAAAATAATGACCGGTTCTAGTACATGTAAATGAAAAAAACATGTAGGTAGTAAAATATCCAAAGTTTTTGAGACAGTTTTTTTTTTACATTATACTTTACATTTAGGATATAAAAAAGCACTGGTGGTCTAGTGGTAGCGGCTCCGCCTTCCTATCCTAAGGTCTAGAGTTCAAAACCGGTCGTAGAACCTAAAGATCAAGTGTCAAGGCACACATAAAATCCTTTCATCACACTGTTTAGAATTTATTTATTTATTATTATTTATTGTTATAATTATATTGTTATCCTGTCTAGCGGATGTTCAAACAGTCAAATAATTTTACACAGATCCATAACAGATAATTAGCAAGGTATCCAATAATAAAGCGACAATCGGAGATCCGCCCGAATCAATGATGTGATCGAATGAATGATCTAAAAAATACCAAGATTATCTCTAAATCAATCACGCCCATGGAAAATCGGGTTTTGTCAGATTCTGCACGTGAGGCAAAGGTCGGTGCTTGTATTAAAGAGAGGAAATCCGGTAGGCATTGTTGTATCCAACACTTATGCACTTTACCTGACCGACGGATAAAAGAACCTGGAAGAATGGATCTGCCTCTCCGTGCCGCTTTCTAAAAAATATCCGAACATAAAAAAATATACAAAATTTGAATTTCGAATGCATAAAAAGCAGAGATGCAAATGATGCAACGGTCGCGATATTGTGCAAATCCAGTTTGAAAAAATACGGGTTCTAATTTTCTCACGTTAGTGACAATTTTTTTCTAGAAATTTCTAATGACGGTTTAATTTGAAGAACTCTCTGGGGTTTGATTTCGTGGCTTTTTTATGCAGTTATTGTTTACAAAAACAAAGTCTCGTAACACGGATGTCGCAAAAAATAATTGCATAGTGGATTTATGCGTTTTCGGTTGCATAAATTTTACGTTTAAAGAGGTGCGCCGTTTTACTGTTTTTTAACTTGAAAAAAAAAAGCAGTCTTTGTATTTTCGTCATCATATTAAATGTAGTGTCGGACAAAAAATACATGAGTACCTTATTTTTCAGGATTCTCTCTTCTTGAACTAAACTTTTCTTGATTATCAAAATATTGATTACCATTATTTGTAATAAATATTTTGATACCTGACTTTTGATAATTGGTGGTAATATTACTTGCAAGGAAATAAAAACGTAGGTAGCTCTTAAAATGAGTGCTAAGTTTTTGAACAGAATTTCCCATGACATCTTCGGTAAAAATAAATCAATCAACAAACAGAAATCGCCAACAGTTTTTTTAATCTTTAACGTCATGACATCACAAACAAAAAGAAGACCACATCCCCATTGTGAACCTTAAAGAAATAAATTAAACTATCCTTAGGGGAGATTTTTACCGTTAATTCTAATCTACATGAAAAAAAAGATAAAAAATTCTCGCGGATGTCTGTGGGAACTGATCTTAAAAAACTAAGGGCAGGAAGCTACGGTAAGTGTAAATATGAGCCTATGAGGTGACATAAGAAAGTCGAACGGATATTCGTTTGAAAGATTTACTGCTTTTACATCTTGAAGACCTCTGAAAGTTTTAGTAACGATGTGAATTTATGTAGAAGTTTCATAATAAAAAAATATAAATTATTTAAGTTCTTTGCTTGTTTTTAAGAAGCTTTGTTGACAGAAACGAAGAACAAGTATAATATGTAGTAAGTAAGATACATATAAAAGTAAGCAAGTTTAAATTGAAGTCCTTGGGGGAGGTCTTTGTCCAGCAGTGGGACGACATAGTCTAAAGAAAACGAAAATTATATAAAAATCTGGTCGCTTGTTGGTACTTACCCGATATGTTAAAAAAACTATTAAAACCTCATTGATGTTTCAGAAGCTGCATTTTATAAAACCAGGAAATTCCAATCGACCGTGGTCAGGTCAAAAAGGTTCTTATTTAACAACCGTTACGGCACAATAAAACACGAATTAAAAAATCTACCGGAAGCCAGAACTGTTTACTTCCGCCAAAAACCCAGAGCACGAATCCCGCCTGGAGGAGGATCATCAAACGATTCCTTTATTTGGTAGATTTTGTATTGAGATGCTCAAAGTTTTAAAGTTTTTATGTAAAATTTTTAATAAACAGAAGAATAGAGCGCATTATTTTTTACATGCCAAAAAATCTTTTATAATATTATAAGCATAGGCTATGGTTATCCTAGCATAGAAACCTCTCCATCTTCTTCCGTGGAGGTGTCGTAAGAAGCAACTAAGGGAATAGGCAGCATTATCTTCTTAGTAATTAACACCTACAATGCCATCAAGAATCCGCAGGCCAAGCGTGGTGACTACGGCAAACCCACCCAATATGGCAAAGGCCTATGTCCAAAATACACATGAAATATTTGAGCTATCTGCAGACTATTGTAAACAATAGAGATATCCCAATTGATCCAAATCAGTGCAATAAAAAGCGTCCCAAAACAAATAATAAAAGCAAGTAAAACAGATTTGACAATAGTTTTAGATTAGAATGGCATGAGGCAACTGACATGGTCGGAAACCGACAAATGTTCCTTAAAAAACAGAAAAAAAAACAGCTATCACAGCTATGAAGTCCACACAAAACATTGACGACCACTGCCCTAAGCGAGTTTCAACTTCTACCCATAGCGAGCACCCCATGTTTTTTCGACCCAGAGAGTGTTTATAAAAACATATGCACATTTTTTAAGCACGTATCTCCAAATCAAGGTGCGCACTGCATTGTGCAAGGGACATCTTCGAGGGTTTTTAATAATTCTCCAAGTGCGTTTTTTTATGTGCGATAGTGTTTTTTGAGTTTTCTCACGCAGAGTCCCATTCAGAATCAGATCTGTGGGTAGATACATCCGCGAGTATTGTTGGATCACGTATGACTGGGTATTTGATGATAATTTTTATCATTTATTGAAATTTTGAATTGGTCGAAACACCTTGTGAGATTCGGATTTTAATGGTGACCGGTTTCATGCAACTTTATTTTTATATGCATTTTTCGCCTGCAATTTTTTATTTTTCACTTTATCTAGATACCGTGCTTACCACCGGTAAATAAATACTTTTTATTTCTTTACGGTAAGCTTTAAAGTACATAGAGGTATATTTAAAAAAATGCATCTGTGATTAATAGATGAAAAAAGTATCCCACCAAAAATAACACCCGTTCAAAAAAATCTCAGCGATAATATTCACTCGTTCTCGTCACACACAAATAATTACATTATTATAATGGGTCCCGCATATTCATTACGTATAAAAACTGTAATTCAATATAAACTAGACGCCGAAAATACGGCTAATGATATAAAAAAAGCCTGAAAAACACCGGGGGCGCTACTGAGTAAAAACGGTAAAGAATAAAGGGGTGGGATAAAACAATAGAAAAAAAATGTGACCCATTATCGTCAGCTAACTGGGCTTTGAGACAAGCGGTTAATTTTGTTTAAGGCTGATTTATGAGTTTTATGGCTCGGTGGCGGATTTTAGAAGAATTTTGAATGATTTTCAGCAAGAATAAAGGGAAAATAATCATGAAGTTGCAGTATGAATGCTTCTTTGTGAGATTTTAGGTATGCAGTTACAATTTATTTAGAAAAAACTCCAGTTAAACTCGTACTTTCTTTATTTTTCTAGGCAGCAACTTACAGTGGTGCAAACAAAAATATAGTAAATATTTAATTTATTGTCTTTTATTTCATGCTTAGTTGCGTGGAAATAGAACCTATAGATGTGCCTAGATTTTAATTTTGGTATCACAGGTAAAGTTATTACTTTTAGACCTAAGCAAGGGCGAGATCTCCTATGATAAGTATTTTTTACTTAAAAGGAGATTTCATTGGATTGAGTAATCTTTTGTACGAAGCTTAGTAGTTTTGACCGTCTATTCCCAGTTGCCACCACCATCTCCGCCCCCAGTGGTGGCAATCGAGAAATAAAATCCCAGTTGCCACCAGGTGGTGGAGATCGAGAATTTTAAATACTCATTTGCCACCAGCTTAAAACCACTGGTGGCAATTAAGAATTTCATATTCTCAATTGCCACCAGCTTTGCCCCCACTGGTGGCAATCAAGAAAAATGTTCTCAGTCGCCACCATTGGAGAAAAATTTCCTAATTAGAATACCTACCGATTACCGCCAGTTATTCATATGGATATTTCATTCGTTTAGAATGACTAAGTGATTTGTTTATACGAGTAACTACCTAAACTTTACATGTCACTAGCCTAAGCCTGCCTATCCAAAAATAAGTAGGTGAAATTTTAAGGGTTAATGAAAACTGGTTTGTTACATGCAAAATCATGCAGAAGTTGCAGTATGAATGCTTCTTTGTGAGATTTTAGGTATGCAGTTACAATTTATTTAGAAAAAACTCCAGTTAAACTCGTACTTTCTTTATTTTTCTAGGCAGCAACTTACAGTGGTGCAAACAAAAATATAGTAAATATTTAATTTATTGTCTTTTATTTCATGCTTAGTTGCGTGGAAATAGAACCTATAGATGTGCCTAGATTTTAATTTTGGTATCACAGGTAAAGTTATTACTTTTAGACCTAAGCAAGGGCGAGATCTCCTATGATAAGTATTTTTTACTTAAAAGGAGATTTCATTGGATTGAGTAATCTTTTGTACGAAGCTTAGTAGTTTTGACCCTAGCTGAACCAAGATCGCCAACTTTAGTGAAGGCTACACCAATGCTGTTGAAGCCGAGGGCGGACCCATCAGCATTATCGATGCTCCATTTCGTCACCGCACTGAGAATGACACGATCTTTAGAGCAAAGCGACAATCAACGAATACAATGGAGTTCATCCCTTTCACTTTCAACGGTCTATGTATCGATTATTGAGGTCTCCATTGTTTTATTTTTTATTTATAGCTTAGGTTAAACAAAAAACGAAGGATGCGACTCCAGCTGCAAACACGGTAAGACACGTCGTAAGTTTTAAGTCTAGTAGAAGAAACTTTAGAAGACGAATTAATGTGCTATAGAGGTATTTACAAATCATTACCAGCCTGGCTTTACTTACTGCACCGTGCAGCCCTCAAAATATGTTGTGGTCACAGCCACCCGAAAATAGCCAAGTGCGAGTCGGCCATTGCATGAACTCGCTCATGATCGATATAGTGCATTCCTACAAAGGAGATGTTTACAAAATATAATATGACGCCCTGACCAGGATCTTGTACAGTGTATAGTTCCACGTGGGCAAAGCCTTGGGGCGAACACTGCGTGTAACGTCACAAGTTTATTAGGTTATGGGCATGCCCATCGTGCCCACAACGGTGGATCCGCACTTGCTGCACGTATAGGCTTCTCCTTGTTTGTCATATTCTTTACGGCCTCTACTCCTTGTGTCAGTCTCACCCAGTATCTCAGTTTTCAAATGTTACTTAGTTTATGAGCTGTTACTTAGTACTAAGAGGTCTACGGTGCCTGGACACCGAAGTCGTGAAATTCTATAGGCATAAAATGGTAAATACAGTAGGTATGCAGCCTTTGTAGATATCCAATGGGTCTGTATTGGTATACCGTTGTTGATAATGGACCATGGAATGGAAACCGTTGGTTTTTTGAATCTTTTGAATCGTGCAGATGCTAAAAAGCATAGACCACCATAGCACATAAATTATTTAAATTTGACTTGTAATAGTGTACGGGCACGACACAGGATATGCAAAGGGTTGAAAAAATCTTGGGGTGAGATTTTTTATGCATTATGAGGGGTCACCGTTTTTTTCATCATGACTTGTTTGGCCAGCGTTCGTTACGCATTGACTAAATGAAGTATTGAATATTTAGATTGTTTGAATAGTTTAGTTTTCGCACGATGATTTGGCTTTTCTTAGGCAGTTGCAAAGGACTGTGGCCTTCAAAATGTATAATAACGGATACAAAATTATGTATCAATTGATACATTTGTGAGGCTGAGTTGCTACAAATTTTATTAGTATTTGCATAACTTGATATAATTAAGTTCGACATAATATTTGGCTAAAATGATAACACTCTTAGATATAAAATCTATCCGAACAAATTTAAAGTACCTTTATTTATGATTTCTTCGGGGTGGTGACGATGATGATGTACCTTCAAAAATATTACAAACAAAATGAAAATCGTAACACCAATATGATTTTTCGATTTAAACTCAACAATACCTTATCTATAACTCCACAAATCAAATTCGCGAGCGTCCATTATCAAAAGCCACTCTTTAAATTTAATCTGAGCCTACCCTTTGGAGCTGTCCCACACAAGCACCCTTTTCGGACCTGATGGGTCGCGAACCATTTTTTATCAGATACTGACTTATCATGACGTCGCTAAAAAAGAAGACCAGGTGGCATTAAAAAAAAATACAAAAAAATGGCGAGGAAATAATCCTTTGGGGATGTCTTTCAAGACATGTGTAACGCATGGACTATCCTTTTGTCCGAATTGCGGATGGGTTTTAGAAGTTGAATCAAACTATTTTGTTGATTTAATATCTTCGTAGTTCTGTGCAAAAAATCTTTGCCTCAAAGCGCATAACATGGGGATTGAAATCAACCGATTCGTTATAAAATTGCAAGAAATCGTGTGACCATCTATTTTATCACAGTAGCAGCTTTTTTGTGCAAAATTAAATGTTAACTTCATCATTTTATTATAGCTGTATTTTGAATCAAAGCGTCGGGAACGGACCTTCTTTAAATGGAACAAAGCTATCGCATTGACTCTCAATGACGTGGGTTTATGTCTCAATGTATGTAGTTGAATATTACGTAATTACTTGTTTATATTTATAATTTCTGCAATACAAATAAAACCTTTTTAAATGTGTTCAGCCTTTTTTAATAAGCAAAGATAAGGCTCAATACACACCGACCAATACAACGCGGTCCGTCTGACGCGACGGTCTAAAACAAAAAACGCATCGTCGCATCCGCGATAACTCATTACCCGCAAGCCGACGAAAGAGGACAATACGCAATCGATAATGCTAAACGAACACGTGTGCTGTCCTTTGTTTTATGTGCGTGGACTCCCGGCCTTAGAATTTTAAAATGCTATGGATACTTGATCAACCCGGGTTTCGAACCTAGATTTTATCTGTGTTAGAAATACATATCAAATATAATTTGTATTGAAAAAACGCTCAGATTCTACAATGGATATTGTATCAATTTCTATATAATTATAAAACTAAACTGTCATGTTAGTTATCACTAGAATAATTATTATCATAAGCCTAAGTAAGTTAGAGAGGGATGCTAGGGCCTACCCTAGCATTTTGAAAGTGTTTTGCTGAAGGCCCTTTGTAGGCGTATTTGGTGACCAAAGTTTTTGTGTAACACGCTTAGTAGACGCTGCTGATCATTGTTTGGTGCGTTCTTGTCGTCTTCGTCGTATGAAGATACTGAAATTGAAACTAAACTGAGAGGTCTCTCTCTCTTGTCGTGTCACTTGTTTCTCTTTAAACAGTGTGGTGAAAGGATTTTAAGTGCGCCTCAAGAGGCTCTTTTCAAGCACTTGACACATGTTATAGAACTTTTTAGGTTCTACGACTTGCTGTTTTCCTTCACCATTTGAGAGTATTGGCATTGTGCACATACATTTGTGAACAGAAAAACTCATTGTTGCACGACCGGTTTCGATCCCACGACCTTAGGATCGAAGGCGGGGCCGCTACCACTAGATCGCCAGTGCTCTCTTACACTCACTTTGCTCTCACTTTAAAAAGTCTCAAAAGCACCTAAGTGGCAGTTCCACGTGACGTGGCAAAAATGTGGATTAGCATCCAATTTCAAATAGATCGAATTCCCATTCAGAAACAGCTTCCCACGAAAACGCATCTCTAAGATGTCGGCCAAGCAGATGTGCAGATAAAAAGAAGCATTAAAAAACATGAGAACTATCCCTCACCTATGACCCGGGGCTATTCGCAAAAATCGTGGACCGTTAAAAAAAGAATTAGGTACACAGTCCAAAGAAAAGTAACCATTGTTTGTTAAAAAACTCAGGGGTAGATTTGAATAAGAAAAAAATGAGGGGTGCGAACAAAAACGCTGGGTGCGATTTTTAAGATCGTACAAAGTAATATGCATAGTTACTTATTGCAAATTGGTTTCGGTCAACATTCTCACGAGTATAGAGATTATTAATTGATGCAGATGCTAGTTTTTTATGATACGATTGAAAACGTGTTAGCAAAATGTTATTTAAAATGTCTAGGATATATTATAAGGTATTATTATTTTAGTCCTTTTTTATGTGAATGTATTGAAATTATTTTCAGATTATTTGTTTTATCAATAAAGCGACGCGTAACTCAAGGGCTGGCTGGTGAGTATCAGTGCATCAGCATTTTCATTCAGCGTGGTCCGGTAAGGTCTTACGATAGCTCAACTTTTTCAAGTGTTTTTTTAAACCACTGTAACTTTATTTGAAGATAATCATCATCATCATCAGCCTAAAGAAGTCCACTGCTGGACATAGGCCTC
The DNA here is from genome assembly GCA_932294275.1 of Chloroclysta siterata. Lineage (NCBI taxonomy): Eukaryota > Metazoa > Arthropoda > Insecta > Lepidoptera > Geometridae > Chloroclysta > Chloroclysta siterata. The sequence goes on along the minus strand of OW028596.1, from coordinate 11,166,863 downwards.
CCCTATACATTTCCAGGAAGAACGATTCCGAGCCCTCTCCATCCACCGACTTCCCGCGATCCTGACAATGTCGTCAGTCTATCGGGTAGGAGGGCGTCCCACTCTTCGTTTTCCTGTTCGTGATCGTTCGAGAACCTTTATTCCCCAACGGTTATCAGTCCTTTGAGCTATAAGACCTGCCCATTGCCACTTCAACTTGCTGATTCTGCGAGCTATGTCGGCTACCTTGGTTCTCCTACGGATTTCCTCATATCACTACCATCACATCATCCACTATTTGAAGATGGAATAGGATAATTAAAATTGTAATAATATTAGTATTAGAATTCGTAGATGGAACCAGCAGATGGCCCACCAGCATAGCATTGCATTATAGCATTGCATCTTGAGTCACGCTCGATAGGAACGTGCCCTACGATGCACTGCACTCTCGATACACACTCTTCAAACCGAAACACAGCATTGCTGCTTGGCGGCAGAAAAAGGTGTGGTGGTAGTACTTCCCCGGACGAGCGCTTCACAAAGAGCTCTACTACTCTTATAAGTACTTATATCTTTGCTAAAAATAATTTTGATCTACATATTTATAATTGGTCTGACAAAGTTAGCCAAAGTACAACGACTAGTCTTCAAAAATGTGTGGTTTTAAGTTGTGTGAAGTAATAGTTCCTTCATTATTCTGTGGCTACGAAGAAAAAAACAGTGTTATCTATCAGTCACCTATCAGTCGTTTATCGGGAAAGCGTCGCCGACGTGCTAATGTAAATTTGGAGCATGCGGGTTAGCGATGCGTTTGTATGCAAGGCATGGTTGGTCACAGCTGGTTAGCCAAATTTTGGATGTCAACAGGCGTGGTGACTTGGTGGTCTCAGCATAGAATAGGATCCCTTTTCCTCCCGTAAATTTCGTAAGAAGGGAAGGATTCCCTTAGCCCCCGCTAAGGGAACGAATCAGTATCTCTTCTCTCAGAAGCTGAATCCACCTAGACTCATCTAGCTCAATTAAATAAATCCTTTTGACTTTCACTTTGACGCAGCAGCATCAAGTTAGAACGCGGTCCCGGAAATCCCAACTAGAATGGAAGCACTAAGATAGAAATTGCTACTCACAGTCTACTCTGTAACTCTGTACTCGCTGGAAGTTTTTTTTTTATACAACTAGCTAATGGAACAAGCCACCTGATGTTAAGTGGTAACCATCAACTGTAACGAAGCATTACCTCGTAAGTCACACACGATAGGAACGTGCCCTACAATGCACTGCCCTGCGTCCATCAACTCGAGGCATACAGGTGTTAAGCCTCGTGCCTGTTATTACACTGGTGACCACACTCTTCAAACCTAAACACAGCAACGCTGCTTGGCGGCTGAAAAAGGTAGTAGTGGTGGTAGTACTTCCTCGGACGAGCCCTTCACAAAGAGCTCTACTACTCTTAAAAAAGTCTACTTCTTTTAAGTTATTTAGTCTTCAATTAAAAAAAAACAGAAACAGCTTCATGACTTTTATCCCCAAGGACTGTCGATAGCACTTTAGGGGTAGTCAGAGGTACGTCAAAATATTACATTTGACAAATCCAACATTTTGCAGTAGCCGGAATTCCATACGTGAAAGGTTGCAATCTCATCGCCGCTGCTAGAACACTAACTGGTTTCCTCACAATGTTTTTCTATACCGTTTCAGAGTAATTACGCACATTAGTTTAGAAGAGAAAAATCCATAGGTACACCACCGGAATCGAACCGACGACTTACGATCAGAAGGCGGGGTCACTCCCACTAGGCCACCGGTGCTCACGACTACATAATACTTAAAAGTTAAACTATGAATGTTTTTTATCACATTCTTTTACATTTTTATGAAGCATAAAGGATGTCATTCGATCGCGTGGTAGTCAAGTTACCATTATTGTCGTGAAAAAATGTTTTTGAATATCGAGCGCGGCGCGTACGCAGATGTTTGTCTTTTTTATGAGCTTTATTGAAATGATCGAGCGTTCCGTTAGTTCTTTCTGTGATATATCAAGTTGTTGACAGCTGTATTTTGTATGGAAATATCATAATTTGTATTTAGTAAATAAAATATTTATTTACAAAAAAATACAATGAATATAACTATTTACATTTATGTATTCCCTAAATTTCGACTTCAAAAGGTAAATGGCTCGTTTATGGGGAACGGTATTCGCTTCTATAATAAACTTCCAGAAAGTGCCACTGGGCTTCCTATTAGAAAATTTAAAGTGTACATTAAGAATAATCTAATAAGGAAAGCTTATTATACTTTAGATAGCTATATTGTTGATAAAAATGCGTGGCCCGATGTCCCGGTCGCTCTGCCCATCGGCAGCTAACATGTCTGCAATGTCTGTACTGTACCTACTATTGTGTGTTTTTTTTTTATTTTTCTCTGATTTAATAGATTGTATTTATGCATTAGGTAATATTAGTTTGAGGCGTAGCGTGTGCTGTCTTATAAATTTGATTATGTTTACCTTTTTCTGTATGCCTACGCCTCACTAAACTTCAATAATATATTATATTATTACATTGTAAAAGGATCATACAAAAGAACGGTAGGAACCAAGCCGTAAGTTTGTTGCCTGTTCTTCTAGGCTTTGGTCGCGTGGAACTGGCACCTAGAGTCACCTAGCTTTAAGACGTTTCAAAGTGATCCTTGTGATTTTATTGAATAAATACATTTTGACTTTGACTTTGACTTTACAAATGTGCGAAATACACAAGAAACACACGAGCTATCTGCAGACCGTAGATAACGATCTAATGATAGCTCAACTGGTCCAAATCAGTGCTTATTGAAAGCGTACTTAAGTATGGCTTGAATCCTTTGGCATTGATATTAGTAGTACCAAGTTCCATGAAGATTGTTCCTTGATTGGTGTTTTAAGAATAGTAGAGCTCTTTGTTAAGGGCTCGTCCGGGGAAGTACTACCACCACGCCTTTTTCTGCCGCCAAGCAGCGTTGCTGTGTTTCGGTTTGACGAGTGTGGTTGCCGGTGTAACCACAGGCACATGAGGCTTAACATGTGTATGCCTCAAGTTGATGGACGCTGGGCAGTGCACCGTAGGGCACGTTCCTATCGTGCTTGACTTCCAAGCGGCTTTGTTATAGGTGATGATTACCACTTAACATCAGGTGGGCCATCTGCTTGTTCCATCAGCTAGAGATAAGAAAAAAATGTCTTAGGGCAGAACTCAAAAGTTCTTCGAAATAATAATATTGATTTATACTCGTACCTTCATATGTTTTACAGTTAGCAAGTCCATCGCTGCTGCTAGAATACTACTGGTTTTTATACGATGTTTTCCTACACCATTTAATCCGCTGGCATTACGCAAATGTTTCTTTCGAATAACTCTAAGTGTTACGCTTATTAATGAAGATTTATTTAAGTAGCAGCTAACAAGCAAATATATTGATGTTCCTAAGTATAAATAAATGCCTCTTTAGTCTTCAATAACCCTGAATGCACCAGGCTGTCTGCAAAGATGCGCGGGCGTTTCACGCGGAAATGCTCGTACTAGAACTGGCGAGGGCCAAAAAAGTTTAACTTATGATAAACTATTTAGAAAACCGAATATTAGGACCATTAAAAAGCGTTCTAATGGTTTATTCTTTATTTATGAAAGTAACGGACTCCAAATTCAAAAGTAGTAGAGCTCTTTGTGAAGGGTAGTAATAAAAAGTAGAGCTTTTTCTGCATCCAAGCAGCGTTGTTTCGTTTTTGTTGTGGTTGCCGGTTACAAGCACATGTGGCTAAACATCTGTACGCCTCAAGTTAATGGACGCAGAGCAGTGCATCGTAGGGCACATTCTACCGAGCGTGATTTATTTGATTTACAATGCTTTATTATAAGTGATGGTTACCACTTAACATCAGGTGGGTCATCTGCTTGTTGCATCATTAAGTTGTATAAAAAAAATCCAAGTCTACTAACATGGGTCGCTCCATACATTTCCACAATTATCCTTTGTACACAAGGATAACACATACAGAAACATATATAAAATTTAATACAATGGGCGGCCTTATCGCTAAAAGAGATCTCTTCCAGACAACCTTTGGATGGAAAGGTTAAAACGAAAATCAGAAAGACGGCGGACGGCGGTCATAGCTAGGCGGCATAGAACAACGGCATTGCAAAGATCGCGGGAAGTCGGTGAAAGCTGAAAATCTTTCTTTGTGGAAATGTATGGAGCGACCCATGCTAGTAGACTTGGATTTTTTTAAGCATTTATCTATCTATCTACCTATCCATAGCTCCTTTTTGTTTTCTGTCTACAGAAATACGCAATAACTTATCGCGGCCGGGATACATGATTGCGTCACAAAGAAAAAAAAACAAAAACTAATAACAAAGCTGCAAACTAAAGTACTAATTCCCTTATCAAAAGCTTTGCTTAGTTTGGGGCTAGATGTCTCAGGTAGAAATAAATAAATTAAAAAGTTTTTATTTCAGACAATAGATTATCCATAACTAAGTCTAACTTACGCTAAACACAATGATTAAAAATTTACAAAACTTGACCAGTGATAAACCCACCAAGGACGGTCAACCCTTGGTGGACTGAAGAAATGCTAGCCCTATTTTTTTTATTTATTTAGGTGTAGCTTCCAGTGATCTCTAGGTCCGTAATTTCCATTGCTGACTCACTCAAGATCTATCAAATTTTAATAGATGTATTTCGCAAGCCGTGGGCAGAAGAGCAGATATTTATTTATAGGTGAGATTGAAACCTTCCCGATGATTCAATAGCCTAGGAATATACCTTTGGCACTATTGTGATGAAGGGCTAGTAAAGATTGAGTTGAGTTTTTACAACTCTGTAATTTCAATTTGATACAAATAAGGTTTTGGATGGGAAATTTTGACAGGTCTTAGTAAGCTCTGCTTTCTGCAGTAGGTTGTGGGTTCGATCCCTACTGAGGACAAACATTTGTGTGATGAAGATAGATTTTTGGTTTGTGCCTGGGTGTTTTATGATATTCTAAGTAGATAGCTTATGTTTTTACAAAAAAAATGCATTTAATTATTAGATCGGCAACCTACATTTTAAAATGGAATACAACTATACTACAAAAATCTTACTTGTTAGTTGGGTTGTGCTATTTAAATCCAATAAGACATTTTCATCATATTATTAACATGTATCAACTGTATTTTGTCTTTGCAATGTTTAAATCAGTAAAGAAATTACGTTATTTTCAAATGGTTGTTAAGTGACGTGTGTACGAAATATCTAATACATACTATGTTGTACACTGTTGTACGCAGTGTAGAGTTTTTTGCTTTTATTTTTTTACTTTATCGAGTTTATGTTTGTTTTTCCCCTCTAGCATTATATCGTCCCACTGTTAGGCCAAGACCTCCCCCAAAGATTTTAAGTTGCCCCTATTCTGAGCAACCTCCCACCATCTCCAATGAAAGGTGTCCCGCCAAATTTTGCATGCCCTATTTATTTTCAAATCTTTGAAGGAAACGAACCAAACAAACTGTAAATCAACCAGTCAGCATAAAAACAAATCATATTATCTGCCTTCAAAAATGAAGTTAGCAAAATGACGCAACAGTTGAATAAGTTTGCACATCACCAAGGCGATCATTTTAATTTTCATCTCATAAATAAAATTATCATCATTAGTGAATCGTCGATCGCATCTCTGTAACACCTAAACTTTCATAACTCATGCAAATTCGTTCGTCTCACAATGAGCGCATTTGTACACTGCGGGCCAAATTATTTGCCATTAAATTGTTCTATTGACATTATTACCAACTCTAAAGTCTCTGGCATAAGGTTGAGTATAGTTGGACAGTTAAAGCCTGGAGATAAAATGTTGGTAAGCAATATTCATATTAAAATGCACGCTATTACAGACGGACGGACGGACATAGAACAATACAGGGCGTGGGTAGGATTAACTCATTACATCGCATCGCCTGGACGCCTTGACCGATATCCATGCTGATTTGAACATGAAGGCTATGTATTAAAATGTAATTAAGGTTGCTTTTTGCAAATAGGCAATTAGGTAACACCAACAATGCATCATCATTGATGTCAGTAGGTGTCAATGTTTGTACGCACCAAATAAAACACACAACAGTTTATTTTGTTCTTGAACATTTATTTTAATTAACAATTTCGAAACAAAGCAAATTCGGCATCAGTAAACGACGTAATTCTGAAATACCCTTTTCATGAAATCTAATAATCTGTATGCCTCGAGTTGATGGCAGTGCATCGTAGGTAACGTTCCTATCTTGCGTGACTTGCGAGGCAATGCTTTGGTAAAGGTGATTGTTACCACCTAATGAGTAAGCCATACGTTTGTTCTATTAGCAACTCAACAATAAAAAATTTAAAATAAAATGTTCAATCCATGAGATAACAAAACAACTACCTTAAAAGTCATGCAGTCAAATTATAATTTATTTTATTCAATTATTAAGTTTATATTGGTAAAAAACTATGGAGGTCAATATTCTATTTATCAATTCTGAATCATAGTTCCGTTTTTTATCATAGTTTTGTAAGTAAACCTAATTACATATTCTCTATTATAGCGACCGCTCGTGTTAGCTAACAAGGCAGCGATACAAACAACGCAACCCGATAGACAGGACGGCGCGGACTGTCGCACAACAATTGCCGCCAATAGGGTAATTGGCGACCGTCCGCGCGCCAATGGTCGCACCATTATATCTGTACACTGCGGGACACTGGAAATGGACATTGGTGTCACTTCTGTCGTTTTTAATTATTAGTATCACTGCTATCTTTTTACTTTCATTTTTTTATAGAATTGTCTGATGGAACAAACATGATAAACTTTTCATAAACTGACCTTAGTACCAAATCAAGATCCTTTGAGGATTTCTAAGGGAGTTGTCAGAGGTAGGTCCAAATATTACATTTGGTACATACTCACTTAAGCAGTAGTAAGTATTATATTGACATTAACATTGAAAAAGTAGCAACAAAAAGTAGCTTTCCTTATCTAAAACAACTAAAACGGCTTTTAATTTTAGCGGTGTCATATTTTGTTTATGATAGTATTGCAACAACCTAACGCACATGTTGGAATACAGTTCGCTTTTTAGTCCTATTAGATTATCAGCAATTTTTCTTATAAGATCATAAAACAAAGGCAATCTCTCTCTTGTCGTGTCACTAGTTTCTTTCGAAACAGTGTGGTGAAAGGATTTTAAGTGCGCCTCAAGAGGCTCCTTTCGAGCACTTCGCACATGTTATAGAACATTTTAGGTTCTACGACATGCCGGTTTCCTCACGATGTTTTCCTTCACCGTTTGAGAGTACTGGCATTGTGCACATAAATTTTTGAACAGAAAACTCATTGGTGCACGACCGGTTTCGAACCCACGACCTTAGGATCGGAAGGCGGGGCTGCTACCACTAGACCACCAGTGCTCTCTACAAAGGCAATAAGAAACAGCTTCAGGACCCCTAGGTACGGTAGATATCTCTTCAAATCTCTTAGTACTTACATAAAATTATTTGACTTACTATTAAAAAGTTTGTTTACCAAGTGCTAAGTCGGTCACCATTTTTAGATGTCTCCACATGGACGGTAAGAAAGACACTGTGATATGTGTATAACCATGTTAGTTAGTATTGATTGTCTTTGTGTGTCGCTCTTGTTACGAGCGTATATCATGATGTGTCATCATAATAAAAACATTTTATTTCTTTGCTGTCGGTGTAGTCCAAATTATTTTGTCCCGCAGTGTAGCATGGACGCGGGCACGCGGTGTTATCAGGATGTCCCGTCGGAACCGCTGCGTATCGGGTGTACCGACAACCTGTATTCGTGTCACGCGCATCACAACGCATCGGTAAGTGGACTGTCAGCTCCTATTACTGATGATCAAGGACATATGTGATCTGTTAGAGGTTTTGCCAGATTGTAACTATGTTTTTGTTTCTTACCTTTTAATCTATAATTATAAACAAGAATACCACTAGCCGTGACTCCTGGACATTTGTCACTTGATCACTTTATCCTGAGGGGAGGTTCAGCAGTGGACGTAACAAGCTTATAATTGACAAACTTCACAGCTCAGTTGGTAGTAGCTCTGCCTTCTGCGCCGTAGGCCGTGTGTTCGATCCCCACCGAGAACAAACATTTGTGTGATGAACATAGATGCTTGTTCTCTGTCTGGGTGTTAGGTTCCCATATTACAATCTTTGGTTTAGTTTGGGTCTAGATATAGTGCTGAGTGGAAAGTCCACCAATAGTTATTTATTAATTAAAAAGTAAATGATAAAAAGACAGTGCTCATTTTAGTTCGAAAGCAACGGTTGGTATCCTTATTTTTACTGGAATTTATACCTTTTGGTAAAATTGGCTCCTATGAAGAATAAGAGACCGTTTTCTAAATGAAAATAATAGAACCAATCAAATTAGTCGGCTAAAGTAAACGTGCATAAAGCAGAATTGCGTAGATTAGAGCCCCTGGGCATTTGTATTGTTGCCCTTTGGCCTCGAAGATCGAAGCCACGTCGTTTGTCAAAGGGGCATACGATTGTTTTAGCTAAGCCGTAGCTGCGATCATTATGTGGAGGTGAAAGAAATGATTTATACGGACGTTATAACCACAATGTGCATGGTTCTTAAAAAATAAAATAGAATTGATTAAATAAGTAAAATAAATATTGGTGGATTTTCCGCACAGCACTACCTAGCCCTAAACTAAGCCAAATCTTGTAATACAAATTTTTTTTTGTAAATACATATGTACTTATAATATTATATAACACCCCGACAGAGAAGAAACTCTATGTTCATCACACAAATGTTTGTTCTCGGTGGGGATCGAACCCACGGCCTACGGCGCAGAAGGCATAGCTACTACCAACTGAGCTGTGAAGGCTTTCATAAATAGAATGACATAAAGTCGCTACCTGTCTTAATATTTGGATAATATAAATAGAAAACAGCAAGAGCTTCATGACTTTTATCCACAGGCATGGTAGATATCCCCTCAGATCTCTTAGTACCAAGAACAAGGGGGTAGTCAGATATTACATTTGGTACATACCCAATTTTATAATTTGTTAGTATTCCATACGTGACTGGATGCGAGCCCATCGCCGCTTAGAATACTAACTAGTTTCCTCACAATTATTGGAATGTTATCACATATGTTAGGGTATTTTTGGAATAAAGTTGATCACATAACCTAAATAATAAAGATAATCTGTTAGTATCGAGGAAGTTACATCACCATTTGGAGAGATACGCTGTGGATATCGGTAATTGAATAACAATTGTGACGGATGGCCGGACAGCGGGCTTATGAGGATTTGTGGACTTGTCGCTTCATCGGAGCTTTGTTATTGAACTTTCGTAGTATTGACCGGCAATATAACTATCGCAACTAATTTGGATATTCTGTGTGTTCGTGTACTCTGACAGCTCTCACGGGAGTTATTTTTTTTTGTACATCTAGCTGATGGAACAAGCAGATGGTCCATCTGATGTTATGTGGTAAACATCACCTATAACAAAGCATTGCCTCGTAAGTCACGCACGATAGGAACGTGCCCTACGATGCACTGCCCTGCGACCATCAACTTGAGGCATACAGATGTTAAGCCTCATGTGCTTGTAATTAATTACACCGGCAACTACACCAAGCAGCGTCGCTGTGTTTCGGTTTGAAGAGTGTTCAATCCGAAACACAGCGACGCTGCTTGGCGGCAGAAAAAGGCGTGGTGGTAGTACTTCCCCGGACGAGCCCTTTACAAAGAGCTCTACTACTCTTAAGGCGAGCTATACTACTCTACTAATAGGTATAACTATCGCAACTAATTTGGATATTTTATGTGCTCGTGTACTCTGACCCCTCATAGCTCAGTGGGTAGTAAGTAACCAACTGAGCTGTCAGAGTTAGTACTTTTATTTAACAAATGCTAGCTCTGCCTTCTGTGCAGTGCCGTGCCGTGGGTTCGTTCCCTTCCGAGAACAACCATTTGTGTGATAAACGAACCTAGATGTTTGTTTTTCATAAAAGAAGTATCTATATAAGTATTATATCAGCTATCTGGTTCCCATATTATATTAAGCTTTGCTTAGTTTGGGGCTAGATAGTGTTGTGTGAAAAGTCCACAATTTTTTTAGTTTTTTCTTTCATTAAATTTATATTTATAACAGTCTTCACAGCTGAGTCGGTAGTAGCTCTTCGTTCTGCGTTGTAAGCCGTGGGTTTGATCCCCATCGAGAACAAACATTAGAATATATGTACATGTATAGAATATGTGATGCTTTTTTGTCTGGGGTTAACTATATAAAAAAAAGTATAGAGGTTTTTATATAAGTCTTCTGATTCTATACACACCTACAAGATTTGCTTAGTTTAGGGCTAGATAGTTATGTGTAGAATGACCAACAATGTATTTTTTTTAATTTTATTATGTAGACTTATTAAAATTGAGTAAACCTTACTTACTGCATAAGCTCCTTCAACTTCGCTATTATATTGTTATATTCCTACAATTTCCTAATTCAAAGTTTCACACAGTAAAACATAACAAACAAACAGAAGTCTCACTAAAGAACTATTACAATGCAAGTATGATCATAATTCGTGCGCATGCGCAGTGCAGTCTGTCCTAATGAAAACATACGACTCTTTGATAACCCGTTTTGGCGAACGGACCCTTAGTATACGGATGAGTGTAGAAAGCGCGAAATTACGAATTTAATACATTTTCTGGTAGAAATAAATACATTTGTTTTTGTGCTAAATAGCTGTTTAACAGATCTATTCTTATCTAATACCAAAAACGAATACCAATGATGTTTGTTTTATTCGTCATAAAAATTTTCTGTTCTTGACGAAATGTTATACGATCTTTTCCTATCTAATACCAAGTAAGAAAAGATCGTTTAACATCTCAAGAAAATGCCATTCCACCATGCTTTACAAAATCTGAAACGCAACTCAACTTTTTTGTGTAAAACATATTTGAAACAATGTTAAGGTTTTCATTGTTTAAAGTATGTCATAATTTAAGTTTGTGTTAATTTTCGACAGAAATTTATATATTTCAGGATTAGATGTTTTTAGAGTAGTAGAGCTCTATGTGAAGGGCTCGTCCGGGGAAGTACTACCACCACGCCTTTTTTTGCCGCCAAGCAGCAACGCTGTGTTTCTGTTTGAAGAGTGTGGTTGCCGGTGTAATTACAGGCACATGAGGCTTAACATCTGTATGCCTCAAGTTGATAGACACAGGGCAGTGCACCGTAGGGCACGTTCCTATCGTGCGTGACTTACGAGGCAGTGCTTTGTTATAGGTGATGGTTACCACTTAACATCAGGTGGGCCATCTGCTTGTTCCATCAGCTAGTTGTATAAAAAAAAAGATAAACCCACCTTTTGAAGGACCCAATGTCAAAACTCTGAGGAAAAATTGCTGGAAGGAATATGTTCTACAACTAATAATACTATCTACCTACAAGCCCATACAAGTATAACCTAGCCTATGAAGACATTCACAAAACTAATCTACACTTTAGCCTGCGACAATAATCGTTTCTATTGACTCGTACTAAATTGAGACGTTCCATATTGACAGTAAAATGGGAAATAGTCGTACTGACGAGGCGCCGGAGTGAAAACTTTGTCCCGTTACGGGACTGTGCAGACTAGCTGTTATTTGACGTTAAAGTCGGTTGTTATAATCGAAAGGTATGAATTCAATTGAATCACAACGATTACTTATACGTCCTAAAGCTAGGTGTCTAGTTTCTAGGTCTAGGTGGAAGTTTCAGGCGACCTAGCCTAGAAGAACAGGCAACAGTAGCGTCTAAAATGCGTTGGTATCGTGATGCATACAGCTTGAAGCTGAATGCGAGAACAGCTTCTGATTTATACTTATGATACACAACTAAATTAAATTAAAAGAAAAAATGAGGGTATTTGTTATTTCGCATGTCAATTTTATGCATTATTTTAGAGATAATTTTAGTCTGACTTCAATGCGATATGAGAGAGCACTGTTGGTCTAGTGGTAGCGGCCCCACCTTCCGATCCTAAGGTCGTCGGTTCGAAACCGGTCGTGCACCAATGATTTTTTCTTTTCAAATTTATGTGCACAATGCCAGTACTCAAATGGTGAAGAAAACAGCATGTCGTAGAACCTAAAAAGTTCTATAATAAGTGCTCGAAAGGAGCCTTTAATCCTTTTACCACACTGTTTCGAAAGAAACTAGTGACACGACAAAAGAAAGAATGCGACATGATCCAACAACACCCATTGACGCCTTAATTGATGCAAATGGCGCAAAGGACGAAACGCTTGGAAAACGCAACGGTTACACTGGCAATCTGAAGTCCCTTTTATAGCTAAGCATGATTTTGTGTGACGCAATTGCGCCTATTATTGGCGTTATTTACACGTAATTTGAATTCCTATGACTGTATTTTATACTTTAGGCTCGGAAAGATGAAGTCAAATGCATAGAAAACGTGGCATCTAGACTGGCGTTAGCTTTACAATTAACGCCAGTCTAGATGCCCGTCTATGACCATGATTCGGTGGGACACAATAGCGCCCACTGACGCCTGATTTATTGCAAATAGCGCGAAAGCGAAAACGCTCGTAAAACGCAGCGTTTACGTTTATGGCGCGTTGTTCGACCGCGCGATTACATGAACTGCCCTATGCATAAATGGCTGACGTTTGATTGTATGGTGATTGGGTGAGATTTTCGCTGATTAAGTTATAAATCAACATCTTGGTACTTGGGCAAGTGCTGAGTTACCTACATCTTCATCGTCATTTTCTTTACCTTATCCCACGTTATGAAGATTGGCGCAATAGGTGTATTCTTCCATCCTCTTTTATCAGCCATATCTGTGCTCACTCTTTTTAACTGAAAATATCTTTAAAATACCATAATTATCTGAAATGTTTGCTGACATTTTTTTTTTATAGAACTAGCTGATGGAACAAGCACATTTCCTATCTGATGTTAAGTGGTAACCATCACATATAAAAAAGCATTGCCTCGTAAGTCACGCACGATAGGAACGTGCCCTACGATGAACTGCCCTGCGTCCATCAACTTGAGCCATACAGATGTTAAGCCTCATGTGACAGTAATTACACCGGCAAACACACTCTTTAAATTATATTCTATGCCAACAATATCAATACAAGAGGCTCACAACCATCAGAAAATTTCACGCTCGTATCTATTTAATTGAATCAAAAGGCTCATTTTGAAACGTCTTAAAGCTAGGTGAATCTAGGTGCCAGTTCCACGCGACCAAGCCTAGAAGAACAGACAACAAACTTACGGCTGCCAAACTCTCATCTCTACAATAATAGTAAAGGCACGTTCACACCAGAGTCCGGCACGATCTCCCTACTCAGCGGCCGCCTTTGTTGTGTCACCGCTGGATTTATAGCGATAGCCTGATGCTGATAGACTTCAGTGAGAACGTACCTTATTGCAATTTATGGTATTGTTGACTGAATGACGGTAAGCTAAATTGGTGTGGCTGATCTAATATTTTAATATTACGAGGAAGTATGGACACTGACACGACGACGTACTCTTAAGGAGCGTCTTTGAGGTGCTCTTAAAAATCTTTCACCACACTGTTCCGAAAGAATGGAGTGACACGACAAGAAGAAAAAGACGAGGAAGGAGGAGGTTGGAAATTTAGTGTTCTAGGAAAAAAGCGGCGATTAGCTTGCAACCTGTAACGTATGGAATTGCTTTAATTATTTTATTGCCGTATTGTGCGCGGTGTCTCTAAGGAGCTCATGTAGACTATACATTTCGGCCAAAGATCATACAAAAGAGAGGTAGGAACCAAGCCGTAAGTTTGTTGCCTGTTCTTCTAGGCTTTGGTCACGTGGAACTGGCACCTAGAGTCACCTAGCTTTAAGACGTTTCAAAGTGATCCTTGTGATTTTATTGAATAAATACCTTTTGACTTTGACATTAACAAACTCTGCATCCATGGTCAAAAGACGAGCAGTTGGCACGCTCACCATAAAAGACTCCTCATATTTTGAGGAGATGCCGACTGCACAACCCTCATGATGAGCTGAATATATCTTGAGATACTCCAAGATTATGAATGATCAAGCTAATTACCACCACCACCGCCTTTACCACCATTTAACCTACTAAATAAGCAAACGTACGAGCCATACCTGATGGGTAGCGGTTACCATAGCATATGGACGCTCTAAATAAGCTGCAAGCTTACGGGCCACCTGATGGGAAGGGTTACCGTAGCTTTTAAACGCTTGCAACACCAGAGGCACCAGACGCCCATTGCTTGACCCTATAATATTCTCTAAAGTCATTTTTGAAGAACCCCATGTTGTCTCTAGGCAGACAGTGTCGCTAGGTATTTACAATATAGCGGTAGGTTTTTGACGGCCACTGCTTCCCGAGGTTCCAGAGCTAATAGGATTGCTCCTATAGAAACGATCTAACAATCTAAAGCCATATGAGAAGCGAACCTCACATTATCGTGGTCAAACATTCACATTGGGTTCCCACCACGTATGTAGGTTGACTCACGCTAAGGCCCCCTGGAATAAGCACCGCGCCGCAGTGATGTCGTACCGCGTTGAAAACATCTTCACGACTTTATCCTAATTGATGTTATGTAAATATTTACATAACATTAATTAGGATCTTTTTAGGGTTCCGTACCCAAAGGGTAAAACGGGACCCTATTACCAGGACCCCGCTGTCCGTCCGTCCGTCTGTCTGTCTGTCTGTCACCAGGCTGTAAACCGTGATAGTTAGACAGTTGACATTTTCACAGATGATGTATTTCTGTTGCCGCTATACTAAAAAACAGACAAAACCAATATTTAAGGGGGCTCCCATACAACAAACGTGATTTTTTTTCCATTTTTATAGACAATGGTACGGAAGCACACTCTTCAAACCACAGCAACGCTGCTTGGCGGTAGAATATGGCATGATGGTTGCAGACTTGTGAAGTACTACCACTTCCCCGGACGAGCTCTTTATGAAGGGCTCGTGGGGGCTCGTTGACAAACAACAACTCATTTCATTTATTTAGTTTGATCGGATTACTTTTTCTTTGCACAACAGCATTTCTTACTTCATGCGCCCATTTTAATATAACAAAAAAAGAATAATAATGAAGGAGTAGAAGACAGAAGAGAAACCGCAATTTAGGACCAACGCGTCGTAATATGGCGTACGATACCGCAACGCATCGTGTGGATTACCTGCAACTATGCCCCATTCTGCTGCTGGTTCGTACAAACTGTGGTATACCCTGTGGTCGAGTCGGGTTCGGTCGTGCATTCGTGACGTCCGTCAGCTCTCCGTATTCTAATACTCTAATGATATTGTTAATGTTATAACGGTTATATTCCCACAGCAAAGGGCACGCGAAAATTGTTCGCAACTTAAATTCGTCTTCGGAAAAGAAGTATTTTTCAAACCATACCTAGGATTAGTAAACATGAAAAACTCAGGCTATTTTAGTCATACAGCGTTTCGGATTTCAGAGTTGTAATGGCAATCAAAACTGGCGATACCCAAGGGCGACACTTTTAAAAGTCTAAGCAGTACACAACCTTATTATTATTATTTTATTTTTGGGCTAATCCAACTCGGCTTTATAATTAGCCGCCATAATTAGCCATAATCGGCGCTAGCTTCCAACTCGAAGCTATCGACAAACCGAGACCCCCTATCCGCAACCCGGGGACCTATCTTTCCGCCTACTGGTATAAACCCAGCAGGTTCGTGGTCGCGCACACGGGCCTAAGCCAAGTGTGCACCAGTGAGGGGTGCTGTTACGGAATCATTTGCATTTGGTGGTAACATTTCAGTAGCTTGGTCTACTTGTATTTTTTTCCTAACTATTCTGCATGTATTTAAAACCACAGGCTTTTGTAGAAGAGCATAAGTATGTTTTGGTAAATCTAGTTGAATTATGAGACCGGAACAATTGATTTGGGATGACGCCTGTGCTGGATATCACAATTAAATAAATAAATAAATAAATATTTTTGGACTATCCACACAGCACTATGTAGCCCTAAACTAAGCCAAAGCTTGTAATATGGGAACCAAATAGCTGATATAATACATATACAACGTGTTTATTAAGAGTTGTAGGGATCCGAAAGCAGGATATTCTACCGGTCATAACGAACAACTTTTGTTCTACGACTTTTAAAATTTCAAAGTTTTTCATTCATCAAATGCCTCTTAAACTTTTATCTAAAATGAATCTAAACGCATCATGAGGCAGCCCTATTTACAGCTGTTCTTTGACCTCTAGTTGTCAATTGTAGATAAAATAGGTAACAGAACTGCCACCAATTACCTAGTAATGTGCCTACCTAATAATGATGTTGCTGTTTTTAAAGATCTTGGTATGTAAAAGAAATATTTTCGCGACTGTAATCCCTAGTCACGGTAAACATTCTCTGAGATCTTTGGTACTAATACCTATTCAGTAACTAGGTACCTACGTGGCTACGTACTCAATATTTAATAGAATATTTATTTTTGTTTGATTACTAGATGTCGTAAAGCAATGTTTATGATATTCATAGTTCTTTAAATTGTAACATGTTACTTTACCACCATGGTTCATTGACACCACAAAATTATTCAACTGCAATTTTGGGAAGTGTCTAGTCTGTCCTATTTAATCTTTGACATACCTATCTGTCATTGGTTGCATTTAAAAACGCATATCCAATCAGGACGGCCGACGGCCGCCGATCAGTGTTACCATTTGTGGCAGATTTCTACTATTTGGCAGATTTTAAATATTTCAAGAAAAATCTTATTAGTTTGAATTTTTAATGAAATAATATTTATAATTTATTTATTTTTTACCGAACTGGAAACTTCTTATTCTTTTTTACCTTTATTGATTTGGTTTCTAAACAACTTCTATCTCGTTTTAGATAACTGCAAACCGTTACAAACGATCAAAAGATAGTAACTGAATGTAATGTAGGTATTTAATTTATTCTGTAGCCACGAAGGATTTTTATTTAGGTATTTTTATCGTCAAGCTTGGTAGATTTTGACAGATTTTTTGGCAGATGTGTGGTAGAACCGCCACTTTGGAGATGGTCACCCTGTTTGTGTTTACATGCGTTGTTGTACATTGTTTTGTTGAGAAAATGTCATCAAACGTGTTAAAATGGTGATTGTTATGTAAAAAGCCGTCGTCAGTCAGTGTGTGTATGAGCAGTGCCTACGAGGTAATGGTTTAGTGTGAAGTTTGAAGCCTGTGTCGTGCGAAATCTCGCAAACTTACCAAAATCCAGTTTTATCCAGTGTTATTATAGCCAGTAAATAATGACAAAATCCATAAGAACCAGTAAAAATATCGTGTCAGGGGATTGTCGGCGTACCTACCTACCTACCGAAAGGTAAGTATTTCAAATTATCTCGTAGGTTATCGTTGTTTTTTTCTTTCCTAGATAGAAGCGCGCGTGCGTGTGACCTTGACACGTACACAGACAGGGCTGTTGCAAATTTCTGAGAAAATATTAATTTTACTTTTCTATGGGAATTTCGAAAACGATGTATCCAACCGTTGCACACGTCAAAGTATTCCAGTGCTTGGTCTAAATACACGCTATTTGTTTTCCTACATAACTTCATCAACACGTTGTATACGTTTTTTTTTTTGTAATTTAATACTTATAATATATAATAACACCCAGACAGAGAACAAACATCTATGTTCATCACACAAATGTTTGTTCTCGGTGGGGATCGAACCCACGGCCTAGGGCGCAGAAGGCAGAGCTACTACTGAGCTAAAACTGAACTGTGAAGGCTGTCAAACCTTGTGGCTTCACGGAATCCAATTTATTTGCTAGCTTATCTACCTAGTATTTTGGAACCAAGTAAGGTACGGTAGGAACCAAGTCGTAAGTTTGTCGCCTGTTCTTCTAGGCTTTGGTCGCAAAAAAAATGTATATACGTATTATATCAGCTATCTTGTTCCCATATTACAAGCTTTGGCTTAGTTTGGGGCTAGATAGTGCTGTGTGGAAAGTCGACCAATATTTATTTATTTATTTGACGTACTTTTGACCACTTCAGTTCAGCCTGAAGAAATCCACATTCACAGACATGTATTTGAATATGTAGATTTGAAAGATTTTATTAGTTATACCATTTCTATATTATTTTTTTTGAATGGACTAAATGCTGGTGATTGTCTGACGATTCTTACAGCGCTACCGATCAATAAGGCCGGTTTTCGAAAGCTCGGTCAAAACTAATCGGATGTCAAGTCACTCTCCATTTCAGCTACTACATCGAATTAGATAGAGATAGCAAGTGACTTGAATAGCATCCGAATAGTTTTGATCGGGCTTTCGGAAACCGGCCGTTACTGACCGTACTTTAGTAGGGATGAATGCTGTTGGATATAGGAGTAGAAGTAGGAAAAAGAAAAGATGGATGGACTGTGTGAAAGATGACATGAGTAAGAAAGGAGTGACAGCTGAGATGACGGCTGATAGAGGAGAGAGGAGAGAGGAGAGAAGTAACCTGTTGTGCCGACCCCACATGAAGTGGGAATAAGGGCAGGGAAATGATGTTAGTTAAACTGACACAAAAAGCGAATGACCCTATTTTACAATGTTTAAAGGTACTTCAGTCAGTCTACGGACCAATATCTTACACAACAGTCCATCCCATAGATCACGTTTAACATTACCACCGACCCTCCCGCGGTCCATTGACAAACACCTATAACGGATGGTGCTATGCAGTAACGATTCAGCAATATTAAAAATGAAATAGAAAAAACAGGCTCATGACCGTGATCTCAAGAACGCTTCTCAGATAAGAATAAAAATAATTTTATTACGAAACAGAATCACAGGTTGTTGATTAAATAGTTTTAAGATACAAATGGTTTTATTCGTAGAATTGGTACCTTGAGTCTCAGTAGTACGTTACCGTTAGATTTGCACTGGTGGTCTAGTGGTAGCGGCCCCGCTTTTCGATCCTAAGGTCGTGGATTCGAAACCGGTCGTGCACCAATGAGCTTTTCTGTTTTGAAATGTATGTGCACAATGCTAGTTCTCTCAAATGGTGAAGGAAAATATCGTGAGGAAACCGACATGTCGTAGAACCTAAAAAGATCTATAACATGTGTTCGAAAGGAGCCTCTTGAGACGCACATAAATTCCTTTCATCACACTGTTTCGAAAAAAACTAGTGACACGACAAAGAAAGAAAGAAAAAAGAAAGAAAACTTATTCATTAACCCAAACAGAAAGATATACGCTAAATTAGGTACAGCGCAAAAAGAAAATAAAAAAATACATAAAACACAAAAAATTAAAACTAAAACTAATTGAAAAAGACTATACTGTGTGGTGCAATAAGGGTTAGGTCCCTGACTCAGTATTTGCTGCACCGATACCCATTTTACAAGAGACAAAGACAAGAGAGAAAGAGATGATTTGTTTACAATATTGTTACAATCTCTTGTCAAGTATGTTCCTAAAAATCCTTCGACTATTCTAAGGAGTTTTAGAAGCACATTAATATTATATTTGGTACATGCCCACATTTTGCAGTAATTAGTTTTTTTTATGTCACAGTTTGCAAGTCCATTGATTACATTCACAAATTATTATTCTATGTATTCGCAACATACCTACTTAAAATTGCGATATCGGTCCAAAAAAGTCGACGACAACAAAAAAATGCTTGGCCTCTATAAAAACACTATATTATGGGAACGTTAAATACACACAAAACTTCCTTTTCATCCAGGCATACAAGCAAAGTATTCGACGAAAATTCGTTTATTTTTTATTTTTTTTATTTGAATCTCTAATTGTCCAGACACATCTCTCCTTGAACCTAATCAGATAAACAAATCATATCTCCCTCTTGCATGGCGCCCCAAATAAGCCAAAGTAGATCAGAATGTTTTACACAAATTGATTGACAGGCAGACACAGTACAATAAACGGCAAATAGATTAACTAGTGTGGTGCACTTGGCTTTACTCGAAGTATCTATCACGTTTTATAGTATAGCTTAAATAAGAACCTAAAACTATATTTATTTTATTTATTTAAATTTCACATTGCACAGTAAATAAGCAGTAGATAATGAAACAATGATGAAGAAACAATATGTGCTTAATTAATGAGTAGCTAAGTAATTAATTATGGTGATGAAGTTCCAGAACCTACAACAACGTTAAAGTTAATAAAAAAATAAAAAAAAGTATAAGTGAATAAAAAATAGAAGAAAATTATATCCTTTTATGCAGAACGTAACTGAAATTTTTACAAGGAGTCAACAAATGCATGTATTTAATATATACCTAATGTATACCGACCTAGCTGTAAGTTTTCCCAAAATTGTTAAAATAAAATAAAAATTAAATATTTGTGGCCATTTCACACAGCGCCATCAAGCCCCAAACCAAGCAAAGATTGTACTATGAAAACCATTTTTTAGGGTTCCGTACCCAAAAGGTAAAACGGGACCCTATTACTACGCTGTCCGTCTGTCTGTCTTTTTGTCCGTCTGTCACCAGGCTGTAACTTATGAACTGTGATAGTTAAACAGTTGAAAAACAGAAATTTTCACAGAGTATTTTTGTTGCCGCTATAACAGCAAATGCTATAAAATATAATAAAATAAATATTTAAGGGGGCTCCCATACAACAAACATGAGTTTTTTGCAGTTTTTATAAATACGAAAGGGTAATGGTACAAAACCCTATGTGCGCGAGTCCGACTCGCACTTGGCCGGTTTTTTTTTCATTTACTTCATTTCTTCGTCTTTGCATACCTAATTCAGAAAGGCTTATAATAAAAATGAAAATAAAATATTGGTGGACGCCGTACGTGTATGGAACACAACACTATCTAGCCCCAAACTAAGCAAATCATTTGTACAGACATTTTTATGTGTCATTTTTATTATACGTATTGAAAAAAATATTGCCATATTCACTCTGACCTCGCAATAAAATACAAATCGATGCAAAGGTCACAAACTATGACTTTGTTTTGATGCCATTGTTAGATAGTTTGGTGAGATCTGTGCGCTTGCGTCAGATCTATGCTCCAAATAGCTAATAGTATTGAATTATATATATTTAAAATATATATTTTTCTTTCCACGCCTTTTTCTGCCGCCAAGCAGCAACGCTGTGTTTCGGTTTGAAGAGTGTGGTTGCCGGTGTGCCGGGTGTAATTACAGGCATATGAGGCTTAACATCTGTGTGCCTCAAGTTGATGGACGCAGGGCAGTGCATCGTAGGGCACTAAGGTACTCTTTTATAAAATGTGACTTTTAATGGTGTACAAATGTATCAAAATGGAATAAAATTGAATTGAGTTCTCTGAGCGTGGTCTAACCCGCTCTTGGCCAATGATTTTGATACAATTTCAAATATAATGTTATTGTTGCTCCAATCTGCGCATCATCGGATTCCTGCATAAATGAACGCGGTGCCTTTAACGCTTACACCAACAATTATTACCTCTGACCTTATTTTGGCATTTGATTGTGTCGCAAGGGGCCGTGACTGTAAGATGCGGGCTATCTGCTATGTTTCATCTTGGTTCGTTTTAAAATATCCGAAGGTAGTATTGTAAATACATTTATATTGAAAACAATAGAACTGCTGGAAAAACTGAAGGAGATGAACCCTGAAGCGGTGTTTGGTCGAATGGAAATTATCCCAAGGAGCCTCTTTGAGGCGCACTTAAAATCCTTTCACATTTGAGCTTCTTCCTTTCATAACAAGAAGAAGAAGAGACGATCAGGAAGTAGTATAAAAAGAGAACTCCTGTGAGCTGAAAAACCTGAAAAATCTTCAGGTAAACGCTCCCAAAAAATCCTTACTTATTATATATTCAAGAGCAGTAGAGCTCTTTGTGTAGGGCTTGTCCGGGGAAGTAGTAGCAACGCTGTGTTTCGGTTTGAAGAGTGTGGTTGCCGGTCTTATTACAGGCACATGAGGCTTGAGGTATGCCTCAAGTTGATGGACGCAGGGCAGAGCATCGTAGGGCATGTTCCTATCGTGCGTGACTTACGAGGTAATGCTTTGTTATAGGAGATGGTTACCACTTAACATCAGGTGGGCAATCTGCTTGTACCATCAGATAATTGTAAAAAAAAAATGTTGAAAATAATGATTTTTCAGTTAAGGTTAGTATACCTGTGGAATACTTGTAGTAGTCTCCGGGCATTGCCTTTCTTTATATTGAATGTTTAAAAAAACATTACAAAAGTATGTAAATATAGTGAAAAAGTCAGTTTACATAAACCTAACCGAAAAAACATTAATGAGGTATATTCAGTTTTTTTTACCACACTACCCACTTTAAACATCCTCAAACAATCTTGAGTTGGTACTTTGAATTGAACTATGGAATCTGTGGGGATGTCTACCGTGCCTGTTTTTTTTCACAGTACTTTATGAACAAATTTTACAAAATTAATGTTCCGTTCCGCTCTTGTTAGTACAAGTTAATCGATAAATAAATTTCATGTGTTGATTTGTATGTATACCTTACCTATATCGTTCTAAGTGATTTTTTATTTCGATGCTTATACGACTGAAACATCAAAACAACTATTAATAAAACAGTAAGTGCAGTTCAAAGGTAAAGGTCATAGAACAGTCACAGTATACATAACTACAGTAAGTGGTTGCAAATGAAGGTGGCGCAGAGGCAATGGGTCAGTGAGCCGCGCCGCTTCCTACGGGAAAGGGCAGGCGGCCACGCGTCACTGGCCACTTATACAGAGATGGTATTACCACTTTTGTACCCTAAGTTTTCATTGGTATGCAGACAGCACAGTCATTTTTAAAATAAACAATAATAATAACAATAACTGGTGGACGGAAGACATTCCACACATCACTTCTGGCCCTTAAATAAATCAAAACTTGTACTACTTGAACAAGATTACTAAAATAAAATATTACAAAAGTAAGAAGCTTAAGACTATGTCAGTTTATGGAGAAACTAATATAAACATTAAGAAATTGGCAGAATTAAATATTATAAAGTTGCCAGTAAATCAAAGAAGCTCACAACTGTGATCTCAACGGGAGACATCCTTAAAGATCTAGATACTTACCTAGCTAGTAAAAACTTTTGAGAATTTTTACAAATCTTTCATCCAAACAGCAAAATGGGGTCATAAACCCAAACTGAGGTATAGGTGCGTAGTAGTATTATTTATTTTGTGGTAAAGGTAAAATCTGACTGAACCTTGACATCTAAGAAGCACGAAGATGAGGGTGAATTCATTATGAATACTAAGCAAGCACCATCTTTGTAAGAATCAAACCATACCTCACCAATCTCATATCGTAAACAACTGCTAATGATGCGCTACTGGATATAACCTCAATTCAAGTAAAGCGATGACACTTAACAGATTTACACTTATTAAGACGGAAGACCTCGGCAAAAGCCTTAGCTTCCTTAAATTTCAATATTCTATCACCCTAAACCCTGCATCTTGGTAATAAGGGTTAAATTCATTTGAATAATGACGTGAATAAGTTAGCGAGCTCTCCGGTCGGCAGTCCACGCGCTGTCCGCACGTTCATTGAGCTCTTCCCATGACATTATCCACACCACTAATAAAGTTTAGCCTAAGCGTGTTGTCAACTCTTTATAATTCCAGCTTTATCTTCTGGAAAATACGGTTCAAATTTGCACATTTGGTTAGTTCAGTTACGTCGTTACAGATGTGTTGGTTAAATAGCGCATCTGAGGCACCGATGGCCCTAGAGATGGACCTCGCGTTTTATTTCCACCGAGGAAGACACGACTTAGTGCAATGCATGGGGAAAATATGGCCCCAAGTCCGTTCAACCGTATTTCACTCGGGTCGGCGGGTCGGAGGCGCGGACATTATTAAACTGTTACTCTTCCAGAATCGTGAGACGTGACTTATGCAGATGTTTAAGTAGTTTGACTGATAGTTTCACGTGCACAGTGGTCGTTTCTCATGTGAATCCTCTCGGCACGATTTTCTGGAAATTAGTTGGAAAGCTGCGACCGTATTTGGTGGGCAGTGCATCGTTAATGCACCGTGTAAAGGTTGAACTTAATGCAGGTTTTATTGGGATAGGTTAGGCCAGGATGTGTGTGGCATGAACAACTACAGTAAACACAGAAGGTACATTTCGATTATAGATGATGATCATAATCAAAAAATGTTTATTGACAAAAATTTAAGGAGTAGGTAAGTAATGAGACATTTTCGTTAACCTAATTCTAGCACTAATAGATATACAGTTTAAAAAATAAGGGCTAGATATTTAGAAGAATACATGCTAATTGTGAGGTAGGATGATAGTAGCCTGCTATGGAAAAAAATATGTAAATTTTTGTGATTATAAATCAGTGTCACAGATTCATCTTTATTTCTCTTCTATGGGAGTAAACAAGGCCTATCCTTATTTATTGAAAATGCGTCTATATTCCAAAAGACATTCGCCTAGTCGTATCTCAGTTTTCTAATACATCCTATCTTATTCTATTAATATTTAAATGAGAAAGTTACAATGTTTTAAGAGTAGTAGAGCTCTTTATGAAGAGTTTTTCCGGGGAAAGTACTACCACCACGCCTTTTTCTGCCGCCAAGCAGCGTTGCTGTGTTTTTGTTTGAAAAGTGTGGTTGCCGGTGTAATTACAGGCACATGAGGCTTAACATCTGTATGCCTCAAGTTGATGGACGTAGGGCAGTGCATCGTAGGGCATGTTCCTATCGTGCGTGACTTACGAGGCAATACTTTGTTATAGGTGATGGTTACCACTTAACATCAGCTAGGCCATCTGCTTGTTCCATCAACTTGTTGTATAAAAAAAAATGTTAATGGCTCAATTATACCCTGACCACTAACCTAATTAGAGTGAAACATAGAACAACTATAGTTCGTAATCTGGATTAGCATATAGACCACTTTTTTTCTTAGAAAACACCGGGAACAGGGTATATAACATGAACAAAACCCAATAAAGAGAGAACGCCTTATAAATTCTTACTAATGTTAGCAATCACTACTAATTCGCGAGCAAACCGCGTGCGTTAGCTAGTGTCCTCCTCCACCTCGCGTCGTACTCCTCACTGCTGAGGGTCGTGACCCCCTCCATGGATCACTCTATCCTTAACAAATCCTCGCCATCTGGATCTGTTGCCGGCGACATGGATGGCTTCATGGACCTTCACATCGAGAGTGGTGCGGATTTGGTCGGACCAACGTATCGGGCTTCGGCCTCTTGGTCTCTTGCCTTCAACTTTGCCAGTGGTGACGAGTTTTTCCAAGTTTTCTCCTGGTTTTCTGGCTATAGCTAGTGTACCTACAGTGTAAATACAAGTTACATAAAATACGTTATAATGCGTACACTCGCACACTCGCACAAACGTTACCTAACTCAGAGTTTTCCGATTAAAAAACCTCACGATAATCTACAAGTAACGAGAATGTGAGGAATTTAATTTATGCACTTTTTGCACGCAAATCAGGAAGTTTAAGTGTAACTGTAAAAGGCGAAATGTGGGAAAATTGGCGGGAACAATGAGAGAGATGGATGTTTTTTCGGTTGGCGGAGTACTCGTCGATTGTAATTACGCTTCGCATACGCTGGGTGTGGGCCCACTTGCACCTAATTTCGCGACAGATGGGTTGGTTGCCATTTTAAACAAGAGTTATTAACATACGAATATTATTTAGCCAAAAACGTAATAGGTATGTAGCATTGGCGAATCCAGGATTTTTTTCCCAAGAGGCGGACGGGCAAAAAAATAACTGATAAAATGCGTAATTCCAGCCAGAAATAGACAAGAGTTTCACTCATGTTCTTTCTGTTATTTTATTCATATATTTTAACAACTCTGATAATTTGATTTGCTTCTGTGATGGAATCTCCGCAGTACACAAAAATACAGTCGGGGGGGGGGGGAAATTACGTATTCAACTGGAGGCTTATTCCAAGCCATTGTTATCAATGCTGCCTATGAAATTGACTCGACCAAATTTAAAATAAATAAATATAAATATGGTAGACTTTCCGCACAGCACTATCTAGCCCCAAACCAAGCCAAAGGTTATAATATGGAAACCAGATAGCTAATTTAATACAATATACTTTTTTTTGTAAATACATACATACATAACACCCAGACCGAGAACAAACATCAATGTTCATCACACAAAATATGTTTGTTCTCGGTGGGGATGGAACCCACGGCCTACGGCGCAGAAGGCAAAGCTACCAACTGAGCTGTGAAGGCTGTCGCACTTAACCATGGTATAAAAGCGCAGTGCAACTGTTCTCCCGCGTTTTTCACGAGGAAAAGCGCACACAATGGCCGGCAAGAAGCTGAGAAAGCATTACCCACTGGACAGTTATTGTTCAGTGATCACACCATTATGAGAAACGCTCAAACTGGTTACCGGTTCCTCATTCCACGTGTTTAATTGATCTGTTGTTTTCTTTTGATCAAACGCCTGTATTGTATAGGATGCAAGTATATTAAGTTGTGAAGCTCTTTGTGAAGGGCTCGTCCGGGGAAGTAGAACCACCGTACTTATTTCTGTCACAAAGCAGCCGGTTTGAAGGGTGTAGTTTTCGGTGAATTTATAGGGACATGAGGTTAAAATCTAGGAGGTAAGGTACGTTGCGTCTCTTGCGAGGCAATGTGCCATATACTTTGTTCCATCAGCAAGTAGTAATAAAAAAAACACTTTTTTTATTGGAGATATAAAAAATATTTGTTTTATTCTAGTCATTACCTTCAGCTCAGTTGGTATAGAAACTCTGTCTTAGGACTTTGGGCTGTGGTTCAATTCCCGTGACCAACCAGAAAAAAATAAAACAGAAACAGCTTCGCGACTGTTATCCCCAGGCACGGTAGATATCCCTTCTGATCTCTTAGTACCAAGTACCAATTCTTCTTGTCAAGTACCAATGATTATTTGAGGATGTCTAAGGAGGTAGTTAAAGGTACGTCCAACCATATGTGTGACTTTTTTTGTTTGCCTGGGTGTTATAGGTAATGCATAAAAAAATGCACTTAGTCTCTCTCTAGTCGTGTCACTAGTTTATTTCGAAGCAGTGTGGTGAAAGGATTTTAAGTGCGCCTCAAGAGGCTCCTTTCTAGCACATGTTATAGAACTTTTTAGGTTTTTTCGACATGCCGGGTTCCTCACGATGTTTTCCTTCACCGTTTGAGAGTACTGGCTTTGTGCACATACATTTTTGAACAGAAAAACTCATTGGTGCACGACCGGGGCCGCTACTAGATGGCGCTGAGTGAAATGTCTGCCAATTTTATAGAAAAAAAAACGAAACAGCTTTACGATCCCCAGGCACGGTAGATATCCCAATTTTATAGCTTATCCAAAAATTTAATTATGTGAAAATAGTTTGCTATGCCTACCTAAATTGGCACTTGTTTATTTACAAAAGTACATCACCTGGTTTTGTCATTATTCTTCCAAATCGCCTTGACAGTTAACTATAGTTTATAGGTTAAATTTAACAGAATAAGGTTACAAACAGTTAACATTTATCGAAAGTAAAAGGGAGTCTATGGGAATAATGTTCAAACTTCGTGTGGTGTCCGGTTTATCTGTTAAAGCCACTTTACAGTGCACGATTAATTTCTTTGAAATTCTCTGCGAGAAATACGATTAAGGGTGGGTTAATTAAGAGGTTTTTTTAAGGGGTTAATTAAGTTAATTAAGGGTTTGACAATCGAGGGGTGCTAGGTCGGGTAACCTCCTCGTGGTGCACCCTGGTTACACCATGAAACACGCCTGCAGAGTACTGCGGACGTGTTTCATGGTGGCTAATAACCCGACACGGTGGGCCTCTCCGCGTGTCC
Source organism: Chloroclysta siterata (assembly GCA_932294275.1). Lineage (NCBI taxonomy): Eukaryota > Metazoa > Arthropoda > Insecta > Lepidoptera > Geometridae > Chloroclysta > Chloroclysta siterata. The sequence goes on along the minus strand of OW028596.1, from coordinate 11,138,922 downwards.
CTCTGTCTAGCAGAGGGCACAGTGCGATGAGGCAGGGTAGACCTACGGGTCTACCCAGGCGGTAGAGCGCGCGCGAGAGACGCGGAACTTCTCGCGCCGCTCATGGTGGTGAATAGTGGGAGAAGACCTGGAGGGGCCTTCTCCCGCATTGCACATATTCACCACCCCGTCAGGCGGGAACGGCCGGGCACTCACGGTCGTTCCCGGGTCCCTCCCTGCAAAGGGGGAGGCGTGCGGGCCCCACCGTAAAGGCGAGGGCGTTGCGGGGGCCCCGCTGTCAGAGCGGGCCAATCGCCGGCGGGGGACTGGATGAAAAGGCTCTGCCAGTTTCCCAGTTCCCCTCCATATAGGCGACGCGGGAGTGTCGCTGGGTTGTTTAGTGGGTATACCGGGAGCGGAAAACCGGGGAGTCCCACATATCCCCTCCATCCTCCAATGGGGGGGAATGCGTAATGCATTTTTCCCAGCGTCAAAAAAAAAAAAAAGGGTTTGACAATCGTCAAAGCAACTCCGGCTAGCACATTTCAACGTTTTTTATGATTGAAAATCACTAAATCAAGATTAAAAATCGCAAACAGCCAAGTTTCATTTAAGATATTTTCTTTTTTTTTAACTGTTGCATATATTTTTTTTCAGTGTCTAACCAAGTGCTTTATTTATTCCAAATTTCATTAAAATTAATTTCGCATAACGCACTTGTGGGGTGAACGACACAAAAGTAAAATGACCTACTAGTAAAACGTCTGCAAATTATTTCGCCACATGGGTTTAGCATTCGTAACATAAATTCGGATAAAATATAAAAACATCTTGCGATCTAAACGTCTTTCAAGGCGACGAAAATCCTGTAAGTAAATTGGTTGCGTGCGCGCACGATCGCTGCCGATTGTCGGGCAAATTGACATTAATAAACACGTCTTGGTGTTCGATTGACTCGTTTCTATAACTAGCCGCTACTGTAGCTATCAGATTCAAATGACTTATTGGACGCCCATGCCCAACAAATAATTTTATCCTAGAATTACATTATAGGAGTATTGCAGTTATAAAATATTTATACTGGTTCTGATATTTTTGGTATTGGATTTTTTGTATCACAAAAATAATGTTTAAGTGCATTTAGTTCTATAATTGGGACTTGGAAGTGCTTAAAAGTTAACATTATAGGACCACTATCAGTCTAGTTTCTTATTATTGGGCAGCATTTAAGCGCGTTTAATCCTATACCTACTGAGACTTGTCCTTAAAAGTTAAAGATGCGAAAGAATGCGGAAGAACGCAGCAGGATGCGATGGAAAGACCGAGATACCAGACAAAACACCGAGAACAAACATTTGTGTAATAGTATGCTAGATTACCATTAGTATGCAAACACACTACAGAATAGGTAAGGCCTGACCTTTCTCCAGAATCAAAACGTGAAGTCATGTCAAGGATAGATTGTCAGTGACGGATATGATGGCAAGGTTGCCTGCTAAGTGCAGTCGATAAACATTTCAAATATCTTGAGATACAGCCACACCTCTCGGATGAGGGTCTACCATGAAAAACGATAAACGTAATTTGGTATTGATGTTTTGAGTTCAAAGAAATACACTTCGTTTATTATAAAAACGATAAGAAGTTTCATACTGACGTTTTGAGTGACGCTAGGTAAGCGAGGCAGGAACAATTCAACAGTGAAACCGCTGCTGAGCAGGATCTCAACTCTACAAAACGCTTAGCTCAGAGTTGGTAGAGCTCTCTGCCCAACACTCAGTTCTATAGTTGAACTAAGAAATATTCAATCAAACATTTAAATAGTATCACAGGAAATGCTTTACTTACTGATTTCATATTTAGCATACTCGTACCTAAAAAAAACTAAAGACAATTGGCCCATGGCCGTACAAACAAAAAAATACAAACCTAGTGAATAATGTGATTAGTTGCTATAAAATGTTTCGAAACAACCGATCATACGTTTAGCACCACTAGCCCTGCAAGGTCTTCGCGGGCGGTTACTTCGTGTGGTCGTGCCCACAGTCAGATGAAACTATTGCGTTGCACCTCACCGACATTTCGGTCGCCATGGTAACCGAAATACACGATCATTCCATTCTCCTCTCCCCTCAACTTTGCACCTTATCCCCAAACAATAAGTCTCAATTCTCATCGGTTTAAAGTTTAAAGATGGGAAAACCTCGTGAGCTTATGAAATAGGCCGATAGGTGGTTAGTAAACGGACTTGTCGAATGATGTCACGAATGTGCTCGCTGGTAACGGTTGGCTAATGGTGCGAACGTTTTCAGTTGGATGGTGAACTGCAGTTAGAGCTTATCGATGATTTTGGATGACTTGCACCCAAAGTTTAACGAATTATGCACGTACAAATGTATTACAAGCTCAACGAACGCAGAAAAAGGATGTTGGTTGACTTACAATTAAAGTTTAACGAATTATGTGCGTTCAACCTAAATTTCATCATAATTTTCTTCCCCTTTCTTATTTTCTTACTCCTCATGTAGGGTCAGCTCAACAGGTTTTTTTTCTCCACTCTCCTCAATCAGCCGTCATCTCAGCAGTCACTCCTTTTTTACTCATGACATCTTTCGCACAGTCCATCTATATTTTCTTTGGCCTACCTTCTATAACAATCCACATTCATAATTAGCATTTTTCTGTTCAGTTACATGACTACTTCCCTTCACATAACATGCCCATACCACGCTGACTTATTACTCCTCATATTTTCAGTCCCTGAAAAAAAAGATGATATTAGAATAAATTTTAACCTAAATCTACGATTGATATAAATGTGTTATGCCCAAAAATGTCATCTTATTACCGAAACTCGCTTGTAAAGATTTTGATTGAATATTGAATTGAAACTTGTAAGAACCTTATGAATAATTCTTATAGGATTTAATAGAATCCTGCATGATTATGCATGATTACTGTCATGGAATACACTAATTTAGCGGTAAGGCTACTTATCAATCAGATTACACGCAGTTCGCACTTAGCCGCGGGTGCTACTCCTCACGACTCCTAGGTCCGCCATAAACATGGACGGCCCTTTGATTACACGCCTAATGCTAAATATTAATTCTTGGAACATCCTTAAGAATCTCATCCAATGGACGGAAAAAGAATTACAAAATTCTTGCAAATATACAAAAAAGAATAAGGCGATACATCACTTGCACATTTCAACATTTTGAAAGATATAAAATCACTGAACTTATTTAAGAAAAATCGCAACCAACCAAGTTCATTGCAGTCACATTGCAGCAGCATTTGTACAGCAAAAATATTATTTTGATCCAAACAAGTTTGCCAGCAAAAAAGTTTGGAAAAGTACGAAAACTAGCAAAGCAATCTTTCTGTGCGAGTGAGAGATACTGTGATGGATGTCCCCATAATTAAACTGTGTTTTTATTGGGAATGGTGCAGGAACGAGATGAGTAGAAGGAAAAAGGGGTTGGATTTTGCCCAGCAGTGGAAAGCCCAACAGGCTAGAAAAATAATAAGTTTGGTATGAGGAAATACAATAGGTGATAAAATTACGAGAAAAGTTGAACAATTAAGTCTTAATTTTATCATAATATTTTGACATAATCAATTATTTCGATAAACTTGAATTGACCAAGAAAATAAATAATATTATTGGGTATGTACATTTTTTTTTAATGGCCATTGCATGAAATGCCGTCTTGCTGCCGACTTCTCGACTTGTAAGGATCCTTTTATTGTCTCCGAAGACAAAAGTAAGGACAGCTAGTTGGTCAAATAAATGATAGTGCAAAATAACTTTGAATTTTCTTACCAATTGGTAGATAATGTACAAACAGTAACAGGGAATCTTGAAGCAAAATATTTTTTCTCTAGTACAGAATGTTTTGTGATTTGCTCACCAAAGACTGCTAGGTATAACTGCCTTGCTCTGCCTAGTGAGCAGAGGCCTTAAAACACAGCCATATGTTACAGAAGATCGTGTTCAACTCGCCAGTTCTCCTGATTATAGGACCTGCGGATTCCATCCTCTGTCAAAGTCTAGTTCAGATAGCTGTGGTGGATGGTGTTATTGAACTAGCTGCTGATTTTACTGGCAATGGCTTTTACTGTCTGTGGACCATAAATCATAAATCTTTCATTCTCTGTGAATCTGTGGTAGGTTTATAAAAACTAATGTCATGGTTAGAGATGAACACTGTAAAGCATTTACTTACAAACTAATTTACCAATTTTACAATTAATCATTAGATGTTAAACAAATAGTTAATTAGGAACATTAAATAATTCATAATAAAATTAAATGGAAATAAGAAAAAAAGTAAAAAAAATAATAATAATTCAGTCAGACAAAAATTATGGCTATAGATGGCTTTATTTATCAATATATTTTTTAATTTAGTTTTAAATTCGGTATTGGACAGCCGGCGAACAGATATTGGGATTTATTGCATATACTAGAAGCCATACAAAATACACTACCATAAAGTATATGGTACTGTACATATAGCGGCGATGGGTAACTACTGCAAAATGTGTGTATGTGCCAAATTCTAACTACCCCCCTTAGACGTCCTCAAAGAATCAGGAATTCGTACTATTTTACTACCTACTAAACCTACGTTCATTGACTGTAACGCTTGAATAAGTTTGCTTGGTCATCCTAACCTATAGCTACCAGACTTTTACGCTTGAATATGTTTATTTATCATACAAATTACAATACAAAAACGTAAATTGTCATAAACGAGATTACACAGATACCTATTATACAATTCACTTACAGAGAAAACTAAAGCTAAAGTGTGCCTTTCAGCGTAAGGAATAGGTTTATATAAAATATGTATGATACAGCAAATAAATTAATAAAAACCCGGCCAAGTGCGAGTCAGACTCGCGCACGAAGGGTTCCGTACCATGATCTATAAAAACGGCAAAAAAAATCACGTTTGTTGTATTAGAGCCTCCTTAAATATTTGTTTTATTCTGTTTTTTAGTATTTGTTGTTATAGCGGCAACAGAAATACAGCATCTGTGAAAATTTCAACTGTCTAACTATCACGGTTCATGAGATAGTACAGCCTGGTGACAGACGTACTAGTATTCTCTTATCTGTGCAGACGGACAGTCAGACAGACGGACGGACAGCGGGGTCTTAGTAATAGGGTTCCGTTTAACTCTTTGGGTACGGACCCTAAAATGTGAAGTCCTCGTGGATAGTTTATGCGTTTAGTAGTAAATATTCAGTTGCGCTACCGGCTTAAGGGGCTGACAACTATCAAACAACTTCTCGCTCGCACGTTTCGACATGTTGAAAGATATAAAATCACTAAACTCATTTTCGAAAAATCGCAATCAACCATTTTGTGTGCAATCACATTAAACACAGTTTAGTAAATTTCATTTTGATCGATACAAGTTTTCCTACTTAAAAGTCTGTTTATGTACGAAAACTAGTAAAGCAAACTTTTGAGTAGGAAAACATGTATCGATCAAAATGAAATTTTTACTAAACTGTGTTTAATGTGATTGCACACAAGATGGTTGATTGTGATTTTTCGAAAATGAGTTAAGTGATTTTATATCTTTCAAAATGTCGAAACGTGCGAGCGAGAGTCACATTAGCTCTTGTCTTCCTTAAGCAAACATCTGTATGCCTACGCCTCACTAAACTTCAATAATATATTATATTATTACATTGTAAAAGGATCATACAAAAGAACGGTAGGAACCAAGCCGTAAGTTTGTTGCCTGTTCTTCTAGGCTTTGGTCGCGTGGAACTGGCACCTAGCTTTAAGACGTTTCAAAGTGATCCTTGTGATTTTATTGAATAAATACATTTTGACTTTGACTTTGACTTTGACTTTGACTTTGACTTTGACTTTGACTTTGACTTTGACTTTGACTTTGACTTTGACTTTGACTTTGACTTTGACTTTGATCTAAACATTAGCATTTGTAATATATGGGATAGGGAAACAGGATAAGATCACTGTTCCCTGAGCCAACCATGACATTTCACACCTTATAACAATCAAGGAACTTAATTAAGCGAAGCTACATCCATGTGAACGGGCACCAGGCAGCAGCACAGGGTGTTGGGAATTCCTACAAGGGCACGCAGGAAGCGCAGGTAATGACCGACGGCCGTGTACACAGCGCTGATTCTGTACTAGCGAGGCTAGAGTGCACCAACGAAGACGGTCGGTTTGGTCAACTGGTTAACATATCACTCCCTCATTTCAAAATTTTCGAATATAAAAAAATATTGAATTTGAGTTTTAATGATTGTATAAATGGCTTAGCGCATGGATATTCAGTGTCCTGTAGGCGCTTGCGATTGGCACTAATTTGGATCAGATGAACTATCTCTAGATTGTTTGCAACAGTCTGCAGATAGCTGAACTGTTTCGTTTTTTCTTCGTAAATAATGTACTGAATTTGGTTATTAATAATCGTAAACATCTTAGTTTAGTTTCCGAGCTTAATTTCGGAGCAGGGTTTAGTTTATTGTAGTTTTGATTGACACAAACGGTTTCTTACATCAAAAAAACTGTTCAATTACAACAAAATAAAAATAAAAATAATTAAAACAAGCTAATATTTTTAAGCGCAATATTTTGGCGATATGCATAATAAAAAAAAACAATTTACCGATCCGCTTTTGCCTTATACCTTGGTACAAAAAAGTGGACGTAAGGGTGGTTTAACAGTTGTATAAAATCTAGTGGTTGTGATAACCATGGAATAAGCTAATAATCTAACTAAACAGCCGTTGAGTGGCTGGTCGATAAGTTGGTCAGAGCCACAGAAGATATTGTATAAGGTATGCAGAAACCTATGCAATGAATTAATATTGGCAATGCTATCTTCATTGCACGATTTTGTATGGAGTTTTAGGAGAAGGAAGTGAGACAAGTATCATCTTGGTGTGATTTTGTCTAGTTTAGAAAAAAAAAGTATTTGTGTCTGTTTTATATTTGTGTATTATTGTTTTTGCTGTATCATATTACATTGTAACAAGTTTCATACAAATGAACAGTGGAAACTAAGCCGTAAGTTTATTGCCTGTTCTTCTAGGCTTTGGTCGCGTGGAACTGGTACCTAGTTTTAAGACGTTTTAAAGTGATTTTATTTAATAAATACATTTTGACTTAGACTTTGACTTCTGTCAGTTGTTGAGTATTTATGAGAGGCCTATCAGCAGTGGACTTATTCATTATGATGTTGATTTCCTGGCGCTATCTCTGGATCGTTTTTGTCACCTCACAATATTTATTTAAAATATCACATCGTGTATCAATGTAATCCTGATAAATATTGGCGGGAAATATACATGCTCTAGGGAAGCCTAGCTCTGTTAAAAACAATAACGGTAATAACATCTCTATATAAATAAAATATTTATTGCAAATAGCACTAGCGCATGCGTACGATTCCACCGCCGAGCATGAAATGCCAATGCAATTGTCGAGTTATAAATAAAATAGCCTCAATTACAGACGTGTTAAGTACAATGATAGAGCTGTAGAGGTGGGGGTCAGGCAGTGTTAGGATAATCAATAAATAAACATTGGTGGACATTTTATACAGTCACTACCCTAAACTAAGCAAAACTTGTACTATGAGAACCAGATGTTGATGAAGTCAAAGTCAAAAGGTATTTATTCAATAAAATCACAAGGATCACTTTGAAACGTCTTAAAGCTAGGTGGGGAGTATGGGGAGAACGCAAATAATACCTTAGCCGGCCCTAATGTCAACCTCACCTGCACGCGGCAGTGGTTCGTATGAATAGCCGTCGGCGGCGGCTTTCGGGCTGCCGTGGTGCTCCCTGCTAGATAACTGACGAGGCTCTGACGACCGAATCATGGCGGTAAAACCATACACCTAAACGGGAAACCGGCTGGAAGAGGTTTCAGTGGCCTGGCGTCTAAATAACGTCTGAAAGATCTGGTGCAGAAGGCAACGGGAAACCACTGCACTATATTTCCCAAAAAAATCAACATGGAAAGTTCGAAAATGTATGAATCTATGTCATGCGATCCGGCTAACGCCCGGCGCCACTTGTCCGGACAAGATGGTGTGAAATATGCTACCGGCCAAGTGCGTAGCCAGGCGCAGCATGGAAACAATGCTACTGGACAAGTATCAACGAAAACCTCAGCTAGAAGACCTTACCATATTGCTACATGGAATGTACGTGGACTACTTAAGGATGACAATTTAGAAAAGCTGGTCATAGTCGGCCACGTGGAAAGGAAACGATCCCGTGGAAGATCCCCAACCAGATGGTCTGACCAGCTTAGAGAAAGGGACACGTCATTCTACAGTGTGGTCCAGATGGCTACGGATTGGAGTCGCTGGAGACAGGCCGTCTACGCCTACAGAACAACACCTGCTTGATCACGATCTTCAGGAATGAAGTACCGATCAAGAAGAAGAAAGCTAGGTGACCCTAGGTGCCAGTTCCACGCGACCATGAATGTAATACTAATATGCTTTTTTTGTATGTACAGAAAATAACTTTACAAAAAACAAAAATAGCTTCACAACTTCGATTTCCTAACTTCGTTGGTCTAAATTTTAATTGATGACAGTTTGGGTAAATAACCTATAGTATGGTACAAATCCTTATCGTTTCGTGAGAAAACGTTGAACAATAGTTGACTCAGAATAACAACGTCATAAACTACAACAAGTACCTTAAAAGGATGATACCAAAATATGACTAACGGCGGTTCCACCATCTTAAGCTCCGTACTCACATTCGGTATTACTCGATAGTTTTACTCGATTTCGAATAAATATTAACGTGTGGACCGCAAAACTCACAGCTCGATGCGTGAGTTTTGCGGTCCACACGTTAATATTTACTCGTTTTCGAGTAAAACTATCGAGTAAAACCGAATGTGAGTACGGAGCTTTAGAGTATCGATATAATTATACATTAATTTGTGACATTCTTTACCTGAAAGTCAAAACCAATGGAAGATCATTTATTGCAAACCCTGATACCCATATTCGCAATTATGATTATTTGGTCTTTACTTTAGACTAAAATATTAAAAAGCTTAAAAATATTTAAGAGGATTTATTAAGGATAGAAATATAGTTATATTCTGTCTTATTCTAAATAAATAAGAGTGTAGAGCTCTTTGTGAAGGACTCGTCCGGTGAAGTACTACCACCACGCCTTTCACGCCAAGCAGCGTTGCTGTGTTTCGGTTTGAAGAGTGTGGTTGCCGGTGTAATTACAGGCACATGAGGCTTAACATCTGTATGCCTCAAGTTGATGGACGCAGGGTAGTCAACGTAGGGCACGTTTCTATCGTGCGTGACTTCCGAGGTAATGCTTTGTTATATGGGATGGTTACCACTTAACATCAGGTGGGCCATCTGCTTGCTCCATCAGCAAGTTGTATTAAAAAAAAAAGTTTTCCAAACTGTGCTTAGTTTGGGGCAGATAGTGTCGTGTAGAATGTCCACCAACATATTATTATGAGTTTATTATCATTAGAATGATCGTAATTTACCAGCAGTATTGTATTGGCTTATCCAACAAAATGAAGAAATAAATAGCCAGGCTGATTGATTTATCTCCCAGCAAATAGCGGTGCGTGCGCGCAGGTAAAACACACAATAATTTTCAATAAACACGCCTCCATTAAATTAATCATCTGCGCTGAGATTATCAGGGGTATCGGTGTCGGGAGAAAGTATGGCTCTACGGTTTGCTAGTACAAATTGTATGTTTTCTAAGGGATCCAAAGTACCTAAGTAAAATTATAGGTACCTGGTGGTCTAGTGGTAGCGGCCCCGCCTTCCGATCCTAAGGTCGTAGGTTTAAAACCGATCGTGCACCAATGAGGTTTTCTGTTCAAAAATGTATGTGCATAATGCCAGTACTCTCAAACGGTGAAGGAAAACAACGTGAGGAAACCAGCATGTCGTAGGACCTAAATAGTTCTATAACATATTGTGTCAAGGGCTAGAAAGGAGCCTCTTGAGGTCCACTTAAAATCTTTTTAGCACACTGTTTCGAAAAAAACTAGTGACACGACAATAGAGAGAGAGATAGGTACTTTATTAGTAGCCAATCATTCGGTCTCAACTTTTGTCAAAAACATAATTTGTAATCATTGTCTTTTTCTTTGCAAATACATAGATATCATTTCGGATCACCACACATGGTCCGAGATCCCCAGGACAAATGGTCTAAGAGTGTCACTGATTGGTACCCCAGAGATGGCAAGCGCAATAGAAGTCATCAACAGACGAGATGGGAAAGACGACCTAAAACTCACAGCTGGTCATCACTAGAGTAGTAGAGCTCTTTGTGAAGGGCTCGTCCGGGGAAGTACTACCACTATGCCTCTTTTGCCGCCGAACAGCGTTGCTGTGTTTCGGCTCGAAGAGTGTGGTTGCCGGAGTAATTACAGGTACATGAGGCTTAACATCTGTGATGGACGCAGGGCAGTGTATCGTGAGGCAAGTTCCCATCGTGTGTGACTTGCGAGGTTATCACCTAACATCAGGTGGCCATCTGATTGTTCCACCAGCTAGTTGTATGTATTTACGAAACAAAAATTATACAGGTACCTCCGAGTTTTGTTTTTAGTTTTTGTGTTTTCTGTAACGTCAGGCCGTGTTTGTATAGACACTAGTAAGTCCAGAAAACATACATACAAACCATACAGACAGAAAACAAAAAACTAAATACGAAAAAAAACTCGGACTTCGGATACTGGTTCCTATAGTAAAATCTTTGCTTAAGGCGAAGACAAGAGCTAATGTGACTACTTAAAAGTTTGTTTATGTACGAAAACTTGTTATGCAAACTTTTGAATAAGAAAACTTGTATCGTTCAAAATGAATTTTTTACTAAACGGTGTGCAATTGCACACAAAAAAATTGATTGCGATTTTTTGAAAATGAGTTTAATGATTTTATATCTTTCAACGTGTCGAAACGTGCGAGCGAGAGTCACATTAGCTCTTGTATTCGCTTTAATTTGGGACTAGACACTGTTGTATGTTGTTGTATGTTGTTTTTGACATTTTTGCTTTAATTATTACTATTACTTTTTATCTGACATAATTATGTGTACTTCTTTGTGATTTAATATTTTTATTGTTATTATCCATACTTTTCTGATTCCGCTTTATTTTTCTAATTGTTTTTCGTTATTTTAGTTGTTTCTTAAATGTTTAATTTCTTCTATTTTATGTATTAAATCCTTATGTGCTTTAATTAATATAATTGGTCATATGTACCGTTTTAATTAAAGTAAAATAAATAAAATAAATGAAATCTAGATGGTGCTGCTACGCGTTGAGTATCTACCTCGCAATAGTTTGAAATATTTATATGACTAATTAGTAGTTGAGGTAAACTAGACGAACGTCGGCGTGCGGGCACTCACGCGCGCCGGGCGCATGCGCGACCTCGCTCTCGCTGCCAATTTGTCAGGCGAATTCACTGGGACTAGATTTGGCAATTGAAGGTAGTTTGATGCCAATGATGGAATGTGAAAGTACTGTTATGATAAAAAATAATAAAAAATCTAGGGCCGCTTCCACAACGATCGCTAAACGTGTTTGGCGAACCCGTCTCGTTCGTAAAAGTAATTAAAGCTAAATACGATTAAGATTTAGCACAAGAAAAAAAAACTTGTGTAGGTGAATAAAATTGTGTAAATATGCGAGATTTTCAAACTAAAGCACAAATTAGCATACCATATGACATAGTTTGATGTAAGTTCAGTCTCTTAAGTACAGTCAACATAAAAAGGAAATGGATCATCTGTTTTATGAAAACTAGCAAATTTCAAACTACCTTTAGAAAACAAGAACCTTTAAGTAGGTACATACTTTGAATAAGTATCCTGATGGAAAATTAGAAACAATTTGGAAATCCTCAAAATTCTTGAATTTCTGATGCCGTCTCACATAACGAATACAACACATGCAATGCAACACATACATATGCGAAAAGTTTTAATGGACAATAGCTTTATTTCTTAATAATTACTACAAAGACTATAAGTATTGTTTGTTTTCCTAAGAAATAAAAATAAAATTACTCATAGTTTTACAAATTAAAACTGACAATACGTTATCGTTAGTTAAATAATCCATGGCGTGATGCATTGGATTTCATGTGACCGAGTTCTCATTTTATGGTATGAATAAAATCAATTCAGTTTTCTAATTATGAATCAGCATTTCCGTTACACTAAAAAGTACCTTCTATCGTACGAGACAAAAGCGATTGTCGCCCACGCTGAAGATCGTTCTCCTAAGAAACGCTGACCTTAATATAGCGGTGACAGCGATTTCATACAATAGACGAACAAAAATTATTAATGTGTTGTCAATATTCGTAATAAAAAATAAAATAAGAATGAATAAGATGGTTTTGTGGTAAAATAACAAATAAAACTGAGCTACAGCCAACAAATATGATAGAGAATGAAAACTATAGGTGCATGAGAGTAAACGAGGTATCAGGCAGGCAACACTTCAGTTATTAGTGATTCTATTAATTTCAGATGGCGCCACCAATCAATCGAATCTTCATCAGTTTGAATGGATAAGCATAAATATCTCGTAGTAGTACAATTTGCCTTAGCTTTTATTCTAGAAGCTAATATAATAGTACAAAACGAGTCAAATGAATGTGTTGCCATTGTGACAACTCCAAAAAATAAACACTTTAATATAAGTTTTTTTTTATTTTATACAAGCTAGTGCCCACTACTTCGTCTGCGCAGGATTAGTCACACAATATCTTTATCAATTGTATTGTTGTGTTATTCTGATGTATAAGCTATATTATTTTAATTTTCATTAAAATACATTTAGTAGTTTTTACGTGAAAGAGTAACAAACATCCATCCATCCATCCATCCATACTTACAAACTTTAATAATACCTATTAGTAGGATATGGCAGGCAATGCCTTGTAACAGTCATCACTTGTCGTTCACCGCTTTCTGAGAAATGAAGGTTTTACAAGTTAATCTCTAGTCAATGAATGCAGTGTGGGATGTGGTAACGTAAGTACGCGCTGCGGCCATTGTGATGTACCGTCTGTTCCGATCACCGATTTTAAGTGTAGAGCTCTTTGTGAAGGGCTCGTCCGGGGAAGTACTACCATTGCCTATTTCTGCCGTAAAACAGCGTTGCTGGGCTTCAGTTTGAGTGCTCGAAAGGAGCCTCTTGAGGCGCACTCAAAATCCTTTCACCACACTGTTTCGAAAGAAACTAGTGACACGACAAGAGAGAGTTTGAAGGTTGAGGTTGCCAGTGAGATTGCAGGAATATGTGGTTTAAGGGGCTGACAACTATCAAACAACTTCTCGCTCGCACGTTTCTCGACATGTTGAAAGATATAAATTCAATGAACTAGTTTTCGAAAAATCGCAATCAACCATTTTGTGTGCAATCACATTGCACACAGTTTAGTAAAAATTTAATTTTGATCGATACATGTTTTCCTACTCAAAAGTTTGCTTATGTACGAAAACTAGTAAAGCATTATGTACAAACTTGTCTTCGCCTTAACATATGAAGGTATGCCTCGAGTTGATGGATGGAGGACCTCTTTGAAACTTCTTATAATTAGGTGAATCTAGGTCCCAGTTCCACGCGACCAGGCCTAGAAGAACAGGCAAAGTCAAAGTCAAAGTCAAAGTCAAAGTCAAAATGTATTTATTCAATAAAATCACAAGGATCACTTTGAAACGTCTTAAAGCTAGGTGACTCTAGGTGCCAGTTCCACGCGACCAAAGCCTACAACAAAGTTACTGCTTGGTTCCTTCTGTTCTTTTGTATGATCCTTGACCTGCTTTATGACCTGGAATAAAATTATATTATTATAGAGCTTACCGTCACGGTAGGTACCGCGAAAGAAAACGTTTTGAACAAATAATCGCAGACAAAACTTGCATAATATCAAAAGATTATTTCAAGTTACAAAACAATACAAATCACCCGACAGTAATAACATATTTTGGCACATTTTAAATAGCAATTTCTCAAAATTAAATTCAGTGCTGACATTTTTCTGTTCTTACAAAATGACTCCTACGCAGCCATTGTGTAGTTTAGCAAAATAACCTTAGCTATTTTTTACTGTCGAGTTACTCAAAAATCAACCCTAACTTAATGAAAATAAGAGTGTCAATAGAATTAAGTATTTCCGTAGTTTTGGGTTGTCTATTGATCTGTGCAAAACGGTTTTGAGTGATTTTGACTTTACTGTGATGCCACTTTAAACTCAACTCTAGTATCATGAAAATAAGATTGTGTAGAACATTATAATTGTGTATTTTCGTAGTTTTGGGTCGTCGCTTGATCGGTACAAAACGGTTCTGAGTGATTTTGTAAACGAATGGTAATTTCTGTGAGTCATGATCACCGTAGGTTGGAGCGATAGATGCAATCAATTAATTTATCACTTTAAAGTGTAATTATGCTACCAAATTTGGCTATAAACATTGAGGAACTACAATTAAAATCAAATTTAGGACGTAATTGTATTTGTGTAGGCATTGAATTGATAGCTGGGCGTACAATAATGCTAAAATTGGTATGAAAAATGTTTTTTTTTTTAAATATAAATGAATATTTTAGTATATTTTATTATTGTATTCATTTTTAAGCCTTTTATTACAGACAAATAAAATAACATTATTTCACACACTATTTTATGCAATATGACAATTTAATGTTATTAAATAGTAGATTGTGTCTTAGGGCAAGAGCGATTTTTTGAATCCAGAGCGAAGTGAAGGATTCTAGAGCAGAATCCTGAACGTAGCGAGGGATTCAAAGTACGGCGCTCGAGGTTAAATAATTTTGGTACCGTATGGCACACTCTGCTTTTCATCCTCTCTATGAGAAAAATTAATAAGAGATGCTTACTTATAGTAGTGACCAATTTATATTTACATAATCAAATTAAAAAATTACATTTCTCTCGATTTGTTCGGTAGTAAATTATTAATAACAGTTTCTGCGTTTAATTTTACACTTTTTGGTGTTAATATTATACTTTCACTGCTAGAACTCATCTTTTATTAAATTTGAGTGAAATATATTGAAATTGACTGTAATATTTTGATAAAAAGTAATAAAAAAACCAATAAGAAGTTCCAGCGTATATTTTTTTATTTGGTTAACCAATGAACGGCGCGGCGGTAGGCGCGCTTTTTTTATTCAGCCAGGACATTATCAAAGCGGATTGCGTTCAAACTGTTTAATTTAATAGTGTTCTAAATTCAAAAGTCATTTCGTCACTGTTATGAAGTGCGCTGGAATGACCTATTTTGCTAAATCGGATGAAAAATATTATAAATTAAATGTCCAGGTAATAAAGATACTTCCATTTTGGCTTCTTTACTAAAACTTAAAATTCACACTAGATTAGAAATCACGGTACAGTCGACGAGAAACTCACTAGAAAAGTTTCAAGATCTTCCTCATTACAAAATAGTTCTAGTCCCTTTTTTAGTCTTGAGTTCAAGAAATTGGTAGGCACTTATACTTATTTCAATATCTTAGTAATTTTGAATGACGAATGACTGTGACTGTGTAAGAAATTCTTGATAATTTTAAAAACGACTTTGGTATGCCTCTATTGATGGAGGCAGGGCAGTGCGTAAAGCACGTCAATTTTGTACGTGACTTACGAGGCAATGCTTTGTTAGGTGATGGTTACCACTTAACACCAGGTGGGCCATCACCCACCAACCAACCATCCATCACCAAGTAGGATAAAAAAAATATCTAGTTATATCTCAAAGAACCGCTTCTTTTAGCAATCGGGCCTGCCTTCAGATTCTGTACATAAACTTTAGACTACTATACTTTAGGCCCCGCAGATGGAGGTTGCTGTCGGGGTAGAACGAAAAAGCGCTGGCGAGATAACCTGGACGTATTCTGCAAAGAGTGGCCGAAAGAAAAGGGGGAATCCTCTGCCCAGTGGAACATAACAAGCTGAATAAAAAATAAACAAACTTTAGACAGAGCTTTTACATGTTTGGGTTTATATTAATAAATAAATATTGGTGGACTTTCCTCACAGCACTATCTAACTAAACCAAAGCTTGTCATATGGGAACCAGATAGCTGATATAATACACCCAGACAGTTCTCGGTAGGAATCGAACCCACGGCCTACGGCGCAGAAGGCAGAGCTACTACCAACTGAGCTATGAAGGCTGGCAATCAAATCAAATATATTTAATCAAATATCAAATCAAATATTGAAGGAGTTTTGTCATCGGCAGTCCCACGTCGAGGCAGCGATGACCATCAGCACGAGGATCTGAGTGACCCCGCGCCGGTCATTTATAAACCCGGCCATGGGAACTGGCTGATAGCCCATCGCACGTAGACTTTGAGACTCGCAATTACATTACCACCTCTCGTTTGTGGGTTGAGTATCAATTAGAAATCGTCTCCTGAAAAATAGTGATGGCGCCCGTCAACGTACCCTCGCTTACAGATTTGACCATTTTGAAAGGTTACTAAACTTTTTAAGAAAAATCGCAATCAACCAAGTTGTCTGCAATCTCATGGCACACAATTCAGCAAAAATTTTTTTGTTCCAAACAAGTTTTCCTACTAAAAAGTTATCTTTACTAGTTCTCGCACTTATTTTAAAATATTAAAATGTCCGAGCGAGATTTTCGTTAGAATAGTCCACGGTAGCTATAAGATTATTGTTATGTTACTTACACGTACTCTTAGCGGTGAAGTTTTGAACAGCATCGTCTAAGCAGGCCCTCAGAGGAAGGCATCATTCGGAAATGAATCCATACCCTGAGAACAGATGGTATCGCCTTCTCGCTCGCGCGTGAGATGTGTCCGATAAACTTGCGATGTCAATTCTCTTGACTGAGGACTTGTCAATCTGCGAAGATGCTGTACACTTGAGAGCAATGAATGAGGGACTCTAGCAGAAATACAGGTATTCAGGAGGCAAGGGAAGGATCACGAAGAAAATACTTTGAGAGACTCGACCAAAAAATTACTAAAAACACAATTTACTAGGAAACAACAATATAATACTATTGTATACTATATAAGCCTAGTTTTTATTGAATAGTAGTATGTTTTATATTAGACTAATTGTATTATAGACATAATTACTTTGATTTCCCTTATTAATGATAGATTCAAATTATTCCATTTTCTTTATATCCATTTACAATTGTCGAATAATTTATTTGAGTTGGCGTTCTTTTCTTTTACCGATTTTTGGGTTACGTGTCGAGTGTAGTTTGTGTAAGGAGTAATCTTTACTTTGTATTTATAATAACTACATAGTTGGCTAGTCGTGACTTTTGCGTATAGTTTAGTGATGATGACATGTTGCTAATTCTGCTCAGGAGGTAATCTAGTTTGACGGCTACGCCAGATATACACATGTACAGTGCTGGAATCAAACCCGCAGCGTATCTCAGCTGTTTAGTCGCCCACTGCACTTGTTATAGAAATCAAAACACATGTTTAAATCGTATTTTATCGCCCGTAAGGTGGCAAGTCGTCGTAAATCGTGATTCGTACTTTCCTCGGTAGACTTTATCGAGGTTTTATTTGTTGGTTTTGCTACTTCACCTCCGTTTCTTATAGTTTCCGTATATCATAGGTATGTTATCGTAAAGATACTGCAGTGAACTAGCTATTCTCAGCTCGGAAGTAGTCTGAAACTCATCTCACTCGCCATTTCAGCTATTACATCGAATTAGATAGAGATAGCGACTTGACATCCGATTAGTTTTGATCGAGCTTTCAGAAATTGGCCGTTAGTTCGAGAAATAGCGATGAAGAAGTGGAACAACGACTCATGACACTACTTACTGCTAATGACAACACTAGTGCTCAGTCAAATTGGTGGGTTAGCGAGTTATGGAAGACAAGAGCCTATTGTACCTCTCGCTCGCACGTTTCGACATGTTGAAAGATATAAAATCACTAAACTAATTTTTGAAAAATCGCAATCATTCAAGTTGTGTGCAATCAATCAAGTTGTGAGCGCACAGTTGCACACAGTTTATTAAAAATTTCATTTTCATCGATTCAAGCTTTCCTACTTCTTCTTGTCGTGTCACAGTTTCTTTTCGAAAAAGTGTGGTGAAAGGATTTTAAGTGCGCCTCCTTTCGAGCACTTAACACATGTTATAGAACTTTTTAGGTTCTACGACATGCCGGTTTTCCAACTGAAAGTTTGCTTCACTAGTTTTCTTACTTATGCACACCACTTGGTTGATTGCGATTTTTCAAAACTGAGTTTAGTGATTTTATATATTTCAACATGTCGAAATGTGAGAGTGAGAGGTGCATTAGCTCTTGTCATTGTCTTAAGGGGCTGACACACGTCAAAATACCTCTCGCTCGCACATTTAACATTTTGAAAGATGAAAAATCACTGAACTTATGCTTTACTAGTTTACTTATCAGTAGCGTAGCTATCGTAAGGCCAGGTGGTGCAGTGCACCAGGGCCCCGGAATTCAGGGGGCCCTCTAACCTAAGCTAAAAGAGAGGGTTAGCCAACTCCCGAAGCCAGAAAAACTCTTTGGTTAGAATGCATTTTAAAGGCCAAAATACTTGTTTAGAGGAAAAACTTTAAAACTTGTTTAGAGGAAACTATATTTTTTCTGAACTGGTGTGCAATAATTTCCTCGTTATACTTTTGCAAAAAGTATAACAACAAGGATAGACGACTTGGTTGATTGCGAATGTGTGAGATTTACATTAGCAGTATCTTCGCCAAAAGTGGCCGTTTTTATCACTATTATTTTTTTCTGTGTAGCGGTACTTGTATGAAATGTCCACCAATATGAATAGGAAATTCAGATTCATTAGCAAAATGCATCGAACAGTTACATACGGCATAATTGTTGTACGGATTGACGCAAATCTGAGGGCATAGGCCGAGCGAGATCCATAACTCCCCGAACAAGTCAAACAATATTACCATCTGCCATAGAGCAGAAGGAACGACAGATAGGTCTGACGAATTTATTCTTGCTGATTTGGTGTACAATATTGGGCAGAATACTAGGTGTTGCACTGTGTAGAGTGACCCACACGGTGCGGCAAATACTGAGCCAGGAACCTAATTGGTCTGATATAGCATAGGTTATCTTTCAGCTGGTTTTCGGTACCATGTTTTTAGGGTTCCATACCAAAAGGGTAAACGGGACCCTATTACTAAGACTCCGCTGTCCGTCCGTCTGTCCATCCGTCTGTCCATCCGTCTATCTGTCTGGCCGTCTGTCACCAGGCTGTATCTCATGAACCGTGACAGTAAATTTTTACAGATGATGTATTTCTGTTGCCGCTATAACAACAAATACTAAAAAACAGAATAAATAAATATTTAAGGGGGCTCCCATACAGCAAACGTGATTTTTTTGCGGTTTTTATAGATAATGGTACCCTTCGTGCGCGAGTCCGACTCGCACTTGGCCGGTTTTTTTATAAAAATACCAATAGTATCACCATCAAGTGGATCTATCTTAAATAAATAGACAAACTAACTCTATGGCATAATGTTTAAGGTCGTACGCTAACACACGTCCCAAAGACTCGATAGGTCATGAAGGTGTAGGGCACGGGTCAACTCGACTAGGGTCAATGTTATTGTCATATTGATGCATTGCTGTATTTTTTGTCAACGTTTTGTGTACTGTCAGAAGGTTATTTCACTAATTATGAGTCTACGACAAAATTAAATTCAAATAAAAACTGGAGAGTTTTAGTTTTTATTTGAATTTAATTTTGTCGTAGATGTGTCGTGATGTTGTTTCTGGTGTCTGTTTCAAAACAGAAAATAGAACCAGCTTCACGACTTTGATCCCCAGACACGGTAGATATCCCCTCAGATACGATAGTACCAAGTTGATAGAACAAGCAGATGACCCACCTGATGTTAAGTGGTAACCATCACCTATAACAAAGCATTAGCTCGTAAGTCACGCACGATAGGAACGTGCCCTACGATGCACTGCTCTGCGTCCATCAACTTGAGTCATACAGATGTTATGCCTGTGCCTGTAATTACACCGGCAACCACATTCTTCAAACCGAAACACAGCGTTGCTGTTTGGCGGCAGTAAAAGGCGTGGTGGTAGTACTTCCCCGGACGAGCCCTTCACAAAGAGCTCTACTACTCTTACAGGTTATTTGAGGATGTTAAAAGTGGATATTCAGAGGTACGTCCAAACATTATATTTGAAGAAGAAGAAGGGAAAAGGTACTAGATGATTCTATCATTCACAAAGATAGACTGGTAGAATCTTCTCAGGTAATTTGTCATGTTATGCACTAGGAATAGGAGCAAAGAAATGGCAATCTGTGTGGTTTAAGTAATAAGCGGTATTTCTATTAAGGGTCAGAACTATCAAACAACTTCTCGCTCGCACGTTTCTACATGTTGAAAGATATAAAATCACTAAACTCATTTTTGAAAAATCGCAATCAACCATTTTGTGTGCAATCACATTGCACACAGTTTAGTAAAAATTTCATTTTGATCGATACATTATTTCCTACTCAAAAGTTTGCTTTAATAAAATTTTTACTAAACTGTGTGCAATGTGATTGCACACAAATTGGTTGATTGCGATTTTTCGAAAATGAGTTTAGTGATTTTATATCTTTCAACATGTCGAAACATGCGAGCGAGAGTCACATTAGCTCTTGTCTTCGCCTTAACATAGTAAATTGTTTAAAAGAGTGGGCACCGAAATAACAAATAATAGTCTTCTAATTACAACTCAAAACATAAAGAAAAAACACAAAAATAGGTTAATAGTAATAGCTTATTAGAAGAACATACAAAAAAATTATCGCGCTTAGCGAGGTATTAATGGCATTTGAGAAGATAATCACGATTAAAGACATGCACATAGTATACTTAGGCCCAGTTTCACCATGCTCTGTTAGTTACTAATCAAGGATTAACAGGCCGTTAAATCTAACATTAGCTGTCAACATAGCATGGTGAAACCGGCCCTTAAATAGATAACTCTTTATTGATTACCACAAATAGAGATACACATTTTTACTTAAAAGCTAACAATTGTAGGAATACAATGGGCGGCCTTATCGCTAATAGCGATCTTTTCCAGGCAACCTTGGGATGGACAGGACTGAACTTAAAAAAGAGTACTTCCCCGGACGAACCACACACACAGAGCTCTACAACAAAGCCCCTCTTTGTAACACTTCAAACCTTCCAACACAGGGCGATAAAACTTAACAAAATAACTCCCAACCCGATTTATAAATAATACTGATGCATAATTTTCATTTCGGTTTTAAGAATGAATGAATGAATGAATAAATGAATGAAAAATATATCAAAAAGTCCATTAAAAATAGGTGAGTACATTGGTAGGTATAGGTATTAGGTAGGTAGTTATTAATTTCTGTAGACTTTTTTTATAATCTTAGAGTTGGTTCAAAAAAGTGGGTAGTTATGGAATACAGAATGCAAGTCTATGTGTGCGTGTACGCTGTCCGCGGCGTGCTTGACTGACGGGACGGAGACTGTGTGTGTGATTTAAAACTAGATTTTTACCAAAATTCGTACAGTACAGTACACCGAGGTACTAGTATTCTTTTTTCTGTGCCCGAGGTAAACGCTGTGCTTTTTCTTGCCAATACAAGGAAAGTAAAAATACAAAAACATGATTAGCTAAAAAAAGAGTGACTTGTAGTAGATCCAATCCATGCTGCATTCTAACCAAAGAGTTTTTCTGTTCGATGTAATTTGATGTTATGGATAAGTAGCTACTTATATTTACGAAAAAGGTTAAAATTGCATGTATTGTTAAAAAAAAAAAAAAAAAATTATAAGTAAAGAGAATAAAACACATTTTCCTAGGAAATGTGAAAATAGAACCATTTTTTTATTTAAATTTTGACACCTGTCAGTAGAAAACTATTCTCCCTACGTATTACTCCAACCCGCTCCATAGGCAACTTTCCGAGTATGAGCAATGAATATTTTTTTCCTAGTCTAAACAACGCTATAATGCTACAAATTGCGCCTTACCACTGATGGTGTTGTCACGTTGAGCAGATGTGGGCTGACATCGTGAAAGTCGATTGTACGTCTGTCAGCAAGACGTGTTTGCAACAACTTAATGATATTACGAGGAAGTTCAACTTTTCTAGTTCTTTTATAACTAGACAGGTCTGGGGACAATAAAAACGTGTATTCTCCAAACTACAGCCAACTCGGTCCGACGGATACTGAGTTAGGGACCTATTTTTTTATACAACTGGAGGATGGATGTTAAGTGGTAACTATCACCTATAACAAAGCATTGCCTCGTAAGTCACGGACGATAGGAACGTGCCCTACGATGCACTGCCCTGCGTCAATCAACTTTAGGCACACAGATGTTAAACCTCATGTGCCTGTAATTACACCGGCAACTACATTCTTCAAACTGAATGCAACAGCAATGCTGCTTGGTGGCAAAAATAGGCGTGGTGGTAGTACTTCCCCGGAGCCCTTCACAATGAGCTCTACTACTCTTAAATATATAATAATTAATGTTACGTCATAGTGTACGTTACCTATCCGAGCTTTTTTTAATCGATTTCAAAAGAGAGGAGGTTCACTGTATGTTTTTTGTAAATGTTTGTTATAACAAATTATAAAAATTAAGTAATTAATATAAAAATTAAATTGCATTAATTTTTATTTGGTTTTATAGTATTTACCTACACTTAAGGAAAATCACAAAGATTTAATTTAATGAGTTATTCGTCGAGTGCGATTAGAATCCGATGGCGCAGTTGGTTAGCGCGGCCCCGTATCAAGGGGAAGGTCGTGGGTTCAAATCCCACTCGGATAATAACTTTTGGGACTATATTAAATCTTCGTGATTACTCCGCCAATTTTAACTGATTTTGATAATACTTTGGTAGGAAGTTATTCCTACCTCAGAGGTGGTCTTTATAAATGTTTTCAAAATTGATTCAAAGCTTTTTGAAAATCGATACCTACACAAAAAAAATACTTAGATGACGCAGAGGTAAAAAAAAATGTTATCGAAATTTATTCAGCGCTTTTTGAAAATCGCTACAAAAAACAAAAATATTTACATAGATGATGTTTCACTTCATGGTTCCCATCACCAAAAGTTTTGTTTTGTGTACATTTGATGTTGTTTTTTTTAGCAATTTTAGCAGAGGATTTTTTTTTGGTCATGAATATGTTTATCTTTCTTCCTTCTATCAATAATAATTTAGTGTAGAGTGTAGATCTACATAAACGAACGTAAAAACGAAGAAACGTACAGAATGAGTGCATTCTGTTTGAGTCTTTCTACGTAAGGTGTTTTGAAAGTAAAAAAAAACAATCATCATCATTGAATTAACGTCTGATGCGTCTAACTAAATGTAAATTATATTATTATCGCCTAAACGATATATTTTTAAATAAATAACACAAATTGATTCCGGTGCATACATAAGATATAATTGAGAACTTTAGCAATCAAATTATCAATAGGTCAATTAGGTCATCAACATTGCATTCCGATGGGTATTTTATTTTTTCCTTGGTGTCAATCTTATTCAACACAGTACTTACCAATATTAGTTAATTCCTGTTATTATATTTATTGTTCAAACAAACTGTATTTACTTGACATTCAAGTACATTTCTTATCCTAAGAAAGAAAGAAATGAATAGGTATTGGCGGACCTTCCACACAACAGTATCTAGCCGTAAATAATAGAGAAAAGCGGAAATCCCGCAAAACCACGCAATAAATCCACAGTTCCTTATTTCGTCCCATCTGCCTATAATAATAACATAATGCCCATATTATTATATTCCAATAACAGAATAATAAGCCGGTGACCGCAGTAAGTATTCGCCAAGCACACAATAGTGCTGGAAATATATCGTCGTATCCTACGAACAAGGTGACAGTCGCCATTGTCCCTTTATTCTTTTTTTGCATTTTTGGAATCCTTATCATGATATGCATCAGATAAGTTCAAAAAAAGTTCAAAATGTTATATAAATCAATTAATTATTAAGGTTTTAAAATTAGGTCCTAATTACATGGCTGATTTTTTTCCGGTGAACATGGTACCAATCGCCATTGTAGCTGTGTTCCACGCGCGAAACCGAGCGCACTGCGCGGAGAGCGAGTAATTTCCGACGAATATGGTACCTAATGCCACTGTAACTATATTCCACGCGCGAAACCGAGCGCGCGGGATGGAGAGCTCATACTTTCCGACGAACAAAGAACCTAACGCCACTGTGGCGGTATTTTACGCGCAAAATCAAAAAATTTGGGTGGGGGTTCGGGTCTTAAACGCATTAGGAGTTTTGTTCGTCGAAGAACGCGGTAAAGTGCGGATTGTTGATGTGTTGTGTGATACAAATTAGACATGAAACGATCTCATAAATTAATATCAATGTGAACCATTGATATTAATTTATGCAAGACCAAGTACCAGAAAAAAGTACATGTGATTGCTGAACTGTGCACACTTTTAAAATTGGTAACCTGTCCAGTGTTAATATTGAGTACTAGAAATAATATTTATCTTAATGAAATAAAACTTAATGACATGGTTGATCTAATCAGTAGGCAGTATAATCACTGTACATTTATTGACATTAATTCCAACAATTGTACTATACATGATGTTTGCAACAAAATTAATTCAAATTTAGACCAAATTGATTGCATAAAGAGGTTCCTATCACTTAAAGCTGTCTCTGGGACTGTTACAAACGGGGGTCAGGCGTGCAGAGCCAGTATTGGCCAGAGTGTGCCAGTCTCACGGGTAAGTGCAGTTAAGAGCACACAGACTGAGAGTACTACCGCAAACCGCGTTGCTTCGGATACAGAGGGAATATCTTTGAGAGGGTCCGAGTTTTTTCGTGACTCCTAAGAAATGTTCTTTAATATTACTTCATCAGAATATAAATGGCCTCGTAAATAAACAACATCTTTTTGTAATTACCCTTGAAGACCTCGTAGGTAAACAGGAGGATCCGGACGTAATCTGCATTTCGGAATCATTCATAGAAAATGGCAGAGAGTTCATGATCAAACTTAATGGCTATATTAGGGCATCTTTGTTTTGTAGGCCAAAGATAAACAACAAAGTCCGCGGAGGAGTCTGTGTACTCGTGAAGCAAGGTATGTCATTCAAGCAACTGGATTGGGTCAAAGGTTATGCTATTGTCAGACATTTCGAATGTTGCGGCATTAAGCTGTTGATTCAAGACATGATTGTGCTTTCAGACATGATTGTCTCTATAGAACACCTAACTCAGATGTTGAAATATTTTTCAGCTAACTAGATAAATTATTGCTTCAACGTATTACCCATTACCACAAACGAGACATAGTGCTGGCAGGAGATTTAAATATTAATACACTCCAAGTTTCTAAGAACTCGACTCGTCTAATTGACATTGCTAACAACTACAACTTAACGATGCACATAAACCTGCCAACCAGACAAGAGTCATGCATTGATCACATTATTAGCAACATAAGTTCAGCTCGAGGGGAGCTTTTGCACCTTGGCTTATCCGATCATAACACTGCTCAGCTACTGGTCATTCCTACAGCGGTCCAAGAAATTCCCTTATTGGAGTACTACAACTTTAGAAGAGACTACACAATACAAAACATCCACTAATTTAGGCAATGTCTATCCAATTTATCCTTCTCTGAAGTTCTTACTGAGGAGAACCTTGATAGCGCCTTCGAAAAGTTTCATGAGTTGTTTAGTTTATTCTATGATCTTTGCTTTCCAAAATACCGATTTAAAATATCTAATCGAGTTCCAAATTTAAGATGGACCACTAAAGGCTTGAAGATAAGTTGTAGAACAAAACTATTACTACGCTACAAATACTATTCTAATAAATCAGAGGTTAACAAAATAAAATATAAAAAGTATACAGTCCTACTCCGAAAATGTGTAGACCACTCAATCAAAGCCCATAACCATAAAGTTATACATAGTGCTAAAAATGTGTGTCAAGCAACGTGGAGACTGATTAAGACGGAAACTGAAGAGGTTAAACAAATGAATTTTATAAATAATATTAGGCATAACATGAAAACTATTAACTGCCCAAAAAAAATTGCAGACACTTTCAATAATAACTGGATAGACCAAACAAATAATAAGAAATATAATGATAAAACACCCAGTACATGTAGACAAATGACTTGCAATAGTATATTTTTAAAACCTTACAATTTTGACGATGTTCAAAAAATGATTCTTTCTTTCAAAAACATAAATGCGGTTAGGTATGATGAACTAGCAACGAAAATTTTGAAAGCCTGTTCTTTTGAAATCACTCTTGTATTAGCCTATTTGATAAATATATCCTTTGTAGAGGGCTCATTTCCGACCATTTTAAAAAAGTCTATTGTGAAACCTCTCCACAAAAAGGGTGATAAATCAATCTTAAATAATTACAGACCAATAACACTAATGCCTATATTAACAAAAGTATTTGAAGTTGCAATACAAAGACGATTAGTGTATTTCATAGAAAAAAATCATGTTTTCAGACAAGAACAATATGGATTTCAGAGAGGAAAATCTACAACACTAGCCTGCTTTAATCTTGTTAAGTCCCTAATGGATAATATCGATGACAATAAGCGGACTACTGTCATATTCTTTGATATGTCAAAGGCTTTCGATTTTGTCTCTCACCATATCTTAACAAATAAATTAGACAAATATGGCATACGAGGACCCGCTCTAAATTGGATTAAGAGTTACCTTGATAATCGACAGCAGTGCGTGGAAGTTACAAATATCAACGAACGAAAAGAACTTACTGCATTTAGATCTTCATTTAAAGATAATCAATATGGGGTGCCTCATGGCAGTGTCCTAGGAACACTGTTATTTCTTTTTTATATAAATGATCTTCCTGACATTACCAATAAACCATTTATTTTATTTGCTGATGACATTTCTTTGCTTGTAACATCCGAACGTAATATTGACATTAACGATTACATATCTGACATTACAATAGAATCTGTAACTAAATGGCTAGAGGACAATAATTTACAAGTTAATTTAAATAAAACAAATTATATTTAGTTTGGTACATTCGCTAATAAAGTTAAAAAAATGCGCATCACTAGCAGAGACACCGATATTCTAGAGGTGGAAACTACAACTTTTTTAGGATTTGTCGCGTCAGTGCTACGTTATGGCATTATACTCTGGGGAAATAGTACAGACATACAACGAGCATTTATTGCACAAAAAAATGCGTCAGGGCAATTGTGGGTATACCGCCGTGGGAATCCTGTAAACCACTGTTTAGGGACTTGAAACTGCTTACTCTACCATGTATCTATATCCTTGAGGCGGCTTTATTTGTCAGGAAAAATAGTCAGTTATTTGTAAGAGCAAACGAATTGTACCTACGCAATACCAGGGATTCTGACAGAATTGTACTACCTAGGGTTCCTCGTACAACATTATATTTAAATAATTGTTACGCAATGTGCGGAAAAATATTTAACGCTCTACCCAGAGAGTTGAGAAGCCTTCCGCTAAATAAGTTCACCAAAGAACTAAGACTTTGGCTTATTAGTAAAGGCTATTATAATTTAAAAGATTTCCTAGGTTAGAATGGTTACTGCAATTCATTGACATAACATAATTTTATTTAATAGGGGGACTTTGACATGGATTAATATAATTTTGACTTACTATACCTATACTAACATACTATTAATTATTTTGATTTGACATTTGATTACTATTGTTTGTTTTATATTTATTGAATTTTACTGTTGTTTGTATAAAAAGTACCTACCTACCTACCAAAATGTATAAAACCCACACCTACAATTTGCATCCCAGCTATGGGGAATGAGTGCTACTGATTTATTTTTCCTGTCATCTTTATGTACCTACATTGAAGCAAATAAATGATTTATGATTATGATTTATGATTTCCTATTGTGCAATTAAAAAGAAAGTAGTGGAGTACCTACTTGCCTAGGTAAATAAATCAAGCGTCAGTCAGTAGGTATAAAATTACAATTATCATACCAATACAAAAATATAAGATAAGTAGGTAGGTAAATAGGATGTCAAATTAATCACTAACCTAGAGTAGGTTAGTGATTAATTTGACATCCTATTTAATTTGAGAACCTAAGTACCTACCTATGTATTTATTTTTATTTTTGTCCAATAAAGATAAGGGAGTACTTTACTTACCTAAGTTCTACTTGATGATATTAAAACCACCACCACCCAATTTTTAGGAGTAGTATTATTACACCTTGTATAGGCACTAGATAATATGCGACGTTGCACGTGACTAATTATCTAGTAACTACATATTACCACGCATAGCTCACAAACTCCGGCGAACAAGGCCTCAAAGGCGATTGTAAGCGTTGTCAACCGAAATCTCCGTGGAATAAGTGTCACTAAGGCGATTACGACCGAGCCAACCTGAAACTAGTACGTGGAACAAGGCTCTAATCAACAAAACTAAGGGAAAGCGTATTATTTTAATAATAACAAGCTATAGAAATTATCAATAGAACGTTAATAAACCAGATAAAAAAATAATTTCATCAAAACGTTTAATACTTATCGAAATAATCAGTAAAAACCGTCTCCTGAAAACCTTGTAATTTGCAAGAGTCACCTTATTCGTAGGATACGACGATATTATGTCATTGTGGGGTGGATGGCATAGTCGGTTAACTGAACGTTTTACTTAATCATCGATTAAGAATTCTTCTTCTTCTTTTCTTTTTTTATGGCAAATTGTCCGTCATTTGACAGACAATTTTGCCAGTGTCAAGTGATATAGATAAAATACTTTATAGTCAAGTCAGTCCACAGTTAAGTCAGCCGTCATTTGTTTTGAAGAAAATGTTGCGGTTTTCTTCAAAACATTCGAAACATTTTCGGTCAAATCAGGATATCACAGAATTATTCTTCGCTCGTTTATGGCTGTCTGTCATTTTGACAGAAAATGTTTTTTGTCAAGACAGTTACATTACGCGATGTCGGGCTGTCATGTGTAATGTGTCAGCACGTGGCGGTTTTCTTCAAACCAAGAACATTTTCATTAAAATCATGTTTAATTCCAACATTCACACAATGTGCTAGAGACCTCATGTTGGTTAAAATACAAAATAAACAAGACTTTTTAGTGACATCCAAAAATACCCAAAATTTAAACAGACAACGAACCATTCTAGATCCACTTGAAAAGACTAGATTATTCTCATCGTCAGTCTCAGTCAGTCTGATGCAGTCTAATGGTAGACTTACCCCAACTTTCACAATAAATCCACAAGGCAAAAAGATCACAAGTAAATAACTTGTGATATTTTTACAACCTGATGGAAAATCTGCGTGAAAAAAAATGTATCTTGGCTATTCTCTCTCTCTCTTGTCGTGTCACTAGTTTCTTTCGAAACCGTGTGGTGAAAGGATTATAAGTGCGCCTGAAGAGGCTCCTTTCGAGCACTTGACACATGTTATAGAACTTTTTAGGTTCTCCAACATGCCATGCACATACATTTTTGAACAGAAAAACTCATTGGTGCACGACCGGTTCGAACCCACGACCTTAGGATCGGAAGGCGGGGCCACTACCGCTAGACCACAAGTAATCTTGGTTATTAAAAAAACTATGGTTAAACCCTCGTTAAAGCCCACATAATGGTACACATTTTTAGCTCAAATGTTTATGTATGAAGGTGTCAAAACACTCTGTCGAGCACAAATTGCCGGCGACCGCTACGGGCATTCATTTAAATAGCATTTGGACCATTCTTCGTTTAGAGCTACAGTTCCTTATGATGCGGTGAACGTCATATGACGGCCGTAGTAAAGCAAACAAAATAACGACATCTATTACGTAATCAGTTTCTAAGAAGAAAAGACTATACGTAGCCCTATATCCCCAAATTGACGGGTTAAACTGCCATATCTAAGCAACAACAGTAACTCATACACTGACTTAATTTTATTGAGATAATAATTAAACTTACATGAACGTTGCATTTTTAACATTGTAAAGTTATCACTGTAACTGTTTGTCAATACGAAGTTAGTAAGAGATGGCAAGTATAAGCAATGCCTATCTTTTAATAACTTGTCATAGGGAAGGCCATAAATTGAGATACAATCGACGAATTATAGAAGGGGTTCAGTCCCAAATGATGGTATTAACAAACATTTTAATGGCAATGTGTGTTTATTGTGTCAAGTGCTCAAAATGAGCTTGAGGCGCATTTAAAATCTTTTCACCACACTGTTTCGAAATAAACTTGGGCCACGACAAGAAAGAAAGACTATAATAGGGCCATAATACGGCGGTAATACGGCCTTGGGTATACCCAAGAATTACAAATAAACGTCATATAAATTTTTTCAGCGCCATTTACTCTAGTTTTAATTTCTTTAAGTTTTTTTAAATCTTGAAAGTAAACCCTTATTTCTGCTACTAATTTCGTCTAAGAATAAAGTTTATGGTGAGCTTACCGCTTTATTACGGAAGTCACTAACCGTTGTCTTAAGAACCGATACCTTAACCATTGTACTTACAATGGCATAGGAACGGACCATCCCGCACCTGATAGTTCCTGCTCTGATAGCCTTCTGTGACGATTTATTGCAGCGCTGATTGAATTTAAATAAATCTATTGTCCTAATACACAGTATCACAGAGTATATTAAGGGTAAAGTCGGGGAAAGAGCACCGGTCGGCGTGATCTCACCTTCTGATCGTACTGACGTGGGTTCATGTCCGATCGTGCACCAATCTCTGAAGAATATTGAAGCGGGTTTTAGACTACGCTATAATATAGTTATCGCTAACCTTACATAATTTATAGCGCATATAGTTTATAGCTCATAGCATAACAATATCGCGAACCATACATTGTTATGGACACTGTATTGTATATTATTGGCTGGTTGGATGGATGGATGGATGGATGTTTGTTACTGTTTTACGTAAAAACTACTGAATGCAATTTAATGAAACTTTACAATAATATAGCTTAGACATCAGAATAACACATAGGCTACAATTTATAAAGATATTGTGTGAATTATCCAAAATATGACGATAAGTAGGAAAAATCTACTATCTGCGAGCTATTCTGACGTGCGCTGCCAAAACCGCGAGAGTAACACATAATGTACTACGCCACGCTAATATAAGCTACTCGAAATACTAATCCTGCGCAGATGAAGTCGCGGGCACCAGCTAGTATATATATAAATGCTTGCGATAATATCGCTTAATGTTAACGCCACGCTATACAACGTGTTTATTAAGAGTTGTAGGGATCCGAAAGCAGGATATTCTACCGGTCATAACGAACAACTTTTGTTCTACGACTTTTAAAATTTCAAAGTTTTTCATTCATCAAATGCCTCTTAAACTTTTATCTAAAATGAATCTAAACGCATCATGAGGCAGCCCTATTTACAGCTGTTCTTTGACCTCTAGTTGTCAATTGTAGATAAAATAGGTAACAGAACTGCCACCAATTACCTAGTAATGTGCCTACCTAATAATGATGTTGCTGTTTTTAAAAATCTTGGTATGTAAAAGAAATATTTTCGCGACTGCAATCCCTAGTCACGGTAAACATTCTCTGAGGTACCAAAGGGTACTAATACCTATTCAGTAACTAGGTACCTACGTGGCTAC
Source organism: Chloroclysta siterata (assembly GCA_932294275.1). Classification (NCBI taxonomy): domain Eukaryota; kingdom Metazoa; phylum Arthropoda; class Insecta; order Lepidoptera; family Geometridae; genus Chloroclysta; species Chloroclysta siterata. The sequence goes on along the minus strand of OW028596.1, from coordinate 11,107,169 downwards.
GTACTCAATATTTAATAGAATATTTATTTTTGTTTGATTACTAGATGTCGTAAAGCAATGTTTATGATATTCATAGTTCTTTAAATTGTAACATGTTACTTTACCACCATGGTTCATTGACACCACAAAATTATTCAACTGCAATTTTGGGAAGTGTCTAGTCTGTCCTATTTATTCTTTGACATACCTGTCTGTCATTGGTTGCATTTAAAAACGCATTCAATCAGGACGGCCGACGGCCGCCGATCAGTGTTACCATTTGTGGCAGATTTCTGCCATTTGGCAGATTTTAAATATTTCAAGAAAAATCTTATTAGTTTGAATTTTTAATGAAATAATATTTATAATTTATTTATTTTTTACCGAACTGGAAACTTCTTATTCTTTTTTACCTTTATTGATTTGGTTTCTAAACAACTTCTATCTCGTTTTAGATAACTGCAAACCGTTACAAACGATCAAAAGATAGTAACTGAATGTAATGTAGGTATTTAATTTATTCCGTAGCCACGAAGGAGATGGTATGAAGTCATATTTTTGGTATTTTTATCGTCAAGCTTGGTAGATTTTGACAGATTTTTTGGCAGGTGTGTGGTAGAACCGCCACTTTTGAGATGGTCACCCTGTTTGTGTTTACATGCGTTGTTGTACATTGTTTTGTTGAGAAAATGTCATCAAACGTGATAAAATGGTGATTGTTATGTAAAAAGCCGTCGTCAGTCAGTGTGTGTATGAGCAGTGCCTACGAGGTAATGGTTTAGTGTGAAGTTTGAAGCCTGTGTCGTGCGAAATCTCGCAAACTTACCAAAATCCAGTTTTATCCAGTGTTATTATAGCCAGTAAATAATGACAAAATCCATAGGAACCAGTAAAAATATCGTGTCAGGGGATTGGCGGCGTACCTACCTACCTACCGAAAGGTAAGTATTTCAAATTATCTCGTAGGTTATCGTTGTTTTTTTCTTTCCTAGATAGAAGCGCGCGTGCGTGTGACCTTGACACGTACACAGAAAGGGCTGTTGCAAATTTCTGAGAAAATATTAATTTTACTTTTCTATGGGAATTTCGAAAACGATGTATCCAACCGTTGCACACGTCAAAGTATTCCAGTGCTTGGTCTAAATACACGCTCTTTGTTTTCCTACATAACTTCATCAACACGTTGTATAGTAATGCTATAGCGTAGATTGAAACCCGCTTGATGTTCATAATGCCACTGCTCTCATAAAGCATGAAAAAAGTTAGTTAATATTCTAGCGGCGATGGGCTTGCAAACTTGAATTGGAATACCAACGATTGCTAAATGTGGATATGTGCCAAATGTAATCATTGTACGTACATCTGCATACCCCGTGCACTAATGCATTTTTTCTTCAAAAATTATAATAGTTATTAGAAAGACATTTCGCTTTTTGCGAGCATCATCATCCAAACTGAAGTCAAAGTCAAAAGGCATTTATACTATAAGTACTAGCGACCCCCCCCCCGGCTTCGCACGGTTATTGTTGGTTATCCCTAAGAGATTATGCTTGTATTATGCATATAAACGTTCCTCTTGAATCACTCTTTCTATAAAAAAAAACCGCATCAAAATCTGTTGCGTAGTTTTAAAGATTGAAGCATACATAGGGATATAGGGACAGAGAAAGCGACTTTGTTTCATACTATGTAGTGATTCATTTTTTTTATACAACTAGCTGATGGAACAAGCAGATGGCCCACCTGGTTTAAGTGGTAACCAGCACCTATAACAAAGCATTGCCTCGCAAGTCATGCACAACAGGAACGTGCCCTACGATGCACTGCCCTGCGTCCATCAACTTGAGGCATACAGATCCTCATGTGCCTGTAATTACACCGGCAACCACACTCTTCAAACCGAAACACAGCGTTGCTGCTTGGCGGCAGAAAAAGGCGTGGTGGTAGTACTTCCCTGGACGAGCCCTTCACAAAGAGCTCTACTACTCTTAAAACACTGTGACCAAGCAACGTACCATTCTATGCCATCCTGTTTTGAAAATATAATTGTGAGAATTTCTAAAGGTTACTCGTGATTCTACTTTTATAATCGAATCTGTTTTAGATCATTTGAGCTATTAGGTTTGGTTATTAGGAATATTTCGTTATTTTCGTAAATGTCAGGAGGTAATAAGGTAAAATCGTTTTAATCCTAGTTATTCAAATTTTCAGTAAAACTTGAGTTACTAATATTATTATTTGTAATGTGAAGTATGTTATAAAAAACTTGTTAAGGTTATTGAAAGAACGCCTTACACCTTGTATAGGGTATTTATTGTACCCTATACAAGGTGTAAAAATACCACTCGTGAAAACTTCAGGGGGCTAAAGTTCCCATCAATATGAATAACTTTTTCTAAGGAACCAACACTGTGAACGCGAAAAAAACAGCTGTTTCATGCAATAGTTCAATACCTACCTGGCTAAAATGTATGAAACGGCTGTTTTTTTTTCGCTTTCACAACACCCTGTATAAGCCTCCTATTTAATTTAATGTATTATAGAATATATTTATATAAATAATGGCAGATGAAGCCTATAAAAATTTATCCATAATAACTTAAATTACAAACTAAATAAACTATTAAATTAAATTAAAAAAAAAAACTATTCATATAATATAAACGACCACTTTTAGTGCACACCAAAGATCACACACCAGTAATTAATAAATTATGCCCCAACTTACGTCCAAACCTACCCACTCAATATAACGTTACAAAGATACAGAGTCAGATTCGATAGTAGTCTGTATGAGTTAGTTAACGTAGCTTAAGACGCTGAGAACCGTTAGGATACTTCTTCCTAGCAAATTTCAAATTGTTTGAAAATAAAATTCAGTATTCAGTATATTTATTGCATTATTATGTATGTAGATTTAACATTGTCAGGCCTTATGACTAAGTATTTTGTGATTCAATACATAATATACCCAGTAAGGGTGTTGCAATAGAGAGAAGCGGACCGATATTAAAAACATACAAATAAATTCACTGAATTAAGCTATGAAAATTATTTTTTGGCATCGAACTAATTGTAACAGCTCATAAATTCAGATATTTAAGACACAAAATAAAGTTTTTTTATATTCTATTCTATAGATGTCATTAGTTCGATCCCACATCCGGTGGTGCAATGGCCGCATTCGGAGTCGTTATCGGTCAGGCGGCGACCTTTGCGAAGATGCGAGAACCTACTGACGACAATCCTATAAAACAGATACATTTAACTGAATATTCACTGTAGATATAATAATATTTAAAAAAAACTTTTTGCTATTAATGAATGAATGATTTTTTATGAATAATTTTTTAATATATTTTTTTATGTTGTGAAGCCAATAGATATCTAATAATAATTAATAAATGTTGCTTTTTCTAGTTTTAGAGAAATTTTCACAGGCAAAACAAAATTATTTGTCATGTTAGTTTATGATATGAAAAAATCCACACAATTAGGTGCCTAATACGTATAATCAGGATTTTTTTTACCATAAGTCGCCGTGTTTCAATATTTGTCTAGATTTAAGCCTAAATCCTTTCCTAGCCTACTGGATATCCTATCCTACTTACTACTACTTTATATTTAAGAGTAGTAGAGCTGTTTGTGTGCGGCTCGTCCGGGGAAGTACTACCACCACGCCTTTTTCTGCCGCCAAGCAGCAACGCTGTGTTTCGGCTTGAAGAGTGTGGTTGCCGGTGTAATTACAGGCACATGAGGCTTAACATCTGTATGCTCAAGTTGATGGACGCAGGGCAGTGCATCGTAGGGCACGTTCCTATCGTGCGTGACTTACGAGGCAATGCTTTGTTATAGGTGATGGTTACCATTTAACATCAGGTGGGCCATCTGCTTGTTCCATCAGATAGTTCTATAAAAAAAAAAGAAATGCGAAAGTTTTGATTATGCTTGGATACTTTGTAGCTCAACCACGCCACACACGTTACGCATTGGAAAATTTTAGATGAAACTTGGACCATCAATGTTGGTCGAAATTTCTCTGAAATATATACTATATATAGCTGTATATACACTATATATATGTATAGCAGAACAATCCAACAGTGGACTTAGATTATCGAGGCTAAATTGATTAAATTTCCATTTATTTATTCGCAAACAATTTTTTCATAACCGTATTTGAATGTCAACTTATAACTAAATAATTAATACAATATAGAGTATATAATCCAATACTATATTACCTAATTATTTTATTGAATAAAATGAATTTAAATAACAAATAACACAAAATAAACAAATATCTGGCTATTTCCAGACCAAAAACTCTTCCACGGAATAGAAACACTTCTCCAACAAAAACCTCTTCAATTTAGTTTTAAAAATATTTTTTAGGCATAAGGTTGATGAAGTAAATCAGAAACAGCTTTACAAATATTATCCCCAGGCTCAGTAGATTACCTTAAGTATAGATCTTAAAATCACTTAAAATCCTTTCGCCACACTGTTTCGAAAGTAACCAGTGACATGACAAGAAGAAGAACTTTAGATATACCAGATTGTACCAACTCAAGATTTTAAGCCAAGTACCAACTCAAGATTTTTTAAGAATGTCTTAAGGACACAGCTCGATTATCCTTGTAGTAAGAGTATTTTTTCTCCATTATTTTGGTTGTGTAGTTTAACTGTACATCCGTGTTTACGTACAAAAAAATAGCTTCACGACTTCGATCCCCAGGCACGGTGGATATCCCTCAGATCTCTTGGTACCAAAACGAACTCCAGGGTCTTTGAGGATGTCTAAGGACATCTAAGTCAGAGGTAGTCGTACGTCCAAACATTTTGCAGTAATCGGTAATGATGTAACAAAATATAAGCACGGATCTTCATGTATCAAGATGAGTACATCTCGAATAATCCCATCCACGCCATTCAAAGGTTGGTGAGGTGACATTTCGCGTCGCACCAAGTTTGTAAGTTTGTCCGCTTGACCTAAGCACCTTACTCTGACTTACCTACATCCTATTGCCTGCAATGCTCGTTACTTTATTGTGTTCGAATAGATTCACCTAGTTTATTTTTATTAAATTGTTAATATTTTTAGATATATAATTAGCGTACCTACTTAAGACCACAGAAAAGAGCGGACTCTTCTCACACAGGTTGTAAAACTTAAAAGAAGTGATCCCAACCCGATTGTTTAACAATGTAAAAAACAATGAAAAGATTTATGTTTTTTTTTTCGTTTTTTTTTATAAGACGTTTCAAAATGATCATTGCGATTGAACTGAATAAAAACCATTAAAATTTGAATTGCATGAGAGAGTAGTAGAGCTCTTTGTGTGGGTGAGTAGAAGGGCTTGACGGTTCTCACTCTCTTAACCTCCAGCGTTGTCGGTTCTACGAGCTGTAACAACCCGCGTTGCCACTTCAACTTTCTGTTCTTTTGTTCTGAAAGGCTTAAAAATGCATGACACTAGTAAACATAAAGCCCATTCTACATTAGCGAACAAAACGCTTGAATATGCATGAGGCTGCGAAGTCCTACGTTTGCAGGACAATCGCTGGCGTGGGCGAGCGTCTGCCACAGATTATGTACGCCCGCTTTAGAAATGAGAGAAAGTAGCTCTACTTGATTTTTTTTTTTTTTATTGTGCAAAGAAAAAAATACATTGAGTACATACCTTATTATAGATACAAGACTATATTCTTAAATAGGTAATAGATGCTTTAACTATGGTAGGCACTCAACAGAGAAATTAGGTGATATATTTAAGTTTAGTGTTCATTTATTTGTAAATTACAGAGCTTAGCTTATTTGACATTACAGTTTTAAGCTCATTTGAAATTACAGGTACATGTGGCTTAACACATGTATGCCTTAAGTTGTTGGACGTAGGGCAGTCCATTGTTGAGCATTTTCAGATCGTGCAATGCTTTGTTATAGGTGATGATAACCACTAAACATCAGGTCGATGGATCACGTTATCTAATAAATAAATATCAGGTTTTTCACACAAGGTAATTTAGCTATTACAAACAAACAAATAAAGAAACATATTTAATATAATATCCAATGGGCGAGAGATATAAAAGTATATAGTTTTTTGTTTTGTGTGAAACCTAAAGAAAAGCTGAATAATCTCTTATTACCCCTTAGAGATAAAAAAAAATAAAATTGGTGGACATTCCACACAGCAACTAAGCCAGAGCTTGTGATATGGGAACCAGATAGCTGATATACTACTCATATAATTTTTTTTTGTAAATACAACTTATAATATTATATAACACCCAGACAGAGAACAAGCATCAATGTTCATCATCATGACACAAATGTTTGTTCTCGGTGGGGATCAAACCCACGGCCTACGGCACAGAAGGCAGAGCTACTACCAACTGAGCTGTGAGATCTGAGAGATTATCGCCGTGCCTGGTGATCAAAATGGTGAAACTAATATTTTTTTTCTAAAGGAGAGCCACCTTCGTACCCTTTTAAGGTGTATCCACTCGCCACAGTCCGCTGAAATTGATACGGGCCGATGCTAAAAACCAATAGTACTACGTATGATTTACTGCCGGCTAATGCGCATGTACGCAGACTTTATTAACATTTACTAGTAGTTCGCCCCGAACTGAGATCTCGTGATGCGACCCGACGAACGCACCAAAACTTTGAGAAGGTGGTAGTCAAAGGCAAGTCCAAACATTATGTTTGGACTTTTTTCTGACTACCACCTATTAACTTGGTACGGTAACCAAGTTTCAACTCTCATGGCCTATTCATTGAAGAGTTCCGTTGAACAGACCTTGGCTCCATCATCAGACCTGGTCGTTGTCACCATTTTATGAGAACTGAGTACCTCCATAATTTATTTCAAGAAAAAAAAATAAGAAAAAGTAAAGGAACGAGCCGACCAGTAGAAAAACCTTGATGCCAACGAAACTCTTAGAGATGGGAGCTCTTGGATCGCTGGTTATCTTAATTTAACTTTATTGTTGTATCTCAAAAACCGAGCGTCCCAGAAAAAAAGTAAAAATTGTTTTGGAATGTCCAAGCAAAGCCCTTTCATATGACATGTATCTTGATTTTTTTATGTAACTTTTTTTATTTTTGCCCCCTTAAAAAACCCCATATCTTAATAACCCTTCATTCGATTTTACTCATATACTTACCAGTAAATTTCTCAAGTACAAGCTATCGTCTTATCAAATTTCATGCAGATCGGATCAACGGTTCGAAAGTTATCGCCAGACAAACATACATACATACATACATACATACATACATATATACATACATAAAATGCCAAATCGGCCAAGTTGAAACTAAGATCTTCGTTCGCTTCGCTCACTCGATCAATTATGGTAATGATCGCCTTGAATAATGTTTAAACGCGTTGACGCTTTGTGTGGCGGGAACTTTAGTGCGTGTGTTTGAGCCTATGCAGCATTTCGTGACCTTTGATTCAAAATTTACAATTATCATCAGCCTCAAGAAGTCCACTGGACATATGCCCCTATACATTTCCAAGAAGAACGATTCTGAGCCCTCTCCATCCACTGACTTCCCGCGATTTTTTTTTTTTACGCTACATCTTCCAGTTCGTGGTCACCTTGCGAGAATCTTTATTTCCCCAGCGGTTGTTAGTTCTTCGCGCTATATAAATTTATGATTAAAAAAGAGTTACACAAATTATAAAAAGTAGTGAATTAGGTCATAAAAGTACTAGCAACATATACGACCGTATTTATAATTTTTTTATTCATTTATTAGGATCGACAAGAGATAACTTAATACTAGACACAAACAAAACAACATCCTGCCCCGTGCTTATCTACCAAAGGCAACCACAGCTAACACAGGTATTAAAAACATGAACATCATTTAAATAATACAAATTCAAAAGTAAATTCCAGATTAAATTTATAAAATAATTGTAAATTTAAAATCATAAACGTTTCGAATATTTGACATAAGATACATAAGAGAACAGAAAAGAGACTCAAAATTAGACCGTACCCCGATAAGCAGTGGAAAAAGGTAAAATGATGGCCTGCATTGCTGACTGAAGGTTATGGGTGCTGGTCCAATTACAGGCATGTGAGAGTTATCACCTTGACGTATTACGCGTGTGCTGTCTTATAAATTTGATTATGTTTACCTTTTTCTGTATGCCTACGCCTCACTAAACTTCAATATTGTATTACTTTGTAAAAGGATCATACAAAAGAACGGTAGGAACCAAGCCGTAAGTTTTTTGCCTGTTCTTCTAGGCTTTGGTCGCGTGGAACTGGCACCTAGAGTCACCTAGCTTTAAGACGTTTCAAAGTGATCCTTGTGATTTTATTGAATAAATACATTTTGACTTTGACTTTGACTTTGAGAGTAATGGATGCATTGCAATGCCAGATTGGGTGCATCTTCGTTGGTAATGCATTTTTATCTCACACAAAAAATAAAAGAAAGGAAGTAGAATAAAATAATGGGCTAAGCCAAAACAAAATCTCCAAAAATCCGTCACCGTCAGATTTGCCGCAACTTATACAATTTTTTGTTAAAGTTCTAAACAAGTTTTTTTTACTTATTTTCTTAAAAAATCATATTTAAACAAGTTTTTAGAGCAATACTTAATTTCCAAAAATTTCGTGGTAAGTCGTCCTGGAAATATAAATATTGGTAGACTTTCCTCACACGATTATCTAATCTAAGGCTATTATCTGGACTAAGCCAAAGCTTCTAATATCAAAGTCAAAGTCAAAGTCAAAATGTATTTATTCAATAAAATCACAAGGATCACTTTGAAACGTCTTAAAGCTAGGTGACTCTAGGTGCCAGTTCCACGCGACCAAAGCCTAGAAGAACAGGCAACAAACTTACGGCTTGGTTCCTACCGTTCTTTTGTATGATCCTTTTACAATGTAATAATATAATATATTATTGAAGTTTAGTGAGGCGTAGGCATACAGAAAAAGGTAAACATAATCAAATTTATAAGACAGCACACGCTACGCCTCAAACTAATAATACCTAATGCATAAATACAATTTATTAAATCAGAGAAAAATAAAAAAAAACACACAATAGTAGGTACAGTACAGACATTGCAGACATGTTAGCTGCCGATGGCATGAATATGGGATTCAGATAGCTGATAGATATATATATATGATAGATTATCTGTATTTACAAATATATATATATATATACACATACATACATACTTATAATATAATAATAACACCCAGACAGAGACCAAACATCTATGTTCATGACACAAATATTTGTTCTCGGTGGGGATCGAACTCACGGCATACGGCGCAGAAGGTAGAGCTACTACCAACTGCGCTGTGAAGGCTGTCAAATTAATTTAAGATGACGAAGTCGAGCAGTTGGCTCTTTAGACTAAATAAGACAAAATACTAGCTCAAGTACTTGTGATATCGGTAAAGGCATCGACCTCTTTAACCAAAGATCCTTTTCCTAAGCATATTATTAATACAAATCACTGTCGATTTAAATGACCAGCCAACACATACTTACGAACAAGTCCTATAACAATAAATCAAATCATGACTATGAATTTGAAATAATATTCTCGTAGCTAACAGACATTGTGTATAAACATTATTATAATTACACAGATCAAAATATGGTTAATTATAATAACCCGCTACTATTATAGATACGCAGATAATTCCCTTCTTATTTTTATGTCACTAGTTTCTTTCAAGTAGTGTGGTGAACGGACATGTGACAGACAATATGAGACAATAATAGACAATCTCTCTTTCTCTTGTCGTGTCACTAGATTCTTTCGAAACAGTGTGGTGAAAGGATTTTAAGTGCGCCTCAAGAGGCTCCTTTCAAGCACTTGACACATGTTATTTAACTTTTCAGGTTCTACGACATGCCGGTTTCCTCACGATGTTTTCCATCACCGTTTGAGAGTACTGGCATTGTGAACATACATTTTTGAACAGAAAAACTCATTGGTGCACGACCGGTTTCAAACCCACCACCATAGGATAGGAAGGCTATTCGCTACCACTAGACCACTAGTGCTCTATTCAATATTTTTATTTAATTGATGTATATCAATGATAGACAATGATATACATTAATTAAATAAAAATATTGTGGTAAACGATTCGAGTTCCAAATCATTATTTTGACAGCCTTCATAGCTCAGTTGGTAGTAGCTCTGCCTTCTGCGCCGTAGGCCGTGGGTTCGATCCCCACCGAGAACAAACATTTGTGTGATGAACATATAGATGTTTGTTCTCTGTCTGGGTGTTATATAATATTGTAAGTATGTATTTACAAAAAAAAGTATATAAGTAGTATATCAGCTATCTGGTTCCCATATCACAAGCTTTGGCTTAGTTTGGGGCGAGATAGTGCTGTGTGGAATGTCAACCAATCTACACTAATATTATAAAGAGAAAAGATTTGTATTTTTGTTGTTTTGTTGTTTTGTATGTAACGAATAGGCTCAAAAACTACTGGTCCGATTTCAAAAATTCTTTCACCATTAGAATGCTACATTATCCCTGAGTAACATAGGCTATATTATATTTTCAAAAAAATCAGGGATCCTTACTAAAACTCTAATAATGTAACCCAAGGTGGAAAAAGAAAACCTTACATCGCGTGCGCTGCGAAAACTATTGATGATAGAACAAAATAATGTACTACGATTTTGTAGAACACGTTATTATCTACAAAAAATGTCGCAACAGCATATGTCTAACTATTATAGTTATGTCACAATAAGTGTTCTTTTATTATAAAAATTTAATTGAATTGCCGCCGCTAGAAAAGGGTCTTTATTTGTACCTTGGTATTAATCCTTATCCAAATAAATCTTTTCATATTCAAGACTGGTTCAATATCTATACATTACTTCTTGAATTTTTCAAATCGGACATTCCATTCAAAAGATTTTAAAAATATAAGGTCACGGGGCGCGTTCTCACCCAGCGCGGGCCCGGGCAAGGCGCGAGTTAGAAGTGACTCGAACCCACCACGGTCTAAGTTTATCCTAAAACGTTGAAAAAATTTATGTCCACCCATGCGAAGCTGGGACAGGCCGCTAGTATAATATATGTCCAGCAATATATATTATTTCTGCAAATCAATGGGAGAAGCCTATGACCAGAAATATACTAGTTAAAGCTTCTTATGATAATGAAATTTAAATGTAGGTAATGTAATCGAATAAAAATGAACCTCTTCAAATTTTCAATTCTGGAGTTTGACATTTTGTTACAATTTCTAAACAGTGCTCTTATTGACAGGTATTCAATGTATTTTAATTTTTTTAATTTTTCATATCTCAAAAAAATATTGTGATATTCTTTTAAACTCCACTCAGAAACCTAGGGCCTAGTTTAAATACTGCGTTTACATTTAGACATTCGCGCTGCCATTCGTGTGGTCGGAAATGTTGCCGTCCACATGTCTGCGGCAGCGTCGCCGGCAATGTGTGTTCACGCAACACGGGCAACGCGAGTGGACATGGAAGTGGCCTGTTTACATTCTTGCATTGCCCAAGTCCCTTCCCATGTCTCTGCACATTTCCACGGACATGAGCTGAGTGTAAACGGGGTAAAAGAACCATCAATTTACTATCAAACTAGCCGTATTAGTAAATAAACAATGTTATCCACGCAATTACGACATACATTGACGTACCTAAAGCATGTGGTTGTTCGGTCGCCGTCCGAACAAATTTCTAATTCAAAACCACATTATTTGAGATGTAAATTCATTCATACATTGCCTTGTGTTGTGCACAACCAACAATTAGTGTATAGTTGTCCTGCTAAGGCCTTGAATAACATTACATTTGATAAATAGCGCACCTATTTAGTACTTTAAATAATTTTACATTGTTTCACTGTCTATGTGGGTGCATAATTTGTCGGGCTCTAATATTGTTACTAATTCTATTGGTAAAGTTAGGTTACCTAACATCACTTAGAACCATAGCTATCATTTTTTATTTCAACCTTTCTCTTTGTCCCCAAGGTTTGCTGGAAGAAAACTCTTTTTAGGGTTAAGCTCGCCTTTGTACTATATCACCTATAATCACATAATATATGTCAATGTTTCTGGGTACAATAAAAAAATTAAGAATTTCGAACCCAGTTGATGTAATACTTCTATTTATTCTGTGTACGGGTATGAATAAATCAATAATAGATAAGAAGTTGAAGCAAGATATAAGTAAGGTCTCAAAGACCTGCCACTGACAACTGTCAATGAGCAGATCACTTCGTAATAGCTGAATAAGCTAGTTGTAAACTCACAAAAACAACTAAATCACTACAAGTAAGAAAATCGTAGATACACAAACCAGATAGCGTAAATTAATAATATGCAAAAATGGCAAGGAGTGTCGTATCAGAAAAAAAGGTAACAAAAAATGCTATAGGAAACTAAATTTATATATCATCACAACAGTGGTTTTTCGAGAACGCAGTGGGGAATTCCATGTACAAAAATATAAGTGTAGTTATAGTTAAACGTAGGTAGTGTAGGTAGTGAACTTTATAGCTAAAGGTAACGCCAGTGTCCACTCGAGACGTATAAAGAATGTTAATTATAGGTATAAGACTTAAAATCCTTACTGACTTCGGCAAATCGCTGTTAAAATTCAGAGATAAATAAGCCTGGTGAATGAATTTATAGCTTATTTTCCAGAGAGTCCTAGAGTGTTTTAGGAGTTTTAGAAAAGGATCGTGAGAGCACTTTATTGAAAACGTATCGAATCTTATAAAGTGTGCACACTAAAGCCAGAATTCCGGACATAAAACTTCTAAAGGATGCCGCAGGACTTTTAAGTGTGTTAGAACAAATTGAAATGAGGAAGAAGACGCGAGATATCACTAGTAAAGACTTGATTGAAGTTGAGATATCAAGGAAAACCGAAAGACCAGAGCTAGTTCCAATTCCATAACATAGCTACCACTATTCAAAGCTAATAACGCATATTATATAGAATCGATTGACCAACACCTATGGTATCAGGTAGGTAGATCATAAATGTCCACTGCAATGTTGTGCCTGTACAGAAATAACCACTTGCGTCATCAGTGGCTACTACTAAAACCAGTTGTAGCTTGTAGCTGCAGATTCGATACAACAAACACAAAATAATATAGGTACAGTCCCGGTTGTCGCGTGGCGTTGATGATATCCACAAGCGGTCGAGAGCCGGTTGGGAACCCGACTCACAAATACTAGCAATAGCAACTCAACTAGGTAAGTTTTATATATTAACATAATTGGCATAAGTACAGCATCATTGAGGAAACTGAATCATTCGTGGATAGCCCGTACGTGGAGTGCCCGTGTCTATTGGAAACCGATGCAGAAAAAGTGAAATAAGGATAAATACAAGAGAGCATCGACCTCAGATTACAGTGATTGGATTTTTTTCCTTACCCGTGCCTCGTCAACAATGGATGTAGTGCCTCTCACGACAACCACCACAGTACTATGGCTTGGTGGGATTGTATCTTCGCTGATGTGCTTCTCGATCCAAATATTTCTGTTCGCGCTGGTACCTTCAAGTAGAAAACTGGACCAAATGATCCTGACGCAGCTGACGATAGCCAGGCTAGTGAATGCTATCGATAACTTCGTGATGATGTCTTTGCAGATCAATGACCTTGCCGTGCTGTGCGCTCACGTTACCCTTGGCTTCCATCTCCTGACTGACTCCGCCATCACAATCTGGATGTTCGTCTTCACGAAAAATCTATACGATAAACTGATACAAGTGTTCTCATTGAAGAAAATCAATTTTGTGTTACTGTCAGTTTGTATCTGGCTGGTGACGATCCCGATCGGAATTGTGTGTCCAGTAATCTTGTCTGTTAAATATGATTACTGTAATCTTTTTTATTTATGTTACGTCATAGTGAAAGGTATAATTTTATTGATAAATTTTCTTCTCTTCTGTAGAATTTTTTGGGTTATCTTGACTATTAAAACTGAAAGAGATTTGAAAAGTTTGTTGAGAACCTGTGTCGTATCTCTTATGTTATTGTTTATTACGAGTTTGCAAGCGTTGATGGAAGTTATGTTCGTTGACGTTACATCCTACTTTTTGCTTCTGATAAAGTATAGTGATTTAGGTTATTCATTTAAGGTAATAAATTCGTATCAAGTTATCGCTATAACCGCTATATTTGCTGTTCTCTCGAGAGATCCTCAGAATAACTCAATAAAGAAGACTGTAGCTTTAAGATTGAAAAAAATAATAGCTTAAACGTAAGCTATTATTTTTTTAAGTTTATAATTTAAGTTTAATCACAGCTCAAAGTTCAAATGGCAGCGAAACTTAATATTTAATTTAATTTTCCAAAGATAAATAAGGACGCATTTCACTAAGCAAAAAATGAAAGATATAGGTATCATAAAAGCTTTAATTGAAAACTGAGGTAGTTTATCACCCAACTACTATGTTGGTTACCAGTTATTCAACATGTGTCAGTGGGACGCAAAACCAATTTAACCAACCTACAGCACCAGGTAGGTAGGTATGTAATAAATGTTATTGGAAACCTTTTACCGTGTCTTTTATTCATACTAACTAGGCAAGTAAAGTAAACAGGCCTTTGCATTTTGTATATCTCCCTCTTGTCATGTCACTAGTTTTTTTCAAACAGTATGGTGAAAGGATTTTAAGTGCGCCTCAAGAGGCTCCTTTCGAGCACTTGACACATGTTATAGAACTTTTTAGGTTCTACGACATGCCGGTTTCCTCACGATGTTTTCTTTCACCGTTTGAGAGTACTGGCATTGTGCACATAAATTTTAGAACAGAAACTCATTGGTGCACGACCGGTTTCGAACCCACGACCTTAGGATCGGAAGGCTACGCTACCACTAGACCACCAGTGCTCTCAGATTTTGTAGATGATTTGTATAACGACAAGGATAACTTTATTCACTCATGCTCCTTCTTCTTCTTTTTTTTCATGTCACTAGTTCTTTGGAAACAGTATGTAGTCAGAGGTAGAGTTTAAGTTTTGAAGAGTTGTAGAGCTCTTTGTGAAGGGCTCGTCCGGGGAAGTACTACCACCACGCCTTTTTCAGCCGCCAAGCAGCGTTGCTGTATTTCGGTTTGAAGAGTGTGGCTGCCAGTGTAATTACAGGCACATGAGGCTTAACATCTGTATGCCTCAAGTTGATGGACGCAGAGCACTGCATCGTAGGGCACGTTCCTATCGTGCGTGACTTACAAGGCATTGCTTTGTTATCGGTGATTACCACTTAACATCAGGTGGGTCATATGCTTGTTCCATCAGCTGTCAAGTACTTTCAATTACGTGCATTTGGCACATACCCACATTTTACAGTAGTTCGTACAAGCCCATCACTGATCCTAGAATACTAACTGTATTCAATATAACTTTTGAAACTATCATGGAACACAATTTTAATTTAAAACGGGATACTTACCATGATTTTTGTGAGTTTGATTGTTTTCTGATATGCCTCCGATATGCGCATGCACATTTGCATGCGCCATGATCACGGGTCGAACCGAAACGAACGAACGAAAGAATCGAACGGCGCAACTGTGCTGAAATTTCGGGAAATAATCAAACTCGCAAATCATGATACAAGTAAATATACCGTTTTAAATGAAAATAAATTGTATTCAGTACTTCATATTTTTTTCTAGGCTTGGCCAAACTGATGCTTTTAACCTTTTGACTTTGACGTTATAATCACGGAGGCCAAATAATGGCCACAGGAGTTTAAAAAGTTGAGCTTTAGCCGTAGATAACCAATTCACTTATCTACACTCGGGCCTCTCCGCAGCAAAGTTTTTCGACTTACGGCCGGAGTTCATGATAGTTTCTGGAAGGGTAAGTCAGTGTGGAGTACATTTTGGTAAGTTTATTTTTATCTTGTACTTTTGTGTTTTTTTCTCAACCTTATAAAGATTTTTATAATAAAAAAATTCGAAAGTTATTATCCGTGTGGGATTTGAACCCACAACCTTCCTCTTTATTATGAGGGATTTCGGGAGAACTCACAAAAACACACACACACACACATATCCTCATACACTGGGTGTGTGAGGATATATGTGAGGAGAGGTGTCTCACCCACACAATTTTAAAAAGTGTTTCTTGACTATAACTATTAACTTAAACTAATAAAAATATAGTAATATAATTTACCTAACATACCTTATCATATTTTTCTTGTTTTTTTAGAGTAATATATTAAGTTAAGTACCCATTATGGAAAAGCGAGACTCTCTATTAGGGACTGTCCATTGATCACGTGAGGCTTGAAAGGGGGGGGGAGGAGGTTTAGCAAAAATCACGAAATATCACAAGGGGGGGTGTAGTAAGATATCACGTGTATTTATTGATTCGTTAAACACGCGATTTCCAAACCGAAAAGCGGCGTGTAGTGTGACCTTGACTCGCCGTTGCCAGATTCTCTACGTAGTGCGCGAAAATGATGACGCCGAGTGGCTTGATGAAACCAACGTTGATCTTCGAAAAAGCAAAATGCCAACAACTGACCTGCAAGCTTATCCAGTTGTTAGTGTTGAAGAAAGTCTTGCTAATCCGTGGTCCATTCAATATGTTCATGTACTAGTAGTTACAATATATTATGTTTTGGCATGATTAGACCATTCCTTTAATATGATTTATATGCCAGTCAAAAACAACCTTTCTGTCTAATCATGTTTGTCATAGTCCTTAATTTCAGAATAAAATTAGATTATACTTTATACCTGTCACTAAAGATAATAATACCTACTAAAAATTTTAAGATTCTTGGTAGGTATTAAAAAATACACGTGATTTTGGGTGGGGGCGGGGGGGTTAGTCCCCCCCTTGATACGTTTAAATCAAGGGGGGGTCTAAAAAATGCTAAAAAAAAATCACGTGATTAATGGACGGCCCCTTACTGTTATTCCCATACTTAAAAGTAGTACGATTTACTCAGATAAAAGCTCCCTAAAAAAGTATTTGTTAGTTTTGCAAAAATCCGTCCTCTAAGCAGTCGTTCTTGATCCCATGTTAGTTTTTTTAATAATAGGATAAATTGTATTTTTTATTTGTATCAGTATAAATTAGTTTAAGTTTTATTTTGTGCTGCATGATTATTGATAGTTTTGATTTTAATTAATATGTTTATTTTATTATAGTGCACAATTTAGTTTGTTGTAAAGATTTTGTTAATGTATTTACATAGGGCACTTGCGGCCGGTTAATGATAGGTAGTGTATTTTATTACATTTGTTTCTATACCATGATTTAAAAATATCTGTTGACGACGTTCGTTCACCGTGGTACCATTAGACAGTACCATCAATGGTACTGTGGCAATTATTGTTTGCCGTCGTTCAATTACATCGATCGTACCATTACAAATAATATTGATAGATCTGGCGGTAACAAGAAACATAGAAATAATTCCACAGCAATAAAAAGTCCATTCTACACTTTCATATCCAACCGGGCAGTTCTTCTCTGAAACTACTCCCTCATACATACGGGCTTGATTGAAAAGTTTTAGCTTAAAACCTTAAACTTTGATCCACTTCACCTGAATTATTCGCCAGCCTTCAGCCTCAGAAATAAGTTTGATTTAGTTATGACTGTGAACCTTAGCATAGGGAACCTACATCTCTAGCGTTACTTACACACGTTAGTATCTCAGACTTTATTTTATTTTGTTTCTTATTTATCACAAAGATAGTCCGTGTGGTGAGTCCTTGTGTCCTCGCTCCACAGGCTTTTATAAGACCCAGTGCGGGTATCAGAGGTAACTTACTTAAACTAGTGGCTCGCCACGAACTGAGATTTCGTGATGCGACCCGAACGCTCCAAAACTTTGAGTAGGTGGTAGTCAGAGGCAAGTCCAAACATTATGTTTGGACTTGTTTCTGACTACCGCCTACTAATTTAGTATGTTAACCAAGTTTCAACTTAATTGGCTAGAAGAGTTACTTTGAACAGACCTTGGCTCCATCATCAGACCAGCTCGCTGTTACCATATTGTGATAACTAAGTACCTTCTTAATTTATTACAAGAAAAAAAATAAGAAAAAGCAAAGCAACTGGCAGACCAGTAGAAAAACCTTGCTGTCAACGAAACTCTTAGAGATGGGAGCTCTTGGATATACATATATAATGCTATTCTGTGGTGATAATTCGGCTGGTCTACATAGGAATGGCTGTCAGGTTTTCTTTCTACGGATTTCCTCATTTCAGATTGTGTAACGTCGACAGCATAGCTCTCTCCGTATGCCATTGCGCAACAGTTCGACTTGATATTTTAATTTTTGTATTTATCTGTGTCTATAATATCAATTATAAGTAAAGAATTGCCCTTAGCAGAGATAACTGTATTCTCTAAATTTCTAAATTCGAGAGATCTGGAAATGCAGACCAGAGAGTTATATTTCAGACTAGGTACGTCAGTTCTTATACAACTAGTTTTTTTTATACAACTAGCTGATGGAACTAGCAAATGGCCCAGCTGATGTTAAGTGGTAACCATCACCTATAACAAAGCATTGCCTCGCATTCACGCACGATAGGAACGTGCCCCACGATACACTGCCCTGCGTCCATCAAAGGCATACAGATGTTAAGCCTCATGTGCCTGTAAGTAATTACACCGGCAACCACACTCTTCAAACCGAAACACAGCGTTGCTGCTTGGCGGCAGAAAAAGGCGTGGTGGTAGTACTTCCCCGGACGAGCTCTTCACAAAGAGCTCTACTACTCTTCTTCTCCTTAAAAAGAGGCTTCCAGTGATGATAATCACTAAGAGACTGCTGCTGTGATATGACTGCTGATCGTTAGACATTCCTGATCATTTACATTAAGTATCCATGTTTTCTTCTGTATAAAGTTCATTCTTTATTGGTGTCCAGAGCGTTTACTTTTACGCCGCCTGAATAGATCCTCATAGCAATACTTACAAGCTCGTCCAATTATTCCGCTAGTTTAGCAAGTCCATAAAAGCATAGGATAAGTAGAATATTCAACTAAAAACTCATAAACTTGTTCAAACAATAAGCATCTATACAGGGTGTTAAAATACCACTCCCGAAAACTTAAGGGGGCTAAAGTACCCATCAATATGAATAACTTTTAATAAGGAAACTACACTGTGAACGCGAAAAAAAAACAGCTGTTTTGTTTAGCCAGGTAGGTATTAAACTTTTACATGAAACAGCTGTTTTTTGCGTTCACAGTGTTGGTTCCTTAGAAAAAGATATTCATATTGATGGGTACTTTAGCCCCCTTAAGTTTTCAGGAGTGGTATTTTTACACTTTATATGCTTAGACAAGTAGGTACATCAATCACAAAACCGCTTGCTATTTGTAGATAAGCATTGCTGATTTTACAAGGTTGTCTGGAACAGGTTGTCGGTTTTTGCGATTAGACCGCCCATTGCATTCCACTTTGATTTTTTCTGTTTTGTTATGTGTAAATCTTATGTGGTGTACAATAAAGTTTTTTCTATCGCCATGGTATACATTGTAGATTGTATATATAAAAAAAAAACAAACGGGTGACTTAGGGGAAAATGTAAGCCGTAACCTACATACCTACTAATGTGGGAAAGTCTTGTCTAGAAAACATATTCTAGTTTTTATGGTCATTTGTCTGATGCTAATGACCAAAGAAGACATAATAAGGCAAGACCAAGAAGGCATAAGAGAGGAAGGGTAATTTAATATTTCAATATTCATTACGAAATTGCCTCAAAATCACGCTTATGAATGCCTATACAGGTACCTACTAAGATTCTGAAAGTGTTTTGCGGTTCTCGGTCTTCTTACAATCACCAAAAGAACATACGGATACGCATCAGACTAGTAGAGCTTTTAAAGAGTAGTAGACTTCTTTGTGAATGGCCCGTCCGGGGAAATACTACCACCACGCCTTTTTCTGCCGCCAAGCAGAAACGCTGTGTTTCAGTTTGAAGAGTGTGGTTGCCGGTGTAATTACAGGCACATGAGGCTTAACATCTGTATGCCTCAAGTTGATGGACGCAGGGCAGTGCATCGTAGGGCACGTTCCTATAGTGCGTGACTTACGAGGCAATGCTTTGTTATAGGTGATGGTTACCACTTAACATCAGGTGGGCCATCTGCTTGTTCCATCAGCTAGTTGTATAAAAAAAAACCTGCCCAGTCATTATAGCGTCCCGTAAATAGGGGCATCATGAGTCAAAAGTTGCTCACTGACACAGTTGCATCTACAATAAATGCAAAAGGTCAGTTTACTTAAACATGTTCTCTTCAAGATGGAATGTAGCGATGCGCAGTTGTGGTTTGTGACGTAGGTAACTAAGCGTATAGGCATAGTTTGTACTTAGCACCTAAGTAGGTGAATAAAGGCGAAGACAAGAGCTAATGTACCTCTCGCTCGCACGCGCGCATTTTGAAAGATATAAAACCACTAAACTTTGTTTTCGAAAAATCGCAATCAACCATTTTGTGTTTAATCACATTGCACACAGTTTATTAAAAAAAAATATTTTAAAAATATCTATACGTACGGCACGTTCCAATCGTGCGTGACTTACGAGGCAATGCTTTTTTAATGGTGGCCACTTAACATCAGGTGGGCCATATGCTTGATCCAGGCTTGAATTAGGCTTTCCCACTTTCTACAACCATTCAGTGCTTGTCGACCTGACCCAAAAGAAAAAAATGCCTAAGTGAGGAACTAACTAAGCCGCTTACCTTACGATGTTTTCCTTCACCGTCAAGGAGCACTAGCATTTCGCACAACATTTTTTTAGATAACAAAATTAATTGTACACGACTAGATTTGAACCCGCGACCTTAGTAATCCAAACATATTTTCCTACCAATGAAATTGTATAAGTACGAAAATGAAGTATGTTGCTATCGTGAAAAAAAAACCGACACATTTTATGATTTTCATAGCATAAATAGTTTCGCTATGAAAATTTATACATTAAAAAAAAATATTTGATTAATATAATGTATTATTTAATGTAAATTTTAATAGGAAAAACTAATTTAAAACATTTTCGTAGCATAAATAGTTTCGCTATGAAAATCATAAATAAAAAAATTATGTCTTATTATAATAATGTAATGTATTACTTAATGTAATTTTTATAGGAAAAACTAATTTAAATAAACTAGTAGTTCGCCCCGAACTGAGATCTCGTGATGCGACCCGACGCGACGAACGCATCAAAACTTTGAGTACGTAGTAGTCAGAGGCAAGTCCAAACATTATCTTTGGACTTTTTTCTGACTACCGCCTACTAACTTGGTACGGTAACCAAGTTTCAACTCTATTTGCCTATTTATTGAAGAGTTCCGTTGAACAGACCTTGGCTCCATCATCAGACCTGGTCGTCGTCACCATTTTATGAGAACTGAGTACCTCCTTAATTTATTTCAAGAAAAAAAAATAAGAAAAAGCAAAGTAACTGGCCGACCAGTAGAAAAACCTTGATGTCAACGAAACTCTTAGAGATGGGAGCTCTTGGATCGCTGGTTATCTTAATTTAACTTTTATTATTTTAACTCATAAACCGAGCGTCACAAAAAAAAAGTAAAAATTGTTTTGGGATGTCCAAACAAAGCCCTTTCATATGACATGTAACTTGATTTTTTTATGTAACTTTTTTTATTTTTGCCCCCTTAAAAAACCCCATATCTCAAAAATCCTTCATCCGATTTTACTCATAAACTTACCAGTAAATTTCTCAAGTACAAGCTATTGATATATCAAATTTCATGCAGATCGGATCAACGGTTCTAAAGTTATCGCCAGACAAACATACATACAAACATACATACATACATACATACATACATACATAAAATGCCAAATCGCCCAAGTTGAAACTAAGATCTTCGTTCGCTTCGCTCACTCGATCAATAAAAAAATCACACGCGTTTAGTTTAGCCTCATATAATTTTAAAGTATCAATTGTTTTACAATTTTTTTTCTTTGGTAGAATCTAACCTGATGGTAAGCGACGATGTAGCTGAATGTAGACGGAGGACCAATTTTTAATATAGATGTTAGGAAGTTTCACATAATGCAGTTTTTCCTTATATATTTTTTAAGCATTATTTCTCATAGCTTTTTAAATTGTAGCTTTTCCACCCTGGGACCCTAAGGCCCAGTTTCACCATGCTCTGTTAGTTACTAATCAAGGATTAACAGGCCGTTAAATCTAACCTTAGATGTAATCTATAAAATCTAATCTAACGCGTACCTACATTTTGTCATTTTTAAAGGCCGTTTAATCCTTTGTTAATCTAACAGAGCATGGTGAAACCGACCCTTAACTTTATATTTGCATGCAAGTCCAAGGACTTGCATGCAAATATAAAAGAAAAGCTACAATTTAAAAAACACTATTAAAACGAAAAATAATGCTTAAAAAGTAAATCAGGTATTAGTTACTTTAAAAATTAAGAAAAAGCTCATAAATTACTGTAACTTTGGTATTTAAGGTATAAGTCATGTTGCAGCATGGCTGTAGGACACACTATACAAGGTGTAAAATACCACTCCTGAAGACTTCAGGGGGCTAAAGTACCCATCAATATGAATAACTTTTTCTAAGGAACCAACACTGTGAATGCGAAAAAAAACAGCTGTTTCATGTTCAGTGTTGGTTCTTTAGAAAAAGTTGTTCATATTGACGAGTACGCTAGTTTTCGGGAGTGGTATTTTAACACCCTGTATATAATATTATAATATTATTTACAACATAACATTGACATTTTACAGCCTTCACAGCTCAGTTGGTAGTAGCTCTGCCTTCTGTGCCATAGGCCGTGGGTTCGATCCCCACCGAGAACAAATATTTATGTGATGAACATAGATGTTTGTTCTCTGTCTGGGTGTTATATAATATTATAACTATATATTTACAAAAAAAAGGTATATAAGTAGTATATTAGCTATCTGGTTCCCATATCACGAGCTTTGGCTTAGTTTGGAGCGAGATAGTGCTGTGTGGAATGTCCACCAATATTTATTAATTTATTTATTTATTTATAACAATATTATTATTATTTATATTTTGCGGACCCACTCGTTGTTAGATAAATCGCTCTACAAGGAAAACACAACGGCAGTCCATAGTACAATATGTAACTTACATACACTTATATAAACAATGTATTTTATCACATGTATTGTAACATTCTTATCATTTTTATACTAACTAATGGAAAAACATGGATAGATAAAAATAGATGGATTTGTATTATTCATAATACATACCTATTTCCAAAATTTCTAACAATATTTACGCTGACATCTAATAGGTATACCTACTTAAAAATTATTCACATGAGGTTATACATATTTCATATCTCAAGTTCGGCAGGGCAGTGCATTGTAGGGCACGTTCCTATCGTGCATGACTTGCAAGGCAATTCTTTGTTTTAGATTTACTACTTAACATCAGGTGGGCCATCTGTTTATTCCAGCAACTAGTATTTAAAAACATGAAAACATGTATTAGGCTAATTTTGTACAATTACAGTACAGGTAGAATACTAAAAAAGTCTGCCAAAGTCACCTATTAAAGATTGCTATACAAATCCTCTGTCTAAAATAAGTGCCAGCCCTTTTGTAGTTAAGACACATCATTATTTTTATTTCTATATAAAAAAAATATCATCACGGCTTTGGTCCTCAAACATAGTAGTCATAAAAATTTCCTAAATTTATTTTTATAAAATGTCAAAATTAGGTTCCTGCCTGTCATAAACTTACTATTATTAGCTTATATCTGAATTAAATTAATGAATATTAAGATTATTAGAGAAAACGTTATTGTATGCAAGGAAAACATGGCGCCTATTTGATTTAGTTTGAAGTGAAACAAGGGTCTGTCGTTCCTATCTCTTCCTCCTATTTCCTCCCGTCCTGTTGACTCGTTTTAGTCTAAACACGACTCAATTATTTTCATTATTTTCAAACGCCACCTTTCTTAAGAAGTAAAAAAGGTGGCGTTTGAAAATAATGCCTAATAATGAAAACCCTCTCAACGCCTCTCTTCTCCAAAAAAAAACACTAAATTTTTTCATTACAATTAAATTTTCGACGTCACAAAATTTCAGTTAGGTAAGCTTTATTAGTAACTAGCGACTCGCCCCAGCTTCGCACGGTTATTGTGGGTTATCCCTAAGAGATTATGCTTGTATTATGCATATAAACCTTCCTCTTTAATCACTCTTTCTATAAAAAAAACCACATCAAAATCCGTTGCGTAGTTTTAAAGATACATAAGGATATAGGGACAGACAAAGCGACTTTGTTTTATACTATGGAGTGATGTGCAAGTGGTGTGTTATACATAACCACGCGGGCTATACCATAACCCCTTTAATTTCAAAACAATCGTTTGACTTATTGATTCATCGCTGGGCTTAGATAATATCACAAAAATCACAGTAATCGGTAGCACTTGATACGAATTGACTACACCAAAAATATTACCCAAAATAACCATATTATCCTCTGCAAAAAACGATGTCAAATCGGTGAGCAGAACGTGCAAACTGGTAATACAAATTAAAACAAAAGCAACGGCACAAGTTCTCAACAACCCCTTCAAATCTCCGTCTGTCCTCCTAGAAATAGCTACCCAGAATATTCTACAGAAAAATAGTAAATTTAAAAATAGAATAATAAATTTTACAATACCGTACACATCATAAAATGTATCAAAACCCTCGCTTTCGATATTTAAAAGTAAAGGGCATAGGAGGCCGATAGGTAACGTCAACAGCCAAACAGACACAGACACCAAAACAAAACTGATTTTCTTCAGCGAGAACACTAGTATCACTTTGTCGTACAAGTTCTTAGTGAAGATGAACATCCAACAAACAAGTGCCGCGTAGGTCTGGAAGTACAGAGCGAACACCGCGTCTCTGATTTTGGGGTCATCTGAACTTCCATTCAGCATTAAATATTCGAATATCACGTTTCCCAGTCTTGCAACCGTCAGCTGTGTCAGAATCTTCTGGTCTAACTTTCTGCTCGAAGCCAGTACGGCGTATAAAAAGAACTGGATGAGAAGGCACAGAACTGATATGGCAATGCCAACAAACCAAGATATTTTAAAGAGCAGATTTAATTCTCCCATTTTTTTAAAGTGCGTACATGCGTACTGTGTAACTTGCTCTGTGATAATAACATTTTTATTATCCTCAATACAGTTGAATGTGGTTTTACTTTAAACTGTACATTCCCATTTATTGTATTATAGTTCAAATACTTACATAATATTATTTATAATAGAGCAATGTGATTCACGCGGAGAATACGTGACGCTAACAACGTTGACCAAACGTTTTTAATGAGAATAAAAAAAAACTCATTATCACTATCATCATCAGCCTGCAGAAGTCCACTGCTGGCCATAGGCCTCCCCCATGCATCCTCAGGAAGAACGAATCGAAAATAACTATATTTAATTCTCATTAAATCTCGTAGACTTTTAAACTTTACTCAAGTAATAAAATATATAATAGCAAACTATAATATATTTTATTAATTACCTATATTTAGAATTAATATTATCAACAATGGTTTTCCTGTAAACATAACCTTTAATGAAATCTGAAATCGGTAAATTAAATTAAAAAGTATGTTTATTCTTTCAGAAAATGTTTGTCAGTATACTAAGTAAATATATTATAAGTAAATATTAGTGTGCATTCCGAAAAAAAACAGAGTATTTTCAAAAACAGCCTTACTATTTTATTACCAAATTGTTTTGTTTACTCAAGAGGATATTAAATATTTGAAGATGTCTAAAAGGGTAGTCAGAGGTATATCCAAATATAGCATTTTGGCACATACACACATTTTCCAGTATAGTTGGGATTACACATACGTGACAAGTTGCAAGCCCATTACCGCTGCTGAAATAGGTACTAACTAGTTTTCTCACTATGTTTTCCTTCACTGTTTGAGAGCACCAAATTTTGAAGATAAAAAATCATTGGTGCACGACCGGATTCAAACCCACAGCCTTTCAAACAGAAGGTCACTTCCACTAGACCATCTTGGCTGTTTTTCTGTATTTTTGCGACACAACGAAAATGTTCCTTGTAAGAAACAAACCCTTTTTTATGACAACTCACCCTTGAACAAAATTTGTATTATATTTTTGCAAAACTGGTGTTCATAAAAACCTAGGTTTTTAGGATTGAAGGATTTTAAGAATTCAAATCCAATCCTTTAGTTTCTGATTTCCTCATACTGTTACCAATAAAAAACACACTGTATAACAATAAAATAAAATAAATAAATAATAAATAAATATTGGTGGACATTCCACACAACACTATCTAGCCCCAAACTAAGCCAAAGCCCGTGATATGGGAACCAGATAGCTGATATACTACTTATATACTTTTTTTTTTGTAAATACATACTTATAATATTATTTAACACCCAGACAGAGAACAAACATCTATGTTCATCACACAAATGTTTGTTCTCGGTGGGGATCGAACCCACGGCCTACAGCGCAGAAGGCAGAGCTACTACCAACTGAGCTGTGAAGGCTGTCATACAACAATAATAATTATGATGGTTTCTAGGCTCTGGTCGCGTGGAACTGGCACCTAGAGTCACCTAGCTTTAAGACGTTTCAAAGTGATCCTTGTGATTTTATTGAATAAATACCTTTTGACTTTGACTTTGAATTTGATGTTACTATAAGTAGGTATTACTAACTATAATGTAACTAGCAAAATAATTAATAACAAGTAACTAACAATATACCGACCGAAGCTCTCATAGCGAATTAAACAATTATAAAGATTACTAATAACAAAAAAAATTAGCCTTTGTGTTTATTTTTATTTTTTATACATCTAGCTTAAGGAACAAGCAGATGGCCCATCTGCATTGCCTCGTAAGTCACGCACGATAGAACGTGCCCTACGATGCACTGCCCTGCGTCCATCAACTTGAGGCATACAGATGTTAAGCCTCATGTGCCTGTAATTACACCGGTAACCACACTCTTCAAACCGAAACACAGCATCGGTGGTGGAAAAAGGCGTGGTGGTAGTACTTCCCCGGACGAGCCCTTCACAAAGAGCTCTACTACTCTTAAATGTACTCGTGAATGCACCTAGGACATTCACAAAGGTATTTTTGTAAAGAAACGTCATCTTTGTTTTTAATACGTGAGCTAAAAGACAAAAATTTTTTTTTATCTAAGTTTAAAATTCATGTGAAAAGGACATGCATTGCAATTCTAATTTAAGTTTAGTGATAAACAAAAGTAAATAAATAGTAAAATAGTAACAATTTTCAACGAGTAGAGTAAACTTACCATCGATGTCATGTTCCATCATCTTTAGTGTTTTTATCATTCTATCTTCCATGGTGTTTTAAACCTGTATATTTTTTTAAAGCTGTAAGAATATTAAGAGGGATGAAGTCACGGATAGGTCAGCTTATATGTAAGGGAAACACCAATTCTATCGATGGATCTTTTTCTAAAACAAGTAGCAAATATACTGAAAACTGAAACAGCTTCACGACTTTGATCCCTAGCACGGTAGTTATTTTTTTGTTGTGTCACTAGTTTCTTTAGAAACAGTGTGGTGAAAGGATTTTAAGTGCGCCTCAAGAAACTCCTTTCGAGCACTTGACACATGTTATAGACCTGTTAGGTTCTGCGACATGCCGGTTTCCTCACGATGTTTTCCTTCATCGTTTGAGAGTTCTGGCACTGTGCACATACATTTTTGAACAGAAAAACTCATTGGTACACGACTGGTTTCGAACCCACGACCTTAGGATCGGAAGGCGGGGCCGCTACCACTAGACCACCAGGCACGGGAGATAACCCCTCAGATCTCTTGTTTCTAAGAACGAGCTCCAGGATCTTAAAGGACGTCTAAGGGGGTTAGTCAGAGGTATGTCCAAACATTACCTTTGGCACATACCCACATTTTGCAGTATTTTGTTTGCAAGTATACTTACTAAGTATAGTATAGCTTATTCCTTTGTAAGTACTAAAATAGAAGTTAAAAACGATTTCTCTTATAAAAACATCACCTGTGGGGAAAATATGAGCAAATAATTCCGAACTGCGACCAGCAGCCAAATTCCGGCTATTTATTTATCGCCTGTTTAAAAATACAATTTTCGGACGAGTTAATGCACTTTGCAGTCCAATGTGCGCTATACAGGGTGTGCAGAAATGTATTTGTAAGAGGAATGCCTCTTACTAATACTTTTCTGCTCAACACATACTAAACGTAGTCTCTCTCTCTCTTGTCGTGTCACTAGTTTCTTACGAAACAGTGTGGTGAAAGGATTTTAAGTGCGCCTCAAGAGGCTCCTTTTGAGCACTTGACACTGTTATAGAACTTTTTAGGTTCTACGACATGCCTGTTTCCTCACGATGTTTTCCTTAGAGTACCGGCATTTTGCACATAAATGTTTGAACAGAAACACTCATTGGTGCGCGACCGGTTTCGAACCCACGACCTTAGGATCGGAAGCCGGGGCCGCTACCACTAGACCACCAGTGCTCTCCTACTCTACTAAATGTAGTAAGAGAGCAAGTAACTACATTAATTTGTAGAGGTTGGGCAAAACACACATAAACAAGGTAAGTACAGTTATAAATAAATAAATATTGGTGGACTTTGGTGTACTTTCTACACAGCACTATCTAGCTTTAAACAAAGCAAAGCTAGTTCTATGGTAACCAGATAGCTGATATAATACTTATACACATTTGTGTGATGAACATAGATGAAGATGTCCGAGGGGAGTAGTCAGAGGAGTAGTCAGAGCACATATTTCTTTTTTCATATTCCCTCTTTTTGTAGCTAAGTATTTCCAAATAAACATGTTTTCTTTCTTAATTTTTTTATTAATGATTAATAGAGCTTTATTTATTAAGAAGTTTTTATGATTATTATTATCATGATCTCAGTATAGTTATTTATAAAACATAATATAATTTAGTATTATAAGCCACCTTCATTTGATTGTTGATTGTCGTGCACTACCAGGCTCATGTTGAACCTTAATTTTAACATGAGGCTTAACATCTATACAGATGATAAGCCTCGTACAATCCCTGCGCCTATCGTAGGGCACGATCTTATTGTGCGTGACTTACGAGGCAATGCTTTGTTATAGGTGATGGTTACCACTTAACATCAGGTGGGTGGTGCTTGTACCATCAGCTAGTAGTATAAAAACAAAAAAAAACATAAGCACCTTTAATACACATGAACGCAATAAATATAATTTGAATTAGAGCACCCTGTAACTGGGAACACTCAGACTTACCACTGCAATCCACGGTCATCTGGCTGTGCGCCAGCAAAAAACGTACGCAAATACAGTCTGTTTGTCCGGCGCGGTCGTCCACCGGCCAATACTCCTGTTACTCACTGCATTTCTGAAACTTTTTGGAGAAATTGCATTTGGTCTGACCGTGCGACTTTGTTTGCTTGGCTGGTAGCAAAGTACCACTGTGTTTATGATCAAATATTCATGGAAGAATGTTTTGAGACCACTGATACAGAGGCACTAGTACTTGGTACTAAGATATCTGAGGGGATATTTTTTTTTTGTAACTACCAAGTAAGCTAACAAGCGTACGGCCCACCTGGGGGAAAGCAGTTACCGTAGCTTATGGACGTTTGCAACACACGCGCGTTACTGACCCTTTAAATATTATAGATCGCCTTTTTTGAAGAACCCCATGCTGTATTCTCAAAGTGGAGAGCACTGGTCTAGTGGTAGCGGTCCCGCCTTCCGGTCCTATGGTCGTGTTCAAAACCGGTCGTGCACTATTGAGTTTTTCTGTTCAAAAATGTAAGTGCACAATACTGTACTCTGAAACTGTGAAGCATAACATCGTGAGGAAACTCGCTGAGGACTGACTACTAGAACCTAAAAAGTTCTAAATAAAAAAGTGGCAATAAAAAAGAAGCGTAGTGGGTGAAGTCGGGCTATGGATGATGATGATGATTCTTACCCAGTAACTATGCTATCGCTGAGGATCATAGCCAAAACACAGAAAGACCTGGTCAAAATGTGGAGCTAATTCTCCGTATACATCGATACTTTCGATATAATGCAGCAAAACGTAGCCACCACGTCACGGAAGTTTTTCCTCGACTTTACAAATAATACGCAATCTCAATAACAAAGTAATACGGTCAATAAATGATGACAATGAGCAGGATGAGTTTGCATAATATTATTGGTCTAAATCCATGGATCATTGATCATCGTTCGCATAGTGAGCATTCAACATGTCACTTCTCATAGTGATGTGCGTACGACTATCGATATATACAAAACGATATTTTGTTTTTATAAATGTCAAAGAGTAGAGCTCTTTGTGAAGGGCTTGTCCGGGGAAGTACTACCACCACGCCTTTTTCTGCTGCCGAGCAGCGTTGCTGTGTTTCGGTTTGAAGAGTGTGGTTGCCGGTGTAATTACAGGCACATGAGGCTTAACATCTGAATGCCTCAAGTTGATGGACACAGGGTAGTGCATCGTAGGGCACGTTCCTATCGTGCGCGACTTACGAGGTAATGCTTTGTTATAGGTGATGGTTACCACTTAACATCAGGTGGGCCATCTGCTCGTTCCGTCAGCTAGTTTTATAAAAAAAAATGACGCAATAGCAGTTGGATTACTTGTTCTTAAGTCAGTTACATTGTGTCACAGAGTCCGTCCATCTAGGTACTTGAACCAAGGACCTTTTTTTACTTTGACCAGTTGTATAAAGCTTAAAAAGAGCAGTTTTACGACACGGCAATAATCAACAGATAGCGCTGATGACAAGCCATCGACTACACTACATCAAGGACATTCTGTGATCACAATCTTCAGAAGTGAATGTTCAGAAAGAAACTAGTGACACGACAAAAAGAAGAAGAAGTTAATGAACTTATGATGTTTTTTTACGAATTAAAGGCAAACTTTCGATCACAAACTCACCTGTAGCCAAAGTCCGAATTTTGTATTCCGTTTTTGGTATTGCAAGGGTATGGAGAGTTCTATAATATATCTCCTATTTAATCAGTAATTGCTTCGCTTCCCTTAGTAGAACAAGCTAAGCGTAGGCACAGAATATATTTTTTTTAAGTTTGATTATGCTTTGTAAAAATGTCCACTAATATAACCTCCCTAGTTTTAAGTATTAATGGCTGCAATACCGCATGTCATCATGTGTGATGCTGAAATAAAAAATATTTCATTTGGTTAATTTTTTTTTTTTAATTTGAAGCATTAACGTTAACTTATAACATGAGTTGGTTGTAGTTGAGATTTCAGCAAACAATCGATATGCAATAATCGAACTAAAACGTCACTAGAGCAATGTTTAGCAGATCCTCTGTTGACCGACGGACCGTGCCAAATGAGTCGATCGATCATTTCATATCATTGCATTGTGCTGTACAAGCACCAGGTGTGGACCATTGCTGAATTATCTAAGGGTACATTTTTGGTAAGAAACCACGTGTGCAATTTTACGCGTGTTTCATTTTAAACGATAAAAAAAGTTCAATAGATATTTTTTATTTCCGTAAAACTGGTAAAAAGTATTTGTGTCAATGAGGAGGCTGATACTTATTGATGTTGATTCTTATTTAGCAAACTAATGAAAAATGAAAATGTTTATCGTATTTTGACAGCACTAAAGTTATAGCTACCTATCGATGCTGATTAAATTTATGAGAATGATACCGATACTTGAATATGAAGTCAGTTCAGTTTTTCAGTTTACAGTTCACTTTGTCCAATACTACAGCAGCGTTGACATCGTTGCTGCTTAGTTTGAGGCTAGATTGCGCGATATTGTGTGAAATTTGTATCACAATTTTTATTCATGAGTAATATTTTATTTTCCGCTTTGTTCGGTAGCGCTGTAAGAATCGTCAGATCACCAGCATTTTTTCAATTCGAAAAAAAAAAATTCATTTCCCTATAGCAGTATTAATCTCAGTAGTCACTCCAGGATACAGTTAAATGTTTATATAATATTTTGTTCTTAGTTGCTCTAGACAGACATTGTCATAAAATGGAGCATTAAGGAAGCTATAATAAGGAAAGAAAAATACTTTATTGATCCAGGATAAACGAATTATTAGTTGGAAATGTTGGAATAGATTTTTAAAACAAAAAGTAGGTAGGTCCCAAATATAAAAAGAAAAATTGGTTTGAAAATGGGGTTAACTAGACCCCTTCTCTTATCGTGTCACTAGTTTCTTTCGAAAAAGTGTGGTGAAAGGATTTTAAGTGCGCCTTTAGAGGCTCCTTTCGAGCACTTGACACATATTATAGAACTTTTTAGATTCTAAGACATGCCGATTTCCTCCCAATGTTTTCCTTCACAGTTTGAGAGTACTGGCATTGTGCACATAAAATTTTTAACAGAAAAACTCATAGGTGCACGACTGGTTTCAAACCCATTACCTTAGGATCGGAATGCGGGGCTGCTACCACTAGACCACCAGTGCTCTCAGACCCCTAGCTCAGTAGGTATCTGTATCTGTTGCACCCTGGACATACGTGGGTAACAGTAAAAGTCTATCAAGGATCATACTCCCCAACTCAAACATTTCACCCTCACACATTGTTTGACCGAGCCCAAATCTCGGTTAACACCGGAACCCTTGTTTATGCCCAATAAAAATCGCCAAGTCCGTTGCGGAAATCGAGAAATTTCCCATCCACAAAAATTCACATACACCAACCTTACTTCTCTACTCAATCTAGCAAAAATCACCCTTAATATCATAAACATAGAGCACAAAGGACTGCAGTGCAGTGTGGTTGGTTCCCCTTTCAAGTGATTCAGTCCATATGTCGAGAACAAGTGGACTGACTTCCTAACACGCTGGACACCCCAAATTGAGGGAAGTTTGAGGGTGGAAATTGTTGGGTTTATTGGAATTTCCCCAGTTTATTTTCACACGTTTGAAGGTTGCGGTTAGGGGTAGGTGCGATCGTAATTCGGACAGCAAAATTCAAGACAAATAAAATAGCGTGGGAACTATTTTTTTGAATCCACTCTTGATTATTGAATTAGTACTTGGTACTGACAGAGCTGAGGGGATATCTACCGTACCTAGAGATCAACGTCGTAAAGCATTTTTTTATTTATCGAATCTTCATTCTGGTGTATATGTAGGTACATATTACAATATACATTAAAATCTTTGCAGGCTTTCTTTCTACGGAACCAAGTAAAAATTGACATCGAGGCAAACGAGGCAATTTACAAATTGCCTCGTGGTTTGATAAAATTGAACCAATGATGGAATAAGTTCTTATAAGCCGATTAATCAAACTATTCGGTCAAAATCTCATGGCCAGAGCCAGCTTTGTCTCTTTGACTAGTATTCATAACATTTTAAACATCCTATTTAATCAATCAAACGTATATATAAAAGTTTGGTTTGAATAGTTACGAGTACTAAAATAAACAGATTACGATACCACTTTTACAGTGTAAAAAAACAAATCATACTCAACTTCTCACCTTCTTTTAGATCTCCTGTATTAAAATAATAATTGCATTGACTTTGTGGTGATGGTACAACGGTAAATAAAAAAACACTATCATCAATGGTACACGGCAAAAAAAAATCCGTAGTACCATTAATGTTTCAACGGCAAATAAAAATTACCACAGTACCATTGATGGTACTATCTAATGGTACCACGGCGAACGAACGTCAAAAACCCCTCATTGTCCACCAGATTTATAGCAGTACCTTTTAAAAGCCCCATAAAAATATTTCCCTTGATATACGATCGTGAATAATACATTCAATTCTCACATCCGCCCGCCCTAGCCAATTGAGCGGAAAGGTGACTTGACCTCACTTCGAGTGACCCTTCCCTTTCATCTCAAAGCTTCTTATAAGGGTTTCCGAGGACCCCTTTTGATTTCAGAAGCTGTGATTTCAGCTTCGGGTTATTAGCTAATTTTATAAGTAGGTTACTTCAGTTACGTCGGGCACGTTCCTATCGTGCGTGACTTACGAGGCAATGCTTTGTTATAGGTGATGGTTACCACTTAACATCATGTGGGCCATCTGCTTGTTCCATCAGCTAGTTGTAGAAAAAAAAAACATGTGGAAGTAGTAAAAGGTTATTTTATGTGCAAGTATTCGTCTTACGGATTTTTAATAGTAGAATTATTGGTACTAAAAGTGCTCAACTCTGTCTCCTGAACCTAAATTTAAAGGCTTTTAAACTATGAATACGTTTAACTCATTTGATATTGAAAGCTTTCTTAGCCAATGCAAGCTTGCGTCAGAATTACGGCCGGCTTCTGAAAGCTCGATCAACGTAATCAGATGTCAATCGCTCGCCATTTCAGCTATTACATCGAATTAAATAGAGTCAGCAAGTGACTTGACGTCCGATTAGTTTTGATCGAGCTTTCAGAAAGCGGCCGTTAGCCTTTTAAGCTCTTTGCTTAACATAAAAGACAGAAACTAACGTTTTCATTTATTTATCAAACGAGACATTAATATAACAAAATGTTACAACAAAAACAACAACTAAGTAGGTATACATCAACAACATTTATTATACAAACACATTTATAAAATGACACCATGAAACAACACTGCCTCTTTGGTGACTGTTTTCATTGTGAGATAAATCAATTGAAAACTGTTCTACACTGGCAGTCTCCTCAAATGATCTATTTTTTTTAATGACAAGAATTTGCGACAGTTGAATCTTTTAGACAAATTTTGAAAATGCAGACCAAACCTTGTAATAAATTCAACTCAAAATTTTCCAATGTTTATTTTATTCTAATTTACCAGTACCCCAAGTCTGAGTTTTGTTTATAGCTTTTTGTATTTCGTTTTTCGTAACCTCAGGCCTTTGTATGGAGACTTGTGCGTTCTGAGCACTTACTGAGCTTACCGAATCTCCATACATAAAAGGCCTGACGTTACGATGACGTAAAGTGCCTTTTCACACGTACCGGTTGCCGGGTAGCCGGTGCCGACTATCCGGTAACACATTCAGCTTTCACACGACCTGATTTAGTATCCAGTAGCGTCATTACCGTCGACGCGAGTACGGTCGCGGAGGCTCTCTCTGTGGTTGTACATGGGCGACTGGCCACCGGTGCGTATGAAAGCATGCTGCGTCGTCCATGCAGGACTATGCGTCCGGCCGTCGGCTAACCGGTAGGCGCTAACCGGACGCACAGTGGTGGATCCAGTGTGCACCCGGCGACCACTTGCCCGGCAAATTACGCCGGTACGCGTGAAAGCTAAAGTACAGGGAGCCAATAATGTACGGCCAAATAATGTACAGCATGATATTGCACAGCATGAAAATGCACACCCAGATAATCCTTGTCCACTGGTTTGAATTATTGGGTGTACATTATCACCCCGTACAATAACATGCTGTGCAATATCGTCATGTGTTGATAATGTACACCCAGATGATGTGATAATTGGAAGCCATTTTAGTACCGTCAAGTCAGATTGGTTAGTTTATGTTGAAACATATAAATTACGCACGAGGCGAGCGAGCAAAGCGAGCGTGCCGCGGCAGCGGCCGCCGAAGTGCCAGAAATTATTTTTTACGGTACCAAAGTGACTTCCAATTATCATGCTGTACATTAACGTGCTGTACATTATCATGTCGTACAATAACCGGACTCAAAGTACATGGCCACACACTTCGCCGCCGGATACCCGACAACCGGTACGTGTGAAAAGGCACAAACAGTTAACAGTGTACAGTTGATATCGCTTGTTCTGTTGTCTACACAAGAGATACTTTGACAACTGTTTGCAGCACGAGTAGAACTGTGACGAAGAAGAGTACCGTTTGCGGCATCGCCTTGTTGGACTTGCTGGCGGTGAGGGCCCGGGGCACCACTACTGGCATGGCAAACGGTATGTTGTTGCATCTGTTCAACTGCGAAAAAAAACTAATTGAATTTCTCAGTTTAGGCAAATAAAAACATCAAACTCTTCTCTTCGGGGAGTGAAACAGATATCTTCACTACTCAATAGTCTTGTAGTACACATACTTACCTATCTACTCAGTTATTGCACAGTCTTGAATCTACAAAATATAAAATATTATATTTTGTAATACTACCGCTATTTTTTTTTATACAATTAGCTGTTGGAACAAGCAGATGGCCCACCTAATGTTAAGTGGTAACCATCACCTATAACAAAGCATTGCCTCGTAAGTCACGCACGATAGGAACGTGCCCTACGATGCACTGCCTGCGTCCATCAACTTGAGGCATACAGATGTTAAGCCTTATGTGCCTGTTATTACACCGGCAACCACACTCTTCAAACCGAAACACAGCAACGCTTAGTTATCAATTTCTAGCATGGCCTCTGACGTTAATAGGTAACCATCACCTATTAAAGTAAGAGGCCTTACCACGAACGAATTTGGCGTTAGTCGCGTAAAGGTATCGTATCCCTAACTACAACAGAAGAAGGTCGAATATCGCTAGGATACGCTAGCGCGACATGGCTTGCCCTATGGAACACTACAGGCACATAATAATAATAATTACCTCACAACAAGTGACTTCTGGTGAGCCCACACACCCAGAACGGCACCCTCGCATAACTGCCTCGTAGCTGTTACCTTTTGATATCACAGACGTGAAGCATTTTTCATCTATGTTGTGACAAGTCATAGTGTGAACTCTGAAAAATAACAATGGAACAAAGTGATCAAACTAATACTGTTAATAAATATTAAGAGCTCTGCAAAGAGATCGGCAAAGTATGTGTTATATAACACATACTCATGTAACAAATCACCTAGAATAGAGCATTGCTTCTCAAGTCGCGCAGGATAGGAACATACCCTATGATGCCCTGCCCTGCGTCCATCGACTTGAGGCAAGATTTTTAGCCTCATGTGCCTTTTTTTTATACTACTAGCTGATGGAACAAGCAGATGGCCCACCTAACGTTAAGTGGTAAGCATCACCCAAAACAAAGCATTGCCTCGTAAGTCACGCACAATAGAAACGTGCCCTACGATGCACTGCCCTGCGTACATCAACTTGAGGCATACAGATGTTAAGCCTCATGTGCCTGTAATTTCACCGGCAAGAACACCCTTCAAACCGAAACACAGCAAAGCCGCTTGGCGGCAGAAATAGTCATGATGGTAGTACTTCCCCGGACGAGCCCTTCACAAAAAAACTCTACTATTTTTAAAAACCTAACATGAATTTTGTAAATTAGATATTTAAATCTTTCTTTCTTTCAAAAGTGATGCAGTCAAACCTGTGTTTAGTTGGATCCAGGCAGGACCTCAGCTGCATCTCAGCTTTATACGCGCATACATAGCACTCCAGAGGTCTTTTAGGCATGGTCCTAGTGGCTGCAGATTGTGTAGCAGTGACCGCTATAGACGGAGCTCGTCTCCCAACACCTCGATCTTTCCACTCCGTCTTCTCGGCAGGTTCTTCTTCAGCATCATCGTCATTGTCATTGTCATCATTGTCTTCTTCTTGTCTACAATCAAACATCGACACTTAAGTCACATACAAAGTTCTGACCTAATCTCTTTGTTTTGCGTATCAGAAAATATTAGTTAAGTCACAGACAAAAGTAGATTAACAATTTCAATTTTTCAGTACCCCGTAACTAAGTAATTTGTAAATAATAAAATCTTAATCTTAATCTTAATA
The DNA here is from genome assembly GCA_932294275.1 of Chloroclysta siterata. NCBI lineage: Eukaryota > Metazoa > Arthropoda > Insecta > Lepidoptera > Geometridae > Chloroclysta > Chloroclysta siterata. The sequence goes on along the minus strand of OW028596.1, from coordinate 11,069,429 downwards.
AAATATAATCTTAATAAAAAAAACCCGACTGCCCAAACGATTTATTGTCATAATCTCCACTAAACTATCCATCCAGTTTAAGGGGCTGACAACTATAAAACAACTTCTCGCTCCCACGTTTCGACATGTTAAAAGATATAAAATCACTAAACTCATTTTCGAAAAATCGCAATCAACCATCTTGTGTGCAATCACATTGCACATAGTTTAGTAAAAATTTCATTTTGATCGATACAAGTTTTTCTACTTAAAAGTTTGCTTATGTACGAAAACTAGTAAAGCACACTTTTGAGTAGGAAAACATGTATCGATCAAAATGAAATTTTTACTAAACTGTGTGCAATGTGATTGCACACAAGATGGTTGATTGCGATTTTTCGAAAATGAGTTTAGTGATTTTATATCTTTTAACATGTCGAAACGTGCGAGCGAGAGTCACATTAGCTCTTGTCTTCGCCTTAAGTACCACAGGCAGTCGGAGGCGTCAGTTTACTGCTAGGACATAGGTACACGAGCCTCCGACTGCATATGCTTATTAAATTGTATCATTCGTCAAGACTGAAGAACTGAAGTTAACTATCAAGAAGAAATTTAAAACATAATCTTATTTCAATCCTAATAATTTGGGCAGTTGCATGCTTATCACTATCACTACATAGTATAAAACAAAGTCGCTTTCTCCCTATATCCCTATGTATGCTTAAATCTACGCAACGGAATTTGATGTGGTTTTTGTTATAGAAAGAGTGATTCAAGTGAAAGGTTTATATGCATAATACAAACATAATCTCTTAGGGATAACCCACAATAACCGTGCGAAGCCGGGCGGGTCGCTAGTATTTTTATAATGTAAAGGTGTATGTTTCATTACCTATATAGAATCGATTTATTAATTCAAAAATATGGAGAACCATGACGAATAATAGGCATAATATGCCTTCATAACGTACAGCAAAGGTCTTCTATGGTACCAAAATATTGACAAATATTATTATTATGGACTCTCTTGTGTTTATTTGACGACTTAGGCGAAAAAAAACGATTATTCAACAGAATCTTAAACTAGAAGCTTCTTCGAGTGAAATTCAAGCCACTTACTCATCTTCTTCCTCTTCTTCTGGAGCAGTCCTGACAGGCACAAGTAGTAACATTGCCAGAACAAGGCAGTATCGCCATCGAACCATCTTAATACTTACCGCCCGTCTACAAAAACTATGCACGGCACTCTTAATTTGTCATTTTATTTCCAAAAAAATATTATTTTATTTGTATCAGAGGTTTACAACTGACAGTGGCTATCAAGAATTTTAGTTTTTGAATTTTCTTTGTTTTATTCTGACAGGATTTTAGAAAAAAGGTTCATTATGTCTATGTTTATGTCTGAAGTAAGTATCCTAGTGAATATTTAAAATTAGTTCGTATGTGCCTTGGAGGAAATATTTCGTCTGAGATATGAGCAATAAGTCTGGTCTCTAGCTCAGATAGCCAAGATATAAGCATATTTTAGGCACACAATGATGCTCATAACATCGGTTTGTTTCGTTTACAAACAATGACAATTATCTTGGCCACGTTCGTCGGTCATTGTTTGATAACATTCTGTGTATAAGCGTCTATATTTTATTGACAGCCGTCACCGCTTAGTTGGTAGCAGCTCTGTCTTTTGCGCTGCAGGCCGTGGGTTCAATCCCCACCAAGAACAAACATTTGTGTGATGAACATAAATTAATGTTTGTTCTCTGTCTAGGTGTTATTATGTATTATTGATTTATTGAAAATACTTTATTCCACATTAAATAGTAGTACAAAGGCGAACTTAATGCTATGGAAGCATTATCTTCCAGATAACTTTTGTGTAATATAGATAAAAAATGTGTCGGTAGTGGCAAGAGAAGAAATAAAGTAGATAATAATTCATTGAGGTAGTGAACTTGCTTATAAAGAGATACAAAAGCTGTCAGGATCGTTGCAGGCGGAAATCCGTAGTCTCTGCCTACCCCTATAGGAAACAGGCGTGATTTTATAGTATTTAAATAAATAAATAAAAATAAATAAATAATAGTGGACTTACCACACAGCACTATCTAGCCGCAAACTAAGCTAGAGCTTGTAATATAGAAACCAGATAGCTGATATAATACATAAATCCTTTTTTTTGTAAATACATACTTATAATAGTATTTAACACAGAGAAAAACATCTATGTACATCACACAAAAATTTTTGTTCTCGGAATTGAACCAGGGCCTACAGCGCAGAAGGCAGAGCTTCTACCAACTGAGCTGTAAATGCTGTCAAATTTGTATAGAATACGAAGTAAACGATAAGGTAACAAAATATTAACCACCTTTGGCACTGCAGCAACGGTTTTGTCCGTTTTAAACATAGATTTGGTATTTTCTCGCGGTTTTTTTCTTTATTGGTTTTGAATGATAAACCAAGCAGGTACTTCAATCAATGAACTGACTACCTACCAAATATAATTATTTTGGTTAATAACTAGTAAAAAGTTATAAGGGAAACTATTTTTAAAATGAGAGATTATTTGATGTCAGTAGTGACATCTATCGTCAAAACACAAAACTAGCTACTCAAACATAGGTGGTGCTGTTATCAATCTTGCTAGTAAATCTTATTGGAATGAAATCGAAATGGAAAATATGATTTAAACGCCTTGCTTTTCGTCTCATATAAAGTATTATAATGAAGTTAAGTTATTCTAGTACTTTTGTTTAGTGAGAGTTCAAGCTAGCAAGAGTACCTACCTACTGCCTAACAACCTATGTCAAGTTTGGACCTATTTTCATTATCATGCCATTTTCACCGACAACCACACTGTCCTGAATATGCTTAGTTGGAATATTCATTTAGAAATATTTAGAAATGCTAATATGACACCTAGGGGTTATTAGTAGGTAACATACTATATAAAAAAACTTAAAAAAACTGTTTAGTTTTTTTAAGTTATTTTATGTATCGTAAAATGCAGTTCTGTACTCTAACCGCTACTCCCTTTCCTCTATAACCAATTTTCTTGTACTTAAATACTTTTAATGTTTTCTTATGAAATTTTGTAAGCTAATAAATCAAAGTCAAAGGGTATTTATTCAATAAAATCGCAAGGATCACTTTGAAACGTCTTACAGCTAGGTGACTTTAGGTGCCAGTTCCACGCTACCAAAGCCTAGAAGAACAGGCAACAAACTTGCGGCTTGGTTCCTACCGTTCTTTTGTATGATCCTCGTTACAATATAATACAATATTGAAGCTCCAGTGTGGTGCCAATCGAATTTAGTGAGGCGTAGGCAAAACAGAAAAAGGTAAACATACCTAATCAAATAAATAATTAATATTGGTGGACACTCCACACTTAACTGCTTAGTTCTAAACTAAGCTAAAGCTTGGCACACGGTTACAGAACAAGCTCCCAAAGTAAAAGAAAAATAAAATCGGTCAAGTGCGAGTTTGACTCGCGCACGAAAGCTTCCGTACCCATTATCTATAAAAACAGCAAAAAAATCACGTTGTTATGGGAGCCCCCTAAAATATTTATTTTATTCTATTTTATTGTATTTGTTGTTATAGCGGCAACAGAAATACATAAACTGTGAAAATTTCAACTGTCTAACTATCACGGTTCGTGAGATACATACAGACAGACAGACGGAAAAATAGCGGAGTCTTAGTAATAGGGTCCCGTTTTACCCTTTGGGTATGGAGCCCTAATTACGCTTATTAAAATGACAGAAAACGAGCAGTACCTATATAGTCTGACGTTCATAACATAAATGTTTGGTTTTCGGCTGGGATCGAACCCACGGCCTAGCGCAGAAGACAGAGCTACTGCTAACTGAGCTGTGAAAGATGTCTTACTGTAAGTAGATGAGTTTGTACAACTTACTAACTAACAAAAAATTGTTAAAATTACTAATCAAGTGCTATCTATTTATGTTCTACTTTTGCGGTCTATTTTCGATTTTTTGGGCAAAGTCCCCTGCACAAAGATATTTACATTTTATAATATTAATACAGCCTTCACAGCTCAGTTGGTAGTAGCTCTGCATTCTGCGCTGTAAGCCGTGGGTTCGAGCCCCTCCGAGAACAAACATTTGTGTGATGAACATTGATGTTTGTTCTCTGTCTGGGTGTTATATAATATTAATCTCTAATACTATAAGAATCAAAGTCCTGGCTGACTGACTGACTGACTGACTGACTGACATATAGACAACGTACAGCCTAAACCACTGGTCCTAGAGACTTGAAATTTGAGGAGTACATAGGTCTTATGGCGTAGAGGTGTACTAAGAAGGGATTTTTGGAAATTCAACCCCTAAGGGTGTAAAAAGGGATGAAAACGTTTGTATGAAAAATGGTATTCTTTGAACCTACAAACTTGAAACTTGGAATACATATACTTCAAAGCAAAAAAATAAGAAATGCATTTTTAGTTTTTTAAAACTACCCTTAATAAGTGTGCAAAGGGATGTAAAAGTTCGTATGGGAGTTTTTTGACCGCTGGTCCTAGAGACTTGAAATTTGAGGAGTACATAGGTCTTATGGCGTAGAGGTGTACTAAGAAGGGATTTTTGGAAATTCAACCCCTAAGGGTGTAAAAAGGGATGAAAACGTTTGTATGAAAAATGGTATTCTTTGAACCTACAAACTTGAAACTTGGAATACATATACTTCAAAGCAAAAAAATAAGAAATGCATTTTTAGTTTTTTAAAACTACCCTTAATAAGTGTGCAAAGGGATGTAAAAGTTCGTATGGGAGTTTTTTGACCGCTGGTCCTAGAGACTTGAAATTTGAGGAGTACATAGGTCTTATGGCGTAGAGGTGTATTAAGAAGCGATTTTTGGAAATTCAACCCCTAAGGGTGTAAAAAGGGATGAAAACGTTTGTATGAAAAATGGTATTCTTTGAACGTACAAACTTGAAACTTGGAATACATATACTTCAAAGCAAAAAAAATAAGAAATGTATTTTTAGTTTTTTAAAACTACCCTTAATAAGTGTGCAAAGGGATGTAAAAGTTCGTATGGGAGTTTTTTGACCGCTGGTCCTAGAGACTTGAAATTTGAAGAGTACATAAGTCTTATAGGGTAGAGGTGTACTAAGAAGGGATTTTTGAAAAATCAACCCCTAAGGGTGAAAAAAGGGATGAAAACGTTTGTATGAAAAATTGTATTCTTTGAACCTACAAACTTGAAACTTGGAGTACATATACTTCAAAGCAAAAAAATAGGAAATGAATTTTTAAATTTTTTAAACTACCCTTATTAAGTGTGCAAAGGGATGTAAAAGTTCGCATGGAAGTTTTTTGACCGCTGGTCCTAGAGACTTGAAATTTGAAGAGTACATAGGTATTATAGCGTAAAGGTGTACTAAGAAGGGATTTTTGGAAATTCAACCCCTAAGGGTGTAAAAAGGGATGAAAACGTTTGTATCAAAAATGGTATTCTTTGAATCTACAAACTTGAAACTTGGAGTACATATACTTCAAGCCAAAAAAATAGGAAATGCATTTTTAGTTTTTTAAAACTACCCTTAATAAGTGTGCAAAGGGATGTAAAAGTTCGTATGGAAGTTTTTTGACCGCTGGTCCTAGAGACTTGAAATTTGAAGAGTACATAGGTCTTATAGCGTAGAGGTGTATCAAAAAGGGATTTTTGGAAATTCAACCCCTAAGGGTGTAAAAAGGGATGAAAACGTTTGTATCAAAAATGGTATTCTTTGAACCTACAAACTTGAAACTTGGAGTACATATACTTCAAGCCAAAAAAATAGGAAATGTATTTTTATGGGAATTTGTATGGGATTTCAAAGTATGTATGGGAGTTTTTTAACGCGTGGTGCGATTGACTTAAAACTTGAGGTAAATATACTAAGAAATAAATAATTAATAATGACGCTTTTAACTTTTGATAATTACTTTACCTACGTAGGTATTTAAAATCCTACCCTAATAATATACAAATCAATGCGAAAGTTACGATGTTTGGATGTTTGTGGCTCAATCAGGTCTCTCCACTTCAACGCGTGCGAAGCCGCGGGAAGCCACTAGTATAAGTATATATGTATTATATCAGCTATCTGGTTCACATATTACAAGCTTTGGCTTAGTTTGGGGCTAGATAGTGCTGTGTGGAAAGTCCACCAATATTTATTTAGTGTTCTGTGAATTTTATATGCTGAACTGGACGCCATTTTGTGACGTCGCCACATGGACGGTACTGAAAGACACAACTTTTTGCGAAATTGTTACCTTACATGTAAGATTAGTGGTATGTTTAAAATCTATGTTGGTTAGTAGTGTCTTTTGTGTCATTCATATTCAAGATTGAAATTAAGTAGTGTAGTTGTGTTTCAGTTCGAAAGGTGTGGTTGCTGGTGTAATTACAGGCACTAAACATCAGGTGGGCAATAATCTTGTTCCATCACCAATAATAAGTATAAAAAAATAACAGGGGAGTGAGACTGCCTACTAGAAACGCGTAGCATAATACATAGGTACATTAATTTGTGTAGGTGTATGAGTTTCCATATAAAAAAATATTATTTTATTATCTTAATAATATGTTCAAGGAACTCTCTAGTGTCCTGTAAAACCTGTAAACAGAAAAAACATATATTTTTAAATTATCATAGCTGTGTACCTAAACCTTAGTCACAATAAATCTTATAGGTACTTTTATGAATTGTGTGCAAATAAAATAAAATGCGATAGGTATAAAAAAAAAAACACTTTTTTCCTCTGTGTCCTATGAAACCCTAAATCAACAAAAACATATATTTTTAAATCTAACGACTTTCCCTTGTTCTAAATGAATCTTATGAGTTTATCAAAAGTGCGCCTAAATCGTAATAATGAAAAAAAATATCTTGAGATTTTTTTTTGAGAAGAAGTCACGTACCAAGCCGATTTTTCTCCTGCACATCCACTGAGGATTTTGTTTTTCAAGCAGATGGCCCACCTGATATTATGCGGCATTGAACTATGTCCTTCATCCTGAGACGTGTAAAAGTCTGTTCATTTTGTCTTTCCTGAAATTGCACCAGCACCTATCATACCTTTTAAATCGGAACACACCAATGCATGCAGCTTGGCGGCAGAAGTATTGCATATTGCATTTGGTGGTAATGGAATTTATCATCAAACCTAGTTTAAAAATACACTACTACTAAATTGGTGACAAATAAAAATCAAGCATTCTACCTCTGACTTCTATGAAAGTAGAGTTTTGAAGTATTTACGGTTATTGATTGTTTTCACGGCACATCGCGTGAATCGTTCCTTAGAAGAACTTCTATCCAGCCTTTGTGATTTCCAGTGTGATGGAGAACTGGACAACCCCTGTCTTTGAATTCGAGCGCAAGAATAAAATATAAACTATTTATTTCAGACAACAAAGAAATGTAATTACAATTTAATGAAAACATGTTTCTTATTAAAATTTCCATTATGTGGTTTGATCGGTGGCTGAAACTCTGGAACCAACCTATATATATTTGTAATCTTAAAGGTTGCTTTCAAAGGCACATGCAGCGCGTGCGTCATAGTGAGATTGGCTGTCAGAAGTAGGTAGAACATAAAGCAGTCCTCCACCCAACCCTCAAGCAAAGTAGTTATAGATAGCACAAAATCCCCTCATTATTAGCTCTTTGAAACGCAATGAATAAATGAACAGCAAACGTAACTCTTTCAGAGCTACTCCAGAATGGGCCCTTTTGCGTGGCGCACGCCTAACCGGGCCGTCGCTTATCGCCGCACAAAGCAGGCGGACCGCAATACCGCTCAAACTCGAATACACGACCTCATTAAAAAATGAAACACGTCACGAGCCCACAAAAAACCACCCACTAGTCAAAGCGAACACCGCCTCCTAGCGGAGAGTAGCGGAACTACGCCACTCGCGAAACCAACCTCTGTACTTTTTTAATTAGCCTCATACACCGAGTGAATGCGTGAAATACGTTAGATTTTTTTCTCTCGTACGCGGTTAGTTTGGTAGCTTTGAGTAAAGTATGTTAATTCACAAGTAGCCGCGCACTCGTGTGCTTTGAACTGTTTGTAAAGGGGGGATTTTGCGCGCTTGTGGTATTTTGAGAGGTAATTAGGTACCAGGCTGTGTCCACCAGCGTAGCTACTCGCGTAAGTTTGACGTCATTGGGCTGGATGAATGGGCGCGTAGTGGAGCGAAACTCGCGCAAAGTTTCAGAACTTCTTTTATCTCAGTCTAGGTTGTCTCAAAAAGTGCAAACTCTGTACAAAGTTCACTTTCGCCTTGTGAACTAATTTTTCGCTCGGTGTCAAGTTCATGGCTGGAGGGGAGACGCGGGGGGAGAGACGCGGGGGGAGCTATGATAAAATAAAATATTCATTATGATTGCTCGACGCGGCAAAAGCGCGAAAGCGAGATGGTTCGTTTTGGGTGTATTGGCTGTCTGGGTAGGTACCTAAGACCAGTCTGTTTGGGTTTCAGCTATAAATAAAAAATATGAAATATGCCGTCTAAGAATCCGTTAAGCGCAACTGAAATTATGCTAATGAGATTTGGTAAAATTGGTTCTCGTTGGCCTAGCAACTGAGATAACGGCTAGAATCTGAACTTGCTATCAGATTCTAACAAGAAATTATTTTACCAAAATGTCTACCTGTACACTATGTACTAACATTCAAGAGTGTGGTACCTTTTGTGTGCTTAACAGATTTAGGGCCGGTTTCACGATGCTCTGTTAGATTAACAAAGGATTAAAGGGCCGTTAAATATGTCAAAATGTACGCATTTGACAGCTAAGGTTAGATTTAACGGTCTTTTAATCCTTGATTAGTAACTAACAGAGCATGGTGAAATCAGCTCTAAGTAGCTTTATTTGAGTTCACAAGTTTACTAGCGGCTCGTCCTGGCTTTTCACAGGTGGACATTTATTTTTAATCATTTAAATATAGCCTATGTTACTCAGGAATAATTTAGCATTCTAATGATGAAAGAATTTTTGAAATCGGACAAGTAGTTTTTGAGTTTGTGCGTTACAAACATACAAATCTTTCCTCTTTATAATATTAGTGTAGATAATTTAAACATTTAGGTATTTTCGAAGAAAATTACAATGAATACAAATATTTATAAAATGTACAAAATACGTATGAAACAGTTGAGCTATCATTGCAAAGAATCTAGAGATAGCTTAACTGATGCCAATGAGGTATAGATAACGAACACGCTATATCATTTAAAAATCCCAAGAAAACTGAAGAAAACGCCAATTCTCTCCAACATCACTTCCCGAAAGACGACTGAAAACTGACGTAAAAATCGTCCCAGACCTACCTCAACACTTGAAAGTGAATCTCCCGTTTCTTTTCCCGTTCCTCCCCTAATTAGCGAATTAAGCGTCGGTCGAGTCTTCGTCGATAAATCCAATAAGTTCGCAGCTTGGAGTTTTTATTCGATGTTTTATTCACGGCTACCAGCTTTTTGTGACAATTTTCGTTAATAGACTTACGACTATTATAAAGGCATGGTAAACATCTGTTCATATACTTATCATTGTATAAGCACAGATACGCATCAGGCTATACTGCTCGCTTATATGTCCATAAAACAAACGTCATTTTTCTTTGGATTTGTGTAGCTTTTATTTACAAAGAAAATTACAACGAATACAATATTTTCAAAATACATATAAAACAGTTGAGCTATCTGCAGACCGTTGCAAACGATCTAGAGACGGCTCAACTGATCCAAATCAGTGCCAATCGGAAGCGTCCCGAAGACACTGGCTGCATTGCCACGCTGAATGACAATGCTGATGCGCTGAACCAGATATTCACCAGGTCACTCGTCGCCTCGATAAGTCGCCTAAATCGAATTTGGAAGACCCAGTAGGCCTCGGTACCCCACGGACCTAGAGTCTCAACCCCAAGAGGAGCAAATACGTAGGCTCTGCCGAGACTTGACTTTGTGTAGCTTGATTTGTATCCGTGTGTGCTAGAGCTCTTTGATAATGTCTAAGAGGGGAAGTCAGAGACATACATTTGCAGTAAATCAAGCCTTTGCATCTTGTGTAAATGATAATTCAGCGTCAGGGCAACTTAAGAGTAGTAGAAATCTTTGTGAAGGGCTCGTCCGGGGAATTACTACCACCACGCCTTTTTCTGCCGCCAAGCAGCGTTGCTGTGTTTTTGTTTGAAGAGTGTGGTTGCCTGTGTAATTACAGGCACATGAGGCTTAACATCTGTATGCCTCTAGTTGATGGACGCAGGGTAGTGCATCGTAGGGCATGTTCCTATCATGCGTGACTTACGAGGCAATGCCATGTTATAGGTGATGGTTACCACTTAACATCAGGTGGGCCATCTGCTTGTTCCATCAGCTAGTAGTATAAAAAAAAACTTTTCCAGTCATTAAATCTTCAGTAAATACTTTTCAAATACCAAAGTGATTATAAGGACTAAACATAAATTTAATGAAATAAATATATAGTACTAATCCGCTAATCTAATCTTATGTAAGTAAATCAAATGTAGACTTGAGTGTGCACCCTTCACTGCATCTGCAAACTCTGCATACTCTGCAAATTCTGTAACGTGAAAAAAGGTGTATTAGACACAACAAAAATACCACAAAAAATATAAAATACTTAACAAGACTTCGACACGTGTTTCGCCTCTCTACGAAGCATCTTCAGGAAGAATTGACTTGCTGTGCACTGAATGACGTCACCTTGACGTGTTGTCTCGTCGAGCGCCGAGCAGAAAGACTCTCTGCTCGGCGCTCGACGAGACAACACGTCAAGGTGACGTCATTCAGTGCACAGTACCCCAAGTATGAGATTTGCTTACGATATTTCGTTTTTCGTTTTACGTTTTTGTTCCTTGTTCATTGCGAGTTTTGTATGAAGACGCGATAGAGATACCGATACGCACCCGCAATTAATACGGAACAAAAACGAATCGTTTTTGCTCCGTGCTCATTGCGGGTTTTGTAAAGTTCCGTATCGATATCAATATCGCGTCTTCATACAAAACCCGCAATAAACACGGAACAAAAACGTAAAACGAAAAACGAAATATCGTAAGCAAATCTCATACTTGGGGTACAGCAAGTCAATTCTTCCTGAAGATGCTTCGTAGAGAGGCGAAACACGTGTCGAAGTCTTGTTAAGTATTTTATATTTTTTGTGGTATTTTTGTTGTGTCTAATACACCTTTTTTCACGTTACAGAATTTGCAGAGTATGCAGAGTTTGCAGATGCAGTGAAGGGTGCACACTCAAGTCTACATTTGATTTACTTACATAAGATTAGATTAGCGGATTAGTACTATATATTTATTTCATTAAATTTATGTTTAACAATGGAATTCCGCAAAGTCACGCCTGAATCAATTAATTATAAGGACTAACTTAACTCCTTAGTGACTCTAACGTCAAACAAGTTCTAAAGATTTAAAATACAGTACAAAATTATTTATTTATGCCACACGTAAATACAATTTATAAAAAATACAAGAATAGACATTTAGTATTCTTACCAGAGCACACCACCGAAGCTCGGGGTATTTTTTTACTAGGACAAGTGATGGAACAGCTTCAGGCCTTTGATCTCCAGGCACGGTAGATATCCTCTCAGATTACTTACAGAACATTCAGTTATGAAAGTCGTATACTTCGTCGTTATACTTCATTTTCTTCGCCTTCGTTCTTTCGAAACAATTTTGAGTGAATAATTTGCGGTGAAAAAATTATGAGTACAAAGAGGCTTCTTTCGAGCATTTTTTTTGGGCAAGAAATGAGATCGCTCGAGTTGTTTAAAAATGGTTTAAAAATACTTTGGTTTCATTTTAAAAGACTATTATAGAGGCACGTGTAAGCTTAGTAGATACGCTCGTATAGATAGGTTATTTGGAGTATTTGCCCGGGGCAGAGCTGCGCCGACCGACGGGGTACAAACATTTGCATTATGAACTGGATATCAGATAGTGATGTTTGTGTACATCGATATACTATCAACTAGAGCTTTAAGTTACTATAAGTTTTGGTCACCTCTGCCCTTAATAAAAACAAAAAATAAAACATAATCAAAACATCAGATGGGCCTTTTGCTTTTATAAATAAAAAAGTTGATAATTAGAGACTATAATTATCAACGTCAGCTAGAAGAAATCTGGTCGATAAGGGCCTGCCCATAAACTTTCAGGGTGGAAGATTTTGAGCCGTCCTCATCCAACTTCTGAGATCTTACTCACATAATACATACATAATACATAGTATACTAGTGAGACAAAGTATATACTGATCGAATGACAACATAACAGATAACAGCGCTGAGCCGCCAAGGGCGGTGAAGCGAGCTGATTTGCTGCAGTAGCACTCATAATCTTTAAGTTATTTTATTTTTGTTATTTCACTCCATTTATTATCTGTCCATTTATTTTTGTTATAACTATATTTATTTAATTAATTAATTTATTTTTTGCTTTTGTTTCCATTAAGTATTTTATATTGATTCTTTTTTTTTTAGTTTTTTTTATAATTTGTAATGTGTGTGTTAAAGTTGCAAATAAATGTCTGTCTGTCTGTCTATGAATGAAGTACATTTATAGACTACTTTATACTGCATGCTTGAGTAATCATCATCAACTTATATAAGCCCATTTCTGGATCTTAGTTTCATTCAGTGTTTGCCAGATACATGTCGCAGATCATCTGTCCACCCTACCTGAACGCGTTCAATACAAATTCTTAGCTTCAATGAAGTATTTACTTGCCACGATGGTCGGTTCTACGACGAACATAGCCATCTCATTGTCATTTCTAAACGGCAGGAATTGTGTCCCTTCCTCCAAGTATCGATACATCAGTTAAACTGTCTGCTAGCCCATCCCTACCCGCGTAGACCGTGGTGCTTGCGCGGCGAAACCGAATTTCCGAAACGTCTAATAAGTTGGATGTTAAGCCGACAGCACCATGTACTATGTACATGACAACACCACCCGAAGAAGACCCCTCTCAACCCCTACCCCATTTACTTTACTAGGTCGATGAGAAGCCTGTGGTGGTAAACGATGGATCTTGATAAAGTGGCCGGCAGAACGTACGAGTCTCATTCGCCTGTGCTAGTTACGTAGTTCCGTGTGGAATTAGGAAATGTTTAGTTAGACGATGCAAAGTTTGCAGATATTCTAATAAAGGCATGCCCATGTGTCAGGTTAATAAGATCTTTAGCTCTATACTTCACATCAAATCAAATCAAAAAAAGTTTATTTTGTGTCACAAAAACATAGGCGAAGTATAAAGAACAATTTTGGGACAGCAAAATCGGTCGTCACTCAGCTTTATGCTGTAATATAACATCTAAGCACATAGGTAATATGTAAAGATCACGTTTCAACAGCTATCCACCGCACACTGCATATTTTTCCCGTCATTTCCCATCATCCTATAAAAGTACCAAGTGATCTCAGAGATCTATTTTTTTTATTATAAATCAAAATCATCATCCTTGCCGCGTAACTTTTAATAAAAAACCACTTGTTTCACCGTTAGTCATCATTCCCAGACAGATGTCTACATTTGCACTGTAATTTCTTAATGGTCCTACATGTTTCATGTTCCATTTACGTTAGTTACGTTAATAGATACTGAAATTCATAAAAAAAAGCAGAAAAAGCTTCAAGACTTGATCCCCAAGCACGGTTTCATCCTTTCAGATCTCATAGTACCAAATACGATCCCTGGAGCTCGTATTTGGACTTTGGATTATTCCTTGAGGACGTCTAAGGGGTAGTCAGAGGTACATTACATCATTAGGTCATCCAAACATTACATTTGGCATACACCATTTTTAGTTTAGTATTCCATACGTGACAAGTTGCGAGCCCATAGCCGCTATACAATAATATAAAATATGGTAACATTTATTAACAAAGAAAATTAGAATGAATACAAGTATTTACAATATATACAAAATACGTATGATACAGTTGAGCTATCTGCGGACCGTTGCAAACGATTTAGAGATAGCTCAATAATATAATATACAACATAGTAACGTATATACACACGAGTAGGGTACAATAAGATCATAAGAGCGCCGTCACGCGAGTCAGCCAGTGGACGGAATGCGAGACCCGCCGTTTGTTTGCGGGCGGATGGTACTGGCGAAATTCCTCCTTTGTTACTTACCCGCCTGGAGTATGACGTGGTGTTGGTCAGAAGAGGGAAGCTGTTACTACAGTCTGTTTCATACTCGCTGTCGCCCACGGCTTCCCTTGCACGTTAGTAGTAGTTTAAGTTGGTATCTTGTTATTAAAACAACAAAACAACATGTTTTTTATTTCATTACAATGATTTTTATGCCCATTTAATGGGTATCTTAAAGTCGTAGGTTAGAAGTTTACGCACCTTAGAAATTGTATAAAGTTCAAACCTATCACTAATCATAATACTCACCTTAGTTTATCTTTTAAGAGTAGTAGAGCTCTTTGTGAAGGGCTCGTCGGGGGAAGTACTACCACCACGCCTTTTTCTACTGTAGCAACGCTGTGTTTCGGTTCAAAGAGTGTGGTTGCCGGTGTTATTACAGGCACATGAGGCTTAACATCTGTATGCCTCAAGTTCGTAGGGAACGTTCCTATCGTGCGTGACTTACGAGGTAAAGCTTTGTTATAGGTGATGGTTACCACTTAACATCAGGTGGGCCATTTGCTTGTTCAATCAGTGAGTTGTATTAAAAAAAACTTATAATTATGACATACCTTCCTATTACAATATCTGGTGGGAAGAATAGACATAAAAAAAGTTAGCCAAAGTAGCCTCAGCAGCTTTTTTAGACTTAAAGGTATCTCAGAGAATCATGAACAGAACTAAATCAAAGGTAGGATCTTCCATCTCCCAAGACTTGGGCCAACGAATGTCTTAGAATTCGGTGGGCAATAGGTACGTACGTACGGTTTTACATTATATATTCTACGGACTAGTCTATGTACTCGTACATGAGTTGGGTTTATGTAAATTATTTATTGCCTCTGTCAGTTCTGCAAACATGAGACTGTTTGAGAGCTAATACAGTTATTTAGGTTGTTTATCCTTTGACTTTCGTTTCTTAGTAGAATTTAAATTTTAGTTTAGTTTATAATTAGGAGGTCTGGAGTAGTGCCCAAAGTTTAGTCAAAATTGTGGTTAGAATACGTAATAATTAAGATATTTTCAAGAGATTAGAGAATTGGTATCTTCTTGGTTCATGCTACATTCTTATTTCTTAAAAATAAAGAAGAAAGAATATATAGGTATTTATTTGGCACACAAACGTACTTTCTACTCCAGGTAAAATTGCAGTCAAACGTGGCGAAGACAAGAGCTAAGGTGACTCTCGCTCGCACGTTTCGACATGTTGAAATATATAAAATACCTACACTTATTTTCGAAAAATCGCAATCAACCATTTTGTGTGCAATCACATTGCACACAGTTTAGTTAAAAAATCATCTTGATCGATACATGTTTTCCTAATCAAAAGTTTGCTTTACTAGTTTTCGTACATAAGCAAACTTTTATGCATGAAAACTTGTATCGATCAAAATGAATTTTTTACTAAACTGTGTGCAATGTGATTGCACACAAAATGGTTGATTGCGATTTTTCGAAAATGTGTTTAGTGATTTTATATCTTTCAACATGTCGAAACGAGCGAGCGATAGTCACATAAGCTCTTGTCTTCGCCTTTGTAAAAAAAACTCAGTATTAGCAAGAACAGATACTAGGAGGCCTTCCTTGTAGAGCACCAACTTTTACAGCATCTTGTTCCTTGTAGAGCAACAATCAACATTCCGATGGGTGCTATACGAGGATTATCAAAAAGTTCTACGGTATTAGACATGTACAAAGTGGACATACATTTTTCAACGTCATTTATTTCCTAGTCCTAAGCTAATTTTATCTGAAAATGATGTTTATTAGCACCGAGAACAACATGGCTCCTTATACCTGCTGTCAAAGTGGTGTTATTGAACATCCCGGCACGCTGACAGAATTTCTCTGGATTAATTAAATTCCGTCATAGCAAATGCCCAATCTCCCCATAATTACAACTCGGCCACAGTCTTTTTAGAACAGCTGGGATAATTCCATAGTTATTGGCAACATGCACAAAAATACTATCTGTATACTATTGGTATTATCTGCTGTAATAGTCCTTATTTGGATAGCTTAATATAGCATACATAATAACACCCAGGCAGAGAATAAACCTCTATGTTCAACACACAAAATTGTTTGTTGAACACAATGTTTGTTCTTGGTGGGGAACCTACCTATGATGGCGAGCGTTATAAACGAAATATATAGTTATGTTTACTACTATGCATCAAACGGCCTAAAAATCTGTTACCTACCACCATTTCAAAGGAAACTTACAGCAGGATTCAGAGTTACGCCTTTTTTTAGTTTTCATGATCAACATATCTTTTATCCAATAATTGCATATTATTTATTTGTTTAATAGCTAAAACATTAAGGCCCTTATTCATATTCCCTGCTATTTTATAGCGGCTCATAGAAAAAACTTATCACTGTCACTTTCATGCCAACGAAAAGAGATATCAACTAACTTATCGGTCTGATAAGCTAATGGAGCGCTCATTGACCAATATGAATAAGATGGTAAGATTATAACGAATACTTATTAATTATCCCATGAATGCATATCAATAACCAACGCCAAATCAGAAAGAACATTTTTAGGAATTGCTGAAGTTACAGAGGGTTTTTATTTTACCTAAATAAAATATTTGCGAATTTTTTCTTTACGTGCAAAAGTTTCCGAACTCTAGAATGTTTCTAAAAAAAATCAAAAAAAATTCGCAGTTCTTAAAAAAAATATTTCTGATTCAGTGTTGAACCAGACAAGATATTACGGTGCATTCCGGTGGTCCGGAAGAGTCCGCTCTTCCGGACTCTTGAACAAATTTCTACCTTATTACACGACTGAATAAGCTGTTCTCTACAAGCTGTGTCCTAGTCGGGCCCCGAAGTTCCCTCATCAAGATACGCCTGCGTTAGTTTGGTCTTAGTTTAATGTATGCACATTATCTAAGCAAGTTCTACCAACCCCCCTCGCCCCACTGCCACCCACTTCGTTACTTACTCAATTTAGTTACATAACATTATGTACTAGACACGTGCTGTAGATTGATTTTGATCGGAACTTATATACTTTATCTAGGTACCACCTAACCTATCCTAAACCCAAAATGGACAGATTCTATCGTATAAAATCTACCATTCTAGTCTGTCCATTTACCTATACCTAGCCCTAAGCCCCAAATGAACAAACTAGTAAATATTTTTTTATACATCTTGCTGAATAAGCAGATGGCCCACCTGAGGTTACGTGGTAACCATTATCAATAACAAAGCAGCTTCACTTCAGCGTAAGTCACCAACGATACGACATGCCCTACGATGCACTTCCCTGCGTCCATCAACATGAGGCATACAATTATTAAGTCTCATGTGCCTTTTTTATACAACTATAGCTGATGGAACAAGCAGATAGCCCACCTGATGTTAAGTGGTAACCATCACCTATAATAAAGCATTGCCTCGTAAGTCACGCACGATAGGAACGTGCCCTACGATGCACTGCTTTACATCGATCAACTTGAGGCATACAGTTAAGCCTCATGTGCCTCTAATTACACCGGCAACCACACTCTTCAAACCGAAACACAGCAACGCTGCTTGGCGGGAGAAAGGCATGGTGATAGTACTTCCCCGGACGAGCCCTTCACAAAGAGCTCTACTACTCTTTAAAAAACATAAAACAGCCTTACGATTTTGATCCCCAGGCACGGTTGTTATCGATAGTCAGAAGTACGTACAAATATTACAATAGGCACGAACCCACATTTTGTAGTAGTTGGTATTCCATACGTGACAAGTTGCAAGCTGTATTGTGCATTTACAACTAATTCGCGCATTAAATTCAAACCCAATTGCTTAAGTTCCACAATAACCCGCTTTGAATCTGAAGATAACTTAGCAACAGCGTAAGTGCTCAGATTAGGACCTATATTCATATAAATTACAAAACAAAAACCAAACATACAAAAAAATTCTAAGATAATTAAAGTAAATAAATATTGGTGGACTATCCACACAGCACTATCTAGCCCCAAACTAAGCCAAAGCTTGTAATATGGGAACCAGATAGATGATATAATACATATATACTTTTTTTTATGTAAATACATACTTATTATATATAATAACACCCAGACAGAGAACAAACATCTATGTTCATCACACAAATGTTTGTTCTCGGTGGGGATCGAACCCACGGCCTACGGCGCAGAAGGCAGAGTTACTACCAACTGAGCTGTGAAGGCTGTCAATAAATAAAATAATATTAAAGTAAAAATGACAATAGCTTTAAAAAGAGCAATTATTGTTATGTACTACTTGTTACCGCGTTTTTATGAAGAGTTACCTACCTAACGGCCGGTTTCTGAAAGCCCGATCAAAACTAATCGCATGTCAAGCCACTTGCTATCTCTATCTAATTCAGTTTATTAGCTGAAATGGCGAGTGACTTGACATCCGATTAGTTTTGATCGAGCTTTCAGATACCGGCCGTTATTCTATCTAAAACCTATCACAAATTCAAATTCAATTGATTAAAACAACATGTCGAGTGCGTTGTTTCAGTTAAAGTTACACACTATTAAATTATACGTCACGATTATGCATTCAACCATATATTTTTAAAGTGCAATTATTTTATATTTTAATAGCTATGCTGGGAGTTTCACTACGAGATAGAATCAGAAATGAGGAAATCCGTAGGAAAACCAAGGTAGCCGACATAGCTCGCAGAATCAGCAGGTTGAAGTGGCAATGGGCAGGTCATATAGCTCGAAGGACTGATAACCGATGGGGAATAAAGGTTCTCGAATGGCGACCACGAACAGGAAAACGAAGCGTGGGACGCCCTCCCACCCGATGTGACGACATTGTTAGGATCGCTGGTAGTCGGTGGATGGAGAGGGCTCGGAATCGTTCTTCCTGGAAATGTATAGGGGAGGCCTATGTCCAGCAGTGGACTTCTTTGGGCTGATGATGATGATGATGATTATATTTTAATAACTAGATTTAACGCATTGGGCTGTATCTGTAATGTTATTTCTTTATGTCAATAAATAATTTGTAATTTGTATGAAAATAGTTCCATAAAGTGCAACCATAACTAAATCTGTGCTAAAGTAATTGAATTCTGATTTGCTGAAATAGTTTCGTCAAAGATACCATTAATGGATTGGAGCCACTCACATAAGTGATTGGAAATGTGATTTAACGTGTAGTTCCAATGAAATTAATAACTTATGTTGTCACAATGCTCTAGTTTTCATCATAACAAGATGGTTTTGACGTTGAGAGTACCGGTGCGGTGGTCTAGTGTCCCTGCCTTTCGATCACTAAGGTCACGGGATCAAATCCAGTCCACGGGTTCGCATCGCTATAGTGCTCTCGAACGGTGAAGAAAAACATCGAGAAGAATCAAATTTATAATAAAAAGTATTTGAAATTACTGGCACATGAGGCCTAAAATATGTATGCCTTAATTGACGCAGGGTAGTACATCGTCGTTCTAACGTGACTTGCGAGGCAATGCTATGTTATAGGTGATGGTTACCACTTAACATCAGGTGCTCGAAAGAAGCCTTTTTGAGGTTCAGTTAAAATACTTTCACCACACTGAAGAACTAGTGACACGACAAGAAGAAGAAAAGGAATATCAGGTGGGCCATCTGTTTGTCCCTACAGCAGAAGTATATTAAAAAAAAACATATAATATTAAAAAGAAGTAGGTATATTAAAAAAAAGACAATGAGAAGATTGACCCTATTCACCTATATTTGCCTATTTTTTGCAAAGTACACAAAGTATAGTATAATTTATTCTGGTATATCTGGTTTATCTTATAAGTATATTTTATTCTGGGTCTGGAAACATAGAAAAAATAGAATAAAATTGTAGATTACCTTACATATGCAATTTCATTAATATGTAGGCTAATGAAGTTCATCATTAAATGTTGATCTTCTAATTTCTTACTATATGCACAATTCTAGAGCCGCCATGACAGTCTGTAATTGACGTTTGACATGACGCATTGCATTTTTTAAATTTTTTGACAGTTTAGTTGCTTTTTTAATGACTTTCACTCTCAAGCTTATACGTAATAAAAATATGTAATTCTATTATATACATTTATAAATAGTTGGCAACACGCGTTTCGTGTATATAATGTTGCATACGTCGGTTACGGTTCTATCGCTTTCCATCAGGTGAGCCTTTTGTGTCCTGGTATTATAAAAATCTTTTTTTAAACAATTGACGATCCAAGAACGAGTCTGCAAATCTTATAAGAAGTTTTAAGAAGGCGTCACTTATTTAAGTAAAAGATCCAACAAGAAACATGCAACTCTAAAATCCAATCATTTTCCAGGTATCAGCTTAAACATACAAGAACGTTTACCTACAGACTTTACGTTCAGCTTAGATTACCTATAGGCCTGAATTTACACAGAAAACGCTGCTATGTTTTAGGCTTAAGGCGATGACAAGAGCTAAATGTACTTCTCGCTCGCACGTTTCGACACGTTGAAAGATAAAAATCAATTAACTCATTTTCAAAAAATCGCGATTCGTACTTATGCAAACTTTTGAGTAGGAAAACTGTGTGCCATGTGATTGCACACAACTTGGTTTTATTCAAAAATGAGTTCAGTGATTTTATATCTTTTAATATGTTGAAATGTGCGAGCGAGAGGTACATTAGCATTTGTCTTCGCCTTAATACACGGACTACCGCTAATGTGCTTCTTTGTACATTTTTTGAAGATATAAAATGACTAAATGAAGGTATGAAAAATTGCAAACAACCAAATTTCAGAGAAGAGCGTTACATAGGTTCGGTAAAAAAGTTATTTTGATCCACACACGTTTTCCCACTAAAAATGTCCTTAACTAGTTTTCGTACTTAGCTTACTTAATTTTTTCAAAATCATGAAACATTTTAATCATGTACGTTTATTTTTTATCACACATTCCAACCATACATTCCGAGTTCTAATTGCGTTTGAAAGAGTCTACCTGCTTTATACCTGCTTGCTTCCTGCTTGCTACCTGCTCGCTACCTGCTTGCTACCTGCTTGCTACCTGCTTGCTACCTGCTTGCTACCTGCTTGCTACCTGCTTGCTACCTGCTTGCTACGTAAGCGTGTTAGTTTGCTCGGGTTCCGTCGGTTTGCAGGTGAACTGTCAACGTGGGAGGAGGGGGGCCCTATTTGTCTTGTAGGAGACATGCATCGCCGTTGTTTGTTCGAAATCGGAATATTTTAGTTGGATTGAATAAGGATCTTTTTCTCGATTCAAGACCTAGTTCTAACTTTAGAAACATTATTTAGAAAGAAAGTTGTTAAGATAAAACCATTATATTATTTAACTCGATCATAAAATGAAAATTAAATTGAAAAATGGAAACAGTTTCACGACCTTGATCCCCAGGCATGGTAGATATTCCCTCAGATATCTTACTACCAACTACAACCACTTAATTGAAGGCGTCTAAGGTAGTCATAAAAATATTTGCAAATGGACAAAAATCGTTATCCTCCACCTGATGTTAGGAGGTTACTTCTGCCTATATCAATCGCATCACCACACTGAACACCCGAATACACCCTTCAAAATGGAACACGCCAATGAGCGCTTAACTGCTCACAAGCAAAATAGGTACGGTACGATAATAGGTACTTCCCCGGATAAATGAACTCGTCTTCAAAAAGTTATACTACTAAGACCTATGGCCTACAGCGCAGATGGCAGAGCTACTACCAACTGAACTGTGAGCGCTGTCTAAATTCGTATTTTCGTTAAGTTGACTGAAAAGTATTTCTATGAGTCGTTTTAATATTAAAGTTATTTAAACCGAATGTATGTATCTTAAACGTTACTTACGTTTAAGAGCATCACTCCTGGCGATAACTGCTCAAGTTTAATCTCTCTCCCTCTAATTACGGAGCAGGTTGTTACCGCTTCAGTGATTCCGTTTATAGTCGGTTAAGTTTGCTTAACCGCAGGTATATGGGTTCTGTATGAATAATCTGGGTTAGGTGCTTATAGGAGTTATAAACTGGGTTATTTTCATTTGATTTCTTGTGATATTTAAGTGGAAAAGGTTCTGTTTCTATCGTTTTGTCTTTTACCCCGTTTAAACTCATCTCATATCCGTGGAAATGTGCAGAGACATGGGAAGGGACTTGGGCAATGGGAGAATCTAAACAGGCCACTTCCATGTCTACTCGCGTTGCCGCTCGCGTTGCCCGTGTTGCGTGAACACACATTGCCGGCGACGCTGCCGCAGACATACGGACGGCAACATTTCCGTCCACGGAATGGAAGCGCGAATGTCTAAATGTAAACGCAGTATTTAAACTCTAATATCTATTGTGTATTGATATTTGGGAAGTTACATTACGTAGTAATAATGCGTATTTTTGTCGTCAAACAGCGTTGCTATGTTTCAGTTTGAAGGATGTGATTGCCGGTGGAATTACAAATACATGTGACTTCATAACTGTAAGTATGCCTTAAGTTGATGGATGCAGGACAGTGTATTGTAGGGCACGACAGCGTGCGTGAATTTCGAGGCAATACATAGTTGTTGTTTGGTTATAGGTAACTGCTTGTTTCATCAGCAAGAAATATAAAAAATATTTTCAAAAAAATGTTTAGGAATGTACAACCCTAATAAATCTGATACGATTTTAAATCAGATTTTATAGTAAATTCTAGTTAGAATATAAGTACTGACATCTAGTGTCGAATAGCAGTTAAAGTTTCTCAAATCGAATATCTTTTCTATCGAAGGCGCTAGATGGCAGCAGTTTATAATTAAATATTTAATGAAAAATAATTAATTATTCACAACCAATTTATTGTTTAGTAATTAATGTCTCGTAGTAAATGTATTTTTCCAATAAAACGTTTTATAAAACAAAAGATGGAAATTATTTATGATGTAAGTAGTTCTACGGGGTGCTACGAAGTTTCGTAGCAAGTAAAAGACGTCAACGAGATCTTTGTATTTGCTCTTTTCTTTGATCGTTGTTATATAAACTTATTTTAAGCCTCAATTTTGAAATCGTTTGCTGTTCTTGTCAGCTCACGTAACCAAACTACTTTATGGCCTCACAGCCTTGCTGGTAGCAAGCTTTTGTTGGTTGGTAGCCTTGGCTGAAGTTTTGCTTCTGCGCTGTAGGTTGTGAAACAAAAAATAATGATATTTGTGATACTTATGGATGTTTTATCTGTGTCTTTTATACATATTTAAAAATAATATATGTTTATATTATTATTATACAATCTGGTTCCCATATTACAGGGTTTGCTTAATTTCGGGCTAGATGGCGCTGTATGAAATCGTACAGTTCCACAAATATTTTTCGCAAAATTCACGCACAGAATTCGCGACCTACTTCATACAGCTTACTGAGCTCCAAATCACTACTACACACATCTACATACTATCTCAAACAACCCTTACAGCCACCCCCAGCCTTATCTCTCGCGTCAGGCCCATACTTAAACCCGAGGGTAACTTGAAATAGGAATAGTCGCATTAGGCCCCAAAATTACAGGCGACCGTCAAGCCTAACGTGGTAAAATTGCCGACCACCTGGGGGGTAACCCTCTTACACCCACTCCTAATACGGCAAACTCTAGCCATTGGACTTGCGACTCTAAAATTTTATCTTAAAGTTGCAATTGAATGGGCAGGTTGTCGGACGTTAAAGTTGTAGGTAAACGTTAACGTTTGACCCCACTTCGTATTTCGAGTTCGTAAGGGAGGTTCAGTCATCAATAATGTTAGAAGGTAAGCTTTGGTGGATGTGAGCACGATTTGTTACGTGGAACTTTATGTGGGCCGATGAACGGCACTGTTTATTAATCCGGGCTTCGGTTTTTCATTTCAGACACGTGAGTGAAGAACATGGTGGCACATTTCTGGTGGCACTGACCTATAGATCATTCACCTATTTA
The DNA here is from genome assembly GCA_932294275.1 of Chloroclysta siterata. Lineage (NCBI taxonomy): Eukaryota > Metazoa > Arthropoda > Insecta > Lepidoptera > Geometridae > Chloroclysta > Chloroclysta siterata. Next base: position 11,045,314 of record OW028596.1, on the reverse strand, counting down.
TTTATCTGAAACATATTTTTTTAGTGATACAATTGACCCTATTATTTAAGAAAAACGACTTACAACTGTGATTTCCTGGCACGAAGGCATTTCCTTCACATCTCATGGTACACAACATCAAATATGTTGCACACTTGGTTGTTGCGATTTTTCATAAGTTCAGAGATCTTTCAAAATGATGAAATTTGAGGGGGAGAAGTGCATTAACAACAGTTTTCGCCTTAAATTGTTGTGTTAGTTAGATCTGATTTCACCATGCTCTGTTAGATTAACAAATGATTAAAGGGCCGTTAAATATGACAAAATGTACGCATTTGATATCTAAGGTTAGATTTAACGGCCTGTTAATCCTTGATTAGTAACTAACAGAGCATGGTGAAATCAGCTCTTAGGCTGTTAGTTTCACTAAAGTAAAATAAATATACGTGGACTTTCCACACAGCACTAATGTAGCCCCAAACTAAGCAAAACTTGTAAAATGAGAACCAGGCAGCTGATAATAAAATACTGCTATACTTTCTTTGGTAAACACATACTTCTACTTTTAATGTATAACACCCAGACAGAGAACAAACATCTATGTTCATCACACAAATGTTTGTTTTCGGTGGGGATCGATTTCACGGCCTACAGCGCCGATGGCAGCTATGAGAGCTATATCGCTGTAAGAAGTACTTCACCTTATTATGTTGAATCTATAAGCGTAGTTTCAAACATCTCATCCCCTGCACAACGTCCACGGGGGATGCCATATCAATCAACGGGAAGGAAGCCGCCAAACGGAGGGGCGCACCTTGCACGGATTTAGAAGCTCGGTATTTGAGTTCAAAGTTTGTTGAATTATGGAGAACAAAGAAGCTCACTGCAATCCCCAGGCACGGTAGACATCCCATCAAATCTCTGTCCTACGAGGCATTGCCCTGCGTCCATCAACTTGAGGCAAACATTGGCATACATTGGCAAGCACACCCTTCAAACCGAAACACGGCGTTGCTGCTTGGCGGCAGAAAAAGGCATGGTCATAGCACTTTTGTAGTAATCTAAGTAATTTATACCCACAGTCTATAGCGCAGAAGGCAGAGCTACTATCAACTGAGCTGTAAGGTATGATTATCACCTTAGCGATGATCGTTAAAAACCTTCCCAATCGTGTAAACACACTCATAAATACTGATCAAAGCCACAGTCCCAACATCTAAACAAAGCTAAAGCTACATCCTCACTGCTGCAGATAAAGCCACGCCACACCTGTACACGGCGCGAATATAAATCGTGGCTGGAGTTCTAATTATTTGCGTTTGGATTACGGCGCTTGTTTTCGACCCGTCTGTCGCGAAGGGTTGTTTTGTTTTGATCAGGGTTTTGGTATAACAAATAATAGGAGAAAATGATTTAATTTGTGTTCTGATTTTTCTGTGTAGATCGAAGCATTTTGGACGCAAAATTTCTGAAAATCTGATATATTTAGCGAGAAGTTTCAACAGGTAGTAGAAATTTTAAATCTTAGATAAGTTTTTCACAAATAATCTAAGTATAACTTCGGTAATTTTTGTGCTTTAGCAGAAAACTTTGAAAATAGGAAGCTATGACGTATTTTTTTGCGTGTATATTTTCCTATTGATTGACAGATCACATTATGACATTTATCATTTTTTTTACGAAATAGAAAAAAAGCTAATAGGGCCGCTACTTTGATCCCTAGGCTCGGTATCCCTCCCTAACTATCCAAAGATTCTTAAAGGTACACATAGTGATCAAAGGTTGAATGAATTCTAAATCCAACATGTCAATTAAACAGTCACAAAAATAGTGAACTGCCAAAAACCAAAAATTAAACAACGTCCTTTGTTGCCGAAAACGCTAAATTGAGGAAATTTCCATCTATTCTCCAGCCAGGCGTCATCCGCGCCTAAACCCCGCTTCAATTTCAATAGCACCCCTACATACTCCCTACACCCTTTAGCTCCACCCGCATTCATCCCTCTCACTCCCGACCTAATCTCACTCAGCCAAGCGAGACAGGACTACCTACAGGGCCGGTCCGAAAGTTAGACATATATTATTGTATTATACGGCCGTAGGTGGCGGGGGTGAAGATTGATGCCACGGGGCGGGGGGTAGTTTCAACCCTATGGCAACGTAACGAAATTTGCGTCGTGCGTGTGTGTGTAAGGGTCTAACGTGGCCTCATATTTCAGTAAGGAAATTAGGTGAAGGAATTAATTTTCCAAGTTTCTATATGGAGGAAAAATTGGTTTTTATACGGCCCACGTGGTCTTGCGGCTTCGTAAAATTAAAAAGGTTTCTGCGATCACGTCGGTGCTGTGATTAATTTCATGTGTTTTTATTTATGAAGATATTTTATTTTGTACTTGAATGATTTTTTATGTAAAATTATGGGTTTACGAGACTTACGACTTACGACGGGACGATTAGACAGAAAGTTTTTGGACAACATATTTTTTTTATATAAAACAGTGAGGCCAACGTCATGGCTTAAAGCTGCATTTGCCGGATGCATAAGTTTTCTTAAATATACATGTGAATACCTATGTAAGTATTATTTACAGGCATGACTTCACGCCCGATAACCCACACGATTTACTAAAATGAACTCTAACATTTTTATAGCGACGACCTCAAACCTTACGTCGCTCCAGAGGTCCATAAAAAGCAACGATACGCCAATATGACGGCATGAGTAGGTACAGTCACCTGCACCAAGAATGTTAACTTTATAATTTTCAAAATTATTCTGCGTTCTCGACTGGTAGATTTGTTACTACTTTCGTATCATGTTTGGGAGATACACGTGAATACAAAAGCACGATGATGTAGTTTTGGAGAACTGAAACCAGCTTAGTTTAAGCGACTGTACCGTTTTGGCCGCGAAAGTTGAGATACGCAACGATGATACACGCAAACGAGCCAGACTAGACGATTTTATTACGATAGGTACCCGGCAGTTACCTAGGAGATCATCATCATCAGTCTCAATAACCATGCGGGAAATAGGCTTCTTTAATAGATTTTCAGGACAAACGCACTCTTCTTCTCTTATCGTGTCACTAGTTTCTTTGACAGCCTTTTTTGACAGCCTTCGCAGCTCAGTTGGTAGTAGCTCTGCCTTCTGCGCCGTAGGCCGTGGGTTCGATCCCCACCGAGAACAAACATTTGTGTGATGAACATAGATGTTTGTTCTCTGTCTGGGTGTAATTATATATTATAAGTATGTATTTACAAAAAAAAAGTATATGTATATGTATTATATCACCTATCTGGTTCCCATATTACAAGCTTTGGCTTAGTTTGGGGCTAGATAGTGCTGTGTGGAAAGTCCACCAATATTTTATTTATTTTATTAGTTTCTACTCTTTAATTTTTTAGGTTCTACGACATGCCGGTTTCCTCACGATGTTTTCCTTCACCGTTTGAGAGTACTGGCATTGTGCATATAAATTTTAAAACAGAAAAACTAATGACCGGAACCCACGACCTTAAGATCGGAAGGCGGGGCCGCTACCACTAGACCACCAGCGCTCAAATCCACTGAGAAAAATGTAAAGCTGAAAATGCGACAGATTTGGTTCGTTGAAGGATAAAAACTGACTAAACGTGCGAACAATGTGATAGACGACACCGTTTTTAGACGATAGACGAGACCAATTACCTACAATGGTCAATCTGTGATTGTATATTTATATAGTGTCCTATATAATTATACAACCAATTAAACCAACTGAGCTGTGAAGGCTGTCGCCTTACACGTAGTAACTCTACCTTCTGTGCCGTAGGCCGTGGGTTCGATCCCCACCGAGAACAAACATTTGTGTGATGAACATAGAATGTCTGTCTGGGTGTTATATAAAATTATAAGTATGTATTTAGAAAAACGAAAGTATATAAGTAGTATATCAGCTATCTGGTTCTCCCATATTACAAGCTTTGGCTTAGTTTGGGGCGAGATGATGCCGTGTGGAATGTCCACCAATATTTATTTATATTTGTTTTATATGATAATTTTTGACATGCGTTTTTATTGTATCATTTTTAACACTATAAATTTTAATTCCTTCTTTATGCTTATGCTTAAAATCAGAATATATTCATTGACATTTTACCTAGTTTTAGACATAAATATCATGCCTGACTTTTTTTTTTAATTTCAACTCCAATACAACTGCTGTGCCCTCACAAGATACATGAAAATTCTACTAAAGTAGACCTGTAACTGAACAGCTTCACTACTTTGATCCCCAGGCACGGTAGATATCCCTCAGATATCTTGGTGCCAATTACGAACTCCAGATTCTTTGAGGACTTCATTTAAGGGGGGTAGTCAAAGGTACGTCCAAACATTACATTTCGCACTATCCACATTTTGCCGCAGATGGTATTTCATACGTGACAGGTTGCAAGCTCATCACCGCTGTTAGAATACTAACTGGTTTCCTCCCGATGTTTTCCTTCACCGTTTTGGGGTACTATGGCTCTTAATCTATTAAGTGTTTTTTTTTTATACAACTATCTGATGGAACAAGCAGATGGCCCATCTGATGTTAAGTGGAACCATCACCTATAACAAAGCATTGCCTAGTAAGTCACGCACGATAGGAACGTGCCCTAAGATGCACTGCCCTGCGTCCATCAACTCATGTGCCTGTAATTACACCGGCAACCACATTCTTCAAACCGAAACACAGCGTTGCTGCTTGGCGGCAGAAAAAGGCGTGGTGGTACTACTTCCCCGGACGAGCCCTTCACAAAGAGCTCTACTACTCTTAAGACTTCTCCCTATCACTTTCATGTCAATGAAGAGAGATAGCCATAGACTTGTGGTAATTTTACCTGAAGCGCTTAACGACCAATATGAATGAGACTAATATAAAACTAATAAAACATAAAATTAATTGACCGGTTGGCACTCGATTTTGAAAAGATGAATAGCGATTGAAAAGTTCAAAGTCGGGAAACACCATTGTACTAATTACGCGGCAGACGGCGCGCTTTCGCTTTCGTCGACGGCGGTCGTTTTAATTATTTTTTGCCGAGCGTCTCGACGTCTGCCGGGAAACTCCGGGAAAAATTAACGGTGGAATAATGTGGATGCGCCTTTAGCTGGATAAAAAAAAAGTGGATTTGACACAGCCCGATCTAATCAAATCCAAAGGTATTCAATTGAATCCGAAACACTTCGCATTAAAGCTGAATTAAAAAAAAAAAGAGACATGACACAACGCTATCTAATCAAGTCGATAGGTATTTATTCAATTGAACCAGAATCACTTTTAAAGGTGTTAAAGCTAGGTGAATCTTGGTGAGAGTTCCACGCAACCAAGCTTAGAAAAACAGGCAACAAAATTACAGCTTGGTTCTCACCGTTTATCTTAAACTAAACCATGTTTGTATGTACTTAAGGAAACCAGAAAGGTAACAGAATCCTACTCGTATTACAAATGCGAAACATTCGAGTTGTTTTCCACTCATCTCCGTAATGGCAGAACACATTTGGATGAAACTTAGAATATATATAGTTTGTAACATTGAATAACATATACTCTACTTTTTTATCCAGGTGGGGGCGCTGCGAGATAAGCCGCGGGTAGATGCTACTACTTATATTTATTACCTAGGCACAGAATAAACAACTATGTTCATCGCACAATTATTTGGCCTGGGTGGGGATTGCACCTACAACCAACCGAGCTGCATTGTCTGCTACTTCTTTAGTCAAAGTCAAAGTTTTTTAGTATATCTTCTAATAAATACATTTACAATGATTTGAGAGTTTTATTTTTACCTACCTGATAACAGCAAACAACTTATAAAAGCTACCTCTATATTCCGGGATTCCAGACACAATAGAAAATGTATTATGTCTCGCGTGGTTTCAGAAGCATATCCACAAGACTCTTTCGCCAGCTGTTCGCGAAGTTCGCGCTCGCTCAATCTTTGATACTTTCTTCGTGCATTTTTTTAGCTCGCCTTATTAATGAAAAGTAGGTTACTAACTTGGTACGTTTTAAGAATGAAAGTTACGCCACGTTGGCGTAGGTCGATGAACTTTATCAGCTGTCTTTTGTTTTTGTCTTCCTATCAACTTATTCTGTTCCGTACTTTGTTTTGTAAAGTCTTTGTTTGGTGCGAAAGTGTGTTAAAGGGTTGAGCCCTAGAAAGAATGAGGTCGTATTAAATTATTTTTGCTGCATTATTCTATAATTATAATGAGTAAAAATTTGCGTGGTGTGAGTGTATTTAAATTATATTGTTTTATTAGACCACCATTTCATCATTATACCTCAATAATTTAGCAGAAAAATAAATTAAGTACAGAGACATAAAACAATGGAAATAAGCAGGTGCCTTATAAAAAGTACTGTCTATTGTTTAAATTAGTTATGACCCTAGACCTTAGTCTAGGGACGTATTGTGAGTTTGACGGTGATTTTCAAGAGTTTTGAAGAAAGAAAAAAAAGTACTTGAAAAAAAACATTACTAATAAAAAAAACATGTAGGTTACCAATACAGTACTAAAAGAACTATAGATAAACGGATAGCTTGAAATCACACTGACAAAATCAAATATCAACAGAGATAAACCAAACTATGACAGCAACATCATTAATTATCTATTAGAATATAATCCTTTTATACGTCAAAACCCATTCCCAACTGTGAGAGGACACAGGATTACCTGGACTTAACCCTTTGAAAGCCATAAAAAACTATACAAACAACCACAGTCACCCCACGGGTGATGCGTATTTTTTATAAAAAAAAACTATGAATGAGGTTACAGTATGTCAGGTATAAAGCTAATTCTATTTTCAAATTGAAGTACTTAGAACACTTTTGTTTTATGAGCACTGGCAGGTTGGGTTAGACTAAATAGATCAATAAAAAATGCAAGCTGTAACAGGGCTGACATAGTCGCTCAGCGACTCAAAGTCCTTTAAAAATGTAAGAATAAAATAAATAATAAATCAATATAAAAATGAACTTTAGATTTTTCCGCGTTTAAAGCTAGAATCTAGAAGAAGCTAGAATAGATAATACAATATCGTGACTTCGGTTTAACTGTGTTTCGTGAACTGCCTAAAAAGGATGCTCACAAAAATTTTTTAAATGGTTTTAGTAAGAAAGTGGTTTATGATATTTATACCTAGTCGGTTTAGTCGATTTTAGGACTTCATACAGACGTCTTCAATAATATATTTCATCAAGTAATTTATATTTTTGTACACTTTGGCAATTAATAAAAACCTCTTGTGGTACTGTATCTGTACCTAGACTTAACATAATATGTTAATAATCATTGGTTGGGATTTTATAAAGGCCTATTTTACATATACCTCGTCTAATCCTACTAATATTATAAACGCGAAAGTTTGTAAGTATGGATGGATGGATGGATGTTTGTTACTCTTTCACGTAAAAACTACTGAATGGATTTTAATGAAACTTTACAATAATATAGCTTATACATCAGAATAACACATAGGCTACAATTTATAAAGATATTGTGTGAATTATCCAAAATGTGCGCAGACGAAGTCGCGGGCACCAGCTTGTCATAAATAATTTCGAATTGTTACCCCCTATTGCTATAATGGTGAATTTTGTAGATAGGTAGTTAGTGTTGTAAGTATAATATTTAATACCTGATTTCATTTTCTTATCCCACTTCAGATGGGGTTGGCACAACAGTTTCTTTCTCTCCACTCTCGTCTATCAACCGTTACTTACCAATGCTTTCATACCTATGTCATCTTTCGTCTCTACCTTTACTCCTATCCAAATTCATACCTAGCATTCTCGTTACATGACATTGTTCCCTTCGCATAACATGCTCATACAATGCTAACCTCATTATATCAATCCTCATCATTTATTTTGTGGCTAATTTCTGAAACCATTATTTTCCGTTAACCGATTTTTGAAATAAAATGTAGCCCTATAGAACTCATTCGTTTCGCCTGAGGCGTTTGGTCCGCCAAATCCTCCTGAGAATGCATGCATAATAAACATCTTAAAAATTCTAATAAAATCATCTCGTATTACCCTCGCGTAACCCTTGGGGTGACCCTTTTCTACCTGAGGGTGACATTTTTTATTTCACACTTCCGTCGAAACGCGTATGCAAAAAGGATTGTTATTTTCTTTGATAAAGTATCGGAAATAATAATTATATGCATTATGGAGCGGATTAGGGAGTATTTTGTGTGACGTTTTTTAACCCTGTCACCTTTCGCTCAGATGTTTTTTGATTTTTTTACCTATTGAATGTAATAATATGCAACTGACGCAAGCTGAACGTTCCGATACTTTTACTAATTGATAATCTCGGTTCGATTCATTGTGAGTTCGACAGGATATATTTTTATTGAAAAAAATCTATTGTCATGCAGAAATTATGCAAAATTGTACAGTTCAGTTGATCAACCGTGTGCGGATATACAAATCGGTTAAAATAAATTATTATTATTATTTATCCATACACATTATTTTTCAACATGGTTTATTGTATGTGAGTAGGTGCCAATAATATATTTGGATGTTCCTCTGAGTACCACCTCAAAGAATCTTTCAAGACACCCTCAATGAATCTTGACTTGGTACTTAAGAGATAGATAGAAGATAGAAAATACTTTATTGCACACAACTTAAGGATATTACAAAAAAAAACAGACTTAAAACTACAAAGTACAATGGGCGGTCTTATCGCTAAATAGCGATCTCTATCAGACAACCGTTGGATGAAGAGATATAAGTTATCTACCGTGCCTAGGGATCAGAGTCGTGAGGCTGTTTCGGTTTCTGAATTTTAATTAATTGACGGTTAACCCTCGAACGCCGTAGGTGTAAATCCAACATACCCTACTTTCGATAAAACACTCAAATCTCACACTTGAGATCCGGGCCCAACAATAAAACCCGGCTGGTATCTCGGCATGCAACCTCTTGACTTCAATCAAATAATTACTGCCCCACGGTCGAATACACCCCCGGTACTTGATATATTCAAAATGGCCGCCTTGCGTTCTATATTTAATTTATGCATTCGATAAGATCTGCACACGGTAGAGCGAAATGGGTTAGTGTAACTGATGTGACAAACTGATTTAGGAACGAAAACTTTTATTGAAATCTTGACAATACACATGAAGAAAATTCTATTTAGATAATTTTGCAAATTACAACCGACGTTATATTCATGTGAGACTCGTAATATTATACTTTTTATTATTATTAGATGCATAATAACTTTACACCCTTGACACACCGCATATCCTGAATAACAATAGGATGCAGATTCAGATTGTCTAAAGATAAATAATACATTTTGATTTATAATAGAAGTAAAAAAACACTCTTCATTTATCGAGAATGCATAAATAGACCCTATTATTCGATATCGGAAGCGCAAAATATGGGTGTAACTTTTTTATGTCCGCTGAATACGTGTCAGTGAACGGGTTGACTTACAAGGGATGCCGTTTTTTATGGCATAGTGCATACAAAATAGTTCAAAAATATTTTACGAATGCATTCAATAGTGATTTGATTTATTCCAATGACATGCAGATGTGAGAGCTCGTTAGATTTATTTGACTGCTGTTTTTCCATTGATTCGTATACGCATGATTGGTCATGTCGATTGGTAGTTAGTGTCTATTATTTGATGTTTGTCATTTTATGAGGGTGAACCGTTTATAATTTTTCAAAAATTTTTTAGTACCCGTATCTTCGTAACTTCATATATCAAGTAAAATTTCTATAAAAATACTTTCACCCGTATCTTTTCAACTTTCTGTTTCTAGTTTTATAAAGTTTTATAAAAAGTTTTATAAACTTGCAATAGAATCACAATGTGTTTATCCAAATCGGGGGTAGATAAATCCCCTAATCTGCATAATAAAAAGAAGACCCGGAACACAAATGCAACAGTGGTCGTAAAGACCGCGTCGAAGGGTTACCATTGTCTGTGCATCTCTAAATTAATGAGCAAATGCAAAAAATGTTGCACAATCGCGTCATTTGATCTCTTTTGTCGGTTCCCAAACTGAGGCAGGTAAGAAAATCGAACGGTTTTTATTTAGTACAATCACAAATATCACTTTGAATAGTCTCACAAACTATAGATGAATCTTGACAAACAAACTAGATGGAAATAAAAAAACTTTAGTTTATGCAACGCATACATTATTCACAAATATAATATAAATAAATGATATAAATAAATATTAGTGGACTTTCCACACAGCACTATCTAGCCCCAAACTAAGCCTAAGCTTTTAATATGGGAACCAGATAGTTGATATAATACATATATTATTTATATATATTTTTTTGTAAATTCTTATCTAATTCCAGACAGAGAACAAACATCTATGTTCATCACATAAATATTTGTTCTCGGTGGGTATCGAACCCACGGCCTACGGCGCAGAAGGCAGAACTTCTACCAATAATATAAAATAGTGCTCTCTATGTAGTGCAAAAAAACTTAATGGTAATTCTACAAATAATCCACGTAGTATTATAATACTAAAAGTGAAATATTTTAGATTTTGACAACTGCTGCGCATTCAACTGCAACTCACTAAAGTTTGACATTCGCTGCGCGCGCGCTACCTACTGATCTAATTTCCATGCGTGCGCGCCGAGGTAGCGAAGGGGTTAACCATTCACTGTATCAATGGGCTTGCATTTATTAACTTCGAGACTTGAACAAAGATTAGTGTGGTACTGATTTTTGATACGGAAGGTTGTGGTGAAGTGATGAGTGAGACGAAAATGAAAGACAAGAAAAGGATTCCGAAGACAGAAGGCTCTTTGACTTGAAGGAATTGGTAATTTTTTTAAGCGAACATTTCAAACGTCATACATTAAACCGTCCCAATCTAAAGCAAAAGTATTCTATATTTTTCTTAAGGTCCTTTCATCCACCACCTTCTCTCACTATAATACTGTTATTTAAACAGATCATTCCTTAAAAAAACTAAATAACAAAATAAAAAATGAACATGCAATAACAACACAAAGCCAGAGAAAAATGACGCTTACCACAAGGACATAAGATTAGCAGTGTATTGCCTGATGCGTATCCATGTGTGCTCATGCGCACGCGAACCTAACTCAATGACTTAGTTCGTAATCATAAACTTCTTATTGTATCAGTGCTTTTTTTGCAGATATCTTTTTCATATTTATGTCAGTTCACCACCATTTTACTTCCTTTTTGATCATTTTTGACACAGCCAAGAATCCTACTTCCTACTAATATTACTAGTAGTTCGCCCCGAACTGAGATCTCGTGATGCGACCCGACAAACGCACCAAAACTTTGAGTAGGTGGTAGTCAAAGGCAAGTCCAAACATTATGTTTGGACTTTTTTCTGACTACCGCCTACTAACTTGGTACGGTAACCAAGTTTCAACTCTATTGGCCTATTTATTGAAGAGTTCCGTTGAACAGACCTTGGCTCCATCATCAGACCTGGTCGTCGACACCATTTTATGAGAACTGAGTACCTCCTTAATTTATTTCAAGAAAAAAAAATAAGAAAAAGCAAAGTAACTGGCCGACCAGTAGAAAAACCTTGATGCCAACGAAACTCTTAGAGATGGGAGCTCTTGGGTCGCTGGTTATCTTAATTTAACTTTTTTGTTGTATCTCAAAAACCGAGCGTCCCAGAAAAAAAGTAAAAATTGTTTTGGAATGTCCAAACAAAGCCCTTTCGTATGACATGTAATTTGATTTTTTTAAGTCACTTTTTTTATTTTTGCCCCCTTAAAAACCCCATATCTTAAAAACCCTTCATCCGATTTTACTCATATACTTACCAGTAAATTTCTCAAGTACAAGCTGTCGTCTTATCAAATTTCATGCAGATCGGATCAACGGTTCGAAAGTTATGGCCAGACAAACATACATACATACATACATACATACATACATACATACATAAAATGCCAAATCGCCCAAGTTGAAACTAGAATCTTCGTTCGCTTCGCTCACTCGATCAATAAACGCGAAAGTTTGTAAGTATGGATGGATGGATGGATGGATGGATGTTTGTTACTCGTTCACGTAAAAACTACTGAATGGATTTTAATGAAACTTTACAATAATATAGCTTATACATCAGAATAACACATAGGCTACAAATTATAAAGACATTGAGTGAATTGTCTAAAATATGATGATAAGTGTCAAGTTAGTAGGAAAAATCTGACATCTGCGAGCTATTCTGGCGTGCGCTGCCAAAACCGCTAGAGTTACACATATGTACTACGCCACGCTAATATAAGCTACTCGAAATACTAATCCTGCGCAGACGAAGTCGCGGGCACCAGCCAGTTTTTCAATAAAGCTAAGTAGCTAGTCACCGCCGCCGTAACAATTACGGCAACCCACAATCATAAGAACGCACTACTCATACCAAGGGTCATAGTCATAACCTCAGTCATATTTTTTAATCACACACTTATCCTATAAGCTATAAAAATGATTCTACGTCTAAAGTACGAGTTTTATAACCCCGAAGTGGTTTCGCTGAAGGCTATTTGGGGATCGGTCGTTTGAAGGTTCCAAAAACTGATGCCTCGGGCCATGAGGATAGAGCCTTCCGGAGATAGTGTGAAGCCGGTTTTTAGAAAACTGAGACCGTTTTTTATACTACGAGATGGAACGCATCACCATTGCTCGTTCCATAACTTTTGGTTACCTAACTTTAGGTAACCATCACCTATCACAAAGCATTGTCTCGTAAGTCTCGATATGAAAGTGCCGTACGACGATTTACCTACTGACATGCGCCCATCAATTTGAGGCATACAGATTTTAACCCTTATGTGCCTGTAATTTCACCAGCCCTTCAAGTGGGAACACAGCAACGCTTGACGGCAGAAATAGGCATATAATTTCAAAGTTGGTTTTCTACCTAAAGCCAGCGAGATGAGGCCATGCGTGTTTCAATGATGTATCTTTTTACTTATACGTGCAAGTTTGTCGTCCGTATACGACGTAGCTATTCCACAAAAACTCCTAGGAAAGCCCAGGTCACTTCTCCAATTTTTCTTACGAAGCAGCCAGTAGACAGCTCGCTCTGGACGCATATTATACTTTCTACATGACCATAAAGGTAAATTCCTATATCCGTCATATGTAAAAAAAATGAACTAACTTGAAATACCCCGTTTACACTCAGCCCATGTCCGTGGAAATGTGCAGAGACATGAGCAGGGACTTGGGCAATGCGAGAATGTAAACAATCCTCTTCCATGTCCACTGGCGTTACCGCTCGCGTTACCCGTGTTGCGTGAACACACATTGCCGGCGACGCTGCCGCAGACATATGGACGGCAACATTTCCGTCCACGCGAATGGCAGCGCGAATGTCTAAATGTAAACGCTCCTAAATGTACTAATTCTAAATCTAAGTAGCGACCATTTTCCTCAAAAATGACAACTAATTTAACGTGATCACGTATTTGTTCATTTAACTTTGACATAATTGTCTGAATGACAGTAGCCATTTTATAAACTCAAAATATTTATATCCGCCATTTAACGGTCGACGTGGCGGTCGCAACTGCTAAGAAACTGCAGCTTTTATAGGCTGTTGAGTGGTTTTTAGTGATGTTGAAGATATCGGTTTGGTTTTTATAGACCACTTAAGTTAAAAAATCATGTCACATAAAAACTATTTGCTGAAAAACTAATATTCAACTAAATTGTATTGTTATTGTAGGTAGTTATTAAGTACCTGTTGAATAATAAATCTTTTAGAATTTGAATTAGTCCCGAGACTTTCATTCAACGACAGAATAAAATAGTAAACTTTTTTTTATCCAAAATAAAAAATTGTTTTACATTACACACATCTCTCAAAATCGCTTGTTTTCATAAAGCTTTCATAAACAGGGTAAAGTGACGTGTCATACAAGCCTTATTCAAAAAGGCTACGTAATGCTGAAGCAGTTTCATACACGAAATATGCCACGTCACACCACAACAGCAAATTCGATTCAGGCCAGGAATTAATATTCGATCAAGCCATATGTGGCACATACACGCACATAAGCAGAGTATATAAGCCGTATCAGCAGGCTTAGAATGCTATTTCACCGGGGCACTTCCTGTTAACATAAATCCACCCCATTCGGGGGTGAGCTCGGAAAACTGAAAGATGTGAAGATGATTTTTCAATTTTTCTTCCAGTTATTGTTTGTTATAGATTTTATGCTTTCTTTCAAAAGTGAATTCTGTAAAAGGTTAAGTTTGAGGTTTGGGTAATTTACCAATGAAAATCCAATAATAAGTGTAATTTTTTTTATGAAAATATGTGTCAAATTAAGCGAATAGCCTCTTGATATTGAGCGGTTACCGTGCATTGCACTCCGTCACTCTGAGAGGAAATATGCAAGTAATTATGATGATTCGTGACAACATTGTAATATAGCTATGTAGATTTTAAAATGTTTACGTGTGTTTCTGTCACTTGATTGTCTATAATCTCTTAAGTAGTTCTATTATTTATTCTGTGCCTCAGTTTACCTACTCACTATCGCACCCACAGTACATATCCAAGATGTTATATAGGCTCCCAGAATTAGGGTTAATTAGGTCTACCTAATAAAACTCTAAACATCAAAAATAGTACATTGTTATCCTAGGGGTGAAAGTAACTTATTTAGTCCCGAGACGGGGTTTGGCGCCCGAGCTAGCGAGGGCGCCAATAGTTCGAGGGACTAAATAAGTCTTTAACCCGAGGTAAACACTGTGCTTTTCATTACGAATACAAGGAAAGTAAAAATAAAAAACATGAATTAGCTAAAGATAAAATTAGTGAATTGTAGTAGATCCAATCCGTACTGCATTCTAACCAAAGAGTTTTTATGTTCCATCGAAAAAGGTTAAAATCCATGCCGCATTCTAACCAAAGAGTTTTTATGTTCGATGTCATTTGATGTTATTGTTAAGTTGCTACTTATATTATATTGACGAAAAAAGTTTAAATTGCTGGTGTTTTTTTAAAAGAAAGTTATTACTTATTTTTATTACGAGAATACAGGGTTATAATCATTATAAAACCTATTAAAAAAATCCACTACAGTTTTCACTAACTTGGTTGAATAAGTACCTCTTTGGTAATAAACCTCTTTAGTTTACGAATGTCAACAGAAGGTCAACGGTCATACTGTTGAAATACGTAAACCAAAGAGGTTTATTTTCCTAGGAAATGTGAAAATATACCCAACTATTTTTTTTTTAATAATTTGACAGCTGTCAGTTGAAAACGATTCTCCCTAGGGCTGGAAGTATTACTTTCAACCCGCTCCTCAGGCAACTTCAGACCTACTTTCAGAGTATGAGTAATGAAAAATATTTTTTGATGTTTATTACAGGGCAGTGTGGTCGCCCAGCGACAAAACCCTTAAAATAAATTTAAAAAAAAACAGTAGGTACATATATTATTTTTCTTCTTCTCTCCGTTTTATGGCACCTCCGTCGTTCGACGTCATTGTCACGTCAAGACTGCCAGTATCAAGTTATGGATTAAATACTTTACGGTCAAGTCAGTCCATAGTCAAGTCGGAATATATCTGTCTTCTGTCTGAAACTGTGAATCAAAGTCTATTTTCAGACAAGTTCACAACTTATTATCCTAAATATCTTAGTGATAGAATATTCTACTCCATCCACTGTTCCAAATCGGCAAGCCCTCGCCGACCCAAGATGACGTTATGTCCAAAATAACCAATAACCATAGTTTCGAAGGGGACCTGTAGTATGGAAAATCGATCGCCCCAACCCCCTACCGCCTTTCTGATGGATTACCCTCCGCGTGATGGAATAAAAAGAAAACATTAGAACCACCGGCTCTCAAGGGAAAGCCTTTAAGATATTTTCCGTGGGGCACGTCAGGTCTGATTTTTGTTTGGACGTTAATCTTTAATGTATGTTATGTGTGGTAGGAAATTGTTTTGAAGGATTATTTTTGTTGGTAGTTTAGTAGGGTGCTAAAGAAAAAATATTGAGTTTCACTTTTGCGAGAGTAGTGACTTATTCTATTTCTCTTTGTTTTTGAAATGTTGAGTATTTTTTATTAGGTAATATTTTTTCATAATTGCTTATATCTTCCAAAGTCATCTGCAAGTGATAATAGAATCATTTAACAATTTTTATTATACCAAAACCCTAAGAAAACCAAAAAATTACCAACAGTAATACTCAGAGACGCTTAACGGTTACTCGAGTCGCCCTCTAAACTTATATAACTGTTAAACGTCGAGTGTGGCTGTAAGTCTCCGATCCCAATCCCTCGCCTCAGCCATTTAGAAAGTCCATTTGGAAACTCTTCGAAATAAACCCAAAAATGCTATGTCCAAGTACATAGTACATAGCGGGCGACACCCCTGCAGATACAGGGTGATTTACTGAGGGTCTTTGAGACCCTTATCGGGAGTCGTTATGACCATGTGAGGGTGAGGACTGGGGAGGGAGGGCCGGGGGCGTAATGGAGGTGAAACGTTTCAAGCACTCGAGCACTTTGAAGGGACGTAATATGTTATTTTTAAGACGTGATGTTTGCTTTCGATTTTCTTTGTTTTAGACGACGCTGATGGTTGCATTGTTCGATGATATAGGCTGACGTAGAGTATCTCCTTTTTTCATTTTAAAATATTTAGAAAGGTTCATCCTGAGGCCGACGTGTTATTTTCAAACGATTTTCTGTTTTAGTTGTTCAAAGATGATAGCTGAGATGATAAAAAATAACTGATCTCTATAGGTACTATCTGTCCCAGCAATAGTAATTTCTATGCCATAAATGATGGTTTTTCGTCATAAATCGTGGTTTTTTATCATATTAGGCTTTTAATAAAACCGGCCAAGGGCGAGTCGGAATCGTGCATGATGGGTTCCGTACCATTATCTATAAAAAACTACTGTAAAATCTGTTTTTTAGTATTTGTTGTTATAGCGGCAACTGAAATACATCATCTGTGAAAATTTCAACTTTCTAACTAATACGGTTCATGTGGTACAGGCTGGTGATAGACGGACAGACAGACAGAACAACAGACAGACATACAGACAGACAGACGGACGGACAGTAATTTTCAAATTCTAAGCATATAGCAATTAATTGTTTAGTCTATGAAAATAAAATTATATCAACATATTTTCATGTAAAAGTAAATTAGTATCATCAGCCGTTTGCTCAAACTGAATGAGGAAACTGACTTTAGATTAATTCAGTTAACACATCATCAAAGACTTTATTTTTATGCTAAATTATGAATTAAATCTATGTTGGAAAAAATAATGCATTAAATATTGGCATTCACAGAATTCACATTTTCTTTATGAACAAGCACGCACATTATGTCAGATTAACATACGCAATTAATATTCCATTCAATTCAAACATTGTTCATTGTTTTGAGCTTTTAGATTGATTGATTTTTTTGTTTTAGAAAGCAACGCTATAAAATATAATTTTGTTTGAGTTTTTAGATCTGAGAAACTCATAAAAACAATCCCTTTTATTACCAAAACAAGCAATGCCTGACGTGTTTCGCAAACCATTGGTCCCTGTCATAAAATTATATACGCCTACCAAATAAAACGACCCTTGCGACATTCTGCATGCGAAATTAAATTTAAAAATCGCAGCCGCTTCAATAGGTAATATTAGAAATTTATGCTCTGTGTTCGAAATTCGAATGTCCCAAACCATAAATAAAAGAATACTCGCATAGTATGTAGAAGTAGTAATAAATTTTGGTTTTTTAATTTGAATAAGTAAATGGGCTCACTACCTTCAACAGCCATTTGATACGAAATCACCGGTATCAGAAGTAGTCAGAGGCATGTCCAAATATTAATTTTAAATCATACCCTCAGTGCTGTATGGCAGTTAAATCAATTTATGTCTACAGTTAAATTGTAGTATGGAGTAAAATCCTATGGCTCCAGTTTAGTGCTAGTAAAATGTAATGTCTCGAATAATATTCTGCATAATTATTTACCATCTTTACCAAAGACAATCGTGAAATTTCTGAAAGGTATTTGAACGACCACCTAATCCACAAATTTATACAAAAGAAAGCTTATTAACACCCCACAAACATAAAATCAAATTAAAAACGCATCAGATTCAACAATTAATACAATTATGATTGTTAGGGGGAAACACTGTCTTAAACTCCCATTAAAAAGAAAAGTAACACAATTTTCTCGCCTTTTTCACCCCCACCTAATTACAACTCATTTTATTAATAAAGTAGATCGTTACAATTAGGGCGATACTGGCAATACTGCCGAGATATTTTAACAACTCTACAAAAAATATCGGCGAATAAATCAAAGCATAAAAAGAAACATTTTCCTTCCAATTTACAAGTCATAAATAACGTCCGGCGGTCGGTGTTGCCCACTGAAAATATTTAACCAGCAAATGGTATCGTAGGCTCACGGGTCAACCATTCACTAAAAAATATTTGAATAACGAATGATATACGGTTTGTTTATTGGCGGGCCTGTTCGTTCCTTTTTTGAATTTAATTATTCTAAGTTGACCGACGCGCGCTCGGGTCACCGTTAGCGTTGGTCATTCGAGCGTGATGATTGGCCAAGCTGACCCTTCGTGTTCGCTGCATTATATACAAAAGTCTATAATATTTTCACAGCTTGGGTCTCCTAAACCGGTTTGGTGGGTTAGGGTTAGATTATTGGAAATTTTACGTTTAATTTGTAATTTTATGAAGCACGTGTGTTCTGTTAAAAGGTCAGTCGGGTTACGGGTTCAAGATTCTTTGCTTACCAATCAAGAAATTAAGTTGTATTGAATTATAACCTGTTTCTTGGCGAGAGACAAGCCAGTTCTACTTTTTGATTTAGTAGTTTTATTTATATCTTTGATTACTTATTCAATTTCTCTTTTGTGGTATATTTCACAAGGAATTTCTGATAAGTATTTTTTCCAATCCATAAGCGACAGATAGGATTAGAATTACATTCGAAAGTCATTACACGTTGGAAATTCGACCCCCCATGAGGGTCTCAGGGGATGAAAAACGAGAAAACTTTCCCTCTCGACATCACTTTGTTTACTTCTGCACTATTTATGCAAAAATGCGGGGGTTCGAAACAATTTCTTAGGCGTGACGTGGAAAGAACTTTAATGTAGCGGTTATTTTTATATTTTCCACGTTTTGTTTGCGGTTAGGGTGAAGTGGGAACTATTCCTACCTACTTTTTATTTTACGCGTTTTTTTATGAACTTACGTTGTTTTATTTGTTGCTTAAAATAGCCCCTGTCTTAGTTTTTTTAGTTTGTTAGAACGATTTCAAGATAGTTACGATTATTTGGCCATTAATTCGTTCATTCAATTCCAAGCTAATTCTGACAAGATTTTCTCTTCCACAACGATTGCTAAACGCGTTTAGTAAGCCCCAATTTACGAAGCTAACAAAAGTTAAGACATTTAAGAAGCTAACGTCTTAACGCCTTGCAAAAAAATGCCGCTAAACATGATTAGCGAAATGTCATAGAATGGAAATTATATTTACGCTAATTTATTAAATTACACTAATTGCAGAATTAGCGTGAACAAACAAAGTGGATGGACTATCTAAAAAATTATCGAAAAAGTTAACAAACAAACAAAAAAACTAATAAATAAATATGGTAGGTGGGTAGGTATCAACTAAACCTACCAGAAACTGATAGCCCTAACCAGTCTCGTCCAGTGCTAAAATTCAATATTATGCCAAGTTGGTCGTATCGTATTGGTCTTGCTTGTAAAAAAAAGCAAAGATAGGATAATAGGCTACACATAGTCTTATTTGGGAAAATATGACAAATACGCGGACCTGAATGGCCACCAACAAGGTACCTAGGTGTCTAGTCTAGTGCCTAGTGTAGTGTAAAGTCTGCGTCCCATCTGCACCCAGACATGCGCTCACAAATTGAATTCCACAATCAATCTCCGTGAACTAATTGGCATTGTATTAGTATTCCAAGCCGCTGGTCTGTGCCAGCTAGTTAGTATGCGGGTAGAGGCTCCTTGTAATTAGCACACATGCTTGACAGACTGACAGTATGCTAATCAGAGTCACAGGAGCGTAGCTTATTACTAGATTATACCTTCTAGTCATGTCACTACTTTCTTTTAAAACTGTGTGGTGAAAGGATTTTAAGTGCTTGGTTATAGACTACTAGACTAGATTATACATACCAACGTTATTGTATTGCAAAAAATCTTTTTCGCTCATATATGGCTCCTGTCTGTCATTTTAACAGATCATCGTCAGTGTCAAGTAGGGCTGTCAATGTAATGATGAAAAATCATACCTAATGAGAGGATTAATTTTCTGACATTTCGGGAACCAAATAGCTTTTTAATTTTAATTGTTTTTCTAGTGTTATTTTGAGTAGTGTTGTGTAATTTCGGTGGTATTTTAACCAATATTACTTGAGGTCTTAGCACAAAGTGTAATGGAATGAAAGTGTATTAGTGATGTCCTGATTTGACCGAAAATGTTTCGAATGTTTTGAAGAAAACCGCCACCATTTTCTTCAATACAAAAAATGACGGCCGACTTGACTATGAACTGACTTGACTAAAAAGTATTCAATACAAATCACTTGACACTGGCTAGATTGTCTGTCGAATGACGGACAGGAGCCGTAAATGGAGAGAAGAAATGAAGAAGAAGGAATAAAGCTATTGAGAAACGTTTTTGTTCAAATCAGGATACACATCAACGATACATCTACGAAAATGTAGGGAAAGTGGCGCCCCTATCATTTTCTACTTTTTTTATCCAAACTATAAGTAGGTACCTACTTACATTGATCGAGGTACAGTCTGATTGCAAAAATATCTGTGACTGGTAACAGATCACACTAAAAGATCAAAATTGTAGTAGCTCACGGCAATATTAAGAGTAGTAGAGCTCTTTGTGAAGGGCTCGTCCGGGGAAGTACTACCACCACGCCTTTTTCTGCCGCCAAGCAGCGTTGCTGTGTTTCGGTTTGAAGAGTGTGGTTGCCGGTGTAATTACAGGCACATGAGGCTTATCACCTGTATGCCTCAAGTTGATGGACGCAGAGCAGTGCATCGTAGGGCACGTTCCTATCGTGCGTGACTTATGAGGCAATGCTTTGTTATAGGTGATGTATACCACTTAACATCAGGTGGGCCATCTGCTTGTTCAATTAGCTAATGGTATAAAAAAAAAAAATATTATCAGTTTATTGAAAACTTAGTGTCAGAATCATTTCGGATCATTATCATACCAAAGAGAATTTGAAAATTTCACGGAAATTCACAGCCTTCACAGCTCAGTTGGTAGTAGCTCTGCCTTCTGCGTCGTAGGCTGTGGGTTTGATCCCCACCGAGAATAAACATTTGTGTAATGAACATTGATGTGTGTTCTCTGTCTGGGTGTTATATAATATTATAAGTATGTATTTACGAAAAAAAAGTATATATGTATATATCAGCTATCTGGTTCCCATATTACAAGCTTTGGCTTAGTTTGGGGCTATATAGTGCTGTGTGGAAAGTCCACCAATATTTATTTTATTTAAAACCTAATTCCCGAAATTAAACTAACATAATATTTCAATGTAACTATCGCTAAGTTACCATAAACCATCCCAATATTGTTTTTAGGGTTCCGTACCCAAAGGATAAAACGAGACCCTATTACTAAGACTCCGCTGTCCGTCCGTCTGTCTGTCTGTCCGTGTGTCACCAGGCTGTATATCGTGATAGTTAGATAGTTGAAATTTTCACAGATGATGTGTTTCTGTTGCCGCTATAACAACAAATAAAATAAATATTTAAGCTCCCATACAATAAACGTTATTTTTTTGCCGTTTTTATAAATAACTAGCTAGCATCTAATATGGATCCCAATGGGAAGATTCCATCAAGCCACAATTGCAAAAACAGTTTCAGTTTATCTGTGTCTTCGTCGAATATCCACTGGTGCTTATTATTCCGAACGGCAGTAACCTGTAAAATCTCCTTACTAACAAAGTATCCTCCACAACATAGCCGAAAACATACCTAGTACATAATATTCGGACCCCCACCTACACTAGCAGAGGCACATAGTAATCCTCACACATGCATACTCACATACGGCGTATATGCCCACGTGAGTGCGGGAGGGACGCGATGGAGAGAGACGGGAGATAGTTTGAGTTTTGTGTGGGAGGGAGACAGTGAGTGCAGGACGAGCGATACAACAAATCAATACGAGCGGTGGTGACCGGTAGCCTGTGTCACCCCCTGCCTCCCCTCGACCGCACGCCCCCTCTGTCAACCGCCACAGAGTTGTTTAGAAGTCCCGAAATTGCTTTAGTGCAGATGTATTTGAATCTCTGTGAATGTCGAGCTGGTATTGAGTTTACGGGATAGACTGCTTAGTAATTGATTTTGGAATGGGAACGTACCGGTTTAAATTCATCAAGAACTTACATACGAGCACTTACATACATATTTAATGAACTGGCACGTAGATTCACCTAGTTATAAGACGTTTCAAAGTGATCCTTGTGATTTTACTGAATAAATATCTACCTTTTAACTTTGAATGTCTGAACCTATTAATGGTTGCAGCTGTTGAATGGCAAGGTTTAAAATACCTTATTTCGTTAGTGATAAGATATATTTTTAAACTTTCAGGTTTTGCCGTTGCTCATGCCGCTTTCTTGAAACTTTTTCCTATAATTCCTTGTGTAAGCAATTCTCAGCCTACCTAATTTTGAGATATACGCAGCTTATTTCTACGTCATACGATCGTTAAAAGGTTTATTGTGTTAGTAAACTCTACTCTTAGAATAAAAGTTCAGAAGTTTTTTATCGATTTTTCGTGTCCCTTCTAAAAAGTTTGAAACTCTACGAAGCAAAATCCGCTTGACCGCGCGTATGGAAGGCGCGGCGCGACTCTGACAACTTGATACTTTGCGAACTTTTGTATCAAGTATCAAGAAGTTTGAGATTTTTGTAACACTCTTTGGATATAAGTTCGTTGGTTTTTCTTTTTATAGTGGTTTTGTATCTTTTTGTTGTTTGACCTTTATGAAATAAGGAAATGTCATCAGAAAAAAAATTGCTCAATTTGTAGAGCTTTCATACTAGCGATGTAATAATATACGAGTATGTACTTTGTTCTGAGCTTCTGTGATATTTTATGAAATAAGCTAGCTTTTTCTCATGTCTTAGCCTGTATTTGATTATCGACCTGTGCACCCAAAACATTTTACGGGTTTTGTTTATTACGAATTTGATTAATTTATCGAACGATTCGATGGCCCACTTGATGTTAAGCGGTTGCCTCTACCTATTACAATTTCAATACCTCACTAAGCCCTTCCCTGTCGTTCGTTATCCGACAAAATGTAACAGATAGACAAGACATCTTTTGCAATTTATTATCATAATTATTAGCGTTACTAAATTCACTTTAGAGCTTTCAGATAAGGAAAACTGCCGGTTGAATTATGAATGAGAAAAACATTCATTCAATTCGTCTCAAATAGATAAAACCTACACAGCTCTACAGTAATAAGAGCGTACATGGCGTAGTGCCAAAATCCCAGTTTCTTCTTTCGGTATTGCCTGACCGCACATTCATTTGAATAAATGGTTCAGTAAACAAAGAACTACGTGACAAATAAGTACCATAGATTACTAAAAGCTATGTTTGCTCCTTTTTTCGGAGGTCAGTAACCTTTTTACTGATGATAAAAGTATTCAGTGGAATTAGAGGCTCTGAGAGATTATTATTTTTTTATTTTAGGAAATCTTAGCGCTATTGTTAAAACAATATATTTATGTATCTTAATATCTACTAGATACATCTACTTAATTATAAATTTCTACACATAAATACCTACCTAACAACGTACTCAAAAATACACGAAATCCCTGAAGATAAAAACTATCAGTTGCAACTTTTTCCAAATTCGTGGCTCCCCAAAACTCTGTAGCGTATTTCCAAAGATTTTCCATTTCAACTATGACCAGTTTTATCCGTACATTCCGCTGAGTAACGGCCCAGTAATTCAGACCCTCCGAAGGGCTCATACAGGGGACGATAAACTGAGAAACCGCGGGAGGGAGAACCCTCCGATAAACAGAGTTGTAATTTATGGCGGTACGGAACCCTTCCGAACGGACCCGAGGAGGATTCGGCGTAGCTTTATGGAACTTAAGCTTCGTTTAGACCGACGCGGTTACTACAATTTAGAAAGGTGGGTCTCTTTGTGATGGCTAGTTGCTTTTTTAAAATAACTAGCTGGTGGATCAAGCAGATGGCCCACCTGATGTTAAGTGGTGAGCATCACCTATAACAAAGCATTGCCTCGTAAGTCACGCACGATAGGAACGGGCCTTACGATGCACTGCCCTGCGTCCATCAACTTGAGGCTATGTGCCTATGTAATTACACTGGCAACCACACTCTTCAAACTGAAACACAGCAGAAAAAGGCGTGGTGGTAGTACTTCCCCGGACGAGCCCTTCACAAAGAGCTCTACTACTCTTAAAAGTAGGTAAGGGTGTATCCCACTATTTCTATTAGGTATTTCTATTGATAGAAATACTGGGCCTGATTCAGACTGATTGTCCCATTATTTCTAATACCACCATGCCAATTTCAGCCGCTATGCAGCAAAATCTAAATTAAAACGATCTTTATTTAGTCCCATCACAAGTATCACTTTTAAAAGCGTTGCTGTGCTTCGGTTCAAAGCTTGTGAGTGCCAGTGCAAAGCGGTTACTACAACAGTATGTTGCAGGACTATTAATGAAGGTTTCATCCGGGGAAGTACTACCAGCACGCCAATTTCTGCTACCAAGCAGCAATGCTGTGTTTCGGTTGGAAGCCTGTTAGGTGTCAGTGAAATTGACCTCCGGCCAACTAGGGGCATAGGTGTAGGCATGAGACTATGCCTCAAGTTGGTGCACGCAGGGAAGTACATAGTAGTATGTAGTAGGGCACGTTCCTAACGTGACCTGCGAGGAAATGTTGTATTGTAAGTGGTGTTTATGAGCCATCTACCTTTTCCATTAAAAACTAGTAGGTAACCTTATAAAAAGGCGACTATTGCGCTTGCCACTGCTTAGTGCATAAAACTGCCAATAATTGCAGATCATTTATCGATGCAACCGTAAGAAAGTCCTCTTACGACCACATGCAATAAAAGTGTTCTTTGTTTTTTTATACATTTGAAAAGAAATGATTTATTAAACGAAAATATTGTCATTTGGAATCTATTTTGTTTGGGCTTGTCTGCGTCGGTTTTAGCTAGATGAATATTCTTTGTGAACTATAGGAAAGAGGAAATTATGTTACTCTGCATAGAGAGAGTTCAATCAGACTTCAAAAGCTTCCATTCTACGATTCAAAAAAATCTTTTAGGTATGTTTAAAGTTTTGAAAATTTAAAGGATTTTTTTTCTGTTTTATATTGTTATACTAGCTATACTACGTATTATACATTATTATGTTGAAAATGTTTAAACGTGTTATTATATCATTATAAAATTTTCTACTTAATTCTGATAAAAAATCTTAATAAGTAGGTATAGGTAGTTTGTATAAGTCTTCACACTTACTTACTCAGGTCACTTTATTCAAATTGGGAAAAGTTACAAGTACCTAACCTATACACTTACAATGTTGTTTTAATATTCTTTATCTTGTCTATACTTAGAATTTTTTGATATTACATCCAACAAGTTTCAACCAAACTTCCTAACTTGATACACTCAAGTCTCCGCGTTTTCACACCCGAGATCAATAAACCCCTGACCGATACAAACACACACATAAATATATCTCCTATTTTACCCTTATGGCCGGCACAGTCCGCAGCCATCTTGGAAATTCTCCCTCCCCACCCACGCTCAATCTTACCCCAAACGTACCCCCGCGATCTAAGGGGCTTTCAAAGGCCGAAACCTACTAATACTAATGTCCTCGTATGAATGTGTGTGTGTTACACGGGTTGAACTGTTCGACTTTCATTTGTTTTTGGGACTTTGACATCATTAGTCTGAATTGGGAGTCTTAGATGAAAGAAAAGGTCGAATGGAGACTCGTATTTCGTTGGAATAAGAGCTTTACGAGTAAAAGGTAACTGACAGGTTTTGAAAACAGAAATCGAATTATTACAGAAAATTTAACTAATATACAAGTAAGTATTGAATAAGTAGTAGTATCTAAATAATATTAATTCCATATTAATTCATATTCAGACAATAATTTCAAATAGTCCAACACTCTCTTTTTCTAAACTAAAAATTTTTCCAGAATGAGAACTGCCAAATTATGGCTGTTTTGATAGGTTACTCGCAAATGGCTAACGGCCGGTTTCTGAAAGCCCGATCAAAACTAATCGCATGTCAAATCACTTGCTATCTCTATCTAATTCGATGTAATAGCTGAAATGGCGAGTGACTTGACATCCGATTAGTTTTGATCGAGCTTTCAGAAACCAGCCGTTAGTCGTAACAAGTTACAAATAAATATAAAGCTTTCACATTTTTCACAAAAAAAGTATTTATAGATTGCTATCGATTAATTTCTTCACAAGTAGATAGGAAGTTAGATGACCTAGGTATAACATATTTAGGTCCAGTTTCACCATGCTGTGTTACCTAGTTACTAATCAAGGAGTAACAGGCCGTTAAATCTAACATTAGATGTCAAACGCGTACATTTTGACATATTTAACGGCCCTTTAATCCTTTGTTAATCTAACAGAGCATGGTAAAATTAGCGCTTAGTAACATCTCATAGAAAATTTATAATTTTCTTTTTCCACGTAAGGAAACCTAAAATATTAGACTTCTACGCCTGTATTTTGCAAATTGTATTTATTTAGGTACATAAGATCAGCGTAGGTAAATATTTATAATTTGGCCGTAGCTTTTACGAGGGAGGTTTATGACTTGACTTTATGACATGTTACGAACATAAAAGTCGAGATTTCCTTTTAAAAGCTTGAGTTTTGAATAACTTATGAGTCTTATGACCTAGAATGAGACCTTTGAAGCAATATTTTTTTAGAAATTTATATTTAGCATTTAATCATTTTTGAAAACAAAACTGCGAAAACTGATAGGCAGAGCTTAAATTAAAATAAGTCTCGTTTAATACGTCTATTTGCTTTGTTATTTGGAACTGAAACATTGGTTATACTTGTGAAACACATTGGCTAAACAAATGTCAAATAAAAATAAACCTTTTCAAACCTCTTTTCAGAGTTCACCGTTCGACTTCACTCCATGGTACAGTAGCGTAATAGTTCTAAAACCCAAAACAACATGGCAAAATCGCTAAAAGCAATCGTCGTGAATATTTATCCAATCATGAACCACCTCAAAGCAACGCGTAGATAATTGGCGCCCAACGTACCGTCGGCGTCCCCGCAATGCATTACCGAAATAAAAAATTCACCTCAATTTCCGAAAGAGATTTCCATCAGTGCCGATACGGTGGCTAAACACAATCCCACACACACATGCACACGGTGAAATATTCAGTCGCCACTCCGATACATCATTCATTCGTCCGCAGAGAACGGTTCGACACCAATCTTCCATTTGGCAAGAAAATCGATACACGTCGTGGCCATATAAGCATTCCGGGGGAGGTAGACGGGTGTCTTAAGGGGGAGTTAAGGTTTAGTCCCGAATATTGAATTTCCCTTGGGACAAACCCGTTTCGCTTTGTCCCTTGGCCGGGGTCGTGTGGGCCGCGGTGCCCGGGCTTCGTCGGTACCTCCACTCACACAGACACGCATATCTAAGGCCTGTACGCACGTGCGTAAGTGTTGTATAATAACATTGTGAGGCCAGGCATACGTGACTTTCAAGGCGTTTGACGGGCCCCAAGGCTATATTCTCCACATATACCTACACTTGTATGTGTGAAGTGGGCGTTCTATCCTGTGTGTGATATAGAGGCCTCCCTGAGCTTCAAAGCCTCCAAATTGGGTCTCTTTAAATAAAATGAACACATGAGTTTATGTTAAAAGAAATTGTGAACTCTATTTAAATTACATTTTCTATTTTTATTAAAAACTCTTTTACTAAAAGACCGCTTGATGTCAAACGCAAAACTCGTAGCGTCTACTTGGTAATTTAGGATTTTATACTACTGAAACAAACAGCATTGTAAAAGTAAGTAGGTACTAAGTACTCTATGGATAGGTATGGATGAATATAGATGAATATGGTAGGATATGGATTTTCTGCAGTAACATCCTACTAATATTATAAGCGCGAAAGTTTGTAAGTATGGATGGATGGATGTTTGTTACTCTTTCACGTAAAAACTACTGAATGGATTTTAATGAAACTTTACAATAATATAGCTTATACATCAGAATAGCACATAGGCTACAATTTTTAAAGATATTGTGTGACTTGTCCAAAATATGACGATAAGTGTCAAGATAGTAGAAAAAAATCTACCATCTGCGCAGACGAAGTCGCGGGCACCAGCTAGTCATAAATAATTGCGTTGTCTTTTAATAAGAATTACACCTTATGGTGACACATCACATCGCTATTCTGTATTCACTTTTTTATTTGCACGTGTATTTGCGTATTGGTCTTGTTGGTGAAAAATAGGCAAATAGAAAAATAGGCAACACACTTCGTCATATTTGGGAAAATACAACACCATTCGATTTTTTTTAAATCATATTATTTTTTCCTTTGACAGACAAGTGAAAGTTTTCTGTAGCCGGGCCAGTCCACTAGTATATCTTACCCTCATTCGACATACGACATGAGTAAATAAACAACATGAAGGCTTATCCAAACCAACTCCCCCTGAATACCCTCACAATACAAGCAGACCATTAATCTTGCAACGCGCGTTAGATCCAAGCCACTCGGTAAATACGATTCGCCTATGAAGCTGTAAGTTCCTTTATAGGCACTCGTAGATCTATCGTAGGGTTTAGTTCATTTGCTGGTCGTATATCGAAGTGTAGGTGGATTAACATCCAACATTCGTGAAAGACATATGGTGTAGCTATCTTGTTTGCTAAGATAAATGTTTTCATTAAACTGATTGCTTAGGATCATGAAATGAAATAAACTTAATTTGGCGTAAAAGAAGTAGTAGAGTCTTAAAAAATATTCATTTGAAGAGGTACCATACCGTACCGTACATATTATACCCACATCTTATGCCAAGCAATAATGCTCGCGTTACTGAGTGCCAATGCAGTGTAAAACTCTGCGCTGTGTGGTACGTATCGTCACTACTTATAATTTGAAAATCAGTGGTTTTTTTAGGTACCTGAATAATACAATTAGCGGAGTGACGTATGATATCGTACTTGTTGGTGAGGTGGGGGGAGACCACTAATAAATCTCTGTCACAAAAGAGAAAGATACAAATACCGCGGCGTACACCTTGGTTGAAACAAAATTAGCTATTTCGTTGTGATAGCTCACATGTTCGCGTTCATACGTTTACATTTATACTAGTAGTTCGCCCCGAACTGAGATCTCGTGATGCGACCCGACGAACGCACCAAAACTTTGAGTAGGTGGTAGTCAGAGGCAAGTCCAAACATTATGTTTGGACTTTTTTCTGACTACTGCCTACTAACTTGGTACGGTAACCAAGTTTCAACTCTATTGGCCTATTTATTGAAGAGTTCCGTTGAACAGACCTTGGCTCCATCATCAGACCTGGTCATTGTCACCATTTTATGAGAACTGAGTACCTCCTTAATTTATTTAAAGAAAAAAAAATAAGAAAAAGCAAAGTAACTGGCCGACCAGTAGAAAAACCTTGATGCCAACGAAACTCTTAGAGATGGGAGCTCTTGGATCGCTGGTTATCTTAATTTAACTTTTTTGAAGTATCTCAAAAACCGAGCGTCCCAGAAAAAAAGTAAAAATTGTTCTGGAATGTCCAAACAAAGCCCTTTCATATGACATTTTACTTGAATTTTTTATGTCACTTTTTTTATTTTTGTCCCCTTTAAAAACCCCATATCTTAATAACCCTTCATCCGATTTTACTCATATACTTACCAGTAAATTTCTCAAGTACAAGCTATCGACATATCAAATTTCATGCAGATCGGATCAACGGTTCGAAAGTTATCGCCAGACAAACATACATACATACATACATACATACATAAAATGCCAAATCGCCCAAGTTGAAACTAAGATCTTTGTTCGCTTCGCTCACTCGATCAATAAGTAGGTAGATCTAATGTGTACCTAAATAATACTTTTTTACTTTTATAACTGGATTTAAAAGATGTCTTAAAAGTTGAAAAAAACTTATTTTTCTTTTTATAGAACGTTACCATAAGCACCTTAGGTAGTATAGGGAGTTTAGGTACCTACATAATGCATACTTTATCTAAGGTACTTATAAATAAGACAGCCTCGGTCTGAATCCCATCTAAGTATTGTAATGACCTAATGGGTCCCTCGCTACTCATTGTTTTTTTTTGTTTGGGTATTTATGTTTCATAGTTACCAAAGTGATAAAAAATAAATTTATTGAGTACGATACCTATTGATTATTAATAACAACCAACACCTCTTAAAACACAACATTGTTTTCTAGGCAGTCGGGTAAAAGTTATAAACCTTCGCTCCAAGCAACCACACAACCAAAAATCTCTAGTAAGGAATTGCTCGAGCCAGCCTATTGCTACAAAGTAATTTCTCAAGTCTTTGCTACGTGCTCGCGTTTCCAATCAGCCGTACCTTTGTGCGACACGTGAGGTATCGACGGGGACATATGGGCCACGCTATCCATTCCTGGCTTTAATCCCGGTGAGCTATTGTCGGAAGCTATGGATGTTGCAACAATTCTTGCAGAAGGATAGAGAGGGTTTGGGTAAAATGTACCTTATTTTATGGCAGAAATACACAACTACGTTGAAAAGTTCTTCCCCGGGCGAACTCTTTCGCAAAGAACTCTCATTACAAAAGAAAAAAAACAGCTTTACAGCTTTGATCCCCAGGCACGGTAGATACAAAAAGGTTAGCCTATAATCTCTATCTCTATATATATAAAAAACAATTGCTGTTCGTTTCTCTCGCTAAAACTCGAGAACGGCTGGGCCGATTTAGATGATTTTGGTTTTGAAATGTTTGTTGTAGTCCAGGGAAGGTTTAAACGGTGAGAAAATAGGAAAAAATTGCGAGGAATATAGTAAAACTAACAATTTCATTTTCCCATTTTCTACCTAAAGCGGCAGTTTTAATGTCGTTAGGATAGATGATACGAAGTACACCGGGTCATCTAGTCTATAATAGATTCTATCTCTGAATTTTAAAGACTCATTTGCCCAATGAGTGGTTTATATAGAAAGCTTATAATAATGATAATAATAGTATAAAAGCCAAACAGTGTAATTTAAATAAACTACAGCGCTGTTAGGTAAAAACATACTTAAAATGGCAGATCATAAGAGTAAAGCTTCCACGTTTTTGCCACCCTTTAAAATAACATCAAACTTCCAACAGGAGGTACCTAAGTAGCTTGCTGGCTTAGCCCCAGATTCTGTATGCACCTCCGTCAAATATTAAAACAAATTATTAAAAAAGTTTACACGAAGGGAACATAAAGACCAAACTGAAATTTGTCTACAATGCCCACTCCACCCGCCATCTACTTTTCTACTCGTTACTTGACTACACATAACCCTCCCTAATCCTGGCTGCAAATTTTAAAATATAGTCGAATTTCCCCGACTCACCCTGAGGCGAACTTGCTAGAGCATCGGTCGAGAATCACGTTCGCTTTGAAAACCCTCTTTTGATGCGCTCTCCTTGTTACTACTGTTACCAACTTACTCAGTTTTGGATAGATCTAGCCACTTTTCAAAAACTCAATCAACTTATTTTTTTATTTATTTTAGTGCTAATTTGTTTAAGCTTTATTATAATCTGGCTAAGTTTCATTGTCACAGCTCAATACAACAAATGATCATAATATTTTACTGATAGTGCGTGATTGTGCCCGTTAACTGCATCAGAAAACCTAAAGCAAAATAAACTGAATTATTTGAACTGTCTCGGAATAAACTTTAAAATATTGAATGACAAAATATAATAGTTAGCAGTTGGTAACACAGCTTGTTACCAGCGTGTAACAACTGGCTTCGCATCAAGTGTACCAAACTCTTTATCGATTGCCAGTTTATTTTAATACTTATTCCCTAGAAATAAGGCTCATACTGCTGCCGTAAATAAAATAATTTCGAGTGAGTTTACGTGCTTGGGAGCTGGGAGTATTCTGCTGATGAGAAAATGTGTGTTGTGTGTGACACGGGCTAATAATGCCACTTTTGGAATATTGTACCTACATAACAACAAGAGCATGGTTTGCGAAGACATCAGCTATTTGACAATTATTTAATAGGAAGATTTAGAGCTGATTTCACCATGCTCTGTTAAATTAACAAAGGATTAAAGGGCCGTTAAATATGTCAAAACGTACGCGTTTGACATCTAGATTTAACGGCCTGTTAATCCTTGAATAGTAACTAACAGAGCATGGCGAAATCAGCTCTTAGACAATTAGGTATTTAAATTTATTTGCTATTTTCTTTTTTTCCTAGTTTTGGATAGGGCTACAATAATAAAGCATTATGATAATCTTGTCCTTCGTCGATAATATTATAAAACAAATAGGAATCGGCAAAAGGAAATGGAAGAACCAGCACCAGAACAAAATAAATAAAAATATGTTATTATGGTTAAAGCGTATCACAGACGACGAAGACGCTTTAATATTTCATCTTAAGGCGAAGACAAGAGCTAATGTGACTCTCGCTCGCACGTTTCGACATATTGAAAGATATAAAATCACTAAACTCGTTTTCGAAAAATTGCAATCAACCATTTTGTGTGCAATCACATTGCACACAGTTTAGTAAAAAAATCGTTTTGATCGATACAAGTTTTCCTACTTAAAAGTTTGCTTATGTACGAAAACTAGAAAGGCAAACTTTTGAGTAGGAAAACATGTACAGATCAAAATGAAATTTTTACTAAACTGTGTGCAATGTGATTGCACACAAAATGGTTGATTGCAATTTCGAAACGTGCGAGCGAGACGTTGTTTGATAGTTGTCAGCCCCTTAAGATAAAATATTGCTCGCTATACAATCACTATGAGCCATCACACGGTTAATATAATATATATTTTTATATTACGGTATCTTAAGATAATGGCTCATAGTGATTGTATGGCGAGCGATAATTTATCTTAAGATTAAATATTATAGCAACTTCGTTGTCTGTCATACGCTTGAAAGCTAAACCAGTTAAAAAAATAAGGTAAAATAAGTATGTAGGTACTCGAAAATAAATAAATAATTTTTCCTATTTCGTGCTCAGAGCCGAACACTTTTCAATCAATCTTACCTACGCACGATGTTTCTCATTCAGCGAGTAAAAATCTCATACCGACGAAGGCTTTTGATATTTGAACCATGACGTATAATGCCTCCCTTCTGATTACCATTTGACGAACTGAGTATTCCGCTCTGCTAGACTTTTTGAAGCCATTCTGCCAGCGAGCAGCAGTCTGCAATTCAGCCGCAAAAAAAAAGATTGTAGCTTTTTTTATCCTTGGCTTTATTTTTCGCTCTGTGGTTTATTGGGATCCTGATTGATCTGATACAAAAAGTATTTTTAATATTTTATGAAAATTATATGGTGATAGCTGCGTAAGGAGAATTGGGTGGATAGATTGAGACGTCTCAATATCACGCGTTTAGATGAAAAATCCGCATTGTTTTTCTAGAAAGCGGTAACCGTTATAATAATGAAGTCCATAATATTGCGACAAATTCGCGTCTTTTATCAATGAAATCGACTGACAAACCTTTGTTTTTCCTTTGTTTCCTTTGTTTTTCTATTTTTTACTAAACAAATGCACAAAAAGTGCGTCACGCCAAGAAAAAAAGAAAAAAATACGATGGAACCATTAGAATAGCTCGAGATTGTACTAGTTTTAGTAAACAAAGTCACAAATCGAGAATTCATTAGAATTCATTAAAATAGAAGGTCTATCAAGACTCGGTTCTTTTTTGTCTAATTAATCTCTAAAATACAGCTAAACCCATAAAATTACTTGCATAAAACAAAACAGTACAACCGACCAATGAATTCCACACACAGAATTAATTTATTCCATTGTCCCTTACAATCGAATTAAAACAATAAGTTTGAGTCACATGCAGAGTGAGACAAAACTCTGTCGCCCTTTGTGTTAACCCTTTCATTGTTTTAGGGGCTCAAATTAATCTCAGTATATTTCTTTGATCGTCACGCGCAGGAGAAAGGAGGTTAACTGACAGGTCATATTTTGACATGTAAATGCGTGACAGATTTTGAGTTTTGACCGTTGGGATAGAATTCGTTTGTGGCCGAATGAATACGAAAAACAAAAGCTGAGGGGAGTTATTTTGCTATTCAACTATACTTCTCTCACTTTTCCTATGAGAACAAAGTTGTCAGATGAAGTAAAAAGAATAGATTTTTTTTTATGGTCAATTGCTTAAAGAAACTTTTTAAATAGTCATCTTATTTTTTCAATTGATTTCATACTACCAAAAAAAACGCATTTTTTTTTAATTAGTGCGTGTAAGTAGTTACTTACAGTCACAGCAGGCTGTTGTTGTGTTGAAACACTTTGATATACGTTCCTTCAGTTTTAAAATGCCGTTTTGTTACCTGTATAATTATTTGGCTTGTAAGTACTTTTTTCAAGAAAACTACAGTTAAGACATAGGTACTCGAAGTATTTTGCGCCCCGTTGCCTTATTCCTTTGTCCTCCAAACTTCCATTCTCGTTTCCACAGTGAATAAATTACATGCTGAAGCAATATCTGTATCTCCGTGTCATGTCAGTTTGTGTACGAGCATGTGAGATTTGGGGGAGGCGAGATGAAATGAGGTTGTGGACGATTGGCCTTATTCTGGGTCAAAATATGCTAGGGTTATTGACGCGGGAGATTGCAAATGAAATATTATAGCAGGGTTTGTCGGAACTATAGTCGCGTTAAACTCTTGCTGCAGGCTCGGTCAATGCTCAACCTATAGTCGCGTTAAACTCCCGCTGCAAACTCCGTCATAAATCATCTTAGCACACGCTTAAGGGGCTGACAACTATCTAACAACTTCTCGCTCGCACGTTTCAACATGTTGAAAGATATAAAATCACTAAACTCATTTTCGAAAAATCGCAATCAACCATTTTGTGTGCAATCACATTGCACACAGTTTAGTAAAAATTTCATTTTGATCGATACAAGTTTTCCTACTTAAAAGTATGCTTATGTACGAAAACTAGTAAAGCAAACTTTTGAGTAGGAAAACATGTATCGATCAAACTGAATTTTTTACTAAACTGTGTGCAATGTGATTGCACACAAAATGGTTGATTGCGATTTTTCGAAAATGAGCTTAGTGATTTTATATCTTTCAACATGTCGAAACGTGCGAGCGAGAGTCACATTAGCTCTTGTCTTCACCTTAAACAAAAGGATCGTCCGTTCTCCTAAGTGCGAGAGAGAGAGAGAGAGAGAGAGAGAGAGCAATATTGATGTCTCGTTCCGATAACTTATGACCGAGCCTGCACCGAGAGTTTAAAGCGACTATAGCAAAGTTTGTGGAACTTTGGTTAGGAGATTCGACTGTCATAACGTAGCTCAGCTTGAAAGCGCCATTGCTCCACTTCGACTGCGTAGTGAGACTCACAGTGGTATCAAATAAGCAAGAAACATCTACGTCTAATTTATACCTTCTAATTCAAACCTTAACAAGATCCGTAAACTTATGTAGCACAGTCAACACCCACACACGCTCTCGTATATATCAGTTAAGCCTTTTGGAAGTAGCTCCACGTATTCCTCGCACACATCGAAAGCAAAGCCGCAAGGCACGTAACATAAGGAGCTTTGAAATTAATTTAGCTCGGAACTAGCTGGCAAATGGATAGACGTGTGAGCCGGCAAGGGGGGTACTAAAGCCCCCTAACCCCCCCGTGGGAGGGGGCGGCCGTATGTCGGTAAAATTCGGCGTTTAGAACCTTTGTGGTGAGACCGGTTGCGCTTAGCAGTAATTGTGTACTCTCTGTATGGCTTTCATTTTGTAGGCGTTTGTAATTAATGTTTGTTGTTGAAACTCGGCAAAATGAAGGGCTAATTCGGTGATAGTTTCGAGAATTCGGTTACGCAAGGGCGGGGTTCATTTGTGTTTTGTGTTGGCTGGGGTTATTCTTGATTAAGTTAATAATATGCAATATTAATATGTAAAAATTATCATTTATGGAATGATAAAAATCCAATCTCTAATCTGTTACCCGTTCTTATATACTTGATTGCGTAGAACTCACACCTAAATTTACCTTTTTAATGTAAAATGCTAAACTACTTCATATTTCACCAAAGTATATTATTTAAAAACCGAACAGAAACAGATCGCGTTTTGGGAGCAATCGAATTCGAAATTCAAAAATTTTATTCCGTACCGAATCCGATATCGAATAAAATTAAAATTAAATATTTAAAAATTATAATTTAATTTAATTAAATCAAAATAAACCTGCTGATTATTCAAACTGATCCTTGTGATTGAATATGAATGCTTGCCCTTTGAATTTAGCTTTGACTTTGACATCAATTAGTAATTCGAATAACGAAGTTACTGGCTATGAAAAGGTTCAACGCATATACTTACCTACTGTGCCCATTTTTAGTACACAATAAACTCGTACAAGTATCTTCTTTCTTTTTTATTTTGAGTAGAAGCTCGTCCGGAGAAGTACTACCACCAAGCCTATTTCTGCCCCCAAGCCGCGTTGCTGTATTTCAGTTTGTAGGGTGTGGTTGCTGGTGAAATTACAGGTACATGAGGCTTTACATCAGTATGCTTCAAGTTGATGGACTTAGGGCAATGAGAATCTTAGGGCACGTTCCTATCGTGCGTGACTTGCAATGCTTTGTTATAGATGATTATCACTTCACATCAGGTGGGCCTTCCAGCTTCTTGTTCAAGTCTTACTTGAGGTACTGAACGTAAGGTTGGAGTTTCCCCAGCTGTGGGATAAATTTACTATAATGCTTAACTACCTTTCCTTTTCCGTCCTTAAAAATCAGCGTTGAGTGGAAATACACCCAACATTTTATGCTGAGCTGAATACCAATTTAGCATAAGTACCTACTACGAGTACTGTTGTCGTTTGAGTCGCTCAAAATTTCATTTTTTTTACCTCCTACCTTTTTGACTGATTTCAGGCTTATGCGTTATTGTTATAATACATAAGTACCTACTCATGCTCGCTTATTCCATTCTATTCTATAAATAATCTTCACATAGAACACCTCTTTAATATCAGAAATTATTACTCGGGTTTTTTTTTAATAGTAACGCTATAAAAATAAATAGTAGGTATGTTGCACCAAACATTTCCAAAGTAGGTAATTTTTCGCAAATAAAATAAATTTAACTAATAAGGTTTTCCTAAGTCAAACAGAAAATGAAAATGTAATATATAGCGATACGTTTGTTAACATGGCTAGGGTTGGCAAATGCATTGCTATTTGAACAATAACTCGTATTTTAAAAATTAAGTAAATATAGTTCGAAATCGTCTTGAGCTGAAACACTTGTTAATGTTATACCCATGTGTATTCTTATAGGTAGGTACATTGTGTGTAGAAAAAAAAAATAAGTTTACAATTTTGCCATTTACAGTTGCCTGTTCTTTTCTTAAAACTGGCACCTAGCTTTAAGAAACATCAAAGTGATCCTTGATGTCAACTGAATAAATAAATTTTAAGAGTAGTAGAGCTATTTGTGAAGGGCTCGTCCGGGGAAGTTCTACCACCGCGCCTCGTTCTACCGCCAAGCAGCGTTGCTGTGTTTCGGTTTGAAGAGTGTGGTTGCCGTTGTAATTACATGCACATGAGGCTTAACATCTGTATGCTTAAGTTGATGGACGCAGGGCAGTGCATCGTAGTCGTCCCCTACGGCAGAAAAACGCGTGGTGGTAGTACTTCCCCGGACGAGCCCTTCACAAAGTGTAACGATACGTTATTTTAATTAAAACTTAATTCAATTATAAACAGTCAAACCGTCGCAATCTTTTATATATACGTAGTTAGGGCCGAGGCAATGCGCTCGCGCCTAACGGGACCGGTTTCTCAAATGTACTTGCGGCGGAGCCCACTTGCGCTGCGACCGACTGCCAGTCCACAACACACTGCGAAGGCCATTGCACGTCCGTTTGTGCTGCGCTCGCTCTCTATAACTACTCAAATATAACGGTCATCCAAGTATCTACTGGATTTTTCCGTAGCCCACTACTTGATATATTCATTTAAACTCTGTGTTCCCACCTCTGGGTAAGCTGTGCATTATTACTTAATAGATTATAGCTGTGCTTTAACTTAACCGTAATTTGTAATTGTAACGACGACGCGTCCTTTTGTTTTCAAATACCTAACGGCTGCCTATGACCAGTCCAAATAGATGTTTGCTAGAATAAGTATAACTTAGGCTTATGTTAGCTGCTGCTACTATAAATGCTTGGCCGTCTCGATATTCCTTTCCCTTGTTTTCTATTAGCACGTAAATTCATTTTCTTATTACTTACTTAGCTTCCCTTTATTAATAAAATCATGTAACTGTTTCTTTATATTTTAAACTTAGCTTCATCTTTTAAATTGTAAATGCCACCTTGATTTCTTTTCCCCTTGGGGTAGCTAAACTGTTTTCGGGGTACTGTATGATCCCTAAGCTTTCTTCAGAAACCCCTTCACTGAGTGATGCTAATGCCTGAGTGTTTGCGTTTCCAGGAACACCCTCCGGGTTCACTGAACAGCCCGTACCATTATTGTTTCGCTGGACGCGGACAATAGAAGCCGAATCCTGAACTACTTACCCTGGCTACGCTACCTACTTCTGGACGCAG
This sequence comes from Chloroclysta siterata, assembly GCA_932294275.1. Lineage (NCBI taxonomy): Eukaryota > Metazoa > Arthropoda > Insecta > Lepidoptera > Geometridae > Chloroclysta > Chloroclysta siterata. The sequence goes on along the minus strand of OW028596.1, from coordinate 11,006,293 downwards.
CACAACGCCGGCAATCCCTGCGGAGACGTGTGGACGAAGAAGCCAAAGGAGAGTGCGGTATTTCCGAAGCGTAACGGTGTGGAATTTGACCTAGGCGTACCTACCTGACCTGCGACCCTCTTAACTCTTTTAATTTTTAATATACGTGTAAAATTACCACTTCCTATTTTATTTCTCACCTAGTCTTGTCCCTAACGTGACAAAAGAGCTCTACTACTCTTAAATAACTCAATAAATAACTTTTGACTTTGACTGAAAATCCCCAGTCCGACGCCACTCTTGTCGATTTTGGGCCTTTTACATCCAGGACTTACCCTATACGGCAATGGTAAGTCAGTACAATCAGCCATTACTGTCAGTAAAATAAAAGCCTCATAAATCCAAGCGGCAGCCCTACGCATGACATATATGTTAATATCCTCAGAGAACGCCAAAGGCCTTACAATATCCGTTTCATGTCCCTTCTACTGTTATGACATGTCATACTATGTGATATACTTTACTGTAGGTATTTTCCCCGGGCGATTGCCGGATAACCGTTAGTAATATCCGGGCCTTGATAATATACTATCCCGGTAAAAGCTTTGATTTTTCTACGCATGTTTCTTTTACTAGTTCTAAGATAAGGGTAGACTGAAAACTAGCATTGCGTACAAACTATGTTATACAGATTTTCTTATGAACTTACATCTGGCACCAGTCTATGATGCTAAAAACTGCAAGTGCAATATTGTGCCAAGTAGGTTGTAGTTGTTGCTAATTGTAGTAGGTATGGTATCAAATGTAACGCTTGACTAAAACTTACATAGTTATATAAAGAATTATCGTAATCCACAAACTCAAACTCTGTAATAAGTACCTATAATTTTTATTAGTTGTAAGTTTTGAGGAGCGCACAAGCTTGATTTACGTTCATACTTTCGATTGTTACTTTCTAGGATTAACACTTTTTACACAATTTACACTGGAAATTGTAAAAATTTAACATATTTATGTACAAATAGTTTTGTGTTTTTGTTTCCATTTCAGAATCATGAATATTGCAAATTATTAAAATATTATTTACTAAAGATTTACCTAACTCTAAGTAGGTAGGTATAGATAGATGCCTAGATGCATGATACCACGTAGGTGTTCTTATGAGTACCTATTAGATAGAGGACTGTTCGCAACACTTATCTAAGAAGCTCTTATTAAATCCTCCTTAACTAATCCTTCAGCGCTACGGTAGGGATTGCAGAATAAACTCAGTACTCAGAGTATTTCTGTCAAAGTATACTTGGGTATTTTTTTTTACATTGACAGCCCTCACAGCTCAGTTGGTAATAGCTCTGCCTTCTGCTCCGTAGGCCGTGGGTTCGATCCCCAAAGAGAACAACCATTTGGGTGATGAACATAGATGTTTGTTCTCTGTCTGGGTGCTATTATGTATTATTAGTAGGTATGTATTTACAATAAAAAGCTTAAATATTACAAGCTTTGCTTAGTTTGGAGCTAGATAGTGCTGTGTGGAAAGTCCACCATTATTTATTATGTAATCGATATAATGTTTAATGTTTGTATGGCTTTTACCCTCAAGGGCTCCACATCCCACACTAACACTTATGTAAGCTAAATTTACTAACAAACATATGTTTAAAAAATGTACATGTGAAATGTGGAGAAAAGCTATAATAATAATGTTTAAGGCAATTTTGGATACTTGAGTAGCAGTAACCTAGATGCCTAAAATTGGCCTAGCTAAGTCTTTTTTTAGTTCTAAAGAAAGCATGTAAAAAAAAATTGAGTGTAAAATATATTGATTTCTCTTGTTACAGATACCTGTCATGGCCAGCAGGTTGAATATTGAAGAGAGTAAACGATAAGAACGCGTTTAAAAAAAGAATGAAAAAATGATGTCATGATGACAACACGTTCGAAAGATATACTTTACGCTGCAATACTGGGATGTGCCGAATGTGCCGATGCACCATATTATGGAACTTGTAAGGCTGTAATTCGCATAATATTTAGACCAGAGTATAAACATGTGTTCATAGACCCATGCTACCTTTTATGCTGTCCCTACAAGTTGAACGTTCACATCCTAGATAGGTTTAATGATTCAAGAATATTTTAGTTCCACACGGAATGATGTAGAACCTACTCGTTGGATAACGGGATTTAAATTTAGCGTTATTTACATTCATTGGACATTTCGTTCTTGATTACAACACAATAATCTGAAGCACGTGTAGTTTTCTGCTGTCGCTACCCGTAATTAGTGAGACGTAGGTACATAGCCAGCGTATATAATGTAATTATGCACGTACGTATACGAGCCCGGTCTAAAATACTCGACGAACAATTTGGAACTAGAGACGAAGTTGGAAACCACAGACGCCCGCCATCTTGCCGTTGCCATGACGACGGCCGCGAATTGTCTACTTGCTACCTGAAATGTAAATATCCTCGCGCTGTTGTTTACGGCTGTGGACGCCTTTAGATTCACTATAATTTATGGTATATCTCGCTTTGTCGTTTCAACCTACCTTTGTAACCCAGAAAGGGTCATATAACTAAAACCGTTACTAAAAACAGACTACAATATTAGCAATTTACTATTATTTCCACTGTTGTTTTTTTATACGACTTGCTGATGGATCAATCTGATGGCCCATTTGATGTTAAGTGGTAACCATCACCTATAGCAAAACATAGCCTCGCAAGTCTCTTACGGTATGAACGTGCTCGACGATGAAATGCCCTGTGTCCATTAACTTGAGGCAATTTAAATGAAAAAGCTATGTTGCTTAACAAAATGTCAGAAAACGAATCCTTCCATTTCCTCGTTTTCTTTCTTCTTCTTCTCTCAATTTATGGCTCCTGTCCGTCAATCGACAGAAAATCTTGCCAGTGTCAAGTGATTTGTATTGAATACTTTTTAGTCAAGTCAGTCCATAGTCAAGTCGGCCGTCATATTTTGTTTTTAAGAAAATGGTGGCGGTTTTCTTCAAAACATTCGAAACATTTTCAGTCAAATCAGGATATCACATATTACACTTTCATTCCAAATGAAATTCACTTTGTGCTAAGACCTCAAGTAATGTTGGTTAAAATACCACCGAAATTACACAACACAACTCAAAATAACACTAGAAAAACAATTAAAATGAAAAAGCTATGTTGCTTACCAAAATGACAGAAAACGAATCCTCGTTTTCTTTCAACCTTTCCTTCAATGATGTTGTTGTAGCTGTCATGTTGTAAAAGATGTCAGAACATATTACGAATATTCTAAGAAACTGAAAGGATTAATTTTCTGACATTTTGATAGTGTCATTTTGAGTTTTGTTGTTTAAATTCGGTGGCATTTTAACCAACATTACTTGAGGTCTTAGTACAAAGTGTAAGCATTTGGAATGAAAGTGATATCCTGATTTGACCGAAAATGTTTCGAATGTTTTGAAGAAAACCGCCACCATTTTCTTCAAAACAAATAACGGCCGACTTGACTATAAAGTATTTTATCTATATCACTTGACATTGGCATAATTGTCTGTCGAATGACGAACATGTGCCATAAACAAAAATAAGAAGAAAAAGAAACTGAAAATTAGAAAACAACTGAAAAAACTTACAAATAAATTGTATGGCAATTATTTATCAAACACTTAATATTCCTGAATCGCATAACCCATAAACAACTGCACCATATTAAAAGCCATAAATACCATTGGGGCTATAAAGGCTTTCAGTGCATCACACCCGGATTGTCAGCCCATGGATTCCCACATCAGGGCGGAGTATTTCAATATAAATGGTGGTTTGCCATTAGCGCCGTGTAGCACTACCCTCACGGTGCGGCTGGGTTAGTGTGGAGACGGAACAAAGCTCAGGGCTATTTTAAAAAATAAAACAAGAGCATGAAATAGTATATTATGCAATTAGTAAATACTGACCACTGGTGGTCTAGTGGTAGCGGCCCCGCCTTCCGATCCTAAGGTCGTGGGCTCGAAACCGGTAGTGCACCAAAGAGTTTTTCTGTTCAAAAAAATTATGTTCACAATGCCAGTACTTTCAAACGGTGAAGTAAAACATCGTGAGGAACCCGGCATGTCGTAGAACCCAAAAAAAAGTTCTATAACATGTGTCAAGTGCTCGAAAGGAGCCTCTTGAGGCGCACTTAAATCCTTTCACCACACTGTTTCGAAAGAAACTAGTGACACGACAAGAGAAGAGATTAGTAAATAAAGGACGGATTTAAAGTGAGAGCCATAGATGAATCCTGAGCGACGCGAGCGATTCATGGCCCTGGATATAAATCCGTTTTATTCAAGAGTTGCATTCTATACTTTATACCATGGCTACGAGAAAAAGAAAGATTTAAGCGAAAATAGACATTTAATGAAAAAAAAAAGAAGGTTAAATTAATTAAAATAGAACACAAAACAGTTTTTATTCTAATGTTGACCAATCAAAATCTCGAGGAGTTATTTGCACAAGGAGTTTGAATAACGAGTATTCTTTGCACAAGGATTTTGTATCAAGTATTTTTTGCGCAAGGAGGTTGTATAGCATTGAGATGGAGGTCGAATGTATGGTGTGATCTAAATTGGTAAGGTAAAAGAACACAACAGCAGAAGATATGAGTTGAGTTGAGAAGATATGAAGGACTCGAGCACGAAGGAATCCGTACCATTATCTAATAGTACGGATTCCTTTCCGATTCGCACTTGGTCGGATTTTTTTTGAACTCATATCTTCTACTGTTGTGTTCTTTTACCTTACCTCTTTCTACCATCTCCACAAACCCACCATTGAACACTTATATGATGCGGCGGCGCATAAAAAAACAAGTATTATTATTAATATTTATTATTTAAGTATATTCTAGAAAAAATATAGATATAAAAAAGTTTTGAAGTCATTCTCCATATTTGAACACAACAGAGGGCAGACAGACGTAGTTGTGGAGCACTCTTCATTTCGAATGCCTGTCCACGCGCCGCCCGCCGCCGCGCCGCTCCCCTCGTGTGTTCCCTATCTCGATGCTCTATGAACTGGTAAACGTAGATATGGCTTATTTATTTAATACCTACTTGCAGGTGGTATAGATGCTGGAACAGAGTAGGTACATAATCTAAAATCATGATCGAGATTTTACCAAAGGCGAAATAAGGTAGGTTTTAAGAGTAGTAGAGCTCTTTGTGAAGGGCTCGTCCGAGGAAGTTCCTACTACTACCACGCCTTTTTCTGCCGCCAAGCAGCAACGCTGTATTTCGGTTTGAAGAGTGTGGTTTCCGGTGTAATTACAGGCACATGAGGTTTAACATTTGTACCTATGCCTCAAGTTGATGGACACAGCGCAGTGCATCGCAGGGCACGTTCCTATCGTGCGTGACTTACGAGGCAATGCTTTGTTATAGGTGATGGTTACCACTTAACATCAGGTGGGCCGTCTGCTTGTTCCATCCATCAGCTAGTTGTATAAAAAAAAAGTTACTTACCTACTAATACAGTGTCTGTAAATAAAGAAATATTGGTGGGTGCTTCACACGTCACTAGCTTCAACCTAAGCAAAACTTGTAATATTGGGTATCTGATACAATGCTTACGACCGGTTTCTGAAAGCCCGATCAAAACTAATTGCATGTCAAGTCACTTGCTATCTCTATCTTATTCGATGAAAGTAATAGCTGAAAATTAAATGGCCAGTGACTTGACATCCGATTTGTTTTGATCAAGCTATCAGAAACCGGCGGTTAGTATTTTTTGTATAAATAAAAAAAATAAAAAAACTAGAACACCCGGACACAAGACTTCACATAAATGTTTGTCCTGGATAATTCAAAGTCAAAATTTATTTATTCAGTTGAATCACAAGAATCACTTTGAAACGTCTTAAAAATAGTTGGATCTAGGTGCCAGTTCCACGCGACCAATATTATATTTGTAGGTATATACAAGGTGTTCCAATACTTGTGTCTAAAACTTCAGGGGGCTAGAGTACCCATCAATATGAATAACTTTTTCTAAGGAACCAACACTGTAAACGCGAACAAAAACAGCTGTTTCATACATTTTAGCCAGGTAGGTATTGAACTTTTGAATGAAACAGCTGTTTTTTTTTCGCGTTCACATAGTTGGTTCCTTAGAAAAAGTTATTCTTATTGATGGGTACTTTAGCCCCCTGAAATTTTAGACACAATATCGGAACATCTTGTATAGAAATTGAAACCACAACCTACAACGTAGAAGGTAGAGGCGTTACGGGAACCCGTTGGACCTCAAAATGCAATTTAGAATCCAAAAGGAAGCGAGCTTTCGAGAGATTTAGAGGCAATCATTCCAAGAGCATGATAAAATGCCACATCTCCACAGTATTCGATCCCACATCCTAGAGAATGCCCTTCGCCCGTGATGAAAGCACGTGTGATGCGTAGGTACACCCATTGTGGTCCCGGTCCGCCATTAGAGAATATCACCTGTGAGCTGTGTAGATGAAATGGTGCAGAAATGGAAATACTACATTCTAGAACATTCGCTTTGATCATTACCAAAGTTTTAAGGGTGGAATATCGTTGAGGTTTGTAGAATGTTATTACAATGACGTACCTCACATGTTAATTGATTTGAGCGTTGCTGTTTGATTCTTAATTTATCCTATACTTATAAGTTATTTAAAATGTCATCTTCTCCATTAGCTAGGGAATAAAGGTTCTGAAATCTCTCGTTCTCGATTTTTTGTTAAGATCGCGAGCAGTTGGCGAATGGATACGGCTCAGAATTTTTCTTGAGGAAGCCACATAATCCAGCAGTAGGCTTTTTCTATGATACTACCCTCTTTTTCAGCCATGAGTAGTGCTGTAAATCCAACAGATTGCCATCCACAAAACGCTCATAATAAGGGTATAAATTGGACAAAATACCAGACTGATCGTTTCTGTTCTGTTTCTGAAGTATCTGTTTTTAAGCAAAAGTTCGTTTATATCAACCACGCATGAGCGCCCACGACTATCCAAGACACATTTCCAAGACTATTCCTCTCACGTAATTACTAGCTGAACCTCAAAAAGCAATCACAAATAAGCTCTCAAGGATCGACTATCCGAGATTGAATTGCGTATCCACGTAATATATCAAAGGTAATCCGTTTAAGTTTAAGGGGCACTGTATATCATGCGATGGTACATAGCCCACCCCGCTGTTTGGTCCTCTAAGCAGGGAGGCACCGACGCATGATTGTGGACTAAGCTGAGAACTTTACGGTTGCAGGGTTCGTCATAACAGAAATCAGCGTGAACTGGCTTCAGCCCTACGAACGGGCACCATCAGTTCCATCAAAATAACCAGGGTTCAAATGCAGGATTAACAACTGCTGGGGAATAAATGTTATCGAACGACGACCACGCAGTGGAAGACAAAGCGTGGATAGTCCTCCTACCCGATGGACTAACAATGTGACATTTGCGAGGAGGAAGAATGGAGGGCGCAGAATCGTTCTTCCGGAAATGTTTAGGAGAGGCCTAGGTATTTCCAGCAGTAGACTGCATCACGCTGATGACGAAGTGCAGATTATTTTTTCTAACGCTTGCCAATAAAACTTTGGTCTACTTGTTGGCAAAGGTACCACGGTTTTGACTGAATTTGTTTTGAGCACAAAAATATCAATATCGTAGGCTTCTCCAGACAGTTTCCCGTAGTTTTCGGTCTTTTAAATCAAGGTCTTAAGTATTTTGGGTGGCCACCATATAATCTACCCATTTGGTTTTTGGTCTGCCAAGACCTCTTTAAGTCTTCTAGGCCACCACTCCATCAGAGCATTGCTGCATTATCCATCACCAAATCTTTCCAACAGGATTATGGCTATGGAACATTTCGTTAATACTGAAAATAAGGTTCATTCGTAAATACTGAAAATAAGGCTATTAATTTCAATAACTATTGGGTTAACCGCATTTTCTAGTGTGAAATTGCAAGTGCAACACCGCTACCCGCTCTAAGTTTATAAACCACCCCACACATACTTGTTCGTCAACTAAGCAAGGGGGTGGGTGTTTCAACCGGGACAGGGGGTAACATTTTCCTGTTTGAAGGCACACGTCGCAAAGGGAAATCCTGTACAGGACAGGTCTGTAATATTGCCCGTTTGGTAAGGTAGAGCATGTTAGATTAAATTAGTAGCCATGAATTTCAAATAATAAATGAAACATTCAGTTTGAATTTAATAATTGTTTTTAAATTACAAGTGAAGATTCAGTTTAAATTAAATTTTTGTTTGTTTAATTATGTGTGATATTATTGTTTTTCAATACGATGTTTGATAAGTAAATAGGTTTGTCTCAAACGGTGAAGAAAATCAAAGTGAGGAAACCAGCAGTTGTAGAACTTAATACCTAGTTCTAAAAACATGTGTCATCTGTTCGAAAGGAGCCTCAGTGTGACTCTCGCTCGCACGTTTCGACATGTTGAAAGATATAAAACTATGAAAAAAATGCGATTTTTGGAAAATGATTTTAGTAATTTTATATCTTTCAACATGTCGAAGCGTGCGAGCGAGAGTCATATTAGCTCTTGTCTTCGCCTTAAAACCTTTTCACCACACTGTTTCAAAAGAAACTAGTGAAACGGAAAAAGAATAGGTTTTTTTTGCGAATGATTTTTTTTCTATTTTTCATACAAAACAGGTTTTATATTAAAGATGATTAGGATATTTTTTTTCTTTAATTTGGGTCTACGCTGTAGCGCTTGGCTCGTTGCAAATCTCTTAGAACTAAAAAAATACCTTTCATACCACCCCATAAGCTTTCTACTCAAGATGACTTAATTGTCAGAAATTATCTTGACATTTTAGTTCAGTTACAGGTTGCACCTTAACTTCCTGACAAAATAACACGGTATCCCATTAGATATTTCTTGTTAGTGTAAGACATAGTTTTGCTTAGACATAGTTATAACTGTAAATGTGTAATCGAAAATGTATCCCAAATATTATTATAGGTAGAGGTAACCGCTGAACATTAAGTGGGCCATATACTTTTACCATCAAAAGTCATAAAAATATTAATAAATAGTGACGTAGCTTTCAAGCAACGTAGTACGACAATGCTACCAACATTGCAGTTTATGATAATCATGAGATAAAATTGACTAAATCTCACAAACTCTTACGTCATGGCCACACTACATAACCCGACGTTACCCGACTTCACCCGACTCCACCCAACTGATTGTAGACGCATCGTATTGCCCGCGACCCCATCTCAGTCTTATTTGTCTTTACTTAGCGTAGCTCCTTCTAATCTCGCTCTACAAATAGCTACATGACCCTGCTTGGTTTCAGATGCTGTTTATTGGATGATTTCTCGATTGAACGATACATTCCTGGAGGTATTAAACGTACGGAACTGAAACCAGCCATTCAATGTTGACATATAGGTATAATATACTACCCACACAAAGTTCACTTTTATAATGCGGACAGCCAAAAAGTGGAATTCCTTACCGGTGGCGGCGCCGGTTTAGTTCAATTAAGGCGAAGACAAGAGCTGTGACTCTCGCTCGCACGTTTCGACATGTTGAAATATATAAAATCACTAAACTCATTTTCGAAAAATCGAAATCAAACATTTTGTGTGCACACAGTTTAGTACTAGTAGTTCGCCCCGAACTGAGATCTCGTGTTGCGACCTGACGAACGCACCAAAACTTTGAGTAGGTGGTAGTCAAAGGCAAGTCCAAACATTATGTTTGTACTTTTTTCTGACTACCACCTACTACTTGGTACGGTAACCAAGTTTCAACTCTATTGGCCTATTTATTGAAGAGTTCCGTTGAACAGACCTTGGCTCCATCATCAGACCTGGTCGTTGTCACCATTTTATGAGAACTGAGTACCTCCTTAATTTAGTTCAAGAAAAAAAATGAGAAAAAGCAAAGGAACTGGCCAACCAGTAGAAAAACCTTGATGCCAACGAAACTCTTAGAGATGGGAGCTCTTGGGTCGCTGGTTATCGTAATTTAACTTTTTTGCTGTATCTCAAAAACCGAGCGTCCCAGAAAAAAAGTAAAAATTGTTTTGGAATGTCCAAACAAAGCCCTTTCGTATGACATGTAACTTGATTTTTTTAAGTCACTTTTTTTATTTTTGCCCCCTTAAAAACCCCCATATCTTAAAAACCCTTCATCCGATTTTACTCATATATTAGTAACCAGTAAATTTCTCAAGTACAAGCTATCGTCTTATCAAATTTCATGTAGATCGGATCAACGGTTCGAAAGTTATGGCCAGACAAACATACATACATACATAAAATGCCAAATCGCCCAAGTTGAAACTAGAATCTTCGTTCGCTTCGCTCACTCGATCAATAAACTTCATTTTGATCGATACACGTTTTCCTACTTAAAAGTTTGCCTATGTACGAAAACTAGTAAAGCTAACTTTTGAGCAAATGAGTTTAGTGATTTTATATCTTTCAACATGTCGAAACGTGCGAGCGAGAAGTTGTTTGATAGTTGTCAGCCCCTTAAGTGTTTTCTTGGTATGCGGGCTATACCGTCGACCACATAATCACTCAACATCAGGTTTTACCTGTGAGTTGTAAAAAAATAGTTTTTTATGATAATATAAAATTTATTTTTGATCCAAAACAAAAAATATGCTTATCTTGGTAGTTTTCGTACATAATCAAACTTTTAGGTGGAAAAACTTGTTCGAACCAAAATGATATTTTTGGTAAACTTTTGCAATGCCTCCGAAATTTGGTTGTTTGCCATTTTTCATTAATTTACCTTCAGTAATTTTATATCTTCAAAAATGTTGTAAAGTTGTACGAACGAGAATTTAAATTAGTATAGTGTACATATGTATTACATAGGTAAGTACTCGTTGAGGAATTACGCCCTCTAATGGGCTCCCTCAATAATTCACAGTCTGAATAGCTAATATAACACGAACATGGCGATAAATTATTGAGCAACAATCTACCGCCACATAAGTACATGCACATTACTACCTCATTAATAGGTAAGTAGGTATACCGATCTCTCATTGTCTTGTCGTGTCACTAGTTTCTTTCGAAATAGTGTGGTGAAAGGATTTTAAGTCCGCCTCAAGTGCTCGATAGAAGCCTCCCTTTCAAGGACTTGACACATGTTATAGAACTTTTTAGGTTCTAACGACATGCCACCGGTTTCCTCACGATGTTTTCCTTCACCGTTCGAGAGTACTGGCATTGTGCACATACATTTCTGAACAGTAAAACTCATTGGTGCACGACCGGCTTCGAACTCACGACCTTAGGATCCGAAGGCGGGGCCGCTGCCACTAGACCACCTGCTCAGAGATACATGAGGGATTGAAAAGGTATACTTCAAAACTATTTTTTTTGTGTTTTTCTTGTTTATACGTGGTTACTGCGCCAATTATGATTTGATGATTTTTTTTGTTTGGCAGATCATACTTAAGCCACAATTTTTTTATCGAAATGGAGTCAGCTTTTTTTAAGAATAAACAAAAACAGATTTTTATAAGAAACGGCTTTATTTGATTTCTTAGTCAGACACAAAATCTCAGAGCATAATAATAATTTAATTATAATTTAATAACATTAACCTGAGATATATGGACTAAGTCTGACTTAAATAAATTGAATTGAAATTTAATAAAATTACAGAATATGGTTTTAATAAAAGCTAAAAAAAAGCTTTTATTCAGAAGCCTTAGGTACGTGCCTTTTTTCTATTTACTAACATAATCTAACAGTAATTCTTTTTTTCCATCTGTTTGGATAAGATAATACTAGATCATATATATATATATATATATATATACCGATAGATGGGGTATAAGTACATACCTAAAAATATTTTTGTAAAAGTCAGTTACTCATAAACTAAAACTTCCGTGTGAATATTTTGCAATGAAATAAAGAAGAGATAATCTTTAGAAAAGTCCCACCTGGCACTCGAACGAACACAAAACCAGGACCATTACAAATCGATCATGAAACAAGCAGGTACCAATAAAGGTCAATATTATTACGATCGACACATCAATGTCAAACATCACTGACATCTTTTGTAAGAAGCATGGGAAAAAATAACGCTTCCGCAACCCTTTCACTTTTTTATCTATAGAACTCATTTAAATCTCTGCGCAGAACGCATCCCCTGCTTTGCGTATGCACCTTGTTGCAAATTAAGGATTCAGTGAAAAAAAAAACGTGACCCAAAAGGTCGTGGGTAAAGGTTTTTTTTTTTATTATTCATTATTGAAATGGGACACCCAGTGCCGCATACAAAATTGGTCTTTTTGTATGCAGTGAAAGGGTTAGACACGTTGTGAATTCATTTTTTATGGGACTTAACCCTACGCTACTGTGGTTCGGGACTGTTCGTTATTACGGTGTTGGGTTTGAATTTGCGTTTGCAGATTTTGTTTTAATAATGTAAGTTACATTTGACATTTCGATATAGTTCTAGAATTTTTATTATTTTATACAAAAGTTAAATAAACATAAATTGATGTCCACTTTAAGTATTTTATTATTTCTTTTTACAGATACAGATGGGCCCTGATGTTAAGTGGTAACCATCACTGTGACAAAACATTGCAATTAGTACAAAGAATAAATTTCATAGACACATTCAGAGGTTTTATTTCTTCAAAAATGTTGAAATGTGTTTTTCAGCGTCGTAAGTGTCAGAACTGTACAAGACTAGCATAAATTATTTTGAATGTTAGAATTAACTTACCTATTTGAATTCTCGTATACTTAAATAAAATAGCAAACTGCTTATTATTTTGAAAACAATCAGAAAAAAAGATGCGTTCTTCTAAACTTTAAATTACAAAAAGCCATTATAACCCTTGGCGACTATTGTCCCAAAACACAAAACTAACAGACAAAAGTAGGAACCGATAGGATCAACAATTTCACACTTGGCGCTTGTGCGTTGCTTTCAATTTGACACAAGAGTGCTTTATTTGACCTGATAAGTATCGGGCCGGATCTGATATCATTATAATCGAGGACACTCCATCCGGTTGACTTTTTTCTGATATAATTATGATGTCTAAAAACTGGGTTGTTTAGATGAAATATCAGAATGTATTTTTATTTTTTGCATTACTTTTGAAAGTCTGCAAGAAATGTATGTTATTTTTTAACAGTATGTTTCATCATCATCATCACCACCTATGCACAGCTTCCACTGGCTGGACATAGGCCTCCCTATACATTTGTAGGAAGAATGATTCTGAGTCCTCTCCATCCACGAAATAATCAAATGTATTCTCGATTTCTATGAATATTTTCAAGTATTTTCAAGAATACTTCATTTTAGATACCTAGACCATCAATCAGTCATAAATTTGTATACAAATAAGGCTTTTGAAACGCTGAAATTGTTTTAAGAAATCGCGAGGTATTTAGAATTCAGTAGAAAAAAAAAACCCAAAACGAAACTCCCCATTCCAAAAACCCATAAATTCCATCCAGCCCGTCACTTCCGACATGTTGCCCGACAGCAGACCGCGTCACTCCCCTGCACCTACCCCTATTTACTGACCCCTCACTGACCCCTCACCCGTATACCTAAATATGACCTTTCGGACCTTCCCATTCATTGTGCCCCATTAATCGGCTGGTTCGCTATTGTCGACCGCTGTCCAGTTACCGGTAGAGTTATTGTGTTCGTATTAGAACTTTAAGTGTAGGTACGGCAGGGGTTAAAACTGGTTTGCGAATTTTGGCGGTCGGAACTTGTTATGGATTTGCGATGCTCCAGCTGTTGGATGGGTTTGGCGAAAGTTCAAAGACCTAGTTTGGATTATTTGAATTTCGAATGTAAATATTTTTAATTTTCGTGTACGTAATGGCATTTGTTTTGGTAGAATAGAGGCATGATAACTGTCTGAAAATGAATAGGAAACCAGAAAACCACTAAGTAGGTACCAATTTTTTTTTTAATGTCCATTTAGATAGACACTTTCTCTCATAATGTCGTAATACTAAGCGCATATTTCACCACCTCTGAGTAATGGTATACGTCAATGTAAAAATATCCTATCTTTACCCTACCTAGGTATCTTTGTTTTTTTTTTAAAGTGTAAAGTAGTGACGGATTTTTTTTTATCTGACGGGCAACGTTATTAAAAGATGGTGAAATAGGCACTAAGCTGTCTAAATAAGCAATGGTTGTAACAACCATCCGTTTACAAAAATGGTGCAAGTGTTGTATGGCGCCCTTTTTGCATTATTTCAATGGCAACTTCAACTTTGTTACTGCGTTTTCTAAACTATTTTGCATACAACACACCCCTTTGGAATGTATTGTTATTTATGGATACCCACCGGAAACGGCCCTAGTAGGCAGATGTATCCTACCTAGATGCAACATACACACACATGCAAATGCAAACATCACAGAACACAGATTTTATGTTTTGTGGTAATTACTTACATCTTTTTAATTTTGTAAGATCATACAAAAAGCCTAGGGAACAAACTTAAGCCTTATTTAAAAAAAGTTTCAACGAGATGATTTTGATTGAATAAAAAAAAAATTGCAGGTAAGTAGGTATGTATACATCACGTTTCATGTATGTTTATTGGCCGATGCGCGAGCTGTCATCGCGCATCGGCCAATCACAAGCGTTTCGAATTTTGATTGCCATGAACGTTGGGAGCTTTGCAGGTCAGCTATGTAGGGAACGAGAACTTTCTCTGGTACAAGATAACTGAAAAAAACTTTTTTTTTTATAAGCAGATTACTGAACATCAAATGGGCCGATTTGATGTTCAGTAGCAACCACCACCTATAACAAAACATTGCCTCGTAAGTCACGCACGATAGGAACGTGTCCTACAATGCACTACCCTGCGTCCATCAGCTTGAGGCATACAGATGTTAGGCCTCATGTGTCTACAACCACAGCAGCGCTTCTTGGCGGCCGAAAAAGGCATGGTGGCAGTTCTTCCCCGGACGAGCCCTTCACAAAGAGCTCTACTACTCTTATGTGAAAAATCTTGTGTTTCCTGAAAGTTACAAACACGTTACAGACGTGTCTGAATTGAACTAAATAAACATGTCAGTGTTGTGTTCTAAAATCCTACAATCGATTTGAAAGTGTAACAAAGAACAACCTTTTTCACCCACCTCTCTCTTCAAGTTCCATTCAGTTTGTTTTTTTAGATAATGCGATTTTTCCAAATCTATGGTCAACAAACCCTTAGCGGCTAAAAGAGCAGATGTTCTATTTTCAATTTGGCATGCATTCTGTAAAAAAATCTATTGTGGCTATTTAAAAAAAAACCGTTCGACAATGCAACATGCAAATTAGTAAGCGAAAATCCATCAAAAATAACCGTAGATCTCAACTTTATACACTCGTGCAGAAAATGTATTTTACAATGGCAACAATTTCGTATGCAAATATTATTTTTATTACAACCTATAAAATTTATTAGAGGCCATATTCTGCAGGTAATAAAATAGAAATTGCATTGCAGTGGAACGCTTTGATTAGGAATAAAATTTGCATAGAGCACACCTTTTGATCCGTTGTATGCAATTTTGACTGACAGCTTGTATTTTTATTGAATAGATTTTTTGTAGCGGCTTAGAATTTGCATTTCTAAATATCTACATTAGATAGTAGGTACTCTATTTTTTTTTTATTTGGTTGTAGCTATGTAATAAATGAAGTTAAAATTATTATTTTTAGTTTTAGTTGATTTCAAGTTTATATGTATATCTACTACATATTTTAGTAATTCGCTCTTTCAAGTTTATAATAAGTAGGTACCTACTGAAATGAACTGCAGCAGATGAACACTTTAACACCTCTTATTTATTCGTAGAACACAGGTAAAACAATGTTACTTTTATTCTTCGCACTTGTTACAGATGACAGTATGTTAGCCAGTCAAGTTTACTCCACCAAGTCTCTTTCCAGAATGCCATATTTTTAACAATCTTCTCCTTTCCTACTTTTTACAGTTCGGCAACCTACCAACGTTAACAATCCTACCAACCTTACCGACCAAAGCTACGACTTGGCGGTCAATTGACTCACTAAAAGACAGGAAGATATAAAATTAATTATACTACTTCAATTTTAATCTAAAAAAACAAGCTTAATATTTACAAAATGAATTATAAAATTCGAGAAATCATTACATTCGGCCATCCGCCATCATGCGATCTCCTGACGCATGATCAAATAAATAAACTGAACGTACTAATCAATTAAGAATATTTATATTATTTTAATTTTAAAGAAGTACAAAAAAAATCTTTTTTTTTATTGTTATAGCTTACATACAAATTCATTTTATTATTTCAGTCCTTATCAACTTCAATTTCTTATTAAAATTTATTTTATTAAATAATTATAGAAAATACTCAAATAAATTGAATTTACGATTTTAACACAATTACATTTTCAGTAATTATAAAAACAACATGTGAATAACAAAAAAAACAATAACTCCCAGTGTTTCGCTACATTATTATACTAACAATATTACTTTAAATTATTAATCATTACATTTGGCATATAATTAGTATCAGATCTGACTGTATTATTTTGTTGCCGACCTTATGTAGGCATATTTTCGTCATCATTATCCTCGCTTTCGGATGAAGTATTACTTTTGTTAGATATTAGCATTGTTGTTATGAGAAAGGTTAACATTGATCCAAGGTCGAATCCGATCAAAAGCAACATCGCTATCGTATTTACTTTTAAGAGTATAAATCCAGTCAGTTCAAAAATTTTATATCGATCATTATATTACATACTTCCGTGATTTTAAAGAAGCCTATAAATTTTTATAAGAGCTTAGTACTATTGTCTTTATTGTTAAAATTGGTTCTCGGTTTTTTTATTAGAAATAAATTAGAATATTATTATTATTTACTGTAACTGTAACGATGACATGAGTGTCGGAAGACCAGCGTTATAATAGCGTATGCTGCTATAGCATTAATGGCGAGTGACTGCCAATTTATATCACTTGCCTACTTACTTGTATTGTCTTTTCTTGTATTTTTTTTTAATAAACTGCATGTGGCATGCATGTGCATGCATGTGTGCATGTGTGTGCAACGTGTGGCATAAATAAATGATTCTGTTTTGTATTGTAAGATGACATTTTCCATTAACTACGTGATAAACCCCTTGGTGCAATTTTGATCGATTGATTTTTTTTACCCGGTTCAATACTACTGTAACCCTCCACATACACATCCCCTGAAAAGTTAGATTCCTACGCTATAACTTCAACTAACCCTGACAAAGGAACTTGGGTACAATTTAATGTAGTCAAGTTTGCGTTAAGAGCAGGACTTTTGTAGAAGAATAGTTTGCAATTGTCTTTGAACACAGACACAGAAAAAACTCTAAAGTTTTGCCCTATAAGCAATGCTGTTGTCACAAACTCATCAGTAACTACAAGATCTTCGATCGTCGCCTCAACATCATCGATTTCAATGTTCACAAAGCTCCTATAGACAGGTGTAACTACAGAATTACCGAAACCTTTGATGATAGGCAATTGTGTGTATCTTTTTAAGAAGTTTAGATCTTGAGCATCATCTTCACGAACTTCGATTTATTTGAAAAAATTACTGTTAGTATCACCAGTCGTGGAAATAGTCAAAGTTTTCTGTTCTTCAACGTCCGTACGCGAAACGCGGTATCATTGGTAGAAGTTTACAGTTTTCATTGTCGTGATCAACCCTTTGACACTTTTGGCATTTTACTAACGGCTTAGGGCATTTTAAGTAAGAGTGACCTTTTGCACGACATTTAAAAAAAAGTCGCTAAACCATGGAGGTAATATCATAATGGAGAGTGCCATAAGATCCACAACCTTTTGCAACTATGTATCAAACAGTGATCATTTATCTTTGTTCCTCCCACGCAGCCTAGCTACAAGTAAAAGAAAAGAAGATGTAAGTTCACTCACTCCAATTACTCACTGTCTGTGTAAATAGTGTCCGTCAGTTGATGCAATGCTTTGATGTTCTAGTTTGAGTTGGTTGAAATATGCGGTGAAGCGAAATAAATAGTGAAAAATCAAAAGAATCATTATTGTTTAAGCAAAATATATTTGAAAAGGCGAAAGTATATCCCGTGCAGCTGTGTCTTGTGCATCAAGAAAAACAAAAGGAAACAAAACAAAAAAAAAACAAAAGGAGGGGAGGTTAAAGACCCGGAATTGTCATTTGATACGTAATATTCTTTTTCAATTTACAGACTGTAATTACATTTTATTAGTACTAGTCATTTTTTCCAATATGAAAACGATGTAAACCCATTAATTATTGTAAAATAAAATTTATTGTTTTAGTCATCTGTTCTAGTGATGTACATACACAGATTAATTTAGCTTTATATTTCACACCTTCTAGGCGTCTCGCGCCGGCTCAAATTTCGTTAAATTTTACATTATTATTATTTTTTAGGTTCCCGAAATGCCCAGAATGAAGATGGGTGTGGATAAAACTGTTACGCGTGAAAAAAAGGAGTCCACAAAATTTTCCTATGCATAGACGCAATGGCTCTAAGAAAGTATCGAGTGGGATGGACATCGCTATCACGGCCAGGTCAATATGGGAAATAATATTGACGATAATAGTGTTCCAGTATCTATATTGGTTTTGGGTTGTCGCAATAAAAGTCAGCAACCAGTTAAAATTAAAAAGTTGATTTCCATTTAAAACGCCTTTTTCATCCATCTCTTATTCTATCGATAGGTTAGTCAATGTAGTCCCTTCTCTAGTAACTCACACGAATACAATATCGACAACTGCACACTAACAAAAAAAACGGACACGCCAAAAACCGAAAGGCTCCGTCCAGTATGATACTTCGTCCAAGCGCTAAACTGTTGCTTGAAGTTGACGCCAAATCTCCTGCAGATGTCTTCGAAGACTTTCGCTTTCATTTAGAATGAGTGTGTGTAACAGGAGGATCCTCCTCAGGAGTCATCGCACCGTCAGAGTTCATAGAAAGAGAAAAAAATACTATAGTTATCATATTCACCAGATAAAACTTATTTCTAAGTTTCTAACTTTTTTTTTTTATTTATATTCATGTTTTATTTTATTTTTTTAATTTTTCATATGGTTTACTTGGCTTAGCATAACAGCTGTCCATGTAATTTTGCGACGTACTTAGCCACTTACAGGTCCAGTGCTTAAATGCTTATATATATATATATTTTTGCACCATTGTACTAATTATTTTGTTAGTTTTGAACTTACAGGTATACATACCCCATTTTTCACTAAGAAATTCACTAATAGCGCACCTGGCTAAGCTCTGGCATACATAGCCTGCTAATAGCGCACATGGCTAAACTCTGGCATACATAGCCTATACCTGCATACATAGCATGTACCTACTACCTACCTATAAATATTATCTATAAATTTTTACTTTATAGATATTTAATTTAGTACACTTTGCTTCAGAGACTCGCATCAGAGGGTAGGCTTGATCATCGATATTTATAATTTTACGACAGTTTATCAGGTGACAACTATAGTATAGTTAATTTCTGCTTGATATAGGTAAGACAATTTTTATTGCTATTGGAATATTGATAGTAGCAGTAATGTGAAATGGAATAAAAATATATAAATGATAGGTAGGTAATCCATGAATTGAAAGGTAGTAACACTACCGGATAGTCTCTGTTCAGTACAGACCAGTTCGTGTGAGGAACAATTCAAAATGCGAACATAAAATAAGATAAAAAGATAAAATAACCTACCCTTCAATGTTAAAATTATCGGATAATATTAAAATTTGTAAGATTTCACCTACTTTATTCTAGAAAAATTTGCTCGATATGTATTCAACTTGAATGTTCATGGGTAATAGTATAAGCCCTAACAATTTTTAAAAAACGAATAGTGCTAGTACGGCCAGATAGTCAAGGGGCAATCTCGACCGATACTTGCTAACAAAACGTTTCATACCGTTAAACTTAAGTCGAATTTAATAACCTTTTACTCGAAATAAAAATATCATAATGTGGATGAAATAAATTTTAATCACAGCTACAGTTACCAAGTAGGTAATTATTTGGCAAATATCAGTGCATTGTGTACGTAGCAAAATTGTTAGCATTATCTAAATAAATTTTATGGCATACATAGCCCCCTGAACTAGCTTGGTCCATTACAGCATACCTTGCTTATAAAAAAAATGTTATGGCATACATAGCCCCCTGAACTCACTTGGTCCATCACAGCATACCCTACTTATTGTTATGGCATACATAGCCCCCTGAACTCACTTGGTTCATCACAGCATACCCTACTTATTGTTATGGCATACATAGCCCCCTGAACTCACTTGGTTCATCACAGCATACCCTACTTCTTGTTATGGCTTATATAACCTCCAAAACTCACTTGGTTCTCTACATCACTATATTTAAATATATTTTTTTATGTAGGTAGACTTTTTATCGTAAAATATTCTTTCAATTAGCAACATGCCATGGTGGCAAAAAGTTTCACCAGTAATAATTTTATCAAGTAACTGCGGTAAAAATTTGATGAAAGACATCAATAAGTTTCAAACTTAATACTTCGAGTGAAACAGCATGAATTTTATTCCTAGAATTCGTTAGACTCCACATTGTTAAAAAATATAATTTTAGCAAAAATTGTTATCACAAAAACTTTTGTGACGGTATTAACAAAAAATATTTTCATAGATATGGTACAGAAAAGCAAATCATGATCACACATAGTCACTTGCACGTTTAGTAGATTGGTATTCTTTGTCGATTTCTATCAGCTTTTTCTAGAAAATCTATCCAGACTTTGTAAATTTTATGTTTAATGGGTAGGCACAAGTACCAACAGCTCCATAAACCGAATAGTGCTAGCATGGCCAGATAGTCTCGGGGCAATCCCGACTGGACCACGCCAACAAAGATTCAGTAGAAATAAAGCCGCTAAGTACCTATGCTTTCAACTGAACAAAACTAGCACGATCGGATAGTCTCGGGTCAATCCCGACCGATACATGCTAGTGAAATCTGTATCTCCATTATACTTAAATGGAATAAAATATTGTACCAATCTTCCAAGCGGCAATAAAATAATATCATGTGGGCAGAATAGGTAACATCTTACATACCTTGGTTCAATCCAACTTCTGAGATGAAATGAACTGCAGCAGATGAACACTTTAACACCTCTTATTTATTCGTAGAACACAGGTAAAACAATGTTACTTTTATTCTTCGCACTTGTTACAGATGACAGTATGTTAGCCAGTCAAGTTTACTCCACCAAGTCTCTTTCCAGAATGCCATATTTTTAACAATCTTCTCCTTTCCTACTTTTTACAGTTCGGCAACCTACCAACGTTAACAATCCTACCAACCTTACCGACCAAAGCTACGACTTGGCGGTCAATTGACTCACTAAAAGACAGGAAGATATAAAATTAATTATACTACTTCAATTTTAATCTAAAAAAACAAGCTTAATATTTACAAAATGAATTATAAAATTCGAGAAATCATTACACTACTACATATTTTAGTAATTCGCTCATTGCATTAGTAAGAGACGACGCATCTTTTGATATATTTTTTAAAGCTTTTGATTGATACTTTTAACTTATCTCTTACCTACATAAGTATCGTTAATACTGTTATGTTATGTGGTATGGTACCGATTTCTGAAAGCTCGATCAAACGTAATCAGATGTCAAATCACTCGTCATTTCAGCTATTACATCGAATTAGATAGAGACAGCAAGTGACTTGACGTCCGATTAGTTTTGATCGACCTTTCAGGAACCGGCCGTTACCTATAGGTGTAGGTACCTATGTTTAACGGCTTTTTGTTTTTTAATAAATATTTTTATCTTTTTATAATAGGTATGTGTGTAGATTGTCCGTGGCATTACTGCACGGCCCTGACGGAAGACCAGCATTAGTTGCTAGTCAACTGACTTATGCTGAGTCAGGGTCCGTTTTGCAATTCTTACGGCCGGTTTCTGAAAGCTCGATCAAAACTCATCGGATGTCAAGTCACTCGCCATTTCAGCTATTACATCGAATTATATAGAGATAGCAAGTGACTTGACATGCGATTAGTTTTGATCGGGCTTTCAGAAACCGGCCGTTAGGTTTATATTTCAACAATTAAGTTCTTTTTAGTATTATGTTTTGAATCTAAGTTGTGTACCTAAATATGTATTCTTTCAAAATGTTTGCCACCCGATAGAGAGATAGCGATAATTTAAAATATTATTTCTAAATATCCTCAAAAAATTTAGAAACATTTTTTTTGCGCTGGGACTGGGTTTTTTGTATGGGATTTGGGCCATCTCCTTTAGGACACTTTGTGGAATTTTGAATATCAATCGATTATTAAATAATATTATGTAGGTAGATATATTATACATATAAGAAAGACCGCTTAAATTTTTATTATTCTCTGTCTGAAGCTTAGGAATATTATAGTGTTTTCATTCGATCGTTTATTTAAACTTTATTAACAACAATAAATTTCACCGCGAACGCGAAAATAAAATAAGTTCGCTTTATTTACATCCAAACACCGTGAACTAGCGAAAACTAGTTCAAACAATGCACTCCATACAAAATCATCGTGTTTGGCAAATCCACGCAGAATTGCAAAACCGGACCAAACCAGAAATTCCTGTTGATTTATACCGAAAACTGGTTTTACACGCGCCTCCTTCTAATTTGCGATTTTATTGAATGGGGTAAATTATGGGGGAATGTTGGCAGCACTGGTCTTGTATTGTAACGGGTTACATTGTCCGGAATGACCTGCAATGTTAACGAATTATTGAATTAGCTAATAATTATGCGCGTTTGTCGTAAATCATTGCTATGGATGACTATGGTCTTATTTGATTATTTAAAACAAGCCGTGAAATAAATAAAATAAAATAAATAAAATCGCAACTTTTTCTGCTTCTTTTCTCGGTGTTTGGTAAGTACACACCATCTTTTGAAACTTAACTAGGTACCTACCTACTATATAAAAAAAAATGTACCCTCAGTTTTGGAACCCAGGATGTACCTAAACTTTTTAAATCCGGTTCTTATGGGGCTGACAACTATCAAACAACTTCTCGCTCGCACATTTCGACATGTTGAAAGATATAAAATCACTAAACTCATTTTCGAAAAATCGCAATCAACCATTTTGTGTGCAATAACATTGCACACAGTTTAGTAAAAAAATCATTTTGATCGATACATGTTTTCCTACTCAAAAGTTTGCTTTACTAGTTTTCGTACATAAGCAAACTTTTAAGTAGGAAAACTTGTATCGATCAAAATGAAATTTAGTAGGTAAGTACCTACTTACAATCGTCCGAAAACCCAAACGGTTATTGCTGCCCCCGCCCTACCCTACAAGTCAATCAGTCAGGCCTTTTGATTCTTATTATATATTATTATTAGTAGATAAATATTACAAGCTAACATTTACAAAAAAAAAGTATATACCTAGGTATGTATTATATTAGCTATCTGGTTCCCATAATACAAGCTTTGGCTTAGTTTGGGGCTAGATAGAGCTGCGTGGAAAGTCCACCAATATTTATTTATTTATTGGCGTGTACGTGAAAATAGGCAAATAAAGACAAATAGTCACGACTTACACATCGTCGTTTTTAGTAAAATTAAGACGAATACCTAAATAATAATAATTACACGAACACAAGTAGCTATGTCAATAGTGTCACCATAAGGTCGTGGGATCGAAACTAGTCGATCACCAGTGAAGTTTTTAATTGAAAACCTGGTTTTATCGCAATATACCTAGCTATTATTCGTTTAATTTAGACGTTATGAACGTCGTCGTCAAAATGGAGCCATAACAAAGAACTGTAAAAAATAACAGGTATACCTACGAGTAGTCTATAGGCCGGTTTCTGAAAGCTCGATCAAAGCTAATCGGATGTCAAGTCACTCGCCATTTCAGCTATTACATCGAATTAGATAGAGAACCGTAAGAGTTAGGTAGAGCTCTTTGTGAAGGGCTCGTCCGGGGAAGTACTACGACCACGAATTTTTCTGCCGCCAAGCAGCGTTGCTGTGTTTCGGTTTGAAGAGTGTGGTTGCCGGTGTAAATACAGGCACATGAGGCTTAACATCTGTATGCCTCAAGTTGATGGACGCAGGGCAGTGCATCGTAGCGCTCGTTCCTATCGTGCGTGACTACCGAGTTAATGCTGTGTTATAGGTGATGGTTACCACTTAACATCAGGTGGGCCATCAGCTTGTATCAGCTGTTTGTATAAAAAAATAAAAAAAATAGAGAGGATGTGATTATGTATAGGTAGAGGTCAATCGGGCTTTGGATGATAATAGACCTTTTTCTCACGCCATAGGGTTTCATCGCCTGAGGCATTATACATTAGAGGCATTAAACTTTAGACCATACAAATGTACCTATTTGGTCCACAAGTAGTATGTACCTAGGTGGTGGCGTTGCTATCGTAGGGCCAGCTGATACGGTGCACTAGGGCCCCGGAGCTCAGGGGGCCCTCTAACCTAAGCTTTGAAAAGAGAGGGTCAACCAGCTCCCAAAGCTAGAAAACCTTGAGCCTACTCACAAATTTCTTTCTCTATGCCCGATTCTTTCTATAAGCACCGGGGCCCTTGTCTACCTAGCTACGCCACTGTCCACGAGACTATCCTACCTACTATACTTACCTTACTTTACCTACTTAGTTATCAAGTTTTGATAAAGGTAAGTAGGTAGTAGGTACCTAATTCAAAATAAAAGTAGTGCCTTAGTAGGTGCTTTACCACTTACTAGCTGGATGGGGTGTAAGATTGTTAAAAGTTTTAATTTCTTGGCCGAGCTCTACACACATTCAGATCCTGGCATCCTGCCAGTGCCAGACTTTCCTCTCAAGAGTTTTACCCACTAGAGCCTATTTTTTTATTATAAGAGCAAATGTAATAAAAAGGACCTCAACAGTCCACTTAATTTGGATAAAGAATATTACCCAATTTCGCGCCAAAAGGTGACGTGTGACGCGCCGCCTCACACACGCAGCCCCGCCCCTCATATGTCGGCCAATCAGAAGGCTTAAACAACGCGCAACACGCATATTGATCTGCGGACAACGCTCGAACCGTTTACATTTCGACATATCACATGCTAAACACAACATATCACATGACAAACAATAACATTATGCGGTTTCTACATTCGAATTTCAACCGTATTCCGTAAAGCATAAAGATTAAACTTGGTGGCGTAAGCAAAGGTCGGTTGCGGTATTAAAACTCCGATCTAGGACTGTAATTTATAATGGTATTTATTAGCAGGCAAATTTGCACTTTAAAACAAGGTCTTAGGGCTTTGTTTGGCGTGCGTTTTAAATTTATCTGAACCTCAACCCATTGAGGTAACTGAAGGCTGATTATAGGTGACCAACAAGACCTAATTTATAAGTGCTGTAATTTTTTGAATCATTACTCACCTGGCATCAGCAATGGCAATTTTGTACAGGTCTCAGGGATATTCGTTGGGCAATATACCTAGATTTTTAGTTCGAACTAAGTAGCTGTAGGTACCTCTACCTATGTAGGTAAGTAGGGACCTACATTACTCAGTGCAACAAGATAAAAATATGTAATATCTATAATTTACATAGACAACAACCCAATCCTGTCCATGGAGCAAGATTTTTGTTAATCAAAAGATTTTTTAAAAATACAATGTGTGGAAACCGTTTTTTTTTTTCAAATAGAGCTAATGGCGCCATCTAGTTGTTGCGCTATAAACTATATCCAGAAGTACATGCAACAGCAACAGTGCGCGTAACTGTAACAGCTACTCAACAACAGATGGCGCTGTCACAAGAAAACTGACGAATGAATACGAAATGATTGCTTATTGTACTCTATCGTATATTCTGCCATATTTCCTGATAATTACTTTGATATCCTAATAGAATAAATTGTTAATGCAATTTTTTTTATTTACTTTTAACAAATATTCACGGTAAGTAGGAAGGTAAACTAGGTTGAATCACTAAACAAAACAAAATAAATAGGAGACTCACTTTATTTAAAATGTAAAATAATGATATAATACTATTGTTATTATAACATATTATATAGTATTTTTGTGACAAATGTAATATTTTTGGTAATAACTTAGTGGTTTTAGTACAAGTGAAATTCTATCAATACTTACAAAATGATAATTCTAACTATAAAATAAATACTCATTACACTACTTAATTGATT
This sequence comes from Chloroclysta siterata, assembly GCA_932294275.1. Taxonomy (NCBI): domain Eukaryota; kingdom Metazoa; phylum Arthropoda; class Insecta; order Lepidoptera; family Geometridae; genus Chloroclysta; species Chloroclysta siterata. The sequence goes on along the minus strand of OW028596.1, from coordinate 10,980,014 downwards.
TTATGAAATAATCATCATATTAATTCATGAAATTAAATTTAATACCTACCTATACCTACCCATTCTTTGATTGGTAAGATTTAATATCATTTTTTTTATCATTAGCACCCCAGAATCACATTCCTTTATTATTTTATTTTATTATTATTATATTATTATATTTCAAAAACAACTTAAAACATAAAACAAATTAAAATTGTGGTTTTTTTCTAGTTTTAGACAGCAGACAAGTATGTATGGATGCTTACATTTTTTTCAGATAGAATTTGCTATTTATTTTAAAACCTTCAACCAAAGCCTTCACTATAAAAAAAAACAAAAAGTTTTCCTTTGAATATACTGTTTAAAACACTGTGCAGGGGTCCAGGGATCAACCCAGTTAGGGCTGTATGCTATGTTCCACAGTAACAGGCTCATTCAAAACTAAGGGGATATCTCCACCACTATTCTTCGGCACCCAACCAGCAGACTCCTCATCAATTTTTCTCTTCTCCTCTTTCAATCTTTCATATTCAGAAATTTCCAATTGGTATTTGGGAGTGGTAATACCAAAGAAACCAGCCAATGACTCCCCAGCATAATCAACCGCATTAAGGACTTTGAAGCCAGATTTCCATGCATAGTGTGAAAACCATGGGCGCCAATCCAATGTTTTCTGTAAAAAATACAAGAAATTATAGCATCAAAGTTGGAATAGGTTGGGACCTTTCCAACCAGTTTATAATTTATTTGCTGTATTTTATGATTAAATATTCATGAACTTCCCTACTAACATGACATCATGCATGTCTAGATGAGTCAGACGAGTTTATATTTGGCCAACAATAACAAGCCTTGGTTTATTTACATGCAAGCTAACCAAAGTTTGAGTGTGGCTATGGAAAACCTTCTAGAGGATTCCAAAAGAAATTGGCAGACTATGGTGGAGTTAACAGTTGCCACAGATTTTTCTCACAAATAAGAGAAATCATGATCCGTGAAAACTCTTTTATTGTCAAGATGGTGATGGCCGGCTCCTGCATTAATATGCAAAAAGTCAGGTACTTGGTAAAATCCTAGATGTTCACCGGAGGAAAAAAAATACTTACAGGATCAATGACTTGTGAAGAATCTGGTACACTTTCTTGTTGTTCAACTTTTTCTTCCTCCATGATTTCTTCTACTCCGTCGCTAAAGTAAAGCACTTTCACGGGTTTCTTGATCGTAATACTAACTGCATCTTGAGTTTCCATTTTAATTTTTAAGACTACAAACAGAAATTTAATTGAACTTCTTTTTCTTATTAATATTTTAAGGTATAAGATAATGATACACACAGACAGTATTCCTTGGTCTGAAACTTGGTATGAAGAAAATGATGTGTTGTATTTGTTTAAATTATTAAAGATCACCCACCACAGTCTTAAAAATAATTCGCATTCTAAACAAATAAATAAAACAAGACAAACAAAAGATGTAGGTGTTAGGTGGGGTGCCGATAATGTACAACCATGGATTGTACAGCCGAGGAAAACACAGCCCGGATTTGATGTACAATTTGGTCGCGAAATCCATGGCTGTGTAATCCAAGGGTGTACATTCCAAGCCGTACAAATTTTGCACACCTTTGGAAAGCACGACCCGATAAAACACAGCCAAAATTTTGATGCCAAAACTTAGGCTTTGTTTACACTCGTGAATTACTTACTCACTCACTTGTTGATCCGACTCGGATTGGTTAGGTTATGTTAAAACATATTAATTACGCACGAGGCGAGCGAGCAAAGCGAGCGTGCCGTGCGGGAGCGGCCGCCGAAGTGCCAGAATTTTATTTTTTTCTAACATTAATCTCTGAATAATTCTCTGATTTTATATAATTTTTAATCTGTGCTACTTGCCTATACTTACTGTGTAGTGCATCTAAACAGAGCATAGGCTTTCGACCAATCAGAGCATGGTCACAGAATCCATGGTCGTGCAATCCTGGCTGTACAATCCCGACTGTGCTGGGAAAGCACAGCCTGGAAAACACGGCCCGGATTTCATGTACATTTTGTACATGGAATCCGGGCCGTGTTTTCCAGGCTGTGCTTTCCGGGTTGTACATTTTCGGGCTGTGTAATACTTGGTCGTAAATTAACCGGACCCGTTAGGTGTAGGTAGTCCGGTTAATGTACGACCATGTATTACACAGCCCGAAAATGTACAACCAGGAAAGCACGGCCAGGAAAACGCAGCCTGGAATTTATGTGCAAAATGTACATGAAATCCGGGCCGTGTTTTCCAGGCTGTGCTTTCCTGGTTGTACATTTTCGGGCTGTGTAGTTTACTATGTAATATTACTGTGTAACTAATTTATATGTTTAAACATAACTTAATCAATCCGAGTCGGATCAACAAGTGAGTGAGTAAGGAATTGACGAGTGTAAACAAAGCCTACGTTTTGGCATCAAAATTTTGGCTGCGTTTTATCAGGTTGTGTTTTCCAAAGGTGTGCTGAATTTGTACGGCTTGGAATGTACACCCTTTGTGGTGTAAATACTTCTTTGTAGAAATATGTCTGACTACGATAGGAATGTCAACTGTCTGTCATTCATTCTTAGCACAACTTTATTTTGGATAAAACCACATTACTTGGTTTTCTATCGTTTTATTATAACAATTTATCCAAAATATAAAAACGTGTGAATCATGAATCTAATAACGCGACTACTAAGGCCAGAAAAATTTGATATTGATCCGGGAACTCCAACGGCCGATCTCAAGTACCGACACTGGAAGGAAACGTTCCAGAATTTTCTTATTTCCGTAGAAACAGAGTCGTCAAAAGTTACTGATGACACAAAGCTTAAATTACTACTGAACAACGTATCACCGATCATATACTCAATCATTCGAGAAGAAAAAACATACTCTAAAGCTATAAATGCATTGGATAAAGTTTATATTAAATACAAAAATGAAATACATGCCAGATTCATGCTCACCTCGACGAAGCAAAAGCCAGATCAGACGATAGCAGAGTATTTACTCGCACTACAACAACTTTCTTTTGAGTGCAACTTCAAAGCCGTTTCTGCCGAAATATACAGAAACGAATATGTACGCGATGCTTTTATTACAGGCATATATTCACAAAGAATTCGACAGAGACTGCTAGAAAACCTGGAAATAACTCTGGAAGAGGCAAGTAATCAGGCAATGTCACTCGAAATGGCTGAAAACAATTCAAGAAACTTAAGCGATGATAATCATACAAGGTTACTTAGTCAAATAGAAAACAATGACGATGGAAACGTAAGTAATCAAAACCTGGCTGCAACACCGGCACGTAGACGTTGTTTCTTCTGCGGTGGGAACATCCACCAGAGAATAAAGTGCCCAGCATTCCACTCAACTTGCACAACCTGCGAGAAGAAAGGTCACTTCGCTAAGGTTTGTAGAAGTCAAAATGCAGACAAAACTACAGCTGCAGCGGAAATGGAGGTATATACAGGAGTAATATCAGCAGCTTCGCCAGAAAGTCTTCGTAAAACAATAGTTTCCATCAATGTAAATGATTACAGAGCCGAGGCCTTAATCGATAGCGGAAGTTCGACTAGCTTCATCGATCAAAAATTCGCTCACATGCTAAATTTAAAACGCCATCCTTGGAAGGAAACGATAACACTAGCTTCAAAGAAACAGACCACAGCCGTTGATGGATTCTGTTATGCAAATATAACGTTGAATGAGCACAAATACACTCGAAGGCCCTTGTACATTCTTCAAGATCTATGTGCTGATGTTGTTATTGGCCATGATATCTTAAACTTGCACTCAACACTAGAGATCAAATTTGGAGGCCTAGATAAACCACTCAAGATCAGCAACGTTAAGGAAGCTACAGTGCCCCCAATTCCACTTTTCACCAATTTGTCTACTAATGTTAAACCAATCGCTATGAAACCGCGAAAGTATATCAAGAAGATGACATCAACTTGTCGTATTTCCGCAGTAATAAAACCGAGATTTGCAAAGATGCAAGGAAATCTTATAAAAGCGACTAAACCATTCGAAAGACTTAATATTGATTTTAAAGGACCTCTACCTACTAATACGCAGAATCGCTACATCTTGACAATCATAGATGAATATTCCAGATTTCCATTCGCTTACCCATGTAAGGACCTATCTGCTGGAACAGTTATCAAATGTTTAAAAGTACCGTACGTAAAGTTACGTACCTTTCTAGCATCAAATGGAGTAGCTTGCGGCCGAACCACACCTACTAATCCACAAGGAAACGGTCAGGTAGAACGTCTTAATGGCACCCTATGGAAAACTATTCAATTGTGCCTGAGGACTAGAGAGCTAGACACAACAAACTGGGAGCATGTGCTTTTAAACGCACTTCATTCAATTCGTTCCTTACCATGTACGTCTAATGCTACACCACAGGAAAGATTTATTAATTATCCACGTCGAACAGAAAATGTAGAATCTCTGCAACTGTACTAATGCGAAACACGACGCACAAAATATGATTCGTAGTGTGAAGAAGTTAAACTTTTAGAAGAAATTCTTCACTATTTCAAACAGACAGGAAGACGGGCTGTCTTCCACAACCTAACATAGACAGTGAATCAGACCCAGAGCCTGAAGAACAGTTCGAGGATGCTATGGAAGATATCCCAGAAAGTATTCCGGGAACACCTACCTATTCGAAGCTCGACCAGAGAACGACGAATCCCTGTTCGTTCGCAAGACGAACTTTAGTTGATGTTTTAGAGCAGGGGTGAATGTGGTGTAAATACTTCTTTGTAGAAATATGTCTGACTACGATAGGAATGTCAACTGTCTGTCATTCATTCTTAGCACAACTTTATTTTGGATAAAACCACATTACTTGGTTTTCTATCGTTTTATTATAACACCCTTGGATTACACAGCCGTGGAATTCACGACCAAATTGTACATCAATTCCGGGCTGTGTTTTTCACGGCTGTACAATCCATGGTTGTACATTATTGGCACCCGGTGTACGTACCTCAAAATTAGTTGTGGCATTCGTTGTTCGATTGATTTGACATTGAAAGTTAACATCGTAGTTGATATTACCCTAGCAGACACACATACCAACAAATCGAAACAATAAAAAGAGGCCGAATATAAAAATCAAAATACATGAAAAGTAATAATGTTTGTTTTATTTTAATTCATACACAAGACAAAATTAAAAACGAATAGTACTTACTAAAGAAAAAATACAGCGCAGGACGAGGAAGTATCTTAGGAACTTCGCATAACTCGTGAAAAGTGAAAAAAAAACACAGTGATGCCAGATACAAGGGATTCCCTATTTATTCGGGGGTATTTTTAGTGTCTGGAATTTTGGGACCAATATTTCCTTTGGGCAGAAATCATATTCGTATTTTTATTACTTAATTGTTAAATGACGATATAATAGGATAGAATACGGTTTATTTGACTCAAAAAAACGGGTAAGCTCAACAAAAAACCAAAGAAAATACTGCAACATACAAGAAAAAACATAAAATGGTAGAAAGTGGTAGAAACGTTCATATGAATAACAATCGATGCAAGTCTATTGTCTGTTGATTGATTTACTCACACACAACGTAGCATCACAAGCAAAATAACTTATCAAAAGATCAATTCATGTATCATGACCATAATCGATTGGTCATAGGACTTGGTACAATTAGGGATGAATCAATACAACTTTTTCTTCGATACTAGTACTCGAAAGTAGTATCGAATCAAAGTATCGATACCATATTCGATACCATAATAAAGTATCGATACTTGTGAGTACTCATTAAATTTTTTAAAACATTTTAAATTCTCAATAACGCCAGTTTAAGCTGAGTACAAAATTAAAAAAGTAGTCATTAATCAATGCTTTATTACACAATAACTTCGATTAACAATCAGCCTAGATTACGTGTGGCGGGCTCAAAAACGGCCCGAGAAATAAGAGCACACATAAATTTGTGTTCTTATTAGAGTTTAGTATGCTCCAACCACAGCCAACGTGCGGACGTGCTAAAATGCCTCAGTGTGCTTTAAAACTGCGAAAATAACCCCTAAAACAGTAAGGTTTCAGAAGGAATGTCTTTTTTCGGTAATTACATGTCAGTTTCCGTTTTGCGATGCTTAAATCATTGTTAACAATTAAAAACAAATATTTTGTCGTTTATTCAAAGTCCGCCATCGAGGCACCTTTAGTGTGTGTGAGGAGTAGTAAAATACAAAGAAGTAAACAGAAACAAAACGAAACGAAAGTAATAATGTAACTCACAAAGTAATAATGGAGAAAAGTACTTTATTTGTTGCAATATAAGGTTGATTACACAATAAATGTTTGTTTAACCTATGTCTTTTAATTTCAAGGTGACGGCTGTAATTGACGAATGATCATAAGTGTAAGATAGTATTTTGAAGATTTGTGACTTTATTACAAGGGTTTATGGTTGTAATTAGGTTGAACTTGAAACTGTTTAAAAACCTTTGAATCAGTTCGATATAGCTGTTTATGTGTGTGTAAGTAGATGTTCAAGCGGACAGTTTTTAACTTTGATTTTGTATGTGACACGAAATCTAGTTGATTGTTGATCGAAGCATAATAATGATACAAATTATTAAGTTTAACAAAAAAATTTAGCTCCATCCAAGAACAGCAACTTGTCTAAATGTTTGCTTGTAAGTCTGTTACCCTTTCGTATGTGGCCAAATGACAATTAAATTAAAAATGCACTCCCCGCGCCCGTGTCATGCGTCCCCGTGCTTCAGCAGCGCTGCTATTGGTCAATCGAGTCAACCGACCGGCCCGGGCGGGAGTGACAACGATACCATTATTTTCTTTCGATTCCGGTACTTAGTATCGAATGTTGATGGTATGTACTACTAGTAGTAGTATCGAATGATAGGTATCGATACCATATGAGTACTTGGTAGTATCGATTCATGCCTAGGTACAATTATTATTTTGATTTTATTTAATTGATGCTAGGCTGGATTTTTTTTCGAAATAGGTTTCTAATTTTCGGGTTGATTTTGATTAAAACGAAGTTTGGTTGGAGAGAAATTCATTTAGCCATCTGGCAGCACTATTTATATAAAATTATGCCGAATGTATGCCGGTGCATGTGTTCTTTTCTTTCAATTTCATCATTATAATTTAGCACAAACTGATTGCTGTAATACTATTCAATTTCCCTTCTCTTATTTTCTCTGTCACGTCACGGAAGAAACTTCTGTTATTCTTTTTTACTATCCATCACGCACGCCCCCATCCAGTGCTGTTTGGTTTGGTTTTTATTTGAAAAGATTGTGTGAAACATGGAGGGATATTGCAGAGGGTGTTTGTTACAATTTATTGAACCTACTGACCTCATACAATACACTGAGAAAAATAGAAGATTGTTTGTGTATTCCACTGGAATACAGGTATGGAATTAATGATTCGTTTCTCTATTCTACTGTAGCAAGTCTCCCCCAAAAATCTTGCACTTACAGGGGGTTACCTGAGTATAACCTCAGATATGCTTTACTTAGGCCGCTAGCTAGCTAGCAAGCCAATACCATACTCATACTAAAAAGAAAAAAAGAAAATTTAATAGTTATTAAACTCTTTATTCAGGTAAAGCGCAATGACTCCTTCACATTTCAACTTTGCAAAGAATGCTACTTCAACATGAAGCAGTCATGCAAATTCAAGAAGCAATGTCGTACCTCAGAAAAAAAGTTCAAAAACTATTTGATATTCAAAGAAGATGGAGGGGATTTTGAAAGTTTTATCACAAATATGGATAGAAATGTTTCTCTCAGGTAGACTTTGTTTATTTTCTTGATGTTTTTGTGATGTGTGATAACCAGTGATCAGAATAAGCTTGATATTTGTCGCACGTCATTCTATGTTTATACCTCTACTTAGGGGGGTTGGTAGAAAATGCTTGTGCATTAAGCCCTCCTTTTGTGCATTAACTTTGTGTTTTGTGCAATAAATGATAAATAAATAAATAAGGCAGGCTAAAATACATAATGATAGAAAAATAACACGCAAAGTGGAGATGCCGTAGGATTAAATATTTTTTCGGGCCAATAGTCTCGGTTTTCGGGACTTTACTTAAGTATTTTTAAAATTAATTCAGTAAAACAACTATCTAATTAATGTCCCGTTTAAGTTTTCGATAAAACAGTAATTATGCATAATTTATATTATAAAAAAAATTCAAAGTAATTTCCATTTCTTTGATTGAACAATGTAAGTTAAAAGGTGCAGAATGTAATGTAATGAGAAAAATGAAACAAATGAAAGCAAAAAAAAATAAAAATAATAAAAATTATTAAGTATATTAAATGTCATAATTACTGCAACCATTGTTCCAATTTTAAAAATTGTTGTTTTAAGGAAGTCTCCACTTTTTTTGCCTCTTTTCTTTGAACTTTAGGTATTTTAGCCTGCCTAATTCTGATCACTGTTTTCCCATTGTATTTATAATTGGTTCTCATTGTTTTAGGCTACCTTTTACTTCCGGGCACAGCACCCCGGCACATCATACAACCAAAGATGATGATAATGGTATCATAATTTTCTATCTTTTCATGCATTCATCAACTAATAATATCAAATAAAAAGCTACTTGTAATAACTATCTATTTACTTTGTGTAATTCCAGAATCCACTTGCACCAGCATTCGCAACTTCATGACGGATATTCTGGAAGGCGAGGAGATGGCACCTACAGAAGCTCGCATCATTCGGGAGGTGATAGAAGAAGAAGCAGATGTGTTGGATGACTCTCTTGACTCCCATTGGTTGCAAGATGATATTACTATAGGAAGTGATTTTGATGGAGTCTTTGGGTAAGTAAATTAGCTTGTATACCTTTACCCAACTTATACCTATATTCAAATTGTATTTTGGATATCCCAGTGGTGGATTTACCAGCAGGCTGAGTAGGCTGGAGCCTAGGGCGGCAGATTTTAGGGGGCGGCAAACTGGTTTTTTTTTCCTCATTATTATCTATATCTTGTTCTTGGGTATATTTCTAAGCTAAGAAAAAGCTCAATCATGTACATACCTTCTACTTATAAGATTGAGATTTTTGAAAAGGAACTGACACATTGATCCCCTGTTTCAAAACGCAATCATACTAATAACGGGTAAAAGCTGATGTAATGAAGACGATAGTGCACAAATCATAAAGTTGCAATTTCATTGATAATTTTTTTAAATAAATATGATTGTAAACCAGGGTATTGAATTGTGGAAGTCAGTAGGGGCGGCATGAATGGCCTACTGGCGGCAAATATGTAAATCCACTCCACACGCTGGTTTCTCGCCAGTTTCTCGGATTGGGGCATGCTTGCAGCTTCCTGTCACTTTAGCAGTAGGTACTTGGGGTGGCAAACCGGACGTCGTCGTTTGGTCAGTCGTCGCACGTAGGTATGCTTTTTTGTAGGCGACTACTACCTATAATAAGAAAATACCGTCTCACGAACTCAATATTCTTTGAGGATATCTAAGTCAGAGCTACATCCAAATATCACATTTTGCATATAACCATATTATGCAGTGTTGGGTATTCCATAGTCAAAGTCAAAGTCAAAAGGTATTTATTCAATAAAATCACAAGGATCACTTTAAAACGTCTTAAAACTAGGTGACTTTAGGTGCCAGTTCCACTGTCCACGCGACCAGAGCCTAGAAGAACAGGCAACAAACTTACGGCTTGGTTCCTACCGTGACAGGTTACAAGTCCAAGAGTTTGTTTAAATTCAACTCTTTAATATATTTTCAGCATCAGTCCTTTCGGTACACCACGATCAGCACAGAACAATATATGCTACACACCAAGAAGCATCGACGAAGCAAAACAACGCGAAATAAATTATCTAACCTCCAAAGAAATCATTGAAAAAATAGATAAACCACGAATCTCTCAGAAATTCGACATGCCTTTATTAGAAAATATGGATCTTGAAGATGAAGAAAGTAGACCACTGAATAAAACTGAAATTGATGAATTTATTAATGAAGATATCGCCGTAAAATCAAATGCACCAGATTTACATGAATTTGATAATTCTATCCCTAGTGAAGTGGAAGATATGGTGACAGAGAATAGCATATCAAATACACTCCAGTGCTTTAAAACCGATTTACTAAAAGACTTGGCTGCTAAAAAACAAATGGACATCTTAGAAAACGATAACCCGAGTTTCGTTACTTATGACAAAAATATAGCTTCATCAAAATTATCTTTAGACAATACAGTTACGAATGCAGCGTCCACAGATAATGATATGTGTATTATTCTAAGCCAGGGTACGACGGAAAAGAAAGTAGAAGTTCCGTTGACCAATGAACTAGATTTTTATGTGAATAAAGCTGAATTGAAGAAGCATATAACTTCAGTAAATGATCAAAAGGAATACCATTGCATTATTGACAGAAACTTGGAGATTGCTTTAAAAAATGCAGGAAGCAAAGAGTTTTCGCTTGACCAGCTTATAGTAACACCGGCAGGTAACCTTACCTTCATGCATTTTTTTTATTTTTTTCTCAAAATACGCTAAATCTTAGAGGGACCTTTGCCATACTGCAACAGCAAATAATAGTATAACTACTAATTGATTACCAACTTGTACTTTTCAGTAAGTATACGCTCAGGTGTCTCCACTCCTACAATAAACAATATATTGTTTGGTGACAAAGATACAGGAACACAACCGAGCACTTCAACGCCTATCAGAAATACACTGTTTGGATGTAAACATGACACAAAAACAGTGCCTAAATATTTCCCACAAATAGGACAAAATATTGAAGATTTCGATGATGATAAGAGCAATATCAAATTGGATGATTATCTCAATAATAAGTATAACAAGACTGATAATAAATGCACTATTCAAATAAAACCAGATACCGATTTTGATATTAGCATTGCACCAAAACAAGAAGTTACCGATAAACAGATAAAAAGTGATCATAATGAAGTATTAGAAGAATTTCTACGTGACGCAGAGAATGACAGAATGGAACTAAATGAAGAAATGATTGCAGAAATAATCGATCCTCAAGAACTAAGTAAAGGGTTATCAGATAAAGATTTGTTCAAAAGACCCCTAACTCCACCGAGTGACAAATATGACCTTAAAAATTGCATTTGTAGAATATGCGACAAAAAGTTCACCTCATGTAAATCACTGAAAATTCACGTTGCTAGGAAACACAAGTACCGATTCCCCAATACAGATCAATTTAGGAATAATTCGCACAAATCCATGGTCCGCATTTGTGAAGTTTGCGGGAAAGACGTCAAAGGGGGCAGTTCGAATTATAAGAGACATTATCTGAGTCATCAGGTAAGTTCACTTGCATCAACTTTACTCTGTGCCTGTATAAATAAGAGAAACTTCTTACTATTCACTTCTTAACTATTTCCCCGTAGTACTATAGTCGCGTTAGACTCTCGCTGCAGTCTCGGTCATAAATTATCGGAATGAGACAGAAATATTGCTCTCTCTCTCACACTTGAGAACGACACGGTCCTTTTGTTTAAGCGCAGAGATGTGCATTATTGAAGTCCATAAGAAGTATCGATACATATACCGACTACCCACAAGAAGTACCTCTCCGACCGCGCAATCACCGGGCGCTTTCGCCGAGTCATTATTTTTATCGATAACGTGCATGCGCCCGCGCCGAGTACTCTCAATACTAGTGTTATAATGATTTATGACCGAGTTTGCAGCGAGTGTTTAACGCGACTATAGCTTAGATAAGTAAAAGACCCTCATACTGCGCTCTATAAAAAAATATCGGATAGGCATTCCTGACTGCTTAGGAAGACAGTTTATTAGAGCAGAAGACAAAAAAACAATATTATTCAGGGTGGATTTTTGAGACGGGACAGTAAGGGCATGTACCTTAACCGTTACAGTTACAGGAAAAAGTCTGTAACAGAAAGTTAAATTCTTAACACAAGTATTGGAACACCTTGTATACACTGTACACAGACCCAACCCAGGCTCCATACATTGATGAAACAACGCCTTTTAGAAATAATACGCGTGATTGTAGGTACATTATCGTGTTCAGCCGTTATAAATCTAAAAAAAATAACATTTCTCATTTCAGAAAAAGGAAGTACAGTTTTTCTATTGCAACGACTGTCCGCTATTTTATAGGAGCCGGAATTCGTTAGTGGTGCATATGAAGGTGCACAACAACTCGAGTCGCTTCAAGAAACCCAAAGTAGGTAGAATAATCTTATCCAATTTTTTTTATCTCTCTTATAATTCTTTTTTTTTCTCTACTATAATAGATTGTATGTATGCATTCTTGTCGGAGAAAACGCGACCGAAGTCCAGAGCAGGCTGGGAAAATGGCAGGGGAAACAGGCCCCGTATCAAGAAGGTCGTGGGTTCAATTCTACTCGAATTTAAGTGCGCTTCAAGTGGCTCCTTTCGAGCACTTGACACATGTTATAGAACTTTTTAGGTTAGACGACATGCCGGTTTCCTCACGATGTTTTCCTTCACCGATTGAGAGTACTGGCATTATGCACATACATTTTTGAACAGAAAAACTCATTGGTGCACGGCCGGTTTCGCTACCACTAGACCACCAGTGCTCTCAACTTACTCTTGCTGCTTAGTGATTACCATCACCTTAACAAAGCATTGCCTCGCAATTCAAGGAACGTGCCCTATTATGCAATGCCATGGACCAACTACCACCAACTTGAGTACAGATGTTTACCCTCATGTGCCTGTTATAACACCGGCAACCACACTCTTCAGACCGAAACGCAGCAACGCTGCTTGGCGGCAGAAAAAGGCATGGTGGTAGTACTTCCCCGGACGAGCCCTTCACAAAAAGCTCTACTACTCTTAAAACTCTGTGTTATTTTAATACTTACCTATCTATCGCAATATCATGTTTTGTATGTTATGTGCTGAGTAGTAATTGACAATTGTCTATGTATATCTATATTTGGCTGTACTTCTGACGACCACGCCTCTTAGACATCCTCAATGAATCTTGTAGAAATCGGCGATATCTACTGTGCCTGGGGATCAAAGTTCTCAGGCTGTTTCATGTTTAATTATGTTTACTGATTTTTTTATTTTTCAGAAATACTTATGCAATACTTGTGGTAAAATAAGCGGTAATATTTCCCATCACAAGGCGCACCTAAAGATACATCTCGAAAAGCCGCCGATCTCGTGTGCTAGCTGCAATCAAGGGTTTTACAGCAATCATGCCTTGAACGAACACATAAGGTAAGAATTCATTGAAGTACGCGTTCTAATTCTAATTCTTGGTGGGGGAAATAAGATCTGCACGGACGTCCCGCAATGGAGTGTATTAGAAATTATCCCCCTGCTAACCTCACCCCAGCCAGCCCAACTCCTTAAAGTAGCGGAGAAGGACCTTGGGTTGATGGCATGGCAGTAATGTTCAAGCATCCCTGGTGGTGATTTGGATGTAGGGGAGATAGATCCGATCAGCTCCTGCAGTAAGCTCCGCCTGAAGTACGCCTTACTACTCTTTAGGATAGACACCTTAAAGTATATCTAATTTTTAGGGTTTCGTACCCAAAGGGTAAAACGGGACTCTATTACTAAGACTCCGCAGTCCGTCCGTCGCGTCGGTCTGTCTGTCCGTCTGTCACCAGGCTGTATCTCATGAGCCGTGATAGTTGGACAATTGAAATTTTCACAGATGATGTATTTCTGTTGCCGCTATAACAACAAATACTAAAAAACAAAATAAAATAAATATTTAAGGGGGCTCCCATACAACAAACGTGATTTTTTTGCCATTTTTATAGATAATGGTACGGAACCCTTCGTGCGCTAGTCCGACTCGCACTTGGCCGGTTTTTATTTTAACCAAATTGCTGATAGAACACGCAGATGGCCGACTTAACGTTAAGTGGTGACCATCACCGTGATGGTCACCTATAGGTGTGTTATAACACAGCATTGCATCGTAAGTTACGCTCGATACGAACGTGCCCTACGATGCGCTGCCCTGTGAGGCATACAGATGCCTCATGTGCCTGTAATTTCATTGAAACTTAGATTATGACCCATCTAGTAGGTACAACCTGCCAAACATTCAAAACATTTTTAAAAGGAAAGAGGTTTAAAGTCGTCTAACTTGCCGCTTACCACTTCTAGAATGAACTATGAGAAGACGTAGTTACTTCCTACTGTCACTGCATTTAAAAATAAGCTTGACAACTGGCTTCGAACCAACGAATCATGTGTCTGTAAACAATGTGTTCCAATACTTGGGCTTAAAACTTCAGGGGGCCAAAGTACCCATTATTATTATTTATTATTAAGTTACACCAACAAAATCAATAGGCCTAAAATTATTAAATTATTATGTTAAATGTAACCTCAATTAAAGGCATAAACGGCTAAGATAGCAAATTAATTACAATGGAAACATTAAAAAAAAATGATAAAATACATAATTTAAATAATAAAAATTAAGATATAAGATTATTGAAAAGTTACAAAATATCATAATTATAAATTAGAATTAATTTATGCTTAAATGTATATCGCATATTTATGTAGACATGCGATCTGAAAAAATATCTATTTCATTGACTTGGTTAGCTAATACAATACTATCAATATGAATACAAGGAACACCTTGTATACTTGTGCTTAAAACTTCAGGGGTCCAAAGTACCTATCAATATGAATAGCTTTTTCTAAGGAACCAACACAGTAAACGCGAAAAAAAAACAGCTGTTTCATACAAATAAGTTCAATACCTACCTGGCTAAAATGTATGAAACAGCTGTTTTTTTTTCGCGTTCACAGTGTTGGTTCCTTAGAAAAAGTTATTCATATTGATGGGTACTTTAGCCCCCTGAAGTTTTAAACCCAAGTATTTGAACACCTTGTATAGAAATAGGAACGCGTAAAATAGAAGTTTGTTTCTTTACAGAACTAGACACAACGGAGAGCGCCCATATGAGTGTGAAGAGTGCTCCAAAAGATTCAAACGCCGCGAGTCATTAAACTATCACATGAAGCGGCATATGGGTTAGTAATCATTCCAATTAAAATATCTACCCCATATTTAGTAATAAGGTACTAATCCAGGGTTCCCAAACTTATTCCCTCTTATTATTAAACGTGGTCTAAAGATAAATCGAAGATGTTACTATACTTAGACCATGACTTAGACCAAACGTTATTAGAAAACGTAGTTTATCTCTTAAACCATGGTTCGCCTATCTATAGCCTAAAGGTAAACCCGATAGACCCCTGGTTTAACTATGGTTTATCTGGTAAAATCTGGACTATCTCGGGTAATCCTTGAATAAACTTGTAATACGATCACGTTTAGGGCCGGTTTCACCATGCTCTGTTAGTTACTAATCAAGGATTAAAAGACCCGTTAAATCTAACCTTAGCTGTCAAACGCGTACATTTTGACATATTTAACGGCCCTTTAATCCTTTGTTAATCTAACAGAGTATGGTGAAACCGGCCCTTAGACTAGGAACTAACTTTGATACCGGGTTAAACCAAGACTAGTTGTTACCACGTTTAAACCCAATTTATCTCATATTTTTTATAATAAGACGGATTTTGTCTACTGCCCACTTTAGGAATAAATAATTTTTTAGCGCCCCCATTTTTTCACCTACTTAAACACCACTATAACTTCAAATAAAATTAATTATTGTGAGCTATATTAGCGAAGATCAAACATTCATTCTAAACGAAACTTTTACTATAGCCCGCAAGAGTTAACTTGAGACCAGGGCCTTATGCTCACTTCGAGCAAGATTATCTCACGGGTGAGATGACGTCATATCTCGTTCAATAACTCGTTGACATTGCGTCTCGCATGAACTTTGAATGAGAAAATTGGGGAGTGAGATGGTGAGAATGGGGATTTAATAGTTATAGAACGAGATATGACGTCATCTCCACCGTGAGATAATCTCGCTTGAAGTGAGCATAAGACCCGGTAGTACACAACGGCGCTCAGGTCTCAAGTTAATTGCCCCCATTTTTTTTCTGGGTCTCTTGCCGCCCCCCTTTAGGCCTGCAGCGCCCAGAGGGCGTTATCGCCCACTTTGGGAAAGGCTGTACTAATCTAAAAGTTACAAAGCTCTGTCAATGTTTGTCATTCACCCTTTAGTAAAAGATGGCTTTACCATAGACTAACTTAGTCTATGGCTTTACTAAAGGGTAAATTAGAAGTATAGATAATATAATGCAAAATGCCAGTACTCTCAAACGGTGAAGGAATACATCGCGAGTAAACCGGCATGTCGTAGAACCTAAAAAGTTCTGTACCATGTGTCAAGTGCTCGAAAGGAGCCTATTGAGGCCCACTTAAAATCCTTTCAACACACTGTTTCGAAAGAAACTAGTGACACGACAAGAGAGAGAAGAGAATGTAAAAAGCATTTTGTAATAAGGTTTTTTTATGCTGAGCAGATGGCCCACCTGATGTTAAGTAGTAAACATCACCTATACAAAGCATTGCCTCGTAAGTCACGCACGATAGGAACGTGCCACACGATACACTACCCTGCGTCCAACAACTTAAGGCATACAGATGTTAAGCTTCATGTGCCTGTAATTTCACCGGCAACCACACTCTTCATCCGAAACACAGCAACGCTGCTTGGCGGCAGAAAAAGGCGTGGAAAGGCTTACCATAGTAATTTTCGTATCTAAACTTTGTTTTTAAAAGTTTTTACAAAAAAAAGTTAGTAAAAATATTTACAAAAAAAAAGCCAAAAAAAGTCATATCGGTATTTGGTTCCCATAGTACAAGCGTGTTTAATTTGTGGCTAGATTGTTCACTAATATTGCTTTATTTATTACAGGTACATTCGAATTTAAATGCGATGTCTGCAGCGTAGAGTATGTCTCTAAAATAGGTTTGGCTCAGCATTATGCCTCAAAAAAATGTATTGAGAATAGAAAAAAGATGAATCCACTAAAATCTAACGAAAAAGTAACAGTACGATACGGTAAAGGATCTCTTGAAAAAATTAAGGCGAAGGTACTTGGTATTGAAAAAGAAGAGATTATGCAAATGGAAAATGCCGAAGAAATCGAAGAAAGTATGATACATTTTTCAGACACTGAATCAGAGGCTGAAATCTCGATACCAGAATGTGCCATAAAAGAGACCGAGTGAAATTGTTAGTTTATGATTTTAGCATATAACAAACGATACTTTGTTTTGGCTGTGATATTATTACATTAATAATACATAGGTACAAATATTTTATTTATTTCAACTAGATTCGGTCCCCAACTTCACTCGTGTGAATACACACTGCTACAGAAGTTAATAAATAAACATTTCAGTCAATACTTCAAATATTATTAAAGCACTACCACCCACTCCACATTACACAAAGGTTAACTGGAAGAAAATGCTAACTAGCATTAAGTTCTCCTATCTACCTAGGTATTTCCTTTTGTGCAATAAATAACTTTCTAATCTAATCTACATATATACATACATAAAATCACGCCTGTTTCCCATAGGGGTAGGCAGAGGCCACGGATTTCCACTTGCTACGATCCTGACATCATCTAATCTAATATTTTTTAAATCAGCGTACTTTTGGTAAACGTTTAAGGTATTAATAAACAAGCTGAAAAGTTTTACTTTTGAAAATTCACCTTAATTCATGATTTTCTGCATACTGAATTTTTCATTTCTTACAAAAAAGAGCATTGAAAACTGGAATTGTTAATACACTGGCTTAATAACCTTTCGATACCACAGATAGGAGAACCTATGCTATTTCATGTAAACTAAACTTGCGAGTGTGAGGTACTTATAGTTTGCCATTCCACCCACCCATGTTCTGGCCCTCACCTCAGTGCCAGTGCACCGTCGAACCACTCGTCACCTGTACCCCGAGTCTGAGTTTTGTTTATACATTTTATTTATTTCGTTTTTCGTAACGTTAGGAATTTTTTGTATGGAGACTCGCGAGTTCTCAGCACGCCCCCGGTAGAGGCGCTTGTCGAATCTCAAATCATACAAAAAGGCCTGACGTTACGAAAAATAGTAAACAAAACTCTTGGGTAGGTACCTGCAGACGAATGGTCAAACACTGCATCGGCACTAAATTTAAGTCTCGGGGTCCCGATGGTTCCACCACAGACCAACCGAACGCGTTGGAATGCTTTGTTGCAGAGTCGAGACTAAGTACAGTGAGTGACGACGGAATGAAAAGGTTCGTCAGTTTTCAACTTGATTCGTTCAACGTACCACGAGCACATACTACCTATTGAAACTGAATACACTCAGTCTTGAAATTTGTAATTGCTTGTGCTTGACGTGAGGTTATAACAAGAAAAACCTTATTCGATAAAAAACGTCACATTTATTGAAATGTTAAACTTCACTGATTTGTATAGTAAATTTGATTCTTGCAATCTGGTTTTTTTTTATACAACTAGCTGATGGAACAAGCAGATGGCCCACCTGATGTTAAGTGGTAACCATCACCTATAACAAAGCATTGCCTCGTAAGTCACGCACAATAGGAACATGCCGATGCACTGCCCTACGTCCATCAACTTGAGGCATACTGATGTAATGCCTCATGTGCCTGTTATTACACCGGCAACCACACTCTTCAAACCGAAACACAGCAACACTGCTTGGCGGCATAAAAAGGCGTGGTGGTAGTAGGTACTTCACCGGACGTGCCCTTCACAAAGAGCTCTACTACTCTTAAAAGTGGTGCAAGTGAAAACCAACTCTATGGTGACGAACCTTTTCATTCCGTGACTGTACAATATCGTTTACTCCCACCTGTTCTGTTGACAGAACTACTGGGATTTTTTTCCCATTAGTTCTGTGACTTAAAAGACTATGCTTTACACCTGGCTTCAATCTCAACTATTCCCTAACTATATTTATTTTCTGTTGCGTAGTTCTGTCTGTAAGTGTATTTTGTTAGCCGCACCTTTGGTATACCTATTAAGACTATAGTTGGTATTTAGATCAGGCCAAAAAAAACAAAACCTTTTCAACAACACGATTATAATTATTGAACAAACTAATAAAAAAATACAAAAGTATGTTCCACTAAATGGTTTATGAGACAAATAATAATTCTAGTCTATTTAATTTAACAAAAACAACATGGTTTCAATGGATTTTAGATTATTTTAAATGCATTTTGTTAGCCGCAACAATACCTACAGTAAAAATACTAACTAGTCAAACAGAAACGTATATTCTAAAGTTATCCTAAATTACTACTTCAATATTTTACAAAACCTTACAGTTGAGTAAATAGGCCATACAATTTTAACTTTGCCGCTATTATATTAACCAAAAACGCGTACTTATCTGGGAGCCAGAATTTATACAAAATCGATTGTCTTGAATCCGTCAAGGCTAAGACGGTATCATATCATATTCAAGATGGTTTCAATACCTATAGATTACTTCTTGAATTTTTCAAATCGGACATTCCATTCAAAAGATATGACGAAATTAATAATGTTAACGGGTCCACGGGTCACGCACGGGGTGCGATTTCACTCACTCAGGGAGAAGGGCGTGCAAATGTATGAAATAAGTAGACGCGAGGCTCGAACCCACGGTCTAAGTTTATCCTAAAATGTTCAAAAAATTTATGACCACCCATGCGAAGCTGGGACAGGCCGCTAGTTTCTTATAATCCTGTCATAGCGTATAATGATGTATGGCCTATTCACCCGACTCCATCTTACATAATCATATAATAGGTTTGGACCCCATTTAGCTCTTCAATAACTCCATTCAATAACTTGTGACTGCTTAATTGTTTTAGTCCACTGCGAAGTGAATTAATAGCATTGCTTTACGATTTTGTGCCTTCCCCATCCACCGACTTCCAGCTATCTTCACAATGTCGTCGGTCTATCGGGTGAGGGTGCTTCGCTGTGGACTTCTTCAGGCTGCTTACTATGATGATGAAATTTGTAAGTGTAAATAGGGTTCCGTGCTTTCAGAAACATTTGCATAATTTTGTCTAAATACAAAATCTATTTCAAAATAATAGATTTAAATTAAATTTTATTAAACGGTTATAATAAAATTATAGAAGCATCACAGAATATTCTATTTTACATTGTCAAAATCTAAATTGTGTGCCTTTATAAATACTTAACAATTTGTTTTTTTTTAATGCACGAGGCCCCATAAGGATTTCAGTTCCAATAATACCTCAAGAGACGATATGATATAACAAAACATACATAAGAATGTTGTGAGTTCAGGGTTATTTTGAGAATCTGATTCAATTCAATGAGTTACAAAAAAGTAGCTGTAAATATCTATTATAACTATGAAGGAGGAAGAACAATTTGGCATACCGTTTACACAAAATTAAATGTTAACTAATTATAAAAACAACTAACAAGAAACTTTACATTGTATTAATAAAACCTAATACTCATACCTTTATCGTTATTACTATATAATATACTCATCACTGGGCTGCTAAAACCATGTTGTGGAATAAAAATTATCGAATAGTGACCAGCGATGGACGACCCTCACCCGATAGACTGGCGACATAGTAAAGATCGCGGGAAGTGTGGTGAATGGAGGAAGTCGTTCTTCAGGGAAATGAATGGGGCAGGTCTATATTTAGCAGTGGACTTTTTAAGACAATTGGCTAACTCATTGCTATAACCGAATCTTCATAAAAATATTTAAATTTTAACTTAAAATTCTTAAAAACTTAAGCTACTTAACCATAACAGTATACAATGGTGCTTTAGTTGGTACTTTTACTAAACAATTTAGAATACGTTGGTTATTAAAATATTTGGGGACGAGTAGTTATGTCCTTTTAGACTATTTTGTTGAAAAAGTCTAGCTTTTGACTACATAGTATCTATTTACCCATATTCACAAATTATAGAAGAGATCTTCCAGTCTCAAAAAGTCCCTACTTCAATCTTTGAAAGTAAAAATTCTTTATATATTACCTCGCAATAAACATTTTGAAATTTCAGGCTGTGCGTGAAAATATATAAAGTGTGTGGAGGGCCGTTTCTTTTTTAGACTGGAATACCTCAGTTTTTACTATTGTATATTATATTTCTACAATATTTCTATTTATTCTATTGTTCTTAAGTGCTTGGAGCTACGTAGCTCAGTGCTGTCAACACATCTCAAGCAGCTCATCTGTGTCAGTACACTGAGAGAGAGAACTGCCTGAGATGCCTTGTAGCAAATGATGAATGGCTACCTTTTTTGTCGTCATATTAGATGTTAGTTACCTATTCTGTAATAGGTTTAAGTATTTTTTGACGCAAAATAAACTTTTACTATTTTATTATATTCTATAGTTATTCATAGGTTTTTAATTTGACGGATAATGGCGATGCGGATGGCAGATTCCATTATAGGCATGCTTATTCAAAACTTGATCAATAAGTTACAGGATATTATAAAAATACTGTGAGTTCGTATACGAGTCTTCTGTGAAAATAAGAAAGTTTCCTTTCAAAAGTACTAAATGACATGAAAAAAAGTTAATTGATCGAACAAATCTAAAGTAAAATTAATGCAGGAATAAGGTTTAATTGTCAATGTCGTTAGTAAGATCAAAGGATCACTTTAAAACTACTTTTAAATCAATCTTTTATATAAACCAGAATCTGGGCCTTCCGTCGCTACAAAAATTTTGCATTTGTTCTAATCACTACTCTCTTCATTTCGTAGATATTCAGTTGACAAAAGAGAAACTAATGACTATGTAACCGATAATTTGGCGTCGCGAGAATGATTATGTTCGCGACCGTAATTTCATCTTGTACAATCATGTTGAAAACGTTTGTAACTATCCAAACCAACTTTCACGCTTCTTCAGTGCGTAAACAATTTTGGATTTAAAATATCGTGCGATGATTCTATTTTCGAAAGTACCATCGCTGAACTATTATCAAGATAAAATCGAGCACGATTTGAAAATCACTAAAGCACGAATAATACCGTCGCGACGGTGTTTTTGCGATACTTATTTAGTAATTATTATATCGGCTTGGTTATTCTAAGGTTCCATCTTTGTGAGCGTGAATGACAAATTTTTGTCTGTGAATATGGGTGTAATTTCATTTGTATAAGGTATTGACTTTCCTAGTTTATCATTATTCGCTTTGTAATATTATTAGTAACAGCACCTTCTCAGTTCTGTATTGTTTCATTTTAAACCTTACTCGGTTGTGTTAAGAGCTAGGAGTTTTGTCCCTTGTTTCTAGGGTAAACTATACAATTGTCGGCCATTTGGTTGCGCATTGAGGAATTCTCTTTTCGTACTTCAGTTAGTTCTTCGTTTAGCCTCAGCACTTCTAGTACTAGCTTTTCATTGTCTACTTCTAGTTTTTCTAACCTGAAACCGGAAAAAAAATATAATTTCCCTCGTTGTACTAGCGGTTACATTAAAGACAATATTCAGTCTCGATATAAAATCCTATATTGGCGCGATGTATTAGCGCCTAGTATATAGCTAAACGTACTCGTACGTATGAATTCGCACGAATTGATTCACGGCAAGTTCGCTCCTTCTGGACATCAGTACCCCAAGTATGAGTTGTGTTTACCATATTTGGTTTCTCGTTTTTCGTTCTTGTCCCGCGTTCATTGCGGGTTTTGTATGAAGACGCGATAGAGATACCGATACGGAACTATTACGTTCTACTACTAATTTTCATTGTATCGGTATCTCTATCGTGTCTTCATACAAAACCCGCAATAAACACGGAACATAAACGAAAAACGAAATATGGTAAACACAACTCATACATGGGTTGGTCTAAGTCTCAGAAAACCGTCAAACAACGCGCTCAAATCACTGAATGTACAATCGCATACAACCAAGTTAGGGATAATAAAAATACTAAGCTCTGATTTCACCATGCTGTGTTAAAATAACAAAGGATTAAAGGGCCGTTAAATATGTCAAAATGTACGCGTTTCACAACTAAGGTTAGATTTAACGGCTTGTTAATCCTTTATTAGTAACTAATAGAGCATGGTCAAATCAGCTCTAAGGTTCAGCAAAAATATCATTTTGATCACAACAAGTTTTCCTAGCTATATTTGTTTTTTTTTTTTGGTTTCTTTGTACTTGAAATTGTTCGAAAACGATATCGATATTAGGTATGTATACGTAAATTTACTTTACCTTTTCTGTTTCTCAGTTAGGTCTGTGATATGGTCGCATGCCTTCGCCAGTATGCCTCCCTTGCTTGCCGAGTCAGGCATGCCGGAGTTTGGCACTAAGGCAGCTAACTTCATAATCCAATTGTTTATTTTGTCTCGTCGCCGTCTTTCTACTTCATTGTGGGTGGCTCGCCTTTTGTCATCGCGCTGAAAAATTTGAAATGGAATTTTTAACTTAACTGTACCAAACAAGTACCTTAAACCGGCGCGTATGAGTAGAGTACGAGTAATTAAATAAATAAAAGAGAGCGCTAGTGGTCTAGTGGTAGCGGCCCCGCCTTCCGATCCTAAGGTCGTGGGTTCAAAACCAGGCGTGAACCAATGAAGGGTCGTGAATCTGCTCAAAAATGTATGTGCACAATGCCAGTACTCTCAAACGGTGAAGGACAACATCGTGAGGAAACCGGCATGTCGTAGAACCTAAACAATTCTAAAACATAAGTCAAGTGCTCGAAAGGAGCCTCTTTGAGGCGCACTTAAAATCCTTTCACCACACTGCTTCGAAAGAAACTAATAACACGACAAGAAGAATAAATAAAAGTGAATACTTTTTCAATGACAGGCACATCATAATTAACACTTTCACTGTCTCCGAGACTCCCGAGTGTCGCTGATCGAGTCTTGCTCCCCATGCACCCACATCATCTTTATTGGGGATGCTAGAACATTGCTGCCACCAACCCACCTGCTCCGCTACTTTATGGAGCTTGTCTGCCTGGAGTGAGGTTAGCAGGGGGATAATGCACAATACACCCCACTGCGGCACGTCAGAGCAGATCTCATTCCCCCACCATGAATTAGAATTAGACTGTCTCCTAGTGATGATTTTTAATGTAGTCAGAACTTTTGTGAAATAGTACCTTTTTTGCAGTATTCATCGCTTTTGATTGGGCCGTTTTTGTTTGTGCTGTTTTGGTCTGCCTTGAGTTTTTTTTTATTGGGCCCACTTTACTGTGTGTCCCAAAAATCTCTGCCGGATTACTGATCACATAAAATGTGGTATCTGGAACACATTTAATAGCCTATGTTACTCAGGGATAATGTAGCATTCTAATGGTGAAATAATTTTTGAAATCGGACTAGTCGTTTTTGAGTTTATTCATCACAAAAATACAAATCTTTCCTCTTTATAATATTAAGTGTAGATAACACTCAGAGAAAGGACAAACATGTTCCTAACACAAATATTTAATTTTATCATAATTATGTTAAAATGTATTGCAAATTGCAAAGCTGCTTGGCTATAAATAAACTCACATGTTATTAAGCTCTGTGGATTGAAACCATTTTGAATAAGGATAGGCAGGCTCCTATGCGGATGTTTTATTAATAATTGAACACTTACCATGTGCCGGAGAATGTTCCATCTTGTTAATAGCTTCATCACCGGGCATGGATATTAACTTGTAAGTGACAGAACTTCCTGAAACAAAAAATAGGCTGTCAATGAAGGTATTGTAAACATTAAACTAAGTTATACCCAGAAACAATTTTTTTTTAATGCTGTATTGCTGATATAATTAGTAGATAATGTATAGTATAAGAAAGCTATTATACAAGGTGTTCCAAAAATTGTGTATGTAAACTTCAGGGGGCTAAAGTACCCATCAATATGAATAACTTTTCTAAGGAACCAACACTGTGAACGCGAAAAAAAAACAGCTGTTTCATACAAAAGTTAAATACCTACTTGGCTAAAATGTATGAAACAGCTGTTTTTTTTTCGCGTCCACAGTGTTGGGTTCCTTAGAAAAAGTTATTTGTATTGATGGGTACTTTAGCCCCCCGAAGTTTATATACACAATTATTGGAACACCTTGTATATAAATTTACAGGATTTGCAGAGTTGTAGGTGCCTGTAGTAGGTGCCTTAACTTGTTAGTCAAAAAAATATTTATTCTATTCTATTCCTTAACCTCTATACTCCCAATGATTATATTGAGTTAGTAACAATAGAAAATCTGTTGTAGAATCTCAGTGTTCTACAATTCAAATATTGATGTTAGCAATTACAGCTACCACACCTTACCATTCTAGCTGATTATGTTAAAATTATAAATAATTTTACAGACCTAGGTGTAGGTAACTTATAGTTAGATTGTGAAAGAATCAGGAATCGGTATTTGGTACAAAGACAACTGAGGGAATATCCAGAGAAGTAGTTTATGTTTCTGTATATAGACATAGGAATGTGCATAAGAGAAGTTTGTTTCTTTACAGAACTAAGCACAATTGAGAGCAACCTGTTCTGTTTAAACTGGCTACTGTTAGAAAGAGTATCTCTTATTCAAATAGTATATGATAGTCCACATGGAATCAAATCAAATCAAAACACTCTTTATTCTATACTCACAAGGATTACTTTGAAACATCTTATATATTAGGTGAATCTACCGCCAGTTCATTGCGACCAAAGCCTAGAAGGACAGGCAAGAAACTTACTTGGGAACCAGCCGTAAGTTTCTTGCATTTTTTTGTATGATTCTTTATACAAATATGGCACTTAATTGTTTAGTTTTTGTAATGAGTTGAAGCATAGTTCAGTCCCAAGCTTTTTTTTCATCTATATGTATAATCAGATATTTTATAGTAAGCTTTTGTACAACTAATGAAAATATAAGTTTAATGATTATGTTAGTACAAGGTTTAATGAATACGGTGAACTAGGCTTAGCTAAGAGGAAGAATACATAGGCATGTTCAAAACACTTACTTATATCTTTTAAATTTTCTGATGAAGCTTCAAGTGGTTCAGACCATTGCGGAACAAAAAGGGACCTTTCATCAGCTAAAATGTAATCATAATTAAATTTAGCCTTACTTAATTCAATAACGAACTTCTTATGTGTTTAGGTATTGTGGTAATTAGATTTTACAGGGCTAACAATATAGGTAGTGACTCATTCTACGACAGGTTTTACAGGAGTTAGGATTTTGGAAATTGCTTCTAGCCGCCTAGCGGCACTAAATTTATTCACGTTTAAAACTACTTACCGAAGTCATCCACGTCTTTTATCAAGTTCATATATTGGCCGCCGACGCCGGCACTGTGGGTAAAAACAACGACACATCACACACAAATCGTACACCATTAAATCGGAGCTATCTCACGCATTCCTTGCCAACTTGTACTCCGAAAATGATGGCCTTCGTAGCACAAATATGTGGTATTATGTAACTCACCTTAGAGTATTTCGCACATAAAATTCTATTTACCTGCTATCTAGAGAACTTTCATGCAGATCATCAAACTCTGCTTTTACTATAGCCATTACGCGTAAATATTTTTTGAATTTTCACAATAGTGATCACGGGGACAAACAGAGAGGTCATGTGACGAGACCATAGACAATTTAATTATTCAGTTCTATTATAATATGTTGCCAGGTCATAATATTTATAATGTCAAATGGCATGACTTCTGGTAGTTTGTCTATTATTAAGGCTATGACATGTATTGTACAGCGCCATCTACTAACTGAATGTTTAGGTTATTATTAACAGGTACAGAAATCATTCGCTAAATGGCAAAGCAAACAACAAATTCTAATCTCACTCTTTATAATTGTTAAAATACCTATATAAACCGGAAAACGAAAAACTAAACTCAGGCTTGGGGTTCATGAAATCGTAAGTTTTTGTACATAAGTAAATTTTGGTCTCCAGTTTACTTTGAAAATTTGTTGTACCTACCTACTTTGTTTATCAGTGGCGTAGATAATGCCAATGCAAATGCGGTCGCATGGGGCTCCCTGATCCAAGGGGGCTCCGCCGGGCCACAGATAATAGGTACTTTTATTTCAAAATACTTTTTCGAGGACGGCCCTCTTATAAGTAAAAAAAACCGCAAGGCAAAGTGTCCTAAATTTCGGCACATGCGTTTGAAACTGCATTATTTTTTGTACCTAACTACAACTTGAAAATAAAAAACAATTGCAATTTTAGTCTCAATTCACTTTAAACAACCCAGCCCGAAAAGGTACGTTAGTTACGCCGCCATTGTATAACTAACTACCTAATACAGGATATCTCAAAAAATAGTGATATGCGGAAGTCCAGAGATATAACACCACTTGGGGTACCCGAATCCACCTCGATGTCTTTGAAGGCCGATTTTAGCCGAAGTAGCCCAATAGGTACTAGTTTTTTTTAATGATTATGAGACTAACGGCCGGTTTCTGAAAGCCCCATCAAAACGAATCGCATGTCACTTGTTATCTCTATCTAATTCGATGTAATAGCTGAAATGGCGAGTGACTTGACATCCGATTAGTTTTGATCGAGCTGTCAGAAACCGGCCGTAATAGTCTGGAAAATTCTTGGGACTTACTTAGGAACCATGAAGTCACTTGTTTATTGTTTAAATTTTTAATAAAAAGTTGAATTTTTACATAAGTCTTAAATCATTGAACGTAAATTTGTCACTTTACACCAATATTTTCATAACTTTCATCAAAGTTACGAAAAAGTCATCTACTTTTCTTTTTAGAAATTTTTAAAGTTGTTTGGGTCGAAAGTGCTCTATCTCTGGACTTCCGCTTGTCACTACTTTTTGGGACACCCTGTATATGGGTGTTATTCTACTGATTTTTTTATAAAGGCACGGCGCTAAAAAGTAACTGAAAGATGAAGTTTGTATGAAAAAAACCTAACCGATTGGTATTGCTACGAGACTGGTTGCTAGATTCAACCAGTCGTAGCATGTGCTACGATGTAGCATTATGCTACACCGCTACAGAGCGTAGTAGACTTATTTGCCGTTCTAAAACATTTATCATTTATCTATTTGACCTAGATACAATAATTATTTTCAAGATAAAAAAAATGTATCAGTAAATCTTTAGCGCGAACGATACCACTCTCACTCGTCACATGCGTCACTAGAAAGCTTAATCAATCAAGAGGCTTCTAACACGGTAAGATTGTTTACCCTAACTTTGCCTAATGATGGATTGATTGGAACAACGCCCAATCCGACAACTTTCTCGCTTATTTATTATGTGAAAGATAAAACTTTTATAGGTACCCTACCTACCATACGCTAGTGCTATATTATTTATCCTCGGACCATACCTATAAAATAAATAATTTCTGATTTCTGAAAAAATTATTAAATATTATTATTAAATAAAAATTAAATTATTTGATGCCAAGGTAGGTAACCTTGTGAATAGGTGCCTAGTAATAACTGAAATTTGATATTAGGTAGATGCTACGTATTACCTATCTACATCTACACTAATATTATAAAGAGAAAAGATTTGTATTTTTGTTGTTTTGTTGTTTTGTATGTAACGAATAGGCTCAAAAACTACTGGTCCGATTTCAAAAATTCTTTCACCATTAGAATGCTACATTATCCCTGAGTAACTTAGGCTATATTATATTTTCAAAAAAATCAGGGATCCTTACTAAAACTCCAATAATGTAACCCAAGGTGGAAAACAAAATACTTACATCGCGTGCGCTGCGAAAACTATTGATGATAGAACAAAACAATGTACTACGATTTTGTAGAACACGTCATCATCTACAAAAAATGTCGCGACAGCATATGTCTAACTATTATAGCTATGTCACAATAAGTGTTCTTTTATTATAAAAATTTAATTGAAATGCCGCCGCTAGAAAAGGGTCTTTACTT
Organism: Chloroclysta siterata; assembly: GCA_932294275.1. Taxonomy (NCBI): domain Eukaryota; kingdom Metazoa; phylum Arthropoda; class Insecta; order Lepidoptera; family Geometridae; genus Chloroclysta; species Chloroclysta siterata. The sequence goes on along the minus strand of OW028596.1, from coordinate 10,951,123 downwards.
GTACCTTGGTATTAATCCTTATCCAAATAAATCTTTTCATATTCAAGACTGATTCAATACCTATACATTACTTCTTGAATTTTTTAAATCGGACATTCCATTCAAAAGATTTAAAAAATATAAGGTCACGGGGCGCGTTCTCACCCAGCGCGGGCCCGGGCAAGGCGCGAGTTAGAAGTGACTCGAACCCACCACGGTCTAAGTTTATACTAAAACGTTGAAAAAAATTATGTCCACCCATGCGAAGCTGGGACAGGCCGCTAGTCTATCTATAATTACCTTCAGTAATTTTAAATCTTCATAAATGTTGAAATGTGCTATTGAGAAGTAGTTTGACGGCCTCTTAATGGTTTAAGTTTCCATGTGACAATAATAATAATAAAACATATTGGTGGACATTCCCCACAGCACCATCTAGCCCCAATCTAAGCCAAAGCTTGTGCTAATATAAAAATAAAAAGATCAATAATAAAAATAAGTTTGCAGTTTGGTCTGCGTTGGCCCTTAGTGCCACAGAATAAATAGCAGGTACTACGCAGCAGTGCGCAGTAACAAGAGGTCGCAACGTAGGACGAAGTTTGTGACGTCACCCCGCCAAAACAAGTTACAAGCTGCAAGCTGTTTCATCTATTCATTCGTCAATTAGGTCACCAGTTTCCTGATACAGAGAAATTAAACTCAGTAGATCAAATTCAGGAATATTAACAACCGATACAAGTACTTACTCGTAGAAACTACAACTACCTACTACTACAATTTATAACTTTCAGTAATGTTATATTTTGTTATATATTTTTAATTATAATTGTCAAATGTTGTTTGACGGTTGTCAACCCCATAACACTCTTTTTTCTTCCGCATGAATGCCCATACTTTATTTTTTATTTTATTTAGATTTTTTATTATGAATGCTCCTACTCCTCAACTTGTCCGTTACAGGCGCTGCTTTATAAAATCTCGTTCATATTTTAACAAAAGTGAAACAAATGGTCTGTTTGTTGTTCTAATTTTTATGATCAAAAATAGTTATGTATTAAAGTATCGTCACCTATAAAGAAACTATACCTACTATTATAATTTATTCCGTGCCGTAACTTCAAAATTATTTTCAGGTACTTAGAATTTCTCATTAAAGTTATTTATAAACATTTTTAGAATGTAAATTTTCTTCTAAAATTAGCCTAAATTTGTATCTAACCTTAATTTTCCAAGAAAATTAATTATTAAATGAAAAGTAAAAATATAGGTTGGTAGGGCCACAGATAAGAGAATACGTAGTGCTAAACGAGGTTAAAGGTTTTGCGGTAGGATCACGAAAAATCCATTTACCCCGTCACTTCGCCTAATGTTTGCAAAATGTCAATGCTGGGTTTCGTAGAACCGACTAAACAAAGGCGGTGACGTGAATAAACAGGTGTGGCTTTTTTGGAACGGCTTTTAGACGGCGCTTTTTAAGAGTAGAGCTCTTTGTGAAGGGCTCGGCCGGGGAAGTACTACCACCATGCCTTTTTCTACCGCCAGGCAGCGTTGCTGTGTTTTAGTTTGAAGGGTGTGGCTGCTGGTGAAATAACAGACAGAGGCTTAATATCTGTATGCCTCAAGTTCATGGACGCAGGGCGCGTTGTTATCGTGCGAGATTTACGAGCAATGCTTTTTTATAGGTCATGGTTTTCACTTAACATCAGGTGGGCCATCTGCCTGTTCCATCAGCTAGTTGTACAAAAAAACGGCAATATAGCGCTGATATAGGTTAGAGTATAGGTGTAGGTTTAATTTAAAGTAGAATTTAACAAATTAGGTAAAAAATCGCATGAAAACTTTTATCTTAAATTTGTCTGGCAATAAGATATATTTTTCTATAACCTCGTTCAGAATTTGTCCATACTAAATAGAAAAATAAATCAGCCTATTTATTAGGGTGTAATAAAACTACTGCTCAAAAACAGAAACTGTGCTTTCAGACGATTCTGAACATAATTTGATGCTAAAAAAAGATGTAATAAACATATATTTTTTACTCCTTTTTTTCGACTTTGTTGACTTCCAGAATATCTCCTTCAATTTAAGAGCTCAGCTCGTGTCGGGATTGTGATGCAAGTGTTTTCTCAGACTCCTAGAACAAATATCTAAACTGCCTTGTTAATCCACATATACATATATTTAAAAAAAATCTATCTTTCTTTTTTTCTAACCACCTAAATGTGTATTCTCAGTTTCAAAGGCTCAGTATTCTAAAGTTCTTGCCGTTCGAGCACGTTTACCAGTTGTTATGTATTGAAATTTGTGAGTGAAACTTGAATACCAACGACCCGCGCCTTTCGACGACAGCCGTGACGCACACATACTGCTAGCTAATAAATACGTTACAAAGAAAAAAACCTATGATGTAGGTAAATAAACTCTCAAAAGCATTTATTCAGCTATGTAGGTCCGTAGTTTTACATGAACTTGCAGTGTCCGGGAGATATATGTCTTATTACACCCTGTCTAATAGGTATACGCAGATAGGATTGGGACTTGTTATTGTAGGGAATAACACTTATTCTAATGTAGGTAGATGATTTATAAAGGATTGGGGAACCTTTTTACCGTAATACAGGTTCTTACAAACCTACACTAGGTACCAGTCTTTCACAATGCTAGCATGCGATTGTCAACATATGTCACAAGATTTGGTTCCAGTATTTTGAAAGAAATATAAATAACTTTTTTTTACTCATGCTTCTATTAACGGAACGCTTTAGTGCTAAATTCCAATAAAATTCAATATATTAAGTAATTTTTTGAATATCTATTTATTTCTTATAATTATTATAAAAAATGCATGCATCGATGAAACTATAATTTAATAGTTATGAAACAAACGCTGTACGTCCGGAACGGACAAACTGTTAAAACTGTACCTAACCATGCTATGGTTAGGTACAGTTTTAACAGTTTGTCCGTATAAGATCTTTTATTAGACCATTTGTGCTTTAGACCAGTTTGTACTTAGAACAGCTACTTTTTAGACCACTTGCTAATTAGACCGGCTGCTTTTTTAGACGAAATGATACTAACCCCTTTTATGTACTTAATAATTTCTGATTTCTGAAAAAAAAACAGGATATCTTATTACGAAATGATACTAACCCCTTTTTTGTACTACAATAAATAATTTATGATTTCTGAAAAAACAGGCATTCTTATTTTTATTTTGTTTGTGCCCGGGATTAGAATTAAGATGGAAAAAACACTTCTACACAAACCCATGTTTTTCGTCAAAATTACATTCCATAAGTCGTCAAGTTTTTGTCAATAGCATGGTCCTTGGTGACAAGGGTCGGACTTGTTATTATCTTTCAATACCTTCTAAAATTACTTTTGAAGACCTTTTGCGACGTTAGAATTGGATGTTACTCTTGTTTTATTTTGGAGACACAATATTAAAGTGAGGAGTACCTGCTAATGTACCTCTCACTCGCACATTTCAGCCATTTGAAAGATATTAAGTCTCTATACTCTCTCTCTCTCTTCCCGTTCGTTGTCTGTACCCACAGCTCAGTTGGTAGTAGCTCTGCCTTCTGCGCTGTAGGCCGTGGGTTCGATCCCACACAGAACAAGCATTTGTGTGATGGGCATTGATTTTTGTTCGCTGTCTGGGTGTCATTATACAGGGTGTTAAAATACCACTCCTGATAACTTCAGGGGGCTAAAGTACCCATCAATATGAATAACTTTTTTTAAGGAACCAACACTGTGAACGCGAAAAAAAAACAGCTGTTTCATACATTTTAGACAGGTAGGTATTGAACTTCTGCTTGAAACAGCTGTTTTTTTTTTAGTAAAAGTTATTCATATTGATAGGTACTTTAGCCCCCTGAAGTTTTCAGAAGTGGTATTTTTATACCGTGTAGTATAAAGTACGTATTCACATAAAAAAATACCTAAGTATTCTATCTTATACCAATCTGGTTCCCATATTACAAACTTTGTTTAGTTTAGAGCTAGATAGTGCTGTGTGGAAAGTGCTTTGTTATAGGTGATGGTTACAACTTAACATAAGGTGGGCAACTGCTAGTTCCATCAGATAGTTGTATAAAAAAACGAAGATCGTGAAGTGAAAACGTATAGTGACCGTGAGTGAGGTACTCACGGTCACTATACGTTTATCTAGATATAGAAGAAAAAAGAAAGAAAGAAAGGAGGAAAGAAAGAAAGAAAGAAAGAAAGAAAGAAAACTTTTTATTTGACCCAAGTAAAAAAAATTTATACAATAAACAGTCGGTAGAAAAAAAGACAGTAACATAGACAGTAATAGGTGAAAAAAAAAATACATGTAGGTGCATCGTTGTGTGTGCGTCAAAAAGGTCATCGTCTCAGCTTTATGCTGCACAGTACCTAGATAGGTTTAGGTACTGTGCGATATACCTACACCCTGAACTGATAGATGATTACTTCATCCACGCGAAGGAAATCACATGTTTCATCAATCTTTATTTTTGCACGAGATACCTACCCTTACATAGGTACTATGAAACAAATGGATATTTGTGTTTGTAAGCAGTAGGTAGAGGCCTATCTACAGGATAAGGTTATTGGTTTCCGGGTTGTACCGAGGAAATCATGTAGAGAGAACAGGAATCTCTGTGGGATAGCTAATCCAATTGCTCGGGACTGTTTTGCTTCTGTTTTCCTATTTTGTTTTGTAAATTGAGTTTTTTGTGAGTAAAGGTATTGTTCCACATTCACTTCGTCTTCTGGTTCGTGGTCACCATTGAAATACCTTTAAGAATATTTTTATTTTTTTTAAGGGCTTTGTTGCTGGGCGATCACACTGCACTGATAAAACATAAAAAAATATATATCTCGTATCAAAACATCTACCTAATATTTGTCAATTTGTTGCCTGTTCTTCAAGGCTGGTGGCGTGAAACTGGCACCTAGATTCACTTAAGACGCTGACTACCGCTGCTGAAAATTGAAGTTTTGTTTGATGCTCAGCCTCTTAACATTCTGAATTGAGGATTAAATATGTTAAAATATGCATACAGCAAAGATATAATTCATTTAGCCTTACAATCGGTGGTCTTATCACTTACAGCGATTTCTTCCAGACGTTCAAAGTAAGCTTAAACTTACACTTATTCGCAAGACGTCCATGCAAAGATACTTGAGATACAAAAAAAAGACACAAAGATTCTTGATTTTATGTCCCAACCGAGTTTTATCCTTTACTAGCGACCCGCCCCGACTTCGCACGGTTATTGTGGGTTATCCCTAAGAAATTATGCTTGTATTATTCATATAAACCTTCCTCTTGAATCTCTATTTCTATAAAAAAAACCGCATCAAAATCCGTTGCGTAGTTTAAAAGATTTAAGCATACATAGGGATATAGGGACAGAGAAAGCGACTTTGTTTTATACTATGTAGTGATTTTCTTAATTAAAACTAGTTAAAATAGAGTAACTCACAAGATAGGTACAATTATTTGTTATCTACCAGCCATATTCGAAGTCCATGAAACGTTAAAACTGTGGCACTTTACATCGCTATTAGGTATTCGCGTTTTTATTTACTCTTGTATTTGTGTATTCATCTTATTCGTATACACATATAGGCAAATATAGCCGAATAAAGTCACTGCACATCGATGTTTTTAGGGTTCCGTACCCAAAGGGTAAACAACAAGAAACAGAAGTAATATATTCGCATTAAACACTCGCTGCAAACTCGGCCATAAATCTTTTTTTTTTTTTTTTTACAATGAATAGACCGTCCTTTGACTACAATCTCACCTGATGGTAAGCGACGATGTAGCCGACGTTGGAGCAGAACGGTCTAGAAGACACCTATTCACTCTTGCCTTGAAGAGACTGATATTGTAGTGGTCAGGAAAAACAGACGACGGTAATGAGTTCCACTCCTTAGCGGTTCGCATAATGAAGGTTGAAGCAAAGCGCTTCGTGCGAATTGGTGGCATGCTAACCAGGTATGGATGGTACTGGGCCGTGCGTCTACTTGTCCTATGGTGGAATGGAGATGGTGGAATAAGGTCATGTAGTTCCTGGGCACATTCTCCGAAATGTAGCCTATAAAAGATCGATAAGCAAGCAACTTTACGACGGTGTTCGAGGCTCTGGATTTTAGCCTCCGCCATGTGTTGCTCACCTACTAACCTGAAAGCTCGGCGCTCAATCGAGTCCAAGGCAGCAAGCTGGTGTTTTGCCGAGCCATCCCAAAGGTGACAGCAGTACTCCATACCAGATCGGACTTGTGCTTTATAAAGACTGAGAAGCTGTCCCGGTGTGAAGTAACGCCTTACCCTATTAAGGATGCCTAGCTTCATAGAGGCCGTTTTTGCCCTAGACTCGATGTATGTGCCAAAGTTGAGAGCAGGCGTCAGAGTAGCGCCGAGGAGATCCAGGTGATCCTGAACAGCTAAAGGTACATCTCGGAAAACAGGAACTTGGAGAAACTGACTTTTCTTAGCAGAAAAGAGACAAGCTTGCGTTTTAGAGGCGTTGAATTTAACCAAATTCGCATTGCCCCAGTCGGACACTGCCTTCAGTTTCAGATTCAAGCGCTGCAGCATTTCGTCTCTCTCTTGCTTAACCACATTCTGTCTGGCTTGGGCATTGGAAAAGTATCTTTCCACAACTGTGCTGTCATCTGCGTACCCAACGATACCGGGCATAAGCAGATCGTTGATATGCAGCAAAAACAGCGTGGCAGATAACACCGACCCCTGAGGTACACCGGCATTAATGGCCAATTGATCAGACGAGCAGCCATCAATGACTACTCGAATGGATCGTTCCCTCAAGAAGTCGGCAAGCCAAGAACAGAATTGTACTGGGAGTCCGAATGCAGGAAGCTTGCCAATAAGGCTCGCATGCCAAACCCTATCAAATGCCTTCGAAATGTCAAGTGAGACCGCTAGTGCCTCACCATATTTCTCGATGGCTTCACTCCAGATGTGCGTGGCAAATGCTAGAAGGTCCCCAGTAGACCGGTTTTTACGAAATCCGTATTGACGGTCACTGAGGAGTTCATTCTCTTCAAGGTATGCGAGGAGCTTTCCATTCAGTACACGCTCCATACATTTACATAGTATGGAGGTGACCGAAATGGGGCGGTAATTTGACGGGTCAGCGCGACTTCCTTTTTTGGGCACAGGTTGCACATTGGCAAGCTTCCAAGACTTGGGGACTACACCAGTTTCAAGGGATAAGCGGAAAAGTCGAGTTAGAACTGGAGACAACTCAGGTGCACAGTTTTTTAATACTACAACTGGAATACCATCAGGGCCACTAGCTTTATTCACGTCTAAACCTCGAAGAGTTTTGAGCACTTCCTTCTGGTGGATGCGAATATCCGACATTGACGTTTCGCATCGAGGAAGGCTAGGAGGTGTTTCGCCCGAGGTGTCTAGACGTGAATTTTCAGCGAATTGAGTTGCAAAAAGATTTGCCTTTTCAATCGCAGCGTGAGCCAGAGATCCGTCCGGTTTCAGTAGTGGGGGAAGTGAAGGGCGGCTGAAGTTCGCTTCAACTGACTTGGCCAGTGACCAGAAGGCTTTACTTCCCGCAGGGTATGTGGCAAGCTTGGCCCCCAACTGGCCAATTCGATCGAAGCGCGACTTCCGTATCACCTTCTTGCAAGACTTGGCGGCTTTGTTGTAGGCTTTTTTCTTGTCCTGTGTATCCGAGGCTTTAGCGTTTCGTGCATCAACCCACGCAAGGTAAGCCGCATGTTTAAGCGCTTCTGCGCTGGCGCACACGGGGCCAAACCATGGGCGAGCACTGTTTGAAGGTGACACATCGGAGAATGGAATAAAGTACTCCATTGCTCTTTTGATCACCTCCGTAACGGCATCAGCAGAAATCGATGGATCAGAAGAAGAAAAACAGGATTGTCGCCAAGGATAAGATGCAAAGAAATGGCGCATCTCATCCCAGTCTGCTGACTTGTAACGCCATATTCGCCTACTTCCTCTAGGAGAGGGATCGGGTGGCGAGTATGACGATACAGACCTCACCACACAGTGATCTGAAGTGCCCAAAGGGGGCATTACTGATACTGTGTGACGATCCGGTTCATTTGTCAACAGAAGGTCTAAGCAATTGGCTGTGTGGCTCTCGACGTCTGGTACCCTGGTTGCTTCACCAACCAGCTGTGTGAGATTAAGGGTTAGGGCAAGTTTGCGAGCCTCAATTCCAGCATGGTCGGTAAATTGGTAAGGGAATAGCGACTGTTGGTGGTGGGCGTTAAAATCCCCTAAAAGTACCAGTTGTGCATCAGGGTACCGTCCAAGGGCCACATCCGCCGCTTCGCTGATGTAATTAAATAACCTGGTTGTCTCTAAGTCTCCAGAATGTCTACGATATATACCAGCATAGATGATCTTATCTATGCCGGTATCCACCAAAACCCATAAAACAGAGAAATCGGACTCTTCAAGGTCACGCAGACGCAGGCAACAGATGTCATCCCGAACATACAGACAAATACCAGCTTTTGGTTTGAAATTGTGCTCCAGTGCATATCCTGGGTATGTGAGGTACGCTGTGTCAGGGGGGCACTGAATCTGCGTCTCCGTGAGCAATAATAAGTGTGGCTTATTGGTCTCGAGATAGTGGTGGACCGGATCGAGATTTGAGTGCAGTCCTCGAATATTGGAGAGGTGCACATGAAGTGAGAGGACGTGCTTCCGCTGTAAGCACAACTTATTATAATTCGATTTTTTCATTAGGAGTGATATTTAGGTTTTGGGGAAAGACAGCAGTTGAGCGAGGCATGGTCTGGCGAGCTCAGCGGCACTCAGCAAACTCCTGCGCAGATGGAGGACTAGACTGGAGACTGCGGGGACGCCCGAACCCCCCCAAGAATGGCCATCGGATCCTCTCTTCCGGTCGCCAACCGGCACGATGGAGCATTCTGGGATTTTTCGCGAGGCGGCGGGGCAGCCTTTCACGAGTGGCTACTCGCTAATTGGGCCCCCTACAACCTGCGGTCGGCCAGCGGAAAACCGTGCTTCGGATCCCGCTACCCTCCAAATCTAGCCATCCGGTGCATTTGTTTAGCTGAGTTGGCCTTAACGCTCAAGCTTGACTCACATGCAAGAACTGCTCAGACCTGTCACATCCACTTTGTGTCGCTGGCTACACCGGACTACATTCCGAAACACGAAATTATCGCTTCACGGAATGACTTTGTCCGGTGGGTGGTGACAAGCCGCGGCCGAAGCCTACCACCAGAAAGGTTGTTACCCAATTGGCACTACCCAGGGGTCACGTGTAGGGTCTCGGGAAGTAATCACCTACGGACGCGGGTAACTTTAACCCCCAAAAATCATCTTAACACTAGTGTGAGAGTACTCGGCGCGGGCGCATGCATGTTATCGATAAAAAGAATGACTCAGCAAGAGCGCCCAGTGGTTGCACGGTCGGAGAGGTCATGTATCGATAGTTCTTATCGACTCCATAATGCATATCTCTGCGCCTGAACAAAAGGAACGTGCCGTTCTCCTAAGTAATCAGTAATCAGTAATATTTATTCAAAACAAAGTTACAAAGTGCACAAGTTACAAAATAACGATGAAACTGCAAAAGTTATAAACTGTGATGCAGTCTCAACGCCCACCTCCTAAACCGAGAGAGAGATCAATATTGCTGTCTCGTTCCGATAATTTATGACCGAGTTTTCTGCGAGTGTTTAACGCGACTATAGAACAGATTGAAAAACGATGATATCCGCAGGAGTTAAAAAACTGTGTCGCGAATATCAACCCCCAACACGAATAACGATGTGAAGTACCACTATTACGTTAGGCGCTCGAGGCATGCCGTGCATTATTCATGAACGCGGAAGATCACAGGTTCGATTGCTCTTTCAACTTTAGGTTTATCTGGTTCGGAGACTATTAGATTATTCAAAAGGTTTGACCACCACAACTCTATCGGTTTTTTTATACTAATTTATTTAACTAGCTGATGGAACAAGCAGATGGCCCACCTGATGTTAAGTGGTAACCATCACCTATAGCAAAGCATTACCTCGTAAGTCACGCACGATAGGAACGTGCCCTACGATGCACTGCTCGGCGTCCATCAACTTGAGGCATGGTTACCACTTAACATCAGGCCCACCTGATCTGCTTGTTCCATCAGCGAGATGAATAAAAAAATACTAACGTAGTAACCTATGATAGGATGGGTGTGGCGCGGGACTAATTTACCTTTTTTAATACAACTAGTAGATTGAACAAGCAGAGAGGTTAACATCTGTATGCCTCAAGTTGATGAACGCAGGGCATTGCAGCGTGACTTATTTGAGGCAATGTTTTATAGGTGATGGTTACTACTTAACATCAGGTGGGTCATTTGCTTGTTCCAACAACGGGTCTTTAGTCGTTTCACACCACAAGCTATTTGAACCGCGGTGCGAAAAACCCAAGCACTGTTTCCGAATGGGTTCTTTCGCACCGCGGTGCGAATAGGCCAAAACTTTTTTTTTAAATAGTCAATTTATGTCGCAGAGAGTACAACAAGTTGTAATAAAAAAAAAAGAAGAATATAAGTAAGACCGTATCGCTAGGAAATGCTTGTTAGGAAATTTCCATGTGGCTGAGTCTAATTTAATTTTAAACTATACGCTTCATTAGACCCGGACGTAAGATGTTAATATATAATTTTCAGCTTTTGAAATTCTAATAACTTCCGGAGCAACCTAGGCGTGTTCAGATAAATGGTTGCCATCAATCACCTCGTAAGTTTTCCGCAATTTATTTTACCTAAAGGAAATTTATGATTTCAACTCTAACAAAAGCAGCCATTATAACAAAGTATTCAAAACATCATTTGTTTTCTAGAAATAGAAGTTCATAAATAAGGACACCAAGTAGTGCTTCTCGGGTGAAACTGTGTACTTAGGCTATGCTTTTCTTTGTGAACAGCCGTAATTCTATTTGATGCGCTGATGAATGACTAAAGATTTGTTTTTTTTTTTTATTATTTATATTTGGACAAAATCCACATCTCATAAGATACAATGTAAATACATAGGTTGCTAACATACAATCAATAACGGATTTACATTTTTAGAACAAGATGTTGGTAACAAAAATCGACGACAGTTAATCGAGAGTTGTTTATCGAGATTTTATCTTTTTATTTTTACGTTTGGAGGGTTTTTATTTGAAACATAATATTTTTAACACAGAGTAAATCTTCTTTATTTATTATTAATAAAAAGTCTACTCACTTATCTCGAAAGTTTTGAAAGAAACAGGCATATGCGCACCTATATATTTTTTTAATAATGGTTTAAAAATAAATATAGATTCAAGATTGTTTTACCTTATTTAATAATTTTTCAATATATTAAATTCTCTACCAAAAGCCCTAAGAACTTTCAAACAATATTTATAATCATTAATGCTTAGATGCAAGATGAGTTAATTTGCTTTTAACAAAATTTTATTGAACATAGGAAAATCGGCTAATCCTGAAAAAACTACGTATGAACCAAAAAAAATTTCGTGACGTAGTTCATAGACCGCATAAAACCTACGAGCGGTTAGATATTAAGTTAAGGTGACAAGTAAGAAGGTGCTTTTAGCTCAGTAAAGATTTACGACAAAACCAACGAGAACTCAAGAAGACGGCGATAAAACAAAATAGACAGAAATCCTAGCAGCCTTGAGTTTCGTATTTCCCATATTGTGTATTCGGTAGCAAACAGGGTTCTGTATTTGATAGTAACATAAAAAAGAAAAAAAAATGGTGGAGTTTCCACCCAGACAGAGAACAAACATCTATGTTCATCACACAATAAATGTTTGTTCTCGGTGGGGATCGAACCGACGGCCTACGGCGCAGTAGGCAGTGCTACTACCAACTGAGCTGTGAAGGCTGTCAAAATGCTTTTTTTAGTAGGTTTTGATCTTTGCTTAGCAGGTATCGTCATGATTCTATTTTGCTCTCGCAAAAAAACATAGTTATTAGATGTAATCTTTATTTGTCAACCTATATCAACCTGTCGGTCATATTTTGGTACCATTATAATCATTATCAGCCCTTTTGTATGTGTAGGTATATCAATTTCTAGGAAGAAAATTTCTAAAACAAAGTGAAAATAAGTTTTATCCAGTAAAATCACAAGGATCACTTACAAATCTCTAATAAACTACGCGGATGTTCCACGCGACCAAGCCACAAGAACAAACAGGTGATAAACTTACGGCTTGGTTCCTACCGTTTTTTCTATGATCCTTCTTACAACGTAATAATGCTAGGGAGCTCCAGTGTGGTGTATGGTTTACTTTGGTATATATATACCTATACTCTGAGTAAGCTACTATCTCGTCGTCTTATTCAATATTTAATAGTTTACCTACACTTTAAAAAAAGTTACAGAACTCTACCAGACGTTTCCGACACACTCCTACCGGTTTTATTTTATCGACCGTCATGTAATATACGAGCGCGTTACGTTCTGTTATATTGCATTATCGACAGTGATACCGCGTTATTCCCCCTTATACCTATTATTCCCGATTTTCACAATTTATGACGCGCGTGTAGCAACATACGATGTTTCTTTAGGAACATTAGCTGTGTTTTCATGAGTTTTATTGGCTTTATTGGCAAGCGCTGGCACAAAATCGGGAAATGAAAAGGAAATAGATAGGAACCGTCATAAATTAATGGCCAATTTCACGTTCATTTGACGTAGATTTTCAGGGCGTCATACACGATGAAATATTTATTATCTTAGAGCGTATTTGAACAGGGGCCTTATGCTCACTTCGGGCGAGATTAACTCACGATGGAGATGACGTCATATCTCGTTCGATAACTATTTATCCCCATTCTCACCATCTCACTCCCCAATTTTCTCATACAAAGTTCATGCGAGACGCAACGTCCTCGAGTTATTGAACGAGATGTGACGTCATCTCCATCGTGAGTTAATCTCGCCCGAAGTGAGCATAAGGCCCCAGATCGCTTACTATGCAATTTGATGGACACACACGGTGCAATTGACTTAGTATGTATCATCAATGATAAACGAGAAATATACAGAGCATGAGAGATTTCCAGAAAACTTAGCTTAGAAAACAGAGGAAAGGTGTCTCTTTAGATTATGTTACTGTGTATAAATAGAACAGAAGTTTTAACATCATTGATACATTCGTGCGGTTTGGATTGACTATGGCAACACCTCCCAAACATGAGGAGACCTATGTCCAGTAAAGTAGCAAGCTTATTCTAAGGTTTATCTTCCGTGATCACAAGTTAAATACTCATAACTAATAGTGTCACTGTCAAATCTCATGTTATCTGGGTTGCACTTTGGACATATTTTTTATCTCTGATCAGTTAATATTACAATCTTCTTCTTCTAGGCAACCTTTATTAATTAATTTATCAAACATCTTGTGTTTTACAGACTTACAAATAGGTATATTATTAATATGTAGATACTATACTATTACAGCTCAGTTGGTAGTAAGTAGCTCTGCCTCCTGCGCCGTAGGCCGTGGGTTTGATCCCCACCGAGCACAAACATTTGTGTGATGAACATTCATGTTTGTTCTCTGTCTGGGTGTTATATAATATTATAAGTATGTATTTACAAAAAAGAAAAGTATATATGTGTTTTATCAACTATGGTTCCCATAATACAAGTTTTAGCTTAGTTTGGGGTTAGATAGTGCTGTGTGGAAAGTCCACCATTATTTATTATTATTATTTATTCTTTTCGTGTCACTAGTACTTTCGAATCAGTGTGGTAAAAGAAATTTAAGTGACAAATGAAAAAAGCTCCTTTCGATCACTAAAATATAACAATTCAAAATGTCATGTCATATCTTTGAGTGTCCAAACCTTAGACTAAGTATCATATAGACGTAGTGTTACGGTTTTTCGGCGTGTCTGTTTTTTGTTAGTTTGTGTGTATTCGCGTGAGTGACTAGAGAAGGGACAACATTGACTAACCTATCGATAGAATAAGAAATGGATGAAAAAGTCGTTTTAATTGGAATCCAACTTTTTAATTTTAACTGGTTGCTGACTTTTATTGCGAAAGCCCAAAACCATTATAGACACTGGAACACTATCATCGTCAATAATGTTTCCCACATTGCCCTAACCGTGAGAGCGATGTCCATCCCACTCGATACAATTTCTTATGGCCATTTCGTCCATGCATAAGAACATTTTGTAGGCTATCAGTTTTCACGCCTAACAGCTTTTATCCACTCCCGTCTTCATTCTGGGCATTTAAGAACCTAAAAAAATAATGTAAAATTTAACAAAAATTGATCCCTCGCGAGACGCCTATAAGGTGTGAAAAATTGAAACTACAACAGAACAGCCGCCTAGCCGGTCTGACCCACCGCATTAGATATTTCATATAAAAAACGGAAACTTACATATTATCGATAAAGCTAAATGGTCGGTGGAAGTACATCTCTAGAACAGAAGACTAAAACAATGCATTTTATTTTGCAATAATTAATGGGTTTACATCATTTTCACATAGGAAAATATGACTAGTACTAATAAAATGTAATTCCTACAGTCTTTATGGGAGAAAAAACGTATTTTTTTAGCATGAAAATAGAAAAAGAATATTACGTATCAAATGACAATTCCGGGTCTTTAACTCCTCCTTTTGTTGTTTTTGATACACAAAACACAGCTTCACAAGACATACTTTCACCTTTTCAAATATATTTTGCCTAGACAATAATAATTCTTTAAAAATTTTCATAATTTCTTTCGCTGCATCGCAATGTTGCTGCGAGTTTTTCAAAAACGTCAAAACAAGATCAAAACATTGCATCAACTGACGGCCACGATTTACGCAGACAGTGAGTGAGTGAGATGAAGTGAGTGAAGTTACATCTTCTTTTCTTTTACTCGTAGCTAGGCTACATGGGAAGAACAAACATAGATGATCAATGTTTGATACACAGTTGAAAAAGGATGTAAGTCTTATCGCTCCCTCCAGTATATAGTACCTCCATGAGCTGAACCGATTTCGCAATTTTTTTTGTTGTGTTTGTTAATGTCAGGAGAAGGTATGAAGAAAGAAAATTAATAAAATTGCGTGTAAAATTAGAAAATTTAAGAATACATAACCACCATATAAAATATTTATAAACTTACCTTACCGCTTTGGACATGACGTTTGACATATAATTGACAACATCGATTGATTGGTGTGTTATACCCTTAGACTAAGTATCATATAGACGTAGTGTTACGGTTTTTCGGCGTGTCCGTTTTTTGTTAGTTTGTGTGTATTCGCGTGAGTGACTAGAGAAGGGACAACATTGACTAACCTATCGATAGAATAAGAAATGGATGAAAAAGTCGTTTTAATTGGAATCCAACTTTTTAATTTTAACTGGTTGCTGACTTTTATTGCGAAAGCCCAAAACCATTATAGACACTGGAACACTATCATCGTCAATAATGTTTCCCACACTGCCCTAACCGTGAGAGCGATGTCCATCCCACTCGATACAATTTCTTATGGCCATTTCGTCCATGCATAAGAACATTTTGTAGGCTATCAGTTTTCACGCCTAACAGCTTTTATCCAGTCCCGTCATCATTCTGGGCATTTAAGAACCTAAAAAAATATTGTAAAATTTAACAAAAATTGATCCCTAGCGAGACGCCTATAAGGTGTGAAAAATTGAAACTACAACAGAACAGCCGGTCTGACCCACCGCATTAGATATTTCATATAAAAAACGGAAACTTACATATTATCGATAAAGCTAAATGGTCGGTGGAAGTACATCTCTAGAACAGAAGACTAAAACAATGCATTTTATTTTGCAATAATTAATGGGTTTACATCATTTTCACATAGGAAAATATGACTAGTACTAATAAAATGTAATTCCTACAGTCTTTATGGGAGAAAAAACGTATTTTTTTAGCATGAAAATAGAAAAAAAATATTACGTATCAAATGACAATTCCGGGTCTTTAACTCCTCCTTTTGTTGTTTTTGATACACAAAACACAGCTTCACAAGACATACTTTCACCTTTTCAAATATATTTTGCCTAGACAATAATAATTCTTTAAAAATTTTCATAATTTCTTTCGCTGCATCGCAATGTTGCTGCGAGTTTTTCAAAAACGTCAAAACAAGATCAAAACATTGCATCAACTGACGGCCACGATTTACGCAGACAGTGAGTGAGTGAGATGGAGTGAGTGAAGTTACATCTTCTTTTCTTTTACTCGTAGCTAGGCTACATGGGAAGAACAAAGATAGATGATCAATGTTTGATACACAGTTGAAAAAGGATGTAAGTCTTATCGCTCCCTCCAGTATATAGTACCTCCATGGTCCAAACGCACAATTATGGTTCGAATGCCCTCTCAAACAACTGTCTGACAGTTGTTTGACAAGGCATTCGAACATTGTGATAGAAAGAATTTGAAATAGTTTTTTTCGTAAGTTTGAAGAAAACCGCCACCATTTTCTACAAACCAAATGACGACCGACTTGATTATGGACTGACTTGACTTTGAAATATTTAATCTATATCACTTGACACTAGTAAGATTATCTGTATAATGACGGACAGGTGCCATTAACGGGGAAATGAAGAAGAAAAACGTACCATTTGATAGTCTGATATATTGCCCCTTCAGCAACCCAATTAAATTTGACAATCCTGTTAACTTAATAGCCTATTCGTTAACTAGAGGTTTTATGAGACTTTCGGAAATCAGCCGTTTGCGTGATTGGTTTGTATTTTACAAGATAAAATTCTGGGAAATCGGTTGAACTCGGACCCGCATGTATTGAATAATAATGAAGGCTCTTGAGGTTTTATGGAAATCTTTTGCTGATATTGAACTTACGTGCTGTTTTTATGGAATGCCATGTTTTTTCTTGTCTATTTGTTTGGTACCAACTCACATCTTCTTGCCGTGTCCCTAAACCTTTAGACAAACACTGTGATGAAAGGATTTGAAGTGCGCCTGCTCGTTTCGAGCACTTGACACTTGTTTTCCAATTTTTTTTATTAAATACTGGTTTCCTCGAGAGGTTTTCTTTTACCGTTTGAGAGTACTGGCATATACATTTTAGAACAGAAAAACGGATTGGTGCACGACCGGTATTGAACCCACGACCTTAGGATCGGAGGGTGGGGCCGCTACCACTAGACCACCAGTGCTCTAATGCTCACTAACTCATGATACGAACCTGAGGCCTCATATAGCCAATTGAGGTTAATATTTAAAAACGTCCTAGCTTGAAAACATTATTCAAGGCAGGTACCATTAATCTGAATATTTTTTTTACGAAAGGAATTGTTTTAAATAACGCAGTTGCTGCCCGTACATAGTTACAATTTTATAACCTGAAATCTTCACGCGATCGTAAAATTCTTTCAAGAAATTACCTCTAAACTCTTACCAATGCGTAATAAATGACAAACAGTGACAGGGCTAACTTTCAGCCATGTTTTACAAAGCAAAGTTTATTTATAAAAAAATACATACATATTTATGAATAAACAGCATCATCATTTATAGAGCACTGGTGGTCTAGTGGTAGTGGCCCCGCCTTCCGCTCCTAAGGTCGTGGGTTCGAAACCGGACGTGCACAAATGAGTTTTTCTGTTCAAAAATTTATGTGCACACTGCCAGTACCCTCAAACGGTGAAGGAAAACATCGTGGGGAAACCGGCATGTCGTAGAACCTAAAAAGTTCTATAACATGTGTCAAGTACTCGAAAGGAGCCTCTAAAAAGGCGCACTTAAAATCCTTTCACCACGAAATAAACTAGTGACACGACAAGAGAAGAGAGAACAGCAATCATAATAGGTATTTAGACAGTGGGTGAATTATCCCGCTTTACACTCAGCTCACTCCTTGGAAATGTGCAGAGACATGGGTCACATCACATGGGCAATGCTAGAATGTAAACAGGCCACTTCCATGGCCGTTCGCGTTGACTTTCGCGTTGCCCGCGTTCCCTATGTGAACACACGTTGCCGACGTATAAAATATTGGTTAGTAGGTATCTCTGTTCAGCTTTGGCCAGACTTTTCGCCGCCGTGTTGTCCTTGAGTTTCACTGGCGCCGTCCAGTCGCGGCGTCCGACGGTTCAGGGACGTGATCTTAAAGATCTGGATTGTTTTAGGTCTCATTTGAGATTAAGACTATTACTGCTCTACTGAATCTTTGAATGAATAATAACAGCCCTCTTAACTCAGTTAGTAGTAGCTCTGCCTTTTGCGCTGTAGGTCGTGGGTTCGATCCCCACCGAGAACAAACATTTGTGTCGAAAGCATAGGTATTTGTTGTCTGTCTGGGTGTTATTATATATTACAAGTACCTATGTATTTACAAAAAAAGTATATTAAGTATTATATCAGCTATCTGGTTCCCATATTCATTTTTGTACATTATTTTTTATTTCTATTTAATGATTCGTATCAATTAGAATACAAACTGTACTGTGTGTATGACTTAGTCTAAGAACATTGTAGAGGTAAATGTCTAAAGATGTAAATAAATGAAATTAAATGAAATATCACAAGCTCTGCTTAGTTTGGAGCTAGAGAGTGCTGTGTGGAATGTCTATTATCAATATTTATTTATTATTTATTTATAAATGACCGAACCAGACTTTAGCCTGACCTAATATTTCTTCCCTAACCTACGTAATGTGCCAAATGTGACTTAGCAAGTTTTTTCTCAAAAAAAGTGTATTTTATAACACCAGTGTGACATAGCAGTGTGAAGGTCTGCGGGCGTGGTTTTTATAGGTATATTATAAAAAGCTTACTGTGCTAAAAGTCAATGTGCTTGTCATAAAAGTAAAATATACATAAAAGTCTATCGTGCCTGAGTGTAGTCAACGTTAGGGATTTAGGAACGGTAGACATTCTCTCAGATCTGTTGATCGATCCGTTGACATTTGATTCCTTTTTTTGGGTAGTAGTACATCTCTTAAGGACTCGTTATGTACGTTCAAACATCCTTATTTGTTTAAATTATGTAAACTTATTACATAAAACAATCAAAATAAAGCTTCCTTTTAACGAACACTTTCCTTAATCCAAACACTGCACATTCGTATGCGTATGCAAATACGATACGTGACCCGACGAGGCACGTTTCAGTGCGGTAACCTTTTTATCACGTTTCACCCACATATGGTGAGATAAATGGATGTTTGCTATCAATTTGAATTATTATTGCAATTACGTTAGAGATTATACGAATCCTATTATTAATAAAAAAACATAGTATTACAACAGTGTATGCTTACAAAAACGAACAAAATGCAATAGGACGACTGACATTATAAAAATATATTTAAAAAAAAAACGAAAGGTTCAAAGCACTGAAATCGCTCAACAGAATCTCTATGTATAAACAAACCATGCATGCAACGCTTACGCATAAGTGTTCGAAACTTGAAAAATAACTTACAAGTAATTTTAATTCTGATTAAATCATACTAATATTATAAACGCGAAAGTTTGTAAGTATGGATGGATGTTTGTTACTCTTTCACGTAAAAACTACTGTATGGATTTTAATGAAACTTTACAATAATATAGTTTATACATCAGAATAACACATAGGCTACAATTTATAAAGATATTGTGTGACTAATCCTGCACAGACGATGTCGCGGGCCCACTCATCATGAATATAATATAACATCATGAAATATCCGAAAATTTCTGCGACAATTTCCGAGAGGACTGAGATTTTTATGACAAAATTATTAATTGTTGGCCGATTTTTTGTCTTTGAAAATTCTCTTTTCAATGGAAATCGTTTCTCGCGAACGAAGTTGCGCGGGATTCTACAGTTTCTAAAACTTCGGAGAAGTTTGTTTCTAAATCATGCTAAATGAGCTGGTTAAGTTCGGAACTGGCAACAATGGTAATAACAATAATTCCCAGACTAAATAAATCTGCCTTTAATTATTACCCAGTATAAGATAGCATATTATTACACAACGTGTAACATAAGACCAAAGACCAAGTGATCAGACCAAGCACTGGAGTTCTTTGACGTGTGCAATGTTTGAATACTTCGTTTTCAAAATTCCCATACAAAAGTTAAATTAATATTGTCTCAAAAATATGCAACAACCCTGATAATGTGTACGTGACCTTGGTATATACGCTATTTGCGTTTAATAATTGGTGGCAGTTCTGTTTCCAGTTTTATCTACACTACAGTTTACAATAAAAGGGCAAAAAACAAGCTGTAAATAGGGTTGCGTCATGTTTTTAGCTAAGGAGGCATTTCATAAACGAAAAATTTCAAAAGTCTTATATCAATAGTTATATCAATAATTCGACCCCGTCCTTACGATGAGAAAGTAACTAGATAGACACTCCCACTAGACCACCGGTGCTAATGCACCGGTTTATTTAAGCCAATATTTCTAAATCATGAAATTTGTCGTAAAACCATTAATATGAGAGGTTGAGAGCAATCTCCGGCGGTTTGTTCACCCTTGTTTACACAATGTAATTTTACCCGATGGCTGTGCTTAAGGGCCTGCACACACCGGTGTAAATTAAATATATATTTTAAAAAAGAATAAAAAGAAGAAAGTGGACGCTCTCGCTCTCTCGCTCGCGGACAAGATAATCTTTAGATGAGAATAGAACCCATAACCTACAGCGTGTTACTAACTACTAACGCTCTCTCTCTTGTCGTGTCACTAGTTTCTTTCGAAACAGTGTGGTGAAAGGATTTTAAGTGCGCCTCAAGAGGCTCCTTTCGAGCACTTGACACATTTTATAGAACTTTTTAGGTTCTACGACATGCCGGTTTTCTTACGATGTTTTCCTTCACCCTTTGAGAGTACTGGCATTGTGCACATACAATTTTTAACAGAAAAAAGAAAAACTCATTTTTCATGACCGATTTCGAACCCACGACCTTAGGATCGGAAGGCGGGGCCACTACCACTAGACCACCAGTGCTCTAACACAACAAAGTGCAATACAACACACTACTAGCGCTTATTACTAACTAACTAATAGGCCGAGCTATTGTGAGGCCAGTAAAGATAGCGACATAAATTAATAACCTCCGGTTTTTTAATCCATGAAAACAATCCTAGGATTAATTTAACATAGATTGAATTCATATACATTACACTCTTATATATATGGAGATAATGTATCTTCAAAATAATAAAGTATTCAATTCAATATAATAATATACTGTCACACAAAAATACAGAGAACATTTATTAAAAAAACTCCCTATCTTTCAGTATTTTAATTTAGAAAGTTTGTTGGAGAGCTTTTGCGCATTCCGAGAACTCATTTTGTTCAGTTGTTTTTATAGCTGACTGTACTCAGTTTAAAGCGGAAATGTAGCGTGAAATATGCCTGTTAAGTTTCATGCTTCGGTTAAATGTAAATTTAATCAAGTAAATATTAGTATGGATTATACAATCAGGATAATTTTGTGCGAATGTTGTTTTTGAGTAGTTTTTTTTATATCGACAATAAAAGTTACTTTTCTGAGGATTACGATTATGAACAACTCTTTTATGGTTTCTAAGTATTTCATAACAAGTGGAAAGATTCAATTCTTGCGTGTTATTGAGCTTTTTAATAATTCTGAAGAATCTTGAAAAGTATCTGCCACGACCATTTTCTTTAATAATTCGCTTCTTAAAGTGCACTTTTTTTTTAAAAGGAACACTAGCTTCTTATTTGATGCTCTTTGTATGTAGATTTCACTATTTGTTCATATAACCATGTCCTTGTAGTCTGGTTTGTTTTATTTACCTAGGTACCTGCATGTTTTTAATAATTGAGTACATAAATGTTGTAGCACCACTCGTAGCACTTGCTACGACGACGTAGAGTCTCTACAAAAAAAGGGACGAAACGAAAATATTATACATTGTATAATATTTTCATCAGGACTACGCTCACGAACAGATGATCGCAGATGTAGCTACCAAAGCAGCCAAGCTCAAATGGGAGTGGGCCGCCCATGTCTGCCGCAGGCACAACGAACGCTGGGCAAAGTTAACATCGGAGTGGTGCCCGCAAGAGCCGAGACGTCGCGGCAGACCAAGATAGAGATGGCGAGATGAGCTCTATAGATACCAGCCGCAATGGAAGACCACAGCACAGGATCGCACAGAGTGAAGGGAATGGGGGGAGACCTTTGCCCAGCAGTGGGACTTAGAAGACTCATAATAATAATAATAATTTAAAAAAATCCAAAAACTAAGCAAAGTTACCTCCAATACAAGTACCTGCCAATCTCCTGTTGCGTTGGTCCAAAACAACCTTCAAACGACTTTATTTGTATAGAACACAACCTTGGGCCTGTTTTTCCAATAAATGGCATTAGCGTGAAACTATTCCCGAAGACACCTTGTCCTTAATTTAGTGTACTGCTAAAGGGGCCAGGGTAAAATGGTTGGATAATAGAGACTTGGCAAGATGCGATATGACGCAATCCAGTGGGTCCCATGACAGCCGCAAAGATAACACTTTCCTTTTAGCTCAAGTGAAACTAGTCTTTAATACGTTGTGTTAAGGTTGTAATAGGTTGATGATATAAGTTTGTCAGATCTGTTTGTAGACGCTATGGCGCCAGCAAGGCGACAGAGTGTCGTGCTGTGAGATGAAGTCATTCGCGTCGGTGGTCGTGGCTTAATCGATACTGTGGTTAAGTTGTAGGTACTTGTTTAGTGAGAATTTTGTATTTTTTGATCACAGGAAAATAGACCTAATCTACGAGTACATCTCAAAGATTTTTATATTCTGGTTGATTTATCGTGTAGTAACTTCCGTGCTTACGCTGAACATTTTTTCCGATTCAGTGGATTTTTTGGAATATAGGGTATATCATCAATCGAGCGGAGTTTCCGATGTTTTTAAGAGACAAGGTGTAAAAATATCTCATCTAAAATTTTAAAGTCTTGATATCGAGACAAAATCAATTTCGTCTGGAGATTATATCAGTATAAAAGACGTTTCAAAGTGATTTTTATGATTTTATTGAATAAATACCTTTTGACTTTGAATTAGCATTTACAAATTGGTAAATAAAAATGTTTGTATTTCAAGGCCTGGTCTTGATAAACCTCGAAAGAACCAGGCGTGTCATCATTTTGTGTAATATTCATACGTGACTCGTGGCCTGCGCTTTGATGCCCGTAATCTGACTCGAAACCACATGAATAAACATTATGAGGTAAGCTCTAAGACTACGCAGCCACAGGATGCAAGTCTTTTGAATTTAATCAAATGAAAATCAAATCAAAAAGTATTTATTTGAAACAAGAACAGATTGAAAAACAATGATAAAGGCAGGAGTTAAAAAAAATTGACAGCCTTCACAGCTCAATTGGTAGCAACTCCAACTTCTGTCCTGTAGGCCGTTGCGTTCGAACCTCAGAACAAAAATTTGTGTAATGAACAAAGATGTGTATTGTTTGTCTGGGTGTTATAATTTAATGTAAGTAAAATAAAGTATTTAAATATTATATCAGCTTTCTGGTTTCCATAGAAAAAGCTTTGCTAAGTTTGGGGATGGGTTGAATATCCACCAATATATACAAGGTATTCCAATACTTGTGTTTAAAAACTTCAGGGGGCTAAAGTACAACCCATGGTACTTTAGCCCCCTGAAGTTTTTAAGCACAAGTATTGGAACACCTTGTATTTTTCATTTATTCATTTTATTTGCATACTTGCACGCGCACTACAAAAGTTAGTAAAATTATGTCCCTTACTAAGTCATCTCTGGAAGAAAGGCAGTGGTTAGAGTGACTGACCTAGGCTGCATTTTATAATAGTTAATATGTCTCAATTAAAAAGTTTTTTAATTTCAGTTGGTTCTTCTAAAACATTACAGTATTTCGGGTCTAGTAGAAACATTGTCCTAGAGGCTACACAGCTCGAGGTCGCGTATGTAATGTGCGTTGTTTGTGTTGCTTATGGCATTGTTAGTGGTGTTTTAGGTTGACTCAATTACATTAGTGAATTGCTTCGTAATCACAGTTCACTATAAAATAAATAAATAAATTATATAACTTGAAGAACGAATTTTGGGGTTTTTAATACACTTTATAACTTTTATGTGCATACCGACATTGCTCGCTCGCACATTCCAAAATTTATGATAAATAAAAATTACTGAATGTTTGCATAAAAATCTTGGGCAACCATATTTTGGAGAATAACATTGCCAAGGTTCAGGAAAAATATCGTTTTTTATGAAATAAGTTACATATTAAAAAAAATATATAGAATATGCATGTACAAACTTTTTGGTAGTAAAACTTGTTCAGAGATTTTATTTATATCTTTAAAAAAAATGCAATCGAGGAGATATTTGACGGTGGTCAGAAAAAAAAGATGAAACTAACCCAAAAAACAATTCAAAGAAACATTTTGATAACACGTCGGTTACGCGGTGTACGAAACAAATCCATTACGTTCCGTTGAACATTATTTTTACAACTTGGTAACAAGGTACCTATTTACGCTTCATAAAACGGGCAATGAAAACCGAAACAACCTTTCAACATCAATTTACTTTCGAAGCTGCTTCTAAATACCACCGCTACTGCTAGCAATCTAATTTTCCTTCGTATAACAAGCGGTTAGCGGTGATCAGACGGAAATTGCGCTGCCTACTTACAATGATGAAGAGTATCGGTGGTCTAGTGCATACGATCTTCCTGTAGTAGGTTTGGCTGCGGTCGTGTGCCATTGGAAGACCAGTGCAGTAAGTCGACCTGTGTCGAGAGCACTGGTGGTCTAGTGGTAGTGGCCCCGCCTTCCGATCCTAAGGTCGTGGGTTTGAAACCGGTCGAGCACCAATGAGTTTTTCTGTTCAAAAATGTATGTGCACAATGCCAGTACGCTCAAACGCTGAAGGAAGACATCGTGAGGAAACCGGCATGTCGTAGAACCAAAAAAGTTCTATCACATGTGTCAAGAGCTTGAAAGGAGCCTCTTGAAGCGCACTTTTTTTATACTAATGTAATGATTTCTCGAATTTTATAATTCATTTTGTAAATATTAAGGTTGTTTTTTTATATTAAAATTGAAGTAGTATAATTAATTCTATATCTTCCTGTCTTTTAGTCAGTCAATTGACCGCCAAGTCGTAGCTTTGGTCGGTAAGGTTGGTAGGATTGTTAACGTTGGTAGGTTGCGGAACTGTAAAAAGTGGGAAACGAGAAGATTGTAAGAATGTGGCATTCTGGAAAGAGACTTGGTGGAGTAAACTTGACTGGCTAACATACTGTCATCTGTAACAAGTGCGAAGAATAAAAGTGAAATTGTTTTACCTGTGTTCTACGAGTAAATAAGAGGTGTTAAAGTGTTCATCTGCTGCAGTTCATTTCATCTCAGAAGTTGGATTGAACCAAGGTATGTAAGATGTTACCTATTCTGCCCACATGATATTATTTTATTGCCGCTTGGAAGATTGGTACAATATTTTATTCCATTTATGTATAATGGAGATACAGATTTCACTAGCATGTATCGGTCGGGATTGACCCGAGACTATCCGATCGTGCTAGTTTTGTTCAGTTGAAAGCATAGGTACTTAGCGGCTTTATTTCTACTGAATCTTTGTTGGCGTGGTCCAGTCGGGATTGCCCCGAGACTATCTGGCCATGCTAGCACTATTCGGTTTATGGAGCTGTTGGTACTTGTGCCTACCCATTAAACATAAAATTTACGAAGTACTGAATAGATTTTCTAGAAAAAGCTGATAGAAATCGACAAATAATACCAATCTACTAAACGTGCAAGTGACTGTGTGTGATCATGAGTTGCTTTTCTGTACCATATCTATGAAAATATTTTTTTTAATACCGTCACAAAAGTTTTTGTGATAACAATTTTTGCTAAAATTATATTTTTTAACAATGTGTAGTCTAACGAATACTAGGAATAAAATTCATGCTGTTTCACTCGAAGTATTAAGTTTGAAACTTATGTCTTTCATCATATTTTTACCGCAGTTACTTGATAAAATTATTACTGGTGAAACTTTTTGCCACCATGGCATGTTGCTAATTGAAAGAATATTTTACGATTAAAAGTCTACCTACATAACAAAAAATATATTTAAATATAGTGATGTAGAGAACCAAGTGAGTTTTGGAGGTTATTATAAGCCATAACAATAAGTAGGGTATGCTGTGATGAACCAAGTGAGTTCAGGGGGCTATGTATGCCATAACAATAAGTAGGGTATGCTGTGATGAACCAAGTGAGTTCAGGGGGCTATGTATGCCATAACAATAAGTAGGGTATGCTGTGATGGACCAAGTGAGTTCAGGGGGCTATGTATGCCATAAAATTTATTTAGATAATGCTAACAATTTTGCTACGTACACAATGCACTGATATTTGCCAAATAATTACCTACTTGGTAACTGTAGCTGTGATTAAAATTTATTTCATCCACATTATGATATTTTTATTTCGAGTAAAAGGTTATTAAATTCGACTTAAGTTTAACGGTATGAAACATTTTGTTAGCATGTATCGGTCGAGATTGCCCCGATACTATCTGGCCGTACTAGCACTATTCGTTTTTTAAAAATTGTCAGGGCCTATACTAATACCCATGAACATTCAAGTTGAATACATATCGAGCAAATTTTTCTAGAATAAAGTAGGTGAAATCTTACAAATTTTAATATTATCCGATAATTTGAACATTTAAGGGTAGGTTATTTTATCTTTTTATCTTATTTTATATTCGCATTTTGAATTGTTCCTCACACGAACTGGTCTGTACTGAACAGAGACTATCCGGTAGTGTTAGCACCTTTCAATTCGTGGATTACCTACCTATCATTTATATATTTTTATTCCATTTCTCATTACTGCTACTATCAATATACCAATAGCAATAAAAATTGTCTTACCTATATCAAGCAGAAATTAACTATACTATAATTGTCACCTGATAAACTGTCGTAAAATTATAAATATCGATGATCAAGCCTACCCTCTGATGCGAGTCTCTGAAGCAAAGTGTAGTGAAGTAAGTGTAAGTGTATCTATAAAGTAAAAATTTATAGATAATATTTATAGGTAGGTAGTAGGTACATGCTATGTATGCAGGTATAGGCTATGTATGCCAGAGTTTAGCCATGTGCGCTATTAGCAGGCTATGTATGCCAGACCTTAGCCAGGTGCGCTATTAGTGAATTTCTTAGTGAAAAATGGGGTATGTATACCTGTAAGTTCAAAACTAACAAAATAATTAGTACAATGGTGCAAAAATATATATAGCATATATATAAGCATTTAAGCACTGGACCTGTAAGTGGCTAAGTACGTCGCAAAATTACATGGACAGCTGTTATGCTAAGCCAAGTAAACCATATGAAAAATTAAAAAAATAAATAAAACATGAACATAAAAAAAAAAAAAAATGTTAGAAACTAAGAAATAAGTTTTATCTGGTGAATATGATAACTACAGTATTTTTTTTCTCTTTCTATGAACTCTGACGGTGCGATGACTCCTGAGGAGGATCCTCCTGTTACACACACTCATTCTAAACGAAAGCGAAAGTCTTCGAAGACATCTGCAGGAGATTTGGCGTCAACTTCAAACAACAGTTTAGCGCTTGGACGAAGTATCATACTGGACGGAGCCTTTCGGTTTTTGGCGTGTCCGTTTTTTTTGTTAGTGTGCAGTTGTCGATATTGTATTCGTGTGATTTACTAGAGAAGGGACTACATTGACTAACCTATCGATAGAATAAGAGATGGATGAAAAAGGTGTTTTAATTGGAAATCAACTTTTTAATTTTAACTGGTTGCTGACTTTTATTGCGACAACCCAAAACCAATATAGATACTGGAACACTATTATCGTCAATATTATTTCCCATATTAACCTGGCCGTGATAGCGATGTCCATCCCACTCGATACTTTCTTATGGCCATTTCGTCCATGCATAGGAAAATTTTGTGGACTCCTAGTTTTCACGCCTAACAGCTTTTATCCACACTCATCTTCATTCTGGGCATTTCGGGAACCTAAAAAAAATAATAATATAAAATTTAACGAAATTTGAGCCGGCGCGAGACGCCTAGAAGGTGTGAAATATAAAGCTAAATTAATCTGTGTATGTACATCACTAGAACAGATGACTAAAACAATAAATTTTATTTTACAATAATTAATGGGTTTACATCGTTTTCATATTGGAAAATATGACTAGTACTAATAAAATGTAATTACAGTCTGTTTTGTTTTTTTTATTGTTTTTTTTTTCCTTTTGTTTTTCTTGATCCACAAGACACAGCTGCACGGGATATACCTTCACCTTTTCAAATATATTTTGCTTAAACAATAATGATTCTTTTAATTTTTTACTATTTATTTCGCTTCACCGCATATTTCAACCAACTCCAACTAGAACATCAAAGCATTGCATCAACTGACGGACACTATTTACACAGACAGTGAGCGAGTTGGAGTGAGTGAACTTACATCTTCTTTTCTTTTACTTTTAGCCAGGCTGCGTGGGAGGAACAAAGATAGATGATCACTGTTTGATACACAGTTGCAAAAGGTTGTGGATCTTATGGCACTCTCCATTATGATATTACCTCCATGGTTTAGCGACTTTTTTTTAAATGTCGCGCAAAAGGTCACTCTTACTTTAAATGCCCTAAGCCGTTAGTAAAATGCCAAAAGTGTCAAAGGGTTGATCACGACAATGAAAACTGTAAACTTCTACCAATGATACCGCGTTTCGCGTACGGACGTTGAAGAACGGAAAACTTTGACTATTTCCACGACTGGTAGATACTAACAGTAGTTTTTTCAAATAAATCGAAGTTCGTGAAGATAATGCTCAAGACCTAAACTTCTTAAAAAGATACACACAATTGCCTATCATCAAAGGTTTCGGTAATTGTGTAGTTACACCTGTCTATAGGAGCTTTGTGAACATTGAAATCGATGATGTTGAGGCGACGATTGAAGATCTTGTAATTACTGATGAGTTTGTGACAACAGCATTGCTTATAGGGCAAAACTTTATAGAGATTTCTTCTGTGTCTGTGTTCAAAGACAATTGCAAACTATTCTTCTACAAAAGTCCTGCTCTTAACGCAAACTTGACTACATTAAATTCTACCCAAGTTCCTTTGTCAGGGTTAGTTGAAGTTATAGCGCGAGGAACAAAGATAGATGATCACTGTTTGATACACAGTTGCAAAAGGTTGTGGATCTTATGGCACTCTCCATTATGATATTACCTCCATGGTTTAGCGACTTTTTTTTAAATGTCGCGCAAAAGGTCACTCTTACTTTAAATGCCCTAAGCCGTTAGTAAAATGCCAAAAGTGTCAAAGGGTTGATCACGACAATGAAAACTGTAAACTTCTACCAATGATACCGCGTTTCGCGTACGGACGTTGAAGAACGGAAAACTTTGACTATTTCCACGACTGGTAGATACTAACAGTAGTTTTTTCAAATAAATCGAAGTTCGTGAAGATAATGCTCAAGACCTAAACTTCTTAAAAAGATACACACAATTGCCTATCATCAAAGGTTTCGGTAATTGTGTAGTTACACCTGTCTATAGGAGCTTTGTGAACATTGAAATCGATGATGTTGAGGCGACGATTGAAGATCTTGTAATTACTGATGAGTTTGTGACAACAGCATTGCTTATAGGGCAAAACTTTATAGAGATTTCTTCTGTGTCTGTGTTCAAAGACAATTGCAAACTATTCTTCTACAAAAGTCCTGCTCTTAACGCAAACTTGACTACATTAAATTCTACCCAAGTTCCTTTGTCAGGGTTAGTTGAAGTTATAGCGTAGGGATCTAACTTTTCAGGGGATGTGTATGTGGAAGGTTACAGTAGTATTGAACCGGGTAAAGAAAATCAATCGATCAAAATTGCACCAAGGTGCTTATCACGTAGTTAATGGAAAATGTCATCTTACAATACAATACAATACAAAACAGAATCATTTATTTATGCCACACGTAAATGCAGTTTATAAAAAAAAATACAAGAAAAGACAATACAAGTAAGTAGGCAAGTGATATAAATTGGCAGTCACTCGGCATTAATGCTATAGCAGCATACGCTATTATAACGCTGGTCTTCCGACACCCACGTCATCGTTACAGTTACAGTAAATAATAATAATATTCTAATTTATTTCTAATAAAAAAACCGAGAACCAATTTTAACAATAAAGACAATAGTACTAAGCTCTTATAAAAATTTATAGGCTTCTTTAAAATCACGGAAGTATATAATATAATGATCGATATAAAATTTTTGAACTTACTGGATTTAGTACTCTTAAAAGTAAATACGATAGCGAAGTTGCTTTTGATCGGATTCGACCTTGGATCAATGTTAACCTTTCTCATAACAACGATGCTAATATCTAACAAAAGTAATACTTCATCCGAAAGCGAGGATAATGATGACGAAAATATGCCTACAAAAGGTCGGCAACAAAATAATACAGTCAGATCTGATACTAATTATATGCCAAATGTAATGATTAATAATTTAAAGTAATATTGTTAGTATAATAATGTAGCGAAACACTGGGAGTTATTGTTTTTTTTGTTATTCACATGTTGTTTTTATAATTACTGAAAATGTTAATTTTGTTAAAATCGTAAATTCAATTTATTTGAGTATTTTCTATAATTATTTAAAAAAAAAAAAATTTAATAAGAAATTGAAGTTGATAATGACTGAAATAATAAAATGAATTTGTATGTAAGCTATAACAATAAAAAAAAAAAGATTTTTTTTGTTCTTCTTTAAAATTAAAATAATATAAATATTCTTAATTGATTAGTACGTTCAGTTTATTTATTTGATCATGCGTCAGGAGATCGCATGATGGCGGATGGCCGAATGTAATGATTTCTCGAATTTTATAATTCATTTTGTAAATATTAAGGTTGTTTTTTTATATTAAAATTGAAGTAGTATAATTAATTCTATATCTTCCTGTCTTTTAGTCAGTCAATTGACCGCCAAGTCGTAGCTTTGGTCGGTAAGGTTGGTAGGATTGTTAACGTTGGTAGGTTGCGGAACTGTAAAAAGTGGGAAACGAGAAGATTGTAAGAATGTGGCATTCTGGAAAGAGACTTGGTGGAGTAAACTTGACTGGCTAACATACTGTCATCTGTAACAAGTGCGAAGAATAAAAGTGAAATTGTTTTACCTGTGTTCTACGAGTAAATAAGAGGTGTTAAAGTGTTCATCTGCTGCAGTTCATTTCACTAATAAGTTAGCAAACAAGCATACGGCCCACCTGATGGGAAGCGGATACCGTAGCCTATGGACGTTTGCAACACCAGAGGTGACACACGCGCGTTGCTGACCCTTTAAATGTTTTAGAACGCCTTTTTTGAAGTGCCCCATGCTGTACTCTCCAGGGAAAACATCCGCAGGGAGCGCATTCCACAACATTAGAGTGCGCGGGAGGAAGTTCCTCTGAAACCGAACAGTGCGCGACCATCCTGGTTCCAAGGTATGTGGATGAGCTCCCTGCCTATGGCGAGCAGTGCGATGAGAGAATGAAGCTGTGGGCATCATGTCAAATGACTTAAAATCCTTTCACGACACTGTTTTGAAAGAAACTAGTGACACGACAAGAAAAAAGAGTCGGCCTATAATTCTGAGGTGTATAAGTCTCAGACTATGGAAGTCGTAATAGCTTTACATAATATAATATTTATCGTAATAGCTTTGACACCCTTTAAAGTTCAGTTGGTTGTAGCTCTGCCTTCTGCGCTGTAGGCTGTGGGTTCGATCTCCACCGAGAACAAACATTTGTGTGATGAACATTGATGTTTGTTCGCTGTCTGGGTGTAATTGTTTATTAAAAGTATGTATTTACAAAAAAAAAAAATGTAGGTAATATATCAGCTACCTGGTTCCCATATTACAATCTTTTTTTTTTAGTTTGGGGCTCGATAGTGCTGTGTGGAAATTCCACCAATATTTATTTATTTACAACAACATATGAGTAGCTACCGAGTACGCCACAGTAGCTGCAGGCAGAACACGCTCCAAAGTCCTGTGTCAGGCCGAGTCGATATCAACCAACTTTTGGGAAGGTCGCAAACTTAATTTGTACTACAACTGACGCACTGATACTGAAGGGAAAATTTGAATTTTAAATTTAGCTTCGAGTATTAAAAGGGTTCAAAAGTTTTGACATTTCGGGAACCAATGAAAAGCGGCACACTCGTCAGAATGAACGCTTCGTGTAGTAACTTTAAGCCTTTAGTCTTGAATGCCACGATGAAAGGACCTTTACTCCATCCAACCATTGACCGGTGAAAGAAAACATCGTGAGGAAACCAGGGTGATTACGTAACTTTGTTGCAAACAGTTATAATCAGTTTCTGTTTGCAATAAGTAAAATGACGACTATGCGGTTACATTTTAGCTGCAGTTGTTAACAAAGTTAGATTACAACTGGTGTTGGAGTACAACTGGTGTTGGAGTACAACTGGTGTTGGAGTACAACTGGTGTTGGAGTACAACACCAGTTGTAATCTACCGAGTACGCCACAGTAGTTGCAATTATCCATCAATAGAAACCTATTGATGGATAATCGTAAAACTTTCATATTGTTTTATATAAGAACTTATTGGTTTCATATAATAAATAAATAATAAATAAAATAAAAGTCATTTATTTCAGGCACAATTTGTACAAACAAGACTCAATGTGGATAGAAATCCAGTGCCTGAAAATGGGGTTGGCCAGATAGTCAGACACAGCCCTCAGGATAGTGTTGTTGGAGCGACCTAACCGATCCCAGAATGCCGCTATACGAGCTCTTATTATGGAGAAGAAATCAGGCACTCCCGCCTCGGAAAACATGCTCGACGCGCTGCAGTATCTTGGCAGTCTCATAAGAGCCCGGTATGCATTATTATACTGGACCCTTATGGTGCTGATTGATTTTCGCGTGTAGTTGGACCATAGTTGGCATGTGTACATACCCAGACAGTATGCCTTAAACAGGGTATTTTTTACGTCCACGCTGCAGCTAGCGAAGCGGCGTGCGAGCATGTTTGCCCTTACAGCAAGAGCTCTCCTCTCCCTCTCAATATCATTGTCATCCTTTAATGACTCCGTCAACATATAGAAACTGATTGCAACAAAGTTACGTTATCACCCTGCAGTTTGTATTGTAGCAGAGATGATAGGCTTGCAACCTGTTACTTGTGGAATACCAACTTCTATAACAACATGTGGGTATGTGCCAAATGGACGTACCTTTGACTATATGCCTTAGAAAGGTACGAGGGGATCTTTACCGTGCTTATATCAAATTCATAAGTTCCTATTTTTTTGTTTTCAAAAATCGACATTCAGGCAAGGGGTTATTAAACAGTCAATTATAGAAAGAAAGAAAGAAAGAAAGAAAATACATTTATTTGACATACCTACATACAAAAAATAAAATAAAAAATAAAACAGAACGGACAGGTACAGACAAACAGAATACCTAACTACCAACTAAAAAACACATAACAATAACAAAGAAAATACATTAAAAGTTGGTCATAGCCAGTCCCATCCCGTTGCAGTGGTATGCCAGAAAGGCCCAGACTCAGCTTTTGCTGCTTAACAAAGTAGAATCTACCTTGCCAATTATGTAGGTACTTTTATTATCATAGCCGTCACAAACTATCATTAACTATGTCCTTAGCCCTTGAAAGTTGGCTTTAAGCCCTTTAATGACACACACATCGTTAAAACTTCGCAACTCATGGGCCCCTGAGTTTCAAGTCCTTTATGTTTAAGTACTTGAGGGCACTATAGAGCATTTGTTTCCGAGAATACGTCATCCGAAACATAACGGTCATCCTATACAAGGTGTCTTAGGAAACACTGTCAAGTTAGTCCAGAAATACAGCACCTCTTGGGCTACCTGAATCACCCCCACGTATGTTCTGCAATTTTCCGTGGTTACTTTTGCACCATTGATCTACCCCATTAATGGTCCAAACGTAACTGGTTAGAAAAGTTTGCACCATTCAAATTAAGGGGCTGACAACTATCAAACAACTTCTCGCTCGCATGACTTGCCGATGGAACAAGCAGATGGCCTACTTAGTATTAAGTGGTAACCATCACCTACAAAGCATTGTATCCCTATGATGCACTGCCCGGCGCCCATCAACTTGAGGCATACAGATGTTAAGCCTCATATGCCTGTAGTTTCACCAGCAACCATACTCTTCAAACCGAAACACAGCGTTGCTGCTTAGCGGCAGAATAAGGCATGGTGGTTGTACGTCCCCGGACGAGCCCTTCAGCTCTACTATGATGATATAATAGGGTAAGAGACCAGGGGCCATAAGCTCACTTCGAGCGAGATGATCTCACGGTGGAGATGACGTAATATCTCGTTCGATAACTATTTATCCCCATTCTCACCATCTCACTCCCCAATTTTCTCATTCAAAGTTCATGCGAGACGCAACGTCAACGAGTTATTGAACGAGATATGACGTCAGCTCCACCGTGAGATAATCTCGCTCGACGTGAGCATAAGGCCCCAGGTTGTAGAGTTTCAAGGCACACTATCTGGAAAAAAGTATACCTACCTTCTACACCCAAAAATATGGTTATTACAAGAGTTTCCGAAGAGAACCTCCAATAAAAGGGTCAATGTTGCCAGTAATAAAATAAACATTAGGGTTAAGATGTAAATCATTTCACGGCGCGCCAAAGGGTGGTTATTTACGGCACCGAATTTAATTCCACAGCGTAATTGCTGTAATCAGGTTAGTGTAAATTCTCCCTTTGAGCACGGATGGGAATTATGTTGAAATTCACAAGGTTTTGTGATAAACAGCTAAATATTGGTGGACATTCCACAAAGCCTCTAGCCTTTGCTTTCTAAAGCTTGTGTTATGGGAACCAGATAGCTGATACAATACTTTTATACTGTTTTTTTTATTAAAACCTACTGGTAAATATATACTTATATAATATAACAACCAACAGTAAATAAACATCGTTACATAAATGATTTTTCTCGGTGGGGAATTGGGAATCGAACCCGCGGCGTGCAGCGCAAAAGGCAGATCTACTACCAACTGAGCTGTGAAAGATGTCGTTGCTAGCTCGTCGTCTCTAGTGTTTTCATTGTGGAAATAAGAATAAGATTGAGAATCGTGCAAAATTTGGATAGGTGACTGCTGGTGACTGTGGCATTTACTTGGAGAGTAAACTTTCATCTAACCGCCCTCATCCCACGGTAAGTGATGTCGGCACAACAGGTTCTCTTCTTCCACTCTCCTCTATCATTGGTCATCTCAGTGCTCACTTCTTTCTTACTTATGTCATCTTTTATTCTTCTTCTCTCCGTTTATGGCTCCTGTCTGTCATTCGACAGACAATCTTGCCAGTATCAAGTGATTTGTATTGAATAAATACTTTTTTGTCAAGTCAGTCTATAGTCAAGTCGGCCGTCATTCTTTACTTGCTTGTTGTAAATGAAACTTAAAACTGTCATAATCTGCCAAGCTCAGCAGGCATTTTGACAGCTATTATATAACATCGCTTCAAATATATATTTTTCAATTATCGTCATCTTCCTGCCCAAGTGGGGGAGGGTCGGCCCAACATGTTCTTTTCTTGAATTTTTCCCAAGCGATCCATTGTTGTCCCTAAATAAATAAAATAAAATGATACGATCTCTCGCCACATTTTCATACACTTTCTTTTGTTTATTTATGTAGAATTTAATATTGAAATGTATATTCGTCACAAAAACAATTGCTTAGCTAATTAACAAAAATTATGGCAATAAACGGCTAAGGAGGTTAAGCCATAAAAACATCATTGCAATCTATCAGATAACAATATTTTCGTTTGTTTATTGAAAAAATCGGACCTAAAGTAGAGACAGATATATTTATATCTGATAGATAAAGTTACTAAGAGATTGTAATCTGGCATTAGTCCTATAACAATTAAATAAATATCGGTGGATATTCCATGCAGCACTATCTAGCCCCGAACTTAGGCAAAGCAAACTCTGGGAACCAGATAGCTGATAATAATACTTGTATACATTTTTTAAAATACATACTCTTTCTCTTTTCATGTTACTAGTTTCTTTCGAAACAGTGTGGTGAAAGGATTTTAAGTGCGCCTCAAGAGGCTCCTTCTGAGTACTTGACACTATATGTTGTTGAACTTTTTAGGTTTCCTCACGATGTTTTCCTTCGCCGTTTGGGCATACTGGCATTGTGCACATACATTTTTTGAACAGAAAAGCTCATTGGTGCACCACCGGTTTCGAACCCACGACCTTAGGATCGGAAGGAGGGCCGCTACCACTAGACTACCAGTGCTCTCTCTGTGTTCAATATATAGTAGTGCAATAAATACTTTTAATATTATTATATCACCCAGACCGATAACAAACATCTATGTTCATCACACAAATGTTTGTTCTCGGTGAGGATCGAACCCACAGCCTACAGTGCAGAAGGCAGAACTACTACTGAGTTGTGAAGGCTGTTAAAAACCAAAAGTTAAGTTATGAAGCCACACAAACTAATGTACTCCATGGTTTGCTATCTCAATCATAAACAAACCTCACATTTGCCCGTAAAGGCAACTTTGCAAGTTAATTCAAGTTAGTTTTAAGACCGACAAGTTTAATTAAACAGACCGTAGTAACTAGTTTCATCTCTACAGACAATGCATTATCATTGTTTGATATACGAGTACAATGAGATAAACCCTATACTTTAAGCATATCTATTCTTTATTGTACAAAGTGAGATACATTATGTACAAAAGCGAGCTTAACACTAAAAAGAGTTTTCTTCCAGCAAGAATAGACAAAAAATCTAATAATAATAACATTAATGTTATTTCAAAATAATATGCACCGTTTTGCAGATAGCTCAACTGGTTCATATATATTTTGTAATTTTAAATAGGATAGTATCTACGTATGTTGAAGGTTTAGCATAAGGTTTAGCAGTTTAAGAAAAATCTATTCATAGAAATGAATCTACAGGTTATATATAGAGTGAATATATGACCACCACTTTAGGTATTTTTTTTGGCTTTTCACTGGATTTTCATTTGCCATAACTCCTTTTTTTTTTTTTTTTTTTTTTGGCGTCGCACTTTTGTGCATTTGCCATTTTGCTTGTTTTTTTTTTTTAATAAAAATTAGGGAAACTTAGGGATTCAATTTACACGGAAGGATAAAAGGAGATCAGTAAGGTTAAAAATAAGGTAAGGAAAGGAACAATATAAGGAAATATATACAAATAATGATAATGTATGTACTTACAAAAAAATAACTAAATTTTTATATTATTTACATTTATAAAAGATGCCAAACAATGATAAATACAAGGATCCAAGGAAGACAGAAGAACAATGATATTAGTAGGGAGAGGAATTCGACAGGAAACAAGATCTTCATATAGTTTTTTATGGTCATATTGAGGACAAGCAAAGAATATATGATTGAGTTCACCAAATTCATTTCCACAGGCACAAAATGGATCAGACACTATTTTCATCCGTGCTAGATGGGCTGGGGTACATGAGTGCCCCAGACGCATTCTTATCAAAACAGTAGTGGCGCGTTTAATAACATAACTCCTTCTTTACCTTATTTATGGCAGCTGTCCGTCATTCGACAGTGTCAAGTGAAAAAGATAAAATCCTTTTTTGTGAAGTGTCAGACCTTAATAAAGTCAGCCGTCATTAGTTTTAAAGAAATCGGTTTCTTTATAACATTTTTGTCCCAATCAGGAAATCACATCATAAAATATCATCATCTGGAGTTCGTACTTTGTACTAATATTGGGTGTACTAAGTATTTTTTTCAGGCAATCAAATAAAACACTTTTTTTCCTATTGCCCACACTTTTTGCTAAGACCTCAAGTGATGTTGGTTACATACAACCGAAATTACGCAATATAACTCCAAACGACGCTAGAAAAACAATTAAAATGAAAATGCTATGTTGCTGTCCCAAGATGACAGAAAATGTTTCAACCTCCTTCAATTGAAGTCGGTTGAAAACGTCAATATGCAAGCTTATACGCCCTCGGAGGCGGGAAAAATATTTAACTAATAATTATTTCTTTTTGAAAGCTATCTTACAGAAGCCATGGCGGGTAACTGAACAAGAAGTTTAAATAAGTTGAGAAAAACAGGAAAGTTTGACTCACATTTCATTCCTTCGACTTTAATTGGAGGTCGTAAAGACTCTTGTTATGAAACGGGAATTCTCATTTTAATGATTTAGCTATGTTTAATTTTGACAGCTTAAGTTGGTTTATGTGCTAAATTGTTTTAAAACGGAGCAATCCTAAAGCTTTCAGCAAGCAGCAACATGGTACTTGCAGGTTATAAGTAATACTATACTATACTAAGTATACTAATACCCAGCATATAAGTAATAGGTCTATAGCAAGAGTGGCAGTTAAGCACTACTCTCGCTATTACGAGAGTTTAGTTAATTACATACCTCACGAGGTGGAAAATATAGTTTACTTGCGGAAGAGAAATGAAGATTTATACTTTAGAGGAAATAAAAATATAATGAGATAGAACAGAATGCACTGTCTTAAGTGCACACACAAAGTCTTACCGTGAATGTCCAAAAGAGGCAACTAAGGAAAACGCATCAGGAGATGAGCAGGAGCATTTTCTTAGTACTCTCAAACGGTGAAGGAAAACATCGTGAGGAAACCGGCATGTCGTAGAACCTAAAATGTTCTATAACGTGTGTCAAGTGCACGAAAGGAGCCTTTTGAGGCGCACTTAAAATCCTTTCACCAAACTGTTTTGAAAGAAACATCCGTCTGCCGTGCGTGGTGTGCGGAAGATCCTTCAACCGCTCTAAAATATAAAATTTGACACATACCCACATTTTGCAGTGGTTGGTATTCCATAAGTGGTCAGGTATGTCAGGCGGCAAGCCCATTGCCGCTATTAGTATGCTAACTCGTTTCTTTCACCGATGTTCTCCTTTGTCTTCACCTGCATTGCGCACATAATTTTTTCGACGGGAAATATCGATCATTCGTACACGACTGGATTCGAACTTACGACCTTGATTGATAGTCAGGGTCTACAACTAGACTACCAGTATTCCCGTAGTTTTCAAGGTTCATGTAAAATCGACTAACCCGATTAATTATTCGGTACCCATATCTGTGCCAAATTGCATTCGATTCAGTAAAGCCGTGACGTGAACACACATATATTTCACATTTTATATATTGGTGTCGATAGACTGCATTTGTAACGAAATGACCGAGCTTTTGATATCATCGTTATCAAGTGGCGAACGTAACGAACCATAACGTAAATTAAATGAACCAATTATCTGTAGTGCTTCGTTTTGTTTGATCCAACCGCTCGAGCTGTATCAATTGGGGTTCATTTCATTAGCGAATTTAAATTCAAATTGCTATGACGTTTATTCCACTTGACAATTTGCAATTTGCTTGCAACTCTAGCTTCTTCACGGTTTCCTTTCACTGAGAGCACTGTCTAGTATACTATATAGACATTTTAAGAGTAGTAGAGCTCTTTGTGAAGGGCTCGTCCGGTGAAGTACTACCACCACGCTTTTTTCTGGCGCTAAGCAGCGTTTGCTGTGTTTCGGTTTGAAGAGTGTGGTTGCCTGTGTAATTACACCGAGTGTATACAACTATCTGATGGAACAAGCAGATGGCCCACTTGATGTTAAGTGGTAACCATCGCTTATAACAAAGCATTGCCTCGCAAGCCACGCACGATAGGAATGTGCCCCACGATGCTCTGCCCTGCGTCCATTAACTTGAGGCATACAGATGTTAAGCCTTATGTGCCTGTAATTCTTCACGGTTTCCTTTCACTTTTTGAGACCACTGTCTAATATACAAACACGTTTGTACACCACCTGATTCGAAACTTCATCCATGGGAAATTGATCCACTTTCTGTTAGCGGAAAGATAAAATTATATTAAAAATACTTTAGCTTGGCGTTAGAATCAAGCTTAACATCAGGTGGGTCATCTGTTTGTTCCATCAGCAAGAAGTAAAAAAAAAGCATCTGCCATTTTTAAACAATTTATATTTTCGCAGGCGTGAATGGAAGCAGATTTTTTTCCGTTTACAGATTCATAGGATCAAAAGGTTTGCTCCCACTAGGTCTAGTAAAGTATTTTCTAATGGTCATCCAAAGTTCAAAGAAAAAAAAATTGGTTGTCTGTAAAGTTGGTTTACGGACGATAGGCTAACGTGACAACAATGAGCGTAACGGGATAATGAGTCATCCTTTTTCGTGCATGCAGCCGGCGTTCATCGATTTATTAGTCAAAAAATATCAAAAAATTATTATCCCGAGTAATGACGTATTTTTTCAGAGATACACAACACACCATCTCTGATAAAATACGTCATTACTATAATTTTTGATATTTTTTTCATCCTTCCAAGGCAGTATACGTTCTCGCATAATACCATCACACCACACCTATTTTACCTACCTTAGTATATTATTATATCCTTTATAAGTTCACGCAAACCGCTAGCTCGTGCCATCTCGAGATATTAATAACAAGATAAGGGATGATTCCACCCTCAGGGTGTCGATAGAACCATGGAATATGTGATATCTTAGCTTAGAAACGTAATTCGCATTCAGAATTTGGTAAATTCGTATTTTTTTCAATTAATTTATACATAAATGTAAAAGTTTTACATTTACAATGTAAAAGTTTTACATTTATGTATAAATGTAAACCTGTTTGGATGACCTGTTCCACTAAGTTCAACCAGTTGAACGAATTGCACCAGTAAAATCTAGTTATTTCAACTTTGATATTTTTTTTGTAAAAGTTGAACTTTCTGGACAACACTAAACAGGTCTACCTGGAACCAACTAAACTAGCCCAACCAAATAAAGAAATATCGCCTAAAATATTAGGAATCACTACTAATACGCGAGCAAAGCCACGGCAGGCAGCTAGTGTATTATAGATTTAAAAAGTATGTTGGTGGACTTTCCACACAACACTATCTGACCCCAAACTAAGCAAAGCTTGTAATATGGGAACCAGATAACTGATATATTACTTATATACTTTTTTTTTGTAAATACATAGGTACTTATATTATATTAACACCCAGACAGAGAACAAACATCTATGTTCGTCACATTAATATTTGTCCTCGGTGGGGACAGCATACAGCGCAGAAGGCAGAGCTACTACCAACTGAGCTGTGAAATATTTGTTTTATTTAGAACAAATCTTACATGTAATAAATCTGTGAATAAAACCTACTTTATTATTGTTAATTTCTTTTCTAGTTAAACTCTGTGGCAGAACGTCGCCACATAGACGCGACCGCAGGCTGGCGCCGACTCATATGGTTATCCTTGACGCTATGTCTTGGGAAAATTGTATGAAGATTTTCATTGACATTGTGTATAAAATTCATGTTCTTTTACCCATGTCAAAAGACCACTCTCAAAAGGTGCTTTGACGTGATACCGTATGAAGACAAGCCTTTGTAGATATTTATAAAGAGTCGGGCATAATATTTCACTCACGCTGCTATATAACATGTAACCTAATACCACTGTAAGGCCAAAAACCAAGTGATCAGACCAACCACTGGAGTACTTGGACGTGTACATAGGTTGAATATGTCGTTTTAGAAATTCCCATACAAAAGTAAAATTAATATTATCTCACAAATTTGCAATACTCCTGATACTGTTTACGTAAGTACCAAGGTCAAGTATGCACGGAACGTAAAAACAGCTGTGAATAGGGCTGCCTCATGGTGAGTTTAGTTTCATATTGGAGGAACGTTTAAGAGGCATTTCATGAATTAAAACTACGAAATTTCAAAAGTCGTAAAACAAAAGAAGTTCGCCATGACCTGTAGAATACCCTGCTTCCAGGGTTATAAGGGTATTATGTTTCACTTTGTATAGATAGACTCTTTCCTAAATGTTAGTTATAACAATGATGAATTATACCATGTGATGTTGAGTTGAATTTTTAAATTGAGACACATTTTAAATCAAAAACATCTTTTTGACATACTTACTACTAAAACATGTGTTATTGTTTGCGACATTATAAAGATAATAAAATTGTATTATTTCTGACCCTGAAGCCTTTGTGGATGAGCAAAGGGCAGTGCATCGTAGGGCACGTTCCTATTATACGTGACTTGCGAGGCAATGTTTTGTTATAGGTGATAGTTACCACTTAATATCAGGTGGGCCATCTGCTTTTGCATCAGTAAGAAGTATAAAAAAAACAAGCAGCTACGGCGTCTGCAGTTTTTTTTTGTACAATGACAAGTCAATTATACTTATTTTAATAACCTTATTATGAAAGAAGAAAAAAGAAAGAAATAAAAATATTTATGTAGTTCCAAAGAGGTAAGAAACCCATGGTTCTTTCTTGACAAGTGCATGCGCGCGTGATTCAAAATAGGTTCCATCTCAGCTTATTGCCGCTCCACAAGTAGCGGTGCTGGTTTTCAGATAATAATATTGGAAAATATTAAGAACGAAGAACAACATAAAATGTATAAAGTTACTTATATTTTAAGCACATTATAATCCACTTGTGCTCAAAGACTTTAATTGAAAAGTTCGTAAAGGTTTCTTTTTCAGAGTAATAATGGCTTTATAGAATACAGGATGTTAATAAATAGGCATGGGTATGAACACCCGTTGGTTGTCTCGCATGAACGTGACCAAACTGCTTTCGGCAGCCAGAGAAGGGATTGTGTAAAAGGCATCGCTGGAAGGTTATCGTGGACGCCATCTTGTGTGCGTTTTAAGGAAAAACTAAAAGAAAGAGAAGATGTCTCTCTCTCTCTCTCTCTCGAACTCTTGTCAAAGGTCAAGACACACTTTGAGTTGCTGAGCTAGGGAGAGACAGAGTAGATTAGAACACTAAGTATTTTTCTCGTA
Organism: Chloroclysta siterata; assembly: GCA_932294275.1. Taxonomy (NCBI): domain Eukaryota; kingdom Metazoa; phylum Arthropoda; class Insecta; order Lepidoptera; family Geometridae; genus Chloroclysta; species Chloroclysta siterata. The sequence continues at coordinate 10,908,087 of OW028596.1, read as the reverse complement.
AGAAAGTTAACATAAAATCAGTTCAGTGATGTTAGTCTGGTTCAGTTCTTAAACAAAATACATTTATTTTGGACACAAGATTAAATAATTATAAATGTTACTCAAATGATAATTTGCTCATAGTTAGCCTCGTTTCTTTTCGTTGGTAAAGATTGGTAGTTTAACAACTGATTATCTTCTTCTCCTTAAATTAAAGAACTTAGCTCTTGTTGGGATTCTGATGCAGTTTTCTCCATCTATATATTATCCTAAGGCGCGTTTACATTTAGACATTCGCGCTGCCATTCGCGTGGACTGAAATGTTGCCGTCCTATTCTCGCATTGCCCAAGTGCCTGCGTCTGTCTCTGCATGTCTCTGCACATTTCAACGGACATGAGCTGAGTGTAAACGGGGCATTAAATCAATAATAATAAAGAAGAGTTCCATAGCCTCATGGTTTTTACTCGTAGGTTCCTTCACCGAAGAAGATTCTCCCGAAACGTTCAATTCACTTCCATTAGGTTTTTTTGTTTTAACGAGATTTTTTGTCGCAATCACTCGCCCTACTGCGCCTCCTTCGGCAAATTAGTCTTGTTTACTTTGTAAGTACAGTCTGTGTCAGAAGTTGATGATTCTTTAGAGCTAACTCATTATTATCATCAGCCTGAAAAAGTCCGCGTACCTTGTTGTGGGTCTGAAACACATGCAAACACTATAAATATTTCCCATTTGGCATATTATATTAGATAGGGAAGGTGGCAACATCACAACCAGAGCTAAAATACCAATTAGCTTCCCAACGAAGTGATTCACTGTTTAAAAATATTAAAAGCCTTAAAAGCTCAAATGCCGCCGGACCACTTGTACCATTAGCCAGTACCATTGAATGGTACAATTGGCACCGATTTGTTCCATTAGTACCATGATAAATAAAAATAGGATGCCGCCCGGGTTTCTCGCATTTTGCCGGACCACTTGTACCATTAGGCAGTACCATTGTCTAAAGTGCTCGAAAAAAGCTTCTTTGAGGCGCATTTCAGTGACACTGCATGGACTACGTACATATTTTGCAAACAGAAACATCCATTGGTGCTCGTTCATACCAAGCCAAGGCTTTCATCAAGGTATAATTAGTTTAAAGCGTAGCGTGTGCTGTCTTTTGAATTTGATTGCTTCTACCTATGTCTTTTATGCCTACGCCTCACTCAACTCGAGCTTCATTATTGTATTATATTGTAACAAGGATCATTTAAAAGAACGGTTGCCGTAAGTTTTTTGCCTGTTCTAGGCTTGGTTGAGTGGAGCTGGCACCTAGATTTACCTGCTTTACGACGATTCAAAGTGGCCCTTGTGATTCAATTGAAATACCTTTTGACTTTGACTTTGACATCATCCGAACAGAAAGCATTTAGAAAATAAATGTTTTATTTATTTATGAATATGTCATGAAGTCTTGGAGCTGAACAAAGATATAGGAATCGAAACTGAGGTATTTCATAAATGAGATACTTAACCCGATTTTGTCGTCAACCGTGCGGTCAGACTGCGCTCGGCGGCACATCAAAGGCTCCCTTTGATCTTGCCGCTTCGGTTCACCGCGCCTGTATTGTGCCCACCAGGTACTCAGTTATCGATTGGTTTGCGAAGTCGCTGCAATTGTGGACCGTGTTTGTTTGAGACACACATGACGACATTGCCTACGGAGGATATAAAAGGGACTTTGTGATTGTGATAATTTATCCACTACTAACTCCTAGTTTCCGAAAGCATGACCAAATCAAAATTAACTAAGTTATCATATGTCAAATCCCTTGTAACTGGGAATGTGTAACAGCTCCAAATTTTTTTTCTCTGATTTTTCAGGTTTCAGGTATAAGACATTTCTTAAAAATAAATTACATTTCACTGATATGAGAAATAAAACTAAATGTAAATCTATGTTTTTCACATAAAAATCAACAGTAATATTGGAAGTTAAATCATTATTTTTGAGTTTCTGAACGAATAAATATGGTTTGATTTGAATGCCCTGTCAAGCGATTGTCAAATGGCATGGATAGCAAAATCGTTGTTGCGATTCCTCTTTCAGCAACCAAATTAAAATTGAGAATCCTGGTAACACTGAGACCAAATTAAATTTGAGAATCCTGGTACAGCCTGTTAGGTGGTTGACAAGAGGTTTGATCAGGCTTTCGGAAGCTGGGGGCCGACCGGCACCTCTCATAGTATTAAAATAATATTACACTGAAATTTCGTACCATATTATATACGTCATCAAGTCTGTTCAACTACAACCAGATAAAAAAGAATAGCTGACAAGTATTTTCGTACTAGATGACGTTTCAACTTATAGAAGCTAGAACTGTTTTCAAGATTGTTTTCACAGCTGCTAAAATTTCATAGTTCATAATATTATTTTAATACTGCTTTATGAGGTGCCGGTCAATACCCTGGTCGTTTTTCTTTCAATCATAGTACAGTAGTGAAGTGCAGTATAGTTTGCTTTAACAGTTTTGAGAGCACTGCTGGTTTAGTGGTCGCCCGCCTTTCAATTTTAAGGTCGTGGGTTGAAAACAGGTTGGGTACCAATGAGTTTTTCTGTTCAAAAATGTATTTGCCCAGTGCCAATACATATTCTCAAACGTTGAAGGAAATCATCGTGAGGAAACCGGCATATTGGCGAACCAAAAAGTTCTATAGCATGTGTCATGAAGCCTCTTTGAGGCGCACATAAAATCCTTTCACCACACTTTCCAAAGAACTAACGACAAGAAGAACTATACTAACTTTCACCACACTTTCCAAAGAACTATATATGTTCTTCAGGACCAGAAGTTCTCTGCTCCGGCATGACTTTACTTGCTCACGCTCCATACCGTTCAACTACGCCCAGGGATTTGTTTGAAAGTTATACTTGCAGAGTTGCAGGTAACGTAGCACATTCATTACTTACCTACCAATCTTTGAAATGTTAGAACGTACTTTTGACTACTCCACCGTTATTTATTTGTATTCGGGAAACAAACAGAGCAATAACACTTACAAGAATATTAAAAACTTTAGCTATTGCAATCCAACAAAGTTTTCACTATTATTAGAACATTAAAGAGCAATGGTGGTCTAGTCGTAGGGGCCCCGCCTTCCGATCCTAAGCTCGTGGGTTCGAAATCAGTCAGGTTTTGTTGAGCCAATGAACCAATGAGTTTTTCTGTTCAAAAATGTATGTGCCAGTACTCTCAAACGGTGAAGGAAAACATCGTGAGGAAACCGGCATGTCGTAGAAACTAAAAATTTCTATAACATGTGTCAAGTGCTCGAAAGGAACCTCTTGAGGCGCACTTAAAATCCTTTCACCATACTTTTTCGAAAAGAAACTAGTGATACGACAAGAGAGAAGAGAACATTATATGTAAAATATCGGTGGAAAGCATAAATAACATAAACAAAAAAAATATACTAAAGAAGAAGTAGTCAAAGCTTATTTTGAGATAATTGAAGTTTTGTTTATAATGACGGTGGTGAAAAACAATTGAAGATTTTATTTAAATAGTCCATTTCAAATATAACTAGGTTCCTAAAATATTATCTTCTCTCATCATCCTCAATTTTAATACAATTTAATAATTTACAAGGAAACCATTAAGCAAAAATTTTCCGAATTTACTCGTGAATATAAAATGTTCCCATAATTTAAATTAACATTTCAACTGATGAATGCATAATAAAAACCCAATTTTCTCTTTCATTAGGTCTAATACCGGGTAGTTAGAGTAAAGGCTAAAAGGTATCATTAGCTGATCATATATCAAAAGCTTGGTCAGCATTGTGCCGACACAATCCTGGGGCTCAGGGTTTGTGTTAGTGGTTGAACCAGGTTTTAAGCCGAAGCCGAATTTATAGGAGTTTCGGTGTAACCGAAAGTGTGAGTTTTTTTTTACTAGGTACAACTACACTGTCACTTAACATCAGGAGTGCCATCTGCTTGTTCCATCAGCTATAGTCGCGATAAACTCTCGCTGCAGGCTCGGTCATAAGTTATCGGAACGAGACAGCAATATTGCTCTCTCTCTCTCTCTCTCGCACTTAGGAAAACGGACGATCCTTTTGTTTAACGTGTGTTAAGATGATTTATGGCCGAGTTTGCAGCGGGAGTTTAACGCGACTTTTAGTTGAGCACTGACCGAGCCTGCAGCGAGAGTTTAACGCGACTATAGCTGATGGAACAAGCAGATGGCCCTAACTGATGTTAAGTGACAGTGTTGTTGTACCTACTCGGTTGATGAAACCGAAGACTAATAGAGACGCAAAGCCAAATGTTTTGTAAAAGTAACCTGTTACCTGGTAAGTTAATATATAAAATCATTGGATGTAGTATAAAATCGCAAAAACAAAGTTTCGGTGAAAATATTTTTTATCCAAACAAATTTTCCGACCAAAAAGCTTAAAAGCATGTTAAACTAATTATTTTACTAGTTTTTTAATATAAAAAATAAGAATAAAATAGAATATATTTTATTTGACACATAAACACGCGTTACGTGATACTATTACCCGTATTTGTGTGTAAAAATAAAACGGAGTTATCTGTGAAACATTTAATATAAATATAATCCTTATTGTTGTGGGTGCCGACCAGCATTTTGTGAGCAAAAATGTTCCTAGCTCAGTTAAATGCTTAATCATATGATGGTTGTATGCGTCTTAAAGCCGATAGTAATTGAGGCCGATGGGATGTGTCGTAGCACTATTTCCCCGGCACAGGAAAGTAATTAAGTTCAACATGTAACTTGGTGATACCTGTTGGCTTTGCGAATTGGATAACTTTGTCTTGTTTGTTTCAACCAATTTAATTTATAAAATGTTTTTATGCAAAACTTTCTGGCTTTTTGTTTTGATCTGTAAATGTTTGTTTCTGTAGGGTTTGTTGTACTATGACAGGTTTTGTTATGGATACAAGGATCGGAATAAGCAGTCGACCGATTTTGAGTTCCCACTCACCCATAACAGTTATACTCGTATTGTCTAACATAAGGCACGTATGGAATACTAACTACTGCAAAATGTGGGTGTGTGCCATAATAATGTAAGTTGTCGATTAGCAATTTCAAAAACATAATAAAAAGAAAACTTTTTACAAATCTAAGCATATAAGACGATTCAAAGTGATCCTTGTGATTGTACTGAATAAAGACAGTTTTGATTTTGATTTTGGACCAACCTCTGCCTACCCCTCTTAGTCGACCTCAGACACTCTGGAGTTAGTACTTGTTACTAAGAGATCTGAGGGGTTATCTACCGTGCCCGGGGAACAAAGTCGTGAAACTGTTTTAATTTTATGTCAATGCACTGCGCCCTTCGAGACGTAAAGTCTCATGTACCTGTACCCTTTAAATTAGAACATATAAATACGAGCACTACTTACTTGAGGCAGGAACTGTACGAGAGTTATTCGTAGTTCCACGACACATCGACGGATGAAGACATTTTGTGTTTGGATTTTTGTCCATTGTTGTTTGGGTTGGTATTAACCCTGGCTTTATAAATTTATTCCTACAAATTTATTTCTTTTTGCTATTATTTCAACTCGAAACTTAGAACAATGATTTGAAATGAATAACCTCAGAATCCATTTTTCGGCATCCGGCGCGGTTTACCAGTATGCGCTGACCGTAAGACATATTATGTCTCAAATCTTGTGAAAATAAAGTGCGGGGGTCACCGATAGTCACCCTGTACTTTTCCATTTCCTATTTCACTGACATGAAAGTGGTTTCTATTTAATTAAAATAACATAAAAGAAACAATAATTAAAATAATATCATCTAAAACAGTTTAATTTTAAGAAACAATTTAAATTGTTGGAAGTTTGGAGTAAAAGAGAGATAAAGGAATATTTGATTCATCTTGCAGATCAAATGAATTCGCTCAAATTACAGCCGAAGGGAAAACGTTGCTCTCTTTCGTGGAATTTGTTAATTTATCAAGAGTTTGTGTAAATGTAAAATGTCTTGTCAGTATGTTTTTATGCAGGCGAAAAAAAAACTAAAAATAAATAAATAAAACATTGTAAAAACAAACATAGCACGATCTGTAGATATTATATGTATAGACTAAGCAAAGCTTAAAGTAATAAAAAAAAGAAAATTACAATGAATACGAGATTCTTATTTACAAAAGTACAATATAAAACAGTTGAACTATCTGCAGACCGTTGCGAACGATCCAGATATAGCTCAAATGATCCAAATCAGTGCCAACAGGAAGCGTCCCCAATAAAAATTACAATAAATATGTAATTTTCTTTGTAAATAAATATACATTCTGTCAAAAAAGTCGGGAATGGATGATTAGTCACGTTTCTGAATTATTTTATTTGGATTTTTTTTTGGTTGTAGATCGGCACATCTGTTTTCCATTTTGGGGCGGAGTTTGAGTTGAATCTGTTATTTAGATTAAATACAGTGCTGTTTTTAGTTAGATCAATCTAGTGTGTGTTGCGAATTTTCATAATGTACAAAAACATCGAACAAAGAGTTTGTCTTAAATTTAGCATCGCCAATGGAATTTCGTGTTCTGTACCCCAAGTATGAGTTTTGCTTACGATATTTCGTTTTTCGTTTTACGTTTTTGTTCCGTGTTCATTGCGGGTTTTGTATGAAGACGCGATAGAGATACCGATATGGAACTTTACAAAACCCGCAATGAACGCAGTGTTCATTCCGGGTTCCGTATCGGTATCTCTATCGCGTCTTCATACAAAACCCGCAATGAACACGGAACAAAAACATAAAACCAAAAACTAAATATCGTAAGCAAAACTCATACTTGGGGTACTGAGTCCCTGGAAATGTTACAAAAGGCTTACGGTAAATCGACTTTATCAAAAACACGAGTGACAGATTTTGAGTACAGGCCAGATTTGTGGAAAGTAAATTCTTCGATTTTGCAACACGATAATGCGCCTTCGCACAAGGCCATATTTGTGAACGACTTTTTTTTTTTTTTTTTTTTTTTTTTTATACAACCAGCTGATGGAACAAGCAGATGGCCCACCTGATGTTAAGTGGTAACCATCACCTATAACAAAGCATTGCCTCGTAAGTCACGCACGATAGGAACGTGCCCTACGATGCACTGCCCTGCGTCCATCAGCTTGAGGCATACAGATGTTAAGCCTCATGTGCCTGTAATTACACCGGCAACCACACTCTTCAAACCGAAACACAGCATTGCTGCTTGGGGGCAGAAAAAGGTGTGGTGGTAGTACTTCCCCGGACGAGCTCTTCACAAAGAGCTCTACTACTCTTTTCTAGTTACTCTTTAGTAGTTTTTGACTTTTTGTCAAAAACTCAAAAAATACCATTATTCACCAGGTGTGGCTGTAGCCGACTTTTTTCTTTTTCCTAAACTTGAATTACTGCTACGTGGTACCCGTTTTCATTCGGGAGAAGACGTAAAGGAGAATTCGCGGCGAGAACTTAACTCAATTCCAGAAAAAGCGTTTAAAAATATTTTGATGATTGGATTATTTGTTAACGTAAGTGTATCGTCTCTGAAGGAGCATACTTTGTAGGCAATAAAATCAATTTGGATGAATAACTAACATTTTGTGTGTTATTGATCAATTCCCGGCACTTTCTTGACAAAGTATTATATAGCTTTTATTAGTAGAAAACTAATAAAAGGATAGCTTTTACTATAGGAACCAGACAGCTAATATAGTACTTTAGTTTGTGAAAACTGACTTTTTATACTGAAATGTAATCTATCCGCCTGAAGTATGGTAACATAATGTCTTAGTCTAAACCGTCTCAATTTTTTTTGTCGATATTTTATTTATTTAACTCAAGTGTTCTCTCGAAATACATAGAACCTCTGACATCTCTGAGTCGGATTTCCCCACATCGAATTTAAGTTATTCAATATCCAATGACCTACCTACATCCCCTTATGGCGTAGATCCCGCATGTACGAGTATTCGTCGTTTCAATCAATCAGCTCCGAATTCTATTTTGCCGCCACTGCATTCAGTTTATAGAACTAAGCACTAGTACATTTAGATGAGCTAGAGTTCATTGCAATGTCAATTAAATAAGCATTTGAGGACTTTCCACACACTCTAGCCCCAAACTAAGCAAAGCTTGTTGTAATATGGGATCCAAATAGCAGATAATACTTGTTACATTTATTTTAATACTACTAACATTACTACTACTACTACTTAAAAAAATCCTACTAATATTATAAACGCGAAAGTTTGTAAGTATGGATGGATGGATGGATGTTTGTTACTCTTTCACGTAAAAACTACTGTATGGATTTTAATGAAACTTTACAATAATATAGCTTATACATCAGAATAACACATAGGCTACAATTTATAAAGATATTTTGTGACTAATCCTGCGCAGGGAAAGTCGCGGGCACCAGCTTGTATAATATATTATAGCACCCAGACAGAAAACAAACATCTATGTTCATCACACAAATGTTTGTTCTCGGTGGGGATCGAACCCACAGCATACAGCTTAGAAGGCAGAGCTACTACCAACTGAGCTGTGATGCCAATCAATGATTGACATTTACTTACAACGATTTTCCTTGCTGCATATTAAACTAGTGCTAGCCTTGCTCACGGCGGTGTTCGATTTCGATGAATCCGTGCCATAAATTCATACTCGTGCCTAAATAATGGAACGCCAACGAATAAACACACAAATGAATATGTTCCTGAAATTGTGAACAAGCTGTGAATTTCTCTTTTTAGATACTATAAATTTTGTTGAAGGAAAGGAGGGAGGTTTTACTACCACTGGGACAGAAGGCCAATAGTAGATTGAATATCTAGGGAGCAAACAACTATTTTAAAGGCGAGAGTATAATAGTCGATAGTCGATAGACTAATCATTTTCAGTTGGTACTTGGTTCTAAGACAGGGACGAAGGGATGAAGAAGAGAAACACTATTTTGGGCACGCCACGGACACGGACCAAAACAGTTTGCATTTTTAGTTCAAACTATCCGCTACTTCACCCGCCCACCTGATCCGGTCAGGTACTACTTGGCTAAATAGTGGGGCACTGTTGGAATCTATGTTTTTTTGAAATTATTATAATAATCATTAAAATTATTATATTCTGATTGAAACTATTTTTGGGCACGTCGACGGCCGCATAATATTTGGCAAAAAATGGCACTTTTATTGAAAAATGTTTGCCACCCCTGTTCTAAGACATCTACCGTTCCTAGGGGTAGTCATTCAAGCTGTTTTTATTTATAAGAAACCTACGATTTACTGAGCTTTGCAGCTTATAACACGAACGTCACCAAATCTGATTACTGCCAGAAATGGCACCAAGCAGGTAAATTGGATTACAGTGAACGAGCGTCGAACTGTGAATTTATCTGTAACGAACTTACCGTAACGCTTTTCGGAATATTCTGTTTTGAACAACAAACTCGATCTAGCAATGATGTTTGGTTCAGTGGAAATTGGTTTGAGTAACTCTCTTCAGTCGGCATTAAACAAAAGTAGGCTGCAATTTTTTTTTTATGACAAATTCTATTTAGCTTTTAATTAATATAAGTTTGAGTTCGTATTATACACGAACTAGGTGTTATAACAGGTACCAACAAAAAGTTAATTTAAATAAAAAAATATATAAAAACTCAGCCTTTTACTGAAAATTATGAAGACGTTATAGTATATTATGACAGGATGAAAAAAGCCGCGAAACGTAATATTTTTCCCATAAAAAATCCACTGATTCGTTATAAAAAATCCTCTGAAACTTTATGAACGTTTATCAAGGATCTTACTTTCAAATGATGTTAGGCACCTCGAAATAACTCCGCTCCTTCACCCTCCAATGATCATTACAGATCAAAACCAAAATTGCTCAATGGTGCAGAACGAACTCGGCTCAAAACACACTCGCGAATTATTTACACAGTTCTACCTACCATGATATAAACTGAATTGAGTTTTTGTTTAATGGGAAAGAGTGATGGACAACATGTCTATGTTATATGTATGTACTATGTAAGTATAAAACAAAGTCGCTTTCTCTGTCCCTATATCCCTATGTATGCTTAAATCTTTAAAACTACGCAACGGATTTTGATGCGGTTTTTTTTTATAGAAAGAGTAATTCAAGAGGAATGTTTATATGCATAATACAATAATCTCTTAAGGATAACCCACAATAACCGTGCGAAGCCGGGGCGGGTCGCTAGTCATTTATAATTTGCTACTTAGAAAATAATAAACACTACTTGCCACTTTACAAAACATGATGGTGAGATAGATATTTACACCTAAAAAACAAGAGAACAAGTACCTATTCCTCTAAAACGTTTGCATAAGTACCTACGAAAAATAGTAAAGCAAACTTTTTGGTACGTAAACTTGCTTGGATCAAAAGATATTTTGCGGAACTGCCTGAAATGTTATTTCACACAGTTTATTGCCTCAACTTGGTTGATTGCGATTTTTCTTAAGGCGAAGACAAGAGCTAATGTGATTAGAGCGTAAGAGCTAATTCCTACTCAAAAGTTTGCTTTACTAGTTTTCGTACATAAGCAAACTTTTAGGCAGGAAAACTTGTATCGATCAAAATGAATTTTTTACTAAACTGTGTGCAATGTGATTGCACACAAGATGGTTGATTGCGATTTTTCGAAAATGAGTTTAGTGATTTTATATCTTTCAACATGTCGAAACGTGCGAGCGAGAAGTTTTTGATAGTTGTCAGCCCCTTAAATAAGTTCAGTGATTCGTTTTCTAAATGTTGAAATGTACCAGCGAAAAGTACATTAGCGGTAATGGATTGTTTGTGAAAACTCTGCATTCATTAGACGGGTTTCAGACTACGATATACTATTGTGCTATATAGTATAGCAAAGAAGGACCTGATGCTATACTATATAGCATGGCGTTCACATTACGCTATATTTTCGCAAGCATTTATACCTAGTATATAGCAAGCTCAGTTTCGTTTCGCTTGCGGGACGGCCGGGGGTGAGGGGGTGGAAGAGAGTGGCGCGTGATATAGCACAGAATGAACTTAGCGCATCGCACAATTTTATAGCGTATAGTAAGCCAATAATATTTAGTAAAGTACAGTGTGAACGTGTCCATAACAATGTAGGTATGGTGCGCGATATTGTAAGTATTATAGCGTAGTCTGAAATCCGCTTAATGGTTGAGAGACTGAGACCGCGCCCGTATTTTTATATTTTACACTTTTCGCGGAGTGAGACGCGCCTGACTGAAAAACAAATGAACGCGTTACAAACACAATGAATATTTCTAAACCATTCTAACCCCGGCGCCAGACTTAGCTTCACTTGTTTGAACACTTGTTTGATTGCTATGTGTGGCACGAGACTTTGTAACACAAGTCCTTTGAAACTTCAAAGCTAAAAACACTCTTTTTTTGCGACCTCTGCTTTGCCGAGCTCAATAAATATATTGGAAAAGCCTTCAAACGAGAAGTAGGTATATGTACCTACATAACCTTAGATTAGCCCAAAAAACTAGCAAGCTGAAGTTGCAGTTGGCCAGTCATATGCCGAAGAACTGACAACCGCTGGAGTAAACGAGTTTTAGAGTGGAGAGTGTATGGGCAAGCGTGTGTACCCCTCAGCCTAGATAGAGTGACAACTTGCGTATAGCGTGGCTGGCAGCATCGCATCAGGAGAGCCGAAGACCAGACACAGAGGCGCTCCGTGGGAGATACCTATGTCCAGCAGTGGACTGCAATAGGTTGATGATGATTATGAAACTTAGATTGTACTCACCCAGTGTTTTATTATTTTAAATCTGAGAAGAATAGATTATAATATAGCTAATTATATAACTGATGGTTGGTATCATCACGGGCCACTGCGACCTCAATTACCATCTTTTCAAGATCGGAGCGACAGACCTATGTCGTGGCTGTCTTCAGGAAAAAGATACGGTGGAGCACGTGCGACTAACTAACGAAGCCAGGTCCAAAACTGGACTGCAGAAGCTGATCGGGTCCATCTCATCTGCATCCAAATCACCACCAGGGATGCTTGAACATTGCTGTCACCAACCCAAGTCCCTTCTCCTTCTTCCAAGGCTGGCTGGGGTGAGGTTAGCAGGGGGACAATGCACAATACACCCCATTGCGGGACGTCCGTGCACATTTCATTCCCCCACCACGAATTAGAATTAGAATTAGAGCTCCAGTTCAGCGTTAATAGATATAAACTGCTACAGAAAAGATGAATATACCTTTTCCTTTAGGATGAAATTAAGCCAAGTGGTTGTAGGTACTATATCAGAATTGAACCCGCTAGGGAAATCACTGTTCATTTGAATTTAAACTTGAAAACTTTCTTCACTACATATAATTTTGTTAATTTCAAAAGTGTCGGAACAAGCAGATTTAACTGATGTTAAGCGGTTACTTCTATTTATAACAGATATACTGCATCCATCATACTATAGGACGCAGACAACCGTCAAACATGCATGTTCTCACTCGCACATCTCAAATTTGTCTACAAAGTGGTCTACTACAAATATAGGATCTTCTTTGAGTAAAAATGCCTTATAATTTATAACACAGTTTAATTTCAATAAAACCTCTCAAATCAGCTCCTTCTTAAAATACAATATTTTACAATATTTTACAGTAATTATTATACTTAAAATATTTTTACATAGAAAGCGTTTTTGTGCCATCGCTTAACTGTATTTCTGCATTTCTAAAGTAGGTATGACAACGACAAGTCTCTTAAGACACCTTAAAATACCTAATATATATTTAGTGCTATACATACATTAAGCTTACACATAGCTAGTTAGGTTTGTATTAGTAAGTGGCCAAGTATGCTGTGTGTGGCCCCTGCTAGGACTTGGGGTACTAGCCGACTACCGAAATTTGATAATACAAGTTGCCATGTCTAGTCTAGCTCTGTAGAGCTTTATCTAAGGCTAAGCGGGTCTTTTATTCTACGATCTTCCGTTGGTAGCCCTACAATTCGTCGTACGTAGGTTATTCTCATCTCATTGGCATAACAATGTCAGTTTACTTAATCAGATTAGATTGTATTTATTTACAAAAAAACGACAGATAGCTTACATCTTACATCACAATATTTACTAGTTTGGTTGAAGACAACTTTGAAATAGTCTTAATATTCATATATTTTCACTCCTAATACGAAAGATGAGATATAATCGGACGGACACGATCCGAAGTGCTACCAACGGATGACTGTAGGATCTGAGCATAATCGGTATTGTAGGAATTACTTATTACCTACGCCACATATCCTGTAATGCACAAAGCGCTTTTTGACTAAAAAATACTTAGTTTATGCAGTAGCATTTAAAGAACAATTTATGGCATTATTTTAATGACTATAAGCAAGCATTTTGATTATAACCTAATATTTGTTTTGAAGCTTCTATCTGGTTCTCTATTTATTTTTAACATTCCTTGGCACTTCTTTATAATTATCCGTTATTTTAAGACCATTGCATGTCCTTATTTACAGTTTTTTTAATTACGTGTACCTTTTTACAATTTAAATACATTCTGAATAATTAAGGTTTAAAAGTAATTTGAGGCACATGACAACGCTCTTATTACTATGAGAATTACATACTTCTTTGGACGGGTTACAATTGTTTTTAGGTTATGAATAGTAGATTGTTTGACTGAAATTTAAAGCAACTTTGATCAAATACGAATTAATTACATGATCATACGGTAAAAACCTATTTTAGCTCATAAACGATACGTTGTATTTACGTGTCGCATAAATAAATAACTTAGTATTGTATTGTAAATAAATATTTAATTCAGTGCCTCAGTTCAGCACTTCCAAAAACAATACGCAGCGAACGAAGCCGCGGTATTTAGTCAACTGAAAATATCTGCTATACCAATACCGTCCAAACGGCAAAACACAACGATAGCGCGTTCTAGAAACGGACAATTTTAGTCGCGACATCTAGTTCTGTACGCCTAAAGCATTACTCGAAGTTAATCCTGTCTCTGTTTCTTATTACCCATTGATAGGAGATGGCAATAGTTTAGAGGCTGAATATATTTTTATAGATTTTTATAATTCTGTACATATTTAGATTGAGATATTTTTAAGTGTTTGTATTATAAATATATATTGGATTTTATCTGAAATTAATAATTAATATTAATAGAAAGTACCTGGAATTATTTAGTATTAGAGTTTATAGAAGTCACTCAAATAAATACATCATGCTAGAGAAAGTATTGTAGACATTGTTTTTTTTTTAATGAAATGAATATTTTGTTTAAAAATATTCTTTGCATACTACATGTTCTGGTTGGCAAACCATCATAATAATCTTAATTACCTTTAATCTATAAAGAGTAAGAAGAAGTCTTGAAAGATAATGAAAGTATCGTACCTATTCCAAAGACTTGAAATTAAAGGTGGAAAGTACAAAAATTTTTCATTTTTCATTTCTTTATCTTAATTGGTTCCTTTATTCAGCCATTTTAATTGAAACTCGATAGCTCAAATAGCTTAAGATAGTATCACTTTTGGTGAAATACCAACTCATTCGTTTTGGTTTAGTTTTTAATCGACATCATAAAAGAAGGGGGTTCTCAATTCGACTGTCTTTTTATATTTATTCAACTAGCTGATGGAACAAGCAGATGGGGATGTTAAGTGGTAACCATCACCTATTACAAAGCATTGCCTCGCAAGTCACGCAACGTTCCCCACGATGCACTGCCCTGCGTCCATCAACTTGAGGCATACAGATGTTAAGCCTCATGTGCCTGTAATTACACCGGCAACCACACTCTTCAAACCGAAACACAGCAACGCTGCTTGGCGGCAGAAAAAGGCGTGGTGGTAGTACTTCCCCGGACGAGCCCTTCACAAAGAGCTCTACTACTCTTAAAAATGTTTGATAAGCGATCCCTACGCCAATTATGAATTAATTTTTAAGAAACTTTTTATATTTGCAAAGTTAAGTTATACATCCGAGGTGGCCCCATGAATGAATGAAAATGCTATAATGTACACCTCACAAACGAACAAAATAGGAAACAAATAATAAACTAACTAACAAATAAACAACTATAGATATGTACAATGGGCGGTCTTATCGCTAAAAAGTGATCTTCCCTATATACATTTGATCGAAATTAACTCAGCGCTTTTTGAAAAAATCAACAAATCTATACACAGATGACTTTTTTGAACTTGAACTTTTGTGCTTCTCTACAGCAAAAGTTTTCCTGTGGATTTTTCAGTGTATTAGAAGTAGTTTTTTTTTGGAAAAAGTATGATTTAAATTTAATATAACACAATTAAACAAAACAAAATAAATAATTTTTACAATAAAAATATTCTCTTACCACCTCACATTCAACTATACAAGGCACTGCCTTATACCAAAGATTTTCTTATTTAGATACATTTTTTTCATATTTAGCTTTTATTTACAACCCGTAAAAAGCTCCTTAGATGAAAGGAATTCTTTATTTGCCTATTTTTACTGTACGAATTGGCCCATAGCTCTTACGCATATTGCTTACGAAGTAGGTAATTAGAGCGAGACAGGTTATAAATTGAAGAAAAAACCCAACATCTTCACGACTTAGATCCCCAGGCACGGTAGATATCCCCTCAGATCTCTTTGTACCAAGTACTAAAGCCGGGTATTCATTAGGTAACATTTGTTAATAAACTGTTTATGCCGTGTTTATTAAAAAGTTTACCGTAAACACTGTATCTGAAAATTGGCAGTCCACACTTTTTTTATTAGTGAACTAGCTGATGGAACAAGCAGATGGCTCACTTGATGTTAAGTGGTAACTATCACCTATAGCAAAGTAAGTCACGCATGATAGAAACGTGCCCTACGATGCACTGCCCTGCGTCCATCAACTTGAGGAATACAGATGTTAAACCTCATGTGCCTGTAATTACAACGGCAAGCACACTCTTCAAACCGAAACACAAGGCGTGGTGGTGGTACTTCCCCGGACGAGCCCTTCACAAAGAGCTTTACTTCTCTTACTTGTCAGATGTTGCTAGGATGTCGCCCGAGGAGGTAGTGATGCTCTGTGCTGCTTTCTATGAATATTATCATAAGAGTGCTACTAAAAAAAAACCTGGTTGTCGGACCACACTTCTTCCATGTTTATAAACTCGCGCAACACACGTCCACCTGTCGACTTTTGCTTATAAACTAGATGTTTCGTCTTGCTCTGCACTCGAAGTGGGTAACACGGCAACATGTTAACTAAACAATGTTTCATCTCCTTTGTTCATAAACTGCTCATAAACAAAGGTTATGAAATATAGTAACTGTTTACAGAGACGATGAAATATTGTGAAACACTGTTTGTAAATGTAATTACATTGTAATTACACAAAAAAAGCGCACGATGGCATCCGAGTTGCCTATAATAATATCTTTAGGCAACTTAAGGGGTTAGCGCCTCTGGAATGTACCTGGAGTCGCGTGTTAACTCCTTTAACGCCATACAATTCGTCGCTAAATTTATGTCCAGAGTCGGCAAGTGTAAAAATACTAATATAGCAAGTCTGTCAGATAGGCTCCCGCTGACAGGCGCCTATAGACGGCGGGTGCAACTTGCATCCTAATTAGGTACACATTATGTGTCACCTACCTAACTTCTTTTACTTTAGGTACAATTTTTTTTTTGTATATATAATATTTTATTTTAGATTTACATAATTTGTAATGGAAATTTGAAATTTGAAAAAAAATTTGTGTCTGAAATAAAAATATATTATTATTATATTATTATTATTATTATAAATAGTGTTTATTAACAAATGGTGCCTAATGAATACCCAGCTTATCTCCAGATTCTTTGAAGACGTCTAATGAGGGAAGTTAAAATATGGGTGGGTATGTGCCAAGTGTAATATTTGGACGTACCTCTGACAACCTCCCTTAGACGTTATAAATTCCAAGCAATATAATTTACTCACTCTCGCGTTTTCGACAAACATGTCCGACTATCTACTGCCACAGTTGTGCAAATAACATTAAATACTAACTCTCGTCTGGGTAATACTTTGAAGTTTGCTTGTGCTTAAGAGCTCCTAAATTCGAGCTATGAACTTTATCTAGTACCATGTTAGCCTTTTCGTTAAAAGTTTTCACGAAAGAACTAGGATAGTCAAAATTATGTTAAGGAACATTTATCTTATCGATGAATATAAATTAAAAATAGTTGTCACTTATACAACAAACCAGACACTTAATTTGAAAAAGCTGGCGATTTTTCCATAACGTAATTCAATTTATAAGTCGGCATTAAATTTTATTAAATTGATTCACACCCTTCAATATAAGTTAACACAATTATTATGTCAATGAATAATTTATTTATAAACACATATATTTTCGGTCGAAGGATAAAAACGATTTGTTCATGATGTTTTAGATGGGTTCAGAAGCCTTTGTTTTCTTTGTCGATCGCACGAAACGAATACATCCTACAATAACATTCCATTTATTACGTTCCACACAACTCAATTTCCATTTCCATTTCACTCACAAATAGCACGTGCAAGCTCCATCTGTTTTTCAATTCCAAGCGTATAAATACGTATAAACACTACCACTAACATAATTTATTGCACCATAGAGTTTAAAACTAAACGAAGCGCTATAGAGGCGTTTCTTCGCCTGACTCACTACACGGCAGCCTCACTACTTTAGCACCCGATAGTACTCCCACTCCTTCTAAACACGATCTTCTGTTCGCGAGCACATCTCTTAGGAAAGCCCTTCTAGGGTTTGCTAAGTCTGTGCCTGTGATGGACCTCGTTAGTTTTCTCAGCGCTGGAAGTTTCAACGCTTCCTCGTACGAAGGTGGCTCATCAGTCGGAGTGGTCACTTCTCTGCCTTGGAACGGATCTCTAGAACAAGTAGCCTCTAACTCTCGAGAGTAGAACAATGTCGTTTCGTTGCTGCTACTCGTGTGAGGTTCAGGCACTGATACGTAAGTAGAGTTCGATGATCTGAAGTCTTCTAGAATTTGTCTCGCACTGCGGGCTGTGGTCAAAACGCCTGCCCATGATCGTCTGTTTTGTTGCTTTGGTTCCTCCGGTCTAGGAGTTGCACCTATATTGTAGCTTGAGTGAGTGCTAGCAATGGTTACCTTTGGTCTTCTGTTTGGCTCGTCGAATGACGCCGCCTTGATGGCCGATCTGGGTCTGCTTTCAGGTTCCATTTCAATGACGTGTTCGTCTCTGTTTTCGGTCCGTTCTTCTCTCAGAGCTGCGTCGATGCGCATGGCTTCGGAGTAAGATGGGACTAAGGCACAGTTGCCTCGGATAGCCGCGAAGAGTTCTAGGCTGTCTACCGTTGAGGCATGAGATAGAGGGAGGGTTCTAGTGGGTCGGGTGTTGGATGTGACGACGGCGGGTGGCTCGTCAGGAAGTGCCCACGCGTAGTTGGTGGCGGTCACCGGGGGGAGAGTATCAGAGAGATGAGTGTCGAGGTCTAGCTGCCGGCTTGGATCGAGCTCGTAGTTTGTGCCGAAGATTTTTGTGATCTACAACAAAAAGCCAGTCAATTATGAAAAGTAACCTAAACATAGAGATATAAGATTTTTTTCTAAGAATACTCACAGTATAATGAACATAAGCAGTGTTACATTCGATGAGTATCCGAAGAGGCCACGACAGGAGTAGACAGGATAACGTCCAGAACAGAACTTGTGATGAGTACCACGGACATCTATCTGCATCTCTGTAAAGAATATAACTATGATTATCCTGTCATTTACCAAGCATGTTGTTAGACACACACACACACACAGTAAATTAGGCACAAGTTTTTTTTTTAAAGTAAGTTAGCTACCTGTAATGAAAAGGTTATATAAAATTACCTGTAAGCAACCATATACTCCTTGAAGGAGCTGACTCCGATCAGATCTAGACCTTCCCGCATTTCCATGAAGTCGTCGTACCTTTCATGCTCAGCGAAGAACCGCGATCTTTGGTCTTCGAATTCTGCAAAAACATTCATACTCGAGATTTTTGTCTTACACGTAATAGAGTTTGGTTAGTAGATTATTTCTATCTTTGTCTGCCATGGAAGAAAGAAAGAGAAGGAGTTAGTTTAGAACAGCATTACATAGACTTCAATATATTAAGATCATCGTGATTGTTGTGTAGAAAATCGTATACACTTCTATCCAAAACATAAAAAACTAACGCAGTTGGATATTATAATAAATAATGACTTGTTTACGTGAGAAAGGCGATCACTCGGTCACGTTGCTAGTGTTGCTACTATGACTATTTATACTCTTTGTAATTTAGTTCGAATTAGTGGGTTAATTTTCAAAGAGCAAGCAACGGCGCGGCAGCGGTAAGAATGAAGCTTTGCTTGTTAAATAAACCAATCTCATCGCTTTCGTTGTCGTGCTAGTCAATTGTCATTCAGTAAAAAAATCTTTAATTTTCGTGTTCGATTTTCCTACTGGGATTTTTAATTAATATGCCCTGTATTGAAAAATTTGATTAAACAACACCAAATGACAAATTTTACTCTAACTTCTCTACTGTTATCGCTCGCCTGTGCTCGTTCCTAGCGAATTTTTCTATTTGAGTACGCAGCTCAATAAAATATAAGTGAATATAAGATTGATAATAGATTAGAATAGAAAAATCTTTATTTTGTCTGTTAAATATCAAAATTTACAAAAGAGCTGTTAAAATTTGTTTGATGACAAAAAAGACCACTCAGCAAATGCTGTATGAGCTCAAGCCCATACAGCGCCGGTTAGTAGGTACATCATTACAATGTTTATGAAATCATATCCAACTCATTGACATGTTTCAGCCTTCACAGCTCAGTTGGTAGTAGCTCTGCCTTCTGCGCCGTAGGGCGTGGGTTCGATCCCCACCGAGAACAAACATTTGTGAGATGAACATTAATGTTTGTTCTCTGTCTGGGTGTTATATATAATATTATTGATCGAGTGAGCGAAGCGAACGAAGATCTTAGTTTCAACTTGGGCGATTTGGCATTTTATGTATGTATGTATGTATGTATGTATGTATGTTTGTCTGGCGATAACTTTAGAACCGTTGATCCGATCTGCATGAAATTTTATATGTCGATAGCTTGTACTTGAGAAATTTACTGGTAAGTATATGAGTAAAATCGGATGAAGGGTTTGTGAGATATAGGGTTTTTAAGGGGGGCAAAAATAAAAAAAGTTACATAAATAAATCAAGTTACATGTCATATGAAAGGGCTTCGCTTGGGCATTCCAAAACAATTTTTACTTTTTTTCTGGGACGCTCAGTTTTTGAGATACAACAAAAAAGTTAAATTAACATAACCAGCGATCCAAGAGCTCCCATCTCTAAGAGTTTCGTTGACATCAAGGTTTTTCTACTGGTCGGCCAGTTCCTTTGCTTTTTCTTATTTTTTTTTCTTGAAATAAATTAAGGAGGTACTCAGTTCTCATAAAATGGTAACGACGACCAGATCTGATGATGGAGCCAAGGTCTGTTCAACGGAACTCTTCAATAAATAGTCCAATAGAGTTGAAACTTGGTTACCGTACCAAGTTAGTAGGCGGTAGTCAGAACAAAGTCCAAACATAATGTTTGGACTTGCCTCTGACTACTACCTACTCAAAGTTTTGATGCGTTCGTCGGGTCGCATCACGAGATCTCAGTTCGCGGCGAACTACTAGTAAGTTTGTATTTACAAAAAAAAGTATATATGTATTATATCAGCTATCTGGTTCCCATATTACAAGCTTTGGCTTAGTTTGGGGCTAGATAGTGCTGTGTGGAAAGTCCACCACTATTTATTTATTATTTATTATTATTATGTCTTAGAAAACGGTTCAGCCCCTGATCCTTTCACACAAAACAAACAAAACAGTATAGAGAAAGCCAGTAAAACTTGGTGCAAATTAGTCCCCTCTGTATCGTGTACTTACCACTAGCCGCCTCAATATTGGCGAAAGCGAACCCCTTGCTGAACCGAACCTTCGTGATGGGAGTCTTGGAGTCGAGGACGAGGTTCCTGGACGCGTCCCGCTGCCCGCAGCACGCGTGCGCGAACGATGTGCTCGCGCTATGCGTGTTCACTCGCTCGTAGTACACCTGTTGGGCCAGGAGCGGTAGTGCACATAGAGCTGTACTGTAATTTTATTTACTTTTTGCAGTGTAATCTTTTGACAGCCTTCACAGCTCAGTTGGTAGGAGCTCTGCCTTACGAGGTAATGTTTTTTTATAGGTGATGGTTACAACTTAAGATAAGGTTGGCCATCTGCATTTCAACTTCAATTAGCAAATATTAAGAGTAAGAGTAGTAGAGCTCTTTGTGAAGGGCTCGTCCAGGGAAAGACTACTACCACGCCCTTTTCTGCCGCCAAGCAGTGCTGTTGTGTTTCGGTTTGAAGGTGAAATAACAGGCACATGTGACTTAACATATGTTAGCTTCAAGGACGCAGCTTCAAGGACGCAGGGCAATGCATCGTAGGGCATGTTCATATATCGCGTGGCTTTCGAGGCAATGCTTTGTGAAAGGTGATGGTTATCATTTAACATTAGGTGGGGCATGTGCCATCAAAAAGTAGTTTATATAAAGGTTAAGTCGCGAAAACCATTCCGCTCACCAAGTAAGTATCAAGTAAGTAAGTAGGTACAATATGGTTTGAATTCCGAACTATCGTAGTTTAGTAAGTGATTGCGTCGATGGCAATCTATTTCAGTACTAAATGGAGGGAGACACGTGGTTAGTTAGTTATAGATGTGGCGTGGGTGCTTTATGAAATTGATTACATTAAGCTGATTGCTTTGTTTAGGCTGAGCTGAGTTGAAAGGCATTAGTGCTAAGGCGTGGCAGACATGTAGACATGCGGGTGATTTATAATGATAGTGTATTTTTAATCTGTGAATTATTCCTATTCTTCTTATCCTATCCTCTATGGTATTCAAAAAAACTTTCGTAGTGAGTACACACGGAAACAAATAAACCTACACCAAGCCGAAGAAAAAAGACGCTAAATACATAGACATTAAAGTGAACAGTGCATAGCCTGATGCGTCTGTACTTAAGATTATTTGAAGATGTCTAAGGAAGGTAGACAGGGCCTAAGTTATATATTTTTATTATATCCTTATCTCGTTGAAGTTTGGCAGAATAGCCTGCCGGAAGGCAGATTCAGAGGGAACCTAACTTTCGGCAGGCTATTACTTAAAAACAAGTAGTAGCTTGCGCAATAAAATTAGTTTTTGCTTGTTGAATTAAACAAATTTTCCATCAGGAAGCCAGGCAATCGAGGCAAAATCGATGTAATCAAAATACACACACAATTGACTAGCGCAACACACAAGCGATAGCTGTGAGATTTGTTTAATCAACAAGCAACGACTCAACTCACTGTGATTACTATCACAACTGCTTTTTATGGTATTTTAATATTAATTGCTAATTAAACATAAAGCCCACCTGATGCTAAGTGGTGATAACCTAACACAGCATTGCCTCGCAAGTCACGCACAGTCATGGTAATGGCCCTGTGGCTCACTTAGAGGCCTTAACTAAGCAGTAGCTACCTGTGTGGTGGTGTAGGCATCGCCGTTCCTGTATCGCGTGACCTGCCGCTTGCGTCGCACGTAATGGTAGCAAATTGCTTTCCACCTGTAACGGGATACCTTATTACTGAATAAAGCATGGTCTATACGACTCAGGGACGAAGTATTGAGGTCGCCTCCTTCTGGGCTCACGTCGTATAAAGTTTTAATGCCATTGACTCGAAAGAAGAAAAAGAAGAAGAAGAAGTGCCTCAAATGTAACTCATTTCGTATAAACAAATAAAAATTGAAATTGTTTATTTCAAACAACAAGGTAGAAAATTTTGAAATAAAGAAAATTTATTTATTTATTTACTACAACAAAAGTTAAAGACGTAAGTAAAGTAAGAAATAAAATAAACATTTAACATATAAAAAAATACTTTGTCCGTCGCAAAATGCACTTTGATTTGACAAGGTCCATAGATACACTAATATATTTTACAAGTCTAATAAATTTCATTATACAGCGCGGGATAAGAGCCAGTAAGTCTTTGTCAGTGCTGGGCTGACTTGAAACTAGTGCATTCACGAACCCAGTTACAAGTCATCGTTGGACCGACTGTACTGCCATATTACTGCTATGCAAACCGGGCGTAATGTATTTAATTTTATTTTATATATTTTTTCTAGTCAGTGGGTCTAATTGATCGAGTGAGCGAAGCGAACGAAGATCTTAGTTTCAACTTGGGCGATTTGGCATTTTATGTATGTATGTATGTATGTATGTATGTATGTTTGTCTGGCGATAACTTTAGAACCGTTGATCCGATCTGCATGAAATTTGATATGTCGATAGCTTGTACTTGAGAAATTTACTGGTAAGTATATGAGTAAAATCGGATGAAGGGTTTTTGAAATATGGGGTTTTTTAAGAGGGCAAAAATAAAAAAAGTTACATAAAAAATCAAGTTACATGTCATATGAAAGGGCTTTGTTTGGACATTCCAAAACAATTTTTACTTTTTTTTTGGGACGCTCGGTTTTCGAGATAAAATTTAAAAAGTTAAATTAAGATAATCAGCGATCCAAGAGCTCCCATCTCTAAGAGTTTCGTTGAAATCAAGGTTTTTCTACTGGTCGGCCAGTTCCTTTGATTTTACTTAATTTTTTTTCTTGAAATAATTTAAGGAGGTACTCAGTTCTCATAAAATGGTGACGACGACCAGGTCTGATGATGGAGCCAAGGTCTGTTCAACGGAACTCTTCAATAAATAGGCCAATAGAGTTGAAACTTGGTAACCATACCAAGTTAGTAGGCGGTAGTCAGAAAAAAGTCCAAAGATAATGTTTGGACTTGCCTCTGACTACTACGTACTCAAAGTTTTGATGCGTTCGTCGGGTCGCATCACGAGATCTCAGTTCGGGGCGAACTACTAGTTTTATTTTTTCCAGATTACACTAGCTGTGACACTTGGATCGACTGTACTGCCACATTACTGCCATGTAAGCCGGCCATGTATTTTTTTCTAGTTATTGGGTCTAACATTATTTTTTCCAGATTACACTAGCAGTGACACTGGCTCGTAAGCGAATTAAAAAATATAATAAAAATATATGTTTTTACATTTTTGTGACAATTTTTCATATGTTTTTTAACTACGGTGATGCGAGTGTAACTGGGTAAACGTATGGTAGATCCACAGTCTTAACACGAACCTTGACTTTGTTAAAATTATTTAATTATAGCACGGAAGACAAAACCTAGGGCACCTCTCTAAAGCTCCCATCAGAAAAATCGCCATTGTAAATTGATCGCGAGAAGACAGTGGATGAAAAAGATTCAAAACTAATCTTCCTGGAAATGTATGGTAGTCTACTCATGTATTCGAAGTTTAAGTTAAATGTCTGTTGTTCGTTGAATTAAATTGAATCACAAGGATCACATTAAAAGTCATACAACTTGGTAAAACAAGAGTCACCTAGCTTTAAGACGTTTCAATGTGATCCTTGTGATTTTATTGAATAAATACCTTTTGACTTTGACTTTGACTTTGAAATATAGGAGCCAGTTGCACGTGACCAGTCAAGAAGAACAAGTAACTTACGACTTGCGTCCTACCGTTCATTTGTATAATCCTTGTTACAAAAGAATACAATAATGAAGCTCCAGTGTGGAGTCCATAAAAAATTTTATCTCACAAAATTTTATAGGCACTAAACGTAGTGTGTGATGTTGTTTGAATTTAATCAACTTGAATTTAATTCACTTTTAAATTTAATTAAAAAAAACAGGCTACGTCCAGCTTTGTACTTCATCAGACTAGTGATGATGATGCTATTCCATTGAAATTGCACACCTAAACTAGGTGAGTGTAGGTAGTGCGTTAGAATGCCATTTGCAATGCAGAGTAGTGCGGTCGGCTTGTGTTGTGGTCGATGTGATGTATAACAACATTACTCTAGCTAGTGTGTAGCACCCGCGTAGCACATTCGTAGCATATTCGTAGCAACAATCTTTTACAGAAACTCGTTAACATTTTTTACTTTGAAAAGGGATATTAATTGGACTGAAACTTTAACATTATCATAATTAGAATAGACTAGTAGTTCGCCCCGAACTGAGATCTCGTGATGCGACCCGACGAACGCATCAAAACTTTAAGTAGGTGGTAGTCAGGGGCAAGTCCAATCATTATGTTTGGACTTTTTTCTGACTACCGCCTACTAACTTAGTATGGTAACGAAGTTTCAACTCTATTGGCCTATTTTCAGCCTTCACAGCTCAGTTGGTAGTAGCTCTGCCTTCTGTGCCGTAGGCCGTGGGTTCGATCCCCACCGAGAACAAACATTTGTGTGATGAACATAGATGTTTGTTCTCTGTCTGGGTGTTATATAATATTATAAGTATGTATTTACAAAAAAAAAAAAAGTATATAAGTAGTATATCAGCTATCTGGTTCCCATATCACAAGCTTTGGCTTAGTTTGGGGCGAGATAGTGCTGTGTGGAATGTCCACCAATATTTATTTATATTTATTTATTTATTGAAGAGTTCCGTTGAACAGACCTTGGCTCCATCATCAGACCAGGTCGCTATTACCATTTTATGAGAACAAAGTACCTTCTTAATTTATTTTGGGAAAAAAAAATAAGAAAAAGCAAAGGAACTGGGTGACCAGTAGAAAAACCTTGATGTCAACGAAATTTCTAGAGATGGGAGCTCTTGGATCGCTGGTTTTCTTAATTTAACTTTTTTGTTGTATCTCAAAAACCGAGCGTCCCAGAAAAAAAGTGAAAATTGTTTTGGAATGTCCAAACAAAGCCCTTTCATATGACATGTAATTTGATTTTTTTATGTAACTTTTCTTATTTTTGCCCCCTTAAAAAACCCCATATCTTAATAACCCTCCATCCGATTTTACTCATATACTTACCAGTAAATTTCTCAAGCACAATATATCGACATACCAAATTTCATGCAGATCGGATCAACGGTTCGAAAGTTATCGCCAGACAAACATACATACATACATACATAAAATGCCAAATCGGCCAAGTTGAAACTAAGATCTTCGTTCGCTTCGCTCACTCGATCAATAAATTAAAAAGAATTAATTTTATTTGCAACACACACTAAAAATAGATATAAAACAGTTTTTTTAAGTCTAAAGGCACCTACGTATTACTTGACAGAATAATAATATATAATATATAGCGATACAAAAAAAAAAAAAAAAAAAAACAATACAAAAAAAATAGATTGAAGTAGACATTACGGTTATAACTTTTCCTGATGTTTCCAGGAAGAATTATTTCGAGAACTCTCCATTAACCAACTTTACGCGATCTTTTCAATAGCTTTGGTCTGTCGGGTGAGGGATTGTCAACTTCCAATTCCGGTCTATAGGAACTTAAAAAACAATACTTTAAACATACTCATGACTGTAATACCTAAAACTTAAACGGTAGATTTTTTTTAGATTTTTTAACACTCAAGCTAGATGATTTAGAGGGGTAGTAGAAATATTTTCAAACTTTACAATAGACGCGTGTCCATATTTGCGGTATTTAATATTATTAAGCAGCAGCTCGTAATATTAATAGCTAGTAATATTCGTAGCTGCTAATTATTTAAAAAATTAAGTTTTTAAGTTAAGGGACGTTTTTATTCACTTTTTTGAATACTTTTTGCTGGTGGAACAGGACGATGACCCACCTGATGTTAAGTGGAAACCGTCACCTATAAAAAACATTGCCTCGTAAGTCACGATATGAACGTGCCCTTTGATGCACTGCTCTGCGTCCATCGACTTGAGGCATTCAGATGTGCCTGTTATTTCATTGGCTACCACACCCTTCAAACCGAAACACAGCAACGCTGCTTTACGCCAAAAATAGGCATGGCATGTTATTTTGTAACCGAATTTCGTAATAAATCTATTCAAAAAAGTACCCAGCCTTTTTGCTAAAAAATAAAAAGAACCTTCGGTCGTGAGCGACGACTGACCACTGGAATAGCAGTCATAAAGATTAACGACGCGATTTTATAACATAATCGGGTCAGCGCTGCGGCCGTCTTGTAACGAACTGAAAGTTGTTTTTAGTGAGCCATCAAGTTTTATGGAAGATTGGCGGCGACTTTCTAAATATTTTCACGGAAAAATTTAAATATTACCTACGTCACGTTATTTTGGTAGTTTGTGTTTTGTGTGATGAACATTGATGTTTGTACTGAGTTTAGGTGTTATATCGTTGCTGTCATATAAAAAGGTCTAAAAAAAATTAACAGTCTCGTGTGTCTCCTGAAAATAAAGTCGTGTTTTAAACATACGCACACATACGTAAACGGTACGCACAGTAAACGATGCGTACCGTTTACTGAATAAAAAATATAGAAAAATCCAATAGATGAGAAACATTAAAAAAAAGCATGCGGATGTGTGTTTGAAATAGCTTACTTATCCAATATTTTTTTATCGTAAATTTTTTGGCCAATATCCGCATATTTTATTTAATCAAGGTTCGACAATACATATTTTATAGAAAAGAGCTACCCTGCGTAATATTCAAAAAGATAAATTACAAGTTAATTACGATATAACTATGTAAGTAAACTCTCTGAGATACAAAGTTATACCATAGTCTGCTAACATTAGAATCGTTTGTAAGTGCTACGCGTTCCTAACGAGAATTTGATGGTCTCGGTTTCTAGTATGCTTCATCTACTCACAAGAATGTTATTTTATACGCAGTGGCGTAGCTATCGTAGAGCCAGGTGGTGCAGTGCATCAGGGCCCCGGAGCTCAGGGGGCCCTATTTTTCGAAAACCTATTTTTCGAAAAGAGAGGGTCAGCCAGCCCCCGAAGCTAGAAATCCTTGAGCCTGCTCACAAAATTCTTTCTCTATGCACCGGGGCCCTTGTCCACCTAGCTACGCCACTGTTTATACGTCCAAAAACAAGTGAGTGAAACAAGGGGAGCACTGGTGGTCTAGTAGAAAGGGACTCGGCCTTCTAATCGTAAGGTTAAACGTGGGTTCGAATCCAGAAACGAATAGTGCACCAATAGATTTTTGTCGTCAAAAAAATATGTGCGCAATGCTAATGCTCTGAACCGGTGGAGGAAAGGTGAGGAATCCGGTCAGTATTCTTACAGCGAGAAGAGCTAGTTTTTATTGATGTGTTTCTACACCACTTTGTCTAATCAAAAGTCGATCTCGATATCGATCGATAAGTCTAGGTGATTGACTATGATTCTCTACCGTGGCGTAGCTATTAAGGCGACGACAAGAGCTAATGTGACTCTCTGTGAGTTCATTTTGATCGATACATGTTTTCCTACTATAAAGTTTGCTATGTACGAAAACTAATAAAGCAAACTTTTGAGTAGGAAAACATGTATCGATTAAAATGAACTGTACTTAACTGTGTGCAATGTAATTGCACACAAAATGATTGATTGCGATTTTTCGAAAATGAGTTTAGTGATTTTATATCTTTCAACATGTCGTGCGAGCGAGAGTCACATTAGCTCTTGTATCCGCCTTAACAATTTTTTCAAGTGCCGAAGACCAAGGAACCGCTAAATATGTTCATGCTTACCTTCAACAACAAAGAGGATATCAAGAAAATATATGATATAAGGATTATACTAGGGTGCACGGTTGATATACAACCCCTTAGATCGCCAAAACTGATCCCCCAGTGTAAACGATGTCAGGTTTATGGCCACACACATAAATACTGCGCCAAAGAGCCGAGGTGTGTTAAATGCACTGGTAAACACTTGACCAAAGACTGCCGAAAACCAGCTGAAGAAAAGCCGAAATGCGTACACTGCGGTGAAGCACACCCGGCTAATTACAGAGGATGTATCATTGCGAAAGAAATGCAAAAGATCAAAAATAAAACCCTAAAATACCCAACAGTTAACCAGCACCAGCAAGTTACTAGCAATCAACCTTCTATCAATCAGCACAAGCCGTGTAAGCCCAGTTTAAAAGTTATGGCTACTACAAGTAAAAACGTCTCTTACGCTCAAGCAGCCGCTAAGAATACTACTACAGCCAGCCAGCGCAACGAGCACACCGATACAAACGACAGTAAGTTGAATGAAATTCTTAAGTTCATGACCTCGTTTGATGAGAGACTAAAAAAAATAGAAAGTAGCACCAAATCGGCTGCATTTAAGGCCCAAAAATGATTAGCTCACTAAAAATTATGGCCTGGAATTGTAACGGACTACAAAAACATCAGAACGAACTACAAGTAGTCCTAGACATAGAAAATGTTGATGTGTGTCTAATATCAGAGACTCATTTTACAAAACAATCGCACATTCGTTTCAAAGGTTACAACATCTATCATGCTTTACACCCGGCCAATAAAGGAAGAGGCGGCAGTGCTGTAATTGTTAGAGAAAGTATAAAACATCACGAAGAATATAAACAAGAAGAGTCAGAAATTCAATCTGTAGCAATCTGTATTAACACCAACCGCCAAGGTATTACTTTAGCAGCTATATACTGTCCGCCACGCTATACAATCAGAAAAGATGAATACCTGAGTCTCCTACGAAAACTCGGTGAAAGATTCGTATTAGGAGGCGACTTCAATGCAAAAAATACGTATTGGGGTTCCCGACTAATAAATACAAAAGGAAGGGAACTTATGAATGCTATAAAAGAATTCAAATGTGACGTTGCATCAACAAGATCGCCTACCTACTGGCCAACCGATCCGCTAAAAATACCTGACCTAATAGACTTCTTTATACATAAAAACATATCACCAAGTTACATAAGAACCGATCAGAGCTATGATATGAATTCTGACCACTCTGCTATTTACCTAGAAATAAGTGAAAAAATATTGTTTAGAGAAAATACTCTGACCCTAAGTAATAAGTACACAGACTGGGAGAGTTTTAAAATAGAATTAGATGATAAAATAGACCTTAAAGTTCCGCTCAAAACTCCGGAGCAGTTAAACATAGACTTAGAAAAATTTGTTACAATCATACAGCAGACCACTTGGAAAAACACACCTCCTTCTACAAAGAGGACTACAAAAAATAATTACCCCAGAGAGATCAAGCAGCTCATATATGAAAAGAGAAGACAAAGAAACCAATGGCACCAATCAAGATCTCCACAGGATAAAACAAAGCTAAACAATCTTACAAAACAACTCAAAAGAAAGATCCAAAACCACAATGATGCTCTAACCAACACATTACTACAAAAGTTAACCAACGATCGCAGTACAGACTATTCTCTCTGGAAAGCAACCAAGAACATGAAACGGCCTAGTGCCCAAGTTCCTCCAATAAAGGATGGAAATGGGAAATGGGCCGTGAGTAACGAACAAAAAGCCAAACGGTTTGCTGAACATTTAGAAAACATATTTAAACCAAACGACGGTCCAACTAATTTCGAATCTAGTATCACGTATGAAATACTTGATGAACAACCTTGTATCCATCTCGTTACACCTAGAGAGGTACAAAGTGAAATTAAGCATAACATAAATCCTAAAAAATCTCCTGGATTCGACCTCATCTCTGGAGAAATACTTCATAATTTTCCAAGAAAGGCATTAGTCAAGCTAACAAACCTCATCAACGCCGCACTGAGATTGAAATTTGTACCAGACCTGTGGAAAGTTGCCGAAGTAATCATGATAGCAAAACCAGGAAAACCGCCCCATGACACTTCATCGTATAGGCCGATTTCCTTGTTACCCATAATGTCTAAATTATTTGAAAAGCTACTACTAAAGCGGCTTAAGCCAATATTAGAAACCAAAGATCTTATCCCAGAGCATCAGTTTCGTTTCAGAGAAAAGCACTCGACCATAGACCAAGTACACCGAATAACAAATGTTATAGAAAAAACCCTTGAGGGAAAAAAAGTCTGTTCCACCATATTCCTAGATGTAGCACAGGCTTTTGATAAAGTGTGGCATGAAGGACTTATAGCTAAGCTAAGAAAAATGCTACCCAAAGAATACGCAGACATTTTAAAATCATATATAACGGATCGGTTCTTTAGAATAAGACAAGACGACGCCTACTCAGACCTAAAAGAAATTAAAGCTGGTGTACCACAGGGAAGCGTATTGGGTCCGGTCCTGTACTTGCTATACACCTGTGATATACCTAAACTAGAAAATAGCACAATTGCAACCTTCGCTGATGACACTGCTATAATGGCTATAGGAAGCACTCACGCAGAAGCATCAGAAAAGGTTCAATTGGCTGTTAACAAAATCCACAACTGGACAGAAAAATGGCGAATTAGATTAAATGAAACTAAATCAGTCCATATAAATTTTACAAATCAGAAGGAAAATTATTGTCCAGTATATATCAACAATAAGATCATACCCTACGAAAACACAGCCAAGTATTTAGGCATGACACTTGACGTAAAACTTCGCTGGAAAGCTCACGTGAAAAAGAAAAGAGATGAACTGGATATTCGCTTCAGAAACATGAACTGGCTGATTGGAAGGCATTCCACTTTGTCAGTTCAAAATAAAATCTTATTGTACAAACAGGTCCTAATGCCAGTATGGACATATGGTATACAGCTGTGGGGCTGTACCAAAAAGACTAACATCCTAATTATACAAGGGTTCCAGAATAAGGTGTTAAGAGAAATAGTAAATGCGCCCTGGTACGTCAGAAATGATGATCTTCACCGGGACCTTAATATTGAGTTCGTTGACAAAGTTATAAAAAAATATGCAGAAGCTCACGAACATAGACTTCATCATCATGTGAACGTCGAGGCCATCCAGCTCCTCGACAACACGGACATAGTGAGAAGACTTAAAAGAACTAAACCGTTTGAACTAGTGTAAAGTTATAATTCATGTAGTGAAGGTGAAAAACTTTAATCAAGAACACAACAACAAAGTGTCTTCGCCTTAAATAGAGACAGTAAGAAAAGTGTTAGTGGACACATTCTTAGATGTAACTTACTTTAAAAAACTAGGTCAGTGTTAAATTACCTATTAGCCGTAATTATGGCTAGATTGTAATATTATTAGAGTATGTTATAAAATAATAACGTACACTAATTTAAAAAAAAAAAAGTGTAAAAAGTGCCGAAGAAGATAGTTTAATCACGCGTATGTTTGTATCTATCCTACGTCGTCTTTTTAATATTTCATGGTTTTTGATTTGAAGATTTAAAATTTTACAAAAGAATGAATTGTTTTTATGTAAATTATGTACTTACATAATAGGATTCCAAATATGCACAAGATAATTGAGAAAATGTCTACCATGCCGGAAATAATAGTACCTTTAGATTTACGTTATACAGCCTATTAAACTTTTATTGACATTTAAGTGTGATAAAGTGTGCGAAAAATGCGTGAAAAACATGTGGTTATAAAGAAACGCAATGCCATGGTCTTATGAGGCAATTTTATGGTGTTCTATTAATATTGAAGGCTTGTGATCGCTATAACAGTGACCTTCTCTGTGGGAATTATACTTTTGCCAGCAACTTTAGCTGGGTTAGAAGCTTTGAAACTACATCTTGATTTGACTAGATAGCATTATCAGTATTTCAAAGTGTCATTTCCTTTAACATTGACTTACAAGAAATATTTTTAAACGCGTTGTGAAGATTGTGAGAAGTCAGTGGACACTGTCCAATATTTCGATTAAATTCAATTCAATTGGATTTTTTTGAATTTGAACCTTCTAATTCAAAAAAATGGCTCAAAATCGTTCTTCCTAGAAAAAGAGTAAAAGTTTATTTGGAACGAAGGTACAAGATAAAAATAAAACAATACTGTCTGCAGAAGTAGGTATAGAGCTGTATCTAAATATAAGAAGGTCTGGATGAATAATTAGTAGACTTCTTCAGACTGCTGTGATAGCAAGTATAAGGTTAAGTTACGATTTTATTCTTTGCTTACTGTTGTAGAAATGAAAGCTTTTTATAGTTTGACAGTTTTGTTGAAAATGAAATCATTGCAATATATCTCACCAGACTCTAGGCGAGGCGGTTCTCATGGCGTTGACCCTCGCGCTGACAGCTGCGACATCCACTCTCCTAGCCAGCTGGATCCTCGCAGTGCTGTGGTAGCACTCCACCAGGTACACCAGATACAGCAGCAGTACAAACGCGATGGGTATGTACGCATAGCCGACGTCGCAGGGCGACTCGCGTACTGTCCTTTTTATGGGGTGCCTGAGGGAGTAGAAACTGTTTTAATTGTTAGCAGTTTTTCAATAACTTTGGGAGTGATTTTATACGATTTGGCGATAGTTTTTGTTTATAAATTAAATAATAAATATTGGTGAACATTCCATACAGCGCTATCTCCCATTCTAAGCCAAAAACCTAAGCCAAAGCTTGTAATATGGGAATCAGATAGCTGATATAATTCATGAATACTTTTTTTTTGTAAATACATACTTATGTAACACCCAGACAGATAACAAACACCTATGTTCATCACACAAATGTTTGTTCTTGATGGGAATCGAACCCACAGAGCTACTACCAACTGAACTGTGAAGGCTGTCAAAAAATTACAGGCACAGGAGGCTTCACATCTGTATGCCTCAAGTTGAATAGTATGAAAAAACTAGCTTTTTTTATACAAACTCACTGATGGGACAAGCAGATGGCCGACCTGATGTTAAGTGATAACCATCACAAAGCATTGCCTCGTTTGTCACGCACGATAGGAACGTGACCTTCGATGCACAGCCCTGCGTCTATCAACTTGAGGCATACAGGTGTTAAGCCGCATGTGCCTGTCGGTGTAATGACACCGGCAACCACACTCTTCCAACCGAAACACAGCAACGCTGCTTGGCGACAGAAAAAGGCGTAGTGGTAGTGCTTCTCCGGACGAGCCCTTCACAAAGAGCTCTACTACTCTTATTAGCTTATTTACCTATGTACGTTGTTGAATTTAAATTTAATTCGTCATACATTTATTGGGTGTAATACAATTTGAAGAAAATAAATGGTTATACGAAGAATCCTAAAAATATGTAATTGATTTGACCTTTAAGCATAAAAGATTTGGAGGAAAATGTGAAGTTGAAATCTTCCTCTTAACATTTTCCTAGAAATTCTTCAAAGGGTTTTCGAAATCCAAGGTCTCATTCCAAATTTGTTGCCATTTATAATATAAGTTCGAAGATTTATGTGGAGTAAAACATGTTTCGATCCCATACTGGTTAAAAGTTCTCGAAGCTTCGTAGAAAGTTCCAAAACGTTCCACGTATTCTGATTAGTTACGTTACTTCACCGTATCCACCTTGAAGCAAAATCATAAGCATCAATTCCTTTGAAAATGAACCGCCAATATTTATTATGATTAACATTATGAGTAAATAACATTGTTTTTGAACCAAATATGTGGGTCAAATAAACAAATTATATACGTTATTGTTAGCACATACTTATAATTATAACACCCATCAGATAGAGAACAAACATCTATTTTCACAATACATATGTTTGTTCTCGATGGGAATCAAACCCACGATCTACCGCGCAAAAGGCAGAGCTACACACTGAGCTATGTTGGATGACGAAGTTTGAAGACAGCTTTCACTGACCACTTTCCACCAGGTGACCCGTATGCTCGTCTGCCAGCTTTGGCATAAAAAATAAGACAACAGTAGATTGTGTCTTAAGGGACCAAAATAATGTTTTAGGGTAAGAGCGATTTTTTGAATTCAGAGCGAAGTGAAGGATTCTAGAGTAGGATCCTGATCGTAGCAAAGGATTCAAAGTGCGTCGCTCGAGGTTAAATAATTTTGGTACCGTGTGGCACACTCTGCTTTTCATCCCCCTCTATGAGAAAAATAAATAAGAGATGCTTTTAGTAGTGACGAATTTATATTTGCATAACCAAATTACAAAGAACATATTTTATTCTGGATCTGATCTATGCACCCCACATAGAAAAATTTGAAAAAAATTGAAGATTACCATTCAAATGCAATTTCATTAAAAATGTTGGTTAGTAAAGTGTTCATCACTAAACGTTGAGAATTTCTTACTATGTGCACGTTTTTAGAGCCGCCTTGACAGTCTGTAATTGACGTTTGACCTGACGTTTGTTATGACACATTGCATTTTTTATTTTTTTTTACAGATTTTTTTGCTTTTTTTGACGGTAATGACTTTCACTCTCAAGCTTGACTTATACAAGAGTGGTCAAAATGACATTCACGCATTTCAGTCCGCCATATTTTTAGTGCATTGTGTTGCTCACCTTGACCAATAAAATCTTGATGAGCATGAAAACGAAATAAAAATAAAGCAAATTAAAACAGTTACTATATTGCTAAGAGATAATTATATAAACTGTACACAGACCCGACCCCGGCTCCTTATATTGATGAAACAACGCCTTTATATTTCTCTCGATTTGTTCGGAAGTAAATTGTTTAGGACAGTTTCTGAGTTTAATTTTTCACTTTCACTGCTAAAACTATAATAAACCATTATGAAGTTCCCGCGTATTTTCTTTATTCTAAATTCAAAAGTCATTTCGTCACTGTTATTAAGTGCGCTGGAATTGATATTTTGCGCGCACTCATCGAGAAACGAAGAACCTCTTTTCGAATAAATGGGATGAAAAAAACTTTCGTATGTTGCTCACTTGCTAATATGCTCGTCTGCCAGCTTTGGCATAAAAAAAGGTTTCGTATGCTCACTTGCTAAAGTCTATGAGGTCACGGTCGATCTCGGCAGTGTTGCACCAGGCCACGGAGCCGAGGCAGCCGGTGATCATCAGCGTTAGCATGAAGCACTTCCAGTTGCCTTCCCTCCGCAGCACGCCGCCGAAGCTCTGCTGACGTGGACGCTGCGAAACAAACGTTATTTTGTTAAAGTTCTTAGGATTCATTATCCGGTATCGCTAATAAGGGTTGTTGATATTATACAGGGTGGATTTTTGAGGCGGAAAAGTGTATTTATTCAGTACAACCACAAGGATCACCTTGAAACGTTTAAAGTAACGTTATAGCTACAATAAAAGTGTGAGTGATTTATTTTTTGTATTTGCGATCATTGAGTTTTTTTATTAAGTTTCTTTTTTCTAGCTGTTGGGCGCGAGGCACTGGCGGTAGATTTACCTAGTTTATGACTTTTCAAAGTGATCCTTGTAATTGATCTGAATTTATTTATTTATTTAAATACTGGTTTGAATTTGAATTTTGATTTTGAATGAAGGCTCAACACATATTGAATGAAATTCGCGAGTTAGGGTACACTCGCAAATTTCAATCACCTGATAGTTTTTTGGCAAATGGTTATGGATCTGAAATAATAATATATAAGCTACTGTTTATCTGAGTATCACACAAGTGAAGACAGCGGGAACTGCTAACAAATGTCTCAATACACAGAGTGATGGCCAATCCATATGCACTCGTATATCGCTGCGTATTATGCATTCTGTTTTGTCCACACAAAGCGTGCGTTCGTGGAACTCTACACAATGCCGCAGCCGTCCCACGGACAAATGCCTTTTGTTTCGTTTGAATATTCTATCAATTCTACATCAGCGCATACGTTTATCTACAGTAGATAACTTATGTTTTGGTGAGAAAAAGTGTTCGTGGATAAGTGTAGTAGATTGTTTTTTTTATACTAATTACTGATGGAAAAGCAGCACTAGCAACAGAGGTCATGTTCATTACCTATAGCCACGCACGATATGAACATGACCTACGATGCACTGCCATGCGTCCATCAACTTGAGGCATACCGATGTTAAGCCTCATATGCCTGTAATTTCACCGGCAACCACACTCTTCGAAACACAGCAAACCCAACTTGGCGGCAGAAAAAGGCATGGTGGTAGTACTTCCCCGGATGAGTCTTTCACAAAGAGCTCTACTACTCTTACAAAGAGCTCTTCTACTCTTATTTATTTCCGCTTAGTAAGATAACTTAAGCGCGTATGTACGGATTTTGTATAAAGGGCTTGATGTGAGGTTTACCTGTTTAGGATTTTGCTCTAGATAGGTTTAGAGAACCTATAAATTAGGTAAACAAGGCTACACTAACGCGAGTTTACGTTGGTAATTTGTGCTATCTAAAACCTAACTATATGTAGGTACCTCTGCTAATCTAATCCCTTAGACAAAAAATAATATTTTAGCATGTAATTAGTGCCTAGCTTTAGTTAAATCTTACGATTTGGTCATGCTAAGTCACGCGAACCCTAAACCAACGCTAATGTAAGAAGTATGTTATGACAGTGAATGAAGTGAAAGAGGTATGTCAGGTATGTAGTAAGTGGTAATCTGTGTTCTCTGTTTTTCCCCATGGGAAGCAGGCGTGATATTACATAGGTACCTATATTAAATCTATATGGATCTGTTTAAATATTTTTTTATTATTTAGCTTTACAGACCATGACATTAGATGGTTTTCGAGCTCGTCTCGCCATTTCGCGTCACCGCCTTGAATTTTGAGGTATCTATTCTGTGGTCCTTTATGCCTGCAAGGTATTCTCATAGTTGCACCTAATGGATACGTAACAATATACAATAGCTCGCTCATCATGACCAATTTTCTTTCCTTTCCTAAAAACCCTCTAACTGAACACAAACATAAAAAGTTTTGGGTCATGAGATTTTCAAACGTTAGGATAGGGTAAGGTGTTTAGTGAATGTGTCAGGACAACCCTACAAGCCGAATCTACCCTCTCTATTTACACTGACCTAATAACTTTGCCCAGGAAATCCTTTGGGGCCTAATCAAATATTTTTTTGGGAAAATGAAAGGTTTTGTCGTGAAAACGATTTATTTCAATGTTGACGACCGACGGGTCTCGTATTGAAGATACACAAAAAAATCCATCAAACTTGCTGAATGAAATTGAATGAATGAATGAATGAATGAATGATTTTTTTTATTCAACACACAAAGACATACACAGAGAAAAACATCTGACACAGCTAAGAAAAAAGAAAAAAAAAAGAAATTAAAAATAACTTACTACTAAACTATAACTATAGGACATTATAAATAGGCTTAAAATAAAAAATAAAAAACAAAGTAGATAAAACAAATACCTAATAAAAAATAAAAAGTAAGTTATGCCAGAGAGTTGCCTCTGTGCGTCTGTGGGTCAAAATTTGGTCCCATCTCAGCATAAAGCCACTCCACAACACGTTGTGTTGCAGAGCGACGCTGGTTTTCAGATGGTTTTCAAAATTCTGTAAAATACAATGTTTTTACGTTTAACCTTTTTCGTGAAAAACTAGTTTTTATTGAAAAGTAAAAATACACAGCGTTAATACCGGTGTAGTGTAGATAGAACGCAGAAATACCTACACGTGAAAATGTTGAGGGACTCCGGGCTACAGTTATTCGGAGGTTGGAATTCTTGGATTTCAAGTCACAGTCACAACATAACTTGGTTTAAAGCAGATTTACGGCTCATATTTGGTTACATTGAGTTTATTTGCAAGCTGAATCCCTGTTGACTAGATGAGATAGGCCATTATACGTAGTTCGATCATCAAGTTCGTCAGGGGTGTGACCTACGCTTACTGCACATAACACGCGAATGAAAACCTTCGTCACTGGCTTCGGTTTATCTTGTTTTGGGTTTGATTATGTTTTCGAAACAGAGTTTACTATTCAAATTGTTTCTTAATGTTGAAAATTTACCAACAAAAGATTAGTTCTTGGCACAAATGATTGCTTTCTTTTGCTCAAAAGCATTTAATTGAAAGTATTTTATAGAATATTCTGATTTGAACGAAAATGTTTCTCGTAGGTTTGTAAAAACTACCACCGCCACATTTTCTATAAAACAAAATTAAATGGACTGACTTGAATACAAAGTTTTTAATATAATCACTTGATACTTGCAATTTTTGTCTATAGATTGTGGTCACAGCCACCCGAAAATGCGATTGCGAGTCTGATATAAACTCGCTCATGATCGATATAGTGCATTCTGCATCATTTTATTTATTTATTTTTATTTATTTATTTAAACTGTTTACCACTAGCCAATATACAAACACAAGCAGACCGAACACTGAAAATCGCAGTAGTAAAAACTGTGTCGCGTTTGACAACGTCCGATCTTGGTACAAAAATAAAATAAAAAAAGGTAAAGCAAAAACACAGGACATACATATAAAATAATTGGTCGAACACTGAAAATCGCAGTAGTTAAAACTGAGTCGCGATTTACAGCACCCGATCATGTTATTTGAAAAAAAATAAAGTCAATCAAAAAACACAGGACCAAATTGACTAATTAATAAAAACCTATCTAAAATAAAACTAGCACTAGTAATAAAATAGTTTCGACAATTAAGCAACCTAACCGTGTACAGTACAAGGGAGTTGTGTGATAGGAAAGGGTGTATGTGTGTGTTCTGGGAGTTCTCCTGATAACACAAGACTCATAAGAGCACAGGGTTTCACAGGAGAACTCTCATATTATATGTGTGTGAGTGTATGTGATGAGTGAGGGTGTGTGCGAGAATGTGTATTTGCAGGTAAGTATATTAGAGATTGTGTAAATGAGTCTGAGAAGGGATTATAATTATCATTGTTTTATAGTTATTAATGACTCAGTTTCATTATAGGTGAGTGTGCAAAGCCATTGTTTTGTGCAAGTTTTACATTTGCTGTATGACATTTCGTATATTTTGAGTGCTTTATTAATTCTGTTGTAAACAACAGGGCTAAGGAAATGGTGATGTCGGAAAGCAAATACGGTTCGACATGGCCGTTCAGTGCAGACTATAATTTCTCTACGGCTATTTTTAGTGCTGTTGGGTTTATAAGGGAGGGTACGATGCTTACGGAGAACAATGTTTAGAATAAATAGTTTCCGAACTGATAGCACTTCGCTAGTGGAGTATAGGTCATCTGAGGGGAAGAGTCTGGGTTTCCTATAGATTACTTTTAAAGTGGCTCTTTGAGCTCTTTCTAAGCGTATCAATGTGGTTTTGGGAGCGCCCCCCCATGCAGGTATGCAGTAGGACAGTATGGACTGTGTTAAGGCAAAGTAGACAACCTTTAAGGTTTGTTGGTCGGCACTTGATCTCAATTTCTTAAAAATGTATAAAAGTTTTCTGATTCTTGATGCCGTTGCCTGAATTTGGGGATGCCAGCTTAGAGTGGAATCAATCAAAACCCCCAAATACTTTATGGAGTCGGAACGCTCAAGAAGGGCACAGTTACAATTTAACAAATTCTTATCCCGTATCCCACACACGTGGGCTTTAATACCGAAATCAGTTGGAGGTTGGGCCGAAGATTTAGCAGACAGAGCAACAAATTTAGTTTTAGTTAAGTTTAGGGTAAGCAGATTTAGGGAGAGCCACCTAGTTACTTCGCTCAGGGCCTTTTCAGCGTTACACCTAACTTCGTTCCAAGAATCACCCGTAATTAGTAATGCGGTGTCGTCGGCATACGCGAGAATTTTGCAGTCGTTTAGGGTTAGTTTGCACAAGTCATTGACATATATAAGGAAAAGTGTCGGTCCTAATACACTTCCTTGGGGAACTCCGTACGTAAGAGGCTCGTCTTCACTGACCACATCATCGATAGTAACTCTCTGTGTGCGATCCGTCAAGTAACTAGAAAATATTTTTTGCGATGGTCCTCTAATTCCAATAGCTTCCATTTTTCTAAGGAGGAGGGGGACAGAGACAGTGTCGAATGCCTTTGAAAGATCCAGGAAAATTGCGATGGTTTTTGACTTGGAGTCAATATTTTTAGCTATGTTATTGGTGAGTTCTAGTACGGCGTCCTCTGTAGATTTACCATTTCTAAAGCCATATTGGTTATCTGCAAGTAAATTGTATTTAGTTAAGTATTTAATAAGTTTCGAATTAAGACACTTTTCCAAAATTTTTGATAACGCACTTAGTACAGATATAGGTCTGTAATTATCAACAGTGTCTCTGTCCCCAGTCTTATGTATAGGGTGGACAATAGCTTTTTTAAAGATTCGCGGAAATATTCCACTGGTTAGGCATAGATTTATAACATGCGTAATCACAGGGGCAAGTTTATTTTTCGTGGCTTTAATAATAGAGCTCGGAATACCATCAAAACCAACCGCACTATTGGTCTTTAGACCATTTATTGTCCTGAGTATATCTTCTTCATCGACTTCAAACAAAGCCATAGAGTTAAGGCTAGTGTAAGACTGATTTTGGTGAACGGCATTGTATTGTGCGCTCTTTAATATCTTATTAGCTAGGTTCTTGCCTATTTCAGAAAAGTACTTATTGACGGAGCGGATCGATTCTTGAGGATTTGGTAGTATCTTTAATAGTTCTGATGGTTGCGATCTAGGTTTTTTTGTGTTGGTTATATTTTTAATGACTTCCCAAGTAGCTTTTGGATTATTTTTAGCTTTCTCAAACTCGCTACGCTCATAATTATGTTTCAATTCTTTAAGTAAATTGTTACAGAAGTTGCGATAACGCTTGAAGGTAACATGTTTGGTTTCATTTAAGGGATCTTTGAGTTGTTGCCTATAGAGTCTATCTCGATTACGAATGCAACGTAGGAGACCAGGAGTAATCCAGGGCTTTATTACTCGTTTTCGGGAAGGTATAGTAATTATTTTTTTATGTGTGTCAATTATAGATGAGATTATTTCTACAAGAGAGTTTGCGGCCTTTTCGGGATCTCCACTGTTGAGTATGGATGTGAAGTCAGTTCTTTCAATTTCGGAAACCACGGCTTTCTCGTTAATCTTTACTCTCGATTTTCTAGCTTGTTTGCTAACATTGTTGTACAGGTCACAACATAAAATTATAGGGGAATGATCAGTTGGTTTCGTATCCAAGACAAGTGTGGTGGCTTTTCGGTCTGATTTGAGCATAACGTGGTCTATGCATCTATGTAAGCGAGTAGGAATAGAGTGAGCAGGTAATAGGCCCTGAGAAGCAAGCCCGTTAAGGTACTCTTCAGAGAGAGTTTGATCGTGATCGCTATCTTTTGCTAGAATGTTAATATTTATGTCACCTACCACGGCAATAGACATGTTTACAATATATAATATGACGGTCTGACCAAAATTTTGTAGTGTTCTTGTTCCACGTGGACAAAGTCGTGGGCCGAACACTGTGTGAGATTCACACGGCTGTTAGGGTTATGGGCATGCCCATCGTGCCCACAACGGTGGATACGCGCTTGGGAGCCATAAATAAGTCAAGAAAGGAATAAATTGTCATGCAACGTAGCTAACACTTACACGGCTATTAGCTGAATTTTGAACGCACCCTAAGACAGCAGTTCAAATACTCATAAGCTCAGACTCTCACAGGTATAGACCCTACAGGTATAACAATATGCTGCCTGAGGCACAAGCTGTGATCGACGAATCAGATATCAATTTCTACTGAAATGTAATATTGCTGAAACTTCTTACGAAATATTTGCCGAACGATTTGAGATATTATAAAATTCGTTCAAATATTTAAAGGACCGAAGGTTCAGTGCTTCTTCGCAAATGCCCTTATTCTGCCCAATTCTATTTTACGTTATGGTTCTATTTACAAAGAAAAACTATTAATATATGAAATGCGATACGATTTCTGGATGTTTGTAGCACAATTACACTGAACTTAGTAGTAGTCAACTGTTGAACCAACTGGGATGAAACTTAGAACGAATATAGTTCATAGCATGGATTAACATTTATACCTATGAAATTTTTATCCCCAAAATTACCAAGAACGGGGTTCATCTAAAAAAATACCGAGAACCGGGTAGTAAAAATGAATGAACCTGATAAAGGCCTTGAATATTTTATGTTAGCTATAACTACTAATACGTGCGCGAAGCCGTGAGCTAGCAGTAATATAAATAAATTCGATTGATATATCACCCCATTATCCTTAGCTGCCACCAGCTATATGATATTCAACATTGGCCTAATTAATCTGGTAATAGATTAGTGATTGATCAAGACGGAATTCTCGTTTGCAAATAAAGAAATTCTTGCAAGTCGTAGAAGGGTTTAATAAAACCTTTCGCACACAAAAATGTAGTGATCAAAAATCTCAATGCTTTTAACAGTCATCGTGGGTGTACAAAAAGATCATAATCATCATCAGCCTGAAGATATTCAAGAAGTCGTACAAATAAATGGTTGGATGGTTTCCACTTGCGAGGAAATTCTTTGTTATAGGTGATGGTTACCACTTATTATCAGGGAGGCCATCTGTTTGTTCCATCACAAGTAAAAAAACCGTTTAAAAAGACATAAGTTTACATACTTTTATAGGGACCCAGTGTTACAGATTTTGGACCTTGTCCAATGACAAGATTCAAAATCTGTAATGTGTAGATTCAATA
Organism: Chloroclysta siterata; assembly: GCA_932294275.1. Classification (NCBI taxonomy): domain Eukaryota; kingdom Metazoa; phylum Arthropoda; class Insecta; order Lepidoptera; family Geometridae; genus Chloroclysta; species Chloroclysta siterata. Next base: position 10,864,682 of record OW028596.1, on the reverse strand, counting down.
ATTATAAAAACTGGGTTGTGAACGAAATATTTATCATTTATAATTAGATTTATCAAATATATTTATTTTGAACGTAAAATCATGTGACAATAAACAATGGAAACGTAGACAGCTGCAAAAGTTAAAAACTGAGTATCAGTGTCAGCGCCCTCCTCCAGAGCCAAACCAAAAAGATAATATAAAAAGATGAAAATACCTCAAAATCCCAATTAAGCTAGGTCTGTCTGTGTAAGTTAATCTGTTAATTAAAATTATGTTCGACGAAAGTTTGACCTATTCTGACATTACTTATCGATTGAAGAAATTCAGTAAGATCCAAAAATAAACTTTTTAATTGAGTTCGAAAACTTTAGTCTCCAATTTAAGTTACATTACTAGATACCTACGAGTTTTTGTTGATGATAATTGCAAGTGAAGTAATTACGTTTTAGTTATTTATAATTAAGCTTAAGACGCAGACAACTGACAATTAATCAATCACAACGTTCGCACATTTCAACATTTTTGAAGATTAAAAATCACTTGACGTTGAAATTAAAAATCTCAAACAACCAAGTTCTGGAAAATAACATTACCTACAAAGATTCATCAAAGTATTTTGATGGAAAACTTGTTTGGAGATTTTGTTAATCAAAATGATATTTATGTTGAATCTTTGAAATCTTGTTCTGCAACACTTGGTTTTTTGTGACAATTTCTGTACAGTTTTTTATACGATTAAAAAGATTTTATTTTTAAAGGCTACAAATAGCATTTCTAAAGCTATATGTACACAAATCGTTATATTTCTTACCGCGAAATCAATGCTAGGAAACGTTCGTGTCTTTTATACACAAGCAAGCTGTTCTCTTACAAATTGGTATAATGCGCTCTAACCTTTACGTGAAAGCTCTTGGGATCTCGAGAAGCGCTTGATTGCCTGTTGACTCGATGGCTGCAGTTAGGTATAATGGAGATATCTTGGATTGACTGACTAAGGAGTTGACAACCGTGAAATAACTTCTCGCTAGCATATTTCAACATTTTGAAATATAAAATCACTGAACTTATTTATAAAAAATCGCAATCAACCAAGTTGTTTTCCAACCATTTTTCAAGAGTAGTAGAGCTCTTTATGGAGAGCTCATCCGGGGAAGTACTATCACCATGCCTTTTCTTGCCGCCAAGCAGCGTTGCTGTGTTTCGGTTTGAAGGGTGTGGTTGCCTTTGTAATTACAGGCAGATGAGGCTTAACATCTGTATGCCTCAAGTTGATAGATGAAGGCAGTGCATCGTAGGGTACGTACCTATCATGTGTGACTTACGAGGTAAGGCTTTGTTATAGGTGATGGTTACCACTTAACATCAGGTGGACCATCTGCTTGTTCCATCAGCTAGTCCACAAAAAATTTCCTAACAAAACGACTAGTTATTAGTTTAGTTCTTTGACTAGTTTTCTTACTTATTAAACGAAGTTTATGGTACGACCACGGCTATTGCAATACAGTAAAAACGATTGAAAAATAAAGATAGTCCCAAAAGTTATTATCCGAGTGGGATTTGAACTATACAACCAATAAAATAATAATAATAAAAAAAAGGTTCCTCCTACCACCGACGCGATAAATACGCGTGCTATTTGAGATTGTGAAAAATGAAGCATGAATCCATGATGACGAAAAAGATTCAAATACGATGAAAACATAACGCTATACAATATACTACTTTTGAAAAAAGAATGCTATGTTTTAAAATAAATTAGTTAATTTGAAATTAGAATTCTTAGAACAAAAAAAAAATTGATTTGATATGGCCAGTACTGTAGAACGGCAATTTCACAGGTAAAAAACTAACATTAAAAACTAGTACAGCTTTCTATCGGGGAAAACGAGGCATCAATCACCCTTTATATATTCAAAACAGTTTGCTATCGGTAATCAATCAGTAACTCATTACTAAATTCATGAGTTTGCTTACTGCTTTACAGCAGACTCGATTTGTGGATCAAACGCTGTTTGATGAAACCAGTAGAAACCTGCCCTAGCCATGACCTACTTACTCGTACTTATGGTACAGTCACGTGCATTAATAAGTAAACAGTTTCAACTTTTGTTAATAATGTAAACATAAGATTCCTCAAAAGACGCTACACTGATTCTACGTTCAAAATTTTGTATACACCAAAATGTGTCAAAATGAGGTATACATTTTTATCACAATAATGTTAGCACAAGACAAAATCAAAAATAAGTAAACAATACAAACACCATAATTACTATCTGTGCTGTGTAAATAAATGTGGGTATTTTCTTTCTTTCTTACTCTTAGTTTTTCAACTGCAGAGGAAAATGTCCATAAAATTATAAATAGGTATATAAATCTTTAATGGGTTTTTGTTTTTCATAATTTTAAGTTGTAAATTGATATCAATAAAACTTTAAACAAACATTAAAAAGATTTATTAAGGCGAACAGCTACCCCGGTATACAAAGGAATTATCAAAAAATCGGACCGCGCGCACACGATACCTATCACAAGCTTTTTTTTAATGTATCTGTAATAGTTTTATATTGTATTATTTAGGCAGATACTTGTTTCAAGAGTTTAGTTCCTATTGGTGGCCACCAAGCTCTCCAAATAAGGTATCTGACTGAGTAACACGAAACAAAACTATTACAGATACATTAAAAAAAAGCTTGTAATAGGTATCGTGTACGCGAGGTCCGAATTTTTGATAATTACTTTGTATAACGTAATGATTAAATAAAATATGTTATGGCGCTAGTATCGGGGTAGCCATTCGCCTTAACTTTAGTAGTACCAAAATACTGTGCCTATTTGAAATGCCAACGGGCAGCGATTGAATTTGTTTGTATTTGTTTAAGAATCGTATGGAAATTGGAAAGAGTTTTTTAATATTTATTTTTAACGTCTGTACAGTACACTGTGGTACAGTACAGTACAGTACTGTGTGGGGCAAAATTTTATTGGTTCTAGCATTTGAAAAATTAACCATACAGCAACATTAGGTATATTCTCTTAAAAAATCACCACTAAAGTGGTATAATAGATACCTTAGTAAAAAAAATAATTTGGGACTATTAAAATTATGATGATATATAAAAAAAATAAGTCTGTTTTATTGCGGCCGGTAAGATAATAAGGGTCTGAACAGTTTAGGTAAAATACCCTGTAAGCTTTGGATTAGCGAACATAGTCTGTGATGTCACAAGCGCTTATGTTATGATCCTATTGTAAACATGAGACCAAAGCTCACGGCACTTTGTTGTCTGAAAGGAAAATCACCCAAAAACAGTTTTATACCATTCCCCCTCTATAGAAAGCTTATTCTCTCTTAATCACTGTTTTGGTGTTTGAATTTAGAACACACCCAATACATTCGTCCTCCATGTCAATGCTATACAACTTGCGCAAAAAAGACTTGATACAAATTCCTTGTGCAAATAATACTCAACATACAAAATCCTTGGGCAAATAACTCGCCGAGATTTGATTGGTCGACATTAGAATAAAAATTGTTTTGTGTTCTATTTTAATTAATTTAACCCTCCTTTTTTCTTCATTAAATGACTATTTTGGCTTAAATATTTATTTTTCTCGTAGTCAAAATATAAAGTATAGTATGCAACTAATGCAATAATTGCTTATTATACTATTCTCGATTTTGATTGATCTCTTTTTTTCTTATCAGGCAATGAGCCGATTTTAACTCGGTTTTTCATTAGGTCTTCCACTTTACAGGTTAGTCCGCGGGGTCCATTGCCTATTATACTCGAATAAATACTTTTTTTTTTTGTATTTTGAATTATTTGCTAAAAAGCTGACGTTTACCACAGTACTAGTGGTAAACGTCAGCTTTTATTACAATTGCGCTAATGCATAATATTGTTATTGTTATTTGTCAAAATGCCCATTACATTCTTCATAATAATATTTCGCAGAGTTTCTCTAGTTATGCTATCAGAGCTTTGCAAGAAGGATTGGAATGTTAAAATTCAATTTGATCTGGATCGGCGCGCATTGCTGCGGGTTTTAAGCCGAAATTGATGGAATCTGCAACGATTTCATAAATCGCAGAATGGATGGATGTACGTATTTGGATCAGCATTGCGCCACTGTTTTTAAAAGACAAAATATTGTAGAATCGTCTCACGGGTTTTATAATAGGAACTATTTAGTATGTAACATTATCATCGACAATTGTTCCCTGGCAACTGTTGTTTTATTAGTAACTGTTTTTCGAGTTATTGACAATAAAAGAAAAAACGTATTTTGTGTTTTAAATAAAATGTATACATATATTTTACTTTCTCAAATACAACCACTGCTAGTTACACGACTATCCTCAGGTTAAATTTAGTTCTACCCACATTATACAGTCATCATCATCATTATCAGTCTGAAGAAATTCTCAGCTGGGCCTATGTCCAGCTGAGAATTTCTTATATTTCCTATATATATCCCTTCCTTATACATCCAGGAAGAACGATTCTGAGCACCCTCCATCCACCGACATCCCGCGATCTTCACAACGTCATCGTATTTTACAGTAAATAATGGCTATTCTCGACGTCACAGACTGCAAAACCTTCGCCGCTGCTAGAATATTAACTAGTTACCTCATTGTTTGAATATCTATTCCCAGAAATATCCACAACAGAGTACTTAGTTATTTAAGGATAGCTGCATGTTATCCCACGTCATTTCCCGAAACCTGCTAAGCTCTTGGAGTAGTCACCACTTCTAGGTACTAACAGTTAGTCCGTTCACACAGACCAGCTCGGAACAGTTTGGATCATTGAAATAAGGTAGATATTTTCATTTCACTTCTTTTTTGAATGAAAATAAGGGAGCAAGAAAAAGTTAAATGAAAAACATTAACATTATTTCAATGATCCAAAACTCTTTTTTAAACGCGATAAAAATGTACTTTCCTCTCAGAGTCCGTCTATGTGAAGGAACACTTAGTTTTTCTAAAATTTTGCCAAATCCTACGAGGAATATTGGTAAATATCCTCGTAATAAGAAGAATAATTGGATTGTTAGTTAAAAAGTATAAATATATTTTTTAAATGAGAATGAGAAAGGCAACCAAGGACAAGAATGAAAAACATTAACATTATTTCAATGATCCAAAACTCTTTTTTAAACGCGATAAAAATGTACTCTCCTATCCGAATCCGTCTTTGTGAAAGAAAACTTAGGTTATCTAAAATTTTGCAACATCCTACGAGGAATATTGGTAAATATCCTATAAAATAAGAATAATTGGATTGTTAGTTATAAATATAATACGATTTCAAATGAAAACTAAAACGTATATGGTCGTTTTCAATACTAATACTACCTTACCTTATACAAGTAAAACACAATTCAGATCGCAATAAACTCTCGCTGGATTTTTTGGGTTGTCCCCGTGGACACGAAAAGTGGCGCCATCTTGCGGAAGAAGATCGAATGGCTCTCCCACTGGTTAGTATCCTACAGACGCGCTGATTATATTTACGATCCTTAGGCCCAGTTTCACCATGCTCTGTTAGTTACTAATCAAGGATTAACAGGCCGTTAAATCTAACCTTAGCTGTCAAACGCATACATTTTGACATATTTAACGGCCCTTTAATCCTTTGTTAATATAACAGAGCATGGTGAAACCAGCCCTTAGATTTAACCCTTACAATAAATGTTTATTTACATCAAATAAAAATCTAACAGTGTTCTTACCATAATAGTTTTAATTAATGGTTTTAAATATTAATAAAAAAACAGAACTTCAATAATCTCTTTGTTAAATATATGAAAAGTCCATAAGTTTTAGTTTATAAATAAAAAAAGAGTAGGTATTAATAGCTGCACTTGTTTTCAGAAGTTTGACCCAGACCCAATTGGCTTACCAAATCGTTGGCCCGATTGGGTTGTGAATAGAGGATTTCAAAGTATTACGAATTGTAGTCTGATCTTCATTTGACTTACTTGTAAGAATTGGAAATTTTGGAAACCTTTGAAAAATAAAACTGGATTTCAACAATAAGACAAAACTCATATGAATGCAATTTGGAAAGAAAAAGAAAGAATATAAATTTTTATTAATTTTATAGTTTTTCAAAACGATTTTTTTAGTATCCCAAAAAGAGTTTGAACCTACGACCTTGGTAGTATGAGTATCATAGTAGCATAATCCTTGACCTTAAATAACCGTAAAGGCATCCTACGTCCGGATATCTCCTCACCACGTATGTAGTGGAGATTTCTTGAAAAACTCAATTGTCCCACCAGTAACAAACTTGGCGGGAATTTCTGGTATATTCTACAACGAATGAACTTCTGTCCCTACTTGCGAGGGGGAGAGGATAGGGCCTCGTTAGAAAACTTTACCCTGGCTTCTCCTTTACTCCAGGTGTTGATTTCCCAATATACAATAAAAAAATAAAAAAATAAACGATAAAAATTATATATACAAGGTGTTCCATAAGTTGTGTATATACACAACTTATGGAACACCTTGTATATATAATTTTTTTCGTTTATTTTTTTATTTTTTTATTGTATATTGGGAAATCAACAGCGATATAAACAGTTTGTACTAAGTTTGATTCAATAGTATGACCAATTATAGCTTTCCACTTAAATAATAATAATTATTTTTTTGATTCAAGCGCACCTTGTAATTGTATCGTCGCTGCCACGCATACCTGTACGAAGCCTACGATTCGATGTTTGGCCGACCGTACGAAGGGTGGTAGAGCGCAAACAGTCCCTAAGGATAAACATCGCATTTGTCACTCCAGTGAGAGCAACACAAGGTATCTTTTAAGCCCAGTTTATAAATAGCTATGAGTAGTAAGCCAGTGTTCATTGTTGTCCCGATATTTTCGTATCTTGCGGTTAGAATTACTAAGCTGTTGTATTTTCAAACATTTTGCTTCGGGAAATAAATTGCAAGCATTTATTTTAGATTTTTCTTTGAATGTTATTTTTTTATCTATTTGTTAGTTTGTGAAGTACAACGAATTGTTTTCATTCAATTCAATTTTATTGTAATTCAATTGTTTTGATATTGGGGCAAACAATTGAAAACAAATATTAAAAATGATGTTATTTTGAATTTATTTATTTACAAAGCTTGTAAGTGGCCGTAATATGAACACTTAGAACCTGCCAGTTTAGATTTAGCAGTCAAATTGACATCTAAATTTTATAATACGGTCACACAGTATAGTCAAGTTTGTAATACGGTCCCAGCTCATTGACAGGATACGGCTCGATAAGATAACTTTCGTTGCTTGCTACTTTGTTTTGTCTTCATCTCATTATTCAAAACATTTGTAAAGTACTCCGAGTTAGCGCTCGTTTGAATTTCTCAAGACCCGTTTCGTTAGGGGAACTCAGCAACTTATCCTTTGAGACCACAAAGAATTTCCACTACATAATTCCCGACCCTTCTGACTATTCATAAGTAAATTTATGTTTGCTGCTACACATTTATTCAACATCATCATAACCATTCACCTGAAGAAGTATAACTGCTGGACTACATTTCCAGGAAGAACGGTTTGAGCCTTCTGCATCCACCGACATCCCGCGGTCTTCACAATGTCGTCCGTCCATCGGGTATTATTAGTATTAGACACATAAAAAAATTGTAGTAGTTTTTATTTTTTTTATACTACTAGCTGATGGAACAAGCAGATGGCCCACCTGATGTTCATTGGGAACCATCACCTATAACAAAGCATTGCCTCGTAAGTCACGTACGATAGGAACGTGCCCTACGATGCACTGCCCTGCGTCCATCAACTTGAGGCATACAGATGTTAAGCCTCATGTGTCTGTAATTACACCGGAATCCACACTCTTCAAACCGAAACACAGCAACGCTGCTTGGCCGCAGAAAAAGGCGTGGTGGTAGTACTTCCTCGGACGAGCCCTTCACTACTACTCTACCTAACCAAAAGTAGACGGCATTTGCTGAATATAATAATTAAATCGAATTTGACTACTACGTTTAGACACAAAGGGAACGATTACCGGTCAAGGAATTTTATTATCAGGATTTTTTAATTTAGTAAACCTACTTTAAAAGGGTACATCCGCCGTAACAAGATTACAGTTTCACGTTCCAGACAACTAATCCTTAAAAAAATATGATCAAAACCAATGATTTCAAAATGATTTTTTTCTTTATTTTTAATTTTCTTTGTATTTTTAATTCATTCGCTTGTTTTTCCAACTTTCAAGTGAATGCCCTGCAGTAAATAATGAACCTCAGGACTTCACTAAGCAGCTTTGAAGCGCCATTCATTGTTTCTCAAATTGGCGAGACAACAAAATGGGTTGGATCGAACAATAGAACAAAGACCACAGCCTAAACAATATCTTTATACCAACTCAATTGTTTAAGTTCGTGAAAAATCATTGGGAGCAAAAATTCTGCGAAAAATCATAAGCGTTCGTTGGTAATAACATAACATCATCATCAGCCAGAGAAGTCCACTGCTGGTCATTTTTTTTTCATACAAAAAGTTGATGGAACAAGCAGATAGCCCACCTGATGTTCAGTGGCAACCATCACCTATAACAAAGCATTGCCTCGCACTTGACTTTTGACGTAACTTATCACGCACGATAGGAACGTGCCCTACGATGCAAGGCCCTGCGTCCATCAACTTGAGGCATACAGATGTTAAGCCTCATGTGCCTGTAATTTAACCGGCAACCACACTCTTCAAACTGAAACACAGCAAGGCTGCTTGGCGGCAGAAAAAAGGCGTAGTGGTAGTACTTCCCTGGACGAGCCCTTCACAAAGAGCTCTACTACTCTTAAAATACGTACTACTCTACATAGACCTCCGCTCTACATTTCCCGGTGGTAATAACTAAACAGGTTCAAAAATTTATGTCCACAGTGACAGTGATTTTAATTGGTGAATGAATACATCATGAATGAACAGCGGCGATGGATTTGCAAACTGGCACGTATCAAATACTGCAAATTTAGGTAGGTATTGGATATTACGCCTCTTAAACATCTTCAAAAGAACCTTGTTAGCACTTGGTACTAAAATATCTGAAAGGATACCTACAGCTCAAAGCCAGAAAGCAGAAAGCTATTTCTGTAATGCTATGGCGCTCAATTCGCTGTATTTTTTATTCAAATGTCACTATTAGACCTTAGAGCAATATCACACAGGATACAAAAAAAAATATCAGGGCTCATCAGATTGGCGAGACTCATCACAAACTTTAATTAGCTGCCTCGCTCAGACATTTGTACTTGTTGGCTAAGTTCGTGCCACTCAGAACTCATTTCCATGCTGAATATTGGATGTTAGTTATACATGCTATTTCCTTACTTTTAAAATTGGAGCACCAGCAAGCTGAAATTTTCTTTTTGAAACATAAATTCAAGTGCTAAATAAAGATTTTTGTGGCACATTCTTGCCCAACTAACTAACCAATACAAATTGGAATAAAGATTTTATTGGAAAACATTATTATAACTAGCTCTTACCCGCGACTTCACTCGCGCTCGTTTACTTTAGAATACCTACTTACAAATAATAATTGGCAACATCTTTAAGGGTGTGGCCTGCACGTTTATTTAAAACATCCCATCATTTCATCCCCTATTTTACCCTCTTAGGGGTTGAATTTTGGAAAACGCTGAAATATGTAACCCATTATTTTTGCCGTTCTCAATTCATAATTATGAAATTTAATGCAAATAATGTCCAAGGAATAAAAAGTTTCATACAAACTTTTATAAAAGTAGTCTTGTTTTATTTAATATTGTTTAATTTACATATTCAACACACACAATATCATATTATTATTAGAAACAAATAAGCTATAATTTTCGTATTTATATAATGTTAAAATTAGATTCATTCATAACTTTAAAACTATAAGTATATTGTCATTCGGGAGGGTACTGTTTCTTGGGCCACAGCTAATGCTATTCCAGGAGACAGAGCCTCACTCTTTACTGTTGATTTTCTTATTGCCAATATTTTTTCATCATTTTCATTTTCATTTCATTTTATACAGTGTGTAGGTCATGAATTACTGTTATGTATTTGTCATGCCATTCTGCACGGGACGAGACAAGCTAGGACCAAGTTTTTGTGTAGGCACCTTAAGAGCTCAACATCAAAAAATCAAAATCAAAACGGTCTTTATTCAGTACAATCTCAAGGATCACTTTGAAACGTCTTATATACTAGGTGAATCTGTCGCGAGCTACCTATTTTATTTGTTTTTTATTATACCTACCTACTCTTTTTATCTGTAACCTACTGAAGCTGCCCGTTCTGTATTTTATGTTTTTTTTTATACAACCAGCTGCTGGAACAAGCAGATGGCCCACCTGATGTTAAGTGGTAACCATCACCTATAACAAAGCATTGCCTCGTAAGTCACGCACGATAGGAACGTGCCCTACGATGCACTGCCCTGCGTCCATCAGCTTGAGGCATACAGATGTTAAGCCTCATGTGCCTGTAATTACACCGGCAACCACACTCTTCAAACCGAAACACAGCATTGCTGCTTGGCGGCAGAAAAAGGTGGGGTGGTAGTACTTCCCCGGACGAGCTCTTCACAAAGAGCTCTACTACTCTTTGTGTATGTCAAATAAATTTATTTTCTTTCTTTTCTTTCAATGTTTTCTGTTACCTGATGTCATATATCATTTTATTTCAAAGCTAGTTATAGTTAGCTATACCTCAATAAATTATAAGCTCAAAAGCTCTCGATAAGGTAAATCCAGTTTTATTTCCTTCGAGTTTCAAAGCAATCACCGCTTGCCATTTTAGCAATTTTCTTGGAAAACTACAAAGTTTGCTTTGCTCTCGGGAAAACTAGCGATGGAAACTCATTTTGCAGCTCGCTTTAATCGCATAAAACCATGGGAGCACTTCGATTTAAGAGTCACGTGGCCAAAAACAGTATAATAGTATGTAAGCAGGAGGCATAAGGTTACACACTGTAAGCTTTTATGTCATTGTAGTAAGCGTAATTTTTCTTTGACTTTGTTATCCGTAGCACTTGGGCCCGCAATGTATAACTACGCTCTTACATGAATTGAGATTAAATTTATTAGTTTCTGTTAAAAAACCTACGCTAGATTTTTGAGTTTGAATTCAAATTTATTCTATTAGATAAAATTTATGAGATGACTTTGATTTAGACTAAGAAATGAATCCATCAATGGATTTGTTCATTGGATTGGAATTAACTATACTTACGGCCGGTTTCTGAAAGCCCGATCAAAACGAATCGCATGTCAAGACACTTGCTATCTCTATCTAATTCGATGTAATAGCTGAAATGGCGAGTGACTTGACATCCGATTAGTTTTGATCGAGTTTTCAGAAACCGGCCGTTACTTGGACAAGACTATCTGTTCTATCCAAATCTAAAATAAGATTGTGTTTAGTTCTGGAAATCAAGGATTTTTATATATACTACTTGCTAAATGGCCCACCTGATGTTACGTGATAAGCATCACCAACACCATATAACAAAGCATTGCCTCGCAAATCACGGACGATATGAACGCGCCCTACGATGTACTGCCCTGCGTCCATCATAGGCATACAGTTGTTAAGCCTCATGCGCCTGTAATTACACCGGCACCACACCCTTCAAATCGAAACAACAACGCTGCTTGGCGGCAGTAATGCATGTTGGTTTCTTCGTCTTTCACAAAGTGCACTACTACAGATCTAAGGATCTTGGAGGCCAGGATTTCTCTCGCCAATTAACCAAAGTGATCCTTATGAAATTACTTACATAAGGATCATACAAAAGAACGGTAGGAACCAAGTAAGTTTGTTGCCTGTTGTTCTAGGCTTTGGTCGCGTAGAACTGGCACCTACCTCTAGAGTCACCTAGCTTGAAGACGTTTCAAAGTGATCCTTGTGATTTTATTACCTTTTGACTGACTTTGACTTATGATTCAACTGAATACTTTTTGACTTTGACTTTGAATGGATTATAACAAGACGAAATTATAACACGAGAGAGTATAACAAGGCATAATATCAAAGAATTGCTTCTATGTTCATTCTAACGCTCATATTTATTTTTTCTCTCAGACTTTCCCAACTGAATTCCATAATTTGTTATTCAAACTGGGCCTCGGAAGGAAGATAAATAGTACTTCCAAGGGGATTATTTGTAGTTATAAATGAGTGTTCTAGGGGCTAATTGCACAGGCAGGTCACGTCCACGGGTAGATCAATAAGCAAAGCAATCATTTCATGGGGCGCGTCTAAGTATGCATGAACTATTATAGGCCTTTTGTTTTTCAATATCAAGGTAGGTGCTAATAAGTATTACGAAATATATTGATTTACAAAGAAAATTACAATGAATAGGTACATGTATTTACAAAATGTACAAAATACATGTGAAACAGTTGAGCTATCTACAGACGAAACAAATAACTGCTTTCAATAAAAAAAAAGATTACTGATGTTTTATCACAGGCCATTCTTAGCTAAGGATACTCTGAATAAAATCAATATTATAATTTGTAGTATTTTAAAAATAGATGAGTCAGTTTAGTTAGCTGTCTATTTATAGATCTACTACTACCTAATCTAATAACTAATCGGAAGAAAGTGATAACTGATTTTTATGTTCGCAATATCATTTGATTGGATTTTTTTTTTTTCGTACAAACCAGTGCATAACAAAACCCGAAGTTTCGTCCTACAATAAAATATTGAAATTTTTATAGAAAACCGCAATAGCATAATGATGGTTGATTGATGAAATATGGTTTATCCACAAAGCAAAGAATAAACGAATTATCATTTTGTTTTACCTCAAAACGATTTCAGTCATAGTCATACCTTTATGAAATTGTATAATAACGTTACTAAATATTTTATAGAACTCCTATAAAATGAGGTTTTCTGTAACGTCAAAAGTCTTATGTAGGTAATTTGCCTTTGAACAGTTGAATAGTCCGAGAATTCAAAAGACTCGCGCTATTTTCCACAACTCATTAATTTGTTACAAAACATTTCATGCATGCACAAAATAATTACCCTCGAATCAAAGGACAGGATTCCTTTGAACGTGAATGTACGTTTTATAAAATAGGAGCTAGCTTACGTACATAAGTTCATTCAAGTTTGCACTCTGGCATATCATTGAACCAATGGGCCAATAATGTGTCGAACATTGCCGGCAAGACGTGGATGAGGTTGCACCTCAAAGGGGTAAGAAAGGGAGGACGAGGGTGGCACAGATGAAGAGTTGCCTACACCCAGCAGTGGAAAATTATGTTTATACTCTTGCCATAACATCTAGAGTGATGTTTTGCCAAGAGTACTCAAAACCACTCTTAAGGAGAAGTGGTTTTCAAAGTTCCGTACGTAATATACATTGTTAGAAGTCAAAAACTACAAAATCAACTTTATTATTTATTTAGTGAACATAAAACATAGGAGACAAAATAATAAGAGAACACTGAAAACTGCATCAGTAAAACTTGTGTGGCAGTTTCCATCACCCAACCTTCGGCAAAGAGGTTCACGTTCACAATTTAAAGTAAGTAAAAAAAAAACTTAATTATGGTCAATTATGAATTTCTAATATACTAGTTATTAAGTTATGGGACTTGAATTTCGATTTACCACACTTGGTTTGATAAAAGTAAACACAAAGTTTGCCTAACATTTCCATTTTTTTCTAGGAGCAAGTTAGTTTCATTAATTTGTGATATCGCAATTAATTTTATGTTTCCTTGATAAATACTCAATTTTGTTGTGTGTTTATATTTTTGTAAAGTAGCTTATATTGTTTATAAAAGCAATAAGTTACATTGAAATAACGCGCAGGCCACTCATATTTCCACCACTCCAACCGACTTGAATACCACTTCGTCCTAACTCATTCTCCAAGACTAAAAAGCTATGTTGTGTTCCGAATAAATGACAGACAGACCGAATAAGCCTTTTTTATGTAAATCGCATGTTTATACATCCGTACAAATGTGCTCAGAATTCTTGTTTTACTTCTCGGCGTAGTATTAATAGAGTTACTGGATTGGAATAAACAGCTCTTTGAGTTGAGCAAAGTTATACGTTTGTGGGTAGTCGGGTAGTCAGGATACCTAAATATAGTAAACCACAGAGTATTTTAGGCCAGGTGTGAGGTTTCCTTTTAGCTGCCCACTGAAACGTTTGATATCAAGCCCAAATAGTGAGGCCATTATAATGTTCTAAAGCAATAACTAGTACGGCTGATGTTAAGTAGGCAGGTACTTATAGCTCGATTTTTTCGTTTGACGCTTTACTGAACATATCACTGAGTAGAGTTTGGAAAAAAAGTCGTAACATTATTAGAACTAGACATTATAATAATAATAATAATATAATTTAATTTCAGATAGCTAAGATCCATAAATTGTTAGTACGTACAAACTTAAAAACTATGTAAGGTTAATAACAGGCAAGACATACCTCAGGCAAGGTAGGTTAATGTACCTATGAAACCATAGCACGACACGGCTGATGATTTTCTCTTGTATAAAATCATATTATAAATCTCTGGACAAAAGGAATGGACGTATAAGCCGGAACGTGATAAAATACCGAATGAAATGAAATATTTTTGAACAAAAGAGCCAGGGCTCAAAGACTCGCCATCTCTATAGGTATTTTTTCTATTTTCAACACAGCCACTGGTTGTGACGCAGTAGTGATTTTGGTGGTTTTGATACCCACTGTGAGACAAATATTTACTTGGTCAGTGAATATTAGTCCTGAGTTTGTCTATTTGCTATGAATATGATAACAATCAAAGTGCCCTGATAAAAAATACATTGCATATTATGTTAATTTATTTACAAATTAAATTACAAGTAATAACAAAATGTACAAAATACAGTAGAAACATTTGCGCTATCTGGATACCATTGTGACGATCTAGAGATTATATTGAAGCAAAAAACATACTAACAGCAGAAAACATACAAAATTGTTTAAATACTCAACCGATTCCAACGATGTATACCAAAAATAGACGGAATTCAATATATGAAGGTTACCTTAGCTAGGAATTTATCAATGCTACGGTATCTGGGTCAAAGAACGTTGTAGTGCATTTTTCAAGACCTATTTTGTTGCCAGTGTCATTCGCAGAAGGCATTTTTGAGCATTCCCGTAATAACAAAAAAAAACAACAAAACAACTTAAGTTAGCAGAACATTATATAGGTACTTTGAAATAACAAGTGTACGAACAAAATTTTGTATTCCCATCCGTTGTAATAAAATCCTCAACTATATTCTCATTCATGCTAAAGTTAAACAGATAAAAAGTTAAACATATAGTATAGAGGTAGATAGAAGATACGTTAGAAGCTTTAAATAATTTTAATTTCTAAATAATTTTAATAAATATAGCCTCTGCCAACTTGTCCATCTCCAAAAAACCTCCTGTCACAAAATCCACTTTTGGAAAATGTACACCAATATATTTTCACACACACATCTATCGTTTTACAGTCAATCGTCCGTCATTTATATTTAAACACCCTATTTATTGTACGAGTATAGTCAAGTCTTTCCTACGTATTCGTACATCTGGCTATACATTTATGTTGCAAGGTTGTACTTTCTTATGACGCGACCTTGTATACAGTCCGACTGAAATTAATAATGAATTTCTAGTTTCAGTGAGAAACAAAGGTACGTTGTGCTTTATGCCATCCGAATTGAAATAACTAACCAATCCTACTAATATTATAAACGCGAAAGTTTGTAAGTATGGATGGATGGATGGATGTTTGTTACTCTTTCACGTAAAAACTACTGAATGGATTTTAATGAAACTTTACAATAATATAGCTTATACATCAGAATAACACATAGGCTACAATTTATAAAAATATTGTGTGACTAATCCTGCGCAGATGAAGTTGCGGGCACCAGCTTGTGTAAAATAAAGGGTTTGTTAAATGATATCCAGACATTTGTAATCTAAAAATACAAATACATAATATAGTTGCAAAAAGGAAACCGACTTTGAAAAACATAAAAAATCTAAAAATACACCTATTATAGAATATACCATAAAAATAATAGTAATATCTTTGCCCAGCAGAATGACAATATTAAAAAAAACCGCCAAGTGCGAGTCGGACTCGCGCACGAAGGGTTCCGTGTTCCGTACCATTATAAATCAAGGTAACATAAAACTAAAAGAATAATTTTAAACAAACAAATTGAAAAAATCTAATAAAATAAAATATCTGATGATAAGTATCAATAAAGCTGCATTGGCTCACCAAAGGAACATACATCATACATACACACAAAACACGTCCCCCTCTTTTGTAGTAGGGTACCCACAACAACTCTCAAACTTTATGAAATTCAAAAATAAAAATAAAACTTTTTTAGTAAAGAGAATTCATAGCGTTATATAAAGTGCTGCGCCACTCACTTCCTGCACTCGAGGGAAATACACGCTATCACTTAGGTACTGAATCGGATAAAACTACACAGCGCCACATGAGTAGAGTTCTCTGCTTCAATACTTGCATATTTTTATAAAATAATAAAATAAAATAAAAATTGCAAAATAGAAGGAAGTACTCAATTCAACTGTTTTTTTTAAATTATGTCTGACCGTATAACTCCGTCGTTTATGAAAAATGAAAAATATTTTTTTTATTTTTTATTTTAGTTGAATTTCTATGGGACTAATCTGAAAATTTTGTATATATTTTCAGATTAGTCCCATAGAAATTTCATCAAAATCGATTTAGTAGTTTGGCTTTCCGTACTTAACTGTCGATGTTTGATCTATGTACCTATATCTTTGATGCATATAGGTATGTTGTAGATAAACTTTATTATTTTGGTTCTTTATTTCCAATTTTGTTGGAACTGTGTATGGGACACAGTTTCAACAAAAACATTGTTATAATAAAAATAAAAAATAAACTGAAACAGCTTCACGACTTTGATCCGCAGGCATGGTAGATGTCCCCTCAGATCGATTTGTACCTCTCTCTAATAAAACTAATAAGAAATAAATTAAAATCTAGTTTTGAAATCTTCCGAGCAGCTCGTAATATTTTATTTATGAGACTTTGTGAAAGCAATATCGTGAAGTACCTAATAAAAGTTTGTTTTTTCTACCGACACGTTTCGGATTGATCTTGAAAGGACCTTGTCACGTGATTGGAATAGCTTTTCAGAAGGTACGGATCTCATATAAATATTTTTATGTGGGTAGCGAAAGCACTTTGCTATCTAATCAGAATCTAAGAACTTCAATATTAATGTAATTAGGTAATAATTACATTTTATTCATAATAACTGGTTACAAAGCTCCGGTTTCGTAGACGGCCGAAGGGTTAATTTGTTGTATTTCGGTTTGAAGGGTGGGGTTACCAGTGAAATTACATGCACATGAGGCCTAATATCTGTATGCCTCGTTGGGTGCGTTGGTTATGCACCGTGTTAATTAAAGCTAATTAAAAAAAATAGAATACATAGACGAACTGGTGCCATAAACGGAGAAAAGAAGAAGTTTGTGCGATTTTCTTATTATAATTTAGTGCATTTTATTTATATGTTAGGAGGCCAACAACCGTCAAACAACTTTTCGCTCGCATATTGCCACAGTTTGAAGATATAAAATTACTGAAAGTAGTTAATAAAATAAAATTATTTATTCAATTGAATCACTTGAAACGTCTTCAATCTAGATGAATCTGGATCCCTTGCCACATGACAAGCCCTTGAAGAACAGGCAAGAAACTTAGAGCTTGGTTCCTCTATCATTTTGTTTTATAATATTCACTAAGATTTACAAAACCTAATCAACAATGCAAAACTTAGGAGCAAACACGAACAAAACATCAAAACTTTAAAATTGTTTTAGCCACGTATCTTACAAAGGTTTCAAAAGATCTGTTTCAAGTTATTGCCACATTCAAAAGCTTGGATTAGACTCCCTTGAGCTCAAAACATCGAGCATTTTCACATGCGCTTGGTCGCCATTAAACGGAGTATAGTATTACTTTCCGTGTTCTTCCGAAATTGTGTAAGAATTTTCACGTAGTAAAAACGGGTTTATATCGTTTTTTTTTTATAAAACCAGCTGAGAAAACAAGCAGATGACCCACCTGATGGTAAGTGGTAACCATCACCTATAACAAAGCATTGCCTCGTAAGTCATGCACGATAGGAACATGCCCTACGTTGCACTGCCCTGCGTCTATCAGCTTGAGGCAATCACACTCTTCAAACCAAAACACAGCAACGCTGCTTGGCGGCAGAATAAAGCGTGATGGTAGTACTTCTCCGGACGAGCCCTTCACAAAGAGCTCTACTACTCTTCAAAAATATACAGTGGTAATATACAGTGAGAAAAAACAACAAAGATACTTCGTTTGTTTATTTTTAACGCAAGTTGAGGATACACGCAGCGCCTGTCAGATGGGCTACGACATCCAGAGTATAGGGTGCAGGACCTGGATGTGGGGCGGGGGACTTAGATAATTATTTTCAGTTAACAAATCAGGTTGGAATCACTCTATTAGTTAGTTTACCACGCTCATCGCCAGTGTATCGTAAATGATACACCGGCGCTGAGCGCGTTAAACAACCCAAGATAGATCTAAGAGCAAATCTCAGAAAAATCAAGTATGGTGTTAAAACTAGACAATATGTCTTAGTCATTTTACCATACAAAATGAAAAGTCATAGTCAAAAGGTATTTATTCCATAAAATCACAAGGATCACTTTGAAACGTCTTAAAGCTAGGTGACTCTAGGTGCCAGTTTCAGTGTAGATAGCACCTCTGTAGGCTCGTCCGCCGCCAAGCATCGTTGCTGTGTTTCGGTTTGAAGAGTGTGGTTGCCAGTGTAATTACAGGCACATAAGGCTTAACATCTGTATGCCTCAAGTTGATGGACGCAGGGCAGTGCATCGTAGGGCAGTGCATCGTTCCATTCCTATCGTGCGTGACTTACGAGGTAATGTTTTCTTATAGGTGATGGTTACCACTTAACATCAAGTGGCCCATATGCTTGTTCCATCAACTAGTAGTATAAAAAAAATTGAGAAAGACGTGATGCATGTTAAAAGGCACTTCCAGTTTGAATCCGCATTAGGTCGTTTTGGATATCGGATAAACTTTCTATCCCCACTTACACTTACAGAAGATCTGTGGATGAAGTCAAGTGACCTGAAATCATCGAATAAAATATACCTATTCAAATAAAAATTAGAAGATTATTAAATACTAGCGGCCTGTCCCAGCTTCGCATGGGTGGACATAATTTTTTTCAACGTTTTAGGATAAACTTAGACCGTGGTGGGTTCGAGTCACTTCTAACTCGCGCCTTGCCCGGGCCCGCGCTGGGTGAGAACGCGCCCCGTGATCTTATATTTTTTAAATCTTTTGAATGGAATGTCCGATTTGAAAAATTCAAGAAGTAATGTATAGGTATTGAACCACTCTTGAATATGAAAAGATTTATTTGGATAAGGATTAATACCAAGGTACAAATAAAGACCCTTTTCTAGCGGCGGCATTTCAATTAAATTTTTATAATAAAAGAACACTTATTATGACATAACTATAATAGTTAGACATATGCTGTCGCGACATTTTTTGTAGATGATGACGTTTTCTACAAAATCGTAGTACATTATTTTGTTCTATCATCAATAGTTTTCGCAGCGCACGTGATGTAAGGTTTTCTTTTTCCACCTTGGGTTACATTATAAGAGTTTTAGTAAGGATCCCTGATTTTTTTGAAAATATAATATAGCCTATGTTACTCAGGGATAATGTAGCATTCTAATGGTGAAAGAATTTTTGAAATCGGACCAGTAGTTTTTGAGCCTATTCGTTACATACAAAACAACAAAACAACAAAAATACAAATCTTTTCTCTTTATAATATTAGTGTAGAAGTAGAGCGCAAGTGGTCAAGTGGGAGTGACCCGCCTTCTCATCCTAAGGTCGTAGGTTCGAATTCAATCGTGCACCAATGATTTTTCCTATCAAAAAAATTATGTGCGCAATGCCAATGCTCTTAAACGGTGAAGGAAAACATCGTGAGGAAACCAGTTAGTATTCTAACAGCGGTGATGGGCTTGCAACCTGTCACGTAGAACTTTATAAGTTTCAAAGTGATCCTTGTGATTTTACTGAATAAATACATTTTGACTTTGACTTGTGGAATACTAACTACTGCAAAATGCGGGAAGGTATGTGCCAAATGTAATGTTTGGACGTACCTCTGACTACCACCCCACTTAGACGTTCTTAAAGAGTCTGGAGTTCGTACTTGGTACTAAGTGATCTGAGGGGATATCTGCCCTGCCTGGGGATCAAAGTCGTGAAGCTGTTTAAATTTTTTTTCAATTATGTATATTGAATGGCATTATAAATCGTTTTGTTGATTTCATTGTCAATTGGCCTTTATTTTACTTTAAAGTGATATTCCCTCAAAGTTAGTGTAATCGTTCACCGATCATCATGGACACCAACCTGAAGAAGTCTATACACTGGCCTCCCCCATACATTTTCGAGAAGAACGATTCTGAGCCCTCTTCAACAACGACTTCCCACAATCTTTACAATGTCGTCAATCCATGGAGGGCGTCCTAGGCTTCTTCCAATATCTCCCAGTTCGTAATTAAGCTACAGTGTGAACGAGCTGTGTGGGTGTTTCCAAGGAATAAGTATAATTAAGCTACAGTGTAAACAAACTGTGTGGGTGTTCCCAAGGAATATCTCGTGTTGCTACGGTAATTATTTATTATGAAAATTTAACTAATTGATAATCCGAAGATTTAAAATCCTAATCCGATTATACCTTCAATTGAGGAAACACAGTTTTCCGCTTCTTTCTGGAAATTCACTTAAATGACAGCCTTCGTAGCTCAGTTGGTAGTAATCCTGCCTTCTGTGACGTAGGCCGTGGGTTCGATCCACACCGAGAATAAACATTTGTGTGATGAACACAGATGTTTGTTCTCTGTCTGGGTGTTACATAAAATTATAAGTATGTATTAAAAAAAAATATATATCTAGTATATCAGCTATCTGGTTCCCATATCATAAGCTTTGGCTTTGTTTGGAGTGAGATAGAGCTGTGTGTGTCCACAAATATTAAAAAAATGGGAACATTTAGGTAAATTCATACTACATAATATTAGTTCTCTCTCTCCTGACGTGTCACTAGTTTATTTCGAAACAGTGTGGTGAAAGGATTTTAAGGGCCTGACAACTATCAAACAACTTCTCGCTCGCACGTTTCGACATTTTATACCCTTCCAAGGAAATTGTAGTTGAAGTTTTGATCAAAATTAGTTTCAGCAAGCAATTTTAAACAAAACACTGGGTTTTTTTTAATTTTAAAAGTACGGTAATGTCTCGCATCGTCACCAAGTAAATCGTGCACCAATGAGTTTTTCTGTTTAAAAATTTATGTACACAATGCCAGTACTCTTAATCGGTGAAGGAAAACATCGTGAGGAAACCGGCATGTCGTAGAACCTAAAAAGTTCTATAACATGTGTCAAGTGCTCGAAAAGAGCATCTTTCGAGCACTTGACACATGTCAAATCCTTTCACCACACTGTTTCGAAAGAAACTACAAGAGAGACCAAGTAGGTAAGTGTGTTGACGCTGACTGCACAAATTTTTTGATACGTGGCAGAAAGCTCCGTGGCGCAGGTAATCCTTGGCTGGCAAGGGGCGAACAATGCACGCGACGAGGGCTCGTCATTGTGCCGTTTCGTTTATGCTGACGTAATGCCTGGAAGACGTACACGGTGCAAGTTTGAAATTGGAACGTGCATTTCAGCTTTTTGCTTTTTTTTTAATGTTGACTGAAATGAATACAATATAGTTACTGTTTTATTACCGTTTTTTTTGTCCGAACTAATATTTTTCATTGTATTTCGCCTACGTTTTTGTGACACAAAATAAACGTCTTTTGATTTCATTGGATTTGGAAATGTTCGTCGTACTTTTTCCGTAAAAACTTAGATAAATTGAGTTGCTTGAATTGCTTTGGCTATATTTGTTTTTATTGCCCTGATTAATATCAGGCTCTTTTCAAGCTCACTAGCACAATATTGTGAGTTGGGCCTTTGTATTTTACATTCAAACCACTTTAGATCGCATCGCACGCAAAGATCAAACAAATTACCACAGGACCTAAAGATAAATTATACGAGTACCTACATTGTTTAATCATGCCATTGTTTTACAATATATCCCTCCGGAGGGAAAATACGCTACATGGCGTAGAATTTGACAAAACTCCATAGGTAGGCATTTGCATCAAGTTTTATCTGACTTTTTTTTTAAGAGTAGTAGAGCTCTTTGTGTAGGGAAGTACTACTACCACGTTTTTTTCTGCCGCTAAGCAGCGTTGCTGTGTTTCGGTTTGAAGAGTGTGGTTGCCGGTGTAATTACAGACACATGAGGTTTAATATCTGTATGCCTCAAGTTGATGGACGCAGGGCAGTGCACCGTAGGACATGTTCCTATCGTGCGTGACTTACGAGGCAATGCTTTGTTATAGGTGATGGTAACCACTTAACATCAGGTCAGCCATCTGCTAGTTCCATCAGCTAGTTGTATAAAAAAAAGCATGATTTGTTAAGACTCGTATTGCCATTTTTGTTTCCTAAACCCCCTCTCTCTGATATTTACTCTGGGCGCAAACCCTGTAAGGGTCAACGAGGTTTTTGATGATTTTTATTCATAGCCCAAATACATAAATTTTGATATCACAAAGCATTTTGTGAACGTAGCGGTATCACAATTCGTATGTTAAACAGGGTAATAGGTACTTACGAACAAAATTTAACATTTTTGGGTTGGTTATGTACCTACCTACTGTAAGTGGTTAAAAGCTTCTGTTTCAGCAATGATCTAAGCAATGCAGTTTTTCCTCTCCTTGTTAAAGATTCCCTCAGGAAACTTTATGTAACATCCGAACTTTGTTTTGGCACGGGTCCAAGTACGTAGGTAGGTACCTACTTTAAAATATCCTGTTACATAACGAAACCTTACCAGGTCCTCATCGTCATCGGAAAAGATGTTTGCTCGGTCTTGCTCCGCCATTTCACTAAATTGATCATCCGATCAGCCAAACATTCATCCATGGCTCACAAACACAACACATTATCAACCACTTATAACACCAACTGCATCCAAATTCGTTTTTCAAAGCGATATCCAACCTTCATGATTGCACATAAACACTGGCAATAAATAAAAGAAAAAATAATAAAGTCATAATTCAAAAATCGTGTTCGGAAAACAAAACGCGTAGACGGACGTTTTCGATATTCGAACGCTTTCGGGCGCGCGTCGCGAGGTATGGACGCGTACTGCGGTGGGGCGGGCAAGATAGTACTGCTGCGTCTCGTAGCTATGGCAACGCGTGGCTCTTCGCGTCACTTGCTGCGGGTTGGCTGCATTTTCAGTAGTGCCACGTGCTGAAAAAGGCATGCTGAGAATCTGCAAAGCTCAGATTCTTCATATACCACAAACGGTATGAAAATTAATTAGTATTTTTCTAATGACTATGTTTTGTTTTCAAAAACTTTCTGCTATTTCTAAACAAAAAAACCACGGGGAGTTCCACCTAGTCGATCCGTGCTCACTTCGATCACGAGCTTCACCTCACTCACGTTGGCATTTCGGCTCACGCGAGTGGCGCTAGTGGTGGGTGAATGTATCAAAGAATGCCTAATTGAAAGCTCACTGCGGATTCCGCGGTCACTTGAGTGAGTGTTGTTGACAGAATAGAAAAGCACTTGTGCTTTCCGAGTAAGAGAAACAAAATAAATAGAAAATTTAGTAGACTTGTCATTCTTGAACAGTTTAGAGTTTAGTTGAATAGAAATAGGATTGAAAAGGTGACGTCAAGCATTTTTTTTTCAGAGAATACCCTTTTTTTAATGGCGCGTAAGGAGAATGATTTTTGTGGTCTGTATTCTGAGTGTATTTAAAGGTAGGTATGTATGTAAAGGTAGGTAAGTGTAATTTAAAGTTTCATCATGACTTGCTCATGTAAATATAGGTAGGTATTCTGTCGTAGATATCGTCGGAGTCGTAGGTGGGCTATATTGATTCATTATCTGCTTCGACAGATGATGGGGATAGTAAGTAATTAAATCTACAAGGAGCTACAAACATTTGCAAATTAAAAATGGTCGAGTATAAAGTTTGATTTCCGGAGAAGATTTTAGTCTGACAGCCTTCACAGCTCCAGTTGGTAGTAACTCTGCCTTCTGCGCTGTAGGCCGTGGGTTCGATCCCCACCGAGAACAAATATTTATTTGATGAACATAGATGTTTGTTCTCTGTCTGGTTGTTAATATAATATTATAAGTATGTATTTACAAAAAAAAAGTATTTATGTATTATATCAGCTATCTGGTTCACATATTACAAGCTTTGGCTTAGTTTGGGGCTAGATAGTGCTGTATGGAAAGTCCACCAATATTTATTGATATTTATATATTTATAAACTATATATTTACAAAAAAAGTATATATTAATTATTATATCAGCTATCTGGTTCCCATATTACAATCTTTGGCTTAGTTTTGGGCTAGATAGTG
The DNA here is from genome assembly GCA_932294275.1 of Chloroclysta siterata. NCBI lineage: Eukaryota > Metazoa > Arthropoda > Insecta > Lepidoptera > Geometridae > Chloroclysta > Chloroclysta siterata. The sequence continues at coordinate 10,840,047 of OW028596.1, read as the reverse complement.
CTGGGTGGAAAGTCCACCAAAAAAAGTCTATTTTAACGTGTACAAAGTCAGGGCGCGTCAACTTGTCCTATCCTACAATTATTTTGGTATTTGTGACTAAACCACATTGTGGCAGCTGGACAGATTTAGAGTTAACTTGGAATTAACTATAGTTCATAAATCTGGTCTTCGCAAACAAACTCGCAACCATTTTTGTAGATACTAACTTAATCTTTTAGGTAGGATAACTTCAAAATTATATTTTTGTTGAAACGTTTTAATGTAATTCTTCGAATCTTTGTTGTTAGCGATTTTTCATAACATCCTTTATCAATTTTATATCTTCTCTTCTAAAATGTTGAAATGTGCGAGCGAGAAGTTATTTGACGGTTGTCAGCCGCTTTAGTATGTATAAACCTACCTGCAACGTCATTCAAATATTGCTTTCGAACATTAAACGAACCATATGTGCTTACAATATGAACTCAAACATTTGATTAATTCTGTGGGTAAACGCAAATTGATTGCTTTTAAAGCATAATTTAATATCGCAACCTATTTATTATTACTGATGTTTCGTCTAACCAAATTGAACTGATTTCAGATTATAGGTACTCTGGCTACGTCCTTTTTTTACAATTTACTTGCCGCGTTCTCAATGCTATGGACGACGATTACCTAAGTGAGGATACTTATTCTCTTTATACTATACTAGCGACCCGCCCCGGCTTCGCACGGTTATTGTGGGTTATCCCTAAGAGATTATGCTTGTATTATGCATACAAACCTTCCTCTTGAATAACTCTTTCTATAAAAAAATCGCATCAAAATCGCGTTGCGTAGTTTTAAAGATTTAAGCATACATAGGGATATAGGGACAGAGAAAGCGACTTTGTTTTATACTGAAGTATAAATAAAAATACACAAAATTAGTACAATCCCAACTATTGTGCTAATACATTATCTTCTAACCAATCTAAGTGGTAATATAAAAAAATATTGACATGTAATTGAAACTGTCTTTTATCTTTGCTTATACTAACATTGTAATATTTATGTAAACTAGATCTTGTAAAATGACCCGTGGGTCATTTTAGAAGCTTTTCTGCACTTTTTTGCTGTAAAGGCCTTGTTTATATTAATTTTTGTTTGAAGGTTTCATTTGGGTATTTTGACAACTATTACATTTTAGTAGCTCCATGATTTTAATTAAGCCCGTAGATACGTCCTTCACCCCTCAATGCTGGCCAGTGGAGTGACAGTTCCGCATACATTTGCAATTGCAGGCTGACTTTCATCAGTGCTCATGAAGTTTTTGGTTTTTAAATAAACGAAATACTGCACATCAATCCATATATTTCTAAATTTATTTATGCATGCTAAAAACGTTTAAAATTTTTACGTAAACTAAAGTTACTTTAGATATTATGAGATGAATGAAGGAATTAAAATTATTTAGGTATTGTACGCTTTACTAGCTAATAAGTAATGAAACAAGTTATACTATATCTATATTCTATCACACAATTGTATGTGATACTTACTAGCAACTTATATCCCAATGTACAGAAGAGCCTTTTACAAATAAAATAAAGCTCGTAGAAAGGAAATGGCTTAGTCGTAATGATGTAACATTTCCGGCAGCGAATCTGAATCCATTAAAATAAAAAGATAATGAGCGAAGTACCGTGAATGGATAACAAATAAATGGCAACTCTAGCGGGAGGCTCTCAGCGCTAATGGACCAATAGGTTTGTATACAAGGTGTCACACAATTCTAGGCTGATTCCGAATCTGAATCTTTAAAAGATTCAGAATAATATTCCCGTTTAAATGATTCAACGAACATAATAAACAATGTTCAATATAGGTAGTACGATACCTTGAAAATACTGTTCAAGATTTTAGTTCCAAAACACACTTTTAGATTTCTCCGCCTACTTTTTTGACATGAAATAATATAATTTTTTTTTGATACAAAATAATCCGGTATATTTATAAACTATACAGCCATAAGATACAGCACCCTTTACCTGGGTTTTCTAACAGGAAACTGTTTTCTTACAAAAATATGGGACAAGCATTCGCCGAAACGTACTGTATTTTTTTAGGGATCTAAACCGAACAAAACAAGCGAGGAAATAGGCTCGAGGAAATCCGTTCTATGCCAAATTGTGCCGACAGAATCATTACATTACTGGGTTACGTGCTAGTATTTTGTACCTTACATATTTTGCTGTTTTTATAAGAATTCCGTTTAGGTAATGGAAATATAGCAGTTTTTTCTACGAAATATTTTTTGCACAAGGGTGAACCTAGATGTGGTTTCTTTTACCCCTTACAAAACCTTAAGAGGTTATTAATTTTTAGTAAAACAAATAGCTTAATAAAAATATTACGGAGTTTGGTTTTAATAATTGCTCCACTAAATAACAAACCCATCTCTAATAAACTCATAATACACGCAAAAGATATGTTTGACTACATAAAAATAAGAAGCACGTACTAACCCACTGCTGGGAAAAAGAATCCACCTTCAGACACAAGAGAGGTCTTGTCAGTTTAAAAATAAATTAAAAATTATTATTTTTTTAAACAAGCTCTTACTTTATTGCGCTAATGAAGCTAACCATGCATTGTCATCCAAACCACAGATAAGAGAATACTAATATCCAAACTAAACATGTATGCAAAATTTCAGCTCTATCGGTTGAAGATATCTGCTTCAAAATTGAGTAGAAGATTCCACCCGAACAAACATACTTTACATACATACATACATTGCAAGTTAAATAAAAGCTTGTATTAAACATAATGAATAAAAAATCTATTTCCGGCAGGCCATATTCATTTCATGAAGAATCAAAGCATTTCTAAAATTATCCATATTGCAATCTCTTCTGCAAACACATTTCAACCGATTGAAAGAGCTTTAGCCACTTGTCTTTTTAAAATTATCTCTATTCCGCAGAACTCTACACAAAAGGCCGAACCTTGAGTGTAACTTTTTAAAACTTCCAAAGTTATGAACTACTTCACTGAACTTTTAGCCCTTAACGTTTCTGAAGAAAAGTACGGTAACTCAATCCTGTCAAATCCAAAAGTTTACATGTTTCTGGCTCAACCACACGCTAACTGGACCGATTGGGATGTTTAGAATATATATAGTTTGTAACTTGGATATCCCGAAACGTCAACGGAAACGGAGTAGAAGAAATAAACGAACCCAAAGAGAGAAAATAAAGGTGGAAGGGACCAAGCCATAAGTTTGTTGTCTGGTTTTCTAAACATTGTAAACCAGGCAACCTCCCTCGAACCTTGAACCTTCTACCTTTCGATCTGTACCCCAAGTACGAGTTGTGTTTACCAGTAGTTGGTTTTTTGTTTTTTCGTTTTTGTTCCGTGTTCATTGCGGGTTTTGTATGAAGACGCGATAGAGATAACACTACTACCACTACCAGAGATACTACTAATTTTTATCATACTTGCAACAAAAAGTTCCGTATCGCTATCTCTATCGCGTCTTCATACAAAACCCGCAATGAACACGGAACAAGAACGAAAAACGAGAAACCAAATATGGTAAACACAACTCATACTTGGGGTACAGAAGGCGGCAAATACCGTAGGCAGAAAAAGAAATACACTTTGACATAAGCTTCTTTCACCTCTTTCCATTTTTATAAAGCTCACCATCCTATTCAAACTGTTCTTTATCGTACATCATGCTAAGTTTTCAGCTATACCTCATTGAACAAACCTAAACGTAACCCCATTTCTTTCTTAAACATTATCCGTGCCTATTTCGCCGATAAGCTTCAAAGAAACACGCAGCGGATTTATTTCACAGTTGATTAGGCGGCGTTCATTCCTCTCGGTGAACTTGCTTTTCGGTATCCTTTATCTTTCCGTCTAATTTACCTTGAGCCAAGGAAGCTATCCATCAGGCCGCATGTGTATCAGACAGGCAAGGTTTCGTTTTATAGTGTTTTACTAAACTTAAAGAAATCATTTTTTTTTATATTAATCCCTAAATAATTATTCATATCCTGCTGGGGGCTGATCACGAATGAGTTTTGACATTTGTCGTGTTAGCGTATCCTAGCGATATTCGACCTTATTTTGTTGCAGTTAGGGATACGATACATTTACGCGGCTAACGTCATATTCGTTCGTGATATTCATATTCATATTCATTTATTTTAAACCATAGGGACTTTTGTGGAACACTTAGTTACGTCAATTTGTTCGTACAAAAACACAATGTTAATACAAATTCACTGGGTAGGTACATAACTTTAGATGCAGCTGTATAGAGGCTTTGTCAAAAAATAAACTAGGTATAAAATATAAAAGATTCCTATTAAAATATAGAAGATAAGGCCCCGGTAAATGGAGCCACGGTCACATAAGTACCGAATAGTAGCATAGTTATTCGCCGGGTGCGATAGTCCTTGGCACAGGTGATTAGCGTATCAAGGAAAGTCAGTCAAGTTTTAACTAAGCAGGTTGCTTTACCACAAATAATGCCATCACGAACAATTACAAATTCTAATTTCTAGAGGAGAGTAGAGGAGTATGAGGGTACACCATGCCGCTCGCTGCGGCCGACAAAGTAAGAACATTCCCAATTATACAGATAATTGTAGTTCCATGCAGTAGATGCAACAGAAGACCAGCGCTACTGTTTGGAAATATAACAGCAGCATTATGCTGGCCCATTCACCACCACAAAATTGTACTTTAAATATTTTTTACCTTTTTTAGTTTGTATAATTGTTTGTTTATTCATGTAAGTTTCGTTTTTTTTACTGTGTTGGTACTGCGGAACTGTAGAATTTTTTCTCAAAAAAAATTTTTTGAATCTTTTTCTTTAATTCGGTGAGGTATTCGACACGTTTTGTTGAAGGTTGACAGATAACAAGAGATTAGTGAAAATCTTGATAAACGCACGTAACACACGGCACGACCTATTTTCGTAAATCAATTCCAGAACTTTCTAACAAACTATAGAACCTGGCTCATCGATAGACGTTTCTTACTTAGTACGTGCTTTGTACTTATTCCTGCATGCGCTGTTTTCAATCACTAGTGGAATCCCACGTAAGTTCATTCTTACCTTGCGTTTCGAATTTACAAAAATCGTTACTTATATTTTTTTTCTTCTCTTCCTCTTCACCTGGAACCCGAGCCAAATTTCAGGCCTCTAGGCACTGCAGTTTGGGAAATCTCATGATGAGTGTGAGTGAATTTTTTCTTTATAAATATACTAGCGACCTGTCCCAGCTTCGCATGGGTGGATATAATTTTTTTAACATTTTAGGATAAACTTAGTCTCGCGTCTACTCTTTTCATACATTTGCACGCCCTTCTCCCTGAGTGAGTGAGAACGCGCCCCGCGCGTTCCATAATATTTTGAAAGCGAACTAAAATTTTTAATTCGTAATATCTTTTGAATGGAATGTCCGATTTCAATAATTCAAAAAGTCATCTACAGGTATTGATAAAATATTGAATATAACATTATTTATTTGGATAAGGATTAATACCAAGGTACAGTTCTATCTTTTCGCAGCGCACGCGATGTAAGGATTATTTTTTTCACCTTGGGTTACATTATTGGAGTTTTAGTAAGGATCCCTGACTTTTTTGAAAATATTATATAGCCTATGTTACTCAGAGATAATGTAGCATTCTAATGGTGAAAGAATTTTTGAAATCGCCTATTACAAAACAACAAAACAACAAAAATACAAATCTTTCCTCTTTTATTATATTAGTGTAGATCAGTGTAGATATAGATGTAGAACAAAACTTATATCAGTACATTATACAAACATGAAACTAGTTTCGAGCTACGTAACTGATTTGTTTTAAACTATTTCTCCAAAGCCCAAAACCTTTACCACTACATGGATTTTAGGCACCACTGTCGAGTAAGATTGATGACCCTCATCTGCAGTAACCCAACGCACTATCGGTGGAATCAATTTGTAAGTCCCGACAGCGGTAATCGATTCAGTTGAGTGCCTGATGTGGATTGATCTTGAGTCCTTACCAGATCGAGATATTTAACTAAAAGCTGAAGAGAAAACAAAAACCTGGGCAACGTGACTGGTGAATGTAGTAAATAAACAGGCCTACGGGCAGTTTTATATTATTTATTCATAGCTTGTGTTGGGGCTAGATGGTACTGTGTGAAATATTAAATATTTATAATATAAGGGGCTTAATCAGGCTACAGGTATTCGCTTTGACCGATAAACGGGCCACTTTGAAGCGATGCTCGAAAGTCAGGAGTTTAGACTGAAATACTGTGTCGTTACTTATGATGCTTTTAGCTCGCTTATTTCTAAGGCCTAAAGCTGGTATTTGACAGAGCGAACCCAAAGAAAACAACAATACTCCATACACGACCTGATTTGCGCTTGTAGAAGCTGTCACCTACGATATTATGCTATAATCTTAATAATTTTCATAGAGTAGTACAGCCCAAATATCAGTTAAAGCATAGCGCATTAAAGCTCTGTGAAACCTATTTCAAATATCCACTAAGTTAAAAGCTTTTCCAAACCAAAACTGGTCCAAGGTCCCTGAAAAATATATGTAGAATAAATTGATATTGCGCCAAGATTAAATAACAAAATGTTTAAAATACTGCATAGCATGGGTTGACCTTGGCTCTGGCCATATTTGGCAGCCCCAACCCTTAGTCGATACTGCGTCGATGACTCATGCTTTTTTATTTTAAATTTGGATGAAATTAAAGTACCCTTTGAAGAAAGTATTTTAGGGGAGCCATGAATGTCAAATGAACGAATTAAAAAAAAAACAAGAGTGCGTGAAGTGTATTTGATATACTGATAGCTAATTTGTGACGTTACAAGTGCAGTAACTCGTAGAATTTTCTAGCTTTAATCAAAGCTTTTAAAAGAGCATTGACTTCGTAATCCTTTTAACCCATTATCGTCTCTTGAGCCGTAGAAGACCAACCAATAGTCATAATATTATAGTCATAACCAATGTCTACACAATAAGTAAAATATCTGCAAGATGAGTCACAATTATGTATGACCATCCTTTGTGCAAAGCTCGTCTAGGTATTTTAGAGAGACGCCGAACTGGCGCGACCGAATGGCGTCAACTCTCCTCCCATGCCTTTGTGGGATGACAGTAGCAATTTGTAACAAAGCACGTTGATTGGATATAATAATATAAAGTTAAATAGCAAAACATTTTATTATAATAGATCGCGTTAGATCGTTTTGCGTTTTGCGTTTTGCGATCCAACTGCAAGGAACTTACCTACGGCTTGGTTGGTTCATACCTATCGTGTTTTTTGTATGATTCTTCTTTTGTTTATAAAAGACCAAAGAAGCTCCAGTATGCCATCTCTAGTTAGTAAGTTGTATGAAACACACAAATTATACCTAATATGAAAAAGCAGCCACTGCAGTTGGCATGCTTTTAACCCCTGACATAACAAACTCCGCAACTAGCCTCCGTGAAGGTTGCTGAAAGTATTACGAATGCAACTGTTACCTAGTTCCTGATTCTAGTGTAAAATAAGCGATGTTCTTCAAGAAATATCTTATCGAAGTATTCATTTAGATTCCCGTCCCGTTCTGCGGTAATTTTGATATGAACAATCATCATCAGCATGTAAAAGTCCACTGCCGGATATAGACCTCCCCTATACCTACATATTCAGGAAGAACGATTTTGAGCCCTCTCCATCCACCGACTTCCCACGATCTTCACGATGTCATCGGTCCATCGGATAGGAGGGCGTCCCACATTCCGTCTTCCAGTTCATCAACCTATCCGTTTTTGTAATGCCCGGTCACAGTTTAAACACCTACGTTCATCACACAAATGTTTGTAGTAATCCAACTCGCAACGCATAGTAAAAAGCTGAGTAAATATCAACTGAGCTGAGCCCAGTTAGTTATACATTTAGAGAGGAAAGTTTAGTTTACTTTAAAAGCAATATAACTCTGCAAAGTGAAGCTGCAGAGCTCTTGGCTGAAGTGGTCGTGACGAGTTCAACGACGCTCAACGTATGCTCTACTAGTGGTTGTGGAACAGAATCTCATCACACTATCGTGACACTTTTTAGTTCAACATGCCAACTTTTTTTTTGCACTTTGTTTTTGAAGTAGGTAACTAGTTTTGTTTTGCTATGAAACTGATTAACTTTAAGGGGCTGACAGCCGCCAAAGTACTTCAAAATGTTGAAATGTTCGAACGAGAAGAACATTAGTTTTCTTAGTTAGTCTTTGTCTTAATAAAATGTAGAAAGATGATTCATTATTTTTCAAGAGTAGAGTAGTAGAGCTCTTCGTGAAGGGTTCCTCCTGACTACTTACTATGCCTTTTTATGCCGCCAAGCATCATTGTTTGAAGGGTGTGGCTGCCGGTGAAATTACAGGCACATGAGGCCTTACAACTGTGCCTCAAGTCGGTGAACGCAGGGCAGTACATCGTAGGACACGTTTCTTTGTTATAAGAGCGTTTTAGGGCTCTGACTCGTGAGTATTTTCTCAAACAACTATAAGTAAGCATGACATTCTTTTTGTGATCAGGTGGTACATACCGTAGTACATACGTACCGACTGTATTAATGTAAACGCTAGTTGAAGAATTAAAAATTGTATGACGTTTTTTGTATTTGAGGTATATACAGTCGTGGTCAACTAATTAGGGACACTCAAGATAGTGAAGAGCAACAACCGGTTATGTACATATAAATATAAAACTCTATTGATTTCTCAGTAACTATTATTTGCATAATTTGGTCCAATTATTATGCTATAAATACCTGTAAATAAAAGATTAAATAAATAGAAAAAAGTGTGTAATATCAAAGGTTAACCATGCATTCAATTTAAGGTATAATTCTGTAGCTGGACATTTAATTAAGGACAGTAAAGTAAAATGAAAAATAGAGTTAAACAAAACTAATAATCTGCAGTATTTTAATTTTTTTAACAACTCCATTTTATTACGGGTAAAATCAGTACCCAGTAGCAAAACCTTTGTTAGTAATTGCCGCTTGACACCGATGTGGCAGAGACATTGTCAGTTTCTGACATGTTTCGACGGGAATTTTTGCCCATGCCTCACAAAAAGCTTCATTAAGTTAATCTAAAGTTGTGGTACGATATGTGGCAACTTTTTTCTTGATTTCGTGCCAAAGATGCTCGATTGGGTTGAAGTCCGGGCTATTTGCTGGCCAATCTAGCACTGATACCGACTGACTGTTAAGAAACGACTTGACTGAACGGGCGGTATGTTTCGGGTCGTTATCATGCTGAAACGTCCATATAATAAGGAGATGTTCCTCAGTATAGGGAAGCATAGTTTCCTCTAATATTGCCTTGTACTGATGTTGGTCTAAACTTTCCTCACAGGTCCCTGAACTTTCCTCACAGGTCCCACTCCACAGGTCCAGAAAATGAACCACACATTTTAATGTTTCCACCGCCATGTATCACCTACTTTTTTGTGAATCTTGGATAAATTTCCGCTTTTACAGGACGCCGTACGTATTGCCTTCCATCTGAAGAAATCAAATTAACCTTGGTCTCGTCAGATAATAATACATGTTGCCATTGGGCGTAGGTCCAATGTCCATATTTACGTGCAAAAGCCAAACGTGCATTTCTATGATCTTTCTTCAACAACGGTACTTTGCGAGCCACTCCTCCGAACAACCCTGCTTCTACCAGACGTCGTCGAACGGTCCTCGCTCTTTACCGGCTTTACACCGGCTCTTTCGTCTGCCCCAAACACTTCGTTTTTAATTAAAACAGAGTCTAGAAACGGATCTTTCTTAGCTAACCTGGTTATAATTCTATCTTCTTGCGGAGTGTTTTTTCTCGATCTTTTTTTTCTGGGCACATTTAAAGCTGTGTTGTTGCGCCTGAAATGTTGCACTGCATTGCATACCATAGTTTTTGAACAATTTAAATATTCTGCTATCATTCGGTATGACCAACCACTCTCGACAAACTTCATGATAATTTTTCGTAGTGTTGCAAATCCGCCAAGTTGCGAACTTTTATTTTTGCCCATTTATTTTCAAAATAATTCTCAAAACCTAAAATTAAAAATCTGGATTTTGGAAATAAAACGCAATATCTCAGTGTCCCTAATTAAATGGCCAGCCAGCATTCTTTGAACAAATAGCACTGTGATATCTATCAGCTATTACTGTAAAGAGGTTTAATGTTTAAGAAGTTGTTATTGTTTGTATAATCGGGCACATAAATGACTAATTATACTTACATGTAAGAGTTATGGAATATTGTTTAAACTCGTTGGAAAATAAAAAATAAATTCACAATTTGGCTTAACTAGAGAGTGTCCCTAATTAGTTGACCACGACTGTATATATATATATATTTTATAGATATATATTTATTTTGTAGTTTTTAAGCTATTCGCTTGATATTTGTCGCACGTCATTCTATGTTTATACCTCTACTTAGGGGGGTTGGTAGAAAATGCTTGTGCATTAAGCCCTCCTTTTGTGCATTAAAATTGTGTTTTGTGCAATAAATGATAAATAAATATAAATATAATAGTTACCACTTAACATCAGGTGAGCCATCTGCTAGTTCCATAGCGAGTAACTAGTATAAATTAAAATTATAGCTTACTTTCTGAATGATTGATAATAAACGACGGACTGACAAAAATATAAACTTTCATCAAAATTTGCTGTTTATTTAGAATTTGCCAAAACAGCTACATTTTAAGGTGTAATAAATAGGTAAAGTGGAATTTCTTTACAGCTTTTTTATAGCGTAATAATGTAGGTACTACGCACGGTTTATCACAGCAATATGGATGTTTATGACATCTTTGCCCATCTTGTGTCTTTATTCGGATTTAGGAGAGATTAAATAGGCAAAATATATTCAAACTAGAATTTAGGCACAATGATTCCTAGAATTCCTATGATTCCTACAATATTATTTACAAAATCACCTTTGTCGATGGAAAAGAGGAACTAAGTTTATAAACTTGCTGGCTGAAAACCGCAATCTGATGCCTATGCCTTAGATAAGAAAATGTGAATGTAAACATTCATAACAAAAGCGTACTTTTCCTATAAGCTATGGCCTATTGTTTGGTCACTCTGACCATCTATCGATGGTGGTGTAATTAGAACAAAAACATTGAATCTTTTTTTGAATTGTAAGTATAAAAAAGTAGGAGGTTCTAAAGTCAATATATACCTATATTTTTTACTGTAAGTTAGCAAGAACGATTGCTTAGGTAAAGAGTAGGTACCTACTTTAAAAAGCAATAAAACCGGCCAAGTGCGAGTCGGACTCGCGCACGAAGAGTTCCGTCATCTACACTAATATTATAAAGAGGAAAGCTTTGTATTTTTGTATTTTTGTATGTAACGAATAGGCTCAAAAACTACTGGTCCGATTTCATAAATTCTTTCACCATTAGAATGCTACATTATCCCTAAGTAACATAGGCTATATTATATTTTCAAATAAATCAGGGATCCTTACTAAAACTCCAATAATGTAACCCAAGGTGGAAACCAAAAACCTTACATCGCGTGCGCTGCGAAAACTATTGATGATAGTACAAAATAATGTACTACGATTTTGTAGAACACGTCATCATCTACAAAAAATGTCGCGACAGCATATGTCTAACTATTATAGTTATGTCACAATAAGTGTTATTTTATTATAAAAAAATAATTGAAATGCCGCCGCTAGAAAAGGGTCTTTATTTGTACCTTGGTATTAATCCTTATCCAAATAAATCTTTTCATAATTAAGAAGGTTTCAATACCTATAGATTACTTCTTAAATTTTTCAAATCGGACATTCCATTCAAAAGATATGACGAAATTAAAAACGTTAACGGGTCCACGGGTCACGCTCGGGTGCAAATGTATGAAATACTAGCGGCCTGTCCCAGCTTCGCATGGGTGGTCATAAATTTTTTGAACATTTTAGGATAAACTTAGACCGTGGGTTCGAGCCTCGCGTCTACTTATTTCATACATTTGCACGCGCTTCTCCTTGAGTGAGTGAAATCGCACCCCGCGCCTGACCCGTGGACCCGTTAACATTTTTAATTTCGTCATATCTTTTGAATGGAATGTCCGATTTGAAAAATTTAAGAAGTAATCTATAGGTATTGAAACCGTCTTAATTATGAAATGATTTATTTGGATAAGGATTAATACCAAGGTACAAATAAAGACCCTTTTCTAGCGGAGGCATTTCAATTAATTTTTTATAATAAAAGAACACTTATTGTGACATAACTATAATAGTTAGACATATGCTGTCGCGACATTTTTTGTAGATGATGACGTGTTCTACAAAATCGTAGTACATTATTTTGTTCTATCTTCAATAGTTTTCGCAGCGCCCGCGATGTAAGGTTTTTATTTTCCACCTTGGGTTACATTATTGAAGTTTTAGTAAGGATCCCTGATTTTTTTGAAAATATAATATAGCCTATGTTACTCAGGGATAATGTAGCATTCTAATGGTGAAAGAATTTTTGAAATCGGACCAGTAGTTTTTGAGCCTATTCGTTACATACAAAAATACAAAAATACTAAAATACAAATGTTACCTCTTTATAATATTAGTGTAGATGTAGATGTAGACGCGAGGCTCGAACCCACGGTCTAAGTTTATCCTAAAATGTTCAAAAAATTTATGACCACCCATGCGAAGCTGGGACAGGCCGCTAGTTATCTATAAAAACGCCAAAAAAATCACGTTTGGGATCCCCCTTATAGGTATTTATTTTATTCTGTTTTTTTAGTATTTGTTGTTATAGCGGCAACAGAAATACCTACATCATCTGTGAAAATGTCAACTGTCTAACTATCACGGTTCATGAGATACAGCCTGGTGACAGACGGACAGACAGACAGACAGACAGACAGACGGACAGCGGAGTCTTAGTAATAGGGTCCCGTTTTACTCTTTGGATACGGAACTCTAAAAACGGATTCACGACTTTGAAGACAATTTTTGCCAGAATCAATAAATAGTTTGAAGTAAGTACCATCTAAATCACAAAAGCGCTCAGTTAAAAATGCCACTAGCTGTCATCTATCCAAGTGACTCCATGATCCGTTAGAATAGAAGTGACCAAACAATTATACCCTATTAGCGCTTCTTCAAATCGGAGACAACTGATTCATCTCGATGACAAAATAAAATGTCATACCATTTTCATTGACCTTGAATCATCCCGATTACAACCGGTAGGTTGCCACGGCCAAGCCGGCCTTGTTGCCATGACGTAACACCTTCGAGCGAGGTTCGCGCCGAACTGCCCGAGATATCGAACGTGTGCCCGCGCATCCTACGATAATCCAAGTTTTTAAAAATCGAACAAATTAAAAACTATCAAAATAATTAAAGATTGAAGAAAGAGGTTTATTACGTGATTGTGTTCGGTGATTTGTTTTTGAACAAAATGTAAAAAAGTATGTGATTAGTGCAACGATAAACAAGTCTTGTATAGAACTGCATTGACACCGGATCTACGGGAATCTGTTATGAACAGGATTTGAACTAAAACGTGAGGTAAATAAACTCTACCTGCAACGGAGGAACTTGTTCTTATTTTTTCTCAAATTTATGAACTAAATATTCACTTACTTACCTACACATCTTCCAATAAAAATAGTGTATTATTTTCATAATAATGAGAACTCAACAAAATCAGTAATAGTGTAAATTGGTAACAGAGTACACAGTACAGTAAAAAAAACAAGTAGGTATGATTTATAAACTGTTTTGTTTACGTCGTGTTGAATGCTACTGATGACAATACCAACATAATAGAATTATCTAAGAATCTCACTACCAAGGTAGATCCAATGTGTACCTATGCGGAGAGCACGTTAGATACAAATAACTATGATCCTGTTTTCTGTGATTAGGTGCTCTTGAGAGCAACTCGAACGTTGACCTTTGATATCAACAGAAAATGTACGTTTACAAACTTGTTTGTACCCATCTTTAATTTTTATGATCAGTTTAATGGCTATGGTGGTAATGCGCGTGTTTGTTAGGTGGTCTAGTCACTTTAGCTAATTGAACACATTGTTTAGTGTGTCAAAGTGGATTTATTATTGCTATAATATAAAGCCTATTTTATTATTTTTTGTTTTATTATATTACAAGCTGGTGCCCGCGACTTCGTCCGCGCAGGATTAGTCACACAATATATTTATAAATTGTAGCCTATGTGTTATTCTGATGTATAAGCTATATTATTGCAAAGTTTCATTAAAATCTATTCAGTAGTTTTTACGTGAAAGAGTAACAAACATCCATCCATCCATACAAACTTCCACATAAATAACATTAGTAGGATGTATGTTTTCTGAAAGAAAAAAAAATCCGTTTAAGGCATGTGGTATTAAGAGTACCTACCTACCTACAGCACCAGTCATTTTTACGAATTTAAATTCTTAGATTGAGTCAACCGACTGTTTATATTATAATAATGTGTAGCTTGTAGTTTTGTCGGCAATAGCCTTGCTTAACCTGTCCTCAACATTATTATCAGTGTAAGGTGCACCTTGCCAAGTTTGGAGCTCGATGTAGGTAGATGTTGATGGTCGCAACTACTGCGTTCGAATTTCTAGAAAATTACTTAAAATAATCAGAAGTTTTACCTACTCAGAATAATTTGAAATGTATTCTTTTTATAAAGTCAATTTTTTTTCTAGTATATCTTTCTACGCATACCACAATAATATCATAATAGTTGTGGTTCATATTATACAATATGTATATATCCTACTAATATTATAAACGCGAAAGTTTGTAAGTATGGATGGATGTTTGTTACTCTTTCACGTAAAAACTACTAAATGGATTTTAATGAAACTTTACAATAATATAGCTTATACATCAGAATAACACATAGGCTACAATTTATAAAGATATTGTGTGACTAATCCTGCGCAGACGAAGTCGCGGGCACCAATTTGTTTTGTATATAATTTTCTTGTCAAAACGTGATTGCCAGAATATTCAACCAAGAGACTAAAATGTTTATATATAATAAAAAATATAATAAAAAATAAATATCCTTAAATCAGTTCAAAAGTCAAAAGGTATTTATTGAATAAAATCACAAAAATCATTTTGAAGGTTTATCTTTAATTTCAGGAAATGTTGATCCCCTCAGATCTCTCAGTACCAAGTACCTGATATAGTTTGAGGATGGCTTAAGGTCTAAGTCGTCAGAGATTATGTCCAATATAACATTAAAAAAAATTAGATAATCTTTTACGATAAAATATCAAATACATACATATATGTTATTTGTATATCAGTCAACGAATATGGATACAAATGTAGAGATTTTCCTTTTATCTTTAATGCCAAATGCCTAAAGCATTTGACCCGGCGAAACACGAAGAATTGAAGTTTGTCAGCAAACGCTTCTCCAGTTTAATTTAAAAACAAATATTGGTATTCATGTACAGTTACATAAGTGCATCGCTGGCACTGCATACAATCATTATGCCATCCAATTACTATGCAACCAAGTGCGTCACACTCCAATGGAATACAGAGTGATAAGAATCGAACATGACATGTGCTGAAGGATTTATGTTTAACACCACACAACACAGAAATATGTTTAACACTTAGCAGTATTGCGTCTTTGGTGAATATAACAACCGAAAAATAAACTATATCGAAAATGTTAAATTAATAGTACCTATGTGATTTTGCAGTAGTCTTATAATATTATTATGTCATGATAATATCATAATTAGCCAAAGATGTGCATGGCTGGATATAGGACTCCTAAGACATGCGTTTCTCGAAAGATCTCGAACGGCCCATCGGGTGGGGGACCGTCCTATGCTTCGTCTTCTGGGTCTTTTCTAAAAGTCAAAGTCTAAAGGTATTTATTTATTCAATAAAATCACAAGGATCACTTTGAAACGTCTTAAAGCTAGGTGACTCTAGATGCCAGTTCCACGCGACCAAAGCCTAGAAGAACAGGCAACAAACTTACGGCTTGGTTCCTACCGCTCTTTTGTATGATCCTTGTTACAGAAGAATTAATTTAATTAAAGAATTTGTCACATATAAAATACCATCAACAAGAAAATGAAATGTTTGGTGCCCCTGAAGAGGGTTCCTTCAGACACTGTCAAAAGATTTTTTATAGGGTAGGTACTAGATAAGGGGATCACTACCGTGACTGGAAAATTAGACGCACAGGAGGCTATATCTGAATGGCTCAAATTGATGGACGCAGGGCAGAGAACGTTTTTATCGTGCGTGACTAACTAGGCAATGCTTTGTTATAGGCGATGGTACCACTTAACATCATGTAACATCTGATTGCTCCAATAGCAAATAGTATGTCAGCAAATTTGATATACGAAGGTTGTAGACGAGGCAAGTGATGATCGTAGGTTACACCCCAAAAAATGGGGAAGATTTCCAATTTCAAACTCAAATAAGATTTATAATACTTATGAGTGTGTCATCATAATCTAATGCACGCATTGTGATGCGAGTTATACCTTCTGAATTAAACTAAGGTCAGCGACCTCAACAACGGTAAAAAAATGATTGTTTGATAATCTAAAATTTCAGACATACTTAGTTATAACTCATTTCATTATCTTCAGTTTAAATGAAATTTTACCACAATCTAATGTTCGCCCGTCTAATTAGAGAGAATAAAAATATATTAAATAGGTAAAAGGTTATTTGGAATTGTTCATAAAAGCAAATTACCAATTATTATTTAAGAGTAGTAGAGCTCTTTGTGAAGGGCTCGTCCGGGGAAGTACTACCACCACGCCTTTTTCTTCCGCCAAGCAGCAACGCTGTGTTTCGGTTTGAAGAATGTGGTTTCCGGTGTAATTACAGGCACATGAGGCTTAACATCTGTATGCGTCAAGCTGATGGACGCAGGGCGGTGCATCGTGGGGCACGTTCCTAATTGTGCGTGACTTACAAGGCAATGCTTTGTTATAGGTGATGGTTACCACTTAACATCAGGTGGGCCATCTGCTTGTTTCATCAGATAGTAGTATAAAAAACGGGGGGACGATTAAGCTCGCGTCCGCAGGAAGCACCTTCACAACCCTGCACGTGTCCCCTGGGTGGTGCTAAACGAGCTCGAAACTAGACAAATAGGCGTTTTGTAAAACTTTCACCAATCATGAATACTTGTGGCTCTCCCCCGAGCCTACCAGCAAATGGTTCTTCTCAGAACCACCCAAAAAACGGCTCTTCTCAGAGCCTGCTGATTAAAGATATCGGACCATCAGTCCATATATTACAATTAAACATTGAAGGCATAAGTAAAGCCAAAAGTGACTATTTGCTAAAGCTCTTGCAGATTCATAAAATAGACATAGTCAATGTACAGGAAACCCATACTAGAGATGACTCTGATCTGGAAAACAGGGGCTGCCTACCCGGCTACGTTTTGATTAAAGCTGTTCACCACCCAAAATACGGTATAGCCACATACGCAAGGACAGGCTTAAGCAATGTGCAGCTCATCGACTCTAGCGAACTTGGCCAAGTCTTCACAATCACCGTTCAAGTAAACGAACTCACTGTGACCAACATATACAAGCCTCCCGGTGCCAAATGGCCTCAAAATGTTCTACCTTATTACAATCACCCGTGCATCTACACTGGCGACTTCAACAGCCACCATACTAAATGGCGATATTCAAAGGACGACGACAATGGGTGTGCTTTGGTCCAGTGAATGGAAATTGGCGATCTACACTTGCTGTTTGACGCAAAAGATAAGGGTTCTTTCCACTCCGCAAGATGGAAGAGAGACTACAACCCCGATCTCGCTGTTGTCTCCATTGATCATCTGAACCAACCCTTACCTGCTGCTAAAGCAGTACTTACGGACTTTCCAAATAGTCAACACCGCCCTATACTTCTTAATATTGGCCTAACAATACCCTTGGTAAACTCAATGCCCCTGCCTAGATGGAATTTCAACAAAGCCAACTGGGAAGGCTTTTCTAAAAACCTCGACTCAGTCCTGTTATCAAAACACCTGGAACCAAACCCTTCAAACTATCACACATTCGTCGAACTTGTGATCAAAGCTGCTAAACGGAATATCCCCAGAGGATATAGAAAAGAATATATCCCAGGCTGGAGTGCGGAGAGTGAGGAACTCTACGGAGAATTCCAAAGAACTGGAGGCCACAGCACAGGGGCCAAGCTACTGAAATCACTAGACGAACAAAGGAAAGCGAAATGGGTAGCTACGGTCGAAGGCATGGATTTTAAAAAATCAAGCAGGAAAGCCTGGAAAGTGCTGCATGGTCTCACCGGAAAACAGCACCCAACTAAAAGGATTTCTTGCGTCAAGCCAGATGCTATCGCGAACCGGATGGTGGATGTCACGCGTGTGAAACGAGATAAACTCTTCACAAAAAAGGTCAAACAGGACCTAAAGGCATTAAAGCAAAGCTCACCAACAAAACAACACCTATCGAGACCTTTTTCTGTTGGGGAAATCATAGAAGCCATAAAGCTTTTAAAGAACAACAAAGCCGCTGGTCCCGACAACATATACAATGAGTTTATACGCCATATGGGTCCTCGAGCTGTTAGCTGGCTGACAACATTTTTCTCTTCCATCCTGATACACAACAAATTACCAAGATATTTTAAAATCTCCAAAGTAATAGCAATTCCAAAACCTGGCAAATCCGAACTCCAACCTGAAAACTATCGCCCAATTGCTCTCTTGAGCTGCACTTTCAAACTGCTGGAACGGATCCTTCTGACCAGGATAGAGCCATTCATAGATGCTGTAACACCTGTTGAACAAGCAGGATTTCGACGAGGTAGAAACTGCACTGACCAAGTATTGGCCCTCACAACTCACATCGAAGCCGGCTTTCAAAGGCAATTAAAGACCACCGCAGTTTTCATAGACTTGACGGCAGCCTACGACACAGTTTGGAAACAAGGGCTGGTGTGCAAACTTCTATCAGTGATCCCGAGCCGAGAAATTGTGAACCTGATATCCAACATGCTGAGCGAAAGAGAGTTTGAGGTGCACTTGGGAAACACTAAAAGTCGCATGCGGAAGCTGAATAACGGATTACCTCAGGGATCTGTGATGGCTCCACAGCTTTTTAATCTTTACATACACGATCTCCCTGCTACTACAGGTACTAAATTCATGTACGCAGATGACATCGCACTAGTCGCTCAGAGTACAGATATGAAGACCAGCGAAAAGATCCTGACTGCAGATCTCGAGGTTCTATCGAAATACTTTGAGTCTTGGCGACTAATCCCCAGCCTGAGTAAAACCGAAGTAACATGTTTTCATCTCAACAACAGCCTTGCAAACTACGTTCCTACAGTCGACTTTAACGGCGAAAAGTTAAAATTCAATCCCTTTCCGAAATACCTTGGCGTAACTCTCGATAGATCCTTAACATATAAAGAACATTTAACTAAACTTTCACATAAACTTTCATCCCGTAACAATATACTCCAAAAACTGTGTGGAACAACCTGGGGATCATCTGCTGACTGCCTCCGCACAACTGGCATCGCGCTTGTCTACTCAGCTGCAGAATATTGCTCACCAGTGTGGCTAGAAAGCGCTCACGTGCACAAGGTAGACACGAAGCTAAATTCCGCCATGCGCTGCATCACTGGAACTGTGAAATCAACACCACTTCACTGGTTACCAGCTCTGAGTCACATAGAACCTCCACATCTCCATCGAAAGCACGCACTTAAAAGAGAAGCTGACAAAATATCCTCACAGCCTGCTCTCCCTGTCCACGGTGATTTCATCTACCCACCACCTCAAAGACTGAAATCTAGACGTCCTCCTTACGCTGCTGCCCAACACTTAAACAACTTCCAGATAGCAGAAAAATGGAAAAGTGACTGGCTGGAAAATACAAGAGGTTCGTGCGCCCATTGTGTTGACCCCACTTCCAAACACAAAGGCTTCTCCCTGCCCCGGAAATTATGGTGTCGCCTCAATAGGCTCCTCACTGGACACGGCCGATGCAACTACTTTCGGCATAAGTGGGGTTGGTCAGACTCGGCGCTCTGCGAGTGCGGTGAAGAAGACCAAACGGTGGAGCACATCATCTCACGCTGCCCAATCCACTCATACCCAGGACCCTGGATCGACCTCATCGATCTCCCCCCTGAAGCAATAGCCTGGCTTGGGAATCTGAGCATTGACTTATAAATATAAATTAGACTAAGTAGACTTAAGTATATTTAGTTTTAGAAGATTTTATTAATTTTGTTTGTTTTATACTTTTTTGTTTCGCCTATTATGCAATGTCATACGATTAAATAAATAAAGTATAAAAAAAAAAACAAATTATATTTTATTCTGTACTTGTGTAAATATTTAACTACTAGCGGCCTGTCCCAGCTTCGCATGGGTGATCATAAATTTTTTGAACATTTTAGGATAAACTTAGACCGTGGGTTCGAGCCTCGCGTCTACTTATTTCATACATTTGCACGCGCTTCTCCTTGAGTGAGTGAAATCGCACCCCGCGCCGTGGACCCGTTAACATTTTTAATTTCGTCATATCTTTTGAATGGAAAGTCCGATTTGAAAAATTTAAGAAGTAATCTATAGGTATTGAAACCGTCTTAATTATGAAATGATTTATTTGGATAAGGATTAATACCAAGGTACAAATAAATGGCCTTTTCTAGCGGCGTCATTTCATTTAAATTTTTATAATAAAAGAAGACTTATTGTGACATAACTATAATAGTTAGACATATGCTGTCGCGACATTTTTTGTAGATAATGACGTGTTCTGCAAAGTCGTAGTACATTATTTTGTTCTATCATCAATAGTTTTCGCAGCGCACGCGATGTAAGGTTTTCTTTTTCCACCTTGGGTTACATTATTAGAGTTTTAGTAAGGATCCCTGATTTTTTTTTAAATATAATATAGCCTATGTTACTCAGGGATAATGTAGCATTTTAATGGTGAAAGAATTTTTGAAATCGGACCAGTAGTTTTTGAGCCTATTCGTTACATACAAAACAACAAAAATACAAATCTTTTCTCTTTATAATATTATTAGTGTAGATTTCATTTAATTTAGATAAAATATATAAATAAGCGCATGTTCAAGAAAAAAATAATTAAATATCAGAATTAACCAATTTATTCAAATTCTACAAAGCTAATATTCAACTACAAATTCAACTATTTTCATTTATTTACTCCGTTTCTCACACTTCTGCTAACTGGTATGGGAAGGGAATAGACAGGTGTCGAAACGCGAAAGGAATTTTTATAGTTCAGCAACACTTATTTTATTCTGTGGCTTTGAGGAAGGTGAAACTGGCGCACCTTTTATCTGGTTCCTCGGGCCTTTTACGACGAGGGCAGAAGTGTCCTTGGCCCGTTCATTCACAGCCCTGTACCGTAAGTCTGAGTCTGAGTTTTACCATGTTTGGTTTTTCGTATCGTCAGGAATTTTATGTATGGAGATTCGTGAGTTCTCAGCACGCCCGATAGCGCTTATCGAATCTACATACAAAAAAGACCTGACGTTACGAAAAACGAAATATGGTAAACAAAACTCAGACTTGGGGTACTGTCCCCTCTTTAACCTTTACAGCTGCTCGGCGAACCAAGACTGAGCGCTTCCACCACCGTACAATGATCCTTGTCAATTCAACTTATTCAGGTCAATGAGGGCCTGATTAAAGTGGATGTTCCCATGCCAATTAAGCGACTATGCACCCGAAATAGCACACCGTGTTTTGATCGCGTACGTATCGGTTGTGCTAAGTGTAGAGGCATTCAGACCTGTATAGTCATGTACAAAAACAGTGAACAGTGAGCTTAAAAAAAATCTTATATGTAAGTACTAAATTAATTCCATAAATGTCCGTATAGTTTATCCTATCTAAAAAGCTTGAAACTAAAGCTATTCAAAGCCTTATCTAAAATTGATAGTTTTCTCTTTTACCTACTGAGTTTGAAAAGTTATTTTAGCCAACTTACCTATAATGGGTTCGAATCGAACAAAACACAGATATATTATTTGCTCTACCTTTTAAGTTAGGAATAAAAAACACTAGTAGTAGTTTTGGTATATACCGAAATCTTAACAATATAATTTAAAAAAAAACAATTTAAACTATCATTAGAGAGAGAGAGAGCGTATGGAAGAAAAACTTTTTGGATATTTTTGCCAAACTTTTGTAAATTATTCCTCAGAAAGCTTGTTGTTTACGATTTTTTTCTAAATACATTTTGCGATTTTATATGCGTGCGAGCGAGGAGTTCCTGACAGGTTTTAAGCAGTGGCATAGCCCAGAAGCCCTGGTGCATAGAGAAAGAATCAGCCATAGAGATAGAATTTGGGAGCAGGCTCAAGGTTTTCTAGCTTCGGGAGCTGGCTGACCCTCTAATTTAAAATTTCAAAGCTTAGGTTAGAGGCCCCTCTACGCCACTGGTTGTAAGCCTCTTGTATCACGACCTGTTGTCGCGATCGGCTTTCAAAGAACTACCGCTAATATAATACTTCTCGCATGCACATATCAACATTTATAATAAAACAACCAAATGTGCGAGCGAGAAAGTGGTTTGAAGGGTGTTAACCTCTTGTCGGGGCAAATCCTACGTAGACTGTGAAAAATAAATTTAAAAATAAAAAAAGTCATGGTCAATTGTGTCTGGGTTATATCAGCTATCTGGTTCCCATATCACAAGTTTTGGCTTAGTTTGGGGCGAGATAGTGCTGTGTGGAATGTCCACCAATATTCATTTTATTTTATTTTTATAATACAAGACTAACGCTGCAAAACCACTTCTATTAATTTAAAATTTTCGGTATAGTTTATTTTTCGGTTATTATATTCTTTTTTTTATACAACTAGCTGATGGAACAAGCAGAAGGCCCACCTGATGTTAAGTGTCACCTATAACAAAGCATTGCCTCGTAAGTCATGCACAATAGGAACGTGCCCTACGCGATGCACTGCCCTGCGTCTATCAACTTGAGGCATACAGATGTTAAGCCTCAAGTGCCTGTAATTACACCGGCAACCACACTCTTCAAACCGAAACACAGCGTTGCTGCTTGGCGGCAGAAAACGGCGTGGTAGTAGTACTTCCCCGGACGAGCCCTTCACAAAGAGCTCTACTACTCTGAAAATGCTTAAATGTGATGCTTTGTTTCAGATACATAAATGTCAACACGATGCAAAGAAAGTTCCTGTTTTGTTTTCCATTGAGGATAGGAAATGTTGTTTTTGGATACACTATTATTGTAAGTACTAACCTCTCTTTCTCTCTCTTGTCGTGTCACTAGTTTCATTCGAAACAGTGTGGTGAAAGGATTTTAAGTGCGCCTCAAGAGGCTCCTTTCGAGCACTTGACACATGCTTTAGAACTTTTTAGGTTCTACGACATGCCGGTTTCCTCACGATGTTTTCCTTCGCCGTTTGAGAGTACTAGCATTGTGCACATACATTTTTGAACAGAAAAACTCATTGGTGCACGACCAGTTTTGAACCCACGACCTCAGGATCGGAAGGCGGGGCCGCTACCATTAAACCACCAGTGCTCTCATCTACATCTACACTAATATTATAAAGAGGAAAGATTTGTATTTTTGTTGTTTTGTATGTAACGAATAGGCTCAAAAACTACTGGTCCGATTTCAAAAATTCTTTACAATGCTACATTATCCCTGAGTAACATAGGCTATATAATATTTTCAAAAAAGTTAGGGATCCTTACTAAAACTCCAATAATGTAACCCAAGGTGGAAAAAATAATCCTTAAATCGCGTGCGCTGCGAAAACTATTGATGATAGAACAAAATAATGTACTACGACTTTGCAGAACACGTCATCATCTACAAAAAATGTCGCGACAGCATATGTCTAACTATTATAGTTATGTCACAATAAGTGTTCTTTTATTATAAAAAAATAATTGAAATATCGCCGCTAGAAAAGGGTCTTTATTTGTACCTTGGTATTAATCCTTATCCAAATAAATCATTTCATAATTAAGACGGTTTCAATACCTATAGATTACTTCTGAAATTTTTCAAATCGGACATTCCATTCAAAAGATAAGACGAAATTAAAAATGTTAACGGGTGCACGGGGTGCAATTCACTCACTCAGGGACAAGGACGTGCAAATGTATGAAATAAGTAGACGCGAGGCTCGAACCCACGGTCTAAGTTTATCCTCAAATGTTCAAAAAATGTATGACCACCCATGCGAAGCTGGGACAGGCCGCTAGTATAATATATATGTTCCAGTGCTCATAAAAAATATCTCATATAATATTAATAATAGTCTTTATTCAGACGTAAGTAGGTATACATTTTTTTTCTTAATACTAACTTAATCTAACAGTATTATTCCATCTGTTTACCCTAGTTTGGCATAGGCCTCTTCCAACTTTTTCCACTCGTTTCTATTCCTGGCAGTTCTCAACCACAAATTGCCAGCAGTAACTTTGAATTCATCTTCCCACCTCATAAACGGTCTTCTACATATCCTCTTTCGATTTCTAGGTTGCCAAATAGTTAAAATTTTGCTCCACCTTTCAGTTCCTCTTATTGTGTGACCTGTCTATGGAAATAGACAGAACAGATGGAGATAGAACGAGATTTGTTTTTTCTTACTATTAGGGTAACATTTTTAATCTGATACACTCACCGTAATTCCCCAAGTTTGGCCCTCAATTAATAAACCCATATCACTTTGGTTACTCGACGTCTGCTGTTAGGAAAGTCAAGTGGATATACTTGTAGCTACCAGGTATATCTACTTGACTTTCTAGATGGATCAGATAAGTAAACACAAGTAGGCTTTTACTAGTAGACAAGTCAAAACTCCAAGAAAAGAAGAAAAAAACCTGATTTAAGAAAAGAAGTCTTGAGTTAAATAAAAACGCCTGGTAAAATAATCATTTTCATTTAGAACCGTGCTCACAAAATACCGTAGGCGCGAGGTGTTTCAAACTTTAATGTTAGCTTTTGTTTCTTTGATAAATGTTCCAGTTACTGCAGCTGCTATAGAATTTATATTTTTTAAGGGCAAAATATAGTTTGGGTCCAGATATTACGTTTGGCACATGCCAAATAAAATATTTTGACGTACCTCTGACTACCACCTTTAAGTTTAGGTTAGACATCCTCAAAGAATCTTAAGTTACTAGTACTAGGTACTAAGATATCTGAGGGAACCAAGTCGTGAAGCTGTTTTTTTCAGTTTTCAAAATATTATATTTGTAACTGACGTGGTACCTCTGACTAGCCCCTTTAAGGGGCTGACAACTATCAAACAACTTCTCGCTCGCACGTTTTGATATGTTGAAAGATATAAAACCACTAAACTCATTTACAAAAAATCGCAATCAACCATTTTGTGTGCAATCACATTACACACAGGTTATAAAAAAAATAATTTTGATCGATGCATGTTTTCCTACTCAAAAGTTTGCTTTACTAGTTTTCGTACATAGCCAAACTTTTAAGTAGGAAAACTTATATCGATAAAAATGGTTTTTTACTAAACTGTGTGTAATACGATTGTACACAAGATGGTTGATTGCGATTTTTCGAAAATAAGTTTAGTGATTTTATATCTTAAAACATGTCGAAACGTGCGAGCGAGAGTCACATTAGCTCTTGTCTTCGCCTTAAGAGCATTGAGTGTACCAAGAGATCTGAGGGCATACCTAAGAATGTGGTAATTTTTTGTACATTTTAACCTACTTACAATTAAAACCCAATCAGGTACGATAAAGCTGTGCTTTTCCATCTGTTGTTGTTTGTGGCTCTGCCTTCTGCGCTAAAGGTTGTGGGTTCGATTCCACGCTTTATGTATTTCATCAGTCATCAACCAGCCAATTACGTATGCTTATAATATGTTACCGCATATTCGTCATATTTAACTGTTGAAGAAACCTATTTAAACTGATTGAAAAAAAGTTATATGTACCTATACCTGCCCCATTGTTTCCCATAGCAAGCTTTGCTTAGCTTTACGCTAGATGGCGCTGGGTAAAATGTGAGAAAAACAGTTTCACTTTGATCCACAGGTACGGTAGATGTCCCCTCAGTTCCTAAGTCTCTCTCTTGTCGTGTCACTAATTTATTTTCGAAACAGTTTGGTGAAAGGATTTTAATTACGCCTCAAGAGGCTCCTTTCAAGCAATTGACACGTTATAGAACTTTTTAGGTTCTACGACATGCCGGTTTCCTCACGATGTTTTCTTTCACATTATGAGTACTGGCACTGTGTACATAAATTTTTGAACAGAAAAACTCATTGGTGCACGACCGGTTTCGAACCCACGACCTTAGGATTGGAAGGCGGGGCTACCACTAGACCACCAGTTCCTTAGTACCTAGTACCAACTAAAGTAATTTGAGGATCTATAAGGGGGGTAGTGAGATATGTATGTACCATAAATGTTATATTTGGACGAATATAACATTTATGGTACATACATATACCCACATTTAAAATGGGTAAAGTAACAACGAATATCTTTTTATTTTTCAGCTTTTGGCAATAGCAGTTGTAGCCTATCACCTCCTCGAGCTCGGGCTATGCTTAGTCGCCCAAGATGAAGACGTCCAAAACCACGAGAGATTCAAGAACTTTCAGAAGCTGGACGAAATTTTCGGACCCACGCAGAAAGTGATGGTGGATATAGTAATCATCACGTACTACTTGAGCTATGTGGTCGTGGGATTTTTCATGTTCCTGTTTGGGATTTTTATGACCTGTGGAGCGCATAAAGTAAGTTTTATGACAAAAATTAATAGATGCGAAAGTTATGATGCTTGGATGTTTGTCCAATCCATCTCTTAACAGGGCTCTATCACACCCGAACCAGTAAGCCAATCGGGATTAAACATAGAACAAAAATAGTCCGTAACCTGGACATGATAAGAGTAGTAGAGTAGTAGAGCTCTTTGTGAAGGGCTCGTCCGGGGAAGTACGCCTTTTTACCACGCCTTTTTCTGCCGCCAAGCAGCGTTGCTGTTGTAGTTCCATCATAGTATAACGGGTTATGTTATACTATGATGGAACTGAGACGTGGTCGCTCACTATTGGCCTCATCAACAAGCTCAAAGTCGCTCAACGGGCTATGGAGAGAGCTATGCTGGGAGTTTCACTACGGGATAGAATCAGAAATAAGGAAATCCGTAGGAGAACCAAGGTAGCCGACATAGCTCGCAGAATCAGCAGGTTGAAGTGGCAATGGGCAGGTCATATAGCTCGAAGGACTGATAACCGTTGGGGAATAAAGGTTCTCGAATGGCGACCACGAACAGGAAAACGAGGCGTGGGACGCCCTTCCACCCTATGGACTGACGACATTGTTAGGATTGCGGGAAGTCGGTGGATGGAGAGGGCTCGGAATCGTTCTTCCTGGAAATGTATAGGGGAGGCCTATGTCTAGCAGTGGACTTCTTTGGGCTGATGATGATGATGATGATGACTATGATGGACTGAACTAGGAAGTACTCTACTACTTCGATGGTGCAAATACCATCATTGTAATCAAATGTAGACGTTTTTCCGGTAGGCTCTTGCATTATTCGCATTACTGTTCAATTCGTTTTCTCTGATTTATCCAACTGCTCACATTTTGTGATAAGACCTCAAGTAATGTTAGTTATTTCTTCCTTATATACAACCGAAATCAATCAGCAGAACTCAAAACAACACTAGTAAAACAATTAAAATGAAAAAGCTATGTTGCTTCCAAGTTGGCAGAAAAAGAAAAATTAATTATTTGCTAATCACATTATCACTAACTGAAAAAAGCTTGTCCGTCAAATGACAAGCCTAAATGGAGCTTAATGAGAGAAGAAATTTATTCACTTGGTACCAAAATCAAAAAGCATAACTTAATACGATTCTGTACTTTGAATCATATTTTGGTGAATGAATAGCAAATAATTTGATTCGGCAAATCCGTGGAAAAATAAAATGTATTTATATAGTGTAATTTACATTATTTTTCATTTTTATTGCAAGCCTCACACTTGGTACTCCTTGAGAGCACCGGTGGTCTAGTGGGAGTGACCCCGCCTTTCGATCGTAAGGTCGCAGGTTCCAATCCGGTCGTGCACCAATGGATTTTTCGTATGGAAAAATTTATGTGCGCAATGCCAGTGCTCTTATACGGTGAAGGAAAACATCGTGAGGAAACCAGTTAGTACTCTAACAGCGGCGATGGGCTTGCAACCTGTCATGTATGGAATACCAACTACTGCAAAATGTGGGTATGTGCCAAATTTAATGTTTGGACGTACCTCTGACTACCCCCCTTAGACATCCTCAAAAGAATCTGGAGTTAGTACTTGGTACTAAGAGATCTGAGTCGATATCTACCGTGCCTGGGGATTAAAGTCGTGAAGCTGTTTTTTTTTTTCACACACTTGGTAGTCTTTCAAAATCTCTAAAGTAGAAAAGATACTCTTCAACTAGGTACTTCAACTACTTCAACTGCCAAAAATAAAAATCTAGCTGATTTATGGCACTTAAAATGATTGATTGAATATTCCGGACTCGATTACATAAGTAGCGAAAGCTTCTGTCATAAAAAGATCTAACTAGATCAGATAGCTCGTAAATAAAAATGATGAGATAATCAAGCACTATGCTGACAGCCTCAGACGTATCTCAAACGTATCTGATCCGAGAACGATGTGAAAAATAAAATGTCTAAATAGTGCAAGCTCGGATGAATCTTTCGATTGAATTCCGCATTCGGGATTTATGATATGTGTAGGTAATAGTGATCTCAGGTTTTTCTATGAGTAGTACTATTTCGTAAGCAAGTGTCACCTAGCGTAACCGCACTCACTTCGATCACGAGTTTTATCTCCCTCATGATAGCATTTTCACTTCCAAAACACTTACGCGGTGGCGGTGGTGAATCTATTACACCATGACAAATTGAAAATTCATTGGGGATTCCGGTCACTTGGGTGAGAGATTTTGAGGCTTGCTCTCGTGAACCTAGTTTAAGACGTTTCAAAGTGATCTTTGTGATTCAACCTTTTGAATTGGACATAATAGCACTTCTTCCAATGATTTAGTCAGTCAGAACTGCAGTCTGCCCTTACTCCCTTTTCTCTGTAAATGTATTTTAAGAGAAAGAGTAGGTGGATATTATATAAGAGTAGGTAGTAGAGATCTTTGTGAAGGGCTCGTCCGGGGAGTACTACCACAATGCCTTTTTCCGCCGCCCAACAGCGTTGCTGTGTTTCGGTTGGAAGAGTGTAGTTGCCGCTGTAATTACAGGCACATGAGGCTTAACATCTGCATGCCTCAAGTTGATGGACGCAGAGCCGTGCATCGTAGGGCACGTTCCTATCGTGCGTTACTTGCAAGGCAATGCTTTGTTATAGGTGATAGGTACCACTTAACATCAGGTGGGCCATCTGCTTGTTCCACCAGCTGTTTGTATAAAAAAAAATGTTGGTATTCTTACATTTATGCGTGCCTACTAAGTACAACACATATCAGAAGTCAGAATGCGATGTGCATAATTAATTAACGAAAATCCCATTGGAGCTTACACTAAAAGTTATCCGAGGCACATTTATTATTCTGAGGTAACAGATGAATGGCAAATTGACATTTATTTTGTCGTGTTCCGTGTCAATAAAATGTAAAACACGGGTTTGACATTCGATTTGATTGTAATTGTTTATTAAAATGTAATTTGGGGCTTAAAATGATCCCTGTGATATGGAATAAAGACATTTTTTGATTTTGGAATCTGCTTTCCTTGTCAAGTAAGCATAATAATACCATACAACCGGAAAGCTACTAAAGGAATTGTAATATCCCATATTATAGAAGCTAAGTTTATTTAGATCAAACAACAAAAACAACATGTTTAAACTGAGAGAAATCTAACTACCGCCACCTCAACCTTTCGCTTTTCTTATGAATTCGTTTTTTTTTTCAGGCGAACCACTGTTTGGTGTCAACGTTCTTCGTATACAGTTTCTTCCACCTGTTCTTCACGATAGAGCTGATCATCTTTGAAGCTCTTACGGCTGGGTGGATACAGCTAGGACTTATACTACTGTCTGATTGTAAGTTTGAACATTTTTTGAATAACTTTAAGGTTATCCCGCCAACACCCATTTCTTTGAAATCCAAAGCTATAATCGGCTTATAAAAGTTATAATCAGATATCATGGTTCTAATAGTACAGCTATGCTTAGTTTGGGGCTAGATAGTGATGTGTCTAATTTCAACCAATATGTTTTATGATATTTACATTGGTATACCTACATAAAATACTTTTCACAGGGTAGATAATACCTAAATTCACTTTGTTCTAGAGGTGCGCAAGGATAATTCTCAAAAATTAAGTCCGCAGTGCAAGGTTTATTTTGTGAGATAAACAACATGTACGTTAAGGTTGTAATAAATAACACACAAGTGAAGTTTCGGGCATGCCACTAATAACAATAAAAAACACTGAGTCACAAAATAATTGGTTGAAGTAAAATGAAGCTAGTAAAACCAGTCATTATGAAACATTATGTAACTGTAGATTGTAACCTCAGCCAAGGTAATAAATGAGTATTAAAGTGATGCTTAAGAAAGGAATGGGCAAAGCTGAGCTAAGCTCGCTTTCGTTTCTTAATTGCCTGGATGTATAACCAGTCCAATAACCCGCTCTGACTATGTTAACATAGCAAAATCTGCAATTTTCGCATTCATCTATAACTGAGTGCAATGTTTAATAACTGTTGAACTTTTTTCTTTTTTATCTATTCCAGACATGTATTACAAAAATTTCCATTTGGGTGCCATTATTTGAATAAAAAAACCGTAATCCCAATTAAAAACTAAACTATTTATTATCTACTATGTAAAAAATGGTATAGATAAAATTAGTGTAATGATAATGAAAATTTATGAGTATTATAATAATATGGTATAGCAAGCATACGTAATTAATGAGTAACTAAAACGTTTTGCTTTAATTATTTCTACAAAATAAATAACGTAAAATGCAAGAAATGCGCTTTTTACCAAACTAGTTGACCAAACTAAGTTGTTTTTTTAATCGGAACTAAATAAACGCAAAACATTAAATTTAGTAGTACTCTAGAAAATACAGAAATCAAATAAGAAAATGAAAAATAATAAATAGAATATATTAATAAATTTTGTTAATTTTTTTTAAATAAATTCTAAAAAAAATAAATTAAATTTTAATTTTAATTTGAAATAAATATATTAATAAATTGAATTTGAATTTGAAGAAATGTGACGAAGATAAAATAATATGTTTATACACGTATAAGTTACAAGGGTTCAAGTTTCACTAAGGCGACAGAAAAACCTTTTTATACATTAATAAATTATGTTTATTTCTATTACCAGTGCTCCTCATCATTTGCCTGTTCAGCGTCAAATACCTGATGGAAGCCATTCGGACCGGAAACATATACAGTCGCCCGGGACAAGTTTACTCTACATATTGACCATCGAGTGAAGACACTTGAAACAATGACAAACGAACGAACAGTTTTTCGTACTTAAATTATTGTTAATATCCATATGAATATAAAAATGTCGCGATGTAAGTAGTAAAATAACGAATTAGGAAAAAAAATGTCCTTCATTTATCTGGTACACACCCAATCTTAAGGCGAAGACAAGAGATTAGTAAAAATTTCATTTTGATCGATACATGTTTTCCTACTGAAAAGTTTGCTTTACAAGTTTTCGTACATAAGCAAACTTTTAAGAACGAAAACTTGTATCGATCAAAATGAAATTTTTACTAAACGGTGTGCAATGTGATTGCACACAAAATGGTTGATTGCGATTTTTCGAAAATGAGTTTTTTGATTTTATATCTTTCAACATGTCGAAACGTGCGAGCGAGAAGTTGTTTGATAGTTGTCAGCCCCTTAATTGTGAACTTCTCTAATGTCTGAAATATACAATCGCAATATAATAATTGCAAGGTACTTCATGAGACAAAAGTGTTGTGATTATTGTGATAGTGAATCTTATCACATCTAGAGTTATATTGTATGTAATAGAATAAAATAAATATATACTTTCTTATTTATTGTATAATGTGTAGGTATAAGTAATATATGGGATTTACTTAATTGAACAAAATATGATAAATAAAACTTGCAGTCTTATTCTGAACGCATTTATTTTAAATAAATAAATAAATTATGTTATGAGATAAATTACATTTATTTATAAATATACATTCAGTCCTACAAATCAACACTCATCACACAAAATACAGTCTCCGAGAAATCCTAAATGAGAACTATTCAAAAATATAGAGCCCTATTCACGAATAGACCATTCGTACACCCTTTCTTTATAAAATCTTAAGTTTGTTTTGGTTTTTTAGCTCTTCTATGAAAAAAGTAGGAAGGTACTCGTAGACACAAAATAAGCATTCACTTTTCTTTTTTACAATAATGGCAGTGAAATCTAATATTATGTAGCTAAGCCACCCTTTCAGTTTGAGCTGACGTAAATTAGATGCTTCAGTTTTTGATGCAACATTAATATTTTATCTCAAAATTAAAACTACAAGGTTAAGGACGATATATACTCGTAGTATGTAGGTACATACTATCGATCTGTAAATCGATTTTATTTACAAACTAGCATTCTTTTTCAGACGTCTTCATAATAAATTAACAAACACACCAACACAAGCACACACAACGAATAAATCAATTAATATCGGAAAACATTATCTGTATGCATTTCGGGTGTATCTTGAAGATTTCGTCGTCTGCGCCTCTTCCCCAACATCATCGGGACGACCATCGCCATTGTAGCTGGAACCATCCCAGCACCAACTGCCGCCAACAGCGTAGAACTATCTGGAGACACATTAGATACAATCTTTCTCCTCACCAGTCTAGTTCTCACAGGCCTGATTTGCGTAGCTGACACGTCTAAATCATTCTTCTTATCCATATCTCTTTTTGATTCTTCTACTGTTTGGAAACTTTTCTCAACCTCCAGCATACCTCCATGGGATGTCGTCATGTTGGTATGAGCATTGTCTACCGGAAGAACTGTCAACGCTACAGCTTGATGTGACGTTATGCTTGAAACATCTTGCCGGTCATCGGAAACAGGGTTGAGAGATCTCTGACGCTTTTTGTTTCGGTATCCTTTCGTCGTAGAGAGTAGAACCCACTGCCCGTCGCCGTATGGTGGTCTCGATGAGCGATCATCTTCATACTCTGAACCGGCATAAATCACTTGGGTTGGACGTTTGAAAGGTCTTTTCGAACTCGAAGCTTGATGGAGCGCTTCGTATTCATAAGGGAAGTTCGATGGACGGGGATCTGTTACTACAGAATCTGATATGCCATAATAAACAGAGTCATCATTAGGATAGTGATCATCATGGTCACAATTTGGTTTGTGGGGACGCCTTCCTTCATCAGGGGACCAGGATAAAGGATTCATTTGCTGAGAGTTTGCCCAAGATGGTCGTGATGGCAGTTCGCTTTCAAAATCCTGGGGCATATTAAACTTGTTATTTATAAAAGTTGGACGGGTCACGATTGGCTTTTTTTGTGGAAAGCTGAATCGGTTTCCGTTCCCTTGATTGGTAGTGAACCTATCATTATCGTCATTAGGAAACCTATCCTCATCTTCATGCCAGTGGTTTGGCTTTTGTTTTTTAACGTTCGGTTTCCACTTTGAAATCTTGCTTGTTGACCACGCGACCGGTTCTAAAGAAACCCAGCCGTCGTTGTCATCATATGGGTGCTTATGTTTTTTGACTTTAAGTCGATTCCATGATGTCATCACTTTATCATTGTTATCCTCTTCATCATCATCTTGCATCTGCATTTGGGGGTAACGATTTAGCTTCAGCTTTTCTTTCTTTAATTTCGCTGCTAATGCTGTTATAGCTTGCAATCGATCCTTGGAGTAATCTTTGTAATCCTTTAATTTCTCCGCAGCTAGCATGTAGTCTTCAAAATCTTCTTGTATTCCTTCGTTGTTCTCCTTGAATTGATCCTCACCTTCTTGTGGGTAACCTTCCTGACAGGATGGCCCGTAGCATCTTGGTCTATCTCCTTCCAAATCGTGTATTATGTGAGTCATAAGATTTTTTATTTCTGCTTCCTTTTGCTGCGGATCAATCGAGATATCCTTCCATTTGTTATCTTCTTCATTCTCTATAATCGTGATTGGTGCATTTCCGGGAACGTCCAACTTGTATGTTTTGAATTTTTCGTCATATTTTTCGAGCTGCGTCGGGTTGTTTGCTTCAGCTACTACTAAAACAACTATGAGAACTACTAATCGCACTATCATTTTCGTGGTGATCATTTCACTTTCGGTTCGCGTGAAGTCGCGCAGGCGAGCGCGCGCGGACTGGGCGCCGGCGGCTGCGACCGCTCTCTGATATAGTTTGCATTGGATGCACAATAACCCTCCCTGAGCTCCAATGCAATGGTAATTCTCTGTTCGGTCACGACGAATGAGCGAGATAATTACGCAGCTATTGTCGTTTACCGGGGACTATCTTAATTCACCATCGCGACTCTCACAGGGCCGTGACCCGCACTCGGGTGAAACCGTTTTTCATTTTATGGGATGTTTTCTCCGTGGATAATGGTAAGAAAGTTTCACAGGCGCTTCTCGCAAAATAGGAGTTCGTAGATCTGCTATGTAAATCACTATAATGGGCTCATTCTTTGTGTGGACGCGCGAGTTTATCGATGAGTGAGAGTTAAAAGATATCAATCACGACAGGCGGTAATTGAGCTGCGTTTTTAAGTGCGCTATTATTATTTCCAAGCGTCTGTACTTATTAATCACGTTTATCACATTGTCTTAATAGCAGTAACTATGATATTATTCATTTAAACTGTATTCCATTTACGTTTTTATGAAGTGGTGAAACACTTTTGTAAGAGACGTTGAATCTGATGTTTATACACACTTTTTGTTTGACAAAAAATGTATCAGTGACCCAATCTCACTCCCATATTGTTCGGGTAGCTCTCTCCGTGATAGCGAATGCTTATTATCCCTATCTGCCGGATCGGGCCGCTCTAATTGCCGGTGCACTTTTACCAGCCGATCTCGAGCGCTCCGACCACGTGGAGGTGCATTCAGCAGCAAAACGACAGGTTACAGATTGAACTATAGTATTTTCATAAAATAAATACTCGCGAGTATTTTTCATTGAATTAATCGTTCTACTTATAATTGCGAATCGACAATTATTTTAATTCTCAATAAAAGTTAGTGTAGAGATATTCTACCTCTATACTACATTTTAATGAGAACGATCTAATCGTTCATCATCAGGCCTGCCTGATGTTGAATCGTTACCACTACTTAAAAAATTACATTACCTTACAGAGCACGTACCCTGATGAAGTGCTATGTGGCATTGCACGAATTTACCATTTTGAAACGTAAAGTTATCAAGTCTTACGTTCCTGCTATATATTTTTTTTTACAGCAATTTCAGTCGGTATAGGTTGACACTCCTCACAGCTCAGTTGGTAGGAGCTCTGCTGTCTGCACTGTAGGCTGTGGGTTCGATCCCCAACGAGAATAAGCATGTCTGTTATGAACATAGTTGTTTGTTCCCTGTCTGAGCGTTATTATAAATTAATAACGGTTTTGGCTGAAATAGTATCATAGCCGAGGAAGGCATTTGGCCAACTAAATAATTCGTTACTAGAGTTGGCCAATAGACCTTTCGAAATTATTGTACTTATTCATAGGTATATTCTTTTACATGCGAAACTTCAACATACTCGTAGCTGTACTTTCTTCACAGACTGTACCTACGTATTACGCTTTTGTTATTAGGTGGACAAAGTTTCTCATGAAAGTTTTGCATGTGAAATTCGCACAGTGTAAGTACCCTTATATAATGTCAATGAATATAGTTATGTGTTTCTTGTGTAACATGCAAACGTTAGATATCATGGAGAGGCTTGTTTTCAATTGCTAAGTGATCGTAATAGACCAAGTTTGGTTATTACGATCACTTAGTTATAAAAAAGCTTGTACACACGGTTACAAATCAAGCTACACAATGCCAAAGCTAACAGCGTATAGCCTGATGCGTATATTAAGAGTAGTAGCACCTAAAAAGTTCTAAAACATGTGTCAAGTGCTCGAAAGGAGCCTCTTTGAGACGCACTTAAAATCCTTTCACCACACTGTTTCTAAAGAAGAATACGACAAGAATAAGATACAAATCCTAGAAAACAGGTTAACCTGGTTGTTGGCGAGTTAACGGACAACAATATCAAATGTATTAACACTTTCTTTCATAACACCGCACAATTGCGCTGCATTACGAAAGAAAGTGCTACACAATAATTTAGAAATTTGTCAACAGATCTATTTGTTCGTTAGAAAGCACTGCAGAACAGATGGCGTTAAATGAGAAGCCGGCACCGTGACGACTCCTGACGGAACCGCTTTATCGCGGGATTAGAAAAGGCTCATACACACAAACAAAATAATAAAAAGACTATTTTTGAATAGGTACCTACTATTCATAAATAATCATAATGAGCATGGTTATACACAGTGATACTTAGCCCAAACGAAGCAAAGCCGTTGCACACGGATACGCATCAAGAGTTAAGAGTAGTATAGCTGTTTGTGAAGGGCTCGTCCGGATGTACTACCACACGCCTTTTTCTGCCGCCAAGCAGCGTTGCTGTGTTTCGGTTTGAAGAGTGTGGTTGCCGGTGTAATTACAGGCACAAGAGGCTTAACATCTGTTTGCCTCAAGTGGATGGACGCAGGGCAGTGCATCGTATTGCTATCGTGCGTGACTTACGAGGAAATGCTTTGTTATAGGTGATGGTTACCACTTAACATCAGGTGGGGCATGTGCTTGTTCCATCAACTAGTTGTATAAATAAAAACCTATGCCTCAAATTGATGGACGCATAGTAGGGCACGTTCATATATTGTGTGAGACTTGTGAGACAATGCGTTAGTGATGGTTGGGCCTAACTGCTTGTTCCATCAGCAAGAAGTATATAAAAAAACCACTACCAGGATATTGCACGATAATTCAAATGTCAGTGCTACCACTAAGATTAACCTTCTGTGCTGTAGGCCGTGGGTTCGAACCCCATTATAACCGCTATCTGGTTCATACCAAACTTTACTTAATTTGGGGCTAGAGAGTGCTGTGTGGAAAGTCAACCAATATTTATTTATATTTAATAACCATAAACAAGCAAAGGTTCCGGTCGATTTAAATCACTGCTACAGCAAATTAAGAGCACCGTGCCAAATAACGGCAAGCACATTAATGTCAATGTCATCAGCAACACATCATCTGTATGATGCTGAATATTCACATGGTGAATACTTGGTGTGCTCCTAACCTTGGGGTGAAGGGATAAAGGGTTTTTTCCATCAAATTACCTATGAGAAGATGGGCAGTCGCTTCATCAAAATCATTAATGGCGGCCATGTAAAAAAAAAACAGAAAAGAAGCGAAAAGACTGGTCTAAAACTACCTACAAGACTGTATAAAAAATATCATATAGATAGATAAATACTTTATTGTACACAAAGGAAAACATACAGAGACATTAAAAAATTAGGTACAATGGGCGGCCTTATCGCTAAGAGCGATCTCTTACAGACAACCTTTGGGTGGAAAGGATAAAACGAAAATCAGAAAGACGGCGGTCGACAAAACCTATTTTAAAACGTAAAACTATGTGACTACCATAAAAATAATAAAAAAGAATACATATTAATATTCCTAACAATAATACATAATATGAATAAAATATAAATATATAATTATATCATCTGTACATTTTGTAAATCTGCATACATATTTTTATATTATTGAATAATTTATAATACAAACGAATCTACTAAGTACATCATAATAAAATCATAGGAACATAGAGAAAAGACCGCACTGAGCGGAACTAGATCTAGATTAGTTTAATCTTTTTGCTAACAAAGAGGTTATGACAATTCTCGGTTGTCTAGACAAGATCCACATTGCTTGCAGAACACGACTGCAGAAAGATAAATCGTTCCAAAATTACATTAGTTTGACTAAGGCACGGTTTCACCATGCTCTGTTAGATTAACAAAGGATTAAAGGGCCGTTAAGGGCCGGTTTCACCATGCTCTGCTAGATTAACAAAGGATTAAAGGGCCATTAAATATGTCAAAATGCCGCGTTTGACAGCTAAGGTTAGATTTAACGGTCTTTTAATCCTTGATTAGTACCTAACAGAGCATGGTGAAACCGGCCCTAAATATGTCAAAATGTACGCGTTTGACAGCTAAGGGTAGATTTAACGGCCTGTTAATCCTTGCTTAGTAACTAACAGAGCATGGTGAAACTGGGCCTTAGATTAGATTAGTAAATTATTTAATTGCAAATTAATAAAGCACATAAGCGAACTTAATGCTAATTAGCATTTTCTTCCAGTTAACCTTTGTGTTATTAAGTAGGTGGTGGCGGTGGACAGATGCCAACGCCAAAACTAATGTCATTTTCATAAAATGTATATTTCTGCAGGCGTATTTTGCAAACAGAAAGTGATCTTGGTGGATGGCTTATCTAGACCCCCACAAACAGTTGAGCTATCTACCTCTACATCCAGTACAGTGATGTTACGTTTGACTAAATATTACGTCACGCACGATAAAAAGCGTAATAATTGACACTAATAAATGTTAAAAGACCACTTTCATGGAGATTAGTCTAAATGTAAATCAAAATAAAGTTAAAAGTTAAAGTGCGCGTTGTAGATACGCCTTCCCTTTTAACTTTTTCTATCGATCAATAAAGTTTTGTTTTAAAAGATTGGATATGTATGTTTTGCATTGCCACAGACTAAACATAGGTTTTATTCAGGCAACTTTTCACAGAAACAATATACTATACCTACTATAACAGATTATGGACATCGAAAAAAATGCAAAAAATTATGAAATTCACAAAATTCACTAATCAGTTGAATTAAATCTTCATCAAAAAATATTGCTGTTTTAAAAATGCCTAAAAACTTTACTATTATTTTAAATGAACTATTTTATGCATGTATCAAATCACTAGAATTCATCACTAATCGTGATAAGCGGATAATCTCGATTCTCTCTGTCTCATTCAAAATAAAAACCCCTTAAATCTATGATACAAATAAAAGTTATAATAAATCAGTTGAATGAGGCAGAGTTGACTTCTAAGATCCTAAAAGTTACATCCTTAGCAGCTCCATAGTTTTGTTTAGTGACCGCACGTGACGATCAAGGTAGGCCCATTTCACTTTCTTTTAAGTCTTGAGTCTCTTGTACACCGCACTATTGTAGGTACCTATAGGGAGGTACTTCACAAAAACAATTATTTATAAAAGTTATAGACCTACCCGTGTTAGTCATAACAATGTTCTTGAATTAGTGAGATGTTGCTTGTTATAAAACCTAAAATAAAGCTTAGATAGAAATAAATTATTTATTGCACAGAACATAGGCATAATCGTACATAGGCGAACTTAATGATAGAAAGCATTCTCCTCCAGTTAACCTTCGTGTAGTTATGAAAAAACCGAAAGGTTAGTGCACAAACATGGATGGCTATTTTCTACAAATAATAATATATTTTATATAATCAATATTATAAACGGTACATAATAAGATATACTTAATATTACTTTAGGTACTCACTAATGTACAAATAATACCTATAGATAAGCTTAGCACGCAAACCTTAACAAAATATCTGTATACAATCTTATTCTGGAGTAACTCCCTTAAACATATATATTGATGATTCATTCTTTAAATTATGTGCAAGTTGCAAGTTTACAACAACAAAACAGGCAAACCCGTGCGATAAAGCCGCTAGTGTGCACAGCGCATTATGACAACTGCATTGACCGTGAAATAGTTGTAGTTTCTGTAAAAACAGCGACCAGTTTATAACTTCGACAGCGCTCACAGCTCAGTTGGTAGTACTCGGAGCTCTGCCTTCTGCGCTGTAGGACGTGGGTTCGATCCTCACTGAGAACAAACATGAGTCAAATGAACAAGAGTAATAGTTTAAGAGTAGTAGAGCTCTTTGTGAAGGGCTCGTCCGGAGAAGTACTACCACCACGCCTTTTTCTGCTGCCAAGCAGCGTTGCTGTGTTTCGGTTTGAAAAGTGTGGTTGCCGATAAAATTACAGGCACATGAGGCTTAACATCTGTATGCCTCAAGTTGATGGACGCAGGGCAGTGCATCGTAGGGCACGTTCCTATCGTGCGTGACTTATGAGGCAATGCTTTGTTATAGGTGATTACCACTTAACATCAGGTGGGTCATCTGCTTGTTCTATCAGCTGGTTGTATAAAAAAAAACATAGATGTTGTTCTTTGTCTGGGTATTCTTCTTTAGCTTGAGGCTAGATAGTGCTATGTAGAATGGCCACATATAAAAATGCTGTTTTATTTATCGAAACCTGGCACGTCGTGATCAGTACCCCAAGTATGAGATTTGCTTACGATATTTCGTTTTTCGTTTTACGTTTTTGTTCCGTGTTTATTGCGGGTTTTGTATGAAGACGCGATAGAGATACCGATACGGAACCCGCAATGAACACGGAACAAAAACGAATCGTTTTCGCTGCGTGCTCATTGCGGGTTTTGTAAAGTTCCGTATCGGTATCAATATCGCGTCTTCATACAAAACTCGCAATGAACACGGAACAAAAACGTAAAACGAAAAACGAAATATCGTAAGCAAATCTCATACATGGGGTACAGGGCACAGGTAAGATATTTACGATATTATACTATCATATCGAGCTATTGAATACTTTTTAATTTCCTATAGTGTATGGTTACTTCAAATTGCGGGCTATTTTTTTATTATTAATATTACACAGAATTTAACTACTATACTTTATTTTTATTTTTTTTTATTTTTTACACAATAAATTATTTTTCTGAAGCTGTTTTGAGTAGAAGCACTATTTTTCTTTATAACACTTAGATTTGGTGCCTTCGTATCAATCTTTCATAAAACACCTGCCATCATGAGATCTAGTAAAGCGGTGATAATTTATTTTTATTCAGTTTAGGGTAAAATCATCATAATTATAATCATATTTTGGATTTTGCTTTCTCTTCATGGCGCTAGCGACTGCTGGAGCCACGAGGGAGCACGTGTTGTTTTGAACTTTAATTAAATTTGAAACAACGCGCATTGAGATGCTTATCTGGAAGCTCGCCCCTTAACCCTGTTATTACTGCCAAAATCAAAGTCAAAGTCAAAAGGTATTTATTCAATAAAATCACAAGGATCACTTTGATACGTCTTGAATCTTGGTGACTCTAGGTGCCAGTTCCACGCGAACAAAGCCTAGAAGAACAGGCAACAAACTTACGGCTTGGTTCCTACCGTTCTTTTGTATGATCCTTTTACAAAGTAATAAATATGTAATACAGTAACATTTACAGCTAAAGAAGGAACAGCAGTAGGTATCCAAGCCGGAAATTCCATGCCCGTTTTTCTAGACTTGGCATGGCAACTAGCACCTAGATTCAAGTAGCGTTTGGCAGGTCACATTTCAGAAATGGTCCTATCTAAATTTTATTAGAATCAGAATCAGAATAATCTTTATTAGCAAAATAAAAAACAAAAAATATATACACAGATGTTGTTATGGTTTGTGGTTGGTTCCTTTCAGCAAAAGTGTGATTTTATGTGTTTAAGTGCTTTTGAAGTCTGTTTTATTTTTGCAAGTTTAAGTTTATTTATTTATTTATTTATTAAAACTTTCACACAAAATAATGTAGTGCTAGGAGGACTTAATGCTAATAGCATTGTCTACCAGTCATCCTGGGCGTGCAAAAAGATGGTGAGGAAGGTGTGGCGTGAAAACTGTTTTATTTTAGGTAGGTAATATTTTAAAACTATAAATAATAGAGGGAAGAAGCATATATAAATATATATTTATACCTACGTAAGAAGCTATTTTAATAAAAAAATAATAATAATAAATATACCAATAATAATAATAAATAAAATAAATAGGGGATACTATTAAACCCTAACTATATATGATACAACATATTATAATAATATACTTGATTAACGTGATAAACTTATATTGATATAGATAGTGACAGGAATTTATTAAGAAGATAGGTAGCAGTCAGTTCGGAGAGGTAAATTTATTTGAGTTTGTTGAGGAGATGTTCTCGTACCAGTCTCTTGAAAGAGTCTCTGGAGTCAGACTGCTTAATAGATAGTGGCAGTTCATTCCAGAGCTTAACCGCCACAACTGAGAATGAGTTTGAAATAAATGAGGTGTGGTGAAGCGGAGTAAACAGGTAAAGATTGTTGGCAGACCTAAGCTGTCTGTCATGAGCATCGGTCAGAAACTGAAAACGGTTTTTTAGATAACCAGGAGTGTGCGGATCTTTTAAAACGGAGAAGAGCAGACACATTATTCTAAGATTTCTACGCTCACGAATGGGTAGCCATTTCAGTTTAGCTCGAAACTCACTGACGTGGTCATACTTGCGCAGATTATAGATAAAGCGAATACAGGTGTTGAGAAGACGATCAAGCTTGTTAAGAAGTTCTTCAGTCAGATCCAAAAAGGCGACGTCGGCATAGTCCAAAATCGGGATAAGAAGCGAGTTGGCAAGTGATATTTTTGAAGAGATGGGGAGGAAGTTCTTCAGTCTTAAGATTGAGTGCAGAGTGGCATAGAACCTTCTAGATAACTCCTTTACGTGCGGCGACCAGCTTAAGTTGTTATCGAAGATGACCCCGAGGTTCCTAACCGTTGATGAGAGAGGGATTATAGAGCAATCGTAATAAAGGCTAGGAGAACTGGAGGCATCTATTTTTCCGAGCTGACGAGAGCTGCCAATCATGATGGCTTGGCACTTGCTCGGGTTAACCTTAATGCCAAACCGGGTCGACCATGAAAGCAAATGACAGAGGTCATCGTTGAGAACACGGGTTGCACTATCTAAGTTGTCTGGAGAAGCAGAATAGTAAAGTTGGAGGTCATCAGCGTACATATGGTATTGGCTGTGTAGGTTTGGAGAGAGTACGTCAATGAAAAGAGAGAAGAGAAGTGGCGATAGAATTCCTCCTTGAGGCACGCCGGCCTCAATTTCTCGCCATTCAGAAAAGTCTTCGCCATGACGGACTCTCTGACGACGATCGTTTAAGTAAGAGGAAAACCAAGAGACAACTGAAGGTGAGAAATTACGACGTGGGAGAAGGGCTAGTAAGAGGTCATGGTCGACTGCGTCAAAAGCACTACTAAAATCAACAAGAACTAAGATAGTTATCTTAGAATCCTGCATGTTTGCGCGGATATCCTCTGTGACGTTTAGCAGTGCCGAGGTGGTACTATGTCCTTTTCTGAAACCCGATTGAAACGGATTGAAAAGTTGGTTATCTGATAGAAATTGTGTTACCTGACTATGCACGACTGACTCGACTAATTTGGATAAAAAAGTAAGTTATAAGTAAAAGGTAAAAAAAGTAAAAGGTAAGTTATATTTAACTTTGAGAAGTAGGTATGCCATGCCATTACGGCTGCTATAAAACCGGCCACCGTTTCCTAGAAATCCTAGCCTTTATTCGGGACTTTCACTCGTGATTGTAGGAGGGTAATTTGTGACGGAGAAAATGTTTACGCAATGCTACAGTAAGAGAATGGCTGTTTTGGTAATGTAATGTTAAGTCATAAAATAAAACGTGGGATATCGTGGAATGTTATTTTTGTGGTGTGAAATTTAGTTGCATGTCTTTATTAAATAAAAAATAGGATAGTAACCTGGTTCGATTGTGCGGTGAACTTTGAGATTTATTGAAAGAAACAAAATAGTTTTTATTTCTGTACTTATTACTGTTTAGGCGATGACAACTGCTAATGTACCTCTCGCTCGCACGTTTCAACATTTTAAAAGATATAAAATCACTGAACCTTTTTATGAA
Organism: Chloroclysta siterata; assembly: GCA_932294275.1. Lineage (NCBI taxonomy): Eukaryota > Metazoa > Arthropoda > Insecta > Lepidoptera > Geometridae > Chloroclysta > Chloroclysta siterata. The sequence goes on along the minus strand of OW028596.1, from coordinate 10,796,000 downwards.
AAATGGCAATCAACAAAGTTGTGTGCAATCACATTGCACACAGTTCTACAAGTTCTACTAGTATTTGAACTTATGCAAATTTTTGAGTTGTAACACAAGTTTGGGTCAAAAAAATATTTTTGCAGAACTCTCCTCGCCTATTATTGGCTATTTTTCACGTACAAAACGAAAACGCAAATACGCCAACAAATAAAAAGGCAAATACCGAATAAATAAATAAATAAATAAAATAAATATTGGTTGACATTCCACACAGCACTATCTCGCCCCAAACTAAGCCAAAGCTTGTGATATGGGAACCAGATAGCTGATATAATACATATATAAGTACTTTTTTTTTGTAAATACATACTTATAATATTATATAACACCCAGACAGAGAACAAACATCTATGTTCATCACAGAAATGTTTGTTCTCGGTGGGGATCGAACCCACGGCCTACGGCGCAGAAGGCAGAGCTACTACCAACTGAGCTGTGAAGGCTGTGAATAGCGATGTAAAGTGCCACCTTAAGTCACGTCTTATTACTTTTGTGTATTTACAACGCCATCTACACAAACATACAAGTACAAATTCTACAGCTGCCATCTATGGGAAAGCCATAGAAACAAGCAGGGTGAAAGCAAGCTCACGGAAGTTTTGCACAAAAGATACTGTGGGTAGAGCCGCCAAGAGAAAACTTTTACTCGTAATTTATACTTTCACCGCTAGATGGCGATACTAAACTTATTTCCAACTTCAATTTCATTTAGTCTGAAAACATTCAGATAGGATTGTTATGGGATAAAATATACTTCTAGTTTATTTTGGGAATTTACCATTTTGAGATACCCAATGAATGGCATTGTAAAGTATGCGGGAAGTTGATCTGAAAATATACGGCGGAGGCCTATGTCTATTAAAAAAGTTATGTTTTTCTAAGTATCTGCATCCGATATCCGATATTCTAAGCATCCGATTGGCACTGATTTGGATCATTTGAGCTAGGTATGTCTAATTCTCAGGATATCTCTCTTGCAGTTGCAAGCGTGCAGGTCGTTGCAATGCTAAGCAGTGAGAGAGCCCGGGAAGCCATGGTCTCCTTCTACGAAGATGTTATCTTGACCTGAGGATTATCATCCCCGACCCGCTCTGCGGTCGGGTCAGGGACGATGATCCTCAGGCTGCTCTGCTTCGCCTTCGGAGAACCGGAAGAACCCGTGACTTTGTCAATAATAGTTCTGCTTCATAAGATGATAGAGGGAATATCGATGGTTGTTTAGGCGGTATGCCGCTAGTTGCTAATGTCTCATTAACATTAGTAGCTGGCAGAGAGCCTGACATACCCGTCCAACTCTCCCCGAGATGGAGCATTTTTTTCAACGTAAAAAAAAAGTATTTCTAATTCGTTTGTATAATCTGCAATTGTTTCATGTGTATTTTGTAGATTTTGCAAGTATCATTTTTTTTTATACATCTAGCTGATGGCCCTCCTGATGTTGAGTGGTAACTATTACCTATAACAAAGCATTACTTCGTAAGTCACGCACGAGAGGAACGTGCCCTACGATGCACTGCCCTACGTCCAACACCTTGAGTCATACAGATGTTAAGCCTCATGTGCCTGAAATTACACCGGCAACCACTCTTCAAACCGAAACACAGCGTTGCTGCTTGGCGGCAGAAAAAGGCGTGGTGGTAGTACTACCCCGGACGAGCCCTTCACAAAGAGCTCTACTACCTACTCTTAAACCTTTTTAAATCTTTCAATTTCTTTTGACTTTGTACCTACTCCATTGAATGGAAAGGAATTGAACAAAAAAGTGAAATGTGTATTCACAAGAACAATAAAAATGCATCAACTTTCATGACCAATTTGCGTTCGTAACTGCATCGACTAGATAGTTACTTTGAATTTCTTTTTTTATTTACCTACTGTGAAGAAAAACTTGGATAAGAATCCATCGTATTCTAGATAATATTTGGCAACTTGTTATATTACGGAACATGCATAGCAAAAAGTAAACATGTTTCAAATTAACGGGCTTAATAAAACCTGTCATAGTAGATTAGTAGCCAAGGGCTGTAAGGCCTCAATTGCAGCCCGAGATATTTAGGCGCAGCGAGGGCTATAGTTCGAGGGTGCAATTGGTGCTTACACCCGAGCTAACTATTCTGCTTTACATCTCGATTGTGAGGTAAGTAGAAAAAAACCGGCATTACAAGAATAAACAATATTTAAAGTAAAAGTTTTCTATTCCCGCCTTTTTTCATTAAAAAGAATCAAGTAAAGAACTTTTTAATTTTTTTTTTCAAGATCGAAATTGAGCTTCACCGTTTGATATTTAAAATTGATGACTATTATACTCACACGAAGACAAGGCTGAATAGCAAAGCGACCTCTTTGGTAATTGGGCTGAATGCATGATGTCTATTGCCAGTATGATGGTTAGGTGTACGCGAACTTTTTGAAAGAAAGAAGTGTTTTTTTTAATTACTTACCGCCCTAGGGCTTTTCTAGCTACATTATTACCCTAGAGCGCTAATTAGTCACGTACAAGCCCCATTTGGAGGTAATAAGAACCTACTTACCGAGCATGAGAGATGTAAAAGAACATTATTGCCATCTCTATAATATATCTAGATACTTCCGTTAATACTAAAGGGATTTGAGTAGGTATTACACCCTTCGGCAAGGCAAGGTTGACAGCCTTCACAGCTCAGTTGGTAGTAGCTATGCCTTCTGTGCGGTAGGCCGTGGGTTCGATCCCCACCGAGAACAAACATTTGTGTGATCAACATTGATGTTTGTTCTCTGTCTGGGTGTTATATAATATTATAAGTATGTTTTTACAAAAAAAAAAGTATATAAGTAGTATATCAGCTATCTGGTTCCCATATCACAAGCTTTGGCTTAGTTTGGGGCTAGATAGTGCTGTGTGGAAAGTCCACCAATATTTATATTTATTTATTTATTTAACAAACAGCGAAAATTTCTGAAAAGTAAAACTTGTATGAAGGGAATCGGGATAAAATCTATGTTCATCACACAACTGTTTGGCCTCGGTGGGGGTTAACCCCCACCGATGCCAAACAGTTGTGTGGGTTTAAACCCACAAACTACAACGGAGAAGGCAGAGCCACTACCAATGGAGTTGTAAGGCAATTTTTTTTTTAAATTCTTTTGGTAACAACAAGCCACTTTGTCATTAGTAACGACAAAGTGCTTACTACGAATACCTAGAGCAGGCACCGCTCCTATTTTCTAAGAATTTGCACATTGTTTGTTACGATGCATGTCTTGTTTCCGCAAAGCAATGACTTCATAAGTATGATCACAGAATTAATAATAGTACATCACGGTGCTGATTAAATTCAAGTTAAAAAAACATAGAGCTAAAGAGGCTGAAGTCACAGATCGTCAAAGTACTTCTCGCACGCACATTTCAACATTTTGAAAACTTGTGTCTAAATGATAGTTTTGCTGAACTGTATTGCTATTTTTCATAAATAAGTTCAAAATGTAAAAATAAGCGGTGGTCTTATCCCACACACAGAAGAAGGAAGGAGAGGAAAACACAGAGAGCGTATCTATCTCGACACACACTCATGGAGTATTTTTCTGTGAAACCCTGACTCTTAAGAGACATGAGTAATCAGAAAAGGCCCCATTCTAACTCGCACGTGCGCCCAAAACTACACATTAGATATTAATTAATTTAATATACCATTTATGTTTTATCTTCATATACGACTAGGGACGGCAAACGGGAAAAAAAGGATTAGCTTCACGACCTTGGTCCTCAGACACGGTAAATATCCTCTGAGATCTCTTAGTACCTACCAAGTACCCATCAAAAATCTTAATAAAAGAAAGTATGGAATATAAACAGCATTTGGACAAAACGGTTGCGTTGAGCCACCCCACCAAGAGTTTTCTTTTAAAAATATTTTTAAAGCCTAAATGGCCTATATTTAGTCATTCTCAAAGAATATTGAATGGGTCATTACTAAGAGTCCATTTTGCGACGCACAAAGTTATTTTTTTCTATTAAATGTTTTAGTTTCCTTGTACCTAGTGTAAGCTTTTGTATCGCAAATAAATATATTTTCTTTCTTTCTAATAACAGATCTGAAGGGTCGAATTACCATGGATAAAAGTCATGAACCTTTATTTTTTTAAATAAATCTGATCGATTAAGATACTCATTGCTCGAAGTAGGGCTTAAAAATGATGTCAGTAACATTAGATTACATCACACTCATGAAAACGTTGGCCCAGATGCTCCACGTAACTGGGGGTCTACTCTGAAAAACGATAAACGAAATTTCGTTTTGGAATTTTAAGTTACACTGCGCGGTAAAACAACCACTTCTTCTTCTCCATTTATGGCACCCCGTCAGATAATCTAATTAAGTCATTTCCCCACTCCTTAGAGAGCAGGAAGATTATTTTTTTGGACTGGCAAGATTATCTGACGGGGTGCCATAAATGGAGAAGAAGAAGTGGTTGTTTTACCGCGCAGTGTAACTTAAAATTCCAATACGAAATTTCGTTTATCGTTTTTCAGAGTAGACCCCCTGTTACGGAACTATCGACATACCTCGGAGGTAAACAATGTTCCGGTATGTGGCGACACTTGCTACAAGCTAGGTGCTTGTACTTTGTAGAATTGGTAATGTACTCTTAACTAAGATTTGAGAAAAAAATGAACCTGCGGACCAGAACCTGGTGACCTGTACCTGTTATTTGTTTACATCTTTCTGATGGAAAAAGCATACGGCCCACTTAATGTTAGGTGGTAACCATCACCTAATAACAAAGAATTGCTTCTCAAGTCACGCACGATAGGAACGTACCCACGATGCACTGCCGTGCGTCCATCAACTAGAGGCATACATAGCTATTACAGCTTTAAACCTAATCAGAACCAGTCTCTAGCATAAAATGTAAGTAGCGGTCTAAATGCTAAATTTTGCAAATAAAAATAAAACTAAGTAGGTACATTTATATGAAAACAAATTAAAAGAAAAATATCTGATCTGACGGAATGTCTACCGAGCTGGCTTACAGTTTATTTCATACTTTTATTCAAAAACCGACTATCGTAATTTAATAATAAAAATAACCAATGTTATGGTGTTACATGGCAATACCCCGAAAGAAGTTAAAATAAGGTACGGGGTCTAAGACAGAAATGATGGGTTGGTTTAAAAAAAAATCCCTTACGAAACCGCACCAGCATAGTAAGTTACAAAAACAAATGGCTCTACAACAATAGCGCCATTAGGAGATGTCATCGTGCGTGTGACAAACAAAAGCAGCCAGGAAAAGATAAAACCACCGAGTCGCCACCGACCGCCTCAAACGCCCTATCAGTGCCTATTGTGCACTACCTGCTTCCTTCACAGTCGTTCCTCAACATTCACGCAAAATGGTCGCTACTACCCTAGTGTTCTTATCCTGTGTTTTACTAGCCACTGCTGAACATTCTGGGGCGTACTCCTCCCCGCAATACGCGAAGAGAATGTATCCCAAAGGATATGACTACGACGCTAATGCAGTTCTCCCGAACGAAAAGCCGCCAATACCTTTCAAAGATCGGGAAGATTCAATTGCAAGATACGACAGTGGGTATAACGATACGGCGCAGTACGGAAGGTCCTCGTTGCTGGAAGCGGCTGGCAGCTTCATGAGTGGCACAGGAGGTCAGGTTGTGACGAGCCTAGCCAAGGACTTCATCGCGAGGTCTACGGGAAGCAGCCAGGTTGGTTTTGACTGCGTTTCGCAGGTTCGTATCGCACCTTTAATAAATTTGCACGCTTGCATGAGTAACGCCAAAGAATTTGAAAGATAAGGAGACCTTTCGACAAAAATCCACCCGTGAGTCCCACGTGACTCACGGGTTGGGTAGTAAAATGACGTCATCTCAGGATTCATCGCGGTATCAGGGGTGTTTAGATAATTAGCTCCTTTTAACTTTCATTGCAATAACAAAAATAATTGAAATAACAAAAGAGCCCTGGTGGTCTAATGGTAGCGGCCCCGCCTTCCGATCCTAAGGTCGTGGGTTCGAAACCAGTCGTGCCCCAATGAGTTATTCTGTTCAAAAATTTATGTGCACAATGCCAGACTCTCAAACGGTGAAGGAAAACATCGTGAGGAAACCGGCATGTCGTAGAACCTAAAAAGTTCTATAACATGTGTCAAGTGCTCGAAAGGAGCCTCTTGAGGCGCACTTAAAATCCTTTCACCACACTGTTTCGATACAAACTAGTGACACGACAAGAAGAATTGCAATGACCTCAATATAAGCACCCCAAATACTAGTAGCTTAAAAACCCCTTTACGTATCTTTCGATAGATTTTAATAAGTAACGCCACTAATGAATAATTGTATATTTTGCAGGTTCTCAGTCTGAACTTGACGAATCTAGTGATTCTAGTGGTTCTGAAGGCATTGATATTGGCAGCCGGTTTCTTTGGAGCTGGAGCGTGGAAAGGAGGTCACCACTATGGCCGAAGTCTTGACGGTAAGTTACTTTCCGGCAAAACTTTTTGACTCTGTGACTTCTTCAAACTACTTCAACCTGATTGTGACTTGGGATGCAATGCTTTGGTGATGGTGACCACTTAATCAGGTAGGCCATCTGCTTGTTTCATCAGCAATAAGTACAAAAAAAACCTGAAAGATATGACTGAACCTCAATACATTTATTGCTTACACATGGTTTAGTTTAGGTACATACTCGTACATGGTTGTTGGATGTTAGCAATTATCACATGAACCCTGCATAGGGTACAGTAACATGGAGGCAGGCCGAGGTTTTAAGTTTAATAGTTAGTAGACAGGTATGAAGAGGAGTAGAGGAGGTTAGGGAATCTGCATAAATAGCTTAATAAACCTTTAGTTTATACTACCATCTATACCAGCCCCTTAGCGAGTATTATTGAATCTCTGAGTATGACCATCATTATAGAAATAATAAAATAAGCTAATCCTGCTTTATCAACCCTTTCACAACAGATAAGTACCATTTCAATGCCATCACGACCAGGAAGTGTTACCTAATTATCAACGAAGTATATATAGGTACGGTCTCTACTGGACATCTGCCTATTATCCTTTGTCCGAATCGTAGCGTGGTCATTTAAATCCAATATAGTAGATGCGTTTTTCGTGTCCGCCCGTAAGCCTATTGGGCAGGGATTATCTACCGGTGACCAGGGCCATCGGAGTCGTAATGGACCGTGTCGTATTTGGCTTAGTACCACTTTTTTTTAACAGTTTTTATACGGCTTGTTTCGGATCGGGCTATCATTACCAGTACCCCAAATATGAGATTTGCTTACCATATTTCGTTTTTCGTTTTACGTTTTCGTTCCGTGTTCATTGCGGGTTTTGTATGAAGACGCGATATTGATACCGATACGGAACTTTACAAAACCCGTAATGAGCACGGAGCAAAAACGATTCGTTTTTGTTCCGTGTTCATTGCGGGTTTTGTATGAAGACGCGATAGGGATACCGATATGGAACTTTACAAAACCCGCAATGAACACGGAACAAAAACGTAAAACGAAAAACGAAATATGGTAAGCAAATCTCATACTTGGGGTACGGAAATAAACAATTTTCGTACGATATCTTTTAATCATAATGCTGGGATTTTTGCCCTGTCATGCCCAGTGGGATGAAAAAGCTTAGATAAAAAAATCTAGTTCATAAAATATGTCATCATATGATACCTCATCAGCCTAAAGAAGTCCACTTCTGGACATAGGCCTCCCCTTCTAGGCCTTTTAAGAACGATTCTGAGCCCTCTGTATCCGCGATCCTCACAAAATATAAAACAAATCAAAACGGTCTTTATTCAGTACAATCACAAGGATCACTTTGAAATGTCTTATATAAGTGAATCTAACGCCAGTTCCTCGCGACCAAAGCACAAGAAACTTACGGCTTGGTTCCTAGCGTTTTTTTGTATGATCCTTTTTACAATTATGGTACCTACTTAATTTATTTAGTTTTTGTAATGAGTTGGAGCATAGTTCAGTCCCATGTTTTTTTGTCATCTATAATATAATAATATAATAAATAAAAATAAATAAATAATAAATAAATATAAATATAATATAATCAGATAATTAGAAAACACAATGTCGTCGGTCTATCGGTTAGGAGCTCCTCCACTTCGTCTAGTCTTCCATTCGAGATCCTTTATGACCTGACCTTAAGCTCGCTAATTCTGCATTTCTGTGAGCTATTTCGGTTACTGTAGTTCTTCTTCAAAGTTCCTAATTTCTCACTCTATTCCGTTTCCATAGCCCATTGTGCTACTTTAAGCTTATAAATGAGGCTTATAGTAAACGACCACTTATGGAACCATCCATAAGTTATCATATATTACTATAAAAAAAGAAAACGTCAACGAACCGCTCAGATAAAGTGCTTCCGTAATTTTATCGCGCGTTTAAGTCTTTTGTGTAGAGCTCATTGCTAAATTAACTTCCTACATTGTTTATTCTCACTTTATAAATGGAATGACTGTGTTACTGTCCGTCTATTTGTCACGTTTTCACTCCTAAGCCACTGAATTGATTTAGATGATGTTTGGTACAGAGATAGAGTATATTCTTGATATACCTAGCTATTTTTTTATAAAGGGAAAATATGTAGGTATCAATAGTTGGATAGGATATCATATTTTTTTTACAGATAATACAAACGCTTCCTACATAACCGAAGAGGAGATCATGATGTATCTTAGCTACCTGGCCGGCCAGCATACGAAGAACTTCAGCTGCCTCTACCTGCTTTCCTGCAAAAAGCCTCAGCAGTCTGGTCTATATGCTTCAGGAGCTGAACTGTTGTTGCAGGGAGCTAAGTTGATGCAAGGGTTCGTACATTCAAAACCTTTTCTTTAATAGTCAAATAATTTTTATCTTTACCAAATGTTCTCGGCGAATCTTCTAGATTCGAATTGGAGGAGAAATAAGAAAGCCATTACCTGATGACATTGTAGTAGACGTCAGAAATCTGTTGTTAGACTTTATGTTGTGACTCTCATTGGGAGTTTGGGAGAAGCAATTTGGCTGCTAGCTTTTGGTTAGCTTTTGTAGCGTTTATGCCAACAGTGGACTTATTTCGACTTTAATTTCGAAGGTAATTGAAGAGATAAAGATAAAGAAGGGTGTGGGTGCCGGAAATTACAGGCACATGAGGCTTAACATCTGTATGCCTCAAGTTGAAGGGCGCAGGGTAGTGCATCGTAGGGCACATTCTTATCGTGCGTGAATTGCGAAACGCAGTTTCCACTTTGGTTCCCACTTATATCAGGTTTATATGGCCCATAACATTATGCTAGATCTCATCAGCAGATGGTATAAAAAATACCTAACAACTGAAATAATGGTTTGTTAATTTCAGAAACAGCAACGAATTGAACGAATACGAGAGTATATCTGAAGGAATCAAGCAATCATCGGAATGGGGAGAGAAGGGCATGAACTGTGAAACACGATACAAATGTGGTGATTAAAAATAATTAAAAAATTGCAAATATCAAATAAATACCTACATAGAGTTGATGAGTTGATAAAACGGTGTTTTTCGTACTTATCACAATTTTCACATAAAATAATTTTACATCTAGATACAAAATATTGTTGAATATAAGAATCAAGAATCAAAGTCTTTATTTGTCACATATTATTACAACTAATAAAACTAGTGATACGAGTATTTTTCAATGTAAATACAGTCATAAATAATTCTACTGGTTATATAATGTCAACAGCAAAAGGCTAAGAATAAATAAATTATATTTACTAAAATTAAACTAAGTTCTTCACTAAAACACTTTTTCAAGTCCATGAGTATTGTCCTCCGCAATTTTTTTGAAGCCTATTTCAACCTCAAAACTAAATAACATACTTTGAATTAAAAATTTATTTATAGAATGTTTTATTGCCAAAATGATTTTCTGACCCAATTTTATTTTTGTAACCTCATTGTATTGCTAAAATAATATGGAATAAAAAAAACACATAATAAAATGTCTGTCAATAATTGAGCAAAGAAGTATGGATTTTTATTTACATAAATTGTGTATTCAGAAACTTCGTATTAAAAACATTATTTTCTTACAAAATCACTCGTACTCATCAAAAGCCGATCCTCTGTTATTTTTTATCTCAACATAGTTTAGGCCGAATTCTGCCAAGTAGCTGCTGAACTGACGAAAAACTTTCGAGAATGGCATCTTCCACGTCTTAGGAAGGAGGCTGGTAATGAAATTGGTTGTTGTGTACTATGGGAAGTGGGCGTCGACTACCCTCGGAGTTCGGCCGCTTGGTCTTCTCTCCCGAGCTGCTCGGTACTCGGTGTACGAGACGAAGCCATCGCCATCAGTGTCGTCCGACTCAAGAGTTCGGTCCACCAATACTGTAATAGCAAGACTTTATACATGATTACATACCTTCTGAAGAGCTCCCTGTAGGACATAAACTTTCGTGGCCTACGACTTAATTCGTTAAAGGGGCTGACATAATCCGTCAAATAACTTCTCGCTTGCACTTTTCAACATTTAGAAACAACATTTATAAAATAACTGAACTTATTTATGAAAATCGCAATCAACTAAGTTAACTAGTATTGCACAAGGAAAAATATTATTCTTGTCCAAAAAGATCTCCTACCTAAAAAGAGAAGTTTTCGTGCCTACTTATGCACCTGTTTTTTCCCATTACATTAGTTATTATTTAACGGGTTTGTAGATATTTTTCAATGCGTCAGAAATATATACTTGCCAACATATCCTTCAAAATCATCTGGTTCTGGTTCTATTTCAGACTTCTCTTTTGATTCATGAGATGCTTCATGTTCAACCGTGTGGTATATTGCCTGAAATATACGGAAACCAAATTAATGTGGACCATACTTCGATCAACAATCAACCTAGATTACGTGTGACGGGCTCAAAAACGGCCCGAGAAATAAGAGCACAAATAAATTTGTATTCTTATTTGAGTTTAGTATGCTCCAACCACAGCCAACGTGCGGACGTGCTAAAATGCCTCAGTGTGCTTTAAAACTGCGAAAATAACCCCTAAAACAGTAAGGTTTCAGAAGGAATGTCTTTTTTTCGGTAATTACATGTCAGTTTCCGTTTTGCGATACTTAAATCATTGTTAACAATTAAAAACAAATATTTCGTCGTTTATTTAAAGTCCGCCATCGAGTCACCTGTAGTGTGTGTGAGGGGTAGTAAAATACAAAGAAGCAAACAGAAACAAAACGAAATGATATAGCTCACAAAGTAATAATGGAGAAAAGTACTTTATTTGTTGCAACATTTTTTTTGCAACATTGTGTAATCAACCTTGATTACACAATAAATGTTATTTAACCTATGTCTTTTAATTTCTAAGTGACGGCTGTAATTGACGAATGATCATAAGTGTAAGATAGTATTTTGAAGATTTGTGACTTTATTACAAGGGTTGTAATTAGGTTGAACTTGAAACTGTTTAAAAACCTTTGAATCAGTTCGATGTAGCTGTTTATGTGTGTGTAAGTAAATGTTCAAGCGGACAGTTTTTAGCTTTGATTTTGTATGTGACGCGGAATGTAGTTGATTGTTGATCGAAGGGACCATAATATAAATTATGTAGGTCACAAACCAAGTTTTCCTACCTTACTTCTTGTTCAATATCTGGGGCCTTATGCTCACTTCGACAGAGATTATCTCACGTTAGAGATGACGTCATATCTCGTTCGATAACTATTTATCCCCATTCTCACTATCTAACTCCCCAATTTTCTCATACAAAGTTCATGCGAGACGCAAGGTCAACGAGTTATTGAACGAGATATGACGTCATCTCTAACGTGAGATAATCTCTGTCGAAGTGAGCATAAGGCCCCTGGGTGTTATATAATATTATAAGTATGTATTTACAAAAAAAAAGTAATTAAGTATTATATCAGCTATCTGGTTCCCATATTACAAGCTTCGGCTTAGTTTGGGGCTAGATAGTGCTGTGTGGAAAGTCCTCCAATATTTATTTATTTATAATTATAAAATTGGTTCACAGTTATGAATAGGTATCGTGATCATAGTAGGTATATTTGTTTTTGGTTGACTTTGGTTTTGTTTTTTAAATATGGTTGTTAGTTGATGCGAAAGCTAACAGTAGCTAACCTTAAAAATACCTATGTAATCATCCACAATCTACATCAAGAGAAAATCCATTTTGTGATAAATTTAAATGCTGAAGGTCAAGAGTACCCTAAACCGACGAGCACGTATGAAGAATGTAATGAGAGTGAATGAAGCGAAAGAGGTATGTCAGGATCTTAGCAAATGGAAACCAGTGGTCTTTGCCTACCCCTATGGAAAACAGGCGTAATTTTATGTATGATAAAAGGAATGGTTGGACTAAATTACCTTTAATAGTTCTAAACCATCCAGTTTGGAGTTTCTGTCGAAATCGTGAGCTGAGAAGTAATGGAACTCTAGTTCTTCAGGAGACATCTTTGATATCTCTTCTGCTGAAAGAATTTGTGAATCTTCTTCTATGTGCCTGAAAAACAAAAAATATGACTTATTCAAAAGTTTTATGGTGGCAATCGCAAAAGCTTCACAAATTTTTTACTGAATGAAATCGTTGTTATGTTTAGTTATCGAAGAAAGTGTCAATAGAAGTTATAATAACTCAAATTCAATACAATATTTTAACCAAAAGACGAGAAATAAACGAGCTACAAAAACATTGGAGATACATGCGTAAGATAGATCCAGCAACCAGTACCCCAAGTATGAGATTTGCTTACGATATTTCGTTTTTCGTTTTACGTTTTTGTTCCGTGTTCATTGCGAGTTTTGTATGAAGACGCGATATTGATACCGATACGGAACTTTACAAAACCCGCAATGAGCACGCAGCGCAATAGCGTAAGCAAATCTCATACTTGGGGTACAGGACCTTTACTACGTTACTCGCGTAAATTTGCAACGCCGCGCCGCTTCAGTCACAAGGAACTTGCGCCAATTCACCTTGTTCATAAGACATTTCAAAGTGATCCTTCTGGTTCTAATCAATAAAGACCATTTTGATTTGGTTTTGAGTACAAAATAACAGTGACTGCCAATCTACTTCTCGACACAAATTAGCTGCGTCTATCTTCAGTACTGCAATCAATTGTAACTTCTCAAAATACTTACTTAGCATCATGCAACAAATTATTATCGGACACTAGTGACTCCGACCCCCTCGGCTTGTAGTGAGTGTGGTCGCCGGCGCTGTGTGCTGGGGGGTGGTGGGGGCCCCTGCGCATACCTTGGACCATCGTGTTTATCAGGAGCACTAAGAACGCTGAGGATATAAATTGAAGACATCTCTTGAGTAACTCAATTAAAAACGTTTAGATCGGTTGACCACTACAATGAAAACTGTCCCTGTGAGAAATTACATATCGACATCAAGACATGAAAAAGCTCCACAACCTCATTAAAAAAATATGGATATTAAAATGATGGGTTATTTCGATAGTAGGCCATCGACGAACGATCGGTCTGTGAAAACTATTAATTTGCGTGTACAATTATTCAAGCAAAATCTACTATAGCTACTCGAAATAACTCAAGGTGTAAGAGCAGTGAAATTACGAAAAGTGTTAATTTTTAACATGACGAACCTTGTATCTACTTAAACATTAACCTACCTATACTGCATAGACTTAACCTCCTTACAGACTGATTGAAAAATAACAAAAAATAACTAACATTTTCAATACCTGCAACTCGAGTTGCATTCAAAGGGTAGTCTGGCAGCTGGGGCAGCCCCATGGGGTCAGGCCCCATAGAGCTGAGGCATCCCGCAGGGACACAATATTCACACCTCATTTCACAAGGGCCCACCCATTACATTTGTCATCGGTAACAAGCATGCCAAATTAAAGGTTTGGCTAAACGGAATTGGCTAGATTTTGATTGGTACTTACTGTTATGAATTTATAATACTGTTTAGTATTAATTCATTTCAATTATAAAAGTAAAAAAAAAAGTAAAAGTAGAGTAAGTAGTTATGTAAACATTTACGCGCTAATCACGTCGATAGGTTTTTTTTTAAATAACTAGCAATAATAGTTTCTTATTGCAAATAATTTAAAACAAAATGCAATATAATTATAAATACCTACTTCTTGCTGCATGCCATAAAGTAAGATACTAGAGCTAAATCTAGCTTTTATTTCTCGTAATACACAAATTAAATACGATACTGCAACTGTACCATAGCAAGGACATCAAAGGATTTGTTACATCAAAACAAAGGAATCAGGTGGCCAAACCACCCTTTACAAAAAACCTATTACAAAGGACTTTCAATAGATCGAATGCATAATTTATTTTTGTCCCCCATTTGGAACATTTGGTACGACGGAAAGACGAGACCAGTCTCTAATCGGACCCCACTTTATTATAGAGCAGTGTATAACATAAAGCTGTAATGGAGGACAAATTATGCGCTCACAGTGACAAGTGCGTAGTGCATATGTCGAGGTGTCCGTAGAAAGCGATGTTCGGAGACACGGCCCCAAAGTTCACTTAGCTGATAGATAGAATGATAGATTTATTTTATTCTTTATATGGGTTAAGCATTGCTACTGATAAATTGTAAATTGCATTAAGGTTATTTGTTATAGGGCTATTAGTAACTTAGTTTCAAAACCTATACATGGGGTAAGTAAAAAAAAATTGATCTATAAATTTTTCATTATTATTATTTACCTTAATCTGCTGCTATCACTACATCGATTACTTATTATATTATAGAATCTTTACTGTATTCAGCATTTCGCGAGGTAGATATGATGATTCGCGCACATGCTGGTGATGTATGTTAGAGATATAGAAACGGCTGTCTATAGAATGTCGTGATATTAAACTAGCACACACTTAGTATACATAAAATTTTATTACTGAAAGCCAAAGTAAAACCTATGATTGATTTGAAAAACGTATACTTAACTTTTAACTCTTTCATTAACTATTCTTTTATTCATACTGAAATAACGAAACATCACTATAAGACACATAAAACAACACCATAAGATTTGCGACAAATAATATATTTTTTATACTACTTGTTGATCTGAAGATGAAGGTTATAGCTCGTACACCCATAACCTTCAAATCTATACACAGCAACACTATTTGGCGGCAGAAATAGGAATGAGTAGTACTTTTTCTGACAATCCCTTTAAAACATGCCCTACTACTACTACTACTAAACTAGTGCAATGGTGGCACTTGACATCGCTATTCGGTATTCGCGGTTAAATTTTCTCTTTAATCGGTTTCATTGAGTAGAAGTCCGAATAACTCGAACATCGTCAAGAACTGCGGTATTCATATATTTGTGTATTCATCTTGTTCGTAAAAAATAGGCAAATAAAAACGAATAGAGTTACTACATCGTCGTATTTGGGTAAATAAGAAGAATATATACGCGAAAACGAGTAGCGGTAAGTGCCACTATAAAAAATTAGAGTTGTTCTATAAAGTTTGGTACCGTGTGTATCATTGGAGCAAGCCAACGTTGCCTGCACCCTATAGTCCTGCCCACGGCATCAGCCGATAACACCCTAATCTCATGTGATTACAATGCCATGAATGTAGCTCACGAGTCCTTTTATTCTTTATCTTGGTTACATTTTGGTTTTAAAATAATTAACTTAAGATATTGATGCTTGTAGATGAGACTTATAAATAAAGTTTTAAATTTGTGCTAAAAAAATCAACCAATTGTTATCTAAAAGATATTTTGCTCTTTAAAAAAAAATCTCAGAGAAGCGAATAAAAATAATTTTATAGACGTTGGTGGACTTTCCATACAGCACAGCTATCTTGTCCCAAACTAAGGAAAGCTAATATGAGAATCAGATAGCTGATATAATACTTATAGGTGTTTTATTTCTATGAATGCTACTAGGCTAGGTTTTCTGATTCTACATTAAGATTCCTGTACCTCGGATTACCTACCTCAAACAGAGGATGCCACCCAGAACCGCAACAAATAATGAGACATCAAACATTTTGACCAAGAGCGGCCCGGAAGTAGTGCGTGAAATGACGACAAAGTCTATATTTCTTCGTTTGTCCCTGATCGTTCAGCAACTATTGGCAGTGATCTTGTTCTAATGCTGAGTGTAAAAATAAAATATCTACAGTAGCAAAATTGATACTATGAAACAAGCGACAACGTGCATGCAATACAAGAGAAGATAATAACAAAAACAAAAGAAAACATACCTTCTAATCTCATGCTTGAATTCACCACAGATTTTTCTTGTTTTGTTTACAAAAATTAAACGATTAAAGATCAATTTGACGTACAGATTCTGTTTTGTCAAGCAATGTCAAGCTGAAACTGAAATCAATAATACAGCGCAGGCGCACTTATTTAAATTAATTTCAACGTTATTCCGAGCGTGTTAGAGGCTAATTTTGTTTGAAGTACTACCATGGTTTCGCGCATGGCATCTAAAGAGCTGAATTTCTTTAGTTTGTCGTATTAACCGAGAGATGTCGTAAGTAGTACATTCTCGTAAGAATATTTTGAACACAATTCCAAAGCTGAGCCCATAGCAGCGTTATAGAGTTGTATTTTTTCAAGATAATTTCATTAAGTTTTAATAATTAAAATGTATGTAGGCACTAATGATAAATGCATGTTGGAAAAGGGCATTGTTTGTGAAAAGCGCATGAAATGCTGATTTAAATTGAACATGCCTCTTAATTAAAAAAATATATGTAAATTGGTATATAATGAATAGGCATGTTTCTCTAATACTTACCTCTACGATGTCTTAAGATACTACGAGATCCACGGAGTTGCTACGATATTTCGTTTTATAATTTATAATTTATTTCATCAAGACCGGTAACCCAAGTTTGAGTTTTGTTTTACGTAAGTATTCCGTTTTTTTTACGTCAAGCTTTTTTTATATGGAGATTCGATAAGCGCCTCTATCGAGCGTACTCACGAGTCTGCATGCAAAAAAGGCCTCACGTTACGAAAAACTAAAAACGAAACTCAGACTTGAGGTAAGTACTGTTAGTAGGTTCTTAGAAACAATGACGCTATTGATTCTGATCACAAGGAAAAAAAAAAAAGATCCAACGTCATTTTTCCTTAGATTTTGTCCATTATAATTATTGCAAGGTTCCCATTTAAATCGGAACACAGGAATGCACACATCAGTGCTTGGCGGCAGGGATAGGTACTTCCACTTCCTACGATGGTAACGTGCAATACAATAACAAGTAGGGCACTTCCGCAGTAGATGAGCTTTGTATGGTTAGTCAATAAATTGTCATACACATAGGTAACCACTCAATATCATCATCTGATCCGACTTTCCCATACTGACCGGTTTGATGAAACATCCTATATAAGGACAAAGTACAGATAAAAAATAAGCTTTTTTTTTTATACAACTAGGTGATGGAACAAGCATATAGCCCACCTGATGTTAAGTGGTAACCTTCACCTATAACAAAGCATTGCCTCGCAAGTCACGCACAATAGGAACGTGCCCCATGATGCACTGCCCTGCGTCCATCAACTTGAGGCATACAGATGTTAAGCCTCATGTGCCTGTAATTACACCGGCAACCACACTCTTCAAACCGAAACACAGCAACGCTGTTTGGCGGCAGAAAAAGGCGTGGTGGTAGTACTTCCCCGGACGAGCCCTTCCCAAAGAACTCTACTACTATTAAAACTCTACTACTCTACTACTAAGCTTAAGTAAGTTTAATTTTTTAATTTATTTATCTTTATAACATATACATATTAGATATTAATTAAATAGCACTAAGAAAACCACAAAGGTTTGTAAAAGTAATGCTACTAAAGAGTCTTATGTCGATAGCTTCTAATCACACAATAACAAATAAACTGGCTCTAGGTAGAAATCTAAGTAGAAATGGTTATGCAATACTTATTCAGCCATCTAACAAACTTCTTCGAGGCAGGTCTAGAAGGTTCGAGAGTCAAACAATTTCCAAAACATAAAAGCAAATACAAACCGTGATTCGAATATACCTAACCATTATGGAAAAGCCGAACTCATCACGATGTTTACAACCCTCTATCTCTTAGCGTACAACATAACTACACGTAGGTACTTATATCCGTCGACTTGTCAACAACTGAAAACTCAGAACATAGTTTCATTGCTCGATAATAGCTTCTGAAATATCTGTATAGGATCCATTTTCTCTTAGCACGTCATTGAAATATATCTTTATTCCTTTAAACGTAGGAGCAAAATTTGCTGGCACAACAAGCACCCTATTTCAGAGAAAAAAGTTGCAACCAACTCCGATAAATGAAGATGAAATTGAGGCTGTAAACCTAAGAGATATAGGTCTGAAAATGCGTTGTGGAAGGATTTCGAGAAGGCTGTTTGGTACGGAACTGTTTATGTTTATAGCGATCTGTTGTGGGGAAGTTAAAAAGAGATGGGTGTATGTAAACGTGTGTGGGACTGTATGATCAATACGTGGAGCGCGCTTCGAGCAAGCTTTAATGGTCGTTTTCTTACATTTGCATTCTAATTGACTACACTCGATGCCTTCCTTTTGTCTCGTGTGAGATGCAAATTGAGACGAATTACTGTCTTGCTGGAAGAAAGTTTAGAGAATTTATTTACATCTTGAGGTACTCTTTTTGTGCTTTGTCAAGGGTAATTTAAATAAGAGGCGTGAGAGTATCTTATTGGTAGTTTATACATTTATTATTTTTATGATCAATTTTCACAAAAGTTTGATTCTGAATCCTGATTATCGTAAAACTATTAAGATACCCAGAGCGTTGGATATCATTACTTTATCTTATTTATAATGATTAAAGTAATGCCAAATATGTTCCGCGTATAAGTAGACACATTGCCTTCTGTGCTTTCATCTTACAACATAACTTTAGCAACTACCTACCCGATACAACACATAAATGAAACATAAATCCGTACGTTAGGAACAATAAATTTTCGGTTTTCTGTATCAAACGGAGATTTGCGGCGTTGGGCGGGTTTGGGCGGCGTTGCCTAGCAACCACCCCCCCACATGGGGGCGGCCCCTCTCGGATCACTTTTAAACTTTCATGTCGGAAAGTTTTTAAGGTTTGCTTGTGGCTCTCAGATTCGCCATCTTTTTGTTTTAAGCCTCTTTACTTGGAAACCGGCACGATGTGGATGCTTTTAATTTTTAACGAGACACGAAGAACTTTTTGTACGTTCAGATTTAATTATTATAGAATAAATAATACTCAGATTTGCTTTCGTTTTTAGTATTTATTTAATTACCTTTCCATATAATCATAAAATATAGCTATACTAACGGCCTGGCCTAAAGCCTGTAGTACGTTACTTGGTAGGTAGGTACATATACAAGGTGTTCCATAAGTTGTGTATAAAAACTTCAGGGGGCTAAAGTACCCATCAATATGAACAACTTTTTCTAAGGAACCAACACTGTGAACGCGAAAAAAAAAACAGCTGTTTCATACATTTTAGCCTGGTAGGTATTGAACTTTTGTATGAAACAGCTGTTTTTTTTTTCGCGTTCACAGTGTTGGTTCCTTAGAAAAAGTTGTTCATATTGATGGGTACTTTAGCCCCCTGAAGTTTTTATACACAACTTATGGAACACCTTGTATACCTATCCACCTCGTGCAATTACCCAAAATTAGTAGGTACGACTGAGTGACTGCTGAGTGACTGACTGATTATTTATCTGCAAGGTAGACAAACATGATAATGATCCTTTGCTGATCCGAAACAAGAATTTAGTCATTTTCTTACAAAATCCTCATTCTTCTACACTAATCTACACTAATATTATAAAGAGGTAAACTTTGTATTTTTGTATTTTTGTATGTAACGAATAGGCTCAAAAACTACTGGTCCGATTTCAAAAATTCTTTCACCATTAGAATGCTACATTATCCCTGAGTAACATAGGCTATATTATATTTTCAAAAAAATCAGGGATCCTTACTAAAACTTCAATAATGTAACCCAAGGTGGAAAACAAAAAACCTTACATCGCGTGCGCTGCGAAAACTATTGAAGATAGAACAAAATAATGTACTACGATTTTGTAGAACACGTTATTATCTACAAAAAATGTAGCGACAGCATATGTCTAACTATTATAGTTATATCACAATAAGTGTTCTTTTATTATAAAAAAATAATTGAAATGCCTCCGCTAGAAAAGGGTCTTTATTTGTACCTTGGTATTAATCCTTATCCAAATAAATCATTTCATAATTAAGAAGGTTTCAATACCTATAGATTACTTCTTAAATTTTTCAAATCGGACATTCCATTCAAAAGATATGACGAAATTAAAAATGTTTACGGGTCCACCGGTCACGCGCGGGGTGCGATTTCACTCACTCAAGGAGAAGCGCGTGCAAATGTATGAAATAAGTAGACGCGAGGCTCGAACCCACGGTCTAACTTTATCCTAAAATGTTCAAAAAATTTATGACCACCCATGCGAAGCTGGGACAGGCCGCTAGTTTTTATTATAAACTAAGAGAGATTATCTAACTTAGAGAGTCTAAAAAATGTGTTTAGAGAATTCTTCAAACAAACTTTGAAATTATACCTACACAGTGCTTGACAACATAAGTTCGATAGAGTATGTATAAAAACTACGACATCCTTCCTAGCACATTTTACGGTAAAAATTCTCAACGCTATTGACTAACCTGTGTGGAAAAACCTTTTTTGTGGGATGTACCTGAAGCTTACCAGCTTTTCTTTCAAAAATTTGTCGAAAAATATACAATGAATTCACCGGTAATTTGGTATTTCTCTAGGCAACTACTTAATTATGAGAAACAGAATTTATTTGAAATCTTACAAACCAGAAAATATAGCAATGGCTGTTTGAAGAAGCAAATTGGATAATTTGATTCGATGTTAAATATAATATGTAAATATGATAGTCGATAGGATCGTAGATAGGTAGTAATTTGATGAGCGAAAATGACTTTGGGATAAGTATAGTTACTTGCTCTCAAAAATTTTATACGATCGCACCAGCGTATTATACTTATAAAGATTAGGTAAGTACCCATAGCATAAGTTGCATTAGAGAAATCTCTCTGCACTCAACTGAATATCACAATAATTATAGTAAAAAAGCTTTGATCTCTCATTTCACTCAATTATTAAAAGCCGCAACCTTCCACTAACTTTACTGTATTTTTTTAAAGCGCGAAGTTTCACCGAGAGCCGTGTGCAAAATTGATGAGATGTCGAAACCGCGTGACTCGCCAAGCAAGTAAGCCCGAAGGTGCTTTTAGTGCCCACCTAATTGGTGAGCTTTTAAGACTGCTTCGTTTTCGTTTGACATCGCAACTCATCGCAACGCTAAAATAAACAAAATGAAAGAGGTTTTACCTTCCCGCGTAATATTGTTCAGATTGTTTCTTTTTTCAGTTGCCCTTCTTTTTTATGCCAGTATTTATTAAAAAAGAACTTGGGAAATAAAAACATTTAGGTTTCGTTCTCAATCTTTTCTTAAACGTTCTCTTTTTATTTATGAATTTTAAAACTCTTATTTAGGGTTTGAGTATGGTGAGAATAATCGCAAATTATAGGGAGGGAGGTACAAAACACAAACCAGATCGAGTGATGAAGAAGCAAATGTACTGGCATAATGCCAAGCCCTTCAGCCGCGTGCCTACAATAAAAAAGTTAAAAGTTCTAATTTCAAATTATCTGTAGGCGTAAACGGCGCGCGTGCTCTAGATTAGGCGGCAATTTTGACAGCGGGGTAACATAGAATTTGCTTGTCATAATATTTTACAAACAATTGACATTCACAAATCATGCACGGGAGCACGGGTTTTATCGCCCATTCAAAAAGTAACAAAACAAAACCACAATTAGCATAGGTAGTAGTTCTTTGTAGCTCATTGTACACATACAATGAGCTTTTTAACACGACCAACGGGAACCTTTGTCAATCAAATAAGTTACCACCACCCATTATTATTACCTTAGTCAATTCAAATACGTTACTTACCTCCCTTATTTTTTGTAATTAAAAGAAAATCATTTTAAAAATGTTCTAAGTGAAAATAATTATTTCATGAACCACTCAAATCCAGAGCGTTAAATAAATATTTAATCACGGAAAATGGTTCAAAAAGGATATGAATTATGAAATTACCTCTCAAACGTTTCGTGGCAACCAAAAAGGGTAAAGGTACTTTTAGGGGCTTTACACACGGTCGTGTTTCCACGACCTTAGAGGTTGGAGACGCCATTTTCTAGGGTTGACTGCACTCAGATGCTGGTTAGATAGGTAATTTACAACTAAAAGGGACGAATGTAAACCAAGCACTCTCAAAACCTGTGGTTAAGTTGAATTTCAAAACATAAATATGTTTACTTACTATATTGATACATAAGTTAATTTATTAGGCACCTCTTAAGATATTTATTGTAAGATTTTTTAACACATAAAATTACAAATACAAAGCATTATCTTCACACAAAAAAGGCTGTGCAGGAGTTGTGTTTGCAGATACTGACCGTAGCACACACTTATGAAAATAAATTGGGCAAGGCACCAATGTACGAAAATTATACTACCAATCTTGCATTCAAATCAAATCAAATCAAAATGGTCTTTATTCAGTTCAATAACAAGGATCACCTTGAAACGTCTTATATACTAGGTGGTACTAGGTGCCAGTTCGTCATACAAGTATGGCCAGTTGGTAACAAAATGGATTGTCACAAATAGTCCACTTTGTGACTCAGTTGACAAGCACGTAGATAGTGGAGTAAAAAAACTCAAATGACAACCACAGTTTACAAAAAAGCATGTCAATTTTGTCAATACTATGTTCATTTTACGACACAGCTGAGATGTGCACGTAGACCAATAGGAACATAGTCCACAAAGAAATAAGTCCAGTTCGTCACATTTTCTTGTAGCTTCTAAAATTATTACTTTTGAATGAAACTTTCTTCGTTGATAAGTTTCTGTATTCAAAACTCCACTCCTTACCAAGATATTTACCTCCATTATGTTTATTTACCGGTTTAGATAGCAATAGGACGACAGTAGGAAGGGTGATGAAGTTTGAGGCGAATCGGGGGGTGGTAATTGATGTTTAATAAGTTTTTAATAGCTAGGACGAGCGGACCCCGTTAAACCGTTGGAACATACTCCAATATTTAGGACCATCCCTATTTGATATCTTATATTATCAGCAGCAATTTAAATTTCAGAACGCTGCACAGGTCAAGTTATGATGGTGTTGATATTTGCGGAAAATTTCAATTTGAATTCGTACGAATTTAGTTAAATTTTCAATTTGAACCAAGATTTGCTGGAAAGACTGTGTTAAGTCGGCTAAGGGGTTGTTAAGATATCGGAATCTAAAAAGGGTATAAGAAGTATTTAATTTAAATATAAATAAATAAATATTGGTGGACTTTCCACACAGCACTATCTAGCCCCAAACTAAGCCAAAGCTTGTAATATGGAAACCAGATAGCTGATATAATGCATATGTACTTTTCTTTTTGTAAATACATACTTATAATATTATATAACACCCAGCCAGAGAACAAACATCTATTGTTCATCACACAAATGTTGTTCTCGGTGGGGATCGAACCCACGGCCTACGGCGCAGAAGGCAGAGCTACTACCAACTGAGCTGTGAAGGCTGTCCTTTTTACCTCATAATAGAAAATATGTACACCTAGACATAAAAATGGGTATAATCAATTATGATAATATTAATGTCAGCGCTTATTCCATAAGTACTTCCAAAATTAAAAAGAATGTTAGTTAGTTCAATAGGATAAAATATTGTTGAGATATCGGGGTCTACAAGAAGCCCCCCTTCTTGTAGACCCCGATGGCGGTGAAAATATGAGGCACCTACTTAATACAAAAAAAACCTGGTGACAGTGATCCTAGTGTTTTTAAATATTTTATTTTTGTTTTATTTTTATTTTAAGAAATCACCAGCATCACAAATATTTTAATATTGTCCCAAAAGTTAGTATCCGACTGGAATTTGAACCCACGTCTATAACAAAGCATTGCCTCTTAAGTCACGCACGATAGGAACGTGCTCTACGATGCACTGCCATGTGTCGATCAACTTGAGGCATACATATGTTAAGCCTCATGTGCCTGTAATTACACCGGCAACCACACTCTTAAAACTGAAACACAGCAACGCTGCTTGGCGGCAGAAAAAGGCGTGGTGGTAGTACTTCTCCGGGCGAGCCCTTCACAAAAAGCTCTACTAATACTACTCTTAAAACAAGCGCCAATTCCTCACAACCAAAGCCTAGAAGAACATGTAATAAACTGATAAACTATAGAAGAATCTAGATGCCAGTTCAAGCTTGTAAGAACGGCCTAGAAATTTATTTACTTTTGCTCGGCTTCAGAATAAATAACACAACTAGGGACTCGGCCTAGTAAAATCAACGGAACTGTATCTAAGATTGCATTATAAATCGCATTCTGAAACATTTTTATTGCAGGCTGGAGTTATTAGGTACATTCGTTTTTATCTAATTTGCCGCCAATAAAATGGAGGAAAAATATTAAATATCGGAACGGAGGCTGGTGTATAAATCCGCGTCGCCGCGCCGACGTGGATGCTTCCTGCGGGCACCACATCCGCCACTTCCGGCCTGCTGGCGGAGAAAATACCAAACGTCAATCGGACCAACGCCGATTGCTTCTTCTTCTGCTTCTCTCCGTTTATGGCACCCTCAGGCGAAATATTTCCTCCAAGATAGCACCTGTCCGTCATTTGACAGACAATCTTGCCAGTGTTAAGTGATTTGTATTAAATACTTTATAGTCAAGTCAGTCCATAGTCAAGTAGTCCGTCATTTGTATTATAGAAAATGGTGGCGGTTTTCTTCAAAACATATTCCAAATGCTTACACTTTGTGCTAAGTAATGTTGGTTAAAATACCACCAAAATTACACAACACAACTCAAAATAACACTAGAAAAACCACTCTTTACCGTCGTCGGTATTTCCGGAAAGATGTCGGACATTGAAAAACCATTGATAAAAAAACGAAGACGAAGAAGTACACAAGACATTATAGCTATTGGCAATTTTTATTAAGAGGCTCTCAGCATATAAATAACAAAAAATAAAATAGTTTTTTTTTTTTTTGACATACAAATATGCTCAACAAGCTTATTTAGCAACAATTTTGTGAAGACTTTTTCAGTTAATAGAGTTATCAGTTTACCATGCGCCACGTGGCACCAATATCGCATGAAAAGCTGACAATTTAACTCAATCTTTTGAGCGAAGCTGTCGACATATCTACTATGTTATTACCAAACGCCTGTATTACTCTAAATTATATCGAGAGTAGGGCGGTGACGCACATGGTCAAAACAAATGTCGCAAAATGCAAGTTACCGACGACTTTGTGTTGTAATAAATATTATTTTTTGGGGGAAAAGTATTTTGTTTATATTGTATAAAAATATAAATGAATATTGGCGGACTTTCTATACCGCACTATCTAGTCCCAACTAAGCCAAAGTTTGTTATATAGGAACCAGATAGCTGATATAATACTTTTTTTTTTAATGCATACTTAAAATATACATTACACCCAGACAGAGAACAAACACCTATCATATGTTCATCACACAAATTTTTGTTCTCGGTGGGAACCGAACCCACGGCCTACGGCGCAGAAGGCAGAGCTACTACCAATTGAGCTGTGAAGGCTGTCATATACACCACTATTTTGTGACTACCAAAAAAAATTTAAGGACAGTTGCAGCAGAGGCTACTAATGCTATTGGCACTGTCAAGATTTTTTAATATTTAACTTTTAGCAAGTTATCGAGGTTTGTTTTCAACCAAATTCCTGCACAATTTTATGGACAATAATTTTTAAATTTTAAAGAAAATACTACGGAATACTACTGCTAGTCAACATCGTAAACACTCCATTCATTATGACTCCTTCCATCTACCGTCTCGTCGTATAGTATTTACCTACGTCACATCATCTTGTCGCACTCATCGTATTCCTTCTCTCTCGCTCACTAGATAAATCATTTAATGGGTAGGTAGATAGGTAAGTATCATAAAAAAGGCATTATTTTAGGGATTTTTTTAATACTTTTATTTGTAATTAATTGCCATTTTTCCTTCATAATTTTACGGGCTCAGGATGTCAAGCTATTTACAACAATTAAAGTTATTTACAGTATGTACTTACAACTACGCACGTATTTACACTTCCACTAACCACAAGTATTTTAAAAGTTGTTCAAAATGTCCACCTTCATTGTCAATGCAAACACACACACGTTTTAACAAATTGTTTTCAGGGAAATACTTAGTCTTTGCACTATCAAAAGGGTCTAATGCATTGTTAGGCTCACTCACATACACTAGTCTTTTTATTTCGCTCCACAAAAAGATTGGGGGTGTCAGATCGGGCGAGCACGGAGGCCAGGCAACTGGGCCACCGCGACCAATCCATCGGGTGCCAAACTCCTGAGATAGATACTGGATAGCGCACCGTCCTGCTGAAACCATAGCTCCCGCCGCCAGGTTGAACGGAATATCCTCCAGCCTGGCGATGGCTAGTAGCTCCTGGGTCTTCATGTAGTGTATCTCAGCTGAGCGCACAATCTTCCAAGCGCAGGACTGGCTTGTGCTAAAGCGACGTGCCGCGTCACGCGTGCTCCTCCGCGGATGTTCTTCAAAATCATTTAGGACTTCATCGTAGAAGTTTCGGGAGTATGCAGGCCCTCCTCGTCCTTGCGCATGCGACGGCACGTAAACAGAGCCATGGTCCAATATGCGTTGGTATAATATGCTGGACATCGTGGAGTAATTTGGTTGCCGATTGTTTGGGAACAATTCGCGGTACATCCGTAGGTAATCACTCACATTTCCCCAGACTAAAAATACGTACGTAACATGTATGCGTTATTCTCTGGCAGTGTACTGACAAGCTATCGTGAACGTGAAAACCACAATAAATTAAGTACCTACCCGCGTACAATTTTTATTTTACGGATGTCACTGACCTGCATCGAATTTAGAGTACCTATGTATGGGTTTCGTTCGACACGAGTTTGCCGGCCATAGATAAAATAATAGTTAGTATTGCGCGAGCGGCGCGTTTTGTTTCGTTTCGAACGAGACAAAAATTTATGAATGGATGAGAATGAGACTCGGGTAGAAGACTCTGTAGTAGGTACGTACGGATAATGGGTAACTAGTTATCATCCTTTTCTTGGGATATTCTTTTTAATTATTTTTTTTTAGTTTTAACTACATAAATGTGATCAGTAACTGACACTGAGCATACGGTTTTTTTTTTTGATAATTACAAATTAGTGGTGTATTTTAAAAAATCCAATGTTTCACCATCATTAGCCTGAAGAAGTCCTTTTAACAGAGTCCATAGACATAAGCCAATATTTCCAGGAAAGAGATGTCCATCACGCCTTACGCCGCCAAGCAGCGTTGCTGTGTTTCGGTTTGAAGAGTGTGGTTGCCGGTGTAATTACAGGCACATGAGGCTTAACATCTGTATGCCTCACGTTGATGGACGCAGGGCAGTGCATCGTAGGGCACGTTCCTATCGTGCGTGACTTACGAGGTAATGCTTTTTTATAGGTGACAAGCTGGTGCCAGCGACTTCGTCTGCGCAGGATTAGTCACAAAATTTCTTTATAAATTGTAGCCTATGTGTTAACCTGATGTATAAGCTATATTAATGTAAGTTATTTAATGTAGTTTCATTAAAATACGTTTAGTAGATTTTACGTGAAAGAGTAACAAACATCCATCCATACTTACAAACTTTCGCGTTTATAATATTAGTAGGAAGGATGGTTACTACTTAACATCAGGTGGGTTATCTGCATATGTTCCATCAGCTGGTTGTATAAAAAAAAGCTACAAAACGCCCGTTCACAATGTTGCCGTTCAATCGGGCGGAGACTGTCTTTTATGCTTCTGATTCGTGGCCACCGTCTGAGAACCCTCCTCACCCACACAGCGGATCTACGAAAGCAACTACAACCAAGAAATGTCGATGCATGTTTTTTTTTTTTTTACACCACTACAGTTGAAACAAGCAGATAGCCCTGATGTAACAAAGCATTGCCTCGTAAGTCACGCACGATATGAAGGTGCCTTACGATGCACTGCCCTGCGTCCATCAACTATGTATATTCCTAAAAGCAATACCCACGTTCGACCAGAATCCGCTGTTCATTAATTTAATTACCTACTCCGCTATGTAGCTAGAGAAAACGACGCAGTAGGTGCCCAAGTTATTATTATTCTGAGGTTTTAGGGGGCTCACAACCGTCAAACAATTTCTCACTCGCACATTATGGAAAATCGCAAAATATCTATATTATGCAAAATATCGTTCTTATCTATACAACTTTTTCTACTAAAAAGTTTGCATAAGTACGAAAACTTTTTTTTTATAGTTAGTAGAAAAGTTATTGCACACAATTTGGTTGACTACGATTTTTTATAAATGATGATTTTATATCTTTCAAAATGTCAAAATGTGCGAGCGAGAAGTTGTTTGTCGGTTGTCAGCCCCTTAAATTCTGTTCTTCGCCCACACTCTCTCACACACTCACATCCTCTGTAAGTTTAGCACATTAAAACTTCTTGCGTCATGTTCAGGTAAATCTTAGCTCACAGCGTCAAACCTCTTTGTATGTAGATCTTTAGGTTCATGGAATGGAACACACTAATGTTGCAACGTAGCGTAAGCACCTATACTAAGTAACTAGTTTTATAATTGTGTGTGTGAATGTGTGAGAGTCGCCATCTTGTGATTTTGTTAAGGCAACGACAAGAGCTTATGTGACTCTCGCTCGCACGTTTCGACATGTTGAAAGATATAAAATTACTTAACTCATTTTCGATAAATCGGAATCAACCATTTTGTGGGCAATCAAATTGCACACAGTTTAGTAAATGAGTTTAGTGATTTAATATCTTACAACACGTCGAAACGTGCGAGTGAGAGTCACATTAGCTCTTGTATTCGCCTTAATCCTTTTTATCCAAAAGAAAAAGAACGCTCTTAGTGATAAACCCGCCCATTATACTTGACTGCCGCCCACGGCTTTGTTTGCGTATAAGTGTAGTGTAAACATTATCTAGTGGTTAATGAGTTTGTTGATATTTTTATGTCATTTTTTGGATTAAATATGTGGCTTTCATTACTGAAGGTCTGAAATATCTCCAAATTCTGGTCAATCAAGTCCTGGAATAATCCAGGCTAAAAACTATGTAGGTATTTTTATTTGTTCTAGGTTTCAATCCAATTGGGTCAGTTGTTACATCGAAACATCATAACGTTCACATTTATATATATTGTTGGAAATTTATAGCTTTTTCATAATTTCAAAATCTTTAATCATAATACTATTGCTATACCGTTTTTACTTCACAATCGTAGTTCGTAAAAAAAACTACTATTTACTAGATTCATTTTAAACAACTCTTCTAAAACTTTTTCCACGGCTTTTCTGCCGCCAAGAAGCAACGCTGTGTTTCGGTTTGAAGAGTGTGGTTTCCGGTGTAATTATAGGCACATGGTGCTTAACATCTGTATGCCTCAAGTTGATGGACGCAGGGCAGTGCATCGTAGGGCACCTTTCTATCGTGCGTGACTTACGAGGTAATGCTTTGTTATAGATGATAGTTACCACTTAACATCAGGTGGGCCATCTGCTTGTTCCATCAGTTAGTTGTATAAAAAAACTTTTACTGATCTTTTTTCACTCTTAATATTATACTGTACATGGTGTGACATCAATTTTGTATAAGACCCACGGTTTCATAATAAGAGAGTATTTTGAATTTAATTTAATCAACAAATAAATGTATACGTACCATTACTTATTTTATAACTGCAACACACAAAAGAGACTACGGAACTCTATAACAAGCTACTAGATAGTTACTACAAAACCTACCTAAACCACAGAATAAATAACAGTACTACTCCAAGACACCAAGTGCAAAATGATGTAGGTAGCTAAGTAGCACCCGAAAGATCTAGCAGTCAAACTTTTAAGTTTCCGCATTCTACTTGGTAAAAGGACAAACTACACACACACACACACTCGTACCTATATGTACTACCTTGAAACTTAGCTAAAGCCCCCGTCTTACTTCAAGAACCGGGGAATCAATTAAAACTACTAATAAAGTTCTAATCTTAGAGTAACAATCTATACAGCTTCTTCATTCAAATCTTGACAGCCTTCACAGCTCAGTTAGTAGTAGCTCTGCCTTCTGCGCCGTAGGCTGTGGGTTCGATTCCCACCGAGAACAAACATTTGTGTGATGAACATAGATGTTTGTTCTCTGTCTGGGTGTTATATGATATTATAAGTATGTATTTACAAAAAAAAAAGTATATAAGTAGTATATCAGCTATCTGGTTCCCATATCACAAGCTTTGGCTTAGTTTGGGGCGAGATAGTGCTGTGTGGAATGACCACCAATATTTATTATTATTATTATTTATTATACATTTACCCTCTTATTCATATTCCCTGCCATTTTATACCTCTACAGAGTATACTTGTCACTGTCACTTTCATGCCAACGAAAAGAGACAGCAATAGACTTATCGGTCTGATAAGCTAATGGAGCGCTCAGCTACCAATATGAATAAGGGCCTGAGTCAATAGAGTGCGGACCATGTGATATATTTTTTCATACCTAACCATTTTTCACGTTGTTTACTCATACGTGGTATGAACACGGTGATATACATCGCATTAGCTAAATAATTCAAATATTAGTTATATTAGTAGTATTCAAATATTGCTTAGTTTGTGGCTGGGTAGCGCTAGTTTTACTACTTATACAAATATAAAAATGCGAAGGTTAATCACGCCCTAACCACTAAACTTGATTATCATTAATAACCTGGGTTAGCATAATAGGCTACTCTTTTTCCCGAATAATGTATAAAAATGAGCAAATAAAAATAAACGAACCCAAATAGGGAAAACGTTTTATAACGAATATTTCATTTTTTAGTTAGTTATCATGAGTAACATGCGAACGACGCTGACGCCGGTAGCCGCAATGGCAATGAGGTTCAAAATAATTGATCGAGTGAGCGAAGCGAACGAAGATCTTAGTTTCAACTTGGGCGATTTGGCATTTTATGTATGTATGTATGTATGTATGTATGTATGTTTGTCTGGCGATAACTTTAGAACCGTTGATCCGATCTGCATGAAATTTGATATGTCGATAGCTTGTACTTGAGAAATTTACTGGTAAGTATATGAGTAAAATCGGATGAAGAGTTTTTGAGATATGGGGTTTTTTAAGAGGGCAAAAATTAAAAAAGTTACATAAAAAAATCAAGTTACATGTCATATGAAAGGGCTTTGTTTGGACATTCCAAAACAATTTTTACTTTTTTTTGGGACGCTCGGTTTTCGGGATAAAATTTAAAAAGTTAAATTAAGATAACCAGCGATCCAAGAGCTCCCATCTCTAAGAGTTTCGTTGACATCAAGGTTTTTCTACTGGTCGGCCAGTTCCTTTGATTTTTCTTATTTTTTTTTCTTGAAATAAATTAAGGAGGTACTCAGTTCTCATTAAATGGTGACGACGACCAGGTCTGATGATGGAGCCAAGGTCTGTTCAACGGAACTCTTCAATAAATAGGCCAATAGAGTTGAAACTTGGTAACCATACCAAGTTAGTAGGCGGTAGTCAGAAAAAAGGCCAAAGATAATGTTTGGACTTGCCTCTGACTACTACCGACTCAAAGTTTGGATGCGTTCATCGGGTCGCAACACGAGATCTCAGTTCGGGGCGAACTACTAGTAAAAAATGTTGTAGTATGACATTTACGTGATATTTTTACGTTGTGAAGAAATATGACACTCTCTCAACACGACTAAATCGTTTTCTAAAAATGAACTATACATATCGCGAATATTGTCAGATTAGATATTATAGATTGTTGTTTGAAGTTATTTAGCATTTGGGTTGTTTTTTTATTAATTATTTATTGCACAAAATACAATACATGAAAAAAAGACAGAAATAGAGGACATGAAGGTACAAAGGTTAACTTAACCTGAATAAGAGTTTTCTTAACATCGCGGTGCCCTGTTCAGTGTTCATACCTCAAGGCGCTACATGCTTCTTATTACTACTCCCAAGCTCTAAGACATTTTACTTCTCCCACCCTACTTACTCCCCAAAAACTTTAGTTTATAGGATGGATTCTATTTTGCTTTGCCTTTCGGAAAATTAGTAGCGCAAAAAGTTTTTAAAGTTAAATTAGGAAACAGAAATTTACGTCTTTTTTTACTTCTCTGCATACAAAAGCAGTTATGTTTGTTCTTTTTTTATGATATCAAGATCCCATGAGTTATAAGAGAAACCATATTCATCAAGATTCACATAATTTATTGTTGTATAAATTGTGACCACGGGCAAATAAATGTGCATGCTTTCGAAACTTAAATTGATGAGTTTAATAATATAATATCATTGCGTATCTTAGATCACATCATGCAACATTAATGCAGCATGCCTCGAACTCGATACGGCTAATGATATTCATAACCACTAACTGTGGCATGGGGTCGCAGAAAAGGGTTCAGTGATCTTATCGTGTAGCAGTTGTCAGTGTATAAGGTGTCTTAACTTGTTTAAAATAATTCTTTAAAATAATACAACTAGGTATATTCGCATAAATAAATATTGTTTTATCGAATGCAAGAGCGCAACGATTTATTGGAATATGCTAAGCAGGTAAGGGCCTACATTCACGGAAATATTTCTGTTGGTACTATCATAATATGAAGTATTACACTGACACTGCCACAACACACCTTTAGCAATGAAATCAACCACCCAAATCTATGTCACGTTTACCTCAAAAACTTCATACATGATTTTGCCTTTTGTGAAACAAAACATGGTGCAATGCATAAACTTTAAACGCAAGATCGACGACGAGCCGTGGGGACAATAAAACAAAGAAAAGCGTATCTCGCCCGGAGCGGTTGTGCGGCGGCGGCGGTGGCTGCGGCCAATGAACGCGCTCCGCCCGCCCTCGGCCCGCCCACCGTGCGCGCGCGAGCGGGACGCAGCATCCCTGCGAAGGCTGCACATCGATCATGGGGGTCCGGGAGCGGTCGCACCGTTCTGGTTCGTGGGCGGCGACGAGGAGTCATCCCGCGCAGTCGCGAACAATTAACGCGCGGGGCGGCATGGTCGGTGGATCGCGACGCGCGACGTCACTATAATGTGGTTAG
This sequence comes from Chloroclysta siterata, assembly GCA_932294275.1. Taxonomy (NCBI): domain Eukaryota; kingdom Metazoa; phylum Arthropoda; class Insecta; order Lepidoptera; family Geometridae; genus Chloroclysta; species Chloroclysta siterata. Next base: position 10,762,602 of record OW028596.1, on the reverse strand, counting down.
TCAGTGAACGTCGGGGCCGAGCCGACGGCGACGGCGACGGCGGCACGGATCACGATTTGCGGAGCGCGGGAGAGCGCTGGGCGCTGGGCCAGCGCGCCGGCCACGGCACGGTGGACTTCAAGAGCTCGGCGTGCGCGGCGGGGGGCTCCGACGCGCCCGCGCCGCCGCTCTCCGCGCTGCCGGACCCGCAGCAGTTCAACATCTTCCCGGCCTTCTTCAGCCGCCAACTCAACTTCACCGGCGGCGGCGGCTGCGGCCAGGGCTCCAAGATCATGGAGGAGCTGCGCCCGAACCTCGTTGGTGGCTTGCTCGGCGTGCCTGGCCTGCTGGACGAGCACCAGACCGATGCCAAGTTCCTGCCGTCGACAGGTGAAGCTAAATACACGCCGGACAAAGGTCGCAAGTGCAGCAACGCGTCCTCATCTTCGGCGGAGGAGTTCGGAGGCTTGTACAGCGGAGAGCACGCCGCGACACCGCCAGCGCCGCTGAGCCGCTCTTTGCAAGACCACTCAGGTAAGTTTAGTTCACATGATTTGCTACCTTATTTGTTGTTTTATTTTAAAACCAGATTTTGGTAGCAAATTTAGAAAGAAACCGTAGATTTTTTTGTTTATTTAGTATATACCTACTTATGCACTAGACCGGTCTCCGGAAATCAAGCTATACTTACCTAATATTAGTACAAACTGGAGTAAACTCCGTCAGAGAAAGCTGGCACCTACCTGCAGGCAGACTACTGCTACTACTGACAGACAAACAGTAGCGTTAAAGGACTATTATTTATATTTTACCCAATAAATACCGAATGATTTAAGGCTCTACAACAGAAAACTACTAATATTAAGCTTATTATTATAAGAAAGAACGAAATAAAGTTTTTTTATTTATACACATACTTATTTCTGATAAAATAAAAACACATACTTACATAAGTAATTAACTAAGAATAGTTATTCTAAATAGGGCATTGTAGTGTATCTCAAAGAGACGTCACAAAGTTCGTTCTCAATAGCATTTATTAGGTAGGTACCTAGTACCTACATAAAAATACAACTACTTTTCAAGAAGTCAAGAATATTATTTTTAACAAAAGTGAGAGCAAATAATTAGTGACACTTTTTATTAGTTTCGATTCTTTATTGATACTGGTCATACTACTAACATTTATTATATTACAATCAAATTTATACACAAAAGCGATAAGTACAAAATGTATGAACGTCAAAATTAATTCAATTGCCATTTCCACGCGATCAAACCTAGCAGAACAGGCAACAAACTTACTGTTTCTTTGTATCATTGTCCTTTATACGAAATAATAAAATAACGAAGCTCTAGTGTGGTCAATCAAACTTAATGTCGTCTACCGGCTGATGCTTACTAGTGCCACGCTGATGCTTACTAAGTCATGGACCACGAACGTATAGGTATAGTAGTCTCGAAAAATAAAGAAGTTTTTTTCATAACATACATTAACGCAGGCTCTGACTACCATGATGAAATTAGAGATATTAATGTACCAATATAAATTATTGTACCTACCTTGAAACGGTATCACTTAGAAATATTCTAACTATATTGATTTATTCATACCTCAATTGTTTTAATCATTGAATTCTTTTAATAATCTTAATATATATAAATTACGCGTCTGTCCGCTATGGACTCCTAAACTACTTAACCGATTTAATCAAATTTGATCTAACTAAAAGATAGGATAGCCTTCATCTCAATTTATAGCCGCAATATTATTTTATTGCAAATTTGACACCGCCCAACAAAGTGGGCACGGGTCTGCTAGTACTTAGCTCATATTTTGAAACAGACTTTTAATTTTTATTAAATAAATGAGTTTATTGAGATGTATTCCCACTTTAAATGAATGAGAAAGTATCAAAAGCAATGACACACGAAGTACTTGTAAACAACCAAACTAACTCTTTACACCTAGAGAAATCAAGCAAAACATAAACCCCAAAAAATCCCCTGTATTCGACCTTAACTCTAAAATCTTGAAAATACATATACCTAAAATTATTTATTGTACAGAACAAAATGTAACGTACAAATTTAATGCTAGAGAGCATTTTCTTTCATTTTCTTTGTGAAGTTTAAAAAAAAGAAAAATACTTCATAATCTTCCGAGAATGGCCTTTGCCAAGCTGCCAAATCTAATCTCATTACCACACTGAGCCTGAAATTTGTACCAAACCTTTGCAGGTGGAAAGTATCCGAAGTAATGATGAAAAATATTTTTTCATATAGTCCCAAAAATTATTATCCGAGTGGGATTTGAACCCACGACCTTCCCCTTGATACGGGGCCGCGATAACCAACTACGCCATCGGATTCCAATCCCACTCGACGAATAACTCAGGGACATGCTACTACGGTACTTATGCGACCGTGGTTCCATCTACAGTCTGACATATAACTATCAAGAGTTTGTAATTTCCTTAAGTGTGTAGGTAAACACTATAAAACTAATAAAAAAAAAAATGATGAGTAAGCAAAAATCTTTATGACAAATCATCAATATAGACCGATATTCTGGCTACTCAGTATGTCGAAGCTTTTTGAAAAACTAATACTAAAGAGAGTTAAATCAATTTAAGTAACCAAAGATCTTATTCCAGAGCATCAGTTTGGATTTAGAAAAAGGCACTTAACCGTAAACCAAATTCACCGGTTCAATAATAATAATAAACAAGTGCTCAAGAGGAGCCTCCTGGAGGCGTACCTAAATCCTTTCACCACACTGTTTCGTAAGAAACTAGAGACACGAAAAGAAGAAGACCAGTTCAATAGCAAGCAAATGTATTAGAGAAGACTCGTAAAGGCAAAAAATGCAGGCTTATAGTTCACTAGTCTCACTCTCACTAGTTCGTTCAAAACAGTGTGGGGAAAGGATTTTAAGTGCGCCTCATAGAAGCTCATTTCGAGCTCTTGATACACGTTTTAGATCTTTTTAGGTAGGCACTAAGACAGGTCGGTTTCCTCACGACGTTTTCCTTCACCGTTTGCGAGGACTAGCATTGTGCACTTACATTTTTGAACATAAGAACTCATTGGTGCCCGACCGGTTTGACCACACGACCTCAGAATTCAGGCGAGGCCGCTACCACTAGACCTCCAGTGCTCTGAGGGGGTATGAAGGACTTATGGTCAAGCCGAGAATAATGCTAACGGGAACTAATAAATAAACTATGCTTGTCAATAGTTTTGATAAAAGCAATATCATACTCCTTTGAGTTGAGTTTCATATCAAAGTCAAAAGGTATTTATTCAATAAAATCACAAGGATCACTTCGAAACGTCTTAAAGCTAGGTGACTTTAGGTGCCAGTTCCACGCGACCAAAGCCTGGAAGAACAGGCAATAAACTTACGGCTTGGTTCCTACAGTTATTTTGTTTAATCCTTGTTACAATGTGTGGTGCCAATAGTATTTAGTGAGGCGTAGGCATAACAGAAAAAGGTGAAGGTAGGTAATCAAATTCATAATTCATAATAATATGGTATTTATATATGTATAATATTTATTTATTTATTATGTATGCTCAAAGTTGCGTTAAAATTACGGATCGTTCATGGCTCATCATAACTTTAAAGATATTATTTATCGGCTGATTTTGCGAGGAGATTAAAATATTTCCATCCTTGTTTTTAAGTCGACGACAAGAGCTAATGTGATTCTCGCTCGCACGTTTCGACATGTTGAAAGATATAAAATCACTAAACTCATTTTCGAAAAATCGCAAAAATGTGCAATCACATTGCACACAGTTTAGTAAAATTTCATTTTGATCGATACATGTTTTCCTACTCAAAAGTTTGCTTTACTAGTTTTCGTACATAAGCAAACTTTTAAGTAAAAAACTGAAAGACGGTTTTTTTTATTTGATACAGTGAGAAGGTTCAATATAATATTTTTCATTGAATGTTATTTAGTCCAACCTGTTGACTTACCAAATTTCGTACGTATTATAATTGTTTGCAAATTATACATACAAACATACAACGCCAATTCGTCTTTATCAGTGATTGAGAAATCATCGCTTGCTTCGCTCGCTGTATTTTGTAGGTACTTTTGAGAAAATTGAGACCATTTGGGTTCGCCACGAGGATTATTTCCAGCCACCTAGCCGTGTCGGTTATCCTATGCCAGCGAAACACACTGTATATATATCAAATTAAGGTTGATTAGGCAACCAAAGGCGGAACTATTGCACACTACAATCACGTAGCCCGCAGGTAGCGGACGCGGTATGTGCGTATAATTACAATCCCAATTAGAGTAATATTGCAAACAATCGGGGCGTGCGTGACGTCATGAATACGAAATGTTACTAACGACCAGCCCCTCCTACCCCCCTGTTCCCCCTCGCCGCGAGCGAAGCCTGAATTTTCAAACGGCTACGGTTGCCAAGTCGGGTTGTTGTACGTGTTATACCTAGGTAATGTGAAATGTTCGTACACAAATGAAAAGCATTTTGTTTTTGTTCTTGTAATAAGGAGCACTGAGTTTTATTATGACAATAAAATAAAGGCTTTTAATTTTGATGAGACTGTTTGTTTACGGATAATCCAGGCTCAGATTGCTGTTGTATACGTTCGTTTATATAGTTATTGTTATACAGTTATTATTAAATTGAATTTGAATTTCGAATTTGTTTGACCACCCGCACATCTGCAACTTTTATAACAATGTAACTAAAGATAAAAACGAAGTTATACACGGTGCCAAAATAAAGCTGTCGAAATTAAAGTTATATGCTCGGCTGCCCCTAAAATTCCTTAAACAGTTTCAATATAGGTACAAGCATTATACGATCGTTGGAATTCTGGCACTGCTACCAAGAGCTGATTTCACCATGCTCTGTTAGTTACTAATCAAGGATTAACAAGCCGTTAAATCTAACCTTAGACGTCAAACGCGTATATTTTGACATATTTAACGGCCCTTTAATTCTTTGTTAATCTAACAGAGCATGATCAAATCAGCTCTAAAGCTGGTAAAAAAAAGCCAAACAGATAAACTTATGTTTGTTCTAAAATTTAAGTTTTTAAGCGGATCTTAATGTTTTTATTGAATCTACAGATCGTTCACAACGGTTTGCAGATAGCTCAACTGTTACATATGTTGTTGTACATTTTGTAGTACTTGTATTCATTGTAATGTTCTTTGTAAATAAATGTTTATAAATATAAATATTGGCAGACATTTAAACCAGCGTAATCTAGCTCCGAGTTAACAAGCAAAACGTGTATGATAGAAAACAGATAGCTGGAAAAACATAAATATTGACAGACTTTTTTTTTAAATTTGGTATTGAGCCCTCATTTTTCACACCTTGTAAGTTTTTTTTACAAAAAACTTTGAGTTTGTTTTTTATTTGAATCGCTTATTTTATCTTTTATCACAGATATCTCTTAACTTAATCAACATAATATATTGTCTCTTTGATTTCTTTCCTCTCATTTTCCGGTACCACTGGTTGAGCTTGGTAATAAAACTTCTTCCTTGTCAACGGTTTTAAGACCTTTGCTTCTAGGGCCTTCTCTGTTGTGCTAGCAATTGGCTCTTCTTTGTTGTCAAGTTCTTTGTCACCAACGTTGTACTTTCTTTTTTGTTCAGCTGCTTTACTGTTTTCAAATTCATTCCTGCGTTTTGAGCTTGGGCCGAAATCTTGCATACTCAGGTTTTCTTGATTTTGTGAATTCCGCCAGCCACGATCACGGTTATTTGTTTGATTTTTATTATCTTTATAGCGTGAAACTAAACCTTCTGCTTCGTTGTTTTTAGCTGTATTTATTTTCGTAGCAAATTCATCTATACGCCTTAAACTAGGATCAAAATCGTCTTGTATGTTCGGATTTTGTTTATTTTGTGAGTTCCGCCAGCCAGGATGCTTATTTTGGTCCACGTTTTCACCCGAACCTGCCTCGTCGCCGTTGTGTTTAGCTGCATGTTGATCGTTTTCAAAATTTTGCGAGTCTTGTTGATTTCGTAAATTTTGCCAATCACTAGGATGGTCGTTTCCTCGATCTAAGTTTTCATCGGAGCGTGTATCTGAACCTTCCTTGGCATCGTTATTCTGATACAGAGGGTTGAACGCTTTTAAAGGCTTTTCGTAGTGGTCGGGGTCGAGAAAAGTGCTCATTGCATCCAAAAGTCCAGCTTGAGTACTCGATATTGAATCTGAAATAAGACCCTGGGTTACGCTACTATAATTATATAAAAAAAAATATACGTTAAACTTTAATTTTGCAATCATTTATGTTTATTTCTTTACAAGGCATGATCACTAATATTTATTGTTTTTTGTTAAGTGCCACTTGCTACATAAATAAATCATATCTTTTCAAATGATGACGGTTAGACTAAACAACTTAGGAAAATAATAAAACATAAATAAATTCAAATCAAATATAAAAACAAATGCTACTTACCAAGAAGTGTTAGAATAAATATAATAGAAAACAGGTCCATATTCCACTTTACCAATGACCTCACTTGGCATCCAGTTAGGTATAGACTGGTGAAAAAAGCGATCAACTAATTAACAGATATATTAAAAACAGATAAAGTGTCATTTAGATTGTTCTTTGGAGAGATAGCCGAAGTCAGACATATTATGCAACTTTTTATTTAACTCATAGTTCATCAAGTTGTTCACCATCCACCGTTATTCTAGTTTTAACGCGATTAGTCATGACCTGAGTCTTTGTCCTATTCATTCACAGTCCAAACTCGAGGCTTGCAGAGCTAAGGTCTGGTAGCATCGCCTGTAGATAATGTATTTCATTGTAGATATGTCAAAAAAAAAACAAGACGGTCTTTATTCTGAATAATCACAAGAATCTTTTTAAAATGTCTTGTATACTAGGTGATATCTATCGCCAGTTTCTGAAAGCTCGATTAAAACTAATCAAGTAATGTCAAGTCACTCGCCATTTCAGCTATTACATCGAATTAGATAAAGATAGCAAGTGACTTGAGATGCGATGTGTTTTGATCGGGCTTTCAGAAACCGGCTATGGATCTGTAATTATCATAAGCAGCTCGTGCTAACTCACAGCTAGACGATAAGCCCTCAAAAGCCAGTTTTGTCATTTTACAAATACTGCCAAATAAACCCATACCATACCCATACAAATAACTCTTTCAATTCACAACAGCTTCAGCCCAACAGCTGACAGTTTGTCAGCAGTTACACATGTCAAAGCAAACCGATCACTATAACAATAGTAATAACGTTTAACATCATCGATAACAATAAAGTGGTTACAATAATGCGTGTCGCGTGGCGGTCGCGTGTTCGCATCGCACCTGTCTAGTCGCTGGTGTGAACAGCCCTTTAGCTTTGTCTGAACGAAGGCCGGAAGTGGTCAATCCTCAATCAGTGTTGTGGGACATTAAGCGAAAGAGTATTAAAATAAATACAATATCTTTTGAGTTGCTTTCGAGATACTTTTACAATAGATAGTAGTAGTACGTAGTTGTATTAGGTATTATTTTCTACCAACTAGAAATACTACTACCACAGATAAGAGAATACTACTACTACGCACTTTTACCTGGATTTGGCTTAAGAGGTTAATAAGAGTAAAATAAATATTATCCTATAGCTAGGCAATAAAAAAAAACTCGAGAGATTTAATGTTTCAATTGTAGTTGTTCTTCTTTTTGAGCAATCATAAATAGGTACGTTACGAAATCCCTTTGCAAAATGTAACTTTTTATCCCCTAAAGCTAACCAATATGCGCATAGTAATCTCCACTCGAGACCACTCGACATAATGGAGTGCATTGTGCGCACGCGCTACAAATCCGCTAAACCTATTGTAATTACACGATGTCCCCTTTCGATCAGCTGTCACTTCAAAAGTATAAAAAGTAGTGTTGACTTTAATTTAGTTGTTTTTTGTGATGTAGAAAGTTATATAAAAATTTGCTCAGAGTTTATTAAACTTTACAACATTACTACTGATCATGAGTGTCATATATAATTATAATCAGCAGTCGACATAAACCGGAAAAAAAACATTCTGCGTTCATTAAACTGCAACCTTTCTTTGAAGTCAAAAAAATATTTTAAAATGAAAAGGAATTTATTTAGTTGTATAACAAGAATGGGAAAGAGGGTAAGTAAAAAAATTGTAATTAGATAGATAGATAGATAGATAAAACATTTATTTGCCTAACTAATACACAGACACAAAAAATACAAAATCAGCATAAAAAACAACAGAATTCAAACAACAAATAAAACAAACATTTTAAATAATAAACATTTTGGTCCATGTGTGTGTTGCAGTTAGACAAAAAGGTAATAGCTCAGCGCATAAAATTGCTCGAGAGCAAAGCACTGATTTTCAGCTATTACCTTCCGAGACAACAAGTTGAACGAGATGCCATACAACAGAAATACAAAATTGCTATATGCAGAAATAAATAATAAACAGCTCAATAAATAATAATTCAAATCAAATCCAAGAAAGTTTATTTTGTGTCACAAAAACGAAAGTGAAACGTAAAGAACCATATTAATTAATTCAGAGTCCTATTAATTTTCAGCCATACACATGTAGAGTGAGTATACTAATCGGTCTTTTACATTCGTAACAAGGTTAAAAAAAAAGAAAAATACTATTTTATTATGTGGGAAAGGAATAGAAGCTGCCTTTTCTTTGCCAAAAAACGCTGACTCTAGCGCCATATTTATCCCATAATTCCATAACAATAGGTCCGCAATCAAAGATCACAATCGGTCGGATTTGCGGCATTTGCACCGATTACAAATCTATTAGCAAGACAACATATGGACGGCCGACGCCGAGGGGCGAAGCTCCCCGGAGCGCCCCAGAGGAGGTCTTTGCAAATACTTTTTTCAATTGAAATGGTTATTTGAAGGACTGTTAGGACACATGAATTGGTTTTCTGAATCAAATGAAAATAGTGCCGGACTATTTTTAACAAAATTTCCGTTGTGTGCCAAATCCCTTAAATAGATATAAGGCTACCCCTGACTAACCCTTAGACATCCTTGAATAATCTTGAGTTAGTACTTGATACTGAAAGATCTGAGGGGATAGCTACTGTTGCTTTTTCTGTTTAGAAAGAATTGGACACAGATGATAACTTTTGAGACATATATGATTTCCTAAAGTGCATTTAATTTATAAAATACTAGCGGCCTGTCCCAGCTTCGCATGGGTGGTCATAATTTTTTTGAACATTTTAGGATAAACTTAGACCGTGGGTTCGAGCCTCGCGTCTACTTATTTTCATACATTTGCACGACCTTCTCCCTGAGTGAGTGAAATCGCACCCCGTGCGTGACCCGTGGACCCGTTAACATTTTTAATTTCGTCATATCTTTTGAATGGAATGTCCGATTTGAAAAATTCAAGAAGTAATCTATGGGTATTGAAACCGTCTTAAATATGAAATGATTTATTTGGATAAGGATTAATACCAAGGTACAAATAAAGACCCTTTTCTAGCGGCGTCATTTCAATTAAAATTTTATAATAAAAGAACACTTATTGTGACATAACTATAATAGTTAGACATATGCTGTCGCGACGTTTTTTATAGATGATGACGTGTTCTGCAAAGTCGTAGTACATTATTTTGTTCTATTATCAATAGTTTTCGCAGCGCACGCGATGTAAGGATTATTTTTTCCACCTTGGGTTACATTATTGGAGTTTTAGCAAGGATCCCTGACTTTTTTGAAAATATTATAAATAGCCTATGTTACTCAGGAATAATGTAGCATTCTAATGGTGAAAGAATTTTTGAAATCGGACCAGTAGTTTTTGAGCCTATTCGTTACATACAAAACAACAAAACAACAAAAATACAAATCTTTTCTCTTTATAATATTAGTGTAGAAAACTAATGATATCTAATATTAACTGAACAAAACTACTATTAGATACGCTTAAAATACATCTTTCAACTTAATAAAGATGTTGATAGTGGAATCAATTTTCACTGTATTTGAACAGAGTGTCAACACTTCGGTCCATCGTCACCCGACACCTCGCGACCGCCGCAGATGGTGCTTTTATGTCAATCGTCATAATTAGGGGATTAGGGCCCCCTAATGACATGTTACATTGAATCTCCGTTACGCCCCCGAACAAATGTTACCGAATAAATACTGTTCACTGACTTGTCGGAGTTATTTGGATTGCATCTCGTATTCATTATAACCCTTGATGTTTATTATTTAGTCTAGAAAAAATTGCCGAAGTTATTAAGATGTTTTCATAGAGACCAAATCAGTTGATAAAACTTTATATACAAATAGACATATAAACATAATTTGTGACTTCATTAGAATCAGCCTTCACAGCTCAGTTGGTAGTAGCTCTGCCTTCTGTGCCGTAGGCCGTGGGTTCGATCCCCACCGAGAACAAACATTTGTGTGATGAACATAGATGTTTGTTCTCTGTCTGTGTGTTTATATGATATTATAAGTATGTATTTACAAAAAAAAAGTATATAAGTAGTATATCAGCTATCTAGTTCCCCTATCACAAGCTTTGGCTTAGTTTGAGGCGAGATAGTGTTGTTTGGAATGTCCACAAATATTTATTTATTTATTTAATCTGCCTACACTGGATAGCGACTGTAGCAATGAAAACTTGTCAAAAACTCTCATTTTTTTTTTACCACATTTCCAAGCTAGTGTAATCCGTGAAAATTCATGGAAAACTCACTGTACCTATCCTGCAGGTAATACCCACTTTTTGTCCAACCTGCAAACTCTTTGATCGCCATGACGCAAAAGAATCGCCGCTGACCCTCAGGCTATAAATATAAACGGCCGCACGGGCCATTTTGAAAGCTTTCATCTAATGGCGTAATCGCATCTCGGAAAAATGTCAGGTAAAAAGCGAAACCAATATATTCGCCATCAAAGCCCCTAAAACATAGAAGAGACAAAAAAAAATACAACCTTTTAAACGTTAAAAGGTTCCGTTTACCGCGGACGCAAACACTTAGCTCCATGCTAATTAGTAAGTAGCTGGCAACATCGTCAAAGGGAATGCATGAATACTTGTCAAACCGACCTCCGACGGTGCTTTTAAAATCTCCCCCACTTAATTCAAGCTCAGAGAAACCGAAGGTAAACTGATTATGTCGCCAATATGCGAATTTTTCAGGAAAACCTGATTGCGTTTGAGCATTTGCTCGACAACTGGTTGAATGAAGGCTCTAATGTGCCTTATACGAATGATATGTGGGCGTTTGCATCTAATAATAGACTTTGTGACTTTTGTTTGAATAAGAAAGAGTGAAAACTGACAAAACCGCTTTAAATCAGATCCTTTTTTTTCGAACTTACTTCAATCTTTAACAATCTAAAAGATCCAACTTGTAATAAGGTATTAGTGTAACTTAGAACTTAGTGAAGGTCCACAGATCACGTGGTCACGAAGAATGAGCGATAGATTCATCCAGTTTATAAAACGTTTCAAACTTAGAACTTAGTGAAGGTCCACAGATCACGTGGTCACGAAGAATGAGCGATAGATTCATCCATTTTATAAAACGTTTCAAACTTAGAACTTAGTGAAGGTCCACAGATCACGTGGTCACGAAGAATGAGCGATAGATTCACCCAGTTTATAAAACGTTTCAAACTTAGAACTTAGTGAAGGTCCACAGATCACGTGGTCACGAAGAATGAGCGATAGATTCACCCATTTTATAAAACGTTTCAAAGATATCCTTGTGATTGAACGGAATAAAGACTGTTTACGGATAAGAAGATTGCTGTCTTTAAAAAAAAAACCCATTCTATTAGGTTGGGTGAGGGGGATTCTAAACCTAATTTTTATAGTTTAGTTCATTCTTAAGATTTATTTTTTTCTTTTTATTTAACTTTTTTTTTTAGAATTTATCAAGAAAAAAATGAAAGGCTCACGACTAGAACCTCTTTGTTTGGTAGACATCGCCACAAATATTTTACCCTATGACGATATCAAAGGAGGGAAATCAGAAACTCTAGTTCTTATAGCAGAAGCTCTTTGTGAAAGAGGTCCGGGTATCCTACCGCACCCTACCTATTTAACCGCCAAACATGATGCATGCATTATTGTGTTCCGATTTGAGGAGTAATGTTTGCCGGTGCGATTACAGCCACATGAGACACCATGACACCATACGACTCAGAGTGATAGACACAGTGCAATGTCACATAGGCAGAATGCCCTCAATGGATGATCACAGTCCATATATTAGCTAAAGATAATGCAATCACTGAAGGTAGGGGACTCAAAATCAGGTAGATCACAGAAAAGAAAATAGGTTGGTAGATCAACTTTTTTTATATTGAATTTCATTTAGAAAATGTTTAAAAGTATATCCCATTAGGCTGGACCAAGTGAAACCATAAAACCAAGTTTGTATCTAGTGTCCATAGACAAAATATATATTGTATCTTCATCTTAAATTTCAGTACTTTTTACTCTCTCTCTCTCTCTCTCTTGTCGTGTCACTAGTTTCTTTCGAAACAGCGTGGTGAAAGGATTCTAAGTGCGCCAGATTCCAGAGCTCCTTTCGAGCACTTGACATATGTCACAGAACTTTTTAGTTTCTACGACATGCCGGTTTCCTCGCACGATGTTTTCCTTCACCGTTTGAGAGTACTGGCATTGTGCACATACATTTTTGGCTGGTTTCGAACCCAAGACCTTTGGAACAGAAGACCGCTACCACTAGGCCACCAGTGCTCTCAGTATTTTTTACTAACTACTAACTAAAAAAAATGTGCTAGATTGCAATCCCAACGCAAATATTAGATTATTTTGAATAAATAGATCATTATTAAGATATTATCCTAACCTAACATAATAGAACAAGCACGTGGCTGAAAACAGTATTCGTAGAAAATTTGCGGAGAATCATTACCTCCTAACAGTGTTAGTTACAATGCAATTACAAATACGCCGACGAACTTGACCTACGGCAAGGGTCGCGCCACCCGCTATGCTAATAAGAAAGCTGCTTTAGCCGTCAGTTTTACGTGGATATGAAGGAAGATACCTTCGCAATCAGACCCGTTTTCAATTAGTAAAGGTTTCAATTTAGATTTGATGAGTTCTGGTCGATTACCATTAAAAATAAAAAACAGTTTTCGACAGTAGTATTTTCTGTATATGAATAAAATTGTAAGGTTACTGTTTCCTTCAAAAGATTCCAACGCGTTGGGTACCTACGTATACTTTTTTCAGCAATGCTGCTTTTCTTTTTTATCTAAATAAATAAATTGGGGATCGTTTATATTTCATTCGATAAGCTTATTTTAACGCTGGTTTATTTTATCGTCACTTCACATTTACACGAATCACATTAAAATTAAATCAAAACGGTCTTTATTCAGTCAAATCTCAAGGATCACCTTGAATGTTTTACACGAAAATACGAACTAGGCGCAAATTGAATGGGTCCATATCACTTGGGGCCGTCACAAATTAAATATTTTGCTTTCTTGCTGTCTAACCTCGTATCTACCAACAGTCGCCTTCAAAAGACGTAAAGTTTATATATACGTATACTTCTACAGCGGAAGGCGCGTTCAAGAAGCTAAAACCAGAACCAGGCGGGACGAGCAGCGGGACATCGGCCCTGTCACCAGCTCTGGGCCCGCAGCACGCGGGGCACACGCCCACCACGGCCTCGTGTCCCACCCCTGCTAGAAGGAGGCATAGGACTACTTTTACACAGGTATCAATAGTCAACTAACACCAACTCTATTGCCTTCCTTGTGTCCCACGTACTGAGGGCTGATTCCAGCTGACTGTATCTACAGTCAGCTGAAATCAGCCCTCAGTACGTGGGACACAGCTCACCATGGTCTCGTGTCAACACGCAGCTCTTGCCAAAAGGAGGCATTAGAACTCGTTCGACACAGGTATTTACAGACAGCTGACATAAGCCCTGTTGTCTTCCTTGAGTCTACAGTACCTACTTACGCGGAATACAACCCACGGCGGTTGTATTTCACCCCCGGCTGGAGAACTCCTTCTACACAGGTATTAACAGTCAGCTGACATCAGCCCTATTGCCAACCTTGTGCCGTAGCACGCGGGATACAACCCAACCACGGTCTTGTATACCACCCCGACCAAGAAGCATAGAACTACTATATATACCTACAGTCAGCTGCCATCAGGCTTGTTGTCAACCTTTGGTCTGAACGCGGGATACAATCCACCACGGAGTCGTATCCCACCCCAACTGGGAGGAAGCTTAGAATTACACACAGGTACAGTCTGTTGATAAATAGGAAAAGAACGTGACAGTCTTAAAGTCAGGAGACTTTAAGACCCTTCTCGTGCGTGGTCGACTTAGTTATCTGTGTTATCGTACATAGACGTTTTAAAAATAAAAAAACGCCAGTTAACAAAATTCTTCGAATCAGATCGTCCAGAAACTGAGTTGAATGGAGTTTTACAAAATCAGCTACCTACTTGAAAAAGAGCGAAGCCTTCGATGATTTGTTTCTTAAAGTCTCAATCTATAGGTATATAACAACTAAAACCGCCCAAACAATAATTTAACCGATAAAGGTTAGGAATGACCACTTTAATGCTTAATATTTAATTTGTTGTTTGTTCGAAAATGGTTTTATATCAAAAATTTGTATAATAAAGTCACTTCCTAATTTTAAACGACAGTGACACAGACTTTTGCAGTGATTTATAAAACCAACACACTTTCTTATTAAAAATGGCCTCAACTAACGCTTGTGAAGTGGCATCATAACGGAAAACATCTATAATGTAGTTACTATGCCAGCACCATCACACACGGCTGTATAGACAGGTAACCTAGAATCACTTTTACGGCTTTTAGCTTAATCGAATGAGAAAGCTTTCAAACATCAAGAGCTCAGAACATATTTATCATTATTCCCGATACAACCTTCATAAATAAGTAATATACAACATACTTACACGTCAGATAATACATACTTTAAGTACAGTGAACAGTGTGTATAATTATAACTTCCCGACCAAGAGAACTGACGTCAACAAAACTCGAAGGAGCTCACGGATCTCATCAAATATGAGTGGTCATCCAATTTTACTGTTTTCTAATTTAACTCAGTGGTCAGCTAATTTACTGTTTTCATTGTATCTCAACAACCATACGATACGTCTTAGAATAAACATACAAATTGCTTTGGAATATACAAACAAAATTAACCCTTTCATAATTTAACACCTAATTTGATATAACTTACTAACTTAACATAATGTAGCCTACTTCTTTTTGCACCCTTGAAAAAGTTAATTTCTCAATAACCCTTAGTTCGATAAAACTCATCTTACCAGTAAATTTTCAAAGTTTGGTACGTCAATAGGTTGGCTTTACCAAATTTCATGCATATCGGATCAACAGTTCGTAAGTTATGCTCGAACAAACATACCTCTATAATACCTACATACCTACATACAAACATACCGTATTGCCATAGGATCTTCGTTCACGTCGCTCACTCAATCAATAAGAATATTTTTTGAATTCGTTCTATAAATAATATAAGAATAAAAAATATTGGAGTATTATTGGAATTTTAATGTAAACTGTTGGCTGACATGCAGATGAAATAAATTTTGTAATATAGTCAGCTATTTTTTGTTTTTAATACCTAACTTTTTTATCTCGCAGGAACAATTAGCAGAATTAGAAGCGGCTTTCGCAAAATCACATTATCCAGATATCTACTGTAGAGAAGAACTAGCAAGGACGACGAAACTCAATGAAGCCAGGATACAGGTCAGTGTCATGTATAAATAAATAAATAAATATTATGTTGGTGGACATTCCACACAGCGCTATCAAGCCTAAAGTTGTACTCAATAATCAATATATTTATTGCTTACACATGGTTTAGTTGTTTAAACCATACATGGCTATGAAGCCTTAAGAAGTAGGTTAACCTTTACCTTGAAAGATTTTATCACAATGTTTGCTAGTTAGTTACAAGTGGAACTAATAAAAACTTTTTTAAATCTAAAAAGTCGTAAAACATCATCTGTGACAACTCATTGTGAAATCTTACAAAAATACTTAGATATCGACCAGTTACCTACCTATTAATTTACCCAGCTTTTCAAAAATAAAACTTTGTTATAAATTTAGCATAACAACTTGGCAAAAGAAGGCCTCCTAGGTGAAAAAATCCAGAATAAACGAATAAAAATAAATGAATACTTATAATATATAACCCGCATTCTGTAAATTGCGGCGAGGAATAGAATATGATGTTTTCTATAATTTTACTTATGTAAATTGTAGAGGAAAGTGGCGAATGCGGACCACATAAAAATAGTAAACGGAATATAGAGCACAATACCGTCGCACCAATCGTTCTCCGCTGGAATTGTCGAAATATCAATGATGCGCGAATACTCGGATAATACAATTTGGAGCGTAGGCCGGAGGCGGATTGAATTAAAGCGCCATCTGTCGTCCTCGACCGTATGAATACGAAATGCTTACAGTAACTCGCGAGAGATCTTTATCTCAGTTTTAAAATTGCTCAATCCCTCGGGACCCTCGATATTGATTTGTCCCTGGAGCACCTAATTTGTCGCTTTAGATATTTTATTCACGACTTGACTTTTACCATCCTTTAATAATGTAGTGACCTCTAGCGAAATTGAGTGGGTACTTTGTTAGGAGCTTTTAGATTTCACATTCATTACCTCCCACATGCCAGCTTTCAAGATATATTTTATTCATTGTCACGACATCAAGGAGAGCATCAATTACTATATTCTTTCAAGCGCAACGGATGATGTCGCTCTTTTAGAAAATGAAAGGTTTTGGCAAACGATATTACATACATCGAAGCTTACTTACCTACCGTCGCTAAAAGCACGTGAAATGCGTACAGGCGAGCGTGCAACACATACGCCATGTGAGTATGTGTGAAACGTCGATACAATGAGTGACGACAAAAGTACATATAGACGAGTAGGTAAGTATCCGTGCACGCGCGCTCCGTAGGAGGCTATTAGCGTTTAGGCGACGCTACATAAGAATGTAAACGTTAAAGACGACAGCAACGTCGAGCTCCCTCCTTCTAGAGGAAATTTCGATATAAAAATACAGCGTTGTCGGGCGCGCGGGTTGAGAGGGTGGCGGGAGGTGGCCCCCGAGGCATTGCAATCCCATCAAATGGATCCGTAACGAAGTTAGCCGCTCATCCTCCCCGCGCGCCTCTCGACATTGTCTCTGCCCTCAAATGAATTCTACAATTGGAAATAAGAAAATGTTTTGTTGGATCCCGTGCTTTTCCAGTTTAAAAGCGACCGTTTTCTTCGGATAACTCGCTCTTGGAAAATAGATAAGTATTTATAGCTGCTGTTTAAGACGAAGACAAGAGCTAATGTACCTCTCGCTCGCACGTTTCGACAAGTTGAAAGATCATATACCCATTTTTGAAAAATCGCTATCAACCATTTTGTGTGCAATCACATTGCACATAGTTTAGTAAAAAATAATTTTAATCAATGCAAGTTTTCTCACTCAAAAGTTTACTTTACTAGTTTTTGTACTTAAGTTATATTTTTTATTTATTTTATATCTTTCCACATGTCGAAACGTGCGAGCGAGAGGTTCATTAGCTTGTCTTCGCCGTAACTAAAGAAAGTATTTGAGCGGGTGAATAATGCTGTGACGTAAATCTGCTCATAGATTATTAATGAGTTTTTAAATGCGTAGCCAACATTCATTTACATAAATAAAATATTTCAAGTCATTTAAGGCGGGCTGAAATATAAACTTTTACTCATGTATTATTCCGACATCAAAAAAGGAAAGGGAGAATTTCACTCCCGTTTAATAAAGATCTTATTGTTAACTTTCCTACAACGCTATACCTACATAGTTATTAAATACATTAAATAAAATATAAATTCCTTCAGAAGCTTAAGCAAAGAAGTTTATTTATTACCGAGCATTCGTAAAAAATAAATGCGCAATAAAGAATATATCAATTATTGTGGTTTAAACTGTACGGAAATTGATTCATTTTTCATTACAACGCTCAGCAGGGCGGATATCGGGTAGCTTTGCGAAAAAACTAATATCCCATTTACGTTTCCTCCCTCTGTCTGTCTATCACTATTATACATGAGGGTATGGGGAGCGTTTCTCAATCTTTCGGAGAAATAAGGAGCAAACACAAAATCGATAGCGTACGGCTTGGGATTTATCTAGAGCAGGTTAGTTCAGCGGAAATAGTTTTGTTGGGGTTTGGTTACGTATGAATTCATTTTGCATTGTGTTTGCGTGTTCTACCTAAACCTGTGACATCTTAATTGAATTAAAACTTGTTGAGATAGGCATTTTAATTAATCATTGAACATAGGTACATATAATTGAAATGCGATTATTGTTATAAAAAATGCTTAATCTATAAAGCGGTAAAATAAAAGATAAATATTATTAAAAACTTTAAAATCAATAATAAACAAACACGTCATGGATGCGGTTTTTATAAATACGAAATGATATTTTAAAATTATTGTTTTATCTGTCGAAAAACAAACTTAGCTATTGCAAAAATCTAGTGTCATTCCACGTACATGTAATGTACGTTACACACGTCTGTGCTTGCATTGTACGTGCTTCAATATTGTTTTACTTTTATTTCGCGCGTTGCTTAGGACGACAAATAAGATTGGGAAACGTTGGAAATACTAAATAGTACCTACAGTACTACATGTATTTTGGATAGGGTGAGCTGACTAACCGTTGGTATATATCGGTTTATTTATATGGAGAGTGCGTACGGAGGGCGAGGCCCGCCCCGCGAGGGAGGATGGGAGGCCCACCCTCTCCCTCTAATCAGCTCTAATCACCATATCAAACGACGCACGCTCTCATTCCCGTTGACAACACACAGATTAGGCCGTCGCTTGTTTTGCTCCTTTTCATTTGCTTTTTACTCACGGATTATTTTAAACAAGTCTATAAATATTATGATGAAAATTTATAAGCGCTTTTAGACCTACCTAAGTTCTTTCACGTATTTTTCTGTGAAATAAATTTTCTCTTAACAGGTTTTTTTTATTTATATGATCAAAATTCCATACCTGAGTAAAAATAAATATTCTATTGTATTTTGTGTGGATCCTTGACAAATCAAACGAGATTCAATTTGATTTCAACGATATTTCGTTTCACACAGGTTTGGTTTCAAAATCGGAGAGCAAAGTACCGCAAGCAAGAGAAGCAGCTGCAGAAAGCGCTGGCGCCAGCCGTGCTGCCGGGCTGCAACGGCATGATGAGGAACATCCAGGGGTACAGAGGGTACCAGCCCTACCCGCATCCAAACACGATCAACCGGTATCCGCAGGTAGGTTTCATTCGAGTGTTTTTTTTTATTTATAAATAAAAACCTGAACTTTCATATGGTATATGTATTCTAGTTATAGACTTAGTAACTTCGAAGAATTAATTATATTAAATATAATAAGGTGTTTATTTAAATTGCATTTGTGCAAATATATGTGAACTCGTTTTCAAAGTAAAAAGTATACTAATTTGCACATTTTACGAAAAAGTGTATTACAAGTTAATTTATTAGTCTGTTGAAAATGGTCAACATTTTTATTTTTTCAATGAACCTTGTAAACGAGGTTACAGACTATTATTTGCTTTTAATTTTGTGATCGTGAAACGTAAACTGTAATAATAATGGAGTTCGAAAAACTGCCTTACTGGAGAAAGGATTCTTAAGTTAAACCAAACCATTGTTGTATGTTTGTGTGTATATGTAACAATACTTGTATTGGACAATGTGGTATTGTCGTTTGTCCGTTACAAATACAAAAATCTTTCTTTTATAATGGAAAGAAAGGAAAAAGACGGTGAAAGAAAATAATCTACTGAAAAATTATTATTTTTATTTGATATTCCTCTTGTCGGGTCACTAATTTTTATCAAAACAGTGTGGTGAAAGGATTTGAAGAGCGCCTCAAAGAGGCTCCTCTCGAACATTTTATTTTATTTGAAACCCTATGGAATCTTGGTTGTAGATAAATTTAAGTTGGTAGTTAATTTATATTTATTTTAACTATTTTCCTAGTGGAGGCCAACAGGCCAATCTACCAACCGTTTTCAATCCCCTCTAAAATGTAGCTGTATAAATACAATTATAAAGCTTGAAATTAAATAAATAAATTATGGCTATGGGTTCGTAAGAAACTTTATTACAGATCAGAATGAGTTTACGTTTTTCAAAATGAACGTTGCCATACGGTGTTGTGTGCGGTATATTTGCATTATTTTAGGCGATCGGACGGCACGCAACGTAATCACTTCACCGCGCAATCACGCCGACTGATTAGCGAATGTTAATGAGTACTGAAGCCAGTACTGACAGTAGGTTTTCCTAGTATTATACACTTTCATCAAATCAAATATTTTATTTTGTCAGAATTTTTGGTACAAACAATGAAAAAGGTCTTCATAAAATGACTCTCTAAAATCCGTCGACGTCGACGTCTGTAGTAGTAGGGGAGCCCAAGAGGGGATTTCGGGATTTCCTCGAGCGCGTCAGATTAATATACAGGGGGATACCTTGTACCTGGATAAGAAACTCCACCAAATATGAGCCCCATATATAAAGCCGCCCGTCTAGGATAAAGGATCAGATTAGTAAAAAAAAATTGATCATCAGAAAATCTCGAGCGCGTCAGATTAAGTTATGGTGAGTTAATTACATGCTAAAAAGTGTATATTCCACTAATCTGACAATTTGAGAGTGACGTAAAGAAACGGGAGGGCTACAAAGTTGTAAAAAAAAAACGTCATCTCGACATGCTCGAGCGTGGCTGGTTTTTTTTTTATTTTGAAGTAAATAATTCAAGGATAACGAAAAATATATAATCTGACGATTTCCACAAGCCGAAGTAACAAATATTCGTCGATAAAGTTTAGCTGCGTGGTGCCTATATTCCCCTCTGCGCGCTTCTATTTCGTGCCATGAAATCGAGCCAGAAGAAGAAGATGATTCTACTAATGAAGATGATGACTAATTAATCAATTAATTGTAAATAAAAAAATATTTTTTTGCATATTTTTTTAAATTATTTTCTTATAAATACAAGTATTCTACTTAACAAACTTATACTTTTTATTTGCATGCTATTTCCTGAGCTTTTCAATTAATTAAGTTGAATGGTTTAAAAAAATCAAAATAAAAATATATTTTTTTGTCAGAATAGGCGAATCCCTCTAGATAATCGTCAGATTATGAGACAGCACGTCTAGGACATAAAGATGAACCATATATATCTTAATCTGACGCGCTTGAGTATTTCAAAATGGCGATTTTTTTTGCATATTAAAATAATGGCTGCGAGTTTGCGTCACATCGAAATCGTCAGATTATTGAATGAGATTTTTTTTTAGGTTCACATAACACCCCCTTAAAAAATCTGACGCGCTCGATAAAATTTTTTTTTTTTTCATTTTCAACCCTTAAGTACGACCACCCCCATCATGCAAACGATCAGATTAACATACGTACATTATTAAAAATACGTAGGACATTGGTGCTATCAATATCTGACGCGCTCGAGTATGTCCATGCAACAGTTTTTTTTTACATTTTTGAAAATCTATAGCCGCTCCCCCCACCGATGAAAAGGTATACTTATATAACATTTTTTTCTTCTTATCATCTAAGCATTGCAACCCACTAGGTCTCTATGACGCTCGAGGAAATCCCCATTTAGCATCATGGCCTCCCCTACTATAGTAAAAAAAACGCCTGACAACTGGTAAAATTTTGCTTATTTTTCATACGTATTTGTTCTATAGTCCCTAGTCAGTTAACTTACTACTCATAGTAAACTCTTCGTTGCATAGTTTTGACAGTAGGTCTACCACGAGGTCTACCAGAGACTTTCATCAAATCAAGTATTTTATTTTGTCATAAAATACACGCGACTCTTTAGGAAATGTAGTAAAAATACAACTGGTAAAATTTTGTTAATTTTTCATTCGTATTTTGACTACAGTCTCTAGTGAGTTAAGTCTGGGAAAACACATAGTAAACTTACATGTTCTACATTCGTATTTGACAATACCACTGTACCGACCTCGTTGCTTAGTTTTTTAGGTTATTCTTGTTCGTCTTCTTGTTTCAATACAATACTCTTATATACATTAATCATTTATTTGCAAAACACAGGTAATAAAAAGGTGATAAATATAATTTAAGTAAGTTCAGCCATGTTCTGCTTTAAAGCATGCAAAAATGTATTTAATATTCAACAATGCAAAAAATTATTTTAGATTTAACAATGCAAAAGCTTTATAATGTCAATAAAATCACAAGGATCACTTTGACACGTCTTAAAGCTAGGTAACTCTAGGTGCCAGTTCCACGCGACCAAAGCCTAGAAGAACAGGCAACAAACTTACGGCTAGGTACCCTGGGTATCCTACCGCTTTTTTATGTAGGTATTATAATACAATTTGAGTAGTAGAGCTCTTTTTGAAGGGCTCGTCCGGGGAAGTACTACCACCACGCCTTTTTCTGCCGCCAAGCAGCAACGCTGTGTTTCGGTTTGAAAAGTTTGGTTGCCGGTGTAATTAAAGGCACATGAGGCTTAAGATCTGTATGCCAAGCTTTGAGGCAGCCATAAACTCTGTCACACAATATTTGTAAACAAACCATCAACATCTTCCTGCCCTTATCACACTTCATGTGAAGTCAACACAACAGGTTTTTTCTCTCCACTTTCTTCTACTATCCATCATCTCAGTATTCACTCCCTACTTACCGATGTCAGCTTTCACACAATCCATCCATATTTTCTTTGGCCTATCTATACTCAAACATAAATTTAATGAAATAAATATATAGTACTAATCCGCTCAGTGGTATTGTAATCAATTAACTATCTATACTCTTTAATCCATCCACATTCATACCTCACTTCATTCATATTCACTCTTTTCTTTACATGACATTCTTCACTTCACATGATATGCCCCATACCACGGTATCCTAACGCTCCTGCCTCAGTCACTGGTGCCACTTTCAAACTGCCTCTAATAATCTTATTCTTCATCTTATCCAATCTTGTTTGATAACCTATTGCTCCTCATTTCATTAGTCACTGGCGCTACTTTCAAACTACCCCTCATAAACCTATTCCTTATCCATTTATAAACAAACCACAGCAAAAAATCTAAAATTATCTTTTCGGTGCCGAGTTTAAGAAATCATAATTTACATTAAACATCTCAAATCGATAAATGATACAAGATTTATAAAATCAACGACAAGAAAATTACTAGAAACGACTTTCTTACTTTACTAAATATATTAATAATAGGTACAGGTAAAATAATTGCAGTTTACTATAAACATGAGATCCAACGGCAACGGGCATTTAAAATAATTGTTTGAACAGTAGAAGCAAAATTTTGAAAATTGTTAAAAACAATCAATTTAAACAATCAGCACACCACTAAAGAACATAACACTATTAATTTTGAACATATCCAAACGATATTAAGTGCTTTAATCGCTTATACCGAGCTCGCGGTGTCATTACCGCGCGTAAACCATTGATCTCAATAGCGTTAACGATGATTTTTCAGCTTTATCCGTTCATGTGGGCACGGGTTTATTAATAGTGATCAATACTTTGAAAGCTATGCTATAATATATTCAACTTTTGACATATTACACGCGAAGTGAAATTTGAACTCACCACTTCATCCTGCTACGGGAGCGCTACGCGCCGTAGCATTTAGCGCTACGATAGTTTTGTTTTGTAGCTAAAATAGAAAGACCAATACAACGTACGTGTTAAAATGCAAGCTGTGGATATTATATTATGGTATGTCAAATAATTCGTAGACAATGCGTAAACAAGTCAAATGTCACTTGATAAATTATATATAGCATAATTTTCGATTATCTCTAATGTACGGCTAATATATTTATAGGCTTCGGATAATGTATTTATAGGCTTCGTGTGCGAGTCCGACTCGCACTTCGCCGGTTTTTTTTACTTCGAAACAATAAGTTATATGTATATGATCGCTAAAAATATTATTAGGTCAATGCACTCTTTCCAATTTTAAATGTAATTTCCCCCCACAGCATCACGGCAGCTACGAAGAGTTGCAGAAGGACATATTCTCGTTGTCACAAATGGGAGGCGGCTCGTACCCCATGCCTCAAGGCTTCTCCATGGGCCACGGCGCTAACATGAGCGCTGTTGGCATGAGACAGGATACTATGGGTAAGTAACTTTACAGTCATGTGTTGGAATATTTATATACATTTTAAGAGTAGTAGAGCTCTTTGTGAAGGGCTCGTCCGGGGAAATACTACCACCACGCCTTTTTCTGCCGCTAGCAGCGTTGCTGTGTTTCAGTTTGAAGAGTATGGTTGCCGGTGTAATTACAGGCAAATGAGGCTTAACATCTGTATGCCTCAAGTTGATGGACGCAGGGCAGTGCATCGTAGGGCACGTTCCTATCGTGCGTGACTTATAGGTGATGGTTACCACTTAACATCAGGTAGGCCATCTGCTTGTTCAATCAGCTAGTAGTATATAAAAAAAACATTATAACTCGAATCAAAAGAATCGAATTCAAAATGGCGTAGGATACTATGGGTAAGTAAATTTACTGTCATGTGTAGTATTTACATCCATTATAACCTTCGTGAATAAAGAATGGAATCAAAATGGCGACGCATATCACAATATTGATAACAATATTAATGAGTAAGATGAAATGATTGGTAAAAACGAATCTTATAATAATGGCGCTGCCAATTAGTTTTTATACAGGCGCGAATTTTTATTACAATTAAATAAAATTACAAAGGTTTTAGTCTCACTGGATCTAATTTAATTATTTTCAAATTAATGCAGTGTTTTTTTAGTATATTTATGTATATTACCAGAAGTCTACGTAATCTACGCAATAGAACAGTCTCTTATTGTTTATTTATGTTTCTCAAAATAATACGCACTATCTTATTGTGTAATTCGTCAATAAATTGACTAAGCTTAAACCGACTTTATCATAAGAGAAATAACTTTCACCAAAATCAATAACCGCATCAAATATCAAAGTTAATCCCACTTGAGCGATAAACCTACAGAATAATATTTCCGCAGAAATCTCCCGTAACCAATCTAACTTTATCCGCCCCAAACAAATTATTCATCGTAATATCAGTAAGAACTAAAATGTAAGTTTGTAGCGTGAACAAAAAGCGGTAGACGGCGGAGGCAGCTTTCATCAAGTTTCTATTAGAGCCGTCAAGGCAATTATAAAGTTGGAGCGGCGCCTCGGCGATCGAGGCCTCTCGTTTTTATACAAATATCCCTCGTGATAATGAGAAAACTTGTTCCCGCCGGCATCGGCACCGCGTCTAAGTTCCGACAGATGATCTTGAAAAAGAGAAAAACTTGATTACAATTTATTAAAATAGCCACCAGTCCTTTCTTTTTTTCAAAGCTTTTAAACAATTAATGTTCAGAGCGGCTTTGTGGGAATATAAAAGTTTCGATTATTTTGGAACCGTTTCTCTGAGCGAACGTGTCAGTTAAACCAAATACTATTCGATTGATCGAGTTGCTGATTATATTGCCGGATATTACTAATTTGTAACTACCTCTGAAGACATACGGTAAGATTAAGAAACATAAGTTACTTACATCAGCGAGTGTAGTGATATATTCAAATGTAATCAAGGTATACACATACCATAATGAGAAATAATATAATAACTTTGAATAAAAATATGTCTCAAGTGTTCTGATTATGGAGCTTGTGTTTGTTTGAAACACAATAACAAAATTTCACGTGTTATTTTTCCCAAGCAGAAACAAAAATATCTCGATCGTTAATACACGTATGTCGGCCCCACCCCTTATTTACTCGTGAGCGAAAAAAAAAACAACTATAACAGTATGTACGCGCTAGGGCATGAAACGCGATGCCGCGGGCTCCAGATTCCTGCGTACAAAAAACGAGCAAGTAATCGAGGCGAGGCATCGTACCGTAGATATTCTAATAAGAAAATTTCCACTACATTTACTTTGGCGGGCGTCCTCGCGGCGTCTTGGCAAATATCTTATTTCCTGCGGCGAGATTGCATCTTGAGAAAACGCGAGGGTAGATCCAGTTCACTATTCGCTACCCTACCCTCGGCACCTATACATAATGTATAGCTATAGCTATGTATGTTCGTAGCGGTAGGGATTGAGCGCGCTTCGGCGGACACGCTACGAGTTTCGTAGAGCTTTCGTAGCGTATCCTTGCTACGAGTATTATTTTGTGGAGACGGTGGGCTGTATTACTTCAGTATTCTGGTTTTTGAGTTAATTGAGATTTGTATAAGTTGTATTAGATTAAATTATAGAGGCCTGTTACAGTATACGCCTACAAAACTTAAGCATTATGGCTGTATTAGTACTAATTTAAGAGCTCTTTGTGGGAGTTCGTCTGGGGAAGTATACCACCGTAATCATGACGACGCGCGTGTGATGCCTCTAGTGTTACAAGCGTCTATAGACTACGGTAACTAGTTTTCATCAAGAAGGCCGTATACCACTCTACATGAGGTATGCCAATAGCATTGTATTTTTTTCTCTTAAAAAAATCAAGAGCGGTTCGCATATATTTTACGTATATAATCACTAACACTCGAATAAGCTTCGAAAATGATTTCTGATAATTTTTATTTACTGATTCTCAAAAAAACCAGGAAAAACCGTGGCGGTACAGAATGTACATTATGAATTGTGGTGACGGTGCTGTAATTTTTTTTATGTTGTTGAAATTTACTTTTAATAATTCCCCCAGGTATGACAGCCGAAGACGAATGGTACAACAAGTCGCTGTCCGCTCTCCGGATGAACAGCGGCCACCACGCAAATCTAGCGGCCGCGCCCATGCTTCAATACCAAACCTAATCGTTGCTGCACGGCGCCGACTACTCGCCGGCGCCGGCGCACGATTACGCACCGCCGTAGTCGGCGCGCAGTGGACAGCGGTCCACGACATATAAGCGGTTAACTTGTTTTAGTGTGAAATCGACGCGCAATGGACAATGTCGCATACGAAATAAGTGAACGATGCGACGAACGTAACTCTATAATAATAGGTGCAATTTAATGGTTACCGTGTCGCCTCTCGATAGCAATTATTTATCGCAACTCGTTGCGTAGCCGAAGTATTGTTCCGTGTTATCACCTGTATAAGTACAGCAATGGATTTTTAATTATGCGATAAAGTCGGTCGGTCAATATGTAGAACCGAATTTGTTGAAATACTCACTCAGATAAAACAGGCGCCGTCGTATAAGCATTGATACATTGTAGTTCTTATGGAACCCCTTACTTTATTTACAATTTACGTCACTGTGTCACTTGTCACTATAACTATTATAATTATATTTTATTCATAAAATCATAAATGTACTTATAACTGTGTGTATTGCAATAAATACAAAAAATGTACAATCCACTTTTCAGATCACTGGCTATATTTTTCATCATTATTTCTCAGCCGATAGCGTAATCCACTTAGACTAACTTTCATACAACTACGATATTTTAGAATGATTCTTTATTCTTATAAATGTGATGTTTGACTTTAAATAATAAGTATTCTGTCCTTTATAGTTGCCATGTAACAATTTGGGTAGTTTTAATGGCGTTGTGTGAAATGTCCACGATTTTTTTTAAATAAAAATATTGCGTTGGGTATTAGCATATCCGCCGATGGCACAAGTTCCATTGTGCAGAATTGTGATCGATTTTGCATGAATTACATCGTAACATTCGTAACACAATGCATTCAAAAATATTAAATTTAACAACAATGTACTCGTACCTTGTTCATGGAATCTCATTTCGGAAAACTCCAAAATTTTTTATGAACTGTATTTATATTATAATCTGAAATTGCAACACATTTCGTTGAATAAGCCGATGTTTATATTCGTAAATAGGTAGTGTTTAAAATTTAAGGATCGTTTTCACGATATTATGCGTAAATGTGTATGCTAGTCTGTACAGATTTTGAATTAACTAGAAGGTAAGTAACTATTTTCTTGATAGCTGTATTATCTATGGCTGTATTCCTTTCCTGAGTAGGTATAGATTGAAGTACTATTCAATTCAAACCTTCGTAGTTTAATGTCAAGGGGTTTTTGCGGACGGCAAACTCCGACATCAATTACAATTTACAACTCCTATTAACATTCAACGGGCTACACGAAAGTACAATAATGTTTCTAACCCTACTTCAGAATTGGAATAACATTGTGGTAGCTCTATTTTAAATAAAACATAATCAAAAGGGGCCTACACGACTTTTTTTACTTCTGCTCTATACATAGAGGTTACTGTATATTTATAGACACTTTTTTCTGAACACATCTCATCTACATTTGAATGCAATGAAATCGGGTCACTAACATCAACTTCCTACAACCTCGAAACTAAAAATGCCAGTTCTATTATTATCACATTGCTTCTTAAACCATATTACCAACAAAATAAAATTAACAAATCTTATTGAATGGCGGTTGCTTATGAAACACCCACAGCCTGTTTCCGAAAGCTCGATCAAACGTAAATGTCAAGTCACTTGCTATCTCAGTTAAATTTGATGTAATAGCTGAAATAACTAGTGATTTGACATCTGATTACGTTTGATCGAGCTTTCAGAAACCGGCCGTTAATGTCCTAGCCTTCTGTTTTTTGACCTTGTTTTGTTTTACAAGTCTGCTATCACCTATTATTCAAATCCGGTAGTTAAAATTTTTTGATGTTCAGATGTTTATAGTGCGGATGAGGCTTAAAGAAAAACAAAATGCTATTTATAAACAAATACTCATAGATTTAAAAAAAAATTGTGGCTAAAGTCAATAAATAGATGGTGGCTACCATGAACAAGCCTTTACTTTTAAAATTCGTGTAAATAACAATTGGTTTTGCATGATAACTTAAGGTGTTAACAGCTCAACGATATTGTAATGTTAACTAATAATGTTTAGTCCATTTTTAAATAAACCCCCGATTCATATCAAGTACATAGGAATACTAATCATTCCGATAAATAGATAATTCATTTCAATATTCGATCTCATAGTAATAAGCAATTTCAAACCAATAATTTGGCTTTTGTACAGATTCAAATCAATTAAGACTGTTCCGAATACGAATAATTGATTCCCCATTTACCGTCAGCGGTCATTTCGATCATCTCATGTAAATATAATGTAAGGCAACACGTCTAAATAAACATGTGTAAAATGAAATAAATTGTCTAAAATGTAAAATGTATTTTTATTTATCAATAATAGGTAATCGAACTGAGAAGTAGGGAGACTATATTATGCCGCGGGCTTTTCTGCTACTACCACTTCTACCATCCTTAGCTTTTTACAGAAAGCGATATTTAAAATAGGGGAATGGCTGGTATATTGACCCACCTTGAATTAAATTTATCCAAGATTTTGTTTGTTTTTATAGTTTACCTGTACATAAGGAGATCACAAAGATTTATAAGTTCCTAAGTGTTCATAAAGGCTTTCTTATAAATAGTAGTTAATTATCAAATGGTGGGTTATAAGCTACTTAAAGATGATGATGATGACGTCATATACTACAACAGTTATTTTTGTTTTTCGAAAGATTTAATAAAAAGAATGAACTTCTCAATTTTATATTTTTGGATGATGGCAAATAAAAGAAACCACATATACAAGGTGTTCCATAAGTTGTGTATATAAACTTCAGGGGGCTAAAGTACCCATCAATATAGAAAAAAAAAACAGCTGTTTCATACATTTTAGCCTGGTAGGTATTGAACTTTTGTATGAAACAGCTGTTTTTTTTTTCGCGTTCACAGTGTTGATTCCTTAGAAAAAGTTGTTCATATTGATGGGTTCTTTAGCCCCCTGAAGTTTATATACACAACTTATACCTATGTATATATAATAGGTTTTTAAATCGGTATCTTCAGTCTCGCACAAAATTGCATATTACCGACAAAATCATGTAAGTAAATAACTATATTGTCAAGTCACGAAAAAAAAATATAAAAAATACATATTTCATTTGAGGTTTCAATGCTCTAGACGTTTTCAAAGTCAAAGTCAAGTCAAAAGCTATTAATTCAATAAAATCACAAGGATCACTTTGACCCAGCATTTGATCATTTTTTACCCAGCCCTTCCCCTAAATAAATAATCTAGTAAACCTAAGTGAACTCCGCCGGTTTGGACGAGGCATAATGCGGGTTGGTGACGCTGTTTCTGTTGAGGTACTGAGCAAGATGAGCTGTCACAATTCGCTCGCCACCGACTGTTGTCCAGAAGCTGGCCGCTTCGCCGCGAATCGCAGCACTTTGACCGCACTCCTAGATAAATTAAATAGTAAACAGATTTTTGTATCTATGGTATAATGTGTCCGAGAATTACTGCACTTTGACCGCAGTCATAAAAGTGAATTAAAAAGTAAACAGACTTTTGCATCTATGGTAACATGTGGTCGCAAATAGCTGCACTCTGACCATACCTACTCCTAGATAAATTAAAAAGTTAACAGACTTTTAGCGCACCGGTGGTCTAGTGAGAGTGATCACCTTCCGATCGTAAGGTTGTAGGTTCAAATTTGATCGTGCACCAATGGATTTTCCTATCGAAAAATGTATGTGCGCAATGCCAGTGCTCTTAGACGGTGAAGGAAACATCCGTGAGGAAACCAGTTAGTATTCTAACAGCGGCGATGGGCTTGCAACCTGATACTTATGGAATACTAACTACGGCAAAATGTGGGTATGTGCCAAATGTAATGTTTGGTCATCTCTGACTACCCCCTTAGACGTCCTCAAAGAATCTGAAAGTCGTACTTGGTACAGAGAGATCGTCGGATCTGACGGGGATGCCTGAGAATTAAAGTCGTGAAGATGTTTTCCTATTTTCAGTGATGATAATGTCGTCCAGGCCAGTTTCGTCGAAATCAAATGATTGGAAACGTCATTTTTTATCACATTTGATTTCGAACCCGAATCGTTTCCGACACGGGGATTAAAAAAGGTATATTATAATTTTTATATTTCGTTTTATATTTAGATTTCGTAGTAGCGTATTTGACGTCATTTGGTACTTAAAAACTCTACCTATTCCAACCCCTGGTCATAATACAGCATCTTGCTGTATCCGTAGTGTACAGGTTGCAAAACGGCAGCTCCCAAAAATAGAAGGTAGATACAATGATGTGCTCGATTTTTGTATTTATATGAGCGCTTAGTTTACAGAAAAAGAGGAAAACAAGACTTTCATAACAAACAGGGTTTAAAAATATGGCTATCAGATTTTTACCGCCCTGTTTGTAACTAATAATAACACTTACCGAAGGAATATCTGTGGCTATCGATGCTTTTACCTAAAAATAAAGCCTTTGTTTTAGAATTAACCCCTCTCAGTTTTGCGTCATCTATAGGATGTCTCATTACTAGCATGTTACAACAAATGTTCTACGACTTGTAAATTCATCGATTTTTATTGAAGAATTGTGTAACAAAGTTTGATGTAAAACTAAACTTGAAAAAAAGAAAACTGCTGTATAAAATATACCTAAGAAGAGTAGTAGAGCTCATTGTGAAGAGCTCGTCCGGGGAAGTGCCGTGTTTCGGTTTGAAAATTGTGGTTGCCGGTGTAATTACAGGCACATGAGGCTTAACATTTGTATGCCTCAAGTGGATGGACGCAGGGCAGTGCATCGAAGGGCACGTTCCTATCGTGCGTGACTTAGGAGGCAATGCTTTGTTATAGGTGATAGTTACCACTTAACATCTGTTTGTTCAATCAGCTAATTGTATAAAAAAACTTGTGCTGTCACTTTTATGTCAACAAGGAGAGATGGCAATATACCTATCGGACATTTTAGCTAGTGGAGCCTTCAGCGACCAAAATGAATAAGAATATAAAAACAAACTTACAACCTGAACCCTGTTCGTTCTTGCCACGAATCGATCTATCACTGAGCGGAAAGTGCCTAGATTGTGCGCATCCTGGAACATAATGCATTTTTTTTAATAAAAAATACCTAATAGATAAATAAGAAGATAAATAAGAAATAAGAATAATTAAATAGCACTAAGAATGCCACTAAGTAGCATTACTTCTACCACTGTAAAAGTAATCCTACTAAAGAGTCATAAGGTCAGCATCTAATTATACATCTGACAGCCTTCACAGCTCAGTTGGTAGTAGCTCTGCCTTCTGTGCCGAAGGCCGTGGGTTTGATCCCCACCGAGAACAAACATTTGTGTGATGAGCATAGATGTTTGTACTCTATCTGGGTGTTATATAATATTATAATTATGTACTTACAAAAAAAAAGTATATAAGTAGTATATCAGCTATCTGGTTCCCATATCACAAGCTTTGGCTTAGTTTGGGGTGAGATAGTGCTAAGTGGAATGTCCACCAATATTTATTTATTTATTTAATTATACAATACACTTCTGACTTTGACAACATATATTGGAAGTGATGGAGGGGTATTCTATAGCCAGACCTCCACAGCCAATTAATTATCAAAAACAAGAACATACCTTTGGACCAAATCCACAACTAGGAACAGTAGAACAAGCAGACAGTTGCGATATGGTTCCGGATTTGACGTCTTCATCGTCTAATGTGAATCTTGATTTGACCAAATCGTACACCTGAAAAACAACCGTAAAATGTTAATTTGATTCATTGTCAAAGTCAAAATATATAGTTTGTCAAGTCAAAGCAAAATATATACAGTTTTTTTTATATACAGTTTGTCATGAATTTTGTGAATGCGAAAGTGTGTCAGTTTGTAACTTTTTTTAAACTTAATTATTATCCTGATTGGACATGAGGTGACACGGACATTGGCTACTTTTTATTGAATTAGTAACTAATAATTGAAAAAAAAACCCTTGCTCTGACCGTTTTAATTCATTTTCGATATTGACCCGTAGCGCGTTACCTGGCTGGTCCACGAGCTTTGCAATAAAATCACGTACCAATCTTATATGGTATATGCCCAGTTCCATAAAATCAAGCATATAACAAAAGATAATAATAGAGTCACCTATTGTTTTGTCTAAATCCTGTAATAAGTTTCTGTGTCGTAAACAATAATTTATCTATAGTTATTATTATATAGTACAATTTCTGCAAATACCGTTCCAACATCTTGTTCGTTGATATCTCTCAGCAAATCCGCAAACGTTTCCTGGTACAGAGCCGACATCCACGGCTGAGTGAAGAATTCGAACAGGTCTTCTATTAGGTTCATCTGTAAATTTTATACTATATCAACCACGAATGGATTGATATTGTAAGGGTCACGTGGTCGGTGGATGGAGAGGTTTAAAATCGGACACTGAATATGTGACAAAATTAGATTTTTCAAATTTCTTTTTTTTTATGTGTTATTATGTTTTCTCCGTGTTTGTTTATGAGTGATTAATAAAAAATCAGTCATTCATTCAGTTGACTTCTACCGTCTGATGATAATGATGATCAATTAATGATTGTTTATTTTATACCATTATAAGGTTGTAAAACCTGATAACTCATACACAAAAAATTAAGTTTGTGTGTGATGGCGGACAATTCTGTACTAATGTTTCAGTAAAAAATATTTAAGTTTTCTACCAGTCCTTCGAGTTCCCATAGTACTACTGGCTAGTAGCTAAATCACGCTGTTTAAAAATGTCCAATAATATTTAATTATCTAATACTTATATTAGTTTTACGGC
This sequence comes from Chloroclysta siterata, assembly GCA_932294275.1. NCBI lineage: Eukaryota > Metazoa > Arthropoda > Insecta > Lepidoptera > Geometridae > Chloroclysta > Chloroclysta siterata. The sequence goes on along the minus strand of OW028596.1, from coordinate 10,728,754 downwards.
TACCCCGTAAATACCATATATATCTAGGATTAGCCGACCGAGTTTTAAAAGTATCTTTCAAAACCAACCCGAGCTCTACGTTGATTTGTTAATTATCTCGGGCTACGAGGCATACCTACCTACCTAGCACACCTACTCGTGGCATCAAGAAAATTGTTTTTTTAAATACATACTTATAAAACATTAGACCCAGTCACAGGCCAAACATTTCGGTTAATCCAACGACAAATAATTATGCCGAGTGGGATTTGAATCTATAAAATTCCTCTATAAAAATAATCTATAGAAAAAACCTCCATTTAAATTCATAGAATTTAAGCAAAAATGTTTGTAACATTTAATTGTACGTCCGAATAGGGCAGACTGTTTGTACTTTTTATATACTCACCACCTTATACATTCAACAGTTTACAATAAAGATTATTCTGATTCTGATTCTGATTCTGAACCAACGGAGTCCAGAAGTCGGCGCTACTACCAACTAAACTATAAGGCTTGTCGTGGGTTACGGCTTGTTACGTCAGAGTGATCCAGAAATGTGTAGAAGCACACTCAAAAGGTTGTTGCCCTCTACACTACCACTTCAACTACAAAGCTCTGTACATTATGTTATGTGGTTCAATTCTAACATGATATGCATTTAGCTAAAATCACATCTGCGCGCATAGCATGAAGATTCTATTTTGAATGTTCCTAAGCTAGGCATTGATTAATTTGATATGCTGAAGACTGACAGTGTGAACAATATGCTATACTATTAGGTGTTTCTGTGAGGTATACTAAGATGCCTATTGAATATTACATAGTAGGTTTCATTTCAGTTGCTAGTAGCTCGGCCTTCTGCGCTGTAGGCCATTCATTTTTGAATATAACTTGAAATATAACTTTGTTCTCTGTCTAGGTGTTATTATAGGTAGGTATATATTTAAAAAAAGTATACAAGGTGTTTCAATACTTGTGTTGAAAACTTCAGGAGGCTTAAGTACCTATCAATATGAATAACTTTTTAGGTTTAAAAAAAACAGCTGTTTCATGCAAAAGTTCAATACCTACCTGGCTAAAATATATAAAACAGCTGGTTTTTTTTCGCGTTCACAGTGTTGGTTCCTTAGAAAAAGTTATTCATATTGATGGGTACTTTAGCCTTCTGTAGTTTTCGGGAGTGGTATTTTACCACCATATTGACTCATGTTAAGAGCTGTATGGCCTTCAATGTGTTACCTTGAACCTCGTAAGCAGTTTGTTGAAGAACGCCTCGTGCTTTCCATACAATTGCGAGATAACTTCTGCGGAGAAGCTCTTCTTTGACAAGCAGGTGACAGCGGCGACGCAATGTAGCACGTTCAGTTGGAGGCGGAAGTAGTTGCCGTGTTTGTCGGTGAGGAGGATGTGACCCTGGTTTAAAAATAAACAAAGTTATAGGTAGTACCAGTGTGTTGTGCATACACTACTACTTTTGTTTTTTTTTTAGTTTTACGTGTCTGAGTGCTAATTTAACTTTTATTTTATTCAAGCTGGTGCCCCTGACTTCGTCTGCGCAGGATTAGTCACACAATATCTTTATAAACTGTAGCCTATGTGTTATTCTGATGTATAAGCTATATTATTGTAAATTTTCATTAAAATCCATTCAGAAGTTTTTATGTGAAAGAGTAACAAACATCCGTTCATCCATCCATCCATACTTACAAACTTTCGCGTTTATAATATTAGTAAAGATTATATTTTAGGCAATGCTTTGTTATAGGTGATGGAGGTGGGCCATCTGCTTGTTCAATCGGCTAGTAGTTAAAAAAAAATCGTGTACCTACTACAGAAAATGTTCTCTTCCTCTTTACGTGTCATTAGTTAGAAAAAGTGTGGTGAAAGAATTTCAAGTGTACCTTGAAGAGGCTCCTTTCGAGCACTTGACACAAGTTTTAGAACTTTTTTAGACGACATGCCGTTTCCTCACAATGTTTTCCTTCACCGTTTGAGAGTACTGGCACTGAGCACGACCGGTTTTGAACCCACGACCTTAGGATCGGAAGGCAGGGCCGCTACCACTAGATCACCAGTGCTCTGGAAAATAATGCTTCTCTTTCGATACAGCGTGTTGAACGAAAATCGAAACGAAATCAGTTAGTCGCGTAAACGTGTCGTATCCATACAACAACAGAATAAGGTCGAATATCGCTAAGATACGTTAACGCCACAAATGTCAAAATTCATTCGTGATCAGCTAGATGTTTGGATTTTCCACTATCGTAGAGATCTACGGCGTAGCAGATGTCTACGCCGAAAACTTAGTATTTTTTAAAATATTAACTTAAGGAATCTCTTACTCTTAATTCTCGTATCACTAGTTTCTTAAGAAACAGTGTGGTGAAAGGAGGTTTTAAGTGCGCCTCAAGAGGCTCCTTTCGAGCACTTGACACATGTTATAGAACTTATTAGGTTCTACGACATGCCGGTTTTCTCACCGTTTGAGAGTACTGGCATTGTACACATACATTTTTGAACAGTAAAACTCATTGGTGCACGACCAGTTTCGAACCCACGACCTAAGGATCGGAAAGCGGGCCGCTACCACTAGACAACCAGTGCTCTTACTATTTATTACTATAGTTAGGCACATACTTGATGTGGTGAGCACATTTGCACCTCCATAGGTATTTCGCTTCCAGGCTTCCGAAGTTTCATGTAATAAAGCGGGCCGGGCAGTGTAGCGGACTGTATTATAGGCGATTTAAACTTCGTCACGGGTTGCCATCTACAAAATATACTCGATGACATTGGTATCCTATTTTGCTTGTATTTGGAAATGCCTCTGAATAGACCGGTGGGTCTATTCAGAGGCATTTCCAGGGATGGGAGGGGGATGTCTATTAGGTGTAATAGACATCCCCAAGGAAATTCACTACTTATAGATCTGGGGGGGTATTTTGATTTCCTCGGTATCGGATTCGTTACGGAAAGTCATTTTTTGAATTTGGAATTCAATTTAATAGAAAACGCGATATGTTTCTGTACGGTTTTGAAATTAATATACTTAGGTGAAATATGAAATAGTTTAGCATTTTACATTAAAAACATTGCATTTTTAACCATTTCAGTCACTTGTTTACCATTTATGAACCATCTACAGTTTTATTTAATTTTGATTGTTTTATAATTCGACTTTGTGATTTAAGTAAGTATAGGTAAACACGCACAATTTTTGGCGGGAATTTCTTTTATTCGCGCCAACAATATTTTAGGTAGAAGTGAACTAAAACGATGATGTATGGGGTTAGAAGCTAAATGAGTTTTTTGAAATTATTATTTTTCAGGGTGTTATTATTATTTATAGTCTATTGACGACAGGTAGGTGACTTACGAGGCAATACTTTGTTATAGGTGATGGTTACCACTTAACATCCGGCGGGCCATCTGCTTGTTCCATTAGCTAGTTGTAGAAAAAAAAAACCCGAAAAGCAATCTAAGCAATAAGTATTTATTTTTGGTGATGAATCCTCTCGATTCAATACTTAGTAAATAGTAGTTACTTACATACATTCACATTTTTTCCCCTTTCACGGAAAGGTTTCCGACACTAGCTGTCGAATAGCTGTCGGAAAGTCACTCGTTATTTTTCGATTCCTACTGTCAAAAGCTTTGTCTGAAATGTCAAAATCGCGTTCCGACAAGGCTTTTCAGGAGCCATTGTATTCCAAATTCAAAAAATGACTTTCCGTAACGAATCCGATACCGAGGAAATCAAAATACCCCCCCTGAGCGCGAACAACCCCATATGCAAGAATGTTAACTAAATTAAAATATTGATTGCTTAAAATCGTCACTACTAACCCTGTCACTGATGTATTAAAACCTTTATAAAAAAGACTTACGGCCGGTTTCTAAAAGCCCGATCAAAACTAATCGTATGTCAAGTCACTTGCTATCTCTTTCTAATTCGATGTAATAGCTGAAATGGCGAGTGACTTGACATCCGATTGTTTTGATCGAGCTTTCAGGTATGTTTTCGGCATGTTTTTGTGTTATGTGTCGGCAGAGGACACTCACAGTAAGTTTTCATGGTATCATGAAGCTTACCTTATTCGACTTACTCCTAGTGAAAGACGAGTCGCACTAGACAGGCTTGCATGGGATCCTCCTTTTAAGCTGAAAACAAATGAATGCTATACAGGCTTGAGCTGTTGTACGTTAGCAAAATGCCAACAAAGACTCAATATTAGTCAACGGAATTTCTGAAAAAAAAAAACAATCGAAGGAGTTTATGAGTCCGTAAGTGGGGGAGAGAGAAAGCGTACGAAAGCTTATTTGTTCGTTTGGTCAGAATTCTTTCCAATCGCGCTAAGTTTGAATTAGAGTACAAAGATCAAACCATAAGCTAACTGCTACTGACATAGGCTACCGCGTTTTAGATAGTATGCATAGAATATCAGTGCGTTAAACACATTTCGTGCGTCACTAATGTACCTATATAAATGGTAGCTACTAAAAACGTTCTGTTTGAACATCATAACATAAAAATTGCTCAATTAGGCCCCGTGGCGGGTCAACTATCTAAAAACAAGCCGTGACGACACAGTACCAGTAGTAGCAAAATAAGTCGTAGATTGTTTTTTTATACTGCTGATGGAACAAGCACATGGCCCAACTGATGTTAGGGTGTAACCATCACCTATAACATATCGCAAGTCACGCAAGTAAGAACTAGCTCTACGATGCACTACCTGCGTCCATCAACTTGAGGCATACAGATGTTAAGCCTCCTGTGTCATTTTTGCTAAATTATTTACATAGCTTTTTAATTTTAATCATTTTTCTAGTATTATTTTTAGTTGTGTTGTGTAATTTCGGTGGTATTTTAACCAACACTACTTTATGTATTAGCAAAAAGTGTAAACATTTGGAATGAAAGTGTATTTGATATCCTGATTTGACAGAAAATGTTTCGAATGCTTTGAAGAAAACAGCCACCATTTTCTTCAAAACAAATGACGGCCGACTTGACTATGGACTGACTTGACTATAGACTACATCTATATCACTTGACACTAATTGGCAAAATTGTCTGCTGAATGACGGACAGGGGCCATAAACAAATAAAAGAAAGAAAAGCTTTTTTGACAGTAAGGTACGACAATCGACTAGCACGGCAAGCAGTAATAGCGCAAAAATAAGTAGGTATTACACAATATTTAATTATAGAAGGCACAACACTTATTTATCCTTTTCGGTTATCGTAAAATAAATTTCGAAGCTTAAACTAGCTGCTTTTATAAGCTTTCACTTTACTGCTAGTGATGTCGCTACGGGTTGTGTTTAGATAATTGAGCCGGCCGCCGGTCCACTTTGATACAACAGTTCAGTGAATGATGTGCCGACCACATAGAGGGCCCCGGGTAAGCTGGTAACCAGTTGGCTGGATCGAACGTAAAGTTGATAAGTTTCATATGCACATATAAGATATTCTACACATGGATACAGATACAGTGGATACAGACGTGATCAATCTACACTTCTACACTAATATTATAAAGAGGTAAACTTTGTATTTTTGTATTTTTGTATTTTTGTATTTTTGTATTTTTGTATGTAACGAATAGGCTCAAAAACTACTGGTCCAATTTCAAAAATTCTTTCACCATTAGAATGCTACATTATCCCTGAGTAACATAGGCTATATTATATTTTCAAAAAAATCAGGGATCCTTACTAAAACTTCAATAATGTAACCCAAGGTGGAAAACAAAAAACCTTACATCGCGTGCGCTGCGAAAACTATTGAAGATAGAACAAAATAATGTACTACGATTTTGTAGAACACGTTATCATCTACAAAAAATGTCGCGACAGCATATGTCTAAAAATTAATTGAAATGCCTCCGCTAGAAAAGGGTCTTTATTTGTACCTTGGTATTAATCCTTATCCAAATAAATCATTTCATAATTAAGACGGTTTCAATACCTATAGATTACTTCTTAAATTTTTCAAATCGGACATTCCATTCAAAAGATATGACGAAATTAAAAATGTTTACGGGTCCACGGGTCACGCGCGGGGTGCGATTTCAATGACTCAAGGAGAAGCGCGTGCAAATGTATGAAATAAGTAGACGCGAGGCTCGAACCCACGGTCTAAGTTTATCCTAAATTGTTCAAAAAATTTATGACCACCCATGCGAAGCTGGGACAGGCCGCTAGTCATAAATAAATAAATAAAAATAAATATTGGTGGACTTTCCACACAGCACTATCTAGCCCCAAACTAAGCACAGCTTGTATTATAGTAACCAGATAGCTGATATAATACTTATATACTTTTTTTGTAAATACATACATATTCATCAAACAAATGTTTGTCGTCGGTGGGGATCGAACCCACGGCCTACAGCGCAGAAGGCAGAGCTACTATCAACTGAGCTGTGAGGGCTGTCATCATGTTTGTAGTTTATGTAGAAATAAGATTGGTATTTACGCTATTAAACTAGAACTGAATCTAGGTATGAGTTCACTAGGCTCGTCGTCGATTTCGCCCAACACAAACGGGTCTAGTTTCTTCAAAAAGAGCTTTGCCAGCTGTAAAATAATTCAAAATATTATAAGGTAGTGTTTATCATCATAAATTAGCCAAATAAAGTTTTTTTTTTGTACAATTAGCTGATGGAACAAGCAGATGGCCCACCTGATGTTAAGTGGTAACCATCACCTATAATAAAGCATTGCCTCGTAAGTCACGCACGATAGGAACGCGCCCTACTATGCACTACCCTGCGTCTATCAACTTGAGGCATACAGATGTTAAGCCTCATGTGCCTGTAATTACACCGGCAACCACACTCTTCAATCCGAAACACAGCAACGCTGCTTGGCGGCATGTATGCTTTAACCCTGTAATATGCTTCTGTGTGGTAACAATAAAGATTTATCTTTCTATCTTATTTAATTGTAAGACACATGGTTTCCACAGTACCTCCTCGCCGACGTCTTCGGAGCAGTAATGCCTATGTGCCCGGCTGGTCGCGTAGAGACGTCTAGAGTACTTAACGCAAGTGCCCGCGCCGAACACGTGAGGGTCGTTGGTGTCAAACGTCGGCCCTACAACTAGACCGCCGTCGTAGACTAGGCCGCATTCGTTTATCGCTGTGTGGAAAAGAAATTGATTGATTGATTTATAGATAATACTTAATTAATTAGTACACATAAAAATAGCAACACAAAGGCAAACTTAATGCTATAAAGCATTATTTGTCAGATAACCTTTGTGTATTGTGGATAAAAGACGTGTCGGTTGTACCAAGAGAGGAAATGAAGTAGATAATTCAATAAGGTAGTCTCTCTCTCTTGTCGCGTCACTAGTTTCTTTCGAAACAGTGTGGTGAAAGGATTTTAAGTGCGCCTCATGAGGCTCCTTTCGAGCACTTGGCACATGTTATCGAACTTTTTAGGTTCTAAGACATGCCGGTTTCCTCACGATGTTTTCCTTCGCCGTTTGAGAGTACCTATTGGCATTGTGCACATAAATTTTTGAACAGAAAAATACGACCTAAGGATCGGGCCGTTACCACTAGACCAATTATGGTAGTGAACTTACATACAAAAGCTTTAGGTAGTGATGGTGATATTCTGTTTGATTTAGAGCTTACGAACGTTCGAATATCGTAAATAAACTTGAACTTAGACCGGACGGCATTTGTTAATAACTGTGCAACTACTGGAAAATGCGTCAGAAAACGTCAGTTGGAATTAAGAGGACTAGCCTATGACTATCATCGATTTCGAAATACTTCCAGGACAGCTATTCACGTGTTAAAAACATCAGTTTGAAGGGTCGTGTGAAATTACAGGCACATAAAGCTTAACATCTGTATGCCTCCCGTTGATGGATGCAGGGCAGTGCACGTTCATAATTTGCGTGCCTTGCGAGACAATGCTTTGTTTTAAGTGATGGCTACTACTTAATATCAGGGCCATCTGCTTGTCTCATCAGCAAGTAGTTTAATTAAAAAAAAACTATTAAATTGACAGATTTCTGTCAAACTGAACACTAAAATGTTTCAATGATATACAGGGTGTACCAAAAAGTAATAATAAGCGAAAGTGCCGAAATAGAGCACCACTTGAGGGACCCGAATCATCCCCAGTATGTTCCGCGATTTTTCATACTTTTTCGAGTTATGATTTTTTTTCTAAAAATAATAAATACATGAGGGTGATTCGTATACCCCAACTGGAGCTAGAGGAACACCCTGTATACTCGTATGTAATGTACCTTTAAAAGCATAAATATCGATAGCCTTCAGTCCATAGTAGAACAGAGCAAAGCAAGGTAGACAAGTTGCTTGGAGCGGTGACATCAAGTTCAACGCGTCCACATGGGTATTGCACTGACGCCAGCTCGACAGATAACAGTTGCGGTACACTCGGATACCTACCGTTTCTAAATTAGCTTGAACCCTTTCATCGACCTAAAAATGTAAAAAAAAAGTAACAGCCTTTTAAGGCGAATGGATACCCCGATACTAACGCCACTACATATTGTATTTAATCATTACGTTATACAAAGGAATTATCAAAAATTCGGACCGCGCGTAGACGATACTTATTACAAGCTTTTTTTTAATGTATCTGTAATAGTTTTGTTTTGTGTTACTCAGTCAGATACCTTGTTTGGAGAGCTTGGTGGCCACCAATAGGAACTAAACTCTTGAAACAAGTACCTGCCTAAATAATACAATACAAAACTGTTACAGATACATTAAAAAAAAGCTTGTGATAGGTATCGTGTACGCGCGGTCCATTTTTTTGATAATTCCTTTGTATAACGTAATTATAAAATAAAATATGTAGTGGCACTAGTATCGGGGTATCCATTCGCCTTAATACCCAGCCAAGGTAGACATCCCCGCTGTTTTCGGAAGATTCTTCATTAATAAGACGCTAAGGTAAGATTATTTGGTAAATAAATGAATTTTTATTTGTTTTGTATTTGTAATTTCTTTAAGGATTCTAAGGGGGTAGTCATAGGTAATAGGTAAAAGGGGGTAGTCCAAATGTAACATTTGGACGTACCACACACATTTTGCAGTAGTTGATATTCCATACGTGACAGAAGTCCATCATTGTTGCTAGAATACGAACTGGCTTCCTCACGGTAAAAAATATAGAAATTTTCAAATAAATCTTGAAAAAAAATGTTTTCCTATGTAGGTAGGCCTTAGGACTATATCCGTAAAACTCTTTGTTATTGGTTTTGGTTTTGTTTTGGTTTGGTTACGGTTGCATTAAGATTTAAAAAAAAGCGTCCTAAGCTTTTTTTTAAATCTTGATGTTTTTTCCCCAAGTAAGGTTTTAATTCGTATTGGTGTCAATACTTTTTATTTATAAATTATAAGTATTCTATTTTATCAATTATTTTAGTTTGTTTATAATGGGTTTAAAATTGTAGATACCGTCTCATTATTGAAGCAATTGACCCTCAACTTCGTAGGGTCTTCTGGAGGGAATGGCTCGATGAAAGTAATCAAGTCGGCGGACAATCCCAACTCTAAAAGAGCAGCTATACAGCTATACGCTTCTATGCAATCCCCGTAGACCACTACTGGGTTCAACGCGCTTAGGCATTCGGGAGATTCTTCTGGAAAACAAAATGTAATATCCGCGCTAAAGTCAAAGTCACAGAAAAAAAGAATTTATTCAATTAAATCACAAGGATCACTTTGAAACGTCTTAAAACTAGGTGAATCTAGGTGCAAGTTCCATGCGACCAAAGCCTAGAAGAACAGGCAACCAACTTACGGCTTGGTTCATAAATAAAATATATTATTTGGATCAGTCCATTACCTTGAATTCTACTTTATCCTAGGCTCGAGGCTAGTAGTATTTAGTATGGTTAGAAAGTCCTACTAAAACCTACTAGCCTCACTACTCCTACTAATCTTACAATATTATCATTGGGAAGTTTATGAGTGCGTACCTACCTACCTATGTGTTGGCTGTTTCTCATCGTTACAGAGATGCTGGTAGACGCTGAACGGATTTGGATGAAACTTTAAAATAATTAGAAAATTATTAAGTTTAATTATTTATTTTAATATAAAATTTAATTAAATAAGAAAATTAGAATATACTCGTACCTACATAGTCGTAGTTCATGATCTAAAATAACACAATACAGCCGGGTAGTTTATGGATTGGTCCAACGAGCGAGTTTAGTTATATGTAACATTTTATGGTCTTATTCATATTGGTCGTTGAGCGCTCTATTACCTAAACTAATCGATAAATCGTTGCTGTATCTTTTCGTTGACATTAAAGTGACAGTGACAGATATACTTTATAGAGCCGCTATAAAATGGCAGGGAAAGTGAATAAGAAGCATTGTTTGTTAGCTTACTATATTCGCTGATCATGTGTAGCAGTTTCCTTAAGCAAATATTAGCTTGGAACAGAGAGTTGATCATCATGACATTCTCCGGCATTTCCGGTAGTAGAGGCACTCTGTCAGGCAGGTACTTTGGATCGTCCATCAGCATTCTGTCGCATGGTTTTCCACGTCTAGTAGAGGGAAAATAAAATAAAAAAAGAAATATTATTGCATGTTTTCCAACATTCCCGCAATTAGAAAAACGGGATTTAGAAGCTTCTTTGGCTATAAGGTGGGAAAAATAGAAGAGGTCTTTACTGATTTACTAAGATGCAACTGATATCACATCACCAACGAAGAGAAGAGCTGCAATATTGCAATTCTGATGGGGGTTTTTTTTTTAAGATTGTCCCTTCTGCTCTTGGAAGTCAAATTAAAACCATTTATTGCGTAACTAGAGGTAAGAGTTTTCTACAGTGTCGTAGTTTTTTATATGTCGTAGGACGTCTGTCCTGATGGTTTGTCTTTGTTAAAACAATTGAAAACTGCATTATAACTATTATTTATTCCGTGATTAATGATAATACTAACTCAACCTCCTTGACAATTTCCAGAGGATCGTGCAAATAGTCTGGGTGCTGAAATTGCTGACCGCAGGTCAGTACTAATTCATCGTAAAACTTAAAGCCGCCACATTTAAGGAGAACACATTTCTTTTTCCTTAAAAAAAAGTAAAATCGGCGGTTACACGCTCAAATATATTTTTTGTAGCGTGATCTATAGATGAAGTTTTTAAATGTCTATTGTCGATGTGGCTATTAGTGGGCTCAACTGAGTGGGGACAAACGGGACCTGTCATGATGGGCTGGACAGGATGCGAAAAGATGCGAGAGGAAAGGATTCGCTATGGTACACCCGCCATTGACTCTGACCACTAAACTGGGGTACGAAAAATACAGCAAGTCCTTTTAAAGCCTTACGATTAGTTTAATAGCGTATACTAAGCGCACTCAGCAGATAAAAATTGCACAAAAAACTAAGCAACTTAAGTTATCTAGTTCATATACGTTTAAAGTAGGTACTAACCTATCAATACCGATCATCACAGCAGACATAACATCTACATAGAAGTAAAACGGCACACTCTTAAGATATCTATCGGTGTACCGACCGTCTCTCGGTACACACGTGTCAGCTGCCTTGAGACACTCTGGCACAGTGGGCAGGCCGTGCTCTGATATCAAGGTCACGTTACTGAACGTCAGATATTGAGACGTTGGCCTGCGAATGAAAATGACTGAAATGTATATACAAAGAAAATCTAAATTTACTAAAGGTATCTACAAAAACACATGATATAATACAAGAGTAGTAGAGCTTTTTGTGAAGGGCTCGTCCGGGGAAGTACTACCACCATGCTAATTTCTACCGCCTTGCAGCGTTGCTCTGTTCCGTTGAATAGTTTGGTTGCCGATAAAATGCCGAGTTTGAACCTAACAATTTGTGGATGCAATAAGAAAAGAGCATATTTATTTATATGTAGCTATAAAGTTCAGGCAATGTGCTCAGAAAAAATGCTGACAGGCGTTATAGCTCAACTGATGATTCTAACTCTGATAATTATTTCTTCTTGAAGTATACAAAGACAACATGGCTTTATCCCAAAGAATGTTTTTTATCGTATTAACTCACTCGGCAAATAATGAGCCAGGGATCTAATTGGCCTAACATAGATAAGTAGTAGGTATAGTATATGTATAACATATTCTTTCTTTTGTGTTGGTCAATAAATTGCTTTTCTTTCATCTTTCTTTCTATTTATAACCAATAAATAATTCCATCTTATTGATAACGTACCCGAGTAGTAGAGTTTCAAGGAAAGCAAGGCCAGTACGACTTGATCCGACCACAACAATGCTATTGTTAACATAGACTTTGGGTAGGCATGTTAGAGGTCGCTCAAGGACCCAGAGCGCAAAAGGAGTAGAGCTGAAATAATTGTGATTCTGTTAGAGATCGTCAATCCTATGTAAGCCGTTTATTATAGTAATTCCGTATTTCACCCTAAAAATAAAAAAAAATAATATTAAAGGATTACTATAAATTGTGATAGGCAATCACATCCAAATGTTTGTTCTTTGTCTGGGTGTTATAATAAAAGTATGTATTTTCATTAAAGTATATTTATATTAGCTGTCTGGTTCCCATGGTACAAACTTGGCTTAGATTGGGACTTGTGTGGACTGTTCGCCAATTTTTTATTTTATTTTAACCCATTGAAGCTTCCAACTTCAAAACACGTCATTTCGTATTTTGAGTAGACACGATTTTACTCTGTATAAATCTTTGAATATTTTATATGCTTACCACCTTCTTTAAAGATTATACTCAGTAGAATACAAAACAAAGAAAAACAAATTACATATCCTTGAATATCTTGTCCAAGTCTTTGTTCCCGCTGATGTTAGGCATAGCACCTCGGGGATGCACTGGGGTCATATGGCCAGCAAGTGACATCAGATTACGACTTGGATGCTAAAATTAAAAGATACGTTTCATAGAAAGAATGAAAGTAAAATAGTACATTTATTCGACTACACAAAACGATATCCTACTAATATTATAAACACGAAAGTTTGTAAGTATGGATGGATGTTTGTTACTCTTTCACGTAAAAACTACTGAATGGATTTTAATGAAACTTTACAATAATATAGCTTATACGTCAGAATAACACATAGGCTACAAATTAAGTATAAAGATATGTGTGACTAATCCTGCGCAGACTGTCGCGGGCACCAGCTTGTTTTTTATATTTCTTTTTTGTTTTTAAACGTATTTTGTGTGGAATTAGGAACTACTTAGCACTTGGATGGTGATTTTTATTATTTTCTGTCTGTAGGTAAAGCTGATTTGTGCTAGAATGATGCCAGCGTGTTCAACACACAGGCCCTTAGTAGTGACATCACGCTGAGGTAGGGACCCTTTCCCAATCATCGCTGAAATAACCGTTATTTTTTTAATAAGTTGTATTTATAGTTCATAAGTTAATTTTAGTATTTGCTTTGTTTTTTTTTTACTAATAGCTGATGGAACAAGCAGATGGCCCACCTGATCTTAAGTGGTAACCATCACCTATAACAAAGCATTGCTTCGTAAATCACGCACGCGATATGAACGCGCAGTACGATGCACTACCCTACGTCCATCAACTTGAGGCATACAGATGTTAAGCCACACCCTTCAAACCGAAACACAGCGTTTTTTTCTGTTATTTAATTGTTTTTTATGGTTCTATTGTAAAAGATCCATTATAGTTTCACATCGTATTTAGAAAAAGTTATGAAAAATCAATAGCAGTACCATTTTCCAATCGATTCTCGGTCATATTCACACATTCGTCACAGTGCTCGCACGGCCCAAAGGCGCACCTAAAATCCTTTCACCACACTGTTTCAAAAGAACTAGCGACACGAAGAGGATCAGAGAATAACTTGCCGTTTCACCCTTCGCGAACAGCCTGCACATCCAAAAGAGCGTGGAGTACTGAGACTGGCGCAGTAGTTCCCTCATGAACCAACGACCGTGGGGCTCCATCGCTGGAGACATTATTCCTGACAGAACCTAAAAATTATGATTTCATTGTTTTGGTTTTCCACCTTATACTTTTGTTAGTAGTAGGTAGAGCTCTTTGAAAGGGTCTTGCCCGAAGGAGTAATATAATAATAATAATGCTTTATTATTAGGAACATAAACAGTTTGTACATAATTATTTTAAAGAAAACGATGACATCTGTAGAAGTTAAAAAACTGTGTCACAGACATCAACGCCCTCCTCCGTAAGAACAGTAGGGTAGTAGTTCCTTTACACTTAATATTACACGGGTTTAGGTATAAGTAGCTTAGGTTTATACAAGTAAGTAGGTACCTAGACCTACTACAACCATGCCTAATTTATCTATTCCTCAATTTGAATTCCACGATGGACGCAAGGCATCATAGGGCACGTTCCGATCGCGCGTGACTTGCGAGGAATGTTATTTATTATAGGAGATGCTTACAACTTAACATCAGGTGGGCCATATATTAGTTCAAGGCATAGTACTGCATATGGAAAATATTTCGAAATAAATTCGAAAAATATTCATATTGAGATGTTTTAAAGTATCAAGAACATAACTTTCTAGATAATCCTTCTATTCTTACCTATAGTTGGTAAAACTGTAAAAGTAAAACTGACTACCATACCTAGTCTAAATTTATATAAATCATTTCGGTTTCCCAGTAAGATTGGTTTGCGTTGATCCATAATAAGAAACAAATTGATAAATAAAGGTTTCACTTACAGCGCCATCGGTCCCTGGACGACGCGGTTCAGGCTCCAAATCGAATTGCGTTCTTATAGCTGTGCCATCTTCTAAAGGCCTACGACAAAACATCTTAATAAAATGCAAGCTTTTAGAATAAGTATATTTGTAGCCTATTTTTTATTATAACACAAATAGCAAAATATGTGACGAAGAGAGAAAAATTATGACTTTTGTTGCACCTTCTTTTGTTAGGTGTTTCAAATGCGATACACTCGTAAAACGTCTACAGCTAGGTGAATCTAGGTGCTAGTTCCACGGGACCCATCCTTGATAGCTAAAAATCGATTCGCGCATTTACAGCATTGAAAAGTTGTGTGCGTAGACTAAATTATATAGATTAATATACAGAGACGAAACTCAGCATGAACTTACGCTTACAGATGTCTAAACGAAATAAATAAATATTGGTGGACATTTCACACAGCACTATCTAGACCCTAACTAAGCCAAAGCTTGTACTATTGGAACCAGATAGCTGATATACTCATATGCTTTTTTTTTGTAAATACACACTTATGACACCCAGAAAGAGAACTGACATAATATATGTTCATCACACAAATGTTTGTTCTCGGTGTGGATCGATACCATACGGCCTACGGCGCAGAAGGCAGAGCTACTAACCAACTGAGCTGTGAAGGCTGCCAAACTGGTAGAATTTTGATGGCTTATCTCTGAATCTTAGACTAGATGCTGGCAAAAGTCAATACCCAAGCACAACCATTCCAATTGGCTGATTCTGGCTCAACAGCACGAAGCTTTGCAGAGTGTGCGATGAAAGAGAAGACTCGAACAGCTCTGTAATATCGGGACAACGAGGTGCGTGCTCTAACACATCTGTCATTGGAGCCACATCATACGCTTCGCCTGGACGGACCTTTAGGTCACTGAAATTAACGAAACAGTACCACTGAATTGGTTAAATCATCGTCAACAGTCTGAAGAATTTTACTGTTAGATATTCCTCTCCCATAAGGTTTCCAAAGAGAATGATTTTGAGCAATTACCATTTTGTCTACAGACTTTTCGCGATCTTCGCAATGTCGTCGGTCTATCGGTGTGTTGGTTATGGTAGCACGATTTTTACCTCTAAAACGAATCGGTATTCGTGGTGGGTTCAAATTTCAACTGAGCATTTATGAAATTATCCTTTAAAAAAAAATCATGAGCTCTTGAAAAGCTCATGAAATTTCTTGAAAGGAATATAGTCTCAGCACGTATTAAAATGCTTTTCTTCCTTTCTGGATGTGTGGTAAAATTGCTCCGGAAATTGTATAAATCACCTATAATAGAATTTAAAGTTGTTTACCTAAGAAAATTTACTAAGCATCGTTTGGGAAACATTTGGATATCCACCCGTACATTTGGAAACTCAATCAAGATTTGTTGATTGAGAGTTGTAATAGAACGCATCGCATGGCACATGAAAGGCTATTTGAAAGGGTGATCGCTGATGGAGCATGAGTGTGCTTAAGTTTCGTTAGCTGCCTATATATAAAAAAATAACCTTACCCTCTCACAGAATTCACGTGTGCAACGTAAAGAGTTTCATTTATGAATCTCATACGACAACCGATTGGTGTTACGAGCTGAAACAATAGTGAATCATTTTATAAAATAGTCTAGGTAATCTGAATAAAATACCTATAGGTAACTTAATGCGAACTAACATAATTTGATATCCAATTTTTCAAAGATTATCCGATGTCCTACGTTGCACTATGTCCAACGAAAAAAGACTACTCGTCTATAAGCCCCAAGCCACGGTAGACATCCCCTCAAATCTTTTGTTTACCTAGTTTCTAGTAGTAAAGATCCTTTATTTATGTAAGGGGGAAGTCAGATGCACACACATTACATTTCGCTATAGGAACGGAACATTAATGAGAAGGGTAACCTCTCTTACTGATTATTGAAATACCTACCGTGAAATGCTCGAGTAGCGGAAACGAAGCATGGTTTGAGGGAAGACAGATGATGCAGTAGTCCCTGTCAGGAAACAACTCGAATGCTGCCTCCAGAATATCGAATCCATATCTGTAATTCGACGGAACCGAAGTTCAGACTTTTTCATTCTCAAAGAAAACATGATCAAAGTCAAAGGTTCAATCATAAGGATCACTTTGAAATGCCTTAAAGCTAGGTAAATCTAGGTGTCAGTTCCACGGGAACTAACTTGCGGCTTAGTTATTTTTATCTTTCAGACGTACTTGACGGCACATACTTTAAGAGTAGTAGAGATCTTTGTGAAGGGCTCGTCCGGGGAAGTACTACCACCACGCCTTTTTCTGCCGCCAAGCAGCGTAGCTGTGTTTCGGTTTGGAGAGTGTGGTTGCCGGTGTAATTACAGGCACATGACTTAACATTTGTATGTCTCAAGTTGATGGACGCAGGGCAGTGCATCGTGGGGCGCGTTTCTATCATGCGTGACTTACGAGGCAATGCTTTATAACAAAGCATTGGTTACCACTTAACATCAGGTGGGCCGTCTGTTTGTTCTCATCCGATAGTGTTTAAAACAGAATAAAAAATACATTTTGCAGTAGTTGGTATTCCATAAGTAACAGGTTGCAAGTCCATTGCCGCTGCTGGAATACCAACTAGTTTCCTCACGATGATTTCTTTCACCGTTTGAGAGCTCATTGCGCACGTAAAGCTTTCGAAAGGAAAATCCATTGGTGCAAAACCAGATTCGAATTACAGGCACATGAGGCTTAACATCTGTAGCAATTTGATGGACGCGGGGCGGTGATCGTAGGGTACGTTCCTATCGTGCGTGACTTACGAGGCAATGCTTTGTCATAGGTGATGGTTACCACTTAACATCAGTTGGGCCATCTGCTTGTTCCATCAGCTAGTTGTATAAAAAAAACACGACCTTACGATCAGAACCACTACACCATGAGCAAAACCAAATCAACAGAAACCTCTCGTCATAATCCTGATGCATAGCAAATAGCTCCATTAAGAAAGCGTTGGATGAACCGATGTACCGCGTGGGCTCCGGTGCCTTGTAAGCAACGAATGTACCTGCAATTATTAGAAATCAGCACTATTCATTAAACTTAATGAAAAAATAGAGGATCTCAATTCTGCTGTACCTAGGTACCTATTTGTTTTACTGACAGCTCTGGCGTCACGGAAAACCAGCATTGTAGTAGTGCATGCAGATGCATCTATTTGATTTGATCACTAGTGCATTTAACAGCATAAATCTGAGTGACGACCGATTTTGTTGTCACAATATTGTTCTTTATATTTAACCTATGCTTTTGTGACACAAAATAAACATTTTTTGATTTAGAAAGAAACCCCTTACTGTGCGTGTGTTGTGTGCTCGGTTTCGTTCTATGAAAGATTGATAAAAAAATGTATTATTGGTTTCGATGAAAGAATTATAACATTAAATTTTATTATATTATGATATCTCTAATACTATAAGAATCAAAGTCCTGACTGACTGACTGACTGACTGACATATAGACAACGCACAGCCTAAACCGCTGGTCTTAGAGACTTGAAATTTGAGAAGTACATAGATCTTATGGCGTAGAGGTGTACTAAGCAGGGATTTTTGGAAATTCATCCCCTAAGGGTGTAAAAAGAGATGAAAACGTTTGTATGAAAAATAGTATTCCTTGAACCTACAAACTTGAAACTTGGATTACATATACTTCAAGGCAAAAAAATAGGAAAGGCATTTTTATTTTTTTAAAACTACCCTTAATAAGTGTGCAAAGGGAAGTAAAAGTTTGTATGGGAGTTTTTTGACCGCTGGTCCTAGAGACTTGAAATTTGAAGAGTACATAGGTCTTATGGCGAAGAGGTGTACTAAGAAGGGATTTTTTGAAATTCAACCCCTAAGGGTGTAAAAGAGTTGAAAACGTTTGCATGAAAAATAGCGTTCCTTGAACCTTCAAACTTGAAACTTGGAGTACATGTACTTTATGGCAAAAAGATAGGAAAGGCATTTTTAATTTTTTAAAACTACCCTTAATAAGTGTGCAAAGGGATGTAAAAGTTTGTATGGGAGTTTTTTGACGCGTGGTGCGATTGACTTAAAACTTGGGGTAAATATGCTAAGAAATAAATAATTAAGAATGACACTTTTATTTTTGACTAGCGGCCTGTCCCAGCTTCGCATGGGTGGTCATAAATTTTTTGAACATTTTAGGATAAACTTAGACCGTGGGTTCAAGCCTCGCGTCTACTTATTTCATACATTTGCACGCCAGAGAGTGAAATCGCACCCCGAGCGCGACCCGTGGACCCGTTAACGTTTTTAATTTCGTCATATCTTTTGAATGGAATGTCCGGTTTCAAAAATTTAAGAAGTAATCTATAGGTATTGAAACCGTCTTAATTATGAAAAGATTTATTTGGATAAGGATTAATACCAAGGTACAAATAAAGACCCTTTTCTAGCGGCGGCATTTCAATTAATTTTTTATAATAAAAGAACACTTATTGTGACATAACTATAATAGTTAGACTTATGCTGTCGCGACATTTTTTGTAGATGATGACGTGTTCTACAAAATCGTAGTACATTATTTTGTTCTATCATCAATAGTTTTCGCAGCGCACGCGATGTAAGGTTTTTGGTTTCCACCTTGGGTTACATTATTGGAGTTTTAGTAAGGATCCCTGATTTTTTTGAAAATATAATATAGCCTATGTTACTCAGGGATAATGTAGCATTCTAATGGTGAAAGAATTTTTGAAATCGGACCAGTAGTTTTTGAGCCTATTCGTTACATACAAAAATACAAAGCTTTCCTCTTTATAATATTAGTGTAGATAATTATCTACCCCTGCAAAGGGTGCAAATGACTGCTAAAGTTAGTATGGGAGATTTTTAACGCATAGTGCAATTGATTTCAAACGTTGTCTTTGTTGTATTTGTCATGTTTGAACTAAACTCAGTACCTATACCTACCTACCTACCTAATATAGGTAATGTACGCCTGTTGGCTTCTCTTATACCTACGTAGGTATTTAAAATCCGACCCTAATAATAAAAAAATCAATGCGAAAGTTACGATGTTTGGATGTTTGTGGCTCAATCACGGCTCACCACTTCAACGCGTGCGAAGCCGCGGGAAGCCACTAAGTATTATATTAGATTTTTAGAAATGTTGAAATGTGCACAAACGGGTGCACATTTCAACATTTCTAAAAATCTTCAAAAATGTTGAAACGTGCGAGCGAGAAGTTGTCAACCTTTTAAATACAGGTAAATTATAATTCATGTAATTAGCAATAAAATGCATGCATAACATGTGATAAATAGCTGCTCATATTTTCTTAAAGGGTTTTAATTCTGACGTGGTTCAAGGATACCAGCATTTCCATACGTCTGCTTAGGTACCTACTTACTTTTTGACAATTCCTTCTTCGATTTATCATTAGTACGACCGTTTATCATCGGCCGTCTATTATCCAGCATTTTGGTAATGTTTTTAGCTATACTAAAACAATAAATTGAATAAAAGATTAGTACTGATGCAGAAATTACCACAAACAATCAAACTCCCATAACATTGTACGTAAACAGTTATTTTTGAAGTCTGAATAAAGATCAGATAATTACTTGTTGCATTAACAGGCGGATCATAAATCCACTAAACTTCAACATGAGCACTTAAAGGCGTCTAGTATCTTCTATCTTAGTTTCAGCGCAAAGAGGATTTTCGTGGTACTTTTTTTCGGTAGTCTCTCTAATGTCTGCTTCTCAATTGATGGCTATTAGACTCGAAAAACATGTCTTGGTAGTTTTTTGTGTTAAGAAATAGGCAACTTTTTGATGCTATTTGGATTTTAATACTGACCCTCCGTCAAGACTATCATAAGACAGCAGTTTCGGAACCCTCAGCAGATCCGTATCAATATTAATAATATCAAACTCCAATTCATCTTCATCTTCAAGCATGTTCAGTATATCGAAATGAGAGCTCACATCGCCGACGGATTCCGCAACTGCGCTCTCTGAACGGAAGTTTGTGAATTCATCATCGTATGTTACCTGAAGACACATCATAAGAGTAGTAGAGCTCTTTGTGAAGGGCTCGTCCGGGGAAGTACTACCACCATGCCTATTTCTGCCGCCAAGCAGGAACGCTGTGTTTCGGTTTGAAGAGTGTGGATGCCGGTGTAATTACAGACACATGAGGCTTAATATGTGTATGCCTCAAGTTGATGGACGCAGGACAGTGCATCGTAGGGCATCGTTCCTATCGTGCGTGACTTACGAGGCAATGCTTTGTTATAGTTGATGGTTACCACTTAACATCAGGTGGGCCATCTGCTTGTTCCATCAGCAGATTGTATAAAAAAAAACAAGTAAATAAACAATTCCCAATACAGGGGAACATAAAAGAAAAAGGCGTGGTGGTAGTACTTCCCCGGACGAGCCCTTCACAAAGAGCTCTACTACTCTTATCTTGTTTAGGTAATTATTTATTCAATTTTATACATTTTCGACCAGCCCATCGTGACAGATGAAAAACGAGATGGTATTAAATAGATGGGCGTGTTAAAAATATAGAGTAGAGACAATTCTCTATTCACTTACTCTTGACTTAATTTCCCGTTCCCTTGACATAGTTTCAGCAGGGTTTACCACAACATTTTCACCGTTTATTTGACTTCCTGTAAAACTGAAACAGCCACCTTAAATTGGACTACCTTGTAATCATACTTACTTTGTTTTACCTAAATGCTATTTTAATGCAGCATAATAAAATAATAAATAACTTTTTGGACAATTTCAAAAAGGACTATGTAATCTAGCCCCGAACTGTAGGGCTTGGCTATGGGGATGTTATAATTAAATTGAGAATTTTATGTAATGATTCTTAAACGCCTGATTATGTACATGTACATATGTAGGTATGGTAACTAGTAAGTTACCATACAGTACTACTAGTAATACATAATCAGGCTACGAGTAAAATATTTTGTATACCTGTGTTGCCGTTTTTCATTGATAGTCCACGATTTTAACAAAATATTCAATAGAAAAAATAACTTCGTATTGCACATCTTTTTATCTAGATCTCAGTAACCCTGAGGTAAACTTGTTTGCTTACAATAAAGTAACAAAACCGCGCTCTTAACGAAACTTTTTTGGTTATACACTCCATTAGACGGTTCAGGCTGAAGCGATTTTATTGACATTTTGAATGTAACTAAAGCAGTACTACGCTATGAAAACGGGACCATAATATAAGAGAATACACGGGACTTCAGTAAAATACAATAACAGGCTCACCTAGCAGTGGAACTTATTTCCTTATCCTTCTTTATAAACGGCTCGGTAAGCCGGCGCAAACCAGAGAAAGGAGCAAGTTCGAAGCTCTCTTCAAGAGACTCAAAGTTTATCTGAGTGTTGAGACACATTACACCGACCGCCAGTTCTTTTGACTGCAATTCCAAATGTATGACTAAAATTATTGCCCATAATTAGCAATAAAATTAATAAATCTTTTTAGTTTTCAATTACATTAGAACAAATCGAGGTCAGTAGTTATAGAGGAAAAAAATAAGAAACAATGTAGAGCACAAAAAAACTAGGTATAGGTAGTAGGCTACAGCAGGGTAATAAGATAAAGATGAAAAATAGTTCCAAAAGACTCAATAGATGGCGCTGCCAAGATTGTCACGGAATTCGTTTTTCAAAAGGAAACCAACAAATCAAAGATTTCCACACTTCTTTGCGAGAGTTTCATCTTGGTGCTTGGCAATTTCTTAGGGTAATTTCTAGATCAATCTAGATTCCACAGTTCAGAATCTTACCTCACAAACAAGTAAAACCCTCTCTGACTCGGGATGGCGAGATATCAGCTCGCTGACGTAGAATTCACCGTACATCTCCCGCAACATTGGCGAATGACGTTCTATTATAGGAACTATGTCGTCGTTGTCCTCTTCTCTAGAAAAAAGAGCGGCGAGGTAAACAGTTGAGTATCTACATTAATAAATGTGATAGAACCCATTTTTTTGGAAACAGAAACACCTTCAGGGCTATGATGCCCAGGCACGGTAGATTTCCTCAAATCTCTTAGTAACAACTTAAGATTCTTTGAGGATGTCCAAGGCCCATCTTGGCACATTTTGGCACATACCCACAATTTGCAGTAGTTGGTATTCCATACGTGACAGCTTGCAAGCCCATCGCCGCTGCTAGAATACTGGTTTCCTCACGATGTTTTCCTTCACCGTTTGAGAGCACTGGCATTGGTACCCATTTAATTTTTTCTTCAATATACCTAGCAGTAGGTAAGGGTGATTAAAATCAAAATAACCTCCGGAAATGATTGACAAATATGCATCAGTAAAGTGCGTTGTATAATTAGGGTGCCAATAATGTACAACCAAGGATTGTACAGCCGAGGAAAACACAGCCCGGAATTGATGTACAATTTGGTCGCGAAATCCATGGCTGTGTAATCCAAGGCTGTACATTCCAAGCCGTACAAATTCAGCACACCTTTGGAAAGCACGACCCGATAAAACGCAGCCAAAATTTTGATGCCAAAACTTAGGCTTTGTTTACACTCGTCAATTACTTACTCACTCACTTGTTGATCCGACTCGGATTGGTTAGGTTATGTTAAAACATATAAATTACGCACGAGGCGAGCGAGCAAAGCGAGCGTGCCGCGGCAGCGGCCGCCGAAGTGCCAGAATTTTATTTTTTTCTAACATTAATCTCTGAATAATTCTCTTATTTTATATAATTTTTAATCTGTGCTACTTGCCTATACTTACTGTGTAGTGCATCTAAACAGAGCATAGGCTTTCGACCAATCAGAGCATGGTCACAGAATCCATGGTCGTGCAATCCTGGCTGTACAATCCCGACTGTGCTGGGAAAGCACAGCCTGGAAAACACGGCCCGGATTTCATGTACATTTTGTACATGGAATCCGGGCCGTGTTTTCCAGGCTGTGCTTTCCGGGTTGTACATTTTCGGGCTGTGTAATACTTGGTCGTAAATTAACCGGACCCGTATAATTACACCCATTGCGCAGCGCTGAACAATCCGTAAGTATCTGTCTGTACTTCTACCTACGTCTTGCCATCCGCGCGTCGGATAGGCGCGGCTGAAAATCAGTCGAAACTGTCATAAATCACACTATTTTGGGAGAATCGTTATAAACAGAACCCTGGCAGAAATAGGCTCACAACTTTCATAATAATAATAGGTATTTATTAAAAAAAAAACAGAATTGTAACCCTTGACATTAGCAGATCCTTTGTAGGTATCCATGGAGATAGCTAGGATCAAGGGCTCTAGTCGAGATCCACTTTCTTTTCATGCAACAGGCTTGCGAAAAGAAAAATTGTATGAAAATTATATTCATTTCTGACAAGCTAATATCATTTTCATATAATTTATCTTTCCGCAGGCGTGTTCCGCAAACAGAAAGTGGATATTTTTTAGACCCCTTGGGAACATTCAGAAGCAAGTTTATATCACTGATTCCTTTCAGATTCGGCAGTTTCTCTCGAAAGAAAACACATGAAGGGAAATACTCACACTGCTCGTCGTATCTTTAGTCGCGGGCTGATCTCAGTCCGATCTGCTATGCACAATGCAGGCAGTAGATCGCCCGGGACCCCCTTTTCCGAAGCTTGTATTTTCCTGAATGATGCCTCTGCACGAGACTGACCAGGCACTAACACTGGTAGGAAAAACCATAATTTTTAAAGGAAAGTAGTAATTTGTAATAAGCCGCCCGGGGAATTACTACCACCATGCTTATTTGTCGCCAAACAGCGTTGCTGTGCTTCAGTTGGAAGGGTGTTGCCGGTGAAATTGCAGGCATATGAGGCTTAACATCTGTATCCCTCAAGTTGATGGACACAGGGCAGTGCATCGTAGGGCACGTTTCTACGTGTGTGACTTGCGTGACTATGCTTTGTTATATGTAATGGTTACCACTTAACTTAATATCATGTGGGCCATCTACTTGTTCGATCAGCAGTAACATTAAAAAAAACGTAAGTTATATCAAAGAATCAAACTAAACATGACTGACAAAAGTGTATGGAAGTCGACTAACAGGGATAACTGACTAAGCTCTGATTTCACTTTGTTAATTGGTAATAATCCATTGGTAATCTAAGAGCATGTCTTAGATAATAAAGGACTAAAGGGCCGTTAAATATGTCGAAATGTACGCGTATGACATCTAAGGTTAGATTTAACGGCCTGTTAATCCTATATTAGTAACTAACAGAGCATGGTGAAATCAGCTCTAAAGAAAATTTAAATTATAACTGACAAAAGTGTATGGAGGTGGACTAACAAGGATAACTGATTAAAGACTTCACCACAGCAATATGCTGGACATACGGGTCGTGCATAAAAACGGACTTGAGCAGACTGTCCACGACCTCACGCGTGTACAGAGAGCTCCAGCATAGCATGTGGAGAAACAGCGTGTTGCGGGAATTCAACTCGACGGTTCTGAAAGACAAGAAAGTCTTATCGGAGCTTTTAGCACACTCGATTAAATGTTAGGGCCGTCCTTATTAGGCCCAGTTTCACCATGCTCTATTAGTTACTAATCAAGGATTAACAGGCCTTTAAATCTAACCTTAGCTGTCAAACGCGTACATTTTGACATATTTAACGGCCCTTTAATCCTTTGTTAATCTAACAGAGCATGTTGAAACCGGCCCTTAGTATAGTAAATATGTCATTGCATCTCAATTCAATTAATTTTTTCCATTTAGATGCCGCTATAAAATGGCAGGGAATATGAATAAGGGCCTTAGCATATAGGTACCAACTTGTATTTGCTCCAAATATACTCTTCCCAAGCTTGCGGGTGGACCGAGGGTATCAGGGGATACTCCCGGGCTGAGAGAAACCCCACTATCATCTCGTTCACATCTAGCTGGCATATCGATAAAACTGAGTTTTCACTGAAACACAAATATCATTAAATATAATATGTAGGTATGAGACGTTTTTATGAGGAGTTATTTACCTATTTTTTAATTTAATACCGATAATGAAAACCAAAATATTAAAACTCAGACGGATAATGAAGATAGAAGAGGTCATGACGTATCTCTCTCGCTCATTTCTAACCGATCCACTAAGATAAGCAAAAGATAGAGCTGTTATCTTAAAAAAAGGTACGAAAGTTAAGCTGAGCAACGCTCTGCATGTCCATCATATGGATGGGTGACCGCTAGTGTCGCTAGTATATTTGAGCGTTTCCGTGTATCTTAATTTTAGGCTATTACTCTCGGCTTTAACAGTCGTTAGGCCATGATGGAAGCCCAAGGGTAGCCTATAAACTCTTTGAGTAAGTCACCAAAGCTGGCTATTATTTTGCTTGCTTGCTTACTTGGTGCTGTGAACAAATCACAAGATAAAACTTGAAAGAAATAAACTTACATCAAATACACGACGTCCGATGAGTATTCAATGCGAAAATTTTTGGCCATGGCCTCGTTCATGATGTCCATTATCATAGGGCTGTCTTCAATGCTGGCTAGTCGAAGCCGGCCTAGCGCTGGTGCCCGGAATATTCGAGAAACCATCCCACTATCACTGCGAATAATTAATCAGCATTTTACAGTTCTAGCAGAAAGATCGGCCGTGTTTATTTTGACCTTGTCAAAAAGAAATAGTCTGACCTGGTCCGACATTCTGACCTCGTTATTTTGTACGCAGTGTCAAAATGCAAGAATAATACCATGGAGGTATTATAATAATACCTACCTAAAAATTAATTAATTAATTTAATTAATTAATTTAATTAATATATTATATAAAATGCTAATGTTCGTACGTGTGTCCACGATTTTTTCTATGATCCGCAACTTCGATCAACTTCCCGTTGGGATGGCAAATACCCCTTGGTCTCCTGGTGTGCATAAGGGAGTTTGGTCGGGGTAGGTGGAAGAGGGTGGTTGTGGGTGGCGAAAATGTGGAATAATGTATATCTGTCCTTCTCTAACTATACATGTTAGAGAAGGACAGAAAACTTTTGTACAATTCTTAAAATCTCGGGAATTTCGGGAATGATCTAGAAAGTTCCCGAATGTGCGCAACTGATGAAATCAATCTAGAAAGTTCTAAAACTTTCTGGAATGATCTAGAAAGTTCCAAAATGAGTTTAACTGTTCAAATCGATCCAAAATAATATTTTAGGATCTAATCTCATTATCTACTTTAGAAAATGGATCCTTAAATATTTCTTATAGGTACCATTAAACATGCGATGTATTTTAACCCGAGCAACGCCGGGTTTTGCTGCTAGTACCTACCTAAAAAAGTTTAAGGATAAAAATGATTACACCTCAGACTCCAAGGATTACACTATGATAGAAGAGTGTTATGGCCATGTTATGGCTCACCAAGCAAGGACCTCAGAACACATATGGAAAGACACTTCTAATCATGGAGAAAATATCATAATATAATACTTCATGGGTATGTGCCAAATTTAATGTTTGGATGTACCTCTGACTACCCCCCTTAGACATCGTCAAAAGAATCTGGAGCCAGTACTTGGTACTAAGAGATCGAAGGGGATATCTACCGTGCCTGGGGATTAAAGTCGTGAAGCTGTTTCAGTTTAATACTTCGTCTAAGCTTCTAATACTTTCATCTAAGCTTTTCATGCTTTTACTACTCACCATCCTCGTTTATACATACTTCTTTTGTTTGATCTGCAGAGCAATTTTATAACATTCTGAATCTCCAAGTTCCAAGTTAGTTTCCTGATCGCTACAATTTGGGTATCTTCCAGGCAAGAGTGAATAGGTGTCTTCTAGACCGTTATGCTCCATCTTCGGCTACATCGTCGCTTACCACCAGGAGAGATTGTAGCCAAAGGACGGTCTATACAATTAAAAAAAGTTCGGAATAGTCAGTTTTCGTATTTTTGTTTATAAACAAACAAGAGCAAGAGACTTCCTGACCTTTCCGAATGTTTAAAAAGCCCGCTGCTATAGTTAGCTCCTTCTTGTTTAACTTTTAATCCTCGCTTATTCTTCAAGTAATTTACTTTTAATCCTCACTTATTATTCACTCACAAAACAAGTAATTAATGAGAATTGACCGCAAACTTTGTGGCCAGACAACCAGGAGTTGCTAGTAGGTATTTAGTGTCGCACGCAGCTCGTAAAGGTTTCAGAATTTGTGACGATCGATCTGAGATATTGGCCAAACATGTAGACGAATTTGTAGCAATACCTTTTCATTGGTTTGATGTGCTGATATTTTGTAGTAATAGGAGGGATTTTAGTACCTATAATAAAAACTCCAGTAGTATTACTTTACGGTTATTTATTACTTAAAACCAAAGCTCCAAATATTGAGAGAGTAGAAACCGTTTAGTGACAAATTACCTAAAATGTGAGAAAATAAAGGTAGTTTGAGCTTTTACTTAAATTATAGAAAAGATTTCATTAACTGATTTGAATTCTAAATATACAGAACACAATTTACTAGAAAATAATAATAATTTAGTAACAATATTCCTACTAGTTCTAATTTACATCAATAAATAAGATGACTTTGTTTAGTTGGACTCTTTGGGGCGGTATTGGCTCGAAAAAAGGTATAATGTATAGTATAGACAGAACAAATTATATAATAGTAGTATCTTGGAAGCTGGATATTATAGTAAACCCTGTTCAAGGGTGGCAAATTATGTAGATTTTTGCTAGTCTGTTTAATCATTTAAAAGGCTGTTTATACTCGCGTTTACTTGGCGAATTCTAGGGTAGCCGTACCATCATAAGTTGTTTAAATAGCACTATAAATGTAGTTGCAGTCACCAAGTAAAAGTGAGCCCTAATGATTTATACAACTGTTTACTGTTTATACCTGTACCTAAAGTCAAACTTTTCTTTTTCTTTACAGCGGCCTGGCCACGGTCATATTTCCCGGGATTTGTATGGATTAACGCGAATTCGAGGCGCTTATTGCGTCTACATCAGCGTTGCCAGACGTCCCTATTTTGGCGGGATGTCCCGATTTTTAAATCAAAATTGAATGTCCCGCGGTACAGGACCAGTCCCGCTTTTCGGGGGACAACTATTTAACGATAAGTTAAATCTAATTTAAAATATCGTATTTTTATTCAAATACATTTTCTATGGCTATTTTTGCTATCTATTGTCACGTAAACGTAATTTGAACTCAAATAAAAAGATAAATATTTAAAAACTTCTGATATACGTTTCTTTACTATGTCCCGCTTTCGACGAAAGAATCCCGCTTTTTTACTCAAAAAGTTCGAAAATCACGACTTGGCAAAAGAAAATCTGGCAACGCTGGTCTACATACAAAAAGTCGCCCGAAAAACGGGCTCGCAATACAGGAAACGAAAAAAAAAATGGGTACGGGTTCCAAATAGAATCTGTGAAATTTTTGATACGCCAAGGCAAGGTTATTGATACATTTACCGAATTTTAACTAAGAGTTAATTTTTTTCCTAGATGCTCCATTGACTGATA
The DNA here is from genome assembly GCA_932294275.1 of Chloroclysta siterata. Taxonomy (NCBI): domain Eukaryota; kingdom Metazoa; phylum Arthropoda; class Insecta; order Lepidoptera; family Geometridae; genus Chloroclysta; species Chloroclysta siterata. The sequence goes on along the minus strand of OW028596.1, from coordinate 10,699,537 downwards.
TTTGTCAAATAAAATAACATTTACTAGGGCTTCTTATGAATAATAACTAAATTAAAGTACATAAAAGAATGATATTTACAGTTAATTTTCATTCTGATATGATTAAGTTTAAAATAAATCCCATTACCCGAAAACTAAAGGATTCATGATTATTGAATCTGATATCATAGTGCTAAAGATAATTATTAATACCTACTGTAGAATTCCAAATATACGTCAGTTTTAGGCGGTCGTTACATAATCAATAACCATACAAAATAAATACAAAGTTTTCTCATAAATACCAACAAAAACAATAATGGTAATTGTTATAATTTAAAATAGTTGAAGTTAACCTAAGTAACTGTAGTTTTAGATAAAATTAAAATCGCGCAGTTTTATTTAGAGCTGTCACAAGCCACACATGTTTGTGACAAACTCAAGTTAAGAATATTATAATATTCAAATAGCAAAGCGGTAACATTAATTTTCGGTCCCATAAATAAAGAATGAACGCAGCCTATCTCATCATTTAACATTATTTTAGTGATGTCCATAAAACTAGAAGAACTAGTAGAAGATTATTCTACGACAAAAAGTCCCTTACATTAAATAAATCTTAGAAACTAACAAAATTAATAATAAAACAAAACTTATTGCATAAGAAAATGTATCATTCTATTAATTTCACATTGAAATACCGCATCGAATTGTCTTTTTACTAGTATAAAAATATCGTCAATATATTATTTATTGCTGACACTTCAATTGGTGTATTTTGTAGGTTTACGTTATTTTGATAAAGTAAAATCAATAATGTCTAACTAAGTTCGCCTTTAACTAAATATAACTCAAATATTAGGGCTCAAATCCGCCATTAAAAGTGCCAGCATAGTGATTCTCTAACAGTGGAAGATCAAATGTTTCTTTATTTAATGGTCACTGCATTATTTAAAGCGTTCAGTTCATAATTTGTCGGCAAACCATACCGACTACCTTATTTTTATTGCTGATTTGTAACAGTTATCAATATCTCTCATGATACTATACATTAATCTAATTCAATCTTTACTAGAAAAAAACTGGACATTATTCAAGGATTGATAGTAATAATATGCTTATTGGTACATTATCAGGCCTAAGATACTAATATTATTTGATATACAAAACTAATTTGTAATTTAGCTTATTTCATCTCCGCGTAACCATTATGCCTATTCTATGATATCGAAGCATGCAAGTACATTAGAAGAATTATTACTATTATTAAGGCAAAACCATACTTTTATGTATGTTGGGTTAAATATCACTATCACACAAATCAGCGTAAATAGACAAAACCGAGTACACATCGTAATTCTAAAGAGCACAGCTCTCTGTCATTCTTTTTATACTAGACTAATAGGGGCCGTCCGATCAGACAACGAATCACATGACAACGCCCATAGAGCTGATTTCACTATGCTCTGTTAGTTGCTAATCAAGGATTAACAGGCCGTTAAATCTAACCTTAGTGTCAAACGCGTACATTTTGACATATTTAACGGCCCTTTAATCCTTTGTTAATCTAACAGAGCATGGTGAAACCGGCCCTTAGTCTGCATAAGTATAGGTATCAATAGCAACATGACACTCGCAGAAAGCACTACGAGCTATTCAACGTTTGCGCATACTCTTTATTGCCAACATTCGTCTAATGCCATACACTTTGGCAAACCTCTCACCATTACAACATGTAACTACTATTTACAATATAATGCTTTCATAAGACGTATACCCAGATTCCTTTCATAGACCACAATAATCACTTCTACTACGACTTAACAACCATTCAATAACTTGCCACTATTACAAATTCAACCTTTCGTAAAATACTTCATACTGCATAAATGTATTTGAGACCTTCTGTTAATAATTAATTAATAATCGAGAATGCTTTGTGCATCTGTTGATTGTGGATACATTTATTCAATTGTAAACCACATTCTATCCGTCTACAATCTCGGAAAATGCTTACAATCTAAAGTCAAAGAAATTGATTAAACATCACTAGTTAATACCCTCACGATATAACTAATTTTGGTTTTGACTTTCAACAAACTGCAGAATACTAATATCACAATCAATTATTAGCACATTGAACTGTATAAACTATTATGGTTTCGGAACACTGATCAGCGTTTTTCACTGTCCTTTGAATAAGATTTCATATCGGAGGGTACTTGGTAAAACATATCTGTTACAGTACCGCTGATGTATCTTAGTCGCCTTGAAGTTAGCCGTTTGGCGTCGCAATGGAATTTTAGGAACTAACTTGTCTAATAGCGACGTGGAGTGACTAACTTCAGTGGGATCAGTTATATCGGCTTACTGCAGGTCAGGACTATCTTCACTTGGCTGCCAGCTTCTGTTTCGCAGGAGTGGTGGGGGGGCCGCCTTGTTCAGCTGGGGCCCCGATAGCAACGCCTTCGCTATCAATCTCCGTCTACAACAAAACCTCAAGTCATTTATACTGAACATCCTGTTTTCGACACAATGTCTGAATTGATCTATTCTATTGAAAGCATAGTCATATCATCTCAGCTTATTGTGTATGAATTGGAAGTAGGTATATCTTGCACGAGAGTAATGATTTCGTATAGATTAACATCTGGCAAAGAACTCCAGTATCCGTATTTAGACTTTTGAGTCACTCGATTTTGTATCTATACGGTATGTACTCAATTTATTTTTTGCATAATAAATAATTTGATTTGATTTGATTGATAAGTACCACGAAACATAGGAAGCCACCCTACGAGTGGACGGACATTTTACCGATCACGGGAAGACGGTAGATGGGGAAGACTCAGAGCTGATTTCGCCATGCTCTGTTAGATTAACAAAGGATTAAAGGGCCGTTAATTATGTCAAAATGTACGCGTTTGACATCTAAGGTTAGATTTAACGACCTGTTAATCCTTGATTAGTAACTAACAAAGCATGGTGAAATCAGCTCTGAGAATCGTTCTTCCTGGAAATGTATCGGGGAGGCATATGCCCGCACTGGACTTCTCCAAGCTGATGATGATCTACCTCTATCATAAAAATTAAAGTTCTATCCAGGGTATGAAACATATTTGAGATTCAATCAAACTGCTGTGCCAATTTGAACGAAACTTGTAATAAACATAGTTAGTAGACCTAGCATAATAATAATAGAAAATAATTAAGGTTACTATAATCTGGCAAATCAGTCGGTAATCCATAAAGAAAATAAGTCACCTTTTCATCTTTACTCGAGGACTGAGGCGATCCAGATGCATTATTGGCGGCTGTGTTGTCAGCTGCACTTTCACTTGCATCTGTACTTGAGGCACCTAAAAGCACAGAATAATGCATTTTTCGAAAAAAATTAACCCATTAACAAAAATTGCGAACAAAAAAGTTTTTAATAATATCAATATTGCCGATATTTAAATTAGAAGCTGTAGTTAGATATACCTATAAAATTTAAAATGATAATCCTTAAATATTAAATATTATAAACGCGAAAGTTTGTAAGTATGGATGTTTGTTACTCTTTCACGTAAAAACTATTGCATGGATTTTAATGAAACTTTACAATAACATAGCTTATACATCAGAATAACACATAGGCTACAATTTATAAAGATATTGTGTGACTAATCAGAATAATCAGAAATCAGAAATATTTATTGTTAAACTGTTGCACAAAATAAAAGACAAGCCAGTACTAACCTGCCTGTATGTGATGTGTTTTACCGCTCTCAGCCTCATGTTCGCGGACCACTGCGTCCAAGTTGTAGCGGCGGCGGTAAGATATGAAGAAGGAACGCACATGCGCTTCCGTCTTTGTGCCAAGAGTCTCCGCAATCGCTTGGAAGTTCCGACCTGAAACACATCGACAAATTGAGATCTGGTAACTGAACTAGTCTCTGCACCGGGCTGAAACCACAAAATTAAAATAAGTTAGCTACTCTTCTCTGGCTCACCATATTTCCGGACAGCAGTAACAGCCATTAGTAGTTCATCATTGGTCCAGCGCGAGTTTATCTTGGCAGGGGGTTCCCCGGGTCTCAGCTCTTCTACGCCGCTATCGCCTACTTTCCGCTTCATCGCACTCAGCTGTTGTTTGTTTTGTTGCACCTAATCATAGTATTAATTTCAATGGGTGAAATTATACCATTTGAATGGCATTCAATCAAACCATGTAGATATTCGATCTAGTATCTGTGCATATCTGGATTATCCAATACTACTCAGGACGAGGGGAACCATCGCACAGCAAATCAAGCATGATTGAAGTCAAGCTAACAAAATATGATATTGAGGACCGAAAACAACTAAAATCTATGTGTGCAGAATACATTTTAACCTATTGAAGTTTTCAGTAGCACTAAAATAATCCATTCATAACACGTTAATTCCTCACACTCGAATTGCAATCACACAACCGAAAACAGGAACTGCTAGTCTAGCGCACTAGTGCCAACGTAAGAATGAGAATGTGTGTATTTGTAACAGCACTACATAGCGACATGGGCACATGGGCGGGTTGCTCTTACTTGTCTCTTGAGAGATATGATTTCTCTATCCATGGCTTTGAGCATGGCGTCTCCCTGATTGATAAGAGCGGGCGGCGCGGTAGGCGCGGGTGAAGCGGGAGTCGCGTCGCCTGGCTGCGGGCCGGTCGCCATGGCCACGAGATCGTCGTGATTGATGTAAATGCCGTGCGGTAGCCGGTGCTTGTACCGCTGCTGCTTGGAGCCGGGACCGCGCCGGCCGGAGGGTCCGCACAGCGGGCGCATGCTCCCCGTACGTCTGCCACATCACCGCCAACATTCAAACAACCCTACTCTAGTCACACTCTATACTTTAACATCACAACACATGCAGTAACTGCAACGTATTATAATTAGAAACTGTGAATCGTTACCGACCTGGCGTGCACGAGGCATGCCTGACACAACTTTTGCGAGTTGTGTGGCGTGATCTGGTTGCACAGAATGCCGCAAACGGTGCACGTCTTCCCAGCATCGCCGCCGCCCTCGCCCTAAACCCCAATCAATATTTTACTATGCTGCCACTGATGGCGCTCAAAACAACCATTGTCAAGTTTTTATTAGGATGGACAATCACTAAAACAATTTCATTATCTCTCACACACTTCTTTTAAAAACCCATTCGATTATTTAAATGATATTCTGCACACATTGATAGTTTACACGATTAACTGCATGGGGCTGTTAAAGGAAGCATGCAGGGATAGTGGAGGATATACGAGGAAAGGATAGGGTGGACACATGAAGGATTGTACACATAACAAAACAAATTAATTAAAAACGATTGATAAAGCTAATTTGTTGATGACTTCTAGGTAGGTATTAGTCTTTGATCTGCGGAAAATCCATAATACATTCCACTGGAAAAATATTAGTTCCCAGATTGGGAAATAAACAACAACTACATACATACCTAGTGCTAGCATTCATTATTGTGACTCAAGTTGTAAAGCAAAAACCATTTTGCAAAACAATTATTTGATTAACATTATTGTTAAATGACACAGTACATAGCAGTAATAATATTTATTTTATACAAATGCAGAGTGGCGGAACTTTGAACAAAATAGCATTCAAAATAGGTATAGCATCAACTGTGTCTTAATTTTAGTGTACAATCATTTTGATGAAAATGAATGATATTTTTGATGTACAATTGAATGACCAGTGAATCATGAGGAGTGATGACAAAAGCCATGAAGTGCAATAAGACCACAAAGGTTTAGAGCAAGTGCATAACAGTTTTGAAAATAAACAAAATTATGGTAGAAGGCATCACAAGACTGATGAGTATCATTTGAAAAACTGATTACAAGCAGCTTGAAAGACATCAAATTCTAATGTAGGGTACAATAGCAGTGATAGTTAGACACTGAGTCAGGTAGTGACTAGTTGTGGAAGTGGTTCACACACCTGGTCAGTTGTCAGACCGTCGGGGAGCACCGAGGTTCCACTCGCTGTCTTTTCGCCACGAACAATACCACGGTGGAATGTCCACTTCTGTCATTCAACACAACACCCATAACTACAAAATGTATCAGGATATCCCATAAGCCCAAGGTCAGAATTCGAAGCCTCAATCACTACATAATGAATTATCAACATGCAGAGCAACTTATAGAAACATTGATAAATAAAACTCATATTAGTTGTTTTAGAACTTGAAATACTTCTGGTCTGGTTATTTGGCAATAAGGAGTTCCAAACTTCACCACTCTGCATTTTTGGTTATGTCAGCAAAGTTAGAGATTTGTTGGACAATCCAGATATACTTTTGGTTTCCTACTTAATAGGGATACATACAAACATTTTAGTGGTTCTAATTATGTTTAATTAAGTGCACTGTGGAAGTGACATAGCAAATAAGAACTGATTTACAACACATGAAAGTTTATACATACCTTTTCATCATTGTCGGATTGTTCTTTATCTGAACCACCAGGTTCAGAACCAGCCCCTGATTCCCTTTTGCCTGTTCCAGAACTAGTGGCATTGCGACCTTCACTTACAACATCCATTAGAGAAGCTCTAGCTCGTGTTTTTTTCCATGAATAATAGTATTTAACCAAGGATGCTATTGATTTATCAGGCAACTGGGGAAAAAGAATTAAGGTCACATTTGAAAGTGTTTACCTTTGTATTAAAAATAGTGTAAAATAAGAATGTTTTAGTTAGCTACATACCATTTGTCGTATTCTATGAAAACTTTTCCCATGAAATTGAAATGCTTGCTCAAACAAGACCTTATCCTCAACTGTCCATTCATCAGGAAATGGTGTAAAGTTTGCAAGGTCCAATGAAGCTCGACTTAGGTCATGTTTGTGCCAAAACAACATTCCTAGTGCCTGTTCACCATTATAGCCATATTTTTCTTTTGCGGTTGTTATGTATTCATCCACTAAAACAAATTTAGCCATAATATTATGAAAATTGAAAACTGCATATTTAATACATTACTTGCTTGATACTGAACTTACATTTTAAATCTGTTATATCAGCTGTAGGTGACCAAACAAGTAAAGCTCGATCATTTATAGTTTCTGGTTTTCGGGCTTCTACCGGTTCCAACTCAGGGCAAACAGCTTGATAATCTCTTCCCACTCTGATTTTCTCAGCTGCAAACGGTACCACTGCTTGGTTTGGTGTTACATTTGTGGATGAGATGAGCGCAGCATGGTGATGATGATGATAGGTAAGCATAAAAATAAAGCATGGAATCAGATGACAGTTAGAATTATTAACAATTAATATTAGCAGAGAACAACAATAACAGCCAATCGTCGGGCTTGATTTACGACTATTACTGACGCCAGTTATCTTTGAGATGCAACGCACCAGCAAAGTTAGTACCGAAGTGTCTGGTGTGCCTAAAAATAATGAACCGAGATATGTACGAAGCTATCGAAGAAATGTTTTGATGATGACGATAAGCATACCATTCTCGTCTTCGGAACTGGAATCTGGACTTCCATGGCCATTAGGGCTTGGCCCCCTTGACCGCTTCCCGTTTCGAACATCGTTACTTCTCTCTGCTAATACCATGATTTTACACTTAAGAAAGTTTGATCACTGGCTTTATTTACATCTAATAATTACACTAATCAACTAATAAGGCAGCATTTAGAGGAAATAAAATTAATGTAGAGCTTTTACACAAAAATTCAAACGTGATTCAAACCACCGCATCAATAATTTGACAAGCCAGAGAACGTGGTAACAGTTAGTTTAAAGACGTCTGTAGTTGGTGCACCCTCTTTCGAATTACTTTTAAAGCTATTAAATATAAACATAAAAATTAAAATCACTATTAAAAAAACAACTGTTAATGTAATTTTGTATCAGTTCTTGAATATTGATATTTCATGTGATATTGAATGTATTTTTTCTTGCGTCTGGCAACTTCCTAAGTACAGACTTTATTAAACGGGTCAAAACACTAATAGTTAGACTGTAAATTTAATAACAACCAGTTGAAAATAATAAATCGGCCAAAACACTCTAAAATAATTTAATATCGAATAAATATCCTAAATTCAGTCACTGCGCTGCAATCAATAATGTGATAATGAATTAATTTAGGTCATACGGTGACTATGAAATGATCCTTCGTTGGTTAAATTAATAGGAAAGGAACGTAATTGGTAGGTATTTTATCTGTGGGCGGGTGATTTTCACATATAAAATATCTAGAAAAATTCAATATAAATATTATAAATTATTCTTGCCAGAAAAACCATTTTCCTTAAACCTTTGTGAAAATAAACGCTGCATCTGCAATCTAAAGTCAGGTCTCCAATGTGTTGTTGAATTGTTTAATAGCACTCCAATGGATGTCCTTGGTTAATTATGAAAGGAACGTAATGTGAGCGGACGATGTAAACGAAAATTTGTTTTACTTTGAAGGATATTAGCTCAATTCCTATTTTTGTGGTAGATCTTTAGTCTTGCAATACCGCTTTGAGTCGTTTTTAGATTAAATACCAAATAAAAAAAATATCCTTTCATAAAATCTGCAAACATACAATTTAGCTGCACTTGGTTCATCCAGCCTAAAACCAGATTTAACTAATATTTCATAAAAATCTGAATCTTGAACGACTGATTATCGCGGAACATACAGAGCGGTTAAATCGTTAAGCATTTTAAGGTCCCCCATTACCCTTCCCGTTCCAGTTACACCCTCTATACGAATACGCACAAACAAACCTACAAACTGCTCGTTTTATTTCCTTGTGGTAAGCATAATTTTTCTTAGGCTTTGTGTAGCTTGATCTGTATCCACATATTAAACAAGAAATGTCTAATCTTAGACGAAGTATTATATATTTCTTCCATGTGTTTATTTGTCCACGCTTACAACGCTAGACATTTTTTTTTCTTCATAATTGTATGGCCTGTTTTTAAACATGACAGCCCGATTTGACGTATTGACTATTCATCCATTTGACATTAGCAAGATTGTCTGTTTTAATGGCAGACACAAGATATAATTAAGAGCGAAGATGAAGAAAATTTTAAAAGTCGTGTGTGTGTGTGTGTGTGTGTGTGTCTCCCGAACGCGACACATTTTCTTGTCGATTGCTTTACTTTGCAATGATGAATGAACTAGCATAGTGAGTTTTCGGGCAGCAACTTTTTTTCTGCCTTTGTATTGTAATTGAAGTAACTAGTTACAATACAAATAGGTATCAATAAATTATGTCTCGCTTTAGGTAGCGCTAAAGAGAGTTCTCAGTGCGCCGCGTAATATTGTCATACAAGCCGTCATGGAATGGCTCTAGCACCGTAATCGAGATTGTACTTTTACCAATTGTTTTGCCGAAAAAGTGTGCACAAGTGCTATGATTGTTATGTAATGGTCCTTGTAGTGTTCTCCTAAGTGTTATTTTTTAAACGTGAAGATGAGGACGGTAGCTTTAATCAGTGGCGGTAAAGACAGCTGCTACAACATGTTGCAGTGCGTCGGCGCCGGCCACTCAATCGTGGCCCTGGCCAACCTCCAACCGCTTCACAGAGGTACTTGCACCTGTTAACCGATATAGACACATATACCCTGGCGGCACGTTTTATATTCCCTTCCCCCGCAAATGTATTCATTTCTGCTATGTGAATATTGTAAATAAAGAACGAAAAAAGAAGAATCTTGAAATAATCACTATACCTGCCTACCTAATTTGTTTTCACTATAAACTCAATTATAATATTCAGTACCTACTCTAAAATAAATTAACATACTGGTTTCACAGATGAATTAGATAGCTACATGTACCAAACTGTGGGCCACCAAGGCATAAACCTGTATGCTGATGCTATGGATCTGCCTCTGTACAGGGAAACTATATCTGGCTCGGCTGTTGACCAGGGAAGGAATTACAATCCTACTAAAAATGATGAAGTGGAAGATCTGTACCGGCTTCTGTCTAGAGTCAAGGTTAGTAGCATCTACTCAGAATATTTAAAATATACTCTTTAAAATATATTCATTTCATAAACTAAACCATGTGTAAGCAATAAATGTATTGAGTATTGACTTGGAGCTATCATTTTGCATTTTAGGTGAATCATATCTTTCTCTAGCGAAAGGTGACTTTGAAGCAGTTTCATTGACATTGTAAATAAATAATAATGTTTACACAAGATCTGCTAGAATGAAGATCTTTATTTTATTCAAATATGTACTAGTGCTGATAAGAACATGATTGTCTTGTATGCTGGGATTCCAGACACAATAGAAAATGTATTGTGTCTCACATTGATCTACATTCCGGCATGTGAAAGGTTAATATTTATAGATTGAATAACAAAATGAAATCACTATTAAAAATCACTATTATAGGTAACATAGCAATAGTTCAACAAATAGCATCATATTATTTTTAAATTTATTATCTTATTAATTAAGTAAATAGTGGGTACTGACATACCTATGTATAGGTATCTCATGCCTACCTACCTGCTATAAGTCCTACTGTAACACCACACTTTGTAAAGGAAAATTAAAACTTTTTTGTTTTTAATTAAATTTGTTACTAATTGCAGGCTGAAATGGATGTTGAAGCAGTAGCAGTTGGAGCTATTTTATCTGATTACCAAAGAATTAGAGTTGAGAATGTGTAAGTAAATAGCAGATAATGAAGCTCAGCTTGACACTTTGTATGTGTGTTACCTGTTTAAAAGTAGCATAAAGTATAGCGCTTATATATTATAGCAACAGCCTTCACAGCTTAGTTGGTAGTAACTCTGCCTTCTGCGCTGTAGGCTGTGGGTTCAATCCCCACAAAGAACAAACATTTGTTTGATGAATATAGATGTTTGTTCTCTGTCTGGGTCATCATCATCTTCCTGCCCTTATCCCATGCTAAGTGGGGTCGGCACGACAGGTTTTCTACTTCCACTCTGTCTGGGTGTTATTATAGATATATTATAAGTATTTATTTACACAAAAAAAAGTATAAGTCTATTTATTATATCAGCTATCTGGTTCCCATATTACAAGCTTTGGCTTAGTTTGGGGCTAGATAGATAGTACTGTGTGGAAAGTCCACCAATATTTACTTTTTTGCTTATTCAGGTAGCAAGATATATTTTTAACAAGTTCCATCCAAATCTGTTAAGTGATTGTGGTCTGATTGAGTCACAAAGATCTTAAAATCAACACTAAATAACTAAATAATAATCAGTAGCTCTTAATAAACTTGTCTCATGTGTCATGTATGCTATATTTTTTTGACAGATAGATAGAAGAGATAGGATATAACAAAAAACAAACTTAAAACTACAAAGTACAATTGGCGGTCTAATCGTTAAATATACTCTACCAGACAACCGTTGGATGAAGTGGACTCATGAAATTCAGAGAGACCTAGTACTAGACTACTAGCAGATGTTCCTATCTAGTAGGAAGTAGAATTCATAATTTTGAATTCTAGCCTCTATTTGAACTATTGAGGCAAAATTTGCGACAATTTAGTATTTATACAATTATTATATTATGCCTTAATTGATCGAGTGAGCGAAGCGAACGAAGATCTTAGTTTCAACTTGGGTGATTTGGCATTTTATGTATGTATGTTTGTATGTATGTATGTATGTATGTATGTATGTTTGTCTGGCGATAACTTTAGAACCGTTGGTCAGAGCTCCATGAAATTTGATATGTCGATAGCTTGTACTTGAGAAATTTACTGGTAAGTATATGAGTAAAATCGGATAAAGGGTTTTTGAGATACGGGGTTTTTTAAGGGGGCAAAAATAAAAAAAGTTACATAAAAAAATCAAGTTACATGTCATATGAAAGGGCTTTGTTTGGACATCCCAAAACAATTTTTACTTTTTTTTTGGGACGCTCGGTTTTTGAGATAAAATTATAAAAGTTAAATTAAGATAACCAGCGATCCAAGAGCTCCCATCTCTAAGAGTTTCGTTGGCATCAAGGTTTTTCTACTGGTCGGCCAGTTCCTTTGCTTTTTCTTATTTTTTTTTCTTGAAATAAATTAAGGAGGTACTCAGTTCTCATAAAATGGTGACAACGACCAGGTCTGATGATGGAGCCAAGGTCTGTTCAACGGAACTCTTCAATAAATTGGCCAATAGAGTTGAAACTTGGTTACCGTACCAAGTTAGTAGGCGGTAGTCAGAAAAGTCCAAACATAATGTTTGGACTTGCCTCTGACTACCACCTACTCAAAGTTTTGATGCGTTCGTTGGGTCGCATCACGAGATCTCAGTTCGGGGCGAACTACTAGTGATATTATTAATTAGTAAATCCTTTAGAATTTCTTACTTGTGATGTTTTATGGCAGTACATGATATGTTTCAATAATGATAATTATACTTTTCTGATGCTAAAACTGATTTCCAGATGTCATCGTTTAGGTTTAGTTTCCCTGGCATACCTGTGGAGAAGAAACCAGAAGGAGCTTCTACAGGAAATGATTGACAACGGTATTGAAGCTATTATAATTAAGGTTAGTAATATTGGCTAGTTATATAAGCCGCAAAATTAATTTCAGCCCATTCTTTGAGTACAGCCCTTCTGTTACACCACTCTTTCCGCTCCTCTCATCCATTCATTCCCAGCAATCTGTTGTTCGACCAACAAGCGGGTGGTCTAATGAGCATCCCTTGGCCACCATTATGTAGCCGTATCCGTCCATCTCAGTTGTCCCTTCTTGCCAAGAAATGAAGCAATTTTAAATGGCACTTCATATCAGTTACCTAATGCGCGATAACTAATGTTAACATAGTGTGTGAGAGAGTGTAGTAAAGATAATTTGTAATAATAGAATATAGTAGAATCACTTGTTCTTATGAACCAGGTGATTCTAGGCGCCAGTTTCTCACGATCAAATGCTATATGAAGAACGGCAAAAACTTACGGATTGAGTGTTAGGTATATAGCTCTACATTGTACAAAGCAATTTAACATGCAATTATCATAAAACAGCTGGATGATGACTTTATCAGTGCATCTAAGAGTTGTTTACAATTATGTTCTTATCATTTTGCATCACGACTGTAGAATTGTGTAGACTTCAACCCTTAGAATACCTATTGACTGTGTTCTCTTCTTCAAAATGCTAGTGGAAATTTCTTTAATCCCAAGCCGTTTAATCCCAAACTAAGACAGTTTTCACTGGGAACCACCTAATATAATATGTACTTATTTTTTATTATTTATAAATACATTATAACAAAGAAAAACATGTATGTTAGACACAAAAGTGTCTTGGGTGAAATCGAACCCACGACTTACAACACAGAATTCAGAGATACCAACCATGCTGTGAGGTCAGTCCAATCAAAAATAATGGTTTTATAAGTCCACCCTCCGTGGTCCACATCCCACACTAACACTTGTCTTCTTTTATTTCATCTTATCCTACTGCAGGGCAAGGATTCCCTACCCTTTTTCCAGTTTTAGAATAGAAAAGAAAATATTTATTTTCGTTATAAAGACTTTACCTTTACTTTACTTTACTTTATAAAGACCTAGAACACAAATAACAACAATGACGAAAATCAGACACTCAGCATTTGCTTAAGGAGCAAAGCCACTTCAGCGCTGATTTTCAGTGGCGGCATAAATGCGTCTGGCAATTACTTTCTCTGTACATCGCTGAATTGACCTATTCTAACTGATATACAACGTGTAACATAATACCCCTATTACCCCGGAAGCAGGGTATTCTACAGGTCATGGCGAACAACTTTTGTTTAATGACTTTTGAAATTTCGTAGTTTTTTATTCATTAAGTGCCTCTTAAACGTTCCTCCAATATGAAACTAAACACACCATGAGGCAGCCCTATTCACTGACCTATACGCTGTTTGTACGTTCCGTGGTACTTACGTAAACAGTATCAGGGGTGTTGCAAATTTCTTAGACAATATTAATTTTACTTTTGTATGGGAAATTCGAATACGATATATTCAACCTTTGAATACGTCAAAGTATTCCAGTGCTTGGTCTGATCACTTGGTCGTTGGCCTTAGAGGTATTATGTTACAGGTAATTGTTATTCCTTTAGGTAGCAGCTTTGGGCCTAGATCCACGGACACACCTCGGCATGACGATACGCGACATACAACCTCACCTTCTACTCATGCATGAGAAGTATGGACTAAACATATGCGGCGAGGGAGGAGAGTATGAGACCTTCACTTTGGACTGCCCTCTGTTCAAGAAAAGATTAGTTATGTGAGTATTAATATAAATAAAAAATAAATAAATATTGGTGGACTTGATCACACAGCACTGTCGTGCCCCAGCAAAGCTTGTGATATGAGAACCAGATAGCTTTTTCTTTTTAGTTTTTCTAAGGAACCAACACTGTGAACGCGAAAAAAAACAGCTGTTTCATACATTTTAGCCAGGTAGGTATTGAACTTTTGTATGAAACAGCTGTTTTTTTTTCGCGTTAAAAGTGTTGGTTCCGGCCTGTCCCAGCTTCGCATGGATGGACATAATTTTTTTCAACATTTTTGGATAAACTTAGACCGTGGGTTCGAGGCTACTACTTATTTCATAAATTTGCACGCCCTTCTCCCTCGCGCGTTCGTATATATTTTTAAAGTGAACTAAAGTTTTTAATTCGTAATATCTTTTGAATGGAATGTCCGATTTGAAAAATTCAAGGAGTAATCTATAGGTATGGAAACAGTCTTGAATACGAAATGATTTATTTGGATAAAGATTAATATAAAGGTATGGATAACATGATCTGATTTTGGTCAGCGCTTCTAGCAACTTTTAAAATGTAAAAAAGAAGTTCTAGTAACATAACTACATATAGTATCGCTGAGTTTTTTGTAGATATTGATGTGTTCTTTAACATTGTAGAACATTTTTGTGTTCTATCGTCAATAGTTTCCGCAGCGCATGCGATGAAATACATTTTATGGCCAATTTTTTTTACACCTTGGGTTACATTATTGAAGTTTTAGAAGGGATCACTAATTTTTTCTAGTAATAAATATAGCCTATGCTACTCAGGGATAATGTAGCATTCTAATGGTGAAAGAATTTTTAAAATTGGACCAGTAGTTTTTGAGCCTATTCGTTACATACAAAAATACAAATCTTTCCTCTTTATAATATTAGTGTAGATGTAGATAATAGAAATACATAATTATTCAGTTAGCAACACGTAAGAAAGCACGTATTATCTACATTGTCATGATAATACGATATTTAGCATTCTGACTGATACATCCCATCCGATCTAAACATATCGATAAAAATTTCATAACTACTGATAAGTGAAACACGAACACGACTGATGAAGGCGTAGATATACTCATGTGTGATATTTACCTACCACGTTATAAATAAATATTGGTGGACATTGCACACTGCCCTATCTAGCCCCAAACCAAACAAAGCTTGTACTATAGAGCTTGTTGATCGAGTGAGCGAAGCGAACGAAGATTCTAGTTTCAACTTGGGCGATTTGGCATTTTATGTATGTATGTATGTATGTATGTATGTATGTATGTATGTTTGTCTGGCCATAACTTTCGAACCGTTGACCCGATCTGCATGAAATTTGATAATACGACAGCTTGTATTTGAGAAATTTACTGGTAAGTATATGAGTAAAATCGGATGAAGGGTTTTTAAAATATGGGGTTTTTTAAGGGGGCAAAAATAAAAAAAGTGACTTAAAAAAATCAAGTTACATGTCATACGAAAGGGCTTTGTTTGGACATTCCAAAACAATTTTTACTTTTTTTCTGGGACGCTCGGTTTTTGAGATACAGCAAAAAAGTTAAATTAAGATAACCAGCGACCCAAGAGCTCCCATCTCTAAGAGTTTCGTTGGCATCAAGGTTTTTCTACTGGTCGGCCAGTTACTTTGCTTTTTCTTATTTTTTTTTCTTGAGATAAATTAAGGAGGTACTCAGTTCTCATAAAATGGTGACAACGACCAGGTCTGATGATGGAGCCAAAGTCTGTTCAACGGAACTCTTCAATAAATAGGCCAATAGAGTTGAAACTTGGTAACCGTACCAAGTTAGTAGGCGGTAGTCAGAAAAAAGTCCAAATATAATGTTTGGACTTGCCTTTGACTACCACCTACTCAAAGTTTTGGTGCGTTCGTCGGGTCGCATCACGAGATCTCAGTTCGGGGCGAACTACTAGTAATATATTGTTTTTAAGAGTAGTAGAGCTCATTGTGAAGGGCTCGTCCAGAGAAGAACTACCACCATGCTTTTTTTCTGCTGCCAAGCAGCTGCTGTTTCGGTTTTACGGGTGTGGGTGCCGGTTAAATTACAGGCACATTAGGTTTAATATCTTTTATGATTCAAGTGGATAAATGCAGGATAGTGCATTGTAGGGCACTCCTATCTCGTGCGTGACTTGCAAGGCATTGTTTTGTCGGTTACCACATAACATCAGGTGGACACTATTCTGGTTCCATCAGCAGGTTGGATGAAAACTTAGATAATAATTGATCGAGTGAGCGAAGCGAACGAAGATCTGACACTCAACTTGGGCGATTTGGCATTGTATGAGTGTAAGCATGTATGTATGTTTGTTGGGGCATAACTTTCGAACCGTTGATCCAATCTGCATGAAATTTGGTAAGCCGATAGCTTGTATACTTAAGGAATTTACTGGTAAGTATATTAACCGCCAAGGAGTGGAACTCATTGCCGTCGTCTGTCTTTCCTGATCACTACAACTTGGGCCTCTTCAAGGCAAGGTCTGATGATGGAGCCAAGATCTGTTCAAGGAACTTTTCAATAAATAAGCCAATAAAGTTGAAACTTGGTTACCTTACCAAGTTAGTAGGCGGTAGTCAGAACGTAATATTCGTAATAACTTTAATATTCGGAGCGTTCGCGTCGCATCACGAGATCTCAGTTCGGGGCGAACCACTAGTTAATATGTATTATTAGAATACAATACCCAAATAAATAGCAAACGGTCTATGTTGATCATCATCACACTTTTTTTCCCAGTGGAGATCGAACCCTCAACGAAGAAGGCTGAGCTGAGCTTTGAGGGCTGTCAAATATGGTTGAAGAGGTCCAGCAGTGGACTTCTTCAGATTGATGATTATGAACACGATCATACTTTAGCTGCTAAAGTTTAGCCTGAGTAAATAGTACAAGAGAGAACCATGATGACGCACAGATGAAATAAAATCTATTTAGATCAATTCGACCTTGAAATCAATAACGCGAAAGTGTTTATTGAATCCAAAGTCATCATAATGATGTTTGTAAATAATTGCCGGTAGCTGCGTGACGTAGGCACGGAAATAATCTCATAATAAAATTATATTCGCTTACGATCATTCTCTATAGAGATTTTTATTGACATTATGACCAGTTTTGAAAATATGTATCATCTGAATATTATATTTTTCGCTTACATTGTGCCAAATTACTTTGCGAACCATTTGAAAGATGGATTTAAGTACCTTTGAGAATGTGAAAGGATGGATAATCTGAGATATTTTTTAGATATTACATAGAAAACACAAAAGAAATAATGTTTGACTCTTGTCATCCCTTTAACGACCGCAACTCTTCTTCTAGGCTTTGATCTTACGGAACTGAGTCACATAGCTTTAAGACGTTTCAAAGTGATCCTTGTGATTTTATTGAATAAGTACCTTTTGACTTGACAACAACCGGGTCTGAACTGACCTCCGAAGCACAAAAGCGCTCAGATGTTATATAATATTATAAGTATGTATTTACAAAAAAAAAAGTATATATGTATTATATCAGCTATCTGGTTCCCATATTACAAGCTTTGGCTTAGTTTGGGGCTAGATAGTGCTGTGTGGAAAGTCCACCAATATTTATTTATTTATATTTATGTCAGCCACTATCGTTCATTTAGTCCAGATGACGATCGGCATAACTTTGCTTCACTAATGGCCGATTTCTCGATCAAGCCTAATCAGGTGTCAAATCACTTGGTATTTCTGTTAAATTCGATGTAATAGCTGAAAAAAAGGTTTGATCTAGCTTTCAGAAAGCGGCCGTTAGTCCACCGGTTAAAAATTACCAAGCAAGCTACGCCCCGAGCACTTGTTTTACTCTCCACACTGCAGTCAACGCTCAGGCAAATAATAACGTTATAATTTGTGTTTGTTACAGAGATAGTAAAGAGCTGGTAATGCACTCAGACGACCCGGTAGCTCCCGTAGGCTACTTCAACTTGCAACTACATCTAGAAACTAAAGAAAACGACAAAAAACTACCTCCCGTCAAAACCTCCCTAGACTACATCAACGATCTTAGCGATAACGTGTTCAGTGACATAAGCGATATAGAACTCAGCGAAACAGAACTGGAGTCCATAGAAAAATTGGAAAAAGAAGAGAAGAAGAAACAAAAAGAACTGAATCCCATGCTCACATATTCCGGGGACAAAGTCGACAGTGCCAATGTAGATAGTCTCGATAGCTTAGAAAGTGTAGAAGGTTTTGTTTATGAGACGCATAACAAAGGAGAGTGGCAGCCGGTGGTGGACCATAGATCTATCTACGGAAACAAACACGGATGGTTCTTTATCGGTGGTATAGTAGGCGAAGGAGTCGATACGAGGGTAGCGACGGAGGACGCTATGAAGAAACTTATTAGTAGGTAAACTTGTTCGGAAGCTTTATTTTCGTTAGTTTAGTTGCACGCTTTTGTTAATTCAATAAATTGTTTTAGATAAATTTTATTCCAGAACAAATCATATCGTGAATATTGAATATTTGTTTTCAAAAAGAACCTCGAAAAAAAGTACTAGAAGAACGCGCAATAGAAATAACTTTTAATCGCTTTCAACACAACAATTTATACATCTAACAACACTTGTAACACTGACCCGATATTTCAGACCTGCTCAACTCTCAAAATCTTCAACTACCCGACATTTGCTCAGTAAATATATACATGCGCGATATGAATGAATACGCGGAACTGAATGACGTGTACGTCAGTACATTTGACTTTCCCAATCCACCGACCAGGGTCTGTGTACAGGTCCCTTTACCGGCTGACGTGGGACTCATTTTGGACGCTGTAAGTACATAATAAACTAAGCAAAGCTTGTCCGTATTATGAGGACCAGTACCCCAAGTCTCAAGAGCGCCGCTATTGGGCGTGCTGAGTACTCCATACGGGATACGGGAAACGAAAAAAGAAACTCAAGACTTAGGGTACAGCAGGGTAATAAGATAACGTAACTTTGTTGCAATCAGTTTCAATCAGTTTCTGTTTGTAATAAGTAAATATGACGGCTATGCGGTTACATTTTCGCTGTAGTTGCTAACGAAGTTAGATTACAACTGGTGTTTCTATTGATGGATAATCGCAAAACTTTAATATTGTTTTAAATACTTATTGGTTTCATATAGAAACTGATTGCAACAAAGTTACGTAATCACCCTGCAGATTATAACTGGGGCCTTATGCTCACTTCGACCGAGATTATCTCACGTTAGAGATGACGTCATATCTCGTTCAATAACTCGTTGACCTTGCGTCTCGCATGAACTTTGAATGAGAAAATTGGGGAGTGAGATGGTGAGAATGGGGATTTAATAGTTATCGAACGAGATATGACGTCATCTCCACCGTGAGATAATCTCGATCGAAGTGAGCATAAGGCCCCAAATCTAATACTTATACACATTTTTTTGGATTATACCTTACTTTGAACAAATTATCTAATATATTAAGATTCACTGGGACTTCTTATAGCAGCGTCTAAGAAATGCATGAATGCGTCTGTGTTTCTGCTCCAACAGGCTTTTGATAGCTCAGATTGTCACATAATCTGAATAATTTAATTAATTAATTAAATGATTTTTGACCCCTCCCCCGTCCTTGTCACAGCTGGTCACATTTCTGAGACCCCCATACAACATATTTTGCAATTTTGCATTTAGAAATTTATGAAATTAAAACAGCAGTGCTCCGAAATTATTTTTATTTCCATTTAGATTATATTCAATAAAATTTAGTGTTGTAATACTTAGATATAAAATATAATATTTTGAAAAACTGTGATTTTACAAAATTTGTGACCCTTCCCAACCCCTTGTCAAGTTGTCACACAATATCACACTTCGTCGACCCCCTCCCTTAACGTGTGACGTAATTTATGGATGGCCCATAGTATTCGATTGATCAAATGTTTATTTGTTTGTACAGGTCGCGCACAAACCTAACGCGAATCCATCTGAGACTGAAAGCAAAGAGAGATTGACGATGCATGTGCAGGGGATATCGCACTGGGCGCCGGCGAATATTGGACCTTATAGTCAAGCCATCAAGGTCGGTTGTAGATTGATAAATAAGTGTTTACAGGGATGCTCGTATTGCTGGGTACAGATTTGAAGAGTACAAGAGACACGTTAAAGCCACTAAGAGCATTTCTATCTAAAAGACAATGACACGATATTATTTCCTCCAAAAAACACTAGTTTTTTTATTCCACTTGCTTATTGCAGATGGCCCACCTGATGTTAAGAGGTATCACCGCCTATAACAAAGCATTGCCTCGTAAGTCACGTACGATAGGAACTTGCCTTACGATGCACTGCCCTGCGTCCATCAATAGGCATAAGTACAGAAGTTAATTCAAAATCAAAATCAAAATGGTCTTTATTCAGTACAATCACTAGGATCACTTTGAAACGTTCGATCCCCACCGAGAACAAACATTTGTGTGATGAACATAGATGTTGTTCTCCGTCTCGGTGTTAGTCTTATTATACCGGCAATCACACCCTTCAAACCGAAACACAGCAATGCAGAAATAGGGAAGGTGGTATTACTTTCCCAGACGTGCCCTTCACAAAAAGCTCTACTACTCTTAAAATTATTATTATTATTTTTAAATATTGGTGGACTTTCCACACAGCACTATCTAGCCCCAAACTAAGCCAAAGCACAGATAAGAGAATACTAGTGCCAAAGCTTGTAATATGGGAACCAGATAGCTGATATAATACATATTATACTATTTTTTTGTAAATACATACTTATAATATTATATAACACCCATACAGAGAACAAACATCTATGTTCATCACACAAATATTTGTTCTCGGTGGGAATCGAACCCACGGCCTACGGCGCAGAAGGCAGAGCTACTACCAACTGAGCTGTGAAGGCTGTCAATTGACGAAACATTTTAGATATAGGGAGTTTGTTTGTAGGTTGGCGAAGTGATCGGCACATGTGGACAAATAGCCTTAGTTCCGGGCAGCATGGTGTTAGCGGGAGGCGGGCCGCGGCGTCAGTGTGCGCTCGCCCTGAGGCATCTCACGCGAGTCATTCGCGCTGTTGAACCGAGGGCACACATCCGCAGTGTTGTACAGGTTAGTCAACATTAAGGGGCTGACAACTATCAAACAACTTCTCGCTCGCACGTTTTGACATGTTGAAAGATATAAAATCACTAAACTCATTTTCGAAAAATCGCAATCAACCATCTTGTGTGCAATCACATTGCACACAGTTTAGTAAAAATTTCATTTTGATCGATACAAGTTTTCCTACTTAAAAGTTTGCTTATGTATGAAAACTAGTAAAGCAAACTTTTAAATAGGAAAACATGTATCGATCAAAATGAAATTTTTACTAAACTGTGTGCAATGTGATTGCACACAAGATGTTTGATTGCGATTTTTCGAAAATGAGTTTAGTGATTTTATATCTTTCAACTTGTCGGAACGTGCGAGCGAGAGTCACATTAGCTCTTGTCTTCGCCTTAAGGCGATGACAACCGTCAAACTTTACGCGCACATTTCAATTTTGGAATTTTGAAATTACTGAAAATCGCGAACAAAGTTTTGAAGAATAACATTCAGTGGCGTAGCTATCGTAGGGCCAGGTGGAGCAGTGCACCAGGGCCCCGGAGCTCAGGGGGCCCTCTAACCTAAGCTTTGAAAAGAGAGGGTCAGCCAGCTCCCGAAGCTAGAAAACCTTGAGCCTGCTCACAAAATTATTTCTCTATGCACTGGGGTCCTTGTCCACGTAGCTACGCCACTGATAAGATTGTAACTAAACACGTAGCTTATTAGTACTGTGGCTAGCTTTTAATGGTGCAAATTAGTGATAAAATCTAAAAAAATAAACAAAAAAATCCTACTACCTTTACTTGCACCTTTACATTTAATCATATCACAACAAAAAAAAAATATAATCATAATAACTCATTAAATTTATTAAAAAAAATGCTGGATGCCTAAATTTTGTAAAACCACGCTAGAAAAGACGAGCTGTGACTCAAAGTTGCAGCTCCAACTTTATCACAACCGTACAACGATTCAAAATATGATAAGCGCTTATCATATTATATAAACTCCACCGCATCATCGCTTAACATCAGGTGAGGTTGCGATCTAGCATATTGCTAATAAGTTACAAAAAAATGGTATCTTTTTCAGAGTGTATGCTACGTAACCAATGCCTGCGCAGTAAACGAGGCTCGACGTCAGTTGGAGAGGCGGACGGCGGGAGCTATAGTGCAGTACGCGGTCGTACAAGCGTTGCCGAGGCAGGCGGCTGTAGAGTGGCATGCATGGGCGCATTCGCACAACACTAGGTTTGAATGTAAGTCAAATTTGCATATCTAAATCGCTCAAAATTGGCGCAGTCACTGTGATTACTATCTCTTACCGCCGGTTTCCGAAAGCCCGATCAAAACTAATCGGATGTTAAGTCACTCGCCATTTCAGCTATTAGATCGAATTAGATAGAGATAGCAAGTGACTTGACATGCGATTAGTTTGATCGGGCTTCAGAAACCGGCGGTTAGACTTCGATAATGTTTGAGCATTGTTTATCTTTTTGACAGATTTTATTAAGTTCACCTTAAACTGATATAGATACATAAATAAAATAACGCTTGTTTGTATGTAAAGAGTAGGTAGAGTCACACAGCTCCAAAACAAGCACAGCTATCTGACAGAAAACTCATTACTTTTAATATAACTACTTGAAATAAATTTATAACAGCAGACACAGATAAAAATTATAACGAACGTTCTATGTTGTATTAGGTCTAACCTGAAATGATAGATGTAATGTTTGTTTTGAAATAAATGTTTGTCCCACAAAATGTTATACTTGATGGGAATCGAAGTCGCCACCTACAGTGATCCAACAAACCAAAAATGTATAGGTATTTTTTTCAATTTGTTGCTTTATAACCGTATACCTAGTATACCTACCATGGGCGTGAAGAATTGTTGTTCTATAGAAACACCAATTGAAATTTCAACGTTCATTGCGGGTTTTGTATGAAGACGCGATAGGGATACCGTTATGGAACTTTACAAAATCCGCAATGAACACGGAACAAAAACGTAAAACGAAAAACCAAAAATGGTAAGCCAATCTCATACTTGGGGTACTGTCATAATAAGTGAGCATTTAGCATCGTAAATCTGTGCAACTTTATATTTCATTTTTAGATGAAGAGACTGGATGTAATGTCGGTGAATACAAAGTCGCGATCACAAGAAGGTGGAACTATGAAAACACGGTCGCCGCCTTTGTATGTTACGTCGCAACAGGTATGTTTATTTTATTTCCACACAAAGAACTTCTCAATAAAATTTTAAAGTTAAAATTTTAAAGTTAGTTAACTAAACGAATCTAGGCGCCAGTTCCACGCGATCAAGCCTGGAAGAACAGACGAGAAAGTAACGACACATGCAAAATATTGTATGACGAAATCAGTTCATTTGTTAGGCACAAACAAGCGACTTACGTCAATGAGTCAGTTTCCACCATTCTAATAATACATTGAAAAGATGGATGGACTGTGTGAAAGATGAAAGGAGTAAAAAAGGGGTAAGGACAGTGATGACGATTGATAGAAGAGAGTGCATGAAGAAAACATGTTGTGCCTTGGAATAAGGGAATATGATAATGATTTATATAGCAAAGATTTTAATATTGTCCCAAAAGTTATTATCCGAGCGGAGAAGGGAAGCCCTGTATCAAGAGGAAGGCCGTGGATTCAAATCCCAACCGGATAACTTTTGGGACTATATTAAAAAAAATCTTTGTGATTTCCATAAGTGTAGTAAACACTATAAAAGTGAAAAAAACGATTTATAGCGGTATAGTAGTGCATGAAACACTATGTAGTACAAAGTTGAGTGACGACCAATTTTGTTGTCTTAACCAACATTATTCTCTCTATTTCTCATGATTTTGCGAAACAAATTGGGTTTTTTATTTTTTTTATTTGATATTGACGATCTTTTTTGCAGGTTCATCTCCCTCAACGTGCCAACTTTCCTTCCCCACCGAAGAGGCGTGCCATAACCACCGCACTCTCGCCTCTCAGATGAGCCGAGAGGATCTAGAAGAAGTCCTGGAATACGCGCTTAGGAAGCTAGTCAACGACTGCAAGGAGCAAGGAGCTTCCGTCAAGTGCCGGATATTCTATCAGGTAAGCGCTGACTACTTTGAAACGTTTCACTGATGATCCCCGAACTGAGAGTCCTCATATCTCAGCTATCTGCTTTGGGTTCGATCCCCACCTCTTGGTCCTGTCTTGGTGTTCGAAAATATTATTACAAAAGTATTATTTATTATTAAAGTATTTATTTAAAAAGTATCATCTTCTTGCTGCCTTTATCCTGCGTTATGAGGGGGCGCAGCAGGGTTAAAAAGGATATCAGTATTATATCAGCTATCTGGTTCCCATAATACAAGCTTTGCTTACTTTCGGGTCTAGATAGTGCTGTGTGGAGGTCAAGTCACGGAAATCAAAATCAGTAATTCGAAAGAACTAGTTCTCAAAAGTCAAAAAATACACTGAAGGGATATCTTCCGTGTACCGTATCAACTCGTGAAGCTGTTTCTGTTTTTAAAGGTTATTGGTGTTTGGTTGAACCGAGTTGAACGTTATTCTGTTCGGTAGGTATGGAGCGCTCCGTCGGCGAGTGCGATCACGTCCGCAATGGCGTGCGTGAGCGCGCGCACCGGCGTGCTGGCCGCCGCCACCGCCGTGCCCGTGCTGGCGCTGCACAACGCATTCACCTTCCTCTCCATCAGCGGGCTCCGGCTGGACGAGTGACTGCACACGCCGCGGTCAGTACACTGCATGCGCTGCACAACGCATTCACCTTCCTCTCCATCAGCGGGCTCCGGCTGGACGAGTGACTGCACACGCCGCGGTCAGTACACTCCATGCGCTGCACAACGCATTCACCTTCCTCTCCATCAGCGGGCTCCGGCTGGACGAGTGACTGCACACGCCGCGGTCAGTACACTGCATGCGCTGCACAACGCATTCACCTTCCTCTCCATCAGCGGGCTCCGGCTGGACGAGTGACTGCACACGCCGCGGTCAGTACACTCCATGCGCTGCACAACGCATTCACCTTCCTCTCCATCAGCGGGCTCCGGCTGGACGAGTCACTGCACACGCCGTGGTCAGTACACTCCATGCGCTGCACAACGCATTCACCTTCCTCTCCATCAGCGGGCTCCGGCTGGACGAGTGACTGCACACGCCGCGGTCAGTACACTCCATGCGCTGCACAACGCATTCACCTTCCTCTCCATCAGCGGGCTCCGGCTGGACGAGTGACTGCACACGCCGCGGTCAGTACACTCCATGCGCTGCACAACGCATTCACCTTCCTCTCCATCAGCGGGCTCCGGCTGGACGAGTGACTGCACACGCCGCGGTCAGTACACTCCATGCGCTGCACAACGCATTCACCTTCCTCTCCATCAGCGGGCTCCGGCTGGACGAGTGACTGCACACGCCGCGGTCAGTACACTGCATGCGCTGCACAACGCATTCACCTTCCTCTCCATCAGCGGGCTCCGGCTGGACGAGTGACTGCACACGCCGCGGTCAGTACACTGCATGCGCTGCACAACGCATTCACCTTCCTCTCCATCAGCGGGCTCCGGCTGGACGAGTGACTGCACACGCCGCGGTCAGTACACTGCATGCGCTGCACAACGCATTCACCTTCCTCTCCATCAGCGGGCTCCGGCTGGACGAGTGACTGCACACGCCGCGGTCAGTACACTGCATGCGCTGCACAACGCATTCACCTTCCTCTCCATCAGCGGGCTCCGGCTGGACGAGTGACTGCACACGCCGCGGTCAGTACACTGCATGCGCTGCACAACGCATTCACCTTCCTCTCCATCAGCGGGCTCCGGCTGGACGAGTGACTGCACACGCCGCGGTCAGTACACTGCATGCGCTGCACAACGCATTCACCTTCCTCTCCATCAGCGGGCTCCGGCTGGACGAGTGACTGCACACGCCGCGGTCAGTACACTGCATGCGCTGCACAACGCATTCACCTTCCTCTCCATCAGCGGGCTCCGGCTGGACGAGTGACTGCACACGCCGCGGTCAGTACACTGCATGCGCTGCACAACGCATTCACCTTCCTCTCCATCAGCGGGCTCCGGCTGGACGAGTCACTGCACACGCCGTGATCAGTACACTCCATGCGCTGCACAACGCATTCACCTTCCTCTCCATCAGCGGGCTCCGGCTGGACGAGTGACTGCACACGCCGCGGTCAGTACACTCCATGCGCTGCACAACGCATTCACCTTCCTCTCCATCAGCGGGCTCCGGCTGGACGAGTGACTGCACACGCCGCGGTCGGTACACTCTATTCGGCTATGTAAGTTTGCCATTGAGTAGGCGGTCTCAAGCTGTTCGAGTGTACGGTTAGTATACTCAATTTTTACTAAGTGTTTTGCTAGTTGGACCTAGATTCACCTAATTTCCAAGTGATCCTTGTGGTTGGATTGAAATACACTTTGATTTTGCAACAGTTAGCAAGGTTTTGCCGTTCACAGAAGGACATCATTATCAGTCAAGTTCAATGGCCTCACAGCTTTGCCTACTATGCTGTAGCTTGTGGATTCAATCTCCACCGAGAGCAAATATTTGTATAATGGACATAGATGTTGTCTGGTGTCTTGGTACTTCTATGAATTTACAAAAAAATAATTCGTGTATTTATTTATCTGGTTCCCACAGTACAAGATTTGCTTAGTTTGGGACTAGATAGCGTCGTGTGTGATGTCCACAAATGTGAAGTGAGTGTGGCTGCCAGCTCGACAGCTATTATTACTTACCTCAAATTAAAAGCCTGTACCTGTAGACCAGTCTTACTGGTACGGAACACTTTAGTGTATGGGGACATGGTTTTATCCACAGGAATGACGTAATCAATACACGCGGAACTGGCTAAGTCGCGGGTTAATAAAAGTAAATAAAAGTCTTTTCTCTTTGTTCACAGATTTCCTCACTACCTTGGATACAGATGCTTTATTGCCAGTTTATAAAATATATTTGCTGAATATTTTCAGTGTTTATTATAAAATTTTGTTAATATGCTACCGAGTTTACCATACTATAAGTCAAATTATATACATTATTTTTTATTGCAATTTGTGTTTCCATTATCACCTTACTAGAAATGAAAAGAAAAACCAAAATTGAAATTAAATTAATTTTATTTTTATACAAAATTGACCGAACAGTGCGAGATTTCCGTTTACACTTGCATTAAGTAGACATAAAGTTATAATAATTCCCTTAAAAGTAATAATAAGTTCACCTGTGTCAGTAAATCAATGCGAATTGTTGGAAAAACAGTCAAGTCGGTTGTGTTCGTATAAAAACCATGATTCGATGAAACGGATAGAATTTTTTATCTTTTAAAAAACATGTTACTACGTAAATTATTTCTTAACCAAAGTATATTAATATAGTAAACCATGATACATTAAATCAGTATTCGATTCCACTGACCGTCCTGCGCTTACACAACATACTTCTAATATAATTTATAATACACAAACACTATGGGGTCAATTGCACACAGCAGTGGTTAAAAAATGATAGCAGAGATTTATCATAAGTACAGTAAAAGAATGCACATAAAGTCGACTTATCGTTACGTATACGGGTAACGAGTCTTACAAACAATAGCTCCCACTGAAACACAAACTGCAATTGAAAATGCATACGACCCAATCAAGCCTTACTTTAATACTATCTGAATATCATAGAATAAATAATTTTATCATACTGAAAAATAAACCACAATCGTTTTCAGTTGAATAATTTGATCATTCACATTTTATTTATTCATTGGGTTGAATGCTTTCCAAGCGTGGGAATATTATTAGAACATAGTTCCTATGAGTTTTGTACTTTGAAATCAAGTAAGGAAATAATTTGTCATAGTTGAAGAGCTGCTATATTTTATTCGTAATATAATTAAACTACAAAACGAAATAAGTTAGGTAATTTATGCGTCAAAGATCAAGCAAACTAAGATATAAATTATTGAGACCTATTCAAATCACCACAAACAATAAAACAAAACTACACTAAAAGAATATAAATCAGCTTGCGTAGTTCCTCTTCAATTAATTATTTTATTCCAGTTCAGTAATTAAAATAATTTAAAAATTTAAGAAATTGCACATCAACATCAGTGTGACAGAGTAGTGTGAAAGAGAGTCGGGCGTTAATTATTCATCATTTACACAGGTACACAGAATTTAACTGAAAATGTTCAGGGTTGAATAGGTCTTCTCAACCGTTACTTTCTTTTGATCCATGATGCATCAATTACCCGGTATTGCTTAACGTATATAACCTAAAATACTATATCAACAATTTTATAAGTGTAATATAGGTGATTTAATATAACCCTAGTTTGCATAAGTGATTGTTTTTGTTGAAGAAAGTTACGCAATCTCTAAGTTAATTAAATTTGTTGAATAGAAAAAGGGATATTTTTGTATACAGTCGTATCCGTATGAAAGTATAACTAAAATAAATACCTTAATATGCAAAATTAACGATAATCTTATATTATACTAAAAGAAACAGAAAAGAAAATGCACATTTTATCTCCTTGTGCACCAATTTAGAAACGGACAGTGACAAAATAACAGTAAAATGCATTAAAAAGGCAAATTTTAAATCATATACGTTTATTTTTACTTTTGAAAGTATTCATAGAGACAAATCAAAAGAGACAAATCTTTTCTTCTATTTTATAGATACATGATAATTTCAACACACTCAAAAATTACCATACTGGGAAAAATATGAAATATCTACAGTGCAGCTACTCACATTCTCTCATATTGCCTATACGCATTTCAAATATAAACCATACAGTCTGGACGAATACACAATACATGATTGTCTTGCAAGGATACTTTAGTAAAAACAAATCTACGAATATTAAAAATAGTATGATTGCCCAGCTACCCATACAGTGGAGTTAGTATATTATTTAAGTTACTGTACATTATAAACGTTAGTGTCTTGCAATCTACAGCTATCTATCTAACCACTTAACGATGTTCACCGTCCATCAAATCTTTTCCTTACCCGCTAGGGATTAATATTATACATAAGTATTTCGAATATTAGCTTCTCCCGCATCGAACAACCGTAATCAATCACGCAGATCTCAATGCATAGAAAATTAAAAAATATGCAACGATAAACACAAAGAGAATACAGCTAGTATCTCCACTATCCGATAACTTACACATACATAGCCTACCAGTTATATTAATCAGATTTATGCAACAGTTTACCTTACAACCGTATTACCGAAGCGAATAAGTGTTACACGTAAACTAATAACAGCTAGATTATATTACATAGTCCACACCGTTCCCTCGTATCGTACACACGTTCACGCAAGTCTATAAAAACGCGGCACATTCGGGTTCAGTCGCCGAAGTCCGTTCGGGAGTTTTCGGCGTCGAGGGGGTCACTGGCCTCCGGGTCGGAGGGGGGACGCAGCCGGCTCTGCATGTACTGCTTGTGAGCGTACTTGTTGAACCGCCGCTTCGCCATGAACAGCGTGGCGATGGTACGCGGGGCCGCGCGCACGGCGCCGGCGCGGGACGTGATCCCGCCGCGCCGGCACTCGCCGCATCGGTAGTCCAGCACGTTCAGAGACGACACCGTCGCCCTAACGCACTCTGTGGATGTCGGAGGGAAACGTTCATATACTCTGCCCAGCGGCAATGAAACGCATAATCCTCAATTATAATGTAAGGGAGTTGTGGACAGTTTGAATTTGCAAAACTTTATTTTATATTTTGATAGAATTAACTCAATGCTCCCTTACATAATTGAAGACTACGGTCAATCAAGATGCAGTAACTCAGTAGTAGTAATGCTTTGGTACGTCTGAGAGTTATCAAATTAATTCTGCTGAGGTCGCAACAAGAAGCTTCCGTTGTTCAAGAAAGCCTTGTGACTATAGAAGAAGGGTAATGCAACATCTCAGACGAAACAAAAATATTTTAGTACCCTAATGCTAGTACCTAAGACACGACAATGCATGGCACACACAAATCGAACATTCGACGCCTGTCCTAAACCCTTCATCTCACTACCGACTAACGAAGCATCTCTTTGCTTACTGTGTATTAAACATCATGCGGACCTAACTATCTCTAACACTCATAACTAAAGCTGTCTAAAATAAATATTATATTATGTAAAATTGTTTCAACAGTTTTTTGGGTATCTGGTATTTTATAGAGCGGTAATTAGAAATGACAGATGAGCGATGTATATGGAAAAAGCATGCCATTCAAAATTTATGTATGATGATATGCAGGATAAATAATTAAAGCATAATGAAGAAATCGCTCAACGCTGTGAGAATAACATGTTTGTCTTCTAATGGCAACTACCAAACGAACGAAAGCAAACGTAGGTGTACAATAACTCTCTCTCTCTCACACACACTGTGTGGACGGAGTAAAGCGAGAGAGTCAACGCGCAAGAGACAGCAAACTTGTTCGTTTGCATTCCTAAGCTTGGCCTGTTACCCTGCAAACTAAGACATCATGCGCCCGCCATTCAATTCCAAGATGCATTTAGTAGCAAAAATGCTTTCTCACATTCATAACGCAAAAGCAGGCAAAATGCAAAAACAGCCAAGTCTTCGAATAAAACGCCAAGTCACTTAAACTGTTTAAAAAATGGTATTAACTTGGCGTTGTATCCGAGACAGTGTAGTGGGGGAGATAAGCTTCACTCTACGCGTGCGCTCGTGTGTGATTGCGTAGTGATAACGTTGCTCATACAATTGACACTCAAAACATACACCAAATAGATAAGAGGGTATTGATCCCATGTAATGTATTATATAACTTTAATGGATTGCATAGTAACCATTATTCTGAAGCTTATCTACATTATCTCAAGGAGTTTGTGCCCCATTGTATACTCAAATAAATCGTAGTCAATGAACTTAGGAAGCACAGTCTGCGCTCGTGATTATAGAACTTAATACGTCTGTATGAGTTTTGAAGCCGCCCTCGGACCTCCGTCATGGCTTAACAACTGCCAGAGCTGGAACTGAAAGCTTGACAGCACGATAGCCCTCATGTTATATGCCACTCTCGATCACCTATCCAAATGGTGACCGCGCAGAACGTTGCTTAACTTAGCCAATCGGTTATGATCGACCGAACAAGCTACGCCACGAACCGCTTCAGTACAAAATGACTCACGCAGATAGCTTTTTATGATAGAGTATAGAGAATAAGAACTTTAGTTTAAAATGTTACGATTTAAAAGTGGTAGTATGAGTGTCGGTTGTATAGGCAGCATCGTCTACCGCGCATGGCATGACGTACCTTGATGCAGTTGCCTATCGCACAGCTTACAAATGACGAGCTGCATTGTCCCCTTGGGTCCGATGAAGGAGCGCTCGCATAGAGGGCAGTAGCGACCGATGCGATACGCCCTATTCGTACGCACACACACATACGCGCAACCACCGGAACAGAAACACGCAATTAGTATAACATCGAGACACGCTCTAAGCTCGATGTACTCAAACGTTTTCTATTACTCATATTCGGAGGCTTTTGTGAATGTTCTGTAAGATTGGGTCGATCCAAATCATAAAAGCAGCTGTAATTTATATATTCTAATTAAAGAAATAACGAAACGCGGTAACCTTTGCTTAGGTTTAACAAAAGCATTAGTTTCTTTTGATAGTCATATTAATATGTAAACTTTTTCAGGATTTGCTCTTCATGTGAATAGACCCATGTGTTTTTGGATTTTGTACAATGTATAGCATTATATACTATAGATAGAGAGAGTCTGTGAGTTATGAAAAGGTACATAATAAAAGAAAGTTCCAAAACCAAATTGATTCGTGTTCTCCTGATTCTACATAAAATATATAATTACATAATTTACCCAGTATACCATTAGACTTTGTGTACGAAAAGTGTATCAAAAGCCCGAAGACAAGTAATAAAATTAGGGTCCAGTTAGTGATCGCATTTGGAGTATTGGGTATGAAAATGTACTAAACCCTGTTAGTGATTACTGAAATACTGAGATGTGAGAATGACACTGATGAGTTAGTCGATTATCTCGTGGATGAAACGAACACACGCAATCGTCGATGACTTGATTGACGCAGTACTTTATCGGGCCTATTACGTAACCCAATGACTTTCCTTTTGATAGTTGAATCTACGATAAGTAAGGACTACGACCGACTATCAATATGGCAAAAGAAAGTGACTAGAGATTCGTAATACATAAAACAAACCAAACAAGGTATTGCATCAATAACGTCTTTGAATGGTGAAATGAAAGTTACCAAGTTAAAACGGAAAGGAACAGTAAAGTTGGTTTCAATAGTAATCGCTCAAGCCAATTGTCTGTGGTTTTAAGTACTGTATTTACAGCTAGTAAGAATCTTAATTTAGATTTCCGATGTTATTTCAAAACACCTTTTGTAAATACTTTTCTGTTCTTTTAGCTATAAACTGCTTGCTTACACACAATTTATCATCAACTTCTCGATGTGTGTATAGGAATATATATTTTATGTGTACAGTAACCAAGCAGTTATAAGGGTCAAAATGGAAGGACATGCAACTTATGGAATTACTGAAAAGTGCGCTGAGTTAAGATCGCTGCGATGGGAATAAAAGTACATTCTGCGGGGATCAAAATGCTACAATATGCCAAAGATAAAGCGAATATCCACGGCAGACGTCCACACGAGACACAATGAACCAGCTCGAGTTAGTTCACATAAAAATGAGAATGACGTGAGAAACACATAACTACCAAGACCAGTTAACTTAAAACAAATTACACAAAATGGAAATATTTTGTATTGAAAAATGTGTACTTTTTGTCTGCATCCTCGAATATACTCTTCTTCTACATGGTACGCTATTGTGTTCACGTTTTGTTGATGCCCCTCTTGGTTTTACTTGAAACACAACACGGAATCGTTTGAATGTTTCTGTAATTTCCGCTGTTATGAGTTTATATTTAAAACGCAAATAAAAACCTACCAAAACAGTATGGAGAAAATCGATTTTTCACGACATATACTTTATTATGCGTGTTCGAGTAGAATAACTTTTGTCTTCAATCTGAGTGTGGAAAATCGATTTGAAATTATAGATATTGGTTCAGCGTGATTGCGATAATGTTTCTAGATATATTTTTCAGAATTAGGTGATCTACAATTCTAATGATGGGGAATCTACATTATAATTCTAACATAGAGCTAGATTATTAATAATTTATTAGACAATTCAAGTCACGAGACTTGCCATAGGAATTACAAAAAGTTGGCTTGAATTTTATTACATTAGAACTGTTATTGAATATGAATTGTGATTGGAGTCTACCTGTCCCGAAACCAGATCATATTATATTACCAGTTTAGTTAAAAGTTTAAGTATTGTTTAGTCTGATTCTAAGACTTAAAAAAAAGAATAGAACGATATAAGTGCCGAGACAACAATCTAATGTTGTGAGACTAGTCTACTAGTGGTTCTAGTGTCAAAACTTGGCAGGAGGTTCATTGGCCTTATTATTTCGCTAGCGTCGTGTTTGAAAAGATTTGGCCTTTTAAAAATCCAGATAAACTGTACGTGTTCATTTCTAAACTCAAAACAAATCGAGACTCAATCATCAATTCCTCATAAAATGCTTATAATATGTAGATTCAATTTGGTAAGTCAACAGTGTACTTCAAATAGCCTTAAAATAGACGATAAGAAAAACTGAGAATCTAAGAATAAATAAGTAAATAAAATCAAAGTTTTGATTCATTTTCTTAAGATTGTCACCAAACTTATATACAAGTTTTTGATTCACACTTTACGCAGATACCTATCATTCATCTCTTTCACACTAGAGTGTAGTCACGGCTTAGACGTAACGCGAAAGTTGCGATGTGAGATACTGACCTAGCACACGGCGTGCAGAGCGAGTGTGAGTACACTTTATGTCCGCCAGGCCCCCGCCGCGTCTGGTGGTGCCACTCGGCCCCCGCGGCCCCCGCCTGGCCCGGGGTCCCGGACGGGCCCGGAGTCCCCGGGGCCCCAGGCAGGCCGCTGGGCTCGCGCGCGCCACACGACTTGCACACGGAGCATTCCACGCAGTGCCATCGACCTGGAATTATTGGTGGTAAAGTTAGTATTGCCGTTCATTATCATCTTCCTGTTCTTATCTCATGTGGGGTTGGCACTACAGGTTTTTTCTCTCAACGGAAGTTTCTCTATCATCCATCATCTCAGTAGTCAATCCTTTCTTACCCATGTCATACATCCATCTTTTCTTGGGTAATGTAATTTTTATACAAATTATCTCTACGCAGGCGAGTTCCGCGAACAAAAAATCTTTTTTTTTATACAACTAGCTGATGGAACAAGCAGATGACCCACCTGATGATAAGTGGTAACCAACACCTATAACAACAAAGCATTGCCTCGTAAGTCACGCACGATATGAACGTGCTCTACTATGCACTGCCCTGCGTCCATCAACTTGAGGCATTCAGATGTTGAGCCTCATGTGCCTGTAATTACACCGGCAACCACACTCTTCAAACCGAAACACAGCAACGCTGCTTGGCGGCAGAAAAACGCGTGGTGGTACTTCCCCGGACGAACCCTTCACAAAGAGCTCTACTACTCTTAAAATCTTGTCTAGGTTTCCTGGCCTGCTACCTCGAGTATGCACTTGTACCGGCCGGGTGAC
This sequence comes from Chloroclysta siterata, assembly GCA_932294275.1. Classification (NCBI taxonomy): domain Eukaryota; kingdom Metazoa; phylum Arthropoda; class Insecta; order Lepidoptera; family Geometridae; genus Chloroclysta; species Chloroclysta siterata. The sequence goes on along the minus strand of OW028596.1, from coordinate 10,664,434 downwards.
GTCACGCGGCGCACAGACTCACCAGAGGACGGCTGCGGTTGAGACACGCAGTGGGTGTGGTAGCCGCGGTCGCACAGCTCGCAGTACATCATCTTGTCCTGACCGGGCTGTCGGCACGCGCCGCATTGCTTGCATTCGCCGCACTGCCACGCATACTCGCGGCATTTGCGGATCGTATCCGCGCTCAGGTCCATACATGATGGGTGCACTGCAAAACGAACATGTATTATGCACTAGAAACAAAAGCAGATTTCGACAGGCAGGCAGGATTGACCACGCAGAATACAAATAAATCAAGCCAACATTGCACCGCAACGGCGAATTAATAGTAGATTGTTTACCAAGGGAGCAAACAACTATTTTAATGGCCAGAGTGTTTTTTGAATCCAGAGCGGAGCGAAGGATTCAGAGTAGAGTATCAAAATGCTATATTGCTCCCTCTTTTCGAATTGATGTGATAAAAAAAAGTTTACAGTGCCAGCCAATGCTATGATGGTTAAAAATAACAGGACACATTACTGACTGACTGACGATCAACAAAACTGGGATACGCTGAAACTTGTTCTCTTGGTAGAAGTGATAGAACTTCAGGGAGATCACTTACTTTTAGCATTACAGTGCGCGCAGACCAAGAATCGTTCGTGCGTGTACTTCCTATTGGCTTCGAGCCGCAGCTTGCAGACGCGACAGAGGTCAACGACCTCCTCGACCGCCGCCGGGCCTCGCGAATCATCCTTGTCTTTGTCATGTTGGCTGCTGCGTTTTACCTTCGTTAGTTTTTTACGCTGAAACATTTAAACGTAACTTTAGGTTTTAGTTTATTTGTATGTTAATTATATGTCAGGCGAACGTATCTCGATCAGATCAAAAGGATACAGCAGCTGGTATGTTACCTTGGCAGAGTGATGGTGTGTGTGAGAGTCGTCACTGGATGAGGTGGAGTCCGCCCACGAGCCGTCCGACTCAGAGCTGGACTCCGCCGGCGACGGAGGCGCGGGCGGGGCCGCTATCACCGTGTTCAGAGGGAAATATCTGTGGTAAATAATGTTATATGTGAATAGGTGTTTATTCTTCTTTTTCCGGTTATAATTCTAGCAGCTTCAATAGGTTACGCTTTTTTTATACGACTAGCTGATGGAACAAGCAGATGCACAACAACAAGCATTACCTCGTAAGTCACGCACGATAGGAACGTGCCCTATGATGCACTGCCCTGCGTCCATCAACTTGAAGCATACAGATGTTAAGTCTCATGTGCCTGTAATTACACCGGCAACCACACTCTTCAAACCGAAACACAGCGTTGCTGCTTTGCGGCAAAAAGACGTGGTGGTAGTACTTCCCCGGACGAGCCCTTCCCAAAGAGCTCTACTACTCCCTCAAACACTACTTCCTCAAAACAAACTACTTGGGCTACTTGGATTCAAATATATTGAAGCCGCCAGAATAGGAAAGTAAGGAAATAGAATTTAGAATTGTCAAGTATGGTATACTAGCTAATGCAACATGAGGGCATGCTCAAAATGTTAAATTTGAGCGTGTCTCTGACTATCCCTTAGACGAGATTACGGCATTGTCCGTGCAGGTCATAACATAACATCTTAAGGACGAATGAACACACAAACACATGTAGCATAGCCTGCAACATAGTTAAGCCACTATATCCTATAAGCCAGTAAGTTGCTATACCTTTTGCAAAGTCCATGAGATACTTACACCTACCTATGTATGTACTATCGGCGTAAGATATAGCTATCCAGTTTGAAACAATTTTGCCTTGCGTTGGTTTTGGGTTACTGGTCACACATTATTTTTTTTGATGTCTATTTTGACCAATAGAGAGTTTTATTACAATCAGGTAAAGCGGCATTTTTAGTACTTGACCAGCTCCACGAAAATACTTAGCTCCTATTGGTCTTTAAAAACAAAAGAAAACGAGCAAGCCGGGGGTGGCAATTGGTCACTTCACAGAAAAATCTAAAGCGGCATTTTTAGTACTTGACCAGCTCCACGAAAATACTTAGCTCCTATTGGTCTTTAAAAACAAAAGAAAACGAGCAAGCCGGGGGTGGCAATTGGTCACTTCACAGAAAAATCACCCTTAAGGTGGATAAGCATATCTTACGCCCATGGTACATGTACCTAAACTAAACCATTGGTAAGTAATACATGTATTGAGCAATGCAATAGTAGCTTGTTTACCAAGGGAGCAAGAAGAAATAAAACAGTCAAATCACTTTTCTTCCCTAGGACGAAAAGTAATTTTCTTCCCTAGTGAGGCAAAGTAGTGAAAGTGAGGGAAATGCTATTTTGCTCCCTGTTTACGAAGAGCAAACGATCTCTTTTCGAATTTATATGATAAAAAGTATAATAACCGCAGCTGATCCGGCGTGTAGTGCACATATGTATGCTGATACTGCCCCGGCAGCACGGCGTGCGGGTAGAAGCCGTGCGGCGGCCGGCAGTGCGTGGGGGGCGGGCCAGTCGGCGCCGGTCGGCGCCGGTGGATGGTGTTGCTCTGCAGGTCAGCGCAGGCGCCGCGACGCCACGCGTTCGCCATCGCGTTCCACTCGGCGGCCGACGCGATCGCCGCCGCTGCCATGTCCTGTTGCAAATTAATTAATTAAACACACTTCATAGTACACACGGATACAGATCAAGCTACAGAAAGGCAATGACGCTTAGAACAAGGACTTAAACGCGTGCAGTGCCTGATGCGTATCCGCGTGTACATGCACCAGAAAATAATGTAGAAACACAGTTATAACAACAGAAAAGTAAGAAAACTACACATTTCCAGAAATAAAGATTTATGGCCTTGACCGTATTTCCGCGAAAATTTACAGAGTTGTCTGGTCTTATATGTTTATGCACCCAGACATACATCATTAGGACAAACATCTATGTTCATAACACAAATGTTTCTGCTTGGTGGGGATCGAATTCGATTTAACTCATATACCTACCTACTTACCAGTAAACTCAAGTGCAAGCTATCGACATATCAAATTTCATGCAGATCGGATCAACGGTTCTAAAGTAAAATGCCAAATCACCCAAGTAAACTTAAAGATTTTCGTTCGCTTCACTCACTCAATCAAAAAACTACTAAGAGAGAAAACTCACTAAATACCGAGGTGAATGCAAAACTAACGAATTAAGTACATACATACTTAAGTACTTCACTCACTACTTATGTACCTGTTTTGCATTTCAAAGGTCCTTTGTAGAACCAAAACAAACTACAAATTCATAAATCGACAAACCTCTAGCTCGCAGAATCAATTATAAAATTACGTTAGGTGCGTGCGCTAGAAAATAACGCGATCTGATTGGTCGGTGGCCGTGCTCTTACCACAGACAAAAAATATTTAACAGAATAGTTTTTATCATGCCACAGAAATTGATAATTAAAATTGTTACATTTTCAGCGTCACTACGTAACACCATACAATAAAAAAACATTAAGTTATGTATGAATCATCGTCGATCCCATTTGCTCTTTTGAATTTAAATTCTAAGAGAATCTTTGATTCGAATTACAGACGCTTACCTACTTGATCAAATATTTTCTAAAACCTATGATTTAGAACACTTTTAAATTATTCTTGATATAATCGAAGCATTTAAGAAGAAATTCACAATCGTGTTCTGTACACAGAACTAGTGGACAGTTCAAAGTGATACTTGTGATTTTATTGAATAAATATCTTTTGACTTTGACAAGACACAAGGCACAAACAAGTTCACTTATAAAATAAGAACTTTTCATTCGAACGATGGCGTAGTTAGTATCATGACGATTCGAAATTTGGTGTGATAGTTTCTAAGTATGCGTCTCTATAGATACCTCAACGGGCAGTCCCCGTGGGGGCTCTGTATCAATGATTGAAAATACTTTTACACCTACCTGTCTGGTTTTCTCCGGGTCAACTTTCGGTGGTTCCGGTTTGTCCGATGTCTTCTCCGATTTCATTTCCACCTTGCACGTCTTCTCCTCAAGTTTGGCGTCATCAACTTCTAAAGATTCAGTCAGTTGTTTCTGCCGTTGGTACGATCTGTATTCTTCGTATTTGTGAGGGTAGTCTGAGAGCATTATGTCTAGAACATCGCTGGCGTCAACAGCTGTGATACCTGAACAATAAATAGAAGGTATCAAATACAATCCACTTTCAACTTTCAACGATATTTAAATGTTTCGTCACTACATAGTATAAAACAAAGTCACTTTCTCTGTCCCTATATCCCTATGTATGCTTAAATCTTTAAAACTATGCAAAGGATTTTGATGCGGTTTTTTTTTATAGAAAGAGTGATTCAATAGGTAGGTTTATATGCATAATACAAGCATAATCTCTTAGGTATAACCCACAATAACCGTGCGAAGCCAGGGCGGGTCGCTAGTACATAATAAAATACTTATTACAATGCAAAAATTCTTACCAAGATCACATAGAGCTTCGGTGACTATGCCTTTCCTAAGGCAATAGTCTTTCTCTTCACCTACTACCGCTCGCCGCTTTAGTTCTGAATATCGTCGCTTGAAACTTTTCACTCCAAGGAACATAGCCACTTGTTCTTGGATCATCATTACCTGAAACGAGACAAATTACATTGCTTTGCTATTCATCTATTTTCAGTCTGATACTGATATTCTGAACATTCTTAGACCTAAACAGGAGGAGCTGTTAAAAAAGTTTTAACCCACCCTGACAAAAGAATCGATTGCAATTTCTTAAAAATGGGAAATAAGTATAATGAACATTGACAAGGAAAATTTTAAGCAAGGTTTAGATTCATGTATCGTTTGTAAGTATGGGGTCTAATTTCAAGTGTGCCCTAATCCGACTGAAAAGGCCTAAATAACACAACATTTATTATGCTCTTACAAACCTGATGGTCTACGTCTGACACATCTGGAGGCGGCCACGTATACTCTTTGACATCTGACGCCGTCCATACTTTATTGCTGTAACAGAATATTACTTGAATAAAATAAGAAAACAGTTATTGCACTTTTCGATTTGATAAATTAAAGGCCGAGGAAACGGAAAAAGAAAAAAAAAGGAGTAACTGTTTTACCTGTCAAACAAATCGGCAAACTTCGATTTCTTCATTTTATTGCTGCTGTCGTTAGTCGAACTCTTGACGGAGCTTTGCGAGTCTTCGTCTAGTAAGTGCGAAGGTCTGAAAACCATAGGCACGTTTCAGTTGAAGCATTATAAGAAAATATGCAAGAGAGTGTTAAAAGCTACCATACTATTACTCACTTAGAAGGAGTGGCATTGTCGTCCATCATACAAGTTTCTTCTTCAAACAGTTCTACGGTCGTCGTGGCGGGACCACAGACGCGCCCGTATATTCCCATTGTTTCCTGAAATATTTAGGAGATAAATGTAAGTTGCTGGGTGAGCACGTGTTTCAGCTTAGATTTGACCGACATTGAAACGCGAAACAGCAGTGCAAGTACGGAACTCATTTCGCAAAATTTAGCGATCGTCAAATTCGTGATATTTTGACGAATTTTGCGAGTATGGAACTCGGGGTCTCTATCTTTTGACGTAAATTTTCGCGATAATTGTAAAATGGCAACTCGGAAACTTTCGGTTTTGAACACAGATGTATATGGATTGCTTTTCAATCTTTTAGAGTTTTGGTGGGAACACGAGAAAGATCATGTCGCCACATAATATGATCGTGAAATCAAAAGTACCTTACTCGCATTTTAGCGAAATTCGCTAAAATTTTATGAATATCACGACTTTCGTCAAAATCGCCAAAAAAGATCGCTAAACCCCGTTTTCACGAATAGAAATGTCGAATTTGACGATCGCATAGTTCGTAAAGAGATCGGTATTTGCCCTGCTTTGTTTTAATCATGTGTCTAAGTGGCTATCGATTGTTTTAAACAAAATAGCTCACCTTCATGTAAGTAGCACCTTTCCCGCCGCCTCGACCGCGACCCCGGCCGCGCGGCGTGCGCCCCCGGGGGGTCCCTCGGCCGCGGCTCCCCCGCCCCCGCCCCCGCTTCACCTCGGGAGACTTCATGTACTCCTCCAACTTCACCGGACTCTCGATCACAACCGACGGTTCACCGAACAGCTTCATGTCTGGGGAACTTCGCCGTCGGCTGGTCAGTGGGGTCATGGACATACTCGCGGACGATTTGTCAAGAGCTTCCGTCATTCGCGGCAGTTTGATCCGCGAACTCGTCGGGTCTTCGGGAGTCGCTGGACGGACGGGTGTGACGGGACGCTGCGGCTCATCTTCGTCGAAGGTTTCGATGACGATCACGGTTTCTGTGGAGTCGTCATCGCTGGGAGGGGTCGGCGCAGGCACCGGACTGGCGGCGCGACGCCCGCCTCGTCCTCGCCCACGCCCACCTCGAGGTTTCGCCTGAATTTTCGGCCTTTCCCTGAAATCGGAATATTAAGAATGTTATGTCGAACCGTGAAGATAGTTTTTATTACAGATTAAAGTAAAACATAATTTTACTATGCTATTATTGGGGGTTGAACTGTGCAATTATCGTGTTTCTCATTCTAGTTACGTATGAATGAATTTTTGATGTTTGTGGTTATTTTGTATTTAGAGGTATGATATTTTTTTTAGTAAGATACAAGGAGAAGTTTGTTAGTTATAAGTTTTAAATTTATGTATATAACTTGGTTCGTAGGTACCTACGAACAGAATTTGAGATACCCATTAAAATGGGCATAAAACCACTGTAATGCTTCAACGGGGCTCATGTCTTAGACATTTTGTTAACCTAAGAAGTATTTTAAAAACATGAAACAATGAATAAATGATTATGATTATGAAATAGTTAATGTAGACCGCTGATATACGTATAACATTCAAGTGAACGAATTTCAAGTGTAGTGTTTCATTAACGGATTAATAATAGAGAGAGAGAGATAGAAATGCGTGCAAATTGGCAGATATATATTCCTAAAACTCACCGCATCAATCGGAGTGACCGTTGAGGACGCTCTTCTAAAGCAGAAACCGGTAAAGGAGGTGGCGTGGGAGGCTTGTCAGTCTTAGCGCTTGACAGCGGTATCTTCCGAGGGCGACCACGCTTCCGTGGCGTCGGAGTCACTTCAACTGCTTTGATACTGACAGGCTCAATTACTTCCTCCAATATCTTAGAAGAGTCTACTTCCAAGGGATCTTGTGAAATCTCTTCTGGCGTAGGTAAATCCCGGAAGTCAGCATTTTCATTTATTATCATCTCCTGAACATCAGGGTGACAGTTTTCTATACGTGAAATTTCTACAACCACATCTGAGCTTCCCGTCGATGTGTTAGATTCTGCATCTGGTATAATAATTGGATCTTTATTCATGATCGTCGCTTCGTTCATTTGTAATGTTTGCATTTGTTTTGCCTGTAGATTTGAAAGAATATTGTGCAATTTAGAGTTACCATTTTTAGAATTATCATTATTTAAGAGTGAATGGTTCTTTCTTTCACTCTGTTTAATTTCCATACGAGGTTTAGATGGTAGAGTCTGGGTAAAATTGGATGCAACAGGTGTTATCGTAAGACTCTTGTTTACCGACAAAAGTTGTTCTAGTTTTAACCTTTTTGAATCGAAAACTGTCATTTCGGTTTCTTGTTTTGTGGTTGGGCTGGTTTCAGATACAGATGGTCTCTTGCCTGTATTTCGCCGATTTCCCATAGGTTTTTCTGGTGTTTCAACAACTCTTGAGCTCCGTAACCTTTTACCAATAGTCAGACTAACAGCTTCATCAGCAGCTAGTTTTTTCTTACTATTAACATAACATTTTTTCGGTGTTTGCTTCACAGGCGCAATTTCGTGAGTATTTTCGGTGTGATTTTGAGGAGGAGAATCTTTCGGTATATGGCTCTCTTCAGTTATTATTTTTGATGAAGGGCCATGATCAGTCTTATTTATTTTTAAAATTATCCGTGGAGAATCTTGTCCAGAACCTTGATTAGAAAGCTTATCTGTAACAATTTCCAGCGGTTTTGTTACACTATCATTAGCATCCTTTCGTATTTCTTGGATAGATCGGGTCTTTAAAGGTTTATATGAATGACTTAAATCATTCGGCGACTCTGAAATCGGACTTCTTCTACCAAGGTCAATAGATAAATCAGAATTCGTTTTTCTAATTTCATCTACAAGGGTTCTTACACTTGTTGTTGCATTGCAATTGGTAAGAAGTGCGTCTGTTTTATCAGCATTCGGTAGACAATTACTCAAGCTCATTTCTCGACATTTTTCTGAATCATCTTTAGTATTTGACAGAAGTTGTTTTAATAATGTACAGTTTTGAAGAGATTTCTTCTGTTTCGCTGCCCCTGGAGATAATGGCGACACAACTAAATCTGGTTTTTTTTCGTGCACCTCGCTATCTTGTATTGCATTTTTACTGGAAGTGGAAGTTTTATCAGGTACATATTTTGCTTCTATTGACAGCGATTTAGATTCCTTTGAAGAGGTTAAATCGCTATTTTCAGGATGGAAATTAGGATGAGCATTTGAATCTTGAATCATTGTAAATGTCACGTTAGAGCTATCGGGACTTGAGCCCATATTTTTTCGTAGTTCAAAATTTGATTTATGATGATCCCTGTCTGGTGTAAGAGCCATCTTCTTTATTTTTGGAGACATAGGTTGTCTCGGTGATTTAGTCACATCCACAAAATTATTAAACTTTTGGTCTGACATACTGTCACACACGTTTTTCATGTTTATTTTCATAACAAGTGGAGGGTTTTTGGTTGATTTATCCATATTGTCATCATGTTTATTTTCACTTGCGTCTTCAGGTTTGACAATTGGTTTAATGTTCAGCTTTGTTTTCAGGGTTCCTGAACCACCGGGACTTTTCAGTGAATCTCGTTTAGGTGAAGAGGGAAGTGTATTGTCTTCCGGCTTCACTAGTGGTTTTATGTTCAGTTTAGTAACTACAGGAATATTTTGGTCATTAGGTTTCGTCACTTCTTCTGTTTCACTCGGTTTTACAATCGGTTTTATATTGATTTTAGTCACGACAGGTATGTGATCAGAATTGTCATCACTTGAAGTGCTAGTCTCTGAAGACTGATTCTCAGAATCTTTCAACCCTTCATCTTCTTCTGGCTTAAAAATACGCTTAATATTAAGTTTAGTGACAACAGGTATATCAACCATATCAACTATATTTTCATCACAGTCTTTTCCTTCTGAAGAGTTTTCTTCAGGGTTTCTCAGGGGTTTAATATTTAACTTTATAATTTTAGGTATATCCTCAACACTAGCATCTACTTCATGATCTTTTGGTTTAATTATGGGTTTAATATTTAATTTGGAAACTACAGGAACTTTATCCTCCAATTCCTCAGAGCTTTCTGCACTTTCCATGGGTTTCAAAATAGGCTTTATGTTCAACTTGGTAACAATAGGGATGTGATCTGGGCTATCGCACATCAATGTTGACTTTTTAGGAATTTTTGTATTTGCATCAGAATCAGTTTTAGTGACAGTTTTAATCGTTATTTTAGGCACTTGCATATTTTCTTTGATCTCTGAACTTGCACCAAATGCTTCTGTTGTTATTTTGAGTTTGGGGTTTTCATTGTCATTTTCTTGTGACTTCGTTTGTTTAATGGTCAACTTTGGACTTAGTGGCTGGCCTTCTGATTTTGTTATTGTCTTGATAGTAAGCTTGGGTACTTTCTCCATTGTTGTATCCTCAGATTGGCTTATCACTAGTTTAAGTTTAGCATCCTTTTCATCGTTTTCATTTTGTTGAAGGCCTTTTATTGTGAGCTTGGGAATATTTTTTTCTGTATAGAACTTGCCTTCACTTTCAGTGCCAGGCTTTCCTAATTTGATTGTCACTTTAGGTACAGTATCAGATGGCCCTTGATCAGAAGCAGATGTTTGATCAGATGTACTGGTTTCATCATTTTCAGAATATTCAGATTCTGATATTTCACTGCTACTGGATTTTCTATGCATGTCATTTATTTTCTCTGCTGGTTTAGGAATAGGTTTTATGTTCAACTTTGTTACGCTTTGCAGTCTTTCTTTTCTATTGGCTTGATCATTCAAATCTGTATCAGCTGAAACATAATTTTCTTCCCGAGGTTTAACAATAGGTTTGATGTTAAGTTTTGTTACATTTGGAATCTGTTGACTATTATCAGAACTCTCTTCTGGCTTCTGATCTATGGGTGGTCTGATCGGTTTTATAGTAAGTTTAGGTATAGGAGATTTCATTTCTTCGGCAGTTTTATTTCCTAATTTTATTGTCAGTTTCGGAACTTGCTTCGTTGAGTCAGGTTTTTCTTCTACCACATTGCTTTTTTGAGGACTACTTTGAAAACTGCTATTGTGATCAGTAGAACAAAGATTTAGTTTGATAGGAGGAACTTTCTTTTGATCTACAAACATATCATCATTATGATCAGATGCTAAAGAGCTATCACTATTCAAAGTTAAGTCAGTATTTGAAGCTGAAACATGCTGATCTTGATGAGAAGAGATAATTGTATTTTTGCTCATACTTTGAACTTCTAAATCATTCGTTTTCTTTTCAGCTCTTGATACTTTAGTCAGTGTCAATTTTATAGGTGGTAGTTTTTTCACTACATCCAATGCATTGCTTTTAATTTCAAGAGTTTGTTGCTGTCGTGATTTTGACTCAACATCTAAGTGTAGAGATTCTTTTGGACAAACTTCTGATTCTGATTCTTTTAAAACAACATCTAAAGATTTCTTTTCTTTTAATTCTGTTGTATCCGAATCCACATCCATATGATCTATTTCCTTTATATGAACATTTGTTTTCTTCAATGGTTTTTGTTTCTCCTTGGTTTGTTCCAAGTCTAATTCTAAGTTCAGATCTTTTGATTGAGTCAGTACTGATATTGATTGTTCTGATTCTGATTGACTTTGTGCTTGGTCTAATAATATAGACTGAGCTTCAGTAGCTTTCAGCTCTGTTGGAGGCGATAATGCCACTTTTGAAATCTCTGCAGGTTTAAGTATTTCAATTTCACTTTCTGTTGAAAGCAGTACTTTTGTTTGACTATGCGATGGATTCAGTATACTTTTAGGACTTTCAGGTTTCAAACCTTTTAACTCGCTGTCAACTGGTTTCTGGACTTCTGTATGTTTGATTGCTTTTGGCTCACTCTCAGCTGGTTTTAGTTCCTCTGCAGGTTCTAGTGTTTCGATTTCAGCTGGTATAAGTTCTGTTGCAGGTTTAAGTACTTCTGACACATCATCAGCTGGCGTCAATTCTTCTGCAGGCATTACAGATTTTGATTCACTTTCTGCTAGTTTCAGTACTTTTACAGTTTCTAGAGTTTTTAGATCACACTCAGATGGTTCCAGTACTTCTGCGATTTCTGGAGTTTTTGATTCACTCTCTGCTGGTTTTAATATTTCTGCAGTTCCTACCTGCAGTCCTTTTGCAGGTTTTAGTGATTTTGATTCACTCTCAGCTGGTTTCAGCACCTCCGCGATTTCTGGTACTTTTGATACCCTCTTAACTTGTTTCAGTACTTTTGCCGTTTCTAGTGTTTTTGATTCACTCTCAGCTGGTTTCAGTACTTCTGCTATTTCTGGTACTTTTGAAACACTCTTAACTTGTTGCAGTACTTCTGCAGTTTCTAATGTTTTTGATTCACTCTCAGCTTGTTTCAGTACTTCATCAGTTTCTAATGATTTTGATTCACTGTGATATGGTTTCAATACCTCTGCAGTTTCTAGTGTTTTTATATCACTCTCAGCTGGTTTCACTTCTTTTGCAGCTTCTGGCACATTAGATTCCCTCTCTGCTGGTTCAGCCTTGGTTGGTACTTCTCTAGTCCCTAATGCTACTGATTCACTCTCTGCTTGTTTTTGTTTTTCAGCAGGCTCTAGTTCTATTGGTTGACTTTTAGTTGGTTTCAGTATTGATGGTGCTAATGCTATAGGCTGGCTTTCTGCTGGTTTCAGCACTTCAGATTGACTATTTTTTGATTCCAGTTTTTTTGGTAGACTCTCTATTGATATCTTATTCTCTGGCTCAACAAATTTTGATTCCATTACTATTGCTTGACATACAATTGGTTTCTTGTCCTTGGACTGACACTCTGATGTTTCCTCCAGTACTTTAAATAGAATATCATCTTGTTTCTGTAATTTTGATTGGCTCTCACTTGGTTTGCATATTTTTGATTCAACTTGTGCTGATGTAAATTGTTCTAATGAACTCTGTATTACATGATCCTGTGGCAGTTCATGGCTTGTAACCAAACTTTTTGATTGAACTTCAGATGGTTCTATGGACTGGCCTTTACTTGAAATCTCTATTTGTTCGAGTATTGTTTTTTTACTGATAGATTTACTAGATTCCAATTCTAGTGATATTTTTGCCTCCATTGATTCTGCTTTCAACTTTATCTGTGCTGGCTCTAGTTTTTCTTCTGAGTTACTTGCTATTGATACATCAGATTTTTTAGTTATCAACTGTTTTGGTTGTATGTCTATAGATTCCATTTTTGATTGAACATGGCTTGGTTCTATAGTTATAGATAGAATTTCATTTGATGCTTCTTGAGCATCTGATGATTTTAGTTTTTCTGTCTTGATTGTTGATGGTTTTGATGGTAAAACTGTGCTAACTGATGGTGTTGCACTATCAATACTATTAATTACATTTTCTTGTGCTTTACTGTTTTTCGGTTGGGTAATTGTTTCTGGCATTTGTATTGAAACATAGTCTGTAACACATTTTACTGATTCTGAACTTTTACCATGTTTTTGTGAATTTGATGTGTCAAGCTGGTTCGCAGCTTCAACTGACAAAATTGGTTTATCAGTTGATGTTGATTGGCATTGTTTATTTTCTGGTGCTAAGGCTTCAAGAGTCTTAACACTGTTACTCAGGACAGAGGTAAGTTTAGGCCTTATAAGTCTAAATCTTTTAGGTGCTGTCGAGGTTTCTGCTTTGCAGATACTTATGTCACTTACTTTGCTAATCTCTTCTGGTTTAACATTACCATGTTGTAGGGGTATTGCATCTGATGAGCTAGATACATCTTTTATGACCCCATCACAAATTGTTTGTTGAGTTGGATGTATATTTGGCGAGTCCACAGTCGATGACACTGTAGAATCAGGTCGTCTATCACTGGGAGCTGGTCGGACAAGACGTCTTTTGAGAGGGGACCTACTCAAAGGCTCAACAGAGAAGTCTTTGATATCACTAACACTACACTCACTAGATGTGGATTCTGCTCTTTCAACAGTCACACTGTCTCTATGATCACTGGATGTCACACACTTGACTGTCCTTTCCAATTGTTCGGATTGTTCACATACACTTATGTTTGAAATGTTTTGCACAGCTTGAATATTACTTTGAGAATCAGAGACTGCTTGCCTGGTCAATGACTCTGGTTCTGCACTTAACACTGCACTATTATAGTCTGTCTGTTGATTTGACAAAGTTTCTGTTTTGTCAACACATTCTGAACTCGTCTGTGGTAAGTTCACATAACTGCTTGTACTGGCACATAATGAGTCCTCAATGTGAGGTGTGCACTCTACAAGCTTATTGGGTATGCTCTCCTCGATTTTTTCACTTTTATCAATGGGTGCAGGAGATATGGTCCGGGGTTGTTCCACTAAGTCGTCGGTTTGTTGTTTAAGCTCGTTTTTTAGACAGTCAACGGGCTCAAGGGTCGCATTCAAAGAACGACTGACCGCCGTTAGCGGCAAACGCTTCGGAGCTCCAGGACCATCGACGAATTCATCAATCATGTCTAATATCGCCTCAGTGCTTGTGTTGACATCTTGCGGCGACGGCGACGGTACGCTGTCGCCGTCGAAGTTGTCTTCGGACATCGTGGGGGTTGTATACGATGCACTGGCTTCAGGTGGTTCGTGTTGGGTGTCGTGAGATGATTCGATGTCTTCGGCCTGCTCGATGTCTTTTTCCCGCGCCGATGCACGGCAGGACGCGCTCGTCGCGTTGCCCGCATCATCTTCGGAACTCTCCATTATCTACTGTTTTGCAACACTGTCATATCTGAAAGATAAAACGCTCGCTGGGTGATATTTACGTTACGAATAGGTAACCTGACGACGTGCGAGATTGACAAGACACAGGCACCATTCTAATTCACCATAACGCTACAAAACTGTTTCACGGGGTCCACAGTAATGATTTATGTACCTACACATGTACTTTAATTTCATATTCACGACGTTTACGTCTCGTTAGAGAACGCGCGAGGTCTTTGAAACAATTCAACAGCGTAAACCGGCAAACAAAAAGCTTGTATACGCCATTTTTAAAACCAAAGACATGGCAGATTGGGCCAATAAAAAATATCCATTTCTACTTTTCGGCCATTGTCGTGTTGGTAAACTGCAAGAAGCCCATAGATCGCTCTGCATGAGCTTGTAAAAGCGTAATAAATATACACTTTCGACATGTGATAGAGGGAGTCAGCTAATAAATCTAGTACATCCATAATTTTTGGAAATGGCAATATTTTATTTTCTGAGAAGCATGCATTATCTACCTACCTATTTATTTTTGTATTTTTTTTACATACATTAATAAATAGTTATCGTATGTTTTTAATAAAATTATATTATTTCGTTTGATCTATTATTTGATGTGTGTGAACTTGGAGGAAGTATGTGTGAATGAACAACCATTTTTTTTGTATGTATGTCCTGTGCACATAAAATGTCACTGTCAAATTAGTTTTCTTTCTCCATAGATTATACTTGATCTAAGTCTTTCTCTCACTCTCTAGCTCCACTTGTACCATGGAGGAAATATCATACTTCGTCTGAGACTTGTACAGTCGGATACGCATTAGGCTATTCACTATTCACCCTATACACTCAAAACTACGCCACATTAATACGGAGAATCGTAGGAGAAGGACGGCGATAGCAGGCGGTGTGTTAGAGGGGCGAACGAAATGGGTGCCGATAATGTACAACCATGGATTGTACAGCCGAGGAAAACACAGCCCGGATTTGATGTACAATTTGGTCGCGAAATCCATGGCTGTGTAATCCAAGGGTGTACATTCCAAGCCGTACAAATTTTGCACACCTTTGGAAAGCACGACCCGATAAAACGCAGCCAAAATTTTGATGCCAAAACATAGGCTTTGTTTACACTCGTCAATTACTTACTCACTCACTTGTTGATCCGACTCGGATTGGTTAGGTTATGTTAAAACATATTAATTCCGCACGAGGCGAGCGAGCAAAGCGAGCGTGCCGCGGCAGCGGCCGCCGAAGTGCCAGAATTTTATTTTTTTCTAACATTAATCTCTGAATAATTCTCTTATTTTATATAATTTTTAATCTGTGCTACTTGCCTATACTTACTGTGTAGTGCATCTAAACAGAGCATAGGCTTTCGACCAATCAGAGCATGGTCACAGAATCCATGGTCGTGCAATCCTGGCTGTACAATCCCGACTGTGCTGGGAAAGCACAGCCTGGAAAACACGGCCCGGATTTCATGTACATTTTGTACATGGAATCCGGGCCGTGTTTTCCAGGCTGTGCTTTCCGGGTTGTACATTTTCGGGCTGTGTAATACTTGGTCGTAAATTAACCGGACCCAACGAAATCACAAAAACATATCGCGTTCTCTCGCACGATTCGCAGCTTAGAGATAGATTACAAGTAGATTATAAATATTTTATCTAACAGCCATCTGGTTCATAGTATGGTAAATGTTTTGCTTAATTGGGACTAGATGGCGTTATGTAAAAAGTCCTCCAATAATCATTTATTAATTTGGTTCAAAGTCCACCATTTGTCCACCAAATCGTCAAAGCGACACAAACAAAATAGGCAATTATTTACAACAGCTAAAGCAAAAATCAAACTGTTACAGTTGTAAAGAACGGGTAGAATGATACGTGTTGGGCGTAGTGCCGCCCGCGCCGCGCCACCTTTTTGTTGTATGGAATTGACGATGTTGGTCGTGTGCTTCTAGTGACTACCCCGACATTGATTGGAATTGAGAGTTGGTAGAAGCTACTCTGTTTCGGTAACCGCATCGGCTGACTGATCGGTAGGGACAAACGGATACACATCAGACTACATACTTCCTTTTTATTTCTATGTAGCTTGTTCTGTATCTGTATGTACGACCTTAAATAGTGCACGGCCAAACTTCGTCCAATGGTACGACCATTATTTCATCGTAGGTTGGTTGGCAGTTCAGACTTGGCAAAAGATTACAAAGCCTGAAAAAAAACTCTGCTTCTGTGAGATGACAGAGACAGTCTGCTTTTTCTGACTGACATGAATTGCAGCGCGTCAGCTCATTAGAGCCTCGAGCTGGAGCAACCGCAGATCAAACAGCTCTCTATTTCATGGTAACTTAAACAAAACCTGGTGTAAATTCTGAGTTTATAGGAGATCATGACAGGATCATTCCCATTAAAACTTAAATAGAAAATTATAGATTGTTGCCTCTTACCCACTCTTTTATTATATATGGTAGCCAAACTTGGACCTATACCAAAGCAGTATGAAATAAAATCACTACTTGTCAAAGAGCTATGGAAAGGAGGGTAACGAAGCTAAGACTGAGAGATAAATAAAGCATACGAAGATAAGGGGAAAAAAAGGATCATAGATGTTCTAGAACACTCCCTTAAATAAAATGGCAATGGGCAGGCCATGTGACCAGAATGAACAACAACAACAACCACATGGACAAAAATGGTTACCAAATGGAAATGTCCCACGGGAACAAGGAGAACAGGCAGACCAAATGCTAAATGAGCAGACGAGATACAGGGAGAAGCAAAAACCGCAAACTGGCTTGGTCTTGCTCTGTGCCGGGACAAATGGAAAAGTCTGAAGAAGGCCTATACCCAAGTTGGGTCCTAACATTTTTTTTTTAACTAATTTATACAACGTGTTTATTAAGAATTGTAGGGATCCGAAAGCAGGATATTCTACCGGTCATAACGAACAACTTTTGTTCTACGACTTTTAAAATTTCAAAGTTTTTCATTCATGAAATGCCTCTTAAACTTTTATCTAAAATGAATCTAAACGCATCATGAGGCAGCCCTATTTACAGCTGTTCTTTGACCTCTAGTTGTTAACCTTAGATAAAATAGGTAACAGAACTGCCACCAATTACCTAGTAATGTGCCTACCTAATAATGATGTTGCTGTTTTTAAAGATCTTGGTATGTAAAAGAAATATTTTCGCGACTGTAATCCCTAGTCACGGTAAACATTCTCTGAGATCTTTGGTACTAATACCTATTCAGTAACTAGGTACCTACGTGGCTACGTACTCAATATTTAATAGAATATTTATTTTTGTTTAATTACTAGATGTCGTAAACCAATGTTTATGATATTCATAGTTCTTTAAATTGTAACATGTTACTTTACCACCATGGTTCATTGACACGACAAAATTATTCAACTGCAATTTTGGGAAGTGTTTAGTCTGTCCTATTTAATCTTTGACTAACCTGTCTGTCATTGGTTGCATTTAAAAACGCATATCCAATTAGGACGGCCGACGGCCGATCAGTGTTACCATTTGTGGCAGATTTCTACCATTTGGCAGATTTTAAATATTTCAAGAAAAATCTTATTAGTTTGAATTTTTAATGAAATAATATTTATAATTTATTTATTTTTTACCGAACTGGAAACTTCTTATTCTTTTTTACCTTTATTGATTTGGTTTCTAAACAACTTCTATCTCGTTTTAGATAACTGCAAACCGTTACAAACGATCAAAAGATAGTAACTGAATGTAATGTAGGTATTTAATTTATTCCGTAGCCACGAAGGAGATGGTATGAAGTCATATTTTTGGTATTTTTATCGTCAAGCTTGGTAGATTTTGACAGATTTTTTGGCAGGTGTGTGGTAGAACCGCCACTTTTGAGATGGTCACCCTGTTTGTGTTTACATGCGTTGTTGTACATTGTTTTGTTGAGAAAATGTCATCAAACGTGATAAAATGGTGATTGTTATGTAAAAAGCCGTCGTCAGTCAGTGTGTGTATGAGCAGTGCCTACGAGGTAATGGTTTAGTGTGAAGTTTGAAGCCTGTGTCGTGCGAAATCTCGCAAACTTACCAAAATCCAGTTTTATCCAGTGTTATTATAGCCAGTAAATAATGACAAAATCCATAGGAACCAGTAAAAATATCGTGTCAGGGGATTGGCGGCGTACCTACCTACCTACCGAAAGGTAAGTATTTCAAATTATCTCGTAGGTTATCGTTGTTTTTCTCTTTCCTAGATAGAAGCGCGCGTGCGTGTGACCTTGACACGTACACAGACAGGGCTGTTGCAAATTTCTGAGAAAATATTAATTTTACTTTTCTATGGGAATTTCGAAAACGATGTATTCAACCGTTGCACACGTCAAAGTATTCCAGTGCTTGGTCTAAATACACGCTCTTTGTTTCCCTACATAACTTCATCAACACGTTGTATAGTGTTTGTAAGTGTTTAGTTAGGAATAAAAAGACTTCTTATTTTTTTTATGGGAGGTGTTGAGTCGCTGCAAAGGGGATAGAGCTGATATTGACGTACTCACTATGGTATGGTGCAAACGCATACGTCTGACTCTTTCTAAAATAAATAAATGTTTTTTTTTCTTTTTTTACCTACCTACGTAGGTATACGAAACGGAAAAATTCGATAAACGCAAATAGCGTCCTAATTTAAACTTTTGAAACCAAACCACAACGTAGTACAAATAATATCCGCAAGAAAAAACGTGGTACTAAAACTGTGATGACTGATTAATGATGATATCGAAAAACCATGGAGGTATTATACTGGAGGGAACCATAAGGCTTACATCCTTTTACAACTGTGTATCAAACAGTGATCATCTATCTTTGTTCTTCCCATGTAGCCTAGCTACGAATAAAAGAAAAGAAGATGTAACTTCACTCACTCCATCTCACTCACTCACTGTCTGCGTAAATCGTGGCCGTCAGTTGATGCAATGTTTTGATCTTGTTTTGACGTTCTAGAAAAACTCGCAGCAACATTGCGATGTAGCGAAAGAAATTATGAAAATTTTTAAAGAATTATTATTGTCTAGGCAAAATATATTTGAAAAGGTGAAAGTATGTCTTGTGAAGCTGTGTT
The DNA here is from genome assembly GCA_932294275.1 of Chloroclysta siterata. Lineage (NCBI taxonomy): Eukaryota > Metazoa > Arthropoda > Insecta > Lepidoptera > Geometridae > Chloroclysta > Chloroclysta siterata. Next base: position 10,645,295 of record OW028596.1, on the reverse strand, counting down.
TTGTGTATCAAAAACAACAAAAGGAGGAGTTAAAGACCCGAAAAAACTGTAGCGTTGGCTACACCACCTTAGAGCAACACGGGCCACCGGCGGACCGGAGGGGAGTAGCCTTCGCAGGCATTCCCCCTTAGATCAAGAATACAATAGATAGAGCATCAAATAATAATACCAAGAGTAAGAGAGACGCAATAATACAAATTATACCTATGAGTGAGAGAAATATAATATAAATGTTTTGTCCCTTTCTGCGTATACGTTTTTGATTGTTTAGCACCAAGTTTGGTGCTAAACAAACCGCTTGGTGCTTGTGAGTTTACAGGTGTTTAGTGCCAAAGTTCTTTGAAAATAGTGTGTGCCTAGGTCCCAGTATACGTAGAGTTAAGTTTATAATGTGGTGCATTGTAGTATTATAGGCTGTGATAATGATACAGCTCGGAAAACTGAAAATTAAGCTTCCTTCGGTAAGTAGCACTTTTATGTTCTATTTGTCAATTAAACTATAAAACGGAGAATGCACAGTGTCCACAATTAATCATTTAACGGTTGTGTTTACTTTCTATCGCATATCATAGTAGATTTCTAGAATTTAATTATTTTGTAAAATTGAGTATAGGTTACTATAAACCACACAAATGACATGGCTATTCAAACCGATACAGTTCTATAGAAACATAATTTGGCTGGGTTATACGATCTTTCGGGCTGCCAACAAAAACAAAATCTATTTGCCAAAAATGTTGGGAAACGAACAACTTTAGGGTGGATTCGACTCTGATATGTTAGGATAAGTTCAAATACACACAATAATCTAGAAAACAAATGACAATGTCGCAACTTATTATTACCTTATTCAAAGAAATAAGGTTTGTTTGACTTAAGTACATAATGAAAAAAAATATAATATAGGTATAGGTAGTAGGTACATATATTTTAATTTCATTTAATTTATTTTTTTAGCTTTGCGTTACATTTTAATAATTTAAGTCTCCTCACGATTTTCATATGAGAAGTTGGTAGTTATTTTATGTCTGAGACCACCATCGCGTAGTATGATTAAATACCTACATATGCCTAATAATAACATGTTTGTTTTACAGATTTCCCAAAGATGCAACTACTTTGGGCTGGTGGGTTAAAGCTACGGGTTACCAAGCTCCAGGTCACCAAGCTCCAAAATCAAAATCAAAACGGTCTTTATTCAGTACAATCACAAGGATCTCTTTGAAACGTCTTAAATTGGTACTAGGTGAATGTACCGCCAGTTCCTCGCGCGCGACCAAAGCCTAGAAGAACAGGCAAGAAACTTACGGACTAAAAAACTTTTGGGCTATTTCAGCATAAACGGTATCTCCGCTTTTTTTTCTGGATATAAAAAGTATGTTCTATAATCTTGCTTTAAAAAGTGAGAATTAAGAAAATATTCTCATCTGAAATTGTTATGTACAAACTATTAAATATTCATCGTCTAATAAATAAATACGTACTTGTGATATATTTTAATGTATTTATGACATATTCATAGTGATGTTCTGAGGATAGCTGTATTCATAATGCCATCACTTCGCGCTTCAGGGCAAAGTGGTGGCATTGCTCAGGCTTATGGTCAGCTCTAGCATAAGCTGGCTTCCTCCTGTTAAGATGTATTGTTTATTACTTAATTTAAAATTGAAGCACGCGTTATAAATTAACCTTTTGAATTACAGTTTCTGATGAGTAGGGATGTAGAATAAATAAATCAATGATAAATAAATAAATTGTTTTTTATTCATAAAAATTTTACCTAGCTGGTGCAGTAACATAGTTAAACTATTGGTAGGTGGTGGAATGTGAAGAATAGCACCACTAGCTAGCTCTGTCCCCCTCACTAGGAAAATCCAGGACTCTAGCTCGCGGGGCCTAGGGTTCTGATGTCAATGTCTAAAATGCCAACTTAGTGCCAGTTCGCCCTGTTTTTTTTATTTTATTTTTTATAAATATTGGTGGACGCTCCACACAGCACTATATAGCCCCAAAATAAGCCAAATCACAACCTGGGTGGTTGTGATTTGGCTTATCAGAGAACAAACGTCTAGTATCACATCACACAAATGTTTGTTCTCGGTAGGATTGAACCCACGGCCTACGGCGCAGAAGGCTACCAACTGAGCTGTGTAGGCTTTTTTCTAGCTCATTCCTTAGAAGTTATTAAAATGGCGTAACCTAGAGGAGGGTACAAACTATTAAACTGCAGAAACTAGCTTTAATTAAACATAATTAAACAAACAACTGGAGCCGCGGCGACAGCATAGCTTATGCTTGGTTGGGTGAAAATAGTAAGATGTGGCAACCCATAAATTGTATGTACTTGTTGTCCGTCTTGCTCGGGTATACGCTCGTAGGCAATCTATAGTATTATAAATCTATGCATTCCCCTCTGTCAAAGTACAAGTCCACGCGGTCCTAGACGTACAATAAAACTAGTTGCAGCCGCACTGCTCACTAGACTAAATCTAGTTGCGGGACAGAATCAATGTCCTTTAAAAAATGTCGAATTGTTCTGTTTTATGCTGCAAAAAGACATCTGCCACGTCAAATTTACAAAAAGATGGCGTTACCTTTCATATGTAAGTAATTTTTAATCACATTATTACTTTAAACTTCTTTTAAACTTAAAAATCACAATATTATCGGTCGTGTTGTTTCCGATTTGTTAACAAACACAGGCCGCTCGCCTTCATACAATAAGCGGATCGGTCGAGCGACTGATCCGAGACATTTCCAGAGACATGAGACATTTGCGTATCGACAGTTGTTACAACTACGGCTGTAAGCAAATTGTCAGTGTCACCTCATACTGTTAGGACACAGAATGTATCTATGTGTGCATGAAATTGTTAGTGTATTTTTAATTAGGTATGTGTGAGTTTCGTAGTGACAGACGATTATTTTTGTGTGGGAATTAGAGAAAGTGTGCGTAACACAAATTTCCCCCCGCAAAAAATGGCAGACAGTTTTGTATCGGTAATAAACGCTACGGCCACTCCCCTCCGTGTTGCTCTATGTACACCACAGAATTACTCAAGACGGGATACACTGGCTAAATGACATGACAATGACAATGACAGATTGCCAGATTTGTCAGACATCTCACTCGTTCGTTTCGTTGTGTGTAATTGTGTATTTTCATTTTCTGTTTTCGGTAGTTTTTCCTAAACATTTTTCATAAAAAGTGATTCATGTAATTTCATTGAATTAAAATGACGACTATTCGACCTTTTACATGTGAAGACATGTTGAAATTTAATAATGTGTAAGTTCTAACTAAAATGACACGATCATAGATTTTATGATATAATTTTCTCTACCGCTTTTCTTAAAATAGGTACTGATAACCGTCAAACTTCTCGCTCATAAAATTAGGAGCCTGATGATGATATTTCTAAACTTTATTCCGTGGATTTGCTGGTATGGCTAGGTTAGGTACTTTAATTTCATAAAATATAATCTTTGCAGGAATCTGGACCCATTGACTGAGACTTATGGCTTATCATTCTATACCCAGTACTTAGCTCATTGGCCCGAGTACTTCCAAGTCTTAGAAGCACCAAATGGAGAAATTATGGGGTACAGTATGTATCTTCCCTAATTTTTTCTAGTAATAATTTTAGCCTATGTTACTCAGGGATAATGTAGCATTGTAATGGTGAAAGCATTTTTGAAATCGGACCAGTAGTTTTTGAGCCTGTTGATTACATACAAAACAACAATAATACAAATCTTTCCTCTTTATAGTATTAGTGTAGAAGATTTCTTTTCTTATTTACATTTGTACAATGTTTATTACACAATGTTTATTTAATAAAAAAACATTGTAGATGTAACAGTACTTATGGTACCCATTCCATGATTGCAGTAATGGGCAAAGCAGAGGGACATGGTGAGACTTGGCATGGGCATGTGACAGCTTTGACAGTTAGTCCTGACTACAGAAGATTAGGTCTTGCAGCAATACTTATGAACATTTTGGAAGATGTGTCAGAAAAGTAAGTTCTGGAAAAACTTCATAGTATTTTTCATATCAGTCTCTGAGGATTCCTTTAATTCCTAAAATAAGCAATAAGTCTGTTGCTATCAGTTGACAGCCTTCACAGCTCCAGTTGGTAGTAGCTCTGCCTTCTGCACATTATTTATTTCGATTTTGTTTTCTCTTTACAGAAAAAATGCCTACTTTGTGGATCTTTTTGTCAGAGTCAGTAATAAAGTTGCAATAAAAATGTATAAAAACCTTGGATACATAGTTTATAGAACAGTACTAGAATATTACTCAGGTGACCCGGATGAAGATGCTTTTGGTAACTATCATCAATCATCAATGACATTTTTCTACTTATATGTCACTCTACTATTAGTTATTTAAAGTTTAATCTAAACAAGACCATTGATTGCAGCATGAGTTATAACCTCCAAATATAAACCTAATCTTTCGTATTGGTAAAATATGTAGGCAATACTCAAAATAATATAACTCTTATTTTTCAGATATGAGAAAAGCTTGCTCAAGAGATGTCACTAAGAAGTCTGTAATTCCACTGTCACATCCTGTTAGACCGGAAGAAGTTGAATAAAAGTATTTTACTTTTGCAATATAATAATATTATTATCTCATATAATATTATTATTGTGAATCAGTCTTATATTAAAGTATTTTGATGTGAATTAAAACCATTTTATTAAATAAGAACTTAGCTATCATTCTTCATTCACAATTTGCGGCGGGGTATAACCCTGTTCTTCATCTTCATTGCTTTTTTCTGATTCATTAGTGTCTGAAATTTCAGTTTTGTCACTGCCTTCTTTTTGTTTTCGCCAGTTTTTAGCTGCTGCAAGCAACTTCAGGTTTGGCCTAACCATTTCGTCTTCAGGGAATATGTAATCAAACACCTCTTCCCATCCCTCTTCCACACCAGCATCACTGATGATCTTCTGTCTCTTTTTAACTCTCCTTGGCATTTTAGCCATCACTTTTTCAAGTTTTATTTCTTCTCCTATTTCAGTTTCGAAATCTTTCCAAGCTTCCAGCAATAGCACCCTTGCTTCCTTTTCCCCTGCACTTCTGAGACTATCATTGGCTCTTTCATACACACGACGTGCCAGTTCCACATTGATGTTATCAGCATTCTCCGCATTTAACTCAAACTTGGCATAAGAAAGCCACACTTTAACATGAACTGTCCTCTCCAGCAATCTTTCATAGAGTTGTCTAGCCTTTTCTGTCTCCCCTTGCGTCACTTCAAAATCAATGTAGCTCTTCCAAAGAAGTTCTGGCATATCCAATCTTGGCTGTCCCACAGCTATTTCATATATAGCTCTGGCCCTGTCAGTATCACCCAATAATGTTTCCAGTTCAGCAAACTTGATCCAAGTGATGCAGTTTTCTGGGCCATATTCTAGGAATTTTTGATAGAGTATCCTGCATCTATCAAACTCTCTCAATTGAATTTCAAGATCAATGTATCCTCTGTAAAGTTTGTCTCTAGGACACATGCCGAGAGCTAAACCCAAGGTTTTTCTTGCTTGCTTTAAGTCTTTGCACCTTACCTCAAACTGGGCATACATTAGCCATATCTTGGAGAATGTGAATATCTTATGTGGTATTAGTTCCAAGCATGTTCTGTAAACCTGTCGTGTTCTTTCTACATCCTCAGCTTCAAGTTCTTCATACAGAGCATAATTAATCCACAAATAAATGTACCGACGCCAAAACTGTTTATCCTTAGAAGGAGGAACATTTGCTATGGCTCTTTCATAGGTGTCTCTTACATCATCTACATTTCCCTCATTCTCCACAAGTCTGATGTAGTCAAACCATGCATCATAATTTGTGGGATTCTCTATTACCTCTTGCTCATACATGTACTTTCTCTTATTAACTATCACATCTTCAATGCCAGATCTATCCCCATATTTTTTCTCATGTATTGTGTAAGATTTGTACAGCTCTTTATTTCTGTCTTTAGGGATGTGATCTAAAGCATACTTGTAGATGACCCTGGCTCTGTCATGTTCTTTTTGATTTTCTTCAAACTTGGCAAAAGCAATGAACAACCTCTCATCAAGATCTTCATCTCCAAAAAACTCCACTGCTCTTTCAAAAACCTTCCTTGAGCCATTTATAAAGCCATGGTTTTCTTCAAATTTTGCATACTTGATCCAATTCTTGACATCAGGGTGAACCATTACAAATCTTTCATAGATCTGCCTGCCCCTGTCAAGTTCTTTATATCTTAGTTCAAAATTTATGTATGTTTGCCAGGCTTGTTCATCTGGTTGCCATTCCATCCAGCGCTCAAACACCTGAAAAATTACAATAAACACAAATTATTTAGCTTTTATAAAATACCCTAAGCAAACTTGGTTACTAAGGTACACGGCTGGTAATAACGTACCTGTCTAGCCCCTGCTACATTCTCCAGCATTTCTTCCATGTAAGTGTATTTGTACCAGAACTGTGACACTCTTGGCAGAATAGTGACTGCTCTGTCCCAAAGGTTGCGAGAGTGGTTCACTTGTCTATTACGCATTTCCATTTCAGTATATTTTAACCTGAAAATTACATCGACTTACTATCTCATAATTTAAAAACACTAACAGACAGATAAATGTTGGTTGAGAATTTTAATAGAACATCACTAGCAACAGTTCTAGCCCAACTTTTTAACAACAACCGATGTAACCACTTGTACCTATTTGTTTCTAGATAAAACAATTATTTTACCATAGGGTGATATTCCTGTGATCCACATCCAAGGCACGTTCATATATTGAGCGTGCCCTCTGCACCTGCTTCTGGGATTCTTCCCATTGAGCATATTTGAGCCAATTTCCAATAACCTGAAATTTTGCATTTTACAAAATGTTTAATAATCATGAAATAAAATTTTAGGTTTCTTTGTTTAATGAAAGACTGAACACAAGGCATAAATGTGAAATAATAGCTGACCATACGATTCTTCCTGATGTTATCTTCAAATGCTTTCCTTTTCCGATGCTGGTATTCTCTTAGTTCTTCAGGATCAGAAATCTTCTGTTTTGGTGGTGGAGGTAAAATTTCCAAGTCCCTCTCTTTTGCTTCCCGGAGAAGCTGTTCAGCAGTGATTTGTATCTCTGCGGGTGCTTTATTCTTTACCTGAAAACATAGTAAATACTTGTAAGAAATCATTGTTCTGTGTTTGTAATGGAATTAAAAAAACGTTCGAACTTCCTTTACCTTTGCCACTTTGGGCATTTTAGTGGGTTTTGCGTCCATATTTATGTTTATGTAGTCTGGTTAGATTGATGAACTCAAAATAAATCTAAAGATTTAATTTAAAAATATTGCCCCAGCACACGATTAACAACAACCACACAGCAAACGCAAAGAAAAACAGACACACAGACAGAGACAGATAAAAAATGAGAAAAGAAAAGAGCAAACTATACTTTAAACAGATAATATAAATGTCATTACGTTTTTTTTGTAAGGCTCAAGCTAACGTCTCTTATTCCATTCTATCTCGTCTTGCATTGTAATATCATCTATAATCCTTGAATGTTCTTGACTCATGACACTGGCAACGTGATCAGTTGAAATGACACTTAATGACAGTCACCTGAAAATCAGAGAATACCTACGTATCCTATAACCTATATTTTTTGGTTGTAATCAAACTGTTTACGTACCTCTGTAGTCTGTACATACTATTAATCTAATTTCTACTATTTAATGATTATCCTATAGGCTATATGTAAATCCCTACACTTTCTAAAATCGTTTGGTTTCATCAAAAAAATGCTCTCTTGGATATACAGATCGTCTCTAACAAAATATCCTCGTAAGTAATTTAGGTCTTAACGAAAAAGGAATGAATTTCGAAAAACTTTGATTGATAACCAAATTGACCTAGGTATGTTTCTTTTCAGTCAATAGATTTTCTTCAGTATTCAACCAGATAGGCCTTACCCCTCGTATCAACACATCGGATCAAGTTGAATACATAAACTCTGCTATTGGTGATAATACTACCTTGGACTGGCCCTCACTAAAGTCCCACGTTTTATCTCAGCCAGGAAATATCAACCAGAAAAACTTCGAGGGCGTTCTACTAAAGCTCATGATTAACAACAGAAAGTTTGAACCTGCTCTTTCCTTTGCAAATCATCTAAGAAGCAACAGTGAGGAGATGACTATTGGCTCAATAAATGGACTTTTAGGCCTATATTTTGAAATTGGAAAAACAAGAAAGCTCTCTGAGGAGGAGAAGACATTTATTACAGATGCTTATAAAAGTTTATATGAAAAGTACAAAGTTTTAGATTTTTCAACTTGTGAAAAGCTGGTTCGTGCATTATGTGTTATTGATGAATGGGAAAAAGCAATCTGGGTATTAGAAGACATACATCTAACAAGTATCCCTTCCCACACTGCTTACAGTTTATTAATTGGTACACTATTTAAGAACAATAAAAAGAAAAGAGCTTTGGAAGTTATAAATGAGAGTATAAATCATAAGAGACCATTACAATATGAAGCATATGATCAGTGGATAAATTCTATAGTTAAAAAATATAAGAATAAAAATGATATTTTAAAACAATTAGGTGAAATTCACAATCATATCACAAGAAACTATGCAGTTGTAGATGAAAATACTGCTACAAAGTTAAAAGAAACTTATTTAAATCTAGGCTGGGATGCAGAATTTACTAAAATAAGAAGAACTAAGTGAGTAACACATCAAGCAACCCCCTTAACATAGATAAATTAGGGCCATTAGCTTAATTACCTACCATTTTACCATTAGTTCTGGCTCTAGCAGTTGTCATGATGCCAACTTTGGTTGGCCACTACATAGTGGCTTGCAATGGCGGCAATGCATAGCATATACAAATTAATTATAAACATATCCCATTGACTAAACATAAGACCAAATGAAGTACTTAGGCTAAAAACAAATTTAACTAAAAACCTTCCTTTCATAATTTCAGTGGTGAATGCATTAGATGCAAAGAAACATTAGATTGCCTTAATTTATCCAATGAAGACTTTTCTACTCTGCAGCAAAATGTTAAGGAAAAACTGATTGTTGGGTCTGATTTATTCCTCAAGTCGTCACCTGAGGAATTGAAGAAGTTTCTAAGTTATATAGAAAAGACTAGTCCTTACGACATAGTAATAGATGCATTAAATGTGTCTTATGCGGTTGGGAAAGGGTCCCCAGCTGATCGTCTAAGGCTACTCTTGGACACTGTAGATTATTTCAAAGAAAGGAAAAAAAAAATTCTACTGCTTGGAAGAAAACACATGCTTGGATGGGGAAAAGGCAAGATTCAGAACCTGATGAGTAGTACTTCTACTTTTTTTACTGATGACCTGTAAGTATGTAGTTTAAAGTATTTTTTGTTGCTTATTATTGAGCTTGCGGCTTTACTGGTGGGGCACCAGCTATACTTAAACCATCTTTGAACTTTATTTGAACATCAGCAACTGTAAACGTTTTATTCAAATCAGTTTTAGTCGTCTGTAATGTATGAGTAATCAATTCAAATTAATATACCCATTTGTTACCAATTTCAACTCAAAATTCTTTTGAGGATGTCGAAAAGTCCCTTTGTCTAGAATTTTGAGTAGGTACTTGATACTGAGAGATCTGAGGAGATAACATGCCTGGGGCTTATAATTTTAAAGATGTTCTTTTCTGTAATTTGTTTTAACAAAGTTGAATGCTCCGATGTAAAACCGTTTCAAAGTTTTATAGATGTTTTCCAGATCTCAAGATAAAACCTAAATCAATGGTAAAGTTTTGTATCTTTCGTATTTTCCAGATCACAAGATGATCCATATTTCATTACTGCAGCTATCCTGAGTGGACCACATACAGACATAGTCTCAAAAGACCTGCTACGTGGACATCAGTTCAACCTGCAAGATGAGAACATGAGATATATGTTTAAGAAGTGGCAGTGGCATCATCAATGGATGGTCTTCATATCACCAAACAGAAAACTTAAAATACAGGTAAAATTATAAAAAAAACTGTCTGATTAAGAAATGAGCAAGAACTATGAATAAACTTAAGGCTTAACATCTTTTTATAAAATAAAATAAATATTGGTGGACATTCCACACAGCACTATCTCGCCCCAAACTAAGCCAAAGCTTGTGATTGGGAACCAGATAGCTGATATACACATTTACATACTCATATACTTTTTTTTGGAAATACATACTTATAATAATTATATGTATAACACCCAGACAGAGACAAACATCTATGTTCATCACAGAAATGTTTGTTCTCGGTGGGGATCGAATCCACGACCTACGGCGGAGAAGGCAAACCAACTGAGCTGTGAAGGCTGTCAATTCTATCTCAAATCTAAAATTAAATTTATTAAAAACTGCTTACAAGGCACAAGCCTGATGTGGATTATCTCAAATCTAAAATTAAATTTATTAAAAACTGCTTACAAGGCACAAGCCTGATGTGGCTGAATGCAGGGTGGTGCATCATAGGCAAGTTTATATCATCCTGCGTGACTTGCGAGACATTGAGCTGATATAGCTGATGGTTACCACTTAACATCAGGTGGACAATCTGCTTGCTCGATAGAGCTGATAAGCTTGGAGTATCAAAAAAATCACCTTCAATGTTGATTGAATTGAGGGTTATTTAACCCTACAAGTGTTTTATATGAAATTGGCACCACCACCATACACAAAATAAAACTCGATGTAATTTCGAAGTGGTTTCAGTCTTTATGAAGTAGGTATCTTTAGGAAGTATTGACTGGCTGAAATGATGTCGATAAACATATGTAACGAGCAATAGAATAAAGAACATAATAGAACCAACTGTTCTCACGACAAGCTAAGCGCGAGTCTTTCTATTCAGTTTGTTTAGTTTGTTTTGGGATGCCTTCTGTCTAATATTTCATTACCATATCGTATTGGCGCGCTACGACATTCCCCGAAGAGTGTGAATACAGATGATGTGAAGCTTTACTCTCAGAAATAAAATACAAAACTTTGACACTGCAAGATGTGGAATTACGACAGATAGCGCAGCCGTAAAAGTATCTAAAGGGGACTATCGTGGGTTCGAATCCTACCCTACCTAGGAATCAAGCTTACTCCTGAGTTTAGTTTGAGTTCCTAAAGTAACCTATCAAACGAATTATTAGAACATACTATCATATTTTTTTCTCTGCAGGCCCCAATGTATTTTACGCCGTGTGCCCAGAAGAATGAAAACAATGGCACCTGGCACATTCCGTATCATAGTGAAGCAACCAAGACTCTAGGGCAAGTGAATGATGGGGTCCCGAACCTATCTAATTGGATGTGTATACGACGTAAAGTTAATAAATGAAACCAATTAGCAAGAAATGTTTTTATTGAACACTAGCTTCCTCCCGTGGCTTTGTTCTCGTAGTACCTGCATAGTTAGCTTTTTTTTAAAGTTATACAAGTAATGCTTTGTTTGGTATAGGTGATGGTTACCACTTAACATCAGGTGGGCCATCTGCTTGTTCCATCAGCTAGTTGTATAAAAAAGTTACAAATTGTTAACTACTTAGTTACATTCCAAGTTTCACCGAAATTGGTCCAGCTCCATTATGCCGTCATTGGATCTCGACGCATCCGATATTCGGAATGCCATTTTTTTTTGTAACCATCCTAGAAAACGCCAAGCCAACTTTTTTATGTCCATACAAGCTGGTGCCCGCGACTTCGTCTGCGTAGGATTAGTCACACAATTCTTTATTGTAGCCTATGTGTTATTCTGATGTATAAGATATATTATTGTAAAGCTTCATTAAAATTCATTCAGTAGTTTTTACGTGAAAGAGTAACAAACATCCATCCATCCATACTTACAAACTTTCGCATTTATAATATTAATAGGATTTAGGTGTAGGAAAATACAAGGACCAAGCATGATTCTCGTTGTTAGACATGCGTCGAGTACTGAGATCTACTGAGAGTGGTAATCAAAACTATTTTTTTTTAAGTTAAGAGTGGAAGTGACATCAGATGGTACCTACAGTCACAAAGGTGCTCACGTGTTCAACTAACCATCTAGGTCTAAGTACTTCTAGGTCACGCGAGCAGAGCCGTGGGTTTGATGCTCGTACGTAGCCTTCTCAGTCGGATAATCTCTAGTGGTGCGCTTAGACTAATAACTTTGGTTAGGTCACAGATAAGAGAATACTAGTACCTACTAATATCTTAGACTAAGTATCATATTAATACCTCCATGACTAATATAGTGACAGTTTAACGGAGGAATCATGCCTTCATAGGAAACTACCAACTTTAACCTTTTTAGGAAGATTATTAGTTGATTGTCAAATTAGACATCTGTTTTTGTTTACGCGTGGCCATCACAATAATGCTAAATTATTTTGCAATTTTGGTTTGTGTCGAAATTCCCCAGTTTTCATAAATTATTCAATATGCCGAAGCCAGGGAAAAATGTGGACAAGTCCTCTTCATCTAAAATAGATAAAGCGAAAGGATCCAAAGGAAATCTGTCGTCGAAGTCTGAACAAAATGTGAAAATATTGAAGACAGTAAATTCGGGTGAGATTCCTGTGCATCCATTCCTGTCATTTAGATATTACCACCATCTTAAGGGTAGGTAGGTAATCGAATCTATTAAAGAACAGGATCTACCTATAAAACTTATCTATGAATAGTTATTTTATAGGCACTTAAGTGGCTACCATATTACTTAGCTACATTATGTATGATAGAACAATGCATAGCTGAATAATTTCAGTTTCATTGCCCTGTGTCCATCAACTTGAGGCATACCTACAGATGTTAAGCCTCAACCACACTCTTCAAACCGAAACACAGCAACGCTGCTTGGCAGCAGAAAAAGGCAATGTGGTAGTACTTCTCCGGACTAGCCCTTCACAAAGAGCTCGATATACTACATCTATCTATCTTATAGTGTCTGGGTAGAGCAGACACTAGCGTCTTTAAAACAAGGTACCAATATGTTCAGGTGATGTCCCAGGGCAAAAGGTATCACCTCGGGTCAGACGCAACATGGAACGCGTGGAAATGCTGGCGAGACCGAACGCGCGCCGCCTTCGATCGCTCTGGGACGAGAAGTGCGAGATACTCCCTCCAGACAGGAGAGACAAGATCAAGAGCGCACTTGAGGAAGATTACTTCCTCAATCCTGAGTAAGTATTTTTTTTACTACTGATGGAACAAGCAGATGGCCCATCATTTACATTTTGATGGCATTTTTACTCCATCCTTTAAAAAATATTTTACCAACTAATAACTTCTTACCCTTAAATCTGTAGTCAGGTAGGTAGGTACCTACCTACCTAGGTACTACCTATTCCTCTGACACCAACGTACGAGTTTGATTCCTGATGTGTTTGTAGGTAAATATTCGCACGATTTTTCCAACGTAAAACGATTTGATTCCTGTTACCTAGGTAATATTATTTTTTCTGCACCTAATATGTAGGAATAAGTTTGGTACCTACAGTTTTCTCTGGATTTTAAAAACAAATAATAAATTACTTAATTATGTCCAGTATAATTACATTTTGTAATTTTAATGGACTTGCTGGGTTTAGTAATATTTCTGTTTTTCTAAACAGAAATGTTTAGTTTTGTCGCTGACATAGGCCTTGGTATGAGGCTATAGTCGTACCCTGCTAGTGGGTCCGAACCACGGAATAGAGAATTTCTGTGGTCCGAACTGTAACTTCAGCTTTTAATAGACAAACGGAGCAATACTTCCAAGCTCTCTTCGAGTCTTCGAAGCGATGGTCCGGCCCGGGCGGCATGGTCGGCAGGAAGGAACAAGGGGACAAGACTCGGGAGCTCCGTCAGAGACAGAAGTGGCTGGTCAATTTCAGTGCTCAGGTAAACTTTTTTTCTCCATCCACAGACTAAAAAACGGAAAAGATATCTACCTACCCACTGATTACTGCTAAATAGCTCTAGGTATACCTAGTGCTATTCTAATAGTCTATTCTAGGCAAAGACATGACAATATGGATGTTTTTGGTTGAAAAACCAGGAAGGTTTTAAATCTAAATAGGTATCTAAATATGTTCAACTGTTCATGTGTTTCTTGCTAAAATTTATTCACGATTCTGTAGGGACATCGTATTTGTTTCCATGCTAGATAAACTGTAAGAATTATATTTAAATCTAAACGCTATAAAATACTAGCCCTGAGCACGAGCCCCGTGTGCCTTTATGGTAAAGACGGTACTAAAAGTAGGTACCTACCTGCTTACCTTACCTTTATATTGATATAACTTGCAGGTGGCGTACCGTCTGTGTGACTACATAGCCAAAGGTAATAAGGAAATGCTGGTCTCCAACAGACTGAGAAGCATCGCTGACGTGGTGTTGGAGAGAGTTGCTGAGATACTATGTATGAAATCAATAATTAATTATTCTACGATGAAAATGCACCAATACATTAACCATCCTTTTGTTACTCCATCATCATCATCCTAAACAATTATACTGCTGGACATAGGCCCTATACATTTACAACAAGAACGATACGGAGCCCTCTTCATCTACCGACTTCCATAGATCCTCACTATGTCGTCGGTCCATCGGGTTAGGTTACTTCATCAATTAGAAGTCATTCATTCAATTTCATCTAACTAAAGGTTGTCTAATTTTTTTTGTCAGCATCGTATTTATTTAGTAACTTCAGAAGCCATAGCAAATTTTAACTTTAAGTGCTCGTGGCGTACCTACATCTTGCTTGATTATTCCTAAGCCACGACAGAAGAAAGGACGGCTTACTTACCTAATAGTAGAAGCTGATTTTTTAGACGTAAGGTATTAGGCCTGTATCACAGACAGATACCTACTATAAAATTTGGTAAAAAAAGGGGACTAAACTTCTTTGGACTGTTGTATTTTAATTAAAAACTAAACGGAGCTAAGCAAACTTCTATAGAGCATTGCTTAACTTCTCAACTAACGGTTATAAACGCACAGTTGCTGACTGGGACCTTCGATCCGGAAAGCACTCTTCTCATGGTTGATTTTAAGTTCTAATAATACTCCTCTAATGAGCCCAATCATGAATTCCATTGTATTTTTAGGTGAGCCCAAGCCTTCCCGCATGCATCCGGGCCGCCTCGCTCGCTTCATGGTCGCGATTTCGGATCGCATCGCCGTCTGGATAGAGAATGCGGTGTACCGAGCTGATGCGATAGAACCCTCGGAGTTCGGATCCCATGAGCACATGAGATTGGATGCTGAGAAACCGCTCATATGCTAGCGATGATACGGTAGTTTTCTGAAACCAGTTGGTAAGTCAAAATTGGATTTGATTACCCTAAAGAGGACCTATGGTCTTCAGAACTGAAGGTCTAGCTGGTCTATTTTACGATTGCTGAGAGTCCCATGGCACTGCTTTGTGTAAAAAGAGGTGATGATTACCTCAAACCTATGCTGTGCCTCTCCCAAACAAGAAGTCTAACTGTACTAAGTTTTTGCCTAAGCCTCAAAGTCAGTTTTATTTTTCGTTTTCCGTATCGTCAGGCCATTTTGTGAGTTCTTAATTCATACAGAGTTTTTAAGAGTAGTAGAGCTCTTTGTGAAGGGATCTTCCGGGGAAGTACTACCTACCACCACGCGCCAAGCAGCAACACTGTGTTTCGGTTTGAAGAGTGTGGTTGCCGGTGTAATTACAGGCACATGAGACTTAACATCTGTATGCCTCAAGTAGATGGACGCAGGGCAGTGTATCGTAGGGCACGTTCCTATCGTGCGTGACTTACGAGGCAATGCTTTGTTATAGGTGATGGTTACCACATAACATCAGGTGGGCCATCTGCTTGTTCTATCAGCTAGTAATATATATAATATATAATAATAAAAAAAAACGGCCCGACAAAACGGAAGACGAAAACCAAAACTTACACTTGGAGTATCCACTGAGAAAGGGAATTTCACAGGACTTTTCATTTGTAGTTTTTTGTCTCTTTAGCATGAAATGTAACTATTACGTTACAGCAACATAAATTAGACTTCAGCGTGGCTCTTTTATTACAATACATTTTTGGTTTACGGACATGAGATGAGGACCTTATAAATACCTACATTTTACCTTGATGTGGACCCTATTGTAATGTTTTCACACCTCGCACTTAAAAGCGATCGTGCTTATGGGAACCAAACTTGTTTATTAACATTACTTCAACTCAATTATACGCTACAATATAATCATTTAAACAGTTTATAATCTCGAATGACTAAATTATTAGCTACACCTACATTTCGATCTAGTTTATAGATGCACCGTCAGAGGCTCTATTCTCAGGAACCAGACATCAAAGTCGCAATCGCAGCCTTTTCGCAATCGCAAAGTCGCTATCGAATCGAATTCAGTACCCCAAGTATGAGTTTTGCTTACCATATTCGGTTTTTCGTTTTACGTTTTTGCTCAGTGCTCATTGCGGGTTTTGTAAAGTTCCATATCGGTATCCCTATCGCAGCTTCATACAAAACCCGCAATGAACACGGAACAAAAACGAATCGTTTTTGCTCCGTGGTATGGTAATGTAAGCAAAAAAAAATTATGGTAAGCAAAACTCATACTTGGGGTACAGAGGATCAATCTCTTCGATAGTCGTACGATATATATCTCAGACTCGTGAGAATAAGGGTCCAGGCATGTCTATTGAATGCAATGATCATGTGGGTATCTATGAAACATTTATCACGTGTCATGTAAGTTTTGTATCTGCCTATTATAGGTATTTGCATTCATACATCCATCTATACAAACCTGCAAAAGAGGCAGCTTCAGTGTTAGTAGGAGTGACCCAGCCTCCAGATTGCAGGGCAGTTGTTTCGAATCCAGTTGTGCACCAAAAAATTTACTCGCAATCGGTGAAGGAAAACATCGTGAGGAAACCAATCTATGCAACCTATCACCAACTATTGCAGAATGTGGGAATGTGCCAAATGTCAAATTTAGAAGTACCTCTGACTACTCCTTTAGATATCCTCAAATGAATCTTAAGTTGTAAGAGCATCACGACTTTGATCCCCAGGCACGGTAGATATCCCTTCAGATCTCTTAGTACCGGCTGAGCTATTAATTAACTAACCTATCCTTCCTGATTTTTATAAGGATGGTCCAGTTTTATCATTGGACTTCTTCAGATTAATGATTATGAATTTTGAGTGCGGAAAGACTGATTGTTATAAAAGTTCCATCCACGTGCCATAGTTCGGTACCTACCTTTCCTAACTGCAACAAAGTACCGTGGTGATTACTATGCGACGTTCCATAACTAGACCGAACAGCCTTCTTTTTCCTAGACTGGTATTTTCATTATATATTCAGATCGGCAGTGACCTTAGGAAGTCTAAGTATCTAGTACCTATTTTGTCGTGTAGGTATCCCTTGACGACCTTCTAGAAACCTATATATGCGTCGGGTTTCCGTAGGGCGGCACAGTTCATACTTTGAAGGCTTGCCAGCAGTTCTAGTAAAAACTCTCATCACAATGAAATACGCAGTAAGTAAAGTGATAGATAATATTTTATTGATTCAAAGTTCGGAAGAAAAGTTCTCAATCTTGAGATCTAAAGGGACCAACTTTGCCCGAGAAAACAAGGGTATGAAAAAATAGGCTGACTTTCTGTTTCGGAAATTAAGAAAATTGTTACCTTTGGTTTTTCAAAAGAGGGAAATACTCTTTTTTTTAAGGAGAAATACTTACTCTTCCAATAAGCTAAAGCTTGGTAAAATTATTAAGTACTTGATAAAAATTATAGAGCCACGAAGAAAGTCGATGCAATATTATCAAACCTGCAGAGCTTATTATAAAACATTCGGAAACATCTGTTTCTGTCTTTTTTCTTTATAAAGTTTAAAATAACACGGAAGCCAGAGAGACGAATTCTGAAGTTTCCGATCGGAAATGTTTTGAAATAGCTCTGCAGAACTGCTCAAATAATGCCTATAGCCTTTCATTCAAATAACAAACAAAAAAAATTGTAGAAGATAATACCTAGTTTGACAAAAATTTTAATATAGTCCCAAAAGTTATTATCCGAGTGGGATTTGAACCCACGACCTACCCCTTGATAAGGGGCCGCGCTAACCAACTGCGCCATCGGATTCTAATCACACTCCCCCCGTATCAAGGGGAAGGTAACTTTTGGGACTATATTAAAATCTTTGTGATTTCCTTAAGTGTAGGTAAACACTATAAAACTAATACCTAGTTTGGTCCAGAAGTTACAAAAAAACTTGATGGTATAACTTTTTGCAGGTATTCCTCCTGTTGGTCGTCGTGGCGATGGCCGCCGCCGCTCCTCAGCTGCTCTTGCCCGCCGGTTATGGCGGCCTGGGACCCTACTTCGGAGCCGCCCCTGGCGTAAGTATTTACTTACATAAACATTCATCAATAAGACCAAGAATCCATAAGAGTAGTAGAGCTCTTTGTGAAGGGCTCGTCCGGGGAAGTACTACCACCACGCCTCTTTCTACCGCCAAGCAGCGTTGCTGTGTTTCGGTTTGAGGCACATGAGGCTTAACATATGTATGCTTCAAGGTGATGGACGCAGGGCATTGCATCGTAGGGCACTTCCTATCGGGCGTGACTTACGAGGCAATGCTTTGTTATAGGTGATGGTTGCCTCTTAATATCAGATGGGCCATCTGCTTGTTCCATCAGCTAGTTGTATAAAAAAAAAACTATATAGAAGATGAAAATTAAGAAGTCCACTGTTGGACATAGGCCTCTCCTGACTTCCGCTGTCTTTACAATGGTATAGTCGGCCCGTCGGTAGAGAATCGCCTGTTTTCTTTGTCTAGCGGTTTGTGGTCGCCATTCGAGAACCTTTATTCCCAAGTTTAGTATTATCGTGTTTCATCTTGCTTTTAATGCCTTTGCGTAGTCCAACATAAGCATTATCTCTTTTTCATGGATTGGTTATTCAGCCGCATCTGCCACTAGTTTAGTAATCGCGACCTGAAATAATAAAATATTTGAAATCGTGATATATTATGTGAAACTTTAATTGTTACACGAGCACATATCTTATCAGCAAAATATATAATTTGATGTAGATTCTTATAAATTTAAACTATGAAGGTATGACATGCTATGCTTCTAAGGCCGGTTCGACCAATTTAGTGTAACTCTAGGTATCCGACAGACAAAAAATATCGTAATTTAGACTTCTTTAAAACCAAGACGGAATTATGTGTATCTGACGGATAGCTATTACTCTCTGCTAGTTGCACTTGGCACCTACCTACCTATGATATTACTATTTTATCACCCAACTTTGTTTTACCTAGTTAGATAAAGTTTATTTCCAAAATACCGTATAGCCATACAGTTAGGCTTTATTCTAAAGATTTGTAAATAGTAAAGGTAAGTAATAGTAAAAAAAAACTGTGTCACTGGTAGGTACTTAGTAAAATGACAAGATGTCTGAGTTGGTCGAACCCGCCGTTAGTAGCTCAAGGGGTGTGTGTTGACTAAAATATTTCTCTGTTGTATATCTGATCTTGTGTTGTATATTTGAATCGTGTTGTTTACTGAACTTATATTTCTTAGTATTTATCAAATATACCATTATACATCTGTTTAATGGTGGGTTTGGTCGAATCTGAGTAACGCTATTAGTCAGATTAAAATATAAAAGTTTCTGCTTTAGAATAATTTAGTCAAAAACAAATACGGAAATATTTGTAACTGACGGATAGCATTACAGTGACATGGTAAAACCGCCCTTAATGTTCTAAAGATCTACTTACAGAATACAGAAGGTGTCTTTCTGTGATCTGTGGGAAAAGAAAAGAAGCGGAGGAAATTATAATATAAGCGAAGTTAATGCATTTTAAAGAATGGAGTTTTCTATGAATACTGTATTATAATATAATATAATATTTTATAGTATTTCGTAAATACTAGTATTCATTGTATTTTTTTTTCGGACAATATTATGTCAATGTAATATAATTTTATTTAATATCTAATTCGTGCCTGGTTTTCAGACTCTGGTGGCTGGACCCACGGTCCTCAACAACCCTCTTGGCTATGGCGGACGTTTCATCTCCCCGGGATACGTCGGTCCCTACTATTAAAACAACCCCATATACCTCCTTTTACTTTGCACGCACTGCACTACCCATTGGCTCTTGTACATAACCTTTTTAATAAATTGATGGCTTTTTTTCAATACAACTTCTTTTATTTATCACACAAATGTTTGTTCTCGGTGGGGATCGAACCCACGGCCTATGGCGCAGAAGGCAGAGCTACTAATACCAACTGAGCTTTGAAGATGTTTTTTCTCTATCTGGGTGTTATAATAAAACCCTCGTCGTGCACTATTAACAACACATCTATAAAATTATCTCCTATAGAGATGTAGTTCCACTGGTTGTGCGAAGCGGTAGTCCATATCAACTTATAATGCGAAAGTAATAAGTTTGTTACGCTGGAGATGAAACTTGACACGTTTGTATATGGGCCACCATTATCCATATTAAAAAAGTAGTTTTTCAACTACATTGCTTCTAAATCTTCCGTTGCTCCGAAATATTGGTTGGATCATTTTACTTTCATTTTCACAGGACCTAGCGTTAAACTCTGTCCACTAGTGGGGTAGAGGGGGATAAATGCTACGTTCTATACCGCGTTTACATTTAGACATTCGCCCTGCCATTCGCGTGGACGGAAATGTGACCGGCCATATGTCCGCGGCGGCGTCGCCGGCAACGTCAACGTGTGTTCACATTTAGCCACTTAGGGAGCGCGGGCAACACGAGCGGACATGGAAGTGACATCACATTCTCGTTATCTGGAAGATAATGCTTTATAGCATTAAGTTCGCCTTTGTACTGTTATTTTAATGTGCGATAAAGTATTTTCAATCAATCAATCAATCAATAATGCCTATGTCCCATTCTCGCAATGCCCATGTCCCTACCGATGTCCATGCACATTTACACGGACATGAGCTGAGTGTAAACGCGGAGTAAGAGCTTTCTGAGTTCAATACTAAAGAGCGTTTATGAGCTTTCGGTACTTGATTACTATCTTCCGTCACCGATTTATTACACTCTGCCAATTTATTTTATAACTTTGGTCTAGCGAAAGGCAATTAATGCAGGTACAATACCTAATAACAACAAATAAAACCATAAAGTTACATAATCGGTAGATCGAGCTAAAGTATGTGGGAAAGTGATAATTTATAGAAAAGATCTCGCTATGACATCATCAGATTCCGGTCTACTATTTAGCATTTACAAGCGGATATATAATGTTCTAAGATTGCTAAATTCTGATGACATAAAAATACCAGGTGCAAATCACTTTGCATTATTTTAGAAGAGATTTCTCGCGGAAACGTCAGATCAATCCATCCATTTCCCAAACAGGATGTTATGGCATTGTATTGCATTTCAAGACAAGATTGAATGTTGCTTTCCCGGAATTCCTAGACTTTAAATCACCTTACAGATCAAATACCATAAATTTTAATTTGAAAGGTAAGTTTGAAAGTTACAGGATTTTCAATTCAAATTAAATGGTATGAGTTGCAATCATGCAACTCATACCATTTAATTTGAATTAGCTATGGTAGCCTGTCTGATAGGTAAATAACCTTTTAAGTTCAGCACACAAGTTATGACATAAACACTTTTAAACTAGATAAATGGATAAAGTTATATATATTCAATTAAATCACAAGTATCACATTGAAAGCTAGGTGAATCTAGGTGCCAGTTCCACGCGACCAAGCCTAGACGAACAGAAAACACTTACGGCTTGGTTCCTACACTTTTTTTGTATAATCCTTGTTACATATTCCCAATTTGAAGAAAACAAAGGCACTGGCGTTCTTCCTATGTGACTTTTCATAAAACAAAACAATCGAAGCGACTTTCATTGCGTTCGATCCACAATGATTATAAATTCCACTATGAAAGAACAGTGGATGACCTGCTAATAACAACAATTTCTTAGTGTACCTACCTAATAAACTAAAGAGGTGTTAAAAATAAAGATATGGTCTAAGGTGGAGACGAACGCCGTGCTACTTTCGATGTTACGTCGTCTTGACGAACCAGACCAAATCGCAATTCATTCGGGCTTGTAAACTGATAAAGTAGGTTACTTCTATGATGTGAGCTGAGCGCTCACTTGTTTCTTTTTGTTTTGTCTCTACTGTATTTTTATTTGTACCTATTAATAGTTCTGCCTTCCGGGTGAGACGCAAGAGATTCAATTGCTGTGGAGGGCCAAAATTTTTCCCTGAATGTCACCAAGACACATGGAATTAGGTACAATACGGAGTCAGTTGGAGGCAGAATTTGGACTGTTTGGTATTATGTTTAAAACAAGTTTTTTGTGGTAAGTTTGTTTATTATTTATCTTATTTGAAAAGTTTGGAATGGAGTCCCTAATTTTCATTGATTGATTTTTATCAGCAACAGTTTTCGATCGGGTTTTAGTTTTCTGGAGCGTAAAAGTACAAAAACACTAGAACAGTTCTGGCCTGACATCACACTAGTTTACATAACTTTACATAAACAATGTAAATCACATTCACGCACCATTCCAAGTGATAGTAAAAGTGGTTGGTCAGGAAAAAAACTAAAAAAGTGTCCATGGCGACCGACATAACGGCCTTGCTTTTGCCAACATGAAATGCATCTTTTGAGGTAAAACACATGGAATTCTCACCCTTATTTGTAAGAGTATAAAGTTCTACAGGATATTCTGTGCAGAAGGTTATAAGTTGGTTTCTCTTGTCTCCAGTTGCACAATAAGCGGAGGATTTGGGTGAGTCAACCTACTTAGAAAGGCTCTGTTGGAAAGGCTGACTCGGAAGTTGATAGATAATAACTAATATTATGTAATATTATTTATTATATCTGTAGCTGTATGGCGAAAGTAGAGTAACTTCGTATGTATCGAGGTACATCTTTTTTAATAATAGATTTTACAGTTGAACTGGAGATAAGATTTTTTATATAATTATAGCTATAATTCATTTTAATTAGTTAGGCTAACTATGAATAAAATAAACAAATAAATATTGGTGGACTTTCCACAGCTATGAAACTAACTCAAAGGATTACAAATATCGTTTCAGATATATTATATAGATATTATATCTGATATATTTATATTATATTTAACCTAGAGAGACCTTTTTAACCTAGAGAGACCTATAATTGGCTGTTCTAATGTTTTTGATATATTCTGTTTTATACTATTTTTTGTGCTGTTGTGTTGGTCTTTTCAATAAATAAAAAAATATATATATATATATAAAAATACTCACTGAGAAACATGCTTGTTTCAAATCTACTTACATTTCAATAATTTAATCCTTATATAATACTCATCAAACTTTCGTAACATAAAACTAGACGTATTAGTTGATCGAGTGAGCGAAGCGAACGAAGATCTTAGTTTCAACTTGGGCGATTTGGCATTTTATGTATGTATGTATGTATGTATGTATGTATGTATGTATGTATGTATGTTTGTCTGGCGATAACTTTAGAACCGTTGATCCGATCTCCATGAAATTTGATATTTCGATAGCTTGTGCTTGAGAAATTTACTGGTAAGTATATGAGTAAAATCGGATGAAGGGTTTTTGAGATATGGGGTTTTTTAAGAGGGCAAAAATAAAAAAAGTTACATAAAAAAATCAAGTTACATGTCATATGAAAGAGCTTTGTTTGGACATTCCAAAACAATTTTTACTTTTTTTTTGGGACGCTCGGTTTTCGAGATAAAATTTAAGAAGTTAAATTAAGAAAACCAGCGATCCAAGAGCTCCCATCTCTAAGAGTTTCGTTGAAATCAAGGTTTTTCTACTGGTCGGCCAGTTCCTTTGATTTTTCTTAATTTTTTTTCTTGAAATAATTTAAGGAGGTACTCAGTTCTCATAAAATGGTGACGACGACCAGGTCTGATGATGGAGTCAAGGTCTGTTCAACGGAACACTTCAATAAATAGGCCAATAGAGCTGAAACTTGGTAACCATACCAAGTTAGTAGGCGGTAGTCAGAAAAAAGTCCAAAGATAATGTTTGGACTTGCCTCTGACTACTACGTACTCAAAGTTTTGATGCGTTCGTCGGGTCGCATCACGAGATCTCAGTTCGGGGCGAACTACTAGTTAATATTTTTTAACAAGAGAATAAAGAACTCGTTTGCCCGCATATTCTTTGATTAGATAATAGTCGACACCTATACCTGCTAAATTTGGTAAAAGAGAACATCAATTCAATTACTCTAGTGCATTCGAAAAGAAAGTAGGCCACAAAGCCCAATGAACCAAATTGAACTTGCCGTTGCAAAATGCGCTTCCATAGAAAAAAAATCGAGATATTTCACAATCAAGAAGAAAAATAAAACAGTAGTCGTGGGGCTCTTTGTGAAGGACTCGTCCGGGGAAGTTCTACCATGCCTTTTCTGCGGCTGAGCAGCTTTTGCTGTGCTCCTATTTTGTGCCGGTAAAATTACTATCCAATGCATTGTAGATAACGTTTTTAGACTTCAAGTTCTTCACGTTGTAGAGCTTAGCTTAGTGTGGCTTAGTTTTGATCCAAGCTTTTAACTTCTGAAAATTCGCCTTGAGCTGAAAGTTATAATTTGAACGCAAAATTCCGAAAAAATATTTGATTAAACAATTGAAACTGAAATTTGTGAAATTACAGGCACATGAGGCTTAACATCTTTGTGCCTTAATGGAAGCAGGGCAGTACATCGTAGGACCCGATCCTATCGTGCGTGAGTTGCGAGGCAATGCAATGGTGATAAGTGATGGTTACTGCTTAGCATCAGGCGGGGCATAAAATTTGTCGCTGGCTGTACCTAAACTTGATTTTAAGATACTAATCTATAGTTTTTACAGCGGTTGTAAACAACATACTTACAATATGTAAATATCGTTAACCAATCAATACATATTTTATTTCCGGCATCAGCTTTATTAATTGTTATTATTCGCGTTCATTGTTGCAATAACTTGATTGGTTTATGTAAACTTATAAAAATGATTGACTAATAACAGTAAAGGTGATTTAACTAACACCTAGTTGATAGAAGGTTGAAATCTTTGGTGATTATGGTTTATGGTGAATGTGGAATCTGGAAGATGTGTCTTATGTATCCTATCTATAAATTATTTCATCATCATCAGCCTGAGAAGTCCACTGCTGGATATACAGCCCCCTATATATTCACAGAAAGAACGATTTTAGGCCCTCTCCATCGACCAACTCTCTTCTCTCTTAATATAATGAAATATATCCATGATAATAGTTCTTGAAAATAGTAGACAGAGGGTTAAAAAGTAGTAGTTACTAGTAGAAATAATTTGTACGAATCAGATAAGAGAAGGTATCAATGTTTAGGTATATACTTTGTAATACCTTACATAATAATTTCTGCTCACAGAATTCAAGTAAAGCTCAAGCATAGTAAAAATAAAATGAAAACCGGCCAAGTGCGAGTCCGACTCGCGCACGAAGGGTTCCGTACCATTATCTATAAAAACGGCATAAAAATCATGCCTGTTGTATGGGAGCTCCCCTTGAATATTTGTTTTATTTTAATTATTTATTTTTAAAGTGAATATATAACTAAATGTTCTGTGAATATTTCAAGCGTCTACCTGTTGCCGTTATAAATATCGAGCAAAAACGAGCAAAAAAATCACTGGGCTAAGGGGGCTCCCATACAACTGTTTGTTGTATGGGAGCCCCCTTAAATATTTATTTTATTCTGTTTTTTAGTATTTGTTGTTATAGCGGCAACAGAAATACATCATCTGTGAAAATTTCAACTGTCTAACTATCACGGTTCATGAGATACAGCCTGGCGACAGACGGACAGCGGAGTCTTAGTAATAGGATCCCGTTTTACCCTTTGGGTACAGAACCCTAAAAATTACCTGCGAACATTTCCAAGAGCTTACATAACGCTAAAAAACAAACTTAGAGTTTTGTAGGACGCTCCACTTTCCTAGCGATGAATGATATAAATTAAATGAGGTGGAAAACCAACAAAAGAGAAATAGACGAGAGTAAAACAGTGGGTAATCGAACACGCAATGGTAGTTTTTTTTTGATGACTTTGTAATTGATCAGGCAGAACCTGCCCTGCGAGCACCATCTACATGCGCCCATCAACTTGAGGCATATGCCTTAAGTTGATGCTAAAAATGCTAGGCCTCATGTCCCTTAATTTCACGGGCCCCTTCAAGCCATTTTTTTCACCACCATTCTGCTTGGCAGAAGGCTTTGAGTTAAAGCTAGGTCTCTCTTAACTGTGACTAGGTAGAGCACTGAATTTTTTTGGGCTCATGATATTTTTTTTTATACAACTAGCTGATGAAACTAGCAAATGACCCACCTGATGTTGAGTGGTAACCATTACCTATAACAAAGCATTGCCTCGCAAGTCACGCACGATAGGAACGTGCCCTACGAAGCACTGCTCTGCGTCCATCAACTTGAGGCATACAGATGTTAAGCCTCATGTGCCTGTAATTACACCGGCAACCACACTCTTCAAGCCTTTACACAAAATGATAATGATCTTATTTCCATATTTTTAATATTATTCAAAGAGGAGCAACATTGGCTATGAATTTCTAATTTTAATGTGATTACCTTTGAATCAAAAACGTTGAGAACCGGAAGACGTAAAGCGGGTACTATGTATCTAAATATATAAAATTGTTTCGCTACTGACTGGCTGAAAATAAACACAGAGGTCAGAATTATGTAATTTGGAGGTTACATTTTTCGGTCTTCTTCTTCTTCTTGTCTTGTATCTTTCGAAACAGTGTGGTGAAAGGATTTTAAGTGCGCCTCAAGAGGCTCCTTTAAATGGAGAAAAGAAAGAAAGAAGAGCAACATAGCTTTTTAATTTTATTTGTTTTTCTAGTGTTATTTTGAGTTGTGTTGTGTAATGTCGGTGGTATTTTAACCAACATTACTTAAAGTCTTAGCACATGGTACACGACTGGTTTCGAACCCACGACCGTAGGATCGGAAGGCGGGGCCGCTATCACTAGACCACCAGTCCTCTCAACATTTTTCGGAATACACTGATACAGAAATTCCCGAAGTTCATCTCCTGAAGGATGTATCGGGATTGTTTAAGCTGAGTATAAGAAGAACATCAGGCAAACAAAACCACGGCCATACACCAGTCATTTATGTAATGCGAATTTTCTAAACAACACAAGAACGCAACAGGATTTCATTTGATTTATGTTATTACGTAATCAGATTAGATTTAATGCACTTAGTAGATATAACATTTTATGTAATAGGGAGGTAGATATTTAACTAATTAGTGCCTCGTAACTTAGTAACTCATTCACAACGGCTGCTGTGTAATGTATATGCACATGCATTGAATTCACAGTTGAGTAGAAAGCCTGAAACTATCTGAACCTACTTGAACATCTGAAACAGCTTCACGACTTTGATTCCCAGGCACGGTAGATATTTTATTTATTATTTTTTATTTTTTATTTATTTATTTAGGCACACAAAACAGGGTACAATCAGTTAAATGACAAAATAAAATACAATTAATTATGAGCTAGACGGCACCCTAAAACATGCGTACACAACATGACATATAAACAGAACAGTTTAGTTAATTAAATGAGCTTATCAGTTGGTAGGTAGGAAAGAGAACATTGGGTAGGGTTACAAAAATTGGTAGGTACACGCACTTCGAGCTAAGACTCGAAGGGTGCTGAATTAATTAAATTACAATCGAGTTTCGGCACACTCTAATGACAGAGTGGCCAAAGCGGCTTTCTTGAATTTTGATTGTTTATCATTAAATATATCTAAGATATCACTGTGTTTTATTAATAAGTCATTATATAGGCGACACATTCTGACAACGGGGTTGTAGTAAGAGGTGTTGTTTGTATGAATATATATCTGTGTATATTGACAGCCTTCACAGCTCAGTTGGTAGTAGCTCTGCCTTCTGTGCCGTAGGCCGTGGGTTCGATCCCCACCGAGAACAAATATTTGTGTGATGAACATAGATGTTTGTTCTCGTCTGGGTGTTATTATATATTTTAAGTATGTATTTCCAAAAAAAAAAATGTATTAAATCAGCTATTGGACACAAGCTTACACAAGCTTTGGCTTAGTTTGGGGTTAAATAGTGTTGTGTGGAGTGTAAGTCCACCAATAAGTCCACCACCACCAATATACCTCTACGTACCTACCTGCAGGGTATAATATGAAACTTGATGTTGTCTTTCTTACACTTGTTCTTTTTGCCTATAAACAAAATAGCTTACGAATATTCTAAAATAGCTCTTCTGCTACACTGTTAGTTGTCGGATCGATCCCATCCAGGAGGAATATTACTGTGGATGTTCATGATGTTGGTTTTGAGCCTGGGTGTTATAATCTAATGTTTTAGTACCGATAAAAAAAAAATTGGCATCTATTTCTCATAATCCAAGCTTCGTTTAGTTTGGGGCTCGATGGCAATGTGTGAAATTTCCAACACTATTTATTTATTTTGAATATGTTAACCTACATGTAACTAACTTCACGTTTTGTGTGCCTAATAAATATATAAATCAAATTATAATGCATACTGTAGTGTATAACAATAAACTATGCGCGCTGACTGGAGGCGGGTAGCAACCGTACGCACCACGGTCGGGGGCACTCGATTCCAGTTGGCCGATCCAGGCAGACGCTATATAAATTTGTGTTTTATTTGGTACCCAAGCAACCTGTACAGTACACATACTATACAATCTCAAATAAACATCGAGAAGAAAATTGATAGAGCGCGTTGAAGTCTTTTGTATGGAACGTGAGAAATAATCTATTTTAGGCGTCGTATTACGATAATATCTGCGTTATTAAACAAATTAATTTTATATTTTGAAATGTCGCACTTTTGTTCAAAGCCTAAAATAAAATGCTCCACCAAATTACTGAAATATATTTAAGACTAACTGGTGCCCGCGACTTCGTCTGCGCAGGATTAGGATCTTTATATATTGTAGCCTATGTGTTCTTCTGAAGTATAGCTGTATTATTATAAAGTTTCATTAAAATCCATTCAGTAGTTTTTACGTGAAAGAGTAACATACATCCATCCATCCATCCATCCATACTTACAAACTTTCACGTTTATAATATTAGTAGGATTTATTTTACCGAAGTAAAATATTTGTATTGTATTGTATCATTTTATTTCATGTGTTTTCACTGTTGTTCCTAATAGTCCTAAAAAAGAACGTTTTAAATATGTGTATGTTAAAAAATGCAATATTGCAAGAAAACCTAACAATAAAATTCAGAAGCGATCACCGTCGATCATGAAACCATTGTTTTATGGAACTGTATGCAATTATTTTGATAGACATAGCAAATAACTATCACCACACTTACGAAGTAACAATGGGGCTTTTGTCAAAATTATACAAAGAAAATACGATCGGATGCAGCACGACATTACATGATCGATTTTTGTGATGAACTAACTAAATTACTTATACAATAGACTCAGTAGTTTGGTTATTAGCTTTTCTTGAAGCAATCGACAGATGCTTTGGCTCGGGTTCAATTCCAGCCTTCTGAACTAGTACGAATACAAGCATACTTTGTAGAACCGTCTCACTTTCAATATACGTCTGAAATGTATGCACAACTCCTCACGTTTGCAAGTCAATGAAAGTGCTTGTGATGTTTGATTCCGCACACATCAGCCGTTTATGTCTCAGTCGTGGCGATCAGCCAGAGGTCTTATCGGTAAGCAGCATCAGAATTGTCAGAAACATTACATCATAATAAAAAAGTAATCAATAGAAAACGTGTGTAAAGTGCCCGAAAGGAGCCTTTTTGGGGCGCACTAAAAATCCTTTCACCACTACACAGAAACTAGTGACACGTCAAGACGAAGAAGAATAGAAAACTGTTCTTAGTTATTGTTCTCTGCTCCTTGTTAAATGAAGCTTAGGTGAGTAGTAATAAAAGAGAAGCTTGTTATGTTGATTATATATTTTTCCAAACAATTACTAATACATAATACAGGTGATTTATTTGCGACAGGTCTTACCGTTGTTCTATCCAATGCTACTCGTATGTCGGTCGCTTTATAACAAAATATACTTCAACTATTCAGAAATAAATACCTTGATAAAAAAAACCACGAAAACGTAAACACGTACCTGCAATGGTGCACGGTGCAAGTAAGTACTCGTTATTTGTCCACTAGGCGACACTCGATTCCCAACGTTCGAACAACATCTGCGCCAGTAGGTGCCTCAAAACGTGATCAATCCGTGACGCAATGCTTCCGACTCCATTACCTCATTGTTGGATTCGGAAGCTCGCTCCCATTCTTTCAGCCAGTGAAAGGGTCCTCCGATACACTTTTACCCTTCCGAGCGCGCCCGCGATCCGCGCGCCGACGCTGGCCGGGTGCGATCCAAACACTCTTATAAATTTGGTGAGAACTCTGCGACATCACATTACGAATTCGGCGGCTGTACAAGTCAGCCGACCGATCGCACAGAATCACATTTAAGCTCGAGTTGTGTACCAACATCGTCTAGTGATTTAGTTTCATCAACAAGACGAGCATACTAAATAAGCATCTCAAAATGAAATTCACGGTGAGTGCGCGATTTGTGGACATAGAAATTAAACAAGTGCAAAGAGTGTTGTGACCTGAACCAGTTATTGGATTGTATCTTCAAAATAAGACAAATGGATGTTATTGCTGGCTGGGCCATCATTGCAAAACTGCTGCAGCCAGGTTGAATAATATATAGATGTGGCCTATCGTCATTTAATTGTTTATACAGATATGATCATAGAATGCCATAACATGTTATAATCATCTTTCATCTTGTAATTGCTTGAACATATTAGTGAGATAAGAGTACACTAATTTTGTACAAAGTAAAAGTGGAAAAAGTGAAATCAAATGTAATGTGGGCTTTAATCTTGATTGGAGCATGCGGGTCGGAATTAAACTTGGCACTCGTCCGACCGCAATACCGTTTTTAGGAAACTGGTTTGGGATTCCATCGCCACAGCAATGCAACAATTCAAAAATTACCGAGTACTAACTTTTTTTTTAATTCCAGGTCGCCTTCGTTACTCTTTTGAGTATAACATCATCATGGGCGGTGTTGGCCAAGCGAGTGGACGAACAAAAGGATAAGAGGGAGGCTTCTGCCAGCTATCCTTCAACATCTGGCCACTCGCCATCTAGCTACTCGCCATCTAGCTACTCGTCTTCATCTAGCTACCCCTCGCCATCACTTGGTCACTTATCATCAGCCAGTTACCAGTCTCCCTCTACATACCAAGCATCCAGTTACCAGCCCCAGCAATCACTCAGTCAGGGAGACGCTAGCGCCATCAGTGTCGGCGCTGGTTACAGCATCGGTGGTGCCAAGCCAAGTTACAGCTTTGGCGGGCAAGGATCAGGACTAGAAGGCTTGCAATCTGGCGGCCATGGCATTCAACTCGCTCCTATCACTCTCCAGCCCAACCAGGGACTTGTGGGCACTGACTTGCAGCAAATAATGAGCCAGCTGCAACACAGCCTCAATTCTGGAGCTCTGACCCTGCAGCCATCAAGCAACGTTGCGGAGTTCCACGAAGGTCAGCAGGCAGGACAGGGATTGTCTCAAGGCCAATACAGCTACGGATCCCCTAACCTGCAGCAGTACGTACTAGCCGGCTCTGTTGGCAGTGCTCCATCATACTCAGCTGGAACTAAAGGTCTGAGTTCTTACAGCTCAACTGGTCCCGTTTTGTTCAACCCCTCTTCCGAAGGCCACGGCAGCCCGGCTGCGCTAACATTTGCTGCTCCTGGCGGTGCTCACTCTCTTGGTGATGCTAGCTCTCATAGCGGCGGACAATCCTATGGAGGCTTTTCACTGGGTGCTCCTGCACAATCTTCTGGACTATCGTACGGTGGCTCTGGACTCTCTTTAGGTAGCTTAGGACATTCTCTAGGAGCTTCTGGTCAATCTCTGGGTGGTCTTTCTTTGGGAGGAGCTGGCGGACATTCATTCGGAGGTGCTGGTCATTCATTCGGAGGTGCCGGACTTTCTTTGGGAGGCTCAGGAGGACATTCATTGAGTGGGTCTGGACATTCTCTAGGGGGCTCTGGGCTGTCTCTTGGTTCATCAGGACATGGCGCGGGACACTCTGTGGGAAGTGCAGGAAACTCTCTGGGTGGGTATTACAAGGTTTCAAGCGGCGGCTACGGTCACGGCTCTCCAAGCAAATCCACTTTTAAGCCATCTGCATTCTTAGGTGCTTCCATACCAAGCGATTCTGGACTATCTGGTTCCCACGGTGCTTCGTCATACCCATCATTTGGAGGATTTTCTGGAGGCA
The DNA here is from genome assembly GCA_932294275.1 of Chloroclysta siterata. NCBI lineage: Eukaryota > Metazoa > Arthropoda > Insecta > Lepidoptera > Geometridae > Chloroclysta > Chloroclysta siterata. The sequence goes on along the minus strand of OW028596.1, from coordinate 10,612,840 downwards.
GTCATGGACATAGCTTTGGTGGATTCAGTTCCCTGAGTGGTCCCTCTAAATCAATCTCTCCACTGTTTACAAAGGCTGAGAGTCATGGAGCGGATTCTGCCGCTGCTTACTCAACGGCTGGCCACTTCGCCTCTCCTCCCGGCACGACATATGGCTTTCCTACCGCTTCTTACCCAGCCGGCGCTGTCCAAGCCGCGTCTTCTGCTGGTCCCCAATACTATGCCAGCTCTTCTAAATTCCCATCTTCGTCTAGCTTCGGCGAGGGAAGTTTCTCATACAAGTCACCCGTTTCCTCTCACAGTTCTCTGAACTCTCACTCCACCGGTCCCAAGTTCAGCTTTGGAGGCCATGGATCTAGCGGCCGCTACGTTTCATCTCCCAAGGACTCACACGGTGCCTACAGCGAGACATCCTACAACACCATCAAGTACAGTGAAGAGCTCAAGCCTCGTACTCAATAAGTGATGAGATCGGTTGTGTAAATATAGAGTAAGTGAGTGCATGAGCTGTTCTAGTACGTAGATTGTGTGGATGTCTCGGCGAAAGTAATGCCTAGGTTTTTATTTATTTGCGAACGTTCTGTTAATAGGATGCAGGCGAGTGCTTTGATTCTGCGCCGTTGTGCTTTCTTTTGAACACGTGCACGATTATGCAGCTCGTAACCATCGTCCGGAACCTGTTTGACAAATCCAGCAGTTACAAGTGATATCACGCCGTGAATTTCTGTAAATATTTAAGTGTAAGACTGCTTATTTATTAATTGTAATGTTATTCGATTCAAATAAATGTTGATTAAAAACTCTTTACAAAAATTACTTTTGTTTGTTTACTGAAGCGATCCATCCCACCTAAGTTACATACGAGTATTATAACGCTTACACAAGTTTGGAAATTGAATGGAAAATTCATTTAGAGAGCGGAACAGAAGCATAAATACAGTTTGCAAGGAAACATAATACCTACTGCTTGGGTAATCGACACCAGGCGTACATCGGTAGTTTCACTCGTAAGAAAGTGGGTACCGAGGAAATTGAGATATATCGACGGTCAAGTTCTAAACTAGACCAGTCTTGTCTTTTCTGTATGTAAACACGATCAAATCTAAGAATATCTATGCCCTATAAGAACTACTTTGAAAAATATACATCAGTCAAATGAATCATATGAGCGGCTGATTAGGTAATAAGCTCATTTAAATAATATTGCTTTTTTTATTGATTAGAATTAGGAAGCCGGATATAAGAAAGTATACCAACACAACGCAACAATAGGACTTTATGTAACATTTAGAAAAAATACGATAACAACGTTCATTGTATTTATACAGTTAGGACCCATATCACAAATGAAATAAGTAAAATTAATGTGGCCTGCCCGCCTATATCGCTATAGTCAAAAGTAAATCTACATCATAAGTTATTTATTTATTTATTATTAGTTATCAAACTTAACTTTAATATTGAGCCTATGTGAGGGCAGCTGTGCATATTGAACCTTCAGTTTTTAGGAGTCTTTTACACGGTAAACCGTTATATTGAGCTAAAAATACTAATAAAGTACCTAGCTTCAGTTAGCGTGCTGCTAAATCGGCGCTACTGCCCTACAATTTATATCTTCAATAAATAATAAATAAATAAATATTGGTGCACATTCCACACAGCACCATCTCGCCCCAAACTAAGCCAAAGCTTAGTTTGGGGCGAGATATAATAGAGAGATAGAGAGATATAATACATATATACTTTTTTTGTCAATACATACTTATAATATTATATAATACCCAGACAGAGAACAAACATCTATGTTCATCACACAAATGTTTGTTCTCGGTGGGGATAGAACCCACGGCCTACGGCGCAGAAGGCAGAGCTACTACCAAATGAGCTGTGAAGGCTGTATAATAAAAAGTATCTAATGCATTTAAAATTGCAGATTCAGTTGTATCAGCATAATTATTTAGATTACAACATAAACGATTGTGTATCAAAATACATAAGAGTGATTCAGACATTGTGTAAACAGTTACTTAATACCTTCACGGTGGTTGGCGATGTGGACTGTGAGTGGAAGTGAGCGACTTCCGAACCTAAGATTATTACGCAATTTCAGATGGATGTAACTGAAATAAGTTTAATTATGAAATTGGTGGGCGTTGAAAGTGTATTTCTGGTATTTATGATGTAAGAAACCTGAAGTACCTATATTTTTTTTAATGAATGGGTAGCGACGTTGTAACCATCGTAAATATAAATTAAAAAATACTCTTCTTCTAGTCGTGTCACTAGTTTCTTTTCGAAACAGTATGGTAAAAGGATTTTTAAGTGCGCCTCAAGAGGGTCCTTACGAGCACTTGACATGTTTTAGAACTTTTTAGGTTCTATGACATGCTGGTTTCCTCACGATATTTTCCTTCACCGTTTGAGAGTACTGGCATCGTGCACATAAATTTTTGAACAGTATAACTTATTGGTGCACGACTGGTTTCGAACCCACGACCGGAAGGCGGGGCCGCTACCACTAGACCACCAGTGCTCTTTTAAAAAAATACTTTAGGGCTCTGAGACTGCAAGACCTCAATTCCTCTATTTAAATTTATCAATATTTTCAGTATATATCAATATATTCGAGTCCTAAAAATAGAATACAAAATATTCTGCGATAAAAGGATACCAGTAGGTAATAGGTAATTATTATTTACTTATTTCACAGTATATGTATGCTTATCGCACGTTCGCATGTTTATGCAAGTAATTTATTTTTATCTATACATTTATTATATCGGGAGTTTAGCTTGTACTATGGGAATCAGATAGTTAATATAATACATAAATACCTCCTTTAATACCTTACTTTATAAATTACTATATAAAAACTTATAATAAATTATAGCACTAGGACCCAGACTGACCATACCTAAACATTTATTTTTCATTACACAAATGCTTGTTAGCGGCGGGGATTAAACCCACACGTCCTATAGCGCAGGGTTGGTAGTAACGCTGTTATACCAACTGAGCTGTGAAGGCTGTGTGAGTGGTAAGAAAGTCAAAGTAAAAAAAAAAAGTCTTACAAAATAAATAACTCTAGACACCACTACGGTTCCACGCGTAGTGAACCTTAGAAGGACTAAAAAAATCTTATAGGTCCAGCCTAGGTATCTGGTCTTCTTCTATTTAAATTATAAGATAAGATAAAAAACTACTCAAATAAAGAATTGAGAGCCTAAAGCCAAATTACTGTCTAGATTCTTATAAATCTTTCTAGTGAATTAAAGATCAGAGGTCAACTGTACAGAATATAATCAAGCAAACAAAATTGGTAGTGACTGCTGGTCAGAATTAAATCATCGTGAGGTCTACCGCAGGAAACCAGTGAGAGGTACGGAGGTACTTACTACTCCACTTTCCGTGGCGGTTTTTGCGAGTGCTATTATTTGCCGCATCTTTTTTGTATGCAGTTTTTTACTGAACGTAAATTACTTGCGTGACAGAGTAATTAGGAGAAAAAATGAGGTGTTTGCCCTGCAGTGGGTCTGAAAAATATAAATAAATAATGAGTCAAATAAATGGTAGGTATATCACATTATTTTAAAATGAAATAATAAATAAATATTGGTGTAAATTTTATATGACCATTTAACTTTAAACTCATCAAAGCTAAGAGAAAGCAGTTATCTGATAGAATAACTAAAATAGGTACATTAACTTTTTTTTATTCTGATCATAGTTTATTATAGCACCCAATCACCGGACAAACGTCTTTGTTCATTACACAAATACTTTTCTTGGGTGGGAATCGAACCCACAACCTTGCAGCTTATATGGTAAAACTAATAACAATCTGAGCGGTTTTAAACATAACCAGTCTTTCGTCTCGATGGACCGACGACATAGTAAAGATCGCAGGAAGTCTCTGGATGGAATATAATCGTTTCTCCCGGAAAGTTCAAACGAAGGCAGTAGTGGACATTTTTGGACAAGATCTGGGGTTTTCATATTATTCAGACCAATTATTATTGTATTAGACACACCAATCGTAATTTGGCCCACACAACACAGAGGAGACTAATTGGCCTTTAACATTATTACCTACTGTATTATTCTATTTTTCTGTTTTTTTTTGTATTGTTTTCTTTCTTGGTTTCTTACTAATTAATTTCCATAGGTACAGCTGGAAAAGAAAATCATCATCATAAGTTACAGAAAAGCGGCAGCTACTATAATTGTGTGCGTTGTTTGTGTTCTCAAACAAAACACAAGCAAGTTGGTCAAGACGATAGTATTCAGCAAAGATATATAAAGATTTCCATCATAGCCTTATGTACGATAATTTAGAAATTCTACTTTCTTTTCAAGAATTTATGGATAAAAATGTCGTCTAAATAAATAAACAGTCTAGGCAATAACTACTCGTATTTTGCAATAAGAAATACTTAAAATACACTAAAAAACATATTATGACAAAATATTTGCTGAAAAAACCACAAACCGAAACGACATTCGAGTTTTTTTTGATCATTCAAAAAGTGCTGTATCAATTTTGATAAAACAAAATCAATTAATAAAAAGTGGAGTAATCGCATAATAAACATAAAACACATACAGACAAATTGAGAACCTCCTCCTTTTTTTGAAGTCGGCTTAAAACTATTTCCACCTTTATACAAAAGAGCTCCATCTACAGTAATTTATCTGAACTACACCTCAATAGTAGAGTGTTAGGATTACCAAACCCACAGCGATACCTTTCTCTTTTTCAATGGTTCGAGCACCTATTTGGTTCATAGATACTTTACATAGATGGCGCATATTCATGTTTCTTCTGTAACTTCTGAAACGACTACCACTTTTGTTTTCCTATTGTTGTTTATTTTCCTATAATAATTACATTTATCTTGGTATACATACCTGCTTTTTATCCGTACTCGAATTTGTGCTCAGTACATTCAAATTCTATCGATCGGTTTCTGAAAGCTCGATCAAACTTAATCTGATGTCATATCACTCGCCATTTCAGCTATTACATCGAATTAGATAGAGACAGCAAGTGACTTGACGTCCTATTAGTTTTGATCGAGCTTTCAAAAACCGGCCGTGTGTCACAAACTATTTTGTAAATATACATGAAAACCTTTTTTTTTCATTTTATCATCACAGCAAGAGATTTTGTAAAACTACACATTCTTAGGTCCGCGGTAAGGAATAAGTGCTTATTAAGGCTGTGGTTCAATTTCAATGAAACCGCGTTAGTTAACTTTCACTCTTATCGATTCAATAGACTGTAAACCCTAAGGTATCTTACACGATACTTACTTATTATGTACCTAACTATATAATATACATATTGTTTTAGAAAAGTTTATGGCCGCAATGCCAGTGCTCTCCATCGGTGAAGGAAAACATCGTTAGGAAACCAGTAATATTCACTCAGAAAATACTTTTTACTTTGAAAACAAGGAGCAAATTAAGAGTTCACTGACTTTTTTTTTTTATACAACTAGATGATGGAACAAGCAGATGGCCCACCTGATGAGAGCTCTTTGTGAAGGGTTCGTCCGGGGAAGTACCGCGCCTTTTTCTGCCGCCAAGCAGCGTTGCTGTGTTTCGGTTTGAAGAGTGTGGTTGCCGGTGTGATTACAGGCACATGAGGCTTAACATCTGTATGCCTCAAGTTGATGGACGCAGGGCAGTGTATCGGGCACGTTCCTATCGTGCGTGACTTACGAGGCAATGTTTTGTTATTGGTGATTGTTACCACTCAACTTCAGGTCATCTGCTTAAGGCGAAGACAAGAGCTAATGTGACTCTCGCTCGCACGTTTCGACATGTTGAAAGATATAAAATCACTAAACTCATTTTCGAAAAATCGCAATCAACCATCTTGTGTGCAATCACATTGCACACAGTTTAGTAAAAAAGTAATTTCATTTTGATCGAGACATGTTTTCCTACTCAAAAGTTTGCTTTACTAGTTTTCGGACATAAGTAAACTTTTTAGTAGGAAAACTTGTATCGATAAAAATATTGTTTTTACTAAACTGTGTGCAATGTGATTGCACACAAGATGGTTGATTGCGATTTTTCGAAAATGAGTTTAGTGATTTTATATCTTTCAATATGTCGAAAAGTGCGAGCGAGAAGTAGTTTGATAGTTGTCAGCCCCTTAACAAAAAATGGTATTTAAAAAAAAAACAATAAATGTTCGTTTTCAGTGGGGAACCCACACCCTACAGCGCAGAAAGCAGAGCTACTACCAACTGAGCCGTGAGGGATGCCAGAAATGGGTAAGTCCGGATTCGTGCACTGAATAGACATAATACTACGCCTTTATTACTAGCCAATTGCTACTTATCTAAGAGCCGCATTATTCTGCGCTACCTACAATTACCGCCTAGCCTCAATAGAAAGCTTGTGAGATATTACCGTGATTACAGCTTGGCCCTTAACAGCTTTTAGTCTGTTACAGTTTTATACCGGTACTCACGCTTTCTTGGCATAAAACAAACCTGCTAAATTCTTCATTTTGTTAATATAAAATGAAATAAAGAAATGTATTTCCTTGAAACAAGTTATTGACTCTCCTTGTCCATAATCTCACTTGAGGGTAAGTGACTCGATTATACTTATGTCATTAGAGCGGTGTTAAATTATAGCCCTAAGAAGTTGTTTCAAGAATATATTGAGCTAAGAAAAACTTTATCAACATCGTATACCTATAAAAAGCTTATCAATATTTGGTTTGATTTTTTTATTTTATTTTAGTTTGAAAGGTACTTAAATTTTGAAAAAAATGTTTAAATTTTGAATTTGTGAGACCATCATCATCATCTTTCTGCCCTTATTCCGAACTAAGTGGGGTCGGCACAACAGGTTTTCTTCTTCCATTCTCCTCTATCATTTGTCATCTCAGTGCTCACTCCTTTCTTACTCATATCATCTTTCACACAGTTCATCCATCGTTTCTTTGGCCTGCCTCTCCTTCTAAAACTCCTCCTCTCCATTCACATCCATTTCCAACACTCTTCTCGTAATAAGACTTTCTTCCCTCCTCATGACATGCCCATACCACGCTAACCTATTGCTCCTCAACTTATTCATCACAGGCGCTAATTTCTAACTTCCTCTAATATACTCATTCCTTATTTTATCCATCCTTGTCACACCGCACATCCATCTCAACATTCGCATTTCTGCTGCATGCACTCTTCTCTCATCCCTCCCTTTCGTTGAATTTGTGAGACCAAAGAGAGATATTATGAAATCTAACATAGTTACTAATTAGACGATATTCCTTGTTTATTTGAACCTGGTATTGGCATGTAAGCTATGCCAGTAAGAATTGGCGCTGAGTTCGCTCTATTTTTAAGAGTTGGGCAAAATTGCCTGCAGCGGAAACTGGTATCCGTTTTTTTTTCAACCAATCAATTATTACATACTCCAAATAAATCCAACGAAACTATTTGAACATACATTTATTTAAAGGTTCTGAAGTCCGACGAGGGTCCTTTATAGGTTCACTGTAGATTGTGGCATATTGATTTAGAAAATACGCGTATAAATTTAAGGCAAAAAAATAAAACCAAGACCAAGACAATAATGCGAAAAAAAGGGATTGTCCTAACTACCGCATTATCTTAATACTACTTATCTTAATTAGTTATCTTGTTCCCATCCCAGCATTGCTTATTTTGGGACTATGGGTGAAATGTCCACCAATATTTATTTATTTAATTTATCAAACCACGTCAACTATATGAGTATACTCCGTTGGAGGTAGTAGATACATGATATGTAACAAAATGCACACACGTTACACATTTCCGCCTTTGACGGCCGGCAGGAAGCAAGTAATCTGGTAAACTGGATATGTTCCGATAAGGGACAAAGACCTATCGAGCGGTCATTCCCTCGTGCAAGATCTGGAGCTGAGGAAAGTTGTCCATGGCCGCTCATATAAATGCATGAACTTGATATTGCCTTCCACTTTTCCGTGCGCCCCCGAGTTTAGAACACTTTTCCTTTCGCAACACGCGCTTTCCTACGGAAAATAATGTAATTAGATCTTCGCATGCAGATCACTACAATGGCGAGAATTGAGCTTTTAGTGAGTTTATTTCACATGTTTCAATTGTATAATCAACAGTTTCGTGTGGCAATTTGTTATTTCATAAGCAGCGGGCAATGCAAATATCTAGACGCTGATCGATTGATTTCTACGCCTATTCTAGGTACTAGTTTGATTGATGACCAGTGTCTAATCGTTTATTTTTTATTTCAGGTCATCATCGCCTTCGCCGCGTTAGCGAGTGGAACAGAAGTCGACGATAATGAACAGAAAAAACGAGGAGCGGGGAAGACGAGTTTGAACACCATACCCACCGGTGCACAGAAGCAAGACTACACCTACAGTATTTATTCTCAAAACCCCAGTTCCCAGAGCTCTTCCAGTTCTTACCAACCACAAGTGTCTAGCTCCTTCTACCCAAGTCAAGCTAGTAGCCAGTATTACACACCACCCGTTCAGCAGAATGACCAATCAGCATACGCTCAGCCTCAAATAAACCTTCTGCCTCCGCAGACGTCGTCACAGTTTGTGCCAATTAATTTCGTGCCAAGTCCAGGGTACCAATCGAAATACCAAATCGTGCCATCAAAACAAAATGCTAACGTTCAGCTAGCTTTTGTCCAGCAACCTTCGACGTATCCCAGTCAGTCACTGGTGCAGTACCCTCACTCGTTGTTCGCACCGCAACCGACCAGCCCTATCGGACAGCATCAAAGTATTTTCGGTGGCCTGCCTCCTCAAGGACAGTACAATGCTGGCCCTAATTTTCCACTACAACTTGGCAATTCCTACCTAGGACAGCCATCAATGGTATTGCTAGCTCAACCGAGTTCATCTCTTTACAATAATCTTGTCTATCCGAACCAATTTTCCAACCCCTTACAAAGTTTGTACAATTACTTGCCTCAAAACTCTCAGACTAGGTATGGTCAAATCGGTCCTGCTTCTTACTCTTCCCCGCCCTCTTCAGACGACCATGTTTCCCTGACGCAGGGTCTGCCTAAAGAGGATAATGATATAAGCACTCACACGGGTGATTACCCTTCAGATTCATCTGACAGTAATTCCAGCTACAAAACTGCTTATGCGTCGAGCCGTTCGTCATATTCTAAACTTTAATATTTTTTAAATAGTTTTAATAATCTAGCGGTATCCCAAATATAGATACTATCATTATTATCCATGTTATTAAATACTTGAGGCCATTATACCGCCAATTGTATATATAGTTTTGGCAAATAAGCCATAATGTACGTTTGTTAATAATTTTGTTACCTGTTAATTGTTGTATTAATAAATTGTTGCATGAGTTTTACTTGATTATTTCATTGAAAAACCCCACCGTCTTCTTAAAAAAAAGTACCAATTAGGAGTAAAAGTTAATATAGAAGAATCAAAAAATATAGGTATATGTATAAATAGTAGATCCATTCTTTTGTTTTAAAAAAATCCTCGAATGAAATTATGCAATATTCACTCGTGCATTTTTGGACTGTTGGACTTTGTGAGAACAGTTTTAGAGTAGGTATTACTCAGTTTATTTATATAAGAGGATTTAGATTTTCTAATTCCTCTCACCTAACTTTTACTATCTCATTAGAAAAAATAACATTGCTTCAAAATGAGCAACGCCAAGGTCTTTTATCAAAACATGAATTGCTTTAATAAATTAAACGGATAACTTTTTTGATAGACGTGTGAACAGAAAAGCGTGTGCCTACCTATCTTTGCGTGTATTATGTAAGCAATGTTGTTTTTACACAGTTGCCTTCGTATAATCAGATTGCTAAGGTGGGCCAGTGAAAGGAGGTATGATAATTGATGGGCACTCGTATTTGTATCACTGTTTTGAGATGTACGCAATCAAACGCACCTGCTTTATGTGTCTACCTACATACAGGATGTGGGGAAATGTTATTTATATAAAAATATGTGTAGATGTAACGTATCGTGCACGCAACATGCAAATTAAGACACAAAAGCCACAAAAACAAAACATGATTACGATGACACTTGGAGCAAGGCAGCTGCCTGGAGCGTGCGCGGTCAGTTCGCATTGCTCGAGGCGTTGACAAGATGGTGAAGAACATAGGTACTCAGCGTAAAATAAGAAGCTTTATTGTATAAAATAGAGTTTTGAGCGTAGCATAGATTTTTGTGACGGGCTCGTCCGAGGTTACGAATAACATGACTATTTCTTTTGCCAAGCAACGTTGTTGTATTTCGGTTTGAAAAGTGTGGAAGCCGATAAAATTACAGGCTCATGAGGCTATAATATCTATATAGGTACCTACATGTTAATGGACACAGGGTAGTGCTTTGTACGGGACATAGCTAATCGTGCATGAGTTGCGAGGCAATGCTTTGTTATATGCATATCACTTGACATCAGGTGTATGAAAAAATAAAAGCTATCAAATTATTTTCAAGCTAAGCACTTTTCTTCACTTTGTTATAAGATAAAATGATAAAACAAGCAAATGGTCCACCTGATATTAGGCGATTACCTCTCTTTATAGCAATTACTTCAACATCCACGTAAGGACGTGCCCTATATGGCATTGTACTGCGTCCATCACACTGAGATAGGTCTTCAGTTTCATGTGTGCCTATAATAACCATATACCCTTCAAATCGGAACAGCAATGCAAACATCATTTCTTGGCGACGGAATGAGTACGGTGATATACGACCTCTTTCACAAATAGCTTCCACTAACCTACCTACTTATGCAGTGTATCAACCGTTAGTATCAGAGCTTTGGATCAAATCTGTTTTTCATATTTTTACATTAATTTTATCTGCCTTCATTGTATGTAAATACAAAGATTGCAATATTTACATAACCGCTCAGTGATGTATGTATCAATTTCGACCGCGGTTTATCAGAAGGAAAATCAGCTGTCATGGAATGGATTGATGGCCCACTGTGTGAGAAGGTATGACGGACAGAACTAAAGGTTATCTGTCCGGACATCAGTGATTCAGAACATTTGGCACTCACTTTAACTTAGATATATAGATACGAGATTAAAAAACCTCATGCACACCTCTTTCAACGTCAGTTATGAACTTATGCTACGATGATCTTATGATACACTCGAGAGCAATGAATCCGGGTCACCAATCCAGACACCAATAGGACGCCAGTTCACAATATTATTGCAGAAACAATATCCAACGAAATATATATGTGAATACTTCAGAATGTAAGTACAAATAATGAATTATAGGAATTATAATTAAAAAAAAACACAACTGGGCTTACAGACGATTCCAAATCAACAAAATGCTAATTGTTTAAAAAACTTAGTTAAATATGAACATTGCAGTGCGAAACCGATATAAAACAGCAGTTAAAATGAAATTTATTAAAACGTGAAAACATAATAATATGGTAATACTTTCAATACAATTTAACATAATAATATTTCCATATTATGATGTTTTGTCATAAACATTCTAATAAGGTGACCATGCCTACACATTAGACAATAAAAACAGAATGTTGTTACCAAATGTAATTATCATATGAATTAGTTTGACCTGTTACCTACAAACTTTCCTTGTTTGCAAATTTTAAGCTGCGAGCGAGTTTTCATAACTACGAGTAGGTGTGTAGATTGACCAAGCACAAAAAAAAAACTATATTTATATTACTTAGTTTTGCTGATGGAACAAGTAGATGGCCCACCTGATGTAAAGTCGTCAGCCCGGCGTCTATCAACTTAGGAATACACACGTTAAGCCTCATGTGCCTATCTTTCTATCTGAAACACAGCAACTCTGCTTGACGGCGGAAAAAGGCATAGTACTTCCCAGAACGAGCCCTTCGCAAGGAGCTCTAATCCTACTGCAGTAGTAAAGCTAAAAATTATTGCCATTGTAATATATTATTCTATTAAAGCAACGTGATTCCTCCATTTTCTCTCGTGGGTGTCGTAAGAGGTGACTACAAGAACGCACCAGGAAATGAGCAGCAGCATCTCCAGAGTTCCACGAGCTGGAAGACGATAGGGGGCGATTCCACGTCTCGTGACGCCTGATGAACTGACGACATTGTAAGGTCAACGATGTCGTTGGATGAATATGGCTGCGAATCGTTCTTCCTGGAAATGTAAGGGAGATCTATGTTCCAGCAGTGGACTCCTTCAGGCTGATGATGATTGACGGGACAACTCCACCAATGCGACACAAATCCGTCAACCAAGCGTATCCGTAGCCATACGGCAGGGGTGGCGAACCTTATTGAATCAACGTGCCATTTTTTCTAAGAAAATATATGAGACCATAGACGTGGCCTCAAATTATTTCAACTAAAATGTAATAATATTAATTATTATATTAATAAATTCAACGAAAATTTCAACCGGTGTTCCAAGACCCGCAGTCGCCCCGAGGGCGATTTAGCCAAGTAGTTTCGGTTGATGTTAGATCAGATTGGGCGGGGGCAAGCTAAGTAGCGGATACTTTGAACTAAAAATGCAATCCGTTTTGATCTGTGGCGTGCCCAAAATATCGTGCCATTGGTACGCCATCCCTGCCCTACGGTAACCCCTCTCTCCCCCAATATGGAGGAGGCCTATGTCTGGGCAGGGGCTAGATTATTATTATAGGCCGAAGATGATAATGATAAATGTGACATTAATAAGAATGTCAATCATTTAATTTGGATGAATACTTTAGAAGTTTTGAAAAATATTTTGCAAACATATTGTATCAAGAATAACAAAATCAAATCGATCGATATAACAACTTTAGATATTATGTAAATTCAGAGGCGAAGATAATGTGTTATTGGTAAACTAATTTGCAAAATATGCCTAAGTTTTTTTTATACAATGATGAAATATAATAAGTTCAAAAATGTGGGTCACCTTTAGATTTCTAAAAGGAAAAGAATATCTAGACTTAATTAGTATATCTTATCCACTAAGTAAAACTAGGTCATGTTGTAATTAAACTTGAATTTAACTGTTCCCATATAGAAGTTATAAATAGATATAGGTGGACATAGGTCCACCTATATCTATTTATAAAAATAATAATAATATTGGTTAACTGAGCTGAAACTTTATTTCAGCTAACCTCGTGTAGTATATTATTATTCTGTAGCTTGTACTTTTGCAACCTGATATTACATCCACCAATGTATTGAATATCCATCAATATTTTTTTATACTTGTTATAAATTAATATATTAAGGTCAACAAACTAAGTTAAACATTTCTTTTGAACCTTATTTCGATTCTTTAAAATAACCTCCTCCAAATCTATGTTTTATATATGAAACCTCCTGTAGATATAGGTATGTAAAAGTGAACCCTTATAAAACTCGTTCGATTACCCGACCGGTCGACTCATCTCGATAAACAGACGTAATAACATACACGTAATAATAACAACCATTAATCGTATTACCTCATTATAAAACCATTTTATAGACCCGGAGCTTACATGGACGTTCTTACCTCCTCCCTTTGAAAGCACTATCACCGCACTGTGTAAGATCTTATTCCCATAACCAGACTCGTAAAAGCTCACGTGTAATGAACTGTATGTATATTCCGACTTTTGACAACTTGTTTTACCGTTTTTCGGATTTCGTATTTCGTAATTTTTATTTCATATTCGCGACACAGTTTTTAACTCCTACGGATATCATCATTTTTCAATCTGTTCCTGTACTTCTGTTTCTTGTTCCAAATAAATACTTTTTTTTTAAATTCGGATTCCGTATTTTGTATTTAGACGCGATAAACAAACGGTCGAATCTATAAAATAAAACAACCAGTATGCTAGATTCGGTTGAATTTGAAAACTTATTGCTTTTAGCGTAATCGGTGTCACTATGCTTAATCTTGCAATTTCTCGATATCGGCATTTGTAATTATGCCGCCCCCCGGTTCAAATTGTTACCCATGTCGTAAGAGAATCACCACTGTCTCCTGGTATGGAACCATAACATGTTAGGTACTTATTTGTGGTTAAACGACTTTCGCATCATTTAGATTTACGAGTTTTGGGCACATCAGTATCGACCAATGGCAATTATGCAATTTTTTGAAATCTTAAATGTTAGTGCATTAGCCGCATCTGCCTGGAGCTGTTATTGGATCATTAATCGCATTATTAATGTGGGTGGTATACAAGTTTTTTATTTTTATAGCTGTCTAATATAATATGAAGATGAAATACTTTTATTCCCACGGGCGTTGCTTTACGCAACAGAAATAAAAAAAGAAAACAATAAATATAATCACAACTATAAACAGGCATGGTAGATATTATAATTTAATATTAAGTTGGTACCGAATTCCTTCGTTGCAGAGATATCCAGTAGCGGCAATAGGTATTGATTAATTAACTAACTAACTAGGTACCTACTAAATTGGTTTCCATAAAACAACCCAATTCAATAAAACTGTACTTTCTCGTATAAGCTGATTTCCTATCATAAATTGTATGATTACGCTGTATGAGGAGGTTCTATACAGAAAGTGATGGTTCAATTATAGTACTTGATAATTTAATTTATTTAAGATCCATGGTCCTTGAGATGAGTCAAAATATAAATTCAAATAGGAACCATATTCTATAATATATTTGTATATAAAAATATTTTTGGACTTACGACAGATAAATACAGACATGTGAATAACCTCATAAAAAACTCATAAAAATTGCAGACTTTTTAAATAGAATATCATTAGCATATAAATTGACTGTTACAAGATCATCTTTGATTTATTATTTTATTAATATCATAATGAAATGACCTTTGCAACAAAAAAAAGATTAAGCTTAAAATTTGAGAATCTTCTATCATAACAATCATATCCCTGCCTGTGCTTTAAGAAATAAATTCTGTAACTTCGCATCTTATCCAAAATTAAGATCAAAGACTTGTATAAGTAAGTTTTTGAGAAATGCCACCTCTAGAAAACCAAGTCGCGAGTAGCCGCGAGCTATTTTAAAAAAGCAAAAATTTTAACGACGATCAGATCAAAGATAATGTCTTGGATGTAAAAAATAAATTGTTCCCAAATGTCAAGCCAGAACCCGCTACAGAGAACTCTCACTGGGACGTTGTGGGAGAAGGAGACGTCCAAGAAAATCAGTTCAAAGCCCAAAGATTAGAATTAAAAAAAAAATTGTTAATTTTTCTCTTCACAAAGTAGGTAACTTAAACAATCTAGGTTTCTCTAAAGTTTGGCAGGTTTTAAAGGTTTGATGCGAGGAGAAAACCCTTATTGCACAAAAATGAGTTTTAAGAGTAGTAGAGCTCTTTGTGAAGGGCTCGTCTGGGGAAGTACTACCACCACGGCTTTTTCTGCCGCCAAGCAGCAACGCTGTGTTTCGGTTTGAAGAGTGTGGTTGCCGGTGTAATTACAGGCACATGAGGCTTAACATCTGTATGCCTCAAGTTGATGGACGCAGAGCAGTGCATCGTAGGGCACATTCCCATCGTGCATGGCTTACGAGGCAATATTTTGTTATAGGTGATGGTCACCACCTTTATTTATTTAGGCCAACTATTAGGGGCCATCTGCTTGTTCTATCAGCTAGTTGTATAAAAAAAAAGTATTTACTTAGTAAGGAATAACAATGAGTATTAAGATCATCTAATTTAAACAGTAGGTAGACCACACCCACTGTCCCACGAAGTAGACCACGGCGCTATGCGCGAATGCCACACACACAAATTTTTGCTTTTATTTCCCAAGAATTACTGGATCCATTTCGGTATTTTGAGGCATATAAAATCACTGAACCTATTATCAAAATCGCAATATAATTGAGTTTTCATAAATAAGGTCAGTGATTTTATATCTTTCAAAATGTTGAAATGTCCAAGCGAGAAGCCCTTTGATGGGTCTGCCCCTTATGAGGACTACTTGCGTTCACGTGCTGCGACGCAACACGATGTCTCTATTATGTGTTATTATCGTTGCCCGGAACTAGACCCTTTTCCTGTGAAAGTGGGGTTCCATCGACCTTTGATTGATGTTGTGTGCTGGGCAAAATAGACAAGTGTGTAACGGCCCTTGCTGACTACAATCGAGAGTTGCAGTCAAGAACAATGCTTATATACTTGACTCTTAAAGCATATAGGCATAGGCATTGTTCAAAAATGTATGTGCACAGTGCCAGTACTCTCAAACGGTGAAGGAAAACACCGTGAGGAGAACGTAAGTCGTAGAACCTAAAACATGTGTCAATAGTGATCGAAAGGAGCCTCGTTGAGGCGCATTTAAAATCCTTTCACCCCACTGTTTCGAAATGAACTAGTGATACGACAAGAAGAAGAAAAAGCATGAGTTCCTTGTTCATAACTAGTGAATTAAAACTGATACACTATAACAACAAACAACAAACGCATGTTTTTTTTTGCAGTCGCACAGAATGCGCATGTTTGCAATCACATTGCACACAGTTTAGTAAAAATTTCATTTTGATCGATACATGTTTTCCTTCACAAAAGTTTGCTTTACTAGTTTTCGTACATAAGCAAACTTTTAAGTAGGAAAACTTGTATCAATCAAAATGAAATTTTTACTAAACTGTGTGCAATGTGATTGCGATTTTTCGAAAATGACTTGAGTGATTTTATAACTTTCAACATATAACGTGCGAGCGAGTCACATTAGCTCTTGTATTCGCCTTAATAAGGTTGCATAAATAAATCTCATTAAACTTCTTGAGCTGTTGCGCGGTAACGAGCACCATGACATAGGGCAAGACCTACAATATGTAATTTTGTAAAGCGGCACTGATTCTTCATGCAAAGCCGGTATGGGTGGGCTACATCCAATCGATCAATAATGTCTATCTATGACTAATTGTAAAGTATTGTGTGGATGAACGCGTATTCTGTTGGGTTTTACACGCACATGTTTTAGAATACATCTAAGATCCGAGTTTAATGTTTTTGGATAATACACGTTAACGGTCAATATCGATATAACGTTTAGTTTACTTACACGTATATAACTTTTAATATAATACCAGAAAACTAGAAGCACTCAGAGAGCCTTTTTTTTTTTCGTTGGGGAATCTCCTGGATATATTTCCACCACGGGGGTAGCGGAAGGATTATGTCGGACTTTAATCGACTAAACCCCAACGGGTTATGCTTTTTGTCGAGGCTATGGGTCCGTTTTACCATTCTTCCATGGCCTCGACGGCATCGGCTTCGTTTTTCCCCATCAAAATAACAGGATTTGTTCCACTTCTATGAGAGGTGCGCGGGATCATCTGTTTGTTCCGTCAGCAAGACAAATAAAAATTCGCCTTTCAAGAACCTTTCTTCAAAAACTATTGATAGCTGATAATAAGTAGGTAGGTTTTGGCACCTTTCTTTGTCAGTAGTGCTATTCCGTCAATAATATTTATCCAAGTGACCGCAGAATCCGCAGAGATTTGTCAATATGGCATTCTGAACAATTACCCATAACTAGCGCCACCCGCGTGAGTGTTTTGACGACTAGAAATGCCAACGTGAGTGAGATGAAGGTCGTGATCGAAGTGAGCGTGGATCCACTAGGTGGAACTACCCGAGATTTTATTGTTAGGAGAATCAACACCTTGTATGCATCACCTGCCAAGCTACCATCGCCCGAATCCCCTCGACCATGAAACAGGTCGGTTGGAACTTTGGGTAACAATGATAAGTTATATAATGTGCGTGGAGATTGCTATTGTAATGTAAATGCTCTAATGGATTTCATGCCGTAGGTTAGATAGATAGATAGAAAACTCTTTATTGTACACCACAATAAAATAACATAACATTTAAGAATTAATTTAAAATACAGCGAAGTACAATGGGCGGTCTTATCGCTATGAGCGATCTCTTCCAGACAACCTTAGCTTACGGGGCCTGCTAACAATTGTAAACTGTAAAAAAATTTTTTACTAGTTTACACTATTCTGCGACGGCTGGGCAAACCCTTTAGTAATAAAAAGCAAACCGAAACAGCTTATCAGCTACCTTCTTCTGCCGCCAAGCAGCGTGCTATGTTTCGGTTCGAAGTGTGGTTGCCGATGAAATTACAGCCACATGAGGCTTAAAATTTGTATGCCTCAAGTTTATAGACGCAAGGCAGTGCATCGTCGGATACGTTCTTATCGTGACTTAAGAGGCAATGGTTTGTTATAGGCGATTACCACATAACATCAGGTGGGTCATCTGCATGTTCCATCAGAAAGAAGTATAAAAAAAGTCTTGAAATTAATGAGCTTCGCTTAGTTACATTATGTAATTAAATCTAGGCCCAGAACAACTTTCCACGATAACTCCAGCTGATCAGGACTAAGGACTAAGACTCTCAAGACTAAGGACAGAGATGCCCTAGTGTGTGGATAGGATAATGGTCCTATTCTCATCAATTTGTGCTAATTTAGAAACGTTACTGTTTCTTTGTTTTCATTGTTCTACTAATTTTAACAATCGGGTGAGTTTTGCCAACTTTTACCTGTATAACAGAGTTCACCGATACAACGACCGTTGAAATGCTACAGTCAATAACGTTACGTTACTGCATAGTATCTGATCTATGGAAATCGCACGTTGGATGTTTTGTATGTCAAATCACTTTAAAGGATTTTAAAAGGTCTCTTTTCTGCCTATCTGATAGTTATAGAAAAATAACCCCTTATTTTGAAATTTGGTGAACTTTGGTCTACGAGAAAATTACACAACTCTTGATTATGAATGTAAGCTGTCAGAATTCACATCAGTCCAAATTCAATAGAACTTACATCCAATAATAAGTACCCATTCAAATTAACAAGGGTTTGAGTAATAAATAACAAAACAGCATAAATAATTGCAAAATTGTATGACTTTAATATTATTTAAGCTGTTTTTTTGTACTTAATTGTTTTTTGTTGATTATCCCAATAAAATAAACGCTTTAGTCATATACCCGTATACAGCTTACACTTCACAGCTTAGTTGGTAGGAGCACCGCTTTCTGCGATACTGGTTTTGGGATTTAAAATCCCGTGAAGACAATCATTTAGATGTGAATTTCATGACTGGATGTTATCTCTATCTCTAATACTATAAGAATCAAAGTCCTGACTGACTGACTGTCTGACTGACTGACATATAGACAACGCACAGCCTAAACCGCTGTTCCTAGGGACTTGAAATTTGAGGAGTACATAGGTCTTAATGCGAAGAGGTGTACTAAGAAGGGATTTTTGGAAATTCAACCCCTAAGGGTGTAAAAAGGGTTGAAAACGTTTGTATGAAAAATAGTATTCCTGGAACCTACAAACTTGAAACTTGGAGTACATGTACTCCAAGGCTAAAAAATAGGAAAGGCATTTTTAGTTTTTTTTAAACTAACCTTAATAAGTGTGCTAAGGGATGTGAAAGTTTGTATGGGAGTTTATTGACGCGTGGTGCGATTGACTTAAAAGTTAGGGTATTTACCTACCTAGGTATTTAAAATCCTACCCTACTAATATCAATGCGAAAGTTACCTACGATGTTTGGATGTTTGCGGCTCAATCGCGGCTCACCACTTTAACGCGTGCGAAGCCGCGAGAAGCTGCTAGTTATGTATAATAATGAATGTGCAAAAAAATGTTTAAGTTTCAATGTTAGGTACAGTTAAAATAAAAAGTCTGGACAAGCCAAAATAATAAGTCTATTCCGAATAAATAACCTATTAATAATTTCGGAAAGTCATAACCAACCGAGGAAAGAAATATTAATAATCTTGGAAAGTTATATAGTTAAAGTTATATATATATATAAGTCAAAGTTTAGTTCTATCTAGGTACCTACTAAAGTTTATAGAGATTGCTCGACCGAAGGTTTTTTTATCCTAATTTAGGGCCTACATTTTAAAATATCACGTTTCATAAGAAAATTGTATGAAAAGTGAAAATTGGAAAGTACAAGTGTTTGCATCAGTACACTGGTATCATTTACATTATAGGGACGGATGGAGCGTCACGCAGGGTGTTGCTCTACTTACTTAGAAAGTCTAGCAAAGCCGATCAGCCGATACTACTACCTAGCTTGCTAAAAGTAATTCAAAAATAGAATAACAAGATTTTTATTACAAAAGCTTACTATAAAATATCGGTGCATATGTATAGATGACAAAAAAGCTTGGGACTGAACTATGCTCCAACACATTACAAAAACTAAACAATAAATAGAAATAGAAATAGAAAATATTTATTTTACGACACAAAATACAATGATAAAATAAAAAAAAAAAAACAAAGATACACAAGAAGACATTAAAAAACATTTAAATATGTCGTAAAAAAGGCTTCCACTCAGGATTTACATTTAAAGTACCTTAATTGTAAAAAGGGTCATACAAAAAAACGCTAAGATAAGAACCAAGCCGTTAGTTTCTTGCCCGTTCTTCTAGGTTTTGGTCGCGAGGAACTGGCGGTAGATTCACCTAGTATACATAAAAGACGTTTCAAAGTGATCCATCACAAGATTGTACTGAATAAAGACCGTTTTTTTATTTTAATTTGAGTTACTATTGTTATTTTATTATCGAGACATTTCAAATCAATATCTAATATATTTATTTTAAACACAAAACATGAGGGTTATAAAAAACAATTGAAAGTTAAAAAACCGAGTTTTTATTTCATATTATCTATTACAATTTTCCTATTAATAACCTACCTATTGTATTGTAAGCCCGCAGTAGTACGAATTATACCTGCCTTTTAAGTACAATGGGCGGTCTTATCGCTGAGAGCGATCTCTTCCAGACAATCTTTGGATGGACAGGATTTCACTTGAACATTTTACAACGGTGTCATAAAGACATACTACGCTAGTTTGTATAGTTTAGTTAGTATAGTTTACCATCTCAGTATCCACAATCTTATTCATCGCTCCACTCTAGATAAAAATGGAAAAAACAAACCTAGCCTATACTTAGTATTTAAGCGGAAGGAAATAAATTAAGAACATACATGAATGTGAAATTTTTCGCACGACTGAAAATGAAAGCTAAGATAAGCCGTAATACACAATTGTTTCGGAGTAATTTGATGCAAATAAGACTTGTAAAATAAAATGCTCAAAAGTTCAGGCTATCGACTTCGCCAACACACAAAGCTTTTGTTTTATTTAGTAGAGATCCTTATTTGTTTTGTCTTAGGGTCTAATTTTACTATTGTGTCTAAGTCAGACTTTATATTATACTTACTATGTAATTGGCGGTAGTGTCATAACAAAGCAGATTACATGGCTTCACAGCGGCTGTTATTTCAATTCCGTCACACGTTATTACAGAAATTAGTGTAATGATTTCTCAAATGTTATAATTCATTTTGTAAATATTAAGCTTGTTTTTTTAGATTAAAATTGAAGTAGCATAATTAATTTTATATCTTCCTGTCTTTTAGTCAGTCAATTGACCGCCAAGTCACAGTTTTGGTCCGATAGGTGGGTAGGATTGATAGCGTTGGTAGGTTGCCGAACAGAAAAGAAAGGAAAGGGGAAGATCGAAAAAAATGTGGCATTCTGGAAAGAGACTTGGTGGAGTAAACTTGACTGGCTGACATACTGACATCTGTAACAAGTGCGAAGAATAAAGGTGAAATTATTTTACCTGTGTTCTACGAATAAATAAGAGGTGTTAAAGTGTTCATCTGCTGCAGTTCATTTCATCTCAGAAGTGCGATTGAACCAAGGTATGTAAAATGTTACCTATTCTGCCCACATAATATTATTTTATTGCCGCTTGGAAGATTGGTACAATATTTTATTCCATTTAAGTATAATGGAGATACAGATTTTACTAGCATGTATCGGTCGGGATTGACCCGAGACTATCCGTTCGTGTCAGTTTTGTTCAGTTGAAAGCATAGGTACTTAGCGGCTTTATTTCTACTGAATCTTTGTTGGCGTGGTCCAGTCGGCATTGCCCCGAGACTATCTGGCCATGCTAGCACTATTCGGTTTATGGAGCTGTTGGTACTTGTGCCTACCCATTAAACATAAAATTTACAGAAGTCTGGATAGATTTTCTAGCAAAAGCTGATAGAAATCGACAAAGAATACCAATCTACTAAACGTGCAAGTGACTGTGTGTGATCATGAGTTGCTTTTCTGTACCATATCTATGAAAATATTTTTTGTTAATACCGTCACAAAAGTTTTTGTGATAACAATTTTTGCTAAAATATTTTTTTTTTAACAATGTGGAGTCTAACGAATACTAGGAATAAAATTCATGTTGTTTCACTCGAAGTATTAATTTTGAAACTTATTGATGTCTTTCATCAAATTTTTACCGCAGTTACTTGATAGAATTATGACTGGTGAAACTTTTTGCCACCATAGCATGTTGCTAATTGAAAGAATATTTTACGATAAAAAGTCTACCTACATAAAAAAAAAATATAATTAAAATATAGTGAAATAATGAACCAAGTGAGTTCTGGGGGTTATATAAGCCATAACAATAAGTAGGGTATGCTGTGATGAACCAAGTGAGTTCAGGGGGCTATGTATGCCATAACAATTATTTTTATAAGCAAGGTATGCTGTGATGGACCAAGTGAGTTCTGGGGGCTATGTAGGCCATAACAATAAGTAGGGTATGCTGTGATGGACCAAGTGAGTTCAGGGGGCTATGTATGCCATAACAATAAGTAGGGTATGCTGTGATGGACCAAGTGAGTTCAGGGGGCTATGTATGCCATAACATTTTTTTTTATAAGCAAGGTGAGGAACTAAGTGGGTCTATGTACCTTTGCCACAGTGAACAAATTTTGTACAGATAATGCTAACAATTTTGCTACGTACACAATGCACTGATATTTGCCAAATAATTACGTACTGTAGCTGTGATTAAAATTTATTTCATCCACATCATGATATTTTTATTTCGAGTAAAAGGTTATTAAATTCGACTTAAGTTTAACGGTATGAAACATTTTGTTAGCATGTATCGATCGAGATTGCCCCGATACTATCTGGCCGTACTAGCACTATTCGGTTTTTAAAAATTGTCAGGGCCTTACCCATGAACATTCAAGTTGAATACATATCGAGCTAATTTTTCTAGAATAAAGTAGGTTATAAACCTTACAAATTTTTATATTATCCGATAATTTTAACATTGAAGGGTAGGTTATTTTATATTTTTATCTTATTTTATATTCGCATTTTGAATTGTTCCTCACACGAACTGGTCTGTACTGAACAGAGACTATCCGGTAGTGTTAGCACCTTTAAATTCGTGGATTACCTACCTACTATTATATATATTTTTTTATTATTCTATTTCACATTACTGCTATTATCAATGTTCCAATAGCAATAAAAATTGGCTTACCTATATCAAGCAGAAATTAACTATACTTGCCGTTGTCACCTGATAAACTGTCGTAAAATTATAAATATCGATGATCAAGCCCACCCTCTGATGCGAGTCTCTGAAGCAAAGTGTACTAAATTAAATATCTATTACGTTAAAATTTATAGATATATAGGTAGGTAGTAGGTACATGCTATGTATGCAGGTACAGGCTATGTATGCCAGAGTTTAGCCATGTGCGCTATTAGCAGGCTATGTATGCCAGAGTTTAGCCAGGTGCGCTATTAGTGAATTTCTTAGTGAAAAATGGGGTATGTATACCTGTAAGTTCAAAACTAACCAAATAATTAGTACAATGGTGCAAAAAAAAATATATATATTAGCATTTAAGCACTGGACCTGTAAGTGGCTAAGTACGTCGCAAAATTACATGGACAGCTGTTATGCTAAGCCAAGTAACCCATATGAAAAATTAAAAAAATAAATAAAACATGAATATAAATTAAAAAAAAAAAAGTTAGAAAAAAATTGGTGAATATGATAACTACAGTATTTTTTTTCTCTTTCTATGAACTCTGACGGTGCGATGACTCCTGAGGAGGAACTTCTTGTTACACACACGCATTCTAAACGAAAGCGAAAGTCTTCGAAGACATCTGCAGGAGATTTGGCGTCAACTTCAAACAATAGTTTAGCGCTTGGACGAAGTATCATACTGCACGGAGCCTTTCGGTTTTTGGCGTGTCCGTTTTTTTGTTAGTGTGCAGTTGTCGATATTGTATTCGTGTGAGTTACTAGAGAAGGGACTACATTGACTAACCCATCGATGGAATAAGAGATGGATGAAAAAGGCGTTTTAATTGGAAATCAACTTTTTAATTTTAACTGGTTGCTGACTTTTATTGCGACAACCCAAAACCAATATAGATACTGGAACACTATTATCGTCAATATTATTTCCCATATTGACCTGGCTGTGAGAGCGATGTCCATCCCACTCGATACTTTCTTATGGCCATTTCGTCCATGCATAGGAAAATTTTGTGGACTCCCAGTTTTCACGCCTTTAACAGCTTTTATCCACACCCGTCTTCATTCTGGGCATTTTGGGAACCTAAAAAAATAATAATGTAAAATTAAACGAAAATTGAGCAGGCGCGAGACGCCTAGAAGGTGTGAAATATAAAGCTAAATTAGTCTGTGTATGTAAATCACTAGAACAGATGATCAAAACAATACATTTTATTTTATGGGTTTATTTTATTAATGGGTTTACATCGTTTTCATATTGGAAAATATGACTAGTACTAATAAAATGTAATTACAGTCTGTAAATTGAAAAAGAATATTATGTATCAAATGACAAACCTTTTGTTTTTTTTTGTTTTGTTTCCTTTTGTTTTTCTTGATGCACAAGACACAGCTGCACGGGATATACTTTCGCCTTTTCAAATATATTTTGCTTAAACAATAATGATTCTTTTGATTTTTCACTATTTATTTCGCTTCACCGCATATTTCAACCGACTCCAACTAGAACATCAAAGCATTGCATCAACTGACGGACACTATTTACACAGACAGTGAGTGAGTTGGAGTGAGTGAACTTACATCTTCTTTTCTTTTACTTGTAGCTAGGCTGCGTGGGAGGTACAAAGATAGATGATCACTGTTTGATACACAGTTGTAAAAGGTTGTGGATCTTATGGCACTCACCATTATGATATTACCTCCATGATTTAGCGGCTTTTTTTAAATGTCGCGCAAAAGGTCACTCTTACTTTAAATGCCCTAAGCCATTAGTAAAATGCCAAAAGTGTCAAAGGGTTGATCACGACAATAAAAACTGTAAACTTCTACCAATGATACCGCGTTTCGCGTACGGACGTTAAAGAACGGAAAAATTTGACTATTTCCACGACTGGTGATACTAACAGTAAATTTTTCAAATAAATCGAAGTTCATGAATCTGATGCTCAAGACCTAAACTTCTTAAAAAGATACACACAATTGCCTATCATCAAAGGTTTCGGTAACTCTGTAGTTACACCTGTCTATAGGAGCTTTGTGAACATTGAAATCGATGATGTTGAGGCGACGATCGAAGTTCTTGTAGTTACTGATGAGTTTGTGACAACAGCATTGCTTATAGGGCAAAACTTTATAGAGTTTTCTTCTGTGTCTGTGTTCAAAGACAATTGCAAACTATTCTTCTACAAAAGTCCTGCTCTTAACGCAAACTTTGACATTGAAAATAGCTTAAACTTGACTACATTAAATTCTACCTAAGTTCCTTTGTCAGGGTTAGTTGAAGTTATAACGCAGGGATCAACAAACTTTTCAGGGGATGTGTAATTGTGTATGTGGAAGGTTACAGTAGTATTGAATCGAGTAAAGAAAATCAATCGATCAAAATTTCACCAAGGTGCTTATCACGTAGTTAATGGAAAATGTCATCTTACAATACAATACAAAATAATTTATTTATGCCACACGTAAATGCAGTTTATAAAAAAAAAATACAAGAAAAGACAGTAAAAGTAAGTAGGTAAGTGATATAAATTGGCAGTCACTCTGCATAAATGCAATAGCAGCATACGCTACTATAACGCTGGTCTTCCGACACCCATGTCATCGTTACAGTTACAATAAATAATAATAATATTCTAATTTATTTCTAATAAAAAAACCGAGAACCAATTTTAACAATAAAGACAATAGAACTAAGCTCTTATCAAAATTTATAGGCCTCTTTAAAATCACAGAAGTATATATAATGATCGATATAAAATTTCTGAACTTACTGGATTTAGTACTCCTAAAAGTAAATACGATAGCGTAGTTGCTTTTGATCGGATTTGACCTTGGATCAATGTTAACCTTTCTCATGACTACGATACTAATATCTAACAAAAGTAATATCCGAAAGCGAGGATAATGATGACGAAAATATGCCTACAAAAGGTCGACAACAAAATAATACAAGCAGATCTGATACTAAATAAATGCCAAATGTAATGATTAATAATTTAAAGTAATATTGTTAGTATAATAATGTAGCGAAACACTGGGAGTTATTGTTTTTTTTGTTATTCACATGTTGTTTTTATAATTACTGAAAATGTAATTGTGTTAAAATCGTAAATTCAATTTGTTTGAGTATTTTCTATAATTATTTAATAAAATAAATTTGATGAAGAAATTGAAGTTGATAAGGACTAAAATAATAAAATGAATTTGTATGTAAGCTATTACAATCAAAAATAAGATTTTTTTTTGTTCTTTAAAATTAAAATAATATAAATATTCTTAATTGATTAGTACGTTCAGTTAATTTATTTGATCATGCGTCAGGAGATCGCATGATGGCGGATGGCCGAATGTAATGATTTCTCAAATGTTATAATTCATTTTGTAAATATTAAGCTTGTTTTTTTAGATTAAAATTGAAGTAGCATAATTAATTTTATATCTTCCTGTCTTTTAGTCAGTCAATTGACCGCCAAGTCACAGTTTTGGTCCGATAGGTGGGTAGGATTGATAGCGTTGGTAGGTTGCCGAACAGAAAAGAAAGGAAAGGGGAAGATCGAAAAAAATGTGGCATTCTGGAAAGAGACTTGGTGGAGTAAACTTGACTGGCTGACATACTGACATCTGTAACAAGTGC
The DNA here is from genome assembly GCA_932294275.1 of Chloroclysta siterata. NCBI lineage: Eukaryota > Metazoa > Arthropoda > Insecta > Lepidoptera > Geometridae > Chloroclysta > Chloroclysta siterata. The sequence continues at coordinate 10,585,786 of OW028596.1, read as the reverse complement.
GAAGAATAAAGGTGAAATTATTTTACCTGTGTTCTACGAATAAATAAGAGGTGTTAAAGTGTTCATCTGCTGCAGTTCATTTCATCAGGCATCGTCATCGTGCTTGTCAAAAGGGTTTTTTTCTTTGTCGACACTGCGTTCCAAATTCATCTAGGTGTGAAAAATCTTCATCCAATCCAACGTTTTGCAACGTTTTGGACGCATTGTAGGTAAGTACGCATCGTTTGCAACACACGCGTTTATAATACCGAAATATCGAGCAATCTCACTAATAACCTCGCCATTAAAAAGAAATCGATCGTTATAATTGGCCATTTCACAATAAAACATAAAACTTGCAGTAAGTACCTCATTTATTGTAATGGTTCTACGATTGGGATAGGATAGCGATGAGCGAGAGCAATAATGATTCGGCAAAATATTAGGTACGATTTGAATTGGTTTATTAAAATATTCGCTATATTAGCAACCAATATTATGTAGTTATTAAAATAATAATAGTAGATATAGAACTGTGAAATTTTCATAAATGTTTAAGAATAACTTCAAAATATCTATAACAAACCATAAAAAGTGTTCAACATATTTTCTAGCGTCAAAGTGAGTTAAAAAATTGGACATCTAGGATGTATCACAAGACTAAACGACCAATGAGATCCGAGTCTGACAAGACAGCAGACGAGAATGTTCTCATCAGTCAGTTCTTATGCCGTTTGAACACTGCGTTCTGCTAATTCTGAGCTAAAGCTGGATCGGAGAATGATGGGTAGTAATTTTAATCCAGCCAGATATTATAGTTATTGTGAACAATAGACCATAAATCTAATCAGAATCAAAAAACATTTATTTAGTGTCACAAAAACATAGGCGAAATATAAAGAACGTCCACACGAGGCATGACTCATAACTTTTGTTCGCGTAGCGCAACGTAACAATCCTGTTGTTTCTGCTACCATTCCAAAAATGTATTATGGAAAAGAATGTGATGATAGACAAAACATCAAGTCCAGTTACTTAATAGTTCGGATAAGCGAATTTATTTGAAGCATACTTTCAAAAGAAAGGTCAAAGATGGGAGTGTTATAGTTAGTAGGTATGTTAGGTGTTAACACACCTCTCATATTTTGGTAAAAATATCACATTATATGAATAAAAAAAAAACAGAAACAACTTGACGACTTTGATCCCAGGCACGGTACATCTCCTCAGATAATAAGATATCTTATTCCAAGGACCATCTTAAGATTCTTGGAAGATGTCTCCCTAAGGGGGTAGTCTGAGCACATTTTGCAGTTAATTGGTATTCCAAACGTGACATATTGCGAGCCGTTAGATTACTAATTGGTAAAAAAACGATGATTTCCTTCGTCGGTGAAGGAAATCCATTGAGACATTGCGCGAGCTCAGTGAGAACTAGCACATACATTTTCGGAAGAGAAAAAACCAGTGATACAACCCTGATTCGAACCTACAACCTTACCATCAGAAGGCGGGATCACTCCTACTAGACCAGATAAATAGGGAAAGATATAATATCCAAGTGAAGGTAATATCCTATATCCTTTAGTGATATGAGATTTTTTTACTGCTAAAGTAGTTATGAAGTTAGCGGCAAGCGGAAGTTAGCAACATACACTTTATTATTTCTAGTTTTTGATTTTCTATTAGGTAAACTAGTACTTTTCGCATTAACCTTGAGTCGAATGCACATTAAAAATTCAACCTTGAATGACACAATATTTGAGTAGAAATTCAAAAGATCTGCTAGTCCAGTTCTCATCATCTGACTTGGTTCATTGAGCAAGCACAGCAAGACTTGATGCCGTAGACTTTCTGTACTCCAATATGTAGAGTAGTGTGGTATTTAACAACACAACGACCGATTCGCGCGACCACTTTCCGTCTAGGCTGCCCGTCGAACGCATTCACTCGATCTATGCATTAAAAAGTTAGTTTTATCAATAAAAACTCCTTGGTTTTAAAATAAGAATGTAACTGATAATTCAAATTTAAAATTGGAATGCAATTTCTTGAACTTTATGACGCATGCTAATGAAACGATATCGCGTTCGAATTATTCAATTATCGGGTGCAGTCATTGTTGAAAGTGGTTTCTTTTTTTTTAATCATTGATTTGTCAAATTATAGGATTTCCTTTGGCTGCGCTTGCCTGGAGTGCTGGAGTGGACAGCGGTGCAACACCGGATATGAAGACAGAGTATTGTGGAGGTCGGTGGCGTGCCAAGATGCGGTGATACATCGCTGTGTGTTCAAGTGACTGTCCGTTGACAATCAGTGCTCGTGCTTTGTGAATCGAAGGAGCTTTTCTGACTCTGTGGTCTTTGCGGTTGCATCGTTCATGATGATTATTTTGAAGGTAAGCAGATTTATCAAACCTTTTAAATCGAATCAGTCATCACTCGCTACTAGCTCAAACAAACTTACTTATCGTAACATTTGTCTTCATCTGTTTTAAATTCTTTATTGTACCTACACAGAAACATTTTAAATTTTGTAATCAAAAGAAGAGCAAAGATGACACTACTCCTAAAAAAAGTTTTCTTCCATAAAACTTATGTGGCTAAGAAAGAGGTCAAATAAAATAGTACCGAAATGTACATAATGAACCAAAATTTATTATAAATAATATACTACTTATGTAAACATACTCATTTATAATCCCATTATAATGTGTCCCTAGTTAAATTTAGGTGTTCCATTCCAGTAGCTATAGTTACTACTATATTATAATTAAACCTGCCTGAAGGTACTTCGCTCACCCAATGATCCAAAGGTCAGCTGTTTAGCCGACATACATGTCAGAAAACACTAGTTTTCGATTATTCAAACTTGAAATAACCTGTTGGATGACTTTGATAGAATATCTTTTGTTATCACTTGCAATTTTTTTTTCTATATTCGTTGATTATAATTACATTTAAAATGTTTCAATGTAAATGAAAATGCCTTAATACCAAACTAGATCTAGATAGGCCTTATATAGAAACCTGAATAAATGGATACTTTAAAAAGATACTAGTTTATTAAGTACTTGAATACGTTTACGTTCAACAATTTTATTTATTTATTGAACTAGTTCAAATGAAAAAAAAAACATGAATATCGAAATAAATACATATGTATGACATTGCTCGTGTCGGAATCCTCACAACGGTATTACTCCACCAAAATGGATTCAGTAATTCTTGGGAAATAAAAGCAGAAATTTTGTGTCATTCGCACATGGCGCCGTGGTCTACTTCGTGGGACAGTGGGTGTGGTCTACCTACTGTTTAAATTAGATGATCTTACTCATTGTCATTCATTACTAAATTTTTTTATACAACTAGCTGATAGAACAAGCAGAGGCCCTAATAGGTGGCCTAAATAAATAAAAGTGGTAACCATCACCTATAACAAAATATTGCTTCGTAAGTCACGCACGATAGGAACGTGCCCTACGATGCAGTGCCCTGCGTCCATCAACTTGAGGCATACAGGTGTTAAGCCTCGTGTGCCTGTAATTACACCGGCAACCACACTCTTCAAACCGAAGCACAGCAACGCTGCTTGGCGGCAGAAAAAGGCTGGTAGTACTTCCCCGGACGAGCCCTTCACAAAGAGCTCTACTACTCCTCAAACTAGCTTTAACATGTAACTCTACTGATGATTTTGTTGAATTAACATGCTTGACTCTATGAATTATTTCCAGAAATTAACTCCACATGCGTAAACACTCAGCTCAAATACCAAAGTTTGAAAAAAATAATCGCACATCGTCATTCATATTCTATTGAGAAAGCGTGAACAATGTTTAAAGTACTTACATGAGTTTCAAATTTGATTGAGTTTTAAAACCTAAGCTTCAAGTGAAAATGTTGGTACTGTACTAAATTACCAATTTTGTTTTGGTATTTACTGTACCTAAATTCGCACTAAAGAATCCGATTATTTTAATACTCTTCTAAAAAGGTGAAGCCTTTACTGCTACTCATAAAATGTATAATTGTTATCTACTAAAGCATCACTAGTTTGGGTTATAAAAAAACCATAGCACGCAGGATTGTGTCACTTTACTCAGTGTGAGGGCGTATGCTACAGTTTTTGAATAGATAATTCATGTGACATGTAGTTCTATGTCTCATTTCTAAGGAACTTCTTTTCTTACAGACGTCAGTTTTATCACACTTTAGTTCTTCTTCTCAAAAGCTTACAATGAAGCTCTTAAATTAACCGGTAGACCAATGCCAGACATATCAGTGTGAGATCGAAATACTCTCTAAATAACTAGAGTCATATAGCACTCAGACAGAACAGACATCTATGTTCATTTCACAAATGTTTGTCCTCGGTGGGGATCCAAACTACAGTCTACAGCGCAAAAGGCTCGAAAGGAGTCTATTGAGGCACACTTAAAATCCTTTCACCACATTGAACACAGAAACTAGTGACACGACAAGAGAGAAGAGAAGCGCAAAAAGCAGAGCTACTATCAATTAAGCTGTAAAGGAAGATGTTAGTTTTGTGTCAGTATGTTCAAAATAAAAATATAAAAAAAATATTTTCCAGGATCTGTTTTGTTCCCATCTGATCTGCATCCGTGTGTACAAGCTTTCGTTACTTTGGGGCTAGATAGCGCTGTGATAAATTGTCCACAAATACTTATTGAACACTACCTATAATGCAGGACTTTCTCGATGATCTTGTACTCTTTTAATCCATACAAAATCCAAAATCGTTACGTGACTGACGGAAAAATGCCAAACAAAATCGGGGGCATTCCACTAAAAGTTAAATTAAAATCCCACTAAAAGTAATAAAATGTTAGTGGAATTTGCTTTCATGCACAAAAAGTTATTGAACCTGTTTTGAGCACATTGATTGCGTAATTTCTGAAGATTTTAAAACACTTACTTCCTCGAAAGGTCACGTGAGATTCTTTTGTCATGCAATACTGTTTTTATGGGCACTTTTGAAACAAATGGGCTTACTAAAATTTCTCTTTTAAAAAATTCAGAGCATGGAGCACCCACATTTCATTTCACACATTCTTAGCTACTTGCTTTATTTTAGACTTGTTTCTAATAATATACTTGTATATTAGTTTATATAATGCTGAAACTTCTGCTTTGTTTTTGGATTTTTGGTCTTCGCAAAATTAATTTTAGATAAATCTAAGCACGCACAGTATCATAAATTGTAAAACGATATAAGCCTGGAAGATTTTTTCTTTCAATATTTGCAATATAAGTATAGAGATCTATTCGATGCAAGCTAAAATAATATACAAGTAGGCCAGAACCGTTAATAAACGCTTTCGTTGAGTTTCGAAAAGTAGACATCTCATTACATAATTTTAGAACGCCTACGATGGTCCCCCATAATCATAAAGTCTAGACTTCTTTCATAATCAGATTATCCATCTTTATTTAAGACAATAAATTCAAATTCTTATAAACTTTATGGTTTTACAATACAGCCGTTAACTTTTCGATTTAAAAAATATTAATAATTGATTGAAGATTAAGATTTAATACCTCCAGCAAAATTATATCTTCAAAAATGTTCAAATGTTGTTTGGTCGCCGACAACTTCTTCTAATTTAATTTAAATTTTCTTTTCTAATTTCATGAAAAACAACGATAAAAATGTTATTACTTCGAAACTTTTGGATTTCAGGCTTTTGATGAACCACGTGACGAAGCTACGCAGAACACATTTTGTATATGAACATCAGTTTTGCGCAGGTCACGTGGTTCGTAATACAGAGAATAGCTTTTTTTCACTTGCAATACATATGACACTTTAAGGAGGTTGACGTTATAGAGTGTGGGTGAAGACAAATACATATTATGTACTTGCAAAAATACATCAATATTGCTTCTCATGGCCTGCTCTCAACTAAACATGATCTTACATAAATACTTGGACCAAATTTAGCTAAGCATTATAAGGTATTACATAAATAAACAAGCTAGGAACCCACACACAACACTTGCTGGTAAACACATTACATTTACGCTTATTTTGAGAGCACTTATCATTGGTCTCAAAACATCAAACAGTTGAAGGTTACTACTTAAAAAAATAAATAGAGTCGAGACCTCACACCCACTCAATGGTTATGGATTACACGAAAAATGCCACACAAGCCATAGTATAAATATAAATATAAATAAATATTGGAGGACTTTCCACACAGCACTATCTAGCCCCAAACTAAGCCAAAGCTTGTAATATGGGAACCAGATAGCTGATATAATACATGTATATTTTTTTTTTGTAAATACATACTTATAATATTATATAACACCCAGACAGAGAACTAATATCAATGTTCACCACACAAATGTTTGTTCTCGGTGGGGATCGAACCCACGGCCTACGGCGCAGAAGGCAGAGCTACTACCAACTGAGCTGTGAAGGCTGTCACTGAGCTACAGTACAAACCTGATTCTATTTTTATATAATAGATTAACGACTGAAATCTTATAATTCGATTAAATTGAAATTTCTTTATTCTCGATATATCGAGTGGTAAGATATACCTACCTATTGATGTATTGTATCTGTTGAATTATAGAACACACAATATATCTTGTCAGCTTTTGTGATATTCATGGAATGTGATATTTTATCTGTTCCTCGAGAAATCACCCAGACTCGGTAGACATCATAATACCTCCTGATCTTCATTGACGCACAGTGCAACATTGGTCTAAGTACACTCAAAGAGTTCTCAATAAAAAAACAATTTTATGCTCGAATATAATCTTTAAATAAGGTTTATCATAGGATATAGCACCACATTCCACCAACACTTCACCTGCGTCGGGTTAATTAGTCATAATTAACCGCAGTACGGTGGAAGTAGAACCAGCCATGCAATAAATAATAGTATACATGATTTTAATTGACAGACAGTCTAAAACATTTATGGAATGTATACAAGGTGTTCCAATACATGTAGGTATTTAAAACTTCAAGGGGCTAAAGTACCCATCAATATGAATAACTTTTTCTAAGGAACCAATACTGTAAACGCGAAAAAAAAAACAGCTGTTTCAACATTTTAGCCAGGTAGGTATTGAACTTTTGTATGAAGTAACTGTTTTTATTTTTAGCGTTCAAAGTGTTGGTTCCTTAGAAAAAGTTATTCATATTGATGGGCACTTTAGCCCCCTGAAGTTTTAAATACAAGTATTGAAACACTGTGTATAAAAAAAAAGTTGGAATGGCGTAACTTGTAGAGATAAGACGCTGACAACCGTCAGGCAACTTCTAGAATTTGGTTTTGAAATACCGCCATCAACCAAATCTCGAAGAAAAACATAACAAATATTTTCCATTTCAGCGCTGTTCAGCGTCTTATGTTAGAAACACTACTAAAGTTAATGCGAAAGTGGCAATATTTGGATACCTATTTAGATGTTTGTCATCACTATCTTTACGTTTATAGGTAAAATCTACCTAATATTATTGCGTGGGTATTTAAGTTACTATTTAGTATTTATGTAAATTGTTAGGCGTTTCTCTTTACCATTGTTTCATAGAGTACTACCACCCACTACACATTACACTAAGGTTTATTGGAAGAAAATGTTAATTAGCATTAAGTTCGTCTATGTACTTCTTTTCTGTGCAATAAAGAATTTTCTTATCATCATCAACGTGAAGAGGTCCACTGCTCGATATAGGCCTTACCTATTTTTTTTATGATGATTTTGTTCCCTCTATACAAATAGTCCTAAAAAGTCTAATCTGATCTAATTTAATTACGTCACAGCTATTGGATCGATTTAGATGAAACTTGGAATATATAGTAGGAGCATAGTAGGTATATCATATAGGGTGACCTGGAATATGATATAGACAACATTTATTCGAGTACCTACTTACGAGTAGGTGCCGGACTTGCAACCTGGCAGTCGAAATTTAATTAAAGCTTCTACTAGAGTCTATCAGTTATGTGGTTATAGGTTCCAAGGTTTTAGGACACAAGAATTAAATACACAATTTCAAAATAAATAACGTATTCGTATTACCAATCGAGGCCCTATTTCATTTATTTAATTTGCTGATTAATATTGAATGTTCAAAACGATTTCAATTTGAATCTGCTACATTTCCGATACGATCACTGTTGCAATGCGGCTTGCACAACAGTCCCAGGAGCGTTTTGCTTTAATATTATATTGACTAACTAATGAATAAATAAGTTTTAGACGTAATACTCTTGCTCCTTTGACAAATAATCTGACTGGCCGCAAAAAGTTTTGATAAACTAGTTTATCAAGTAGTACCATGAGGTTTCTGCTGCACATTTACATTTGTATTATGCGACAGTAAGACATTTTTTTTACTGTCTGGAAGATGTAAAAACGATGATTCATAGCAATCAAAACCTAACGTAACCACACGTAACATGTACGAAAGTGCTGGAATCTGCTAACCACATAAATTACTGAGTAAAAGCTAGCACTCCAGCATCTAAGTACCTTTGCGATAAACCGGTCTAATAATAGGCTCTAGTTTATTTTTTTGCCGTTCACCTGTTTGGCGTGGCGCGGCACGCCTCCTCTCGCGGTCGACTAGAACCCCATCTGCGGCCATCTACCTCGCACCAGACCTCACTTATCCGCTTTTACTTTCAGGTCGCACCCGTTTTCCTCCTGGCCCTCGTCGCGGCATCCGACAAAAAAATTGAACTCCAAGACATCGAGGACGACAACCTCAAGAGCGAAAAGGAAAGTGAATACGATAAGACGGAGCAACGGTCCCAAGTATCCGGCCCGAGCTCTGCTCCGGGACTCCCTTCTTTAGACTTTCTTAAGAACGGTTTTCTACGATACTTTGAGGGTCATCCACAACCTCCGCAGCAAACGCGTTACGTTCAACAGTATGCCGTGACTGAGCAGCCGGAGAGACCTCCCGTGATCACTCCGAAATCGCACTACATCCCTCCGCAGCAAATACATCAGCATCAACAGCAGATTCAGCAGCCGCAACAGGCGATGGTCGGCTACTTGTCTAACGTGCCGATGCAAATATATCTAGTCCCACAGTATTACACGAGTGAAGTTCCTGAGCAAGGAGAACATCAAGCCGCCCAGTACACGGCTACATCCGGAGGCGGTCACGTGTCCAGCTACCCGACGGCACCTGAAGCAGTACAAACACAGAATAATTATATACAAGTTCCGACTTACGTTGCGCCAACACAAAAAACTTACATACCGCAGTACTCTGCGCAGCCTGTGAGGTACGTCAGCATCGCGCCTACAGTTGCGCCTGCACCTTCTATAGCCCCAGTTCTCGCTTACCAGCTACCTGTTGTGCAATACAATGCAGGCGCAGTGATCACTCCGCAGCAGTCCCCTAAAGTATACTATCCCGGGCATTACACCGAAACTAATGCCGTGGAAGAAGGTCATGAAGGTATCGACGAAAACCCCAAGCAACACACACACAATGAAGTTCCGTACGAAAACCCCAAGCAATACACACACAATGAAGTTGCGTACGAAAACCCCAAGCAATACACACACAATGAAGTTGTGTACGAAAAGGCGCCAGCCAATGAATACCGGTACTACAGTAACAGACCTCATTCGCGAGATGAATACAGACACCACCATTTTTCTGAGTTGCCACATCCTAATCCGCTTCTATTAAAACCGTCGCCTTCTCATTTGTCACATATTCCAAAAGCTTTGCCGATGTACAGGCCTTTGAATAAGCCTGTTTATGGTTCCAGTCCTACTCACCCGCCAGTGCCTTTTCCACCCAGGCAGAGTGAACCATATAGGGTGCCTCCTTATAAAAGACAGCCGACGTCCTTACTAGACTCTTACGTTCCTTCAAGTCTTCAGATAGAGTACTTGAAGAGAGGTTTCACGAATGATCCGATAGCAGCCTACGAAGCTCTGTCGAGTGGTCGGCACTTCAACCATGCACCAGCTCCAAGGCATTATGAACGCGGCTTCCTTCCAAATCAGATGTACCATACGGCTGGAGGAGGTGTTACCTTCGGCCACTACAAACGAACACCTAAGATAGATAAAAATTCGCAAAAATAAAATAGGGTTCCCAAGAAAAATACTTAAGAGACCTTTAATAATAAGTCAATCTATCGAGACTGGTACATAAATTAGACGATAACTTTTTGACCACTACATACATGAATAACATTTATTTAATTTTAAGTGAATCTTAAATTTGTACTCAGACCCTATTCTAGTAAGTATAAGGTCAGTATTGTGTATAGTAATTATTGTTAATTATTTATGACGAATTAAAATAACAATTTGTTTTTTATGTGTTTTTTATTTATAAAATTATATGAGTTGATCTAAAGAAGGTTAAATATATTATTGCAATCCTATTGCAGAGTTTATGCTTTTGAAATAGATAAGCCCATTACAGAAACAGCAACATAATGATGATGAAACTTATCTCACTTCGGTTCTACAGAAACAGCTTCACGACTTTAATCCCCAAACATGGGGTAGTCCATCTCAAAATTGTATGTGGAGGGGTAGACAGACGTCCAAATATTATTTGGCACATTGTGCAGTATTTAGTATTACGGGACAGGTTACAAACTCATCAATATAAAACAAATTATGGTCTCGAATTATAACAACAGTCATGATTGAATTTGAAATTTGAGAGCACTGGTGGTCTAGTGGTAACGGCCCCGCCTTCCGATCCTAAGGCCGTGGGCTCGAAACCGGTCGTGCACCAATGAGTTTTTCTGTTCAAAAATTTATGCGCACAATTGCCAGTACTATCAAACGGTGAAGGAAAACATGGTGAGGAAACCGGCATGTCGTAGAACCTAAAAAGTTCTATAACATGTGTCAAGTGCTTGAAAGGAGCCTCTTGAGGCGGATTTAAAATCCTTTCATCTCACTGTTTTGAAAGAAACTAGTGACACGACAAGAGAAGAGATGATTGATTTAAAAAAAATATCTACACTAATGTAGCATACATACATGCTTCTAATTCTTTCTTCTCTCAATTTATGGCTCCAGTCCGTCATTCGACAGACAATCTTGCCAGTGTCAAGTGATTTGTATTGAATACTTTTTAGTCAAGTCAGTCCATAGTCAAGTCGGCCGTCATTTGTTTTGAAGAAAATGGTGGCGATTTTCTTCAAAACATTGGAAACATTTTCGGTCAAATCAGGATATCACATATTACACTTTCATTCCAAATGTTAACACTTTGTGTTAAGACCTCAAGTAATGTTGGTTAAAATACCACCGAAATTACACAACACAGCGCAAAATAACACTAGAAAACAATTAAAATGAAAAAGCTATGTTGCTTCCCAAAATGTCAGAAAATGAATCCCTGCTTCTAATTCATCCACTGAGATCGTGAACTGATGCCTGACGTCAAAGTCAAAGTCAAAAGGTTATTCAGTAAAATCACAAGAATCACTTTGAAACGACTTAAAACTAGGTGTAAAAAAAACAAAACCTACAAGACGATCATCATGTAGAGATCAGACGCACAAATACATTGATTTTGCTTCACTCACGAGAATTATCGGCATAGCTCTCCCTATTATGAACACTATAATATGGAGGCAAATATTTGGACCCTTTTTTTAGAGGCTCGTTACTAGTATCAGGGTTACATATCCTCAGAAGCTTTACTGACGGCTGTGACTGGATTTTTGTAGCAAATACCTTATAATATGTTAAAAAACATGGTCATCTAAACATGGACGCATTTCTTAGAAATATAAGTTTAGATCCATCGGTATTTGCAGCTATGTTGCGTCGATGAACTTATATTATTTATTTTCATTTATTAATTGAAAATAAGTACTTACCTACGTACATTGTTATAAGCTTAGGTCTAATTTAGCTTCAGGATAGGCATGTACCCTGTGAGGAGCGGCATAGGCCCCATTCCATGAACCGATATTTTTTTTTCGATTTGGTGAAAGAAGTTGGAAGCAAAAAATTGTCTAGCTCACACATTAAAAAAAAATACTGATTGTTTGCGATTTTTCATAACTATATCTTCAAAGTGTACTTCACAATGTACAGAAAACTTCACAACGTACAGTAGGTAGATACTTACTACCTACTGCGTGTTCTTTTATGACGGTGGGTGTGAAGATGAAGTGTTGATTGCCCTGCAATCAATTTGCTCTAAAATTTCACAACTGATAGTTATTACATAATTCCTTTATATTGATACCATTACTAATTGAAGATTGTCATCATTTAGTACGAATGTGAGGTGTGGCGCAATGATCGTGTTATCTATTTAGGTAAGTGAAACAAGATTTCACGTTTTATGGAGACAGTAAAATGAGTTATTGTAACTGAGAAACATTTCTTTAAGCGTGAACGTTCCAAGAATTAACATCGTAGATAAATTGGTTAATACATTATACTCTTAAGAAGTCTTTTTCATTAGAAGGTGCCTACTAGTCTATAATAGCCAGACAAAGACAACTTCTTCTTTGGTTTGGTCTTTGTATGTAAGGTATTTTCCGATCTCTAGTAACGTATGTATACAAGATGTCCGAGAAACCCATGCCAACGCAACGCGAGTCAAAAGAACATCACAGGATGTAGAGGATCTTCTTTTTTTTAAATGATAATTACTTTAAAAATACTTAACTTTTATATACTTAAGTTTTTTTTTGATAACTATTATGACTTGGTCTATTATCCGTTTCCGGATGGCGTCGGTTTTTGGGACATGCGTACATGCATGTAAGCCACTATTTCATTTTAAGTAATAATAATATTGGTGGACTTTCCACGCAGAACTATCCCTAACTAAGCAAAGCTTGTATTATGGGAACCAGACAGCTGGTATTAAGCACTTATCATAATTTATGTTCGACACACAAAATCTAACGTTTGTTCTCGTTGGGAATGGAACCCAACGACCTACAGCGCAGAAGGCAGAGCTACTACCAACTGAGCTATGAGGGCTGTCATAATTATGTCAGAAGAGGTACCTATAATTTTTAAGCCTACGAAGCGCCATCTGTCTGAAACGAGCAACATGAGGTTAGCGCGTACCATTCTAAAGACAAATGTGATCTATGAAGGCACTGTGTTGCATTGCACTGTTTGGTGATTGCAAACTATCTAAGCTTTCACTAGTTGTAGCATTAAGCGGTAGATGGCGCCACGGTTTAACTTTTCTAGGTGAGTGCAAAAGTGAAGGTGCATTGTCGTACTGAGTAGGTATAAAATTGTTAGCTTGGTCACCTTGGTCTACATCAACATTTCTTTGAATTTCGGTAGATGGCAGCTCAATCGTTTGCAAAATATTTATACAATTTTATATCCTACAAAGTTGATGATAACTATTATTTATCTCGGTCTCAATATCACATCAATATTTGACTCTTTGTACTCGTTTATTACCACTGAAAAAAGTACAAATCATTTTTACACATCAGAAATAAATTCATTGCTTATTTTGTTTGTATTACGTGCCCAAAAGCACATCATCATTTCAAAGGTTATTCAATCAATTTAAAGTATAGCAGTATTTTGTACCCGAAGAGACAGATACATTTATTTTACTCTTACTGGTCAATAAAACTAACAGTTGGTAGACGTAAATCCGGATTTTGTTAGGGTCCAGAAACACTATTTTAAAGCATTCGGAAACTTTTCCGGTTGGTAACGTCAGGTTATGTATTTTTTTTATAAACAAACAAAGCAAGAGACGGATTCTGCTGATCGGATAAGATTTCCGAATTTCTTAAAATAGCCCAGCTGAAGTCTGAATAGGAACTCATAAATTGCCATAACAGTGTGTATGTGTTTGCTTACAAACGTTTATCGAGCAGGTTATCAGTATCATTAAACTAAAATTTTACTTGGTACCTAGGTGTACAAAATTATAAAAAAAATATTCTAGGAAACCATTTTAGTGTGCTTTACCAAGTTTTAAAATGTATTGGTTTTCCCTTATCATGTTAGATGTTGGATTGGTATTACACATATAAATTGAATGAGGTTAATGGACGCTGGAAGAGATATTTTGAAAGATTGATGAACGAAGAGAATAATTGGAGCGGTGTGTTAGATAAAGTAGAAGTGAACATGGGCATGCTAAATGACGTAACTATGGATGAAGTTAGAATGGCAGTACAAGGTATGAAGAATATGGTAAAGCGGTAGGACCAGATGGTATACCGGCGCGACGGAAGTGTAGAAGTTTTTGAAAGTGGATGGATGGAAGTGGTTTGCTTTATTCTTCAATAAGTTGATGCATGAAGAGGCGTGCGATAAGGGCAGGAAGATGATATAAATTGAATGAGGTTATACTTAGGATAGGTAGCTATCCATTTAATTAAGGTTGGCAGTCACCCGTTACTACTGAATAAGAGATTTGCAGACAAAGAGTACTAGTGGTCTAGTAGTAGCGGGCCCGCCTTTCGATCCTAAAGTAGTGGATTCAAAACCGGTCGCACCAATGAGTTTTTCGGTTAAAAAGATTATGTGTACAATGCCAGTACTCTCAAACAGTGAAGAAAAACATCGAAAGGAAACCGGCATGTCGTTGAGCATAAAAAGTTCTAAAACATGTGTCAAGTGCTCGAAAGGAGCCCCTTTGAGGCGCACTTCAAATCCTTTCACCACACTATTTTAAAAGAAACTAGTGACACGACAAGAAGAAGACTGTAGGTATAACCAAAAGACTAAGTCACAAGTGAAAAGTAAGTATATTATTAAGCAATCCACGTAATTCTCTCTTTACATTCTTCAGAGCTCTTACATCAAAATAAATTCGCGTGAAATTACCGATGTTTCACGATGATATTCTTACACAGACAAAAAAGTGATGTAACACATGTAATAAGAGTAAAGAGATCTATATTTCGTATGCCAGTGACAATGACGATGAGAAATCGAAATGTGAACTGACTTGCTGATCTATATTCGTCTCAAAAAATCTTTTGAAATCACCTTTCTTCGTTAAAAATGTATTTAAAGCATCAGGTTAATACAAATAGCCTTAGCTCTGATTTCACCATGCTCTGTTAGATTAACAAAGGATTGAAGGGCCGTTAAATATTACAAAATGTACGCGTTTGACATCTAAGGTTAGATTTAACGGCCTGTTAATCCTTGATTAGTAACTAACAGAGCATGTTGAAATCAGTTCTTAAAGAAAGATTTTTTAAATAATTTTATTATATTATCTGGCTTTTGTGCATTATCAAACTATTTATTTCTTTATTATCTAGCTTTTGTGCAATGTCGAACAATATTAATATTTTCTTTATCACTATCACTACATAGTATAAAACGAAGTCGCTTTCACTGTCCCTATATCCCTATGTATGCTTAAATCTTTAAAACTACGCAACAGATTTTGATGCGATATTTTTATAGATAGAGTGATTCAAGAGGAAGGTTTATATGTATAAAACATGCATAATATAGTAGAGAAACACTGATAATTTAAGAGGTTTCTAATGTGATGCCGTAAATAACATATTTTTTTGCGCTTACTTTACAAACGCTGGCTGAACCCTACGAGATAGATCAAAATAATGTAATACAGTATTGTACACCTTAAAAAGGTCTACAAAAAAGTCTGCGGTGGTATATGTCTATCTCTTAGGGAAACCCCACAATAACTGTGCGAAGCCGGGGCGGGTCGCTAGTTTTATTATAAACCATAACTGGACATTGCATTTTCTATACAAAAGACTTCAACGCGCTACTGCATGTTATTCGTTTTATCCTAAAAATCTAAACGAAAAGTGAGCTCCTAGAAAGTAAACACGTTCCCATAGTACGAGCTTCCTAAGTTTGAGGTTAGACATATTATATTTTTTTATTTTTGAAATTATTATTTCACCAACTTTGGTGGTGAAAGTCCTTTGGTTGCTAGATCTATCAATCTATAAAGAAAACTTCGACCTGAATATACCCAATGAAATAAGTTTAATGCAATTCCCTTTAGCACTTTAGTCAACAACGCCGACAACGCTGTAAAGGTGGCGGTAACGACTTATCAACAAGTGGGCTGTAAGTCCGTTTGTCTGTCTTATACTTACATAAAAAAGTAGTTTTTTAGTGTCGTACTAACTCTAGTCAAATTTCTTAGTACATAACAAGAATCATAATACATTACACACCAAGAAACAAAACAGCTAGACGCCACTTATACATAATGTATAACCAGTTTTAGGTTATTACCCCGAACGCATCATCTGGAAAAGTGAAAATGTGTGAGTCTGCGATACCAATTAATTAGATGTGCAAAGTGCTTCAAACCACAGTGTGAGAACCAAATTGTTGATTTTGATTAAGGAGTTTCATTACTTATATAGCAAAAACAATATTTATGACTTAATAATATAAGGTACAAAAAACAAGGTAAAAAAATGAGTTAAACTATTTTTTTAATGAAAACTTGTTTTGATTCAAATTATATTTGATTAAACCTTTATAATGTTATTCTGCACAACTTTGTTGTTCGGTAATACACTTGATCTTTAAAATGTGCGAGAGAGAAGTTGGTCACAGCAACAAGACTACTTAGAACAAGAACAAGAACATACTAGTCTACTATGCTAATATTGTGGAAGAGTGGCGCATGATATCATAATATCTTAAAATTAATAATTTTGTCATGTACTTAAATTGTGTACCAAAACAACTTCACGTCACTGCAAACAAATAAAAGCTCCACTGACAATACAATTTAGATTGTATCAAAGTTTTTTATATTGTCCCCAAAGTTATTATCCGAGTGGGATCTGAAACTTGTGAATTCCTTAAATAAAAAAATATATTGCCTTGTAAAGTTGTATTACTGTTTTCAGGACACTGTGATACGTGCGTATGACGTAGATATGACACGTGCGTGCGCTCGCGCATCCAATAATAGCATTACCATAATTACGACTATTATGCAATTTCAAACCATTGATCCCCAAAGTTGTTTAGTTAGTTATGGCATACGACAGCACCACAACGATGGCACAAGTAAATCCAATAAATGTGTTTAGTTTTACTATAATAATGATAATAAATAATAAATATTGGAGGACATTTAACACAGCACTATCTCTCTCCAAACTAAGCCAAAGCCAAACCTATGGGAACCAATATAATACCTACTTAAATACTTTTTTCTGTAAAAACTTACTTATAATATTATATAACAACCAGACAGAGAACAAACATCTATGTTCATCACACAAATGTTTGTTCTCGGTGGGGATCGAACCCACGGCCTACGGCGCAGAAAGTAGAGCCACTACTAGCAGTGAAGGCTGTCACACTATTTACTAAGTATTACTTTTTTTTTCCTGATGGAAATTGTAACTTTGTACAATCCGTAGTAGTTACAATCCGTCAGGTAAAAATAGAGCGGTTTCGCACTGCATCCCATCCAAATTCATGAAAATACGGTTGTCAAGACTAAAAGAACTCGTACCAAATTCGGATATTTCATAATCTGAACTCTGATTCAAATCCAAGCACTTCAGGGTTTCAAGCACCCCGAAATGTAATTTAAGTAACTTTAGTTCTTTGTGGTCGTAAAACAAAGAAAACCTACAGAAATCGAGTTGAAGTAACTCTTAAAACAACTAATATATTAGGTACCTCGAAAGGCTATGTGATGCAAGAAAATTACCTAATTTTAGCTATCTGACCTGACTGTAAAATTTTATCGTTTATCATCAACGTTTTACTGGTTTTACTGTCAAGATGTTAGTATTGACAAATTAACCAAGAAATAGAAATTAGATTTGTATTTAAATAGTAATTTACGTACTATTTAATGAGTCTTTTAGGTAACACCACTAAAGTGATTTTCAATTCCTTTGCGGTGAGAGTACCGACTGATTGACTATCAAAGTACTTGAACAGCGGATTCTGACTGACAGGAGTCGTGTTCAGGATGTTCATCAAAGGCCTGACATGAGACATCCGTGAATTCGTCATCGCTGACGTTTTGTTTATTTTAAGGTTTATTATTATGTCTGTAAGGTGGATTCCTGAGACGAGACAGTAAGGACAAGTTTTATAATGTACGAACAAAGCCCTTCGCTATGAAACCCCTCTTCGTATATTTGTATTACTTTTTCATCCCGCGGCCGAGAAGCTTTGTCCGTTGTTGTGAACGCTGCCATACATGTCTATGTTGGGGGACAGGATACTGGCCTCCATCATGTTCCCGAGAGTATCACCTTCCAGAGGTTGGGTGGTACCGTTGGCCTGTAATAGACAAAATCACGTAAAGTACCTATCGACTTCCTCTAGCTAGCCCCTCGTAAATCAGAATAAGAGCAAGACGTACTATTCGCTCTGCTTGTGTACTCTCTCGCTTTCTTAGGAGACCATCCATAACTTTTTGAGATATTTTGAACTACATTCACAGATTTTGGAAAAAAAACACTCAGCGACAAAAATCCCGAAATACGTTTTTATGTCTATATCGATCCTGTTTTATGTAGGGATCAAAAAACTCTATGGGAACATTTTACACATTTTGTATTTTAGCGGATGAGTACTGGTGGTTTAGTGCTAGTGGTAGTAGGTACAAATAGAGCCTTGTAACAATGGATTTATCTCTTCTAAAAATATATTCCAGCGCTCTCAATCGGTGAAGAAAAACATTGTAAGGAAACCAGTTAGTATTCTTGCAGCAGTAATGCTTGCAACCTGTGACGTATGGAACACCAAATACTACAAGAGGTTTGTATGGTTCTAAAAAAACAGCTGTTTCATACATTTTAGCCAGGTAGGTATTGAACTTTTATATGAAACAGCTGTTTTTTTCGCGTTCACAGTGTTGGTTCCTTAGAAAAAGTTATTCATATTGATGGGTATTTTAGCCCCCTGTTTTAAAAACAATTATTGGAACACCTTGTATAATGTTAGACACCCAAAAGACATCCTCGGATATCTTAGATCCCAGAAGAATATTACCGTATGTACCGCCTGGTGATCAAATTCGTGAAGTTGTTTTTTATTTTCTAAATTTTTAAGTTCCAGTTTCTAGCTAAAGTTGAAAAGTTATGACATGACCAGTCCACTGACCGACAACACAAAGTAAACTTACAAAATACTAATCTACTTAAGTTCGGCCTGGATCCATAACTTGCATAGCAATTATCAAGAGTAAAAATGGTGGCACTTCACATCGCTAATCGGTATTCGCGTTTCTATTTGCTTATTATTCGGCGGCTTTATTGTGTTGAAGATCGAATAACACCGACCCCACACACATCACACATCGTCACGAATATCGGTATTCGTGTATTTGTCTCGTGAAAAAAGGCGAATAGAGTGACTACACATCGTCGTAATTGGGAAAATGAGACGATTTGCGTATTCGTAATAACATAGCGATGTGAAGTGCCACTATAATGTAAATAATATACGCGTATGCTCTTACCAGTCTCGAGTCGGGACAATTTGTAAGTCTCGCTAGTCATCGAAATTGCTATAAGGCGCACATTAACATTCGATGGCTTTCAAACGAAAATCTGTCATAACTTTGTTTCAAATTTGCGCTAGGCATCTAATCCAATATTTTTCAAAACTTGTAATATACAGGGTGTAACTGGAAGGGTGGACCATCAGTGGCACAGCGATGAAGGACCTCAATGCCTATCAATTTAACCCCCCTGTGTGTTCCGCAATATTCAGTCATTCAAAAGTTTTTCAGATTTTTATGAAATTTTACTAAACATCCGATATTAGGCGGGATGACTTTGAAGTTTTTTTAATGCAGAAATGTCTACTAGTCCTAATACGTACCACCATTTTTTTTGGTTTGTATTGTACCTAAACAAATTACAAAAAATACCGAAGCTCCGTGTATCTTTCACGATACACTGCCCTGAAAAAGATACTAGTTGGTGTATCATAAATGATACGATGAGCGTGTTAAAGCGTCAAGTTTCTGAGGAAATTGAAGGTAATACTGAAATTAAAACTGTCTAACATAAAAGTTTTCAAAAATCAGAGCCTAAATCTTACTATTTCATTCCCTAAAGTATTCCTGTAACATTTGGTGACTTATCCTTACTAATTGATCGAGTGAGCGAAGCGAACGAAGATCTTAGTTTCAACTTGGGCGATTTGGCATTTTATGTATGTATGTATGTATGTATGTATGTATGTATGTATGTATGTTTGTCTGGCGATAACTTTAGAACCGTTGATCCGATCTGCATGATATTTGATATGTCGATAGCTTGTACTTGAGAAATTTACTGGTAAGTATATGAGTAAAATCGGATGAAGGGTTTTTGAGATATGGGGTTTTTAAAGAGGGCAAAAATAAAAAAAGTTACATAAAAAAATCAAGTTACATGTCATATGAAAGGGCTTTGTTTGGACATTCCAAAACAATTTTTACTTTTTTTTTGGGACGCTCGGTTTTTGAAATAAAATTTAAAAAGTTAAATTAAGATAACCAGCGATCCAAGAGCTCCCATCTCTAAGAGTTTCGTTGATATCAAGGTTTTTCTACTGGTCGGCTAGTTCTTTTGATTTTTCTTATTTTTTTTTCTTGAAATAAATTAAGGAGGTACTCAGTTCTCATAAAATGGTGACGACGACCAGGTCTGATGATGAAGCCAAGGTCTGTTCAACGGAACTCTTCAATAAATAGGCCAATAGAGTTGAAACTTGGTAACCATACCAAGTTAGTAGGCGGTAGTCAGAAAAAAGTCCAAAGATAATGTTTGGACTTGTCTCTGACTACTACCGACTCAAAGTTTTGATGCGTTCGTCGGGTCGCATCACGAGATCTCAGTTCGGGGCGAACTACTAGTATTATAAACGCGAAAGTTTGTATGTATGGATGGATGGATGGATGGATGTTTGTTACTGTTTCACGTAAAAACTACTGAATGGATTTTAATGATACTTTACAATACTAGTAGTTCGCCCCGAACTGAGATCTCGTGATGCGACCCGACGAACGCACCAAAACTTTGAGTAGGTGGTAGTCAGAGGCAAGTCCAAACATTATGCTTGGACTTTTTTCTGACTACCGCCTACTAACTTGGTACGGTAACCAAGTTTCAACTCTATTGGCCTATTTATTGAAGAGTTCCGTTGAACTGACCTTGGCTCCATCATCAGACCTGGTCGTTGTCACCATTTTACGAGAACTGAGTACCTCCTTAATATATTTCAAGAAAAAAAAAATAAGAAAAAGCAAAGTAACTGGCTGACCAGTAGAAAAACCTTGATACCAACGAAACTCTTAGAGATGGGAGCTCTTGGATCGCTGGTTATCTTAATTTAACTTTTTTGTTGTATCTCAAAAACCGAGCGTTCCAGAAAAAATGTAAAAATTGTTTTAGAATGTACAAACAAAGCCCTTTCATATGACATGTAGCTTGATTTTTTTATGTAACTTTTTTTATTTTTGCCCCCTAAAAAACCCCCATATCTTAATAACGCTTCATCCGATTTTACTCATATACTTACCAGTAAATTTCTCAAGTACAAGCTATCGACTTATCAAATTTCATGCAGATCGGATCAACGGTTCGAAAGTTATGGCCAGACAAACATACATACATACATACATAAAATGCCAAATCGCCCAAGTTGAAACTAAAGATATTCGTTCGCTTCGCTCACTCGATCAAAAATATTGCTTATACATCAGAATAACACATAGACTACAATTTATAAAGATATTGTGTGAGTAATCCTGCGCAGACGAAGTCGCGGCCCCAGCTTGTAATTTATAATAATATAGGTTTATGTGATGATACTAGTGTTTAATTGCTTCCTATAGCTTCTTCCATAAAACTTCCATCTACATAGTACTAAATTAGACACATAATGTTTTATTTATTTATTTCATCCATCGTGTGACGGACGCCCAAAAGCATTTGCTTATAAAGATGGCCCACTACATGTCTTTTTTCATATTTGTATAATCATTAAACTTGCGAAGTTGAGTAATAAGAATAATTTAATAGTCTTTCTCGTAGAAACGTAACCTAATAGCTGTGTTGAAACATTTTTTTGCATTTGAAGGAATTACATAATAGAAATTGAAGACATGGCAATCTTGGCAATTAATGCTATGATAATAAGCATTCTTGTTTGCTACGATATACGTATAAAATATAAAAGACAGAATGATTTGACTTCCATTATCGAAATATGCCCTACTTATAATACTAATATAACCTACTTACTGAAATTGCACTTACCTAGATCCAGTTTTTGAAGTTTTTGTATAATTTGAAGCTATCGACTAGTAGCATTATTCTTACAAATCTAAGTGACTTTAGTGCTTTAGTGCTATTTAATTCATATTATGTATTTTTTTATAACGTTTAAAAAACTCCAATCAATTATCAATCCAATATTTATTATAAAAAGGTATTATGTTAAATGTGAGTTATGTGCCAAATTTTGGTATTATTTGGAAGTATCTCTGACTCTGTTGGTACTTTGGATCTATTCCTTTCTAATACCAAAAACTAATACCTAACTAATAATGGTATTTGTTTTTGACGTAATAAATATTATGTTCCTGACGAATACCAAATTTCTAATTATTTAAATGAAGTACAAAATCTATTCCCAACGAATACCAAACCATAACTTTTGGTATAGTCACCGAAACAATTTGAGAGCTGGTTTGGTTACCAATATACAAAAAAAATAGAAAATAAAGGAGTCATTGGAGATGCGTGAATGTTAAAGAGTGCAGTGAATCTTTGCAAGTAAAGGTATGTTAAAATGTTACCAACCACATAATTAAGTAATTTTTAAGTCAGTCAGTTTTTGATTTGTCATTTTGGTCCCCGCAGGATGGCAATATTTCCAATGAGAAAAAGCATAACTGCGAGCCCGATGAAGTTAAGTGAAGTTAGTTCCTACTACACTTTAATTTGTTTGATAAGACTGATTATGAATAAATAAACACTACTTATAATCACATTTTAAAGCATTTTTATTACTGACTGTATCTCGTACCATATAACTTGTTTTGGTATTCGTTTATGAGTGGTATTCGTTTTGGAATAGAAAATTGTCTATATGATTTCTATCAAAATTATTATTTCATATTTAAATATATATTTCTACCAAGATTAATACCAAAAACAAATACCATTCGTATTAGAAAGGAATAGATCGTACTTTGTACTAAGAGATTTGAGAGGATATCTACCGTGCCTGGAAGCTGTTTCTGTTAAACATTTCCGTTTGCTACGCTATGCATATCTACCTTGCCTGAGGATCAATTTCAATTCAATTCTAAACTAAACTAGAATGTAGACAGGGTCGAATCAATCGAATAATATAATAACAATATCTATACAAAGATGATAACGGACGTATTGAACTAACATCACAATTCACACTCAATACATATTAGAATTGATATGTTATGCAGGTTTGCTCGGCTACGCAATGAGGTTATGCGGTCACATGACACGTCAATACGAGAAGTTCACTGCTAGGTCTTATTGTATTCCTCAATAGATGTACAACTTTGAATAGTACAAAATTGTAG
The DNA here is from genome assembly GCA_932294275.1 of Chloroclysta siterata. Lineage (NCBI taxonomy): Eukaryota > Metazoa > Arthropoda > Insecta > Lepidoptera > Geometridae > Chloroclysta > Chloroclysta siterata. The sequence continues at coordinate 10,562,263 of OW028596.1, read as the reverse complement.
ACATGCTTTCAAATAGATTTGAGAATTACCCAAGTCTGATTAGAAAAAATATAAACAATACGAGCTTTTGCCATTTAATTTCAAATTACCAATAGGTAGGTATATATTACAATAGCTTAACGGCCAGTTTCTGAAAGCTCGGTCAAACGTAATCAGATGTCAAGCCACTAGCTATTTCAGCTATTACATCAAATAAGATAGAGATAGCAAGTGACTTGACATCTGATTAGGTTTGATCGAGCTTTCAGAAAGCGGTTGTAAGTGTAATAAAGATTTATGTGCAAAAAATCAAAATCAAAAAATCATCATCATCAGTCTTTATTCAGTACAATCACAAGGATCACTTTGAAACGTCTTATATACTAGGTAAATCTATCGCCAGTTCCTCGCGATAGATTCACAGTGCAAGTACCCTCAAACGGTGAAGGAAAACATCGTGATGAAACCGGCATGTCGTGGACCCAAAAAGTAAGATATGTTTTTAGAGCTAAGAACTTTTATAAGTATGGGGACTGCCAGGGATGTGCCGCCAGGTAAAGCTTGCCTACGATTACCATCTACTTTTATGTAAAAATAACCTGTGTTTACAAACGAATAAATGAATTATGCATTGACCTTATAAATTTACTGTATTTTTAAACGTTGGCTTTAGTCAAAGCGTACATAGAAAAGGCAAAATAAAATTTAGATCTAGTTATCCTATAGTAACGTCTCTATGATTTAACAAAAACCGCTATTACGTTATTCGCAACGACAAGCGTAAAAGTGCAATCGTTGCTGTCAAACATCACATTCTGTAGTGCTATTCTGTAAAGAACAAAATCACGGACATTATCACCTAGTGGACCCGCGCTCACTTCGTCTCATTCATGCCTGTAGACATTTTCACCGCAAAATCACTCACGCGGGTGGCGCTAGTGATGGGTAAATGTATTATGGAATGCCTAATTGAAACTTACCGCGGATCCCGCGGTCACCTGGGTGATTGTTGTTGTAAAATATCACTTCAGTAGTGCTATTCCGTAAACAACAAGATCACGGAGAGTATCACCTAGCGGATCCGCGCTCACTTCGATCACAAGCTTCGTCTCACACGTTGGCATTTTCACCGCCAAATCACTCACCGGGCGGCGCTAGTGATGGGTGTTCGTCAAATCACACCAGTTGGGACAAGATTCATGGTGTAAATTAAATTAAATTATCGTTTATTGTTCAGAAAAAGGTTACATAATTATAGTATATCTACGTTCTATTACTAGAAGCTACAGGCATACTATGGTTTGGTGCTCTGAGATTCGGACAAGAAATTCTGGTTCCCGACTCTCAGCGCCCGCCCCTCGTAAAAATGGTAACATAAATATATGTAGGACAAAAATAAGGCAATATTAACAAAATATGTGTGGGTTGACGGACGACTCGAATGTATTACAGAATGCCAAATTGAGAACTCACCGCGAACTCCTCTGTCACTTAGGTGAGTGTTGTTCTCAGAATAGCACTTCTGCGTACTAAAATAGTTGCGTTTGAGAACAGTCGTTGCCTATATACGCTTCGCGTTGACCGATAGTTTTATAACTCTCGGTGAACGAGATGGGGTTATGTAATCCATTGCAGGAGAGGTCAAGAGAAATTCTCATCATCTCGGGAAATCATTCTAAGTGAGCAGTGATCGAATACATTTCCTATTTTCAATTATATTTACGTAATTAATTAACGTTTAGCAATGGTTTTGTAAGCGCAAGTTAGTTACTCACTGCCACTTTATTTATGTGCAAGTATTATTGAGCATTATTATTTAACAACCTTTTAATAGTAATTACGTTTATATTATATTTAATTATTTTAAATATATATGCGAAATCAAGAATGAGTAAGTATTTTATATCGTAAATGTCACTTCAATTACAGGAGCATAATTACTAGAATACCCCTATATAATACAATTAAATAACAACAAATTTTAACAAAAAAAATATCGCGAGTGTAAAATATGCATTCAAAAATTACATAACATACCTACATTGATAAAAATAGGTAAAAATAATAAAAATAATTTCTTATTTTTCTTTAAGAAATTTTAACAAAAAAATATTGCGAGAGTAAAATATGCATTTAAAAATTATTTATCATACCTACATGGATAAAAACACTTTACTAATTTAAAAATAATTTCTTAATTTTCTTTGATTTTAAATAATGGAAACACCAAGTGGATAAATTATTATTTATTTCCACACATAGTCGCTGTAGAGGTATTATCATGATTTCGCCACCTACTCGGGTTACCAACAACAAGCATACAAATATTTCCACACATTTGAGGTGTTACCAGCTGTAATGGATGGCACCAATGAGCATCGCGGGGTCATAAAGTCACAGACATTTGTCAGTTTGTCTCATATTTTGTTACCAAAATGAACCTATTACCCTCTTTCATAATAGACGCTTTTGATACTTGTCACTGTAACTTTTATGTTAACGAATAGATATTGATAACTAGGTACCGTCCGCGGCTTTGCTCGTGAGTTATCAATGATATATAAAGCGTTTGTCTATTAATGGGATCGTTAAATATTTCTACGCCGTTCCCGGTAGCTTTTCAGGGTAAAAAAGATAGGAAAAGCTGTAGGATAGGATAGGAAATGGGATAGGATGAGATAGGATTACAAATGTAATTGGCAGTAGTAGTCCTGGCATAGAATAAGACTCCTCACCTTCAGTGGATGTCGTAAGTGGCGACTTAGGGAACGCGCCATGGGATGAGCCGTAACACCCTTAGAGCTGATTTTACCATGCTCTGTTAGTTACTAATAAAGGATTAACAGGCCGTTAAATCTAACCTTAGATGTCAAACGCCTTCATTTTGACATATTTAACGGCCCTTTAATCCTTTGTTAATCTTCCTTTGTTAAGGGCCGGTTTCACCATGCTCTGTTAGATTCACAAAGGATTAAAGTGCCGTTAAATATGTCAAAATGTACGGGTTTGACAGCTAAGGTTAGATTTAAGGGTCTGTTAATCCTTGATTAGTATCTAACAGAGCATGGTGAAACTGGGCCTAAGACAGCATGGTGAAATCAGAGGTAAGAGTGCTTAACACTAAAACTACGCTCACAAATCCACCTATCAAGCGTGATGTGATCATGCCTATGTGATCAAGCCTCTCTATATTTAGGTGTGGTTAAACCCCCCTAAATATAAGGGAGGTCTATATCCAGTAGTAGACTTATCTAGGTTGATGATGATGAGACGTAAATAAGACAGGCAAATATAATTTAAACATATAGCAAAAAATAGAGGCTATTGAAAGGCACGAATAATTTCCATCAATCATTCTAACAATCGGTCTACGTATATAACAAGTAGACAAGTGTGAGCATCTCAGCGGGAGCCGCCCTAGTTAGACATATCATGTTTTTTTTATACTTATGGAACAATCAGATGGCCCACCTGATGTTAAGTGGTAACCATCACCTAAGTAAGTCTCGTAAGTCACGCACGATATGAACGTGCCCTACGATGCACTGCCCTGCGTCCATCAACTTGGGCATACAGATGCTAAGCCTCATGTGCCTGTAATTTCAACAGCAACCATACTCTTCAAACTGAAATACAACAAAGCTGCTTGGTTAAAAGTTGAAGAAAATAATTGCGATATTACTAGTAGGTACCTAATAAAAAAACTTGTTATATTAAATTTTGTTTGTTTAGCGTTTGTCAATTTATCTCAAATTTTATTACACCAATTTTAACGTATAAACTTGTTTTTATGATAGGTGTTTCTATTACGTTTTATATTTTTACGATCTTTTTGAAATCAGCTTATCTAAACCTACATCATATACAATAATTATGCTATACCCGCGGGGCTATTTTGTAAGAACAAATCGTAGCGACCGCAGTAGCAATTGCAGTAAAACAAGTCGTTGATTGCTTGTTAAACAATAAAAAAAAAACAATTTGGATAAGTTTCGGAGTAGAGAACTGTGGAATTCGTTAGTATCGGCAATTTACGACCTTATGCAGTGACACTAAATATAATAATTAACAAATAACTAAATATACTATTTAATTATATATTGAAATCAAGAACATGCTTATATTTTATAATAAAATAAATTATTAGTTGAAATGGGGACGAACCCTATTTTAAAACATTATTTCTATGTTGTTGAACAACATGTGCCTGTGACATACATATATAGATACACACTAAATAGATACACTATGATGGTCAGTAAGTCTATAACTTTGTGGCCTAACTTTTGTGGTCCACAGAAAAAGCGAATGATTTTCTTTGACGATGTCCTACATTACATAAGTTTTACAGAACACTGCATCTGCATTGTATGATTGGATATAATTAAGGCTTATTATAGATCGGATAGCAATCTTTCAAAATAGATTCTTTGTTGAGGTGCCCTAATGGTAATATAGAGATGGGGCTCTCTGATGTAAATTTATTTATATTATAAGTATGTATTTGCCTCGCAAGAAACGCACGATATAAACTGCCTTATGATGCACTACCCTGCGTCCATCAACTTGAGGCTCACAGATTTTAAGTCTCATGTGCCTGTAATTTTACCGGTAACGCACGATATAAACGTGCCTTACGATGCACTGCCCTGCGTCCATCAACTTGAAGCATACAGATGTTAAGTCTCATGTGCCTGTAATTTTACCGGCAAACGCCTACAAACCGAAACACAATAAGAAATTCTGCTTGGCGGCAGAAGTAGGCATGTTAGTAGTGCTTCCCTGGACGAGACATACGCAAAGAGTTCTAATACAGACTCCTGTGTTAAATCTCTATCTCGGTACCTAAACCACAGGTAGGAGAATACTAAGCCAAAAATGTCAGCACCGGTTTACGGAAGCGATGCTGTGGTTAGATATGTGTTCGAATTTCACTTTTCTTGAAGTTTTACGCATATTATTATACTATAACTAGCATTATTGTATAAAATATATTTATTTATGATTGTTATCTAAGTTACAAAATTGAGAGAGGTTGCATATTTTGATGAACAGTGATATAATAAAAAAATACTTTTAGTGATATTCCTGTGCATCACCACATCTCTATAAGCCATGGATTTCGATAGTTCATTAACAGTTGCGCAAGCGCATTTGTTGTGACTAGAAATGGATCAGTAATATGAACAGATGATCGTGATTATTCATGATGTATTACATAACACTTCGCTAGTACTTAACAAATTATTATGCAAAAACGTCACAAGTTCATCTCGCTATCCCAGGACCATTATCTTTAATTATGAACCTTATATGTCTAAATATAGAGTTGATAATATGAGGTGTCATGATTGATGCCACTGTTTAAATACACCCCGTCACTTTAATTACTAATTGATTGTTGGCAATCGTAGCCATGACCTTCTTTAGCTCGGATTAATCTCACTTTCAGCGTTTTGTTCTATAAAACAAGTGATTATTTTTGTCGTTATTTCCATGATCCATTGAATGGAATAAATAAGGCTTGTTTTTTGTTACTATTTCCATCTCATACGTTGGATTAACCTTGAAAGATAGGACTAAACTACCTTAGACACCTTAGAAGCCCTACCTGACATTATTATATTACATTGTAAAAGGATCATACAAAAGAACGGCAGGAACCAAGCCGTTGCCTGTTCTTCTAGGCTTTGGTCGCGTGGAGCTGGCAACTAGAGTTACCTAGCTTTAAGACGTTTCAAAGTGATTGAATAAATACCTTTTGACTTTGACTTACCTAAAATAATAACAGTATGTATATACAAGGGGTTAACGAACGCTTTCTTCGTTAATACTTTGTTGTCCATCAGCCTGTGTGTTCCTCCTATCCTTACATAACATAAAACGAAACCATAAAATGAACATCCTTTGACATAAAATGAAGCCAAAAAATAAAGCAGTTAAAGGATTATTTTGTTTCTAAAACGGCACTAAATCGCTGGCAACCAAAGATGAGTTTGCGGTTTTCATAAATAGAGATTTATATTTTTATACGGGCCATAAGCGTTTGTCGCTAGACAACATCGAAGCACAATAATAATTATATTTGTAGATAAATAATTTAGGTTTATCTTTATTTCATGTGCATTCAGTTTTCCATATGTTTTGTCATATCGAACTTTCTTACTTTTTTTTAAATATAATAATCTGATTTAAAGTTTTGACAACCCGCAAACAACCTGTCTGTCTAAAAGCATTACTATCCATCTCCCTCTACAAGATGCAGTTGATCGCGTCCATCAGCGTCACGTAACTGTTCCGTAACACACTCACCGTCATGTAAATTTGGAAACAATTGCGGGAACGAGACTGAACGTCTCATTATAATTGAGTCTTTAGGCTAGACCGAAATAGAAATAACCTAAAGTAAAAATTTATTGGTGTGCTACTGGATTGGAACCCACGACGCTAAGATCAGAACGCAGGGTCACTGTTACCAGACCAATACTGCTCAATAAGCTAGACAAACCAGAAAATAAAAAGGATCAAGCCATTTCTTATCCATTTTAAGTATTTTTTTGGTCCCTTTTCGATAGTTCCGCATGGTTCATCTCCTGTCAATCGGGTTTTCCTGTGATATTTCAGATCATATCAGTTCCTGTGTCAGTTCGAGAGCACTGGTGGTCTATTGGTAGCGGCCCCGCCTTCCTATCCTAAGGTTCGAAACCGCTCGTGCACCAATGAGTTTTACTGTTCAAAAATGTATGTGCACAATGCCAGTACTCTCAAACGGTGAAGGAAAACATCGTGTTTTTCCTCACGATGTATTCCTTCACTGTTTGAGAGTACTGACTTTTTAGAGTGAGAGTATGAGAGCACTGGCACTGGATCTAGTGGTAGCGGCCCCGCCTTGCGATCCTAAGGTCGTGGGTTCGAAACCGGTCGTGCACCAATGAGTTTTTCCGTTCAAAATGTCAACAATGCCAGTACTGTCAAACGGTGAAGGGAAACATAGTGAGGAAACCAGCATGTCGTAGAACCTAATAAGTTCTGTGGCAAGTGCTCGAAAGGAGCCTCTTGAGGCGCACTTAAAATCCTTTCACCACATTGTTGCAAAAGAAACTAGTGACACGACAAGAGAGAAGAGAGGTTTTCCTGGAAATATCTGAGGGAAGTACTTCTGGCCGGCTGCTGATGATGATGATGATGATAATTCCATGATTTGGATTGTATGCGGCTGTTGGTCTTGGCTAAACAGTAGCTAAGCCATGACCGAAGCCTTCAAGCGGCTTGTGATCTCTGTCACCAGCTTTGCTTTATTTGTCTCCAGTGTAAAAGCTCCATTAATAGTTCTCAAACGAAAAGAGACAGTTTCTTCCGCTAATTATGAGTTACATAAAACGTTTATAATTGCTTTATAAAAACAAGCAAAAGATTTCATTAGTGAGTGAGCATTTTAACTGGGACTAGCTTCAGCGTGCGGCTTTGCTCATTCGTAGGTATCAAGTACCTATACAAGGTGTTCCAATACTTGTACTTACAACTTCAGGGGGCTAAAGTACCCATCAATATGTATAACTTTTTCTAAGGAACCAACACTGTGAATGCGAAAAAAAACAGCTTTTTCATACAAAAGTTCGATACCTACCTGGCTAAAATGTATGAAACAGCTGCTTTTTTTCGCGTTCACAGTGTTGGTTCCTTAAACAAAGTTATTCATATTGATGGGTCTTTAGCCCCCTGAAGTTTTAAGTACAAGTATTGGAACACCTTGTTTACAAAAATAACCTAATCTTGTTTGCTTAGTCTTGTTTGTTTCTTGCTTTTGATTAATGAGATAGGCCTATTTTAAGCAGTGGACTTTTTTGTTGGTATTGATGATGATGATGCAGCGTGATGTATTAATTAAATAAACATTATGTTTCTTTCTAAATTAAATTTATCAAACATACTATATCCATTCAGAATTCGTTCGACCGCTGTAAGTGTTTGAATAAAGGCCCTCCCTCACCAAAAGCATCCAAAACTTCTAGGAAAATAATGACAGACAGTGTTAATGCTTATTTTACCATCTCTTAGTTACACTCATCATCATCATCAATCCGTAGAAGTCCACTGCTGGACAAAGGCCTCCCCTATACATTTCCAGGAAGTACGATTCTGAGCCCTCTCCATCCACCGACTTCCCGTGATACTTACGATGTCGGCAGTCCATCGGGTAGGAGGGCGTCCCACGCTTCGTCATCCAGTCCGTGGTCACCATTCGAGAACCTTTATTCCCCAGCGGTCAGATAAAAATATTCCCGTCTCTACTTTAGACTTGAAATAACTTTTCTGCAAAAAAATACCGACTTAAACGGTTTTCTCATGGATGCCATTGTCAGAACTGGACCTGATTGAAATGGGACCACACGGGAAGTACCAGCTTTCAAATAAACTAGTACTTCGCCCCGAACTGAGATCTCGGATCGAACGCATCAAAACTTTGAGTACGTAGTAGTCAGAGGTAAGTCCAAACATTATCTTTGGACTTTTTTCTGACTACCGCCTACTAACTTGGTATGGTAACCAAGTTTCAACTCTATTGGTCTATTTATTGAAGAGTTCCGTTGAACAGACCTTGGCTCCATCACCAGACCTGGTCGTCGTCACCATTTTATGAGAACTGAATACCTCCTTAATTTATTTCAGGAAAAAAAAATTAGAAGAAGCAAAGGAACTGGCCGGCCAGTAGAAAAACCTTGATGTCAAAGAAACTCATAGAGATGGGAGCTCTTGGATCGTTGGTTATCTTAATTTAACTTTTATAGTTTTATCTCAAAAACCGAGAGTCCGAGGAAAAAAAAGGTAAAATTTTTTTTGGGATGTCCAAGCAAAGCCCTTTCATATGACATGTAACTTGATTTTTTTATGTAATTTTTTTTATTTTTGTCCCCTTAAAAAACCCCATATCTCAAAAACCCTTCATCCGATTTTACTCATATACTTACCAGTAAATTTCTCAAGTACAAGCTATCAACATATCAAATTTCATGCAGATCGGATCAACGGTTCTAAAGTTATCGCCAGACAAACATACATACATACATAAAATGCCAAATCGCCCAAGTTGAAACTAAGATCTTCGTTCGCTTCGCTCACTCGATCAAAAAAGAAACATCAAAATCAGTTCACCCACTGGAAAGTTCTGAGGTATAAAACATTAAGCGGATGGATACCCCGATACTAGCGCCACTACATATTTTATTTTGTCATTACGTTATACAAAGGAATTATCAAAAAATCGGACCGCGCGTAGACGATACCTATCACAAGCTTTTTTTTAATGTATCTGTAATAGTTTTGTATTGTATTATTTAGGCAGATACTTGTTTCAAGAGTTTAGTTCCTATTATTGGTGGCCACTAAGCTCTCCAAACAAGGTATCTGACTGAGTAACACTAGCAACAATATGTAGTGGCGCTAGATTCGGGGTATCCATTCGCCTTAAAAAAACTGTCGAATTGAGAAGCTCCTCCTTTTTTGAAGTCGGTTGAAAACAAAGACGGGCATATTTATTAATATCTATATATATATTAATATCTATCTAACGTATAGCGTTTCTCAGAGATGGTGTAATAGACGCTTAGTCTGCTCATGCAGATAAGCTCATCAACTTTACCATTTCTGGGATTGTAAAAAGCAGATAGCTTATAGCACAGGCAGGAAGTTCACAATGATACAGAATATACCATATCTATCATTTTCCTGGTAGTAAGAAACTAAGTAGTTAGTAAGTTTATTGAATCCCAAAAGCATTTCAAAAGATTCTTAAAAGGAGGAAGATTAAAAAAAAACATTTGCAACAGTGCCTCTTAGGGACGTTCCTATCGAGCGTGACTTACGAGGCTTTGTTAAAGGTGATGGTTACCACTTAACATCAAGTGGGCCATCAGCAAATAGTATAAAAAAGTGATTTGCTTTATAAATAAAAAATATTCATAATTCGCGAAAAAAAAGGTATTTTTTACGTTTCCAGTTTTTGTAAAGATTAATATTCTAGCATGTCGATAGGCATTGCTACAAAGTAGCTGCAATGATACCTTATAGTTATGTATGCAATGCAATTAATTCGGAATATATTTCCTCAATTTATTCTCGCTTACAGAGCGCTAAAAGGTGAATATTATGAAAACTGAATTGATTACGACTGAGGAAACATTTCTGATTCTAATAATGAACGCTCATAAGACTTGCTCTGATACTCTTACATTACCAGCCGCTGCAATTTTATGTTTCAAAAACCTTAGTACCTCCAACCATAAGTATTTTTAAATCAACGGCTAGCTGATTGTCTAAATTTATAAAACTGTAAGTTAATTAATTGCATAGAAATTTCCTAATTTCTATGCAACGCGGCACTCCGCTATTACCTGTAAAAATACTGCAAAAGTCGGCACTAAGCCCCGAAAATAAAAATACAATATATACCTAGAAGCGTTTGAAAAATATCTAGATGTAATTTTTTGTCAATATCTTCAAGAGGTGTTTGCCAAAAGAAACATCCAAAAACATCACCTTTTTGTTTTTGGTTTTGACCTAAAACTTTATGTCGTAATGCTATAATTTTTGGAATTATTAAAAATGCATTTAAAAGTATATAATTAATTAGTTAATGCAAATAATTGTAATAGAAATTTAAACCAGAGCAACGTTTATGTAATTGTTACATCAATTATGTCAATAAGTTGAAAGACTGTTGCTATTGAGGAGCATTTATTAAGAAAATGACTTTGATGGGGATCGAAGTGATTTTACAGAGTAGTAGAGCTCTTTGTGGAGGGCTCGTCCGAGGAAGTACTACCACCACGCCTTTTTCTGCCGCCAAGCAGCAACGCTGTGTTTCGGCTTGAAGAGTGTGGTTGCCGGTGTAATTACAGGCACATGAGGCTTAACATCTGTATGCCTAAAGTTGATAGACGCAGGGCAGTGCATCGTAGGGCACGTTCCTATCGTTCGTGACTTACGAGGCAATGCTTTGTTAAAGGTGATGGCACTTAACATCAGGTGCACCATCTGCTTGTTCCATCAGCTAGTTGCAATAAAAAAATAAGTCCATGTAACCAATATTCCATTAGAATCGTCTTATAAGTAGTACAGGACGATTCATAGTGCATCTATATTAACCAATGCAATCTAAATAACTTATTCATTATATGTCTGTAACGGGTTATTTAAAACACCTGATCTCAGTTGAGCTACTCTAGTTTTATAATATAAAAAAACCTTGATATCAACACCATTTTTTTAAATTAATTAATTTATTAATGTATATGTATTAGAAAGCTATTTTTGTTTGGGCTTTTATCAGTTTCCTTGTAACTTTGTCAGATATAATCTTCCTAAGGTGCCTGGAAGAAATCGCTTTCAGCGATAAGGCCGTCCATAGTACTTATTTAAGTTACGCCTAGATGTATGATGTATTCTTGTGTACAATAAAGTGTTATCTATCTATCTTTTTCTTATTTATTTTTAATTCAAGGAATTCATTTTTGACAAACAACTAGGTATTTAGCTACGTACATACTATTTAAATCAATACATTTTTTAATTTACTGCTATGTACTCAGAAAAATTGAAGAAACTCTATTCAATAAATAGAACGCAAATTTCTACTAGAAGTATTTTTCTGTCTTAATTTCAACTAGCGGGTACTTTGTTGACTAAGTAGGTACTATTAAGATTTAGGCAGATTAGCTGTACTATGAACACTAGTTTTTCTCGATTGTTGATTAAATAGGATTAAATGAAGGATTATAGTCACGTTAAACTCTCGCTGCAGGCTCGGTCATAAGTTATCGGAACGAGACAGTAATATTGCTCTCTCTTTCTCTGTCTCTCGCACTTAGGAGAACGGACGATCTTTTTGTTTAAGCGTGTGCTAAGATGATTTATGACCGAGTTTGCAGCGGGAGTTTAACGCGACTATAGTAAAAAAAAAATATCTATAAAAGTTTCTACCTTCAGTAATTTCATATCTTCAAAAATGTTCGAACGCGTGCGAGAAGTTGTTTAATGGTTGTCAGCCTCTTAATGCCAACTTCACCCATCCAACAGCAAAACCAGAAAGCTTTGAAGCAGTTGCTTTCGAAGTTTTTCAATACTCTGGATTAGCAAGAAATCTCTTGTTAAACTCCTTTTTTGTTCTCCTCTATTTCAGACTTCTATGTATGTATTGTGTAATGAAGAATTAAGAAGTAGCAAAGAAAAATATAATTAAAAAAGTGATTCCTGGTTAAGACCCAAATAGTACATAAGCTTAAGAGCTCTTTGTGGAAGGCTCGTCCAGGTAAGTACTACCACCACGCCTTTTTCTGCCGCCAAGCAGCGTTGCTGTGTTTCGGTTTGAAGAGTGTGATTGCCGGTGTAATTACAGGCACATGAGGCTTAACATCTGTATGCCTCAAGTTGATGGAAGCAGGGCGGAGCATCGTAGGGCACGTTCCTATCGTGCGTGATTTACGACGCAATGCTTTGTTATAGGTGATGGTTACCACTTAACATCCCGTGGGCCATCTGCTAGTTGTAAAAAATAAAAATAAGCCTATTTGGGAGTCCAGTTAGGAAATAGGTGGGAAGCTTATAACGCAATAGTGAACACTATAAATATGATTTATTGTTACCACGTGTTACCGTAAATAATGTGGACTACTGTGGACTCTCTAGCGACTCTATGACGTAAGAAACTGGTGCTAAAGGCCGTGTAGAGCAGCCGCACTTTGCCTATGTAAATTACACTTGAACGCGCCATCACCTTTTTGGCTCGTACGCTAAGTAATGATGCGGCTTGATGTTAAAATATATTTTAACTATAAAAACATTATCAAAAATAACCGTCTTAAAAACTAGGAAACAGATGTATGTAGAAACATCTAACCTTTTTCAAAAAGATTTAATATAGTCCTAAAAGTTATTACCCGAGTGGGATTTGAACCCACGACCTTCCCCTTGATACGTAGATGGAACCACGGTCGCATAAGTACCGTAGTAGCATGCCCCTGAGTTATTCGTCGAGTGTGATTAGAATCCGATGGCGCAGTTGGTTAGCGCGGCCCCGTATCAAGGGGAAGGTCGTGGGTTCAAGTCCCACTCGGGTAATAACTTTTGGGACTATATTAAATCTTTGTGATTTTCCTTAAGTGTAGGTAAACACTATAAAAACAAATATAAATATCTAACCTTTTTATTAGCTAAAACTTACTAGAATATTTTCAATATCTAACTTTTTTTACTCCATGATGTAAAACATGGTCGAAAAGATCCTTATTAGAACAATAAGTCCAAAGTGCAGTAGGTACATGAGCTTTCGATGTAGCAGTTTTATGTTATTTATGTTTTATTTATTTATTTTCGCTGATAAAGTATTTACTGAATAATTAAAATGAAATTATTAATTAGATGAGTTAGGGAAGTAAGTCGTATGACACATCTTTTAATTGATGACATTCTGGTTTAACCACATACCTATTTATTAAGATTTATGATACCACTGTCTACGACATGATTTGTTGTATTTGAGAAGTCTGGTTCGATAGAAGCGGGCAAGCGCACACCGTTGGAAGGCGTGGTTGAGGTATTTAAAGACAATTTTGGACTTACCTAACCAAAATCCTACTAATATTATAAACGCGAAAGTTTGTAAGTATGAATGGATGTTTGTTACTCTTTCACGTAAAAACTACTGAATGGATTTTAATGAAACTTTACAATAATATAGCTTGTACATCAGAATAACACATAGGCTACAATTTATAAAGATATTGTGTGAATTGTCCAAAATATGATGATAAGTGCCAAGTAAGTAGGAAAAAATCTACCATCTGTGAGCTATTCTGGCGTGCGCTGCCAAAACCGCTAGAGTTACACAATGTACTACGCCACGCTAATATAAGCTACTCGAAATACTAATCCTGCGCAGACGAAGTCGCGGGCGCCAGCTGGTAAACTATAATTAAATACAACGATAATGAATATCCTTCGCAATATTTTGAGGTGTATCGAGGTTGGTTTGGAACAAATGTACCAACACTTTATTTCGAAAAGCTAAGATAAAATATACATTCGACTAAAATCTTTGCCGTGCTGTCCAATGGTTTGCGCTGGCCCTAAGAATTCGAAAGCTCGTTGTTTCTTGTACGAATCGAGTAAATTCTTACGCCTCGCTTACCTAGATTAACCGTAGCGAATTAGCAAAAACTGTGAATCGACCGCCATTGTCACGCTGCATCTGTAATTGTCTGAACAATGGCCAAAATTTTATTTGTGAAAGTTGCAAAAATATCACAAAAATATCGATTGGCGGATAGTTACGGGGAGAAAGCGCAGTCGATTCTGTCGTGTGGACACACCGAGTCTCTCGGTCAAACGAAGCCTCCGCGCGTCTTGCGAGAACGTTTCCGAGGTATAAAAGAACGCAACAAAGTGTTTCGCCGAACCATTGCTTTGCACATACACGCTCTGGAGTACACCAGGTACCTACAGACGTCTTGTAACGTGAATACTCGCAGTTTTCGTGAACACGTGCAGTGATAGTGTTGTGATAGTGAAGTGTATCGATTGATCGATTTGTTTTCTTTTGACAGAGTGCCGGGCCCACTGACGTCATACAAAATGCGGTTGTTTACTTTGGTAAGTAGTACTCGGTTTAAAGATCTTTATTATTAAATAACTCATAGAAGGACTTCACAGTCCACTTTTAATGAGTCTTAGTACAATTTCTAGTAGGTAGTTAAAAGATAAGGTTGGTAGTCAGCTAGTAGGTAGGTGCTTAATGTTAGATACATTTTCTAAGTGTTAATTTGTAGGTAGACTATAAAATTATTACAGGTATTTACTTACTTATCGACTGAGATAATGCAAATAGGGAGTTTTAGAGTAACTGATAAGGTATGATTACAATAATTATGATCTAACTTTATCAATTATAGAAGAAATACATCTGGCAAGCAAGCTGTTTACTAATTTCAGAAGTTTTGAAAATACTTAAGTACTTGGTAGTATAGTGAAACCAAAGACTAATTAGTGGTACACACTCAGTTAGTAGGTGAAGAGGCCATTCATCTACTTCTCCGCTGAGCCTAAGGTTGTCTGTCGTGTTTCTGGATCTTGTCTAGACACCTAGATGAGCTTTTAGACCTCGGGAAATCCTTCATGCACCTGCACAGCTTAGTGTTGAACTATGAACGGTTGTCTAGTAGAGATTGCTGTTTAGCGATAAAACCGGCCATCGTAATTAACAAGTAGTTTTATGTTTTTTTATGTATTATCCATAAGTTTGCAATAACCACGACTAGAGGCGATATCTTTAGTCACCTTTACAAGCGGCAATCACAATAAGCCATAATGACTAAACGACATTCAACCCGCAAACAGTCAGTAAAAGGTTTTCCATTGACAAAGTATTATAATTACAATACACACATTTTTCAGACTTGTACAGTCAACATATGTTTAACATTTTCAGATTTCAAAACTCTACTTATCTCTACATTCCTGAAAACGTCACACAGATTTTTGTGAAATTTTTACGTGGGCATAATATTATGTACCTAATAATTATTATAGAAAGCTTTAGTTTCTAAATATAGTTTAATGAAATCATTACTTTTTCATTAGTAATCATCGATAAATCTTGAACATAAAGTTATTTTCCTATTTTTCATTTCTTCATCTATATAATTTCTATTAAACCAATTTATCGCTCATGAATAAAATGTTTATTGAATATCATATAATACCTCTATAATGAATAGGTGTATCACAAAACGTCACCACTCTTCGTAATCTTTGGTCGATCACAACTTTATCCTAAAATGCGTGAAAATATAAATAGTTTGGTAACTTTAGAGACCTTAAGAAACGTAGGTTTCATGTTAAAGCGGCAAGTGCCCTTAAATTGGCATCTCTACGTGTGAAATTTTAAATTACACACTTAATGCGTTTTTCGTGGCATATCTAAAGCGCACGTGGCGTAACGTCACTATTTGGATGCCTGGCCGTTAGTGGCATTAGCATTAACTCGAGTTTTGTTTTTAGGGTTTTTGGTTTTTGTATTGCGGGCCCGGGGATTTTGTATGGAGATGCAATAAGCGCCCCTGTAGGGCGTTCTTAGAATTCTCTTGGCTTTATACAACACCCAGGCCCACAATACAGAAAACAGTTAGTTCCATACCCATTCCATTATTCCTTTTCCGGCTGAGGGAAATTCCATCTAAGGGTTCGCCACTGCCACACGATCTGAACTCCCCAGAATGTGGGTACTTCGTAATAGGTACTTTCGTTTTCATCAAGTCAGGGAATCTTCTTGTCCAAACTCGTTTAAGAAATGATGCATTTCTCTTACGGCTAGGCGTGCATAAATTAATTATAATAAGTTGTTATGTTTTGGAATCTCTCTTATCACTTTCTGAGGTTTACATAATTCAGTTTCCAATCTATAGATCAAAGGCCAATGACCTTGGTGTAAGCGAACAGTGGTGGTCTCTGAGCAACATCGATTACTATGTAGTGACACTATCCACTCGAATGTCATATTTGCGAATCAAACTCTCATTTGATTCGCAATTATGATATCCTCCTACAATAAAAACTCCTACAATCCTCCCTAAATATGAGGAAGGCCTATAAGGAGCTGTGAACTTATTAAGGCAATGGTGATAATGATAATGATGCCTAACATCATTATCATATACACACGCATGGCACATCCACCCACACAAATGCCGCCGGCATTGCGCGTGCGGCCGCCGGCCATGTGTGGATGTGCCATTAGTTACACAAAAATCAACACAACTTCAAAAAGTTAGTTTTCTTATGAAACAGCGGCCGTCATAATAAGTTTGTATGTAGACACGGATTCAACTACACAAAGCTAAAGAAAGATGACGCCATGGCGTATTCGAGTGTACGCGCAACTGACACACAGCACTCAGCATACGTCAGTTTAATTATTTATATATATTTTTTATACAACTAGCAGATGGCCCACCTGATGTTAAATGGTAGGTAACCATCACCTATAACAAACGAATACTTCGTAAGTCACGCACGATAGGAACGTGCCCTACGATGCACTGCCCTGCGTCCATCAACTTGAGGCATACAGATGTTAAGCCTCATGTGCCTGTAATTACACCGGAACCACACTCTTCTAACCGAAACACAGCAATGCTGCTTGGTGGCAGAAAAAGGCGTGGTGGTAGTACTTCCCCGGGCTATACTATCCTTAGAATTAATGACATTCGTTTGACGAAACGTCAATAATAAATAGTTGTCTTTGCCGCTCTGTATCATCTTTGTTCTAGTTCTAGTTTGAAAATCTCGCGATCGCTGCAATAGATCTGTCATACAACGGCGGTAACCTCGTAGAAAACTAAACAGCCAATGAGATTGACCAGTTGTCTGTAAAGTGCGTCGTCATTGGATGATATAACGTGCCGTAACTCTCAGTATGCAGGTCAAGGTCATGGTTGGATACGAAATGATCCATAAAAGTAAAAAAATCCAGTGAAAGTTGTAATACATAACTCCGTAATGTTTGTATATTTTTGTTTGATGAAGCCCGTCGGTCAACAGTTTTAAATAAACAGTAGCGTTTATTGCATTCATTGCTACTTCTACTGCTTTCGCTACGGATTGTTCTATATTATATAGGTATTTGTTAAAAAGGTTACTTAAAAACCGTTCCAGGTTCTAAACGTTAAACACGTTTAGAACCTGGAACGGTTTTTGGTAGATTTAGTAGATAGATAGAAGAAAGATAGTGACAGAAGATACTTTATTGCACTCAACAACTTATGGATAAACCATAAGAAACGACTAATGGGCAGTCGTATCGCTAAACAGCGAACTCTACCAGACAACTATTGGATGAGTTGTCTGGGCTGATGTTACTTAGAAAGGGTGCTTGTGTGCGAGGAAATCCTATCCTACTAATATTATAAACGCGAAAGTTTGTAAGTATGGATGGATGGATGTTTGTTTCTCTTTCACGTAAAAATAACTGAATGGATTTTAATGAAACTTTACAATAGTATAGCTTATACATCAGAATAACACATAGGCTACAATTTACAAAGATATTATGTGACTAATCCTGCGCAGACGAAGTCGCGGGCACCAGCTTGTCATAAATATATGTATAAAAAAATATGTGCAGAGTAGGTATGTATGTCATGTAATTGTGTAATAAATCTCGCCAGAGTTCAACCGGTAGTACTTACCTATGCATTGTTTGAACGTAATTTGCAAGTAATTAGTATAAATTTAGCATTAACTCTCCGTTCAAAATCTCTTATGTAATGCACCTATTATCATTTCTAGTCTTAACTGAACCAAACAGATGCTAATTTAAAAGTGTACCTATTACGTTGCATTCTCATTAGATGTGAATACTTTGGGTCAGTTACTTTCTTCAAATTTAAGAAAAAGCTTCTGTATGTATAATGTAAATTGTAATGTATTTACACAACTTGCTGATGGAACAAGCAGAAGGCCCACCTGTTAAGTGGTAACCATCACCTATAACAAAGCATTACCTCGCAAGTCACGCACGATAGGAACGTGCCCTACGATGGCCTGCCCTGCGTCCATCAACTTGAAGCATACTGATGTTAAGCCTCATGTGCCTGTAATTACACCGGCAACCACACTCTTCAAACCAAAATACAGCAACGGCATTCTGCTTGGCGGCAGAAAAAGGCGTGGTGGTAATACTTCCCCGGACGAGCCCTTCACAAAGCTTTACTACTCTCTTATGAATATGTAAAAGCGTGCGTAATACTAATACCTAATAATAAATAAATCTAAATATATTGGCCATTTTCATACAGCGCTATCAGGCTCCAAATTAAGCAAACTTTATAATATTGAACCACAAACAGTGGCGGATTTACCAGCAGGCTGAGTAGGCTGGAGCCTAGGGCGGTAGATTTTAGGGGGCGGAAAATAAGGCTTTTTTTTCTTATTTATAAGTATTTCAAGATATAGGATCTAAATCTTTTTTTGGGTATATTTCTAAGCTAAGAAAAGCTCAATCATGTACCTTCTACAAGATTGAGCTTTTGGAAAAGGAACTGACATATCGATCCCCTAGTTCACAACACAATCATATACTAAAATCAATAAAACCTATTACAGCATAAATGAATATTTAGAATAATTAAATAAACCATTGACATTAAAAATATTTTTTTATAACTTAATATTTAAACTTGCCTTAACTTTGACATTTTTAATTTTAATACTTGACTTTATCACAATTTATTTTTTTAATATTTTCAAGTTCTCATTATAAATTAAATCCTTAATAAACAAAATTTGACATAAATACCCAATACCTACATGACTATATATATTTTTCTTTTTTATATGCCTACAACGATTAAATAGAGCTACCTAAATAACTTAAACGGTATTTATTAAGCAAGACTATACCTATGAACCTACTAGTAAATTTAAAACCTCGGCCTTCCTCCATGTTGCAATACCCTATGCAGGGTCCATGTGATACTTACTAACACCCAACAACTATGTTTGTACCTAACCTAAACCATGTGTAAGCAATAAATATATTGAGTATTGAGTATTGAGTACTAATAACGGAAAATAGCTGATGTAATGAGCACGTTAGAGTACAAATCACAAAGTTGCTCACAAATCATGAACATTTTTTTTTTTGTAATATAAATCTAAACTAGTGTAAGAGTGCATGCAGCAGAAATGCGAATATTGAGATGGATGTGCGGTGTGACAAGGATGGATAAAATAAGGAATGAGTATATTAGAGGAAGTTTGAAAGTAGCGCATGTGAAGGATAAGTTGAGGAGCAATAGGTTAGCGTGGTATGGGCATGTCATGAGGAGGGGAAGAAAGTCATATTACGAGAAGAGTGTTGGAAATGGATGTGGATGGTTTTAAAAGGAGAGGCAGGCCAAAGAAAAGATGGATCGATTGTGTGAAAGATGATACGAGTAAGAAAGGAGTGAGCACTGAGATGACGTATGATAGAGGAGAGTGGAAGAAGAAAACCTGTTGTGCTGACCCCATGCAGCGTGGGATAAGGGCAGGAAGAGGAAGATGATGATGATGAATATAAATCTAAACTATACCATAGTTTAAATCGAATTTCTAAAAAAAAATTAATTATACCATAGCTTAGCCAAACTTAAAACATATTACCAAAAAAAAAATTGGCAATGAAATTGCAACTTTATGATTGTACTATATTGCAAGGTTTGCTTTATGATTTGTCAAATTGTAGAGGTCAGTAGGGGCGGTATGAAAAGCCTACTGGCGGCAAATATGCCACTAACCACAAATATACTCGAAGGATACTTAAACAAATTATAATGTGATCTATTCCTTAGATATTGGAAACTTGAGTCAGTGACAGGTTGTAAACAGCAGAAATCGCAAGCAACACATAAAACATCTTTGAGAAACGAAATACGCAAATTACATGTGATGGTGTCCATTCAGTGCTTTAATGTTTATTCGGTCGTTATGAAGTAGTTTATTACTTCATAATAGCTACGGTATGATAATGATTGGTAGCTATCAGCTACCTAGTATTACCATTCAGTATCTCACGTAAGCTTATTATGTGAACGAATTAAGAATATTCATTACCTTTCTATTACCAGCTTGAAGCAGGAAACGAGAAACTGCCTTATCTGAAACCGGTAGTTCCCGTTTGTGTTTTTGGTCTGTATCAGAAACTCTAACCTATTTTTAACAGGGTTGTATTTTGAAGTAGAAAATCTTCATAACTTACTTCAGACTTATTATTTTCGCATCGTGCCTTAGATTAGGGTTGAGACGATCGCTTTCTCACTCTTGCGGAGAAGTGGAACACTCCAGGTTTTTAGTGGGTACACTGCATATATCATGGCAGGACTCCCACATAACCATCGGTCCTCCCGGGCCGACTGGTAATTATAAAAGGTTATTCTCGGCAACAAAAAAAAAAGCGAAGAGATGTCAACTAACTCATTGCTTCCTATAAAATCTTTAGTTTTTTTAAACATCTGACTGTAAAAAAACTATTTTATAGGCTTCAGCAACATCTGGTGGGCTATCTTCAAGTTGCTAAGTTCCTATGAACACATTGTGTCCAAAAAAAACGTTCGCGTTTTATTAATATTTTGCATTTGGTCTGGTCATAAATGTGGTGTCATTATAAATTTTCAAAATGTCAGTTTGACATTAACTAACGGAGTGTGTGAGTCTGTTCTAAGGATCTTGGTGTGTACTCACTTATTGACACGTTAGTTCTGTGCTTGTCCGTTATTAAAAAAACATATAAACCATATTTTAACGATGTTTTTATTTTGAAAGTTGGTACAATAACGTCATCTATTTCAAAGATAATTTAATATGACATTATGTCAGACTCGATAACCGTACTTACACTAACGAGCCACACTCGTAACTTAGACTAACGTATTGCGTACGCGCACGTATAGCATAACGATTGTAACGATGCTACTCGCCACAGATTAAAATTGAAACGTTAATCAGGTGTGCCTCAAAGATGCTCTAATGGTTTCTAATTACAGGCTTGGTTTAACTGTTTGATATTGATTGAATGATTTTATGCTGTTGCTGTAATTTTAAATAATTGCATATTGCGGCATAGATAATGCAATTTAAATAACTATCTACAATTTATACCCAATACTTAGTAGGTAGATTACGAGTATCTATATATCATTCATTTTGATGAATGAAATTTATGACTATATTATTTTACACTTGGTTTATTCAATTTTTTTTAAACGTGGTATCGTTTTGTAGGTTTACTGTTTTGACATTTACCATTTGCCATTTGCCACCTTTTTAAGTTCAGTGACCCTGACCAGATTGATCCTGTCGAATTACAGTTACTATTTTGATTGTTTTTTAACAGATTTTTGATTGAGTGAAAATTTTCAATCGCGATTTGAATATTTTGAGTGATTGGTCGATGGATAACATAAGTTACGGAAGTTTCATCAAATATCCACCAGCGTCCTGATGTCTTATGCTTTTTACAATAGGTTCTAATACAAACGATTGCCTTCTCCTTACCATCTTTCCGCAAATGATGCTTGATTCTTGATTCAATATTCATCGAGTCAATTCAAATTTGTGACTGAAAAATGAAAGTGAAATATATTTTATTTATTTAGCCAAATATGAGCAAAAAGAACTCATCAGTGTTGAGCCTCTTTCACACTTGAAATACTTTAACCACACTTTAAAATAAAAATAGTGAACACGACAAGAAGAAGAAGGCTCTCAAATATGTTTTGTCTTATGTTAGAAAACCTCGCTCTTAAAAATAAATATTAGGAGGTACATAAGTTAGTATTCTAGATTATTTATAATACACGTTACATAGTAGTACAATTAGGAATATAAAATAAATATAAATTACTACTAATATTATCATATTTGAACAGTAAAAATTTAATTTTAAAATTTAATTTACAAAAAAATGCATAAAAAATAAACAGACACATTACCACGTAAGTTTATCAGACGATACCAAAAGATGCCATTTAGTAATAGTCGGCCACAAATTACCGTTACTTAGACTTGGCAGGAGCAGATTGAAACCAGGAAACGTTTGGTATTCTGTTGCAATCCTTACCTGCTCAACTTTCTCTTTTACATCAGTGTTGCTTCCATGCGCTTTCATCTTGAAGCATCTATTGACTGTGACTTTAGTCTAGGAAATTGATGCTGATGATGGTATCAACCTCTGACATCCTCTCCATGACAACCCTTGCAGCTCAGTAGGTAGTAGAGCTTTTTTTCTGCGCTGTAGTCCGTGGGTTCGATGCCCACCGAGAACAAACATTTGGTTGATGAACATGGATGGTTGTTCTCTGTCTGAGGTATTCTAAGTATGTATTTACAAAAAAAAGGTAAATAAGTAATATATCAGCTATCTGGTTCCCATATAACAGGCTTTGCTTAGTTTAGGGCTAAATAGTGCTGTGTGGAAAGTCCACTAATATTTGTAAATATAACATCATAGCTGATTTAGGCTACGGTGACGTAGGTACTGCTTTTGTTTTTATTGTGTTCAGAGATACTTGAATATCCAATTTTAGCTCTAAAGCATCTTGCATTCAGCGCGTAAATATGAGCTTCATGCTGCTGATGATATAGATAGTAATACTAGCACAATACATATAATATACTAGTAATACTATAAGTACACGTGCACAAGTTCGGTCCTTAATTTATGAAGGCAAACTTCCTAGTTTCAATATGCAAAAACGTTTTAATATTCAACAGTATATTTTTAAAGAAAATGTCACGTATTTATAAAGAAAATAAATATAAATAAATAAAGCAAAACCGCCGATGTTAGGTCACTACGTATTACATACTCGTAGTGTGCATAAAAATTAGTTCTTTCGCAAATCCAAAAAAATATATTTCTTGTTTGTGATAATCATCACTCATACAGGAAGTAGAATAGAAATACACATTATCATCAGCGTTGATTGTTGGTAATAATCTGACAACTGATCGTGTTGATATCATAAAAAGCATCGCCCTTCTAATTCTGCTGACTGTACACACATCGTGCATCGTTAGCTTTCGCGCGGGTGGTAATGTTAGTAAGCTTTGTAGTGGTGTATGTACCTAGTAGTGAATGGAGGTAAAGGTAAGTAGTTATGTGCGTAGGTAATCCACATATTACCTAGGTGCCTCTAGGTATCAAAATATAAACGTCATGTGGCCATGTCTAATCTAATACAAATACAAAAAATACAAAAATCATTTACCTATTTACATAAAAAATGTGTGTTCATTATAAAATAGCAGACTCAGTCTCCTGTTTTAGTTTAAAAAACTGTGTTACAGTAGACAGTGCATTCTCCCTACGATGTTCACACATAAAATAGAGTAGTATAAAGTAAAAAAAGGTAAAAGTATAAAAGGTAATTATAAAGTAAAAAAGTTAAGGCATATAGGTATTTAGGTAATTTGTGTTTTTTCAAAGCTGTAGTTGCTAGGTTATATCGATTACCTTGGCCAAAGTTATATTTACTACTATTTTTCTACTTATTACTTATTAAAAACCCGGCCAATAAAAATCTTACATGACTAAGTACATACAAAATAGTATCGAGATGTATACGATGGCCCAAGTAAAAAAATATGTTTCTAGTTATGTAGGTAAATTTAACTGCTCCACAGAATACATCATCTTCAAACATAAATACTAACCTAATCAACATAATAGACGTTAATTTGAGTATAAAAGTTAGATATTTCAGATTTCAGATTTATTTATTGCCAACATGTCATGATAATATCTAGACAGGCGAGCCTAAGCATATATTCTCGGCAGTTGATTAAAGACCCATAAATCTTCTCATCTACAATAATTTACTTTGCTATCCAAGCTTGAAAACGAGCAATAAATTTCGTAATGTAATGAAATTTATAGTTAATAGTCTTAGGATATTTTCATGTAACTCAAAGCAAAGTATGCATTTTATCTAATAATGTAAAATTTTAGAAAGAGTTCTGAGTAGATTTATTGGTATTAAATCTCAACTAAAGAGGTTTTAAGAGATCGGGGTTAAAAAGAGGGTAAAACATAAAGAAATACGAACATATGTAATAAAATGTCATTAAAGAGTTGAAGGATATAGTATTCAAATGTTTGTTATTATTGTCAAGGTTTTTTAGATCAAAAATAGTAAATTTCGGAAAACCAGTATAATCATGACTATACAAAATTTTCAGGAAAGCAAATCTGTAAAGTAGTCCTGATGAATAGGCGTGATTTTATATTAGACTAGGCTTCGTTCGCTTGGTAGCTGTGATGCTTATATCAATATTTAAGACGGTTATCTTCTTTGGGTTTGTTTATATTTACAACACTTGCCATATGTTTTTTTTTTGAATAAAAAATAGCTTATATTTTAACTTAGTTTACAATGTCAACAAATCGGTTCAATGGTTAGGGCGTGACTGTGCCACAAGCATCCATACATCGTAACTTTCACATTTATCTATATATCTAGTATGATATGTTATATGTCTAAGTTATCAACAAAATTATCTACCCACGCAAACAATGAGAGTGTTTATATACTGTTATTATATATAAGCGCTAAAGGTCCGCACCCTAGGGGTCGTGGAAAGTCGGGTCGCACGCGCACTCCGCGAGAAAACTGTTGCGCAACCGGACGTGATGACGCGATCTTCAGAAGCTTCGATGTCGTATATATAATGTACTGCTGTTCTTGCTAGGACACTGTATCAGGATTATTCGTATTAAATTTATAATTTTGCTACTTAAATAATAATCGTCAGACAATTTATCTCAGAAAGTCAATTCATGTTATATTTATTAGCCAAATTCTAAATAATAAATGGTGTTCTATAATATGTTCCTAATAATCATGCTAAGACTATTATTCAGCCTCGATATATCAGATAAAAAGGATATTGTGGATATGTGTATTATACGTCTCAAAAAACAGGTTTCACTTAGGTATTATTAGCACAAAACCTGGAAATACTTCATATTTTTAATACCTACGTAAAAATTTTCATACTTCTATTCTTTTTACGAACGGTTTTTTATCATTTCTTACACAATAATAATATATTACCCACTCGGTTCATACCTTTTGGTATATTATAAATCTTCAATAAAAAAAAGTATCCTCGAAGTTCATGATCATTCGCATATAAAGTTTCGGTGGCAAGATAAAATTTACATTTGTTTTGCTGGCTGTACTCAAATGCTCAGCATGTAAAGTCATAAACTAGAACGATAAAGAGCGCACCTGACGCTTTATTCCGCAACATTAGGTAGTTGAAATTTCCCAACATCGAGGTGATGGAATACTGAGAAATAGATAATGTTACGTTACCTAATTGCAAGCCTCTGTAGAGAGTGAGGAGATGCACGCAATGGCTCAATGCGACTGGGCGCTTTGCAATACAGATACTAAATGAATGATTTTAATGTCTAGATGGAGATGTATTTATTGCATAGTGATGAATATTTATTGGTTTTTATTTGTGTCTTAGAACATTCTGCCAGCTCTCTGGTTCTTAGTTTCTAAGATAGTACTCTTTTCCATAGTTTAAGCTTTGTTTAGTTTGGGTCTAGATAAAACTATCTGGATTGCCCATAATAATAATATATTATATTTTTTTATTACGAAAACAATATAACATAAAATATATTATTTATTTCATTGAAATTTATCACCTTCCATTTACTTCATTGAATACCACTTGCCACTTTCTTTCATTGAATATGAAGGCATGTGATATGAAATCAAAATCTAATCAAACTAAAAAACGTATGTGTCACAAAAACGTAGCCAAAATACAAAAAACAATATATAATTCCATTAAAAAAACCTTTATCTCATTCCAGATGGTGTGTTTCGCGGTCCTCGTGACGTCGTATGCTGATCCTGAGCCGAAAAAATACAAAGCTTCAATAAAAAAAACTAAACCAACAAATACAACACTAACCTCTGAAGAAAGAGATTTTTTGAGAGAGGTAGAAGCTAAATTTGGTATAAAATCTGAAGAAAAGAGTAAAACAGTTGATACAGCAGTAGAACCCACTCCTAATAAAGAAATTTCAACGTCAACTGACCTCAAATTACCATTCCCAGCTGTGATAGCTATAGAAATTGTAAACGATACAGATACAAAAAGCCAAGGCAAGGGAAAGAGAACCATTGATGCTAATCTCGGCTATGGATACAAAACCAATAACGGATACAGCTACACGTACTTTGGAAAACCAGCACATGACCACGGAAAGTTCATGATCTACCCTTACTCACAAGAAGATTTACCAGCATCAAATAGACACGTCGGTATAACTAATGTAGAGATCGCTCCATCCAGAGCTTTTGAACTCGTTTCAGTTAGAGACGAAAAAGAGGCATATCACTATCCAAAACCAGCAACAGAATTTAAAGAACATTATGAAGATGCGAAAGAATTGCTCTCACCTCCTCCATCATATTCGAGTCACGCACAGTCTCACGGATCACCACCCTCGTACCTTCCTTCAACTCTGTACACTACTTACAACGGCCATGAATTGTCTGGTCTGAGTGGACAGTTCCCGACGGTAATGCCAAATTACTTCGTCAACCCTGCCCAATTACTCAGAAACCCTGAATATCAAAATGTCGGCTTGACAAACGACCATTTGCGTCCTCATGGTTCTAAACTAGGAGATCAAAGAGTTGTACCCGTGCTGGTGTTGAGAATCCCAAGCTCGTCGCTGAAGAATCCAACAGCTGAATTGTTTGCAAACTTGCCGTCAAACTACCCTCTGTCAACGTATTTGAACAATGTTAACTTGCAAGGGCTGGTTAATCAGTATTTCAAGAAACAAGGGTACCCTTTTGCGCCTCAAGTACAATACCAAAGCTCAATCGCAACTTCAGCAGAAACTCCTAACATCGGCGGACACTATGGGAGGCAGCATTATGCAACTCCTCATGTTCAACCATCGTACACACAATCTGATCACTCCGGAGTCCAATACTCGGCTGTACAACCCGTGATGGCTCGTTACCCTTCAAGCTACACTCAGCAGTTTAACCTACCGCATGGTCATTCTTTATACCATCAGCCACTACATCAGCAGAAGTATGAATATCGCTACGAGTATGTCCCTCAACACGTTCAGTCATCTCGCCCCACAGCAGTACCACAAACGTACTACATTCAACCTCAATACCAACAACAGACACATGAAGTCGAAAGCTCACCCGAAACTAACGTGCATGAGACGTCTTCTGAAGTCACGTATTATGAACGACCTCAAGAACATACTCAGGAGCAATATGAAGCACGACAACAAATCCAGCAAACTCACGAACAAGACTCTGGTTCCTATGAATACAGGCCACAGACTCCTCAAATACCAAGCCACGAAGCCGCCAAAGCTGCTTATGAGTACATCCAGCAACACCGTCAGCAACAGCAACAACTACAGCAACAGCTACAACAACAACAGCAGGAGCACGTGGAATCATCTTCGCCATCCTACGGTCATTTGAGAGAGTCTGAAGTTGCTCAGCAGTATTACACTCAAGAAGCGCCGGAACAAAAGGAAACTGAAGTTTTATATGAACCTCAAATCCCTCAAAACGAGCATGCGCAAAGTAATGTAGAATCAGTCGACGCTAGAAACTACCAATATCAACAGCAAAGCACAGATGATGGAAACAATCTTATACTAACAGAGAACTACCCCAGCAAAGACCACACCATCGCCACAGTGCTTCCAGTCAGTTACACAGCGAACCAACCAAATGTTGGCGCCGTTCAAACCGTGAGCTACGTCACCCCGATGCCCTATTCATCAAAGTACCAGTCTCCGTACCGAATAATGGTCCCTCAGACCTTCCTGACTAACCCGTCGACAGAAAAAGTAGCATATGTTAACTCTCATTCGGTATCTGCGTACATACAGCCCCAACAGGAACGGAACCCCGAAGCTGAGTATACAGTAGGACCACATCATATCCCCCCAGTTGGTAAACAGAAGCCTCCATCTTACCCAAGGAATTACCATTCGCACCCTAAGCGCATGGCCAAGCCTGAGAATAAGCTCGAGAGTACACCTATGTTCTCAAGGAAACAAAGTGAAAGAAATGAGAAGAAGAAATTATAAGCCAGTACTCCAGTCTTTAGATAAGTTGTAAATATAGATTTTAAGCGATTTGTAAGTATTATGTACTAAGATAAGATAAAGGTTGTTTTTTATATGAGATGAATTTATTCTAGCAAATTATTACGCTATTTTCAGAAGCTACGATAAATGTGAACCACAGAATAAAGTAGATTCTAAAACATGCGATGCATGTTATGTTATTTTAATGCAATATTTCTATCACGTGCTCGTAAAAATCTTATTTCAGACACTATCAGTAAAAAGTGGTATGTCATTGTGACAGAATTATTTATACTTATTGAAGAGGTTTACGGTACAGTCATAAAACGGCCAAAGTAATTATTTGAGTGATGTAAATACTGTAGAGAGCCTAGTCCGAGTTTTTTAGCTTAATGGCGTTAATGTAACACGCATTTTAGTATGTCAACACGAAGTTCTGTAAGTGTCGGCTAGGGGCACTTTACATGTTTCCATACGAAAAGCGTGTAATGTGCCAAAAACTCTGACTCAGCCATTAGTCAATATGACCGTTCCCGTAAGCCGTAATAATTGTGTCGGTTAACATCAAAAATGGTTATATCCTAGCTAACGCTTTTTTCGTGGTTAAAAATATTCTAAAACACATAAATACAATGCGAATTATCTGTGAGAAGAATTTAATCTAGGTAATTTAGAAATAATAATATCATGTTAACTAGTTTAGTATGATTGAATGTACATAACTTTTGTGAAAAACGTAAATGTGGTTTGGATATAACCAAATTTGTTATAGTCTTGTGGATTTTACTAGTTTTGAAGTAATTCATAGGTGGATATAACTAGTTTTGTTAGATAGAATCACATTTTGCAATCACGCCTAATTGCAAACTATCGGCCATATTGAAGAAATGCAGCCCCTTGATTGGCCGCAATGGATATTGCGAAAATTTAAACAACTTAAGATCTGGATTTTGCTGAATTTGATATGCTCTAGGCCTTTATTACTATGGAATAGCAATTAATTTAACCACTTCTGAAAACGACGTCTTATGCCTAACAAAAAATAGAGTTGTGTTGGCAAAGAAAACATGATTTGACCCACAGTGGATTTTACCGATTTTGATGTTAACCAACACAATTATAAAAGTACCATAATCTAAATCAGGAAGACTTATCACTTTAACTGTTTGGTTTATTAGGTTTGTAATAATTGTAATATTCAGCCAGTACTGAAGGCTTACCTACTTATTTATTCTTTCTCTTTACGCTAAAGTTTGCTAAATTAATTGTGCAATACTATGACTACGCCAATGTTATTAAAAATACCAATAAATTGTTTCAATACCTGTGTTTCATTCAAATATACATATAGGTGTTGCACAAGTCAACTCTACCTAAAACTTTGTCCCATATTCAACGTTTACTTAATATTAAAAAAGTTTCCAGGGCATGAGGATTATTCATTATGCAGTTTCTGTTTTTTTTTCACTAGAAATCTCAATACTTTCAAAATATACTGTATGCTTATGGCACCAAAGTAGATTGTCAGATGTGTGCTATACCTACTTGCCTAGTAGTTTGTGATGCGCTACTACAGCTGGTCTTCCGTAGCGACATTTTTGCTTTTTTTTATATAAAACTAGCTAATGGAACGAGCAAATGACCCATATGATGTTAAGTAGTAACCATCACCTATAACAAAACATTCCCTCGTACGTCACGCACGATAGGAACGTGCCTTACGGTGCACTGCCAAGCACTGTCCATCGACTTGAGGCATACAGATGTTAAGCCTCATGTACCTGTAAATTTACCGGCAACCACACTCTTCAAACCGAAACACAGCAACACTGCTTTTCGTAAAACACTCCTAGTAACATGTTATTAAAGTCAGTACGATGCCTTTAATAAATAAATCTTACAATTACCAAGTTACTATTACATAAATCATTAACGAGACTATTATTAGCTTAAATGAGTGTTATTATCAAACGTAGGCATTCATCTTAATCTTTGACAGTATATGAAATAGGTGTCTTATTGCAATTTGATCGTAAATGAGCATAAACTAGAAGTATTTTATAGATGTTTGGTGATGTAATAAAGCTAGATGAATGATCATTAGTGTCTGAAAATAATTCAGTCAAAGCGAGAGAAGATGAATGATGATTGCTATTTTAAAACAAGTCAGTTAAAGTGAGTTTTTCACACTATTCGCGCTGAGTTTGAAATGTTTAATTTTAAATTTGAAGTTTAAGTTGAAGCATGGATGGACAATTTTGATGATCTTAGGATGATTCTAATTAGGGGGATTCATTTTCTGACATTTTGGGAAGCAACATAGCTTTTTCATTTTATTTGTTTTTCTAGTGTTATTTTGAGTTGTGTTGTGTAATTTCGGTGGTATTTTAACCAACATTACTTGAGGTCTTAGCACAAAGTATAACATTTGGAATGGAAAGTGTATTATGTGATATCCTGATTTGACGGAAAATGTTTCCAATGTTTTGAAGAAAACCGCCACCATTTTCTTCAAAACAAATGACGGCCGACTTGACTATGGACTGACTTGACTAAAAAGTATTCAATACAAATCACTTGACACTGGCAAGATTGTCTGTCGAATGACGGACAGGAGCCATAAATTGAAAGAAGAAGAAGATTCTAATTAGTAGTGATTTGGACATTTATGTTTGGAATTCTTTTTCTGACATTTTCGGAAGCAACATAGCTTTTTCATTTTATTTGTTTTTCTAGTGTTATTTTGAGCTGTGTTGTGTAATTTCGGTGGTATTTTAACCAACATTATTTGAGGTTTTAGCACAAAGTGTAAACATTTAGAATGGAAGTGTATTGTGATATCCTGATTTGACCGAAAATGTTTCCGATGTTTTGAAGAAAACCGCCACCATTTTCTTCAAAACAAATGACGGCCGACTTGACTATAGACTTGACTTGACAAAAAAGTATTTATTCAATACAAATCACTTGACACTGGCAAGATTGTCTGTCGAATGACAGACAGGAGCCATAAACGGAGAGAAGAAGAAGAAGAAGACATTTATGTTTATCAAAATTCAGTTAAATGACAAGAATCACTTCAAAATGTGGTTGTTGAAGATAGGTGAGTCTGGGCATCAAGTATAACACGTTATTTTGAAAAAGTCTTACATTTTTCAACTGCCTCAAGATAGCTATATTTTGCAAATACTTACAGATGGCTACAATATAATGTAAACAACAGTTATCTTACATGATAGTGACACAACATTACATTTACAACATAATATAGTTTGAGTCTTATCAATTGACTTCATAATACTATTTTCCCTGTATTTTCAGTATTGCCTTAGCATTGCTCTGAATTTTAATTTACGAATTTAAATATTCTGGTGGAAAAGAATGTATGTAAACAGCTAAGCAACAAAAAATAAAAATTCCGCTAAGGAAATAAACCAATGTGGTTGCCGCCATAAAGGGAGGGAGCGCGTAGAAGTCTTTTGTGTGCAGATCAAGATTCCGGGTTCTTTTTTAAACCCAATTGAGAATTAATCCTAGAACATTCTAGTTATTAGAATGTTTTTTGTAGATTTTGAACGGATGCTTAAAATTGGGTTGTTGTTGACAAATGTTCTCAACAAAACCTTAATACAATTCCGTAAAAGTTCAAAATTGTAGTTTTTACAAATAATAAATGACGTATAAATAAAAAAAATAGATATTTTAAGAAGCTACATGTAAGTACGTATTTTATTTTCATGGTATTTACATGGCAAACTGATAATTATGTTATTTGCATTCAAAGGCAATAGGCACGCGCCGCGTTCAGAAAGCAGACGACAAACGCCGTATACGGCATTGCGAAGAGGAACTTGCCAGGCGGGTCGTCTATAACCGCTGCTTAATCCCTGGTGACAGGTTCCATGAGTAGAATATCCCTTTCTATAATCAACTTTCACGTGATGACAACCAGCAATAATTACTGTGTAAACTGCAAAGTGTTACCACACATGCTGTGATACTTGTAGTGTAAAAACTTTGCTGTAGCTAGAATAAGCTTTATCTTTAAAATTAACTTTATTTATTTCTACATAATACTATTCCTAGGGCCTACATCTGTATGTCTCAAGTTGCTATCAACATGAAGCATACAGATCTCAGAAGCTAAAAAAAACCTAGAGCAAAGTTATCGGGATATTTAATATGACTAATCCTATAATTGACAGCCCTCACAGCTTAGTTGGTAGTTACTCTGCCTTTTGCGCTGCAGGCCGAGGCCGAGGAACAAAACATTTTTGAGTGATGAACATAGATGTTTGTTTTTTGTCTGGGTGTTATAAGAGGTATATATTATGAGTATGTAGAGGAGGAGAAGGAGGAGTACAAAAAAAATATATATTTTTATTATATCAGCTATCTGGTTCCATATTACAAGCTGTGCTTAGTTTGGAGCTAGATAGTTTGTGCGGAAATAAATGGATATTCTTGGACTTTCCACACAGCACTATCTAGCCCCAAACTAAGCCAAAGCTTGTAAAATAGGAACCAGATAGCTGATTCAATACATTTTGGATTTGTAAATCTATGCTTGTAATATAAAAAAAGTACACTAATATTTATTAATTTATTATCCGTGACAGTTTCAAGTCGCAGGATCACTTGAGTCATATTCTTGATGAATTTGTTAAAACAATAGGAAACGTTATAAACCTTATTGAGTAGAGGAAAAGTAATCATTCATCGCCAAGTATGTCATTTTATGTATTTGTAGAAAATAGCGCCCTACCATAAATTTTTGTGCACCCTTTCAGTTTTTCAAAAATACACAAAGGTTAACTGGAAGAGAATGCTCTCAAGCATTAAGTTCACCTATGTACGATACATTTTTTTCTGTGCATTAAATATTTTTTTATCTATCTAGCCAATATTATTGATCTGTTTAAATAGAGTAGTTTCTTCATACTTTTGTTGGTGAGCGAACCCGTAAGCATATTCTAGTACCTCTCTGTTTACATTACACTATTTACAACTATTTCAGTCCTCATTACGAAAGAGGCGAAAGAAGCTTGATCAGGAAAATCGATTAATTGCAAACTGGTCAACCAGGCAACCGATATCTTGGGTTGGGTGAGCCCGTTTCACTCTCATTTCCTCAGAGTTTCCGCATTTTCCGCTTGTGAGTACTAGTGCCGATTATGTGGAATCAGGAAAGGCCCAGTAGGTAAGCTTTGCTGGCAGCTGATCATTATGTGGAGACACACGACCAGTTTGTTTGACGTTCCCGAAAACCAAGGTCTTGAATTATTTTGTAAAGGAAATATATCTAGGCATAGACAAGCACGGATTCACCGTTGTGGGCACAATGGGCATGCCCACAACCCTAATAGACTTGTGACGTCTCACACACAGTGTTTGCCCCATAGCTTTGTTCACGTGGAACTATAGGCGCACTGTAAAAAATCTTGGTCAGGGCGTCATATACATTTTGTAAACATCTCCTTTGTGGGAGTGCAGTATATCGATCATGAGCGAGTTCATATTCCGGCTCATACTTGGCCGATTTTCGAGTGGCTTTGACCGCAACCTTGTTCGAGGATTGGAACCGCGCCTGGGCATAGATTGGAGTAATTCCATAGTTTTTATACATCGTATCAGATTAATCGCTTTGTGATACCTTTACAATAATAGAAAAAAACGTATTGACTAGTCTCTGCAAGTTACTTTACAATGTTTTTTTTATATTTCAATATATTATGGAAGCTTGCTTAAACCATCATTCAAATTCGATTACAGATGCATCGTTTAATTATAAAATTAATCAGAATATTCAGTTTTGCCTGATATTAAACGCCCATGGAAATGTAAGAGCAAACAAAACCCACCTTTGCAATGAAAATTTTAAACCATCAAACCACATCATGTTTAAACGTTCACTCCCAAAAACATTTGAAAGAAAGAAAGAAAACTTTTTATTTGACTCAAGTAAAATTATGAACTTAAAATGCTGTCTAGCATTAAGCTCTCCTTTTGTACAAACTTTGTTTGGTGCAATAAAGAATTAAATAAATAATAATAAGGAACATTCATCGGGGAATTCGCCTCCTAAATGGCTGTAGTGGTGGTACTATTTGGACGACTATTTGAGTGCAGTGTTGGATTCTCCAGGCGTTCGTATGTCAGCTTCAAAAACTAGGTGGGAGCAAATCAAAAGGAAACCGTGTTGCGTAATAGCTGCGGGATACGATCGTATCTGTTGGATAATGGGTTACTGATAAACTTGATTAATACGAGACACTTTGATACACTACTCAAAGTGGGTGTTGGTGATAAATGGAGAGAAAGGAGACAATTTAATATTTTACTAAGCTAAACTGCCCTTCTTGACAAGAGTGTTCCTTGTTTATACTAGGTAGTTACTGATAGACCAAGCACATAACCCACGTGATATCAGGTGTGGTAGCTACAAGAAAGCATTTCCTTGCAAAACACGAACGATGGGTGCCCTTTGGTACACTGATCTGCGTCCATCAACCAAATTAAGACACAATATATATATATATTATATTATATAGCCATAAAAAAATTAAGATACAGAATACCGTTTATGTACTTCTCGCTCGCACATTTCAACATTTTTGAAGATATAAAATCACCTTATTATTTTGGTTTGTCTTCTCAGTATCATCTACCTACCTACATTTTATAGGCAAAGTAGCCTATAAAATGTAGATTCGATTTGGTTAGTGCACAGTGTACATTTAATAGATTAAAATAGACAATAAGAAAAACTGTGAATCTAAGAATAAATAAATAAATAAATATATAAATAAATAAATAACTAAATGAAGTTGAAATGACTGAATGAAAAAAAATCGTAAACAACCAAGTTTTAGAGAAAAGCACTACAGAGGTTCAACAAAAGTAAAAGCGATTTTTCACAACTAAAACGAACTAAGACTCTTTGGTTTTAAGGCAAATATTGTTCATGACTATTAAGGTTCCCTTTCCCATACATGGTATGTGAACTTCTCCACAAATTCCTTCGTTAGTTTTGTTCAAAGTCCTTAAAGCTGACTAGGGTTTGGTTCACTGGCCTTAGTTATACTAATCTATCAAAGATAAATAATCTGTCAAAACTCATGCCTAAACAATTGCCATCTCTTCATCATCATCATCATCATCAGTTCTTTATTCTTTATTTGCACAGTAAGATGAATAAGTTAACTTAAACTCAAAATATTAAATATGTAATTTAGTGTACAAGTTATTTTTTTAAATTATTATTTACGAGTAGGTATGTTATGTTTTTGACTACTATTTATATAACTTTCCTCGTGCACCTGCGACCAATCTTTCATACTTTAACAATCCTCTCCATCCAAAGGTTGTCTGGAAGAGATCGCTTTCAGCGATAAGACCGCCCATTGTACTACTTTATTTTATATTTTTGAGTGATTTTTGTTCAGTTTGGTGTACAATAAAGTATTTTTCATTCATTTCGTTCATTTCATTCATTTCATTCATTTATGGCTAAAAATATGGACAAAGGCGAGCCTGGACAAGTCCACTGCTAGACATAGGTGCCACCTATACATTTCCAGGAAGAACAATTCTCAGCCCTCTCCATCCAACGACTTCCCGCGACCCTCACGATGTTGTTGGTCCATCGGGTAGGAGGGCGTCTCATGCTTCATCTTCGAGCCAGCTCTTATCAATGAGTCATTGCCAAAGATAATTTCAAGCATTGAATTAATTTTTTCAGTAACTTTAGCATACAGGTATCTTTTGTAATAGATCCAACAGCCATGTACATACAATCTCGACCCATCAGTTCCTCATACACTTCCTGGAACACATTGTACTACAACAATGGACGCCAAAGTTCAATGCACTGCAATCACAGTCATAAATAAAGGTGGTTGTGCAATAGTAAATAGTACTTCCGAGGTCGGATCGTGGCTGCGGGCGTGGAAATGCAAGTGATCTCTGGAACTTGCCCACTGGTGGCTCTCAAACTTGTGCCAACTTGTGTGATAAACGCGGGAAAACTCATTGGGTACTTTTTACAAGTATCTTGGTTTTCTAAACTTGGTACAAATAATGCCAATGTTAGCCATTTCAAACTTTTATGGCTTATCTATTGTAATTATTATTACTGATGGAAATTTCGGTTAGCGATGTATAGGAAAAACTCATTGGGTACGTTTTACAAGTATCTTGGTTTTCTAAACATGGTACAAATAATGGCAATTCCATTTCAAACTTGAATATTTATTGTAATAATTATATTAGATAGAATACTTGAACACTTTTTTTGTAAGAAAAACAGTATTTTACAGTCTTCAAAGATAATAAATACAGTACAACTCCCAGACAACTTTAGATACGTAACGTGTTGTTAACTAAGTAATAATTTACGATACACGATAAGAGTATATTAGTAAATAAGTAATAGGGTAATTAATATCACTGCAAAGGTACTGTACCGTTTTATTTATTAGAAACTTTGCTGATACCTAAACATTCTGTATCTGGAGTAGTAGAGCTCTTTGTGAAGGGCTCGTCCGGAGAAATACTACCACCACGCCTTTTTCTGCCGCCAAGCAGCGTTGCTGTGTTTCGGTTTGAAGAATGTGGTTGCCGGTGTAATTACAGGCACATGAGGCTTAACATCTATATGCCTCAAGTTGATGGACGCAGGGCAGTGCATCGTAGGGCACGTTTTTATCGTATGTGACTTACGAGGTAATGCTTTGTCATAAATGATGGTTACCACTTAACATCAGCCATGTGCTCGTTCCATCAGCTATTTGTATTAAAAAAAAAAGTTTGAGAACTGCAACATGTGCAAGTGTGCACTAGTCGCCGGTGCAGCACCACACAGATGCAGTTCTACGCTCCACCACCCCCGTATATAAGCGTCTTGCTGACTCACCTTGAACTTCACTTCGCAACGGCAGCAACGCCCGCACTACGTGTGAAACCACCCTTACAATCAATTCACTGGGACTAAGGAAGACTAAGGAATGTGTGTGATGTGTAATTAATGTGTTGATCGGTGCTGAAACTGAACACGTGAACATGAATGCCGTACAGCAAACCGTAAGTTTCATATTAAAAGACTTGAACATAGTAATCATAGAAATACCTCCCGAAAACTTAAACTGAACCTTGAGACTGATTTTTAATCGAAATAATCGTAAAGTAAATTGAGATGTGGTCGTAATTTTGCCGGGATTGTTCACAATACGCTGAATGAAAGTGATTATTTGTAATTCAATAAATATAATAATAGCAATTTCATTGCCAATATTTTATATCTTTATATACTTTCCCATTTATGCGATAAAATCATACGAACGTCCTATTGTATAAAGTAATTTTATATAGTTAGGGCCAAAGTAGATTTAAAGTTTGCGGAAGCTGGCTTTGTACCCCAGTCCCGAGGGAGATTACGATTTGTAGATTCAATACAGAATGTCCTCAGTAAGAGTGCTGCAATAGAGTAAAAAAGGATTGATATTCTTATTATAAAAGCCTTTTGATACACAGCAGCATTATTCTCATGATCAGCCTGGAGAAGTCCACTGCTGGACATAGGCTTTCCTCATACATTTCCAGAAAGATCGATTCTGAGTCCTCTTCAGCACCCGACTTCCCGCGATCTTCACAATGTCGTTGGTCCATCGTGTAGAGGGCTCCATGCTTCGTCGTCTGGGTTAGGTGGGTGTATCACACTTCATTTGACTCCAATATATTTAGTAACATTATTTTTGGTGTACAAAATCTAAATCCAAATGGTTATCTAAATTCAGTTAAATCACACGGATCACTTTGAAACGATAAGCTAGGTGAACCTAGAAGAACACTCAAGAAACTTAGGTGACAATTGCACAAAAGCTGAACCAAGAAATTGTACTAGTTTTTTTGTAATTGTTTCGTAATTGTACGAATACAAACCAAAAGTACGATAAGGTGCTCCGGGGTAAGATCGGATCTGGGGTAAGATCGAATAAATCGAATATCTCCATAACGTAGGGTCTTTTTTGATTCTTGGCAACGTTGCCAGCAACGCCATTTTGTTGAGCCCATCCCACTAGTCGCCGCCAGTCGATCGGACCATCAGCGCGCATTTCATTCACTCGGATATGAAAAGGTACGTAAAATGTGATTTTTTAAGGATCCGGACTTACCCCCGGCAACTTTAATCGTAAATTCTGGTGTAACGGCTGTGTTTTTCGCGAATTTTGTGGCTTATCATATTAATGCGGCAACTTGTTTGCTGATTAAAGTGGTCTAGACACGCTAGAACTGTATGTAGCCTGAGATCCGGTCTTTCCCCATCAAAATTTGAATGGGTAAAGTTCGGATGAATTCTGTCCGATCTTTCCCAACTGTAAAATATAAACAGTTTCTCAAACTTTTAAAAAAATATTTGAACTAAAAAGGCATTTGCTAGAGGTAGTACCTACCTACGTCGCAAATTTTTTTTTTAATTTTGTGAACCAATTTGCCTATTAATAAAAGCTAAATCTGTAATTATGTAAGTACGGTACGTAATCCCATGCACGCTTAGCTTGCGCACACTTTTAGCTATGGTGTGTTTGCTTCAGTTTATTTTATATTTATAATTATGCCTAGAAACTACAAAAAAAATCTCTGCGGGCGACTTCCTACTCAAAAAAGATTTGAAGAAATGACTTAATAATAATTTAGTTAATAATTTATTAACTAGATCTAATTTGTTTCATTGATCAGGCTGGTTAGTTATTAAAACCAACTATGAGGTGCTTGCTAAACCTTTGTATCTCCGTATTCCTACCTACGCACCATAGTTAGAGTGGAGGTGTCAAAGTTTGAGAAACATAGAAACTTCATTTTTTCTGAACCGGGGTAACATCGGATTATAAGAATGAAAAAAACAATATTTTGCCTCTCACTTTTGTCGTTGAAAGAGTATCTCGAAAATCGATATTGATTCTTTATTATTGGATAAAACCGGATATTTTCATTATAGGTAGCTTATGTTTGGAGCTACAGAGGCGATTTTAGAATGTAGTCCGATGTTACCCCGTCAAGGTCCGATCTTTCCCGTGGTTTTATAAAAATTACTATCACTTTAATCCCCTATAACTCGGCCACCGTTGTGTTTAGAGGGTTATCGGATTAACCGATTTATAAACCTGTCTTTTATACAAAGCTTTAACTAAATTTTAAATTCGCCAACATTTTCATAGTCGAGAAAAAAAATATTTTGCAACATACGAATGGTTTGCTAAAAAACCGTCCGGTCTTACCCCGGAACACCTTACAAAAAATGTTTCGGAAAATTCTAAGATTTGGTCAAAGGTGCTTGAGCTAGTTCTAGTTTATTAAACGTCATTTAAAGGCTTTATATAAATAGATAAGACTAAAAAATATGCAATTACTATAATTGGCTCACAAATTGAATAGAACACGCTTCTTCATACACGAATTTATCTCAATTAAGATAACTGCATGCATATAAGATCATCATTACACGAAATGTAAATTCTTAGATCCAAGTTTATCAGCGTTTAAACGGATGGTTATTGTAACCATTAGCCTAACTGATTGATATACAAAAACATCTGTAGCAAATTTTTGGTTGTACCTAAAAGAGTTTGAAAAAAAAATATATTATCAGGACTAGAATACTGTACAATATGTCCTATGTTTCATGTTTACTCAAATTATTATTATGAGTCTTCTATACGTCCCACTGCTGGGCAAAGGCCTTTGCTCATTCCTTCTTCATATTGCGATCTATGGGCTATGTTTGCCCAGTCTATCAGAAAAACATCAAGTGCATCAAGCTCACAAAAATAATTAAAACATGATCCCCAGGTACGGTACATACCCTGAATAACATTCTTCCTATAAGCACTAATCAAGCCAGTTCCGGAACAAATTACATTTCCTCATAATTGTATTGTTTATATGAGTACTTAATTATATACATATACTTCAGTGAAAAAATCTAGTAATTACAATCATTACTTTCTTTCCCATTGTGTTGTGGAGAAAGGATATGAACAAAACATTAATTACATAAGTTTATTATTACTTAAAGCTGCTAGGGAATGGAATGGCTTCTTCAGGGATAATTATTATAAATTTATATACAAATTTATTTATTAATTGCATACATTTACATTAGCTTTGTGTGAGCTCAAATTCTTAAAAATATGGGTATTAAGTCCATGAAGGTCCAGGAAGGGAATTATGTCCAAAACTAGGTGAAAATTTAATTATTTAGCGCGCTTTGATCAAGATAAATTAAATAGCTAAGGTATTAATTTACAAAATTAAATGATAAAATAAAGTTCCCGAAAGGGGTTCGGGAACATTCTCTTTTATCAGTGAAAACCCACCCTATCGAAATAAATCGGACGAGACACCAGAGATGGATGTACGTTAGACATACTTACATAAAAAATACAGAAACTTTTTTTTATAGGAGATCTAGTATCGTGAAAAGCAAATAACCCACCTGATGTTGACTATTTACCTCTACCCGT
This sequence comes from Chloroclysta siterata, assembly GCA_932294275.1. NCBI lineage: Eukaryota > Metazoa > Arthropoda > Insecta > Lepidoptera > Geometridae > Chloroclysta > Chloroclysta siterata. Next base: position 10,521,067 of record OW028596.1, on the reverse strand, counting down.
AACAATTACATTGCCAAACCGTGCACATAAACAGAGGGTGTTTATTGTCCATAAGTTTAAGCCGAAAACAATCTAAAATTCCTCCGGCCACCACACCCTTGGAATTGGAAACACATTAATGCGAGCATCCTTGCTTGGTGGTAGAAATATGTATGGTGGTAGTACTTCCCTGGACGAACTTTTACAAATAAATATTTTTTATTTTATTTTATAGAAAAGACCAACAGCAAAAAAAATATAATAGTAAACAGAGTAAATCAAAAACATTAGAACAGCCAATTATAGGTCTGTCTAGGTAGTATTAAACTTAATATACATGAAAATATCCTCCATCTTGTTTTGAAAATCTAAAGTAGAGACAGAAATAATTGAATAATAAATAAATATTGCTGGACATTCCACACAGGGGCTAGATACCCGAAACTAAGCAGAGCTTATAGAACAAACATTAATTACACAAATGCTACAGCCTACAGCTCTGAAGGCAGAGCGCAAAAAAGCACAGTCTTAGCTCAGAAGCTAATAGGGCTAATATATTTTATTTGACGGATAGCGTTACTAAAAAATACGTAAGTAAAACCGGCAATCGGCACATCCTTATATGAAAAGTTGTCGAACAAACATTCACATTCGCACTAATAAGATGATGAAAACAGTGTATTATTAGTAAATTCAAGCCTAATCGTATAATTCCCTTACATAAACGACATCTGTCATCGTTAACCACATTAAGTGCTGTAATAGCATTGCAGTGTCAGGTTTATCGATCGCAAGCCAATGATAGCCCGCGGCTGATATGCCAGTAAGAGAGATTGATAGTGTCGGCAGCTATGCACACCAAAGCCTAGGCGTAGGCAGTACTTATTTGTACTCTTAGGCCTGGGGCTCTTTTGGCTTTGGTTTCTAACTTTAGTTCTAAACACCTGCACTAAGTTTTTCTTAGTAATTATTCACAATTATTTGTGTTTATCAGATTGTTAAGCCTAAGTTGCACTCACTGATTTTTGTGATATGCGAGCTCCTCTTTTGAGTTGGATTTGTATCAGATAAGCGACCGTAGTGGGCGTGTTACTCTCGTGACTACAAAAAATCACTAAAAATACACAATTTGCGAGCACATCTCAACCTCAACACCTGGTAGATCTGGCAATGACATAAACTACCAAAAGTGAAAACAAACTTATGAACATTTAATTTTTTTCTAAATTCCGTCATTATTTTTGGTTTAGATAACGCTGGTCATATGGACAATGGTAATTTCTCTTACTTTTTTTACAAAGAACCTAATATTAACTGTGTGTTTAAGTGCCATTTAGTGTCCTTCACGATAAATTTACTGTGCACTTATCTACTATCTGTCATGTTTACGGGTATTGTGAGCGATTCCATATTACGCGTGGTTAATTGGACAAGAGAAAGCTGTATCACGGCTCGTTTGATGTTTAGTTAAGCCTAAAGGCAATGCCGATTTTTTGAGACATTTACATAGCGGACGGTAACTCGTTAAAATCAAAAAGCCAGTCAAAACAGATTGGAAAACTAAAACTTAAAGTCAAAACAGATTGAATCGGTATATTTTGATTTACAGTTACAAAAATATTACAGTATTTTTTTTCGATTTATTTAAATATTTTTGCAGAGCAACCTCCTTGCCATTGGACGGCCTATCACCGAATCCAATGAAACCTCTTCTGTTTTTTATAATAAAGTGATTAGTTCACCATAAAATAACGGTGAATTTTAACCTTTCACAGTTACCACAGAATACATAATAATGTTCCCCGTTGGAGGTTACGTATTGCGTTCTGTTTTAGGTTTATGTAAAAAATGTCGTCCCAAATAAGTTACCGTAAATCTCTTCTAAATATTATGTAACTTTCGCTTCTGGGTCAACGAAATTTTTTATTGCATTCTTATTAGCATTAAGCAGAAACCAGAATGACAGGTGGCTTGATTTTATTATAACATCATGCTCGCTTTTTGTTTTTCCATTTGATTTTGCAAACTGAACGTTTGGACAAATTGTAAGCTCAATGTTACTGGCAGAAATCGTCTTAATCATTTTATAAATCACCTTTTAATCCATTAAGCTGATAAACTAACGAAATCGGAATAATTAGGTATACTTTATAATTATAAATATATTTGTAAAATTAACTAAGCTATGATTTAAGATTGTTTGTTCATGTTTCCACTTTATCAACTTAATAAGTAACCAAAGATTATATATTACTACATTGGGTTAGGTTTGAGTAACTTTATGAATGAATCTTTTATTGGTTAATTTGTGTCATTTCAATTAATCATAACTACCTACACTCTCGCTAGTGTAAAGTAAATTATGTAACCGAATGTTTCAATTTTTTTTTTAAATAACTTGCATAAATTTTACATAAATCTCACTTAGCATATATACAAATGCCTAATGTCGAGACTAGTCTTAGAACCATAAAAAAATGTAGATAAATATCTTAAAATTCCGAAGATTAGAAACTAAGCTCTGATTTCACCATGCTATGTTAGATTAACAAAGGATTAAAGGGCCGTTATATATGTCATAATGTACGCGTTTGACATCTAAAGTTAGATTTAACGGCCTGTTAATCCTTGATTAGTAACTAACAGAGCATAGTGATATCAGCTTTAAAGCTGTAGCGTAATTTTGAGGTGGTTAAAGTAATTTTGCCTAGACAACATACAGGTCGTAAAGATTTTATGAGGAAAGCCTTCAACTTCGATTGATCCGCGATTAGACTGCCCACAACGAAAGTTACCTAACTCCCCCATCTATTCCCACGGCGTGTCGAAGACCTGAAACAAGTCTATACAGGTAGTTAGTACCTTCGGAAGTTTACTTTCGCTGGAGAAACCGACCGGTAAAGGGCAGAGAAAGAGGATCCTAGGAGGCATGTCGCATTGACCCTTGACCTGATCTAGCCTTTTACGATGTAGCTACAGTTATTTATTGAATTGCTTGCATGTTTTTACGAGTGACATCATCCATATATGGGCTGTTTATTGCAGTTCTGGTTGATAGCGTATTTATTGAACTTGTTTTGCCGAGATAGTGCTATAAGCGCATCTATTTGTGCGGTATTTGCTTGGTGTAGATAGTTGGTGGAGCAATTTGTATGTTAGTCATGGCAAGATAACTTGATAAGTTATAAGCCTTATTAAACTGTTTGTGAATTTAATGTAGGTTTTGTTTTTGTTATGAAGCAAATAACTGTCGAACAACTTATCGCTCGCACATTTCAACTCTTCGCACTTTTTTTTCAGTTGTAGTAGGTACTTAATCAAACTTTTCATAGGAAATCATATTTGAATCTAAATTATGATTTTTAGACCATAATCTCCGAAACTTACTTGTTTCGTTAGGGGAAGTACTACCACCACGCCTTTTACTGCCGCCAAGCAGCATTACTGTGTTTGGGTTTGAAGAGTGTGGTTACCGGTGTAATTATAAACACATGAGGCTTAACATTTGTATGCCTGAAGTTGATAGACGCAGGGCAGTGCATCGTAGGGCACGTTTCTATCGTGCGTGACTTACGAGGCAATGCTTTTTTATAGGTGATGGTTACCACTTAGCATCAGGTGGGTCAACTGCTTGGTCCATCAGGTAGTTGTATACAAGATGTTCCAATACTAAAAATGTATGGAACAGCTGCTTTTTTTTCGCGTTTACAGTGTTGGTTCCTTAGAAAAAGTTATTCATATTGATGGGTACTTTAGCCCCCTGAAGTTTTTAAACACAAGTTTTGGAACATGTTGTATAAAAAAAATTGTTTTTTAGTATAGTATATTTTCTATTAATTTTTAAATTTGTTTGTGGTTTTTAATATTAAACTAATAACTTATTTTGTATTCAAATTTTATACGACAAGCTTCAAGCTTCTGTATAGCATTTCATGAATCTCAATCAACTTGAAGCAATTAACTACAAGTTCTTGTATAAAATGCAAATTTTCCACTGATAACTGTTTGATGGGTGTCCTTATAGAAAGGGAAAGTTAATAGCCACATTCTTGTGGCATTTTCGAATCTATATATGTCCACATAGCACACAAGTGGAGGCTAATGAGAAGTGGTAGTTAGAAATTAGATGCAATTTACCTACTGCGTACTTTGATCCTAACGTGTCCTAACTTAGGTTTTACTTTTTAGGGCTCCGTACCCAAAGGGTAAAACGAGACCCTATTACTAAGACTCCGCTGTCCGTCCGTCTGTCTATCTGTCCGTCTGTCACCAGGCTCTCATGAACCTTGAAAGTTAGACAGTTGAAATTTTCACAGATGATGTATTTCTGTTGCCGCTATTACAACAAAGACTGGAAAACAAAAAAAAATATTTAAGAGGGCTCACATACAACAAACGTGATTTTTTGCCTTTTTTATAGATAATGGTACGGAACCCTTTGAGCGCGAGTCCGACTCGCACTTGGCTGGTTTTATTATTTATTATACTAACCACTTGTTGATGCAGCAGTAGACAGCAGACGACCCATCTCATTCACTCAGCAGGAGTAACCATCACCTATAGCAAAGAATTGCCTTGCAAGACAAACATGAACTTGCCCTGCAAACCTGCAATGCAACCACCCTGGTTCCAGCAACTTGAGGCATAAAATACTTTTAAAAACCCATTACCACCAATGCACCAATAGATTTTTCCTATCGTAAAATGAATGTGCGCATGCGCAATGCCAGCCAGCGCTCTTAAACGGTGAAGGAAAACATCGTGAGGAAACCAGTTAGTATTCTAACAGCGGCGATGTGTTTTTTTATAAATTGTATTTACGTGTGGCATAAAATAAATTTATTTATTTATTTAAATATTTTGTATTGTATTGTATGTGCTTGCAACCTGTCACGTATGGAATAACAACTACGTCAAGTACGGAAACTACGGCAACAATGGCACGGGTATGAGCCAAATGCAATATTTGGACGTACCTCTGACTACCCCCTTATGAAGCCTTCAAAAAATCTGGAGTTAGTACTTGGTACTAAGAGATCTGAGGGGATATCTACCGTGCCTGGGGATCAAAGTCAACACTGCGAACATAGTAGAATTTAGTATTTTAGAATCTCTAAAAAAATATGACTAATATGCAAAAAAACGTCATCTAATAAGGCTCCCATAAATAAATAACCATATAGCTACTCGTATATAAATGACTGGCATGGGTGGTCATAATTTTTTTGAAAATTTTAGTATAAACTTAGACCGTGGGTTCGAGCCTCGCGTCTACTTATTTCATACATTTTGACGCCCTTCTCCCTGAGTGAGTGAAATCGCATCCCGTGGGTGACCCGTGGACCCGTTAATATTTTTAATTTCGTCATATCATTTGAATGAAACGTCCGATTTGAAAAATTCAATAGGTATTGAAACCGTCTTGAATATGAAAAGATTTATTTGGATAAGGATTTATACCAAGGTACAAATAAAGACCCTTTTCTAGCGGCGGAATTTCAATTAAATTTTTATAATAAAAGAACACTTATTGTGACATAACTATAATAGTTAGATATATGCTGTCGCGACATTTTTTGTAAGAGTGTTCGTGTTCTGGAAAGTCGTAGTACATTATTTTGTTCTATCATCAATAGTTTTCGCAGCGCACGCGATGTAAGGATTATTTTTTCCACCTTGGGTTACATTATTGGAGTTTTAGTAAGGATCCCTGACATTTTTGAAAATATTATACAGCCTATGTTACTCAGGGATAATGTAGCAATCGGACCAGTAGTTTTTGAGCCTATTCGTTACATACAAAACAACAAAACAACAAAAATACAATTCTTTCCTCTTTATAATATTAATAATAATGTAGATGTTGATTATTGTGCTACTGAGTACAAACAGGCATTGATTTGATAAATTACAGTTAAAGTGAGAATGTTCTTCTGTCTGTACCGTCATGATATAATCTCATGATTTATGAATTTGTGATCGCTAACATTTGAATGAGAATTTTAACACATCTATTAATCTTTATGATAATTTGAAATTTTTGCCTATGGGCTTTCTTCTTATGTAGGTATACGAAATAGAAAAAAAGTGGTTTATAAAGTAGAAAGTATTTAATGATATCATCTAATCGTGAAGATAAAAAATCAGTGTAGGTTCTCTTTGAGCGACAAAGTCAAAGTCAAACTCTTAACTTTGAAACGTCTCAAAGCTATGTGAAACCGACTGCAGAAGCGGGCTAAATCCTACTAATATTATGAACGCGAAAGTTTATAAGTATGGATGGATGGATGTTTGTTACTCTTTCACGTAAAAACTACTGAATGGGTTTTTATGAAACTTTACAATAATATAGCTTATAGATACATCAGAATAACACGTAGGCTACATTTATAAAAATATTGTGTGACAAAACCTGCGCAGACGAAGTCGCGGGCACCAGCTTGTGTTTTAAATAAAAATATTTTTTACCTAAAGATACATTTATCTGGAATCTTGGTATGAAATTATATTATAGATCTCTTAATGTTGTTAATTAATGTTGTTGTTTTTGTCGTGTCACCAGTTTATTTCGAAACAGTGTGGTGAAAGGATTCTAAGTGCGACTCAAAGAGGCTCCTTTCGAGCACTTGACATATCATCAGTACACATCAGTTATATATTATAATAGTCAGTAACAATATAAAAAAACTATGCTTTATTCCAGCGTCATAAGTTTCAATATTGTAAAGCAAGTTCCATTTTAACCCTTCAACCTCAGGATAAGATTTGCATGCATAATGCTTCAATTGAAAGCTTTACATCGAATGAACTTTCTATAATGTGCATCCATGCACGATTTCCTGATGGTGGGTAGATACGATTTAATAGCTGATTCCTGGGCGGCAGGCAATGTTTATAGATGTCGATAAGTGGCACTCGGTGGTACTCAGTGGTACTGCTGAGAGGCGGCAAAGGAAAGATGAGTATTTAGTAGTATAGCTCTTTTGAAAAGAGAGTTCGTCAGAGATAGGTCACATAGGCTTATTTTGTTTGACGGGTATTGGTGGAGTAGTAGAGACTGTACGTCTCAAAGTGTTGGGAATGGGATATAAGATATATAAGTGTAGTGTGATATATTTTAATTGTTATAGGCAGAGGTAACCTCGATACCAAGTCAAGAAACTAGTAAAATTATTCAAGTTTCTTCATTACAATAATATACTTTTATGGTGCTCTCCTCAAGGTTGAATAAAAATAATAATAAATAAATATAGGTGAACTTTCTACACAGCACTATCTAGCTCCAAACTGTGAGAAAGCTTGTAATTTTTTTTTTCCAAGTTTTATCTGCGATCAGTTGTTAAAAATATGAGCAAATATTTTTTAGGTTTTATTGTCGGGGAGAGTACACTCCTGAATTGTCTTCTCAGTAAGTACACTTCATTATTGGTCATTCAAGAGCATGACATCTTTTCTTTTAAGTCTCCTCATGTATGTGGGATTAGTGAGTCTCTGTGCTAGTTGGTTGGGGTGGTTTTCTAGTTTGTCTTGGTAGACTTGAGCAGTACTTTTGATCTCTTCAGATACGGTTTTGACTTTGAGGATGTCATGCAACTCTGTATTTCTTATGAACCAGGGGGCATTCGATATACTTTTCAAGACTCCATAAAACGTTGAATGAAGTTAATATTAGTGGTGCAGGCAGTACCCCATAGTTGGATGCCATAAGTCCAAATCGGCTTCAGTAAAGTTTTGTAGATTAGTAACTTATTATCTACCGACAGTTTTGAGTTTCGCCCAAGTAGCCAGTGTAGTCCTCTGTACTTCAGGCCTAGTTGGTCCCTTTTCATTTGCAGGTGTTTCTTCCACATCATGCGGCGATCTAGGTGCATGCCCAATATGGGAACCAAATAACTGTTATAATACTTATATACTTTTTTTAAACATCGCCTGACGCCAACATAGCTTTACCTCGTAAGTCACGCACGATAGGAACGTATCCTGTGATGCTATTTCCTGCGTCCATCAACTTGAGGTTATGTCAAGCCTCATTTTGGCTGTAATTTCACCGGCAACCACATCCTTCAAACCGAAACACAGCAACGCTGCTTTTGATTATTTAATAGCTTGCATGTAAGTAATCGTGGAGAGTGATTATAATAAAAAGCAGCTAGTAGAAAATCAGTTCACGGATGGTAAGATACATCTCATTGTCGGTGCGTGCGCGTCGCATTCTTTGCGGTCACTGTCCCGCTGGTACTTACCGTCGCATGATGTAATTAGTGTTATTGAAGTGGTCCTGCCCTCGGTCTGCCCTTCAATTATGGCCGCAAATGACACATGAAATAGGAACCATTTTAGCAATATAGAACAAAAATTATTGTTTTTGTTAAGTGGTAACCATCACCTCACAAAGCACTGACTCGTCGAAGTCAGGCACGACGTGAATAAGCCCTACAATGCATTGCCCTATGTCCATCAATATGGGACATACAGATGTTAAGCCTTATGTACCTATAATTTCACTGGTAACCACACCCTTCAACCGAAACACCAGCAACGCGGCAGAAGTAGGCATTATGGTAGTACTTCTCCGGACAAGCCTCAAAGAGCTCTACTAACTACTCTTTGTATAGACTATTTTGGCAGTTTCTTTGATCACAGGTGACAAAAGGACCCATTTTTTTATTGTATTTATTATTTAATAATAGTTACAATTAATGAGATAGGCTATTGAAACCAAAGAGAAAGACCCTTTTGAATTAACTGACCATGATATTGTTAATGATTGCAAAATGTTCAATTTGTCATTCTCACCGCAATCGGATTAATATGTCTTCATATAAATATTAAGCTGACTTTTATCCTGGCTAGCAAATATGGTTAAGTAGGTGATGCTGATCTGAGACAAACTATATTGCATAATATAACTTAAGATATCTTAGTAGGTAGTTAAGTACACAAGCTTTGCTAGACAATACGGCAGACAGCGAGACCGCTAGACTTTGTGACGAAGTGCCTACTAACACCAACAGCCAACACTGACTGATATTTAAAAATACAAATAATAATACAAAAACACAATAAAAATATTTTCTCTATAACGGAATTTCTAAATTTACGTAAGCTTTTAGGAAATGACCTGATTTACTAATCTAGAAAATGATATAAGACCTCGATATACATGACAAAGTACCTTTCACAAGAAAAGAAATGTAAAATATATTATACTGAATTGTGAAAGACTGATTTAAATATAACGAAATGAAGATTGCTTCATATATTTTTGTGGCAATGTCATTAAACACTATTATAAGTAGTAGGTAGATTCATTTTACGATGTTATTTTAGAAATATTCAATTATTAAGGAATAATCGTGTGTATTGAAGGGAAAAGTGATTGTTAGCATCCATTCAGAGGTTACTATAGTAAATCGTGCTCATTACAAACGAGAAAGTTGGTATTGTGAATTTCTCACATCCAACAAAATCACGGAGGAAATAACCATAGGTGTATCCTGACCCGGAGAAACTAATGAAAGGGAAAACATGCCATAAATTATTCACTAGCTAAACAGCTAAAGCAGGTTCAGATTGTAGGTAATTAACTTATTAATTATGCAACGTACTAAACAGTTAATTATTCGCCACCTATTTTAAGACAAATTCTTGTTTATTTTTAAATTATCACGTCACGCAATAAAAAACCTGATGCCAATATTTAAAGGTGTGAACGCAAAGAAACGAACAATTTAATACTGCTGTCCAAATTTATTATTTTCTAGTTTCTATCTTGCAAGAATGTTAGTAAAATGTGGGCCTTATTTGCATTACAGATACGGATACTAGTCGTCATACTACTTGTCCACCAAACCCGCTGCCAAGATGGATACAGCGATCGAGACATCCTGCGCTATCAACAGATGGTCGCCAATGAGGGCCAGCTTGCAGCAATCGCCGGCTACAGTACCAACATCGTGCAGAGAGATCCCAACAGCCAGGCTGTCAGCTCTGTCAACGTGCAATACCACATAGCAGATGACAATGATAACAGCGATTACCACAGAGCAGATAGAACGCGGACTCGTAAGGTATACAGAATCAAAAACCCGTTTCAACATCAACAAGACGAAACACCTCAAGATGGCACCGCGGACCCACGCGACAGTAGCACCGGAGCTAGTAACCAGTATGCGTCAATGCAGTACTCCCTACCACCCGAGGAGTTTCTTCAGCAGATGAGAGCGGAGAGCCAGTTTTACCAGCAGTCAACGCCTGCTCCAAATCTGGGATATACGGCAACTCCACAGCCGCAATATCAGTACTCCACCATCCCTCCATCTAATTATGACAACAATCAGCAAGCCAATCAGAACCCCCAGCTAGAAGCTAAATCGCATACTCAATACCTGACAAATACCTATCAGTATAATGCACCGAATACGTTTTCTTTCGACGGTGTTCAGAGTACTCCTTCTCCTGATAGCCCGTTTATTTCGACTGCTGTACCAATTGGTCAGTTCATTAGCACTCCAAGCAATTACGTTTCTAGTGCCTCGTCGATCTTCCTATCTAGTCCACCAAATTTACAATATGTATCATCGCCACTATCAGCCATTCAAACGGGCTCACCCGATTATAACAATAGAGTAACTACTACAATCGGTAACAACGGACTGAACTACGATAACACAGATCAAAACAAGAAATTGCAAATTGACCACTACGACAACTCTGCAAATGGAATCAGATACCCAAACAATGGACAAAGGCAATATCAGAACGAATACGTATCTTCTACTATATCGCCGATAGCCTCTCCTGATCCACGAGATCATTGGCAAAATAACATGAACGCGGCAGCTAAATCATTGCAAGACGTCACATACACACAGTATCAAAATTACCCTTACAATCAACAAGACAATAGAGCAGACAGCAATGCTGACCATGGTACAAGTGAAACGCATAGAATAGGTAACATACCGTCAGCCAATAACATTTACTTGAATTACATGCAGCCCGAATACCAAGTCTCCAATAACGGTAGGACCAGAACACGAGGCCTTGAGCAGCAAACCGGTCAACCAGATTACTATTCTAATGGAGAATATGGTTGGAAACTAGAAGATAAAAAACAACCGTCAAATAATGATGCGTACTCGTCAGGAAACTATCGATACCAGACCGTTGGACTACAATCAGATAATGGTGAAGCAGTGAGCCAAATGAATTTCCATATGGACACCAGTAAGCAGTATAGTAATAACTATGACCAAGTGTCAAAATCAACGTCTGATAACATAAATGCTCAAGAATTTGCCAAAGCCGCAGCAAGAGTTCACGATAGCATGAAACAGCATCAAAATCTTTTTTCAACCAATTATGATAATAACTATAATAATAATAATAATAACAATAATAACAATAATCCAAATGTCTTACCTAATGGGAATTCTTACTACAGCAATTATGAAAAGCAAAAGAGCAAATACCCCGAGCCATCCAATCAAAACAATTATTACAGTCACCAACAGGATTTGATCACAGCTTCTCCATATTACTATTCTAGAGATAACAACATTGATAATAAACCTAAACCAACATTTGATCACGCTAAAGCTTTAAAAAATATAGTTCCGATAGATGTTTCAAACGTAGTCTCAAACTCGGAGTCTCAAAAAGGAATAGTTAACGATGGTAATAACAGGTATAGCATTCAAAACTATGACAGAGATCAATTAGACCGCCAGCAATATCGACCTGTGACAGACTCATTTTACAAAGATAAAAATGCGATGTACGGATACAACATAAAAAATAAGCCTGAAGAATACCAAGGACCTGAGTCTCCGAAACTATTTGATCCAAATATATCCTACTTCGGAAAACAACAACAAACACAAGAGCCATCTTATAATCAAGGTAGTTTCCCGGAAGCCCCTCAACGGCTCAGCTATATTTCTCAGCCACCTGGCAATCCACAAGACAATATCCAATCATCTGCTAATATTCAACAGCAAGGGCTACAGCGTCCACAATCTCCAATGCCCACAGATATAAACAGTATTTTGAAACTGAACGATGTTCCTTACCAATTAACACAAAACTTTTCCCCCGACGCCCTGAAGTTCAACAATGTCAATTTTGACCGTGGAAATATACCGTCATCGTTACCAATCAGAATTAATCAAGATGTTGGCTCACACCAGCTAGATGTCACGTCTAATTTACTGAAAAAGCTCATGTTAAAGCAGCCTGGGTATAGCCTAAATCGTCCCGATTTAGATCCTCAGGCAGGTAGCTTGGTATCAACAATCAATGGATTCAAAGTAGCTAACCCTTATAATCTTGACCTGAAATTGGTGGCTGACATGCTAAAAGGAAAATCTTCCGTTGATGATCACCTTTTGTCATTTAGAGATCCTTACAGTAAACCAATACCACTTAACTTTGACCTCTCACAGCTTCAACTTCTATTGAAAAACGAACACGCTGGTAGTCTGGCACCAGTAAGTGACGGATTGAGCGTTCTTTCGAATCCTTTTTTAGATATTTACAACAGTGGCAGATATCCGTACCAAAAGTATTCACGTAGTCAGGAGGAAGAAGAACCTCTTGTGCCTATTGCAGACGCTTCAAGCAATCATCCCATTGGGGCAGTTATGGAACAAGATGATCCTAGCAATGAACGAGAAGGCAGTACGGGTCCTGAAGCAAACGCGCTAAGTGAAAGCAGTATTTCAGTAAACCATGAAAACGACCGACCGAAAAAATCCTATCACTCACATAGATCTATAGCAGAAAGACACAGGCATCCAAACTCTCTGATAGCAGGCCGGCATTCGTATCAAAGGAGATATCCAAAATCCAATAGCGACGAACCCTATCCTTTGCTAAAGCCTCCTCCTCACTCACTGAGAGGAAGGGTTAACCATCAGAAACACAGTCGTAGGAGACGGGTGAACAAGCCCAAGGTATTTAGGATTATGAAGGCTGAACCGTTATTTGAAGCGGAATCTGAAGATGATAGTTACGAAAGCTCTGTTCCAGTGGTGTTAAGGCCACCAGCGCCAGTTGCAGAGTCCAAGTCCGATGTGGATGTTGATGACAATGATGGTAGCTCATAAGTTATTTTACTTTACCAAGTGTATCTTTGTCTTTAAATATAATTATGTATTTATACATTTTAACATATTTAACCCTCATTTCTCTCAATTCTTTCCAAATGTTCTTTAGTAAGCTAGTTAACTAGTGTTACTCATATCACATGAAATTATTGAATTCGGCATTTACTAATGTTATTTTTTAGTTTAATTATAATTTTAATTGTATTATTTAATTGCATGTTTATTCATTTATGTTATAATTTGTCTTAATGTAGATATTGTACATATAATTTAAGTTTTCGTTACGCCTCTACACATTTTGAATTATACCATTTGTACCTAATCGTTGTGATAAGTTATTTTATTTTTAATTGTTGTTTTAGATTATAACTATTCATACAAATTAAACAAGTTACAAATAATTAATTTATGTTTTATTTCTTCGACTGTTTTTATTATAAGATTAGTATGAGGAGTACAGATAATAGAAAAAAAAAGTGTTGAATAATAACAGGCATCAATTTAAAATTTTAACTGATTGATTAAAAAGATAGGTACGGTAAAAACGTGTAAAGTTTTTCTTAGAAATATCACAGATTAATTATTCATTAAAAAGATCTAATGAGCAAGTTTTTGTAACACGCATACGCATGTGCCATCTTATTATTTAGCTAATTGAACCGACATCAAGCCAATGATCTTACGTGTGAATGTTATGAATATGTGACATAATATCACGTAAGATTACGTTCTTGAGTGAAAACTGATTTCACTAAAGCAATTATAATTAATTACAATAATCGATTAAATTATGTATGTCTTTGAAATATAGAAAAATTAGAAAAATAAACAAAATTTCCTTATATATGTAACATTATTTCTTATTTAATTTTTACAGTAATGGGAATACTTATCTATATGGCATATTATTGGCCCTATATTTTGTTTTTTTACATTTGGCCCTACATTAGGAGGGTGATATAATATACTACATGCAGCTATACAAAGTTGCTACACGTATGTTTTTTTATACATCTAGCTGATGGAACAAGCAGATGGCTCACCTGATGTTAAGTGGTAACCATCACTTATAACAGAGCATTACCTCGCAAGACACGCACGATAGGAACGTGCCCTACAATGCACTGCGTCCATCAACTTGAGGCATACAAATGTTAAGCCTCATGTGCCTGTAATTACATCGGCAACCACACTCTTCAAACCGAAACACAGCAACGCTGCTTGGCGGCAGAAAAAGGCATGGTGGTAGTATAGTACTTCCCCGATCGAGCCCTTCACAAAGAGCTCTACTACTTTTAAAATGTATGTACCTACTGATGGCTAATAACAAGTTTCTTGCAAATACTAATAATGTTATTCAGCAGGTAAGTTACAGTGTTTGTAAATATGTAGAAACAAATATTAAATAACCCACGTCAAACCCAGTGGTGAATTATAAAATTGCAGATTATGTACACGACATACTTAAGCTATCGATCATGCTCATTTCTGAAATTACTAGAATTACTGAATGGCAATGCGCGAGACATAAATTGTGACAAATGTCTAAAAAAAATGGAACGGCCACTTAGATACATCTTATTATTTTATACTAATGTATATCATCTATTGCAGAGATGAATCAATGCCGTCAATCTTGGGGTATTGCGTGCGTCTCGCTTTCTTCACCCGCGCCGCGGCCCCATAGGTACTTTGGCTGCCGATCGCCCAAGAAATATATCTACTTTTATAACCAACTGGCGCGACGGTGCTGTACTGGACAGACTCACTCGAGTACCATAGTATTTTGTTTCAATCTTCTTGTCGTGTCACTTGTTTCTTTGGTAACCATCACCTATAACAAAGCATTGCCTCGTAAGTCACGCACGATCGGAACGAGCCCTACGATGCACTGCCCTGCGTCCATCAACTTGAGGCATACAGATGTTAAGCCTCATGTGTCTGTAATTACACCGGCACCAGCACCGCTGCTTGGCGGCAGAAAAAGCCGTGGTGGTAGTACTTCCGGACGAGCCACTCACAAAGAGCTCTACTACTCTTAAGTGCGCCTCAAAGAGCACTTTTTTTTCATTAACAGTTACAGCTTTTTCGATTTCAGTATGGCATTTCTCCAGCAGCAGAGAATGCAATTTTTTTATATTCAAATACTACCAACGAGTTACTAATGAGAAAATCTAAGCCATCATTTGTTAAATTTTACGCAATCCAACAAATTAAAGCTGACAAAAGTAACAGGCTTTAATAGATTCATGGTCTAGGCTAGGCGATGGTTTAAGGTCAACGATGATTTCGCAAAGAAGCGTCTGCTATAGTAAAATTTGCATTTGCAAATTTAGTGCAGACTTTCGCACGATTTTATGTTTAACATCCATAAGAATTAATAAGAAACTGAATGTATAATTTGAACCCATGATTTGGAATCGATTATTACTTATTTATAATAATCTGACGCACGAAAGCAAAGAATTTTAAATGATGATTTTAGGAAAATTTGTATTTTAACAACTCTTTAGAAAATGACAATGGTTTTATGATGTTCAAAAATATCAAGTGAACCCATCGTGGGTTCAAATCGGTTCATAAATTTGGAAGGAAAAGGAAATTTAAGTTTATATTTTGTGGCGTGTATGCAATATAAGATAAATAGTAATCATTCAGGCATACAATAAAGAATAAATTAAAAACAACATCAAAACAAAAAGTTTTTTATCAAATTATATCACAAGATATTACAGACTTTTAAAAGTCTAAAATATGGCAAAATACACTTACTCGATTAAATCAAAAGGATCAGTCAACATCATAAAGAAAAGTGAATTAGGCTAGCAGTTCTACGCAACTCTAAAAGAACACAACAAACTTACGGCTTGGTATTACAACTTAGTAACGCGTAGGAAAAACAGAAATATGTAAATACCAAGAGCTTAAATTACTAATAGAATTGGGAAGCTAAGCAGAGCTTCAAAATACAGTAAACTTTACGCTTCAAATTAATAGTAGGGGAGGCCATGATGCTAAATGGGGATTTCCTCGAGCGTCATAGAGACCTAGTGGGTTGCAAAGCTTAGATGATAAGAAGAAAAAAATGTTATATAAGTATACCTTTTCATCGGTGGGGGGAGCGGCTATAGATTTTCAAAAATGTTAAAAAAAACTGTTGCATGGACATACTCGAGCGCGTCAGATATTGATAGCACCAATGTCCTACGTATTTTTAATAATGTACGTATGTTCATCTGATCGTTTGCATGATGGGGGTGGTCGTACTTAAGGGTTGAAAATGAAAAAAAAAAAAAAAATTATCGAGCGCGTCAGATTTTTTAAGGGGGTGTTATGTGAACCTAAAAAAACAATCTCATTCAATAATCTGACGATTTCGATGTGACGCAAACTCGCAGCCATTATTTTAATATGCAAAAAAAAATCGCCATTTTGAAATACTCAAGCGCGTCAGATTAAGATATATATGGTTCATCTTTATGTCCTAGACGTGCTGTCTCATAATCTGACGATTATCTAGAGGGATTCGCCTAATCTGACAAAAAAATATATTTTTATTTTGATTTTTTTAAACCATTCAACTTAATTAATTGAAAAGCTCAGGAAATAGCATGCAAATAAAAAGTATAAGTTTGTTAAGTAGAATACTTGTATTTATAAGAAAATAATTAAAAAAAATATGCAAAAAAATATTTTTTTATTTACAATTAATTGATTAATTAGTCATCATCTTCATTAGTAGAATCATCTTCTTCTTCTGGCTCGATTTCATGGCACGAAATAGAAGCGCGCAGAGGGGAATATAGGCACCACGCAGCTAAACTTTATCGACGAATATTTGTTACTTCGGCTTGTGGAAATCGTCAGATTATATATTTTTCGTTATCCTTGAATTATTTACTTCAAAATAAAAAAAAAATCAGCCACGCTCGAGCATGTCGAGATGACGTTTTTTTTTTACAACTTTGTAGCCCTCCCGTTTCTTTACGTCACTCTCAAATTGTCAGATTAGTGGAATATACACTTTTTAGCATGTAATTAACTCACCCTAACTTAATCTGACGCGCTCGAGATTTTCTGATGATCAATTTTTTTTTACTAATCTGATCCTTTATCCTAGACGGGCGGCTTTATATATGGGGCTCATATTTGGTGGAGGTTCTTAACCAGGTACAAGGTATCCCCCTGTATATTAATCTGACGCGCTCGAGGAAATCCCGAAATCCCCTCTTGGGCTCCCCTACTATAATAATATTGACAGCTTTCACAGCCCAGTTGGTAGTTGCTCAGCCTTCTGTGCCGTAGGCCGTGGGCTCGATCCCCACCGAGAACAATCATTTATGTGATGAACATAGATGTTTGTTCTCTGTCTGGGTGTAATATAATATTATAAGTATGTGTTTACAAAAAAAAAAGTATATAAGTAGTATATTAGCTATCCGGTTCCCATATCACAAGCTTTGACTTAGTTTGGGGCGAGATAGTGCTGTGTGGAATGTCCAAAAAATTTTTTTTGATATAAAATTCATATAAAAAGCGAAAAGTTAAAATCTAAGAGAGAAAAAGAAACAAGAGGATAGTAAAGGCATTGCCGAATAACATATTAGCAGCCGATGGATAGATCGACCGGGACTTCTGGCCATACAGTGTAAAGTATGGTATGCTTTCTTCATAAAATTATTTTGAATGTAGGCTTGGCTTGGCAATAGAAAAAAATGGTGAATCCTTGCTACACTTAACATAAAAACACCAGACCTTTGATTATATAAATAATTAAAGCACCATTTCGAAAACAATAAGATGAATACACATTTTAAAAACTTTTATGCAAGAAAAGTAAAATAGGCGTATTCAGTAGCGATCTCTTCCAGGCAGTACCTACTACATAAAATACTTAAAATAAAATATTTTTAAATACATGCCCAAACATGTGCTTTAACCCACATGTTGTTTTTTTGTTTTTTACTAGGTAATAATGGTTGTTGCGGTTGAATATTTTGAATGAAAATATTGCTGACCAACAAGAATTGACAATGTTTTATAAAAAATGTGTGAAGATGGGTGTTGCTTTTTATACATTCTTTTAATTTTATACTTCTTTTTTGAATGAAAATATAAAACAATTTCACTAACGCTTACAAAATAAAGTGTTAATTAAAATTGCACTAAAACAGTGCAATCAGGCCCATTATTTGCAAACAAGGCGTATGAATAAAAAAGAATAAAGAGCTATCGGGCAGTATGAATGCATGCATAAATTAAATATTTATTTATTTATAACGGTTTTAATTACCAATTACTCAAATTATTAGTTATACTTTAAATTAAACTCTAACCACTAATTTAACATTGATAAAATTAAAAATAAAGTATTAAAACTCCCAGACATTCCTCTGGCTATCGAGGAAATTCATTCGAGGTGGTGGCTGTGGGTTTGTGGAATGCACTTCCCCTAAGTATTAAAAAGACGTCTTCAAAACCCGCTTTCAAACGCCTTGTCCATGATCACTACTTTAATTCTACCACGTGATACTATACAAGGTGTTCCATAAATTGACCAAGTATCGCGTGCGATACACCAAATAAAGCGTCTCGACGTCCATTGTGCGTATATATATTGTAACGAGGCACGGTCGATACTAAACTTTTGACTTTTCGACAATTTTCATTTTTTGTCAAAACTTAGAAAATTTTAATACCCATTTCGGCTTTAATTAATTATTTGTTCCAAATTTTTTGATTCTGTTTGCTAGGATAGTTGCAGTTCATCGCATCTGATAACCATCAATTGCAAACTTTCGTTTTCGGTAGGAAAAAGCCAAAATTTTGACCGTTTGTTCCCGAAAACGAGCTTTTGTCTACGGAAAAATCGGAAAATATTTTTCTTGACTCGAACTTAAAGTGAATATAGCCGCGCAATACACCATTAGAAGCGGCTCGCGACGCCCTATCCGTAGAGCACGCGAACGTATTCATTAGTCAGAAGAAATATAGAAAAACTGCGATTTTCCATCAAAATTCATCAAATTTTGTTAATTTTCGGGTGTATTTAGGCATTTTCTCAAATTTTCTCCACCATCTTGCTGGTTTCTGCACTACCCGTGGCTGCTCCATCCTCGCCCGGCGTAACTGCACGCATCTGAAACAGAAAAAACACTGATTAGCGCCAAAATTTGAAAAAATTCGCCCGCCCACCCTCCTATTGTGTCGTTAGACACGTAAGAAAAGTTGACTTTTAGGAGGGAAATCACCCATAACTCCTAAAATAAGCCGAATTTTTAAACGGGGTTTTGGACTACGTACTCGTACGGTGACAAGGCTGTTGCCTCTAGTCATAGTTATAAGTTTTATTTAGTCTTTTACATTTTGACATTGACTTAACGGTCTTTTGCCGTTAAGTCAAATTATTTACCCGAAAACAGGAAAATCTGCCTGTTTTCGAAGCTATTGACCAAAGTTCTTTCTAGGAACATATATATAAGTTAGGTTAGGTATAGATTAAATAGATTTTAAATATACAATTTGCTTATTTTTACAATTTATTTTTACAATTTTACATTTTAATTTATTTAATCTTAGTTAGGTTTTAATATAGTTTTAACAAATTTTAATATACAAATTGACATTTTTTACAACTTTTACAATTTTACTTTTTATTTATTTGTATTAATTTTAAATTTGATTTGATTTATTTATTGTCCCTTTGACGTTAAGCTCCCAACATGTTCGGTTTTCGCACTCCTGTAAAGGGGGCTAAGCCTTCGAAAGAAGCCCCTCGAAACTCGACATCACCAGTTATACAGGAGTGCGCCAAGAACCGAATTGTTCGTAGGAGCATTGGCGAATGGGAATCTGGAAAGGCAGACCCAATAACCCCGACCACCCCCAAGAAATCTGCGCCCGTGGAACCCCAGAAGCCAAAGAAGGTGCTCTCACAAGGCAGTAGAGTGGGAGTGAGAGCGCCGACTGAGGCTTCAGGAAGCCCACCGGCACAGCCCAGGTACACCAGCCGGTTGGCGGAGGCGAAAGCCTGCCTCACGAGGGCCAAATTGAACCTCGGCAACTCCCGAAATATAAAGACGGAGATTAAGACCGAGGTTCTTTTGGCCATCGAGAGGCTGTACCAGCTGGTGAAAGACAGTGAAAACAAGAAAGACCAGGGAAAGAAGAAAGCGAGTGAGCCTGAGAAGGAAGGAGAACAAGAGAGTGAAAAGAAAGCGGAAAAGGTTAATGAGAAGGAAGAAAGCTTTCTGGTAAAGAAACTAGAAGAGCACGCAAAGCTCATCAGCGAAAATAGCGAAAGGATGGAGAAAATGCAAGAAAAATTAGAAGCTCAACAAGATAGACTGGCAAACCAGGCGTACGCGAGTGTGGCAGCGGCGCATCCCGGGAGAAGTCTCCCGGAGCGGACCGCTCTGCACTCCGTAGTGGTCACTGCCAAGGATGATCAGGAGACGGGGGATGAAATTTTAAAGAGGATACGAGACACGATTAATGCAAAGGAAGGAGGGATTGTTGTAGAGAGAATTCGGAAGGCAAAAGACAGAAAGGTAATTGTGGGGTGTAGAACGGAGGAAGAGAGAGAATAAGTAAAGAAGAGACTACAGAGGGCAGAAGAATATTTGACAGTGGAGGAGGTGAAGAATAAAAACCCTCTGCTGATCCTTAAAAACGTTTTAAATTATAATACAGACCAGGAAATAGTAGAAGCAATTTGGACACAAAATAGCAAAATTTTAAAAGAACTTGACAGAACAGTAAACAAAATAGAAATAGGATATAAGAAAAATACACGCAATCCCCAAACACAGCACGTAATCATGAGGGTGTCCCCCGGAGTATGGCAGCGTTTGGTCCACGCAGGCACCGTCGTCGTAGACCTACAGCGAGTCCGAGTGGCAGACCAGTCGCCACTCGTGCAGTGCTCGCTGTGTCTCGGCTACGGCCACGGACGACGATACTGCGTGGAGACCATCGTAAAATGCAGCCACTGCGGGGGGCCCCACATGAGAACGGACTGTGCCGACTGGCTCGCCGGAGCGCCCCCTTCCTGCAGTAACTGCACGCACTCCAAGGCTGAGAAGGCGGATCACAATGCCTTCAGCCAGGAGTGCGTGATCAGAAGGAAGTGGGACGCACTGGCCAGGGCCACTATAGCATACAGCTAAGGAGGCCCCAGGCGAAACACAACGTCAACCATCGAAGTGCAACAACAGTAGCTGTCCAAATAAACTTTATACTACTAAATATAATAAATAAAAATACTATACAAACTACAAAATAATAAAAATAAATATAGATGTATTTATATATATTATATATATATATATATATATATATATATACAAGGTGTTCCATAAGTTGTGTATATAAACTTCAGGGGGCTAAAGTACCCATCAATATGAACAACTTTTTCTAAGGAACCAACACTGTGAACACGAAAAAAAAACAGCTGTTTCATACAAAAGTTCAATACCTACCAGACTAAAATGTATGAAACAGCTGTTTTTTTTCGCGTTCACAGTGTTGGTTCCTTAGAAAAAGTTGTTCATATTGATGGGTACTTTAGCCCCCTGAAGTTTATATACACAACTTATGGAACACCTTGTATATATATATATATATATATAATATATATAAATACATCTATATTTATTTTTATTATTTTGTAGTTTGTATAGTATTTTTATTTATTATATTTAGTAGTATAAAGTTTTGTGTTAGTAAATGTAATACCAAATTGTCTCCTTTAGTTTTAAGCACGCCAACCTCTTTGTTTTTTCACCTGTCAAGGTTGGCTGGTAGAAAATGCTGTCTAGCATTAAGCTCTCCTTTTGTACAAACTTCGTTTGGTGCAATAAAGAATTAAATAAATAAATAAATAAAATATAAAGTATTGTTTTGTTTCTTATAGATAACGTTCAACTAAAACTTAAGTCAAATATATAATACAGATATCTTATATGTAATTATGTAAAACAAGTTCCCTGTTACACCTATACGTCTGTGACCGTTTTTCATAACTTAAGAATTCTGGTTTTGAGAATTAAAAAAAATCTATCTATCAATCCATTCCTACTTGTAAATCCGTTCGATCCACCAGAAATATGATGAAAATGAGAATAGAAACAGTAAAACCATAAAGAAAGAAAACGTACAGGTCTTCGTTTTTTTTCTTTATGGTTTAACTGTTAAGCCAACAGTTAACAGAGCCATGTGAGGCTGACAGACTTACTTACTGTGGACAGCCCTCACAGCTTAGTTGGTAGTTAGTACCTCTACGCTTTGCGCTGTAGGCCGTGGGTTTAATCCCCATCGAGAACAAATATTTGTGTGATAAATATAAATGTTGGTTCTCTATCTGGGTGCTATACTATAAAAATAAAACTTTTTACAAAAGCTTACTATATCTGATTATATAGATGAAAAAGCTTGGGACTGAACTATGCTCCAACTCATTACAAATACTAAACAATTAAGTAGGTACCATAATAAAATTGTAAAAAAGAACATACAAAAAAAATGCTAGGAACCAAGCCGTAAGTTTCTTGCCTGTTCTTCTAAGCTTTGGTCGCGAAGAACTGGCGATAGATTCACCTAGTATATAAGACGTTTCAAAGTGATCCTTGTGATTGTACTGAATAAAGACCGTTTTGATTTCATTTGATTTTGACTATACTGGTACTATATTTTACAAGTATTTATTTGAAAAAATCTCAAAATTCAAAAATAAAAAAAAGACATTCTTTGCTTATTAGGGGACAGCCTTCACAGCTCAGTTGGTAGTAGCTCTGCCTTCAGCGCCGTAGGCCGTGGGTTCGATTCCCACCGAGAACAAATATTTGTGTGATGAACATAGATGTTTGTTCTCTGTCTGGGTGTTATATAATATTCTAAGTATGTATTTACAAAAAAAAAGTATTTATGTATTATATCAGCTATCTGGTTTCCATATCACAAGCTCTGGCTTAGTTTGGGGCTAGATAGTGCTGTGTAGGAAGTCTACTAATATTTATATTTATTTATTTTATGAGGGCTAGATAGGGTGGTATCCAACTATATTAAAAAAAAAAGGGACCGTGAAATGTTCTTTCATCAATACCTCTAAAAAAGCTTATAATTTTGTAAGACATCGTTGACCTACTGATGACTTATGTGTAAGACAGTAGGTTATGTTCAAAAATAGATTTTTCCTTAGGCAAGATATTTCCATAATTAGAAAATCCCAATATAATAGAACGCCCATATAGGACGTATTCCTTCGCGACTCCACTTATGTTCTACCTATGTATTGTGTAACTTCACATAATATATTCTAACGCATATTTCCGCTAGAGAAGGACAGACAATGCCGAAACCTGTCCGTTGCTCTCGTAGTGGTTATCGCGACAGAGCACGGCCCATCAAAACTTCATCAATATAAATATGGAAACATAGCTATCAAACACATACAAGCGTCGGTGTTTGAAGCAGATACTACTTCACCTGAGTAGCCAGCGATTAGCTAATCGAAATGGCTGCTTTTGTGAGTATCCTGATGATAGCAATATAAAAATATAGCCTCTTGACTTATCCTCGAATCTCAAATCCTCCAGGGAGTCATCAGAAATCCAAATATTTTATTTCGACTCTCCTTATTCTTACTAGCATCCTTTGCTTTGTAAGAATTATAATATTTTTGTAAGGTTTTCATAAACAATAAAACGTGATCTTTTCTTTGCAGATGAAATTATCGATCTTAGCCATCCTAGTGAGCAGTTCTTACGCAGGCTTCTTGCACGGGCACGGGCACCATGAGGAGGTGATTGAACATCACCACGGGCCAGAGGTGCACGGTGATCATGACCACCATCACATCTCAGCCGGAATACACTCAGGACTTTCTGGTCCCGGTGGCTCTAGCTTCGCGCCCAGTAGCTTCCCCGCTGGGTCTCTGCCATCAGCGAGCTACTCTGGAGCTGGACTCATCGACGGTGGAGCCATCGGAGGTTCTGGTTTTGGCGCTGGCCTAGTCGGAGGCGGTGCTGCTTTCGCTGGAGCTGGAATCGGTGGAGCCGGTTTCGGCGGTGGGCCTGGAGGACTTCCCCATCCCAAAGCCCCCGTTATTGACGAGATCCATGGACTCGCCAACACCAACGGAGCCCCCACCCAGTACCGCGTCCGCGACGAGCCCTACGAAGTTCTGCGTGAAGTGACCCACCAAGTACCTCAACCCTACCCCGTTCCCCAACCCTACCCCGTCCAGGTCCCAGTCCCTCAGCCCTACCCCGTCCAGGTCCCAGTCGTCAGACAGGTTCCCGTACCAGTTGTGAAAATCCAGCACGTCAAGATCGACAAGCCTGTACCTTACCCCGTTGAGAGGATCGTGAAAGTGCCAGTTGAGAGGGTCGTTGAGGTTCACGTCGACCACCCAGTCCCAGTGGAGCGCATCGTAGAAGTCCCCGAGGTGCACGTCGTGAAAGTGCCCGTGCCCTTCGTGAAGACCTACCCTGTGCCGGTGGTAAAGACTGTGCACCACAAAGCTGTGCATCATCACAGCCACCACAGTCACCACGGCCACGGCTGGTAATTCCCCGGAACACCTCACTTACCATCATATCCGGTCTGTTGTAAATATTTCGTGACATAGCTCATCGAGAGGCTGCAATCTAGGGTGATAACTAAGTCATTAATTTAGGTGAATACACCTCTGGTGTACTTGTATTTCTTTTGTAAATATTATTAAGAATTATTACAATAATAAAAAAAATTTCCAAAGAAAATATTTTTTTTACTAATTTCACCTATACCACAGATAACAAATAATTTTACCAAAGACACAGGTAGATGCTCCATGGGTAGATGCATGAAATATCAAACAATTTTCGAAATAGGATTTTGCTGTTAGCTTGAGAATACTTTTTAGTAGTAAAACAAATTGCCTTTGTAGGTAGATACAAAACATGATGCCAATAAGCTCTTTGCCTAGGATCATCTTCACGGGCGAGTCATCTTGATAGTCATTTGCCAATGCTATCAAACTCAATAGAAATCTGTAATTTTTTACACATTATCATCTATATCTATATGATTTAGGCTTTTGAAGTACATAATCGTCGCAATATAGCCCCTTCCGTGAAGATAGATGGTCAACATCACAAGGATCTGAGTATCCAAAATTCAAGGATATAAACGTCCACAAATACATATTAGACTAGTGGCTTCCCGCGGCTTCGCACGCGTAGTGGTGGCCGTGATTTAGCCACAAACATCCAAACATCCAAACTCTTATAAACATTGACGCCTCGTTGTATCCTTTTTATTCGAGCGCAACGAATGAGCGCAACAACGTTTTAGGAGTTGTTTTCGAAAATCAAACTGTCTTTTTGTTATTTATCCACAGAACATATTTTCTGTTACGCGTAGTGTAATTAATTTCAAACTTTAAAAATCTTCCACGCGTTAAAAATCTCCCATACAAAAATTTTAACTTTGGCAGTCTTTTGCACCCTTTGCAGGTTTAAAATACACCCTTAGTTTTTAAATATTGAAAACGTGTTTTTAAATTATTTATTGTGGAGTATATTTACTTCAAGTTTGAAATCAATCGCACTATGCGTTAAAAATATCTCATAATAACTTTTACAGTCATTTGCACCCTTTGCAGCGGTAATTGTCAAAAGTTAAAAGCGTCATTCTTAATTATTTGTTTCTTAGTATATTTACCTCAAGCTTTAAGTCAATCTCACTACGCGTTTAAAACTCCCATACAAACAATGACATCCCTTTCCACACTTATTAAGGGTAGTTTTAAAGAACTAAAAATGTCTTTCCTATTTTTTAGCCTTGGAGTACATCTACTTCAAGTTTCAAGTTTTTAGGTTCAAGGAATACAATTTGTCATACCAACATTTTCAACCCTTTTTACACCCTTAGGGGTTGAATTTCCAAAAATCCCTTCTTTGTACACCTCTACGTCATAAGACCCATATACTCTTTAAATTTCAAGTCTCTAGGACCAGCGGTCAAAAAACTCCCATACAAACTTTTACATCCCTTTGCACACTTATTAAGGGTAGTTTTAATAAACTAAAAATGCAATTCTTTTTTATTTGCCTTGAAGTTTAAGTACTCCAAGTTTCAAGTTTGTAGGTTCTAGGAATACTATTTTTCATACAAACGTTTTCATCCCTTTTTACACCCTTAGGGGTTGAATTTCCAAAAATCCCTTCTTAGTACACCTCTACGCTATAAGACCTATGTACTCTTCAAATTTCAAGTCTCTAGGACCAGCGGTCAAAAAACTCCCATACAAACTTTTACATCCCTTTGCACACTTATTAAGGGTAGTTTTAATAAACTAAAAATGCAATTCTTTTTTATTTGCCTTGAAGTTTAAGTACTCCAAGTTTCAAGTTTGTAGGTTCTAGGAATACTATTTTTCATACAAACGTTTTCATCCCTTTTTACACCCTTAGGGGTTGAATTTCCAAAAATCCCTTCTTAGTACACCTCTACGCTATAAGACCTATGTACTCTTCAAATTTCAAGTCTCTAGGACCAGCGGTCAAAAAACTCCCATACAAACTTTTACATCCCTTTGCACACTTATTAAGGGTAGTTTTAAAAAACTAAAAATGCATTTATTTTTTATTTGCTTTGAAGTTTAAGTACTCCAAGTTTCAAGTTTGTAGGTTCAAGGAATACAATTTTTCATACAAACGTTTTCATCCCTTATTACACCCTTAGGGGTTGAATTTCCAAAAATCCCTTCTTAATACACCTCTACGCTATAAGACCTATGTACTCTTCAAATTTAAAGTCTCTAAGACCAGCGGTAAAAAAACTCCCATACAAACTTTTACATCCCTTTGCACACTTATTAAGGGTAGTTTTAAAAAACTAAAAATGCATTTATTTTTTATTTGCTTTGAAGTTTAAGTACTCCAAGTTTCAAGTTTGTAGGTTCAAGGAATACAATTTTTCATACAAACGTTTTCATCCCTTTTTACACCCTTAGGGGTTGAATTTCCAAAAATCCCTTCTTAGTACACCTCTACGCCATAAGACCTACGTACTCCTCAAATTTCAAGTCTCTAGGACCAGCGGTTTGGGCTGTGGGTTGTCTATATGTCAGTCAGTCAGTCAGTCAGTCAGTCAGTCAGTCAGGACTTTGATTCTTATAGTATTAGAGATTTACCGTGTCCACAACAAGGAACCAACGTTAAAATTTAAAATGAATAAAAGATTCGTTATTCTTGTATTTACTTATTTGTACGCTCAGAAATTTAAAAAAAACTAAACAGTCAAATCTAAGTTAAACCAACTATGGATGTTCTAAAGAAAATGGTTTATTATGGAGCATGTTTAGGGCCAAATGAAAAAATCACAGAAAATATATTCACTCATCATTTTATTATTTAAAGTCTCATCACACACCAGTATCACCAAAATTACAGAGTACAAAAAAAAAAAAAAAAGAAAATAAAAGAAAGCTATTACCAAAACAATGTCAATAAAAAAAAACCGTTCTGTTCCACAATAAAGAAAAAAAACAATCTGCGTGTTTTTTATATTAGCGCCAGCATTAAAATTCTGACTAAGGAAACCGCCAAGCCAGAAGGGACAATATATAAATATTGTTGCAACTAAGCAACACTTATTATGAGTTACCGGCCGGTTTCTGAGAGCCCGATCAAAACTAATCAGATGTCAAGTCACCTCTATCTAATTCGCTGAAATGGCGAGTGACTTGACATTGGATTAGTTTTGATCGAGCTTTCAGAAACCGGGTGTAAGAGTAGAAATTCTTTAAACATACAATGCAATAGTGGCAAAGAACTATTTGATATGGCAATACGTAGGCCTACGTACCAAACATACTGTAAATAGGTATTTTGTCAAGAATTTATTTGAAAAAAAGATTTTCATCTTTAGAAATAACGATGGATTTACCTGAAATTGATCCTTCAGTCGGGCTGCACCGTCAAAGTTTAACTGAAATCATCCAAAACATTATTCGGCAAAAAGTGATGTGAATGTGTGATTGGTGGGACTATTAAATTTTAAAGTAAAAAAAAAACTATTTATCATTTATAAATAATAAGTACGAGTAGCTTATTTTCATCTCAAACAAATCTACCCATTTAACTGGGCTTCGTGCGAATAAAGCTTCATATTTCACGCCGATTTAGAAATATAGCAGAGTAATATACAATAAAAAAGAAATATGATATTAGATTAGTTATGTGTCAATCCTGCTTAATTCTGTCGCAAGATGAGTTGTCTGGTCTAAATTATTATGAAATGTTCCTAATAAAGTCCATAGATGACCATTTTGAGATGCTGTGGGTTATTTCCATTGCGTAATTAGTACCTAATCCCAAACGTTGTATTGCAATCCAAGGTTGCGATAGCTTTCGTTATGGTTATCTATAAAACAAGAGAAACTCTTTTAGATGTTGTATGTACAAAAGTAGAACGATTTATCACAATTTAATGGAGTAACTCGGCGAATTAATCACATCGCTTTCGATCTCAAACTTTACTGCCTACTATTATGACATAATGCCTAGCGGAAACCGCCCGCCTTCCGATCTTTATGTCCGGTTATGTGCGTGAATAAATAGAGTTGTATCAATATTTTTTAATTTCAAATGTGATGAAACAAACAGAAGGCGCATTAGACGTTATGCAATTTTGCTAACAAAGCACAAAGCACGTCCACTAGGGACACGCACTATGCGGTATTGCGTCCATCAATCTGAGATCTATGTATTGTCTCATTTAAATGCACCCACATTGACACCCACGACACCCCCTTCAAATTGAGAACACGAGCGGCTTCACTAGCTTGGCAGCAGAAATACGCATGGTGGTAGGGCTTCCCAGGACGAGCTTTTTCACAAAAATGCTCTCCTACTACAAAATTATATTTACTATGTTTCATAATAAAACACAAACCACAAGTTTTTCTAAAGAAAAAAAGAAACTTATTTGCAAACACTTAGCTATATTCGGACCACGATAAAACGAAGTAGATAAAATAAAGAGTCAAGAGTTGAAAACGGACCCTTCAGCATGGAGTTAGTTGGCTAGCAACTAATGCTAGTCAAGGGTATCGCTGGACCGGGTAACGTCAGGGCCGTGCAGTAATGACTCGTTTGCTATTGCTATATTACTGAAATAAATTGCAGGAAATCTGTCAGCTAAGTCATTATTTTTGGGATGCACTATGCATGAATATGCTTTGAATGTGATAAACTATTTGCAGTCATCATAATCTCGGTCAGCCATATAGCAGAAAAATCCCAGGCAGTTCCAATAGCAGAAATTTAAAAGGCTACATTTTCTTCCCTTTTTTTATACAACTAGCTGATGGAACAAGCAGATGGCCCACCTGATGTTAAGTGGTAACCATCACCTATAACAAAGTATTACCTCATAAGTCACGCACGATAGGAACGTGCCCTACGATGCACTGCCCTGCGTCCATCAACTTGAGGCATACAGATGTTAAGCCTCATGTGCCTGTTATTACACCAGCAATCACACTCTTCAAACCGAAACACAGCAACGCTGCTTGGCGGCAGAAAATGGCGTGGTAGTACTTCCCCGGACGAGCCCTTCACAAAGAATTCTACTACAAACTTCATGTTACAACCAATAAAACCACGGAAATAGTAATATTAAAATTGGCAGCATCTATCACAGAAACCTACTTAAATTATATCGACATGGTAATTCCCGCGGATATGAAATTAGATGGAGAAACGTATTGCAAAGTCATTATAATAACAGATTTTTGTTGATAAATATTCATGCCTATAAAGCGTATTGCCACACACGAAACAGGTTGTCGAATATTTGTACAATTTTACCGCTGATACGTAAAGAACTAAGTTAGATGGCGCATAAAGTCTCAAAAGACCTAAGAACTAAATATTATAATCTGAAAACAAACATGTTTTCAAGCCGGGAATGTGTCTCAAACCACGATATGTAACTAACTCTGGTAGCCTCGAGCTACAATGTTACTTAGTCTTCTATACTCAGTGTACAGGAACCATTGTTCTAGTCTAAATTCGATAGCTTATGTACGACTTAATGCCGGCTTATAATGGGATGGGAACTGCTTTCCATGTAAATGTGCCAAAGCAGAGTGACACCATGACACCTTGCGTAATGAACGATAAAATTATCATAAATCTTGATTTGTAAATGATGGTAGAAAAAGAAAAAAAAGCCCTATGGCCTAGTTTTTGCGTAACAACAAGTTTCAAGGTGATTCGGATGTTTTACAAAATCACATCCTGTATTTAGTAATATGACATTGTGTCAGTTATAATGTAGGTGTAATCTTAAAATAGAAAGTATGATATACCTCGTTATGTAGTTATACCGAGATGATATTATATGCGTTCATTCAAGTTTTTAAACCGGCTCAATCTAATAACAGGTTTTTTTTTATTATAAGTTACATATTTTTAGGAAATCTAACTAGGGCATCATGAGAAACGTAAGACTGGCCACAGACAGGATTCATTGTCATAATAACTTTGAAATGATCACATTTTATAACATAACATTTAGCAGTAGTAGAGCTTTTTGGGAATGAGTTCGACCGAAGATACTGAAAATTAGGACAGTGTCAATTGAATTTCGAAACCCTAAAATGAAAGAGTCCGGTTATTGTACGACATGATAATGTACAGCATGATATTTGGAATCCACTTTGGTACCTTTTTGGATTCGTTTTATCTGGGTGTACATTATCGGGGTGTGCATTATCTGGATGTGCAATATCGTCACGTGTCAATAATGTACACCCACATAATGTACAGCATGATAATTGGAAGCCACTTTGGTACCGTAAAAATTAATTTCTGGCACTTCGGCGGCCGCTGCCGTGCTGGGTGTGCATTATCGTGCTGTGCAATATCATGCTGTATATTATTTGGCCGTACATTATTGCCTCCCAAATGAAATATGCATATCATAACCCATTTTCTTCAAAACAAATGACTGCCGACTTGACTATGGACTGACTTGACTATAAAGAATTAAACCTATATCACTTGACAATGGCGAAATTTTTATCGAATGACGGACAGGTGCCATAAACGAAGAGAAGAAGAAGATATAATAAACTAATACAACATCAACTTGCTTATAATTTCAGCCAACATTTAGCAATTATTGTTAAACAGTAATATTAGCTCTACTTTCTCCCTAGAAGAAGCTTCTCAAATACTTATACAAACCGCTGGTCGATACAAAATAATGAGCAAAGCAATGATTGAAATCGTGGAGTACTGGAAAGGAAAGCCTTTGTCATAACTAGATGCTAGCCAATCGAGATGGCAAATCACTGACAATGGTAACCCATCATTAACTTCACAGTTCAGTTGGTAGTAGCTCTGCCTTTGCCGTAGGCTGTGGGTTCGACATTTGTGTGATGAACGTAGATGTTTGTTCTCTGTCTGGGTGTTATATAATATTATAAGTATATATTTAAAAAAATATAAGTATGATATCAGCTGTCTGGTTCCCATAGAACAAGCTTTGACTTAATTTGGGGCTAGATAGGTCTGTGTGGAATGTCCACCAATATTTATTTATTTATATCTTAACCAGTATATCCATCACGTTTGAAGTAAGAGTTCTTTCTACAATTATGTGAAACATTAACTGACTTAGCCTTTGTAGTCTATTAGTGCTTACCGAATGAAGATATTTTCAAATAGAGAAAATTTTATATTTTATATTTCCTCGAATAGTAGTAATAATTTCATTAATTATCTTAACCAAGAAAGTTGGTATTAACTAGACCTTAAAACCCACACTTAGGAGATTAGAAAGAAAATGTTTATTTCACCCACATTGCAACGCCAATCCAAAACTAATAAGGGAACCTAATATAAAGTAAAATGTATTTAAACATAGATAAAGGTAGTAATATCCATAAGGACCTATAGGTTGTTTGGAGCAAGCGGGTCCTCTTTTCAGCATAATGTTGCTCACAACCTGGGTACGATGCAGTAGTGTTGTGTGAAAATGCAAAAATCGGTTATTATAAACTCTGAAATTATATTCACCTTTTCGACCATAAACTTTTATCCCTTTAAGTAATTTAAAGCTTGGATCTCAATCATCTTGCATAATCATAGAAAACTGCACTGGCCATACTGAACCTCGCATTAACATATTTCTAACGTTTTGGCTGTGACGTAGCCAAACATCGGCGAACGATCGACTCTACGCGCGTAATTTATTCTTGGATGTCGGTCGAAAGAGCGACTTGTATAAATATCTGGTGTCAGAGTGTTATCATATCACAACTCACCAACACTCGGAAGAGACAACAACACTTTTCTAAGGCTGGCTTAAAAGCGATTAGCTAGCAGCCATGGCATTTGTTGTAAGTTCTCATGACAACATGAAAATGAAATAAAGCAATTGTGACATATAATTTAAAAATCATCTCTTTGTTACAGGTTAAAATAGTGTTCTTGTCAGCATTAGTGTACGGCACCAATGCCGGATTTCTATCTGGTCATCACGGTGGTGGAGACTCCTTCCTATCATCCGCTCTGCAAGCTTCATCCGCCAACTTCGGTGCTCCATCACAGTCTTACGGACCTCCGTCTGCCCCGGCACACACGGTTGCGGAAATCGGAGGCCATGCTCATCACGAGGTGATTGAGGAGCATCATGCCCATGATCATCATGGCCATGACGCCATCTCCCACGGAGAAGCTTTCATCGGCGGTGGACACGGAGCCCCCCTGAGTGGCCCTGGAGTAAGCGGACCTGGCTTCTCTGGACCTGAACATCTAGGCGGTCATGGCATCAACGACCTCGGAGCTAGTGGGCCTGAAGGAGCGATTGGTGGTGCATATGCCGAAGGTGCGATCGGTGGAGGATTCTCTGGCGCTTCTGGATTTGCTGCTGGTGCTGCCGTCGCTGGTGGAGTCGCGATCGGTGGTGGAGTTGAAGCTGGTGGTGTCATCGGGGTTGCTGAAGGCCCAAGAGTTATTGGAACTTCCGTTACTGTCAACCGTGGCGAGCCTAGTGCTACCAGATTCGAGCTTCAGTCAGTCGTACAGAACGTCGTCCGCCGCATCCCTGTGGAGGTGACCCGTCATATCAAGGTCGGCGTGCCGCAGGCTGTGCCCGTGCCCGTGCCCCAAGAAGTCAAAGTGCCCGTGCCTCAGCCCTACCCCGTCCACGTTGACGTGGTCAAGCACGTGCCCTACCCCGTGTACAAGACTCACCACGTCGAGGTCGAGAGGCCCGTTCCAGTTGAAGTTGTGAGACATGTGCCCTTCGAGGTGATCAGGAAGGTGCACATCCCCGTCGAGAGGCCCTACGAGGTCATCAAGAAGGTGCACGTGCCGGTCGAGAAGCACGTCGAAGTGCCCGTCGCCGTGTGGAAGCCCTACCCTCTCCACATCATTAAGCACATCACCCACTACAAGAAGAAGCTCTGGTAAAAAGCTGTTAAAAAACTGATAGCTACCGTGATTGTACCAAATAGTCGATAGATTTGTAAATAATAGTCATTAGCTGTACATATTATTATAGATTAAACGAGTCTCCAAAAAGTATTTCTTGGTCTTATTTCATTTCCTATACGTACAGTAGGTGTTGGTGCACAGCTTTACCTATCGTCACTGAATATAATCATATTAGATAGCTATATTATTGCATACAAGGTCATTATAATTTGAAAAACTGAGTTTATAACGAAAGCATATGAAAACTGAATTTACAGTCACGTGCAATAATAATGTGATGATATTTCTTAATTTTCAAATATTCGCCAAGTATAACTGTTATAATACTAAAAAGTTTGGTATTTTATTCTGTCATT
This sequence comes from Chloroclysta siterata, assembly GCA_932294275.1. Classification (NCBI taxonomy): domain Eukaryota; kingdom Metazoa; phylum Arthropoda; class Insecta; order Lepidoptera; family Geometridae; genus Chloroclysta; species Chloroclysta siterata. The sequence continues at coordinate 10,487,125 of OW028596.1, read as the reverse complement.
ACTTTAGTATTAATTTCTGATAGATTTACCACACTTACACCAGTGGTCTAGTGGGAGTGAACCCGCCTTCTGATCATAAGGTCGTGGGTTTGAATACAGTCGTGCACCAATGGATTTTTCTCTTCGAAAAATGTAGGTGCTCAATGCCAGTGCTCTCAAACGATGAAGAAAAATATCGTGAGGAAACTAGTTAGTATTCTAGTAGCGATGATGATTAACCAACTGTGCATGTAAATGCTAAAAGTCCTAAAAGACCCAAATAAATAATAACAAACAAAAAAAAAACCTAAATCAGCTGGCATTATCACCATCGAGTTTCAGTTTTTGATTTTTTTGCAGGTGTTCTAAAATTTAGAAATACACCCTAACAAAAAATCGAGGGATTTTTTTGTTATTTTATATTATGATATACCTATATCGTATGAAATATCGTGCTTCCAAAAGCGCTGGAGTCCCGGCATAGATTTAAATTGAAACTTGGTAAAACTTGTGTTAGAGAGGAAGTCGGAGCCTAAGTCACACTACAGTGAAATTAATGGTCACAAGTCCTACACCATCCAGTAATTTAGTTATGGCGTATTAAAACTCCTTAGAGCTAGCCAGAAGAAGATCCCTCGCTTCTACATACAAGCTCATGCTTAGTTAGAGCGTGGAACTCCAATCAATGTCTATCATTCCTGAGGTCTTTCCCCACGGCATTACAAAAGATTATATGATAAAACACAGGTATCTGCTATTTCAACTGTAATGTTAGTGTTTAAGACTATGCAACAAACATTTGTATCTTATCTTTTTTATCTTATGGGTGATTCTAGTCTAGTACTAGATGCGTGGCAACGTCAATTTTTTTTCGTATTTTACCTAATGTGAGCTCATTAGGTAAAATAAAGTTAGATGGTACAACGTACATTGTAAAATGGAATTAAAATATGTAAATTGTCTTATGGAATTACGTTATCTTATTAGGTTAACCTGTAAGGATAGAGTAAGGATGACAATCAATTGCTTTCAGTATATTCTTTGATCGAGTGAGCGAAGCGAACGAAGATCTTAGTTTCAACTTGGGCGATTTGGCATTTTATGTATGTATGTATGTTTGTCTGGCGATAACTTTAGAACCATTGATCCGATCTGCATGAAATTTGATATGTCGATAGCTTGTACTTGAGAAATTTTAAAGGGTTTTTGAGATATGGGGTTTTTTATGGGGGCAAAAATAAAAAAGTTACATAAAAAAAATAAAGTTACATGTCATATGAAAGGGCTTTGTTTGGACATTCCAAAACACTTTTTACTTTTTTTTTGGGACGCTCGTTTTTTGAGATACAACAAAAAAGTTAAATTAAAATAATCCAAGAGCGATCCAAGAGCTTCCATCTCTAAGAGTTTCGTTGACATCAAGGTTTTTGTACTGGTCAGCCAGTTCCTTTGCTTTATCTTATTTTTTTTTCTTGAAATACATTAAGGAGGTACTCAGTTCTCATAAAATGGTGACAACGACCAGGTCTGATGATGGAGCCAAAGTCTGTTCAACGGAACTCTTAAATAAATAGGCCAATAGAGTTGAAACTTGGTTATCATAACAAGTTAGTAGGCGGTAGTCAGAAAAAAGTCCAAACCTAATGTTTGGTCTTGCCTCTGACTATATACCACCTACTCAAAGTTTTTGTGCGTTCGTCGGGTCGCATCACGAGATCTCAGTTCGAGGCGAACCACTAGTTTAGTTTTTTATTCTACTTGTGATGGAACAAGCAGACGGCCCACCTGATGTTAACATTGCCTCACAAGCTACGCACGATAGGAACGTGCCTTACGACGCACTGCCCTGTCCATCAAGCTATTGAGTTAAAAGTTACCTTCCTCCATTGAGTTAGAGTCCAAGAAATCATCACGACACGTTCTCCCAAAAAAAACTAAAAACTGCATAAGTAAAAAAACAGAGCTACTACTGTAATGATTTCTCGAATTTTATAATTCATTTTGTAAATATTAAGCTTGTTTTTTTAGATTAAAATTGAAGTAGTATAAATAATTTTATATCTTCCTGTCTTTTAGTCAGTCAATTGACCGCCAAGTCGTAGCTTTGGTCGGTAAGGTTGGTAGGATTGTTAACGTTGGTAGGTCGCCGAACTGTAAAAAGTGGGGAAAGGAGAAGATTGTAAAAATGTGTCATTCTGGAAAGAGACTTGGTGGAGTAAACTTGACTGGCTAACATACTGTCATCTGTAACAAGTGCGAAGAATAAAAGTGAAATTGTTTTACCTGTGTTCTACGAATAAATAAGAGGTGTTAAAGTGTTCATCTGTTGCAGTTCATTTCATCTCAGAAGTTGGATTGAACCAAGGTATGTAAGATATTACCTATTCTGCCCACATGATATTATTTTATTGCCGCTTGGAAGATTGGTACAATATTTTATTCCATTTATGTATAATGGAGATACAGATTTCACTAGCATGTATCGGTCGGGATTGACCCGAGACTATCCGATCGTGCTAGTTTTGTTCAGTTGAAAGCATAGGTACTTAGCGGCTTTATTTCTACTGAATCTTTGTTGGCGTGGTCCAGTCGGGATTGCCCCGAGACTATCTGGCCATGCTAGCACTATTCGGTTTATGGAGCTGTTGGTACTTGTGCCTACCCATTAAACATAAAATTCACAAAGTACTGGATAGATTTTCTAGAAAAAGCTGATAGAAATCGACAAAGAATACCAATCTACTAAACGTGCAAGTGACTGTGTGTGATCATGAGTTGCTTTTCTGTACCATATCTATGAAAATATTTTTTGTTAATACCGTCACAAAAGTTTTTGTGATAACAATTTTTGCTAAAATTATATTTTTTAACAATGTGGAGTCTAACGAATACTAGGAATAAAATTCATGCTGTTTCACTCGAAGTATTAAGTTTGAAACTTATTGATGTCTTTCATCAAATTTTTACCGCAGTTACTTGATAAAATTATTACTGGTGAAACTTTTTGCCACCATGGCATGTTGCTAATTGAAAGAATATTTTACGATAAAAAGTCTACCTACATTAAAAAAAAAATATATTTAAATATAGTGATGTAGAGAACCAAGTGAGTTTTGGAGGTTATATAAGCCATAACAATAAGTAGGGTATGCTGTGATGAACCAAGTGAGTTCAGGGGGCTATGTATGCCATAACAATAAGTAGGGTATGCTGTGATGGACCAAGTGAGTTCAGGGGGCTATGTATGCCATAAAATTTATTTAGATAATGCTAACAATTTTGCTACGTACACAATGCACTGATATTTGCCAAATAATTACCTACTTGGTAACTGTAGCTGTGATTAAAATTTATTTCATCCACATTATGATATTTTTATTTCGAGTAAAAGGTTATTAAATTCGACTTAAGTTTAACGGTATGAAACATTTTGTTAGCATGTATCTGTCGAGATTGCCCCGTTACTATCTGGCCGTACAAGCACTATTCGTTTTTTTTTAAAAATTGTCAGGGCCTATACTAATACCCATGAACATTCAAGTTGAATACATATCGAGCAAATTTTTCTAGAATAAAGTAGGTAAAATCTTACAAATTTTAATATTATCCGATAATTTGAACATTGAAGGGTAGGTTATTTTATCTTTTTATCTTATTTTATATTCGCATTTTGAATTGTTCCTCACACGAACTGGTCTGTACTGAACAGAGACTATCCGGTAGTGTTAGCACCTTTCAATTCGTGGATTACCTACCTATCATTTATATATTTTTATTCCATTTCTCATTACTGCTACTATCAATATTCCAATAGCAATAAAAATTGTCTTACCTATATCAAGCAGAAATTAACTATACTATAGTTGTCACCTGATAAACTGTCGTAAAATTATAAATATCGATGATCAAGCCTACCCTCTGATGCGAGTCTCCGAAGCAAAGTGTACTAAATTAAATATCTATAAAGTAAAAATTTATAGATAATATTTATAGGTAGGTAGTAGGTACATGCTATGTATGCAGGTATAGGCTATGTATGCCAGAGTTTAGCCATGTGCGCTATTAGCAGGCTATGTATGCCAGACCTTAGCCAGGTGCGCTATTAGTGAATTTCTTAGTGAAAAATGGTGTATGTATACCTGTAAGTTCAAAACTAACAAAATAATTAGTACAATGGTGCAAAAAAATATATATACAGGGTTACAGGAAAAGTCGTGCTAGATCCGTTAAGGGCGTGGAGTACCCATCATTCCTGACATATTTCACTATGAAACACCCTACCCTAAACTAAACCCTTTTCGAGATATTCGACTTTTAATTTTTTTATTGAAAATTGCCGATTTTTAGGCAATTAAATTTATTTTTGGTTGTTTTGTGTATCTTATTATTATTATTATTGCATTTTTACATGTGTAATTAGATGCTTTAGGACGTCAATCATTAAAATAGTGCATAAGTTAATTGAATAGACCGTAGTAGACAAGTGAAAGTTAAGAAATAAAAAAAAAATTAGAAAGTTTATTTTTCTCTAAGGGATATCTAAAAAAAATATTATGGCAATTCTTCGGCAGATGTTTTTAAAAATATCTACGTTTCATCAGCTATCTAACGAGGTATAATAATCTAGGGTTTTATTCAATTGCATTGAAAAAAAATTAGTTTTATAGGCGACAGTGGAGAAGAAAATTTATACTTAGCCCTAAAAAGTAAAAGTAAAACAATAGGTAAGCATGAAATGTCATTTATTAAAGGTTTTCACACAACTTTTTCTTATTCTACAGTTCATGTTCAACATGGCCGCCTCTATTTCTGATACATTGTCGCATCCTTCTACGGAGACCAGTCTTCACTACTCCAGTGGTCAACGTGGTCCTCATTTTATTTGCTGCATCCACAATCCTTTCTCTTAGGTCTTCCACAGACGAAACTGGATTCGGCTCGCTGTACACAAGACTTTTCATGCACCCCCACACATGAAAATCCATGGGGGTTAGGTCCGGACTTCTTGCTGGCCATGGCAACGGCCCACCTCGTCCTATCCATTTGTTTGGATAATTTGTGTCCAGCCAGTCTCTGACACTTCTCCTGAAATGGGCAGGGCAGCCATCGTGTTGGAACCACATGTCCCTGATCAGGTTGAGTGGCAGATCATCCAGCAAATCACTCAAGTCTGCTCTCAGGAAATTTTCGTAGCTTTCCCCATTTAAATTATCCGGTAGAAAGTAAGGTCCAATCAAATGATTGGAGATAATGCCCATCCACACATTCACGCTGAATCTTCGTTGGGACCCCTTCACTCTTTTCTTATTGGGATTCCTTAGTGCTTTTGGGGCCCAGTAATGGGCGTTGTGATAGTTAGTTATGCCATCTTTATCAAATTTGGACTCATCCGTCCACAAGATATTTCTTAGAAAATCTGGGTCTTCTACGTCAGCATTTAGCATAAATCTGCAAAAGTCCAATCTTCTCGCGGGGTCTCCTTCTTCAATAACGTGTACCGGCGTGTAATGGTATGGGTATAGGCCAGCAGTATGCACTGTAAACCACACTCTCCATTGCGAAAGTCCCAGATCACGGGCAACAATATTAGTGGAAGTAGTCGGATCCGCTCGAAAGCGTTGCACTATCTCATTGTCCTGTTCTTCGTCGTCAATTCGTGGTCTACCCATGTCTGTATTACGTCTCAAAACAGAGCCAGATTCTCGAAGTCTTCGATAAACTCTGTCAAAAACGGCCACATCCGGCACTCGACGACCGGGGTAGCGAGTTACGTATTCGTTGCGAGCTTGCGCAGATACACAATCGCAGTATCCGTAACAAATAAGCATATCAGCATATTCCTCAGGTGTGTAGGACGTCATCTTCAACACTTCCGTATCACAGGTACAAATCAGAGTCCGGTTAACAAGTATAGTAGTCACAAATCAGAAGAAATAGTCCAGAATCACAGCCAAGTCGAGAAAAAGAGCAAAACGATATCACATCTACTATGTACGAAGCACAAAAGCAGACTGACAACCAAAACAATACCCCCTGTTGTATTCCCAGCCCTAACCGGTCTCTACACATTTTTTCTTTCATTCATACCTACATAAATCGTCACTTGTCTCGCTCTCACGGTGTGTCTGAACTTGAAGGACAATAGGCGCGGGACCGTTAGAACTGCTACCTGGAGCGTCCCAACTACTTTTTTTCCACGAAATGTAATACAAACCCTAGATTGTTATACCTCGTTAGATAGCTGATGAAACGTAGATATTTTTAAAAACATCTGCCGAAGAATTGCCATAATATTTTTTTTAGATATCCCTTAGAGAAAAATAAACTTTCTAATTTTTTTTTTATTTCTTAACTTTCACTTGTCTACTACGGTCTATTCAATTAACTTATGCACTATTTTAATGATTGACGTCCTAAAGCATCTAATTACACATGTAAAAATGCAATAATAATAATAATAAGATACACAAAACAACCAAAAATAAATTTAATTGCCTAAAAATCGGCAATTTTCAATAAAAAAATTAAAAGTCGAATATCTCGAAAAGGGTTTAGTTTAGGGTAGGGTGTTTCATAGTGAAATATGTCAGGAATGATGGGTACTCCACGCCCTTAACGGATCTAGCACGACTTTTCCTGTAACCCTGTATATACAACGTGTTTATTAAGAATTGTAGGGATCCGAAAGCAGGATATTCTACCGGTCATAACGAACAACTTTTGTTCTACGACTTTTAAAATTTCAAAGTTTTTCATTCATGAAAAGCCTCTTAAACTTTTATCTAAAATGAATCTAAACGCATCATGAGGCAGCCCTATTTACAGCTGTTCTTTGACCTCTAGTTGTTAAACTTAGATAAAATAGGTAACAGAACTGCCACCAATTACCTAGTAATGTGCCTACCTAATAATGATGTTGCTGTTTTTAAAGATCTTGGTATGTAAAAGAAATATTTTCGCGACTGTAATCCCTAGTCACGGTAAACATTCTCTGAGATCTTTGGTACTAATACCTATTCAGTAACTAGGTACCTACGTGGCTACGTACTCAATATTTAATAGAATATTTATTTTTGTTTAATTACTAGATGTCGTAAACCAATGTTTATGATATTCATAGTTCTTTAAATTGTAACATGTTACTTTACCACCATGGTTCATTGACACGACAAAATTATTCAACTGCAATTTTGGGAAGTGTCTAGTCTGTCCTATTTAATCTTTGACTAACCTGTCTGTCATTGGTTGCATTTAAAAACGCATATCCAATCAGGACGGCCGACGGCCGCCGATCAGTGTTACCATTTGTGGCAGATTTCTGCCATTTGGCAGATTTTAAATATTTCAAGAAAAATCTTCTTAGTTTGAATTTTTAATGAAATAATATTTATAATTTATTTATTTTTTACCGAACTGGAAACTTCTTATTCTTTTTTACCTTTATTGATTTGGTTTCTAAACAACTTCTATCTCGTTTTAGATAACTGCAAACCGTTACAAACGATCAAAAGATAGTAACTGAATGTAATGTAGGTATTTAATTTATTCCGTAGCCACGAAGGAGATGGTATGAAGTCATATTTTTGGTATTTTTATCGTCAAGCTTGGTAGATTTTGACAGATTTTTTGGCAGGTGTGTGGTAGAACCGCCACTTTTGAGATGGTCACCCTGTTTGTGTTTACATGCGTTGTTGTACATTGTTTTGTTGAGAAAATGTCATCAAACGTGATAAAATGGTGATTGTTATGTAAAAAGCCGTCGTCAGTCAGTGTGTGTATGAGCAGTGCCTACGAGGTAATGGTTTAGTGTGAAGTTTGAAGCCTGTGTCGTGCGAAATCTCGCAAACTTACCAAAATCCAGTTTTATCCAGTGTTATTATAGCCAGTAAATAATGACAAAATCCATAGGAACCAGTAAAAATATCGTGTCAGGGGATTGGCGGCGTACCTACCTACCTACCGAAAGGTAAGTATTTCAAATTATCTCGTAGGTTATCGTTGTTTTTCTCTTTCCTAGATAGAAGCGCGCGTGCGTGTGACCTTGACACGTACACAGACAGGGCTGTTGCAAATTTCTGAGAAAATATTAATTTTACTTTTCTATGGGAATTTCGAAAACGATGTATTCAACCGTTGCACACGTCAAAGTATTCCAGTGCTTGGTCTAAATACACGCTCTTTGTTTCCCTACATAACTTCATCAACACGTTGTATAAGCATTTAAGCACTGGACCTGTAAGTGGCTAAGTACGTCGCAAAATTACATGGACAGCTGTTATGCTAAGCCAAGTAAACCATATGAAAAATAAAAAAAATAAATAAAACATGAATATAAATAAAAAACAAAAAAAAATTGAATTAAGAAATAAGTTTTATCTGGTGAATATGATAACTACAGTATTTTTTTTCTCTTTCTATGAACTCTGACGGTGCGATGACTCCTGAGGAGGATCCTCCTGTTACACACACTCATTCTAAACGAAAGCGAAAGTCTTCGAAGACATCTGCAGGAGATTTGGCGTCAACTTCAAACAACAGTTTAGCGCTTGGACGAAGTATCATACTGGACGGAGCCTTTCGGTTTTTGGCATGTCCGTTTTTTTGTTAGTGTGCAGTTGTCGATATTGTATTCGTGTGAGTTACTAGAGAAGGGACTACATTGACTAACCTATCGATAGAATAAGAGATGGATGAAAAAGGCGTTTAATTGGAAATCAACTTTTTAATTTTAACTGGTTGCTGACTTTTATTGCGACAACCCAAAACCAATATAGATACTGGAACACTATTATCGTCAATATTATTTCCCATATTGACCTGGCCGTGATAGCGATGTCCATCCCACTCGATACTTTCTTAGGGTCATTTCGTCCATGCATAGGAAAATTTTGTGGACTCCTAGTTTTCACGCCTAACAGCTTTTATCCACACCCGTCTTCATTCTGGGCATTTTGGTAACCTAAAAAAAAAAAAATGTAAAATTTAACAAAAATTGAGCCGGCGCGAGACGCCTAGAAGGTGTGAAATATAAAGCTAAATTAATCTGTGTATGTACATCACTAGAACAGATGACTAATAAATTTTATTTTACAATAATTAATAGGTTTACATCGTTTTCATATTGGAAAATATGACTAGTACTAATAAAATGTAATTACAGTCTGTAAATTGAAAAAGTATATTACGTATCAAATGACAATTCCGGGTCTTTAACCTCCTTTTGTTTTTTTTTGTTTTGTTTCCTTTTGTTTTTCTTGATGCACAAGACACAGCTGCACGGGATATAATTTCGCCTTTTCAAATATATTTTGCTTAAACAATAATGATTCTTTTGATTTTTCACCATTTATTTCGCTTCACCGCATATTTCAACCAACTCCAACTAGAACATCAAAGCATTGCATCAACTGACGGACACTATTTACACAGACAGTGAGTGAGTTGGAGTGAGTGAACTAACATCTTCTTTTCTTTTACTTGTAGCTAGGCTGCGTGGGAGGAACAAAGATAGATGATCACTGTTTGATACACAGTTGCAAATGGTTGTGGATCTTATGGCACTCTCCATTATGATATTACCTCCATGGTTTAGCGACTTTTTTTTAAATGTCGCGCAAAAGGTCACTCTTACTTTAAATGCCCTAAGCCGTTAGTAAAATGCCAAAAGTGTCAAAGGGTTGATCACGACAATGAAAATTGTAAACTTCTACCAATGATACCGCGTTTCGCGTACGGACGTTGAAGAACTGAAAACTTTGACTATTTCCACGACTGGTGATACTAACAGTATTTTTTTTCAAATAAATCGAAGTTCGTGAAGATGATGCTCAAGACCTAAACTTCTTAATAAGATACACACAATTGCCTATCATCAAAGGTTTCGGTAATTCTGTAGTTACACCTGTCTATAGGAGCTTTGTGAACATTGAAATCGATGATGTTGAGGCGACGATCGAAGATCTTGTAGTCACTGATGAGTTTGTGACAACAGCATTGCTTATAGGGCAAAACTTTATACGAGTTTTCTTCTGTGTCTGTGTTCAAAGACAATTGCAAACTATTCTTCTACAAAAGTCCTGCTCTTAAGGCAAACTTGACTACATTAAATTCTACCCAAGTTCCTTTGTCAGGGTTAGTTGAAGTTATAGCGTAGGGATCTAACTTTTCAGGGGATGTGTATGTGGAAGGTTACAGTAGTATTGAACCGGGTAAAGAAAATCAATCGATCAAAATTGCACAAAGGTGCTTATCACGTAGTTAATGGAAAATGTCATCTTACAATACAATTCAATATAAAACAGAATCATTTATTTATGCCACACGTAAATGCAGTTTATAAAAAAAAAAATACAAGAAAAGACAATACAAGTAAGTAGGCAAGTGATATAAATTGGCAGTCACTCGGCATTAATGCTATAGCAGCATACGCTATTATAACGCTGGTCTTCCGACACCCATGTCATCGTTACAGTTACAGTAAATAATAATAATATTCTAATTTATTTCTAATAAAAAAACCGAGAACCAATTTTAACAATAAAGACAATAGTACTAAGCTCTTATAAAAATTTATAGGCTTCTTTAAAATCACGGAAGCATATAATATAATGATCGATATAAAATTTTTGAACTTACTGGATTTAGTACTCTTAAAAGTAAATACGATAGCGAAGTTGCTTTTGATCGGATTCGACCTTGGATCAATGTTAACCTTCTCATAACAACGATGCTAATATCTAACAAAAGTAATACTTCATCCGAAAGCGAGGATAATGATGACGAAAATATGCCTACAAAAGGTCGGCAACAAAATAATACAAGCAGATCTGATACTAATTATATGCCAAATGTAATGAATAATAATTTAAAGTAATATTGCTAGTATATTAATGTAGCGAAACACTGGGAGTTATTGTTTTTTTTGTTATTCAAATGTTGTTTTTATAATTACTGAAAATGTAATTGTGTTAAAATCGTAAATTCAATTTATTTGAGTATTTTCTATAATTATTTAATAAAATAAATTTGAATAAGAAATTGAAGTTGATAAGGACTAAAATAATAAAATGAATTTGTATGTAAGCTATTACAATTAAAAAAAAAAGTTTTTTTTTGTTCTTCTTTAAAATTAAAATAATATAAATATTCTTAATTGATTAGTACGTTCAGTTTATTTATTTGATCATGCGTCAGGAGATCGCATGATGGCGGATGGCCGAATGTAATGATTTCTCGAATTTTATAATTCATTTTGTAAATATTAAGCTTGTTTTTTTAGATTAAAATTGAAGTAGTATAAATAATTTTATATCTTCCTGTCTTTTAGTCAGTCAATTGACCGCCAAGTCGTAGCTTTGGTCGGTAAGGTTGGTAGGATTGTTAACGTTGGTAGGTCGCCGAACTGTAAAAAGTGGGGAAAGGAGAAGATTGTAAAAATGTGTCATTCTGGAAAGAGACTTGGTGGAGTAAACTTGACTGGCTAACATACTGTCATCTGTAACAAGTGCGAAGAATAAAAGTGAAATTGTTTTACCTGTGTTCTACGAATAAATAAGAGGTGTTAAAGTGTTCATCTGTTGCAGTTCATTTCACTACCAACTGAGCTGTGAAGGCTGTCATAAATAAATGGATTGTTTATTTAATTAAGATAAAAGTGAGTGCAGTTTTAGTTTGTGTTGGCAAATTGTTGAACGGATTTTACGTTCGCCTTGCAACTAAATTGAAGCAAAATTCGAGCAGCATAACTCTTTTAAACTTTAAGGGGTTCAATTAGTAATGCTCCAAGAAGCCTTTTTTCACTTCAGTAAGCATGAATAATCCAGTTTACACAGTTGCTGTAGCTGAAATCGGCCACGCCGTCATTACTTAAACAGTACATAACAGCTAAAGATCATATTGCACATCACATAGAGATCTAGTCATCTAGCGATCTAGTCAAAAGAGTCAGTTGTTGTTGTTGTTAGTTGTTAAGCTTAGATGAATCAGCTTCACAACTAACAACAACAACAGCTGACTCTTTTGACTAGATCGCTAGATGACTAGATCTCTATGTGATGTGCAATATCCAGCTATTTTTATTTATTCATGCACGGTAGGCTTCTCCTCAGATATTTATAGGACACTATTTTGACATTTTGTATTGTATTTATTAATCTACCTATAAAGTAACAATAAAATATCAAAATTGGACGCGTCTTTTGGGCCATCTTTAGAGATCCTCTAATTTGAGGGTGAGATGTTGAGGGGATTTCTTCAACGCACTTAACGTAAGTTACTGGTTTATAAGTGAGTTTCATTTGCCATTTGTCGAAAAAGCGTAGTTTTTTTTAGAATACAATAAATTTGGGATTCATGCGTAAGCATCTAAATGCTGTTTGTGTGTTTATATACCTCAGAATAAGGTTATCCGTCTGATAAAAATGTTTAAGTCAAAAACAAAGAAGAATTAATTTCTAAATCTTAGGGATGTTTGTAAGAACTTGTGTGCTAGGCATATTTTGTGAATAGAGTAAAAAAATATACCTACTATTCAAAAACTTTAATCTTTTTTAAATGAAACAGAAACAGAAAAAGCTTCACGACTTTAATCCCCAGGCACGGTAGATATCCCCTCAGATCTCTTAGTACCAAGTACTAACTCCAGATTCTTTTGAGGATGTCTAAGGGGGTAGTCAGAGGTATGTCCAAACATTAAATTTGGCACATACCCACATTTTGCAGTAGTTGGTATTCCATACGTGACAGGTTGCAAGCCCATCGCCACTGTTAGAGTACTAACTGGTTTCCTCACGATGTTTTCCTTCACCGTTTAAGAGCACTGGCATTGGGCACATACATTTTCGATAGGAAAAATCCATTGGTGCACGACCGGATTCGAACCTGCGACCTTACGATCGGAAGGCGGGGTCACTCTCACTAGATCACCGGTGCTTTTTTAAATGAACTTTTGAATAACTTATGAAATGCTTTATGAATAATGTAGGTCTACAACATTTTTTGTTTGTTTAACACAATTATAAATATTTCATAATATTTCTTCATAGACTTTTTGTCATCGACATTATGTTTTTTTTATTAAATCTAATTAAAATAATAATATGTTTATTTATAATTATTGTTTAAATCAAAAACAATAAGGCAACTTTGTGTCTATCATTGAAACAAAATAATCAAGACTTAGAAAATCGATAACGACGATCCCTTCACTAATACCTAGGAAACTAAACCATGTGTAAGCAATAAATGTATTGTGTGTGTGTGTATTGGACTAGTTTCCGAAATATCTTCGATTTGAGCCTGTGTATAATTGAATGATTTTCTTGGATTGGTACAGTTGAAGAGAAATGTAATAGCAGTCCACAGGCTACCGCGATCTTCAAGTTAGCATTAGGCATTAGTTTTATACATTAGGTATTATTAGTTTGAAGCGTAGCGTGTGCTGTCTTATAAATTTGATTATGTTTACCTTTTTCTGTATGCCTACGCCTCACTAAACTTCAATATTGTATTACTTTGTAAAAGTATCATACAAAAGAACAGTAGGAACCAAGCCGTTTGTTGTCTGTTCTTCTAGGCTTTGGTCGCGTGGAACTGGCACCTAGAGTCACCTAGCTTTAAGACGTTTCAAAGTGATCCTTGTGATTTTATTGAATAAATACCTTTTGACTTTGACTTAGCAGCTATGGGTCTCAGCTCTCAGCGTCAGTGCTTACATCATCATGCGGAATACCCACTTTATTAGATACAGTATAACTAATTTAGTTTGTTCCAGATGTGGTCTGTATTCACAACTCGTCTCGGTGGAAGCAAGCCGTTTAGATCTGGGTCCATAAAGGTTCTACGATGCATGTTCTGACTGTGGAACAGCTCATCAGAAGAAAAACAAAGAAGTCATCGCGTATCTGACACCCGACCAGGCGTGGGCTCTAGAAGCCAGGAATACCATGTTGAGATCAGCGGCACGTGAAAATTATGAAGCTGGCTCCTAACTTCTCGCTCAGCCACAGGTAAACGAGGACGAGTTTCTTAGGAACACTGTTACATAATGCAATGCTGCATCGCAAGCTGGAACAGCCGTCAAAGTGGCACAAAATCTAATCAATAAACAGCTTTATCCAAAACTCCGTCTTAATAGAGTCGAGCCAGGAAAAGCTCATATCTAATGCCTATTTTCAGCAGACTAAGTCACAAAGTGCACCTTCAACGAAACTCTCCCATTAAAAGCAGCCATTGCTTGAATGTGAAAAATGTATATGTCAGGATTAGAAACGACCAGCCCTACATAATAATCAGGCCGAGTCCCTGAGAACAAATGAAAAATAATGAATTTAGTTGAAGAACTAGCGGAGAAAACTCTTGTTAGGGCTCTCTTTTGTTCATGTTTTATATCTTTTATAAAGCATCGTTTTGTGTGTAATAAAAAAAATATTAAGAATTGAAGCAAGGAGAAATACACATACTTATTGAGAGCAGTTATTCCTTAAGATTTGTTATTGTTAATTATTTGACTAATTTCTATTTCATCATGAGTCGATTTTATAATCGATAATCGATTTAATGCATAATAATGTGTTTTTTTTATTAATCCACGACTTATTTTTTACTTCTGCCTTGGTATATTCTTATTCCTTTCATGCAGTACAATTGCTTATAATTCATGACAGGCGTCATAACATGGGCCTAACACACTGTTACGAAGTTGTAGGCGTTGTGCTGGTGATGTCACAAGATTTAAGTGTTCATCTAATTTAGCTATGCTATAATTAATAAGATCGTATATTTTTTTTAAAGAATCGTACCTTCTTCTTCGTTTATGGCACAGACAATCTTGCCCATATCTTGCCAGTGTCAGGTGATATAGATTAAATACTTTATAGTCAAGTCAGTCTATAGTCAAGTCGACCGTCAACTGTTTTGAAGAAAATGGTGGGAAGAAAATGGTGGCAGTTTTCCTCTCATTTTTTGAAATATTTTCGTTAAAATCAGGATAGTACATAAAATATTTAATTCCAAATGTTTACACTTTGTGCTAAGACCCCAAATAATATTGGTTATACACTCACCGAAATTACACAACTACCCAAAATAACACTAGAAAAACAATTAAAATTAAAACTATGTAGCTTCCTAAAATTACAGAAAACGAATCCTAAATCATATTTATGAAATCAAATCATAGTGTCAATATGTCAAATCGAACAAAGAAGAGCCTAGTCAGAAGGTTTCATAATTCGTTTTTAGATCAAGAAGTCTCATAAGCAAAATTATGTGAATGGCCGCAATGTCAGATAAGTATGTTTCAAAAATTCTTTTTTTTTTCAGGGAGAAGTTCTCTTAACTGTAATACTTTCGTTCGGTTAAATTGCGAGATGTCGTAAAAATTACAACAATCGTAATATTTATGCTTGCGCAAATGGGCTACTGAATATTATTTACATTTCCAGCCAATACCTACTTTCCTTAAAAGTCATGAGTACCTTTTCGGTTTTTCTCCCTGTAAACACTCTACATACGAAATATTATGTTGTTCAACACATGTTGCCAATACGGGGTATACTGATTATCTATCTACATCTACATCTACGCTAATATTATAGAGGAAAGATTTGTATTTTTGTATGTAACGAATAGACTCAAAAACTACTGGTCCGATTTCAAAAATTCTTTCACCATTAGAATGCTACATTATCCTTGAGTAACATAGGCTATATTATATTTTCAAAAAATCAGGGATCCTTACTAAAACTCCAATAATGTAACCCAAGGTGGAAAACAAAAACCTTACATCGCGTGCGCTGCGAAAACTAATGATGACAGAACAAAATAATGTACTACGATTTTGTAGAACACTGCATCATCTACAAAAAATGTCGCGACAGCATGTCTAACTATTATAGTTATGTCACAATAAGTGTTCTTTTATTATAAAAAATTTATTGAAATGCCGCCGCTAGAAAAGGGTCTTTATTTGTACCTTGGTATTAATCCTTATCCAAATAAATCATTTCATAATTAAGATGGTTTCAATACCTATACATTACTTCTTAAATTTTTTAAATCGGACATTCCATTCAAAAGATATGACGATATTAAAAATGTTAACGGGTCCGCGGGTCACGCACGGGGTGCGATTTCACTCACTCAGGGAGAAGGGAGTGCAAATGTATGAAATTAAGTAGACGCGAGACTCGAACCCACGGTCTAAGTTTATCCTAAAATGTTCAAAAAATGTATGACTAAAAATGTATGTATGCTAGTTATAAATAATTTGATATAAAACATTTGATTGTCGTGTCAGTATTTTGTCTTGTTATTTCTTGTCACCCAAACCCGGAAAAAAATGTAAGCAGATCATGTCACACAAAAGGTGTTGAACCCGCGCCACGCTTCGCATAGGTACCTACTTATTATATCAGCCAGGTTGTTAACATCAGTGTTCACTTAAGGCATTGAACATTGTGTAGTTTTCTTAACACCAAACACTCACATCTCACAATCGTGACTTGCAAACGAAAGTTTCATATTGGAGACAGTTTATGAAATACCCAGTAAATTAGCTGTTAGCTGTAAAATTGCATTTCTGTCACAACCAATACAGCCTCCAAGCAAAATACTGCAACAAAATTATTGGGAGTTGAAATGTAGGTAATTTGCATGCGAGTACCTGGCGCCAATTACCAAAGATATTTAGAAATAGCATCGGTTTTATTACTATTAGGTGAGTGTGTATTTTGAGTGTAGCTGAAATCAATTCATCATATTTTAAGAACATGAAACAATAAAAAAATGATTACATTATTTAACATAAATATAGTCCACTAATACATAGACGTGGTATTTCTGAGGACTCGCCAATGACGCCGATCTCTAGCTCTTCTCATCTAATGTTTGCCTGGTACATTTCAATTATTTACCGTAAAATATCAATCAAAGTCAATTTAAGTTTTGCTTGGTAGGTGGTCGTTGAAAGCTTGACCGTTGGTTCCAATCTAATGGTAAACTGAGATGTGCGTAACAAATCATTGACTCGGCATTGCATGATCGCATTCTTCTTACACACCAGTTACGAAGATTAGATTACAGAGTGGCGTACATAATGAACCTGTCGCTATTACAACAATACTTAATTGGTGCACACGGGGTGTTATTCAACGGGTCATTTACTCAGAGCACCGGTTTGTAAATCTGACTCGTACGGATAATTATCCTAGATTACAACACAATTCGCTACCAGCCTATTAAATAGATATAGATTTATGTTATATACGATACAGAACTTTATATGAATGAGATTTCACTGAAACAACAAACAGTAAATAAAAAAAGTCTATGCTGTGAGAGCTATAAAATTTTATATAGGAGACGTGACTAAATTCATAATGGGATAACTTTAGAATAATTTGCAGGGACATGCCGGTCAAATAAAACAGATGCGTTATTTTAACAACATTTTTCATTTTGATATCACATTTTTACTGGGACTCCATCACGTCTTTTATGACTAAATTACGAATGAAAATCATATCAAGCAATGAATTTTAACAAACACACAGAAATGCAGTCAAACTCAACAAACATTCGGTTTTTGCACACGTTCTCTTCTTACTCTAAAGATATAAATTTTTAACAACAAAACAAATAACTTTTTATTTTAAATAAATGAGAATTCACGGTTCGCCTAAAAGCTTCAAAGTATTTATCTAAATCAGGTACATTTCATCCGAACAAATCACAATGCCGCTTATAACACAGCGCATGCCGAATTTATGAGCTAAAATTATAACACTACGTCGACAGGCAAGAAACAGACATAGAGCCGTGGAGGATCCACAATCCACTTTGATGCCCGTGTTTAATATGAGGTTCTTCTTTATTAACATTAATAGCTTTCGTATTTGTATGAACCTTCACCACTGTCTCCGCCGAGGGCCTGTCCGTGTGAGTAGTAATCTCCTTGAGATTCGGGCTGGAGCTGAGCGTATTCCTTCAGACCTTCACCGCCTTCGTATCCTTCGTATCCACCCAAATGCTCATAGCCTCCTTGCTCGAAGCCACCATGCTCCAGACCGGCGATCAGGTGCTCGGTATCATGCCTTTCGTCTTCGAGGACGAGACCGCCACCGTGAGAGTGCTGGGCCTCAGGGTGGATAAGCTTCAGGTTCTGCTCAGACTTGCCTTTCTCCAAAGGATGCTTTAACAGATGGCTGTGCTCCTTTTTCACGTAAACTGGAACGGGGTGAAAGTGTTCAAACTTGATAGACTGATGTGATTTCGCGTGCTCGTGCTCGATTTGATGATGGTGGCCTGTCTCGCCTATTAGCGCGTGGTGGTCGATCTTTTCTTCTAACTGAGGACCTTCGTCGTGGATGATGCCGGGGTATGCGGCGGCTACGGCCAGGAATCCCAAGAAAATCTGAAAGTATACAAAAATAAAATAATGAGCTTTACAATAAGTATTGATCGCTTCATAAATGTGCAATAGCGGACGTGTGGTGCTATTTTAATTAAACGATTGTCGATAGGTAACGGTAAGCTCTAAACCAGTTCTGCCTGAGGGCACTGTCTCCAGACCCGCTGCAGTTTTACGTAACTAGAAAGGCTTCCTACAATCTAGAAACGGTACTGTCTATATACTGAAAAAAAATGAAATTGATGGAAGCAGAAGGTATAATCTTGAAGATGAGATTGCATGAGTGATACACAACACAATTTTCGACACGGTCACGCGAGTCTAGCTAAGTACAAGCACATCACATGGAAACCAGAGTAGCACAATCACAAATTTATTACGCACATGGTACTTCATTGCGGCTGCTTTGCTGGTACACCGAGCTCCACGAGAGGGTGGTGGGTAATGCCAACACTTGTAATTTGCATCGCTTTTATACTCGGTTTCACTTAACCAGCGCTGTTCGAGTACCTACTAGCAGTTACGTGTACCTCAGCATTGTCAGTCGATCGGCGTCTCAATTAGAACAATAGATAGAAACTGTGGGGAGATGTATGGAAAAAGCGTACATCGAACGACATCAACATATTTTGCCATGATTATCACGTAACATCTCGCGTAATAAGCAAACGTTGCAATGATTAACATAATTGGTGTTTTCTTGTTTCACAATGAATCGATTAACATGCATTATGATTAGTTTGGGTAGATCGACCAAACATACCTTGTGCGTTTGCCGTATGCAACTTTTTGGAAATAATGGCTCGTTTAAGCCAATGCTTAGCTAATTTAAATATCTGCTTAAATGTTTTAAATATAACTAAATAAAAAGAACGTTTTAAAAATTCTTGTAATTAGTGTTGGTCCATAACGTCCGATCCTTTTACCGACCTTATTTCTGATTTTCATTAGGCCGTTAAAAAGTTCTTTAGAGTGCAATTAACTTAATCAGTTACCTACATTCACAAAACGCGTGAACGCATTCAGAGCAAGGACGAACTAACTAAGAGAATAAAGATACTGATCTGCCTTAATAAAAATAAATCTGTTGCTTCTGCCTATAGCCTCATCACCTTTTTCATCAGTCTGAACAGGTTCACCTCCCTCATATTTGGGAGGATTTGCCGTAGTCAACACCACAGAACACAGAACTCTTCTGTATTCTGTGGTCAACATGATTATTATTGTAATTACACTCTTCTAGTGTTTAGTAGGTACTTGAGACATGTCCCTGGTACGTTACCCTGATTATCTCTTATGATCTAGTTGAGACATTTTATTTTAGTATAACAAATAAGCGTACCTACCATCGTATGTCAAAGAAGAGATGAAAAAGTACGATAGATTTCACAGATTTATGTGAAAATGAATCCTAATTATCTCATCCCGCTTTCCACTTCTACTTGCGTTTGTTTAGCAGAACCAGAAACTGCCTTGAAGATACAAGCCCGTCAAATAGATTGTTGAAATATTTAAAATTAATACGAAGTTGATACCAGGAAATACGTAGGCTTGAAACCTACAAAGATAAGTAACGCAACATCGTTACATTTTATACCAGCTAAGAATACGCATGAATAATTAAAATATTGATCACGTCTCGAAGGCAATACCTACATAATTGAAATTTGTAGTCGGTGAAATGTCGGGAAACAGTTTCTACACCAATTACCTACAACGCTGAGTTTATTGCATTTCTGTAATCTTCAGATCAAACTCTTTTGGAAACTTTTACGCAATGTGAGTATGCGCTTTTTAGGGTTCATCCGTGTCCTTATTATGTCTGAGCTATTTCACATACAGACAGACGAACATGTTGTAATTAAACGGATGAATATAAACTTATGATTTTTTTCAAGATGACGTACTTAGGTATTGTGTGGGATGTCGTAAGAAATCTTCTAAAAACAATATAATATAATATGTATGAATCATATTTTGCCTACCTACAGAAACTCGCCTTTCAAAACCATAAAAGCATTGAAGTTGTGATATTTAGTTTGTTAGTATTTTAAGAGTATTAATGTAAGAGTCGGTTGTCGACAGCTAATTATATGAAATAGGCAACTAAAAAGTGTATACGAAAATAGAAAAATAATTTCTAAATAATAGTAAACAATCATAAGTAGGTACAACTTCATAGATACCTACTACGAGAAATTGGCGGAGCCTAGTTGTGTGTGGTCCGAAACACGCTTGGCCAATTATATAATTATTAATTCTTGTCGTGCATTTATTGTCGTGTTAATGCTCATACACCACGTATGTATGCTATCTAAATATAGGCTAGTAAATGGATTTAAAAGTTAGATCGGAACTTTTATCATTAGAAGTAATGATAAAAAAATTATAATTATTTTAATAGTTTTATAATTAGAAAATAATGTTTTTGTTACAGAAATCTGTGGTACAAGTACCTAGGTATAAGTATTTATTTTATGGAAAACAAAACAAGCGCGATTTTATGTACCTACCTACACCTATGTATAAATATCAAAAATGTACCCGTAGGTTTATGACCTCATGGTTATTGACTCAAAGGAAAAGGCTAGCTGAGGGCTACTTAGTAGAGTCATGAAAAGCAGACCCCGGGAAATTCATAACTTTCGAATACATACATAAAATGCCAAATCGTCCAAGTTGAAACTAAGATCTTCGTTCGCTTCGCTCACTCGATCAATTAGTAAAAACATCATAATACATAGAATGTACCACCTACCTACAGTCAATTACAAAAGTAGGTAGATAAATATATTTGGATTATAAAAAGTAAAAAGAAAGGCTTATAAATCTTCTGATAAATAATTACCCACATATAATTTACCAGCAAGTTGAAGTTGTATTATAAATATAAAGAAAAAAAAACATAAATTCAAATGTTTAATTTACTTATGTTGCTCACTGTACCTACTTAAGTATTACCTACTTATGACCGGTAACAAATGTAACACTTTCGATAAGTATCGCTTTTATTTAGTCGTGACATAATTTATGTCTTGCTTTGCCAGCTTTGCATTTACCTAAGTAGGAGGTGATAATATTAACTGACTTTATAAAACGAGGAGGCTTCCTATTCGGTGCGTTTTTAGACACTATTACCTCTGATTTCACCATGTTGTCTTAGATTAACAAAGGATTAAAGGGCCGTTAAATATGTAAAATGTACGCGTTTGATATCTAAGGTAAGATTTAACGGCCTGTTAATCCTTTATTAGTAACTAACAGAGCATGGTGAAATCAGCTCTTAATATTCGTGACCGGATAACTGCTACATTACTGCTACGCTGTCCGTCCGTCTGTCTGTCTGTCTGCCCGTCTGTCACCAGGCTGTATCTCATGAACTGTGATAGTTAGACTGTTGAAATTTTCACAGATGATGTATTTCTGTTGCCGCTATAAAAATAAATACTAAAAAACAGAATAAAATAAATATTTAAGGGGGCTCCCATACAACAAACGTGATTTTTTTGCCATTTTTATAGTTAATAGTACGGAACCCTTTCTGCGCGAATCCGACTCGCACTTGGCCGGTTTTATTTATTTGACGTAGGCCTCCTGCATTTTGTTCTAAATTTGTCGGTCCTGGGCGAGTCGCGTCCATGTGCCAATCACAAACACACCTATAGCAAATACAATAGCAAAATTAACACACCAATAAGAAATCCAATCCAAATGATTCAGTACGGGATTCACTTTCACTCGAACATAGAAATGCTTCATCAAATTCTCCTGGGAACTTTAAATGTCACATGACTTCGAACTTTTGAACCCTTATCGTAGTAACTTTCCCACGATGCAACTGCTATACTTAGTAACCACTACTGCAATCTGTTGGACGGCACGGCTGATGTTTTAAATAGGTGTACTTATACTATATTACCTCGCAATAAGGTACAAATGGTACATAAGACCTTATATTTTTCATTACTTACTCATACTCCGAAAGTACCTAGGTCTGAAGTTGCCTGAGGAGCGGGTGGAACACAGAACATTATTACTCAAGACGGGGTGGAAGTAATATACATATTTCGGCCCTAGGGAGAATCGTTTTTAACTATACTATGAAATTATAAAAAAAAACTAGTTCCATTTTCACATTTCCTAGGAAAATACACCTCTTTAGTTTACGAATGTCAACAGTATGACTTCTGTTGACATTCGAAATCTAAAGAGGTTTGTTACCAAAGAGGTACCTACTTAATTAGCCAAGTTAGTGAAAACTGTAATGGATTTTTTTAAATAGGTTTTATAATTATAACCCTATATTCTCAAATATCTTAATAAAAATATTTAACTTCTTTATTTTTTACAAAACATGAAATTTTAACCTTTTTCGTAAATATACCTAATATAAGTAGCTACTTAACCACAACATCAAATGACATCGAACATCTTATCAACTTTTTGGTTAGAATGTAGGTAGCATGGATTGGATCTACTACAATTCACAAATTTTTTCTTTATGTTTTTCTTCATGTTTTTATTTTCCTTGTATTTCGTAATGAAAAACACAGTATTTAACCCCGTCTCAGAACTAAATAAGTTATTTTCACCCATAGGGTAACAATATACCTACTATTTAACAGATTCGGGACCCCAAGTATGAGTTGTGTTTACCATATTTGGTTTCTCGTTTTTCGTTCTTGTTCAGTGTTCTTTGCGGGTTTTGTATGAAGACGCGATAGAGATACCGATACCTAGTATTCTCTTATCTGTGCCGATACGGAACTATTATGTTCTACTACTAATTTTCATCATACTTGCAACATAAAGTTCCGTATCGGTATCTCATACTTGGGGGGAGTATCGTGGATATTACTATATTTTATGCATACATATATTAATAATTTCAGGAATTTTTACAAGGCGTGAGATCATTCACACGCTTGAAAAATCTTTGTCTCTGAATAGGTAAGCCACCATTTAGGTTAATAGTTTATTTTAAGTAGGTATTTATCTTTAAGTATTTTAGTATGTTTTTTTGGTAAAAATGATTTTAAGATAGAGGTTTACTACTTTTTTATAGTAAAAATGATAGCAATACGAGCGCAGCGGGAGTGCGTTGAAGTCTTTTGTTTAGAAAATTGTTCTAAGGAAAAGCGATCATGATAAATTTTGTGAATTCACTATTTACCTAAGTACTTATATAAATAAAATATTGAATTGTATCCTGAGTGAAAATAAAACTAGTACCTATATGGTATGGTAGTGGAGACCTATAGGTAGGTACTGTCCGTCAGTATGTAGGTAGGTAAGTTAAGTCGTTAAGTTTACTAAGGGCCTGTTTCAAGCTACTAGTGCTTCCTTCAGGTAAAAATATTTCCATCTTTGTTTTTGTAGAGAATAAAAATTACAAAATGTACAAAATCTTTGGTTTTGTTTTTGACGTTAAGTAGAGGCAGATAGACAGACTAATAACGGCCGGTTTCTGAAAGCTCGATCAAAACTAATCGGATGTCAAGTCACTCGCCATTTCAGCTATTAAATCGAATTAGATAGAGATAGCAACTGACTTGACATGCGATTAGTTT
This sequence comes from Chloroclysta siterata, assembly GCA_932294275.1. Lineage (NCBI taxonomy): Eukaryota > Metazoa > Arthropoda > Insecta > Lepidoptera > Geometridae > Chloroclysta > Chloroclysta siterata. The sequence goes on along the minus strand of OW028596.1, from coordinate 10,463,167 downwards.
TGATCGGGCTTTCAGAAACCGGCCGTGAGTCCAGCTGCTCAAATTGAGTTTCTTGATATAATAAGCCTATTGAAAAACCTTGCTACCCCATGTATAGTTTGGTTAGGTAGGTACTAGTTGTGTAGAGCTAAGTACCACTTACCTGTAAACTTTTTCATATTCGCATCATGCTTGACCTCAAAAGTTTAAAATAAAATAAAATATAGGAAGTCGTGATATTCAACATTCTCAGCACTTCGTTGATAGGTAGGTACATTATAATCATAACTGATGACAAATCACGATAAAGTTATTAGTGTAGAGCTAAAATTTCACACGTAATGTAGGTAGCAAGCAACATTTCATAGATAGTTTAAACAATAGATACAATTTAAACTCTATTACATCTTAGTAAAGCTCAGCATGGAATGTACGTTTTAAAATATGTACAGTTATGCTGAGGCGTGTAATCTACAGGCTGATTGGACCGAGCAACTAATAATTATGCACCCAATGAGCAAACACTAATCGATCATTGTTTCCACATAATCAGGTGTAAGTTGATGATTTTAGATTGGTGTGTCTTGATTTATATCAAATTGTTAGCCTATCAGCTAGGTTTATTTTCAAAACGAATAGTATGTACAGTAGGAAGTACTTAGGTACACACAGGTACAGTAGGTAGGTAGGAAGCAGGCTTTTTTTGACTGGAGATTGATGATGATGATCTGTATGCCTCAAGTTGATGGACGCAGGGCAGTGCATCGTAGGGTACGTTCCTATCGTGCGTGCCTTACGAGGCAATGCTTTGTTATAGGTGATGGTTACCACTTAACATCAGGTGGGCCATCTGCTTCTTCCATCAACTAATTAAATAAAAAAAATAAAAAAAATAAGCATCTCTATTGTGCGTGCTGAGAACTCACGAGTCTCCATACAAATGGCATACAAATGGGAAATACGAAAAACTAAACTCAGACTTGAGGTATTGACAGTGGGGCGTAGCTATCGTAGGGCCAAGTGGTGCAGTGCTCCAGGGCCCCGGAGCTCAGGGGGCCCTCTAGCCTAAGCTTTGAAAAGAGAGGGTCAGCCAGCTCCCAGAAGTTAGAAAACCTTGAGCCTGGTCTTAATTTTTTTTTTATGGTTTTAAATGAATACCAACAATCAGAGAACTGATTTATGACTTTCAACACATTCGCCAAGCGTCCTCGATAAGCATATCGTCGGTCCAATGCTCAAGTCGCCAAACTGAAAATTCGTGATTGTTCAGGAGAGTGAAAACAAACTTCAATTCGTTGCTGTAAATCAGGGGTTATTCATAGGTATTTCAATCATGGCAATATATTTGCCTTAGGTAAATATCTTTATGATAGTATTTATCAAATTGCTAAAATAAGAAGTTATCGCAAATTGGCGAGTTTATAATGGTTAGTTTTAATAGATAGTATTTAGATGTACTTCGGTCAAAGAGCCAATGTGGTAATTAGACGAGTAGTCTCTGGTGTGATACATCAAGAAAATTCATAAATTAATAGTAAACTAGCCATAATGAAGAAGGTGCAAACAAATTACTATCACCTTTTGCTAATGTAGGTACCTACCTATAGGAATTTATTGATGAGGATAAGATAATTATATAAAAAACACGTAAAATGTATTACTTTATTAAAAACTAGCGGCCCGTCCCAGCTTCGCATGGGTGGATATAAACTTTTTGATCATTTTAGGATAAACTTAGACTCAACTTAGTTAGAGTCTCGCGTCTACTTCTTTCATACCTTTGCACGCCCTTCTCCCTGAGTGAGTGAGAACGCGCCCTATTGCCCTCTACCGCGTTCGCTAATATTTTTAAAGCGAACTAAAATTTTTAATTTCGTAATATCTTTTGCATGCAATGTCCGATTTGAAAAATTCAAGAAGTAATCTATAGGTATTGAAACAGCCTTGAATATGAAATGATTTATTTGGATAAGGATTAATATAAAGGTAACTAGGTAACATGGTTTGATTTCGGTCGGCATTTCTATCAACTTTTAATATGTAAAAAAGAAGATAAAGGAACATAACTACGATAGTTAGACATATGGTATTGCTGAGTTTTTTGTAGATATTGATGTGTTCTTTAATATTGCAGAACATTTTTGTGTTCTATCGTCAATAGTTTTCGCAGCGCATGCGATGAAAGCCAAATTATAGCCAATTTTGTTACGCCTTGGGTTACATTATTGAAGTTTTAGAAGGGATCCCTAACTTTTCTAGTAATAGATATTGCCTATGTTAGTCAAGGATAATGTAGCATCCTATGGGGAAAGAATTTTTAAAATCGGACCAGTAGTTTTTGAGCCTATTCGTTACATACAAAAATACAAACATACAAAAATACATAAATACAAATCTTTCCTCTTTATAATATTATTATATTATTATATATTATATTATATATTATACTAGCGGCCTGTCCCAGCTTCGCATGGGTGGTCATACATTTTTTGAACATTTTAGGATAAACTTAGACCGTGGGTTCGAGCCTCGCGTCTACTTAATTTCATACATTTGTGCTCTTCTCCCTGAGTGAGTGAAATCGAACCCAGTGCGTGACCCGTGGACCCGTTAACATTTTTAATTTCATCATATATTTTGAATGGAATGTCCGATTTGAAAAATTTAAGAAGTAATCTATAGGTATTGAAACCGTCTTAATTATGAAATGATTTATTTGGATAAGGATTAATACCAAGGTACAAATAAAGACCCTTTTCTAGCAGCGGCATTTCAATTATTTTTTTATAATAAAAGAACACTTATTGTGACATAACTATAATAGTTAGACATATGCTATCGCGACATTTTTTGTAGATGATGACGTGTTCTACAAAATCGTAATACATTATTTTGTTCTATCATCAATAGTTTTCGCAGCGCACGCGATGTAAGGTTTTTGTTTTCCACCTTGGGTTACATTATTGGAGTTTTAGTAAGGATCCCTGATTTTTTTGAAAATATAATATAGCCTATGTTACTCAGGAATAATGTAGCATTCTAATGGTGAAAGAACTTTTGAAATCGGACCAGTAGTTTTTGAGCCTATTCGTTACATACAAAACAACAAAACAACAAAAATACAAATCTTTCCTCTTTATAATACTACTAGCGGCCTGTCCCAGCTTCGCATGGGTGGTCATAAATTTTTTGAACATTTTAGGATAAACTTAGACCGTGGGTTCGAGCCTCGCGTCTACTTATTTCATACATTTGCACGCGCTTCTCCTTGAGTGAGTGAAATCGCACCCCGCGCGTGACCCGTGGACCCGTTAACATTTTTAATTTCGTCATATCTTTTGAATGGAATGTCCGATTTGAAAAATTTAAGAAGTAATCTATAGGTATTGAAACCGTCTTAATTATGAAATGATTTATTTGGATAAGGATTAATACCAAGGTACAAATAAAGACCCTTTTCTAGCGGAGGCATTTCAATTAATTTTTTATAATAAAAGAACACATATTGTGACATAACTATAATAGTTAGACATATGCTGTCGCGACATTTTTTGTAGATGATGACGTGTTCTACAAAATCGTTATACATTATTTTGTTCTATCTTCAATAGTTTTCGCAGCGCACGCGATGTAAGGTTTTTGTTTTCCACCTTGGGTTACATTATTGAAGTTTTAGTAAGGATCCCTGATTTTTTTGAAAATATAATATAGCCTATGTTACTCAGGGATAATGTAGCATTCTAATGGTGAAATAATTTTTGAAATCGGACTAGTAGTTTTTGAGCCTATTCGTTACATACAAAAATACAAAAATACAAATGTTTCCTCTTTATAATATTAGTAGTGTAGATGTAGATAGATTAGTGTAGATAGTGTAGATGTAGACTAGTGTAGAAGTGTAGATGTAGATAACTAAGATAAAAGTTATCTGATGTTGATTTTATTATGTGAGATTAGGATTACAAGATAAAATTAAGGATCCCTTCTAAAACATCAATAATGAATCAATAATGAAATAACCCAAGGTGTAACAAAATTGGCCATAATTTGGCTTTCATCGCTTGCGCTGCGAAAACTATTGACGATAGAACACAAAAATGTTCTGCAATATTAAAGAACACATAAATATCTACGAAAAAGAGTGCAAATGTATGTTGTATAGTTATTATTAATAAATTGAATTTGAATTTGTATGAAATAAGTAGACGCGAAACTCGAACCTACGGTCTAACATTATCCTAAAATTTATATCCTACCATGCGAAGCTGGGACCGGCCGCTAGTTTATTAATAAAGCTACGACACTTTCGATCTGAATTAGTTGAACCTCTAAAATTAGGATTTTCATCATCCTTAGGCATTTTTAGGAATAAAGATAAAAACTAACTTATTTGCTACTAAGTAGGAACTTCGCTGTATATCACTTGCATATTTCAGCCTTAGGCATGTTAAGGAATTATAAATCAGCTTATTTGCTACTAAGTAAGAACTTCGGTGAATATCACTTTAATATTATCAATATTTACTCTTAAAACTATAAAATTTAAAAACGAGAATGTTGTACTTTTAAAATACTTACATTATTAAAATTAACAGCATTTAGCTTTTATTTAAAATATTTATTAATAAAACTACGACGGACTTTCGATCCAAATTAGTTAAGTTTATGAAATTCGAGTTTTCACTGTAAAATCAGATGTGAGTCACATTAGCTCTTGTCTCCGCCTTAACGCTGAATATTATCATATCCAAGTCTAACCCATTTGGTTCGCGGTCAATTTACCACTATCGACCGCTCCGCTCGAACGAACTTTGTCACACGGACGGGCATGATTGAGTAAGTATTTAAGACACTTCTTCCGTTCCCCAAAGTTTGTTCAAAAGTATGTGGTGGTGGATGCCCTCCTACGTTCGGGCAACGTCAGAAAATAATTCCCTTCATCTGAGGGGAATTATTCTGAATTTTCAGACGAATAAAGTTCCTCATTTCATTATTAAATTTTCAGGAAGAAATATGCTGTTTTATGTGAAGATGCTTACTAACCAATCCTAGAAAGCGTTGGCATTGACCAAAAACCCAAAAACTAAAGATCCCTTTCGTTCGATTGATCTGGCACAGACAACCACTCACACACAACCGCCATCAAATTTAAATTCAAATTCAAATTCAAATTTATTCACTTAAGAAATAACATTACAGATATAATCCAAAGCGTTAAATCTAGTTATTTTATTATGTTATTTTATCAAGGATGCCTGGGACAATTACAAATAATTCATGCCTCTCATGTAGCTCATCTTAACCATATTCTAATCGGTTAATCATGGATCTTATTTTTTATCATTAGGTGTAGTGTTAACAATCAGCGCCATTTAGTCAGCTTTTGTTCTCAGTTGAAATCAAAACCGGTTAAAAAGTAGGAATTCATAATTTATTTTATATGGCTATTTTTGTACTTTTTTTATATAGAATATGAATAGAATATGAATAGAATATATATGATTTTATTAGTCCGATTTTTGGACGAAGTATCACAATTAATCCCAATTATTATTTCCTCCAAGGTCCGATTTCTATCGATTCGTATGAGGATAACTTAGATCAAGAATACAATAGATAGAGCATCAAATAATAATACCAAGAGTAAGAGAGACGCAATAATACAAATTATACCTATGAGTGAGAGAAATATAATATAAATGTTTTGTCCCTTTCTGCGTATACGTTTTTGATTGTTTAGCACCAAGTTTGGTGCTAAACAAACCGCTTGGTGCTTGTGAGTTTACAGGTGTTTAGTGCCAAAGTTCTTTGAAAATAGTGTGTGCCTAGGTCCCAGTATACGTAGAGTTAAGTTTATAATGTGGTGCATTGTAGTATTTTAGGCTGTGATAATGATACAGCTCGGAAAACTGAAAATTAAGCTTCCTTCGGTAAGTAGCACTTTTATGTTCTATTTGTCAATTAAACTATAAAACGGAGAATGCACAGTGTCCACAATTAATCATTTAACGGTTGTGTTTACTTTCTATCGCATATCATAGTAGATTTCTAGAATTTAATTATTTTGTAAAATTGAGTATAGGTTACTATAAACCACACAAATGACATGGCTATTCAAACCGATACAGTTCTATAGAAACATAATTTGGCTGGGTTATACGATCTTTCGGGCTGCCAACAAAAACAAAATCTATTTGCCAAAAATGTTGGGAAACGAACAACTTTAGGGTGGATTCGACTCTGATAATGTTAGGATAAGTTCAAATACACACAATAATCTAGAAAACAAATGACAATGTCGCAACTTATTATTACCTTATTCAAAGAAATAAGGTTTGTTTGACTTAAGTACATAATGAAAAAAAATATAATATAGGTATAGGTAGTAGGTACATATATTTTAATTTATTTTTTTAGCTTTGCGTTACATTTTAATAATTTAAGTCTCCTCACGATTTTCATATGAGAAGTTGGTAGTTATTTTATGTCTGAGACCACCATCGCGTAGTATGATTAAATACCTACATATCGTCGGCTAGCAAACAACACCGCTCAAGTCGAAATTTGGCGATTATGACATTTGAATGCCATTGGATGCAGTTTTTACGCGCGCTTCGATCTACCTATCAGACTTAAGCATTTTGACCAATAAGAAGCAGTTATTCAAAAAATTGTATCACAGCGTAAGTCATTTTTCTAGGCAACACCGCACAAGTCGTCATTCCGCCATACTGTTTTGACCGGTGTTAGAGCCGCCAAATTCAAAGTTTGTTTTTTACTAAGTTTAATTAGTTTCGAAGTGAATAAAGTTTACAAAAGAAGTAAATAAGAGGTAAGTAATTCATCATAAGTATAATTTTAATTATGTGTTTAGGCATTACTCCTTAAAATCATGTTTAAAATTTTACTTCTTTCGTGAGCGGTGTTTCAATGTTTCTGTTTGCTACTTAAGCGGTGTTATAGCTTATCATATTGTATTATAGAGTTATTTTACAATGAATGACGATGATACATCTGATGAAGACATTGCATAAGTAAAGTAAACATACTGGAAAGACTTAACTTGATAAGAATTTAATTGGTATTTTACAAGTAGAATGTCAATGAATATTTTTTGCTATTATTTGGTTTTAATTGACTGAGCTTACTATTTCAGATCCATGTATGAGTTTGGATTTTATTCGAATAAACATAGAAAACCTACCAATAGTAGAAAAACTTGGTGATCAACATCTTGAACTAAATTATGAATTACGTCTCTCCGCTTATCTCTACTTCGCTTATGTGTGTGCCAATCGCTTTATTGCCTGCTAATGTCCTGTCTTACCAAATCGCAAGTAAAACTCCGCATGATACTCTTGCTTGTGCACCTGAGGTAATGGAACTAACCGCTTTTATCAAGCCTAACTCAAGCCCAAATGAGCCGTCTGAAACTCTAACACCTCTCAGTTGCATTAAATACTATGAGAGATGAACTTGAAGATGGGCTGCCTAACCAAAGCTGAGGTAACTTGTCCAAAGCCCCTGTTCCGCTTGTGTGTCCACCACTTGATTAATATAGCTTGATAGATTTTTTACTTTTACTTTTACTTTAGATGCACCTGCTGCAGATCAATCGAACCCAAGACCGGATGAGTTGCCTGAAGCTTCTGTTTTGCTTGTGTGTTCACCACCTCTTTTTCCTAGCTTAACAGAAGCACTTTCTGAAGACGAACCTAACCCAAGCTTAGCTTTTCGAGGTAACATTCAACCTAGCATGAGTCTAAAGAAGACTCGGTCTTCTGCTCCGCCTATGTCTATACATTCCCGATCCATCGTCCAACAATAGAGTGTTCATTATCAGCGATATTCCGTATCATGGCGACATGACACACCATTACACACACACCAAAAACGCAACAATAAAGCCACGAAGAGAAGAGTGAAAAAGGAAAAAGTTATATAGGATATAGACGAGATACAAACGCAGGTAGTACAAAATTTAAAGTAAAGCATGATGTCTTTAAGCCTGCACGATCCTTGAAACTACCGTGCACTTCTACTTTTTGCTTCAGATCAAAACTGAGAGCTTACGATATCATAAACTCGGAATCACGACTGCGGTTATTCAAGCAATTAAAATAAATGTTTTGGGAACAAAGAAGAGCATACAATTTTGTTCATGAAATTATTTGAAAATATAAGAATTTAAAAGAAGGTCACAAAAAATCCAGACTCAAAATGAGGGGAAAGTCGAGCATACTTTCTCATAATTAAACATGAAAGATATCAGGTCTGTAAGAAAATGTTCCTAGCTACTCTCGGGATCAAGGACTGGTTCGTCAGGTACTGGTTAGAGAAAACAGACAGTGCCATGCCTCCTGATACCCAAACATCAGAATCGGAGAAACGGTCCAGAGAAAACTGATTCTAAGGAATATGACATCCTGTTCCTGATTATACTGCATATTTTAATAAATAAATCTTTAAAATATGTATGTTTTTCCATATCAATGCATTTAGAGTATCATTAAGCCAACTCAGCATAAAGTCATCTATATTTTGGTAAACACCGCACAAATCGCTGGAAACACAGCCTAAGTCACCTAAAACACCGCACAAATCAAATATAAGCAATAGGACAAGGAATTTAAAAGTTTTGATTATTAGGACAATATAAAGGACTTATCAAATGTTATATAAACAACATCTAGTCTAATTGCTTTTAAAACCATTAAAAAAAACAGTTTTTTGTCTCTCCTGAAAAGTAGCCGATTATGAGTTACGCGGTGTTGTTTGCTAGCCGACGATATGCCTAATAATAACATGTTTGTTTTACAGATTTCCCAAAGATGCAACTACTTTGGGCTGGTGGGTTAAAGCTACGGGTTACCAAGCTCCAGGTCACCAAGCTCCAAAATCAAAATCAAAACGGTCTTTATTCAGTACAATCACAAGGATCTCTTTGAAACGTCTTAAATTGGTACTAGGTGAATGTACCGCCAGTTCCTCGCGCGCGACCAAAGCCTAGAAGAACAGGCAAGAAACTTACGGACTAAAAAACTTTTGGGCTATTTCAACATAAACGGTAAGTATCTCAAAGTAAATATTCTCATCTGAAATTGTTATGTACAAACTATTAAATATTTATCGTCTAATAAATAAATACGTACTTACACGTGATATATTTTAATGTATTTATGACATATTCATAGTGATGTTCTGAGGATAGCTGTATTTATAATGCCATCACTTCGCGCTTCAGGGCAAAGTGGTGGCATTGCTCAGGCTTATGGTCAGCTCTAGCATAAGCTGGCTTCCTCCTGTTAAGATGTATTGTTTATACCTACTTAATTTAAAATTGAAGCACGCGTTATAAATTAACCTTTTGAATTACGGTTTCTGATGAGTAGGGATGTAGAATAAATAAATCAATGATAAATAAATAAATTGTTTTTATTCATAAAAAAATTACCTAGCTGGTGCAGTAACACAGTTAAACTATTGGTAGGTGGTAGAATGTGAAGAATAGCACCACTAGCTAGCTCTGTCCCCCTCACTAGGAAAATCCAGGACTCTAGCTCGCGGGGCCTAGGGTTCTGATGTCAATGTCTAAAATGCCAGCTTAGTGCCAGTTTGCCCTGTTTTTTTTATTTTATTTTTTATAAATATTGGTGGACGCTCCACACAGCACTATATAGCCCCAAAATAAGCCAAATCACAACCACCCAGTCAGAGAACAAACGTCTAGTATCACATCACACAAATGTTTGTTCTCGGTAGGATTGAACCCACGGCCTACGGCGCAGAAGGCTACCAACTGAGCTGTGTAGGCTTTTTTCTAGCTCATTCCTTAGAAGATATTAAAATGGCGTAACCTAGAGGAGGGTACAAACTATTAAACTGCAGAAACTAGCTTTAATTAAACATAATTAAACAAACAACTGGAGCCGCGGCGACATCATAGCTTATGCTTGGTTGGGTGAAAATAGTAAGATGTGGCAACCCATAAATTGTATGTACTTGTTGTCCGTCTTGCTCGGGTATACGCTCGTAGGCAATCTATAGTATTATAAATCTATGGAGGATAAAGACCACGGAACACAGTCATTTCTGTGATATAGACAGAAGAGAGAGAGCGTATGTCACAGATAAGCAAACGCTTTATACTCTATGGTCACAACACAAACACGGTTTTGAACGAATTTTTAGAACAACCAATCAGAAGTTCGTATTTTGTTTTCGTTTTCTAACGTCTTCCTTCCTCACTCACTTCACAGTTCACTTCCTTCCTTCTGTGATGTCAAATTTGAAAACAAACGTCTGTTTGTCATGGTTCGCTCGTATCGTTCAAAAAGTATCGCCGTCGTTTTTTCTGTTTGCAAGTGAATTTGTGGAAATAACTGTGAAAGAATATTATTGTAGGCATTAGAAAGTGTCGAATTGATTGGTAACTGTGCATGTTAATTTCTGGATGATATAGAATTGGATAGATTAGCACTATGATCACGCTAACGGACGACGTGAATAAGCTCTTGTAAGTTACTTTATTTCCCTATTAAATAGCAGTAATTTTTAGTCACAATGTTTTTTGGCGATATACCTACTGGCAATTGCGACTAAAATATTTAGATGATGTCAAGCAAAGTACATAGCACCCACATAGAAAAATTCCCAAGGCGTTGTCTGGCATCTAAACGAAGAGATTCTTCTTCATGGGGTTGGCTAATTAAGTCTATACCTACGTTAAAAATAGTAGGTGATTTGAGGCTGTATTGTCTTGTAAACATTGAGATGAGTAATCAAGGTCATTATACATTCACTCATTAGGTACTCAGCTCACCCAACTAGCCTATCTAAAATTTTAATTTCTAGCTACCATGTTCCACAAGACTATCTAGACATTCACCGGTTGACAAACCTTACCAATTCCTTTGATAAGTAAAATGTCTTGAGTTAAATAATTTGTTAAAATATATCTCTATGGAAACTACACATTAAACTGTGAATATAAACTGCATTTTTTCACCTACTGGTAAGTATATAACAATAACTTTTACAGCAATGAAGTCAACCAAGAGATATCCCAAAATGCTCGTAACATGATGGAGGAGTTGTGGCTCAACTGGTCACACCTTGGAGTAGATGACAGTACAAAGGTCAATAATATCACCAAGCTGGTGCAGATAGAGAAGGAACTGCACCGAGATGTCATCTCGGAGACCAGGCAGAAGCTTAAGATAATGCAGGCTCAGGTTGATAGTGAGTATTTAACAACTTTAAATAAGTATTTTATCCCCAAAGTTCATAGTTTTGCAATCTTTTCTTTAACAACCTAATAATATTTGTGTAGATCCCATTATAAGTCATAAATCTGTCATTTCCATAGTCACTATTATTTTGGTTAATAAAAATATAGAATAAAAGTTTAAAGTCAACAATTAGTGCTTAAATGATATCAAACACAGAATGGTTTGACTAGCCAAAATACTAATAATACACTAGTTCCGTGTCTCTAAAACAAAATTTTATTGCATCAACACAAATGTTTCTATGCTTCTACACTAAATTTCATTTGATTTTCTTTGACAGAATTGAAAGAAGAGACAGAAGAACTTAGCAGGTGCCTATCTGTGGATATCACAATACTTGATTTCAAGGATGAGATGATGCTAGTGGAGTACAAGAGAGAGTTGGAAGAACAAATTGCAGGGTAGGTTTTTATTGTACTTTTTTATTGGTGGTTGATGATCAATAGTGGTTGCTTTACACATTTTCCAAATCATTGGGATTACAGTCTGTGTTTTATGCCAAGATACAAACCAGAGAAGTAGTAGAGCTGTTTGTGAAGGGCTCATCTGGGGAAGTACTACCACCACACCTTTTTCTGCTGCCAAGCAGCAACGCTGTGTTTCGGCTTGAAGAGTGTGGTTGCCGGTGTAATTACAGGCACATGAGGCTTAACATCTGTATGCCTCAAGTTAATGGACGTAGGGCAGTGCATCGTACGACACGTTCCTATCGTGCGTGACTTAGGCAATGCTTCGTTTTAGGAGATGGTTACCACTTAACATCAGTTGGGCCATCTGCTTGTTCCATCAGCTAGTTGTATAAAAAAAAACAAGAGTGTAGAATACATTTACCGATTTAGGTATCGCAAGATGCATTGACCTTTGTCTGCGACCTTGGGAGTGCAGAGCACTGACTTCCAGTCCATTCCCCCTTCAGACAACAGACACTTGAATAGAAGTAACGTGCAGGTAACCGAAACACAGCAGGGTTGCTGTGTTTCGGTTTGAAGAGTGTGGTTGCAGGTGTATTTAAAGTCACATGAGGCTTGACATCTGTATGCCTCAAGTTGATGGAAGCAGGGCAGCACATTGTAAGGCACATCCCTATCGTGCGTGAATTACGAGGCTATGCTTTTTTATAGGTGATGGTTACCACTTAACATCAGGTGGTAACAAAAAAACATAAATCTTAGTGTGGGCCAGGACTATGCATGTACTATGTAAGACTAGGTTCATCATCATCAGGGTGAAGAAGGCTGCTGCTGGACATAGGCCTCCTATAAATTAACAGGAAGAAAGATTACAATCCCTCTCCGGCTGCCGACTTCCCACGACCTTTACAATATCATGTCACTGTTTGTGTTAAAGTTTTTCAATTTTTAATTTTACCAAACAGATACAGAGAACAAATGGAGCAGCGTCGCACCAAGATGGAACGCCTCCTCGAATGGCAGCGCGACCTTGCTGAGAAGCTGGGTGTGACAATCCAGGAGTTGCAGGAAGTGCCGCTGCCTTCCGAGGAGGAACTGGACCGGCTGAAGGAACATCTCGAGGTTCTGCAGGCGGAGAGGGACAAGCGAGCGGAGATATTCCTCAATGTGCAAGTCGAGATCAAGGATATCATGGGTATGGATGACATTTTGTTCATCCTCTACACTCACGGCGCGAGCGCCCGCGTAAGCCGTGAAACTCGAGTGTAGATGGTTTCGCGGCTTCGTTTCGTTCGGTGTCGGTTTTCGACCCGCGACAAAGGGTTCGCGGTTGGTTGGTGAACGAAACTGCGTAACTTTGACAGGGAGTTACGCAGTTTCGTTGAGGGACACCAAGTTCACGACGAGAACCGCGGCGTGAATTCGTGCGCGAGTGTAGACGGTGAATTAGATTCATTTTGTTTACATGTCTTCTGATGAAAAAAGAGTACAAAACTATAATAGAAATTATACCTTACAGACAAACTTCAGATCAAGCCGCAGAACAAGTTTGAGCACATTGTGATGACCAACCTGTCTGTGGACTTCAAAGTTACTGATCTCAACATGGACCGCCTTGGGAAGCTCCAGCAAGAACTGCAAGAAAAATATGAGCAGACCAACAATAGAGTAAGCGGTTATTTTAGTACTGACATAATTGAAAGGACAGGAGACTCGCTTATCACGAAATCTCCGACACTACAAGGCCTAACTAAAGGACTAAAGGTCAGAAATTTATTCTACAGGAGTAGGCGCTAAGCCGCATTTTTTTATATTTCGCACCTGATTTAAAACCCGTATCAAAATCTGTATAATTATAGGTAATAGTAACCTATATGTGGCGTTTTCACTTTATTGGGCTCTTTCATGTTTTCTACCCCATTCTCGGTAGTTTTTCGGGATAAAAAGTACTCTATAATCTATATGCTAATTGCAGGTAGCTCTAAGTTCTATATCGATTAGCTCAGTGGCTAAGGCGTAATTGAGATTCAGAGCCACAAACATCCTCACATCCAAACATTGTATCTTTGTGTTTATATTATTAGCAGGAAGAAAGTAGGATTCTCAACGCTTCTAATAAAATTATAGGTGCTGGAACTTCGCGAGCGCCTCACCAAGCTGTGGGAATGCTTGGACGAGGATCAGATATACAGGGAGAACTTCTTGCACGCTCACCCAGGATGCCATCCGCAGACCGAAGCGGCCATCAAAGAGGAGATCAAACGCTGCGACCAGATCAAACGACAGAAAATAGCGGTAAAGGCTAGTTTTGATCATTTTCAGCTAGTTACGTCAGTCAATAACTGAATGACCATACTAACTAAAAAGGTTATAATATAGGTGTACTAATATACTTTTTATTCGTTCCATGGTGGAACTAATCGAAAATATATAGCAAGCTAATATTCTAATAGCGGTTGTGGGCTTGGAATATAAGAATACTAAAAACTACCTACAGCTTGATGTAGGCATGTTATATTTTTACCCCCCTTTAGTAATTCTCTAGGATGTTGAAGAACTAGACATCATATCGGATTATGTATCGTATCGTATATATGCCTGAGGGCAGTTTTTTAATCCATCATTTTAAAAACATAATATTATTATTGATCGAGTGAGCGAAGCGAACGAAGATTCTAGTTTCAACTTGGGCGATTTGGCATTTTATGTATGTATGTATGTATGTATGTTTGTCTGGCCATAACTTTCGAACCGTTGATCCGATCTGCATGAAATTTGATAAGACGACAGCTTGTACTTGAGAAATTTACTGGTAAGTATATGAGTAAAATCGGATGAAGGGTTTTTAAGATATGGGGTTTTTAAAGGGGCCAAAAATAAAAAAAGTGACTTAAAAAAATGAAGTTACATGTCATACGAAAGGGCTTTGTTTGGACATTCCAAAACAATTTTTACTTTTTTTCTGGGACGCTCGGTTTTTGAGATACAACAAAAAAGTTAAATTAAGATAACCAGCGGCCCAAGAGCTCCCATCTCTAAGAGTTTCGTTGGCATCAAAGTTTTTCTACTGGTCGGCCAGTTACATTGCTTTTTCTTATTTTTTTTTCTTGAAATAAATTAAGGAGGTACTCAGTTCTCATAAAATGGTGACAACGACCAGTTCTGATGATGGAGCCAAGGTCTGTTCAACGGAACTCTTCAATAAATAGGCCAATAGAGGTGAAACTTGGTTACCTTACCAAGTTAGTAGGCGGTAGTCAGAAAAAAGTCCAAACATAATGTTTGGACTTGCCTTTGACTACCACCTACTCAAAGTTTTGGTGCGTTCGTCGGGTCGCATCACGAGATCTCAGTTCGGGGCGAACTACTAGTAAATACCACTAAGAAAACCACTAAAGTTCGTAGAGTTTTAATGTCACTAGGGAGTCTTATGACGATAGCTTGTAAATACAAAATGCTATAATAGACAGAATCTAGGTAAGTGCATTTAAGTAAGAGTTTGTAGTTTTCTATATTAATAAATAAATAAATATTGGTGGATATTCAGCACACAGCGCTATCTGGCTCCAAACTAAGCAACTTGTACTATAAAACGCCCAGACAGAAAACAAACATCTATGTTCATCACACAAATGTTTGTTCTCAGTCAGTGGATATCGAACCAACGGCCTTCAGCTCATTGTTAAGTGCGATTTTAATTTATGATCAATAATTCAATTATTATAATTAGATTGCGAGTTATATTTTAATTTTTAGTTGTGAGAATATTTCATTATCACAGGTATTTGTAGCGAACATTCGCACGAAGATAAAGCTGATGTGGGACAACATAATGTACTCGGTCCGAGAGCGAGAGGAGTTCCTGCATTACTACCAGGATATCTTCACTGAGGACACGCTCACACTGCATGAACTGTATCTTGAGAAGATTACTAAATACTACAATGAAAATAAGTAAGTCTTCTATTAGAATTGTAACATTATCAATAAAACTTTTCGTCCTATAACCAGCAATAGCAAGACACGTCAGAACGCAACTATCGTCAAATGTAAACTATAGCTTCTAACCGTTGCCTGGCTCGCGTCATGTCACGGTTAAAAGTTGAATTATTATTATATGCTGTTACAGAATTACAACTACATAGTACTTAAGTTCAATTGTTTCAAAAAATTGAGTCACAACCATACAAACTATCACATTCATGTTTGTAATAAAAGGTTTCTTCAGATTTCTTCAAGTTCTTTCATAAATAATACCACAAGAATCACATTGAAATGATAAACTAGTTGCATAAACGACCACGCCAAAAGAACAACCAAGAAACTTATAGTTTCTACCGTTTTTTTTGTTGTATCTCTTAATAATAATACTAAGATCACGCCTGTTTCCTTTATGTAACACAGATACCACGGATTTCCACTTTTTACGATACTCACATACCTCTTACTAGTAAGAGTAGTAGAGCTCTTTGTGAAGGGTTCGTCCGGAGAAGTACTACCACCACGCCTTTTTCTGCCGCCAAGCAGCGTTGCTGTGTTTCGGTTTGAAGATTGTGGTTGCCGGTGTAATTACAGGCACTTCAGGCTTAACATCTGTATGCCTCAAGTTGATGGACGCAGGGCAGTGCTTTGTAGAGTACTTTCCTATCGTGCGTGACTTACGAGGCAATGCTTTGTTATAGGTGATGGTTACCACTTAACATCAGGTGGGTCATCTGCTTGTTCCCTCTCATAACGTTCTTCATACATGCTCGTCGCCTGGCCTTTATTTATAAATACCTACTCTGGCCTACGTATTCCGTGTACAACTTGATTATCTTATTTCTAGGCATATATTCGATTTGATCCTGAACCGCAAGAACCTATGGTTGAAGATGACGGAGTTGGAAGCGCGTGCGTCCGAGCCGGGTCGCTACCACAACCGCGGTGGACAACTGCTCAAGGAAGAGAAAGAGAGGAAAGCTATTGCTAGTAATGTAAGTACATTAGGTATATGGTTTACTTCTTGTTGTAGACATACCTGGAATTTGAAGTGATCTGGAAGGCTTGCACAGCATATCCTCTTAGCCTAGTTGGTCTGATCTACAGGAAAGACATGGTCAATACATACGGAGCTGACTAAGAGCCGATTTTACCGTGATCTATTAGATTAACTAAGGATTAAAGGGCCGTTAAATATGCCAAAATGTACGCGTTTCACATCTAAGGTTAGATTTAATGTCCTAATCTTATATTAGTAACTAACAGAGCATGGTGAAGTCAGCTACAAATCATAAAAAAAGTTGTTTTCTTTTGTAGCATAATTTTTCGCTTCTGTAACAAAGTCCACACCATGTCAGGGTAATAAAAAAAACCGGCATTGTCTTAGAGCAGCAGAAGATTTGACAGAAGCTTTGTGAGAATTTGAATAAATGATGTGTATTACCAAGTGGAAATGAACCTCCGTGTAACTTAATTACAGCAGCGTGATATAAAGTTTATTGTTTCAGCTCCCGAAATTCGAAGCTCAAATCCGGGAAATGGTGACAGAATACGAGGCTAAGACCGGCAACACTTTCACTGTTGATGGAAAACCACTTCTGAGACTCATGGAAGACGATTGGGAAACCAGAAAAGCAGTAAGTTGGACAGATGTTACCTTACCACGGCATTTCTTTCATCATCAGTGATCAGACACCAGCATAGCCATCAGAGACCATAGCCACCTGTGACCATCAGTGTTGCCACGAATATTCGGCTACTGGATGCATGGTATTGCCCGCTAACCCTTTTTAGGGTTCCGTATGCAATGTGTAAAACGGGACCCTATTACTAAGACTCCGCTGTCCGTAATTTTGAAAATTTCGAGTCAGTTGAAATTTTCACAGATGATGCATTTCTGTTGCAACAAATACTAAAAAACAATAAAATAAATATTTAGGGGGCTCCCATGTAACAAACGTGATTTTTTTGCCGTTTTTATAGATAATGGCACGGAACCCTTCGTGCGTGAGTCCAACTCGCACTTTTTTATATTCGGTATTTGGCCGAAAACTAGAGCTATTAGGTGGGTCTATCTTGTATCAGAAACTTGGCCTAAATTGTCCTAGCAAGTAAATCGAAACCAGCCCCTTCACATAGCTATTCGTGTTCGCGTAATCGTCGTATATTTCCAAATACGACGATGTTTATGATGTACCCTATTCGCCTATATATGCCTATTAGTACGCAAATAAACGTGCTAAAAACGCGCATACCGAATAGTGATGTGAAGTGCCTACATAACAGCTTTACAACTCGGAGCCTACTGCACGTTACGGGCGCCTACGATAATTTGGGCGGTTGTCAGTATGGCTTCCTAATTTATAGAAACAATTCTTTGTTATAAGTATGAAGAGTATTGAATATTTAATATTATAATATAATAATTATAATAATATTGAATGCATTTAAGGAATGGAAGAGTATTGAAGATAGTAATGTGAGTGTCAAAGAGAGTAAAAGGGCAACATATTTGGAGTGTAAGAAAAATGCAAAGAAAGCTGTAGCCGTGTCAAGAGCTAAGGTCCAAGATAAACTTTATCGATCACTAGATAGCCCCCACGGACAAAAAGACCTGTACAGACTAGCGAAAGAAAGAGAAAAGAATGCAAGAGATATTGTGCACATAAAATGTATAAAAGATGATGGAGGAAAGGTGTTGACAAAAGATGAAGAAATAAGAGAACGTTGGAAAGGGTATTTTGAACGGTTAATGAATGAAGAAAATGACTGGAGTGGTGTTTTAGGGTACGCACCCTTAAACATAGGTTTGGTAGAAGAGATAAGTGTGAATGAAGTAAAAGAAGCAGTGCAAAGTCTGAAGAATGGAAAAGCGTTAGGACCAGATGGTATACCAGTTGAAGTATGGAAGTTTTTGAAAGCGAATGGATGGAAGTGGCTGACTTTATTCTTCAATAAGCTGTTACAAAATGAGGCGATCCCAGAAGAATGGTGCAACAGTTTGCTGGTGCCCATTTTCAAAAACAAGGGTGATGTACAGAACTGTAATAACTATCGAGGAATAAAGCTCATGTCACATAGCATGAAGGTTTGGGAGAAAGTAATAGCGAGACGAATGAGAGAAGAGAGTGAGCTATCACAGAACCAGTATGGGTTTATGCCTGGACGCGGGACAACGGACGCCATATTTGCACTTCGCCAACTTTGCGAGAAATACCGCCGTGCACACAAGAACTTGCATATGGTGTTCATTGATCTGGAGAAAGCGTACGACAGGGTTCCCCGTGAAGTTCTGTGGTGGGCTATGAAAGAGAAAGGAGTGCCTGGGAAGTACCTGCAGCTTATTCGGGCGATGTACAATAGAGCTTGTACACAAGTTAGGTCCGAAGCTGGCGTTACCGATAAGTTCAATGTGGCTGTGGGCTTGCACCAAGGATCGGCTTTAAGCCCTTATTTGTTCCTCCTGGTAATGGATGCTTTGACATCAGACATACAGGAGGAGTCACCCTGGTGCATGCTGTTCGCCGACGACATCGTACTTATCGGAGAAGACGCAACTGAGGTCCAGAGCAGGCTGGTAAAATGGCAGGGGAAATTGGAGAGTGTCGGATTGAAGATAAGTAGGACCAAGACAGAGCATCTGTTTTGTGACTTCGGTGGTCCCTCCAGTTTCGCTACGATTGCCTTAGATGGTGTATCCCTACCAGTCTGCTCCGATTTTCGGTACCTTGGTTCAGTAGTACAGAATGATGGTGAGATTGATAGGGATGTAAAGAACAGAATAAATGCAGGATGGATGAAATGGAGACAGGTCACAGGAACAACGTGCGATCCGCGAATGCCCCTCAAACTAAAGGGGAAAATTTACAAATCGATCATACGACCTGTCGTTTTGTATGGATCTGAGTGCTGGGCCACCAAAGGGACGGATGAAAGGAGAGTGCATGTAGCGGAGATGAGAATGTTGAGATGGATGTGTGGTGTGACGAGAATGGATAAGATAAGGAATGAGTTTATTAGGGGCAGTTTGAAAGTGGCGCCAGTGACTGAAAAGATGAGGAGTAATAGGTTAGCGTGGTATGGGCATGTTATGCGAAGGGAAGAATGTCATGTAACGAGAAGAATGCTAGGGATGAATGTGGATGGATATAGGAGTAGAGGTAGGCCAAAGAAAAGATGGATGGAATGTGTGAAAGAGGACATGAGTAAGAAAGGAGTGACTGCTGAGATGACGGCTGATAGAGGAGAGTGGAGGGAAAAAACCTGTTGTGCCGACCCCACATGAAGTGGGATAAGGGCAGGAAAATGATGATGATGAAGTATGAAGAGTATTGTCGATTCGGATATATTTAAATAATCTTGTTAATAATAGGAACGCCACAACAAGCTATCGGCCCGCAAGCAAGCCTTGACGCCAACAACGCCATTACTACGGTCCCTCGCTACATCTCCGCTCGGGAAACGCAACCGCACCGCTGCTGGCTTAGCTGCTACTTCCGAAAAGAGGTAAGCTATGATCATCTCCTTCATTAAAAATACAAAGAAAAGAGATGAATAAATGCGTTACAGATTTGGTGGAATTCGGTATTCAGTATATTTATTGCATTATTAGATAGTAGATTTAACATTGTCAGGTCTTAGGACTAAGGTGAATAAAGGAATGGTTTCCTTTACCATATGAGAGTGATAAACTTGGCACTGTAATGTATACTTGCTTCCTAATCATGCTATGAGTTTATGAGAGGGAATGAACCGAAAGAGTTAAGGATCGTAGCAAGTGGGTATCCGTGGTCTCTGCCTACCCCTATGGAAAACAGGTGTTATTTTTATAATGCAAATAATGTATATATACATTACCAAGGAGGCCATCTGTCTTTCATTATATAATTATTCATTATCTTTCATTATTTCATAGTTTTGATCTTCTACTACTCTAACATATAGCATAGATAGACATCACGAAGGTAGATAATCTATTCCACAACCATCATCTTAGTCTTAAGCATTCAGCATTGACATGAAACAGTTTTTCCGACTTGTAGGCCGCCGTCGAAGCGTCAGCTGATCACCGGCAGCGCAACGAAGGCCGTCACCACTTTCACCAACAACCTGTCGGCACTGAAGAGATCTGCTATTTCTACTGTCAAGAGGTCAGTTACATTTATCTTATTGTAATTGTAAGATTCCGCCGCATCTGTTTCTGGGTTAATCTATTAAAGTACTGAACGGATTTGACTCCAGGAGTTATTAAACTACTGCAAAATGTAAGCAGTATGGACGTTCCTCGGACTACATCAACTAGATAGACCTACTGGTCATCCTCAAAAGATCTTTATTACTGCTATTTAATTATTGCACCGTTTAGTAGACAATAAAAGCAGTAAAAAATGTATTTGAAGACTTGGTTCACATGGTTTTTTTTACAAACCTAAACCTACATCCTATAATGAAGAGGTGCACAAAAATGTCAACAAACAAAATTAAATACCTTGTTTTTATTGAATTTGGTTTATATTATTAAACATAAACCTAAATACAATTCTAGGAGTTCTACAAAAACTTTTTGTTAAATTTTTTAGCACGGGATCTTTCGGCTCTTCTTTACCGTAAATATTTTGATTGCTCTCCTAATCTTAGACCTTGTGCTTGTTATAGTCTGTAAATTTTTATTGTAGTGCAATTTCGACTAATTGATAGATTAAAACTGATATATCTCATTCCTTTACACTTTCAGTGCACGCTAGCGAATCAATGATGTCAGAGACAGTTACATCATTGTTTGTAAGTCAAGTTTGACCTGTACATAGTATAAAACAATTAATTGTTCAAAGTAAATTACGTTGCGTAAGTAGAAGGAATGAGAAATATCGCGCTTGTAAGTTACATAATTAATTGTTGTTGTAAAACAAATTATACTTATGTAGTTAATGTTACTTATTATCGGTCTGATGTGTTCAATTATTTGTGTAATAGTATGTAAGCATTGTCGGCGGCTGATATTAGTTCCGATAAAGTGTGTAGCTCTTGATATTTATATTAGGCATTCGTTATTCTTGATGTTTCTAGAATCTATTTACGCTGTCGTCAGATAAAAATATCTTTTATTGTTTTTGAGAAGACTCAGTAGTAAAAAAGAGACGAAAATTATTTAATACTATTTATCGATTTCTATTGAAAATAGCTTTACATGATATTTACTTATTTTTTCAGCGATGGTGTAGTTCGAATTTGAGGCGTAGTACTATTAGAAGTAGTACTTATTAGACAAAAAGTAGTTATAAAGTAGCCTAGTATTCCTAATTGAAATCTAATGACTGGTAACAAGGTTTATATTCATTTGTTCAGGCGCATCAGCGGTCGCCTAGTCGCGAGGGCAGTAGCCGAAGCTAAAAGCGAACATGCGAAGAGGAAGCTGGATTATGGAAACGATTTGAAGAAAACCCCTAAAGCTACAGTCAATGGCAGCATTCTGAAACACAAGCGCACGGTGAGTTTACATGAACTTGCAAAATAAAATGGTCTTTATTTAGTTTGAAACGTATTATAAACTAAGTGAGAGCGGTTATTCTGCCCGCTGCTATGAGATATGAAATAATTCGTAAACGTATCCGTACAACAAGGCGCTACGAGAATCCTTTGGGTTTATTAGTTGGTATGAGTCTGTCAGACACTACTTTTATTATTGAAGACCGAACAAAATAATTGGAAACTTCATAAAATCTAAGTATTAAGTTTGTACCTACCGTGCTCGGCAATCAATGTTGTGAAGGTGTATTTTTTTATTTATTCCTATTGATGTTATTTTTTCAATAATTATAATGATAATAACTGAACAAGCAGATAGTCCCCGTAATGTTAAGTGGTTATCTTATCTATCTCTGAAACTATTCCTGAAACTGAAATATTTCTGAACTTATTATAACATATATAATATAATAATTTAAAATATAAAATTAACCTACTTCGTAAATACTACCTAGGGATTTGAGGGAACATCTACCACCAAAAGGTATAACTGTCGTAAAACCTTTTAAAATTTTATAACATGCTCGTACATTACAGTCGCACGGCAAGCGTAAGAGTGGAACCCGTCGGTCAATGAACGCGACACGCTCCACCGGCTCGCAGGAAAACGAGCTTAAGGATCCACTGATGGAGACCACTCTGCTCACCACTTACACTGATTTCAAGGTAAATAAATATTTTACAAGCGTTGTTTAGCTTCCTACAGCGGTTGGGCGACCTCGTGGCAGACCTATCCTGAAATGATCGGCTTCTGGCGTGGTATCCGCATAAAAAGTTACCTATATTGATATTATTGACGTTTCGGAACGATTAAACATGTATGTTTTTTTATACAACCAGCTGATGGAAGAAGCAGATGGCCCACCTGATTTTAAGTGGTAACCATCACCTATAGCAAAGCATTGCCTCGTAAGTCACGATAGGAACGCGCCCTACGATGCACTGCCTTGCGTCCATCAGCTTGAGGCATATAGATGTTAAGTCTCATGTGCCTGTGATTACACCGTGTATGTGCACCCTGTGCCAGCCACAACAAGCCTTATAATGGCAGAAGTACATGAAGATGAGGTTTTTCATGTCAAGTATTTCCGTTTCCAGGATCGCATCAACGACAAGCAGATCTGTCGCAGTTCGATGGCCGTCAAAGATCAAGACTGCCCCATGGTGCCGATAGTCGTTTGCCAGAAATACGACGACCGCAACGAGAACACCCCAAAAAAAACTCCGAGGACGAAAACGCCACTGACTCCTAAAATCGGCAAGGAGAATATTCAGTATGTAAACCAGCACATGACGCCTAAAAGCAACCTCTTATACACGCCTACTAGACTCACGCGGTCCGCTTTGAAGTTAACCCACGACGGATTCGCAACGCCTCGAGCCCCTCTTAGCGCGGCCAAAACAAACTTGCAAAGACAGAACACTGAATCGAGGATAACACTCAAAACTACGCCCAATAACGTGAGCAGATCCAAATCCCACACGCATTTAGTCAGAGCTAAAAACCTACCGCCTCTCATTTGAGAATAGACTGAGCTGTGTTTGCGCACATCAACGAATTCTGCTTCGGTTTTTAGTTGGCAAGATCCACACAAACAGCGATTTGTTGATGTGTGTGGACATTGCCTTGTAAATAATATATCGCATCGAAGAAAATAATTTTGTATCAGGCAAGTTATCTCGATCTTCTAGATTAGTTTTTGATCTTTTCTGTAGCTTTAGGGCCTGTAATGTTGATTTTACTGGCAATTTAACATTGTTATATTTCAGATGTATATTAAATTTAATACAATTTGCTTGATTATTTTAATTTGCCTATAGCTTTTTCATATTTTGATACACTTTGACTTTAATCGCACCTTGGTATTTATGGATTTGAGTGATTTATCTATAGTATTTTAATTTTATGACGTTTTTAAGTTTTACAAGAGACAATTAAGTTCAATTTATAATAATTTGTTACGTTTTAGATTAGGTTTTAGTTTTAATACCGACCACTAATAATACTATTTAATTTTTATGACGTAACAATTTATGTAGACTAATCATGCCAACAATATGCGTTCTAATATCGTTTGATGTCCTGCAAATTCAGAAACTGTTTAACAAGGCAGCTTTTCTTTCGGTAGTGGTGTACTTAATAATATCAGTATTTATATGAACGTTTCAAGCGCCTGTTGAAAAAGCGCACTCAATTATTATTTCAATTTGATATGTAATTTCTTATTCTTATTCTTATTCTTATTGTAAATTATGATTGTAATATATTATAGTTTAAAACAAAAGTAGTTTTAATCATGGCCTATTAGATTACAAGACTTTACTGTAAATATGTCGGAAACAAACGGATAAAAATGACAATATTTTTTGATTTTCAAGTAGGGCCTTCAGGCCGGAGGTTCCGAAGGGCGGTAGATGGCGATCGATTTGATATTGAACTATTTCTTGATCGAGAACATACACAGAAGATATTTGGGACTGTAAATATTGGCAGTTTGATGTAAGTTTGTAAAACTCATTACATTGCTGCGAGTTTGGAATGAATTATTCTATCTTATTCTGAACAGAAGAACAAAAGTTTTGAATAAACTGTGTTCAATTTAAGTAATTTTATAGAGAGCTGTCAACGTTATCAATATGCATGATAAACGAGGACAAAGAAGTAGTAGGTTTTATGTCTTTGAACGACTATCCTAATGTGATGGGAGTAGATCCAGCCGACTGGGAGATTTGGATCAGGAACATGTTTCAGTAAGTTTACAAATTATTGACATCGGAACCTGGATTCTATGCCAAGAGTTAGTTTTGATTTTGTAGTGCACCAAAACATTATTCTTTTAATTTACATTCCACAGTTATTCAATGATTTGAGTTATTAGGTTGCTATTTCTTAACAAAAGATCCATTACTATCACTAAGGCCTAATTTCACCATGCTCTGTTAGTTACTAATCAAGGATTAACAGGCAGTTAAATCTAACCTTAGATGTCAAACGCGTATATTTTGTCATTTAACGGCCGTTTAATCCTTTGTTAATCTAACAGACCATGGTGAAACCGGCCCTAAGCGTAGTTATGCAGTTTCACAGCCTTTACAGCTCAGTTGGTAGTAGCTCTGCCTTCTGTTCTGTAGGCCGTGGGTTCGATTCCCACCGCGGATAAATATTTGTGTGATGTGTTATCATAATAGTATTTACACAAAAAAGTTTATAAGTAATATATCAACTATCTGGTTCCCATATTACAAGCTTTGCTTAGTTTGAGGCCAGATAGTGTTGTATAGAAATCCCACCAATATTTGTTATTATTAAAAAAAAATATCCTCGTTTCAATTGGGCCGTAAGCAATACCGTAGGTAGGTAGTTAAACTCTTAAATCTTGGGTTACGAATAGCCGATATCGTCATTACTGTGTAAGACGGAGTCCCGCTTTGTTTCAAACCGCTAGCAACCTCCTGCGTTGTTGAAACAAAATCTAAACTCAACTTGCTTGCAGGAAATTTTACGTGTCCCGTAACACATTGTTTATACACTTTATGTGTTGCAAGGACTCCGTGATTCAATCTTTCCTGAGTGAGGCTTTGTTATCGGTGTTTAAAAATGATGTGTATTTGATGTATATTGTTCTCTTACCTTCTGTTGAATGCACACAAGGTGAGTCCCATTTTCTATGAATATGTAGCTTTTAATATATATATATGTATATCCTATAAGATATACCTATCTTATAATTTTCTATTACATCCTACTAATATTATAAACGCTAAAGTTTGTAAGTATGGATGGATGGTTGGATGTTTGTTACTCTTCCACGTAAAAACTACTGAATGGATTTTAATGAAACTTTACAATAATATAGCATATACATCAGAATAACACATAGGCTGCAATTTATAAAGATATTGTGTGAATTATCCAAAATATGACGATAAGTGTCAAGTAAGAAGGAAAAAATCTACCATCTGCGCAGACGAAGTCGCGGGCACCAGCTAGTATTATATAAGTATTATTTTCATTGTAGAATATTTCAGTCTCTTATTTGACTCGCATTTTGATTGACGGTGAAAAAAAAACAAAGAAAAACAATTTTTTCCGTAGCGATAGGTGCTGGTTCGATTCTTGCAGTTGCACAAAATGCTCTGCAAATAACAATGTTAAAACAATGACACACCAAACAGCCGACACATTGTTATAAAATTTTAGTATTTATTTTTCAGAAAACTTGAATAAATATCAGTTATTCAAAAAGCGGACCATGTTCAAGCATCTACCGAACAGAGACGAAGACAGTGAGAAACAGCACTACATGTGTGCCGCTATGCGACAGGATCACTGCCCTAAGTTGAAGATCAGACAAGCTGTGTATGATTCCCATAAAGCCTTTACACACTACGACTTTTTGATTTCAGAAACGCGCGTTCACGGGGCTCTTGTACCGATCACAGAAAACAAGAGAAGTTCAAGAGTACAAGAGTAGTAGAGCTCTTTGTGAAGGGTTCGTTCGGGGAAGTACTACCACCACGCCTTTTTCCGCCGTCAAGCAGCGTTGCTGTTTCGGTTTGAAGAGTGTGGTTGCCGGTGTAATTACAGGCACATGAAGCTTAACATCTGTATGCCTCAAGTTGATGGACGCAGTTCATTGTAGTGCACGTTCCTATCGTGCGTGACTTACGAGGCAATGCTTTGTTATAGGTGATGGTTACCACTTAACAGGTGGGCTATCTCTGGTTCCATCATCTAGTTAAATAAAAAACACTACGACTTTTTGATTTCAGAAGCGCGTTCACAGCGCGCTTTTACCAACCATAGAAAACAAGAGAAGTTCAAATTACAACTTGTGTTGTGCCTCTGTAACCGTTTGTGTTACAAGCGGTTGCAGAGGACTAATTACGATTTATGGCTGTAAGTAAGAAGCAGGCTAGCTTAGCGAATATAGCATTTTTCGATATTCCAGGGAAGAAGACAACGACGATATCTGTAACATACTAGACAAGAAGTCCACTCGATTGAAGGAGCTATACGGAGAGTATTACATTAGCGAAATAATTGGACGTCATCCAGAGAGCAAGAAGATCATTGTTGCTGAGGTACCTAATCTGTCACTAAATATTGGCATAACAACCAGGCTCTTAGGTGTCTGGCCACATGGTTCAGAGGTCAATCTTTCTTACCATTTTTGAACAGAAAAAAAACGATTTGCCATCATCTTCCTAAGGTGATGCTCTGCTTTTTTGTTTTATTGAATGAATTAAAATCGTTTTAAATTGTTTTTCTCATAACTTAGTCGATTTGTTACAAACGATTGGCACCACACGAGCTTCAATATAGTATTAATTTGCAACAAGGATCATACAAAAAATCAATAGGAACCAAGCCGTAAGTTTGGTGCCTGTACTTCTAGGCTTAGTCCTTGGTCCTTTAGATTCACCTATTCGGTGACCTAGCTTTAAGACATTTCAATGAGATCTTGTGATTCAATTGATTATATACTTTTAGACTTTGACTTCGATAACTCCACAAGTATCTTACCTTTGGAATACTTGCTTTTCGCTGAAATATATATTTAGTTATTCCAGAGTCATGAAAAAGTAGTAGGAGTGATGTGTCTGAGTACAAACATCAATTACAAGAAACTGCAGAACATATACCACCTGCGCCCTTACTTCGGTCTGAGGAAGTCCACGCCTCTTGAGAAAGAACAACTGAAACGAAGCAACGTTTTGCTCAGTGCTTTCGGGTAGGTCCTATAAACTAGTACACAGTACCCGTGCTTAGGTAGATTAGGTACACAAGGCGACAAAAAGTTATCCTTAAGGGGCTGACAACTATCAAACAACTTCTCGCTCGCACGTTTCGACATGTTGAAATATATAAAATAAATAAATTCATTTTCGAAAAATCGAAATCAACCATTTTGTGTGCAATGACATTGCACACAGTTTAGTAAAAAATAGATTTTGATCGATACATGTTTTCCTACTCAAAAGTTTGCTTTACTAGTTTTCGTACATAAGCAAACTTTTAAGTAGGAAAACTTGTATCGATCAAAATGATTTTATTACTAAACTGTGTGCAATGTGATTGCACACAAAATGGTTGATTGCGATTTTTCGAAAATGAGTTTAGTGATTTTATATCTTTCATTATGTCGAAACGTGCGAGTGAGAGTCACATTAGCTCTTGTCTTCGCCTTAAAGCCGAAAATACACGGTTCACTTTTGCCTTTCAATTTGGTTGAAGCAACCAAAATGATCCATGTAAACATAAAAATGAATCATTCAATGTTTGGCATTCCTTTCATTTCTGCTCCATTTAACCAAAGTGATTCAATTTGGTTGAACGTGTATTTTTGGCTTAACTTATACGACTTAGCTGCGCAAGAACCTTTGAACGTTTTGGATTCCCGATTCTAACAAATTTCTTGCCGTGTCAGAGATTCTTTCGAAACTGTGTGGTGAAAGGATTTGACTTTGGGTTGTGTGCTGTGCAACGGTCTTAACGCGTATTCCTATGTTTTGACCAGTTTTACATTTTTGTCATAGTTTTATATTTTGTAGTGAACCAATAATGATGGGTAAATGGAGTCCATTTGATCGTCCGGTAAACTATGAAGATTTGATCAACAGTGTCGTAAGTTCAAATATGTCCCTCTTTTCTGGTTACCTACCACTAATAGTTCTTTCGAAACAGTGTGGTGAAAGGATGTTAAGTGCGCCTCAAAGTGGCTTTTTACGAGTGATACATGTTTTAGAACTTTTTGTGTTCTACGACATGCTGGTTTCCTCACGATGTTTTTCTTCACTGTTTGAGAATTGAGAGTACTGGCATATTGATTGAAATGTCTTACTTTCCAAAGTCAAAGTCAACAGGCATTTTTTATATTGAATCATAGTATCACTTAGATATGTTCTAAAGCTAGGTGAATCTAGGTGCCAGTTCCACTGTCGACTGTCTATTATTATTTGTTAGGTTTTCTAATGTCTAACCTGAGATTAATTTGGTTTATCTGTCACGCAGCCGTCAAAAGATACCCTCGCACAAGACACCGCTAGCATTAGTGGCAAAGTCAATTTTAAACAAAGGGCGTCATTCGACCGATGCACAGGACGCGTTTCAAGCACCTTGGGAGATCCCATGGATCACATCAGAACAATGAAGACTTCAGACGACTACAGCGACAGGATGTACTTGCATTCGCCTACTATCTCTGAATTGACTAATACGTCTGCGAACGTGATGCTTGAAGAAGAGCCTTTTGATTACGATATCGTGAATATTGATGTCAGTTTGCTGACTGTTGCGGGAGTTTTGTCGTCTTCCGAACATCTGTAAGTTTAGGAGAAGTTATAAACGAAGTTTGGTAAGACTATTTTGTAAAAAAATCCGTAGCGCGATTCATTTGACTAAAAACGTAATCTAACGTATAGTGGTTCCACTATACGTATGACTTGTAAAAATAGGAAAAGAAAAGTATTAGAGCGAGTAGAAACTACAGTAACCTTAAATAAAGTCTTCGGGAACTATCTTCTACTAATAACTTTTTTATCTCAAGTTACCATTCAGTAGATTAACAGACATCTGTTTTTACAGTCTAACATACTCCTTCTCCAGAGACATCTTAGTGGTTACTCTTTAGTATAGATTTAGCTAGAGAAGTGTATACTAAGGAGGGGATCTATACTATAGAATAGAATATCGATACCTACATGATGCTTGATATATTTTTAGGAACTCTTCGCGCCAGTCTTCGGGACAGTCACGTCCATCGGAAACCGTGAGCTTGCGGAAAAGTAAGGGCTCATTTCTCTATAGATTTTGCGTTCATTCGTAGGTTACTTTAGTAAAATCCATGAAAAAATTTATAATGATAAATTGCTGGACATATTCACAAAGCGCTATCTAGCCCCAAACTAAGCAAAGCTTATACTATGGTAACATGATAACTCATAAAATTCTATTCTATGTTCTATTATATTTTACTAGTTTATTTTAAACATACCTACTTATCAATACATACCAGCACGCCTTTTTCTGCCGCCAAGCAGTGTTGCTGTGTTTCGGTTTGAAGAGTGAGGTTGCCGGTGTAATTACAGGCACATGAGGCTTAAGATCTGTATGCCTCAAGTTGATGGACGCAGGGCAGTGCATCGTAGGGCAAGTTCCTATCGTGCGTGACTTACGAGGCAATGCTTTGTTATAGGTGACGATTACCACTTAACATCAGGTGGGGCATCTGCTTGTTCCATCAGCTAGTAGTATAAAAAAAAACATACCACCCAGACAAGGGTTTTATATTCAATGCACAAATGTTTTTCTTCTGTGAATCGAAACGACAACATTCAGCGTAGAAGGCAGAGCTATTGACTTATACTAGCTGAGCTGTGGCATGTCTAAAATAAAGATAACCTGTGTATCTAACTCATCATCATCTTCCTGCCCTTATCCCACGCTAAGTGGGGTCGGCACAACAGGTTTTCTTCTTCCACTCTCCTCTATCATACGTCATCTCAGTGCTCACACCTTTCTTACTCATATCATCTTTCACACAGTCCATCCATCTTTTCTTTGGCCTGCCTCTCCTTCTAAAACCATCCACATCCATTTCCAACACTCTTCTCGTAATATGACTTTCTTCCCTAATAGAACATAGTTAGATACACAGGTTAGGTGCGGTGTGACAAGGATGGATAAAATAAGGAATGAGTATATTAGAGGAAGTTTGAAAGTAGCGCATGTTATGGATAAGTTGAGGAGCAATAGGTTAGCATGGTAAGGGCATGTCATGATAGCTAACCTATTGCTCCTCAACTTATCCATAACATGCGCTACTCTCAAACTTCCTCTAATATACTCATTCCTTATTTTATCCATCCTTGTCACACCGCACCTAACCTGTGTATCTAACTATGTTCTATTATTCGAAACGTAATTCTTGTATTTTTAGGAAGGCGATCGGTGTACAGGCCTCTAAGCGACAATTCAGAATCGTTTATCTATCGCGGATTACCTAATGCTTTTATGATTGAGCTATATGGACTTCTAGACGGTGTTGATGAGAGGTTAGCATATTGACCATCTGAGCAACAACCTACAATTTTACTCGGTTATGATGATGTAGGTAAACGAGTGAAATTGTTGCGGAGTCGACTGATAGATAATAACTTCTTCGCTAGCACATTTTTTCATTTTTGAAGATTTCAATCACTCAATGTGGTTATAAAAAATAGCGAATAACTAAGTTTCAGAGGATAACATTACAAAAGTTCAACGAAAGAACATTTTTGATCCAAGTAAGTTTTCCTATACCAAAATAATTTTACAAGTAGTTATTTTATTAGTTTTAGGTAGGAAAACCTGTGAAGAGCGGGAATTTTACGATCTTATGACGATGACGTACTATGTTTTCAGTTTAAGTTATTTTTATAAATGAAGTCATTTTACTTTTATATTATTATGTATTTTAGTTTGTATTTAATATTGATCAGAAGTTATTTTCGTAGGTGTCTGAAACAAAGTTTGTATTAAGTATATGTACCATTTGTTTCAGGAGCGCGTTTGATTTACTAGAAGTAGCGTTTCAAATAATGAAGGACTACGACTATTGCATTATCCGAGTGCCGTCTGCTGACACGAGTTTTTCACTGCTACAACATTTTTGCGTAAATATATCTCTTATTTTATTAGCCAGCCAGAATTTCCATGGATTGTTTTTTGTATGGGCGCTAATCTAGGATCTTATTTTATTTTTCAGCTGGTTCCGACCAAGGCAAGAATATGCTGCACGTATTCACTATATGTTGCTCATAGAGCGTCTGTTCTGGGGTGAATGAGATTGTTTTCTTTTTCTTAACATTTTATGGAGTAGCATGAGATTAATTATTTCATTAAGTATATCACCATAATTTTCAATTTTAACATAGTTGCACAATAAACACACTACTTTTAGAACAAAAGTTAATAAACAAGTTATTTTTAATGTTTTTTATACTACGAGTACATGCAGGAGTGAGCAGATATCATCTATAAAAAAAACATTGCCTCGTAATTAAGTCACGCCCGATAGGAACGTGCCCAGCGTCCACCAACTTGAGGCATAAACGATTTAAAGCCTCATGTGCCTGTAATTTCCCCGGCTTGAAGGGTGTGGTTACCCTTCACACAGCAACGCTGCTTGGCGACAGAAATAGGCATAGGTTAGGTACCTTCCGGACGAGTCCTCCACAAAGAGCTCTCCTACGAACAAAATTGTATAAAGTATATACCTACATACAAAATTTTGCCTTATATTGTAACTTTCATTTAATTTTAGCAAACTGCGAGTACGTGAGGCAGAGTTTATAGATATACCATTGATAGCTCGCCTCTTTCAAAACATACAAGGCAAGGAGACGATATGGACCATTGAGAACTGTATTCTAGAAAGGCAACACCACCGGGCTTATGTATTTATGAGTGGTGTATCTCTAGTCGGCATTGGGATCTTAGAGTGAGTACCATTTCGTACATAATGTAACTCACACTATACCCTCCTTAAATCTTATCTCAAAGAAAAAAAACACAGCTTCACGAATTTGAACCAAGGGTGACCAAGGCACGGTAAATATCGTATCTTACCTCAGGTAAATTAATAAATATTGGTGGACTTTCCACAGAGCACTATCTAGCCCCAAACTAAGCCAACGAACATATGGGAACAGACAGTTGATATAATACTTAGTACCTACTTTTTTTTGTAAATATTATTCTTAAAATTATAATAACACCCAGACAGACAACAAACATTTAGGTATGTTCACGTTTGTCCTCGTTGGGACCCACCGAGTTACGTGGGTACCTCTGACCATCCCCCTTTAGACATCCTTAAACGTCGGAAGGGATATCTACCGTGCCTGGGGCTCAAAGTCGTGAAGCTTTTCTATATATGTGACCTTGATTATAATATAGCTTCAATCTTTTAAATCCAGACCACCAGAAAAACTAAACTTCCTCCGAGCAAAATTTAACATGGACCCCTTTCACAACCACAAATACCACCAGTCAGGATCGGGTTCGAAGATAGGCTTCTCTGCTGTGGACGTGGTACTGCTGTATCCGGTGTTTGAGGCCCACTTTAGATTCTTTGCTAGGGAGATGATGAGGCTGTCTGGCAGCACCAGTCTAGTTTGGATGACGGCTTATAGAAATAAATGGGTATGGAAAATACTTTTACTGTATCGTCTGATCAATTCAGCGTTTTTTTATTGTTTTTTAGCTAGACCTTTGACTGCCATCTTACCTGATAGCTACTGGGGGGGTAAGGGAAATCTACCGTGCCTCAGGATCAATTTTCAAAAAGAAGAAACCAGAATAAATTATTTTTTAAATAAGCGCGGTTTTAGTCTTCACGTAAATAAGTTCTGCCTAATTTGATTTGTATAAAATCAAATTATTCAATAGAAAATGTTTTGTATTTTTTTTTTATACAACTAGCTAATGGAACAAGCACATGGCCTACACCGGCAACCACACTCTTCAAACCGAAACACAGCGTTGCTGCTTGGCGGCAGTAAAAGGCGTGGTGGTAGTACTTCCCCGGACGAGCCCTACACAAAGAGCTCTACTACTCTTAGAAGGAAGGAAGGAACTCTAGGATTGTCATGTTATGCTAATTTTAACATTTTAACTTAAGTAAATAGAATAAGAACCTACATATTTTACACCATTTTAGTTAGATTCCACCAGGATTTTTGACACACCACTGGAACCTACTAATTACTAGCCGATCCCGTTTTTTGGAGAAAGCGCTCTTTATTTTCTGATGTTTCAGGCAGCACATAAAGCTAACTCGTTGGTGCCGGCCATGGTTCCGTTGTTGCCTAGAAAGTTTGATGTCGACCTTGGTACGGTTCCCGAGTTGATGAAGATATCTGCTATTGCCAAAAACATGTAAGTATGACTACTTCACAGACGAGAACTTTCGTATTTCAATATTAATCTTTTTAATTATGCGATGATCAAGTTTTCACGGCTCAACCACTGAACCGAAACTGAAATAAACATTAAAATTTGTACAGATATAGCTTGTTTTTCGTATACGCACACGGTGAAGTGCAGGACGTTGCCTAATTAAGTCGGTCGGTTAGGAATTATCAGGAAATAAAAAAAAAAGCTTCACAACTACCAGATATGACAAGCTTTTAAATAACCAGCAGAAGCTCGCGGCTTTACTTACGTGTATTTTACGTGTATTTTTGTGTATTTTTACTTAGTGATTGCTTTAATATTAATATTTACAGCGTTTTCCCTTTTGGGTGCGTTCATTTTCTACCGCGCTGTTTAATTTCTATGAAAAAGTATTGCCTATAGCCTATTCATGTTATCAACTATATTTTTTCTCAGTTTCATTTCCATCGGGTTAGTGGTTAGGGCATGATTAGGTGGCTAATCATCCACCTACTTATGCCTCGTGGTTTGGATAATCATCCAAACATCTAAATAGAAAGTAGGATATCATTTTATTGTGTATCATGCTGTATAATTCTAGTTTCGTATTTCCCAGAATGACGTTTAGTACTTGGTTTTTGGACAAGAAGCTAACGTCGCTGCCAATAGTAAATGTGACCACAAAAACCGTTGTGATTGGAGCATCAAGGACTGCTTTGGCTTTTTTTAACACCTTGTTATTTGGGTAAGTTAAATTTCTACGAATTTTGGCATGTGCCAAATGTTATGTCTGGACGTGCATCTGACTATCCCCCGTAGGCATCCGCAAAGCATCTTTAGTAAGCACATAAATATTGGGTAAACCAAGAGATTTGAGTGGGAGTCTACCGCTAATAGGTTTGAAACCTTAAGGGCCGGTTTCACCATGCTCTGTTAGTTACTAATCAAGGATTAAAAGACCGTTAAATCTAACCTCAGCTGTCAAACGCGTACATTTTGACATATTTAACGGCCCTTTAATCCTTTGTTAATCTAACAGTGCATGGTGAAACCGGCCCTAAACCTCATTCATAGAAAAAAAAAACTCCTGAAAATGGTTTTATAAAAATGTTTCCGAACCAATCCAGGACATATGATAGTAAAATGAATTTTCTATTTGAACACCTACCAATGTACCACAACAGCCGTCTAGGATGCCTTAATAAAAAAAATAAGGACTGTTCCACTATACCGACAAACTTTCCATTTTAAATTTTCAACTGATTTTTAGCAATTCCTCATCCTACCTATCATTTACGAACGTAACGTTGGTATCTTCAAACGGGCTACCGTACGTACGGCATTCCAACCCGGCTGTCGAAATGATGTTTCCTAAATACCACAACAATACAGACAAGTACTTGAAAAGCGTACCCTACACGTACTACGTAAATGTCGTACAGGGTACTATGATGGAAATAAACAAGTGAGTATTTGAAGCACGAATAAATTTGCCATTAGTGGCGAAAGGTATAGATGATAGGAAATTTGAAGAATTTCCTATCATCTAACCTTTCCACTACTTCAGACGCTGATGACGTTTCGTATCGATGAAGTTTTAGTAGCAAAAAAATAGTTTTACTTATTTTGATAATAAAATAAAGATTTTAAGCAGGGAAAAAAAAATTTTAAGCAGGAAAAATTGTTAGAATCAAAATTATATTTTCGCATGGTTATTTACGATTTATCATAACTAAATTCAGTGAATTTTTATCTTAAAAAATATTAATTAATATATGTATGTGAAAAATATTAATTAATATATGTATGTGTTCTATCTATATGTTCAACAGTGCGAGCAAGAAGTGTCTAATGCAAATTGCAACTAAATAGCATTATCTACCATACCAGCTTACCTTTAGTTAGTTGGAAGAACATTTTTGATAGAGTATAGTAGGTAGGTACATTAACATTTGATTTTGAATTACGCACTACGTAATTGTGTACTTGTATAGTTTCACATCTATAAACTAAATCATATAAATAAATTTTCTATGGGTTTATGATTCTTGCTTCTTTGCTTTTCAGGACAGAAAAGTACATCACACTGACCAACGGAAGCAAGTACCACTATGATCTTCTGTTCTTACTGTTCGGCAAGCAGTATCAGCATCCGAATTACCTGAAGCCGTTGCCAAAGAGGAACATAAAGTATGTCAGTATTTAAATAAATTAATCAAGAAAGGAGACTGATCAAAAGTGGTCTATGAACCAATAGCGATACTAATGGTAATACTATTGTGGTATTTGTGTGGGGATGCTGTATCTTTGTGCAAAAGGGCATCAAAACCTAAACAGACATTATTGAGAAATATAATACTGTAAAATTCACATTTCTTGCTACATTTTTTATTTTAAAATCGTTTTAAACGGGTCTTTCTGACTGAATATTTAATTAATATGTTACTCTGATAGGCTACTTGCTACAGCAACCGCTTTTTTTGTGCCGATTTTTTGGTATTTTTTTTGGTTTTTAACTAAAATCTGTCTTTTTTTATACAAATAGCTGAAAGAACAAGCATATGCCCCACCTGATATTAAGTGGTAACCATCACCTATAACAAAGCATTGCCTCGCAAGTCATGCACGATAGGAACGTGCCCTACGATGCACTGCCCTGCGTCCATCAACTTGAGGCATACAGATGTTAAGCCTCATGTGCCTGTAATTACACCGGCAACCACACTCTTCAAACCGAAACACAGCAACGCTGCTTGGCGGCAGAAAAAGGCGTGGTGGTAGTAGTTCCCCGGACGAGCACTTCACAAAGAGCTCTACTACTCAAGTAATTTTATACTATAAAATGCGTAATATTGAATGTTTGGATTTTTATATATCTGTCACCTTACAGGTGTGAGAACTACGCCCGGCTCGATATCCCAAGACATACATTTGAGCCTGAAGTATTAAACTACGATACTCCAGAAAACGTGTTTGTTGTCAACAACATCGGGCAGGCTAGTAAGGCGCTGAAGTTTGTCAAAACCTGCTTTGACGAACATTTCAAATGTAAGTGTTTTCTCGCTTCTTACAAATTTTAAGCTTGTCGGTGTAATGTATTTTTTTGCCTTTTCTTTCTTTATTTCCTTATGCCTAAAAAAAAAAAAACGCAGCAAAACACATTATAATAATAAAAAGTTCTGTAAAAGTTAAGCAATTAACATACACAAAATTATTATGTTTTGCAGAGAGTCAATATCTGCCGTCCTATAGCTAAAAGGCCGTTAAATGCAAAATCTACTTTTAGAGTTACGCGAGACAAAAACAAAAGGCGGAAAAGCTTACAAAAATATTTAAGGGGCTGACAACTATCAAACAACTTCTCGCTCGCACGTTTCGACATCTTGAAAGTCAATGCTTTACTAGTTTTCGTACATAAGCAAACTTTTAGGTAGGAAAACTGGTATCGATCAAAATGATTTTTTTACTAAACTGTGTGCAATGTGATTGCAAACAAAATGGTTGATTGCGATTTTTCGAAAATGAGTTTAGTGATTTTATATCATTCAACATGTCGAAACGTGCGAGCGAGAGTCACATTAGCTCTTGTCTTCGCCTTAACGGCAATCAAGATAGGCAACCAACGTACCGTTTAAGTTGACGTAAAAATGAAATAACCATTAGCCGTTTTTAAGCTTAGCAATGACACTTAGCAACATTTAAGCATTGAATTGATATTAATTTGGTTCCGGTAACGACATTTTATTTTTTCATATTTCGAAAACTATTAAAGCTATTTGAATTCTGATAAAATTGGTCGATGGCTTTTTTTTCAGATTACAATGTCATAAAAAAGTCGAAATTGAGCAAGCAAGTGTTGGTTATCGGCCTTTTAGCTATAGGACGGCAGATATACAAAAGTAGAATCGTTAGTCCCCTGACTAGGCAGACTTAGGTCACTGTGTCTTTCAATCTTTCTTTTATTCTTTCGTTGTATTTCGAATCGATGTTCACTAACTATCTGGTATCAAAATCGAATGGGACCATAACTAGTGTCCCTTGGTAGTAATCCCATTTCGGGACGTTAGCAAGTCATCTTTTTTTTATTAAGACGGAAACAACCGTCAAACAACTCGCTTACCCATTTCAACATTTATGAAGATATAAAATCAGTGAATGTAGTTATGTTGAAATGTGCGAGATAGAAGTTGTTTGACGGCGGTCGGCTTAAGAAATCGGGTCTTGTAGTGGTTTTATTTGATGCAGTTTCTTAAATTTACTCTTTTTAATGCGGCCACCTTATTTACCTTAGACAACATGACCTTTCAGCAATAAAAGGGGCAAGTGCAAACAATAAAACAAATTATGTTCAATCTTTGTTCGTTTTTAGCCAAGATCTTGGTGTATGGAGCAACCATTAACGCCTACTGCTGCTTAGCGGCGCTTTTGGAAATGAACGTACCTCCGGAGAACATTGTCTTCATCGAACCGTTCCCTCGAGAAGACCTTTACAAGACTAGAGTCTCCGTCTTTTACAATGCCAATGTAAGTAGAGTATTAGAGCTCTTTGTGAAGGGCTCGTCCGGGGATGTACTACCACTGCGTTTTTCTACCGCGTTGCTGTGTTTCAGTTCGAAGAGTGTGGTTACTCACTATGATAGATTCATTATCAACAAGCCTCAAGAAGTCCACAGCTAGACAATGGACATGTTCCTCGATTCATATCATCAATAGACAGGCAGCCTTCACAGCTCAGTTGGTAGTAGCTCTGCCTTCTGCGCCATAGGCCGTGGGTTCGATCGCCACCTCAACATTTGTGTGCTGAACATGATGTTTGTTCTCTGTCTGGGTGCAAAAAAAAAGTATATTATGTGTTATATCAGCTATCTGGTTCCCATATTACAAGCCTTGGCTTAGTTTGAGGCTAGATAGTGCTGTGTGGAAAGTCCACCAATATTTATTTATTTATAATATAATACATTTTTCAGGTAGACGAAACTGTATCTCAAATGATAGACAATCTAAAGATCTCTGTGTACCGCTCTTACTACTTCCAATCTTGGAAGTTGATCGATAATTTCGTCACACACGTGGACTTTCTTTCGAATTTCCAAATGGTTACCTTAGAATGTGCTGCATTCTTCTACTATGGCAAGCGAGGCGTCAACACAGAAGCTTTCTATGGTATTTTGTTACATTAAGTCCATTCATAAAAGCACGTTAATCCATAGTTTTAGCTAGAGTACCAGAGCTCTTTGTGAAGGGCTCGTCCGGGGAAGTACTACCACCACGCCTTTTTCTGCCGCCAAGCAGCAACGCCATGTTTCGTTTTGAAGAGTGTGGTTGCCGGTGTAATTACAGGCACATGAGGCTTAACATCTGTATGCCTCAAGTTGATGGACGCAGGGCAGTGCATCGTGGGGCACGTTCGTATCGTGCATGACTTGCGAGGTAATACTTTGTTATAGGTGATAGTTACCACTTAACATCAGGTGGGCCATCTGCTTGTTCCATCAACATGTAGTATAAAAAAAAAAAATTGTCAGTTTAGTTTCGACCTGACTGTGTCGTGAGTTTAGAAACTAGTTGTAGTACCGTAAAAGAACACATAAAAAAACAATTGGCAGAAATTTAAATAGTGCTCCAAACGAGCCTCTTTGAAGCGAATTTAAAATCCTTTCACCACACTCTTTTGAATGAAACTAGTGACACGAAAATAAAATGCTGATCATGCATACATTTGCCAGTAGTAGTCCCGGTGGGCAGTAGAATAAGAGATGGTAGCACCTTCAGTGGATGGAGGATGCAGTGGCAGATTTACCAGCAGGCTTGAGGCATACAGATTTTAAGCCTCATGTGCCTGTTATTTCACCGGCAACCACACCCTTCAAACCAAAACACAGCAACGCTGCTTGGCGGCAGAAAAAGTGATAGTTCTTCCCCGGTCGAGCCCTTCACAAAGAGCTCTACTACTTTTAGTTGTGTTGTTAGGTACTCTTGGGTGTTCCTTTCAGCTGTAAATAGATGCGGCATGGCATACGACGCCGGTATACTGATCGACCACGAGTTCCGTACGAAGGACCCTTGCATTTACGCGGCCGGGCCTGCCACGGCATACTATAAAAAATACTACGCGAATGCCATGAAGCAAAAGTATTTTGACTCTTATGATGTTGGGGAGAAGGTACATTCATTCGTTCAAACATTTTTAGGGTTACGTACCCAAAGGGTAAAACGGGACCCTATTACTAGTAGTTCGCCCCGAACTGAGATCTCGTGATGCGACCCGACGAACGCATCAAAACTTTGAGTAGGTAGTAGTCAGAGGCAAGTCCAAACATTATGTTTGGACTTTTTTCTGACTACTGCCTACTAACTTGGTATGGTAACCAAGTTTCAACTCTATTGGCCTATTTATTGAAGAGTTCCGTTGAACAGACCTTGGCTCCATCATCAGACCTGGTCGTCATCACCATTTTATGAGAACTGAGTACCTCCTTAATATATTTCAAGAAAAAAAAATAAGAAAAAGCAAAGTAACTGGCCGACCAGTAGAAAAACCTTGATGTCAACGAAACTCTTAGGGATGGGAGCTCTAGGATCGCTGGTTATCTTAATTTTACTTGTTTTGTTTTATCTCAAAAACCGAGCGTCCGAAAAAAAAAGTAAAAATTGTTTTGGAATGTCCAAACAAAGCCTTTTCATATGACATGTAACTTGATTTTTTTATGTAACTTTTTTTATTTTTGCGCCCTTAAAAAACCCCATATCTCAAAAATCCTTCATCCGATTTTACTCATATACTTACCAGTAAATTTCTCAAGTACAAGCTATCGACATATCAAATTTCATGCAGATCGGATCAACGGTTCTAAAGTTATCGCCAGACAAACATACATACATACATACATACATACATACATACATACATACATACATACATAAAATGCCAACTCGCCCAAGTTGAAACAAAGATCTTTGTTCGCTTCGCTCACTCGATCAACTACTCCGGTGTCCGTCCGTCTATCTGTCCGTGTCACCAGGTTGTATCTCATGAACCGTGATAGTTAGAGAGTTCACAGATGATGTATTTCTATTCCTGCTATAACAACAAATCCTTACATAATACAACAATATTTAAGAGTGCTCCCATACAACAAACGTGATTTTTTGCGGATGGTACGGAACCCTTCGTGCGCGAGTCCGACTCGTACTTGGCCGGTTTTTTTATGTTTATTTTCAAACACTGCTAATTAGGGTGCCTATTTACGGGCGTATGGATTAAGTACGAAAGCTAGTTAAACAAACTTTTGGGTAGGAAAACTTTATAGATCTAATGTCATTTAAACTAAAGCGGCCTTACTACAAAAAATCAGTCAAACGATAAACTATCCTTAAACTATTGTCATCTCTTACCAATGCGTAATGGCAAACAGAGACAGCGCTAATTTTCAGCATTATTTAAATTTAAACACCATTTTATAGTATGAGGGTAAACCTTTGTAATGTTATTCTCCGAAACTTGGTTCTTTGCTATTTTTCATAACTTATTTCAATGATTTTATATTCAAAACTGTTCAATTGTGCGAATGAGAAGTTTTGAGACTGTAGCCTGCGTCTTAATGCTAGACAGCATTTAATTTTGACTAATGACAAATAATAGGAAGGATGTGTTTCAGTTGGCAAATTTAATAATGGAGAAATTGGATCCTCTCTTTTCTCCAAAAGCAACATCTCTGAAAAGAGAATCGGCTAACAAGTTTTCGACAAACAGCGTTTCGACAAACTCTACTCCGACCTGTTCAAAATCCTCACTTCTCTTGGAGCCAACGCCGTCGTAAGTATATTAGCTTAAAGAGTTTCGACAGTTCCTCAGGCAGCCGCGACGTCTTCTACCCTCTGTGAACCATTCTGTGACCCATTCTGTGACCCCTTTGGCCCATCTTTCTCGTCTCATACGGATCACATGACCTGCCCACTCCCATTTAGCTTCACACTTGGCTACCTTGCGACCTACATCAGCGATTCCAGTTTTGTATGAAATGCCCACCTATAATTATTTGTGTTTAATATTTGCCTCTGTATAGAAGTCTATATTTTTTTGCAGAGTAGACTACCTATTCACGCTGGACAAATTGCCAAACTTGCAAAAGCCGAAAGTGAAGTACTGCCGTTTACCGGGAGGATTGCAGTATTTGGAAGTGCGCTCGCCGGGGAAGAAGATACCGCATTATTATTTGCAATCTTTGAGTTATGGAGTAAGTAATCTATAAACTAGTAAGTGCCTGAGTATCGGGGAAACACTATCCGTCACATACACATATTTCCATCTTTGTTTTCACGAGTAGTAGAGTAAGAGACGGAAATATGTTGTAACTGACGGGTATCATTATTCAGAGATGGTGAGATAGGGAATATCAATAAAATAATACTCTTAAAGATCCATAAACTAATACTCACTGAATTAATTTATCGAACATCACAACAAAAACTAGTTTCAGAAAATAACATGACAAAGGATCAGCATCGTTCTCTACTCTGTAGATATGTAAGAGTAGTAGAGCTCTTTGTGAAGGGCTCGTCCGGGGAAATACTACCACCACGCCTTTTTCTGCCGCCAAGCAGCGTTGCTGTGCTTCGGTTTGAAGAGTGTGGTCGCCGGTGTCATTACAGGCACATGAGGCTTAATATCTGTATGCCTCAAGCTGATGGACGCAGGGCAGTGCATCGTAGGGCACGTTCCTATCGTGCGTGACTTACGAGGCAATGCTTTGTTATAGGTGATGGTTACCACTTAACATCAGGTGGGCCATCTGCTTGTTCCATCAGTAGGTGGTATAAAAAAAATAATGAGTTTTTGGAATAATAGCCTCTACCTATGTTGATCCAGATGCAAACAATATTTATTCTAAGTTTAGCCCAAATCAGTGCAGTAGTTAGGGCGTGATCGAACCACAAACATCTTAACTTTCGCATTATAAATTACTAGCGACGCGCCCCGGCTTCGCACGGTTATTGTGGGTTATCCCTAAGAGATTATGCTTGTATTATGCATATAACTTTCTCTTGAATCACTCTTTCTATAAAAAAAATACCGCATCAAAATCCGTTGCGAAGTTTTAATGATTTATAGATTTATTTATTTATTTATTTATTTATATCAACAATAATAACATAACATTACAGTAAAAAAAACCAATGCGCTATGATATACAAATTAATTTAACAACAAATCACGAATTAAAATAGAAAAAGAAGATCACATAAATTAACACTAACTAATCGAACTAATGTTAACACTATCAATCAACTCACAATATCTCATACATTCTCTACATACATTCATCCATCGACCAGAAAACAGATCACACGATGGTGTTGATGCCAGAAGCGCATTTAATAAGGTCAAAGCTCGAACAAGAGGCGAATTACCGTGAGCAACAGTGCGCGTCCTTGGTACTGCGAGTAGGGCGTGTCTACGGGGCCTGAACGAGTATTTGGGTATTTCAGGAACAGCTAGCCTTACAACTCTAGCTACTAATTCCGGGCAGTCCGAAATACCGCGTAGTACCTGACAAGCTGTGATCAGTAGATTGTAGTTACGTCTTGCCTCTAGAGAGTTGAAGCCCAGTGCACCAAGTAAAAATATTGTTGGGTAAAGAAACGGATAATATCCATAGATCTTCTTATACAAAAAACGTAAGAAAGTCTTTTGGATTTTCTCTAGGCGCAAGGCGTAAGTACTCTCATACGGATGCCACACAATAGATGCCGCCTCAATCTTGCTCCTTACAAGAGCCGTGTAAATAAGTTTTATTGCACCAACATCATGAAATTCGCGGGCGTTCCGAAGAACAAAACCTAACCTGCGATAACAATCAGTAGCAAGTGCGTTCATATGTTCATGAAAATTTAGACGGGTATCAAAATTTACGC
The DNA here is from genome assembly GCA_932294275.1 of Chloroclysta siterata. Taxonomy (NCBI): domain Eukaryota; kingdom Metazoa; phylum Arthropoda; class Insecta; order Lepidoptera; family Geometridae; genus Chloroclysta; species Chloroclysta siterata. Next base: position 10,419,146 of record OW028596.1, on the reverse strand, counting down.
CAAGGTCCCTTACAGCGTTGACCCTAACTATGGGCTCGGTACCTAGTAAGTAATGTGTTAGCAACGGCAACCGCGCTCGGCTGAAAGTCATAGTACAACATTTGTCCATATTGAAGAAGAGTTTGTTGGAAAGACTCCATTCAAACACAGCGTTAATGTCATCCTGCAGATATATAGAGTCATTAACTTGCTCAATCTTATAGACCAACTTCAAGTCGTCAGCATACAATAGACACTTTGCATATTGAAGAACAGTGTCAAGGTCATTTATCATGATGCCAAACAAGAGCGGACCTAATATTGAGCCTTGACTGACTCCAGACCTTGTATGGTAGGGGGCTGAAACAAAGCATCCATGCTGCACAAACTGCTGCCGATCGCGCATATAACTAGCAAAAAGTTCTAGTAATTTAGTAGAAAAACCAATGTTACATAGCTTTCTCAGCAGTACATCATTATCTACTCTATCGAAAGCCTTTTTAAAATCAAAGTATACAACATCAACCTGCTTACTACTGTCTAAGTGTTGGGATATCATATCAACAAGGGTCAACAGATTTGTATTCACCGAACGATGGACTCTAAACCCATGCTGAGAGTCGCACAAATAAGGTTTTATTTGTGGCGATATTAGACTGTGCAGTATTGATTCAAAAATCTTGGCAAGCGCGGAAAGTACAGCAATAGGACGATAATTTTCAACCTTGGTTATATCTTTACCTTTAGGAATCGGTCTCACTCTTGTAATTTTCCACCGTCGTGGATAATCACCGGTAGAGAGCGCAAGATTTAATATATAACAAATAGGTAGTTTTATGTGATCACTGCAGCCTTTCAAGACAAACGCAGGGCAGTTATCAGGTCCAGGGGAGCTCGCTGGTTTCAAGCGTTTTATTGCAAACTCTACATCATTTAGCGTAATTTCCTGAACATGCACATGGTTTGCTGTACTCTTGTTCTCAGCCTCTGCGAAATGAGGATCGAGTAGAGGAACGGTAGGCAAAAAGACTTCTGAAAAGTAGCGAGAGAAGGCTTGGGCTGCATCGCAACCGATATGTTCTTGTCCTTTATGAGAAATGCGTGATTCGAAACCCCCCTTAGATTTTAAACTCCCAACATGCTGCCAAAAAGCTCGTGGGTTACTCTTTATCTGAGCTTGAACTGCGTCCACGTAATTGTCATAAGCCCGAGAAATCCGAGTCTTGATATCTGCTCTTAATCCAGCAAACTCCTCATAAGTTTTACGATTCCTGGTAGCTTTCCAAAGACGATGTATTTCTGCTTTACGCTTTACATCCTTGATCAGGTCAGCTGTAAACCATATAGGATACCGTCTGCTGGGATGACTGGAGCGAATCTTTCTAGGTATACACAAATTAAATATATCATAAATAATATTATAAAAGCTGTCCAAAGCAAGATCAACCTGCTGAGCTAGCAAAACCTCATGCCAATCAACCTCGGAAATATATTTATAAAGCAGCTCATAGTTACCTTTAGCAAAATTCCAATCGTGTTGTGTATCCACATTGCTTGGATCAATTGGATTCAGAGAAGCTTTCGATAGGCAGTTATCAAGCAAAATAGCGATATCAAGCGGTGGATGATAAGCATCACGGTGAGGAACTAGACCACTCCCATCTATTTCAGTTACCTGGACACCGCGATTATATTCTGACACCAGCACCACATCAAGCTTACCACCATGCAAATTAAGAACCTCATTCATCTCAGTCAGGCCACACACATTTAAAAAGTAGCAATAATAATTTAAAATATTACGGGACGTATGTGTAGGGTTCAAGTTAAGGTCTCCAGTGATAATCACAAATCCTTTAAGTGAGTCAATTATAGATTCAACCTTTTGAAACCAGCACATGTACACTTCTTCGGAAGACTTAGGCTTAATGTAAACTACACAGATATGACAAATAGAATGTTCAATTGAGAATGATGCCCAAAGGTCTTCACCAGTGAGAGTTTCCAGATCAAGCCTTCTATGGAGAGCTATACCTGGTCTGGCAGACAATAGTACACCTCCGTGGGTACTAGTGGCACGATCTTTTCGTAGTACACTCCAACCACAGCATGATAATTCTGCGTCCTCCACAGAGTCACTGAGAAACGATTCAGTTATTGCTATGAGATCGCCTTCCAAAGAAATCAATGCTTGTCTGTAGTAGCTAAGCCTTGAATTTAAGCCCCTAACATTCTGGTAAACTATAGAAAGCGCAGTCTGGGGGTCACGATTACAGCTTCTTCTTGTTTGGTGGTCCACGAAATAACCACGGTTTGACTCTCGCGTTAGATGGCCGGGTGTTTGGGCTCAGACATTTTTCATAGTAGGCGGGTGGAACACCTAACTTAAAAGACTTGTAATCACCTCTAGGCTTAAGATCCTCGACTGTGCACGTACCATCCGGGCACAGCTCCACAAGGTACGACTGAATTTCATCAGCTCCAGACATCATGTTCCACAGGTGAACGTACTTACGAAGCTCAACAGCCTTGAGAGTAGTAACGTCTGGCCCTGCAGTACACATGATCGAAGTACTGGTGCGCCTGAAATTTGTAACTTCTTTCTTGTTATGGGGGCCCAAATTAGTTTCAACAGCCCGGGCCGAACCATTATTGCGTTTTTTATACTGCACTTCTTTCCAACCAGTCGATTCATCTTGCTGGACAACTACCAGAGTTGGGAGGACTTCATCACCACAAAGGGAGTGCTGTGTAGAGCTGCAGGCATCATTGGCAGACAAATTGGGGCGAGGAACCTCTGTATTACATAAGTTAATTGGATCCAACAATTCCGAATTTACATCCGCCCCTGAACGTTTCTTCCGATTTTCACGGCTGCGTTTCTTTTTGGCGATTATCTCGCTGCTTTTTACTAGAGCCTTTTCAGGTTCATCGACCATAGTTGGGGGCGCTGGGTCGTCACTGCCATAGCATTTGCAGATAGGATTGAGTTCCAGACTCCTTAGCTTCTCCTTAATATCTTTCATATTAATCATAATTTCTACCATAGAAACTTCGTAGTGTGCCATGGCAGAAACCACTGATTCAAGCTGTTCAGACAGTTTTGACATCTGATTACGAAGAAGTAATACTTCAGGCGCGGTTGAGATAGCTGGAACATTTTCTTGGAGTGGCAAGGGCGAACACGATGGTTTTTTTCCTATGCGTTATATTTTTAGTGACATGGGGTGAGCCAACAGGCGTTTCACAATTGCGCCCCCCTCTCTTTGATGAACAAACGCACTCCGGACATATCCATGAGTCTTGTTCAGAAACGGTTTGTGGCATATTCGTACAAAGTTGGTGATACAATTTACCACAAGTCTCCACAGTACATTGGAGAAAACCCTCACCCACCTGCAATCCTTTTAAGCATGCGCAACAGAACATCTGACTACTTGATTCTGCACTATCCATAGTGAACGTAAGTGTAAGTAGTCACTGGCAGCGCGATGTAGGAGTGCGGGGCGCACAACTCGGGGCGCGGGGCGGGAGCAACAGCGGTGAGCACGTACCGAGCGAGCGGCCGCCGCCGGCGTATGAGTCACCGGCACAACACAAAATAAAAGACCGTTGACGTAAACTTTGAAATGTTTTTTGATGTAACTGAAGTATCCGTTGATGGATTTGGATATTATTTTCACCACTAGTTAGGATTCTTCAACAGCTACACTTTGACACTAAACACAACAATGTAAACGAACTTTGACCAATGTTTTCGCAAAAAATATAACGGAGCGAGCGACAACACGTCTACCTCTTCAGAGCTCCGAGAGAGGTAGATAGATATCGGGACAGTACCCCAAGTATGAGTTGTGTTTACCATATTTGGTTTTTCGTTTTTCGTATCTGTTCCGTGGTCATTGCGGGTTTTGTATGAAGACGCGATATAGATACCGATACGGAACTTTATATTCTACTACTAATGTTCATCATACTTGCAACATAAAGTTCCGTATCGGTATCTATATCGCGTCTTCACACAAAACACGCAATGAACACGGAACAAGAACGAAAAACGAAAACCCAAATATGGTAAACACAACTCATACTTGGGGTACAGAGAAAGCGATGTACTAAATTATATTATGTGACAGCTATTTTAATATTTCAGGGCTACGTAATGGAAACATTCAAAGGCGGGTACTTCAAGATTCATATGACGAATGACCTGATTGTGGACGGCCTCACCTGCCTCACTCCAGAAAAGTACTCCGTGGAAAACTTCAAGAACATCTATGGGCTTTCGTCTGTTGTACTCAATAACGTGCATTTGAGATATACTGTAAGTATACTTCAGGCGAAACATTGCCTTATTTAGGGTTCCGTACCCAAAGCGTAAAACGGGACCTATCTGTCTGTCACCAGGCTGTATGTCATGAACTTATAGTTAGACAGTTGAAATTTTCACAGATGATGTATTTCTGTTGCCGCTTTAACAACAAATACTTAAAAACAGAATAAAATTTATATTAATGGAATAGAATAGAATAGAATAGAAAAAACTTTATTTTGTATGTTAAAAATCTAAATTTACAAAATTTTGATCACAAAAAAGTCCCGCACGTAGTTAACGTGCCCTGCGTCCACCAACTTGAGGGATAGGTACCTACAAATGTTAAGCCTCATGTGCCTGTAATTTCACTGGCAACAACACCCTTCAAACTGAAACACAGTAACGCTGCTTGGCGGCAAAAAAAGGCGTGGTCGTAGTAATTCCCCGGACTCTTCACAAAGAGTTCTACTATTCATAAACTTGCTAATTCTGCCACCGCGGTCTGCCCCAACGATAATTCTTGTAATTATATTTTATATTAACTTTATTTTAGACAAATTAGAACTGTGCACGTGAACAAAGTCTCCAGACCTTTCGGATAAAAATGCAATTATTTATAGGCGATTTAAAAATAATTACTTTATCAACAGACAAAGAAATTGGACGACTTCTACGAATTCTTCCGATCTTCGTGGGCGTTTTTTTTGTACCACGACCAAGTCGACGAACTATTCGCTATGGTCAAGGAACTTCTGCCGAAGGTGATTTGTAAATGCGTTTATAGCACTAAATTTACTGCAATTCGATCATGTTTTATAACGTTATAATATAATATTTCTTGAATCTTCAGTCAGTACTTGGTACTTGGACATCTCATGATTTTTTGTTTAAATTATTTAAAAAAGTTCTTAGTTCGGGAATCGAACCTGGTCGTATTGAAAAATAAAACATACATTATTTCTATTTGAATATCGATTGTGTAGGTCACAAGCAGTAAATGTTTCTATGAAAAATGCTATAAGTATCTAAAATTATTAGGATAAATAAAATGAACAGACTTGCCCATACTGACCAATCTAAATTTCAGGGGCAGAGCGAAGGTGATACGATACAAGAAGCTTTGCACAAAGTCGGCACTACAAGGAGGCCGGTAAGATTGCTATAATTTACACAAGCTGGTGCCCGCGACTTCGTCTGCGCAGGATTAGTCACACAATATCTTTATAAATTGTAGCCTATGTGTTATTCTGATGTATAAGTTATATTGTAAAGTTTCATTAAAATCCATTCAGTAGTTTTTACGTGAAAGAGTAACAAACATTCATCCATCCATCCATACTAACAAACTTTCGCGTTTATAATATTAGTAAGGATAATTATTTGGAACTGACAAATGCGGGTAAGATTCTCGCATTTGCCACTATCACTAACGGCCGTTTCTGAAAGCTTGGGATATGGTAAATTAAATAATATTTAAAAAATAAAAGACTTGCGACGGTAATTCACAGGTAATCTAAGCATGCCGTTTAATATTATCTTGTTTTTAATAATATTAATATAATTTAATTTTTTCGCATCTCTCATTTTGTACACGCACCCACCTCTCATTTCAATTTTATCTATCCTTCAAGGTTTGCTGGAAGAGAACTCTTTTTAGGGTTAAGCTCGCCTTTGTACATGTTTTATATTTAAGTTTACTAAATGATAATACTGTGTACAATAAAGAATAAAGAATTATGCCGATTGTAGCCATTGCAAATATATGGGTCGCCAGAGGCAGGTCCAATTATTGCATTTATTTAATCTAGGAAAGAAAATATAATTAATTACTCATTTATTTTCTCAGACACATCAAGACAAGGTTTCTTACAGTAGTAATGGGTATATGTTAAGGGTATTACAAAAAAAACCTGTTTTGTGTGAGACTGTTTTGCCCGAGATAGGTTAGAAACCTGGGGCCTTATGCTCACTTCGACAGAGATTATCTCACGTTAGAGATGACGTCATATCTCGTTCGATAACTATTTATCCCCATTCTCACTATCTAACTCCCCAATTTTCTCATACAAAGTTCATGCGAGACGCAAGGTCAACGAGTTATTGAACGAGATATGACGTCATCTCCATCGTGAGATAATCTCGCTCGAAGTGAGCATAAGGCCCCTGTATTATAATTAAAAATAATATTTAATTATAATTAAAAAAAAAACTCTTCCCGGGTCTTGACTTGGTCGGATACCTGCTAGGATTTGATTGATTTGATTTGATTAGGTATCAAAAGATCTACCTGCTCTATCTACTCTGTCTGGAAATTACGGATGTGAGCCTATTTACTCTTTTACAACGCACACAGATCTGACCTGACTTTTCCCCTCCAGGCAATAAATTACAACTATCAAGTTGAACTGCGCAAGAACTTCGAAGCCACTCCTCATATAGAGTCTATCACAGATTACGTGGTCGAATGGATTTCTGAAAATGATGTGCTTCTACCAATGTACTTGCAACCTTCACAGCGGATCGACTACGATCATGATACGGCGAGAAATCTTGTTTTTAGGAAGAAAAGAATGTCTATTATTGATCTGATCTCTAAGATCGTTTGAAACGTATTTTTATTTGAGTTTGTTTTTAGTGTACCTAATAAATATCTTGCGTTAGCAAAAGTCAAAGTCAAAAGGTAATTAGTCAATTGAATCACAAGGATCACTTTGAGAAGTCTTAAAGGTAGGTGAATCTAGTTGCCAGATCCTCGCGACCTAGCCTAGAAGAGCAGACCGAGCAATAAGAACAAGGTCTTTCAGTTTAGCAAGCGTAGCTTTCAGATGACTATCTTCCTACTCGAAGATGTAGCTTGATCTAAGATAATAGGTATCTGGGATTCAAGAAGCTGTGAGCAATGACGAAAGACAAACTGTTTGTAACTAAATAGGTACTTCTCTAATCGTCCTCTTTGGTCCTTTTGAAGTTAGGTAGCTATTTGACAAACGCAAGCAATGAAAAAGACGATTTCAGAAGACATGACATGCATTTTGACAGCTCTCGAAATGACATTGACGCGCGATTTACCTAACTATATTTATTTTTGTTAAATTATTTTTATTTTTTCAATGATTCCCGAATAATGGCGCTTTCAAAGGGCTGCACCAGTAAACCACTGGTTCTCAACGAGCTTTTGATACAAAACGTAAACAGTTGGGGAAACGTTCAGTATAATATTCCTCTGAGACTTTCCAACAATGAGACTCGCAGTGGAACGAGCATCGCCCATCGGCATATACCCGCAATTTCTCATAGCTTGGACTGCGTAAGTATACCTACGTGTTTAATTACCTCGCTTTTGTTATTATTTGGACGGGCCTTATACGGAAATGATCAAGATCTTGAGTACCTACCATCAAGTCAGAGAACCTACCTACCTAATGTATACCCGTGCATAGGGGTACAAACTGTTCCTACGGCATATTTTTCATAATAAAAAATGCTTATCTGGGCGAATTAACAGGCCACAAATATTGAAGCAGACCCGTTACTTTTAATCTCAAAGATAAACTATGCTATCACTCTTGCATTCCTCTTCACCCTATAATCAGCCAATAAAAGTTGAAACTGTTATGGCTGCCATGAGCATAATCTAGATCACAATCAAAGGCACACATCATTATATATCAAATCAAAATGTTTATTTGCAACTAGGTATGGTGTCTTATTAACAAAAGGTGGAAAACATATATTAAACTTATAAACTAAACACAGGCAATTAATAAAACCAAGCCAGTTGCAAAATGGTCCCAACTCAGCATATGCAAGTTGTAATAACTTGCGTTGGTCTTCCGTTATATCTATATACTAGCGGCCTGTCCCAGCTTCGCATGGGTGGTCATAAATTTTTTGAACATTTTAGGATAAACTTAGACCGTGGGTTCGAGCCTCGCGTCTACTTATTTCATACATTTGCACGCGCTTCTCCTTGAGTGAGTGAAATCGCACCCCGAGCGTGACCCATGGACCCGTTAACATTTTTAATTTCGTCATATCTTTTGTATGGAATGCCCGATTTGAAAAATTTAAGAAGTAATCTATAGGTATTGAAACCGTCTTAATTATGAAATAATTTATTTGGATAAGGATTAATACCAAGGTACAAATAAAGACCCTTTTCTAGCGGAGGCATTTCAATTAATTTTTTATAATAAAAGAACACTTATTGTGACATAACTATAATAGTTAGACATATGCTGTCGCGACATTTTTTGTAGATGATGACGTGTTCTACAAAATCGTAGTACATTATTTTGTTCTATCATCAATAGTTTTCGCAGCGCACGCGATGTAAGGTTTACATTATTGAAGTTTTAGTAAGGATCCCTGATTTTTTTGAAAATATAATATAGCCTATGTTACTCAGGGATAATGTAGCATTCTAATGGTGAAAGAATTTTTGAAATCGGACCAGTAGTTTTTGAGCCTATTCGTTACATACAAAAATACAAATGTTTCCTCTTTATAATATTTATTTATCTATATATATCCCGCTTTAGTTCAAATTATACATAAATGAGTTCTGTTCTAGAAAATCGAAGACCCACTCCCCGGAAGGGTGTGTGGGAGAGACATGGTGGTTGAGAAGGAGACGTACAAGACCACCACAGGAGCTTACTGCGTCAAGCCCAACCCCAACAAAGCCATGGAACGCGCTGACTGCTCCATCAACTGTCGCAGGGTTATATTCATGACTGCTGTTGATAAGAAGGTGGGCAATTATGGTCTGATCATTGCTATAAGTATTATGCAATATTCAAGACTGTTGCATAAAGTGCACTGGTGTAGTAAGAGACCGCGCCTTCCGATCGTAAGGTCGTAGGTTCTAGTCGGTCGCGCACCAATGGATTTTTCCTATCGCAAAATTACCTCTAATGTGTGCAATGCCGGTGCTCTTTAACGGTGAAGGGAAACATCGTGAGGAAACCAGTTTATATTCTAACAGCGGTGATGGGCTTTGTACCAATGTGATGTTTGGACTACCCCCTCAGACGTCCTCAAAAAATCTGGACTACTTGGTATTAAGAGATCTGAGGGGATATCTACCGTGTCTAGGGAACGAAGTGAAGCTGTTTCAGTATTGCATAGTGCAATATGCAGTGCAATCGCTGCATACAAAATCTCCTACGCGGCCACAACAGAGACGAGACTGATCTATATGTCTCGCAAAAGCCGCGCTAAAAGCCGCGTCATACTAAAACCGTAAGATAGCATGATTGTGTGGCCAGTCTCTTTAGACTAATCCAATTACGGTTCCAATAGTTTATCGTATTTGAATCACTGTGTCATTCGGCATGGCCTATAAGATTTCCATTCACAGGACTAAAGATGTCATGAACCTTGTATATATCGTACCAACATATTTCAGTTTTCTTGTTGTTTTATACTAATTTGTTTCTTAAGCACAAACTATGGTTTGGTGTGATCGTAGATATAACTCCTATCCCTCAATAAAATAATTTACAGCAATCGCCGATTTTCAGCTCCAAGGGAAGAGCATAACCCAGCCGACAATGATGTCTGAGATGAAGGACAACTATAGGGGTTTGACCAAAACTCCAACAGCGCCTCCGGACATCACAGTCAGACCGCCTGATCCTGAGTATATTTTTGATGTACTTACCTAAGTTTGTGTATATCTTCAAATGTCAGCCAATTATTTTTCAATTTTTTCCAAAAAACAATTGTATTTTCTCGCACATTATAAGTAAGCTTTTGTTTGTTAAAAATAGTTCCAAGCAACACGCTACTTCCAAAAACGGACAGTAACAATATAAAAATATTGTTACTGTTACAACCCAGTTATTCTTCTAAAACATAATATCGTAGTAAAGCATGTCCCAATTCTAGGTTGTAGCATCAGGAAGAAATGAAGCACCATGCATCTCAGATAGCGCTGGTGGTTTCCGAAGACTGCTTGACCCGTACGTGTCTACCTACAGAGCCTATCATAAGCCTTTCTCAATCGAAGACCAGTATGGAATCGGAGCGAAAGACCATATCACTTTCTACTCTGAATTCAATACACCAAAGGTAAGACTAGTCTATTTCCTTGAGTATAGCCTTCATTGTAACCTCACAGATCCTAGCTTCGTTATTATATAATTATGTTGTAAAAAGATCATACAAAAAAATGTTAAGAATCAAGCCGTAAGTTTATTGCTTGTTCTTCTAGGTTGGGTAGCGATGAACTGGTGACTAGACTCACCTTTAAAAGTTTAAAATTATTGAAGTTTGACGTAGTAGTATGTTAACATTAAAATTACTTCTAGGTAAGGGGATTTGGACCTAGACACAAAGAAATATGGATGCCACAAACGTCTAAAGTACACAGAGCAGTCTACGACAGAATCCATGTCAAGAAAGAAGCTAAAGAAGTGGCTGCTTGTCATAACCCCGTCAACAACATAAAAGGGTAAGTTTGGAATTTCAGTTACTCTACACTCTAATTCTATCCCATTCTTAACTTATTTCGCATTTCATTTAAAGGATAATTTGCGAGACTCAATGAATTTCCATATTACAGGGTGTTCGTCTCAGAAACAAAGTCTAAATACAAGATCCCGTTTGCAATCTCTCCCCTCGCCTCTTGGTCTCACGGAGAAGAGTTCGATTTGGCACCGTTCGCTCCCAATCCCTACCAAACGAACATTGCTCCTTTCATGTACTGCAGTGACTACTGTCATATAGCCCAAGGAACTCCTCCACATACCGTTATTGATCAAGTCCAACATAAACTGCCTGCCCATAAAGGCTGCAACAAACGATTCGTAGTGTCCAGGGATTATGATCCTTGATAAGGATTTTTGATAAATAATTTATTGTTATAAAAGATTTATTATTTCATATGTAAAATTCTCATAATATTAGATTGGTCTAGATTGAAAAAACTTTGGGTCTGAAATTGTAGGTGCTATCAGATGCGGGCCAATGTATTTTAGGATCTGAAAAGTAAACATTTTAGTATAAATTATATATTTCATGATCCTGACGTTATGTGTCCGTTTACGATTCTAAACACATCTACTTTTAATATGAACGTAATTTTTCACGAGAAGAGAAGCATTACCCGACATACTTGGTGTGCAAGCTGCACAATAAAGTACCGCATTTTATTCCACTTCATGTAAACTTTTCTCCGTATCTTCAGTTGTACAAGCACTGTCAAATACTGGTTTCTGCAATATAAAACATACTGTTTGGGTCTCGTTACATAGATTTTCTAGAAAGGTCGATAAGTTTTATCAGTTTTACCTTTGGCTTTAGTACAAAGCAGCTTATACATTGAGGAGAAGAACATTGGCATTCAATTTTATTATTCTGAAAACAGGAATAATACATAGATTATATTTTTTACAACTACATATTTAGATTTTCTAAATCAAGTTTATCACCTTTCTGGTTTTCTTCTGAAGGTCTGAGTTTAAATCTGTCGGTTCAGATTCACAACTTTTCTGTGAAATTAAAAGATTTACATAAATCTGGGGTAGGAAGATTATTCCATCATCATCATCTTCATTCATGCTCATCGGTTTATAAGGTATCTACCAACTCTCGACTTCTCGAGCTGTCTTTCTCTTAAACGTCTTCAATCTTATTTTATAGTTAAGTAGTCCCATTCGGATGAATGTATGCTGACATGGTTTGATCTTTTATGGAGGATTCCCTACATGCCTAAACTATCTCAGGTTTCTCTCTCATTTTTTAAAAAATATACACCGAATTTGAAAATACAATACCTAAACAACATTTTACTGTAAAGTTCATGCACATACCTTTTTGTCAGAGTCTATGCAGGAACAAGACATATGGTTTCTATTAGGGAGTACCATCGTCGTTACTTTTTACCAAACCTGCTTTCTATTTCTTTCTTCATGGTTGGGTTATTCTGGAAAATGCGAATTTTATTTCACCATTTCTTTTTTAATAAGTAAAATCTGATAATTGTAGGGAAACTTACTCCTGGGCAACTATCATTTCCGCATTTTGTTTTCTTGGATTCGTCTTCACATTTACCATCCTGAGAAGAAAAAAACATAATTTGACACAATCGTCATTTTAGACCTACGCCTACCTAAAAAAATAAACGTTTTGTTAAGGCTTAGGCACATATAAGAGAAGCTCAGGCCACATAGGCCGAAATATCCTGCGGATATCATCGTTTTTCAATCTGTTCTTGTACTTCTGTTTCTTGTTCCAAATAAATACTTTTTGATTTGATTTTTTGAATATCAGGACCCGCGGTTAACATACTGAACTCGGTTCTTTCGACTTTGTAGTTCGAGCCTAAAATGAGCTGATGATATAAACTCTGGTACTGGCCTTCTCCGTGCAAAAGGCAGTGGGAACACAATTTGGAATGTGCTTTTATAAAAATGAGTGAATAATTATTATGGTTACCGTAGGGCATTCCTCTTCGGGTGGTTTAACAGGCTTCCTCCTCCTAGGGGCCATGCACGGTGGGTTGTGGAAGCATCGTGCTGGAGTATTGCATGGCGCCCCTGCCCTTGCCGGCCAAAAGCACGGCATTAAGTACGGAAAGCAGGACGATGGGGGGATGCATTGAGGGAGGTGGTGGCATGACCTGGCTGCTAACGGCTGTAGAACAAAAAGTATCCCACATGAAATTGTCCGAAGAAGGTAGCTTATGGATTCATCAAGTGACAGAACCTGTATCGGCAGCTATTGTACGTAGAGCTGGAAGTTATTAAAAACTTTGATGTTTGCTTTATTTGGTCGAGCTGCCCTTGTGAAGAAAGAAAGAAAGATTGTTGTATAGTGATTATGAAAAAAATGTTGTGCTTGGAAAGAAGTGAACAAACAGTTACCTTTTGTAACACACAGCTAGAGCGTGGAGTCAGTTCCAAAGGAGAAGGTTCATATTTTGGTTTTTTGTTTAACGCTATCTGAAAAAAGACATGACATGTTTTTGAAGAAGTTAATGATGATGGAAATAAATCATCGAGAAATTGAGATTACCTTCATTCCAAAACATGTGGTGCAGTCGACAAGACACTTTGATGGTGGGCATGCCTGTAATGAAAAAGTAATGGGAATGACGTAATCATAATAAATAAATAACATTAGTATTTTTATAACAGGTTTTACAAATGAGCTTGATCTTAATCAATGTGCGGCAAGGGTCGAAGCTGAAAAACTTCGGGAATTCTCTAATCTCCTTCATCAGAATTCGCCAATCCTGCTGTCTCTTAGTTACGATCTTTCTTACCTTGCATTTTTCTTTTGGGCACGAAGAGCACTAAAAAATGATTAAATCATGTATTAGAGGTATTAGCTACATTTACAAATATAACAGTCCATTGATAAAAGTACTCACGACAGGTGGACAACCAGGTGGATCATCCTGCAAAAAAGCATGATTACTATACATTTTCAAAACGGTCGAAAAACTAATTTCATAGCCAATTGTGAACTCACGCATGGCGGCCCACATGGTGATACACATATTGAACAACATGGATCAACGCAACATCCTCTACAGCCGCCACACTGAAAAACATTGTAAAGAGAAAAAACCAAGAAGAATTATAGGCATAAATTATATACAGTAAACGGAAGAGCGCAAGAGTTCGATTTCAACACGGGCGAATGTTTAGATGCTCCGAGTATATTTTTACCGGGTCGGGGTGCTGTGGCTAGTTTCTGATACAAAACTCTTGTGTGCATGTAATGAATTTTGAGCCTATGATTGCTCAAAATTCATTTAGTTCACTCTTCAAAGCAATTATATTTATTTCGAACACCAACCTTTAATGACGTTGGTAGATCCGTGTTACTCTGAAACAAAATACATAATATAATTTTCAAGAGAAACCCTTTGTTTACAAACTAGGATTGAACACCAATGGCTGCATACTTTATGTTTACAGCATTGCTTCGCGCAACAGACTTGGACAATAGCCGTCTGGTGGAATACAGCTTTATCATCCTCTTTGCGTATTTTCTTCGAAGCACGCGATCCAACTATGGCTATTTTTGAAAGTCCAAACATGTTATGCTCTTTGTCGAGTCGTAGTATAGTTGATAGGAATTTGTCGCTGGGGCTGTGCTGAGCCAGGTTACTATTAGATCCTCTGCTACATTGAGAGCTTGCGGACGATGTCGGTGAAAAGGATGGTGAGCTGAAAAAAAAGTTCGATCAGAAGATTCTCTGTCCAAATATTCAACATTGCCAAAAATGGGTTTTAGTAAGAACACCTTACCGTTATTGTGAATCCCTTCCAATATCTCTAATTTTAGCACCTGTTAATGCGTTAACGTTTCTGTAATGATATTATGTTTCTATACTGTTGTATCTTTTTCTTTTTTCTCAGCCAACTTTTATGGTGTCACGGGCAACTGGTTCATGCGTATGCGGGGTCGGGGTTACCGAGTCTGGGTTTTATCAGGATATATTCTGATGCCCACGACAAAGCCTAGCATCGGATTAGGCCCTATTATGTGAGTTCTGGTTGTTTATACGTCATAATCATACCTGGAGTCTGGGGTATCATCGCGGTCTTCCGTAAGCCACTTCATTTTGGTGAGTTTAAGTAAGTTATTGTTTCCAGGGAAATATGCTTCTTCGTTTTCCGATTTATCGCTTTCTTCCCCAGAAGTTGTTGGCTGTTTTCAAAGTATTTTCTTATTGGTGATATGGAGTGATAATTACCTATACGTCTAATTACTCAAAAAGTTCAGTACTTACGAGTACGTAGGGTGTAGTTGAACAGGTATCGTTGGATATCTTCATACTCACGTCTTCGTTGGATTTCCTATGAGATTCTACAAGTTCGTGGAGTGCTTTTGATCTCTCTACTTTTATGTGACTAGCTTCAGTTTTGACCTTAAGAAACAAAGCATAATTTTTTCGGATATTTATTTGATCGAAGGAGTCGTAAAGTCAGGGCGCAAAGACGATAATCTTATCTCGCAACGAGTTGCAGAAAACAAACCTCGTGTGTTGTCGCTAGTTCCATAATATGCCCCATATTATTGTTCCGTGATGTGCTTCCGTTTGGTTTGATATCGTTCACCAGACACACATATGTGAGGTATACGTTTTGGTCCGAAGCACTTCTGGCGAGTTTTAGCGTGGCTTGAGGATACATGGTTGTAAGTGATTATTTTTTGTGGATGGTGTTAGAATGGTCCGATTCCTAAATGAATTGAAGGCATCTGCAAAAAGAGATATAATACTACATATAATGTTCATCGCAGAAATTGACTATTATAGATCGGTTACTCACTTTTTGCAGGGGTAAGGTTATCCGAAAATATTACTTTTCCATTTTGCTTTGTTTTGTCAACGAATGTCAGCTGCACCTACCAATTTTAGTATTTTCTTCTGTTAAAAAATAAGAAGAGGTTACTTACACGAAAAGAAAATAAACTATTTGCTACAACAATTTTTTTATGTTGCTGTAAAAATAATAGTTATTAAATAAGAGTTACATAGGTACTTATTCAATCAATGACGTGCGTAATAAAAATTTATTACAATAGTGCTTGTGAATTGTTGTCGTAGCGTCGATATTTATTAAAAACCTTTTTTTGTATACTACTTTATGATGGAATAAGCAGATGGCCCACCTGATGTTAAGTGGTAAACTTCACCTATAACAAAGCATTACACCATAAGTCACACTCGATAGGGGCGTGCCCTTCGATGAACTTGCGTCCATTAACTTGAGGCATACAGATGTTAAGTCTCATATGCCTGTAAATGCATAGGCAACCACACTCTTCAAACCGAAACACAGCAACGCTGTTTGGCGGCATAAAAAGGCACGGTGGTAGTTCTTCCCCGAACGAGCCCGTCACAAAGAACTGTACTACTTTGAAAAACCTAACAAAGTCATAATATAGAACGATTAGAACCAATCCTTTATCTTAGCTCTACCTAAGGCGAACACTGCGGCAAATCAAATAAGAGGTAGGTATTGGAACCACAGAAGGACACAAATTACTCGAAAGCAACCAAAAGTTGTCAAAAATGAAGGTACTTAGCTATCTGATTGGGAAGTAATGTTAATTGCCTAAAAACATAGTTTATGGCATGACGTGAATAGACCATGATATGACCTTTCCACGGATGTGTGTTGTTCAACAAAAAATAAATAAAAGGCAGCGAATAGTGATGGTGAGAACCGTAGTGTTTCCCGTATGCATTACTAACATTCCCAAGCAAAAATGCTAATCCACAATTTAGACAAATATTTGCCACAGGCTTATTCACAGGTCAATGTTTCGCAATAACGCATAAAAAAATTCTGATTGAAAATAATATTTTTCAGTGAGCTAACCAAATCTAACACTAACCCTTAGTCCGAGGAAACGGCGATAAGAACCGGGACACAGTTCATTTTTCCCAAATAAAGAATATCAACATTTCCTTGCTAAATTTCTAGTACACAATTATTATTTATAACTGTGTAACATCTATATAGAAACCGACGCCAACCCGAAACCGGGGGTTAGGCCAAGTCATAATAGTTATCAGAATTTTTTTCGATTTTGATTTCTAGCTTTTTGGCGTAATTTCATTGAATACCCTTTTGGCTTTCAGCTAGTAAAGTAGTGTAGTTTTCTTTAAATACCTAATTATACCTACAACGTGTAACATAACCCCGGAAGCAGGGTATTCTACAGGTCATGGCGAACAACTTTTGTTCCAAGACTTGAAATTTCAAAGTTTTCATTCCTGAAATGCCTCTTAAACTTTTCTCCAAAATAAAACTAACACAACATGACGCAGCCCTATTTACAGCTGTTTTTTGACCTTTAATTGCGAACTGTAGTTGAAATAGGTAACAGAACTGCCACCAATAGTAAACGTATGTACCAAGGTTACGTACACATTATCAGGGTTGTTACACATTTCTGATACAATATTAACTTTACTATTGTATGGTAATTTCGAAAACGTTTGTGTGTAAAGTTTGAATACTTATTCAAACTTTGCACACGTTAAAATATTTCAGTGCTTGGTCTGATCACATGGTCTTTGGCCTTATAGGGGTATTATGTTACACGTTGTATAAGATAACATTTATCTATTATTGTTCGTATAATGTGCCTCTTTAAGTAATGGTTTAGGTGCCTCTACGTATTAAAAATAAATGAAAAGTCCCTGATAGGGTTTTATAATACAACTTATTTATTGATACAGGTAACTTGGTGGCTGGTCCGAAATGACCGAATGGTGTGAATGACACCTATCCCCACAAAAAATGTATTCAACAAAGGAGAGTCGGAAAAAAGATTTGATTTTGCGAAGATTAGCTCGTCGCTACGGTTCAGCGCAGCTTTAATTGTAAAGTACTTAATAAGTACTTCGCGCAAGTTTAATGAAACTAAATTGGCGTAGGTATTGATACTTTCTGGTGGGTTTGTATTTATTTGCGTGAAGTATGTTACATACCTATTTAGAAATTAAGTAAGCCTAATAAATAAATAAATGTTAGAATCTCACACCTTGACAGAAAAACGCACATAGGGCACGTTCCTATCGTGCGTGACTTAGGAGGCAATGCTTTGTTATAGGTGATGGTTACCACTTAACATCTGCCATCTGCTTGATCCATCAGCTAGTTCTATAAAAAAAAACCTAGCATGCAAATATAATAGAGAAAATAAATCATATTTCAAAAATATGAATTTCCCATAATTTAATTACGTAATACAATTTAAATCAAAATAACATTTATAGACTGTGGTCCCCAGTAGTTTATGTCCCACTGCTGGGTAAATGCCTAATTTAAACCAAAAAAAAAATCTTTATTATGTACCTACTTTAAAAGTCTTCGTTTTAATTTAAATTATAGTCCCCTAACACTGCATTAGTTCCCTACTAAAAAAAAATACAGGACTGTTGTATTTATTAGGTACTTACGTGTAGTTCTATTATATTATGAATGAGCATTACAGTTTCTATGAATAGATGAAAACCGCATCAATTAAAAATCCAAGCGAACCTTTGCAGCGGTGAATCACATCACGACAGGGATCGTCAACTATTTGTAACATTGCTCAATTATATGTTTTTTTAATGACACAAGTCTTTTTATTTGCATAGATTGGTCTTGCCTGGTCTTATTATTATTGACTTGCGTTTCTTCATTGACTTGTCTAACATTGTTAGCAATCCAAAAACATTCTGAAGAAGAGGTAAGGGTAGCTGTCTGTCCTGTCTTCGAAAATATATAAATGTGAGTGTAGACGTACTGCGTAATCAAGTTTTTTGTCTGATTCATTATTGTCGATTTTGTTAATGCATTATCCTTAACTCACATAATTTGACAGTGCTGAAGTTGTTTTTGTTTCTTTTAGTAAAATACGGCAAATTTTTATTCCTGTTGATATAATTCGTTAAAGTCGAAACCAGCAGGGCTTTTTTTAATTCTTTCGGAAACGTTTCCCCGGGGCTATATTAAATATTTCTTGGGTTTTTTTAGACTTTTGAACCCTATTACTAAGACTCCGCTGTCCGTCCGTCTGTCACCAGGCTGTATCTCATGCACCGTGATAGTTAGACAATTGAAATTTTCACAGATGATGTATTTCTATTGCCGCTATAACAACAAATACCTACTAAAACATAGAATTAAATAAATATTGAAGGGGGCTCCCATACAACAAACATGATTTTTTTGCTGTTTTTATAGATTATGTTACGGAACCCTTTGTGCGCGAGTCCGACTCGCACTTGGCCGGTTTTTTTTTATATTTTTAGAAGCAATTTTTAAAAACAAGATCAAGAGAGACGCATAATGAAGTATCTGATCCAAGAACTTCCGAATTTTAAGAATTGTCTTGCAGTTTCAATGTTGTTCACTTCTGCTGCATACTGGTCGAATCGGAGGCTTTGTACCGTAACGTAACATTTTTGTTGTGGACTGACCGTCAGTCGTCTACCGCATTGTCCAAAAATTTGTACAATTTTATATCGAAAATGTTAAGCTTTTTGTAGTTTTTTGTGAGTTGGTTCTAAATTGCCATTTTAGTTTTGTGATATATAGTTTTACTGAGACTATAATAATGTCTATTATTAAGCGCGTGGTTTTTTTGTGCTGTTTGTGTGTTTTTGAACGGACTGTAAAAGCACAATTTGGAAGTGAGTAGAAAAGGGCCGGCCTAGATATTCAATAAGTATAAAATCCCAAAACACGTATAATAATTGTTTAGACTTGGTGGAGTACCTACCCACCTTACTTACCGCATCAGTATTTCATCGACATTTTTAAATGATGATATAGTAAAATCTCTATTTCAAACACCTACGAAAATTACATTTCTGGTCCAAATTAAATATATACCTTACAAACAAAAATACGTTATAATATAAAAGTAGAAATGGTCAATTCAAAATATTTATTTCTATATGCATAAATTAATAAAATAAGCCTTAATATCAAAAACATGTAAAATATTTAGAACTCGAAATCTCGACATTTTTTTGCAAGTTTTTATTTATGTACTTATGTTTGTTCGGGTGGAATCTTGCAACTCAATTTTGAAGCAGATATCTTCAACCGATTGAGCAGAAATGTTGTATACACGTATAGTTTGGATGACAATGCCTGGTTAGCTGCATTTAAGTACTTAAAAGCTTGTTTAAAAAAAAGTTTTTTACTCTTTATTTATATATTTTTTACAACTATTTATTAGATACTGTTTCTAGGTTTTACTCCTACCTTTGCAATCTTTGCTTTCATTTGCTTGTCTAGGTGCTCACATTCTTATTACCGTAATAAGTTATTTAAGTAAGAAGTACGCACGAATACGCATCAGGCTATACATTGTTCGCATTTATATCATTGTGATAAGTGTAGCTTGATTTGGATCCGTGTGTACAAGGCACACATGGACATAATATTTGATTATAATAATTTATGACGTGATATGAACAGTTTTTGTTGAATTGCACGCGTTTGTGATGTCATGCCGACAAATATTGCATGCGAGTCAATAATTGCAGATAGCACAATGATGGACAGCCTCGATTAGGACGTAACCATGATTATCTCTATCCCCAAGGTCGGATATTTGAACAGGGTTTTTTGATGTACCTAATTAAATTGCATGTTTCGTTGTAATTTAGAACCGCTTATTTGATTTTTCACAAATACACGTCACATGAGTTAGTGATGACCAACTTTGGTGACGGAGTTTTGAGATCTATTCTGGAGCCGGGGCCGATTGCCCTCTGAAACATGGTAGCTGGTAGTCGAAAGTAAAAAAAAAGTTGAACTTGTGGTCATCCGACCAAATACGAATCCATCTATCTTACAAACTAGATAGGTACCAACTTTTACGAATTATTGTGTGATTTTCATTTTATAAATTTGCTTTTATTTTTTTCTTCAGGTGTAGGTTTAAGTGTTGGATTAGGAGGTATTAAAAGTGACGACGAAACCTTAGACTTTAGGGTAAGTTTATTTTTATTTGGTAATTTACATAATTATAACCTTCTTCAATTTCCTATTTAATAATTTTCGTATACGTAGTGTGTATCTGTCATTGTGAACCGATTTTGTATTAGTTTTTTTTTTGATTGGAAATTAAAGAAAAAAGAACACTGTGTTATTCAAGAAAATATTTTAGCCGTAAATATGTTTTCACATACAAGAAATACTACGAGGACTTGTCAAAGTTCACGATATGGAGGGGTTAGAAAGGGGTTGGGGTAACTTTTTATTACTTATAAATTCTTATAAACTATGGTAACATGTAAAAAAAATTACTACAATGAGCGGAACTTGATGTATGTATGTCTTTGTGTATTTCAGGGAAGCTGTCAGCCAAATACAACGTGCGTGCCTATTAGCTCATGTCCAATTTTGGAAGACCTTCTCGACTTCTCCTGTTTTTCTTCTGACAGGTATTTTTTCCTCTTGCTTGTATCTTGTAGCTTTAGAGAAAAGTTGATAACTTTCAGAACCCTCATTTCAAATACTTAGATTGAATAGAAGATTTTTTATTCGACACACAAACACAGGGACAGCATCACATAGGTAACAAGAAGAAGACAAAACTTTGGAACATAGCACCTACATATAATATTGAAAAGAAACATTAAAAAACACAAAAATAAACAATGCAGGTTACCTATTGGTACCTACTAGGGCATGCTCCCGGTACTGATCAGTATCGAAATTCCCGGTAATTTCGATACTGATCAGTACCGGTACTCCACAAAGCAAGTACCGGTACTTTCGATACTTTCGATACTCGATATCACTCATAAACTGTCGATATTTTCTAGTGCGATATACATCAATTTCAATAAATAAACACTAGCACTGCGTTCAGTTTCACTTTTCTATTTAGATTTCAATTTTTTAACGAATTATGAACCTAGATTTAACAACCTTCTAATGAAATCTAAACAAATTTAAGTATTACGATTAGGTACGTAGTTTGTGTTGATTTTTTTATGATTATTCGATTGATCATAGCTCGTTCTGATTGTTGTTTGCAAGTGGGTGGATTGAAAAGTTCGCGACCTAACCAAGAAAACAAAGTTCAATACCAACAATTTTTATTTAAAAAAAGTACTCCTTCCATTTATAAGTAAGGCCGTAAATGTTTGTTTGCGATTTTTTTTCTCATCTACTCTGTAACCATACATGAGGATCGCTAATTGGCTTCTCTGATGACCTGTATTACTTAGAATTTAAGTTTTAATAAGCTATCGGTCTTCCTGAAATAAATAAACAAAATATCCAATTACACATTCTTCGACCTCTTCATGAAAATTTTTTGCCGCCGACTTTTTTTTTGAAATTTGGGATCAGATGAAAGTCTAAAAGTCCAGGAGAATAAGCTACGTAGAAACCACAATCTTGAATTTGAGGCATGGATTCAATCAAGATTTTCAACAGATAAAACAAGATTTTCTATCTCAGTATGTTGAGCATTTCTCTTTAATTTCTTGTAACGAACGACGCAAAAGTGTTAAGTAATATGCCAAGCTAATGGTTTCGCCCTTAGCGAGGTGGTCCACCATTATGACACCCTGAGATCTCACCCTTTTCCACAGGGGTGAACTCAGATTACATCTGTTATCTAATCTGCTATAAAAATCTTGAGGCTCAGCCTCAAACGTGTCAGACGATACAGTCGCAAGATTTTGTGAGCTCAACGCGCTTTTGCTCATCTGAGAGCAACATGGGGACCAACCTAGCTGAGACCATAGAAAATGTAAGTTAACTGACAATTATGTTTTTTGTATGTTCATAGGAGATGGTCGAAGTGTGTGCAATCTTCTTGATGATCAGTCTTCGGTTTTCCCTAATGAGATTACACACCTTTTCATTGTTTTCCTTAATCGGAGACGTCTGACGAAATTATTTTATGATCGCACGTTTACTTTAAAACCAGAAATACTACAATAACCAAATTTTGGATTGTGACAACCAACAAACATATAAATAAAATGGCGGTAGTATAAAAAAGATATAATAGCTAGACTTGGTACTTCTGTTCCAAGTAAATACCAGCATATGAATTATTGATTTAGTTAGATAACATAGTTTGTTACTGTTCATTCCAGTTGTTGATTCATTTGATGATTATTCTATTTAGCTTGACCTCACCTATTCTGATTGTTGTGTGTAAGTGAAATTATTGTTCCAGATCATATAAAAAAACGAATAATCTTAAGTTATTTTATTTACTACAGTTTTTGTTTCATTTTACGGCTATACAGTTAGTTAATTGAAGATAATTAGCTCAGTATCGAAAGTATCGAAAGTACCGGGAATTACCGGTACTGAGCCAGTATCGGTCGAAAATTACCGGTACTGAGAAAAGTATCGATACTGCATGCCCTAGTACCTACCTAATATACATAGAAGACATCTCTTCTCATTACTACATGTAAAAATCATGAGAAAACCTGGAGTCGGGAGTCAGCTCCGCATTCGTTATGCCGTAGGGTTTTATACTTATTACAAAATGTTTTTTATGTAAGTTGTAAAAAAAAAATTATGTTTTCAGATATTTCCACCGTCTAAACCAGCTGACCTGCGGCCATGCGAACAACGAAGACTACGTATGCTGTCCTGCCTGCGATTGCGGCAAGGTCTACCAGGAAGGCACACAGCAGTGCGGTCGGAGCATGGTCCGAGGGGTGGATTACAACGGACTGGGAGCTCATCCTTGGGTGGCTAGGATTGGATTTGCTCGTAAGTACCTCATCAGCCTGTAGAAGCCCACTGCTGGTCATAGGCCTCCCCTACACATTTACAGGAAGAACGATTCTGAGCCCTCTCCATCCACCGACTTCTCGCGATCTTAACAACGTTGTCAATCCATCGGGCAGGCCCAGAGGTTGTCAGATCTTCGAGTAAGGTAAGGTTGAAAGTACCAATGTTTGAGGAATACATAAATAGCTGGGGAATCGATGGACCGACGTAGTAAAGATAAGTATAGTAAAGGAAGTCGGGGTAGACGGCATTTTTTTTAATCCTGGATATGTATAAGGAGGCTTATATCTAGCAGTGGACTTCTTCAGGCTGGCGATGAGGATGTGAAAACCTGTTTATTTTATATAAGGACCACAAAAATTATATTTCAGATGGACTTTTTCACGTGGTGCTCATTCCTTTAAGCTCTTTAATAATTGGACATGGAATGGCAATAACATGGAATTTTCGAGTTTAGTTTATGAAAGCGAGGGCGCGAATTTTTAACTACTATTTACAGCCCATGTAAAATAGCCCTAACATTATTATGAATCTACATCATAAATTCGGTATAGTTTTATTTATCTTCCTGTCTAGTTGAGTAACGTAAGTTGCAATAATGTAAACCATTTAAATTGGAATAAATAATGTTAATGTTTAAAATGAACTTGATTGTTTTTGTTTCAGATAAGGAATCTGGAAACGTGAGATTTGCTTGCAGCGGCTCCATCATAGCCAAACGAGTTGTACTGACGGCCGCGCACTGTGCTCTGGCCAAACCGGAAGGATACAAGTTGTATGTATTTTTGTGGTACTACTACCATGCCTTTTTCTGCCGCCTGCTGATGGAACAAGTAGGTGGCCCACCTGATGTTAAGTGGTAATCATCACAAATATCACACAATAAAGCATTACCTCGTAGTCACGCACGCTAGACGCGTACCGCACGATGCACTGCTCTGCGTCCATCAACTTGAGGTTTACAGATGTTAAGCCTCATGTGCCTGTAATTTCACACACAGCAACGCTGCTTGGCGGCAAAAAGCTGGTAGTATTTTCCCGGGCGAGCCCTTCACAAAGAGCTCTACTGCTCTAAAAATTACTTCAATTAAGTATTATATTTTGTAAAAATAATTATACAAAACAAAAGAAGGAACGAAGCCGAAACTTTGTTGCTTCATAACTTCTTCTTGCCATTTCATTAGATTCTTTTGAAACAGTGTGATGAAAGGATTTTATGTGCGTCTCAAAAACTACTTTCGAGCTTAATAACTGAAAAATTCGTATATTTTGAATACTCTGTCATGCAGGTCATCGGTAGTGGTTGGCGAATGGGACACTGGCCGCAGTCCCGATTGCAACGACTACTTCTGCGCGCCTCCCGCGCAAGCCATCAAGGTGGAGAATGTGGTCGTCCACCCGGGGTACGAGCAGAAGGTCTTCAGACATGACATCGCTTTGATCGTCTTGAAGGAAGATGTCAAGTTTTCTGGTAAGCCTCTTTCTTACGACTCTAGAAAACTATTTACAACTTTTACAGTGCGTATACGGGGTGGATTTTTGAGACGAAACAGTAAGGGCAGGTACCTTACGTTATATTTCAGGAAAAAGATCTATTCATAACTTCTTGAGATATTCTGACCTGCATTCACAGATTTGGAAAAAAATTACAGTCATCGAAAATAAAAATATTTTTATACCTACCTATCGATCGATATTTCATGAAGGGTTCAAAGACTGGGACCATTGTATATATACCCTATATGTACCTGATACGTTGCGGTATTCATAGTCTCAGTTTAACTTACTTGCCGGTCTATTACATCGTACACACGAATACAGATCAAGCTACACGACGCTAAAGAAAAATGACACTTGCTACAAGGACTTAAAAGCCTATACATATAGCCTGATGCGTATCCATGTGTGTATTTGCAGACCGTTTTAAAATATTGTCAGTTTTTTTTTATACAACTAGCTGATGGAACAAGCAGACGGCCCACCTGATATAAGTGGTAACCATCACCTATCTCAAAGCATTGCCTCGTAAGTCATACACGATATGAACGTGCCCTACGATACACTGCCCTGCGTCCATCAACTTGAGGCATACAGATGTTAAGCCTCATGTGCCTGTAATTACACCGGCAACCACACTCTTCAAACCGAAACAGCAACGCTGCTGAAAAAGGCGTGGTGGTAATAATTCCCCGGACGAGCCCTTCACAAAGAGCTCTACTACGAAACCTGGTTTTGTAATAATTAATTTATGCCACTTCTTATTTTGCGG
Organism: Chloroclysta siterata; assembly: GCA_932294275.1. Classification (NCBI taxonomy): domain Eukaryota; kingdom Metazoa; phylum Arthropoda; class Insecta; order Lepidoptera; family Geometridae; genus Chloroclysta; species Chloroclysta siterata. The sequence goes on along the minus strand of OW028596.1, from coordinate 10,393,330 downwards.
CGAGTGGCTGGCGGTAGGTCGATGGATGGAAAGGGCTCGGAATCGTTCTTCCTGGAAGTGTATTGAGGAGGCATATGTCCAGCATTGGACTTCTCAGGCTGATGATGATAATTAACAATTATTTCTCTACTCGTTCTTTAAAATACCTCTGACTACCTAGACGTCATCAAAGAATCTGGAGTTAGTACTTGGTACCAAGAGATTTAAGGACTGATTTTAAGGAGATGTAATTTATATCTACCGTGCCTGGGGATCAAAGTACGTGAAGTAGCTAACCTAACCTTGACCATGACAGGTGAGTGACATGACGTATGACCACCCTTTTCCATTCCAGTGACAGCGGCGCCGATCTGCCTGAACGATAAGCCGGAAATACTCATAAACGAGCGCGCTTTGCTTGTCGGATGGGGGAAATTATCTGGACAAAACAACGCGGTATGTGAATGTACTCGTAGATGAACCAGTAATTTGTATAGCTTGTAAAGTACCTACTGTCGACGACATAATAAAATTAGAATTTTAAGAGAAGTAGATATCTTTGATCGTAGAATCAGCAAGTTGAAGTGGCAATGGGCAGGTCATATAGCTCGAAGGACTGATAACCGGTGGGCAATAAAGGCCCCATAAGTAGTAACCATCACAGAACAGACACAAGACAGACGCCTTAAATAAAAAAGTTTACGTAAAAGTAGTGCTTTTATACTTTTCTGTATCCCAACTTTTAAACACATTTATTAGTCCCGAGTCCCTGTCCAAAATAAAATTTTAAATAAAGCTATTTCTGCTAGCGACTGTACCAAGTACACCAGTACCAGCACATAAGTACATGCGCACATGTAGAAAGATTGTAATCGAGTAGCCTGTATCGCGGTGTGCTTAATTATTTTGACCCTCACTTGTCATGCAGATTTAATTTCAATGTTACGTTAATTATAGTATAGGATGGTTGATATTTGAATGATTACTGGTGATTCTTATCCACCTGGTTTTAAAGCCTACATTTGCATCGGAATTATTTTTATGCAGAGCGGTTGTCATGGTGTCAATTCCGTAGTTGCAAATCTCTTATTTTAAAACTCTAAAATTACTTACTGAGATTTCGTGATGTCAGCTCCATCAGTGTTACATTTATGCTAACACAATGTTCTAGCTGGTCCCTGACTAGCCCCTACCAACTTATACGGTAGCCAAGTTTACATACATTCGATCGATAAACTTAAACACACACAAACATTAACTTTAGTGCTGTCAACTTTTTAGGATATCTATTATTTCTTTGTCGCCTAGCGACGTCTAAATTAAAACTAAAGCAATGTTCGCATAATGAAAAATATCATTACTATATTATCCAGGTTAGTCGTCAACAGCAACTAGAAGTACCCCTAGTCCCGCTGGAAACATGTGAGAAAGTGTTCGGCGACTCCGTCCCGGTCCACGAAGGTCAGCTTTGCGCAGGAGGAGAGGAAGGCAGAGACGCCTGCACAGGGTTCGGCGGAGCGCCTCTGCTGATGTCGAGAGAGGGACAATATATGCAGGTAAACGTAACCTTAAGAAAAAAATCTCTCTTTCTCTTTTCGTGTCACTAGTTTCTTTCGAAATAGTGTGGTGAAAGGATTTTAAGTGCGCCTAAATAGGCTCCTTTTGAGCACTCGACACATATTATAGAAGTTTTTAGGTTTCACGACATGCCCGTTCCTCACGATGTTTTCCTTCACAGTTTGAGAGTACTTGCATTAAACATTAATTTTTCAATGGGAAAAATCCATTGGTCGACCGGATTCGAACCAGCGAACTTACGATCTGAAGGCGGGGGCACTCCAACTAAACCACCGGTGCTCCTATAGTCAAAGTAGAAAAGCGAAATACAAAATAACAAGTTTTCAAAAGTCAGAATAGACACTCTGGTGCCTGTAATTATACCGGCACCCTTCAAATCGATACACAGCATCGCTGCTTGGCGGCAGAAGTAGGCATGGTGGTACTCCTACCTCCATGCCTATTTCTGCCGCCAAGCAGCGTTACTTCCCCGAACGCTCATTTCCGAACACATCTTACACTAAAATGACACAACGTTACACTAACGAACAGATACAATCTGAGGACCTTGGTCAGAAATAAAGACAAGCATTAAGAATTCCTTCTTTTTTCCATCTTCAACTTCAGAGAGAATTTTAAGAATAGTAGAGCTCTTTGTGAAGGGCTCGTCCGGGGAAGTACTACCACCACGCCTTTTTCTGCCGCCAAGCAACTTTGCATGGCGCATGAGGTTTAGCATCTGTATGCCTCAAGTTGATGGACGCAGGGTAGTGCATCGTGGGGCACGTTCCTATCGTGCGTGACTTACGAGGCAATGCTTTGTTATAGGTGATAGTTATTACTTCATCAGGTGGGCCATTTGCTTGTTTCATCAGCTAGTTGTATTAAAAAACAAAACCCTTTTTTTTTGTTTTTTAATACAATTGATTCGCCAAGGCTTTGTCTCTTACGAAAGAATGTACCTAATTTGGTGAATGTACCGAATTACCAATCTACCCTCTTTTAAGTCTTTTTTTATTTTCAGCTTGGTATCGTCTCATTCGGGTCTGAGAACTGTGGCAGCGAAGGCGTCCCCAGTGTCTACACGAACATCGCTCACTACTACCGCTGGATCGTCGAGAACTCGCCTTCTTAGGACCCTGGCTTAGCTTAGTTTGATGCAAGAGAATAAACGAATTCCACGAAGATATGTTTTAGTTTGTGAAGCTAGAGGTAAGAAAAAATTCAAACTACCGTCCACCTTCTGAGACCACCTAGGTGAACCGTGGAAAGAACTTAAATTTATTAACTTGAATTGAAACTCTTAGATAAAACTTGAATGCGCCTTATTTTATATTGGTGACGGTACACCTCAGAAATTTGGTGTTGGCCATTATAATATCTATGGATGTCTTACAGTAGAAGGATAGGAACCAGGGAACTACACGATCTGATACCACTATCTCCATTCCACCATAAGACCAGTAGACCAACGGCTCAGTAAAATCTATACCTGGTAAGCATTCCCACATACCTATTAGCACCAAGTTTTACCATAATTTTCGAATGCTAAGGAGTGACGTCGTCTGTTTTCCTGATCGGTCCTGGCGATTTGGACGACATCAGCCTATTGTAACTACAATAGAGTACGGTATACTTAAACACTATAAAAGGTCATCATATGCCTGGATTAGTCCACAGTAGGAAATATGCCTCCGCTTTATTTGGGGGTTTGCTGTTGTCATCGCTTGGCAGGCAAATTTGTGATCGCAGTGTTGTTCATAAGTTCTCAAGAATTAGAGTAGATGAGGAAAAAAGTAATAAAAAATGTGTTGGGAACAGATTTTCCAATGGTACAAACAAGTATATTCAAATATCTTATGATTCGTTATTGTAATAAAAACAAGGGTCTGCGTCCTGTAAATGATTGCACACCGTTCCGAAGAGATCCACCTGAGATTCGTCCTGGACTTTCTGCTCAAAATGCTAAAAACAAACACAACAAAAATGAGTAGGAAAATCATCAAAATCAGTTTGTAAAAAAGCTGGGCAGGTCTCCCCTACATTCCTAAAAAGAACGATTTGAGCACTCTCTATCCACCGACTTTCGGCGATCTTACAATGTCGTCGTTCTATCGGGGGGTCTCCGGTTTATGGTCGACTATAACTGCTTCTTTTTCAATTTCACATTTTAGGCATACTGCTTCATCGGCATCTTTCGTTTAGGATAAACAGCTTTTTAGGCAAATCTCATGTTTAGGTATAATGCCCTCATTGGTATCTCGCGCTTAAGGTAGCTCGATCAAAAGGGTATTCTTGGAGCTGTATGACTATAGAAAAACCAGCCAACCTATTTCTATTCTTAATCCTGTGCTTCGATTTAAAGGTAAGGGAAAGGTTTTTTTTATACAACTAATGGAACAGGCAGATGGCCCAGCTGATGTTAAGTGGTAACCATCACCTATAACAAAGCATTGCCTCATAAGTCACGCACGATAGGAACGTGCCCTGCGTCCATCAACCTGAGGCATAAAGATGTTAAGCCTCATGTGCCTGTAATTTCACCGGCATCCACACTCTTCAAACCAAAACAAAGCAACGCTGCTTGGCGGCTGAAAAAGGCGTGGTGGTAGTACTTTCCCGAACGAGCCCTTCACAAGGAGGTCTACTACTCGGTCTCAGTTAAATGGACGCAGTATATTGCTAAAACATAAAGAAGTAGATATGCCGCAATATAATGAATTCCTGTATTTTTTTTTATAAGTAACTGCTCAACATCAAGATGAAGGAAGACAAAACGTCTGTTTTAGGTACCTACTTTTTTGTTACTGCTTGTTTTTTTGTTTCTGCCTTAATTGATCTTAAAATTCTTTCACCACTCTGTTTCGAACGAACTAGTGATACCACAAGAAGAAGAAGAAGACACTTACATCATCGAATGTGACTGTTGGCACAAACTTAGGCTTGACAAAGTCCGTAAGGTACTCTGAGTACAGTTGCAGCTCGGTGCCCAGATCCGAGCTTATACAGTCCTCAACGGAATCTATGGGAATTCCTGCGGCCTGGACACACTGTAAATAAAATTAAATGTAAGTATTTTAATTCAATAATACCTATAAAAAATTGAGTCACGAGCGTAATTGCCAGGCACAATATACATCCCCTTATACCTACTGCGTTTACATTTAGACATTCGCGCTGCCATTCGCGTGGACGGAAATGCTGCCGTCTGCGGCAGCGTCGCCGGCAAACGCGAATATGGACATGGAAGTGGCCTGTTTACATTCTCGCATTGTCCAAGTCCCTACTGATGTCTCTGCACATTTCCACGGACATGAGCTGAGTGTAAACGGGGTACAAGGCATATGCTGACATACGGAAGTTGCAAGCTTATCGCAGCTGATAGAATACTTGTTTCCTCACGATGTTTTCCTTCACCGTTTCAGAGCACTGACTGGAATTGCGTAAATACTAAATAAATAACTAAATCCTGCAGTTTTCTGATTAAAATCAGCGATATGTGACGATATATTGATCCCTGTACAATATAATTGATAACGACCAATACCTACGACTATTTTATTAGGTACTATTGTCAGACGTAAATTTAGCTATTTTTATGACAGAGTAAACAAAACAAGGCTAACTTGCTCACATTAAAGTGTTAAAACCGATGTCGCATGTACCTACCTCTCACTAATATATTTACTAATATTTCAAACTTGTTACTGACTAAATTATAATAGTTACTTTAAAATACTCGGGTACGATCTACCCAAGAATAAGCATTTGCGATACCAGTAGCAAATAAAGAAAGTTGAAATAAGGCTGAAATTAAGTTGGTAGATAGTCACACAAATACATACATATAAAATAATATGTATTTGTGTGACTAAACTACCAACTACTGTAAAATTTGGGTGTGATTTTTTTTTATACAACGTGCTGATGGAACAAGCATATGGCCCACCTGATGTTAAGTGGTAACCATCACCTATAACAAAGCAATGCATCATAAGTCACGCTCGATAGGAACGTGCCCTACGATGCACTGCCCTGCGTACTTGAGGCATACAGATGTTAAGCCTAATGTGCCGGCAACCACACTCTTCAAACCAAAACACAGCAACGCTGCTTGGCGGCAGAAAAAAGGCATGGTGGTAGTACTTTCCCGGACGAGCCCTTCACAGAGAGCTCTACTACTCTTGTACTTTTGTGTGCCTAATGTTATATTTGAACCTAACTTGCCTACGGGGGGTAGGCAAGGACATCCTCAAAGAAGAGGGGAAATCTACCGTGCCTGGGGAACAAAGTCGGAAAGCTTTTTTAAATGTAAGTTAGTTTACCTGCAAATTATTAAAAGTACCGGCCATTGTCTCCATCTCACATGTGACGTATTCCAATATCTCCTCATCGGAACGCTCTTGCAAGAACTGCAACGCGCAGTCCTGGACTAAGTTACCGCGGCACTCGGAAGGTCCATGCTGGCATTCAAACAAGCCAATTTCTTTGTTTATGCTCTGAAAAAAATATGGCACATTTTTGATTTCTCCATCCCTTTCACACTCTTTACAGCTCAGTGGTGCCTTCTGCGCTGTAGGTTGTGGCTTTTGTCAAAGTCAAAGTCAAAAGGTATTTATTCAATAAAATCACAAGGATCACTTTGAAACTAGTAGGTACCTGGTTGCCATATTACAAGGTTTGCTTAGTTTGGGGCAAGATAATGCTGTGTGGAAAGTCCACCAATATCTGTCACCGTTTGAGAGTACTGGCATTGTGCACATCAATTTTTGAACAGAAAAACTAATTGGTGCACGACCGGTTTCAAACCCACGACCTTAGGATCGGAAGGCGGGGCCACTACTACTAGACCACCAGTGATCTAAGGTGCTGATAGGTACTAATTAGGTCCTTTACATTATAAATTGGTGGCGAGTAGAATATTTACCGAGGCTTTTCCAAAGGGAACCAATCGCAGTTGAATGTGGTCTTTCAATTTTCTCACTGTTGGCACGAGCTGATTCACTATGAAATTCCGGCTGTCTGAGCACTTGCTCTCATAGTACACAGTTATAAGTACCTGTAATAGAAATTACGATTTAGGCAACATATACATTTTATATTAAGCAAGCCCTTAAAATTCTGATAATCGTCAGGCAACATCGCCTGCACATTTGATATACAATATATCTTCTAAAATAAAAATATTTTAAACTAACAGCCTGTCCTAGCTACGCATGGGTGGACATTTAGAAAAACTTAGATCGTAGGTTCGAGTCTCGGGTCTAATTATTTCATACATTTGCATGGCCTTCTCCCTGAGTGAGTGAGAACGCGCCCCGTGGCCCGTAACCGTATTTTTAAAACGAACTAAAATTTTTAATTTCGTAATATCTTTTAAATGGAAAGTCCGATTTGAAAAATTCAAGAAGAAAAAACTATAGGTATTGACACAGTCTTGAATACGAAATGATTTATTTGGATAAGGATTAATATAAAGGTATGGATAACATGGTCTGATTTTGGTTGGTAGATTTCTATCAACTCTTAAAATATAAAAAAGAAGTTATAGTAACAACTACGATAGTTAGACATATGGTATCGCTGAGAACATTTTGGTGTTCTATCGTCAATAGTTTTCGCAGCGCATGCGATGAAAGACATTTGTTACACATTGTTACACATTGGGTTACATTATTGAAGTTTAAGAAGGGATCCCTAATTTTTTTCTAGTAATAAATATAGCCTATGTTACTCAGGGATAATGTAGCATTCTAATGGTGAAATATTTTTTTTAAACGGACCAGTAATTTTTGAGTCTATTCGTTACATACAAAACAACAAAAATACAAATCTTTCCTCTTTATAATATTAGTGTAGATGTAGATTAGTGTAGTTAAAAGAAGAGCGAGAAGTTGCCTAGCGGTTGTCGGCATCTTAATGCGTTCGATAACGAACTGATTAAGATAAAGTGTGATTTATCGTCTGAGGTAAGAACACGTTGATATGTTACTGAAGTTACCTTCAACTTCAGCAACATATCAACGTGTTCTTGTCTTTAGGACTATAAAATGCTGTAGAGTAGGGTACAGGACCACAGACCTTGTGCTAACCGGACCGCTTTCACTGGTCCGGTTTAGCACAAGTTGTCACTTGCTAGTACGCAACATAACATTGCTATGTTATGTTGCACTAGATTGTATATAACATTTTTATTAAGCTCGTGGTTAAACGCCTAATCGAAAATACATTAATGTTTCATATAAAATTTAGTTTTTAAACAGACTTCAAAAAGCGGTTCTTCGAGGTTCTCAAATTCTCAAGCTGTATTTTTATTTGAAATGGCTGTGTTTTTCGCTTTTTTTCAAGTTTAGTTTTTAGTTTGTTTATATTTATCATCTTATTGTTGTTGGTTTAGAGTCCTCTACGGAATTGGTCAGATTTTCTACTCGAAGCTAAGCGGTACAGTATATTTAAGGTTTTTATAACTAACTATGCCAATAACAGCCTTATTGATAATCGCTTTTATTTCTAAGCAACTATACTTTCGATGTATTTATCTGGTCGCAGTGGTTTTGTTTATTGCTAAACAGATGTTGACTTATTTGATTTTCTCACAGCCTGTGAAATGAAATCTGTGAAACCTACAATTTACTAAAATATTAATGAAATAAATTAATATTTCAGTGACAACCAAAATAAAGGTTTTAGATTAGCAATCACAAACCGGAAGATGTAGGACACCCACCATAAGGACCGATGACATTTTAAAGAACGCGCGGAAGCCCGTGATGGGGAAGGCTCATACATTTTCAGGTTTTCCTGGAAATGTATGGGGGAAGCCTATGTCCAGCAGTGAACTTCAGGCTGATGCTGAAGGGTTGGCACCTATATATAAACCAGCACCTATATATAAGATATAAAGTACTTTATTGCAAACCCTACCTAAGCAGAACATCTTTTATAAATTGTCGACAAACAAGTTTTCTTTAACTCCGCTTTTACCTTCTCAATTATTCATTACAAGTAAATAAATATTTAGCAAATACTGATAACTATGTATTTAGTTCAGGCAGGTTACCACAGCTGTTTTTCAGACTACCTAAGAATCGAATCTACTATTTTGCTGAATAAACAGTTGTACCAATAATCTTGACTCAGTCACTAACCTTATCATAGCTATCATCTGCGTGGGCAAGCACTAAGCCCAATACCACCAACAACAGCTTCATTATCACGATTAAACCGTCAAAACTAATAGTAGCACATGTCTTTACAGGGCGAGGTATCTTCGTCAACTGTATACGCCAGCATGTGAATGGTAAACCTATACCTATGAGACGTATGACATTAGCGAATCTGTGCATTTTATATAGACAGCATATATTATACAAGTTGATGCCCGCGACTTCGTCTGCGCAGGATTAGTCACACAATATCTTTTTTGTAGGACTATTTAAGATAAACATTTCCATCATACATTACTTATGTGTAACTCTAGCGGTTTTGGCAGCGCACGCTAGAATAGCTCGCAGATGGTAGATTTTTTCCTACTTACTTGACACTTATCGTCATATTTTGGACAATTCACACAATATCTTTATAAATTGTAGCCTATGTGTTATTCTGATGTATAAGCTATATTACTAAAAAATAAAAAATAAATATAAAGCAGGATAGTAGTTGCACCTACTACCTCATTCTAGTGATCTCACTTAGTAATAAGTTTGTTGTATTCGTTTTAAGTCAAGTATTAGTGGAAATGTTGTGTCCGCCTATTATTGGCGTATGTACCAGTCTAAAACAATAACATAATATATTTTATAATGTAACCATACATATCGCTGTTGGCGTTCCTAATTATAAATAAATAAATAAATAAATAAATAAATAAATAAATAAATAAATAAATAAATAAATAAATAAATAAATAAATAAATAAATAAATAAATAAATAAATAAATAAATAAATAAATAAATAAATAAATAAATAAATAAATAAATAAATAAATAAATAAATAAATAAATAAATAAATAAATAAATAAATAAATAAATAAATAAATAAATAAATAAATAAATAAATAAATAAATAAATAAATAAATAAATAAATAAATAAATAAATAAATAAATAAATAAATAAATAAATAAATAAATAAATAAATAAATAAATAAATAAATAAATAAATAAATAAATAAATAAATAAATAAATAAATAAATAAATAAATAAATAAATAAATAAATAAATAAATAAATAAATAAATAAATAAATAAATAAATAAATAAATAAATAAATAAATAAATAAATAAATAAATAAATAAATAAATAAATAAATAAATAAATAAATAAATAAATAAATAAATAAATAAATAAATAAATAAATAAATAAATAAATAAATAAATAAATAAATAAATAAATTCAATCAATCAATCAATCAATCAATCAATCAATCAATCAATCAATCAATCAATCAATCAATCAATCAATCAATCAATCAATCAATCAATCAATCAATCAATCAATCAATCAATCAATCAATCAATCAATCAATCAATCAATCAATCAATCAATCAATCAATCAATCAATCAATCAATCAATCAATCAATCAATCAATCAATCAATCAATCAATCAATCAATCAATCAATAAATTACTGTAAAGTTTCATTAAAATGCATTCATAGTTTTTACGTGAAAGAGAACAAATATCCATCCATCCATGCATCCACCCATACTTACAAACTTTCGCGTTTATAATATTAGTAGGATTAACCTATATATGTATATGTATAGTGCAATTGTTTTACCTACCATGTGTCAACATATATTGGTATTATTCAAAATTGATTGGTTTCGATAAGCATGGTTGACGTAATTAAAGTGAACTATTTATCTCGCTTTTGTTACGCCTTCTTTATTTACTGTAATTTAGGCTCATGCATAATTTATTTATTTACCTACGCTCGCAATTTTTCACGTTTTTAATTATAATTATTAACCGGTGATTGCCCACGGCAGGAGAGGGATTTGCGAACGCACTCTTACAACTAAGCATTAAGTAGGTACAGAGGGCTTATTACGAGTTTAGTGCCGATCGTCGATCGTTACGATACACCGAATTTTCTATGAAAATAAATCAACGGCATCTAGCGTATTCTTTGTGAAACCGTTTTTTTTTCATAGAAAATACGGTGTATCGTAACGATCGACGATCTGCACTCGATCGGCACTAAACTCGTAATAAGCTCTCAGGCATCATCAAAACTAAGCGATCGGTCTCTACTACACTACCATTTTCTTCATCTTCTATATCATAATATAATTGACAAGTATAACTCTAACCGACCTAATGATGACAAGTTCAGTGGTAAACTATTTCAAAATTAGTAGATGTTGAGTGTACATATTATTTTATTGTGTAGTCAACATCTGAAGAAAATAATGGTCGCACGAAGTACCTAACATTTTCAATTTCATTAACTACCTACATGCCTTTTATTAACTTTACAGCACTGTTGGTAGTAAGTAACTTTTCTTATTACACTTATTCGATCTCCACGGACAAAGGTTTTTGTGAGACACATAGTTTGCATTCTAATGAAATAGATACTACCTAGAGTAGTAAAGCTCTTTGTGAAGAGCTCGCCGGGGAAGTACTACCAGCACCATGCCTGTTTCTGCCGTCAAGCAGCGTTGCTGTGAGCCGGTTTGAAGGGGATGGTTGCCGATATAATAACAGGCACATGAGGATTAACATCTGTATGCCTCAAGTTGATGGACGCAGGGCAGTGCATTGTAGGGAACGTTCCTATCGTGCGTGACTTACGAGGCAGTGCTTGGTTATAGATGATCGTTACCACTTAACATCGGATAGGCAATCTATTTGTTCCGCTAAATGAATGAATAAAATTACTATCTTTAAAAAATACTACTTAAAATATTTCCCAAAGTACAAGCTTTGCTTAGAGGCGCTAGATGGCTTTTTGTGACAAGCCTGCCGATATTTTTTATACATTTATACTCTCTTAGGTACCTTGTGGCTGCGAGGCATGAGACTTTGTTCAAAATACCATGCATATTTGCGTGTAAAGTGAATATATAATTGCAAAAGATAGTATCAGTATCCAGTAAGGCTGTATCAAGTATACTACGTATGATATGACTATTAGTATTATTATAAAGTAAACTATTTCCATTTACTATGACACCATTGTGTTTCTTCTTCTTCTTCTTCTCTCCGTTTATGGCTCCTGTCTGTCATTCGACAGACAATCTTGCCAGTGTCAAGTGATTTGTATTGAATAAATACTTTTTTGTCAAGTCAGTCTATAGTCAAGTCGGCCGTCATTTGTTTTGAAGAAAATGGTGGCGGTTTTCTTCAAAACATTGGAAACATTTTCGGTCAAAATAGGATATCACAATACACTTTCATTCCAAATATTTACACTTTGTGCTAAAACCTCAAGTAATGTTGGTTAAAATACCACCGAAATTACACAACACAGCTCAAAATAACACTAGAAAAACAAATAAAATGAAAAAGCTATGTTGCTTCCCAAAATGTCTGAAAATGAATCCCACCATTGTGTTTTCTTTCTATTTTGTTGTTTGACCATGGCTGTCAGTTTCATGGCTAATGTCAATTTGTTTTTTTTTCGCTGGTTATTTTTATATTAGTTAAACTTTGGCTGGCAGCTGATTTGTGAGAAAACCGGCAATCTGACAGCTCTCAAGTGCTCGAAAAGAGCCTCTTTATAGGGCGCAGTTATAGTCCTTTCACCACACTGTTTCGAAAGAACTAGTGACATGATTAAAAGGAGTACCTAGTGCTCACAGCTTTGTTTATTTTAAGGCTTCCTAAAGAAATAAGGCAACCCCGACTAAAAATAAGGCTGTTATAAATTTAAGGTTTTATGTAGGTAGGTATATTTCTTATCATGGTTTTGTATTAGTTCGTAACTTACTAAAACGTAAAGTTCCTAACTAAGTTTACATGATGTTAGTAATTGACAGTAAATAAACACACCGAGCTTTTCCCTTAGTTTATTTTATTTCTAGCCTCTAGTTTTTTGTTTCTTTCTTTATACGGATCAAACACAGCACATAAAGGTTTTCTAGAGCCAATCTGTGTGCTTTCCGCCGCGTATCTTCCTTTGACAGTCGAATGTTCTTGTTGCTTGTTGGTTTGTAAGCCAGCTATGGAACGCTCGTAGTGTGTCCTGACTTCCTCTTCGAAGTTGTGGATTTGAGATTCCGGGCGGGAGGTTTGTTGGACGTAGTTGTCTCTAGCTTCCGTTCGGAAAGTTCTGGAAAATAATACTCTTGTCAGAATCATGTTGCAAGCCCATCGCCACTATTAGAACACTAACTGTTTTCCTCACGATGTTTCCATCACCTAGCATTGCGGACATAAATTTTTTGAAGAGAAAAGTCCATTAGTGCTCATCCGGATACGAACCCAAGACCTCACGATCAGAAGGCTCTTGTCAAACGAAACGTAGACTAATGCTCAGAATAATAATGAAAGCAGACTTAGAGCTGATTTCACCATGCTCTGTTAGATTAATAAAGGATGAAAGGGCCGTTAAATATGTCAAAATGTAGGCGTTTGACATCTAAGGTTAGATAAAGGATAGAAGGAGGAACAACCTGTTAATCCTTGATTAGCAATTAACAGAGTATAGTGAAATCAGCTCTTATGCTGTTATTGTTTTAATTATTTTCAAAGTAGGTAGTGTTCTTTGTGAAGGGCTCGTCCGGGTAAGTACTACCGCCATGTCTAATTTCTGCTGCCAAGCAGCGTTGCCATATTTCGGTTTGAAGAGTGTGGTTACCGGTGAAATTACAGGTACATGAGGCTTAACATCTGTATGGATATGAAAGGCACGTTTCTTTGGTGCGTGATTTGCGAGGCAATGCTCAATTATAGGTGATGGTTACCACTTAACCTGAGGTGGGCCATAATCTTGTTTCACAAGCAAGTAGTAGGTATAATAAAATTATATAACTAGCGGTTCTAAAACGATTGATTCTAGAATGTTCACTATCGTATTGCCACTTACCCTGGAACCCAGTTTAATTTATTATGCGTCCGTATTTCTCTAAACTCGTATTTAAACTTCTCTTTATCGTACATGGACTTTGGTCGACGTAATGGCAACTGCCACTCGTTGATTTTCGGCTTTGGACCCCAAGCCTTAAAAGAGAACAGTCAACCAAATTAAATCACATTGAAATGGAGGAGATTTAGGAAGAAACTAAAATTAGTCTAATCTGTGTTCTACTATGCAATATGAATTTCTTGCTGTATGCAGATAACTAAAAATCTGAAAAAAAGCTGAAACAGTTTCACGACTTATATTCCCAAGTACCAAGAACTAACTGCAGATTCTTTGAGAACGTCTAAGGGGGGTAGTCAGAGGTAACGTCCAAACATTACATTTGGCAACTACCCAGATATAGCTGCAGTTGGTATTCTATACTATAAATCTATCGTATCTATATTATCCATGGTTAATATAAGCTGCATATTGATAGTAAATAATAATTTGTTACCCATGGCACATCAGCGAAAGTATAATAAGTGACCACGTCCTTAGTATTGGACTGCTTTTGTAGCTGTTCAGCTGTGTACGGCCGATGGTGCAGCCTGCTCGTCGTTAGATATGGGTCTAGAAGTTTCTCGAAGCCATTGTGTGTCGTATCGAGAGGTTCCAGCTCCTTGTGCCAGCTTGGTTCGGGGAGCTAGAAATATTACAATATTAACATTTTTGTCACTCTTTGTTTGTCAATGGCGACTCGTGCTCCCTGACGTGAAACGTGAAACCACGGAGTGAAACCGAAAAAAACAGGGTCTTACTCTCGACACCTTGATTCATTCTCCATTCGAATTTTGACAGAAATCCTGCTTATTTAGATGATATCGGGTGTTGATTTTTTCAAGGGTCTTAGCTAACGTTTATCATTATGAATTTGATGATCATGATAATTTTTATATTGGTTTAAATAAGACTTTTTCTGGATAGAAGTAATATCTCTGGTGTTCAGATTATTAAACTTATGTTTCAAAAGAAACGCAACTTGTAAACAAAAACTTAAATATAACGTAAATTTTTAACTTTTATCACTTTTTTCTTATTCTACTAATAATGCCAGTTGATTGATATTTTACCGGGTTCAAGCGAAGAGTATGTGGATGTTGGTGTTGATCTTTGTTGGTAACTAATGTGGATGGTAGAGTTGGTTCCTTGTAACGCTCCCTCATTTCCGTCGTGCCGTGGGCGTGGGTGGCCGGTATGCGCTCTGCAAGCTGAAATATTTATTATAGGCTGCAAATTATTAGCTCAGGACAGCTTTAAAATGCTGTAAAACGTACCTATATTATTTTCTTCGACGATGCAGTGGCAATATAAATGATCGAATTACGTATAAAAACCTGTTTTGTCTTTAACCGTTGGTTTAGCCCTTAAGTATTGGTGGTCATGCATGATAGAAAAGCTTCCTTTCTGATGATTGTAATAGTATTTTGACGTATCTCTTACCTAAACCCTTAGACATCCTTAAAGAACCTTTATTTAATAATTTGGTGCTAGAATATTTGAAGGGATTTCTACCGAGCCTGAGGATCAAAGTCGGGAAGCTGTTTCTGTTTTTTTCTTAACTAGATTTGCGGTATTCTTTCTTGTAAAAGGGAGCCTTATTTTTTCCTATGATATCACATGTAAGGCCTTTTACTTAACCCCTTAGCCACTTTTGATTGTAGCTGTATCTATTATTACTTTCCTATACACAGTCTATTCACTTACCTTTCTACTTGGGTTATTGATGTATTCATTTTCGACACAGGACGTGTGTTTATTATGCCGTTTCTTGTCGGGAAGTTTGAAGCCATAGTCTTCAGCGGTCTGTGATCTTGTCAAACCTTTAGTTATGTTGTAATCTCTCAGATATTCCCTTAGATCGTCTACTGGTTCTCTCTAAATGTAAAAATGTAAGCTTTAATATATGTAGGTATTTATAAGTACTGACTCACAGACTGCACCGTTTATACATCGATGTTTTCAGGATCATTATCGTTTCTTAAGGCGAAGACAAGAGCTAATGTGACTCTCGCTCGCACGTTTTGACATGTTGAAAGATATAAAACCACTTAACTCATATTTGAAAAATCGCAATCAACCATTATAATAAACTTAAAAGTTTTCTTATGTACGAAAACTAGTAAAGCAAACTTTTGAGTAGGAAAACATGTATCGATCAAAATAATAATTTTACTAAACTGTGTGCAATGTGATTGCACACAAAATGGTTGTTTGCGATTTTTCGAAAAAAAGTTTAGTGATTTTATGTCATTCAATATGTCGAAACGTGCGAGCGAGAGTCACATTTGCTCTTGTATTCGCCTTATGTGGACTAGACCCTATTCACGAATTGTGAAAAATTACAGTTACCAAACTATTACAAACTATAATCCACTCGCGTAGTACCTACCTTGATAAAAAAACTCAGAAACTTTCACGATCGTCAATTATGTATGTATGAATGAGCTGTAAGACACAGAAAAGGAGTACAAAAAGCTTTACTCTAGAAATTGAACTGAAAACTTTGTAGGCTAGCTTGTAAGAAAATACCTCGTGAACGAAGTCGTGAGTATTCCCTAGTGTAGTGTAGTATAATAGATTGATACGTCATGTTTTTACATTAGAACATGGTAAACAGTTTGTAGTCAACTGTTTGCGTTGAGTAATCATTGAAGCTGATCTACACAAAAAGAACAGCTGTTGTACCTATTCATCGCTGCCTAGTCCTCGGGTTGTCTACCCATAGAAATGAGGACACTGACGACAATATAGGTAGGTTTAACTGTGATTCCTAAGTTCATTAACATCAACCTAAGCCTCACTAAACTTCAATAATATATTATATTACATTATAAAAGGATCATAGAAAAGAACGGTAGGAACCAAGCCATAAGTTTGTTGCCTGTTCTTCTAGGCTTTGGTCGCGTGGAACTGGCACCTAGAGTCACCTAGCTTTAAGACGTTTCAAAGTGATCCTTGTGATTTTACCTTTTGTTATTGAACCTTTTGACTTTGACTTTGAAGTAAACCCATAAACAGGTTGTAATATAGGTAACTTTTTTTTGTTCTGATGGAACAAGCAGATGGCCCATCTGATGTTAAGTGGTAACCATCACCTCTAACAAATCATTGCCTCATTGACTTATCACGCACGATAGGAACGTGCCCTACAATGCACTACCCTGCGTCCATCAACCCGAGGCGTACAGATGTTAAGCCTCATGTGCCTGTAATTTCACCGGCAACCACACTCTTCAAAGCGAAACACAGCAACGCTGCTTGGCGGTAAAAAAAGGCATGGTGGTAGTAACTTTTGGAACTGGTTCATGGTTATAAACATAATTTTCATTTAAAACGGGATACCTATTCACTATGATTTGTGAGTTTTATTTGTTAAAAGTTCGTTTATAGTTTTGTTTAATAAACTTATTCTTATTCTATGATTGCTTCCTGATGTTTGCTTACCGAAATATCGCGAAACAATCAAACTCACAAATCATGGTCAATATCCCGTTTTAAATGAAAATTCGGTTGTAATATTGTAACATTGGTTAACATTGTAATGTATACAATTGTTATCAGTAAATGTAATATATTCGATTGGTGTCTGAAATGTCTGAGGCGTAGAACTGCGTTTTAAATCGATTTGTATGATTAAGTATACTTAATACAGCATAACAACTATAGCTTAACGTAACAACTGGGTAGGTATTGAATTACATTGAAAATATATTAAATACATAAATTCAACACACTCTCTTATAAGTGCTGCTCACAATTTACATCTTTCGCATTTTCATCGTTTAGATGCAACTTACGCACTCTGTAACATTATCAAATAAAAATATAAGTTTCTGAATAATAGGTGCCTGCCTATTACCTGTTACTATCACTGTTTCGTAAAGATAGCCATTTCCGAACGGAACTTTATCTGTCATATTTAAGTATTTTATTACCTACCCCCATCTATCCATCACCAAAACCTGGGGGTAGACACATGACGTTTCTCCACCGGGGCGGCCGCTTGAGTCGAGCTCCATATCCTCAATAAAATTACGTAAAATCATCTTTCCACCGCGTAACACGGCAAAAACCAAGTCTTCAAGAAAATCAGCGTCTTCCGCCAAAATCAGCACATCATCGGAGTGGCAAGAGGAAAGTCGAAGACACCGCATCACACCTTCCATCAAGACCCAGGTATTTCCTTATCCTCTTTCACTTCATCAATTACTATATTGCCTGGAATTGGATTTCAAGGTTGCCTGGAAGAGATCGCTCTCAGCGATAAGGTCGCCCATTGTTTTTACATTAATGTATGCTTTAACCCTGTACTATGTTTCTGTGTGGTGAACAATAAAGAGTTATCAATCTATCTATCTATATTACATACATGCAGAATGGATTATTTTAATCCATTCTGCATCAGTATGTCTAAAATGTATGTATGACAATAGCATACGCTACTTTAGCGCTGGCAAGAGCGTGGCCAGCCCATGGACCTGGGGGGGTGGGGCAAGTTAATATTATGGAGGATGGGAAAATATTAATTGTAGGAACAGTCAAGAGCGTAAAGCTTTACAGCTTGTAGCGCGAGTCTTTGTCTCTATGGCGATTGTGATAAGAATGTTTCCAACTTAGGCCTTAGGACTTTGGTTTCTTTGGCTAGATTTTTTTTATCTCTAGGGGGGGGGCAACTGCCCATCCCTGCCCCCCATTGGCGATGCCTTTGAGCGCTGGTCTTCCGAATACAATTTTAGTGTTTCATCGTCATCCTGTTCTTATCTCATATCAAGTGAACTCAGCTAAACGTCTTACGTCTTCGTTGAAGATTTATCTTAAGACGCTGACCGTCTGAACCGTCAGGCAACTTCCCGCTCGCACAATATTTTAACATTGAACATCTTAAGAAAAATTATTTGTTTAACCGAAAACTTAAAATAAAACATTTTCTATATTTTATATATTTTTGCTGAATCTTAGTAATTTTATTTTTTTAGACTTAGTTGTTTGTAATTTGTTAAAGTACATTCAGTGATTTTATGTCTTCAAACGTGGGGTGAGCATTCCTTTCTTCCCTATACAAAGGTAAAAAATGTGGGTGAATTTATGTATTCTTACCAAGCTCCGTACAATCTCGGGTGGACCTCTCCAGTATCGGCCGATGCTTTCACTGGATTCTCCAGTGGTAGGACACTTCCGTACTGGGTATGTAAGGTGCACCCTGTCCCAGTTACGTCTCTCCTGCTTTTTGGGGTATTCAGCTTGCATTTTCAACTATGTTTATCTCTAACTTAAGGAAAAGTAAAGCTTAGGGACTAAGCTTTCGGATGTACACAACCCTCGAGGCGTTAGTTTATTTGTACCCATCACAAATAATGTAAATCGATATAGAGTAATATAATGATTATTCGATGTTTCCTAGCAATATATAAATGCGTTTTATTGTTATTTCTATGGATACCAAAACAAACGCATACGTACCTACCTACAAAATGAATAACTTTGTATGTGTCCTAAACATCTGGCTTCCAAACCAAAATATCCGTCCGGGGACATAGTTGCTTAGGAGGCGCACTAAACTTCACACGTAATAACTATGCTTAATGGTTACGAATCTGTGGCACTAACCACGTGACCAGTAGACATTTTAGTTCAAAAGAAAGAACTAGATGTCACTGGTAAATTCGTCCGGTTTGTAGATCGCGCTGACGAAAACGCGCGGCTCCGAGTGATATCACTACGAGGAGTGATGTTCGGTATCGCTTCTCGGCCTTTTGGCTAAGATCAAAGTGTAGTATCTGTTCTTTTCAGCTTAATATCTGAAAGTTCCCTCACTGAGGGACCAGTATATTAAACTGATTTTTGTCAAGCGACGGGATGTTAGGAGCTCGCTCCACTCCCGTCACGGGTCGGCCCGGCATTGCAGTGCCGCCGGGATCGGCCCACAGAAACTATTGAAACTCTCCAGCTCCAAGTTACATGTAATATCAAATAATCAATAAAAATCTGTATCTCTATAGACACAGATTTAAAAAAAAAAACTCTATACACGGAATTTATTTGAGCTAGACTGAATTTCGACACCTTAGGTGACATAATAAAAGAATAATTATTTAAGAAATAAAATGTTTCTACTAATTAGAAATTACAATAATCTCTTTTAGAAATTTCGATAATCCTTCAAAGAGTCATAAGGAGTCCTTGCTTGCTTCAACGCGTGGGCATTTGAGGACTCCACATGTTTTATTCAGACATTTTTCTCATATTTTCTATAGGTTACGATTTATTTTTGGTTTCATGAAAATCCGGATGAAAATCAATAAATTTTTAAAAAAATATTATTCCGAAACTAGGTAAATCTAGCACCTGGGAGTTTTACTCTTGCATTTATATTGGATTAAACCACCAGATTCTCAAATAAAAAGGGCGTGTCCGAAAATCGGGTCTCATCTCATACTGTGCAGTTTTGTCTTCTGCGCTGTAGGCCGTGGGTTCGATCCCCACCGAGAACAGACATTAAACATACATGATACTCAATTAATACGTGCTTATTATTAGACTCAAGTAATTTAATATTAATTTACTTTAATAATTTAATAAAAAATCAAAACATTCTACTAGTCCAGCTGCTCTTATTTCGTTTCTTTTAAATATTGGGCAATAATAATATCACGACAAATTATTAGAGGAGTACAGAAATTACCATGCGATCTGCTGAACGGATACTACATAATTTTCAGTTGTTAATCATACCATTAGGCTAAAAATAGTAATAAAAACTGTAAAATAGGCAGTCATAAAGCTGTTTTATCGGTCTTGTCGCTTAATTTGTCGCTTGTCCGTTTTGCGACGCACAAAGTTATATTTTTTATTTTATTTTTTATGTTAAATGTTTATTTTGTATTTCTTTAACTTTTGTCGTCGTAAATATATAAATTTTCTTTCTTTCTTTCTTTCTAATTTTATTTAAAATACGACCATACTATTGCAAGAAGTGCAATTCAAATTTTTCTTTCTTAGGTTCTTTTAAATTTCTATTCACAGCTTAGTAACTATGTAGAATGCTTATGAATCTGTGGCACTACCCACGTGGCCAGTAGACATTTTAGTTCAAAAGAAAGAACTAGATGTCACTGATAAATTCTTCCGGTTTGTAGATCGCGCTGACGAAAACGCGCGGCTCCGTGTGACCTCACTACGAGGAGTGATGTTGGGTATCGCTTCTCGGCCTTTTGGCTAAGATCACAGAGTACTTTGTTATAAATGAAATAGAGGTACAACTCAGCTACAAAATCGGGTAATACAAAGTGTCGCCCTCTGGTCGAAGGTTTTGGAACTAATGCCAACACAGTATGTACGTAGGTAGGTATCTATAGCTCGCTGCGGTTGCTAGCTAGCTAGCTATACATTTATCTCTACCTATCTACCGTTTCCTATAATGTTATTATTTTTAAATACAATAAAACAATGTTTATTTACATATAGTATGTGTTTTATTATTTATTTTTTCTTTAAAAAACCTTTCAGACATGTTTTTTGCTCATTATTTGATGTTTTTGGATTCATAAATTTCATGTTTTTCATGAGATGCTTGGATTCCGTCCATGTTTTGTGGTGTATGGAATGGAAATAGGCGTCACAGGTCCTAGAAGAGGCTTGCCATGCTCCTTTCTTTTGCATAAGCTTGCATTCATGGAATCAAAAAGTTGGTCGAGAAACATATATATCATATCAGCTGTATTTTTGGCTTATTCCGGAAGAATGCCTTCATCTGAAAAAAAAATATCTTTTATTAGTACCTATTTTAATCTAATCGGGCAAATCAAAGAGGTGAGAACAGCATGGCAATATAGATAGGTATTACTAATGTTCAGTTTTTATTATTATTTATCACGCAAAAATAAATATTTAAAATAAGATCTTCCCTGCTTGTTCCATCATCATGTAGAACAAAAAATAATATTATTTAATATGCTTAGTTTTATAATTTTTTACTGACCTGGTATTTTTCTCATTAGTACAGCTTCTCTAAAACGATTAATCCAGCATGAACACTTTTCTTCAAAGTGTGCATCACATACACGGCAATATTTAAAAATATGTCCATCGTTTAGCTGCAAAATATTGCCACCAATAGATTTTTGTCTTTAGCTGGAATAAGGAATTTGTGCAAATTCGTCTTGGTGTCTGAAAAAATAACAGATAGGATACAGAAAAGTTATAAGTTTAAACATACAATAAATTTATATGAAGCATGATGTGCATGTTGCTAATTATTTCCAATTATATTTTTATCGTTCTATTTTGCTAGAGAAAATAGTTAAACAAAACAGTTGATTTAGTGGAACTGAGACTATTACCTCTTATCTGTGCTATTACACAATGTATTATCCAACTCAGTAGAAGGAAACGAAATTTTACCCCTATATTACTTGTAGGTACTTAAGTATGTACTAAATATGATGTACGGCTACTTGGGAAGATATCTGTACCTAACTACCTACCTAGCCTAGTATTTAGGGAGGTAAAAAGGTTATCTAGATTATAGGCTGAAGACTCAACTCGTACCGAAATTGGAAAGATTACAGAAGAATTGATGATATTAACATTAACACTACCATTTCGGTATCATGGTGAGGTTTGAGCTGCGATTCGGCTCGTGAAACACACGTAATCAAGTTTTTTTGAATGATGAACTCCATGGCTGACTCTAACGGTTAAAACACTTACCTAAGCTATATAAACATCCGGGGACACAGCACTTTCTATTAGACTTTTGTTCAAAACCAGGAACAAAGTAAAACGGGAATTTTCAAAGTAGGTATAAACACTGTGAACAACGGTAATAACAAAAACTGCCATGTTGGATTAGCAGTTTTCTTTAAATCTTGCGGTAGGATGTGGATACTAGTCTTTTTGCCACGAGATGTTCAGAATTTTTAATACTGCCACCTATGCAAAGGTTTAGGAGTTACTTCACATTTTAGTGACGTAAGCGGTTACCCGTTTGACACTACTATGATTGTCAACCCTGGCTAAGATCAAAGTGTAGTATCTGTTCTTTTCAGCTTAATATCTGAAAGTTCCCTCACTGAGGGACCAGTATATTAAACTGATTTTTGTCAAGCGACGGGATGTTAGGAGCTCGCTCCACTCCCGTCACGGGTCGGCCCGGCATTGCAGTGCCGCCGGGATCGGCCCACAGAAATTATTGAAACTTTCTATCCAAGCTCCATGCATTAAGCATGAGGTACGTGGACCTCATTCAAATAAAAGAAAACAAAATTCATTGTTACACGAGTAAGTATAATGCAAGACTAATGCATAACTATTCAACTACTATTAGTTAAATAACTAAATAAAATAAATAACTATTCAACTACTATTAGTTGAATAGTTATTTAAGAAAAAAAATGATTCTAATTCTACAATTAATTAGTAATTACAATACAACGAATGATGAATGTATTTTTACAAAGCTTTTTAAAGAATCTATGAGTATAGAAATTGTCTATAAGTATTCTGAAAGCAAAACGGACTTTATTCTGTTCAATCACAAGGTTGCGCTGTAGGCCGTGGGTTCGATCCCCACCGAGAACAGACATTAAACATACTTATTACGCAATTAATGTTTATTTATTTATTGTTTATTTATTTATTTATTTATTGCCAATATGTACATACAGTTACATAGCTTAGGTCTAAGGTAGCTATTAAGCGAGTACACATACCCTGTAGGGCGCTGCAAATTAGTTACAATCATACTAATAACGGTACAATAATAGTTAAGCTCCTTGATACAATAGCTTAGTTATGAGAATATAATAGGCAACTTGAATAGCAAAAATTAAATGACAATAATAATAATCATTGTAATTGATAGTCTGAATGTCTCGATATAATAATAATATTACTAACTAAGTCAAATAAGGTAAGTATATTTTATAATGTCAACTATTAGATTAAATTAAATTTGAATTGTCTGTTTTATGGAAAAATCATTTGCAAGTATTTTATCGGTTAGGAATTCTTCTACAGAATAATAACATTTAGTCAAGAGTAGGTTTTTTAAATTGGAATGAAATAGGGAGTCTTTGGTTTCATTTTTAATCACGTCAGGAATTTTGTTGTAAATTCTTATTAGTCTAAAGTCGGGACTTTTGTCGAGCGTTTTTAGTTTTGTGGAGGGTAAGATCAGTTGGTCTTTGTGTCGTCTATTATATAGAATGTTGTTTTCTTGTTTGGAATAGAAAAAATTTCGGTATTTCCTAACGAAAATCGACATTTGGAGTATATATATACACGGTAACGTAAGGAGTTTGTTTTGTTTGAAATAGGGTTTCCAACTTTGTCTAGACTTGATGTTCAGTAATATTCGTACTAGTTTTTTTTGTTTGACAAATACTTCGTTAAAATCTACACTATCACCCCATATCACAATGGAGTAGTTGAACCAAGCATATGCGTTCGCATAGTAAGCTGAAAGGGCGGTTTCGTAGTTTGTGTTACATTTAATAATACTTAGGGCATAGGTAAATCTAGAAAGTTTAGTTTTTAATGTTACTATATATTTTTTCCAATTGAGGTGGGTGTCTAATGTAAGTCCTAATAATTTAAATTCATTACTTTCTTCGATTTTTAATATTTTTGTAAGATTTGTTAGATTTAGCGTTTTTCTTTGGTAGGTTTTGAATTGTAGAATTTTTGTCTTATTTAGATTTATTTCCAGGTTGTGATCGCTGAGCCATTGTTTAGTAATTTCAAAAGTAGATTGTATATAGTTATAGTCAATGTCATCCGTACTTTCAAATAGCAAGGATACATCGTCTGCAAAAAGAACACACTTGGTATTGATAGCGGTAGGTAGGTTATTAATGTAAATCAAGAATAGTAGACATCCCAGTACGCTTCCTTGGGGGATGGAACTATTTATAATTTTCAAGTCAGATTTTATACTGCGTAACTCGTTTGTTTTATCATTATAGTGTTCTATACATACATATTGGATGTTAATACGGTATTATGCATTCAAAACGATCAGCTAGTTTCACCTGTCAGGCCAGCTGCTCAAATTTAGTTTCTTTTAAATATTTGGCAATAATAATATCATGACAAACTAATTAGGGGCACAGTAGATTTGCCACGGGCCGGGCGCAGGTGCGCTGAAATGACACTGTGCATCATTTTCAGTAGATAACATTATGATGAGATTGCTTTGACGTATGTAATGTAATCAGCATTTTAGTTTGAATTAAATTATAAAAATTCTTTAATGTATTCCAAACCAAACAAAACAATAGTAAAAATAAAAATTGTTTATGGGGCGTTCTTATAGCTGTTATCTTCTCTTCGTCTTATCGCTAAATTTTATTTAAAATACGACCATACTATTGTAAGAAGTGCAATTCAAATTTTGCTTTCTTAGGTTCTTTTAAATTTCTATTCACAGCTTAGTAACTATGTAGAATGCTCATGAATCTGTGGCACTACCCACGTGGCCAGTAGACATTTTAGTTCAAAAGAAAGAACTAGATGTCACTGATAAATTCGTCCGGTTTGTAGATCGCGCTGACGAAAACGCGCGGCTCGGAGTGACATCACTACGAGGAGTGTTGTTGAGTATCGCTTCTCGGCCTTTTGGCTAAGATCAAAGTGTAGTATCTGTTCTTTTCAGCTTAATATCTGAAAGTTCCCTCACTGAGGGACCAGTATATTAAACTGATTTTTGTCAAGCGACGGGATGTTAGGAGCTCGCTCCACTCCCGTCACGGGTCGGCCCGGCATTGCAGTGCCGCCGGGATCGGCCCACAGAATCTATTGAAACTCTCCCAAGCTCTATGCATCTATTTGCATAGCATGGATAATTTTCCTGGGAATCTTGTCATTTTGATTATGTGACCTATAACGTACATGATGATTAGTGACGACTCCTCACATATCATTGTTATAGCATAGATCATACGTATTGAAACTCTCCCAAGCTCTATGCATTTGCATAGCATGGATCATCAAGTAATTTTCCTGAGAATCTTGTCATTTTGATTATGTGACCTTTATCATACATGATTATTGAAGACTCCTCACCTCACTTATCATGATAATGTTATAGATCATACGATAAAATGAGGTCCCTCATTGAGGAGGGATTTGAAATCCAGTCCTATTTCAACGCCTAAAAATTAAAAAGAATGTAGCTGAGTAAAACAAAACCATTTTGTTTGGTAAAAAATTCTTTAATTCTCACAAATGACTGAAAATGTTATAAAAACATATTATACGCATACTTAATTAATAATGTTAATACGGTATGATAAATACAAAACGGTCTACTCGATTCACACGTCCTAGGCCAGATGCTCACATTAAGATTTTTTAAATTGTGGGCGATATTTATGCCATGACAAACTATTGAATTGATGGAGTACTGAAATTATCAAACAATCTGCGTTGCACAATTTGCACTGGACGCACTGTACCCCAAATCTTTGTTTTGTATTTAGTTTTTCGTAACGTCAGGCCTTTTTTTGTATGGAGATTCGTGAGTCCTGAGCACGGCCGATAAAGGCGCTTAACAAATAACCATTTATAAAGGGCTTAAGTAACGAAAATAAAATAAGACTTCGGGTACTGAAACTGTCCATAACTTTTGCATTATGTGAATATTTTAGGCCTCACAGCTTACAATAATATTGATTAATCTTATGAACTTACGTATCTGTATGTAAGTAAAGAAAATTTTAGCGAATACTTGATTATTTAAATTAGTAATTTTACTTTAGTAGGTAAGTATTATTTAAATTTGATCTGGTTACCTATTAATGCCGCACTCGCCTGAAATTTCCTCGTCGATTTACAAAATATAAGTTAAATGTTCCTCTTAAAATTAGACATAAATAAATTAAAACGCATCTACTAATATACAAAATGAATATAAACTTACAGTACTAATACGAAATACATCACAGTTCATAAACAATTTAATAGGTGAGTTAAAGTACCGATACTTCAAAAGTAATATAAAAATTTTGCACTAGAATAAAGAACTTAATAATAATTGTAACTAAAATAATAAATTTGGTAAGTTATGTGTACGTTTTGAAATGTAGGAACTTATAAAACGCACACAGGGAAAATTACCACCTTTTTAAGATGGTGTTTAGTTGTTTAAGAAAAAATCTAAAATACTATAAAAGAGAGTTTACCTTCACAATCCACACAGATATAAAACACACGTCATACAAAATGTACAAAAGGGTACGAAAAACCCACGTTCAGTCAGGATCCATTATAAAACTTACTAATGTCCGGTCCCTTCACCTTCGCTTATGGATTCAATTGTTATTGTGTAACTCTAGTCCAGGGGTGGCGAACCTTTTTCAATAAACGTTCCATAAAAAAAACTCTAGTCCAGGGGTGGCAACCATTTTTCAATAAAAGTACAATTAAAAAAAAAAAATAAGGCCGTCGACGTTCATATAATTTCAATCAGAATATAATAATTTTAATGATTATCATAATAAATTCAACATAAAATCCAGTGCCAAACAATTTAGCCAAGTAGTACCTGACCGGATCGGGGGAAGTAGCGGATAGTTTGAACTAAAAATGCAAACTGTTTTGATTCGTGGCGTGCCCATACTATTGTGTCGCGTGCCATCAATGGCACGCGTGACACTGGTTCGCCATCCTTGCGTGCCATCCTAGTTAATGGCATACCTATGCCATATCCACACCAATTTATAAATGCAAGTGTCTTCACGAATTAACCTCTAAACCGATCGATATGGAATTTGGCACAGAGATCGTTTTCAGAAGAATTTCTACCAACCTTCAAAAACTTGATCGCTCCTTATTGATTTACCAAAACATCCTATTGATTTTCTCTTAATATTGGCAGTGACACTAACGGCCGGTTTCTGAAAGTCCGATCAAAACTAATCGCATGTCAAGTCACTTGCTATTTCTAATTCGATGTAATAGCTGAAATGGCGAGTGACTTGACATCCGATTAGTTTTGATCGAGTTTTCAGAATACCAGCTACTAATAGTATTTTATAAGAGAATTTTATTGATTTGAGTACATTTTGAGTTATAGTTCTGAAGGCTTTGTAGGTATTTTGGCAATATCGATGACAAGTAACACAACCTATTTTCAGCGAATTTTTTTACTATAGTCTGAAATATTGTCTATGGAAAATGTAATAAGTAAATACTTCATGGTAAATGGGTAAGTGGTAAAAAAGTCGAGCGAATATCTTAAAAAAATGGTTTAAAATGAAATGCTACAATTATTTTTATTTGTTTAAGAGAATTGTGGAAGTAGGGACCGGACGTGAGTACAAAAGCTACTTTAAAACGACATTACACTTGAAATAGAAGCACTGTATCATTTAAAATACTGCTAGTAATAAAGATAAGCTAATGAAATCGCTAATGAATAGCACTTAGAAAAACGGTTAATATTGTAGAAAATATCACTTTTTATTGTAATGTGATAAAAATATATTATTACTTCGAAGATCAGTAATACCTTATTGATACTGAGCAGAGTACAACCTTACATTGGTGTTTATAGATTAGAGATTATTCATAAAAAATATTTTCTGAAGTTTTAGAAAAAATATTTTATGAATACTATGGCGGCACTTTTAATCGCTATTCGGTATTCGCGTTTTCATTTACGGTTTTTGCGTATTCGTGAAAAATCGGTAAATATAAGCGAATCTCTCTCTTGTCGTATCACTAGTTCCTTTCAAAACAGTGTGGTGAAAGGATTTTAAGTGCGCCTCAAGAGGCTCCTTTCGAGCACTTGACACATGTTATAGAACTTATATTATAGATTGTATTATCTTTATATTATATTATCATTTTTTAATAGAGCATGTTGTGGTTGCCTATATTTGAAAGAGCACCTTATATAATCCAAACTGTAACTTTAATGTACTGAAGTTTATTGTAATTTTGTGTATCTTTTGTTGGTAATCCTAAATAAATAAATAAATAAACTATTTAGGTTCTACAACATGCCGGTTTCCTAACGATGTTTTCCTTCACCGTTTATAAGCGAATAGGGTATCACATCGTATTTGGGAAAATAGCGAGCATGAAAAGTGCCACCACGAAAGTTTAATGAGATTACTTCAACTTGGTTTGATTATTATGGATACGACAGTAGAGCTTGTTGAGGCCACGCTATCTTAGCGTCGATACGTCGATAGGCTAGGGTGAAGTTCTGTCCAGTCTTCTCCGACATCACTTCTTGGGGGCAATCGTTTTCGTTCAGCATTGTTTCTGCAAAAAACATAATAAATATAACTTTTCTGGAAAAAAAACCGACTTCAAATACACTGAAAACATAAGACAACAAACTTCTGATCCGATTTTGATGACATTTCTATGGGACCAATCTGATACTGCGTTTACATTTAGACATTCGCGCTGCCATTCGCGTGGACGGAAATGTTGCCGTCCATATGTCTGCGGCAGCGTCGCCGGCAATGTGTGTTCACGCAACACGGGAACGCGAGTGGACATGGAAATGGCCTGTTTACATTCTCGCATTGCCAAAGTCCCTTCCCATGTCTCTGCACATTTCCACGGACATGAGCTGAGTGTAAACGGGGTATGAAAGAATATCCTTCAGATTGAATATCTTAAGAATCTTCATTTTTGACATTTCATAAATGTTATATCTCACTATGTGCGCACTTCTAGAGCCGCCATGACAGTATGTAATTGACGTTTAGACGCATTGTATTTTTTAATTTATTGAAAGTTTCTTGCTTTTTTTGACGGTAATGATTTTCACTCTCAAGCTCAAGTGGTCAAAATGACATTCACGCATGTCAGTCCTCCATATTTTCAGTAAATTGTGTTGAAAATCTTGAAGCGCAAGAAAATGATGTAAATAAGCAAATAAAACAGTTATCTAAGCGATATTTATATAAGTACACTGTACACAGAGCCGACCCAGGCTCCATATATTGATGAAACAACTCCTTTACGAATTCATTTACCTGAAAATATTCATTTGCATCTACTAAATTAACTGAAGAAGTTGCATGGTTTATCTTTTGACATATTTTATAAGTGAGGATTATCATATTATTTATTATTTATATATAAATGAGCACAGTACGTGTTTGTTATTAGTTTTTACTATGAATAGAAACATTGTTAGTCAACAAGAAGTAATCGTCAGTCATTAGGTTGCTTGTGAAGGCTTACTTATGACAATTATGGGCTTATAGTGGAATCATGAGAACAAACATAGTTGATACCTTGGTATTTCCTAATCACATTATTACTATGTAGCTTATTATGCTAACAATTAAAATATAAGTAATATAATATGTAGTTGAATAGGTTTGTGAAACTATGATGAAAGAACCAAAGTTTTGTAAAAATGCTCCTTAGTCTTCTTAGTCTTTCAGAGCGTAAGAGCTGATTTCACCATGCTCTGTTAGTTAATAATCAAGGATTAACAGGGCGTTAAATCTAACCTTAGATGTCAAACGCGTACATTTTGACATATTTAACGGCCCTTTAATCCTTTGTTAATATAACAGAGAATGGTGAAATCAGCTCTTAATCTTTCTTTTTTTCTTGCTACCTTCAGCCTACGAAACAAAAAACAAAATATCGCAGGAAGTCGGTGGATTGATCAACCATCCACCGACTTCCGATAATCTAACGTTTTTTTAACTGTAACTTTGGATCAGTTACTGTACCTAGGTATGTGCCATTTTTAGATAATTAAAAAAAGCGGTCCTCTTCTTGTCGTGTCACAGTTTCTTTCGAAACAGTGTGGTGCAAGGATTTTAAGTATGCGCCTCAAGTTTCATTAAAGTCCATTCAGTAGTTTTTACATGAAATAGTAACAAACATGCATCCATCCATCCATCCATCCATCCATCCATTCATCCATCCATGCTTACAAACTTTCGCTTTTATAATATTATTAGGATCAAGTTCTCACCATGTCCATCGTGCAGTGCGAACAGCGCGTAGTCCTGAGGGTTGGTGATAGCCGCCGCGTGCGCAAGCGCCCGGCACAGATCCCTCGCCCTGGCGCCGGGCCGGCACGGAACCGGCACCCTTCGGATGGACCCTCGGCACTCATCGGGTAGCACCACGCGGATCACTGCCACCGGGCATTGCTCTCTCATGTTGTCCACTGAGCCGCGACGCCACGTCTACAATAAATTAATATTGGTGGACTTTCCACAAAGCACTATTTAGCCCCAGACTTAAAGAATAGCTCTTTGTGAAGGGCTCGTCCGGGGAAGTACTACCACCACGCCCTTTTCTGCCGCCAAGCAGCAACGCTGTGTTTCCGTTTGAAGAGTGTGGTTGCCGGTGTAATTACAGGCATATGAGGCTTAATAACAATATTCCTCGAGTTGATGGACGCAGGGCAGTGCATTGTAGGGCACGTTCCTATCGTGCGTGACTTACAGGGAAATGCTCTGTTATAGGTGATGGTTACCACTTAACATCAGGTGGGCCATCTACTTACTCCATCAGAAAATGTAATGGAAAAAAAAACTAATCAAGCTTGTAATATTGGAACCAGGTTATCTGATATAATACTTCCATACTTTTGTTTGTAAAAACATACTTACATAATAACACCCACACAGAGAATAAACATTATACTATACTTTATAATACGATTATTTATGACAATTTTTATTTGTTTTTATAGTGTTTACCTACACTTAAGGAAAATCACAAAGATTTAATATAGTCCCGAGTGGGATTTGAACCCACGACCTTCCCCTTGAAGGTCGTGGGTTCAAATCCCACTCGGGTAATAATTTTTGGGACTATATTAAATCTTTATTTATGACAAGTTTTAAATAGACTTACCGGAGCAGAGCTATCAGGTGCAGGTTCTGGTGCCAGCCTCTTGAGCACCGCCACGGCAGAGAAGAGAGCCGTGAGGTAGTACCCTCCTTCTCCCGCCAGCAGCGCAGCGGGCAGTAGACCGGCCATCAGTTCTGCCTCCAGCTCCGCGCAGACCAGTCGGCAGCGGGCGACGGTCCACGCGAGGACTGGGAGCAGGTCGTCAGCTCCAAGGCTTCGTTCTCCGCGAATCTGAAGACAATTATAACAATATTGAAGTTTCGGATTGGTATCTCTATGTAGGGTTGCCATACGTCCCGTATATACGGAACTGTCACTATATTTGACCATCTCGTCCCGTATTACTACATGTCCCGTATTTCGACAAATTTCGAATTAAACCTTAATTAATGCTTCAATAATTAAGATTATTAAATTTAATTTATTTTATACTATTGATACGGTAGATCACAGGATATATGTTAGAAAATACATAGTTTGTCTATCACTATGTACACATGCGTGCTATGTATGTGCGTAGTTGAAAAGCCGCGTGTCGGCGTTGAATGTGTTATGTGTTTTGGGCATCGGAAGAGAAAACGTCCCGTATTGCTTCCTAGAAGTTATGGCAACCCTATTTCTATGCCAACATCGACACAAACCTTACTAGGTTTCACGATGTTGTAAAATGAATACTGTAATTATTGATTTTGATAAATAAATAAATTTAAAAAAAAAACTAATTTTTGTGCCTGTAGTGTCACTAGTTCTTTCGAAACAGTAAAGATAAAGATATTTATTGTCTATGGAAACTAGGTACAAAATTGGTGTTAGGGTTATTTAGGTCTCACTAGTCCAGCCTGACGGCATATAAACATTTACAACAGTGTGGTGAAAGGATTTTAAGTGCGCTTCAAAGGGACTCCTTTCGAGTGATAATAGTGACTCATGATAGCGTATAATGAATTCAAAGCCTATATTTATTCAATTGAACCATAAGGATCACTTTGAAACGTCTCAAAGCTAGGTGAATCTAGATGCCTGTTCCACGCGACTAAGTCTAGAAGAACAAGCAACAAGCTTACGGAATCATCAAACTTATTATGCGCCGACGCATACCGATCGACGGCATGGTAGAGAGTTTTGAGTTTGAGAGACTTCTGAGTCATCATCATCTTCCTGCCCTTATCCCACGCTAAGTGGGGTCGGCACAACAGATTTTCTTCTTCCACTGTCCTCTATCATTCGTCATCTCAGTGCTCACTCCTTTCTTACTCATGTCATCTTTCACACAGTCCATCCATCTTTTCTTTGGCCTACCTCTATTTCTAAAACCATCCACATCCATATCTAACACTCTTCTCGGAGAGACTTTGAGTATTGGTTCATAATTAGGTACTCCTGTGGCATACAGCATTGAATGCATGTGTACCTACTCGTATACTTTACTTCGATTTGATAAGATACACTGATAATATTCTGCTTCCCCACCAGAGTTCACTACCCTTATGTTTTATCTCGTAGTTCAGATCTATTAATTTCACCCTTGTCGTGTCACTAGTTTCTTTTCGAAACAGTGTGGCGAAAGGATTTTAAGTGCGCCTCAAGAGGCTCCTTTCGAGAACTTGACACTTGTTATAGAACTTTTTAGGTTCTACGACATGCCGCTTTCCTCACGATGTTTTCCTTCACCGTTTGAGAAACCTACTGGCATTGCGCACATAAATTTTTGAACAGAAAAACTCATTGGTGCACGACCGGTTTCGAACCCACGACCACGACGAATAAGATTGGAAGGCGAGGCCGCTACCACTAGACCACCCTTGGTGGAATTGATACACACAATCTAAAAAAGTACAACCCTACTGTTGTTTTGTAAACACAATGACCATGAGGTATTAATGAAAAAGACCCTCACCGCATTGAACATAACAGAAATAGCCGCTAAAAGGTTCTCAAGCTTGTCCAGCGGCGAATCAGCTTCTTGCATCTTCAGGAAATGCTTGGAAATCACTGCCAGCACCGCTGCTGATGGTATTTTTGTTGACTCCTGAAAACACCATGTTAATAACAAATGTTAATTAAAAAAAAAGGTCTAAACTAAGCAAAGTTTGTAGGTACTATAGGACCTAGATATCTAAATTAAACGATTTAATAAAATTAGTAAATTTATAACACAGGCGGAGAACAAACTCCTTTCATAGTTTTGTAGTGTTTAACATTTAAGGAACAAACCTAAAGATTTTATCCATTCTATTATATAAGTTGTTACCTAATATCCGTATAATTTTACAACGGCTCTAAAAGGTATAGTTGTTACATATCCATGTCAACGAAAAGAGATAGCAACAGTTTTATTGTCCATTTTAGCGACTAATACGAAACCCTCCAAAAATCTTTTAAAATTATTAATTATTTATTAGAATTATTATTTTTATAATTATATAATAATATTAATTTTATAATTATTATGCAAAAAATACACTGAGAATATAATTTTGTATCTGGTATGTACACCTTATAGATACAAAATTATATTCTTATATAATGGATGCTATAATAATGGTAGGCACTCATTAGAGAAATTAGGTGAAGTGTGTTGGGGATCAGACGAGAGATTCTGTATCCAGACCCCCCGCGCCTTCCTTCGAACTACTTGTGTAATTATATTAGGGCTACTTCACTATCACTACATAGTATAAAACAAAGTCGCTTTCTCTGTCCCTATATCCCTATGTATGCTTAAATCTTTAAAACTACGCAACGAATTTTGATGCGTTTTTTTTGATCGAGTGAGCGAAGCGAACGAAGATCTTAGTTTCAACTTGGGCGATTTGGCATTTTATGTATGTATGTATGTATGTATGTATGTATGTTTGTCTGGCGATAACTTTAGAACCGTTGATCCGATCTGCATGAAATTTGATATGTCGATAGCTTGTACTTGAGAAATTTACTGGTAAGTATATGAGTAAAATCGGGTGAAGGGTTTTTGAGATATGGGGTTTTTTAAGGGGACAAAAATAAAAAAAGTGACATAAAAAAATCAAGTTACATGTCATATGAAAGGGCTTTGTTTGGACATTCCAAAACAATTTTTACTTTTTTTTTAGGACGCTCGGTTTTTAGGATACAATAATAAAGTTAAATTAAGATAACCAGCGATCCAAGAGCTCCCATCTCTAAGAGTTTCGTTGGCATCAAGGTTTTTCTACTGGTCGGCCAGTTCCTTTGCTTTTTCTAATTTTTTTTTCTTGAAATAAATTAATGAGGTACTTAGTTCTAATAAAATGGTGACAACAACCAGGTCTGATGATGGAGCCAAGGTCTGTTCAACGGAACTCTTCAATAAATAGGCCAATAGAGTTGAAACTTGGTTACCGTACCAAATTAGTAGGCGGTAGTCAGAGGCAAGTCCAAACATTATGTTTATTACCACCTACTCAAAGTTTTGATGCGTTCGTTGGGTCGCATCACGAGATCTCAGTTCGAGGCGAACAACTAGTTATAGAAAGGTTTATATGCATAATACAAGCATTATCTCTTAGGGATAACCCATAATAACCGTGCGAAGCCGGGGCGGGTCGCTATAGTATAATTGATCGAGTGAGCGAAGCGAACGAAGATCTTAGTTTCAACTTGGGCGATTTGGCATTTTATGTATGTATGTATGTATGTATGTATGTATGTATGTTTGTCTGGCGATAACTTTAGAACCGTTGATCCGATCTGCATGAAATTTGATATGTCGATAGCTTGTACTTGAGAAATTTACTGGTAAGTATATGAGTAAAATCGAATGAAGGGTTTTTGAGATATGGGGTTTTTTAAAGGGGCAAAAATAAAAAAAGTTACATAAAAAAATCAAGTTACATGTCATATGAAAGGGCTTTGTTTGGACATTCCAAAACAATTTTTACTTTTTTTGGGACGCTCGGTTTTTGAGATAAAACAGAAAAAGCTAAATTAAGATAACCAGCGATCCAAGAGCTCCTATCTCTAAGAGTTTCGTTGACATCAAGGTTTTTCTACTGGTCGTCCAGTTCCTTTGCTTTTTCTTATTTTTTTTTCTTGAAATATATTAAGGAGGTACTCAGTTCTTATAAAATGGTGACGAAGACCAGGTCTGATGATGGAGCCAAGGTCTGTTCAACGGAACTCTTCAATAAATAGGCCAATAGAGTAGAAACTTGGTTACCATACCAAGTTAGTAGGCGGTAGTCAGAAAAAAGTCCAAAGATAATGTTTGGACTTGCCTCTGACTACTACCTACTCAAAGTTTTGATGCGTTCGTCGGGTCGCATCACGAGATCTCAGTTCGGGGCGAACTACTAGTATAAATAACTATGGTTGCTACCTTTATTCCTAGTTGCAAAGGTGTTGCGTGATGGGCCTTTTCAATGGCTGCATGTAATCTCCTCACGTCGGCAGAATGCCAAGCTGCTAACAAGGTGTACAGTCTTGCTCTCAAGGGCCTGACCACAAGTCGGTGCATCACGCCTTCTAATATCGCGTCGAGGTTCAGGAATTCGGTGGGTTTTAGCTGAAAGAGAAAAACAAGTTTTAAAAATAAAACAATGTAAATAAAAATCTTTATCTCCCTTATGAAGTAAACCAGTTATGGGATAAATTTTCTAAGTTGTTAGTTTTTAGTCATTTCGATACACAAGATGTTCCAATACTTGTGTTTAACAACTTCAGGGGGCTAAAGTACCTATCAATATGAATAACTTTTTCTAAGGAACCAACACTGTGAACGCGAAAAAAAATGTGTAAATATGTAAATGTGTGGTGTGTAAACAATTCTCACCTTGAGTCTCTCTTTTTCAACTTCCTTTTCGAACTCTCTCTCTCCGTGCTTCACGAGATAGTTCTTCATCCCGGACATGAATTGTCTGATGTTGCGCATCATCACCTGAAATTAAAACATTGTTATAATCTTACTTCCAGAAGTTTTAGATCTAAAGACTTATCTAAACACATAAAAACTAAATCATGTATATACGAGTATATCATACCGTCTTCGTACGTTCATTTGGAATAAACTTACATTTTACAGTAATTGGTATTTTATACATGACACATACAGTAGCAAGAAATTCATAAATGTAGTAGAGAGTAGAGTTAATAAGAGTAGTAGAGCTCTTTGTGAAGGGCTCGTCCGGGGAAGTACCACCACACCGTTTTTCTGCCGCCAAGCAGCAACGCTGTCTTTCGGTTTGAAGAGTGGGGTTGCCGGTGTAATTACAGGCACATGAGTAGGGCACGTTCCTATCGTGCGTGACTTACGAGGCAATATTTTGTTATAGGGGATGGTTACCACTTAACATCAGAGTCAGAGCCATCTGCTTGTTGTATAAAAAAAACGACGCTGTTAGAACTGGTTTCTTTCACCGATTGAGAGCGCACATACATTTTCGAAACCACGACCTTAATCAGACGGCGAAATCATTTCTACTAGACCACCGATGCTCATATGAAAATAATTACGGAAGCGTTATTTTTCTGATTATTTTTAACTCACCTGTGGGCAAGCTTCCTTAGAATCTAGCGTGCAAGCGATGAAGTTGTCGATATTCTGCGCAAAGGTAGTGCTCTTGTCCTGAGCCAGGTGCAACGCATACGCTCTCAGCGCCGCGCCAGTTCCCCTCGCCTGCTTGCCGCCGCGAAGTGCCTTCACCCGGCCCGCTGCTGCAGGTAATCAATAAAACGAGTTAGTTTTCGCTCGATATCAGTTTAAGCCCACTTTGCTTTGAACTGTTTAAATACCACGCTAGGGGTTAGAAGATTTTCGCTATCCAATTGTCCACTGTTGTTTTTTTTCTCGAAATAACGGTTACGAATGTTTAGCTATTAGAAATATTTTATAAACTCGAGTCGCACGTGTTGCCGTTGGACGCGTTGCTCTAAGTAGTACCAAAAATAATTGATATGGTATTTGTTAGGGTTGGATTATGGCGAAAATAAGAGCTAATGTGACTCTCGCTCGCACGTTTCGACATGTTGAAAGATATAAATTCACTAAACTCATTTTCAAAAAATCGCAATCAACCATTTTGTGTGCAACACATTGCACACAGCTTAGTAAAAAAATATTTTTGATCGATACAAGAAGTTTGCTTATGTACGAAAACTTAGCAAAAATACGCTGTTAAGGCTCAAAAGTTAGCTTTACTAACTTTTGAGCCTTAACAGCGTATTTTTGTTGCTATCAAACCCCTAAATACACTTATTGTGTTGGGGCTCATTGGACATTTTGTTACCCCCTAAGACCTATTTTAAAAACATGAAACAATTAATAAATGATTATGCTTATGATTGATATTATGCGTATGGATGAAAGGACCTCTCAAGATGCCAGTATGAAGATAACCATTGAGATATTAGAACTCAAGTGGTAGATAAGTAGTACATTAAATCACTTATTGACCCTGTCTTGTAAAGTAGGTATAGTCGCTTGTACTAAAAAGGTATTCATATTTATTTAAATTATTTACAAATAGTAAATTTACAAAAGTAACGAGATAATTTAAAAACTATGAAGTGTAACCTATTTAGTGCGGGTGAATGTCCTACTTATTATAGTAGAGAGTATAATAGTAGTTAGGTAATAGCTGTTACTAATGAGTTGTTTCTGCAAATTGCTTATCCAATACACGTGGTGCATGCTGGACTCATGCATAATCAATGACCTCAACTATCTTGAAACTAACTAGTCATTATTATGAAGCTTGAGCTTACAACTATTTTCAGTTCACTTCACTGATAAAAGTAAGGCTAGTGTAGGTACTCCATTGCTAGATGAAGTACCGACATAATTAGAATGAAAAGCACCTACTAGGAAGGTCTTTAATAATCTCGTTGAACAACAAGACACACAAATCAAAGTAATCTAACTAGCGCAAAGTAATAAGTAAATAAAATACATAATTACAAATACCTACGTATAACATTAGGTCTATCCAAAAATAGAACGTCTATTACCTACATAAGTAATTGTCTGTGTAAGATTGGCTCGACTCGCCGTTAACATTTGGTGCCGGCTTCATTTTGAAGAAACTCTGTTTTATTTTCTTGCATATGTGGCGCCACAGTTTCGCAAAAGTATTAAAGAATTTTCGGAAACCATTCTTGCGCGGTCTATTATATCCTTCTTCTGGATCTCTTTCTTTACATAGACAGTGTGGCGGTCTAACGACAATCTCTGCTCGTCTGATGTCGAGACTTTTCTCTGACAGCGATTGGCATAGCGACGTCAAAGAATCTGATCTCGCCAGGTGCTGTTGAAACCGAGGTTCTTCCAACTGTTCCAGAGTCAGAAGCACCCAGTTGCTTTCGTGTACGAACTCACTCATAGATTCTCCCCGGAAATTTCTAATGGTTGTTAACGCGAATATTTCACTTGGCACTGATACCCTCAAAACATCTGGAGCTCCCGCGTCGGAGTGTTTGAAACTATTCATCGATTCAAACACGTTCTTCTTTGGCTCGGGTTTACTGAGCGCCTGCTCAGATGGCTTCACGCACTTTCCTCGGAACAACTTTTTGAACCACTTCATGACTGATGACTCTGCGGTTTTTACCCGCCTCAACGAAAGACTTGAATCGAGAGTTTCTCATTCACACAAAGGAGAGACGGACCGACGCTTCCCCAACGAGCGTTGGAAAGCAACTGTGGTTAGACACATGGAATAATAGTGTAAGCTTAAGAAATTTGCGGCACGAGCAGACCTTTGATCTCTAATAATGATTAATATTACAAACATTTACAGAGCTAATGTAGTAATAGATAACGGTTGTGCGTCGCCGTCCTATTGTGTGTGCTCGTTACATTAAATTAATTCATTTGATAGCGGCCTGTAATGTCGATGATTTGCCAATAAAATCACTAGTTATATCATTGCGTTCACACTATATTCAGCATCTGTGATTTGCACTGTTTAGTCATCTGGGTTACTTATCGGGTTAGAAACAAAAGCTACAAATGCATTCAAATAAAATACGTTCATAGAAAATGATAACTTATACTATTGTTTGGTGCCCGTAAACATCCGGCAGATTACGCCTATTATAGTTTGGAATGAAATAAGTAGGTAAATATATCCAAAGAATAAGATTAGACAAATTTACACTAAGTCTGGAACTATCTGTGTTTGGCTTAGGATTAGGCAGGTACCTGCTGCTAACAGGGTCGATTGTAGAACAAATAATCTAAATTATAAGGCACAGTAAATATGTTACAATATACCTTGCAATATACCTTGTATACCTACTAAGTTAATCTAATGCCAAGCATAATATTGTCAATACGACTGAACAAGATTTATAACTCGAAAAAAATTTTCAGGTTGTCGATATTTGTGATTTTGGTTAGTAGGTAGGTACTAACCAAAATCACAAATCACTGAAGGGAAACAATGATTTGAAGAAGATTTTTTTTTCGTTTTTGATATTTAGGTTTTGTTCCATACAAAACCTGGGGTTCCAATACAGAAGCCACAAGAGCCACAAAGAGCCACAAAAGCTTTCAACAAGCCTGAAAGCTAACACGTCTTCATACAAAACACTAGCTCACAATAGAAAAAAAAAACAAAAGGCAAAACTCGGATTTGAGGTACTGGTCTAATAATACGAATAGAATCTACAAATTTAAGTGCCTACCTACCTATTGATCGAAGAAATTTTGACCGAGTCTAGACATGAAAAGAAGAAGAAGAAGTACACTAACCTAGTAAGGGGTCCAGTCGGTCACGGAAGCTCTTGGCTCGTGTAGACACGGTGCCGTTACCCCTTCTTGGGACAGGTGATTCCCATTCTGAGGGCTCGTCCTGGAAATGGATGTAAGTTATTTTACATACATATACAAGGTGTTCCATAAGTTGTGTATATAAAATTCAGGGGGCTAAAGTACCCATCAATATGAACAACTCTTTCTAAGGAACCAACACTGTGAACGTGAAAAAAAAAACAGCTGTTTCATAAAAAAGTTCAATACCTACCAGGCTAAAATGTATGAAACAGCTGTTTTTTTTTTCGCGTTCACAGTGTTGGTTTCTTAGAAAAAGTTGTTCATATTGATGGGTACTTTAGCCCCCTGAAGTTTATATACACAACTTATGGAACACCTTGTATATAGGGTTCGTCACGTTATCTGGCACTTGGATGAACAAAGACCACTTATTGAAAACATCCGATCAGCGCAATGATTCATATTGATTAATGTTTTAATGTCCTGCAAAACTATGGTGTCCATGACTAATTATAGTAGATAAACAATGTACTTAATGCTAGATAATATTGAATTCCTCTTGAATTGACTTACGCCATCACATGATTGCGGTCCATTGCAAGGTGGTATCAACCCATCCCATTGTGAACTATCCCAAGGTTCGGAGAATACTGTTCCATCGTCACTCGCCTGAAAATTATAAAGTAACATTACTTAAATGCAGCTGTTTCATTTGTAAGTAAATAAAATAAATAAATATTGGTGGACATTCCACACAGCACTATCTCGCCCCAAACTAAGCTAAAGCTTGTGATATGGGAACCAGATAGCTGATATACTACTTATATACTTTTTTTTTGTAAATACATACTTATAATATTATATAACACCCAGACATAGAACAAACATCTATGTTCATCACACAAAATGTTTGTTCTCGGTGGGGATCGAACCCACGGCTTATGGCGCAGAAGGCAGAGCTACTACCAACTGAGCTGTAAGGCTGTATAAACATATTTTGCTTATCTTCAATCATATTCTTGTAAAAATTCTCACGTTACAATCGTGATTTGGAAGTTCTTAGAACGCATTTGAAACAGATAACATTCCAAGTCTATTGTACTTGGGACTGGAATGGACTACTTAATTGTTTTAAAACTAGCTCATTACGAAATGAGATGCAAAACATTCAGCTGTAAGAATGGTCCTATTCTTACCTGCTCCGATAAGGGGCGTAAATCGTAGACATTGTCATAGCACGACGCACGCGGCGGTGACCGCACTTCCTCAGGTAGAACCATTGGCTCCGAATTCAGTCTTAGGTCAGGAAATCTGCCAAAGATGGATTTATTTGCTTACCCAATACCCATATTTTAGTTTTTGGCCTTACTTGCTATACGAATCTAGAGCATAGCTCTTATTTTTATTTCAAATGCTAAACATGTAATAATTCATCGTAATAGCAAACACGGAAGGTGTTCTGCGGTACAAAGTTTGATTTTATGACAACGAGCGCAATGGCACCTTTTTTTAATTCGGCTTGGAAATATTGATTTTATTTCACTGAGTAAACTTCGTGAAACACAGCATTCGTTACGGAACGGAATGGACTGCCGCGGTCAAAAACCCATGGTTAATATAGCGTCATCTTTAAAAATGCAAGCTTCAAAGCAAGTATGTCAGTGTTGGAAATATAAAAATCTGTATATTTCTTTAAAAAAAACTGAAACTGAAACAGCTTCACGACTTTAATCCCCAGGCACGGTAGATATCCCCTCAGATCTCTTAGTACCAAGTACTAACTCCAGATTTTTTTGTGGATGTCTAAGGGGGGTAGTCAGAGGTACGTCCAAACATAAAATTTGGCACATACCCACATTTTGCAGTTGTTGGTATTCCATACGTGACAGGTTGCAAGCCCATCGCCGCTGTTAGAGTACTAACTGGTTTCCTCACGATGTTTTTCTTCACCGTTTAAGAGCACTGGCATTGCGCACATAAATTTTTCGATAGGAAAAATCCATTGGTGCACGACCGGATTCGAACCTGCGAACTTACGATCGGAAGGCGGGGTCACTCCCACTAGTCCACCGGTATTTCTTTGTAAACAAGCCAATACAATTAATTTTCATACCGTTGTGCAACGACTTGATGCACCGTCAAGTGCTGTATTCCATCATCGACACCGCTCAGTCGGCTCTCCTGTTCAGCCAAAGAGGGAAATGTGCCACTTTCGCTATTCGATCCCTCGTTTTTATCTGCAATGTAGAAAATAACATTATATTATGCGAAACTGTTTTTTTCCAAGAATTATAAATAGAGAAATAGTCTTAATAATAGGATTAACTTTAATTCCCAGGCACGGTAGCAATCCTCTCAGATATAAATAAATAATAATAATAATAAATATTGGTGGACATTCCACACAGTACTATCTCGCCCCAAACTAAGCCAAAGCTTGTGATATGGGAACCAGATAGCTGATATACTACTTATATACTACTGGCACCTAGAGTCACCTAGCTTTAAGACGTTTCAAAGTGATCCTTGTGATTTTATTGAATAAATACATTTTGAATTTGAATTTGAATTATACTTTTTTTTTGTAAATATATACTTAGAATATTATACAACGTGTAAATGCTTGTACGACATTAAATTGAAACACGTACTCGAAATGGCATTTTTAGATTTTAGGATTTGGTTTTTTAAAAAAAGCCTGAATATTTAACGAGATATCGATACTTTTCCAATAAATCATTTCTAAACAACCTGTACCTATTATCAGTCGTGTTCAGGTCAACTTTCCGGGGTCACGAAATCATATGTCTATGAATCAAAAGAAAAACAAAGATAGAAATACCAAATTTACACGCGTTTGAGCAGAATAAACAATCAAAAAGTGCGATCTAGAACGACGTGACCAGGACAGATACATTTCACGTGCGTGTCGGAAAGAGAAGAGAAGCGCGCCCCGTCCCGCGTCGCCCACGCCTAGCCCTAGCCACAGAGCGACTGACTGAGGAAGCGCGTATGATTTAGTAATTGTTTCGGTAGCAACCTTGACCCATCTAATTTTGAAAATTGCATATTTGTTGCATTGCTAGATTTAGGTACCGCGAAATAGACGCTTTTTGTGTGTGTGTTTTTTTTCATAATAAACTAAATACGTACCTACCTATCTAGTTACCGGGAAATTGTCGCTTGTGAATGTGTTTTTTTGTTATTAAACTAAGTGTAGTGGCCAGCACGATCGCCAGACCTCACTCCACTAGATTTCTTTTTGTGGGGCTTCATCAAAGAAGAGGTAGGTACGCACAAGAAGTCGATACAGTCACAGATAAGAGAATACTAGTACAGATACCTCATCCCATACATTGAAATGGTGCCGGTCCTAATTCGGGCTATCGGTCGGGCTAAATGAAATAGCCCGCATAGCTAAACAAAATAGCCCGCATAGCCGCTAGAGGTCGCGAGCTTGCGTTGCGAGCAAGCGGTATCTCGTAATAAATGCACTTGCAACCAATAGATGGCGATAAAATTAGTTTTGCCCGCAAGCAAATAAGTACTATTATTTATTGTGTCCGCACGGAGTCCTTCATCAGTTTGTTTCAAAATAAGTATCGGCACCATTATAATAGTTATCCTACCTACCTGTATATAGGCATATCTACTTCTGTTCGTTTTAGTATTTTTAAGTATTATTTGTTGCTGCTGCCGCATTGAATTCTGTTTTAGTAGATGCTTTTTTCGGAGGCGTTCACTGATCGCTATTTATAATCAACTAGCTCTTTCCCGCGGCTTCGCTCACGCACGTTTACTTTAGAAATACCTACATACCTACAAACCACTTACAGAAATACTTACTTACCTACTTACAAATAAAAGAATGGTTTATTGATATGATTAAACCTAATCTTTAAAAAAATATCTTCCCCATGGAATAATCACGTAATTGTCAAATCACATGAGTCACGTAATTTTGTCAGAAGAAACTAACCTCTTGAGTTATAAGTAGTGTAACTAACACAACTTTCTTTTATAAGTAGGTACCTACATAAAATAAATACCGGGTTGAGAGCACTGGTGGTCTAGTGGTAGCGGCCCCGCCTTCCGATCCTAAGGTCGTGGGTTCGAAACCGGTCGTGCACCAATGAGTTTTTCTGTTTAAAAATGTATGTGCACAATGCCAGTACTCTCAAACGGTGAAGGAAAACATCGTGAGGAAACCGGCATGTCGTAGAACCTAAAAGTTCTATAACATGGTGTCAAGTGCTCAAAAGGAGCCTCTTGAGGCGCACTTAAAATCCTTTCACCACAATGTTTCGAAAGAAACTAGTGACACGACAAGAGAGAAAGAGAGACCGGGTAAAAGTCTGAGAGAAAACTCCCAACGTTTGAAATTGTGACCCAATTTTGTGAAACTAGGTAGGTACCTAACCTACCTACCTACTAAAACGCAGACTACTGTCAAACAACTTCTTGGCAAGGTAGATCACTAGATACCTACCTACCCTGTTACGCAGCAAAAGCGGTGTCGGAATCTATTTGTCATACCATTCTTCACGTGCAAACTTCTTCATTTCTCATTGGCAATTTTT
The DNA here is from genome assembly GCA_932294275.1 of Chloroclysta siterata. Classification (NCBI taxonomy): domain Eukaryota; kingdom Metazoa; phylum Arthropoda; class Insecta; order Lepidoptera; family Geometridae; genus Chloroclysta; species Chloroclysta siterata. The sequence goes on along the minus strand of OW028596.1, from coordinate 10,348,558 downwards.
TGTGTAGGTAAGTAGGTATCTACTTTATTTGTTTGTATGTTTTTATTAGGTAGGTACTTACCTATCTACCTCATGTTTTATCTGTATGTACCTACACTTACGCCCGGTTTCTGAAAGCTCGATCAAACCTAATCAGATGTCAAGTCACTTGCTATCTCTATCTTATTTAATGTAATAGCTGAAATAGCAAGTATCCGATTACGTTTGATCGAGCTTTCAGAAACCGGCCGTTACTGTAGTTACCGTTCTGTGTTACCGTTCTGTATTTGTCTAAGTCAAATAAATGTAGGTATTTTCTTTCTTTATCGCACATTCCAAAATTTTTGATTACTTATTTATGCAAGGTGTTCCAATAATTGTGTATATAAACTTCAGGGGGCCAAAGTACCCATCAATATGAATAACTTTTTCTTAGGAACCAACACTGTGAACGCGAAAAAAAAAACAGCTGTTTCATACATTTTAGCCAGGTAGGTATTGAACTTTTGTATGAAACAGCTGTTTTTTTTTCGCGTTCACAGTGTTGGTTCCTTAGGAAAAGTTATTCATATTGATGGGTACTTTAGCCCCCTGAAGTTTATATACACAATTAAAGGAACACCTTGTATAAAATCACTGCTTTAGGTAGGTACCTACTACCTTAGGAAAAATTGCAAACAATCAAGTTTCGGAGAAACAGAAAAGAGAAAAGAAGGTTCAGCTAAAATATCTTTTTTTGATACTAGCTGATGGAACAAGCAGGTGGCCCACCTGATTTTAAGTGGTAACCATCACCACCATAACCTATATCAAAGCATTGCCTCGCAAATCACGCACAATAGGAGCGTGCCCTACGATGCACTGCTCTGCGTCCATCAACTTGAGGCATACAGATGATAAGCCTCATGTGCCTGTAATTAGATATCATTATTATACATATAGATATATTATTAAATATGATTTTGAATGTTTGGTTTTCTTACCTAAAAGTTTGATTTGTAATGTTATACCACAGATAAGAGAATACTAGTAGTTATACTTAGGTAGGTAATGTAGGTATACTCTGAAACTTGATTGTTTGCAATTTTTTATACCTAACTATCAATAATATCTTCAAAATATTGAAATGTGAAACCGAGAAGTTGTTGTCAGCCTTTTATGGGACCGACACGCACGGATTTCGGTCACAAGTCCAAACACCAACCAGAGACGGCTTGAGTATTGTCATCTGTATTTGCCTGGGGCGGCCGGGGCGGCGTGGCATGGCAGGAGCGCTCGGGGCGCGGCAGGTACCTACGTACTGGATAAGATTAAGGTAGTTCCCCAAAACATAGCCTTTTAAAGTTACCTATAAACTTTTAAGTTATTTGAATTTATGTGTGCTCTAGGGGACGAATCTTAAGCCCCTGGAGCCACCCGGATCTTCGTAACTGAAGCTCAACCTGAGATCATCAGTCCTACCTACCTAGTGATTTTGTAGTGGATTACTTTTTTTGTTATGGCTCTTGTTTTGAAATGATATTGTGTTTCTCAAATACTAGCGGATAATATTCGTTACAAACAAAACAACAAAAATACAAATCTAATCTAATATTTTAAAGAGGGAAGATTTGTATTTTTTATGTAACGAATAGGCTCAAAAACTACAGGTCCGATTTCAAAAATTCTTTCACTATTAAAACTATTATTTCACTATTATGCTACATTATCCCTGAGTAACATAGGCTATATTTATTACTAGATAAAATTAGGGATCCGTTCTAAATCTTCAATAATGTAGCCCAAGGTGTAAAAAAATTGGCCATAAAATGTCTTTCGTCGCATGCACTGCGGAAACTATTGACGATAGAACACAAAAATGTTCTACAATATTAAATAACTCTTCAATGTCTACAAAAAATACGGCGATACCATATGTCTAGCTATCGTAGTTATGTTACAATAACTTCTTGTTTACATTTTAAAAGTTAAACTTTAGTTCTCTTTAAAAATATAAACGATGCGCGGGCAACGCGGCGAGGGAGAAGGGCGTGCAACCATTTTAGGTACATAATAATTATTGACCAAAACAGCATTTCGTAGTCGACTATTTACTCCCCCAAAACATGTCCAATTTTAATATAATTATACAAAACCGTTCAGCTTCAGCTTTGCCCCTATGTTCTCATTTTTTATAAATATGTATGCGTAGTTTTTTTGGATGTCTGAAAATGTTTAAATAGTTAGGCAACATTTCAAGTTTTTGAATACTCCTACTTCCTATGATAATTAGAATATAAAAAAAAGCAAGACATGAGGGCATGGTCAATGGTCATGGTAGATAGAGGTTTTATGGTACGAAAATATTTGCTCTAGTGTCATTATCCAGGGAGGAAACAGTCGACTACGTTTGTATGGAGAAAGAGCCGGTATCATTTCGTCTTAACGATAGGGTAAATCTGATTTAAAATATCACATTTTTATTGATCGAGTGAGCGAAGCGAACAAAGATCTTTAGTTGATCGAGTGAGCGAAGCGAACAAAGATCTTTAGTTTCAACTTGGGCGATTTGGCATTTTATGTATGTATGTATGTATGTATGTTTGTCTGGCCATAACTTTCGAACCGTTGATCCGATCTGCATGAAATTTGATAAGTCGATAGCTTGTGCTTGAGAAATTTACTGGTAAGTATATGAGTTATATCGGATGAAGGGTTATTAAGATATGGGGGTTTTAAAGGGGGCAAAAATAAAAAAAAGTTACATAAAAAAATCAAGTTACATGTCATATGAAAGGGCTTTGTTTGGACATTCCAAAACAATTTTTAATTTTTTTTGTAACGCTCGGTTTTTGAGATACAATAAAAAAGTTAAATTAAGATAACCAGCCATCCAAGAGCTCCCATCTCTAAGAGTTTCGTTGGCATCAAGGTTTTTCTACTGGTCGGCCAGTTACTTTGCTTTTTCTTATTTTTTTTTCTTGAAATATATTAAGGAGGTACTCCGTTCTCATAAAATGGTAACAACGACCAGGTCTGATGATGGAGCCAAGGTCTGTTCAACGGAACTCTTCAATAAATAGGCCAATAGAGTTGAAACTTGGTTACCCTACCAAGTTAGTAGGCGGTAGTCAGAAAAAAGTCCAAGCATAATGTTTGGACTTGCCTCTGACTACCACCTACTCAAAGTTTAGGTACGTTCGTCGGGTCACATCACGAGATCTCAGTTCGGAGCGAACTACTAGTTAAAATTCATTTTCTTTGGCTATTTTTGCTATCTATTGTCATGTAAACGTAGTTTGAATTCAAATAAAAAGATAAATAGGTATTCAAAAATTTCTGATTATGCAAGGTGTTCCAATACTTGTGTTTAAAAACTTCAGGGGGCTAAAGTACCCATCAATATGAATATTTTTTTCTAGGAAACCAAACGCGAAAAAAAACAGTGTTTCATACAAAAGTTCAATAGGTACGTACCTACTTGGCTAAAATGTATGAAACAGCTGTTTTTTTTTCGCGTTCACAGTGATGTTCCTTATAAAAAGTTATTAATGGGTACTTTTTTTAGCCCCCTGAAGTTTTTTAACACAAGTATTGGAACACCTTGTATAGGTAGATACGTTTTTTTAATATGTCCCGCTTTCGACGAAAGATTCCCGCTTTTTTACTCAAAAAGTTCCAAAATACCGACTTGGCAAAAAAAAAAACTGGCAACGCTGCTTAAATAAGGCCTACCGACTTAAATAAGGGGTTAGTAAAAACGAAAATTAATAAGACACATTACATATTCAAGCTATACACTAAATTTATTCTCACTTGTTTTGAAGGATTCTCAATTTTGATGCTGATTGTAATGATTTCTTACGCGATTTACAATAGTCATAAATCTTTACTTCTAATAATTTTTTAATCAAATAATCAAAGTGATTCAGATCGTGATGCAGTGATTCACCCGGGAAGTTAATTTCATTTTTAAACTTTTGCAATAATTCAGCCACTAAATTATTTTTATATAGTTCTTCAATATGTTTACTATAAAAATCTAAAACCTTATTAACCAATTGAAATAAATAATCACTAGGAGATTTTAGTGTGGGTGTTATGATATTTGAATATGTTTTGTTAATCAACAGTAATTGCTTTTTGTCAGTTAAATCAACCTGATTTTTCAATAAAGTGTTTTTGCAATCTGAGCAATCAAATTTATCTATACATGATTTACCTAACCACCCAGCAAAGTACACAACTGAACATGTTTCCAATGTAACTCTTGCGTCGGCGTCGGAAGAATCATTCAGTTCTTCGAAGGATTCACTCAGCCCTTCTTCGAAGGATTGAGTGATTCTTTCATTAGAACTTGGATCGTGAACATAATCGTATGTGGTATTATTCTTTTGTGCAACAGATGTTGATGGTTTTGGATTAGAACATTGTGTACGTTGGTGGGTGGTTACAAATTTTTCTTGATCTGATTCACAATTAGTATTATCAAATTTCATTAAATTGTTCAATAAACTTGATCGAAACATTGATCTTAATGATTTTGATGTTGGGTTTTTATTGCAGCCTCCTTTGATTCGATAGATACCAAATAAATTTTCAATCACATCTTGATTTAATCTATAAGTAATTATAAATTTGACGCCAGTGCCTGCAGAAAATTCTTCATCGGAGAGTTGTAGTACGGCATTGATTGTTTGAATCATACCATCAAAGCATGGGGGGCGACTTAAGTGCAGTTGATTTTTTTTACTATTCGAAACTTTCTTTAATTTAGAAAAAAAATCTTTGCTTTTAATTAAAGTTCGATTTACTGCGGCATTCGTATTATTTGTGATTGCACATCTGTATGGATTATGATCAAATTTATTTCTTGAATTGAGACAATCAAATAAATCATTACATAATTGAACAAAATCAGCGGTGTGTTTTGCCGTACTGCTTTTCAATTCTCCACTGTCAATAGCAGTCTTTATTGCCCCAGCCACTGAATTACTCAAAACTTGCGTGGCTAGTTTTACTTTCATTTTTTGAAAATTGTTTGGATTGATGTGCACTGGCGTTATTTTTTTTAATGATTTACTTTTATTGTTTTTATCTATATTATAAACATTGATAATGTCATTAAACGAAATCTGATTACCATCTAATTCAAAATCATTATTAATTAAGTTATTCCTGACATTTTTAATCAAATGGGGAGCGTCAAAAATTGCAAAAAGCTTGTGTCCATTAATAAAAAAGAAAGGATAATCAACAGTAGCTCCCAATTTTTTTATCATTTTAACATTTGTCGAAGCTTGATCACAAACCGTTACTTTTGGTAACAATCCACAATCAAATAATTTATTAATGACAGAATCAACAATAGTTCCTAATTTATCTGAATCAACCGTTTTTGATGATAAAAAATATGCCAGGGGAATTTTCCAATTCATGAAAATACCTCTGGCAATAAACACTAGAGCGTATTTCGATTCTTTTTGATTACGATCACCACCACCAAAATCTTCAAATCCTTCGATTAAATCATATTTGTTTGTATATTCTAAATCAACCATGATGCTCATTTCATCAAAACATACAACACATGCCCTCTCTTTAATCGATTTATCAGCAAATTTGTTTCTTATATTATCAATCACTTCATCATTGATTCCTGGTAAACAATTTGTTTCCTGTAGCCAGCGTTGGATTGTTGATGGAGCCGCCAATACAATACCTGATTTGATCATAAATTTATAAGCAGTGGGTGATTTATAATATAGTGACATGCAAAATTTTTTCTCCTCATTAGTCCATTGTTTTTTTGATTTCGATTTTCTTAATTGCATTATTGTTAACAATTTACTTGATTCACTATTAAATTTATGTTTTGATAAATCAATGACATTTTTATGCTTAAGTTTAAATTGATTTTTCTTATTAACTTCACGTTTCAATTTCTTGTTTGCGACAGCTAGTAATGTTTTAAGTTTTTTACACTTTGGGGTATCTTTGACTGGTTGCAGTCTTCTCCTCTTTGATGTGCTCCAGTGTAATTCTTCGTTTTCTTTATCTGCAGCGTTCGATAATTCTTGATCTTCATTTAATTGTATTTTATTTGTGTACACCTTTTTTAGCGTCATGGCTTTCATGTCTGCTCGTAAACCTAAAAGGATAAAATATTTTATTGTTTAGTTTTTTATAATACATAACCATTTCTAATGTAATTTCTTGTTGGCATGAACTAGTAATGTTTTAAGTTTTTACACTTTGGGGTATCTTTGTCTAGTTGCAGTCTCCTCCTCTTTGGTGTGCTCCAGTATAATTCTTCGTTTTCTTTATCTGCAGTGTTTGATGATTCTTGATCGTCATTTAATAGTCTTTTATTTGTGTACACCTTTTTTGGCGTAACGGCTTTCAAGTCTGGTGGTAAACCTAAAAGTATAAAATATTTTAATGTTTATCTACACTAATCTACATCTACACTAATCTACACTAATATTATAAAGAGGAAACATTTGTATTTTTGTATGTAACGAATAGGCTCAAAAACAACTGGTACGATTTCAAAAATTCTTTCACCATTAGAATGCTACATTATCCCTGAGTAACATAGGCTATATTATATTTAAAAAAAAATCAGGGATCCTTACTAAAACTCCAATAATGTAACCCAAGGTTGTAAACAAAAAACTATTGATGATAGAACAAAATAATGTACTACGATTTTGTAGAACACGTCATCATCTACAAAAAACGTCGCGACAGCATATGTCTAACTATTATAGTTATGACACAATAAGTGTTCTTTTATTATAAAAAAAATATTGAAATGCCGCCGCTAGAAAAGGGTCTTTATTTGTACCTTGGTATTAATCCTTATCCAAATAAATCTTTTCATAATTAAGACGGTTTCAATACCTATAGATTACTTCTTAAATTTTTCAAATCGGACTTTCCGTTCAAAAGATATGACGAAATTAAAAATGTTAACGGGTCCACGGATTACGCACGGGGTGCGATTTCACTCACTCTGGCGTGCAAATGTATGAAATAAGTAGACGCGAGGCTCGAACCCACGGTCTAAGTTTATCCTAAAATGTTCAAAAAATGTATGACCACCCATGCGAAGCAGGGACAGGCCGCTAGTTTTTTATATTAGCATAACCATTTCTAATGAAATTTCTTGTTGGCATGAACAAGTAATGTTATAAGTTTTTTACACTTTGGGGTATCCTTGTCTAGTTGCAGTCTCCTCCTCTTTGGTGTGCTCCAGTATAATTCTTCGTTTTCTTTATCTGCAGTGTCTGATGATTCTTGATCGTCATTTAATAGTCTTTTATTTGTGTACACCTTTTTTGGCGTCATGACTTTTAAGTGTGCTGGTAAGCCTAAAAGGATAAAATATTTAAATGTTTTTTTTTCAAACAAAACCATTTCTAATTATGACACATTAAGATACGTTTTTTTTTAAAGGACAACTGTAACTTCTAAGCTGTTATACAACGTGTAAATGCTTGTACGACATTAAATTAAAACACGTGTAGTGCTACTATCTAGTATTGATTTAAAAAAGGTTTTATTTACATTCATTTATAATTGTTTTTTTTTATATTTTCAAACAAACTAAATATCCGATAAAGCATAAAATTATAAAACACTCTGTATTACGTAAGTATACAAACAAAGAAACGTACGTTCATTGATTATTCGTCGGTGCCTATAAGAGCGAAAATCCCGCGCGCAGATAAATTCAGATATACTCGCTTTTCGGCGCTAGCGCACAGACAGAGGTGCCGCCCGGCCGGCGAGCCGTGAAGGTCGAGCAGGCTGCGCGTTTTTGGTTTGTTTATTTCGCTCTAACGCATGTAAATTTGGTATCTTCCTACTTTTTTTTTCATTTGATTCATAAAACATATGATTTCGTGACCTCGGAAAATTGACCTGTACCCCAAGTATGAGTTTTGCTTACCATATTTGGTTTTTCGTTTTACGTTTTTGCTCCGTGCTCATTGCGGGTTTTGTAAAGTTCTATATCGGTATCCCTATCGCGTCTTCATACAAAACCTGCAATGAACACGGAACAAAAACGTAAAACGAAAAACCAAATATGGTAAGCAAATCTCATACTTGGGGTACTGGTTGCTTAAAACTGATTTAATGGAAAAGTATCGATGTCTCGAAAAATATTCAAGTCTGGAAGAGATCGCTCTTAGCGATAAATAAGGCCGCCCATTGTACCTAATTTTTTTTATGTCTCTGTATGTTTTTTTCTTTGTGTACAATAAAGTATTTATCTATCTATCTATCTATTCAGGCTTTTTTTATAATACCAACGCCTAAAATCTAAAAATGCAATTCAGAGTATGTGTTTCAATTTAATGTCGTACATGAGTTTACACCCTGTATATGTAAATTATGGGCAATAGAGGGCTTAAACAAACAAAATAAAGCTACATTGAAAAATTACCAAATAAACTAAAGACTGGTTTGTGAAGGTAAAACATATTTATAAATTTAATCTCAAGCATCATTTTGAAACATCTCAAAGCCAATTATGTCGATTCTGGTTGGTGACAGTTAGTATTTTTTTTCTTAAAAATATAAATCTAATAATATCTAAATATTTCTTAAAATATTTTTTTAAAATCTTTAAAAAAACAATGAAGCATATCAGTTTCAATGATTTTTCTGCGCAGATGCAAATTCAATTTACCATTTATATTTACCATTTGCATAGCTAACTCAGACCCACGGGCTGTCAAGACTCATCAAACAATACCTCATTTGTCATCATACAGCTAGTAGTATAGCTGCTTTGATTGATGAGCATACATACAAATAATACAAGGCCTGCTTAACTTACTAACTTACTTTTGGTAGTCAGATGAAAATAAGATCTGCATTTGAAAAAATATTAAGACAGTTTAGTAATGAATATTAAAAAAAGTGAAACAGCTTCACGACTTTGATCCCCTGGCATGATAGACATCCCCTCAGATCTCATGATACCAAGTACAAACTGCACATTCTTTGGGGGTGTCTAAGGTCTGTCAGAGGTACGTTCAAAAATTACATTTTGCAAATACCGACTTAGACATAGCGGACTTAGTGGACTTAGAAATAGCATTACCTAGCCCCAAACTAAGCAAGGCTTGTAATATGGGAATCAGGAAGCTGAAATTATACTGATATACTGTTTTATGTAAACATATTACTTAAAATATATAAATCTTTAGGTATTAACAAAGAAAACTACATTGAATATAAGTAGGTATTTACAAAATGAATAAATAAATATTGGTGGCCTTTCCACACAGCACTCTCCAGCCCCAAACTAAGCAAAGCTTGTAATATAGGAACTAGGTAGCTGATATAATAACTATATTAGTAGGCTAAGTTTTTTTTCTTTTTTTCATACATAAATACATACTTATAATATTTAGTACCACCCATACAGAGAACAAATATCTATGTTCATCAAACAAATATTTGTTCTCAGTGGGGATTGAACCCCGTGCAGAAAGCAGAACTACTACCAACGAGCTGTAAAGGCTGTAAAAAAAATGAACAAAACACACATGAAACAGTGGAGCCGACCGTTGCAAACCTCAATTGATCCAAATTAGTTTCCCAAGACACTGCATTACAGCTGACGCACATCATGATGTGACATCACATCTCATTTTCATCTAGGTCCAACTCAATGACTCGGTGGGCACATAAGAAAACCTGAAAATAAGGTAATGAGGTACTTTATATCTACATAAAAGTTGATAATACTTATGCATACCTGGTGAGGAAGTGGATGGGTGATCTGGAGACTCGGAATGATATCGTTTTGGTATAGCTGTTCTTCTCAGTCTTTTTCTGTTGCTAGTCTTGTTATGGATATATTCTTTATTAAAATGGTCAATACATATATATCTTGATCGTAATGATTTTGGTGGCAGATGAGAAATGGTCATATTTCCTAAAATAATAAACAAATGTAATTAAAACAGCTTTGCTAACCATAAAACTAGAGTTTTGTGAATTGAACAAAAATCTGATTGGTGGTATCTGGGTACAATGGTCAATACAATGGTACAATGGGTCAATGCATAATGTATCTTGAACGCAAAGATTTTGGAGGCAGATGAAAAATGGTCATCATATTACCTAAAATCATAAACCAATGTTATTAAAACAGCATTGCCAACTATAAACCTAGAGTTTTGTGAATTGAACAAAAACTAGATCGGTGGTATCTGGTACCTACCTACCTACATGTGAATGTGCATATCAAAGACTGCAGTTGTCTGGGAAGAGTGGAAGGTTTTGGGGGAGACCCCAAAACCTTCCATTTGGCCAGCAGTTAGGTAACCTAGACTAGGTAGGTACCTACCTAAGTTATAAATTGCAAAAAAAAATATTTCCTTACCACAATTGTTCAGCCATTCTTCCAAGCGATTCGTATCATTCCACGGAAAACGAAACATTGATTTATGGTTTGATGTGTTCGCACATCTAAAATATGAGCACTTGTGAGGTGACATTGTCTTTTTTACGAGCCGGGACGTATGTGCAGAGTTTTCGAAGTCCGGTGGGATAGCCAAGGGTTCATTCAAAATAAGCAGCCGAGTTAGAGTCCGTTTACATGCCAAAAGTCGATCGAGGTATTGAAGAAGCTTATCAGGAGTCCGTATTATGTCCAGGTCACTTTATAACTTTACGATAGGTACCGACGAACTCACAACCACAATTTAAATACGAGTATCAACACAAACAACAATTTGAATTCAAAGATTTGATCATGCAATGCTATGAAAACAGTTGCGTTTCGTTGTGCAATCGATCATAAGTAAAAACGAATAATGATCAAAGAAGTAAAAAAAAATTACATAATTATGTTGCTTTTTAATTATGTATTTTTTTATTAATGTAGATAGGTCATAGGTAATTAAATTAAGAAATATTACACTAGTGAAATGCGTAAACGAAACGCAAAAAATATTTTATCGCAAGTAGCTCCATCCATCAATACACAAAACAAACTTTTGAAACCGAACCACAACGTAGTTCAAATAATTTCCGCTAGAAAACGTGGTCAAAATTGAATTTTGTAAAAACATGAAGATTTTAATAAAAGCTTATTTCCTCATCTTCCTGTGCTATAAGGAGATTTTTTTACAATATAACTTAAGCTATTCATGACCCTAATACTTCTTTTCTGGACTAAAACAAATATCAATATTTCAATCGCAACCTGTATCGCCATCTATTGATGTTTAATTGGAACTAAAAAAACTTTGTAGGCAATGAGAACCCATGATACAGTGCAAGAACTGCGCAGACGGATTGTACCTAGGTGCTTTCGACAACTGAAGGCAAGTGTCGAACAGCTGTGTTGGTGAAAGTACGGGCGAACGTTCCCCGTCAATTAAATTAGTGTGTGCAACGTGCGGGGGGGATATTGAAAACCTACGGATTTGAGGTAACCTAGGTACATTTATTATTTATTTTTAGTGTGCGGTACATTTTGTGTGTGTTCTGCCGCGCGCTCGACTTTCGGCTTTACCGGCCGGCGCGGCGGCGCCTTTGAGCGCCGCGCCGTGAGTGCGCGGCATATTCGCACTTATAGGCTTATAGGCACCGACGAGTAATGAATGAACTTACGTTTCGTTGTTTGTGTACGTATACAGAGTGCTGTATAATTTTATGCTTTAACTGATGATTAGTTTGTTTGAAAATAAAAATAAACTAATTATGAATGAATTTCAATAATTTTTTTTTTAAATCAATACTAGATAGTAGCACTACACGTGTATTAATTTAATGTCGTACAAGCGTTTACACCCTGTATAACACCCAGACAGAGAACAAACATCTATGTTCATCACACAAATGTTTGTTCTCGGTGGGAATCGAACCCACGACCTACGGCACAGAAGGCAGAGCTTCTACCAACTGAGCTGTGAAGGCTGTCTAAGCTGATACATCAGTACCAAGCTTTATATTCTTTGAGGATGTCTAAGCGAGGTAGATACACAATATTTTTATAAATGAGTTTAAATTATTAACTAGTAGTTCGCCCCGAACTGAGATCTCGTGATGCGACCCGACGAACGCATCAAAACTTTGAGTACGTAGTAGTCAGAGGCAAGTCCAAACATTATCTTTGGACTTTTTTCTGACTACCGCTTACTAACTTGGTATGGTTACCAAGTTTCAACTCTATTGGCCTATTTATTGAAGAGTTCCGTTGAACAGCCCTTGGCTCCATCATCAGACCTGGTCGTCGTCACCATTTTATGAGAACTGAGTACCTCCTTAATTTATTTCAAGAAAAAAAATTAAGAAAAAGCAAAGGAAATGGACGACCAGTAGAAAAACCTTGATGTCAACGAAACTCTTAGAGATGGGAGCTCTTGGATCGCTGGTTATCTTAATTTAGCTTTTATTTTATATCTCAATAACCGAGCGTCACAAATAAAAAGTAAAAATTGTTTTGGGATGTCCAAACAAAGCCATATGACATGTAGCTTGATTTTTTTATGTAACTTTTTTATTTTTGTCCCCTTAAAAAACCCCATATCTCAAAACCCCTTCATCCGATTTTACTCATATACTTACCAGTAAATTTCTCAAGAACAAGCTATCGACATATCAAATTTCATGCAGATCGGATCAACGGTTCTAAAGTTATCGCCAGACAAACATACAAAGATACATACATACATACATAAAATGCCAAATCGCCCAAGTTGAAACTAAGATCTTCGTTCGCTTCGCTCACTCGATAAAATAGGTGCCGAACCAGAAATAATCAGAAACAGGGTTCATGCAAGATCTTTTGAAAAAGTAGTTGGTGAAGATTAGTTGTGATGATAAAAGCAATGTGGTTATTATTAACATATAATCGTGTTGGTGATAACGAGAAAATAGTTAGGGAGTTTGAAAGTGCAACTACTACCAAAACTTTGCAACCAAAATTCTGAAGCGCCCTTCAATAGACCAACTAATGGAAAATGTAGTTTTGGTTGGAAGCGCCATCTACAGCTTATTGTAGTTACACTGACTTATAAACTCCCAACTGGAATCAACCGTCCAAGGTTCGTTCTTGCCTGATGGTGGCTTGTTGGCGACCCGGGGTGGTTGGACTGCTTTCATTTTGGGCTTGCTCCGAAGTGATACTAAGTTGTCGACAGACGATGATGTATTGGGCGATGAGGCTGAAAATAAAGTAATAGTTGAAGACGATCTTTAGAATAATTTTATAAATATTATTGGTCAAAAATAACTATTGTCAAATAAAAAAATTACAAAACCATTTTTTTTTATATAACCAGCTGATGGAACAAGCAGATGGCCCACCTGATGTTAAGTGGTAACCATCACCTATAACAAAGCATTGCCTCGTAAGTCACGCACGATAGGAACGTGCCCTACGATGCACTGCCCTGCGTCCATCAACTTGAGGCATACAGATGTTAAGCCTCATGTGCCTGTAATTACACCGGCAACCACACTCTTCAAACCGAAACACAGCGTTGCTGCTTGGCGGCAGAAAAAGAGCGTGGCTACTCTAACTCTTAGGTATAGGCATAGTCATATTGTCATGCTATTTTCGTTTTGCTTGAGTAGAGTATACTTACGAGATAATTCCTCTATGCTGTGCATGTCTCTCAAAGGATAGTAAGGATGATTTTGTGTTGGTGGTTCAGAGTAACGGTTTGAAAGGTTTACACCAACTCGAAGTAGTTTCCTTCGTTGCACTGGCGGAAGTAAGGCGGCCTGCAAAATAAAATATAATATTATATTCGAGAATGTATGAAGAATGTTATGAGAGTGAATGAAGCGAAAGAGGTATGTAAGGACCGTAGCAAGTGGAAATCCGTGATTTCTGCCTACCCCTATGGGAAACAGGCGTGATTTTATGTATGTATGTATGTATATTCTAACCTTCCAATCTGCTGTATTACTTACTTCTTTTAGAGCATCAACAGGATCAGCGTAGAAAGGGCTGCCAGCGTTTTCATTTTCAGACCCTTCACCACTATCTTTGAGTTCATCTTCAAGTTTCACAGTCTCCATACTCTCAATGTTAAAATTCTCGCGACTTTTAAACGCAGCTTCAATTTCTTCTGTGAGTTTTTTGTTCATGTTCATCGCTATGTTTAGTTTGTCTGGTCTTTTTGCCACCACATCTCCTTTGCTGTTGGTTGTTGCTATGATATCGTTGGAACTATTAAAGCTTTTTTTGAGAGATCCGTTTGAGAAGTAGGTCTTCTTTTCATCCAAGCTTTCAGTAGAATTCAAGATGTGTATGTTTTCTTTTTCCAATATTGATTGTGTACTTTTAGCTGCATTAAGTTTGGCTGTAAAAATATTTGCTGTTTATAGAAAATTGTATTGATAAATTATTTATAACACAATATTCATGTCACTCTAGATATCTATATGTAAGACTTACGTAGGGTATCAGGTAAAAGATCAGGTCTCTTGCTCTTCATCAAACCATTATTCCCATTGTCATTTTCAGGTCTCAAAGGTTTAAAAGTTGAACAGCTGTTGTTTCCTTCCGGTCCCCAGATATCTTCGTAGTCGGACACTTTGTCCATTAAAGAACTTCTGTAATATACACCCGGAGACTCTAAAATGTCTGACTCCTGAAATACAATAATTGTGTCAGATGTTAAATTAAAGAAATTATCATTATTTGCATAGAATCTTATTGAAGATCCAAGGTTTATTTTATGAATTTAAATATTTACAAAACCACATGCTGTTAGATGATGGATGCAAAGCAAACAGATTTGTTCAATTTCAAAGAACCCTACCTGATAATGTTTGGACTCCTTTCGATGGGAGTGCTTACTCCTTCTGGATCGACCGGATGGTGTCGTGCTTGTTGTGTTGGTATTGGGCGACATTACTTTATCTCTATCTTTCCCAATCATCGGAGAAACGATAGATTGATTAGAAGTAGGAGAAAATACGTTTTTGTTCGATATCGGGGAGCTTCTGGATACAGGTGAGAAAATCTCACTCTTATTTGTTTGACTTAAAGGTGAAAACACTCCGCTTTTGGAAGAGATGGTATCGTTGGATGCCGGTGAGTTGATTTGACTAGTTGGCGAGAATATCCCACTAGTGACAGAATTAGTACCATTGGGAGACACTAACTGGTTTGCAGCAAAACTGGTATTTGATTTCGTTAAGCTATTTACTAAGGGATCGTTTTCCGATGTGTTGGTTTGTGATTGTTGCTCTGAGGGCGATCCGGGTTCGATGTTGTTTTGATCAGTAATTTGTCGTTTAAAGCTTCCATGTAAGCTAGCCGTCATTGTGCTGATGCACTCTCCTTCTGGCGACATGCGATGCATCATGTTCTATACAGGAACAATAATTTTCTTGATCAGTGGTTATATCGAAATAAAAATCGATTGTATTTTATTGCTTGGTTAGAGACACAACCTTTCAGACACACCAACCACTCTAATTTCATGCAAACATAACAAACTATTTATTCAATACGATGCAAGATTACTAGAGAACTCACCTGTATATCCCCATTGGATTCAGTATTGCCTTTCTGGTTTTCGACAATATTGAATACATTTTCTGCACTACTATTGTTATTCATGGCATTAGACGCAAGCGTTAGTTGCAGCCGGTCGGTATGTATGTTCTCATTGATTTGGTGATTGTGGATTTGTGTGTTATTGACACAGAATGTTACAGTGGTCGTGACTGTGATGTTTCCATTCTGCGTCGGCTTGTTAATCGGGCTGAAAGCTGCCGCCTCGGATGTCGGAGACATCGAGACCTTCGAATGAGGGGGTTTGGCCCATCTGGGAGGAGGTGGGGGTGGTGTGGTTTTGAAACTGTTCATTTGGGTGGGAGAATGTGATATTGTGTTGGCTGTCGGAAATGTATGAGGCTGTGTTATATGCGCCTGAAAAATAGGTGTAGCGATTAAAATCAATTGAAACGACACCGTAAAGCAATAGCTAAAATATTAGAAGTAACTATGTACTTACGGTACTAGACATAAGGTTCAAAGTATTTGGTGGGGTAGGTCGCGGAGCTCTTATAAATGCAGAAGATGGTTTCGCTGGGGGCGATGGAGCGGTTCTTCCTTTGAAAGTGCTGAGGTTCGAATTTTGACTCGGTGGGGAACCAGACGTTTCAATAGGTGACATTTTTAACACGACGTTTTGGTCTTTCTCTGGACTGAGAATGTGCTCTCTTGAGTTTGTTCTTGTACCTTGAATACAAAGTATTGATATTCAAGCTGGTCTATTTAGTTTATATTCAAATTGGCAACACCATAAAGCAATTAAAAACTTGATAAGATGACTTACTGGCGTTGAAACTGCTAAGACTAGATCCAGTATCAGACGGCGTCACTGCCATCGGAACCACTCCATTACTTATTTGACTCGGCGAAAGCACATTATTAGGGTAGTTCTTAGGGTTCGCCATTGGGTAGCCCCAAAACTCCTGACCCAGTAGAGTTAGAGAGCTAAGCTGGTGACGACTCTTAGCTTCTCGAAGAGGTCGGGGCAGTTGAAGCTGGACTGGTAATTCATCACTGAAATTAAAAACGTTCGTTGTAAGTCCTATGTATTTTTTTATAGTGTTCTAGAAAGGGGAATTTTGAGGATGGGGAAATCATACTTTATCATACGTCAACCCAAATTAACTGGTGGATCTTCTCTAATAGAATGAAGAGAAAAATGGATTTCGAATAGCAAAAATCAGAGAAGTCACACTTGGAATCTTAAATGCAGGTCTTCTTCTTCTAGTCGTGTCACTAGTTTATTTGACATAGTGTGGTGAAAGAATTTTAAGTGCGCCTCAAAGATACTCCTTTTCAGCAGTAAGAACTAAATGCACAACCCGTTCATATAAGACTAATATTTGAGATCTGTTTGTTCAAAAAAACTTCACTTACCTACACTGATTCTACAACTGTTTATAGAATAAAGAAAGATTATCGATAACATACCAACACTGGGAGTAGTGGGCAATCAGCTCGGGGATGTTGTCGAAGCGGTTGTGAGAGGTCTCGAGGCCGATGCGGCCACCAGAGGCCTGGATGAGGTAGTGCTCGATGTATGGCCCCTTGTCGGCTGGAAGACGGACGCTAATCGCCATCGTGTCAGGCTGACTTGACTGCCGGACTACGAAGTTCTGGAATTGTAAAGGCACAAATTAACTATGACCTTTGCTATGTTTCTCCCAAACAAGTTCTTTATTCTTTATTGTACACAAACATGATTATTACAAATATTACATAGAAGTCATGTACAAAGACGAAATTAACTCTAAGTAGAGTTTTCTTCCAGCAAACTTTAGAAGATAGAGAGAGCTAATTATAGTGGTGTACAAGCATTAAAAAAATTGTAAAAGCCGAAAGGAGAAACAAACAGGGCATCCCTGGGCTTACAAAACATGTATAATAAATTACAGCAGGATAGGCGTTTGCTTGCCACCACTTTGTTCCAATAGCTGCACAATGTCTGTTTAATTTTTCAATGTTGGTAAACATTGAAAAACAATGTTCGGCGTACAATGTTTTTAAATAATAGATCATAATATTTCGTCTGCATATTTCTGCTTTGTATGCAGCAATAATGGGATATTTTACAACTTCATTCGCGTTATGCTATATCCATAAAAAATAACCTTTTTTTAACAAATTGAGAGTGCCAACCCTTCAGTGACTGCCTAGCCCAGATTTCTGATCTCTAGGATTCTTAGTTTCTGAAATTTCGTGATAATTGAGCCAATTTGAAATTTTTCATAAACGACGCTAAGCATAATACAATATCAATTTAATTGAACTTACCCCTTCCTCTTTTCCTTGCAGTAGATGGAAGGCTCCAGCCCTCTGTATCCCCGGCAGGAACCAAACAGGGTGTGTCCTTATTAGCCTCTCCAAAAGTCCTATGTCACAAGGCGGCTGTTCCTCGGAGCTGGAACCCGAAGAGCTGACAGACGAGCAATCACCCCTAGCACCTTCTGATGACAGACTTTCCCGACTCTGAAAAATAAAAATTATAATTAATAAAGATATTTATAAGTAACGCAAACATTGTAGGTATAAAAACTGTTTACAATTTATCACTGCCTTATATCTAACACTAGCGGCCTGTCCCAGCTTCGCATGGGTGGTCATACATTTTTTGAACATTTTAGGATAAACTTAGACCGTGGGTTCGAGCCTCGCGTCTACTTATTTCATACATTTGCACGCCAGAGAGTGAAATCGCACCCCGAGCGTGACCCGTGGACCCGTTAACGTTTTTAATTTCGTCATATCTTTTGAATGGAATGTTCGATTTGGAAAATTTAAGAAGTAATCTATAGGTATTGAAACCGTCTTAATTATGAAAAGATTTATTTGGATAAGGATTAATACCAAGGTACAAATATACACCCTTTTCTAGCGGCGGCATTTCAATTAATTTTTTATAATAAAAGAACACTTATTGTGACATAACTATAATAGTTAGACATATGCTGTCGCGACATTTTTTGTAGATGATGACGTGTTCTACAAAATCGTAGTACATTATTTTGTTCTATCATCAATAGTTTTCGCAGCGCACGCGATGTAAGGTTTTTGGTTTCCACCTTGGGTTACATTATTGGAGTTTTAGTAAGGATCCCTGATTTTTTTGAAAATATAATATAGCCTATGTTACTCAGGGATAATGTAGCATTCTAATGGTGAAAGAATTTTTGAAATCGGACAGTAGTTTTTGAGCCTATTCGTTACATACAAAAATACAAATATACAAAAATACAAAAATACAAAAATACAAAAATACAAAAATACAAAAATACAAATGAAATGAAATGAAATGAAATGAAATGAAATGAAATGAAATGAAATATTTATTGTTTGTGAACAAAGCTTTCCTCTTTATAATATTAGTGTAGATATGCCAAAATTTTCTCCTTAACTAAGGTTAGCTTAGGCTTCAAATAATATTTATTCAAAACTCAATTTCATTAACGAGAAGAAAAAGTGTTTTGAAATCCCCAGACTGTTGCAAAAACTTTCGGTGCTGACTGTATGTACACAAACTTTTTCCTCCCTTACATTAGGATGCCATTAAAACCTATTACAATAATCTACCCGTGATGTTAACCCTTTAAAAGCCAGGACCAATGTTAATCTCCCAAACATAAAATAAAGCTGCAAAGTGAAAATGTTTCGCTAATTGAGGCGGTCTCGTGTGTCTCATGAACCAGCATTATAGGTAGGTAAATATTTGGTATAAGTCCCTGTAAGTGTGGGGAGGCTTACGAGCTCAGAGCGTCTGCGGCCAGACTTTTATAGCTCCATGTGTGCCGAAATATGCACTGCCCATTACGATCAAAACTCACGGGCTTTATGATGATGTAGTGTGGAAGTGAATTAAGTGGTCATTTTATTTGTGTTTTACGGCTAATATATACCCAGCATCACAAAGAAAATGAAAGTATCAGATGACGGAATGAATAAACCAACACAGACTTCAAATACAAAATAGAATAGAATAGAATTTGAGAATAGAATTTTAAAAAATGGACCTCGCACTATTAAAATTTTATTGAAAATGTTCTATTAGGTCTGGATGACTAGATAAGAATTATTTGACCGTCATTTTTCCAGTAAAATAATCTTGTAAACCTATAGTTACAATAAAGAACGAAGTCAGTTTACAGAGGGTTCTTTGTTCACCAGCTTGGAAATATTATTACCTACTCGATTTTCCCTCAAAGCGGTTCAACGTAGCTTTCCACAAAGAGCATGCGAGGGTATAGCAGTAAGCAATCTCATATGGGTAGGTACGTTCGTATATTCTCGTTTAGTTTCATGTTTCGTTGTTTATGTAAAGTTGGATCCTTTTCGGTGGTCACCGCTTCTTTATAATAATGATATCGAAATAAGTTTGAGGAAAATATGCTCAGTCCAATTTTCCGCTGATGTTTTTATGAATTTGAAATAGCCTGAGGGCAAGCCCTTTTATTTGCCGAGTTATTACAAAATGTTTGAGGGTTTTGAAGGCATTGAAGAAAGAAAATACTTGGTTACACAAATACCCAACTTCAAGGAGAAGTATAATTAAATTTCATGAGAATAATCACAACCTAGGTATATATCTAGGTATGCAAAAGTGTACTCATGTATTCCTCTAAATACAAGACTAATTTGCTGGAATTTAACGCACATGTTTCAACGAAAATTCTACGAGAATACAAGCATTAATTTATGAATTGGCATAGACAGAGATATCTAATACAGATTTAAATGCGCATGATTGGTATTGAAATTACCACTGAATACATAATCACTATTTAAATTGCAAGGAAAAACTTCTCATTACACTGAGTAATTGCTAGAAAGCCAGGCATTTGTATTATTCGTTTCGTTAGATTTCTCCTAGATTAATTTTAAAGAGAGTACAGTGCCACTGACGAAGAGAAGCGGAAAATTAGTTTGCTATCTATGTTAGTTTATCTTTGTTGCTCACATTTCCTTTTGATGAATGAATGTTTATCAAAAGGACAGCGTCTAATTAAAACAGCACTACATGAATTGTCTTGACCAACTTTATAAAAAATCTACTGTTGCCATACTTGACAGCCTTCACAGCTCAGTTGGTAGTAGCTCTGCCTTCTGCGCCGTAGGCCGTGGGTTCGATCCCCACACAGAACAAACATTTGTGTGATGAACATAGATGTTTGTTCTCTGTCTGGGTGTTATATGATATTTTAAGTATGTAATTATAAAAAAAAAATATACAAGTAGTATATCAGCTATCTGGTTCCCTAGCACAGGTTTCATTAACCTATTTCAGGCACCAGTCTCTCTCAAAACAGGTTAACTTATGATAACTACAAATTTGTTGTTTTATAGAACACACAACGATTTATTTTTTGTTACACCTACCTAGTTGATTGTATTACCTACTACCTGTATATTGTTTGTTAGTATTAGGTTTGACTTGTTTTAATGAGAGAAAATAAATGATGTTATTATTATTATTATATATTATTATCACAAGCTTTGGCTTAGTTTGGGGTGAGATGGTGCTGTGTGGAATGTCCACCAATTTTATATTATTTATTTATTTATACTTAAAACAATTAAATATTTCGTTAAATTTATGTATGTATTATAATAATATGTATATTATTCTTTTCATATTAACATCCATATTTTTTAATAAATCGTGAAATCTATAAAACACGTCTTCAATTTAATTTACTTGGCTCCTGATAGTTAAAAATACGATAGAGAAAGGCTTTGAAAGTAAATGCTTTTTGCTAATAAAATGACGTCGATAAGCTGATTATATTGAAGCTCCATAATCAAGGCGAAGATGAGACGAAGTTTAACGTCTTTGCCAAGAGTCGAATGAAATTAGAGGTCAATTTAAAAACTGAATGCAGTGGGAGCCACATTACTTCATAATTTTAAATACTGCAGTCTTTGAATTATTTAGTGGTACTTAGATAGAAATATCAGTGCTTTTAAGCTTTTAAGCAACAATTTGAAGGTTATTTTGTTTTGAGATTGTTAAGTACGTGAGTGAGTTTGTCTTCCAGAACTATAAGCACTTCAAAGGCATGCGATGTTAATAAAAAACAGAAAGCCAATTTATAAAAGTAGAATCATCGCTTAGAGCAAAAGAAATCAAAAGTATTAAAATGATTATAAGGGAAACTGCTCTCTCTTTGGAACAATATTAATTTATTCAAGGCTATGGTTAGGACGAGATAATAAATTTTCTATTTTAAAATTATTGCTGCTGTTAATGGACATACCTACATTCTCATCAATTTTCCTATTTGAGAAATATTTTCGCCGTAACGTGAAAAAAAGTTTTTAATATTAAATGTCGCATGAAAAGTTGCTTGATATACGAGCTAGTACAAAGCTGGAACACACTCCATAAATCCAAACAGAATGGTGTAATTATAGCTTTTGTGCACAAGTATTTGAAGTCAGGCATTCCGCAACACGACCGCCTCTCACACCGAAGAAAACTAATTGCAATCCAACTTCCCGCATAAATCTCGCTACACGCATTTGAGGCAGTGTTCGGTGTGATATTTGGAAGTGCGGTTCGGTGGTATTGTGAGGTAGAATTTAACACCTTCACCACCAACTGGTGGCAGTGGCTTTTGTGTGCTATGATTCATTGCTGTTATTATTGTTACCGAACGCAGAATTAATTTTCAGCGTAGATTGTCGCGCTCTCCGGTTGTTACAGTCGCGTTTTGCCGCAAATTGCTACGAAATTAATATATCCGTGTCGTTTGTTTGCGTCGGGATTAATGAAATCCATTTCGGGTGTGGTTGTTGGATTTTAATTAGAATTCATTTTATTAGTGGACAGATAAATTGAAAGTTATTGGCGCGAGAAGTCCAGTAAGAAATAAGGGCTATCTACGTCTGAGACTATACTGAGACTAGTTAAAAAAACATAACCCATAGTATAAATTCTCTTATCCTTATTTCTTATCTAAAAATACTTAAAGCAATCCCATTTCAATTCATACCTTAAACTTTGAGACCCATCTGCGTCACAGGTTCACATCCATGAAAATATACAGCACTTGGCGCTTAGTGTCGCATAACACTTCACTTTTACTAGAGTTTCGAACTAAGTGCAAAGAGGGGGGAGCACGTGTTCACTCGGTGCAAATGGAAGCAGCGTTTTAGGGATGACTGTAGGCCACCTGCTACCACGACTTTGGGAGGGACGTAATTAGGTAAAAGTTACCGTAGAGCAAGGCTTTATTGAGTCGGACTACGTTTTGTGTAGTGCGAATTCGTGCAAATTATGTTCGAGCGTACCTTCTAGGTACGTAGCTACCTATATTTTACATACACAATAAACAAATAAAGGTATAAATTTCACATAGCGCGTATTACAATAAACAATGCGAGATCAGACGCGCTTAGATCACAATACCAGTGTGTACCAGCACATAATTTACACAAAGTAAATAAAAAGTCAGTGAAAATATAAATGCAGAGCTGTCTTGTCGCATCTCGTTAAAAGTTTTAACGAGCTCCAATCGAATTGATGACATTACAGAAAAAACGCAGAGGCGAAGTCCAGAGGTTATAGGTCCGTTATTAAAAACAAACTTGAAAAGGTTTATGCATCTCTAGCGGACGGATTGCGAAAGAAATGTCCTCCCCAAGTGCCGCTCGACTCGCGCTGCTACGGAAACAGAAGTGATCGAAATAAGCTTCTACTTCTTCTTTCATGGTTCAGATTCGCTTTGAAATCATATAAAATCTAGGTGTCATGTATATCTACCATGTATATCTACTATCTATGATAGTCATGAATTATCTACCTTCGTTGAAGGTATTTATAGCCTAAAATAATAATAATAAATAATAATAATAACTTTATTGAGGACAGAATGGAGAAAGTTATAAACGTAAATGTACATTGGGTTTGTCCTATCGGCGGTCTTATCGCAAGTAGCGATCTCTTCCAGACAACCGTTATTTTAATCAAAACTTAGGACTAATGTTTTGCATCGTTGACTGCGTAGTTGAGCTGATTTGGTATCCACAGCCCCCCAAACTAGTTAAAAACTGTGTTTCAGGGGACTGCTTCTCCCTTAATCGTCCCAAGCATCGCTGATGCAAAACTGTGTTCATGGATTCGGATTCAGCCAAGTCCAACAAAATATAAAAAAAAATAAAAATAAAAAACACAAAATAAAATTTAAGCTTGTTCTCACATTCAATGACATACATGCATGCTAGTAGCGTGTGTGTGTTGTGTGTGTACCTATTGTGAGTTTATTTGTTAGTGTAGTGTAGGTGTTTGTGAGTGTGTGGGTGAGGGTATGTGTGGGTTCTCCTGATAACACGAGTCTCTTGAGAGCCAAGGTTTCACAGCAGGACCCACACCTTATCTGAGTCTATGTTTGAATGTGTGTAGGTGTTAAAAGTTTTTTAATAGCACTAACTTAACATACAAACATCAGAATGAATAAAAAAGGATGGTTACAATTAATTGCCTTCACAGAAACTGATCCTCAAGATGTGCATACAGCATTAAAGTTCAATCAAAGAGGGCAAACTCCTTGCGGTCCAGAGGGATGCATGGGGAGGGTTGCAGAAACATGACTCATACGGGGTTCGAATCAATAAAGGCTGTAGACACGTGTTTTTGGACGAGGACATTGGGGATGCTGCTAATTAATTACTTCAATCAAAAATTCAGAGACTATCTACCCACTTAGGGTTGGAACAATATAATAAAGTAATGTGGTGAAAACTTGCTATAGAACCTATATTTTAAAAAACGTAGAATTTAAAATCGATTTAGTAACTTCAATCCCAAAAAAAATAAAACACGCTCTCCGTCTTCCAGATCTCCTTAATTAAAAGCCTTAGTGTTTTTTATGTCCCTTAAATCATAATAGTTGCTGTAAAGAAAATTCAAGAAACTTTCCATCGATAGCGAATGACGCTCGAAATGGAGACATTCTTTTGTTAATGAGTCGTTTGTGTAACAATGTAGTAGAAGCGATTAAGCGTCCAATAAAGGGACACAAGACCGCATAAGTCAGATGTCAAGTCAATACTCGGGAGAGCCCCCATCGCAGACGTCACCGTTTGGTTTCCGGTGAGGCTGAACCTTGCTGCACAGTATATAACATTCTTTCTGAGTACGGCTTGCAACGGTTTGTTATAGAATAGCCATAGTTTAGTTATCTAGATTTTTGGTAGGGCTTGCAAACTAATTTGTTTTAAAGTTGAACCAAATTTTGTAGTACCCAGCTTAAACGAGAAACATTCCTGTTTTAAACAGTGAATTTTGGACAAAACTTTCATGAGCATACCCCCGAAATTCCAGCATTCTCGCTTTCAAAATAGAATAAAGCGGAGCGCAAAGCATTCCGGAAGAACTCGAGAACCGAACCGTTAAATAAAACCAATGGACGCGCTATCACCCTATTGTTGCACTAAATCGATGGCAGTGCATGCAAATTAAACAAGGGATGGGTTTTTTAATCTGTGCCCGATTAAAACGCGCCCAGACGAAAGGGCGGGCGGAACGGGGTCCGATAATCGTCCTGTGTTGACAATAGCTGTAATTATTGCGCAAATGACGACTTCCTCGTTTTGAGTGCGGAACTGACGTTGCTTTCTAGAGCCGAACTTGCTGTAATTTGTTTTATTTCGCCTGTTGTTTCATTGCGTGTACTTTTAGAATTGATCAGAAAACATCTGAAACATATTAAATGAAACTAGCATAGACCACCGTGGGCTAGAACTTGTAGTGTCAAATCGAATAAAATAACAATCTTGGTTTTTTGATACCGTTTTTTTGTATGAGTCTGTTTACAAAATAATATTTATATTATATATAATATTGATGTGTTTCATATTACTGAATATTTTAAACCAGAAATGGCTTCCTAAAATCGTCCAAACCGAATACCCGTTATTATAACTGATGCTCATTTTCGTCTCCGTTAAAATTCTTAGTCGTACCGCATGTCGTTTACGCTCCGCAAAAGGCAGTTAACTTCGCTCTGGGCCCTAATTTGAGGGTTAATAGTCACTCCGATGAACCAGTAAGTGTAGTGTAATGAATATTACACTTTGAGAGCATCCCTTTAGTTACTTTGGGTACACAATTGCGGCTAATTGCTGGACGTTGGTTATGTAAAGCGAGTGGAATTCGTTTTCATTTTCAACTGGATGAGTGAAATTTTAGCGAAAGGACATATTTCATTCTGGGTTTGGTCTATGTACACCACGTGACATTTGAAAAAAAATAGAAGATATACAAGTGCAATTTCAATAATTTGTAGGCTAATAAAGTTGCGATACCTTTTTCTTTTCCGATACCGATTTTTTTCTATGTGAACACTTCTAGAGCCGCCATGACAGTCTGTAATTGACGTTTGATATGACGCGTTGCATTTTTTCATTTTCTGACAGTTTCATTGCTTTTTTTGACGGTAATGAGTTCCACTCTCAAGCTTGTAATATACAACAGTTGTCAAAATGACATATCAGTCCTATATATTTTTTGTAAATTGTGTTGCTCTCTTTGATCAAAAAATGTTGAAGCGCAAGAAAACGAAAAATAAAAGCAATCTAATCAGTTATCTATATTGCTAAGCGATATTTATATAGACTGTACCTAGACCCAACCCAGGCTCCATACATTGATGAAACAACTCTTTTGTTTGCTAATTATTAGTCGCATAATAAGTGCTTACCTCTGCAACCATAATTTATCTACATTTATGCCTTTCACGTGGGGATGGCGATCCCGGCTTTACCTGGTAGAAACCAGGTAAAGTCATGGTCATAGTTAGTCATTGCAAAGGTCTTAGCAAAGTTTTTAAGCAAACACTGAATATAGAAACCAATATTTTTAAAATTCATGTTATATAATAATTTATGCGAGCCACCTTGGGCAGAACAAACGCCGAGGCGGAACTGACGTCAATTTTCTTCAGCAACAAAGAAGCAATAAAAAAGAAGTAGGACTTTAAACTGTCGCTTCACAATGCCGCCGTTTACATTTATGCAAAGTTCAATGAAACACGACAATGCACCGAAAGCCTCAACAATCGTCGGAAGGGTTCGGTAGGGTTTCAAGTATGCACAAAGCAACACCCGCAATTGACTCTGAGTTTTACACCTCTAGAGCGCTTGGCTCGAGTGGTCGGTGCCGCCGTGTCGTGAACGCAAATATTGTGTCTGAAACACTGCCTCTACCGTAGCATGTAAGTATATGCATATTACCTATGCATATTATTTCGTGTTCATAAGATAAGAGTTTTATGCTTACGTCATGGACTATTGGAACAAACCACAAACAGTTAGGTAGAAAAGTTTACTTCAGGTATCAACAATATCAAAGTGTTTATCAAAGAAAGCGAATGGAATTTCCCCACAAAACGCCTATCAGCACACCGCAAATTTAATTCCGTGTCGAGAATTGGAAAATACTGCTCGCATGTAGCATCACTCGTATTCAAATGGAAGCAAAATAAAACCGAGTGATGCATATTGAACGATATCTTTTCTGTTCATAAAATGCAACGTCTGCGTGTCTGTCTCCGTCCATTCGCTGGTATTTCTGTCAGCGAATGTAGTCATGTAGATTTGAAGAATTTTATAGTCGACTTCAATAAAAATGTATGAGGTGATACCACTACCTAACCCCTGACCAAAAGGTTTAACTCATTTTTTTTCTAACGCCCAATAATATCAGCGAAACCGGAGTCGCGAGGAAATACTAGTATGATTCCAAGTCTTTTTTTTTATTTATAGTACAAATAAAAAATTTAAAATGCAATTTGGCATCGACACAATATTTCGCGTAGTTCCGGCGCACTGGCCCCTTTGGGTAATGCAATCCAATATGCAAACTACTAACAGTATAAAACCGAAGGTAAAGTTTGAGATGGAGTCTGCG
This sequence comes from Chloroclysta siterata, assembly GCA_932294275.1. Classification (NCBI taxonomy): domain Eukaryota; kingdom Metazoa; phylum Arthropoda; class Insecta; order Lepidoptera; family Geometridae; genus Chloroclysta; species Chloroclysta siterata. The sequence continues at coordinate 10,321,148 of OW028596.1, read as the reverse complement.
GAACTAAAAACTAAATAGAACGTGCACGGTTCATTAGGCTCACGTCCGTACACGATTCCTGATTTAAAAGTTGTGGAAGTTTAAAAGCTCTTTTATCTTTTGTCTGACGAAAACGATCCTATGATAGAATAGTTTATTCGATACCGTATTCGGAATGATCGCTACATAAGTCATTATCTAGGCTTGGTCTGAACTGGACCTAGCTTTAAGACGTTTCAAAACGACCTTTGACTTATATAAAATCAAAAAGCAACAGAAATAGTTGCACAGTAAAAAAATACTTTACCTGACTGAGACTATCTCCGATGCTGCCGTCAGCGTCGACTGGTCGGAAAAGTTGGTCTTTTATGTCTCTAGGCCTGCTTCTTCTTTCTTGGGCCTCCCTCATAGCTTGGCTCTGCAGTCTTTCGAAGAATTCTCTCGGCTTCAGCGGGGGAGGTTCATCATCGGGCGGCGGGGGAGGTGGAGGAGGTAATCTCGTGCGAGGTGAGCTGCGGAGTAGGGACCGCTCGTCGTCTTCAGTAGACCTCTCATCGTGCTCGGAGTCTGAGCTTCTGCTGTTCCCTCTTCTCACTCCCTGGAGATGCGGTTCAAGGAACGTCGCATTTCTGGAACAAAGGACACCGCAAATTAATTATAAGTTTTATGAGATCTGCAGATGGAGTTTTTCAAGTTGCTCGTAGCCTAATTAATGTGATATTCTCTATCATTAGCGAATAAACATTCCAATTGTTCTTTCCACGGTAAAATAGTAGCGTATAATTATTGTTTTGTTTTTACTGATTAATAGAACAGTTGTTAGGGTTCCGTATCCAAAGGGTAAAATGGGACCCTATTACTAAGACTCGCTGTCCGTGCGTCTGTCTGTCTGTCCGTCTGTCACCAGGCTGTATCTCATGAACCGTGATAGTTAGATAGTTGAAATTTTCACCAGATGATGTATTTCTGTTTCCGCTATAACAACACATACTAAAAACCGAATAAAAGAAATATTTAAGGGGGTTCCAATACAACAAACGAGATTTTTTTGCCGTTTTTATACAAAATGGTAGGTACGGAACCCTTCGTGCGCGAGGCCGACTCGCACTTAGCCGGTTTCTTAAGTCACACATTAGATTAACTAATGTGATCTTCTCTGATCGAATAAGCATTCCAACTGTTCTTTCCACGGTAGAGTGTACAATTTTATAAAGTATTTTTTTGGAATAGTTCTTACATTATAGCGTGTAATGTGATATTTTACTAGCAGTATAATATACAGCCGTAATTTTCAGTGAGAAAAAAATTACTATACCTATCCTATTGGCGCCAATTAAGTCTAAGTCGTTTAGTCTAATTCGCAGAAATACCCATCGCGATATTTGCAAAAGGTTTAATTACCAATTGACCTAAATGTGATTGATATGCATTAAACCATGCAGATCGTTTATTTTTTATACGGGAATAATATTAAAAAAACTCTCCTTTACGATTCTCAAATCGACCGAGAATCGATTCTCAGCCAGATATCTCAGGTTATATTATTAACTACAAATCCGCTAAGCTCTGAATACAGCGACCGCCAATTCATCTTTAATGAATCCATTGCAGTGTGACCGTAAACCCGTTATGCTCAATGGTCGTTCTGTTATTCACTTCATTAAACCTCACTTTATCTGCTGCTACATCTATTCGTCATTGCCCACGTAATCGATTCCCGTATCTAACTGCAGCTTACGAACACATGGGTCCGAGACCTCTCTTAAACAAGTGAACATCGACAAAATGTATCGAAAATTATTACCAGCCTGAATAAGTTTTACCAGGCAAGGTTTACCATTGTTACCACGCTTTGGCAGGTGAATTGGTGACCGCAGTGCTTAGTCATCCCCTGGTGCGTAATCATATTTGCCTTTTAGAACACGGGAGGATGTAGGTCCAAAGCACCAATGCCAAATTAATAACAAACAGTATCTAAACTAAATTAATTAAAATGAGAACAATGTTAACATTCGGCAAGGCATGCGCAGCGCAATCACTGCTTTACGTGTTTGGTATTATCAAACGACGAATTGGTTCGTTTTATCGACAGTCACTTGTCTGGGGGAGGCTGACCAGACTAAAAGGACATTAACTAAGATTTATTTCCCGAGCACGCCCGCCATAGGTATTAATTAAAAACCTCTACATAACGCAACGAGTGCGTTGGACGTTCTCGCCAATTACTTACTTAACTGAAGAGATTTCGGAATTCTGCGTGCGTGCGTGCTTTGGACGGATGATTGCAGATATTTGTTGAAGATACGTGTGCTTAAATTGAAAGTAACCTATAGCTAGATACAGTCTTACCAGAAGCGTACATATTACAAAAGCTCTACCACTAAACGTTTCTTAAGGAACTATAAATTGCATTTTAAACTCACTAAAACGTCCTGTCCCGACAAAACTAATAGACGCTTCCTTTATTAATGCAATTTAAGCCGTCTGGAGCGTCTGACGTTAAAAAATGCTGTAATAACATCGTGTCGGTGCCAACACGGTGGTGACACTCAATTTGTCACCTACCGACAACAGCCAACGGCGACAAACGACACATTTTGAAGCTCCATGCCAGTAAGCTGATAAAATCATCACAAACCAGTAAAAACTAAAAAAAAAATGGCTGAGTTTCATGTCCATGTTGAGACTTGGGCGGCATGTTGGAAATGTTCCGCGCACGTCTCTGCCAGCATATTATGCTGCAATATTTTGTAATTCTGGTGTCCGATCCCGCTAAATTTTAGACGAAATTGCCAAAACAAAACTACCATCATTAGGCTACAGTCTGCTGATACTACATAATTTAATATAATATGATATCAGCCGACACGTTATTTGGAAGTAAAACGTGCAAAACATTGCAATCAACCGTGAAAATAGTAAAATCGTGTAACTTTCAGAGTACCTATATACGCTGATATGTTGCTAGTATTTACTTGATTAATTATTATTTTAAAATTAAAGCTCTTAAGTTTAGATGGTGTCTAGTGAAATTTCCATCAATTTTTATTTATATATCAAAAAACTGTCGAACGTGATCAATCCAATAACAAAATCAAGACCCAGGTGAAGGTAAGATTTTTTGAGATTCATTCACGAAGCCCCTACGTCTCTTGGGAAGCAACTCTCGGCCTTTAGTAATGTATCGGCGTAAAAATTATATCTTCCTCAGTTTATCCTGAATTATTGGTTAGTTACGTGTAAGTAGCACGTTTCTTAGGTTTGAAACTTACAGAAATCCTGAAACCTTAATTATTTAACGCTGAACGCCTACAAAAACATAGCCTTTAGATGTACCAAAGGCTAGGTTTCAATCACGCCTTAAGCACGTTTCAATCACGCCTTCAACCGATCGGGATGAAACTTAGAACAAATATAGTTCAAAATATTTATTAGCATATAGGTTACTTTATATTTCGAAAAATACCAGGCAAAATTGAGGTAGAAAACACGAACCCAATAAATATACTACTAATACGCGGGCCGCGGGTGGTAGCTAGTATTTATTTTTACAGCCTCCTTATTTGATGAGTTGGTAGGTAGTACTGTGCAGGTTCGGTACTCTGAATATAGGTATAGGATTCTCTTATCTGTGGTATAGGTGAAGTGTCACAAACATGTTGCCCATCAAAGAACCCGGATCAAAATAACCAGACACTCGAGACTAACAAATCTGTATCACCTCTCACACCCCCAACGGTCATTACGGGGGATGACGGCCGCGGCAATTAATACCGAATCACGCAAGTGCAAGTCTGTGGCTCAATAGCCGAGGGTTCCCTGCATAGATTTCAATCAAAGTTGTTACGCTAAATTGACATATCAATGGCAATATCGGTTTTCTAAATGCCTTCGTTTGTTTGTCAGCATAACCAGCATAAGAGCATAAGAGAGAAGAGATTAACAAAGGATTAAAGGGCCGTTAAATATGTCAAAATGTACGCGTTTGACATCTAAGGTTAAATTTAACGGCCTGTTAATCCTTGATTAGTAACTAACAGAGCATGGTGAAATCAGCCCTAAAGTCAAAGAAACATATTTTAGGTAACTAACAAATCAGCTAATGTAATGCAAATGATATTCAATTTGCAAAACAGTTGAAAACCGGTAACATTGAAAAGTCTTTGCTGCTATTTTTACCTTGAGATACTAGTCCCAAAATACTGTACTGTAAAATGTTGGGACCGTGAACTCAGCCAGACACATGAGTGTAACAAATCAGCATCACCTCTCAACACCCTCGCGGTGATTACGCGTCCACGATGGGATGACGGCCGTTATAATTAATTAAAACGTCATATTTGGTACTTCGTCACAGGTGCACCGATGAAACCCTCATTATTAATTTTAATGCGGTGCCGTGTTTGGTTTATGGTGGTTATTTATCTGATAGTGTTATAAGCGATGCGTAAAACTGTTGTCTATTTTTGGTTGAAATGCAATTTGTAAATGTGCTTACATACTCGTATGAACAAAGTTAATCTACTATAAATACATTTAATCTGGCGGTTGGGTTATCTTTTTTTTTCTGGAATATGAATGCTCAAGTATAGTTCTTTTTCTATTACTTATGGATGTTGTGTGCCATTTCGACAGACAATCTAATAGTTTATTCAAGACAGTCAAACAGTCAGTCAGCTATCGTTTTGTTATGATGAATATTCTAAGAGAAAAAAAATTGTTACTATCATATTCTTTTATACGGTCATTGGAACTGCTCACACTTTGAGTGAGATAAAACTAAAAAACAAAAGCTATGTTGGTTTCTGACATGACAGAAAACTAATTCCTTGTCATAGTTTCCATTTTCTTTCTTCTTTCGATTTATGGCTTCTGTCCGTAATTCGACAAAATCAAAAAATCAAAATCAAAACGGTCTTTATTCAGTACAATCACAAGGATCACTTTGAACAGACACTCTTGCCGGTGTCAAGTGATTTGTATTGAATACTTCTATTCAAGTCAGTCCATAGTCAAGTCGGCCGTCATTTGTTTTGAAGAAAATGGTGGCGGTTTCATTCAAAACATTCGAAACATTTTCTGTCAAATCAGGATATACAAATACACTTTCATTCCAAATGTTTACACTTTGTGCTAAGACCTCATTACTTGTAATGTTAGTTAAAATGCCACTGAAATTACACAACACAACTCAAAATAACACTAAATCAGTTAAAATGAAAAAGCTGCTTCCTAAAATGACAGATAACTATTTTTCTAGTTTCCATTTTGTGAGAATTCGGTTATGTCATGCATGAGATTTTGTCAGAAGTCATTTTATAGTGACAGTTTCGTTTCTTATGTTACAGGCAATATTCTTCTTCTCTCCGTTTATGGCTCCTGTCTGTCATTCGACAGACAATCTTGCCAGTGTCAAGTGATTTGTATTGAATAAATACTTTTTTGTCAAGTCAGTCTATAGTCAAGTCGGCCGTCATTTGTTTTGAAGAAAATGGTGGCGGTTTTCTTCAAAACATTGGAAACATTTTCGGTCAAATCAGGATATCACATATTACACTTTTATTTCAAATGTTTACACTTTGTGCTAAGACCTCAAGTAATGTTGGTTAAAATACCACCAAAATTACACAACACAACTCGAAATAACACTAGAAAAACAAATAAAATGAAAAAGCTATGTTGCTTCCTAAAATGACAGAAAACGAATCCCTACAGGCAATATTAGTAATTCTTATGTTTCGTTTCTTATATTTCAAACTTGATCATACCTAATCAGATGTCAAATCACTTTCTATTTCAGCGATTACATCAAATTGAACTGATATAGCAAGTGACTTGACATCTGATTAGGTTTGATCGAACTTTCAGAAACCAGCCCTTAGTATTTTAATAAGCAGCGTCATTGGCTTTGTTATTTTTTGTCTTTCCGGAAAGTAATAAACCTTAAATGAGCCTTTGTTTTTCTTCATTATTGCCCGCCTGGGGCTTTTGTTATCCTGCGAATTCCTCGCAAAAGCACCCACTATATCTCTCAAAGCGTAATTAAGAAACAATGTTATTTATTATTATGATAACCTACTCAAGTATTCTAGGTTTTCTCTACACAAATAGGTTTTTACTTCTGTGAACTATAAATATATTTGAAGCAAGCACATATTTACGACCTTTATAGCGGCATCGAACACATTCATATTTTTTTGTAATAGGTAAATATCTTAACATTTAGGTATAGTACTGTATTTATTTGTCAACATTTCTGAAATTCACAATTCAACAAACCGTTGAATTAAAACTTTAAAAGCTCGCAGTCACAAACAGAAGGTGTGAGCGACGTTGTGGCACTTTTCCATCGCAGGTGAATAGCTAACGCGAGTGAATGGCATCGCAGTTGTCACAAAGAGCCCCGCCAATGCTATACGTGAATGGGAGAATTTAGCGGCAGACGTAGTGAAAATTCTATTTGTAAACGTTGACTATTGTCTGGGTCTAGGCTTGAGAGAACTTTGTATAGTATAATATATCACTGTTTCCCAGACATTGTTCTGACTTGAAGTTAGTTCAAGGCGTCGTCTTGTCAGTCAGTGGCGGCGGTCTTAAATCAAGGCGGGAATGCTGTGACCTGGTAGGTATTTTATTTTGATGGCTCGATACCGGATCGCGACCCACCTAATGGGATATATATTACACTAGATATATAATTGTATAGAAAATAAGAACGGAATATTTTTCTAAGTGTAAGCTAGATAAGATATTCTGGTAGGTATTCTAAGATACGAGTAATCGGACATAATTTACCTACGATATCTGAAAGTTAAATAAATGCACGTCTAAACTGTGAGCTACCCAAGACCAAAGCACATGTTTCTGTTGAAGGGCACTCGAGTCATGAACGATAACGGACTGTACTTGAAACACTTACAAACCTTTAAGCATGGATTGATATCATATTGAGTGTTAGTTGTGATGTTGTCATGTTGTGATATGATTAATCACGAACCTAAGATAAATAAGTCCAATCCTGAGATTGGCTAGAACATGACAAGATCGAATTACTACCAATGTATTCGATATTATAAATTAGTGAAAATATTGTTTGAGCGTACAATCATTAATAATTAACAATTTGGGTTTTTTTGAAAGTTAGTTTTAAAATAGTTAATAGATAGTTCGCTTTTTGCTAGTTCTTCTTAGCTTGGTCGCGTAAAACTGGTGCCTATATTCACCTTTATAGTACGATTTAAAGTAATCCTTGTGATTTACTAAATACTTTGAGTTTGAAAGCCTGAGTTGTAGTAAAATAATTCAATGAATTGTGTTTTCAATTAAGTACCGACATATTGACGTCCATTTCACGTCCATGTACCAACATTGAATTGTATTCCGATTAACAATGCACTCTGTAACGCTACACGCATCAGTCTTTGAAAGAACACTGAAAAGCACTTACTTGTTTATGTATCTTGAACACTTTTTACTTTCTTAACAACTACTCGTAGCACGCAAGTATGCTCTTAAGAAAAATCCTTTTGAATTCACTGATTATTTCATTGGTTAAATTAGCTAGTGCGATAAAGAGTAACGGCCGGGTTCTGAAAGCCCGATCAAAACGAATCGCATGTCAAGTCACTTGCTATCTCTATCTAATTCGATGTTATAGCTGAAATGGCGAGTGGCTTGACATCCGATTAGTTTTGATCGAGCTTTCAGAAACCGGCTTTAAGAGTTTTAAGTGTAATTACAGGCATTGCATCGTAGGGCACGTTCCTATCGTGCGTGACTTACTAGGCAATGCATAGGTGATGATTACCACTTAACATCAGGTGGGTCATCTGTTTGTTCCATCAGCCAGTTGATAAAAAAAAAGAGATTTGCTGTAAAAAACAGTCGGATAATGTGGGTGGTTGAGCTATACGGACTAGAAACTTGTATTTTGTTAATTATTTTATTTTTATCAGAGTAATTAACTTAATAAGCCACTGTTTAAACTTGTTTACCAATAAATAATCTGTATCTGTATTTGTATCTGTAGCCCACCTGATTTTAGAAACTAGTTTAGTACGAGTAGCTATGTGACTTTTCATGCCCAATACCATGCCCACTTAGGAACCTATTAAAAAATAAGCAATTCACTAGGAAAAAATAAAGTTATAAATTTTCAGCCAACATGCAAACTACATAAAACAGATAGAATTTTATATATCCATATAATATATCCAACGGAGTTAATACGCTGGCTTTAATCATACCTGGCTCAATCTATTCAAGCTAAGCTCAGGAAATCACGTTATATAATGTGGATAAATTCTCTTTGGAACGGGTAACCAGATTTCCAACATTTTGCAGGAAAGCGTATAATATGAATATGTACAAGCACGTCAGAGCCTACGGTAATGCGATTACTACACCTAGTTCAAAGCTATACCTCTACAATGTGTTCAGTAAACAGTATGTACCTATTTTGTACCCTCGGCTTAGGAAACATAAATAAGAAATATTTTTTACTTGCTGGAAACATGGGAACAAGCTCTTAAATTTTTCATTAGGTTCCTCATATCTCACCAAACACATTGGCATGCAAACCATTTTTATTCTACGAGTAGGCATTATATACATTGAAAGTTATAAATAAAGGTAGGTTGCATTCAAGGAACAATGTCATAGAATCACAAACTTAACTATAGAAGATTATTTTTAGATTAAGATTATTCATAAGTTCGTTTAGATTCTATAGACAGCTGACTCCAGTATGACTCCAGACACCAATTTCCAGTGTCTTGCAATGACAAAACGATTTCTAGGTTAAGCAAAATACGGTCAATGTTGCGCTACTGGTGGTATTCATTTACAACGTTATAGCTGCTGGCTAGCTGGCTTAAATCCGTCAGATTTAAGCCAACCCTTCAGCTAAGTAAAGTGTGTTTAAACGACGGTGTAGTTAATTTAAATTCACTTTTATTCATTAAATTGTAATAAAACTTTCATAAGGACGTTTGAATGCTTGTGCAAGAGCTTTAAGAAATGTTGATTTATTTTGGTTAATTAATTTACGTGAGTTGTAGGAAATCATACATAATTAAGGCATTTTATGGTAAATTCACAATTGGACACGTCGTTTTATCTAGATTTTTATTTTGGTTTCTTTGAGGCTAAATGTTTCGTTAATTTTAGCAGTAAAGTTATGATGTAAATAAAAATAATATGCCACTGACGCAGCCTTTTTAACCTTAGTTGAAAGTAGTCTATCAACCAAATTCCCTTACTGTTCAACATTCAACCCGTTATCTCTGAGTTCACACTTGTCTGACCCGAAACAAAAGGTGACGTGGGGTTTGAAATTAACTCGAGCTCGGAGCTAGTCAACCCGGAATGACCCACGAACTTTCTCTGTGATAAAATGATAAGATAACCTATGCGAGTGCCTAAAATGAAAATGTATTGATGTAGATGGATTGATGGACGAAGGGCAGTGCAGGGCATGTTCCAATGCTTTGGTGATGGTTAGCACTTAACATCTCCGTGATCCATCAGCAAGTAGTATAAAAAAATATTTAAATAGCATAATGTTCGGGCTATATTGCCGGAGGTCTTTCAAGACTTAGACCTAAAGGCAAAAATGCTTGAATAAAAAATAATTAAAAACCTACGTGCGAGAATAAAAAGAACTGGAACAAGCTAAGAGTTCTCTAGAGGTTAGAGCTTTTGAAAGCTGAAACGTAGTACTATTCGAAAAGGTTAAACGGTCGGACTGAAGTTACCCTCGCTAAAGTATTATACCTAGTACACAAGAGGAGCAGCAAATAGCATCGAAATTGCGAGATCTAGCAGTTTTTAAGAGTAGTAGAGCTCTTTATGAAGGGCTTGTCCGGGGAAGTACTACCCCCACGCCTTTTTCAGCGTTGTTGTGTTTTGGTTTGAAGAGTGTGGTTGCCGGTGTAATTACAGGCACATGAGGCTTAACAACTAGTTAAGCCTCAAGTTGATGGACGCAGGACAGTGCATCGTAGGGCACGTTCCTATCGTGCGTGACTTACGAGGAAATGCTTTGTTATAGGTGATGGTTACCACTTAACATAAGCTGGGCCATTTCCATCAACTAGTGATATAAAAAAAAGGTTTTTAATAAATAAAATTACAACGGTCTACTAACAGTTAACTGGGATCACAGAATCATAAGTATCTCAAATTGGAAGAGTAGTAGTATTAATATAGGAAGAGTAAAATGAAGCAAGGTAAATCCAATCAATGGCAAGTTCAAAGAGACTGACAAATTAAGTTTTCAGAGTAAATTCAAGTTACCCAAACAAAACGGACCCGGTGTTTATATTCTAATTTAATGTAAACACGAGGAATTAGAGACTCTCATTATATATTAACCAAAGAGATGCTGCTTTGCCTCTTGCCTCCCTTCAATAGACCCTCCTAATCCGTGGATTAAGCAGCTCACGATGTCTCACTTTCGCATAATTATTCGCTTTATCAGCGGGAAAAAATCAATTTGTGCGAGGTAACAGGTCGTGTTATGCAAAACGCCAGGGTTTTATGACACTTGTCGACATAAAATTATGTAAGAACAGCATCCTAGCTGTAAAGGTAAGGGAAACGAAACTACCGTTAGATAATGCTGCAACAGGACTAGAATTCATTATTACAGGAATACCTAACTGTTCAGAATCGCTTAAGTAACAGTGAAAATTAAAACTGGTAGCAAATTCTAATATAAAATTGGGCTGACCGCTGTTTGTACACATATTGAATGAATAGTATTTTTGGTACAATTATGATAATTATACCTAACGTCAAATGCGTGGTGTTCAATTCAAACCCTCGATCGAGTTACCTTAAACGCGAGATACCAATGAGGGCATTATACCTAAACATGAGATTTGCGTAAAAAGCTGTTTACCCTAAACGAAAGATGCCGATGAAGCAGCATGCCTAAAAGCTTATGAAATAGATGCATACAATATATATATATATATATATATATATATATATATATATATATATATATATATATATATATACAATATATATATATATATATATATATATATATATATATATATAACATACATATAATGTTGTAAATAAACTAATTTAGTTGTTCATTTCCATGCCAGTAACTATAGCTGGCGTTAAGCCATAATGTAAGTTTTCAGTTGGTGCAATAACTACCTACCAAGATGGCGTTGGCTCAAGTAACTTCCTAACTTCAGGTGAAGCTGACAGGTAGGTATATCTACGTACCTGTTAGCTTAAACCTGAAGTGAAGTGGACTAGTACGATGTGGTAGAGGAAGTGTACTTTACTTCAATAATTACCGTCATTGTCAATGTCCAGTTTCCTGTGAAAGTGGGCTCGTAATTATTAGAAATTGAATCCGTGGGGACATTCTTTACAATCGCCTTTATTACGTAACTCCGCGACAAGCCTAAACAGGCAATTATTGCTGTCAAATGCCTACTACGTTTTGACGTAAATCGACCTGACACGCTTGACTTTTTTGTTTCAAGCTGATGGACACAGGGTAGTGCATTGTAGGGCACGTTCTTATCCTGCGTGACTTAGAAGTAAATGCTTTGTTATAGGTGATGGTTACCACTTAGCATCAGGTCGGCCATCTGCTTGTTCCACAGCACGTAGTATTAAAAAAAAATATAATTGCCAATAAGGAGGGCAGTCGGTTAATGTTCAAACAATGCGTCCTAATCAGAAAGTTGTTAAATGTTACGTGTTTATCAAATAGTTTGATAGTGTGTATATTTGACGTTTTTGTAATTTTGACAGAATTTTTGATTGATTGCTTGACAGCCGTCAAGCAAGTTTTGACAAACATGTTTGAGCTTTGCTTCACGGAACGTGCTATTATTATCAAATTTCTCTATACTTTATGCATCGTGTAGGTTCATACCTAATATTATTGCAAAAAGTATTTAGTTACATTTTTGATCCCAGATAGCAAAATAAATTTCGTTGATTAGGTAGGTACACAAAAGTTAATTAAAAAGTTTATTGCGAGAGTACGCCAAACTGAGTTCAAGGTGTGTAAATGGTCTCAGAATTGCATAATTCGACGTGTTTCGCGCTTGTTTCTCACAAAACTTGAACCGCTAAATGCCAATGCCAAGTTGCTAAATATGTTGTTAGTTGTTATTTACGTTGCAATTTTGAAGCTAAGAAGATACGAATTAATATCATTTAATAGCGTTATAGTAGCGTATGCTGCTATAGCATTTATGCTGAGTGACGGCCAATTTGTGTCACTTTCTTACTTTTAATGTCTATTCTTGTATTTTTTATAAACTGTGTATGTGTGGCATGAATAAATTATTTTGTATTGTATTGTATTTATTTGATCATTCGGTACTCACCGAATCTTCTGCTTCTTTTTTTATTTTAAATAACTCAACCACAGGTACGCGAACTTTAATTTCAGCTTTCAACATTTTCATGTTTACCGAAACTCAAATGAATGGAAATATTTTTCTCCTCACACAAGATCTTGAAATAACGTTCTAAATTCAAATCGAAATAAGTGGTATATTTTTATAGAACGAGTTTTCAAACCTATCACAGAGTTTGTAAACTTTTTCAAATTTCAAATATCTTTCAAGAAAGTTCTAAATTCAAATCGAAATAGTAGTATATTTTTATTGAACGAGGTTTCAAACCTACCAAGGAGTTTTTTAAGCTAATCTTGGTGCGTTCTTTTGTTTTTTTTTATATTAGGTCCGCTACTTGTATGTGTGATAGGAGAGCAGGGCATTCGTTGATTACACCCGTTTGTCTGCCACGCCTGCGAGGCTGTGACCGCTAGCAGCTTCCTGAAGCGTACTGCAGTCTATGTTTACCCAGGCATTAATGCATTCATGAAGGCACGTTTATAGAAAGGTTAAATCTATTTAATCTATGTACTTTTTTCTTCTTCTTTCTTAGGATTTAACTAGAAACTCTAGGATTAAGTTAGATGATGGATGGCCTCTTCTTAAAGAAATTTATTCTTATTAAATTAAATATATTATAAGAGTAGTAGAGCTCTTTGTGAAGGTCTCGTCCGGGGAATACTCTACCGCGAAGAAGCGTTGCTGTGTTTCGGTTTGAAAAGTGTGGTTGCCGGTGTAATTACAGGCACATGAGGCTTAACATCTGTATGCCTCAAGGGGCACGTTCCTATCTTGCGTGACTTACGAGGCAAAGCTTTGTTATAGGTGATGGTTACCACTTAACATCAGGTGGGCCACCTGCTTGTTCCATCAGAAACTGGTAAAAAAAAAACTTTTATTCTTGTAAAAGGTAATTAACATTAGTTTCTATAAAAATATAAATAGCCAACGGGAAGAAAAGTGCGATTTCTTAGATGTCGTAGGCGTTACAGGAAACGCAAGTTTCCTTACATTTGATTAGGCCGCCGCGGGCAACATAGTAAAATGCATTTTCTGTTTAAATCCTACCAATATTGCGGCTCACCTCCGCTATCTAGGGTGCCTAATAGTAGTAGAGCTTAGAGTAGTAGAGCTCTTTGTGAAGGGCTCGTCCGGGGAAGTACTACCACCATACCTTTTTCTGCCGCCAAGCAGCGTTGCTGTGTTTCGGTTTGAAGAGTGTGGTTGCCGGTGTAATTACAGGCACATGAGGCTTAACATCTGTATGCCTCAAGTTGATGGACGCAGAGCAGTGGATCGTAGGGCACGTTCCTATCGTGCGTGACTTACGAGGCAATGCTTTGTTATAGGTTATGGTTACCACTTAACATCAGGTAGGCCATCTGCTTGTTCCATTAGCTAATGGTATAAAAAAAAAACTGATTTTTTATGAATGTTTCTATTCAAAACACAGTTAGCGTTCCGACCGATAAGGATTATGGGGACTTTTTGATGAGTTAAGTGATAAAATTCTGCTTTAAATTCTTTGCATAAGTTTTCCGTTGTAATAAGACTTCTTACGTAAATTGTAAAGTGTACCTAAACTGTAAAGGATATCAACACCATTCAGGAACTTATTCAACGCGTATAACTTTCGCTTCAACTTTCAAAAGCGTTCAAATCGATCCGTAAATTACGGCGGAATCTCGTCTACAATTCTGTGCCTAGACCAATAGCTTCCTTTTCAATGCGATTTTCCTGAAATCCATTGCGCAATATATTTTGAACCTTATAGTGGTGAACATAAGGTTGTATTGAAGTGGATGAGTTGGTTTGCCAAGTACTGCACGAGAATCGGTCTGGGATACGGTTTGAGTATTTTCGAAGAATTTTATTGATGCAATAAGCACTTGACGACGATTTTGAACTGCGCGGACTCGGGTCGTATTTTATTGATAAGATTGAATAAGCTCAGGATCTCTATTTTATTGGACACAATGGCTATTCTTCGTGCAACGACTTGACTTTGCGAAGCTAGCACGAACGTAGATGATATTTTTAAGAAGACAAATAATAACACGCACACGCTGTACACCTTTTTCTAAAGCATTTGAGCTTAAATAGATATTGTAACTTAATTGCTTACAGAACAGCAATGCAACAAGAAAAGCTGACTTTTGAATCCTTAATTAACTTAGGACGACAAAACGGCAGTTTGCTCGAAAGCCATTCAGAATAAGCTTAAGATGCAGCCGAGGAGCAACAAAATATTGAAGGCAAATCTCTGTGGCGTTCTTGCAGAGAATTTGCCTTATTAAAATTTTCCTTCGAAAACCGCACCACGCCAGCCAGCCGCTAGACTGTTCTTAGTTTACCATAAAGTAAATAAATAATATTTAGCGTATAGAAATGGATTATCCATAATTGCCTCTTTCTGTATTGCCGCATGCAAATGCAACATTCAACTGCGCTGTCTTACAAAGGTTCAAAAGCTTTTGCGCATGATTCATTTTCTATCATTCACATTTGATAATAATACTTAATTATTTAGAAACGACTTCCTGTAAATAACAACCAACATTACTTGCATCTCTATCTCTAAGAGCAATTGGAATGAAAGTGTGATATTATCCTGAGCTTGACGAAAATATTTCCCGGAGGTTTTGAAGATACCGTAAATTTCTTCATGTCAAATAACAGCCGGATAGACACACTGATAACCCCTGTCCGTCATTAAGGGGCATAAATGTAAAAACCGAACTAGAGATTGAGTTTCGCTTCTATCTCTTTGATAGCTGCAAGTAGGAACCATGCGCAGCATTCTGCATTTATTTTGCATCTCAGAATATGGCGTCCAACATTATCCTTTATTAAACCAGACGAGATTTTTATTCTAATCTGGAATAATATATTGTAGGGTCATTGAAATTCCGCGCACAGTGTGCTTTATCGCTGGTGATTAGAACACGCCACGTGATTCTAACAACATTTAATTAGCGTGCTCATAAAATACAATTTCTTAGCTTTTTTTTCTTAAACCGAGAGCTGTTGTATTTTTTTCCGGTAATGGGAATTGTTTTAAATATCTATAGTCACCTGTGTCGTTTGGAACATATGATGCATATATTGCAGTTCTTTTTCACAATAAAATTTCCCAAGTACGGTTTATTGTAAAATAAAAAAGCTTTATAAAGCACAAGCTGGTGCCCGCGACTTCGTCTGCGCAGGATTAGTCACACAATATCTTTATAAATTGTAGCCTATGTGTTATTCTGATGTATAAGCTATATTATTGTAAAGTTTCATTAAAATCCATTCAGTAGTTTTTACGTGAAAGAGTAACAAACATCCATCCATCCATACTTAAAAACTTTCGCGTTTATAATATTAGTAGGATTATAATTTTTAAAAAAGCCCTTGTTTTTATTATAATTGAAAACACAAAGCTCTTTAAAGCAGGTTAAAATGCTTGGAGAACCTGATAGCAGCAATAATAATGATTTATTGAAGACTAGCCAGAGTGGCCGTTTCTCTCATTAAATTGATTTATGCTCTGTGTCTTCCTATCGAAGCTTGTTCTTGAAAACCTAGATGGCAGCTGGTCTTTATGGGAATTATACGACGTGAAATACTTCACAGAACAACATTTGGGCAACACATGCTACTGATCTAGTATCTGAGTGGGCTAAATCGAGAGACGAGAATTTTGTATTGACCATGTCAAATTTTTATTTACTTATTATAAGGCTCCTTACTTCAAACTGTAGGCACGACAAGCATGACATCTCTTTGGTACTAAAAATCCTTTAGGATGCCTATGGGGATAGTCAGGCATGCCAAAACACAATGTTTGGTGCTTGATCGGGAAACTTACAGCTTACAATTGGGACACAATGTTCTAGAAAAAAGTAATGTAAATATAAGGTTATTTCTTCTTGCTCTGAATCCAATACTTACTAATATGTTCTCGTTTACCATACGCTCTTTTGGAATTCGATGAATTTTATATCGCATTCGTCCAAGAAAGAACCAGACATGAGACAAATGTGCGATTGTGATCAAGATCACTACTGTGATTAATTTTGTCGAATCTTTAAACAACATAGAGAACATGTGATCTTCTCTCAAAACTCTTTGAAAAACGGACGGTTTAAATGGCATTGGCCGCAACCCAATGAGATAAGCCGAATACCTTTATGTCTCCAAGGTATATAAAATAAATTGTCTACCATTTTATGATAAATATAAGTACTTAACTGTAGAGAACAGATGGGAAGCGAGCTACTTATCTTTGGCAGGGTCCGTTATAAAGAGCCGATATTTCCTCAGCCCTTGGGAACGGCCGGAAATGTGAGACAATTTTGTAATATTACATTAAATCGAATAGATTACTGTATAAGTAGGTATTGTTCAATCTTGGTTGAAGGTTGCGGGAAAGGTCGTGGGTTTAAATCCTTCTCGGAAAACATTTAGGACATTATTAAATCTTTGTGATTTCGGTAAGTGTTTTGGGTAAACACTATAAAATGAATAAAACATATAGGTTTTTAATGGCTTTCGGTTTTTATAAAGTAGTCTTAGAAAAAATTGGTCAAGTGGGAGTTGGAAATTAGCAGTCCGTGCAACTCGATATAGAACACTTTTATATAAAACCTTTCCGGCAAATAATCAGTAAGACAGTTTGATCACAAAACAAGATTATCAAAATGTTTTGGTGCTATGAGGTATTTTGTATGTTCTAGAATCAAATCGAAGTAGGTCTATCGATGGTCGATTACAATTCGTAAGTAACTGTTTTTTTTCAATTCTCAATAATGATTTAACTTGCATACTTACAATATGTTTGTGCATATTTAAGCTTAGTATAAAACCCATTTTGCGTCTTCGTACTTTCGAGATGGTATCTAAAAACAAACAAAGCGTGTGGACAATCTCCATTGTTATAAGTGGGTCAAAGATAACGATACGCAGACCAATCTTACTGATTAAATTCTTGTGCCTTCTGAAACAAGTAGCAGATAGCCAAATAACTTTTCAGCTAAGGCTGAAGAAAAGATTTCTACAGTAATTTGTGCTCGAAAACATAGAGACCTAAATACAAGGACAAAAATAGGCATCTTTGATAGGCATGTTAATATACATGCAGATCAAAAAAGTTTTTTGCTCCCATGCTAAATTCCAAAATTACTCAAAAATAACAATGAATCCCAGGGATCGAAACAAGTGTAGTATGTATCTTTTTTTTTTTTCGGCATCTAGAAGTGCTACTACCTGAAAATAAACCTGTTGCAACAACATTATTAGCTTACTCTAAATCTGCTCATATTCATTGCCATTACATATATCTTATCATGTTATTCAATCACTTTTATCCATCACTCATTCAATAATACTCATATATTATAAGTAAATTATTCATAATTATATCAACCTATCTGTCTATTATATGCCACTGATTTAATAAATAAAAAACAATGTATCTGTATATGTATCTTTTATTATTAGAGTGGCTTGTATTTACCCCCAGCGGATTAACATGGCAGAGAGGTAGGTTTGATTCCCGCGGTTTAAAACATTTAGGATAAACATTTTTTTGTAATTTTCCTGAAACATATAAACACTACTCTATATCTAACCTTTACACAGACCTCCCTCGCAGTTTCCTCGACAGATGTCTCAATAAGATCGAAGGGGTGGGACCCCAGCCGTCAACGCTTCACAGTACATAAAGCATCGTGCACCACTGCACTGTAATGTCTGACTACATAACCTTGGAACGATAAGGATTGTTACGGATTTATTCAACAACTTGTATTGGATATTGAAAAAAAATATGTCCAAAAAAAAACATTATAGATCCAAGAACTGACAACCACTGGGACTTTCAAAGTGATCCTTGTGATTGTACTGAATAAAGACCGTTTTGATTTTGATTTTGATTTTGACTTAAAGGTTCTCTATAGGCGACCATGAACTGGAAGACGAAGCGTGGGATGCTCTCCTACCCAATGGATTGGTGCGGAAAGCAGGATGGAATCTCAGAATCTTTAACCCTGGAAATGTATAGGGGAGGCCTATGTCCAGCAGTTTTTTTTATGCTACTAGCTGATGGAACAAGTATATTGGCCACCTGATGTTAAGTGGCAACCATCACCTATAACGAAGCATTACCTCGTAAGTCACGCACGATAGGAATGTGCCCAACGATGCACTGCCCTAGAGCAGTAGACTTCTTCAGACTGATGATGATGATGATGATGATGATAGAAAAAAGATCCGCATAAGTCAAGGGTACGGTTTTGGCAGCGAAATAGAACAATTTGGAAAATGTATAACTAGTTAGCTATTTTCCAAATTATAAAACCTTCACCACGCTACCTTTAATAAATCTTTTCTGGATGGATGAATGCTATGTATAAAAGTTTAAAATAAAAAAAACATGCTAAATAATAATAAATGATGATTTTATTTACCACGCACCTCTATTTAGCCACACGTTTTACTGCAAGCAAAGTGTGCAAAATGTAAGTAAGCTAGGTACTCGTATTTTTGAGGAAAGTAAAGTGCAAAGTACCCACCCTACCGTTAGCGAGAGAATAGAAAAACACTTTGGGACCATTTCCTGTGGAAGATGTACTGTGAGAGGATTCATTATCTACCCTCGACAAATCCCTATTTTGTTGGGGGACTGCATGAAGTTACAAAGGTAGGATCCAACTTTTGATATTTATTTGGAGCTTTGTTGGAGTTGTAATGAATTTTTTTTTTGAGTTTGGTTTACCTATACATTTAATTAATTTTGTTTGTTCTATTCGTATAATAGTAAGACTGATAAAAAAAAAGAAACAGCTTCACAACTTTGATCGCCAGCAGCGCAACTACGGACTCATTTCGCTAAATTTATCTATCGTCAAATTCGGAGATATTTTGACGAATTGTGCGAGTACGGAACTCGGGGTCGCTATCTTTTGACGATCGCATGCGATCGTCCATTTTCGCGATAATTGTAAAATGGCAACTCGGAAACTTTCGGTTTTAAACACAGATTCTATGGATTCGTGAAAATGATTCGTCTAATTCGCATAAATACACGAATTTGACAACACGATCGTGAAATTAAAAGTACCATCCATAACCGCATTTTAGCGAAATTCGCTAAAATTTTACTAATATCACGACTTTCGTCAAAATCGACAAACAATCGCTAAAACCCGTTTTCACGAATAGAAATGTCAAATTTGACGATCGCATAGTTCGTAAAAAGATCGGTACTTGCGCTGCAGGCACGTTAAATATCTGCTCAAATCTCTTAGTACCAAGTACTAATTTAAAAACTGATAAAAACTGGGAAACAAAGATTTTCGAACGGCGAACATGACCGAAAGATGAAAAAAACCGATGGACAGACGACAAGGATGAAATAAAAAAAAACGCTTCACTAAAAATTCGGCATTGATACAGTTACATGTATTATAATGTTTTTTTTGGGCAATTATAACTGATATTTATTGTAGGTAACATTATTTAAATTAATGAAACTTCTAATAATAGTTTTAAAAGTTCTGTTCCAGCTGAATTTTGATATTTTATTACAATTTTACTCTAGAAAACTTTTCTCTTCTGTCAAAAAAAAAAAACAAATCAATACCTATTTTGTTCGTGATTGTATTCCAGAAAAGGTTACTAATTGTAGTAAGCATTATATTTTGGTAAGCTGCAGCTCAGTGGTCCTTTGTAAAGAAAAGGAGGGCCTTTGTTTACTTTACCTAATCATAGCCTTCGTCGAACCCTTTCGCGAACTTCAAATAAACAGCACTCTGAAACCCTACAATCATTATCCCGAGTATTTTCATTCCTAATAGAAGGATCTTCTTTAAAAGGGTGTTATTTTATAGCAGAGGAAACTCCAGCTGGTTCACTATAAACAAAAAGGCATAAAAAAATGAACATTAAATTATATAACACGACAAAAACGCCTTTTTCTGCCGCCAAGCAGCAACGCTGTGATTCGGTTCGAAGAGTGTGGTTGCCGGTGTAATTACAGGCACATGAGGTTTAACATCTGTATGCCTCAAATTGATGGACGCAGGGCAGTGCATCTCAGGGCGCGTTCCTATCGTGCGTGACTTACGAGGCAATGCTTTGTTATAGGTGATGGTTACCACTTAACACCCGGTGGGCTATCTGCGTGTTCCATCAGCTATTAGTATAAAAAAAATGTTTTTCATATTTTACACTTACCAACGTAATACTTTAAAATCTAATAGTTGACACTAGTAGTTGAAACTTTGGTGGACGCGTCCTTGCGATGTTTAATCTCGAACAAAGAAAATAGAGAACCGAATCAAATCGATTCAATAAAGATTTAATCGATTTTATAGTATGGGGCTATACGTTTTTTTTTTACTAAATTAGTTTAGCGCATGACATGCGGTACCCTAATATAATTATAATTTGGCCAGGTAGGCCAATGAGTAATTTTGTTTTGACTTATAGAAATAATATTAATAAGAATATGTCCATTGGCACTTTTCTTACAGTCTCTACTAAAGGCAACACTTTGTTCTTGTGTTCATTAAAAGTAGCACTATCACTACACAATATTAGGTTTATCACTGCAATACGTGAAAATACCTGCATGAGTAAGCCCGCTGTTTTCCTTCAGCCTGTAATTGCATGTTTCCTAACACATGAAGGCATGGTTGTGCGAAGGCTTTAAAGGTGTACTCTAATAGGCTTAAAGCTGAGAGAGCGCGGATTGCGGGTTTCAGGGTACGTTGACTTAATGAAATGGTTTATGTATGCAGTCTTTTTAAAGGGTGTTTTTGATATACTTTTCTTTGTACTGTGGTTTATGTGTACAAATATTTTAAGGGTGGATTACCCGAGATAGCAAAAAATATACATATTGTAGAAATAAATATGGGTGGACATTTAACACAGCATTATCAAGTCTCAAAGCAAAGCTACCATGGGAACTGCATTGCTGATATTATATTTTTTAAGAGTAGTAGAGCTCGTCTGGGGAAGTACTACCACCACGCCTTTTTCTGCCGCCAAGCAGCGTTGCTGTGTTTCGGTTTCAAGACTGTGGTTGCCGGTGTAATTTCAGGCACATGAAGCTTTACATCTGTATACCTCAAGTATATGGACGCAGGGCAGTGCATCGTAGGGCGCGTTCCTATCGTGCGTGTCTTAAGAGGCAATGCTTTGTTATAGGTGATGGTTACCATTTAACCGCAGGTGGGCAGTCTGCTTGTTCCATGAGTTAGTTGTATAAAAAAAAATACTTACGCAATACAACACAATACACCTATATGCATTTATATTAATTACAATGCTAAGTGAATGGCTTCACTGGTTTTATATTTGGTGTTCCTTAGCTTAAGTAGACAAAACTTCACCATTTCAATGTTTTGTGGGTGTTGTAGTACAATATTTACAGTTTTCTTTAGAAAGCTATTTGATAAAATTTTATTGCTGTAGGTGTACACCGTAAAACTAAGGATAAGATAGTGACCACCTAATGGACACCAAATGGACTTAAGATAAACCTTATCGATAGTTCCTATCTAGAGAAAATACACCTCGACAACTTGAGTAAATATCTGGATAACTATGCTTGGTTATAAGCACTGGCTAGTTCATGAGTACCTAACTTTTAAATTGAGGTATACCTAAATATGTTTTTTTAAAAGAATGAGTCTCCGCCAAATGGCAATAGTCAAGCAAAGTAATAGTCATCATCATTTATTTAATTAAATCTAGGTGCCAGTTTAAAGTCTAAAATAACGGGCATTTAAATTTATTTTTAAAATGTAAGGGTTTTTATAATTCATTTATGCTAAATAAATAGTAAATATCAAATACCTAACGCAATAATCCTCTCTGCTTGAAAACGTTCTGGTGCAAAGCATATTACTTACTCGTAATTCAATAATGTTATGCCATAACAGAATATGATGAACGAAACATTGTACGTTACTGCTATAGAGACGTAAAGCCGATGAGCCAATCTAGTACGGATATTCTTAGATGCCTTCCTAGTACAAGGAAATGGCATAACTAGCGATGAACTATAAAGTCACGAAGAGTCAACGACCTTTGTAATGATGCGGGGTTATGTAAACATTGGTGCAATGCTTCAGGAAATAATGCGCTCATAGCATCATAGCTTAGTTTGATAAAAGAAAGCTCGTATCAGTAAGTGGCTTACTCTAGTGACGTATTTATAAGGGCATCCCCAGGCCTCTTGCTTAAAAGGCGGATAGTTTAACGTATTTTCCGAAACACGGATGCGCACAGATGTATAGCAATTCCATGCTAGGTTTGTAACTTTATCTACCTTATCTGGTGTTATAGAGTTTTACTATGCCAGTGAGAGATATCAAGCGGTGATTGAAAATATCATGACACTGGTTGCAAGTTTTACCATTGATAGCAATGGTAAAACTTGCAACTTGAACGTGTAGAATACATGTAATAAAAGTAATACTCGGACGTGCCTATTACTATCCGTTATACATATCTATGAATCTTGAGTGCCAAGGAATCTGATTAGTCATTAATCGATTAAAAAAAATATTTTTCAATTTATCTTCCTCTTTCAAATGTTCTCTAGAAGCTTCCGAGAAAAGGAAAACCATAGAATTAATTCCAATGAACACACAAATTAACGCAAAAATAATACAACGCCAAAGTTTCTGTTCTCTCAAATTCGTATTGATTAAACTAGATCAGAGAAAAATAAACACTATGATCATATCCCGTGCGTATATAATCTTATATGCTCGTAACCTGTATACCTGTGTATGTATTTTACGTATGTAGGTGAAGCAGATAAGGACCGCAAAGTCATGAATCCTCGATGTAGCTCCGTTTATTAAAACCCAGTGTCATGCTCCGACCATTTCCACCGCTGGGTGCCTATTCTGCTATCCACAGTATCTAAGCGACATTTTTGTCGCTCGCACGTGCTGTGACTTTAGTACCTGCATGCATTCAGATTGGAATTACAGCCAAGATGCAAACAGCTGACTTACTTTTCGCTCAATACCAATTATTTGTTGCGAATGTACACTCATAGAAAACAAACTGCATCCTGCGCACAGCCAAATGCGCTTTACGATTTCACTGATTCCATGTATATGGCAAATATTTTGTCAAATGCTAGAAAAAGAAACGACATTCACCATCATCATCATCTTAGGCCTCACCCATTAATTTACAGAAAGAACGATTCTGAGCCCTCTCCATCCACCGAGTTTCCGTGATCCTCACGATCTCAGTACGGTAGAAGTAAAGCAGACTCGTGCTCAAGGGTTGATCTGACTGTTTGGTATTACCTGTGGAGCAATGTGCACAGTGACAGAGCAGTCCTGAGAAGTGAAAAATGCATGTGTCTGTACATTACTCTTTCGCTGCCACGTTTTTTCAAAGAACGTGAGCGGGTGGAATGCGATGTAGGTGAGTTTTTTACGGGGACTCTGCATGTTTTCTACGGGAGCCTTTATTTTGGGAAAATTTGGGGTAGGAAACGCTTTAAAGGCTTTTAAGCTGTTAAAAAAAACAGTTTTGAAACATAAAAAGAGTATGTTCACGCCTTGGTTTTTTATCCCGGATTTGGTTGTAACTTTTGTCGCATTAACATTTGACATTCTTTTTCGAAAATAATACTGCGTTTAATGGTTTTTGCATTATATTTTACTTAGAGGCCATAATTATACTGTATCTGAGTATCTACTTAAACGAAACTTCACGTTAAACTTAGTTATTAAGTCATGTAAATTTTATAACCGAGTCAGTATTTTATAGTATTCAATCAGAATATTTAGGTTTTGGCAAGAATATTGATTAAAAATATTTTTTTATACATTTTTTTTATTTTATATTATTTTTATTGTAACGTAGTAGACGTAGTAGTATTGTATATAAGTAGTTATTACCTATAACAAATATTATGCGGCACAGCACCCGTAGAAGTCAATGGTGATTATCACGAGTCAGTTATTATAATAAAGGCTGCTCTGGGCCATGAAATTACCCAAATCGTCTATTTCCGCAAAAGCCTAATAATAAACACACAGAGTACAAATGTTGGGACACTGAGTAATGCCAAATGCTCTATATTTAGTTCCGTATATATATGTCCGCGCCGGCGCTTGTGTTGGACAAGATACTACAATAAGCTTCTGGACACGAATGCAGTAGTATTTGATTTGTTGTCCAGGCACGGTAGATATTCCCTCAGATCTCCTAGTACCAAGTACTAACTCAAGTTCCAGACCACCAATTTTGGTCCATATTTTTTACACCATGTAGAAAAAGTTGATGCTTTATATTATTTTTCAGTATTTCATGATGATACTTTTTTATGAAGAAATTATTAGATGTACAAATTGTTTATTTATTTTATTATGTACTTATAATATGTTTAATGTATAATATGTTTATTATGTAATATATAGTAATTGTATGGCATCTCATTCAACTTGTTGTCTCCAAAGGTAATAGCTAAAAATCAATGTTTTGCTCTTGAGCAATATTATGCGCTGGGCTATTACCTTTTTGTCTAGCTGCAACACACACGGATCTTAATATTTACTATTTTTATTGTTTGGTTAACTTAAAATTTTCTCCTTGGTTGTTTTTATTTTAGTTATTTCTTATTGTATTAGTTGTTTTCATTCTGTTGTTTTTATTTTGATTTTGTATTTTTGTGTCTGTGTGTATTAGTTAGGCAAATAAATGTGTTATCTATCTATCTATCTATCAGATAGAATGGAATTCCAACACACGTTAAGCGGCTGACCAACGTCTAATAATTTCTCGCTCGCACATTTTAATTTGTATAACTAGTTTTCGTACTTAATCAAACTTTTAGGTGGGAAAACTGGTTTGGTTCAAAATGATATTTTATCTGAACCTTTGTAATGTCTCCAAAACTTTGTTGTTTGCGATTTTCCATAACTGCCTTTAGTATTTTGATATCATCAAAAATGTTGTCTGCATCTTAATACCAACTTTCTGTGTAACCAAAACCTATAAATTACCACCTGACAATATACAGAAACGACCTATTGACCGGTTTATAAGGGCAACAATTTCCCAGTAGTATTTCGCGTCCCGAGCTAACAGCTCCAAACAGCAAGCCTCCAATGAATTGGCTCCAAAATATTTGTCTGCTGTGATGTTGGCTAGCCGCCAATCGGATCACTTTCGGGAAACTAGATAGAGATAAAATTTAATGGCGTGGTCTGGATCGTAGTGGTATGCGGTAAGCGCTCGTGACTCACTCACCTAGCTAAGGGCTGTTACAACACTATTCTTATTGTCTTCCAATTTGAAGTAACTGTCTGCGGGAAATGTGAGGTAGTGAGAATATTATAGACAAAGTGGATAAAGTGGAAGATAAGGTGGATCTTCTGCGTGTTTACTAAAGAAACAAAAAAAACCGAAACGGCTTCACGGCTTTGGTGTCAAGGGTAAGGATGTCTAAGAGTAGTCAGAGTTACGTCCAAATATTAATTTTGCCCATACCCTCTTACTTCAGTTAGATTCCATACGTGACAGGTTGCAAGCCCATCGCCTCTGCTCGAATACTAACTGAGTTTCAAAAACAAGAAAGAAAACCTTTTAAGCAAGGTATTAGGTATGACTTACCTGAAGTTTTGAAAAAGAATGAGATAATAGTTAAATGATGATATGACAAAAGGAACTGATTTTAAAATCTGTTACGCCTCAGACTACCTTCTGCTTGTGCTTAGAGCTAGTTAGAAGTTGAACGCTGTGAATCGTGCGAGAGGGTGCAATATACCACTGTATGTATACCACCAATGTATAATAAAATATAAGCTAGACACTAGACAGTGATAAATATGTGCTTCGGACCGCAAAGGTATGCAGTAAACGGCACTCGTGACTCACTTGTTGTGCCGGTATTTGGGAATGTTCATTTAGCTATCGGATAGAGCGCTAAGATAGTAGGTTAACACAATTTAGTTGTAAACTATATTCTCCGCTTGTTACAATAGTACGGCAACAACGGTGGAAATTCTGTTGTTACAACAAACGAAATAAAATTATATAAAACTAGCGGCCTGTCCCAGCTTCGCATGGGTGGTCATAAATTTTTTGAACATTTTAGGATAAACTTAGACCGTGGGTTCGAGCCTCGCGTCTACTAATTTCATACATTCGCACGTCCTTCTCCTTGAGTGAGTGAAATCGCACCCCGAGCGTGACCCGTTAACATTTTTAATTTCGTCATATCTTTTGAATGGAATGTCCGATTTGAAAAATTTAAGAAGTAATCTATAGGTATTGAAACCGTCTTAATTATGAAATGATTTATTTGGATAAGGATTAATACCAAGGTACAAATAAACACACTTTTCTAGCGGCGGCATTTCAATTAATTTTTTATAATAAAAGAACACTTATTGTGACATAACTATAATAGTTAGACATATGCTGTCGCGACATTTTTTGTAGATAATGACGTGTTCTACAAAATCGTAGTACATTGTTTTGTTCTATCATCAATAGTTTTCGCAGCGCACGCGACGTAAGGTTTTTGTTTTCCACCTTGGGTTACATTATTGGAGTTTTAGTAAGGATCCCTAATTTTTTTGAAAATATAATATAGCCTATGTTACTCAGGGATAATGTAGCATTCTAATGGTGAAAGAATTTTTGAAATCGGAACAGTAGTTTTTGAGCCTATTCGTTACATACAAAAATACAAATGTTTCCTCTTTATAATATTAGTGTAGATATCAAAGTTCTTATGCTTTTTACGATAAAGAATAAATTCGTTTAGGTCTCAGACTGACAACGGACAGTAACTTCGCTTTTATTTAATTTTTTATAGTATATCGATAAAGGTTTGACCGAATCTCACCTGATTAATGATTTACATTAAAAAATAGCATTAGGTAAGTAGTAATTTTTTTTTTCTATAAGATAATATACTAATGAGTTGCGTTAAAATGGCGGTCAAATTGGCCCCTGTCACCATGTTGTCAGTACAGCTTGCTTTATTATCTACAAAAAATAAACCGGGTCAATTTGTACAGACCATATTGTAACTTGTAAATGAAATAATAAAGGCACCTGTGTCTACAAAAACGTATGTTAATTCGTCTGAATTTAGATCGACTATATTGATTATAGTTATTAGTGAACATTTTAAATCTACAGACATGCCACTTTTAATTTCCTGAGTAGAGCCATGTATTAGAAATAATATGATACCTATAATTTTACAATCTATCCTAACAATCTTTTAAGGTGATTATAATAATTATATACAGTAGGCAACAGTTACAGTATCGTCGCAAAACCACCCAGTGACCTTGCTGACAGAAGATAGGTATGCATGTTTATGTATATTTTTAAATCACGTTTGGCGCTGTTGTCTTTAATTTGAAACTACATAGGTAAGTGAGTACCTATTACTAATTCTTTCTACTAGGCTGAGAGAATGTATTAAGTTTTGGGAAGGCTTAAAGCAAAATTATATAGGTATTAAAATAAAACATAAAAAATGAAAATAAATTTAATCTTGTCTAATTATAATAATTTTAAAACCGGTTTTTAGTGGATAAGGAGAGGGGATATTGTTTATGTCTATAAGTTTCAAGTTTTGTGTATAATGTTTCTTGGTGATCCCAATTATTAAATAAATAGGTAAGGTACATGTTTCGGAAACATATCATGATAAAATAAAATACAAAACTTCAGTTACCCAGATTTAACAAACATGACCGAATGTGGACCAAAAACTTTGACAAAACTGTGCCCAAATAGGCACACTCTACATTCACTTGGCTAATAAAACAGTTTGTCAGTGTCACGATTCAACAAAGACAGCAAAATAAAACGTTGCAATAAAAGCAATTTGGTTAACTGTACTCACTCTCATATTCTTTGACAAAGTTTCAAAGATGCGGAAATACAAAAACAAAGTATAAAAACGCTCGCTCTCTTCATTCGCTCCGTAATAATTTTATTTCTTGTCTTTTTATTGGAAATGGGATTATGAAAGACAAGACTTTCAGGCAGCTATAGCGTTCTGTGAAATAGGAACGAGCATTACGGTTTTCCTTTTATAGAATATCAAATGATTTTTTACAAAATAAATTATACAACTCTCACAAAGTCAAAGTCAAAGTCAAAAGGTATTTATTCAATAAAATCACAAGGATCACTTTGAAACGTCTTAAAGCTAGGTGACTCTAGGTGCCAGTTCCACGCGACCAAAGCCTAGAAGAACAGGCAACAAACTTACGGCTTGGTTCCTACCGTTCTTTTATATGGTCCTTTTACAATGTAATTTATTATATTATTGAATTTTAGTAAGGCGTAGGCATACAGAAAAAGGTAAACATAAACCTCAGATTCCTATATTTGAAATCTACGTACATCATAGTCAATAACAAATCTGCAGTCCTAGTATAAAAGCAAATCGCTGACAAAATAGCTAAAAACTAGTCTTATCACGGAACCTTTTAGTCTTATCATCATCCTTAAGAAGCTCAATGCTAGCCTTTCCCACACTTATTTACAAGTAAATCAACTTGAAGCTCTAATTCTAATTCGTGGTGGGGGAATGAGATCTGCACGGACGTCCCGCAATGGGGTGGATTGTGTATTGCCTCCCAGCTAACCTCACCCCAGCCAGCCCAACTCCTTAAAATAGCGAAGAAGAACCTTGGGTTGGTGGCAGCAATGTTCAAGCATCCCCGGTGGTAATTTGGATACCGATGAGAAGGACCCGATCAGCTTCTGCATTCCAGTTTTGGACCTGGCTTCGTTAGTGGCGGGACAGTGTAGTACTACGTGCTCCACCGTTTCTCTTTCCTGAAGACCGCCACGACATGGTTGGTCTGTCGCTCCGATCTTGAAAAGATGGTACTTTGAGACCTCTCCAGTCTCCATAGACTGACATCTCGTGATCTTTACGATGTCGTCAGTCTAAAGTAATATAAAATTATTGGTAAAAAACTCATTGGTAAAAGCTATAAGCAAGAACTGAAATTCATTCATGTTTCATTTTCACGAACGAAAACATCATAAACATACTCAAGTTGACATAAATTCACAAAGACTTTGAAACTTGCAGACAATTTAGTATGATGAAACGTACCTAATTTTCTTTGAAATTATACGTACGGCCATAAAAGTTTGCAGACAGAAACCTTATGAAGAATGTATTGTCTGCATACGTAGGTATGCTCGCTGAGGCGACAAAGAAAAGTGCAAGCTATCTGTCTGCGTGGAAGACATTATGCACGTCGCTTTGTGCAGAGTGAGCCTCCATAAGGTATTCACGGTTTCATTCATGAGGGCCAGGAGAGTACCTTATTTGAACTTTGAGTATAACTAGCGGTTATATTCGTGGCTTTGACCGCGTGGACTCTGTTATCCTATGGTACACAGCCACCGTAACCTGTTGTGTTTTTTTTTGACGGCAATGCTGGGCCAATTATTATAATTGTGTATTAAACTGTCTAAGTGTGCGTCTCTAGGTCCAGATTGTTAATTAGTTTAATTATGCTGTGCTTTGTAACTCAGTCAGTAAGGACTTTGATTAAGGGTTTTGGAAATAGAAAAACAGAAACCGCTTCACTACTATAATCCCCAGGCACGTAGAGATCTCCTCAAATTTCTTACCAAGTACTAACTCAAGATTCTTTGAGGATGTCTAAAGAGGGGAGTGAGAGGTTCGTCCAAATATAACATTTAGTACACACCATTTTGCAGGATTTTCACAAATTCAATTACTACAGAATAGAAATCAAGTAAGTACTTATTATTTGGATTATTGCCCATAAAAATAATAGCTCAAAGATTGGATTTGAACTCACATAAAATGCTACCTACATCCGATCGCAGAGTCGAAGGTTTCAGTGAAAATTGCTCGATGTAGTGAAACGTAGTGCAATATATTTTATCAAGAATTTCTATTGTAGTGGGAGATTTGTTGTCTGCCAATACGAACATAGCATTGTACACTATATTCTACAGTGAAAATAAATTCTAAA
This sequence comes from Chloroclysta siterata, assembly GCA_932294275.1. Classification (NCBI taxonomy): domain Eukaryota; kingdom Metazoa; phylum Arthropoda; class Insecta; order Lepidoptera; family Geometridae; genus Chloroclysta; species Chloroclysta siterata. The sequence goes on along the minus strand of OW028596.1, from coordinate 10,290,760 downwards.
GCTATTTTTCTTTAAAACTATCACCATTGCTGTATAGTCGGCAGAATACCTATTGCAGTCGTAAATAAATCACTAACCTGAAAACAAACTTATACATGTAAAAAATGTATCCTATAACTGTTTATCATTACCTATTTGTAAGAGATGACAATAGCCCTTCAAATCAGAATGTTATAGCCAGAACTCTTCTTTTCCTTTATTAACTTTTGTTATTTCTAACACACGGCGGGGTCGTAGGCTTAGGTTAGTTACATTGCTACTCTTCTGACAAATAATTTTATGTGAGGGCATAACTGGACATTAAGTGAACTTGACTATTATACTATTATTATTATGACTTTAATAATCGCCGGAACTGTGTTAATTGTTGCAAATAATAATAGCGTTTTAATGACGTGCATCCCTTGGAACTTCAGGCGTTCAGGAAATTACGACAATACCCTGCCAGAGACATTATCTCAATGAATATGCATCCCAGAAGGGTTGCAGGGTGGGTTACATTACAGGCGCGAAAATATGACAAACTCCTAACTGTAGGGGACGCTAAAAGCCACAGCGATGATGACAGGGGCAACGCAAGTGTAACTTGTAATAGTCCTCAGGACTGCAATAAATAAGGATACGAGTTAAGGGGCTACCTTCATTGTTATTTCCTTAACGAGCCGTCTTATGGCCCTCTTAATTAATTTGAAACTTTCTGAGGTCTCCTGTGGCGTACAATTTGAATAATAGCCAAGATAGGGTGCTGAAGCTTAATTTTAATTGCAAATATTTATGTTAAACGGCCTCGACTTGAGGAGAGTCGAAAGTCTTCTGGAATATTGCAAAGTATGATTTATTGTTATAAGTATTCTATTTGGTATCTGGTTCCCATAAAACAAGCTTTGTTTCGGCGCCGTTTGAAACGTACAATTATCTTCATTATTTATAATAATATGTGTAGGTATAATATTAAGAATAAGTATGCCTGGCATGCCCTGCTGAAGGCATATTCTGTTATATAGGTATTTTTTTACAGTAATTTCTGTATTAAACAAAGATTTGAATTAACAAATTACAAACTTACTACAATAATTTAGTGTTGATACGTAGAACGTCACCATTACCTGAAAAAAAGAAAAGAGGTCATGATAAAAGAAGGCATGAAAGAAACACAAATATCTTAATTTAACGACAACTCATTGCTTATCTTAAGAGATAGTGGAAATAATAAAATAAAGCTAAGATGAAATTCAATTGGTTCAGTTGAAAAAAACTGTTCAACTCTAATTATAACTAATATTCCTAAGAGATTATGCTTGTATTATGCATATAAACCTTCCTCTTGAATCACCCTTTCTATAAAAAAACCGCATCAAAATCCGTTGCGTAGTTTTAAAGATTTAAGCATATATAGGGATATAGGGACAGAGAAAGCGACTTTGTTTTATACTATGTAGTGAAGTTCTGTTTTACTATTGACCAACTTCATTATGTACAACAATGTATGTTTTATCAGTTGATCATATAATTGTATTAACATGATAAATCCCTTAGAAATATATATGGTAATTAAAATATCATTTACCTAACGATTTATTACCTAATTTATATCAGTTGAAATTTGCTCTTCATTGTATAATACGGTAGCACACAAAATCAATTTGTAAAGCTCCCGCCAGACGGGCCTGTCATTTCCACATGGGATATGAACGAACTGAAAACGAATGGACAGTATAGAGTGACAGTGACATAACTGTCACTATCCATATGCTTCGCTATAGAAATATAGAGATAGATCTCTGGTATCATAAAGGCTGTACATTTTGTAACAGAAATACATAGTGGTCGTCCATAACTTGGACGTTTTTGTTCTATGTAATTTTTTGTGACAACTGGTTTTATTTTCTCCGTAATGTTAGAACGAATTGTTCTCTATAATGTTATTAGACTCTTCCAATCCAAGTGGAATGTATATTTTCGTAATGAGTCTGTGTAAAAGTAGACAATGTAATAACTGGCTCATAAACGCAAACGTAAAACGTGGTTTAATGGCCAGTGTACCCGATGATATTGACACATGATACTGTCTCGACACTCGTGTCATTAGCGTTCCGTATATCCCCCCCCCCCCCAGTAAATACAATTAAGTGGTTACCTGCATCAACTAACCTGTAAGCAATATTGCGATCCTCTAAACTATATTCTTTTTGTGATCCAGTATTGAAACAACTCACACACCACATAAAGTCATTCAGCTACAACTCCTGATAGAAACCAGATAAATAGGAAAACATCAACGATTAGAACAATTATAACAACACTGACGAGTTATACCGCGAAATTGTTACACTGTACTGAAATAACAGAACGTTGAAGATTTCAATGGAATTCGCACGGCACGCTCTCATTCGTCACTCTAAAGTGATTACTCACGACAATTTTGAAGTAACGGAACCTTATTTCGAGGGATTAAGAGCTATTTTTAAGGAACAGACGCACGCACGCGACGTCTAACGATGTACTGAATGATCGTATTGAAAATATGAACGGCCTTAATGCCAACGGCCTGGTGGCAATGATCGCCAGATATAGGTACCAACACTCAGCGTGTAAGCATGTGTATTTTATTAAGTAGGTCAGTTATTTTTATTTCAAACTAAAGACTCAAAGTGACAAAACACCTTGAAACTTGAAAACGTTTTATTTCTTACCTTATTTACATTATTATACATTACACATCCAAGTATTTGGATGAAATCACGTATGTGCAAGATTGTAGAATATTTTTATCAGTAGGTATAAAACGGTACTTAGAAATATTGATGATACACCAATAAAGGTTATAAACCATAAAAATCGAAAACATCAGCCAACTTATATAATTTTGCCAGCCTTTATTTAACATTTTCTGATACTAAGATATATTCGATGGCAAATAAAACAAATCCTCAAATGGCAACCACAAATCAAAAGATATAGGACGTTTCTCCTCACTCGATGGACAGACGACAATGATGACCACAGTGAAGCTATAAAGAATCCTCAAATAACCTTGAGTTGGTATTTGATACTAAGGGAACTGAGGGTTATATTACCATACCTAGGGATGAAAGTAGTTAGGCTGTTTCTGTGAGATGATTTCCATAAGGGTTTAGTCAGAGGTACGTCTAAATATGAATTATTTTGGCATATGCCAACTTTATGCAGTATTCGTTGATATTCCATACGTGACAGGTTTGCTAGCCCACCGCCGCTGCTAGATTCGATCTCTCAGAACGATCAGAAGGTGGGGTCACTCCAACTAGACCCTCGTTTGCTCTTCTTCTCAAATAATGATATAAGTTTAATTTAAACTTGTCTTATCGAGGTGACGCGTGTCCCGAAGAGCTGGGGAGTATCTGGCTCAGTGCACCAGCGTTGCCATTCAGCGTAGAAATGCAGCCAGCGCAGCGTTTTGGGAATGCTTCCGATTGGCACTGATTTGGATCTTTTGAGCTATCTATAGACCATTCGTCTGCAGCTAGCTCAACGATTTCATGGTATTTTGTATTTCTAAATGTTTGTATTTATTGTAATTTTCTTTGTAATTAAGTTAACATATTTAAATTTAAACAGAAAAAGAATACGAACAGCTTCACGACTTTGATCCTCAAGCACGTTAGATATCCCCTCAAATCTCTTAGTACAAACACCAGTCTTTGAGGACGTCTAAGGGGAGTAGTCAGAGATAATGAATTTAACTTCAGTTGTTTAATAATTCGATCATATAATTTCAACCGGTCCAGTCATGTGCATGACCGTTGACGCCAGGTGCTACGGATATTGTACTCCAATGCGTGGAGTGTAGCGTAGCGTGACTGCGCTGTATGGCTTTCGAATATATTACACAGGAAACGTGGAATCGTACAACTGTCTTTTTGGTAATAAACCACACGTAAACGATCTGGTAGGGTACCAAGTAACATACGTGTGTTTACCTCAACTTAACATACCTGTCTTAACTATTCTAAACCTGTAACGAAACCATTTTTGTTGAAGAATAATAATATGGAAGGTACATTAGGAAACGCGGGAAGTCGGGGGACGGAGAAGGCTCAGAATCGTTCTTAATGGAAATGTTCAGGAAGTCCTAAATAAATAATAAATAAATAAATATTGGGGGACATTCCACACAGCACTATCTCGCCCCAAACTAAGCCAAAGCTTGTGATATGGGAACCAGATAGCTGATATACTACATAAATACTTTTTTTTTTGTAAATATATACTTCTAATATTATATAATGTTATGGAACAGTGCCTGAGGATTCAAATCGTGAAGCTGTACCTTTTTTTTCAGTTTTCATAATGACCAAGTCAGGCACTAATCTAAACTAATCAATGAAAAATATGCCACGATTGACCCTTGTTATAGTAATAAATAAAAGAAACTAAAATAAGTCTTTATCCTTGCCAAAATATAGGTACAAAGATTTCCTATACAAGAAAATCAGCACTTCGAAATAACTTATACTTACGTAACAATTTGACCAATGCTATGGCATGAAGAACCATTCGATTAAATAAATAAAAAAAAATACTTAAGTAAAACGGTTTTTATTTCCTAATATAGAATATACACAGCATTCACAGAGAAGAGTCAGACCTCGGTATAACTTATGCCTTCTTATCTACCAACGCTAGACTAGTAAAGAAACCAGACTACTCATAGCTCAGGCTCGCAGCTTGGAGTGGATTAAGATACTTAGCTCAGCGCTAAGTATTGTTTATTCTGTGGCTTAGCAGTAAAGCAGATAAAACATTTATCTCTGGCTATTTTCTACTAAATCAAATAGCTTTTCGCTGTGAGCTGTAGTTTCCCGCAACGAGGGAATGTTTACTTCATTTTTCTAGTTAGCCAGTTTGTAATGCTTTAGAAGGCGGATTGTGGGTGGTATGTACTCTTTGTGGAAAGGTTGCTGGTATGTGTTTGAAGTTGAATGTTCAGCTTACATTAAAATATTAGGTAGCTATTTACAGCTATTTACCTACAAAACACATGACACTTGACATGTGTCAAGTGCTCGAAAGGAGCCTCTTGAGGCGCACTTAAAATCCTTTCACCTCACTGTTTCGAAAGAAACTAGTGACACGACAAGAGAGAGAGAGACCTACAAAAAACTAAAACGTTGTGGAAAAAATTAACCAAGGGGGTATAACATAATGCGTAAAACATGGCCAATGACTGATATTGGCTTAATTGAGAGGTCTATTTAATAACCAACAATGTTAGGGGGTTGTGAGATAAATAAATAAATATATATACATATAGATTGACAAATGTTCAAAATACACCTAGATAGCAAATAGCTCAACTGTTCCAAAAAAGTCCTACATTTAGGCCAAAAACACCATGTGCAAACTACAAAACAACTTAAGTATTGCGAAACGTTAGGTCAACGAACTGAATGCTAAGAAGTTTACTGTGGCGGAACATGTGAAAAAACTATGAATGGACTGGGCGTGTATGATTTCACTCCAAAAATGTTGATTGAGCGTATCTTTATGAATCTGTACATTTATACAGACATTTGCAATGTGAAAGGTATCGATAAAACAATTACCGTTAACGTAATAAGTACATATAGAAACATTGGTTGTATAAATTAAAAAAAAAATTAAATTTTCCCTTTGAAATAAATAAATAAAATAAATATTGGTAGACATTCCACACAACATTATCTAGCCCCAAACTAAGCCAAAGCTTGTACTATGAGAACCGGATAGCTGATATAAAACTTCTATACTTTTTTTGTCAATACATACTTATAATAAAGCACACCCAGACAGTTAACAAACATTACACAAATATTTGCTTTCGGTGGGGATCAAACCCACGCCCTCAGCACAGAAAGTATAAATATAAATAAATATTGGTGGACTTTCCATACAACACTATCTAGCCCCAAACTAAGCCAAAGCTTGTAATATGGGAACCGAATAGCTGATGTAATACATAAATAGGTACTTTTATTTTGTAAATACATTACTTATAGCCTAAAATATCAGAGAACAAACATCTATGTTCATCACACAAATGTTTGTTCTCGGTGGGGATCGAACCCACGGCCTACGGCGCAGAAGGCAGAGCTACTACCAACTGAGCTGCGAAGGCTGTCATATGTTTATCATTAGATGGTATTCTATGCATTTTCTATCGAAATTAATTCAGTTCTAACAGCATTAAAGCACTCTAAACATCCCAGCAAACTTTCGCATGGGATAATAAAATTCATAATATTGCATTGGAAAGTAGAGCTTCATTAGTTTTATGAATATTCCATCCAGTTGGTAAATGCCAAGGATAATAAAATATAAATTAATGCTAGAACCGTCTGGTTAGTCTGGCAACAGATTTCTTTGGTCTGTCTGTAGTCACAGTGGTGCCAACTTACACTTCAAGGTCTCGGTAGACTCAAAATTATATTTATTCGCTCAGCGACGATTCTGATAGTGGTACAGTTATAAAAAAACTGACTATGTGAACTTAGAGTCAGGTTAGGGAGTACTTGTGTCTTATATTTTGTACAAGATGACAAAATAGGAAAGAGAATTCATTTCTTATCGTGTTTTATAATCTTTCGAAAAAGCTATGTTTTCCTACATAGCTTCATACCCAAAAAATTTTAGATTAGTGTAGTGGTTTGCATTGAGAAGCTACTTAGGCTGTATTGAAAATTCGTGGATTGCAATCCCACTCGTTTCATAACGTGGGATGGTATAAAAGTAATAGGTACGTTTATAGCCGTAATTGCTAGATCTAGCCAAAGCAGAGCTGGCAACATCAGCAAAGCAGACTTGTCTCGGCTAAATGTTTTACGAGATAAGATGGAACGCGACGAGAGATTACAAACGTCTACGTTAAAAATTCATGTGCCATTTCTGTGAACGAGATCTGTATAGTCTGTGTTAATAAGGTTTCACTCACTTATTTACGACAAGCTTCTAATGAAAGTAATTTAATAATTTGAAGCATGAGATAACATCTAATATCTAACAGCGGCGTTGAGCTTGCAACCCGTCACGTAAAGAAACCAACTACTGCAAATGTGATGTTTGGACGTATTTCTGACTACCTCCAATGAATCTGGAGTCTTGGTACTAAGAGATATGAGGGGATATCTACCATGCCTGGGGATCAAAGTCGAAGCTGTATCAGGTTTTTTTCAGTTAATAAGTTTTCCTTACATATTTATGACAAGCTTCTAATGAAAGTAATTTAATAATTTGAAGCATAAAAATCTCTATTAATCGAATCGAATCGAATAATCTCTACATTATTTTATAGTTGGTTGAAAAAAGAAGATTAGGTATGAAGGCTTTACTAAGAATGACGAATTATATCAAAGCGAAAATATTATTAAAAAGTCTTTGAGCTTTTAAATAGCAAAGAAAACTGTAACTAGGCGCTCGGAAACCATGGACTTTATTGAAATCATTGATCAAATTAAACTCAACCGAATTGCTTCGTAAATCGATTCTCAAGCAACACGTTAAATTCACAGCTCAATATCCGAACTCAATTGAAACTAGATCATCCGATAAGCTATTATTATGATTCACCTGTTTCAATTTCGAATCAGTTATCGCATACAGAGTATAGTTGATCGCCAATCACCTTGGCGATTACTAGACCGCAGCGACCGCTGCTCTGATATTTGGCAACTGCGGTTAAGGTCATCTGCCATGGGGAAACTCATGAAAACAATAGGTTTTATTTATTGTAGATTTTGGGTAAATACAAAATTATTTGAACACGTCAATTATTGACGTGTTCAAATAATTTTGTATTTATGTTGACGGATTTTTGTTGTATTGACGGTCAATACAACAAAAATCCGTGAGCACATCGTCACCACGTCTTCACTTAACATCAGGTGAGATTGCGGTCAAACGATTAACCTATAAGTTGTAAAAAAAAAGAGCACAAATTTCAATGTGATCGATCTATTATTTAAGATTTTATTGAATACATCATGTCCTTTGACTTTTCGTTTCTCGTTTTGAAGACTTTGGTGACCAGTATTACTTAAGTACGTATGTAGTAAACTCACTGAGTACCAGACAGGAATATCTAAGAATATTATTTTAAGCAATGCATGGCAATTTTATGGTAAGATTTTAAAGTCCTTAAATAAATAAATATTGGTGGAATTTATATCAACTTTTGTTTGACACGTTAACGCTCGTTCCTGTAAAACATGTAATTAACATTACAACTAATCTTTTTCAACGAACTTTGGAACATTGCATTTAGCTTAGCGTCAAAATTTAGCTAGATTATAAGTCGTCTCAAGCGATTTTATAATAGCTTTTACTGGATTAATTCAGTTTGACTTTGACACTGTTGGATGATTTGTTGAATTATATTGTTATGTCATCGTAAAAATGCCTATTAAAATAATTCCTTGTCAGAAAACAAATGTTAAACATTTTTAATGACTAACGGTTGTCTTCTTTCATTAAGTCTCTTTAAAATACAACGGAATAAAACATTTGATTTATAATCACTGCGCGTTGATGCTTCCGTGTACAGCTTTGCCGTATTGTTTTAAATAATTCCGCATGACAATTATTTATGTTATAGGAAATAAGGAATATTTTTTTTTATTTTTTTATTTTTTATAGAATTTTGTAGGGAATGGAATTTATTTATTGATCGAGTGAGCGAAGCGAACGAAGATCTTAGTTTCAACTTGGGCGATTTGGCATTTTATGTATGTATGTATGTATGTATGTATGTATGTATGTATGTATGTTTGTCTGGCGATAACTTAAGAACCGTTGATCCGATCTGCATGAAATTTGATATGTCGATAGCTTGTACTTGAGAAATTTACTGGTAAGTATATGAGTAAAATCGGATGAAGGGTTTTTGAGATATGGGGTTTTTTAAGAGGGCAAAAATAAAAAAAGTTACATAAAAAAATCAAGTTACATGTCATATGAAAGGGCTTAGTTTGGACATTCCAAAACAATTTTTACTTTTTTTTTGGGACGCTCGGTTTTCGAGATAAAATTTAAAAAGTTAAATTAAGATAACCAGCGATCCAAGAGCTCCCATCTCTAAGAGTTTCGTTGACATCAAGGTTTTTCTACTGGTCGGCCAGTTCTTTTGATTTTTCTTATTTTTTTTTCTTGAAATAAATTAAGGAGGTACTCAGTTCTCATAAAATGGTGACGACGATCAGGTCTGATGATGGAGCCAAGGTCTGTTCAACGGAACTCTTCAATAAATAGGCCAATAGAGTTGAAACTTGGTAACCATACCAATTTAGTAGGCGGTAGTCAGAAAAAAGTCCAAAGATAATGTTTGGACTTGCCTCTGACTACTACCGACTCAAAGTTTTGATGCGTTCGTCGGGTCGCATCACGAGATCTCAGTTCGGGGCGAACTACTAGTTTATATAAGTTTCATCCCAACAGCTATAGATATAGCCAAAGCGATAACACTAGTACAAGCAAAAGTATGTGTTTGCATGAAATAATAATGAGTTTACATTACGTAATAGTCTATTTTTGGGTATATCTGGGATATCTACCATCCCTGGGGATCAAAGTCGTGAAGTTGTTTCAGTTGGAACAACATCAAGTAATCTTACCTTGCAGGGTCATCATCATCTTACGAGTAAATCAGTTTTAATTTGCCAAGCATTAACCTAGTAAAACACGCACTACAGGAACCTGCTTTACGATGCACTGCCCTGCTTCCATCAACTTGAGGCATGCCGGCAAGACATGCCTGAAATTTCACCGGCAACCACATCCTGTGTGACACTGTGTGTGGCGTGTGACGCCTCTGGTGTTGCAAACGTCCATAGGCTACGGTAACCGCTTCCCATCAGGTGGGCCTTAACGGAAAACATTCTTTAAACCGAACCACAGCAACGCATCGGCTGTTCGGCATAAATAGACATATTATTACGGTATTTAATATATTCCTTAAAAGCTTCTACAAAGTTAACTTTGGCGCCAAGCAAGAATTATCTGACAGTTGCGAGAGCAAAACGCATTTCTTGCATAACTTTCTTTCATAAGATTTGTTCAAGAATAGCAGCTTTATACGAAATTAAAACAAATAAATCCGTCCAAAGTTGCTTATTTGGATTTAACGTTATGAATGGTGTTTATTTTAGATCCGTTTAGAGAGGAGCGCCGTCTGAGAATGATAATAGCAAGCTATGTATCAAAGTATGAACTGGGCTGAAAATAAACTGTAAAATTCTTATATTCTAAACGGGTCTTGCATAGATAATTTAGAGAAAAAAATGAATTACTGATCTATTTATAAAGTTATTTTGAGTTTAAATGTAAAAAGTTTTAAAAATAAATCTATCGAGAATAATATCACCAAGTTTATTTTTGGCATCAGACTCTTCATTCATATTGAGGTATATTATGTAAAGTGTACATTTACAAAAGCTTGCTTGTTTACTATGCTTCTTTCTTTTAATATTATTAAAAAAAGTGCGTGGAAAATCACCTATTGGGTACTCACTCGAGTTTTAAATTAAAAAAAGGTTATATGAATTTTGAAACAGCCTTTCTGTATAATTCTTCCTTCGCTGATATCTCTATTCTAACCACTTGCGTATTAAGCATGTATTTGCTACTTTGAGAAGTTGCAAGCTTAGTATTTATTATTGAGCCGCGTTAGGAAATGTAGACATGCATATTTAAAATGTAAACACAATATTTTTTTATGAAACCCTAGAAATAAATCGTTTTTATTTGGAGCAATTTCAAACGGCTCGACCTAGTTACTCTTCAAATCAAAATAGCGGATGCTCTCAGTTTACGAAACATCAATTTTACAACATCGAACATTTTATTCTAAGACTGAGTGAAATCTTATTATTTTTTATATTTTATGAAGCGTACTTGGAACAAATCATGTACCCACTGTAGTTTATCAATATAACCATAATACTAGGCTTATGAGTATTTTAGCTTTGATATTGGATGCAACGTTGATTAGGATGACATTTTGTCACTTTTTTTATAAATATTGGTGGACTTTCCACACAGCACTATCTAACCTCAAACTAAGCCAAAGCTACTACCAACTGAGCTGCAAAGATCTGACTTTGCTTGGTTTGGGCGTTGTGTGAAAAGTCCATCAATATTTTTTTTTTTAATTAAAAGTGCCTATTTCTTCTTTTCCATCTTAATACTCATATACAAAAAATAGATGAAATTTGTAACTAAAGTAGTAGTAACTTCAATTTGGAACTAAAGTATAATATTATGTCATCTTAGGTCTTAATATCCTTCAATTTCACTGGTAAATATAGCGATGTATTTCTAGCGAAACCAAATAGATAAAAAAGCCCTCAGAAACGTTTAATTTCACTGGGAAATAAAACGATGAAACCAGATAAATCCCACGTGGTTGTCGGAGTTAGCCTTCATAGGTACTTTCTTTGTCCTGGAATTCCAATCATAACTACAGTTCTAGAGCACCGGCACGGTAGCAATTCCGACAGCAGTAGCAACGCCAACGGTACATAATTCGCACAATCACAGTATATGTCTAAATTACTCGACCCAGTAACGCCATGCCACAGAATAAATAATAGTACGAAGCCATGCGCAGGCGCAGGCAACAATGGTGAATGACCGTGTGAGTAAACAATTGAGACTCGCTGATGTTTCGTATGACGTGGGAGTTAGGTTTAGTTTTCTATAAAAATTCAGCAAAAGTCATGTATATATAGTAAGCCTACATCAATCGTCAAACAATTTACAAGTGTATTAAATATGATAGGCAAAAAATTGCTCTTTTTTAATCAAAGTGTAAGAAGTAAAATCTAATAACTTTTTTAATCTTTAAGCAGCTATTCACACAAACTATCATGCGTACTGTATTCATTTATTATTTTGCATAAAACGTACATAGGTATCTATCTTGCTGTATGACATTATTTTACAGCACAAAGTATGGTGTTTAAAGCTCATTATTCCATACGATTTCAAGTTGCCATCCAGTGCGCAAAAATGAAAATTAAGTACTGATGCAGCAAAATTGCAGCATAGTTGGGTAATGTGTAAAGACGTCACAGAGATACCTTCAAGTTGTTTTAGCCTGCGCTCTTTATGGATAAATAAAATATAACATATTATATTTTTCTTATAATCTAACTAAAGTATTGAAATATCAAATAATGTAATGGATGCAGGAAAATTATCGTAGGGAAAGTTTATATAGTTCGTGACTTGTGAGGCAATGCTTTGTTATAGGTGATGGATACCACTTAATCTGGTGAGCCATATGCTTGTTCTATCAACAAGTAGTATAAAAAAGATTACATATCTTCATAGAGAATACAGAAAATGCTAAACGAGTTCATTTATTCCACCAGTGGAGTTGGTCAGCTGATGCTTTCAACTCTGTGGTTGAATAACCACTTATTTGCATTTTAAAGGCCCATTCAACTGCCATTAATAGATTGAACGAATGGTTTGTTTGGGGAAAATAAATGCACAGAATATACATTACAATACTAGCCTCATTAGGGTTAAACAGGGTTAGAGTGCCCATCGCACTTTTTAACATAATTAATGTGATTTCGGCGTAGCGTCAAACAATTAGATTTATACATCCGATTACTTAAATGTTTACCTTTTTAATAGTGGTATTTCACATCGCTAAGTCCAGATAATCATCCACACATCGTCACCAACAGCGGAAGTCTTGTATTTGCGTATCTGTCTTGATCGTGAAAAATAGGCAAATATAAGCGAATAGAGTCAAAATTGGGAAAATAAGACACAATATCTAGGGTTAAAACTCATTACTAAAGCCATAGAATAAAATCTTACAGAAGCTGAGACAGGATGCATTGAATCCCTCATCATTTCGTGTCAGGGGGAATTACAATTCATCTTTTTACAAATAGATCGTAAGGGTACGAAACCTCTCAAATGGATACAGGGGAGTGCAGAGCTTCAGGCTATTGAAGGAGTTACAATGAAAATCTGACGCGACCTCCCATCCGAAACTAATGTTTCACGATGTTGACAGGTTTTGGAGGGATATGTAGTTGTTGCTTCGTATAGGACTTGTATATATTTACGGGAGCGTTTATTGTACAATCAACTTAAGGAATTAAAAGAATAATTTTCAATGATTGTTTTATTATTTTCGGTTATTGAAAAATAAATCACCATTATAATTTAAAATGTTAGTGTAATGTTAGTAGTTAGTTAAAATGGATCAAAATGAGATTTATCCAGCAAAATCACAAGAGTAACTTTGAAGCGTCTTTTAACCAGGAGAATATAGGCGCCATGACCCTCCAGTTCCTTGCGTTCTGCTCGGTAGTCGACTTTTTGCGGTGTTATGCTTTTATTGAACTTCTGTGTCAGTTTACCATAGTGATTAGTGTAGATAACATAGATTTTAAGTTATTAGCATTGAGCTTAGCTCATGGTTTCATTCTTTTTACGTAACATAAGCGTATTGCTTATGTTAAAATGGTTCAATCAACAAGAAGAAATAAACAAAAACACCACGCAAACAAAAACATATTGTAGATAAAAATACAAATATATTCAAACTCCTTACTAAACTTTACTGACATTTCTACCCCACCACATAAAAACAATCTACCTCCCTTACCTGTAGATAAATTTCATCCGCCAAAAGTTACCATGAAAAATACTCACGAAAAACTGCAGTAATATTTCAGTGAAACGATTCAAACAAACAAACCAAGTAAATATTGAATGAAGGCTCGAGTAGAGTTTATATCTCAATATGTTAGCTGTCCGTCCTAAGGGGAGTTTTGGACCAAATAGACCTTCTTTTCAAAGTTGGTGACTGATCCCTACGGATAAGGGTCACAATAAGATTTAGCATAATAATGAAAAGATTCTTATTGACCCTTGTATTATTACGTAGCATTCCTTACCTTTTATTATGTAAATGTTTACGCTGCATATCTTTTTATTCGATTTTTGGCATCAATGGAACCTATCCAAGTTTAACATTATGTTGGTCCTACTACTGCACTGAATGCAAATTTCCTTGGGAGTTTGATGACCTATGCGAGACTAAAGTAATTCAATTCCATAACGATGTCTCGAAATGTAAAACCAGCTGCATAATATTGTAGAATCATTAAGTTTCTCATAGAAGCTAAACTACAACCGACAGAGAATGCAGTGTCGCAAGCTTTGCTTTTCCTGTTTCATAATCATAGTCTGTTTGAATAAGTAGTATTAGATACCATAAAACCATACGAAGATGATCACGTCTGAATATTACTGCTCTATAAACTAAATGCACTTCCTACAAGAGCAGAGATCAGAAGACTTATTTTAGCCACTTTATGTGAACAGTGCCGTGTCTGTGACATTCGATAGGGCAAGTTGCGACACTTTCGACGCAGATAACAATCTACAAGCTATTTTGAACCGTATAATTGGCGTTGCAACGTCGGAAAAGCTGTGCTGGAGTGTGATTTAATTAAAAATAAATACTTTGTCGATAAATTTAAGGTCGAGTTTGGGTTGCGTTTAAAAATGCAACATTGGTTTGTAAAATACTGGTGGCGACGGCTTTGCGAACAGGCTGGAGTTGATAACTTTATTGTTGAATACTGCAGTATTATAGCGAAACAAACAAATTCCAAGCGAAGTAAATTTTCAAAAGTAGTTAGAATGCGCATTGGTGCTATGGGATTTTTAGTTATTTGCACCAATTGGGGAAATTAAGTAACAGATACAATTTTTATTTTAACTATCATACAAAGAAATTAGACAAAAAAAGCTGAAGAAAATAACCTCAGACCAACTATGTGTTCATTTTAACGTATTACACTAGACTCATGTAATAAGTTAAAATCATTAAAGTGCAGAGACATACAAAATTACAAATATTAATGACAAAATACAAAATTTGTTTATAAACCGCTTACACAAGTCCACTCAAGAGATGTCACCAATATTACCTGAAAAGACAAAAATCATAATTAAGTAAATAGAATTTTGATAATTACAATAATGTATAAGAAACCATGTATCATCACAGCCATGAGTTCACAGGTGAACATGGGCCGTCCCCAGAGAATTCCAAGAATACAAATTCTAGCCTTCTCCATTCTCTGACTTTTCGATGTTTTCGGCTGAAGGGGCCGCCTTACACTAATATCTACCTATACTTGTATAAACATGTTTTAAATGTAATTTGACCGTGCTTTTGAATGTTTTAATGTTTTAGGGTGTAAAACATCCCCAGGGATATTGAGTTCCAAGAGATTTGGGAGGATGTCTACCGCACCTAGGATTACTGTTCCCGCTAACCATGCTAGAAATACAATTTGTCACAAAGGTGATTTCACCATGCTCTGTTAGATTAACAAAGGATTAAAGGGCCGTTAAATATGTCAAAATGTATGCGTTTGACATCTATGGTTAGATTTAACGGCCTGTTAATCCTTGATTAGTAACTAACAGAGCATGGTGAAACCAGGCCTAAAACTCATATGAAGCGCCAGAGACTAAGCAATTACAGTTATAAGCCTATTTTTTCCAATGACAAAGACAGTTGACAGATAATACAAGTATAAGTAATGTGGACACTTACGTTGATAATGATGTCATTAAAACAATATCAACAGCAAAATGCCTCAATTTACAGTATTTGCTCGATTACCACCTTTAACCAAGGTTTCTTTATCACTTTTCTATGTGATCGTTACGAAGGAATTAGGCCAAACTATCCATTTACAAGCTATCGTAAAATCGCGATTGTTCATGTTACAAGCTCACTTTGATAGTTGTAAAAAGCTTTGTCAATTTCCTTTGTTACAGCCATAAAACTATAGGAGCACAATTCTAAACATTTTCGTAAGCTCTATGATTGAAAGGTTTTAATAATAACAAATTACACTTCTATCATCATCATCATCATCAGCCTGAAGAAGTCAAATGTCGTCAAAAAATGTTTTCTATACCAAACTTTAATTGAGAAGTGTAATGTAAACTTTGTGTGATGAACGCAAATATTTGTTCTCTGTCTGGGTGTTATAAAATATTATCAGCAGGTATATATAAGTATAATATTAGTTACCTAGTTCCCATAGCTTCTTTTTTTTTTTTTTTTTTTATAAGTAATAAACCGTCCTTTGGCCACAATCTCACCTGATGGTAAGCGACGATGTAGCCAACGATGGAGCAGAACGGTCTAGAAGACACCTATTCACTCTTGCCTTGAAGAGACCCAAGTTGTAGTGATCAGGAAAGACAGACGATGGCAATGAGTTCCACTCTTTGGCAGTTCGCATAATAAATGTAGAAGCAAAGCGCTTAGTGCGAATGGGTGGTATATTTACCAGATATGGGTGGTACTGAGCCGTACGTCTACTTGTCCTGTGATGGAAAGGAGATGGTGGTATTATGTCGTGAAGTTCCTGAGCACATTCTCCAAAATGTAACCTATAGAATATGGATAGGCAGGCAACTTTGCGGCGATGTTCAAGACTTTGGATCTTAGTCTCCGCCATGTGTTGCTCGCCTATTAGCCTGAAAGCTCGCCTTTCAATTGAGTCTAAGGCAGCAAGCTGGTGCTTGGCAGAGCCATCCCAGAGGTGACAGCAGTACTCCATACCAGACCGGACTTGTGCTTTGTACAGATTAAGAAGCTGTCCAGGTGTGAAGTACCGCCTAACCCTATTCAAGATGCCAAGCTTCATGGAAGCTGTTTTAGCCTTAGACTCAATGTACGAGCCAAAGTTAAGAGCAGGCGTAAGCGAGGTACCAAGAAGTTCCAGGTGATCCCGTACACTAATAGGTACATCTTGGAAAATAGGAACATGGAGAAACGAACTTTTCTTTGCTGAGAACAGACAAGCTTGCGTTTTCGTGGCATTGAATTTTACCAAGTTGGCATCACCCCAGTCAGACACCACCTTGAGTTTTAAATTCAAGCGCTGAAGCATCGCGTCTCGCTCTTGCTGAACCACATTTTGTCTGGCTTGGGCATTGGATGTATATCTTTCCACAACCGTGCTGTCGTCTGCATATCCCATGATACCGGGCATGAGCAGATCGTTGATGTGCAGCAAAAACAGCGTGGCAGATAGCACCGACCCCTGAGGTACACCGGCGTTAATAGCCAATTGATCAGACGACCAACCGTCAACGACTACTCGAATAGATCGTTCCCTCAGAAAGTCTTCAAGCCAAGAACAGAATTGGACTGGTAGTCCGTATGCAGAAAGCTTGCCAATAAGGCTAGCGTGCCAAACCCTGTCAAAAGCCTTAGAAATATCTAGTGAAACAGCCAGTGCTTCACCGTATTTCTCTATAGCTTCACTCCAAATGTGCGTAGCATACACAAGAAGATCCCCAGTAGACCGGTTTCGGCGGAATCCGTACTGGCGGTCACTGAGGAGGTCGTTATCTTCGAGGTACGAGAGGAGTTTACCATTCAGTACACGCTCCATACATTTGCAAAGTAGAGAGGTGACTGAAATAGGGCGGTAGTTAGACGGGTCGGCACGGCTACCTTTCTTGGGCACAGGCTGCACATTAGCAAGCTTCCAAGACTTGGGGACTGTACCAGATTTAAGAGATTGGCGGAAAAGTCGTGTGAGAATTGGAGACAACTCAGGTGCACAGGTTTTAAGAACCACTGCGGGGATACCGTCCGGTCCACTAGCTTTGTTCACGTCAAGACTACGTAGTGTTTTGAGCACTTCCTTTTGCTGGATGCGAACTTCAGGCATCTTGGATTCGCATTGGGGAAGGCTAGGTGGAATTTCACCAGAGGTGTCTAGACTTCGCTTAGCTTCGCTTAGTTTGTAGCTAGATAGCACAGTTGAAATTAATCGGCAAATTGCAAAGTATTTCATCAAAGGCCCTGTTTACGCTTCACATTGTTCACATTGTCGTTTACGTTCCTTGCAGCTTTATTGATCAATAGTAAATGAACAGACGCCATGGATTTTTTCGTATTTTTTACGCCTTATTTTTTGTACATTCGTTGGTTATATATTGGTTGGTATAGTTTTTATCACTATACAAAAGTATAGTGATAAAAACTATACGGTTATAGCTAATTATGATAAACAAATTTGAAATTCTGAACAATCTTCTGACTCTCTACCTAAGTGCGCTAGAATACAGAAAAATCATTATATATATTTTTTTTTTTTTTATACCACCAACTG
Organism: Chloroclysta siterata; assembly: GCA_932294275.1. Lineage (NCBI taxonomy): Eukaryota > Metazoa > Arthropoda > Insecta > Lepidoptera > Geometridae > Chloroclysta > Chloroclysta siterata. The sequence goes on along the minus strand of OW028596.1, from coordinate 10,272,563 downwards.
ATGGAACAAGCAGATGGCCCACCTGATTATATATAGACAGTAACTATTGCTAAAGCAGACACTCTTCAGAGCCACAATAATAATTATTGAGCTCACATCCCAAACTTGCTTGTAGCGGCACCAACGAATGTACAAAAAGTAAAGCGTAAAAAATACGAAAAAATCCACGGCGTCTGTTCATTTACGATTGATCAATAAAGCTGCAAGGAACGTAAACGACAATGTGAACAATGTGAAGCGTAAACAGGGCCTTTGAAGAAATACTTTGCCATAAATCAATTTTGCTGATTAATTTCAACTGTGCTATCTAGCTACAAACTCAGCGAAGCTATGGGAACTAGATAACTAATATTATACTTACCTACATATTTTTTAGTAAATATATACCTGTTGATAATATTTTATAACACCCAGACAGAGAACAAACATTTGCGTTCATCACACAAATGTTTATCATGGTTTATTGAACACATCCTAGAGCGCAGAAAGTCAAAGTCAAAGTCAAAAGGTATTTACTCAATTGAATCACAAGGATCCCTTAGAAACGTCTTAAAGCCTGTGAATCTAAGTGTGGCACCTCGATTCACATGCTGCTAACGAAGGTAGAGCTACTACTAACTGAGCTGTCTCCTTGTGCTACTTTAAGACAATTTAGCTTCCTAGTTGCTTTGAGGGGTCTCTGGAGGCGGTCCCTCAACAGGTAACTTTATACCCGTGAATTAATGCGGTCAAAGCAATTTTCTCGGTACTCACGGGCTGCTTGTAGATCCGCAGTCGGTTACTTCGTTCGTGAGGGGCCTAATCTTATTACGAAGCCAGTTTCGCAATTCGTCTGAATTTAATTTGACGTAAGTATCTACTAAGTCTTCTTTATAACATTTTTGAAGTCTTCCAAATTGATAATGCGCTCTCAAAAGGTGAAGGAAAATATTGTGAGGAAACTAATTAGTATTTTAGCAGCGGCGATGGGCTTGCCAAATGTTATATTTGTACGTAGCTCTGACTAACCCCATTGACATCCGTACAGAATCTAGGTACTATCAGATCTAAGGGGATGTCTACCGTGCTCAGGGATGAAAGTGAAGCTATTTTTGTGAAGTTCTCTCTGTCATCTGTAAAGTGAGCGATGCCCCTTAACCTATCTAAGCTGGTTCCTTACCTATAAGAACGGGACTAACATCACGAAGAAAGAGAGGATATCAATTTTATCAGTCAATAAACAAATCGCAGTTTTTAGAGTTAAATTTATGTGTTTACAACGCTTCGGCCAATACTTTCTATTGAGTGACGAAACGGAAACCAATTGGCCGTAACACTAGTGGCGGCCATGCGTAAAATAACCGTTGGGAAGATTTACTCCTAGCGATCTGATTGTAAGGCACTCGACCCAACAGTGGGTAGAGCCTTTGCTTTTAGAATCAATGATGGAAGGGTTTGATAAATGTCTTTGTTTTAGGGTTGGCAACAAAGTAAACTGACATATAGAAATAATAATTCCTAACTTTTATGTTTTCTTTCTTAATGTAAATAATTCTACAGCTTACGTCTCTAGATTTGGGTAGTAGGTATTTAGATTAGTGATAATAATTTCCTGAACTTTTTAACTGCATTGACTTCGTCGCCAGTTTGAACTGTCGTTATTAACATTGCAATAAATAGATTTAGTTTAGTTAGCTTTTTAAATTTCTTAGACCATTTCTGTTAGTAGAGGCATTAATAAAAGTAGTGGAAATATTAAATAATTTAAAAAATATACATATTATTTATATAATATAAGATATTTATATAATACTGGTCTGTGATAACAATGTTAGCGCCTTTTTTATGAAAATATTTTTCAATTCACGCTTTTACACGCATTCGACATTGCCTTTACCTAGGTTTAGGCATCGCTGATAAGAAAAACAAGCCTTATATAACCAAAAATGCCTATATTGCCTTATACTCTCAGCCAATCGAAGACTGATGTCCGATTAATGTCCGGATGGCATCTACCAAATTTGGAGACACGGGGTCAGTAACCTCGGGCCGAGTGCACACTGACACACGATCTTTTATCGAAGCCAATGTGTCCTATTCGATACGGTCCGTGGAACAGTGAAGAATGCTACCGTTTTAAGATGCCTATTAATAAAACTGTTTCTTTATGGATCTTATAAAACACGTAAGCTGTTTTCGACATTGTTATAGTTCAGAACTGTAAATTTGAGGAGTAAGTGCTTGAAGGTACATATAGGTACATATTAAACTGGCTATAGACTCGATGAATATGCGAAAGCAGAAACAGGTTCCTATCTATGACGTCATCATCTTCGTTTAGGTATTCAAACCCATTTACACCCACTGTGTATAAGGCCTCCTCTATATTACACTATCTTTTTCTGACCATTTCAAGTGTCATTTAATTATTCCTAGGTTTCCCTTTAGGCCAATGGGAATTAGGTCGATGAATATTTGTTATATTCTTTTTTAAATAACCTATTGTTTACTACTGCTGGGCAAAGGTCTCTCCCAAAATCTTACACCCGGTTTTGGCGGTCTCCTCCATCTTTCACGTGAACGTCGAAATTGTCGCGACATCGACGACATCTTCTGACGACTTACTTTTACGTTATTCTATTTAATTACACATAATAATAACATGCAGTGTCAATCAAATCAATTATTTTTACAATAAAAAAAAACATTCAGGCGATGACAACTGTTTTCAACAATTTACCTCTTGCACATCGCACATCTCAAAATTTTTTATAATATAAAATCTCTGGAATTATTTATGAAAAATCGCAATCAACCATGTTGTGTGCAATCACATTGCACACAGTTCAGCAAAAATATCATTTAGATCCAAACAAGTTTTCCTACTAAAAAGTTTGTATTTAATATAATCACAAAATCACCTCGAAAGGAAAGGACTTTAGAAAATTTCACGCATGTCAGTCCGCCATATTTTTAGTGCAAGAAAACGAAGTAAAAACAAAGCAAATAAGCAGTTAAAACAGTTACTATATTGCTAAGCGATAATTATATATACCGTACACACACCCGACCCCGGCTCCATATATTGATGAAACAGCTCCTTTACATAAATCTTAAGGTACTTTTACAAATAGGGCAGAGAATTGGTTCGTGGTTAAAATAATGTAAAATAGACCAACCTCGATTGTGTTTAAAATGGCACAACGGTTGCACAATAGCGATGGGATGCCGATAAACCCTTTATGCGTTTATAGTGGTCGTTTTACACATAGGGCTGCCACTCTAGACCCTTGTAGGCCATCAAATAAAAATGAAAACGAAAGGTAGTTGATATTTTGGCAGGTGGCGCACCTGATGTTACATATAATGTTAAATAATAAATAAATATTACTGGACTTTCCACACAGTACTATCTAGCCCGAAACTAAGCCAAGAGCTTGTACTAAGGGTGCCAGATAGCTGATAGAGTACAAACATTCTTTTTTTTTGAATACATACTCATAATATTATATAACACACAGACAGAGAACAAACATATATGTTCATCACACAAATATTTGTTCTCGGTGGGGATCGAACCCACGGCCTACGGCGCAGAAGGCAGAGCTTCTACCAACTGAGATGGTGAAGGCTGTTAATGTTATATACAAATATCAAAAATAGCGAAAATTTTAACCAAGTTCGATGACATTGCCCATATTTATTTACTTAATGTTTTAATATTATAAATATAATACTATGAAAGCATGATCTCAGAAAAAAATATATATAAAAAAACACAATATAACTTCATAAAACGCCTTTTTCTGTCGCCAAGCAGCAACGCTGTGTTTGTTTGCCGAGTGTGCTTGCCGGTGTAATTACAGGCACATGAGGCTAAGCATCTGTGTGCCTCAAGTTGATGGACGCAGGGCAGTGCATCGTAGGGCACGTTCCTTTCGTGCGTGACTTACGAGGCAATGCTTTGTAATAGGTGATGGTAACCACTTAACATCAGGTGGGCCATCTGCTTGTTCCGTCAGCTAGTTGTATAAAAAAAATACATGGTAGATTTCATTAACAAAAAAATACACAGCTATTTTAGTGGGGATTGATACCTGTGACAACCCTATATACCACATTCTGGTTTGGTTGGACTGAGCTTTACGACAGTGACACTTTTACAGAGTGTTTATGTAATAGAATAGGTTACTATATTTGGAACTGGTTTAAAGACCAGTCATTATCGTTATTTACAACTGAATATTTTTACTCAACTGCCGATGAAGGGTTATGTTTATGACGTGCCTTTTTTAGATGCTCGATGTAAGTTTTCAAATATATATTAATGGTTCTAACTTATGCGATTTACATTAGTTATAGGTGTTTGGTATTAAATATTAAAAAAACAACCTCTTAGTAGGTATAATTTGTACTATTTACACAAAAATTATAGTTACTTTACTCTTAAACTTTAAAAGTGTTCCTTCTAATAAAACAAATTATCAAAGTTGAAGTTAAAGTTAATCGCAAAAAATAAGTGTTAGTGTGTAAAACGTGATAAATAATGAATGTATAGTGTAGTGTGTCATTGTATGTAGGTAGGTAGTTAGTTAGTTAGTTATAGGCATTACTATAGAATCTGTAAAATAATTATCTTCAACAAACAAATTCAATTAATATTCGTTAAATATTTACAGCGCAAAAAAGATCTGCATATAAACGAGTGAAGCAAAAACGCTAAGCGCGAATTGAAATTCCCGAAACGTTTTGCGAGATTGAAGAGGCTTTTATGGAAATGGTCTGAGCGTGCATCGCCGATAGTGGGTGCGCACCCTAACGTGAGCCAGGTTATGAGAAGAACAGCTAGCTCACTTTTGGTGATCTGTAAACAAAAAAGTATTTGCTAAAAAACGCTGCAATAGAGGTCCTGGTATAGAATAGGACCCCTCCATCACCTGTCATGGCTATCGCAAGAGCCATCGAAGATGAGTAGCAGCATCTCCTGACTAATTAGCATCGACACTGTGGTCACCAAACAGTTAACCAGATGACGATACAAAGCGTGTCACGACTGCGAAATATACATTCGTGTATATACGTCAGTTTAGCTAAATCTGAGTATTGCTCGCCGCTGTTGTGTATTCGGGTGAATAACCATGGTATTTCGAAAAGCCTGTGGTATATCGCTACCGATTTAAATATTTAGACCGCTCTATGCATTTCGAACACCTGTGTACCATTCAAACCAACCGTGTTAAAAGACTGGTGGGAAGAAATTGAAAATAAGGATCCAAATAGTAGAGACAAAACATAGGTTTTTTTAAATCCAAGAAATGAAAATGATTTTTTTTATTAGCAATAATAAAAAAAATCAACAGTAAAGTTTGAGGTTCTGTCTCCTGGAATAGCGTTAGCTGTGGCCGAAGAAACAATACTCTCCCGAATGACAATATAGCTATAGTTTTAAAGTTTTGAACGAATCTAATTTTAGCATAATATAAATACAAAAATCTATCTAATTCGTATCTTATAAACATCTTACTAATAATAAATTAGAAATCGTTCATGATTTTGAAAATATACCACTTTTTGTAATAATGTGTTTCGAATTCAAATAGCAGGTAGCTCATAGTAGGTAAAAAAACTGAGAGGAAGTGAATAGTTTATACAAAACATGACTATTAAATTTGCATTATTCTTGTGATAAACTTATATTATCTTGAACATAACCTGGTTTATGATGATATTATGATGCTTTCTTAATAACATCCTGAATTTCTAGTGCGTATCCTAAGAACGTTATCGTCAAGACAACAAAAGCTCTTGAACACATTATATAAATATCAAGATACTAGATCCGATTTTGCAATACCACTATCGATTTTCTAGTGCGTATCTAATGAATGGTGTCTTATCAGAAATTCACCAGAGCTATAGAAATATCAATATATCCAGTAGCAAAAAAGATCTGCTTCATATCGTGTCACTAGTTCTTTCGAAATAGTGTGGTGAAAGGATTTTAAGTGCGCCTCAAAGTGGTCCTTTCGAGCACATGACACATTATGTTTAAGAAAGTTTTCCTCACGATAAATGCTTGAAAAGGAAACTCCTTGGACCGGTTTTGAACCCACGGTTTTGATCGGAAAGCGGCGTCGCTACCACTCGACCACCTGCTCTCAGCACAAGGGGAAAAGGGATAAATCCATCAGATTTCGCAATACCATTATGGATATTAAAATATGCGTTCTCCCTACAGATTCGGGCGCCATGTTTGATTTAGAATGGTGACTTCCGGTGCGAGGATTAAGGCGCCCATCTCATTGCCACTCGGAATATAATATCGATAAATTGCATTATTATTACTAATCACATCACGCATAAATTCTAACGTGCTAAAGTGAAGGGATGGAAATAGAATCACGAATCAATAACATAGATGATTTGTTTGCTCAGTTATTTGTGGAGCAGTTTCGTAGAATGTTGTAGATTGGGCCATATTATTATCGCTAGTGGATTTTTATTCCGTAACAAATATATTTTACTACTACTGTTGATGCATGAGTCGTTGACATTTATTTATTAAGAGTTTTGCAGAGTTTTAGTAGGCGTTTGGTCTATGACATTCACACTAACACCTACCCGATCTATAATATACCAACCTATCTAATTTACTACCTACCTACACACAATGACACACTACACTAACATATTCATTATCTATCACGTTTTTTTTTATTCTTCTAGCTAATGGAACAAGCAGATGGCCAACCTGATGTTAAGTGGTAACTATCGAAGGGAACGTGCCCTACGATGCACTGCCCTGCGTCCATCAACTTGAGGCATACTGATGTTAAGCCTCATGTGCCTGTAATTTCACCGGCATCCACACTCTTCACCGAAACACAGCAACGCTGCTCGGCGGCAGAAAAAGGTATGGTGGTAGTTCTTCCTCGCACGAGCCCTTCACAAAGAGCTCTAACACTTACACAATAACAGTTGATTTTAACACTTTATCTTCAACTTTGATTTTTTATTTACTTGTAAACTTTCACCTCATTACTTTGGTTTGTCTTCTCAGTATCATCTACCTACCTACTTACTTTGCTTATAAAATGTAGATACAATTTGGTTAAATAAATTAAAATATTAAATAAAAACTTATAATAAAATAAATATAAAATAAAAATATAAAATAAAAATATAAAATAAAAAAATAAAAAATTATAATAAAAACTGTGAATCTAAAAATATATAAATCTATCTTCACAGGACTATTCTAATGCTATACTAATACCTGGAGTAAAATTATCTTACTTATATTCTTAAATATTTAAATTATTTTTTATTTAACCTACCTTTTTTTTATGTAAGAGACAGACAAACGGGCTTACGGCCCATCTGATGTTAAGTGGTCACCATCGCCCATATACACCAACAACACTTGGGGTGTTGTCGTTGCGTTGCCTGCCCTGAAGGACTTTAACTTTTTTCTTGAAGCTATTCATGTTATAAGTGAGCGGGAAAACCTCCGGTGGTAGCTCATTCCACAGTTTATGAGTATGGGGAAGAAAAGATCTCGAAAAGCAAGCTGTTCGAGAAACCTTAGGATCCAGTAGATGTGGATGAGCTCGATCCCGGTGTCGAGAGGAGCGGTGGTAAAATCTTGACTGACTTCCCCTTGGGTGTTATTGTTATACTTATTGATCGAGTGAGCGAAGCGAACGAAGATCTTAGTTTCAAGTTGGGCGATTTGGCATTTTATGTATGTATATATGTATGTATGTATGTATGTATGTATGTATGTATATATGTATGTATGTATGTATGTATGTATGTATGTTTGTCTGGCGATAACTTGAGAACCGTTGATCCGATCTGCATGAAATTTGATATGTCGATAGCTTGTACTTGAGAAATTTACTGGTAAGTATATGAGTAAAATCGGATGAAGGGTTTTTGAGATATGGGGTTTTTTAAGAGGGCAAAAATAAAAAAAGTGACATAAAAAAATCAAGTTACATATCATATGAAAGGGCTTTGTTTGGACATTCCGAAACAAGTTTTACTTTTTTTTTGAGATGCTCGGTTTTTGAGATACAACATAAAAGTTAAATTAAGATAACCAGCGATCCAAGAGCTCTCATCTCTAAGAGTTTCGTTGGCATCAAGGTTTTTCTACTGGTCGGCCAGTTCCTTTGCTTTTTCTTATTTTTTTTTCTTGAAATAAATTAAGGAGGTACTCAGTTCTCATTAAATGGTGACAACGACCAGGTCTGATGATGGAGCCAAGGTCTGTTCAACGGAACTCTTCAATAAATAGGCCAATAGAGTTGAAACTTGGTTACCGTACCAAGTTAGTAGGCGGTAGTCAGAAAAAAGTCCAAACATAATGTTTGGACTTGCCTCTGGCTATCACCTACTCAAAGTTCTGATGCGTTCGTTTGGTCGCATCACGAGATCTCAGTTCGGGGCGAACTACTAGTGTTATATGTTTTTTTTTCTATTCTATTCTATAGAGTTTAATAAAGGTTCTTGATTGAATATTTGGAACAAATCATAGTATACCAACAGACCTAGACGTTTTGACCGATAATATTATCTACAAGCAATAGAGTACTTAAATAAGAAACATGATCTGGCGTAAGCCACTATTGATAAGAACATACCGTATTATTTGAAATGGTTCTAAATCTAGACAGAATTTCAATTTAGGTAACCCCAAGAGCCCTAATGCCTATTAGTTATGCAAACGGCCCTATAACGCGTCTTGTGATAGCTTCAATAAATTAACTGTACATCTATATTAGTAGCTACTATTATCATCCATATTAATGCAGCTACTAAACAGTCCAGGTACTTGTATGGTATATAAAATTAATATTCTAATCGAGTTGCAGACCGAGGATAATACCCCCTTTTGAAAGGCTACCTTTTATGAAGAGGGAAAGTGAAGTTATGATACGAGTACGTTTTGCGGCATGTGTATTGTGTTGTGTATTGTTTTAAATGAATACAAGTATATGTTTATATAAGACTTTCCGCACAGCACTATCTATCCCAAAAATTAAGCAAAGTGTAAAGATTTCTCGAATTTTATAATTTATTTTGTAAATTTGTAAATATTAAGTTTGTTTTTTCTAGATTAAAATTGAAGTAACATAATGAATTTTATATCTTTCTGTATTTTAGTCAGTCAATTCACCGCCGCTTTGGTCGGATAGGTTGGTAGAATTGTAAACGTTGGTAGGTTGTCGTGTAAAAAGTGGAAAAGGGGAATATAGTAAAAAATGTGGCATTCTGGAAAGAGACTTGGTGGAGTAAACTTGACTGGATAACACACAATGTCATCTGTAACAAGTGCAAAGAATAACAGTGAAATTGTTTTTACCTGTGTTCTACGAATAAATAAGTGTTAAAGTGTTCATCTGCTGCATTACATTTCAAAGCTTATATTATATGGGAACCAGATAGCTGATATATTCTTATTTAAATTTTTTTGTAACAGATACTTATAATATACGATTACAACCATACCGAGAACATACATCTATGCTTAACATGCACACAAATGTTTGTTCTGTGTGGGGATCGAACCCACGGCCTAGAGCGCAGAAAGTAGAACTGCTACCAACTGAGCTGTGGGAGCTAAGTGTTTGTATAATAATGATATGGATTTCTTCTATTCATTAGCAATTGTATTTTCTTACAGAGCCCCGTCGAGGAGTTGTCCTTTTTATATCAAAGGTTCGCCGATTTTATGATTTTTACGTCTTAAAAATAATTAATGTTTTGAACCCGGAACCTAAGGTGAAGTACACACAGTGGGCGGGATCCGTTACTCAGTGTGAACGCCTACTTAGGCCCCAATTAGAGGCCATTCTCATTCAAAGCGAGGACGCATGAACTTATAAGACCAAACATTTTATGGCCAACTAAATGTTTTGTTGAGTTTTTTCATAAATATTATGAGTAAATAGGTATTTTATTAAAAAAAGAGCAGTAGTTTCATGTTTTATTCGTCTTATTGTGTTTACTTCGTAAACTTTTAGTGAAACGATATCGATTCATTAGGTTTCTGGTTATCTGCTACTCAAACTTTGCTGTTTAGTTCTAGATGGCGCTGTCTTCGCCAATATTAGCGTATATTTGTTATATATTTTTTCAAATGTATAATTAATATACCTCTATATTAATGTATTTTCTCTTCTTTTTATTGTTATGTGTTGCATAGTTGTTCTGTTTGTCTGTACCTGTCCATTCTGTTTTATTTTTTTTGTGTGTATCTCAAATAAATGTATTTACTTTCTTTCTTTATATGTAGGTATTTTGTATTTATTTGAGTAATTGCTTGAATTCGTATAAAATAACATTATTAGAAAATACATGAGCGACAAACGAACCACAGAAATCTGCTACGAAAAGGTTCTAAAGTGCTATTGTGCTCTCTTGTAACTTAGTTACACGAAAATGTTTGTACCGAATTTCACAAAATCGATTCAGCCGCCGCGATCGCGTCCATCAACCAAACGAACGGTAAATAATCAACTTCAGAAGTACAACTCAATAATGGAAAATCACTGCATCCATGCAATTGCTATTGGAAATTCAATATTCCGAATTTCAGAACGTATTTCGGTACTCGAGGGATGATACGCCGAATCGAATCAACTTTCCGCTCGCCCCTTGTGGGTTACTTTTGTTCAGTTTTGGGGCTTCAAAATTCAGTTGTTTAATTATTAATGGAACCCATGTTTGTAATGAAATGTTATTTAATTTTCCATTTAAAGGTTGTCTCGAACCTTTTAGAGACGTGACTGCTCATTGGATTCAACTTATGTGAATTTGCTAATCCATTCAGAAACTAAAACAGTACTCCTTTATTCTATTCTATAATGTTTTCTACACTTCACTCGGAAATCACAGATTTTTTTATAATATCCTAATATGGGAAGGTCATGGGTTCAAATCCCACTCAGATAAGAATTTTAAGAGAGTACCTATTTTTTATGAATACTAACATCATCCAAATTTGTTCAACAACACTCTTGATTCAAAATAAAAACAACGTTTACAACAACATACTAAATATAAATAGAACATTCTAACTGTCAGCAGTATAGTTTCGTCATATTCATTTATACCAAATTAGAAAAGAAATAAAGTGCGTCCACAACACTTTATTTCTTTTCTAATTTGGTTAACAATAAACACCCAAATGTTTTTTTCGATTTTTATGAATTTCGAATAACCAAACGACAACTAGTGGTTAAAGAACATGAGATCATGATTGCCTTTTAAAAACGGTAATATTGGCCAGATTAACCCACCTGCCGAATACCACCTGTCCTTTGATGCAAATTTTGGTAAACATGTTTGGATTTATTACAAGTTGTTCATTTCAGCATCGTTGTAAGGAACTTATGATTATTTAACTCAGGTTTTTTGGAAAATAAAGCAGATGGTTTTGGATTGCAGCCTTCGATTAAAATTATAGATTAATATGTTTATGGGATATTAAATGATCAAGAATGTTATTGAAACCAAACACAACGACAAAATAAACGAACAAAAATTACTCAATAAAGTCTTAGTCAAAGGGTGTTTAGGATAATTTAGAAACATTTTAAGGCTAGGTGAACCTAAGTGGAAAATAGATAGAGATAGATAACACTTTAGTGTACACGAGGATACATCATAAATCTAGAAGTTAATTAATAAAGTGCAATGGGCGGCCTTATCGCTGAAAGCGATTTTTTCTAGGCAACCTTGAAAATCCACGCGACCAAGCTAAGAAGAATAACAAAATTACGATCATGCATTATCTTTTTTGAAACATTAAAAATCTATTCATCAAAAATATCCTTAATTACTACGCTTCGCTTAATTTTGGGTTACATGATGTGTGAAATTAAAAACGGGAGACCATTATTTTTAATTATGAAACGAAAACTTCACGACTTTGATCCTCAGGCACGGTAGATATCCCTTGAGATATCTTAGTTACTTACAAGTACGAACTCCAGGTTTCTTGAGATTGTTAATTATGTATCTCCTCCTGGCCTAAGAGGTGTTATACTGTAGTAGGGCGTTTGGCCCGCATCTACTTCACCTTAGGCATAGGCAAAGAGTTTCTACTTACCTATTTATGATAGAACTTCACTTAAGGTAAGTTCGTTTAATAAATTAATTATGTCCGACTTATAACGGTATCCGTTTTCAGAAAAGCTTCAGAGCTCAACATAATAACCAATGAGTGGCCGCGGATCAGAGTGCATTCTCCAAACACGGCGTACGTCAGAATGTATATTAAATTCCCGTAATACGAGGGGAGGCTGTCCAGGGAATATACCTGTCAATCAGAACACTACAAGCACTGACCACACCACTCTAATAGTTAGGTATACAATACCTATGTGATACTGGCTAATGGTAATGTGGTATCGAAATATAGGTAACTGCCGCCAGCGGTTTCGCTCGCGTATTTGTAGTGATTGCTATCATTCATATTTAAGGCATTTTACCTTTACTGGGTTCTCTAATTTTTTGTACCCTGTTTTCGGTAATTTTAAGAGTAGTAGAGCTCTTTGTGAAGGGCTCGCCCGGGGAAGTACTACCACCACGCCTTTTTCTGCCGCCAAGCAGCGTTGCTGTGTTTCGGTCTGAAGAGCGTGGTTGCCGGTGTAATTACAGGCACATGGGGCTTAACATCTGTATGCCTCAAGTTGATGGACGCAGGGCAGTGCATCGTAGGGCACGTTACTATTGTGCGTGACTTACGACACAATGCTTTGTTGATGGTTACCACTTAACATCAGGTGGGCCATCTGCTTGTTCCATCAGCTAGTTGTATAAAAAAATTGGCATAAAAAGTAGCCTAATCCAGGTTATAAACTATTGTTCTAAATTTCACCCCAATCAGTTCAGTGGTAATGGTATGATTGAGCCGTTGTTTACGGCTCAATCATACGTAGGATAGGAAGTAAGATAAATAAATAATGGTGGACTTTCCACACAGCACTATCAAGCCCCAATGTTGTGTGTAATTGTGCTACTGATCGTCTGGGGGGCGATGATGCTGATTCCAAAGTCCTTTGTGTTACATTGGCAGGTTTATTTTCATTAGGTAAAAATATTAATGTAAAAATTTGTAACCATGTAAAAAGCGTGTAGAACAGTTGTAAAAGATGGAGTACAGCCGTGTCGGCGTTTTAGATAAAGTTCTTCTTCTTGTTTTATTTGCCGGCAAAAAGATTGAGTTGACACTATGACATGACAGTGACAGCCATGCGCGCTGTCGCTTGACGGAGCGTTCCGAAACCAAAGGGTGCGTTCGGAAACTACGCTTAGTGGGCCGGAACATCTTCCCCCCTCTCGACGACCTTGGGTGCTCGAGGACTGCCATCTTCAATAGGATCGCCCATAGGTAGAGGGCATAAGTTTGTAATCGCTCGACGTACGACGCCCTTCGAAGTGAAGACGTCCGCTACGCGCGAAACTCCATCCGGTCCAGGATAAAGTTTTTGAATTCTTCCCATCTTCCATTTGAGTGGGGGCAGATTTACATCTTTGAGGATAATCATATCGCCTTCCAACAACTCTCCTTTTTTGACTCGCCATTTAGCTCTCTGCTGTAGTTCGCTTAAGAATTCCTTGCGCCATCGTTCCCAAAAATGCTGTCGTATCTGCTCGATTTCTTGATATCGGTTTAGACGGCTCGTCTTCACGTCGAGCAGCGCTGGCGTAGGCAGGGAGGTGAGAGGCTTACCGATCAAGAAGTGCCCCGGAGTGAGAGGAAAGAGGTCAGTAGGGTCTGAAGACAGTGGACAAAGGGGCCTTGAATTCAAAATCGCTTCAATCTGTATAAATAAAATCGATAATTCCTCATACGTGAGGTGATTATTTCCTAACATTCTAGTCAAATGATGCTTTGCTGATTTGACGCCGGCTTCCCAGAGGCCACCGAAGTGTGGGGTGTAAGCCGGTGAGAATTTGAATAAAATGCCTTCGTCGGCGGCAAATGCAGAGATCGATTCATTGCTTGTTTTAAATATTTGAGTTAGCTCATTGCTTGCGCCCACGAAGTTTCGACCATTATCGCAATAAATTTCACTGGGTTTTCCCCTGCGGGAAATAAAACGCTTTAGACATAGAATAAAAACCTCCGAACTCATGTCCGATGCAATTTCCAAGTGTAAGGCACGCGTTGAGAAACATACGAAAACGCAAAGGTAACTTTTTATAATTTTACATCCTCGTCCAATGCGATCACGAATTGGAAACGGTCCTGCGAAGTCGACGCCTGAAACTTGGAACGGTAAGTTAGGAGCTACCCTGGGAAGAGGTAAGTTTCCCATTATGGGATTGATTGTTTTGGCTTTTATAACCCTACATAATTTGCAATTATTGACTGTGCTTCTAGCTAATCGCCTACCAGTGATGGGCCAATAATTTTGTCGAATATTAGTTAGAAGTAATTGTGGACCACAATGCAAAAGTGTTTTATGTTCGTGAGCAAACAATAGCTTGGTAAAGTTGTGCTTTGACTCTAATAACATTGGATGTATTTTATTGTAAGTTTCAGAGGCACCTTGGATGCGGCCCCCTACACGAAGGACACCGGTTTCATCTACGAAGGGCCTTAGAGCAAGCAATCCTGACTTGGCAGGTAAGCATTTTTTTTCTTTTATTAGATTTATTTCAGTACCGAAACATTCAGCCTGATGTTGTTTTATTATGTAATGTAAAGAGGCTTCTAACTCGTCAGCTGTTAAATGACCGCTACGTTTAGAGTTTGCATGCTTTAGATTGTAGATAAATCGTAGCACATAAGCTATGCTTCGTTGAAGTGTAGTAAATTTTGAGTGTTTCTCGAAGTTGGCTATGCCATTTGGGTGAGTATGAACAATATTAGTAGCTGTAGTGCATGTTGTAGTTGTAGTTGTAGGTTTAGGAATTAACGCATTAGAGTTAGTTTTAAGTTCAGGTAGTTGTTTAGAAAACTTAATTTTGTTGGGCCAATCCGATTCATTTTCCAGCAGAAAAGAAGGACCATGCCACCATAAGTTGGCTTCACTGATGTGCTTAGGATCTAAGCCGCGCGAGGCTAGATCTGCAGGATTTTGTGTTCCAGGTACATGTCTCCAGGAACCAGAAGACGTGAGCTGCTGAATTTCAGCAACCCGATTTGACACGAATGTTTTTAGGTCACGTGCATGTGATGAAAGCCAACCAAGTACTACAGAAGAGTCCGACCAGTAGTAAACGTTGTGAATGCAAAGTCTCAGAGCTTTTAAAACCTTATGAGATAGACGAGCAGCTAATACGGCTCCACATAGTTCCAAACGAGGAATGGTTTGAGGCTTCAAAGGCGCGACCTTCGTCTTTGCGCACAGGAGATTAATTACAACCTGACCTGACTTATCTACCGATCGCAGATAGAGGCACGTACCATACGCAACCTCAGACGCATCACAGAATGTATGCATTTCAATGATTTCAGGATCATTACAAAGAACATACCTGGGTATTTTTAGAGAAGATATATTGGTTAAATTATACACGAAGTCAAGCCACGATGTTTCAATGTCATGAGAAACGGGATCGTCCCAATTCAAATTGGAAATCCATAATTTCTGAAGAATCATTTTCGGAATGATAGTACATGGGCTTAGTAAACCAAGTGGATCAAAAAGTTTAGATGAATTCGATAGAATCGTTCTTTTCGTAGCCTGGGAAGGATTCTCAATATTTGTAGAGAAGTTCAAGACGTCAGAAGCTGGGTCCCACTTTAGACCTAGCGCGCTGGAAGGAGAAGTAGCGTCCAATTCTTTTGGTAGTATAGAACTTGGATTGTTGAGCACAATAGAAGGCGCATTTGTACGAAATTTACGCAGCGGCAAACCCGCAGAGTGTAAAGTTTGTGTGACGGAGTTTATGATAGTCCGCAGCTCTTCTTCTTCTTGGCTTCCCGAGAGAAAATCATCAACGTAGAAGTCATGTTGTATTAGTTGTGCTATTTTTTTATCAGGGCTTTCCTTTGCTAGCTGAAGAAGACATCTTGTACTAAGAAATGGAGCAGAAGCTGTTCCATACGTGACAGTATTCAACTCGAAAGTTTTAATAGGAAGATTTTCATTTTCGCGCCATAAAATCATTTGTAGAGGGCGCTGTAGGCTATTTACTAGAATTTGGCGGTACATTTTCGCAACGTCTGCGGACACCACATAACGGTGCTGCCTGAACCTTAGTAAGATCGAAAACAAGTCATCTTGGACCACTGGACCAACATATTGAATGTCATTGAGAGAAACACCTGAAGACGTTTCCGCGGACGCGTCGAAGACCACCCTTACCTTGGTAGTTTCACTGCTCTCCTTAATCACCGCGTGGTGAGGTAGGTAGCAACCAGTTGATGGTTTAGCGACTTCACTCATGTGTCCTAGGCTTTCATATTCCTGCATGAATTTATTATACTCTGTTCGTAATGAAGGCGATCTACTCAATTTTCTTTCTACTTGAAATAATCGTTTTTCAGCAATATGATATGATTCACCTAAGGCACTTGGTGAGTCGCGAAGAGGCAGCTGTACACAAAATCTACCATTTGTGTCACGGTAAGTTGTTTGGGTGTAAAGATTTTCACAATAGTCGTGTTCGACTGACGGAGGCATTTCAACTGGCACCTCTTCTAGTTCCCAAAACTTTGAAAGTTGTTGTTGAATGTTATGGCTGAAGTTACAAACCACACGGTTTGACTTGCCGCTGACTTTTCCCCCCATGGGGCCAGCTACTATCCATCCGAGTTGGGTTTCACGTAAAAAGGCTTTATTGTTAGGACCTAATTTGATTTGAGATGAACCAATAAGTTCCCAAAAGACATCGGCTCCTAGAAGCATGTCAATGTCTGAAGGGCGATAGAAGTTTGGGTCTGCTAACTGAATATGACTCGGAATGCCTAACTCCTGAACTCGGATTTCTAAATGAGGTAATTGATCCGTTATCAACGGAATCACATAGCAAGTGACAGGTGCACTAAATAAATTGTATGAAGATTTTATCACTAGACTGCAATGTTCTGTGATGTTAACGACGGTATTGCTTAAGCCTGAGACACATCGCTTTTGAGTTTTTGTTTTATTAAGACCGATCCTAGCTAAAGCGGATTCGGTTATAAAAGAAGACTGGCTTCCGCTATCAAGCAAAGCTTTCAATGTAAATGTCTTTCCGTTGATTGTAACTTCAACACAGGCTGTAGACAGAAGAACCTGGTCAAAGGATACGGAAGACATGCTGACTACACAAGAAGAATCTCCACCATCTTGGCGGGGAGCAAAAGAAGACGCAGAAGAAGGTAAGTCATGTTTAGAAACAGTAGCAGTAGTCAGTAGAGATGTAGCTTCTTCATGACCTTCTTGTTTTTGTGGTTGTATGTTAGTTTGTAGAGATAACTGTTTATGTAATACAGTGTTATGTTTTTTGTAGCATATGCGACAACCACCAATTCTACACTGAGACGACCTGTGGCCACCACGTAGGCAGTTGCTGCACAATTTCCATTCATAAACCTTTGCAATTCGATCTTCAATTGGTAATGTTTTGAATTTTACACACTCATATAATTTGTGATTTTGTTTACAGGCTACACAGTTGCGGTAAGAAGCACCATAAGATGGACCATGAGAGCGGCCAGGAGATGATTCAGGTGAAGCGGCCATAAAGGACTTGGATTTCACAAAGCTGTTTCGTTTTCCCTTATTAGAATGTTTACTGGCACGGAGTGTTTCCAAAACAGTTGCCCGTTGACGAATAAAGTCAAAGAAGTTTTCTAATGAAGCTTTATTCAAAGTACTCCTATGCTCTTCCCAATCCCTAGCTGTTTCAGGGTCCAATTTTTCAGAAGCCATGTAAATTATCATAGAATCCCAACTTGCAGTGGGTTCATCCAAAGAATTCAACGCACTTATATTTTTGGAAATTGCATCAATCATGCCACGGAGGCCCTTATCAGATTCTTTAGCCATAGGCTCTAATGAAAATAAACACTTGATATGTTCATTAATGAGTAACCTTTTGTTATTAAATCTGTCACACAAGAGAGACCATGCAATAGGGTAGTTTGCTGTAGACACTGTCACTGAAGATATAACCGCTTTTGCTGTTCCCTCAAGGTAAGATTTTAAATAATGAAACTTACTAACGTTGTCGATACTATCATTGTCATGAATAAGTGATGAGTATGTATCCCTAAATTCTAACCACATGCCAGGTTCACCACTGAATGGAGGAACTTTGAGTGTTGGCAGCTTTAGATGTTGATGATGATGTGAGCAGTGGGACATTTGTGAAGCTGATGGAGCATCATGATTCATTTTCTCCTTTGCATCAAATGTTTGTAACATGTCTTGAGTTTTGGCAATGAGATGAAAAAACCTATTTTCTACTTCCTCCCGTTCACTCATATGATCATCAGCAAGATCCAAAGATTCTATTTTAGATTGTAACTCATCAAAACTATATGACAACTCTTGGAACTTATTTAGCCGCAATGTTAACTCATTGTATTGATTTTTGTTCAATTTCTCTTCGTAAAGAGGCCTTACATGCTTCTCAAATAATGTAATGCGAGTTTTAACGCGACCTCGTTGTGCAATGAGTTCCTTTAGTTCAGACATCATGGGCGCAAACAACAAACGTAATCAATATTTTTTGGTAAAATATTTTATATAAGTAATGCAATGAATACAACCTCGTTTGCGCTATACTGCACAAGCACTTTGAGTAAGCTCAGCACAGCAAGCACGTTCACACCGGCCGTCGACTCAAGCGCATGGAACAGCACCGGCACCAGGCGATGTCGGCGCCTATAGCTCGCGATTCTCACCGGTTTTCACCCGGGATTTGCCTGAAATAATCGGCCAATATGTTTAACTAATTGTTTATTACGATATTTTGATGGATGGGCTGTGATTCACTATTATTTTTGAAGTTAAATTTGTAACAATGACTTTGTTCAAAATGACGTGGGCACATTCGCTCCCTCCAAACGATGTAGAAAAAATCGACTAAATTACACAACAGAAGCAAAGTTGATTATTATGGATATGGACGGATGGGAATGGGGCTAACTTCCTTCGGTTCCTGGATTGTTTCACCTCTCCTGAAGGTTCCTTAACCTCCCGCGTTGTCCAAATATCACGTCGGGGTCACCAATTGTTGTGTGTAATTGTGCTACTGATCGTCTGGGGGGCGATGATGCTGATTCCAAAGTCCTTTGTGTTACATTGGCAGGTTTATTTTCATTAGGTAAAAATATTAATGTAAAAATTTGTAACCATGTAAAAAGCGTGTAGAACAGTTGTAAAAGATGGAGTACAGCCGTGTCGGCGTTTTAGATAAAGTTCTTCTTCTTGTTTTATTTGCCGGCAAAAAGATTGAGTTGACACTATGACATGACAGTGACAGCCATGCGCGCTGTCGCTTGACGGAGCGTTCCGAAACCAAAGGGTGCGTTCGGAAACTACGCTTAGTGGGCCGGAACACCCAAACTAATATATAAAATATATGTTTTTAATCAGCGGTTAGCGATAGTAAGTTAGATATTGAAATTTTATGGAACACTGACATTTTTTTTTGCGCGTTTAGTATTGGTTCTATAGAGAAATTTGTTCGTATTTTTGGAAGTAATCTATAAGACTACTTCCAAAAAAACCTCCCTGCTTAACATATTTTTTTAATCTTGAAGTCTCTTGAAGTAGAAGCAGATGGGGACAACATTCTTTGGAGTGGCGTCGATTAGTTGGTTTTTGAAACGATTTAGGTCAACCGTCATGTCTCTTAAAATTCCTGAATCGTAGTTATATTTGGAGCGTGCCATCTAAACCACAGATTAACTGTGATCTGTGGTTTAGAGAATCACATCCCATGAATTACAGTTACTTTATTTATATTCGTCACTTGTGGCATTCCACAGGGCTCTATCCTCGGCCCAACTCTTTTTTTGGCCTATATGAATCAAATATGCTCACTCGAAATACCTAATTGCAAGCTGTTGGCCTTCGCTGACGATACGGTTCTGTTGTTTCAAGGAGCATCCTGGGAAAAAGCCTACCACCACGCCCAATTAGGTTTCGATTTGGTATCAAAGAGTCTCTATCAAAATATACTTACCTTAAACGCCACTAAAACAAAGTACCTTACTTTTTCTTTACGTAAATCAGGCCTTCCGAACCAAACTAATTTACATATAAAAGCTCACACTATACACTGCCTCCAAAATATTACGATCGGCTGTGATTGCTCACTACTGGAAAACTGCAGCACCATAAAATATCTAGGCGTTACTCTGGACGCTCATATAACTTATGTACCGCATATTGGTTTGCTTACTAACAGGATACGCAAACTGATTGCAGTTTTTAAAAATATAAGACATGCAGCAAACGCTTCTCAACTGAGAATAACCTACTTTGCTCTATGTCAATCCCTATTAATTTACTGCCTGACTTCGTGGGGTGGTGCTGGTATCACACACCTCCTCCCGCTCGAGAGAGCACAGCGAGCCGTGCTCAAAGTGGCTTACTCTCATCCGTACAGATACCCGACAACGCAACTCTATACAGATTGTGAAGTATTGTCAGTCCGAAAATTATTTATACAACAACTTATTCTTAAACAACACAAATTAGCTCCAGACCGGCAACTGACCAATAAAAGAAGAAATAATAAAGTCTATGACACACACTCTTGTAAAACTGCATTTGGACAAAAACATACACCATTTTTAGCACCATACTTATATAATAAAATTAATAAAATAATATCTATACACAATACAACACAATATCAATGTAAATACAAAATTAAAAACTATTTACAGAGTCTAGACTACAAACAAACGGAAGATCTCTTAGGTATTCATTCATAACCATTTTTCATGTTTTCCATAATTATCACTACACACAAAACACACACACTTTCAAGTTCACAACACACATACTAACACTGGGGTTCTCCTGTTAACCCTGACTCTTAAGAGACTTGTGTTGTCAGGAGAATTCCCAGTAACACACTCACATACACACACAACCATAAAAATGCAATGGCTATAAAAAAAAAATAAAAAAAAAAATAGATGTAATTAATGTAAGGGTAATATATTTTAGGATTAGTCATATCAATTAGCTCTACCATTTCTACCATTCCTGCCACTCATTACTAAAGATATTAAATACAACTAGAGTAATAGCCGAAGCAGTGATCACTCGCGTCTACATACAAGTATAATATACTTAGTTAGAGCGAGGTGTCTATGCAAAGACATTACAAAGGTTTATACATTCTTATAAGTACCTAAACTAAATTTAGATACCTCTACTATTACTGTACTTTTGCATTTCTGTAACCTTTTTCTGGAAATAAATACTTTTTATTATTATTATTATTATTATATGTCTACCTACTGCTGTACTACTGTGACAATGCAGACTACTTAAATAAAGAGAACTGGTGGTCTAGTGGTAGAGGCCCCGCCTTCCGATCCTAAGGTCGTGCGTTCGAAACCAGTAGTGTTCCAATGAGTTTTTCTATTCAAAAATTTATGTGCGCAATGCCAGTACTCTCAAACGGTGAAGGAAAACATCGTGAGGAAACCGGCATGTCATAGAACCTAAAAAGTTCTATAACATGTGTCAAGTGCTCGAAAGGAGCCTCTTGAGGCGTACTTAAAATCCATTCACCATACTGTTTCGAAAGAAACTAGTGACACGACAAGAAGAAGAACTTAAATAAAAGTTTTAAAGATTCCTCTGTTTTTCCTCCCTAGACAAAAATAACTTAACTAACTCGTAGTTGAACCACTGCATTCACCTACATAATACCATAATATTATTTATTAGAAAAAAAAATCGTTCTATTTAGGGCACGTTTTTGGTGGATGTGGGCTAATGCAATCGTAAGGCAGCGGTGACCAATCAATATCAAGTGGGCCATCTGCTTGTTCCATCATTCATTCTTTATCCCATAAAATGAAATAATAATATCCAATTTTGAAAGAGCTTTCAGTCTCGCCATACCAAACGAATATGTTTTGTATCAGGGATTAAAATCCCTTTGATGCCGCCCTATCAAATACCCCTTCAATTAGATCCCTCAAAGGGTACATAAAACGTACAAAATTCGGTAGCTAAGCCCCGAGCGATCGGTAACATCATTCCAATTGTACCTGAATCTAGGGCTTTAGACACAATCGAAAAGGTTTTGAAACGGTGCCACGCAAAAGTAGACTCTATTGTTTTGGCAGTAAGGAAATTGCCTAGAGGTATGAAGTTGAATGCAGTGATTTTATTGGAAGTCTCGGTTGCAATCTGTTGTACGGGAATGGGTGGCTGGCACGGCTTTGGCCAAAGTACCTACTCGGTTTAGACGAGTTTTTTGGAGTCAAATAACGAACTTTTATAGGTATGCATTTTTTACGTTACATAGTACGCATAATTTAAAAACATAATAATAATTCAAATGATAATTTTAAATACCATTACGTGGATTTTATAATGTTATAAATCATCGCGCCACTCATCTTTTAGTGGCATCTGGGTCAATGGAAGCTTAAAAAAGGGATTTATTGAGTTCCCCTTTTTGCATTGTTTAATAAAATGAACAAAACAGATGTCTCCAAAACGCCAAATCCTTATTTATAATTGCTCAGAAATATAGATGTCGAAGTCTCGATGGAGCAAATCCAATTTCCGTGAATAAAGAGACGAACAGATTTTGTTTCTTTTTAATAAATTCCCGAGTAAAACCAACATGAAAGGCTTGGAGGCTGTAATTTGATCACTTCACAAAATTAGCTCTTCCAGCGGCCGGGCGCAAACAAGGGATTTACTGTGGCAATAAAACCATTGGACACAGTGCTACCAAGTTTTGTAATTATATCTCTAGAAATCTCATCTTTTATTAGTTTAATAAATCCAAAGTTTTATTGTATATTAAAAATCACAGTCAAAAGGTATTTAGTTATTAAAATCACAAGGATCACTTTGAACGTCTTCAAACTGGGTGAATCTAGATGCCAGTTCCACGCAACCAAAGCCTAGAAGAACAGCCTATTGGTTTGAAAAACAAATGTTGTAATGTTTTATTTACATTCCGTTTGGGTATCTATAAGTACCAAAAATATATGCAAATCTTTAAAAATGATTGCACGGTAAAGCTGACTCTATCAAAATTAGATAAACTCTCTACCAGGCAAAAGTTTATGAATATTGTCTTCTAAACCATCTTACTCCATCGTCGGGTCATCGTCACGTTCCATCAGATAAGTTTGCAGTCAAAAGATGATGTATATTGTAGAAAAAAAGGGTCTGTTTTACCGTCCAGGGTTGAATATCTCAAGTAGATTTAATAATAGCGAGAGCCTTAACAAAAACGAATTATACAGAGCCGGCACCAAAAATCAATTATTGAATAACGAGAAATAATAAAAGCTTGATCATTTGCTTATTAATTTGCCGTGATTTAAGGCACAACGAGCTGGTTATTACAAAAACGGGTTATTAAACCGTTAATGCAACGATTGTATAATTGATAAAAATGATATTTTGGTGAAATTATCAGCAATATTAAAAGACATCCAGATTAAAAGATGATTATTTTAATTCTAAATAAGCTCCAGCGAATTCAATAATGAATGTGAATTGTTTTTTTTTTCATTCTAGAAAAACCCGGTTAGTTATGTAAAGACCGGTAGAATGCCAAACATTTTCAGGGTAGAGAAATGGTACTCTAGAGAGATTGATGTGATGAATAAAACGAGACCTTAGCAATTGTACAATATTATTAAATAATATAGTAATATACACTTTAAGTTTTAAGAGTAGTAGAGCTCTTTGTGTGTGGCTCGTCCGGGGAAGTACTACCACCACGCCTTTTTCTGCCGCCAAGCAGCAACGCTGTGTTTCGGTTTGAAGAGTGTGGTTGCCGGTGTAATTACAGGCACATGAGGCTTAACATCTGTATGCCTCAAGTTGATGGACGCAGGGCAGTGCATCGTAGGGCACGTTCCTATCGTGCGTGACTTACGAGGCAATGCTTTGTTATAGGTGATGGTTACCACTTAACATCAGGTGGGCCATCTGCTTGTTTCATCAACTAGTTGTATAAAAAAAAAAAAAGTTCATAGAAGCTTTTCTCTGAACGTTATTTAGGAAAGAATAGGCACAAATTTTTATACTATTTTTATTTATGTTTAGAAATGTTAAGAAAAAAATGAAGTACTTTGAATACGGTCAATACTTCCTGCGTATTATTTTTTGATTAATAACTGAAGGGGAAACCCACGAGAAAGTTATACAGGAGAAGCGAATTAATTATGCTCTGGTTTATGATTTGATTTCCACATAAACTTCCGAGCGCAGCGAAGTAGAGTTTAAAAATAATGCATTAAATAAAGCCTAATTCGATTTTAGAATTATCCTCTTTTGAAATTTTTTTTCTTTCATAGGATTATTCAAAATGATATTCTACGAATATTTTCAAAGTTACAATTATGGTAGGTAAAATATATTTTTCGTTATATCCCAACAGTCCGTGCTGGAACAGCTGTCAAACGCACGTTTCTTGTATTATTAAAAAAAAACAGTTTGGTTAAAAAACACATTACAAAAAAACCATAATGTTCTGCCTGTGTCCCTAAGAAAAGTATCCTCTTTGTACATTTCTTTTCTTTCATAGGATTTTTCAAAATTCTATTATATTTTTCTACGAATAATTTCAAAAATGTAATTATGATAGGTAAAATATATTTTTCGTTATACCCGTTATCAGTCGTTACCAGTCCGTGCTGGAACAGCTGTCAAGCACACGTTACTTTAATAATACTAGTAGTTCGCCCCGAACTGAGATCT
Organism: Chloroclysta siterata; assembly: GCA_932294275.1. Taxonomy (NCBI): domain Eukaryota; kingdom Metazoa; phylum Arthropoda; class Insecta; order Lepidoptera; family Geometridae; genus Chloroclysta; species Chloroclysta siterata. The sequence continues at coordinate 10,247,700 of OW028596.1, read as the reverse complement.
CGTGATGCGACCCGATGAACGCACCAAACTTTGAGTACGTAGTAGTCAGAGGCAAGTCCAAACATTATCTTTGGACTTTTTTCTGACTACCGCCTACTAACTTGGTATGGTTACCAAGTTTCAACTCTATTGGCCTATTTATTGAAGAGTTCCGTTGAACAGACCTTGGCTCCATCATCAGACCTGGTCGCCGTCACCATTTTATGAGAACTGAGTACCTCCTTAATTTATTTCAAGAAAAAAAAATAAGAAAAAGCAAAAGAACTGGCCGACCAGTAGAAAAACCTTGATGCCAACGAAACTCTTAGGGATGGGAGCTCTTGGATCGCTGGTTATCTTAATTTAACTTTTATTATTTTATCTCAAAAACCGGGCGTCCCAAAAAAAAAGTAAAAAATGTTTTGGGATGTCCAAACATAGCCTTTTCATATGACATGTAACTTGATTTTTTTATGTAACTTTTTTTATTTTTGCCCCCTTAAAAAACCCCATATCTCAAAAACCCTTCATCCGATTTTACTCATATACTTACCAGTAAATTTCTCAAGTACAAGCTATCGACATATCAAATTTCATGCAGATCGGATCAACGGTTCTGAAGTTATCGCCAGACAAACATACATACATACATACATATAATGCCAAATCGCCCAAGTTGAAACTAAGATCTTCGTTCGCTTCGCTCACTCGATCAAAAAATCAGTTTAGTCAAAAAATGGGCTCCATGCACCATTAATGATGAAGTTCTGTCTGTGCCTAATATAAATAAAATAAAAAAGCCTTTTTATTCCTAACTAAAATATGTACAAAATAATTTGAAAAGAAAACTTAAAATTAATTAAATTAAAATTAGGTTAGGACCCCTCTTGGGTATAGGCCTCCTCCAGACTTTTCCATGTGTCCCGGCATAGAGCAAGATTAAGCCAGTTCGCGGTTTTTGCTCCTCTTTGCACCTCGTCTGCCCATCTGGCCTTTGATCTGCCTGTCCTCCTTTTTCCGGTAGGACCTTTCCACTTGGTAACTATTATATGGACTATAATACCTTGCCTAATTGCCTAATAGTTACCTGTGCCTAACTACCTAAGAAAAATATCTGAAAATTATTTCACATTTACCTATAGCTTTGCTCTCTTGCAAAACATTTTGACAAGCGTAACCTATCAAAATCTGCAGCTCCTAAATATAGTTTCTTGAAAAATATTTTGTGGTGCGACGTGAGGTGAATTGATTCAGTGCTCGTTGCCTTTCCGTTTTCCCAATTTTTGCCCTCAAACGGAAAAGGCTACATTGAATAAATAGGATGATAGCGGTAACAGGTAGCGTTTTTATGTGTTTCTGAAAACAGAGAATTTATATTTGTTTTTATTTTAATTGAGCGTATGAAAGTGCGCTCAAATAAAATGCATAAAATGGGCTGATCTGCTGACAACACCGTTAGTAAGTGCTAATGGAGAATTTTGGTGGGCTAGTTTACTGTCTTTTTTTTTATACAACTAGCTGATGGAACAAACAGATGGCCCACCTGATGTGAAGTGGTAGCCATCACCTATAACAAAGCATCGCCTCGCAATTCACGCCCGATAGGAACGTGCCCTACGATGCACTGCCCTGCGTCCATCAATTTGAGGCATACAGATGTTAAGCCTCATGTGCCTGTGGCAGCAGAAAAAGGGCGTGGTGGTAGTACTTCCCCGGACGAGCTATTCACAAAGAGCTCTACTACACTTAAAAGTATGCAGGTAGTCAGACTGTAGAAGAAGGCTTTTATATACGTTTTGATCACCGTCGAGGCCGTGTCTACTACCGTGTCTTCTTTCATTTATCGTTTTACAGACTCGATTTAAGATTTTACTCTATATACAGAACGCTTATTAATTAACGCTTAACGTTTTCTGGGCCTCAGCCGCCAAAATATAAATAAATACAAACCTTCATTTATCGCTTTTCATTAGTCGATTTGAGAATCTTATGTCTCTGTAAAAACGAAGTTTTGTAATTATTTGTATTTTTGGGGCCGAGGCCCAGTATAGCTACGAACAAGCTTTCTGTATCCAGTGGCTGGTTTGGGCGATTGGCGCCGTCGCTAATTGGTGCAAAGTGGCCGTTTAACTAGAAGCGCATGCGAGAAACCACTTAACAAATTTAATGTGAGCTGCGTTCAGTTGGTCCGGTTCTATGTGATAATGCTGATACTTGATGTAATTAGAGGCCGAATTCTAGTTCACTGCCTAAAAAATGAAAATTATTCTGGTACATTTTTTACTTGTACATTCCTACTTTTAAAAAGTTCTCGAACGCGACATGGCTAATTTATACTATGTTTAAAAGCAGAATACTCATAGAATATAGATAATAGAATACTACTATAGGTAAGGTAAATATGAGGTGATGAGGCTGAGTAATGTACCTATCAAAATAATTCTAAATCGTAAAGTGACGACAAAGATTGCATATTTTTTGAAACATCTACTACAAGGTTGCTTGGAAGAGATCGCTCTCAGCGATAAGATCACCCATTGTTTTACCTTAATGTATGCTTTAACCCTATACTATGTTTCTGTGTGGTGAATAATAAAGAGTTATATCTATCTATCTATATGTTGAGATGGATGTGCGGTGTGACAAGGATGGATAAAATAAGGAATGAGTATATTAGAGGAAGTTTGAAAGTAACGCCTGTTATGGATAAGTTGAGGAGCAATAGGTTAGCGTGGTATGGGCATGTCATGAGGAGGGAAGAAAGTCATATTACGAGAAGAGTGTTGGAAATGGATGTGGATGGTTTAAGAAGGAGAGGCAGGCCAAAGAAAAGATGGATGGACTGTGTGAAAGACGATATGAGTAAGAAAGGTGTGAGCACTGAGATGACGTATCATAGTGTAAGAGTGGAAGAAGAAAACCTGTTGTGCCGACCCCACTTAGCGTGGGATAAGGGCAGGAAGATGATGATGATCTATCTATCTATATAAGCACTAGGTTCTGTTAGGTACAGGTATTCAGTATATCAGAATCAGGCTTGATTCTTTAAAGCTAAGTAATTATTTAAAAGTACCCAACAATGTATCGCTGCTATAAATCGTCATTGTTCTGCTCAAACTAGAGTCTTAGCACACCCACACTATTGTAATAGGTCTCAGTTTATAGGTCTAGAAAGCGTGGAAAACCCATCGCCTTATGACTGAGTCACAGCTCTTGCGTTTGTGCGGATTCATCAAGAATATAGATATTATGATTCACCTTACATTCTTCTTCGTGAACGGAGAGCACTGGTGGCCTAGTCGTAGCGGCCCCGCCTTCCGATCCTAAGGTCGTTGGTTCGAAACCGGTTGTGCACCAATGAGTTTTTCAGTTCTAAAATTTATGTGCACAATGCCAGTACTCTCAAACGGTGAAGGAAAACATTGTGAGGAAACCGGCATGTCGTAGAACCTAAAAAAAAGTTCTATAACATGTGTCAAGTACTCGAAAGGAGCTAAGGAGCTCAAGGAGGTGCAGTTAAAATCCTTTCACCACACTGTTTCGAAAGAAACTAGTGATACGACAAGAGAGGGAGAGACCTTGTTCTTCTTGTCGTGTCACTAGAGAAGATTCACCTTACCAAGTTGAAGTAATATTTGTGAACCAAATAATAATTATTGCAATTAAGATCAATATTCAAAAATGTAGTCTGACAAGTTATTATCAGTAACACTTATTACGTAAAGCTGTTAGGTGTGCTTTGGCCTTCCGTCAAATATAATAAAATTCGATGCCATTGACTTTTTTTGCTATCCGCATGATACAAGCACTTATAAACATGTTACACCATCACAATGGTCCCACCCATAGTTATACACACGCTTGGTATATTGTTGATCGCGTCACACGGTATGGCAGCTCAATCAAAAGATAAAGGCCGCTGTGAACCCCGCAGACATTAATTAAAGCCGATATAAGCGGATTGACGCTGCCGTCCAGATTATGGCGCCCATATCACCGGTTTTAGCGATTTAGCATTGCTTAAATGGTCATGTAGCTTATAATATACCAAAACAATAGGTAAAGAAAAAATAAGTAAACCGGTTTTTCAATAAACCGGTTATTTTCATTGAATTAATCGATTAACTACCTATCGAACAATGAAATTGATTATAACTTTCGTCTGCAGACGCCTCGTTAGGGAGAGTACGTGCGAGTTGTTTTATTGTGCAAATCAGGAGCAATTAACATAACAAACAGGACGCGCGGACAGTTCGGCGTACAGTTTGTTGGATAGAAGGTGTGCAAATTGTGACAATATCTGGATAAATCAGTAGCTCAGCTTTACAAGACTACCACGCAACTCCAGTTGAAAATGCTTGAGAAACATACGTTTATTCGATGCACGAAAACGTTTCACCAATTTATGACACCTAAAACGTAAAAAATAAGACATTCTAGTTGATTTACACAGCGTCACCGCCACGTTCGTCGGGAGCCGCTTTTCCAGCCTGTGGGAGGAATGATGAAGCCCGTACATACGGAGTGCTGTAGTGGCTCTGACATGATTTAGATGGAGTAGACTTGCCCATCACCAATATTCCTTTTTCTGGCTTGAACTGCTTGTTTGTGCCTGATTCGACTCCTGAAACACAGCCTGGACTATTTCTAAAGCCTACATATTCAACGGTGTCCTGTACTTAAAATGTTTATGCCAATATTGTTTTTTTTGTCATGGGTGCATTTATTTATCTCTAAACTCTTTAAACCATAGTTGGAACCTTATTCCACACCATGAACATGTTGGGAGTACCTTCCTTTACCTACCTTTAGATCCATGGTCAAATGGTCATGCTTATCCAACTCCGCATGTAGGTATCTAACTTACTGTTTCAAAAGTTATATGCTGTGATGCCCCATAACTATGGGGTACTGTATATAGATAACTTAGTACCATCCACACGTCCATATGGGATGGGCGGTGCTTGCCAGACCGTGACGTTTGGCTGCATCGACTTCAAAAGAAGCCAAATTTACGTAGAAAGTCACTTTGCGTACTGAATGAAAGGGAAAAACGTATGCCTGGCTATTGATGAATTTCGCAGCACGATTTATCAAATGGTCGACTGCAGTTTCGATAGGTTTTTTGAAGGTAAATTCTATTTTTTTGGAAAACTACCTTTGATACGAAGTAAATGAGTAAGTTCGTCGGATGAATAGATCCAAAAATTTTATGATGATGAGAAAAAAAGTTATTAGGCAAGAACACCAAGGATTGGGTCACATTTGACCTTACTATGTTATTTTCAACGGCAATTGTAATGGAAATCGCGGAGATTTTCCCTATCCGATTAATATGACTCTTTAATAAATAGATTACGAAAATGCAACTGTTGAGTGTTTGAAAAGTATAAATAATAAGGACGACACTTGTACTCTGAGTCGTCTGTTCACTCAAAGCACAAAACTGAAAACGAACTGAAAAAATAATAATTTAATATCACGATAAATTCTACAAACTGCATCGAGAGTTAGCATACAAGAAACAATAGAACCTCCAGCCCCTAGCCACCGCATTAAATAATTACCAGCCAAATCGGTCTAGAATTCCATTATCGTGAGTGACGTCCCTGGAGGGCTGGCATCCGTGGCAGCCTTCGGGGACGTCCAGACGAAGTTATTGTAATGAGAACGACAGGGATATTTATGCCTCGCCACGCGCACCGCATACACAATGAGACCGAATATTCAATATAGGCTTGAAGATAATGTAAAGCTTCTCAGAAGGGAAAATCACGGATTTGTTTGCTGACTAGGGTGCTTCGGCCAATCGTGGTGGCGGAAAAAACATATTTATTAACTAAAAATATACAGGGTGTGAAAAAAGACTACCTCTGTAAACCAAAATGGGAACTTCAGTTCGTGGTTCCACAAAAATTAAAAATTATGTGAAGTAATTTTTATTAGAACGATTTAGTTAATTTCAGGTTTCTAAATGAAAGTTGTTGTAATGATTTGGCCCAGGGTCAAAGATTTATAGTTGATTTAGAGATGTTTTGATTAAGAGTAGTAGAGCTCTTTGTGAAGGGCTCGTCCGGGGAAGTACTACCACCACGCCTTTTTCTGCGGCCAAGCAACGTTGCTGTGTTTCAGTTTGGAGAGTGTGGTTTACGGTGTAATAACAGGCACATGAGGCTTAACATCTGTATGACTCAAGTTGCAGGGCAGGGCATCGTAGGGCACGTTCCTTTTGTGCGAGACTTACGAGGAAATTCTTTGTTATAGGTGATGGTTACCACCTTACATCAGGTGGGCCATCTGCTTGTTCCATCAGCTAGTTGTTTAAAAAAAACACTTGACGTATTATCTCATAGATGTAGCGTATTCCCAACATTACGTAAATTAATGAACCAAAATATGGACGGCTAAAAGTCATTGAATCTATCAAATTCTGGTATTTTTTATTGTAATGAGCCTTATAAATTTAATTGTAATAGGGATGTCCTTTCAATATGATTCCCGTTATATTAAAAAGAAAAATAAAGACGAATCGACGTCGGCTGCCGATCCTGGCTCTTGGAGTAACAGGGATCATACAAAAGAACGGTAGGAATCAATCCGTAAGTTTGTTGCCTGTTCTTCTAGGCTTTGGTCGCGTGGAACTGGCACCTAGACGTTAACCTTTAAGACGTTTAAAAGTGATCCTCGTGATTTGATCCTTTGACTTTGAAGTCATATTTTGGAATTTATATTAACACACCTAGATGTTTATCCTACAGTTATAAAGTAAATAATAGCACGCAACAATGGGATCATGAGTTAAGATTTTTCAAGTCTCGCCTATTCGTAAAATTTCCTCGGTGTTTAGTTATACAGGGTGTCTTGAATTACGTTCGCGACATTATTTACTTTGAATACATTACTGACAGGTGTTGATGTCGTATCCTTTTATTGGAAAAGGACCGTTCGTGTTTGTGAATACGAATTCTACAAATAAGTTCGGGAAAGTGGTTTCTTTGAAATACCAGTCGAACAGTCGCACATCTTTTGTATTGCTATTTGTATACTTTCTTTATAAGGCTTCGAAGACTTTCATGTTTTTATCCTTTTGTGAACTCACAGCTGTTTTTACATACAATACTAGGCTGCTATGTATATGAAGGTGTAGTTTGCTCTTTAATTACTAGCAACTGTGCCGAGAAAGAAGCAAAACAGTCCCCTCACCTCCCCTTCTCTGGTAGTGCTTAATAACCTCGCCTGAAGAGGGCTTTTCAAATCCTTTCACAATAGTGTGGCCGCCTGCGGAAGAAAATCATTTTCCCGTCAAGCTTTTGTCCTGCCTGAGTTGTAACGTCAAAACATTTTTGTGGCATTGTTGGAAAGCATTTGATAACAAACAAAGAGAAAGAATATAAATAAAGATGGTAAAAACCGGCCAAGTGAGAGTTGGAGTCCCGTACCATTATTTATAAAAACGGTAAAAAAATCAGGTTTGTTGCATGGCCCCTTAAATATTTATTGTATTCTGTTTTTTAGTATTTTTTGTTATAGCGGCAATAGAAATAAAATCATCTGTGAAAATTTCAGCTGTATAACTATCACAGTTCATGAGATCCAGCCTGGTGACTGACTGACAGACAGACAGACAGTCGGACGGACAGCGGAGTCTTAGTAATAGGGTCCTGTTTTTTTTGCCCTTTGGGTACGGAACCCTAAAAAGAACCTTTTGCTAGGTATTTTGCGAAAGAGTTGATAGTGTTGGTCAAATCTTTGGTGTAAAATCACCTACTTAGACAGCGCAGCACATACTAAAGCATGTTCTGGGATGCTTGCCCTACGCATTGGAAATATACATTTAGGGGTTCAGCAGTAGACGTCATCTTATGGCTGGTAAAAACAAAAAGTAAAAAAATTATAAAAAGTAAAAACAAAAGATTTTTTTTTTCTCAAAATAAATGAATCTTCATTCTTTCTTTCTTAAAACATTGCTGCCTTAGTGTTTGTGTTTCGCAAGTTCTCGTAATACCTCACCCGTCATGTTGTAATCCTCACATAGTTAAACTAGTTTAATCCTTTGTCATGTAAACACGTGTCAGTAGCACGGAGGCCATTGAAATGTATCATCATTCACGGCATGTGGCGAATGTCTAGCGCGTCAGTGTGTTTGATAGTTGCGAGCACAATCAATCTACGTAGCTTAGCATTGCTTTGCCAACCTTCCAGTCCCTGTAGATTGAGAACAAGTTAACTTCAGGAGTTAATAAAACCTGTCTGTGCTGCTGTAGGTTAAAAATACGAATTTGGAAAAAAAATACCATCTAATAATAAGTATTTTTTATAAACTATGCTTAGACTATTGCCATCTCTTACCAATGCATAATGGCAAACAGAGACAGCGCAAATTTTAAGCATTATTTAAATTTAAACACCATTTTATAGTATGAGGGTTTACAAAGTTTGAGTTTAAAGTTTGTCTAAAAACGGCTTTTTCTCACACTTTGCAAATCGTCTCACGTCAGAGCACATGTTATTTTGAACTTTATTCCGATAATGTTACGAGTCTAATTAGAAATTGCATGCATCGAGGTTCTAATTATAGCATTCATTCGAAAAATTAAATCCAAAGAATTAATCCAAAGAATTTGTCCGGCTAATAAAAACTATTCGAGAATTTACAGTTCATTACAAAGGAAATTAGTTTGCTTTTTAGGGTACCGTAATCTAATATAAGCTTTGTACGCACACGAGTGAAAGTTGGAATGTAATTGAGCTAAATTACAGTATAAGGGACTCTCAACATAATTATTATTGCAGGTACAACATAGCCACATTTATGATTACCTACAAAAAGTGTTATAAGAATGCACGCTATGTATGTTGTTATTTTAGACACTCTTCAGCCAGCTTACTAGTTACTTCTTCTTTTTGTTGTTCAGTTCTTTCAAAACAGTGTGGTGAAAGAATTTTTATTGCGCCTCAAAGATGTTCCTTTCAAGCACTTGACGCATGTTTTAGAACTTTTTAGGTTCTACAACATGCCGGTTTCCACACGATGTTTTCTTTCGTCGTTAAAGGGAACTGGCACTGTGCACATACATTTTTGAACAGGAGAACTCATTGTTACACGTCCAGATTTGACCAGAAAACAGAACATTTTGAAAAAGAGTGCATAAAAACTGATATAAGCAATATTTTTTTCAAAGTAAGTAATCTCGATCAAACTTTAAAATATAAAACGCAAAATACGCAAAAAAAACAAAAAACGCATCGTCGACCACATCTTCACTTAACATCAGGTGAGATTGTGGTCAAACGTTTAACCTATAAGTTGTAAAAAAAAAGAAGCCAAAAACAAAAAACTTACTATAAAAAAAACATAGACGGATAAGAGAAGGTTCACGTGGAAGTCAAACGAAGTAAATAACCCGGAGATAATAGACAGGTAATCAAGAGGCAGTCGGTATCTCCAAGGGCAGTCTCGCAGATTTAATAGACTGTACTGTGTTGCAACCCTGATTATGAGGACCATCTGCTGAACGTTCATGTTTTAATATGGAATTAGTATGTCTGATTGAAGTATTCTAACAGGCAATGCTGAGTTATGCAATAGATGTCAATCTTTATCAAATACTAGCGGCCTGTCCCAGCTTCGCATGGGTGGTCATAAATTTTTTGAACATTTTAGGATAAACTTAAACCGTGGGTTCGAGCCTCGCGTCTACTTATTTCATACATTTGCACGCGCTTCTCCTTGAGTGAGTGAAATCGCACCCCGCGCGAGACCCGTGGACCCGTTAACATTTTTAATTTCGTCATATCTTTTGAATGGAATGTCCGATTTGAAAAATTTAAGAAGTAATCTATAGGTATTGAAACCGTCTTAATTATGAAATGATTTATTTGGATAAGGATTAATACCAAGGTACAAATAAAGACCCTTTTCTAGCGGAGGCATTTCAATTAATTTTTTATAATAAAAGAACACTTATTGTGACATAACTATAATAGTTAGACATATGCTGTCGCGACATTTTTTGTAGATGATAACGTGTTCTACAAAATCGTAGTACATTATTTTGTTCTATCTTCAATAGTTTTCGCAGCGCACGCGATGTAAGGTTTTTTGTTTTCCACCTTGGGTTACATTATTGAAGTTTTAGTAAGGATCCCTGATTATTTTGAAAATATAATATAGCCTATGTTACTCAGGGATAATGTAGCATTCTAATGGTGAATAATTTTTGAAATCGGACCAGTAGTTTTTGAGCCTATTCGTTACATACAAAAATACAAAAATACAAAAATACAAAAATACAAAAATACAAAAATACAAAAATACAAAAATACAAAGTTTACCTCTTTATAATATTAGTGTAGATGAGAGAAATATGATTTTAAAAATATATTCTGTCATTAATTACACTACCATTACTCGCACACGAATGAAACCCTCGCTTCTGAATATTCTTGGAAGAAAATGAATAATGCTCACATAATTATAACAATGCAGTGTACCATGCAAATTATGTAAGTGCTGTTATTGCTAGAATCATACATTTGAACAGTTATTTCTATAAAAAGAAGTCATAGTCGAGCGTATTCGAGTGGAACGAAATCAGTCTTGGCAGAACAGTTTTCTTTGGCAAAAATCCATTAATTGGCGTAGGGTTAGTAAACACTCAATATAAATAGTCGGAGGGAATCCCGCTAAATATCTGAGCCGATAACATCACAGTTAGTGACGGGGAATCATGGGGCGATAAAGCGAGCCCCTAATAAAAACCAAAGTACTAGGGCCAGATTATTGGACGACGTCTTATCGTTGACTAAGTCCGCCCCAAATTGAGTAAGCGGGAATTATGGACCAACTTTCCACAACCGACGAATAAAAGATAATGAAGATCCCGGTTAGATAAATGTGGTGAACATTCGGATAAGTTTCAGTCTAATGTTTATCGTCAATAATGCCGAGTTACTTTCATAAAAACTTATGGTGTGACGTCAGATAGCCGAGGTCAACGCACCCAGAATTTATCACATTATCATGATCCAATATTTCACCGAGTAACTGAGAATTTGGCTCACCGAGGCGATCATCCCTTTGTTGAAACATAATCCAACTTTATTAGATTTTGAAACCAATGTTTGTTAAACGTTTTGAGCTAATAAAAGTAATATTAAAAGGCGAGACATCGTCGAACGGGAGGAAATGAAAGCGACGAGAGAATGAAATTGGAAAACTTGTTACGGAATTACCCCGAGATGTAAAAAGAAGAAAAATAAATAAGACTCTGCAAAGTTAGTGAACGCTATGCGTTGCTACCTGAGGGGTCGCCGAGAAAATGAAATACGGCCAGAAGTTTATCAATTCCGAGATTAACATTTGCACGTTAATTACTTTCTTCCGTGATACATAAAGTCGTAAAAAACAAACGAGCAAGACAAACAGTGGCAAACTGACTCACCTTTTACTCCAGTTTCCGATCTCAGCATAGCGTCGGCCGTTAGTGCTTCCGCTCCTCCTCACTTCATTTCCTCTCGGCGCTTGCACTGAGTTCCCGTTCGGCGTTAATATTCCGGTCGAGGCACTGTTATTGTTGCGCTCCCGGTTCCTGGGGAAGGTTCCAGTCCCCGAGCGGAATGTCGCCAGCTGCGGCGGCTCGCTTTCGGGTGCGAACTGCTGGAGCGGCAACGTTACATTCCCACTCCAACTCTTGCGATTCACCGCAAAAGTTTTGAAGGTTCCGCTCGACGGAGAAACTCCGCAAAAACTGCTTCGGTTATGGCTGTTCTTTATGAACGCCCCGTTGTTCAGAACTTGTGGTTTGATCGGCACCAAAGGTGACGCCTGATCAATCGACATCTTACTTCAATCAATGTAGGCGCAACCTACGGTTAAAACTATCTACATTTTCGTCTGAAAAGGAAAGAAAAGTTACGTTAGGGAAGCTAAAAAGGTCATGGTATCCAATAGAGTTGCTTTTGTGAATTATTTGGGACAACAATGAGACTTGAATGACGAGAAGGCTATGTTAACGAGTAGGTTGCAGTGTGACATAGTATAATAATGAAAAGGCCATCGCACAATGAAGTTCAATTTAGGCTAATGGACATACGAATTCCGCGGCATTTGAATCACCAAAACGTTTAGGTCAATTGACTTGGATGTTACTGGCTATAGACAAACTATAGAAAACATTGCTTGTATTTAAGATAATATGCTGTTTCCGATGTGCATATAGAAACATAATGAAAACGCGAAGGACATCCAAAATAATAGCAGGAAATGACACTAACGCCAGCATTACATTTTGAAACGCTTTACTGATTTCAAAGTAATACTAATAAGTATTTTGGATGCTTTTTGGCAGGGATTTCATATTTACTTATTCGAAAATAGTCCTCGTGCTTTTAATTAATACCTATTTTTGTCGAACGATGGTAACCTTCTCAAACAGTTACACAATCAGCATAGCATCTCAGTAAGATGGACTCTGATTAGTTAGAAGTTGTGATTCTATCAATAATAACTTTGAAATTAGGTAATCAGACATCCAAAAGGCATTTTATTTCATCAGCCTAAATTTCAACGAACTGATCGTCCAATCCATAGCGTATCTCCTCTGTGTCTAAAGCCTATCGTCAGTTGTGTCTATCCCCTCCTTTAATAATAGGGCGTTCGTAAAGATTTCAAACGACCTCGTTTATCATAGTGCAGTTAAGCACAATGTAGGCGCGTCCTGTACTGACTATTGTAGTCGTCGGTAGTGGAAACTCTATTTGCTACTACCTTGACCTACTCATTAGCAACTCCGGTCATTTATTGATTATTGGTTCTTAAAAATTTGCAGCCATATTTGACATATTGGTGCTTTTTCTTTTATAACAAAGCATTACCTTGCAAGTCACGCATGATAGGAACGTTTCATACGATGCACTGCCCTGCGTCCATCAACTTGATGCATACAGATGTTAAACCTCATGTGCCTGTAATTTTACCAGCAACCACACTCTTCAAACCGAAACACAGCAATGCTGCTTGGCGGCAGAAAAGGAGGAGGCAGTACTTCCCCGGACAAGACACACACAAAGAGCTCTAACCCAAAAAAATCTATCATTGGAATCCATCGTTTTTTTTCTATGTTGTACGGTAAAATGCAATTATGTTTCAATTGTTGGTTCAATGTACTCGATAACACTTATATAGCAAAGTGTTTCACTGTTTCACAAGATGACGTGACCTTTCTGAAGAATTTATTGGCAATTATGCAAGCTGCTCTTGTAATTTTGTTTTTGTAATTGTGATATTTTATGTTGTAATTAATTGCAATATCTTGTACATGTAAAAAATCCTGCGTAAGAATTATTTTGTCAGCCATTCATTCTTTCATTATTATTCAAACCAAAAATATATGTTTTCCGAAGAGACTAATGACTCTGGCAGGTTGTAGGTTATTGATCCAATGGGTTTTGATGCTAAAACATGTTGGAAGATGGTAGGTATTTCATGCAGAGTCTAAAAAAGAGTTTCAGAGTTAACTTAAATTAGCTATGATAATTATGAAGAATTTTAAGCAAAGTCAAACTGCCATCCCATATTAGCGTCCAGTATTTAAGTCAATGTAAGTCTAGTACTTCCAATCCTTACAAAACAATAAAAACAGTTCATCAAAGTAAAAAAAGTTATTTACAAGGATCAATTTGAAACGTCTTAAAGCTAGTTGAAGGAGGAGCCAGTTCCATGCCACCAAGCCTAGAAAAGCAGACAAAAAACACGGCTTGGTACGGATACCGGGAATCACAAATTTGGGGCTTAATCACGAAAAATTTTAACTTTAGTCGCGTAAACGTATCGTATCCCTAACTACAACAGAATAAGGTCGAATATCGCTGGGATATGTTAACGCCACAAATTTCAAAATGTGTTCGTGATCAAGAACCTGACGGTCAAGGTTTGGGACGATGTGATGCAGTGAATTCAGCTTAGGCTCGTTGGTGTCAACAGTATCTGAGTTTTGACCTAGTTGCCACGGACATTGATGATTTGTGACTGCCTGTGGCCGGTGTTCTAGTGGTTATATAATGGTTGCGTAAGACGTAGTTAGTTACTCAACGATGCAGTTTGCACCGCCCTCGCTGGGTTTGGTCAAATTCATGGTAGTTAGACTATAAAAATAAAAACCAGCCAAGTGCGAGTCGGACTCGCGCATTCATAAAACAGCAAAAATACAACAAACGTGATTTTTTCGCCGTTGCATATTTTTTTCTGTTTTTTTGTATTTGTGGTTATAGCGGCAACAGAAATACATCATCTGTGAAAATTTCAACTGTCTAACTATTACGGTTCAAGAGATACAGCCTGGTGACAGACGGACAGACAGACAGACATGACAGATAGCGGAGTCTTAGTAATAGGGTCGATTAGATTATAAATTATTATAACTATAAATTCTTCTGGGTAGTTATGTAAACATTCATTGGTCAAACGACCTTATCCAAAGCCTACTTATTTTTTATTCATTGGTTTTGAAGTGTATTTAAACTACCCTCATCATTTTATATAGGGTTTCAGCTATGATACCAGGAAATCCGTACTATGGGGTGGCAACTTAGCAGTATCACGTTTGCCATTACTGTGGCTTCCGTAGCATTTGCAAATCAGTTTAATTCTCTAAAGCTTAGAACATGATTTAAGACGCTGAAAACCGTCAAACAGCTATTTTCCTACCAAAAGCTTGATAAGGCACGAAAACTTAGTAAATCAAGTTTCGAGTCGAATTTGTTTCGATCAAAATTATACTATTCTCCAAAACTTGGTTGTTTGCGATTTTGAGTAACTAAATTCAGTACTCAATACATTTGACAATACAGTGAATTCCAGTAATTTTGAAATGTGCGAGTGAGAAGTTGTTTGACGGTTGTCAGACTCTTAAGGTGTATAAATTATCAATAAGCTGACTAAACTGAGGGTGTCTTCATAATGTTTTTCTTTATCGTTTAAGACCGCTAGATGTATCCACAGTATATTTTCTTTCTATATTCTTATCGAAAAATTAGAAAATGCGACCATAGAATGGGAAGGCAGAGTTGCCACCACTAGTCCATCAGTGCTCCTATAATAACAAGGTTATACAATTTTATTGGATGCACGTCCATCTATTTCTTGTCAAAATATGATTTATCAAGTGGATAGAAGGAAGTCTCAGAGATTATTAGATTTCTTCTTACAACGTCATGTAATTTACAAGCAAGCTTGTTGGATAACTTAACGTTAGTTGCAAATTATGAGGTCGATGATCCGTGATGAGATGGATGGCAATTCTTAACTTTGTTTAACTTTATGAATAGATATATCGTAATATATTTGTTTTTATAGTGTTTACCTACTTCCCACTCGGGTAATAACTTTTGGGACTATATTAAATCTTTGTAGATATATCGTTTTTGATTTTATGATAGAGATATTTCCCACAGCGCTATCTAGCACTGAGCTAGTAGAGCTCTTTGTGGAGGGCTCGTCCTGGGAAGTAGGTACTACCACCAGGCCGCCTGTTTCTTCTGCCAAGCAGCATTGCTATGTGTTTCAGTTTGTTGATAAAAATGCGTGGCCCGATGTCCCGGTCGCTCTGCCCATCGGCAGCTAACATGTCTGCAATGTCTGTACTGTACCTACAGCTGGGTACTCACTTAGCAGTGTAGCACGTAACGTATCAGATACGGTATCAACCTGCAAGTGGGTACGGCTCGTCCACGGTCCTCCGCGTATCTAGCTACGAGCTGCCTGATCCGCAGTGCTCGCAACGACGTCACGCCGACAACATGTCTCAAATGGTGGCTAGTGCTGCGTTCATATTCATGTATGCGTACGTACTCACTACACAAGCGGTCGTGACGCCGTCCACGAGCACACTGCGAGCCGCCTTTGTGTTCGCAGTGAAACCGCCACTCGGCGGGTCACTGCGAGCTTACAGCGCTCCACGCGCGAGCGGCTCGCAGCGGGCTCATGCCTACGTACTCACTTGATACCGTATCTGATACGTTACGTGCTACACTGCTAAGTGAGTACCCAGCTTACTATTGTGTGTTTTTTTTATTTTTCTCTGATTTAATAGATAATGCATTAGGTATTATTAGTTTGAGGCGTAGCGTGTGCTGTCTTATAAATTTGATTATGTATACCTTTTTCTGTATGCCTACGCCTCACTAAACTTCAATAATATATTATATTATTACATTGTAAAAGGATCATACAAAAGAACGGTAGGAACCAAGCCGTAAGTCGTTGCCTGTTCTTCTAGGCTTTGGTCGCGTGGAACTGGCACCTAGAGTCACCTAGCTTTAAGACGTTTCAAAGTGATCCTTGTGATTTTATTGAATAAATACCTTTTGACTTTGACTTTGACTTTGACGAGTGTGGTTGTCGGTGTAATTACAGGCACAAGAGACTTAACAAATCGCCTCAAGTAATGGACGCAGAGCATTGCATCGTAGGGTACGTTCCTATCGTGCGTGACTTACAAGGTTATACTTTGTTATAGGTGATGGCTACCACTTCACATCAGGTAGACCATCTGCTTGTTCGATCAGCTAGTTGTATAAAAAAATAAACCCCGAATACAGTTTACCTACCACGCAGACACTATAAATAAATTGCAGACAATATAAATTGTTCTTGTAGGAAATCAAACCCACCATCAGCGCAGAAGACTCCTGCCAACCTAGCTCCAACACCCATATTGAGTATGAATATTATGGTGTAATAGTAGATTGTATCTTAAGGGACCAAAATAATGTATTTAGGGCGAGAGCGATTTTTTGAATCCAGAGCGAAGTGAAGGGTTCTAGAGTAGATTCGTCATGTTCAATCAATGAATGTGTATTAGGGCGATTCGGTCCTCGAGATATTGAGATGACGTTTACGTTGTCAAAGTCAAAGTCAAAAGGTATTTATTTAATAAAATCACAAGGATCACTTTGAAACGTCTTAAAGCTAGGTGACTCTAGGTGCCAGCTGGGTGACTCTAGGTGCCAATCCGTCAGGTTGGTAGCAATTCGTCCCTTTTAAAAACCAAAGCGATAGTCTTTTATTTTTATGCCAATACATTTTCGTCGGGCAGTGACCTGCATCGCTAAGCGCCGTCATAGCTGCTTGAAGCTGAATCAACAAAACATGGTGGAAGTAAGAGCGTAAAAGATAGCACAATAAGATTATACAACCAGCAATCGGTATGGTTCATTCGGGTTAGTCATACGAAACGGTTTCGCAACCGTTTGCCGCTGTTTGCTTAGTTACATGGCGGGATACAATTTAATGATTCAGCTAAACTTAAATAGGTAATAGCTTTGAGAGCACTGGTGGTCTAGTGGTAGCGGCCTTGCCTTTCGATCCTACGGTCGTGGGTTCAAAACCGGTCGTGCACCAATGAGTTTTTCTGTTCAAAAATGTATGTGCACAGTGCCAGTACTCTCAAACGTTGAAGGAAAACATCGTGAGGAAACTGGCATGCCATAGAACCTATAAAGTTCTATACCATGTGTCAAGTGCTCGAAAGGAGCCTCTTGAGGCGCACTTAAAATCCTTTCACCACACTGTCTCGAAAGAAACTAGTGACACGACATGAAGAAGAAGGTAATAACTTTCAATTTGATTACAATGCGACGTCTTTGTGGTGTAGTGACTAGCTATCCGGCTTCATTTTAGATTTGGATTTGATTCTAGCAATTAAAAAAAAACGAGCAGATATGCAAGAATTTGCACCACAGCATAAAAAATCCAGGGAGCCCATAGCGCTAATATCAACAACAAAGCAGTGTTTTAATGAGGTGGGCGAGTTTCAAAAACTGGATGATATGATAATTACGTTACATGCCAGTGCTACTGATCATCTGTCAGAAAGGTGCAAACTGGCAGGTGTGTGTTGTCGGTTACAAAATGAACTTTTACTTACAAGCCATTTACAAAAAATGTGGGTGTGACATCAATTTTTAAAATTGATTAAGCGGGAATTGATGAGAGCACTGGTAGTCTAGTGGTAGCGGTCCCGCCTTCCAATTGTCGTGCGGGTTCAAAACTGGTCGTGAACCAATCAGTTTTTCTTTTCATAAATTTGTGTACACAGTGCCAGTACTCTCAAACCGTGACGGAAAACATAGTGAAGAAACCGGCATGTCGTAGAACCTAAAAAGTTCTAAAACATGTGTCAAGTTCTCGAACGGAGTTTCTTTGAGGCGCACTTAAAATTATTTAACCAAACTGTTTTGAAAGATCAGACACGACAAGAAGAAGTGGGAATTGAAATCCTTATTTTTTTTTGCGATTTAAATCTTAATAAAGGTGTTAAGCCATTGACCGAAGATCACTAACTGCACATTCCCAGTGCACACAAGCCTAATATTGTTTGAATACCAGACGATTGAACTGCAACATTCGTGTCACGCGTTGAACAGGAATGTCAATAGCCAAGTGAATCAGACCTATACAATATACAGGAATGCGCTGATTGTGTTGTGTAGACCAATGCAAGCAATAATGTAAACTCTGAACCTACGAACCTCTGAACATACGTCATGTGGTTTGTTGGTAAAACTTTGGAGTCTTTTAAGATGATATAGATTCTTAAAGAGATGCACGAATGAAAAATAAGTTGAGGTTAGTGATCTGTAATTTCGAAAGCAACATAGCTTTTGTATTTCAATTGTTTTCTAGTGTTGGTGGTATTGGCAACAATATTGAAGGTAACAAAGTGTGAGCAGTTGAAATGGAAGTGTTATGGGTAATTTCCCAAGTTAAATAAAAACGTTTACCATAGTTTTTGAAGAAAATTGCCGCTAAAAAAGAATGCAATAAAAAAGAATACGATAAGACGCGATTAACAAACGAGGTCTCTTACATACAATGAGTAAACGAGGACGCGTCGCAATGGCTAAAGATAATAACTTATTTTTGTAGTAAATTAAACTTAAATACGCACGAACGTTATACGAAGGTATAGTAGGCAAGTACTGTACCTTGACTCCAAGTCGTAGTAGGAGTTTTGAAAGGCTGATGTTATTACTAAGCAAAGTAGCAAACTTAAACGATTAATCAATCTAAGGAGCTACGCACCTTGCTTTACGATAATATAATTATTGTTCTTTTTACATCACATTGATCCAGATAACCTTGCATAAGATAATTAAGCAAGTAGGTAAATACTTAAAGAGACCAAATGCAACTCAATTTATACGGTAGTTGCATTGGGCAATGTGGCTATTATAATCCGTTTTATTGCATTGTATTGAATACCACTTGAATCAACTCGAGCAAAAAAGAGCAGATATTTAAAAGTTAAAAGCCCGCAAACAATAACCGAACGTGCTCAGTACACAACGCATTGATAGTTACAAACAAACAATACTCCCAACTTTCAAATTCATAATAGTGGGATTGAAACCACCAACGCTAAAGTGAGAGAAACCATCTTATCTTATTTAAGTGATTCTCTTCAATTTGCAAACAATAGAAACTGCATCTCTATGCAAGACAGCAGTTGATACAATCTTTATTTTTACAACATTTATTATGGCACAAGAGTTATGTGTAGTAACACAGAAACCTGCAGGGAGAACGTGACAACTATTTCAAGAGGCGAACACAAAAACAGCACTTTATCTAAGTGAAGGGTATCAAACTATGGCAGGGCTCATAACTGGGCGATATGTATTCTACGCGCGGCGCTTGCAGGAAGGCAAAAGCCGCAATATGTCTCAGGACTTCCGACTCGTGTTCGATATTTCTATTATTGACACTTCGGAAGCCTAAACGCTGTATATTGGAAACCGGAGAAAATGTTTAGGAAATTGCAGAAAATTAGATCACATTTTGCGTTTTTATGATATACTGAGGTTGTCCGATTGCGCAAATGTTTGCCTCATACGTGCAGCTAATGCATAGCAATATTTGAAAAATTATACCCTTGGTTACTCTACAAGCCTACACAATTGGCACGGCTGCTGTGAATCGGTCGACGTCACGCACGCCAAAGATTAGCGTACAAAAAACTAGCACGAAGTAATTTCAAGGCCAATAGTGGGGTGTTTTTTGCCGGTTATCGCAATCAGACTACGAATTTTTTGCTCGTGCTTTTGGTCGTACAACTTGTCAGGTATCTTTTGTTACTTTTTCCACTTCTTATTTTGATTTTATAATCTGTAACACGTATACTATATCTAAAACATGAATCATTATGTTTATTTTAAAGACCAGTGGCTAGAATTTTACTGACGATCGCTTCGTTGTTTATTTTGATCGTGGTATCAATTTAAATACTCCAATTGATAAGACGTTTGAGGTAGAGGTCGATTCGACCGTACAAGGTGATTAAGATGCACCTCAGGTTGAACAAACAGGCCCACAGTTGACACAGGCAAACGATGCGGGCCCCGTCAGCGATTGTTACCTTAGCGATAGTGGTATGAATACTGATGTATTAAATCTTGTTACACATGTTGAGGCTGATTTGCATACACCGTAGTAGGAAGCCATTTATCAAGTTCTTTATGTACTTAAATGATAATTTTTGGATTACGTTTCGGGATGTAGACTTTTACGTCTTGAAACTTTATTAGTTATGATATGGCCCTGAAATTGTGTTTGAAATTTGAGTATTTGATGCTTTCCAGAGTAGATTCTGTAATTTGTATCGAAGTTTATTTAGGTAACATAAAAAACTACAGCTACATAATTAAAATTATATTAATTTACGGTAGCAAATGAATTTTAATTTGAAATTTCCAAATGCATTTATTAGAAACGAGTGTTAATAGGCATCATGCAATATGGAATTGTGCAAATTCAACAATTCGATCTCTTCTGAATTTTAATTCATTATGTTTCACTTAATTATGAAAGAGCGATGAAAATTGTATCATTGAAAAGTAAGTATTTTTCGTTAAAGATAATATAAGAAACATCTCTTAGAAGAGATGTTTGGCACGGTGATTAATCTCTCCACAAAAAAATTGACGCAAAAGAAGGTTCAAAAAGGCTTAAAATCTTTTATCATCAATTTACGGCTCGAGTGCACCCTATTCAAAGTGCTAATCTTTATTAAAAATATATTCTATTCGCCGAGAAGGTTTTTGTTTTGTTCAAATCACAAAGTTAAGTCAATAATAGTGTCAAGTGTTTTGATAGTTTATCAAAAAGAAACAGCAGTAAAATCTTTGAAACGCCAATAGATCAAGTAGGATAAAACAATAAAAATGTATCCCTGCGTGAAACCGATTGATTTCTTCATAGGGGTCGACCGATCAGCCCTTCAAGCACTTTGTAACAGACATTAAAGTAAAGCGTACCCATGCAAGTAGGTCACTGAGTGGGGAACATGACGAATCACCTCCATCACTCTCTAGAGAAGATAAGACTTTACACTTAGCCACTCTCGATTTCGAGAATTTTATGAGATATTTTTTTGGTTGCTTGAGGAAAATGTTTTTTTACACTCACTCTATGACTATACAAGGAAAGTAAAAAGACCGCACTACCGACGGCTGGTCTTAATTATTAATGAGAGTTCCTTAGATGGATAATTTTATTCAGTACACATTCTTAGAATTTTGGCGCATCGTTTGGTGTCGTATATAAAGCGGACCGCTATACGCAATATAAGGAGGATAGAACAATGGGCCCAGTGTGTTTTCCAGAGCAGCCTTAACCGTAAACATCAGCGAATGTTCCGCCGTATACAAAGGTAATTAAAAAGCTATGAAGACGAGAGCCGGCAAGAAACGTAATTAGAGGAGCCATTAGCTTAGTGAAGTTCGACACTTGCTTACGTAAGTGTTTTTGTTACTTCTACTTATCATTACGAATATTCTATAGAAACGAATAAGAATAATAATAAAAATTAAGAATAAGGTATGATCAAGAGTGGTAAAAGGTTATGGTGAAATGAAGAAGTGAAAAAACACAAGCATGCAGGTAGATGATATAAAAATACTTCATTACGTCAGCTCGCCTTATGAAATGTCCGTCAACTCATTTACATTTACAATGTAAGCTGCACTCTTGACCAAGAAAATAATTTAGACTTAGAAAAACTAACTGAAAAAAGAAAATGTCTAAGTTTTTTTTGCCAAAGCCTCTTGATAAGGGGATCTGGTGTTATATTCACCTAGTACTCTTATGTCAGACGTTTCAAAGTGATCCTTGTGATTGTACTGAATAAAGACCGTTTTGATTTTGGTTGGTAAAATTTATGGATTTGTGGAGTAGCATAATTTTAAAATTATGCTACTCCACAAATTAAATGTACCTATAGGACAGAACGAACCCCCACCACACAGGTTTTTCCTAGGGTGGAGGTTAGTGCGCTACCAAATCGGTCCACATGCGACACGAAAGTTAAAATAAATTTTACCAACCAAAATCAAAACGGTCTTTATTCAGTACAATCACAAGGATCACTTTGAAACGTCTGACATAAGAGTACTAGGTGAATATAACACCAGTTCCCCTTATCAAGAGGCTTTGGCAAAAAAAACTTAGACATTTTCTTTTTTCAGTTAGTTTTTCTAAGTCTAAATTATTTTCTTGGTCTTAGTGCTTAGCTGAGTTAAATTGTACGCTAGTGTTAACACTAGCGTACAATTTAACTCAGCTAAGCACTAAGATTACGTTTGATGATCAACCTCCTTGTGCGCCACGATTAAATCATTACATTCACCTTCATTTACCACCTTCACCTCATTACCTATACCCACTATCGCTCCCACATAGCATGCCTTATAGAGCTCGTTGGCAGACCTGTAGTTTTTGTCTAGTGGTCGGGAATCTACGGCCGTTGCACCGGCAAGCGGCATCGAAGCTGGTCTCGTTGGAATGCGCCCGATCGTGGTTACGAAATAGCGTGGCTCCGCGACCGTACGCAATTACAATAATCATATCGGATTGTCTGTATGCATCGTGTGAAAAGCTAGACACATAAGAAACCTTGGATTACTAAGGGGTTTAAACTCTGCGGCTACCCAAGGAAACCAAAAGTCTAGGTGAAAAACACACGGATTAATAGATGGTAAGTGAAGAATATACTGAAATATGCTCTAGTGAAAAGCAGTTCATCATAAAAGCGGCTTAGCTACTCGTCATGTTTGGGACATGTGTGAAGTTGTTAAAAGTTGTGTAATAACTAATTCACCATGCGTCTGTCGCCTTCCTGTTACAGAGTCAACTACAGTAGACGATCTCAGTCGGAAAGTATTGCGAAACTATCGGGTGACCACAGAATAGCAGCAACTTCGACAACACGTGCGAAAATGAGGCCGGTTGCGCAATGCAAGTAACTTTATCAAAGATTGTTGCCCTCGCTAAAGCCTTCGTTTTTCAAGAAGCGGTAGCCGTTATGCTGGCTGTGATAGAGCGTTTAACGACCTTAGGTCACGGAAGTATCTAGTGTCAGTGACATCAGTCTTTACTAATACCGTCATAACTTTTTAGAAAAAAAAAGAGTGCACTACTAAGCAGGGTATCATCCACGAATATGGGCCATTGACACCTTTAACGCACTTAAAAGTTAGTCCATTGTCTTTCAAAAATACTTTACAAGATGTACGAGGACCGAGTTTTTGCACCTTTTGTTGTCTTATAATGGAAACAGGTACAAAGCCTTATATTTTGCCGTACTCAGTCGCCCTGATATAAGAATGAATGCTTCATATTGCAAGTTGAACGTTCAGTCTGCGTTGCTAACGGTACATTCGCTCGGTATTCGGACTCGCATTGTTTTCGATAATTAAGAGGTAGCGTTATGTGATTGATGATGGAATAATGGCTATATTTCCTTTGATACCACGCGCGTTTTCTCTTTCTAAGAAGGTAATTACTCTTTCTGTTATAAATGCCTGTTGAACTGTTTATACAATCCTGAGAGGGAGGATGTCTTAGCATGGAGAATATCATGAGAATATTATATGTGGTACTTACCGATATTTTTCCTAGCCACCAGATCATGACCTTACTTTATGATTTAAACACAGCCGCTAGTACCTCTGATTTTAGTAAGTAGCAAGCTTTAATTGGATACATTGAAGTAAAATAAGTGGTAAGTTATTTTAAAAGTTTCTCTATAAATATAACATTATTTGCTTGTTTATATACCTTTATCACTGTGTTTTAATAGCTATCTGTAGTGATTCAAATGCATTGGAAACGCACGAATAGAGACGTTTATCATTTGACTGATTTGTAAGTCTTGTTACGAAACCTTATCAGAAGCTATCGCAATAATCATTATAATAGAAATGGTGTCATTGAAACGATTTGCTATTTTTCTGATATTGATAGGATACCTAGGTAGTTTTTGTTGACTTGAGAATAAACACGTATTTATCAAGTACCCACTTTTAATCGTTTAAGATCTAGCAACAAAAAAAAAACGTGGTAGCTCCCTAGTTACAGAGATTACAGTGACAATAAATATAAATGGAGCAATGAAGCAATAATCAAAAACGCGATTAGAAAAATGATTTATTTTTAATCTGACATGCAATGAAAAACATGGTTGCAAATCCATTGCATAAGGGGAAGGCCAATGTCAACGACCTACACCCTATAGGAACAAGTCGGAACAACAATGAGATCCAAAAAAGGGTCTTGCACTATTATGGGTCCAAATTACCGCTTCAATGGTCAACCGAATATTGCTGATCCGAAAATGAATAGGTTTGGCACGCGTTCTTTTTAACGATCATTCGAAATCCGAAACCAGTTTTGAGAGCTTCGTAAAATTATAACGAGAAGGTTGAAAGTCTCTACAAAATGTGGTTCAAATAACTTGAATTAAAAATATTACTCAAGTAGCTATGGTTATTATATGAATATGGTAGGTAGGAATATCGTGTAGAACTTCGGTAAACGCGACACAAAATCAAATTTGTCCCATATTAAGCGCGCCTCTTTTGAGGGTTTGGCTAACCAGAGGCTGGGGAGTAGCGATCAATTTCAAGGGCCCCTCGTCTTATTCAAATGCCTTTGTCTTTCACATTTCATACAGTGGGTGATTTACAATAATATGATGAAGGCATCTTGAATATAGTATACATGTGCGTATGTACCTGTCAATTTCTTATTTTTTTTTTAGTATAATTTATAGAAACCTGTTCGTTTGCACATTCGATTTAAGTAACTTTAATCAGTAGAAATAGGTTAATATGGATTTCAATGCCGTCGAGATTTTTAAAAATCGTGTAACTAATGATTCAGTTGCACGATTTTTTGGCAAAATAAGGTAAATTCTAAATTAATTAGCAACGAATAGAAAAATTATGTCATCCTACCTATCAGTAAAAAAGTTTTACAATATCTGCTGCCTCAAACAACATCAGTGTCCCAAATAATGCAATTAATGATAATACAAACAACGTGGTAAGTCACAGATAAGACTTATCAGATATCAATAGAGCAACTCTGTTGGCGAATCACAATATAACTATCCAATGTAAAATAATAAATAGAAAAACAGAATGAAAATAAGTGAAAAATAATACTTACGCACAACACAAAACAAAACACTAACTAGTAATAGGTGGCACAAAACAAAACATAACAGCAAAACAAAAATTCAAAGCACAGAACTTAAGATTGCAAGGAAAAATTACCGGTAAACGCGCAATTTCGAAAAACACTCCACAAATTCGACGACGATATCAAATTTTCGCGTGAAATTTGATATGTGTACAATGTACGAACGGCGACGACTGCGAGGGAGCAACGCTCGCCACGGCGACCGGGCAACAACTGACGTTCACTTGCCGTCTCTATCCCGCTGCAGTACGCATGTCCGGAATCGTCCCTTCATGCTTTCCACTCCATAATCATCCCTATTCCAAAATCTTTGATTTCCAGAAAACCCACTACAAATTTTGTAGTACAAAATCTAAAAAGAAATCAGTAATGATGATGATACATGTGGAAGTATGAAAGAGACAGCATATGGAGGCAAGGTCGATCGTGATAGCTTCACTCAAGGCACCTTCAGTAAAGCTAACAGTTTAACACCTGGCTCGCAAAGATAAGAAGATTAGAGTTGGATGGAGCTCTTGATGTGGGTCCGTACAGTGAAACACCAATTTAAAATAGACGGTGCTCTAAATTCAATTTGTTTTTAAGCTTTAGAGCTGATTTCACCATGCTCTGTTAGTTACTAATAAAGCATTAACGTTAAATCTAACCTTAGATGTCAAACGCGTACATTTTGACATATTTAACGGCCCTTTAATCCTTTATCAAGGCGATGACAAGAGCTAATGTGATTCTCGCTCACACGCTTCGACATGTTGAAAGATATAAAATCATAAACTCATTTTCGAAAAATCGCAATTAACCATTTTGTGTGCAACCACATTGCACACAGTTTAGTAAACATTTCATCATGATCGATATAAGTTTAATTTTCCTATTTAAAAGTTTGCTTATGTACGAAAACTAGTAAAGCAAACTTTTGAGTAGGAAAACATGCGAGCAGCACAAACGTGCGAGCGAGAGTCACATTAGCTCTTGTCTTCGCCTTAATTTAACAGAGCATGGTGAAATCAGCTCTTAGATCAGCTGTCATTAAGTAGATAGCTGCGTATATGCCTTGATCTAATGTGTTTCCACATTAATTATTTACTCAACTTTGCCACACTTAATTTTTAGGTAGGTAATATTTAATTTGTGATAGACTGTTTAAAATTAATTTTGCATCTGCCAAAATGATCCTACGTAGACAATACAAATACAATATATTTATTTCAGTAAACTATTTAGTACATAGTTCTTAATGTAGTATATAATATAGTATATAATAAAAATACATTTCATGGGTTTAAGACTCCTCTTTTAAGTATGGGAATACTATTTCGTGACGTTATTCTTATACTCAATATAGCACGACACTTTCACTCCGTTGACACAATAGTGTGGGCCGTCATGAAAGTGAGCTGACACACGTCCCACAATGCACAATAGCTTTTGACCTGTACTTACGTTTAAGAGGCTGATACCCGACAAACAACTTCTCGCTCGCACATTTCAAAATTTGTGAATATTTAAAATTACTGAAGGTAATTATGAAAAATCGCAAACAAGGCAGTTCCGTAGAATAACATTACAGAGGTTCAGCAAAAATATAATTTTGATCCAAACAAGTTTTCCTAGCCAAATGTTTGATCAAGTATCAAAAATAGTTGAAATGTGCCAGCGAAATTTATATTGTTATAAAATTTTGAAAACCTTATTTCTTTGAATTTTGAAGTTTCACGTAGTGATATTTAATCGTCTTTCTTGTTAAATTATTATTGTAATCTAGGTACACACAATAGTAATGCTTTTGACCTCTCAACTGTTTGCTAATCCATGTTTCTAATACAAGTTTTCAGCAATGTTATTGCGTTGTTATTGGTTTGCTAAATATAAAAACAAAATGATGATTCAAAATTTCTGATATTTTCCTACAAGCGTGTGAACCTTTTCACATTAAAAGTGCACGAGCACGTCGACATTGAACCACAATTTTATGTTAATTTTTACTTCTTACCAGTCACTTTTAACTTACATGGTCAACTGTGTTTACGGTTATAGTACGAGTTTAAGTAACTTTGATAATGTTAATGATGAAATAATTACTTACACACTGAAATTTTATAATATTTCACTCGTATGGTAAATAAATTTCACGGTTCTAGACTTTATAGCATTTACTATGCTAAGGCACTCTGTGTACTAAAGCCACTCGACTAAACATGACGACGAAAAGTTATTGATCGAGAGAGCAAAGCGAAAGATCTTAGTGACGATCTCGGTTACTTTACTATACCAAGTAAGTAGGTCAGAGGCCAGTCCAAACATTTTGGTATCAATGTAAGACTGGAGCGGACATCACGAGATCTCAGTTCAGGGCGAACCACTAGTGATAGACACCTTCAAGCATCGGAATATGTATGTGGGTCTGTCATGGAAAACATTGTATGCAAGTTAGAGTTACATCGATTATCTGCTACAGCTTATATGGGGCTGACAACTATCAAACAACTTCTCGCTCGCACGTTTCGACATATTGAAAGATATAAAATCACTAAACTCATTTTCGAAAAATCGCAATCAACTATCATGTGTGCAATCACATTGCACACAGTTTAGTAAAAAAATCATTTTTATCGATACAAGTTTTCCTACTTAAGAGTTTTATTATGTACGAAAACTAGTAAAGCAAATTTTTAAGTAGGAAAACATGTATCGATCAAAATGTAATTTTTACTAAACTGTGTGCAATGTGATTGCACACAAGATGGTTGATTGCGATTTTTCGAAAATGAGTTTAGTGATTTTATATCTTTCAACATGTCGAAACGTGCGAGCGAGAGTCACATTAGCTCTTGTCTTCGCCTTATGGTATCCTTCATCGGCAGACGCTTTGGTGGAATGCTTGTTTTATACGTTCCATCTGGTAGATGACCGTTTCCTGTTTTACGGGACAGGATTACTGAAGACAAAACTACAAGCAGAAGTTTCTTGATGAACATGCCGCGTGGGCTGACATGTTTTATGACTTTTGCTATGAAGCAGGGTCCAATGAGTTTTTCGTTTGCAAAGTCAACGTCAAAAGGTATATTCAATTGAATAACAAGGATATCTTTGGAACGTCTTAAAGTTAGGTGAATCTACATGACAGTTTGAGGCCTAGACTAAAAAACGGGTATCAAATTTACAGCTTGGTTCATACCGTTCTTTTGTATGATCCTTTTTACTATACAAGGTGTTAAAATACTAGTGCTAAAATCTTCAACGGGCTAAAGTACTCATCAATATGAGTAACTTTTTCTAAGGAACCAACACTGTGAACGCGAAAAAAAAAACAGCTATTTCATGCAAAAGTTCAAAAAGTACCCACAAAAATTACTACACTTTAAGTCGTCTACTTTGAAATTCAATTAACCTATAGTTTGTAAGTAGTCATCTTGATAATCAAAACCAGTTTTACAATCATAAACCGATATAAGATTATCAATTTCGAGAAATTACGCATACGTTTAGGTTACTCGACAATTTAGACAGTAACTTCTTACCTCCACATAAATTAAATGCATGTTGTGGCAATATTTGCGGAGTGCGACAGTGTTTGTTTCCGACAAACTCAGATAAATGAGTTTGCTCGTAGTCTTCTTACTGTAACACGAGTCTCACGTGATCCCGATCATTTCGATTGGTTGTTTTATCGATACCTCCTTGTATTGTATCAAATAACATTTCGAGAAGTCGTCTGTTACTTTACTGGGATATATTGGATATTCAATGTTTAGACATAGATAAAACTTTACACACAAAGATAGACCTTATGGTCTATCTTTATGTGTATATTTATATATAGACGTAACTAAATAAAGTATAATTGGCGCCTAATCGCTGAAAGTGATGGCAACCACCAAGTTTTAATATATAAATGAAGAATATTTTGTATCAAAAGTTTCAATATTTTCATTCATTTATAGAAAATTTCGATATAGGTACGTATATGTATATATATTTAGACAAACACAATATATATTTATTTACAATTATGTTTTAATAAAATAGGAAAAACGAAACAGCTTTCTTCACTTCCCTTCAAGTCATCGCTAACAGACTTGGCCATATTCCATATTATAATATTTAATTCCATATTATAATAGCCTTAAAAATAAAATACTTATCATCCAGGTCAAGTCCAGGTTAGTAATATTATACCTGATAATGAATTACTTGTTATTATTATGTCTAGACTACTTTTCGCGTGACATTTCGTAATGAGCCAAGCTAGATACTTTCATAGTGAATCACTATACAGGATGTCCCAGAAACTGACG
This sequence comes from Chloroclysta siterata, assembly GCA_932294275.1. NCBI lineage: Eukaryota > Metazoa > Arthropoda > Insecta > Lepidoptera > Geometridae > Chloroclysta > Chloroclysta siterata. The sequence goes on along the minus strand of OW028596.1, from coordinate 10,217,883 downwards.
TCAATCCGGAAACGGGTGATAGGCCAAGTCATCATAGTTATCAGAAAAAAAACTAAGTTAAGTACTTTTAAAGTTATTTGCATTAAACAAAATCGAGATAATCTACATCTACGAATTCAAAAAGGATCCCACTTTTTACTTGGTAAATAAAATTAAATAACTAAATTTATTACTTATTTTCTAATTTATTACTTATGTTTAGTTATGATCGCGGGAAGTTGGTGGATGTAGAGGGCTCAGAATCGTTCTGCCTGGAAATGTAGCCTATGTCCAGCAGTGGACTTCTACAGGCTGATGATTATTATTTTAGCAAACGGCTTCTCCAAATGAAACTGATTGGGTGAAGTTCACCCAATTCTTTTTCTAGTAGATATTTAAACCCGGGTAAGACCAAACAAGATCGGTCGGGATCGGAAATCCGAACTTCAAAAGTGAACATTCCTTGTTTTTTTTTAATTTATAGACAAACTTTTCGAGGCAATGGTGATCCAGTAGACGGTAAACCTAGAAAATATATATTCACTCAACTCGCCTCTCAAATACCTACAATTTTGATATTTTCACATCAAAATTATAGGTATTTGGAATAATCATGGTTTTATCATAATTCACACCACCTTTTTCTGCCGCCAAGCAGCGTTGCTGTGTTACGGTGTGAAGAGTGTGGTTCCCAGGTGAAATTACTGGCACATGAGGCCTAAAGTTGATGGACACAAGGCAGTGAATCGTAGGCCACGTTCCTAACGTGCGTGACTTACGAAGGAATACTTTGTTATCGGTAATGTTACCGTTTAACCTCAGGTGGGCCATTTGCTTGTACCGTCAGCAAGTTGAACACCATACTGAGCACCTCATCTAAAATCAATAATATGCAATGTAACAGACAGACATCAGACTAGATAATTATGTAGATACGCTCTCTTAATCACCATATACGTTAATTAATTAAGACGTCACAGCTTATCTTATAACTGACACTAATCTGCTTCTAACTCATTCACGTCAAATTACTCAAGTGAGTTGAATTAGCTTTGCCTACGTCATAGTGCACTCATGACACGTAAACTATAAAGATACCTTTCACACGTACCACAACCATACAATAGAATTGTGGTCACATCTACCACACGGCTGACTTGGACTGCAAAATCTACTGTTAGCTGTATTAGTATCACAGGAAAATTCTAGTTTGGGTATATTGAAGTATTACACGGGTATTTATCGCGTTTACCTTTATTATTTATTATTATTGAGTTTGACCATGGCTATTGCAACATAGCCGAAACATCGGGAAAATAATAAAGGTAAACGCGATAAATACCCGTGTAATACTTCAATAAGTGTTATGATCGCGAGAGTTTAAAAAATAGTTTGGGTACGCTGTGCAACCAGGAATAATGAAAATGTTATGCTGAAACCCATAAAAAAATATAAGTAACTTTAATGATTACTCCTAAATTAATTAAATCTATTTCATTTTATTCTGAATATTAGTACCTGACTGTACCGTTCTTTTATATAACGAGTGTTCCTAAATCTTTGCTTGTATTAAATTACCTTCTTCAGGGGTTTGTTAATTAATGAATGTTTATTGTATTCAATGTATGTAATCTCAACCTAAGCCCTAAATGGTCTAAAGTTTAGACCATTTAGGGTTGAGGTAATAATATTTTTAATAAAACAAACTGTCAGTTTAGACTAAACTGACAGTTTGTTTTATTAAAAATATTTTTTACACACGTAGAGGTTATTTGTGGTTGTGGTACGTCTGAATCGGCCTGTATTGGGACGTTAATATTCCTGGTAGAGTAGACTAGGTACTGGCATTATAGTGGCAATATCTTGGCACCTTTTAGCACCTTAGTATACCAACATTAATTAAAAGCGGGCGTAGGATGTCGTCCGCCCATATGCGAGCGCGTGCTAATTAATTCATTTTGATGTCCTTTCTCTTTTCCGAAACCTTATAAAATTTAAGTCAACATTTTATAAATGTTACATAGTTTGACTCCGGATTAGCTTAAATACATAATTAGGTATTTTCTTGCCAGTGATTGACGCCGCCAAGCAGCGTTGCTGGTTTTCGGTTTGAAGGGCCTATGAAATAACATTTACAATTGAAATTAAAAATAAATGAAATTACAATTACATGAGGCTTAATATCGTTATGCCTCAAGTTGATGGACGTAGGGTAGGGCATCGTAAGGCATGTTCCTATTGTTCGTGACTTGCGAGGCAATGCTTTGTCGTAGGTGATGGTTACCACTTAAGGGGCTGACCACTATCAAACAACTTCTCGCTCGCACGTTTCGGCATGTTGATAGATATAAAATCAATATTGCAATTGCAATTGCAACATTGCACACAGTTTAGTAAAAAATTCATTTTGATCGATACAAGTTTACCTCCTTAAAAGTTTGCTTATGTACGAAAACTAGTAAAGCAAACTTTTGGCTAGTATTCTCTTATCTGTGCCCTTGGCATAACTGCTTGACAAGTTTTTTTAGGAATGGCTATAATAATCGAGTAACGGCTGATTTCTTAAAGCTCGATCAAAACTAATCGGATGTCAAGTCACTCGCCATTTCAGCTATTACATCGTATTAGATAGATATAGCAAGTGACTTGACATCCAATTAGTTTTGATCGGGCTTTCAGAAACCGGCCGTAAGCCTCTAAATTGTGGCAAGATAGATTTTATATTTGATCGAGTGAGCGAAGCGAACGAAGATTCTTGTTTCAACTTGGGCGATTTGGCATTTTATGTATGTATGTATGTATGTATGTATGTATGTATGTATGTATGTATGTATGTTTGTCTGGCGATAACTTTAGAACCGTTGATCCGATCTGCATGAAATTTGATAAGACGACAGCTTGTACTTGAGAAATTTACTGGTAAGTATATGAGTAAAATCGGATAAAGGGTTTTTGAGATATGGGGTTTTTTGAGAGGTCAAAAATAAAAAAAGTTACATAAAAAAATCAAGATACATGTCATATGAAAGGGCTAAGTTTGGACATTCCAAAACAATTTTTACTTTTTTTCTGGGACGCTCGGTTTTTGAGATACAACAAAAAAGTTAAATTAAGATAACCAGCGACCCAAGAGCTCCCATCTCTAAGAGTTTCGTTGGCATCAAGGTTTTTCTACTGGTCGGCCAGTTCCTTTGATTTTTCTTATTTTTTTTTCTTGAAATAAATTAAGGAAGTACTCAGTTCTCATAAAATGGTGACAACGACCAGTCTGATGATGGAGCCAAGGTCTGTTCAACGGAACTCTTCAATAAATAGGCCAATAGAGTTGAAACTTGGTTAACATACCAAGTTAGAAGGCGGTAGTCAGAAAAAAGTCCAAACTTAATGTTTGGACTTGCCTTTGACTACCACCTTCTCAAAGTTATGGTGCGTTCGTCGGGTCGCATCACGAGATCTCAGTTCGGGGCGAACTACTAGTGTATTTTAAATCAATAAAAATAATACGTTTACAAGTAATGATTTAAAACCCCCTGAAGGTTTAAATACAAGTATTGGAACACCTAGTATATCACTATTATGCCACTGTGTACGTTCACACTTTCTGTAAAATATATTATTCTCGGAAAGTGAACTCTGAGAAATAAATATCTTTAACATGAGACTTGAGACGCAGCGAGCGAGAAGCTGTTTGACGGTTGTCCCCCTCTTAACTTTACATCTTTGGACGTGCTCTTGGAGAATACAATTTGTTATAGAACAGAAAGAGCAGCTCAAGATCAGGAGGTATATTTCCCGTCAGTTTTTCTTATAAAAAATGGAGAAAAAGTAGTATATTTACGAGCTTAAGATACCCAAGCCTGTATTTTATAGATCAAGGCCGACCTTCGAAGCCTTATTTAGGTTTTTAAGGCGTCTCAGGCGGCTAGTACCTCATTCAAGATTATGTGTTCTTGATGTGCTGAAGACCTTACTAGAAATATCTTTGTAGTAAGTCAATAATATAAAAATGAAATGAAAATAGCCTCACACGAAAATAGACTCACAGCTTTGGAAGAAGAAAAAAAAGAAAATTTGTAAAGTTCCTAACTAGTTATTGTATAGTAACTAGAAATAGTATAGTAACTAGTTATTGTATAGTAACTAGAAATAGTATAGTAACTAATTATTGTATAATAACTAGAAATAGTATAGTAACTAGTTATTGTATAGTAACTAGAAATAGTATAGTAACTAGTTATTGTATAGTAACTAGAAATAGTATAGTAACTAGTTATTGTATAGTATCTAGAAATAGTATAGTAACTAATTATTGTATAATAACTAGAAATAGTATAGTAACTAGTTATTGTATATTAACTAGAAATAGTATAGTAACTAGTTATTGTATAGTAACTAGAAATAGTATAGTAACTAGTTATTGTATAGTAACTAGAAATAGTATAGTAACTAGTAATTGCATAGTAACTAGAAATAGTATGGTAACTAGTTATTGTATAGTAACTAGAAATAGTATAGTAACTAGTAATTGTATAGTAACTAGTAATCGTATAGTAACTAGTAATCGTATTAGTACCTAACTAACTAAAAAAAATACCTTTGTGCGTCGCAAAACGGACTATGATTCAGCAATAAGTTGGTTGCAAACTTTAATCCTACTGAACGGAAGATTTCCTCTGAGATCGCTTTTTTATACAACTATCTAAACACCTGATGTTACGTGGTAACCATCACCTAAGAAAACCATAACTAAGAAAACATTGCCACGTAGGTAAGTCACGCAGATATAAACCTGTACTGTGCTTTAGGGTAGGAAAACGTGCGAGCGAGAGTCACATTAGCTCTTGTCTTCGCCTTAACAGCACTGGTGGTCTAGTGGTAGCGGCCCCGCCTTCCGATCCTAAGGTCGTGGGTTCGTGCACCAATCAGTTTTTCTGTTCAAAAATGTATGTGCACAATGCCAGTACTCTCAAACGGTGAAGGAAAACATCGTGATGACTCCGGCATGTCGTAGACCCTAAAAAGCTCTATAACATGTGTCAAGTGCTCGAAAGGAGCCTCTTGTGGCGCACTTAAAATCCTTTCACCACACTGTTTCGAAAGAAACTAGTGACAAGATAAGAGAAGAGACTACATTCATCAGGTGGGCCATCTGCTTGTTCCATCAGCAAGTCGTATAATAACAAAAAGGAAAAGTACTGACGTAATTTTAAAAATATTAGCTATTCTAGATCCGGCTGCTGTAAAAAATAAGAATGAAAACTGCCTAGATTTTTATAGACCCTTTATGATAATATGGCAGAACGTTAGTCACAATAGACTTCGAAATCCAAGCCAATGTAACATTTATATCTTCCAAAGTGCCGGCTACAAAAAAGTTTTTCCTCTCAACACTAGTTTGCGAAGTGGGCCAATCCAACACAATTTATGGTACGACCTGTCGCCTCTGTTTATGGTTTTACAACATATTTATCGCTTTACGACATAATGGGGTGGTTATGATAATTCCTCTGGGACATTATGATGGACAAATGTCCCTCTTTACTGTCACACATACAACGAAAAGTTAAACGTTGTAAATAAAGAGGAGGTCGTAAAGGAGTTGGAACTTGTCATTGCGTAGGTTTCTCTTTTTATCCTCTATTTTTAATGAGATTTTATTTGTTTTTTTTTTGAATAAAACTGATACCGAAACAGCTTCACGACTTCGATCCCTAGGCAAGTTTGATGTCCAAGCAAATGCAAAAACCTAATTAAAAGGTAAGATTGCCTTTTTCTGCCGCCAAGCAGCGTTGCTGTGTTTTGGTTTGAAGAGTGTGGTTGCCGGTGAAATTACACATGAGGCTTAACATCTGTATTCCTCAAGTTGATAGACAGGGCAGTGCATCGTAAAGCACGTTCCTGTCGTGTGTGACTTGCAACAGCAATGCTTTGTTAGTGATGGTTACCACTGTACATCAGGTGGGCCATCTGCTTGTTCCATCAGCTAGTCGTATAAAAAAAAGGTAGGAATTATAAATAATATCATATTCGTAGCACCGCATAATATCAAAATCATTAGAATTAACCCAAAGCGGGAGTTTGCTTCAAGTATTTGTACTGCATTTTGGTTTTTATCGCGATATCATCGCATAAAAATAACGAATCCTGAACCATTGCATTTTTTGCGAGTCCATTTGCGAGACTAGTTTAGTACATTGTACTAAAAATACGCAATGTATTTCGTGCAAGCAGTTGTTTTCAATATTTGGCTGGTTTGCTAGGGCCTGTGGTAGGGAGGGTGAGTTGTAATAACGTTTCCGCTCTTTAGCCTGATGTTTGCCGAGCCAATGCAAACACAAGAGCTTTGACTGTATGTCGAGACCTTTATATTCTTGTTGGGTTATCATAAATGTTTGATAGACGTCTGACATAAATATCTCAGGATCTATTTATGAAAACAAATAGTTAAACTACAGACGGCCGTCTTCTGAAAGCCCGATCAAAACTAATCGCATGTCAAGTCAACTTGCTATCTCTATCTAATTCGATGTTATAGCTGAAATTAAATTTGATTATGTTTACCTTTTTCTGTATGCCTACGCCCCACTAAACTTCAATAATAATAATATATTATATTGTAAAAGGATCATACAAAAGAATGGTAGGAACCAAGCCGTAAGTTTGTTGCCTGTTCTTCTAGGCTTTGGTCGCGTGGAACTGGCTCCTAGAGTCACCTAGCTTTAAGACGTTTCAAAGTGATCCTTGTGATTTTATTGAATAAATACCTTTTGACTTTGACTTTGGCTTTGAAATGGCGAGTGACTAGACATCTAATTCGTTTTGATCGAGCTTTCAGAAGCCGGCCGTTACCGCCGGTTTCTGAAGGCCGATTAAAACTAATCGCATGTCAAGTCAACTTGCTATCTATATCTAATTCGATGTAATAGCTGAAATGGCTAGTGACTCGACATCCGATTTGTTTTGATCGAGTTTTCAGAAGCCAGCCGTTAGTCTTCTAAAGACCGGCAGTTCAATTACTTAAAAAGCAGCTGCAAATCTTAAAAAGCTATAGTTTGAGGTACTATTAAAAATACCACTATTAGGTACTATTAAACATGGCCATCGATTTTTTTTTCAAATGTATGCAAAATTTGAGCTTATCTTATATTAGCTTAACTTAGTTAGTATCAATTTTATGCTGGAGCATGAAAAGCACATAATTAAAAAAGAAACGATTTTTCTAGTCTCTTATTAATTTTTTATCTATTAATACTTTGTGCTTGTGCAAATAGGCATACAATCATAATACACACATAAAAAGTTTCGTAACGGAATAGATTCATGCCCATTTGAACCCAATAATACAAAGTTACACATTGATGACATTGATGAACAAACTTAAATTACCCTATACCCGACACAATACACGTTCAAAAGTTATATGAGCTTTAATAACTTCGTAGGGTAATATATGAGTTGCAGAAACAAGCTACCAACTGACAAAAGTTTGAACAAGTACGCGCAGCTAGTTTGAAAACTGTCAATTGCTACAACACCTTATTTATTTCATAAAAACGTAAATAAAGCAAATCTTAATATATATAAATTACGCGTCACGTTGTTTGTCCGCTATGGACTCCTAAACTACTTAACCGATTTCAATCAAATTTGCGCACCGTGTGCAGTTTGATCTAACTTAAAAGATAGGATCTATAGCCTTCATCTCAGTTTATAGCCGCAATATTATTTTATTGCAAATTTGACACCGCCCAAAAAAGTGGGCACGGGTCAGCTAGTATAAGATAAAATAAATAAAATATTCATCATCGTCCGCCTGAAGAAGTCTTGGAAGAGATCGCTCTCAGTGATAAGGGTGCCCATTGTTTTGCCTAAATATATCCCGTAACCCTGTATTTTGTTTCTGTGTGTTGAGTACTCGTAATAGAGTTATCTGTCTATCAATCTACTGTTGGACAGCCGCCCCTAAACATTTTCAGGAATAACGAATTCAAGCCCTCTGTACCCACAAACATCCTGCTTTCAAAATTATAAAAAACTAGCGACCCGCCCCAGCTTCGCACGGTTATTGTGGGTTATCCCTAAGAGATTATGCTTGTATTATGCATATAAACCTTCCTCTAGAAACACTCTTTCTATAAAAAAAAACCGCCTCAAAATCCGTTGCGTAGTTTTAAAGATTTAAGCATACATAGGGATACAGGGACAGAGAAAGCGACTTTGTTTTATACTATGTAGTGATAAACAATACCAACTATTTTTACGACACTAAAGTCGCCATTTAGCTTTATGTCGCCTGCCGCTATAGTATTTAACCTATTACAAGCCCAATTCGTTCATAGTAACAATAAACGAAATAGCTTATTAAAACCGATGTTACTTTGAATTTACTGAAATAATCGGATGTGCTCTTGGATACTCCGTTAGACAACCTTGACTCTTGAGTCAAATCGCTAAATATGAGATAGGAAATAAAAACTAACGTACCTATATTTTATGTATTATTTGTTTTTCTTTTTTTCAATGCATAAAAGTCTTTTGGCCACAATTTCACCTGAGGGTAAGTGATGATGTAATACAATGTAATGTTAGTCGTTGTATGAAGACTGTAAAACTCAATCAAATAATTTAGAAACGCAAAAAAAGTATGATTAAATAATGAATTCCGAGCACTCAGGCCTAAATTAAATACCAAGTATTGGGGAGGTACTTTCCTGCAAATTAATGAGGGTAATGATGGGGGAGGAATTATTTTTAAGTGGCAAGTGCGGCCCACTGCCATTGATTTAACAGAAGGGTCCATATTGATAAAATGGGCCGGGGGTAATTATTTTGCTCAGTTTTTCTTGGAAGTTGAACTTTTTGTTTAAATTGTTTTTGAATTATGAGAATGGCGCACTTTTGGTTATTAAAATTACCACTGTTGGCAAATTTAACTAATATGCAATTTTTTTACATAAACCTGCAACGAAAAACCAGCAAGTTATGAACAGATAAACGTATCATAATATTAATTCTGAAGAATTATTCAAAAAAATCACGCGCTTTTTGGCTACGTGGAGTTTGATATATTTACTAGTGACAGTAGGTAAATATATCAAACTCCACGTAGCCAAATCAATAAAAACAAACAAAAAACTTACGGTCTTAACAAACACATGTTTTACATGTTGTAATTTTCTCTATTATATTTGCATGCTAGGTTTTTCTGGCGAAGTGTGAGATTCTTTTAGTATCTCTAATAGCTTAATAATGTACGTTTTAAGATACACAAACCCAGCTGCCTAAAAATTGCAATTGCTGGTGATTTTGCTAATAAATTAATAAATAAATTTATAAAGTACTTAAAATTTTAAAATATGAAAAAAACATAAAATAGATAAAAAATTAACAAACTCAAGAAGATTTTTCAAGGCTTCATTACGAGTGCAGTTCCTATTTAGTTCTATAATAGCATTACCTCAAAAAGTTTGCAAAGAAGAGACCGACAATTAGCAACTCGACTGGCTCGATTGTGCCAACTAGGGATACCTAAGTAAGTATAAATTATATTAACTACCAGACAATACAATCAGAGACAATACGCACTGGAAGTGGCTTCAAAAACACGATGACAAGATCCAAACATATTTTTTTTTGTATGAATACATTAAAATAACAATGAAATTTTAAGCACAAACAAAAAGACCACACTACCAGGCTTACTACTATAGGCAGATACCTCCTCAAATATATCGGTGTCTAAGGTGTATAGTCATTTTTGCTAATATACATTTTGTGTACCTATAAATGTATCCCTCGTTGAGGCCTAATTATCCCTCAAATATATCCTAAGCCTTAAGCTGCTTTAAGATATACCCGATTTACGCTTAGATGCCTTTCGCAATTGATTTACCAGGTTACCCAAAAGTTAATACTAAAGACTTTGCGGAAGTCCATTATATAATATTAAATACCTATACAAAACGAAAACGTACGGATGAGTACTTTATTTTGATTTTGTCTTTTAATATTTAACCAACTAAATTCAAACCGGTATCTTCGCTCAATACCAACTTGTACTAAGTTCGTCCTTATTACCTACAGAGAGAAGTTATCGAGTTTGTACTAAGTTTCTGTAAAGTTTGTGTTTCTAGAAATTGGCACCTTAAATGACGGGCAGCGCCACAGAAAAGTGGTATATTTCTGTGGTATGTGGCAAGCGCACACCGATGGAAGATTTTTTTTTATCCATTATAGAATTATCAACGCAACGAGTCACACAACATTTTGAATTCAATGACGTAAGTAGAAAATGTCACGAGATCTGTTAAAAAGTTTTAGATAATGTGTCGCTGCGTAGCCAATTCACAGATGATAGCCATGTCCCGCTAATCCAATATTCTTTTTTTGAAATAAGTTTGTTATTAAGTACACACACACACGCATAGTTATTCGTACAAAGTTAGTTGCATGTGTTGTTATATTTATTTGTATTTTTTTTCTTTCTAACCTAATGTTACATAGATAGCGGCAAGGCGCAAGTACTGCCACAAGCCGCAGTAACATTGCGGCAGTGCAGATGCACCTTAAGTAATTCAGTAAATTAAACTTTACGGAACCCAGGTAGACAAAAGTGGGGATGCTCAGACTACTATTTATTTTTAGTGTGCTTCACCAAATGGTGGTCCTGAAAGAGTCGTTACATCTGAAGTGAAAAAAGGAGTTTATTAGTCACCTAAACTTTCGCATTTTTACTATAGTAAGGTTCTTTAGTATAACTATTAAACTATCCATTTATTTTATTTCTCTGTGCCCCGCAGTAGCCCATCTCCGGAATATTCACTTAGCCAATGGAAACTTTGAACCGGCGGTCTTGTGCCTCAGAGTGATTTAATTAACGAAGCACCCACGTACGTGCTTTGTACATTTCACAGGTAAAATACGTTTAATTATCTGCAAAATCAGTTCGCTACTTGGAGTAAATAATTAAATCGTGGTAGAGTATACACGAAGTGCTGCCATATCGACCCAAGATTTGTTACCTGAGTATTTAGGCAGTGAATATTTTTATTTTGGCATACATAGTTCACATAGATACGCATCAGGCCAACACTGCTCGCTCTTATGTTCTTGTAGCAAGCGTCATTTTTCCTTGGCTTTCTATGACTTGATCTGTACCGTGTACCTTACTTATAAATAAATAAAAATATTTACTCGAATCATTTAAGCAAATTTTGAAACCCCGTTAACTCAAAACATGAAGTCTAATATACAACATACCTGAAATTTTGCTTGTTTAATAAAGTTCCAATGACAGGACAGAGGAGGCTGGCAGAAAATGAAGGAGGTCTATATCCAGCAGTGGGTGATACCGGGCTGAGATGATGATGATGATGAAGATTAAGGCGAATAGAAGAGCTAATGTGACTCTCGCTCGCACGTTTCGACATGTTGAAAGATATAAAATCACTAAACTCATTTTCGAAAAATCGCAATCAAACATTTTGTGTGCAATCACATTGCACACAGTTTAGTAAAAAAATCATTTTGATCGATACATGTTTTCCTACTCAAAAGTCATGTCGAAACGTGCGAGCGAGAGTCACCTTAGCTCTTGTCTTCGCCTAACAGCGTCTAACTACGATACATAGACACAATAAAAAAGGCTTCATGAATATTATTAGGTAGGTAGGTAGGTTTATAATATCTTGAATTACTTACTAGGTTGTACTTACCCTTCTGCCGTAGGCACCTACAACTTGTTCATTATCACTCGTTTCGGTTCAGTGCCACCATATTTCGGTGATAACCCTTGTAAATGACTAATAGGCACTTCGTCTCATGGCCGCACGCACATTCATTAGGCAAAGTTTGCGTGCATGAAAAGAGCCTCTACAGCACGTCATTACCTTTCACCACACTAGTTTATTTCCGCAAAGTTTACATGTGGTCACAGAACTATTATAGGGTGTCCAATCAACAGTGAGATGAAAAAGAACGAAGCTTAACTAATATTAAGATAAGTGTCACTTACCAAAAATGTTTACAATACCATCAATGCAACACAAAGACGCCCGCGATTATTACCTGAAAATAAAACGAAATATAAGAATAGAATAGAAAATGTTTAGTTTCGTTGCTAAAACCTTAACCTACAAAATAAACAATAATAATGATGCTGAAAAACGGACACCACTACCTGAACTCATAAATCAGTGAGTTAGATCACGACTTTGCGAAAGTTCCTTGTAAAATATAAAACTATGTAGTATTCTTACTGTATTTAAAATGTTTTTACCTCCATAGTTACTCGTAGATTTACGCTTATTGAATAAGTTTTAGTTTGTTAACCATTGGTTATTATCTAATAGTATTAGTAAGTAAGTTCTGGTTTTTTAGTTCTAGTACCTACATGTCATGTTTGCGAAAGGTGCTACTTCCTGTAACACAGCGAAAGCTAAAACAGGCAGGCGCGTAGGACCTAGTCTTGTCTGTAACTTTTTTGGAAATAAATATTATTATTATTATTATTCCGTAAAACTAGAATATTTCAAAATTTATGAAATGCTCAAACTATTGCCATCCCATCGGCAATGCAATACCTTTTGTATTGGATTATCAATATTATGTTATTGATGTTTATTGTACCTACCTCCTGGTGTAAACCTACAGTCTCGTCAGTCTAGTCTATATTACTTTTAAGTAGGTACTAAATTCCATAAAAAAAGTTTAAGTAAGAACCGGCCGGTACTAAACGAACTGCAGCAAAGTGCCTCTGCAAGTAGCGCCTAGCGTTTTAAGCGCAGCAAGTAGCAACGGCGCATGGTAGCAATGTATATATAGGCGCGAAAGCATTGCTCTGCCATAGAATATAGAATGGTTAGTAAGATATAACCCGCACTCAGAAACATTTATTTTAATAGTACCTATTTAGTATCGACAACATTGTGAGCATCGCGGCAAGTCGGTGGATGGTAATTCTGTCCCCTATAATACTGGACTTTGTTCAGCATCTTTAGGCTGATGATGATGAAATCCTACTATTCGGTCAGCCGAGGAACCTTTAGGGGGCGTCCATTAGGCGCCCTGTGAGGCGTTTAGGGGGAGAAGGGGGTCGAGCAGAACCTCACCCGATCTCACGTGCGGGAGAGGGGGATTCCCGGCAAATATCACGTAATTTTTTACCCTCGAGTAACTGTAAAATTGCGAGAAAACTGGGTATTTTTTTCTAAAATATTAGACTTTTAAATAATTAAGCAAATTAGGTTTTTTTAATTAATCCAACGCAATCAAGCACTCATTAATTTAATAATACGAAAGTACTCATCTTGAAAAATCTCACGTGAGATTTGGGGTGGGGGAGGGGCTCAAGCAAAATCTCACGACATCTCACCAAGGGACGAGGGGAGGTCAAAAAATCGCCAAAATCACCTCACGTAATTAGGTAATGGATGCCCCCTTAAAGCAGGTCGATCTAGACGCTTTGAAAGCGATAGCGGAAGGCGGTATATACTTACTTTGGGATGATTCGGGGTAGAAGTTAAAGGCTTTGAGCGAAGCCTTTGTCCAGAAGTAGGTAACGGTTAAAAAAACATAGTATCTACTAAAACTAAACGTTACGTTAACGTTGATTTCAAAAATGAACTTCATACGTTTTATCTTATTTTGTTGATATTCGATCATCGGTAAGTATTACCTCTAAAAGATACATAAACCCTAATCATAATTCATACAATAATTGTTCCAGAACGTCACCCCAACGATTTCCCATAAGAACTACCGACAACGATTAGGAGTTTGCCAAGTCCAAAGATTTCTTTTCATACCCAAACTTTCCAGACGCCTGTTAATTCAGGTAGGAGGCCTGTGAGGACCGTAGGCAGAAGTTGAAAAATTATTTTATAAGTCATTAAAGTTCAGTCGCCGTATCTTCAGTCGTTTACTCATTGACTCATAGTTTTGTTTTCTTATGAGAAAAACTTATTGAAGAAGCTGATTGTTCTCATGATATTAGGCAGTATCCTATTCATCAAAAATCAAAGGATTTTTATTAATATTTACCTCAAAAAGCACGTCTTCCAAAAACTGTGCCCTATGTAGTGTTGCGCAGCGTCTAGTGAACCGGCACTCATATATTTTTCTCAGTGCGATGCGTATTTTTTATAACGAAATAGTCTGAAAAACCTAAGTACCTTTTTTTTCTTGTTTTAAAACTTTGTACCTTTTCATAGTACTTTCTAATTCGTTCGTGCTCTTATGTTTAATAGAAAGAAAGAAAGATAACTTTTTTTTAATATGTTTATTTCTTTCTATAAGTGTGTTTTATTTACCTTTTCTTATCATTTTAAACATCTCATTGTCATTTTGAAGGTTGAGTAATTCTCAAACTTTATTGACTCAGAATACTGGGTGAATCTCGTTTAATTAACGCCGAGGGTGTGATGGGAGACATCGAAAAAATTAAGACTTGAGAAAAGTCGCGAAGTCGTCAAGAGTTTTTTCTTATTTGGCACGAAAATCTTATTCACGAAGATATTTGTTTATTTTGCGGAAGTTATAATTAAGAACTGCCAAGCAGTGATTTAGTATAGATTACATTCATACAGCCTTTTATACATCTCTAATACTATAAGAATCAAAGTCCTGACTGACTGACTGACTGACTGACTGACTGACATATAGACAACGCACAGCCTAAACCGCTGGTCCTAGAGACTTGAAATTTGAGGAGTACATAGGTCTTATGGCGTAGAGGTGTACTAAGAAGGGATTTTTGGAAATTCAACCCCTAAGGGTGTAAAAAGGGATGAAAACGTTTGTATGAAAAATTGTATTCCTTGAACCTACAAACTTGAAACTTGGAATACATATACTTCAAGACAAAAAAATAGGAAATACATTTTTAGTTTTTTAAAACTACCCTTAATAAGTGTGCTAAGGGATGTAAAAGTATGTATGGGAGTTTTTTGACCGCTGGTCCTAGAGACTTGAAATTTGAAGAGTACATAGGTCTTATGGCGTAGAGGTGTCCTAAGAAAGGATTTTTGGAAATTCAACCCCTAAGGGTGTAAAAAGGGATGAAAACGTTTGTATAAAAAATTGTATTCCTTGAACCTACAAACTTGAAACTTGGAGTACATATACTTCAAGACAAAAAAGTAGGAAATACATTTTTAGTTTTTTAAAACTACCCTTAATAAGTGTGCTAAGGGATGTAAAAGTATGTATGGGAGTTTTTTGACCGCTGGTCCTAGAGACTTGAAATTTGAAGAGTACATAGGTCTTATGGCGTAGAGGTGTACTAAGAAGGGATTTTTGGAAATTCAACCCCTAAGGGTGTAAAAAGGGATGAAAACGTTTGTATGAAAAATTGTATTCCTTGAACCTACAAACTTGAAACTTGGAGTACATATACTTCAAGACAAAAAAGTAGGAAATACATTTTTAGTTTTTTAAAACTACCCTTAATAAGTGTGCTAAGGGATGTAAAAGTATGTATGGGAGTTTTTTGACCGCTGGTCCTAGAGACTTAAAACTTGAAAAGTACATAGGTCTTATGGCGTAGAGGTGTACTATGAAGGTATTTTTGGAAATTCAACCTTTAAGGGTGTAAAAAGGGATGAAAACGTTTGTATGAGAAATAGTATTCCTTGAACCTACAAACTTGAAACTTGGAGTATTTATATTTCAAGGCAAAAAAATAGGAAAGGCATTTGAAGTTTTTTAAAACTACCCTTGATAAGTGTGCAAAGGGATGTAAAAGTTTGTATGGGAGTTTTTTGACCGCTGGTCCTAGAGACTTGAAATTTGAAGAGTACATAGGTCTTATGGCGTAGAAATGTACTAAGAAGAGGTTTTTGGAAATTCAACCCCTAAGGGTTTAAAAGGGTTGAAACCGTTTGCATGAAAAATAGTATTCCTTGAACCTACAAACTTGAAACTTGGAGTACATGTACTCCAAGGCAAAAAATAGGAAAGGCATTTTTCGTTTTTTAGAACTACCCTTAATAAGTGTGCAAAGGGATGTAAAAGTTTGTATGGGAGTTTTTTGACCGCTGGTCCTAGAGACTTGAAATTTGAAGAGTACATAGGTCTTATGGCGTAGAGATGTACTAAGAAGAGGTTTTTGGAAATTCAACCCCTAAGGGTGTAAAAGGGTTGAAAACGTTTGTATGAGAAATAGTATTCCTTGAACCTACAAACTTGAAACTTGGAGTATTTATATTTCAAGTCAAAAAAATAGGAAAGGCATTTGAAGTTTTTTAAAACTACCCTTGATAAGTGTGCAAAGGGATGTAAAAGTTTGTATGGGAGTTTTTTGACCGCTGGTCCTAGAGACTTGAAATTTGAAGAGTACATAGGTCTTATGGCGTAGAGATGTACTAAGAAGAGGTTTTAGGAAATTCAACCCCTAAGGGTGTAAAAGGGTTGAAAACGTTTGCATGAAAAATAGTATTCCTTGAACCTACAAACTTGAAACTTGGAGTACATGTACTCCAAGGCTAAAAAACAGGAAAGGCATTTTTAGTTTTTTGAAAACTACCCTTAATAAGTGTGCAAAGGGATGTCAATGTTTGTATGGGAGTTTTTTAACGCGTGGTGCGATTGATTTAAAACTTGAAGTAAAATAATTTAAAATCACGTTTTCAATATTTTAAAACCACCCCTGCAAAGGGTGCAAAAGACTGACAAAGTTTCAAGGTTTGTATGGGAGATTTTTAAAGCGTAGTGTAATTAACTTAAAACTTAAAGAAAATGTGTTCTGTGGATAAATAACAAAAAGATAGTTTGATTTTCGAAAACAACCCCTAAAACGTTACCCTCCTTCGTTGCGCTCAAGTAAAAAGGATACAACAAGGCGTCAATGTTTGTAAGGAACATTCTAAAACGGGAATCTTGAGTTGGTACGATGAAGAGATCTTAGGGTATCTACCGTGCCTGGGGATCAAAGTCGTGAAGCTGTTTCGTTTCGTTTGTTTTTGGGGTAGAAACTAGGAACAAATAAGTACATATTTTCCGTATAAGAATGTCTTTGTTGTATTTGTCATGTTTGTGCTAAACTCAGTACCTATACCTACCTACCTACCTAATATAGGTAATGTACGCCTATAGGTATATACCTGCGTAGGTATCCTACCCTAATAATATACAAATCAATGCGAAAGTTACGATGTTTGGATGTTTGTGGCTCAATTACGGCTCACCACTTCAACGCGTGCGAAGCCGCGGGAAGCCACTAGTCGCGTATATACAGCATTAAAAGTAAATGATGATTTGACCAAGTTTCTTTATGATTTAAAAATGAAAGCTACTTTAATTTCTACTGAAGATTTAAATGTAATGGTATTATTATTAATTATATTTTTTTTATAATTTGCTTGTATAATTGATTGAATTTATTTATTTTTGCTCTATGCCGTTGGTACGAGTAGTTCTATAATTGTGTAATCATGTAATGTAATGTGTAAATATATAATTAGATAATAATTATGTGTTGACTAGTCTATGATAATTATGACTATGATAATAATTAGGTCTAACCTGTAATATGTAATGTTTTAAATAAATACAAATACAAATACTGCAGACTGTACCATACAGGATTTCTGACAAAGACAACCCCATGAAACCATGAAGCAGAAAGAGATCTACACAAAGAAGCAAACAGCCATAGTAAATGTCACCCAATACTTATACGTCACTCTCGATCTAGCAAATGTCTAGCGATCATCATTTGTTTGACGGGCGGGCCGGAGGGGGATGAGACACCTAATTGAAACAAATATTTGCGGAGTAATGCTCGGTTGAGAGGGCTAGAGACTGCCTGAGTAGACAGAGTGGAAAATGTCGATGATGTGGTAAAGCGCGAAATTATTTTAATAAAGATCAGTTAGTGCCTAATGTGGTAATCATAGCTCAAAGTTAGGAAGAAATTACATTTCCTGAAATTTACGAATAATTAACATAATGTATATAATTAAAACGGGATAGGTATCTCATTGAGTAAAAATGTCGTTAAAAAAATGGCGAGACATTTTTTTAAGAACAAGAAGCTATGGATGGCTGTAATGATATCAGCAAATTAGTCGTTGCTTGTTTATGAAACAAATTGTCGAAAAAAATATTTACGAGCGAAGCATAACGATAGCGTTGAGATTTATTTATCTGCTAATACAATTCTCTTCTACATAACATTCAAAGTCGACACCTTTTATGTCATCAATCAACTGTAGTTTCCAATCATCGAAGTTATGTTGTACCGTCAACTTTACCACCAATACGCCAATATTGACATTAGAACCACAAAGTCATGCATGTGTCAAAAAGCCTGTCTTCTCACCTACTTTACATACCTTACGCCTATTATAAAATGAGACCGGAAGTCATCGATACGATATATAGAGAAATACGATCACATCACTATCCACGGATACTTTGTTCGTATTATATTTAAAAGTACTTTCATTTCCCATTACATCAATACACCGCGCCGTCTGACTTTACTCGTTACTCGTACTTATAATACAAAAAACTGTAAAACCTAATAAGCTAATAAATATCGATACGATTGATTTATTTTGAGCCAAAAGTAGGTTATAAACTATTATTTTTTTCAAGTTAGTACATCCAAATCATTTCAGTCGTTAAGGATATAAGTGAGAACTAAAACATTCACAGTCACTCACCAACTTTCGCATCAAATTTTTCTTCATAATCAGCAACGTTCTCCTAGGATGTTTAATAAACATAGCCTAAAAATCACAAAATATAATATGATAATAATTTCTTTTTTTCGGGATAATTTCAAGATTTTTAGACAGTAACGCATCCAGCTATGTATATTCTTCCAATATCTAATTACGTCACCTCGTTTCATTTGTAAGTAGGAAGGTACAAATTGCTTGAGATGAGAAGTCACTTCCCTGTCGACGGTCCCACAAATTGGACGGACAAGCTTTTAGGAAATGCCATTACGCACTGAAAGATATAATAGTCAAGGAATTTTCCTTCAAGAATTTCCACTTCTGAGGAAAACCGAAAGTAAATTTGCACGCCGTAAAGTAGACTACGGTTGTACCAAGTTAAAAATTATCGCTTTTATGCATTGCTATAAATGTATGTTTATTATATTATTCGAGTTGGTATATTATGTAGGTAAGAATATTTATTATGTATCTAAAAAACAATAAGTTTAAAGACTTATTGTTTTTTCTACACCAATGTCCTCTATCGTTCTTATCAAACCCAGTACATCCCAAGGTTGTTTGGAAAAACATATCCTAAGGATAAAACTGCCTATATTCCACTTTGATCTTAGGTGGTGTGCAATATAGTATTTTCTATCTATATGTCTAATTTGCCAAAACTAGTGATTATGATAAAGAAGAACATTCGACCAAAGTCATAACCATGAGTCAATAAACATTATCTTGGTAAGTAGACCGATTTCTTTCTTCCAAATTTCGAAGCCAATCTAGTCATTGAATTGCAACAGATTATCGCAGTGAAACTGGTACAGAATGAACAGTACTACCTAGGTAGAGGTAATAAGAAATGCCAAGGGTATTTGGCTATAGGGTAACGCCTTGTTTACCTGGAACTAAGTTATTAAGGACACTGTTTATACATTTATGCTTTGAGAAGCACAATGCAAAAGTCTTTATTATATTATTATTATAAGGACCTAGAATTGTAGCTAGAGTTCGCTAGAGAAACATGGAGTGTTATACCTACCTGGCGTTGACCAGCAGGGTATAGTTTATAAATGAGACCCTTCCCCCTATCCCCACAAGGTTTATTTGTATTTGAGAAGTACAACGCTGAAGTGTCTAAAACAGTAACTTCTCAACCTAACTTAACATCTGTTTGCCTGAAGTTAATAGACGCGAGGCACGTTCCTATTGTGGTGACTTGCGAGGGGCCATCTGTTTGCACCAGTCGGTAATCATCATTGGAATCTTGAAGAATTCAACTTCAGGACATAGCCCTCACACTTCAACCTAACCACAATCTTGTCTCTGTCGATCCATGGAAAGGGTGCCTCATATAAAAAGCTCCAACACCAAAATGAGAGCCCTATTTGTAACAGTCAACGTTATTGCGCGCCATGACAAAACTGCTCCATTCATTAACCCGAGTTTCGTATTTACGGCCAATGTAGCCTCAATATTGTTTATTCTGATGGAATTCATGGTTAGAATTCCGCACCAAAAGGTGAAAGAGAACACTTTGAAAGAGACCGGTTTTTACTATGGCCTTTATGATCATCCAGTGTCCGGCAGTGACTAGACTAAAGTGTAGTACTCTTTTAAGTTTATATACTCATTGTTACTTGCAGAGAAGAGTTTCATCAATAGAGTATCAGGTATTATGAGAAACCGCTGCTTTCAACAAAGCATAAACGATGTATCAATCGATTCATTGAGTTTAATTCTTTAAGAAACACCACGCGAAAATGATTTAATACAAAATTAATGAAAGTTCTTTGATTTTTATCTCCACCGAAACAATAATGCATGTGACTCTTACTATGTACAGATAGGAACCGACCGTGAGTTAGGCCTACTCGCCCTTGTCAGATTTATTTCATAAATGTCTGTAGCCTCAGGCGCCACTCAGTGGATTGACGGTTGGTATGATGCACTGGTTTATAGAATTTTAATTGAAATTCGGTGTTGTTTTCACGGATTCCGGAAAATTATTCGAATATTTGTGTTTATTTGATGCTTGTATTTTGTAACTGGCGGCAATCGAAATTATAAACTAAACATTATAAACCATGCGCACAATAGTTAGTAGAGTAGTAAATTTTAAGAGTTATTTTTGTCGAGTTGTGAAGTCGAGATCTTTGGGCAGGCTCGACCGGGAAAGTACTACCACCATGCTGCTACCAAGCAGCGTTGCTGTGTTTCGTTTAGAAAAATGTGGTGGTGAAATTACAGCCACTTATGGCTTAATATGACGATGGATAGTGCATTGTAAGGCACGTTTATATCGTGCGTGGGAGGCAGAGCTTTGTTATGATTGAGTTACCACTTAACATCAGTTGGGCCATCTAGAGTACTAAAACCTTTAAAGGTTGTACTTTTAAATATTACTTCTCGGTTTGGTGGTAACTTGGTTGTTTTAAGATTTTATTCTTGGAGATATCAAGTAACTATTTTTAATATCTGTGTATTTACGAGTACTACGCAACGCCATAAATAAAGTTTCTCAGTTAAATTAATGTTTGAGAGAAGGCTGTAAAATATTATTGTTAAGTTATGGGCCTACTTTTGTACTTAGATGCTTGATTATTATTGACCCTGTGGTTTTATTTCTTTGATAGTTGAAACTTTGAACACTTCAATCAGCGTAAATTTTCATTTCCTTGCTTGTTATTCTCATCAAATATTTAAAAAACAAAGAACTTTATTTTTGAAGAATTATTGCTGCTTAGTTATTATTTTGTTAATGCCGCGGTGATCACAATATTGAATAGGACACTCTATGACTTTTTTTTTATACCGGCGATCATACCCTTCAAACCAAAACACAGCAACAAGCAGCGTTGCTACAATGCGGTCACAGAAATAAGCATGGTTCGATAGGACTTCCCCGGACGAACCCTCCCATGGATGTCGTAAGAGGCGTTTATGGGAACGCTCTAGAAGATGGACAGCAGCATTGCTGAATACTCTGCAGTCATCAGTCAGTTTGTCTTCCAAGCGTGGTGACGCAGAAAAATACCCTCCCAAATATAAAGGAGGCGTTATGTCCAACAGTGGACTTATTTAAACGGATGACGATTATGATTATGAAGATATTATATCGACTATGTGAAAAATGGTTGAGTATCTTTTATTAAAAATATCTTTAGCCATAATTATTTCTAGTGATGGGGAAATCTACGAACAGTCACTATCACAATAAGGGATGCAAGAGGGTTATATTATGAGGTTAATGGACTTGGCTTCGGGATCGTTATACAGAACGCACCGGTACTATAAATGCCCTATATAAGCATCTTTAAACGCTTCTAACTCTTTTTAAGCTCTTTTTTTCCACAAGTTTTTAGTCTGTAGACCTCGAACTTAAACTTATTCAATACTAACTCGAGATTACCTGCTCGCAAGAGTTACACAAGAGGTACAACAAAATAATTTGCCCAAAAGCAGCCGCAGGCATTGTTCGCTTGTTATTCTTCGCTTGCGTTCGTTTGGTTGGTATTTGGCAAAGTTATACCAGGGTAAGTCTAAGCAAATAAAACCCGTCTCAAACCACTCAGAACCATAAGCCATGTGAATGACTGAACTTCTCTCCGTGACTCACGTGACTCGTAGTTATGTGCAAAGTTTAATGTGTTTGGTCTCTTAATGAAGACTTAAGC
Organism: Chloroclysta siterata; assembly: GCA_932294275.1. Taxonomy (NCBI): domain Eukaryota; kingdom Metazoa; phylum Arthropoda; class Insecta; order Lepidoptera; family Geometridae; genus Chloroclysta; species Chloroclysta siterata. Next base: position 10,195,556 of record OW028596.1, on the reverse strand, counting down.
CTTGATTACTGGAAACAGTAGACTTTCAGACGAGACTGGGACATTAACGTTTTATGGATAGCTCAGCGATCGATACAAAAGTTTAGCCAGGTTGATTGCATAACATTGTTTATAACATTGTTTGGTGTATCGCCATTTGCCAGGTATACTTACACATTACAGTTTTGGAATCAATCATCAAGCTCGTGGATGACGGTCTTTTTATTCAATTGCCATCCATAAAAAAAGTTGGGAGATGCCAAAAGACGAACTACAGCACCTCAAGTCCGAATGAGTATTTTTGGTAATGGTTTTATTGTCAGCCTGATTTTTGCACCCAACAGGTTTTGTATAAGTAAGATGATAAGCGGATTAGCGGGTCTGATTCAATCCGAATAAGCGGTAACGATATCGGCCCAGTTCTCAGCATGCGTGTTGAAAACGTGAATGCAAACGAACTCCCGTGACTCCATACAAAACACGGGCTAGCAATATCAAAAACCAATAACGAACTAAATACGCCAGACTTCAGGTACAGAACTAAATGACTCTAACAGTAATCCTTTGCTCGAAAGGAGCCTCCTTGAGGTGCACTTAAAATATTTTCAACACACTGGTTCGCAAGAACTAGTGATACGACAAGAAAAAGAAGAAGTCCATCGGTTAGGAATAACAAAGCAGGCTAAGCGACAATACAAGCGCTCTACATATGTTTGAATTAAGGTTTTAAATATTCTAAGCGAGCTATAGAATACCAACCTGTAATCCATTGCAATTTAACGGATATTCAAGTACCTACCTACCAAACCCTAAATATTCACACAATTATTTAGTAGGTGCAGGCGGTTCTCATTCGATATCTATCAAGTGGCCTTCGTTCCATTCTGTTAATTCTATCGGTTTCAAATGAACACTGTTGCAAATTACTAAAATATTACGTTTCATTTAGTTAAACTAAGCAATCGGATTGTTCGTTTATTCTGTTCACTAATATTTAAACTTCATTTATTGTTAGGTAGCAATGCAAAGTGCTTTGAAAATAGTTTGGTAGGTAAGGTAAACCTTGAACTCAATAGCTGCTAAGTTTTGGTATTATTTACCCCCCGTTCCTTAAACAACGCTCAAACTCGATGATCTAAGACACAGGTTCTAAACATCATATAATTAAAAACTATCACTCTCAGGAATATGAGATTTGCACTATTTTAGAATATAATGTGGACCCCAACTTTATCTACTTTTATTCGTCACAATAAAGCAAGTAAAGTCCTTTATTGGTCCATCGCTAGACATCCTCAAATAATCTTGAGTTGGTTGACTTTTATCATTAAGAGCTACCATGGTTGATGATCAAAGTCGTGAAGATGGCTTGTAGTTTTATTAAACACAGTAAACTTAGAGTACTAGAAGATAAGTAGCAAATAAGTTATAATGATATCCTTCATAGAGTTCAGAAATTTATTTCGGATCATGGACATACGACCGGCGAGGAATTTATATTGACATTAAATTATGCGGTAATATTCACATTACATGATCTGAGGCGGGAATTCCGCTATGCCTACAGAAATAGGATGCTATAAGCGAGCAGTGACTAGATAGTCTGTTATTTTAGAAAATAAACTAAATAGGAGTGAGAGTATTACGTTCGCTAACGAAACTTTGGACGACATTTGAGTCGGGGTAGCCTATTGATACTATACTAACAGTTTAATTGCTTGTATGATTTCTGTAACTATTTCACTGATATAAGTTCAATTATCTTAAGGTAGTAATAACTAAACAAGTGTCTATTTCGGATTACTACTTTATGCACCACACCTGCGTTCTTTATTAAATGTGAAACGGACACTTTTGAAAGTTATTTGTAAAACAATAAGCAAACCATGTTCACCTACGTAATACCAGGTGCTAATAACATCTTTAATCTAGGATTCTTAAAGCAGAACCCTGTTCGATGAGTGTCAAATTATCACTTTCTCATGGGCATATGTATACTGACATACATTATCCAATGAGAGAGAGAGAGGGACTGTTCGACGAACGACGATCTTAGTGCTACTAACATCCAAAGCTCGTAGAATATAGGACCCGTGCATGAAATCATGGTATCAATCTGATAAGCAACACCTACCGCCCTTAATCACAGTTATAACGCAATTAAACTGTCAGCCACACTACAATAATGCAAACTCGGGTCCATAATGGGCTATGTTTATGCACTGTATATCTTAAGCCAACATGTTGGCGAAATTTACACCTACGAGGATATGGTAAGATTTCGAAAGTAACTCGAATGAAATTCGATATTTTTGTACCTGTCTAACATAATTATGTTTGTCCTCTCTGACAAAACGATGTAGGTACGTAGCCAATGCGTTTTATATAGTTTTTTTTAAATATTCAATAACTCATTCATAACATGCGTCGTTAACTCGCGATAGCAGCAGCACAAATCTTAGTGGTTTTATAGATGCTATTTTTTACAAAATGTATGTATCCTGTTGTTAAATCTCTAATACTATAAAACTCAAAGTCCTGACTGACTGACTGACTGACTGACTGACTGACTGACTGACTGACTGACTGACATATAGACAACGCACAGCCTAAACCGCTGGTCCTAGAGACTTGAAATTTGAGGAGTACATAGGTCTTATGGCTTAGAGGTGTACTAAGAAGGGATTTTTGGAAATTCAACCCCTAAGGGTGTAAAAAGGGATGAAAACGTTTGTATGAAAAATTGTATTCCTTGAACCTACAAACTTGAAACTTGGAGTACATATACTTCAAGACAAAAAAATAGGAAATACATTTTTAGTTTTTTAAAACTACCCTTAATAAGTGTGCTAAGGGATGTAAAAGTATGTATGGGAGTTTTTTGACCGCTGGTCCTAGAGACTTGAAATTTGAAGAGTACATAGGTCTTATGGCGTAGAGGTGTACTAAGAAGGGATTTTTGGATATTCAACCCCTAAGGATGTAAAAAGGGATGAAAACGTTTGTATGAAAAATTTTATTCCTTGAACCTACAAACTTGAAACTTGGAGTACATATACTTCAAGACAAAAAAATAGGAAATACATTTTTAGTTTTTTGAAACTACCCTTAATAAGTGTGCTAAGGGATGTAAAACTATGTATGGGAGTTTTTTGGCCGCTGGTCCTAGAGACTTGAAATTTGAAGAGCACATAGGTCTTATGGCGTAGAGGTGTACTAAGAAGAGGTTTTTGGAAATTCAACCCCTAAGGGTGTAAAAGGGTTGAAAACGCTTGCATGAAAAATAGTATTCCTTGAACCTACAAACTTGAAACTTGGAGTACATATACTTCAAGACAAAAAAATAGGAATACATTTTTAGTTTTTTAAAACTACCCTTAATAAGTGTGCTAAGGGATGTAAAAGTATGTATGGGAGTTTTTTGACCGCTGGTCCTAGAGACTTGAAATTTGAAGAGTACATAGGTCTTATGGCGTAGAGGTGTACTAAGAAGGTATTTTTGGATATTCAACCCCTAAGGGTGTAAAAAGGGATGAAAACGTTTGTATGAAAAATTTTATTCCTTGAACCTACAAACTTGAAACTTGGAGTACATATACTTCAAGACAAAAAAATAGGAAATACATTTTTAGTTTTTTGAAACTACCCTTAATAAGTGTGCTAAGGGATGTAAAAGTATGTATGGGAGTTTTTTGGCAGCTGGTCCTAGAGACTTGAAATTTGAAGAGTACATAGGTCTTATGGCGTAGAGGTGTACTAAGAAAAGGTTTTTGGAAATTCAACCCCGAAGGGTGTAAAAGGGTTGAAAACGCTTGCATGAAAAATAGTATTCCTTGAACCTACAAACTTGAAACTTGGAGTACATGTACTCCAAGGCAAAAAATAGGAAAGGCATTTTTAGTTTTTTAGAACTACCCTTAATAAGCGTGCAAAGGGATGTAAAAGTCTGTATGGGCGTTTTTTGACCGCTGGTCCTAGAGACTTGAAATTTGAAGAGTACATAGGTCTTATGGCGTAGAGGTGTACTAAGAAGGGATTTTTGGATATTCAACCCCTAAGGGTGTAAAAAGGGATGAAAACGTTTGTATGAAAAATTTTATTCCTTGAACCTACAAACTTGAAACTTGGAGTACATATACTTCAAGACAAAAAAATAGGAAATACATTTTTAGTTTTTTGAAACTACCCTTAATAAGGGTGCTAAGGGATGTAAAACTATGTATGGGAGTTTTTTGGCCGCTGGTCCTAGAGACTTGAAATTTGAAGAGTACATAGGTCTTATGGCGTAGAGGTGTACTAAGAAGAGGTTTTTAGAAATTCAACCCCTAAGGGTGTAAAAGGGTTGAAAACGCTTGCATGAAAAATAGTATTCCTTGAACCTACAAACTTGAAACTTGGAGTACATGTACTCCAAGGCAAAAAATAGGAAAGGCATTTTTAGTTTTTTAGAACTACCCTTAATAAGCGTGCAAAGGGATGTAAAAGTCTGTATGGGAGTTTTTTGACCGCTGGTCCTAGAGACTTGAAATTTGAAGAGTACATAGGTTTTATGGCGTAGAGGTGTACTAAGAAGAGGTTTTTGGAAATTCAACCCTTATGGGTGTAAAAGGGTTGAAAACGTTTGCATGAAAAATAGTATTCCTTGAACCTACAAACTTGATACTCCAAGGCAAAAACTAGGAAAGGCCTTTTTAGTTTTTTAGAATTACCCTTAATAAGTGTGCAAAGGGATGTAAAAGTTTGTATGGGAGGTTATTGACCGCTGGTCTTAGAGACTTGAAATTTGAAGAGTATATAGGTCTTATGGCGTAGAGGTGTATTAAGAAGGGATTTTTGGAAATTCAACCCCTAAAGATGTATAAAGGGTTGAAAACGTTGGTATGAAAAATTGTATTCCTTGAACCTACAAACTTGAAACTTGAAGTAGATGTACTCCAAGACTAAAAAACAGGAAAGGCATTTTTAGTTTTTTAAAACTACCCTTAATAAGTGTGCAAAGGGATGTCAAAGTATGTATGGGAGTTTGTTAACGCGTGGTGCGATTGATTTAAAACTTGAGGTAAATATACTAAGAATTAAATAATTAAGAATGACGCTTTTAACTTTTGATAATTACCCCTGCAAAGGGTGCAAATGGCTGGTAAAAGTTAGTATGGGAGATTTTTAACGCATAGTGCTATTGATTTCAAACTTGAAGTTAATATACTCCACAATAAATAATTTAAAATCACGTTTTCAATATTTTAAAACCACCCCTGCAAAGGGTGCAAAAGACACAAGTTTCAAGGTTTGTATGGGATATTTTTAAAGCGTAATGTAATTAACTTCAAACTAAAAGAAAATGTGTTCTGTGGATAAATAACAAAAAGACAGTTTGATTTTCGAAAACAACAACTAAAACGTTACCCTCCTTCGTTACGCTCAAGTAAAAAGGATACAACAAGGCGTCAATGTTTGTATGGGACATTCTAAAACGGGAATCTTGAGTTGGTATGAAGAGATCTTAGGGTATCTACCGTGCCTGGGGATCAAAGTGGTGAAGCTGTTTCGTTTCGTTTTTTTTTGGGGTAGAAACTAGGAACCAATAAGTACATATTTTTCGTGTAAGGTTGTCTTTGTTGTATTTGTCATGTTTGTGCTAAACTCAGTACCTATACCTACCTACCTACCTAATATAGGTAATGTACGCCTATAGGTATCTCTTATACCTGCGTAGGTATCCTACCCTAATAATATACAAATCAATGCGAAAGTTACGATGTTTGGATGTTTGTGGCTCAATTACGGCTCACCACTTCAACGCGTGCGAAGCCGCGGGAAGCCACTAGTTGTTAATAAACAAAAAAAAACAGTAAAGCTTACAAAATTATATAAAAAAAATAACGCTTTTTTATCTACAGCTTTGTCTTCTTTCACCGAACTCCTTGTTTAAATTTTCCGCCTAGTTCAGTGAATAATATTTTGGCCACTTTTTGGGATTTTTAAAAAGGAAGTTATGGTTTGGATCATGAATAGAACGGTTGCCAGTTTCACAACAAAACCTCGTTTATAAATTCCTGAAACTCATCCTTGGAACGTACGAGATATTCAAAAGCGTCCAGTTAATAATTTAATAGAGGGTTGAAGTGGTCTCTTAGTCAGATGTAAAGCGTTGTCTAGCCGGTTTGCACCTGTCTCTAGTTGGGGTTAATTGTCTAAATAATTGCATTGTGGACGGGTAAGTGTACTTATGTCGCTAGAAAGCATGTTGTGGAAGTTCAAAGGTCTTATTCAAATTAATGGTTCGGTCTTCCTGCCGTGTATGGTGCTGGTATGTCTTTATAATTTATTTGAGATTTCGCAATATAAAACCAAAAGAGTCTGAACTGTGTTTGGACATAATCCTGACTAACCTGTATGTACGTCTAAAAAAAGACGTCCTGAGCATTTTTTTAACAAAACAACTTTAGCAATATGATATTAACAAAAAATACAAAATGTACACAAAATTAAGCAATGACAACAACGAGCTCATAGCTCTATTTTATGTTATGAACAAGTATATTTCATCTGATTTGAATGTGTCGCTTCAATTGGAACCGTGAAGATGGAAATAACTTATAATCAAAACTCATTTTCATCAATAACATAGTTATCGGATGAACAGCTTGATTTCTTTTTGCTCCGTATGTATTATAGAATACCAGGCAAATTTTCGAAACTCGCAGTACCTAGTCTTCAACACCGTTTTAAAACTATGGCCAGTCGGTAGCCGCTTGAATCTCACTCCGTCTCAGGGAAACTTTTAATGGAGTGGTGAGCATTAAACTTTCTTAATAGCTGAAGACCTTATTATAGTTGAGAATCTTTTTAATTCGAGCGAAAATACTTTTTTCGAAGTTTTATTTCATTACTGGATCAACAGGGATCAACCATTAACCTTAGATTTAAATTTTGCTTCTTCTTCTCTCTGTTTATGGCACCTGACAATCTTGCCAGTATCAAAAGTTTCTTGTTGTTATATGGAATTTGCAGTGTTGCCCGCTATTTCGCCAATGTCACGTTTTTTTCGATCATTTATGGCTCCTGTCCGTCATTTTGACAAATAACAGTGTCAATTGGATTAATTAAAAAGTTTATACCTTAGACTAAGTATCATACCTCCATGGTTTATACTAACAAAGTCAATCACATTACGTCATATCATGTTTGGAAGAAAATGGTGGCGGTTTGTTCACAACCATGGAGGTAATAATACTTCGTCTAAGTTCACAACCTATCCTCCTGACAGTTATATCGACGGACAAACTGGCCAGTGTCAAGTGAATGATAACAGCTCCAATTATATTGCTCAAATAATGCTATTAGTACCCACGCATGTGCGTACTTCTCGCTTGGTCTGTGTTCTTCTTGAAAAAGACAGATCTCACGTCAATGTAAAATAGCAAAAACACAAAAACACGCTACAACTTTCGACTTTTTTTGTCTTGGCCTTACACTATGGAGAAGTGAGACGAGTTTGTAACTAGACCATTTTTTTCCACATACCCAGCGTTGTATAAAGCTACATAATTATTATGAAAGCCACAGCTTGTTACAGAGATTTTGCGCTGGTGAATAATAGCCTCCCCTTTTATTACATGTTGCATCGTTTATGTATATATCTACGTCAACACATATAAAACTATAACGTCCTGTCTGTACATTGAAAATTGCTCGATTTTGTCATGCTCTGATGGTGAAAGCCGCAGTGAATTTTGCGGAGCGGTATTTTTTCCAGACATAATGCCATTGCTCTCAAACGATGAAGGAAAACATTACGAGGAAACCAGTTAGCAGCGGCGATGAGCTTGGAAACCTTTATGTATGGAATAACAAAAACTGCAATATGTGCGGATATGTGAAAAATATCATATTTAGACGTAGGTACTTCTGACTACCCCACTTATACATCCTCAGATAATTTTGAGTTTGGCACTAGGTAATAAAGGATTTGAGAGGATTTCTGCCGTGTCTGGAGATCAAAGTGCTGTTTCTTCATTATAATACACTAGCGGCCTGTCCCAGCTTCGCATGGGTGGTCATAAATTTTTTGAACATTTTAGGATAAACTTAGACCGTGGGTTCAAGCCTCGCGTCTACTTATTTCATACATTTGCACGCCAGAGAGTGAAATCGCACCCCAAGCGCGACCCGTGGACCCGTTAACGTTTTTAATTTCGTCATATCTTTTGAATGGAATGTCCGATTTTAAAAATTTAAGAAGTAATCTATAGGTATTGAAACCGTCTTAATTATGAAAAGATTTATTTGGATAAGGATTAATACCAAGGTACAAATAAAGACCCTTTTCTAGCGGCGGCATTTTAATTAATTTTTTGTAATAAAAGAACACTTATTGTGACATAACTATAATAGTTAGACATATGCTGTCGCGACATTTTTTGTAGATGATGACGTGTTCTACAAAATCGTAGTACATTATTTTGTTCTATCATCAATAGTTTTCGCAGCGCACGCGATGTAAGGTTTTTGGTTTCCACCTTGGGTTACATTATTGGAGTTTTAGTAAGGATCCCTGATTTTTTTGAAAATATAATATAGCCTATGTTACTCAGGGATAATGTAGCATTCTAATGGTGAAAGAATTTTTGAAATCGGACCAGTAGTTTTTGAGCCTATTCGTTACATACAAAAATACAAAAATACAAAGCTTTCCTCTTTATAATATTAGTGTAGATTAGTGTAGATAGAAGCACATTTATTTATTTGCTACATAATCACACAAAAAGTTACTATAGTATCGAACTTTTTATGATCATGTGTATAATTAGTATATCAAATGCCCCCTGGTTCATAAGAAATACAGAGTTGCATGACATCCTCAAAGTCAAAACAGTATCTGAAGAGATCAAAAGTACTGCTCACGTCTACCAAGACAAACTAGAAAACCACCCCAACCAACTAGCACAGAGACTCACTAATCCCACATACATGAGGAGACTTAAAAGAAAAGATGTCATGCTTTTGAATGACCAATAATGAAGTGTACCTACTGAGAAGACAATTCAGGAGTGTACTCTGCCCGACAATAAAACCTACATAATATTTGCTCTTAGTTAAACGACTAATCGCAGATAAAACTTGGAAAAACCAAAAAAGAATGTGTATATTTTGTTGGCAATCATAAATAAAAGAAGACACACATGTCATGATGATGAGACAGTCAAGCCACTAGTTCTGTTATCTTGAGTAGAGCCGAGAGCATAAACTAGTTATAAGTAATTACAGTATGCGCTACTTCATCCATGGTCCATAATTTATTCTTGGTCGTACGCTTTTTATTCTAGGATTATTCCTAGACGTCTCATGTTTTAAGCTAATAGCTATGTGAGTTTAATAAACTTGACATGTTCTAAGCCTATACAGATCTATCTAAGCTCAAGAACTAGAATAGCAAGAGTTTTATCAGTTTAAAGTAAAACTCTGAATATGCAACAGATATAGGACGTTGTTTGTGATGACATTTTTACGTCTAGAATTCTCAGTCAGAGGCCACAAAATGAGTCCACATTATACATACATACATACAAACATACTGTTTCCCATAGGGGTAGGCAGAGACCACGGTTTTCCACTTGCTACGATCCTGACAAAAAAGTGACTGAACTGACTACAAGGATCACTTTAAAACTGCTTAAAGTTAGGTGAATCTAGGTCCCAGTTCCACGCGACTAATTATTGGTGAACCCGACGTGATTTGATTAAACTGACTGATTTCGCTGTGGATTCACATTGTTCTATTTGAGACTTGGATGTTAAATAATACGTGGTTGTTCCGAGACCTATTCCTTATTCGATGTGGTCAGGTAGAATGTTTGAGACCTAGCCCCAATTTTACCAAGTATGCCACCCAAATCTGTGTTTTAAACTGATGTTTTATATTAGGTATGTATGTATATTATATTCACAAGCTCATTCTTTCTATTCTTTTCCAAATGTTCAATCAACCCTCTCCATCCAAAGGTTGCCTGGTATATATCGCTAAGTATTGAAAGATAAGACCACCCATTGTACTTTCACTCTTAACTGTGTTTCTTTATTATTTTCAGTATCAGGTGTCATCATTTTCCTGCCCTTATCACACTTCATGTGGGGTCGGCACAACAGGTTTTTTCCCTCCACTCTCCTCTATCAGCCGTCATCTCAGCAGTCTCTCCTTTCTTACTCATGTCATCTTTCACACAATCCGTCCATCTTTTCTTTGGCCTACCTCTACTCTTATATTCATCCACATTCATCCCTAGCATTCTTCTCGTTACATGACATTCTTCCCTTCGCATAACATGGCCATACCACGCTAACCTATTACTCCTCATCTTTTCAGTCACTGACGCCACCTTCAAACTGCCCCTAATAAACTTAAACCTTATCTTATCCATTCTCGTCCCACGGTGTTTGTACAATAAAGTGTTTTTCATTCATTTTCATTCATGCATTCTGTTATCAAGCAGCGAGCAAGAATTGAACAGATTTCTGCATTTTCCGACAGCACTTAATAAACATGATCTCTGAATATGCGACTTCCCATCACGATGACTGCAGAAAAACGATGCTGTCAAATCATCCGTAGCGAGAAACGTATGTTCTTGTTTGTATGTCAGTAGCATGCGACAGTGATTATGAAGAATTTATTGCTGACTGGCATCCGTACATAGTTTCGTATCATATTAACTCAATGCTGTCTCATTTATATATTATATATTTTTATAATAACAGGCAATGTGTCCTCTTTTGCCATTTTAAAACAAATTTCCGCCCAGCAGCGTTGCTGTATTTGGGTTTGAAGAGTGTGGTGCAGGTGAAATTACAGGTTTATGAGGCTTAAAATGCCTCAAGTAGATGGACTCAGGGCAGTGCATCGTAGGGCACGTTACTATCGTGCACGACTTTCGAGGCAATGCCTTGTTTTAGGTGATGGTTAACATTAAGTGGGCCAAAAGAACCCATCACAAAGACCTATAGCGCTCTTATTATATTTATAATAAGTTACATCACACATCTATTATTCATGATATCACAATTCACAGACCAACTATAACTTTCAAAATATCAATCTTCCGAATGGAGTGATAAAATAATTGTCTGCAATAGAAGCTGTCACAGTAACTCACAGTAGCTATGTGAACTTGGCACCCGACTTTAAAAAAAATGATATTTTTTCGGTTTATTTGGTAGATTTAGGTTAGTAGTAGATAGTAGTGAAGTTATTTTCGTTTGTAGTAAAACCAAAAAAAAATTAAAAAAAATTAAAAAAATCGCGTCCCCCGACTTTGCAAAAATCAACTTTTTCCGGCTGATTCCTATAGATAAACGTTAGTAGTGGATTGTAGTGCAAGAATTTTCGTTTGTAGTAGTATAGAAAACATAGAAAAAAATATTTTAGTTTTCGACTATTTATAAAAACGATATTTCCTACAAAAAATCGATTTGAAAGGCTAGATGATTACTACAAACGCTGAAAACGACTGAAAGAGGTTCGTAGAAGTTTGTAGTGCAAGAATTTTCGTTTGAAGTAAGCCAGAAAAAGCGAAAAATGAGTAAAACTTGATTTTAAGCATTGAACCCAGGATTACTTAAAGTAGAAGGGTTATACGATTACTGCAAACGCTTAAAACGATGAAGATAGGTTAGTAGAGGTTTGTAGTGAAAGAATTGTCATTTGTAGTAAGCCAGAAAAAGAGATAATTGAGAAAAACTTGTTTTTTTAATGAACCCAGGATTACTTAAAGTAGAAGGGTTATACGGTTACTACAAACGCTTAAAACGATAAAGATAGGTTAGCAGAGGTTTGTAGTGAAAGAATTTTCGTTTGTAGTAAGCCAGAAAAAGAGAAAATTGAGAAAAACGTTTTTTTTACCAATGAACCCAGAATTACTTAAAGTAGAAGGGTTATACGGTTACTACAAACGCTTAAAACGATGAAGATAGGTTAGTAGAGGTTTGTAGTGAAAGAATTGTCATTTGTAGTAAGCCAGAAAAAGAGATAATTGAGAAAAACTTGTTTTTTTAATGAACCCAGGATTACTTAAAGTAGAAGGGTTATACGGTTACTACAAACGCTTAAAACGATAAAGATAGGTTAGCAGAGGTTTGTAGTGAAAGAATTTTCGTTTGTAGTAAGCCAGAAAAAGAGAAAATTGAGAAAAACGTGTTTTTTAGCAATGAACCCGGAATTACTTAAAGTAGAAGGGTTATACGGTTACTACAAACGCTTAAAACGATTGAGATTGGTTAGCAGAGGTTTGTAGTGAAAAAAATTTCGTTTGTAGTAAGCCAGAAAAAGAGAAAATTGAGAAAAACGTTTTTTTTACCAATGAACCCAGAATTACTTAAAGTAGAAGGGTTATACGGTTACTACAAACGCTTAAAACGATAAAGAAAGGTTAGCAGAGGTTTGTAGTGAAAGAATTTTCGTTTGTATTAAGCCACAAAAAGAGAAAATTGAGAAAAACGTGTTTTTTAGCAATGTACCCGGAATTACTTAAAGTAGAAGGGTTATACGGTTACTACAAACGCTTAAAACGATAGAGATAGGTTAGCAGAGGTTTGTAGTGAAAAACATTTCGTTTGTAGTAAGCCAGAAAAAGAGAAAATTGAGAAAAACGTGTTTTTACCAATGAACCCAGAATTACTTAAAGTAGAAGGGTTATACGGTTACTACAAACGCTTAAAACGATAAAGATATAAAGATAGGTTGGTAGAGGTTTGTAGTGAAAGAATTTTCGTTTGTAGTAAGCCAGAAAAAGAGAAAATTGAGAAAAACGTGTTTTTTAGCAATGAACCCGGAATTACTTAAAGTAGAAGGGTTTTACGATTACTACAAACGCTTAAAACGATAAAGATAGGTTGGTAGAGGTTTGTAGTGAAAGAATTTTCGTTTGTAGTAAGCCAGAAACAGAGGAAATTGAGAAAAACTTGTTTTTTTGTAATCAACCCAGGATTACTTAAAGTAGAAGGGTTTTACGATTACTACAAACGCTTAAAACGATAAAGATAGGTTAGCAGAGGTTTGTAGAATTTTCGTTTGTAGTAAGCCAGAAACAGAGAAAATTGAGAAAACTTGCCTTTTAGCAATGAACCCGGAATTACTTAAAGTAGAAGGGTTATACGGTTACTACAAACGCTTAAAACGATAGAGATAGGTTAGCGGAGGTTTGTAGTGAAAGAATTTTCGTTTGTAGTAAGCCAGAAAAAGAGAAAATTGAGAAAAACGTGTTTTTTAGCAATGAACCCGGAATTACTTAAAGTAGAAGGGTTTTACGATTACTACAAACGCTTAAAACGATAAAGATAGGTTAGCAGAGGTTTGTAGTGAATGAATTTTCGTTTGTAGTAAGCCAGAAACAGAGAAAATTGAGAAAACTTGCCTTTTAGCAATGAACCCAGAATTACTTAAAGTAGAAGGGTTATACGGTTACTACAAACGCTTAAAACGATAGATATAGGTTAGCAGAGGTTTGTAGTGAAAGAATTTTCGTTTGTAGTAAGCCAGAAACAGAGAAAATTGAGAAAACTTGCCTTTTAGCAATGAACCCAGAATTACTTAAAGTAGAAGGGCTATACGGTTACTACAAACGCTAAAAACGATAAAGAAAGGTTAGCAGAGGTTTGTAGTGAAAGAATTTTCGTTTGTAGTAAGCCAGAAAAAGAGAAAATTGAGAAAAACGTGTTTTTTACCAATGAACCCAGAATTACTTAAAGTAGAAGGGTTATACGGTTACTACAAACGCTTAATACGACAAAGAAAGGTTAGCAGAGGTTTGTAGTGAAAGAATTTTCGTTTGTAGTAAGCCAGAAACAGAGAAAATAGAGAAAAACTCATTTTTTAGCAATGAACCCAGAATTACTTAAAGTAGAAGGGTTATACGGTTACTACAAACGCTTAAAACGATAAAGATAGGTTAGCAGAGGTTTGTAGTGAAAGAATTTTCGTTTGTAGTAAGCCAGAAACAGAGAAAATTAAGAAAAACTTGCTTTTTAGCAATGAACTCAGAATTACTTAAAGTAGAAGGGTTATACGGTTACTACAAACGCTTAAAACGATAAAGATAGGTTAGCAGAGGTTTGTAGTGAAAGAATTTTCGTTTGTAGTAAGCCAGAAACAGAGAAAATTAAGAAAAACTTGCTTTTTAGCAATGAACTCAGAATTACTTAAAGTAGAAGGGTTATACGGTTACTACAAACGCTTAAAACGATAAAGATAGGTTGGTAGAGGTTTGTAGTGAAAGAATTTTCGTTTGTAGTAAGCCAGAAACAGAGGAAATTGAGAAAAACTTGTTTTTTTGTAATCAACCCAGGATTACATAAAGTAGAAGGGTTATACGGTTACTACAAACGCTTAAAACGATAAAGATAGGTTAGCAGAGGTTTGTAGTGAAAGAATTTTCGTTTGTAGTAAGCCAGAAACAGAGAAAATTAAGAAAAACTTGCTTTTTAGCAATGAACTCAGAATTACTTAAAGTAGAAGGGTTATACGGTTACTACAAACGCTAAAAACGATAAAGAAAGGTTAGCAGAGGTTTGTAGTGAAAGAATTTTCGTTTGTAGTAAGCCAGAAAAAGAGAAAATTGAGAAAAACGTGTTTTTTAGCAATGAACCCAGAATTACTTAAAGTAGAAGGGTTATACGGTTACTACAAACGCTTAAAACGATAGAGATAGGTTAGCGGAGGTTTGTAGTGAAAGATTTTTCGTTTGTAGTAAGCCAGAAAAAGAGAAAATTGAGAAAAACGTGTTTTTTAGCAATGAACCCGGAATTACTTAAAGTAGAAGGGTTATACGGTTACTACAAACGCTTAAAACGATAAAGAATGGTTAGCAGAGGTTTGTAGTGAAAGAATTTTTGTTTGTAGTAAGTCAGAAACAGAGGAAATTGAGAAAAACTTGTTTTTTTGTAATCAACCCAGGATTACTTAAAGTAGAAGGGTTTTACGATTACTACAAACGCTTAAAACGATAAAGATAGGTTAGCAGAGGTTTGTAGTGAATGAATTTTCGTTTGTAGTAAGCCAGAAAAAGAGAAAATTGAGAAAAACGTGTTTTTTAGCAATGAACCCAGGATTACTTAAAGTAGAAGGGTTATACGGTTACTACAAACGCTAAAAACGATAAAGAAAGGTTAGCAGAGGTTTGTAGTGAAAAAAAATTCGTTTGTAGTAAGCCAGAAAAAGAGAAAATTGAGAAAAACGTGTTTTTTACCAATGAACCCAGAATTACTTAAAGTAGAAGGGTTATACGGTTACTACAAACGCTTAAAACGATAAAGATAGGTTGGTAGAGGTTTGTAGTGAAAGAATTTTCGTTTGTAGTAAGCCAGAAACAGAGAAAATTGAGAAAACTTGCCTTTTAGCAATGAACCCAGAATTACTTAAAGTAGAAGGGTTATACGGTTACTACAAACGCTTAAAACGATAAAGATAGATGAGTAGAGGTTTGTAGTGAAAGAATTTTCGTTTGTAGTAAGCCAGAAACAGAGAAAATTGAGAAAACTTGCTTTTTAGCAATGAACCCAGAATTACTTAAAGTAGAAGGGTTATACGGTTACTACAAACGCTTAAAACGATAAAGATAGGTTAGCAGAGGTTTGTAGTGAAAGAAATTTCGTTTGTAGTAAGCCAGAAACAGAGAAAATTGAGAAAACTTGCTTTTTAGCAATGAACCCAGGATTTCTTAAAGTAGAAGGGTTATACGGTTACTACAAACGCTTAAAACGATAAAGTAAGGTTAGTAGAGGTTTGTAGTGAAAGAATTTTCGTTTGTAGTAAGCCAGTAACAGAGAAAATTGAGAAAAACTTGTTTTTTAGCAATGAACCCAGGATTACTTAAAGAAGAAGGGTTATACGGTTACTACAAACGCTTAAAACGATAAAGATAGGTTTGTAGAGGTTTGTAGTGAATGAATTTTCGTTTGTAGTAAGCCAGAAAAAGATAAAATTGAGAAAAACTTTGAGAAAAAGTAAAAAAATTGACAATTTTCACAATTTTCTCTTGTTCTGGCTTACTACAAACGATAATTCTTTCACTACAAACCTCAGCTAACCTATCTTTATCGTTTCAAGCGTTTGTAGTAACCGTATAACCCTTCTACTTGAAGTAATCCTGGGTTCATTGCTAAAAACAAGTTTTTCTCAATTTTCTCTGTTTCTGGCTTACTACAAACGAAATTTCTTTCACTACAAACCTCTACTCATCTATTTTTATCGTTTTCAGCGTTTGTAGTAACCGTATAACCCTTCTTCTTTAAGTAATCCTGGATTGATTACAAAAAACAAGTTTTTCTCAATTTCCTCTGTTTCTGGCTTACTACAAACGAAAATTCTTTTACTACAAACCTCTACTAACTAATCTCTATCGTTTTAAGCGTTTGTAGTAACCGTATAACCCTTCTACTTTATGTAATCCTGGGTTCATTGCTAAAAAACAAGTTTTTCTCAATTTTCTCTGTTTCTGGCTTACTACAAACAAAAATTCTTTCATTACAAACGTCTGCTAACCTATCTTTATCGTTTTAAGCGTTTGTAGTAACCGTATAACCCTTCTACTTTAAGTAATTCTGGGTTCATTGCTAAAAAACACGTTTTTCTCAATTTTCTCAGTTTCTGGCTTACTACAAACGAAAATTCTTTCACTACAAACCTCTGCTAACCTATCTTTATCGTTTTAAGCGTTTGTAGTAATCGTTAAACCCTTCTACTTTAAGTAATCCTGGATTGATTACAAAAAAACAAGTTTTTCTCAATTTCCTCTGTTTCTGGCTTACTACAAACGAAAATTCTTTCACTACAAACCTCTACCAACCTATCTTTATCGTTTTAAGCGTTTGTAGTAACCGTATAACTCTTCTACTTTAAGTAATTCCGGGTTCATTGCTAAAAAACACGTTTTTCTCAATTTTCTCTTTTTCTGGCTTACTACAAACGAAAATTCTTTCACTACAAACCTCTGCTAACCTATCTTTATCGTTTTAAGCGTTTGTAGTAACCGTATAACCCTTCTACTTTAAGTAATCATGGGTTCATTGCTAAAAAAGACGTTTTTCTCAATTTTCTCTTTTTCTGGCTTACTACAAACGAAAATTCTTTCACTACAAACCTCTGCTAACCTTTCTTTATCGTTTTTAGCGTTTGTAGTAACCGTATAACCCTTCTACTTTAAGTAATTCTGGGTTCATTGCTAAAAAGCAAGTTTTCTCAATTTTCTCTGTTTCTGGCTTACAACAAACGAAAATTCTTTCACTACAAACCTCTGCTAACCTATCTTTATCGTTTTAAGCGTTTGTAGTAACCGTAAAACCCTTCTACTTTAAGTAATTCTGGGTTCATTGCTAAAAAACACGTTTTTCTCAATTTTCTCTGTTTCTGGCTTACTACAAACGAAAATTCTTTCACTACAAACCTCTGCTAACCTATCTTTATCGTTTTAAGCGTTTGTAGTAATCGTTAACCCTTCTACTTTAAGTAACTCTGGATTGATTACAAAAAAACAAGTTTTTCTCAATTTCCTCTGTTTCTGGCTTACTACAAACGAAAATTATTTCACTACAAACATCTACCAACCTATCTTTATCGTTTTAAGCGTTTGTAGTAACCGTATAACCCTTCTACTTTAAGTAATTCTGGGTTCATTGGTAAAAAACACGTTTTTCTCAATTTTCTCTTTTTCTGGCTTACTACAAACGAAATTTTTTTCACTACAAACCTCTGCTAACCTATCTCTATCGTTTTAAGCGTTTGTAGTAACCGTATAACCCTTCTACTTTAAGTAATCCTGGGTTCATTGCTAAAAAACACGTTTTTCTCAATTTTCTCTTTTTCTGGCTTACTACAAACGAAAATTCTTTCACTACAAACCTCTGCTAACCTTTCTTTATCGTTTTTAGCGTTTGTAGTAACCGTATAACCCTTCTACTTTAAGTAATTCTGGGTTCATTGCTAAAAAGCAAGTTTTCTCAATTTTCTCTGTTTCTGGCTTACTACAAACGAAAATTCTTTCACTACAAACCTCTGCTAACCTATCTTTATCGTTTTAAGCGTTTGTAGTAACCGTATAACCCTTCTACTTTAAGTAATTCTGGGTTCATTGCTAAAAAGCAAGTTTTCTCAATTTTCTCTGTTTCTGGCTTACTACAAACGAAAATTCTTTGACTACAAACCTCTGCTAACCTATCTTTATCGTTTTAAGCGTTTGTAGTAACCGTATCACCCTTCTACTTTAAGTAATTCTGGGTTCATTGCTAAAAAGCAAGTTTTCTCAATTTTCTCTGTTTCTGGCTTACTACAAACGAAAATTCTTTCACTACAAACCTCTGCTAACCTATCTTTATCGTTTTAAGCGTTTGTAGTAACCGTATAACCCTTCTACTTTAAGTAATCCTGGGTTCATTGCTAAAAAACACGTTTTTCTCAATTTTCTCTTTTTCTGGCTTACTACAAACGAAAATTCTTTCACTACAAACCTCTGCTAACCTTTCTTTATCGTTTTTAGCGTTTGTAGTAACCGTATAACCCTTCTACTTTAAGTAATTCTGGGTTCATTGCTAAAAAGCAAGTTTTCTCAATTTTCTCTGTTTCTGGCTTACTACAAACGAAAATTCTTTCACTACAAACCTCTGCTAACCTATCTTTATCGTTTTAAGCGTTTGTAGTAACCGTATAACCCTTCTACTTTAAGTAATTCTGGGTTCATTGCTAAAAAGCAAGTTTTCTCAATTTTCTCTGTTTCTGGCTTACTACAAACGAAAATTCTTTCACTACAAACCTCTGCTAACCTTTCTTTATCGTTTTTAGCGTTTGTAGTAACCGTATAACCCTTCTACTTTAAGTAATTCTGGGTTCATTGCTAAAAAGCAAGTTTTCTCAATTTTCTCTGTTTCTGGCTTACTACAAACGGAAATTCTTTCACTACAAACCTCTGCTAACCTATATTTATCGTTTTAAGCGTTTGTAGTAACCGTATAACCCTTCTACTTTAAGTAATCCTGGGTTCATTGCTAAAAAAGACGTTTTTCTCAATTTTCTCTGTTTCTGGCATACTACAAACGAAAATTCTTTCACTACAAACCTCTGCTAACCTATCTCTATCGTTTTAAGCGTTTGTAGTAACCGTATAACCCTTCTACTTTAAGTAATTCCGGGTTCATTGCTAAAAAACACGTTTTTCTCAATTTTCTCTTTTTCTGGCTTACTACAAACGAAAATTCTTTCACTTCAAACCTCTATTAACCTATCTTCATTGTTAAAGGCAAGTTTTCTCAATTTTCTCTGTTTCTGGCTTACTACAAACGAAAATTCTTTCACTACAAACCTCTGCTAACCTTTCTTTATCGTTTTTAGCGTTTGTAGTAACCGTATAACCCTTCTACTTTAAGTAATTCTGGGTTCATTGCTAAAAAGCAAGTTTTCTCAATTTTTTCTGTTTCTGGCTTACTACAAACGAAAATTCTTTCACTACAAACCTCTGCTAACCTATCTCTATCGTTTTAAGCGTTTGTAGTAACCGTATAACCCTTCTATTTTAAGTAATTCCGGGTTCATTGGTAAAAAACACGTTTTTCTCAATTTACTCTTTTTCTGGCTTACTACAAACGAAAATTCTTTCACTACAAACCTCTGCTAACCTTTCTTTATCGTTTTTAGCGTTTGTAGTAACCGTATAACCCTTCTACTTTAAGTAATCCTGGGTTCATTGCTAAAAAACACGTTTTTCTCAATTTTCTCTTTTTCTGGCTTACTACAAACGAAAATTCTTTCACTACAAACCTCTGCTAACCTTTCTTTATCGTTTTTAGCGTTTGTAGTAACCGTATAACCCTTCTACTTTAAGTAATTCTGGGTTCATTGCTAAAAAGCAAGTTTTCTCAATTTTCTCTGTTTCTGGCTTACTACAAACGAAAATTCTTTCACTACAAACCTCTGCTAACCTATCTTTATCGTTTTAAGCGTTTGTAGTAACCGTATAACCCTTCTACTTTAAGTAATTCTGGGTTCATTGGTAAAAAACACGTTTTTCTCAATTTTCTCTTTTTCTGGCTTACTACAAACGAAAATTTTTTCACTACAAACCTCTGCTAACCTATCTCTATCGTTTTAAGCGTTTGTAGTAACCGTATAACCCTTCTACTTTAAGTAATTCCGGGTTCATTGCTAAAAAAGACGTTTTTCTCAATTTTCTCTTTTTCTGGCTTACTACAAACGAAAATTCTGTCACTACAAACCTCTGCTAACCTTTCTTTATCGTTTTATGCGTTTGTAGTAATCGTAAAACCCTTCTACTTTAAGTAATCCTGGGTTGATTACAAAAAAACAAGTTTTTCTCAATTTCCTCTGTTTCTGGCTTACTACAAACGAAAATTCTTTCACTACAAACCTCTACCAACCTATCTTTATCGTTTTTAGCGTTTGTAGTAACCGTATAACCCTTCTACTTTAAGTAATTCTGGGTTCATTGCTAAAAAGCAAGTTTTCTCAATTATCTCTTTTTCTGGCTTACTACAAATGACAATTCTTTCACTACAAACCTCTACTAACCTATCTTCATCGTTTTAAGCGTTTGTAGTAATCGTATAACCCTTCTACTTTAAGTAATCCTGGGTTCAATGCTTAAAAACAAGTTTTACTCATTTTTCGCTTTTTCTGGCTTACTACAAACGAAAATTTTTGCACTACAAACTTCTACGAACCTCTTTCAGTCGTTTTCAGCGTTTGTATTAATCATCTAGCCTTTCAAATCGATTTTTTGTAGGAAATATCGTTTTTATAAATAGTCGAAAACTAAAATATTTTTTTCTATGTTTTCTATACTACTACAAACGAAAATTCTTGCACTACAATCCACTACTAACGTTTATCTATAGGAATCAGCCGGAAAAAGTTGATTTTTGCAAAGTCGGGGGACGCGATTTTTTTAATTTTTTTTAATTTTTTTTTGGTTTTACTACAAACGAAAATAACTTCACTACTATCTACTACTAACCTAAATCTACCAAATAAACCGAAAAAATATCATTTTTTTTAAAGTCGGGTGCCAAGTTCACATAGCTACTCACAGTAGATTTAAACGAATGGCCCATGATACGGATGCTGCCAATTTATCTTGTTCGTATGCTCTTTCTTTTCTTGCAACTGCATCAGTTTACTTTATTAGTTGACACACATATACACAGCAAACATTCATGCAGTAGGTTATTTATGATTAGAGGCACTTCGTGATGTGGTTTTTGAAAGAGGTACAACTGCGGGCTTGGATGTAGTTTCAGTTTGGTTCCAAACAGGCAATGGAGTATTTATGCGATTTGAAAATAACAATAAATAGATTCGTTTCTAGTTTGGATAATTAAAGGATTGGATTTGACCATGCCATAATGTTTGGCACTACTTACTTTCCCATAGGCTGGTATTAACTCATCACTTGGTTATATCACCTCATCACCTCTATATGAAGATTTAATTGACTTCTGCTAGCCAAATTGAATTTACTATTTAAATGTCAACGTTCCAATGCAGTTGAGCTTATAAAAATGCAACTGTCGTTTATCGTCCAGTCTCTATTTACTGTCTCTAATGTGGTTGCAGTGATGCATACTATGAATACCTAATGCCCTTTGTGATTGCTAGTTGTTTTGTGCCGCCGTTTCAGTCTGCGGCAGACAGACATAAAAACATAGATAAAATGGCAGGTAAGTATCTAGGACATTAGCGGTTGATATACAGTGGCGTAGCTAGGTTGACAAGGTCCCCGGTGCATAGAGAAAGAAGCTTTAGGAGGTGGCTGACCCTGTCTTTTCAAAGCTTAGGTTAGAGGGCCCCCTGAACTCCGGGGCCCTGGTGCACTGCACCACCTGGCCCTACGATAGCTACGCCACTGTTGATATACCTAGTAAAATGTGGAAATGGGCAGACCAAGCAGTTTCATCCACGGGTTCCATAATAAAAGGTTTACTCTTCAGGTTCCCAAAACTGACTACAAGTAAAAGCTGAGAAGAAGTACAACTTCTCATATCAATATTATATGTAGTGAATGTGAAAAACTCTAATCAAGAACACAAGAACAAAGTGTCTTCGCCTTAAATAGAGACAGTAAGAAAAGTGTTAGTAGACACATTCTTATTTGTAGCTTACTTTTAAAAACTAGGTCAGTGTTCAATTAACTATTAGACGTAATTATAAGGTTGTATTATTATTAGAGTACGTTATAAAATAATAACGTACACTATAAAAAACTATAGGTATTACATATTGGAATTCGGAAATACGAAATCATTCTTTAGAGCAATTTGATACTGAACTCGTGAATAACTCTAAAAAACACGGATTTGATCCACAGGCACGGTAAATATCCCCTCAAATCTCTTAATACCCAGTGTGAACTCAAAATGATTTGAGGACATGTTGCCTGTTGCCTGGATATGATAAACTCGTAGAAGTTTCAACTAGACGAAGTTATGTCACAAACCAAACAGGAAAAGGTCTTTTATCGTGGGCGGCAACTGCCTGAGCTTATATTGTCAGTGTTTACTGTTTATTTGCATGTCGATTGTATAATGTAATGAGTCCTTGAATTCCTGCATAACTTGGGTACCCTCCATACCTTAATGTCTTAGTCTACACAGAACAACATAAAGATAAAATGATTAACATCTTTGTATGGACCAAATACCAAACAAATTGGTATAACATTTTCAGATTTCACCAAATGGGCCGACGGCATTGTGAAGATCGCCGTAGGTCGATGGATGGAGAATTCATGAAATCGTGATTTTCTGGAAACTTATGAGGGAGGCCTTTATCCATTCCAAAATT
This sequence comes from Chloroclysta siterata, assembly GCA_932294275.1. Classification (NCBI taxonomy): domain Eukaryota; kingdom Metazoa; phylum Arthropoda; class Insecta; order Lepidoptera; family Geometridae; genus Chloroclysta; species Chloroclysta siterata. The sequence continues at coordinate 10,172,740 of OW028596.1, read as the reverse complement.
ATACAGCATCGTTCTACTTTAAAATAAATATGGTATGATATAAATGTACTAAGATTATACCCTCTCGCGTTGTCATATCAAATCATGATGACACGTTTACAGAACGACATGCAACATTCCAATTTCTTGATGCAGCAATGTAAGTGACTTTTCAAACGTTTCATACCTGTAAGCAAAATGTCGCCGCCTCACCGGCCGCCGTCCGTCAGGGATGCTATCCAGCGACGAAGATCTGCCTCCATCGCTGATCCTCGTGAGACTTCTCGCCTCAGCAGTACGAGCGCTTTCCAGCAGTATCGCAGTATACTTAGTAATCAACATCGTCAATGTTCAAATGCACATTTTTAACAGGAAGTTATCACTACGATTCACAAGTTTATTCGCACTGCGAGAAAACGGCATTGATTCGACACCACGCAATGCTAGGCACACAGTTTACGAAATCTGCAAATTATCTTATAGGTAATCACTGATCATTTTCGATCCTAATGGAATAATTTGATAGAGATATCAGGAAGTCCGTGAATTATGCTGTCAAGTTGTCTGTGCGTTGGCAGTGGACTGAAGCGAAGAATAATAGTGACTGAAGTCAGTCAGAACCGACCGGCATCCAGCCGTCACGGACACTGGTCACATACCCCTCTGACTAACAACGGGATATTGTGAATTATCCGTGACACCCACACACAAGAACTTGAAATTCAAGTAAAAATAAACTCTCCTCTCCAACTATGAACGTAAGGTTGCCTTTTTTATCTGTCTACAGTAGTACCTCTATGCATGCATACGTCCAAACATGAGGTTGGAAAGATGAAGATTTTATATGTTTTTGAAGAATTATACATATATGGTTTTTTTTAGCAAATGAATAGAGCCACAGATAAAACCTTGTCGGTAATAGCTTGAATGTCGTTGACAAAAAGAAAGGTGAATCATAAACGCTCAATTAAAAATACAAAGCAATTATTCTTAATTGTACACTTCAGTTAAGTCTTAATTGATGGCAAAAGTCGTTTTTCTTGGTTTTTAGAAGAAACACTCTATTTAAAAGTTTTTTTGTTTTGGACAGTTATTTTACAATTTTGGTAATAAAACAGAAACGAGGGACGATCTGCGTAAACCAAACTTGCAGCAAATAATAAGATCGAGAGAAACACCTTTATTTCAAAGTGATCCTTGGGATATAATGGATACGGTTTGATTTTGAAAAAGGTATTTCGAATTAAAATCAACACAGACGACTAACGGTAGAAAGTGAATGAGGTCATCCAAAAATTGGGACTTGGCGAGCGTTACATAGGTTAATTTGAAACTCTTGCAAAAAATTTCGATTTTTCATGGATGATTCTATGATGGTGATACGTAGGTACTACTTGGAAAGTATTTTACATCGAAACCCAAACAAAGAGTATATCTTTGCCAAGTCCATCAGGTTGGTTAAATTAATATTCTTTAACCGTGCTAGTCATAAAACTAAAGGTGCTGAGCCAAAACGGTAGTATTGTTTACGATAAGGCAATAATTACTTGAAGCTGAAGACGGTGCAAAAGTCATTGACCACAGAAGAGTACTTAGTAAATAGTACTTGCCGTAAATAAACAGTCCGTAAAAATAGCATTCTCGTAATAGAAAAACATTTTTGGCTCAAGGGTGTAATGGTGTTTAATTAATGTTATTTACAGAGTAAAAGGTGGAAAAGTGCGACTAGAGTGGAAACATGGCTTTTGCTGCAGGGTTCCAAAATTGTTTATTTTTGAAATTTGATCAATAATAATACATTTGTTTTCTGTTATTTTTTCTTAGAAAAAATAAATATTTGTGTAATGAACATAAATTCCATATATGCAACAAATTGAATTTATGTTCATTCCAACTCTGAAAATTTGTATTTGAAGGATGTGAAACTCTCGCACTGTTTAACAAATGGTTCTTTATAATGCAGCCCATTATAGGCTGTTACAAAAACGCGAAAACATTTTTCTGCGCATTCTTTAGAGTATCGCTTCTATTCGCTTGTATGATTATTCGTTTTCTTATTGTGTAGGTGTATTATAGGTTAAAAGAGTCAGACAAAAGGAATTTAGCCATCGAAGCCCCTTGCGCCGCCTTGTGACTGGTACAATTTGCTGCAACCGTCTTATGTACTTAATTTAAAGTATTACTGGTTTTTTCTTAGTCATCCTCTATATGTCAACAGTTAATACAGTCAGCGAATTAAATAATAGATGCCATTTTGTTTTCAAACAGGGATGCAAGGACCCTCAGAATAATAACTGTTAAAATATCTGAGAAAGAACCCATTTGCACTATTTACAAACGGTTTTTTACGTTCAAGCGGAACGGTTTTCGCTAACCGTTCAAAGGATATCTAGCGTATCAATCTATATATCTATCTTGGTATCTAGCGTGATATTCATCTCATTACGGAGTTAGCCATAGTAGGTACGCAACAGCCTTACGTGGGTCTTTTCCTTTTGCAATAACTATCCAGTCGAGACGTAAGAGGTATAAGTAGTACTTATTTATTATTCTGTGCTTTCAAACGCGCGGGACTAATTTTGTTTTTTTTATATGATATGCAAATATTGGTTTCACTTTCGAGTTTTACCGTAACACGTGTATCGCGTATGTATAAAAACAAATACGACGGAGCGATTTTGACTGTTGGGTGTAATTATTAATTATCGAATTGATGGTACCTATCTCACGAAGAATTTCTGAACGTTTAAGATCTTAGTAATTGCGCACATATTATGTTTAAGAATTCAAAGGAGGGGTCACTAGCCACTCACCACTCAAAACTTATGAGTTACTTGAGATGTTCACGATTCAAACAGATCTTATTGCAAAACCTTATTCCAAGAGAGCGAACCACCTACTCTAGCTAAGTAAAACGATACGTCTGTAATTCAAGAGCAAATACCAACAGGTGTAGACATGACCAGATATACAAGGTGAAATTAGATTGTATCGAAAACTTAAACGAGACATAAGTCTTAGTACAAACTCTCACTAATGTATAAAAAAAATCATTTTATAGGTACCTCAAGCACGATAGACACTTCTTAATATTTTTTCTTGTAGTATCTACCCCTTAGTCAGAAGTAGTGTTAAGAATGATTTATTGTAAAACTGTGTGTAGATGTTACAGTAGGTAATTCTGCTCCAACAATCTACCCATTTCGGGCATACAATATTGCCATACTATCCCTTTAATAGCCATAGCCATCCTTGACTACCTACCCATTGGTTAAAAGGAGTTAGGTTTAAAGAGATAGTTTAGGCTAAAACCAAATTGACGTGATGATTAAATACGTGAATTGCCTTCCAGGTTTCTCATGGTGATTCGTCACCATGTTTTATAGCACTCTATTTACCAGATAACAAATAAATGGTGGATGGCTACTAACTCTAGTGGTTTTACAGTAATTGTTAGACTATGACGGGTTTCTAATCTGTATAGTTTACGTACTTTTATGGTAATAGGTACCTGACTACCTGTATACTACAACATTATTTATCTACTGTGTGGAGCAATATAAATGAAATGTTGAACTATTATAGGATTGCAAGTATTGCAACAGATTGTCTGTGAACGCAAATTGGATTTCACATTCAGGATACCTCTTAAAAGCGTTGTGGTAACTCTTGTTGTACAGACATTATTATTTTGAGCTTTATTGTTACCTGTAGTAAAATCTAATTTCATTAATTACATTGATTTACATTTGATATAGATCGAGAATTGAGTCCAAGCTTTGATTGTTTAGAAGAGTTTCAAAGTTTTTCTAAGCACACCTATCGTAAACTAAGTTTTCATACAAGCCGGGTACTTACCTATGATACGGTGACCCAATTGAGATATCAATTGGGTCACAAAAATCATCAATCAGAGAAAAAACGGAAAGATATCAGTATTTTTTATTTTAAAATAATAAGCAAGTACTTGCAACCCGCATGCAGTTTTTGCTCGTAGTGACTGTTACTGCCAACATTAATATTTAAGACATTTTCTTTTTAGGGCCCCGCGTTTAAATACAGTGTAGGTATACCTATTCTGTAATTTTTTCGAGATTAACAAAGCAAGATTCAGAACTATCTATTATTTTTAAATGCAGTTTGATTGCAAAAACAAATAATCAAACATCTTATTATCCCATTCATAATTTATCATTAGGGAACTTAGTAAAACTAAATTCTCGAAAGATTATCTTTGAGGCGCACATAAAATTGTTCCTCATACTGTTTCGACAGAACTATTGACCAAATAAAAACCGAATCTTACTTAAATCTTCAACAAATGATAACAAAGGATAAGGAAATTCAATCGCTCATTTAAAACTTCTAAGAATCAGTATGACCCCAAAGTTCACAGACCTGGGCTTGATGCCAAGACTGGTGCCTAATTGAGGCGGATTGATGAAGGGGTTCGACAGGCCATGGTTAACAGACACCATGAACTTTGATGAAGAAATCGATTTTAGGTCTAAATATTATAAGTTTCAGTGTAGTTGAAATGGTTTGAAACCAATTAACGAAAAAATGTTCAATAATATTTTCTAATAGATTAATTTTATGTTTTTATTGATCGAGTGAGCGAAGCGAACGAAGATCTTAGTTTCAACTTGGGCGATTTGGCATTTTATGTATGTATGTATGTATGTATGTATGTATGTATGTTTGTCTGGCGATAACTTTAGAACCGTTGATCCGATCTGCATGAAATTTGATATATATATATATATATATGTCAATACTAGTACTTGAGAAATTTACTGGTATGAGTAAAATCGGATGAAGGGGTTTTGAGATATGAGGTTTTTTACGGGGGCAAAAATAAAAAAAGTTACATAAAAAAATAAAGTTACATGTGATATGAAAGGGCTTTGTTTGGACATCCCAAAACAATTTTTACTTTTTTTTGTGACGCTCTGTTATTGAGATAAAATAATAAAAGCTAAATTAAGATAATCCAAGAGCTCCCATCTCTAAGAGTTTCGTTGACATCAAGGTTTTTCTACTGGTCGATCAATTCCTTTGCTTTTTCTTAATTTTTTTTCTTGAAAAAATAAAGAGGGTACTCAGTTCTCATAAAATGGTGACGACGACCAAGTCTGATGATGCAGCCAAGGGCTGTTCAACGGAACTCTTCAATAAATAGGCCAATAGAGTTGAAACTTGGTAACCATACCAAGTTAGTAGGCGGTCGTCAGAAAAAAGTCCAAAGATAATGTTTGGACTTGCCTCTGACTACTACGTACTCAAAGTTTTGATGCGTTCGTCGGGTCGCATCACGAGATCTCAGTTCGGGGCGAACTTCTATGTAGTTATAAAAATGTTTAAAATATCCAAAAAAAAACCTTCTTTGAGCGAATGTTTTTTATTTAAAATTGTTTGGGTCGAGTCTTCACATCAAACAGTTCATTTGTTCATATTATGCAATTTATATAAAATTGCAAGTTTACTAGCAAAACAATCATTTAGCGAAGGGTATTGATGAGATGCATTTATCTGATAAATAGTTATTATGGTCAGCTATAAAGATGCCAATGCGAGATTGGTACCTTCGTTGCTAAGTACTAATAAAGATAAGTAAACAATACACTTTCACACGAGCTGATGCCAGCATAGGGGCCTGTAATGGTCACAAGTGCTCTCAGTCATTGTCACAAACACATAATTGCTGCCAGGAAGTCTCATTGCATGTTGCACCTCGTTTGGACGTAGACAGCGACTGAATAAGATTTTCAACCCGACAGAACTTGGTTTGTATGTTTTGTAGCATAAAACTTAAAGGAGCTTCTATAAGGGTCATTTTTGATCATCATCATCATCATCTGACCATCATCAGGTGACCTGTAACACAAGTTTTATTACACCTATCACAGGCACCAGTCTCTCGCAATGTAGGTTTATATCTAGATTGCACTACTTAGTACTTAGACCTTATTAAGACAAACCTTTTATGAAGAGAGAATAAATTCATTTTTCATTAATTCATTCATCATCATCATCATCATCAGACTGAAGAAGCCCACTGTCGGACATAGGTCTCCCCTATACATTTCCCGCGATATTTACAATATCGTTGGTCCATCGGGTAGTACAGTAGGGTGTCCTTAGTTTCGTGGTCGCCTTTCGAGAACTGCATTCTCTAGCAGTTTTCGGTTCTTCGAGCTATAACCTGCCCACTGCCATTTCAACGTGCCAGGCTTGCCCAGCACATAAAACTATTCTCTCAGCCTTGTTCGCCTAATCTACAGGGAAGACATAGTCATTACGTGTAGAGCTATCTTTTGTTAGTAACCTCTCACAGACCAATCTGCAATAATCATTACTCGTATTTAAGGGGCTGACAACTATCAAACAACTTCTCGCTCGCACGTTTCGACATGTTGAAAGATATAAAATCACTAAACACATTTTTGAAAAATCGCAATCAACCATTTGAGTTGAGTTGAGTTTAGTGATTTTATATCTTTCAACATGTCGAAACGTGCGAGCGAGAGTCACATTAGCTCTTGTCTTCGCCTTAAGAAGAAAAACATACCCTCTCTGTAACGATTGTATAGTAAATTTCAAAACATGTTACTAGAATCCGAATTACAAATTCAAGTAGGTAGGCGATAGTGACAGCCTTAATAGTAAATCGTTTTATTAGTAATTTACTAAAGAGTGTGTGGGTGTCTATTAGATCATCGAATTCATAATTTAATTTAAAACTATATGATTCACCATAATCGATAACAAAATTATGTTGAATGTTGGGTAAAGCCGTTGAACAAAGATGTTATACGAGTGAATTTTCAACGTTATTGTAAACTTGGTAGGTTAATGTTAACTCCTCGATAGGTCATCAAACTTCGAAATGAGAATTACAATTGCATTGTGTGCCTAGATCCTTAAAGCAATTGAGTAAAATAGGCCACGGAACACTATCACAATTAGATACAAACACAGCACTTTTAAGCCATCGAAAAAAATACACACTGTTTGAAACTAACTTGTGCAATAATACGGGTGATAATTCAACGAACGGTATGTGAATATTTGCGGTGTATTCACGCACGCGAGCACGTCGCTATCCAATCGTCCGATCGGAAACATCGGCGCGGGCGCACTGCCTCGAATCTCCTGTCCGCACACCCGCCTGCCGCCTGCAGGATTTAATTTGAACTTGGAACTCCGATATGTACAGTAATACGGGATGCAATTTTGGACGTGTTTTTATTGCGTTTCGGTCAGCGATGCGACGCAAACTAATTATTCGGAATACCACGCGGGGTGGTTGAACTTTAACTAAAACACTCCTCGTAAACACGAGTTGTACCTACCAACTAGTTTCCATCTCCGCGATATTTTCTTCGAATGTTTCCTTGATATCTACGGGTTTTGGTAAACAAAAATATGCATCAGTAGCGACGGCAAATCCTTTGATGCCATACACAAGGATCCATTCCGGCCGTCTGCAATAAAAAGCGCCCGCGGTGGCCTTAAAAGGGATGCGATCTCAAAAAATGTTATACAACTTTCCTTTTCAAAGGGATGGGGACATTATGTGGAATAAAGTTATCTGGACATATCCTTTTATGGCTCGCAATCGTGAGTCGTATGGCAAAAAGGTCAGTTTAAACGAGTTGGTCATTACATAGAATGGCTCGCTAACGTTCATATGAAAGTAAAATTTATTTACAACATTCTATGCTATTTATTTTCATCTCCAAATCAAGGTATCGCTATAAACGTGGGTGGATTGTGATCGATATGGATGAGGCTGGTTATTTTTTGTTGCTAGGAAGTCATTTGGAAATTATTTATTTATTATAAATAAATTTATTTATAAAATAATAAACATGAAATTTTGAGCTATCTGTAAACCGTTGCAAACGATCTAGTTATAGCTTAATTTGCAAAATAATTGGCGGAACTAGTTGTACAATGACGAGTCCCAATATATGTTTTTGTATAAAAAATAGGAACTTCAGAACAAATTAGCCTTTATTAATCTGAAATTCAGCTGCAATGTCTGAAAATTATACTTAAAAACTAATTTTACTCTGTTGCGCTACAAAGTTTGTTGTTTGAATAAAGTTTCCGTAAAACTAGATAAACTCTTTAGCTAAACTTATTTCTGCCAACGACTTAACCTCGCCAATAAAACATTTTTATTTATATGCAATCTCAACTCTTCAACTTTTAAAGTATTCTTTTGATTATTCTCCAAAAGCCCCATTGGGTCATCCAACATTACGACGTTTTTCATGAAATTTTCATTAGTTCTCCACCTCACAGCACCTTCGGGAGTTAGGCTAATGAAGCCGCTATGAATACATATTGGTGCATTAGCCATATTGGAGGTTCTGTAAAATAAACTGCCCCCAGGACTATTGCAAGATGTTGAAGTTATTAAATTAAAAGTCATGATAAAACGCTTTTGTAAATTCCATAGAAATTTAGACTCAGTAGCAGACAAAAGATGAACATGTCTGGTTTGCAACATTTGTACAATGATTTCTAAAACCAGCTCACTTTTGATCGAAGTTGTTTAAAAATCAACCGTGTTATAACTTTTGAAGCAATAAAGTCGCCATTGTCGTTGATTGCAATTTCAGTTATAGAGGTATAATGCACTATCTGGATTTATTCAATTCTTCATTTAGTTTGCTAAATCCAGAGAAAGTGGGCCTTAAATAACTGGAGTCTTATCTTCATTTTTGCTAAGTATAGGTACCTAAATGAACTGCCTGTTGGTCGGTGGATCTAGAGAAACGTAAAGTTAGTCAGGAGAACCCATTTTTTTTGTTTCAATTCGGTGGTAAAATGTCTGCCGCTCAGCCAAACGGCTTCTTATTTGCCTAGATCCGCCCGAACTGAACCTGATACCCCGTTTACACTCAGCTCATGTCCGTGGAAATGTGCAGAGACATCGGCAGGGACTTGGGCAATGCGAGAATGTAAACAGGCCTCTTCCATGTCCGCTCGCGTTGCCCGTGTAGCGTGAACAAACATAGCCGGCGACGCTGCCGCAGACATATGGACGGCAACATTTTCGTGGCAGCCCGAATGTCTAAATGTAATCGCAGTATGAGGTTTGTAAGCGTTGCTGATCACAATTTGCCAGGAATGCTGACAGAGCCAGACACTGCGTGTCTTTGATTCGAACCATGGAGTGTAGAAAATAATTATCATTGCTATTGACACCATATTGCTGATTAGATATTACTTTTCGTGACACTCAGAAACTTAACTGAACTGAAGAATAGCTGATGTCAAAATGTTTCATCTGAAATCTTCTTATCATCCATGAAACAATAAAATAAAGTACTAAAACTATTTTGCGAATATCAACGCCATCCGCCATATCAATTTTCCAAAGCGTAGGAAGTAGGATCTTGTCTTAACTCTATATACAATGTATACCTATGTAGTAGTAACATTTTAAATTTATGATTAAGAAATAAATTCAGAAGTATTACTATTTTACTCTGGAGTAAAGGATAGGTGTGCAAATTATGCAAGCGCCTCTAGTACCAGACTAAAGTGCCAAAAGCTTTCCAAGCTCTGTAGTTTGAACTGACAACAACACGTGGGCGAAAGGTACCGAGAATCGTTGCGCAATTAACGCAATATAAATAAATCGTACACTAACACAACACAGAAATGAAGGAGAGTTCCTGCTCAAGGTTTATTGCGATGACAAAATAAGGCTTTAGTTGAAGCAAATAATTTAAATAACAACGTAGGTGTATGGGTAAAAATCTAAAGGGGTTTGGACATTTTAGTATGGAGCCTGGCCTATAGTCTGCCGTAACAATCATGTTACGGCAGACTATATTAACAATTATATAGTATTCATGAATCATCATGAACACAATAAAACCTATAAATATAAATAGAAGACACTTTTTGAAAGCTCGATCAAAACTAATCGGATGTAAAGTCACTCGCCATTTCAGCTATTACATCCAGGGCTGAGCAAAATAGAGGTACATGATTTGCTTTAATTGAAATACAAATTAAAAAATACTGCATCGCAAGTAATTAAAATACAAAATATTTATGAGTAAGATATTTGAAATATAAAATATAGTATATTAGCTATTTTTAATTGAAATACGAAATACAAAATACAAAATAATCCAGGGTTGGGCAGTATTTGAATTACAAGTAACCAACCCTGTGACTTGACAACTGATTCGTTTTGATCGGGAATCGGCTTTCAGAAACTAACAAAAAAGTTATACGTAGGTATATGATATCCTAAACCGGCACATTTCCGAAATAAAAAGGTGAAGATACTAATATAAAACCTAAACTTTCAAGCTTACGTTGTGAACATAAATGTAACCTTGAAATCAACTCCAAACCGTTATTAGGGCTTGTATGTTTTTAAAGTAGACCCAACAATACCTAACTGCGAAGTTCGTTGAGAAATCGTCGAGGTACGTGCATCTCAAGGATAAGATATGAGTCAGACGGTCATTACCACTCTCGGTATTGGAATACCGTTGATAAAGGACTTAATGAGTTAATTTTAATGTATTATTCATATTTACTTTAGGTAATCAGAATAGCATAAAAAATCTTTATTTAGTCTCGTAAATACCTAAATTTACAAAAGAGCTGTTACAACTTGTATGATGACAAAAAAAGTCACCACTCAGCATTTGCTGTATCAGCTCAAAAGCCTAATTCTATTCATTCTATTCTTATTAAATAGTTACAATAATCAATGATTGACAATAAGCATAAGAGTAGTAGTATTAGAGCTCTTTGTGAAGGGCTCGTCCGGGGAAGTACTACCACCACGCCTTTTTCTGCAACCAAGCCGCGTTGCCGCGTTTCGGTTTGAAGAGTGGTGGTTGCCGGTGTAATTTCAACCACATGAGGCTTAAAATCTGTATGCCTAAAGTTGATGGACGCAGGGCATTGCATCATAGGGCACGTTCTAGTTGATGGAACAAGCAGATGGCCCACCTGATGTTAAGTGGTAACAATCACCTATAACAAAGCATTGCCTCGTAAGTCACGCACGATAGGAAAGTGACCTACGATGCACTGCCCTGCGTCTATCAACTTGAGGCATACAGGCATAAATAACCTAAGTTTTACAATGATCGCATGCTTAATACAGATTTATTATTATGCAATTTCCAGAAAATAATGCGTATTAAATACGAGCACATATAAATGATCGTTAACTAATGTAATTTCATTAGCTTACATTGTGAATGGTAATGTAGAGTCCCACATGTTGTAATTGCATGAAGTTACGGGCGGGATTCGTTTGCATAATTTCGGGATTTAGGGTTCCTTATTCGTAATGCTGATTATGCTTACATAATTTTCATAGCCCTCACAGCTCAGTTGGGAGTAGTTCTGCTTTCAGCGCTGTAGGTCATGAGTTCGAACCCCACTGAGAGCAAATGTTATCCTTAGATAGAGCACGCTTATATAACTGTACGTCTTCCCCTTCCTTATCATGAATAACAAAATTAATTAATTTATATTAGATGATATTAGATAGGTAAGACACTATACTCAAGGTACAATTGTATTTACCTATGTTGTAAGTAATTTCTCTTCTGACGTGTAAAATGGTTTTATAAATAAACTAGATGACCCGGTGTACTTCGTATCACCTATCCTCGCAATTTTTCCATATTTTCTCACCGTTTAAACCTTCCCTGGACTACGACAAACATTTCAAAACCAAATCATTTAAATCGGCCTAGCCGTTCTCGAGTTTTAGCGAGACAAACGAACAGCAATTGATTTTATATATATATAGAGATGATTGTTGTCGCGACGTTCGCGAATTATAACTAGTAATAGCATAGACACTGAACAGAGATCTTATGGAGGGAAATTTATAATCTATGGTAAGAAATGTCAAAGTCAAACCACTCTTTGCCAGTCTTTGTGATAGTATAATTTTATGAATCGGTCTGTGAATTTTATCGTGCTTGTGAAATACCTTAAAGCTAAGTGTTTATCCCATGTTGAATATCTGTATTCATCTCAATGATTCTTACATCAAATTATTCCTACATTAGACATCTTGTATGCTTTTTCCTAAGCCGCTGAGTATTATGAGTAGAACAGCTCCTGCATGAGGGCCTCATAAGCCAATTGCAGGTGCTGTGTGCTGGCTTCCGAGCAGCTATGAGAGATAAGCTGGCTTTACCTAAGCAGCTATTTAATGAGAGATATCTAGTGCTGGCTTCCGAGCAGTAATGAGAGATAAGCTGGCTTTACCTAAGCAGCTATTTAATGAGAGATATCTAGTGCTGGCTTCCGAGCAGTAATGAGAGATAAGCTGGCTTTACCTAAGCAGCTATTTAATGAGAGATATCTAGTGCTGGCTTCCGAGCAGTAATGAGAGATAAGCTGGCCTTTAGGCAGCTATTTAATTAGAGAGATGCTTGCCTGATCAGCATGCAAAGAGAGAGATATAGTGCTGGCTTCCGAGCAGTAATGAGAGATAAGCTGGCTTTACATAAGCAGTTATTTAATGAGAGATATAGTGCTGGCTTCCGAGCAGTAATGAGAGATAAGCTGGCTTTACATAAGCAGCTATTTAATGAGAGATATGCTTACCACCTAAGCATCAGTTTATTGAGAAAGAGTTTTAGAGTCCTTATGAGATACTTTGAATTGTTTGATATATATGAGATAACACAGGTATTCAATGAGAGAATGAGATCCGAGGATTCTAAACAGTAGAATCATAGAACAATAAATTTACAGGTGTTAGGAGAATCAAGAGCCAGTATCCTGAGATGATAGCTTGATTGTGTTAAGGATAAAGAGGAGCCAAGGTATGACTTAAAAAACTATCTTTCCCTATGCTACATTTCGTGTAACTACCTTGCCTGCCTTTACTGGCAAGGTTACATTCTTGAGAGTAATGTTTAATTAGATATATTAAGACAGAATGTATTGGTGGGCAAGGTGGGTATCGCGACATGGTGGAGATGCAGGGATCTGAGAACAAGAAACTGCAAAATAAGCGTGGGGAAAGATATCAAATTCAAAATAACCTAGCATAAACCTGGCTCCTCATACTATTTGGCGCATTTGACTGTACAGAATAGGCATATTATGACTAGGAGGAATTTAATCCGAGGATAGGTTGCCCAATTTAAGGAGTAATCATCACCCACCGCAATTATTGTGGATATTCTGGTGTATTTGTGAACAGGGAGACACTGGGCACATCTTTAATGACATGATGCCTGAGGTATCAGATGGATAGGACTGAAAGTGTGTCTCATTTAAGTTGCTGTTCCACATTGTCTTGGTGTGATGATAACCAGCACCAAATCGGCGGAAGAGTGACGGGGCATGATTGATTTGTGTTGTCACTTGTTAATTACCCAGACTAAACCAGAAATTTCTATAAGTACCTGGTTAGCATCGAAATTTAAGTGAAGTATTGTATTTGTATCTACTTCATGATAGTGTGTGTGTTAATCATTTAAAAGTAATTGAACTATGATGGCAGCATTGTATTGAAGCTATTTTTTTATTATTTGTTGATGAACAAGAGTAGAGTCAAATCCCTTTCCAATATAATTGAACAAAGTTAAAAGATGCTTCAGAATAGTTCTTTATTGATATAATTGTGAATTATAAAATTTATAAATTTAATTGCTAGAATTGCATGTAAATATTTGTAAGTAAATGCAAGAATTAAAAGAATTTATATCGTTTATTAATTGAGATAATGTTTCTTTAGACAAACAGATAACATTTAAAACAAATTAGAATGAAAGGAACGGGTAAGGAAGTAATCGTGCGTGTCAATCAATTCAGTCATTAAATCGATTAATCATAATAACAAATAAATCGACATTACTTAAAATTATTCCATAATTAGCACCAACAACTTTTCAACCCTAATAAAGGTATGGACGTTATGTTCATCCATCTATGCGTAGAATAGAACGCGAAACATTCCAATCAAATAGAAGAAAATTATTAAATACTAGCGGCCTGTCCCAGCTTCGCATGGGTGGTCATAAATTTTTTGAACATTTTAGGATAAACTTAGACCGTGGGTTCGAGCCTTGCGTCTACCTTTTTCATACATTTGCACGCGCTTCTCCTTGAGTGAGTGAAATCGCAACCCGAGCGTGACCCGTGGACCCGTTAACATTTTTAATTTCGTCATATCTTTTGAATGGAATGTCCGATTTAAAAAATTTAAGAAATAATCTATAGGTATTGAAACCGTCTTAATTATGAAATAATTTATTTGGATAAGGATTAATACCAAGGTACAAATAAAGACCCTTTTCTGGCGGCGGCATTTCAATTAATTTTTTATAATAAAAGAACACTTATTGTGACATAACTATAATAGTTAGACATATGCTGTCGCGACATTTTTTGTAGATGATGACGTGTTCTACACAATCGTAGTACATTATTTTGTTCTATCATCAATAGTTTTCGCAGCGCACGCGATGTAAGGTTTTTGTTTTCCACCTTGGGTTACATAATTGAAGTTTTAGTAAGGATCCCTGATTTTTTTGAAAATATAATATAGCCTATGTTACTCAGGGATAATGTAGCATTCTAATGGTGAAAGAATTTTTGAAATCGGACCAGTAGTTTTTGAGCCTATTCGTTACATACAAAAATACAAAAATACAAAGGTTTCCTCTTTATAATATTAGTGTAGATTAATATAAAGTTTCGAATATTCGATCGATTTAGATCGATTCACAATTTCACATTGTTAGAGTAGAGGGCCACACCGTTCGTTCATATCATACGCCATTTTTTTTCATAGTTTCGTTTCTTCAAATTGTTGCGTTGAAAAATAAATCTAATTCGAAAGTTTTCGTAAGATTTTCTTAAAATAGTGTAAAATAGTGTCCAGTCAACAGGTGAGCAGTGTTTTTTCCACCAAATAAATGAAGGGTTCATGTCAAAGAAACTAAAGTGAATAATAGGATGGAGGAACACTTAGTTTTATTTCATAGAAATTCATACGCTAATACAACTAGGCATCCATGAAACAAGACAAATCACATAATTAAGTTCTAATGAGTCTGTAAACCACTTACTAACGGCAAACCCAGTAGTAAGAACTTTCATCCATTCTATCAAACAAACCAGAAATCGAATACCTACTAAGTAGGTACCTGTCTATATTTTAACCTGTCTACCACAGGGGCATCTATGCAGATCAGTATAATAGAAATAAAAAACGCAAGGCCGTTGTTGCAATCGCCTGTCGAGGTGGGACACTCAATTGGTAAAATAGCCCATTGAGTTATTTCATTTAAGGTATGTCCAAATAATGTAATACACTAGAAATTCAATAATAATATAACAGTGCAAATCATGCTGGTCTCACCTACTTACTTCTATGCATTCAATGTTTGGATAAGACATATACATAGACAGACATTAATTGGTTAGTTTATACCAATCAAGAATTATTCCACATTTAGAGTAAAATATTTATTAAATTTATCTTGTATTAAATTTATCCACAGAACCAAACAAATTCAATTAAAATGGAAGATATATTACTGAAAAGACTCTCCATGTTTGCTGATGAAATAAAAGTACTAACAAATAAGTCTACAAACTTGTGTGATAACTTAAGCAGTGATAATGTAGAAGTAGCAAGAGTCATAACTGTTAAGATACAAGCTATACTCAATAGATTCAATGCTGAATTGTACAACTATTTCAACATCTCAAAAAATCCTGATTCAGATGTTATATCCGAACTCACCATAATACAATTTAAAGGAGATGAAGCTATGGCTGAATTAAGTGAGAAAATAAAAATAAAAACTACTTTATCATCAACAACCGTAACAAAGAAAACACACCAGGAAACCAGTCTGTCAAGCAGACTACCTAAATTAGTTTTACCACAATTCACAGGAGATGTTTTAAGTTGGCACCAATTTTGGGATCAATTTAGTTCAAACATTGATGTAAAGGACCTACACGATGTAGATAAACTGCTGTATTTAAAGGCATCACTACAAGGAGAAGCAAAGACTACGATAGAAGGATTGGATACAACTAACAAAAATTATCAAATTGCTGTCTTAGCTTTAAAGGAGAGATTTGGGAAAGAATCTCAGATAATTGATGCTCATTATTCAGCATTGTACAAAATAAAGAGTGCAGAAAAAACATCGGATTGTAGGAAAACACTGGATGAAATTGAAAGGCATCTTAGAGTACTCACTTCTTTGGGAGAAGACATGAACCACAATCATCTACGTTTTTTGGTCATGGAAAAGTTTCCTGAAGATATTATTTATGAAATGAAATTAAAAATTCAAACTGATTCAATTGCAGATATAAGAAAACAGCTGGAAATTATAATATCGGCAAAAGAAGAAGCACATAAATTGAAAAAGAATACAAATGATCTAGATAGTTACACCATTGAGACTTTGCACGTAACAGACAGTACTCGGAAACTCAAAGTACCAATTATAAATGATGACAGACTCAGACCTTCAACATCAAAATTTTTTGGTAAAGAAAACCATCAGTTCAAACGGAAATATGAACAGAATAGGGAGAATGATGTGGAAAAGTCATTCAGAAAAAGACAGAAATTATCGTGTGTATTTTGTGAAGGATCTCATTTTAACGATCAATGTGACACAGTTAAAACACTTGAAGCAAGAAAGTCCAAGCTATTAAACCGATGCTATAATTGTTTTATAATTGGACATAGAATTGAAGATTGTCGACAGAACATAACCTGCTATCACTGTGGCAAACATCATAACAGAGCATTATGCCCAAACCAGTTAAATATCAAATAAAGGGAGATTAAAACATTACATGTTAGGGAAAAGAGCTTCACAACCTTACAAACAGCTGTGGTAAATGTGCAAGGACAAGGTGGTAAATCAATGAAATGCAGAATTTTGTTAGACTCTGGAAGTCAACGAAGCTATGTTACTGAGAATGTTACCAAGGTTCTTAACTTGTCAGTCGAAGAGGACAGTCATCTCACAATATTCACTTTTGGATCAAAGGTACCTCAAGAATTAGAAAGTCCTTTGGTCAAATTCGGAATAGAGACAAAAGATAACAAGGTGAAGATATTATTTGCTAATGTAGTGTCTACGATATCTGAAAGTGTTCCATGCCCGGAAAGTAAACTGGATAGTTGGGAACACAAAGGAGAGTTTATACTTGCTGATGATGGTTCATTATCAGATCAGATTGATATCCTCATTGGTAATGATTATTATTATTCCTTAATGTCCACTGAGAAAGTACAAATTGGAGAAAACTTATTCCTAGTAGAGTCTGAATTAGGATGGATACTCTCAGGAATAACAAAAAAAAAAGGATGTTGATGAGCTATCTGTCATAACATATTTTCAATCATCATCTAGAGTGAAATCGAACATCATCTGCTTAAATCAGAATTAGAATCTGTCAAACAAATCGCAAATGACATATGTAGACAATGTCGTAACAGGAACAAAAACAACTCAGGAAGCAGCGGCGTTATATACAAATTTAAAAGAAACCTTTCAACAACTTTCAATGAATTTAAGAGAATGGAGTTCAAACTCGAAGGACTTCTTACAACTAATTCCTGATGCATGCCCAGAGAAAATTGTAAAAATACTAGGTCTAAATTGAGAATGAAAGATATAAATTACACAAATACCAAAAGAGGAATCTTGCAAAGTGTGGCATCCATTTACGACCCATGTGGTTATACAGTACCATTTGTACTTCCAGCTAAGCTGTTACTACAGGATTTGTGGAAAATGAAATTAAAATGGGATACACCACTTTCCAAAGACATGACAGACAGATGGAAGAAAATACAAGATGACTTAGATGAAATCAGAGAAATAACTTTACCAAGATGTTACTAATGGATGAAATACAAAGTGAAAACTGTCAACTTCACTGCTTCACAGACTCTTCTGAAAAAGCATATGCTGCAGTACATAGTTCAAGAAAAAAGTAAAAACTTTGTAATTGGAAAATCACGGCTGGTACCTATTAAAGATCAAGATAATTTAAAGATTCCTCGTCTAGAATTGTTAGGAGTTTTAATTGGAAGTAGATTATTACAGTATGTCTTAAAGTTTATCACGTACAATGTGACACAACAATATTTATGGACAGATAGTCAGATTGTTATTGATTGGTACAATTCTATTAAATTATTAAGCCCATTTGTATCAAGAAGAATTGAAGAAATTTTGAAGAAAAGAATAAAAATTTTACTATACGTTACATTCCATCTAAGTTTAAATCCAGCTGACATAGCAACCAGACCAACAAAATCAAAAGAAGACAGAATGAAGTGGTTATCTGGCCCAGAGTTTCTACTCAGAGACGCGATTACATGGCCCACTAGTTCATCACGAGGCATTTCTCTTTTGATAGGGGAGGGTCTTTCGAATGATAATGAAGTTCAAGAAGAAAGCCCAGAAATAGTTGAAGGTCTTTCAAATGATAATGAGGTTATAGAAGAAAACCCAGAAATAATGGAAGTGGAAAGCCATAAAGAAAACTATGAAAAACAAAAGAGAGAAATAGATGATGTAGAAAAAGAAAAACAAGAACAAGAGGGTAATACTTTAAAAGAGATAAAGAAATTACAGTCGGAATATTATGCAAATGAAGTAGAAGGAAAAGAAACAAGCCTTAGTCGTAATTTAGGCTTATTTAAGGATATTGATGATATATCGCGGTGCAAAGGTCGCTTAAAATTTGCCGAGTGGTCATTTGACAAAAGGTACCCAATTTTGATACCAAAGGACTGTGATTTCACCAACAAAATGATTATGAATATACATGAGAAGAATTATCACGTTGGAGTAAATCACACACTTAGCTTGATTCGACAGATTTATTGGATACCACAAGGAAAACAACAGGTTCAGAAGATTCTGAATAGGTGTTCAAAATGCATCAAACATGGAGGTGGACCCTTTAAACTGCCGCCCACACCTGCGCTACCACCTGAAAGAGTGAATTTCAGCATACCATTTTCATTCACTGGTGTCGATTATTTAGGACCCGTTTTAGTTAGCACTGAAAATGGACAAAGAAAACGGTGGATCTGCTTGTTTACTTGCTTGGCCGTAAGGGCAATACATTTGGAAGTAGTCCAGGATTTAACAGTTGAAGAAGGAATATTTGATCAGCATAATAAGCTTAGACCACAGCTGCTTACTGAAGATCAGTTAGCTGAAGAAACTGACAATTTAGAAAGAGCAAGTAACAGCACAAATAAAATACTCATTGGTACAGATATGGTAGACATAGAAAGTAATCCTGGGTTAAGCGAGGAATTATTAACAAATGGAAAGTGTCGAGAAGTCAGACCACAACGAAATGCTGCTGTCCGAGCTTTGGAAAAGATCAAAGAATTGACGCACAACTTAATGATTACTTTACTCTAGGCTTCCTTGGTGGGAGTGTCGCGACGTTCGCGAATTATAACTAGTAATAGCATAGACACTGAACAGAGATCTTATGGAGGGAAATTTATAATCTATGGTAAGAAATGTCAAAGTCAAACCACTCTTTGCCAGTCTTTGTGATAGTATAATTTTATGAATCGGTCTGTGAATTTTATCGTGCTTGTGAAATACCTTAAAGCTAAGTGTTTATCCCATGTTGAATATCTGTATTCATCTCAATGATTCTTACATCAAATTATTTCTACATTAGACATCTTGTATGCTTTTTCCTAAGCCGCTGAGTATTATGAGTAGAACAGCTCCTGCATGAGGGCCTCATAAGCCAATTGCAGGTGCTGTGTGCTGGCTTCCGAGCAGCTATGAGAGATAAGCTGGCTTTACCTAAGCAGCTATTTAATGAGAGATATCTAGTGCTGGCTTCCGAGCAGTAATGAGAGATAAGCTGGCTTTACCTAAGCAGCTATTTAATGAGAGATATCTAGTGCTGGCTTCCGAGCAGTAATGAGAGATAAGCTGGCTTTACCTAAGCAGCTATTTAATGAGAGATATCTAGTGCTGGCTTCCGAGCAGTAATGAGAGATAAGCTGGCCTTTAGGCAGCTATTTAATTAGAGAGATGCTTGCCTGATCAGCATGCAAAGAGAGAGATATAGTGCTGGCTTCCGAGCAGTAATGAGAGATAAGCTGGCTTTACATAAGCAGTTATTTAATGAGAGATATAGTGCTGGCTTCCGAGCAGTAATGAGAGATAAGCTGGCTTTACATAAGCAGCTATTTAATGAGAGATATGCTTACCACCTAAGCATCAGTTTATTGAGAAAGAGTTTTAGAGTCCTTATGAGATACTTTGAATTGTTTGATATATATGAGATAACACAGGTATTCAATGAGAGAATGAGATCCGAGGATTCTAAACAGTAGAATCATAGAACAATAAATTTACAGGTGTTAGGAGAATCAAGAGCCAGTATCCTGAGATGATAGCTTGATTGTGTTAAGGATAAAGAGGAGCCAAGGTATGACTTAAAAAACTATCTTTCCCTATGCTACATTTCGTGTAACTACCTTGCCTGCCTTTACTGGCAAGGTTACATTCTTGAGAGTAATGTTTAATTAGATATATTAAGACAGAATGTATTGGTGGGCAAGGTGGGTATCGCGACAATTGTATTGTATTGTAGAGGTATTGTATTGAAAATCAACCAAGGGCAATACCATGCAGTCATATTGCAATCCAGTTTTCTGAATTGTTAAAACAATAAAAAAAGACCGTATCACGACTGTATAAAAGTAATTGAATTTGACAAATAACAGCAACGCAAAGAATTGAATCGCAATAAGGCCTCATGACTACCCTCTGGAAAATTCTTTTAAAAATTCCAATATTGTAGAGGTCCAAAAATGTCAGTATCAAAGGACCATTTCAATGTAGGAATTTTTAGGCTGTACCATGACGGTAGAGTTCCACTCCTTGGTTTGTTGTAACTGTGAAACTGGAAGCCACGAAAATTAGGAATATCTACCATAAAATTTTAGATGTTATAATCTGCGTATTTACTTCTAGAATGCGCCTGTTACTACACCTACACTGTATAGGCGTTCTTTTCAAGATTTTATTAAAATCTTTAATTTTCCATAATCATGACCCGCGACTTCATCCGCTTAGAAATCATTTTACCATGAAGCTAGGAAGTTTTCGAACAGTAATTCTTTTGTAAGCAATCTCTTTAATCGCGTTCGAATCAACTGTTTAGCTTTCCAAAGTCAACGTCATAAGGTATTCATTCAATTGAATCACAATGATCACTTTGAAACGTCTTAAAGCCAGGTGAATCTAGGTGCCAATTCCACGCGACCAAGCCTAGAAGAACAGGCAATAAACTTACGGCTTGGTTCCTACCGTTATGTATGATCCTAGTTACAAAATAATATAATAATTAAGCTCCAGTGTGGTGCCAATTTATAAGGCGTAGGCATAACATATTGCAACTTAACCAGCAAACAACCGGACACACTTCCACAATTATTACGAGTAGATACATTAGTGTGTACTGTGTATGAATGAAACTCCAATGCGTCTTACTTTACACGGTTCTGTAACACTTTCTTATACTTGGAATGAATAGGGATTCTATTAGGCACGTGTACGCGGAAGGGGCGGGATGGAACATTGTGACTCAGCTGAATAGTCGCCGGTATGTGAAGGAGTTGATTGGATTTTGGTACCATTCCGTACCATTGTATGGTACGAATATGGTTACATAGAGGCACTTCCGAAATTACTGCCAAAATGATGACAGAAATAGAATTACGTTCATATAACTTTATTTAATGGTCAAGTTTATAATAATTATTATAGGTACTATTATTTATCATTTATCATGTAATATAACATTGTTTAAAATAACTTAAGAGTTCGAGAGAGTATCAGGAGAATCTATTTTGTACTTGTTGCGTAGGGTTGGAGTGCTTTTCAGTTGGTTCTGCTAATAAGTCAGTAAAATTGTCTTTTTTTTTTTAACTGTCATTTCCTATTTTTAGCTAAAAGGCTTACGCAACTTACTTTACTAACTTTTTTTTTATATGAACATAATTTTTGAGCCACAAAAATCAAAACTTTTGAATTGAAAATATAAGTGTATAGGATTGACATTATAACTATACTTACCTACCTTTGTGTAGAGAATTTAAATTGAATATGTGTTTTTATATGTTATAAGAAACAATATTGCCCAAGAACCTATAAAGTTCATAAGCCACTGTATCTATTTGACGTGTAACATGTGTTATTAATAAATGAACTTTGAACTTTGAAAATATCCCAAATGTCTTTTATGGGCGGTCATTATTTTTTAACAACGAAGTCTAAATTATAAGTAAGTGTAGTGATACATTATAGTGGATTTAGTATTAAGTTATACAACCACCCAGTCTAGTTAGTAAACAATGTAACTTTAGGGGCGTATTGCCTTAATGCTTTATTCATTTAGAGGTGTTAGGGTTGGCACTCACATTACGAAAAGTTCTAGAAATTCGTTCGCAAGCAATTTAAATTTAGGTAAAAATATTGATAGGTCCCATAGCTCAGTTGGAAGTGGCTCTGCCTTCTGCGCTGTCGTCAAAGTCAAAAGTTATTTATTCAATCGAATTCAATCGATGATGATGTTGGTTACGGTTCCATCCCTCCGCGAAACTAACATTGGAGTGGTGAATATAAATATTTGTTTTATGTCTGAGAATTATACCTACTGTAATATGACGCTGAGCTTCGTAGCTCAGTATCATTATTGATCAAGTAAGCGAAGAATATCGAAACCAATATAATATAAACTCACAATTATCAGAGTTTCTATGACTTCATTATATTATGGTAAGACTGGCCGTGAGCTAGACAGATGTAATGGTCCGAGTTTGGCAACCCTTGGGTAAACATTGTCCGTCAAGTGTCTACGCTGATTGCAGAGAAAATTAATCACTCCAAGCAGAGCGAAAGACGGCATACCGATCTAACTGATCCTAGCTCTTTGATCTTTGGAGATCTATCACGGTGCGAGTCTATTTTGCTATTCGTATTGTAGAATAAAATAAAGGCCAAATGATGAACGTAAATGACAGAAATTATCTAAAATATGAATTAAATTTTATGTAGCATTGTAGGTCTTTGAGCGTCGATAAAATCCTCTTTAATAGGTAAATCCGAGTAAACGTAAGTTGTTAAAAAAAACTTATTTCCTTAGATTATTTCTTCTGTCTTGTCCGCTCCAGTCTTGCATGGATGCAAACACCATTCTTTGACTTGTATCTGACTACCCCTTACTAACTTGTTTTTTTACCAAGTTTCATTTATTAACCTGGAATGTACAAATAAAGCCCTTTCATGATGACATCTATCGACCTACCAAATTTCCTGCAGATCAGATCAACGGTTCGAAAGCTATGCTCGGACAAACATGCATACAAACATACAATGCCATTGCCCAGGTTGTCTGTAAGATCATCGTTCGGTTTGCTCACTCGATCAATTACTTATAAATCGGATGAAGGCAGGTACTATTTACAGGTGGTACTGTTGGTATTCTTCTAAACAGTGAAAGTTTCAACAGACTGTAGGTATGGGTAGAATCAGGAAAGCAAAGACTCTCCCTATTTTCAAACATCTATTTCACAGTCACTTTTATTACAAGTAGGTTCTTAATAATTTATTTAGTAGCATCATGTATTATAATTATAGTACGTATATTGTATGCATATGTTTTTGATATAATTGATATAGTTATATACACGGTGTTCCAATTCTTGTATTTAAAACTTCAGGGGGCTAAAGTACCCATCAATATGAATAACTTTTTCTAAGGAACCAACACTGTGAACGCGAAAAAAAAAACAGCTGTTTCATACAAAAGTTAAATACCTACCTGGCTAAAATGTATGAAACAGCATTGAAACATGAACATGAAAAAGTTATCCATATTGATGGGTACTTTAGCCCCCTGAAGTTTTAAATACAAGTATTGGAACATCTTGTATACTTCAGATATATTTAAATTTATATAAATTGTTATTTGGTTCCCTATACAATAACTATTAGCGTAGCCTGTCTTTATGACGCCGTTGTTAAATGTTCAAGCAAAATCCTGCCCATCCAAAGGTTGTCTGGAAGAGATCGCTCCAAGCGATAAGACAGCTCATTTTACTTCGCTGAAACTTTGGAACTTTATTTTTGTTTTTAACGTGTTAAATGTCCTTGTGGTGTGCAATAAAGAGTTTTCTGTCTTCTATCCATGGGGTTAACTTACGTAGAGAGTGCCTGAAACTTCAGTATGTACGGTTGTCGGGAAAAGTTATTATTTGTTTCGTTGCGATACCGTCCGCGATATTAGTTCCGAGGCAAAGCTATAATTAATTGCGTATGTTTCTTATCTTTGTAAGAATGTTTCGGAAACACGGTTTTCCTGGTTAATTATGTGTTTATTAGGCTTGTAAGAATAGAGAACAAAATGTTAGTGTAAGTTTTTTGATATATTATGTACCTAGTACACATAAATCAAGAAGATATGTATGTATACTACCTACATACATATCTTTCATAAAAACATTGATATATAAAAAATACAATTAATACAAGTACAAGTTAAATGTACAAGATGCACATTAAATATTTGAGCTATCTGTAGACCGCTACAAACGATCTAGAGATAGCTCAACTGATCAAATCAAAGTGGCAATCGGAAGCGTCCCCAAAACGCTGGCTGGCTGCATTGCCACGTTGAATGGAAATACTGATGCGTTGCCAGATACTCACTCATCAGTCCTCGTTACGCTCTCGATTACCTACCTACACGTCGCGTCGCTTCAATTGTATAATCAACAAAATCATAATTTTATCTAGAAAGCGTCTCCCTTCAACATAAAACTTAGATTTTGTGTTTAACAAGCACAAGTAGTTTTAGAGCAGTTTCAGTATCGGCACTTGCCAGAGTCTAATACGGCGTTTACATTTACACATTCGCGCTGCCATTCGCGTGGACGGTAATGTTGCCGTCCACATGTCTGCGGCAGCGTCGGCAGTAATGTGTGTTCACGCAACACGGTCAACGCGAGCGGCAACGCGAGTGTACATGCAAGTGGCCTGTTTACATTCTCGCATTGCCCAAGTCCCTTCCCATGCCTTTGCACATTTCCACGGACATGAGCTGAGTGTAAACGGGGTATTTGGTCTATTTCGAGTGGCTAGCACGCTCGACTGATAATTAGTCTTATTTGTTAGTTCTAGCTTTACTTTCATTTTGATATTGTTTTTGCCGCATTTAAGGAGGAAGGAACATAAACTTTGTGCTCAGAAAATAGTTGTGGACAACGACCCTTCTCCAACGCGTGAGGAATCTGTAGGTCCTCCAACTATTTAAGTTATTTAAGGTCCGGCCCACTCTAAATCTTAATCGCTGTCGGTGGAAAGTTTGGCGCAATGACTCGTGAAGCCTCTCCGCTTCTAAATAGTCGAATCTGCGGTCCGGACCATAAGCGAATCAGCTGACTCATAACCAAAAAAAATCTAACCTAACCTATAAAATAAAAATAAATATAATTAAAAATTGTTTTATAAAGGTCTCAAGAGCAGACATCCATTAGGTAGGTACCTATTATTACCAGTAGAAAACAAAGATGGAAATTAAAGAAATTTTTAACAATTTATTTATTTAACACTTTAGTGCACAAAAATAAAAAATGAAGTGTACAAAACGTAGCCTAATTATATTTATAAGCGTTACATAAATATAATTAGGCTACGTTTTGTACACTTCATTTTTTATTATTGTGCAATAAAGTGTTAAATAAATACATTAGTTAAGTTAGGTATCCCTACTTCAAGGGTCATCACCATCTTAGGACGGATTCGATTGGTACACTTATGTTGCAAATGTCTGGAATAGCTAGCTTGGGGAATGCAAACGCGACCCCATATCGCTACACCTTTGCGGAGGATGTCTCACATTCCGTCACCCTCATGGCGGAAGGGAAATGCGATGGCATTTTCCCCATTAAAAAAAAGGACGTATTTGGATAGTAGTCAAAAATCTGATATTAATCATACGCATACCAATACGCATTTGTCTGAAATAAAACAGGCACTGGAAGTAAGACTTTAACCCTGAGGGTCCCCTCAGATCTTTTGGTATTTAAGATCTTTGAAGAAAAAAGCAATGTGTGTCCAAAGTGTCAAAGTGCACGTCCAAATGAGTGATCCAATTGTGACATTGCCACCTACAATTCGGCAGTTAATTAAAACAGAAAACGCTCCAAAATCTAAGTGGATCTAGAGAGTACGCTCTGAAAATCGAATACCCCGTTTACTCTCAGCTCATGTCCGTGGAAATGTGCAGAGACATGGGAAGGGACTTGGGCAATGCGAGAATGTAAACAGGCCACTTCCATGTCCACTCGCGTTGCCGCTCGCGTTCTCGTGTTGCATGAACACACATTTCCGTCCACGCGAATGGCAGCGCGAATGTCTAAATGTAAACGCAGTATAAGTTACCTAGAGAGCCAGCTGTCTCTTGCTTCAGCTGTGTATCTGCGGCGAGTCGATAGCCGAAATTCTTTTTTATAGGGAGCTAAGGAACGAGTAAGATACGAGCACACTTGAGGCTTCTTTTTATTTACCAGTTCACGCTGCAACTCTTCAGTGCGGAAGTTCAGAAGCTGTGTAAATAAAGTTTAATTTGTTGTTTCTCAGCTAACGTGCTTCTAGATAAGCACTTTTCAAGCGGTTGCTGTTCGCACTAGTCTAGCTACTTGCTTGAACACTACATTGTGTCGACAATAAAGACTTTTTTTTACGTTTTTTTTAAACTAA
Source organism: Chloroclysta siterata (assembly GCA_932294275.1). Classification (NCBI taxonomy): domain Eukaryota; kingdom Metazoa; phylum Arthropoda; class Insecta; order Lepidoptera; family Geometridae; genus Chloroclysta; species Chloroclysta siterata. The sequence goes on along the minus strand of OW028596.1, from coordinate 10,145,930 downwards.
ATGGTGCCCGCGACTTCGTCTGCGCCAGGTTTAGTCACACAATATCTTTATAAATTGTAGCCTATGCGTTATTCTGATGTATGAGCTATATTATTGAGCTCACTTACCTTTATTTATACATATAGACATAGACATAAATATACTACATTCAGTGATTTTGTATTTTGACAGTGTGTTGAAATATGCGAGCGAGAAGTTTTGTGACGGTTGTCTCCGTCTTAACGCCGTTCTGGTGTTCTAAAAAGTGCCCAAGTGCTATGTAATATTCTTGTAGCAAAACGGATTCGTGAACTGTTTCCACGACCGCCAACTATAAGGCGAACGTACAGAATTACAATCAGTTTCTTATGCGGTTCTGTTGTTTTTTGACTCTAAATAAACTAGAATTGGGCTTCTGGGTGTATATGTTCTGTGTATTTGGTCCTGTCTTCTAGTATTTTGTGTATTTATATCTTCTAGTTATCGGGTAACTAAAATAAAAAATACACCATTTAGCAATTACACTTATTAGTTAAATATTTTACCTGAGTTTTTTCCTTTGCAATAAATAATTTTTATTCTTTTCTTTTTCATTTCAAAAGTTCAAAACTGCACAATTACCTGACAACAGATCTAGACAAGGTCCACTTTCTGTTTGCTTTCACGCCAGCGAAGGATAAAGTTGATAAAAATGACATTTACCTACATTGACAGATGATAACGCCAAACAAATGCCATATTCATTCTAAGAGAAAATATGTGCCTGTAATTACACCGGCAACCACACTCTTCAAACCGAAACATAGCAACGCTGCTTGGCGGCAGAAAAAGTGTGGTGGTACTTCCCCGGACGAGCCCTTCACAAAGAGCTCTACTACACTTTACTAGTTTTCTTACTGAAGCAAACTTTTTAGTAGGAAAACTCGTTTGGATCAAAATGATAATTATGCTAAACTGTGTGAAATGTTATTGCACACAACTTGGTTGATTGCAATTTTTCATAAATAAGATCAGTTTTTTAATATCTTTCAAAATGATGAAATGTGCGAGCGACAGCCCTTAATAATAAAAAGCTATTAATATTGTATCCCTTCATTGCCGGCTGGAAACGGTCAGCCACACGATACGAGACTGCCGACCAGCGTGTGCCAAGCCGTAAATATTGAGTAACAGCTCAGCAGTGCCGTGGATTTATTTCTTAATACCACGGGCACACGGCTTTCCCTATCGTTCGATATGTTGCTGGTTGATTGGGGTTGACCACGTCCCTGCGTGGTCAATACCTAGAATATTACAAAAAAAATCATTTTGATCGATACAATTTTTCTTACTCAAAAGTTTGCTTTACTAGTTTTTGTACATAAGCAAACTTTTAAGTAGGAAAACATGTATCGATAAAAATTAAATTTTCACTAAACTGTGTGCAATGTAATTGCACACAAAATGGTTAATTTTGATTTCGAAAATGAGATATGTGATTTTATATCTTTCAACATGTCGAAACGTGCGAGCGAGAGTCACATTAGCTCTTGTATTCGCCTGAATACCACTACGGCTTTCCCTATCGTTCGATTTGTTGCTGGTGATGGGGGTTGACCACAACCCTGCGTGGTCAATACCTAGAAGTTTACGTTACGAAAAGTGTTTATCCAATTAGCAGAGAGATAATAGCCAGAGATTAGCGTTAAAGAAAGAAAGATAGTGCGTGTCTTAAGAAGTAATGCTTTGTTATAGGTGATGGTTACCACTTAACATCAGGTGGGCCATGTGTTCTATCAGCTAGTTGTATAAAAAAAACGAAAGAAAGAAACAGTGATTTATTTACTAACGGAGCAAAAGAAAAAAAATACAAAAACTCTGTGCTTTGGATAGGTTAGCTCAGAATTGTTAGTATTCTCTTATCTGTGGAATTGTATCGTCGCAAGTAGGTAAAACATAATAACGCAAGAGCTTAAAAAAATACCTTTGATAGGTAAAAATACCTGAGCTTAAAAAAAAACTTTTTTAATACCTTTGATACATTTATTACCTCTTGCTGATGGACATCCAGATGAGCAAACCATTACTTATATCAAAGCATAAGGTACCACTGTCACGTTCAATGTGCAAATTAAATAATTATCTAACTAAGTCTATAAATTATTATCTAACTAAGGTTTGTCTCAAATCGATTATTGAGCCAGCACATTTAGAAAATTACTATTCATAATAACATTAAAAATAAGCAAATACTGAAATGCCTCCAAACTTGCAAGCGATTCTATATTTCCAAGTAAAATTAGTCTGAAACATGTTTCCATTCTAGCTGTCTCAAACTAGTTTGTCAGACCGTAGAATATTCAAGTACACCTCATCGTGTATTCAATTCTACTGGGTTACACTCCCTCTTAAATATTTAAACCATTATCCAACTCACTGTTCATTTACTACACGTCTTTGTCTTCCACGATGGACACTTTGTTTCTTCGGTCGTAAACGTTTTACCGCTAAGGATATTAAGGTCCTCAAATGGCGGCAACAAACACACGCTGCCGCGAATACCAAGCGAAACCTACCCGATGGAGAATGGAGATCGCATCCGATGGATGAAGAAGACTCAAATAGTACTAATCTTTATGGGGGAGGCCAGCAGACATCATCAGGCTGATGATGCAAGATCAAAGGTTTTACAAATTGTTTTACAGGATTCTTTCAATAAATTCAGATAACAAGACAAGACTTAACAAGAGTAGTAGAGCTCTCTGTGAAGGACTCGTCCGGGGAAGTACTACCACCACGCCTTTTTCTGCCGCCAAGCAGCGTTGCTGTGTTTCGGTTTGAAGAGTTTGGTTGCAGGCTTAACATCTGTAGGTATGCCTCAAGTTGATGGACGCAGGGCAGTGCATCGTAGGGCACTGATTGTGTGTGACTTGCGATGCAATGCTTGGAAAAAACAGATGGCCCACCTGATTTTAAGTGGTAAACATCACTTATAACAAAGCATTGCCTCACAAGTCACGCACAATAGGTGCCTTACGATGCACTGCAGCTGTCCATCAACTTGAGGCATACCTACAGATGTTAAGCCTCGTGTCCCTGTGATTTCACTGGCAACCACACCCTTCAAACCAAAACACAGCAACGCTTGGCGGCAGAAATAGGCATAGTGGTAGTACTTCCCCGGTCGAGTTCTTCACAAAGAGCTCTACTACTCTTAAAGTGGTAATTTATTCATCAAGTGCTTAGTAAATCTAGAGGTAATTAGGCATACATATTTGTTTTAGATATCTATTATCACAAGTGTCTTATATAGACTGTGGTTATGAAACCACGAGTAGGTACGTAGGTATAGGTCGTAAGTCATGAAACGTCTTATTTCAATGGTGATGTGATTTATGTGTTCAATTACCGGAGCACGCTGTGCCTTCACGCCTCAGACCGCCACCTTGGCGGGAGGGAATCTTCGAAAAGCTGATCTTTTCATTTCAGGCTGGAGATTTTATACTAGTTTAGGTTATCATCTTGAAGAAGATTATTAGCAATGGTGGTGGTTATAATTTGCTATTTCTTCTTCTTGTAGAGCCACTTAGGTTATCTTCATCTGGAAGAAGATTATTAGCAATGGTGGTGGTGATAAATTGCTACTTCGTTTAGGTAGATAATCAGATTAGTTTTTTTAAGAAAATGTTATTATTTCATAATTTATTCGTTTTATAGTGTTCAGCCACACTTCAAAGAATTCACAAAGATTCTATGATGTCCCAAAAATAAAATTTCTGAGTGGGATTTGAACCCACGACCTTCCCCTTGATACCGGGCTGCTAATCACCTGCGTTCTAGGTCTGTCTGGGTTGAAATCCCATTCGGACAATAAATTTCGGGACATTATAAAAATATATGGTATCATTTTGTATGTTTATTTATCTACACAAGCTTAACCTTGAAATAGTTCTAAACTAAAGTACCGGAGTCTGTTGAATAATGCTAATTCTAAAGAATAATGCAGTAGGTAAAAGATTTCTCAAGTAAATAGGTGTTTTGGTAAGAAACAAAAGTACTCTCGAAGGCTATAAATCTGCTAGATCCTAGCTTATGGCGGGCATTACCATACCACGCGAGGCAGTGGTAAAACATCTGTATTTTGCTTGTAAACTTTTCAAGGCGCTTCAGAAAACTATTCTTGAACCCACCTACATTTTATACGTTGCAGACGTCAAAACAGTGTTATTATTTTCTGAAATATTTTTTCATACTTAAGTACTTACCTACAACAGAATTAAACATACGAGAATGACGTTGTGTCTGTGTTTCTAGGTACATACTTCACGTTACGTTCTTTTTATGAGAAAAAGTGACAGAACAAGCAAGGCTAGGAAGGCTGTTCAACATCAGGTGGGCCTTCGCCCACCTGATGTTGAACAGCCTTCCTATTAACAATTGTTATTGCATTCTTCAAAGTGCACATCTACCGAGAGCGTAACTTTTTTTTCCCTTAAACTTTCCATCTCCCCACATCGTTGTCAACAATAATATTGAAATTGACAATAAACTCCACCGAAACAAGCGAAAAATATGAAAATATAAAATTCTCTATTTTGTAAGGGGAAAACGCTGCCCTTCGTAGCGACAACTTTTTTAATCGCCTTCAAAATGGAAGGTCTTCACTGCGGGGCGTCTCGTGGCGTGAAAATATAACTGAAGGGTTAGCACAAGTTTGCATCGCTATGGAAACCTAACGAGTCCTTCACGCATTTCAAATAACTACTGATCAGTCAAAATAAATGACTAATCGTGCAAATTTTCGACGAACGCCGACGTCAAAATAAAACAAATGAAGTTAGACCACTGCGCGTATGAAGGAGATAGATGACATAATGTTTACGTCAAGAATCTCATGAACTGTAGCAGTCGAAAACGTTGAATTTTTTAAAAAGTAAAATGCGTTTGAAAAACACTGATTGAAATGGCGCCATTGGACCGTTTTGGTCGCTCAATAGATTTGTAACGTCTGATAAGCATCTCACATGTTACGGTTCATCGTTCGTAATATCAATTTTTTTTTCGAATATAGCTCTTGAAATATCGCCTAACTTCAAGCCATTGACAGACGGTCTAACTTGATTTAAAGAGTCAAAGACTACACGTGCTAAAGGCTCTTAACTTTCTAGCAAAACGTAGTAAGTGCACAATCCATCTCCCAAAGCAGGTGTCAAGAGGCGTAGTGAAAAGTTGGGTTGTTACCCTTCATTGTGACGAAATTTTTGCACTCCAAGGAGTTCCTCGAATAAAAACCGAACCTCCTTTTTGAAATAGGAAGAGGTTCTTGTAAATGAAAAGGTAAAGGACCAATAAGCAGCTCAATGAAATTGCATTATCGCCAGTGCGACCCCAGCGAGGGTAGGTGGACGCAATAAATTGAATTACAAGTCCCGCAACCTCCGTTCTTTAAATAGAAATAGCCTTTGAGTCCTGTCTCGGACGTCAATCGGAGAACACTCGGTATCTAATCAAAGTTCTTTTCTTTCGAAGACCACTGTCGTCCCAATTGATTGCTCTTGAAATTCTTCGGGATTCTGTTTTGATACCTCATTTATTCGATTGGTAATTAAATTCCTATAGGAATATATCTAGGTACCTACTACAACAGATAGGCAGGTACTACTTTCCTTAACATTGTGTGATTTTATATTACTCAAAAATTTTTAAATTATAGCCATGATTGAATAACTAACACAAAGCACAGCACAAAACATTATAAATATATACTATTATAAACTTCAAATGTGAAGGACTATTTGCAGTAAATTGTAGGTATATTGTAGGTATATTGTAGGCAAAAAAATTGATTTCAAAAGTTTGCATTCTAGGGGGCCCAAAGTCGTAGGCAACTGTTTTGAATATTTAGCTAATGGGTGTACCTAGTAAATTTCATCGAAATTTAAGAGAGAAAGTTTAAGAAATCACAACTTTAGATACTTTATACGTACTTTAAGCATCGGCAATTGTTACCGCGCGAGGAGGACGAGTACTACCCTCCGAGATACAGTTTTTTAACTAGTTCGGAGTGTATTGCAAATCTGATTCGGCCACCAGCCACCAGTTATATTATAAAAATGTTATTTTATATCTATTACTACCTAAGTATTGTTAATTTTAAGTTTAGATAGGTTAGTGGTCTGTACGAGGTCTTTTTTGGAAATAAATAAATAAATTTTTAGGTTCCAGCCTCATTTACTGTTGAGTTTCACCTTGTCATGCTCTTGTTTAAAAGGGTAGGTATTACAAAAGCGTTCAGGTAGAGCACTTTAAAAACACGATTCAGCTAACGTGAAAATTGTGGTTCCACACTTTCTAATGAATTCGTAACTAATCACGCCTGCGTATTAAATATTCCGAGGGTAGATAGATCCCGTCCGTGTAGTACCTACCGGCTGCGGTTAGAGGGCGCCACCGCACCGCGCGCAATCACAGACTATTGTTGAGGGTCGTACCTACTCGGATAGTAGTAGCTAGTGCTCTCATTATTACGAACACTGATTAATTCTGGTTCAGCTTAAGTATTTTGCAGCTGGATTTTGCGTAGAATCGGGAAGAATCGGAGTGAAAACTACTCGATGGATCGACGATAAGGCTCAAAATTGTTCTTTCTGAAAATCGATAGGCAAGACCTAAAATGTCCAAAGGACGAAAAAATACAAATCGATTTTCAACTCTATTGTGATAGTCACACTGACGTGCAACAACTGATGTCGGAACGATAATCGCACTAACACTTGCTATTACGCAATGATCGTACAATGATCGCAATCACGGTTGATTGAACGCCTGTCACCCGTCATTAGTCCCTTGATGCTGTAAAGCGCTGGCCACACTAAAATTTTCGGTACAACAACTCGTTCTAATTGCCGTCTCTACTTCAGACCAAAACAACGGCACATTTGAATCAATGGATAGCATTTTTTTTTGTTTAAGAGACAAGCTGGTGCCCGCGACTTCGTCTGCGCAGGATTAGTCACACAATATCTTTATAAATTGGAGCCTATGTGTTAATCTGATGTATAAGCTATATTATTGTAAAGTTTCATTAAAATCCATTCAGTAGTTTTTACGTGAAAGACTAACAAACATCCATCCATCCATCCATAATTACAAACTTTCGCGTTCAAATAATATTAGTAGGATGGTAAAAAAACGTCACATAGTGAGCTAATATTCATATACAATCATGTATTCACATATAAGAATTAAACCATAATGATTGGAAAAATCTAAGTAATACTGCTACAGACTTGAAACAAAACGCTCCTGAAACATGATCTCAGTCAAACGGTAGCGTTAAGCTGGAAGCGGTTTATTTAGCTACCAAGCAAGAGGATACTCACAAAATAACTAACAAGATCGATTCGCAGAACCAAAAAACGCCAATCTGCCGCACCGCGTCCGTTCGAGCACGTCCCAACCGAACATACAAGTTTGACAAAAAGGCCCGACCACGCTCGTTTATATCGTATACCGTTTTGTTAAAAGTGTCACATGTTTCAGTTAGTTTTGCTTTTAAAAGCTCTGTGACCGTCATCGACGGCCGTCAAATGATGGGAAAAGGCAGATTTGAAGTTTTCATTGTAATGCCTCTACAGACCGACTCGACTGAGCGTGAATGCAAGTAGTCGAGTATTGCAGTTCTAGCGAGCGTAGGCGCGCGTGTGATTTCGCTTGCCTTTGGTCATGTTCGCTCCTTTTTTTGAGTAACGATTACTCGGTAAGGATGGACACAATGGTAAAGGCGAGCAAGCGTGCCTTTCGCTAGGTCAGCCTGTACCGGACCAGTACCAGTACCAGTACCAGTACCAGTTGAAAGCTGTGTTCAACGCTATATGAAGACCGTCTGGCAGTCAGGAAACAGGAACGTAGAAAATTCAGGCTTTAACAGGGCTTTTATGGACCCGACCACACCTGGCGAAAGTTTTTAGTATTTGAATTGGATGGATACACATTTTACTGGAGGATGCTACCGTGTCTGGAGATTTTAAGAATGCGTGAGCTCATCAAATGTTCGATTTTATACATATTTTACCATAAGAGACCAGGACTTCAAGCCTATTAAATACTAACCTAGACCTCTTTTGTTATACTTTTTTTTTTGGCAGAAGAACTGTTTCGATTGATATTTTTATATTTTTTGATATTTTGCTGAACCTTCACCATTTTATTCTCCCAACGTGGTGTTTACAAATTTTCAACTACATTCAGTAATTTTGTATCAAAAATGTTGGTATGTGCGCCCTGCTTATAAAATTCTGTCAAAATATAGCGTTTGAACACTATTGCCATCTCTTACCAATGAATAATGACAAACAGTGGCAGGGCTAACTTTGAGCAATGTATCGACTTGAGTAACGTTTATGTAAGAATACCTAGCTGCTGTAAGAGAGCTAAGCTATGCGCTGGTTTTATGTACAAACCACAAGCTAATAGACCCTGTAACCAAAAATATAAGCAAGCAAAATGATCCCCAGCAATGCATCATTACAAATCTCCCTTATATCTGTATGTTCACGGTACATTTAATGCGGTTGCGTCTAATTAAATCCCCGCCTAGCGACGCGGTGTCGACGATTCCGGTAGCGATCGACGCACATTGGAAAAACTAATTTTTTCAAAAAAGTCAATAAATTAGAGATAGATGATATTTATATAGGCAAGGCCTCTATTTGTATACTCTATGTATACTCTTTCAAATTTTATATTTCTTTTTAAAAGTAACAAACTTTCCCATTTCCTTTTGTGCTACTTTTCAATTTGCGTAATTTTTTCAGGAAATCCTAACCTATCACACTTTCTATCCTATTCCCTACTAATATAAAAATGCAAAAATTAAGATGTTTGGATGTATGAATGTTTGTGACTCAATCACGCTCTAACCACTGAACCATTACTAATACGATACGAGCGAAACGGCGGGCGGCAACTATTAACTAAATAACTTAACTTAAACATCTAATTGTCTGAAAAAATATTTTTATTTATTAATCATAGTTCGTTGTTTATTAATAGAGCCTGAATTTTGTTTCGTTGGTGCCAACAATTAACTTGAGATGTGATTTGGTCTTGGGTTTGATAATGTTGAAAAATTAATATTATCACAGATATACCCAGGAACAGTAAACATCTACTCAAATCAATCTTCTTTACTAAGTCTAAAGACTAAAGACTAAAGGTCTTCATTTAGAGGTACAAAGAGGTCTGAGATAAAAAGGTGAGTTAAATGTGCGACCACCATAGAAGAGGAATATTTTTTAAGACAATAAAAAAGATTCCGGCTGGGAGTGTGCAGATGCGGCTGAATGCCTCGTGAATAATTACGACACGCCCCGGGTGCGTATCTCGCAGAATGGATACTAAAGGACCTATTCATTACAGGGGCCAAAGAATTACTGTAAACTAACACCACTAATATACTTACATATACAACGTGTACCATAATACCCCTATAAGCCCAAAGACCAAGTGATCAGACCAAGCACTTGAATACTTTGACGTGTGCAAAGTTTGAATACATCGTTTATGAAATTCCCATACAAAAAAACTGTATAGCAGGACGTTTGACGAGTCAACAGCACTAGCATAAATACCAGAACTGCTATAGTCAGTCGGCCACACGCGATGGCAGGCGGCGCTTTAGTGGGGAACAAAATAACAACAAAATACAAAATGGAAAGAAAGAAGAAAAAAAAGAAAGATGTAGTATATTTATTAACCGATTGCATCATTTTTCACATAGCAAATAAAACAGAATTAGACTAGCCGAATAATAATCAAATAATAATAATAATAATAAGAAGAAACCTATTTTAAGCCACTTTCTCTCTTTTTTCAGGTCAGCTAAAAGAACTTGCGAACTCCACAACACACACAAAAGGCGCATAAAAATTCTCAAGAAGCGAATGCACGAAAGCTTTTCGGGAAACAAAGCATAAAAGCATTTTAACTGGGACAGGCTTACTGCTGCTCTGCTTACCTTTGTTTTATTTAGGTACAATGGAAAACTTTTAGCAACATTGCATTTCGCTGCCGCCTAAATACACGAATGTCATTCTGGAAGGCTGGCCTAAAAGTTGCCGCTGAAATGTGCTGAATTATTTGCAGTAACTTTAAAATAAAATTACACGTCATGTTGTTTTATATGCATTACTAGCGGCCTGTCCCGGCTTTGCACGGGTGGACATTTTTTTTTAAACATTAAGTGATAAACGTATACCTGCCTACCTCACACCTACCTACTAAATTCCTAGATGTAGGCCCCTTCGGTCCAATTCGGTGCCCCCTCCCTCGCCAGATTAATACCAAGGTACAAATAAAAAGCCTTTCCAAGCGGCGGCACTCGATTTTTTTTAAAATAAATTAACACTTATTGTGACATAACTATAATAGTTAGACATATGCTGTCCCGACACTTTTTGTAGATGATGACGTGTTCTGCAAAGTATATTATTTTGTTCTATCATCAACAGTTTTCGTAAGGAATTTTTTAGGTCATCTTTTTCCACCTTGGGTTACATTATTGGAGTTTTAGTAAGGATCCCTGATTTTTTTGAAAATATAATATAGCCTATGTCACTTGGGATAGTGTAACTTCCCAACGGTGAAAGAATTTTTCAAATCGGTCCAGTAGTCTCGGAGCCTATTCAATGCAAACAAAAAACAAACAACTACTAGTTTTCGTACGTAATCAAGCTATTTGGTAAGAAAACTTGTTTGGGTCAAAATGATATTTTTATTGAACCTTTGTGTGATATTCTTGCTTTGAATGCTATTCACCGAAACATGGGTTGTTTGCGTTTTTTATATACATTCAATGGTTTTATATCTTCAAAAATGTTGAAATTTGCGAGCGAGAAGTTGTTTGACGCTTTCAGCCTCTTAATTTTCAGTCACGGCAGCCCCTAAGATCTAGTAGTTCTAAGTAGGTATTATTAAGAATCCACTGAAGATTCTGAGAGCACTGGTGGTCTAGTGGTATAGTGGTAGCGGCCCCGCCTTCCGATCCTAAGGTCGTGGGTTCGAAACCGGTTGTGCACCAATGAGTTTTTCTGTTCAAAAATTTATGTGCACAATGCCAGCATTGTGCACATAAATTATTTATAATAACATACATTTTTGAACTCTCAAACGGTGAAGGAAAACATCGTGAGGAAATCGGCATGTCGTAGAACCTAAAAAGTTCTATAACATGTGTCAAGTGCTCGAATGGAGCCTCTTGAGGCGCACTTAAAATGCTTCCACCACACTGTTTCGAAAGAAACTAGTACGACAAGAGAGGCTGAAGATTCTTGAAAAAATTGTAATATTTCGCATGAATTTTCAGCAAAAATTTTGGCTAGAAAAGACTTAATGTTAATTAGAATAATATAACCAAATGAGTAAGAAATTTTCAAGTCTATTGAATCGATACAACGTTTTATATCATACATTTCTAAAGGTTTTCCATCATTGTTGAACTATGCTATTTAGACAAATCTGTCTTGTAGGTAAGTTCCAGAAAGGGTTTCCATCCAAAGTTTATCCCTACAAGTCGGGAGTCGGGATAAGTTACCCGATCTCATGTCAAACAGGGATATGCACTCACAGGGGACGGCAACTAATCTAATGCGAAACTTGCTCTGTGGATTTCATATAAACTTCCCAACTGTTTGGTGGTAAATGATATTTGGGAACTGCTGAATTGGCGGTGGAAACTGGATTGACTATTTTACTTTAAAACTACCGTTACAATTACTTATTTCTTCTCAAATTTCCACGACTTTTGACCATCGCTTCTTAGAACCGAATCTACACTCAAGATCAACAATGCAGCTCATCAAAAACTCGAACCTAAAAAGGCGATTTCACTGAAACTAATATTGACCCTCAAACCCAATCCTCGAAGCAAACAACCTCAAACATTTCTCTGTCTGGGTTTTATATTATATTATGTTATGTTATGTTACAAAAAAAGTTAACTAGTAGTTCGCCCCGAACTGAGATCTCGTGATGCGACCCGACGAACGCACCAAAACTTTGAGTAGGTGGTAGTCAGAGGCAAGTCCAAACATTATGTTTGGACTTTTTTCTGACTACCGCCTACTAACTTGGTATGGTTACCAAGTTTCAACTCTATTGGCCTATTTATTGAAGAGTTCCGTTGAACAGACCTTGGCTCCATCATCAGACCTGGTCGTTGTCACCATTTTATGAAAACTGAGTATCTCCTTAATTCATTCCAAGAAAAAAAAATAAGAAAAAGCAAAGGAACTGGGCGACCAGTAGAAAAACCTTGATTTCAACGAAACTCTTAAAGATGGGAGCTCTTGGATCGCTGGTTATCTTAATTTAACTTTTTTTTTGTATCTCGAAAACCGAGCATCCCAAAAAAAAAGTAAAAATTGTTTTGGAATGTCCAAACAAAGCCCTTTCATATGACATGTAACTTAATTTTTTTATGTAACTTTTTTTATTTTTGCCCCCTTAAAAAACCCCATATCTCAAAAACCCTTCATCCGATTTTACTCATATACTTACCAGTAAATTTCTCAAGTACAAGCTATCGACATATCAAATTTCATGCAGATCGGATCAACGGTTCTAAAGTTATCGCCAGACAAACATACATACATACATACATACATACATACATACATACATACATACATAAAATGCCAAATCGCCCAAGTTGAAACTAAGATCTTCGTTCGCTTCGCTCACTCGATCGACAAGTATTATATGTGTTGCAGATGCATTGCCCCGAACTTATTGCTCTCGAGTGTACCTACTTACTTAAGGTGATCATAATATCAATTCGACATCATATTTACGGTGAGGTACGTGTATATTTTGTATAGTCGACCACTCCTGATGCCCGAATAAATTTACTCTTCAATTTTAAAAGTGCTGTAGACAGGTATGGATTCAGAAGGTAGACTGTAACATGAATATTGGAAGACAAAGAAAGGTTTGACTGAAGGAAATGATTTCAGCCGTGTTGTAAAGACCGGTGGCGAAAACGTCCAAGCTTCCCCCTATCAAGGAATGTAAGGGGATTTGAGTAAGACAAAATATATCGAACGGTCCACCCGTTTAATATATTTTAGGAATGATAAAAAGTATCACAGTATTAACAGAAAGTCTAACAATACAGTGGGCTTCGTGAGAGGTAGCCCTAAAAAATATTTAGCGAGCCATTTTCAAAAAACACATTCGAGAAATTTTCGAACCTTATGAACACTTGATGATGAGCTTCATGAGTTACCTATAATAATTGCATTACCTCACAGGGCATATCAACGTGCCCTTTCTCGCACTGCACTGCGTAATTTGCAGACTCTTTTATTTTTAAATGTCAAAGTCTAAGTCAAAAGGTATTTATTCAATAAAATCACAAGGATCACTTTGAAACGTCTTAAAGCTAGGTGACTCTAGGTGCCAGTTCCACGCGACAAAAGAAGAACAGGTAACAAACTTACGGGTTGGTTCCTACCGTTCTTTTGTATGATTCTTGTTACAATGTAATGTAACACAATATTGAAACTAGTGGTGCTAATCGAATTTAGTGAGGCGTAGGCATAACATGTTTTTTCAATGTAACTCCTCAATCCGTACCTGGATAACATCGGATACTTTATGCTAATGCCGCCTAAAGCGTTCTAGCGGTATGAAATAATAATATCCACTGGGGAAGCTGCAATACTTGTTACTTCTCGTGCACTACGAGGATCGCTGGGATCATATTTACTGTATATAAAACTTTCAGGTGTTTTTTTTTATACAACTAGCTGATGGAACATGCAGATGGTCCAACTGATGTTAAGTGGTAACCATCACCTATATAACAAAGCAATACCTCGTAAGTCACGTACGTTAGGAACGTGCCCTACGATGCACTGCCCTGCGTCCATAAACTTGAGGCATACAGATGTTAAGCCTCATGTCCTGTAATTACACCGGCAACCACACTCTTCAAACCAAAACACTGAAACGCTTCTTGGTGGCAGAAAAAGGCGTGGTAGTAGTACTTCCCCGGACGAGCCCTTCACAAAGAGCTCTACCACTCTTAACAAAAAGGTGTAGGTAAGATATTAATTTTCAAGAGCAGTAGAGTTCTTTGTGAATAGCTCGCTCCGGAAATAACTACCTTTTTCTGCCGCCAAGCGTTGCTGTGTTTCGGTTTGAAGAGTGTGGTACGAGGCAATGCTTTATTAAAGGTGATGGTTACTGGGCAATGCTTGTTCCATGCAAGAAGTATAAAAAAACGTGAAATTCTAAACAAAGTACACAAAACACAATACTTTTGTCTATTTTTTTTTTTTCAATTCTTATATAGGTACAGCTTTACTGTATGTCAATAGTTTTATTATGTACATTTACGAGGGCCTAATCACGAATTAGACGTTACTCGCGTAAACGTATCATAGCCCTAACTACAACAAAAGAAGGTTGAATATCGGTATGATATGTTAACGCCACAAATATCAAAATGTATTCGTGATCAATTCCCAGCTCTCCTTAACGCGTGTCATGTGTCATGACACCACGCAGCAACAGTTGCGTTTGGTGTCTTCACTATTCGAGAAGTTTTATTCCACAGTGCCAATACATAAGGTTTATTCTTATCGTGAAAATGTATGAAATGAAAACCATGGATACCACAGACCCGTAAAAAAACGTTGAACAAATAAACGAATAACATGTTGTAGATATAATTCTCTATTTGAAATCAGAATTATTGATATTTTACAGAAAAATAGGTCGGGTACAAGCTTTGCTAAATTTGTGTTAAAATAGCGGTATCTGAAAAGTAAACTATTAATTATTATTGATATCAACTTTCAAAGGCTGTCAAAATAAGTAAGTGTGCAGTCAAAATAAGTAAACATCTCATCCCTTAGAAGATTAATTTATTCCAGCTAACTGGGGTTTAAAAATCCGTTATTACCCTCCGGCCACAAGGCTTTCGCATTAGTTGTCTCAACGACCAGGATGAAGTAGGGTGGCCAAATAATTAGACAACATTTGGGACATTGTTGCAATTACCTCTGTTTCTCAGTTGGCGACAACCTGCCGCAAGATGGCGCGGTACGGAATCAATTTTCTCAGCGATGCAATACAAATATTTGCATTATCAACAAAAATTGTTTTCGGCTCTGTGTTGCTATGATCAGTGATGAAAGACAATAAAAGTGTCTAGTTTAAAAATAACAAATATTTAGTAAACCAGCTCATTGAAGTTAGTTCTCTATTTAAAGATAATAACTATCAGCAAACTAAAAAAAAATTGCCATTTATTTTACTTAATTTAGAGAAAATTGGCATTATATAACTTAAACTGGACAGAAATTAAACTGGAAATATTTTCACATAGGTACTTACTTACGCAAGCGAAAATAAAGAACGAATCTCATCTCAATCTCAATCCATCATTGAACACGATTAACACTCCATAATGACATTCGATATTCCTAGATGTGATATCTTTATTTCCTACATTCTAGGTCCTCAATTTGTATTCACAGATGACATCATAAGCCAACAGAGACTACGCGCGGAACAGTGCCAAACCACGTACGAATGCATCTCATTCGCCAGCTGAGACAAACTCGTATGCGACCACACGCGCCAAATGTTGTTTTGCCCTTATTCGTATGGTAGCAATACGTTAAAATGCCTAGCACAATCTGTGGCTTCTGTGAAACTTGTGGGGGGCTCAACCGTTTCTTATCATACGGAATTTAATTTGAAATTCAAACTTTATATTGAAGGAATCGGGAAAGTGCTAAGCACATCCCTTGAGTTACTGCATCATTTGGTAAAGTACACGCAAAATGAGCTATTTGTGGCTCCAAATATCTTAACATTAAAACTTTGAATTTAAGTATAGGTACATTGTTGAACTTTCTATTAGATAGAAAGTAGGATCAAATTTATTTGATGATGACTAAATTGCTCGGTATCTCGGAAGCCTGACTGAACAGAATACTGAAAAAAGTGTAGTGTAGTTTTTGTTGTATCGCTAATGATAGTCACCCTATCAGGGTCGTTAATCGTGTTTAGGGCGTGATGCATGTGTCATGTCGCTGACCGCATGCCCTCAGGTGTTTGAGGATCCTATCCGATCTGCAGAATAGGTAGACTTTGGACAGACAGAATTACAAGTTGATGAATTTATAAATCACCTCTATCTCACCCGCCCTGACTTCGCTTGGTGGCAGAATTTATTTTTGCTACATTCAACGCGAAAAAAACACTTAAATTCTACATACCACCAAAAAAGTTATGATAAATGATAAAAGAATAAGTCATTTTTGAAAATGGCTATAAAGGTCAAAATAGTGTATGTATGCTTCCCTACAGACAAAGACAAGTCCTCGAACAAAATAATGAAATTGCCTGATTTAATTTTTTTTGTTTTACTTGTTTTACTTGTTTTACTCAGAATAATATTCAAAAAAGATACTCTCATTTTTATGAGCGTAAAAGCAAATCCCTGTGTACTTCTCATCTCAAGCGATCCATGAGGTGTTTCGTAAAGCTTTGGTTTAAACAAAATAGCGACCGTCTTGTGAACTTGTGAATTAAGTATATTATTTCCTAAAAGTAAGTAGTAAGTAAAAACTTAAAACCTACTTTATGATGCTTGTTTGCGATTTATATCTTAAACTGAATATCTCGACTTTTTTTCCTACCTGCTCATGCAACAATTAGATGGCCTACCTGATGTTAAAAGGTACCATCACCTATAACAGAACATTGCCTCGCAAGCCAATGCTTTGTTATAAATGATGGCCTCCTAACATCAGGTGGACCATATGCTTGTTCCATCAGCTAATTATATTAAAAAAAATCACGTATGATATGAACGTGCCCTACAATGAACTAGTGGAATGTTCGCCAATTTTATAATTTATTTTAAATATTACACTTACAGCCGCTTTCTGAAAGCTCGATCGAAACTAAACGGATGTGAAGTCACTCGCCATTTCAGCTAATATACCCAATTAGATAGAGATAGCAAGTGACTTGACTTTAGTTTTGATCGGGCTTTCAGAAATCGCGGACGTTAGTAATCCAATCCAAATGCTAGATTATTTTATACGGCGATTTTTTCAATAGTCATAATCGTCAATAAAATGAAGGTCTCTCATTTCAAAAATCTCAAATAGTAGTTTTACTTTGAGTAGTTACGGCCTACTCAAAGTAAAATTCAAATTCCTTTAAATAGCTAAAAAGAAATAAAAGTATTGATAATGTATGCAGCTGGAAAACGTCTTTTATGACGGTCATAAGATTACGGCTACAGTTCAAGAAGAAACCAGTACTTAAGACAAAAAATATTCCCCATTGTGAACCAACAGATGCGCTTGAATAATTACTCTGAGAGGAATCCAGTGCGTGAAGATAAGAAAAATGTATGGCAGAGAAAATGAGTTATAACTGTTTTCAGGCAAATAATCATAAAACGAATATTATGATCTTAAACAAATAGTTATCTTCTCTGTTCTGTGTTCTTTCTAATGTATGTGTATGCGTGTGAGAGGGTGTGTGGATATGTGTCGCAGATGGCGGTGTACAAGTATGTGAACATACGCATACATGTATATGTATGAGTGTGTGTGTGGATGTGTGTCGCAGATGGCGGTGTACAAGTATGTGAACATACGCACATGTATATGTATGTGTGTGTGTGTGGATGTGTGTCGCAGATGGCGGTGTGCAAGTGTGTGAACATACGCACATGTATATGTATGTGTGTTTTCATTTTATAGGTACCACAGGCGTCTAGGGTAGCATAGAAGAATTTTAAGAGTAGAAGAGCTCTTTGTAAAGGGCTCGTCCGGGGAAGTACTACAACCACGCCTTTTTCTACCGCCAAGCAGCGTTGCTGTGTTTCGGTTTGAAGAGTGTGGTTGATACCTGATAGAACAAGCACAAGAATTACCTGATAGAACAAGCAGATGGCCCACCTGATGTTAAGTGGTAACCATCACCTATAACACAGCATTGCCTCGTAAGTCACACACGAAACGTGCCCTACGATGCACTGCGTCCATCAACTTGAGGCATACAGATGTTAAGCCTCATGTGCCTGTAATTACACCGGCAACCACACTCTTCAAACCGAAACACAGCAACGCTGCTTGGCGGCAGAAAAAGGCGTGGTGGTAGTACTTCCCCGGACGAGCCCTTCACAAAGAGCTCTCCTACTCTTATGTCATTATTGTCTAGAAATTTGTTGGAAAACTCGTTGTCTAGGGTGGTCATGCAGATAATGGTTTATCTTGAGACGTTTACTTTAAGGTCCTGACAACCTTAAAACCACTTCTCGCTCGCACATTTTATAATTTTGAAACATATAAAATCACTGAAAATTTTACTTTTACGAAAATTCGCCACGATAAATCATGATGTGTGCCATAACATTACACAATATCAGCAACATAATCATTTTGATCTGAACACTTTTCACTTCCAAAAAGTTTGCATAAGTACGAATACTAGTAAAACAACAAGTTGCTTGACTGTTGTTAGCCCCTTAACAGATAGACATCTTAAGTGTTTGCAACCAAGTATGGAACCAAGTTCCAAAAAAAAAACTGAGTTAAACCTTATTAACTCAAAATGTGGAAAACTAACTCCTATGCAACTCTCTAAATGGCTACAGCTATAAATTGTTACCTACTCTTAAACTTGGCTAGAAAACATTTAACCATTTAACATTGTATAAAAGTCATTTTCTTAATTGCCTGTTTCCTTGTCACATTTTATAACTAGACAATAAATAAAATCCAAGAAATTGGCTACGCGCATAAAGAAATTGGCTACAGCAAACAACCAAGGCAGACAAACGTTATGGTTATGTTCATTGCTTTCTTCGCCACTTGCAATTCGAGTAGTTGGCAACACTTTTGTTTGCTATGAGGTTAGGAAAATAAGGCTTTATTGCGTAGGGGTTTGCTCGAAGAATGCGAGAAATAAAGTTCAGGAGTCAAGGTCAACAAATGCGGTATTTTTCGTGTTATCGCCTGTTTCAAAGATATAACAAACTAACCTTAAAATGGCGGCACCACCATACAAAACATCTAACAAAGATAAGTGCTATATAACTAACTAGAAGCTTCTCGCGGCTTCGCACGCGTTGGTGAGCCGTGAGCCGCCTATTGCACCTTTTTCAGGGGTAATTTTCAAATATAAACTTCCATACAAACTTTGACATCCCTTTGCACACGTATTAAGGGTAGTTTAAAAAAACTAAAAATGCTTTTCCTAATTTTTAGCCTTGGAGTACATCTACTCCAAGTTTCAAGTTTGTAGATTCAAGGAATACAATTTTTCATACCAACGTTTTCAACCCTTTTTACACCCTATAGGGGTTGAATTTCCAAAAATCCCTTCTTTGTACACCTCTACGCCATAAGATCCATGTACTCTTTAAATTTCAAGTCTCTAGAACCAGCGGTCAAAAAACTCCCATACAAACTTTTACATCCCTTTGCACACGTATTAAGGGTAGTTTTAAAAAACTAAAAATGCTTTTCCTAATTTTTAGCCTTGGAGTACATCTACTCCAAGTTTCAAGTTTGTAGATTCAAGGAATACAATTTTTCATACCAACGTTTTCAACCCTTTTCACACCCTTAGGGGTTGAATTTCCAAAAATCCCTTCTTAGTACATCTTTACGCCATAAGACCTATGTACTCTTTAAATTTCAAGTCTCCAGAACCACCGGTCAAAAAACTCCCATACAAACTTTTACATCCCTTTGCACACTTATTAAGGGTAGTTTTAAAAAACTAAAAATGTCTTTCCTATTTTTTTGCCTTGAAGTATATGAATTCCAAGTTTCAAGTTTGTAGGTTCAAGGAATACAATTTTTCATACAAACGTTTTCATCCCTTTTTACACCCTTAGGGGTTGAATTTCCAAAAATCCCTTCTTAGTGCACCTCTACGCCATAAGACCTATGTACTCCACAAATTTCAAGTCTCTAGGACCAGCGGTTTAGGCTGTGCGTTGTCTATATGTCAGTCAGTCAGTCAGTCAGTCAGTCAGGACTTTGATTCTTATAGTATTAGAGATGAGGAAAATAATGTGTGAGTGGACCTCTTAGTAGCGCCATTTAAAGAATTGAATAGAGAAATATTTATTGAAAACACAATTTTTTTTATTATGATTCGTTTTTATTTTATTGGCCTGGATTATACTTTACTGTTGCTAATGCTCTAGCTTTTATTTAGACTTATGGTACAAAGATCCTAACAGAATTGAAATGACAAAATAACTTGATGATAAAATAATAAAAAACAAACATAAATCCAAATGCTCAATTCGTTATACCTCCTTTGTCGTAAACACAATTTCATGCTGGATTCGTACCTACCCTTATATATGTCAGGACAATAACGTCCTTAGTGACAACAGTCTCTTTCTATCAGCGTTCGAAAGACCAGTATAGTTGATGCAGAGATCCCCCACGCACTATAAACCATGCTCATTAGCTTTGATAACCACAGCATTTGCAACACATTTTTGCCGTAGATTTTGATGGCGCTATTACGTAGGAAAACGATCGTTGTCCATCGGAGGGCCTTTCGATTTGGCCCAGCCGTCGACCACCCTCGCGGTTAATTTGGAAATAATTATTGCTCTCCCCCGATGCAGCAAAAAGATGGGCAGGCGTTGTCGGTTTCAGTAATGTTTGGTTTTGAAAACGATAGTAGGTAGGTACATCTAAGTGTTAAAAGTAGTAGAGCTCTTTGTGAAGGGCTCGTCCGGGGAAGTACTACCCCCATGCCTTTTTCTGCCGCCAAGCAGCGTTGCTTTGTTTCAGTTTGAAGACTGTGGTTGCCGGTGAAATTAAAAGCACACGAGGCTGAATATATATATATGTATGTCTCAAGTTGATGGACGCAGGGAAGCGCATCGTAGGGCACGTTCCTATCATGCGTGACTTACGAGGCAATGCTTTACTACTTAAAATCAGGTTGGCCATTCGCTTTTTCCACCAGTAAGTTGTAAAAAAAAGACCGGGTTCGATTCCCGAACTAAGTACAAGTTTTTTTATATTATGTATGCAGTTTTTCTTGTCACTAATTTCGATGGCATGGTTCCTAAGAACAGATCTTTGTATATCTTATAGTTACAGGCTTGCCTATAGGTACTGACCGATCTTAATGAGCCACCCTGTATAGGAGATATAGTTACCACTTAATATCAGATGAGCCATCTGCTAGTTCCAACAACAATTTGTATTTAAAAAAAAGCTCTTATGACATAAAATGCAAAATTCACATAACTTTTGGCCTAAACTGTTTCATGAGCTCAATAACATCAAAATTAATTAAGTATTCATTTATCATTTCCACGCACACAATCTTCTGGTTATGAGCATTGTTTAGCGATAAAATCACTCAATGTTACAAATAATTTGTTTTTTATGTATAATTTTTGTCTTCAAGTTGTGGTGTGCAATAAACTATTTCCTAAAGAAGTTCAAGTAGTCTGTATCAAGTTAGAAACTCATATGCTTTTCACAAGTATATTTATTAATTTTATTTTTTATACTATGTTTTTATTACCAGCTTGTATGTACTTGCTTGTTCGTATTGTGTTTTATTATGTATTTTGTTTCTTTCTTTTTAAGTTATGATTTTCTCCTTTACATTTTCTTTTAACCCCTCTTTTTTTGATCCAATGTGAACAGTATTATTCTTTGAGCCAAACTGAAATGACAACACATTCACCGCAGGCATATTTCACACAAACACACGTCATGCCATGTCCCACTATCTACACGTATGTAGTATGTATCTACACGCCTGAAGTACGACTCTACATATTCATATTTGTATGAGTATTGTGTACTGGGAGATTGACTCGGCAAGTATTGTTTGTAGTTCGCTCGCAATCACCCAAAGTACCTACTGCTGTTTTGTTCAGGGTTGTGCCTGAGGATATCGATAACTTTTCGATAAACATAATTTCTTCGCCCTTCGCCGCTACTACCGCTACTGGTTTCCTTATGATGTTTTCTATCACCAATTGAGAGAACGAGTATTGTGCACATAATTTTTTATATGAGAAATTTAGAAAATATATTGGCGTACTACCGGATTCAAACCCACGACCTTGCGATCTTTTTATCAATGTTGTACCTACATGAACATCTTTTTTTTAAGAAACGATGCTAAAAAGTAGCTTAAGGGCCGGTTTCACCATGCTCTGTTAGATTAACAAAGGATTAAAGGGCCGTTAAATATGTCAAAATATACGCGTTTTACATCTAAGGTTAGTTTTAACGGCCTGTTAATCCTTGATTAGTAACTAACAGAGCCTGGTGAAATCAGCTCTTAGTTTAACAACCTTTGTTTTTTAGTTAATTGAGCCGGTAGCCGATATTAATACCTGCAACTGACATTTTAATAAACTCTTTTTAATCGACAACAGACTCAGATGCTGCCATCCCTATATTTCCAGAGAATATGAAAGGGATAGTAGACGGGGTGGGTTTAACGAGAGAACGAGTATTGTGCACATAATTTTTTATAAGAGCAATTTTGAAATATATTGGCGCACTACCAGATTCAAACTCACGACTCTTCGACCTTGCGATCTTTCTATTAATGTTGTACCTGAACATCTTTCTTTTACGAAACGATGCTAAAAAGAAGCTTATGTTTAACAACCTTTGTTTTTTAGTAAATTGAGCCGACCGGTATAGCCGATATTAATCCCTGCAACTGACATTTTAATAAAACTCTTTATAATCGACAACAGACTCAGATGCTGCCATCCCTATTTTTCCAGAGAATATGAAAGGGATAGTAGACGGGGTGGGTTTAACAACTACGAGTAAAAGCGCAACTTCGACGGCTCAAACCACAAAAGGCCGCGGTACGTTGTAAGTACTGTTAATTCTTCTGTGGCCCCGGCAACAATGTCTAGACTGACAAAGGAATATGACGATTATATTCTTCACAATATACTAAGAAATTGCAGTGTTTTGTATTGTCCAGAGTAATCATTTGATGCAGAACAGAATTGTGGATTTTTATTTGAAAAAATATGCAATTTTAAATTCAGTAAATCCAGTTTTAAGAGTAGTAGAGCTCTTTGTGAAAATCTCGTCCGGGGTAGAACTACCACCATGCCTTTTGCTGCCGCCAAGCAGCGTTGCTGTGTTTCGGTTTGAAGAGTGAGGTTGCCGGTGTAATTACAGGCACATGAGGCTTAACATCTGTATGCCTCAAGTTGATGGACGCAGGGCAGTGCATCGTAAGGCACGTTCATATCGTTCGTGGCTTACGAGACATTGTTTTGTTAGGTTACCACTTAACATCATGTGGGCCATCAGCTTATTCCATCAGCTAGTTGTATAAAAAATAAAAAGTTGGGATAATTCTAATGACGTAGATTTCATGACATTGTATGGCCTGTCATGGCTTAACGACATCTTTAGCCGGGATGAACTGGATACGCGTCTACGTTGCTAGCTTTCATTAAAATGTCTTGTCTTCTCAAAATATACACTTATCAGTAAGAGTTAAAGGAATTTAAGGTACCTTGAATTAATAAAAATCATGCTTGTCTGAACTAATATATGCTGTACCTATTTTAATTTTAATTTGAAGATGACTGAAATAATTTGTTTTGTATTTTAAATTTAGTTGTATTCTTGTGATTCGTTAGTGTATATTGGTCTGCGTACAGTGCGTACTGTTCTTATTATTTAAATATTTAAATAAATTGATTTTTGGGTGGCAAATAATTATGTTTTGGGTTAAGCATAGCTTTGTACACGCTATTTTTACGAAATGTTTTTTACTTTGTATAATAAAAAATAGCTGCCTATCGATTTGCAATAATATAAATATTATGTCATTATAAAAATCACGGCGTTATTTTCCTTATATTATTAAGCTTGTATCAGTCAGCTGTCAGCTGTCGTAACCACTATCTCCTGAACCCCCAGCCAAATCACACTCGCCTAATTTAGGGTTAAGCTCACTTTTGTACATACAGGTACCACGTCTTAAGTTTAAGTTTACAAATTGTTTTTAATTGTGTACAATAAGAATCCTATCGATTCCAATAGAAATAGTATGTCTTCATATAAATCTGCGTTATTTTCCTTATAATATACAGAGAGCATCAGTGTCAGCTGTCGTAACCACTATCTCCCCAACCCCATCTAAATCACACTAGCCTAAAAGGGAAACCAGACGCGGTGCCCCGGTGCCTGTACCTAATAGTCCATTCGAACCCTAGACAATTTCACACCGATGCCGATTCAATTTCATTGTTCTCCGAGTGGATATTATCCAACCGTAAATTGATTTTCAGTGAAGCACTGAATTCAATTTATGAAACGAGACAATTTTAGATTTTTACATGTATATCCTGTGCCAACATATAGAAATACGTCTAATTTACTTATTTTTTTTTATTTTAAGCTGATTATGAAAAACACGGAAAATAAAATTTTTACTTAATTAAGATGTGAAGTTAAGTGTGTTTTTGAAATTTTCCTAAAGGAACCAGTATCGGCACATAAAATAAGATGGTAAATGAAGAAGCAGTATTAATCATGCGAAAATCTGAAAAAAATCTCATTAAGCTAACACGTGTCATGACGCCGCGCGACGTCCTGCGCTCGCCTCGTTTTAATTCATCATCCCACTCACACCTAGCTCTTAGTTCCTCCATATCGGAGCGAGGGACTCTTTGAGATGTCTTTGGGGAAATCCTCGGTAAAGTTACGCTTTAAATATTTTAATAAACTCGTATTAGAGCCGTAAAAAACACTTTGCGAGCTCGTTTTTTTGCCAACTTGCTTCACCCCAGAAAACTGAAATTTTGTGGTTATTCCCGTATAGGTGCGGAGGGTCGAACCGGGTGTTTCATTATTCATAATGCTTTGTTCGGAACTTCGAGCTTCTGTTTTGGGCACGTTTTGTTGTTTTTGACGGCTTAATTTAAGAAGTGTGCCCACGTTCATTTGTAATTGCATAACTCGTTTGTTGATTCTCTTGAACGTAAAGTACATTGTCCTGAGTAAACGATTCCGCAAAGTTACTTAAGAACACCGACAATGTTATGCTGACTTAACAAATACCTGCCTAATGAAATTGGTTTATTAACTGATACTTTATATTGAGTAAAAATGAATTGGTTTGAGTAAAAGTGAATGATGAAATATTTCAGCGTGACCTTTAAAATAGCTAGGGGCGTAGCTTGGTCATTCCTAACCGATTGACGCTACTCAATTTTCAACAGTAACCCCTTCTAAATTACATGAGTCCACTACATCCAACGGTAAGTACAAAGGGCAGTTTTATCGCTAAACAGGCAACCAGTTTAGCGATAAAACCGCCCTTTGTAGTTTTACTTAGTAGTTTTAAGTATTTTTTTATATTATATCCATGAGTTGTTGTGTTTAATAAAATATTTTCTATCTTCTATCTAAACGCCGCTCTGCGTCGCCACCATTTGGATAGGTGATTCAATCAGCTATCCAACATGATTGGCTAGTGGCATTTACATCTGAGCGCTTCCATGCTTCGGAGAGCCCCGGCTTTTACGCCATGACGGAGGGCGTAAAATAGTCACTTGGGTTGGCCAATACTCGTGACTCATTGAACATTTTTTTTAAATAATCCAAATACAAAAACATTTGTGTACATTTCAAACAAAATTAAATCTTAAGTACCTAAGAGAAAAAAGAGTATTGACAAAAATATCAATATATTTATCTAATATTATTAATGTTATTTTTTATTTTTAAGACAACGGTCGACGGTTTATATTACTCTTTCTAAAAGATTTCTTACTCACTCTCCTCTTGAAAACATTTAAATAATTGGTATTCCGAAAAACGGACGCTGGTATGGAATTCCACTCCACATGTACCAAAATAGCGATAAAAAATATACAGAAATATTTGTATAAAAGAATATACGTTTTATTCTACCTAACTTGCCAAATAATATACCTTTATGATAATAACACACCAGTTGCATAATGTGATAGCGTTCGAAACGACTGAAAGGGTTTTTGTATGGAAAAATCTACGGATTTCAGATTTTATGAGAGGTGTGACTATAAAACTGCACGTCCTTTGATATATTCGTTTTGTGGAGTGAGGGTGCTAGATTGGTTTCGAATGTTTGAGAACAAAGGGAATCGCTATAGCAAAATATCTGAATCTTCAGTTGGTACTTGGTACTAGGGGATATCTACTAAGCCTGGGGATCAAAGTCGTAATGCTGTTTCTGAACTGAGAAATCAGAAATTATTTATTGTATAACTGTAGTTCAAAAAAAGATCTTATAGCTATGGTTATGTACAGTTTTAACAGTTTGTCCGTTCCGGACGTACAACAAAAACGAGAATGTTCGTTTATCTACACTAATATTATAAAGAGGAAAGATTTGTATTTTTGTTGTTTTGTTGTTTTGTTGTTTTGTTGTTTTGTATGTAACGAATAGGCTCAAAAACTACTGGTCCGATTTCAAAAATTCTTTCACCATTAGAATGCTACATTATCCCTGAGTAACATAGGCTATATTATATTTTCAAAAAAATCAGGGATCCTTACTAAAACTCTAATAATGTAACCCAAAGTGGAAAAAGAAAACCTTACATCGCGTGCGCTGCGAAAACTATTGATGATAGAACAAAATAATGTACTACGATTTTGTAGAACACGTCACCATCTACATAAAATGTCGCGGCAGCATATGTCTAACTATTATAGTTATGTCACAATAAGTGTTCTTTTATTATAAAAAATTAATTGAAATGCCGCCGATAGAAAAGGGTCTTTATTTGTACCTTGGTATTAATCCTTATCCAAATAAATCTTTTCATAATTAAGACTGGTTCAATACCTATACATTACTTCTTGAATTTTTCAAATCGGACATTCCATTCAAAAGATTTTAAAAATATAAGGTCACGGGGCGCGTTCTCACCCAGCGCGGGCCCGGGCAAGGCGCGAGTTAGAAGTGACTCGAACCCACCACGGTCTAAGTTTATCCTAAAACGTTGAAAAAATGTATGTCCACCCATGCGAAGCTGGGACAGGCCGCTAGTATTATATATTTATGATCAAAACAAGGTTTCCAAAAATGGTTAAATGAGCAACCGAGAAGTTGTTTGCTTGTTGTCAGCCTTAAAGTTCTGTTTAGTTACCTACTAGCTATGGATTCTAGAAAAAAAAACTTTCATCATACAACACAACAACCTATGGCTACTTAGTTACTATGACACCCCATTGTTCGCTGGTGAAAGCTCAGGATACGGACGATGATTTGCGAGTCTCGATAACAGACTCATCATTTAACCCAATGATTTACGTACGTGAATTATGATGTAGCCAGTAAAATAGGTTTTTGTTTTGAAACGCAATATGGTTTCAGTAATCATTTAATTCCTAGCCTATCCGGTGGGGCCAAACAGGAATAACTGCTCAAAAACAGATGATCAAAATGAAATAACTTATACCTCGTGTGTTCATAAGTCTTGAGACACAGTAAAACTAAAATATTTTTGGAGCTAAGTTGAGTATTCATTTATTGGATATTAAAATTAAAACTACTGACATCTAGATCTGTATTTAAAAATAAATCATTCAAAATGGCCGCCTTTGCATTCAATGCAGGCCTTCAAACGCGTGCGCCATTCATATATGGCGGCACGAATCTTTTCAATGGGAATCCGTTTCGATTCTTTAATAAGGGCTCGCTTGAGAGAATCCAGGTTTGGGTGAGACTTTCTGCATGCCCTCAGCTCCAATCCCGTCCATAAAGAATAATCCAAAGGATTCAAGTCAGGGCTTGACGAGGGCCAATCTTCGCTCCGAATGAAGCCTGGCAAATTGGCCTCCAGCCAACGTTGGGTAGTCTTAGCTTTATGGGAGGGAGCAGAGTCCTGTTGGAAAACCCAGTATTTTCCAGCGAATAGCGTATCATTTAGTGGTTTAACCACCGCTTCCAATATGTCGGTTTGGTAATTTTGTGCCTTCACCTTGACGCCTTGCTGGCAAAAATGAAGCGAAGTGACCCCCTCGTAGGAAACACCCCACCAAACCATCACACTTGCTGGATGATGAGTACGCTGGACATTGCGTACAGATGGCTGGACGTCCTTTGAACATCTGGCGTAAACCTTATTGTTCTGCCGGTTAAACTTTTCTTCCTCCGTGAAGATCTTTTCATCGGTGAACAGGATATTTTTTGGATCGTGTCTCTTCAATAGGTTCCGACATCGTTCCAGTCGCAATTTACGAAGACGCTCGTTTAAATAATGCACTTTCCTTCGACTGTAGGCCTTTAAGATCATATTTAAGTATCCTGTTCACCGATATTCGCGAAATGTTGGTCTGCAGAGCTAATTTATTTTCAGTCCGGCAAGGGTTGCGACGAATTCGCTCTCTGATTACTTTGATGTTGGCGGGCGTCCTTACAGACCGCGGGCGGCCACATCTTCCACGGTCTTCTAAAGAGCCGGTCTCCTTGTACCTCTTTATGGTATAATACACAAAGTTCCGACTACATCCCAAACTTTGGATTTCACTAAAAACTTGCATTGGTTTTTTTCCTGCTTGAAACAGTGAAATTACAGTCGCACGCAAATCTTTTGTTGGCGCCATTTTCAGGTATATACCTCTACAAGGTGTTCCAATACTTTTGTTTAGAACTTCAGGGGGCTAAAGTACCCATCAATATGAATAACTTTTTCTAAAGAACCAAAACGGTAAACGCGAAAAAAAAACAGCTTCATATAAAAGTTCAATACCTACCTGGCTTAAATGTATGAAACAGCTGTTTTTTTTCGCGTTTACAGTGTTGGTTCCTTATAAAAAGTTATTCATATTGATGGGTACTTAAGCCCCTTGAAGTTTTAAACACAAGTATTGGAACACCTTGTATATCTGTTTTTTTACGAATCCCGTTGCAGACAAGTTGTTCAATAAAAGTTAATTAAATTAATAGGTTAATTACAATTAAGTTAGTCAATTATTTTAAGCTGTTAGATTATATTCTAAATATTCAGACCGTCCAAATATATGGCACCTAAATTCACCTAGCTTAAAGTTTCAAAGTGAACCTTATGATTCAATGAAATGAACACCTTTTGATATTGACTACATATTTCAAAGAGTTACTATATTTATATACTTGAATTGATATACAATTCGAGTTTATATCAATACTAAGGTCTAACCGTGCATTAATGTTTCAGTTGGAAATCCGATTTGGAGTCTTTATTACATTCTAAATACTCAAAGACCTTCTATTTTTAAACACGTCAAACTAATCCACAAAATACTCCCTAATAGACCAAGAAAAGTTCCTCGGCTCAAGGAAAATTGTTTTAATAATAGCCCATTCATAATCACAAAGGGTTCTGTATCAAAGAGAGCCAAGAGTCGAACTTACTACCGCACGTAATCCAATTTACCGCGGAGCCACTGCGCTGGTAATGCGATTTAGTATCGCTTACTTATAGCAAGTATCTAGTCTTTATTGCTCAGTATTTAAGGGCTATAATTGAGTTTTAGGAAGCCAGCGATAGTTTTAGCACTTGCTAGATATTTAATCCCTATTAACACAACACTAATAGGGATAAAAAGTCTAGAGACTGGTTTGTGAGTAAGAAGGTATTACAGTCTTCTTCTTTTGAGTCGATGATCTACAAATTATTTATATTTATAGAATAGGTATAACTAGGTATAGAATATTGTCTATACCTACCTAGTGCTAATTTTGTATTGTAACAAGGATCATACAAAAGAACGGTAGGAACCAAGCCGTAAGTTTGTTGCCTGTTCATCTAGGCTTGGTCGCATGGAACTGGCACTAAATATCTTTTGAATTTGACTTTGAATTTATACAATACAAGCAAAACTTTATTATCCAGGATAATAGAATGTTTGAATTGTTCTTTCAAATTATTATTTCCAACAAACAAACATACCCAAAGGATATATAAAATAGAGTAAATTTATTTAAAAATTCCAAACACAGATGGCACAAAAATGCCGTAAAACCTTATTTTTCACTTACCTGGATAAGTTTCTCTCCTCATACAGCTCAGTGAGCATATCCTCCAAATCCGTGGATAATGTGTTCAGCAACTGAAAAATATATTATTTGTTAAAATTGCTACCGTTGTAAATAAATGATGTTCAGAATAGGGACCGTTTGGGGTGCAAATGATGCCTAATATTTTCAGTTAGGGTTTGTTTAGGTGAGACGAAACACCCGCTAATATTCTTTCAAGAGCTCTTTGTGAAGAGCTCATCCGGGAAAATACTACCACCATATCTATTTCACCCAGCAACGTTGCTGTGTTTCGGTTTGCTTCTGTTGGTTCGGTTGGTTTCCGTGATGCGGGTGCCGGTGAAATGAGAATATCTATACACCTCAAGTTTGATGAATTTAGGTCACATTATTATCATGTGTGCCGTGCGAGGCAAAGCTTTCTCATGCCAAGGTTACCACTTAACAGCAGGTGGGACATCTGCTTGCTCCACCGACAAATAGTTTAAAAATAAACTTCTTGGGATCAAATATTTTTTTTTCAAATTCAAATATTCTATAATTGTCCAAAAGTTAAGAACCGAGTGGTATTTGAACGACCTTTTCCGAGTAAAAAAGCAAAGTAATAAAACATGAAACCGTTTCTTTCTATTCCTCATAACAATTATACGGGGTGTTGCCACCAATCGGCCTTCAACATAAACGGGGTGTTTGTAAAACGCTCCCCGAACGCGCAGTCAGCGAAACACGTGGGGTGTTCCGCGTGGATGGGCAGACTCGAGATTTTTATTTGAGAAACTTTTTTCACTACCACCCTGTCTGCAAACTAAGCAAATACCTAACACTGTGATAGAGAGACGATAAGAGCAGCAAGCACTTTATAAAATCTGTCAAAAGTGCCTATGCCAGTACCCAGGGCCGGATTTAGAGGTCCAGAGGTCCCGGGCCAACAAAGGAGCGGAGGCCCCCTCGCCCCAAATAAATTTCCAAATAAAGTGAAAAAAAATATTCAGTCAAGTTTTTCAATAAATAATTTATTGTGAAACCAAGTAGATTCTCTTATACAAAAAGAGTTACGAGCAGTGCACATGGTCCATGTGCACTGCTTGTAACTCTTTTTGGTGTTTCTCTTATTATTATCCTCGACTATCAGCTCCACGACTATGTTCCTATTGGTGAACTGCTATTCTTTTCCTAAGGGCTATAATTATCCATGTCACATGGAAAATGAAAAGAATAGAGAAACTGCAAGCAATGTACTGAAACCTGTCGAGTTATGTGCATGCACTCAAAAAATAAGAGACAAAAACAGAAGTGAATTGTGCAAAAAATATTTCAAAATTAAATTAGGAAACCTGAATTTACCTAATAAATATTAGCATGTGATCACGATATTTCAGTCGCCTTAATGATTAACTTACGCAAAATCAAACAAACGCATAATAAACAATAAATCATAACCTCTCCATAACCGTTTTTTATGTTCTTTTGTTCTCTGCATATATTTCATATATTCTATTATATGTTAAGAAAAAAAAAACACGTTTTTGTAATTGCACAATCAAATATGGCGTTCGGTTTATATTGTAGATTACAAGATAACGATGAAAATACTCACGTCTTAACGTCTGTGGTCTGTAAAAATTCGAAATGATTTACATTTGTTGCACAATGTTCGCAAGTTCGTAGCTTCTCAGACGCACGAGAATGTATCAAATTCTGGGATTCCCTGCTACAAGCACGCCACTCAGCGGACACTTGTCAACGCTGCGACGGGTCGTACACTCGTACAGACAAAAAACGGGGGAAACAGGTACCGTCGTTGCCATCGTATCTCGTATCGACACGCAAATACGAAAAATTGGCTGAATAGGCTTGTAAAATCCGCAGAATATACTATAAATTCCCCATCCGAACTAGCAATTTTTATTCTACTGTGGATTCACATGGACAGGCAGAGGGCAAAAAAAACTCACACTCGCTCGCTGGTTGAAAAAAATTATGCTTTTGGAAAAATATATTAATAAAAGTATAGACAACTACATTAAGACGAAATTACGCACGGAAACTTCAATGGACACATTCTTTCCTCGATCATGATTCACGACTCGATTATTAATATAAGCGTTTGACTCCTTGTCACGATGAGGTGGGTTTTGTATGACAATCGAAATCGATATTCTTTTATTTTTCGTAAAAAATTGATGGCATTTAATTGTGTCACAATAATAACTTGCCTTGCTGCATGAAGAAATATGAAAAAAATTAACTATTAGTCAATAATAATTGATTTGTTTAAGAATTGAAGAACACCAATTATTCACATACTGCAATTTATTTATATGTACATATATATAAAAGAAAAAAAAATTGTCGAGACACGGAATCGAGTACCCAACCTCCCGAGGTTGCGGGCAAGTACCACCCCACTCAGCCATTAAATGATTGGGGTACTCCTCCAAAATGGGTAGTGAATTGGAAGTGCTTATCAGGGCCATTTGAGATTTTGATATTTCACTGATTTCCTGATTGGAGTGAACAAATATAGATCAATGATTTCTGTTATTTAAGATTAATACTAGTAGTTCGCCCCGAACTGAGATCTCGTGATGCGACCCAACGAACGCATCAAAACTTTGAGTAGGTGGTAGTCAGAGGCAAGTCCAAACATTATGTTTGGAATTTTTTCTGACTACCGCCTACTAACTTGGTACGGTAACCAAGTTTCAACTCTACTGGCCTATTTATTGAAGAGTTCCGTTGAACAGACCTTGGCTCCATCATCAGACCTGGTCGTTGTCACCATTTTATGAGAACTGAGTACCTCCTTAATTTATTTCAAGAAAAAAAAATAAGAAAAAGCAAAGGAACTGGCCGACCAGTAGAAAAACCTTGATGCCAACGAAACTCTTAGAGATGGGAGCTCTTGGATCGCTGGTTTTCTTAATTAAAATTTTTTGTTGTATCTCAAAAACCGAGCGTCCCAAAAAAAAAGTAAAAATTGTTTTGGAATGTCCAAACAAAGCCCTTTCATATGACATGTAACTTGATTTTTTATGACACTTTTTTTATTTTTGCCCTCTTAAAAAACCCCATAATTCAAAAACCCCTCATTCGATTTTACTCATATACTTACCAGTAAATTTCTCAAGTACAAGCTATCGATATATCAAATTTCATGCAGATCGGATCAACGGTTCTAAAGTTATCGCCAGACAAACATACATACATACATACATACATACGTACATACATACATACATACATAAAATGCCAAATCGCCCAAGTTGAAACTAAGATCTTCGTTAGCTTCGCTCACTCGATCAATAATCATGTATGTACAAAGTACTGTAGGCTGTAGGTAAAGGTAAAATAGCAAAAAAAAATATCAAAGGAAAAGAAGATGTTTACTAGTGTTTACTAGTTGGAATTTGAAAGATTTTTTTTCCGAAGTCTCTATTGTGGGGGCCCCCCGTTTGTGGAGGCCCCGGGGCCATCGCCCCGTTTGCCCTCCCCTAAATCCGGCCCTGCCAGTACCATCACTTACTATTAAGTTAAGTAAAGAAGAAGAGAACAGAGTAAAAGGACTTATTTTAAATTTATGTAAGAATTATAAATATGGGGCAGTGGCGGCGCAAGACCTAAACTTAATATGGGCAAGGTACATTTCGCGAGGCCCTCTGTTGGTGCAACCCCGAGCTATGCCCCGTCTCTGACCGGGGACTTCCCGCGATAACAGCTTAGCGCTAACTAATGTTGCCAGACTACGTCTAAATTATTGATCAGAAACGAGAAAGATTTTAATTAAGTAATTTTATAACATAATATAGTTTATCAGAAATATCGATTAAGTATTTCATTCACATTCATTTCGTGCGCCGAAGAGTGGAATACCTTTAAGTTGAGAATTATAATGTATTTATTATAAGAAAAACCTTGGATATTCCATACTTTTTTAAATTTATTTTGACTGTGGCTTACGCCGCGTCTGCCTGGGGCATTTGTAGATTAGTAGACGATTCTACTATATAGCGTCCTGACGCTATATAGTAGAAGGTGATGAGGCTAGGCAAGTCTTCTCAATCTAAACATGTTTTATGCACTATAGCGTCCAGTAAATAGGGGTGAGTGAAAATTTGCCCTGGCAAATTTTCACAGTGGCAGTGGCGGCGCAAGACCTAAACTTAAAAACATGTTTAGATTGAGAAGACTTGCCTAGCCTCATCACCTTCTCAGCTTAGTCGGCCTGATTCTCAGGAAAGACATGGCAAATACTTGCGGAGCTGACAAAACCATGTACCTACTTATTTTTATGTATCACGCAAAGTTTTTTTAATTCCAAAAGAGCAATACGTTTTACGTTTTACGTTTTATAATACTGCTTGAAAAAAACGCATGTAGCGTTAAGGCCATTCATAGTAGGTATTTGTATTTTTTTTTTGCAGTATGTAATTTGGGAACATTACGTGCTTCCAAGGCTCGCTACCAATTTGCTTTCACTTTTTGAGAGCAGTGTGTCTCTTAATAAAGTAAATACCTAAACCTCAGGTTGCGGTGAACAGGGTTTAACTCATTTCCCGAACAACGTTTCCAATATGTCGGGGTGAATAGAAATCGAACAAATCGACGGACCTATACCAGGATTATACAGGATCACTGGGAATTTAGAGAGCAACAATGTTTTGAATTTTAGCTTGCCTGTGCCCACTTCATACAAAGTTTATAATATACAATCGGTTAACTTTTAGAAGATAGGTAGGTAGGTTTTTTTACGACAAATCCAACAATAAGTGTACCTACCTACTTACTTTTAACTAAAAAAACAATTTAGACTCATCTTTTTAAAAAGTGTTAGCTGTTAAAAATATGTCATTCAATAGATTAAATCTCAAATGTCTAAAAAAACTTTTAAAAGTAAATTAAATGCACTTTAATGGCTTATATGTATCTATCATAGATAACTTACCTAAACATAATCAATCTAAGTGTTTGAAAAAACCTACTCAATTAGTCCTCATTCGGTACCAGTGTCGTCAAAGCCCATAACATAAATAACTAAAAATAAAAGAGTACCTACCTAGCACAGTCTATAGTTTTTTTTTATCTGTGGTAGTAGTTTGCTTTGAAGTGGAGGGGGCTTTTATAATATCAAAGGCGTTTTTAGTTCACGCATTCGAATCACTGCGGTGTGAAATTGAATCTTCAAAATGTTCGCGCACTTGAATTTTCAGAGGCTTTTTATTTAACTCAAAACTACTAAAACAGAATATATAAGAGTTTGATCTCCAGGAACGGTAGATATGATTCTTCAATACAGACGCAAAAGCTAGGCCTATTTACGAAATTAGTTATGATATGTACCTACCTATTCTGTTGGTCACACTGGTGGTCTAGTGGTAGTGGCCCCGCCTTCCGATCCTAAGGTCGTGGGTTCGAAACCGGTCGTGGACCAATGAGTTTTTCTGTTCAAACATTTATGTTCACAATGCTAGTTCACTCAAACGGTGAAGGAAAACATCGTGAGGAAACCGGCATGTCGTAGAACCTAAAAATTCCTATAACATGTGTCAAGTGCTTGAAAGGAGCCTCTTGAGGCGCACTTAAAATCCTTTCACCAGACTGTTTCGAAAGAAACTAGTAACATGACAAGAAGGAAGAGAGACTGTGTGTGTCATGCGCCTGCAAAAAACTTCGCAGCAAAACACTGTAGTGAATGTAGGTAATGATAATCTGTCAGTTCATTGAAAATATTTTTGCTTC
Source organism: Chloroclysta siterata (assembly GCA_932294275.1). Taxonomy (NCBI): domain Eukaryota; kingdom Metazoa; phylum Arthropoda; class Insecta; order Lepidoptera; family Geometridae; genus Chloroclysta; species Chloroclysta siterata. Next base: position 10,110,140 of record OW028596.1, on the reverse strand, counting down.
ATCGTATCGCTCACTAATTGGCCAATTACAAGCGATTTTCATACGTAATACGACTAAGTAGCTACCTATTTAACATTTGCACAAATTAACACCCTCATTTTCATACGAATTTCACAATATTCAGAAACCATTGAAAATGCCTGAATTATTTTTATGAATTTTCCGGTACACTCGCATTGAATAAGAATAGGGGTCGAAGACCTTTGCTTGTATTCATCAGTTGCTAGGAAACGCAAACAAACAATAAACAAAGTTAAGATAATATTCCTTTGAGTTTTATTTTCACTGTATTTAGGTCTTATTTGGAAGTTCACGTACCTAACTCGTTTCCGAGGGGAAAGTGGGTCAAAAATGTCATGCAGCAGGATAATAATTGTCAATAAAGCTAGTTATTTTAAAATTGTATTCGGAGAATAAAATTCACACAATTACTTATCATTTGAACTGTTTCTTTGTATACCTATTAAAAAAAAACAAAAAAAACAAAAAACCTAGTAAAAATACCAAGTAGCGTGTTTCGGTTTGAATAGTGTGGTTGCCGGTGTAATTACAGGCACATGAGGCTCAATATCTGTATGCCTCAAGTTGATGGACGCAGGGCAGTGCATCGTAGGGCACGTTCCTATCGTGCGTGACTTACGAGGCAATGCTTTGTTATAGGTGATGGTTACCACTTAACATCAGGTGGGCCATTTGCTTGTTCCATCAGCTGGCTAAATAAAAAATAAACCTAAAAGACTTTTAATAAACGACTATTGTTTTCTCGAGGGTTTTTCTTTGACTTAACCTTTTTTATGTCTTAACAATGCCTTTTTTAGAAGGCATTTCAATGTACGTATCGTTGCTATATAATAAATTGTTGCGTCACTGACTGGATGAACAGGCCTTACTTTTCAAAATCTATTTAAAAAATATAAATAAAAGGAGATCATTATAACTACTGTCATGGTAGCTAAATCTAGGTGCCTTAGATTTTTTTTTAATTCTTATAAAAAAAATCTCAAAGGTTGCTTGATCTATTATGCTACCTTTGAGACGAATCAAAGTGATCCTTGCAATTTAAATAAAATGACTTTGTCTTCAAAAAAATAATTCCCAAATCAAAAAAAACGGTAGGAAGTATTAAGTGTTTTACCTACGGTTTTTGCGTTTTATTTGCTTGTGTTTTTGCGTATTCTTCTTGTTCGTGGAAATAGTCAAATATAGGTGAAGAGGGTCAGTCTATACAACGTTGTATTTCTACGCGACACGAACAGCGATGTGAAGTGCAACCATAACACAACGAGGACAAAGTCGGGGGCTCCACTAGTAGAGTAATAAAATGCAGCGGATCAGGGAGTCAGTTGTAAAGTTAACGAGCTTCGTCTAATTGTTTGGAAGTTGCGTCGCCGGGGAACGATGACATTTCACTGAATTTGACTTTTTTCTTGCCATTTAATATTATGAGCTGGGAGCGCTTGGGAGCGGGAAATGCTAAATTAATGTGCTAGTTAAATTATATTTTCTTAGAATGTACATTGCAAATAAATAAGTCGTTTATTGTTTCCAACAGAGTAACTGGTGCTTAAAGTAACATATACCTTTGAGGTTGAGTAGGTTGACAATATGAGAACAGCACCACAATTCTGTTAGCAATTTAATAAGATAATCCGGCGTCACGGGAGACCAGCGTTGTAGTAGTGCATCAAACACTATTACAGCAAAAGCTGAGTGATGACCGATTTTGTTGTCAGAGTATTGTTCTTTATATTTATTTTTATTTTTGTTTTTTGTATCGCAAAATAAACATTTTTTGATTTGATTTGATTTGTTAATAAATGAATGAATGAATTTTTTGAATGAATGAATGAATTTTTATTTAATACACATAAAAAAAATACACAGAGAAAACGCTCTCAGATAAAAACAATAAATTAAAAAGAACTTACAACTAAATATAACTTTAAGGAAACTATACATAAAATAAAAATAAAAATTGGATAAAATAAAAAGTAAGATATGCCAGCAAGTTGCCCCTGTGCGTCTGTGGGTCTAATTTCGTCCCATCTCAGCAAAAAGCCACTCAACAACACGCTGTGTTGCAAAGCGACGCTGGTTTTCAGATAAATCCTATAGTAACTTATGCTTGAAGTATGTTTGATATTTTTATATTATATGCTGCTATTGGGCATGGCTAAAAGAATACTAGTACTAGGACCGGTTTTGTCGGCACAGCACAGAAATGCTTAGGTAAATGTAAATGCCACTAGCGGTCACCGGTCCAAATGGTGAACTACCAGATCGTTGCTAATCTCGACCAGTTAAAGTTAAGTCTTTTTTAATTACTTTTTTTGGAAATCATTCCGTCAAATGCAATGATAATGAATTAATTAACTTCATATAGACTTAAAAAAAAAGACAATGCTTTTATACCTGCCTGCCTACTGCCTAGACTGCGAAGGTAGGGTTATATTTTTCTGCTTTGTTTTGAGTCGCGTAATGAAGAAAGTTGTGCATTGATGCCTCGGTGGGGAATTCAGCAAAACAGGGGATGTTATTTTTTCTTGTTTTTTATAAAAACAATGCTTTCCTAAGTATTCATGTCCGTTATGTCACAGCCGTAAAAAACTGATACACCCCGTTGGGTGTAGGTATCAGTTTCTTGGGTGTATCAGTTTTTTGGGTGTAGGGCCTATCTGCTTTGATCTCCAGGCACGGTAGATATCTCTTTCTTAGTACCAACACAATAATAATAAGACTGTAAAATGACAACCTAAACAAAAAGTTAAAAAACGATAATTCTCGTAAGCGATTTACAAGTTGATAGTAAAATATTGATGTACGTAAGTGTTTTTCAAAGTGTCCTTTTATTTCTTGCTTAGGTTGGACCAGTGGCGTAGCTATGGGTGGACAAGGGCCCCGGTGCATAGATGAATAATCGGGCCCTCACCCCCTCTTTCCACATAGCTTGAACTTATATTGGCCATTAAAATCAATAAAAAAATGTGAGCAGGCTCAAGGTTTTCTAGCTTCGGGAGCTGGCTGACCCTCTCTTTCAAAGCTTAGGTTAGAGGGCCCCTTTAAGCTCCGGGGCCCTGGTGCACTGCACCACCTGGCCACTGGGTTGGACCTTCTGAACCGTACCCCAAGTATGAGTTTTGCTTACCATATTTGGTTTTTCGTTTTACGTTTTTGTTCCGTGTTCATTGAGGTTTTGTATGAAGACGCGATAGGAATACCGATATGGAACTTTACAAAACCCGCAATGAGCACGGAGCAAAAACGTAAAACGAAAAACCAAATATGTTAAGCAAAACTCATACTTGGGGTACTAGTCGCTATCGTCAATATTATCGCGGTCATAGTATTGGGTAAACCACAGCTAGACATACCTAGTCACGGCTGATTTGCACCGGTAGGTATTTGTTTTTCCCGGGCGCCGATTGTCCCTAGCCCCTTTGTGTTGTCGCAAGTTTGAGTACAATTTCTAATTAGTTCCAATCGGACGTTTGTATACCGTAGAATAAAAACTTCTTGCTCAAGAGGGTTTCTTTTCTTATTGTTAATTGTATACCAACAGGTTTATGGTTTGTGCGGAACTAATCTCATCATTGTCAGTCCGAATAGAAGTACACAGCTGAACATAAGCCTAAAAGGCGGACTTAAAATCCTTTCACCACACTGTTTCGAAAGAAACTAGTGATATATATATACGACAAGAGATAATCGACTATTCACTAATTTACAAGAATTACAAAAAATATGCATCTTTATCGTTTTAAAGACGTATGAGCGAAATAGCATCGCACATCTGTCAGTATCCTAATGGAACACGTAGGACGATCAAATCATAGACTACATCGGTCATTAAAACCCGGTCTCACACGTAGGTATAGGAAGCGCCGGCACGAGCGACGCCGCTTTGCGGCTTAGTCGGAAATTGAACGCAAAACACACATACTAGTCTACCTAGTAATAACATAGGGTTGCTCAGCAAGAAAATAAAATATTTTTTTATCTTTTACAGACAATATCTAAAATATGGACCCATGACCCGCAACACGGTTTAAAAAAGAAATAATGTATAAAACTAAATATTAAAGATAAAAAGTCCCGCGCATCTTATCATACTTAGGAAATTTAATTCTATGGCATAGGCATAAACCAGCTGGGAGGTTTCAAAAAGATTTTGTGAGATAAAGGTAAAAGTATTCTTAAAGCCAAAGATTGGAGTTATTTTACATTTACTTCAGATAAATATTTCTAGTAGTCTAATATTTCTATAAGTCCTAATTTTTATTTTAAAATAAGCGGATGTTTTTTTAGGATAGTTTTAAGGCGAAGACAAGAGCTAATAGACCTCGCGCTCCCACGTTTCGACATGAAAAGATTAAAAATTTCGACAAGATATAAAATCACTAAATTCATTTTTGAAAAATCGCAATTAACCATTTTGTGTGCAATCACATTGCACACAGTTTAGTAAAAAAATCATTTTGATCGATACAAGTTTTCCTACTCAAAAGTTTGCTTTACACTTAGTAAAGCAAACTTTTGAGTACGTACTTAAGCAAACTTTTGAGTGCGAGGGAGAGGAACATTAGCTCTTGTCTTCGCCTTATTGGTAGTTTCGAAACCAAGTCACCACCCGGATACAGACAATAGATTATTATTATTACAAAAGGCGTATAACTTTTAAACGGGTTTTTTTATGGAGAGTCATTCAGTGGGCGTTTTCAGAAAGCTATAAACAATAAAAAAATATCATGGCCAACCCTAGCACATTTCCTATCACTGGTATACTACCTCTATATACTATAAACAAACATTCTAAAGCTTTTGTTTACTGTATAGTACCGCTAGTTAGCTTCAAACAAAATTATGCTACGAATAAATTGTGTACACGACTATTAACTTGGACTTATGTGTTATGTTCCCAATTCCTGGCTAGTTAAGTTATAGTTTAAAGGTAAACATGATATCTTATTAGGTACGTATCTTTAAGTTGTAAGCTAGAGACCAGAGAATATAAAAATATAAATAAATTCATAACTAGTAGTTCGCCCCGAACTGAGATCTCGTTATGCGACCCGACGAACGCATCAAAACTTTGAGTAGGTGGTAGTCAGAGGCAAGTCCAAACATTACCTTTGGACTTTTTTCTAACTACCGCCTACTAACTTGGTATGGTAACCAAGTTTCAACTCTATTGGCCTATTTATTGAAGAGTTCCGTTGAACAGACCTTGGCTCCATCATCAGACCTGGTCGTCATCACCATTTTATGAGAACTGAGTACCTCCTTAATTTATTTCAAGAAAAAAAAATAAGAAAAAGCAAAGGAACTGGCCGACCAGTAGAAAAACCTTGATGTCAACGAAACTCTTAGAGAGGGGAGCTCTTGGATCGCTGGTTATCTTAATTTAACTTTTATTTTTTTATCTCATATACGGAGCATCCCAAAAAAAAGTAAAAATTGTTTTGGGATGTCCAAACAAAGCCCTTTCATATGACATGTAACTCGATTTTTTTATGTAACTTTTTTTATTTTTGCCCCCTTAAAAAACCCCATATCTCAAAAATCCTTCATCCGATTTTACTCATATACTTACCAGTAAATTTCTCAAGTACAAGCTATCGACATGTCGAATTTCATGCAGATCGAATCAACGATTCTAAAGTTATCGCCAGACAAACATACATACATACATACATACATACATAAAATGCCAAATCGCCCAAGTTGAAACTAAGATCTTCGTTCGCTTCGCTCACTCGATCAATAATATTACTGTAACTAAAGTACAGTCAGCAAGGAAAATTAATTGAAGACTGGAAAAGAAAAGTTAAAAGAGTTTTTTAAACTCTTTTCTTCCTATATTCCTAGATTACGAGGTTACGGATTTCGGAGCTATTCAAGATTTTATTAAACCCTCACGAATTCCATAGCGTAAAAAAACTAATATTTATTTACATAAAAACATGTGTACAAGATTAAATAGTCTCTCTCTGTCTCCTGTTTTAGTTTAAAAACTGTGTTAACGTACACAATGAATTACATTCTGTTTAACGAAAGTTTTCAGCACGTCGGCTTAAAAGTAATTTTCATTCCCCTTCTGCGGTCAGTCTCATGCCAAAGTAGGAAATTGAAAATGTCATATGCATTCCTTTTGTGGTAGAAGAATGAATGTGTCATCGCCCGGACATTTGCCGGACGTTTTGCGGCTGCATGACGATAGATAGTATTCTAATTTATAATCAAACACGTGGCTTGCGCTTGGTCATTTCCTAGGGATAGACATTAATAGCCCTCACAGCTCAGTTGTAGCTCTGCCTTCTGTGCCGTAGACCGTAGGTTCGATCCCCACACAAACAGGGCTTAATAGTGCAGGTGTAAAGTCTAATATTTATTTATTTAATAACAAAAAAACAGCTTCGCGACTTTGAACTTTGATCCCCAGACACAGTAGATATTCTCTCAAATCTCTTAGTACCAAGTACCAACTCAAAATTCTTTGAGGACGTCTAAGTGAGTGTTTTTTTCGTAATTTTGCATTTATTTTTGAAGTAGGTCACTGTTTATTTTTATGATAGAACGCCAACATCATTTTTTACCTATAAGGTTGGCTAGGGTAGAAAATGCTCATAGCATTAAGCCCACCTTTTGTACACTTAAATTTTTATTTTTGTGCATGTAAGAGTTAAATAGAAAAATAAATAAATAAGAGTAGTGAACGGTTCGTCCAAATATAACATTTGGCACATACCTACTTTTTTTTTTAATACAACTTATTGATGAAACAAGCAGATGGCCCACCTGATATTAAGTGGTAACCATCACCTATAACAAAGCATTGCCTCTTAAGTCACGCACTTTAGGAACGTGCCCTACGATGCACTGCCCTGCGTCCATCAACTTGAGGCATACGGATGTAAAGCCTCATGTGCCTGTAATTACACCGGCAACCACACTCTTCAAACCGAAACACAGCAACGCTGCTTGGCGGCAGAAAAAGGCGTGGTGGTAGTACTTCCCCGGACGAACCCTTCACAAAGAGCTCTACTACTCTTCAAACGTTTTGCAGTAGTTGGTATATCATACGTGACAAGTTGCAAGCCCATCGCCGCTGCTACGAATAGAATACTAACTGGTTTCCTCTTATTAGATTTCATCGCCGATGAGTTTTTTTTTTTAAATACACAGACACTCTGTTTTCTTTAGGTAATTAGTGACCTATCTTTACATGTTTAAAACTGTAAAGAACATTCTTGATGAAAAAAATCTTGTTTGCTGAATTTCATTAATCTACACGCGACTATAATCGTAACTCGCCTTTCCCGAGTATAAGATGGCTATAAAAAAGATTGTTTCTGACTAACAACGCACTTAATCACATGAAACTTGAGTGGATACACCTTATGGGGCTACGTCACGCAAGTGCGAAGCATCTTAAGACACTCCTACACTTGACTTGGGCTTCAGGGCATTTTTTTTTAATTTTTCTTTCTGATGGAACAAGCATTAAGGTCCACCTAATGTAAGCCGAAGGTTATTAAAAAAAAAGTGGTAACCTTACCAGCAATTAAAAGTTTTGAAAGGGGCCTATTTTATATTGATCAACACAATGTTTTAAAAACTAGCGCTTAAGACAATAGGGATGGCCATAACAAAATTAGCATTATCTGGCTTTGAAAACCTACAAATTATGAAAATTGGAAAAAGTATATTTTTGTACCATAAAACCTTTAACTACCATGACCTTTTGTATATTCTAATTATCATAGGATACTTCCTATACTTAGTATTTATAATAATAGAAATAATACTTAGAATTTTAAAAATCTTGAAAAAATTGCCTTTTTTTAAAATTTTTAAGACACTCATCCAAAAAAAATAAGCATAGGTATTTACAAAATAATAAGAACTTATGGGCACAGCTGAAGGTTTTGTATAGTTATATAAAAAATAAAAAAAAAACCATTGGGCATATTTTGGGGGAGTAAAAAGTCGACTACGAAATGCTGTTTTGGTCAATAATTATGTACCTAAAACGGTCTGAGCTGCAGTTGTCTCTTTCTGCTTCGTAGCGGCGGGATGCATGCAGCGAGACAGGAACATTTTATTCTAATACCTATTTTTCAAAAGTCTCTCAGGTATCCTTTCCTCTTAATACTTAGACCTAGTCTGAACAACCCTCAACTCGTGTTGTTTTTAATAATGAAAGTTAGCACTATAAAGGGAAGACGTATTGGCCATTATTATTTTAGTAATTTAGGTAAGTTTGAGAGCACTGGTGGTCAAGTTGTAGCGGCCCCGCCTTCCGATCCTAAGGTCGTGGGTTCGAAACCAGTCGTGTACCATTGAGATTTTCTGTTCAAAAATGTATGTGCACAGAGCCAGTACTCTCAAACGGTGAAGGAAAACATCATGTTACAAACCAGTATGTCGTAGAACCTAAAAAAAGTTCTATAACATGTGTCAATTGCTGGAAAGGCGCACTTAAAATCTTTCACCACACTGTTTTCAAAGAAACTAGTGACACGACAAGAAGAGAAGCTAGGTTTCTTTTTACGGCCGAATAGGTTTGACCATATTGCTCTATGCGAACGGGATAAAACGTATTAGAAAATAATGACTATGGGGTCAGCTGTTTGGTAGTTTAAACTAAATAGAAATTATATATAGTGCAAGCTGACAAATGTAGGACGCCCTCCGATGAGTTGAGGCGACGATCTGCCAAATGTAGCTGGCAAACATTGGATGAGAAGAGCCGAAGACCGGCTCAGTGGCACGTCTTGGGAGAGACCTACGTCCAGCAGTGAACGAACATAGGTTGTTGATGATGATGATGATGAAGCTGACTACTAATATTGTTAACAGGTGATTCTAGTTCTCGGTATAAAAGGTAGCCTATAAGCATTATCCAGGTTACGAATTATATTTGTTCTAAGTTTCACCCCAATCGGCTTAGGTTATGGCGTGATTAAGCCTAGCCTGATAAATTTATACACGTAACAAACCTATCCCAATGAAAAAAAAAGAACACGTTCCTTCACTTATGTTCCTGCATAAGCAAAGGATTTTTTTTGTACTACACTGTAGGTACATAAAAGCACTGACCTTCATGTAGGAGCCTCCCCTCTCCTCGCAGTGCCGCCTGATGTAACGCTGGCAGATATTCGACATTTTCCACTCTGAAAAACAAAGATAACTGTCTGTACAATCGAATCGAACACAATAGTCTTGTTATTTTCGCCGAATCCCTTCATTGTGTCAATTTGTGCCTTTATCTACTAACTTTCACGTCAATACAAGTTTTAGTTTGTTATTTTCGCATTGCTTGCTACATTTTTTTTATATCGTGATCAACATTGTAACTACCTACAAACTTTGTTAGTATGTGTATCATGTTCCTCCCACGTTATTCGCAATGGCCACTTATAATAAAAAAAAAACTAGTTTTTTTTAATATAATTAGGTGATGGAACAAGCAGATGGCCCACCTGATGTTAAATGGTAACCATCACCTGTAACAAAGCATTGCCTCGTAAGTCACGCACGATAGGAACGTGCCCTACGATGCACTGCCCTGCGTCCATCAACTTGAGGCATACAGATGCTAAGCCTCATGTGCCTGAAATTACACCGGCAACCACATTCTTCAAACCAAAACACAGCGTTGCTGCTTGGCGGCAGAAAAAGGCGTGGTGGTAGTACTTCCCCGGACGAGCCCTTCACAAAGAGCTCTACGACTCTTAGTATGTCTTCTTTTTCTTCTTGTCGTGTTAATAGATCTTTCAAAACAGTGTGGTGAAAAGATTTAAGGTGCGCATCAAAGAGGCTCCTTTCAAGCATGTTACAAAACTTTTTATAGAACACATGTTATAGAACTTTTTTGGTTCTATGACACACCGTTTTCCTCACGATGTTTTCCTTTACCGTTTAAGAGTACTAGCACTGTGCACATAAATTATAGAACCATATTATAAGAACCAATTATTCTTGACAGCCTTCACAGCTCAGTTGGTAGTAGCTCTGCCTTCTGAGCCGTAGGCCGCCCGTGGGTTCGATCCCCACCGAGAGCAAACATTTGTGTGATGAACATAGATGTTTGTTCTCTGTCTGGGTGTTATAAAATATTATAAGTATGTATTTACAAAAAAAAAAAGTATATAAGTAGTATATCAGCTATCTGGTTCCCATATCACAAGCTTTGGCTTAGTTTGGGGCGAGATAGTGCTGTGTGGAATGTCCACCAAAAATTTTTTTTTTTTTGACAAATAGTGTTTGGCCTAATTTGAAGAATGCAATGAGTGTAGGTATTAACTAAACCTTAGCTAGGATTCTCTTGAATTTGTCTAGCTATTTTGAGTATACAAGGTACTGGCATCATTCGAAGATCTATTCGAATCATTACAAGTCCTTGGTATCATCATAACACCAATCATGGAAGCAGATAAAATGATTTGCACGATTAATGTCAAAAAAGAAAAATGTCCAAAGCCAATGTCCATAAGTAAAAATGACCAATAATAAAAATGTGTAGTAGATAACAGATAGATTGGCCACATAATAATAGAGTTAAAATTATAAACCTAACAATGTACATAGCTGTAAGTTTTCCGAAAACAAATAAAATAATAGTAACATTTACGGCTGGTTTCTTAAAGCTCGATAAAAACTATTCGTATGTCAAGGTACCCGCCATTTCAGCTATTACATCGAATTAGATAGAGATAGCAAGTGACTATACATCCGATTAGTTTTGATTGGGCTTTCAGAAACCGGCCGTTACTTTGTGAGAATAGAAATTGTTTATTCTCGGAAAAAAATGTGAAAGGGAAATAAATGCTTTATGTTTTAAGATCTTGTCTTGGATTCTCGTTTCATGCTTCAAAGATCTCAAAGCCCACAAGACACTCAGTCGCCGCTGTTAGATTATATACTCAACCCCATGCGGTAAACATTGAATAGCCAAATAGCTTAGCCGTCGACAAATTTAAATCACTCTCAGTGGTTCTCAACAAGGCGGTGGCGTTATATTGAATTAGTGGTTAAGTTCGATAATAGTTACCTAACTTGAACGAAAATGGCCCCAATTCTGGTTTTATTTAAATAGGAAATGCATTATTGTTTTTACATACCTATACTTCGTTACTCTGCCTTGGTTGTACGTACCTTACCTACTACTAACCTACTGTTTATTATTTTAGTAATAAGTATGTGGGTCCAATAAATGAATAAATATTGGTGGACATTCCACACAACACTATCTTTGATTGATATTGATAAAAAAAGACAAAAAAATACATATAGTCCCAAACTAAAGCAAACCTTATACTCATTGGGAACCAGATAGCTACTTTTTTTTTTAATACATAAACTAAACAATATAAATAAACAATTTTTTTTTCTTTCTTCTTACTTTCCAAGAAAACTATCTCATTAATTCACCTGTGAGAAAGTTTGAGAATCCTTAGCCTACGGAAGCCGTAACTTGAGACTTATAGGAAGTATTGAATGGAGTTGGACGGGAAAAGAAATACTACTGTGGTAGTACACCATGTGCGCCTGATTTGAATTACCAATAATATTGTTTTAGTGCTTCTCGAGATCAGACTTCGGTTGAATGGTATAGGAAATAGCTGAGGTTATATTATATTCTTGCTACGGATATCGTACTGGGTTCAAATCTCGCAGTGGAACAAATATTGACGTGACCTGCAATTAAGTGTGCCGTATATTGGCGTTGTAGTATGGTTTTTATTGGAAACAACAAATACCTAAATATGTATGGTATGTAAATATAAAAAAAACTGTACATTAAGAAATTATTTAAGTTTCTACAATATCTTAGAGCACTGGAGGTCTAGTGAGAGAGATCCTTCTGATATCCGATCGTTGTTGGTTCGAATCCAAACATACACCGATGGATTTTTATCTTCGAATCGGCAATGGAAAACATCTAGCAGCGGCGATGGGCTTGCAACCTGTCACGTATGGAATACCAACTACTGCTTAATGTTTGTATGTGGGTGGTGTGGGTATGTGCTATTGTAATATCTGGATGTACCTCTGACCATATCCTTAGACATTCCTTCGCCTCAAAGAATATTGAGTCGGTAAGTCGCCAACTCAAGATTACATTGCATAATAAGTGGCACCAAGAGGTCAGAGGGGATATCTACCGTGCCTGGGAATCAAAGTCATGACGCTGTTTTTGTTTAAAACTCCACGCAGCATAAATAGATTAGATTCATACTTCACCATTTGAGTGCTACAGAAGTTGTAAGCAATTTCCTGATGCCAAAAATGAGTGTCACTTTACGAAAAGGGTACTTCTAAAGTACAGACGTGACTAAAATAATAATGCTAATGGACATAACTTGAATATTTATTTGACTTTGTTTAGTTTTTTTTTTAACAAATAATAAAATGAGATTTTTATTAAAAAATATGCATCGATCTGATTTTACCAACAATTCTTTCACTATCTTAGTAATTAGAAGAAAATATTGGAAAGTTAAGATGTTTTGGAGTTCAGATATTTGTGGCTCAATCTCGTCGTAACGTTTGGACCTATAGCAAAATGAAAATGGTATTTAATTAGTCCTATCATAAGAATAATTTTGAAACATCTTATAAACTAAGTGAATCTAGCGCCAGTACCTCGTGACCATAGTCTAGAAGAACAGGCCCGAAACTTACGGCTTGGAAGTTAAAATAGATAAATAAGTCAGTTGACATCAGTGGCGTAGCTATCAAAATCAAAACGGTCTTTATTCAGTACAATCACAAGGATCACTTTGAAACGTCTTATATACTAGGTATCGTAGGGCTAGGTGGTGCAGTGCACCAGGTCCACACGGAGCTCAGGGGGCCCTATAACCTCAGCTTTGAAAAGACAGGGTCAGCCAGCTCCCGAGGCTGGAAAACCTTGAGCCTGCTCACAATTTTTTATTTTATGATTTATTTTAAAGGCCAACATAAGTTCAAGCTAGGTGGAAAGAGGGGGTGAGGGCCCGATTCATTCTCTATACACCGGGGCCCTTATCCACCTAGCTACGGCACTGGCTGGCACATCATATTGGCAAAGCTTTAAGTAGGTACCACTAGCAGGAACTAGTGTAATACAAACCAAATAGATATGAATACTGCATCAAAAATCACGAATAAATTACATAATGAAAGTTCTGTATTGAAAATATGATAGTTGTAAAACTTGTAAGCAACCTCATTGTTTCATGAAACACAATGCAAAGGTACGTAAATAAGCAATTTGGTCTGCAACTTGTGTGTCTAACAGTCCCAATCTGAAGTTGTTCGTGCGTACACTCACTATAAACGTTACAAATTTGCATGTGGGGACGCAGGCTTTCGCGAGATGAGTGTTTATGATAGGTGCGTCCCCTAAATATTTATTGGACTTTATATATTGGACGGTGCAGCCGTTTCGGTGTTTACGAAAATTGCGGGAAGGGAATAAGCCATTTGGGTAACAGAATGACTTTCAAAGCCGAACCATTTATTATGACGAATTTGCATCGAATAAATAAATGAAAGATTTCTAAAATTCGTAATATTCTGAACCTAGATACCTTCGTGCTTTGTGTCTTTGAAAAAAAACATAGCTGTTAAATTTCATTTGTTTTACATATTTCGGTGTCATTTTAACTAACATTATTTGAGGCACAAAATGTGAACAGTTGAATATAAGACGAGGAATAGTGATAATCCTGATTCGAACGAATGTGATTGAAAATGTTACCCGTAGTTATTCAGAAATAAAAAATATTAAGAGGCTGTTAACCGTCAATCAACTTCTCGCTCCGATAGAAAAATATTTGTAATGCTATTCGCCGAAACTTGATTGTTTGCGTAGGTATTCATTATCTTTACTTAGTGGATTATTCCTTCAAAAATGTTATAATGTGCGATAAATACCTACATCAGCGGTTGTCTGCTTCTTAATAACAAAAGCGTTATACGATATAAGATCTATAGACCAGTGTGTCCCTATGGTACACAAAACGTGCCGAATTCGAATATAATGGACGTGGATATGGATAGCTTGATCCAATGAGATTCGCCATTCAAATAACCTCGGGTTAACTCTATTTAGATTAGGGATGTTAAAGTGTTTGGAGACATTGCGTATGTACCATTTTTATAAAAAAAGTACCTATAAAGTGCTAGTGAAAAACGCAGATAACCCAGTTATTCCCCTGCTTATGTATGAAATTCGCATTAATATCTCTATGAATATATGAATTTATGGTATGAAAGAGATAATAATTACCTTTTTCTAGCTGTAATACCTACCTATTCTACCTACCAATTGTCTTGTGCTTCCTCATTTGTTTGTAATGGTTTTTTTTTTCTTTCATTGACAATTTGGCATTGCGTTTTCACTGCGTTCATTATTCTAAAACGTAAAGGTTGTCTTATGTGTCTGCAATTGCACATAACTCACCTACGGACTTTTCCTACAGAGTACATAATGACTGGTGTCACAGCTCAGTTGTGATTCTCAATGGCGAAAACGTCTGTGTGATGAACATAGAAGCTTATTCTATGAGTACTACTACATAGATAAATAGAATAGAATAGAATATTTATTTCAAGTTTGACAGTAAGCTTACAGTATAACACCAAGACGCTGACTATCTTAATTAATATTTAAAACTTAAATATGTTCTTATGGCTTATAAATAGAACTAAGGCTATCACTAAAAATGTCGACATGTTGGAACTCATGTAGAAAATCGTTTAAAAGTGTGAGCGCCCGTATAGAGTCGGTGATAAAAAAGAAGACCTACCTACATATAAGTATAAATAACCAGCAATAATTAAATGCAATTAATATTTAGTTACAAATTCAAATCCCCGTCTGGGCGAGTGAGGGATCATGGGATTGTTCAACCGTCATTTTGGTTTCCGATTTATTAGCGGCCATGTTTGTTTGTATAGCTACTACTCATATTTGTAGGGATTATGGAGCGTGTATGGTGAGCGTAGTGCGTGAAAATAAGACATGGGCGTAGGGGTTAGCGTAGCGCTTAGCATAGAGTTTGGTATGGCGGTAGCGTATCGTATAGTATAGAGGTAAGCGTAGCTAGCGATACAGTAGTGTAGTGGTTAATGGAGTAGTTAGCTTGGTAGCGTGGCGGGTATCATAGCGGCTAGTGATAGTTGTTATCGTTTAGTATAGAGGTAAGCGTAGCTAGCGATACACTAGTGTAGTAGTTAATGTAATAGTTGGCCTGGTAGCGTGGCGGGCATCATAGCGGCTAGTGATAGTTGTAGTGACTAGCGTAGCACCCATTGTAGTGGCTAGCGTAAAGGCTAGGGAAGCAGCTAGCGTAGTGCCTAGCGTAGCACCTAGCCTAGTGACTAGCGTACTGGCTAGAGTAGTGGCTAGCGTAGCGGCTAGCGCAGTTGGTAGCGTAAAAACCCAATGCTCACATTATAGCACTCTCAACTTATCGCTCTGCTTTTAAAGGGACATTCGTTACCTTCTAGTTGAACATATTGGAGTAGACGTTCACTTGGCAGGTGTTATGAGAACTTACGTAAATTAATTACAATAGCCTGTAGCACGTAATTCTGTCAATCCTTTTGTGTGTACAGCTTATGTATAACGTTGTGTCATTATCCATTAGTTTAGTTTTACTAAATACGACCAACCTTTAAGAAACAATTTAAATTGTAAATTATTTATTAACAAATTTACAAACATATTTTTTTAATCCAGGTGTCAAGTAAATAGAAGCTTGGATAATGGTTGCCTCTGCATGATCCAGCAAATAATTAAATAAAAGCGACGTTCGAATGTTGGAGGCTGAATTACGTCCTAACACTTAAAAATATAGTTCGTAACAGGGCTTGGAACCGGTTTCAAATTTACCGGTTAATACCGTTAGTATTAAGCGCGAGCGTTAAGAAAAATAAACCGGTTTATTCCGCGAGATCGTGTGGTCTGCCGACAGTGGCGCGGCCTTCTTTATAGTAATAGTAGGTAAGTCAAAACGAAATCTTTTGAATATTGTTCTTTGCATTAACCGTTTTATTTAGAGGATTAGTTCGAACAGAACGAAATAATAAAGGTTGTAGGTATTTTAAGACTGAGGATCACAGTAGTGAAGCTGTTTCAGTTTTTTATTTACTTGGATGCAAAACAACCTTCATTTTCCCGAAACACATGTAATTCTCCACAGCGCATCGAGCCTCCATTTCCATATAATAATACAAACAAATATACGACAGGTGATGCACGGTACACTCATTAGTCGGCTCTACTCGCTCGTTTGTCACCACCCCTAGGGTTGGGTTATTGTGCCCGCTCCGAACGAGCGTTTAGCAGAGCGGAATGTGTGATTTTATTAGTTGTACCTACTTCTTGCCTCGTCTCTCCTTAAATATCTTGTTTAAAAAAAATGGAGGCAATAAATTATACTACCTAGTTATTTTATCTCGTCTTTTTTTCATTTTTTGTGCTGTTTTTTCCAAATACCAAGAAATGTAAGGTCATGTCTACCATGCCTCCTGGAGATACACGTCGTAAACCTGCGTAATTTCATAATTTATATAATTTTTTTGGTAGCAAGAGTTTAATTTCTCTTGTTTTACAAAATTGGAGACAATAAATTATACTAGTTATTTCATCTCGTCTTTTTTTTCTTTTTTGTGCTTTTTTTCCAAATACCAAGAAATGTCAGGTCATTTCTACCATGCCTCCTGGAGGTACACGTCGCTCGTAAACCTTCGTAATTTCATGATTTATATTAATTTTTTGGCATGAGTTTAATTTTCCCGCCAACACTACAGCCAGACCCTAACCCGAATTTGTCGGGTACCGTTTTTATCAACACCAATTTCTCGACCAGAAACGAGTGCCATTTTTCTCGAGTTCTCGAGTCATTTTGTCCAAAAAAATACTTATTACTAATGCCGAAATAATGTCAGCGAACTTTGGTCACCTAGTTGACTTCTCTTACCTAAACATTTTTATGTGTAAGCTTAGATAGTCAAGTAAAATTTTATTCATTTTTAGATTTCCGTACCCAAAGGGTAAAATGGGACCCAATTACTAAGACTCCGCTGTCCGTCCGTCACACAGTGGATGAAAATTCTTAGTTGCCTTTCTTAGGATTTACGAAAAAAAAATGTTTTTTATTGGTGGACTTAGGGCTGATTTCACTATGCTCTGTTAGTTACTAATCAAGGATTAACAGGCCGTTAAATCTAACCTTAGATGTCAAACGCATACATTTTGACATATTTAACGGTCCTTTAATCCTTTGTTAATCTAACAGAGCATGGTGAAATCAGCTCTTGTAAACAACTTTGTTACAGATATCAAATCATTACATAATTTTGTCGTAATGCGACTTTTTTGCAGTTAAAAGCCATATGATGGTTTCTAGGTAAGGTTCAACATAAAGAGGAATCAATAACTAGGTAATAAGTGGTCAAAATCGTTGACGCGGTGTAAAAAGTATGATCGTAAATTCAAAATACCACTTTTGCATTTGAATAGGTTTGGCCAGGATTAAAAGTTTATTTATCGCATAATTATGTGCTGTTATTTATAGGTTAGTTATAAGGTCAAAAGTCATTAAAAAGGGTTTAGGTATCTATCAAATAATAATAATGGCCATTATTTTTTTATCAATAAAAAACGGAATAAAGAAAGAAAGAAAAGAAAGAAAGAAAGAAAACATATTTATTTGCACGCAACTTAGATTTAAAACTAAAAAGAACTAAATTAATAAAATAAAAACCTAAGAGCTGCAAAACGGACCTTGACTCAGCATAAGTCAGTTGGCTAGCAACTAACGCTGGTCTTCCGTCAGGGCCGTGCAGTAATGCCACGGACAATCTACACACATAAAATAAAATAAAAAAAAAAGATAAAAGAGAACGGCATCAACAGAGAAATAGCACATCATCAACAGAGTAAAATTAAAAATAAATAAATTAAACAAATAGAAATGAGGCAAATGAAGGAATACATACAGGAAGAATAAAAGTGTTAACATATGATAACAGAGCGAGGTAAGAAAATGTAACAGTTGTCTTAAAAATTACGATATTGCAAACAATATATTTGAGAGCACAGAGCTATATTTGCATAAAGGCAGTCTATAATACATTTAAATTATGCTTGTCTCATGTTTGTAATCTATAAATTGAATAAAATAAATATTTAAATATTTAAGCCTCCTTAAATCCCCGGACGTAGGTATATGTGTTCCAACTGGAACACATATACCTACGTCCTACGTTCCTACGTTCCTACCTCAAAATCAATTCTTCGAGGTTTTTTTTTTAAATAAACTATTCTTAGTTTCTTAGGAACTTTTCAACTGAAAATATTTTATGTAAAACCACCCCTATTTTAAGTCTTCGTTCTCACCCTCGCATATTCCAATGGCTTAATGTTCACGGCTCAAGTGGTATTACCACATTTTTCATAAGATGTCACTCTCACATGCTCATTTGAAGATGCATTCAAGTACCAAGTTTAGGACGTCGTAAAATGCCAAAGCTTTCATAGAAATGAAATTCGTTCGTGGAGAAATGTTATATTCCATCCCTGCCTTGAAGTAATACTTTATACTAGTTCTAAAAATAGTAAAGTTGAAGCTGAGTATTTTCCACGAGAAATTCAACATTTCGAGTGAAATTAGCCTAAGAAAAAGCCTTATTCTCTCAACCTCAACTCAATAGGCAATTCATTATTAGCAGTACATTCAAAATAATATCAAAGTCAAAGTCAAAAGGTATTTATTCAACAAAATCACAAGGATCACTTTGAAACGTCTTAAAGCTAGGTGACTCTAGGTGCCAGTTCCACGCGACCAAAGCCTAGAAGAACAGGCAACAAACTTACGGCTTGGTTCCTACCGCTCTTTTGTATGATCCTTGTTACAATGTACATATTATAATATAATATTGAAGCTCCATAATGGTGCCAATCGAATTTAGTGAAGCGTAGATATAATGCCTAAGTTGAATAAATTTTAATAAACTTTAAAATACCAATAAGCACATGAACAATAACCAAACAATTCGCATTGAGAGCGAAGGAAAAGGTTTCTATATAATAGAATCCTGAGAGCCATTCTGTCTTTCACGAGGGATAAAAATAGTTCAGAATCGAAATATGAATCAAAATATCAACTTAAATCACAATAACACACTAAACTCAAATTCTCCGTTGATACGATCCGTCGATCCATCCACCGTGACACCTTTGCCACAGTATAGTAATGAGTATGTGAGTACAGATGCCAACTGTTGGTATAGCACATTTTAACTAAATGTTATACCAACTAATATTATTCTATATTCGAAATATCTTAAGGAAACCGCCAGCATACTCAGAACGACCCGTTTTTAAACCATAAATACTTACTATAATCTTTCAGGGTCAGGCTAGAAAAGGCCCATCATATTTTCATTATCACCTGACCTGAGGCACAGATAAGAGAATACCCTGAGGTAAAGAAAATGATGATTATTGCAGAGTACAAAGCAAAAAGAGCTGTTCGTGTTCTAAACGCAAACAACAAATTTGCCTGGAAGAAATCGCTTACAGCGATAAGGTCGCCCATTGTACTTTTTTAACCTACGCCTAGATTTATGGTGTATTCTTGTGTACAATAAAGTGTTATCTATCTATCTATATTGGCCTCATTAGATCCAGGTGCCATAGCTACAGGCGCGAGCTGTTTTCCAAGGAACTCTGCTTTTCCTCCGACAGCTCTGTAGCTCTTTGAAGGAGAGACGTTGATCGATGGATCCTGGCTGTATCAGATCAACGCGACACTTCAATCAGTTTCCAGGAGCTAAAACTGTTTTCGTGTTCTCAAAGTACCTACTTAGTTGAAGGAATATTAGGTAATTCTAGGTGCTACCCTACTAATATTATAAACGCGAAAGTTTGTAAGTATGGATGGATGGATAGATGGATGGATGGATAATAGATAACACATTTATTTGGATGGATGTTTGTTGCTCTTTCATTTCACGTAAAAACTAATGAATGGATTTTAATGAAACTTTACAACAATATAGCTTATACATCAGATTAACACATAAGCTTCAATTTATAAACATATTGTTAATCCTGCGCAGACGTAGTCGCGGGCACCAGCTTGTATGCTATAATAGTCGCCTTATCTAAAGCTAAACTATCCACTTTCAACCAACTTCTCGCCCGCAGATATTGACAATATGAAAAATATAAAATTACTGAAGTTATTTATGAAATATCGCACAAGACCCGCTGAAAAACGGAAAAATACGAAAAACTGCCTCAAGTTGATGGACGCAGGGCAGTGCATTGTAGGGCACGTTCCTATCGTGCGTGACTTACGAGGCAATGCTTTGTTATAGGTGATGGTTACCACTTAACATCAGGCGAGCCATCTGCTTGTTCCATCAGCTAGTTGTATAGTAGTAGTAGTAAAAATGAGCCAAATGTAATGTTTGGAAGTACCTCTCACTACCCCTTAAACGTCCTCAAAGAATCTGTAGTTAGTACTTGGTCTAAGAGATCTGAGGGGGATATCTACCGTGCTTGGGGATCAAAGTGGTTTCAGTTTTTTTCAGTTGTTAAAAGTTGGAATAAACATACAGTGGTCTGTTCTTAGGTGGTATTTTGCAAAAGCACAAAAAATAATTACACGAGTCATTTATCGTGGTCTGGCCATATCCTCGACCCTCGCGCAATACAGACCTTTTTCTACGTATATCCATCTACCTTTCTCCACGGCAACCGCTGAAAAAGCATCGGGTACTCCACCTATGGATCTCGTGAAGAATTTAAGATCGTAAAATAAAAGGGGAAACTGTTGGGCGTCTAAAAACCGTGCAAAGAACATAGGAGTTAGAGATGTTGGAAGTGGCATTGTGTCGTGGACTTTTTCCAGTGTACGTACGTGGTAATCCTTACACATTACAATGATATTATGCTATGGGACTGGATTAATGATTAAAATAACCGCTCGTTGCGTCGATCAGTTTCTTAAGATAATTTATTATGATAAAGAAAAGAGAGAGCAGTGGTGGTCTAGCGGTAGCGGCCCCACCTTCCGATCCTAAGGTTGTGGGTTCAAGACCGGTCGTGTACCAATGAGTTTTTTTGTTCAAAAATTTATGAGCACAGTGTCAGTACTCTCAAACGGTGAAGGAAAACATCGTGAGGAAACCGGCATGTGTAGAACCTCAAAAGTTCTATAACAAGTGTCAAGTGCTCGAAAAGAGCCTCTTGAGGCGCCCTTTAAATCCTTTTACCACTCTATTTCGGAAGAAACTAGTGACACGACAAGAAGAAGATAAAGAAAAGTACTAGCTATACAATGATTTTGCTGTATATTCGAGTTGGCCCTGACACCTAATTTTTGACAAGTTTTTCTACGATTTTTTACTGCAGTCGCTAGTGAGTGTAGTCAGTCAGGCTAAAGCCCATGAGTTATAGACCCTCGGAACCGAGCGATTTATACTACCTACTTGCTGATATAACCCGCAGATAGCTCACCTAACGTTAAGTGGTAACCATCACCTATCAAACCTTAAACAAGTGCGTTCAAAATTAAATAATTATTTTCAGGCCAAAAATCCGAAGAGATCCTTCTTATAGATTGCCTGGAAACTCGACAAAGCTCAAAGTTATAAAATAGTTATTCAACTAATCACAAGGATCACTTTGAAATATCTAAACGCTACGTGAATCTAGGTGCCATTCCACATAACCAAGCTTAAAAGCCTGGAAGCTCAGTTTAATGATTCTCTTCCAGCTACACACCATCATTGTCGTGTAGAATTTTATTGGCGGGCGCCTGATATATCGCAGTGCCAATCGTAAATCTGTTGCGGCAAAATAAATAATTTAAAACTAATAAAACAGGCCCCTGTACCGTAATACGGGGTGTTGTTATGTATTCTGTGGTACAGGTGAGCAATTCAGGAGGGTGGAGATTATTTAAGGGCGAAGTGTCGAAACAAGAGGCTGAAGACTTTTTTTTAATCCGTTTTATTCAATTTCAAATACAAATGTACATCTCGCTCGCATACGTTTCGACATATTAACCCATTATCGAAAAATCGCAAACAACCATTTTGTGTGCAATCTCATTGCACACAGTTTAGTGAAAATTTCATTTTTAACGATACAAGTTTTCTTACTCAAAAGTCGGCTTTACTAGTTTTCGTACTTATACAATTGTGATATTCGCCTTATCAAGAATCAAATTATACAATGGACCCCGCACTAGTACTAAGCTTTTATCGCTGGAGGCCAATAAAGAATTTCAATTTTTTTTATGTGGCAAACTACTAAGAAGTGATTAGACGTGGACATAAACTTTTTCAACATTTTAGGATAAACTTAGACCGTGGGTTCGAGTCTCGCGGCTACTTTTATCATACATTTGCACGCTTTTCGTTCGCTTATATTTTTAAAGCGATTTTAAGTTTTTAATTCGTAATATCTTTTGAATTGAATGTCTGATTTGAAAAATTCAAGAATTAATTTTATAGGTATTGAAACAGTCTTGAATACGAAATGATTTATTTGGATAAGGATTACTATATAAAGGTAATATGGTCTGAAAACTACAACCTTTTACAGAGACATGATAAGAGAACAGCGGTTTTTGTTACCGAAGCTCTTGATTCTTTACTGAGTGGATATACCTATGAGTCAGTGATTGTAAATGTTTGTTTGATTTAAAACGATTTGTTTGTTTACACGTCGAAATGAGTTAAGTTTGGCAGAAAAGTAAAAACATTGCTTTTGAGGATGTCCGGAGAAACGGTGAGTATGAGTGAATGCCAATATAATCTCGCCATTTATACTACTTTTTTTTTATACAACCAGCTGATGGAACAAGCAGATAGCCCACCTGATGTTAAGTGGTAACCATCACCTATAACAAAGCATTGCCTCGTAAGTCAGGCACGATAGGAACGTGCCCTACGATGCACTGCCCTGCGTCCATCAGCTTTAGGCATACAGATGTTAAGCTTCATGTGCCTGTAATTACACCGGCACACAGTGGTTCCAAATGAAAAATAAGTGGACATAGGGTCGAAAGTCGGAATTTCGATCTGATTTTTTTATACAGAATAGATCTCAGCTATCTTGACAACTTTTGTTCTATGAAAAATCTGTAAGAAGCGTAGTTTTCGAGAAAAAAAATAATCAATTATTTTTTGTATGGAGAAAAACATACTTTATTTTTTTTCTCGAATTGGATCAATTTGGCCCGTGTTTGGTTGGTACTGTGTTATAGCCCAGGTGATATACTAACATAAAAAAAATATAACACGCGCAGTCACTTGCAGCCACGGGAGAAAATTGACTCTAAATAAAAAAAAATTTTTTTTGCTTGTTTTGCGAAGAGTTCTTATTTCTTCATATCTTTTCATGGATTTTCGTGTACTGTAGTATATTTTAATTGACTCCGTGAAGAGAAAGTAATAAAAAACTACATTTTAGATATTTTTCAAAAGGATTTTTAGTTATATTTTTAAAATTTTTACTTTTATGCAAAGAAAGTATTGATTCTGCTTTACTTACCAATTGGCAAAACAGAAAAGTGGCTACAAATGTCTGCTCCATGCATACAAAGTTTGTGGACACTGACTGGCATGTAGTACCACGGATATAAATGCGCATAAAGTTCTGCTGTTTCTCTACAGTAGCTCCGGAAGTTTTTAATGCTAATTGTCCTTCTTGAAGATATAACCTGGAGAATAACTGAAAATCGACGAATAAGGTTTTCGTCAACTCCTGTTATTTGTGCCGTTTTGTTGTAGTCACCGAAAAAGCATCTTGCCGTATTTGCGTCGCATTTTTTTGGCTTAGTTCATTTCTTTGTGTTCTCCACGGGCACTCCATCGATGAAAGTCTATGTTATAAGATATATGAAGCACACACTCCATACATCTTATCTTCATATGTAGTGATGAAATTCCATATTTGTACAGGTCACTTCGAATGGGTTTCGTAGCCAAGAGTTGCAAATTATTCATTTCGCTTGGCTTTGCCAGGCAAATGGGGCACGTTGCTGAAGAAGGTACATCTGCAATAGTATTAGCGACTTTCCCGTCGATCATAGTCATGTGGAGTTCGTGGACTATCTCGGCATCCCCACACTTCGTTGGTACCAATTCTGCAATTTCTTGCTGCATTTCCAAGTGTGTGTTCGGAGTTGTGTACTCCGCTGTCTCTGAAGTGAACGTGAACTTCACTGGTCGACAGTAATATGTGGAAGAAGGGTTCGGGTTCTCCCAAATCATCATCTCTTCTCCATCAACAAGTTGGAGAGGGACAATGCTGATCATCACAACAGAGGAATCGTCAAACTCGGTATCTGAAAAACTCTGTTTGTAATTACTCTGTGATGATGATCCGTCAAGGCCCCATTTCCATGTTAACTTCAGCCCTTTTTCGGTGCTTTCGATGGGTCCCAAGTCTAGCAAATTCCTTTGAACAGTGTGGTCCAAAAGTCCTTGTAGTCTGAAAATAAAAACATAAATAAATAACGTAAATCTCAACGCTTTATAATATAATTATATTATAGGATTGTTTAAAATGAAAATAACCTGATCCGAGCCCTTTTCTCCGTTACTTTCACATGTTCATCGGAAGGGTAACACCTCTTTTTAGCGCACAAAAGCTTCCGATAAGACTGAAGAGCACTGGAACAATTTTCTTCTTTGAGGAACGTTCTTAGCGATTGGTACTGCCACTTGGACAGTTTAAGAGATGTGCAGAGTGCCAATGATTTATCTTCAGAAATTTATTCTGGTTTAATTTCTTTAAAAAGCTGTTTTGACAAATCTGACACAATGCCAGGATTCTTGCTTAGATGATCCACAATCTTCGCCAAAGCTAACTTTCCCGTTTCTTTTAACTTTGATATATAACAATATTCCAGTTCTTCTTCAGAATTGTCATTTATAATGGAGGCAGAACGCCTTTTCTTCTGCTTGTTGCTCAAATCCGCGAATGGCATTCTTTTCTCCTTCTCTGTAGAAGTTCCAGCTTCTGAAGTGCAGACATTTAGAATAGGTTCTGCCAAATATTCTGGCACTTCTGGCGCATCAACCAAGTCCTCGGGAATTGCCATTACGGTAACTAATTCAACCGTATCACAGGTAGGCCATTTGATATTTGTCTCCAGCCATTTGCTATTAGCTTCCCGTTTCAGAAATGTCTTTAAGCATCTGCTTGACTGCCCATTTCGTTATTACTCGTTTGGCGAACAAACGGCAAAACTCAATGATTTTCCTACGGTCTTCTTCAGATATTTCACTTGGAATTTTAGAAATTATAACTTCACTTAGATGATTGTAATTATTAAGATCTCCACTCCCCCTAAGACTCGGAAACAAATCGAGATAAGAACCGAAACCAGCCATTTTAGATTGAAAAACGTTATTCCGAGATCTTTCACAGTTAAATGTTGAAAATAGAATGAAATGAAATTAATCATTGCAATATATTTGTAGTCTTGCAGCTGTGTCCGTAATGAGTTTGTCTATTAACGACCAATCACAGCCCAGTACCGGAATGACCGATTTGTTAGTAGATCAGGATTAATTATCTTTACCACTCATCCCTTAAACACAAACAAACTTATTTTTACCTGTACGAAAGAATGAGCCATTTCAGATACTTGGCCCTTATCGTAAATAAGATAATCTCTATACCACTAATCACTTAGCCACCTGCAAATAATAAACTACCTGCACCTAGCTTGAGTACTGGACTGAACCCTTGTCAACAACTGAAATTGCGTTGTTATTTTACAATTGAATTTCAGATCTTCACTTTCAATTAAATACGTACAGTCTCTTGTACCTTAGCAAAAATTTTTAATATGTCAGAAAAATATAACTAAAATGTAGTTTTTTATTACTTTCTCTTCACGGGGTCAATTAAAATATATTACAATACACGAAAATCCATGAAAAGATATGAAGAAATAAGAACTGTTCGCAAAACAAGCAAAAAATTTTTTTTTTATTTAGAGTCAATTTTCTCCCATGGCTGCAAGTGACTGCGCGTGTTATATTTTTTTTATGTTAGTATATCACCTGGGCTATGACACAGTACCAACCAAACACGGGCCAAATTGATCCAATTCGAGAAAAAAAATAAAGTATGTTTTTCTCCATACAAAAAATAATTGATTATTTTTTTTCTCGAAAACTACGCTTCTTACAGATTTTTCATAGAACAAAAGTTGTCAGGATAGCTGAGATCTATTCTGTATAAAAAAATCAGATCGAAATTCCGACTTTCGACCCTATGTCCACTTATTTTTGATTTGGAACCACTGTGCGGCAACCACACTCTTCAAACCGAAACACAGCGTTGCTGCTTGGCGGCAGAAAAAGGCGTGGTGGTAGTACTTCCCCGGACGAGCCCTTCACAAAGAGCTCTACTACTCTTAAAATACTTGTTGTTAGAACAAGCAAATGGCCCACCTGATGCTAAGTGATAACCATAACCCTTTAACAAAGCATTGCCTCGCAGGTCATGTACGATAAGAACGTGCCTTATGATGCCCTGCCTTGCGAACATCATCTTGAGGCTTACAGATGTTAAGCCTCATGTGTCTGTTATTTCACCGGCCACACCCTTCAAATCGAAACATAGCAACGCTGCTCGGCGGCAGAAATAGCTATGGTGGTAGTACTTCCCCAGACGAGCGCTTCACAAATAGCTCTGCTACTCTTGAAAAAACCGGCCAAGTGCGAGTCGGACTCGCGCACGAAGGGTTCCGTACCATTATCTATAAAAACGGCGGCGTTTGTTGTATGGGAGTCCTCTTAAATAATTATTTTATTCTGTTTGTTGTTATAGCGGCAATATAAATACATCATCTGTGAAAATTTTAACAGCCTAAGGTTCATGAGATACAGCCTGGTGTCAGACGGACAGACATACAGACAGACAGACGGACGGATAGCGGAGTCTTAGTACTATTACTAAGACTCCGCTATCTAGACTAAGATAGCGGAGGATCTACTAGACTACTTAGGTTCCAGTAAAACCTTTGGTTACGGAAATGACAGGAATGAAAGATGTAGGTAAAAGATTGTACGTTCATGGGGTAAAAGTTTAGTCTTTAGTAGATAGGGTATAAATTCTTTCTAAGTCATAACGGTCGTATAATTCTACTGAATTATTGTGATTCAGTAGAATTTCACCTTAAAAGATTTGAAGAAAAAATCAAAATGGTCGTTATTCAGTCCAATCAGGATTACTTTGAAACGTCTTATAAACTAGGTGAAACTAGGCGCCTGTTCATATTAGTAAATAGGTAGGTCTCTATGTACCTAGAACTACTTGTACAAACATAGCCATATATATTTTTTACAAAAACTAGTAAAAAAACAAAAATAGAAGAAGAAACATAGGTATAATACAGACAAAGAGCAGAGATTATACATTTACTACAAGCAACGTAATTTTGCTAAGGTGTAGCTCTATCGGATAAATGAATATTAAATGCTTTGCTAAGTAAACTCACTTCTTGCGTCAGTGTGGTATTGTTCACCGAGAACTACTGCAGCATTAATATTGCTGCATCAGCAACACGCCAAAATGAACCTAAATCCACCGCAGTAAGGCGTTAATTGCTGCGATAATTAGATTTATATGGCACACATGCATTATGCACTACGGAAATGTTTTGCTTTCTTAACATTTCTACTAATGTGTTCTGGATGAAATAATTGCAAGATTTGAAAAATTCCAATCTCGCAAAAAATTTTAGAACCCAGAAATTTTAAAATGAAAAAAAAATACTTTGCCTAATGCTTGCTTATTGCGCATTAGTAGATTAAAAAAGGATTGATATTTTATAGTTGAAATATACTTTGCAACATATACATAGCTACAGGCGTTTCCTTTCAATCAACTATGTAGTTTAGAAACATGCTAACCTATTAAGCAATGTTTCTTAACTAGTTGATTACGATCAATGAAATAAATATTTTATAATACCTACGTCGTATCATAGATCTTTAGGTATTTAGAGAAGCACCTAACCTATCTATTCCATTTGCCAAAAAGTACTAAGGTAAATCGCTCACACATTTTATCATACTTCAAAAATGTTTAAAGGTGCTAGCGAGAAGTACCCTAGATTTTCTGCGTCAGTACTTATTTATATTCTTTAGGGCATGTAAGGCAGTGGGCTGAAGCCACGCAAGATTTGCTGTATTTTTTCGTTTATAGTTTCAATGGCATAACTAGTAAAGCAATAATGATATACTTATTATACAATAGCTATTGAATCTTTTATTGTTTAATGGTTCCACGCTTAGTACGACACAGACATACTACCACAGGAACAAAGTATTATGTCTGATGGAATTCGAAAACCAGCTACGGCGATGCTCATCCACCATGTAACAATCTTCAGCAAACATGACCACCATTATATTCATTACGAACAATACTAGTGAAACCACATCGCAACGAAGTCAACAGGCTGTGACCACATCTTGGACAGTACCATTGTTTTGCCTCCTATCATATTGTCATCCAAACCACCCCCTCTATTCGGTCGATGCTTTTTTTATAAAGTATACCGTTTCTACTCATACTGTTTTAATGTTACTCGTGTCTTGTGCATCTCCGGTATTATTGTGCTAAGGATGTGGTTCGAACAATGCAACAGATATCAAACGTTTGTGCTTATTTTTGTTTTAGTATACAATGGAAGTGAAGCTATATCGAACGCGAATTTCAACGAGCAAATCAGAGATTATTCTGTGATCAACAATGATGGTGTAAGTTATATGAAATCACTAGTTAGATGTAGCATGCATTACCGAATTTGAAGAGGAAAGGTGTTTACTGAGTGATAAAATAAGGGTAGGTAAGGCTCACCTGAAGAAAATGGTTACTGTAGGCTATGGACGGATACAAGAGCGCTCAATATATGCATATTAAACGCCTATTTTGAAGAGCTCCATACTGCAGCCTCTAGGAAAAAATCTTAGCAGGAAGATTATTATTCAGAACCTTAAAAATACCGACATAGCTAAAAACAGTCGCATTATCACACATCGAAATTCCGTTACTAAAACTAGGATCCCAGAGATAAGTTAAATCTAAGTACAAATAATTCTCATTGTAAGAAAAGTCTCGATATTTCAGAACCTAACACGTGTGAAGACTTTGCAAAACGAGAACATTGGATTGGGCCGGTACGCGAGTTTTGCTCCCTTACAAAACCCAGTTCGATTCAAGGTAAGATCGTCTTATTTGCAATTACCTATTTAGAGGTACCATCAGGTGAGATTGTAGTCAAAGGACAGTCTATTCATTGTAAAAACAAATTCGAATAAAGATAAAACAACAAACGAAGAATCACAATTGTTTATATGAGCACCAGTCTAACCGTGAAACATGGGAAATAAGAGTGGCAGTCAACTTCTTCCAGCAGTACAGACGTAACCAAATTCTTCAAAATTTAACAAATGGTTATAAATTGAAATCCATGATGTACTTGAGTACCTACTAGACTTAACAAATATAATTATTAGGATATAGGAGTGGCAATCAATTTATTACAGCAGTAGGTACGAAATTATTCAAAATTTAACGAAAAGTTATAAATCGAAAACCATGATGTACTTGACTAGACTTAACAAATAATGCATGTTATATTTTACCCTGAAAAGCCAATCTATGAAATCTTCTAAGTTATTTCCATCTAATTGCTCGTTTTCCACTTAGCATACTCTTGTATCTTATGCTAGTCTCGATTCAAAAGAGATAAATAACTACTCGTCTCACTGGTTTGCTTTTTATAGGTCCTATTACAAAACTAGTAGCAATTACTACTGCATTCCCCGTTCGAAATCATCGTCATCCCTAGGGAAAGGTCCGGCTTTAAGAAACATGTCCGACTTTTATTTCAGATTTTTGGCGATTTTTTTTTTATTATGTTCAATCGTCATGTACTTCATTATTACCAATAAGTTTGTTGCCTGTTCTTCTAGGCTTTGGTCGCGTGGAACTGGCACCTAGAGTCACCTAGCTTTAAGACGTTTCAAAGTGATCCTTGTGATTTTATTGAATAAATACCTTTTGACTTTGACTTTCGAATAAAATTGATTATTCTTATTATTCAAGTTACTGTCGTGCTAAACCACGAGCCGCACTGCAGGTTCTGACTACTAATATGGGCACTGATAATATTAGAGTGGGGTATATGCTGGGTGTTTATTTCACCGTGATGCTAATGCTTCTTCTTGTTGTGTCACTAGTTTTTTTTAAGGGGTTGACAACTATCAAACAACTTCTCGCTCGCACGTTTCGACATGTTGAAAGATATAAAATCATTAATCTCATTTTCGAAAAATCTAAATCAACCATTTTGTGTGCAATCACATTGCACACAGTTTAGTAAAAATTTAATTTCATCGATACAAGTTTTCCTACTTAAAAGTTTCCTTATGTACGAAAACTAGTAAAGCAAACTTTTGAGTAGGAAAACATGTAGCGATCAAAATGATTTTTTTACTAAACTGTGTGTAATGTGATTGCACACAAGATGGTTGATTGCGATTTTTTGAAAATTAGTTTAGTGATTTTATATCTTTCAACATGTCGAAACGTGCAAGCGAGAGTCACATTAGCTCTTGTCTTCGCCTTAAACAGTGTGATAATATAGGATTAACATCCTTGTGCGCCTAGAAGAGGCTCTATTCGAGCTCTTGACACGTTTTAAAATTATTACAATTAAAAAAAACATTCAATCATTATTTTTTTTAGGTTATAGTGATTTACAAAAAACTCATAAGTTGAATAATGATTAAAATTACCGACTTTTTATGGCGAGTTCTTTAACAGCCCTATGTGGGAATAGGTATGTGTTGCCCTACATTCCTGATAACTTGCTCAAACGGATATGAGTCTCACTTGATACTATGTAAAACATATTTATTGGTATTTTATTTTACTGCAAATTAAAACTTAAATTTTCCTGTATAAATTATGACTTTTATGTTCTTTAATTAAAAACTGTCTTTAAAAAACTTTTAAAGATTTTAGAGAAATTATTTCACCTGCCTACAAATCTGTAGGTATCTGTGCCCACTTGAGGTCTTGCTTTTAGTCTAGGTTTACGGACATTCTATCATCAAATCCTGAAAAAGGGTCCTAAGAAAGTATGATAATAGTTTAATAAATAAGGAAAACATCGTGAGGAAACCGGCATGTCGTAGAACCTATAAAGTTCTATAACATGTGTCAAGTACTCGAAAAGAGCCTCTTGAGGCGCACGTAATCCTTTCACCACACTGTTTCGAAAGAAACTAGTGACACGACAAGAAGAAGAATAAATAAGCCAAGGTGCTAGTATAGGTCTTCCATAGAATCAGCCAGCGTACATCCGCGAAGAATTAAGAAAATTAAAAAGAATACTCTAAATATGCAAGAACACGGGTCGTTGGATTCTGTAAGTGGTTGCTCGACAACATAATAGCTGTAAGATGAACACGGCATGGTATCTCAGGTCACAGACGTGCATCACATGCCTGAGAGTCTTTCCCGTGACGGCCTCGACCTGTATACTGTTATACATCACGAGTTGTATATTTTACCCACCAATTTAAGCAATAATTCAAAATTTACTCAAGTGGTGTAAGATATATTTAACCGTTTGAAGTAGATTAACCCCTTAAAATTCATCACGTTATTTGATTTATAGTCTTATTAAAGTAATTATATAACTTTGGAAAATCACGCTTAAAACCAAGTCATCAGTCACAAACCAGAGTTTAATCTTGTCTGGTTCCGTTTTTACAAGCTTTGCTTGGTTTGGGGATATTTAGCATAAAGCATTCTGTGAAAGAAGAATTTCTTAATAATTTCCAAAAATCTGCTATGTGGTTTCCAACCCAAAAACCATCCTACATCCCATAATCCTAACATTTTACCCTGTACCGTTGTGGACAAAAAATCTTCTTGCTAAACAACCTGAGGTATAAGGAAAGCATTCCTATTTTTAAATAACAGAAAAACCTCTGAGTGTTTAATTCAAAATCTTAATCCCGAGAAAAACGCAATCGAGTTGAGATCCTATTTGGAATCGAATATCGCTTCTCGGTACAAATGAATAATACCTTACAATAAGACGAAAACAAACATGCATGAGTCATGCTTTCATAGTCAAGGTGTTTGATATTCTGACTAAACTTAATGGAATTTAAGAATAATTGGTTGTTTGTGATTGATATACTTACCTACGATTAGGTTGTCTTGGCTGTCACGATTAGTTAAGGCCCAGAAATAAGTGGTTTAGGTTGCGGCTTGTCACGAATACTAACGGTTACATCGCAATTTTATCACAGCACTACTTTGTCGAAAAAGACAAGCGAAAGACTGACGATTATTCTTAAAATGATTTCTCGATAACTATTTGCAAGGAATTCACTAGCTGAATCTGAGCTCATGCTATGCCCTGATCGTCTTTTTTTAACCCATCCATTTGTTTATTTAGTTCATCCTTCAACAAAAGCAAGAATTCACCGGATCTAATTGTAGGATAGAAAGGTAGACCGATCGGAGGAGACACCTCGGGCCGTGTGAATAAGGGGTGTACAGACGATGGTATCGGGGTAACGAACCGTGACTCTAGGACAATGCTCTAATTGAAGAGAGAGGATAATTAAACGACCATGACTCTTCCGTCTCAAGACTAGAACGACCGATTTGTTTCGCACAAAGAATCCTATATTTAATAGTTTTCTCTTTGTAATTCTTCTATTAAATTGGTGAATAAAGGTTCTCGGATGGTGACCCCGGACCGGAAGACCAACCGACGACATTGTAAAGATCTCGAGAAGTCAGTGGATGAAGGGGGCTTTTAATCCTTCTTCCCGAAAATGTATAGGGAAGGCCTATACCCAATGCCCATCAGTAAACTGAAATGTATAGGAGAGGCCTATGTCCATCAGTAGACTTCTTCAGACTTATGATTATGAACTATTCTTGTGGCTGCGGCGATTGACCAGATCTTTCCTTAAGCAAACGAGATGAGATAGTACGATTATATTGAAGTATCATTTTGAAATAAAAAATCCACATCATAGAAATATTTTTTTAGATCAAGGCTATAAATGACGTAAATAAACTAATGAATCATTTTGATTATCGCAGGAAGTTCCCGACAGCGCTTTATCAGGATCGAGCCATGGTCGAGGTTTGCTGCATCATGACCACGCTGGTAATATTGAAAAAACTTCATTAACACAAATGCTCTATGAACACAAATGAATGATTAAGTGAATTACAAATAAATGAAGAGTTCTATAGGGTAGGGTACGTAGTGGGCTGTACACACAAACCTTAGTATTACCATTATGTAAGTAGGATCACAATGCATCAACTGTTTGATATTACTAATAAATTAAATAAAATAGACAACGCATGAACAATTGCTTCTAGTTTTGAGGATGCCTACTGTGAGACGGTAACTGCTCACCAGTAGACCATAAGTCTGTATGTCTGGCTTATTATATTATCTCGCATTAGGATTCCTTATGTCTTGAGCAGGTCTCAGTAATAAGTGTCATGGTACCCTTTTGCTTCCACTTGTATCTCTAACGTCTGATTTGGCCATCAGTACTAGTTCAGAGGTTCCGAAAGCTCTTTGTGTGTGGTGGATGGACTTTAGCCAGGAATGAATTTCTTGGGTGTCTAAATTAACATCAAAATAAAGGCTGTTGTGGTTTAAGATACGAAAGGTGCCAATGCGAATACCTATGCAAAGAGCTTTCAGTGAATTATTTAGTAGAGTATATGGGAAATCTTATTTAATCCAATTTTTTTTAAGATAGGACACTTTATAAATAATTGCGAAAATAAATAGCTTCAATTAAACACAAAAATATTGACATGGTCCAAAGTATTCTCGATTCGAGTAACACTCGGCCCGACATATAAAACCTTAGTTTTTTGTGATCAGCCTTACATTGACCTTATTGACAAAACCCATTTTTGTAATCAACAGGTGGTTACGGTTTATTTGAGTATGAGGATCCGCACTACAATCCCGGATATGAGTACCAACACGATTCAAATCACCACGAGCCTCTTGGTTACCATCATTACGACTTCCATGATCCTCATCATGCTACCGGCCACCATGTTGGTGGTTATGGTCATCATCCTAAACATTATAACCATCATGTAAGTTGTACTTAAAACTGATTACTTAAAAACATCGTCATCTTCCTGTCCTTATCTTCTTCATGTGGGGTCGGCACATCAGGTTCTTTCTCTCCACTTTGCTTATATCATCCGTCATTTCATTAGTCACTGTTCTTACGCATGTAGGTAATCAAATAATATGTTCGTGGAAATAAAATTTACCCTCATGGAGCAATTTTTAGAGCAATGATATGAGTGAATCTTTTACAAAAAGAGTAATTCTAAGGACTACGTGCTGAGGCCAGGGATCACATTTGTAATTCTGGATTTAATAACCCCTTCTCGGAATTGATGAAAAACATTGTACTTACATTCACCATACAGAAAATAATATTGAAATGTTCAATGGGTGGCCTTCCAGCGACATTTGGATGGATCGTTGATAGAAAATTTGGTAATGATAACGGAGGCCTTTGGGACCTTCTATGAATTAACATCACATTCACACAATCTAAGTATTACCTTTCACCAAACTGTTTCAAAAGAACTAGTGACACGATAAGAAGAAGAAGTTAGTATTACCTACCGTTTTACCTACCTAGTTACTGGATGCTTTAAGGCAGGCTGGTGATTCAATGACTGTTCAAACGCCACCAACAAATCCTACTTCAATCCCACGCAACACGCAAGACACTTAATTTAGTCTCAGTCTGTGCCTAGAAAATGTTTTGTCTATATTGAACTACATTATAATATTCAACACCTACAGAATTTAGCAAAATTTAAATGACTCGCGATAGGCTAATTGAATACGTTAAGCTAGGCTTAAGATTAGATATTTTCCAACTTCGATTTTTGATAAATTATGTCTTGAAATGCTGAAATGGGCGAACGAGAAGGTCGCACAACCTCATCATTGTTAGTATTCAGTGCGATCATTGAGTTATTTAACTTGTTTCAGGCATTGGCAGCGAAAACGTTACTTTGGCCAATAGCAGGCTTAGCTCTTTTGGGGGCAGCCGCAGCACTCGTCAGTAACCCTGTGCTTTTGCAACTTGGCGTGGTGTCAGGACGAAAGAAACGCCATATAGAAAACTTGCATTTTTTAAAGGATTCCATCAAAAAGTGGTCCCCAAAACCAGCCATCAAGAACGGCGAAAAACTACAATACTTACCTGAGTTTATAGTAAAGAGGAAGTTCATAAAAAAAGAGGATCTAAGAGTTGAGCCTTCTGAAGAATCCGAGGCAGAAATGGAACATAAGTCTAACTTTAAAATCCGAACGGTGTTATCGAAACGATACACGGATGAAGATCAGGAAAAAATGATCCCTGTTCCTCTACTATTTAAAAAATATTAAGAAATGTTACGTTAAATTTTCATAATATATTTCGTAGTTTCGATATCATTGGTCTAAGTATACCTACATGTGGTAAGATAAATACTGTACCAATACTTTATTACTTAATAAACTACGTGACTACCTATTTTTTTTATAGTTTAGCTACCGCTTGTGTTTTCACGCATAATTAGGTAATTATTAGATTAGTATACCTACTAATTATATTACTAATAGTTGTTACCTACTCAGAAAATAATTCTAGATTTTACTTATTTATGTAAATAAACTTCTACTTACATACCTACTATCTACCTATTCGTAGTTTTATAGGTATGTACACAAGAACCATTTTGGTAAGTAATTATTTCATGATACCTACCTACAAGTTATTGAGTTAACTTACCGAGTATTAAATATCAAATCTTCACCCACATAGGTACACTATCACATCACTAAAACTGCAAAGATCACTAAAACACATTCACACATGCACAGCACAACTTATTGACATAACAAACAACCAATTTGTTCAAACGTCATCAAAGAACCGATCATACGGCGTTTAGCAAACGAGTGAAGTTCAAACTGCAGCCGAAAGATTTGAATGAAGTTGCTGCTTGCTATTCTGTACATTCTACATAACAATGTTTGAACCCTGCCAATCGAAAATAAGCCTTATCATTTCAGTGTGAGCTGCATTATCAGTCGCGTGTGTTTTGACAGATGGTGAAGCTTCGTGGCGGACTGTACGCAGCGTGTGTGTTGATACGAAACGTGCTCAGGCGCTGGGGTGTTGAAAAACTGGCTCCTGGCTGCGCGTGTGTGAGTGCGGCTGATTCGGGTAATGAGGGGAATACCATGAATTGAAGTACATTCTCCCTAGCTTTACAAAGTATAGTGTTTTTTTTATAACAGCTCATTGAACTAACCGCAGTACTTACAATGTAGACGAACTTAAAACTTATGATTCCGGCACTCAGGATCTTTAGTGTTTTGTGGGTAATACCTAGGTATGTATAGATTTGTAACAACTAAGTCATAAATGAATATATATATGTTTATAAGAAGATTTTTTTTACGAAATAATTATTTTTTAATTACTATTACTTTTACAAATAATGATCAAAATTAAAACATTTTCTCAGTAAGCTGGCACTGCCATCTACAGCTTTTGTCGTGAACTACACCACGATCGGTGGTTCACACCGTGGCACCTCTAATTCAGCTGAAGTTATTAGTATCCACGGAACCGAGGAATTTACATTTCTGTGTTCGTATTGCTACAGGCAGATTTCACTAGATGTCAGCACTTATTGTAAAACCGAATTAATTTAAAATATTTTTTCTTAAAACTACTTAACGTAATAAGTGTGCACTTGTGGAGCATTATAAAACTTGCAGCCTTCGTTTTAAGTTTTCCCCTTAAACTTTGAAGCCAAACTGTAAAAGAAAATGAAATGGTTAAGGCGAAGACAAGAGCTAATGTGACTCTTGCTCGCACGTTTCGGCATGTTTAAAGATATAAAATCACTAAACTCATTTTCGAAAAATCGCATTGCACACATTTTAGTAAAAATTTCAATTTGATCGATACAAGTTTTCCGATAAAAGTTTACTTATGTACGACTAGCGGCCTGTCCCAGCTTCGCATGGGTGGTCATAAATTTTTTGAACATATTAGGATAAACTTAGACCGTGGGTTCGAGCCTCGCGAGCCTACTTATTTCATACATTTGCACGCCAGAGACTGAAATCGCATCCCGAGCGTGACCCGTGGACCCGTTAACGTTTTTAATTTCGTCATATCTTTTGAATGGAATGTCCGATTTGAAAAATTTAAGAAGTAATCGATAGGTATTGAAACCGTCTTAATTATGAAAAGATTTATTTGGATAAGGATTAATACCAAGGTACAAATAAAGACCCTTTTCTAGCGGCGGCATTTCAATTAATTTTTTTTAATAAAAAAACACTTATTGTCACATAACTATAATAGTTAGACATATGCTGTCGCGACATTTTTTGTAGATGATGACGTATTCTACAAAATCGTAGTACATTATTTTGTTCTATCATCAATAGTTTTCGCAGCGCACGCGATGTAAGGTTTTTGGTTTCCACCTTGGGTTACATTATTGGAGTTTTAGTAAGGATCCCTGATTTTTTTGAAAATATAATATAGCCTATGTTACTCAGGGATAATGTAGCATTCTAATGGTGAAAGAATTTTTGAAATCGGACCAGTAGTTTTTGAGCCTATCCGTTACATACAAAAATACAAAAATACAAAGCTTTCCTCTTTATAATATTAGTGTAGAAAACGAATAAAGCAAACTTTTGAATAGGAAAACATGAGCTTTTACTAAACTGTGTGAAATGC
Source organism: Chloroclysta siterata (assembly GCA_932294275.1). NCBI lineage: Eukaryota > Metazoa > Arthropoda > Insecta > Lepidoptera > Geometridae > Chloroclysta > Chloroclysta siterata. The sequence continues at coordinate 10,072,241 of OW028596.1, read as the reverse complement.
GAAAGTGATTTTATATCTTTCAACATGTCGAAACGTGCGAGCGAGAGTCACATTAGCTCTTGTCTTCGCCTTAACTAAGGAAAAAACAAAACCAAGTATTTTGTAATAGTCAGCGAAATAGTTAAAATACTCTGTGAATTCTAGGTTATGGATGATTAAACTCATCATCTTGTTCATATGTATCGTCATTTTCTTTTTTTCTCTAAAATCATTTACTCAATGGATTTTTTATACAGGCAGGTTACCTTGGGAGCATTTTCCAAAGTGCAACTGAGAATCAACCCTGCTCGTTCGCATCCCTTTTCCCCATCACTCACTTGCGCATCATTAACAACTGGAAAGAAACAACAATTTGAAACTCACAAAAACTATGAAACTACCTTCGAACTTGATATGACATGATTTAATTATACATTATTTTAGGTAAGTATATATAAATACCTCCTACAGTCTTTATTTTAATGTTTAATTTTGTGTACTAAGAGCTGATTTCACCATGCTCTGTTAGTTACTAATCAAGGAATAAAAAGCGGTTAAATCTAACCTTAGATGTCAAACGCGTACATTTTGACATATTTACCGGCCCATTAATCCTTTGTTAATCCAAATATGAATACGAACTACTAAGGTTTTTGTAGAACTATGTTTAAACTTCAAACAAAATACTCCTTTCTCCAACGCACACTTAGCTTTAACCTCGCTTACTCTTAAATCAGTAAATGCACATATCAGGCAAAACATCTATGGCGTCTCTAGCTGATGGACGCAGGGCAGTGTATCGTAGGGCACTTCAATATGGAGCGTGACTTGCTGTTTATGTGATGTTGCCATTTAAGATCCTGTACCCATAGTCCGGGTTTTGGTTTTCCTATTTCGTAACGTCAGGCATTTGGAGATGGAGATTGGATAAGCGCCTCAAAAAAGGCCTGACGTTACAAAAAACGAAAAATAAAACTCAGTTTAGGTACAGGTGGGCCATCTGCTTGTTCCATCAACAAGTAGTAAAAAAATTAAAAACCTTTGACGCAGACATCAGCTAACTTTCTTCCATTTTGTAGTCTCTTCTCATCTCCATTTTTAGACAACTCTGCCATTTTGTAAGCGTGTTCAATGTCGTACAATCCTTTGGCGTTCATCTGTAAAGTGATTATTTTATGTTTCTAGATTACCAGCGGACTAGATTGTTAGGTATTTTATCTGAAAACCTGTCAATTTTAAAAGAAGGGGATATTCAATTCTATTTTCTTTAGCGTTAGGTATTTATAATATTAAATGTCAAATAACAAACTCAACTGAGTTTTTCTAATGGCGTTCAGCACTTGCGGTAAGAAGAACCTTAGGACTAGGGATGTTAAAAAATAATCGATTTTTAATAAAATCGATTATTATTTTCTTATAATCGATTTTTTTTCATCGATTTTTTTGTAAAATTAATCGATTTTTAGTAAATCGATTATATAAATTACGTGTTAAAATCGATTTTCAGACACAGCTCGTATCTATCCGCTCAAATGATTTTGCGCCGCGAGATTACGTTACGGGTCATGACTGATGACGTCACGTCATTTGGCGCGAACCCCGGCATGCAGTCCGCTCCGCCGTTAGTGATTACTACTGGCCCGGCCCGTTGCCTCATCTCACTTCTTTTATTTTTTTCTCTTTGAACCTATCATTAACCTTTTTTGTTAATGCCACTGTCAATATTACTCTGAATGCACTCAAATACGTCAATCCGACATTCGAGACTATAGAGTAGTCGTTCAGTTTTTTAAATTCTCATTTTAAGTATTTTATTTTACAACTAGTCAAATGTTAAATAGGACTGGTCAGGCATTTTTTTTTAATTATATATATATTTTAGTTTTTGAGAGTTTGTCATTTTGTTGGGATAATTATCGTTTCATTTTTTTTTATTATAATTAATAAAACTTTTAATAGTAGTAAAATTTGTATCATTAATGCTATTTGGTTTCCTTATTCCTTACCTTAAATTTTAAAGGAACATTGCCTTTGATTGTTAGTTTTGAATTGGTTATTTTTTATTCATATAATTTTATTTTATTTTTAATCTGATAAAGTTAATATATGAATCTCTTAGGTTTATTATTGGAATATGAAAAGCATGTACTTTTAAATAATACCAAAAAATCGTTTTTTTCGCAGAAATCGATTATTTCTATTAAAATCGATTTTTGACAAATCGATTAATTTTGAATAAAGAAAAATCGATTTTTATTTAATCGATTCTTTTTCATTAAACTAACATCCCTACTTAGGACGGCTGACGGCTGCTCAGCTCAGCTGTCAGCGTCTGAGAGCCTATGCCGCATGTAATCCATGCCAATGTATGGTACTTGGAGAGTAGATTCTGTGGGCCGATCCCGGCGGCACTGCAATGCCGGGCCGACCCGTGACGGGAGTGGAGCGAGCTCCTAACATCCCGTCGCTTGACAAAAATCAGTTTAATATACTGGTCCCTCAGTGAGGGAACTTTCAGATATTAAGCTGAAAAGAACAGATACTACACTTTGATCTTAGCCAAAAGGCCGAGAAGCGATACCGAACAACGCTCCTCGTATTGACGTCACTCCGAGCCGCGCGTTTTCGTCAGCGCGATCTACAACCCGGACAATTTTACCAGCGACATCTAGTTCTGTCTTTTGAACTAAAATGTCTACAGGTCACGTGGCTTGTGCCACAGATTCATAACCATTATTCATAGTTCCGTTATTCCTAGTTGTAAGTATTCTAACCTCTTTGTACTTACAATACCGTCTAGTTTATATGCACACGCCATGAGACACTTGACTTCCGTTTTTTTGGGCACGACTAACTGTTGCAGCAGCAACAGATCCGACATTTCCACTGGGTGGTCTTTAGTGCATTTCATTACTAGCTTCGTAAATTCTATTTTTATTTCTTCCTCCGTCAATGCCTATAATAAAATTATTAATGTGTTATTATTATTAGTAACATAATATAAAAAAAATAATTGCTGAAAATATAAATCTGGGACGTCTAGTCAAAGCGACACGAGGGCTATTGAGTATCTGGCTTAAAGCGAATCAAAAATGAAATTTTTAGAGTACTTACCGCCGGTTTCTGAAAGCCCGATCAAAACTAATCGGATGTCAAGTCACTTGCTATCTCTATCTTATTCGATGTAATAGCTGAAATGGCGAGTGACTTGACATCCGATTAGTTTTGATCGAGCTTTCAGAAACCGGATTGTTAGTCATAAATGCAGCCAGCGTTTTGGGGACGCATCCGATTTAGCAGTTATTGATTTGGATGGATTGTGCAAAGGTCTGAAGTTACTACTCACTAATTCGTATTTTGTAAAAAGAAGCACTTGTCATAGTGATATTGACAAATCTCAAAATTATCAATACCAAAATATAAAAAAGAAACAGGAGATTCATATTCTGACATTTTGGAAAGCAACATAGCTTTTTCATTTTATTTGTTTTTCTAGTGTTATTTTGAGTTGTGTTGTGTAATTTCGGTGGTATTTTAACCAACATTACTTGAGGTTTTAGCACAAAGTGTAAACATTTGGAATGAAAGTGTATTGTGATATCCTGATTTGACCGAAAATGTTTCTAATGTTTTGAAGAAAACCGCCACCATTTTCTTCAAAACAAATGACGGCCGACTTGACTATGGACTGACTTGACTGAAAAGTATTCAATACAAATCACTTGACACTGGCAAGATTGTCTGTCGAATGACAGACAGGAGCCATAAACGGAGAGAAGAAGAAGAAGAAAAAAGAAACAGCTTCACGGCTTAATAGTACCCAGGTAATATTAGTGGTAGTCTGAGTTTTGTTTAAGGTTTCCGTAACGATAGGCCGTTTTTGTATGGAGACTCGTGAGTTCTAAGCACGCCCGATAGAAGCGCCTATCGAGTCTCCATACAAAACGGCCTGACGATAATGAAAACGAAAAACGTAAAACAAAATTTAGTCTCTTCTTTTAAGTGTAACCTTCATAAGAAGAGTCTAGAAAACTTTAGAGTCGTAGTTGGATAAAATGGATAGTTGAAACAGCAATTTTCTCTTTATATTATAATTTAAAACCTCGGCCTGCCTCCATGTTGCCATACCCTATGCAGGGTCCATGTGATACTTACTAACACCTAACAACAATGTAGGTATGTACCAAAACTAAACCATGTGTAAGCAATAAATGTATTGAGTATTGAGTTCTCTAAATAACAAGAAATCTGCACTCAGTCGTTTCTAGTCTTACATTCTTAAGACAAGTAAAATTTTAAATGCATAAAACAGACTTCTTCTTGATTACACCCACCAAAGTATTTTTTTATGAAGTATTAAAATAAAACACTTACATTCACACAAGCGAAGGCACTTAAAGCCAACAAAATAAAATTTAAAATCTCCATTTCGAAACAAACTCTCCAAAACGATTCGAATAGCAACAGTAATTCCAGAACCACATCGGTCCTATTATAAATAGAATGAAAACAAAACATTTAAATTGATAAGATCACTACATTTTGTGTTATCTGTCAAAATCATCGATTTTCAAAAGCAATCTCCGAAAATTTTCATTAAAATTACCTGACGATTTAACTTTCGAAATCTCGAATTGAATCAAATGATTACAATTAAACTGGTAAATGGATCATTTTAAATACACAGTATAAATAAATACTTACCTAAATAAAAACAAATTTTAGTGGACATTTCAGGCAAAGTCAAACGTAAAAGTCAAATAGTATTTATTTAATTGTCAATAATCACACGGCTCACAGCATTTCCAAATTTGACAGTATTCAAATTTACTTTGAAATTTATATTTTGTTTTTTTTTACTAGCATGTACAATCAGCAACGGAAGTTGAATAATATTTGATGATTATAAAAATACTGTTACTTACTTAAAGATTTGCATTACTAAAGAACTGTCAAACAATTTATCGCTAGCGAATTTTACATTTTTAAAGATATAAAACGTTATGAAAAATCACAACAAACTAAGTTTCGAGAAACAAACTAGTTATAAAACCATAAAAAATCGTTTTTTTTTTTGGTAAAAACCATAATTTAAAAAAACTTTGGACAAAATTATATTTTTTGCTTATTATTACAAAGGTCTTTTATCTGAAACTTGGTTGTTTGCGATTTTTCGTAACTACATTCAGTAATGAATCTTCGAAAATGTTAACATTTGCGAGCGAGAAGTGGTTTGACAGTTATGTTGTCATGCGTTTTCTTTACAAGGCATTACCATAATTATTACTTAGCGTAGAAAGTGTTTGAAAAACTCTAAACTGTCATGCAACAACTTTTGTTGCCGACTGTACCTATCCACCGAACGTCATCATTATCCAAATAGGTTTTCAAAAGTACAGAAGTAAAATAAGCAAGGCCCTAAAGTTTGAGGACAATTGTTTATTGGATAAAATATACATTTTAAATAGCCTTTAAAGGTAGCTTGTAAATAATTAACTCAAAAAAGAAGACGCAGGAATTCTCAGTTCGGCGCACATCGAAAGTAGCCTTCCAAGAAAGCAGCAGTCACCGATGATCAGAACAAATCAAACTGTAAGCAATAAGAAATTGTGTTAATTTTTACATGAAAGAGAACGCATAATTAGAATGATTAATATTACAAAGAAATGACAAATATTGATTATGAAAATTGCAGATTACGAAAAGTCCTGCACGAGAATCAAGCCTGCACCTCTAACATCTCGTATGTAAGATAATATAATATTTAAATTTAGTCGTAAAATTATTTTGGTACACACAGATTCGCATCAGACTTTATAGTTTGTACTTTGAACTGCCTCAATTTGAACGCTGCAAATGTATAGAATAGAATATTTGTTATATGACTCACAAACACAACAACCACTTTCCATCAGTACCCCAAGTATGAGTTGTGTTTACTGTATTTGGTTTTTCGTTGTTCGTTCTTGTTCCGTGTTCATTGCGGGTTTTATATGAAGACGCGATAGAGATACCGATACGGAACTTTATGTTCTACTACTAATTTTCTTCATACCTACAACATAAAGTTCCGTATCGGTTTCTCTATCGCGTCTTCATGCAAAACCCGCAATAAACACGGTACAAGAACGAAAAACGAAAAACAAAATATGGTAGGTAAACACAACTCATACTTGGGGTACAGGTGGCCCGTATGCTCGTCTGCCGCCGGCTTATAAAAAAACAACGATGCGAGAGGGTGCGATATATATTGCTGTTACTTCGCATCGCCCGCCATCGCGTGGCGTCCCTTTCCTACGACTCTCTGTATTGTATAGAGGGGGGTAACCCAATGTCTAATCAGACTATACATTTCACAATGGCTCGCACATTTTGTCACATATTTTATCAGTCATTATTATGTATCTTCAAAAGTTTTTAAATGTGCGAGTAAGATGTTGTTGGGCGGTTGTCTGCGTCTAGAGCTACATGTACCTATGTAGGTATGGTATGTTATAGGTATTTGAAACTTACATCTGGAACTTTCTTCACAGAACACTCGAAGATTAACGCAGCCCTTTCGCATCCTCGCGTACCGTCTTTCACGGTTTCATCGTTTACTGAAAAAAACATATTATTTGTGAACATTTCACACAATGCTATGTAGCTCCGAAATAAGTACAGTCGCCTGCAATAAGATAAGGTTACACTTGATTCTTTTCCAGATGTTTTTATTCACGTCTGGCATACTTAAATGTTTTTTTTAATAGCTTCTGATAAATCTACCAAATGTGAATGCAAAGGTCTACGAATACAAATCCAACGATACCTCATTTCAATAAAAATAAATTGATAAATGTTTTTTTATCTTTCTTTTATTTACTAAAATCCATCAAGGCGTTTAGGCTACACCGGCTACTCATCTCACATAAGATAGAGGGTCTATAAAGTCTATATGCAGTGGGGTATCTAGGCCCCAGTGCTTATAGAAAGAATCGGGCTTAGAGAATGAATTTTGTGAGCAGGCTCAAGCTTTTCTAGCTTTGGGAACTGGCTGACCCTCTCTTTTCAAAGCTTTGGTTAAAGGCCCCCCTGGGCTCCGGGGTCCTGGTGCACTGCACCACCTGGCCCTACGATAGCTACACCACTGTCTTTATACTAAACAAGCTTACCGTTGAGACAAGCGTCAGTGAATTCTTCACTTATCTTCATTTTTGCTGGATCGTCACTGAAGTATTTGCTGGAGATTCTGCGCACACCTTCTGCGGACAGCTTTCCCTCTTCATCCATCTGAGGAGTAAAAAAAGTACTGTGCAGTCTCACCGATACAGAAATAAATGTTATACTTCTGTCGTTGCTTTATTACCAACATAATCTGTACGGAGATTTTAACGATTGAAATAAAATGCCACTAACTGACACCCATCCAAAAGCTGACAGCGATAAGCGGTTCTTTCCTTGAACGACCAAAAGACCGGCGATGCACCTGTTAACATGAATAAACAACAGTCGCAGCACGGACCCCAAAATTTAGTTTGGGTATCAGGAATTATTATTACCATGGTTCCACAATACCTAATTCTGCACCCTTATTACGGCTTTTATTATATATTAATACAAGCGACCCGCCCCGGCTTGGCACGGTTATTGTGGGTTATCCCTAAGAGATTATGCTTGTATTATGCATATAAACCTTCCTCTTGAATCACTCTTTCTATAAAAAAAACCGCATCAAAATCCGTTGCGTAGTTTTAAAGATTTAAGCATACATAGGGATTAGGGTCAGAGAAAGCGACTTTGTTTATACTATGTAGTGATTGACGCTTGTCCCAAATTTGTCATGCATTAGGTATCATACAAATATTTGTCCTGTCTAAATTGAACTAGGATGAATGGAATACAAAATGCAAGGAAGAAAAACACCAGTGTTCCACCTCCAATTTCCATTAGCTTACAACTTCAATTCTGAGGAATGAAATCTAGTAAAAGTAAGTGGCCAACCTGGAGCCAAATCTTGGACTGGTGAGTTTTTAGGCCTTTAAAACTCAAAACGATCTCGGGCCCTACACACTAAGTATCTAGCCTTTCCCTGTGCGAGTGCAGTCAAATGGATTCAGCCACAGCTTGATGCCACGCTCCAACTAGGTTGGGGAGTAGCGCTGGTTTTCAGACTGATTTGCTTTCAGTCAGCCTAAAAATTCCTTGCCAGATTTGAACTCTACCTACGAATAAACTATACTTATACGAATATATAATACTTTCTTCATCTTTATGGAAAACAAGTGAAGGATATAAAAACATCAAAACGTATATCGATCATTCCTTTCGAAAATCATGCGCATAAATTCAGACCATGGAATTTCACTACAATACAGGTAGGTATACTGCCTGCCCATGGTCGAAATCAAAAAGCAATGTTACCTAACAAAAAGTGCTTCCGGTAGCTAAAGAGCATTAGGTGTAATCAGAAGTCATTGTGGAACGGTGTTGACCGTGTAATTGCAGTCATCAGGTGCCCTGACCTTGAGAAGCATCATTGTATTTGTGCGGGGGTTACTATAGTCACCTATATAGTCCTACCTAGTACTACCTGCAGACGACATAGAGAATGACCATTTGCAAATTAGGTATTGTCGTAGTTACTGAACTGATACTAAATTCACTGAGTTTTCAATCTTCTTTATTACCATCTTCCATGTCTGACTGATATTGATGGGCTTAAATTCCAAGGTTGGTAATTTAATTACTGTATCTAGACTTTGATCTACGAACAAAACCTAGATAAATTATCGTGATGAAGTCAGCGCGGTGCCAGAAGGATTGCTTCAAATTTGCCCCGTCACTGTTTGTCATTATTCATTGGTATGAGATGGTTGCATTGTTTGCTGTAATAGATTTTTATAGGTAAGACTGTACCGTTCTGACTGTAAAGTGCAGTTCTTGTCTATAGATATGAATATGAATTGAACCATTATACTGAAAATCAGCGCTGAACAGACATTAACACGTCTGCCAGCATTTTTGCTGCGTATACCCCCATTGCCTAAACTATTTAAGTTTAAATAAATATGAAATGTTGTTATTGTATCAATATTTAAGGTTTAAGGTAATATACGCTTTTTCGTTATTTCAACCAGTATAGAATTACGTTTCCTGAAACCGACGAAGGTGATTTACCGGTTAGTATTCTAACAGCGGCAATGCCAAATGTACTGTTCTCACGTAAGTACCTCTGACTACCTCCCTTAGTTGACCATCTTGAGTTGGTAAGTGGTACTAAGAGATCTGTGGGAATATTTACGATATCTGGGGTTCAACATCGTGAAAGGGGCTGCTTCTAGTTTTTTTTTGTGTCCCCTAAGTATTTTCTTTCTAGGATCCTTACCATTCCAGTCCGCTTATAGGCACAAGCGAACATGCATCTTGCGGGTTCGATGTCTGGCATCTTATTATCCGTCATTGCCCCTAGATCAGATGAAGTTAAGGGATACTCCACCAAGCAATCAGTTAGAATACTTGTGAAATCTTTGTTCATTTGTTCCAGCGATGAGGCCTGTATTATAAAACATACTTAATATTAATAAACCAAAACTTTAAAAAAAAAATTAAGTACTAGCCTATTAAGAAAAATATATACAGAGCACGGCCTCACATTTCACCGGGTGTTCGAAATTTAAATCATTGTCTAAAAGAGGATTTATTCAATGTAAACAATATTTTTTGTTTGAAAAGTAATTGATTGCCTACGCTACGATTGACACCACACTGGAGGTTCATCTACATCTACACTAATATTATAAAGAGGTAAACTTTGTATTTTTGTATTTTTGTATTTTTGTATTTTTGTATTTTTGTATTTTTGTATGTAACGAATAGGCTCAAAAACTACTGGTCCGATTTCAAAAATTCTTTCACCATTAGAATGCTACATTATCCCTGAGTAACATAGGCTATATTATATTTTCAAAATAATCAGAGATCCTTACTAAAACTTCAATAATGTAACCCAAGGTGGAAAACAAAAAACCTTACATCGCGTGCGCTGCGAAAACTATTGAAGATAGAACAAAATAATGTACTACGATTTTGTAGAACACGTTATCATCTACAAAAAATGTCGCGACAGCATATGTCTAACTATTATAGTTATGTCACAATAAGTGTTCTTTTATTATAAAAAATTAATTGAAATGCCTCCGCTAGAAAAGGGTCTTTATTTGTACCTTGGTATTAATCCTTATCCAAATAAATCATTTCATAATTAAGACGGTTTCAATACCTATAGATTACTTCTTAAATTTTTCAAATCGGACATTCCATTCAAAAGATATGACGAAATTAAAAATGTTAACGGGTCCACGGGTCTCGCGCGGGGTGCGATTTCACTCACTCAAGGAGAAGCGCGTGCAAATGTATGAAATAAGTAGACGCGAGGCTCGAACCCACGGTTTAAGTTTATCCTAAAATGTTCAAAAAATTTATGACCACCCATGCGAAGCTGGGACAGGCCGCTAGTTATTTTATAATTTTGCAACAAGGGTCATACAAAAGAACTATAGGAACCAAATCGTGAGTATGTATTCTTCCTAGCTTATAAGACTTTAAAATGATCCCTGCGATTAAATTAAATTAAATGCCTTTTGACTTTGACCTTGATTGACAACCAGAGAAATAATAATAAACAAGCTAAAGATAAAATCAAAGTAAATCAGGGTACCTTCACATTGTAAGATAGCAATCCGAATACAACGCATAATAGAAAAAATAAATGCATTTAAACTTCTGCAATTGACAACAAATAAAGTTAAAACTAGTGCTTCAAATGTGTGTATCGACACACATCGTACCTTATATAGTGAAAATGACCATTGAAAATGACATCCGGTGGTACCTATAGTAAATATAATAATAGTCAATAGAATAGGGCGTAAATGGTATGAAAATGTGATGTGTTAACATGCTCTACTAAACGCTTATTATAATTATTTGATAATTTCAGACAGATAAGAGATTTTTTGCACACCACATGTGATTTACATTTAACAGAAGCCGAAAATTTATCGTTTTTCTGCTTGGATAATTTGATAAGAATACAATAAGGAATGCCTAAGAACGGTCTTATCGCTAAAATCAATCTCTTCCAGAAAATTTTGGGATGAACTGAATTTGATAAGAACTATGGAGGACGTTGGTCGTTATCGCTAGAAGTAAACTCATCGTACACACCACTTTAATATAAACATGTAGGTATGCATTTTCATATACAAAAGGCCCAAACGAAATCAAAGACTAGATTATATAAAAAAAACAATAAAACAAATTTTATTTGCCAAAATAATGTAATGCGTTATTTTGTACAATGATTAGATTAGACCGTCCTTTGAGTAGAATCTCACCTGTTGGTAAGTGGCGATGTAGCCGACGTTGGAGCAGAATGTTATGGGACTAACCACGAACGGATTTGACTTTAGTCGCGTAAACGTATCGTATCCCTAACTACAACAGAATAAGGTCGATTATCGCTAAGTACTCAATTACCTACTTACTGGTGTGTGTTTCACGGAACGCATCAATGACAACGCACGGTGACGTCGGACGGTTTATCAATACCTGCTTATTACCAGCAATGACTATACTCGAATTTCGTCTACATCTGCTACTAATAATACCCTGTCCGTTAATATTCGGATGTCAACAAGGTAATATAAATCTGGGATCACTAACTAATTCGACAATAGGCCACCATTTTCGGAAGACACTGGAACCTAATCGTTAATATTTGAAGATTCGTTATTCATTATGTTTCGTTCAGTGCTTGTCATTTGCTGCTTATATGCGGTATTGACGTCTTATTTGGCTAGTGTAAGTGAATCTCCTATATATTTTTGTACTTATTCTACTCTCACGCCACTCTCACTAGCTCTCTATGTTTCACACATTTTCTTCTCAAGCTGAAAGGCCTGATCCATAACATCTGGTTGGTCGTCCTTTTGTACCTGTTATAGACTGACAACACAGCCTGACATGATACGGTTAATACCCTTGGGGTAAATATCACTACCTACTTATAAGTCTGTTTCTCATCTTCTGTCCTCTTGTGTTCTTCGTACGTCGTCCTCCTAGTACTATACAACTAAGAGATCAGACCAAGCACTGGAATACTTTGACGTGTGCAAAATATGAATACTTCGTTTTCGAAATTCTCATACAAAAGAAAAAATAATATTGTCTTAAGAAATTTGCAACAACCCTGAAACCCTGAACCCTGAACGTAACCCTGTACGTGACCTTGGTACATACGCTATTTACGTTTCCTAATTGGTGGCAGTTCTGTTACCTATAACATTTACAGTTAACAAATAAAAATCAAAAAACAGCTATAACTAGGGCTGGGTCATGGTGTGCGTTAGTTTAATTTTGGAGGAAAGTTTAAGAGGCATTTGATGAATGAAAAACTTAGAAATTTCAAAAGACTTATTTTTAAGTTTGAATACCTGTAGAATACCCTGCCTCCGGGGTTATAGGGGTATTATGTTACACGTTGTATAGTCGGTCTTCCTTCTTTGCTGTAGATGTACAAAAAATTAACAAACATACTACAATTACTTGCACCGTGATTACCTTCCAGGCCATGACAGCTGAGCAGAAAACTATGATCCACGAGCACTTTGAGACCATCGGGAAGTTATGCTTCAAAGACAACCCCATATCCGCAGAGGACATAGTAAACCTGCGAGCGAAGAAGATGCCGGCGGGTGCCAACAGCGGCTGCTTCCTAGCTTGCGTCATGCGGCAGATTGGCGTTGTACGTATACTAAGCACCGTGATATATAGATGATATATAATAGATGCTTTTTGTAGCAGTCATGTCAAAAATAGAATCACCAAGTTAAAGTAGTTTTTTTGAGTTTTTGTTCTGATTCGTAAGCTAAAGTAGGACCTTACGATCCAATGTTGTGACAGCCGGGACAGCTCAGTTGGTATAGTGCTTTCTATTCTGTAGGCCGTGGGTTCAATTCCTACCGAGGACGATTTGTGTGGTGAATGTAGCTGTTTGTTCTCTGTCTGGGTGTATATATATATATTTTATTAACAAAAAGTATATGTAATATATCAGCTAGCCGGTTCCCATATTACAAGCTTTGCTTAGCTTAAGGCCAGACAGTGTTGTGTGGAAAGTCCACCAATATAATTATAACGCTTTCTTATAGCTGATGGTTGCCACTTAGTACACTCTGAATTGGACCTAGTGATGACGAAGTGAGCAAAAATTGCAACACAATGCCAGATTTTTATCTCTGTTTTCAATTAGTATTTTTTGTTGTTTCAAATAACATACAAAACATATTTTTTGTAGATGGATGACGCAGGCATGGTGCAGAAAGAAACAGCTCTTCAACTCGCTAAATCAGTGTTCAATGATGCCGACGAGTTGAAGATGATAGAGGACTATCTCCACTCTTGCTCTCATGGTGAGTAGAATTATTTGCACGATAAAGGCCAAAAAAGAAAAATGACAAAGTAAACGTCCAATAATAAACATTTTATTTATAGGTATAACGGCATGTCGTAGAACCTAAAAAGTTCTATAACATGTGTCAAGTGCTCGAAAGGAGCCTCTTGAGACGCACTTAAAATCCTTTCATCACACTATTTCTAAAGAAACTAGTAACACGACAAGAAAGAGATAGGTAAAATAGTAGGCGGTCTACCATTTGAATAATCTTTTTTTTTTCGACAAATACTGTTTTTTCTTTGATGTTGTCGGTCTGATGTGGATCACTAAAAATTGTTGGTCCATTCCTGCTCGTCTCTTCTCCTTTCTACTCAGCCCAGCATAAGTGGTAACACAGACTTAGAGCTGATTTCACCATGCTCAGTTAGTTACTAATAAAGGATTAACAGGCCGTTAAATCTAACTCTAGTTGTCAAACGAATACATTTTGACATATTTAATTTTAGTTAATTAAGACAGCAAGAGGGGATATCTACCGTGCCTCAAAATGCCATCAAAGTCGTGAAAATGTTTAATTTTTTTTCTAAGCTTTGACTGCTTAGTTATTTACATAGCTCTTGCGAACTTACGATTCTCATGATTTAAATTCATTTTCAGTGAACTCCGAAGCTGTGAGTGACGGCGAAAAGGGATGCGAGAGAGCAATTATTGCATACAAATGTATGATGGAAAATGCATCCCAGGTATAAGATTAGAATCTATACAAGTGTATTTTTAATACGACGGTACATAAAAAAGATAATAATGATAGTACGATAGCTATCACAGCTCAGTTCGTAGTGCTGCAGTTGGTCGTCTTCTGCGCTGTAGACCGTAGGATCGATACCAACCAACTGCAAACATTTGTATGGGTACTGATGAAAACAGATGTTTGTTCTCTGTCTGGGTTTTTATTACCTATACCTACTTGAAATATTTTAAGTATGTATTTACAATAAAACTGTAGGTATACGTATTATACCAGTCTGGTTCCCACAAAATTTGCTTTGTTTGCAAGATAGAACTAAGTGGAATGTCCACCAACATTTACTTAAGAGTAGTGGAGCTCTTTGTGAAGGGCTCGTCCGGGGAAGTACAACCACCACGCCTTTTTTTCCGCCAAGCAGCATTGCTGTGTTTCGGTTTGAAGAGTGTGGTTGTCGGTGTAATGAGGCGTGACATCTGTATGTCTCAAGTTGATGGACGCAGTGCAGGGCAGGGCACGTTCCTATCGTGCGTGACTTACGAGGCAATGCTTTGTTATAGGTAATGGTTACTACTTACATCAGGTGGGCAATCTGCTTGTTCCATCAGCTATGTATTAAAAAAAACCCCGGGGACTATTTGTGTTTTTATATACCTGTTGAGTTCAGGTTCAGATAAGAAGCAGAATCATTAATCGTATCATAAATCGTAGGAAGGTGTCACACGCTTTATTGTCCTGTGCGTGGTCGCCATTCGAGAACCTTTATTCGCCAGCGGTTGTCAGTTCTTCAAGCTACATGACCTGCACGTTGCCACTTCAACTTACTAATTCTGCAATCTATATGCTGTTTTTTTTACAATTTTCAGTTCGGCTTCGATATATGAACAAAATGGAATGGGACCCTGGACTGCCGCTACTGATCTTTATTAAAAACTTTATTAAAAATATTAAATAAATTTACAAAATACTTTTAAACTATAAAGAATGTAAGTGCTCATTTAATTTATATGCTATATTTTATCACAATATGATATGAGGTTATACTACGATTTTTTCACCAGTAAAAATGTAAAATAAAATGAATTTTGTTTCAATGCAAATTAAAACTTCATATCCCTGTCATTCCTTGACTTTTTGAATACGCAAGGAAATAAAAACAGAAAAGTGCGAGTAAAAATAGCACCCTAGCTTTTCTTACTATTTCAGCGGACTTCAAAAATAAAGCAGCTATCTATAGGTTCTCAAGACGGCTACCTTAGAGGTGATTTCAACATGCTCTGACAAATAAACAAAGGATTAAAGGGCCGTTAAATATGTCAGAATTGATGACGTTTAATTGACGTCTAAGGTTAGATTTAAAGGCCAGTTAATCCTTGATTAGTAACTAACAGAGCATGGTGAAATCAGCTCTTAGCCTACTTATATTTAAATGCAAAATTTATGATGTTTTGATGTTTGTGAATGAACCAATCGAGATGAAACGTAGAACAAATATAAATTACCTATGGATTAGCACGGAGGCTACTATTTCCCGACAAGTTACCGGAACGGGGCAGAAAACATAAACCAACCCAATAAAGTTTTTTTTTTATCACAACTAGCTGATGGAACAAGCAGATGGCCCCCCTGCTGTTATGTGGTAACCATCACCTATAACAAAGCATTGCCTCGTAAGTAACGCATCATAGGATCGTGCCCTTCGATGCACTGCCCTGCGTCCATCAACTTGAGGCATACAGATGTTAAGCCTCATGTGCCGGTAAAGCCTAATAAATACGAATGTTAGCAATCACAACTAATACTCGAGCCAAGCCGCAGGTGGCAGCTAGCTTTCTATAAACTTCGAATACGTACTCTACAGTACCGATATCTGATCCTATTGACCCTATAAACTTCTAAAACGTCTAGTCTCAAGGGTGAGCATAGAGTATAACAGGCACTTATCAAAACCAAAATAGCTTCACTTCTAAAATAATAAAGATTAGTTTGAAAATTGGTCCTTCTATCCGAATTCCGAAATATCATTCGGACACCAGGATTATGGAAAGGACATAAGAAAACATTTTTTTTTTAAATTGGTCAGTTTTTTATAACAAGAAATTTCTAGAAGACATAAAATAAAATAAACTTAAATGTAGGTGCATTAAATTGTCATTGAGCTGTCACAGCGATAGCCTGCCTCATCGTGAGCTTAGACAGCGAGCTGAAAAGAAAAAATATTTATTTTATGTATATATCTATATACAAGGTGTCCCATAAGTTGTGTACATAAACTTCAGGGGGCTAAAGTACCCATCAATATGAACAACTTTTTCCAAGGAACCAACACTGTGAACGCGAAAATTGATGAGTACTTTAGCCCCCTGAAGTTTATATACACAACTTATGGAACACCTTGTATAAATCATAATCATATTATATAATTATATATTATGCAATGACAATGTTTATTTAGTTTTTTAACGACTTCAGAAAAGAAGGAGGTTCACAATTAACTTTACCTCTGTTTTATTTTATCTAGACTAGCAGCAATATATATATTTATATTCTGCATTTATTTATTTTTTATTTCTATATTTGTGTTTTTTCTTTATTTTATTTTTAAATTTACAATGTGTATAATTTGTGTACCATTTACTATAGACCCACGTGTCTGCAATAAAGATTTATTATTATTATTATTATTATCAATGGATTTTTTTTCTCAAAATATAAATATTTAGTATAATGAAGCTCACGGGCCAAGTACGGCATGATTAATTATTTGAGCATTTGTGTCTTGCAGGAATTTCCTTATTATTATTATTATATGTTTGTTACGCGATTATTTGAAATAAATATTATCATTTTTTTGGAAAAAATATACAAATTCAAAATTCGGCAATTTTTTTGTTATAATGTGTTTTTGTTACATAGGTAAAATACCGCGTTTACATCTAGACATTCGCGCTGCTATTTGCGTTAACGGAAATGTGGCCGGCCATATGTCCGTGGTAGCGTCACCGGTAATGTGCCCGGACACTTAGGGAGCGCGGGTAACGAGAACGGCAACGCGAGCGGACATGGAAGTGGCCTGGTTACATTCTCGCATTGCCCATGTCCCTGCACATTCCCACGGACATGGGCTGAGTGGAAACGCGGTATTAGGTACTTACGACGTATTTCTCCTTCAGGAAACATGTGAGGAGAAGCTTGGCTCTTTCACAACCGTCGGCATCACCGACTGAATGTTTGTTCACTGAAGATGTAAAAAAATATACATAAATTTGGGGATCTTTCACTAAAGCACACAACCTCCATATTAAAAACGTACACACGGAAACGCATGATGACGGCCAAGAAAAGATGGATGGGCTGTGTGAAAGATGACGTGAGTAAGATAGAAGTGAGCATCAAGTTGATGAATTTAAATGAGTGGAAGAAGAAAACCTTTTTTGTTTCTATAAAACTTGCTGATGGAACAAGCCAATGGCCAACCTAATGTTAATTGGTAATCATCACCAAAGCATTGTAAGTCACGCTCTATAGGAACGTGGTCTACGATGCACTGCCCTGTGTCGTTCAACTTGAGGCATACAGATGTCAAGCCTCATGTGCCTGTAATTTCACCGGCAGCCGCACTCTTCAAACCGAAACACAGCAACGCTGCTTGGCGTTTTGTTTGGCTTTTAGTAGCTTGATCTGCGCTGAGGTTATTGTTTTTTTTCTAGTTTTCTTTAAGTCAAAGTCTCCTAAAACTTGTTTTAGGGGTGTTGGGCACTGGGGTGGCTATCAAGAATTGAAAGGAATTGCAGCAGATTAAAAAGCAAAACATTACCATGAGAGCAGGTGTCGATGACGTCAGAGATCTTCTTAATGCTTTCATCGTCGCTCACATACTGAATGCTCTTCTCTTTGGTCGCAGCGGCGTCAAAAAGGCCATCTTTGTTTATCTGAAATTTATCATTTAAATATCAACAACATTTTTCTTTCAATATGTTATCAGTATCAGTATCTGTCAGCCTGAGTATTGTTTTTCGTATTTAGTTTTTTGTAAAGTCAGACCTCTTTAGGGTTCCGTACCCAAAGGGTAAAACGGGACCCTATAACTAAGAGGCTGCTGTCCGTCCGTCGGTCTGTCCGTCTGACACCAGGCTGTATCTCATGAACCATAGTAGACAGTTATAGTTAGACAGTTGAAATTTTCACAGATGATATATTTCTGTTGCCGCTATAACAAAAAATACTAAAACACAGAATAAAACAAATATTTCGGGGGGCTCCGATACAACAAACGTGATTTTTTTGCCGTTTTTATAGATAATGGTACTGAACCACGTGCGCGAGTTTGATACGCACTTGGCCGGTTTTTTGTATGGAGATTTGCCTCTAACGGGCCTGCTGAGAACTCACGAGTTTCCATATAAAAAGGCTCGAGACACATGGTCAAAAGACCAAAGATGAATCTTATGCAGAAGTTTTGGAACCTTTCAAGTTTGTCAAGCCGTTCAAGTGAGGTTCAGATAACAAGCGTCGGCGTAATCCAACACGGGAGTAAAAGTGATTATGCCGGAAGATGCTTGAGTTTAATGGCACGAAATGGCGCATGGACATCAAATAAATGTGTGTCAATAGAGTTAAAACGGTTAATTTTGTAATCCACGGAGCCAGCATCTAAATTCGATTCACAATCCTGGAATTCAGGGCTTCTTATCGAGACGACGCGTAACCCGAGGACTAGTGACTATAGTACCTATTTGGCTCAGCTCATCATACCATTCATAATGGCAAAGCGGTTAGTGCTTTGGGGAAGTTCCGATTGGAACTGATTTGGATCAGTTCAACTATATCAAGATTGTTCGCAACGGTCTGCAGATAGCTCAACTATTTGGGTGTATTATGTCATAAATAAATGAGCCTGAGCATATTTTATTGCAAACCTTAATTTGTTTAGAAAGTTGTCAACTTACGATTCCGAGCTTCTTGAAGAAGCAAGAGTAGTAGCATGGGTTCAGGGCATCAACGTCCTTCTTTTCTTTAGCTGCCAGGACATCTTCTTTTGAAATGCTAAGCTCCTCACCACAGGCTTCGAGCAGGGGCATCGCATCTGCCTTGACTTTGAGCTTTTCTTCGGGTGTTATAGCCTGAAACACACCATTCGATATTAATGTGCATTGAGGCAGGAAAACCAAGGTAGCCGACATAGCTCGCAGAATCAGCAACTTGAAGTGGCAATGTGCAGGTCATATAGCTCGAAGAACTGCCAACCGCTGGGGAATAAAGGTCGAGAACCTTTATTCCCCAGCGGTTGGCAGTTCTTGGCGACTACGAACAGAAAAATGAAGCGTGGGATGCTCTCCTACCAGATGGACTGACGACATTGTTAGGATTGCGGGAAGTCGGTAGATAGAAAGGGCTCAGAATCGTTCTTCCTGGAAATGTGTCGGGGAGGCCTATGTCCAGCAGGTAATGATGTTTTTTTTTTAAATTGTATTGGCTGTCCTTTGGCCACAATCTAACCTGATAGTAAGCGACGATGTAGCCGAAGATGGAGCAGAACGGCCTAAAAGACACCTATTCACTCTTGCTTTGAAGATAGAAGTAGGCCAAAAAAAATGAATGGATTGTTTGAAAGAGATCATAGATAAGAAAGGAGTGACTATTTAGATGATAGAGGAAAGTGGAGTGAAAAAAGCTGTTATGCCGACCCCACATGAAGTGAGATAAGGGCAGGAAAATGGTAATGATAATGATTACTTACCGAAGTCACGGTGAATGTGGCGATCAGAGCCAAAGCTACAATGATAACCTTCGTCATTTTACAGTTTTGTTTGTTTCTTCAGGAGATGCTTTCAGGTCCTTGTTCAGTTGGAGTCTGTCTTCGTATTGTCCTGACCAGCTATTTATATACAAACAGTCTAGCGGTGATTCAGTGGGTATTTAGTTTAGAACAAGAACAAGAACTCAGGGTTCAAGGTACAAGGTTCAGCGTGGTACTAAGTAGGTATAGTCAGAATCAAAAGTAAATGACGATTTGATATAATATATTCAATTTGAGGTATTCGATTCTGAAATAAAATAAAGTTGTTTTAAATGTCTCGAGAGATGCTGGACAAACTGGCATGACGTTTTTTTTATCAAAATAAAACGTCATGCCAGGTTTGGGTAAAAAAAAAGTAAAAAAAAGAAAATTAAAGTATCATTTCACACTTCGATTTGTGAGGTTCATCTTACTTAGTTTTCTATATTTTGTCTTTACTTTGTATTTTTTAAAGTTTAAACTAAAAAATTGCAAACTGCCTTGTCTGTTTTTTCAGCGTCATCTATCGAGTCATATGGATCTATTTTCAAAGCTCCAAAGCTTCAAAGCTTCAAACGAAACCCCTCATTGAAAACAGCATTTTCAACAAAAACGACAGTATAACCCGAGCTATTATAGAGACATATCTTACATATTATCTTAAGAGTAGTAGAGCCCATTGTGAAGGGTTCGAAGGGCATAAATAGGCATGATGGTAGTACTTTCCCGGGGAAGTACTAACACCATGCCTATTTCTGCCACCAAGCAGCGTTGATGTGCTTCGGTTTGAAGGGTATGGTTGCCGGTGACATAAAACCATCCGTATGCCTCAAGTTGATGAGCGCAGGGCAATGCATTTTTGGGCACGTTCCTGTGCGTGACTTGCCAGGCATTTGACATGGTGATGGTTATCTTAACATCAGGTGCTTGTTCCATCATGAATTAGGTAGTAAAAAATTGCGGTCATTACCTCTCACTCAGCTGTTAACAATAGTGCCCTTTTATTCGTACTCGTGAAAAGCATGAATTATCGCCGTTCCTTGGTGCGGGCAATATCATTTTTGTTTCTATTTCGGGAACAAAATACACTCAGGAACTATAAACTGAAATCGCTTCATCGCGAGATGATCAAGACAATTTCTTACGACGGCGATGCACTACGTCAAGAAATGAAATATCTATTGTCACCACTTCTATCCGAAATAGACACCTGACTGGCAGATCAGACTGCAAACCATCTGCAAACATACAAAAACAATGCATTCAGCTACGAACAGACACTTAACAACCATCCTGTTAAAGTTGAGACGCGAAGACCTAAAGCTGATGTTCGGAATCTTCGGGCCACTGCGACCTCAACTACCATCTTTTCAAGATCGGAGCGACAGACAGCGACCTTTGTCGTAGATGTCTTCTGGAAAAAGAAACGGTGGAGCATGTGGTACTGCACTGCTCCGCAACTAGCGAAGCCAGGTCCAAAACTGGACTGCAGAAGCTGATCGGGTCCTTCCTCTCATCTGCATCCAAATCACCACCGGGGATGCTTGAACATTGTTGCCACCAACCCAAGGTCCTTCTTCGCTATTTTCAGGAGTTGTGCTGGCTGGGGTGAGGTTAGCAGGGGGACAATGCACAATACACCCCATTGCGGGACGTCCGTGCAGATCTCATTCCCCACCACGAATTAGAATTTGAATTAGACACCTGACCGGCGTAGACGTCCAGCAGCAGCTCAGAGAAGTTCGAGGGAGGGCTGAGAGCGAGTGGACAGTCAGGCGAAGACTCAAAGAAGTGAACTTGACTCCAAAAAGGCCACTGGACCCAAATTGTCTCCAGCCCACCGACAAGCCCGGCTTCAGTTTGCTCGCGATCACTTACGTAATTTTGTTATCTTTCAAGTGACATCAAGAAGATTTAAAATTAACTATATTTCCCACCTTAATTTAGGGAAGGGTCGAAGTTGAGGACGTCTAAATGACAGTATGAAAAATTCAATTTTAATTTACAATGCTTATGTAAACCCCCTCAATATTTTGTGTTACTCCCCCTGGCCCTTGTAAACGGTTTTTCATTGACAGTTCCTTGATAGAATCCTGTGGGATTTCCTGCCATTCTTCGGCTGAAGGAGTTTTCAGGTCATCTATCGACGCCGGAGCTGGAACTCGCAAGTGTAGCAGATCGTTATAAGGGTTAGGTATGTTATGGGATCCCGAGCATCATACTTTAAAAATGGAGGTGGTTCTCAATTTAACGGTTTTTATTTAATGTTTGTTACCACAAAACTCCGTCATTTATGTTCCGATTTAAAAAAATCCTTAAAGAGTAGTGGAGCTCTTTGTGAAAGGCTCGTCCGGGGAAGTACTACCACCTCGCCTTTTTCTGCCGAAAAGTAGCAACGCCGTGTTTCGGTTTGAAGAGGGTGGTTGCCGGTGTAATTACAGGCATACATGAGGATCTGTATACCTCAAGTTGTTGGACGCAGGGCACGTTCCTATCGTGCGGGACTTACGAGGCAATGCTTTGTTTTAGTTGATGGTTATCACTTAACATAAGGTGAGCTATCTGCTTGTTCCAACAGTTAGTTATATTAAAAAAACCTTAAATTTAGAAAAAAACGTTTCAGAGTGTAAACTTTCAGATTGGTCCCATAGAAATTTCATCAAAATTGGTTCAGTAATTTAGCTTTTAAATCAAAATAACAAGAAAAAGTTATGCCATCTAAGTCAATCAAAATGCGTATTTTGCTATTTTATGTTTTCAGTGTATTTGAAGTCGGTAATTTATTACAAAATCTTATTTTGTGAAATATTTATTCAGTATTTTTTACTATAAAACTATCTGCGTGTTCTGCGTGTGCATTAAGAAGTCCTAAGATCTCAAAAACCAGTTGCCATTGAATATCGGGTCCAAAGTGCTTTTAATCGCTTTTGGACGTGAAATTGAAAGATGTCCATCAGTGGACTTCTCAGAATGATGATGAAAAAATGTAGAAGTCCTTGGTGTGTACTTCCATCATAATATTCAAAATGATAGGTACACGTCTAGTGTGTATAAAATGATTATAATATAATGCATTAATATAATATGTCTGATCTACCAGACCTGAATACAAAAGTAGGTAATGTCGTAATTTTGAAAATTATGAAGTGTAGGTACCTAATCATCTTACTGCAGTCGACTGTGCCTACCTATGTAATAATAATAGAAGATATAAATAAGGAAAAACGTAGGAAAACTAAAAGATAAAAATAGCTATGCATTTTATATTTCAACAATAAAGCCTCCGCCTATATACAGTCCCGTACCTCCTTAATAACGATAAATAACAAAGTTTGAACATTATTACGTTAAGTATTTTATTTTTATTTTAAATGTAAAAGCCTTATTGTATTGGAGCCAGCAGTCTGTGTTTAGAAATCAACGTCGAGTCCCAACTGAAACAAAATAGAACAAAAATATGAATTATTTATACGTTTTTCAGTGTTTCCAAATAAGCTGATTGGATATTCGTTGAAAATTCCTAAAAAAGAGGTAAGAAATAGTGTTCGTTTTAGAAGTGCGGTTTTAACACTTAAATTCCTAACAAAACAACTGTAAAAGGTGAAATGACAGGCACATTAGGTTAAACATTTGTATGCCTCAAGTTGATGGACGCAGGGCAGTAGGTACATCGTAGGGCACGTTCCTATCGTGCATGACTTACAAGGCAATGCTTTATTATAGGTGATGGTTAACACTTAAAATCAGGTGCTTTTTCCACCAACAAGTTGTAAAAAGAAGGGGTTTTCAGGGCTGTCAAGTTGAATTACCTACTTTCAATGGTTGACAATGGTTCAAACTTACTTTTGGAGCATGTTTCACCAAGCACAAGAAAATAAGCTTCGCGCGGTCGCATCCCTTGTCACCGTCACTGGTCTCTTCGTCGTTTACTGAAAACATAGAAATAATAAAAATATATTTACAATGTAGCCCATTTTCATAGACTGCAGCCTAATCACGAACGAATTTAACGTTAGTCGCGTAAACGTATCGTATCCCTAACCACAACAGAATAAGGTCCAATATTGCTAGGATACGTTAACGCCACAAATGTCAAAATTCATTCATGATCACCCTGCGCCAGTTACGTTTTGTCCTGCGTACGAAAAACAAATTGAAGAATGGTATTAAAAAAAAAGAGAACATTTAATTGCTGTCTCATAAGGCAACTTAAACGAGCGTAGGAAAACTTGTATCGATCAAAATGTAATTTTTACTAAACTGTGTCCAATGGGATTGCACACAAAATGATTGATTGCGATTTTTCGAAAAAGTGTTTAGTGATTTTATATCTTTAAACATGTCGAAACGTGCGAGCGAGAGTCACATTAGCTCTTGTCTTCGCCTTAACAATGGATAGTGACAAACAGTGACAGGGCTAAAAGTATGGAGCTAGAAGATTTTTTTTATAGTGACACACGCTGTAGTAATTTTGGAAATTAGTTTTACATGGAGAAGGATTTTTTCCCCCGATCATAATATAAGCTCATCCTATCCCTACCTAAATAAGATGAACAAAACTCACCTTTTAGGCACGCGTCTAAAAGTTCGTCAACCTTTGGTAGCATTTCATCGCCTTCTTTGAAGATTTTTCTGGTACTTTCTTTGGCTTTTTTTTCAGATAACTTGCCACTATCGTCCAACTAAAAAGATAGACCATAATTAAGTTGCATTATATTATTTATTTCATTTCCACCTAACCTATGCACCACCACAGTGCCACAACATACACATAGCCGAGTCGTTTACTTATATTAATTTCCTTTAATATCAGCATCATCAGCTTGCAGAAATAGCTAGGTATACTGTTGATATACCTTAAATTTTCCCGGAATGATAATTTAATTTTCTTTATCCACCAACTTACCGTGACTTATTTAATTCATAATCGTAATAACAACTCACAATTCCAAAATTCATAAAAAAGCATTTCACAAAACACTTCGCCTCTTCATCTTCAGGCACCTTCCTATCCCTGAATGCTTTGATGTGCTCGAAGCTGAGTGGGTGATCCTTTATGCACTCTAACCCACTTGATAGCAACATCGTGTGGATCTTTGACCTTTGAGATTCTGTGATGGCCTGCAAATTTAAAACATTATCCCCTATTCCCATTAGTCTTACCGAGTAGTCTTAGCAGTTGAACTACTGAGAATTTTCTATTATGCACATAATATTTAATAGGCGATGCATTCTTATTCGTATAAATCTAAGCTGTGAGCCACATTTAGTATACTTCACCAGGGCTTATGCAGTCATATTATACTGCCCACAGGGTGAGCTCAAAGACAACAGAGCGAAGGCTAGCTTTGTACTCCATATTTTTAAAAAGTATTTTGATTGTTTGAACTGTTGGCATTTTATGGTCGAAATAAACGAATTTTCTTTCTTTTTCTAACCCTGGTTGATAAGTGTGAATAAGCCAGGGGCCAAGACGTAGTACCCAACTAAGACAAGCGTTTTAGGTCTTATGCTACTTTGATGTTTTGCGCTTTAGATGACCCGTTCATGAGGGGACTAGCTTGAAAAATATCTACTAGCTACAGGGTGCAATATTGAAACATAGACAAACCGTATCAGATAATATGGGTCAAAAGCGTCATCTTGAAGTTCAATAGGTAAACAATCAGCTAGAGATATCAGTGGCAATAAAGAAAAACATTAAGTATGTTATACATTAAACAAAGATTGACTATACTCACAGCATCATTCACTACATAATATACAAACAGAACAAAACAAACTGAAACGAATTTCGACATTTTCGCAAATATCCTCTTGAGCTTTTTCAACTTGTCGGTTCAATCTTCAAATTTCAAGTCCGTGCTGAAACCTCTGATTATACTTTATATAGTAAACGGTAGAATAATGGCTGGATTTATGCATAAGCAACAATTTGGGTGGCCATGGCCTTCGATTAGACCGGAGGTGCGCTTTAAACCATGAAGATTTTCATCCATTATAGTTTTTCCTGCTACGTTTTTTCTACTATGAACGTGTTGATGAAACTATTTTCGGACCGAGTGTTAAATCTAATGCACGACTTCCACTGCAAAAGGGTAATCAGCGAGAAATAATTAAGCGAGACGGCGCGGCGTGCCAAGTGGAAGGCCAAGACTACGCCGCGCCTTTATTGAGCTACGAGAAAAATGAGCGGAAAAAGACGGCCCAGTTGACCATTTTAACAAGCTCACTCCACTTCACTCATAAATCGTTGATACACTACTTGATACTTGGTGAGCGGACTGGTTTTCGCAAGTAGGCCACCGTTGATACACTGCTAGGAAATTTACTATTGCAAGTTGAACTGACTCTGTACGTAGTCCGATAAATCGGCTAAACTCTTCTACCACTTTTGAGACTCGTTGTACTCGTGTAGCCCGCTCCGCTCCTCATATACAGTGGAATCAATTCTATGAAGTTTAAGCTACCTAGGTAGACTCGGGGACTTTTCTTGATCGTTTGCGCCTCTCTGTAGCGACGGTAAACAACTCCAGCTGACCAGGAGTCGGGCGCAAGGAACACGTCCTTGTACTTGGCAGGAACCCGGAGCACGTACGACACGATAATGATAATGTACAGCACGTTAATGTACGGCATGATAATTGGGAACCACTTTAGTACCGTCGAAACGATGCCCTATCAAGTCTCTTACGACATCTTGTAAAAGCTCTATTGGCAATTTTTGATACATTTGATTCGATTGTCCTTGACCGACTGCGGTATGAAGCCAAATGTAAAAATAAATAAAAAAAGAGAATAATTCAGAGATAATGTAAGTAAAACAATAATTTGTGGCACTTCGGCGGCCGCTTCCGATGCATGCTCGCTTTGCTCGCTCGCCTCGTGCGTAATTTATATGTTTCAACCTAACCTAACCAATCCGAGTTAGTACAGTACAAACGAGGCTCGACGGTACTAAAGTGACTTCCAATTATCATGCTGTACAAACTAACTGTAACTGTAGCTGGGTGTGCACTAGGGCATGCTCCCGGTACTGATCAGTATCGAAATTCCCGGTAATTTCGATACTGATCAGTACCGGTACTCCACAAAGTAAGTACCGGTACTTTCGATACTTTCGATACTCGATATCACTCATAAACTGTCGATGTTTTCTAGTGCGATATACATCAATTTCCATAAATAAACACTAGCACAGCGTTCAGTTTCACTTTTCTATTTATATTTAAATTTTTTAACGAATTATGAACCTAGATTTAACAACCTTCTAATGAAATCTAAACAATTTTAAGTATTACTATTAGGTACGTAGTTTGTGTTGATTTTTTATGATTATTCGATTGATCATAGCTCGTTCTGATTGTTGTTTGCAAGTGGGTGGATTGAAAAGTTCGCGACCTAACCAAGAAAACTAAAAGTCAAGGCCAAATCAGGAGAATAAGCTACGTAGAAATCACAATCTTGAATTTGAGGCATGGATTCAATCCATCCAGATAAAACAAGATTTTCTATCTCAGTATCTTGAGCATTTCTCTTTAATTTCTTGTAACGAACGACGCAAAAGGGTTAAGTAATATGCCGAGCTAATGGTTTCGCCCTTAGCGAGGTGGTCCACTATGATGACACCCTGAGATCTCACCCTTTTCAACAGTGGTGAACTCAGATTACGTCTGTTATCTAATCTGCTATAAAAATCTTGAGGCTCAGCCTCAAACGTGACAATACAGTCGCAATATTTTATGAGCTCAACGCGCTTTTGCTCATCTGAGAGCAACATGGGGACCAACCCAGGTGAGAACTTAGAAAATCTAAGTTAACTGACAATTATGTTTTTTGTATGTTCATAGGAGATGGTCGAAGTGTGTGCAATCTTCTTAATGATCAGTCTTCGGTCTTCCCTAATGAGATTACACACCTTTTCATTATTTTCCTTAGTCGGAGACGTCTGACGAAATTATTTTATGATCGCATGTTTACTTTAAAACCAGAAATACTACAATAACCAAATTTTGGATTGTGACAACCAACAAACATATAAATAAAATGGCGGTAGTGTAAAACAGATATAATAACTACACTTGGTACTTCTGTTCCAAGTAAATACCAGCATATGAATTACTGATTTAGTTAGATAACATAGTTTGTTACTGTTCATTCCAGTTGTTGATTCATTTGATGATTATTCTATTTAGCTTGACCTCACCTATTCTGATTGTTGTATGTAAGTAATAGTATTGTTCTAGATCATATAAAAAAACGAATAATCTTAAGTTATTTTATTTACTACAGTTTTTGTTTCATTTTACGGCTATACAGTTAGTTAATTGAAGATAATTAGCTCAGTATCGATAGTATCGAAAGTATCGAAAGTACCGGGAATTACCGGTACTGAGCCAGTATCGGCAGAAAATTACCGGTACTGAGAAAAGTATCGATACTGCATGCCCTAGTGTGCACTAACAACACGTGACAATAATGCACGACATGTTATTGTACGGGATGATAATGTTCACTCCGATAATTCAAACCAGTGGACACGGATTAACTGGGAGAACATTATCATGCTGTACATTATTGACTTTTTATTTTATCTATTTTATCACTTATTTAGTGAACAATATGACAGCCGATAAACGGGTCATGCTGTTCAAATATTGAGAATTGAACTTATAAACAGAAGTGGTCCTGGTCCGCCCAGTAGTAGATGAAACAATTTTTTTCTATTTCTTAGCAATCAAAGAAAGTAGACAAACTATTTGCAATATTTTTATTTTCTAATTGATTATATAAAATTGGGTCAATCTTAACATTTAAAAGGTAGTCTTAATTTATATCAATCGGGTCCATGGGTCATTTTCCAAGTTTAGGCGAATCCAACCTGAAAATGTTAAAAGCATTTTAGATCTAGGCTTTTACTTGTACTATCAGCCCACATCATCCCGTTTTTGGGCAATCTCGGCACTTCTCACGGTATAGCTTAGCAAGTCCCTCGGAAGCGTTCAGTTTTTTCAGACATCATTTGCTATTCCGTCCAATTCCAAAGTTGAGATTTAGCACACAGTGCGTCAGGTTAGCTCTAGGCTCTAGTCACGCGCAACTAATTATATTGGTTTAATTTTATAAACCAATAAAATACTGGTGTCACGGAAGACCAGCGTTATAGTAGCGTATCTATGCTGCTATATCATTTATGCTGAGTGACGGCCAATTTATGTCACTAACTTACTTTTAATGTATTTAAATGTATTTTTTATAAACTGTATTTACGTGTGGCATAAATAAATGATTTTGTATTGTATTGTATTGTATAATATAATAAGTTGCGAGTGACTAGCACCAGATGCACCTAGTTTAATACGACGTTGAATAGATAGGATGTTTGTATGATTGTAATACAAGCATGCGATTTAAATGAAACTTGGAATTGGATACTTTTTCATATACTACTTGCTAATGCAACAAGCAGATGGCCTCTCCGGATTTTAAATGGTAACCACTAATTTTTTCACCTTTCGGTGCAAAAACAAAGCATTGCCTTGCAAAGTCATGCACGATACGAACGCGCTCTACGATGCACTGCCCTGCGTCCATCTACTTGAGGCATAACAGATTGTAAGCCTCATATGCCTGTCATTTTTCCGTAACACACCCTTCGACTTCAACTGAAACACAGCAATGCTGCTTAGCGGCGGAAATAGGCATGGTTGTAGTCATTCCCATGATAAGTCCTTCTACAACTTTCAAATTAATCCGACATAATAAGCCACTCTTTATAGTTTCTTTATAGGACACTTACATCGCTTTTGAGGTCCTTAAAACATTTAATTAGAAGCGAGCTACGATCGCAGCCCTTGGCTCCATCTTTAACTGTTTCCATATTTACTGAAATTCATAAAAAAAATAGTGAGTGCCTAATATAATATATTTTAGTGAATAATATATTCTAAGAATATATTATTTTGTATGTAAGCCAATGCAGATAAACATATTTTTCTCTAAATCTCCAATAACTTAAAACAAAATTACCAGAGCTGCAGGTCTCGCCGATTTCCTTAAATTGTTTTAATGTTTCGTCGTTTTTCACTACTTTGCTTAATTGATCTAAAGCCATTTCCTTGTTGAACATTCCTTTTTCGTCTATCTGAAAACATTAGAACAAATAAAAAAGGCACAAGTATACCTTTGAATTTTTGTCCTATTTATCATTATTTACTACTATTAAAGCTGATTTGCGATGCTCTGTTAGTTACTAATAAAGGATTAACAGGCCGTTAAATCTAACCTTAGATGTCAAACGCGTACATTTTGACATATTTAACGGCCCTTTAAACTAAGACAGCATGGTGAAATCAGAACTTAAACCTATTTACTAGACTAACGGCCGCTTTCTGAAAGCTCGATTAATCGAATGTCAAGTCACTTGTTATCTCTATCTTATTCGATATAATAGCTGAAATGGCGAGGGACTAGACATCCAATTAGTTTTGATCGAGCTTTCAGAAACCGGCCTTAAATAACTTGTAAGTACCTACTTACTGAAGACAAATACACACAACAATATTAATAGACAGTGAATTAAATAAGTTAATAAATTTTCCGGTTATTGCTTATTTTTAAATTGACAATTGACAGGCCACTTAAAACTATGTCTGCGCGGGAATAAAAGTTCTTTGGCTTGTACCCTTGATGGTACCCTTGATTCTGAGAGCACTGGTGGTCTAGTGGTAGAGGCCCCGCCTTCCGATCCTAAGTCGTGGGTTCGAAACCAGTCGTGTACCAATGAGTTTTTCTGTTCAAAAATTTATGTGCACAATGCCAGTACTCTCAAACGGTGAAGGAAAACATCGTGAGGAAACCGGCATGTCGTAGAACCTAAAAAGTTCTATAAAATGTGTCAAGTGCTCGAAAGGAGCCTCTTGAGGCGCACTTAAAATCCTTTCACCACACTGTTTCGAAAGAAACTAGTGACACGACAACAAGAAGAACCCTTGGTTCTTCTACGAAGTTACGATGGTACCCGAATAGCGGTCATACAAAGCCTTCGCTCACTTTATCAAAGAACATAAAAGAATATTTAGTTACCACTCCTTCCGCTTTCATTATACAGGTAACGAAGCAAGGGTCGACGTCCTTATGGGACTCCTTCCATGAGTCTAGCGCTTCCTTCGCAACGCCCATCTCATCCGCACACTGCATTACAATCGGTTCCAAATTTTCACGCAACTGTGCTTTCTCATCTTCGGTGATAAAACCCTGAAATGACAACAAAAAACTTAATGGTCACTTTTTGACTGCCGTAGAGAATATCAATAATTAGAAAGACTAAATTAGATTCGCCATATAGTCATAGAAGTAAGGTAGGTACTAGGGTCTCGTAAAGGTAGATAGATTATTATCTCTTTATTGTTTATCACAACAAAAAGGATACACATTTTTTACTTAAAAACTAACATTGTAGTAATACGATCAGCGTTGCCAGAATTTTTTTGCCGAATCTGGATTTTGTAACTTTTGAGTGAAAAAAACGGGATTCTTTCGTCGAAAGCGGGACATAGTAAAAAAACGTATAATTTATCAGAAGTTTTTAAATATTTATCTTTTTATTTGTGTTCAAATTAAGTTTACGTGACAACATAAATTATAGCAAAAATAGCCATACAAAATGTATTTGAATAAAATATGATATTTTAAATTATATATATACCCTATCGTTAAATAGTTGTCGAGACGTCGTCGAGTTATTCCCGAAAAGCGGGACTGAGCCTGGCCCGCGCGGGACATTTAATGTTGATTTAAAAATCGGGACGTCCCGCCAAAATCGGGACGTCTGGCAACGCTGAATACGGGCGGCTTTATCGCCAGCAACGATCACTTCCAGGCAACCTAGTGTAAACTTGAAAGGTTTACTCACACAGACACTGGATACCGCAAAACATAAAACAGCGTAGCGAAGCATGTTATAATTCTGCTTCTTCTTGCTTGTGAATAGCTCTTTAGTTCTCTATGGTATGTTTCAGTCCAGATTATACTTAGATAATGACAGTAGCTTCACTGCGGCAACATGTTTTATACTGTACATATGTTATTAAAACAATTTGTAACAAATTGTGTGCATTATAATAATGCCACCTTGTGCCTTGGAGATAATGTATGAATCATTTAGTTCACACATCAGACGCTTAATTTTCCTTTTGTATGTTTTGGTGTTCCGTACGCAGATACTTTATGGTCTCAATATAATATCATCAGCTTTTAGAGTTGTAGTGCTGCTAAGTCGAGCCCTAGACTGTACAAGCAAAAGAGATGGCTTGATAATTGGATGGAAGATACTTCACTATTAGGTAATTGACATAAAGCAAGATTGAGAATAAAAAAAAATGTGTCAATACAACTAAACGTATTGTTTTTAAGTCACCTATTGATGCAAGCTTCCCCGATTTCCTTAAATTGTTTTAATGTCACGTCGTTTTCACTACCTTGCAAGCAGTCACTTCATTGTTAATTCCTTATTAAACAGTTATTGTAGGAAGGATTATACAAAAAACGCAAGAAGCCAAGTTAATTCATGGTCCCTTTTTTAACAGTAAGTTTCTTCTATAGTCCCTTGTATATTTTTTGAGGTTTTGGCAGCTAAAAATTGGCATCTAGGTTCAGTTTTCTTTTGTTAAACGTCCAAAAACGATCTTATTGAATAAAAATAATTTTCATTTTATTCTACATTTCATTCATTCATTCAGTCAGTTACATTTCATTCAGTCATTTATGATTTATGATTTACATCTACTCTTAAGATGGTAAATAGATACTGATAGATGGATCTACTGTTTACATATAATTTGAATTTTATTTATACAGCGTCAGGGCCATCTCTGTACCTACCTAATACTTTGAACTTAGACCAAGATATAAAAAATCCATTCTTTCCATATTTTTTGACTTTAATAAAATAAAATAATAGGAATCTAAATCAAATCTATTTATAGAAATCTGACAAATAAATGGGTGTGGATACTTACCTACTTACAAACCAGTTTTCGAACACTATTCCAACTTTAGAAACCATCTGTAAGCTAACTCTAATTGGTTTGTGTTGTGTACGGAACATCTTAGATCCACACTTTATCACTTGAACTCCAACCATCGTTTTTTTAGGCTACTATAAATAAACACTTAATAATAATTACCTTATTTCACACAATAACCCATGTGTGCCCGTCACAGTCACCAAATTGCCAAAAAAGGCAATTTGGTGACTGTGATGGGCACACAACCTAGTACCGTAGCGTGAATAAAACATCAAAAACTGGACTAGTGTCACGGCTAATACCCCGTTTACACTTAGCTCCGTGGAAATGCGGAGGGACATATGGGCAATGCGAGAATGTAAGCAACTTACATGTCTGCTTGCGTTGCCGCTCGCGTTGACGTTCGCGTTGCCCGCGCTCCCTAATACTGCGTTTACATTTAGACATTCGCGCTGTCATTCGCGTGGACGGAAATGTTGCCGTCCTGGGGCATTATTCTCTATTGCCAATGCAATCGCGTTACACAGATACGACTAGACAGCGGCGGGAAATCGGACAAAACCGTATTCCCTATGACTTAGTTGTCATTCTTAGTTCATTTTTTGGTTTATGAATCGCGTTTGCGTTTAGACCACGCTGTGACGTCACACCGTTATGGCACGGAATCTCCTGTCATAGAGAATAATGCCCCTTATGTCTGCGGCAGCGTCGCCGGCAATGTGTGTTCACGCAACATGGGCAACGCGAGCGGCAATGCGAGTGGACATGGAAGTGGCCTGTTTACATTCTCGCATTGGCCAAGTCCCTGCTCATGTCTTTTCACATTTCCACGGACATGAGCTGAGTGTAAACGGGGTATAAGTGTCCGGGCTAAATGTGAGCACACGTTGCCGGCGACGCTGCCGCGGAAATATGGCCGGCCACATTTCCGTCCACCCGAATGGCAGCGGGAATGTCTAAATGTCAACGCGGTATAAGGAACACTCTAGGGTTCGATCTCTAAAGATTCCTTCACCTTTATTTTTAAATAATTAGGTAGTAGTGTTAGAAATACCTGTAATGGATACCATTTAAATAACAGATACCGAGAATAATTGCAAGTTTTGTGCTCGCAATAACATAAGATAATTGCACGTCTGTTGCTATAGATATATGTATATCATGCACTAGGAAGCATGAATTAGATACCTATGTATTATGAATGAACAGAGGAATCCAGGGTCACAGACATTTCTGGGTATGAAGAAACTTGCATTCTGAGCCTTTTTTTCTTATCGCAGGTATTTTAAACATAGATTCAGAGATTTTTAATTAGACTTAGAATTTAAACCAGAATAACAGAAACAGCCTTACGAATTTGATCCCCAGACACGGTAGATATTCCCTCAGATTTCTTGGTGCCAAGTATCAACTCAATATCATTTGAGGAAGGGGGTTAGTCAGAGGAACGTCCAAATATTACATTAGCACATTAGCACATAAGAGTAGAAGTAGAGCTCTTTGTGAAGGGCTCGTCCGGGGAAGTACTACCACCACGCCTTTTTCTGCCGCCAAGCACTGTTGCAGTGTTTCGGTTTGAAGAGTGTGGTTGCCGGTGTAATTACAGGCACATGAGGCTTAACATCTGTATGCCTCAAGCTTTTGGACGCAGGGCAGTGCATCGTAATGCACGTTACTATTGTGCGTGACTTACGAGGCAATGCTTTTTTATAGGTGATGGTTACCACTTAAAATCGGGTGGGCCATCTGTCTATTCCATCAGATAGTTGTTCAAAAAAAACAAACAAAACAAAAACTTGCACTTCGCCGCAGCTAGAATACTAACGATGTTTTCCATCACCAGTTAAAGGCACTGGCTCTCTCAAAAGACTCCTGGATTTTCTCTACAAATGTTCTTCTGCTTATCGGTATAAAACCAGGCTTAAAAAAAAAACTAATATTGTAAAACAATTTGCCTACTTTGGTTAAAATAATGTGCTTCAACTACGCTGTCTATCTCGCTCTATCTCGTGTTATATCGCATTATCATTATCCTGTAACGCAGATTGTCGAAGCGCATAACGTTAATTGTAGGTAGTAGGTACTTACAGTGCGGCAATTAGGTACATAACTTTGTTGCAAATGTTGAAATCAGTTTCAATCACTACCTAGGTAATACTTAGAGCTTATTATTTACTATCCGTTTGAAACCAGTAAGTAAATATGAATCATTTGAAAGTTTTAGGAACACCAGTTGCAATCAAACTTTGTAGCAACTGCATCTAATTCTATCATAATTACTGATTGAAATATTGATTGTATCAAAACTATGTGTATCTTTATGTTATATCTATAAGTTGTGTGCAATAAAGTATTTATAATATCTCTCTTCTATCATTCTATGTGATTGCCCCACTCACTAGAAGCTCTTTTTTACTTACAATACATATTCACATACAGATAGCCTCACAGTTCAGATGGTTACCTCTGCCTTCTGCGCTGAAAGCCGTGGGATAAAAAAAAGTACATATTCAGCATCGCGTCGTTTATCTTTACCCTCACCGAACTCTAATCCTGATTGGGCCTGGTGTAAATACTCATAATAGGTAATTACGATTTTTTTTTGGGAATGTACTGGTTCTACGCTACTGAATACTGTGTCTCTTTGCACTATGAAATCAATCAAGGTGTTCCAATACTTGTGTTTAGAAACTTCAGGGGGCTAAAGTACCCATCGTTATAAATAACTTTTCCTAAGGGACCAGACCAACACTGTGATCGCGAAAAAAAAACAGCTGTTTCATACAATTTAGCCAGGTTTTTTTTTCGCGTTTACAGTGTTGTTTCCTCAGAAAAAGTTATTCATATTGATACCCATCAATATGAATAATAATAGTAGGTACCCACCTACTTTAGCCCTCTGAAGTTTCTAAGTACTAGTATTGGAACACCTTGTATAAAGGTATTTTTTGCGCTTGTATAATGAGATTAGGACTTAGTTCTAAAGGAGTTGTTAGAAATGAATAGGATTTTGTTGTAAGAAACATATTTTATTAAGCAAAAATAAAGGCTTTCGGATTATCGTCGTACATGCACTTTGCTGACCAATAAGAAATTTCGCAAAGGTCCTTGTATTTCTTTTCTGCAATAAAAAACACACATTACAGCCTTCACAGCTCAGTTGGTAGTAGCTCTGCCTTCTGCGCCGTGGGCTGTGGGTTCGATTCCCACTGAGAACAAACATTTGTGTGATGAACGTAGATGTTTGTTCTCTGTCTGGGTGTTATATAATATTATAAGTATGTATTTACAAAAAAAAAAGTATATAAGTAGTATATCAGCTATCTGGTTCCCATATCACAAGCTTTGGCTTAGTTTGGGGCGAGATAGTGCTGTGTGGAATGTCCACCAATATTTATTTATTTATTTTATTAAAAAAAGAAAGCAATCGTCTATGGGCGTAGAGCTCTTTGTGAAAGAGGATTACTTTCTATTTCTGACGCCAAGCAGAAATGCTCGCATTGCAGTATTACGATTTGAGTAGTTACCCTTGTGAATTGCAGTAACCCTGCCACCAAGCAGGGTTGTAGGTAATGGTTACACTTAACATCAGGTGGGCCATATACCTGTTCCACCAGGGGCCTTATGCTCACTTCTCATTCTCACCATCTCACTCCCCAATTTTCTCATTCAAAGTTCATGCGAGACGCAACGTCAACGAGTTATTGAACGAGATATGACGTCATTTCCACCGTGAGATAATCTCGCTCGAAGTGAGCATAAGGCCCCAGAGTAGTATAAGAAACTATATAAAAATTACGAAAAATCGCAAACAACCAAGTTTTGGAGATAAAATATGCTGATGTAGTACTTACGAACATCTTTACATTTTTCTATGGAGGCTTTTGCGGGTTCTTTCAAGTCAGCTGGATACATTATATCCACTTGCTTTATCACGGCTTCATAATTCAATTTGTTGTTTTTTACCTGTAAATACCAGACTATTTTAAAAACAATGTAATATGCAATGCAACATGTTTTTTTATGTACTTTTTGCTAATCAAGCCGGTGCACAGTGCGTAATTTTCATAATCTAGATGGACAAAAGTAAAATTCTACATTCTAAATTCTAGTCTACGCAGGTAAAATAGTGCCTCATGTGCCTGTCATTACACCGCGGTGTAATGACACATGAGGCTTAATATCTGTATGCCTCAAGTTGATGGACGCAGGGCAGTGCATCGTAGGGCACGTTCCTATCGTGCGTGAATTACGAGGCAATGCTTTGTTATAGGTGATGGTTACCACTCAACATCAGGTGGGCCATCTGGTTGTTCAAAAAAAACGTGCTTTACGGTGCACTGCCCTGGATGTGCCCTGCAACTTGAGGCATAAAATACATTAAGCCTCATATGCCTGTAATTTCACCGGCACTTATACCCTTCAAACCAAAACATGGCAACGCTGCTTGGCGGCGGAAATAGGCAAGGCGGTACTTCCCCGGACAAGCCCTTCACTACTCTGCTACTGACAAAATCGGTTAAGTGATTCAGATCTGTTCAGTGACTAATTGCTGTGTTAGATTAACAAAGGATTAAAGGGCCGTTAAATATGTCAAAATGTACGCGTTTGACATCAAAGGTTAGATTTAACGGCCTGTTAATCCTTTATTAGTAACTTACAGAGCATGGTGAAATCAGCTCTGAGCCGTGAAACCGTAACAAACAGACCGACATAATTATTTTCTTTTTCATTTATAAATCAGTGGGGATTTAAGATGTTTGTGTATATCTAATATAGTATATATAATGTATATAATAAAAATGTAAATCCGTTATTGGCTGTATGTTAGAAACCTAAGTATTTAGATTGTATCTTAAGAGGTGTGGATTTTTTTCAAATAAATAAATCTCTAACTAGTTCTACTCACGATTTGTGTCATCTGATAAATGCAGGCGATGTAGCACATGACTACTTTCTCTTCTATAAACACCCCTTTGTCGATATCTTTGACTTGTTCTGTTGTTTCAAAAAATATGTTACTCAAGCCGGAATTAGAAAATACTAATTAAATAAATATTCGTGGTAATTTAATGAAATAAGCAATTACTTAGATTTAGGTGCGATATAAAACTGAAAGTGAAAACTGAAACAGCTTCACGACTTTAATCCCCAGGCACGGTAGATATCCCCTCAGATACCAAGTACTAACTTCAGATTCTTTTGAGGATGGCTAAGGGGGTAGTCAGAGGTACGTCCAAACATTAAATTTGGCACATACCCACATTTTGCAGTAGTTGGTATTCCATACGTGACAGGTTGCAAGCCCATCGCCGCTGTTAGAGTACTAACTGGTTTCCTCACGATGTTTTCCTTCACCGTTTAAGAGCACTGGCATTGCGCACATAAATTTTTCGATAAGAAAAATCCATTGGTGCACGACCGGATTCGAACCTGCGACCTTACGATCGGAAGGCGGGGTCACTCCCACTAGACCACCGGTGCTCTATAGGTACGATATAGCTCATGATAAAGCCAGGCGGACTATACATTGTTTATACTTTTTAGGAAAGGTAGGTATTCAGTTCAAATAGAGTGCCGTAGCTTACCTACTCATAATTGTACTGGCATAAGCCAGTACTCTCAAACGGTGAAGGAAAACATCGAGAGGAAACCGGCATGTTGTTGAACCTAAAAAGTTCTATAACATGTGTCAAGTGATCGAAAGGAACCTCTTGAGGTGCACTTGAAATCCTTTCACCACACAGTTTCGAAAGAAACCAGTGACACGACAAGAGAGAAGCCTTCCTACTTTACCATTTCGTATATTGTACGTAGTCCTTACTAGTTGTGTTGGTTATCTACTAATAAAGAATAAAATTTATTTCTTTCAATTGCAATACAGTAATAATGCTTATTTAAAAGTATTACAGGGGTATTTATCGCGTTTACCTTTATTATTTTCCCGACGTTTCGGCTATGTTGCAATAGCCGTGGTCGCGGGCAGACCACGTCTGCAGACCACTAGTCTGCCCGCGACCACGGCTATTGCAACATAGCC
Source organism: Chloroclysta siterata (assembly GCA_932294275.1). Classification (NCBI taxonomy): domain Eukaryota; kingdom Metazoa; phylum Arthropoda; class Insecta; order Lepidoptera; family Geometridae; genus Chloroclysta; species Chloroclysta siterata. Next base: position 10,033,235 of record OW028596.1, on the reverse strand, counting down.
GAAACGTCGGGAAAAAAATAAAGGTAAACGCGATAAATACCCGTGTAATACTTTTAAATATGTGTTATGATCGCGAGAGTTTAAAAACTACTATAGTAATAATGCTGTTAACCTTCTGTTGCTCCAGTTTTCCCTATGCACTGCTTTCTCAACATTTTCCCAGAGTTTTTCAACTGTTGTCTTGTCATCTGCAAAAAAAACATTGGATGAAATGTACAAACAAGGACCTGACATTCTGTTTACATTCTGTTTGACAGCCTTCACTGCTCAGTTGGTAGTAGCTCTGCCTTCTGTGCCGTAGGCCGTGGGTTCGATCCCCACGGAGAACAAACATTTGTGTGATGAACATAGATCTTTGTTCTCTGTCTGGGTGTTATATACACGCAGGAAAAAAATGGCCAACAAAGCCACAATAAATGCTTTGTTGATAATTTCCTGTCGCAGCAACTAAATATTTTGTTACTATTACAGAAAGAGCTTAGTTGGGATTAGCAACTTCTTTATTGTGCGCTGATTGCCCGTCGTTTAATGTGCTAGGAACAATTTAGTTTTGTCCTTACATCAAAGTTAATAAAAACTTAGATGTGCTAACAATAAAACGTTTTAGGTGTCACAATGTGAACATTGTTAATAAATCTGACAAAATAACTATAGTCGTAGCATTAAACTACCATCTGTCGTACAATATATATGTAGCTGTGTTAACAATGGAACGTTGCAAGTATGTCAATATGAGCATTGTAAATAAATCTAACAAAATAACTATAGTCGTATCATTTAACTACCATTTGTCAGACATTATATATGTGGCTATAGTAACAATGGAGCGTTGCTAGTGTATCAATGTAAACATTGTTAATAAATCTAACAAAATAACTATAGTCGTATCATTTAACTACCATTTGTCAGACAATATATATGTGGCTATAGTAGCAATGGAGCGTTGCAAGTGTATCAATGTGAACATTGTTAATAAATCTAACAAAATAACTATAGTCATATCATTTAACTACCATTTGTCAGACAATATATATGTGGCTATAGTAGCAATGGAGCGTTGCAAGTGTATCAATGTGAACATTGTTAATAAATCTAACAAAATAACTATAGTCATATCATTTAACTACCATTTGTCAGACAATATATATGTGGCTATAGTAACAATGGAGCGTTGCAAGTGTATCAATGTGAACATTGTTAATAAATCTAACAAAATAACTATAGTCGTATCATTTAACTACCATTTGTCAGACAATATATATGTAGCTATAGTAACAATGGAGAGTTGCAAGTGTATCAATGTGAACATTGTTAATAAATCTAACAAAATAACTATAGTCGTATCATTTAACGACCATTTGTCAGACATTATATATGTGGCTATAGTAACAATGGAGCGTTGCTGGTGTGTCAATGTGAACGTTGTTAATAAATCTAACAAAATAACTATAGTCGTATCATTTAACTACCATTTGCCAGACAATATATATGTAGCTATAGTAACATTGGAGCGTTGCAAGTGTATCAATGTGAACATTGTTAATAAATCTAACAAAATAACTATAATCGTATCATTTAACTACCATTTTTCAGACAATATATATGTGGCTATAGTAACAATGGAGCGTTGCTGGTGTGTCAATGTGAACGTTGTTAATAAATCTAACAAAATAACTATAGTCGTATCATTTAACTACCATTTGTCAGACAATATATATGTGGCTATAGTAACAATGGAGCGTTGCAAGTGTGTCAATGTGAACTTTGTTAATAAATCTAACAAAATAACTATAGTCGTATCATTTAACGACCATTTGTCAGACATTATATATGTGGCTATAGTAACAATGGAGCGTTGCAAGTGTATCAATGTGAACATTGTTAATAAATCTAACAAAATAACTATAGTCGTATCATTTAACTACCATTTGCCAGACAATATATATGTAGCTATAGTAACAATGGAGCGTTGCAAATGTATCAATGTGAACATTGTTAATAAATCTAACAAAATAACTATAGTCGTATCATTTAACTACCATTTGTCAGACAATATATATGTGGCTGTGGTAACAATAGAACGTTGCAAGTGTGTCAATGTAAACATTGCAAATAAATCTAACAAAGTAACTACAGTCGTAGCATTAAACTACCATTTTTCATACAATATATATGTGGCTGTGGTAACTATGAAACTTTGCAAGTGTGTTAATGAGGAGAACGCGTATGCCATGCCCAACAATAGACTTCTCAGGTAGATGACAATTATGATTGCCTATAAAAAGTACCTACCTACTTTCGATGGTGACATCGAAAGAGTGCTGAGGGAGCTGAGATCTCGCGATGTCCGTTATACCAATACACAAAGTTTTGACTTGCCTCTGACTATCACCTTCTAACTGGACCTATATTTAGGTACTACCAAGTTTCAACTCAAATGGCCTAGGTATTTATTGAAGAGTTCCGTTGAACAGACCTTGGCTCCATCATCAGACCAGATCGCTAATCACATATATTTTTTCTTCGTTTACTCGATCTATTAATTGCAAGTGCTGCGTTCACTCTAGGTAGGCAGCTGTACCTATACCTATTGCACGCAAAAAAGGGAACGGCGGTGTTGTTGGATGATCTTCTCATTGTAAACTAAATAAAACCGTTTTAAAAGTAGAGGATTTTACGATTACAAATGAATGACAGCCCTCATAGCTCGGTTTGTAGGTAATAGCTCTGCCTTCTGCGCTATAAAGATAGATAGATAGATAGATAACTCTTTATTTTTCACCACACAGAAACAAAATACAGGATTAAGGCATACATTTAGGCAAAACAATGGGCGGCCTTATCGCTGAGAGCGATCTCTTCCAGGCAACCATGGACAGATAGAACTAATTTAAAATTAACGGCGGTGTAGTCACTTACGGAAAATATTATAATTTAATGACTAATAACCTACTAGCCGCGCCGCCGTTTAGTAGAATCTATAAAGTATTGCGTTCTGGATAAGGGTTACGTTTCTTTGGCACCGCCCCGTCTTATAAAATCAAAACTTGCATGCTTTGCTTCATTACCATTACTTAGATTAGACATAGGTACCTTTAACAGATAAAATTAAATGACGACGATGACGGATCAAAAAAAACTTCATAGTTACCGAATGTCGTCCAATTGCAATAGGTAGGTATAATGCGAAACTCATTATTCTATGTGTAGGCAGGACCTGGGCGACCGAGCTTTACTCCGTTTTTTTTAATACAGATTAACATAATAAATGAAAAATTTCCATTGACCTGTCCCCGCCGAGGTAGGTACGTAAAAAATACCTATCTACAGGTCTATTTGCAATAATTGTTCGTTTATAGGTATAACATAACATACATAATATACTAACGAAAGGTCTGTCTATCGCTATAACCTACCTACATAACATCGGAACAGAACATTCAGTCAGTACCTACCAAAAGTAATAGCGGCCCTTCGCATTACTTAGCATAGCATAGCGCGTCAGACGTCAGGTCATGTTTAGAGTACTGCGTACTGATAGCATACTATAGGTATAACGCGGTACGAAATGTCATGCCATATGGCATTACACTATATAGTACTGTTTTGCGCATGCCTAGTTGTGATCTTGAAAAAGAATAAGCCCCTCAATCGAGATGTCGTGAGAGGCGACAAGTCAACGCAACCGAGGAATGGGCAGCAGCATTTCCGGAGTAGGTAGGTAGGTACCTAATTTGAGGGGGCGCCAGCGCGCCCCCACGAGGTCTATATCCATGTCTATCCTAAGTGCTTATCTATACCATCTACTAAGTATCTCTAATCATATTATTCCTTCTTTAGTAGGTAGGTTCATTCGAAATATTCAAAAAGAGGCAGAGGCAAGAGGTACCTAGGTACCTGAACTGAAGCCAACTTAACAATCATACGTGTGTATGCGTGCATAGGTATGACCTAAAAGAATCACACTTTACATTAATCCGACGACAAAGTAGGTATAGATAGATAGGAAATTTAACAAAACTAATTTTGTGCTCACGGCAAAGACAATAAAACTTGTCGAAACATGTTCGGTTGTAGATTGGTCGTCGGGGCGGGGCGGCGGGGCAACGTGGCGTGGCATTGGTGTTGCCAACGGTTTTATTAACACACCCGATTAGTTTCAATCGACGCCGGATGACATACCACCACAAATCCATCATAGTATTTAAACGAACTACTAACGCTATATAAAAAACAGCATGCAAAATTTCAAGTTCATTCATGCATGTTGCATAAAATTTATAGCATAGCTCCCAATACCTCATAATAATAATTTTTTTGGTAAGTAATATTTGTTTTCTAACATAATCTAAAAATATTACAATCTAGCCATAATTACGGTCAATAGGTAATTTAATACTGACCTAGTTTTTTAAAGTAAGCTACATCTAAGAATGTGTCCACTAACACTTTTCTTACTGCCTCTATTTAAGGCAAAGACACTTTGTTCTTGTGTTCTTGATTAGAGTTTTTCACCTTCAACTACATGAATTATAACTTTACACTACACTAGTTCAAAAGGTTTAGTTCTTTTAAGTCTTCTCACTATGTCCGTGTTGTCGAGGAGCTGGATGGCCTCGATGATGAAGTCTATCTCTCGTTCACATGATGATGAAGTCTATGTTCGTGAGCTTCTGCATATTTTTTTATAACATTGTCAACGAACTCAATATTAAGGTCCCGGTGAAGGTCATTATTTCTGACGTACCAGGGCGCATTTACGATCTCTATGCACTTTATTCTGGAAAGTTTGTATAATTAGGATGTTAGTCTTTTTGGTACAGCCCCACAACTGTATACTATATGTCCATATTGGCATTAGGACCTGTTTGTACAAAACAATTTTATTTTGAACTGACAAAGTGGAATGCCAGTTCATATCTTTTATTTTTTCACATGAGCTTTCCAGCGAAGTTTTGCATCAAGTGTCATGCCTAAGTACTTGGCTGTGTTTTCGTAGGGTATGATCTTATTATTGATATACACTGGACAAAAATGTTCCTTCTGATTTGTAAAATTTATATGGACCGATTTAGATTCATTTAATCTGATTCGCCATTTTTCTGTCCAGTCGTGGACTTTGTTAACAGCCAATTGAACCTTTTCTACTGCTTCTACGTGAGTGCTTCTAAATAATGAAAAATTTTGCTGCCGATCGCGGAATTATTGGGAGGAAAAAAAAACGAGTTTGCAACACTGCGCCTGCTCACGTCCACTCAGCCAGCAGACACACACAGCCATTTGTATTGAGCGACGCGCGCGTTGCGCACGTCGCTCGCTCGAGCGTACTCCTGCGCACTGGAACTTATGCGGAATGTAGATTCGTAGATTACCTACTTTGATTTGATTTTTGTAAAAAGTGATTTAATATTATTGTGATTGTGATCTGCGTTACCTACCTGAAGTGTGAAATGGAAGAATTTCTTGATTCTACCCGTTTGGGCCATACAAGGAACAGTTTCATTGGTAAGAGTTTTCATGTTATTTACTTTAATAGCTTTTTATCTCTTATGAAATAAGGATGGTCCGAATCATCTAAAGTACCTATCTACCTACCTTGAGATATGATTAAATTGAATACATGAATAAAATAGAGGCAGCAAAGTATTTTGTCGTTTTAACAAAGTTGTGATTTTACAAATTATGGGAAAAGATTTTTGGTGGTTCAATAATTTTATTATAAGGTACTTAAGTATAATAATAATTAAAACCATTTAAATATTAGGTACTACACAGTTCCACCAATTTATCTATTCCGACGAGAGCGGCGCGGCGTGGTGGTGGCGCCAAAATTGTTGACGCCATTTTGTTTCGTACTTTGAAATCCATGTAGGTGTTGATTGGAAAATTTTATTTGAAAATTATTACGAGGTACATACGTATAATGTACCAATGTATCTGTGACAATTCCATATATTAATATGGTATATACCTTGCTTGCTACATACCTACCATTTAATACTTACCATTTTGGTACTTACCTAAAACAGAAAATAAATGTAAGGAATTTCACTAGGTTATTCTTCTTAGTACCTAGTAGTATTGTTATGTTTTGACCTGCATTTTAACTACCTACCTTTAGCTTTACATTAGCTCTTGTATTCGCCTTAACAGTAACGGTATAATATAAACGAACCCATATAGGTACCTAATAATACTTATTTCTTAGAAAATTAACAGAAACTAAAAAAAATAGCAAAATTGTAGTTATTGAAGTTGGTTGTTTTCAATGTGATAGCATTATCAGTTACATATACATTTAATTTAAACATTTTATTTTTATTTTTCAGATGAAATCTAATAGCAATGTTTCATCTCCTACCTATATTGTTCGTAACAGAAGATGATGGGCCAGTAGATACGTCAATTCAGGTAAACCATAATTCATATTAAAAACTACCACCATTCAGTTGGTTTTATATTTATTAGAATAGGGAGAATGTACACTGGGTATTTGGTGGAACAATGTAGGGATTAAAGAAGCTGATCAAGGGTACCCAAGTGGTCATTTACCATCAACAAATTTCAAAAAAAAAAAATGCAGTCTGGTATTTTGCTGTTTTTTAAATAATGACTTGTTTATGTATTTATTACAGTATTACAGTAATGGAATTCACTATAAGACAAAGAGTTGGAATATTTGGATTGTCAAAATATTGGAACAGCAAAAATTTTAAAAATATTTAGCAAGAATGGGCACTTGAGGTATCTTTATCCAAGAAAGAGGTTACCGAAGTGTATTATATGTCGCTTACCATGTCGTCGGAGGAAAAATTGTGCAGGCCGTAGTGGCCTCTTCCACAACAGGTTGATTACACATCAACGACTAGTTACTTCTTTCTTCAGAAAATCAAAATGGAAAAGTAGCATAAGCAGCGAGAGCGATAGCAGGTGCTCTAAAAAGAATAATTCCAAACGTGTGAGGCCTCTTCCAGAAAGTTTTACTGTTGACGACTCTGATTTTGAATCAACCTCATCTCCACAAGAATATTTAAACTGGTTGCGGGGAACATCATCGCCCCGAGAGACAGTGGTGACAAAGTGGCTCACCACTTTTCAATTAAACAGTAAACTGAAAGCAGAAGGTCTATGAATACTTTGACTGGTTTCCTGCCCTCACTTTGCCCGATGGACATGAACTGGTGAGTAGTTGCATTAGATATTAGAGGTTTAAAACCTGTCGGATCTCATCAATAAATTGACATATTCCGCTTCCCTAGGTATACTTATCTTTAATCCCTCATCATTATTTATATGTAGGTATATCATGTAGTTAATTTTACACATGTTATATGTTTTAATTGTATTTGTTGCAGTTATCCCTGGACTTCCAGAAAGTGTACCCAAATGCTGACAAAGTTTTTGAGGAAAAATTTCCAATTATTAAAACAAAGCTTCTGCAACTTCTGGCAAAAAAGGAAAGTTCTTCCAGGCAAGATCAAACTACGCTTGAGCTGCTCGATTTCGCTACCGGTAGGTAATTTTAATTACTAAGATCATATTGCAAAATATTTGTTTTTAGTATTTGTATTTTGTTACTAAGAGCCCCCTGCGGATTTACTATCATACTGGAAACATGCATGGGACGAGCGTTTTTTTTGAGTAATCTTTGGATTTAAATGTTGCTTTATCTTTTACAAAAATAAAATCACCATTCACGCGCCACGATGTATAGTTAAAAAAACAATAGATATGTTTATAATTATTATAAAAGATTAAGATACGGTAATGTAAGTGTATTAATGTATTTTCATAATGTATTTTTTCAGTTGGAGAATACCAGGCATCATTAGCAGCATTTTTGGGAATAATATCGCTTTTACGTCAAGTGCCAACTGCTTCTGTACCAAGGAAAAAATTGTGGAGGCTGTCAAAGGAAGAAGTACGTTCAAGCTTTCTTACTCGTGTAACAACAGCTTCAGATATCGAAGGATATTGCGCCGACAGGGATGCATTTGTGGCTGCTAAAGGTATTCCACCCCAACCGTATGTACTTGCTGTAGGAAGTTCATGGGCTACAGTAACTCATTATGAAATCGTCGTTAATAACGGATTGAGATACCAAATGCCTGATGTTTGCTCTGCAATCAAAACAATTTATCACATCTATTGGGCAGATTCAGCATAGCCAAAAGACTCGGGTATTTGCTGGATGTTTATACAACGTGCAATGTTCAATATGAGGTCTAAGTATGACTTGAGGGTGTACCTCTGCGTGAATTGTTACACGTATTGAACGTTTAGGTTTTGAATGTTAATTTACCTTATTGATTTTGGATATAATTATTATCTAACAAGAATATGGTACCCTGCGAACTGTGCCAAAACTCATTTCAGACATTTTGACAATTAAAAGTCCACATGCAGTTTTATCATCCTTCCGTAAATAAATTTAAATGTGCTAGTTCAGATTGCACCAGAAATTTCCAATTATAGAATTCATATAAAAGACATTAACAAAATATTTTAAATAGTGCAGGTAGGTACTTTATCTTCTAGGCGTAATTGCAGGAACTAGTTTAGATAATGTAGCAATGCCCTTTGAAATAACTATGGCTCGACTATTTTCATCTCTATATGCCAATCTTCTAATACCATAAAATACTGCAAATAACCACTTTAAATAATAAATTATTGCTACGTTTGTGTTAAGGAGAATACAAGAGCTATTGTGACTCACTAGCACGTTTCGACATGTTGAAAGATATAAAATAACTAAACTTATTTTAGAAAAAATAGCAATCAACCATTTTGTGTTCAATCACATTGCACACAGTTTAGTAAAAAAATCATTTTGATCGATACATGCTTAGGAAAATTAGTTTATTGATTTTATATCTTTCAACATGTCTAAACGTGCGATTGAGAGTCACAGTAGCTCTTGTATTCGCCATAAGTATAATTATAGTAGGTATGTAAAATAATAGTACATATTTTATAAAATGTGTCGTCGTAAATTTGTATTGAGTGTAAGCTTATTATTACGTTGGTACCTACTCATAAAAGTAATTAATTTCGTGTAATCATAACTACTATAATATTTTACAACATACAAAGTATTGACTAGACTTGACTTGTACCCCAAGTCGTGAGTTTTTTTTGTTTTTGGTTTTCCGTATTGCGCGTGACCGCAGTTTTGTATGCAGACACGAGAGTTTTCAGCACGCCCGATAGAGGCGCTTATTGCTTCTCCGTTTAAAACTGCGGACTCGCAATACAAAGAACCTAAAACGAAAAAAACTTACGACTTAACAGACTTGGGATACTACTGGTAATGTCAGATTTTATTGCAAGAAGTGTTCAAACTTAGACTAACTATTATGTAGGTACCTAATTATAAGAGAGTAATAATTTTTTTGTAATCATACCTTATAAGTTCTTATTTAACAATACACAAATACCCTGAAAATAATAGATTGTTTTTATCATAATTTGGACCACTGTTAGGTAAAACCGTCGTAGCTGCTATTGTTTAGTATACTTTAGGTGTTTAGAATTTAATTTCAGTAGCTATTTTCACAGCTATACTGCCATGCATTGTTACTACGAATAAGCCTTTGTTTCAGTAGGGAATTATTGTACTGCCAGTACCTATGTATCTAATACTCATTTGTGTTTCAAACATAAACTAGTTTACTGTAATATAAGAGTATGTTGGCAAACTAGTTTATTGGGGTAGCTAAATGACAATACCTACGATGGCATAATTACTTTTTTGGGAAATCAAATGAGTATTAGTTACTAGTACTAATACACTAGTAAGATACAATTTTATTTAAATGCAGGAGCTACTCTACTTCGTGAAAACAACTATACTTCCTTGTTAATATGACAGAGCCTTTGCTGCAGTAGCAGTTTTATTTAAATGTGGGAGCTACGCTACTTCGCGAAAACAACTATACTTCCTTTGTTAATATGACAGAGCCTTTGCTCCAGTAGCAGTTTTATTTAAATGCGGGAGCTACGCTACTTCGCGAAAACAACTATACTTCCTTGTTAATATGAATGAGCCTTTGTTTCAGTAGCTAACTCTCCTTTGCTAAAACAACTACACTTTCTTTGTTTATACATAAAAGCTTTTGATCAAGTAGCAATATTATTTAAATATAGGAGCTATATACTCATCTTCGCCAAAACAAATTATACTTTAATTGTTCATATGAAAAAGTTTTTGTTCGAGTAGCTTCTATATAACACAACTGTATTTTCTTTATAACTACGAATAAACCTTTGGTTCAGTAGCAAATGTGTTATTACATTATTTGCTAATATATTTATTAGCTACTGAACCAAGGGTATATTCGTAGTAAAAAAGAAAATACAGTTGTTTTATATGGAAGCTACTTGAACAAAGGCTTTTTTATATGAACAAAGGAAGTATAAATTGTTTTAGCAAAGTTGAGTAGCTCCTACGTTTAATTAATATTGCTACTTGAATAAAATATTTTATGTATAAACAAAGAAAGTGTAGTTGTTTTAACAAAGGACAGTTAGCTACTGGAGCAAAGGCTCTGTCATATTAACAAAGGAAGTATAGTTGTTTTCGCGAAGTAGCGTAGCTCCCGCATTTAAATAAAACTGCTACTGGAGCAAAGGCTCTGTCATATTAACAAAGGAAGTATAGTTGTTTTCGCGAAGTAGCGTAGCTCCCGCATTTAAATAAAATTGCTACTGGAGCGAAGGCTCTGTCATATTAACAAAGGAAGTATAGTTGTTTACGCTAAGTAGCGTAGCTCCCGTATTTAAATAAAATTGCTACTGGAGCGAAGGCTCTGCCATATTAACAAAGGAAGTATAGTTATTTTCGCTAAGTAGCGTAGCTCCTGCATTTAAATAAAATTGCTGCTGGAGCAAAGGCTCTGTCATATTAACAAAGGAAATATAGTTGTTTTCGCTAAGTAGCGTAGCTCCCGCATTTAAATAAAATTGCTACTGGAGCGAAGGCTCTGTCATATTAACAAAGGAAGTATAGTTGTTTTCGCTAAGTAGCGTAGCTCCCTCATTTAAATAAAATTGCTGCTGGAGCAAAGGCTCTGTCATATTAACAAAGGAAGTATAGTTGTTTTCGCTAAGTAGCGTAGCTCCCGCATTTAAATAAAATTGCTACTGGAGCGAAGGCTATGTCATATGAACAAAGGAAGTATAGTTGTTTACACTAAGTAGCGTAGCTCCCGCATTTACATAAAATTGCTACTGGAGCGAAGGCTCTGTCATATTAGCAAAGGAAGCATTGTTGTATTCGCGAAGTAGCGTAGCGTCTACATTTACATAACATTGCTACTGGAACGAAGGCTCTGTCATATTAACATAGGAAGCAATGTTGTTTTCGCAAAGTAGCGTAGCTCCTGCATTTACATAACATTGTTACTGGAACGAAGGCTCTGTCATATGAACAAAGGAAGTATAGTTGTTTACGCTAAGTAGCGTAGCTCCCGTATTTAAATAAAATTGCTACTGGAGCGAAGGCTCTGTCATATGAACAAAGGAAGTTTAGTTGTTTTCGCTAAGTAGCGTAGCTCCCGCATTTAAATAAAATTGCTACTGGAGCGAAGGCTCTGTCATATTAGCAAAGGAAGCATTGTTGTATTCGCGAAGTAGCGTAGCTCCTGCATTTACATAACATTGCTACTGGAACGAAGTCTCTTTCATATTAACAAAGCATTGTTGTTTTCACGATATAGAGTAGCTCCTGCATTCAAATAACTTTGCTACTGTACATAATCATGAGTTGATTAAGTCCAACAACCTTAATACTGTGACTAAGCTTTAATGGTGGTTACAAAGGAAAATATTTAATTTAACAAAGTACAGCTGTTGCTCTTTTAAGTTAGTATTGTTATTACAGCAAAGTCACAGTTAAATGGGATTAGTTCCACAGACAAAAGACACATTGTTGTAGTATACAAACACACTTTATTGAAAAAATATTGTTGTGTTAACAATATACAAACATTGTTGTAGTATCAATGCATATATTTTGTTAAAGATATATTGTCGCAATGACAATTTACTTCTTGACAAAAGAAACATTGTTGTAGTATCAATACACATAATAATAATTGTTGTACTGAGATTTAACTTGACAAAAGAAACATTGTTGTAGTATCAATACATATATTTTTTGAATGAATGTTGTTGTTCTGACAACTTAATTCTTGACAATAAAAACATTGTTGCCCGGACTATACAATATGGTGGGCTCTCCCCCGTTAAAGTTTTATTGCTGGAGCCAACAATATTTTTTTCTGCGTGTAATATTATAAGTAGGTATTTACAAAAAAAAGTATATAAGTAGTATATCAGCTATCTGGTTCCCATATCACAAGCTTGGGCTTAGTTTGGGGCGAGATGGTGCTGTGTGGAATGTCCACCAATATTTATTCATTTATTATTTTATTTATGCTTATTATTTTACGCTATAATCTTTTATTTAATATACATTGTTTTTTATATTGCAATCTTATAATTATGTTACATGTTGGTCAACCACGAAGTTTGTGAGACCTATTGGACCTAAGAACTTATTATGTACTATACTTCCGGCAAATAAATATATTTCATTTCATTTCACATTCATATGTCTAGAATAATATAAATAAAGTATTTTAAATATAACTAAATTACTTAAATAACTAAATTAGTACTACAATTACGTAAGTACCAAAAAAAAGTACTACCAACTACAGCACTACAAATCTAATACAATTATTCCCAGAGAAACATACTTACAGCATCACTTCCGGCTAAAATCACAGCGATCACAAACAAACAAAACTCCCTTTGATCCATCCGTCTTAATCAGACGTATCAGTCTGAACGACATTCGTCTTCTCAAACATTATAAAGGAAGGTACATTCTAACATAATCATAGACGAATGGACCTACTACTTGATAAACACACAAATCAAAATGTATGTACATAAACATCAGTACTAAATATAGGTAAAGACACAGTCACACGTAGCAATTATCTATACTTGAAACCAATACTTATTAACACATTAACTAAAAGTAGGCCCACAGAGTAGGCCTTACTACAATGTAGTAATTTTTTGATTTATATATAAGCTCGATGTTGCCCACTACAATTATTTATTTTTGCTATTAAATTATGATGTGGGTATATTATTTATTGAAAATCAATATAATAAACACTAATAAAAACTAAAAGATATGTAGTGCTTACATTATTAAAATGAAGTTTGTATTTTTACAATTATGGGTGAATTGAATACCATATATCATAAGGTATTTTAAGAGTAGTAGAGCTCTTTGTGAAGGGCTCGTCCGGGGAAGTACTACCACCACGCCTTTTTCTGCCGCCAAGCAACGTTGCTGTGTTTCGGTTTGAAGAGTGTGGTTGCCGATGTAATTACAGGCACATGAGGCTTAACAACTGTATGCCTTAAGTTAATGGACGCAAGGCAGTGCATCGTAGGGCACTTTCCTATCGTACGTGACTTACGAGGCAATGCTTTGTTATAGGTGATGGTTACCACTTAACATCAGATGGGCCATCGGCTTGTTACATCAGCTAGTTGTATAAAAAAAAATGGTTATGATCTTATGACATAAACCGACACCTAATAATCCTGACCCTCATTGTTAAACTGTGTCGTAGGTACATTCTTGAGCCCAAAATTTGAAATAAACAAGCGTGTCAAAAACTAAAGTCCATATGGAGGTATAATAATCGAATAATCGTATTAAATTTTATAGCACCATATTTTTGTCGTAACTCAGGCCATATACAATTTTAAAACAAAAAACTGGACCATTAAGTTTTTTTTTTATTATTTTACTATTTTAGTTTTCAAGGAAACACGAAATTTTTCGAATCGAAATCGTACATACACTTGGCAGTCCAATACGAAGCTTCACAAATGTCCTTGTAATTCTTTGCTGAAAAAAAAAAGAAAATCAATATTTCAATACATTTTAAGCTGAGCCTTTTCAGACACAACTAGCACTTTAAATTTGGTGGTCTATCTAACCAGGCATTGCATGTGACCGTTTCACTTTTATTATACTTTTATCAACAAGAAGAACCTTTTTCTCCCATGGAATCCCAGAGGGCTTAGCACGAGTTCTTCTTCTTTTCTTTGTTTGGCACCTGTCCGTCATTCGACAGACAATTTTGCCAGTGTCAAGTGATATAGATAACATTGTTTATAGTCAAGTCAGCCCTTATTCAAATCGGTCGTCATTTGTTTTGAAGAAAATGGTGGCTATTTTCTTCAAAACATTCGAAACATTTTCGGTAAAATCAGGATATCACTATACTACACTACACCTACACTTTCATTCCAAATGTTTTCACTTTGTGCTAAGACCTCAAGTAATGCTGGTTAAAATACCACCGAAATTACACTACACAACTTAAAATAACACTAGAAAAACAATTAAAATGAAAGACCTATGTTGCTTCCCAAAATGTCAGAAAACGAATCCTAGCACGAGTTTATCTGAATTTGCTGCCCGACAACAAAATTCTTCGTCGACGAACTGTCGCGTTAATGCCGCACAGTGCGTCATAAAAAGTATTATTATGAGCCTTCCATGTCCAACTGTTGGGATTCCCCCATTTCCTCCATTTTGTGCTGTTAGTAATGATCCATACCGGCTGATATTTGTCGAGCTCATCTCGCTACGTTGTTCATGGTCTACTGCGACATTTCTGCTCTTGCGGGCGCTCCCTATAATTACTTTGCCCAGAGCTCATTGTGCATGCGGCTGACATGGCTAGCCCACTCCCACTTATATCAAATTGGTTCGTGCTAATAAGGCATTTATTCTGATTATTCAAACCTTTGTACCGCCCCAATCTGTCTTTATCATTTTTTTATACTACTTGCTAAACGCGTACATTTTGACATATTTAACGGCCTTTATGTCAAAATGTACGCGTTTGACATCTAAGGTTAAATTTTACGACCTGTTAATCCTTGATGATTAGTTACCAGCATGGTGAACTCAGTAACAACATGGTGAAATCAGCTCCTAATATCTGTATGCCTCAAGTATCTAGAGCATGTTCCTACCGTGCGTGACTTGCGATGCAATACTTTTTTTATAAGTGATGGTTACCACTTCAAATCCTTTGTCAATCTAACTATTGCTGTAATTTCACCAGCAACCACACCCTTCAAACCGAAACACAGCAACGCTGCTTGGCTCTACAATAGCGCAATTCTGCACGCACGGTAGGAACATGCCCTAAGATGTACTGCCTTGCGTCCATAAACTTGAGGCATACAGATGTTGAGCCTCATGTGCCTGTAATTTCACCAGCAACCACACCCTTCATATCGAAACACAGCACCGCTGCTTGGCTCTACAATAGTTACTGTATTAATGTTTACTTCACTTACAGACATCTTTGCAGCTCTCGGCCGCAGCTTTCACGGCTGGTTTCATCTCAGCTGGAAACATCATGTCAATTTGTTTGACGACTGCGTCGTAACTTAGTTTGTTGTTTTTCACCTGTAAAATGTTTTCATAAGCTTACTGAAGACCTAAACTGTTTATAATGTATTAAAACTTACAAATATATTTATATAATTATGCATGTGTATTATATGCTTCGTAGGACCGACAACCGCTGGGAAGTAGGTCGAATGACGACCACAAACCGGAAAAAGCGTAGGAAGATCGATATATACCTGGGAAGCCTATTCTAGCAGTTGACTTCTTCTGGCTTAGGTGAATGTCCTAAGCAGCCAGTGATAAAACTAGAGATATTGGTACTTCAACTTACAACTTGTGTCATGGAGTAAACACACGCGATGTAGCACATCACTTTGCGTTCTTCTATGAACTTTCCCTGCTCTATCTCACCGATCTCTTCTGAAAGTGGAAATATTATTTATTTTTAAACTATGAACATATCTCTAGATATAAAAATGAATCGCTGAATGTGTTGCTAAGCGCAAATCTCGAGAACAGCTGAACCGATTTCGCTAATTCTTTTTTTGTTGTGTTTGTCAGGAGAAGGTTCTTATAAAAGAAAAAAATAATAAAATTGCGCGGAAAATTAGAGACTTTAAGAATACTTAACCACCATATCAAATTAATTATTTATATTATTTATAAAATTATTGACAACACCGATTGATTAGAGTGTTATACCAATTCGAATTAAATATTCATAGTTAAGACAGAACAACGTCTGTCGGCTCAGCTAGTTATTTAATATAAATAACAGGTGAAATAAGCGTGAAACCTTTTCATACCTTCAGACACATCATTTTTGGGCATGCACGACTTCTTCATTAGCTTTCCCGAATTTTTGAGCTGTTGTCTTGTCATCTACAAAATACCAAACACGAATAGTTATTAATATTTAATTTGATAATTTACTGATTCAGATCATAAGCATTAACAAGAATAAGATACAATTAAATGTGTTATTTTACTGGATTAATTATCACTCAACTTCACAGTTTTGGTAGTAGCTCTGCCTTCTGCGCCGTAGGCCGTGGGTTCGATCCCTACCGAGAACAAAAATTTGTGTGATGAACATAGAGGTTTGTTCTCTGTTTGGGTGTTATATAAAATTATAAGTATGTATTTACAAAAAAAAAGTATATTATATGTATTATATCAGCTATCTGGTTCCCATATTACAAGCTTTGGCTTAATTTGGGGCTAGATAGTACTGTGTGAAAAGTCCACCAATATTTCAATATTTATTTAACTGGTACATGGCATTCCAAAATAAACAACAGCAAACTCACCCCTATAGTTAATCCAATTAATGCAGCTAAATAAATAAACCTACAAAACCACATTTTTTCTGTAAAGTTATTTTTCACGAGAACTTTTCCGCTGTATACTCTAAAACTAACTAAAATGACAACAGCAGTAGTCGTCGTTTTAACTTTTAGGCTCAAAAAATTACAAAAACTCACCATGAAATTATGGAAGTGACCTGTAATTTTTACCAAAGTAATAGCATGTTATGAATTGTTGAAAACGTTTAGCAAAGATTATGTTAACTTCCACATCATTATATACATTCCTAGTATGTTTCTGTTGCCGGAAATAAATATCCAAAGGTTCTAGACAATATTGAATACCTATAACTGAAGAGTTTTTTTAGCAAAGGCACAAATCGACACTTAAACCTTGTCTGGCTTAATCCGAAAGGCCCCCTAACAAACCGATTGCACTAAAAATCTTTATTCGATATTCGATCGATTACAACTAAGTGGGTATCGAATTGATCGATCATAACCATGGTCTGACGGTCTGGCTAAAGTTTTCGATGGGTACCTGTCTTTATAACCATTTGGTGACCATCCTATAACAAAGCATTGCCTCGCAAGTCACGCACGATAGGAACGTGCCCTACGAAGCACTGCCCTGCGTCCATCAACTTGAGGCATACAGATGTTTAGCCTCATGTGCCTGTAATTACACGGGCAACCACACTCTTCAAACCGAAACACAGCGTTGCTGCTTGGCGGCAGAAAAATGCGTGGTGGTAGTACTTCCCCGGACGAGCCCTTCACAAAGACCTCTACTACTCAAAAAGTATCATACTTAAATGAAAATATTAGGAATTATCTAGTAATTCACTAAATAAATTATTTAATATGAATGCTGGACTGTCTTGGCACCGCTAGAAGTTTCAATAAAGTAGGCCCTCTAACAAACCGATTGCAATAAAAATCTTTTTTCGATATTCGATCGATTAGAACTAAGTGGGTATCGATCATAACTATGGTATGTAGGTGTCGCTAAAGTTTTCGATGGGTACTTGTCTTTATACACCTTACAAATAACATACAATACAAGTAAAATATTTTTTATATTCGATGATAAAATATGAAGTTGAATTATTTTTGCTGTTAGGGGAAATTTCACACTTCAACACCTATTATTAATCAACATATTACTGATCAATCAAATATATTTCACACGCTTTTAAGGAAACACAAAGTTTTTCGGATCAAACTCGTACATACACTTCGCTGTCCAATACGAAGCTTCGCAAATGTCTTTGTACTTCTTTGCTGTAAGAAAACATTCTAAATCAAAATTGAGTTCGAAACAAAAAAGTAATTAAAAAAAGATTTAAGCGCTATGTAATCTTTACTCTCACATTTTTTCTCTCATTACATTAGTTAGCACTCACTGACATATCATCTATCATCCAGAGGCGTAGCAATCGTAGGGCCAGGTGGTGCAGTGCACCAGGGCCCCGGAGCTCAGGGGCCCCTATATAGGCCAATATAAGTTCAAGCTATGTGGAACTCTTTCCACATAGCTTGAACTTATATTGGCCTATATAGGGGTGAGGGCCCGATTCTTTTTCTATGCACCGGGACCCTTGTCCAGCTACGCCACTGCTATCATCTACATCAGTTGATTTCCTCTCGAAGTTTTCTTTAACCGTTTGAGAGCACTGGCATTGCGCACATAAATCTTTCTAAAAGAAAAACCTAAACGCACGATTGGATTCAAACCCCCAACCTTACGATCAGAAGGTGGGGGTCACTTTCACTAGACCACCGATTTTTATACTGTAGAGATTTTGATATTGTATTCTGATCCATTTATTTAAAATAAATACAGGAGCGAACAAAGTTCTTTGCAGCGGGTAAAGTCCAGATGTAATATAAGATATTGTTGTTGATAGGGAATAAGTTAACTTAAATTAAATAAGTTACTTAAATTAAGTAACTTACTTCTCTTCCTCAGAAAATAAACAGAATTATCTGAACAGACTGAACAGATATTAATATGAAAAAAAGTTTGACTAACCGATGTCTTTGCAACTTTCAGCCGCTGCTTTCACAGCTGTTCTCATATCTGGTGGAAACATCATGTCAACTTGCTTTATGACAGCATCATAACTGAGCTTATTGTTTTTCACCTGTAAATAAAGCTCAAATTTCATTGTTAGGTAATTATGATTGTTTTATATCATGCACTTAACAATTTAACAACATTTCTTTTTAATTTAACCTACCTAAAACCCCCATATTTAAGGTACCTATAGGCCACCGACTTAGTTCTCAGTGGCAATGAGCATGCCATATAGCTCGTAGAACGCATTGTGATGAGCATTTGTGTTCGGTTGTTTGAACTCTCTTCGGAGCTACCACCCCCTAGCTCGCATCCCTTAGCAGCTTAGCCCCCAGTTTTACTTTTTGGTTCATACCCAAATAGGTTTGGGTATGAACCAAACAGTAAAACTAGGGTAAACAGTAAAGATGCCTGCATCTTGTCGAACAGTTCATAAGAATACAACCAATTATACAAGCGGTAACACACACAGAGAGTAAACGCCTATTTCACCATCTCTTATTACCACCTTTCCGTCAAGTTAAAGTATTCGTGAATTTTTTTTAATTCTAAAGTAGAGATTAGACGGATAGCGTTACTCAGATGGTTTATTGTCGATTCGGCCCTCGAGATAGATAACACATTTATTTGCCTAACTAATACACAGACACAACAAATACAAAATCAGCATAAAAAACAACAGATTTAAAACAAAAAATAAAACAAACATTTTAATTAATAAGCATTTAGGTCAATGTGTGTTGCAGTTAGACAAAAAGTCAATAGCTCAGCGCATAAAATTGCTCATTAGCAAAGCACTGATTTTCAGCTATTACCTTCAGAGACAACAAGTTGACAAGAGATGACGTTTACGTTGGTAGCAATTAATATACAATAAGTATGCAATAGTAGGTATACAATAAGGTACGTACAAGTTGTGTCATAGTGTAAACACAGGCCACGTAGCACATAACTCTGCGGTCTTCTATAAACTTCCCTTGCTCTATCTCTCCGATCTCCTCTGAAAATGGGAACAATAAGGTTCTCGAAGATTTTAATAAACCCAAAGTTTACAAAGCATTTATTCAATTGAACCACACGGATCACTTTGAAATGTCTTAATGCTATGTGAATCTATATAGGTGCCAGTTCCACGTGACTAATCCTAAAAGCACAGGTAACAAACAGAGTGAGTTTCGTACCCACGACCCTCCCCTTTTCATCCCGGTACCACGCTAGCGGAGCCACGGGCTGGTATTATTATAAAGGTTTGTGATTTCTTTAAATATAGGTAAACACTATAATACTAATAAAACAAGGTTCACTACTTTTTGAGCTACATAAATAGCGATCAGGTCTCGTCTGGGGAAGTACTACCACCATGCCTTTTTTTGCCGCCAAGCAGCGTTGCTATGTTTCAGTTTGAAGAGTGTGGTTGCCGGTGTAATTACAGAGACATGAGGCTTAACATCTGTATACCTCAAGTTGATAGACGCGGGGCAGTGCATCGTAGGGCTCGTTCCTATCGTGCATGACTCGTAAGGAATGGGCCGTACGATGGCAAAGCTTTGTTACAGGTGGACCATATGTTTGTTCCATGAGCCAGTTGCATAAAAGAACATGAAAATTAGGAGCATTAATTTTTTTTACCTTCCGTCACATCATTTTTGGGCATGCATGACTTCTTCATTAACTTCCCCGAATTTTTGAGCTGTTGTCTTGTCATCTAGAAATAACAAGGCATAAAATTACACAATCAAAAATAGACACTTAACAACTAGTGAAATTATGCTTAATAATAATCAATAATAATTTATTTGGTAAGCATATTACTCGTCATGGTATAAATTTAAGATAGGCACAGAACCTAAAACACATAAAACATTAAAAAAACTAAAAACAGTAAGTATTACCATTTCAAATAAAAAAAGTGTATTAATTGATCGAGTGAGCGAAGCGAACGAAGATCTTAGTTTCAACTTGGGCGATTTGGCATTTTATGTATGTATGTATGTATGTATGTATGTATGTATGTATGTTTGTCTGGCGATAACTTTAGAACCGTTGATCCGATCTGCATGAAATTTGATATGTCGATAGCTTGTACTTGAGAAATTTACTGGTAAGTATATGAGTAAAATCGGATGAAGGGTTTTTGAGATATGGGGTTTTTTAAGAGGGCAAAAATAAAAAAAGTTACATAAAAAAATCAAGTTACATGTCATATGAAAGGGCTTTGTTTGGACATTCCAAAACAATTTTTACTTTTTTTTGGGACGCTCGGTTTTCGAGTTAAAATTAAAAAGCTAAATTAAGATAACCAGCGATCCAAGAGCTCCCATCTCTAAGAGTTTCGTTGACATCAAGGTTTTTCTACTGGTCGGCCAGTTCTTTTGATTTTTCTTATTTTTTTTTCTTGAAATAAATTAAGGAGGTACTCAGTTCTCATAAAATGGTGACGACGACCAGGTCTGATGATGAAGCCAAGGTCTGTTCAACGGAACTCTTCAATAAATAGGCCAATAGAGTTGAAACTTGGTAACCGTACCAAGTTAGTAGGCGGTAGTCAGAAAAAAGACCAAAGATAATGATTGGACTTGCCTCTGACTACTACCGACTCAAAGTTTTGATGCGTTCGTCGGGTCGCATCACGAGATCTCAGTTCGGGGCGAACTACTAGTTTAAATAAGTTCATTCATTGGAAGTCAAATCAAATGTCAAAATTAACATAAATAAAAAATAAATTTAAAAAATATAATGTTGATAAATAAGTTAAGAATGTATTAATGTAAAAATGTATTACCGCATTGCAAAAGTTTAAACTTATAAAAAATATGAAAATACATAAGAATGCTATGATATTCCGACGCATTATCAAATCTAAATCGATGTTACTACTAAGCCTCACACAACTTAAACTATTTATATACAGCATTTAACTAATACTTATTTTAGAAAAATTATGTACATTGATAACGCATTATTACATCCTAACAGACAATTTTGTTGTCCAAAGCAATTTAAATTACCTACAAGTTACTTAATTGAAATAGGCTAGTAATTTTTTCTCTATTCGTGCTTGATGAAATAATAATAAAGTATGTACATTATTCTTATGTACTTCACATAGGATTCTTTATGTCGTGGTTATGTCCGGAGTCCATCATAGTCCAATCAAAGACAATCCAGGCAACCGAATCTGGTTTTTATTTTATATTTTACAATGGACAAGAACCTTGAAATGAAAAATACTAATCGTATTGAAAATTATATTTCATTTGATAAAAATAAGCCTTAGTATTTTTATCCTTGTAAATGACTAAATAGAAGCGTACTAATAGAACTGACTGACAAAATAATAGCCACTGACTACTCCATTTGACAAACGAAGGTAGCCAGAGGTCCATGCTTACGTAGCTGGAGACGTTGCCATGGCGCATGGCGTTTCGGTGAGTTGAGCCCTTAGAAACATAATCATCATCATCATCATCATACTATGAGTTCAGTCTACGGATTGACTGTCAAAAGATTTTCAGACCTTAGACTTTGGTTCACGAGCCTCTAATTGTTTCGAATTTACAATTACTACTTATTTACTGCTTATTTGACCGGCCTGACAGCTTTGCGCAATAGGTTGTGGGTTCGTTCCCCACCGAGGACAAACATTTTTGTGATGCACATATTTTTTTATACTACTTATTCAAAAGGTATTTATTCAGTTGATCACAAGGATCAATTTGAACTTCCACTTTGCTTGCTGATGGTACAAGCAGATGGCCTGCCTGATGTTAAGTTGTAGCCATTACATTTAACAAAGCATTGTGTCGCCAGTCACGCACGATATGAACGTACCCTACAATACATTGCCCTGCGTCCATCAATCTGAGGCATACAGAAATTGCTTAGTCTAACGGGGCGCCTAAAAGCTCGATCAAAACTAATCGGATGTCAAGTCACTCGCCATTTCAGCTATTATATCGAATTCGACAGAGATAGCAAGTGACTTAACATGCGATTAGTTTTGATCGGGCTTTCAGAAACCGGCCGTAAGGCTAATAAATAGCGTTGTGAGAAATTTCCGCCATTATTTATTTATCTTTATTACAAGTATTATAACACTAATGTAAAAAAAAATCTCCACTTTCCGACCTTTTAAAACAATTACCTATCAATCGATTAATTCCTAGTTTATATTCAGTAAAATGAACTGCCATTTACTTTTGATGCCGTACCACAAAACCCAGATTCGAAATAAATATTTACAGATGATGGAAATATTTGTTCCACTGCGACAATCAAACCGCGCCTCGGTTAGTCCGCCGCTGCGCTACAGAAGTATATTAGGTACATGGTATAAGAGTTACTCATGTACTAACTTATTAGTAGTACTACCAGTACTAAAGTATGTAGTAATTAAACAGTTACCTACCCATGCCGAGTACGACACTTGCTTGTAATGTGTGAATAGGGTGAGCATAATAGTTTAAAGTTTTTAGCTAGTTGTAATGAAGTACTCCACATACAACCAACAAATCTCTTCCTATTCATCCTTTATTTTTATCCAACCGGGGATGTCCCACTGTTGGAAAAGGCTTATTCCTATTTTTGACTCATATGTATCTATTGATAACCCTTCTGATTACCACATCCAATAGACTGCCTTATTGCTGGCAGCAATCTCTACCAGGAAATCTGGCAGAGATGGTTCTCTCGCCCGTGCCTAATTCTGCCAATTCTTGCAGAAGACTTTTATGACATCTCGCTAACGCTTTTTCAGTCTGCCTTGGACGCAATTTTCGTCATGGAGTATCCACTTAATAACAAGGTTATTAATACAAATAAACACCCAGCATTTTGTTGTACCAACGCCAGTAACTATACCATAACAAGTAGCACAAAACCTAGACCCAGAACAAATATCTGCAGATCATGCAAGCATTCGTCCCACCATGGCAATTGAACCCGAACTTCTTGGATCTCATCAAAGAGGTAGATTTGTGAAACTAATCTTAAGGGCCAACTAAAGGTAACGCAACAGGAGATAAGCATCTTAACAGGCTGACAACTATCAAACAACTTCTCGCTCGCACGTGTGTTAATCGCAATCAACAATTTTGTGTGCAATCACATTGCACACAGTTTAGTAAAAATTTCATTTTGATCAATACAAGTTTTCGTACTTAAAAGTTTGCCTATGTACGAAAACTAGTAAAGCAAACTTTTGAGTAGGAAAACATGTATCGATCAAAAAGATTTTTTTACTAAACTGTTTTCGATGTGATTGCACACAAAATGGTTGATTGCGATTTTTCGAAAATGAGTTTACTGATTTTATATTTTTCAACATGTCGAAACGTGCGAACGAGAGTCACATTAGCTCTTGTCTTCGCCTTAATATCATCAAAGAGGCTCACAAATCTGCCTTCCAAGCGTGGTGGCTATGGCAAATCTCAATAAGCATGCGGAGGCTTATATACAGTACAACAGAAGACTTATTCAGGCTAGCTATGAATCCTAAAAATATTAAACAATAAAACAAAAGAAAAACGCACTGGAAAACGTGTGGTCCCATTACTACGCCCAGATTAGGTGTCACCTAATAATACGTTGGTAATCAATTACTAGTGACTCGAAGACGATAAAAAGGCATTCAAGATCAAGGTTTCAGAATGAAAGACCATGTCAGATCAGCGAAAGAACATAGCCAATTTATAAACATGAATTGGATAACATTCGTCAAGTTTTTAGTTTTAGTGTCGTTTTGTGAAGCGGTAAGTAGCTTATAACTGTGATATTTTATGGGTAGGTCAATGAAAAAAAAAACAAGTATTCTTCACATAATATTATCATAATTTTTGCTGTTTCATACATACGGCTGGGCGCACATGAATTTGTTTTAATCACACACATGGTTAAAGAAAAGCTTGTATGATCCTAAATGTAGTAGAGCTCTGATCTTAAGAGTACTAGAGCTCTTTGTGAAGGGCTCGTCCGGGGAAGTACTACCACCACGCCTATTTCTGCCAAGCAGCGTTGCTGTGTTTCGATTTGAAGAGTGTGTTCGCCGGTGTAATTACAGGCACATGAGGCTTAACATATGTACGCCTCAAGTTGATGGACGCAGGGCAGGACACGTTCCTATTCTGCGTGACTTACGAGGCAATGCTTTGTCATAGGTGATGGTTATCTCTTAACATCAGGTGGGCCTTCTGCTTGTTCCAACAGCTAGTTGTATAAAAAAAATATAGAAATGTTGGATATTATATACAAAAATTAGCTCATTGCGTAACATATTCACAGATGACCATGAAACAAATTAAAAGTACAGGGAAAATGATGAGGAAGACGTGTCAGCCCAAGAACAACGCTGAAGACGGTAAGAAAAATAACTATTTAATTTAATGAGCCTATACTAGACGATTTGCTAAAATCAATTAGAATCATACTTGATGAAATGCCCAGAGGCATCGTAGGGCACGTTCCAATCGTGCGTGACTTACGAGACAATGATTAGTCATTGGGTCATCTTTTGCTCCATCAGCATATACCTTAGTATAAAAAAAGGCATATGCGTGTCATAATATTTATAACCATAATATTTGTTCTTCTTAATTACTTTTATTTTAGAAAGTATAACTTATCGCTTACAGCTTTATCCATCATCATAACGTAAGAAAAAGGTTTGTTTCAGAAAAAATTGACCCCATAAATCAAGGCACATTTATCGATGAAAAAGAAGTAAAATGCTATATAGCTTGCATCATGAAAATGGCGAACACGGTTAGTTTTTCAAACACTTAAAAATCTCCACATTCAACAGGCTTTTTACAGGTTATTATTGACTTATCTGTCTTATGAATTTGATTGCCTCTACCTCAGTGGCGTAGCTATCATAAGGTTAGGTGGTGCAGTGCACCAGGGTCCCAGAGCTCTGGGGCCCTATAACCTAAGCTTTAAAAAGAGAGAGTCACCCAGCTCCCGAAGTTAGAAAACCTTGAGCCTGCTCACAAAAATATTTCTCTATGCACCGGGGTCCACCTAGCTACGCCACTGGTCTACCTGTTTCCTTTATATCTACGTCTAACTGAATTCAATTGGCACCACACTGGAGCTTCAATATTATATAACATATTAGGTATTACATTGTAACAAGGATCATGCAAAATAACGGCAGGAACAAAGCCGTAAGTTTGTTGCCTGTTCTTCTAGGCTTGGTCGCGTGGAACTGGCGCCTAAATTCAACTTCACGTTTCTAAGTGAGCCTTGTGATTCAACTAAATAAATACCTTTTGAATTTGACTAAAATATGTGAATAAGGTATTCTTTTATCAAATTGAAGAGAAAAAAAATATACTATAGCCGTGAAGAAAAAAAAATACAAGGCATTTTTTTTGTATTCACAGCTTAAAAACGGAAAATTTAATTATGAAGCTTCAATGAAACAAGCTGATATGCTGCTCCCCGAAGAAATAAAAGAACCAGCCAAAGAAGCCCTCACTGCTTGTAAAAAAGTCGGTAAGTGACGAAATAAGTAGAACTTTGAATGTGAAATGTTTGCATGAGTGTATTCCCCAGACCAGTATAAAGAGACTTTTCAAATCTATTAGTATTTATGATTCTTAATAAACTTTAAAAGGTCCAGCTTTAATTGTGATTATATAACATGAAGATGGTTCACCTGATGTTAAGTGGAAACCATCACCTATAAAAAATAATTACCTCGCAAGTCATGCACGATATGAACGTGCCCTAAGATGCACTGTCCTGCGTCCATCAACTTGAGGCGTACAGATGATGTGTCTGTAATTTCACCGGGTCCCACATCTTTCAAACCGACACACAGCAAATTTGGTTGACGGCAGAAATAGGCAAGGTAGTAATTCTTGCCCAGACGAGCCCTTAAAAAGCTCTACTACTCTCAAAAGTTATGAAGAGACAGAGAAAGAACAAATTGCAAATCAATAATTAAATAAATAAATAAATAAATATTGGTGGACATTCCACACAGCACTATCTCGCCTCAAACTAAGCCAAAGCTTGTGATATGGGAACCAGATAGCTGATATACTACTATATACTTTTTTTTGTAAATATATATTTATGATATTATATAACACCTAGACAGAGAACAAACATCTACGTTCATCACACAAATGTTTGTTCACGGTGGGGATCGAACCCACGGCCTACGGCGCAGAAGGCAGAGCTACTACCAACTGAGCTGTGAAGGCTGTCAATGTTAAAATTATTGTTTTTCAGCGGACCCATACAAGGATATCTGCGACGCCTCGTTTCACATAACGAAGTGCATCTACGAACACAACCCGAGCATATTTTATTTTCCCTAATAAACTTCAATTATTATCATAGACAAGTGGTTTTGCTTTTATTTTCACAGCTACGAAAACTCGTAGCACCTCTACGGCGTAGGAGAAAGTCGGTAAAAACAGTAAGGTCTTATTTTTTTTAAACTAATTTCTTTAGTAGGTCAATGCTTCAAAAACCTAAATTAAGAATGTGGAATCGCATGACATACAATAAGATAACAACAACTGCTTAATGAAGAAGATAACCATCATCATCAGCCTGCAGAAGTCAGTCACAGCACAACATAGGTGGTCCTCCCTAATATATTGCTAGGAAGAACTATTCTGTGGCCTCTTTATCCACCTTTTTTCCGTGAGAGCCGTCGTGAGAGCCGTGCTACGCTTACAAAAAATAAAACCGGCCAAGTGCGAGGTGGACTCGCGCACGAAGTGTTCCGTACCATTATCTATAAAAACGGCAATAAAAACACGTTTCTTATACGAGTGCCCCCTTAAATATTTTTTTTGTCATAGCTGCAACATAAATACATCATCTGTGAAAATTTCAACTGTCTAACTATCACGGCTCATGAGATACAGCCTGGTGACAGACGGACAGACAGACAGACAGACGGACGGACAGCGGAGTCTTAGTAATAGGGTCTCGATTTACCCTTTGGGTACGCAACCCTAAAAAACGTTGGCTTGATGTGCTACGATTTGAAGAGTAACTGAAGATATAACGACTGTATTTTAACAATATTTATTAACTATTATAATATAAAATGTACCTACAGAGGTGCAATAGTTAATAGATCTATTAACTGTTGCACTTCTGCAGGTACATTTTTATAGACATAGACTTCTATAGATTTATTTGCTAAAACAAACACACATTATATATTATGTCATGCTTACATACCCACATATACACATGTCATACCTCCACACTAATAAGAATAGAGCTAGAAATAGAACCCATGTGAGAACACAACAAAAGGAGAAAGGCTGAACAAAAAAAAAGTATATTTTGTCTAATGTAATCTGAATAAAATATCAATTTAAGTGCTCGAAATCTCTGAGCACATCAACGGTTATAGGGTTTTATATAATCATCTGACGTCCACCCAGTGGCCGATTAACATATTTGCCGCCAGTAGGCTATTCATGCCGCCCCTACTAACCTCTACTATATTTACCCTAGTTTAGAAGCATATAAAAAAATAATTGTCAGTGAAATTGCAACTTCTCTGTATCAATCTGTGCAATATCGTCCTCATTACATCATCTTTTTCCCGTTATTAGTATAATAGTCTTGTAAACTAGGGGATCGATATGTCAGTTCCTTTTCCAAGAGCTTTTCTATGCTTAGAAATATTCCCAAAAACAAGATATCGATCGATAAGAAAAAAAAGCCTAATTTGCCGCCCCCTAAAATCTGCCGCCCCAGGCTCCAGTCTACTCAGCCAGCTGGTAAATCCGCCACACGTCCACCAGACATTAAACCGCTTCTGAAGAATGATCAACAAAAAGAACATCTGGGTAGAAGCCAAGAGCATAATATAGCATCACGATTCCGCCACATAGGTAATCACAACTACCAATTTCCGTTCCACGCGGTAATCACCAGCTATTTTTGAGATAATAATCCATTAACTTGCAATTTTTCCAGCATTCATTCGCTGACACGTACCTAGTTGTTTTTATTTCCTACCTGCTCATAATAAGCACTTGTGTACAGCCGAGTAGGAAACTGCGTAGCAATTTCCAAGAAACAATATGAGAATGATATAAATTGTCCAAGATGAAACGTACCTACACGTGTTCTGACCGAAAAAAACAAGTGAGGTGTAGAGCTATCTCCCTGAGATAGCTCTATCTCATCTTAGGATATTTAATGAACTTTCAGGATACTTAATGAAGATTCCGTTCAGGTTAGGTTGGACCACGGGTTGGACGATGAATAATTTATTTTAGTTTCTTGAATGTAGTAGAATCCTATTCTTAAATTTCCTAGATATGTTATACAATACATATAGATAGATAAATAGAAAATACTTTATTGCACACCACATAATAATTACACTAGAACAAAAAAGCATCTGAGTTATATACAATGGTCTAATCGCTAAAAGCGATCTCTTCCAGACAACCTTGGGATGGACTGGACCTATCATAAAATCTGAGAAATCCGAAGTATCCGATCGGTCTTGGTTCGATATTTCAAATTTCTAGCTTTCAGCTACG
Source organism: Chloroclysta siterata (assembly GCA_932294275.1). Taxonomy (NCBI): domain Eukaryota; kingdom Metazoa; phylum Arthropoda; class Insecta; order Lepidoptera; family Geometridae; genus Chloroclysta; species Chloroclysta siterata. The sequence continues at coordinate 10,003,850 of OW028596.1, read as the reverse complement.
AGTTTATGTTTTATTACCTATTGTGGCATACAATAAATAATAATATTATTCCCCAACTTTAGACACAAGCAGAGCTGAGCTATTACCGAATAGTGGGTAATAAAACGGTAGGTGTAATCAAAGTACTTATTTAAAATACAGATTATCTATTGATAATCTCGATACTTTGTGCTCATTTACATACAAAATACACAAACAGAGCTTAGTAATACCTAGTTTTATTAAATTTTTGTTGCGGATATAAAAGGTTCATAGATACATTTTGATTCATTAGTGATTGTGACAATGATTTTTCAACTCGTTCTTAGCCTTGCGCTTATTAGTATATCCCAAGTAAGTATTAATTCGAAACTTATTTCTACTAAAGTACATAAGTAATTAGTTGAACCTCATTATCAGTGGCGTAGCTATCGTAGGGTCAGGTTGTGCAGTGCACCAGGGCCCCGGAGCTCGAAAAGAGAGGGTCAACCAGCTCCCGAAGCTAGAAAACCTTGAGCCTGCTTACAAAATTCTTTCTCTATGCCCGATTCTTTCTCTCTTTTCTTTTTTCTTTGTCTCTGCACCGGGGCCCTTGTCCACCTAGCTACGCCACTGCTCATTATATGTACCTATAGCTATTTCATTTCGCCTAGGTTGCACTAGCATTTAAGGTACGTATAGTCAAAAACAAATCTGAGAGTCACACGAATTAGTTTACTCCTTATGTTGTTAAGAATTTTTGAACTGAACTTTTCTAATACTTAAAATACTTAAGATAGATGTAAGTATTTATTATTTCATAGAAATACAAAAATCATTTCGTAAAGTATAATTTAGTTTTAACAATTTATCTGAAAATAAGTTATGGTTTCTCGTAAATTCTCTGCATAAACCTTTTCCCAGCAATCAAGATCAACGGGCGAAATAAAAGCATGGTTCTTGGAGCAAGCTATGGAATGCAACAAGGAGAAGCCCATCTCTCCTGAGGAGTTGATAATGATGAAAGACCACAAAATGCCGGACAGCGAGAACGCCAAATGTCTGTTGGCTTGTGTTATGAGGAAGGCGACTTTCGTAAGAAATCCAAAACCTCTAGATAGATAGGAAATAATTTATTGCACATTTAAAAACAGTATAAAGCCGAACTTAATGCTATATATAGAGCATATATATAATGTGGAAAAAAGATTAATAATCGGTAGAGCACAAATTAGGATGTTTATATTGACCGAAATAAGATCACCGAGTGCCCGTTCAGCGCATAAAAACTAAGTGCAGTCACAGTACAACTAAAACATAAAAACTGAGTAGGTACAGCCTGCAATAACTTGATGAGTAGAGATGAGATGATGTGAAGAGGAACAGACGCATCTGTACCTACGTGATTATAATTTTTGAAAATTATAAAGTTACTTTGTATATAGGTATATTAGTATGTATATATATGTAATTTATTAGGCAGCACTGATTTATGCGATGACTAAATAAGTTTTGGATTTTTTTGCAATAAAGATTTACCCAACCTCAATAACTTACTTAATTTGACAGCACTCAAAATGTAGCTGTCTCTTTTTATATAATGAACAGAGGACGGGAACAACTAAAACAACAACAGAATAGACACCATCAGGTACCTATGCTTAGACTTACTACCTTACTACCTCCATGTACCTATGTAATCTTTTTTTTTATTTAGATAAACGATAACGGCGACTTTGATGTAGAGAATGCCAACACATGGGCTGGGAAAGAATTCCACGACGATGCCAAGCGTTTGGAAGACTCCAAGAATATTTACGATGTTTGCAAAAAGGGTAAATTTCAAGGTTTATTTCTAGAAATGTATTAATAGCAACATAGCACCTGTTTGCAGACCTATAGAAACCCTTGAACATAGATAAGGGATGCCTAACTAAAGTCACTGACGTATTTACGCAAGCTTTACATTTGATTTTAACTCTGCCGTCTGCAATTTATGTTCAAGGTTCAATCCCAACCGAAAAAAAAAGTGTTTTATTCATACTATCAGTTATCTGGTAACCTTAGTACAAGCTTCGTTTAGTTTTGGACTAGATAGTTACAGTTGTTTCAAAAAATAGTACCTACAATATACATATACATATAATATTACATACAATGGATTAGTATACGTACGTTAAAAGAAGCAGTGGGCAGGGATCATCATCAGCTGAAGTTCACTACAGACATGCGGGGTGGCCTATGTCTGTAGTGGACTTACGGCATTATATTTCTATGAAGAACAATTTCGAGCCATCTCTGTCCACCGACTTCCCGCGATCTTCATAATACCGTCTGCCCCACCAGACGGTATACCGATATCCGTTGAGCAGCTGAGTGAAACTATAAAACCGTCAAACTTATTTTCAGTCAACGACCATCCAGTAAATGATGGAACAAAAGGATGCGAAAGAGCTTATCATTTAACCAAATGTCTCATTGAAAATGCGCCTAAGGTAACTGAACTTACATTAAAAAACTTTTTTCTACAGTCAGCTTTGTCCCCCAAGCTTTGTTTCGTTTGGGGCTGTGTAAAGAATATATCCACCACCAATATTTTTTTTATGTTTCATATCTGGGTCCTTTTCAGCTTAAGGACTTGCCTGAATATAAATAATTACACAGCCTCAACCAGAGACGCTGTTTTATTAATATTTAATTTTAAATTCAGGCCAGCCTTCACAGCTCAGTTGGTAGTAGCTCTGCCGTCTGTGCCGTAGGCCGTGGGTTCGATCCCCACCGAGAACAAACATTTGTGTGATGAACATAGATGTTTGTTTTCTGTCTGGGTGTAATATAATTGATCGAGTGAGCGAAGCGAACGAAGATTCTTGTTTCAACTTGGGCGATTTGGCATTTTATGTATGTATGTATGTATGTATGTATGTATGTATGTATGTTTGTCTGGCGATAACTTTAGAACCGTTGATCCGATCTTCATGAAATTTGATAAGACGATAGCTTGTACTTGAGAAATTTACTGGTAAGTATATGAGTAAAATCGGATGAAGGGTTTTTGAGATATGGGGTTTTTTGAGAGGTCAAAAATAAAAAAAGTTACATAAAAAAATCAAGATACATGTCATATGAAAGGGCTTAGTTTGGACATTCCAAAACAATTTTTACTTTTTTTCTGGGACGCTCAGTTTTTGAGATACAACAAAAAAGTTAAATTAAGATAACCAGCGACCCAAGAGCTCCCATCTCTAAGAGTTTCGTTGGCATCAAGGTTTTTCTACTGGTCGTCCAGTTCCTTTGATTTTTCTTATTTTTTTTTCTTGAAATAAATTAAGGAAGTACTCAGTTCTCATAAAATAGTGACAACGACCAGGTCTGATGATGGAGCCAAGGTCTGTTCAACGGAACTCTTCAATAAATAGGCCAATAGAGTTGAAACTTGGTTACCGTACCAAGTTAGTAGGCGGTAGTCAGAAAAAAGTCCAAACATAATGTTTGGACTTGCCTTTGACTACCACCATCTCAAAGTTTTGGTGCGTTCGTCGGGTCGCATCACGAGATCTCAGTTCGGGGCGAACTACTAGTATTATAAGTAAGTATGTATTTACAAAAAAAAAAGTATATATATAAGTAGTATAATCAGCTAATTTTTTTTTTTAGTTATATTGTATTTCATGCCGTTGATATTTTACAGATGGGATACCCTCTACAATAACGAAAACCAATAAAAACGGACCAGATTATAATGCTCCACGTCACAATCCATTCATCATAGGTATTCTCATAAATGTATTGCATTGCAATTAGACTACATAGAGTACAGGCCTCTCATAAAAATAGGACCTACCAGATAGAAACCTTAAAAATCCAAATATTATCTTACTTTTAATAAAAC